>OX439346.1:10000000-20000000 GCA_949319445.1 Mythimna lalbum | reverse complement strand
CTGTATAAAATTCATCAAGTCAAAGAATAAAGGGACTTTCCCAAATAGTTAGCGTAGCCTTAACTGCTACCTGTCTTCTTCAGACTCGCTTTCCTACCCAGAGCGAGAGAAGTTATTTGAGGCTAGTAAAAAATTAATAGATACCATGAATGGTTTTACAAGGTTTATGGATCTTAATTTCACGACCATTCAAAATTGGCGTATTAAATGAAAGCACTTTAAATCTTAATTAGAATTGTGTAAGACAATGCACATTCGCCAAAAGACTGGTCATTATTTACAAAATTAATAACAGTGGCAACAGAATGCATCGAATGCAACAGAACGCCGTCACGGGACCGCCAATTTACTATTAGCTCATTGTTGAAAGACATTCATGGATTTTCAAGCGTGGCGAGAGATTTATGTAAGACTAATTTTTATCGGTCATCTAAAGTGCGATGGCCGGAATTCAATGTCAGGATAAATAATTGCTAAAACCGTATTCTGAATTTATAATATTTCTCATGTGACCAGTTTTGGGGTCCCATTTATTGAATGTGGAAGACCCGGCCTTTTTACCGACAAATATTATAACATTGTTCAGGATAGGGATTCCTGGTAACCCTAATGTAAACTCTATATCGTCAGTGAAGTTCTAACAGTACGGAAGTCAAAAATGGCTACTATACAGGAGAGTGAAAAAATTGTATGAAATGAATGTAACGTAAGTATGTCTAAGACCGTATCGTGTTTAATTATTAGGTGATACAAATGAACTCTGTCATGATTTGAACTCGTGAAAATCGCAATAATCTTTTCCATTGAAGTAATTTAGTGAATTACATTCAAATCTCAAAACACTCACAAAATGACTTACGCACTGTTAGAACTTTACTGACGATATGTTATTTTTTTGTGTCGCAAAAATTTCTTACAAACCGGGGATTGTTCTCGGGTACACTAGCATAGCGCATAAAAGGATAATCTTCGCTTGATATCATGTTCCATTAAAATTATCTAAAGGGCCTCTGCGAGTTTGCTTTGGCATCTCGTACGCCTTCCAAAGGTCTTCAAACTTCAAGGTTCTGAGGTATTCTAACACATAACAATGTATTTCGACCAACTTAGATCGTAAAACATCAAATATTTTCTTACCTGAATAACATAATTATTTTTAATTTTTTGATTTGTTCAAAGTCGGTCGGTAAAACCTAGATATAAGTACCTAGCTAAGCTTAAATTAGGTAGGGCTAATTATGCTGAAGTGTGACTAAAGTTATTATAAAAACAAGAAACTCATTAGTGTAATGATGTTGTATTTTTATTCGGAAATGTCTGGTCTGTAATTTTAGCTAATTAATAAAGGTTGGGAATCCCGCCGGCTCTCTGCGTGTTCACTGACCGATGTCGACGTTACTTTGACTAATTTTAGATACTTTTAGTAATAGACACAGAGAAGAGAAAAAATAAAATGAGTGTAATGACTGGCTGTGTTGTTTGTACGGTCACTTTGGGAATTTTACAGAGCTTGCAAAAAAACATTCACAGAGTTCCACCATATAATTTACGAGGTACTAGACATAAGTACAGTCAGTTATAAAATTACTTACAATTAGTAAAGAAAACCAGTAGGTACAGCTATTGATAAACATAACATAAGAGCTGAAACAATCATACCTATCAATCCACTTGTTATTTCAATTTCAACTAAGATGAACAAATTATCTCAGGGACAGTAGGAAACAAACCGCATACCACAATTTAATGGAGTATGCCTAATGTAATTACTCAAATGCGAACTGAAGTACCGAAATCTGAAGTTCTGTTCAATCTGTCAGATAACTGTAATGGTTACATTGATTTATCACAAGCTTTGACTGGATTAGCTCATATCCATCAATTCGTTGATAAAGAATATTGAACTGAATGAAAGGTTGTCAATATCAAAGTCTCAATTATGGATTTCAATTTAGACGCAATTTTTTTAAAATCATATTATCTTGACCTTGCATTCTATTCTTCGCATCATTTGTACTTTCTATTTCGACGACTGTATTTACTCTATGCTTTTTCAATAATTGAGTATCGAACTCTATACTTCCTTTATTATTTCGTCTAGGAAAGAGAAACTGAAACCCATAATATCGTTTGCAAACGGAATACAGTCATTATAGGTATCGGTATGATTGATTCGCACTGATCATAACTTAACAATTCTTTATGCTTTTTGATAAAAACAGGTATACATCACGTAGACACATTGATACTAAGAAATATAATTCTTTTGCTCTCCATAAATCTTTCTACATCTGTGGATATTTTGGCTCTATTAATTACGTGCAGATAAGTTGTGGGTATCTTTATAGATCGACACACACAAATTCTATCCCATTATTGTATTTAACCGTCAATACATTTCCAGACTTTGAATCGGGTTCTTCTCCATAATGAAAAAGTGGATGTATGTGTAAGGGTTCTAAATCTGTTAAGCGAACGTAGTATTTACTCCAAAGTGTGATTGCAGATGTAGAATCCGGCGAAGCGGCGCCCGAAGACAAGGGAACAAGCCCGGTACCGCCGGTTACACGACGAGCTCCGCCACAGGGTAAGCGCCACGCATGGCATGAGGGGCTTACCACACTGTGACGTCACAAATTCACGATTGAAGGAATTTGGAAATTGAAAAAAAAAATTATGGCATTGGCGGTCCGAAATTAAGTGATTTCGTCAAGGTATTGTATGATGCATTCTACGACTATATGCAACTGTTTGATTTTTGGTTTAAGTCCAAGATTTTTCTTTAGAATATATGAAAATGACAGGTTTTCACTATCTACCAAAGGCACTGTATTGTGTATTTGTTTATACCAAAAAAAAAAAAACTATAGCCATGCCTCAAAATTTATGATCTGGCTTAAAAATATTAACATTCTCTTTTTGTCTGATAGCAATACAATAAATAAAGTTAAATTTACCTAGGTTATACTTACAACATAATTTGACATAGAATTGTCATTCTGTATTGTTTTGCATATATTCGTAGAAAGCATCATACAGTCTTCGATTTCATTTGATATCATGTCGTCAGCGCCATTTTGTATTTTATTGGCATATGATACCCACTATGATGGTATAGCATGGGCAATCACTTCATTCTCATTGGAGCACCTCACTTTATTTATATTTAGCGGTTAAGCAGCTTTCCATGTCATGTACGTCGCTCGCACTTCAGTATACTTTTTATTCATTTTTCTTTTATATTGGGGTATTATCATAAGTTTATATATTTTTCTGTGATTTTGTAATTTGTTCTGTTGTTTCTTCAGTATTTGTAGTGGTGTTGTGTCTGTCCGTTTTGGGTTCTATAATAATAATTTTAATATTTTCAGCTTAATCAAAAAAACAATTGGGAAACTTTTTAAAGTTCGGTCTCTATATCACGTTTTCTTTATTTTGCACTAATAAGTTCAGACCAAACTGTACTTAGATTTTCTAATTGTAGAAGTCAACGTTTAATAGTTCGTACGAAATGCTTAGATACAGTTAAAAACAAAGATCATAATATCGACAAAATCATGGTAGATAATTATAAATGTTATTTCAAGGTAGCAAACAACATTGTAGATGGTGATTTTTAGAAGTACCTACAAGTAAAAGACGAAACACAAGATTAGCAAGCATAAAACATCACACGATCTGCTTTATAATACTGAAGATAATGTCTTAGGAAAGAGATTGATACTTAGTAAAAAACATAAATAGACAGTACCGATTCTAACTACCTTGCAGTTTATAGATAGGATATACCTTAGGCAAAGAAGAATGATTTACATCAATGGTATGTAAAGATCGCATGCGCCGTGCATTTTAAACAATGATATCACTGGAAAAACTGATATATGCGTCTAACTTCAATTAAAATGTCCATAATGATTATAATATAAATAAATTATTGTCATAAGAAATAATGCAGTCAGAGAATGTTCTAGCTTGAATATGTCGTCTTCTCCTATAAATTTTTCCCGCGTCATATATTTATTACTTAACTATATTGAATGGAAGTTCTTTGTTATTGATTTATTTATTGTTATAAACGTCATTAAATAAGTGGTTTTACCTTTTATGGCAACTGCAACTGGAGGCATGGAAGATTTATAGGGATCGATTTATGAGTATTTAGTTCTAGGAATTATTTGTTTTATTATCCTTAGATAAAGTAGCTAGCTTAACCTTTAGTAAAATATAATAATATACTAAAGGTTACTAGTTTAAAAAATCATATTTATTTTTATGCATTTTTTTTATAAAGAACACTATTACACTTTAATTTTTTTTTGTCAATTTAAACTAGATGAGGCCAGTGTTTTCTAGTTGACTATCTAGAGAGGAGACACTGAAACAAACTCAGAGGTAAAAGTTAGATTTACACTTTATCATCATCATCATCATTTCAGCCGACAGACGTCCACTGTTGGACATAGGCCTCCCCTAAGTGTCGCACTTTATACACTTTTTACACTTTATAGCCGAACTTTTTATGTCATAATATTATTTTGCATAATACTCGTAGTGGATAGTCTTCGGACTTTGGACAGGACTATTATATACTTTTCGCAGAAAATTGTTTAGCAAACACTCATATAACACACATCCAAAATTCATAATACATTCGTAATTTTTTTTAAATTAGAATTTAATAACAATTTGACGAAAAATACATCAATAATAAAAAATAAACAATAATTTGCCTTTGGAGATAACCATTTTTTTATTATTGTTAGGCTCGCGTTTGACTACTTGATGGTAAGCGATGATACTATAATAACAAATAATAAACAACCTAAAATAAAATAAAGTAAAATAAATATTTAGGGGGCTCTACATTGTTGGTTCTGACGTTATTCATAACATCAAACCTAATATTTCTTAGCTTATTTTTTCTGATTTATTAGATTTGGTTTTTGCCTGTCAATAGTCTTTTTTTCTTTGTCTTGGTCAAGTGCCAGATCTCACAGATAAAAGCTGTCAAGACTACGATAAAACTTACAAAAGTAAACAACAGTTCTATTGTACAAAAGCCACAGCAATTATGTTCACACGAATAACTTTCTACTAACAACCGACAATTAATCTCTTACGGTTGAAGCTATAAGTAAGCGTGCATCTTTTATTTTTGCTCTGACCATCGACAAACGTTTGACAGATCGAATTCATATTTCAACCCGATAATGTAATTTGAACTATAACACCTACAAATTAAAGTTGGTTTTTAAATGTAAACCTCATTGTTTTGGTTTGGTTAGATGAGTGAAAGGATTATCGGTCGTGAGTGCCTCCTTCTCCCTTTCGCCGCGTGCATTATTCTGTTACCTTCTTATTATTTACGATCATTGTATAAGCTTATTATGTCATGAGATAGATGCTGTTCTGTGATTATTGATCTTGGTAGATATGGGTTTTAGTCGGTAAGAGTCTGACTCCCTCTTGCTCTATTTAGACCGGGATAAGTTGTCCCGTGTCCTTTCAGTTGCCATAAGCACTAAGGTAGGCGCCAAATAAACGTGGAATAACGGTTATTGACCCATCTACATCTATTGACATTCTAAATTTAAAAAACGGAATTAATGACAAAACTGTAGTGAATCTACATCTATTGTGATCCTTTACCTTTTCTGAACAACAGTTAATTAATGATTTTCCGGGTACCATAGATATATTGGAGATGTTAGGAAAAGGTCTATAACAAGGTATTATGGGTATATTTATTAGCTATCTTCACAAACTACTCCCTCTTTATTTTAAACTACCTTCTACCAGCGGCTTCACTCGCGTCAATGCAGAAAATACTAACGGTGTCACTCAGTGATAAAGAAGCAGACTGGTGAAGGTTTTTTTTTTTGAGTTAATTCATTACCAACAAAAACATAAAAATACTATATTTCCTTTTCACGATATACTATAAACCTATACAATAGATAAGTTAAGCCCTTTCAATGTTCGTCTGGGAGATAAAGCTATCAATGATAAGGACCATAGAATAATATTCGGTAGGCACGCTCCCAATTTGTGGTCTTTATTTTATAAACCATTACTTAACAAATTCGTCCAGTCTGTCATTGTTTATAAATAGCAAAAGGAAACGGTGGGATCATCTCCCACACAATGATCTTCCCAATAGCATCCCATGGTTGTGCAAACAGAGTTTAGTTTGCCACATCCTTTTCAAAGGCCACCCACAAACTACTCAGATAACTGGGTGATATATCTTGGGTGTTGGTTCTTACAATAGTTGAAGTTTATTGTCTAAATTGGAGTGATGATCGCCCGACTATGAATAGATATCACGTTTGGCCAGCGGTGCTATTTTCTAAAAAAACATCCTTGAGTGCAGCACTGGCCGCAACGACGAAATCCAAATTGGTACAATACAATTCCAATGTACCATAACAAGACATTTCCGCCTGACCATCGCTCAGTTCATTTTAGCTCGCAATCTAAAAGAAAATTTCAAAAGGTTTGGATTGGCGCTGCGCCGCAGGATTCATTGATCGATTTTTTTAAGTGATCAGGCAAAAATAACCGCGATGGTAACTATTTGGATTTCGTCGCTGCAGCCAGCGCTGCGCTCAAGGCTGTTTTTTAGAGAAAAGCACTGCTGCGCTAGAACTGATTCGACGGGTGATGGAGAATTTTAGACCCGACTATGCCAAAAGACAAAAACAAGGCTATTATAATATTTTATCAACAACTTTTCGGCAATAGATTTAGATACGTGATCATTTCTATATTTCAAGCTCATTGGTGACACGGCTCATTCTAAAAAAACTAATTTAGATTGACAACAAACTGTCATGTCATATGCATAAAAAAAAACAACAGTTGAATTCGCGCATATTCGAAATTCAATTTTAAAAGTTTTGAGAAAAGACAAAAAAAATAACATTTCAAAAATGGAACTTAGAAAGCGCCGACGACAGACAGCCAGGATTATTCATTCATTTCATTACGCGGGTTTGGCACGACCACACGTACCGGGCATTTCTAAAGGTTACACCTATCGAAGCCGTTAGACTACTGGTTTAATTAGAAGCTATTTTTAGTCAACACAATTAGATAAAAGTCGCTTAAATTGTGTAAATGACTGCAGTCGACAATGTTGATATTTGATGCCTCGTTAATTTTAATGTTTCCTTTATTTTGTTCCGTAAATAGTTGTGATTTATTGTTTAACTAGATATCCTTACTCATGAAATTTATGATGGTAAAGCTGTATAACTAAATACCTATTGTGAAACAGTAGCTAGTTAGTTTTAGATCTGTAGGTAGACTGGTACTTAAAATCACAAAAGCTTCCCATAAAATTCCTAATAGGGTATTTAAGTACCTGCCTACTATAAGACAAGCCTAGTCAAACAGCTAAGCTAACAGGCTAGTTACGACTTCTAAAAGATGTGTACTTAATTCATGAATCCCCAAGCGACCACCGCTGGCCGCGCATCTATTGTCTTACTATTGTGTCTCTAATTGACGGTATCTGAAGGGTTAACTACAAAGTAAGTACGTGTAGGTACGTACCTATTTCGAATAAATTCCTTGATAAAATTGTACTTACACAGCTTAAAATCCAATTAATTGCTCACTACATTTCTACTTGACAAACCATTCAAATGTCAGCGGTATCAAATCGAGTTTATCAGTACAAGACGACATCCTATCGCCTGTGATTGACATCCTAACGGTTGATAATCTTAAAATTAATTACAAGCGCCATTTTAAGACGATTTTAATGTACTCGCAAAAAATCCAATTACACTGCTCTACAGTGTAATATCATAGTTAATAGGAACACTTGAGGTAATGTACTGCTGGCCACAAAAAATGGGCCAATGGCCCGAAGTGTTTCGAATAGGAGTGACTCAGAGTATTTTTGCTGTTCTTTCGAGTACTCGGTAACCTTTAAAATGTTTTTTTCAGATCTATATCGTTTTGATAGTCTGGCAGTTTATAAAAGATGATGGTATTAGCTACTTAACGTCTGATAAAAAATGAAGTTTATCTCAATTTAAATGTCATATCATAGAGGTAATTAGACAGAATATAGTTTATTCAAGTGAATACAACATTATTTTTTAATATATTTGAAACCAGAATATAGTTTGTTCAAAATCATTAATAATTCGATTCCAATATTTTTTACACCAAGTTATATTTTTTCCCAAATATTTAAAAAACGGTCACAAATTGGACACTATCGACACTAAATACAACACAGGCTACTGCAGGACATAGCGAGCATTAGGCGCCAACGCAAGCTAGGTGCAGGAGCAAAACAACCCCTCAGTCGTCTGGATGGCCCGGTGACCCCACAAAAAATGGGCCAATGGCCCTCCGTGTTTCAAATAGAAGGAGTGGGGAGTAACTCAGAGTCTATTTTTGCCGTTCTTTTGAGTACTCAGTAACCTTTAAACTGTTTTTTTTTTCTATAGATCAATATCGTTTTGATGTTATTTATTTATTGGCATATATGTTCTGGCAGTTTATGAAAAATGACTGTATTAGCTACTTAACGACTGATAAAAAATGAAGTTTATCTCAATTCAAATGTCATACGAGTATTATAGAGGTAATTAGACAGCAGTACCTAACTTAGAAAGCCGTGGTCCACGTGGACCCTCTTTTCACCTGATAGTAAGCGACGATGTGGTCGAACACTGTGTTGCGACTGTCCCTGTCTCGTTTTCGAATTAATGAAAGAAAAAGGCCTCACTGATGTGCCTTCGCCCACGTCTAAATTAGTTCACGCTACGCCACTGTTAGACAGAATGTAGTTTGTTCAAGTTATTATAGTTAGTTCATATGGATAGTTCATTGTGTATTATTTGCGACTGCGCACCGGAAGACGCAGCGTAGGTAGGCCTCTCACAAGGTGGACCTGCTCAGAGTCGCGGACCTGCGACGGTTGCGAGACACATAGGACTGTTCGTTATGGCGACACTTAGGGAAGGCCTATGTCTAGCAGTGGACATATTTTAAATGTAATATGGAACAAAATAAAGCCGTCAAACCTTGGTACTATTGTTAACATTGTTAATTCAAAAAATAATACCGAAATATATGAAAAATGAACTCACAACGTACTCGTGTACAAGATAATAATTATAATGATAATTTTGGCAGTACATGATGTTATCATAAAATACCTATGTCGTGTAATCCACGTGTAATCCATTAGTGATATGCAAAAGGTGTCAATGTTTCTAACTAATTTATGCAGGAATGTTATCAGCATGACTGCCAATAGAACAGCACGTACATAAATATTGAACATTGGAATAAACTCGTTTTTACAAAAAAAAAATTGCTACGTTCTGCACTTCAAAATTAAGAAACTCACTATGAAGTATTAAAATGTCAGTCGTGCGAGCAAGAAAGATTGTTGGAGCCTGTATTTTCCACTATTTCCACTAGCTTTTACCTACGGCTTCGCCCGCGTTTCTTAATATACTTTACTCTTTCTCCACTTTTCTCAAATTAAAAAAAAATTTCTATGTCCGTCTCCAGAGTCTCAACTATCTCTGTACCAAAATTCATCAAAATCGGTTTTGCCATTTAGGCGTGAAGACGTAACAAACAAACTCACTTTCGCTTTTATAATATTAGTAAGGATTAGAAACACCCTATATAGCTCCATCCCTTTACTAGTTAAGTTCAGGCCGTAAAATGAATCGCGTTAAGAGCTCATGGTAGCACAAAAAGTCTTACTAATATGTACTTATAAAAGACCAAGGATCCGCCCAGGCTTTGCGAATTTTTTGCTGATTATTTTTCAGAATTCTACCCGCACCCCCTGAAGAATAACCCTAGATATGCCAATGAACCCAGACGTTCTCCTAAGTTCAAGATTAAATTGGCAAAACTCTACTTTTAAAACCAATGCAACTGTAATTACTATACTTTTACAATTTCCCATAGACAATGTAGAACATAAATCCTAGATTTTCACACAATGGCGCCGACTGTCAATAGATTTTTTTCACTCTGCCATTAAAGATGTAAACACATAATTAATACTCAATTCTATTTATAAGTGTCTATAAATATAGTAGGTATTATGTAGACTAACTGGTTAGTACGTAATAAAAAAACGGCTAGACAGTGATGTCGGAATCCGCCGGAAAAGAAAGTCGTCATTTGGTTCAAAACAAAAACGTAGATGTTGTGTGAATACGTCATTTAATATCTTTTTATGTGACTATGTTTGAAGATGTCGATAAATTAATAATTTGTAATCTTAGACACTGTTTCAATCGTATTTTAAAAGGCATCGATGTCTTGCTACTTAAGGCCGTAGATACTTAGACTAGGGGACAAATTGTCCCCCAACATGACATGCAACTCTGTCAAGTTTTCCAACAAGTCCCGCGTCACGTAAATACGTTATAAAATGTTGGGCACAATTTGCGGGACACTGGACAACGTTGCAGCGTCACGTAGATTGAGCGTTGCGAGTCATGTTGGGGGACATTTTGACCCCCGTTTTAACAATAACTAGGGAACACATTTATTGTGCTTATGGCTAAAGAGTGGAATTCCCTGCTGCCTGTTTCCTAATAGCTACAATCTAGGGGTAGTAGAGCCAATCAGTCAATAAAAAAATAAAACTTTTTAGGTTAGGAGATTCGATACTAAATGCGTCTTAGTAATGCAATAGTATCGCATTCACGATCCTCAAGCAAAACAGGCAACTGGCCATTGATAAACAATTTTAATGACTTGCAAATTATTGATAGATTCCTTACAAAGAACATTTGATGAATGAATTAAAATGTATGCCAAACAGACACAGAATGCATTAATGAAATTTAGAATTGTTAATATCTTGAATGTATAATAGGTAGATAATGTTTTGGAGTTTAATGAGATGATGTGTTAAACTTTCCTATTTGTTAAATGAATAGAAGATTGTGGTCTTTTACTAGACCTAGAATTCAACGTAAATATCACATTTACTATCTCATGTGTTTAGATGATTTAGACCAAGTACCTAACATTCTGCAAGCATGATAAATGCCTTTGCATTTCACTTTGTACACAAGGTGGGCTGATAACCTGCTGAGGGTCGCGGGAATCCCATGAATGCCAGTCATGGAGGCCAGATAAATGGGAACCGTGCACTAGCTACGCACGTTTACGTGCTACGTGCACGTTTAATAAGTTCCCATCTGGGGCATAGGCTTATGCGAAAAAAAATTGTGGTTCTTATTTGGTTGTCAGAATACCTAAAAATAACCCAGTTCTTAAATCTCATTAAGAGCTGCAAACTCGAGCCAGCATGAAAATCTTAGAAAACGATGCTATCTTTACCACATTACTGCATCATTTTCTAGGTTCTGAGTAGTAATATCATAATGATGTTGTTGTCATCGTTCTAGAGGAAGCCTATGTGTTTTGTGATGACCTTGTCTCAGCCAGCACGTGTCACTGGAAAGTCCACCGACAACCGTGCCAAGTGTAATCGGACATTGCGATCAGTAGAAAGAAACATAAACAAAACATTTCATCTACCGTCGCCAAACCAATATTTACGCGAGAATGAATCTTATCGATCTGAAAATTAAGTTCCCAATTTATTTGATTGAGTGTAAAGTTATGTTGGTAATGTTAAAAAACGTCGTGAGGTTTAATTTTGCATGAAACGAAATCTTTAAACGTTCTGCGTTCTTAGAATGTATTTGTAAACGAGGGTATGAGAGATGGAGTTTTGTTTTTTTTTTGGGAACTAACATGCGGAATGTTTGGTTCGCCGAACTTCTTTTAATTGGTCATTCGTTGAGGAAAAGTTTGATTTAGGTGGAGTTTTGAATTGGGGTTTACCTAATTCGATCTCATTACCTGATTATTAGGAACATGGCCTCATTTGATAAGAGATAAAGATTAAAATTGAGCAAACCGTTGTTGTTTTCGTTAATAAAAGCTCCCGGACGTAAACAGAAACCTTCAATTCACAAATCTTTACAAAAAGTAAAAAATTGCCTATATTAAACCTTCCAAATTAGGTCACTGTACCAATACCACCGCAAGAATACCGAAGTCACCGACATTGCCTGTCGTGCAAGTTGGCCCTGGGCAGGGGGATATGGCTCACAGAACAGATAGGTGATGGGTGGAGAGCTGACCGCGTACCGGATGACGCAGCATTGGAAGGTCCTGCTACTCAGACCAGGTCCACCTGGTGAGGGTCGCGGGAATCTAATGGATGCAAGACACACAGGGACCGGTCGTTATGGCGGCACTTGGGGCCTTAGCCCAACATCATCTTTCGGCTCATGATGATGATGGCTACCAATTAAAAACATTATCAATAACCATTATTATCTCCTATAAAAACACAACATCACCTATTACGCGTCTACAGGATGTTACAGTACGCGTAATTTGTCATTGTTTTAGTTTTTTAGCGGTTCTTTGTTAGGGCGGTATCTGTCTGAATCGTAATGCCATGCTAATGAGAGGGTCAACGCCTGTTATTTGCGCCCAAGACGATGCTACATTGTTATATAAAATGTTGTCAAAGAACACTGAAATATAGAAGGCTCACTTTAGAAGTCGTATTGAAAACCCACCACCTGCCTCGACATTGAAACTCATCGCTATGAACCAAAATATGTTGTAAAAACATCAGTGGGTATGAGAAAGTCTGGGTAATGGGGAATTTCTGAAAGGGATACCGGTGAAGGAAAACATCGTGGGTAAACCGGCATGTCCTAGAAACAAAAATTTGAAGACATTGTGTCATTCCCGCTCTGGGCCCACGTGGTGGATAACGGCCCATTCCCTCTCCTAGAGAGGAGGCCTGAGTCCCAGTAGTGGGAACATTAAAAATGCTGATGATGATGATACCGTAGACTGGAGTCCCGTCAACTGAAGGACTTAGGTAGGTTTTATTTTGTAAAATTCTGACGCTTTCTTTGACTTTAACTTTTGAGAAGTTTAAGAACAGTTGAACACATTTATAATAGGGAAATATTTAAAGCCACTTACAGAAGCTAATTATAACATACTAGCTTCTGAACGCGGCTTCGTTTGCGTATTAAAAAAATAGTCTATGTCACTCAGGAGTAAAGCAGCTTTCTATCGGTGAAAAAAATTAAGTCAACTCTGCCAATCCCATTGGTGAAAACAGGAGGGGCCCAGCTGTGTTGAAGCTCTGGTATGTAGGCTAGAAGGAACGGGGTGAGTTTTTAGTCAGTGATAGTCTGACACTATCTCCCGCTACACCCAAGAGCGGGGGTTGTCATTGGATGATTTTTGCCAACAAAAAAAAAAATTGTGAAAATAAAGCGTGATGTTATGAGGACCGTTCTTAGTGCAACATTTTGCTCTGTGGCCCAAACCTCAAATCTCGACTACATCTTCGTACATTGTTTATTCTTTCTAATTCAGTTCGTGCTTTGTTAATCAATGGTTTCTTATTTAACACCCACGACAGTAATTGCAATCTTATGTAAGATTCTTTTACTAGTTTTAAATTATAATTGCTGAACTGTTCTTTCTAATAACTACTTTTATTGTTCGTAATTGTCTTTGTATGATCTCCGAATTCTCCAATCTGTTGACCGAATGCTCAAAAGTTGTTTTTTTTATATACTGTACCTTGCAGTAAATACTTTCTTTTAGCGGTCAAAGACACCGCTCTGTCATTTCTAAATGCGTAGGTTTGACTTGTGGTTACATTCTTTATTGCATTCCTAGTATTCAGATGAATAATACAAAGTACATATTCGTGATTTGTTCGGCGCCTAATGTAAATATTTTCCTCTAATTTGTTGGGCACGCGACGTGTAGGCGCCATCCTGATTCTCAATTGTTCACGCTATCAATTCTGTCAAATTCTTTGCATAGCCCATTGTATACGCGACTGTATATGTTAAATGCGTTGTATTCAGGCAGCATCCTGTCATATAAACAATTGATAGCATCCATTATGGTGGCGAATGGCGATTGACATGATAATAGCTCAATTTTCTCCGTCAGAGAACAAACTTGTAGGAAATAACGCGTTGTTATTCTGTTCGCGTGTACCACTGTTGTGCTCGCTTGTACAGTGCATGCGACGAACGCCGAATGTTTCGTTATGTCTGTGGCTGGTGCAAGGTAGAGGCGGAGGCGGAGACTGGCGCGGGAACTGTAGCGATTTATGTACTTATGATTTTCCGAATTAGTGATTGAACTATATGAGCTTGCAAAAGTAAGTACAATGATTTTAACGTTATTAAAAAGTAATTCAAAATTAAATAATTACTGTGGAGATTATTATTTCCTCGAATTTTTTTAACCTTGTAGGTGTTGGTCGGAAATCCAAAATTCGGAAGCTTTTTCAGTAAAATTAGCGTAAATATTAATTACATCGCAAATGACCGACGCGACGTAGCAGTGATAAAAGGGCTTATATTAGCGAGCGTAGCATTCCCGCTACGTACGTAGCGCTGTGTGCTACGCGTAGCCAGGAGCACGTAGGCGCCACCGTCTGATTACTTAATCCATGTTGTATATTTTTTAACATAAAAATTGTAAGTAAATTTTTTTTACAAAATGTTTTTATTAAAAAACAAAACAACTTTTTTACAAAATGTTATGTAATGTACTTTTGTTATGTAATGTACTTTTATTTTGAAATTACACAATAGCTTTTGTTTAACTATGCAGTTTTGCCTGCTTTTGAGTATTTGTGATTGCATAATTTGTTGAATCAAAGTGTTTTCAGAAAAAATACACCTAAACAGCAATCTCCAATAGTTTATAACTTGTACCATCCACCAGGCTCAAGGCTGCACGTCACCTTGTTCGACACACTGTTCGCCACTGCCAACCGTGAAGGTTTAGGTTACCATCGGTTGTTAGTAGCTGGCTCTGGCTACTAACCGTACTACTGTCCCTAGGTGTCGATAATTAGCCGTGAAGGTAGTTTTCTGATGCAGGAAGATTTAATCATTTGTATTAGGTAAAAAATAAAACAAGGGTATAAAGGTTTTTATATTGAAGATGTAGCGACATCTATGACGCCACATAAGAACTACGAAGAAAATACGAAATCCTGCATCGCGCAATCAAAGTTCTCCGCGCGATTTGAACATATACGACAGCCCGACGTCAACTATCGGGCAGTCGCCCACCAGACTATAACACCCTGTCTGATCGGAGGATCCTCCCTTTTCAAAGGAGGTATGTGGAACTTTACTCTCTGTTCCACCTACCTCCAAACTGGTGACCCCGACGTGATCATCCCGAAATAATTGAAATTTTCGGATTAGTGTCTTCCTAGCTAGTTTTTAATTTAAATAAAAAAATAATCCAAATGGCCGTTCGCATTGGTTGATTGTTTTTAAAAAGTACAAAAGGCTAATTCAGGCGCGTCAGTTTTTTTTTCACACTAATAGTTATTGTCAAGAAGTTCAATTTCCACGAGTGGCTGAACTTTACAATGTCAAGTATATTTGTGAGATTGTATAAAAAGTTACAACTATGAGTTAATTCAAATGTTTAGCGGCCTGCGCGCGCGCAGTTCATTGTCACGGCCGAGTTGCTTCTGCGCATTTATTACAACTATTATAATAATAAAAACTTTATTTATACAACTTTATTAATAATATATATATAAGTCGTGTTCTTAGGATTAAGTTAAAACGATTTTTATAAGGTAGGCCTCCTACAAGGTGGACCGATGACCTGGTAAAGGTTGCGGGAAACCGATGGATGCGAGACGCACATGATCGATCATTGTGGCGACACTTAGGGGAGGCCTATGTCCAGCAGTGGACGTCTGTCGGCTGAAATGATGATGATGATGATTTTTATAATTTGTTTTTCATACTTTTATTTGTGTTTAGTGGCCTTTAAAACATCAATGAATAAAAGTTACTGTTTTTTGGGCCTACGAAAGTCGAGCATAATAAAAAGCGATGATATAAGACTGTGCCAGATCTATTCTTAATCCACGGTTTACATAAAATGTAGTCGGGAAATCGTAATCGCAAACACCGTGGCTAATGGTACGAATGGTTTTTTACCTACCGTGACTTGGCACAAGTATCGGTAGGCGATGTCACGGTAGCTAATAAGTATTGAAACATGACTTGAGATGCGAATTTCCTTCCTGATGTCATAAAGAAGCGGCAGTTCCTAAAACGGTTAGATTAAGATCTCACCTTCGTTATATTCTTTGACCTATAACCTAGGTTCTAGCTAGCATCATTATATGCGTTGGTACTTCTAGTAGGATTCAAGATTACAATAACGTGTTACGAAGAAAAAAATATTGTTGCTTAGAATAATTGTTTTTATTTTTATTATGCATAGGCTCGCATTTAATCACTACCTCGCCTGACGGTAAGCGATGGTGGCCGACGATGGAGCACGCTTGACAATATTTAAAATACTTTGTATTTCCGGTACGTCTGTTACATTGTCCATCCAAAAACTAAGCTTAAAACATAATGTAATTCGTTTTCAGTTGCAAAACTATATTTGATTAATTACACGGTAATGAAGGCGGTTTCCGATCTGCTTATGTAGTATTAAATCTGTGGCAGCCCCAGGAGACGCCTGGGAGGTCTGGGGCCGCAGGGCGGTTTCCTGCCACCTAAGAAACGGGCTTATGAACGACAAGCAATGAGTAGCTCGCCGGCCGCACGGCTTGTACAAGACAAGGAGGGCAAATAAAGGATACCGATGTGGTTATAATCAGTAAAAGTCTGAAACACCCTTTTGCTCTACCCTAGAGCGGCAGAAGTCATTGAATGATTTCCCACCTCAAAAAAAGTAGTATTAAATAGACCATACAGCTGGTTTTTCAATTCGTTCGGGCATGATTGCTCAACCTTATCTAGATATTATTGTAGGTAATCCGATATTTTTTTACACAACTTCCCGGTTTTTTGCATTCCTAAAATGACTTGAAGTATTTACATTACAATCTTAAAAAAAAAAAACACTTAACACCAATCGTAATTGAAATCCAAGCTTACAATGTAGCAGGCAGCTAATAAATAATACCTAATTTTACTTTACGCGCGAATCGTGTCGTCTAATTTGACAAGTTAGCGCCATTTCAGCTGTCATTGTCACGGTCGGCCATGTTTTATTTAGGTTTGTTTATGTTTTCTGTTATTATACTTATCGCCCGTGACAGACCAATTTGCAGATACATCTACAGAATGTCAGACAATGATAATTAGAATATGTAACTTATATGTATATGTCTCATCAAATATTGAAATAGGTATGGATATATTTTGACTGGAATTTGAACAAAAAAATACACGGATTAGTTTTTTGTTAAAATTCTTCTGAAATTGTAAACTATTTTAATTGATTGCATTTAAATTCACCTATTAGTATATTGACCGTTGTACACGATCCTATTAAATCATTTATCGTTATGATTAGACCAAATATTTACTCTCATGTTTTCCTTTACTTTCAATTTTTCTTTAGGTAGTTGCTTAGAAAGTTGATAATAAACTCATCTTCTATAAACTCTAGCTTCAGCACTTAAATCCGAATACCTACTCATAAATTGCTGGATTAAAAATTACTACTTGTACATAATACGTCTGTTCATATCTAAAGTGCTGGACAGTGGGCATCCATCACGCGGACTGCACTAAATCATATATTATTAACGCGTTAATAAAATTAACGTCACCGCACGTCGGAGGTACTAATTTATTTTATCCCTAGCTAGGCATTGTCATGGCGGCGCACGTGCAATGTCACCGCAACGCTGTAATTTTCATGTGATACGTGATTTGACGTTCTGAGCACTCCGTGAGGCTTGCCATAAATCATTATTAAATATAGCCTTAGTTCCAACATTTTCCTTTATCGTTGAAATACATAATTTAGTACAAAACAGGAAACCTTTAAATAACTCTTATTATAATATTCGTGCTGGTTTTGCAAATAGATGTCTATTTCTAGATATGTCTATTCATCAATTACTTGTGAGATAAGATTATGTTGCACATAAGAAAGTAAGTCTTCTACTGAGAAATATGAACATGAACTATTTGTCTATGGTACTTTCAAATACCATAAACAAACTAGTTTTTTTTATCTGAAATAATATGAAAAAAAAGTTTTTATTTCACATAGGCCTACATGGACAATTATAAAACGTCAGAAGCTAGTGCACAGTTCCAAATTGATATGAGACTATGTAAACTTATTCTGCGAGCCTATTTGCATATCTCGTTTCTAGCCTGCACACTACATTATTTTTATTTCTCAAGGAACTAGGAACAACGTCTGTCTGTCTGTAAATATATAGCGTGTTTCAGGAAGTTTTTGTTGTTCTATTGTTTTTAAGATTCCCACGCAATAATGAGTGATGTAGTTCCATGGTGTTGCCAGTAGCGGCGGTGTTATCAGTGTAATAATATATGGAGTGATAACAGTCACCCCAATTCGTTGTCATCATCATTAGCCGCGTTTGCACTCAGATTGTTTGAGTACTTCACAATTGTGTCAAGTTCGTGCTCTGAAAATATAGTATACTAGCTTTTACCCGAGGCTTTGCCCGCATACATAAAGTATAGCCTATGTCACTCAGGAATAAAGCAGCTTTCAGACAGTGCTTTCAGGGATTACCTCCTACAAACAAAAATGCAAACTTTACCTCTTTATTATATAAGTTTAGACTAGCCAGTAGCTTCACCCACGTGTACATAGAAAATTGTTCTAAGGGATCAATTGCACTTCCAGGATAAAAAGATTCCTCCATGATTATCCAGGATATGGTGTACTCGTGTGCTTTTCATCCAAGCTGTTTGAGTGTGGAAAAATAACACACGTGTAAATTTTTTTATAGAGAAATATATGGTTGAAGGATTAGTTAAGTATTGTAATAATATTACATACATATAATGATGTCCAGATAAAAATCACAGTAGAGCTGTGCCTCAGTTACCTAAGTAGATCTCAATATCACCAAAGGTATACCGTAGAAGCGTCAGCGGTACATGTATATTCGTGCAGAGATATGATCAATATTTCATAACAGATTACTTACAAAAAAAAAACAATGGTATTCTTTTTTGCAATACTTAAGTAACATATCAATATTAATGATCAATTCAAATATTCCTGTTCTCACAACCTGTCAAATTTGTGAACTTAATTCTTTATGAATCAGTTTTGATAATCGCCTCTATTGTGGGTTGTTACCTTAATATTTAAAGACGTGACATAAAAAAAATTAAACCGACTTCAAAAAGTACAAAATAATTTTAATTTCGAAAGTCGGTGTTTCTAGTATAGATATCTAATTTTTTCCCTTCGTTATTTAAAACCGACTTCCAAAATTAAAATTATTTTGTACTTTTTGAAGTCGGTTTAATTTTTTTTTTGTAAAAAGTTTTTTATTTTTCACTTTTTAGTTATGGTAGCACCACTAAAAAGTACTTAACCTTCAGCTAAACATAAATTCCTTCCGGCTTTATCACCAGATCAGTTCGATACATCCCCTCCCCCTTTTCTTTCAGTCAGTCATCGACTACACGTATAAACAAAGCAATTTGACTTGTTACGACAATTCTGCTATGATTCTATGAGGAGTTCTGTTCTATATCTTCGAAGTTCATGATCAGAGTATGACAATATTTCTATGGGATCAACTTAGAAGCATAAACTTTCAACCAAAAAAAAAAATTCAAAATCGGTCCACAATTGACCGAAATATCGGTGAACATACATATAAAAAAAAAAAAAACATACAATCAGCCGAACATCCTCCTTTTCGAAGTCGGTTAAAAATAAGCACGCCAAATACTAATCGGATGCCATTAAAATTAAATAAGTAAGTTATCTTTTGGATCTTCGTGAAATAAACAATACTTTAATTGCTTTACACTACAAATCAAAATAGATTCTACACCCGTTTAATTTAGGAACGATTATCAAAAAGTACAACGATTAAAGTTACATAGATTT
Organism: Mythimna lalbum; assembly: GCA_949319445.1. NCBI lineage: Eukaryota > Metazoa > Arthropoda > Insecta > Lepidoptera > Noctuidae > Mythimna > Mythimna lalbum. The sequence continues at coordinate 19,980,029 of OX439346.1, read as the reverse complement.
TTTGCAACAATTATTATTTTATTTATATCGAACAACGCTTCCAAAACTATAAATCATACTTTATAAATCACAATAACCTGCAATTAAGCCTACGAAAACATTTCAAAAGTCTTATAAAAAACCGTAAATATTATAAAAACCGATTCGTGCCTGTTAAATCATTCTAAAAATACTTTGCTTAGTTTGATGTACTTTTTGTACCACGGAGCAATCTCATCATCAGTTATAAGACAAAGGTGCATATTAATTTTAAAATTGCCCTGCACTTGTGTATATAGTGTGTATAGAGTTATCATGAGTAACCGATTAGTCACAGCTTCCACTGAATCGAATCTAATTTAATATTCATAATGGAATTTATCTTGTTCTGATTTTCCAATATTTCGCAGAGAAACCCGCCTTTCACTAGCTACACGTAGTATGCACAAATCAGAATCGCAGACAACCTTATGCCTTCTTGATGATTCAATCAGGGAAAACCATTAAATCCAGAAATTTAAAGAAATATATTCTTGAGTATTAATAACAGTACAGCTAAGGAGTGGATTTCCCTGTCGGAGTTTGTGTTTCCTGATAACTGCAATGGTATCCTGGGGTTTTTATAAGCTCCATTGACGACGATATTGTCACTAATCATAAGGTGAGAGTATATTTTAATAATAGTGTTCAAGTGCGAGTCTATTTTAACGCCAATTAACAAAGAAAGTCGCACCATAACCTAAAATAAACGTTTATATGACAAATATTTTTTAAGAACAAGTTAAGTGTATATTAAAACACTTCAATTTCAAATATTAATGTTGAATCAGCACCAGTGGACGAAATACTTTGTTCTCTGAAAACTTAAATCCAGTTGGACACAAGCTACATATATTTTGGGATTACATTTCAGTTATCGTTCAGCACCTTCCAGATAATACCAATCTAAGTAAATCTTGATGAAGTTGTTACTTTAAATTGACCCAGACATTCATTAATCATTACAATAGACCGCAAATAAAATATGATAGGACAATTTATCTCAAGCAAAAACTACGGAATTACCTGTGACTTTGTAAGTAATACAAGTCTTAGATCTTAATACAGTGCCGGAAACATGACCTGAGAACTAGCCAACGATCTCTATCAAGAATCTGAATTAGGAATAAATTTTAATTATAGTGATTAGAAATTGGATCCAGCCATTATAGCCAGGATGGAGTGTAGTTGATAGTTTCCGTAGTTAGATCATGTTTTCTAATTAGTTACGTACGTCTTGCTGTATATTCGAAACTAAACACTCTTTCTATCATCATCATTATTTCAAACGACAGACGACCGCTGCTGCACATAAGCTCTCCCCAAACGTCGCCACAACGACTGATCCCTGTGCGTCTCACATCCACCACATTTCTGCGACTCTCACCGGGTCGTCAGTCCACCTTGTGGGAGGTCTTCCAACGCTGCGTTTTCCGGTTTGCGTTGCCACTCTAGAATCTTTCAACCCTATAGACTATCCGTTTTACGAGCATAGTGCCCTGCCCTCTGCCCCTTTAGTTCGGCGATTCTTCGGGCTACGTACCTTAGTTCTCCTGCAGATATCTTCATTCCTGATGCGATCACGCAAGGAAACTCCAAGCATAGCCATTTGAGTGACTGTAACTCTTTCCAAAAGTGAATAAATTTGGCCAAGCATCATCGCTCTCATATCAAGTTCATAAAGATATTCCTATGCTAATGTTAGCATACAAAAAAGGGAGTGCACTCATCTACCCAGCAATCAGCAACCAGTATATCCAGTTTTTGCGGTCTTTATCTACTATTTTCATTTTTATACCTGTGCCAAACGACTTGGCTGCAAAGCCAGTATGACTGCTAATAAATAAGCTATATAAAGTCTATCTCCCTACTTAAGGAGTAATAGCTATGCCACACTAAGTACTTGAAATTATTCTTAAATTTATTACTACCACAAAGAGCTATAACAATAGTATTTTCCGGACAATAATGCCTCAGTCATGACTTAATTTTCCTGTACCAGTCCACCTGTAATAAAATGTATCATAAAAACCGTGTCATATTTTTATAACACCGTTAAAAGGTAGACATTAATTTACCAGCAGTGTACAACAGCTATCTCGTCGAACAAACATCAAATGTTTTCTTATATGTGACCACGGGCACTTATCTAAGGCACACAGTGTAACTACTGAATTTTTATTGTTGCTGATAACGTTCCTATAAACATAGATTTATGCACGATTCTTGCGAAACCAAGTAATGTGCGGAAAAATGAATGGCAGGTGTGCGGTCAGTGAGTTAAATTAGTTACAGAATATTGAAAACAAATCAAAAATAATTCTAGCTTTTATGTGAAAACACCGACACGTCTATATTACTGCAATAAAGAGAAAAGATTTGTATTATTAGATTTTTATATATTTGTTTGTAATGAATAAACTCAAAAACTACTGGACTGATTTTAAAAATTATTTCACTAGTACTAGTAGAATGCTACTTTATCACCGAGTGACATAGACGATATGATTTCTACTTTCACGCCGGTTGCTCAAACAATCTACATGAAACTGAACCAATTGCAAACTTTATGGTTATGTCTTATGTGTACTAAGCTAATTATAGCTACATTAATGATTCCAATTACGTGGATTCGGGCTCTGTCAAAACTTTGCAAGAAATCTTGACGATATCATAACTGAAGCTGTGACTTCTGAAAGTCAAACAATGCTAAAAAACTAAAGTAGAGTAACACAAGTCTCTAAGCTTCAGAAAGTTAATTTATCGAATTCAATATATAAGTCAGTAGAACGTGCGTAGGCCACCTGCCAATCGTCTGCGAACTTTAAAGTACCTTGCATTGAAGACCTTGCTAATGTTGCTTACCTCTGTTCTCATTTTATAAGCGAGATAATAAAGCTAGGAGGAATGCAACACTAAGGAGATACCGACGCACCTGGCGGCGATATACCCAACGACATTTGACAAAGTAACACGATTATGTTAACCGTCTTCTCCGTATCAAGAACTTAATTATATTTTACGACTGTGATGGTTCTTGTGCAACTCGATACTGGCTGCATTTTAATAGTCAACGATTAATTGGTACTGCCTTTCGTAAGTCCACTTTACGAGCATAAAGAAACTCCATAAAACATCCCACCTGTCTGTGTTAACCCCTACATACGAACATAAAGCTCTAAAACCCGACAGATCATCTGTCAGATGAACTGGATGAACTTTCCAGCCTCGATAACTAAGTCAGCTGACCGTCACCGCATGTGTGGTAGGAGAAAGCTGGTGTGGGGTCACCAACCTGCTAGGCGAGCGTGGGGAACTTAGACCATTGAAACATATGTTTGTTCTGTGAAATAGACAAATCTGATTGATTGATTTTTGGTTGACTTATTCTATACAAGTGTACCTAATAGAGCATGGATGCGCAATCAATGCAATTGTCTGCAGAATTATAAATGAAGCCTTTGATACTGTAGTTTGATCAAACAATGTAGTTAAACTAAGTCTGGAATAGGTTGGTTAGCCGCAAATTCTTTAACTTGTCGTAATGTAAATTAGGCAATGTTTAGTTTGAGATAAAACTACTCGGGCATGAAGATATTTTTATTGTTTCATAATAAAACACCGAGTATAAACGAAGCATCGCGGGGTCCCTTAAGGCATTATATTTGGACCAAGTAGTATTTTTTATGTGCTCATACTTGCACCAGTTTTTTAATCTTTATTTTTTATAGGTCCACGCTAACTTATCTCTGCTCCATTTCCTACGTGTTCTATAAAGCATACACCATTAATTTTATACGTTCTCAACCGATTAAACTACATATAGGACATAGGAAAAGCTAGATATTCAAGTTATAATTCAACAAAGTTATTCAGAATTCCATTCACGAAATTCCCATTTCGTTGCCTAATTTTATTTAAAGAACTATGAATAAGCTAGCATAGACAATTTAATCGGACGTATTATTCCGCAACAATTTTGTTTCCGCAATTATGACGTCAGAGGCTACGGCCAATTCTGCATTAATGGCAAACATCTCGAACACAGAATAAAAAGTAAGGTGCACTCGCCGTCCGGCCGTACCTGTGATCCATCCCCGAGCGAGATCTCGCACACTCAAGTGTATGTAGCCACAACGAAAGGTAGTCTCACGCACGCCTTACGAAACACAACAGTTCAACAGCTCTCAAGCGTCTTCGGAATTTTTCAATTACAAATCAAATTATACTTTCACGGTGTCTTATTTAATTCATATTTCAAAATAGTGCGGTCGGTGAAGTTATAACAGCGGGGACTGAACTCGAAAGTGCTTATTTCAAAGAAAAGTTATTTTAGCCGGCAAAATGAAAACGGATTACGCTATGGATGAGATGCAGAAGAGTAAGTTGTATTTTTCTGTTTTGATACCTTGTATTTTTGTCGTATGAGAATATTGTTATCGTGTATTGTGCGATTGTTAGCGCGGTGGTTAGGATGCGCGTGCGCAACAAATATATTTACCATACAGATAAACATACACACTAAGGTTTCTTTTTTTTTTTAATACTAACAAAAAAGATTTCTGAAGATTTTTAAAATACGCTACGTAAAATTCACAAACGTCATCAACGCATCCGCGTATTTACATATTATGTGTTTTAATAGTCACGCATGCATAAATAAATAAATTCGTTATTTAATTACGTGCAAAAAGTACAAAAGAATCATTTAAATTCAACGTTTGTACCCAGTAGTAGAATTAGTGCGATGTTTTGCGTATCTGAATGAGTGTTTGAGAAGAATACTGATGTTACACTACATCAATGGTTCGGAATGTTGATATAACAAAAAAATTGTTTTATAATGGCCTTTTAATACACTGGATATTATTACTGTCGTTAGTGGCACAGTGCATAAAAACATTTTGAAGTTCTATTTACATTTCCACCAAATATTTTCATTGTTATCATAGTCGGCCTTATAATGTTCCCAGTGCTGAGACTCAGGCCTCCTCTCTAGGAGAGGGAATGGGCCGTAATCCACCACGCGCGCCCAGTGAGGGTTGGTTTATGTCATATTTTTTCTAATTTTTGGTTTTAGGACATGCTGGTTTCCTCACGATTTTCATTTTCATTCTTACTTTGACACATTCAATAAATCTTAGCGACGACCCTGTGACACAATTTGCAAGTTAAGCATTCTGAATATTAATAACCCACATAATTCCTGCACGCGCAGATATATAATATAATGACAAAAAACTATCTTAATATCCATCCTTATCACGATGAATTCGTAATGAGCCCGTATAATAAATAATACTTGTTATAGATCAAACATCGTTTAAAATAAGAGTTGCTGATGATTAGGACACAATATATTTGGACACAGTGTCTTAATTGGCACTTTTTCAATATTTGAATAATTTTTTTCTTTGACAATTCGAACACACTGTACAGTTTACAGTACTGTAGTACAGTAGACAAAAGTAGATATAAAAATATAATATCTGGGGAAAAAAGCGTTATCAAAATTATTTTTATATTTTTTCGGTTTGATTTAAGTTACCGCCTTAAATCCAGCCTAAAAGTATCAAACTTCGGGAACTTAATTTTTTTTATATAATATAGACAGATATCTTTTTTAATCTGACTGTACCAACCAGCTTCAATAAATTGTGGTGTCCGAATCGTCAGTGAAAAAAATATTGAAAACTAAAATGTGTCCGAATATTTGTACGCGAATCGTCAGCAAGTCTAAAATACCTAAGCACCTGTTCTACACAAGTTTGGTTATTTTCAATAATTAATTGCCGAACGTTAATCATTTCCTTAAATACAAATATGTTACTAAAACTAACTTTAATTATATATCAAGAAATTCGAGGCATGTGATCTCGTGTTTAAAAAAAAAATAAAAAACTTAGACTTCCCCGTAGGTCACTATCATGCTCTTAATCGTGATGAAAATGTATCTATTGATTGACATTGCCTTTGAACAATTTTTTTTTCATTATATTTGTTAATCAACAATTGTTTTCGTCTCAAAAGAAAAGCATTAAATTAAAAAAATCTAAATTACTTAACCCTTCAGATACCGTCAATTAGAGACACAATAGTAAGACAATAGATGCGCGGCCACCGGTGGTCGCTTGGGGATTCATGAATTAATATTTCTTGTCCAGTTTAATACGTGAGGGTTTACTGCTCACCTTTTTTACATAAGTCGACAAGCTGAGCAAACTCTTCCCTCCCTATACAGATGTTTGCAACTTATGTCTGTTCCTTTAACATACACATAGCTTGTTCTTGAAAAAAATTTAACATTAGATGTTAGCTTACAGTTTAGATTTTGGTGCGACTTTCTTTGTAAATTGTCGTTAAAATATTTATAATTCAATCATATCACAAGGCCCATCAGCAAGCATTTATATTGATAGACTTGCGCTTAGCCACTATCTCACCCGATGTAAGTGATGATGTGCTCAAAGGACGAACTGTTCACAAAAACAAGACCTATAAATATAATATTACTAGCTTTGCCCGCGCGGCTTCGCTCCCGCTCTTCCCTACTCCACCCTACTATACCCAACTCTACCCTACTCTACCCTACTCTACTCTACCGTACTCTACTCTACCCTACTCTACCCTACTCTACCCTACTCTACCCTACTCTACCCTACTCTACCCTACTCTACCCTACTCTACCCTACTCTACCCTACTCTACCCTACTCTACCCTACTCTACCCTACTCTACCCTACTCTACCCTACTCTACCCTACTCTACCCTACTCTACCCTACCCTACCCTACCCTACCCTACTCTACCCTACTCTACCCTACTCTACCCTACTCTACCCTACTCTACCCTACCCTACCCTACTCTACCCTACCCTACCCTACTCTACCCTACTCTACCCTACTCTACCCTACTCTACCCTACTCTACCCTACTCTACCCTACTCTACCCTACTCTACCCTACTCTACCCTACTCTACCCTACTCTACCCTACTCTACCCTACTCTACCCTACTCTACCCTACTCTACCCTACTCTACCCTACTCTACCCTACATTACCCTAATTTTTTTTTCCATAAGAACCTTCTTCTCACAATAACAATCACAACAAAAAAAAAAATCAGCCAAATCGGTCAAGCCGTTTTCATGCCAAGTCGTGACAACGGAAAACGGGGGTCATTTTTATATATATAGATTGAATGATTTTTAAAAACAGAACTCGATAAAATATAAACAATCAGTTTTGTTCAAAACGTCTCATGGGAATCTTAACAAGGTAAGTATGATAAGGCTACAAAAATGTAATTTAAAGTCTTAAGAAATTGGCCTATGGGATTGTTTGATATAATCATCGCGGTTCTGGAACGCAAAGGTCTACTGAAGGAATACGAGTGGTTTTTAGTTGTAAAAGTTTCACACCCTTGCTTCACCCAAAGCTACAAAAGTTATTTGATGATTTCTCATTCAAATAAAAGGCGTTATGAACTTTTGTCATACCTATACAAGTACCTATGGAGGTGGTGGTGGTGGTGGTATGTATGAGTATGATAAAAGTACTGGCACAAAATACAAAGGTAGTACTGGCTATTTAATTTTCATCAAAAATCTATTTTTTTTTCGAAGCTGGTGTTCGTTTTTTAAAAAAAGCCACAGTAATAAATTGTGCCATCACGAATAAAAAAAAGAAAACACGACAGTGATCGCAGATTTATCGATACTTGATATTGTTAGAGAATTTCTTTTATCGACCATATTTGTACAGTTGCGGTTTTATACTTTATCTTGTAAATAATGTTAGTTGCGGTGACTGGATACTTATTGATCGGAGAAATATTTTTTCTATACAGTAAATTAAGGCCTATTCGCCGCTTACTTTTACAAATTCATTGCATGACACATTTTGTGGTTTGTACTACATTTTTTGTTCTTAATTTAAATTCAAGGGGTTATAATGAACGGTTTTTCTTTTTTTGGTAAAAAAAAACTGTATGTTTGGCTTCCTTGTTGAGTTCTTACTAACCCATGTAGCCAATGTTTCGCTAAATTGCATTTGATTAGCGAGATGGGAAACCGCTACGGAATTTCCTATGCATTTGATACGGCGGCGTCTCTTGTTCAACCGCAGAATTATATCGAAACGTTCTATCGATCGATACCGTGTAATGGATTGATCTTCGTGTCATCGTGGGTAGAGTTAGACCATAAAGTCATTATGAAATTGTATATTGCCTGAGTCATCGATAAGAACCTAAACTATACAAAATTGTATTTATTTTAATTATTAAAGTAGAAATACCTTCTTCTTTGGTATATTGTATACAAATCTTTATCAATCGATTTACATTTAGATTAGGGTCTTTTTCAAGTGGAAAATTGGTCCAGTTTTATGCTCTGTCATGTCTAACCCACTTAAATTGGCTGCAGTTTTTAAGTAGTAAATTGGCCTGATTTATACACCGTCACGTAAACATCCACTCCACTAAAACTCACTGAAGCAGTCCCCATAAATTATCCGGAAAATGCTAAGCACCTCTATCTAACATAAAAAAAACCCCTTTGGGGTGGTCCAGGCAGCGTTTCAACATTTACAAACAATGCAAATTTCATTTGTCCAACGCCACGAGTCAATGTCTTGTTCCTTTCAATATTACCAGCTAAATGAAAAGTATTTACTTAAGTATGTGACATCGTATCTCCCAAACTGGTGAACCGATTTTGATAGCTATTATATTTCTAACACAAATATTTTCTTCTTTCCCCAGGAACCTCCTCCATCATCGGTCTCTCAGACCTGACTGACAACAAGCTGCTCTGGAGGCAGCTCATTGCCGAGCTATTGGGAACCTTCTTCCTCACGTCTATTGGTGTGGCTGCCTGCATCACCATCCAGGGAGCCAACGCGCCCCAGGTCACCAGCATCGCGCTATGCTTCGGTCTGCTCGTCGGGTCTATTGTGCAGGTTAGTTACTAAGTTGATAAGTGCTTAATGATAGGTTAATGACGTGCTTCTAGAGTGGTTGAATTGATAAGAATACGTTTCTAATTAGAATACATATTAAGGCCAAGTGCCAAAGATACAAACACTACGATATATTTTTAGGGTTCCGTACTTCAAAAGGAAAAACGGAACCCTTATAGGATCACTTTATAGTCCGTCTGTAAAGACCTCTTATCTCGGGAACGTGTATCGGTATCGAGTTGAAATTAAAACAATATACTTAACTCTGTGGTCCCTTGAAGCTGAGTAAAAACCAAACAAACAATAATTTTGTTAATACGTCACAAAAAAATATATTTTTCGATTCGGAAAAAAATTCGGTACTCCATTTGTTTTTCCATCGAACTATTTACATAGTGTGCGAGTCCGACCCGCACTCGCCCAGTTTTTTAAATTATTTATGAAGAATTGGTTTTAGATTCGCATTAGAATAACACTGAGACCCTTTGAAAATTCATCATCATATCAGCCGAAAGACGTCCACTGCTGGACATAGGCTTCCCCCAAGCGTCGCCTCATTTTATCTTAATGATACCCAATACGTTTGACTTTTTAGACAGACTCTAGGTATAATTATATAACAAATACCCAAGTAGATGGCAAAATGTATCTTCTCGTTTGCTTCAAATAAGTCTTAATCTTTTTATTTTAAAGTAAACGTAAATACTTGGTTATTATTCAAAATGCAAAGTTAATCTTAAAAATAGGATTTCTTATGTAAATAACTTGCATGGTTTAACGACCCGAGACGCGAAAGGTAATAAGACGGATTATAAATTATAATACATTATATATTCATTCTTGTATCAACTGTTTATGTTTCCGATTCCGTGGCGGAAAGCTATGAAACTGTGCTAAATTAAAAACTGAGTTATATGACATTTCAAATATAGAAAACGTCTTCTGTAAAAGCAGAGAAATGTTGAAATTCATGTTTGCTACATTATTTTATTACTTAACAAAGTTTTTAGAGACAATGACGCACACAGAAATCGCGAATTTTGTTTTTTCAAAATAAATAACGTGGCGAATCTGTCTGTTCGTGATAGCTGCAACCTAGAAATCTTTAAGTCAAGAGTGAATAGGTTACTTCTAGACAAGCGTGCTCCAACGTCGACCACATCGTCGCTTTCCATCGGGAGACATACGAAGTGGTCAAGCGCGAGCCTATTAACATTATCTGGTATGAGATGTTAACCCTTTCTGTACAGGCAAATTAAACGCAATTTGATGGTATAATTCTGTTGGTAGATAACTAGAGACTATTCTTTTCTTTTGTGTTTGTTGCTCTTGTACTGTGTCCGTCCGTAACAAATAAATGTTTTCTATTCTATTATACATAAATATAATCAGCAATAGTTCAGCTTTCTGTTCGTAAAATAATTATTAGTCGTTGGTTCAATAACTCTACCTACTAAATATTAATTCCAACAAACTACCAATTGTTCTCTGTATATTTCGTATTGTGCGCGGTATACAAGTTGAACTAAAATGGCAAGCGTTCCTATAATGATAATTTATAAGACAACATTTGGTTCACAGTAATTTTTATATCTACGTGTATTAAATATCATCAAATATAATAAAATAAAATATACTAAAATGTTCAATACATTAAAATGTTAAAATTACAATATCAGTGAAACTTAAAATGCTTAAATCAAAACAATAAAATAAATTAAAATGACTATGATTACACGCAGCCCCCCGCGGTATCCAAATTCAATATCGGACCTGAAAATTGTCCCAAGGGAACAGATACCCAGAATCCCAGGACATTGACGAACCGTGTGCTAAAAATCAAAATCCGTTCATCTGTTCGAGTACGAAGAAGAAACGAACACACGCACATTTGCAAACTTTTGCCTTTATAATATTAGTGTGATTAGTTTAAATAACTTTGAAGACGTCGATGAATATAGCATACATAAAATCGTTAGATTTATTTCATAATTTTACTTCGATAAAAATGATAGCATAGGTAACGTTTCTAGTACTCTAACACTTAGATATTGGCAAAGAAAGTGGTCATAATGCGTTCTAGATATTGTTCAGATCACTTCAGCTGAATGCACACAGCATGCGTCCCAGCTATGTCTATAAATCTTTGCATTTCTCCTGTCGTAGGAAAATTACAGTCGATACCAAAGTAATTATTTCGTGTCCATATCCAATTATTTAATGGCCATAAAAATATATCTAAAGTTATAAAAAGGGCATTCTTTCGAAGTTTCTTTCTGTGAATAGGTTACATCTTTTCGTTTAACATTAAAACCTTCTCCTGACAAACACAACAAAAAAGAATTATCCTGAATTAGAAAACCTGCCGAAGAATGAGCGAAACTGGACTGGGACGGTTTCATTTTTCATTCATTCTTGTCGTGTTAATTTTAGCTGTAACAGTTTTTTTTTTTTACGGTGGGAAAAATCATCTCCGTGCACACGTGATGACGTGATCAAGGGAAATAGGGATTCATTTTTATTTAATAATATAGATTAAAACTTCTTTGACTTAATTTCCAATCAAGTAGTCTTTAGGTAGCCTACATTATCTTTATGGCAAATCCGTAAGATTTCATGTAGCACACAATTTCGACTTGTTTTTGTACGTTCAAGTGGAGCCCATCCTTTATAAACACAGGGCCCGACGCGTTTGCTACTCTGGCTACATGGCTGATTCAGCAAGACTTTTGTCTTGCTATGTGTACACCTAAACGGGTGGTTAAAGTATTTTTTTTTAAATGACTATATATCCATACTCCATTTTGAATACCTCCTCTTCTAAACGTTCTACACAATGGTTGTCCACCCAACAGCCAGCAGATCATTGTGTCTCTCTACACGAGGGTACTTGTCACACTATTGTGGCTATTGCATCCGAAGGCTTTTGTGATGTCTGTTAGTAGCGTTGCGATACACCCGTGACATAGTTACATACATATATATGTACTAGCTTCTGCCAGCGGCTTTACTCGCGTAAAAGTAAAAAAAATGTCTTAAGGGAACATACTCCCAGGGTAAAAAGAATCTTATGTCGTATTCCACAGTAAGGTCTATCCTTAAATTTAATCCAAATCTGTACAGCCGTTTAAGTGTGAAGGTGTTAAAAACATTCATAAAACCTTTTGTCTTTATAATATTAGTATGGCGTGATATACATAAATGAAGTAGATAACTTCTGATATAACAAAATATTATTAACTGACTTTAGACCGCAGCTTCGTCCGCTTACATGAAATATAGCCTGTGTCACTCATGAATAAAGCAGCTCTCTATCGGTGAAAAAAAATTACTAATCACACCAGTACGTTCAGAGATTACCTCCTACAAACAAAAACACAAACCAACTTACCATAAATGTCAACTGTACCTCTTTATAATAATAATAAGTACAGATTATCATACAAAAACTTACACAGTCAAATTAACTGTTGATCATTATCATTAGAACAACAGGGTGTTAGTTGCTAACAAATGACGGTCGTTTAATTAACCAATAAATATCCAAGTAACACTCGCGAGATAACAATTTCCTCGAGCCTGTCTTACAATGTCAACTTAAATAAAGTTGACACATTAAATTATATCGTAACCAGTAGCTATCTAAAACTAACTTGCCTCGAGCCATCTAATCTACTTGTACAAACATCGCGGCGGAGATAATAAGCGATCTCGAACGATCTCACTTTGCGATAACAATAGAACATTGCAATAACATAATGTAGCTTACAATAACATGAAATCGGACAATTCCAGCGACGTCCGGCCTTTCCCACGCGGTCGTACACCCGCGAGCTATCGCGCGTTATATGTATCACACATTATGCTCAATATCGTTAAAAGGCCAATATGCAAAACAGTAAATACATTAACCTTGACATACGAACTGGTTACCGATCAAGTAGCGGCTTTTAGATTTTTCAAAGCCGTACTTTTGGTGTATTTGAACATTAATATCATGCAGCTTAGTTCAAAATCTCATTGAAATTGATTTATGGAGCGTAGGGTCATAAGTTATATCGTTCCGAACTCAAATTAGTTGCGATATCTTGAATTATGCCATTAAAATATGTGATAAGAACAAGATTGACTAAAAAATTTTATCTTGATATAAAGAATGGATCGCTACTTAACACTTATATCAACAATGATTGTGTGAAAATTAAACATACACCATTCATATCTCCATGACCCATTTTCCTACTGTCACCATATATGGGTAGTTTAAACAAATTGAACTAAAGTGTAATTGAGATAGCTGAGTGGTCACGAATACGGTATCTATTCGTCACGCATTTACGTACCCTCGGGCGATTTGGGAACTGGTCAAATTGCCAACATAACGGTAACATGTAATGTGTGATTTTCTTTTTAATTTTAATAGGTTTGACCTCGAACTATTGACAGCTTCGTACGTATGTAACTTTATGTAATGTATGTAAGTGTTTTATGAATGATAAAATGTTATGTATCACCTTCTCAATATTGTGATTATGATAGTAAACTTGATGTATCGTTGACCATGAAGCCGTGAGTATGTATAGGTGGAATTACTTACAGTAACATGAGTGATATGCAAATCAAACTTGATCTGTACTTTGTAGATATTTTGTTTTCACTAACAATAGTGTCGAAACGAAAGGCGTGTCCTTTTTGTTCTGTTAAATGTCTCTTCACTTGGGTCAAGGCGAAAATAACGTTTATGGTTAAATGATAATTTGAAAGGTAGAAAAATATTTGATATTGCAAATTTAAACATTTGCTACACAATAAAACAAAGTACGTATACAAATTAAACGAAAAAAGCTGAAGTGTTTTGACGTAGCAAATTAAAATTGAAATGACATAAGTAGGACTTTCGAAATATTTTTATATTATTTACGATTGCTAATCATACGAGGTCAAGTGATAGATTTATAAAGGTGCATTAAATTATTCCGATCAATCGAACAAAAATGATAAATTAAGATATGTCATGCGACTCTTAGAGATGTTGATAACATTCAATTTGTTAATGATTAATTGTAACATGGTCTGCTACACTTGGTACTTGTTGATATGTTGGTATTACTGTGACCAATATTAACGATACCAGTAATTGCCTGTATTGGTTCAAGGAGAGGTTTACTGTAACAATTGGGACACGTTTCAGAACTTTTGGACAACTAATAAAGACACGAGAATTGTTTTTAATTAAATTAAAATGTGTCAGAAAAAAAGTAAAAACACCTTACCTTTACCATACTTAATTTATTTATTAAGTCATTAATCACACTAATATTATAAAGGCATCAATTTGTGAGTATGTGTGTATGTTTGTCACTTCTTCACGCTCAAACGACTAAATAGATTTCGATGAAACTTTCTAGGGTAGACCATATCCAAGAATAGCAGCTCTTATTATCCCGGGAGTATGTTCCCTTGGGATAATTTACTACTTTCACGCGGGCAAAGCCGCTGGCAGCAGCTAGTTTCGCAATATTTTAATACAATTTTGAAATCAACACCAACTCACATTAACCTTTGCCGAAAGTTTCCGTTTTAGCGCCAATTGGCAATACCTTAACTAAATTTCAGTTTGTGATATCATTTAGAAACCTTATTTGATACATTGCCTTTTAAATGCTATGACGCAAAATCACAAGAATTGTCATACACGCGACGATTCCGTGAAATACCAATTTCAACAATCGCCTGTGACATGTTTGATGAAAACGTATAATTTACTCTATATGACAAGATAATTATAATAATGATGCATAATAATAGATATTAGTATGTCATAATTATTGTTATTATGACATGAGGAAATAAAAGATGGGTTTATAATGTAGAGTAGTTGCTTCATTAAAAAAATACGTTAGTAAGTTAAATTGAAGAAATCTGCGCTTGAGGCAATCCATCACAATATTAAGCTATTTAAGCTTACTGTCCACGGACGCGTAGCTTCATAGATGCGTATTCATCATTCTACGCTTGGTGTACGCTTGCGTGAAGCTTACATACAAAACTATGAAACTGAGTCGACGATGCGGCAACGTCGTATCGTCGTGACGCGTCTATGAAGCTACGCGTCCATGAACAGGGTATACATTTGTAAGAAAGCTTCACTCAGGCGTACACCAACTGGGACCAAGTGTCTGCTTCTGAAAGGAAGATATGGCCCCGGTACGAAACTCAACGAAGGCACAGGAGTGGGTTTTGAGTCAGTAAAAGTCTGACACTATCTCCCGCTCCACCCAAAGGCACAGATATGTCATTAGATGATTTTCTCACCTACAAAAAATACATATTTATAATGACGAATACGCGTCTACAAAGGCACGCATCTGTGGACAGCCGGCCTTACTTTTCTACTGTATACATCAATCAGCGTTTCACAGTATAACCTTAAGTAAAGGCTCTCAAGTCCTCAAACATTGCAAGGGATTTGATTGAAAATGTATTTGAATATATTCCACAATTAAATTAAGTATGTTATAATAACATTTCCTAATCACTCTTCATTGAACAGAAGGCTTAATTAAAACATATAATCATTATGGGGCTCAAAGCATAGAGTTCACTCATCGCTTTAGAATCTAAAGTTTATATAAACATCTTGAGTCTTGTATCAAAGGAACGTAATAATTTCATGATTAAGTCCTACTTAAGTGCCCATGTATGTTTCGCAGTCAACTAGTTTTTCTTTTTTTGGTGGATAAAAATCATCCAAATGACATCACATGCCCTTGGGCAGAGCGGGAGATAATGTCAGACTCTTACTGACTAAAAAACTCATCCCGTTCCTTCTTGCCTTTCAAACCGGGGCCGACAAGCTACCTTTCGGAGCTAACCCTCACCCCAGTAGATTTAGACCCAGCTGGGCCCCTGCTGTTGCTGAGCAGTCAACTAGTTTAATTAATAAACGGCGCCATTCAATTAACTGCACGATAGATTTTTGCCATTAAATTAAACAGCTAGGTAAACAACTTGGATCGATAACGTTTAATTACTTAGTCTAGGCTTATTTTTTCAAATAAAAAGCAAGTCGTGAAATTGTGATTTCCATTCGGCCGACAATGTGCTTTTTTATGGTGGGTTAATTCAAAAGTAAAGATAGTGTCAGACTCTTACTGACTAAAAACCCACCCCGTTCCTTCTAGCCTTCATACCGGGGCTCGAGCTCCCTTTCGGATAACCCTAGTCCCAGTAGGTTTCGACCCAACTGGGCCCCTGCTAGCCGGCAACGTGCTGACGATGGTCGTAATTATGATAGCTGACTATATACCAAGTTTAAATGAAGCTAATATGAAGGGGATGACTCGGGCCTCATGCACTCACTTCAAACATATCCTGCCCTGTCAGGATACCTTTTTTTGTCACATAGTAATCCTATCTTACGAATGTCCTAAGCCCAGCCAGTTAATTAAATGTTGTATTAGGAGCCTGTACAAAAAAAAAGACTTATTAGAGAGTGTCTTTGCCTAACATGGTGCTGGGGGTAATATTGAAAGCTCATCTTAATATGAGTCCCTAAACCTACATTGGACCGACGCACACATGTAACACGCCTGATTTGTACGTAGAGTGACGTCGCGTGACGTGGATCTAGTGTAGCTCTACAAGTCTAGTTTCCATATAAATTGTATGGAGACCGACGCGCCCAGATCAGCGTACGTGGCACACGTGTGCGCAGTGTAGCCTTTAAGCTAGAACTCCATTAGACCGACGC
Source organism: Mythimna lalbum (assembly GCA_949319445.1). Lineage (NCBI taxonomy): Eukaryota > Metazoa > Arthropoda > Insecta > Lepidoptera > Noctuidae > Mythimna > Mythimna lalbum. Next base: position 19,963,301 of record OX439346.1, on the reverse strand, counting down.
ACACGTGGACCACGCCTGATTTATACGTAGAACGAAGTCGCGTGGCGTGGATCTAGTCTAGTCTCCATATAAAATTTATAGAGACCGACGCGCCCAGATCGGCGTACATGGCCCGCGTGTGCGCATGTAGTTTCTACCTTAAATCAGCAGCAGACATCCTCGGGTTTACATATATGTACCTAGGTACATTGACACACATGATAATACCCACTATAAAACCGTTGACAAGTTCACACATGACCTTTGCGACTACTTCGCCGGTAGGTGCGCAAACTGGTTCAATCGGCGACTGTTGCGCAACCACGGCTTGCGCAACTTTTGTCATCTGTCAATCGCTCGCATGAATTAGCATGACAATGGAACAATGCGTCTCCTGCATGGTTGCCATGTGTGAACTTACACGAGGATATGGATCTGCAACTAAAATTATAGCAATTTTGTCATTTTCGTGCAGTTTTTCTGTGCTCTGTTACGGTTGCTTGTTTAGTCAGCTGTTAAACGGAGTTCCTCGTTCTTTCCTCTTTTCAGCGATCAGTTTACTTTATGACTAACTGGTGCCCGCGACTTAGCCCGCATAAAACAGTAGCTAAAATTGTATGTAGATTTTTCTTGCTCGGGATCTTAATTCTTTTTCTGAATTAAAAGTAGCCTATGTTACTCCTTACAGCTCTCTACCAGTGAAAATCGTGTCAAAATCGGTTACCCCAAAAAACAGTTAAAATTTTAAAAACATGTGTTATGCTATAAGTATCGGTATCGAATGTACTTATACATGAATTTAGTAAAAAATAAATAAATAATATTATGCACCTCAAGTTTATTATTATATTAATCATAAGTCCCAAAATATGTGTAAAATTGGAAGCAGTATGAAAACGGTAGTAGATGTATATATTGTGGGCTGCGAGAATGTTCTAAAGGCTTACTGTGGCCCTGGAATGCAAAGGGTAACTAAAGGAAACACAGAAGAGTTTATTCTCTGTCGTCTGACACTTCCTCTCGCTCCAACCAGATAAAGTAAAAAAAGGTATAGAATCTAACTAACACCTTGATAACTATTTTAAGAAAAAAAAAAAACTGCAAATCCAAAACACATAGATCACGTAAACAGCTCGGTCTAAAATAAAATATCCTTCTAACGACAAACAAATGGTAACGTTACACATTCACGACGTCCCGACGTCTTGTCACGAGACGTCGTGTTGTCGCGTTGTCGCGTTGTCACCCCAACAATGTCAGCGTCTGACAAGTTTATTGTCAGGAATTCAATAGCATCTGTTCACAGCTGTCATACGTTGATACAATGCGTGATTAATAACAAACACCGTTACCACAAAATAGATAGGTACAGAAGTCAATCTACATACAAAGCGCGCTCGAGCAACGCACACATAGACACCGCTCACGGACACGATATCTTGGTAGCGTCTCGGCCCACTCGTCGAAAAGTTCCGGCTCAAACGCTCATTAGTGTGCGTCCACCGAGAGTAGGTATAAAAAGTGAAGTACATACATGAGATTGTCTTCTGTACCTATCTATTTTGTGGCGTTACCTTTGGAAGACCTCGAATTAATCGCAACTAATTTAGAATCGGAGGTTTGAAAAATGAAGATCGCAATTCATTACGTTTCTAATTAATTTTGAAGTTCAATATCCGTTCGGGATATTTATTGGAGAGAATGTCGTTACAACTCAAAAATCAAACTATGGAAAAAAAAGCGAATGTATCAATTCAGGAGTTTCACACATAAATAAATATAAATTCTACATTGTATAAATACATACATGTGGTATAGATACTTTACTTTCCGATACTAAGCAGCTCTAATTGCCAAATGCTTTTGAAAAATTTAATTTCACTTGTTACCCAGGAGCATTAGTTAAAATCTTAGAGAATAAACGTTGCACAATAAGATGAATACTTCTGTCTATTTAATCATCTCTAGATATTAACATAGATAGTAATTTTTAACCGCTGCGTTAGCCTGCGGTTTCGTCGACAAGAAAGTAGAAAACAGGAACATACTCCCTAGGACATGGTCTACCCATGTGCCATATCTCATGCACATCCGTTCAGCCGTTTGAGCGAAAAGGTAACAAACATACACAAACGCACATACAAGCTTTCGCCTTTAAAATATTACTGTTTGATTACATTATATTCTACAACGTGATAATGATAGTGAGAAACCAATAACTATAATAAACCCTTTAACAGCATCACAAACATTGCTTCCTTGCACAATGCGATCCTGACATTTAACTAGTTACATAATAAAATAAGGATAACACAATCCTAGAAAAACATTTTGACATAATTTAAACCCTATTTCTAAAGACATAAGATCCATGCATCTTCTCTATTGACATGTGGGCGTCTGCATATTTGGCACTTACATTATTATTGTTTATGGTGGAGTAAAGAGGTTTTGTTTTATGAGGTTGTCTCTGCAATTAAGGGCGACGTTAATGGTTGGGTAGATTCCTTTATTTGGGACAAATCTATATTGCAAAAGCCAAATGTGATACGTTAGCTGTGTCTACAACTTGCAAAACTATTCTTAAAATCTGCAGCCTTGCAACTAAAAAGGAACAGAGTTTGTTTAAAGTTTTCCTGGTCGCTCATTTTTTTAAAATAAGGAAACCATCTAATGACTTCTTCCACTCTAGGGTGGAACGGGTATGTCAGATTTTTATTGACTAATACCAAACCTATGTATGTTCCTTCGTTATCTTGCGATCGAGCAGGACCCCGTGGGATTTCCTTTCAGAAATCAATCCATGGCCCCAGTAGGTTTTGACCCTGCTGGGCTCCTAGTCGCCTAACGTAGCAACGCGTCCCCAGTCAAAACGCTTTAATTTTACTTTTAACTAATTAATTTAGTATGTATTTTAATTGACATAAACTAGTGCTTGACTGCGATCCCACCTGATGGTAAGCAGTGATGCAATCATTGATGGTGAGGCGCACTAGTTTATTCACTATAGCCTTGAAGGCACCCATATTTATTACCACGGACGGAAAGACTACAGCAGGCAAACTTTTCATTCCTAAAGAAGTCATCCCGACATCTCCGTTTTGGTTGGCCGCGACCCTGTCGAGCGATTTCGGAGTACCAATTATGGCCTTTGCTTTGGTTTCTGTGCCTTTTGTCAGCAATGGAACAGAGCTGCTATAGGCTTGAAATAATAAAATTATTAATAACATTTTAGATTTTGGACTTTGCGTACTTGAACCAAACCTACACAAAAACAAATCAACCAAAGTTTATTGATATGTGTTAAACAGTTAATAGTCAATTAACGCCTCCTACAATTAGTTATTTGTTGGCATTTGTTTAGCAACAAAGGATTTTGTTTGCCCAGATGTTAAATTAACTGAATTTACATAAACCGTACTATTAGAGTTGACGGACACGATTTTTACGATGGATTGTCGAATCGAGTTGTGTTTACTAACAAGCGAATCGATTTGTTTATTTATCTACTAGCCTCGCATAACAATCGAGTAGAGAATCGATTGATCAAGAGTGTAAACGTCCTTTATAAACCATTTATTGTTCTAATAATGTTTAGTTTCTGCATAGCTTAGATTGTGAGACAGACTGGAGTGTAGATTGTTAATCGATGTCTTTAATTAATCGTGTCTGAATTAAATTAAATCATAAAGATTTAATTCTTCTGTACGTGTGTTTGTCACCTAACTCCTCCTAAATGGCTTAACCGATCATGAAATTTTATGTGTATATTGGAGTGTGGTCCCTAGATAGTATATATATCATTAGAAGAATTAGTAGGTACGTGTGTTTGTCTCATACTTCCCCTAAACGACTTGATTCGGATAAAACTTTGTGCGTATACTTAAGTGGGTCTCTGTATGATTTGAAAATACAATTGAACCTAGGTGGCGCTGCAATCGGGTTCTCAGTTTTCTTTTCTGTCAAAAAGCCAGTTCTCGGGCAGGACATTGTCTTTGGGACCACTTGTAGACCAGGTATGATTAGTATAGTATAGTATAGTATAGTATAGTATAGTATAGTATAGTATAGTATAGTATAGTATAGTATAGTCAGTAAAAGTTCGACATTGTCTATTGCTCTTTGAAATCGCGTTATTTAAATATGTGTTTTGCAGCATTTAACTGCTTCGATTTAATGTTGAATTGTAAGGATATCAAAACGAAACACTATCAATGTTTTGTTATGTCATCGTAAAATTATAAATATAAATAGTTTATAATCTATCTGGCGAGATTGTAAACTGTCGTAAGAATGTGAACTGTAACAAACTGCTTACAATTTAACGTATTATTTTTCGTTTAATTATAATATATCGAAGTGAAATTGTGAAATGGTATAGAACGGTTATAACAAGTCATTGGATGAAGCCCCACGTAAACAAAAAAGAAATCACCTTTGGATTCATAATCACCCTGTTTATGGATACAAAGAAAGATATGAATTAATGAATGATATATTTATTTGCATGTATATAGGTATCTACATGTTCTTAACATTTAGTGGGGTCACACTATATTCGGCATTTCAGCCGTACAAATATTTAGATTTTACATCTTTAGCCTGCAGTAGGTACACATTCAGTCATTAACAAATATCTTAAAATAATTTCATAGTCATGGAGTTTATTCGTGTATTTTGATACAAATAGAGCAAAAGAGATCTAGCTACATGAACACTAGCTTTGTAGACCACACACACAGCATCCAACGGTATTCTCAATTTATTGTTTGCCAAACAAGGAGTTGGGTAAAAAACAAATGAACTCCAGCTCCGGTTCAATCCGACAGCACACTTGTAGCCGGGGGTTATTGTCGATAGGTTGCGAATAACGGAACTGCTAACTATACACTACGCACAGAATGTGGTACAATATTTTTTTAATAAGAGAGCATTATGTGGTCCTATTTATAGAACATTTTGGCGGGCAATGATCTTGAGAAGGATGTCTAGTATGTCTACAATTGACCCTCAGTAGTTCGGGGTCCTATTTATAGAACACTAGCTAGCCCGCAGCTTCGCCCTCGTCATCATCTACCTACTTAAAATATCGCCTATGTCACTCAGGAATAAAGCAGCTTTCTATCGGTGAAAAATTTTAGTAATCGGACTAGTACTTTCTTAGATTACCTCCTACAAACCTTTCAAATCTGGTACACATCATAATCCGACACCTTTGATAGTCATCAATACATTAAATATATTATACTTCGATTACACTACCGATAGTATATTATGTAGTACAAATGTATGGATTAGATATTACCACGTTTGTAAGTATGTATATAATTTAACGAATTACAAGGTTTTTAGAAAAGTTTGGGATGATTGCAAGCACCGCAAGTTTATAAAAAGTCGCGTGAGATTGTAAACTCATGTAATTGGTTACTAGTTGCATAATTTGTTATTTGTTAATACTATTTGGTTTCCGATTACAATAAAATAAACCGTTTTTGTTGGATATAACGCGGATATATTCTGTAGTATTAAATTTAGAAGAGATTTATTGTACCTATTTGAAATGCTTATGAGATTTTATAAACTCATAGTTTTTTTAAATTTAGGGTGTAATAATCAGGTGCCATACATCATATGAACTATATTGTAGAGTTACATATTATTGGCATTTTTTTAGGTGAGAAATCATCAAATGACATCTCCCGCCCTTTTCAGGCTTATTATTGGACTGTAGGATTTTTTTAAAGAGTTACCATGACTAAAAGAAAAAAGGTGGGAAAATCTGACACTTCTTCTCACTCCACCAAGAGCGGTAGAACTTATTTGATGATTTACCACCTCAAGAAATATTTTTTTCTACTATTTCCTCTAGATTCTCGGAACAAAATATATCAGCCAAGTATTACGAAACCAACATATGCAAATAACAATGGACCCATAAATATTGACTGAGAACAGGAAATATTATTTAAACAACATCAAAGCAAATAAACCGTGTCAGTTTTAACAATAATAACGGAACCGACTGTTAGTTATGACCTTTGACAGCAGAATAACGACTCAAAAGTAAGATTATGTGCCACTTAGTAGTTTATGTCTGACCGAACAAAAAATGGCAAAAATGAAGAGTCTAGCTCTTCATGATGACCAAAAGTCAGATTGAAATAGTTTTTTTCTATTCATATTATAGCCACATTAAAATGGTTTTTATAGTCATAAAAATCTAAGAACAATGTCGAGGAATTCCCTGAAGTTAGTCATACAAATCTACATCACTCTATCATCACAAATCACAATATAATCGTTGTGTTTTTTTTACTGGTTTCTCACAAGTCAACCAATTTGGTGGTCGTCTGCCTGACCGGACTTACCCGTGACGACTTCAATAAAATTAAAGCTTCCAACCTGAAGCTCTACCGCGAACCCCTTAACGCGATTCATTTAGGGACTTACAGGCTCTAACTATAAACAACTACACGGCACCTACAGTAGGGTATTAACCTCTGCTTAGGACTTCACTGGGGAGGACAGTAAGGGACGGGCTGGATTGATCACTGAACTATTTTGGGGCGAATTTAAGATAGCAGAGTAACTCGAGCAAGGAACACGAAAACTGTGTTTGGAAAAAGACAAAATAGCACTTTAAAATTAATTCTAATACCTATATAAAGCTAGGAACTATTTATCATCGTCATCATCCTACCCTTATCCCATTTTTTTTTCGATAGGAAAATCTCTCTTGGGCGGAGCGGGAGATAGTGTCAGACTTTTACTGACTAAAAACCTACTTCAGTTCCTTCGTTGCCTTTCGTACCGGGGGCTGAGCTACCTTTCGGAGCTAACCCTGGCCCCAGTACCCTTGGCCCATTATGTCTACATTAAAAGGTATGTGTCTGCTCTCGGAACAGTTAACTATGATGGCAATTATATAATTCTGCTTTTGTACAGCTTATTATTCTGGTTTTTTTTTCTAATAATACAGTTTTATGCGGAACGGACCACTTAAATCATTTAAAGTATATTATAATCGTGATTGATGAGCGCATCCTTGAGGTCGCAAAATAGCTTGTTTAAACTAGCTATATCTACATAATCATGCTTTGGTCGTTTACCGAACTAAAGAAAAAAGACTGCATATTTTATCGTTGGGGAAATAAAACGATGCGATGTTATGACATATTTTTAACCGACTTCTAAAAAAGGAGCAGGTTCTCAATTCGGATGTTTGTATTTTTTTTTATGTTTGTTCGCACATAACTTCGTCGCTTGCCAACCGATTTGATAAATTCTTTTTTTGTTGGAAAGGGTCTACTTCTCAAATGGTCCCATAGTCACCAAGTTGGGATCTGATGATAGAATCTTGGCGAAATCGAGGGAATTCTTCAAATTCAATTAATTTTTTTAGTGAAGTTGGTAATTTTTTTGTATAAAAAGGTTTTTACTTATACAGTGTCGAAAAATATTGCAAATATAGAGTTAACGTTTTCTGGAATGAAGTGACGTTAACGTCATATCAATTGGTTTTTTAAGTGTATAACCACTTGATAAAGTGGCGCCTAATGGTGACGTGAATTTTCATGAAAACCCTCATTGAAAAGCACTTAAAATATGATATACTCGTACATAGATTGTAGAAGGAACCTCCTTTTTACACAATTCTTAGAACTTGACTAAGATGAAGATTTATAAACCAAAAGTAAATAAAAGAACAAGTTACACAAAAAAAGCATTGTCTTACTATATGGCTAGCTTTTCAACAATCTCATAAAAATATATGATTTATTTAAATATAATAAACATTATATAGGTTTCATTTTATATTTATTGTATAAATAAAGTGGCTGCTTAGTGCTATCATGTTATTTTATACATTAAGCATCTGGTCATTTATGTTTATTTTTCCTCAACATCTATTCTTAGCGAAATGGCTACACGGTATTAAATAAATTAATTTAATGAACTTATTTACTATCAAAATGAGTTATACACCTATATTAGCTCGACTTGTTTAACTGCCATTAATTCAAAATCAATGTATTTACTGTATAAATATCTAACTGTTTTATTATAGTTAATAATCACTTAAAACATTTTCATTTCCCACTTAATATGTAGTCAACTTACAAAATACACCATAAAGTTGTTATCGTTTACACCCATAAAATTAAAAGATACGCAATAAATTAAATTTTAAATTATATACCTTATCAATGTCAAACGATATACTCACATGCATCTCATTGCACAACTAAATGAAGAAAGGCAAGTTGAAACTGACAACATACTTGTATATGTCAATAAATTAATTTTAAAAGTCCACGAAAAATGCATTAACCGACCCGGTGATTAACCGCTCACCTTACCACAAATTACTATCAACAAACATGATTACCATAGAAGTTTAGCGATGTGATATGACAGTTAACTTATACCTTCGACGAATTACAAAATATCCGGCCGATTGTAATTAAAAGGAGAGTTCAATGCTACACCTCACTCGACGCATTGAGGTGCGTCGTAAAAATGTCGCGTCTGTGATTGTTGTACAATGATACTACACAATAAAATATGTAAACGTGAAAATAAGTATTTTTAAATCAACGACAATTTTTGATTCGTGTCATTTTATTTCTTTTTTATTGTTATTTTTTCATTCTTACTATGATACCTATATTCAGACAGCGTGACAAACAATTGCTATATAAAATCATGTTTCATCAAAATATGTGTTTCGTGAACCTAATTTCTTTTTGCCATGAAGTTTGACGTACTTTGCCTACTTACATCTAAAGCTTACGACTACAGCCACTTATTTATTGCCTAATTTATGTGAAATATGGTCAGTTGTAACTTCGCAATAATGGAAGCTTGCTGCTATTGTTTCAACATTTGAAAGTGCCCTCTATTGCAAGACATTTCTATGACCCACCTATGAAACGACATACACGTTTACCTACTTTTCAAAATAGTGGATTTTTGAAAATAGAATTAAATTATTTAAAAAAAACTAAACATTGATCACGTAAAGTCAAAAAGGTATTATAGATTACTTAGATTCACATAAATTCGGTCAATTGAGAAACTTTCGCATCGCACATCAATCGTGCGCACGGTTATCATAGATCATTGATCGATACGCACCCGTAGATCACGGCGACCTTGACTCTTATTGGCGGTAACCTGTTCAGAGTCGATCGGAACACTTCGTGACTGTTCGTAGGTCATGAGACCGTTGCTGATCATAATATTACGACAAAAAAATATACTTTGACCAAATTAATGGCTTTAATATCTATTTTTAATGTTCGGTTTGTAAATAAACAAATTAGTTTTGCCATTAAAATAGCAAAAAATAAAAAAAACGGAAATACGTGTTCTTTTTCCGATAAATACCGCTTTCGGTAGATTGATAGATAGATAGATAGATAAATACTCGTACAGTCACCTTCAAAATTTCTAGAATATTAAAATTTATTTCGACACTTGTTCACACAGTTTACGGTGTCTGAGTAAATTAATATAAAACTGTGTAAAATACATCGAAAAATGTACAGGTATTAATGAAAGGAATAAAATTCTCCTTATAAAGTCTTGTGACAGACTGCTTGGAGCCATTTGTCGACCATTGAGCAAGCGCTGGCCTGCCCTACGCCCATATTGAATTACATTACGTTTTAATTAAACATATCATTGGGCTTATAATTTGCATTCTGTTCATACATATATTTTAAGCCGTCTATCAATCATGCGTTATTGTCAATAAAAATGATTAAACTAATATATTGGTCTTTTGTAAAGAATAAATCAGCGGATACATTAATTATTTAGAAATAACTATTACAAGTATTACAACCCACGACTCACAATGTATCAAATTCTGTATTGATTTGCGTTTTAATGACAGATATTTTGGTATTATTTCAAAAATTTTCTTTGGATTCAATCTTTGGATTTTCTTTGGATTCAATAAAAATGATTAAACTAATATATTTTAATCATTGTTTTTTTTTATTTTCTTTGGATTCAATAAAAATTATTAGACTAATATATTGGACTTTTGTAAAGATTAAATCAGAAGATACATTAATTATTTAGAAATAACTATTACAAGTATTACAACCCACGACTCATAATGTATCAAATTCTGTATTTATTTGCGTTTTAATGACAGATATTTTGGTAACATTTCAAAAATTTTCTTTGGATTCAATCTTTGGATTTTCTATGGATTAAATAAAAATGATTAAACTAATATATTGGACTTTTGTAAAGATTAAATCAGCGGATACATTAATTATTTAGAAATAACTATTACAAGTATTACAACCCACGACTCACATTGTATCAAATTCTATATTTATTTTCGTTTTAAAATGACAGTTAGGTAGTGTCAAAGTTCATGCAAAATAGCAGATTTTCAAAGGTCTTTATTGGATTATTTTTCAGAAATTTATAACTTGATTCCAATAGAACCCTAGATAATATCCACAAGATACTGTGTCTCCAAAATATCTAATGAAAAATGTGTAATAACGTCATAATCGCATATTTTGGTAATATGTCAAAAATTTTCTTTTACTTTGTTTTATTGTAGTGAACATACCCTTACATCTTGGATCACTGACCATGACATTTTCCTTAAAGTTACGCAAGGCTCACTCGAAAACTTGTAAATATCAAAAACACGAATTATTATTATTTGGCGCTCCGGTTTCGACACTTTCCTTAATGAGTTACTTCGCGTACCCTATATCATGACGACTGGTCCTTATGTTTTAATTTACTTAATTTTCTTGTTCATTCATATTTTTTTATGTTGAATTCATTCACTGGATTGATTCCGAGTTAATATTTTACTCTGCTGAATTATAAATGATTGCTTGATTTTTCAAATTTTGAACATTTCTAAGTTATTCGTATTTTACATAGTTAACTACAAATAATAGGAAAAATTTGACTACTCAGCCCCCCTAGGCAAGTTACAACCGTGTCGCTTGCGTTGATCGCTTCGAGTTGACCTTGCCGCCAATTCTTTTGTTCTGACCACGTGACTGAGCGTTGAGATGACGTCATTTCCATACATTTGAAGCTTTCCATTAGCGTTAACCATTGCAGATTAGCAACTTGGCTAGGGACACAGTACTCATATTTAATTTCCGAAAATATTGTTTACGCTGATCTCTTTAACTATAAAGTAGACCTAGGTAACTTACGCACGATATGTTTATCAACGGTCTATATTTACACACTAAAACGTGTTGAAATGCACCGTGTGGGCGTGTAGTATGTACAACATATTCTCAACCAAAGTAGCCAAAGTTACGTGCTTTATAATAACTTATTTCAAGTTAGATGGCTTCCGTAGTGGTGAGTCTCGCAAGATGGCCGAGTTCTACGTCTATTACCATCTGCTGTTGCTGCTCAATAAAAATTACCGATATGATGCAAGTTATTGTGCATTTCCGTGTTAACACAGTTTTTCGGGTGTTTGCCGAATTACATGATATGCTTAATGAATAGAAATACACATCATAAAGTTACGTTACTTTGCCAAAGGTTAGTGATACAATAAAATAATAAAAATAACATGTAATCGAATATCTTTTTTCTGTGTCTAATCTTTAACAGTATCTTATTAAAACCTTTTTCGATTATACAAAGTCCTTCTCCTGTCGTAGATGGCATTACAGATAATCATCATAAAATCAAGTAAAAGTACGAGTATATCCGAACATTGAACCGCAGACCTCCTCGCGACCTGTACTGTGCCATCAATCAACATATTTTACGCTTCACCGGCTTCAAAAGCGAATTATACATATACGCTTATCTTTTCTGTCGGTTCATTTGACAGAAACAACCCTGACTTTCGGCTTTATTCTATTGGTTGTTGTTTGTTGCCATTTTGCAGCCTTTTGTGGCACATAAAAGAAAATTAACGATGTTATAAGACTATCATTTTTACACTTGACATGAGTGGTCTTGACTTTGAAAGTTTAATTGGTTGTTTAGCAGTTTGACCGCGACTGTACGTCGATACAATAGGTCAAAAACTATAGGTGATGATCATTTTGTGGGAATTAGGACAAAACAATGATAATGCTGAAATGTCTCAGATTTTTTTATTATTTTAGTGATCACAGAAATGCCACAAATTGATGAGTAACTTGGCATTTGCATATCGAGATATCGTAACATGTCATCGATCGGGAACGAAACTGATCCATCATTTTGACGAAATGGTACAGGTGAAGGCGACTGTACTTTCATCAGAAATTAAAAACTAGGCAATTGCGAGTCGGACTCGCGTACGTTGGGTTCCGTCCGTCCTCAGAAAAATTCGACAAAAAAATATATATTTTATTTTTAGTATTTGTTGTTATAGCGGCAACAGAATTACATAATTTGTGACAATTTCAACTGTCTAGCTTTCGCGGTTCTTGAGATACAGCCTGGTGACAGACAGACGGACAGACAGCGAAGTCTTAGTAATAGGGTCCTGTTTTTACCCTTTGGGTACGGAACCCAAAAAATGATACATTCAATAACGTTTGCGGTTATCAAGACATATCTTTTGAATTATTACTTTGGCAATACTAGGAATATGAGATATCAAAGATCGGTGTAGTCTAACATTAGAAATGAATTTACTTTTAAATCGCTTCAGGCATCTTTATTGGCAAGAGCTTAAAGTGCAATATGTATGATTAAATATGGTAATTTGTTGAGATGAATGGGCAGTGGGCAGGTTGTAACAGGCTGTGTGCAGTACAACATGTTCCAAACAGGCTTGCTAAACCTATCATGTGTGTACAACCTTCGCTCGTAAACGTTCGTGAGACCAAGTGTTCAAGCTTTATCGAAACTTGATTTGTTTGACCATAGAGTGTAAGTATATGTCGTGGCCAGATCATAATATTTGATCACTTCATGATATGGCCAACTAAAATTGGCCAGATCGCTTAAATGTTAACATTTGATGATATGTCATTTCTCGTTTGACCATTACATTGTTGTAGGATTTCTATGATAATAAAAGCACATAAAAGGTCTGAAGAAAATAGGTCAAATGAAATATCATCCAATTTTAACCCTTCAGATACCGTCAATTAGAGACACAATAGTAAGACAATAGATGCGCGGCCACCGGTGGTCGCTTGGGGATTCATGAATTAACGTGTGAACGATCTGGCCAGTTTTACTTGACCATAACATAAAGAGATCAATTTATATGATCTATCCTATGTTCTTTCTTTGCCTTGTGTTATGGGCTCTCACGTTCAGAAGCCAATCCATAGTCCCAGTAGGCTTTGGCCCTGCTGGGCCCCTACAATTTGCTGACAAATAGATACCAATGAGGCTGTCATTATTTGATATTACATTGCAATTTTTTCTTGCAAAATAAGTAATTTGTACTCGTATACAGATATCATTATAGAATTTTAAATCGTCTTTTTTTAATCAATGAGTTTATAATTATGTTTTAATGAAGCGGAAGATTATTTACCACATCATTATATACTTGTAGGTACTATTATTGTATTTTAATGATCATTTAATTAAAAATATACGAATTTTCCTTAAGTCATTGGAAAATCTATTTATGCTACATTTATCCGACTATAAATAGTAGTTAAGATGTGAAGAAGTTAGTTTCTATGCATTAATTATTCTATTTATAGTCGATTGAGGTGAGAGCAGTGACGTAACAGCGGCAAGTAAGCTTGCACTTGACACACTTGCGACCATTCGCCGACGGACGGCCGGAACTCTTTCTACCTTCACTAAGCGGGGGGATCCGGCTCTATGACTAGGCAGCCATACGGCTTTGCTTGACTAGGGGTCAGTGTGTGAACTGTTGGAACGTTTGAAATAGTGACGCAATGGGGAATTGGAGGACGCAAGTGGGTTTTAGTCAGTAGAAGTCTGACACGCTCTCTTTTTCCACCTTATAGCTGGATATTTTTGAGGTTAGAAATAATTCAATGATTTCCATTCAAAAATATCAAAAATATGGTGGTGAGTAAAGCTTTGACGATTTAATGTAGGATGGATCGAATAAAAATATATGTTAAAAGTATACCATGTAGGCTAGGCCACACCAAAAAGTGATCTGTATTTATTTATGGTGTCTTGATAAGCATTGCACAAACTTTTTTTAAAAACATCGTTCATAGACTCACGTTTGATCACTATCTCATCCGGCAATAAGCCATGACGTGGTCGACAATGGACCACGCTTACTTAGAAGTAACCTGTTTACTCTCGACTTAAAGTAGGTAAGTACTCCAGAGATTCCAGCACGAACTCCGGAGGGGAACTGTGTACCCAATGCAGGCGTTATATTAAGATGTAACTAAGTATCAATAAAAATACTAGTAGTACAAATACTAGTAGAACTTTCAGATAACCGGCCGTCATACTATTTTTATATTTGTGGAACTGGCTCAAAAAGCTTCGTAGAATCTTGGACAGTAGGTACAAATCAAATTCGAACGAAAAATAGATTAGTTACTAAAAAACACACTGTCCATCATCAATCTTATTTAAATATCGAACAAAAAGTATACAACTAAGTATAACAGACATAGGAAGATACATCAGCCGCAACCGACTTTCACACTCCAGTCCAGTCAATGGGGCGTCGAGCGAGTGATGCGAGTGTAATTACAATCGGACAGCGGGCTAGTACTGGAGGAAAGTTACTTCTAATAAAGAACGCACCTATTTTGAAGCCAGTGAAAGTCGTATTTTGCTACTGCGACACTTTCTCCGTAAAATATAATCGATCAATTTGCGAATTGTGGTTTGCTTTTTATGTTTATTTTATTTGACGATTCTACTGATAGATTGGTGATAGCGAGACTAAATCGGACGTGGAATTCAGTCCTAATTTAAACTGATTAAATAGGTCGATATGTATAAAATATCTTGTGTGTTTATTTAAACATACCTTGGCAGAATATAGCGTCATATATTTTTCCCACTGCTGGGACTCGGACCTCTCTAGGAAAGGGAATGGATTGTAATTCACCACGCAGACCTGACGTAAGTTGGTTGATAACATAAACCCATTTCCATGGAGGGCAACCAGAAACTAAGACCATCACTGTTCGGTTTAAGGTGGGAAATCATCCAATAAATTCTCACGCTCTAGGGTGACGTGAGAGGGTGTGTTAGACTTTTCTGACTAAAACCACACCTGTGTTTTAGCAACCACGGGTTTCCATGTCAAAAATTCTTATTAATAATTATAACCTTCTGGGTGCTTAATTTCAGTAATGCTCCATCCAAAACACATACTCAGACGTTACAAAGCTGCAATGCGATATATTTCGAGCCAAGTCACGACGCCATCGTATGTATCACAGATTAAATCTGCAGTCCACTTGAATTAAATTTCCTAATCGACTAAAAAATTAATAAGTCGATCCTTAATCATCTAGTTATAGAATCGACTCAGTGTCAGTTCAGTCACGATCGTTATATCCCATGATACGTTGGTCCTGACGTCTGTATGTTAATCGATACAATCCATCACTAATCGACTATCACTCGAGATGGATTGTCTATTGACAAACGGCTTGTGAATGTAAAATAACAATTGTAGTAGAAACACTCCTTGAAGGATTTTAGACTTAATTCTTAAAATACAGGGTTGTTTTTTCTTTGTGCTATTCTTACGCATGTTTAAAGATATCGTAGAGGTGGCCTCAGGTATCCAACGATCGATTAACATGTAAATTAATATTTATCGATTGTATTGTTTTAGGCGTTGGTATGTATTGTATTTATCACAATGAACGATGACGATCATCAATTTTCTATTTGGTGTCCATTTATTTCGCTTTATATGTGAAGGTCGTTTCATGAAAGGTCAATTGTGCGTGGATTACATAACTGAGTATGTGTTTTATCAATTTTAGATAGGTTCCTCTTAGGGTTGGTGTTTTAGACCTTGTTAAAGTTACTGCAGAAGACGTCTAGTTCTTCTTATTTTCGTGTCGACGTTTTCAAACTAGATTTTTTTCTGATCAATATTTGGCAACCTGTATAATTCTGTCTACGTGTAGTTGAAAACTGTAAATAACAAAATTAAAACATCGCATTTATTATAGCATGATTATTTCCTACAAATAATTACCACACAAGTATAACCTATAACATAATCAGCCTTATAATGTTTCCACTGCTTCCTTGAGTCTCCTCAGACTCTTTCTCTAAGAGATGGAATTGGCCCTTATCCTCCACTCAGGTCCTACCAATCCACCAATGCGGTTTGGTAGCCACTAATCCATTTCCATATCTTTGAATTTTTGGTTCTTGGCACGGTTCCCCACTACGTTTTCCTCGACCGTTATGAGAGGAATGGTGATAAAAAAGAATTACGCAAAGTAAAGCGCCTAAGTTTGAACCTGCTTCACCTCCAGTCGGGGCCGTCACCACTGCTCCTCCAGTGCTCTCAATGTTATCCATATATATAAATAGCTACATGTTATTACTACATAGACTACAAGATACATTAGAAAGATAAACTTGATTTATTAAGAGCACACCATAAACTAAAATCTGTTACTTATTAGACAGGAAACATCCACGCTCCCAAAGACATGGTTAGCGGAAACATTAATCTTATTCATTTGATTTTTATTAAATTACATTATTAATGTAATTCTAACCTGTAATGTATTCTAACACGAGTCTCCGGCTCGTAAATACATAATTAATAATCATGATGTTATGTATTTCAATCGTGTTTCACGCAATTATTCATCACTTAGTAAGCCGTTTTGAAATATCGTTTGAAAATTAACATTTCGTACCTATAAAACAAAAGTGGCGCTAACCAACTATTTTTTTGCAATTTTTAGGTACACCTTTACATGTTTCCTAAACTAACATTATAAAAAGGTCAAGTTTTTTTTTAAGCTATTGCATAGCTTCTATCGCGGGCCTCGAGCGTGGAGACCGAATCCAGAAATTCCGTAACGAAAAAAACCTAACACCCCCCACTAAATGGTTGTCATGGCAACTTGTCAACTTCAATCACAAATAAGTTGATAAAAAATGCTATGCAATAGCTTGACCGCGGCAGTCTCCGAGTGCCACACGTCTTTTTTACTTTGTAGAAGGTAATAAATAATCTCTGAAAGTACTGGTCCGATTGCTAAAATTTTTTCACCCATAGTAAGCCGCTTTATTCCTGAGTAACAGACTATATTTTATGTACGCGGGCGATATAACCCATTTGTAATCCGATTGTCATATTTTTTGTTCGAATAAGTAGTGTATATTCCTCAGTAATTGATTTACTACTTATTATCAAATATAAATACAATAAAAACCCTGTGATACTGTTCTGAAAAAGTATCTTTATGTTATAATGCGATTTCATGTTTTTCTCATGTTAGAAAAACTCAAAAAACCTTACTAAAATCAATATAACCCCATGAAGATATGGGAGCGTAATGTCAACGCCTTAATTTTCGGCTCATTACAATCGTTAACTATCCATAAAAGTTCACTTTGTTTAGAGCTTCAGGTCATTAGCATCTCTCTCATATAATAAGGCACCTACCTAGTCATTTATTGAAAAAAAACACAAGATCGTTTAACAGCAATCCAATTAGCAAAAGCGATGGCTGAAGTTTTAATTTTAAGTTCAACCAATGAATAATTTACAAGCAATACATGATCATGAGCGTTTAATTAGGCATGTATTAGAGTCGATCGTGTTGTATATAAACTAAGTATATACAGCTGAAATGTTAGCGTTTGTTTAAGATAAATCTCAGCGCCAAGATCCACTTAGAAGAACGAAAACATGACATTGAATGAACGTTTGATCACGACTCGTTCTTACGTAATGAATGAACTAACTATTAAAAATAGAATTTTTTAATAATTTATTTTGTGTGAATTACATAATTATATTTTTAGTTAAGTATAGACGCTTTTTTTTTCTTTTTTTTTTTGTCGACGGGGAAAATCATCTTTGACAAAACCCGGTCTTGGGTGGAGCGGGAAATAGTTTCAGACTCTTACTGACTAAAAATCTCGTGGACAGCGAGCTACCCATGGCTCGCTGTCCACGAGCCCGCGTCTACGGTGGCTGGAAATCGGTACTGGAACCCCGGCAGCGGCGGCGGCGGCGAGGGCGCCGTTGCTTGAAGCGGTCGGCCTCCTCCTTTGCTAGCATTACTGCTTCGCAGAAGAAGGCGACCGCCTGCCACTCCTCCTCGCTCCGGACCATGGCCTGAACCAAGGCCCGGCGTGAGAGGTCTCCGCCGCCAATCGCCCCCACGAAGTATAGACGCTTGATTTTCCACTCAAAACATAATCGTTGTATGGTCATGTTGCTAAAACTGCGGGAATGTTTCAAACAGTTATCGCGGCCCTAAAACCGATGCCTGGAACGGAAAAGGCAACTGAAGGAACACGGGTGGGTTTAATCAATAAAGGTCGCCACTCTCTTTCGCCCCACCCAGAGCGAGAGAAGTTATTTGATAATTTGTCACCATAAAAAGGGGTTTATGGTATATGTTTAATGTCTTTGGGTTTATGTCTCTATCACATATTTTTTCATACAATAAAACTCTTTCTTCTTCCTCTTCTTCCTGCCCTTATCCCATATTACTTGTGGTCGGCGCAACACGTTTTTTTCTTCCATTCTGTCCTGTCACCCGTCAAACTATCACTAACTCCCTTTTCTTTCACATCACTCCTCACACAAACCATCCATCTTTTCTTCGGCCTTCCTCTCCCTCAATAAAACTCTTTAATGACCGTAAATAATTTAGCAATTTTCAAAACGAAAAATAAATTACACATCCAACAATTTGTGATATTTTATTCAATTAGTCAAGAAACCACTTTCCCGAAAAATAATGTATCTAAATTAAAACAAATGAATGCGTTAAGTTCCAAGTATGCTTTTCCATTATTTTAAACAAGCCTTATTTAAAGGTTGTGTAATAGGTACTAATTAGTACAGGTATGCCTCGCTACCTAATACATATTAATTCATTAATATTTTACACTTTCTATGTAATTACTACGCAAAAGGAAAACTCAGTTCTAACCCTTAAATGCCTATGTCGGATATATCCGACAAAACTCGCGTTTATTTCGTCAGGGTCGCACATCTGCAACCAAACATACTGCATTTCGTCAGCTCTTCTGTCACTAATGGGGATTGAACGACTAAACGAGATGGAGTACCTACTTTGTCGCAAACACACAACCATAAAATAGATAGGTACAGAAGACAGTCGCATGTGTGTACTTCACTTTTTATACCTACGCTTGGTGGACGCACACTACTGAGCGTTTGAGCCGGAACTGTTCGACGAGTGGGCCGAGACGCTCCGAGATATCGTGTCCGTGAGCGGTGTCTATGTGTGCGTTGCACGAGCGCGCTTTGTATGTAGATTGATTTCTGTATCTATATATTTTGTGACACAACCCTGGGGAATAGGACGCGAAAAAACTCGACGGACCAATCCGATGCGAACGTTAAAGGTTTAATTTTAAACCTTCATGCAATTACCTTGTAGTTAAGAAAAAGAGAAATTTTCCCCCTGCAAAGTTTCCACCTGCATTTTGCTTGAAATTATTTCCTAGTCGCCATGTCGCTACAACTAATTAAAATGTCATTAAGATGTGATCTGTGTTCACCTTACTATCTCGTTAGCAAAACTATGTGAAACTAGTCATGAATGAAATGTTGCCTATATCCGTACCTAGATGTAAAGGCAGATATACAAATGTTGTGGCAAACATAACATAAGTATACCTAACGAGTAAGGCAGAAGGATTTCATAGAAATTACTTTCGGGCCGTAGGATCTAAAAAAAGCGTGAATTTTTAGCGTCAACCACGATTTTCTTACTAGCCCGTATTGACCCACTTCTTGGCTAAGGCCTCCATTCCTTTCAACGATTCGAAGAAACACTTTTGTAAAATTTATTCCGTCTGTATAGTAATTTTGGAACAATTTGTATGAAAACGCACTATCTTATTGCCTCAAGGAACTTTTCTGAGGCTCAGCATTACAACTTCTCAACGACGCATCCATATGAAAATGCAACTCATTGGAAAAGGCAACTTATTGCAAAATATAACTCATTGGAAAAAGCAACTTATTGGAAAATACAACTCATCGATTAATGCAACTCATTGGTTAATGCAACTCATTGGTTAATGCAACTCATTGTTTAATGCAACTCATTGGTTCATGCAACTCATTGGTTAATGCAACTCATTGCAAAATACAAGTCATTAAAAAATGCAAGCCGGAAAATTTTCTCACAAGACAATTCCAGGTGGTTCTGTATAATATAATACAACCAACGATTCACGCGTAATAACGTACATAGAATAACGCACAATTTTACGTAATCCAAGGAAATATCACAGAATAGTGTCCATAGGGTTTGCAAACTTATCTAACTCCGTTAGGCTGTGACTCTGAATGCTAAGTAAGCACTATGTGAACTAGTAAGCTCATGTGAACGGGATCAGCTATGTACTTTGTATGTACAGTTGTATGTGCGTAATTGATCTCAAGTTTGTATTCGCCACATGGGCGGACCGTTACCTAGTGACTCCACTTTGCAGATCAACTTGCGAATTGTGCATAATTTTCAACTCATTACAAGAGTTTAAGTCATAAGCTCTTTCTCTAGTCAGTTTTATATTAGTAAAAAGCGAACTTTGGTAATATTTTATAGTTATCAATAGTTACAATTTATTAAGATTTCTAATACTCGTAATATAATCGATTAAATAAACAACTCAGAGATTTTCTTTTTCTTATATACTAGATTTTTTTTAAAAAAAAAGCTATGTAGATATTTCTTTTCTAATAAAAAGCAGAATATGTATAATTAGAACTTTGGAAGATTTTTATTCTTAAACACGCTTCTTCATTTACTCATACATTTATACCATATACATTGAAGGACTGTAACAATTTGCCTGCTGCAGTCTTCCCGTCCGATTATAATTTAGGTGTCTTCAAAGCTACAGTCAATAGGTTAATAAACTAGTGCGCCTCACCATCAACGATCGCATTACAGCTTACCATCAGGTGTGATCGCAGTCAAGCACTAGTTTACATTTTTTAAATCGCTCTCCGCTCATAGCTTAGACTGCACGCTGAAAGCTCACGCGACTTAATTCCGCTAATGCATCGGCTTGTTGCACACCGTACAAATGACGAGGCGACACTGACGGATTTATTAGCGGCCGGTACTGTTACTCGGAACGCTCTTTATTACAAACATGAACTTGGTATAAGTAGGACTGCCGATTTAAATTTATTAATGCTTTTTGAGATAAGATTAAGATTTCTATACACTGAAATGATATATTTTTTCAAAGGTGAGCTATCGTGATATTAGTCCAATAAATAAGGCTAATGCCAAAATAATTAATAACGTTAATTTTTAATATCAAACGTCAAAATCGACGTCTCAATAACTTACCCAAATTAATTAACATTTTGAATATAATTTTGAGATATCAATGGATTGCATCAACCGATAGAATTTATTGATTTCGAACCAGGTGCCAATGCAAACGGATATATGCAAACATGATAAATTATCGAATGGTTTGTTCGTTAAGATAGACCTATACCTAATACTAGTAATTGAATCGGCGACAAGCTGGCTAAGAGCTGTGTAACATAAGTATGCCTAATTAGACGCACGACCCCAGCCAGTCGTGAAATGCTTTATGCGAATCGGAATTCAAATTGCGAATCTAGCTTCTCATTTGTTTTAAACAGAGAATGCAATTAAAGATTCTGAATAAAGAAAGCGTTGAGCGTTATTATTGAGTCGACCTCCAATGAGTTACAAAACTAGTAGTCTGCAATTACATAATCAACAGTTCCTTAAACCCGAGAACTACAAGAAAAACTGGTATCTCTACCCGAGATCACATACACAGAATACACTTATAGGCTTATTCGATACTTTTTGTACGATTACATCTAATTTACATTCGTTAGCCGTAAATATAGGAAGGTATGCGCGGGCGCAATGACACCAGAGAAATGTATTATTATAACGGATTGAAGTCGTAAAATTACATATAAATGGCTCTTACGATGCTCTTACGTAATAACCCATGAATATGTATATAGTTAAGGATAGAACGTTGTAAGTGTTTCCAATCAAAGCTAGATAATGGATAAGGTTGATTTGAGTGCTGGATACGAAGCAAAACGAGAATACAGATAATACTGCTAAGGCTGTATTAATTACAGATATACAAGTATTCAACCAGTAAAGAAGAAATTTAAAGGCAATGAAGAATTTCCAATAGATGCAATTAAACACACGACTACTATAGGAAACAAAGATAACAAAATATCTCCAACAGCGATTGACTCATAAGCAAATGAAACAGTAATAATCAGTAGCGAACTGTTCTATAATCTGGCACTGATATATCATTAAGCAGAATTATAAAATATAGGGCAAAGTGAATGTTTCCAGCAATCACCATGCCCTTACACGTAGTCTCACGCTGAACAAATTGGAGCTCATTACAGCTGTCAGCGCTAACCATAGTGACCTATACGACCTACCTATACCTAACCCTCGGACATCCATCCATCACACACCGCTTTAGGACTTGATTCAAGGTACTCGAGCATAAATCCTCATTATGCATGCACAGGAAGATGTATGTGCAACGGGAAAATCTATGTCTTTATGAAAACAGATTGGATCGTTGATCAACTTGATTGATGCAAAACGAGCGACATCGTTTGCATATTGGTTTGCTTTCAAACTTTAGCTCTCATTTAGACTTATATTTTTGGGTTTCGTTTTGCAAGTTTCTTTGTTCCATAGCTTCTTTTTACTTTCTAAGAGCCAATTTTTCCAATAGAGTGACTATTTTTTATTGTATTTACTTAAATAATAAAAATTGCGGTGTGATAAATTTTGCCAAAAAGCCATATTTAATCTCCAGTTGTTTATTTGACTATTGAAAAATCAGTTCTTAGTAACCTGTGCTGTGTATTACTTGGGGTCGGTGCTATACGTTTTCTTCTTCCGTTCTCTCCTATAAATCGCCACACTATAATTTATTTCCTTTTCTGTCATACCAAAAAATTACTTCTTCTGTTTTCTTGTTTATGATTCTAGCTCAATGCTTCGTTTGTTAATGGGATATCGTTGTCTGCTACTATTTGCAATCATCTCTAGACAAGTAGTCAAATACGCAAATATTTGCAGTTTGGTCGATACCAAACCTCATTGAACTCTGTTTACAGTTAAACACATAAGAGGCACAATGTAAAAATAACGGTTTTACATTCCTTATCAACTGGGTCGTAATGCAGATCGCAAAGTGCATTTACTTTTAAAGAAGCCGATTCGATATATTTGCGGATTTTTGCGCACTACTTTTACATGTTTCCCACGGTATATGTAGGTTTTGTAGCAAGCCTTAAGAATACTTATGAAGTTGTTTTAGCTACTGAAGCATCTGTTTGAATAACTTGGTCACCCACATATCCACTCTTTATTAGATGTATCTCGAAAAGAAAGAATCCTTCTGGATGTGTCCAGAAGAGCTGGAAGTGATACTCCTTGTAGAATGTAAATGAAAGTATGAGTTGTATGACCATCTAAATTTTCCTATCTGCTAAAAATACTAGAAGTACGTACCTGCCTGCCAAGCGTGAAGAGGATTACGAAGCAGTCTTTGCAATATGAGCATACTAATGTTCACATTTCAATTTTAACTTCGATGTTACTTATGATGATTGTGAAGTTCTAGTGGGCTTGTAATGTAACCGCAGATGTGTAGAATGATATCATATGACCTGGTTCCTATAAATCAGCAGCCAATCACAATCGACACGTGAGCAGGAGGCTGGCGGTAATGCGTAGGGTTTGGCTTACTTTATGGTCGCAACAGTATCTACAGACTACAGAGCACTTGTCCACTGCGTACGATTACCGTTCCCACGGCATAATAGAATCGAAACCAATTCAAATATCGAATCAATAGGATGGTAACATTCCTACTTTGAATATTTAAAAATCATTAACTATATAGATAGTCGTTACGAAATGACCATTACTGAAATTGTTGATAATCTGTTTAGAGATAATACTTTAAAGTGTATTTTTCCATGATCCAATTAAGTTAATGTCTTCTCCTTTAACGGAAACTGTGAAGGATCATCGGTTTTTAATAATTTAGTTAAATAATCCGTAAATATATTTAAATGTAGAGTAATATACCGTAAAAGGCGATCATTGACCCAATTTACTGCGATAGAAGGGAGCCGATTTGTCCGAAGCAATTAAATTGATAAAGTATCCGAATGTAAAAAAATATCCGCTCTGTCGTGTCGGCTTGTGTGGAGAACGAGTGTGTGTTGATATTATGCGCGTGTTACCGTTATGGTTTGGTACAAGTTAAAACCTTGACGATATTTTCGTAGTGTGTATTCGATAAATCATAAAACCCTGTTTAGAAATTTGTACCTGTGAATTTATCTTCAGTTATCAAGTGATAATTCTGCAGAACTTAAAAATGTTCAAGATACCTACTCGTACTCGTTAATGCCTTTTGAATTACTATGAACTTTGTAACAGATATTCGCAATGAAAATAATAATTTGTTTAATTTTTACTATTACAGTTACTCTCTACTTTTTCATTCTTTAAAATCCTCAGCAAATAATTCAACATAGATATACACCAAAAATTACAATAGAACTTAAAATTAATAGAATGTCACAATGGGCGGTCTTATCGCTAGCGATTTTTTACAGACAACCGGCACAAACGATTTTTTAAGTATAAAAAAAATATTATTTTCGCCTATGTCTTGTTCCGCAGCCATGTTAGGGATTGTAGGCGCCCTTGGCTGCGCGGTGACCGTGCGCACGCATGGTGCGCTTGCGCCGTGCGTGGTCAATGCACCGCGGGCCGCCCTCGTGTGTCAGCGTCCGCAGACAGGCAGGACGCGACAATGCGACATGATTTTGCGACATACCTACTTTTGGTACTTACGGTTGGCATCAGCAACTTGGACTTAGGGAATTCATTGTGTAATTGAAAATCTTCCGAAGGATGAAATTAGTTGTAAGTAGGTATACATAACTTTTATTTTGGCATCGACCCTGAAAAGGTTGTTCATATTCATGAGGTACTGTCATCAATTTTTTTTTAAATTTTGCGTTGCTCAGCAAACACGCAAAAAAATCTTTGATCCGCAAATTCCGCAATGCGACAATAATTCGATTAACACAGTTGTCGCATTGCGCTTTTCTGTGGGAGCCTTTACACGAGCACATGTCGAGTGTTGCCGAATGTGCTCGAAGGGTGTGATAGCGTTGCTATTCACTAACTAGGTCGATACATAAATATGTTTTATGAGCAAGTTCCGTGTAAATGATTTAAAGGGCTTAGGTTAAACTACTAAAGATTAAGTACTGGAACTGTTCAAAATATTTCGACAGAATTGAAATGTTCATAGTAACTACATCGATCGATTAATTTAAATAAAATATTTATTTTTATGCCGACGATGGCACGCGTAACTATAGACGTGACGCATATAATTTACGATCGGCAATAAAAATCATTTTCACACATAATGAGGAAACTCAATGGCATATTAATTTAGCAGCTACAAAAATAATACACAGTTTTAAAGTTTAACCACCGATACTTAAAAATATGTTTTCGATTAATTAACGTCAATTCGGACACATTAAGAAGAAATATTGATATAAAATAAACTATTAAGATCAAGGAAAATGTAATAATGTGGGTACATACTCGTACTGACATGATTCTGTGTCCTAGGAGTGGTATCCGGAATCAGGACATAAATAATATCTCGAGCAATAGACAAAATCAATATTTTTTTATTTGAAACGAACCTTATAAGGAGGTCATTAATTTTAGATTGCATGTGTCAACATCTGCCATTTAATTTATTAATTACTTATTTAACTTTTATTGGTCGTTCCGAGAATTTCTCATTCTGATACAGTAACAGTAAATAAGTGGTAAACTGTAAGTTGTAACCACTTAATTAATTTCTTCTACTTTTTTTACTTTCAACCTCGACTTGATTAAATATTTAACAAATTGCCGTAATAATTTTTTTTTCGTAAGATAACTACGGCAATACTTAACAGAAACATGAAAAAAAAAATTATTAAGTAATTAATCCAATTATTTTTAATTTGTCGCCTAGTGAATACTCTGTCTAGAAAGCAGATAGATATTACTATGGACACCCATATTTTCTCTACATAAACATATGCATAAAAAATGAGTATTAACCATTTTATGTATGTATATAAAGACGACTGTAGAACCTTACAAGAGCCTACTTACGTATAAATATATACGCACAAAACAAATATTAATAAATAAATAGAACGTTTTGGGAACACATTCATTGTGCGTATAGCTAAGGAGTGTAATTCCCTGTCAGAGTCTGTATTGATAACTACAACCTGGACATCTTTAAGTTAATAGAGAATAGGGGACTTCTAGGCAAGCGCGCTCCACCGGCGACCATATCATCACTTACCATCAGGTGAGATAGTGGTTGTCCCCAATCTTCTCACTACCCTCATTAATCTTCCACGATCCACCGAAAGCTTCCCCATCACACATCCGTGTCCTAACCGTGCCTAAACCGGTCCGGGACCGTGACACGACCGACGCGACCATTACCACCAACATTGAACTTTAAGTTCACAAGTTGAGTAATTTGTTAACTCTTAATGCACACCTGTCCACCGCGGGACGTCGCCGTCGCTATAATTACGAAACACGTAATTTATGCCAAAAAGCTCTTAATTGAATGTAGGTTTTCTGGTCTGGGTATTTGATAAGCTCTAGTTTTAAATTTGAAGTTTATTCGAGCTTCAGAGCTAGCTGAACTACTTGGTTTTAAGCTTTTTTTTTTAAGGTAGCAAAAACACCATTGTTCGATGCTAAATGACATTTGTAGAATCTGACATTTATCGACTAAACCACCAATTGTTAATGAGGTGTGTGTGTGTGTTGTTTTAATTGGTTGATGTTTAAGTTAGATGATGTTATATGGTTCATCGCTTACCATCAGGTGAGATAATGGTCAAACGTAAGCCTATCCATTATAAAAAAAAAAATCGTTCAATAACTAAGGACCCTCACACACGGCGACTTTTAGTAGCGATGCTGTAGCACGTTCGCATCGATGCAGTCGCAATGCTGTAGCGCGTTGGAATTTTTTCTATGGCGCTTGCAAATACGACCAACGCGCGTTAGTAGCGATGCTATGGTGGTAATGCATCGCTACAAAAAGTCGTCGTGAGGTGGGGTCTAAAACTTACTAACTAAAACCGCACATGTGTTCTTTAATGCCTTTTTTACGCATCTGTTATCTAACCAAATAATACTTCCAAATCCAACATCAAGATTTTTTTCTCGTTCAACCGATCCTGAA
This sequence comes from Mythimna lalbum, assembly GCA_949319445.1. NCBI lineage: Eukaryota > Metazoa > Arthropoda > Insecta > Lepidoptera > Noctuidae > Mythimna > Mythimna lalbum. Next base: position 19,935,836 of record OX439346.1, on the reverse strand, counting down.
AGTTTCAGGGTTTTTCGGAGACAAGTTTTTGGGTTGAGGCGGGAATCATCAAATGACCTCTTTGTACTCTTTCCTTTTTTTCTTCGTTTGCTCTTTGCGTTCTAGAACCTCCTCCTCTTTAGTCGTTCACTCTTGATAGAGTGCATGGTCCTGGTTGACAATATTGCATTTTCGCTGGCGTTTGGGGATCCCGCGATGCGTCTCCGTTCTAGGACCACGGTCATTTTTAAACGTTCCCACAGCCCTAGGGTGAAAGCAAAATAAGTATTTCGTGTAAAAAATTATGTTTACTTCAGAGGTTATTATAACAAAACTTTGATAATAAGTCTCCGTTCTCTAGTTAATCATATTTAACCCTTCAGATACCGTCAATTAGAGACACAATAGTAAGACAATAGATGCGCGGCCACCGGTGGTCGCTTGGGGATTCATGAATTAAATGATTATCTTCATTAACTTGTCAACGACGTAGTTGTTATATATTACAATATTTAATCAAGCAGATGAATCTATAATTTTCTTTATAACAGACATTCTTCAAACAAGTCGGAAAATAATATACATATATTTCCATAAGATTAATATTTTATTTGCATCTGTTGAACAATTACATGAGACTAATTAAATGAATCGTTAGTGACTTGATTAGCAGGAACAACCGGGTTGGATGGTTAGCAATGTTTTAATTTACCATCATGATATCTCAGTTCCTATGTATAGCTGACCTGACAGACATCTTGTCCAAACCAAGTTTTACAAAAAACAGAGAAAAACACTTACACTACGAACCTTAGTCAGCAAACTTTAAAAAAAAAAAACTCAATCAATCAAACACCAGCCATTGTCATTATTACACAACAATCAGCATTTTATTTTCATTTATTTAGTTAATTATAAACAAGTTAGTGATTACATAAAAATATTCAAGTTAAATTACAAAAAAATGAAATTTAAAATTACATTATTTAAATGAATTAAAATATATTGAATAAACAAAATAAATAAACAAATCACCAATAAATAAACTCATAGTAGATTAATTATAATTGGAATAAATGGAATAAAAATATTAATAATATTAATTTACAAATGTGGACAAAAAATAGAAATAATGGAAAAAAAAAATCATTAGCTGCTTTAAAAAAATAAAAGCAAGTGTTCAATAAAAAAGCAAACCGTACATAATTTGTTATTCACTTCCAACTGCGTCGGTCTGTCTAATTCAATGCATATTTCCAAGTTAATGTGTACCTACATATTAGCACAAGTGTCTTTTATTATTTTTCACACATAATTTAATGATGTTACACAAACACAGGTGATAAATGACTAGCACTTCAAATGGTAAGGACTTCAATTATTTATAAATTTATAAAATACTTCATGGTATTGATGTGGTTTCTCTTAATTGGTCGGTTTACCTCCTAATTGATCTCGTTCATGGTTTCAATGAATCATATCGGCAATTAATTGGTTTTATCTGAATATATATTTGTCAAAGTCAAGGCCATACTGCTATATTAGCATAGCAGACTGATCTTCATAGCGGGTTAATTGAATTAATGCCGCGATTATACAATTATTTTGGGCAATAAATTCGGAACTTGTACACGACAGTTCAATGTTGCTTACATCACTAATGTCCTTTTATTTTCAACTAGGTTTTGCCAGAAGGTTCGTTTACGTACATGTGTGATCCCCAGTCTTTATTTGCGTCGTCCACAAGGTCGTGAAATTATTATATTACCTACTATAATTGGAATTTCTTCAGTTTAGTACATATATATTATTCAGCCAAATATTTTTTTTTCTCAAAACTTCATATTACCAAGAGTATCTTTTCGTATTTGCACACCTAAACTTGGGTAACCTACAATCTGTGAGTATTTAGAAACTTATAAATTTAATACGTAGGTAGCCGCAATAGTATAATATCCTAAACATATAAAATCTTCTGTGATGTGAAATTTTCAAATTAATTTTTTATCCTTTCTGTCCCTGGAACGCTAGGGGAACACTAACTAAAGGAACTTATGAAGTTTTAGTCAGTAAAAGTCTGACACACTCTTGCTCCACCCAAATCGGGAGAAGTCATTTGAGGATATCCCACCTAGAAAACAACTGAGCCCACTTCGGGTAGCTAAGAGAGTGTCAGACTTTTACAGACTAAAACTCAGCTGTGTTTCTTTAGGCGCCCTTTGCGTTTCAGGGTCACAGTAACCCTTTCGAATAATCTCGCGGCTCATCTTTACCTTGCCTAAAAGATGAATTACGTCAAGATTGATAGATGCTGCACATGTCAGAGAGTCGAGTCATGCTGTCATGGCTTACCTAATTGCACATCTGCACCATAACAGCCCATTGTGATCAGTTAACCCATAACTTGCGTGGGAATGTTACAAGCTATGACGGTTTATTATAGAAATACTTTAGTGCAACCATAATATCAATTATTTCATGTTTTGAAAATAGGCTTGAAGGATAATCTATTAATCATCTATTGACATAATATTAGGTATTTCTTTGATTAACTCTTGTTTAAAAATATACATTCCCATATAGGTACACTAGTGTCAAAACGGTGAAGGACAACATCGTGAGGAAACCGGCATGTCTTAGAATATTTTTGGGTGGGTAATCATGAAAGAACTCCCGCTTTGAATGGAGCGAGAGGGAAGGTCGAACTTTTACTGACTAATCGACTCGTTGTCATTTAGTTACCCTTTTTGTTTTAAGATTGCGGTAATACAATCGAACAATCACACAGCTGTCCGGGATACATCCATACGACAATAGCATGCATTGAAAAATCCGAAAACAAAATATTGATCTGGAATAAAAATACCTATTGGTACCGAAAGTAAAATAGTTGCGGAACCCATTGGTGCCAAAATAGGAATACTTCTAATTCTAAAATCTACACAAATTAAAACCGGAACAAACCTAACCATAAACCTTCACATAAAAAATTGTTTATTTACAAAAATAAAGTTAATTTCGCTAATTGAAATCTCGCCTTACCTTAACCTACATAGGAAACCACTAGATGACATAATGCGTTTTAAAAATGTTAATTGTGAATAAATATGTATGTTGACCTGTGACGTCAGAGAGCAACGGATGATTTAGAGCCTCAAAGCACAAAATAGATAGATACAGAAGTCAATCTACATACAAAGCGTGCTCGAGCAACGTACACATGGACACCGCTCACGGACACGATATCTCGGCTCAATCGCCCGGTCGCAATCGAACAGTTCGGCGCAACGCGCTGACCCTAGCGCGATCGCCTAGCGTCGGTATAAAAACTGAAGTACATACATGAGATTAGCTTCTGTACCTATCTATTATGTGCTCAGAGGCTGTAGATAGGTACCTAGTGGTCCGTGCGCATCCCGCTCACAAGACCGACAATTAATGTCTTTGATATTAAACTGTTAGCCGCTAACGCTTCGGTCATGGTTGAGATAAACGAGCAATCTATTATAAATGATCTAGACTTTTCCATAGAACAGCAAGTCAGTATGAGTACTGTACATCTTAAGTGCCTTCCGACACTAGAGCACTTCTGGGTGCGTTCACAAACGTAAAGTCATATGTCTGTGTCCACCATGACACTCAGACCCAAACTGACTACCTGTAAGCAGTATTTATTCTGTGCAAGAATCAAACCCGCGGCAAACCCACTACGCCAACCGTTCACAATCTTGGATAGGTACTTCTATCTGCTAGGGTTCTGCTAGGAATATTTGAAAGATAGTTTTTTAGTCCGCTGCCCTGAAACGCAAAGGGCAACTAAGCCAATGAAAGAACAAGTTGGGTTTTAGTCAGTAAAAATCTGACACCCTCTCGCCCCAGCAGGCACAAAAAAATCATCTTAAAAAGTATGCAATATTATGTGACACTTAATCTTACTGTACTTCTACTAAAGTTTCTGCTTTAATAGTTCATTAAATCTCCAAACATAGCAAGAAAACGACAAATATTCTAAAACTCCTTACCATAGACTTTAGTCCCTCCAAAGCATAAACAATTTACCGAAATACCAAAGAGCAGCTCCCAAACGTGACAATCGAGTCGTATCTACATCACTACATGGTACCCGTTTAATGACAGTATAAAGGCACAATTATAAAACAATAAAGTCTCTCCACATTGTTCAGATGTTCGCCGATTACAGGCAATACATCCAATTACAATTAAAGTTCGTTTGAGCGAATAATTGAGATTTATTAGGTGATAACTTCACGTGTAGTTAACTCATTTATCTTGGTTGTTGGAATATAGAACTGTACATTTTGGTGGTAAACTAACTTACGAAATATCGTATATTTACGCTTCAAATTTGATCATAATTATCTTTTTTTACTATGTATTTTAAGTTTATTTGATTGTGTAAGATATGCACAATTGAACATTTTTTCTTTGCTTTCTGATTTTTTTACGTTGCTCTTTTCTCTTTTATTTTAAGCTATTAACTCGTTCAAATCCTTTGGGCCTGATCGTCGGTCATTTCAATTCAATTCAAAAGTACTTTATTTTACATAGGCCTATATAGCTCTTATAAAAAATCAGAACCATGGCCATGGCTCCAAATGATCGTTTCCTATGGAGAAGAACCGGCAACAAACTCCATAATTATATGGAAGTTCTATGAAAACTTCAACTATACCTGATGACCCAGATTACTTATCTCCATTGTTGACTATACCGGTAAGGGTTTGAGATGGCTAAATTGATTGATTGATACCAACTCATAAACGTCAACATCAGCACAGACAATTTTAGCAAGAAAGAAGACCGAATGAACGATACAATCGCCTATTGGTTGATTGATTAATTATCGCGATTGTTATTGGTTGAAAGAAGGGCGCAACGCATCCTTTATACTTGATTGATCGTCACCTCGTATGATGCCATGAGTTAAAGGTAGTTAAAGCACCAATCAATGATGTGTGAACCAGGAAAAGTCGTGTCGTATTCAAGTGTATTTTTTCTAAACTTTAATTGAAAATATAAAGTGGGTTTTATGATTTAGAAAGTTCTCTACAATATTAATATCTGCATGTATATAATCCTAGCTTTTGCAGAGGCTTTGCTTAGGGTTCTACCCTGGTAGAATCTTCAGAGCCACAAATCACCTCCGCATGAGATACTGGTTATGTGCTAATCTAGGGTATGGTACACTTGCAGCAATTGAGATTTAATTATCTGAATATAAAATCTAAACATAATTTACAGAATTTTCGTTTTACGTAAAAAAAAAGAAACTGACTGACATATCAACGTATAGTCGAAACTATTCGACACTACTGGGATTAGGAGCGTGTTGTAGAAGGTTTCATTTTATGACGTAGGCGAGGACTAAGAAAGGATTTTTCAAAATTCACCACCTAAAGAAATGAAACGGGTGTCCAAATTTTGTATGGAGAGGTTTCTCCAAACAAACTTTGGACCCCCGTTTGACTTTCACGCGGGCGAAGCCGTTGGCAGAAACTAGTTTTTTTTGGTTTTATTATCATCCAATGTCATCTCCCGCTCTTGGGCGGAGCGCAAGGCTGTGTCAGACTTTTACTGACTAAAAGCCACTTTTTGGCTTCGTTCCAGGCCCCCGGGGTCCATTTTCGCACAACCCGTGGGGTAGACGCTAGTTACTAATATATGGTCGATAGCTATTTTTGCTGAAGTTAAATAAATAAAAGAAATAAACTGCTAACACACGATCTCACACATTTGCCTTCACTTCACATTTGCAGTTTCAGTTATATCACAGATCGGCTCGTGAGTAGTAAATAATATCAGGCAATATTCCTGTCGTACGTCGGCAATACATATTCATTAAAGGGCTAAGCTTCGATGTTAGATTCGATATCAGATTTAATAAACATAAGTTAAGAGGTAAAGGTTAAAATCGTTTAAGAGAATTGGTAGAGCTACCACATATGTATAATCGGTACAGGGTTCTTAATATCAACTATAGTCTCTAATTGCTTACCAGAGTTTGTTGTTTGAAATCAATGAAATATATATTTTTGGAAATTATCTGGCAAGGCATATAAAACCACAGGTTCTCTTCATAGCGTTTAAAGCTTAAAACAATCTATCTGTGTGTAAATGCCCTAACATCCCCAAAAATACATTTAGTTTCTTTATAAAAATAGTACATTACGATATACCTTAAGTGTTTAATGTTAGTGATTACCGTCGAGGCGGTATTTAGACCCGAGCCATGGCGAGGGTCTCAAGAGAGCCAAGAACGGTAATCATTAATTTCTCACGTGTATCATACGTTTTTCAATACGATTGTGAAGATAATAACTGTAATACTAAAAAGTTAAACTTTTGTGGCTGTAAAAATCTGTTTTCATATGTACGCACATATTTATTTTTTCTTTTCCTCGTGGGGGCGACGCGCGCCCATCCTGATACGATAAATGTAATAAGATTATGGTGGGGGATAGGTTGAACAAAAAGGTTTAATTACGTTATAGCACTAGTGCGTATTGGTAATCAAAATGTCACTTATGTAAACAATACTATCAGTATCTTGCAATACCTAATTAAAAAAGAGCTTCTACCTCTATATCTTTATACTAAATCCCTCTTTCTTTTGTCTCCAGGCTATCGGTCATGTTTCGGGCGGGCACATCAACCCTGCGGTCACGCTGGGCTTGTTCGCGGCTGGCGACGTTAAACTCCTGAAGGCTGTCTGCTACATTATCGTCCAGACCCTCGGCGCTGTAGCTGGAGCTGCCTTCATCAGGGTAAGTGGTGACAGACAGATGGAAATTGCTTTGATATTTTGGATAAGACTGCGAATCCAACTGCAACCAACTCGCATGCAAGTAGAATTCTAATTCCGCCAAGTCCGTTCAATCATCGGTCGATAAGACGTACGGCGTTGCGCCACCGGTGGTAGACATTCCACCCATACGCACAAAGCTTTTTGGGAACACATTTATTGTGCGTACAGCCAAGAAGTGGAATTCCCTGCCGGAGTCTGTGTTTCCTGATAGCTACAACTTAGGGGTCTTTAAGTAAATAAGTTACTTCTAGGCAAGCGTGTTCCATCGTCAACCACATCATCGCTTACCATCAGGTGAGATTGTAGTCAAACGCAAGCCTATCAATAATAATAATAAAAAAAAAACAACACCGCTAGGCCAGATTGAACAATTAATCACATTATATTCGTAGACCGTAATGTAATGCAAGTTGCATGCGAGTTGGTTGCAGAAGGAAGCGTGCCCTGAGAGTAAGGTGATGATGGATGAACTCTGTGAAAGATGTCATGAAACGGCGTACTGTACGGAACTTAGCTGGCGATATTAATATACATTTTATGAAGAGAAGTCTCGAGGAAGAAGAAATGGTGCACTGACCATAAATAAATTGGAAAATTAGCAATGAACGGACTATCTATAAATTCGTCAAATGAATGTCACGATTTTTTTAATGTTATTTTTTTATTGTTCATTACATTAGTTTTTACATTTGTTACAACAAAAAAAGGTTTATGTGGCAAAGTGGAGGTAACAAGCTCGCTCACAGCATGTTACATTCAAAGCTAATTTAGCTTAATACTATAATTTTTGATATGTGATGATACCAGTAATACCTACTAGTGACAATATGTGATTGAACTGTTTTGTGGACTTTATTCAGATTATCTTATTATAATTATTAAAACAATAGTCCAAAATTACCCCTTTTCACACTTCGTCAAACCCCTCTGTCCTTCAAAGTAAGTCGTAATTGAAGGATAGCCCCGAATTATGAATTCTTTCGTAGCAAACTTTTCAGTAATTCAATTCAAACACTCTATATGACTATGACTTTGAAAATTGTAATATAAAAAATCGAAATCTAGTTTCGGTCGTCCGTAATTGAAATAACGATACCACTAATTGCACAGAATTAAATCAAAATACTATCAAATTAGTTAGAGCTCATCTAATGCGCAATTGGTTCTTTATTTCTGTAATTAGACATAACAAATCACGATCAACCTACTTATTAATTCCATACACTGATTAAGAAATAATTATTTAATGTTATTATATGCAGCTGTAAACGCTCTTGACTGTAATGAGTTGATTAGTTTGCGATCATGAGCTGCGTATGACTCGATTTGATATTAATAAATACATCTTCGATCAATTTTTAATCACGTTTATAAGCTCTCAACCTTATGATTGCTTGACAGACCATCTGTTAATTAAGGTAATTTTATTTTAATTGAAAACGTCTAATACGCAGAAGTTGTATGACTGTAATCTATTTTCGCATGCATGATTTAATGTAGCACACTGCTCACACGTGTGCCACACACGCCGATCTGGGTGCGTCGGTCTCCATACATTTTTCTATGGAAACTAAACTTGTAGAGCTACATTAGACCCACGCCACGCGACGCCACGTGCCATCGTTCTACGTACAAATAAGGCATGGTCCACGTGAGCGTCGGTCTAATGTAGTTCTAGCTTTAAGTTAACGCAATCGACACGTTTATGACGTTCAGTGCTCCGATTGGTCCCCTCCAAACTCTTAACCAATCAGAGAGACAAACACGACAAACGTTTAGATCGCGTTAAAGTAATAATAACTCGCAACCGAATCGTTTGTGAAGAAGAAGGATAACGCTGTTACTAAAATAATTATAAGTACACATGTGGATAGCTGGAAAGGGAGGCCAAAAAAAGATGTTAGGATTGTGTGAGGAGTGATATGAAAGAAAAGGAAGTTAATAATAGCGTGATAGCTGACAGGACAGAATGGATGTGAAAAACTTGAAGTAACATGGGACAAGGGCGGGAATATGTTGTTGATGATTTAATGTTCTGAGATTTTTTACCGTCGCTCTATATTACCAAAATACACTAACAAGCTAAACGCCAAAAAAGGAGAGTATTATAAAAACAAGCTGTCAGACATACAAACGTACTATTTCTTGTAACGATCTTGTGCTTAAACAGGCGTAGTCATCGTATCGACATTCTAATCGCCATATGTGTACAGTCGGTAAAAAAACTGTCTCGTTCACCATGACACTGATGATCTTAGAATAAAGACCCAAGTGGAGCGACCTTCAGTGTAATCGTGGAACTAATTGAACACTCTGATATAAAGCTTTTCGGATATGAGTACTTGAAAAGGTCATGTGTTTGATATATGGCGTTTTACTTGAAGTAAGCTCTTGATTTAGTGATTAACTTATGACATTGAGTTAAAATAATATAGATAACAGTTTTATGATGTTAATGTGCGGATAAAATATTAGTTTAAACTTAATACAAAACGTAAAGAGTGCTGCAAACAAATTAATATCTAGGGATCAAGAACGAAGGCTAACTTGCGTAAGATGACAGGAAGATTTGGCAAACATTCATAATTACTTTATCTAAACAGTTATTACAAAAGAATTTCGATAGAGCCTGTCTGTCTACGATATCTGAAGTCAGAAAATAATTCTAGTGTCAGTCATCTAGCGATTATAAGCACGCAAAGTTCAACATGTAAATGAATGGTAAGTTAAATGTTGGCACGCTGCTAATTAGTTGGTCGCGAGTAATGTATAACGGTCACACGACAGCGACCTTCCTGCGACATTTCACTGCCCTCGAGCCAGTGAACAACGATGATCACGTATGTGGCTAGGCACGACTTTAGATTACGTTATGATCAAGCTTAGCTAATTATAATATACTTATGTAATATTTACTTGTAAATAACTAAACTAGTAATAAATACAAACTGAATGTAAGCCATCATCTTCCTGCCCTGGTCCCGTTTTATTTGGGGTCGGCGCAACACGTTTTGTCACTCGTCACACTGTCACTAACTCCCTTTTCTTTCATATCACTTCTCACACAATCCATCCATCTTTTCTTTGGCCTCCCTCTCCCTCTCCAAAAGTAATGTATGTGTTTCATATCATATTAAAAATTCATTGGGTTAAAAATAAAACAGCCACATACCTGTCAATGGTAAGAATGGCCAGAACGCTAGCAGTATTGTCTCGTTGAATAGCAATACTGATAATATGTATTTAAATAGAGATATTAATTAATTCATTCATCCATTAAACCCCAAGCGAACGCCGGCGTTCGTGCTGTCTTTTTTTTATTGTTGATAGGTTCGCGCTTGACCGCTATTGCGGTTGTCTTGTCTCTGCCTATTGCGACTCTAATTGACGGTATTCGAAAGATAAAACCTACTTTTTATAATTAAGTAGGTACACATTTTTAAATAAAAACATTTGGCGTCACTTGTACCAACTTGAATTTAGCAAAAAGTGGACCAGATTTTCCAATACGCAATATGGTACACTAGAGTGAACAAGATATGGAGACCTCTATAAAAACTGGTCAAGTGCGCTATCTGTCTTTAAAGATAGATTAACTACAAGAAAAGATAATGTTTTTTATAGCCTCACATGTTAAAAATACCATTCAGTAGGTAATCAAGATACGTTAATCGGCTATAAAATTTAACAAAATTCTCATAACTTACGTTGTCAACGAAAAATCTCTTGAATTTCTCAAAGAATGTAGATTTAAAATGTCATTAATAAAGTAAACATAAATTAAAACGTCGAGGTTTAAGAGAGACGGTTTGTTTCGTGGAAAGCGTATCGGCTATCGAGTTAAATTAATTGTTACTATGTGTGTTGCAGTTGGCCGTGCCGGAGACTCAGATAGAAAAAGGTTTCGGGCTGACGCTGCCTGGAGTAGGTGTCACCGAGGGTCAGGTAAGAAATGAACTTTATTTTTAACCGACTTCTAAAAAAGGAGGAGGTTCTCAATTCGGATGTTTGTATTTTTTTTTATGTTTGTTCGCGCATAACTTCGTCGCTTGCCAACCGATTTGGAAAATTCTTTGTTTGTTGGAAAGGGTAAGTATACTTCCCCAATGGTCCCATAGTTACCAAGTTGGGATCTGGTGATGGAATTTGGCGAAATCGAGGGAACTCCTCAAATTCAACAAATTTTTTTTGTGAAGTCGGTTATTTTTTTTTTTATAAAAAGGTTTTTATGGTAAAGTCTTCTTAAATTTACATAAAACCAGGAAAATGAAAATGAAATTGTGCATCATCATTAACCCTACTACAGGTTCCTAACTTCATTCGCCGGAATTGTTGGTAAGAGTCGCCGTGGTCCTAGAACGCAAAGGCAATTGAAGGAACACTGACACTCCCTCTCGGTTCGCTCAGAACGAGAGAATTGGTCTGATAATTTCCCACTCTTTAAAAAAAGTGTTTGTAACTAAGAATCAAAGTTTGTTCATTGAGCCCTTGCTTTTTTGACATTGTAGGTACCTACATATGTTTTTTCCCTGCAGCGAAACAACACAAAAAAACATCTGTTTTCCTGTTCCTCATAGTTGGGAGTCATTGTCCATTGCCTATACAGCTTTTTTTAAAAGTGGGAAATCATCTATTCACATCTTCCACCCTTGGGCGGAGCGAGAGGGTATGTCAGACTTTTACTGATTAAGACTCACTCGTTTGTTCCTTCTTTGCCTTGCGTTCCAGGGCCCCAAGGATTTATTTTCACTTAATGCATGGCCCCAGTAGACTCCGATCCATTTCTGACACCTCCTTGAGGCGCGCGTGGAACACTACGTGCCATTAACGACTTGGGCTCGGCCCGGACGGTTACCGGACGACCCAACCGTGCTACCCATTGCTCGCCGTCCTCAAGCCTGCGCGTACAGTAGCTGCAAGGAAATCGGGATCGGGATCCTGGCGGCTGAGGCGTGAGGGCCGTTCCCTGTTGCCTATAAAGCTAAACCATTGATGTTTTTCCCGCAGGCTGTGCTGGTCGAGGCTCTGATCACATTCATCCTGGTGATCGTCGTGCACGGCGTGTGCGACGCGCGCCGTAACGACCTCAAGGGGTCTGCTCCTCTCGCCATCGGACTCAGCATCACTGCCTGCCATGCTGCTTGTGTAAGTATACCTTTACATCTTAGTGTCTAAACATAATATGCCGAAGGGACGTGACCGAAGTTCGGCATGATCACGCCTGCAATGCTATTTGAATTACTGATGACACATTGTGCCGAAATTACGTTGCGTTATAGCATAGAGCCGAACTTCGGTCCGGCGTAAGTTCAGCGGCCTAAACGTTGCAAAACCTGACGTTAGCTTATGTAGTTTGTACCTATTCAAATCACAACGAAATTCTTGATGCACTATATGTAAGTGCTGTAAGTCGTCGAGTCACTATTTCAGTGGTCTGTGCGCTGAGTGCGAATTGTTTTTACTTTAACGCGATGGGTTCGATTCCCACCCGGGAAAAATATTTGTGTGATGAGAGAGATCCTTTGTTCTGTGTCTGGGTACAATTTATCTACAATATGTAGCTATGTATTTAGATATATAAGTATGTTTATCAGTCGTCTAAGTAGTACCTACTCTAACACAAGCTCTGCTTAGCTTAGTCTAGACGACGTTGTGTGATATTTGTGGAATAAAAACAAAAAACTGGTTGCCGCATCTGCATATCGGACATATCTATTAATAACCCTATCACTTAAAACTACATGCATAATTCTGAGGTATTAAAACATGTATTACATCAACAGATTCCCTTCACCGGCTCCAGCATGAACCCGGCCCGCTCCTTCGGACCTGCCCTCGTTATGGGCGTCTGGACTTCACAATGGGTAAGTAGGAAAACCATACATCCTTCTGCATATCAAAATTCAACCTTATATAAGCCTACCCTTTTAGGTTCTTATTAGAAAAAAAATTGCGTCTGTCATACCACATTTATCGATTACGATGAACTTACTTTTACTCGTAAGGAAAGCTCGTAATGGCGCTGTCACGATATGTTGGCATCACGTGAGTGTGGCTTAATGGATTCGATCTAGAAATCGTAGGAACAGACATTCACCAGGGCTGTTTTCTATAGTAAACATAGATAATTATGTTAAGGTATATCTACAGTTCATGCAAGCGTAGGAAATGTAAGCATATCACATAGTTGTCTTTCTGCATCATCACGATATCGATCTAAAGACATTCACTGGGCAGAAATCAGAAACTTTTATTTCAAATAGACCAATTACAGGCACTTTTGAATTGTCAAAATGTCGGTCAGTCAAAAAAAAAAAGAAGATAAATTGCACGTTCTTCTCCATAGAGATCATTCTTTTTAATCATATTATGAGTTACATAAATCTCGGTTACATACTTACTTCTTGTCGCTTCTAATATGTGACAGAGGCCTCTTCCACAATTTTCCAAAGATATTCTGGATTGATACATCCAATGACTTTCCTTGACTTTCTGTTGATCTTTAACTACTGGGATACAGTTCTCTATCCATTTAAATCAAAATCAAAATTCATTCATGCTTAGAGTCAGCACTTTTTAAGCATCAAATTTACAAACCAGTGACCCAAACATCCTGCTAAATACTAGAAGGTGGTGACCCTTCCCATTAATTCGATTGGTTCAACGTGTTCGGCTCGGATAAGAGTGTGCGTACCTTTAGGGAGATAATAACCCCACACGGTGATCACGATCAACACACATATATAGAAGGGGTCGTGTGACCCCTAAGATTACCCTATAACCTAAGGTTTCTTTCCAAGCCGTCAAAATTCATGTTCTTTCCATTCCAATTGTTGTTAGACAACTCAAAGATAATTATAAAGTAATATATCGAGTAAATGCGAGTATATCTATATATCTATCGCTAATTATTGAACACACTTTCGCTTGCCGACGCCAGTCTCTATATCCTATCAAACGGGTTTGGATCTCCGACGAACGCCATTCACAAATCACATGTAACTTTCTGAACACATGTGAACCCGCAGCATGAATCATAGCTTGTCGAACATTTTATTGTAAACAACAAGAGTTGATTAAGCTCTATTAATGTGTGCAGTCTACCTTTCTAAGAAATATGAGGGAACTTTCGTTAAAATGAAAGTTTAGCTGATTAAACTTTGTAATGGTTGCAGTTATGGTTAGAATATAGAGAGATAATGTAAAGAGTATAAAAAGCCCGAATTGTGGAGCTCAGAATCTGGACATAAAAGGTGTAAGGGACAGCCCTCCGGAAACCTTAAGGGCTTCCTCGGCAGACGAAACTGAACAGCCTTCCACAAGGTTTTTTTTTCAAGAAACAAAAAAAAAATCCGCCTTACCATACAACATTATAAACATGATTGGACAGTTTGTTTGGAGAGCCCGAGTTTTTTTTCGTTTTCTGAATAAAAATGGATAGAAGGTTCTTCAGTTTCGTCTACTGAGCAAGCCCTTAAAGTTTGCGGAGGGCTGTCCCTAACACTTTGTATAGTCATATTTTTTAGACACTATACTCCAACCACTCAAATAAAAGGGATGGCTACAACTACTATAATGTCGATTTAATTCATGAATCCCCTAGCGACCACCGGTGGCCGCGCATCTATTGTCTTACTATTGTGTTTCTAATTGACGGTATCTAAGGGTTAAAGAAAAGTATATAAGACAAGGAATAAAGGTATTGATGATAATTGCGCTCTCGTATTCAGGAACGAATATTTATTTAAAACAAATACGGAATTAATTAATTTAATTTAGTTTTGAACATCCTAAATCAACATAAAATTATTCCACAGCAATGAAAATGAACGATAATTCACAAATATTAGCTTATCCCTTGTAGGCTGCCATTAATACTGGTTTAAGTGCAAATATATCTTACAAGGTTGAACTTGTTAACATGGCACGAGCTAAATTGTTTTTCAACGACTGCAAATAAAGCTGTAGTAAAAGCCATAAATACCTACTGGTTATCCATCCATTCATTCGTTCGTTTTCCTAAGGTTTCGGCACACATAGATAGATAGATAAAAAAATTATTTGTTGCAACATAAAATGCACACAAAAGCACAACTAAATAAATTACAAACACCGATATAAACAACAAAAATAAAATAAAAAAATACAATATTAAAATTTTCCCTAGTGATAATTAATACACACAAAAATAAAATAACATATACAATTTCTGCTTAACTATGGTTGGTTGGTATGTCGAGCAGTGCTTCCCAATCTGTGGTCCACGGGATTCGGGCAACTGGTGGTCCTCATGAGCTAAAATATGGTCCGTGAAAGATCTAATTTCAAACTTTTCAGCTGAAAAGTAAAAATTATCCAAACTGATGAGGGAAATGCAAACTCGATTCGAGAAGAGGAAGCCTTTCTCACCAATCCAATGTGGTCAGCCAGTAATAAACATTAAATACCAATAAGTAGGTATGAGCTCACAAGATAAGTTAGGTTCACTAACATGGCCTTTACCATTGACCTGAAAACAGTACCTTACTAAGCAGGTACATGAGTATTAACAAACTAAATGGCCACAACAACGCTGAGTGCCTATCACGGAGTAACCAGCGTTACATCATCAGTATTGAACTGTTTACAAATTAACTCTTATTTTATTAGATCTTATGTAAGCGAATCAGTTATTATAACTTACATAAATATTTAAATGTTACCTCTGTGCGTCATCAAACGTTAGATTTTGTAAAATGTATGTAGACCTATGTACATAAAGACTAAACAACTTTAGAGAGCTTTTTTTTTCGGTGGGCAAAAATCATTTTATGACAACCAGCGGGCGGCATAAAATGATTGGGTGGAGCGGGAGATAGTGTCAGACTCTTACTGACTAAAAACCCCACCCCTTTCCTTATAGCCCTCATACCGGGGCTCGAGTTCCTGTCAGATAACCCTGGCCCCAGTAAACTTTAGAGAACTTCTTTCGTAGTTACTCAAACCTGCTCCAGCCCCCGTAGGAGATGCCATAGATGTTGGGAGTTACAGGGCAAGCCCTAGCCGCTGTAGGTGTGGGCTTGCGGACGGGGAGCAATAAGTAGTTCACCGTGATGCGCCGTCGTCCTGTGTACTTATCTTCACAGATTAACAGGTCGGCGGCGCCCTGAGGTCGTGTGTCTAAAAGAGATATCAGCAAAATGGACTGGCAATTTTTTTTTTCTTTTGACTAGTCAAATGTCGGTCAGTCCAAAAAAAGTAAAACTAAATTGCACGTTCCAAAGCTTAGATAAGTATCTATGGAGAAGAACGTGCAAGAAACTCCATGGAACTTTTAAATCATAAAATGATTTACATAATACTTTTCGTTACCTACATAATTCTTGTTGCTTCTATTATGTGAGCACAATGTAGATAAGTAATAAAAAAAAGTAAAAAAAAAGAGAGATGATGAGTGCTACGGCTGCAGAATAGTTTGAAGGAGTTACGCAAAGGGCACCTAAAGGAATACATGTGGCATTTAGACAGTTGAATTCTGGCAAGTTCTGTCGCTCGCTCCACTTAGAGCAGGCGGAATTATTTGATGACTAGCTGCTCCCAGCGGCTTCGCCCTTGTGATACCAGAAAATTATCCCAAGGGAACATACTTCCGGCATAAAAAGTATCCTATGTCCTATTCGAGGACATGGTCTATCCGTGTACCAAATTTCATCAAAATCGGTTTTGCCATTTAGGCGTGAAGACGTAACAAACAAACAAACTCACTTTTGCTTTTTTAAAATTAGTAAGTTTCTCAACTCAAAAAAAACACCTCAGCATGGACCATTAAGAATTCGACGTGGTCATACTTTTTCAACGTTGGTCATTGATCCAACAGTTATATCTACATCTGTAATCGTTTAGTCGTGATACCCTATCATTTTCCGCTTCACTTACTGGGGAAAGCGAGAGTGAACATTGTACTTAACCATAATAGCCCTTACACATGCATTCCTATGATTTTATTACTTTGGTACCATAACTGTCCCCGCACACGGGCTTTAAAAAAAACGCCGCTTTAAGCTTTTTTTAAAGCGACGGACATTTTTGTGGCTCGTATGCTGCGGTGCCGCCACAAAAAAACGCTTGAAATCGCTTCAAACTTCTCCGGCCACAAGCTGTCGCGCGCTTCAGCTGTTTTTTGCGGCGGCTTCTAGCTTTTTTTGTGGCGGCGTTTTTTTGGAGCCCGTGTGCGGGGACAGTTAAATAAATGGACGATGCTATGCTTACTCAACGACAGGAAGTGAAGGCCTGTCAGAGTTATGTCCATGATGACGGAACATTCGGATTAGAAACACATCTACTTAGTACGATACACTCTCTATAGTAAATGTTATTTGGACAGTTAAATATGTAGGTAGGTAGCTATAGTCACGCGCGTTATTTTTTCGGCCGACATACCGATGACGTTTTTTTAACTACTCCCGCTCTAGGCGGAGTGGAAGGGATTGTCAGACTGACTTACTGACTAAAACTCATAGTATTTCTACAGTTGCCCTTTTTTGTGAAGGCTACGGTAACTTCTCCGAACAATCCTCAGCCCTGTCAAGCGTCGACCCTACCTGGCCCTGTCAAGCGTCGACCCTACCTGGCCCTGTCAATTTTGCTAACATCTCTTTGTGAGGCGCATATAGAATAGCAGCCATTTACCACCCGGGCTTGGTCCTTACCGGACGGCCGGCCAGCGAGCTGCCCATGACTCATACAATGACCAGTAGTTGTTCTGTGACGCCCGATTCCTAGAGCTTCTCCGGCGGTTGATACCAATGGCTTAGTGAGGGACGCAGGAATCCATTAGATGCGAGACACAGAAACGGTCGATGTGGCGACACTCAGGGTGGTCAACGTGCAACAGTGGACGTCTTTCGGCCCGTCGGTTCGGCTCTGCGTTCGGCGTCGCTCGGTCGGTCTCGTAAAACTGTTGATGCCACGCCTGATCTTTACCTGGTCGTGGCAGATTGCCGTCCCATCAGACTATGACATTAAAGGGCGCACCTATGTATTTGTGTACGCGCATGAACTCTCATGACTCCTGCATATCTGTCTTATGTCCGTTCAGATTGCCCGCTATGATCAAAATTCGGTCGTAAGGGATAATATTATATGCTCTTCATTTCCATGATTAGTGAACAAATTAACGATGATCGACATCAAGGTACATATAAACAGCCTCTGATTGACAATCTGAAATAGACAACTTAATGCCAATCAATCATTCACGAGAACGTAATAAAGCCTGTTACGTGAAGTTCAATGAATGTTACCATCTAATTGCGTTTATCGAATCATTGGTACGACGAAAAGTGGAATTAATATGAAGGTAACTTTTTAAGGGGGGAACTCATCCTCATCTTCCGCTTTAGTGAGGATTGGGAGGATACGTGTCAGACTTTTAAATGACTGAAACCAAACCTTCTTTGCCTAGCGTTCCAAGACCCCGCGGGTTTTCCTTTTGGAAGTCAATCCATGACCCCAGTAGGATTGTGCCCTGCTGGCCCCCTACGGTATTTCTGACATCTCTTTCAGGCGCGTGTTCGGTCCGAAGGGTTACCGAATGGCCGGACGGCTAGCTACCCATTGCTCGTCATCCGCAAGCCCACGCCTACGGTAGCTAGAAATCAGAATTTTAATAAAACCTACTTACACTTTGCAAAGTGATATTACTCGTATTCTTAATAAGTTTCTAGGCCCTTCCTACTATTATGTAACAGTTAATTATCTCCTTCACGCCTTAGTTATAAATAGTTGTAATCGACGCTAACTTGCGTGCCAATGACTTTGAACCTCGCGACTATGTAACAAGTTAAGGTAGGCTCTCGCGGAGCTGTTACTAAACCATTACAACACCTCAAGCAAAAACTGTTACTCTTATAGAACCTACAGATGTTAGTAAAATTAAGAGCACCCGAAGAAAGTTTGACGTCAAGTTACTGGGAAAAACTTTTAATCTACATTGTTGTTTTTTGTAGTTCTGCCATCACTCTCGCTGTTACTTTCTCAGTCACTCGACCGTAACGAAAATTGTATCGTAACTTATTTGGGTTTTAAAGCTTAAATAGAGGAAGCTTAGGTGTAGCTTCCTCTATTTAAGTGTTCATTAAAACAATTGCCCTTGTATAAAAAACTCTCGCTAATGAATTAAACTTAATCGAATTTATTACTCCAGTGTTATTGTTTGTGAAATTTATTAAAAAAAGAAACGGGTTCTTAATTCAAAATTTTCAATGAAGAATTTGAATTTAGAAACAAAAAAATCCCAACATATTACCGTTTCATCATTCAAGCTTCCATATATGCTTTATATGGATGGATGAGAAATTTTTCCTCCAGCTAAGTCCATTATTTCACTGCAGTATTGATCATGAATTTATGTTTTTGTTGTGCAGGTATACTGGGTGGGCCCCATCACCGGCGGTGTCGTCGCTGGTCTCGTGTACAAGTTCATCTTCCGCATCGGCAAGACCGGCGAGAGTGGCTCATACGACTTCTAGATTACGACTTATTGACTGCGTGGCGGCTGCGGGACGACTGCGTGACGGCGGCATCCGCGGCCGACGCTACACCGTGCCTATACTCTAACCCCGCCTCGCGCATACACTACAGTCTTTAGAATTTACAAAAATGGGTCCAAATTATCGTGATATTGTTATTTGCACCTATTTATTCGTAAAACCAAAAACCTTCTTTATTTACACGAAGTCTTACTGTCCGCACACGGGCCTCAAAAAAACGCTAGAAGCGGCCACGAAAAAAAGCTAGAAGTCGCCGTAAAAATAGCTGAAGCGCGCGACAGCTTGTGGCCGGAGAAGCTTGAAGCGGCTTCAAGAGCTTTTTGTGGTAGCACAGCCGCACATGAGCCACAAAAAAGGCCGCCTCAAAAAGAAGCTTGAAGCGGCGCTTTTTTGAGGCCCGTGTGCGGGAACACTTATAAGAAGTTTCTGTTCTTCAAAGACCAGTTTCCTACTTGAAGCAAGTATTAGTATGTGCGAGGCGCTAGTATTAGCTCATTGATATCACCAGTTCATACGTTGGACCAAATTGATATAGGACATTGTCAATGAGCTTATACTTGTTATATTGTATTATTAGTTTGTCAATATGCTCGACGAAAAATCCAAAGGCTTACTTCAGAAATATTGTTATAGTTCGAAAAAATATGAAAAAAAATACCGATTCGAAACCGTCATGTTGGAGTAAGATATCTAATTTAAGTTATAGTTATATAAATAAAGGTATTAAGTTTATTTATATCATGTTGATAATGTATGTTTAAGTGGATGATCATTATAGCATGTCCATACTCGAGTGCCTGTGCTAGTTATGTGATTAATTATAATTATAATTATAATATTGTGAGTTAACTTTAGTGGGTATTCACATCGAAACTTCTCACACGAAATGAAAATTATAAAAATAAATATCATTATTATTACACCTTGTGTCGTTATTTTGTACCTACTATATACCTACCCATCCTTCTCTTTTAGGTGGGAAATTATCAAATAAATTTCTCCGCTCTTGGTGAAGACAAGGAGGTGTTTCTTCAGTTTGGGTTCCAGAGCCACGATAACTCTCAAATAAACCATCATCATATTTCGCTTTTCAACCTTTTAAATCTCAAATTTGCGGGCACTAGATCACATTACCTCATATTATACCTAAAAACGAAAATTTGTGTGCGTGATGGCTATTCCTTCTTCACGTTTACGATTGAACGGATTTGGATGAAATTTGACACACAGGTAGACCATGTCCTGGAATATATGATATCTAAGTCCTTTTATCCTGAGAGTGTGTTCCCTTGGGATAATGATCTACTTTCACGCGAAGGAAGCCTCTGGCAGCATTTCGTCTGTTCATGTAAATAAACACTGAACAGCAAATTTACATTAAACGTCGACCAGACAGCATGACAACACGCACAAATTAACATTTACATATTAAATATCACAAATAGATTAAATTAACACAAAGCTCGGCTAGGCGCGACTAACAGTTGCTTTTAATAGCTCATTTGCAATCCTAATCACTGCAGGCGCTGAACGAAGCAGTGAGCAAGTGCATAGGCTAGCATTATCAGTCATTATCACACAAAGATCGGGCTAATGAAATGTTATTAGGGTATCAGAAACGTTTGCAATTTAATAGATCTGAATATTCTCTCTATCTGTCATTACGATAGGGTGCACACATGTTTGGAGAATAAGCACCCTAACAATTAATAGATAGCAGTCAAACGCGAGCCTACTAATAATAATAAAAAACGGGTAAGTGCGAGTCAGACTCGCGCCTTGATGGTTCCGTTCAAACTTACTTAAAAAATAGTTCAATTCTGGAATGGAGTCTGGGAAATTTTTTACAATTTTCAGATTTTGCCTATACTTGTGCTATAAGACCTTCTTTCATGCCAAATTTCAGGATTCTGGGTCAATGGACAGTTCCCTATGAATTTTGTATTTCACGAGAGTGTCGAAATGTAGGTACATTTTTTGCCACATAACCAAAGTATCTTTTTTCTCGTTAATTTACAAGTTTGATTTTTTTAATTTCAACTCGATACCTCCACGCGTTTTCGAGATAAAGGGTCTTGACAGACAAACAGAAGGACGGACGGACAACAAAATGATCCTATATAGGTTCCGTTTTTTTGTCTTTGTGGTATGGAACTCTAAAAAACTATACAATTTTAATTTTTGAATGAATCAGGCCAACTCAAATGCCAAAAAGTTTAAAGTAGGTACCTATCTGTGGTGTATTTGGCTATGAGGGTAGTCTCACTAAAATGTGACGTGATGTGATATATTTGACAAGGGCCAGTAGTCATCCGGCGGTTGACCGGAGTAGTTGTGTAGTGCAAATATGTGTCACACTGTGGGTGAGCCGTAAATCTAAATGCAATACAATACATGTGGCGACGAGGACGTGAGTACAAAATTTTAATAAAATAATAAAAGAAAATGGACAAAATGAAGTAAACAAGTTAGCATCTTTCTTTACCTGTAGGTACCTGCAAATCCATAGACCGGTTCTTATAAACGTTAATTGTTTAGAAATAAGAAACAAAAAAATAGAATTCGTCGTAGGTAGGTAGGTACTAACAAAATATAGGTAAAATATTATACAATCGTTAGGGTACCCGAGATGCGATTGTATTAGTACTAGGACCTGCATAGTTCTTCTCCATAGATATCTAGGCCCTGCAACGAGCAATTTAGCAAATAAGCTTTATTTCGACTGACCGATGTACCCGTAAATCGAATACGTCCGTTTTATTACACGAATGCAAATTTACGAATTGAGTAGGTACCCATCAGTGTGCTTTTAATAGTTGAAAAGATGATGATGATGGTGACAGCAAAAGTAGGGTTGCAACATTTTCTGTATGTTAAAAAGTACTCTGTGCGCAACATTTTTCAGTTTTTGCCCCGCCTTGAGAAATTAAAGTTCCGGAGTTGGTTCACAGCTTTTTTGAATCTACTTATACAACGTGTAACGTTAAATGCGCAAAACCTCAGACACCTCAAACGATTTTCAATTTAATTGACCTAATACTGTGAGAAAAAAATCAACCAAAAAAAAAAATTAAAGGTTTTATGTGCAGTTTTAGTGTGTTTAAAATTAATATTTGCATTGAAATAAGAACTTTTATTATCTCGTGTATCAGAAAATTTAATTGGACTACAACTATTTGTGTTTGTTTACCTATTTGGGCGGATTTGCGCACGTGATGGCTTGGCCTATTCATAAGTAGACAGGTCGACGTTTTTAATGAAGATTTTTTTTTCACGTATATTAAAAAGTGGTTTAATTGATTCTGCTCGTTAGAATAACGATCAAACTAATTTCAGGTTTAACGTTACACGTTGTATGTATCTAGACACTTGTATACAGGTGATACTGACACTGGCGTACTTGACCGATTTTAAGATGATCTTAAGTGTATATTCGTTGTAACACAATTACCTGACAATGTGAAATAATCTTCATTTAGTTTCGTAAGTGTCGTGACTGTGGATCGCTAATCATGCGCTAGATGCGCCGGCGCAGTTAAAAATGTGGTACAGGCGGGGTCAAGGGCGGGGCCTGCGATGAGCATTGTCATGGCGTGGGACAGGTGTACTACACTAACCTCCATACTTTAGGATTCGTGCACAGAAAGCGTTAGTGAAATAGATTTAAACAGATTATGTCTATAGATACGGTTTGCGATAGTGAGAACTTTATAGGTACTGTTTAAAGTTAACATACAACCATATTTGATAATCCTTCATGGAAATATTCCTGAAGTCGGATAAGCGTCACACTGTGGTGCGGAAGAATGTGGAAGTCATCATCTTCCTGCCCTTGTCCCGTGTTATTTGGGTTCGGCACAACACGATTTTTTCTTCTATTCTATCCTGTCACCCGTCATGCTAGCACTAACTTCCTTTTCTTTCATATCACTCTTCACACAATCCATCAATCAGGAAGTAATGCATAAATTAAAAATAACACTGACAATACAACAATAGTGATGTCAAAAATAGTAGATTATGTGACTAGGGGATAGGTTTGTATGACGTATAAAGCGACGGTCGCCCAATGGGCAACCATTATACTACCCCTGATAGTTAAAAAGACTTATCTAACAATAAGTAAAAACGGATAAAAATGGTTTTAATGAATGAAACGGGAAATCGGGCCTTTTTTCCTCGTGTTAAAACCGCACTTGAGAGTGTTAGCAAAATATTAAAAATACAGGCAGATGCACTTTTTTTTTCCTGATTCCGGCAATGTTTAAAACTAAAATCTGGAAAAAACGTTAGATGCGTCTTTTTTACTAACGGGGGCAGTATAGGAGTACCACGCGCTTAGTGCTTGTTCAGATGCAAACTGCGCGGAAAGACGTTCGTGCTTAGACATTATTGGTTACTACGGTCGTAAATGTAAACTTTTTGACAAGTTGATATCCATACCAATATGGACATTATACACTTTAGAATAACATTCTTAGTCTGCCTATAAAGTCAAACGACTTGGGAATTCTGTACAATATTTTATAAGGATCTATTAGTAAAGATTTCATTTTGCCGTAATAACTACCTAAGTCGTTTGAATTTTTAGACAAACTAGAAAACATTAACTAAGTAAAGTCAAAGTGTGATCTGTGGTCCTTGTTTTCAGTCAGTGCAATTTATTTTCCCAGATTGGATTGTGTGTAGATCTAAAAGAATTTTAAGTTTTGGGATTCGTTTCTAAGGCCGCGTCACCTGCAAGCAAATTACATGCAAGTCGAATAATATTGCGTGGTACGAACCACCGCTTGATCCCATCATACCTCAGTACTCCGCAATGTATCGTAACTTGCATGCAATTTGCTTGTAAGTGGAAACGCGGCCTAAGAAAAATAAAATAAAAACTCGGAAGTAAAGCAGAAACTATTTTATTAAATAAATTCAAAATTCAGCAATTACAATTATTGAAGCACAAAATTATGTGAATAAAATACAGAATAATTTAACAGTCTACAAGCATAGAGATGTGTTACACTTTAGATAAAATATCGCGTGATAATACGTTTACTAGCCTCGAGTCAGTGAAGGGATGTCAGCGTCACCCGAGTGACATGGCCTTGTAACTGAACTATTTCATGTACCATCTCACGACATCACTTAATCGAAGTATTACATCTTCCGACGAAGCGTGGATGAGATCAGTCATGAAATGGTGTTAACGCGTCTAAATATTGCTATAGAGTTTGAAGATCCGGCTACTAGAGTTATCATATTTTTATATCGTAATAAGTTTGGTACAAAAACATTTTTAAGCTACAAATTTCGTCTATTAAATGGTTAGTTAGCTGGCCATGCACCCGTTATAACTGAGGCAGTGCACCACAAAGGGCCGGTCTCAAGGTTGCTCGTCGATGAGCGCCTGAAGGAACGCGTCGGGCTCCGGGATGTCTTCCAGGAAGCCCGCTGCGTCACAGAACTCGGCGAAGGAAGCGCAAGGCAGGATCTCGTCAGTCAAAGTAGTCACTATGCGCTCGGCCGCCTTCCCGTTCGCTTCGTCGTTGTGACGAATGTATTCCGCGAGTTTGACTGGCCACTGGTCTACTGTTGTCGCGCTGACGGTCTGTGGAGGATAGTTTGATTAGTGAAACGTTACGTGTTTATTTTAGTTTGGATGAAGAAGTTATGCAATATTTCATAGAATAGCTATTATGGAAATGTCGGATGGACGGCATTGCAAATCGTCGTGCTCAAATTGCATCTATAAATGCGGGCTCAGTAAAAGGTGTCCATGTGCAACGGCGATTTCCGTTACTTTATTTATTTATTTATTAGGCTCACTTTTACCGTCTAACGAATTGAAAAGTTCTATAGCTAGTTTTTTTTTATTTATTTTTTTAGTAAGAAGTCATCAAATTACACATCCCGTACAGAATAATATCAATTGAATCCCATAATATGATCCTTTCAAATGATCTTTTTATTCTAGGGTTGACCTAACCTAGACCAGGAATGAAAGACCACTAAAAGGAAAATATGAAATGGATTTAAGAAGACTCTTCTTCTCTATCTTTTTAAATGAACTTACAAGTGAAAGTAATTTAAGAAGAGCATTATTATTGAAGGCTCACCTTAAACATAACATTGTAGAGCTGATCCACGATAGCTATGAAGAAGGCGTAAGACTTGTAGTCGTTCCAGGTCTTGACGGCGCGCTGGTCGGCGGGCAGCGCGCGCAGCGCGGGCCCGGCCGGCGCCGCCGCGCGCACGTGCGCGATCACCAGCACGCGCTTCAGCATGTCCAGCTTCACGCCGCGCCATCTGGGGATAACGACATGTTATAGGCACAGGTACTCCCAAACATCATTCATCTACTCGTACAACCCAGAAACGAAACAAATATAAAAAATGTTAAATGTACTACTTTTCATCTCGAAAGTATGAGAGTAGGTATCGTTAAGAAAATAGTGACTCATCAATGCAACTGCAAAGTAAAGGCGTATTAATACTAAGATATTAATGAATGTGAACATGATTTGATCCAATTGGTCAAAGAGCGTGGCTAAACTGACTGACGACGATGAGTCACTATTTTCTTAACGTGAATAAAATGTAGTACAATATACTGACTTGGCGTGCGGGTACAACATGAGCATGAGCGTGACGAAGTACAGCGGACCCTCGGCGTCGTGCGCAGACTCCAGCAGACGCGCCGGCGCCCACGCCATGGCCGCCTCCAGCGCTGACACCTCGCGAGCTGATACCCGGCTCCTGACGAATTCATTATATCAGTGCATTGTAGAAGGTGTAGACGGTAAAAGTATTCCTGAAATTACTCAGAGCTTCAAAGGCTCGATCCGAATATAGGAAACAAAGGGTAATTATTCATTTCCCCTTGATTGGGGTATTTTTATTTCAATACCAAATTACTGATTCCCGACACCCTTAGATTTCTCTAGTCGGATCACACTTTTGAAGTTGCGCCAACTGTATAATATATGATCTCTTTATTTCGACTTGCTTGTGCATTTTATCTTCCACGTAGATGGCCAGTCTCTGTTGAGATTGACCACCACGGCCGAAATTCGATCCCTAGAAGTATTTTTTACTTTCACATGTTATACTTACGTGTTAATAACGTATAGAGCCATATGTATGAGCGCCGGCACGAGCTGCATGTTGGACAGGGGCCCGCCGCCGCCGGTGTCGTCGTGGAAGGTGCGGCCGCGCGCGAAGCGCAGCAGGAGCAGCTTCAAGTCGTGCAGAGTGCACGTGTGCCCGATGTCGCGGTGCCCGGTGCATTCCTATTCAAAATACGAAAAATTGTATTTGGAAAAGGACACAAATAAATATATTAAATATAGCTGTCACAGAATTGCACTTTAGGCAGTTGCTTATCACTCAGCCGTCACGACTTCTGATAACAAACATGAAAACCAATGACCCTCCTAAAGCTTCAGGCTTGCTCCAATTCCGATCGGACGACATTTGGATTGTGACGTTTCGTACTTTTGAATTCGATGCTAACGGCAAATTGGTTTAAAGTTGCGTGACCTTTTTGGAGAACTAATTGAAATCGGGATTATGCTTGGCGCTACTCTTGTGTTGATTCCAAATAAATAAGGATGATTGCAAAACACTTGTATTATCATAGTAAGGGCTAGTGACCTGCAGGTAGGTGGTGTGCCTGGCCAGACAGCTGGCGAAGGCGGACTCGGGCACGTGCGGGCCCCACAGCGGCAGCAGCCCGTTGCAGCGCGTCGATGCGTTCTGCAGCGCCGCGCTCTCCCATTCGTCTCTGCAAACAAAACAGTACCTTTAGTTGGAGTTATTAGCGGGATTATTGCGTCGAACTTAAGGCTGGAGTCTTGTAAAAATTCACCCGCGGCAAATTATTAGCGCATCTTTGTATGCTTTTTTTTGAACAAAATAATGAAACGACTTGAAATATTATTATAGCACATATTTAACCATAGATGAGTAGTAGCCAGTTATTTTTTTTAAGTCAATTTGGGTGTATTATGTTTGGTAAATCAAGCGTTAAACATAGCTCTTTCGTGGCAAGATTCATCAGATTATTTTGATGATAAAACTTCAATAAAGCAAAAAATGGGTGATTTAGATTTTTTTTTTTTATTATTTGCTTTATTGAACTTTTGGCATCAAAATAATCTAATTATGATGTAACTACGACGCTTAGTTATTGTGGAAAAAAAAACATTTAATAAGAGCCAAATGTTGAGAATTTTAATGAAATTGTATCATAATTAGAACTAGCCATGAATGCATTTCAAAGATGATAATGTTGCGCTAAGTGTCCATTCGTTCGATTTGTAAAGCTCACAAACATAATTCGAAATGATGTTGGCACGAAAGAGCTATGTTTAACGCTTGATTTACCAAACATAATACACCCAAATTGACTTAAAAAAAAATAACTGGCTACTACTCATACTATGGTTAAATGTGCTATAATAATATTTCAAGTTGTTTCATTATTTTGTTCAAAAAAAGCATACAAAGATGCGCTAATAATTTGCCGCGGGTGAATTTTTAAAAGACCGCAGTCTTAAGTGGCTGTGATTCCTAGTGCATATTGTGATCTAAAATTGGTGTAGTTTTTTTTTTTATCTAATGTATCTGCACAACTGGAGAATATGTGAAATATTGAAACAGAGGCGATCTCAGCAAAATACCCGTGAAGCCTGCAGAGAACGAAGAATCCAAGACATCTGCTGTGAAATACTATAAAGGCATTAGAATGTTATACATCCGCATCACGCTAAGGAAAACAGTACGACTTTGATCAAGTACAGTTACATGGGTGATTATTCCGAATAACAGTAGAAGCTTGTGAGCTTGTACTGTCATTCGGATAAATAATACGGTAATGTACCTGGCGCGTGCTAGCCTAACGGCGGCCATGTGACACTCGACGTGCACGATGTTGTAGTGCGACACGGTGGTGTAGCCCAGCGTCTTGCGCGCGCGCACCTCGAACTCCTCCACGGGGCAGCGCTTCGTGAACGTGTAGATACCCAGCACCTGGGGCAATCAATTATGTTAGTTCTAAATATTAAGACATTTTTATATGAACAAAATAAAATAATATGGCTGTTACAGCAACCAATCATTGATACCTACTTTATCAAATCGACGAATCGTTGATACCTACTTTATGAAAAAATAATTTAGTTTCATTACTTTCTATAATCTCCTTAGATCCTTAGAAGATCCTTATTAAAAACACAGTTTGATTGTAAAGCACGTATTTTTTTTTAGAATCAACCAATTGGTTCAATTCCTGGCTAATAAATTTAAGATAAATTTTAACTCACAACTACATTGACCAAACATCCTCCTATGGGTCTACAAACTGGAGGATATAGCACAGATATACACATAGAGAAACATAATTATATTTAGATTTTTTGTTCTGATGGGTTAGTGTACCTTCGTGGGCTGGTACTTGTATCCCTCGCGACAGATGCAGCACACGGCGCCGTTCTCCTCGGCCAGGTCGGCCACCTGCTGCGTGAGCGAGCACTGCGCCGTCACTTGCCCGCGCTCGTTGCTGCGCATGCCCAGAGCGCCCAGTTGACGCTCGCGCACAGCCATGGCGAGGCGTTTCTTTTCCTGTTGTGATAAAAAAAAATAATTTGTATTTGAAATCGGGTGCAACGTGAGAGTTTTATTTTTAGGACTTAAAATTACAGGTATTTTCTGGTACTTTGTAGATAAAAAGTACATTGATCTTGGTATGGCTTGGTCACGCGTCTTCGTATATGCTATGACGTCATCAGAACACGCATACTTTGGCTCTATGACGCCGTGAAGTTTTAACTCTAAGTACATGTGAAAATCAATGAAGGGATTCATGCCTAATACTTGATGATATAAACGCGAATCAAGCCTTAGAGAACAGGATGACACCATGGATTTGTTCGTTATATTACATCCGTTCTACAGTAAAGACCACAGTCTGAAATTCCATCCACATAATGGAAAATAAGACGATAATCACCACAACATGATGAAATACATATAATCCCATAGACGACCGTCAAGTGTTCCCATAACGACCAGTCCTGGGCATACCGCTCCTATCGGATTCCTGCAACCCTTACCAGGTCATCGGTACACCTTGTGGGAGACCTTTACGCAGCGTCTTCCAGTACGTGGTCGCCACTCTAGAACCTTTTGTCCCAATATCATCATCATCATCATCAGCCTTTTAATGTTCCAACTGCTGGGACTCAGGCCTCCTCTCAAGGAGAGGGAATTCCCAATATAATTCCGTCAAAATATAGTCTAAATCCAAGTTATTCGTCGAGGTCACGAGCTTCAGCATTGAGAATGCAAGGAGGAGGAAGACCTACAGAAAATGATTGTTACCTGTCTTGTGAAGTCCCTAACTTGCTGGACCTTGGCGGCGCACTGCGGCTGCGAGCGCAGAGCTTCCAGCAGGTTCTCCGCCAGGGAGCCCACGTGCTCGCCAGACGATACTTGCTCCAGGCGGTGGACGATAGGGATCACTTTCTCGCATACTAGCATCTAGGAGAAAGTAAGACATGGTCCTGTTAATGAAACCGTGCATGAAACAGATTTTATTTCCTTGCTCTATTTAATAAAGCAAGGTCTAATGCTGTCGGAAATATAACAATTTTAAACAAATATATCTGTTTCTCTCTCAGGACGCCACGTTTTCTAAGACGGTTGTACGGGTGTCTAGCTTCGTTGTTGATGAAGTTATCAACGTTTTTTTTTTCGGATTTATTACTAAGGGTGCGTCCACATCTGGCGAATGTGCGGCGAATGTGCAGCTCGCGAGCCGTTTGCGAGCTGCCCGCGAGCTGCGCGCGTGCAGTCATGGCAATGGTTTGGTGCGCCACTTTAGCGCAACTCATGCAAGGATCGTAAAAGGCGTGCGCGCGGCTCGCGATCTGCGCGCACTTAATTCTCGCACTTACAGTTCCGTTTTCTGGCTCAGTACTTTCGAACATGTCGGACGACACTAGTGCTTTTAATAATTCTCCTCCATCCACTCCACGACAACACATACTTAGGCTCTAGTAATCAGAAACGAACTGAGCGGGTAAACAATCATTTAATAACTAGGGCGCCGCCCGCGCGCTAATCGCGTACGGCGCTTAAACCGCGCGCGAACTGCGCGCACGCGGCGCAGGAGCGGCGCACGAACAAAAATGCACGCGCGCAGTTTCCGGGCAGCTTGCAAACGGCTCGCAAGCTGCACATTCGCCGCACATTCGCCAGATGTGGACGCACCCTAAAGCTAAATATTGCCGGATTGATAAATCTAGTATTGATTCTTAATCTTCTGAGGAGGGTAGATTCATGTATGCTTGAGTCGACACGCTTGATGATATTAAAACATGTATGTTTGTTACACTTGTTAAGTTATGCGTATAGATACGAGAGGGAGAGGGAAGGAGGATTGTTTTAGGAGTGATACTAAAGAAAAGAGTGAATGTGACAGGATAGGCCAGAATGGAAGATATAAAAACGTGTTGCGCCGACTCCCAGTAACATGGGACGAGGACAGGAAGATGTTGATGACTTTCTTTTTTTATTTGTTTTTCTTACAGCGTGCAGAGTAGCTACTACTGTATTACAGTATGCTTACCTGCGTGGGTTCGTGGTCGGCAGCGAGGCCGGTGAGGAAGCGCAGGATGTACTTGAGTGCAGGACGACTGATGAACTCCTTAAGCTCGTCAGAGTCCGTGCACACCAGTGTCGGCTTCACACACGGCGCGTGTTTCTGTACAGCAAATAGGTTTTATGTTATACTGACACTTATAAACACGGTTAGAAATAAAAAACCTATTTAGTATTTTAAGACTGTCTAAGAGTCAACGTTGAGGCAAATTACACTATGGGTGCCTGTTTTCTGAAAATCACACCGTTAAAGTTGATAAGACTTTTTGGTGGATGGGCGGAACAGAGAGTAAAGTCCCGCAACCCTCCATTGATCACGTCGGGGTCACCAGTTTGGAGGGTATGCGGAACAGAGAATAAAGTCCCGCAAACCTCCATTGAAAAGGGAGGATCCTCCGACCAGACAGGATGTTATGGTCTGGTGGGCGACTGCCCGGTAGTTGATGTCGGACTGTCGTATATGTTCAAAACGCGAGGAGAACTTTGATTGCGCGATGCAGGATTTCGTATTTTCTTCGTAGTTCTTATGTGGCGTCATAGATGTCGCTACAACTTCATCAAAAGAGAAAATTCACCGAACTTCAAAAATTTAAGAAGTACCCAACATTTTTTCACCTCATATAGATAAAGTTCCTAGCCATTTTAATAGTTTCTCATTTTCTAATGTAAAATTACTCACCACAATATATTCGAGCGCATCTCTCACTACGCCAAGCGAGATCAGATAATCCTTCAGCGTCCCTCCGATGGAGTTCCTCTCGATATTCGCGCAGAACACGCAGAACAGTTCCATGCGGAACTCCTCCTCGGTCCACTGCTCCGAGTCGAGACGGTCGAAGTCCAGCACTGGCTTGAAGTGGTCCACGAGCATGGCCATCTTCAGGTCGTTGCCGTAGACTAGCGCAGCTAGCACGCGCGTCAAGTGGCCCAGGGCGACTGAATTGTTTCGGATTCCTGTGGGAATTAAGCAATGAACGAGGAAGCTGCATTAAAAAATGTGCTAAGGTTTTGTTCAGATAGTTCAACACCATAATAATTTTCATTTCAGCCGAATAAAGTCCACTGCTGAATATAATCCTCCCTCAAGGTAAGTTTTTGGACAGTTTCACTATTTATTGGCTCAGTTCATTATTTTTTTTTTTTTTTTATAAACAAATATTAGTTTTCTAGCAGAAACTCGTCTTTTGGTACACTCAGGATTGAACTACTATTACAATATATGTACACTTAATGAAATTGTTGCAGATTGTGGTTACATTACCTGGACATTCAGTGCAGTTGAGTAGAGCTTGCACGTACTCCGGTCCTCCGAAGGTAAGCGAGAACTGCAAGAACGACTCCAGGCTTTCGCTCGCCGCCACGGAGAGGATACGCTCCATGATCTACAAACATAATTTAGGTAAGTCACAGTTGCTGTATCTACCTCTCTTCCATACCAACCCCCTACACTTTCATCTAATATACCAGTTAGTTTGAACAGACAGTCAATCTATAATTTTACAAGAATTTACTTATGTGCGAGATTAGTTTATACTAATTTCAGTCTGAATTAGTTAAATAATATAATCAGTATGCTTATATTCTTCGCCGAGACGAGATTGCGAATTCAATTAATGTTTTTTTACGTATGGGATTTGGCCTGTTGATAAGTGTAATTTAGCTTTAGAAAAGACATAATGACGTGCTGTAGGTTGCGCAATTAGGATGCAAAATAACAACAAAGGTTTGTAAAAATATTTCAAATTATTTGCGTCCCATGATCGTGGACTCACCTCTAACAACTGGTAGACCAGCTGCGCGCGCGCCATGTCCTTCTCTTCGATGGCGGCGAGGTGCAGCGCGTGCAGCAGCACGGGCAGCGCGCGCGTCTCGGCGCGCGTCAGCACGCGCACGCAGCGCCGCACGCGCGTGCACAGCGACACCAGGCGCAGCAGCGTGGAGCACAGTGCTCGCGCCGCTCCTACTCGCTGGATCGCTGCTAGGCGCTGCAGCATTACTTCTATACCACCTGTTTCGGAAATTATTTGTTGATGAATAATAAAGAACAGATAACTGCAATAGGTGCGTTCAGAACGGCTGAGTGACTTCGCTAAAACACGAGCCAAACGCGAAACCGCACGATACGCGTCTTTTTCACGTGACATGCATTACGCATGGAGGCTCGGCCATTCAGTTAAAGATGCCGTATTAATTTAGGACAATTTGAACAATAAAATCTACAGGTGGAAAACACAACTACAACTTACAAAGCCCACTACTGTTTCTGTTCTGTGACTTTTGTGCGTGCCGTGTGTGACCAGAATTCTGCGTTTTTTTTTATATTGATATAAATGTCGTTTTCCTTACCACAATCAGCCAGTACGTTCGCCATTCGGTACAGTTGTTCGTCGTCCACGGCTTCGGCGTTGGCTTGCGTCAGTCGTTCGACGAACTCTTCAGTAGCATCGCCGAGTAAGCCTCGCATGCGGTACACGACTCGCATTGCGTCTACGCCTTCACCAGATGTACACCAAACCTACAGCGAAAAGTATTATTTATATCACATACAAATGAGCTAAATTTCTTTTAGGGTTCTGTACACAAAGAGTGACAACGGGACCCTATTACTTCAGTGCGTTTCACTTAAGACGTTCCTTTGCCGTAATGTTGGCAATACGGAAAAAAAGTGTTGCAATATTTTTAGTAATTAAATTACTTAATATTAGGGAGATTAACTTCTATTTCGTTACTTTTAACAATTGCGGTTTTTTTTTTGATTTTCTTTTTACTAATTTTGAATAAAGTATAGGGCGCTGGGCTCCATTCCGATTATCTTGCAATTCTTTCAAATACCGAAAACGCCATGCCACAATACCGTATCTTTCTATAACAACGTCCTTTTAGACCTGCTTTTTTTTAAAAAAAATCCCATTCCCCTCATAATTCTCCAAAAAGTGCTGCAACTACCGTTAAAATCGATTTCGTTTCGCATTTCGGGGAACAATTTTGGTATAGTGGGAAACTCTTTCCTTTTTCCCTTCTTATGTAGACAAACAGGGGAGCCAACATTACGCCAAAGGAACGTCTTAAGTGAAACGCACTGTAAACCTCCGCTGTCTATCCGTCTGTCTAACCGTAAGAGATTGAGGGTAGAAATTTTCACAGAATGTTTATTTTTATTGCAATTACAACCACAAATAATAAAAATATAATTAGGTTAAAAATTAAAGGAAAGGTTATGGGAACAAGAAACGTTATTTTGTCGGTGTTTTTGCTCAATTTCAACATTGTAGTACGATACCCTTGGTGTGTGTAAGTTTTTTGAATTACCACTATTCAGGAAAGAATCTGTGAAGTTGTTACTATTTTGGTGTACTCGTACAATAAAGTTTATTTTATTCTATTCATACATATTGTGCGTAAGAACTTACCTAAATATTGTTTTCAATCCTCTACATACCTTCTTATACACGTCCTTGACGGGCAGGTCGAGCGACATGATCTTGTTGCACACCAGTAGCTCCATGCCGTTGTCGTCTTCCAACAGCGCGACCAGCTCACAGTCGGTACAGATCTTGTTCTTCACGTCGCGCATGAGGGGACCCATGCCTGGCTCCAGTGAGGAGTAAGGGTTGCCTAACATGCGACCCTGGGGAGAAAAAGGTTAGTTAGTTGATACTATGTGTGTGTAGTGGTAATGCTAACGTATATTTCGATGTATCAAGTGACTAAAGCTATAACTACATTAGACTAACGCACACGTGTAACACGCCTGACCATCAATTTATTCAAGGAGTATTGTGTTGCCTAGTAACTGGGTTGTGGAGGTAGGATAGGTTCCATGTAAAAGACAGGTATTCAGCTGGAAAGCCGAACCCAAGCTAGATGGAAAAAACGCTAAGGTGATGAATCGACCTAATGAGTAGTAAAAAATTGTTCAGTCAATATGCAGAAGTGGTCTTAGCTTACCTGCAAGAAGTCCTCCTGCTGCGGATCCTTCTCCAACGTAAGGAAGAACTCTCCGACATCGTTCTCCTCAGGGTAGATGATGGAACATAGTCTCTCGAAGATAAACACAGGCGTGCGGTAGTCGTGGAGAGGGTACTTCTGCACCGTTTCGATGCAAACTGCCATGAACTCCGCAGTTTCGGCTTCAGTACCTGCATAGAAAAAAGGAAGTTAGTATTTAAACTGTGTTACGTTAATTAACCTTTTATTTTGCAATTTAAAATGTCTCAAGTTTAGCTTGCCGTGGGTTCTAGCAATAGGTTATTAACACAAAAAGAAAAACCGCATGTAAAACATAGCATTTGAGGTTGATTCGACTTGATGCAAAATAAAGTAGACCGTCCATTGTCATAATAGATATTCAGTAAAAGGTTTGCTATGTTAGCTGTGCAGTTTATTTTTGCAAGCCACGTATTGGTGCGGGTCTTAGTCGTGGACGGGTGTTGAACAGCACTTTTATGAACAACCCTTATTATCTGACAGAGCAGCTGTTAATTTTTTTCACACTCTTACACACACCATGTTACAAAATGTATAGACAAATAATTTTTACTCTTTTTCTTCTGCAACCCTTACCAGTAGTCATCTCCTCTAGCAGCTCCAGCAGCTTCTCCTGCGTGTCGTCAGTGAGGCGCGTGCGCTGCACGACCAGGCGCCGCAGCGACAGGTAGCCGCCCAGCACCGCTCCCACGAGCCGGCCTTTGTATGTGCGACGAGCACCGCTCTCTTCGAGAAACATCGCCAGGAGTTCTGTGAGACGCTTTAGGGCGTAACCTGAGAAGGAAAATGAAATGGTGATTGTAAAGTCGATAAGAAGTAGGGGCCAATGACTGGCTTGGGCATGGCATTATTAGGCGAACGCTCGATGTGTACCATAATATGTGGAAACGCGTTTTAACCGCCCAAATATTTTTTTATCGCGTATAGAAGCCATGCGAAGGTGTTTTGTTTTGTAACCGTTTTTGTGATTTCGAGCGCAGTTTGGTGCAGTTCGAAAATTAGCTAGACACAATACTATCTAGAAAGCTAAAGAGATCCCAAGAAAAACTGAAATGAGCAGTGTTTGGTAAAATAAATGAAGTCAAAGCCTAAAGAACACATCATCCAGTATTGACTTGAATAGGTACATAACATGACTCAAAATAACATTCTTCTCGTTAGAAATATTTTAGAATGTGCAATTAGCATCAGTTTTTTGACTGTTTGACTTTTTGACAAGTCAAAAGTGCCTGCAAATGGTTCACTTGAAATAAATGATTTGATTTGATATTGAGTTCTTGGAAATCGACAATTTAAATTATCATAAAAATAAAATGTATATTCGATTTTTGCAACATCTTACCTTGAGCCAAATCCGAGGTGAGAGTGGTCTCTTCAAGACGATGGAGCTGTTCAATCTCTTTGGTCATCAGATCGGCTATCTGTTGCAGAACTCCGCGCAAAGCCAGGAACTGCTTCCATGGCGCTTCGGATGCGAGCGCTATAGATAGAAGACAGATTTATGTTAGAGAATTGTTTGTTGTTAAGTAAGTTTGGTACGTATTGTGTAAAGAGTAAAGCTTACTTTGGTAAAGTTGTAAGAACTGTTCGCTGGCTTCTCCGGCACTGCCAACTTCGGGCAAGAAGCTGGTTAGTAGAATCAATACCTGTAAAGATAGTACAAATGAATATACTGACATTAATGCAACCGAGAAATTAATATGACATTATATTTCGACATCATTAAATGCCGTCAAATTACATTTCGCATGTACCCTGAATTTTTTTCACATTTTCTTTCTTGGCTATATACATTTCGGTTCCTGAAGCGATGGTTTACAACACATGATGAGTGTCAAACACCGTTTTTGTCATCTGGCGCCAATTCATACTAGCCAATTTGTGGTCTAAATTCCCTTGTAAAGTTTTATGCCGCAGATTGAACCACGGAGTTTCTTTCCGGTTTATCTCTATAGAAAACAACTAGTTCAAACTATGCTTTGCTTTTTGTAACGTTTCATAGGTGAAATCTGTTGAATTTGAAAGACTATTTGGGAGGAGTTCACTATAGTCTTCGTTCATCATATTTTAATTAGGTTTTTCAGAAAACACTACAAATGCACGAAATCCAACAGTTTATCTAACCAAAGGTCAAATTCCTATAGTGTAATGAATTTTTACTTACAGCTTTA
Organism: Mythimna lalbum; assembly: GCA_949319445.1. Taxonomy (NCBI): domain Eukaryota; kingdom Metazoa; phylum Arthropoda; class Insecta; order Lepidoptera; family Noctuidae; genus Mythimna; species Mythimna lalbum. The sequence goes on along the minus strand of OX439346.1, from coordinate 19,898,688 downwards.
GTCCTTTCATAGGAGTCACACAGCGACTTGACCATCTGGCAGGCGGTGTCCCTTGCGATGCGCGAGCTGGGGTCGAACATGACGGGCCGCAGCCAGCCGCCGTCCTCCAGCGCCAGCGGACGCATGCCGTGGGACAACATCGTCTGTATTAAGTAATAACATTCTTAGTTTTAGAATTAAGAGGCTGCAATTGAAAAACTTATGACAATATTATTAAAAAAAACACTTTTACTAAGTGACATCGACCCATAAACTGTTGCAATGAGAACACACGATTTTGGTCACCTCAGCATTGTAATTTTTTTCGTTGTTATTTTTCCAATTTATGCTTTTACCGGCTTCTCCCACTAATGGACCCTCGTTTACTCCTTGTGGGGGAATTTTGCAAAACCCTTTCTATCTATGGCATATCTACATTATAACCCTGTTGCTTATCAAATTTCAGCGCAATCTCTACAGTGGTTCGAGCTGTGTAGACTAGTCAGTCAGTATAATGGATGGCGCGATGGTGACCCTCGCGGACGCCAGGCGGCGCCACTGCGCGTGCGGCACGCGCCCGCCCAGCCACGCGGCCAGGTCTACCACTACGTTGTATAGTCACTACGTGTTGTGCTCACCCTCTCGCGCCACTTGGCGAGGTACTTGCTGGCGAGGTGCTGGTCGCGCAGCTGCGCTGCAGGCACGGGCGCGATGGTGACCCTCGCGGACGCCAGGCGGCGCCACTGCGCGTGCGGCACGCGCCCGCCCAGCCACGCGGCCAGGTCTACCACTACGTTGTATAGTCACTACGTGTTGTGCTCACCCTCTCGCGCCACTTGGCGAGGTACTTGCTGGCGAGGTGCTGGTCGCGCAGCTGCGCTGCAGGCACGGGCGCGATGGTGACCCTCGCGGACGCCAGGCGGCGCCACTGCGCGTGCGGCACGCGCCCGCCCAGCCACGCGGCCAGGTCTACCACTACGTTGTATAGTCACTACGTGTTGTGCTCACCCTCTCGCGCCACTTGGCGAGGTACTTGCTGGCGAGGTGCTGGTCGCGCAGCTGCGCTGCAGGCACGGGCGCGATGGTGACCCTCGCGGACGCCAGGCGGCGCCACTGCGCGTGCGGCACGCGCCCGCCCAGCCACGCGGCCAGGTCTACCACTACGTTGTATAGTCACTACGTGTTGTGCTCACCCTCTCGCGCCACTTGGCGAGGTACTTGCTGGCGAGGTGCTGGTCGCGCAGCTGCGCTGCAGGCACGGGCGCGATGGTGACCCTCGCGGACGCCAGGCGGCGCCACTGCGCGTGCGGCACGCGCCCGCCCAGCCACGCGGCCAGGTCTACCACTACGTTGTATAGTCACTACGTGTTGTGCTCACCCTCTCGCGCCACTTGGCGAGGTACTTGCTGGCGAGGTGCTGGTCGCGCAGCTGCGCTGCAGGCACGGGCGCGATGGTGACCCTCGCGGACGCCAGGCGGCGCCACTGCGCGTGCGGCACGCGCCCGCCCAGCCACGCGGCCAGGTCTACCACTACGTTGCCCGTGGATGAAGCCGCTGCAGTGCTGCCGACAGCTACTGTTGTTGGTACGGTTTCCTGTGTTGATAAAAGTTAAATTATGAAAATTTAATATACAGCTGTGCGGACTGGCGTTAGTTAAGATGGATCCGGAAACCACGACACACCGCTAGAAGTCCGACCACTCGAGGGATCATTGTGCACTCCAGTTAGGTGTTGCACGCCTTAAGTACGACTGAGTACGCTTCGTCTTTCTACACTATTGTTACCGTTCGCTGTAACTTGTACATCTACATATAATTAATTTATATAACACATTGTGTAGTCTATGGGCACTTCAATTTTATTTTAGATACGGAACCGGAACATATTGTAGAGTATAGATATCTATTTAGAATGCATCAACTGGAGTTTTTGGAGAGATTTCTTCAAGTAAAGTTCGATAGCTATTTAATGACTGGTTAATTGCTTCGTAGTGGATGTTAGGAAGCAAAACCAGTGTTGTTTTGTACTTCAAGTGTCTGCGCTTGGTATCATGGAAATAGGTGCGATTTTCCTAAAATGGAGCTGAACTTTTATAGCAATGTTGACTACCTCAGTGAAGTTTGCCGAGAAATTTGACTTGCTGCATTTGCTGTCAAATGCTAAAAACATTACAATATTTTTATTCCTATCTTAAATGCAAACTACCTATTATTAAATTAACTATTCATACGAAGACATGGCTCAAAAGACTTAGTATCCAAGCCAAAATCATGAAACAAAAAAATAATGTCTACCTTAGCAGCGTCCTTGGGTGGTTCACCGTCAGTGGGCGCGGCAGGTGCAGGCGTGGCGGGCGCGGCGGGTGCAGGCGTGGGCGGCGCGGCGGCGGCGGCGGGCGCGGGCGCCATGAGCTGCTGCATGTAGCGCAGGCACGGCAGCGCCACCTGCTGCAGCGCGAACTGGTGCGCTGTGTGACAATTCAGGACTACTCCTCATATAGATGTTGTTTTGCTTTATGGTTTACAGTGCTAAATAAATTGCTAGTTTTCTATTATAAAGCGATTTTTTTGAGATTTTTGCTCCTTTTTACAAAATTGTTTGTCTTGTTTGGTTTGTGATAAAGCTGAAATGTGTTTTTCTGACCTTGCAACCGGTCATAGATACACCTTTTGTAATAAAGAACAAACGTTAATATAATCATCATTGAGATTAATCCGTTTCGAATTAGAGAAGCAAAGACTAAAAAAGTGTAAAGATATTTTGTTTATACTACAAATATAATGGAACTTTCAACTTATATTTAAACACACCTCTTTGGCGTCTCCCACATAACAAAGCAGCTGTTCTCACGCAATGGTTTTTAAAGTTCTACACATTAGATAATACAATTCCCTTTCAGAACGAGAGCAAAAATATACTTAAATTTTGTTTCCATGCTTTTTATCAAGAATTAAATTCATTGATTTAGGTAGATCTAGGTAAATACTTACAATTCGGTGAAGAGGAGTTGATGCCTGGTATGCCAGCTAAAGCTTCCGCTTTCAGGATGGTGTTGGCGGCCGGCATTATACCGGCCACTTCCGTTAGTTGAGGACAACACCTAATAACAAAAAATAACCCCATAAAAAGTGGAACAGAAATAAATGGGACATAACATTGTCAAGAAGTTGTTATAATTTTAACAGACGATTGCCGAGAGACTTATTAGATGATGAAGAAGATTGTCTAATAAATAATACCAAATTGACTGAATATATAAGGCGAATAAAACTAAAACCAGGAGCCCTAACTTGATAGGCGGCGACGAACCCAATATTATCTATGCTTAGCGTAAGGCAAACATTGGATCTATTTAAGAGTTTTATCATATAGATGCCTAAATACACTGCAGTCTATTCACGTTAAGAAAATAATGACTCATCAGTGCTACTGCAAAGTAAAGACGTATTCTGCTGGGGTAAAATATAATACTATTAAAATTATAATAAGAATTATCAGTATTTTGACTTTTATTTTTACGAATATGCGAGGATTTTTTTTTAATTGACCAACTGAAGGGTTTATCTTATCAATGTAAACACGTCTTTCTAATTGGTCAAAGGCAAGGATGAGTCACTATTTTCTTATAAAGAAAATATGATAAAAATACTTACCAAACCCATAGTTTCACTATACAGCGAAGTCTTGCCTCCCAACATTCCACAGAATCTTGCACTTTGACAAGCGAGCCAAGTAGAAGCACTAACGGGCGCACCTGAAACAAATTCATAATGTAAGTACTGCCAATTTTATCGCATTGAACATTGAGCAACAAGGTCCTTTTTTGCAAAACACTTACAGAGTTGTTATGATCTTGTGAAGCAGCGTGTCCCATCAGCGAGAGAGTGATTCGTTGCGACAGCAGGTTGCACAGCTGTTCGGTGGCCGGGAGGTTGTCACGGGTTACCAGGCAGATCAATGCGCGTACTTCTTCTTGGCACTAGACAAAAACATTCAATTAATCTTAACCATTTGTTTGCAGATAGATATTGGGAATGTTTTGTGCTGTGACTACATTATCACCCGAATATTCGTGTCGCGTTACATTGTGTTCGGGTATGCACGATACACAATAATTTTCTATATTTTGGGTTAATTGCATTTCTATGCGGCTGTCTATTGATATGTTTCTATCGGCTGTGTTCACCCAAATATTTCGCGATTCGACGATCTACTCGGCCACATACGTCGCGATGAAATGAATATTCGCCGACTTTCGATAATGTAGCCACAGGTTAATAAAAGGATTTAAGTGCCACTAAATAACTTCGGCAAACGTGCGAGCCAAATGCCTCACTAGAGGCTGAATTCGAATTTTCCATAAGTAGATGGACACAGCACTGTATTCAAAGACAAATATTGATGTGACGTCCTACATATCCAACTTTGTTCTCGATGTGTTGAAACGGGCGGGTACTAGACTTATCTCTACATAACTTGCACGCTCAATAGCAAACGAAGTTGCCAGAAATTTTGTTGGTGCTAGTTTCTTCGTATACGTTACTCACCTGTGGAGTACCACGATGCAGGTTATGTTGCACCAGCTCCTGTACGAGCCCGAAGCGGCACAGTCGAGTGCGGTGCTCCGCTTGCGACGCCAGCGCTCGCAGCAGAGTGAGGCAGTGCTCTGCGCACGCCAGCGCGCAGCCGTAGCAGCCGCCACCTGGTTGGAATAACAACACATTTGTTATAGTAGGATTGCATCACTGCTTACCATAAGGTAGGATGGCAGTCAAGCACTAGTTTACGTCTTTAAAAAAAGTTTCTGTCGCACAATAAACTAATTAGCTGAAGGAATGTTTAAACACAAAACACCCAACTTAACTCAATCATAAAGTACTTTATTAACCAGATCATAAAGCAAAATATAATGCAAATAAATAGTGAATCACTACGTACCTTTAGTGACATCGCCATCGTAATTCTGCAGCAGTCCAGCATACACCGGCAAAGTATCGCCTTTAGTCAATTCACTCTGGGATCTATCGAACGCCACCAGCTCTTTCCTGCAAACAAATATTTTAATATAGAACAGGAATTCCAGTTTTGCTACTATAAAGTCTGTAGATTCTATATAGTTGATTTTTATTTCTCGAACTCTTTAAACTTTAATTACAGATGTTTGGTTCAGAAAGTTGCAGCAATTGTTCCATTTATACCCAACTAGCTTGTGCCAGTGGCTTCGCCCGTGTTTAAGTGGAAAATTATCCCAAGAAGACATACTCCCGGGACAAAACGTGCTATTTCAGGTCATGTTCTACCCGTGTGCAAAATGTAAATCCAAATCGGTTCACCTATTTGAACATGAAGAAGTAACAAACATTTATACAAACCACGGAGTAAGTATAGAAGAGGAGGTGGCCTAAACAACTGTGCACTGTGACTCTCAACTGAGTCCTGACGTCATCACGGTGGGCGTGGCTTAAATCAGTGTATTGTTGGCGTTCGTCCTGTGCACAACTTCGTAAACCTACTTATTTGGCATTATATTCGCGATAGAAAAACATAAAAATTAAATGTTATATTTTATCTTGTAAAAACTACTTGGATAGACGTTCTGATGCTATGGATGCCATCACATTTCATTTGTAAGTAATTTTAGGCATAATTTATTAAAATACTTCTAGAACAATCTCTTAAAGTCAGCATTTCCAAATATAATTCTACTCGACATTAGATGGCGACACTTTGTGTCATGGGAGCTAAATATATTTAGGCACGTAGAGCTCAGTATTAATATATTTTAATAATTATACGTACTGAAATTTGATCAACATTCATTCCTAAAGGTCCTTTAATCGCCAAAATATTATTTTTGTAGTTTTTATATAATTTTGTAAACAGGTCGCCATCTATCGTCAAATAGCAAAAATACAGGGCAGTATTTAGAAGCCAATTATTTTACCGAATGTCCCACGGCTTATGAACTTGTAAATACGAGTATAATACTTATATTTCTTTAATATATGATTTGGTCGACCAAATTGTTTTGTAATTACCTCACATTTGGTGTAAAAAGTAGAGTATGCAACACGGGGATAACGCTGTCTTTGTCTTGGGCGGCTTGAATTCCTCACTTCACTCTGGTTTCTTTATAATCTCTCTCTCAATGCTCGGGAGTTAATTATATAAATCCCTCACTAACGTTCGGGATTAAAATCAGCAACCTTCGTTTCGTTCGGAATTCAACATGCCGCCCGCGACTTTAAGACACTGCTTTATCCCCTAGTCACATAATTTACTTTAATTAATTTATTTAAGTTAATAAATTAATTTAAGTTTCGGAATTTAAAGTATTTTTTTAAACTAGCTTTTTAATCAATCTTGATCATTCTTTCTATAAAAATAAGCCTTTAAAAAAGTAAAACCTAATAAAAATAGAATTTAAAAAAATGTTACAATAAAAAGGTTTTTGATGAATTTCGAATGATCTTCATTCGTCATTCATCAAATAATAGTATAATTATTTCAATGAAAAATATACGTATCGGATGGTTTACACTTACACAATTAATTTAAAAAACAAATATCCCTGGTAATTCTGAGTGCGACCCTGTTGCATCCTGCACTTAATGACATCTAGTGTGAGATAGTTACGTAACTACAAAATAAAATCAACAGAACGAGCAAGTAGTTTTGCTATTGACCGGCAGATGGCAAATAAAAAAATGGGCGGAGTCTAACACCCCCTCACCCCGCAAAATGTCACGCTTTTTTACTTAGGGAAATCTTATTACAACATCTCCTCTTTGTACTTGCTTCGTGATACAAACTTAGCATGAGGCCCTAGAACGAGCTTTTAACGCGATCCATTTTACGACCAAAATTGAACTGTTAAACGGATGGAGCTATAAAGGATGTTTAGGTACCCTCTTTCTCGCTCACTCGCCTGTTAGTGTCTCCAAGTACAATAAATGTTAACCAATATATTATTAACTTGCAGCGGAAGTCAAACTGCACTCGCAGCTCCAGACACAATTGTACAAGGGAACATAGGGTGGTTTTACCCAGTACAAATCCTCATGGATATCCTCCACCTACCCAGGTCGGAGGACATATCCATGAAGATTTCCACCTCAAAAAAAAAACATATATATCAACTAACCTGCAAGCCAGCACCTTCTGTATGATCTTGGACAGGTCTTCAAAGTGTCCCTTACTGTCGACGCAGTACTTATGCGCCAGAGTCTGTATGACGCGGTTGATCTGCGCGCCGCTGAACGACGTGTTGCTGGCGTTGCTGTTCTCATCCGCGGTGCGCCCTTCCAGGCGATGCTCGCTTATTTTGTGTAGAAGGGACTGTGGGGAAATTGTATTGTTCGAATAGTTTCGTTGAAGAGTTTCATAAATATCATAAATAATAATGTTGGATTAATTGAAAAGTGAAATTAAACTCGAAACATTTTTTTTTAACGTCTGACAGTGATCCCCTTTTTTAAGCGTAGCGTGGTGTTTCTTATTCTGTCAGTTCTTTTGATATCCAGAATGCTGGGCTCCATTGGTTTTTGAGAAACCCCAAGACGAAACTGCGACGTCTGAGCACATTTATTTCAATTTTTGATGTTGTTTTGACTTGTTATATTTATATCAACAGTTGTACCCTTATCTACCCACACAAGACGCCTAGACCAGGAACCACCATCTATTTGTTATTATATCATTAGAACCAATATCATAAAAAAAAACTATAATAGGCGGCTGTACATAAATATAGAAAGCTGTTCTAGTTAGTAAATCTGTGACACTACCACTCGCTCCACCCAGAGCGGCAGAAATTATTTGATACTTTTCTACCGTCAAAAAAATTTGTAAATGGTTACCTCCAAGACAGGCTTGTTGGACGTGAGCTGCCGGTAGACCCGGTCGGCCTTGTCGAGCAGCGCGCCGATGGTCTGCACCATCTTCTTGCGCTCCTCGTCGTTCTCGATGGTGTCGACGGCGCAGCACGGCCGCGCGGTCAGCGTGTAGTCGAACTTGGCGTACTTGCAGAAGCCGCAAGCGTGGCACAGGAACGGGTCTTTCTCGTCGTAGTTTATAGCACTGGTAGAAAATGTATGAATAAAAATACTGGTTGTATACCGAAATGTTTTATTTTTCTTCCAGTGCGAGAGAGGGATGGCGCTATACAAGGCGTATAATGTCATCCCTTTTTGACTATAGGTCCTGACTGATACACGGTTTTAAATATGTGCAGGAATATTAACAACTGCGGGATTGTTTTCTGGAAGGCATACCAAGGTGAGTTTTAATTAGTAACAGTCTGACACTCCGTTTAGCTCCACCCAGAGCGGGGTTATGATGATTTCACAACGAAAAAAAAAGGAATAAAAAATTCTGTCAATTTAACTTATGTAAGCCTGATCAGCAAATATTTGATTTTATTGAAAATCTTCTTAGTAACGGAGAACATTGAGAATTGAATTAGTTTTACATACCGACACTTGTGACATTGGAAGACGTTTTCTCCGCAGTTAGCGCACACGCCGGGGTTGGCGGGAACGGATTGCGAGCAACGCGGACACTGCAGAGACTCACCTGTAACACAATCTTTTATTTATAGAACCTAAATATTAATACTGTAGCAGAGTTTCTGTTCACCGCTAGGAAATCCCCTGTGCAGAGCATGCTTGACAAAGGAAGAGACAATGAATGGACGTCATAACCCACGCACAAATAGTCCGCACAGGAGTAAGAACGGAGAACAGACTCCGATAGACAGATAGATAGATAGATAGACAGATAGATAGATAGATAGACAGATAGACAGATAGATAGATAGATAGATAGATAGATATCAGGATTATTAGTTTCAAATGGGGTGAAATCATTTTTTTAGATTACAAATCATAAAATAAGCACTTACTGCTGCAAACAATATGTTATTTTATAACAAGAATATAGTCTCTGTTTACCGCATTTGGCGGTACTAAAACCAGTTGAAAACCGAGAAAAATAACAACTTTCCTTCAATCTTCTCATGCTAGACCTTGTTGACGTGTTTATGGCAGACACATTGTCTATTATGTGTATATATTTTTACTGACCAACCACTGCTAAAAAGGCAAAGGCCTTCCCCCATATTCTTCAACGCATTCTGTTCCTGAGGCATCAACCAGCTCCAGCGGTCCGTCTCGCCAACTCTTCTCCTCAAATCTTGCAATATTAATGTTTTAATTATTGTACAAGGCAATCTTTACGTACCAGTAGCCTGTTGGTTCTCGTAGAAGTCCGCGTACTCCATCATGAGGTTGCAGGCGACGATCGGCAAAGGGAAGTCTACGCGGACTTCCGATTGTCCCGATTGAAGCTGCACGCGTTTTGCCTTGTGCCACATTCCTGAACAATAGATTTATGAAGTTTGAGATAGTCAAATTACAATTCACTTGCATGAGAAGTATTAAAACTAGCTTACAAACATTATTGGGTCGTAAATAAATGAGATTCTATTCAACCTACATTAATGACCGGTTTCTAGAACGGAACTAAAGTCATTAGTTGCTAACTAAGTTAAACACTTACACCAATTCTATATACGCACTCCTGTTAATTTTATATTTGTTACTAGCTTTTGCCCGCGTGGCTTCGCTCCCGCTCTTCCCTACTCCACCCTACTATACCGAACTCTACCGAACTCTACCCTACTCTACCCTACTTAGGATTTCGATCAAGAAACCAGTTGTGGAACTAAAACAATGAAAATCTCTTCAAAAGATATTAGATGATAATAGTCGTGCATTTAAGATTAATTCTTGATCTACTTTGAAAACCACTTCTAAGAATAACCAGGGCTGCCGAGTTGTTAAACAGACTAACTGCGGCTATGAAACCCAAAGGGCAAGTGAAGGAACACAGGTGGGTTTTCGTTAGTAAAAGTCTAACATGCCTTCTCTATCCACCAAGTGGCAGGAGAAATTTTTTGATGATATCCCACCTCAAAAAAGAAGAGCAACATTTACAAAAGCTACGCTCTAATTGTCTGTAATCATCATCATCATCATTTCAGCCGAAAGATGTCCACTGTTGGACATATCACAAAGGCTTACTCCAAACGTCGCCACAAGCCTTATGTCTGTTGTTTATCATTTTCCCGTTAGTAAATTTACATTAGCCACATGATTAACAACTTTAACTCCTAGCAATAAAACACAAAATCCACTCACCAGGTCTATTCTTGAGCTCCTGCACCGCTTGTACAGTTCTATTGTTGTAATAGAAGTTGATAGTCCGCACCATCTTGCTCCTCTTAATGTCACTGATGCGAAGATTGATCCTGCTTATCATGTGGCTGTTGACCAGCTTGACGATCTGCGTGGTCGTCGTGAACTTCGAGTCGATCTGCGTACAGTAGTGTGTTCAGCTCTTATTTAGATGGGTTAAGGTTTAATTTGGCGTGGTTAAAGACCAAAACAATATAACAATATCTGAGTTAAATAGAGATAATACAAAATAAGTAACAAACTTTTAAAAATATAGTTTTAGTGTATCATGCATGTCATCCCACGTACGGTAGGAGGGGCCCATCTGGGTCGAAGCCTACCGGGATCGGGGTTATCCGAAAGGAAACTAGAGCCCCGGTATGAAGGCTAGAAGGAACGGCGCGGGGTTTTTAGTCAGTAAGACTCTGACACTGTCTCCCGCTCCACCCAAGAGCGGGTTTCGTCAATGATGATTTTCCCCGTCGACAGAAAAAAAAATTCCCACGTATGGTCAATGACTATTTTAGAACAAGGGTTGAAAGTTTAAAAAGTCCAAATACATGAATAATTCTTTGTTTATCCTTGTATTATCCTTAAAACTTTATGTTATGCGTGCACATTTGTTCGGGTGGAAATTAAGCTGAGACGCGAAATCAAATTAATGAGGGCTACCGTTTTTGTTGTGACCAGTTAGCACCACTGGAAGGTAAGGTCGTTAAGTTGTAATTTAATCAACCAACAAAGTTTAAAGTAACCAAGTTTATTGCTGTCTAATTGAGATAAAGTATAACGCCAATAGTGCCGCAGTGTCTGCGCAACATAGTTAAACACATTAAAAATCGCATAAAAATAGAACAATTTAACATTTCCAAGACCTCACGTTACACGAGCGCCTCTAGAGGCTAATTTAAGCACGATAGCCCTTATTACTTCAGGTGTTGTTCGATGACAGATAAGGAAATTGCCGCTCCGAAAAAAATGTGTGGTAAGTTTTAAAATTGCAATCTAAACCAACCTTTATAGTAGGCAGCTTGATGGTCGCCATAGGAACCTCAGGGTTGTTGCACACGAGACAAGGCTCCGACTCCAGGTAGTACCCGTCTAGTTCTACGTAGGAACCGAGCGCGGCGTACAATGCTGCATTGCCGTGTGATGAGAGGAGCTGGTTCTGGTTGCGGAGGAGTTCTACCGCGCTGAATACGTATTTCTGTTGGGGACAATAAAAATATGGCTTATTTTGATCTAGTCTAAAAAGAGGAATAAAATGAACATATTATCGGAAAACAGTATAACAAACCAATGACCTAAAAAGTACTATATCACCATCAGTAGTCTGAATATGATATAAATTTTATTTTTCAAGTTGTATTGAACCTACATATCTCAATTCCTAGTTATTGAAAGGACAAAAAAATTGGCTAAGCATTTCTGAGAGCCATTTCAAAAACTTCTTACTTGCTTTTATCAAGGGATTGACTTTTTTAACACCAAATGAGAAGACCTTTGGATAACGTATCTTTTAATTTGCTTTCAAGCCCAAAGATATACGATGCCTTAAGTCAATATTGATTCGAAACAAATATTGCATATTTCACGTTTGAAATACTTACCTCAGTGTCAATATTGGGCGTCTTAAGCGTGAAGTAGCCGAGCAGATCAACGAACTGCGCGGCCTTGCGTCCGTACTGCGGTAGAGTCGGCCAGATAGCCCACAGGAGTGACACCAATGAAGCTTGATCGGCCTGAGCAGAGTTGCTAAACGAATAAAATAAGATTTGTATACATGAGGACATATGTATATTTGTATACAGGACAATAGCGTGTTGAGAGTTTCAGTTGCTAAAAACTGAAGATGTGAAAGATTTTAACTTTATGACCGCACATTTTGCGTTTTGTGTCCAGCACGCCAAGGCCACGACTGCATGATAGACTTAAACGCTAATAAATCTTATAAGAAAATATTGTTTTTTTTTTGCCTTTTTCCTTTTTTGACGTAGTATTAAAAAATCTTAATTATTGCGCTGATTGACACTTACTTGTAAATAGCGAGAAGCAGAGCATGTGCTTGCCAGCGCACGGCCGTCGAGTTGGTCTCAAGTAGGAACGCTTTCACGAACATCCTCAATTCTTCTTGGGACACCTAAAGATGAGTGATGACCACGATTATTACAGTATTTAAGCTATCTTTTGTGCAGTCATGTTTTTGACTGACAAATTAACACGGAAGAAGTAAACAGAATAAGGAGTGTACTTTGACAGTGTCGTACCTGCTTCAAAATCTGTTGAACGAGTGGTCCAACTCTCTGCTCTTGGAACTTGGAGCCATCGGTGGTGAAGTTGTCGTTTTCAGCGCTGCGCTCGCGGTCAGGCCAGTCGGCTGGGTTTTGTTGCTACAATTAAAATTATGTTTGTTCTATAGTGCTATTATATTTTAAACCTAAAGCTTAGCATACCGTAATCAGTTTTATAATATTCCCACTGGTGGGACTCAGACCTTTCTAGGAAATGGGCTGGGATCACGCGTGCTCAGAGCGGGTTGGTGGATGACACATATCTTCGAATTATTGGTTCAACGCCATACTGGTTTCTTTAAGATGTTTTACTTCACAGTTTTGAGAGCAGTAGTAATGAAATAAATTATACAAGACAATACGTCTGGCTGTGTTCGAACCTCTGGCACTCGTAAGCCAGAACCGTTACCACTGGACCTCCACCACTCAATTGATTTTGCACTCTCGTGAATATACAGGGACAGCTTATACAGAATAAAAAAACATAAGAATCTCAGACGAATTGTTTTGATATGATCAACGAAATTACAGTACACAACGTGCGCACCCAGGTTGGGCGCAGCAAAGACAATCTCCACAGGTTTGGGGGTTCTCGGATGGTACCGATCTTCAGTGTTTGTGCGGCGTCACTCCTTAGACAATGTCTCACCTTCCTTCCTGCACCACGTGCCCGGTTACCTGCTTACGTAAGAACCTAATGACAGCATCAGCGGACGGCATTGCCGTGGCCGATTTCTGGGCTGGGCAAGGAATTTTCCTGTTTTTGCCATCGATACGCTAAGAAGAAGTAGACAAAAGAATGTTAAACTGTTTGTTTTTATTATATTTGTACCATAATTTAGTTGTCGTATATTAACTGCAAAAGGTCAACCTTTATAAGTTGTTTATTTACCTTATTGTCGACCGCCCTCTGATGGTGCGGCGGCGCACACAAGGCCGCCTGCAGCAGCTGCAGCACGGTGGGCGCCACGTGCGGGTGCACGCGCCGCGCCACCGTCACCAGCCACGCCAGCGCCTCGCGCCGCTCCGTGCCGCACGTGTGCTGCCAGTTGTTTATTTACCTTATTGTCGACCGCCCTCTGATGGTGCGGCGGCGCACACAAGGCCGCCTGCAGCAGCTGCAGCACGGTGGGCGCCACGTGCGGGTGCACGCGCCGCGCCACCGTCACCAGCCACGCCAGCGCCTCGCGCCGCTCCGTGCCGCACGTGTGCTGCCAGTTGTTTATTTACCTTATTGTCGACCGCCCTCTGATGGTGCGGCGGCGCACACAAGGCCGCCTGCAGCAGCTGCAGCACGGTGGGCGCCACGTGCGGGTGCACGCGCCGCGCCACCGTCACCAGCCACGCCAGCGCCTCGCGCCGCTCCGTGCCGCACGTGTGCTGCCAGTTGTTTATTTACCTTATTGTCGACCGCCCTCTGATGGTGCGGCGGCGCACACAAGGCCGCCTGCAGCAGCTGCAGCACGGTGGGCGCCACGTGCGGGTGCACGCGCCGCGCCACCGTCACCAGCCACGCCAGCGCCTCGCGCCGCTCCGTGCCGCACGTGTGCTGCCAGTTGTTTATTTACCTTATTGTCGACCGCCCTCTGATGGTGCGGCGGCGCACACAAGGCCGCCTGCAGCAGCTGCAGCACGGTGGGCGCCACGTGCGGGTGCACGCGCCGCGCCACCGTCACCAGCCACGCCAGCGCCTCGCGCCGCTCCGTGCCGCACGTGTGCTGCCAGTTGTTTATTTACCTTATTGTCGACCGCCCTCTGATGGTGCGGCGGCGCACACAAGGCCGCCTGCAGCAGCTGCAGCACGGTGGGCGCCACGTGCGGGTGCACGCGCCGCGCCACCGTCACCAGCCACGCCAGCGCCTCGCGCCGCTCCGTGCCGCACGTGTGCTGCCAGTTGTTTATTTACCTTATTGTCGACCGCCCTCTGATGGTGCGGCGGCGCACACAAGGCCGCCTGCAGCAGCTGCAGCACGGTGGGCGCCACGTGCGGGTGCACGCGCCGCGCCACCGTCACCAGCCACGCCAGCGCCTCGCGCCGCTCCGTGCCGCACGTGTGCTGCCAGTTGTTTATTTACCTTATTGTCGACCGCCCTCTGATGGTGCGGCGGCGCACACAAGGCCGCCTGCAGCAGCTGCAGCACGGTGGGCGCCACGTGCGGGTGCACGCGCCGCGCCACCGTCACCAGCCACGCCAGCGCCTCGCGCCGCTCCGTGCCGCACGTGTGCTGCCAGTTGTTTATTTACCTTATTGTCGACCGCCCTCTGATGGTGCGGCGGCGCACACAAGGCCGCCTGCAGCAGCTGCAGCACGGTGGGCGCCACGTGCGGGTGCACGCGCCGCGCCACCGTCACCAGCCACGCCAGCGCCTCGCGCCGCTCCGTGCCGCACGTGTGCTGCCAGTTGTTTATTTACCTTATTGTCGACCGCCCTCTGATGGTGCGGCGGCGCACACAAGGCCGCCTGCAGCAGCTGCAGCACGGTGGGCGCCACGTGCGGGTGCACGCGCCGCGCCACCGTCACCAGCCACGCCAGCGCCTCGCGCCGCTCCGTGCCGCACGTGTGCTGCCAGTTGTTTATTTACCTTATTGTCGACCGCCCTCTGATGGTGCGGCGGCGCACACAAGGCCGCCTGCAGCAGCTGCAGCACGGTGGGCGCCACGTGCGGGTGCACGCGCCGCGCCACCGTCACCAGCCACGCCAGCGCCTCGCGCCGCTCCGTGCCGCACGTGTGCTGCCAGTTGTTTATTTACCTTATTGTCGACCGCCCTCTGATGGTGCGGCGGCGCACACAAGGCCGCCTGCAGCAGCTGCAGCACGGTGGGCGCCACGTGCGGGTGCACGCGCCGCGCCACCGTCACCAGCCACGCCAGCGCCTCGCGCCGCTCCGTGCCGCACGTGTGCTGCCAGTTGTTTATTTACCTTATTGTCGACCGCCCTCTGATGGTGCGGCGGCGCACACAAGGCCGCCTGCAGCAGCTGCAGCACGGTGGGCGCCACGTGCGGGTGCACGCGCCGCGCCACCGTCACCAGCCACGCCAGCGCCTCGCGCCGCTCCGTGCCGCACGTGTGCTGCCAGTTGCCCGTACGAGCGCTCACTATCTCTGCACAAGCCTGAGGAACAAACACGGATTAGAAGATTTATATGTATAGGATGCGTAACTGTTGAGGTAGATCTACGCTAGAATAGCCATGCACAAGCCGAACCGCACATGATGCAAAACCCATTGTGTTCGTCAAAAAACCGACAATAGGCGAAACACAGTCGAACATGAACTGCACGCTAAAAACGCTCTTCGAGGCTTGTAGGTCGTGTTCCACACGGGCTCGGCTCATCTAGCATAGCCTTTGGGTAACTACAGAAAAGATCAAAGGCAAGCCTATTTATTCGTGGAAATGTTACAATATATCGAGAGCTTCTAAAGTGTATTTACGTTAAGAAAATAGTGACTCATCCTTATGTAACAGCTTAGACAGGCCCCTTGACCAATTAAATCATACCCATATAGAAAACCGTGTTCATAATGACCAGTTGAAGCATTGTGTTGCAACGTTTAAGTTACGCAACAATATCATAAGTTACAATTTTAATTTGCTTGAACTTGACCTTGAAAACGGTACAATATACAAAAGATTGTAAATAATACCTTTTTGGTATTCTTTCTATTTTCAACCTACCTTCAAATGGTCCATAAGCTGTACAAGCTTGTCATACGCAGGATCGGTAGCAAGCAAGGCGCGCGCCGCGTTCAGATGCGTATCTAACGCGTGCACGTCGCGTAACTGGCGGTAGCGCTCGCGGGTGCCGCACAGTAGGAGCAGGAGTTTGCGGACTTGTTTCCTAAAACAGAAGATGGAGTCAGTATGAGCTAATGCGATGATATGTTAATTGAAAAAAAAAAACATTTAGACCTGCTGTCCACGGAGGCTTAACTTTATAGGCGCGTATTAGAAGCTGCAACGACATCGACACAACGGAACGACGCTGCCGCTTCATCGACCAAGTTTCATAGTTTCGTGTGTAAGTCGTGAGCATGCGTACTCTAAGCGTATAATGACAGATTCGCGCTTATGTAGCTACGCATCTGTGGCCAGTAGGCCTAACGAAAAAAATAAAAAGAGAAAGAACGATCAAGTCTGTGGATAGCTTACTGTCCAATTAGGCCATACAGACGATCGTCGCGATCATTCCTTACTTATTTGTTCGACTAGAAGTCTTCTGTCAAACAAA
This sequence comes from Mythimna lalbum, assembly GCA_949319445.1. Lineage (NCBI taxonomy): Eukaryota > Metazoa > Arthropoda > Insecta > Lepidoptera > Noctuidae > Mythimna > Mythimna lalbum. Next base: position 19,881,953 of record OX439346.1, on the reverse strand, counting down.
ATATTGAACACGCGATGATCGCATACATTAAGACATCGGATGAAGCTTCTAAATTTGAAGTGCCTTTACAAACTGTTATAATTTTATTCTTTTAGTCCGATAATTTTTTGCACATAATTGTTCAAACAGGATAGTAATAAATATTGTTCCCAATTACCTGAGCGGCGTTTGTTGGTTCATCATGTATTCACACAACAACGTGCGCCAGCGCTGGTCGAAATGAGCGGGGTCGCAGTGCTTGTGGATCTGGCACGGCAGGCGAAGAGCCATCTCCATTAGAAGCTGAGGGTAGTTGTCGAACACGTCTAAAGCGTGGCCTGGTAGAAAATCAAATTATATTAGGATTATTCGGAAAAGTGAAAAACGAACAAACATAAATTTTCGATTTAAAGCTTGATGGACGGGTGTTCTTTTTATAATGATAATAAAAACTTACTCTTGACATATTCCTTGACGAAGAAAGGTTGCATGTCGGGTAACGGTTGCGGCGGAAGCGGTTTCAGTAAAGTCTGGGCAGTAGTGGCTGTGCCAGAACCTATAAAAAAAAAAAAGTTAAAGTTAGGAAAATGACATTTATTGCCGGAGAGAGAGAGATTGTTGCGTAATTAGTTCTTGTGACAAAAAGACTATATATATAGTATATATATAAAAATCAATGTCACTTTTCGTTGTTATTTTATAACTCAAGAACGGCTCACCTATCTAAATCAAATTTTTAGGCTTTGTTCGGACTATTTAGATAGAGTAGGGTATAGTAGGGTAAAGTAGTGTAGAGTAGAGTAAAGTAGGATAGAATAGGGTAGAGTAGTGAAGAGCGGGAGCGAAGCCTGTCGTATGTAATACTATATATAGTCTATTTATACTTGTGTAGGGCATTTGGATCAATGATTAATGTTTTAACTCTTCAATAATAATTAGCGATCACATTGTCAAATGCTCGCTTTTTCTTGCATACTAAAAAGCTTTCATCAAAGTGATAAAAATAATTTTCTACTAATTTTCTAACAACACAAAATTTGTTTTTTCATCACTTTTTGCCATGTACTTACTAGAGGTCTTCTCCTTCCAATAAGGCAGCAAGGCAGACAGCACCCGGAAGCAGTGCGCGGGCGCGCCCGCCCGCACGAGCGCGGCGGCGGCCAGGCGCGACACGTGCGCCGCGCACGCGCCTCCTATTGCTTCACGTGTAGGTACTTACTAGAGGTCTTCTCCTTCCAATAAGGCAGCAAGGCAGACAGCACCCGGAAGCAGTGCGCGGGCGCGCCCGCCCGCACGAGCGCGGCGGCGGCCAGGCGCGACACGTGCGCCGCGCACGCGCCTCCTATTGCTTCACGTGTAGGTACTTACTAGAGGTCTTCTCCTTCCAATAAGGCAGCAAGGCAGACAGCACCCGGAAGCAGTGCGCGGGCGCGCCCGCCCGCACGAGCGCGGCGGCGGCCAGGCGCGACACGTGCGCCGCGCACGCGCCTCCTATTGCTTCACGTGTAGGTACTTACTAGAGGTCTTCTCCTTCCAATAAGGCAGCAAGGCAGACAGCACCCGGAAGCAGTGCGCGGGCGCGCCCGCCCGCACGAGCGCGGCGGCGGCCAGGCGCGACACGTGCGCCGCGCACGCGCCTCCTATTGCTTCACGTGTAGGTACTTACTAGAGGTCTTCTCCTTCCAATAAGGCAGCAAGGCAGACAGCACCCGGAAGCAGTGCGCGGGCGCGCCCGCCCGCACGAGCGCGGCGGCGGCCAGGCGCGACACGTGCGCCGCGCACGCGCCTCCTATTGCTTCACGTGTAGGTACTTACTAGAGGTCTTCTCCTTCCAATAAGGCAGCAAGGCAGACAGCACCCGGAAGCAGTGCGCGGGCGCGCCCGCCCGCACGAGCGCGGCGGCGGCCAGGCGCGACACGTGCGCCGCGCACGCGCCTCCTATTGCTTCACGTGTAGGTACTTACTAGAGGTCTTCTCCTTCCAATAAGGCAGCAAGGCAGACAGCACCCGGAAGCAGTGCGCGGGCGCGCCCGCCCGCACGAGCGCGGCGGCGGCCAGGCGCGACACGTGCGCCGCGCACGCGCCTCCTATTGCTTCACGTGTAGGTACTTACTAGAGGTCTTCTCCTTCCAATAAGGCAGCAAGGCAGACAGCACCCGGAAGCAGTGCGCGGGCGCGCCCGCCCGCACGAGCGCGGCGGCGGCCAGGCGCGACACGTGCGCCGCGCACGCGCCTCCTATTGCTTCACGTGTAGGTACTTACTAGAGGTCTTCTCCTTCCAATAAGGCAGCAAGGCAGACAGCACCCGGAAGCAGTGCGCGGGCGCGCCCGCCCGCACGAGCGCGGCGGCGGCCAGGCGCGACACGTGCGCCGCGCACGCGCCTCCTATTGCTTCACGTGTAGGTACTTACTAGAGGTCTTCTCCTTCCAATAAGGCAGCAAGGCAGACAGCACCCGGAAGCAGTGCGCGGGCGCGCCCGCCCGCACGAGCGCGGCGGCGGCCAGGCGCGACACGTGCGCCGCGCACGCGCCTCCTATTGCTTCACGTGTAGGTACTTACTAGAGGTCTTCTCCTTCCAATAAGGCAGCAAGGCAGACAGCACCCGGAAGCAGTGCGCGGGCGCGCCCGCCCGCACGAGCGCGGCGGCGGCCAGGCGCGACACGTGCGCCGCGCACGCGCCTCCTATTGCTTCACGTGTAGGTACTTACTAGAGGTCTTCTCCTTCCAATAAGGCAGCAAGGCAGACAGCACCCGGAAGCAGTGCGCGGGCGCGCCCGCCCGCACGAGCGCGGCGGCGGCCAGGCGCGACACGTGCGCCGCGCACGCGCCTCCTATTGCTTCACGTGTAGGTACTTACTAGAGGTCTTCTCCTTCCAATAAGGCAGCAAGGCAGACAGCACCCGGAAGCAGTGCGCGGGCGCGCCCGCCCGCACGAGCGCGGCGGCGGCCAGGCGCGACACGTGCGCCGCGCACGCGCCTCCTATTGCTTCACGTGTAGGTACTTACTAGAGGTCTTCTCCTTCCAATAAGGCAGCAAGGCAGACAGCACCCGGAAGCAGTGCGCGGGCGCGCCCGCCCGCACGAGCGCGGCGGCGGCCAGGCGCGACACGTGCGCCGCGCACGCGCCTCCTATTGCTTCACGTGTAGGTACTTACTAGAGGTCTTCTCCTTCCAATAAGGCAGCAAGGCAGACAGCACCCGGAAGCAGTGCGCGGGCGCGCCCGCCCGCACGAGCGCGGCGGCGGCCAGGCGCGACACGTGCGCCGCGCACGCGCCTCCTATTGCTTCACGTGTAGGTACTTACTAGAGGTCTTCTCCTTCCAATAAGGCAGCAAGGCAGACAGCACCCGGAAGCAGTGCGCGGGCGCGCCCGCCCGCACGAGCGCGGCGGCGGCCAGGCGCGACACGTGCGCCGCGCACGCGCCTCCTATTGCTTCACGTGTAGGTACTTACTAGAGGTCTTCTCCTTCCAATAAGGCAGCAAGGCAGACAGCACCCGGAAGCAGTGCGCGGGCGCGCCCGCCCGCACGAGCGCGGCGGCGGCCAGGCGCGACACGTGCGCCGCGCACGCGCCTCCTATTGCTTCACGTGTAGGTACTTACTAGAGGTCTTCTCCTTCCAATAAGGCAGCAAGGCAGACAGCACCCGGAAGCAGTGCGCGGGCGCGCCCGCCCGCACGAGCGCGGCGGCGGCCAGGCGCGACACGTGCGCCGCGCACGCGCCTCCTATTGCTTCACGTGTAGGTACTTACTAGAGGTCTTCTCCTTCCAATAAGGCAGCAAGGCAGACAGCACCCGGAAGCAGTGCGCGGGCGCGCCCGCCCGCACGAGCGCGGCGGCGGCCAGGCGCGACACGTGCGCCGCGCACGCGCCTCCTATTGCTTCACGTGTAGGTACTTACTAGAGGTCTTCTCCTTCCAATAAGGCAGCAAGGCAGACAGCACCCGGAAGCAGTGCGCGGGCGCGCCCGCCCGCACGAGCGCGGCGGCGGCCAGGCGCGACACGTGCGCCGCGCACGCGCCTCCTATTGCTTCACGTGTAGGTACTTACTAGAGGTCTTCTCCTTCCAATAAGGCAGCAAGGCAGACAGCACCCGGAAGCAGTGCGCGGGCGCGCCCGCCCGCACGAGCGCGGCGGCGGCCAGGCGCGACACGTGCGCCGCGCACGCGCCTCCTATTGCTTCACGTGTAGGTACTTACTAGAGGTCTTCTCCTTCCAATAAGGCAGCAAGGCAGACAGCACCCGGAAGCAGTGCGCGGGCGCGCCCGCCCGCACGAGCGCGGCGGCGGCCAGGCGCGACACGTGCGCCGCGCACGCGCCTCCTATTGCTTCACGTGTAGGTACTTACTAGAGGTCTTCTCCTTCCAATAAGGCAGCAAGGCAGACAGCACCCGGAAGCAGTGCGCGGGCGCGCCCGCCCGCACGAGCGCGGCGGCGGCCAGGCGCGACACGTGCGCCGCGCACGCGCCTCCTATTGCTTCACGTGTAGGTACTTACTAGAGGTCTTCTCCTTCCAATAAGGCAGCAAGGCAGACAGCACCCGGAAGCAGTGCGCGGGCGCGCCCGCCCGCACGAGCGCGGCGGCGGCCAGGCGCGACACGTGCGCCGCGCACGCGCCTCCTATTGCTTCACGTGTAGGTACTTACTAGAGGTCTTCTCCTTCCAATAAGGCAGCAAGGCAGACAGCACCCGGAAGCAGTGCGCGGGCGCGCCCGCCCGCACGAGCGCGGCGGCGGCCAGGCGCGACACGTGCGCCGCGCACGCGCCTCCTATTGCTTCACGTGTAGGTACTTACTAGAGGTCTTCTCCTTCCAATAAGGCAGCAAGGCAGACAGCACCCGGAAGCAGTGCGCGGGCGCGCCCGCCCGCACGAGCGCGGCGGCGGCCAGGCGCGACACGTGCGCCGCGCACGCGCCTCCTATTGCTTCACGTGTAGGTACTTACTAGAGGTCTTCTCCTTCCAATAAGGCAGCAAGGCAGACAGCACCCGGAAGCAGTGCGCGGGCGCGCCCGCCCGCACGAGCGCGGCGGCGGCCAGGCGCGACACGTGCGCCGCGCACGCGCCTCCTATTGCTTCACGTGTAGGTACTTACTAGAGGTCTTCTCCTTCCAATAAGGCAGCAAGGCAGACAGCACCCGGAAGCAGTGCGCGGGCGCGCCCGCCCGCACGAGCGCGGCGGCGGCCAGGCGCGACACGTGCGCCGCGCACGCGCCTCCTATTGCTTCACGTGTAGGTACTTACTAGAGGTCTTCTCCTTCCAATAAGGCAGCAAGGCAGACAGCACCCGGAAGCAGTGCGCGGGCGCGCCCGCCCGCACGAGCGCGGCGGCGGCCAGGCGCGACACGTGCGCCGCGCACGCGCCTCCTATTGCTTCACGTGTAGGTACTTACTAGAGGTCTTCTCCTTCCAATAAGGCAGCAAGGCAGACAGCACCCGGAAGCAGTGCGCGGGCGCGCCCGCCCGCACGAGCGCGGCGGCGGCCAGGCGCGACACGTGCGCCGCGCACGCGCCTCCTATTGCTTCACGTGTAGGTACTTACTAGAGGTCTTCTCCTTCCAATAAGGCAGCAAGGCAGACAGCACCCGGAAGCAGTGCGCGGGCGCGCCCGCCCGCACGAGCGCGGCGGCGGCCAGGCGCGACACGTGCGCCGCGCACGCGCCTCCTATTGCTTCACGTGTAGGTACTTACTAGAGGTCTTCTCCTTCCAATAAGGCAGCAAGGCAGACAGCACCCGGAAGCAGTGCGCGGGCGCGCCCGCCCGCACGAGCGCGGCGGCGGCCAGGCGCGACACGTGCGCCGCGCACGCGCCTCCTATTGCTTCACGTGTAGGTACTTACTAGAGGTCTTCTCCTTCCAATAAGGCAGCAAGGCAGACAGCACCCGGAAGCAGTGCGCGGGCGCGCCCGCCCGCACGAGCGCGGCGGCGGCCAGGCGCGACACGTGCGCCGCGCACGCGCCTCCTATTGCTTCACGTGTAGGTACTTACTAGAGGTCTTCTCCTTCCAATAAGGCAGCAAGGCAGACAGCACCCGGAAGCAGTGCGCGGGCGCGCCCGCCCGCACGAGCGCGGCGGCGGCCAGGCGCGACACGTGCGCCGCGCACGCGCCTCCTATTGCTTCACGTGTAGGTACTTACTAGAGGTCTTCTCCTTCCAATAAGGCAGCAAGGCAGACAGCACCCGGAAGCAGTGCGCGGGCGCGCCCGCCCGCACGAGCGCGGCGGCGGCCAGGCGCGACACGTGCGCCGCGCACGCGCCTCCTATTGCTTCACGTGTAGGTACTTACTAGAGGTCTTCTCCTTCCAATAAGGCAGCAAGGCAGACAGCACCCGGAAGCAGTGCGCGGGCGCGCCCGCCCGCACGAGCGCGGCGGCGGCCAGGCGCGACACGTGCGCCGCGCACGCGCCTCCTATTGCTTCACGTGTAGGTACTTACTAGAGGTCTTCTCCTTCCAATAAGGCAGCAAGGCAGACAGCACCCGGAAGCAGTGCGCGGGCGCGCCCGCCCGCACGAGCGCGGCGGCGGCCAGGCGCGACACGTGCGCCGCGCACGCGCCTCCTATTGCTTCACGTGTAGGTACTTACTAGAGGTCTTCTCCTTCCAATAAGGCAGCAAGGCAGACAGCACCCGGAAGCAGTGCGCGGGCGCGCCCGCCCGCACGAGCGCGGCGGCGGCCAGGCGCGACACGTGCGCCGCGCACGCGCCTCCTATTGCTTCACGTGTAGGTACTTACTAGAGGTCTTCTCCTTCCAATAAGGCAGCAAGGCAGACAGCACCCGGAAGCAGTGCGCGGGCGCGCCCGCCCGCACGAGCGCGGCGGCGGCCAGGCGCGACACGTGCGCCGCGCACGCGCCTCCTATTGCTTCACGTGTAGGTACTTACTAGAGGTCTTCTCCTTCCAATAAGGCAGCAAGGCAGACAGCACCCGGAAGCAGTGCGCGGGCGCGCCCGCCCGCACGAGCGCGGCGGCGGCCAGGCGCGACACGTGCGCCGCGCACGCGCCTCCTATTGCTTCACGTGTAGGTACTTACTAGAGGTCTTCTCCTTCCAATAAGGCAGCAAGGCAGACAGCACCCGGAAGCAGTGCGCGGGCGCGCCCGCCCGCACGAGCGCGGCGGCGGCCAGGCGCGACACGTGCGCCGCGCACGCGCCTCCTATTGCTTCACGTGTAGGTACTTACTAGAGGTCTTCTCCTTCCAATAAGGCAGCAAGGCAGACAGCACCCGGAAGCAGTGCGCGGGCGCGCCCGCCCGCACGAGCGCGGCGGCGGCCAGGCGCGACACGTGCGCCGCGCACGCGCCTCCTATTGCTTCACGTGTAGGTACTTACTAGAGGTCTTCTCCTTCCAATAAGGCAGCAAGGCAGACAGCACCCGGAAGCAGTGCGCGGGCGCGCCCGCCCGCACGAGCGCGGCGGCGGCCAGGCGCGACACGTGCGCCGCGCACGCGCCTCCTATTGCTTCACGTGTAGGTACTTACTAGAGGTCTTCTCCTTCCAATAAGGCAGCAAGGCAGACAGCACCCGGAAGCAGTGCGCGGGCGCGCCCGCCCGCACGAGCGCGGCGGCGGCCAGGCGCGACACGTGCGCCGCGCACGCGCCTCCTATTGCTTCACGTGTAGGTACTTACTAGAGGTCTTCTCCTTCCAATAAGGCAGCAAGGCAGACAGCACCCGGAAGCAGTGCGCGGGCGCGCCCGCCCGCACGAGCGCGGCGGCGGCCAGGCGCGACACGTGCGCCGCGCACGCGCCGCCGATCACCTCGGCGCGCGGCACGGGGCCGCCGGTGGCTGACGTCTTCCAGCGGGCCATTAGGACGCCTAAATAATAAGGCAAACGTTAGAATTGTGAGTCACAAAATAATTTTCTCCACATCTAAACACAAAACTAATCAGAAAAACGGGCAAAATTAAATGTGTTTTTTAGGAAATTGAGACAGATCCCATGCAATCGTTATTAAAAATACGGATTTGCTCAATGATATTGCTTTATCTGTTTGCTTGGAATGTAATAATTTAAATTAAAACCAGGAGAAGATATAGCTTTCAAAATGCCCATTCTGCTATTTAATTTGGTAGATAAAGATTTATGCTAAAAAAATAATAATACTTGTTTGCCAAGTTTGCAATACAGAATAGCAAATGTATATTCAAACTTCACACAAGTTCAAATATTATTATACATTCAGCCAAAAAAGTATCGGGAATGAATGATTTGTTTATGGTTTCAAATTCAAATTTTTGTTTTTTTTTGTAGTTGTTAGATTGGCACAACTGTTTTCCATTTTGGCGCGGAGTTTGAGTTGCATCTGGTATTTATATTAAATACAGTGCTGGTTTTAGTAATATCATATATAGTGTGTATTGCGAATTTCATAATGGTCAAAAATATCGAACAAAGAGTTTGTCTTAAATTTTGCATCGCCAATGGAATTTCGTGTTCGGAGTCACTGAAAATGTTACAGAAGGCTTACGGTGAATCGACTTTATCAAAAACTCGTGCTTATGAGTGGTTCAAAGCGTTCAAAAGCTGTCGAGATGTGATGGAAGATTTGCCTCGCTCTGGTAGGCCGTCAACGTCTGCAACACCGCAAAAGTGAAGGAAATAGTGACTGAAAATCCCCATTCAACTCTGAGAGAGATAGCCGCTGAACTTTATGTATCTCACGAGTCGATCCGTACCATTTTAACTAATTATTTGGGTATGAAACATGTTGCTGCTCGGCTAGTCCCAAAAGATCTGAATTTTCTCCAAAAACTCAATCGCATGAAAGTCGCTGAGGACATGCTAGACGAGTCAGTTCGGACCCAACATTCATGAAACGCATTGTTACTGGTGACGAGACGTGGGTTTACGAGTTTGACATGCAAATTAGTCAACAAGCTTCGGAGTGGCGCCTTCCTTCCCTTCGGAGCAAATTCGACGAAAAAGGCCAGATTTGTGGAAAGAAAATTCTTGGATTTTGCACCACGACAATGCGCCTTCGCACAAGGCTATCATTGTGAACGAATTTTTGACCAAACACTCAACAAATACCATCTAGCAACCACCATATTCACCAGATATGGCTCCTGCTCACTTTTTTCTTTTTCCTAAACTCAAATTACCACTTCGTGGCACCCGTTTTCAATCGATAGAAGACATAAAGGAGAATTCGCGGCGAGAACTGAACTCAATTCAGGAAGCAGCGTTTAAAAAATGTTTTGATGAATGGATTATTCGTTGGCGCAAGTGTATCGTTTCTAAAGGAGCATACTTTGAAGGTGATAAAATAAATTTGGATGAATAACAGACATTTTGTGTATTATTGATCTTTTCCCGGTACTTTCTTGACAGAGTAGTATATCCCACAACCATCGCTCATTCGAAGCTGTCTTGCCTCGAAGTAATGCACGCCAAACAACTGACAATCTAACAATTGATTCTAAATTTAAATATCACTAAAACGATACTCACTGAGCAGCCTCATAATAACCAACTGCAGCTCCCTCCTATTGGTCCTCTCATGTATCGGGGGCGGTGTCTCATCTCCTTGCATATCTAACTCCGACACCAGTAACTCCAGTCTCATGATAGCTAGTTGTAACTCTCGTCTGTCTGTACGTTCTTCAGTATTCTCTTCTGTTTGGATGTCGAGCTCTGAGACGAGGAGTTCTAGCAGTCGGTCTAGGACTGTGCGGTCACCGTCTACGAGTGAGTCTAGGTCACCAGCGAGCATTAGGACCACCTGTAAAGGAACATGCATAGAAGACTGGAAGTATAGTAGTAGTATATGGGGCGAGACGTTCAGTGTTTTTCAATCTTTTTGTTTACGTGACCACTTTTTAAATAGGTAAATAGTATCGACTCCCTAGGACCGTCATTGCGGTGCGCGGACGGGCGTTCGGCGCTCTTGAGACCACTTTTTGAAACTACATATACATACATCTAAGTCGAATATGTTTGAAATCACATATATAGTGTGTTAAAAGTAGAACAAAGATCAGAAAAAAGGATTGTAGTATAAACAGGCATAGTTTCATTACTGAATTGTTATACATTTTTGTAGCATAGGGTCAGTAACACTCACTTTTCAATTTTACCTGACAAGAGACCGCGACCCCCTAAGCAAGGCTTTGTGACCCACCTGGAGACCGCGACCCATGGATTGAAAAACACTGGTCTAGCTGAGCTGTTCATTACTTTGTAATAAATTTATTTTACTTTCTGCTGTTACTATGACTTAAGGAGGTGTGGCGATGCTTAATTTTGCATTTTTTTAGTGTTTTATAATCTTAGGAGATCCCAGATCATTTTAGATTTTTTTTCTTTGTCATTGAGCGTCTATAACGTACCTGTACGAAGGGTATAGCCCTGACTCCGGGTAGGTATCTCAAGCTTGGCAGCGCGTCCAACGCGGCTGACAGTAGAGAGAGACGGAGCGCGTGCAGCTTGCGCGTCTCGCTCTCAGCCACCATAGTGCGTGATGTGGAGGCCACTGGTTGGTTGGATGATGTTGAAGGGCCAGCTAGTGATGAAAATGTATATACTGATTAATTAGGGTCGTGTTATAACAGGCGATCGAAACGAGCGCTCGGTACTCGGCATTGGAGGTTCGTTGAACGCAATAACATGTCTACTATGTGTTATATCTTTTGAGCCCTCAACATGCAACCCAGTTACACTGAAACCGGGTTATTTTATTACTGATGCCCAGAAACCTGTATGAACTTGCGTTGCGCGAGGAGAAGCGCTCTTGAAAGCCAGTACTTTCATAGAAATTTATAAAATATTATTAAGCGCCCAAGCGTATAACGAAAAAACCCCAAATTAGAAGAAATGCATTCAAAAGTTAGGTACTTGCAAGATAGCAATAAGACAACTATGGCTGTCATTTCATATCACATATATCAATCTATTAGAAACTAATGGTGAGGTGTATTCAAAAGAATCACGTGCATAATAAAATAAATAAAAATGATAATGAAAGCTTGTGCTAAAGACATCGTGATGGTAAAATTATAGGAGGAAAGCAATAACAGTGACAAGACACAAAATCAATATACTTTAAATTCGATGGAAATAAGTTTCTCCACTACAAGCTTTATAAAGTTAGTAATGCAAAGAAATAATATATTAAACTTGAATCAATACTTCGAGATAATTTCAATCCAAATTATCATCATCACCTTCATAATCACTCAGATAAAAAGGTCCTATACAAAGTGTGAGTTGCCGTTAAATTTGAACTTTGTTTTATATAGTTTGTTATTGTAAAAATTGTCAATTATCTCGAATTCTGTATTCATATACATAATATGGTTTACTAGCCTGTGATAGTAACAGGCGCCACGATGATATTGGAGGCCGGCATCGTCCCAGCGGACGGGGCCGACACCATTTCGCCTAAAACATTCCGATCCGTTGTAACGCACATACTATTAACACAAATAGGCTGCTAAGCGATCCCACGAATACATGTAAGCATAGTATCCCATGCTGGTCGTTCTCTACTTGTATAGAAGCACCCATATCAAGCGATTGCAGCTGACACTATCCTGTTTCGATTAATTTTCTTAAACAGACGTCTCTTTCTCTCTCAAAACTCAGTCAAAATCATTCAAAAGTCGCAAGGCGACTCTTCCGCAAACTGTTTAGTTGTCAAAAAATGTCTATTTCTCATTATTCTTAGTTACTATCATGATATTTTGTGAAAGGGACATTATGATATCTTTTATTTTTATATTATATATCTTTTAGAGAAATAGTCATTTAGGGAAAGCTACATTATGAGAAAGACACATTTTGCGAAAGAGACGTTTTGCGACTATCAAAATTATCGTCAATTTAACAAACCAGCATGATGTTGGTAGATAACCATTTTTTTCATACATGACTATTATTAGATAATTTCATTTCATTTCAGGTGAACTTGTATGAAAATCTGCACAGTTTTGCAACATACACACTCAGTCTAGCATGTATGGCGGGGATTATAGTTTGAACTATCCACGCAGACTTAAAATATGAACGTTTATGTGTTTGTCCTACCGTATGCGCTGCTCCGCCCCGACACGCCCCCGATGCTGTCGGCGCCGGAGCCGCCCGACTCGGAGCCGGCCGAGCCCGCCGCCTCCGCCGGCGACGTGCGCAGCGTGCTGCCGTCCGTAGCCGCTGTACTGCCCTCATCGTCGGAGCTAACGGAGTTGTTACTACATGTAAGTTGTTGGGATGTAAGCTGGCCTGATTGGGATCTTATACATGTACAAAAAGAGCTGTCAGCTTGAAGTCCGCTGGAATCCGAGTCAGCAGGAGTCGGGTGATGTGTACAACCTTGCTTCCCAAGGCAACTACAAGTAGTTGGAGCTGACTTAGTTGTTACTAACGTGCGTTGTTGGGATGTAAGCTAAGCTGACTGCGGTTATGGATGTGAAATAAGACAATACGAGCTTGTTAACAGAATAATTTCTTCGTAATTTTCGTAGCTTTCGAAACGATTTTAACTGAAAATTACCATTAATTGATACGTAGATAAATACAGCACTTTTTGTAAAAGATAAATGCTTTGTTGTTGCTGCTGTATAACAAGGCTTTCAGATACACATGGCGTAATGTTGATTTAGAATGTCTTTAGAGTAATGTAATTTTCCTTTCATCAGTACTTTAGAGCGGCAGTTTTTTGACGCGAACTGTGGGTTATAAAACTAAATGGTCTATGATTGATAGTGACATACCCAGGAGGCGAGGCAGTAGCATCACTGAAGCCGGGCGCGGGCGGCGGCGGCGCTGAGGGCGCCGGCGGAGCGCGCCTGGGCTGCTCTTGTAGAGACAATGCTATGGCTAGCTCGACCATCGTTTCGTCGTCTGCATCTGGTGGGATGTCTAATAAGGCTTCAAGACCTGTGGGAAATAGCCAGTAGGATTTTCACTCAATTTAAAAGTATTAAGTTCATCCTGATCATACTTCTTTAGCATTATTTTTGTAAATCTAATCTTTGTTAACTGCAGTCGATTAGCTATCCTAAAATTTACTTTGAAAAAAAAAAGGTGCTTTCCATGTCTGTCTTTATATTTATCTTTCGATTCCTTCCTAAATCACGAAATAGATTTTGATACGTTTTTCACAAGTAGAAATAGTGAAAAACGGTGATAGTTTGTGTATATTCCCGTGAAAAACCGAGCGAGTCACTAGTGGAATATTAGACATTTTAAATCTATATACTATGACATGATAATGATTTGGGTCAATAAAACTTTCTTACCTCCATCAGGAGCCAGAAGCACCATGGGTTCCAGCGAATCATCAACGTCCATGAACTGGTTCTCCTGGTTATCGTCACGGTTGGCGCTCAAGTCTGACTCGGAAACCACTGCTTCGGTGATCGAGCTCGTTGGTTGTGCTGTGGTTACTGAAGAACCAGCGCCTTCGTAACAAAGAGTATGTTTAAATTAAATATTTATTTATTATATTCTTTATTGTACACCACATAAAAAAAGAAAAATACAGGACAAACATTATAAATACTGCTGACAACAGTAATTTTACAAAGGGACAACAATTGATCATGAAATACCTAAAGTAGTCTAAAGAAGAGGGCATCCCCTCTAATTTATGAATTTAAAAAAAACTCTTGTAGTGACAATTTTAGGGATGTTCTCATGAAATCAAAAGTGAAACCAATGACATGTTAATTATGACCAAGGGAGGAGCGCCCATGAGAAACTTGTTTTTATCTCTGTTGTACTTTAAACCTGTAACTACATGTGAGAAATAAATTAGATGCGGAGACAAAAGTTACTCGTGCGCGCTGTGGGTTATTTGAACAAACGATATTTCGAGTATTTTTAATTTACCTGTTCCAGGAGTGTTTGGTGGCGACGGGATGTAGACGCGGCGCCTCTTTACCCTAGGTCGCAGTACTCTCATCAGAGCAGCCTTGGCTCCGAAGCTTATTGCTTGATCCTCAGCCAGTAGGAGTGATAAGTAGATTTGATTGCCGAACTCGATCTATGGACGAAAATATGTGGAAATATTAATTAGATATTTGTTTAAGGTTTCGATGATTAATGTCCAGTTTTTATGCCAAGGTAGATAAAACATTACTGAGAACGGTTGACGCAAGGCGCAATGGGATCTTGATACTACGCAATCATTGCAACGCGCTACGTCTACCATCTTACACACACACGGACACGACAGTGGCGACAGTTGCGCCTCGTTTTAGGCAATATCGCCTGTAATGATACGACTGCATGTTCTAAATTACTCTCTATTTTAAGTTTATACCATGGCCTTTATAGGCTGAAACGGTGGTATCAGCAGACACGCACTAGCCAATAATTGTATGAGAATAATAAACTTACAATTTCAATATTTATTTGGGGGGACAGCGCCTCAATGTAGAAGAGCCAATATTGACCCTAGTCCCTAAGTAAATCTCTACGTATTACTGGGCTTAACTCAAAAAGAGGTTCACTTCTACAACTTACACATTCCGGCTCAGCAGCATGTAGTTGGAAAGCATGCACCGTGTCAGCGAGGGCATGCATAGTGTGTTCCGGATGACGTAGTCCATAGGACAGGATGCCAGGCGGCTGTGCGGTAGATGAACGGCATGCGGCCAAACGCCACAAGACGCTAGTTAACAACGCGCACAAGTGTGGTTCCTTGTCTTTCTCGTCTTGGTTGTCGCCTTTCCAGAAGACAGACCAGTCACCTGTGACAAAAAAAAAAACTAGTTAGAGACAGAAGAAAAACTCGGTATTGTAGATCACGATCGCATGTCATTCATGTGGTTTTTATGTCATTGATAGTGCAAGATTTAACATGCAATTTCACACGATCAATCTTGCGTCAAATGCCCTGTTCTCTGTTCACATAGGGATCTAATGACAGCGTCAGCAGACAGCATGGCATGGCCATGGTCGAATACTGAGTCAGGCGGAGCTAAAAATTTGCCATCGACACGCTAAGAACAAGACAATTCAATTTATTGGGAGCTACAAAATAAACCCTCCACCGTTTTTAGCTTGTGTAGTTATATCATAACATCTATAAATTGAAAAAAAAAAATCTATAATTCGTCTACTCACCGTTGGCAGGTCTCTGCGGCGTAGGAGCGCTGTACATGACGAGATGGTGCGGCCGGGCTACGGCGACGCCTCGCGCCAGCAGCACCAGCCTGAAGTACGCCTCGGGGTCGATGTTGTGAGGGTCGGCCGTATCGCGCAGCTCGCGCAGTGACGTGCACACGTATTTGAGGATGGCTTGATCCTGTCAAATTGTTGTTAATTAAGACAATGGTACTAAGGAATTCAAGTATGTTCCCAAGGAATTACTTATTTTATTGTGAGTGTAAGTTTGAAACAACGACCTTATAGGGCGATGTATGTCTGTCAACACATATTACTTATAGATCTGATATCTTGAAAAATCAGAACATAATATCCCGCTCCTCTAAGCCAATCAAAACGTAGTACCCTGCTTTCCTGTACCTTGGTTAGTTGACAGAATTGTTTTGGTGCGTTAGTTCAATCATGAGGGGTCCAGTCAAGTGGCTGTAAGGTCGTTGGGTTAAAAAAAAAGTAAGAAAGAATATGAGTGGAAGAGACCATGCTAGTTTTATAAAAAGTCAAATGATCAGCGGCCTTTTGTAATTTATTTTCTACAGCTTTAAAAATATTGTTATCCTCTTCAAACTGTATAGTCAGAAGATTTTAACTTGCTGCTAAGACTTACAACGGCTCAGTCGAAATGGTTTAACAGTCCGGCGCCGGCTCGCCCGCCGCCTGCGCTCCTGCGCCCGATGCGCCGGCGCCCAGCTGCAGGGCTTCTAACAGTCGTACCTTGTACTGATGATAGTGCGTGTTGTGCAGCGCCATGAGCAGACACTGCGCCCTGGCGTGCAGGTGCGGCGGCGCGGGCGCGCACAGCAGGCGGCGCGCCGGCTCGCCCGCCGCCTGCGCTCCTGCGCCCGATGCGCCGGCGCCCAGCTGCAGGGCTTCTAACAGTCGTACCTTGTACTGATGATAGTGCGTGTTGTGCAGCGCCATGAGCAGACACTGCGCCCTGGCGTGCAGGTGCGGCGGCGCGGGCGCGCACAGCAGGCGGCGCGCCGGCTCGCCCGCCGCCTGCGCTCCTGCGCCCGATGCGCCGGCGCCCAGCTGCAGGGCTTCTAACAGTCGTACCTTGTACTGATGATAGTGCGTGTTGTGCAGCGCCATGAGCAGACACTGCGCCCTGGCGTGCAGGTGCGGCGGCGCGGGCGCGCACAGCAGGCGGCGCGCCGGCTCGCCCGCCGCCTGCGCTCCTGCGCCCGATGCGCCGGCGCCCAGCTGCAGGGCTTCTAACAGTCGTACCTTGTACTGATGATAGTGCGTGTTGTGCAGCGCCATGAGCAGACACTGCGCCCTGGCGTGCAGGTGCGGCGGCGCGGGCGCGCACAGCAGGCGGCGCGCCGGCTCGCCCGCCGCCTGCGCTCCTGCGCCCGATGCGCCGGCGCCCAGCTGCAGGGCTTCTAACAGTCGTACCTTGTACTGATGATAGTGCGTGTTGTGCAGCGCCATGAGCAGACACTGCGCCCTGGCGTGCAGGTGCGGCGGCGCGGGCGCGCACAGCAGGCGGCGCGCCGGCTCGCCCGCCGCCTGCGCTCCTGCGCCCGATGCGCCGGCGCCCAGCTGCAGGGCTTCTAACAGTCGTACCTTGTACTGATGATAGTGCGTGTTGTGCAGCGCCATGAGCAGACACTGCGCCCTGGCGTGCAGGTGCGGCGGCGCGGGCGCGCACAGCAGGCGGCGCGCCGGCTCGCCCGCCGCCTGCGCTCCTGCGCCCGATGCGCCGGCGCCCAGCTGCAGGGCTTCTAACAGTCGTACCTTGTACTGATGATAGTGCGTGTTGTGCAGCGCCATGAGCAGACACTGCGCCCTGGCGTGCAGGTGCGGCGGCGCGGGCGCGCACAGCAGGCGGCGCGCCGGCTCGCCCGCCGCCTGCGCTCCTGCGCCCGATGCGCCGGCGCCCAGCTGCAGGGCTTCTAACAGTCGTACCTTGTACTGATGATAGTGCGTGTTGTGCAGCGCCATGAGCAGACACTGCGCCCTGGCGTGCAGGTGCGGCGGCGCGGGCGCGCACAGCAGGCGGCGCGCCGGCTCGCCCGCCGCCTGCGCTCCTGCGCCCGATGCGCCGGCGCCCAGCTGCAGGGCTTCTAACAGTCGTACCTTGTACTGATGATAGTGCGTGTTGTGCAGCGCCATGAGCAGACACTGCGCCCTGGCGTGCAGGTGCGGCGGCGCGGGCGCGCACAGCAGGCGGCGCGCCGGCTCGCCCGCCGCCTGCGCTCCTGCGCCCGATGCGCCGGCGCCCAGCTGCAGGGCTTCTAACAGTCGTACCTTGTACTGATGATAGTGCGTGTTGTGCAGCGCCATGAGCAGACACTGCGCCCTGGCGTGCAGGTGCGGCGGCGCGGGCGCGCACAGCAGGCGGCGCGCCGGCTCGCCCGCCGCCTGCGCTCCTGCGCCCGATGCGCCGGCGCCCAGCTGCAGGGCTTCTAACAGTCGTACCTTGTACTGATGATAGTGCGTGTTGTGCAGCGCCATGAGCAGACACTGCGCCCTGGCGTGCAGGTGCGGCGGCGCGGGCGCGCACAGCAGGCGGCGCGCCGGCTCGCCCGCCGCCTGCGCTCCTGCGCCCGATGCGCCGGCGCCCAGCTGCAGGGCTTCTAACAGTCGTACCTTGTACTGATGATAGTGCGTGTTGTGCAGCGCCATGAGCAGACACTGCGCCCTGGCGTGCAGGTGCGGCGGCGCGGGCGCGCACAGCAGGCGGCGCGCCGGCTCGCCCGCCGCCTGCGCTCCTGCGCCCGATGCGCCGGCGCCCAGCTGCAGGGCTTCTAACAGTCGTACCTTGTACTGATGATAGTGCGTGTTGTGCAGCGCCATGAGCAGACACTGCGCCCTGGCGTGCAGGTGCGGCGGCGCGGGCGCGCACAGCAGGCGGCGCGCCGGCTCGCCCGCCGCCTGCGCTCCTGCGCCCGATGCGCCGGCGCCCAGCTGCAGGGCTTCTAACAGTCGTACCTTGTACTGATGATAGTGCGTGTTGTGCAGCGCCATGAGCAGACACTGCGCCCTGGCGTGCAGGTGCGGCGGCGCGGGCGCGCACAGCAGGCGGCGCGCCGGCTCGCCCGCCGCCTGCGCTCCTGCGCCCGATGCGCCGGCGCCCAGCTGCAGGGCTTCTAACAGTCGTACCTTGTACTGATGATAGTGCGTGTTGTGCAGCGCCATGAGCAGACACTGCGCCCTGGCGTGCAGGTGCGGCGGCGCGGGCGCGCACAGCAGGCGGCGCGCCGGCTCGCCCGCCGCCTGCGCTCCTGCGCCCGATGCGCCGGCGCCCAGCTCCAGGGCTTCTAACGCGGCACACGCGAGGCGCTCCAGAGGACTAGGCTTCCAGGCTCCGCCGGCGCCTTCACCCTCCTATGAAACACAAATTACTTATTACTAGTAACCAAAAAGTTAAATTTTACAAACATTTTAACAGCACTGTGATAATCAAGTAATTTTTAAACAAGATAGGGTCACCTTGAAAAATGACAAATAAAACTTACTTGAGCCACCTTGCTAGATGATGGACAAGCAGATGGGTCTTCATTGTCTTCAGGCCATCCAAATTGCTCCTTATTCTTGCCATATACCTAAAACACAACCAAACATAAGTACCTACTCTGCAACTACCATAAAACAAACATACAAAAGTAAATGTAGCTTTAACTTACTTTCACAGAATCAACCATAGTGACTCCATCAGGATCTTGTGAAGGTCCGAAGACGATGGATAGTTTCTTGTCAGATTGAAGAGACTCTTCGCGAGTCAGCGGTATATCGAACCAACGGTTGCGTACTACTATTGTTTGAATAGATCTGCCGTACACCTAAATAAAAAAAGTTTAAATCAGACCCGAGAAAATAGAGTTTCGACTATGACATAAAATTACCAATGAACACTTATTTATGTTTAAAATATAAGACCCACTTAGGTATAGGTAAAACGGGCTATTATCCGCAACTCCACGACTAAGGCGCGTATTTTGCTTGACCCACTTGGATCACAAACGAGTAAGAGTGAATTTTGCGCTCAGTGGATTCATGTGGTCTATTTCTATCAATGGTACGAAGATATCGCAGATGTTTTATGTTTTAAATGTGTTTAGCGTTACAGTATACGAGGGTCATTTGAAAAGTTCCTAGCCTAACGTATTTAATGAAACCACATGATTTTGATTATATTTTTATTTTTCAACATACTCTCCCCCGAGCTCAATACACTTTTTCCATCGACCCGGTAAGGCTTCGATACCTATTTTAAAAAAAATCTTCGTCTAACTTCTCAAAATAAGCGTCTACTGCGGCTATGACCTCTTCATTTGTAAAAAAATGTTACCACCTAAAAAATTTTTCAGCTTTGGGAACAGATAGAAGTCTGACGGTGCTAAATCCGGTCAATATGGGGGATGAGATAACAATTCAAAGCCACACCGATGGATTTCTGCCATGGATTGCACAGAAGTGTGAACGCGTGCATTGTCCTGATGAAACAAGACCTTCTTCCTCAATAAACCTGGACGTTTTTCTTTGATTTTTTCTCTCAAACGCCGCATCAGGTTGCAACAGTAATCAGAATTTATTGTTTCACCCTTTTTTAAATAATCTGCCAGAATTATACCCTTTGCATCCCAAAAAACCGATGCCATGACTTTGCCAGCCGATAAAACCACTTTTGCCTTCTTTGGGGTGGGTGATCCTGCCCTTTTCCATTGTTTCGACTGTTCTTTTTGTGGATTGTGGTGAACACAGGTTTCATCCATGGTTATAAATTGCTGTGGATCAGCTTCATATAACTCTAAACAGTCGCGGGAAGTTGTGAGTCGGTTGCGTTTTTGTTCCACTGAAAGCAGCCGCGGTACCCACCGCGCAGACACCTTAGAGAATCCAAGTTCAGTAGTAATTATATGAAGTGTTCGCTCAGAAGAGATGCCTACAGTCTTAGCTATTTCCTCGACTGTCAATCTTTGGTCAGATAAAATTAAATCACAGATTTTTTCTTTGTTTTCATCAGTGGAAGCCGTCGAGGGCCGGCCACTACGGGGCTCATTTTGAATGACTCACGACCACGTTTGAACTCTGCCACCCAATTTTTAACAATCGCATACGAAGGAGCGGACTCACCTAAAGTGGCAGACATGTCTTCATGTATAGCTTTTGGAGTTAAACCTTTCAAATACAAGTATTTTATCACTGCACGATGTTCAATTTTATCCATTTTCAAAAATTGCTCTGACTTGACTTACGGTATCACGTGTAAACGAACAATTAATTATTGCAAATAAACTAAACTGTGCATACTTGTTGCTAAATAATGTAGCTATAAAATGAGGGTAGTTATAAAATATACCGACGACTCTAACAATGTTAGGCTAAGAACTTTTCAAATGACCCTCGTATTTATTTGAAATAGCGCTAAATCTGTTTGAAACAGTGAAGAAAAATATCATGGTAAAAACAGGAATATGTCACACATCCCCTCTCCTAGAGAGGAGACATGAGTCCAAACAATAGAAATAGCCGTCTGTTTGAATGCTTAGGGGCCAAGAAAAGATAATTCTTTAAATGGATGTTGCGTCTCATTATCCATTTATTTCATAGTAAAACAAATTACTTTCATAGATTCATTTCCTAACCCGAATTCCGGTATCAATAACCTTTTCTATAAAAATAGCAATACTTACTTCAACGAATGACGGCGTCCTGGCAACGTCTTGACTGCCAAAAAGTACTCTTATTCCGCAGATGACCATGTTAGGGTCCGAGTTGGTGACATCCATCGTGAAACCGCTCATTTTTGTTGACACCACATACAAACCTAACGATAAACATTACACATGATAAATTCCTCTGTGAAAAATAATACATGCATGAACTGTCTCTACGAGTCTTATATTAAAATTTCAGAATGTTTTGTCACAACTTTTTACTTCCGAAAAGATCTTCATTCTAATTTTTATTGAAAGGAAATATTAATGCGGCTTTATTAGTGTAGATGAGTATTCTAATGAGCAACCAACTCTCGCTCTAGGTGGAGCGAAAGGGATTGTCAGATTTTTATTGCCATTAACTTTGACTTTTGCTACCCGTCCGTGACGTCAAACGGCAACTGAAGGGCATCCAGGTCTATTTTCCCTCTACTTACCAGTAGTATTGAGTCGATGTTTGATCTGAGCAGTGTTGTACACTTGCAACAAATCGTTACCGCCAAATTCGATGTCGTTCATCGCGACGCAGTGTTCGAAGAAGTCGATCGGGAACTGAGGAGCTCCGTTTGCGTTGGATTTTGTTACCACCTGTCAATGAAAAATCGAATTATTCTATTTCAATGGCCCTTACGGCTACCAGTAAGATATACTGTAGTATCACTTAAGCAAGAGATTCATAATTCGAAAGAACACTAGGCAAAGTGGGAAGAAAAGTTCTCCACATGCGGTTTCGCCTAATTTTGCCCAGTCTTTTCTCTAAGACCAAAATGTACATACTTCGGCACTAACCTGCTGCGCTTTTCCCTTAGAATGATGCGTCAACAGCCTGGGTCGTCTTCTCGGTGCGTGGGTCGGTTGTATAGCCGGAGACAGCCAATACCCAGTGTGTTCATTACTGGCTGCATACATACGAAGACTTCCGTCTTCACAGAGAAGGATTAGGGTACTCTTCTGTTCACCGCCGCCACCGCACCAGTGACGGACTGCTACCATATCGGTTATCTTCGCTTTTGCGGGAACCACCTGCAAAATGGAAAGTTTTAGGAAATTGATCAAGTAAACTGGGGCAAGATCTACCTTCAAAGCTCATGTCAACGTATCAGATATTTCTAAATTCAATCAGAAACAACATTATAGAAATATAGACTTTTGGCACATTAAAGCAATTTCTGGCGAAATAGAGTTTAATAAATAGCTATTATTAACGTAAGCATCCAGTTGGGAAAACATGCACGCGCGAATCGAGACTACTATAGGTAATCGTCTCATTTCAGCGCTCAGCTGGCGTGACAACGGTCGCGTCTATTTGGACAAATCACAAGCAATGAAGAAACAATACCTGTTGCACCAAAACGGAAGTGACTTAAATAGCCATTTCTATTTAGTTTCAACAACCCCCATTACCTGTCTCACCTTTATTTCTTGTACGAATATGTTAGTGGGAGTCAACATGAGCACGACGGGGTTGTTGGAGGCCTGCATGACGGCGGTCACGAGGCCGGGGTGGCCGGGCACTTCGGCCCACTGGCAGAGGGACTGCACGCCTCCTTGCTTACCGCCACCGCGACCTCCTTCCTTTTGCGCTGATGAGGCTGTCAGTGTTATCATTGCTGTACCTGTTAGAGAAAAGAATAATTAATGAGAATAAGAGACGGGGCATGGAAAAGTAGTAATTTGTGTTATATTTGTGTAACCGTAAAAACAGCCTACAAAAAGCAGAAAAAACACAAGTTTTTTTTTTGTTTAAATTACACAAAGAGCTTGAAAATCGTAAACCATTTTATTACCTTGGAGACTTTCTTCAACTGTGTTAAGTGGCGCTAGGAAGCTCTTTCCTTGAGCATACGAGAAGAACAACATTTTCAGCGTATGCGAGTAGTAGATGGATACTCCCCCGCCTCCTACCAGCCCCGCAACGTCCTAAGAAGGAAATACAACCGTAAAGTATGGCGACCAAGTGTGTGGAGTAATAAAAATGTATGAAAACATTCAGCCAATTGATGTACTGGAACTACAATTTTGAATAACTACGGGAATGCAGGGACATTGGACATAAACGATTTGTAATTTCGAAAAATTTTATGAAACACATCCGAGTTGCAGTTCTTTTTCCGATTTTGAAAAGAATCTTTAAGAATGTGCTGCGTCAACTTCCAATGTCCTTTAAGGCTCAACATAGACACAAAAGCAAAGAATATTTTCTAATGATATTGAATAATGATTCCAAGTGACATAAACAGTAAAATTGTAAGAAATTCGACCGTACTTTAGACAGTCGCAGGAGCCGTTTAGTTTTATCGATATTCGTACAACTTTACGACTTATGCTACTAATGATAAAGTGCATTGTTCAATGCCATCAGTGCACTTTCGGTCTACAGTGAGCCAAAGACTAAATTCCTTCCTGCGAAGGTTGATAACTGCATACATAGGTATGAACTTTGACAAGCGGATGGAATGCAGTATGAGATAGCAAATTGCATGCATAGGGAATGTCAGAGCAGGAAGGAATTAAGTCTTGTCCGTGTATTGCAACTACCACACATTATGTGACTGATATAGTGTCACACTGCATGCGGTGCGGTGCGGTACACACGGTATCGCAGATAACCCACTAGACAGCATTATTTTACTATCTGAAAAGAAATTACACGACTGCGCGAACAGTTTGTTTGGGCGTGATTATCGGGATCGATTTAGTTAGGCCGGAACTTTATTGTTAGTACAGTTTAGACTGTCCAATGTATTATATGCCTAACAATAAACAAACAAAAAACGTCTTTAACATCAAGAAATAAGCACCCATAATTTAGACAACAATGCTATTTCTTTGATTTCAAGACGCCACTTATATAATAACCGGTTACCGCAACTTGCCTGTATCTCCGGGTGGTCAACCTGCAGCACGTTGGTCACGTAGTACGGGCTCTGGGAGTCCTCCAGCTTCTTGCTTATCGGCTTCCAGTAGATGTGGCCGTTCGGGCTCATGCATAGCGTGTGCATAATACCAGCCTGGTTCACAAAAGTTATATCCGGAACTTAAATAAGCATTTTTAACTTACCTGTATTTCCGGATGGAGCACCTCTAGCGTGTTTGTGACGTAGAACGTTCCTAGAGTGGCGCGTGATTCTTCGCTCATGGGTTGCCAGTATATGTGGCCGGCTGAACTCATGCATAGCATATGCATAACGCCGTCCTGGTTCACGAATGTTACGTCGCGGACCTGACAAGTAGGACGTTATTACAGTATTCAGGTACAGTTTAAAAGTTTACATTTTCATAATAGGAAACTATTGTCCTTTTAGCCTAAAAAAAAAACTTGTCGTCTTGGTGACATAAAAGACTTGTTTTACAGTAGGTACCAGGAAAAGCACTACACATCAAATCAATATTCGAAACTCTGCGTCTATCATGCTTCCACAGAGAGGTGCTAAATGTACCACCTCTCTGTATCGATGGCGAGATTTTAACCTTAATCATTTTTTTTTTTTTTATTTCTACATATTGAACTTTTATGATTACGATTTTCCGCATTTTCGCGTCATGCCTGTCTAATATTTGGACAAAGTGTATGAGCATATCGGGCTAATAAGTTAGTCGGCACTTTTTCATGCCTTTTTCTATTTACCCAAATTCAGAAATAATAAAATTAACAAATACTTTTACCTTTCCACTTGGAACAAGGAAGTGATGCATAGGGTTATTGAGATCCTTGCTCAAGTCGTATATTTTGACGAAGTCTGACGTCACCAGCGCGAGTTGCGTCTGAGAGCCGGGCAGCCATATTGCCTTGATGACGTAGTTGTTGCCTTCTAGGCCGGTGTTTAGGACTAGGTGGTCGGCTACGGCGCCTAAATATGACAAATATTAGTTATGTGATTATTAAAATTAGGTGAATTAGATTATTACAGTGTATTCACGTAAAGAAAATAGTGATTCACCGTTGTCACTCAGTTTAGCCGGGCCTCTTGACCAATTAGATCACAGTAAATTAAAAAGCTGTGTTCACATTGGCCAGTATAAAAATTTCTATAAACTATTTGTAAAAATAAAAATTATTTACAAAGTATGTTTGAAAACACTGCTTAGTAAAATCTTTGCTTTAATGTCAATGGTTTATTTCTTAACCCAGTATGAATACGCCTTTGTTTAGCTGTTGCAACGATGAGTTACTATTTTCTTAACGTGAATAGACTATAAAACTCCTCAGTAAAATATGGCGACATAGAGGTGTTAGCCTCGCGCTATAATCATAAATATTCATTGCACTTACCGCCACTATTGAACGTCAGCACATGACATTCTTTCAGTCCGCACACAGCCAACAGATCTTCATTCCAAGGGTTGCCGCTCAGACTGAGTACCATGAACGGTATCGGAGCGGATGATAGACGTGTTAGAGTAAGCTTGTGCTTAGACGAGTCTGCTTGTTTCAGCAGAGCTGACAACTGGAGGACTGTGATTTTGCCTGTGGAAAACAAAAGACGATGGGATTGAAGACATAACTGAACGGTTCGTCAAATGGATGTCAAAACTTTTTAATTGAGCAGAGAATCGACTGGACTGTTAGGGATTGATTAAACATAGGAATTTGTATGATAGTTAAAAATATTAGTCCATTTCTATTCAACGAGTGCACTTTCCAAAACTCTGTGTCTGTCTTTTGGCTTTGATAATTCAATACGAAGTCATGAACCTTTTCTTTTTTTTTTCAGTATTATTGTGTACAAATACCTTTCTCATGCGACACGGCGAGGTGCTGCCGACGGCCCTGCGGCGAGGCGAGGCAGCACATGGCGACGCGGCGCAGCTTGTGCGCGGACATGAGCTGGCGGATCGTCTGACCCGTCTCGCCCGTGTACGACATGCGTACGTTCTCGAAAGCGCCTTCCTGTGACCCTGTGGGTTACACGAACACGTTACAAAGAGCTCTTTTGCTCATTTATAAATAACATACACGTGAAACGTGGTGGGTCATTTGCAAAGTTACGCTCATTCTAACCCTGACTATACATCACGTTTTCGGTCAATTCCTGACCAAGCTAACCCTCGGTCTTTGAATTAAGAATTCGGAATAGAGCATTTGCTAAATCCTTAGCGCGCACAAACACTATTCATGAGGACAAATTCTTTTTACTAGCTTCTGCATTCAAAATATTAGGATAAAAGTATTGAAAGATTATTTCGTTTGAGCATGTACTGCGCATGTTGTTAATGTTTGTCACAAACCGCACGCACCATTCACATCTCATACCCAAGTTCCACACAAATATCAGTCCTGCTAGATACACAAAGACTCACCAAGAGTAGGCAGCATAAGGTGGTCAGTGTGCGTGAACTTCTTCTCTCCCAGATGTAGCTGCGCCAGCGCCCTCTGCGCGCGGCCGTGCGCGCCGGTGGGCGCGGCGCGCTCGCAGGCGGCGCGCACGGGCCCGGCCAGCGCCTCCAGCAGGCGCCGCACCCGCTCCATGCACGTGCCCCAGCCGCCGTACGACGATAGGTATTGGCGACAGCCTAGATTAATAGTAAAATTATAAAAACAATAAGTGGCCACTTGACTGACTTGACAATATTCGAAACATCATGGTAACTACAGTCTAATCGCGTTAAGGAAATAGTGACTCATCCATGCAACTGCAAAGAAAAAGAAGAGCTGGTGGAAAAATTAACCTACTAATGTTAAAACCGACTTTTTATTACACAGTATTTTCAAATGTAATTAATTATTCAAAAATTTATTTGTCAGAATTTAATAATCATTTAAATTATTTATTTATTTTACTATTTATGTACACACAAAACAACAAAAAACGATAATACATAAGAGACATTAGTACAAAGGTACTGCTTATTTCCAAAGAAATTTCTTCCAGCAGACCTGCGAAAGGAGAAATGAAAAAGTAATTATTTTCTTTCATTTTAACAAATACTTCAGATACTCATTTGAAAAATTAACAATAAGCATAGGTATATTGTCCGTACTCTCGCTAACATCTGAAGGCCTTACTTCAACTAATCAATGTGAATACGGTTTTCTAACTTACTACGATCTAATTGGACAAGCGGCATGGCTAAGCCGAATGAAAACGATAAGTCACTATTTTCTTAACGCGAATACACTGTATTAATTTTCCTATTCACATACCTTGAATGTTTGAAGCTAGAACAGGTCGTCGTGGCGGCGCCAGTATCGCCGGCGGCGCGGGGCTGGACGGACGTCTGCGTAGAGACGGCGCGGGCGCGGCCTCTTCTGTGCCGGCACCGCGGGCTCCGCCTAAAGTCACCGAACGCTTTACTAGCGCTTGGCAGCTACAAAAACAAAACAAACATTTAATCAAATATTGTTCACGTTTTTCTTTCTTTTATTTTGGCAACAGTCATATATACAAAACATGTCATTCTTAACGTAATTGTTTTTGTTATTTTGTAGATCTAATAATGTTAGCATAAGAACCCCTGGATTTTGATTTTGTGGGTATTAGTAATTATGGTCATCCATTGCCAGACACTGAGTGTCGTGTGGTAACCCCTAACCGTGACAAACTCACGGCTTTTATAAAATGACGAAAATCTGACAACCACGGGCTCTCAAGTACATTATGTTAGGTTTTGATTGGCCTCAAACCAACAACAAACAGCAAAAAATGAAATTATTATTATTATTTTTATCGACTTGTTCAAGTCTTTTTATTTTACAAAAACATTTATCTTTGTTTTTTCGAATTACCTAGAATCAGGCTTGGCGCCGCAGTCACAGAAGAAGTTGCCGAACTTGGCGTAGGACACGTCATGTCCGCGATGGCACACCCTCGCGCACACCGTGCACACTCCCACACCGTCCACCATCTTGCACGTGTGGCAGTGGTACCAGTGCTGGTTCATGAACTCGCGCTGGGTCACGGTGAACGTACAGAGCTTGTATTGAAGCATTGCGTCTTCGTCCTATGATAAAATGATAAAATTAAACGATATTTCTTCTGCAAATAGGTTTTCAAATAACACTTTTTATGAATTTAAACTGTATATTAATTCAAACTAACTCAAACTAGATGAAAACTACATGAGAACCATGCACATTAGTAGTGTGAGATGTTCTTTAAAAGTCGTCGGAAAAGAGGGGTGTTATAAGTTTGAGGTGTCTGTGTGTCTGGCATCGTAGCTCCTCAGCGAATGGACCGATTTTGGTGCGGTTTTTTTTATTTGAAAGAAGACGTTATCGAGGTTCTTAGATACCATCTATGAAGTAACTTACAGAATCATCAGCACTCGTGTCGTCATCGTCTTGCTGTTCATCTGTATAGTCTAGATCAAATCCAAGATCCGAAGGTGATTCCCATGTAGGACTCACTGAGCGCCATGCTGTAAAATAATATAGGCATTAATTCTTCATTCATAATACGTAACAGGACATGCAATCACACGTTCTATTTATATGATACAGTAAAGCTACTAAACTACTTTTGTAACCTGTAAATGTCCCCGTACACGGGCCAAAAAAACCGCTTTGAGCTTCTTTTTGAGGCGGCCTTTTTTGTGGCTCGTGTGCAGCGGTGCCGCCACAAATAAAAGCTTGAACCCACTTCATGCTTTTTTTGAGGCTGCGGTTTTTATAATAATGATTCGCGTACTTAATCCTTCTTCGTCAAAGTCCATTATGATACTACACGCATGGCCACAAGCTATCGCACGCTTCAGCTTTTTTTTGTGGCCGCTTCTAGCTTTTTTTTGCCACACTTAACGTTCGAAATATTTGAATGAGTTACCGTGACCCTGGAATACTCTGACAATTGAAGAGACACAGATGGCTTTTAGTCAGTGAAGACACGCCCCTTCGTTCTACCCAGAGCGGGAGAACTCATTTGATATTTTTTCCCAATTTAAAAAATAAAATAAAAAATGCGCACTGTACTTACTATGAGGCTGCGTCGTATTGATAGCATGCAAAGCGTCTGCGAGATAAGATAGCAGGACGCAAGCAGACTCGATCTGCGGCGCCAATGTACCATCCACTTGTCCTTCTTCCAGTTTGTCCAGGACTTCTTGACTGCTCAGGTTGTCCACACTGAGGTATAAACAAGATTATTTGAGACCTGTCTTCACAGTTTCATTGGAATTTCGTCACTCAGTCTCGTCTAATGTTACAGCAACAATGTAGACCACAAAAGCCAAGGATATATTTCCAATGGTTTGATTTCAAGAAAACTTTCTCGTTTCAAAATATTTATAGTTGTAAGTTTGTTTATTGTTACTAACACTACACGAGTCTCATTATTACTCGCAATAAAGATTTTTTCAATGACATAAACTAGTGTTGACTGCAATCCCACATGATGGTAAGCAGTGAGGTAATTGTTGATGTTCAAGCGCACTAGTTTATTTGCAGCAACTTTGCACCTAAATTATTATGATTATCTTCAATTTTAAGATAAGGGTTTTTACAATCACAAAATTAAAGTTTAGTTTAAAAAATAACTTACCAAGCAGACAACCATCCAACGGCGGCAGGGAACAGTTGTCTGTGATCCCCTCCCGCATGAGCGTCGGCCAGGCGACACATCTCACGCAACAGAAGCGGAGAGCATGCACTCTCTCCACACACACCAATCAACGTAGTCAACATTCGTTCGCTTACCTCGTCGCCGCTAAAATATGAGACAAACTTGAGTAAAGAATTGGATAGATAAAAAAAATGGACTCAAAGATCGATAGATCGATGAAATGCAGCTTAAGGATTGCGCCATAGGGTGGACAGTTCGGACTAAGGGTTGAACTACATCTTGCTGCACTAAATCGCACTTCCTTATGCTTATATCCTTTTCTGTCACTTAGAACAGTTATTAAAACATGTGGCGAAATCAACGAGGTGTTCAGGAACACACTTAAGCGAACTGGCAGCACCGCAATCTAAGGTATGGTAAATTATGAAGGAATTTTCACTTTTAATTTTATGACTAGAAATCATTTTTAAAATTATCAAAAGACGCATCCGTGCATCAACTAATGAATGTGAACATGGCTTTCTAATTCGCTATGACAACGATGAGTCACTATTTTCTTAACGCGAATAGGCTATAGCACGAAATCAGTGAGCTGAACAGAATACGTACCAGTGTTGTACTACATGCTTGCACAGCGCAGACAGTAGCGCGGCGTTGTCGTTGGCTGTGTCGGTGAGCGGCGCGGGAGAAGGCTCGGCGATAGCTGCGGCCGTTGTGCCGGCGCCACCACTGTCTTTACTACCGTCTGACCAACTGCAGCTCTCTGTATAAGGAAAGCAAGTTAGCTTCTGGATATTGCAGTCTAATCTCGTTACAAGAACTCAAGACCCAAGTCCCATTTCCATAATTCGAAGGATCTATACTTCGTTCAAAATAACATTAGACACTGAAAAAAAAAATCATTTTTTAAATTCCTTTGAACCAATTTGTACTTTTATTACGTTGCTGGCATGACAAATGGCAACTGCAGAAAATAGTTGGTTTTATAACCACTTTTTGTTGCTTTTAATGACATCCTTATGCCTACGAAATAGGAGTTAAAATCGGGTGAACAGACAATGAAAAAGGTTTCTTTAAATATCTAAACACGAATCGAGTATAGGCATTTCACAATAACACGGCTTAATTTAAAAAAAAAATATTGTTCGCAAGTTTCTAGCAGGTAAAATAAATCCAAACTGATCTGGAAGTGGTGCAGGAAGATTTATAGTAAAGAGGGATGAGAAAAAGGAGTAAAGCTACATCACATATCCTTCACCTAGCTTACCTGAGTTAGCAGATTGCTGTGCAGTGTCAGACTGTGCCCTCGGAGCTGGGGAACTGCAAGGAAATGAAAATTGTTACGATATATTAATGAATTATTCAACAAACAGGCATTTTCTCAAAAACCTCTTTAACTCTAAATATTATAAATATATAAGTGGTTATATAAACTTACGGCGCATCAAAAACAGGCAGGTCGGAATCATTTCTCTGACCATTAGAATCGTTTCGCGGAGCCGCATCGCTTTCGCTTCTGAAAACGCTGCGCAGAGCGTTGCGCAACGCAAGGGACGCGGGGTTGCCGCCCGCCTCGGGCGCAGATGATGTTGGGGTCGGGAGTTCTGTCTCCGTTGGGGTTCCGTTGGCTGTGCCGGGGGCGCCTGCTGAATGAGTGAATAAATTAAAAATAAATAAAAGATGTTATTATAAAAACTTGTAAGATTAGTCTGATTAGATTGGTTCTCAAATGATTTGACTATCACATGTTGGCTCAGCCTAACCTCTGAGTTTGTGTCGGTGTTTCTTCTCAGGTTAGCTAGAAAACAGCCTAAAAAATAACCCTCATTCAGTTGAAATCGACGTGTAAAAGTGGCGTTTAAAATCCTATTTTCAAAATAAATATAATTTATAAAAACTGATAAAACTTACCAGGTGCGCCCAGACAGATGTGAGCCAATAGCGTGGACAGCCTCTGTTGGTCGGCGACCCCGATAAACTTGCACACTGAGATGCACAGGTTGCCGTTGAGATCGTTCTCGCAACCGTTGAAGATCTTGATGAAGAGTCTGGGAAATGAGAATAAAGTTAAGTATCGCTTTTTGAGCCAAGTGTTTAATAAAAGTGTGCTAGAATCTGGAGGTTCATGGAGGTACGAAATATCTTGACCGCTTCGAACTTCGACCTATTTGGCTGCGCAGTATTTTTTTTAAGAATGATAATTATAGTGAATGCATATTGCATATTTAGTTGAGTATGCACTAAGTTCAAAGTGATTATCATATTTTGACCATACTGTACTTAGCCTTCCCTACCTACCATTATTATTTATTCTTAGATTAATCTGCAAAGTTAAGCAATGCTTGCTGAGGTCAATCCATGGATGGATGGGTGACCATCTTAAAATACCGAGATTTCTTGTTGCCTTGGAAAGTACGTTAAGCTAAAGCCGTTGTCCCCAGTTGTTTTATGTAGATATTTGATAGTGGTTACGGATAGTTTTGAAACCAGAAAATCTGCCACTAAAGTTGCCAAAGGATATCGTGTTACCCAGTTACTGGGTTGTTCCATGTAAAATACTGGTAATGCAACTGTACAGCTGCATCCAGTTAGATTGGAAGCCGACCCGACCCCAACATATTTGAAGAAAGGCTAACTAAATGATGATGATTCTTATTTACAGTAGCAGAAGCCTTCTCAAAACAAATGATGTAGCACCACAGGATAATGGTAAACTTACTTGATAACCCTTTCAGCATATGGGTTCCTGGCGTTTGGCGCAGATAGAAGAATCTTGCCGAGAGTATATCCAGAGTTGTCAGCGAATACTTTCTCATAAGCCAGTCTGCCTGCGGGGCGGTCTAGAATCTTCTCCCAATATTTTACCTATGAGCGAAGCAGTTTTGAAATTAGAATAGATAACGAATTAATTATGAATATCACAACTTACTGAACAGTCTTTTGTTTACATAGTGTCAAGCCATTTTGAACCATGAGCTGTATAACAATGACATTCAAACTGCTTTATAGTATATTCGCGTCAAGAAAATAGTGAGTCATCAGTGCAACTGGAAAGTATTCGTATTCAAACTAGAGTAAAAATAAAACCATTTAAATCATTTAGTAATTACTTTAAAAGTTTTAAATCATAATCGTTAGAATTTTCACTTTTGTTTTTAGGTTTAGGTAAAAAATAAATTAACAACAGATGCGTCCGTACTATCTATACTATCATCTATCTATCGTCAATGTGTACACGGTTTTGTAATTTACTATAATCTAATTAGCTAAGCTGAGTGATAACGATGAGTCACTATTTCTTAAAGCAAATACACTATAGTGTTAGCTCACACAAAAACGAGACACGACGAGGCGCTTACTTTTTACTAAAACAGCGATACATAAAATTTACTACAAAGTTACCGTAACTATTTCTTGTGTGCCACTCTATCTATACAATATTATGTATTTCAATCATTCACTCTATTTTCTTCCATATTATTCCAAACACAAATCATCAATTTTCTGACCTCACCCTCTATCTGTACATTGATGTATAATCATCATTGTTTTATTCTTTGTTTAACTTCTACTAGGGTTTAAAATTTTGCTTACCATATGTCTCAGGGTCTTCTCTGTAGAGGGTTGCAGATGGTCAACGAGCACACTGTACGTGGTCTTTATAATATGTTCGTGTATCAACTGTTCAGCCTTCTGCCCTTGTGGTACTAGCGTCGTCAGTGTTGCCGCTAATGGTTCAGACATGAACTCTAGACGACCATCAGTCTGGAAAGGATATATATAAAAACATACTGTCTTCGAAGCAACATCAGTACTCATTATAGACATAGGCGTATACAAGGGGGCTACCTTGGCCTTGACCATCTCAGTTCGGTCAACCGCAAGATGTTGGGAAACTGATTCGAAAATCTATGATAGAAGCTGTAAGTGTCCCCGCACACGGCCCACAAAAAAGCCGCTTCTAGTTTCTTTTTGTGGCGGCTTTTTTTTGTGGCCCGTGTGCGGTGGAGTCACCACAAAAAAAAAAAGCTAGAAGCCGCTTCTAGCTTCTCCGGCCACAAGCTGTCGCGCGCTTCAACATTTTTTGTGGCCACTTCTAGCTTTTTTTTGTGGCCGCTTTTAGGTTTTTTATGGCCCCTTTTAGGTTTTTTTTTGTGGCCCGTTTAGGCGGACTAAAGACTTAAGAATACTGATAGCAACTGTAAGAGATGTTGAAAAAAATCATTCATTTTCATTTCAAATTCATCCAAGAAAGATATAATAAGTATCCTTATAAAAATTTCTTCACTTACCAAAGCCGGTATCACCAAATCGAGCGTCTTCTGCATAAGCTCAGGGTTGTCAGCGAGCTTGCTGGCTCCGACTTCCAGAAGCTTCGCCGCAGAGTATGCTAGCATCATCAGGGATGGCCCGAGCGAGTATTTGGTGTTAGCAGTGATCAACTCGCAATGCGACGATACCAGGTTTAGTACTGCGCTTTCTGAGGGTATTATGTGGGCTGCGTAGAATGCCTGAAAAGTATGATTGTTGTTAGATATTTTTGATACTGTATGACTCAAATATTTGACTAGATTTCAGATAATCGTATCGTAATCGTATCAACTAATGCGTCAAGCAATCTATGACAACAAATCGAAGACATGTTCCTCAATTCATAAAGTTGTCATAAAGTTGTCTTACTATGGACTAAATTGAATCCGCTTTGATATGCCAGAACCTAACAGTAATACAGTAGCTTAACACTCATAGGGCACACTGTTCCGCTCAACAACTTGCAAAGACAGAAACTTACCAAGTTAATACAAGCCAGTGGCGGTGGTGAAGATAGTCTATCCAAGGCAGCGGCCGCATTAGACGGCAGATGAGCCCTCAACCAAGCGCCTAACGTCGGTGGTGGTGTACTACCGGCGGCGGTACCAACTGGACCGGATGTACCGCATACTTGCAGACGAGCCTTGCTCACTGCGGCTTCAGAGGCGTTGTTCGAACTCTCCATGAGGCCTTCGAGCTCGAGGCCTGCACTGAGGCTGGAAAAGGTGGTAGGTTAATACTTGTTTATAATGCGACGAATATTATCCCCGCATTTCAAGTCACGATGATATCGCTGTAACCGCCACCACTATATTGGCGAGCTAATATCGATATTATCGTAATTCGGAACGCGCGGTAGTTCATAAGAGATTAGCGGATACCCTGCATGTGCCGGAACCGAACCGAAACCTTAAACAACAAATAAACAAAATAACTTACCGACAACAATCAAGTACTGTTTCCAACAAGTCCAATAGATCAGGCATGAACTGATGCGCTTCGGATGGCGTAGAAGAATCTGCTAGGCAAACTTTGAACCTGACCAGTGCCGAGTCGCAAGATATCACGTCCAGGAGAGACGGTAGACCATTTGCTGTAGGAGGAAATATTCATATAGTTAATCCTTAATTTTGGAAAGGAATATAACGTGCCAACGCCAACTTTGTGAAAAAGGTATCCATTCCGTATAGCTCTATCTCTCTCTTATACTGGAACATTATTATGTATTCCCGTCAAGAAAATAGTGACTTATCGTTGTCACTCAGCTCAGTCACGCCCCTTGACCAATGAAATCATAATTAAATAGAAAGCCGTCTTCACATTAAATAGTTGCAGTAACCCTTTAGACCGTATGGACGCGTCTTTTGTCAATTTTAAAAATGAAGCAAGTGAAAGTTCTGATAAAAATAATTACATATTTGAAAATACTGTGTCCTAAAACGTGTGCTTTAATATAATGGTCTAACTTTTATCGCAGTATAATAATTACGCCTTTACTTTGCAGTTGAACTGATGAGTCACTATTTTCTTAAAGTGAAAAGGCTATACTAATTTTAAGATTGCGTCCACAGTCCAATACTTTGTCATATACTAAAAATGCGTAATTTCACGCAAATAAATTGTTCATTTTATTTTGTCTAGCAGTTATTTAGAAAAAACGGGTGCAGTTTTACTTACCAGTGACATTATGTTTCAGATGTTTGATTGTTTCAGAAGCCAACCACGCTGTGTATTTGATGTTGTCGCACGATGCGCTTACACCAGCGAGAAGATTCTCTGCATACTGCGCAAATTAATCAGATATTAAGAGTTTGATTAGTCTTTAATTATAAGGATTGAAAGCTGAGAATAAGTTGTAAACGGTTTGATTTTTGTTTTGATACGCGCTAAAAGCGCATGTGAATTTAATTGATGAAAATATGTTTTTATTTCAAGCATATTTTATTTGTTTATTAGGTTCGCAAGACCAAAAGGGTGTTGTACCTCGTGAATAAAATTTACCTGCGTATACATCCCCTGCTTGACAAGTGCATCTTTGAGCCAGGGGTTGAAGACCTTCTTGTTGTCAGCTCGCGGCGCCCACACCACCGCGTGCAGCGGCAGCGGCGACGGCAGCTCGGCCGTGGTGCCGGCTTGCAG
Source organism: Mythimna lalbum (assembly GCA_949319445.1). Classification (NCBI taxonomy): domain Eukaryota; kingdom Metazoa; phylum Arthropoda; class Insecta; order Lepidoptera; family Noctuidae; genus Mythimna; species Mythimna lalbum. The sequence goes on along the minus strand of OX439346.1, from coordinate 19,846,254 downwards.
CTTGTCCATGTGCGGGGTTGCGGGCGGCATGCTTATCACTAGCCTAGGGGCATAGAAGAAAATTGTTTCTTACTGGGCCACACATAATCTTCGAGAATTAGTGAGGGTTACGCAAAAGATGCATCGCTAGGCTCGCGCAAACATTTACAGATATATGGATTAGGGTGTAAAGTCCCGCAAACCTCCTTAGGAAAGGGAGGAACCTTCGATGAGACGGGTGTTGTGTCTGGTCGCGGCAACTGTCCGTTAGTTCATACCGATATATTATGTTCCAACCGCGCGGAGTACTCTAATACCGCGATGCAGAACTTTGAACTTTAGTTTCTATATGGCGTCATAAATCTAGCTACAAACACTCGATCATTTCAAAATGCGAAACTTGACTATATCATTGAGTTATATTCTCTTTCTTATCTTTTATCTGGAAAACTTTATAATGTTTTCCTAAACATCAAAACACACAAAGACAACTTGAAGAAAGACTGCAAAATGGACACGAAAGGGCAGAAATACTGACAGTAAAAACCCTAGTAAATTCAAATTCAAAGTTGTTCCATATTTAATCTCACCTCCAAGCAGTCTGGAAGCAGTAATGTGCGGCTGCCAGCGCGGCAGGGGAGCCATGATACAGCGAGTTGTCGCATACGCACGCAGAGTTGAGCAGCGCCAGCAGAGCGTCCAGTAGTAGAGGGTACTTGAGTTTGTGTGGTGTGCCGAGCACGAAGTTGCATGCTAGGCCATCGAATTTGGGGTTTTCCTGCGAGAAAATAATCATTATGAAAAATACTGTTGATTTGTCGCTAACCTCTCAAATATCGCATGATATTGCTTAGGATCATAAAAGAGCACGCTCTAAATGTCCGCTAAGCACTGTAGCTTCAAAATACCTTTGTTTGCGATTGAGATAAAGAGTTAGGTACTCGAAGGGTTAAACCAGAGCAACCTTTTGAAGTGATTTTGAAGTTCGAAGGAACTGATTCCCGGATTAATACAAGTTTCAGAATAATAACAGCACATATCACCGAGAATCAGCTGGAGATGGCATTGTCAATTTTTTATACAATTCGTCACTCCGTTTTGCCGTGAAAGACGGATAAACAGACACACACACTTTCCTATTTATAATATTAGTATAGATATTTAGTTTGGAAATCAACAAAGTAATTTGTTTTTTTAATGTGTGCATTATTAAGTAAACAAACTGATATTTACTGAAACCAACCATTCCACTTTATTGAACTTAGTCAAGTGTTTGCCTCAAAATTCACTTAATTCTGGCTTCAAATAATTTCTCCCACTCCAATTGAAACGCAAACAGCTTGATAATCTTACCTGATTATTAATCTCCGCATTAGTCAACGCATAGAACTTAGGTCTCATAGAGCTTTCGTCTTGCGACAGGCGTCTATAGGCCTGCTCTATGTACGGCACTTCGCAATAGATGCGGGACTTCGGCTGTCCGTTCGTGGTGGTCTTGTTGCCGTTGGCGTTCGCTTCCGTGGACGGCTGCGCTAGGCCTGGTGCTATGACCAGGTTCCATTCGATCTGGGGAGGTAGGATAAATTAAGCCTTTTTGTACTGTAAAATGGTAACACTATTTTCTTTTTAACCCTTCAGATACCGTCAATTAGAGACACAATAGTAAGACAATAGATGCGCGGCCACCGGTGGTCGCTTGGGGATTCATGAATTAAGCAAATGTTCAATTTGGGAATTATAACTATATTGTGTATATGGATTGCTCTTTATCTTTTACTGACAATCGCTTGTCTGCTTGAAAAATAATGTAATAAATGGTTTTTATGTCTATAATTTCTTTATGTTTCACAATTCTCTTCTAAATTACATACTATTAGTCACTACAGTAAGAAAACGTACCTGTTGCAACAGAGTCTGTGGAGCATCATACAGATGCCTCATCAAATACTCTAGGAGTAGCATCAGTCTCGTAGTCAACATCAGCTGATGCGGTGCCAAGCCCATCGCTCGCTTCCTGTCACTTATAGCCAAGGTTTCTACCACCTACAAAAATATTTAACGTTAGTTATACAATTTTCGAGATATCATGTAAAAATCCTTAGAAAGTTCCTTACTTCATTGACATAAGGTTTAAATTGCAATGAACGGGGCGCGACCGAAAATGCAACCCCAACACTTTAAAGTTGCAATTACCACAAATCTTCTGATACCGAAGAAGTTGTCAATATTTTAGCTTATTTTTTTAAAATAGACTTTATGACACACTACTTAAGATCTATTTTCGTCAATCATTTATTATGATAAGACGCGGTGGTGTTATGACGATTATCTTACCTTTATGATGGCATTAGATGTCATGAGTAGTACAGACTTCTTTTGCATGAGCGTCAATGAATGGAAGAGGTATACCAATAGCTGAGCATGCTCAACATTCAAGTCTGAAACAAACATTATTATGCTTTTAATAATTCTAATGACAGTTAGTGACGTTCTAATAAATGTAATTTTCGAGGTATAGACATATCTACAGCTAAATTATACTGTGTCTCTATAGAAGGCGCCAGATAACCGTGGAATAAAGTACATTGACCTTTTCCTAATATCTCTGTGTAGGTACCCGAAAAAGAAACAATGAACTGCTTTTCATTTCTAAATCATGTAAAGGATCACGGCGCATTTCGATTAAGATCGCTTTGTCTTTAATTCCGTTTTTGAAATTAAGAATGTCAACAAATGTAGGAGGGTCAATGGCCGTTATTCCACGGTTATCTGGCACCTACCTTAATGAAAACTTTCTATATGATAAATAAATGGTAATTTACAATATTATACTATAATGTAATGAGTAGCATACCTATATTAGCAAAGCCTGCAGATAACCGGATAGCCAACGTTAAAGAAAGCATTCAAAGTTAATTTTACATAACAACTTAAAATAATGTTTGTACTAAAAAATAACTATGCGCACGGGATGTTTATCAGAGCTGTAGCTAGATGGATTTTATATTGCGCTATATAAATAAAAGACTGACGCTAAAGTATTTTATGAGATGATAAATTTACGATCAAAAATCCAGAAAAACAAAACTATTATATTTGAATTTAAAATTCGAGATATTGTTTTAATTATTTGTATCAAAAAGCACCTTTATCCAAAATCGCAAAAAAAAACAGATTTTAGAAATCTCATTTTAAACCCTGGCAAGTAAGGGTGTTACCACACCATCGATCGATGGTAGAATGGATTAGTCGACGTCGATCGATAATAGAATGCGTCTCCGTAATAATAGTATGAGCAAAATCGTACTGGCCAACAACAACGCGTCTTCTTGTGGATACATTTCGAAAGAAACTGATAAAATATTGCCGGGGTCAATCGATCTACGTCGACTGATGCCATCGACCGGCAATCGATCAATTGGTTAATCAACCGGTATCCGTCGATCCATTAAAGCCACACCAATCGATCAACGTCGACCGATGTCGATCGACGATCGATCGATTGGTGTGGTAACACCCTAAAAGATATCGAGTAAGAGAAACAATGTCAAGTCACCATTACAATCCAACCTTTTTTACCGACTTCCCAAAAAGGAGGAGGTACTACGTTCGGCTGTTTGTATGTTTTTTTTTTTTTGTATGTTTGTTCGTCGAATACTCCCCCAAATGTGGACGGATTTTCAAAATTCTTTTTTTGTTCGAAAGTAGATAGTTCTGAGGTGGTCCCATTATCACCAAATTAGGATCTGATGATGGGATCTTGGAGAAATCGAGGGCAACCTTCAAATTTTATAGGCTCACTTATTGATTTTCGCATATTTTATGAAGTATCTTGTGTATTTGCGTATGGTCGTCACCATCTCAGGTAGCTGGGCTGATGATGGAAGGTACAACTCCTTAACAGTAAGAAGTTACTCGAACAGGCAAGGACTGTTTTAGTAAATTGTTTTGATGTTTGATAGGGCATTTGCCACATTTGGTTTCACGATCATCAAGACATGACCTGATGCTGCAGTCAGGATAGTCTGCAGAGTACCTAAGTCCTCGACAACAAACAGCAGATATATCGAGTTTAGGCTCATTGAAAACGGCTCGATGTGTGGATAAACGTACTGCTAATAAAGAACACCGATAATAAAGTACATAGAGACCTGATGCTGAAGCCAGGAGCATCAGGAAAAGTACAAACCTTGAAATTACACTCCGTAGTCGTGTTTGGGCTCATTTTAAACAGGACTAAATTTTAAGTTCATTGCAATGTTGACATAAATCTGGCCTGATGCTACAGCCGGGATTATCAGCATCTAGTCTAATGACTGATTGAAAGATTTACCTTTCGGCTTCATCATCAGATCAGTTCGATATATCCTTTCCCTCTCCAGCATCTAGTCTAATGACTGTTTGAAAGAAGAGGGGGAGAGGATATATCGAACTGATCTGATGATGAAGCCGAAAGGTAAATTAATGTAATCTAACCGTGTTTGGGATTATTAGAACCGTTATGAGATGCGCTCTGACTATAAGGTATTTAAGTTTGACTGAGGGGTACTTTTTAGTGGTGGTACCATAACTAAAAAGTGTAAAATAAAAAAAACTTTTTACAAAAAAAATATAACCGACTTCAATGATAAAAAACACTGAAAAGTATCAAATAACTTTAATTTTAGAAGTCGGTGTTAAATAACGAAGAGACTAAAATATTATAGAAACACCGACTTCTAAAATTAAAGTTATTTGATACTTTTCAGTGTTTTTTATCATTGAAGTCGGTTATATTTTTTTTGTAAAAAGTTTTTTTTATTTTACACTTTTTAGTTATTATGGTATTTTTAATACAAATGACAATTGAACTTCACAAAATACACAACATTAAAGTCAATAAGTTTGTGACATATGAAACCAAACTATCTCAAATTGTAAATTCAAATCTTGCATCTACAGACTACGAGACTACTTTAAACCCCTTTATCTGATTCAGGGCACATTTGAAATTCAATAAACTTATACACAGCAAAGGACCGGCGCAGAATTATGCAGTGGGTTTCAATATCACGCGTGCTTCATCAAGTCTGCACCTGTCTTTAGATTATAAATAGATATTTCTATTTACAATCTCGACCGATTGCTGTACTCGAGTCTTCCAGTCGAGTCATTTACAAAAGCGGTCAATAATACTCTAGTATTCATTTGAACTACGGAAACCGCGTAATGATAATAGCCTTTTATTCCCAAACATAGGGTTACAAGAGGTCCCTAAGTTCGGTGTGCCTTTTGGCATAGGCCTCCTCCAATTCCTTCCAATGGGTCCTGTCCCTTGCTACTCTCGACCAGAATGGTCCCGCTGTTTGTCTCAAGTCATCTTCCCATCTCCTGACTTGACGATCCCTACTTCTTTTGCCGTCTTAAATTATGAAAAAGTCAAATTTAAATTGTTACAAGCTGGCATTTAGTTACCCTTGCATAAATACAAATAAACAACCATTAACTAGCTTAAGGGTCAGTTCACACCGACGCGACGCTGCTAACTACACGAACAGATTCACATTTTAGATCGAGATGCCTCGCGGCGTAGCGCTGCGTGTTGCAACGTATTCTGAATTTTCACAAATAAATGTTTAATTGACTTTAAATGTTTAATTGAGTTATTTTTCGAGTTCTTCGCTTAGCTTCTCGGTTTGAATTAACCCTTTAGGGTGGACCAGACGGTTGCGAACCTGGGACCAGGATTCGAAAAGAAGCTCGAGCCCCGGTATGAAGGCTAGAAGGAACGGGGAAGGTTTTTAGTCAGTAAGAGTCTGACACTATCTCCCGCTTCGCCCAACAGCGGGGGTTGTCATTGGATGATATAACCAATCATAAAAAAAAAGACGGTTGCGAACTAAAGTTTCAACGAAAGTCTCCTTGGTTTATGTTTGGTTTGTGTTGCGACTACATGGATGTAAACCACGCGCCAACACATTTAATGGTTGGAAAACACGTCTCCCAACCAAGGGCTTTGAAGGTCATTTTGATGCTGTCTACGCGGATTGGAACTAGTAAGGTCACCTTGGTTGGGACGTTGGCTTGAAAACCGTCTGGTCACCCCTTTAGTGTGTAGGAGTGTTTACGTAAACCGTACCTACTGCTTTATTTACATACTTTATTGCATTATATACATACCTTCATAATCGTGGTCCTGCGAAGGCTGAGCTTGCAACGCACACTCTTGCAGCGTATTGACAATCTTATGCCACATAGCTAAGATGCTGTTCTCGCGTTCAGCCGCTTGCTTGCTGAGTACCATGCCGCCTAGCAGTTTTACCACGCGAGGCCCGACCTGTTACAATAAATATTCGATGTGACTTGACTTTTCTTCTGGGGAAACTGGGTGAGAATGTTAATATGACGAACTACAGTAGAATTTGGCGATAATTTTGGTTTGAAGGGTTGCAATTAAGTGGAATCGTTCTTTTAGACTGTCAATAACAATCTGAATTGAGTCGGCCAAGAACTTGGTCATCTGTTCCTACTGGTACTGCATTATATATTTTTTGGACTAAAAAGTAAAATTATCCAAAAATGCAAAAAGAAAGAAACTATCACAGAATAAGGATGCACAAACCACAATGTGACGTCCCCGTCATAAATTGAATGCGAAATATTCCCACCACGCGCTCACTCTTACACCAATATTTGAAACACTAATTGCTACATCATTTTATAATCAATTTTGATTTGTTTTTCAGAATTTATTGTATAGTATAAAAATAAAAACAGTAGTAGCCAATTAGGAACAAGCCTAATGCCAGCCCCTACTATTTGTAACAGTGCTCTTGACCAAGGCGTATTGTTTCATACGAACTTTAACTTAGATAAGATCACAATATACACTGTCACAAACCTGCAGTGGAGTCATATTAGTCCTCTCTGATCCCGCAGATATCAGCTGTTGATGTAAAGCGGGCTGCAGCGACGCGAAGGCGGGCGCACCGCTCAGATTGTGCAGGTAGCGCACGAGAGCTGAGCTGAACGCGCCATATAGCGCTCCCAAGCGAGGACCAAAGCATGCTGAGATTGTACCTAAATTAGAAATATTTTATCATGTATTAGATCTTTACTAATGAAGTTGCTGTTTTAATATGCGTCACTTTATGCCGTTTTAATTTTAGATCGCCTTGATATTATAATTACATTTGAGGCCTTTTTCGAAATCATTTATATATTTTATGGTATTTATCTGTAATATCCCTAAATTCGGTTCTTTCTACTGTCTAAGGAAAAATGTCTAAGCTCGCCTTTTTTTATAGAAACTCGTTCCGTTGATGAATGTTTGAAACCGTCAAATTTTCTTTTAAAACTTTCACATTTATAATGTGAATAGGATTTGTTGTTTTCAAAGTTGTAGGAGGTCCAAATGAAAATCATATTTATTTTGCAAAGATGTTTTTAAAAACAATATTACACGTCATTTTAAACTAGATGAGGCCGGTGTTGTAAACTACCCTGAAAAGAAACATCAAACAAACGAGGGTCGAAGTCACCTTTAAATTGCATACAGCAAATATACAACGTGTAACGTTAAATGTGCAAAACCTGAAAATAGTTTGAGTAGAATAAGGAGCAGAATCAATTAAACCACTTTTTAATATAGATTACATTTTTCAAAAAAATCTTCATTGAAACTGTCGCCCTGTTATTTATGAATAGGACAAGCCATCACGTTGCCAAACCCACCGAAATAGTTAAACAAACAAATAGTTGTAGTCCAATCAAATTATCTACTACACAGGAGATTATAAGTTCTTATTTCAATGCAGATATTAATTTTAATCAAACTAAAACTGCACATAAAACCTTTAATTTTTTTTTACATGTTTTTTTTTTCACAGAAGTAGGTCAATTAAATTTAAAATCATTTGGGGCGTCTGAGGTTTTGCGCATTTAACGTTACACGTTGTATAATGGTTAAATAGTCTGATATTCTACACTCCGATCTTGTCTGCTATAATTCATTCAAAAGATTCGTAATACACAATACAGAAAGAAATATCACAATTGAGTTCAGAGTTTTCGTTCAAAACATTCTTCTAAAAAATTCTTGACCCATATATCACCATCCTATCCATTCATTTTTATTTTACTTTTTAATTTATCAAATAAAAACTAATTAAAATAACAAGACTTACCAGTATCAGTACGCGCAGTCTCCCTATCCAAGTCCTTAGCCAACGCGGCGAGTAGAGCCTGGTGTGCGTCATGTAGTTGCAGTGACTGCTGGCCTAAACGTTCTGAGCCCTCGCTGATGATCTCTTCAGTCAGTAGGGTGAACACCTCTGTTGCGAGGGTTATGTACTGCAAAAAAAATTGTTTTAAAATAAATAAAGTTGTTCACTGGTACAAAATAAAAAAAGAAACTTGGAACTCTCGCTTGTTCCATCCAAAAAAACTCTGATTACTTCAGAGGGCTTAGCAAAGTTGATTTACAATCGTTAACGCTAGTAGAAAACTTCAAATGTATGGGAATGACGTCATCTCAACGCTCAGTCACGTGGACAGAATAAAGGAATAGGAGGCGTTGTCGACTCGAGGCGATCGACGAAAGAGAAACGAAACGATCGTTACTTGTCTAGGCCTGCCGCTGTATCTATCAGTATGAAAATCTCACTCAAGATCATTTCTATACATGAAACTTCGCGAGGTTGTCCTCTAATGGCTATGCCTGTTCCTCAACCTACCTACCTTATCAACCTTCCTATACAAACTCTATGAATCGCATCAACTCTATGGACTATGCTAGCAGATTTGGTTAGAGTTATGGACTAGGCTAGAGTTTTGGATACTATGTCAAGTTTTAGGTGCCACACTTGACGGAAATCACGTCCCGGAAGATCGAAATGTTATTCTTACTAATATTATAAAAGCGAAAGTGAGTTTGTTTGTTTGTTGCGTCTTCACACCTAAATTTCATAACTGATTTGGATGAAACTTGGTACACGGATAGACCATGTCCTAGAATAGGACAAAGGATACTTTTTATCCCGGAAGTATGTTCCCTTGAGATAATTTTCTGCTATCACGCGGGCGAAGCCGCTGTGAACAGCTAGTTGCATATAAATTACAAATAGCGGACACACTACACTGAAGTCGTTCCGTTCCGTCACCAATCATTGTAACTGGTAGTCACAATGCTCCTGGAAAGTTACAAAGGAATTTGAAGAGTAAATACTGACAGAATAAGGTTCAGCCTTGTCGGGCACGATGGCCTGGTGCGTGCGCTGCGGCGCGTCCGTGTTGTCGTTGGAGTCGGCGCCGCCCGCGCGCGCCGCCGCGCCGCTGTCCGCCATGTCGGGCGCCACCAGCGTCGACTCGAACCACAGCCCGAAAAGTGGCTCGCTGTCTTCTGGACAAACAGGACAAACTTATTGTATGTATCATAAAGAAAAATGATTCTTTGGTAAAAGATTAGTTATTGCCATAAATATTGACAATTGCTATAAAAATCATCTGTTCCTACAAGCATAAGCAACTACCACCTGCCACACACATTGGTTGAAACCACTAGTATTAGCTATTATCATAAACATACTCTTTCCACAAATATTGGCCGGTGCAACAAACATTATCTATTGTCACAAGCATTGGTTATTGCCACATACAATAGTAGTAGCCATTCATATTGGTTATTATCACAAATATTGGCTATTAGCACCAACATACTCTTGTCGAAAATATTGGCAGCTACCACAAACATTGGCCACTGCCACACACATTTCTAGTAGCCACTAATATCGGCTAATACCATAAACATGGTCTTGTCACAAATTATTGTTACCGTCATCGGTCTCCGAATCCTCGGAGCACAGTATCATGTCCTGGAAGTAGACGGTGGAGTCGGAGCGGTCAGGGTCGGCGTCCTGGTTCTGCTTCTGTACGACCGCGCGCTTCAGGTTCGTTGCTTTGCGGTAGCACACTACGCCTAGCGCTACGAGGAGCTGTGGAAATCGTTATTGTTTAATTACGACGATCAAAATTCTAATCTAAACCCTTACTTAGATAGAAGTAGGACTGCTAAAATGAGACATGATAAAATTTTTAAGCAATCCTCACGATATTTATATGAACTGTAAAGTTCTTATTGTTGGTAATGAATGAACCAACTTCAATGAGATTAGGTACTTATACATAAGCAAGGTACCTAGTTCTAGAAAGTTAGTCGTTTCCAGGAATTACTCCTGTATCGTCGATGTGTTCACAAACATGTAAACTCACATACACAAGACAACACCCGTAACAACTATGTGTAGACCAAGCAAATATGTTCAGTGCAGGAATGGAACCCAACACATAGCCCAGCAGTCAATTGTTCAACTACTTCACTAGCCGTGCCGTCAGTAAAACTTGCTAATTTGTGCTTATTTTGATTAATCTGTAGTTTTTGTAGGCGGTAATCACTGAAAGTACTGGTCAGATTGCTAAAATTTTTTCACCAATAGAAAGATGCTTTTTCCCGAGTGACATCTTTATTTTATGTATGCGGGCGATACCGATAGCAAAAGCCAGTCTAGAAAATGAGCTTTATCCAATCATGTTTGATTGGATAAAGCTGCAGCAATGCTTGCAATGCTAAGTAGTGAAAAAAGATTTGATAGGTCTTTCATAGTTGATACCACACCACAACCATTACAAAACTACAGCTTTTATTTTTAGATAACATTGATAACATAATTTATGCATGTCATAAGATTAGCATACCTGATGTAGAGGCGCAGCGGAAGCCAGTCTGAGTTCCCTCTGATGTGCGGTGTGCTGAGCTAAGACGTGCAGCGGCGACGCAGTCGACACCACTGCCTCTCCGCAGCTCAGCGCTTCTAAACGCGCATCAGACAGTAGCGCTCTCACCCATGCGAGGCAACGCCCGCCTAGAGCTACCCATACCACGCCAAGACCTTGTTGCCTAGGGAATAGAGATCATTATTGCATTTTTAAGTATTTGCAAAAGAATTTCGGAGCTGCCGAAAGCACGAATTCGAGTAATGTAGACAGATTTATAGCAGCTAACGAGCAAATTACGCCATACAAATTAGCACTTTAAGTATCTATACTCCATTTGAAATATGAGTAGACATATAAACAAACTTTTTTTACTGTATGTTCAACCGATTTTGACTTCTATTACGTAGGCATAAGGATGGCATTAAAAGCAAAAAGAGGTTGCAGCCGCCACTCATCATGCTACTAACGCAATAAAAGTCAAAATCGGTTGAACAGACGGTAAAATAAAATAAGGTTAGTTTAAATGTCTAATCTTGATACTTTACAGACCAGTCTTGACAACCAACTGAAGAATTGAATATTTACATTATTTAAAACACCGTTCGTTTGATGCTTGATTGATCAAAAAACAATTGTTTAAACATTCTATAATGTTAAATCACATTAAAAGAACTTACATTTTAGTGAGATTGTAAGGTCTGGACGGGACCTTGGCAGGGCTCTTGCCGGGTGTAGGGCACGGGCATGGCGCGCCGGCTAGAGCGTGGTGCAGGCCGCATAGAAGCACCCAACTTCCAATCATTAGGTGGTTCTGATATACCTGTGAAATTATCCAAGAAAGTTGAAGATAACGACAGTGTTTGACGCGAAGACTAGATAAGACGAATATGTCTCTTGACATACGAAAATATAAATGCTTTTTTTTAGATGAGAAAATCATCCAATGACACCCCCCACTCTTGGGCGGAGCGGGAGATGGTTGCTATCTAAAAACCTACTTCTGTTCTTTCTTTGCCATTGTTCTAGGGCCCTGGGGATCTCTTTCACATCACCTCATGGCCCCAGTAGGCTTCCACCCTGCTGGGTCCCTACGGATTGCTAACAACTCCTTGAGGCGCGCGTGGAACTTAGTTTATATTTCAACCCTAGTCTCTGGAGGCTAGAGTTGAAAATCTAACAATAGTTTTTGTATTCAAAGCAAAATGTGTTCAGCACGCCACGGCCACGATTACATGACAAACTTCAAACGCTAATAAATCTTATGCCCGTTGGCGCCAAGAGCACGTTTGTGTTTATTTGATGTGATGGTCTGGTCAAGTTTTATATAGACTTAAAAAGAATTAGACCTACTGGGTTATCTTTCGTAACAATACTTACATAGCCACCAGCGCGCGTGGACTGTTTGAATGTCTCCCCAACAGTGTTGTACAGGCTCAGTGCACTTTCAACAAGAGTTGCCGTCTGCTGCTCATACTCTTCGTCTTTCGGATGTAGAGATGCCTGTCACGAAATATAAAAGAGATAAGTTTTATACCTACACAACTAACTTCTGTCCGCAGTTTCGCCCGCGAACATAAAATGTAGAAATGGTACTCAGAAATAAAGCAGCTTTAAATCGGTGGAAATTTTTTAGCAATTGAACCAGTATTTCCAGAGATTTCCAAGCAAAAAAATTAAAAAACATATTTTGCCTCTTTATTATATTAGTGTAAATTGTAAGGGTGTTTTTAATATCGTGTAGTTTTGACCACGCATGCGGGATTGTTCCGCACGCTTTATTGTAATGCATGGAATACGCACGCAAGACGTGTTTTTTTTGCATTTTGTAATTTTCTGCATGCGGAATAAACCCGCATGCGTGATGAAATCCGCACAATATTGAAAACACCCTAAAACTAAAACAAAGCTACATAAAAATCTAGCTTAAAATATATTTTGCGATATAATTTAGATGATTAGTATAAATATTCCGACCGAATCAAAAAGAATGGATACAGATTATTTTTTTTACGAAAGATATTTAATCACATTTTAACCGCCTATATCGGATATATTTGACAAACACTCGCGTTTATTCCGAGGTGATCGCACATCTACGACCAAATACATTCAGTCAAAAAAGTATCGGGAATGGATGATTTGTTTATGTTTGTTTTTTTATAGTTGTTAGATTGGCACAACTGTTTTCCATTTTGGCGCGGAGTTTGAGTTGCATCTGTTATTTATATTAAATACAGTGCTGGTTTTAGTAATACATATCATATATAGTGTGTATTGCGAATTTCATAATAGACAAAAATATCGAACAAAGAGTTTGTCTTAAATTTTGCATCGCCAATGGAATTTCGTGTTCGGAGTCACTGAAAATGTTACAGAAGGCTTACGGTGAATCGACTTTATCAAAAACTCGTGCTTATGAGTGGTTCAAAGCGTTCAAAAACTGTCGAGATGTGATGGAAGATTTGCCTCGCTCTGGTAGGCCGTCAACGTCTGCAACTGAAGTTAACATCGCAAAAGTGAAGGAAATAGTGACTGAAAATCCCCATTCAACTCTGAGAGAGATAGCCGCCGAACTTTCTGTATCTCACGAGTCGATCCGTACCATTTTAACTAATCATTTGGGTATGAAACATGTTGCTGCTCGGCTAGTCCCAAAAGATCTGAATTTTCTCCAAAAACTCAATCGCATGAAAGTCGCTGAGGACATGCTAGAACGAGTCAGTTCGGACCCAACATTCATGAAACGCATTGTTACTGGTGACGAGACGTGGGTTTACGAGTTTGACATGCAAACTAGTCAACAAGCTTCGGAGTGGCGCCTTCCAACTGATCCGAAACCGAAAAAACCACGCCAAAGTCGATAAAAAGTCAAAGTCATGTTGACTGTTTTCTTTGACTATCGCGGTGTTGTGCACTCTGAATTCTTACCGGAAGGTCTAACGGTAAATAAAGAATATTATTTGAGCGTTATGCGGCGTTTAAGAGAGCAAATTCGACGAAAAAGGCCAGATTTGTGGAAAGAAAATTCTTGGATTTTGCACCACGACAATGCGCCTTCGCACAAGGCTATCATTGTGAACGAATTTTTGACCAAGCACTCAACAAATACCATCCAGCAACCACCATATTCACCAGATATGGCTCCTGCTGACTTTTTTCTTTTTCCTAAACTCAAATTACCACTTCGTGGCACCCGTTTTCAATCGATAGAAGACATAAAGGAGAATTCGCGGCGAGAACTGAACTCAATTCAGGAAGCAGCGTTTAAAAAATGTTTTGATGAATGGATTATTCGTTGGCGCAAGTGTATCGTTTCTAAAGGAGCATACTTTGAAGGTGATAAAATAAAGGATGAATAACAGACATTTTGTGTATTATTGATCTTTTCCCGGTACTTTCTTGACAGAGTAGTACTTCATCTCATCAGCTCTTCTGTCGCCTATGGGGATTGAAGAGCTAAAAGAGATGGAGTGGGTAGTCGCAAACACACGACCCTGGCGAATAGGACACGAACACTCGTCGGACCAATCGTCGGTAAAATCTCGTACTTATCTATCTATAATATAAAAATGAATAGCTAAATGTGTTGCACAAATCTCGAGAAAAGCTGAACCGATTTCGCTAATTCTTTTTTTTGTTTTGTTTGTTATTACGAGGAGTTCCTTATGGGAAAAAAAAAAATGGGTTAATGTAGGGTAGGGTGGAGTAGGTTAGAGCGGGAGCGAAGCCGCGGGCAAAAGCTAGTTCTAAATAAGATTCTGTTCGAAAGATTTAAGTTTTTTTTTTCAAATACATTAACACTTAAAAAACGCATTTATAAATCTCTTTTTAAATTACATTAGTAAAGTAATAAAGACAATAAATTAAATTACCTGAGCAGTAGCGCATAGTAAGGCAGCGATGCTGACGTCACTAAGCGTCGTGATCCGCTCGGGTGTGAACGGCTCCAGGCAGGGCAGAGACAGAGCGAGACGACAAACGTGCACCTCGTTCACGAGGAAGTGGAGCCTGCAAAGACGCGTGTGATTTATTTATTTGGTAATAGTGTGAAAGAGACATAATACACTAACCCCCCCCCTCCCCTCCCCCGATTGTGTCGATTGTGGATCGATTACGGCTTTACTGCGTAGAAACGGACTCCCCCAGTAATAGTGTCATGTCATGTAGTGTAAATTATATACATGAACCTTCCTCGTTTATAATACTTTCTATTATAAAACACCCTATCACAATCGATTGCATAATTGACATATAATTTGTTTCAATTAACGTTAAGTAATGTTAAGTAACTCGCGGTTTTGTTCCACCTAATATATTTATTGACTAAAAAACATACATTTATGGGTTGATTCCTGGAACTCAAACCTATCAATAATAATTAAAAAAAAAACTCACACTAGGATTCCCTGTGTTGTGAGAACCAGGCTCTTACGTTATAATTATTACACTTCATGTAAATTTTATTATAAATATTACCATAATGTTACACTTTGTGCCTTACTATAATCAAAAGAAAGGTACTTACTAATCTGATAAGTAAACGATCAGTGAAAAGTAAACGGAGATCAACTCAATATTCTGTAATGAATAGGCTATGTGATAAGCCGTTTACTCAATGGGGAATGAAGCTAGTCGGCTGCGACATATACATAGAAACATATTTGATTTATATTATTATTATTATATCTAGCCCATATTGTCCCACTGCTGGGCAAAGGCCTCCCTCCACTCCTTCCAATGTTCCCGGTTTTGAGCCACTTCTTTCCAATTCCCAAGGAAGACATCCAAGTCGTCCCGCCATCTCCTTCTTGATATTTGAATTAGCAAGCGAAAATAAATCTGAGTTAATTCACTAGTCACATTAAAAAGTGAGTAGGTATAATTAAAACCGAAATTTCCCTGCCGAAGTCTGTGTTTCCTGATAGCTGTAACCTAGGGGTCTTTAAGTCAAGAGTGAATAGATTGCTTCTAGGAAAGCGTGCTCCATCGTCGGCTCCATCGTCGGCCACATCATCGCTTAACATCAGGTGAAGTGGTCAAATGCGAGCCTATCCATAATAAAAAAAAACACTGATTTATATTGTCTCTCTACTAGCCAAAGGGCTCCATTTTTCATACAATTCAGTTTCTATTAAAGTAGACTAGTATTATAAGTAAATATGTACAAAAGAAAATAATAAGAATACATACAGTGAAGCATCAGAGTGGAACTGTGGAGCGACGGTGGTCTCCTTAGCAGTCTGCCAGCGGTTGAGGTACCGCTGCAGGCACGGCAGCGAGGCGCACACCTTCAGCACCACGGAGCCGGCTCTCAGCTCCATTAGCAACGATGAGCAAGTTGATGCCACCCACTTCTGTAGAGGATTATGTGGGGTCAGATATGGGTCAGGATGGCTTTTCGTGATGTTTCCTATTTATATTTTGTTGGACCAAGTCTGACTTGAACATTAGTTACAAAAACTTGTCTTTAGTTTTACATGTACGACACAAAGAAGTCAAAATACAATGTAGTAGAATACACAATGCTTAAATAGAGAAAATTGGGTATAGACTCAGCGAACGACACCCAATTTTCCTACACGGCGTTTAACATTGGTGATCATACGCATCTGCGAGAGATCTGAAGCGATTCAACGGAATGCGACGGCTTTAATCTACGTGGACGCGAAATCGCCGCTTTAGCCACCATTTATATAAAGCAAGTCACCAGCAAAAATGTAATTTTGTACACAACTCCCATAAAACTGAACAAACCTTCATATCAACAGAAGACTGTTGCGCAGCATTCCCATCCTTAGCGCTCTCCAAACTATCCTTACTTCCGGGCGACAAGACAGCTGTGGCCGGGGCTGCTTGTGATGACGTCATGGAGGCAACCGGGTTCCGCAACGGCGCAGTCAGCTGTTCCAACAGCGCGTCTGAACGTCGCTGGGCATTGGAAGGCGGTTGCTTCTCAGCGGGCGTTGATTGTGAAGCTAGTGAAGTTATAGAACTCGGGATAACCGATGATTTTGTCGATTGGGTCTCTGAGGCACACAAAAAAATGAAAAAAAAATCAGTGTTTTCTAATTAGATAAGTGACAGAAAACCAGCAGTGATTTATTTTGTTTTATTGATTGATAAACCTTACAATTTAAAAAATTACATTACATAATCATTATCACTAAATATTTTGAGAACCAGTTATTTTTAGGTAGCGGTCTCCAAACTAGGTAGAACCTATATCTTGGGGACCTGAGTTGTGTTGAATTTAATGTTGACGAGTGATTGGCGTAGTATATATTACACCAAATATGGTAAGCAGACTATAATATTATGGTAATTAGACTGTTCTAAACATTCATAAATTATTGTGAAAATATGTTATTACTAAATAATATAATATTCCACAACTATCGACTAGTCACAACGCGATCTAGTCCCAAGCTAAGCAGAGCTTGTGTTATGGGTACTAGACAACTGATAAACATACTTATATATTTCTAAATACATACATATTATAGATAAAAATAATTCACAACTTTACTTGTTGGCTAGATGGTACAAAGATAGTCTAAATACATACCAGGCACAGAAACATGTGCAGGTAGTTTAGCACTCTTGAGTAGAGAAGTCAAGATAACCAGGTCAGCTTGGGGAAAGCCCCCTCCGTCGACTCCGCATAGCGCCGCAATGGGCAACAGTAGCTGGGGGAAAAACATAGTTTAATAAACCAATACAGAATAAGATTTTACAATGTAAGCTTGTCTCAAGTGCTGATAATATAAATAATTTGGACATAATAATACAAACAGGGTGGATTTTTTAAATGGGTCAGTAAAGGGGCCATAACTATCCTTTCTAGCACCTATACCTTAAACGGTCCTAGTCTTTTGATTCTAAGAAATAAGATTGATAGGCATAAAACATTTTAATTTTTTGATATTTCAGCTACAGTCCAGCAGCTGGACTGATTTTTTTAACCAAAATTGGTGAATCCAGTTCAGAATATCTTAAAATAGAGAGTTATTGATGGTCAGCTAAAAACATTTTTTTTCTGTAACTTTAGTGGTTAAAGTATGTGCCTTTACTGACCCATTTCAAAAGTCCACTTTGGATAGTGAAGCAATTAGTATTTTTCTCTGAAACTACGGTTAAAATACTGTCACTCATGGAGATGCCCCTTTCATTGATAAGATTTACCAAATCGCAATTCAAAAGATGCAAATTATCTACTCAGAAGGTCACAATAGGTTAGTTACCGTAAAAAATGTAATCAGTCTGTCTTTTATATTACTCACAAATAAGGGACACGTATTTTTTTATCTGTAAATTAAACAAAAAATGACAAAGATATAGCCCATTAAAGTTACGTGAACGTCACGCCGTGCAGTCTTTTTTCGCATGGGGTGACGTCACTCGTAACTTTAATGGGCTATATCTTTTTAATCTTTTGTTTAATCCAAAAAAGAAAAAATACGTGTCCCTTATTTTTGAATAATCTAAAATACAGATGAAATATTATGTAGTTATTTTTTTGTACGCAAAATACGCTCCTTAGTCGTGGAGTTGCAGATAACAGCCCGTTTTACATACTTTACCTATGTAGTTTTTTGGCCCTGGAAACTATCCTATTAGCATTCCTGTCAAACGCTAAGTACTAAATGTATGGCAATTACTTTAGTAGCAAAGAAGTCGTTTGACAGGTGGACGTGTTATTTGGCTTTTTATAGTCTATTCTTTCCCACAGATCGACAAAGGCCTCCCCAAGTTTTTCTAGGTATTCTTTTCTTGAGTCGCCTCAAACCAACACATATTTTTGCATCCTTATGCAAAACATTTATTTTCAGCAAATTATTTCTAAATCTCATACAAACCTGCTTAACAGAAACATTAGGAGCAGCAGTCGTATTGTTGGTGTCATCGTAGCTCAATCCAGCTTCGGAGAGCTTCTTCAATATTTGTCGGAGAATCACTCTGAATGCATCTCTTGCAGTGCTCAGTTGGTCAGTTGGCACTAAAATACAATGAAGTTGCTTTAGTTACTGATTTCAAACTAGTTTTTCAAAATTTATTTTTCATTTATACAAAAGAATACAGGATTATCTTTATTAATTCATTAAACCCCGAGCAAACGCCGGCGTTCTCGCACCCATTGTCTTTCTATTGTGTCTCTAATTATCACGATTGAAGAGTTGAAGAGTAAAATAGCAACCAAAAACCACTAAGATTTAACCGTGTCCTATCATGAGTCCATTGCAATGTCAAACTATACAAAATTCATTTTTCATTTCTACTTAGATACACAAAAAAATGCATTAAAATGATAAGACAAAAAAAAACCACATATATTAGCGAGATTCTTTTTTCCTTCATTAGACAAAAAAGCATCGAATAAGAATCTTCTTTTTCGTCTTATAAAGCCTAAGTTTATATGTATGTTTGCTGATTTGCATGAACTTTTGCATGCAGTAGATAGACCCACTCTTAGAATAGGACATAAGTTGCTTTGTTACCCTTGGGACTAACAGAAGTTAGTCTGTAAAATTTTGTAAATTCTGGTTGGGTAGATTGGAATTCATTCAATGTTCTACATGTTGTCATAATTGTTAAAAAAATTACCCTATTGCACAAGATTATGAAATTGCCGACTTTGTAAAATTATGCGCAGTTATCCATGACAATAGGCACATTGTTTAGTCTAAATAATTATGCATATTAAAATCTGGCTGAAATGTCAACTTTTCATAATTTCAATGTTCATAAACTTAGGTTTCTAAGCAATATTTTACCCATTAACAGTCATGCAAAGGTGTTTTTCAACATCTTTTTTTAGATTGTTTGATTAGTTAAGGGTTTTTTTAGATAGTTATAGTTAGGTTAAGGCAGTCAAGGTTTTTTTTTAATATGAAAATAAAAGTCTGCTTTTGTTCCTTTGTGTTGCATCAAGTTATAATAAATAAATAACAAGTAGCAATTGCTCAATCTCAATGTTTTATTACTTGCTTGTACCTTTATAAAATATCCTTCAACAATGGAAGTTTATATCTCAGCAAATATATTTGACAAAAAAATCTAGAATGTTTCGGATGGAATGATTCATAGACATCACGAAAATAGGTTAATTACTTGAAAAATACTTACAGTTATTAGCATTCAAGCTAATAAAATGTGCAGAGAGACATGCAAAGCATGTGTAGAACAAGTCGTAGATGTCCTCATGGTTCTGGAACTCACTCTCACTGGAAGAAAGTATATTTATATTTAAACCAAAAGAAAATGTAAGTGGCGCCATGATTTTTTTATAAGTTTTATTAAGTTTTAAAACTTCAAGTCAAATTGGCAGGTGGTGTGGTAACAGTAGCAATACTAATTAAGCACTAAAGTATGAAAAGAAAAATGTTTTCATTGTGTAGGGTAACTGCAGATTCTTATTAGTAGTCCTCAGACATCAACTTCTCTAAAAATGTTTTCATTGTGTAGGGTAACTGCAGATTCTTATTAGTAGTCCTCAGACATCAACTTCTCTAAAAATGTTTTCATTGTGTAGGGTAACTGCAGATTCTTATTAGTAGTCCTCAGACATCAACTTCTCTAAAAATGTTTTCATTGTGTAGGGTAACTGCAGATTCTTATTGGTAGTCCTCAGACATCAACTTCTCTAAAAATGTTTTCATTGTGTAGGGTAACTGCAGATTCTTATTGGTAGTCCTCAGACATCTACCTATTCTAAAAATGTTTTCATTTTGTAAGGTAATTGCAGATTCTTATTAGTAGTCCTCAGACATCTACCTACTCTAAAAATGTTTTCATTGTGTAGGGTAATTGCAGATTTTTAATCCTCAGTAGGTAGATGTGAAGCAGATTGTGTTTATATGCAATGGATAATAAAGAAAGGAACAGTGTCTGAAATAGCGTTCCAAAGACATTTTATAACACAATAAATTTTATTTAAAAATAAATAGCTTACAAGGCAATGAAATCATCAGATTCGAGCTATCAAAATAACTTTTGCTAAAACAGTTATAGTGCCTTGATGAAACGAACCTTTTGATGATGGCTTGGATAATTTCAACAGCATCGTTTTTGTCGAAGAATGGGCCGTAAAGTGCTGTTAATATTGGCTTAACAGTTGTAGACCATTCAATATTTCCTCCTGATGCGGCCATTTTCGGGAAGAAAATGACGATTGTGGATTCGATTTTCAGTAAGACAAATGTTGTTTGTCATTGCAAATGTCAGTAAACTGTCAAAAGAAAGACTTTGTCTATGGCTTTATGTTTCAGGTATCACGTAATCGGGTAGTGGAACGCAATTAAGGGAAAAACACACTTGAAACATTTTTATGGATTTTAGTTTATTTTTTAATCCACTTTTTATTTCATTTTAGTCAATGATCCTCAAGCGATCGTTCCGTTATTGTCTTTATATCTTGTCTCTAATTACGGTAATCGTAAGGTTAAATGAGTACAACAGTGGTGGCCGGGTGGACCAATGGTAATCGTTTCGATTTACAAGTTTCAGGTCGTGGGTTCAAATCCAGCTAGGCGCATTAATTTATCTAATTTATTTTCATCACTATTTTCAAACGGTGAAGGAAAACATTATGAGAAAACTATGCAGCATATCCTATAACTGAAAATTCAAAGACATAATTATGGCATGCACGAACCCGTTCTGAGCCTACGTGATTGACTACACTACAGTCCAATCATTTTACCTCTCCTCGCTAAATAAGCAGTTGACACAAAAAAAAAAATACAATTGATTTGCTTGTTCGCAACGGCCTATTCACGACTTCGGTCTTAGCGAGTGGGGCGCCATCGGTAAGCGGGCACGCGGCGCTATGAGCGGCGTCTCGTACAACATTTTCAAACTTTTGATCTGACCGTTCGCCACTCCGCGTTTAGCTGCCAGCTGCTCATAGCGGCAAGCAAGATCATGAAAGGGCCCTAATGCCAGGCACACACATGCTCCTAAAACAATGTATGTTTATTTTGTATTTGTACATAATTTAGAGCCCTTTTTTCCTTAGTAAACTTTTTTTTGACTTATTTTTTATGCACCTGCCTTGCTTTTCTCTTTACCACCCTAGGTAGGTTGGTAGAGAATGTCTATGGTATTAAGTCCGCCTTTCTACTTTTATGTTGCATGAAGTTTTAATAAATAAATAAATAAATGTTGTTCCTGTGTGAAATTAATAGAATTTGTTTATGAGGTCTGTTTCACAATCTATTCTATTCAAGTCTGTGCCTCTGTGGTCATGATGTGTTGTCTGTAGTCTATTGCCGACGTTGTCAAACAACTGAAGAAAATAATAAAGAAATTCTCAATTTAGTGCTAAACATTAATACATTAAAAACATTTACGGGCCCAAATATGTCAGAAAAACAAGCAAACATTAAAAAGCGTAAGATGTCCGTAGAAAATGGTACGGAATTACCCGGTAAGAATTCTAACCTATCTTTATCTGATTTCAATAAGAAACATGATTTTTCCTCTAATGCTTAATGATATACTATATTTTTTCAGAGCCTGCATCAAAAACGATTCACATACAGTGTCCCTATTTAGATACAATCAACAGGCATGTCCTAGACTTTGATTTTGAGAAGCTATGTTCGGTTTCATTGACGAGGATCAATGTTTATGCATGCCTCGTCTGTGGGAAATACTTTCAGGTAAATTAAATTACATACACTGTGTTTTATTAACCCTTCAGATACCGTCAATTAGAGACACAATAGTAAGACAATAGATGCGCGGCCACCGGTGGTCGCTTGGGGATTCATGAATTAAACGTATATAATTATATGGGATCGTGGTAGATCAAGGAGATGGGATAAACAGGAAAGATGTCGTCAGAACTGATTGGAGGAAAGGTGGGCCTTTGCCCAGGAGAATTTAAAATTAAATGTCTCAAGTTTAATCAATAAAATAAAAATATTTAATTTATACAAGACCTTACAATTTTTTGTAAACATTACTGAAAAGTCGTGTTTACAAAAATTGGCACCCAAACTCCTAATCTAGGAATACCTTACCCAGTGACTTAGGTGTCAGTGTTATACTGCTGCTACTTGGATACTAAACCATAAATTTAGAGCTGTCAAGCTATATACAAAAAGAACATTAATTATAATTCTATGAAAATGACTTGACAGACTAGTTAACTTATATTTACATTTCTTAATTCTTAATTGTACACAAAAACAAAATAGTACTCTGTAATTTGACAGTTCATGTACAAGGGCAAACATAGCAATGACCTTTTTCCCAGCAAACATTTGAATTATAGAGAGAGAACATATTGGATGGTAGGTTCCAATGCACAATATAAACCTACATAATCAAGTCTAATATGTAATTATAATACATACTAATATATAGAATGTTTTTCTCTCAATTATTACGCAACTGACTATTATAATTTAAATCATTAAACCCAAGTGAACATTTACTCTCTTGTTTTTCTATTGTGTCTCAGTACGGTATTCAAAAGGTTACTGTTTTGTCAACAGGGGCGAGGTACCAACACTCATGCATACACTCACTCTGTGGCTGATGGACACCATGTATTTCTGAATCTTCACACTTTGAAATTCTACTGCCTGCCTGATAACTATGAAGTTATTGGTAAGTCAATAATTAATAAAAAGGTAAATAAAAATATTAACAAATTAAGAAAACAAGTCATCCTCTGGCAACCATGAGACGGCAAAAGAAGCAGGGGTCGTCAAGTCAGGAGATGGGAAGATGACTTGAAGCAGACTGCGGGACCATTCTGGTTGAGAGTAGCAAGGGACAGGACCCATTGGAAGGAGTTGGAGGAGGCCTATGCCAAAAGGCACACTGAACTAAGGGACCTCCTGTTAGGGCTACAGGAGGTCCCTAAATTGTTTAAGAATAAGAGGCTATAATAATTAAAAATAAAAATAATTGTAAGAGCTTAACTAAATAAATATACACTGAAATACATTAGTCATGTATAGGGCTATGTAATTTTTGTGCATTTGTCTGCAGATCTTGTGAGACGAATTAGCTTAGCTCTGTAAGCTAAGCTTAGGTAGCTTTGCATACTTTAATACAGACCACAAAATATTGTTATGTAAATTATGACCTATGAGCTAACATTGTTAACATAGTTTAGCTGCAGGTGTAACTTGTCCAAAAGTCAAAAACATTTCAAATAGACCAATTACAGGCACTTTTGAATTGTCAAAATGTCAGTCAGTCAAACAAACAAGTGAAGCTAAAATGCTTGTTGCCAAAATTACACCTAAAGCTAAACTATGTTACGGTCTTTTTAAAGCCAGACTAACTAGCTTTATATAACACTATAAGTTTTGTAAGAGAAAAGGTAAATAAATGCTTGTTGAATGTTTTTTTAGATTCATCACTGAATGACATCAAGTATGTTCTCAATCCAATTTTCACACCGGATCAGATCAAGCAGCTGGATTACAACACCAAGATGTCCAGAGCTATTGATAGCACAATGTACATGCCGGGGATTGTGGGCCTCAACAATATCAAGGCTAATGATTATTGCAATGTTATTTTGCAGGTGAGTTCTGATTCTTTATTATGGTGATATTTATTTTTTTGTTGGTCTAATGTGCTTGTCCCAGGGCTTAACTTCAATGGGTTATTCCATAAGGTATCATATGGGTTTAACTTATTTTACTTTGTGTAATTTTTTCATATTTTGTGTAATTTATTTTCTACTATGTGTAATTTATTTCATACTTTGTGTAATTTATTTCATCTTTACTGAGTCAAAGCTCTTATGTATGCTTCTATAAACTAAGTTTTTGAACATACAAACAGATTCTAAATAAAAATTCTCACCAGATTGCAGTCTCTTTTCATACATAAGTAATGGAATTCCTTACCCACTATAAGTGTAATTACACAAATTGTAAATTGAGATTTGTCTATTCTAAGTTGAATATGAAGAATTCACTACTGATAAAATCATGTTTTCAGTGTCTATCACAAGTACGTCCCCTCCGCAACTACTTCCTACGCGAGGAGAACTATGCTAATGTAAGAAGGCCTCCTGGTGACTCTTCATTCCTTTTGGTGCAGAGGTTTGGCGAGCTATTGAGAAAGCTATGGAATCCGCGCGCCTTTAAAGCGCATGTGTCACCTCATGAAATGCTACAGGCTGTTGTGTTATGGTCTAAAAAAAGGTTTCAGTTTATCAAGCCGAGTGAGTTGTTTCACATACCCTTATATTTCATGCTTAATAATTACTGGTAGATTTATTTATTGTTAGAACTTGCTGCAAGTTACTGCAATCTAACAGGAAATCGTAAAATTACACATAACATTTTCACAAATTAAGCAGCAAATCATCATATAACTTTCCTACTTTGGGTGGACGAGAGGAAGGTTCAGTCATTTACTAACTAAAACTCAATTGTCCTCCGTCAGTTGCCCGTTGCATTCCAGGGCTACCGTAACACTATCAAACAATCCCGCGCAACCCTAGTCTTTGTACCTGTCGATATGTTTATCCATACTCCTCTATTAGGTGTCATATCAGTTGACAGACACCCTCTTTCTAAAAATTTCACCTTTCACATTTGCAAATCTAGTGTTAACACATGATAATTTCTATTTCCACAGGTGATCCCATTGATTTCATGTCTTGGTTTTTGAATTCTCTACATATGGCTCTAAATGGAACAAAGAAACCAAACAGTTCAATTATCTACAAATCATTTCTTGGCCACATGAGGATATATACCAGGTAAATAATTCATTTTGTGCTGTGATGACTTGATGAGCCACCTAGATCTTACTTGATGATAAGTGTTATTATGTAGAACAAGTGTATCAAGCTTTTACTTTTTTACTATTAGAAAAACAAAATAAAAATACTCAAGTGGATTTTTTAAAAATTAATTTCATACCACAACCACTAGTAAATAGATAAATTGTAAATTGTCTTTGATTCTTACGATTTCTTCTGCTTAATTCGTTTGCCAGAAAACTACCACCAGCCGACGCTGATGACGCTGCTAAAGTGGACCTCAGCAGTGAGGAATACAGTGAGATGATAACGGAGTCGCCCTTCCTGTACCTGACCTGCGACCTGCCTCCCACACCCCTCTTCACTGACGAGTTCAGAGAAAATATTATACCACAAGTAAATATTAAATTTGTCATGCATTTTTTTGTCACCCCAGTTTCTTCTACAAGATTTGAAAGGTTAGCTAAAGCTAACTTAATTAAGTTAGAATGGTTTTGAGAAATTGTTTCTTGAATAGTTTTTTTTTTATACAAATAATTTAACCCTTCAGATACCGTCAATTAGAGACACAATAGTAAGACAATAGATGCGCGGCCACCGGTGGTCGCTTGGGGATTCATGAATTAAAAAGAAAAATAGTGATGTAACCAATTTGTATGATTGTCATTTAACCATTGGTTGATTGTTATAGGTAAACCTGTACCAACTTCTGTCGAAGTTCAACGGGCAGACATCAAAAGAGTACAAAACATACAAAGAGAACTTCATGAAAAGATTTGAGATCACCCAGCTGCCGCCTTATTTGATACTCTACATCAAGAGGTTTACGAAAAACACATTTTTTGTGGAGAAGAACCCTACCGTTGTAAACTTCCCTGTCAAGTAAGTGCAACAAGATTTTTGTATTCAGTGTTATGTCTCATTGATATTTTAAATTTATTTGCTAACTATACTAAGGACAATGCTACAGCATTTGTTGCTAAATGCTACAAAAACATTAGAATGTGCACGCACCCCCATATTCTAATGACAAACAAATTAACTTTTAACCCTTCAGATACCGTCAATTAGAGACACAATAGTAAGACAATAGATGCGCGGCCACCGGTGGTCGCTTGGGGATTCATGAATTAATACGAAGATATGGCTTAAAGGACTTAGTATCCAAGCCAAAAACATAAACTCCATTGTAGTTTGCAAAATTCACATTTTGTATGTTTATTTGCAGTAAATGTATATATTTACACAATTATACTCATTAAAACCATCAATATAACTTAGACAAGATGTAAAACCCATTTTAATAAAATTTGATGTTTTACCTCTTCTCTAATATAGAGTTATGATGGTTTTAATAAGTATAAAAAAAGTATAGTTACTCATAATTAAATAAGATCTTATAATGTACCTATGTTTTACAATGAATAAATGAATCTTATATAGGAGATAGATATGCGTTCGATCACTAATTACCACTTATTGACTCATTACCGCAAATTAACATTAGAAAAATTGCGGGCTACCTTGGGGCATTATCAAAAAGTGGCCAATAGAGCTACTCATTGATCGAGTTTTTGTGAGGAAGCTGAAGGAAGCGTGGATGTTGTCAATTACATATACGAAAGAATCTGTATATTCGCGATATTTATGTAAATAATCACAATATACATACATCAATTTATTATTATTATTGATTATCCTTTTTTGTGATGGCAATTCATATGGTTACTCCTGCTGTAGGGTGGAGTGCGAGCGTGTCAACTTTTTATTTATTTAAACCAAATAAAATCCACCGTTGTCTTTTTTGCGAGGTCGGAAACCATCTAATGACATCTTCCTCTCTAAGATATAGCTCGGGCGTATCAGACTTGTATTACCTAAAACCACACCAAAATTGCTTTGCGTGTACCTTTACTTGTCCTCTGCATTTCAGAGCCACAAAAACTGTTTCAAACGTTCCCGCAGCAAAATACGTACATCCTTTCATGATATACAATTAAAATGAACTTTATCTCTACAAAACACTAACTTTTGCCGACGACTTCGTCCGCATACATAAAATATATCCTATATCACTCAGGAATAAAGGAGCATTTTTTCTGTGAAAAAATTTTAGCAATGGTACACCAGTACTTCCAGAGATTACCTCCTACTAACAAAAAACCAAACTACCTCCAACTGACACAATATTTGATCAACTGATTTTCACGATCCTCTTAATAATAATTTTAAATTCCAGAAACGTAGACTTCGGCGATATTTTAACATCAGAAGTGAAGGCGAAACACAACGGGAAGACGATCTACGAGCTAGTTGGCAACATAGTCCACGACGGCACTCCAGAGAAGGGGACGTACAGAGCTCATGTCCTCCATAAACCGACGCAGCAGTGGTGAGTGTGGTTTTATCAAGTAAACGACGTCATAACTGGCCTTGTAAGTTACCTGTATGAATCATAATACCGCGCCGATTACAATATTTTTGAATCGGTTCTTGCTGAATCATGCTTCAGTTGGCGTTGCGTTAACGATAAAGGACACCCACAAATACCATCACGCAATGTGCAAAGATATTTAAGCATTAGGTACTTACATCGAGTTATCTATTGTTAGTAAAACTGTGCATAAGACTATTGAGACATGGTTCTGGTTAGTTAGCGAGTAAAAGCTTCAAGTTAGCTTCTGATTAAATGTTATGGAACTGTCTTTGAGGTCCAGTCATCATTCTGCCGAAAGATGTCCACTGTTGGACAGAGGCTACCCTCAAGAGTCGTCATGACGATTAGTTCTGTATCACGCACAATACATCCACCACCAAACAATTCACAGACGCCTAGTACAATCTGATAGATATGTATATTTTTGTTCCAGGTATGAAATGCAGGATCTACATGTAACCAGTATACTACCCCAAATGATCACACTCACAGAGGCATACATACAGATATATGAACTAAAACAGGACTGAGTGTGGATATTTAAGTCAATAAAACTAAGTATAAGTACATTTGTGTATCTTTATTTATTGAATATACAAATTCCTGATAATTCAGAATCCCCATTTAACAAACTGTGGCCCTGGAATGACCTTTATACTTAAAACAATAATTAATTATGAGTGTTACACCATATTTTATAAATATGTGGCGAAAATTTAATATTAATATATTAAAATTCACATCTACTATTTGACACAGTTTGAGAAATGATTCCGTTCATTTCATAGAAAATAGTTCGAGTTTTGTTACATTGATATAATGACGAGAGATAACCACAATGAGACTTGAGTAGAGTTGCCAGGTCCGTTTTGGATAAAAATTGGGACAGATGGTAAAACAAATCGGGATTTAGGTTTTTAGATTGGGGCAAATATTTTGTTTTAAATAAAGATTTTTTATGGCGGGAAATCATCCATTGTGTTCTTTTGCTCTGGGGTGGAACGAGATGGCATGTAAAACCAAGACTTCTTCAGTCGGTCTGAGTTTTTGATTTATCGAGACATTTAGCGTCCTTATCAGGAGCAAAACGGGACGCGTCCCCAGACCCCTAAAAATCGAAACATCCCGCGCAAATTGGGACGCCTGGCAACACTACTGTCGAGTGAAGACTTATTTTTAAATATATAGTTGCTGATATACACTATCAAAGGAACAAAGACATTCCTGCACCAAGCCACTTAGAATTTATTGAACACAGTGCAAGACTGAACTATCTTCTTAGAAAGAATTATGCTAGTGGCTCTCCCCTTTTTTACCGGCCACCCTCTTGAACTCTCCCATATTGGTGGTGGAAATGGGCGAGCCGTAGAAGGCTAGATGGTCAATTTGTGTGACATCCCCACCAGACTGGTTGTCCTTTATGAACAGTTGAATGTTCTGAACATTTTGGAACTTCACAAACTTCAGAGGGACAGGGTTGCCTTCTAGGTCACTTGGTGTAAATCTAAAACAGAAAGAGAATATTGCTAATGATATGTCCATACACTCTCAATGAGGGTGTTCTAAAATGGCAGGATGCTCACCAGATAGCAGCACTGAGGCGTCAGGTCTGGGCACTGGGCAAAATGTTTATGATAACTTTGATAACGCAATTAGTTCAACATCAATGGCAATGTCGTATCAAATGTTAGCATATAAACAATCTGGCCAGTTTTACTTGGCATATCATGAAGTGATCAATTTCAAAGATCTGGCCATGACAAGTACATTTCAAAGGAAAAGACCTGACAGCTAAGTGGTACTACGTGGTGGTGTCAATGCTCCTAAACATGCTCATTCAATCCTTCACATGGAACATTCCACTTACTCGACATCCTGCACTGACAGATTTCCAGCTGCCTGATCAAAGTCCAGTGTTCTCGGCTGGTTGATGAAGATCTTCACCACCTTGGGCCCCTTGTCACTGGGGGCTTTGATTTTTAATGAGTGTATCTTCACTAGCTGAAATACATAATACAATACATTAAAACATAATTTAGATTATCATCTAACTGATTCTAAAGAGCTAATCAGGTAATACATCTGATCAACATTAATTCTAGCCTGTTGGTCTAGTGGTTAGTGACCCTGACTGCTATGCCGGAGGTTGTGGGTTCGATTCCCACCCAGGACAAATGTTTGTGTGATGAGCATAATCATTTGTTTTGTGTCTGGGTGTAATTTATCTATAAAATGTATGTATTTAGAAATATATAAGTACTAGCTGCTCTCAGCGACTTCGCGCGCGTGATAGCAGAAAATTATCCTAAGGGAACATACTTCCGGGATAAAAGTATCCTATGTCCTATTCCAGGACATGGTCTATCCGTATACCAAGTTTCATCAAAATCGGTTTTGCCATTTAAGCGTGAAGACGTAACAAACAAACAAACTCACTTTCGCTTTTATAATATTAGTAAGGATGTTTATCCGTTGTCTAGTAGCCATAACACAAGCTCTGCTTAGCTTGGGATTAGATGGCATTGTGTGATAGATGTAGAAAAAAAACATTAAACCCCAAGTGAACACCGGCGTTTGTACTATCATTGTCTTTCTATTGTGTCTCTAGTTGACACAATTGAAAGGTTAAAGTGCCTTTTACATGATATGTACTCTATTGAGTGAATAGTAAAGTCAATCACATTTCTATATTGTGGTGTAGTAATGACTAGTAATGACTGATGTACTCTGTTTCTAGTAACCCATCCCGGGTTGCTAGAGACAGAGTACAATGGAAATTGTTAGAGGAGGCTTTTGCCAAAAGGCACACTGAACTCGGAGATATTTTATAACTAAAAAGACAACCACAAAACCAACAAAGAAGAAAGCAGTTCAGGATAAGAGGCTTATTATTATTATTTATATAATGGGGATGTGGTGTAGTAACAATTGATAGTAAGGTCATCTACCTTACTATCAATAGTTAGAAAAAAAATCGCATTAGTTTAAACTGCAGTTTACATAACAGATTACAATTAAATAAGGTGATTACTATCTTACTTATAATCAAGATAGATAGATTCTATAAATGGTGAAACTCAAGAATGGTTAGAGATTTCTAGACCTCAGAGCAAACTAAAATCAGTCTTTTTATTGAATTACCTGGTTGAAGCTAATGTTGATGATGAGCTGCTCATCACAGTCGCTGGCCAGGTAGCCTGCTCCACTGGTTAGGCAGTGTGCCATGGGATGATTATCAGCCTCATTTAGGCATTCACATTCACTCTTAGTTATGAATGTTGCCAGGTCCATCTGATAATAAAATCAAGCAGGCAAGCACTAATAAATATCAATTTAAAAAAAAAGTGTTTTATTCGAATTAATGATAATTGTAGGTACTAGCACGGAACCAGGTATCATGGAAGAAAGGAAAGGAGGCCATAACCCAGCACTGGGTGATTCCAAAGTGATAAGATCTGCACCTGATGAATGATTTAGTTATCTATATACAGGGTTATTTATAAAACACTAGCAACCTCTCAGGACTATGGCACTAACACCATTAACAACAACTTTTGTTCTGACTTTAAAAAAAATAAAAATATCATATTTTAGTTCATCAGATTTTCATACAAAAATAAAAATATTTAAATTGAACATTCTAAATGTTACAAAGTATGCTGGTGTATCAATTTTCTAGTGTGATGAGTACACGAAAATGGTGTGAATGCTTGCTAGGTAGGTGTGGATGATAATGTTTCATTAGCCTGCTTACTATTACTACGAGAAGATTGTGCAGGAGGCGTAGGTAGGTACAGCAAAATACAGAGTTGAAATGTGTTAGATAGAACAACGAAATCTTGAAGGTTTGTTTTTGGTAAACGATGTTTTGTAAAAAATCATAGAACAAAAGTTGTTGTTTATGATGTTAATAATATAGTCCTGCAAGGGTGTTAGACAGGAGAATCTAAATATCTATCCTTCTTTAAAAGACTACTATGACCAATATCAAACTTGGATCAGTGATAACAATACTGAACAAAGGAAGTTGATACTAGTTGTTAAGAGGATGTACTTACATGACCTGCAACAGAGTTGTCTTCATCTCCAGCTTCATCAGTGCCATAGTATTGTCTAACTTTGCTTTCTAGTGTGCCTGGGTCAGCACCCTGTAGCTGGTCAATTCGCGTCTGTAATCAATAAGATCATTCTAATTAGAAATAATATCCAATTTTACTGACTCATTTTAATGACTAATTTAATGTGAAATCCTGAAAGAAACTAATACAAACAAATTAACTATTGCTCAGGTTGTAATGCTGATTCTTTTATGATTGAGGGGCCACGTACCCGGTTTCTATAGAAGATGAATGTCGGCATCGCACTAATACCCTGCGCGCTGGCCGTCTCTGCGCATCTTCCTACGTCCACCTTCAGGAACACAGCCCTAGGGAACTTCGCCGGTAGCTGTTCGAAGAACGGCGCGATCCGTTGGCAAGGAGGACACCTACACACAACATAATCAATTATTTACTACAACGATGACTTGAATATTTGAACAGTTTCGAACCAGGTTATACTCACCAAGTCGCTGTGAAGTCCACCACGACAAGTTTTGTGCCAGCATTGGCCATTTCTGTTTGGAAATGAGCTTCGCTTTCGATAACAGTAGCTAACCCCATAGTTTCTTATTAATGATTCCAATTTAAAACAAGAGTCCACAATCAAATGACAACAGTGGGAATGATACTTCAAAATGGTTGATTGACACTTCGATCTAGTGTTGCCCTATAAATAATTATTAAGTTGCGTTCAACAAAAATCAATATATTTGGGTCAAATGTGGGGGTCTAAGAGGGGGTCATTATTCTTATGTAACCGAAAAAAAAACTGAAATTAAAAACAGAGTTTTGAGTCATTTATAAGCAGCGTTATTCAGTTGTATAACAGTAAAGCGACTTAGCTAGCTTAATATTTTTTGTTAATTATGGGGTGACAAATCCTAAATGGCCCGCCCGAACCTTCCAAATGTTTAAATACGTCCCTCTCCCTGGTTTTATGGCAAATCGAGTTATTCGGTGTGTTCATTCTTTGAGTTTAGCACAGCTACACTGTCTAGAAATTCTCGCTGGCATTTTGTTGAGCTTATTATACCGGTTTCAAAACCAAGGTACTCAGGTGGGATGGACCGGGACTCGGGAGCCTTGTAGGTTACCTACATTGAGAAGCGTGTGAACTAGAAGTGTACATATGTGTATTTCGCCCTCACCACAATCAAGAAAGTATTTGCTTGGTTAATCAATTAAAAGGAAATTGTGTGAGACCAATTCAAGATAAAGAAGTAGTCGTCTGTTGTCATTTTCTCATCTTTATCATAATAGTACTGACGACAATGTAGCTACTTTTCAATAGCGTTTAGGCGTTGAAACTTGCGGTTAGAGTTAGTGAAATAGGTACAGGAGCCACGCAATGAGAGATTTAAAATCGATTATGTCACGCACGTGCATTTACATTTCTTTAACATTCATAACTACGCTGACAGCTGTTGTTGCAAATGATGAACTTTTTCGAAAACAAATAAGCAGTGACTTAGTAAAGGATACGGATTTTGACTATTATATCAATGCATTAGAAAAGATGATAGAATTTTGTATTAGACATAAAATTTACGTGGATTCCAATATGCAGTATGGGTTGTTTCTAATTGACGGTAAGATTGGCTCGGTTACTTATACTTTAGGAACAGAGTAAGTAGTGTAAGTACCTACTGCTCCTGCTTTAGGTTTGAACAAAACCGATATTTCGATCGATCGTCAAATTGTCCAGAATAGAATTGGACACCTGACATGTATACATTTAACACGCGTACCTATTCGTTTTTCGGTCCTTCTTTCAATGGGCAATCCAAAAATTCTTCGAAGAAGGCGAGAGGGAGTATCAAACTTTTACTGATTAAAACCCACCTGTCTTTCCTTCAGTTACCCTATGCTTTCCAAGGCCGTGGTAACCTTTCAACAATCCCGCAATCCTGTACCCGTGGCCAAGTTGGTAATTTGCAATAGTTAACGCTAGTAGAAAGCTTCAAGTGAACAGGAATGACGTCATCAGACGTGGTCAGAACAAAAGAATTGGCGGCAAGGTCAACTCGAAGCGTTCGACGCAAGCGAAACGGTTTGAATTGGCTAGGGGGCTGGCAAGCACCGGTTCTGGTGGGCACCCTCCCTTTTGCTGACATCTTTTTGAGGCACTTTGTGAAGGCCCTCACATTCCATTGGAATCTTCACTCAATCTGTCATCGTTAGAACAAAACAAACGTGCGGCTGGCAGAGTGCTCAGTGCGAGTTTTTTTAACGTTAATACGATCGACACGGTCAGTCATGATGTTTGGCGCTCCAATTGGTCCGCTCCAAGCTTTTAACCAATCACAGGGCCAGACGCGGTAAATCCCGAAAACTATTTGCACTCAGCGCACTGTACGTTGTAGGTACCATGAAGGCGACTTATAACATTACCAAAACATTTTGTTTTTTTTTTGTAGTGAATTTGAGGGAACTTGTGATACAGAAACGAGCGATTATCCCTATAGAAATGCGTGACCGTCTGTTAAAATTGCTTTTGAAGAACAACGTCCTCACTAAATTTTTCCATGAAAGGGTCCACGAACATGAAGAGGATCAGAATATGGCACAGGATATTAAATGTAAGCTATATCATAACATATCTAGAGTCACACTCGATTCTTCAATGCCTCTTTGCTTGGTTATCTTGCAAAAGAAAGTACGATTACAGACGAATATTACTCCAACCTTCTTGACCAGCTGGATGCTAAAATTCGCTAGAAGAGACCTGGCTTGAAGAAGAAGAAAATCATCTTTCATCAGGATAGCGCGTTGGCGATGGAAAAACTGCGGTATTTGGATTTGGAGTACAATTTGTTCGGCCATCCCTCATATTCTATTGGCGGGGCATCATCAGACTCCTATCTGTTCCCTAGTTAGTTAGTTAGCCCATTTATGTCCCATTGCTGGGCGAAGGCCTCTCTCTCCCTTTTCCACACACGTTTGTCTTCGGCCATTGCGGGCCAGTCCCTCCGGTATTTATCAAGCTCATCTCTCCACCATCTGTTCTTTCTGGGAAGCTGTTCACATCGAATGAACAGAGCGCCTTAATTACTCTTTGCATAACCTTCCAGACTTACATTTCTAGGAAAAAATAGTGACGTTGGAGAAACGCAGGCAATTTATTGATGTCGTGAGAGACCATGTAGAAAATAAAATCACATCATAGCTGTTTGTAGTCTTTCGCTGTCAGGCCGAGAACTTTTCACCCTGCCCTCGCTGAATGCTGGAAGGATCGATTGCATAGGCGTGTACAGCATCACAGCGTTACAGCAAGTCCTGTACGATGACAACGAGTGGACCTGTCCACCCCAGGATGTTGGGCTACTGAATTGAAATTCTATGATAGATGACAAAATATTGATAGGTTCACACAAAAATCAGGCATGACAGGTTCGAGTCCCCTTGGTGGGCAACGATCTTTAGGTGCGGAATGTTGTGAATAGGGATGTAAGATAGGCGGTTTTAGTTCCCGTTGCTCTCGCGCCAAAAGACCCTTGAACCGATTAAAGTTTCCAAGTGGATGATTTTTTCAGTGGCACACCTATTTTATAACAGGACCACGTGGCCAAGACAATCGGATAAGTTCAACAAAGATCTGTTGAAACGAACGAAGATGTACAGCACGGAAACGTTGGAAGAAATGTACGGCAAATGGGAAAGATACTCTAAGTTTGTATTTGACGAAAAACAATTTAAGCCTTCTCCAGAAGAATCTGGTATGGAATACAATTTGTTTATTACATTGTCCGCGTGAAAGAAAAAAATATCCCAAAGGTACATAATACTCGAGTTCATTAAAAGTAGCCTGCCATATCAAGGCACAGACGAAACATCTGGGATTAGGTACGTGAAATTTTGCTCGAGGCTTCCTTTTATAACACAGGCGAGCACTGAGAGAGAATTTTGCAAAATTCACCTCCTAAAGGTACACGCGCCTTTATAGTTGAGTTGTAGTACAGGTAAACCGAAGCGTGCATGTTGCACAACTGTGCAGGTCTCTACACAAGCTTACCCGACAGGTATAACTATGCGGGCAAAACTGTCAGGTACACCCTGACATGTATGGCCATTATACCTTAAGGGGATGAAACGTGGGTCCAAAATAAAAACCTACTAATAGAAACCTACTTTCACTCAGGCGAAGCCGCTGGTAGACGCTAGTAAATCTATACTATTAATATTATAAATGGGAAAGAGTGTGTGTCGGCAAAACGGAGACACGAATTAATGTGATTTTTTAAGTGGAGATAGATAGTTGAAGAAATGGAAAGTGACATAGAGTACTTTTTGTCGCTTTCTAACCCCCCACTTCCCAAGGGGAACCGTGTTACGCTGAATTTAACGCGAGCGAAGCCCCGGGCAAAAGTTAGTAATAAATAAATACAAACTTTCAGTGTGCTGTACTTATCTAGGTATTTACGTAATCTCCTTTCAACCATTTTCTTCAGATTTCTGTTCGGGACAATTAGGGTCAAATCATATACCTAACCTAAGATCTCAGTCTCCGCCTGTCTGTCAGATCGATCCTATGTGCAAAGAGGCCGTGGAGAAAGGCAGCGAGTACGGCTATGGGCTTTTACATAGGTGCGTTAAAAAATATTATATCTTTATTTTAGTATAAGTAGTCTAGTACTCATCAGGACTATCGTTTCATGAAGATTAACCAACAATAGCAGCGCAATTCATAGTATGAGGAAGGGAGGGCGCTCACAAAGAACACAGCTACCCAGGAACTTGTTGTTGTCTTTGTCGCACTTTCACACAAACCCGTGACCTGATGTGAGAACAAATCAGTTGCAGAGACAAAAATTGCTCATGTGCGCTATCTCTAAATGTCTCTTATAATTTAATTGGTATTCCTGTTGTTATTTTTCAGGCTTTTGTTAATGGTCGTCGCCCGATTTTCACGCGAATGTGTCATATTCTCTAAAAAATTGGACAAGTTTAAGACAGATACGTATTGTATGTTGGCTTTCAATGAGGGGGAGTACATTTCCGCATTTAGCTTCGGACTGCCAGACCTCATGTTTGAACAGAGTAAGTGAACCGTGCTTGAATCCACACAAGCATGTATTTCGGTGTCATAGTGGGAGTTAGGTAAATGCTTGTAGAAAATCAACGCTTGTCTTTAGGTACTAATGGTCACATTTCTGTAAATTCATCAAATCTTCGGTCAGAAGAGGTTAAAACTCGCTGCGAATTATGTTGCCTCGAGCAAGATCGTCTGTTGTATAAAGAGTAGACCCGAGTTGATTTTCTGCCAGCAATCCCGCTTCGTGCAACCGAGGTTTTAGTCGGTCTGCTACAAACAGGTTCTTTTGGGGATGGCGGCTTCTCAATGAAAATAAAGACGCATAATGGATCATGTAACACCTGACATCTGACACACGTCATGATTCAAGCTACATTCATTATCATATGCTATGCTATCAAGACGTGAAGATTCTTAAAGTTGAAGCTCTTCTGGCTGTGCGCTTTCGACTGTAGAATAAATAAAAAAAATGCGTTTTTTTGAAGGAAGACAATGATAAAAGGGAACGGCAGTATACAATCATTTATCTCTTTCAGTGGCTCTCTGCGGACTGCTAGGTCACGCTCAGTTTTTCCGCAACTACTGGCTCAAAAGTCTCCTTCAATACCAAACCTCAGAAGGTTGCTTCTCGCAGAACTTCGTGACTGGCGAGTTTAATGAGAAATTATTGAGACAGGGAGAAGAGGACACGTGGAAAATAAATGGTCCTGCGTCTATCATGAGTGGGCAGTGCCACGGACACTTCACAGCAGTGGCGGCAGCGGCGGTCTCACATGCCCTCAGATATATATTAGAAACTTATTATTGAACGCTATGACGTGTTTTTTTTTGCCATACCTTGCAATTAATTAAAGGTTTTTTTTTAATAATATAAACTAATGCTTGATGGTGATCTCACTTTTTTTTTTAACTATCACACAACGCTGTTTAGTCCCAAGCTAAGCAGAGCTTGTGTTATGGGTACTAGACAACTGATAAACATACTTATATATCTAAATACATACATATTATAGATAAATTACACCCAGACACAGAACAAATGATTATGCTCATCACATAAACATTTGTCCTGGGTGGGAATCGAACCCACGACCTCCGGCATAGCAGTCAGGGCCACTAACCACTAGACCAACAGGCCAGTCACTTGAAGTCCCCTACTCCCTTTTCTTTTGTAGCATACCTCGCACAATCCGTCTATCCTTTCTTTGGTCCTCCTCTCCCTTTCCATTCGTGTCTATTTTTAACAAACTAAAGGTCTTGCTCTTAAAAATATGCAGATGCGACACTTTTCATCTATTTTTACGTCGACTGGGCGAAAGACGCTATAGGTGGATAGGGGCTAATAAAAATAAAATAGGATACCTATACCATAAAGCAAAGTATAAATAAATAGCACATAATCGCACTAATCTGATAGCTACACTTAGAACTCAGGAGTAGTTAAGTCAAGCCTTAAGGCAAACTTGTTAAGGCAAACTTGCTACAACATCAACTACAAAATCGCTTACCATAAGGTGTGGTAATAAAACGCGATCCTATGAATTAAAAACTATATACCTATATACACCAAACACTTATATGCACCAAATAAAGAGAATAAAATGGAAGGATGGAAGGATTGCAGTTAGGAATATGGGCAGAAATGATGATGTGAAAAAGTGCTAATGTTGACAATTCGACCAATAAAATCAATGGTGCTATGGGTGAAACTAGCTCTAAATCGGGGCTGGAAAAAGCAAGTTGCGGTCTAGCATACGTAATTAGATTATTCATAATTAAAAAGTTATTTCTCCAGCTGAATCTTATCACAAGATAAAAATAGTAGTGCTGAAGTATACGCGGCCAGTTTACATTCGAATTTACTCACTACAACATCTTCGCAACTAAAATCAATGACAATCCCGTCATGATAAACAAGTTAAAATTGATTACTTCGCTGTGTCCGTGTGTATTAATTTTCTATTTTCCAATTATATTTTCTATGAAAAGAATTGTTCTCGTTGAAAAGCACAAAGATATTATTTATGATTTACCAGCAATAGCGGGTTTTGACTATTATCTAAATGCGTTGGAAAAAATCGTCGATTTTGCAATGGGACACAAGATTTACGTGGATTTGAACTTGGAATTCGGGATGTTTATGGTAGAAGGTAAGTTTTGAATCCACTTGAAATAGTATGTTTTGATACAAGTGGGGAAAGTTGTCATTGTGACCGAGACGGAGTTTTGGAGGTGTTTTGGAGCCGAGTGCTGCAGTGACAAACCACGTGTATCAACCGACGTTTTTCAATACACTTACGAAGACATATGTAAATGGAAATTGATGTGCGATTCGTTGGGGTCACTTAACATCCAGCCTCATACGATAATTACAATAAATTGTGGCGACCTCGTGCACTTTTCTGTACTAGCGCGGATAACAGTAAATTGTGTGCTTTAAAACAGTAGGGATAAGAGCGGTTTATTGAGTACATGTATTTTTGAAACATAATTTTAAAATGATAATATATTATTTTACATCATATCCACTGGGCACTTATGGAACGTCAGATTGTTACTCGAATCGAGTGTTATCTGTCTATTAATATCCATGAAGATTTATTAATAAATGCTGTACGCGCGTATGGAGAGTTCAGATATTACCTATGCATACAAGCATAGCGTAGTTGGCTTTATAATATTCCCACTGCTGGGACTAAGGCCTCCTCTCTCAAGTAGAGGGAGTGGGCTGTAATCCACCACGCGGGCTCAGTGTGGTTTGGCAAATATCACATGTCTTCGAATTTTTGGTTCTAGGACATGCCGGTTTTCTCACGATGTTTTCCTTCACTATTTTGAGAGCAGTGGTGATGAAATAAATTACACAAAGTAATGCGCCTGGCCGGGTTTGAACCAGTAACCTAAAACTCGTAAGTCAGGGCTGTTACCTCTCGGCCACCACTGCTCTCACAAGACGAGGATGAAAGTAATTTGAAATATATTTTTTGTAGTGAACTTGAAGAGTTTTTTGCAAGAGAAACGATATCTTATCCCTCCAGAAATACGATTCCGATTGGAACAGATATTGTTGAAGATTGAAGTAATAACTGACTTTTTCCAAAATATGGTCCAAAAATATAATGATGGGGAAAACAAAAAATACAGTCAAGATGTGGCAAGTAAGATACGACTTATTTATACTTTGTATTGTATTAATTTATCTGTTTTATTTGTTTGACATTTAAAAATATAAACAAAAATTCACGCATTTTTATGTTTAGTCTATTATAATTTTGTTTAAATTATATTATAGTGTAGCTTACGGCAGATATGATGACAGAATGAATGAAAATAATAACGTCATAATTATTATTATTATTTTCATCTGTTTATTAATCTCAGGACCCTGAGGTCCTGGGCCTTTGAGAGGCGTACAAGGGGCCGAAGCCAACTCGCAGAGGCCCTTTTGGTTACTATAATGGAACGTGATACCAACCGACGATTATCCCTGTACGCGCTATACTAGTGCACCCAAGGACAACCCCCGGTTTGAAAAACTATTGCGACATAATATGAAAAACAAAATAATAGGGCTATGATTTTTGGAGTCTTAAATGGACTGGTAATATGGAGCTATGTTAAGACTATGGCCCCTGCCTGAACAATGTTATTAATATCCATCGATAAAAGGCAGGGGGTGACTTGCACACTCATGAAATGGGCCCCCTAAAACGGCCGCTAGCACAAAGTGACGTAGCAACAAGGGGGCAACATATCCTGAGGCGCTTGAGGAGTGGAGAGGCATACCACGGCTATCAGGACAATCCCGGAAGTACGGTCAAGATCCCTACCAGCACCTTACTGGATTATGCATCCATCTCCCGAGCATGTTTGCTCTTGCGACTCTCCACTCAAGCCAGCCAGTAAAGGCAAGAGAGAGGTGGGAGCTCTGTTCCTCGTCAGTGTTCACTACGGCCGGCCAATAAAGGCAAGCCGGAGATGAAGAACAGGAATTCTCCCGGGAGATCGGGTCCGTGGGGTCGCTAATACCCAACAGTTCGCCACAAAACTGCCCTGCGGATTGTATCTCTTTTAGTCTGGCCCCTCATCCTAGGTATGTTACGGTAAAGAAAATTGTACCGATACAGACCCAGGGCATGTTGGAGCGCACAAGCCCCACCACGACGTAAACGTAGAGATACGACGATGGGGTTATTATTATTATTTATTATGAGCCCGTTGTGTCCCACTGCAGGGCAAAGGCCTCCCTTCCGTTATTCCAGTCTTTTCTGTCCTTAGCCACTTCTGGCCAATCCTTAAGGTAAGAGTCCAAATCGTCACGCCATCTCCTTCTGGGCCTACCGCGTCGCCGGCTCCTGCTGTTCGGAATCAACGTCATAATATTTAAGTTAATTTATTCAAATACTTCGCGAGTGTATCCGTGGAGTAACAGCGGGCACTAGAAGAATATCAGCACTGCGTTATTTATTGTTTTAAAATATCGCAACACAATCAGAGTTAGATATTTTTTTTATGCCTTGTGTCTGGCACTAAAAAATATTTATCTTTATTTTTCTCGCATTATATGATAGTCGCATGCCGATCGAGCGGTGGGCCAGAAAAACGCAAAATTGGTGCCCTGAAATCGCACGTCGGGGTCGCGGCAGACCAAGAAGGAGATGGCGGGACGACTTGGATGTCTTCCTTGGGAATTGGAAAGAAGTAGCTCAAAACCGGGAGCATTGGAAGGAGTGGAGGGAGGCCTTTGCCCAGCAGTGGGACAATATGGGCTAGATATAATAATAAATATGATAGTCATCGATAGTGTATAGCCTGTCTAAATAGTCAAACGACTTGAAAATTTTTAAACGAATTAAACAATCTGTATATTACATACAATGCTTTTTATAAGATTCTATTCGTAAACAATGATCATCTCTTTGCAACCTTGATTGTTCAACCAGTGTTAACTATATCAAATTTCATGAATTTGTTTATCTATTTGATAGATTACGCAAGTCGTTTGACTTTTTAGACAGACTGTTCCGTGGATTTGTACACCCTTTAGGGCTCCATCCCTTTGACAGTTCAGTTTAGGTCGTCAAATGGATCGTTAAGCGTTAAGAGCTCGTGGTAGGACCGCAGTTATTTTCAAAGATTACCTCGTACAAAAAACAATTTATACTTTTATAACGATTTTCAAACTGTTTTTACTACGAGCCAAAAGTACAATTAATAAACTGTTTTTTTTTTAGTCACAAAACTGTTCTACAACACCACTACGTGGTCAAGACCCCCAAAAAAATTCAATATAAATCTATTGAAACGAACAAGGGTCTACAGTCCGAAGCAGCTGATGAAAATTTATGGCAAATGGAATGTCTATTACACTAATGTAAATGATTTGTCAAAAAGTAAACCTTCGCCTCAAGATTCAGGTAAAGTTAATTTATTTTAATTTATGGATAGGCTCGCGTTTGAACACTATCTCACCTGATGGTAAGCGATGATGTGGCCGATGATGGAGCACGCTCGCCAAGAAATAACCTATTTACTTTTGATCCTACCGCCATATCGTACGTCTAGTGGTCTGATGATGGAACGCACTTGGCGGAATTAAATTGTGCAATTCCAAAACACACTCCCCGAAATACCACTACGTAGCAATTACCTGATGCTGGTTTTCAACTGA
Organism: Mythimna lalbum; assembly: GCA_949319445.1. Lineage (NCBI taxonomy): Eukaryota > Metazoa > Arthropoda > Insecta > Lepidoptera > Noctuidae > Mythimna > Mythimna lalbum. The sequence continues at coordinate 19,803,543 of OX439346.1, read as the reverse complement.
ACCTTGCTATGAGTGATTTCTTCATCATTACTTGTCTTAGCGGCAATTGTATTGTCTTCTTGTCTTTTACTGTAGATGAATGCATAGAATTATTAGCACAAACCCCAGTATCAAGACCGGCAGACTGTCGTATCCCACGTCATTGCAAAAAGATATTACATGAAGGCAGTGAGTACGGCTACGGGTTGTCACACAGGTGCGTCTAGAAGCTTTATATAGGGTTATTTGTAAAACACTGGCAACCTCTTGGGACTATGTTACTTACACTCTAAACAACAACTTTTCCGCTATGACTCTTATAAATCTATCATACAAGCTATCCGCCCCAGCTTCGCACTTGTTCTTTTCTAGAAATAAATACGAAAACTTAACAAATTATATAATAGAACCTTCCTCGAGAATCACGCTATCGAGTGGTAAAAACCGCTTGAAAATCGGTGCAGTAGTTTTTGAGTTTATCGCGAACAGGCAGACACGGCGGGGGACTTTAAATATTTATTGATATGTTTTATAATATTTTATTTATTGATTTTAGTTCATCGGATTTTCATACAAAAATAAAAATAATTAAAACTTTACTATTCTTTAACTTGATATCCTACAAAATACTTATGTAGATGTTTTGTTTTTTCAGGCTATTATTTATGATCATCGCCCATTTTTCTCGTAAATGTATCGTAATTGGTGAAAAAATAGACAAAATTATGACTAATAAGTATTGCAGGAGGTCTTTTAATGAAGCGCAGTACATTGCCTTGAACAACTTCAAGTTACCTGATCTCATGTATGAACAGAGTAAGTAAAAAGAAAAATACGAATACAGGAAAAATAAAAATAAATGTTCCAAAGAAACATACTCCCAGGATAAAAAGTATCCTATGTGCTATTTCAAGACATGATCTACACGTGTGATAAATTTCATAAAAATTCGTTCGAGTGTGCAGAAGTAAAAAACATACACATTCATGACCTTTTATATTTATAATATTAGTGAGATCAAGCCAGCTGCAGAAGTAGTGGTTTGAAATAAAATTTTTTTTTTTATCGTCATGACTCGATAGCGAATTTAATTTGACCCCGGTATATAGTTACGGGGGCCAAATTACCCAAAACAAACCTTTGAACTGTTTCAGTTGCTCTCTGCGGCCTCTATGGCCTCACTCAATTTATCCAGAACTCGCCTTTATAATAGATTGCCAGCAGCTGTAGATGCCAGTTCTGTCACCCGCTGCATTTATGTGAAATAATAGTACATTGTTACACTAGGGGTGAAAGTTACTTATTTCGTCCCGAGAAGGAGTTGGCGGCCGAGCGTAGCGAGGTCATTAATTCGAGGGACTAAATAAGTAACTTTAACACCGAGGTAAGCATTGTGCTTTTCATTAAGAATACAAGAAGATAGACTTAGTTTTTTTTTTTTTTAATAATTTGACAGCTGTTAGTTGAAAGTAAAACTCCCTAGGGATGAAAAGTGTGATACTTTTCAGCCCGCTCCTCAGGCAACTTCAAACCTACTTTCAGAGTATGAGTAATGAAATAGTACATTGTTACACTAGGGGTGAAAGTTACTTATTTAGTCCCTCGAATTAGCGACCTCGCTACGCTCGGCCGCCAACTCCTTCTCGGGACGAAATAAGTAACTTTAACCCCGAGGTAAGCACTGTGCTTTTCATTACGAATACAAGAAGATATACCTACCTAGTTTTTTTTTTTAATAATTTAACAGCTGTTAGTTGAAAGTAAAACTCCCTAGGGATGAAAAGTGAAATACTTTTCAGCCCGCTCCTCATGCAAGTTCAGACCTACTTTCAGAGTATGAGTAATGAAAAAACCTTTTTCATTACTCATGCTCTGAAAGTAGGTCTATCTTCTTGTATTCGTAATGAAAAGCACAATGCTTACCTCGGGGTTAAAGTTACTTATTTAGTCCCTCGTATTAGCGACCTCGCTACGCTCGGCCGCCAACTCCTTCTCGGGACGAAATAAGTAACTTTCACCCCTAGTGTAACTAACAATGTACTATTTTATCTTCATGGCTCGATAGCAAATTTAATTTGACACCCGTACATAGGGGCCAAATTACATAAAATAACTTTTGAACTGTTTTAGTTGCTCTTTGCGGTCTATTTGGCCACGCTCAGTTTTTCCGCAAATCCTGGCTCCAAAGACTACTTCAGTTTCAAACTTCAGAAGGTTGCTTCTCAGATAAGATAGCAACTGGAGAATTTGATGAAAACCAAATGAGGGAGTCTGAAAATTATGAATGGAAGATCACGAACCCGGAGGATATTATGAATGGACAGTGCAATGGACACTTCACGGCCGTGGCGGCGGTCACGCTCTCAAGTGCCCTCAGATATATAATTGAGACTTATCATTGAAATTTTACTTCTTGGTACCCCCAACTCCGGAATTAAAAATTTGAAGACGACTTTTTATTAAAGTCGGCTTAGGCTTTAGCTTGAAAACTTAATAAGCTTTTGCTTCGTTTGAACGTCCATTAAATTTGAAATCAACTGAAAAAGCAAAAGTATGAATTAATATCCATCTTTTCTCAGATTTTATATTTATGAATTTGTACATTTACACAATAAAACACAGATGTATATAAAATAAAACTCTTTCTTTTTTTTTATTTCTAACCGTTACCGGTTCCCATATTTTGTTAACATTGAAGTATTAAGGACTTGCATATATCCTGACAAACCTGCTGTCACTTGGAATACTTAAATAACATTTTTAGGGTTCCGTAGTCAACTAGGAACTCTTATAGTTTCACCAAGTCTGTCCGTCCTTCCGCGGATAATCTCAGTGATCGTTAGCACTAGAAAGCTGAAATTTGGTAGCAATATGTACCTAAGTATATTAATCACGCCGAAAGTGGCAAAATAAAAAGTGGAAAAAAATGCTTTATTACCTACCCTACCCTACACGTAAAGTAGGGAGTGTTTTTTAATTTCAACCCTAACGTGTGATATATTATTGGTTTTTAAAAATGAATAGGAGTTTACTGAAATACTTAATTGTTTTGATAATGTTAATATTTTCGGAAATAATTTCTTCAAATGTAAAAAAAATGTGGTGTCCCTCTAACTTTTGAACCATAAGTATAGAAAATATGAAAAAACTCAAAAGTAGAACTTTATAAAGACTTTCTAGGATAATTATTTTGAACTTGATGAGTTGAACAGTTTTTGAAAAGTTTTATAAAATAATTTATGAACTAACATTTTTAACATTTAACCGTATATGCAAGCATTTTTTTAACTCAGTTTATATATTCTATTATCCTGAACGTATCTTCTTTCAAATAAAAAAAGAATTATTCAAATCGGTTTACGCAATACAAAATTACCACCGAAAATCCAACATACATAACCCGTCTAGTTTATATAAATTAGTAACCAAATTACCCGAGAGATGGCGCTGTACTTTAGGCTACTTCGCGTTGATGGGGTCGGTACGGGTTATTATTATATTGTCGAATTGTGTAACTCTTAAGCGGGGACAATGATTGTGACGGACGGGAAACTACGGAACTCTACACTGAGCGTGGCCCGACACGCTCTTGGCCGTTTTTTTTTTAAAGTACTTGAATTTCAAATATGCTGCTTAAAAATTCCCGCAGTAGCTTGTTGTCAACCTTATCACGAGATAAAAAACAATAGCAGTGCAGAAAACGTGGTCAGTTCTCATTGGAATTCAGGTGTTGAAACATCTTCACGATTTAATTGTGAAATCAAAAGTCTGTCATGGAAGATTCAAAGTTAATTAAGTCGTTACATTCGTGCAGATTAATTTCGATTTTGGCATTTTTAATGACGAATTTTGTTTATACGTGCAGTGATGACGTTAAAAATAAAATTTTAAAACAACAAATCATTGATGATTTACCAGGGGAACTGGAATTCCCCCCTTATTTTTTTGCATTGAAAAAAGGGATAGAATTTTGTGTTGCCCACAAATATTACGTGGACATGAACATGCAGTTCGGATTGTTTTTGGTAGACAGTAAGATTGATAACACTATTCTTTAATGGTTTATTGTACTTTGTTGCCACTTTGTCTATGCACTACCATAGGTTGAATGGAAGAGAATGCCTAAGGCATTAAGTCCGCTCTTGTATTTGTTGCATGAAGATTATTATTATTATTATATCTAGCCCATGTTGTCCCACTGCTGTGCAAATGCCTCCCTCCACTCCTTCCAATGTTCCCGGTTTTGAGCTACTTCTTTCCAATTCCCAAGGAAGACATCCAAGTCGTCCCGCCATCTCCTTCTTGGTCTGCTCTGCATCTCTGCATCTCCTTCTCTCTGCATCTCTGCATCTCCTTCTTGGTCATGAAGATTAAATAAATAAATAAATATACCAGTAACAACTTATAAAATAAGTGGATCTTATCAAAGTTCATGTTCAGAGGCGAGCTTTACTCAAAGTTTACTATTCTTGATATTTTGAATAAAACTGTTCTATATAGGTTGTTATTTTACTATGACATTTTTGATTTGATTAGTGTAATGTGTACTAACATTTATTTATTTTTTCTAGTCTTAATTTTTTTAAGTCAAGTTTCAGTCCAATGGATAGTTTTAGACCTCTTAATCAAAGTATAATAATCGTAAAATTATTTAAAAAATATGTAATTGGAATGTCATTCAATTGTTTTGTCATAACTAAACACAGAAAGATGGAACAAATTAGATAACCTACACATTCCATTGTTACAGATGAAATTAATTTATTCACCAGAAAAAATCTGATTAATCGCAGGTTGTGTCTTGAGATGACTACTGCATATACTATACTTTATTCTCGTGAAGAATAGACATTTATAGAAACCTTTTTTACTGTCTGTTCAACCGAATTTACCTTCTATTTTGTAGGCATAAGGATGGCATTAAAAGTAAAATGTGGTTATAATGCTAACTATTTACTGCTCCCGCCAGTTGTTATGCTACCAACGTAATAAAAGTCAAATTCGGTTGAACGGACAGTAATGTTTTTATAAATGTCTAATGTTATTTTGAACAGAGTTTAGGTGCCTTGGAGGCTAACGGTTGTCCTCGGAGTCACCCGAATCCGAAAATGATGGACTTATCCGATTGGGATTTAGAGCGCAACGTGCCGTATAAAGTACTTTCGGTCAGTCGTCACTTCGGAACATAGTTCTTGGATTCTGATCAAATAAAATGCGCAAATAAACTAAGAATGTTAAAGTCTATCTAAAAAGTCAAACGACTTGGATTTTTTAAATGAATTAAAAAATCTGTTATATTACATAAAATATATTTTTTTAGGATTCTATTAGAAAACAATGATCATCTCTTTGCAACCTTGATTGTTCAACCAGTGATGACTATATCAGATTTCAAGAATTCGATTACATTACCTACTCAAGTCGTTTGACTTTTTATACAGACTCTAGTATGAAAAATATACTATTTTTGCAGTGAATTTGAGACAATTTTTGGAAAAAGATCCATCAAAACTCCCTAACGGAATACTTATCCGTTTGAAGAGACTATTCAAGCAGATCGACGAATTGGCGGACTATTTTAGCTCCATGTTACAAAAACATAAAAATGACACAAAAATCGCGCAGAATATGAAATGTAAGATCTTTACGTTGTAGGTTGAAGACTAACACAGCATTTGTTCCCAAAAATTGACCAGGGGCGAGTCGGGCTCGCACCATTAGAGCTACTCTTCTCTTAGACTAGATTGTGATCAAATTTTAATAAAAAGTCTGTTGTTAATAATAAGAAAAAATCCAGACAACCTTAGTTACTTTGGTTAATTTCTGAGAAAAAAGATCTTGATGCTTTTTGAAGATCTTTTTTTCTCAAAAGTCCCATCAGAGTTTTTTTTGGATCATTTTATTATATTATTTACCCATTTTAATTTTGCAGATATGATTCTGGAATTATAATATCGGAATTATCAGATCGACATTTGACTCAAAAAATAATATAATTTATAAAAAATAAATACAACATATTTTTGCTGTTTGATAGCAAAAAAAAATATTTATACTTAATTGAAATCACGGAATTAAAAAAATAATACCCATAGGTTTGTTAACTGTTTCAGTGGCACTATTATTTTATGACACGTGGCCGGAGCCTCCAGATCCATTCAATACAGCTCTGCTGAACCGAACGAGAATGTTGACTACAGAAGAACTGGTGGCTATTTATGACATATGGGAGAACTATCACTATTTTGTATATGATGTTGAGGATAACAGACCTACGCCTCTAGAAGCAGGTAAACTGTACTCACTTTGTTTAATATCTTCCATTTCGCGATTCAATTTTTTTTTCAAGTAGATGGTGCCCGCGTCTTCCCCCGCGTGAAAAAAGTAAATTGTCCCAAGGTAACATACTCCTGCTATTCCAAGATATGGTCTGCCCAACTGCCAATCCAAATCTATTTGAGCATGAATAAGTAATAAGTAGACACGCTCACAAACTTTCGCCTTTATAATTTGTACTGGTGTAATATAATATTGCCGACATAGCACGAAGAATCACCAAACTTAAGTGGTAATGGACAGGCCACATTATTCGCAGAACAGATGGCCGTTGGGGCTGAAAGGTTCTGGAAAGGTGACGATGTGCCTGAAGACGCAGCGTTGGAAGGGTTGCGGGAGTTCGATGGATGCGAGACGCACAGGACCGTTTATTGTGGCTAAATTTAGAGGAGGCCTATGTTCAGCAGTGGACGTCTTTCGGCTGAAATGATGATGATGATGATACAATTATATGTCATGTTTAATACTATAATTAAATTATTAATTTTAAGTAATTCAATCATTCTGCCCAGTCTTTTCCCAACTCTGTCGGAGTCGGATCCATTCATGACCGATGTAGCTCGAGATATTAAGATTATATAAGGAGTGACTATCCATCTGATCTTCAAAACCTGGATATTGGATAGCACGATACCCTTTGGCAGGACTGGTGCCAGATTTCTTGGCTTTTGACCTTCCGTGCATCCAACAGTCTTTACTGTTAAAGATTTAGAAGTGACAGCCGGGCCCAACGAGAAGCATGGAGGAATATTCCTCGATTCCGAAAGGGTCAAGTTCATAATCCATTCATTAGCCAATCGTAAAAAAAGGAACTTAATCTTGAAAATTGCGTTGTATGTTTTTTTTACTGAGCCACAAGCTTTTTATTAAAAAGAATATTATCTACCTAATCGTAATTTTTTTAAATCACCTTTTTCGTAATTTTCTTAGCAATTGCTTTTATTTTGGGCCCCATATCACGAAGATGCGCATAAAAAGACTTTGACCCAAGGGTAAAATAATTAAATTTAAAATAATTAAAGATTTTTTAAATTACTACCTTTGCCCGCGCGGCTTCGCTCCCGCTCTTCCCTACTCCACCCTACAATACCCAACTCTACCCTACTCTACCCTACTCTACCCTACTCTACCCTACTCTACCCTACTTTACCCTACTCTACCCTACTCTACCCTACTCTACCCTACTCTACCCTACTCTACCCTACTCTACCCTACTTCTCTACCCTACTCTACCCTACCCTACCCTACTCTACCCTACTCTACCATACTCTACCCTACTCTACCCTACTCTACCCTACTCTACCCTACTCTACCCTACACTACCCTATTTTTTTTTCTATAAGAACCTTTTCCTCACAATAACAATCACAACAAAAAAAAATCAGCCAAATCGGTCAAGCTGTTTTCATGTTAAGTCGTGACAACGGAAAACGGGGGTCATTTTTATATATATAGATAACGGTAATAAGGATTCGGATCCTTATTACCGTTATTATTTAAAAAATCTATACGTCAACCAACACTTTAACCAAAGAACATCATTTAATTTTTATTCAAGAATATTAATTTTATTTAACCTTTTTATTAATATTTTTTTCCAGATGAATGCATTGTACTGTTAGTGCAGAGTAATGTAGGACATTTACATGTAAGAACTCACCTAAACTGTGGGATGAGCCCTCGGTGCAAACGGGTGATACTAGGAGAAAATCAGTACGGTTACGGGCTGACACACAGGTACGTCTAGGGTACAGGAGGGTAATATGGTCTGTCGGTTAATATGGTCACTTGCTGCTTATATCTTAAAGAGGATATGCACTGTTCAGTGGTTATGCTTGCATCGAGTGTTTACTCGATGGTACCACTAGATGGCTCTATTACAGGAAGTCCTGCATTTGCTTTATAACCGACTTCTAAAAAAGGAGGTGGTTCTCAATTCGGTTGTTTGTATTTTTTTATGTTTGTTCGCGCATAACTTTATATACTATATAGTAATAGCTCTATCCCTCTTTCTCAATCGCATGCGTGATTTTTTAACACGCACGATTTGTTAACAAGGGAACCCCAGGGTCCTGGGACGCAAGGCAAAGAAGGAACATAGGAGTGCGTTTTAGTTAGTAAAAGTCTGACACGCCCTCCCACTTTAGATCGGGAAAGGTCATTGGATGATTTCTCATCTAAATAAAAAGAAATGAGCTACTGAACAACTCATTTCATTTATTTTAACCCTTCAGATACCGTCAATTAGAGACACAATAGTAAGACAATAGATGCGCGGCCACCGGTGGTCGCTTGGGGATTCATGAATTAAAGGAGAATTGACGTAATTATCAGAAAAAATATTTTACACTTTTTTTTTGTTTTCGATGGGGAAAATCATCTTATGACAAAACCCGCTCTTGGGCGGAGCGGGAGATAGTGTCAGACTCTTACTGATTAAAAACCCCATTCCGTTCCTTCTAGCCTTCATACCGGGGCACGAGCTCCCTTTCGGACAACCCTGTCCCCAGTAGGCTTCGACCCAGCTAGGCCCCTCCTGCTGCAGACAACTCCTTGAGGCGCGCGGGAACAGTGCGCGCCGTCGACGTCTTGGACTCGGTTCATTACCGGACTATCGGACAGCGAGCTACCCATGATTTTACACTTACAATAATATTTCATGTTTATGCCAGAAATCTTGTAATTATCTCTTTTTTTTTAAGTTTCTGTTTCTTTTACACCCTAATTGTTTTTTTTTAGTTCTTGTGCCTTTATTCTTAACTAGCTTCTGCCAGCGACTTCGTACGCGGATCCTGTTGCTTATGCCAGTGACAACGGGGTCGTCAAAATCAAAGATCTGAAACGTCTGATATCGAATTCTAAGAGCCGGGGGACTGGATTCAGTATTCACGCGCGATGGCTTATTAGCGTATTTCATGTATAACTTTGGTGTTTCTATACCGATTTCTATGATTCTTTTTTTATTGAATAGATAATAATATTAACTTTTTTTAATTAGGGATGAGTGAGAGGGTTATAAACGTAAGAGTTGACAAAAATAAACAGAAAGCTCCGAACTGCTAAGCTATCGGGAGTTACACGAGTTATTGTGAGTGAACCATAAAAGATAGACATATGCTGTCGTGGGATATTTTTTATATAATTTTAAGGAAAATATTTCCGTAATACATGATTTCTGTGTAGCTTTAACCATTAAGGCTGCAAACGCGACGGAAGCTTAAAAAATTGAGTAATTTCTCCCGTTTCCCCAACATTTTCCTTCACTGCTCTGCTCCTATTGATCGTAGCGTGATGAAAAGTATACTATAACCTGCCCAGGAGTATGAAAAATGATTGTACCAAGTTTCGTTAAAATCAATCGCGTAGTTTTTGTTTCTATAAAGAACATACAGACAGACAGACAGACAGACAGACAGACAGACAGACAGACAGACAGACAGACAGACAAAAATTTTACTGTTTGCATTTTTAGCATCAGTATCGATCACTAATCACCCCCTGATAGTTATTTTGGAAATATATTTCATGTACAGAATTGACCTCTCTACAGATTTATTATAAGTATAGATAAAACGTTTTATACGTATGTTGCATCTATACTTGGCTCCTCTTAGTTACTGGGTCATCATCATCATCATCAGCCTTTTTAATGTTCCCACTGCTGGGACTCAGGCCTCCTCTCTAGAAGAGGGAATGGGCCGTAATCCACCACGCGGGCCCAGTGCGGGTTGGTGAATGTCACATGTCTTCGAATTTTTGGTTCTAGGACATGCCGGTTTCCTCACGATGTTTTCCTTCACCGTTTTGAGAGCAGTGGTGATGAAATAAATTACACAAAGTAATGCGCCTGACTGGGTTTGAACCCGCGACCTACAACTCGTAAGTCGGGGCCGTTACCACTCGGCCACCACTGCTCTTAGTAGTTAGTTACTGGGTAGGTATGCTTAATCATTTACTCTCCTGTACCTAACTTATAACTATACTAGTACTAGCTTTTGCCCGCACGGCTTCGCTCCCGCTCTTCCCTACTCTACTCTACTATACCCTATTCTACCCTACTCTACCCTACTATACCCTACTCTACCCTACCAAACTTCACATAAACCATCCACTAAATAGTCTGAACAAAGCCTAAAAATTTGGTTTGGATAGGTGAGCCCGTTCTTGAGTTATAAAATAACAACGAAAAGTGGCATTGATTTTTATATATATAGATAGAACAGATTTGTACATAATTCATCTTGGCCCGCAGGATGGCCACCATCATTGAGTATTTAGTTTACATACTAATTGTACTAGTTTTTTCTTAATAATCCATTTTGTGTTACAAAAATATAGGACATTTATTATTATTGTACATTTTTTAATTTATTCCTAAACACACAATGTTTTTGTGTTTGTTGGTGTCCTACAACACAATTATTATTTTTTAGGCTATTATTACTAGCTGTCGCCCGATTTTCAGAAAAATGTGTCGTGTTTACCCCGAAAATGGATAAATTTAAGACGGATACATATTGCAAGATGTGTTTCAACGAGGCGGAATACATTGCTTTGAATAGTTTTCGATTGCCTGACCTCATGTTTGAACAGAGTAAGTGTTAGGAAATACAATCTTAGAATTACTTTTCAATTGTTCGAAAGATAACTTTTTGATCCTTGCAGAGCTCGGAAATCAACTACCCTCACTGCGTTCGGGATTCAACATGCCATCGGGACTTTAAGATACGGCTTTAATCACTAATCTACTATTAAACTGTTTCAGTTGCTATCTGCGGTCTTTTTGGCCATGCTCAGTTTATACGCAGGTACTGGTTCGATACTCTTCTTCGGTTCCAAACCACGCCAGGTTGCTTTTCGGAGAAGTTAGCAACTGGAGATTTCCAAGAGCATAAATTGAGAGAGGACTCAAACAAAGAGTGGGTCATCGAAAGGCCGTCGGACATCATATATGGGGACTGCAACATTCACTTCACAGCTGTCTCGATGGTGTCGCTCTCTCACGCCCTCAGATTTATAATGGAGAATAATTTCACATACCTACAACAAAATTATACTTTTTAAAATTTTCCGGAAAGTTTTTTTACTTTTCCATTATCTTTTGATTCAGTAAGTTTAAATGTACCAACCGTTTCTATTTATCAGCTTTTATTTTCCGTATACAACTTTTGGTTTTTTAAGTAAGGGTAGGCGCACATTTACAAATTTAACACAGTGTTGATATCAGTTAAGGTAAAATTATATCAAGGAGTCGTTGTTGAAACGATCCGGAGTGTTTATGCTTTTTTTTTTGTCGACGGGGAAAATCATCTTTGACAAAACCCGCTCTTGGGTGGAGTGGGAGATAGTGTCAAACTCTTACTGACTAAAAACCCCGCGCCGTTCTTTCTAGCCTTCATACCGGGGCACGAGCTCCCTTTCGGACAACCCTGTCCCCAGTAGGCTTCGACCCAGCTGGGCCCCTCCTGCTGCTGACAACTACTTGAGGCGCGCGGGAACAGTGCGCGCCGTCGACGTCTTGGACTCGGTCCATTACCGGACGATCGGACAGCGAGCTACCCATGGCTCGCCATCCGCGAGCCCGCGTCTACGGTGGCCGGAAATCGGGATCGGAATCCCAGCGATGGCGGCGAGGGCGCCGTTGCCTGATGCGGTCGGCCTCCTCCTTTGCAAGCATTATTGCTTCGCAGAAGGAGGCGACCGCCTGGCATTCCTCCTCGCTCCGGACCATGGCCTCGACCAGAGCCCGGCGCGAGAGGTCTCAGGAACCTCCCGAACTTGCCATGTCCGGTGAGGACCTGCGTCATGCGGAAGGTAAGGACGCCGTGAGGTCTTTCCAGCCACGCCTCAAAGAGGGGACTTACCGCCATAATCGTGGCGTACCCAGCACTGGGTTGCGATAGCCTTTGACGCCATTTCACCATGAGATCCCGCCGGAGCTCTGTCCGCCATGCCTTGACATGTTGCGGCAGTGGACTTTCACCCCGGCGTTGCATCTCCACGCGCATGTCGTGCATGTGTGCAAGGACTGTTGCCTCCAGATCCCACGGTGGTAGGCCAGCCAGAAGGCTCGCCGCTTCGCGGGAGATCGTGCGGTAACCCCGCACCATCCGTAGGCGTCTGGACCCCCAAGGTTGGGCAGGAGCCGCTTGAGAGCAGCCCCAGCCCGGAGAGTGTTTATGCTTTATTTGTAGCTAATATGTTTTTTTTAAATATAGAAAATCGGAACAGGATTTCGTAAAAACTACGTACCTATACGGACCATTTTAAAGTACACAAGTATGTAATTTGGACAAGCTATGGTTGCCTAAAACTGTTTGTTAAAATTGTGTTGTCAGTTTGTGACAATGGACAAGTGGAAAAAGAAGTTCTCTGAAGTTCCCGTGCGTAATCCAGTAATCTGGCGAGAACAAAAAAATCACCTTTTTTATTGTTATTTTTGCGTCGTTAATGTAAACTCAAATTAACCCTTCAGATACCGTCAATTAGAGACACAATAGTAAGACAATAGATGCGCGGCCACCGGTGGTCGCTTGGGGATTCATGAATTAAAGTAAATTCAAATAATAGCAGTAAATGGATTTATCTTGCTTTACCCACCTGCTAAATGACCAACTTTAATACGAATTCTAGATCTCTTGAAACTGCTGGTATAGGTTCTTGCCTATACCAGCAGTTTTATCTTCGATATCTGCAGCAGCTTCTAACCAAATGGAATAAGACAACATAATAGATGATGATAACCACAGAAAAGTTAAAAACTGGAATATTTGATGGAACACCAATACGTCTGCTACACCATTAAAGATGTAATTGAAAATAGATAAATAATGAAAACGAGTCCAACGCATGGAAATTATTTGTATCAGTAATGAAATCTTTTTGGTAATACTAAAGCATCAAACTACCAAAACTTGCCCACATTATGTTGTTATGTCTGAGCGATCTTGGTTGCAATTGCAACATGATCGTAATCTTTCATTATTTCTACTCTCATCTGGACCATTTTCCTGAAAATCTTGGCCATTTTAGCGATGAACAAGGAGAAAGACTAAATCGAGAAATTCGCACCATGGAGAAACGATATAAGGGCAGATGGAATGCGCATATGATGGCAGATTATTATTGCTGGAGTTTAAAACAAGAGTAGATCTTAAGCAAAGCTAGCTCATAAGCATCTCAGGCAAAAAATAATTAAAAAGATAATTTTTGACTATTTCCCAAAATAAATATGTTTTTTATAGAATTAATTTTCCGAATTTTTCTACAAAATTAAACATACACCATATCTCAAAAACTAAAGCTGATAGATATCAACTAAGACCTTTTTTTCTTTTGTGGCGACTTCGTACCGGAAGAAGCAGCATTGGAGGCCTCTAAAAAAGTGGACCGATGTCCTGGTCGCAGGAATCCGATGGACACGTGACACACGGGGCCGGTCGTTATGCACGGGGAGGCCTATGTCCAACAGTGGATGTTTTTCGGCTGATATGATGATGATGATGATGATGAAGATCTTTTTTACATAGCATGGGTAAGACGACAGCAGGACGAAATATGCATTTTTAAGATGAGAGAAAAGGATATGTAGCTTACATTGTATAAGTCCGACAGCTGTCGCCCGCACTATCTTATGAATATAGGTAATAACTTGAATTTAATACCCTCTGCTTCCACATCACCTTTCACTCAGGAATAAAAATATAATATTTAATTTAATAAATACTTTATCTTTCCAAACACACCTAGTTACACGAAAATGTAAATATTTATGTACATATTCATAATGATTTTATAAACTGTAATGTATCTACAAAAACTGCTACCTAATTCCTTTTACCACTCCTGAAGAAAAAATATTTATTCTTTTCTACATAATCATTGTTTATTGCGGGGATCGGGCGTGAATCATTGAAAGAACTTAAAATGGGGGCCCCTGCGGCGTAGCTTAGTTACAGCTTATCCGCGCTATAAGTTACAGAGAGACGCAATACATCTTACCTCGCCGTCATGCGGTTGGAAAAACAATATACGTTCAGTACAGTCACGAGCATTACGATATACCATATTATTTAACTGGCGTGTAAAAAACGCCGCTACAAAAAAACGCCAGAAGCGGCCACAAAAAAACGCTAGTTGCAACAGCTGAAGCGTGCGACATCTCTTGTGCCCGGTGAAGCTTGAAGCCGCTTCAAGCGTTTTTTTGTGGCGGCACCGCCGCACACGAGCCAGAAAAAAGGGCGCCTCAAAATGAAGCTTGAAGCGGTGTGTTTTTGAAGCCCGCGTGCGGGGACAGTAAGGTAGGTGCCAGATAAACGTGGAATAACGGTCATTGACCCTCCTACATTTGTAGACATTCTTCATTTCAAAACCGGAAGTAAAGACATAAAGCTGCCTTGAGTCGACATGTGTCGTGATCTTTTACAGATCTAGTAATGTAAGAAGGTACTTACGCAGAGATATTAGAAAAAGGTCAATGTACTTTTTTCTACGGTTATCTGGCGCCTTTTATAGTACACTTATCTCTTGAATGGCAGAATTTAAGAAAGAAAACTGGGTAAGTGTGACTCGGACTCGCGCCCAGAGGGTGCCGTGCAATCCTAATACCTAAGTAAATAGTTCAACCCAAATGGAGTCTCAAAGATTTTTCCGAATCGCAAGAAAAGTTTTTTTTTGTGACTGTGTTTAGATTTATTCCTATATCTGTGCTATAAGACCTTGCTTTATACCAAATGTCAGGATTCTGGGTCAACTGAAAGTACCCTATGAATTTTGATTCCCTTGAGAGTGTCGAAATATACGTTTTTTGCGAAATAAATGGTCGTATCTTTTTTAAATTAATTTAGAAGTTTGATTTTTTTCTCAGCTTCAAGAGATCATAGATTTGAGTATATGATTTTAATTCCAAGTTGATACCTCCACGCGTTCCGAGATTAAGGATCTTGACAGACAGACAGGCGGACAACAAGGTGATCCTAAAAGGGTTCCGAAGATTTGGTATTTTTATAAGATATCTGTTGTAGGTTAGTATAACTTACCTAATTTTCAACTGGAAATGATTCATCATCATCATCATCATATCAGCCGAAAGACGTCCACTGCTGGACATAGGCCTCCCCCAAGCGTCGCCACAACGACCGGTCCTGTGCGTCACGCATCCATCGGATTCCCGCGACCCTGACCAGGTCGTCGGTCCACCTTGTTGGAGGCCTTCCAACGCTGCGTCTTCCGGTACGTGGTCGCCACTCCAGAACCTTTCGTCCCCATCGACCATCTGTTCTGCGTGCAATGTGCCCTGCCCATTGCCACTTAAGTTTGGCGACTCTTCGAGCCACGTCGGCAACCTTGGTTCTCCTGCGGATATCTTCATTTCTGATGCGATCACGCAGGGAAACTCCGAGCATAGCCCTTTCCATCGCCCTTTGGGTGACTTTGAGTCTTCTTATAAGGCCCATTGTAAGCGACCACGTTTCGGAGCCATAAGTCATCACTGGCAACACGCACTGGTCATAGACTTTCGTCTTGAGACACTGTGGTATATTAGACGAGAAGACACCGCGCAACTTCCCAAACGCTGCCCAGCCGAGTCGGATTCGACGATTGACCTCTTTCTCGAAGTTAGACCTACCCAACTGGACCGTCTGTCCCAGGTAAACGTAATCGTCCACAACTTCGAGTGTAGAGTCTCCGATCTTAATAGGAGTGGGTGCTACATGGATGTTAACCATAACTTTGGTTTTGTCCATGTTCATTTTAAGACCCACTCTTTCGGAAGCTCTACTGAGGTCACCGAGCATTGTACTGAGTTCTTCCGTTGTCTCAGCCATGACTACTATGTCGTCGGCAAACCGAAGGTGAGTGATGTACTCGCCATTGATATTAATGCCTAGTCCTCTCCATTCCAGAACCTTGAAGACATCCTCCATTGCAGCCGTGAAGAGTTTAGGAGAAATAACGTCTCCCTGCCTCACACCTCGCTGCAAAAGGATAGGTTTCGATGTTTGGTCTTGGAGTCGGACTGACATGGTGGCGTTTTTGTATAAACACTTCAGCACTTCGATGTACCGATAGTCAATCTGGCACCGTTGGAGAGACTGCAGTACAGCCCAGGTCTCGATCGAATCAAAGGCTTTCTCGTAGTCCACAAACGCTAAGCAGAGAGGCTGATTATACTCCTCAGTCTTCTGTATAATCTGCCGCAGCGTATGTATGTGGTCTACGGTACTAAAGCCTTTTCGGAATCCGGCTTGTTCGGGAGGTTGGAAGTCGTCGAACCTGCGTGAAAGACGGTTCGTGATGACTCTGGAAAACAGCTTATAGACATGGCTCAGAAGTGAGATGGGTCTGTAATTCTTAAGCAGGGCATTGTCGCCCTTCTTAAAGAAGAGTACCACCACACCTCTGCTCCATGCCTGTGGCGTTTTTCCCTCGAGGATGACGGAATTGAACAGCTTCTGAAGGGCCTTAAGGACCGGTTTTCCACCCGCCTTCAGGAGTTCGGCTGTAATTCCGTCCTCACCCGACGCCTTGTTGTTTTTCAGCTGCTTCAGAGCCATCCTAATCTCGTACAGGCTGACGTCCGGGATATCTTCGGTGTAGTGTCGAGTCAATCTAGCTCTTGGATCATTTGCTAGATTTGCAGCGGGTTTAGTGATAGATGTGTATAACTGCCCATAAAAGGTCTCGATCTCTCCCAGAAGCTCCGATTTGGCGGAAATGACTCTGCCATCGTCGGTCTTCAGTTTTGTTAGCTGGCTTTGTCCAATAGACAGATCTCGTGCAAAAACTTTAGAGCCCTCGTTCCGCTCAATCGCCTCCTTAATCCTTTCGGTATTAAAGCGACGAAGGTCACGTTTCAGAGACTTTGATATCCGTCTATTGAGTTGCCGGTATCTGCACGCATCGTCTGAAGACTGCAGAATCATCTCACGCCTCTCCTTCATGAGCTCGAGGGTCGGATCCGAGAGCCTTTTTTTCTTATTTGTACGGTGAGTCTTGAAAAATTTAGACCCAACCGTGTGGACAGTTTCCACGAACCCATCATTATATTCGTCCACGGAGCTCCCTAGGCACTCGAAACGGTTGTGGAGTTCGAGCTGAAAGCACTCGGAGTTTTGGATCTGGATCTGTGCTGGACGGAGCGTAGACTTCACCAGTCGAGACCTTTCAAGCTTGATGTTGATATTCAATGTGCCTCTTAACATGCGGTGATCGCTTCCAGTTTTCACCGCATTGATCACAGAGACATCATTGAATATTTGCTTCTTGGTCGACATGATGAAGTCAATCTCATTTTTAGTTGCACCGTCAGGACTTTGCCAGGTCCACCTTCTATGCTCACGCTTTCTGAAGAAGGAGTTCATCATGTAGAGGCCCTCCTTCTCCATAAAGCTGGCCAGTAGGTGTCCCCGGTGGTTCCGACGACCCAATCCAAATTGCCCCACTCGCAGCTCGTCACCGTCTCGTTTACCCAGTTTCGCGTTAAAGTCCCCCATGACCACAGTGAAATGAGTTTTATGACCATGTATGGCTCTGGATACATCCTCATACATGGTCTCTACTTCGTCGTCGGAGTGTGACGAGGTCGGGGCATAAACCTGTATGACCTTCAGCGAATATCTTGATGATATTCTGAGTATAAGGTACGCCACCCTGGTCGACACACTCTCGATCCTCACCACATTGTTCACAAGGGACTTTTTGTCTTGTTTGTTTGTTGATCACCCTCCCGAAAATAGAGCAGGTTACCGGATTTAAGAATTATCGTGTCCTCCCCCTGTCTTCGGACTTCAGATAATCCTACAATACTCCAACGTAACCCACTCAATTCCTCCTCAAGTTCGGTGACCTTCTCATCGGACCTCAGTGTACGCGTGTTGTATGTTGCCAGGTACAGTCGTTTTTTGGGGTAGCCGGATCCCTTCCGGAGATTCTTAGCACCCCTTGCCTCGCCATTGCCTTGACCGCTACCGGAGTCAAGGATAGCCGGGCTGCCGGGCACTAGGGGCCATTTTTTTGTTGTGTCGTTCATAGGGGGGGTTTGCCATAATCGCCACGCTTGGCAGGCGGGTTGGCGATCGCAGTGTGGTGGTTGAAATCCACAGAGAATGCTGCTGCCCATTCTCTGGTATGTCCCTTAGTCGCCTCTTACGACACCCACGGGAGGAGATGGGATGGTGTGATTCTTTACGTCCGAACACCATACGGACGGAAATGATTAATGAACTAAATTGGATCATCCTTCACCTTTGTGTTGCCAGATTACTTAAGAAGTTAGAGTACTATTTTAAAAACAGAGATTCTTTTAAATGAAGGTGCCGCTGGTGCAGTGGATGAGCGAGTGGTTGCTGCGCTGCGTGTCGGGGGTTCGATTCCCGAGCGTAATAAATATTTGTTAGGCCTAAGGCAAAGGTGTAGGTGTCTTTTGTATGTGAGTTTACATGTTTGAGAACACCCTTACGATACAGGAGGTACACGTAGTAGCTAACGTTTTAAATAGAGAAAAAGCGAAAAAACTAACAAATCCTTCTGCAATATGCTTAAGTATATAAGCGCCTGCTCAATTCTCATTGCTAAGTTATTTTTATGTCTGAAAGGAATTTGCTCGAACAGTTTTCATGGAAAAGTAAGAAGAGCGGTGTTTATTTCCGTCCAACCTATTATCCCATTCAAAGAAATAAAACTAGGTTATTATTTTGTACTACAGTTCTGTAGCAATCCTTACTAATATTATAAAAGCGAAAGTGAGTTTGTTAGTTTGTTTGTTACGTCTTCACGCCTAAAAGGCAAAACCGATTTTGATGAAACTTAGTACACGGATAGGCCATGACCTGGAATAGGACATAGGATACTTTTTATCCCTGAAATATGTTCCCTTGGGATAATTTTCTGCTATCACGCGTGCCAAGGCGCTGGGAGCAGCTAGTATGTACATACAATCTTTTCGACTTAGTATGATCCAAAAACCATTTTCTTGTGAAACCACAAATGTGACTGAGAAAAGAGCTCTATATTTAGCTTCAAAATATTATGTTAGTTACAATTTATATCAATATAGAATATCACATACTGTACCTACAAGAAAACCGTTTTTGTATTTTAGATAATTATTACTTTTATGTATTTTTTTCGTGACTTAAACTACAATATGCAATGTTACAAGTATTAGCAATTAACGCAATTTTTCACGAATAATCAAAAGACAATATTTGAATATAAAATTCGACACCCGAGACTAAGAAAAACTGTATAGGAGCTCTGTGGGAGTATTGTGTGGGAAAAAACAATTCGAGGAAAATAAGTGGCCATCCGTCTTTGTTCTCTCATCCTCATCTCTTGATAAAAACAATAGCACTGAAGTAAATGCGGTCAGTTTTCATTCGAATTCAGATGTTGGAACATCTTTACGGTTAGACGAGAAAAAAATCGCGATGAATGAGTCGAAGTCTATGAAATCATTACGCTTGTGTAAATTCATTTCAATGTTGGTATATTTAATTACCCTTATTTGTATGAGTGGTGCTGTCGCCTATGATAAACTTTCATACAAAGTCATTATTGATGATTTTCCAACAGTTTTGGATTTTGACCGTTATTTGAGTGCATTGGAAAAAGTGGTAGATTTTTGTGTAAGTCATAAACATTACGTGGATTTGAACATGCAGTTTGGATTGTTTTTGATAGACGGTGAGATTGTACAATTATTATAAACGATATTTTAACCCTTCAGATACCGTCAATTAGAGACACAATAGTATGACAATAGATGCGCGGCCACCGGTGGTCGCTTGGGGATTCATGAAATAAATGGAAATGTTCTCTTTTAGTTGTTATTTTTTACTTTCGTGTGTAAAGTAATTAAGTACAAACACCTATTTTTACAAGATTACTAAAAATTTGTACGATTTTAAGAAGTTGGAGATCTTACAATAACTCAAAATATAGTGTGAATACATGGTTTAATTGGATGTTCTTTAATAAAACCACTCTCTAAAAGCTCAATTAATGGTATATAATGAAATGAGTACGACTACTTACTTATATAGGTACTTTTTATATTGTAGATGAAATTAATCTCTTCGTGATTCAAATTCTAATAAAAAACTAGATTCACGCACCTACACTTACTTTGTGTTTTTTCTTTCTTATGTATTATTAATACTAAAGCGTTATAGGAGAATAATATTTGGCCAAAACCTTGCAGGGTTGGCAGGAAAAAAGTCTAGACTTATAATTTATTGTAATAATAATAATATAATAATAATATTTATTTCTCTAAAAACTAATACTACAAATTACATAAACTTTAAATTACAGGCTATATACTTAAGACTATAAAACAGAGGAACATCTGTAACCGAACTAGGACGAGTCCTGTATCTCGGTATACAGCGCCACACCCTCGGATCAACAAAAAGCATTTATTTAGCCCAATCGGCATGCACAATAGACTCTACTTGAGTAATAACAGTTAATTTAATAATTATTCTATATTTTATGTATAGCCTTGGACGCATCTGTAGGAGTGTTATAATATAATTTAATACATTTATTTGCAGTGAATTTGCGGCAAACTTTGCAAGAGAAGCGAAAGAGTGTTCCTGCAAAAACACGTTCACGTTTGGAAAATCTATTTGTGAAGAATGACGAGTTGTTCGATTATTTTCACTCAATGGTGCAAAACAATGAAAATGTGACGAAAATGGGGCAGGATATAAAACGTAATAATTATATTTTCATTGCTTAGTAACTAGAATTAAATGTGAGACAATCTATCTACTGGTATTCTATATTTTGTGCCTTAAGAGGGTCCTTCTCCACTCGCTTATCGTAAACATCGAAAATGGTTTAAAAGCTTGTTACTTCATTTAATGCATTCCAACGCGATGTTTGACGAAAAGGCAACGCAAAATAAGAGAGATAACGCCTGGAAACTCTGTTAGTACTCGGTAATTCCGAGATTTACTCGAAAATTTCACAAAACTTGCTCCAGGAAATAGCTGTTTTTTTTAAACCCTTAAAAGTGTTTTGGAAAAAGTTGTTGTCATTTAGAATCTTTTACAACTTAACCCTTCAGATACCGTCAATTAGAGACACAATAGTAAGACAATAGATGCGCGGCCACCGGTGGTCGCTTGGGGATTCATGAATTAAATACTTTTACAGGTTTTAAGAGTACAAATGAATAAGATTTAGGCAATTTGTTTTTTTTTACTGTTATTTCCAAAGGTTATTTGGATCCATATTTGCTTAATCCTCCAATTCTTTCAAAAAAAAATTACTTGTTATTTTCTTAATTGGTTTAGATCTTTATTCAATCATTAGAGTGTTCAAAGTATGGATAAGCGTATCCATACTTTGAACACTCTAATATTTAAATTGCATTTGAATGTAAAATAAAAAAAGAATAATTTAAACTGACGTTAGAGTTTGAAATGAACGCCTACAGATTTTTTCCGGGCAAATCCACCTATCAGACATACGATAGCGCTATGATAATAAAGGCTGATCCAATTCCAGCTATTTAATTTTCATCAATATAAGTTATTTTGTCAAAAGAGGATGTAAGTCCTGGGGCCACGTTCCAATAGCTGATTTATTACGCTTTAATACCACAAACCTAAATACCACTGGTATTTCTTTGAACCTGTGTTTATTTTATATTCCGAATGGATATCATTACACACAGTACAGTCAACAATAATGCTTTGTATCTTTAATTGAAACAACATTCAATTAAATAAAAAAGTATTGTGGACCGATGTCCTGGTCAGGGTCGCGGGAATCCGATGGATGCGTGACGCACAGGACCGGTCGTTGTGGCGACGCTTGGGGGAGGCCTATGTCCAACAGTGGACGTCATTCGGCTGATATGATGATGATGATTGTGTTATATCATTACGTAGGTGTGAAGCTGAGTAATGGTTTCGTACAATCTTTCTCTCAACAGATAGTGACTGTTACTAGCAACTTTGAAGCTTTATAACATGGTTGTTGATTAATATATTTGTTTATTATAAGAACCAAACTTTATTTCATTATTATTATTATATTATCATTTATATTAAATAAAAAAATGACTTGTATTCTTTACACAATAAAATAAGTACACATATATCTAAGGTCGACTGGTAGAAAATGCCTAAGGCATTAAGTCCGCATTTGTACTATATTCTAGTGCATAAAGATTAATAAATAAATAAAAAATTAAGAATTATTGTTTCAGTGACGTTACTATTTTACAACGCATCGACGTGGCCAATACCGCCGGATAAGTTCAATAAAAAATTGCTAAAACGAACAAAGATCTTCGGTCCAAAACAATTGAATAAAATCTATGGGAATTGGGAGGACTACTGCAATAACGTGAGTGATTTTGAGAAGAACTTCCCTTCTCCTAAAGAATCAGGTAACGTTTTTTTTTTTGCAATACTAATATAGTTTTTACTCTTAAACTTGTTTACTACGCTCTATGCCAGTCTCTACTATCTTACTGTATAGTCTGTTGGGGTGGTGCTGATAAAACTTCGCTGTTAAAGCTTGAAAGGGCACAAAGAGCGGTTTTGAAGGTTATGTTTTATAAACCGTATAGGTACCCAACAACTCAACTCTTTTATGACAGTGAAGTGTTAACAGTCCGGAAACTTTTTGTGCTTCATACTATACTAAGGAAACATCGTAGTCCTCCCGCTACCATCACAAAACGACGGGCCGATATAGTATTTTGCTCCGAACCACCCGGCACCGCTTTCGCGCGCAAACAATATCCATTTGTTAGCACCAGACTATACAATAGGATCAATAAAAGTCTTAAGATACATACCTTAAGCAGATATGAATGTAAGAGCAAGTTGAAGGCCTGGTTACTCACTTTGGACTATACTAATACGGAGTCACTTCTAACGTAGAATTCCACAGCTGTACACATGCTTTCACACACACACACACACACCCACACACCATCACCCTCTTACATACTCACTCTCACGCGCTGACATACACATACATACCGCGCAGTAGATGAATGGCAATCTATTCAAATTTATTTAGTTGTTTATTTTTAATTTGTCTTTAATTTTTTATTCTGTTTTGTTTATTTGTTTTTTATTTTAATTTTTTCCTATTATTTATTTTAACCAATACTTCTTTTTCAAATAATGTCGTCTTACATGGGCTATGAATCTAATAACTAATAACTGTAAATATACTGTCTCCCAAGATACAGGTTTTTGCCTAGTTTGGGAGACAGCAGGCTATAATTTGTTATATAATTTGTTCCTGTTCTAGTTACTAAGACCCGATTTATGGTTGTGTTCCAAATAAAATTATTATTATTATTATTATTATTTTGGAGTTTCGTGAACGTTCTTTTCCATAGATATTTAGGGGTAATGACATGAAAATTGCTTCCTCTTTTTTGTGACTTTTTTGTGTCCGACCTAGACAATTCAAAAGCAAATATAAATGATTAAATTAAATTAAACGGTTTGAATTTGAATAAAAAATCTAGAAAGGTGACTAAAAACCCTTAATTATTTTAACCCTTCAGATACCGTCAATTAGAGACACAATAGTAAGACAATAGATGCGCGGCCACCGGTGGTCGCTTGGGGATTCATGAATTAAAGAAACCAAAATCAATCTAAAATATGCATTCGAAAAACTCCTCCACATCGCTTATCTTTATTATTTTTAAATTCAACACTTGAAGTTGTAGGCATTTACGTTTTCCTGAGATAGACGATCCAGTTAGGTAGATCTAATGGTGGGTAATATGTAATAGGTGGTATAATTTTTTCATCTGACATACCACAGTGTCTCAAGTCGAAAACCTACAAGTTCGAGTTGCCAGTAATGATGATCTGGTGGTGGTGTGTGTGTGTTTGTGTGTGTGTGTCTTTTTGTCGTCTAGAAAGGGCTGGGTATGATCGGAGTTTCCTAGAGTGATCGAATTAAAA
Source organism: Mythimna lalbum (assembly GCA_949319445.1). Classification (NCBI taxonomy): domain Eukaryota; kingdom Metazoa; phylum Arthropoda; class Insecta; order Lepidoptera; family Noctuidae; genus Mythimna; species Mythimna lalbum. The sequence goes on along the minus strand of OX439346.1, from coordinate 19,779,271 downwards.
GTGAAGATATCCAAAGGCAAACTAAGGTTACATACTTAAATGACAGTGGGCTGAGCAGACGGTCGATGGGGCTGAAAGGTTGACTGCAGTCTGTGTAGTTTAGTAACCAGTCTACTACAGTTACAAATATAAAAAAAAAACATTTGAAGAAGATCTCGAACACAAAGACACTCCCACAAACAAATAATCACCTCGTCCTCTTTTAGATGCATGCTTAGCCCACCTGGTGCAGACTCCTCAAGCACATTTGAACAGAAGACCTCAACCGAACTGTCTGACTCCACGTCACTGCAAGCTGATGATTGATAGAGGCAGTGACTTTGGCTATGCGCTGACACACAGGTACGTCAAGAATACAGGATGACTTTTCATCAGGGATGTTATGGAGCTTCGTAACCGTAACCAAAATTGGTATAAAAGTTTTATATAAAAGTGAAGTCTAAAAATGATAAGTTGCGACCAGTTTTCGTGTATTGCACATTGCCAAACAAATGATAAGTAATCTAAACTAGAAACAAATTTTGCTGTTTGTATCTTACTTTATAATTTTGAAATTTCAAATGTGATCTCTCTCTATTACTCAATGATTTGTTGGAAGAAAACTCAACTTTTAGTTAAGGTCACCTATCTACTTACATGGCCTTTGTAATTCACTTATTTTATAAGTTGTTATAGTGTACAATAAAGAATTAACAAAGCAACTATTTTGGCAGTTAAGAATATAGTACCTACCATGTTATCCATGTTTTACTACTAAACAATACTTACAGCAGCCTAAATAATAATAATCGTTTTATTGTAGACTCTTATTTCTGGTCATCGGCCGTTTCTCTCGAAGATGCGTCGTGTTCTCAGAGAAAGAGGACAAATTGAAGACGGATATGTTTTGCAAGAAGTGTTTCTACGAGGCGGAGTACATTGCCTCCAATAGCTTCCAAGTTCCCGACCTCATGTATGAACAGAGTAAGTGATTATTTACCTTTTAAATCATTAGCAATTTTTCTGGGGGTGCTTTTCTTCCATTTTTTCCTGTCACAACTTCTTGTTCTTTCATAACACTCCTTTCCACTTTGGTCTTCCTCGTTCCCTCCATCCATCCACATGTATACTAATAACTCTTTTAGTTAAGCATGTTGAGTTTCCTTCCTATTCACACGACCATTCCAAGACAAACAATTGGCACCACTTTTAAACTTCCTTTAATATACTTATTTCTCAATTTATCCATTCTTGCCGTACCACACATCCATCTCAACATTCTCATCTCCGCTAAATGCAATCTTTTTTCATCCACAGTTGGTCTCTGCGGCCTTTTCGGCCACGCTCAGTTCATCCGTAACTACTGGCTCAAAACTCTCCTGGATTTCCAAACTTCATATGGCTGCTTTTCGAGTAAGATAGGAACCGAGGATTTTGAAGAAAATCAAATGAGAGAGGATGAAAACGATGAATGGAAAATCGACAGGACATTGGATATCATGAATGGGCAATGTAATGGACACTTCTCATCAGTCGCGGTGGCGACTCTCTCAAATGCTCTTAGATATATATTGGAAACTTATTATTGAAATTAGTTACGTACCATTAAATACACTTCCGCTTGACCATCGCTAAGTTCATTTTTGATTGCACTCGAAACGATAACTTTAAAGGGATAACTTTGGTGCCGCGCCGCAGGATTAAAGCGAATTTAAGTGATCACGCAGAAATGACCGCGATGCCGATGGTACGTATTGCTTTGCTCTGAGAGGTCAGATACTCATCGCCAACTGGATAACCGATTGTAAGATTATACTACGAATTGAAATTTACAATGGCAAAACAATGGCATATGTCACGCAAGGCAAGGAAGAAATAAACGAGTTAGATTTTAGTCAGCAAAAGTCTCATATCCCTATCCACCCAAGAGTGGAAGAAGACACTGGATGATTTCTCAGCTTTAAAAAACGGGGTCAAATTACTCATTCGTTTACAAGAGTCTATAAAATTCGAAAACAAACAGCGATTTTGTTAATCGATTTTAGGTTTAATAAAACTTAATTGTAACTTTATTATATTTTAGCATATAAGAAGTTCTAAAAACCTAAGAGATACATTAGGGGACAAAATGTCCCCTAACATGATACGCAATGCTCAATCTACGTGACGCTGCCCCAAAATTTTACGATGCATTCTCGTACATGTAGGACTTTGGATTTGACAGCGTTGTACGTCATGTTTGGGGAAATTTTGTTCCCTATTGTAATTGTGGCTTAATACTCAAATGTTTATTGTATCCTATCCCATAATGTATGCTTAGGTGGTAACATAATGGGCTGCTGGAATGTCTGAAAGAGTTACCGTAGTTTTTGTTTGATACTTACTCACTCCAGCGTTGCCATGGACGTGTTTGTACGACTTCCTTTAATACTAAGGTCTCGTCTCGAAAGTGACAGCTGCGGTCGACCTCGCCTCATCGTAGGTACTATAGATAGCCGAGCCAATGTCGACCGGACGGTGACTACCATGAACATAGATTCTTCCGGTTGCAGGTCTAGCTACAACAACCATGAGAGCTTTTTACACTTTGAATAAGTCGTTATTAAGTTGGCTAGGCAAAAGCAAAATATTTTACTGGACTACTGTCAGATGGTCTTCCTAGACTCTGTCAGCGACGTTTAGCTCTATCGAAATGAGAATGTCATTTTTTTAAATCATTTTCTTTCTTTCTTTTTTAATTTTTGCCTCATGCTAGGAATAACTCCTGTATCTGTATCGTGTGTGCGTTCGCAAACATGTAAACTCACATACACAAGACGCCCAGACTCGGAGCACTTACCAGAACGCTATACAAATATTTATCCCGTGCGCGAATCGAGCCCGCGACACGCAGCGCAGCAGTCCATCACTCAGCCACAAAAAATATACAACAGCTCAAAATCAACTGTCAGACAATAGTCCAGATCAGACGTACACGTAACACCCGTATGGTCAGAGGATCTTCTGGAGGTTTGCAGTCTGTTCCATATACCTAAAATGAATGTCACTTTTTCCAGGCCCTGCAGGGCAAATCGAGGAACAGGAGAAACGAAATAGGTGTTAAATTTTACGTTACTTTGAATTTTTAATTGTTTTTGAGTTGGAAAGTTATCAAATGACTTCTCCCGCTCTAAATAGATCGAGAGGGAATATCAATCTTATATTGATTAAAACCCACCTTTGTTCCTTCAATTGCCCTTTGCGATCCAGGTCTGTGGTAACTCTTTCGAAGTTGGAGATGCTGTGGCTGCGGGAGCCACACCATCTCTTGAGGTAAGCATCTAGTTCGTACAAACTTCATACTCTCTAGATCTATCTATCAACATTTCAATTCACTTGCTGTGTTGCATCCAGTGCCGTAACTAGCCTTTTGTACGCCTGGTGCTAGCTTCTATAACTGCGCGCCTGAAAAAAAGTACAATACAAAGTTACAAACAAATGACTAGATATAAAACAAAACAAAAATGCCCTCTTCCATGGAACTGCGTCCTGTGCCTAGGCATCGCTGACACCGCCCTAGTTACAGCACTGGTTGCATCCCTTCTAAGGGCGCCTTCAAATTAGCCGCAAAATGCATATAAATAATACGCGCTACCACAGCGCGGATGTAGCGCAGCAGTCGCGCGTTTTTTATTTATACTGAATAACAAAGGCACTTAGCGACTAATTTTAAGGTGCCCTAAATACACCTTATAAGCCTACAACTCGTAAGTTGTAGGTCGCGGGTTCAAACCCAGCCAGGCGCATTACTTTGTGTAAATTATTTCACCACCACTGCTCTCAAAATGGTGAAGGGAAACATCGTGAGGAAACCGGCATGTCCTAGAACCAAAAATTCGAAGACATGTGACATCCACCAACTCGCACTGGGCCCGCGTGGTGGATTACGGCCGATACCCTCTCCTAGAGAGGAGGCCTGAGTCCCAGTAGTGGGAGCATTAAAAGGCTGATTATGCTATGCTATGCTAATTATATGCTCATACAAATGAATACACTTTTCAATTTTATGTTTCATTATAAACCTCAGTTCCTCTACTAAACGGAAGTGTTATTATGCTTGTCTAATTAAGTTCCGGTTAGTTATGAGAGTAGTATTCAATGGTGTCATTAATGCAACCTTCATGGGAACGCCTATGTATGGGTGAGACCGAGAAATTAATTAGCTTATTGAGAGAAAACCAGCCATGGTTGCAGTAAAATGTACTTGGCTGTATTTTTTAGTTTTACAATTTAAGTTTTATTTAGGACTTGTGGGAGTTCCTGATCAAAATCAGGTAACGAAGGTTCTGTCTACATATGTAGATCAGAAACTAAAAACTCAATAGTCATTGTCAAATATGTTAGTTTAGTATTTTAGTAAAAACATTTTTTTTGTTAATCTGCATATTTTTACGAAATCTATTATTGCGACTTGGCTCACGAGGTTGTCGACATGTGGGATGTGTCATTGTACAGATAGCCCCGACTAGTACTTCAGAAAGTGGTACTCCAGATATGACACGATAGCCTTGAGCTTCGACTAACACTTCTGGAAGTTTTTGGACACAGCTCGTATTATTAATAGGTTCATTTCTATGGAGCCCTGACCGCCAGTAGCCTGGACCCTGTTCCCGCTACCGATGGGATATTTTTAAATGTTTATTTTTTTATCGAAATATTAATAGATAAAAGTTTATTGTATAATATTTATTGTCAAGAAACAAGACTCATCGTGTTTATGTGTAATATGTGGAAGCTAATAAAACAGAGAATGAAAGAAAAACACACCATTACTTTTTTTTTGATAATCACCTATTAATATGTATACTGCATAATATGTCTACTTGTTTGATCGAATTCGGATAACGTTATTCTAATAATAGAGTGCTCAGGAACATTATCACGAACTGTTTGGTATGTGTGAACAGTTGCACCGTTTAGTTCACTTCACTTTTATGAAAAACGTATTCAAATGTATTTTTTGTCGAACTTACCTATTCCGTGAGCTGTTCGAGTGTTTTTAGAAATTGAATTAAGTAAACATAACACGGCGTTGTGGCGACGCTTAGGGGAGGCCTATGTCCAACAGTGGACGTCTGTCGGCTAAAATGATGATGATGATGATACATAACACAATTTCACGTAAAAAAATTAAAGTCAGTCATAGCCACGACGACTATGTCTGACTTTTTCAATTTTTGGGTTAGAAATCAGCCAAAAACTTCTACGAGCGGTAGAAGTCGCTCCCGAAGTCGAACACTTGTTCCGCTCTTGGGTGGAGCAAAAAAGAGTGTCAGCCTATTACTGACTTAAAGCCACCTGTGTTCGTTTAGTAGTCCTTTGCTTACCAGAGCCGCGGTTATTCTTTGAAACAATCCCACAGCCCTTGCTCTAAGGCATCGGCACTAGAAAGCCCCATCAATCAAAACTAAAATTACTATTTAAATGTGTCATTTTTAATAAAAACTCGACGACCTTCTCTCTAATTTGGATTGTTATGATTATCCTTTTAATGTTAATTTTGCAGTGAACCCTGGAGCATAAACTAAAATACAAAAGCTATCAACTGTCATCAAACAATTGATAGAATCTATAGAAGGACAGTCGCCTAGTCGGTTTAAATTAAAAATTTGCATAAATTAAATTGACCTTTGCATTAGTGATTCTCAATCAGTAGACGGTGTCGCTATACATCCTAATTATTATTTTTCATACACAATCAATTAAATCCTGTCAGTTCTCTTCATACATTTCAAATCCAAAACTGTATACATACCATAAAACTGTAGCATAAATTATCGTAACAGAATAGTACCATACGTGGTCTAACTAGGTGTCGAATTGAAATTCGGGCTCTTTGCATTAGTGATGCGTTCATCCGAATTATTTCTTTTTCATACACACTCAATTAAATCCTGACAGCTCTTCATAAATTTCAAACCCAAAAGCGTATACCATGAAACTGTAGCATAAATTATCATAACAGAATAGTACCACAAAATATATAGGTACAGAAGTCAATCTACACACAAAGCGCGCTCGAGCAACGCACACATAGACACCGCACACGGATACGATATCTCGGAGCTCCTCGGCCCGCTCGTCGAACAGTTCCGGCTTAAACGCTTATTAGTGTGCGTCTATCGAGCGTAGGTATAAAAAATGAAGTACACACATGAGATTGTCTTCTGTACCTATCTATTTTGTGATAGTACCATACATGGTCTAATTAGGTGTCGAATTGAAATTCGGGTCGGGTTCCTTGGGGACACTACACATACACATAGTGGTCAGTAACGGTACTCATCACCCACTCGCATTCTAATACTCAAGTGTAAATGACCCTTTATTTGTTTATTCATTTATTCAATACCAATACTGTGAATTTGTAAATAACAATTGTTGTCAAATTATTGTTATTCTTTTTTATAAATATAGAGGTTTGTTTCCGAGGTATTTATTGTGTCATCTATTTGTGTTATTCTATGATACTAAAGTATAAATCGGATTGTGAGTGTTCCTTTAACCAATATACCTTATACAGGTTGGAAGCCTCCGGGCTAAAAGAGTTACTCTAACAAGGTGGCGAGTCACAATAGATCTTTTAGGTCGCAGTACGGGAGATGCATAGCCCTTTATCTTCAAATAATAATATACAGGGTGATTTTTAATTCAATGGTATGGTTGGCTCAGCGGGTGATCGATTGGCTGTTGTGTTGCTTATCGTAGGTTGGATTGCCACTCGGAACAAAAAAAAATGGCCTACAGATATATTTGTTACGGTTCTATGTACCTTATGTTAGTTTCGTATGTGAATGTGCCTACGATACAGAAAATATTCACATTCTTTCAGGGGTTGAAACTACTCATGATTATAACTAACGTTCACTATGGGACCAAGGTCACATAATTTGACAAAAATCTCTCAGCTATTTAGTCATTTTCATAGCTCTAAAAATTGTGATTATGTCAGTTTTTTTTCATATGCCACAGCTGATTTTATAGTGTACCTAAGTTGTACTTTCCCACAGATGATTGCTAAAGAATTAAAAGTCACCCTGTACTTGAGCTACGGTATTGTTCGGAAGGACAACTGAAGGACCACAGGTGGATTAAAACTTACCTGCAGTCCTTCCTGTGGTGCTTACTGAATAAAGTCAAGTATTACCTTTCGCTCCACCCAGAATGAGGAGTTGTTTACTGATTTCCTACCTCAAACTCTGTACCTACTGTTACAACATTCGCAACTACGTATTCTCAATAAGTTTTTAGGAGTTTTATGGCGGGATTGTTTCTGAGGAGTTTCGATGCAAATCAAACGACAGTTCATGCGAGACTGGTTTATTATAGGTGTACCCACATAATAATAATATATTACATTTCCTCCCTCACAAGAAATGAATTGGTAATTAAAACTTAAAACTTAATAACATTTTTTTTTTTAGTTAAACTTAACTGAACTTAATTTTTTTTTTTAACATATTTTAAGGTAGTGTTGTTTTTGTTACAATTAAGTTGTTCATAGCTTTAACACATTTTTCGAACTTAAAAGTACTTACTTAAAGCTACAGTAGGAACAGAATTACCAACACGGTTTTTTCTTTACAAACTACAATTACTAGGTAAGTATAATAGCTTTAAACCTCTAAAAACCATGAATTAGTCAATATTGATTATGCTTCTGTTTCTAGGTTTATTATTAACCCAATCCCCGGAGGTGGACGGTTCTACTGCGTAATCGCTATGAGTCTCATGAATGACGGGTGAGGAGTGTGGGATCTGGAGTGATGACGTAACCGGTGAATTTGGTGCAGACACCCATGTTTCTTTTTCAGTGTTTACTTGTTGATTAGTTGTGTCAGTGATAATTGGAATAGAGTACCGTGTGTGTTTTCGTAATGGCATTATTTGATCGATATGTTTACGGTGTTCCCCCTGGTCTGACTTTACCTTATAAGTCACTGCTCCGTTGCGCTCAATGACCTCTCCTTCCACCCACTTTGGATTGTTTTTCGAGTAGTCTCGAAAAAGCACTCGATCTCCAAGTTGAACCTCTCTATTTGTACCTTGAGCTTGTTCAACCTGCTTTGTTTGTGCCGCCTCGACCGCGTCTACAGTGCTGCCTCGCAGTAAGTCTAATCGCATACGCAGCCGCCGTCCCAGCAGCGCCACTGCTGGCTCGCGTTGTGTGCTTGTGTGTGTACTGTTTCTATATATTAAAAGAAAATTGTTTATTGCTCGCTCGATATTCGCACCTTCTGAAGACGCCTTTTTAATAACCTTTTTAACCGTTTTGACGGCGTTCTCGGCGGCGCCGTTGCTCGATGGGTGGTAAGGAGCTATAAGAACGTGTTTGATTCCGTTGCGGGTTAAAAATAACTCAAATTCCTCGGATCGAAATGGTGGGCCTCCGTCACTTACCAGACACTTTGGTAGTCCAAATCGGCTGAAGCATTCTCTTAATCTGTTTGCTACTAATTTTGCTGATGTACCCGTCCCCATCTGAAATACTTCGATCCACTTTGAGTGCGAGTCGAGTATCAATAAGTAATATTTACCTTGATATTGTAAAAAATCTACGTGGAGTCTCGTCCAAGGTTCCGATGGCCATACATACGGTACAGGCGTATGTCGCGGCGGCGCATCTAGCTGTGCCCGGCAAGCGGCGCAGGCAGCGGCGCGCGCCTCGATGTCCGCGTCCAGGCGCGGCCACCACACATAGCCGCGAGCGATGCTCTTCATGCGCACGACGCCCACGTGCCCTGCGTGCACTTCCTCCAGGATCTGCGCCCGCAGCTGCTCCGGCACCACTATCCTGTATCCCCAAACTATACATCCGTGATCTACATGTAAATTTTCTCGTCGATGGAAATATGGCTTCTCATCTTCAGTTTCACCTATGAGAGGCCATCCACTCATTATGTAACCGTATACTTTACATAAAATTTTATCTTTTTTAGTCGCCTGTGCAACATCTTTGTGACTTAGAGGGAAACTGTCCTCAACAAAATGTAGATATGCCGCGTCGTCTTGATCCTCCACCTTGGTTTTCGCTAAAGGCAACCGTGACAAACCATCTGCATTGCTATTCATTTGTGATTTTACATACACAATGTTAAAGTCGTAAGCAGCCAGGCGCACTGCATATCTCTGCAGGCGGCTGGCTGCAGTTTGCGGTATACCTTTTTTAGGTCCGAATATGTAGCTTAATGCTTTGTGATCGCTTCGTAATGTGAAATGCCTTCCAAAGACGTACTGATGGTGCCTTGTAACTCCGTACACAATGGCCAGCGCTTCCTTGTCTACCTGGCTGTAGCGGCGCTCTGCATCGTTAAGCGTGCGCGAGGCGCAGCACACGAGCCGCTCGCTGCCGTCGGGGTGGCGCTGCGCCAGCACCGCCCCCAGCCCGTATGCGCTGCTGTCCACAGCCAGCACCAGTGGCAGCGTCGGCGAGTAGTGAGCCAGCACTGGATCATTCGTCAGTCTTACCTTGATCTCCTCAAAAGCGGCATTGCAACTCTCCGACCATGACCATTTTACTCCCTTTTTTAAAAGAGTGTGAAGTGGGTGTAGAATTGTACTTAGGTTGGGTATAAAACGTGCATAGTAATTTATAAAACCTAATAAAGCTCTTAACTGAGACACATCTTCGGGGATTGGCATTTTCGTTATTGCATTAACTTTTGATGTATCCGTGTGAAGACCGTGCTTGTTAATTCGGTAGCCCAAGTAACAAACCTCATCTTTTAGAAACTCACATTTTGAAAACTTTATTGTTAAACCGGCTTCTCTGAGTCTAGTGAGTACTGCCCTTAAGTTTTCCAAATGATGAGATTTATTCCTGCCACTCACACAAATGTCATCAATAAAGGCTACTACATATTCTAGACCGTTTAACGTATCGAATACAATTTTTTGAAACTTTTCAGGTAGGCACTTAAGTCCGAAAGGAGCCCTGCGATATACAAATGTCCCTACATGTGTTGTAATCGCTGTAAGCGGTTGTGAATCGTCTGATAATTCAAGTTGCATAAATGCATTTTTAAAATCTAATTTACTGTATTGCTCCCCACCACTTAACGTTGCAAATAACTCTTCTATTTTTGGCAATGGAAAATGAAAATCTTTCAATAATTTATTGACCGTCACTTTATAATCGCCGCATAAACGAATAGAACCGTCCGGTTTAATAATTGGCACAATAGGAGTTCCATAATCCGATCTGTCTACTTTATAAATTATACCTTCATTCTGTAAGCGTTTAAGTTCATTTTCCACTGGCACGCGCAACGCGAGTGGCAGGGGGCGAGACTTGCAAAACACCGGCGTGTTATCTGTTAAGTACAGTGATAACTTATGCTTGTAAGTTCCGATTTTTTCCGTAAACACTTCTGGAAATTCTTCTTTCAATTGCAAAACCACAGGATCAACATCTTCTTTTAATTGAAATAAATCTATTGACTTTACTTTAAGTTCGCGCATCCATGTGCGCCCAATCAGCGGAGGACCGCCGCGCTCAATAATGAATAATGGCAATAATATGGCGTCCTTTGCGCCCGCACAGCTGACTCGCACCGAGACCCGTCCTAACGGTACTATTGAGTCACCCGTGTATGATTGTAATTTAATGTTATCTTTTTCAATGGGTAAGGTAGAAAAATGTTGATCATAGAATGATTTTGATATCGCCGATATTTTGCTGCCCGTGTCTATCTCAAATAACACTTTTTGATTTTCCACAATTAGTTCACAATGATATGGACCGTCTTTCACATTATTAACTGACTGACCTTTTATAATATACAGTCCTTCGAGCTCCTCACCTCCAGACTCCGATGAATCCGTTTCCATAAAGTTTTGATATTTAGAACCAGACCTGCCCGCACTCTCATTGTTTTTATCACATACGGACCCCAAGTGGCCCTTCACTTTGCACTTGTCACACACATACGACTTGTATCGGCACCTATGCGGCACGTGGCCATCCCGGCCACAGCGCCAGCACCTTTTGCGTCGCGGAGCCTCGGCGTCCCGACCGGTGGCGCTGGCCTGCCCAGCCACGCTCACCCGGTGCACCCGCTCGCCCGCGTCTGCCTGGAGTCCCGCTGGCCCGGCTGCTGCCCACGGCGCGGCCGACGAGTGCGCCACAGCCTTAGCCGCGTGCTGCTTGGCCGCCTCCAGCGCCAGCGCCAGCCCCACTGCCTTCTTGTAATCGAGAGTGGTCTCCGCAAATAAGCGCGACCGTATCTCTTCGCTACGAAGACCCGACACGAATTGATCTCGTATGTTCACTTCCAACTGGTTCTCAAAATTACAATAGGTAGCCAGGTGTTTCAAATTCTGTAGGAACACTTTGATACTTTCACCTTCCCCTTGCCGCCGCTGGCGAAACACATGGCGTTCTGCTATTTCAGATCGTTTGGGTTCCTGATGATTTTTCACGAGATCCACTAACGTCTTAAAGGTTTTATCCTCTGGGTTGTCTGGAGCACACAGGTCGCACATCAGTCGGTAAGTCGGCGCTCCGACATGCGTCACCAGCGTGGCCACGCGTAGGTTATCTTTTATGTCGTTTAGCAAAATGAATTGTTCCACTAAACGCACATATGCTGGCCAGTTTTCACCTCCATCCAGATCAAATACGTGTATTTTCCCGATCGGCATCTTGATATTTTACTATATTTTTTTAAAATTTTACTCGTCGCCACTGAGGAGTTTCGATGCAAATCAAACGACAGTTCATGCGAGACTGGTTTATTATAGGTGTACCCACATAATAATAATATATTACAGTTTCGAGTGAATTTCAATAGCTGTTTTAATTATTTGTAAACTAGTGGATATTGTGATGTAAAATTGTTGTAGTTTTGTATCTCAAGTCTCTGCCCAATTGAACAATATGTGATCTCTGTAAAATAAAATTGAGTATTTTATTGTAGTATCGACTACCTCAGCAAAGCTTGCCGAGAGGGCTGATTCCATACATTTAATGCCAAATAATGCAAAGACATGTTTCAGTACACTTACTTAAAAAACTGTTCTTATTCCACCGCTTTTAGGCACGCAATAGACTGTTTTCCACACTAGTGCACATGCTCTGCCCTCCACAATTTTATTACATGTATAGTACCAGGCTGGGCGCGCGTCAGCCCGCACGAGTAACCGGTCAACCCCTGTTTATTAATTTGTTCGTAAGCGTATTGAAAAAAAACGTTTGATAGACGTGCAAATTTTTCACTGCAGCCCTCGGCTCCATAACACACTCGCCTATGGCTCGTGCGAATTCCACCACCAACGGTTGCAATGACAAACTTTCTGTACTTGTATCAATATATAGAATGTGTGTGAATCCACACTCTAGTGCAAAAATAATTACTGTATTCTGTATTTAAAACTAAAAACGGCTCGATTTTAAAATTTGGATGGTGAATGAAAAATATCCCTGTATAGGCCCCAACGGCTATCCATTCTACGAGCAATGTGCCCTGTCTACTGCCACTTTAGTTTGGCGATTTTTCGGGCTATGTCGGCGACCTTAGCTGTACGCACTATTAATGTGTTTCCAAAACGATTTTGTGTGTATAGGTGGGATGTCCACCATGTACCGGTGGCGCATCGCCGTACGTCTGGTGGTCCAAAGATGATGTGATACGATGATCTTTTAGATACATACAGGTCGAAATGATAGCGTTTTCTGATTTACACAGTTTAAAATCCTAAGCTTACATCGGCTATTTATTACGATTTTATTCAGAATGACAGCTTAGCATATTTAAATTCGAGCGGTATCTCAAAGTTCATGGCTCCAGAATATAATATTAAATTGATATATTATTCATAATCGAAAGGTTTTCGCAAAAGCAGAGTGCCGGCTTATTATTATGATAATAAAGCGATTCGTTTGTCGCGTAGTGGTGTCATCATAACTCTTATACGAGTAGGTATTATAAAATAATGACTTACTGACGATTTGGACACAGTGTCCGAATTGACATATATTAACTTATTTTTATAATGTTTGTCCAGTAATTTTTGTTTACGTGGTGTACAGTAAAACATATAATAAATATAAAAAAGTTTTTAAATATAATTTATGGGGAAAAAAAGTGTTACCGAAACTATTTTAGGCTGGAATTAAGGCTGCAAGTTCGGGTAATAAGTTTCTTTATATTATATTTTAAGTAATTTTTTTTCTGAATTTACTAAATAACATCAATAAATTTGGTGGTGTCCGAATCGTCAGTGAAAAAATATTGAAAATAAAATGTGTCGATTCGGACACTATGTCAAAATAGTCAGTAACTCCAAATAGTTACGTGCATGCAAAACGCCATCCGGGATCAAAAGAGCGAAGTATTGAAGGCAGGAAGTGATATATCGAATATCGACCATTTGTAATCATTACCATCATATTTACTTGATGGATGTGTGGTTTGAATTGTCAATTGAATGAATGGAATAGGCCTATGTATGTAGGCATTCTGTAATGTACACTCAATAAAAGAGATGAGTACACGAGCTCTTTATTATGGCATTGCTGGGTTGGTCGAAAGAGTTACAGTAATGCTGAAATGCAGAGGGTAACAGAGAGAACACAGGTGGATTTTAGTCAGTGAAAACCTGACATTGTTTTTTTTCATCCAGAAGTGTTTATTTAGATTTAACGAGAAGTGATTATGATTTAATCAAGAGTCAGGCAAACTATTTCAAGATTATATTAGCATGTCTGATGATGAATGCCTTCTCTGTAGGAGAAGAAGCCTTACCCTAGAAAACGGGTAATTAATGTCAAGGCTTTGAAATGGCTCTTAGATTTTAATTATCTAAATATGATGTATGTGCAAAAAAATCTAGATTAATCCATTTAAAGTACACTGTTCACACTACACTGTTCTTCAAGATACAAGATTGATTCCTATATTTAAAGACCGTGATTTTATTTATGTGAAATAACTAGCCACTCCCATTTTTGTAGTTTCAATACTAATATTACATATAGCCCACTCTTTTCCACAATTAAGGATTACTTGCCTACATGCTAATAATAATTATTTTTTGCTTGCATACATATTTTTTTTGTTGACTGTCCCTACTTATTTTTATAGTAGTAGGCAGTAATGGACTATTGTAAGTATTCGTACCACGTGAATATTTATACTAAAATGGAATTCGTGGTCGCTCCGGTTCCATGAACAACTATTCAATAAACGATACCTATGGAACGGTAAATTACCATAGATAATAGGTACCAGGGTGCCTTGTAAAATTGGCAATATTTCAAAGGATGAAAGTACTCATGCATATGGATTAGGGGAGTGCAGTTAGAGCAATAAAATATATAAGTCGTAGTGAAATCTTAAAAATGGACCGCTTCATGAAATAGCCTACTGAAACTGGCCAGATCGTTTTAAACGTTAAAGTTTGATGATATGCTGATCCTCGTTAGGCCTACTTTCTTTTGGGCACGCCACAATTATGGCATTAAGTCCCCCCTTTGAGGCGTGGCTGGAAAGAACACACAGAAGCACGGCGTCCTTACCTTCCGCATGACGCAGGCCCTCACCGGACATGGCAAGTTCAGGAGGTGTACCGGAACTGAGTGGAACGCCCAGAGGACACGGTGGAGCACATAGTCGAGGTGTGCCCATTTTTTTTTAATTTTCGTAATTCAATTTGGGAAATTGAACTGTTTTCATACGCAATCTTGTACCTCAGCGCGCGAGTCCGACTGGCACTTGCCCATTTTTTATACTATATGGTAAAAGCGAACGTTTTTAACGTTAACGTGATCAACTAAGTAAAAAACTCACACTAGTCTGAACATTTCAACATTCAGTGTTACAAACTTTAAGTATACTAAATTATTGCTCTAGCCGTGAACCGGAACCTTCTGCCATGATTACGAGATAACTAGAGAATCTTCTTAACAATCGTCTTTTGTTTTTAGGTTTTATTACAATGTCTATTGCAGCATCCTGTTGAAAACAAAACTTAATATAGCGAATACTTATGGTAATAAGAATGAACTTGTATGTAATAAAATTATAGCGTTCTGCATAACGTATTGTAGAATTACTGTTAGCTGTCTGTCAAGCATACTGTGGTTTGGATGTGTTGAAGGAGTACACTTCCTTTTTTTTTTTCTTTTTACGGTTTGCAAAAATCATCTTATGACAACTCCCCTTCTCGTAGTTGGAGCGGGAGATAGTGTCAGATTCTTACTGACTAAAAACCCACCCCGTTTCTTCTAGCTTCTTCATACCGGGGTTAGAGTTTCCTTTCGGATAACCCTAGCCCCAGTAGGCTTCGAACCAGCTGGGCCCCTCCTGTTGCTGACAACTCTTTGAGGCGAGGGAACAGTGCGCGCCGTCGACGTCTTGGGCTCGGTCCGGACAGTTACCGGACGGTCGGACAGCGAGCTACCCATGGCTCGCCGTCCGCGAAAGGAGTACACTTCTTTAAAACCTCATTCATATTATCTATTTACAACATTATTACAAGCTTTTATTTAGTTTTACCTGTCCCGATGTTTGTCTGTCATCAAATCTTGCAAATTTGACCCACTTCCCGGTTACATATTACATATATTTTCATTGAAAGTTTGTTTTTACTATAAACATGCATATTTATTCTAGGAATCCTGAATTTTTATTTCTTTGCGCGGGCGGAGTCGCTGGCAGAAGCTAGTGCTGGTTAGATAGTTTTCCTCAAGATTCAGAACGTACTTTACGAGTTTTTCTTACAAAACAACTTAATAAGAATATCCGTACATTTTTAACCGACTTCTAAAAAACGAGGAGGTTCTCAATTCAGATGTTTGTGTTTTTTTTTATGTTGTTAGAAAGGGTATAACTTCCCAAATGGTTCCAAAGCCACCAAGTTGGGGTCTAATAATGGAATCTTGGCGAAATCGAAGGAACTCCTAAAATTCAAATCAGATTTTAGTGAACTCGATTTTTTTTTATAAAAAGGTTTATGTATTGCGATACTAGCGGCCAGTGACAAATAAGGAAATACAGATGCGTTTACCAATTATATCATCCGATTATAACGGTCCACATGCAGTATGGGAAACGGCTGGCATTTAGCGTCGACGTGGAGAATGCATAGTTGAGGTCACCAAGCTTCACTTTGTGAATGAAACGTATTTACTTAAATATTGTTATCTATATTCTATACTAGCTGACTCGGCTGGTCTGATATAGGCTAGTGCTTGACTGCGATCCCACCTTATGGTAAGCAGTGATGCAATCTTTGATCGTGAGGTGCACTACTTCGTACCGCCGAACAGTCACTGAATATGAACAGTCACTGAAAATCATAATTTTAATGTACAAAAGTTATCTACATCGATTTCGTACAGTTTACGAGATGCTCGTACAATAAAAAAATCACAGATTTGTTATATTTATAGATAAGTACATAAAAGGAGAAACTGACTAACTGACATATATCATATGCAAACTACTGGGATTAGGAGTGTGAAATTTTGGAACTCTTAATAAACTAGTACGCCTAACCATCAGAGATTGCATCACTGCTTACTATCAGGTGGGATTGCGGTCAAGCACTAGTTTAAATAAATAAAAAAAAAAAAATTCGGTATACTTACACAATTTTCCCCACACTATCACTAACACTACATTTATGACACGCACATGTCTTTGTTTATCTTCATAAAGTATATTTATCCATCGTCGTTATGTTCTGCCAAATAATAAATCACCTTTAATCAATGTCACTACGCTCGTAACTAGTAAGACCTTAGAATCATGATTGGCTTTACGTACTCTAGATACCTATTTAAGAACAGTTAATAAGCAATGTTCATTCATTTGTTTATTCAATGTTTTAATAGCAAGCTAAATGACATTATTAAAGTCAATCGAAGGTTGCATGATGCAATGTCGAATTCTTAAAGGTTTATCGATCAATTCGTTTAAGAGGAAGTTGTTAGAGGATATCCTATTTTTTTGAGGCAAGTTGTATTTATTACTAATATGTTTGTACATGTACAAGGACAGTAGTGTTAGTACAAGTTATTATAAAAATGGATACAAGAATAAAGTGTGAAACTATAAAATTAAACTAAATCCGAATCTATAAACCTGTACCTACTATCGGAATCCGTGATTCCTCCGAGTGTCGTTCTGAATTACGACAGTTAATTATTTCAACAGTCTCAATTTCGAAAATCAGTAGTTCGACTACTCATTGCTTCGACAAAAAATGTATTCGACTAGCATTAGTCCGACAGAACCAACTTCGGCAACACACACCTTCGAAGAACACTGCTTCGACAGACCCCTTCTTCGACATGCACTGGTTCGACGGATCTCTATTATGACGGATCATACGTTCGACATAATACTACTCTGAAATGGCATGAAAATAAATGAATTCTGTTTTATGGTCTCAAGTAGGTATATAATAATAAAAAATAAATAAATAAAAAAAACGTAATGAATGGACACCATAAATTTTTAATTAAAGCCTGCTCTCTAGAAGAGAGAATCGGCCGTAATCCACCACACGGGCCCAGTGCGGATTGGTGGATGTCACACTCCTTCGAATTTTTGGTTCTAGGACATGTCGATGTCTTCCTTCACCATTTTGAGAGCAGTGGTGATGAATTTTTATTTTACTATTAACCTAATTCAATTAAAAGGGTATATTTATGTACATGGGAACGTCAGCCACATCATAGCTTACAATCAGGTGAGGTAGTGATCAAATGCTATCATCATCATCATCATATCAGCCGAAAGACGTCCACTGCTGGACATAGGCCTCTCCCAAGCGTCGCCACAACCACCGGTCCTGTGCGTCACGCATCCATCGGATTCCCGCGACCCCGACCAGGTCGTCGGTCCACCTTGTTGGAGGCCTACCAATACTGTATCATACTTCCTCGTATACAATATTAACGGGACGGTAATGGATTAATGCGTGCAATGTGCCCTGACAATTGCCACTTAATCAAACGCTATAATAATAAGAAATAAAAAATCATAGATCTCTCAATTTTTACTTTGTTTAAAAACTACATTGTTGTTATCTTACTTAAATATGTGGAACTGTATTCGCCAACTTTTTGTTCTCTTCACTACCTATGGCAAAACATGTAGGTCATTATTTTACACAACATTTTGCAGTAGTGTACAAGCACTAATTTGTGCCTATTGTGTATCTAGCTAGGTATTTACTCGTAATCCTATGTATGACTATTTGAGGTTACAGTTATAATTAACGATACGACACTTTTTGTGGGGTACTCGACAAATCTCTACTACCCTACTGCTCTTAGGCACACCATTTCCTCTTTTCCTCTCTAGTGCAGAAAAACGCGTTATCTTGAACCTACTCCAATTTATTACATTTATCGTATCAGTTAGGCGCTAAGCAACTGCAGCGAGTCACTGGTAAACCCTAGTTTATTTATTTATTAAAAAACGTCGTTTGATACACGTGGAAAGTCACGGCAGCACTAAATTCCATAATACCCTCGCCTGCAGCTCGGGCGAATTCCACTTCGGTCGTTATGACAGTTTCTCCACTAGTATCAAAATGTAGAATTCGGAGTCAAAAGGATCTTAGGGAGTATTAGGCTGATCGAAATTAAAAGAAAAAGCACAACCCCACTACTTACTTTTAATTAGTAATTAATTAAATTAATTACTATAAAAGATTTACCTAAGTATCTGTGCACTATTCAATAGGTAAGACTAATTAGGATAATCTGCATCCAATCGATCGGTAATTGTCAGTTCATCCTCATTAAAATGAATGGTTTCCGATCAATTAGTTTGACACGAGTCAGTATCGTGACTATTTTCCTTGTAATTAGCAGTTAAGTCTTTTATATATAGAAATTGTGGAAATAGCCAGCATAATTATTAAATATGCATATTAGTCCGATCAATTTTCTAGAAGATAATTCCCGGAGGAATTGCGTGGTGGAAGACTAGAAGAAAAATCTGAAGTCATCTACACTAATATCCATCATTTCAACCGAAAGACGTCCACTGTTGGACATAGGCCTCCCCCAAGTGCCGCCACAACGACCGATCCTGTGTGTCTCGTATGCACTGCATACTAATTAATAAAAAGGTAAGGGTTTTTATTTGTAGGAGGTAATCTCTGAAAGTACCTAATGGTCCAATTGCGAAAAAATTTTCAGAGTTAGAAACCTGGTTTATTCCTGAGTGACATAGGCTATATTTTATGTATGCGGCCGAAGACGTGGACAAAAGCTAGTATAGAATAGAATAGATATTGACTGAATGTATATATTGCTACCGATGACTTGAGGGTAGTTGTAAAACAAAAACTGTTAGTAGCAAGCTGCACACTGGATAATTTTTTTTAACAGACTGACTGCAATGAATGCCTTGTGCCTTTTACATAGATAACGAAACCTTCTTATCCTTTCCAAAAATACGAAAACAATTTGCCGCTCGCTGACCCAACCGCGCATTTTGGCCAAAGCGCACAATCAAAATTTATAAAAGCGAAATACCACTCACAGATTAATCTCGAAATCTCAGAAACTATAACACCTACAAACTTAAAATTTGGCAGGAAGGTTCTTTATAGGATTTAAACATTCGCTAAGAACAGATTTTACAAAGTTCTACCCCTAAGCGGGTAAACCGGTGGTCCAAAGTTTGTATGGAGAAACCAAATTTCATGCGGGCGAAGCCGCTAGCAAAAGCTAGTAGATTTATAAAGCCGCAGCGGCTTCGTGAGATAGTAGAAAATTAACTCTAGGGTATATACTCCCAAGATAAAATTACGTACCTACATGGGCTACCCGTATACAAAGTTTCATCGACATAAGTTCATCCGTGCGAGTGTAAAGAACAAAACAAATATACACACAAACACACTCCAATTTAGCTTTTATAATATATATTATATGTGATGTAAGTATCACAGCTATATTACTGCAAAGTTTCATCAAAACCGGTTCAGTACTTTTACGCAAAACGGTTAAAATCATATTATCTTTCCATCCTTACAATTAGAGGGACACCTAAAACAGTTCACAATACACATAGACCAGTTTCACAATAAATACATGTAAATCAACAAGATATTAATAAGCATACAGTAATCTGTTGTAAATGTCACTGAATTTAATTAGTTGTGATTAATCTGTGTCATCATTTTAACCCTTCAGATACCGTCAATTAGAGACACAATAGTAAGACAATAGATGCGCGGCCACCGGGTGTCGCTTGGGGATTCATGAATTAATCTACATATTAAATAGACGAAATTAATGACCTCACACTTTCATCTATACTAATATAATAAAACTGAAGAGTTTGTTTGTTTGGACTCACAAAACTCAGGGAATCCTGATTCAAATTAGAGAATAGAGAAAAATTGATTACTGTTGGACCACCAATTTACTAAGGAAGGGTATAGGCCAGGAGTACCCTCTATATTGCCTTGTCGCCTCGTAACTACTTTTTTGACAAAAGAAAATCGAACTTCGAGAGAGTTTGCTCTTTGATCTCTTCGCTCGTTCTTTCATCTTTGATTTCCTGATTTTATAACTTTTGAAGCGTTGTGCTCAAATATCTAAAGTACGGCGTCAAAAAACTCTTCCGCATATAAGTCAATTAAAAATAAAAAAAAATCGAATGCGTTTTGATATCTAGATGGAACATTTTTTCCAGCCAGCCTAAATACTTCCTACAAAGTTTTTTTCATCAGGTGACCTACATCCAAGCATGGAACTTAGACTCTACTGTCTTGTTTAATTTATCTAACTGTCATCATCATCATCATTAATATGCATAATATTTTTAAATTCGTATGTAAATGTGGAGATGCTACGGTCTAATGATAGAACTTTTACAATATTAGTGACCATTGATCTAGTTTCTAGTCGTAAATCTAAAATAGTTAATGACTCTCGTGATGAAATAAATCAATGTTTTTGTTACTCGTTCGATAGATGGCGTTGTTCCAACTGGCTAGATCGTGCTATGGTTACGTTACCGATAGATATAATTATGATCCAAATTATGTAGATACCGAATTTGTGTATTTTAAATTACCCAGAAGTAACCTTAAATAGGTTACTTTTTACTTTTGACTTAAAGATCTCTAGGTTGCTATCAAAACATAAACTCCCGCCGGGGAATTCCTCTCCTTAGATAAGCGCACTATCAATGTGTTCCCAAAAACTTTTGTGAGCATGGGTGGGTTATTTATACTCTAGCTATATGGTGCTACATATAGGTTGTCTATTGAAACATTGTTGTTATAAATATCTAGTTTAGCTAAAATACTGGGCAGCGGAATTTTTCGAAAGATTTACCTGCGTGGCCCTGGAACGCCAAGGCAATTGAAGGAACATAGGTGGGTTTTAAGTCAGTAAAACTCTGACACTCCCTCTCGCTCTACCTCAGATTCGGAGAAGTTATTTGATGATTTCTAAGCTCAAACAAAAAGCCAAAACACTTCAGTGGAATATTTATGGACCGAAGAAACGATAATAAATATTATCCCTAAAAAAATGGTCACATTAAATTCAGGTTTTGTTAACTTTCCATTCACGTAGAGAAAACGTGCGGATCACTATAAAAATAATAATTAATTGTTTATCAGTATAAAGGCGATATTATCGCCTATTATCGTAAATCTTGTACCTTCACTATTTAGGCGATTAATGTAGAGGTGTTGATAGGGTAACCATATTTTTTGAACTGACATTATTTTTAGAAAATTGTCTTTGCTCGTTTAAACTCGTTCCGCTTACGAAAAATCCTACTAGTTTATGGTATGGTACATACTTTCTTATATTAAATATAATCGTTAGTAATTGTACCATATGGAGCTTTGACTAAGACTTTAAATGCCTCAATCATTTGCGGGATTGTTCGAAAGTACAGTCCTGTCTCCTCGGTCCTGGAACAAAACAGGCAATTGAAATAACTCAGTGGATTTTACACAGTAAAAATCTAACAGTATTTTCATACAAAAAACGACCTTTTCATCTTTTCTTGTACTCCGTAAACACTTTTAATAAAGTCTTTATCAAGTCTCTACACTGTACATACTAACTATTTGCTTGTTTTATTTAAACATAAGTAAGGGAGAGTTATATCCTTAAACAAGGAAAAGTTGTGTCTTATTTTGGGAGAGTCCTAAAGTACTATCAAATACTCTATCGTTAAGTGCAACATATCAATATTTGTCCCAGCTGAATTTTTGACTCCTGTGAGTTACACACAGGAGGATGATAAGGTAGAAGCGAGGGCGCGGGCAAAATACAGGACGGAAGTATTTGTAACAAAATCCACAGATTTCATGGTGGCCCTAATGAGTGCACATACGTATGTGCCTTCCCCTACTCAATATTCAATACATGAGTAGGAGCGTTGACATCGGCGTGACACAGATTTCTTTGCGATGTCTAGACGTTACTTTGAGTTATTTACTAACCGTATTCTATTAAAATAACTGTAATGGATATTTTTGTGGCGGCATTTTTTGCTTACAATAAAATCAGAAGTATATCTAAATATGACACGACTAAAAAAAATTGTGAAAAATTATACAAAATCGACTTCGAGACTTCATTACAGACGGTAGAGCACACCGTCGAGGTGTGCCCTGCCTGGGCGGAGCATCGCCGTGCCCTCGTGGGGGCGATCGGCGGCGGAGACCTCTCGCGCCGGGCCCTGGTCGAGGCCATGGTCCGGAGTGAGGAGGAATGGCAGGCGGTCGCCTCCTTCTGCGAAGCAGTAACGCTTGCAAAGGAGGAGGCTGACCGCATCAGGCAACGGCGCCCTCGCCGCCGTCGCCGGGATTCCGATCCCGATTTCCGGCCACCGTAGACGCGGGCTCGCGGACGGCGAGCCATGGGTAGCTCGCTGTCCGATCGTCCGGTAATGGACCGAGTCCAAGACGTCGACGGCGCGCACTGTTCCCTCGCGCCTCAAGGAGTTGTCAGCAGCAGGAGGGGCCCAGCTGGGTCGAAGCCTACTGGGGACAGGGTTGTCCGAAAGGGAGCTCGTGCCCCGGTATGAAGGCTAGAAGGAACGGCGCGGGGTTTTTAGTCAGTAAGAGTCTGACACTGTCTCCCACTCCACCCAAGAGCGGGTTTCGTCAAAGATGATTTTCCCCGTCGACAAAAAAAAAAAAGACTTCATTACAGAATGAATTTCAGATCTGTAGAAAAGAAGCCTCATACATCTGGGGCTTTACCAAATTGGTCACACAAGACACAATTTCACTTCATCTTGCTATTTCTGTTGGTTTATGATGTTTACCCTGGTATATTTCTGTCGGTATAACCCAGTCAAGTTTGTAATCAATGCAGCCAGAAATAAAATTTGAATTTCAATATCTTTGCCAGTACTTTTACCAAAATTATGAAACTGTGACTTTTGGCACCACTGATTTATCTAAAGCGAGCTAAGTTACATATCAGTCAGCATACTTTACTTTACTTTACGTAATATATCCGCTTTGTTGCATAGTCAACATGCTGTAATTTGCTTCTGTATGAGCCAATGTCAATATTGGTCATTATTCGTCCTAGTTGGATTTTTTTTTCAATAGAAGATAATATTTGCGTTATATAAGTATGTTCCTATTGCTGTAGGTGGAGGCTTGAGTCTGAACAAGAGATAGAGGAATTGCTTGGAGACGGGGCCTCACTCCACCCCGCGGGCTCAGTGCGGGTTGATGAATGCCACTTTTCTTTAGAGGGCTCTTGGAGATGCCGATTTCCTCACAATGTTTTACGTCACCGTTTTGAGAGTAGTGGTAATGAAATAAATTACACAAAGTGAAGCTCCTGCCTGAGTCCAAGGCCCAAGAACGTATAACTAGTAAGTCAGGGCTGTTACCATTAAGCCACCATTGATCAAAATCATAATAATATAATGTCAAACATTCATAAAAATTATCATGCTTTTCACAATTCACTTCAGTTTCTGTGTACCTCTTCTTTCTCTAGAGAGCTTTCATTCATTATTCGTGTTAAGAATTAACAATTAGTTCTTGTGTAAGTTTTCCCTGAAAGGATATATTAATGACACAGGCAGCAACACATTTTAATGTCACTGTGGTTCTGCTCTACAATTCTATTAGCTAGTTACAAAGAACCGCTAAAACCGCTCCCATAAGAAAATAAATAACATTGTGTATTTAGAATTCCGAAAACGTTCCATTAATAAGGAAAGCCAAGAAAATAATTGGAGGAAAGGAGGAGAAAAAAAAGATTACACTAATATTATCTATTCTAGGTTTTGCCCGCGGCGTCGTCCGCATACATACAATATAGCCGATGTCACTTAGGAATAAAGCAGCTTTCAATCGGTGAAAAAATGTTACTAATCGGATCAGTAGGTATTTCCAGAGATTACCTCCTACAAATAAAAAAAACAAAGCTTTTATAAAAAAACCCTTTTATAAAATTACGATTGGATAGATACTATAAAGGCGAATGTTGGTATGTTTTATTCCTTCACCCTGAAAGGATTTGTATGATATTCGCCACTTGGGTAGACCTTATACTTTTTGTCGCGGGAATATGTTCCGTTGGGAAACTTTTCTACTATCACACGGGTCAAATAGCTGGCAAAAGCTACTGAGAAACCAAAAAGGTTACACGTTTACGCGAAGGTCGTTACTATTTGATATGTAGGAGGTCCTACAAACTGGCTTAGGTACCCAAGCACTACTAGCACTGTCATTCAACAACACGACATTACGTAACATACCATTACCTAACACCTATCCGTACACCTACCAAAACACCTTTATCGGGCCGATGACTAACAAAGTCCTTGGGTATCGGATGCAACTCCTGCATACATTACCCATTATCTGCGATGTTGCGCAGGCGCAGACGCCGCCATTGTTGTTGAACAATGCCGCAAACACCTACAGACACTTTCTGATGGCACACGTGTGTAAGGGCGTTGGGGACTATTATCACGTTGACAAATTAAATAAAAAGTTTTTACAACTGGTGAATATGAATTCTACTCTATCCAGATGCTGATTGAGAGGATCGTGCTCAAGGGACCGAGGGGTCGAGACTATACTGAGGCATTTAGGAGTCTCTTCGTACCTCGGAATCAACGGTATACCGTATAAAACATTGGTGCTATGCTATTTAGGTAGACCCCTGCATCAACAGGAGGGGCCCAGCTGGGTCGAAGCGTACTGGGGCCACGGTTATCCGAAAGGAATTCGAGCCCCGGTATGAAGGAACGGGGTGGGTTTTTAGTCAGTAAGAGTCTGACATTATCTCCCGCTCCACCCAAGAGCAGGTTTTGTCAAAGATGATTTTCCCCGTCGACAAAAAAAAAAACCCAAGAGTGGGGGTTGTCATTGGATGAATTTTGCCCACCCTAAAAAAAAAGGTAGACACCTGCATACAGTTACATATAATGCTGCAATGTTATGCAATGCAAAGCATAAAGCTGAAATGCAATGTAAATGATTATTATTTTAAGTAGCACACGACCAGTGGTACTATATTCATTATTTACCAAGACTAGCATTAGTAAAATATAATGACTTCAAGCCTTTGCATCTAAGTTTTCATGGTATGGATTTTATTAGATATTAGCGCGCCGCCGTCAATACCACTTTTAATTTTAAACCTTCCTCAAGAATCACTCTGTTTGTTGGCAAAAACCGCATCAAAATACGCTTAATAGTTTTTGAGTTTATCTCATTCACACAGATAAACAGACGCGATGGGGGACTTTTTATTATTACAAGCTTTTATTTAGTTTCACCTGTCCCGATGTTTGTCTGTAATCAAATCTTTGCAAATTAAATTTGATCCACTTCCCGGCTGCCGATAGAGCTGAAATTTTGCATGTATGTGTAAATCAGATAACAATGCATAATTATTATGACATGGAGCTTATCTGATGATGGAACCGGAAGGTGGCTATAGAAACTTCGTAGTTAAATGACACAACCCCATCGAGTTTGGGCTTTTTTTTTTTTTCTGTCGACGGGGAAAATCATCATTGACGAAACCCGCTCTTAGGTGAAGCGGGAGACAGTGTCAGAGTCTTACTGACTAAAAACCCCGCGCCGTTCCTTCTAGCCTTCATACCGGGGCTCTAGTTTCCTTTCGAATAACCCCGACCCCGGTAGGCTTCGACCCAGATGGGCCCCTCCTGTTGCTGACAACTCCTTGAGGCGCGCGGGAACAGTGCGCGCCGTCGACGCCTTGGATCGAGTTTGGGCTCGTGTGATTCGTCTTGACGAGTATTAATATGTATATGTAGGTATTATACCATGTTATAAAAGCATGCTATGAAAAACCATTTTCATTAAAAACTTGATTATAGTATGTACGGATATCAACTGTGCTTAGTATAAATGTAGATGTTTTTCTTCAGCTTCTGGTCTCGACTTTGTTAACGCTAATCCTCAACAGCTAGTGACGCAAGAGCATTCGGTATATCCTGAAAAAATATATTGACTCACTTGTGACAAAAAGATGATGCAAGAAGGATATCCGCAATCCTTCGCCAGATAAAAATAAAAGTATTAAGGCTTAATGTAACCTTCATAATAATTAGTTTTCAAAATAACAAGATGACCAAGTACTTTGTGACTCATAAAAGTATTTATCGTGAATCTGATAAGTCATGAACTTATTCCAGCACAGACTTTTAACTATGCACTATCTAATGTTTTATTTTTCAGTTACTGTTCCCACACACGGGCCTTAAAAAAACGCTAACAGCGGCTACAAAAAAAAGCTAGAAGCCGCCGCAAAAAAACGCTAACAGCGGCTACAAAAAAAAGCTAGAAGCCGCCGCAAAAACCAGCTGAAGCGCGCCACAGCGGAGGAGCTTGAAGCGGCTTCAAGCGTTTTTTTGTGGCGGCACCGCCTCACTCGAGCCACGATAAAAGGCCACCTCAAAATGAAGCTTGAAGCGGCGTTTTTTTGAAGCCCGTGTGCGGGACAGTTAGTTTTAAATTACTGTAAAATCCGATATGTATCTGTAGATTACAGAATAAACTTCTTGTACCTAATCAACGGGTGTTAAAGGACTGACTTAGAATTAGAGATTTTCGAAGTACATCATTTCGGTCACCCTAAAGTACCAAAAGGATTTTTTTTTTATTTTGAGAATGGCAAATCATCAATAAATCATCTCATTCTGTGTGAAGCGAATATCAGACTTTAATTGACATTGAACTACTGAACGAACACAGTTGAGTAACCCATCCATGTTCTTTTCATTGCTCTTTATGTTCCAGGGTTTCTAATCTAATATTTTTTTTCTTTCATTGAATCTTACGAACTATCCCGCAGAAAAGGCTCCATCAATCCTAAGCTTGTTTATAAATACCCACCCAAGAATGCTAGTCAACTCATAGACTAATAACCATAATGCAGTTTAGTCCTTGCACGTTTCGTCTAGCATCCATCGGTATGCGCACTATGGTAACACTTCAAAATTAATCTGCGCAATGTTGGCGGCCTTGACGTCTTGTGACGTCATCAGGAAGCCTGACCAGCGCCTATCACGAACTGGTTCAAGAATCTGCGTATAGTCAGAAATATTTACTTTTTGGCACATTGAATGTTTATTTAATTTGTCCATATAATTCAGTCACAAGCATCTTTCTTTGTCAGTTAAAGTTAAGGCCAGGTTCTATTCATTTTGATTTTTTTTAAACCATGAAAAATTATTTTATTAAAATTGACTATACGACCAACCGTTGCCGCTGGGGCAAAAAAAGTTAGTTGGCTGGATAAAAAAAATCTCGAATCTGAGTCTTACGATTTCAAACGTGTATATCTACAAGATTACGTCACGGAAATATTAGAAAGTTAAAAGTTTAAAAATAGGTTTTTCTAAAAGGGTCTCGCAATAACTAAAAGTTTGTTATTGTTTTTTTTTTTATATAAAAATAAAACCGCTGTTACGGAGTCGCAAAATCGACATAGACCCGGGCGGAGTTCATACAAAATACTCAGTGACAACAACCGGCTCTTAAGAAGACAGATTTCAGATCTTTGTCGCTCAATACTTTTTCTGACTGTACGAGCGAATTACTGTCATTATATTGCAAAACTAGATGATTTTAATAGGATATATCTACATGCCTAATTAGCGTTATGACACATGTTAGTAATGTCATGTAGGCTTAGAATATGCGAGTATCCTTGACACTGTGTGGTTTGAAAGGCTGTACAGTAGATACAGCTTACATTAGGTAGATTATTATATCTAGCTTGTAGCACAGAATAAGTAATAGTACAAGTCTTGTAGTGAGATATTCAAAGTAAGTTATTGATTCCAGCTACATTGAGGCAAGTGTTCTGTTTGACGGTTTGGTTTTAGGTGATATTACCGCTTTTTTTTCGGCCGTAGGAGATCATCAAATAATTTGGCCCGCTCTTGGAGCGCTGCCCTCTCTTTCCGTGGTAGACTTTTACGCCTAAAACCCTCTTATCTTCCTTCCAGCCTTTTGCAATTCAGGGCTACGGCAATTCTCTTTAACAATCCCGCAGCAGGCATCAACCCTAGTCGGCCCTATCTATTTTGTTGACGGTTCTTCTCGATCGTTTTTTTCCCCAGGGGCATAAAGTACCTATGAAAATCGCTTATCACATAGGACTACTTAGATCAGGAATTGGAAAATGGTTGCCCACACAAGATTTTTCATTAGGTATCCCGGGAAGATCCATATTAACATAAACATTTCGAGGCTAGTACATGAATAATTCTACCTAATTCCGACCTTTGGTCATGAACATATTATTTCTATCATTTTATTTAGTGGCATGTTTTCCAGTAAGGGTTAGCCATCCTTGACCTAGACCCATGTTAAGCGTTATACTCCATCCTGAACCAAATGTATTCCTCTTATATACATTGTATCCGGCCCACTCCTTCCCTGTTTCTCAACTCCTGGTACTCTGTAAGCGGCAACAGTAGGTATTAAAGCTTACAAATTCTAGATACTTAACAAAATCATTTGCTTTGCCAATATAACGATCTATTGCAAAAGCCGACAAGCTTTCGTGAATACAAATTAAAACTTTTACTTCTGACATTTTGCTTGTACTTAGACAAATCAAACAATCCCGGGTGTTTACGACCGATGAGCAAATACTGTGTTGGTCAATACTAAACGGAAGAAGGCTAATTACAGCATCAGAAACTCCATTATGTTACGAATGTCATGCAGGACCGAAATCACACGAAGCAGAATCATCTCTGTTGCCGACTTGACAGTTTTGTCAAAGATGAATTTGTAGACAAGTAATTTACTTTTTTAAGAGTTGGTATCATACTTTCATGGCGTCAAAAATACAGGCCATTACATCCAGAATAATTATGATAAAAAATGAGGTTTAATTTCTACATGTTTAAATTATTTCTATTCTAGTCGAAAAAGTTTAAGAACGTTGTATGACCATGTTAATTATATATCCCTTATATAACTCTGTGAAAACAATCTGTACCTACACGGCCAGTTTTTTCCACATCTAATCATTCGAAACTCATCCGCTGAATTTTCATACTGGCTAATATTTAAAAAAAACCCACGAATATGCACCCGTTTATTTACTCAAATACTTGATCGAAAAAAAAATCAGAATATTATGAGATGAACCTCAAAAGAACGCGTCGGGTCTGTCTAGTGACATTAATCTTCGATGCTCCCCTCTTCAAATGACGCAACCGTCGTCGACACGGGCACGCGTTGCGTAAAAGCCTTTTTAGCATGCCGTCTGCGAAGCTTTCTCGCCAAACATTGGATTCGACGAAGCACCCGAAGGCTTTGTTTCATTCCATGGAGAAAAGAACAAAATACCCCAGGAGGGCGTGAAATTGACACAAAATATTTGTTTTGTTTTTCTAAAGGGTGACGAATGTAAACGACGTAACCCAGTCGTATGGATACCGTTGCGGGTTCTTGCTTTTAAAAATGGAACGTTTTTTTTCTTTTGGCATTAAAGGTTATCGCC
This sequence comes from Mythimna lalbum, assembly GCA_949319445.1. NCBI lineage: Eukaryota > Metazoa > Arthropoda > Insecta > Lepidoptera > Noctuidae > Mythimna > Mythimna lalbum. The sequence continues at coordinate 19,749,282 of OX439346.1, read as the reverse complement.
GGTCAAATGTAGAAAAGCAAAATGTATTATTTAGAACGTTTACGTTCTAATTCTAGCCTCGTCAAAAACTCTTCTGTTTTCCATACATTTTAACAACTTTTTGCAAGAGTTTTTAGCAGGATTTCGTTGAAGGAAGTTCAGTGGCTGTTTGAGTTACTCGCAAATTGATTCCTTGAGGATATTGTGATGTGAAAAAAAAGCGAAAAGGTTGTAACTTGACTAGGAAGCAAAGTCATAAAGTCCGGTAAAAAAAAGGTTCATTTTCATAGCTATCAATGGCTATGAAGATGAACCTTTTTAAATACGAGAGAATTGGTCTTCTGATAATATTAAAATGACCAAAACAATTGCTCGGAATTGACACTCATAAGGTATTGAACACGAAAATAGTACGGAATTTAGTATTGCTCATGATTGTGGAATGTATAAGCTTCATTAGATTGATTACAAGCGCACCTATTTAATATAAGTCAAGGTTCATTTATGTAATGAGGTTAACTTCGCCCGAGGCAAGTGTGAATTGCTTGCTATTTCAAGAGCTGCTCTCAAAACGTCGATGTTTCGTTAGAAAAATGATTTAAGGCTTGTTTTCCGATTGATGATTGAATGGAGTAACAACTGGTTTAAATTGGTTTTATTTTTTAATTCATGAATCCCCAAGCGACCACCGGTGGCCGCGCATCTATTGTCTTACTATAGTGTTTCTAATTGACGGTATCTGAAGGGTTAATCTTAAACTAATGGATGTTTTATTAGCCGGTCATTAATTAACGTATTTTTGATCATTTTTTGAAACGCTTTGTATTATCCGGTGCTGTAATATGTTTGGTTTAGAATCGGATTATTTTTTTAATAATATCTAAGATGATTTTTGATTACATTTCCAAATACGTAGGTACTAGAAGCACGGGATTCCCAAATGTGACCCATTTCGAGGTTTAATAAATATGACTTTTTATGAAATGTGATTATTATTGTTTACATGAGATATTATAAAAAGTTATTAAAAATTGCAATTTAACAGCAAATGGGTAAAAATTGGAGCACCCGCGCTTCTAGGGTTAAGTATACAATTTTTAAGATAAAATATAATTTTTCTGAAATGGTCCCGTTTAATTTTGGATCGTTGCAAGAAAGTTTTAAAAACACAGTTTTAAAATTCCATGCGTCACTGACTCACTTGACAAGTACCCATAGATTGTCTATCATCTTTATCTATGGCCATCTTTTAAACCGCAAACCATAAGCTGTTAAAATACGGTACTATTCGTATCACTGGCTGATCGCTAATGTCACCACGTCTATGCTAACATTGCATGTATTATGTAAAAGAAATGTTGAATTACGAGGACACAACTCACGTTCGAGTTCTGTCAAACGGTCGGTGACCTTTTGTTATTTTGCGAGCAACTATTGTTTAGAAATGGCGACTTTTTTAAAATTCTAGTTAATATTTTGGAGTTCTATTCTTTCCTTCTATTACACAAAAACCATCCCGTTCTTTCTTAAATTTTTAAAGGATCCAATAACTATTTTTTTATTGATAGTTATGCTAATCTTGCCATACCTCCTGGGCTTCTAAAAAAAGTGATATTTTGTTGGCGATAAAGATCCACGAAATTGGGTGAAGGCTGACTGGATTCCAAACAGTAGGAGCCGAGCGACGTGATAGGCCCTAGAGAAGATGGCGTGACAATTTGGACTCCTATCTTAAGAATTGGCCAGAAGTGGCTAAAGACAGAAAAGAGTGGAATAATGGAAAGAAGTCTTATGCAGAAGAACACAACGGGCTCACAATAATAATAAAGATACACGAGATTGGGCGAAGGAAACCACTAACTGGATTCCGAACAGTAGGAGCCGGGCGACGCGGTAGGCCCAGAAGGAGATGGTGAAACTGAAGGAAGGCCTTTGCACTGTAATGGGACACAATGGGTTCATAATAATAATAATAATCGCCTAGGCCGGGGCTCTACCGTGCCCCCTAATGAAGATTACACGAAATATCGAAAAGTTTGGTACTGATTACGTGGCATTTAGATAATGCATGTCAAAACTATACATTTGTGACTTACTTAAAAAATCCAAATGGTACTTATTCTGTAAGTCGTACCTATAAAGTAATAAAAAAAACAATGAGACGTTTTTTATCATTGTTTATGTGAATATTCATAACCAGTCACTATTTTTATCTTATAATTTAAGCATTACAAACGCATCGTATGCGGAACTAGTAATTACAAGACATAAGAGAACAGACTGCCTTGTCACGATAGCGCTTGCGCATGTAGCGCTAGCTTTGGTACAGAGCCGCGTTTATCTTAGATCGAAGCCTTCCTTATTGTTTATTTATATGCAGGCTGCGGTCTGTATTTCTGTAGGAAGCTTGAAGCTTCGTTTAGCTAGCCATTTTGAAAATGTGTAGGAAGGCCGAGCGTTCGGCCTTTTTGAGCGAACGTAGCGCATTTGTTTTTTATTTTTCCAATTTTTTTTTGTAATCTGTGTTATGTTAGTCTTAAGTTTGCGCCTTTTGCGGCAAATAAAATATTTTGTTTATTTTTTTCTTTCTTTCTAGGTATAGAATTATTTTGAAACTTAATACGAAAGTTTCCCCTATTATGTTTTAAGGTCTTTTTTACATAGCATGGCTAGCATGACAGCAGGACGTAAATGCATTTTAAAGATGAGAGAAAGGGATAGATGTATTAATCTGACAGCTGTCATCCGCTCCACCCTATAGCAATCGTAGTGTAGTTGCAATCTTAGTTTCGACCTCGTTTGTCTTCTTTAACCTTTATTCTTCACAGTATGTGGAGGATATTGTGATATCCAAAGAATTGCATGCTGCTATTTCACTTATTAACTTATATATTTTTGGTTTATGCTATGGTCCCCGCACATAGGCTTCAAAAAAACGTCGCATCAAGCTTCATTTTGAGGTGGCCTGCTTTTGTGGCTCGTGTGCGGCGGTGCTGCCACAAAAAGACGCTTGAAGCGGCTTCAAGCTTCAAGCCGGCCACAAGCTGTCGCGTGCTTCAGCTATTTTTTGCGGCGGCTTGTAACTTTTTTTTGTGGCCGCTTCTAGCGTTTTTTTGTGGCGGTGTTTTTTTGAAGCCTATGTGCGGGGACCATAGCATAAACCAAAAATATATAAGTTAATAAGTGAAATAGCAGCATGCAATTCTTTGGATATCACAATATCCTCCACATACTGTGTCATAAGTGAAGAATAAAGGTATGCTTTTAAGTGTTATTTGATAAGAAGAAAAATAGATTGTTTTCTAATGTAAGTGTAGTCAGGTCGGTAAAGTCACTAGGTGGAAATAATTTCATAAATAATGTAAAATAAAGTGCTTCTAAGAATATTAACTCATAATTTAAAAACACTAAAGCCTTGCAATACATTTCCGGCTCTCACAATACAGATGATAAGGAAGTGCATACTTATGGTGAAATAACAGATGTAACTACAATTTCACCAGTACGTCTAAAGTATAAAGTCTTGCAGAAGCTTGCGTGTGTTAGTTTATTATTTTAGACATCAGCCAGTGTTTTTCGAAATCGATAAAAGAGCTATAGTAATTCTGGCGTAATATAATAATAGTTCTTTTTTAGGGTGGGAAATCATCCAATGACCTCTTCTGCTCTTGGGCGGAGCTGGAGAGTGTATCAGACTTTTACTGACTTAAAACTTACTCTTGTTCCTTCGTTGCTTTTCTTACCAGCCCCCCTAGCCAAGTTACAATCATTTGTCTTGCTTCGAACGCCTCGAGCTCAGATTATTTTGTTCTGACCACGTGACTGAGCGTTGAGACGACGTTATTCCCGTACATTTGAAGTTTTTTACTAGCGTTGACGATTGCAGATTTTTCCTTTTCCAAGTTTTTCTTTTAGAAACAAATCCTTGGATCCCAGGATCCTTGGGGATCTCTTTCGGAGAACCCATAATATATTGTATAATAACAGATCTGCCCCCCTAGCCAAGTTACAAACGTTTCGCTTGCGTCGAACGCTTCGAGTTGACCTTGTCGCCAATTCTTTTGTTCTGACCACGTGACTGAGCGTTGAGACGACGTCGTTCCCGTACATTTGAAGCTTTCTACTAGCGTTAACTATTGCAGATTAGCAACTTGGCTAGGGGTACAGATATAGCAGTGGTAGTGAATAATAGAGCAGTGGTGGCCGAGTGGTAGCGGCCCCGACGACGAGTTTAGGTCGCGGGTTCAAACCCAGCCAGGCGCATTACTTTGTGTAATTTATTTCATCACCACTGCTCTGGGACCTCAAGGTGGATTGAGGCCCATTCCCATTCCTAGAGAGTAGGCCTGAGTTCCGACAGTGGGAACATTATAAGGGCGACTATGCTATGCTATGCAAATATATTTGAGATCGTCTCGTCTCCGTAACGTGGACTATAAAAATAAAATCTACACTTTAGTCTCCAATACTTTCGTCGAGTTTCCGTGGGTGAGATACAATCGTTTGCCGCCAGCATACAGAATACTAATGCTCATCTGAAGGTACCTACAGCTCCCAATACAATGGCCATAGTTGCATAACCAACCTATCTGGTAACAACTTGTTGGAATTTGAAATAACTCTCTGATTATTCAATTTGGAGGAAAATCACTGAATGTATATGTTTTGATGGGTTCATCGGTTTCTTGTTTGCCGTTGATTTCTTTGGGATACAGTGCGTCATGTTGGTAGTCACATACAGCATATATAAAACCGTTGGAAGCTGGTACGAATTACGGTACAGTCTTTCATTCTAGTGACTGGCCTCTTGGTCTAGTGGTTAGTGAACTTGACGGCTATGCCGTGGGTTCGATTTCCACCCAGGATAAATGTTTGTGTGGTGAGCATAATCGTTTGTTCTGTATCTGGGTGTAATATATCTAAAATATGTATGTATTTAGAAATATATAAGTGTGTCTATCAGTTGTCTAGTACCCATAACACAAGCTCTGCTTAGCTTGGGACTAGACGGCGTTGTGTGATAGTTGTGGAATATTATTATTATTCAATTCTGTATCATTCTGCTGCATACATAATCTGTATAGTTTTTACAAATAAGCAGATTACATGATACGACAGACAGTTAAAGTTTATTTAATATACCTTCAGGGTTTATCGAAATCCACGAAAGTTTCGATATCTTATGACTTTTTATGAAACCTTTCATTAACTAAGGAGTGGAGTTCACTTTACCCTAGGGGTCTTTAATTCAAGATTGAATAGGTTACGTCAAGGTAAGGTAAGAATCACCAAACTTGGCAGTGGGCAGGATTCATTGCTTGCAGAACAGATGGTCTATGGGGCCGAAAGGCTGTGGAGTGACAACCAGAAGATACAGCAGCGTTGGAATTCCTCTCATAAGGTTGACCGATGTCCTCTGTCAGGATCGCGAGAATCCAATTGATGCGAGACGCTCAACACCGATCATTGTGGCGACACTTAGTGGAGGTCTCTGTTCAACGTAGACGTTTTTCATCTGAAATGGCGATGAAGATGATGAGATCTTAGCCTTGGAGATTTAGCGATTAATAAATTTAAGCACGATTCTTGACACGTGTGGATGTTATTTAATAACAAATACGAGTTTTTCTATCAATAGATTATCCACTGTAGTCACTGAGTGACTAGAATACCATATATTCCAAACTAGTTTTTGCAAGCGGTTTCGTTCACATGGGGAAAATTTTCTCTTACTATTACTAGACGACTGATAAACATACTTATATATTTTTAAATACATACATATTATAGTTGAAAGGGAATCGTTTGTCTTAGTATGGTCATGTAAAAAGGAGAGATGAAACGCATATTGCTAAAAGAGTTATGAATTTACATGTGAATGGATGGAGAGGGAGAGGGAGGCCAAAGAAAAGATGGATGGATTGTGTGAGAAGTGATATGAATGTAAAGGGAGTTAGTGATAGCGTGACGAGCGACAGGACAGAATGGAAGGAAAAAACATGTTGCGCCGACCCCAAATAAAACGGGATAAGGGCAGGAAGATGATGATGATGATGATTATAGATTACACCCAGACACAGAACAAATGATCCTGCTCATCACGAAAACATTTGTTCTGGGTGGAAATCGAACCTACGACCTCCGGCACATTAGTCAAGGCCACTAACCACCAGACCAACAGGTCAGTCAAAAGATTTTGTAATGCAATCAAGCAGTGATGCAATCTTTGATGGTAAATCGCACTGGTTTATGAAGAGCCTATACCGACCTCAAAAATTGGAGTAATAAACATACACACACACCACATATCTGTAAGTATTCAGTTTTATGTGAGTGTGTGAAGTGTGATATGTGGTGCACGAAGCCAGTCGGTTGATTACTGCCACCTGCGAACATCTGCAACTCCGAAGTCTTGATGTTTATGCAATGCATCACAATTTTGTTGCAAAATATTACAGAACCACTTTCATCATGTCAGACGAAACATGTATTTATTAGTATAAATTGATAAATGGCACAGTTCAGTGTTTTCATTAAATATTAATTATGAAACTGCTTTGGAAGATGCGTTGTTTGTAATACCTATCTATTTATGATTATTTTAATTCTCGTTTGCTGATGATAATCAAATTATCGTCTTGTAATATCTGAAAGACTTGATCTGTAGTTTAATTTTCAGTAAACTATTATTTCAGCCAAAAGACGTCCACTGTTGGACATAGGCTTCCCTCAAGTGTCGCTACAACAAATGGTCCTTTGCGTCTCGCATGTATCGGATTCCCACAACCCTCACCAAGTCATCGGTCTGCTTTGTGGGAGGTCTTCCAACGCTGAGTCTTCTGCCGGCTACTTGAGCACTGCACTCACTGGCACTGCTTTCGGCCTCAACGACCTCATAGTCCGATGAGACGGTAATCTGACTCGACTGGGGAGAGATCAGGCCCTGGACCAACAGCTTAATACGTGCTTTCCCCGGCACGTGAATGTCACGCCTCCAGCTTTCAAACACCGGGCTTCTACGAGTATTGAGTGCTTCCTAATGGCAAAAATCGAATAACATCCTTTTGCTCGGCACTGGTGACCGTGATAGCAATGAGACAGTCCGCTGCTGGTGAACAAGCGTCTAAACGACTTCCCTGTATCTTCGTCATAACAGCCAAAAGACGTTCACTGTTGGACTAAGGTCTCCCCCAAGTTTCACCAACGATTGATTCTGTGCGACTCACATCAATCGGATTTCCGTGACCCTGGTAAGGGCTAAAACTTCCTCGTATCATCATCATTTCAGCCGAAATACATACACTGTTGAACATAAGCCCCTCCTCTAAGTATCGCCACCACGACTGATTTTGTGACTCTGTGCACATCAATTGGAAACCCGTGACTCCTGGGCACGCCACGATTATGGCGGTAAGTCCCCTCTTTGAGGCGTGGCTGGAAAGACCTCACGGCGTCCTTACCTTCCGCATGACGCAGGTCCTCACCGGACATGGCAAGTTCGGGAGGTTCCTGCATCGGATTCAGGCGGAAGAGACGCCCGGGTGTCGCCACTGTGCGCAACGCCCGGAGGACACGGTGGAGCACACCGTCGAGGTGTGCCCTGCCTGGGCGGAGCATCGCCGTGCCCTCGTGGGGGCGATCGGCGGCGGAGACCTCTCGCGCCGGGCCCTGGTCGAGGCCATGGTCCGGAGCGAGGAGGAATGGCAGGCGGTCGCCTCCTTCTGCGAAGCAGTAATGCTTGCAAAGGAGGAGGCCGACCGCATCAGGCAACGGCGCCCTCGCCGCCGTCGCCGGGATTCCGATCCCGATTTCCGGCCACCGTAGACGCAGGCTCGCGGACGGCGAGCTATGGGTAGCTCGCTGTCCGATGGTCCGGTAATGGACCGAGTCTAAGACGTCGACGGCGCGCACTGTTCCCGCGCGCCTCAAGGAGTTGTCAGCAGCAGGAGGGGCCCAGCTGGGTCGAAGCCTACTGGGGACAGGGTTGTCAGAAAGGGAGCTCGTGCCCCGGTATGAAGGCTAGAAGGAACGGCGCGGGGTTTTTAGTCAGTAAGAGTCTGACACTGTCTCCCGCTCCACCCAAGAGCGGGTTTCGTCAAAGATGATTTTCCCCGTCGAGAAAAAAAAAAAAAAAACCCGTGACTCTCACCAGGTCATCGGTCCACCTTGTGTGAGGCCTACCAATACTGTATCATACTTCCTCGTATATAATATTAACGGGACGGGATTGGATTAGTAAGATTTAAATCCTACAGCCGCACATAACCGAAACCAGTTTTCTATTCATAGTCATTTCTAAATAAAACCTTCTAGATCTCTATCTAGAAATGATTTGTCCATTCGTGCGAATAACAAATTGATGAACCTGTAATGACTACTTAACCTAACTACTCATTACAAGTCATTGCGCCATTTTTACCTCAATTACCTACTAAAGCTGAAGCTAAAATATCACTAATTTAATACCATATTTAATTACACAACTCTTATACGTAAGATTTAAGCTCATCAACTAAAAACATAAAAGTCATAGAGCACAGATAACATATAATTGTAATAAATCATTCGATGCGCAGCGCAAGCGCAACTCCTTATACGCACCATGAACTTAAGAACGGAAAGAACATATAGCAATCGCACCTTTCTCCGCTCGTCTCGACAGACATTTTGCACATTCGCTCGAGAATCATCGCGCGAACCGAAACGTATTGAGCATATTTACGAGCTGCTTATTCAAATCTTTAGCACGAGAAAGTGATTTATCAACAAACTTCAATGCATTTTACGTGAAATAATGTCACATATCCTGTTTTTTATTTATCTTCGAATAGGCTTTTGTTTCATCACCGGTGATGTAACTTTGACACTTACGAGTATGTTATGTGTTTGCAAATTTCTTTTTATTAAGGTATGCAGCAGGTATTACTGTGGGTTTCCGGTTTTGTTATGTTATCGTACTGAGTGATGTGCGTGAATTGTATATCTTGATGAATGACTTGAAATTAAAGGAGATTGAATGACAGCGCCGCTGCTGACAAGGAAGAATTAAAGAAACACCCGTTGATGACGATGATAAATTTTTAAGTATTTATTAAGTTTTTTGTTTACTTTTATATTTTGCACCAAGTGCAACCCCATTTTGTGTCAAGGCAATCTTTGTCCATTCTAGGTTGCCTGGAAGAAATCGCCTGGTGCGACAAGGCCGCCAATTGTGTTTTCTATTGTATGGTTTCTTTTTTTTAATTTTTATTTTTGATGTGCAATAAAGAATATATGAATAAATAAATAAAATAAATTCATAATCAACCTTATAAAGTTTCCACTGCTGGCTGTCAGGCGTCCTGTCTAGGAGAGAGAATAGCCCGTAATCCACCACGTGGGCTTGATGCGGATTTGACATTGGATGTCACATGTCTTCTTGGCTCTAGGACATGCTGGTTTTATATTTTATTTCACCAATTTGTAGTAGTGACGAAACAGGAGCCCAGCTGGGTCAAAGCTTACTGGGGCCGGGGTTATCCGAAAGGAAGCTCGGTATGAAGAGACTAGAAGGAACGGGGTGGGTTTTTAGTCAGTAAGAGTCTGACACTATCTCCCGCTCCACCCAAGAGCGGGGTTGTCATAAGATGATTTTTGCCTACCGTAAAAAAAAAGTAGTAACGAAAAAAATTAACACAAAGTAAAACGCCTGCTTGGGTTTGAAACCACGACGACCAAACTATTAACTTCGATATAAAAACATAGGTAATTGACCATTTACATGACAAAATCAAAAGTCACTTGATTAAGTTGAATCACCGCTATGAGTCAGAATTATAAATTTAGGGTACGAATAACACCTACGTCATCCTAAGGAATGTTTTGCCATAGAATTTGCCAACAGCCTTCTGGATAGATTCCAAGCTGACGTGAGATTGATGACAAGCTTGAAGCAAACGGAGGCGAAGCCACGAGCGCACGATTATTCAACTTATTGTTGCTATTTGATTCACATTCGGAGGATGTGTCTGGAATTTAAATGATGTTGGAATACGTACATAGGGAGATAAACTTCAAGTTGATGTTATGTAATCACTTTATATTTATAAGGATTATATCTATACTAATATTATAAAGAGAAAAGATTTGTGTTTTGTTTGTTTAAAATAAACTCAACAATTACCAGACTGATTAAAATAATTCACTAGTATATTATTATATTTTATACTTTGAAAGTATATTTTATACTTTCAAGCGATCGACGCCGCTGACAGAAGTTAGTATAGTATTATATGTGTGTGTGTGTGTGTATTTGTTACTACTTCGCGCTTAAACTGCTCAACAGATTTTGATAAAATTTGGATTCTAGCGGCTGAAATTATTATTGAAAACAGTCTAAATTTATGATTTATTATGTATTATTTAACTAAATAATAATTAGGTATATATTTTAAGTGTTAATTATAACATCGCATTGGATGTCAACGCTTGGGGGAGGCCTATGTCCAATAGTGGACGTCTTTCGGCTGATATGATGATGATGATGATTGGATGCGATGATCACTTGACACGAACGTAGTGTGTGTCAATTCTTTGAAGAAGAACGTGACACTAGGATTCGTACAGTACAACTGGACATTTAGCTGTACATAAGTACAAGGGTGGGAAGTGTAACTTAACCCTTCAGATACCGTCAATTAGAGACACAATAGTAAGACAATAGATGCGCGACCACCGGGTGTCGCTTGGGGATTCATGAATTAAAACAAAATAACTTAAGGTGACTCTCATTTTCACTGTTTTTCATACAACCGCTCATAACTGATTATGACGTTATAACACATTTTTATTAAATATTTTGGAAACACAGTATCTTGTGGATATTACCTAGGTTTCTAAAGAAACCAATTTCTAAATTTGTGTAAAACTAATCCAGTAAAAACCTCTGAAAATGTCCTATTTCGTATGAACTTTGACACTTCATAATTTGCCTAAAAATTAAAAAGTCAAAAAAGTAATTCTTTAGAGACCTTGCAAATTTTATTAAGATTCTAAATGGTGATAAATTTTTCCAAAAACTTTTAAGAATCAAAAAAAAAAACAGCTATTTCCTGGAGCAAGTTTGTGAAATTTTCGAGTAAATCTCGGAATTACCGAATACTAACAGAGTTTTCAGGCGTTATCTCTTTTTTTTGCGTTGCCTCTTCGTCAAAAATCGCGTTGGATTGCATTCAATGAAGTAACAAGCTTTTAAACCATTTTCGATGTTTACGATAGGCGAGTGGAAAATGACCCTCTTAAGAAAAACTTCGTAAATACTCGTAAAACTGGTTAGCTATCCTATCCATAATTATTGTGATGTTCAAATCAAGTCGGGGTCACCAGTGTAGAGGTAAGCGGAACAGAGTGTAAATTTCTATATACTCCATTGTAAAGGCGACCAGACTGGTGTTATGTCTGGTTTGGGCAACTGCCCGAGAGATGATTTCGGGCTGTTGTATATGTTCAAATCAGAGAACTCTAATTGTGCGATGCAGGATTTCGTGACAGTCATAGATGGCCTTTAATGTTGCCACTGCTGGGACCCAGGCCTCATCTCTAGGTGAGGAAATGAGCCGTAATCCACCACGCAAGCCCAGTATGTCACATGTTTTCGTATTTTTGGTTCTAGGACATGCCGGTTTCCTTGCGATGTTTTCCTTCACCGTTTTGAGAGCAGTGGCGATGAAATAAATTACACAAAGCAATACGCCTGGCTGATTTGAACCCGCGACCTACACACATAAGTCGGGGCCGTTACCAGTCGGCCACTGCTCTCTGCTCTGCAGGATTTCGTAGTTTAGTTCAAATATGGCGCCATAGATGTCGCTACGACGTCAAACAAGGACTTCATAACTAATTAACTTTTATTGAATTATTTCATGCTATACGAAGCATACAACGTTTTGGCAGTAAACAGACTTTATGTTCTTTAAAATTTCATTAGAAAGTCTCTGTTAGTGTTGTCTTGTTAATTAAGATAATTATGATGGTTATCGTTATTTTTGCAAGAGTTTGGAGTTCTTCAATGAAACCATTATTTATCACTAAAGGTGCTACTAGTAAATGCTAGGGCTTGACCTGATCTGCATAAACTTATAGAGTGAATTATTTTAGACTGATCTATTTCAAATAGAACAACTTTATTAAGCCATTGTTAAGATTCAATGTTAAGTATTTAATAGACAATACAGTTACTTCGTTTTGTATCGAATCATATCCTAATGTTTTTGCAAGTCAAAAGAGTAAAATACCCGTACTATTTTGCGGAGATCGCGCAAGTTTCAATGATTCTAGATATTCTCCAGTTGCATAGACAATTGTAACACAATAATACAGCAATTTTACATCACAATATTAGCTAGGAACTAATTTGTGAATAATTGAAAAAACCACTGAACTTCAGTCGTTAAAATAGCACCAGAACCCCTGCATATGTGTTTACTTTTACCTTTGTAGTTCGAAACACTAATATTTTGAAAGCTTAATCCATATAAACTAGAGCTTGACTACGATCCCATCTGATGGTGAGTTATGATGCAATTGTTGATGGTGTGGTGAACTAGTTTATTAAAATCCTAATCAATTAAAGACTTGAAGACATCTAAATTATAATCGGGCGGGAAGACCGCAGCAAACAAATTGTTCCAGTCTTTCGTCTGGCGGTATAAACGCCGAGGCGAGGTTCTACATTAAATTAGATCAGAACTAAAATATGTGGTACCAAAGTCCCGTTACTGGGGTCAAGTGCAACACGATTATAAGGCTACACGCACACGGCTTCCGTTACACTATTCTGATATAATTATGACATTTTACCCAATGGGATTCTAAAGTAGGACGCGCATTGTGTTACTAACTCGGTCACGCTCAGTAAGGATACCGCACGGCAATTGACACATATTACCGCTACCGACTTTGTACCACTTATGTATGAGTTTAGTGTGTTAATCTACGAATTGTTTTGGGGGGAAATTGACTAGAGTATGAGGAAAATCTTTAGGAGGTAAGACATGCTATTGTCATTGCTGTCGCCAGTTTTGATACTTCAGCTGTTGCCTCTTATGTCGATCGTCATTTGTCATATTGATATAAATGCTGTGGAAGCGGGGATATATTCAAATACTTTCTTTGTTCTAAATTATTACGTTTATTCTTAAAAAGAATTTTATGTTATTTATATTATTTACACTCTTCTTTCCGGCCCTTATCCCATATTACTTGGGGTCGGCGCAACACGTTTTTTTCTTCCATTCTGTCTTGTCACCCGTCAAAATATCATTAACTCCCTTTTCTTTCATATTACTCTTTACACAATCCATCCATCTTTTCTTCGGCCTTCCTCTCCTTCTTCATCCATCTACATGTGTTCTCACAACTTTTTTATATCATCTACACTGATCTATACTAATATTATTATAAAGAGGTTTTTGTAATTTTGTTTGTAGCTATTGAACCGATTTTGGAAAATCTGTCACCCGTAAACTACATTCCTGAGTGGCAATAGGCTATATTTGAATATAATTATATGCTTTTTGGTCAAAAAATATTTCAAACCCAGTGAAGCGGGCACGGGTAAGCTAGTTTAACTATCAAAACATTATAATATTTCCGCTTAGCTACTTGACGGCCGACCTAACTGCTCTGACTTAACAAAACAATCTCCTTTTTTTCTTATCAAATTTGAGCACCTATTAAAACATAACCCTTAAAAAGTACCACCATCTTGTCAATTTGAAAGTTAATAAGAGTTAAGAGCAATTACTTCATGTGAAATCTTTCGATATCACAATACCTTCTCATTTGTCAGCAAATTTTGTTAACCGTAAAATTGATCTCAGGTAAAAGGTACTCGGTAAGTGCTATACATTTCTTAAGACTCATACTAGCAATGACAGCTGTGTGTTTTGCCAAACCTTTTCTGTCAATACCAAGATATGGGAAATAGGTAGGATATGAGGTTAATGACTGCGAATCTTATATCTATCTTATCCTATCCTTCTTTCTTACCTTGCTTTCGTGTGTTTCTTTATTTTGAGGCAATTAAATCCGCCATTGTAATTTTATATTGCATCAAGTTTTAATAAATAAATAAATCTTATCTAGTTCATGGTACAGTTCAGCTGCTCTTATTTATCTGGACAAAGAACAAAGGCTTTTAAACACTTGTCAAAAAATATCACCATGTCTGTAAAGTTGCGCCATGTTTACTGTTAGAAATTATACTTCTAACAAATCTAGGTGACCATTGTCCTTCAAGCCATGGTCTGTTTAAAAACTATATGCAGAACCAATCCTTTGAGCCACTAAGCAAAGTGAACCGAAACACGTTCGTCCCATTCATTTGAAGTTCTAACGGTACCGCTCTACGTAAATCGGGTGACAATATTGCCGGCCATATTTTTTCATATGTAAAGTAATTTATGGGACCTTGGACGGAACATAAATATTCAGAGACGTACCGAATTTCACAGAGGTCCGACGTCGAATTCTATATGTGTCGCCAGTCACCGTTAGCTAATCGAAAATATTCGGATGGCATTTAATGAGTTGCGTAGTTTTGGCAGTGTCTAAATGATGAATTTTGAAGTTATTAATGCAAAGGTTAGTGTCTATCACTTCGATTCATTTGTGACTAAGCTACAGATCATATTTAGTAGAAGGACGAAAGAGTGATTTGCTGAAGTTATTAATAACGCATAAATTTGTTGAGAACCAAAGGTTGATGAGGCCAGAACGTTAGTGTTAGCACGTGTAGCTGAAATGTGATTAGCTATAGGATAACGCAATAATCTTTTAGATGCGAAAACCAAAGATTAATAAGGCAAGAAGCTTAGAAGCCGCCTTAGTTTAGTGAACGACTGATGAAAATTAATTTTAACAATACTAACACTTTCTGTTTTGCATTAGTTGGGTAAACACAGTATTATTAGATATGCTATTTTTATTTATGTTTTTTTTTTAATGTTGCAGCGTAAAAGTCTGACATAGATGAAATTTTGTCACACCCTCGCGCTCCTCCCTAAAGCAGGAGAAGTTTGGAAAAGTTGGGAAATTTCCTACCTCCTAAAAAAGTATATTATACCGAAATATTTTTCTTGATGTAATTTATTTTAGGTAATTTACGTTTTCAATTAGTTAGTAATTTATTTAGTTTTTTTGTTCAGTGCGAGTCACAAATACATTTATTTCCTTCTTTCTTTCTATCAGCTGCTTTATATAGATCAATGGTCACTAAATCTGTCTGGGTGTCAATCTACAAAGTCTTAGTCACTATGATTACATGAAAAATACAGACATACTAAAATGATTTCATACACTGATGTCTAAAATAATATAATGCAAGTACCCATTAAAATTTGTTTCAGACTCAGCTGCAATAGTTTACGAATCGATTGTTAAGTAGTGTTTGCCAATAAAATGCATATGTCACAGTCATAACTATTAACCGGTCAAAAGTAGTTTTAACTAAAAATAAAACTGGTTAAGAGCAAGTTGGACTCGTGATTGAGAATCGAAACTATGACACCAGTAATCACTGCGCCAACTGTATCTTCGGACACGGAGCGTTCGGCCGTTTTGCGCGGATGTGACGCATATTTACCGACTTCCCAAAAAGGAGGAGGTACTACGTTCGGCTGTTTGTATGTTTTTTTTTTTTTTTTTTTTTTTTTTTGTATGTTTGTTCGTCGAATACTCCCCCAAATGTGGACGGATTTTCAAAATTCTTTTTTTGTTCGAAAGTAGATAGTTCTGAGGTGGTCCCATTATCACCAAATTAGGATCTGATGATGGGATCTTGGAGAAATCGAGGGCAACCTTCAAATTTTATAGGCTCACTTATTGATTTTCGCATATTTTATGAAGTATCTTGTGTATTTGCGTATGGTCGTCACCATCTCAGGTAGCTGGGCTGATGATGGAAGGTACAACTCCTTAACAGTAAGAAGTTACTCGAACAGGCAAGGACTGTTTTAGTAAATTGTTTTGATGTTTGATAGGGCATTTGCCACATTTGGTTTCACGATCATCAAGACATGACCTGATGCTGCAGTCAGGATAGTCTGCAGAGTACCTAAGTCCTCGACAACAAACAGCAGATATATCGAGTTTAGGCTCATTCAAAACGGCTCGATGTGTGGATAAACGTACTGCTAATAAAGAACACCGATAATAAAGTACATAGAGACCTGATGCTGAAGCCAGGAGCATCAGGAAAAGTACAAACATTGAAATTACACTCCGTAGTCGTGTTTGGGCTCATTTTAAACAGGACTAAATTTTAAGTTCATTGCAATGTTGACATAAATCTGGCCTGATGCTACAGCCGGGATTATCAGCATCTAGTCTAATGACTGATTGAAAGATTTACCTTTCGGCTTCATCATCAGATCAGTTCGATATATCCTTTCCCTCTCCAGCATCTAGTCTAATGACTGTTTGAAAGAAGAGGGGGAGAGGATATATCGAACTGATCTGATGATGAAGCCGAAAGGTAAATTAATGTAATCTAACCGTGTTTGGGATTATTAGAACCGTTATGAGATGCGCTCTGACTATAAGGTATTTAAGTTTGACTGAGGGGTACTTTTTAGTGGTGGTACCATAACTAAAAAGTGTAAAATAAAAAAAACTTTTTACAAAAAAAATATAACCGACTTCAATGATAAAAAACACTGAAAAGTATCAAATAACTTTAATTTTAGAAGTCGGTGTTAAATAACGAAGAGACTAAAACATTATAGAAACACCGACTTCTAAAATTAAAGTTATTTGATACTTTTCAGTGTTTTTTATCATTGAAGTCGGTTATATTTTTTTTGTAAAAAGTTTTTTTTTCTCTATCGATAGATGTTAAGTTATGTTTGTTAGTTTGTTTTAAAATTGCGTCTTTTTCGCTTAAATAAACTGTTTTTCTTTCTTTCTACTTCTTTTTATTCTAAAAACAGGCAAAACTAATTGGGGTTGCACAGGTTGTTCAATGGTAGTTTCGCCTGAATAATCACGCTTTTGATTGTAAAGCGGTCAAAAATAGTTTTAACACATGCTTCTAGTCGAAACTACACAAAAGTGAAAAGAAAATTTTGTCTTTATTCATTTCCTAGACCTAGATTTAAAACTTGTTTTTTTTAATTATGGGCTTAACGTCGAACACAGTTTTAATATATTAAGTAAACTAGCTTCTGCCAGCGACTTCGTACGCGGATCCTGTTGCTTATTCCAGCGACAACGGGGTCGTCAAAATCAAAGATCTGAAACGTCTGATGTCGAATTCTAAGAGCCCGGGGACTGGAAAACAACGTGATGCGCGAGACGATCCGAGACGTTCCAGATCTCTTCCTTCCACTTATATACGCGCGTGACAGTGTGCACACACCTTAGACATGGTGCCAATGTCTCCGTGTTCGATGTAATTAATAAATGGGTTATAGGAAAACGCACTCCTTTCTTTATTCCCAAAAAGTGTTTCCATAGCGTGATCTAACTCGACGCCAACGCCATTTACGAAACGTTTAGAAAACGGGAACTACATAATTATTATTTACCCGAATATTATAGTATCTTAGCCATGTGCAGCGCCCCTTAGTGAACTCCACAGCGGGTGACGTTACCTACGACCAACTTATTATTTGCAGTTGGTACAGTAATCGGGTCTAGGGATCGAACCGCAAAATTAAGTTTGTTTTTATTGTATATACTTTTCCGGGATAAAAAGTACCCAGTGTGGTGCCCAGGATATTAAAGAATAATTATACCAAGTTTTATCGTAATTGGACCAGTAGTTTTTGCGTGATGCCTGAACAAACAGACAGACAAACAAAAAAAAAATTATCTAATTTTTGGGTTCGGTGTCGGTCTAGTAACACCCCCTGCCGTTATTTTTTTTTTATATTTTCAATGTACAGAATTTTTACTTCTACAGATTTATTATAAGTATAAGTAGGTACCTAAGCTACGTCTAATAGAATGAAATAACCTATTTGATACCTAGGTAGGTACTTACCTATTTAAAACTACAGCTAAATAAATTAAAAAAAAAGTTTAATTTATAATTAAGCTAATACTAAGAAATATTTAAACACTACCAAAATAACTAATACCTATTTTATAAAACTAACAACCAAGGAAATCTAAAAATAAATTATTAAACGTAAGAGTCGCGCTGATAAACACGGTTTGTTAAAATCAATTATTGTCTGTCAATAAGGTCGAACACTCTGAACGTCTATTCGCATCAACAGCCAAATATTGCCGCCACCGGCCGCGAGCCGCGTTGAGCACGGCGACCGTTACACAAAAATAATCCTTATAGCATGATTCAGTATTCACGCGCGATGGCTTATTAGCGTATTTCATGTATAATTTTGGTGTTTCTATACCGATTTATGTTTTTTTTTTTTATTGAATAGATAATAATGTTAACTTTTTTTAATTAGGGATGAGTGAGAGTGTTATAAACGTAAAAGTAGACAAAAATAAACAGAAAGCTCCGAACTGCTAAGTTATCGGGAGTTATACGTATTATTGTGAGTCAACCATAAAAGATAGACATATGCCGTTGTGGCATATTTTTTATATACTTTTAAGGAGAACATTTCCGTCATACATGATTTCTGTGTAGCTTTAACCATTAAGGCTGCAAACGCGACGGAAGCTTAAAAAATGGAGTAATTTCTCCCGTTTCCCCAACATTTCCCTTCACTGCTCTGCTCTTATTGATTGTAGCGTGATGAAAAGTATACTATAACCTGCCCATGAGTATGAAGAATGATTGTACCAAGTTTCGTTAAAATCCATGGAGTAGTTTTGGTTTCTATAAAGAACATACAGACAGACAGACAGACAGACAGACAGACAGACAGACAGACAGACAGACAGACAGACAGACAGACAGACAGACAGACAAAAAATTTACTGTTTGCATTTTTGGCATCATTATCGATCACTAATCACCCCCTGATAGTTATTTTGGAAATATATTTCATGTACAGAATTGACCTCTCTACAGATTTATTATAAGTATAGATAAAAAAGTGTAATATTTTGTATATTTTTGTATTTATTATGGTGTATGCTTTGTTGACTGTCCTTAAATAAAGAAATAATTAAAACTAGTTTTAATGGATTTTGCCAGTTAAAACTAGTTTTGACCGGTTAAGAGTTTTGATTGTAACGCATAAATAACGAAAGTGGTTGCACGATGTGTTGTTGGGTATTATTGTGGCTCGTTATATGCGATGACATTGCTATTTAACGTTTATATATTAGGTGTTAAATTTGTGGTTACAATTTATAATAGCTGTTAAGATGTTACAATTATGCTTTATAGTGGCTGTTTAAAAAGAGATTGATGTTATTATTTTGCTATTTACTTGTTCGAGGTTAACGAGGTGCATGTGATCAGGCAGTAGCCTTTCCTTCTCCTCGTATTGCTTTTATATATAATATTTACAAAAGACACAAGTTGTTGTTCTGTTGTCGTTGTTGTGTTGTTGTTTGTTTTTGTTTGGATAGTTTTTTTAAATATAATATCCTACCATAATAATTTTGGATAATCAGCAGTTACTTATATTTTATAATTGAATTTTTGGATAGTTAACAGTCATTTATGTTGTAGTAATAGAGATGGCTAGATCACATAAATGTCTTCCTTAGGGATTTGTAAGTAGTGACTTAGAGCCAGGAACCATGGAAGGCTTTGAGACAGGCTGTAGCCAGTAGTGGGACTTTATAGGTTGAGGTAGGTTTATACCCAACATTGTTATGGTATCAGGGTCTAATAATAATAATGAAATAATCTCGTGAAAGCTGAGAAAGAGAAACAAATCCATCTCGAGGTTGTGGAATGTGAACTCTTCTTTTGTCTTTACCGCCAACGGTCTGGTGACCAAAACCCTCGATGACAACCTATCGAAGCTGTCGTGGCTCGTTTGGATCAAGGGCCTGATACAGAAGGTTGTATTCCTCGGCACGGCTCACATCGTGAGGAGGTTCCTGTCTCTGGAGCCCTAACCAACGGTAGCTTGGACTCTGCTCCCAACACCAGTGGACTACTATTTTTATATTTTTAAATGATTTTTGTAAATGTGTGTTTTAAGAAATATTAAAAACTGTGTAAAATATGTACAGACTTGACTAAACGAAATAATAATGAATAATGTGTGGTCTAACATATAACCAAATAAAGCTTAAAGTTTTATTGTATGCGAAACTGATTACAAGACTCGTCTAAACAGCGATAGGTCAGAGCTGATCAAGAGTGATAGCGATGAAATATTTTATTCAAAGTCGCATTGAAATGTCATTGACATTTTATTTTATTTGCGTATGAGTGTTAGATGGAAAGTGTTCTTAAATATTTAAGTATGTAGGACGTAGGTTCCTGTAAGTAACTCCAAAAAAATCAAATAATAGCCTGTAAATTGAAAACTAATAGGTAATTCTTTTTAATCCAGAGTAGTTTAAAATAATAATAATAATATTCCTATCATACAATGCCGTCTAGACCCAAGCTAAGCAGAGCTTGTTTTATGGGTAATAGACAACATATAGACATAGTTATATATATTTCTAATTACAATACATATTATAAATAAATTACACCCAGACACAGAACAAATGATTATGCTCAACACATAAGCATTGGTCCTGGGTGGAAATCGAACCCACGACCTCCAGCATAGCAGTTAGGGTCACTAACCACTAGATCAAATGTACTAGTATTGAACATTTAAACTCAAATTCTTAATGCGCTTTATAATATTATCAGTGATTACTAACCCCAAATTATTCATTCTGAATAGGAATATAGAGATCTTCTTAGGGTCTACTATGTCCTAGTAATATAGGCATGCAATGTTAACTCCATCCATTGCATTTACACATTTCATACTAAAAAGGCGAAACTTTAAACGTATATGTGAGTGTGTATGTATGTCTGTTACTGTTTCACACTCAAATAAGTGAATGAAATTTGCGCACAGTGACTTTAATCCTGGGAGTACGTTCTCTTGGGATAATATATGAATACTGACAAACGCTTGCACTGACTGAACAGGTCCGCTTAGAACTGTGTGGTTCTTTCTTAAAAAGACCATCTCAGACTCCAATCTGCATGGTTCTCATATGATTTGACCATTACATGTTTGCTATATGGACTTCAAAAGAGAATTTGACCCATTTAGTTTCTTTCAGTGTTTTTTCTCAGGGTAGTTAGCTAGGAAACACCGGCCTCATCTAATTTAAATCTTAAAAAAGTGTTTTTATAAACCTATTTATTCATCATCAGCCTTTTTAATGTTCCCGCTGTTGGAACCTGTTTGCAAAATAAATATAATTTATCATTTATAATTTTTAACTTTCCCGCAGGTGAAGCCGCTGAAGACTGCTAGTTTATTAGTAGAAATATTTAAAATTAAATATCAAAAAGAACTCTTTAGCTTTAAAAGTAAATAATAAATTAACATTAAGTATGACTATTTTATGAATTTAAACTAAATTAAAAAATGATTTAAAGTAATCAGATCTTATCTTTTTATAAGATACTAGCTTTCCGCCCGCGGCTTCGCCCGCGTGGACTACAGTTTATATCGCGCGGGCAGAGACCCGTGCTCAGCAGTGGAATTATAGGTAGCCTATGTGTTATTCCAGTGTCTCTTCTACCTACCTACAAAATTTGATCTAAATCCGTTCAGTAGTTTTTGCGTGAAAGCGTAACAGACAGACAGACGAAGCGCGGCCATCAACGCGCTATTTATAGGCGGGGTGTCGCAACAACTACGTCACTGCATTTTAAATTTGTAATATCTTCGGAAATATTCACTTAAATTACATGGTGTACAAAGCATATTGATTTATAATAAATGCACAATTTATTTAAAGTACTTAATTGGATAAGGATTAATGCTGTATTGTTTAAAATCTCTTCGTAAATAACCATTTTTTAGTAAAGGATAAAAAATGGTTATGGTGGGTTATCCCTAAGAGATAGACATATGCCATCGCAAACTTTTTTGTTAAACTTTTTAAGGTGGACAATACTGTAGTACATTATTTTGGTCTATCTCGTAGGGTACAGCCAGCGTTTGCAATATAAGCGCAAAAAAACGTGCTTATTTACGACATCACATTAGAAACCTCTAAATTTATCAGTGTTTCTCTACTATATTATGCATGTATTATACGTATAAACCTTCCTTAAGAATTACTCTATCTATTAAAAAAACCGCATCAAAATCCGTTGCGTAGTTTTAAAGATCTAAGCATACATAGGGACAGACAGACGGCGGATAGCGACTTTGTTTTATACTATGTAGTGATTCGTATGCTTAGAAAATGTTTTAGAATAATCTTTTTACAGCAATCGCAGATACTTAATTTTCTATTTAATCTATTGTATAGAAATGTGCCTAAAAATGTGAGAAATCGTTGAGTAATTTTTTTTGAGGTTGAATTATATACAACTAGCTTTTCCCCGCGACTTCGCTAGCGTTAAATTCCTCCATTTTAGGGAAGTGGGGGGTTAGAAAGCGACAAAAAGTAGCCTATGTCACTCTCCATCCCTTCAACTATCTCCACTTAAAAAATCACGTCAATTTGTTGCTCCGTTTTACCGTGAAAGACGAACAAACAGACACACACACTTTCCCATTTATAATATTAGTATGGATGTCATTTCACTCCAGTTTGTGTTTTCAGTGTTATAAAAAAGTATGGTGTGTGTGTAAATGCATTAAAGCGTAACTAACAGTAACTTTGAAGAACATTCAAAAACCAGTAGGAAGTCATTTCTTCCACCTTTTAATTGTTAAGTAACATTAATTGAAAGTACTCTTAATTGTTTCACGCATGATACCATCACTCAAGAGAAATGTCTATGTTCAATTAAAATCGACCTAAGGTTACGTAATAGTGAAAGCTCATCACGACCTGCAGTAGCATGAAATCTACTGTTCACAAAGCCTTTAGTTAGATGAACCTTTGTATTATATATTAGCTTTTGCCCGCGGCTTCACCCGCGTACATAATCCCAGGATGAAAAGTATCCTATGTGTCTTTTGGGATATGGTCTACTCGTGTACCAAGTTTCATCGAGATCCGTTCAGTAGTTGTAGAAAGTTGTAGTTAGTAGTTAGTAGAAAGAGTAACAAACATCCATACTTCCATCCATACATCCTTTCGCATTTATAATATTAGTAGGATGGTTGTTGGGACAAGCCATGTAATAAATGTTTTAACGATATTACTTTTCTGTCCTTGTTCCTTGTTACTTAGGGCAAGCGCAAGAAGTTTTTTCTTTTCTTCTATAGGTACCTGTCAATTGTCACGTTATGATACAGTTCTTTCATCCCTATCATCTTCTGCCTCTATTCCATGATACTCTGGACTCAAGACCTTGGGATCACGGACTCGGGCGCAATCGTTTTATTTCTTCCATTCACCCCTATATTGTTACGCTAACTTTCAGTTCTTACTTCACTATTATATTTCTGACCCTATGTTATGTTACTTGGGGTTGGCGTATCACTTTTACTTCTTCTATTCACCCCTATCAATTGTTACGCTAATTTACAGTTCTCTTTTCACTATTATTGTCCCATGTTACTTGGGGTCGGTGCAACACGTTTTTTCTTCTATTGGCCCCTTTTAATTCTCACGCTATCATTCAGTTCCCTCTTCCTTATCATCTTCTGACCCTACCCCATGTTACTTGGGTTGTAGCAACATATTTTTTTCTTCTATTTACTTCTACCGACGGTCACGATATCAATCAGTTCTTCCTTCATTACCATTGTCCTGTCTTTGCTCTATGTTACCTGGGGTCGTTGCGTCTACTATTCGCACCTGCCTTATCACTTAGTGTCCTCTTCATTATCATTTTCCTTGCCTTTGTCCCATGTTACTCGGGGTTGGCGTAACATATTTTTTTCTACTTGCTCCTGTCGTATGTTACGCTATCATTTAGTTCGCCTTTCATTACCGTCTTCCTGTCTTTGTCTCATAACAGCCGGGATCAGCATTTTCCTTCCATTTGTCAACCTGCACACTATCATTCACTACTAGCAGTGATACATTAAAAGTAACTGAATGAAAAACAAATGACATCAGAGTGGTAATTCCGCATCGTTCACATTCGCTTCGCAGTAAGAATTTGTCTAAAATACATCTAATTTAACTAGATTATGATATATTTTTGACATTGATTGAGACTAAGATGGTATTGCGACTGGATTTTTTTTTCTGAGTTATTCTGAATTCAAAATCTATTTTTTGTTTTGTGAATCTTCGTTGTTTATTCTAGAACGAATTTACCATTGTCCTTCTGTTTCAAAAACTACCAGTGAAGTTCTAAGATCAAATTCTACCTGATCGTCTTTTGTTTTCTTTTACATGCTAACCTAGACACGCATCATAGCGACAACTCGAGCGCCAGCTTCGTTAGCTGGTGTAAGTAATTCTTTTATCCATGACCTTCAAAGGAAGTCAGAAGTGCGTCGTTTAATATGTAAGACTCCTGGCCAGAACAGTGATGAGCATCTGTAGGGGCATCGGCACTCCCAAAGTAACCAAAGAAGATCCCGTTATTTTCTATCTACCAGAATAACAAAGACGAATTGGGATTTTTGGGGACATTACGGACGAGAGGTCCAGCGGTGAACATTCATCAGCTGTTATGGTAATTTAGATGCATCATTCAAGGCAGACAGGCGATTCAAGGTTAAGCTGACACTTGATATATCAAGGTGCAATTCAAGACGAGGATTTTTTGTTTCATTATACCCAATTAAGAACAGGTTTGACAAGTATAACTTTAGACCTCCTAGGATTAAACGAAGTACCTATGTATAGTAATGATTAACATGCATGTCATCACAAAGTTACACAAGGGTATTTTGGAATGTAGCCTTAAAATGTTACAAGCTGAAATATACTACACTCCGTGCCTCGAAAAAATCGTAAAGCCGTTTGTTCGGGTTGTCATTCGTAGATCTTTGATAGCCGTTACAGGCAGTCAGATGCCAGAAAGTCTGACCATCAGTCTGTCCAAGGAGTATCGTGGTGTTCTGTAACTGGGTTCTGGAGATCTGATAGGCAGTCGTTCAATGTAAAACACAGGTATTTAGCCGTATCCTAAGGTTTGAGAGATGATGTATTATTTGTTAAATCATCGAGGAAAAGACAAACGTGTAGCCAATATGCAATCTACCCGTCAAATTAATAACTTTATGACCGGTTAAAGTCATTTTGATATGAGTTTGTTCGTAGTCTACGGTATAAATAGGTAAAGTTTGTTTTTATTTTTTTTTTGTTTGTAGGAGGTAGTCTCTGAAAGTACTGATCCGACTGCTTAAATTTTTTCACCGATAAAAAGCTGCTTTATTCCTGAGTGACATAGGCTATATTCTATGTACGCGAGCAAAGCTGCTGGCAAAAGCTATAATTAATAACTTTATGACCCGTTAAAATCATTTTGATATTGGTTGGTTCATAGTTTATTATATAAATTTATAATAATATATTTATAGATTCATTAATAGTTAGTTTACTATTAAAATTAAGTGGACCATGCCAGTTGGCTATATAAGATATATACCTACTAGTACCTTGCTAGTTATAGTTCAGTGAAAATAATCTTGATAATGGAATGTTACGTGAGTATGAAATATTTGCATATAAGCAAGTTTAGTGACATAACATGCAGGTGGACAGTGAACTTCTCTTTGAGCGACCTCGAAGTATACATAAGTAGGCTGTTCACTTAGTTTTAGAAATTGCAAACCTACATATTTCCTGACGGAATTAGGTATAGCATTTTATGTGATGACTTCAAAATAGAGTAGATTTCTTCGAAATACTTATTTTCCCATTTTCTTAACCACACTAAGGATATATACAACGTGTAACGTTAAATGCGAAAAACCTGAAAATAATTTGATCAGAATAACGAGGTCACAAGGTACATAGGTTACATTTTTCAAAATAGGTTATCTTCATTTTAAACTTGGCCCAGTCCATTTATTATTAGGTCAAGCATCACGTGCTTACATCCGCCCAAGTAGGTTAAAAAAACACAAATGGTTATGTTATAATTATCTATCTATATATCTAAAATCTCTAGTCATGTATGTACGATGATACTATCAGTGCTTTACCACATTTTGTACCTGCATATAAACATATGTTTATCAAATACACATTAAACCATAATTTTACTGTAATTAATAAAAGGACATAATTTAAATAGCAAGGCATATCAATTAAGGAGTTAACTATAGTCTTAACTTACAGATTGAGAGATGACCTGATATCCTTGATGATTGTCGGCAAGAAGATATCTGACCTACTTAAGAGTTAATTGTTACGACTCAGGAGGTATCTCTTTGATGTGTGTGCCTTGACCAAGATACGTTTTTGAACTTCAGACCTTAAATTTGTAAGGTGTGGCAGATCTTCAATTACTTTATTGATGTTGTGGTCAGATTGGTGACTGATTTTGAGTTCAATGCCTTACTTTCCCTCTCGTAGAGAGGAGGCCAGAGTCACAGCAGTGGGCACATTATAATTACATACATTACTTTTATTTTGGAGTGGGTAATCTTCAAATAACCCGATATATGGCGAGTATCAACGTAAATTACATTGTTATCACCACTATAGGTCGGACTTATCATCATCATCATCATCATCAGGTCGGACTAAGTGTTTTGCCTTTTCGTTTATACTCCTTACCATCAAAGACTCTTCCGCCTGATCACCGCTAAGGTCATTTTTGCTTGCACTCGAAACAAAGACTTCAAAGGGTTTGGTTTGGCGCCACGCCGCAGAATTCAAGTGAATTTTTTTTTAGTGATCAGGTAGAAATGACCGACTGGAACAACTTACCTGCTGCGGTCTTCCCTTCTTATTATTATTAAGGTGTCTTATGTGTTCAAGACTAGAGGCTGTCAATAAACTAGTGCGCTGCACCGTCAACGCAACGTGCGCTGCATCACAGCTTGGCATCAGGTGGGATCGCAGTCAAGCACTACTTTATATAATAAAAAAAAACATCTTTCCGCTGTTGTTAGAGTGAAAGTGAGTGCTAAAACTTTCCTGTGTTCCATCAGATGTCCTTTGTGGTTCAGGGCCGCGGTAACTGCGGAACCCTCAGTGCTTGCTAGAACTGAGGGTTCCGACATTGAGTAAAGTTTAAGTGCAAGAAATTACTTCTTTTCCTATTACATGGAGAGTAGAGTCCCTGAGAGTGTAGTCCCCGTACACGGGCCTCAAAAAAACGCCGCCACAAAAAAACGCTTGAAGCGGCTTCAAAAAAGCTAGTAGTGGCCGCAAAAAACAGCTGAAGCGCGCGACACCTCTTGTGTCCGGTGAAGCTTGAAGCCGCTTCGAGCGTATTTTTGTGGCGGCACCACCGCACACGAGCCACAAAAAAAGGCCGCCTCAAAATGAAGCTCGAAACCGCGTTTTTTGAAGCTCGTGTGCGGGGCAGTTAGACGGTTGAGTTTTATAGGATCACTAGGAGGAAAATAAAACTCGCATTAACATAAATCAAACACATTTATTTTTCATTAGCTAATTCTAAAATGACTAGATTAGTTTTGGTTCTAAAGTATAATTTTTTTTTTGTACTTGACCTTCCTTGTTCCTCATTGAAATAAATACTAATGTTGTTATATGTACTAGTCTGCTTCTTGATTATTTTAAGTATTTAGCGCTTATGAATATTAATAATGTACCTATTATATGTAAAAATTTACAGTAATTTTAGATTACCCACTTTGTCTGTTGCTTTATTTGTGTGAACTTGACTAAACATTAAGTAAAGTTATGACTTAGTTATTTATATTATTTAGCAAATTAATTTACTGATTAAATTATTATACACTTCACTGTTAAAAATTATTTGATTATCATACGAGCTCGGCTTCGCTCGCGTCATAGTAGAAAATGATTCGATTAAAAAGTAACCTGTGTGCGAATCCAGGGCATAGTCTGTCCTCTTGCCGCCGTCACCGGGATTCCGATCCCGATTTCGCCGCGACGCGGGCTTGCGAAAGACGAGCCATGGGTAGCTCGCTTTCCGATCGTCCGGTAACTGTCCGAAACGTTGACGGCGTGCACTGTTCCCGCGTGCCTCAAGGAGTTGTCAGAACAGCAGACCCAGCTGGGTCGAAGCCTACTGTTTGGGTTACAGGGTTATCCGAAAGGCAGCTCGAGCCCCGGTATGAAAGCTAGAAGGAACGGGGTGAGTTTTTAGTCAGTAAGAGTCTGACACTATCTTCCGCTCCACCCAAGATGGGGGGTTATCATTGGATGAGTTTTGCTCACCATAAAAAAGGGCATAGTCTATCCGCGTATCAAGTTTCATCAAATTCCGTTGAACTGTTCGAGCGTAAAGATGTACCAAACATACACAAACTTTTGCCTTTATAATATTAGTACTATGCCTTTGTATGGGATCATTAATTTTGGCTTACCGATTAATTAGCGACTATGTAAGACTCAGAGTAATCTTTATCCATCTTTAATACGTTCTGACCATCAACTCAAGGATACCAAATACCTACTTATGTATTTGGTATCCTATGGGCAAATCTTCGTGGTCACCGGTGGTACATCTAGTGCCATGATTTAGCGGCGCCCAGGCCCAAGGGGCGCATAAATGATCAAATCAGGCCTATGTTTTGTATCATGCTTGGTAATTAAATAAATTAATACAGTTATTGAAGCTCGCACCGGGTATTTAAAAGGCTAGTTGCGGCACTGGGTACGTCATCGCCCCGTAAACCATAAGGCTTGCCGAGTAGGGTGCACTACTAGTAGACAGATACAACTAAAATACGCGCGAAATAAGCACTCTCTCTCTTTCTCACAAGCAAGTAATCTACAATTCTACACTAACATATTAAAGAGGTAAAGTTTGGTTTTTTGTTTTTATATTTTTTTGTTTGTAGGAGATAATGCCTGGAAGTACTGGTCCAATTAATAAAATTGTATTTACAGATAGAAAGCTGCTTTATTCTTGAGTGACATATGCTATATTTTATGTTCGCGGACGAAGTCACGGGCAAAACCTAGTCCGATTATAAGGTTAAATATTTTGTTTCATAATTAGTCTAGTGTAACTTGACCACTGCTAGTATACCCCAGATAAAAAAATACTCCATGCTCCACCGGTGGTACACGTCGACCTGAACATGCTAGCAACGCTGCACACTGATAAAATTATTGTAATATGAAATGATTTGTATCTATCATATGTAAACTAAAAAAAATTTAAACTTCTTTTTCTAAATAAGATACGGTTGTGTTGAAAACTAACTAATTTGGATGTAATTTATACGTTAAGATTTCTCCATGATATACTCGTATCGAGAAATGATTATCTTTTAAAGTTTATAACAATCATACGGAAACTGCAATTTTTTGGTGACATATAATATACATGATTATGATATTATTACACATCTTTCTCTAGATTTTTGGATACACAGCTATTTTGTGATGGTAATCTAGACTTCTGCAGAAATCAAAACATAAATTTGTGTGAAATTAATTTTGTAAAGCCTCTGAAAATCTGCTATTTTACGTGAACTTTGGCCTTCCATAATGTACTATATATCCTATATTAAAAATATAAAAAAATACAGCAATTGTAATTGTACATTCAATCGAGATTCTGAATTACGAGTATAAATATTCAAGTAAATCACGGAATACCGAATGCCATCAGAGTTTTCAGGCATTATCTCTCTTTTTTTGCATTGCCTCTTAATCAATCATTGTGTTGGATAACTTAGATGAAGCAACAAGCTTTTAAACCTGCTCGATGTTGATGATAGGCGAGTGGAAAAGGACCCTCTTAAATTGACATTTTGTGTTGTGAACTCAGGACTGCTCATTTGAATGATTGTATTTTCATTGATTATATCACAATCTATGTAACTTTACGGAATGTTGTCAGATTGGACCTGTAAAACATTATTTTTAGTTAATATGAAACCTGAATATAGCTTGTTCAGAATCAGTAACTGAATGGTTTCCAATAGTTTTTACACCACAAGTTTTCCAGAAATATTTCTAAAGGTCACAAGTTGGACACCACTGGCATTAAGTACAACGTAAGCAGCAAGTGCAAGTGCAAAACAACCCCTCAGTCGCCTGGATGGCCCGGTGATTATTTATAACTTTGTTATTTTTCATGATACAGTTATGAAATTTTGTACATAGATTCTTTACATAAAAATACTAGACAGGTGTTTCAGGTTTCGCGTATATTAAAAATAAGGTTGTATTTCTATTATTGGCAGGCTCATGTTCGAGCTATATTTACCTAAAGCTAAGCCACAATTGAGTACGCTTGCCTAGAAGGCGTACTGTCCGCGGACGCGTAGCTTCATAGACGCGTATTATACGTTTGGTGTACGCCTGCTTGCAGCACGCACATAAGCAGCAAAGTCTTAAAGACCTCTATTTATTTTTTTGATTATTTTGTATTTTATTTTATGTTTGACATTTAATTTTAATCATTTGTTGACTAAGTATAATGCAACACTCTGTATTTGACTTGTAAGAATCCCTTATCAATAAACTACTATGACTATAATTATCTACTATATATAATTATACATAAGTACTTACGTCTTACTGAAATGCATTCTCATTATACTAAGGTTCATATAGAACCGGAAAACCCAGGAATAAGCCTTCTATGAGAACATATACTTCTCATGAATTTATCGATGAACTTGAATTTTTAATTCAATGCCTCAATAGGTACTTATAATATGATTTAAATGCAACATCAATTTCCGTACATATTTGCATAATGATAATGAAATACTAAAATAAAAACTACTTCCTGTTTTTAGGGAAGTATTTGGTCAACTAGATATTTTATATAAAAAAAGTACTTATCGATTAAGTGATGATATGAAATTACAATATCTACTGTCTACGTCTGGAAGATATATTTAACGCGATTATGCCACTTGGGAATACTTACATCTACTACTGGAATTCGAATGACTATTTTTACAAGTAACCAGTTATATTCACTACTTCCCAGGACTGTTAATGTAACATTGTTTTCAGCGAAAAATTTCAAAAACTAAAAATATTTGACGCAGAAAATCATTCTGTACCTCTTATCCATTGCATTGTTGTTTAGAGTATGTACATAGATTTTATGTTATTGCTTTTTTTTAATGTTGCCCGACACTAGGGATACTCTTGTGGGTGCGTACATAAGAATGTAAACTCACGTTAAATGATTAATAATTATTCTATTCTTTATATTTATTAAGATACTCTAAAACTTTTGTATAGACAAGTTCGGGAGCGTTGCTACCCCAAATATGATTATGATGGCTCCAATATGATTTAGGCACTATATAATTTTCCAACAAATTGGGTAGCTTTGACGCTAAGATATCAACGTCTTTCAGTGATGATAATGAATCACTTCGTCCACTTACCAATACAACTGGAGAAGATACTCGAGAAACATTATATTGTGGAGGTTTTCGAGTGCCGTATCGTCCTATATTACCCTCAGTACCTTCATTGTACCTCTGGAAATTCTTGCTTAAAATCAACTGTGCAAAATGTGCTATATTCTTTATCGATGTACCACTAAAGACATGGGATATAGCTACAGATATATCTTTCAATGGTATAGTACCAGACTTGTGGCCTGTTGCAAAAGTGAGCAATACGTCACAAAGCTTAGGTTGCAACTCGCATACGAACCCCATAATGAAATGTACGATATGCTCTCTACCAAAAATCTCATTTAAACCAGCATTGTCTATAAAGGCTTTTATTGCTTCGTAGTTTTGTACAGCTATAAGCGCTAGAGGATTGCTATAGTGCTTCATCCATGCTACGGGAGCTAGCATGATAGCTAGCCGCACCTTATCATTGTATTCAGGACGCAAAGAATTCATAACAAAATAATCTGTGGTACCTTGAGAGTGTCCTATATAGAACAACTTTGAATATCCAGTGGCGCGAAGGACGTAGTCAATCATAGCGGGTATATCGAAGTTGCCATGTTCGTCAAACGTGAAGTTCCAGAATTCTGGATCCTGATTAGGGTCAAGTTTAACGTGTCGTCGAGAATAAAAATTTCCTCTGTGATTACCCGCCCATACGTCGTAACAATTACTGGCCAGTACGTAGCCGAGCCCAGTCCGCGTTCCAGTAGATATCCACATTTCTGCCGTATCGAATATTCCATGCAACATAAACACTGGGTACGGTTTAACGCTATCACTGCACTTTGGTAAAATTCTAAACACATTTAAAATGTATCCATCTTCTGTGGTCACTGTATGCACTTCTGTAGGATACTTGTATTTGTCGGTAAGTTCTGTGAAGTTCAGGTATACATCCTCGTTGAACCCCAAAGCCTGCTTGAGCTGTCGTTTTTGAGGCAGGGAATACGATACGAGCCTAGTCGGCCGAAATGTCGGCCTTGATGTGTCGATGTGGGGCATATACTGTGTCAGTATAAAAAAATATAATGTAAATATGATTGAATATTGTTCCATCTTTATTCTTATATCACGGAAAGTTTAACAGCGTATGTTTTCATTGTAAACCAGTATCCAGTTTTATAACATTCGATTGACCTTACAGGAAGGTCTTGAAGATAACTACGCAGGCGTGTAAAAAATTAAACTTTATTTATAGAGATGAGGCTGTTTTTACTACGATAGATTAGAATACAATGAGATAGGTGCTAGATATGAACAATAATAGTTTTTCTTATGTTCTTCCTGGTTAAAATGGTTGATTGTAGACGTTTAGCGACAATTGACTGATATCATTAAAACAGCTACGTGCTTTATATAAAGCTTCCTTTAAAAATGACCTTGCGTGTAACATGATTTTTACAGGAAATGAAATCCAGTTTGTGTAATTTATCATTTTGTTTTTATTTTCTTTCTGCAAATTCCTGGTGACTAGTTAGTGGTTACTATAAAATACAAAGGTAAGACTGAATAAATTTAGTCGTTTTCTGTAAACTATTTGCGCTAGCTTCGAAATGCACCAGACAGGAACCGTTGATTTAAAAAAGCATTCAAGCTTTTTTTTTGGTTTTTTCGCATTAATTTTTTTTATAGTCGGTGTTGAGTGTTTATTTTTTTTGATTGACCTTCAGTATTCGTACACATCATTAATCTTATATCATTTTAAACGGAAACATAATGCACATTAATGTGTCTGATCTTTGGTATATAAAGCACCGCTTTTGTTTATTAGTAATTACGTATACTTACTTATCTATGTGTATATTAATAATTATTTTTATAGCTTTATTTATTCCTTACAAAGGTTTTACATTTCTATTTATTATTTTTTGTGTAGTACCTATAATGCTTATCCTAATTTGTTAGTATCGTCTTCTGTTGTAAGGACCACTCTGGAGCCTCCTCCATTTTACTCTATTTCTTGCGAATCTGTTCTAGGCAATTCCAGTCGTGGCAACTATGTGATCACTCCATCCTTTGTATCGTGAATTTTGAATATGTATAATTATTGGGTGATAAATTATAATAATAACATTAATACTTGGATTAATTAATTAACATTAGTAGCTTGGACCCTGCTCCCGACATCGGTGGACCACTATTTTTTGTATTTTTAAATGTTTTTTTTAAATATTTGTTTTAAGAAATATTTAAAAATATTAAAAATATGTACAATGGAGAAATAAAGGAAACATTAATACATTACATAGCTCTGACAAACTTTTACTGACTGAACATTAATGTGGACATTGTAACCCTCTGTATTTCAGTTCAATTTAATTTAATTGAGACCACAGAACCTCCAAAGTGCAGGCGACACCCTATGGCGGTCGCCCTCCGGTGCCTGGGACGGGGGGAGGGATACATAGGGAACAAGTTGGTATTCTCCATCTCCCTTTCTGCCGCCTCCTTTGAAACTATCACTTCCTCGAAGATAAAGACGACAGCGTCCAACGCGCTCTCGTTAGCGACCATGGACTTGACCACGACCGAAAGCGAGAGGAATACCGCAGCAATATTATGACTCGCAAGTACCTACATTGAAATAATAAGTATTTTTTAATTCCAGAGGGCGTGATGAAATATTATGATGAATTTAGGAACCTAAGGATCTAGGATAAGATGGGTGTGCATTTGTAATAACAGTAATATCATATTTCTCTATAGGATACTACAGCTTTTTCATTTAGCTTCGCTACTGTAGCCTATCCCATAGAAAACGAACGATTTTCCAGAATGCTACTTTTATAGCCTTTTAGAGTCTCACAACTCGAATTCTCCAGTTTTTAGGGTTTCGTACCTCAAAAGGAAAAAACGGAACCGTTATAGGATCACTTTGTTGTCCGTCTGTTTGTTTGCCTGTCTGTCACGACCCTTTAGCTCGAAAAAGCGTGGAAGTATCGAGTTGAAATTGAAACTGTAATTTATATTGACATAAAGTAAGGTCTTGTAGCTCAAGTATAGGAATAAATCTAAAAACCGTGTTGTTACGTCACAATTTTTTTTATGATTCGCAGAAATCTGAGAAACTATTCCGGAATTGAACTACATAGGTAATTTTGTACGGAACCCTCAGAACGCGAGTCCGACTCGCACTTGCCCAGTATTTAATCAGATTATTAAATCCAGAAATTACCTCCTAGGTACAGCAAACAAACCATTAGATTATGGAGTCTGTCAAGAGATCTCGATACTTATCTACTGACCCTTTTTTCGGTCTGAAAATTATCAAATAATCTTCACTCTGGATTGAGTGAGAGGAAGACTAAGAGCTAACTAAAACCCACCCGTTTTCTTCTGTTGCCTTTTGTGACTGATTTTTGGCTTAGATGGCAAATCATCAAATAGCTAGTTCCACTCTGGGTGAAGCTAGGGGAAGTATCAGACTTTTACTAAGTAAAATTAACCCATATTCTTTCAGTTGCCCTTTGCTTCCTGTTTTTTTTACGGTGGCAAAAAATCATCTAATGACAACCCCCGCTCTTAGTGGGAGATAGTGTCAGACTCTTACTGACTAAAAACCCACCCCGTTCCTTCTAGCCTCTTCATACCGGGGCGCGATGCAGTCGGCCTCCTCCTTTGTTAGCATTACTGCTTCGCAGAAGGAGGCGACCGCCTGCCATTCCTCCTCGCTCCGGACCATGGCCTCGACCAAAGCTCGGTGCGAGAGGTCTCCGCCACCGATCGCCCCCACGAGGGCACGGCGATGCTCCGCCCAGGCAGGGCACCTCGACTGTGTGCTCCACCGTGTTTTCCGGGCGCTGTCCTTTGCTTCCTGGACCAAGGTAACTCTTTCAAACAACCTTACAGAACTATAACTTTAATACTTAAGTATATGAACATGAATAAAAAAAAGGTTTACGGAAGTTTCGGAAGTAATGACAAATATAATATATTGGTTATCAAAAAAACACTGATCAAGGACTATGGCAAGGAAAGGTCAAATACAAATTATAGAATAGCATAAAATTTGAAGGAATATTTTAAAGGCTTCATGCAACACAAACACGTTTGGACAAGTTATGAAAAAAAATGTTACCTGTATGGAGTGATCTAGTTCATCGAATCTTCTTTACCCTTCACGATCAAATGAACTGCAGGTTAAACATGTAAGATTAAATAAAATTGGAATGTAATTTTGAGATATTATAATAGACACATTTAATTATCACCTTTAAAACACCTTTGTGATTAACAGCTAACAACAAGGGCAAACAATTAATGTACCTACTGTGACGACTATGAAGGTCACATATCGATATGATTACAAACAAGCAAGTTAATAGTTTTTTCATTACTCATACTCTGAAAGTAGGTCTGAAGTTGCCTGAGGAGCGGGCTGAAAAGTATCACACTTTTCATCCCTAGGGAGTTTTACTTTCAACTAACAGCTGTCAAATTATTAAAAAAAAAACTAGGTCTATCGTCTTGTATTCGTAATGAAAAGCACAGTGCTTACCTCGGGGTAAAAGTTACTTATTTAGTCCCTCGAAATAGCGACCTCGCTACGCTCGGCCGCCAACTCCTCGGGACGAAATAAGTAACTTTCACCCCTAGTGAAACAATGTACTATTTAAGGTTTATGGTAATGAAAAAGGTTTAGAACAGATTCGAATTGATTTGATAGATTGATGTCAATAAAGAAAAATATGAATTGAATTTTATATAAAAATATACTAAAAAGACTCCTGACAATAATATAATTAGTTAAATTAACTAAAAACCTTTTCATTGGCGTCTCGCACTCTACACTATCATCGCGGTCATTTCTGCCTGACCACTTAAAAAAATTTTCGCTGTAATCCTGCGGCGCAGCGCCAAACCATATCCTTTAAAAAAAAAACCTTGAACAAAAACTGAACTTAGCGTTGGTAAGGCGGGAGTGCCTTCATGGTATATGTAATAAATAGACAAGAAGAAGGAAACAGATAAAAAGGTATAAAGGTGATGCTTGTTTGTGCCCCACACCACAGACTACCCCCTGTATTATTTTAAGTTCTTATCCATCCTAAGGTTGTCTGGTAGATATTGCAGTCAGCGATAAGACCGCCATTATTGTACCCATACATTTAATTTTACGAGTATGTATAAGCTGTGTTACTTTTTGGTTTACAATAAAGTTTATTCTATTCTATTCTATACAGACTAAATCTGTATATAAATCTCGTGTCATATTGTAATTGAAAGTGAGGCTATGGTAGAGCATACGAATGTCTCACTTCAGGCAGTCTCCAAGTGGGGAGAAGCCAGTTTCGTGGGATCCAACGCCGCCAAAACGCAAGCGTGTCTGTTCACCGCCAAAAGGAGCGCGTTTATCTTGGCTCCTGCTTTTCAGAATGTATCCCTGGAGTGCACCGACCGCTTTCATCTTTTGGAAGTTAAAATCCCCTCAAACTGTAACGTTCTTGCAAAGGTCCGGTGGTACTTCACACCGAAACAGCAAATAATGTTATTCAGAGCACAGGTCCGATCGTGTGTGGAGTAGTGCAGCCACAAATGGGCTGGCGTTGCAAAATGCTATCTGGCAACTTTACACTCAGTGAAAAAGTGTGCAAAGAGGCTAATGTGATCCAGATTTGGTTAAATCCCATCTATAAAACCTGGTGTACAAGCTTTAGGTCGAAAGTAACCAGCCTTTCGGGATGCATTTTGGAGAGTGTGTACGGAAATTGCATGACTTACCAGTGCGTACCGAGTCCTCTAGCTCAACCCAAGAGTAGGAGAAATACTCGTTATTGAATGAGTTCCCACCTCAAAAAAACCACAAGTCAATAAGAGAATCTACGAGTATGTTGGGCCTTCAGGAAGTTTACACCTTATTGAATACAATAGTACATTTACAAGTACGGTTATCACAGTAGCAAAATGATAGATCCTTACTTTGTTAGAACATAAAGTGTTTGTGAGGTTTGCAAATGGCGTTCTTACTTGTTAATAGCCTGACCGGCCTTGAGACTAATGTAGGGCCGTCCTGAACGGGGCTATGAATTTGAATGATCGGAATTTTGTGCTTTAATTTATAGGCAAAACGTTGGTGTTATGTATTTATGATTTGTCTGACGGCAGTTGATATTATACTAAGCTAAAGATGAATTTGTCATCGGCAGAGTTGATTTGTCCTCTCGCATCCAGTTCTGGTTACGAAGCGAGATAGAATGGGAAGCAGTCTCTTCCTTCTGTGAAACAATAATGCGACCGAAGGAAATGGCTGAAACTGTGAGGGAGAGGACATCCTCACGCCCCAGCTATCGCCGTAGGACACATTCCGGGAGCCAGAAGTCGTTGGGCGATTTCTGGTCGCCGTAGGTGTGGGAATGTGGACGGCGAGCAATTGGTAGCAGCGCTCCGCCCGGTCGGTAAGGACAAAGCACGAGTCGCTCCTGCTCCACCCAAGAGCGGGGGTTGTCATTGGATGATTTTTGCCCAAAGTAAAAAAAAGAAAAAGCACGAGTCGACGGTGTGTTGTATTCCACGCGTGCCAAAGAGATCTACGAGACAAAAGGGACCCAGTTTGGACGAAGCTTGCTAGGGCTGCTCGGTAGGTTTGTTCGAGAGAGTTACCATAGCCCTAGATCAGGGTAGCTGAAGGAACTCAAGCTAAAGCTGGTTTTTCTTTAGATTGAATACATACTTATTTTTAAAGCCTACATTGAAGCTAGCGATTATTTAACCGATTTCGAAAAGGAGGAGGTTCTATGTTCGGCTGAATGTATGTTTATTTTTTTTTTGTATGTATGTTCACCGATATTTCAGTCAATTGTGGACCGATCTTAAAAATTTTTTTTTTGATTGAAGGGTTATGTTTCCAAGTTGGTCCCATAGAAATATTGTTATGATTTGATCATGAACTTCGAAGATATGGAACAGAACTCCTCATAGTATCATAGCAGAATTGTCGTAACAAGTAAAATTGCTTTGTTTATACGTGTAGTCGATGACTGACTGAAAGAAAAGGGGGAGGAGACAGGGAGAGGGGGTAAATTCATGTAATATAACCGTATTTGGGATTATAAGAATCGTTATGAGATGCACTCTGGCTATAAGGTAATTTATGTTTAGCTGAAGGGTAGGTACTTTTTAGTGGTGCTACCATAACTAAAAAGTGCAAAATAAAAAACTTTTTACAAAAAAAATATTAAACCGACTTCAAAAAAAACTTTTTACAAAAAAAATATAACCGACTTCAATGATAAAAAACACTGAAAAGTATCAAATAACTTTAATTTTGGAAGTCGGTGTTTCTTTAATAGTTTAGTCTCTTCGTTATTTAACACCGACTTCCAAAATTAAAGTTATTTGATACTTTTCAGTGTTTTTTATCATTGAAGTCGGTTATATTTTTTTTGTAAAAAGTTTTTTTTATTTTACACTTTTTAGTTACGGCACCACCACTAAAAAGTACCCCTCAGTCAAACTTAAATACCTTATAGTCAGAGCGCATCTCATAACGGTTCTAATAATCCCAAACACGGTTAGATTACATTAATTTACCTTTCGGCTTCATCATCAGATCAGTTCGATATATCCTCTCCCCCTCTTCTTTCAAACAGTCATTAAACTAGATGCTGGAGAGGGAAAGGATATATCGAACTGATCTGATGATGAAGCCGAAAGGTAAATCTTTCAATCAGTCATTAGACTAGATGCTGATAATCCCGGCTGTAGCATCAGGCCAGATTTATGTCAACATTGCAATGAACTTAAAATTTAGTCCTGTTTAAAATGAGCCCAAACACGACTACGGTGCTGTAATTTCAAGGTTTGTACTTTTCCTGATGCTCCTGGCTTCAGCATCAGGTCTCTATGTACTTCGGTGTTCTTTATTAGCAGTACGTTTATCCACACATCGAGCCGTTTTCAATGAGCCTAAACTCGATATATCTGCTGTTTGTTGTCGAGGACTTAGGTACTCTGCAGACTATCCTGACTGCAGCATCAGGTCATGACTTGATGATCATGAGACCAAATGTGGCAAATGCCCTATCAAACATCAAAACAATTTACTAAAACAGTCCTTGCCCGTTCGAGTAACTTCTTACTGTTAAGGAGTTGTACCTTCCATCATCAGCCCAGCTACCTGAGATGGTGACGACCATACGCAAATACACAAGATACTTCATAAAATATGCGAAAATCAATAAGTGAGCCTATAAAATTTGAAGGTCGCCCTCGATTTCTCCAAGATCCCATCATCAGATCCTAATTTGGTGATAATGGGACCACCTCAGAGCTATCTACTTTCGAACAAAAAAAGAATTTTGAAAATCCGTCCACATTTGGGGAAGTATTCGACGAACAAACATACAAAAAAAAAAAAAAAAAAACATACAAACAGCCGAACGTAGTACCTCCTCCTTTTTGGGAAGTCGGTAAAAAAGTACAAAATAACTTTAATTTCGGAAGTCTGTGTTAAATAACGAAGAGACAAGATTAGGTATCTATTATAGAAACACCGACTTCCGAAATTAAAGTTATTTTGTACTTTTTGAAGTCGGTTTAATTTTTTTTTGTAAAAAGTTTTTTATTTGAGTTTTAAGTATGTATTTATTATTTAACAAAATGGGTGCCGTCCCGTGGACTTAACATACCAACATGACATAGTTATTTCCGTCACAACATATTAGTCACCAAATAATATTGTTGCAAAAAAGATACTTATAGTTTTTACAAGTGTAAAAAACCACCTATGTCCACTGCGTCGTTATAATCAGCCTTGTCATATTATATAACAACCTGCGCGCAAAAGGACACATAAAGACATAGCAACTATTTAAATGTAGCATTAATTATACAAATAAGTGGATTATACGTTCATCGTAGTACCAATGTGTTACCATGACCGTGTTGAACTTTATTATGGAACTTGGACTTAAGGGGAAGGTATTCGTCTCGCTGCCCTGGCGTAATACTATACAAAACATACATACATATAAATAAAATAGAAGTGACTGTTTGTAAATTCTTTTTTTTTTTGACGAAGTAGGTATATTCGATACCTATAAAAAAGTCAATTTTCAAATCAGTTTGTTTGTGTATCTGAGGTGTGTCTATCTGTCTGTTTGCCCTGCCTAATCTCTAAAGTGGCTGGACCGATTTTGACGGTACGTCTTTTTTATTGGTAGATAGTTGACGTTATAAAGAGTAACTGAAGCTAATTTTAATTATAAAAGAAAAATTTGTGCTCCGCACTAAAATAATTTAAAATAACTTTTGGAATTTTGACCAAATGGCATTGTGGTGTTTTATGAGCCTGACGCAGACAAAGTCGCGGTTTCTAGCTAGTTTTAAAATAGTAAAGCTACGTTTGTATAGGGTGTGACGGAAATGCTCGTCATATTTTAAATACTGCGTCTGCCCATAAATAAGCCCTAAGTGAGCAACATTCTTTAAGATTGTCATTGACGGTTTTATTTATTTTGATCAGCTGATCATAATTTTGTTTATTTTTTTTTTTTTTGACGTGAGTTGTTGACTAGTATGTAAAATATTACACAACCATTTTCGTGACACCCTACAGAGATTTTAATTTTCTAGCCATGTCTGTTCCGCAGCCTGGAAAGGCTTACCCCAAGTAGGTATTTCCAGACATTGTTCTTCACGCTGTCTCAAGCCTGTCTTTGTGGTGCGCATGTAAATAATAATAATATTCCACAACTATCACACAACGCCGTCTAGTCCCAAGCTAAGCAGAGCTTGTGTTATAGAAAGAAAGAAGAAAGAAAACCTTTTTATTTGCCCGAAAAGGCGTAAAACTTAAGACATACATAAAACACTTTTATATTTTTACCTTAGAAAATATCACACAAAAATATAAAAATAGATCACAACAATAAAAATATAAAATTAAGAGAAGTATGCGCCACGTTCGAGCAAAACGGCCGTACGTTCAGCAAACATGCTGTGTCCACACGCAAAATGCGACGAGTCCACAGCGCTGGTTTTCAGCGCCGGCCGGTAACAAAAACGAAGAGAAGTTATGAGTAACTGATAAACATACATACATATTATAGATAAATTACACCCAGACACAGAACAAATGATTATTCTCATCACACAAACATTTGTCCTGGGTAGGAATCGAACCCACGACCTCCAGCATAGCAGTCACGGTCACTAACCATTAGACCAACAGGCCAGTCATCAAGTCATCAAATCATCTCGCCATTTCTTTCTAGGCTTGCCTCGACTGCACTTTTCCTCTCTTTTCTTGTGTTTTTCACCATAAACCAGATTTATTGCATTACTCAGTAATAGAATAGATTTTTATGTTCCATGGTAGAAGCATCGCCTTAACAAATAAAATTATTTTTCCGATGACCGTGATATGAACTCTGCCATCTAACCTTCGTGATAATCAGGCAATTCATTCTATCACTTCCGTGTTAGTCGTTTAAAACGATGGGGAATCCGCCGATGTTCACCATTATCATAAAGCCTCTCTATCTGGTGGTCAGGTTTTAAAATCGTAAGTGGTATCACAATGACTCGTTTTTCTCCGAAGATGTTGGTATATGAGTTATATAATGCCGATGTTTCGCCATTGTTTGCTTTTCAAGAAACTTTTTACACTATACGTCACTTTTTTTTCAACGAATAGTTTTATTTATTAAATACTAGCTACCCGCCCCGGCTTCGCACGGGTTCCTTTCTAGAAATAAATACAAAAACATAACAAATTATAAAATAAAATCTTCCTCGAAGAATCACGGTATCGAGTGGTGGAAACCGCTTGAAAATCGGTGCAGTAGTTTTTGAGTTTATCGCGAACAGATAGACAGACGCGGCGGAGAACTTGGTTTTATAATATGTACTAGCTGCTCCCAGCGGCTTCGCCCGCGTGATAGCAGAAAATTATCCCAAGAGAACATATTTCCGGGAAAAAAACTATTCTATGTCCTATTCCAGGACATGGTTTATCCGTGTACTAAGTTTCATCAATATCGGTTTTGACATTTAGGCGTGAAGACGCAACGCCGGGATTCCGATCCCGATTTCCGGCCACCGTAGACGCAGGCTCGCGGACGGCGAGCTATGGGTAGCTCGCTGTCCGATAGTCCGGTAATGGACCGAGTCTAAGACGTCGACGGCGCGCACTGTTCCCGCGCGCCTCAAGGAGTTGTCAGCAGCAGGAGGGGCGCAGCTGGGTCGAAGCCTACTGGGGACAGGGTTGTCCGAAAGGGAGCTCGTGCCCCGGTATGAAGGCTGGAAGGAACGGCGCGGGGTTTTTAGTCAGTAAGAGTCTGACACTGTCTCCCGCTCCACCCAAGAGCGGGTTTCGTCAAAGATGATTTTCCCCGTCGAGAAAAAAAAAAGACGCAACAAACAAACTCCTCTATTTGTTGATACAGATTGAGCCATGACTTTAGGGCAACACATTACGTTACTCACCACGTAACCTTTACTACAAAT
This sequence comes from Mythimna lalbum, assembly GCA_949319445.1. NCBI lineage: Eukaryota > Metazoa > Arthropoda > Insecta > Lepidoptera > Noctuidae > Mythimna > Mythimna lalbum. The sequence goes on along the minus strand of OX439346.1, from coordinate 19,706,341 downwards.
CCGCAATATTATGGTGATGAGTCGAAGCCTACAGGGGCCATGGGTTCGTTTCTGGAAGAAAAACCTGGCTCTGGTATGAAAGGCTAAGAAGGAACCGGAGTGCGTTTTGTTTCGGTAGACAAACCATTTCACTCCACTTGAGAGATGTCATTAGATGATATTGCCCCTAAAAAAAAGGCCTGGCAGGAATGAGCTCTGACGGGCCCCGTCAATTTTACTTAAATATATTCTATGAGGTGCGCGCGGAACACAACACGGGACCGGTTTGGGCCATACCGGACTGCGAGCTACCTATTGCTCACCGTCTGCAAGTCCGCGTCGCCTTGCGAATCTTATTGTCCAAAACAGCATTTAGGCCCACCCATAATATTACTAGACTACTATGGGCAGACTCCACATTAAGTAATAGGCGGTATGGGCACCCACGTGACACCTATTTGTTGATACAGATTGAGCCATGACTTTAGGAGAACATTACGTACGCACCACGTAATCCTACATATTCGCAATACTTGGTAATGGTGACGCATGAGTGGGTTGAGCAATTGGTTTCCCTAAGGCGACACTTTCGGCTTGGGAGGTAAGTTATGCTGTCAACATGAGTTGGCATTATTATCCTCAATGGTTGTTAAAACTAGATCATGATTTTATTTTTCGGAGGTAATTCAAAAGCTGGCCGGCTTATCAAAACCAGTTCCGTAATAGTCATAACACTAGGTGAAAGATTGTTTGTATGTATATCTGTGCATGTACATATATTTGTTATTACTTTAAATATCCCTACGATACTTTTCTTCCTTAGTGTTAACAAAAATAATCTACACTAATATTATAAAGAGGGAAAATTTGTATTTTTGTGTGTATGTTTGTAATGAATAAACTCAAAATCTATTGTGCCGATTACAAAAATTCACCATTGGATAGTAAAATAAGTAAAATCGAGCAAAAATAAAATAAGAATTCTTGAAAACTTGAATAAAACGTGTAATTCTTGTGAAAATGTACCTTTTACGGTTTATGAGATACAAGTCCGCTGACGGACCGACGGGACGGCTCAGTAATAAGATCTCGTTCACGCCATTCAAGTACGGAATCCTTAAAATATATCACGGTTCTTGTAGAATAGGCAACAGGGGCGAGGACTTGAAGAAAACAGCGAGTAGGGTTTTGTGGCTTTTTAAATCGATTAATTTGAAAATCTTTGGGACGCCCTTCATGCAATATCTGTTTGGCGAAAAACTATTTTAGAAAACTACCTCCTTGGCAAAACTATGTTAGTTTTTTTTAAATCTTGAGTTTCTACACTGCGTGTTACACTTGTTGTTGGTACACATGAATATGTGTGCAAAATAATTTTTTTTCTTTAATTTCTTTTTTCCATTTTTTTCTTTACTACTGGTCTTTAGATCTAATAAAAAGTAACAATAAGTCTCAGGAACCGGAAGAGCTTTCTTTAAAGTTCATACACGAGGTAAACTCGTATACGATCTAAATGGAAAGCACACATAATATACTGCACCTAGTTTCCTTAAACATTGCGTGAATCAGACGGTCAGAGAGGTTCTGACCCCTGATGTAATTCCTAACTCATCTGTATGGACCGTTTGCAAAGAGTCAGGGTATTGACCTTATCGTTGTTTTTTTTCTTCAAGTTTATTTAACATGGAGGAAATATTGAGTTAACAATGGTGTCAAATTAACTCACTATCCATATCCATAATTATTTTTTAATAATATTTTGACTTTATCTTCAACACTTAACACAACCCACACGCCGATCCGGGCGCGTCGGTCTCTATACATTTCATATGAAAACAAGACTTGTAGTGCAACACTTGATCCACGCCACGCGACGTCGTTCTACGTACAAATCAGGCGTGTTACACGTGTGCGTCAGTCTAATATAGCTCTAACTTTACTAGACAAATTAAAGCTAATTAAGTCACGGTTAAACTACTGTACTTAATTTGATGATATTTAGAGTGAAATTGAACCTCAAGGAAATCGATTTTTCCCTGGCTTCGACTTAGCGTCCTTAATAACCGACATTCACGCTAAAGAAGCCAATGGTAGAAGCTACTTGTAGTAGGTAATATAACAAAGATAGATAGAAAAAACGTTTATTTCAGATTCGCTCAGGAAAAACAACAGAACAAAATAAAAATGTTAACTGGTACAATAGTACTAGTTAACTAGTTATTATTATTTTTAATATTGTATTTTATGTACCTTTATTAACTAATAATATAGGAACGTGTTTAATTATCTCGTGTAAATAATACTTTTAATATCTACCATGTAATTTTAAATAAAACAATGGTATGACTGACCCTTAAGATGGCTACCATCATTATGTGTGTAATCGAGTTAACAATTACATAACCACTAGCGTTGATTGTGATGTGTCTGTTTATATGGTAACTACCTGCTCCCAGCGGGTCCGCCCGCGTGATAGCAGAAAATTATCCCAAGGAAACATACTTTCGGGAAAAAAGTATCCTATGTCCTATTCCAGGACATGGTCAATCCGTGTACCAAGTTTTATCAGAATCGGTTTTGCCATTTAGGCGTGAAGACGTAACAAACAAACAAACAAACTTACTTTCGCTTTTATAATATTATAGTAAGGATTCTATTTTTTATTTCTTCTGAAGTTGTTAGACGAATATTTTCAATGTTTTGAAAATGACTGGCCTGGGTCCAGACGGTCCAGTGGTTAGTAGCCCTGACTGCTACGCCGGAGGTCGTGGGTTCGATATCAACCAGGAAAAATGTTTGTGTGATGAGCATGATTATTTGTTCTGTGTTTGGGTGTAATTTATCTATAACTAGCTTTTGCCCGCGGCTTCACTTGAATTAAGAAAAATTTTAGCAATCGGACCAGTACTTTCAGAGATAACTCCTAAAAACAAAAGAAACATAAAAATAAACTTTACCTCTTTGTAATATTAGTGTAAATAGTGTAGATTGTTTACAAAAACGTGTGAATATCTTTAAAGGCGTTTATTACTACATTTATCATAATTGTCGTATTTATGATTGTAAATTTTTATAAATATTATTAGCTTTTGCCCGCACGGCTTCGCTCCCGCTCTTCCCTACTCTACCCTACTATACCCTACTCTATCCTACTCTACCCTACCTCTACCCTACTCTACCCTACTCTACCCTACTCTACCCTACTCTACCCTACTCTACCCTACTCTACCCTACTCTACCCTACTCTATCCTACTACACCCTACTCTACCCTACACCACTCTACACTACTCTACTCTATTCTAAAATAATATTTAGGACGCGAAATTCAATTCATTCTTTTTATAAATTTTATATTTGCATTCACGTACTTTGCAAAAAGGACAAGGGCCTCGCAAAGATCTTCCGCCCAGGCCTCATAACGGTTAAGGTCCCTGCAGTCATGCGTAGGTAAATAACTCCAAAATGTGTGGGTCAGTAACCGGCTAAGTATTCGATGACCTTTACTGCCTTGTTAGTTCAATGGTCTCGAGCACCACAGCTGAGCGTGAGGTCTTAGGTTAAATTCCTGGATCGGTTAAAGTGTTATTGGGTTATTTTCAGCAACAGCTCGGAGTCTGGTCGATGACAATGTACTCGTCCTCTGTTGCATTAAACCATTGATTTATATGTACTACGCACTAGATTAGGCGTGCCGAATACTCACTTCAGTCGACTCAGGTGTAATGTCGACTGTACACTTATGTTGAACGAAACGCGTAAGTGCTACGAAACTCATTGCGCTTAAGACATTTTAGTTGCAACGAACTTTTGTTTTTAACTTTTCAGCATTTTGACAAATAGTTTCCATGAAAAGGCTTGTCTATTACTAGACTATAAGTCGATGTATTAAACTTAAAAATAACTGGGGGACAGAAAGTGTCAGAGCAGAGCACCACTGTGACCTCATAGAGGGGGTCGGCGGCGTTGAGCTCTCGCGTCTATTTTTGGTTCAGGCCATGATCTGGAACAATAATGAATGGAGAGCGGTCGTCTCCTTCTGCGAAGCAGTAGTGCTAGCAAAGGAGTTGGCCACAACTGTGAGGAAACGGACATCTTTACAGGAGCCGTCACCTTGTGGATGAGAGTTTACCTTCTGCCCTTCTGGTAGGTCAAAGTCGACAGCACAGGTCACACGTCTCTAAAGAGATGTGATGAAAACTGAAGGGGCCCAGTAGGGCCTATGCCTGCTGGGGTTTCGAGAACATTTGAAAAGGTGACTGTATCCGTAGAATACAAAAAGCAACTAAAAGACAGGTGGATTTTAGTCGGTAAAAGTCTGACATTCTCAACCACCCTAGAGCGGAAAAAGTTAACAGATGATTTTCTATCTAAAAAAATAAATAAAAAAGAGTACATGTCTGTCCAACCCTTCAGCGAATACTGCTGTTATGTTATGTTATATAAACAGCTCGAAAACTTGTGGGTCAGTAACCGACTGAGCACTGAACCGACGACCTTTGCTTACGCGTGTACATCTTCAAATGCCAGGCGATTGAGTAATTACAAGCGTCGTGACAGAGGAGCATTCATGTAATAGTTTAAATATTACTTCTGTACATAATCCCATAACAAGTTTTTCGATATACATTGAAACATTACTAAGTAGTTTATTGAACGTCACTCATACAAAAGCGGCAATGTATGTTTGCTTTTGAATTCCGTGGGTTGTTATGTAGTTGGGATTATCGTTACGTGAGTTCAAGTTGGTTATTGAATTTGAAAATATTGTTTGCTGAAAGTACTTATAGGTTTAAATCCATAATTCATAAGCGTCTGCGTAACTCGGCCGGCATGTGGGTTATTGAAACGTATTAGCAAATAAATGGTTTTCGTTCGGACCTAACTTAAATTTTTCCACTCATCTAGTTATAGTGAGTAGAAATCATTAGTATTTCAGCCGAAAGACATTCACTGTTAGATAAAGGCTATCCCCAAGTGTCGCCCCAACAACTAGTCCTGTGTATCTTGCATCAATCGAATTCCCCCAACCGTCACCAGCAGGCCTAGCCAAGTTACGACCGTTTCGTCTCGATTCGCTTTCGTCGATCGCCTCGAGTCAGCCACGCCTCGTATTCCTTTGTTCTAACCACGTGACTGAGCGTTGAGATAACGTCAGCGTTTTGTGGTCATGTGTGGCGATCCTAAGAAACCTTTGATAGCAACAAGAAACTTCAAGTACCAAGAATAGAACCGGAAAACTTGGGAATTATACGTTACCTGTAAGTTACAGGTCACTCGCGTATTTCGTCATTTAGCCTAGCGAGATACATGGAGCTGTTCACCTAGCAGCCTCAATAATCTTTAATTTTTTATTGCACACAATAACAACTTATAAAATAAGTGGATAACAAAGTTCATGTACATAGGCGAGCTTAACTCAAAGATGAGTTTTCTTCCAGCAAACCATTGAGCGATAGAGAGAGATGACAATAGAGGGTAGGGTCCAGTGTACAATTTGAAAATTAGAAATATTATGAATAAAATAATAAGACATAAATAAGTATACCTACATACATAAATACACACATAATTTATAATATTATATATATATATACTATGTCATTGTGAAAGGAAATGCTCTTTAATTTTCCTCTTGAAAACATCTAATAATGTTTAACAAAAGAGTCTAATACAACATTTAATGCGGCCTATTCAAATGTCCTTTCTTTGTTTGGTTTTACATTGTTCATCAAGTCGTAGAGCTCTTTAGCAGTCCTAAGTTTGAGCTACACGAATACTGACAAATGCTTGCACTCTTATGACAGATCCACTCTTTGTATGTTTTTTGCTTCTAACGACCATCTGAGACATTAATCGGCATGGTTCTCATGTGTGGCCATTCCATGTTTACTGTATGAACTTTAAAAAAGACTGACGCCTGAGTTTGTTTCGGTATTTCTTCTCAGGGGACGAAAAAACAAGCGTCTAAAAGTGTTTTTTTTAAAACCTATAAAAAAAAAATCATTTATCACCTAATGAACTGGTTGGCTAATGCTTAAGTCATTTATTAATAAAATAGAGCGTCTCACCATCAGAGATTGCATTACTACTTACCATCAAATAGGGTAGCAGTCAAGCACTAGTTTATATCAATAAAAAAAAAAAAAATACAATGACCATGGACGAAAAAAGACTTAGGGCACTTCGACACGGATACTGTTACGTTCGAAGAAGACGATTGGGGCTAGAGTGAGCCAGCAAATAAACGAATAAATCCCCCGCCAGTGCACTAGCTTCTGACGTTTTATAAGTACCTATTTTCGCCTATATGAAATAAAAACTTTTGAATTCAAGTCCATTGACGGCTCAATGCAAATTAAAATTAATTTTACGATTTGCAACTTGCTACAGCGTCTTTTCTTTATCAATAAAAGCTGTTTTTAAATGGCTAAATATTGTTATCATTTGGGCAACTAGTTGAAGGGCACCGTTTAGTAAAAACCCTAGCATGTTAATTGGATGGCGAAATAATCTAGCTGACTGCAACATATACAAAAACCATTATCACATTAACGTGAACACTCCTAAAATCTATAAAAAAACTAAAATATTTAGGTAAATGACTTCTTACATCATTCTTATATTTAGTAATCCGCTGCCGGTGTCAATATTATTATCTAATTGGTGATCAAGGCTAGGAAAATGAGGTAATTCTTAATGATACATTTCTACATTAATTAATACTTAAATACCTTATTGGTAATTACCAAATCTACTCGTTCAGTTACAGGATATGATGGCATTTAATTTAATATTTTAAGTTCCGCAAGTTCTTAAAATTGGAATAATAAAAATATATACCTACTAGTTATTGCCCGCGGCTTCGCCTGTGCACATAAAATATAGCCTATGTCACTCAGGAATAAAGCAGCTTTCTAACAGTGAAAAAATTGTAACAATCGAACCAGTACTTTCGGAGATTACCTCGTACAAACAAAATAATGAAACAAACCAAACTTTATTTCTTTATAATATTAGTGTAGATATTAAGTAGGTAGGTGTGTAGGTATACTTACAATATGTTACAAATGTTATGCTCCAGAAGTTAATAGGTATAATTAAATATTAATAAAATGTAGAACAAATAAAAACTGGCTCGATTACAATACGCGCCAATTGTAAATGAAAATAAAATACGAGTATGTACTAGAAAACTAAACCTAAGCGAATTTGTAGTAATAATAACAACAATCCTTTCTTTTTATAAGTAGTATGAACTAGTGCTTGACTGCGATCCCACGTGATGGAAAGCAGCGATCCTCCAGACTAAATTTCAGTCGCGGTGTCTCATCGGAGAAGAAGAGAAGGTTTATATTACTCAAGTTGCAACAAGAGGCAATATATCCCGAGTTGCTTGAGGAGTAGAGAGATATACCAAGATTATCAGGAAAGTCCCAGAAGGATCTTAACCGTATCCTTATCAACAGGGTTATACATCCTTCTCCCAAACTTTTGCTCTTACTAACCTCCACTCAAATGGCGGTCTTATTGCTAACAGTGATATCCACCAGACAACATTTCAGAAATATATTGATTAATATATTCAAAAGGATGACGATATATCTTCTACCAGCCCAACTCTATAAATCCCATTATTTTTTTTATTCATTTAAACCAATGCTTGACTGCGATCCCACCTGATGGTAAGCAGTGATGCGATCGTTGATGGTGAAGTTTATTAAGAGTCTATTCACTCTAGCCTTGAAGGCACCTAAACTGTAATTGGACGGGAAGACCGCAGCAGGCAAATTGTTCCAGTCCTTCGATGTACGCGGTATAAACGACGAAGCGAAACGCTTAGTCAAAACCGTAGAAGTTTTAACAATGTAATATGGCTATCTGACAGAATTAATTAATTCAATTAATTATTTCTGTCAGTCACAGTTTGACGAGTCATTTCCCAGTCCCAAAATATGTCCCTGATTTAATGTAGTCTACTCATTTACCGTTGTGTATGAAGTTCGTTCAGAAGGAAGTGCGCGTGCGCCGCGACTCTGCACAAATTCGTGCGCACAGCCTTCATGAATATTAAGCAAAGAGTACCGTTTTACATCAACTTATTGGGATCGCACTGAGTTATTGCCATTGGCTATGGTTTCTTGTGAAGTAATGCATCGTATGCTAATGTGGTAATTGATTTGATGGTCTTCGAGACGTTTGAAATTGAAACTTTTGGGCCACGGGGTCCGAGTATTCATACGCTTTTTAATTCATGAATCCCCAAGCGACACCCGGTGGCCGCGCATCTGTTGTCTTACTATTGTGTCTCTAATTGACGGTATCTGAAGGGTTAAAGAATTGTCCAAAAGCCTAGTTTACGTCGGTCAAAGATTAAGCAGTTCCATACAACGTGGCAATGCTGCCAGTATTTTGGGAACCCTTCCAGCCGACGACAGCGATGCGGAGGATTTTTTTTGACGCCATATTTTAGCTAGGAGTTATTGTCTTTGGTGTATAGGTATATAGTTTTAATTATTTGTGTCTTTATTTCTGGGGTCCAAGTGCACGTATAATTTTTAAGGAAGTTTCACACTGTCGGTACTTTATGTGATCAGAAGGCTGTATTGTTTTTTACCCTAAAAATTAATATTGTATTTCAAAGATGATATGCTGCTCGTCTTCTGAGAATATTTTCAGATGACAGAGAGGTGGACGAGTACTTTGACTGATGTTTTTTTTTGTATATATAAATATAAATAATTAGGGTTACTATAAATACTTAGGTAATGTTAATGTTGCTTACAATAATTAATTAAACTACAGTCATTAATATTGTGATGGTGTAAGTAATGTAAGATTTAATCAGGTTATGATGAAGATCTAGGAAATTGCCGACTCACCATCTCTCAGCTTCAATTTTTTTTAAATATAATCGCATTCATCTTTATCTCATGAGTAGGCATTTTTTTTTTGCATTCATTAGTAAAAGTCAACTAGTAAGACTATCTCTATGGATAATAATAATATCCATGCAATTCATTTAAAAAAAAAATTGTTTCGAATTGCTATGAAAGAAATGGCCAGTCTCATTCAACGAAAATGCAATTTTGCTGCTACTATATATTTTTCCTGATCTACAAGAAGCTTTTCAGTTCTTTGAATGTAGGTCATCATCCAACACCACAGAAGTAGCCGTACTCATTCATAGGGTGTTTCTATATTTCAAAAGTAAAATATAACTTTAATCTATCTGCTTCTAGAATCTACACAGTCCATTAAATTCACCAAGACATTCAAATTAATAATGCAATGTAACTAAGGCACGATTTGCAAAATACCTGAGGTTATTTCATTTCTTTTGTCAGTTCACTGAGATGAAACAGTACCCTATTCTTAAACGTTTCACAAAATTCATTTATTTAACATCAAGTGTTGAATACTATAATTTTAGAGGTGATTGTAAGTTTAGGCATTTCGTCGCCACCCGGCGTTGCCTTCCGCATACTGCACATAGCTGCGCCGGCGCAGTGAGGCAAACATCGCGGTGACAACGGCAAAGAATATGCTATTAGTCATGTTTTGTAATGCTGAGTAGGCAGAATAGGTCGTTTGTTAATGTCATGATTACCATCATTTCAAACTATCTACAGTTTGGAATTAAAGTTGTTAAATTGTGACATAGTTTGTTCTTGATGAGCATAATTCATTAGCGTTTGAAGAAATGTAATATTAGGTAATTGATGTAAGTAACTAATAAGCGCAATCAACTGAGCTAAAGTATCATTAATTTTGTATATGAATTTAGTAAGCTTATTTTTTTTCCCTCTCCTAGAGAGGAGGCCTGAGTCCCAGCAGTGGAAACATTAAAAAGGCTGATGATGATGATGATGTTTTTTTTGCCACGAAGAGGCAGATTATGTCTAAGCTAGTGTGTAGAATTAAAGAAGTCCTCTTTAGTTATCAGAATCGCAAGAACTCATAGAAAACTTAAGAGCTTCATCCTCTTTTTTTTTTGCTCCAATAAATAAACAAGTACTAATGACTCAAAAACGATTGCAAAACTTAGATCTTATCTAAAGCGAGTTTTATGAAGTAGATCAAAGGAGCAAGGGGTTTTAATAAATTTGAAACTAGAAATTCACCGTTATAATTATGTAAGCAAAGATAAAATTAATTTCATTAGCAAAATCAAATAACTGAAAGTAAATACGACATCAATCAACAGCCACATCTACACTCGCATCATCGTTGCGCATGCGCCGTGAAACCAGCAGGCCTTCGCGCCGGGCGCGGACGGTCGACGACTTGCTACTTACATCCTTGTCCTAAATGTACGCACTTATCGCACGCGTGATCTTATCGAACAGTTACCATAATACTACCTCTGTAAGGGAAGCAAGGAAATAGAGATAGAAATGGGTACGGTAGACTATTGGTATCGAGAATTCTTTGAGAAATTGTACCTAGAGTTCGTTAGAAATATCACAATTAGAAAAAGCACGTGACCTGGATCATACGCGTCTAGTCCTAAATTTACGAACTTATCGCACGCGTGATCTTATCGAACAGTTACCATAATACTAACTCTGTAAGGAAGCAACCCGCACTGGGCCCAAGTGATGGATTACGGTCCATTCCCTCTCCTAGAGAGGCAGCCTGAGTCCCAGCAGTGGAGACATTAAAAAGGCTGATGATGATGATGATGAAGGGAAGCAAGGAAATCGAGATAGAAATGGGTATGGCAGACTACTGGTATCGAGAATTCTTGGAGAAATTGCTCCTAGAGTTGGTTAGAAATATCCCAATTAGAAAAAGCACGTGACCTGGATCATACGTGTCTTATCCTAAATGTATGCAATTATCGCACGCGTGATCTTATCGAACTTAACCCTTCAGATACCGTCAATTAGAGACACAATAGTAAGACAATAGATGCGCGGCCACCGGTGGTCGCTTGGGGATTCATGAATTAAATGATGAGTACGATGATTTCGGGTTGGCTTATTGACCTTAATGTAGGTACGCAAATATCGTATGCGTTATCTTAGCGATCAGTTAGGTAGCATAATATTACCATTGCAAGTATTTTGTTTTTTCATTCATCATCAAAAGGTTTTTCTCGCTCTAGGGTGGAGCGACATGGTGTGTCATACTTTTACTGACTAAACACACCTGTGTTTTTCAGTAGCGTTATGCGTTCCAGGGCCACGGTATCTTCTTAAAAAAACCCCGCTGCCCTAGTTAGCATCGGCCCTTCTGGGCTCTTATCGTGTTGTTCACAATCTCTTTGAAATGCGCGTGGAGCACTATACGCTGTCGATTATAGGGACTTGGTCCTCACCGGACAGCCGGACAGCGGGACGGTGAACTACCAATGATTTGTCGTCCGCAAGCCCACACTTACGGTAGCGAAGAAAATTTTCATAGAAATGGGGATGATAGATTTGTATGTAGATAGGTACTGCATGTTAATGAGATAATCTTAGGCAGATAATTTTGGGCTGGTTTTTATTGACAGATGCTGCCGTTGTTCCAATATATTGCAGATATTTTTAAAAGGCCAGTATTTACCTACTAAGTAAGTTTTAAATATTTAAGTGTAATTGAAGTAACTGAAAATTTATAAAGCCACAATTTTGAGTCATAGAACAAAAGTTGTTGTTTGTGATGTTATTAACATTAGTCTTGAGATGTTGTCAGTATTTTACAAATAATCCTGTATCCAGTATCGAGGGTGCTTTCACAAACATAAACTCACATATAGAAGACACTCAAACTCTAGTTTTCCCTGTGGTCCATATAAATATTTGTTTTTATTAACATACATATATACATCTTAATTATTAAATATTATAAACTAATAGGTATATATACAAACTTAAAGAAAAAATATATACAAACGAGTAAAAAACAAAAGGAACTTATAGGGCATCAAAAAATTCGTCCACATCGATGTCAATGGGAAATGTGCTCAGAACGCTGGCAGCATTGCCACGCTGGATGGCAATGCTCCAATATTTGTTTTGTACGAGAAATGAACCCGCAACACGCAGTGCAGTAGCCAATAACTCAACCACTGCACAAACCGTGCTGAGACGATATACAGCTAAATATTTACATCGTGAATTTACAGACACTACGCGTTGATTACTTTCATAATTTGTGATTTTCACTCCCAAAATCTTTATTATTTGACAAGTCTCATCAAGTGCAGCAATGCCAAACATAGTTCTAAGAAACTTACTCTACAACTGAATGAAAAATATCATGAATCGTCCATTTTATACATCCGTATTTCCGTAGTTTCCATACACAGAGATCAATGAGAGATTTAGTCTCCGAACCTTGCGACCTAACCTTCGTTATCACTCGAGTGTAAAACTAACACTATTGTCTTTCTGCTCTATGTATGAGAATACGAAAAACTAGCTTATGGCTATGACTCTGTCTGTATGGAATTTTAATAGAAACTTTCCAGCTTTTTTATGGTGGGGAAAATCATCCAAGGACAACCCCCACTCCTGGGCGAAGCGTGAGATAGTGTCAGACTCTTACTGACTAAAAACCCACCCCGTTCTTTCTAGCCTTCATACTGGGGCTCGAGCCCCCTTTCGGATTACCCTGGACCCTAGTAGGCTTCGACCCGGCTTCGGATTACCCTGGACCCTAGTAGGCTTCGACGAGGCTAGGACCCTGCTGTTGCTGACAACTCCTTGAGGCGCGCGGGAACAGTGCGCACTGTCGACGACTTGGGCTCGGTCCGGACAGTTACCGGACGGTCGGACAGCGAGCTACCCATTCTGATTGTTTGTTGTTGTTGTTTTCAATACATAGTTTATATTTTGTTTAACCTCATCCGTGCGTCACTGCGGTGTGCCAATTGAAAACTAGCTGAAACCACCCTTTCGATACGGGCACGCTCGGCGCATTCTATACTTATGTTCTTTTTTTTTGATGGTTTTTTTTTGATGGGTTTGATGGGTTTGATGGTTTTGGGAAAGATGGGTTTTGGTCAGTAAAAATCTATTTCGATCCACCCGAAAGGGTAGAACTTATTTAATAATTTACTTGAAAAAAAAAAAAGATGCAAGATTTATCCGCAAGGGAGCTCGAGCCTCGAGAGGGTTTTTAGTCAGTAAGAGTCTGACATTATCTCCCGCTCCGCCCAAGAGCTGGGGTTGTCATTGGATGACTTTTGCCCACCATAAAAAAGCCCTGGAACCCAAAGAACAAATCTTTGTATACACTGTGTCTACATCTGTCACCCAACTCTCCTGTCACAGGTCTGTTGGAAGAAATTTCATTTGAAATAAGCATTACCTTTGAGCTTTTCAAACTTTACTTGTTCTTTTAACCCTTCAGATACCGTCAATTAGAGACACAATAGTAAGACAATAGATGCGCGGCCACCGGTGGTCGCTTGGGGATTCATGAATTAATTTGTAAATATTTGTGTGTACATAAAAAAAAATAAACAACATTTCAAATTTGACAAATTTATACTAAAAAACAAGCAGCAATAAAAGTGCTAAAACCTTTTCATGAAAATCTATATCAGTGATTTATGCTGTGCACTGTCTTACGCACCCACAGATAATTTTTTATGCATAACGAAAGATAGAAGATAAAAATAAACAACAGCTACACATCACATGCTAATTTTATTAACCTCCTATTATAGTAAGAACATTTCCTTTCATGCATGCCATGTTTTAATTCAAGGTTGGTCCAGCCATCGATTTGATAGATCATGATTCATCTCGGAAAACACTTTCGATTGCTATAAGCAGATAAACGACGGACGTGGACTATTTTGTAGAAAGATCGCTTCAATGGAATCGAGACGTTTATTTTTTTAATCAAAAAACATATTGACTACTAGCTTTTGCCCGCAGCTTCGCTCGCGTATAATATAGCTTATGTCACTCAGGAATAAAGTAGCTTTCTATCGTTGAAAAAATTGTCGCAATCGGACCAGTAGTTTCAGAGATTACCTCCTACAAGCAAAAAAACAAAAAAAAAACTTTATCACTTTATTATATTAGTGTAGATTCGACACCACAGAACACAGGAATCATTGCGTGTCAAGAGGGCTGGCTCGTTTTCATCTAAAGGATTAGCATTGCCATTCCACAGGCAATCCTGTCAGTCTTCTGGGCACATTTCCGGATGACAGCGATGTGGAGGAGTACTTTGGCACTTGAATATATTTTCTGTTTTAGTATTATAATATATACGTAGTTAGGTTTAGTGAAAATGCTTACTTTATTTAATACTAACCGCGGGCATAACTATCAGGAACCAAGCAGCTTTCTACCGGTGTAAAAATTTAACAATCGGACCACTACTTTCAGAGATTACCTTCTAGTAAAATGTTTTTTTTTTACTTTTTATAATATTAGTGTAGATAGTGTACCTAGATTTTAATTGCTTATGTGCATAAATAAATATGTACTAATACTATAAAGCTTGAAAGATATCTGAAATTAGTAAATTTCTGAAAAGGATACCGTGGTTCTGAAACGCAAAAGGCAACTGAAGGACACAGGTAGGTCTTATTCAGTAGAAGTCTGACACGTGCCTTCGCTCTACCCTTGAGTGAGAGAAGAGGATAATTTCACATCTTTTTATCCGATGTGTAAGAATCATCTAGATGACATCTCCCACCCTTGGGCGGAGTGAACAATATTGTCAGACTTTAACTGACTAAAAAACCCACCCCGTTCTTTCGTTGCCTTTCGTACCGGGCCGAGCCTTCTTTTTAGAAGCAGACACTTGGCCGCAGTAGGCTTCGACCCTGCTGGGCCCCTACGGTTGCTGATAACTCCTTGAGGCGCGCGGGAACAGTACGCGCCATGATTTCATACCTCAAAAAAGGTGGATAGTAAAAGTCGGACATTCCCTCTCGCTCATCACAAATCTAAAAAAAAAAATGGAGAGTATCTAATATTTTTTCTGTGGTTTTGAAATGAAATAATCTCTTATTTAATTAAGTATACCCATGCTGCATGTTAAAAATATCACAGGTCACAAAATGGCAGAAGTGATTGAACTGAACACTAAAATCATAGTTGACATTTTAGCTGGAAAATACTTTCGCTTCTTGTTAGCAGATGAACGGTAGACCGTAGACCACTCAACCTGGAGATCACTCACTCACTTGTGTTTACTGGTTGAGTGAACTCAAGATGTTTTGCTTCAATAGACTTCGAGGATGCCCAGTATGTTTACAGTATTGATGAGCAAATAAGAGAGTTTTACGTAAGGACTCTGAAGATATGAGAGTTGATTCACGTGTTTTGGATTTATATAATGTCCCTCTAACAAATAGGAGGCTTATGAGTCAGTATTGGGCACATCGTTAACTGATTACGAATTCTAAATTATAATTTTAATTTAACTAATTCGTAATTTGTATTCCAATTTTTTTTTTACATTATTTTATTATTATTTGTCTTTAACCTTTCAAATACCCTAATTAGAGACAATAGAAAGACAATGAGGGCGAACGCCGGCGTTCGCTTGGGGTTTAATGAATTAAATTTGTTTTTTTTTCTGCATGTCATATCGTATTCCAATTACTTTTATTTCATTTAATATTTACATAATTATTTAGAGCCGTGTACGCTCGGTTACGCATTAGCTGTGGTTGCTTATAATTGAGTGTGTATTATAGGATTAGGTTCGGTATTTTTATTTTATTTATTTAAGTTTTTTTTTTGTCACACTCGTTAATGATTCTTAAATAAAATAAACTCAGTTATAAAAATTATAATAATAAGCAGACAGGAACCTCCTCACAATAGGAGGTTCCTGTCTCTGGAGCCCTAACCACCCACCGGTAGCTTTGACCCTGCGGCGGACTATTATTTTTTTATTTTAAAAGTTTTTTTTAAAATAAGAAACATAAAATATTTAATATTATCATAATAATGGTACAAATTATGAAGACTCCATTTTACATAGGTAAATTTTTTATAGTACTAGCTTTGCCCGCGCGGCTTCGCTCCCGCTCTTCCATACTCCACCCTACTATACCCAACTCTACCCTACTACTCTACCCTACCCTACCCTACACTACCCTAATTTTTTTTCCATAAGAACCTTCTCCTCACAATAACAATCACAACAAAAAAATAAATCAGCCAAATCGGTCAAGCCGTTTTCATGCCAAGTCGTGACAACGGAAAACGGGGGTCATTTTTATAATATGTATAGATATAGATATAGATATAGATATAGATATAGATTAGAAAAACGAAAAATGAAGTCAAGAACTTTGCGAAATTTATACTTGAATACCGTTACTACATTTTATTTGATATGATTATATATGTGATTATATATGATATAGTGTGAGATGACTACTTAGTTTCACAACTAGAGTTTGTATGTCTTTTTTAGTATTCTTAGATTTTAGAAATTAGTATTGTCGGCGAGATCAAGTTAATGATTTTTCACGAAATTAGATTTTAAACATTTTTAATTACGAGTATTCACGTTTTCTACTTACTAATATAAATCAAAAAAATATTTTAATTAAAACTTTAAAGTTGACATCCTACAAGTTAGGCGGTCTAAACAAAAGTGATAACCAAAATTAATTCTGAATAAATAAAAGATGTTTTAGCGAACTTTAACGGCTTGATCGAAACATGTATTTACCAAATAGATTTAGCAACATGGTTACAGAAATGCATAATCGTGTCCTAATACTATTAGAATATAAAAATAATAAAACACACAAGCTGCGATTACCTAACATACGCGATGATGTGTACAATGCATCAATTGTGTGGCTTCTACAATAAACTAATATTGATTACACATTATTCATAATACAGAAGAGGGAATGATTAATTATCTCATTAATCTTAAAAACAGAAAAGCGTATTATCAAGTCTCTGAAAGAGTAACGCTCTCAGTCAGCGCAATCGATGAAATGAGATTTTCCAACACTATGATTGTATTGATGATGTACGATTTTGACAGTTTTGTGGGGGTGCAGCCCGTACCCCACGGGGATGAAGCTGGCACGCCGCGGGGGTGCGGCCCGCGGGCGCGGGGCCTGCGCGGGCGCTGGCGTCGCTTTTCACCGTCGCTGCGCCGCGTACGCCTACCCGATATAAAAGCCTCAACCGCCCATTCACCCGCTCGCAGTGTGTGCTTGAACGTTACAGTGTCCACTTCACTTGTGCAAGGACTTACAGTTTAATCATGAATTCACGGTGTTTAATAGTGCTAGCAGCCGCCCTCGGCGTGGGTACGTAATATTTGAAATATTTAGGGAGCGCCCGCGACCTGATCGACGGATACCTCAAACCAGTGACGATGGAACCATCTAGATGTGTGGCCCACCTGCTCTCTTATATCGATAAAAATGTTATTGGCGTAGCAACGCGAAAGCAGTTGAAGTGTTATCGATACAGTTTCCACATTTAAGCGTTGCAACTGCGCGCGCGCAACTAGTGTTGAGAACAGATAGATTGCGGCTAGCAATGTGGTGTAACGACAATGACTTGCCCCAGTGACACACGAACTGATCGTATCAGTACTGGATATTTATTGCCAAAATCGTGTTATGGAGCTTTTTGAGTATCAGTGTGCACAACGCTAAAAATCGACGCTGTTACTGCTGTGCCAAAAAGTATGAAATAGCATCGCACATTAATCTAGAAATATGACAGTCTGACATCTTTGTAGAACAATAGAGTCTGTAGCACATTGATGTAATTAATCACATAATGCTTCTCAAGTGTGTGAACTAGGTCTTATTGCGATGTCTATCAACCCCATTTCCACTGGCACTATTCTTTTTTCACGCATGTCAATGACCTCATAACGTCATAGTACAGAAAGTTTGAGTGGTTTAATGTTACTGAAGCTGGTATTTGCTCTCAAGTAAGAGCATGCAGCTATCGACTGCATAGCACGAGAAAGCGGTTTCTCGAGTTTTCATAATAATTGTTTATTATGTCAAAACTATTGCTTACACGTTTAAAGTTTATTGATATTAATTTAATGACTTATTGAAAGCTTCGATCGTGAGTTTCGAATAAAGAAAACTTTCACTAATAAATGATAACAGTTAAAAGTTGAATTAAAATAGAAAAACTGCACCATTTTAATCGCTACATAAAATATGATGTCCATAAAAAGATTACATCACAATGTCTATGCAAAGAAATGCTATGACCTTAGAGAAATGTTGTAATCCTTTTAACTGTATATTTATTCGATACATAGAGGGTGTTGCGCAATCAAAATTGACTGATTAGCATTTTTCGCAACTCACGCACCCACTAGTGTCAAGTTATGACACACATAATGTATTTGAGTTACTTCGAACCATTGGAATGGGATCAATGGTTCCCACGTGCTACTACATAATTATTATCGAAAGTTGGTTCTTAAGTAAACTTTAGTTTACATAACGAGCGAGTTCCGAAGTCGTTTAGTTAAGTTATGTTTGTTTACAGAGATATTTTATGTGATAAGTCGTTGTTTCACAATCATTTCTTGCAAGTTTTTACGAAACCTTTTTTATAACAGACCAAACATTAGCATCGTCTTCCAAAGTCATTGGATCCTCCTGAAGTCGATATTGAGTGGTCGAAAACAACAATAAATAAGCCAATGCCGAAGAGTTGTCCTTTAAATCACTCTCTAGTAACTCAATAAAGAACGAAGATGATCCAAAATCAACTGGGCTACAGAATTACTTGGAACATGCCAATCTGTTCAAGGGTAGACTTTCAATATCATACAGAGTACACAATTAATGATCAATAAATAAAATATTCAGCCAATTACCGGTGACCATAGTATCCGAACATCCTCCAGTTTATGGACTTCCTCATTCACTTCTATAGCACTCACTTCCGTTCACCGAATGAAGGAAGTCGGGTGTAATGACAGTATCATTTCACATTGACTTGAAAGAATAATCATTGTTTTTCATAACTGTCTAGTCATTGAAGAGATTCTCAAATGACTAAATGATCTGTATGTTTTGACTTAGTATGTCATCGTCATGTCCTACATGTTCTTCTCCGAATTTGTTTTGACACAGCATGTCTTCTACTTTCATATGTACATCTTTATTAACCCTAAACTCCGTATTCAACTTGTATGTTGCCATATCGTCTTTCACGTACATATTTTCTATTCTTTTCATACTTATAACAATATCATTTAAAACTGAAAAATCTTACGCTCACAAATTCCCTTCAGTGCAAACTATTTGATGAAATCTCCTTGACTTTTTCATTGCCATTTAACCTCTGGCTTATAAGTTAACGTAACTCATACTTGTCCTTTCACATTCCTGTAAGAAGATTCACAATCTTTAGTGTTGTCTAATTTTATTCATCGTCTTTGGCAACTATTGTTTAACCCACTCATCATTGTATCCCAATTTAGTTTTGGGTTGGGCGGAGCATGTTTTTGCCTGTACTAGTCATCTTATTCCTTAGTCATCTCAGTTTTCACTCCCTTTTTAATCTCATCCTCTTTCTCATCATTTCTTTGATCATTCCCTATTCATAAGATATCTTCATTTTTTCTTTTAGTATTTCTGCCTTTTGAAATATTGCACGCTACCTTGGCCCCTAATGTTATTAGAAATCAAATCTTATTCACCAATTTATCTCCTGTTTCTGAGGTGTGGTGCAACTTGCTCTGAGGCAGGTTTTTAAGTAATATCATTAATATAAAACTCGTGTACACAGGATGTTCAGTTTTCACTCTGAGGTTAGTTATGAGCCGCTTGAGGAATTCACCATTGTTAGGATTTCTAACACGTACCCAGTTCTCACGGACAACGCGATCAATTGCGCAAGCGCCGATATTTTCTGTTACTTTTTCTTTAATAGAACAATCTTGAACGATGTGTGCTTGTTTTCTAATTGCTCACAAATCGTTTCAACAACAAAAAATTGATCGTAAACCTTATGTTTCGTGTGAGTCATTGTTATTGTTTGCGACTTTATCTATGGTTTAATTAAACAATAAACATTCGTAATGGCCGAGTTACCTTAACACTAAACTAAAAGTATATTTAACGGCAGTCAGCCACGCTATCAAATATTCATAATGTCATTATAGCAAGCGTGAAGGTATTTGATTATAGAGTCTCGCAGTGCGTGCGCGAATTTCACGAGAGCAATGAAAACACGGAGAAAATATATCAGTTGCTTGAGTGCGCATATGACTGTGCGTTAGATATTATCTGATGTTGTTATAGCTTTTGATCGTGACTTTGTTTAAGGGTAAACTCCTTACTGGTTTTACAAAACTGAATGAGGATATATGTTAGATATATGATCTAATTTCCTTGTAAGATCAAAAAAAACAAAACACTGTCGTCTCGGCTTCTTTTTATAAAATTAAACAGTCTTATCCTTACTTCAGATATAAGTAGGTATAGACCGTACAGACTGCAAATTACTTGATAACAGTCAAAGATTATCCTCTGTGACAGACCTCAGATTTATTAAAGAAACGCCGCCGGCAAAGCTTAAGTAGAACACGTAATGAATAGACAGCAATCAGAACGACTTTCCTTTGAGATCTTTTGTTATATTACCTTGAGGTCTTATTTCAGAAAACAGTTTAATTTAATATTCTGAAAAAGTTATTTTTAACTGCAGAAGTTAAGAAGCTTTATCCAATTGGTGTTTTCATAGTAAAGATAAACCAGGGAATTCTTTTTATAGAAAATATACGACAGCAGCTCATCTGGTTCTAAGCTGCCCAGTGGTCGCTGGATACAGGGCAAAGTACCAGAACCCAGGTACTCTCCGCAAAATGGTCAGTAACACTATAGTGCTACTGGCCTTTCTTGTGAAGCTGGGGTGGGTCAAATGACACATTATCCCACCCATACAACAATATGAGCTTTAGACGTGGAGTTGCGGAAACCAGAGGTACTACCATGAGCTTTTAAGGCAATCTATTTGACGACCTAAAATGAACTTAAAAGTCATAGAACAAAAGTTGTTGTTTATGATGTTCTTAACTAGCACATAAGAGGTTGCTAGTGTTTTACAAATAACCCTGTATAGTATTTCCATTCCTCTTTCTGGCTCACCTTCCTGTCATTTTAACATGTCGTAGTAAGACTCCAGCTCAAAATACAAATAGAGAAAATATATGTCTATTAAAGTTTTTATTGCATTTTGCAGTTTAAATTGCTATCGATAATAGTTATAAAAGTGATCGTCAATGTGATCGTGGATTGCGTGTTCAGTAAAAAATCCACATTATAGTTAATTGGATAATTAGGTTACTCTCTCTGATAAAATGCGATAATTAAGGTATAATTGAGTAATCTATTACGGTAAGAAAATCATTATTATTTTGTTCGACAAATTGCTTAATGTCTTGGGTAATTTTGAGCCATTGAACTGGCTTCACGGTATTTCAATCTGATATGTTTTTGAACAAATTATTTGGTGCTCAATACTGATACTACATTTTAAACTATAAAACTCTAAATAAAACAGGGCATAATAATAAATTAAATGAGATGTTTTGTTTCTAAATATAATTTAAAAATACTACTTAAACAATAGCCGTTTTTAACAGGTCTTATCTATAGAATTCCTTGAGTCTCTACACATAGATAATTTATCTGAGAAAATCCATAATGTACCTGTATAAACATACAGCACTACGGTGTCCATTGTTTTTTATTTGATTTAATAGTGTCAAAATACTGCTAAATGTTATGATGATACTACGATAAGATGAACTACTTAGGGATAAATAGACAAACATAGAACCCACACAATTATCTATGGATTGATTATGTATAAAAAACAGAATGAGATTTTTAAAATCTTAGAGTCTTGTTTCTTTTTAAAATTAAAATCTTGTCTTAGCGTTTGTTTAAGATAACGACCCACACTTGTCAAGATAATTTTAAGGCTACATCTTAAAATAAAGTCAAAGTTAATCAGAAGGTCATTTGACCGGAAATCCGAAAAATAATTAACGATCTTGCACCTAAACAATGCGCCGGAAACTGTTGTTCTTAGGAAGAAATACACCATCGACAATGATATCTCACGGTTGAACGTTTTATTGAACAATGCTTTGCATCCTGTATGTTCCCATCCTAAGATACAATGACTGGCGATTCTTATAAAAAATGTTGTTTTTTTTTTACATTATTGGGCATTGACAGATATATGAAGACAGATTGTTTTATTTAATAACTAGCTGCTCCCAGCGGCGTCGCCCGCGTGATAGCAGAAAATTACCCCAAGGGAACATACTTCCGGGATAAAAAGTATCCTATGTCCTATTCCAGGATATGGTTTATCCGTGTACCAAGTTTCATCAAAATCGGTTTTGCCATTTAGGCGTGAAGACGTAACAAACAAACAAACTCACTTTCGCTTTTATAATATTAGTAAGGATGTTTTCATTGAAATATTTTATTTTTAAATTTAGAAAAATAAATTGCAAACTATACAGTATAGTGACTGAGTGTTGGCTCACCTCTTCTATATTCGAAAACCAAAACAATTGACCATCAAGTATCAAGTCTACCCATTAGAGTCTAAATCGATCTTAAATCCTTCTTGTACTCATCGATGTGCCATTTAAATTACACTTCGATCACTTACAAGCCGCATAGCCTACACCAAGTATAGTACAAGCTAGAGTAGTTGCTCGTACAATCCAGTGATTGTCTGTCCTTCAAGACACGATATAAATAACCTCTTGTAAGCCCTACGTATTGTGCGGTTGTTTACTTTTTTTTACACATCCATTGGCATCACTGTGCCTTGCTTTTTGTGACTATTTTTGGCCAAAACAAGCGTCGAATTTATAAAAGACAATTAAAAGTATTTAAAGGTTATTTTGTTGAGATTGCATCGTGATATTTGTCATTTAGTTTTAGTGTTTTGTTTATTTTATGTTATTTAAATAATAATATAATTTGTTTCTCTCTTAACGGTGCAAAGGTTGATTATATTATATTGTAACAATTTCTTTGAGAGAGCTGGGTTTCATACTGAGTTCAAGACCTGTGTGACAGAACTCCAGGCTCAAACCTTCAATTTCACTTACGAGAAAAGTGTTCTATGTATTGAGAGCAGAAGATATAAATATACTGAAGATTAGCTTGAATGTAAATTTCTTTAAATGAAAATTCATCATCATCAGCCTTTTTTTTTAAAATGTTCCCAATGCTCAAACCTCCTCGCTAGGAGAGGGAATGGACTATAATCCACCACGCGGACCCAATGCGGGTTGGTGAATGTCACATGTCTTCGATTTTTTGGTTCTAGGACATGCCGGTTTCCTCACGATGTTTTCTTTCACCCGTTAACTGATAATTAAATAAGATAAAATTACTAACATATTCTCTCTCTTCTAAACTGTGAAGTTCTCTCGGATTTACGGCTTAATACACTCCATTTAATAAGCCTGTGCCATTCATAATTTTGTAAGTGCCACAAAATAGTGCTATAATATCTCTACCTACCCTTTGGATGCGCAAGAGTAGCTTGAAATCGAATTAGTGATTACGTAAGGATTACGAAGACACCTGCACGCCCAGCCTCTTGGCTTGGTGCGGTGTGCATTTGTATGGCTCATTAATTTGTTAAAGGGCCGATGGCTTCAATGCAGACATTGTAATGTGTCAATTAAAAATTATCTAAGAATTATCTGTTAGCTTCTATAAAGTGAAATGCTATACGAGTATTATATAACATTATTTTTAGTTTATACAAAACCTGAAAATAGTTTGTTCAGAGTCAGATTTCGATAGTTTTTACACCATGTTATATTTTTTACCTAAATAATAATAATATTTAAAAAGTTCAAAAGTTGGACCCCACCGATACTAGGTACAACATACGAGTAGATCACGTCAGGTCATAGCGGACATTAGACGCCAGCAAACCACAGGGTGCAAGTGCAAAACCACCCCTCAGTTGCTTGGATGGCCCAGTGACTATATATTTTTTCTGATAACAAGCTTATAACTTTGTGATTTTTCAAGATAGAGTTAAGAAATTTTGTACATAGATTCTTTACATTTACATACTAGACACGTGTTTCGGGTTTCACATATATTCACACTAATGGTGTATAGATTAGAAATCTAACAATACATCAAACAGTTTCTAATCTATTATTCTTTAAACATAAAAAAATATACAATAGTATCGTTAATACAATAAGCAATCAAATCAACAATTACAGTATTATAATACAACTAATTCTTAATACCAATATTATAAACGACACTCTTTATTACTTTGTATATAATTGCCTCTGATATTAAAATGCTCCTATTAAAGCTATTATCGTTGCAGTTAGCTTACGAACTTTCACCGCCCGACAATGGTTATTATCTAATGGTGTATTACGTGGTTACGTCAGATAAGACTACTCATGAACCAGTGATCATTTCTTTTTAGGGTTCCGTAATCAAAGGGTTAAACGGGTCCCTATATTGCTAAGACTCAGCTGGATCGAAGCCAGCTGGGGCCAGGGTTAGTTTCGAGAGGTAGCTAAGCCCCGGTATGAAGGCACGAAGGAATGGTCTGGGTTTTTAGTCAGTAAAAGTCTGACACTATCTCCCGCTCCACTCAAGAGCGGGGATTGTCATTGGATGATTTTCTCAACATAAAAAAAAACCCTATAGCTCTATAGACTCTATTGTCCGTCTGTCTGTTACTAAGCACTCATATTCCGTGATAGCTAGACAGTTGACATTTTCAGAGGTGATGTATTTCTGTTGCTGATGTATAATATTAATAACAGACACTACAGACAGAAATAAACAACTAAATATTTAAGTCATTTTTTTTTTGCTAGGGATGGTACAAAACCGTTCGTGCGCGAGTATATCGCATTTGACTGGTATTTTTAAACATCAACACGATCGTGAACTCTTTTAAAATTGGAACGTCTTGTTCGAATCGATTGATGAACTATTTTGTTTTTTTTTTCTAAGTTATGATCGTTTTCAATAGAATGCTTTAAATAGGTTACACTGCCAAAAAAAATAAGTTATAAGATTGTTATTGAAGCTGTCACACTGTGACAGCCTTATTTGATATCAATCTGAAATTGATTGTTACAGAAA
The DNA here is from genome assembly GCA_949319445.1 of Mythimna lalbum. NCBI lineage: Eukaryota > Metazoa > Arthropoda > Insecta > Lepidoptera > Noctuidae > Mythimna > Mythimna lalbum. Next base: position 19,681,268 of record OX439346.1, on the reverse strand, counting down.
GTGATCTGTACTTTGTGAGAGTAACAGGCATTAAAGTTTGCATTAGATTAGAATAGAATAAACTTTATTGTACAGTAACAGAACTTTTCAAATAATTTATCTATGGGTACAATGCCGGTCTTATCACTAACAGCGATATCTATCACACAACCTTAGGATGGACTGTACGTCATTCAGAAATACAATTAAAAACTTTTGAATGCCTGAAATGAAAATGAGATACATATTAAAATCACACAAAATAGTATAGAAATAATTTATATGATATATTCAACGACCCATATGATAAAAGGTCAGGCGTGAGTGAGATTACTCAACAGAGCAGACGCGGGCGCATCGTCTTAACGAAATCGAAAGTTCAACCCACTACTCGTCGGTAGGTCAATTTTTTTGGCTTTCACTGTATTACTTAATGTATTACACGACCTTTGTCATAATAATGTATCTTGTTTATGCAATATACACATAGGCCATTTAAATTACACAATACATGTAATTTGCATGTATTCATTTCTCTCGGCTAGTGACTTGCTGTTTCTTGTGTATCTCGTTTTATGGCCATAAGTGTACATTGTTTGGAACACAATGCATGGTTCATGAATATCGTAAAAATAATAATTATCTGAGGGAAAGCTTGGCTAGTTAATTGTAGGTTTGAGAACATGGTCAGTTGACTGTGTAATTACTTTTTTGTTGCATAAGTTCATCTTTTATTAGCGTCTATAAAAAGGTGTTTTATCTTAAACTAATGGTGAGATAATCTTTTGTTCTAGCCCTTGTAATCCTGAGTTTCACATAAAATTTTAATTTCGTACCGACGTTTGCTACTGAAGGACACACAAACGACACGACTTATCGTTCCACCTTAAAGCAGGCGAAGTAATTTGACGATTTACCTCCTCAAAAAAAAAACGAGCCAAAAATACAAAACAGGTGCAAAAATCCACAAAAAATCGCTACATTCCAAAACCATTTTTCAGTCAGTAGTACTGTTATATAATACGTTATGACAAGGCAGCATCGGCATCGGGCAGATCAATAATTATGTCATGTGCACACGAGGGCTCCGGTGTCGCTGGGCATTGCGCAACCTGCCCGGTTCACTGGGCACGTGGCCCGGTTACTGCTGACACTAATACGTCATTGTTCATCAGGCATTTTGTAAAACGGCTGAGAGATGTCTTGCCAGCCAGATTTATCTTTTGAATTTGGAATATAGACGTTGCTGTTTTTTTTGCACGCATGTATTTTAAAAATCGAATGACAAGAACCGTTTTTTTATGATGGCCTGTGTTCTCGATGAATCTTGATTTAAATCTGACAGATGTGACACAAACATACTTCTGCCAGCAGTAAAAAGAAATTCATCCCAATGTACTACCTTGATACAAGTTTTCTATATGCCATTCTAAAACATGGTGCAATCTTGCGCCAAATATCATCTAAATCCCTTCTGACGTAGTAAAATTTGTGTGTTTCAATCAAGAATCTAGACTAAATATCGTTCTAGAATACGAGGAAGACTTCTATGTCAAATAAGTACAACATTTATTTTAATTTCTGCCCTCAAACTGTGTGAAATCCACTTAGTTCCAACACAATAAGTATACTAATGTTTGACATGTGTAATCAGCACCTCATTTCTGCTCATTCGCTCGCTCCACAAACTTAATGAGCGATTAAAATCCCAGTCATCTGCCAATTAACAGATGTAATTGGCGTAAAACAAGCATAACGCGAACCGAAGAGCGGTGATCCGAATTTCCAATGATATCGAAATCGCTCTACATTCGTAGGACATTGCTTATTAGTCTGGCGGCCGAGGAATGCCAGGCATGCGACACAGGTTCACCTCGATATAGACGTTTGATTTTATAAGAAAAGTTGTTTGCATATTTATGCAGATGAGTATAACCTACAGCTTTTTAGTAGGAGCGAATTAATTCAAGGTTATAGGACAAAAACAGATTTTATCGATGTATTTACGATTTTTAACGTTTATTTTTAAAACAAGTGTTGTTGGCTTACGATATAAGTAATTGAAGCTTTGGTAGTTGGTGATTATCGATAATAGCTTCATTATTGTTCAATAATAAGGAACTGGAGTTCTTGCAGACACCTCTAAAGCAGGACAATCTAAAAAGCTAAAGCAATTAAGTAATCTTTTCATCATCAAATATGATTGCTTATCTGTTAGTGATGTTCAGTACGTTTGAATAACCAAAGCTGTCAATCCTCCGGATTGTTTGAAGCTTTTATGAAGATTAGATTACCTTCTTACTTGCATTTAGTATTAGAAGAATAAGTTGCATACTCTGTTTCATTTCTCTACTGAATGCTAAATATGAAACCGGTCTCGAAAGTTGTTAAATCCATTTGTAAGTTTACAACTCGGTTCAATTTAAATCTATCGCGCTAATGCACTGCAATGCAAATCGTCGAACGTTCGAGAGAGAGTAATGTGTTACAAAACTGCACGATGAGAGCTTTCTTCTCACAAATGTCAACCGGTACAGGTGACACACTTGTTGTGACATACATGACATAATGTGACATAACTCTCGTACGGGGAAGCGGTTTGTACGCAAACAAGGTGTTAACGCGGTAAACACAAATTACGTATACCACATACAGTGCTCCTAAGGCAATTTAGACCGCATTCAGACATAAAGAAACATTGACGACTTAGATTTCACACACTAACGTTCAATTAGCATCGTAAGTTCTATTTCCGCGTGCCAAAAACTTGAACCGTAATGTTTGTGCAAGACTTGTAATAGTTACATTTTGTAACAGTGTTGTCAAAATGGGATTACCTCATGTTGTATTAACGAACAAAGAGTCCACGTGTTAAATAGCCGATGTAGGCTGTGTAGTTTGTTGCTGTTGCCTCATTAGGGCCTGTTGGATAAAGAACGGCCCTACCTAGTGAGTTTCAACACCGTCCGCACACTATAATCGTTATTTAGATTCCATTTAGTACTGCTAAGCCCCCTGACGGTATATTTTGTAAATTCATTAAAATTCAAACTTTGTGATGTGTCGTTACACCACCGCTTGCCAATATTGGCATTTTGTCAAACAGTTATACATATTTGAAAGAGTCCAAGGTGGTTCTAGATTATGCAAAAGCATTTGGTATTCGAAACTGGTTCTGCAGACGATAATATAACAGTCACATGGTTCGACTAATGCTTTCACAACAAAATATATTGACTTTTTTGTCTGAGTTTTGATTCTTCATCTAGACCTAACCTAAGTTTTTCTTTGCAGCGGTCGGACAGGAGACCTTCAAATGTCCCGATGACTTCGGGTTCTACCCCCACCACATCTCCTGCGACAAGTACTGGAAGTGTGACAATGGTGTTGCTGAGCTCAAGACTTGCGGCAACGGTCTTGCCTTCGACGCCACGGACTCCAAATACTTGACTGAGAACTGCGACTACCTTCACAACGTTGAGTGCGGAGACAGGACACAGCTTGGTAAGATATGACACTTCTTTTTGTTATAGATCATCGAAAGTATCTATTACAAATTCTGGCAAACACCTACTTTATAATAAAGAATATAAGAGTAAAATACAATAAAATAAAAACGTTTATCTTACGAGTATTTCCATCGTCACGTCTCCGTCCATCAACAATTTAGTCATCTGTCTCATAAAAATCGAAAGGAATTCTATGAAATGAACTAGCAACAACACTTTTTGCTGGCTCAAACGGTCAAGGCCGAAGGTTTTACATAATCACACGTGTGTCATAAGAATAATTCTATTAACAATATTAATCTCTACCAGGATGTCGAAAAGGTCACTGGGCCAATTGATACCGTAGACATCTTTATGTGCAAATATCTATTTTATGCAAATAGGTATATCGATATAAATATCCATACACTGATCACCTTGAACTAGAGCCACTTCGCATTTAATTTTGTTGCTGCCAATCTCAGTAGGTATATTTTTTGCCGAACACTGATGGATTTTTTATGGAAATGAAGATTGAAAAGTTTTTGCAGCTTTTGATTGATAGCCAATTATCTTCAAAATGGAGAGACATTTCGGAGAACTATGAATGTTTTGATGCAGGGTATTTTGTTGCTTAACTATTATTTACGAATCTTTGTTATAAAAGTTAACAAATCGAATAATTTTTTGTCGTTGTCTTACATCATCTTTAGTGTACGATCTTACTTTTTCTTCTCCGATGTCGTCAACGTTTCCTTCCGATTCACAGAGCCTCCGATCACAACCCCCCACTGCGAGCGGCTTTACGGTATCTTCCCCGATGTCAACAAATGTGACGTCTTCTGGAACTGCTGGAACGGCGAAGCCTCCCGTTACCAGTGCAGCCCCGGACTTGCCTACGACAGGGAATCCCGCGTGTGCATGTGGGCTGACCAGGTTCCAGAGTGCAGGAACGAGGGTACGTAACATTTGAACGTTATAACAAGTAACTTGACCTAAAGCACCTTTATTGATTTGCGGGAATACTGCTGGCAATCTGTGGTTTTCACAAATGACAGTTAGAGACCGCAGATCTTCAATTCTTGAATATGTAATTCAAGCTCAAGAGTCATTTGTAATGATTGTTGTTGATATTATCCATGATAGTCGTGCAGTCTGGTCAAACGATTAGTCTGCTCTGTTTAATGTCCAAACGTGACTATAATTTACTGAGTATCTAAAGCACATGAAACCTTTGTACACATACTATACCAGTGAACTTACTTCAACTTCATCACCGCTGTCGCTGCTGATTTTCGGTTTCGCCTTCCGCACTCTCGCTCACGTAACCTCTTTGGTGTTTCCCAGAAGTAGCGAACGGTTTCTCATGCCCTGCTCCCGGTGAGGTGTCCAACGCCGGCTCCTTCAGCCGTCACGCCCACCCCGAAGACTGCCGCAAGTACTACATCTGTCTGGAGGGAGTTGCCCGCGAGTACGGATGCCCCATCGGCACCGTCTTCAAGATCGGAGACTCTGACGGCACAGGCAACTGCGAAGACCCCGAAGATGTTCCCGGATGGTGAGTTACCTTTCTAAAACCTCATGTACATATTGTATACACACCACATCATAGGATATGCGCATTTAAACATCAATTCAGTTCAACTTCTCATGACTCATGATTCATGGAACTCTTGATATTATTTATTTTATTTACCTTCATTGCACGATCAAATGCGGATGTCCTATCACACCGTTCAAGTAACGCAACTGAGACAGGCAGCTTGAACGCATTTTAGGACTCTTCTCACTGGTTGAATACTGGTTCTGTGGTGTTATCAGCGTCTTGTGGGGTACATTAACATTTAGTACCTACCCTAATCATGGACACCAAGAAAGTATCATAAAGACCATGAAATTCTTGACCAAAATAACTAATATTAATATGGTAATCTCCCAAATATTAATGTGGTAATTATACTCTTGGTGTCCCGAAATCCTAAGACCCTGTAACCACTTCCACACAGCCAATGTCGTCCTTGTGACTAACAACTCTTCTTGCACATAAATAATGAAACATAATACGAACACAGATCGGTTGCACTCCGTGTTGCCTTAGCTTTATATACACGAATCGATCAGCATTGTACAGAAATCGTTGTGTAGGTAGACATAGGTGGATAGTAGTAAAGCTCGCCCACCTGAATAGCTGGTCGCAAGTATGCGGTCCGGAGCCTTGCACGCTTGCGACATTTAGGACACTAAGAAATTAACATGACTTAGAGCAAAATAGTGCGCTCACAGCCGTGTCATGCGCCGACGACCGCGCTCAATGCCGTCCAGTACATAACGGTCTGCATATGGTAATGACCGTTGTTTCACTCAGACATTATCGTATTGACCGTAACTGTTCCAGTATGACACAAAGGTTGAATTATCAATGCCTTTCATAAAAAAATATATTCAAAAATGCCGCTAAACAGCGCAGACATGCAATCATGTAATGGAATGTGCATTTCAACATTTGGTCAGTTCTATACCAAGTTTCTACAAACAATCTATTACTTTTATCGGAACCAAACAATTCGTCTATTGAAACAATGAGAAAACTTTCAAAATGTTTATATCCGGTTCATGGTCTATGCACGAAGAACAATCGCAACGAGATCGATACCGAGATGCGCCTGCGCCGGTCACGATATAACCATGTTATTGAAGGTCGTAGAACCAGTCGTTTTTTTAAGTTTTTGCGAGAGCTCTGGACCACATAATTGTCTGCCACGAAAAACAAACGTTAGATAACGCTAGTTGGAAAAGCGAGCGGATATCATTCTTGTAGCCGTTTCAAGGCGGTTCACTCTTTAACGCCGACTGTATACAAGATTACATTACACAATTCTCGCAGCCAGTTACCACTCGCGTAGTAAAAGTTGCTAGAAATTGAGATAGCCTTTTATGTTTCACTCGTCGTCGGTAGGCATAAGACATAGAGTTAAGGCTAGCTAGTAGACGAGTCAGGTAGTAAGGTTCGCGTACATTTTCAGCGAGGACTACTACGGGGATCTGGATCTGAAGACGATCCGCAAGAGCGAGCTGCTCGCCGGCCTCCAGCAAGACGGAAAGACCCGCGCCAACCCGCCCAAGCAGCTCAAACCCCGCCCCCAAAAGGAGAACTAAATACGATTCTCCACCCCGTAACCTTCTAATACTCACATAGTTAACTATAAACCAATACTCTGCGCGCACTACGAGCAACCTCTATAATATGACAGTTCTGGCTGAATACAGAAACCTAAGCTTTGTAAAAAAAAAAAATGGTTGCTCATGGTGTGTGGAGATCGTGTTCCAGGTTCAAAAATATTCGATTGTTTAGTGAGTGAGCTACAGTTGATATGTATCACTTCTAGTTGCCAAATACTTTTCGTTGTAGCTTCTTCGAACAGTTTCATTGAGACACGTTAGGAAATTAGTAAAACCATACAGCGATAGATATATTTATTATTTTTACATTATATCTTAGTATTTATAGTGTCCTTTTAACATTTTTTATATCGAAACCAGTTATCCCTGTCTGTATAAAGCCTGCACTATAACGCGTTACAGGAAGTTGTTTTGCATTTATGACAACGTAGTTCTGTTTAAATCCTTGAGGACATCGATATATCATTGTATCCGTTTAAATACCATGACCTTGTAAATATATAATTGTACTGAATTATTTCGCTGCGACTGAGTGTTGATGTTTGATAGAAACTGTAATATCTAAGTTTTATTTTTAGTGATAAAATAAACAAAAATTTATAAAAATTATCTTCTGTTGTATTAATTACCTCTGTGTGTAGTGATGCACTTTAGCACCCTTTCCTAACATTTTCCGCTACACTGTTTTCTATTTCATTAATGCATTCACTTTCTAATATATTAATATTTTCTTGGTTCTTTTAGTAATTTTCTTCTGTCTAATCATTTATATTACTGACTGTAACAGCCAACCGTCATCCTTGGGAACCCAGGTACGTTAATTCTTCTTTAACGTAAATCCATGCATTGTAAGATGCACTCTTGTGTAAGTAAAACCTTTGCTCATTTATGAAGTATACCATTCTATTCTTTATGTGCCTAAGCCTTATGCTTAAGCTTTATGTGCATAAGCTTTTCTACAATGTACTCTAATGAAAGCTGATTTATGACAAAGTACTTTATGAATATCATCTATCTGATGCAGTATTTTTTCGACATCGGTTTTGCTTTGAATATAAATCGTGTAGATAATCAAAATCCGATGTAAGATGTAAAAACTTTCTGCTTAAAGCCTCACCTATCTGTGCAAAAATTCAAACTATATATAGCAAACTGTATTGATAGATAATATTGTGTGTATTGATTTCCTAGGAGTCATAAAAAGTGACAAAAGAAATGTACTTGCCATGTGAATCAACATACCGTTCATCAGTAACATTAAAAAGTAACATTTATACGAACTCCTGATGCTCACGAAAGTGTAGCTCTTAAATTTTCTACAGATAAAGCTAACTTGACTGACATTCCTACAAAAAGAACTGATTGTGTGTTTGATAAGTAACGCACAAAAGTTCCTTCATCCTTAGCTAATGATACTTCAAAATTAAGTACACATGTAGATAGAAATGACAATATTCCTGTCAAATATGTAAAGGTAAAAAGAACTATAGCAGTTGATTCATAACATAATAATCTTACAGCGAGGATTACTACGGTGACGTCGACCTGAAGGCTTTGAAGAAGTTGGGATTCTGAATGTCAAGGAGCGGCTCGAAGGACAGACTGAAGCTAAACCCGTTCCAATTGATATAGCGTACGAATAGCCTCTTCAGAGTCATATGTATGTTAGTGTTAGGGTATACGTGCTATAGTGACTAGTGACGTCACATCGACTGTTTACCATCCCACATGATGATTGACATTCGATAAATTATTTTCTCATTCTTTATCTTTCGTGTGAACATGATCTGTTTTAGTCTTTACAAGTGCGTCCAGTGATTCATGAAAGGTGTTTTGTCTGTCTGAAGAGGCGCTCGAGTATCTCTTAAGCCACGGACTTCGAAAGTGAATCGAAATCCGCAAAATTTTTGGTCTGTTTTTGTGTCTAAAACAATTGTTGCCAAATTTTGGAAATCTTCAAAAACCTTGACATGGTACCAACACAATGTGCTGGTGCTGTGTCGAAATATATGTTGTTCTTAGTCATAAAACTTATGTAAGTTAAGTTTAGCAAACTTATATTTTTAATATTTTTGTAAATAAATAATATTTTTTTATACAAATACTTTTTTTTATTTCAATCAGTTATCTCAACTCTTTCTTAAGAGCAATTACAAATGAGAAGGTGACCTTAGAGTGAGTGGCAAGGAATAAAATCAATCAAATAATTAGATACAGTTTATTTAGTAATCATTTCAATAAATTAAAATGCAATTTGCCGATAGAGTGTTACACTTAAATAAGACATTAATATTAATCTAGGCGGAATCTAGTAGCCGAACTAGATATACGACCATTTAATTGCTCAATTCAACTTATTGATATGTATTTGAACACCGTTTGTTAGTGTTAGAATATTTAAGTTACAGGAGTGTTTAAAGTACACACCCTGTTCGAACTCAGTCTAGTCAAGCATGATTTTATTAATCTATTTTCAAAGAGTAGTTTAACAGTAGAGGTAGCAGAAGCCTTGAGATTTAAAATTAGAAATGCGGTCGACTTAGGCATCGACTTTGGCGATGTTACCGAGCTGCAGCTGACGGATGGCATCCTGACGAGACATGGCTATGTGGGTGGACGACCAACCTGAAAACAAATAATGGAGGTTAAGTATCTGATGACGACCAAGATCTAGGAGAAATTGAGAATATAATTCATCTTGTAACCAGTACCTAGGGCAGTGCCAGAAGTGCTCACGCATACCCACCATCTCCATATGGGAGGGCCGCTGATATTATCAAAACAGGGCCAAGTTTTGGATCATGCTTAGTAGAGCAAAGTGGGGTAACTTTATTAACCAACAGAAGAACAAGTTTTTTAACCAATAGGAATATGAGAAACTGTGTTTAGTGTGGTTCCATTCGTTAATGACTTAGGGTCAAAGTTGTACCTCAGGGCTAAAGTAACCTCACTTTATGGTCCCTATTATTTACCGAGTACTTTATACGGTGCACGGTTGCACGCTACTTACACCCTAGGCTTATAAAAGGTTATCTAGTTTCAGCAACGCTTGTAACCTTACTTCATTATTATCAAGAGTAACATACTCCTAAAGAAAGCATTTAATTTTTATTTTTTAAAGAAAGTTTCACCACATTAGGAATTGCTCCTGTATTATGGGTGCGTTCACAAACATGTAAACTCACACAAACCAAACATTCTGTCGAGGATCTATTCGAGGCCAACGATAGAACTATACAGGTTGCCAAATATTGGTAAGAAAAAATCTAGTTTGATAACTTCGACACGAAAAAAAGAAGACACCCAGATCCAGAACACTATCTGTAGGTCACACAAATATTTGTTTCGTGTGGGAATCGAACTCGAGACACGCAGCGTAGCAGTCAATTGCTCAACCACTGCACCAACCGTCCCATCTAATATTAATTTTATTACACTATAACTTGAGTTACTACTCCGTGTTTTCTAAATGGAGACGTTTGACACATACGCAACATTAACCTATTCTAAAAAAGCTAATTAGACACTTCAGTGTAGTAATCTGTTATGAAATCTAAATTATGGCCGTTTTAATTAATCATTTAGGCAACGCTTGAGCATTCGTTAATTAGCGTGTGTATTCACATCGTAGTAAACTTATAATTGGACAAATAGCTATTAAATTGTATTAATGTTGAAAAATACAGGGCATTATTAAAATATCTGAAAAGAAATATATTAAACCTTTTTTTAAATTGATATAAACTAGTGCTTGATGATTGCATGTAAAAAATATGAACTAGTGCGCTCCACCATCAACGATTGCATCACTGCTTACCTTGCTTGGTGGGATCGCACCCACCAAGCAAGGATGCAATCATTGATGGTGGAGTGCACTAGTTTATTAAGAGCCTATAGGTATATATTCTGGATGCAATCTTTCTTAATTCTCATTTCCAAAAAGTAATAACAATCTGAACTAAGTTTACATAACTAATACTTATTTGTAAGAGTATACAAATACAATCTTTGTCTGGGAGGAAAACATAACTAAGATGATAATTATAATGAGGAACTAAACTATTAGTTACTACTACGACTACTAGCTCTTACTAGAGCAGCAGTTTCGCCTGCTGATGAAAGTAGAAAATTATCCCAAAGCAACATACTCTCAGGATAAAAAATATATAAACTATGTCTTAACCCAGGCAGAGCAGTGGTGGTCGAGTGGTACCGACCAAGACTTACGAGTTGTATGTCGCGGGTTTAAACCCAGCCAGGCGCATTACCTTGTGTAATTTATTTCATCACCACTGCTCTCAAAACGGTGAAGAAAACATTGTGAGGAAATCGGCATGTCCCAGAACCAAAAATTTGAAGACACGTGACATCCAACAACCCGTACTGGGCCTGCATGGTGGATTACGGCCCATTCCCTCTCCTAAAGAGGAGGCCTGAGCCCCAACAGTGGGAAAATTATAAGGCCGACTATGCTATGCTATTGGACATGACCTATCTATATACCAAATTTCAGCTACATTCATTCAGCCATTAGAGCGTAAAGAACACAGATACAATCTTTCAAATTTTTTACTATAATATTAGTCTAATTATATTAAAAAATTATATACCACTTACTTTGAGTATTAACTATAGAATTATCAGCATACACAGTCTTGATTTCACCAGGTTTCAGGAAATTTGGTGCAGCTACTACTATAGGTGATGCTGGAGGAGAAAATGTTGCCGTGGGTGTTATAGGAGCTAATGGAATAATGGGTGCTGATGGAGAATCAGAGCTTGATGGAGTAAGAGGAGCTGGCGATGCGTTCGGTGCTGGAGTAGGAGCAGCTGGTTGGACTGACGTTGATTGTGGAGCGAAGATATCAGTGTTCGTGGCAGCCGATGAGCAGTCCACGCGAGTAGGATAGTCACAAACGCCGAGTTCCTGAAATATTAAAAAGGAAATATGAGAATATAGTATACTCGTACAATAGAAAATACTGTTTGGAGGTATCCGGAATAGGGAGTAAAGTCCTGCAAACCTCCTTTGAAAAGGGACGATCCTTCGACCACGGGTATTATGCCTGATCTAGGCAACTGCCCGATAGATGATTTCTAGCTGTTGGTAATGTTCAAATGAGTTCAGAAATCGCGTGGAGAACAATAATTGTCTCCGCACACGAGCCACAAAAAAAGGCTTCCTCAAAAAGAAGCTTGAAGCGGCGTTTTTTTAAGGCCCGTGTGCCACACTTACTACGCGATGCATGATTTTGTAATTTAGTTCCTATGTGACGCCATAGATGTCGCTACAACTGGTTTTTGAGATGACGAAAATTTAGAAAGACAAATATTACATGTGTTATTGACAAGAGCTAAAAATAGAATAAAGAAACGGTACCTTTTATAGGTAGTCTTTAAAAGTGAACACTATATAAAGTGGCTTACTGAATCGCGTAGGCACTTCATAAAAATAGCCATAAAACCGAGTTAAACTGGTTATATTGCAAATAAGGATTTCCATATTGCAACGCCTGCATTGAATTTGTATAATGAGTCACTTTTCCAGAGAGCATACTTATTGAGATAAACAAATAATGTAGCCAGTAAGTATACTGTTAAGATGGTTATAAAGGTAATCCTCCCGACCGAATTTTGATTATGGAGACATATTTATTAGGTTGTTTTTAATAACATGCGGTTTTCATGACGCATGCGGGATTGCCCCGCATGCAAAAAGTGTCACTAATAAATAACTCGTACTTGTATGAAAAATACATTTGTGGGGGTTATGTTATGCGTGCTGAGCAATCCCGCATGCGTGATGAAATCCGAAGGATATTAAAAACACCCTTAAACATATTAATTGTTAGTTTTTTATCATTACCTTTTTAAGAAACGAATACACCATGCCTAAAACTGTATTTGTTTTTTATTTGTGTATGTGTTAGTGTGTAAGTCGTTGGGGTTCCAACTCAATAAACAAAATATAGAAATATGTCAACAGACATTAACCAAGAACGCAGACGATATTAGGCACGAAGGCATCACAACACTTTTTGTCCAACCTGCGAATCGAACCCAAGAAGATGCAGAAGTAATTTTAGAAATATATGTATTATTATGAGCAATTTGGGCAACTTAGTGAAATAATTCTTCTATGAAGTAGGAAGAGGGAGAAGGTGGCCTTTCCCACAGCAGTACGAGAAAATAGGCTAGATAACTATCTATTCTACTAACCTCTTTCCTATTTTTTTGAGTTCAAGTCATTGGGTGTGAGAGTATGCTAACAATAACTTAATCATCATCATCATCATCATCAGCCTTTTTAATGTTCCCTCTGCTGGGACGTGGCCTCCTCTCTAGGAGAGGGAATGGGCCGTAATCCACCACGCGGGCCCAGTGCGTGTTGGTGGATGTCACATGTCTTCGAATTTTTGGTTCTAGGACATGCCGGTTTCCTCACGATGTTTTCCTTCACCGTTTTGAGAGCAGTGGTGATGAAATAAATTACACAAAGTAATGCGCCTGGCTGGGTTCGAACCTGCGACCTACAACTCGTAAGTCGGGGCCATTACCACTCGGCCACCACTGCTCTACACTCGGCCACCACTGCTCTACTAATAACTTAATCAAGATATGATAATTATCACGTACGGAGTATTTATCCGATCAAGGATAACGAATAATATTTTTTAATAATAGTGAAAACAAAGGTCGTTCATCGATAAAATATTCGACGCATTTTAATATTTATTACTATCTCGGTTGCGATGCGGAAGATGGGTACTTATAAGAAATATGAAAGATGGTATCTTAATATGTGAAGTATGGATGTACCTGGTTGTATGAGAGGTCAGCAGGGCACTTGAACTTGACGGGCTGTCTTCCAACGCATATGAAGAATTCTTTACAGTCTAGTGCACTTCTGAAAGCTTCGAAGTCTTTTCTGCATTGTGGCTGCGTTGGTGGCTGTTCTCCTGGTGAATGAAAGAATCACTTATCAATTTACATGTTCTAAATAAAATGTTGTAAATATCGAGGTTTTTTTTTTGTGGGAAAATTTTGACAATTCAAAAGTGTCTGTAAATGATCTATTTGAAATAAACGTTTTTGATTTCTGGTCGAGAAATACATAAATAAAACCTATTGACAGTTCTGTTTTTCTTTTTATTTACTATTGACTAGCTGTCACCCGCGGTTTCACCCATGTACATAAAATATAGCCTATGCCACTCAGGAATAAAGTAGCTTTCTATCGTTAAAATAATATTAGTGATCGGACCAGTACTTTCAGAAATTAGCCCCTACAAAGAAAAAAACAAAATTTATCTCTTTATAATATTAGTACAGATAGGCTCGCGCTTGACCGCTATCTCACCTGACTAATGAAAGCTACGATGCGGTCGATGATGAAGCGCGCTTACCTAGAAGTAACCTATTCACTCTTGACTCGGTTAATAGATTCATGATCATCAGCGATAAGTCTATTGACATAAGGCTTTTTACATACCAGGAACTTGTTTCTAGACCAGGGTTCAAACTTAGCATCAGAAAAACATTGAGGGGTTACAGTAAGACCAATATTAGCAGGTCAGAGGCACCTCGTCTGTCGTAACATGGCGACCCAGCTGCTTTTATATAACTTGACATTTCCACATCTGACGACATCTTCTAGTGATAATATTATTTACATTTCCGTCGGTAAGTTGCTAAGAATGTTCACATAACTTGCAGAAGGTGTTAAGTCGGTGGATTTTTCTTGTAAAAGTAGAACTGTTGGTTTTGGTAACATATTTTTACAAGGAACGTAATCATCATCATCATCATCATCAGCCTTTTTAATGTTCCCACTGCTGGGACTCAGGCCTCCTCTCTAGAAGAGGGAATGGGCCGTAATCCACCACGCGGGCCCAGTGCGAGTTGGTGAATGTCACATGTCTTCGAATTGTAATCGAATTAGGAACGTAATACTTACACTAAAAAATGCAATATGTAGGCTGTTATGATATATTTTTTTATAATTTCCCTACACTAGGACTACTCCTGTATCATAGTCTCGTTCATAAACATGTAAACTTAAATAGACATGCGCCAAGACGCGAACAATAATCAATAGGCCATAAAAAGATTTTATGGCCTATAGATGTGCAGGAATGAAACGAGCACCCAATCACTAAACAACTGCGCCAATCGTGATATCAAAAAATAGCCACTGAACTTAACTAGAAAAAAAAACCGCCAAAAAGCTACTATGAAACTAAGCAATCACATACACACAAAATTGCTTATGTGTGTATGTATGTAAACCGTAGGGGCATAGCAGGGTCGAAGCCTACTGGGGCTATAATAGGGGTAAGGAAGGAACGGGGTGGGTTTTTTAGTCAGTAAAAGTCTGACAGTCTATTCCACTCCGCCCTAGGGCGGGGGTTTTCATCTGGATGATTTTTACCCACTAAAGAGCGCGGACACCACTACGTGCCGGGCGACAGCGGGGTGAAGCAGAGGTCGCGGGGAGAGGCGCTCGCCGCGGGCGCAGCCCGGCCGGAGCGCCGGGACTCGATCTTACGACCTTACTACCGAGCGCACGCATCCATATCTTCAATTTATTATTGTTTTCTCGCCGTGCCGCTTTAGTTCCAAGTTTAATTTGTTACTTTAATATACAGTCCACTAAAATTCACTTGAGTTTTAAATAACTGTCCTACCACCACCTGTAGGGCTTTACCGCGTTTGTCTACACCGAAAAAAGAAAATCCTACGTATGTATGTACTTGTATGTACTAAATAAACAAGATACATAAATACGATTTCGTTATCTATTAAATTATCTCCGGTCATGTTGAAATGTTTACTTATTGACATTTACTCGTGTAATTATGTTAAATGAACATTTAGATTTTATGATGTACCCGGTGTCGAAAGATTTTAATGTACATACATGCAGTATTTACACACTGCCAGTCGAAGGCGATGTGTAGGATTTTCGGCGCGATATTTAAGATTCTTTTTAGTTAATTTTAATATTAGTTAAAAGTGTTGTGTGTGGAGTGTAAGGACCATATCAGATTTTTACTGATTAAAACCAACTTAAGTTTCTATAGTTACTCTTTGGGGTCTAGGACTAGGAGAATATAAATTCAAAATAGTTTAGAGTCCATTTATTTATCCATCTTCCTGAATATATTGGAAATCATTTAATGACTTCTCCTGCTTTAGGGCATCTAAGACTTTTACGAAACAAAACCACACCTATGTTTCTTTTTTGCCTTTGCGTTCCCGGACCACGGGTTTCCTTTCGGAAATCAACCAATGGCACTAGTAGGCATCGGCTCTACTAAGCCCCTACGGTTTTGCTGACATCTCTTTGAGGCGCGCGTGAAAGACTACGCGTCATCGACGACTCTAGCTCATTTCGGACGGTTACCGGTGGCCGGACGGCGAGTTATCCATTGCTTGTTGTTCTACCTATTGATGTGTAGTTGGTTTTGGGTAAAATAGAGTGAATAGGCTCATAAACTATTGCGCCTCATCATCAGTGATTGCATCACTGCTTACCATCAGGAAGGGCCGCAGTCAAGCACTACTAGTTTATATCAATTTAAAAAAAAAACAGCTAATGTTACATAAAGGTACTCACTCAATTTCCTGCTCTCACAATTCACACTATCCGAGTAGTCACAGTACCCCTGACTGCTGAACAGCAGACCAGTCGGACACTCCTGCTCCACTGCCCACCCATCCCAGCAGTTCAAGTAGTTGTTACACAGCTTCGGCGAAAGTATCTGTGACCTTTTCCCTTCGCACAGTGGGTTCGGTTCGATCACAGGATCTGGAGTATGAGTCAGCATCAATTTGTTGTGGTAAGCTGGGTCTCTCTGGATTTGCTGGATGACGTCGTTGGATACTGGAATTGTCATCGAGAATATGTTGCCGAAATCCTGTTGGGATAAAATGATACATTATCAGCCTAAATAAAATATGTTATGGAACTTATATCACAAATTCTAAACTTTATAGTATTTATTTATTACATACATATTGTTTAAAAATGGACCATAGTTATAATGTCTCAAACGTGGATCCTATTAGGGCACAGCAACATATTCTTATATTTTTTTATATTAAGTTATCACCCCCCAAAGACCTTCATAAGTTAAATAAGAAGAAGCGCCGAAAGCAAGCCAACCGGAATCTCTGCGGCAAAGCACCAGTTACTCCTAGTGCGTGCCACTCAGCCGAACACGCTGGTTGGAGTCGCACCGTAACGTCAACTTCAAGGCGTTCGTGGTGCGAGTCCCGAACACTTTTCTGCCCCTCGTGTTGAAGGAACACTATTGGCCGCAGGGCGTGGTGTTCCGTCGCTTCCGCGGACAAGTGCCACAGAACAGCACGAACTTAGTGCAATGTGAAGTGTTACTAACATAGATTTAAGTCTTGTTTACTAACGACAACTTGTATTTATTCTATATATATGTTAGTTTGTAAGGTATATATCTATGGGCTAAGATGCCTGATAATAAATGATTTATTATTTATTTAAATCTATTCAGTTATCTTAGAGAACTAGTGATAGTTTACAAGATTTCAGTTCTTTGTAATGGTAATAATTTCTTACCTTTATGAAACCGAAGAACGGGTTCAAGTAACTCCCATAGTAAGGCAGATGTCCAGCGTTCAGCCTCAAGTTCTGCAGGAACGGGTTGTTTGGGTAAGGGTTTGAGTAAGTTTTGACCAGACTTCCATTTTCGTCGTAAACTGGAAAAAATATTTAAGAATAATTAATTTGTATTTCATTTTAATGTTTAAATAAAAAACCTTTTAATTCATGAATTACGTACAAAAATTTTACGATTATTGCATCTTATCAAAATAGAATAAATTAAAGTGATAATGATTTTACTACATAAAATCTCATATCTATTACCATATTTTTATAATGAAAATAAATTGTCGCATATTAATTACATAACAAATTCTTTTCTCGTATCAACAATTAAAATAGTTAAATTAACGAAAACGAAATCTCAAGAAATAAGAGTCCTCCAAACAATCTCTAAAACCCTCTAAATCGTTTATTAATTAGTCCTTTTTTAATTAGTTGGGCTATTAATTTATACGAATAGTTTCAATTGCTCAAAGAATACAATTTTGTTTTCACATGAATTTTCCCTTTTTCACCCCCGTAAAGTTTGAATTTCTAAAAATCCCTTCTTAGTGCTCGCCTAAGAACCTAATAAAAGGAAGCCTTGAGCAAAATTTCATGTTACTAAACCTAGTAGTTTCGGCTGTGCGTTGATATGTCATTCAGTCAGTTTCTCCTTTTATATAAAGTAAAATATAAAATAAATCAAATACTTGTAAAATGAACCAAGGACCTCTGCGTGTGGCAAACATTTGAATCAAAACATTTCCTGGTACATTGTACCGTCAAGTTCATATTTCATTTCAGAAAATAAACCGTAACATCAGATCTGTATTCAAAGGATTATTCAACAATGTACGTACGCTGACAGTTGAGTTAAATGAAGATTATATATTTTTTTGGTTTAATTTTTACTTAATTGAAAAGGTAAATGTTGTTGTTGTTGTTGTTGTGTTGTTGTTGTTGTTGTTGTGTTTGGTAGGTTAATGTTGTTATGTTGTGGTTAATGTTTGTTTTTTTTTTTTTTTTTTGTTAAGAAAAGTAAAGATTCTGTATAAATTGTAAAAATAAAGGAAAGAGGGAGCGTGCCTAAACAAATGTTTAGTTTTTTATTGTTTTTAGCTCTTTTTTTTTTCACAAGATTTTTAGTCTAACAATAGAGTAAATTATTAATAAGTCAGTGTAGTTTGGTACTAATATTCTTTTTATAATGTTTTTATTGTAATGTTTAAAAATGTAAATTATTACCCAAGGGAAAAATTTCTGATTTTTACCCGGGCGAAGCTGTTGACAACAGCTAGTTTGCATACTAGCTATAAGTTAAATAAAGGAAATAAAAATAGTAAAAACTTTATTCGATTCATTTTGACAAGTACAATACTCGTAAAAGCCTTTTTTGCTAGGTTTTTACAAATCCCATTCTAGGATAACTTGTGTCGTGGATTTAGTCTCTTCACAAGTATGGCCTCTACCATTGATCAGCATCTTGATTGACAGATAAAAGCTCTGTTAAACACCTTAATAAAATGTAAATTCTACTTATATTCCGACACCTTTTCTCAGCAAACTTGACAAATATCTACGACTTTAAAGGCATATTTACACACAAAGGTACCGCGACGCAATGCGATACAGCTCAGTGCTGTCACTTGTCGTACTGCGACGTATGAAATGCCCTTAAGGCTCAACAGACAGACAAAATAAAGGACTTTAGGATGTATATAGCTCTTCTCGATGCTTCGAACAAGGCTATAAATTCAGGAAGAGATCGCAACGCTCTCATAAATATGGAAGAGGTGTTCTGTCAGTCATTTGGGTACCTTCTCGAGATTTCCTGGAATCGAAGACGTTGCTGTATCAGGTAATGTGCTGTTGCCTGCAGTAGTAAGGGGTATGTTGGGTGAGACTGATAACTGAAGATAAACGACCTCAGATCAGTTCCGTAACTAATTCAAAAGAGACTAGTAGGTATGAGAATGAGTGCTGAGCAATAATTATGAAATCCTAGGTTCGATTTCCAGGTATGAAACAGTATGTTATAAAGAAACGAAGCCCCTTTTGCCTCTTGAAATACCTCTCCAGAACCTCCTTTATGCGACGCCTGTTCGGGCATATCTTTAAACCTGGTTGATTACGACTATCTTTTATTGCATATAAGAAAAAAAAATACCAAATTAACGCAAAGTATTTATTTCCAATAAACCATTTACAGGCATATTTAAATTGGCAGTAAGTGGCTATTTATTTCACATATTTATTTTGCTGGATTAATAATTTCCAGGTATGTTTTTGAAAAACAGTCAGTTTTGTGGAATCAAGACTGACTTACAACCTCTAAATTTCTATAATTGTATTTATTTTTTCAAATAATCATGGATTGACTAACATACAAGCGTACATACAGAAGACACCCAAACCCATAACGTAGATATATTTTTATAGGCCATACAAATACATATGTGGTATATGTATTTGTATACGGGAATCGAACCCGCGATACGCAGCACAGCTATAAATAACACTAAGGACCCAACTTCCTCTTTAAACAAAGTAGAGTGCAATATAATCAAGCAAAAGTTTATCGCCCGAGATCGTCGACCGAGAGCGAACACCGCATTAATATGAGTTATCCTTACTGCCTGTCATGTTACCCGTAATTGAAAGATGAAAGGATAGTCGGCCCGCTTATACACGCCATGACAATGAAGGCAGGTCCATCTCGTAATAGATAATTTCTATCTAATTCCAGCAAAGGAATTCATTTTGTAGTATCATGAATATCTATTAAACGTGCGACTGCCGCGCTGCACGCTACTATGATAATTATATGGAACTAGCTGCTCCCAGCGGCTTCGCCCGCGTTATAGCAGAAAATGATCCCAAGGGAACATACTTCCGGAATAAAAAGTATCCTATGTCCTATTCCAGGATACCAAAGCGATTGCGATCCTTTGCAGCTAATTTGAAGGCGCCTTAATGATTTTTTTTTGAGGTGGGCTATAGAATAGAATAGAATAAACTTTATTGTACACCAAAAAGTAATACAATTTATACATAAACTTGAATTTATGGGTACAATGGCGGTTAGCTTACTTATCGCTGACAGCGATATCTTCCAGACAACCTTAGGATGGATAAGAACTTAAAATAATACAGTTGTCTTTGCTCTATATAAAACACAATATATAACTATAAATAAACTCATACAATACATATTATAATATCCGCCACCGCGCCCGCGAGTCAACGTGAACGAGTGCAAACATTATAATGGCGATAATTTGTGAGTGTAGGGTATGTATTTTTGATACTTCTTCACGCGCGAACGGCTAAACGGATTTGGATGAAATTTAACACATAGTAGATCGTGTCCAGGAATAGCAATTTTTATCCCGGGAGTATGTTTCTTTGAGTCATTTTTTCATTTTCTCGCGGGCGAGTTAGCAGTTAGTTTTATCATAATGTTCATAAATATATAAAACTTACCTACATCGCTAACTTGAACAGTGTTTTATGAAACGTGCATTCAAGATTTCAAGTTGCGGTAACCCAAATCTAAAAAGACTTTTATACAACGTTTTACTTACACAAATTTCTATTTCGATTTTCAATAAAGAATTCAGAAAATATTTCGCAGTAGTCTACATTATCAATAGCCAAGTGAAACCTATGGATAAATAAATCAAAACTAAATTCAACTCTTGCGCAACATCCTTTCCAAATTGACTGATTTACGACCAACTGTCATTGAATATTCCATTATGATTTCGGTTCATATTTATGAGTATAATCATTTCCTGAAAAATTATTGATCGCTGTTATTATGTAATAATTATATTATTTCATTTAACAATGAGACCGCTCTTGACCCCGATGTCAACTGATGGAAAGTAATGAATAAAATTCACAATGGAACAAGCGAGCAGAAAAGATGCCTGCTGTGATAATACAAGCTTTTAACGAGATACATTTTACGACTTATTCTAAACTGTTAAAAGGCTTCATTTTTCTTTCTCGAACTCCCAACTGACATTTTGACACGTCGTCTCCCGTTTAGGATTTTTTATAGGGTAATCATTTTTTATTTATTTATTAGGATCACCAATATTGCAGACACTGGAATTATTTATTTATTTTAATCTTCATACAACCAAAGCTCGAAAAAATGCCCGAAAGCTTGAGAAAGTGATGATGAAGTCACGAAGTAGTTGCTGCACGAAGGCTGCGCTGACGGTCTTTTGTCGAGGGTCACCAGTTTGGAGGTATGTGGAACAGAGAGTAAAGCCCCTCATACCTCCGTTTAAAAGGGAGGATCCTCCGACCAGACAGGTGTTATGATCTGGTGGGCGACTGCTCGATAGATGATTTCGGGCTGTTCTGTATGTTCTAATCGCGCGGAGAACTTTTTTTTTTTTTTTGAAGACGATGAAAATCATCTTTGACAAAACCCGCTCTTGGGTGGAGCAGGAGATAGTGTCAGACTCTTACTGACTAAAAACCCCGCGCCATTCCTTCTAGCCTTCATACCGGGGCACGAGCTCCCTTTCGGACAACCCTGTCCCCAGTAGGCTTCGACCCAGCTGGGCCCCTCCTGCTGCTGACAACTCCTTGAGGCGCGCGGGAACAGTGCGCGCCGTCGACGTCTTGGACTCGGTCCATTACCGGACGATCGGATAGCGAGCTACCCATGGCTCGCCGTCCGCGAGCCCGTGTCTACGGTGGCCGGAAATCGGGATCGGAATCCCGGCGACGGCGAGCCATGGGTAGCTCGCTGTCCGACCGTCCGGTAACTGCCCGGACCGAGCCCAAGACGTCGACGGCGCGCTCTGTCCCAGCGCGCCTCAAGGAGTTGTCAGCAACAGGAGGGGCTCAGCTGGGTCGAAGCCTACTGGGGCCAGGATTATCCGAAAGGAAGCTCGAGCCTTGGTTTGAAGACTAGAAGGAACGGGGTGGGTTTTTAGTCAGTAAGTAAGAATCTGACACTATCTCCCGCTCCACCCAAGAGCGGGGGTTGTCATAAGATGATTTTTGACCACCGCAAAAAAATCCCCTTAATAAGTTAATTTTGAAAATCCCTCTCTTTGTGCTCACGTACGTCATAAAAGGAAAACTTGTGCAAAATTTCGCGTTCCTAGTCCCAGTAGTTTTTGCTGGGCGTTGATATGTCAGTCATTCAGTTTCTACTTTTAACTATATAGATAATGAAGGTAGGAGTGAAGCGTTTAGTACCTACGACTATTCCGGTTATCAACCAAGTGCGGATGATACCTTACAGTACACGTTCATCATCATCATCATTTTAGCCGATACACGTCCACTGTTGGACATAGACCTCCCCCAAGCGTCGCCACAACGAACGTTTCTGTGCTTCAGTACACGTTGTACGGTAGTATAAATGAAATAGTGTAAAATAACAATTCAAGGAGATTGATATAAATAACCTTTTGTTTAAACAACTATCCAAATTTATTTTCGATTAAAAACAATAATTTCCTTGTTGTTCGTGTGAATTAAAGAAAACAAATGATCAACAATAAAAATGGCATGTTGTTTACACGTCATTCGCTCATTTTATTGCACTTAATTTGGTTTCAAGTATTTTTATTATGTTCTCAGTTGGTTTATGTAAATAAATTATTAAAAATGTGACTGAGTAATGTAATTGAAAGCAGGTGACAATAAGTTTGAAATGTCAAGTGTATGCGTGCGCGCAGGAAAAATGAACCGCGGTCTTCACTGACTGCAAAGGATCCGGGTCATACCCCTCGACATGTTCAGGTTATATCCCTTAGAACTAGTTACTGGTTTGAAGAATCACAAGATTTTTATAATTAAGAAACCCGATGTCTCAATGTGTGGAACAGTACTTTATTTATTATATTCTTTATTGCACACTACATAAACAAACTCAGTGCAGACAGCAGTGGTGGCCAAGTGACAACGGCCCCGACTTACGAGTGTAGGTCGCGGGTTCGAACCCAGCCAGGCGCATTACTTTGTGAATTTTATTTCATCACCACTGCTCTCAAAACGGTGAAGAAAAACATCGTGAGGAAACCGGCATGTCCTTGAACCAAAAATTTGAAGACATGTGACATCCGCACTGGGCCCGCGTGGTGGATTACGGCCCATTCCCAAACATGTTTAAAACTAACTGCCGCACTCAAAGACGCCCATTAACGCTAATCTCTGATTTACTAATTTTGTCATTGAATCTTTATGATGTTGATGTTGTTGTTTTGTGTTGTTGTGTTTATCTTAGGTTTTGCTATAATTGACATTAAAGTAAAATGACGTTTCTGAGTGCGGCAGTAAGTGTGCTAAATAGGCGGCACAGGACAATTTCTTACAGACAACCTTTGGATGGAGTGAAAGAAAGGAGATAGATTTATGTATTACTTTGTGATGACGAATTATTGTTGATATTGAAATATAATATTTAATAGTGTGATTTTTAAAAGTAATTAGTTGGCAAGTAGACCTTATATAATCTACCTTAAGCAAATAAAGTTCTGAAGCTTAAAAGGACAGAAAAAATTTAATTACTTGGCATATCGTAGACATGAAGTAGTAATCCGTTCATATTATACTGCAGTCTCCCACGGCGTCTGTTAGTCTGTTTGTTCACGGTAAACTTAAATGTAAGAAACTGCATAAAGAAACTCCATGCATATTATAATAGAGGAAAAGTCCATGATCCTAATACCCTTTATATATAGATCTTAGACTATTTCAAACAATGGAAAGAGTTGAACAAAGTTATGATAAAAATATAAAAGTTTTCGACTGCTTTCTTAAAGCGTTTGATTTTAATCTATTTTCAATGATGTCAGCCATCGTAAGGATTCGTCAACATACAACAGCTGCCGCTCGTGGCTCTGCTCTCTTGAATTTAGTACTTCCTACCTTTGAGAAGCTATTCCCATACAAAATTATCAATATTCATATTTCTAATTATATTTCCCTATTTTTTTTTTATATACCACCCCTGTATACGAGCGAAAAAAAACCAAACCAGTCTAGCCTAATTAATCTTAATCGATATGTATTTATCTACATATTACAAAAGAACGCCCCACACCGGGTCTCTCCGACTGTATGTAGATATGCGTCAAACTCAAAAACTACCGATAAAATTTTGTTTTCAATAATAGACAACGATTCATGAGCAAGGCTCAGGTGTATGCATATTATAATTGAGAAAAGCAGATAAATTCAAAGTTTTTTAACACTAGTGGGAAGCTGGAGCAGGTCGCTGGTAGATAAAAGTATGATTTTTATCATCAAGATTTGCAAAAAGAAATATGTAACCATTAAGATAATATGTAACTCATAATATGATTTAAAAGAGTGTCCATGAAGATTCTTGCACGTTCTTCCCCATAGAAATCTACGCTTTGGAACGTGCAATTTAGCTTCACTTTTTTTGGACTCACCGACATTTGACTATTCAAAAGTGCCTATAAATAGTCCATTTGAAATAAATGCTTTTGATTTGATTTGATCAGTTATTTTAAATGACTTATCCTTCTAACACCCCCAAAATCAAGTGACATTGTACTCACATAACAATCTCTTCTGCCGGCTATCCTTCGCACTCGCGTCGCCCTTAACGCACAACGCGCAAATAAAAATGGCAAGAGTTACAGTTTTCATCTCGATCCTTGTAGGCAGTGAACGGACAGGACAATGTCAGGGCTATAAGCAAAGCCTAGCTTATATACCGTCGGAGAACGAAAACAAGTACTCGACTATACATACGTGGGATCTAGTTTTAGCCAGGGATACTAAAGGAAAGCCTAAAAGGGTGCGCACGATCTATAATAAGCCAAGTTTTTTTATAGATCGCGGATGGAAATAAATTGAGTCATCCATTTTATTATCGTCCTTTTTTGGTGTTTTCTTGTTGGCTGTTAAAATGGGGAAGTTATGGAGTCAGGACCGATTGTCATTTGCTTTACTGACGTCACATATTTTGGAGCTTTCATTTGTTTTATATTTTTTGACAGTGTTTTAGGTTGGCACTGTTACAATTTGTTTTCGTCATATTGATATCCTTTGATAAAGATATGCAGCAAGCAAAGATAAGTCGGTAATGAGGACTAAAATGTCGCTTGACAATCGCTATCATCTAATAATATGAATCTCAAGTACTACATCTAAATCAGATTAAGCATAGTAGTCAAGCGTGAGTGTTTGACAAATCCATCGTGTTTGATTGCTCCGAAACAATTGGAATAGCGACTAACGTTTTGGGACTATCTTCATAGTTCGCACATCTATATAAATTGCGTACATCTATATAGCATCACTTCCCAAAGTCTGTGTTTCTTGATAGCTCTAACCGGTGGGTATTTAAGTCAAGATTAAATAGGTTACTTTTTGGTAAGCAAGGTCCAACGTCGATCATACATATCGCTTATCATCAGGGAAAAAATACATATCGCTTATCATCAGGGAAAAAATACATATCACTCTTTTTAAGCGTTTATCATTTTTCACCGACCATTCATCGTTTATTTGGTATTGCCCAGTTCTTATAGCCGTAAAGAATACCTCTATTAAAACACCAAGTACGAGTATTATTTACTATTTAACAAGCCACAACAACTGGTAAAGGCCACATAACTCAAGCTTCCCTGATTCTTGTCGAAGCCAGGCATCTAACCATCCTAGCTGCACCACTAAATCATGGTTGCCGATCCGATAGAACATGCCTGTACTTCCATTAATCAAACCTGTCTAGCCCATCTCCATTTTGAAGCTTTATTATAGGTCCTGAGATATAAATTACAAATATCTTAGAAGATGAGTCTTGTTATCAATTCGCCAACGATGTTATGCGTGACAGTTAATTTTGTGACGATTTTTATTATGGAGAAGTATTTGTTAAGAGAGTGTAATCAATCTTAGTAATCCTGCAAAGAAGGGGTGGAAGCAACAGTGACTACATAATGTAATAATTATAATAGTATCTATGTTTTTATTATTTTTATTAAAATATTTAAAAGTATAATTTGTTTGTAAAGAAAAATGAACTCATACATAATCAGCCTTAAATTAAGTTTTATTTTCTTTATATTCATATCACATCTATATAGGTAAAGTAAAGATGCTTATTGTACATACCGCTAGGAGTAGAATTCCCTGCGGGAGTCTGTTTTTCTTGATAACTAAAACCCGGAGTTTTAAAGTCAAGAATGAATAAGTTACTTCTAGTTAAGCGTGTTCTATCGTCAACCACATCATCGCTTACCATCAGGTGAGATAGTGGTTATAGACGACCTATCAATCCTTACTTCCTTACTAATATTATAAAAGCGAAAGTGAGTTTGTTTGTTTGTTACGTCTTCACGCCTAAATGGCAAAACCGATTTTGATGAAACTTGGTACACGGATAGACCATGTCCTGGAATAGGACATAGGATACTTTTTATCCCCGAAGTATGTTCCCTTGTGATAATTTTCTGCTATCAAGCGGGCGAAGCCGCTGGAAGCTGCTAGTAATAATAATAAAAAAGCCCTTTAAAACTGAACACAGCTTTATTGCTTTGTCAAAATAGTCCTTTAATATGGAGTGGTAATATCCTTGGCTGTTCAAGAATATAACTCGCCAGATTTAACGACCACTGTAGAGATCCTTGCGTAGGATTTCCATGAATGTGTGCTCTTATTGTATTTAGTTTAGTTAATTACGAGGGAACACGCTCCGACGCCTTCCGCCAGCCTTAATGAATCTCTTAATAAGAACAAATATAGAGATAAGGTATTTGATTATGTATTATCTATTTCACTGTTTGTACGTTATTGAAATTATACAAGGTGTAAGGGAAAAAAACTGTAAACTGTCCAATCATGTTTATAATTTAGTATGGTGAGGCTGATTTTCTTTTTCGTTTCCTGAAAAAAATATCTTGTGGAAGGTGGTGCAGTTTCGTCTACCGAGCAAGTCCAGTTTGCGGAGGGCTCTCTCTTACATCTTGTATATTATTTGATACTGATTTGTGTCTAGAATAAAAACTGCTGTACGGGTTCGTACCCAGATTCCAAAATAATTGGAAAAACGGCTAGGCGTCATCTCAACGCTCAGCCACGTGGTCAAAGCAAAGGACTCAGAGGCTTGGCCTACTCACGGCGTTTGACGCAAGAGAAACTATACGAAACGGTCGTAACTTGGCTAGGGGGGCATTTATTCTGATAGTAGCTATAGATACGTTTCCGGAAGAAAATTTAGAAGCCTCTAGAAATAAAAAGAGACTAAATTAAAATCAATGACTTATTTCAAGAACAACTTATGTTGGCGTAGACTTAAAGATATAATTATTTTTCTAAACTGAAGTAACAACGCTTAACCTAGTACCTATAGTTTTGCTTAGTCCAATACTAACAAGATTGCCCAGAGCTGATCTTCCTGTCATAAAATCTACTAGTACCAACATAAGCTTTCTTTGTGACATAATGAGGCCGTTTACACTTAGCTGTAGAATGTCGTGGGCTGCTTTATTTTAGTAGGAGAATATACTGTGTGCTTATGTTGTATGTCGTCCAGGCAATCGGTTCCCAATCAGTTAGACAAGCCTGATTTGGAGCTCGTAGAATGACCTGCGCGGATACGTATTCTTTTTTTTGCACGTCTCTGACTTTTACTGACCCATTGGACCCATTTTGGTCCTTCGGTTGCCTTATGCTTTCCAGGGCTATGGTAATTCTTTCAAGTATTCCCACGTCGTTAGCAGGCATCGGTCCTACTGGGGCTTAACGTTTTGTTAATACCTCTTTGAGGCGCGCGTGAATCACTGCGTGTCGTCGACGACTACGGTTTGGTCCTTGACGGCCGGATGGCGAGCTACGCATTACTCGTAGTCCGCAACCCTGTGCTTTTTGCGACTGGGAATCGCTCTACGATTTTCGATGCCCGGGGTGTCTCCTATGGTGGTGGCTGAGACGTGAGGAGGTCCGTTCCCACCTTGTTGCGGCCATCTTCTTTGCTAGCATCACTGCTTCACGAAACGAGGAGACTGCTTCCCATTCCCTGTCGCCCCACACCATACCTTGAACCAGTACTGGAGGTGAGAGGTCGCCACGGGAATCGTGGTGTGATTAGCGAATGATATCCTGATGTCATTAACCTGAGGTAGAAGTATTTTTTTTGCAATTAATTCATCAGGGTCGGGAAGCTTGTAAGGTTGAGAGCCACTGGTCTAGACCAACACTCGTTTTTTTAACCGCATGTATAATTTATTATTTACATTAAAAAAAAGTAACTCCTTTTTATCGGCAGATTTCTAGATAAGAGACCGACCCACAAAAGAATACCTTCACGCGATCTCGGTATTCGTCGGGCCTAAGGGTGGTCAAAGTGCTTTTTAATGTAGATCGCGCGAGCGACGCCTGCGATGTATGTATAGCCCCTGGCTCAGTAGTGTTGGTATTTTATTATTTCTCACGAGAAATACAGAATCACTCTATTTTTGGAGAAAAAAAATGTTTTAAATATGGAAAAATAGATTTAAGGTAATAGTCGTTGCACTTGATGACGGGGTGTCGTGAGTTTGATTTTTTCATATTGCCTTGTATCGTGAGGAAACCAGCAAGTCAAGTCCTAAATTCGAAAATTCAGCAGCAAGATGATGAAGAAGGAAGAACTGAATTATAACATGATGATACAGTTTAATATATTTTAATTTTTCGACGCTTTACTTTAAATTGCCATTTTTTTTTAGTTCTTTAGGGCTTTTATTTTTATTTTTTAAGTTAGTTTTAATTAAGTTAAGTATATTGAACAATATTCTGAATAATAGACAAAGAGATTATCTTTCTAAGTAGATAAACGATTGTTTAATATATTTATAGAAATGTCTAAAATTTATTTATTTTGACACCTTCAAGACTTTGATAGATGGCAGGTGATAACGTCAGGTTATACAAAAGTATAGGAAATCGAATAAAGATGAATTCAATATCATCAAAGTCATTCCCAAAAACCGTATCCACAAATCATTCCGACACGCATCTGAACATAATTTAACTTCCAACACTCAACAATCAAAATAAAAGCTAATCATAAAATCCATATCATATTTAACATTACCAATCAAAAAAGTACTTTAAACTTATCTAATTAAAGTTAATATTTCCCTAAATTCTCTGAAACAATGTCATGAAGTCTGTGATAAAGTGAAACCATTGCTTCAGAGGAGATCACTTTCTAGTGCGCGTGCGCCGATGAAAGCGATACTATTAGCATGATGCGCACGAAATCAACAATTATGTTACACTTACGCTCATTATATGCGTATATCGGTAGAGAGTGGATTTATTAATCGTTCCAACAATATGTAGAACATGTAAATACCGATTGTATCTGGACACAGAGTATGAGTTCGGATACAATCGGTATTACAGGTTTGAGGTTTACTACGTAACACATCAGATCAACGCAGGATGGATGAAATGGCGACAGGTCACGGGAATAACTTGTGACCTACTCAAGTTGAAGGGTAAAAATAAGTCCGTCATAATACGTGTCATACTGTATGGATCATAATATTGGGCTATGAAAAAGAAGAATGAAAAAAGATTGCATTTAGCGTAGATGAGAATTTTGAGATAGATGTGTGATATGACGAGAATGGATAAAGTGAGAAATGAATATATTAGAGGAAGTTTGAAAGTGACGCCAGTGACCGAAAAGTTGAAAGGTATGGTCATGTGACCAGGGCTGAAGCGCATATTACTAAAAGAGTTCTGAGTATACATGTAAATGGATGGAGAGGGAGAGGAAGGCTGAAAAAAAGATGGATGGATTGTGTGAGGAGTGATATGAAAGAAAAGGGAGTTAGTGATAGTTTGACAGGTGACAGGACAGAGTGGAAGAAAAAAACGTGTTGCGCTAACCTCAAGTAATATGGTATAAGGGCAGGACGAATACTGGACCGTAGAGGTTTCAATAATAAAAGGGTAGACATTCACCGAACGTCGGGTTGTAAAATGGTAGAAAAGCGATGGCAGAATCAGGACATGTAATTTTTATTCCCGCGCGCACTCTCCATAATGTATCTTATTGAATACCGAAAGGCTGGATACCCTGACTTTGTAGACTGGTCTTCATCAAATCTGGATCACCAATTAGCCTCTTCGCATGGCTCTTCACTTAATAAGCACCGCCCAAATGTGGCTGCAGTAATCTACTTTGTATAACAAAAAGCTGTCCCGGTGTGAAGTATCACCGGACCGAATGCCGAGTTGAGGTATCTGATTGGCCTGCCAAGGCTTTTTTTTGCAGTAAGAAATCTTCCAATTTCTTCTTCTGCTCTAGGGTGGAGTGGGAGGGCGTATCATACTTTTATTGACTAAAGCCACACCAATTCTCCTTTAATTTTTATATTTACATTTGTCGAAAAAGTTATGTGCGTTTGCGCATATATAACGACCCTTTTGTGTACGAGGGTGAATCTCTCCATAACCTGTGCTATAGTAGGTATGTGGTAGGTAAATCTCAGCAATACTAACGAACAATAGCAGCTGGATAAGGGTGTGGAGTCCATTAAAAATAAATTCATTAATGACAGATGTAAAAACTGAAAAACGAATTAACTAAATAAATAATAATAATAATAAATAAATAATAATGATAATAAAGACTAAGTGGGGGGACCGCAATATGAAAATTATTATTTTACTTAAACGAATTAAAAATGACAATTGCGGTCCCCCGACTTAGTGACACTCATCTTTTAAATATTTATAGATTGCTTTAATGACGTTAAAAGGTTGAAAGAGTAATTTACTAACTTATTTTTTTACTTTTTATAGTTTTTTTTTGCGTCGGGGGTTTTTTTAAATTTTTAATTTTAGTTTTATTTTAAATTTTTTAAATTAATCGAGGAATCCATTATTGTGATATTATCTTTTCTATATTGTAACAATCATGAAGGCCACACTAATACTACTAACTTGCAAACTGGCTAGATGTACTTTTTATTAAGGTTTATCTTGAAACAACTTTGACATTCATATTCAAAACTTGATTGACAAGACAATTAGAAAATTAATTCCCTCTAAATAATAATAATTAATTAATTTCATTAAATTAAATTTCATTCCTATTTTATAATATTGATTACAGAGTTCCATTAGCTACCTCCCAGTTCTAGCATCGTGTCCTCGTCTTCATGAAAAATGTTTAGAACTGGTTAAGACGAATCTAATGAGCATAAACTCGACGAGTTTACTAGTAGGCATTTCAGGGTTTTATCAGCTAGGTACCTCCCAGTTCTAGCATCAAGTTTTCATAATCATGAAAAATGTTTGAAACTTGTTAAGACAAATCTGGTGAGCCCAAACACGACGGGTTTACTAGTAGGCATCCCAAGGTTCCATCAGCTACCTCCTAGTTCTAGCATCAGGTCCTCGTCATCATGAAAAATGTTTGGAACTGGTTTAGACAAATCTAATGAGCCCAAACTCGACGGGTTTACTAGTAAGAATTCCAGGGTTCCATCAGCTATCTCCCAGTTATAGCATCAGGTCCTCGTCATCATGAAAAATATTTAAAACTGGTTAAACCGAATCTAATGAGCCCAAACTCGACGAGTTTACTAGTAGGCATTCCAGGGTTCCATTAGCTACCTCCTAGTTCTAGCATCAAGTTTTCATAATCATGAAAAATGTTGGAAACTGGTTAAGACGAATCTAATGAGCCCAAACTCGATGGGTTTACTAGTTGGCATCCCAAGGTTCCATCAGCTAGCTCCCAGTTCTAGCATCAGGTCCTCGTCATCATGAAAAATGTTTGGAACTGGTTAAGACAAATCTAAT
The DNA here is from genome assembly GCA_949319445.1 of Mythimna lalbum. Lineage (NCBI taxonomy): Eukaryota > Metazoa > Arthropoda > Insecta > Lepidoptera > Noctuidae > Mythimna > Mythimna lalbum. The sequence continues at coordinate 19,649,177 of OX439346.1, read as the reverse complement.
GAGCCCAAACTCGACGGGTTTACTAGAAAGAATTCCAGGTTTCCATCAGCTATCTCCCAGTTCTAGCATCAGGTCCTCGTCATCATGAAAAGTATTTAAAACTGGTTAAGACGAATCTAATGAGCCCAAACACGACGGGTTTACTAGAAGGCATCCCAAGGTTCCATCAGCTACCTCCCAGTTCTAGCATCAGGTCCTTGTCATCATGAAAAATGTTTGGAACTGGTTAAGACAAATCTAATGAGCCCAAACTCGACGGCTGTACTAGTAAGAATTCCAGGGTTCCATCAGCTATCTCCCAGTTCTAGCATCAGGTCCTCGTCATCATGAAAAATGTATACGAGTATTTCAAACATTAGGTCACACATAAGTATTTATTAGTAAAGTATACATCCGTAAAGCGTTTAAGATCCCAGCCACAGCCAACAAATGTGCTGCTGACCTTGAACGCCTGATCAGATCTTCATGAATTGTATCTAAGAACCATCTTGGTAATGTCAGCTTTCTAATAAAAAAAACCGCATCCAAATCGGTCCATTCGTTTAAGCGCTATGATGCCACAGACAGACACACAGACACACAGACACACAGACACACAGACACACAGACACCCTAAACTTATAACACCCCTCTTTTTTGTCGGGGGTTAAAAATAATGTTAAAATAGAATAAAAGAAATAACCAAAATAAAAACAAATTACGAGACAACAAATCAAATCGAATTAAAATTAAAATAAATACTTCCTTTTCGGTATTGGTAATTGTTCGATCGGATTGGAACGGACAGAAAACAATGCCGGATGAAAGGAAAATCCAGTTTAGATGATATCATCGCCAGCACGATGAAGTCCCGAATATAACGCCCCTGGTTACATTCAGCGCTCTATATCGAGTAGTGAATACTGGAGTTACACAGTTTTTTTCCACCAGATTAGTTATGGCGTTGCCAATAGAGGGCGTGACTGGGTTATGTGAAAGGATGATACATAACGAGTTAGATTGGCTTTCTAACGACAGATGGCACTGGTAGTAGCGTTAGTTAAGTTGTGAGTGTAACTACTAGTTCAAACATTAATATTAATTAACATAACTGCTTTTTTTATTAAAAAAAAAAAATACTGTTAGAGCCTTTGCTCGCCTAAAAGTAGTAAATTATCTCAAGAAAATATTTACCTTTCGAACCACTACAGATCAGAATTCGTGTCAACATGGTCATAATCACTTATTTTTTTATCGAATTTAAGGAAAAAAATCATCATTATCATTTCAGCTGAAAGACATAGGCCTCTCCCAAGTGTCGCCATAATGACCGGTCCTGTGCGCCTCGCATCCATGAAGGAAAAAAATACATTAGCAATGATACCCAATATGAAACTTGTTGAAAGATTACTTTTCCGCGTTCATTCGTCATTTGTTGATTATTTCTGTGTTAACTTTACCACTTCGTGTATCATTACATACCATCAGAAATAAAGAAGTTATTAATAATGCAATACATTTTACAATCCTTACTAATATTATAAAAGCGAAAGTGAGTTTGTTTGTTTGTTACGTCTTCACGCCTAAATGGCAAAACCGATTTTAATGAATTTTGGTACAGAGATAGACCCTGGAGACGAACATAGGCATTTTTTTTTTGAAATTGAGAAATTTTTAAGTATAATAATAAACGCGGGCGAAGCCGCGGGTAAAAGCTAGTTGCTTATACAAAAGATTGAGCACTTAGCGATTTATTTTTATCTTTTAAGACGTATCAGTGTAATTTTATCTGGGCTATTTTGATGTTGTGTTATTATTGAGTCACAACGACTCTAGTGAAAGGGAATAAAAACTTTATATGCCTAAAATTATTATACAACAACGTTATTTTAATACAACCGTTCACTTTTATAAATAAAGCTTTAATTATTCCATTTATTTTAAAGACTAAATTAAAACTGGGTTGTAGGAAATTGTTAAAAATTTAGCTAAGAAACTAAATTACATCAAGACTCATTAAAAAATAAAAAGCCCGTTTTGACATTTGAGAAAGACTTTAGAAGAAACTTGGAACGAAACTTAAAGAAAACAATTAAATAATTAGGAGTCCAGTGTAGTAGTAGCTATTTTAGTAGTAGCTACACTACACCAGTCAAGCCGCTAGGTAGTCAAAATACCAAATGCGGAATTGCTAAATGACTTTGGACACCCGGGGGAGGCTTTTTATTATAGAAAAACCATCCAATGATATCCGCCGCTCTTGGGCAGAGCGGGAGAGTGTGTCAGACTTTTACTGACTAAAAAACCCCGTGTTCCTTCGTTGCCTTCCACCCCAGGGCCGAGTGTTCCTTTGAGAAGCAGACCCTTAGCCCTTGTAGGCTTCAACCCTTTTGGACCCCTACGGTGTGTTCACATTTCCTTGAGGCGCGCGTGAGACAGTAGACGACGTCGACGACTTGGGTTAGGTCTGCACGGTTACCGGAATCGGCATCGCTATCCTCAATCTCACAACCTGGGGAGTCTAATGCGATGACTGGAACGTGAGGGTTGTGTCTCTTTCGAGCTTTCCACCACCTCCTTCGCACTGCTTTACGTAAAAAAGATGTTTTTACCCCGTACAAAGGCCTGAACCAGGGCCGAACGCGAGAGGGCACCGTCGCCGGTCACCTTCACAAGGGCACGGAAGTGTAACTCTGTGGTTTTATATTGTAGTTGTTTATAATCCCTCAATAAATAAATAAACATGCTGCGGTATTCTCATCCAATTATAATTTAGTTGTGTTCAAGGCTAGAGTGAATAGGCTCTTAATAAAATAATGTGGCTGACCATCAACGATGGCATCTCTGCTTACTATCATGCGGGATCGCAGTCAAGGACTGGTTTATATCATTAAAAAAATACCAACACTAATATAATACTAACTTACTTTTCCTTGTTCACTCTCATAGAGAGGAGGCCTGAGTCCCAGTAATGGAAACATTAAAAAGGCTGATGATGAACTTACTTTTGATAAAAAAAAATGCAACCAACGTTTTAAAACAAAACAATTTGTTTTTTAATATTCCCAACCTTAATTGCTTTAGGGCAACAGGCCCAGCAGTACCGTAACTAGTCTTTTATACGCCCGGTGCCAGCTTTCATAATTGCGCCCCCTTGATTTTTTTTAAATCTTGCCTAGTTCAGACAATTAAAATAAAATGTCTAGAAATACACCTAAACTTCAATTATTAAAAAAAATACAATGAGACCAACCCTGAAATGACAAAAAAATGAGCAGCACCGTATATTTATGTTTGCATAACTCAACGGAATGTACTAAACAACTATTTATTTTCTTGTATATTTATATAAAACCTCAGTTTAATGTAGCGTGCTTACTTACAGCATAAGCTATCTGTTTTAATCACTCAGATAGCTTATGTAGTAAATTAGAATTTAGATTGCAAGAGGGAGCGATTCGAACGAGTAAATCTATCGTTACGCTTTAAGTATTATTTTTATATTTCCCATATCATACAGACAAATTTTATTGTTGACTTATGTAAATATAAACCTAGGAGATAATAATAATAATTAAGAAAATGAAAGCGAGCAAAGCAAGCTCAAAAATTTTAACACCCTGCCTATGGTGGGTAATATTATCTTTTTACTATTCGTAGAAATTTTTTAAGAGGGAAAGAAGCGAGCTCGAAAATATTCATCTACCTCGCCTACAATAGGTTCAATTTTACTATGACAAAATATATAAAATATTCTATAACTAACTAACAAGCATATTATAACTACAATATAACTTGACCCTGATTTAATTTCTTCGCCTCTCCGGGATCTGCGCCCTGCACCTGGGCACCTCTGACACCGCCGTAGTTACGGCACTGCTGCCCAGTTGCAATTATAGTTGCAAATATCAATAAATATCAATTCTTATAAATCAGTAGGCCAGTGACTATTCTTTTGCATCAGCATAAAATAAAGCTTCCATAATAAGCCATAATAATTAATAACATGTTTATTAAGTTTACATACAATGGACACGATAATGGCGACGTGCGAATATCCTCGGACATGTCCGGGGCACTTAATCACCATGTATATTAAAGTAAAAAATTACACACGAGTAGGTCCGTTTGTTCTCAGCCATCTCGGGAAAAGGTGAAGGATTTCTATCCGCTGCAAGAATGTTGTGGATGCGATCGTAAATTGCGATCGTCAATTACTTTGCTATGCCCTTTATATTTTTTAAATGAGGTATTTTCCCGTACGGTGAGTCAGACTTAATTTTAATTTATTAAGGAAGTGGCCAAGTGTGAGTCGCACACGAAAGGTTCAGTTATTAAAACCCCATTTCGTTCTATGGGAGCCCCACTTAAATATTTATTTTATTCTATTTTTAGTATTAGCTGTTACAGCGGCAATAGAAACACATTATCTGTGGAAATTTAAACTGTCTTGCTATCACGGTTCATAAGATACAGTCTGGTGACAGACAGATGAGTCTTAATAATCATCATCAGCCTTTTTAATGTTCTCACTGCTGGGACTCAGGACTTCTCTCTCAGAGAGGGAATGAAGCGGGACCAGTGCGGGTTGGTGAATGTCACATGTCTTCGAATTTTTGGTTCTAGGACATGCCGGTTTCCTCACGATGTTTTCCTTTACTTTTTTGAGAGCAGTAGTGGTGAAATAAATTACACAAAGTAATGCGCCTGGCTGGGTCCGTACCCGGAACCCACAACTTGTAACTCGGGGCCATTACCACTCGGCCACCACTGCTCTTAATAGTAACGTCCTGTTTTTACGCTTTTGGTACGGGACCCTAAAAATTAGCAGGTATGCTTTTGCTGGGAAATCCAATTCACGGGTTGCACAATTCGGCCCATATCACGGTAATACCCACACTGTCGCACCTCACTAATTGGCTTCTTTTAACATACCAATTACCAGACACAACAAATGATCATGCTCATCACATAAACATTTGTTCTGGGTGGGAATCGAACTCACGATCTCCGGCATAGCAGTCAGGGCCACTAACCACTAGACCAACAGGCCAGTTAGTGTCTTTATTGCTTAAAGACTTCCACAACAACACGTTTATAGAATATCTTAACTGGTAAACGTTTGTGATGAATGCAAATTGCGCCAGACTTTGAAATATAATACCTCGCAATTCCAGCAAAGCCACTTGGCAAGGTTCTTGGTGTTAATTTTGTGAACTGGGATTAATTCGAATTTGTAAACACGATATAGCTTTGATAATGTCACCGCAGAATCCTCTAATACCAAAAAAATATAAACTAGATTTAATAGAAACCATATCGCTGTGAATTAAGGTAGAAATTAGAAAGAACTCAATAAATGAAGTGTAACCAAAAAAAAAATATTGGCATGAAAGCGCGCCAAAAAATGACATGGCTGCGGCTGTCCAGAAAAAAAAATGGTAGTATGCAGTGGCGAAGCGTGAAATATTGAGAGAGGTAAGCCGGAGCAAAAAAAAATGCTCGCCTACTCCGAGCGCGGGCACGCAGTCTTGAGTCCTTACCGAAAATCTGTGATTGGCATCCTGGCTTCAGTCTTGTATAGGCAGATGTATCTTCAGTCCACTTTTACTATACGTGTAAGCACTGAGATATTGAAACAGTGTCTTGCAAGTAGGGTTGCCAGGTCCTGGAACTGAAAAGCCGGACAATCTATCCTATTTAGCCGGATGTTTGGTCAAAGAGGCCGACATTTTTTTTAAGTCTAATAAAATTCATGAAATCTTTTTAAATTCTAATGAAAAAACCATAAGATTAAGTGATATTATTGCTACACTATTACATATCCACTCTGCTTGTGCTAGCGATACAAGGTAAGGCAAAACTCTAATGACAATTCTAAACAAAATGGTCTTTAAAAAGCCTAACAAAAGCCAAAAATGTTCAAATTTGGCCGGACACGCCACTTAAAAGCCTGACTATGTCCGGCTTTATCCGGACGCCTGGCAACGCTACTTACAAGCATAATAGAAGTGGCTTTGATAAAAGCCGTTTGTGGTGAAATGATGATATGATGCAAATTAAACAAAACTTAATCGACTAAGTACTAATAATACTACTTATGCTCTAAAGCTATTCGTCTATTCTTTCTTACAAAGTGCGCTAAGACATTATCATAAAAGCCGGGAAGATTCTTAATTTTTAGTAAAGAACGTTTTTCTATAGAAAGAATGGCTAGATCAGATAATCGTTCTTGTTTTTGAGCATTACGCATGTTGATATTTATTGTAAAGGGATATATTAAAATGTTATAAAAACCAGCTCTGAGAAGAACTTTTGCGTTGGTGTAGTTTTAAGAACGAAATCTAAAAAAAATCGCACGAAAATTATTTGACTTCGCGCACGACCTTTCTCATAGATCTAAACTCCCCCTCCCGCACGCGCACTCCCGGGCCCCGCCTTGGTGACGCTTGCAGCATAAATCGTAATATTTTAATTTCGCCATAACTTCAAAACCAAACGTCCAATTTTAATCATTCAAAGAACAAATATTATCTACATAAACTGTACTTAGTGATGAAATAATTTATTTTGATAAGGGTTAATAGCATGAGTAAAATAAATGCGTTTAAATGTAGTCCAAAAAAAAATCAAGATTATTAGATAAAAAAATGGTTGTTGTGCCTCACTCGACTTAGATAGGTATACTGTTACGCGGACTTTTTTGTAGATATTTGTAAGATCTACAATTAATTAGGACATTTTACGGTTCTATCTTTAATAGTTCAGGCAGCGTACGCAAAATAAGTAATGTTTCTGGTTGATTTTTTACACCTTGTGTCCGAAAAACCCAAATATCTTACGGAACCCTATTTTTTTCAAAAAAATTTTTAGCCTATGTTACTCGTGGATAATGTAGCTTTCGAGTGGTGAAAGAATTTTTAAAAACAGTCTAGTAGTTTTTAAGCCTATTCAATAAAACTCTATCAAATAACTCGAAAAAAAACCGGCTTGCCGGAGCGCTTTAGAGCGCGCAGGTTAATCGACATTTATGTGACGTCATGACGTATTCTTGTATAGAAATTTAAACGCTAAAAAGCCGATTGCGCCTGCAGCTTATGTTATAGTGCTACATGTTGTTGAAAAGTAAATTTTGTTGATTTAATGTTCATAGTGTACTTAGTGTAGCCGTTATGTAATGTTAGCTTTATAGTTTTATAATTTCTGATTGTGCCATTTCTCAATTACGGTAGAGAGTGGTTGTGTTCTAAACATCTGAAGGGAAGCCGGTGGGAATCGAGTTGTATGGAACCTTCGTCACTGGTAGTATGGTCAATGGACTGGATGATTACTGATTTTATTCAAAAACTTTGGTTTCTAATTCATTTCAGACTAAGCCTGTATGCAAGTGCTTCTGTGATGCAACCATACAGTTTCATTGTCGTTGTGTAAGGATCATTTTAAATAACATACATGATATATATGTGATTACTATGCCACAATATAATACAACGTATATTATAGTAAAAATTTTTTTTTTTTACTTTTTCACACTCAAAACGACTGATCGGATTTGAATGAAATTTGACACACGGGTAGACCAAGTCTTGGAATAGCTCATAGAAATATGTAATGGTGCTGTTCGTCAGTTCTGTTACTTGAACTTGGCTTGACACGCTACCGCGTGTCTAGATAATTTTTATCCCGCGATTCTTGTTGTTTGTTGTTGTTGGTCTAGCCTTGACCATAATTTCATCCAAACACGTTAAGCTGTTTGAGCGTGAAAGAGTTGCAACATACAACACAAACCATCGCCTTTTTATATTAATAATGTGATTTCCAATTACAGATCTGCAAACATTTTCAATTCGTTCAGTTACTAAGAAAGCTAGCTCAAGAAAAAGAAAGCCCCATTTTCTTTTGTTTGTTTCTATTTTAATATGAATATAATTCATGTTTTTACGACTGTCGTCCATTTGTTCGTTCAACGAGCCGTGTCCCCCACACGCGACGTTTTAAAGACGTCCACATATAAAGGTGACACTGCACTATATGGAGACAGTGCCACGTCGTGTAGGACATGTTACAGTACCTTTAAGGACTTCTTGACGATTCAGGTTACTTTATGTTTATCTACACTAATAATCTAAAATATAAAAATAAATCGCAAAATGTGTCGGTAAGCGCATAACTCAACAACGCCTGGACCGATTTCGCTAATTCTTTTTTTGTTGTGATTGTTATTGTGAGGAAAAGGTTCTTATAAAAAAAAATAGGATAGTGTAGGGTAGGGTAGGGTAGAGAAGGGTAGAGTAGGGTAGAGTAGGGTAGAGTAGGGTAGAGTAGGGTAGAGTAGGGTAGAGTAGGGTAGAGTAGGGTAGAGTAGGTTAGAGTAGGGTAGAGTAGGGTAGAGTAGGGTAGAGTAGTGTAGAGTTGGGTATAGTAGGGTGTAGTAGGGAAGAGCGGGAGCGAAGCCGCGCGGGCAAAAGCTAGTATAATTATAAAGTAAAGTTTGTTTTTTGATTGTAGAAGGTTATCTCTGAAAGTATTGGTCCGATTGCAATATTTTTTTCACCGATAGAAAGCTGCTTTATTCCTGAGTGACATATTTTATGTAGGCGAGCGAAGCCGCTGGTAAAAGCTAGTGTTTAAAAGGATTGAAGGCTTGTTGATAGGTTAGGTAGAGGTGGGTGTAGATCATAATATTGTCAGGATAGTTTCGGCACACAGTACAGTCTCAAGCTATAATAAATAGAGTAGGCAGCTAGAAAACGCCGGCCTCATCTAGTTTAAACTGACGAAAATGTTTACGTATTTTTAAACCTATTTGCAAAGTAAACATAATTTATCATTTATAAGTATTATCAGGTTTTTTGTCTATTATAACTATTTCTATTCAAGAAATAAGTAGGTCGACGGTAACGATTTGGTCCTAAAACAAAACAAATTGTTGTAAACTTATTTTATGAATAGTAGAAGTTATGATAGTTAGAAAATGTAACTATGTTTATTACTTATTACTCGTGACTAAAAAACAATTAGGTACTCACAACAAGATCTCTAAGTAAGTATACTTCTGTATTAATATTATCAATACTGAATAAACCCAGAAGCTACTGAACCAATTTCAAAAATTCCTTCACCAGTAGAATGCTATTTTATTTCCAAATAACAAACGACATATTTTTTCTGCAGGAAAAAAGCTAGCTAACAATTAAATATACTCGACATTTTTTCTATTATGTATTTTTATCAGAAGTACTTTTTTTAGCTGATGGATAAAGATCTGTTTAACTATAATATACTGCAAAAATTCCTTCTTGAGGGAAAATATATTAGATTTGAGAAGATTAATGATAAGTAGATACCTGAAATAATAATTTGTTTTAAACATAATAATGTTATTTTTTCGACAAAATGCTACCAAATCAAATGACCTAAATTTTATTCATAGCAATTAACTAACACCAATTAGTCCTTTATCATGGTCATCACTAATGACTCAACAATTATCAACAAAGCCTGCGCCGCTTTCCTAATTTTCGCAATAAATTCCATTCACTATGCAATCACTTGCAACGTCCAATTAATTACTAATTTTCTAACATCATTTAACTAAAACTCTATTTTAAAACCGGATATCAGTATTTCGGAATTAGTAAATATTCTTGCAGAACACGTAGAACAATAACAGGACCCAAAGAGTTTACGGAGCGAGGGAGACGGAGATATGGAAATGTTTGAGGAGGGAAAGAGAAAGAGAATTAGCGTAACCTTTCGCTGAGCTGCGGTGAAGCTAAGAATGGATGAAAAAAAGTGAATAAGTCAGTGTGGCATAGAGTGCGGTGCGGACGTCAGTCAGACATTAATAAAGTCACTTTTAAGTGACATTTAAGTTTAATAAGTGATAGGTGTGATATCACGAGATGGCGTTCCGATCGTGCGTGGGAGTAATTTTCTTGGGCTGTTTAGTTGGTGAGTTTTTTTTGGCCTTATTTGAAAAAAAAAACACATAGAAAGAAATAAAATAAAAGTTTGAAAAATTTGAGAGAATACTTGTCTCACTTGTGGGGGCAGCAATATTAAATAATAATAATACCAGCTAGTTATCCTTTCACTGCTTTTAGGCCATTTCTCTTCAAAACTAAATTAAAACAACAACAAAGAAACTTTTCTATAGAAGCCTTGTTTGTGGTTTCACAATTGACCTTCAACTTAGAAATAATAATAAATTCATACCGCACACTTTCATTGCTCCACACTTCGGTAGCGACCTATTTCAATAACCTTTAACAAATTATTATTCAGTGAAGCAGCAACTATTACAATATGTCAGGGTACACGTTAGCCTTGACGCCTAGAATTACAATTCCTGTCTAATATGAATGCTAGACTACAGATAATAAAATTATGATTGGTTGGATCAAAAGTGATTGCTACTATCAATACATCTAAATACATCTAAATAAAAGAAGAAACTGACTGACCTATTAACGCACAACCAAAAGTATTGGTACTAGGAGCGTGAAATTTTACACAAAATTTCCTTTTATGCCATAGACGAGGATTATCTGAAATTCATCCCCTAAAGGGATGAAACCAGGTTCCAAAGTTTATACGGATAAACATACTTTCACGTGTGCAAAGTCACTGGGTAAAGCCAGTCTAAAAATATAAATAAATAAATGACAATAATGTCACAACTTATTTGTCTGATAATACAATAGAACCAGTTTCTATCAATGCCCAATCTAATTTAAAAAATAGAACAAACTTCATGCAATACAAAGCGTAGCCAAAACAACTGAAGAAAGAAAGCAACAGATTATTTGGAACTCAGTCAAATAGGAAATGATTGGAGTTTGAATACGAACGAAGCCACAGGCAACAGTAGAGTATGTTACAATGTTTTCACAATCAAATAACACTTAAAATGTTTTATGGTATTTGTTAGTTAATGATGGCTTCAACGTAGTCTGTTACGTCTAAGAAGAAAAGACATCAACGCGCGTACACCATTTCAAAAGAGAAAGTTTCGTTTTATCTGAAATATCATCGCTCAATGTTTGATGGATTTCAATTGTTTTGCATAACAGTAAACTAAAATTAGTAATATTTATGAATAACTTTTGCCAGCGGCTTCATTTGCTTGAAGGTGGGCTTCTCCATACAAACTTTGGACATCAGTTTCATCCCCTAAAGGGGTTGTTTTGGAAATTCCTCTCTTAGTGCTTTTTACGTTATAAAAGGCAGTCTAGTGCAAAATTTCACACTCTTAGTAGTTTCGGCTGTTCGTTGGTATGTCAGTCAGCCAGTTTCTCATCTTGAAGTTTCCAATTACCAGATGTGGTAAAGCTTATTTTAGCCACCACTTAATACCGACTAAGACAGCACGACCAAACAGCTATCAACTGATTACCTAAGTTCAAGTAACAGTTAAGACAACGATTCTAAGTAAAGTAACGGAGAAATGGCGTTCTTATTCTACGCACGCACCGCCGCTGAATACCATTAAAGTTCAAATGAGTACAATATGGATACTCCTTACACATGTACTTTGTATGAGTGGAATTTACAAAAATAATGAATACACAAACAAGCATTTGAATTATCGGTATCGAACTCACAGTTTTGAATAAAGTAATATTCAAAATTTAAATGTCTAGGCACGACATAATCTTGTACATAAGTTCGGGAGTGTTCTCATAGTGGGAACGACCGGAGGACACGGTGGAGTTGTACCTCAGGCAGAGCAACGTCTTCGTAGAGGCGATTGATGGCAGTGACCTCTCACGCTGGGCCCTGGTTCAGGCCATGGTTCGAAGATAGGCGGAATGGCAGGAGATCGCTTCTTTCTGGAAATCAGTAATGCTAGCGGAAGATGACCACTCACGTAAGGGCACGGATATCTTGATGCCCCAGCTGCGAGGGCTTTCAGACTCAGACGACGAGCAATGGGTTGCTTGCCTTCCGGAGTTCCGGACCGTGCCAAAATCGTCGACAGCGCATAATGTTCCACGAGCTCCCCAAAGAGATGTCAACAAACCGCAGGGCCAGCAGGACCGCTGGCCAGGTTCACGAGGATTCTCTGAAAAGGAAGCTCATGATCTTAGAACGCAAAAGGCACCTGAAGCAAGGTGTGTGTTAGCAAACGTCTCACACGGCCTTTTTTTACGGTGGGCAAAAATCATCTAATGACAACCCCCGCTTTTGGATGGAGCGGGAGATAGTGTCAGACTCTTACTGACTGAAAACCCACCCGGTTCCTTCTAGCCTCTTCATACCGGGGCTCGAGCTTCCTTTCGGGTAACCCTGGCCCCAGTAGGCTTCGACCCAGCTCACACGGCCTACCCTTTCTACCATTGAATGCGAGAAGTAATTGAATAGACCTTAAAAAGTTAGTCATGGACCTTTTAGTTTTTTGTCCGGTCCACCACTAATACTGAGCCCAATTTTAGTTCAGGAATCTATGAATTCAAATATATTAGCGTTTAGTTATTAAAGGTCTTAGAGCTACTTTCGTATAATCTAAACCTGTTATCCCTGCAGTTAAGTGCTTAGGATATTATAAGCTACAAATAAGTTTTATAGACAGTTCTTAATGGGGTTTAGGTTATCATTTTATAGAAAATTATTTAGAAGTGGAAAGCTAGATAATTTCTTTAGCCTTATGCGCTGACCTTAACCCATAGATAACTAACGTTAATGTCTTATAAATACTAAAGCTTTCTTCAATAATATATTGAGTTATGCTATATTTACTGTGCGTTACTGTTTTGGTCTTTCTTGGATACAATATTCCTCTCTAGTTCTTTTTTAGGTTTGTGTTGTTAATCATCTGTTATTTTAAAAAGTTCTTTTCGTTTATCTCAAGTCACCAACAACCATTTTTTAGTTAACATGTTATCAATTATATCGTTCTGTTTTCTAATTTTTCTTTCCTCTACTCGTTCATTGATTGTTTCTTCATTAATCTCGCATTTTGGTTTTTGCTTTGTCATACTTTGATTTTTATTACGTTTTTATTTCAAGTCTCTAATAAACTATATAGTGCGCCTCACCATCAACGATTGCTTCACTGCTTACCATCAGGTGGGATCAAAGCCAAGCACTAGTTTATATCAATTTAAAAAAAAAGCCACCATCTAAAAATTTCTAGTAAGCATGTTATTAATTATATCGTTATTTTTCTTCTCTTCTCTTTCTTTTATTCATTTTCATTGATCTCGAGTTTCACCCTTTGCTTTGCCTTAGATTCTTTCGGCATACTAATTCTGTTGGCAACCTCTAGGATAAATCTAATGATCGTTCTTTTTTTTCTGCGTTTGTCATTACTGAGCCAGAATTTTAGCCTGTGCTATGCCATAGAATTTTTTGCGTACTTGTCTGTTGGCATTGGAAGGCCTCCTACAAGGTAGGCCGATGACCTGGTAAGGGTTGCAGGAATCTGATGGCTGCGAGACGCACAGGACCATTCATGGTGGCGACACTTGGGGAGGCGTCTAACAGTGGATGTCTTTCGGCTGAAATGATGATGATGAACCTCTGATGTTTACGTTATCATTTGACTTGTCTTTATTGAAACAGAATTTTTGCCTTTGCTTTGCCATATACTTTTTCTGCATATCAATTTTGTTAGTAACTTCTTACATCATTTTCATTCTTATTTCATGCATGATAAACGTTGAAGGAAACAGGAAAAAAATGTATTTAGTTACGTTTTACTTGCTCCTTTACCAATGTAATTCTCCGAATAAAAGTTTGTATTTCATCAGCCTTATTGTATATTCAGCCAGTTATAACTGCTTGCAGTGAAGGCTGTCGATTGAAACATTAATATAGCACTAATATTTAGCCACATTGCTGCACCGCCTCGTACAACTACGCGTGTTAGGTAACAGAGAAATCAGCTCTTACACCACAGTTTTTGGTAATCTTTCATCTGTTTAAATTCTGGCGGTTGCAAACCAACATGTAGGTACGTTATGTTTTCAAAATTCACAAAGTAAAATCGGTTCTATAATCTTCCCACTGCTAGGACTCAGGCCTCATCTCTACGAGAGGGAATGGACCATAATAAGCGGGCCCGATGTGGGTTGGTGGATGTTATGTATTCTAGAATTTTTGGTTCTAGGACATGCCGGTTTCTTCACGATGTTTTCTTTCACCGTTTTGAGAGCAGTAGTGATAAAATAAATTGCTCAAAATAATGCACCTGGCTGGGTTTGAACCCACAACCTACAACTCGTAAATCTAGGCCGCTACCACTGGGTCACCTTAGTTAGCACACCGAATAACTTTTGTCTTATAAATAAAACAAAGTTATGATTGGTTATCAAATCATAAGATATAATCAACTTACAACATTTTTGTTTTGAAAAATGCTTTTAATATTCAAGGCTACCCCTTAATTTGTTTTAAATCATTTCGATTTCATATTCTACTTTGCATAGCAACTGGAATATAAAATAAAATATTAACATTTGAATTGGTCTTAGTCGATTTTGCTGTTTTGAAATAAATCGACGCCAATAGCAATTTCAGAGGACTTGTTTGTCTTGTCTCGAGACAAAAATACTTGGGGCGATTTGGGGACAACTGTCGAGCAAAAGACTAAGAGGCCGCAACCCAAAAAAAATGGGTAAATCAGGTCTACACTGGACACCCACGCTTATTTCATGACGTCAAGAACCGTCGCAGATGGCAAGACACCATTAGTAAAAAGTTAAGCAAGCGGAATACGATTCGGAAGGAGGTCCAACAGTGAGATAGTAATGACTCATCATCGTCTTCCTGCCCTTGTCCCGTTTTATTTGGGGTCGGCGCAACACGTTTTTTTCTTCCATTCTGTCCTGTCACTCGTTACGCTATCACTAACTCCCTTTTCTTTCATATCACTTCTCACACAATCCATCCATATTTTCTTTGGCCTCCCTCTCCCCCTCCATCCATCCACATGTAAACTCATAACTTTTTTAGCAACATGCGTACTGAATAAAAAAAATAGCAAATCCAAGTATTTTTCGATCTTATCATTACGTTTTCCCAGCCTATTTTCAAGGCTTGTTTTGTTATTAAAAGATAATGTAAGCATGCACTTACATATATGTGTAGACGCATAACCATGACCCGGTCATATGTCATGACTTCTGTGGGAAATTCACTAACTAAATAGTATGTTTTTTTTCATTGGCATATTTGGTTTCTCTGTGATACTCCTAAATTGATGATTGATACTTCGGCGTCAGATATCAACCCCACACACTTTGGGTTTTTTGATCATCTTTACCACTGATACCTCGTGGCTAAGATAAATGGCCAAATATTTTGATCCCAAAGGTAACACAATGCTAGCCAAGGACGGCCTGTGGATACCATACCTACAAAGATTCCTCGGTACCTCGGAAAGCACGTGAATTCATTGATCCCAGCCCCCATAGCCAAGTTACCAACATTTCGCTTGCGTCGAACGCTTCGAGTTCACCTTGCCGCCAATTCTTTTGTTCTGATCACTTGACTGAGCGTTGAGAGCGCGTCGTTAAGTAGAAAGCTTTAAATGTACGGGTACATTTGAAGCTTTCTACTGGCGTTAACTATTATCCCGACATTTGTAGATCTTTGACAGGCGTTACGGATAGTTAGGAGCTTGAAAATCTGACGCCAGTCTTGCCAAGGTGATGATATCGTGTTAGTCAGTGATTGGGTTCTGGAGGTCGGACAGGTAGTCACTTCTTTGTAAAATACTGGTATTTAGCTGCTTTTGATTTGGCTGGAAGTCAACCTCAACGTAGTTGGCAAAAAACTATGAAGGTTTATATGTATGGCTGGTAGAAAGCCTATCTACAAATAAAAATATATTTTCGTCTATCTTACAGTATTATTTGTTAGACGAAAATATTATTATTATCACACTAATGTCAGAAAGGTGCCAGTTTGTATTATGCGTGAGTGTGTTTGTTACTCACTCACGCTGAAGTGGCTGAACAGGTTTTGATAAAACTTGGCACACAAATACACCATGTTCTAAAATAGATCATCATTTTTACTCCAAAAGAAATGCAATAATTTTCAATTTCGTGGAGAAGTAACGCTGTTATAGCTAATATAATAATAAATAATATAATAATATATATTAACCTAATTCCTATTTCATATTTTTCTTGATTACTGTAGTTTTATGAACTGTAATCTGACCTACAGACTTTCATGAGCTTAAGATCCGCTTTCAGAGAAATCGAGTTCAGACATTCTACATTCAGGTTTTTAGCTATAAGATATTAATTACATATTGTAATTAATTTTTCAAGTATCCAATATTCTTAATGACTATTTAAAATATTTAGAAAGTACATTACAGTGCAGTTTAATTAAGTTTAACTGCAGTTAATATAGCATTGAACTTAAGGAAGTGGCCGCACTCAATGTGAACAACTTTTGTCAAGTCGGGCTTGCACAGGAAATGTGGCGCGTATGACAGGTACTGTCATGTGTAAAAAAATATCTTTAATCTAATGAGAGACTATATTTGTATTGATTGTAAGGTTGTAAATCTAGCTAGCTAGTTGACAAAGCTAACTAATTAAATCTATACATACACTGACGACAATAATAATCTATAATAATAATAATTATTATTAATTAAAAACTTGTAGCGACATCTATGACGCCACATAAGAACTACGAAGAAAATACAAAATCTTGCATCGCGCAATCACAGTTCTCCGCGCGATTTGAATATATACGACAGCCCGAAATCAACTATCGGGCAGTAGCCCACCAGACTGTAACACCTGTCTGGTTGGAAGATCCTCCCTTTTCAATGATGGTATGTGGGACTTTACTCTTTGTCCTACCTACCTCCAAAAACTCCTAGCCAAAGTAAGGCGTCGAAAGATGGTTCCGCATCGCTGTCGACTGCAAGTGTGCCCAAAAGACTGATGACATTGCCACGTTGTATGACAATGTATGTATCTCTAACCCAGGTAAAAATCATCCAAAGATTTTTGCAAGTCTTTCTTTTTTATAATATTTATAGTACAGATTTATTTATAGTATAAATAAACACAAAATGACTATCAAAGAAGCAGAGAACAGAACAATAGTTACGAAACTGATTTCTGAATAAATTTTTAGCTTACCTGCGAAAGGAAAGTGGGAAAAAATAGATTTACATTACACTCCTTAGCTGCAAATACAATTAATGTTCCCAAAACGTTTTTTAATAAATACTATTTCCGATTTTTAGTATTACGCTAGTACTATTTTACGTATAGTATAATAATCTTAACCCTTCAGATACCGTCAATTAGAGACACAATAGTAAGACAATAGATGCGCGGCCACCGGTGGTCGCTTGGGGATTCATGAATTAATGGGGAACAAGATTAGCGTAGTAGTTAGCAGCCACAGAACTAAACTCTGTTCATGATATATGATATAATCATAATCATCATGATCGGCCTTGTTTAATGTTCCCACTGCTGGGACTCAGGCCTCTTCTCTAGGAGAGGAAATGAGCCGTAATCCACCACGCGGACCCAGTGCGGTTTGGTGAATGTCAAATGTCTTCGAATTATTGGTTCTAGTTACCTCACGATGTTTTCCTTCACCGTTTGGAGAGCAGTGGTGATGAAATAAATTACACAAAGTAATGCGCCTGGCTGTGTCTGAACCCGCAACCTACAACTCGTAAGTCGGGGCTGTTACTCGGCCACCACTGCTCTTGAAATAATATATGCACAAAATGTTTAACTACCTACTAGCTTCGTTTTAAGTAACACTTACACGTTTACATAAATTAGCTATGTATATCAATATTACATAAGTGAAGCTCAGCAGGTTCTGTTATCAATTGAGGCCACATTAGGTAAGATTTAAGTTATGATGCTAATTTGTAAGGCCTACCTTTTATGTTGGGTATGATCGCGTTTGACGACTATCTCACCTGATGGTAAGCGATGATATGGCCGATGATGGGTCACGCTTGCCTAGAAAACAACCATTCAATCTTGATTTAGAAACCCCTACATAATACAGAGTTGAAATGTGTTAGATAGAACAACGAAATATTGAAGGTTTGTTTTTGGTAAATGTATTATATTTTGTAAAAAATCATAGAACAAAAGTTGTTGTTTATGATGTTCTTAACAAGCACCTAAGAGGTTGCTAGTGTTTTACAAATAACCCTGTATATCTGCTTGTCTAATGAGGACTTCTTTTTAACAATCTTCTTTTTCGTTCCAGTGCTGGCTTCATCAGCAGTACCGAAGCCGAAGGGTAGGAAACCAGTGAACCCTCCTACCAGGACTATCAATGACAATGAAAAGAAAGCTGAAGCTGAGGCCGAGATCACCAACGACTGTCCTGAAGACGGTTTCTTCGCTGATGCTGAGCAGTGCGACAAGTATTATGAGTGCAGGTAAATATGCATAACAGTATTTTAGAGGAAAAAAAAAAACATCGTGAGCTTTGTGTGGGAAAACTTCAAAACAGTTCCTTCTTGGCAATCGGCTAAAAAGGCTATACTTTGTTTGACTGCTAATTAACGAAGTGAGAGACTATGTTCTGTTTTATCATCATCATTTCAACCAAAAGAAGTACACTGTTAGATGTAGGCCTGCCCCAAGCGTCGCCACAACAGCCGATCCTGTACGTCTCGCATCCACCGTTTACCCGCAATGCTTACCAGGTCTCAGGTTAGGGATCCAAAGCTATATAGGACTAATAGGACTGACTAATAGGCTCTCAATATACTAGTGGACCTCACCATCAACGATTGCGTCCTTGCTTATGCTTACTATCAGGTGGGATCGCAATCAAGCACTAGTTTATAACAGTAAAAAAAATTAGGACACCTTTCCTCAAACGTGGATTATAATGATTTTAAGAGGTCGTGGTAAGGAGGCTAGGCTTTAGTTTAGCTTAATTTTTTTTTTCGAACATAATAGGCTAATTTGAAATCTTTCAAGATTAACACAAATCAAAACACTGGATCACCATTATTCTAAATTAAAATTCAAAATGTGTTTGCCAAGTCATTCTAAGGGTTCTCCAGCAAACTTAGGTTCCTAAAAACAAAATACATGACAAATGAATATTTGAAAACCACAAAGCTTTATAAAACACATTTTGAGATATAAGGGCGAGCCTTAAATCTTATTGAACAGTACCTACCATCTTCAAGCTCAAATAAATCACTTATTCGTATAATTTATTTTAAACCCAAACTTATACACTGCTGTTTATTTTGCATCGTTAGGTCATCGACCTTGTGAGGTTTTAAGAAATACATCACTTGCAAAATATTTGTTTATCAGGATACTTGGACGGAGAAAGGATATTGACTTACTTAAAGTCAGGGATATTTAAAGCGGTGTACACAAAGAATTGCTGGAGTGATTTGAAAGATAATATTTACTTGCTTGCATTTTGAGTATATTTTGCTGGGTGGTTTATAATATTTTTCAATACACTTACTAAGTGTACCGTGTGTAACCCGCTCTAACTCCTACCAATAGGCAAGCTGTACTGTTTTTCACACTAGTGTGACGTGCCGCGCTTGCCCCCACCGCAATTTATTACCCTTATCGTATCAGACGTACTTTTATGCCGGGTGTATATTCCTTTGAGACAATTTTCTATTATCTCGTGTGTGAAGCCGCTGGTAACAACTACCACTCATTATTTTTAACTAGCTGTTGCTAATTAAAAAAAAAGAGTGATAGTTGTTGACAATCCCACTGTCACACTAATAAATATAACGGCGAAAGTTTGTGTTTATGTATGTGTGTATAGTTTGTTACTCTTTTACGCTCATACGTTTGAACGGATTTAAGTGAAATATAGCACACGGTAAAATTCTTGTCTTTGAATAGAACATAGGATAGTTATCCTAGGAGTATGTTCCCTTGGGATAATTTTCTCCTTTCACGTGGGCAACGCCGTTTGTAGCAACTAGTTTCTAACATGAGTCTAACAATTTTCAGAGCCGGCAACATAATCGAGAAGCTATGTCCTGACGGCATGGTGTTCAATGACTACAGCTCGCAGGAGGAGAAGTGTGACCTGCCTTTCAACCTGGATTGCTCAGCTAGACCCAAGCTCCGTAAGTACTTTAAATATCCTTAGGTCATCCGTAAACTTAAGATTTGCCAATGTGCTATGGAGTGCAGCATACTAGGTGTTGAAATAACGGATCGCGTTCGAAACACTACCCTGCGCTCCAAAACGCAAATCATTGATGTAGTTCAGAAGGCTGTCCAGCTTAAGTGGGACTGGGTTGGACATGTCTGCCACATGCCGATTGGGCGGTGGACCAGTAAAACGCAAAGTTGGAGCCCTGAAATCGCACGACGGGGTCGCAGCAGACCAAGAAGGAAATGGTGGGACATATTAGATGTCTTCCTTGGAAATTGGAAAGAAGTGGCTCAAAACCGGGAACATTGGAAGAAATGGAGGGGGTTTTTGCCCAGCAGTGGGACAGTGTGGGCTGGATATAATAATAAGATCGTCTGAAAATATAGTATATGAACTGGAGCGTGCTCTGTCGTCGACTACATCGTCGTTTTCCATTTCGCGATACGCGCGGTTAAAAAAAATAAAACAATAATCTATACTTATAATAAATCTGTAGAGAGGTCAATTCTGTACATGAAATATATTTCCAAAATAACTATCAGGGGGTGATTAGTGATCGATACTGATGCTAAAAATGCAAACAGTAAAATTTTTGTCTGTCTGTCTGTCTGTCTGTCTGTCTGTATGTTCTTTATAGAAACAAAAACTACTCGATGGATTTTAACGAAACTTGGTACAATCATTACTCATACTCCTGGGCAGGTTATAGTATACTTTTCATCACGCTACGATCAATAGGAGCAGAGCAGTGAAGGGAAATGTTGGGGAAACGGGAGAAAATACTCCATTTTTTAAGCTTCCGTCGCGTTTGCAGCCTTAATGGTTAAAGCTACACAGAAAACATGTATAACGGAAATGTTCTCCTTAAAATTATATAAAAAATGTCCCACGACAGCATACGTCTATCTTTTATGGTTAACTCACAATAACACGTGTAACTCGCGATAGCTTAGCAGTTCTGAGCTTTCTGTTTTTTGTCTACTCTTACGTTTATAACACTGAATGTCGCTGGCATAAGCAACAGGATCCGCGTACGAAGTCGCTGGCAGAAGCTAGTAATAAATAAAACAGCCCCAAGTCCGTGCTACGAATCAATTAATATGTTGATGTGTAATAGAGTTAATCTTCTGCCTACCTAAAGTATTATAATCGTTTACGAGCTTCGAAGTCAGTAGGCATTGTAGGATTTATGACAAGAATTTCAATAGTCAAGTTGTTGTGATTTCCGAGAAACACGTGCACTGCTCAAACACGTGTTTACACTTATGTAATTAAGTAGGGCTGTCATATATTTTTGCCAACGTAGTCTTACACTAGGAATTCCTGTATCGTAGGTGTAAAAAAACTCATTTATACCAACATTCGATACGACTATCTGTAGGCTATACAAATATTTTTTAGCTCGCTGTAGAAATTATTCAACTACATTATACAAGTACTGCTTTAAACAATCTAGGCTAATTTGTCAGACGAAGGTATCTTTTTCAATAGTCTGTCTAAAAAGTCAGAATTTTGTATAATATTTAACCATTTAAAAATATACTTATATTCGATACTTTTTTTAAGGATCTTCTATGAGTAAACAATGATCAACAACTTTTAATCAACCTTAATTCTTGAACCAGTGTTGACTACATCAGATTTCATTTTGCCCTAATAATCACCTAAGTCGTTTGACTTTTTAGACAAACTCTAACAAATTAGCTGAATTAAACCTAGCTATTATAAAACTTAGGATATTAGAGGTCTTTTTGCTGAAATGATAATGATTATTATTTATATTAATATACTTTATTGTGCACCCTGTAATGTGGACAGGATCTAGTCATTCCAATCCTTTCTTGGCCTAAGCTTAAGCTGGCTTGTTGCTGCAACACTATTCAACCAGCTTGTCCTATTTTTGACTTACTTATGAAACTGTTTGTTGTGACGGTTTTAAGTTGGACCAACGCAGACAGACGCGACAAAGCGGCGCGATCATCATCATCAACATTTCAGCCAAAAAACGTCTATTGTTGGACATAAGCTCCAAGCATCACCACAATGATCGGTCCTGTGCGTCTCGCACACGACGCGATAATTATTTTATTACTTTTTGCCGTAAAAGTTATACTGTCGCATTGCTTGTTTGATCCAGCGCTGCCCTAAGCCAACGTCCGGTACTCCACACAGGGTGTATATAGTCGCATCGTAATAAGTGTTGTAAGCCCTGGCTAGAGGCTTTAATTTTTACAAAGGCCCCCACAGGCTAGTCCGGTTAAGTAGTCGACAGGCTTGCGACACGCTTGCGACAGGCTTGCGACAGGCTTCTAAAAAACTGTCGCTTTAACCATCATCTTCTTCCTGCCCTTATCCCGTTTTATACGGTCGGCGCAACACGTATTTTTCTTCCATTCTGTCCTGTCGCTCGTCACGCTATCACTAACTCCCTTTTCATTCATGTCGCTTTAATCAAATGGTCTCTTTATACGGCAGTGAAACGGAAACTCAAACATGGAACCTTATAACTATGTAAAAGAATAAAGGACACTGACTACTGTCAACCCTAGACAAAGCCACGGAGTGACTGGTTACTGGTTAGTGACATCATTAGAATACAGATTACACAAAATGCCGTAGGTCACAGAGCTGGACAACTTTCACATCTCAAGGGAAACACGGCCTTGGAGCCGACGCGGAATTTATTGTTCGTCCGAATTATATATACGGATCTTTACAGCCCGTATGGTAGCATGAATAGTAATATAGATTTTTATATGTTAAGAGGATAGCAATTTTTTTTTGGTCTCGTTTTAAATTGTTTAAATTTTCGGGTTTATTTCTACGTTCTGAAGTAAATCTAAGTTTATCTAACAAAATCGTTTATCATAAATTGTCGTAGCAAAATCAAATCTACCGTTATAGCTCGAAGAATTGCCAAACTTAAGTGCCTACCCAATGTGTCCTAACATTGCTCGCAGAAAAGACGGTCAATGGGGCTAAAAGATCTTGAAGTGGCTATTGCGTACCGGAAGATCAGAACACTGCGTTTTCTGGTACACAGTCACTGCTCAGTTCACCTTTTAGAAGACCCAGACACGGGTTCATCTGCTATTTATGGGAGCCGGCATTTGAACATCTTCAACAGTTGCTATGGATAGTCAGAAGGCAGAAAATCGGACAACAGTTTTACCATGGGGTATCGTACTACCCTGTTACAGAGTTGTAGAGGTAAGATAGGCAGTCACGTCATTTAAAATACTACTAATTAGCAACACCACGTTTTACTGGAATTTGACGAATATAGTTGGGAAAAGGCTAAGCAGATTGAACATAGACAGAAACCCATACGTACCAAATGATTTGGGAATACATTCATTGTGCGTACGGCTAAGGAGTAGAATTCTCTGCCGGAGTCTGTATTTCCTGATAGCTACAACCTAGGGATTTTAAGTCAAAAGTGAATACTTTTAGGCAGGCGTCCTCCATCGTTGTCACTTTCCATCAGGTGGGATAGTGGTCAATCGCGAACCTATCAATGTTTATTTTATTTCCATTTTCGATAATATTAACAATAACTTTCCAATTCCAAGGTAGGCAAGACCTTATTATGAATCCGATGACGCAAGTTATTTCAAATAAATACAATTCTTCTTCAGCTGTTATTTGTGGCATAAAATAAAAAAATACTTTAGTTACACGGCGAAGTATTTATAGAGAGTATAAAAGTTATTGTTGAATATTGACGAAACCGTTTTTGCATTTATAATTTCCACATTTATCAAGATCGATAAAACATTGACTGTAGATTAATGCAGTAAAATAAATATAAACAATTTACACTATTTGTACAGAACGCTTAAAGCATTAAATCCACTTTTGTTTATTTTGTTGCATGAAGATTAAATAAATAAAACCACGTTTCCTTGTGTTAATTAATGGATTATCGGGAGACCAAAAATAATATTAAGCTTTTCTCACCAACAGAAACTCCCATCCCCCAACTGCATTGCCCTCGTCTCAACGGTTACTTCTCCCACGAGGACCCGAAGGAATGCGGCAAGTTCTACTACTGCGTCGACGGAAAGTTCAACATGATCACCTGCCCCGACGGCCTGGTGTACAATGACAAGACTGGCATCTGCACTTGGCCTGATGAGGCCAAGAAGAAGGGTTGTGGCGCTGCTGGTGAGTAAAAATTTTAACAGAGCTATTTTAATTTACATATGTTTACTAAATTTAACGGCAATTAGTCTCCAAATTGATTGTCTTAGCTCTTATTGCTTTTTTGGTAAAACATATTCATGTCCACTCTGGGTGAAGTGAAAAGGAGTGTCAGATTTTTACTGACTAGAGCCCACCTGTGTTCCGTCAGTAGCCCTTTGTGTTCGAGAGCTGCGATAGCTTTTTCGAAAAATCCAGCAGCCCTGGCGAACCCTATAACTCATACCTCTTAACTTGCAATTACATAAGAACCGTGATACTCCACAGACGTATTTGCCTTCGACTGCCCACCCGTCAACGAAACCTTCGGTCTAACTCACCCGCGGTACGCCGACCCTGAGGACTGCCAGTTCTTCTACGTGTGCATCAACGGTAACACCCCTCGTCGCTCCGGCTGCAAGCTTGGACAGGCCTTCGACGATGTGCACAAGAAATGCGAATGGGCGAGAAAGGTGCCTGAATGGTAAGTAGATGTCTTGAGTAACGCACGCACATGGCGTTGGAGACGCTTTGTGAAAGCTTGAGATTACAGTCACTAGTCCACTAATCCGCACGAGACAGGAAGTTTATGTTCCGATAGTGTCAGGTATTTAAGGAAATACCATACCACGGTGTCTCTTCCCTCTTTTTTTTTCTTCCCTATTTCTTTCTTTTTCTTTGACCGGAGGGACAGTCCTCCAGTAAGAGCTAAATTCATCCCTACACCTTCGCCTGCTTTGCCGGGATGTCGTCATGCGAACAATGGGACCTAGAAATTGGCTATTTTATTCCAAAGCTCATGCGGCAGACGAGTCCGACCCAGTCTCAATCAAGAATAGCAAATTTATAGCAACTAAAAAACAAATAGCAACTATGATTTTATTTCTAGCGTGCAGTATTGTGTTCTTTACATGGTCTGTATACTAACAGCTTTTTTCTTTTCTTTCCAGCGCTGACTGGTACAAAGGCCAGCTGACAGATGCTGAGCTGGATGCCCTAGAGAACCCCCCCACTACCAAGCCCAAGCCAGCAGGTAGCGGACCCTCCCGCCGCAAGCCCCACCGACCTGTCAAAGGCAGCAAGGCGGTTGAAGACGAAGAGTAGCGCATTTAATGTAGGCTAGATTAATAAAGTATTTTTGTAAGGATACACTGTGATTTTATTGACAAAGAACTGAAAAACGTCCCACCTAAGGTAGGCGCCAAATAAACGTGGAATAATGGTCATTGACCCTCCAATATTTATTGACATTCTTAATTTCAAAAATGGAATTAAAGACATAAAGCGGTATATAGATAGATAGTTATGTCCTTAATAAGATATATTTTGGTTAGATGTTTGGAATGTTATTTGCCCTTATGAGCCACTTGAAGCTCAATGGTTACACCTGCCTATGGAGCACAGTGACATCGATGCGCTGTCGTTTCAGAGATGGAATTAAATGGCTGCCATGCCTATAATTACATCAGGAATCATACTCTTCAAGCTAGATCTTAGCAACGCTGCTTGTTGGCAAATACAGGGTTATTTGTAAAAAACTGGAGTTAACAACCTTGCAGGACTGCATTATTAACATCATGAACAACAAATTTTGTTCTGACTTTTTACGAAACATAGAGGACACGAGATTTCGTTATTCTGTCTAACATATTTCAACTCTGTATTTTGCTATACCTACCTACGTCTTTATGATACGACACAAGCGCTTCAAGCACCTACACCACCTGATCTCCGCTCGCCTTCGCTATTGTACTATCGCTTGCTTCGCATAGGCTTCGTAATATTTAGAATGATCAATATAAATATTTTTTTTTTTTGTATGTAAATCTGATGAACTAAAATATGATAAATTTTTAAAAGTCATAGAACAAAAGTAGCGGTTTATTATGTTAGTAATATATAGAGAGGTTGCCAGTGTTTTACAAATAACCCTGTATAGGCACATATCGACATATATTTGTCAGATTCATGTATACCTGATTGCCAGAATGAAACAGAAAACATATTCTTAGTATTTTATTAATAAGAGAAAAATCCCAAGTGTACAAGTCATAAAATTTTACACGTTAAACAATGTATCCTTCGTTAGGGTTTCCCCAGAAACAAAAAGGAGCATACGGTGGAGGTCTGCTCTGCTTAGGTGAAGCACCACCGTGTCCTCATGAAGGCATTGGGCAATGGCCTTTCACTTGTGGCCCTGATTCAGGCCATGGTATGGAGCAAGAAGGAGTGCGAGGGAGGCAGTCACCTCCTTCTACAAAACAGTAATGCGAGCAAAACTAGGTGGTGGAAAGCGTGAGGTGGAGACTATTTCAAATGATGAGATGACAGAGATACCCCGGTCGTCTGGAGTCACAGAACAATTCCCAGACACCTCAGGTTACAAGTTTACGTGGCTGCGAGTCTACTCACCCTCATTTTAAACCTCTTCTCAACTACGCTATTAGGAACGGATCTCTGATCTTCGAGACCCCACCTCCTCAGCGCCACACCCACCCATCCACATATTTTCCCAGCTACATACTTTGGGCGTCAACGTACAACAAGTCCAATAAAAACAATACCACTTTAATTAATTAAATATATTTCTCTTCTCGCATAACTTTCTATTTACATTTCCACTATTTCAGCAGCAATATTTACAGAAAAAAGAAATCTATATGAAAAAATACATACATTTGACATTTCTACTGGTTAACAATACATAGGTCTATGGTAACTAATATCACTCACGAATCAACTGTATTTGGCAAATCATTCGTCTTAGTGTGTGTGTGTTCAGGAAATGACAGGGATCACACGGAGTTATGAGGATTAAGGAATAAATAGGACTCGGTGGAAATATATTCCAATCATTCAGTGTAATTAAATTAATATAAAAATAGTGTATCACAAAACGAAAACGGTTGTTTATAAATTAGGGATTTTATATAATTTTGTCATTATTTGCTGTGCCTCGTCTCATCGATTTGATAGTCTGCAAAAACAATAATTCGGTGTTATAAAAAAAGGTTTTTGCCAGTTATAGTTTTTCTCTGGCTCGAGAGTAGGAGTTTAGAAGTAATGTGGCACTTATGTAGGGATTCAGTTTTTGGAAAGATATAATTAATGTCACAAATCAGACACGCATTAACTGTTATTGTTGATGGAATAATTTTTGAATTGCATCGCTTGATTAGCGTTTCATTTGCGTCCCACATTTTTTTTTGAAAAAAGGATGAAAGGTTCTGGAGTTCGACCACGTGACGGAAGAAGTAACATTGGAAGACCTTCGACAAGGTGGACTCATGACTTGGTTTGGGTTGAATTTGATGGATTCGAGCCACACAAGACCGGTCATTATGACGTCACTTGGAGAAGCTTTGTCCAGCAATAGACGTGTTTAAATTAAAATGATGATGATGATGATTTTCTTTCCAAAAACCGTTATAGGGAAACTACTGTTCTACATATTTCTGTTTTCTATTTCATCAATTTCATTTTCGTCTTATGATACTAAGTTCCTCCACTCAATCACGCGTGTCCACAGTGAGGAACGAGCTCAGGGTCCTCGCAAGTCAGGTTCTGGTCGTCGAACACCTGTCCTTCGCCACAGCTGATGAGACGAGGGTGTCCTTCTACGCAGGTGATGAGTCTGTGGCAGTCTCCGGGCACAGGGAAACGGGGGAAGGGCCAGAACTTCGCTGCTTGGGAGCCGGACGGCACTTTGGCTGGGCACTTGAAGCCTACGACAGCTGTTGAAATAAAGAAATGTATTTTATTTATTTATTTATTTAAACTATATGTACAGTAGTGGTACATAGGCAGACTTAATACAACAAGGCATTCTCTACCAGTCAACCTTTGGGTTAAAAAACACAACACTGTGGTAGGTTTGCACAATAAACAAATAACAGATACTACAAACGGAAAAATATAAAATAAGTTATTTATAATAATAAAATACATAAATATGCTAAAATAATAAACTAATAAATACTATGAAAAATATCAAATCATTAAGATAACTCAATAATAACAATTCTGACGAAGACCGAACTAAAGTTGAGAGGACTTCAAGTAGTAGTTCCGAATTTTACGTTTGAAGGATAATTTACTTTCGGATTTTTGGATGTCAAGGGGAAGCACATTCCAGAGTTTTATGGTGGAAATAGCGTAAGAATTGGATATAAAGCCAGTACGATGAGAAGGAATATGAAGAAGCATGTTTTTGGATGCTCGAAGGTTAAGATTTTGAGAACTGCCCAACACTTTAAAATATTGTTTTAAATAATCAGGAGCACAAGGATCGTTCATAATGGTGAAAAGCGTGCAGAGGGATCTGAGGGATCTCCTCTGACGTATAGGCAGCCATTTAACCCTTCAGATACCGTCAATTAGAGACACAATAGTAAGACAATAGATGCGCGGCCACCGGTGGTCGCTTGGGGATTCATGAATTAGAGACACAATAGTAAGACAATAGATGCGCGGCCACCAGTGGTCGCTTGGGGATTCATGAATTAAGCTGAGAACGGAAGGAAGAAATGTGATCATATTTACGAATTAGGAGATTATAAAAATATAACTTTGATTAAGTGATCTGTAACAACGCCCTCTGTTTAGCTGTTATTTTTAAAGAATATGATGATTTTATTATTAGTATCCAAACCCAATGTAATAAAAAATGCAATAAAAGGTGTTTACGCCTGCGTTAATATTAAGAAGTGCAGTGTGCGTGTTTTTTTGTCTTTCCAAAAGACTAGGTGCCCGAGCCGTACTCAATGTAATTTTTTATTATTCGTCTACCTACATTTTTTTTGGGTGTCAAAATTTTGTCATCCTTTCAATTATCTCGCGCTCCGCTTATAAAAATTGTAAAATTCAGTAATAATCAAATATATTACCATACCTCGATACGGGAGTTTCATTGAAGTTCCATTGGAGCCCCAACAAACGGTAATAGTTATAAATTATGGATAGTAAGACCCTATGAAAATGAAATGCTCTGTATGCAAGTAAAGAACAACTATGCTATGTTATGATTAATTCATGAATCCCCAAGCGACCACCGGTGGCCGCGCATCTATTGTCTTACTATTGTGTCTCTAATTGACGGTATCTGAAGGGTTAATATCATAACATCATTGACTTTCTGGTTGATGGCCAATCGTCATTTGGAGAGGCACCTCAAAAAAAAAAAAATTTTTTTACAGTGTGTGAAACATTGTTACCTAAAAATTTTCATGCCTAACTCGTCCATGAAAAGTGTATCTATGGCCCCTTGCCCACGGCGACTTTTCGTAGCGATGCTGTCACGCGTTTCGTAATAGCGCGACCGCATCGCTACTAACGCGTGTTATTCGCATATGCAAACGCTATAGAAAAGATGCCAACGCGCTACAGCATCGCAACTGTATCGATGCGAACGCGCTACAGCATCGCTACAAAAAGTTGCCGTGGGAGAGGGGTCTAAATCACAGTTGTATCATTTGAAGTATTTTTGTATATTACCTTCAGGGTTACAGAAAGGCTGGAGTAGATCGGGCCAGTTGCATCCATGGATGCGCTCGTCGTAGACCAGGCCGGGAGTGCAAGGCTCCTGCTCGGGGATACCGAATGCGCATTTGATGAAGCTAGTGGAGCACTCGTCACTGTCTGGGTAGATGCCGAACTGGTACTCGCAGCCAGGGGTTGATAGAGGTACCACTGGAATTAAGAAATATTTTTTTACAACTTGCACACAATGACACTATCGAGTCTCAAACTAAGAAGAGCTTGTGTTACGAATACTAGACAACTTATAAACACAATCATATATTTTTAAATACATACATGTTATAGATAAACGACACCCAGACCCAGACCAAATGATTCCTAATTCTTTATTGTACACAAATACAACATAACATGTGGAGATACAGACAGTTCAAATGATCATACTCATCACAGAAACCTTTGTCTTGGGTATAAATTGAACCCACGACTTTCGGTATAGCAGTCAGGGCCACTGACCATTAGACCAACAGGACAGTACATTTTTTAGTTGGTTTAAAAAGTCAAGAGTGAAACAATATTGTTTTTAGTTTTTTTTCTTTTTAATAACGTTGCCTCACACTAGGAGTTACTCCTGTATCTTGGGTGTGCTCACAAACATGTAAACTCACATACACAAGACATCCATTATTTATTTATTTAATGCTTTATGCACACAAAAGTACAGAGGCGGACTTAATGCCTTAGGCATTTTCTGGCAGTCAACATTATGTTAAAGTAAATAAATAAAATCCAGACCCAGAACACCTATCTGTAGGCCGTACAAATATTTGTTCGGTGCGGGGATCAAACTCGCGACCCGCAGCAAATCACTACGTTAACCGTGTCGTCAAAATTATATAATCGAAAATGAAATTACTTGGTTGACGAAATTTGGCGATGACGGTTCTCATTACTTAATAGCGAAATCAGTTCAAATTCTATTTTTTAGTTCATTTTGATTTCAATGTTACACCAAATTAAAGTACGTGCACTTATTACAGTGACGTCATCGACTGACAAGTGTGACTGGATTGTAATAAATTCAACTTATTTAATAGTCACGTTACCGACTGACGAGTGTGGCTGGTTTATAGTGCATTCCAAATTTTTTTTTGTGGCGTCAGTCGATATTTATGTAACAGGAACCAAAAAACGTTTTAAAAAATTCCTCCAATATTAGCCTCCTCTACTAAAGATTAAGAAAACTTGGAAGCTTGCAATTAAGCCTCCAATTGAGGCTTAAACGTTCAGCTTATCCCTCCGACCAGACGTGTTATGTCTGGTAGGCAACTGCCCGATAGATGATTTGAGGCTGTTTTATATGTTCAAATCGCGCGGAGAACTTTAATTGCGCGATGCAGGATTAGTTCTTATGAGCCGCCATAGATGTCGCGACAGTGTGATACTCACAGTCAGCTTTCCTGGTACCACAGTCGACAGCCCAGTGGTAGTTGCAGTGGTTATGCACGGCGCCTTTGCCGTCGAATAGAAGACCATTCTCACATGTTTCTACTGTCAGAGAACCGTTGGTGCAGAGGAAAAACTGGTCGCAGAGCTCGGGGTGGGCGTATGCCTGGAAATTGGGAAAAGAAAATTGTTATTTATTATTACAGTAGAATGATGCCTTTGCGCAGTGCAGGCGCTGGAGCATAAATATCATAAGAATTAGTACTCTTAAATTGACAATAAAACATGCCGTTTTTCCATGGCAGTTTCATACAGTTTTACTATCCTCTTCGTTTTTGAGACATCTAATAATATATATCTAGATCTAGAAAATTTACGAATAAAATTATGTCACTCAATGATAAAGTAGCTTTCTACTGAGAAAGAATGTCTAAAACAAAAATATAAATCTATTGATATATTATTTATGATATTAGAACGATATTAATATGCTTTTTATGGTATTAGAACAAAGGGAGTTAACCCATTCGTCTTTGCAGTTTTGCTCAAGATGCAGTAAACGATGTCCTAAGAAAATTTTGCTAATTTAATTAACATAGTTATTAGCAACGTCTAATTTGGGGTAGATATTTGCCCAGCTATGGGACTGTATCGTCTAATAGGTAATAAAATAAATATGAAGGTAAATATACCTGAACTCCGTGTTGCTCGGGACACGCAGGTGCATGCTCCAACAAGATACCAGCGCTTGCTGAAACAAAAGAAGATCAAATTTAATATTTTATTATCACAGTTTTGCTAACAACTGTCGATAGATGGCGTTGTAACTAAGATTCGTGTATAAATTGTATGAACTTCCGTAAGTCAGCAATTTAAGCTCTTAATTAATACTAATTACAAATCAAATCATTTATTTGTACACAATTTAGGTACTTTACAATATAATAGTTGTTATAAAAATAAAGTGACCCAGATACATTCTACCTGAGTTTTGGCATGGATTTAACAAAACATGAGTAACAATGAGATTGAATAAAATATTAAAAAAAAAACATTATACTTAAATTTTAAAATATAATAAATATTTCAAAATATAATTTATACATTTATTTATGTAAATGAATAAATAAATAATAACATTATTACAACTCTATTAAATTACTTAATAAGAGACAAGGTTAAACACAAAAGTAGATATTAAATAATGATTTGATTGATTGATAGAAGTAGTTTGTAATTAATCGAGGTCTTCAAGTAGATTTCTATACCTGTTATCGCTACTGTAATTATGCATGAGTTTACAGCCAAGTGCCCTTGAATACTTTTTTTCAGTTTACCGCCTACGTCAGATAAGTATATCCGACAAATGCTCTCGCATGTATTCCGCCAGGGAAGCATATCTACGACCAAAAATATTTCATATCGTGTCTTCTGTCAGCTATGGGGACTAAAAAACTAAATGAGGTGGAGTATGCAGTCACAAACACTCAACCCTGGCGAACAAGACGTGAAAACACTCGTCGAATAAATCCAATACAAACGGTTAAAGGGTTAAATTATTCATTCATTTATTTTGTTACAAATATAATTTCATTAATTGTATTCTTTCATGCATTGCTTCAGTAGCTTCAGAAATTTCTGATTTGTGTGAATCGCCTTTTAAAAGTAGAAGAAGAAAGTATTGAAAGAAAGTTCAAAGCGCTCACGAGGATGACCCAGAATAATTAGGCACATAAGGTGGGTTGGGGTAAGATCGGCATAGGGGAACGTATAAATATAAATTATACCACTTATTTAGCTTTATTTTTAATTCCAGCCATATTCCTGGGCAAGGTGGACATAATGACTCGGCACGCAATATGACTAACACTAAAAATAAAACTAAATAAGTGGTATAGTTTATATTTATACGTTCTTACCCCGATGCTGATCTTATCCCAACATACTGTACGGGATATCAACGATTCGGCAGCGGCTACATTTCATGTGAGTGTGCAATTCCCATCATTCTACCCCGAGAAACTGGCGCTGAAGTTCGCTCATATGGTAGCCCAATTTGTATTATCGAACATCACTTCGGGTTCACCAATTTAGAAGTATGTGTAACAGAGTGTTAAGTCCCAGAAACCTGTAACAGTACCCATAACACAAGCACTGCTTAGCTTGGGACTAGACGGCGTTGTGTGATAGTTGTGAAAAATTATTATTATTTATGTAACTCGTAATATGATTTAAAAGTGTGTCCATGGAGAATCTTGCGCGTTCTTCTCCATAGTGATCTACGCTTTAGAACGTGCAATTAAGCTTCATTCTTATTTTGATTGACGAAAATTTTGATAAATCAAAAGTAATTGGTCTATTTGAAATAAACGTTTCTGATTTCTGACCTATAAAGCCCTAAAGTCAAAATAATAGTGTACTCGAATTTACAAATACTTGAACCTCAGTCGAAACCTTCTAGACCGTTAACCCCTATATTAAAACACGCGTAACGAACGACATTTTCGACATGCATTAACCAATCACCACCGAGTCAACGATCAAGGGTTGGCAAGAGCTAATTCGAGGTTGCACTTTCGATGTAATAACATGCGTGTGTAGCGTGCGTTGAAGCGTGACGTGTTGCAACCCTATCGTAAGTGAGGTCGCCGGCAATTGGCCGCAAATGAAACACTTGGTTGGACCTAGTACTTGGGCTAATTGATTCACACTCCAGCAGAATAAATAATTAGGTAAATGAAATCTGTAATAAGCTAAGGTCGTGTAGGATTTGATTTGTCGCTGTATCTACGATGTCAGCGAATGAAAGTTTTTTTTCTAAGGTAAGACTATAAAAGTCTAATCTGGTCTAGGGTAAAGT
This sequence comes from Mythimna lalbum, assembly GCA_949319445.1. NCBI lineage: Eukaryota > Metazoa > Arthropoda > Insecta > Lepidoptera > Noctuidae > Mythimna > Mythimna lalbum. Next base: position 19,615,117 of record OX439346.1, on the reverse strand, counting down.
TTTCATAGCGTTAATCAAGCAACAATGTTCAATTACTTTTACTAAGAATTTAAAAACGTTACTTCCTTAATTAATATTATAAAAGCGAAAGTGAGTTTGTTTGTTACGCCAAAACCGATTTTGATGAAACTTGGTACACGGATAGACCATGTCTTGGAATAGGACGTAGGATACTTTTTATCCCGGAAGTATGTTCTCTTAGGATAATTTTCTGCTACAAGCGGGTGAAGCCGCTGGGAGCAGCTAGTATTATATAAAGGTAATAATACCACAACTGGTACACAACGCTATTTAGTCCCAAACTAAGCAGAGCTTGGATTATGGGTACTAAACCACTGATAAACATACTTATATACGTATATTGCTAAATAATATAATCCTGGCATCCTGTAATTTTTTTCCGTAACGACAGAATCGAAATTTAAAAAGTTAAAGGCTTGTGCTCAAGCTTCCAAAACCATTTAATTTGGTTTGGAAACACAATTCTGCTATGTTTCGTTGTTTTCATCATAAAAAATGCATGCCATAATAATTGACTATACCTATGTAATTTTCCAATATACTGACAATTAATTTCCAAACATGAGGTTGTGTAAACCTCAAGTATTGTGTACGAAATCTTTTAAATTCTTCACTTATCAACGATCAAGATATTTCGACAAGTTAATCGTTTGTTCCTTAATTTATCATCATCATCATGTTTTATTTATAGACATATTGATTACCTACAATGAGTAAAGCAATAAGTACATAAGTGGTTATTTGCTTCTTGATTAACGTAATCAAAACCGTTAAAGGAACAGGACTCCTAAAAACACACTTACAGTTTTCAAAATTTCTAAAAATACACAGCACTAAATTACACAAAAAAACTGTGTAAGTGCGAGTCGGACTCGCGCACTGAGGGTTCCGTCCAAACAACAATTCCCAAATGGAGTCTTAAAGATTTTTCCGAATTGCAAAAAAAATATGTGTGACGTAGATAACAACAAATTTCCTCATTTTAGTTTTATTCCTAAATCTGTGCTATAAGAGCTTGCTTTGTGCCAAATTTCAGGATTCTGGGTCAACGGACAGACAGTCAGACAGACAGACAGATGGACGAACAACAAAGTAAGGGTTCCGTTTTTTCCTTAAATAGAAGTGCCAACAGTTTCACCACGACATATTTGCAAACCACGAGAAAACAATATCAAGCAATGTTTATCAGAATTTGAATTTAGAAAGATGTTGCGCTGGGCGGGTGGAGTGACCAGCATGGACAGAGTTCGGAATGAATACATACGGGGGAGCTTTAAAGTCGCACCAATAACAGACAAAATGACGGAAAATTGCCTTAGATGGTATGGCCATGTCATGAGACGAGACGAAGCCCATGTGGTGAAAATCGCATTAGGCTTGCTAGAACAGAAGAGAGGTAGAGGCCGCTCGCCGTCGACCTGGTGGTCAAACATCGAAAAAGACCTTAAGAAAGCCCAATTGCCAAAACCGACAACCCAGGACAGAACAACCTGGCGCCGTAGAGTGAGAAGACCCGACCCCAGATAACAGGAACAGGGACAGAAGAAGAGTTTATCAGACTTTAGATTTGCTGTTTCAGAATACAGCTATCACGAACACCTGCTACTTTAGACACTGTATTTAAATCGTGAAAGGTTAGTTTTACTCCGCGACCTATGGCTACACTTTCCCCTAGCATATTGTTAACTAACAAGTTGAATCTTTCACTTATACCGTTTGGAACGGTACGGTTCCTGTTCGTACTTCCGATCAGGAAGTTAAGAAAATCATACCATTATTATGCAGCATATCATTACATATCGGTTTTATTACAAGTAAATTAGTTGAATTTTTTCAGTCACAAACCGACTAGAAACCAACAAACAAAGCTGGGATAGAAGCGTTAAATTTTGCATATACAGTGTGCAAAATTGTAATTTATTCCCAGAGGTAAAAGAAAGCACGAAAAAAAATCAAGATATAACAGAAACGGGATAAACAAATAATTTCCTTCAAGGAAGTTATAGTAACTGCCAAATTGATAACGTGACAAAACAAAACACAAGCTACAGGCGGCCGCGTTAAATAAAGGAAGTCATTCAACAATAACATAGGAAGCACAAATCTGTGCACACGAACTAGCGATATAAAACATTCGTAATAGTGATTGCATTTATCTCGTGGCAAGCATACCAATAGCTTCAGCAGTAAAGCAAGCAGCAGTAATGTTATTGAGATGAATCTTTAGGAAAATGAATCAGGAGCAAGCATGATTTGGCGGTCTGCTGATGTTATCTACAATCATCATCATCATCATTTCAGCCGATACATCGAGCCGATATCTACAATCTACACTAATATAATAAGAGAAGTTTATTTTTCTGTTCGCAGGAGGTAATCTCTGGAAGTACTGCCCCCTCAGCCAAGTTACATCGCTTGCGTCGAACGCTTCGAATTGACCTTGCAATTCTTTTGTTCTGACCACGGGACTGAGCATTGAGATGACGTCATTTCCGTACATTTGAAGCTTTCTAATAGCGTTAACTATTGCAGATTAGCAACAATCGGAACCGTACCACTAGTACTGTTCCGATTGTTAAAAATTTTTCACCGATAGAAAGCTGCTTTAGTCCTGTGAGTAAGAGAGTGAATAAGATTTGCCAGTCTGTAAGCTAGCAAAAAGAAGTAAAGGATCCGAAAATGATATAATAGATACTGAAGAACAAAACGAAAGTGACTTAAAAAGAACAGCAATAACTGTGATGAATCGTGACGTTAAAGCAAAAAGATAAGGCAAAAATGTAAAAAAACCTTCCCTCACGATCAATCATTTTGACACACTAACTGCTATCCAATGAAGAATGATTAGTAGACAATCTTAAAAAAAAAAACACAAAAAAAACAAATCATCCCAAAATATAAACCGAACCAAACTTTCTAACAAAAACCTCATACAACTATACATGAAACAACCCAATTGCGTTTATCTCGCTCCGGATGAACAGTGTCTTGAGTGAAGCAACCAAGACTACAGACTTGGAAACAAAATTAACTAGAAGTCTTTGGGCATCAAAACATCTAGAGCAAAATTACATTAAGGAAAAGAAGAAGTATCAAAGCAGGTCGAATATTGGAAAAGGTGATGACACTGTTGATATTGAAGAAATTAGAAATGAGAAGATAAAATACCAACTGTTGGGATAAAACAATGATGATGAAAATTGCGGAACCATTTTGTGCGAAGTTGTTTTTTTTAAGTTTGCTCTTGACTTCAGAACATACGGGGAGGCATTTGTTCAACAGCAGACGTCTTTCGGCTATGATGATGATGATGATGATGACAGAGTACGATGTCACCTGATAACTATTGATACTTATTTAAAGACCCTGGGTTTTCAGAATGCTCGCTGGAGTGCCTCGCTTGAACGGAGGGCGTATCCCCGTGAGGGCGATCGGCGACAGTGACCTAATACTAGTACTAGTGGTAGACCTGCGCAGCAGTATGCTAACGAGGGGCACAAGTGATGTCAGCAAAACCGTAGGGGCCTAGCAGGGTCGGTGAATACAAAAGCCATGGAAAGACTTATGAAAAGGTCATAAAACACAAAAGGCAACTGAAGAAACATAGTTGTGGTTTTAGTCATGCCCTTCCAACCCCCTCTACAGCGGCGAAGTTAATAGATGAATTTCCACCTAAAAAAAAGGTTTAGAATATTCCAATTTATTTGCAAAATATGAAATATTAACCCAATTTTCACACAAAATCTTCCTAAAATCTAGGAAAACAAAACAATAGTAGACCGATTGCGTTCAATTCGCTCCAGATGAATAGAATCGTGAGTGAGGTAACGTCATCGCAGATGTCGGCCAGCGAAGCAACAACCTCGAGAACTTTTACTTTTACTAAGCGAACGTACTCGGTACTAGAGGAGCATCTTCGTTCAATTGTTGGACTGTTGTAGTGTTGTATTCTAGAGGTCATTATTTGGGCTTGGATACTTGTTTTTGAGCATTGTATTATTACGGATGTGTACTTTTTTTATTATTATGTTCTAAATGTTATAATAATTAATAACCGTGTTTCAAAATTACTTTTTGTTTCTTATCCTTATAATTTTTATTTTTGTTTCTTATCCTTAAATAGTTTTACGCTTGTTACTAAAAGAGTTATGAGTATATACGTGGATGGATGGATTGTGTGAGGAGTGATATGAAAGAAAAGGAAGTTAGTGATAGCATGGTAACAGGACATAATGGAAGAAAAAAAAAACGCAGGAACATTAGGATCTTTTTTAATAGATTAAATAGTTACACAATTTTGGCTTACAGATGTAGGCTACAGTGTTCTGTCTGGGCTGGTCTGTTTTATTAACCTAAAAATGAAATATAGAAAACTATTTTTTCAGTAGGCTGTATATTGTTTAAATATCTACATAAGTTGGTCGATTTAAGGAGAACAACATCGTCGCTTTCCATCAAGTGAGATAGCGGTCAAGCGCAAACCTATCAACAATAAAAAAAAACAACATGAATAACTGTAGGTAGCTACTATTACGAAATCGATGAAGACTAAAAAATACATCTTGCCAATTCGACTAGTCTTAAAAAAATTAAATTCAAATAACACTGACACTAAATCGAATTAGAAGTCAATGTCGGCTAACATTGTAATGTCAATTGCATATCAAGAGAATAAAAATACAATGTCTCTGTAACATGTGCAACCAGTTATTAAGAATACTAATTATACTAAACGTTACATAAAAGAACTAACCGCTGTTATACTTTCCGTGACCTTGCGATACATAGCAAATGGTATTACCGACCGATTAATGTGTGTTGGGCCGCTAAAATGACATGACAAAGATTTATTTTTCGTTTTGGAAAAAAGGTTTTTTTTTGATCCAGGTTTTTAAAAAAAAAAAAATAGATTAGATTAATAAGGTAATCAGAGCAGTGCTGACCCAGTGGTAACGGACCCAACTTACAAATAGTAGGTCGCGGGTTAATATCTAGCCAGGCGTATGGCTTTGTGTAATTGATTTCATCATCACTGCTCTCAAAACGTCGACGGAAAACATCGTGAGGAAACCAGCATGTCCTAGAATAAAAAAAATCGAAGATATGTACACCACACGGTAGAGAGGAGGCCTGATTCCCAGCAGTAGGACCCTAATAAAACTTAATTATGCTTATTGCTCTTATATCCCAATTTATTTGAGATGCGAGTGTTTTTTTTTTCTTGCGAAATCATCAAATAACTGCTACCGTTTTATTTGTAAGTGGGAACGTTATAAGGCCAATTATGTTATGTTAAGGATGTAGGTATTCTTTATCATAGTATAAACAAGTACCTATAAATGTTGTTTTTCAAAAAAACAGGATATGTTCTGCTATGCATAAAACGACTTTGTGTTATGATTATCTTATCTTATCTAACATGGGATTTCCCTTCATTGAAACTCCTAGAGATTTTTTCCCACGGATATAACCATTATGTGTAATTGACCTGATAGGTGTTAGTTAAACCTGTTATTAGATTACGCTTGATAATTATGATGAGATTAGATTATAGTGATTAACTTTAGGCAAATCTCTTTTTTTAAGTGGGCGATTATAAAATTATTTCTTCCGCTTTGAGCAGAGCAACCGTGTTCCTTCAGTTGCTCTTTGGGTTCCAGAACAGTAACAGTTTCCAACAATCCCACTGCCCACAAGCCAAGCTATACTTAAACTTATTAATTACTAGCTTATGCCATCAGCTTTGCCTGCGTGAAAAGAGAAAACTATCCCCGGAGATAATACTCTCGGGATGAAAAGTATTATATGTGCTATTTCAGGACATAAAATCTTTGCATCAAACCCCCAGACACACATACATACTAAATTTCTTAAATATATGTCTGTTTGTAAGACCGCGGTAAACTCAAAACTTTCTAGATGAATTTCCATACAATTTTCACTAAAAGACAGTGATCTTTGAGAAAGGTTTAGGTGTATAATACACATGTATATCATAGCAGAGTAAAGCTGAGAATGTCAGAGACTTTTAACATCCGTGCAAAGTAGGGGCAGGTTGCTAGTGTATAAACAGACAATAATTATGAAAACAATTACAGCATATATCTAAATCAGAATTAAGATATTATTACTCTCGATCGTTTGATGTGATAACTTCTAAATTAAATTACTTTCGCGTTTTTTTTTTTGTTTCACATTGTAAATAAAAAAAATGAAATTAAATCATTCCAAAATGTTCCGTTTCAACAACTTTATTTTATTTGATTGGCACTTTAAATTAATTGGGCATGACAACTAAATTTATCAAGTAGTAAAAGTTTTTGCTAAAATTATTTATTAAGAATTTGCAATCCAAGTGGCATATTTTTTTCATACATACAGCAATACTAGATAGATAAATAAGTACCTACTGTTTATTGTACACTTTAAAAAAATACAGTATGAATAAAGTTAATATGGTGTAACAATGGGCGGTTTTATCACTATAAGCAATTATACTGCAACAATATATTGTGTTATTCATGACATTTAGTCATTATTAGTCCAAAGCTGAATTTGGTTCAAAAAACTCATAGGTATTTAAAGGTGTCATTGTCAATATTCCTTGACCCGTGTTCCGCTCATCGCTACTTTTATGCACCAACATTCTAACGCATCCGAGCATTACTTACAACATGAACATACTTTGAGCTCGGTTCGATGTAATCTCAGCTGCAGTGTCGCGTACTCGTGTCGTGACAGAGAACCAACGTGTCTCTTGAATTTATGATACCGTAATTGATTTATGAATGTGATTCAATTTTTGTAATGATGTGCATGCAAATTTTAATAATATTTTGTTATGTAGAACATACATTTTACAGTATAAGAAGCAGCCTCTGACTCTTAGCGAAAGTGTGACTTTGTTTTAGTAAAAGGACTTTCAGAATCTGATTAGAATAAAATTTGAAGTGACTCTTTATAAACAGAAATAATTTTACTTCTTAATACTAGTAATATACTAGTAGTAAATCATTTAGAAATAACTGTGTAAGTATCAGTAGTGCCTAATTAATAAATCAGAAAGCCGGAAAGCGTTGTCTATAGACGTATTTGGTACGATAGTAATCTCCCTATAACTAGTTTTAGTGTACCAATAAATGATAATAATAATTAACGCACCGTGCAACCGTAACTTGTTTCACGATTGCAACAAATCTTGACATTTTGCAATATTTAGGAGCCATATAAATACTCTTTGCAAAAGGTAAAATAGGTACTGCATTTTACTTGACACAAAATGTTCTTACAGAAAATCTGTATCATAAAATGTGTGTGCAACATTTTAGCGGCCCGGGTGGTTAAAAGGCGAAAGTAGTTGCTTGCGAGTGGCTAGCCTTGGTGGTCATGCGCAGTCGCCGTCGACGCTAACTGCTTCAGATTAGATCGTACATATGGAACATTAAACAATGGAGTAGACAATCTGATGTAATTGTTGTAACTAAGATTGTTTAGCAGGCATTTATCTTGTAGGATCGTTTTCGTGGTGAAACTGTTTTTTTTTTTTTTTATAGTTATTCTTCAATGTGGGATAATATATCTGAGTTCAGTAAAGTCAGCCATTATTTGATATAATGTCCAAGCTTTGATTTGCTGTTTAAATCAGTTAAAGGATTGGTGCAATACTAATTTGAATTTCAATCAAAGAATTTAATCCTAATTGAATCTGTATTGCACGAAGTAATTATTTAGTATCAATTTTACACATTTCTATGCGTACAGCTAAGGAGTGGAGTTCCCTGCTGGAGTTTGTGTTTCAGGAAACACAATAGCATAATAATAGAGTAGCTATCAGGATAGCTATCAGGATAGCTATCGGGGTTTTAGGTTGTAGCTACAACCTGAAGGTCTTTAAGTCAAGAGTGAATAGGTTACTTCTACGCAAGCGTACTCCATTATCGACTACATCATCGCTTCGCTGTCAAAAGTGGTCCAAAAAATGATTTAGATTGTACAGTTGTAACCTATTAGCAACAAAATCTATGAAAATTATTAGTCGTTAAAAGTAGATTCTGCTTTGAGTTAGTAACCGATCTAATACCTACTAATCTCGATTTCGTTGGCCAATTATTTTAGATTTACTGAGAAAAACAATTGCTCGTATAAAGTGTTTTGTTGCCATTATTCAACTAAAAATAATTAAGTGTGATCTTGAGGAATTTATGTTTTTGTACAACGATATTGCTATTTCATATATTTGCAAATGAGATTGTTAAATTTTACGATAGGTATAATTAAATTAGCTATGGTGGATACTATCGAAGATATTTCGACTTAATTGGAATAGTCCACATTTTATGTAGACAAAAACCAGCTTTTCTGAAGCATTCCTAGGTATGCTTTGTTATTTGAATTATATTTAGATTACCTATTTCTGATTATGTTAACTATTAATTGTATAAAAAGTATATTGCCATAGTTATATATATTTAAAAATCAACTAAATTATTCACACTAATTGAGTTAATAAACAAAAATATTTCCCGTTTTTTTTATTATTTTTTAGATAGACCACTTTATTGCGTCTAGGCATGAAATCTTAATATAGCTTAAAACAGTCGTGATAGGAACACAGTAATAGTCAAATAGCGGCCGTAATTGAGTTTCAAATGATTGTAATGCTCGACCTTACTTATGTAATTAGAGAATTAAATAAAGGAATATTTTAAAATTATTTATGATTAACAAATGAATTTATTATGATTATTAAGGAATTTGGAGCACCTGGGCTCGAATAGGTTAGGTTAAAAGATGATGACGGGATTTGGTGAGTGAGCGAAGCAAGCGATTACAGACCCCGGTATCTCCTTCTTGGTTTTTTTAACCACACACAAAATAGTATATTTAAGTGCACAATTAGTAGTTTTGATGGAAAAAGCATATTCTGTTGTAAGAAGCAGGAATAAATTAAGGAACTGTTAATAACCATATAATAATATAAATAACAGGTACTAATTTTCTGTATAAAAAATAATAAACACCAGATCTAACCACGACGTCCCAGACACTTTCACGTCTTTCAGCTGAAATAGGTAATGATGATGAATGCTGTCTGGGACGTTGTATGTACGATACTTGGAGAGGCCTCTCCAAGTGTCGCCATAACGGCCGGTCCTGTGCGTTCAGACAGCATTATTGTGGGCAAAATATTTTATAAACCGCTTTTAATTCTGATAATTTACAATAAATTTTATTCTTTATCTTTTAATGCAGTTGTATTACTAATTACATCCATTATAACACCATCCTTGATCATAATCTCATTGCCAATGTCGCAATTTCCTCATGAAGTCAATGCGAATGAGATTGTATTATCATAAGGTGCGATTGTATGAATATTAACAATGCTGACATTTGTGCTTGACGTAATTATGACAAACTAATTATTCAAGTAGCTGTGGCTGTTGTTCATATGAACGTTAGAGTTATGTTGTTTACGCTTGAAGGATCGGACCTCCTCACACCACAGTTGTCGCGAAAAAAGTCGCTCCGGGCTTCAGAAGTCGCAGAACGACTACCGGCCATCGCAAATGCGGGCTTTCGGATGACGAGCAATATGTAGCTCGTCGTTTACCCGACCATCAAGTAGTACTGAGCCCCATAACGTAGTGCTTCACGTACGCCTCATAGAGATGACAGCAAGACCGTAGGGGCTCTGCAGGGCTGATGCCCACTTGTGCCACGGGAAATTCTGGAAAAGAAATCTGTGGTCCTAAAACGTAGGTAGGATTTGGACTAAGGTAGGACAAAGAGACACTATCCCGTATGATAGTGTTTTATCGATTGTGCAGTTACGAATACTGAACTTTGGGCACATCACCAGAAACGAGGATTCAATGAAAAGACTCGTGGTTCATGGTCGCGTTGAAGGCAAGAGAGCCCGCGGTCGATCTCCAACTCGTTGGATCGATCTCATTACCAGGGTTACGCAGTCTACCGCAGTACAGTGTGCGCGTAATGCCATCAACCGCCAGAAATCGCTGACATGCCGCAGCCTTGGAGGCAAAGGACGGTGGCACGTCGTAGTCCTGTTCATCAACAGCCACGACCACTCTGACAAGAGTGCCTGACTAAGAAGAAGAAAAGAAGGTAGATTTTAGTCTGTATAAATCTAATACGCCTTCTTGATCCGCCTTAGAGCGGGATTTCTCATCTCCAAAATTCGTTTCGAAATAAATATTCAAGGCTTTATCATTTTTTGACAGGGTTCTGAAATGCAAAGGTCAACTAAAGGAAATACGGTGGATTTTAGTCAGCCTCTTCCTCGTTCCATCTTCCACTCCACTCTGTTCCACCTCTTCGTTATTTACGGTAGGCGCGGGCTTGCGGACGGGCGAGCAATGGGTAACTTGCTGTCCAACCATCCAGTAATTGTCCAGACCGAGCCCAAGTCGTCGAAGGCACGTCGTGTTCCTGCGCAACCCAAGGAGTTGTTAGCAACCATAGGGGCCCAGCTGGGTCGAAGCCTACTGGGGACAGGGATATCCGAAAGGGAGCTCGAGCCCCGTTATGAAGGCAAGAAGGAACAGGGTGGGTTTTTTTTAGTCTATATGAGTCTGACACCATATCCCGCTCCGCCCAAGGGCGGGGGATGTCATTTGGATGATTTTTACTTACCGGCAAAAAAACCTCTTCGTTATTTAGGATTTAACCTAAATAAGAAATAAGTAAATAAGTATGTTATTGTTTTTTCTTTCAACACCAAGAAGCTAAAAACAAACGACCATTACTGGTTATCAAATACTAAATCTTTATTCCCGTCTAGGCGAAAGTATTGTATTTAACTTAAAGATTACAACAGCTTTAACTGCATCGATGCTGTGGGAAACTACCTATTTGCTATTAACCAACAGTTAACTGTGCCTCATTGTTGCATAGTTTTAGTAGTTTGTAAGAACCAAAGCTAATTGTAGTTTATCTATGATTACGTTCACCTGCAGCTATTAAACGTGGAAAAGCGACCACGTACCGAAAGACGTAGCGTTGGAAGGCCTCCTACAAGGTGGAGCGATGACCTGGTAAGAATTGCGTGAATCCAACGGATGCGAGACGCACAGGACTGTTCATTTTGGCGACACTTGGAGGAGGCCTATGTCCAATAATGGACGGTTCTTTCGGTTGAAATGATGATTATGATGATGCAAATAGTTCTACTAAATAGATAACTCGAAACGCAGTCTTTACTTGCTGCAACAAATTCTTTGATACTTTAGTTGCAAGACAACTGTGGTGTAATTAAATTTTAGATGGAGACGATAGATGATAGACAACTGCAAACTATCCAATTTTGTTATCATTGGTGTTTTCGAACTAATTCCCATTATGGAAGCAATGTTAAAAACCTATTTACGTCAAAAGTAAAGTAATGAGCAAGGCATTAATATTGACTTCCTAGCCTAGACAAAAGACATCCTTTTGCCAGACAAAATACATCCTTTTGCCAGACAAAATTAGGTCCATACTATTGCCTGAACATTAATAGGCCCAAGACGGCAACGTGGCCGTGTTCCACACATCTCTCTAATTTAGAATTATGACTATATGGGGTCGCAGAGAGTGATGGGGTCCACATAAATTCATTCCTACCAATATCTGGGCGAGGGGCATGGCAAAATGAGCAAATACTTCAGCATTTTGTCCATAGGTAGACCTGTAACGTGTGGTTTTAATCAGTAAGAGTATACAGATCTCTTCCCCTACCCCGCGGCCCCGGGGTGAAAGGCATCCATGACAATTTGCACAAGTCAAAAAGGTGAACTAATCTGCTAGGTGGACCCAAGCAAAAGATGAATCACGTACGTTAATACTAAAAATATTAAGCACCAAACTGTCTACCATGTGTCGTGTGATATAATTATTTCATTGATAGCCAAAGGCATTGTAGACATCTAAAATGGCCAGACAAACTATGTCATCATTCATTTGACCATGTCATCTGTGGTCATACTTTTTTAGACCAAGGATATAAATATATGTAACAAAGTTAAACCCTTCAGATACCGTCAATTAGAGACACAATAGTAAGACAATAGATGCGCGGCCACCGGTGGTCGCTTGGGGATTCATGAATTAATAGGAAAAAAGGAAAGATTGTTTCTAGGCAAGCGTGTTCTATCGTCGGCCACATCATCGCTTAACATCAGGTGAGACAGTGGTCAAACGCGAGCCTATCCATAATGATAATAATAAAAAAAACCGTGTATATGAAATTAAGTACGTAGCATAGCATATTAACATTAATTTAACCCTTCAGATACCGTCAATTAGAGACACAATAGTAAGACAATAGATGCGCGGCCACCGGGTGTCGCTTGGGGATTCATGAATTAAGTAAGTTTTAACCGAAGTTAATCTGGTTGTCAAATGCGAGAACAGTACAGCAAAATAAATGTTTTAAAACGTGCCACACAGAATATGTCAAACGTTTCCTTAGTGACGCAAGCCGAGATGGCTCGGAGCCGGTTTCTCCAAGCCTTCCGCGGTTTTGCAATCCTATTATCGAATAAATAGGAAATCGACATCTTATCAACATTCGTAGCTTCACGACTTTGGTTAGACTTAATGGCCGAGGTCACATTTTCACTAGTTAGGTCTCTAGACTAGAAAGCGACTTTTATCTGTTATTAGCCGATTTTGGCGGTAGAAATATCTCGATTATGGATTCTAGTTTTCTATTTTTATTCGACAACAGTAACACCAAAAAGGAAAGGTTCTGATTTTGGTACTCTATGTATATTTATTTATACGTATTTATGTTCACCGTAGCTGTTAAACTACTAAACCAATTTTAATGAATGAGGTGTCAATAGAAGTTATTATGGTTCGAGTGAGTCAGTTTAAATTTTTATCAGATTAATATGGCGGATGATAACAACAACACCATTGTACACTTAGTTCGCAATAAATGTTTTGACTTTGACTTTGACTTTGACTTTGACATCCAAAAAAGTAAGGCTCCTAAAATGTATGTTTTTGCTGTCCTATCGAAAAATGTCAAACCAAAGTGAAGAAAATTCTGAGTTCGATAAAAATTTAGTTGATAAAATATAAAGTTCAACAGATAAACGATTTTACTGCTTATATGCAAACTGGTACTTATCATGGTATTATCCGTAGTCGGATTTTAATTTTGTCTTACCAACATCAGCTATTATGGAATTATTAGCTGATGTAGATTTTATTATTTGAATTTTATAATAATGTGCATATTTTTAAAGCAGACACACCTACTTCATTTACATAAAAGTATTTTAGGCTTTGATTTGGGTTTTCGAAATAGTTTTTATTAAACGGTAAAATTCTGACTTCACTTCAAAATGGTTAGAAAGCGGTTCATGTTTGGGCATAAAATGCTGTTTAAGAATTTATGAATTTATACCATCTAACGGGCCTAGTGCGGGTCACCAACCCGCACTAGGCCCGTTTGGTGGATTACGGCCCATTCCCTCTCCTAGAGAGGAGGCCTGATTCCCAGCAGAGTGAACATTAAAAAGGCTGATGATGATGATGATACTATCAAATAAAATATTTTAGATATACTATAAACGGGAAGTTTTATGCGAGTTTTTTCTCAAACAAACCTTCGGTTTCTAGGATGTTACGTGTCTCGTGTGCTTGTGAAAGGACAGGTATATGACAAGTGACAAATTTCCCGTCACAGCCATTCATGGTCAGCCTTTTAGTAAAAGTTCATTCATTTCGACAGCAACTTTGAAAAAGGCAATCTTATTAAATCCAGTTTTATTAACATAAAGCAATTTCTAGACTTTTTATGCTGCTACTAGAACGTATTTCGTGTTTTAACTTATAATTCCGATTTTGGTTAGAAATGTCACCGAAATATATTTTTTTTTTGCAACAAATTTTGTATTTATAAGTGGAAGATTGCTTAATAATAGGCTATAGGTAGGTTATAGGTTATGCTTGCCAGGAACTTATTTCCCACCCGCGTTATATTATTTAATGTACTAAATTTGTCATAAAATACGTTTCATCCAATATACAGACCGGTGAAGATCGTTCTTAACCTTATTCTCTACTAACATACATATTATTACAATCACTCAACTCTACCACCTCTTCAAACACAAAACAGCCCCAAGTAAGCTTAAGAGCTGAAAGAGCTTTCTTCCTAGCACACAAATCATATCCTCATCATCTCATCTTTATGGAAAAATAAAACCAAACTCGAAACCCCAAGAACATATCCTACCTGGCCGAAATGTGCTGTAGTCTATATGGAAAGCATTAAATCACTTACGCACCTAGATAGGCCACTGCAAACATAACTTGGCGATATGGGGTTTTAGGAACCGTTGAATACTCAATGTGGGTGCAGCAGGAGCACTGAAAGATAGCAACCACAACACGTTAGAGTGCCCCGAGTGCCTATGCTGCATAGCACTGCATAGTCGGCCTTATGATGTTCTCACTGGCCACAGGCCTGAATCCCAATTCAGGCCTCCTCTCTAGGAGCCGTAATCCACTACGTGGGCCCGGTGAAGGTTAGTGGATGTAACATATCTTCGAATTTTTTGGTTCCAGTTTCCTCACAATGTTTAACAAGTTTACCATCAATTCGAAAAGCAGAAGAAAAACTGTCCATCATAACACTTGAAAGTTATTTCTTACTCATACACATCTACTACTTCACAATAATACATAACTAGCAACAAACCTCTAACATACATTATCGTGAAAAATGCGTGTTAAATAATATTAGTAATTACCTACTATACTACAGAGCCACAATATAATAAAATGTGAAATTCTGCGGTTCGCTGACGATCCATTCATCACCCGCGTCGTGTGTATCATTGATACTTTAGTCATTCAAGTTATTGCTGATGTCACGAAAGGCGTCATTAAACTTCTTTTAAGGAGCAAATATGTATTACCTACTTTCAAGTAATGCTACTGAGAAAGTACAAATTGTTTACTGTTTAATTTGTACCTCTGTTATGTCAGTAGACACGAGTTGTAAATAATGTAAATAAAAAGTACTGTGATATCGAAAGAGGTTACAAGCTTTCATAGAAAGCTTTTATAGCACGGTATAATTCCTATATAATTACTCGAATTATATTAAATACTCGAATTATATAATGAATTCGAGTATTCATTATTATTATTATTAAATATAATTACTATGTAATTAAACCGACGACCATGTTTGGACCATGCCTGATTTGTATGTAGAGTTGCGCCGCTAATTGGTATCTAATGTATCTAATGTAGTTCTACGAGTCTAATTGTCATATAAAATGTATGGAGACCTTCGCGCCCAGATTGGCGTACGGGCTCACGTGGGCACACGTGATCCCTGAAGTTCTTCACACTTTAACTCTTTCAGAAATTTCTGTGGCTGAGCTTATATCCCTAAACCAAGCTTCTACAGCGCTATGGCACTTAATTTGGTTTGGAAGGTAATGAAACTGGTAAATCAATAATGATTAATTTAAAAAAAGTATGAGAAAAGCGAGATTCCAAAAAAAAACTAAGATGCAAAAATCTATCTCTGTCCAATTTATGTGAGGTAATCGTGTTTTCGATTTATTTTTACCCCACGAACACAGTTATTTAAAATTTTATTCATCTTACAAATTTATATTGCATCCGAGAATTACTATAATGGCTTGGCAATAAAATGGTAAACGGAAACTTGAGGAAGCGTTCGTAGAAACTGGGTTACGATAATTTGAGTCAGCAAACTATTAACTTATTAGTGTCTAATGAAGCATCATAAATATTATGATTACTCACACTGCGAAGAATGAAAACGATATGTATACGCTTCTAATATGCAATTACACTAATATTATAAAGGAAAAAGTTTGTGAATGTGTATCTTTTTTACTTCTTCACGCTCGAATCATCATCATCATCATCATATCAGCCGAAGAACGTCCACTGTTGGACATAGGCCTCCCTCAAGCGTCACCACAATGACCAGTCCTGTGCGTCACGCATCCATCGGATTCCCGCGACGCTCGAATACTTGGATAAATTTCGATAAAGCTTGGTACCTACATGCGTAGATCATGTCCTAGAACCGCACATAAGATTTTTATTCTGGGAGTAGGTTCCCCTAGATATTTTTTTACCTTCACGCGGGAGAAGCCACTGGCAGTAGCTAGTATTTTGTATTCGTGAGAAGATTTTTTAAACATCTCTTGGCTATTGTAACTTGTGACATAGAAATTACGTTTTGTGGTCATCAATCCGGAGTTTTGATGAAATAATTTTAGAATCAGTTTTTTCTTATTTCGCTTACATAGATAGAACAATAATATCTTAATACATATTATACAAGCACTTATAACGCTAATTTGGAATCTAAGGTTGACAATTTTTGTACCTTCTTCAGTGCCAAGCAAAAGTCATATAAACCTAAATAAGGTTTTCCAACTAAAATACCTCCATTTTTTATTTAGCTCTACATGTACGAGTATGTATCAACGATATTGTAAAAACAAACATTCTTCATTTTAAATAAGGCTCAGATAAATTTTATACATCGGTGTAATTTTAAGATCGCGCATCGTAACAGATGTTAATTTATAGGCAATAAGATGAGTGAACCATTGCGTAACATGCGCCTATGCGTAACGTTACGAACGATTTGCAAGGTTTTATTGATGAACTGGCTTTTATTGCGATTTTTTTGTATTATTGACTTTATTACACTAGTGTATAATGTAACGGTTTCCGCCTCAATCCTCGAATATTGTTATTATATCAAAGTGATTTTGTTAGGCCATTATTCTTGCAATTAATAGCCTGTAGTGAGTAGGCATATCTACTTTATAAGCTAGCCCATTATCACAGATTCAATCCTGATACCACTTAGAAATTCTTAAAGAAAATTGTGGGGTCCAATCCCCAACAAAGCCATCTTTTGGTAGACTAGATCACAGAGTGACACAGGTGTGGTTTTAGTCAGTAAAAGTCTGACACGCCCTCCCGCTCCGCCTAAAGTGGGAGAAGTTATTGGATGATTTCTCACCTTAAGGAAAAAATAAGTGTCTGAGGGTCGTCGTCAGATTTTTATTTGATGTGAAAAATCATCAATGACTTCTTCGACTCTAGGATGGAGCGAAAGGGTGTCTTAGACTTCTACTGACTAAAACCCACGTGAATCTTTCAGTTATCCTTTCCTTTTCCATTTTCAGGGCCACGGCTACTCGTTGAGGAGGCCGACCGCATCAGACAACGGCGCCCTCGCTGCCGCTGCCGGGATTCCGATCCCGATTTTCGGCCACCGTAGACGCGGGCTCGCGGACGGCGAGCCATGGGTAGCTCGCCGTCTGACCGTCTGGTAACTGTCCGGACCGAGCCCAAGACGTCGACGGCGTGCACTGTTCCCGCGCGCTAAGGAGTTGTCAGCAACAGGTGGGGCCCAGCTGGGTCGAAGCCTACTAGGGCCAGGGTTATCTGAAAGGAAACTCAAGCACCGGTATGAAGGCTAGAAGGAACGGGGTGGCTTTTTAGTCAGTAAGAGTCTGGCACTATCTCCCGCTCCACCCAAGCGCGGGTTTTATCATTGGATTATTTTTCCCACCGAAAAAAAAACGGCTACTCGTTGAAACGTTCTCGAAGGATTGTAGTGAATATTGACTTTTTATTTTTTCATTATCTCACTTAGTTTTTTATTGTGATCAGATTTAAATTCAACTTGAAATAGCTCCATTTGACCTCTACACGTTGATCAACTGGTATCACCAGTTCACTAAATAGTTATTTTCTAGAGAGCTAGAATAATAATTTTGTTAAATTGTTCAAATTCAAATTTATTAATTGTTTGTCACAGGTGGTTAAGTTCTTACAATTGCATTAGAGTCGCTGCAACATAACAGCTAAGGAGTGGAATTTCCTGCCGGAGTCTGTGTTTCCTGATAGCTATAACCTAGGGGTCTTTAAGTCGAGAGTGAATAGATTGCTTCTAGGCAAGTGTGTTCCATCGTCGGCCACATCATCGCTTACCATCAGGTGAGATAGTGGTCAAACGTGAGCCGCATAGTGAAAAAAAAATACCTATAAGGTACACAATGGTCCACAGTGTACATACTAGAGTCGAGACATTTTTTTTCAAGAACATTTTTGAAAATTTTGGCTGTGAGACTGTTTTTCTCGATCATTATACCGATAGTTGTGTCAATAGCTGAATCGAGTCGAACATTTTATAAAATTCTCTATCAACATCGTTAGGAAACTGTATCAAGGACTTCAGAAAGTGGTATTTCTGGACACGTTTCGTAACAGGAGGGCTCTAGACTGGCTTGTTGATCTAATGGTTAGTGGCCCTGACTGCTATGCCGGAGGTCATGGGTTCGATTCCCACCTAGGACAAATATTTATGTGATGAGCATGATCATTTGTATTGTGTCTGGTTGTAATTAATCTATATTATGTATGTATTTAGAATTACATATATAAATATGTTTATCAGTTGTCTACCCATAACACAAGCTCTGCTTAGCTGGACTAGAGGGCGTTGTGTGATAGTTCTGGAATATTAAATTATATAGAGGCCGGGCTGTCGGTAGCTGGTTCCATTACCGGTGGGATAGAACTTTTTACATTTTAAGTTTTTGGTGAAATATTTAAAAATGTAATAGTATATAATAAGAAGAATTTAAAAAATAAACGGTATCGTCATGATCGTAACATTACAGATACATAAAACATAGTCATTGCCATCATATTTAAAGTTAATATTTATACATAAAACAGTGACTTAACTTTCTGTATGTTTTGGTTACATGAGCGATTCAACAAAAGTCAGGTGGTAATTTATTTTTATATGGACATTCCTGTGACTACGAATATGGAATTCGTTTTTATGTGCTCAGTTGAGTCACGCATAAATAATGTTATTTACTGCTGAAAAGTGAGATTGACGTTAGTTATATCAATCGACAACTGGACTTAAATAGTAGGTTTTTGCGGGTCTTACAGTCTTACTTAAAAGGAGTTGACACCTTTAATACGGAATGAATAACTGGAACAAGTTGTTTAGCGTCTATGGTAGCCCTGGCTCCGACTTATAATTACAGCTCATGGGTTCGCCCCGATTTCCAGCCACCGTAGACGCGGGTTCGTGGACAGCGAGCCATGGGTAGCTCGCTGTCCGATCGTCCGGTAACTGACCGGACCGAGCCAAGGCGTCGACGGCGCGCACTGTTTCCGCGCGCCTCAAGGAGTTGTCAGCAGCAGGAGGGGCCCAGCTGGGTCGAAGCCTACCGGGGTCGGGGTTATCCGAAAGGAAACTAGAGCCCCGGTATGAAGGCTAGAAGGAACGGCGCGGGGTTTTCAGTCAGTAAAAGTCTGACACTATCTCCCGCTCCATCCGAGAGCGGGTTTTGTCAATGATGATTTTCCCCGTCGACAAAAAGAAAAAAAAAGACTCAGCCAGATACGTACATATTTTTCTAGATACGACGACCCTCAGACACTTATTTTTTCCTTAAGGTGAGAAGTCATCCAATAACTTCTCCCACTTTAGGTGGAGCGGGAGGGCGTGTCAGACTTTTACTGACTAAAACCACACCTGTGTCACTCTGTGATCTAGTCTACCAAAAGATGGCTTTGTTGGGGATTGGACCCCACAATTTTCTTTAAGAATTTTTAAGTGGTATCAGGATTGATTCTGTGATAATGGGCTAGCTTATAAAGTAGATATGCCTATCTACTACAGGCTATTAATTGCAAGAATAATGGCCTAACAAAATCACTTTGATATAATAACAATATTCGAGAATTGAGGCGGAAACCGTTATATTATACACTATTTTTGTCAATAATTTTTGACAAAACGGCATCTGTCCAGTCAACAATGAACCTAACATATCGTTTGATACATCGTGACTAAAATAAATATTCAAATTCATAATCATAATTCGTAATCACACTCTAAAGTCCCAAGTGCATATATATACAATCAGTAAGTCTGTCTGTCCGTGTACAGTGACATGTGAACGAGGTTAACCTTGCGAGTGCCACCGCCACTTCAGCTGCCTAATTAACAATTACTCGGTCAAAGTGTCTGTTAGTTAGTTACGATATTATTTTTTTATGTATTACTGTCTAGTTATTTAGTTTCTCAACAGATATTTGTTAAGAAACTAAATAAGCTCCATTGTTTTTTGTTTGTAGTCGGTTACCGAATAGTGTTGCAGTATATTACGTTTTTAGTTTATGCGAAACCTGAATATAGTTAGTAGTTACTTCAGAATCAGTAACTGAATAGATTCCAATATTTTTTACACCATGTTATATTTTTTCCCAAAATTATTTAAAAAAACTACAGTTGTCTAACCTTACATAAAAAGTTTACGGGTTTAAGTTTAAGCGCCTGCAAATAGCTAAGAGCAAGGGCAAAACAACCCCTCAGTCACGGTAATAATATCATACAGTATTCCAACTTCATACAAACGGACGAAACGCGAACTATACCTACGCGCCTCGGTTGTAGCATGGTCTCGGCATGTAGACAGTCGCGACCGTCGCAACTGTGCCGCAGTGACGAGCGGAAACGACAGTTTTTTTTAACAATAATCGCGCGATTATTGTTAGTTTGTATAATTCAAAGTAGAGACGTGGTATTTTATTATTAATAATAGTGGTTTATTGTACTATGTGTATGAATAATATTAGAAAAAGCATTTTATTTAAATCTACCAATCAAAAAACAACACGCATTTTTATTGAACGCTTCCTATTCAATCCACAAATTATTTTGTTTATATAAAAAAGTAAGTATATTTACAATCACAAAACTAAATGGAAACACAAAGTAGGCAAATGTAATTAGAATGCTGGAGGCGGGTAGCCCTATCGCATGTTTACATACCGCGCGGCTGTAGGCATTTATTTCAAAGATACGGCCGAGTTACAATACTGTATGATACTATTACCGTGCCTCAGTCGCTGCATGGTCCGGTGACTTTGTATTTTTGCTGACTTCTTAAGTCATTCATAACTTTTTGAATTTTTTTCTTGTTAAGGAAAGAATGAAAAAATTACAAAGTTTTGAGAACTTTGTGATTTTTCATGAAACAGTTTAAATGAAATTTTGTACATAGATTCTTCACATAAAAATACTAGACACGTGTTTCGGGTTTCCCATATACTAAAAGTAATGTCATATATCTGTGTGCGAATATATTTTTTGTAATACTATTCGCTTTTGGTAATGAATATTTTCTCATTTCTTTAGCCATTTTGTTTCCCATTGTGCATTGTAACTGAGCCTAATTTTAGCTGTTTCACCGAATACAATTGGAAACCTTGGTTGTACATTTGTACTAACGTTTATGACATACTTTTTTCTTTGTATCTCATTTTATATTTATATGTTCAAGGAGATGTCTATTCTGGTGACTGGTCTGTTGGTCAGGTGTTTAGTGTCTCTGACTGCTATCCCATAGGATATATGGTCATGGGTTTGATTCCCACCAATACAAATGTTTATTTGATGATCAAAATCATTTGTTCTGTGTCTTTGTTATTACACTTTGTTATTTGTTCTGTTTATCAGTTTTCTAGTACTCATAGCACAACTCTAATTAGTTTGGGACTAGATGACGTTGTGTGATAGTTGGGATATATTTATTTCTTCGTACGTTAAAGTACGCAGAACAGATGGCTGGCTGGTTCTGCAATGGCAATACGTACCGGAAGGCGTAGCGTTGGAAGGCCTCCTACAAGGTGGATCGATGACCTGATAAGGGTTGCGAGAATCCGATGGATTCGAGACGCACAAGACCGTTCATTGTGGCGACACTTGGGGAGGCCTATGTCCAACAGTGGACGTCTTTCGGCTGAAATGATGATGATGATGTACGTTAAAGCATCACAGAGGTTTACAGATTGAAAAGCAATTATTCATTTATTCTTACACACTTTCCTAAGTAAATTATTTTTTTTAACCTGAAGGTTGACTAGTAGAGAATGCCTTGTTGCATTAAGTACACTTATGTACTACTACTGTACATAGAGTTTAAATGAATAAAAAACACGTTCAATATATGTACGAGTTAACAAAACAGGTTCATTTAAGTTCCATTCTGTTATTTATTTAAAATTAAATATTCACATCACATTAACGTTACATGACTCATTTGACAAATATTTAAAAAAATACTGCAGTCATAACATCCTTTACGGAATTCAAATAAGTATAAAAGTTTGTGGTTATATCTATATATAAAAGGAAAAATCTGACTGACTGACATATCAACGCACAGTTGAAACTACTAAGACTTTTTTTTTACCTTTTACGACGTAGGCGAAAACAACTAGGAAATAATTCTCCAAAATTTATCTTCTAAGAAGATGAAACGGGGGTCTAAAGTTTGTATGGAGAAACATATGTACACTCAAGCGAGCGAAGCTGCTAACAAAAGCTAGTCTAAGTCTATATATATGAAGAAGAAATTGACTGACTGACATATCTACGCACAGCCGAAATTACTGGGACTAGGAGCGCAAAATTTTATACAAGGTTTCGTTATTTGACGTACGCGAGCACTAAGAGTTCTTAAAAGTTTGTATGGAAAAACCTTCTTTCATGCGGGTGAAACCGCTGGCAGAAGCTAGTTAGTACATATTACGAGCTAAGTGCAAGTGCTTACGAGTAAACGAGCGAGATAAAAATCACATCATACAATGCATTGTGTAAGTGGCGCGTTGAACTCTTTTGTACGAGCGCTTTTACGATTTGGCGAACGAGTCTTATACAATTTATTATACCCGATGATTACGGTTTATAACCGTGCGATTATTTAATCTTTATCTCACGATTAACATTGTAATTTTACTTTTTAGTGCACGTTGGGAATTATACAACTAGGATCGTTCACTTGGTATGGGTTTGGCTATTACATTGGATTGGAAATAAGCCACACCATACAGTGTGGATGTACGCAGTAATGTGGAGAATTTTAAATGTTAATTTTGGTTTTAGAATTTTATTTTTAAATAGTGAAGGGGTTTTTTGACATTAGTTTAGTCAGAAGCTCAAAATATGCCAGCCAGTCTTACAAAGGGTTATTGTGCTACCCAGTATCAGTGTTGCGAGATCAGATAGAGAGATATTCATCTGAATCAGATTAGACTAGTTAACATTTGAAAGAAAAAATAAGCGATAACCATACACACACTTTATTCTGAGATTAAAAGTGGAATAATAGTGCGTGTTCTTGTACTGGCTAAAATCCAGCTGTGTTTTCCAGTTTTTCTTCGTGTTTCAGGGCCACAGTAACCCTTTTGAACCCTAAATCCCGTGGAAATCTGAATAGACTGAAAGCCAAGTCATCGTCAAAAAAATTTGAATGAACACACACACCTAGTATGGATTTTGTTTTGAAAAACATAATCTATGCATAACCGATTCTAACTATACAAAGATATGAATTAATACGATGAATTTATGTCAAAATGGACGTAAAATCAAGTCAAACCAGAAATGATCGTCATAATCCAACTTTGTCATAACATCAGACATTTCAATACCCATTAACATTTCACAACGTCACATAAATCACCCACGAGTCGGCCCAAATATATAATAATTTTTAAATGTCGTTCAGAAGCAGGTGTGGACCTTGAGGTTCGTGCAAACGGTCTCGATTCCGGCTCCCTTTCCAATCGGTTGGGTAACGACTGCAGGAAACAGCTCCATTTTATACTGTATACAATTATACACCACCTAGGTATTAATTGATATTTTGTTTCATGTGCGGGGCGCTAATTGAAACACCGTTATTAGTTTTTTTGGGTTCCGTACCCAGAAAATAAAAACGGGACCCTATTTTTTGCTTTGAATGATCAATCAACCAATTTTAACAAAGTCGACTTTTTTATTTCAAATTAATCTCTACAGTGTTTATTTTTTAGATTATTATTTAAATATAAATAAAAAATACATTAGAAGTTTCTATTGCGTGAAAGACTTTATTGAACTTCTGAAAATAATAAGCGTTTAACCCTTCAGATACCGTCAATTAGAGACACAATAGTAAGACAATAGATGCGCGGCCACCGGTGGTCGCTTGGGTATTCATGAATGAAAGTGCCTAAGTGTTTAAAAAAAAGTCTCCTGTAAAATTTGCTCACTGTTCGATTGGCCGCTCAACACTAGGCCCCTAACGTTGTCTATCAATAACTAGATTGTATCTCCTAAACCATGATCGCTAGACAGTTGCCATTTTCACAGGTGATCTGCTGCCGCCATAACAACAAATTCTAAAAATTGAATGAAATAATTGTGTAAAAAAACGTTGTTTACGGAACCCTTTGTGCGCGAGTGCAACTCGCACTTGCCCGGTTTTAGATAATATTTGGCGATAATTAAAAGTAGCTGCATACTTTTCGGGCAGTAAGGCTTTTTGTTAATGTTAAACTTGATATTTATGTAATTAAAATTCGGGTTAATGTCTCAGTGCGTGCAGTTCAGTATAATGCTATTCGTGTCAAGAATTTGAACAAAAACTGCCAAGAATGTTAACACAACTTGTCTAACTAGGAACTTGTGTAACAACAGTTTATAGTCAAAGGTAAATAAGATTGAAGGAGTAGATACCGTTAATGTAAGAAAACCCTTCAGTAAATATTTTAAACTAGCTTATGCCTTCAAGATATCCACTGGAGAACCAAGGTCAACGGTATAGCTCGAAGAATGGCCAAACTTTAATGTCAGTGCACATTGCTTGCAGAACAGATGATCGATTGGCTTGCTGTCCGACCGTCCGGTAACTGTCCGGACCGAGCCCAAGACGTCGGCGGCGCGCACTGTTCCCGCGCGCCTCAAGGAGTTGCCAGCAACAGGAGGGGCCCGGTTGGGTCGAAGCCTACTGGGGCCAAGGTTATCCGAAATGAAATTCGAGCCCCGGTATGAAGAGGCTAGAAGGAACGGGGTGGGTTTTTAGTCAGTAAGAGTCTGACACTATCGACCGCTCCACTCAAGAGCGGTTGTCATAAGATGATTTTTGCCCACCGTATAAAAAAACAGATGATCGATATACGGAGATAAAAAGATCTGGAGTAGCGATGCGTACCAAAAGACGCAGCGTTGGAAGGCCTCTCATGGTGGACCTATGACCTGGTGGGAGTAGCGGAATACGACGCATAGGACTGTTCGTTGGCATCAACCATGTCGGTTGGCAATTGGCTGCTGCGCTACCTGTTGCAGATTTGATTACTGCACGCAACAAATACCAGTTTAGAATAATATTCCACAACTATCACACAACGCCGTCTAGTCCCAAACTAAGCAGAGCTTATGTTATGGTTACTAGACAACTGATAAACATACTTATATATTTCTAAATACGTACATAATATAGATAAATTACACCCAGAAACAGAACAAATGATCATGCTCATCACATAAACATTTGTCTTGGGTGGGAATCGAACCCACGACCTCCGGCATAGGAGTCAGGGCCACTCACCACTAGACCAACAGGCCAGTCTAATGGCTTACAGCTAGTGGTTGCGGGTCTAGGTGTATTGTTTACAATGCAGGAGTTATTCCTAGATTGGGGCAAAGGTTTCTTAACAAAAAGTGGATGAATAAATCTGATTTCTACTAAAAGTCTGATTCAAAATGGCCTGGATAGCCTTAGTCCAGCACTGAAACATGACAAGCTAAAATGATTGGATTAAAACTTAACATTAAATTGAATGATTAATTTGATCTCACAATTGTAGCATATTAATATTTGAATATATTATAACATAGTTGTTTATATGAATCTATAAACAGTCTATTTCAACATGATATCAATATACTAGAAACATATTATTATTATTGATAGACTTGTATTATGTAATTTTACGATTTTAGAAAACCAAAACCTCTGGCCTTTTGTGGTGAAACCAAAATATTGACGAGAGAAGATTTTTCTAAAGTATGTGTCATTTTACACATGCTTTAGAAAAATCTTCTTAAAATGTTAAATGTCGCGCACACACATGCACACACGCATTCATGTGTATGCACGACATTTGACATTTTGTATCAAGTGAAATTTATTTTTTCTATCAGTATAACAGAGGCGTATTTTGTTCTATCTGTGACACAAATTAAAAAAAAGTGTAATATTATTGTCCAGTTTAAAGTCCTTGAATAACAGGGTGTATTTTGCAAATAACCAATAAAAGAGAATTGATAAAAATACTGTCTATTTTAGTTTTTTCACAGCCGCCAGGCGCCTGAAAGTCTGATCATCAATTTCTCCAAGGAATTGTTCTGTGTTACTGTGTTCCTCTGTTACTGGGTTTTGGGAGCCTGATGCTCCATGTAAAACGTAAGTAATCAACCGCGTTTGGTTACACTGGAAGTCGACCCTCAGCTAGTTGGGAAAAGGCTAAGGAGATGATGAACCCTGTCGGAGACCCCTAGCAGTCTGGATCGCATGACGACTACCGGCTACCGTAGGCGCGTGTTTGCGGACGGCGACCCATGGGTATATCGTCGCACCGAGGCTCGTGTTGTGTTCCACACGCGCCCCGAGGAGATGTCAGCAAAATTGTAGAAGCCAGTTATTGATTGCTGCGGATTGTTGGAAGGAGTAACCGCATCCCTCACAATAAAGGGCAACTGAAGGTAAACTATAGGTTTTATTCCCGTAAAAAAGGAGGGTCGATAAAGAGAGAATTGATAAACTTGATTTTTTTTTAAACTTAAATACAATATTTACATTATTTTTTAAGGGACATAAGTGACGGTCGGTATAAACAAAATTGTCCTTTTAAAGATACTTCGTGTTGTCGTTACATATGTGGATAACATTTGTTACGAACTCAAACAAGTTTGGCTAGTTCACTAAAATGAGACTATTCACTCGTGAAAAGCTAATCGTTGGATCTAAATATATTCTGGTTTACAAATACTTGTTTATGCATAATTATATAAACGCGAATGTTGGTATAACTACTGATTAGGAGACGTTGGTATTTTTATACCAAATTTTTTGCCATAGAAAAGGCCAGCTGTCATTTCACAGATACGACATTTATTTTTTAAAGTGGGAAATAATTCAATGATTAGCGGGAAACGCTCCGAGTGGAAGAGCGTGTCTTACACTGAGCTATTGTCACACCTGTGTCCTTCAGTTGCTTTATGCTTTCTAGGATCAAAACCTTACTTTTCAGAAATTCCCCGTGGCTTTAGTGGGCATTGGCCCTGCTGGAGACATATTTGAATTACTAATTTTATGTCATTCAATTTGGCGCAGTGAGATATAATTAAGCATCTAATTTGGTGACACATTTATTTTTATTTATATATGCTGTCATAGTAAGAAACGACTTACCAGTTCTAGAATATTAAGTTGATAGTCATTAAGCGTAATCTTTCTTTTCAAGAGGGAAAATTCCTTTTGAATATATTTGTTTTAATGAAATAATCACACCTTACACCCTAAGGGGTCAGAGATTTGGTAATAACCTAAACCTTATCTATTTATATAAAGTACACTGCAACATATTAAGTATTACACTTCTGCAGTTAATAATCGTTACTTTTGGACACAAAAGCGATTCCAAAATAAAAGTCTGTCCTTTTTCCCAAGAGGATAAGCAGAAACTACTTTTAAATAAACTATTTATTTCTATACAAAACTCACCGTAAGCCACGCAGGCGAACAAAACCGCGAACTGTGCACTACTCCTCATGTCTGCTTGTTTGTGTGTGTGTTTGTTTGTAGTCGCGACGTGTGCGCGTGGTACTGGGCCCGGTAGCACTGGCGGCGCGCGCGCAGACCACCGACCGGCCGCCAAACGCGAGGCGGTGGTCGTATCTATAGTGTAGATGAGATTTTCTTTTGTTCTGTTAGGTGATAAGTGAAAAGGGCTCCTGTTGTGTTTGGATCTTAAAACCGAGCCTGTGGTCCCAACTTTCACATTTTTAAATAGTGTTTTAGGAAAGTCGCATTAAAGTAAAGTTCCCAAAGAAAAAGCATTATAATACAGGTATCAAAAATCTGTATTTATTTTATTAGTGATCCCAAAACACTATAAAGAGCCTCTTTTTTTTCTTTTTTTTTTCGATGGGAAAATCATCTTATGACAAAATCCGCTCTTGGGCGGAGCGGGAGATAGTGTCAGACTCTTACTGACTAAAAACCCCGCGCCGTTCCTTCTAGTCTTCACACCGGGGTACGAGCTCCCTTTCGGACAACCCTGTCCCCAGTAGGCTTCGACCCAGCTAGGCCGCTCCTACCCAGCTGGGCCCCTCCTAGCCCCATGACCCTTAAGATATTTATTTGTTTACAATTGAATGCATCACTACTTGCAAAAATCTTTGAAAGTAAGTGTAACCAAAAGTTTTTAAGCTTTTCCTAGACATGAAAATGTTAGAAAATTATGCGTAACATCAAAATTTGACTACCTGTAACCATTATACATTATACATACCATTATATATGCTTATATGGTAAGACATTTTATTTCACACTACATCAAAAGATATAATTTTTCTACTACAGAACAAATAATACAACAATCGGGACAAAATGTTAAGTAAGTTTTCTAAAAAGGACAAAATTGGCACAAAACTATCCAGACCGTCTAGAGAAATCCTCTGAAAAAAAAAAACAAACCAAGAAAATTGTACTTATTTATTTAACTCATCATGTAGGTACACATATAAAATAAAAGACAATAAAAATGAAAAAAAAAATAAGTTAAAAGATAACGTTTATTTCTAAAGAAATCTTTTCCAGCTTATCTACAAAAAAAGAGTTGGCAAAAATAGATATGTAAGCATCGTGTTCAAGAACAAACAAGACACATAAGCAAGACTATGAATACGACACCAGTCGGTATCGGTCTGAGGTCACCTCTTACGAAAACGGCCATATACCTCACGCGGCGTGCTTTGATTAACAATCCTAAAGCACACAGACACACACGCCTGGAAGTGATAGTGTTAATTAATCGAAATTAAACTTTAATCCGTTGCGTAGTCCTGAGAGAAACTCGCTGTCACTGTGTCACTGACAAGAATATCTATCAACGTACGTAATTAAGATGACAGCCAGATTGATTGTGCACTCAGATACATAGTTGAGACAGGATTATTATTAGTTTGTGAATTAGTTCTTACTGCTTCGTACTGTCATAATGTCACGCCATTTTTTTCTTGTCTTTTCTTTTAAGTTGGGACATTATCCAATGACTTCTCTAAGGAGCGGGAGTGCGTGTCAGTATTTTACTGATTATAACCACACCTGTGTCCTTCAGGTGTTCTTTGTGTTTTGAAACCATGGGTTTTCTTCCCAGAAAATCCCTGCGAGTCTTGTCCCGGTTTACGGGACTTATTTAAGAGGGTCCTTCTCCACTCGCTTATCGTAAACATCGAAAATGGTTTAAAAGCTTGTTACTTCATTTAATGCAATCCAACGCGATGTTTGACGAAAAGGCAACGCAAAAAAAGAGAGATAACGCCAGGAAACTCTCTTAGTTTTCGGTAATTCCGAGATTTTCTCGTAAATTTCACAAAACTTGCTCCAGGAAATAGCTGTTTTTTTTAAACCCTTAAAAGTTATTGGAAAAAGTTGTCGTCATTTAGAATGACGACAACTTTTTTCTAAATGACGACAACGTTAGCTCTAGAACATTTGAAAGGTCTCTAGAGGATTACTTTTTTGACTTTTTTAATTTTTAGGCAAATTATGAAGTGTCAAATTTCATACAAAATAGGACATTTTCAGAGGTTTTTACTGGATCAATTTTACACAAATTTAGAAATTGGTTTCTTTAGAAACCTAGATAATATCCACAAGATACTGTGTTTCCAAAATATCTAATGAAAAATGTGTAATAACGTCATAATCAGTTATGAGCGGTTGTATGAAAAACAGTGTAAATGTGAGTCGTGATGCACCACCTTAAGTAAAGAACTCTCCTTTTGTTTAAAAGTTGACTCAGGGTAACTTGCTTCTCAAAAGACGACGAGGAATGCGAAGCTCGCCATCCAGTAAGAACCGAACCCGATTCGTCGGCGGCGCATAGTGTTCCACATGTACACCAAAAATATATAATTTTGCTGATAGATGATATGATAGATATAAGAAAGGATTTCTATGAGCAAAACCCTACTGGCCCAATATAGCCGAACCTGCTAGGGCTAAAGGAATTTTCGAAAGAGAGACTGTACTCCCGGAATTTTAAGGGCAACAAGACACAGGTGAGTTTTTTGTCAGTGAAAGTCTGACACACTCTCTCACTCCTCCTTAGAGCCGGAGAAGTCATTTGATGACTTCACACCTCAAATAATACACACCTGATGTTTTATTTGACATTGATGGTATTTATCAAGTTTCCTAAATAACCATTTCTAAAGTGACATTGTCTTATTTACAAAGAGGGCCCTTTGAAGAAAATAGGATGATTGCAAACTTTCGATTACATTACAGCTTATCACCTGTTTATCATCATGGAATCGCAGTCAAGCACTAGTTTATGTTGTTAAAATGAAATACAAAAGTTTTGCTTCAAACAAAGGTGAGCTAAATAATTAAGAGTAGTATTTAACTGTTCATCAATTTATTCCTGTTTTCTAGTACAAAATAAACCTTTGTTACACCAAAAACACTAATGTTGCACTAAAATAGGCTCAGTCTATTAATAATAAATTATAAAAAGTCCATTAATATTCGGTGTACAATTAGTATTTTTAGTTAAGAATAGGATTTTTGGGGCATGGCTAAAAATATCCGATTAATTGATAATTAATTGACTCACTTATAAAGGCTATTAAATTAAGATGATCCAAATATAGAGGTGAACAATGATATAACCAGAACTTTCTATCTCGTTATTAAGGTCAGCTTAAGTTAGGCAGCGTAAAAATGTCAGGACTTCATCATTACATAGCATAGTCGGGCTTATAATGTTCTCACTGTTGGGATTCAGGCTTCCTCTCTAGGAGAGAGAACAGGCTGTAATCCACCACGTAGGCTCGGTGCGGGTTGATGGATTTCACATGGTTCTAGATCATTTAGCCGGTTTCCTCATCAAAATTATCAGTCAATAGTAGAGTAGGTTTCTCATATATACAAGGCTTCTTTTACCGCGTTTCACTATAGTTTCAATAACAGCTAGCTTCATTTTTAATGGTGCTATTTCACTTTTAATAAAATGCTCGAAATTACGCAAAAAGAGATTTTTCAAGTTTATGAATAGATTATTTTGCTCAAGCATTTTTATTTATTTTATATTACCAGTTCATGTAAAAGAATTACCTTAAGGGAACATACACCGGGATAATAAGTACATGTGCTAAACATGCTATTCCGTTTAGTTAATCTAAAAGATTATGAAGAAATAAAAACTAGACACTCACAAATGTAATTAAAGTCATTCTTTTGTAATTTTTCTTGAAACTTTCTCAAAAATCTTTGTGGTATTACAACAAATATTCTTATACAGCAAGACTTCATAACTAGACTTCATAGAAATGATGAATGAAACAAAAAAATTGGCGTGAAAAACAATTTATTATTATTATTATGAGCCCGTTGTGTCCCACTGCAGGGCAAAGGCCTCCCTTCCGTTATTCCACTCTTTTCTGTCCTTAGCCACTTCTGGCCAATCCTTAAGGTAGGAGTCCAAATCGTCACGCCATCTCCTTCTGGGCCTACCGCGTCGCCGGCTCCTGCTGTTCGGAATCCAGTCAGTAGTTACTTGTGAAAAACAAACAAATGAATAAACATACATACAAGAGTTACAAGATCTAACTTATTATGTGATGGTACTTATTATTGAGTCAGTCGACTAGTTTGAACCTTTTACTGATGACCTGGTGAAGGTTGCGGGAAGTCGATGGATGCGAGACGCGCAGGAGCGTTCGTTGTGGCGACGCTTGGGGGAGGCCTATGTCCAGCAGTGGACGTGTATCGGCTGTAATGATGATGATGATGATGATGATGATGACTAGTTTATAAACACCTGTTAATAAGAATTCATAACTGTTTAAAACATACCGTTCTTATCGTTAGGCGAAACTAGCCTTATTAAATGAATGGTTTTGAACCTTTAAGGGGATGCAACTCGACATACCTACATTTTCACTGTTTTTCATACAACCACTCTTACGCGATTATGACGTTATTGCACGTTTTTTATTTGATAATTTGGAAACATAGTATTATGTGGATATTATCTAGGCTTCTATTGAAATCAATTTCTAAATTTCTGTATAACTATTCCAGTAAAAACCTTTAAAAATCTGCTACTGTGCATAAACTTTGACACTTCATAATTTACTCAAAAATTAAAAAGTCAAAAAAGTATAACAACATATCAAAATTGACGACAATATTTTTGAAATAGTTTTAAAGGTTTAAAAAAAAACACATGTTTCCTGGAACAAGTTTTGTAAAATATTCGAGTTGATCGTGGAATTACCGAATGCTAACACATCTTTCTGGTGTGATTTCATTTTTTTGCGTTGCGTTTTCGTCAAACATCGCGTTGGATTGCGTTAGATGAAGTAACAAGCTTTTAAACCATGCTCGATGTTTTTAGCGGTAAGAAAATCATTTAATGGCTCTTGGGTGGAGCGGGATATAGTATCAGACTTTTACTGACTAAAAGCCTACTCCTGTTCCTTCGTTGCCTTTTGTACCGGAGCTTGAGCTTTGCTGAAAGGCGAATGGAAAAGCAGCCTCTTAAAATATTATAATAAACAATAATATTTAGGGTGACTGGTAATTAGTGACCAATATTTATATACACCTGATTTACTCATGATTACAAACGACTTTCCTAAAGAAATAATAAATAAAAAACTTAATAGAACCATTTTCCACTTCTTCGCGGACGAAGTCGCGGACAAAAACTAGTAAGCTATAATACTGTAAAGTTTCATCCATATCCTTACAGCCGATGGACCAAACATACACAGACATATGCAAACTTTCGCCTTTATAATATTAGTATGATATATATAAATATGTATATGTATATTTGTCTCGTTTAGCTTTACTCAGTGGAACGTGTCCGGTAGATAAAAGGTGATCGTTTTGCAAGTC
The DNA here is from genome assembly GCA_949319445.1 of Mythimna lalbum. NCBI lineage: Eukaryota > Metazoa > Arthropoda > Insecta > Lepidoptera > Noctuidae > Mythimna > Mythimna lalbum. The sequence continues at coordinate 19,582,013 of OX439346.1, read as the reverse complement.
CGAGCGCGGTACGTTGTCAGCCTGTCATGTTTCGCAATCACTTTTCTTTATGCTAATCTTGCGCTGAGTATATTTTTACTAACAGATATACGACATTATATTTAGTATATGCGAAACCCGAAACACGTGTCTAATGTTTTTATGTTAAAGATCTATGTCATCATTATCTTCCTGCCCTTATCCCGTTTTATTTGGGCGTCCCCAAATAAAACGGGATAAGGGCAGGAAGATGATGATGACATAGATCTTTGGGGACGGTGCAACACGTTTCTTTCTTCCATTCTGCCCTGTCACTCGTCACGCTATTTATTACTAACTCCCTTTTCATTCACATCACTTCTGATACAATCCATCCATCTTTTTTTTGGCCTCCCTCTCCCTCTCCATCCATCCACATGTAAATTCATAACTCTTTTAGCAACATGCGTTTCATTTCTCCTCTTTACAGGACCATACCAAGACAAACGATTCCCTTTCAACTTTTCAATCACAGGCGCCACTTTTAAACTTTCCCTAATATACTCATTTCTCACTTTATCTATTCTCGTCACACCACACATCCATCTCAACATTCTCATCTCCGCTACATGCAATCTTTTTTCATCCGTCATTCAGGTTTCGCATAAAGTAAAAATAATGTTGTATAAGTGTTACTAGCTGCTTCCAGTGGTTTCACCCGCTCGACAGTAGAAAATTGTCTCAAGAGATCATACCCCCGAGATAAAAAGTATCCTGTGTACTATACTAGGATATGGTCTATCAGTGTACTAAGTTTCATCAAAATATGTTCAACCGATCAACCGTGAAGAATTTACAAACATACTACACACACACTAACTTTTGCCCTTATAATGTTGGTGTGATTCAAATGAATTCTAGGAACTAATAAAATTGAAGAGTTATGTTAGGAAGAAATTAGAAAAAAATATAAAGCATATCAGATTGCAATTAAACTACGATTTGCGATAGTAACTACCACAATATTGTGAACAGTAATTGTTTAAGTTACTACACGAATTATTAGTGATCGCCTGTGTGTATGTTTACAGTAATAATCATGCAAATTGCAAATCCATGCTAAAAGAGATTAGTTACTCCGTTCCTTTAAAAAAGGCTCAACTATTTTTGATGCAATTTGGCACCTTGTCCCACGGACATAGAATATTATTTTATCCACTAGCAGAAACCAGTAAAATGGTTTAAATAGAGCTTACGCAAGTTATCTTGATTCACCCCACATCAACATACTTTTATTTTACACCAACAGACTCAGACTTGTTGGTTGATGCAACTTCTTTGTGATGATATGGCAATGCCACGCTGGATGGCAATGCTGATTCGTTGACCGAAGAAAAGCCTCTCTGGTCACGCGAAGAATCAACCAACCATTTGCTGGTTCCCTATCCCTAACAACTCGATAAGCGCTCGAAACCCATGGCCCCAGTGTTAAAGATTGTTACCATTATAGACATATTTGCTGTAATAATAACGTGGGACAGGAAGAGCTCATTGAGAATACAATACAGTTTTTTTTTTTACATTGAATTTAATACCATTATAGTTTTTAATAAGGAATATAAGATGGTCAATGGAGTTTTGTTTTCTCTTCTCTGGTTCGTTTAACTTATGTAGTGAAAGAGTATAAAGAAGAAACATCGTTATTTTTATTCAAATCAAGCCTCATACAGAGCTTTGTCTCAACATTAAAGTACGTTCTAATTTCGCCAGCCCATTTATACGTAGGCTTTGTAAACTGCCGGAACTTAAAGCGGCAATACATACAATTTATACAGAACTGCTCTCATTTCGAAAACTTCTAAATACGCTCACTATTTCGGAATACTGGACCTGGCAGACCAAGTAATTGACTTAACTGAATCGATTTTACTGGGAGGTTTTGAGAGAAGTAGGTGCTTTGTGGCTTAAAATGCAATAAAAACTTACGTTTTGTAAAACTAATTTATATTTTTTTTAAATCGTGCGAGTCGGACTCACGCGCTGAAAATTCCGTACAAACTTACTTATGTAAATACCTAAAATTTTTGAGATTCGATTCCAGAATCGAGTCTCAAAAATTTTATCGAATCGTAAAAGTCATTATTTGTCCCGCAATCTCCAATTTATAGTTTTCCCTTTACTTGTGCTAGGAGTACTTTTTGCCAAATTTCAGAAATATAGGTTAACACAAAGTATTCAATAGGTTCTGATTTTCCATGCGAATTTTAAAAATATGCAGGTGAAACAATGGTCAAGTCGACCCTATTAGTAGATAGTTAAAGTAAAAATTTTGAACTTCGCAGTCTAAAACTACAAGTAACTATTTTACAATCAATATTTACCCCAGCACAATTACCACTATACAATACCCAAAATAAAAAAGCCAGATCGATAAAACAAGCGCGCTACTATAAGTTGCGTACGCGCAAATCGGTCACGATTCGCGTCGCCGACAAAAAGTTGACGTTATCTGCTATCAGTCGCTCCACTAGTTATGTTGTTAAGACCTTCGACATGGCCATGAGTTGGGAAATTTGTGGAGAAGGTAATTTAACAGCGTTCAACACAGGCTGAATAGTGTTTGCGCCTGATGGAAAACAATTAATTCGATTATCTGTGTCTTATAACAGCAAAATTAGTATGTTCTATTTTAGCAGATGTACGGCGAGTATCCTCCCTGACGTTGTTGAAACCGCGTACATTGAAGGATTGGAACTATTCGCCTGCTGTGATCTTCCCATCCAATTATAATTTAGGAGTCTTCAAGGCTAGAATGAATAGGCTCTTAATAAACTAGTGCACTTCATTACCTATCGAGGCGCACTAGTTTACTCACCTGTTCCGCAGTCAAGCACTAGTTTATATTCATAAAAAAAAAAAAATGGATTTTCTGTGTCTGATAGCAGCAAAATATATTTATTATACAATACATACCTAATATTTTAGAAAAACCTAGTTTTCCTCGGAGTGATAAATAAACGTTGCGTAACATTTTAACGTACTTACTTACTTTTTACTTACTTATTTTTATTTTACTTTTACTTACTCATGAAATTCTACAATACTTAATGTAATCTACTCAAAGTATAAATATTCTTCTAAACAAAGCTTTTAGAATACTTGCCAAAAAGTCTGTTTTAATGATAATAATTGTTTTTCTACGTCTGTGATAATCATTAATGTAAATTATATCTACTTTCGAGTTTTAGTGGTAGCCATTTTATGATGCTCACTTTTCAATTTTAGGTCTGACAGCCTGAAGCCATAAATAAATGGGTTAATAGAAAATATTCTATAGGTTTTGATTTCCTTGCAAATATCAAAATAGTGAAATAATGGTCAAGCCGAGCCTATCTATCTATTAGTAAAAATAAAAAGTAATAACTTTAAAATCATCCATTAACTCAGAACAATTACCACTACACAATTTTCAAAAAAAGCCAGATCGATAAAACAAGCACGTTTTAAAGGTAGTCATTTTATGATGTTCACTTTTCAATTTTAGGTCTGACACTATACGCGAAGACTAATTGGGTTACTATCGTTTATCATTTGTTTTTCCTTTTAGTTAGTTACCTGTAAATCATCCAAGCCATAAATAAATGGTTTACTTCTTAAAAAAACCAATAACAACTACTGTTCAACTATACCAACCAACATCGTTGGAGATTAGCACAATGAAAACTACACACGTTTCTAGAAAGATACACACAAACGCTTTCTCTACATAACACAAGTCAAATAAAACAAACTTACATAACATTTGAATAGAAGTCGAAAAATAGCAAGTCGTGATCTAGCTAAGAGAAACATATCAGATATCTCACAAGAATATTATTCTTATGTATGTATTACGAGTGTCTATAGTAATAAAAGATATTTAGGTTTGATTGACGTCTCTTTTATGATATGCTAGCTTTCCGCCCGCGGCTTCGCCCGCGTGGACTACAGTTTATATCGCGGGCAGAGACCCGTGCTCAGCAGTAGAATTATAGGTAGCCTATGTGTTATTCCAGTGTCTCTTCTACCTACCTACCAAATTTGATCTAAATCCGTTCAGTAGTTTTTGCGTGAAAGCGTAACAGACAGACAGACAGACAGACAGAGTTACTTTCGCATTTATAATCTTAGTAGGGATTTTTGAATCAATAATCAATTACTTTTGAGACTCGATAGACCAATGAAATCGTCAGTATTGATACCTTTTTACAAGCTCTTATTTAGTTTCACTTGTCCCGATGTTTGTCTGTAATTAAATCTTGCAAATTAAATTTGACCCACTTCCCGGTTACCGATTGAGCTGAAACTTTGCATGCACGTGTAAATCAGATGACAATGCAATATTGCAAAAAGATTTAACCACATTTAATATATTTCATCATATCAGCCGAAAGACGTCCACTGGTAGCCATAGGCGTCGCCACAACGACCGGTCCTGTGCGTCCCCTGCATCCATCGGATTCCCGCGACCCTGAACGGGTCATCGGTCTACCTTGTGGGAGGCCTTCCAACGCTGTGTCTTCTGGTACGAGGTTGCCACTTCAGAACCTTTCGTCCCCATCGTCCATCTGTTATGCGTGCAATGTGTCCTGCCTATTGCCACTTAAGTTTAGCGATTCTTCGAGCTATGTCAATTATGTTTATTTATTTATTTATTTATTTAAACTTCATGTACAGTAGTGGTACATAGGCGGACTTAATGCAACAAGGCATTCTCTACCAGTCAACCTTTGGGTTAAAAAAAGACAACACTGTGGTAGGTTTGCACAATAAACCAATAACAGATACTACAAACGGAAAAATATAAAATAAGTTATTTATAATAATAAAATACATAAATACGCTATATTAAAAAACTAATAAATACTATGAAAATTATCAAATCATTACGATAACTCAATAATAACAATTCTGACGAAGACCGAACTAAAGTTGAGAGGACTTCAAGTAGTAGTTCCGAATTTTACGTTTTAAGGTAACTTTTTTCACAACCTGAAAACTTGGAGCAAAGCTAGGTATATTATACCTATTTTCTGAAGCAATAGTAATAAGTATTATCATAGAAAACGTAATATCTATAAAATAATAAATCTGTAGAAGTTTTTAATTGTGAGTGCATCACGTAAAATGTACGAAATCGATGTCGATAACTTTTATATATTAAAATTGTGTGTATCTTAATATATTACTAAAGCAAGACTTACTATTTCATCGCAATCGGTTGACTATATCGTAAGATATACTGACTGACCTGTTGGTCTAGTGGTTAGTGGCCCTGACTGCTATGCCGGAGGTCGTGGGTTCGATTCCCACCCAGGACAAATGTTTATGTGATGAGCATGATCATTTGTTCTGTGTCTGGGTGTAATTTATTTATAATATGTATGTATTTAGAAATATATAAGTAAGTTTATCAGTTGTCTAGTACCCATAATACAAGCTCTGCTTAGCTTGGGACTAGACGGCGTTGTGTGATAGTTGTGAAATATTATTATATACTACATTTATTGACTGCTATACTTAGGCAGTACGAAGTTCGCCGAGTCAGCAACAACATCAAACATCGAGTTCACACCAATATCACTTTTCAGTTGGACAATTTGAATCTTTCAAACCATTCGCAAATCATATTTCAGCTCTTGCGGGCCGCAAGTTGGAAACCACTGCTCTAAAACCTTTTGTCACCATAGAAGTAAAGTCTTATAAGTGTGTGCGTAGGACTTACATGACTTAATTCTACCATCGGACAACCCGACGTACGGCGATTGTCCACCTTTATTAACACATCTACTGTCTGGACTAAGAGTTTCACCTCGTCGTTTATACCGAAGACGTATGATAGTGTGAGTGACTGGACTCTACCATCACCTTTCTACCAACGGGCAACCCGACGTATGGCTATGGTCCACCTTTATGTTGTGAACACCTCTACGGTCTGGACTAAGCATTTCGCCTTGTGGTTTATTCCGAAGTCTTTGAGAGTGTGCGCAGGACTTACATGACTTGATTCCGCCATCACCTTTCTACCATCGAACAACACGACATACAACGATTATCCACCTTTACCTTGATAACACCTCTACGGACCAGACTACGATTTGACCATTAGTATATTAAATTGTGTGCTGTGTGAACTTTAGAAGAGACTTTGACCTTTGAGGTAATTCCGGTGTTTCTTCTCTGGAAACTTAGCTTCATCTAGTTAAAATTGACGAAAAAAATTAATACATAGTTTAAAAAGATACTTTTATACGTCAACAAAGTGTGTTTTTGCATAGTAAATATCATTTATTCTTAAATTTATAGAGTTTAGACTACAATTTGTTACCAATCATTATTTGTATAAGTCGCTCACTGATCATGTCCGCCTATCACCTTGATATCGAACGGACGTCAATTCGATTATAAACTAATTGAAAGGAGCAGACCAATGGTTATGATAAGCATATGATTTAATACATGTGACCTAAGGCTCTTAGAAACAAAAACATAATTATAAATCGAAAAGTGACGCAATTTTAAGCAGTTGCAAATTGTTGGTTACGAAATGTAACCTGTAATTTTTTGAAACTCTTTGTCCTAATTTTTAGGGTACCGTGGGTGAAACGGAACCCTATTACTAAGACTCCACTCCTCTCCTCATAAACCCTAATAGCTAGACCTTTCATGCGCTACACCGACTCGTACTTGGCCGATTTATATTTGTCTCATTTGTTCATTGGTTGACTAGGTATTGTTGTCTAAAACTAACGAAATTCACTTTAGCCTTTTCCGTACTCTTGACTAAAGGCTAGCTAAAGTTCAAAGAGCGTCTACGAATGTCAGCAGAAGTACGAATATTTTTTTGATATTTCAAATTATCCAATAACGACATGTCAGACTTTTACTGACTAAAACCACACCTATTTTCCTTCTTCGCCTAGCATTCCAGAACTCTGAGTGTCCCTATTGGAAGGCAACCCAAAGTTCTTCTCCATAGAGACGCGTATATCTACGCTTTGGAACGTGCAATTTAGCTTCATTTTTCTTGGACTGACCGACATTTGACTATTCAAAAGTGCCTACATTTGGTCTATTTGAAATAAATGATTTTGAATTTGAATTTGAATTTGCCCCAGTATGCTTCGGCCCTGCTAGGCCCCAACGAAAATAAAAATTGTCTAGCATTAGCTATAATACGATATGTGGCGCCATCTCTCTGTGATCAACATGAACCATTAACAAATGTTACTCGACTAGTTTGCCAACGAATCAGCAATCAGTTCACTATAAAGCCAACAGACGTCGTCAGAAAGCGTGATTATAATGTGGTTGTACTGAAAAATATTTACCATTTCTACATTTTGAATTTCTATTACCAATATTTATTCAAGACTTTTATTCTAAACCACAATTTGAGCTCTTCTATCTGTATTTATTCTTCTATGTATACATAAATGAAATAATATATATAAACAACTATTTAGAAAGTAAATTATACTGCATATATCCAAGGACTGAAACAAACTGCTGCGGTCTTCCCGTCCGATTATAATTTAGAAGTCTTCAAGGCCAGAGGTAATAAATAGACACTTAATTCATGAATCCCCAAGCGACCACCGGTGGCCGCGCATCTATTGTCTTACTATTGTGTCTCTAATTGACGGTATCTGAAGGGTTAATAAACTAGTGCGCCTCACCATCAACGATAGCATACTTACCATCAGGCGGGATCGCAATCCAGCACCAGTTTATATAATTCATCATCATCATCATCAGCCTTTTTAATGTTCCCACTGCTGGGACTCAGGCCTCCTCTCTAGGAGAGGGAAAGGGCCGTAATCCACCACGCGGGCCCAGTACGTGTTGGTGGATGTCACATGTCTTAAAATTTTTGGTTCTTGGACACGCTGGTTTCCTCACGATGTTTTCCTTCACCGTTTTGAGAGCAGTGGTGATGAAATAAATTACCCAAGTAATGAACCTGGCTGGGTTCGAACCCGCGACCTACAACTCGTAAGTCGGGGCCTTTACCACTCGGCCACCACTGCTCCCTGCATATATAATTTATATTTTTAAATTAAAATTGGAAGCTGTTGGAGGTTCAAAAATGAACCCCATCAAAATCTATTTATCTACTCTAATCCACTTTATTCTTACATCGTTGTATTGAGTGCAGACTGCGACCGCGCTTGCGCAATGGCTACAATTATTATTGGTTTGAAATACTACCTGCAATAACCTAAGGCTTTATTTGCTCAAATAAAATTAACTAGACTATTTAAGTATATTTTATTATTATTATTATTAAGTGTTATTGTTGTCATGTTGATCTTTATATGGAACTAGCGGCTTGTTCCGAATTTGTACGGGCAATTTATATTGAAATCGGCACAGTAGTATTTGAGTTTATTCATTACAAACATACACACAAAAATAAAAAAAATCCCTCTTTATAATATTAGTGTAGATAACTGTAAATGTTGATGTTGATCTGGTACATCTCGAATACATTTATTTTAAATTTTGGGAGGCTCAGTAATAATTAACTTTTATAGATGCATACAAAATTAACAAATCTAAGAGTATATACTCGTACCTATATACCTACAAAAGACTAACTGACTGACATATCAATGCACAGCCGAAACTACTGAGACTATGAAATTTTGCACAAGGCTTCCATTTATGACGTAGCCGAGGTGAGTCAGTGAACGACGCAAAAGAAGATTTTTCAAATTCTACCCGCTTAGAGAATGAAATGGTGACCTAAAGTATATACGGAGAAACTTACTTTCACGAGGGCGAAGCCGCTAGCTGAAACTAGTATTGTTGAAGTCGCTAAAGAGACTAGAAACGCTAACACTTTGTGCTTGAGAACTGTGCAGTGTTCAGTGTGTGTTACAACCTCTCGTCACTGGAGCAGAAGTCACGAAAACCAGAACAAGCCGTCCGACTGACACGTAGACCACACGCCTCCCCGAGTTCACAAGGTTAGTGCAGTTTCCTTCTATTACGAGCGGTTTTCTTTGTTTCCAAATCCTAAACGACTCCAATAAGATTCCATCATATACTGAAAGAACTGAGAAACTATAGCCCGCAAATACAGTCCACAACCAATATAATATTGCGCATCCATTTTCTTTCATCATCAACATCATTAGCCTTTTTTTTAATGTTCCCACTGCCGGGATTCAGACCTTCTCTCTAGAAGAGGGAATGGGCCGTAATATACCAGGGCCCAGTGCAGGTTGATGAGTGTCATATGTCTTCGAATTTTTGGTTCTAGAACATGCCGGTATCCTCACGATGTTTTCCTTTCACCGTTTAGAGAGCAGTGGTGATCAAATAAATTACACAAAGTAATGCACCTGGCTGGGGTCGAACCCGTGACCTACAACTCGTTAGTCGGAGCCATGAAAACTCGGCCACCACTGCTCTCGACATTTTCTTTGGTATAATGGTATAAATGTCGCATATTTACTCATTAATTTACAAAATAAGAAACTGTGAAGACATGAAAAAATAACTCTTTTATTTTTAAATAATATTACAAACCTATGCTCTTAGCAGTTCTTTGCATGCTAAAACCATGGATTTCTTTTTCAGAAATTCCCCCTAGCACTAGCGGGTATCGGTCCTGCTGGGCCTCTACAGTTTTGCGATATTCTAACTTTTACCTTTCTTATTTATTGTCTACATATTAATACAAAAGCAGTGGTGGTGACCCAGTGCTAACGGTCCCGACTGACAACTAGTGCGTTGTTGGTTCAAACCCAGTCAGGCGAAAAGTAAACACTTTGTGTAATTTATTTCATCATCAATGTTCTCTGAACGGTGAAGAAAATGATGACACCCCACCTTTCTCGTGAACATTGACCTTTTTAACCATCTTTATCGACGATGAAATGTCACTTTATCTAGGTCTTAATATTAATGTTTTAAGACCGCCCATTGTGACACCCTATTAATATATAAGCTTCTTATTTGATTCTACATTGTTGGTGTACAATAAAGAATTTATCTATCTACTCGTATCTAGATTCTGTCCATGAATTCACCCGAGTTAAAGTAGAAAAAAAATTAAAAATTTTAAAAAACCCCCGACGCAAAAAGAACTATAAAAAGTAAAAAAATAAGTTAGTAAATTACTCTTTCAACCTTTTAACGTCATTAAAGGAATCTATAAATATTTAAAAGATGAGTGTCACTAAGTCGGGGGACCGCAATATGAAAATTATTATTTTACTTAAACGAATTAAAAATGACAATTGCGGTCCCCCGACTTAGTGACATTTATCTTTTAAATATTTATAGATTCCTTTAATGACCTTAAAAGGTTGAAAGAGTAATTTACTAACTTATTTTTTTACTTTTTATAGTTCTTTTTGCGTCGGGGGTTTTTTAAAATTTTTAATTTTAGTTTTATTTTAAATTTTTTAAATTAATCGAGGAATCCATTATTGTGATATTATCTTTTCTATATTGTAACAATCATGAAGGCCACACTAATACTACTAACTTGCAAACTGGCTAGATGTACTTTTTATTAAGGTTTATCTTTAAACAACTTTGGCATTCATATTCAAAACTTGATTGACAAGACAATTAGAAAATTAATTCCTTCTAAATAATAATAATTAATTAATTTCATTCCTATTTTATAATATTGATTCCAGAGTTCCATTAGCTATCTCCCAGTTATAGCATCAGGTCCTCGTCATCATGAAAAATGTTTAGAACTGGTTAAGACGAATCTAATGAGCATAAACTCGACGAGTTTACTAGTAGGCATTTCAGGGTTTCATCAGCTAGGTACCTCCCAGTTCTAGCATCAAGTTTTCATAATCATGAAAAATGTTTGAAACTTGTTAAGACAAATCTGGTGAGCCCAAACACGACGGGTTTACTAGTAGGCATCCCAAGGTTCCATCAGCTACCTCCCAGTTCTAGTATCAGGTCCTCGTCATCATGAAAAATGTTTGGAACTGGTTAAGACAAATCTAATGAGCCCAAATTCGACGGGTTTACTAGTAAGAATTCCAGGGTTCCATCAGCTATCTCCCAGTTATAGCATCAGGTCCTCGTCATCATGAAAAATTTTTAAAACTGGTTAAACCGAATCTAAAGAGCCCAAACTCGACGAGTTTACTAGTAGGCATTCCAGGGTTCCATCAGCTACCTCCTAGTTCTAGCATCAAGTTTTCATAATCATGAAAAATGTTGGAAACTTGTTAAGACAAATCTAATGAGCGCGAACAAGACGGGTTTACTAGTAGGCATCCCAAGGTTCCATCAGCTACCTCCCAGTTCTAGCATCAGATCCTCGTCATTATGAAAAATGTTTGGAACTGGTTAAGACAAATCTAATGAGCCAAACTCGACGGGTTTACTAGTAAGAATTCCAGGGTTCCATCAGCTATCTCCTAGTTCTAGCATCAGGTCCTCGTCATCATGAAAAATATTTGGAACTGGTTAAGACAAATCTAATGAGCCCAAACTCGATGGGGTTACTAGTTGGCATCCCAAGGTTCCATCAGCTACCTCCCAGTTCTAGCATCAGGTCCTCGTCATCATGAAAAGTATTTAAAACTGGTTAAGACGAATCTAATGAGCCCAAACACGACGGGTTTACTAGAAGGCATCCCAAGGCTCCATCAGCTACCTCCCAGTTCTAGCATCAGGTCCTCGTCATCATGAAAAATGTTTGGAACTGGTGAAGACAAATCTAATGAGCCCAAACTCGACGGCTTTACTAGTAAGAATTCCAGGGTTCCATCAGCTATCTCCCAGTTCTAGCATCAGGTCCTCGTCATCATGAAAAGTATTTAAAACTGGTTAAGACGAATCTAATGAGCCCAAACACGACGGGTTTACTAGAAGGCATCCCAAGGCTCCATCAGCTACCTCCCAGTTCTAGCATCAGGTCCTCGTCATCATGAAAAATGTATACGAGTATTTCAAACATTAGGTCACACATAAGTATTTATTAGTAAAGTATAAATCCGTAAAGCGTTTAAGATCCCAGCCACAGCCAACAAATGTGCTGCTGACCTTGAACGCCTGATCAGATCTTCATTAATTGTATCTAAGAACCATCTCGGTAACGTCAGCTTTCTTATAAAAAAAACCGCATCCAAATCGGTCTATTCGTTTAAGCGCTATGATGCCACAGACAGACACACAGACACACAGACACACAGACACACAGACACCCTAAACTATGTCTTGATTCCGGCAATGTATATAATTCAACTCTGGAAAAAATGTTAGATGCGTCTTGAGATACGTCTTGAGATATTAAGACAAAGCGGGATTCCAGCAAAACATTTTGCGATATTTAGTGTAACATAGAGAATTTCTTTAAATGGAAACCATTAAATAATGCCTCCGACTCTAGGCCTACAGTGAAGGAATATCAGACTTTTACTGCCTGAAACTCTTTCTAACATTCTTGGAACCCAGAGAAATTAGTGAAAATGAGTTCTTTTACTGTAAAATTTTTAAATTATATTTTGCTGTCAAAAATTTTAGACTTCAGATGTATATCCTGAGAAACTGGAGACGAGTATCAAGAAAAGCAAGCATATCCACAACATCACAGTCTCGTTCCAAAAGCATCATCGTAAGAGTCCTTATTATATAGACTTTGATTTCGTCGCTACCACGGGATATCGCATCAGGTCCTCGTCATCATGAAAAATGTTTGGAACTGGTTAAGACAAATCTAATGAGCCCAAACTCGACGGCTTTACTAGTAAGAATTCCAGGGTTCCATCAGCTATCTCCCAGTTCTAGCATCAGGTCCTCGTCATCATGAAAAATGTATACGAGTATTTCAAACATTAGGTCACACATAAGTATTTATTAGTAAAGTATACATCCGTAAAGCGTTTAAGATCCCAGCCACAGCCAACAAATGTGCTGCTGACCTTGAACGCCTGATCAGATCTTCATGAATTGTATCTAAGAACCATCTCGGTAACGTCAGCTTTCTTATAAAAAAAACCGCATCCAAATCGGTCCATTCGTTTAAGCGCTATGATGCCACAGACAGACACACAGACACACAGACACACAGACACACAGACACCCTAAACTTATAACACCCCTCTTTTTTGTCGGGGGTTAATGATAAAAAAGATTATACCTACAACATGTACCTTGAATAATGGCAGTCCAAAAAACTTTAGCTAAAATTATGATTTTAGAAAATTCAGTTAAAATCATAATTTTAATTTTTCAATTCAAGCACTATTATACTCAAATGCACTTAGGGGGTTTTTTTAAAGATTTTTTTTTAAGACCGGAGTGTATTTTGTCCAATACCGTTCAGCCCAATTTGAGGGTAAAGGAGTAGCCAGGGTTAATTCGAAAGATAGCTCAAGCCCCGGTACGAAAGGCAACGAATGAACAGGAGTGGGTTTTTAGTCAGTAAAAGTCTGACACTATCTCCCGCTCCGCTCAAGAGCGGGGATGTCATTAGATCCCCACCGCCAAAAAAAAGGGTAAAGAAGTAATAAACATACACACGAATGAAAATTTCTGGCGGCTTCATAATATAAGGGTGACAAAGGGATAAATAAAACTCGGAATGACTTATTAAATATTTATTAATACATAACTATTATCTTAATAAATATGACACACTTCACGCTTTCTTGCTTGTAGGTTTGCTCTTCTCAAACGTTTGTCCTTCATAGAAGTTTTCACTGAAACACATACATTATAAGTTAATAAATGCCTTATTTGTTCATTTTATTGAAAGAGACCTAAATGGAATACAATTGTATATGAGATATTGAGCTAATTATGAGGTAAAAAAACAGCATGCCTGAGTTTTTGACCTAGACTTGATTTTTAATAAATTTTAGGTTCTTAATTAATCATCATCATTTCAGCCGAAAGACGTCCACTGTTAGATATAGGCCTCCCTCGAGTGTCAACACAACTAACGGTCCTGTGCGTCTCGCATTCCTCGCATAGCCGCGACTCTCAGCATGTCATCGGTCCACCTTGTGGGAGGCCTTCTAACGCTGAGTCTTTATCAACTTTATTAATCAAATAATCACAAAACATAACGATTGATTTCCCAGAATTATGTTGTGAGTAGAGATGTGTTTTTTATTATTGTATTCTATTGGTAAAGTTAAATACAAACTGTAAGTACTACACAAATCTAGATTGAGGACTTGGACGGAAGACTTTCTTGCAGACGTCTATTAATACGATTTGTCCATCCATCCAGTTAAAGTTCAAAATACATAAATGCACTTCACTATAAATCATTGCTTACCATCAGGTGGCATCGCAGTCAAGCATTAGATTATATCATTAAAAAAAGAGATATTTTGATACATCAGAAGGCTCAAAGTCACCCAAAAGGAGTTCCTTGCGTGATCGAATCAACCTACAAGGTGGACCGATGACCTGATAAAACTTACGGGAATCCGGTGGATGCGAGACGCACAGGATTGTACTTTGTGGCGACGCTTGGGGGAGGCCTATGTCCAACAGTGGACGTCTATCGGTTGAAATGATGAGGTATATAATATTATCCTTACCATCCTTGAACCTTCTCCGGGTCATCGCACATGAACGTATCCTCATTGTAGACCTTGCCAAGAGGACAGAGACCCTTCTGAGGCTGGACTCCGTTGCGACAGATGTAGAACTTCTGGCAGTCTTCTGGGTGGGGGAAGGTGGGGTGAGGGAGAGCGCGGCCGTTGGGTCCCATTACTTCACCATCGGGGCAGGAGAATCCATCGTCGAGCAGGTCTGGAAATGATGAGTTGGCTTGTTAATAACGTGGCGATTTAAAAAAAGGATAAGTTATGTTTTCATAGTGCGGAATCTGTATGCAAAACCTTCTACAGCCTGTTTTATCCAATATCAGGCCGCTGGCAAAAGCTGGTAATATATTTAAAAGCTTCTGCCAACTGCTTCACCCGTACGAAAAAAGGTTTCTCTGTATAAACTTTAAACCCCCGTTTCATGCCCTTAGTGGGTGCATTTTAGGGAACTTTGTGCAAAATTCCAGACTCCTAGGCCCTGTAGTTTCAGCTGTGCGTTCATATGTCAGTCAGTCAATTTCTCCGTTTATATATACAGATAGCCCTTCAGTAAATGGATAAACATCTGAGCTGGTTACTCTTAATCCTCTCGCCCATTGGCTTGCGGACAACGAGCAAGAGGTAGCTCGCCGTCCGGCCGTCCGGTAACCGTCCGGCCGTCCACTAACCGTTCGGAATAAGCTCGTGCCGTCGATGGGGTGTAGTGATCCGCGCGCGCCTATCTCTCTATTTATTTACTTTCATAGTCCGATGGGACGGTAATCGCCGATGGGAAAAACGACCGAGGAGACATCAGACGCGTACCTACCCGAGGTACCTTGTATTTTTGTGTGTTTGGAAGTTGGTGCTGTGATACCCATAGCACCAACTTCTAAACTCCGTGCTGCTACAGATATCTATACAGCTGATCTGATGATGGAACCGGAAGGTGGCTATAGGAACTTGGTAGTTAAACGGCACAACCCCATCGAGTTTGGGCTCGTATCGATTTTTCTTGACAAGTATTAATTGTATAGGTATACCGACCTATAAAAGCTTGCTATAAAAAAAGCTTGTTTTTCTCTTTATTAACGAAGAGGCTATCATAAAGTAAACGAAGAATATTTTCAATGTAACTTACCCTTAGTAATATGATCACACTGCCTCTTGACGGACTCCTTCCAGTCACAGTTGGAGGTCTCTTCGTCGAAGTACAGGCCGGGAGGGCAGGGCATCTCGTTGGGGACACCGTCGGAGCAATAGTGGAACTTGTCGCATGCCTGCAAATATCGTTATTTTTAGGTAAATCTAACATATAACTTAGTTAAGATTGAGCTTAAGGGCAAAAAAAAAAATCTTTTTATTCTTAATTGCTCTATAAATTAGAATTCTTCTTTTCTCTCTTCTTCTTTCTTTCCAAAAGACGTCCACTGCTGGGCATAGGCCTCCCCCAAGCGTCGCCACAACGACCAGTCCTGTGCGTCACGCACTGGACTTATGGGTCTTTAAATCAAGAGAAAATAGGTTACTTCTGGGCAAGTGTGTCCCATCGACCGCATCGTATCCATAAAAAAAAGATAATGTAAAGATCAGTGTCGGCTAATCTCAACTAGTTACAATTCAAGTTTGAATATTTCGATATTTTTTATCTGATTAGATTCATCGTCTTCCTGCCCTTGTCCCGTTTTATTTGGGGTAGGCGCAACACGTCTTTTTCTTCCATTCTGTCCTGTCACTCGTCACACTATCACTAACTCCCTTTTCTTTCATATCACTTCTCACATCATCTTTTCTTTGGCCTCCCTCTCCCCCTCCATCTATCCTCATCTTAACTTTTTTAGCTTTTTATTTTATCTGATTAGATTAGAAAACACAATTGCTTCAAACAGTTTCCCCGCCCATTGCCCTTTGCCTTACATCACACCACCCACAAATGCTAGTTACAAAATTGGTTGGTTTCACAACTTACCTGAGGATCAGGATGGATGAAATATCCGTTCTGTCTGGGGCAACCTTTAGACGGCTTCGGCTCCTCTGCAAAAAGATGTCTAGTCAGATTAAGTAGTAATGTTGCAAATAATAATGAAATCAAGATAATAATAAATAAGTTTAGCATGGTCGTGCCTCTGATAAGTTTTTATGAAAACAACTCTCGATTTCCAATTTTTGATCTAAAGTTTTTTTCGTAATAACAAGCAAAACATAATAAATCGATCATTAAAGATCGATTTTGTTGAAGAAACGATGTTTTTGCTTCATCTTTAATACGCGTTTGCTAGTTCTATTAAATAGATATTGTAAAGACTTTTGTAGCAGGGCTTCTTTAGATCTTTCGGGATTCATAATAAATACATATTTTAAATAAAAGAAATAAACACTAACATGAGTTTTAAAAAGAATTGTTGGGACGGTTGTAAGGTTGAGAAATGTGTGTGATTTTTTTTATAATAATGTAGAAAAGTAAGTAATTTAATAATAATAAATCCTACATGCTAACCCGTATGCTCCCTTTTTACTATATCCGATTAAAAGCAAGCGGAACCGAGTGTAAAATCCTGCAAATCTCCGTTGAAAAGGAAAGATCGGGAGTCGTGTCTGGTCCGGGCAACAGCCCGATCGTTAATTTAAGACTGTTGCATATATTATGTTCTAATTACTCGGAAAACTCTAATACTGGATGTAGAAATTTGAATTTTAGTATCTTTGCGGCACAAAGATGTCAAAAGAGATAAGGGCTTACCGCCTTACAATAAATAGCTTTAAAAATGTTACGACCATTTTATGAAAAGTCTGTTCAAATAACAGATCGAAAATAGGGTCGATCGATCAATAAATTCAAAATAATAATATGTTATTAAATAGATTGGTCTTGCTGAGCAAGTCAACTGCTCTTTCACAACATTCAATGCATTGTTTCAGTGAAGTAATGTCGTGATTTATGGTGGTAGCTTGGATGCTTCTAGTCTATTACCTTCTACATAAGTGTACAGTAAAATCGGGTTAATTTGACCCTCGGGATTCATAACTTTAGCTCAAGCTTATTAACCAATAGAAACGGTATATAGGTTTGTATATAAAGAAGTTTAGGAGAAGGTATAAGTTTGAACAAACCCTCCAATCGTACGGTTTTTTTTTATCATTTACAATAATAAAATATGGTTTATCTGTACCATGTATACCTGTACCTAATGAGCATGTTCTAACATTGTTCATATTATATCATTATACTCCATAAACAAGACACAAGGTAAAGAAATAATAAATATTATAAATAAAACGTAATTGCTGGAACTCTTGATCATTTTTTAACTCGGTTGCATGGACGCAGCGCATTCCGAAACGATACGTCGGGAAAAAAGCTAGTCTTACAACAATGTTACTTACGCAGCTCTTTCCTGTCTCCGCAGTCTACATTTGAAGGGATGTCGCATTTCTCCTTGTTGGGGTTCTCATCTGAGAAGACCAGGCCATCAGGACACAGTCTCGCTTCCGATACACCTGAATAGAAAAAAATTGCACATAAATAGTTAAAGAATTTGGAACATTTTGAATAACTTAGTATACGCAGGAAATTGCATGGTCTGATGCCGGCATCTCTGTACTACCATCGGACAACCCGACGTACAGCGAGTGTCCACCCTTACGTTGTCGAAACCTATTCAAATTCAAATTCAAATTCAAAATCATTTATTTCAAATAGACCAAATGTAGGCACTTTTGAATAGTCAAATGTCAGTCAGTCCAAGAAAAGTGAAGCTAAATTGCACGTTCCAAAGCGTAGATCTCTATGGAGAAGAACGTGCAAGAAACATGGACACTCTTTTAAATCATATTATGTGTTACATATAATGTTTGGTTACATTATTTCATGTTGCTTCTATTATGTGAGCACAATGTAGATAATAAAATTAAAATAAAAAATATATTAAAAGATAAAAACTGAATTAAGCTACTGGCAGTTAAGAGATGACCAGTCTCAACTGACGGCACCCGTTCACGAGCATGACGCGTGCATCAGCCCCACTCAGCTCAACCATTTTCAAGGGAACCGAATGACCCAATACACGCGCCACCAGCAGCGAGACATTTAAGTGAGCATGACAAACTCCTAACTGCCATGCTCGTAATGTCAAAAACAAAAGAATACAAGTCGTAACCCAATAAAAAATGCTTCATGGTACCTCACATTCACAAATAGGAAAAAAAAAAAGTGCTTCTACATTAAACAATGCTATGGTTTTCAAAAACAAAAGTAATAAATGATCATAAGTTTAAACTATATTTTCAAATTACAAAAAAATAAAAATAATTATAGTTTCCAAGCCAATCAATACACCCTAGTGTGGTAGTGGAGCCCTAGTGTGGTATTCGGTCTGGACTAAGCGTTTCGACTCGTCGGTTACACCGCGTACATCGAAAGACTGGAACAATCAGGCCGCTGCGTTCTTCCTGTCCGATTATAATTCAGGTGTCTTCAAGGCTAGAGTGAATATGCTCTTGATAGACTATTGCGCCTCACCATCAACGATTGCATTACTGCTTACCATAAGTAGAGATTACAGTCAAACACTTGTTTGTATCAATTAAAAAATAAATAGGTACAGAAGACAATCTCATGTGTGTCCCTTTTTATACCTACGCTTGGTGAACGCACACTAATGAGCGTTTGAGCCGGAACTGTTCGTCGAGCGGATGGCGACGCTCCGAGATATCGCGTCCGTGAGCGGTGTCTATGTGTGCGTTTCTCGAGCGCGCTTTGTATGAAGATTGACTTCTGTACCTATATATAACTGACCGCTAATCTCTTTATCTCCACGCTTGGCCGACTGTAAAAATAAATTTTCCTTAACCCAGACTTTGTTTTGTATCTACAAACGTATCTACGTGTAGATAAAGTAACTTTGGGTTTTACATTTTAATCTTTACTTCAATCTAATTGTGAATGGTCCTTACAAACTACGGATAAGTTTAATTTCTCAAGGATATACTGTGAAGTGTTTGCCGCATGTCGGATGAGATGTGGGCTAAAAGAGCCACTTATTGGGTCCCATTAAACGCAAGGCGACATCGCGGCAGACCAAGGCGATGGTCGAGAGATGAGCTTGATAAGTACCGGAGGGACTGGCCCGCAATGGCCGAAGACAGACGTGTGTGGAAAAGGGAGAGGGATGCCTTCGCCCAGCAGTGAGACATAAATAGGCTATTCTAACTAACTGATACTGTGAAGGCCATTTCTAATGCTAGGTGCAGCTAAGCAAATTGGACGTTGATGCCACCGAATCAAAAAAAAATTGACAGGCATGTTAGAATAATGTTCAGTGGCCCTGACTGATATACCAGAGGAATGTTTGTGTGATGAGCACAATTATTTTGTTCTGTGTCTGGGTGTAATTTAACTACAAAAAATGTGTATGTTTAGAAATATGTATGTTTATCAGTCGTCAAGTACTCATAGCGTAGCTCTGCTTAATTCGTGACTATGGCGTTGTGTGAAAGTTGTGAAATATTATTATTATCTATACCATATTATATATTTATATTAATATAATAAAGAGGTAAAGTTTGTTTTTTTTGTAAGAGGAAATCTCTGAAAGTACTGGTTCGATTGCTAAAATTTTTACACTGATAGCAAGCTGCTTTTTTCCTGAGTGACGAAGGCTATAATTTATATGTACGTGGGCGAAGCTAGTATATTATGAAACGCTGATAGTATGAGCCGTATCATACAACGCAGACCCAATTAACGCCAAACGTCTTTTACTGAGAACACTGTTTTTAAAATAATCCATTAAACCGATACATTATCTTCTACAATACGTAGATATTGTAAATATATCCAGACACATACTTAAGTATTGCAAAACCACAAAATACCGCTCACTTGTACTTCTGACGGAAACAAGAATGCATATGTTGGTGCATTACAAAATGTAGGTAACAGTGAAACCATACATGAATGTATGTACATGTACATTATGAAGGCTAACTATTATTGCTTCTGTTTCTAGAGTATTCTTGAGGTTATGGGTTTTCTTTATGGTAATCGAGAACAGTTCTAGTTATTGAAATGATTTTTTTAATCTGTCGGTGTCACGCTATGGTTTATTTATAGTACTTATGGTTGAGTAATGGTGAATGAAAAAATGGTTTACGAAGGTTCCGTGTTACTTTTATGTAAGAATAGCTGCTCCCAGCGGCTTTGCCCGCGTGATAGCAGAAAAATATCCCAAGGGAACATACTTCCGGGATAAAAAGTATCCTATGTCTTATTCCAGGACATGATCTATCCGCGTACCAAGTATCAAAACCGGTTTTGCCATTTAGTCGTGAAGACGTAAGTGAGACGTAACAAACAAACAAACAAACTCACTTTCGCTTTTATAATATAAAGTAAGGAAAGTAAGGATTAGTATCACCTACTCTGGGTCTAGCGTGGTACGGCCCATTCTCTCTCTTTTAGTGGACAGGCCTGAATACTAACAGTGGAAACGTAAAGCTGATTAGGCTAAGGTCAAACCCAACAAATAGAACTGTAAAAAGTAACAGGTATCTAAGGACGCAACTTTAAAAATACCAGTAGATTTAGTTTCACAATTTTTTTTCTTTTCAGCACCATGGCAAGATTGACAGATGTCCTAGAACAATAAGTTACTAGGTTGACAGACTTCTAATCCGTTTATGATTTTTTATTTTAATGAGAGCGGTTTCAGGGTAACTCTCATCTCTGTATGCAAATCTGGCATTGACACTAAGGTCATAACATCTTCTCAACCTCATGTGCTGTTGTCCTGTCCCACTCAGTGCTAGTGCCAACTCATTTTGTATTTTTCTAATGAAAATCTGCTTGCCTACGATCCCACTTGATGATAAGCAGTGATGCAATCGTTGATGGTGAGGCGCACTAGTTTATAAAAAGCCTATTCACTTAGCCTTCAAGACACCTAAATTATAATCTGACGGGAAGACCGTCACTTTTAGTAACAAGTAACACAATAATTAGGTAATTATAATATCTAAATACCATATCTGATATAAATGATCCAAAATATAACTACTTTTGACAAATAAGCTGAAATCTTTCAATAAGTTCCAGATAATTTTCTACGATAAAGATGACCTATCACGTTCTGTTAGAACGTTTGAAAACACGAACCGAATCTATGGAACGTGCACAGAGACAAATCATGACAAAATGCAGCTAAGATAAATTATGGATATTAAAACTAAATCGAAGGATTGGAACAATTTACCTGCCAGCGGTTATTCCGTCCGATTATAATTTAGGTGTCTTCAAGGCTAGATGAATAGGCTCTTATTAAACCAGTGCGATTTACCATCAGCGATTGCATCATTGCTTGCCATCAGGTGGGATCGCAGTCAAAAACTAGTTTATATCATTAAAATTTTGATCACGTTTATTACAATCATTTCCCGTATTGGAATCTCGCCTTAATTAAACCGTGTATTATTATTTATTTTAATTCCATACGTTAAAGTGTTTTGTTATTTTTTTATTTGAAATGTCAATTCAATTTTTAATTTTAATAGCACTCTTATAATAGATCTCATTAATTGTATATATTGTTTTATTTATGTCTAAGCTGTGTACTTCTTTACGTGACAAGTTTACTACAAAAAAATTGATATATATATAAGTATTTTTTTGTAATACGTAGCTAATTAGTATATAGGTCATTCATTAGAGTACCTTAATATAAATCCCTCCTCCTCCTTGCGTCGTTTATCCTCAATGCTAAGGGTCGTGACCTCAACGAATAATTTTCTTGAGGCCTATATGTCGCCATGTTAAGTTATGTAATATAAATAAATAAACATTAAAAAAGTTTACTGAACGGACTTAACACAAATACGTTAAAAAGTTCTAAAAGTTGTTCCGAAATTATCTATAAACAACAATAAACCAAAAACATCTGTCACAATCATTCTATTAATTAAGTATGCAGTTGATTTGTTTTTAGCATACACAAAAGACAATTACAAAATTATCGATACCCAAATTAGAAACAGCAACAAAAATATATTTCTAAATATAGTCAATTCATTACTCTACGCTTTCTCTTAGTTCAATGCTTTTACTTGCAAGCGTGTGTAATCGAATTTAAATTCGCCATGAAAAGTTAAAATAATAGAAACCGTGTTAATATTCCCGCTGCATCTGCCTTCCATTCTCTTCTGTAAGTTTCCATTGAAACTGAGAGAAATGGTGATTTGTATAAATTAGAAAATTCAATTACCTAATAGGCGACGGATCTGTAGTAACTGACTTGAATAGGCGCTCATGTTATTGAACAATAGGTCCATCTTAAAACAAAACACGTCTTGAGGAAACCAGCATCATTCTCACATGCAGAATTAGCAGTAACCTCCTTCACCCAGTAACCAGTAACCATTAGTAGTGCGGAAGTTACAGTTTACCTTTTAAAATACAGGTTTATCCTAGTTCAAGAGGTAGATATTTATTGTGCAGAATTTGCAACATGAACATACAGTATTTCATTTGTGGTATTCGTTTTTAAGTTTCATAAAGTATTTTTGAAAGATAATACCAAACTGTATCTCAAACTCTATATACTCGTTGTTACATTAAATATTTTATTTATTTATTTAATTTATTTATTAGTTTGATTATTATTCTTATTTGATTTTGTTTTTATTTTTTGATTAGTTTAGTTTTTTTTTAATTTAATTTAATTTATTTATTAATAATATTTAATATTATTTTAGTTAAATATTATATTAAGTTGTTTATAATCCTAACTAAGTACAGTTCCATAACACATAAAAGATCCTATATAAATAATAACATGTTATCGTTTCCAAACTTACGATATATTATGCAATAGCGGATCATCAATTTGCAAGCCAAAAGTTTCCGCTGACAAGTTCGTATCCTCCTCTATCAATAAATCAAGTAGGTATGTAAAATTTATTAGCTCATTGCAATAGCTTCAATTTAATGGACAATGATATCTCTAGACTAATTTACTGATTAAATTCTTCACAGGTACGAGTAATTCTAGCCAAGTTAAACGTGTAATAAAAACACAATTTTTGCATGCACATGATTGCCGATCAACATATTTTGGGCAATACCGTGCAAGCGTGTTATTACCACGTTATGGTCGCCTTCGTAACATTTTGCTATTTAATAATGAGGAAATATTAGGAATTTTTACACTCTACTTGCTATGGTAATAGGAGTGGCCGAATGTCGGCAAAAAATACGAGTAGTCACGACATTTTGTGTAGTAATGTCACATTTACAATGGGCCTACTCATTAATTGAATTCGTAGTAAAGGTATTGGCGGGAAATTGAAAATGTCATTGGAACTATTGGTTAATTGAATGACCTATTGGTAAATGGGATAAGAGCTCATTGACACGAGCGGCAGAGATAACTGGAGGCGTCGACATGAAGCGATGATATCGACGACAACTCGACGGCAATGTCAACGCGTCGGCGGCAGCGGTCGACTTTTAAGGTAGAACTACACTGCTAACACGTGTGCCACACACGCGATCTGGGCTCGTTGGTCTCCATAAATTTTACATTGAAACTACATTTGATACACGCCACCCGACGTCGTTCGACGTACAAATCAGGAGTGTTACACATGTGCGTCAGCCTAATATAGTTTTAGCTTTACTGACACTTTACACTCACGACGGCTGCCGCTGATCTTCGGCACGGCTTGCGAGCCGCCCGCAAGCCGTTCGCGAGCTGCTCGCGAACTACGCGCATGCAATTCATGTTCGTACGAAGTGCGTACGAACGAGCCGTGTGCGAAATGCACGCGCCGTTCGCAAGCGGCTTGCGAGCAGTGCATTCGCGATGTCTTAACGCACCATTAGATTTCTATCTTTGAAAAGAGCCTATTTTATAGTGTTAGAAAGTTAACGACTGCATCTTCAAACTGTTTGAATTACGAATTATATCTCCAATCAGGCGTGTTTACACATTCTATTGCGGAGGCTGTAATTACAAGGTTTAATACCATCTTGAAAGTAATTAATGAAGAAACTGTTGGTATAATTTCGTGATAGACTTGCTCATAAAATGCAATACTTAATTAAAAGTACCGTTTTTATTTAAGACGATAATAAAGAAATAACGATGTGAAACACACTAAATTACCCGGAACTTTTTAGAACAATTTTACTTGTGCGAGTAAAAATTCCATAGTAAGTAGAAGTTCTTACACGTTATCTAATTAGTAATCTCTAATTTCCCACACTAAAAAACAAAACACATTCTTTTGTTTTTTCTTTATTAATCAAAATTATCATAAAACCCACTAACCTCCTTTCTTTGAGGTGGGAAATCATCAAATAAGTTCTCCCGCTCTGGGTGGAGCGATATTCCTTAAGTTACCTTTTGCTTCCTAGGGCCATGGTCTTTCAAAGAATCCCACAGCCCTAGCAGGCATCGCCCCTACAGAGCCCCGTCTGTTTTGCAACAAAATACACCATAAACTGTTCGACCCTTATCAGATGGCCGGACGATGAGTTACCCATTGCCCCCCGTGCATTAATCCGTGAATACGGTAGTCAGAAAGCGCAAAGCGAGTCCCGAATTCACTAACCCTTGATCTGACCATTACTGAACTTGCACCTAACCATTTCTGAACTAATATTTGCCTGTCCTTTTCCTGTCATTAAAGTAAGGTTTGGCAAGTTATTAACTCAAAAATCTGTATTCAAAAACCGACCGAATAAAAAACCATAAAAACCTACTCAATTAGTGAAACCCGGAAAAACATCCATTCTAGCAAAGCAATCATCCTCTTGCAAGCACCTATGACGTCACGAGAGGTTTACCTATGCACGGTTGACCTTTAAAGTTTCATACTGACCTTTGCTGCATTTGTAATAAAGGTCACACTGGTAGGGATCCGGGTAGAATCCACTCTTCTCTGGGCAGTCAAACTCTTGCGCTGAAACTGAAAAGTATTTTTGTGTTAGAAGTAAATAAAGAGACAAACATATTTTGTGTTCTATTTATACAGAATGAAAGAATTAAGAAGATTGAATAAATAAACAAAGAATGACTAAATGAATGAAGAATATTTTTTTTTATTATTAAATTCTCTCATATCTATTAACATTAGTTATAGTTTGATGGCGAGAAACGCTCGTTTACAGTTTACTGAATGAATAGGATCTGTCTTTCTGTTCTGTTTGCTGGGAGAAAGATATTCATTGAGTAGCTCACCGTTGTACCTACATCAATTATCAAATCATGGTGTTTAAAGTTTTAATGTGCAAAAAGCAATTATTAGTATAAGTAGTTCTTTATTGTACACTAATTTATAAATAGCCCATTCTAAATTGATGTAGAATGAACCGTATATACCACATGGGCCCAGTGTGTTTATAGAGTAAAATAGTTTATTGCAAAAATTGGGTGATTTAACAAAACTTTGTTATGAAAATGCATCGTCTTCTGATATTTCTTAATCTAATAAAAGATCTAAGTCTTGACAATGGTTGACAAATCAATTATTGGCCAGTATCAAGAAATTTATCTCAATTCCTAATAAAATTCTAATATTTAATATAATTGAAGTTAACAACAGTTAAAACCAGTGGCACTTAATAAACAAGAAAGTAACCTAACACCTAAACCAAGGCCGCTAAGTCATTGAACCAATTCCAGTCAGTAACTGTCTGAGTTATTATCACTGAAATTAACTGGCGATTGAGTAGAATTTCTTGATATTTTGTACTGTATGAAATTTGTCAAAATAGGCTCAGTAGTGTTTGAGTTATTTATTTATTTATTTCTAATTTACAATATCCTTACAGGCTAAACAGACCCAATGCGATATTGTAGTTTCCTTGTTTTAAATAGTGCCACTGTTTATACTGTAGCTAATTATATATGTAGCTATCCTAGTGAATGTACTCAAAGCACACGAGAATATGTGGATGTCATCGGCGATTAGGTTGAGAGTGCGGAGCGCGCCTTATAATCCAATATCCATACAAATATACCTACTCGTTACGTTGATAAATAACCAAACAATCTTATAAAGTGAAGATATTTTTTTTTTGTTGGAAAAGATCAAATAGCTTCTTAGGAAAGTAACGTAAAATCAAGAACGCTGTATACGCAGTAATATTGAGTTGCGCATCTTCATCATACTTTTTTTTTACTTAGGTACATCGATCTTTTTAGAGGTGTCATGACTCAACGCAATGCGTTGTAATCGAATCGATGAATGCTCCATAGCTTACTAATGTAATGGAAATCGTATTCATAACAATGAATTAATGTAAGACCAACTTAACTTCACAATGTCAAGGAAATCTGTAAAACGATTTTATAAAAGCCCTCTGGTCAAGGTAACCACCTTTCATCTATGAGTTTGTGAGTTCGGAACTAAGCAAGTACCAATGTGAATTCATATGTACTTTTCAAAGTTGATCTAGGACATTACCCTGAGGCTCGAAAAGTACTTAAAGCAGTTGGTCCGATTGGCATTCATAGATTTTTGACAGTCGTTACAGGTAGTCAGAAGTCAGAAAGTCTGACCATCAGTCTATCCAAGGAGCATCGTGTTGCCCAGTAACTGGATTGTGGAGGTCTGATAGCAAAAGGCTTTCTTTATTATCATAGCATAGACTTGCGTTTGACCACTATCTCACCTGATGGTAAACCATGATGTGACTGGCGATGGACCACGCTTGCCTAGAAGTAACTTATTCACTCTTAATCTAATGACCCCCTAGGCTATTGAAATGATGATGGTGTTAGTAAAAGAGTGCATTCTTCTTTTTAACTGACTTCTAAAATAGGAGGAGCTTCTTAATTCGGATGTTAGTTTTTTTTAACTTCGTCGCTTGCCAACCGATTTGTTGGAAAGGGTATACTTCCCAAATGGTCCCATAGTCACCAAGTTGGGATCTGACGATGAAATCTTTGAGGGTACTCTTCAAATTCAATTCAATTTTTTAGTGAAGTCGGTTATTTTAAAAAAAATATAGAATCATTTAAATTATTTTAGACCAGTAAGAACGAAGGATGGCCTAATCCTACAAAAAGCTTAAAAATAGTCGACCTTTAAACACTAGATTCAAAGTTCTACCAATAGAACTAAGCTATAAACGATCTCAGGCTTTACAGACGGTTCTGAAACAAAGCACAATGAACCTAGGACATTGCTCAATGTTCCTTTGTTACCATCTATTGTTAACGCTCACTTGATTCTATTATATAGATAGACTGATATAAAAATCGCTAGCTGGCTTTTGTCGGTGACTCTGTCTGTGTAGGAGTTGTATTGTCTCCTGTTGCTTAATATCTTTGTGAATCATTTATAGATGGTATTTACTGCCACGTTAGTCTAGATGTCGCAAATTACGACTTTTGAGCATGAGGTCCTGTATCCCTAGCCAAGTTGCTAATCTGCAATAGTTAACGCTTGTAGAAAGCTTCAAATGTACGGGAACGACGTCGTCTCAACGCTCAGTCACGTGGTCAGAACAAAAGAATTGGCGGCAAGGTCAACTCGAAACGTTCGACGCAAGCGAAACGGTTGTAACTTGGCTAGGAGGGCTGGAATTGGTTCCCGAATCAGACAAATAGTCATTGAATTTTTGACTAATTTCTTAGTTTTAGGTTGGAAGTCGGTGTGATACTACGTGCATCTGAAAGCACGTGAAGCCGTTGGTCCTGCGCCTGACACAGTCGTGTCACATTACCCTCACATAGGACGATAATTTAAAAAAACAAAGACTACACCTGTGTCTGCGTATATACTAGTACACATATTTAAGCTTTTGCAGCTGAAATAAAATGAAATAGGTAAGTCATTATCCACTTGACCAGCAAAAAGTGAAATTATCATCATCATCATCATCATCAGCCTTTTTAATGTTCCCACTGCTAAGACTCAGGCCTCCTCTCTAGGAGAGGGAATGGGCCGTAATCTACCACGCCACATCCACGTGCGTGTTGGTGGATGTCACATGTCTTCGAATGTTTGGTTCTAGGACATGCCGGTTGAAAAGTGAAATAAACTATCAAAACCAATTTTATAAAGCAGATTGAACGTCATCTGTTTTATTAGCTGAACACACAACAACATTTTATATTACCCAAATAAGAAACTTGGGACATTTAAATTCTGACCAACTTAAACTTAGACTTTTAATGCTCAAGATCAGCCTTGGATGTAATTTCCAGTCTAATGAGAAAATTGTACAATCAACAAAAGAATTTGGTTCTCTGGCGAGATTAATGCTAAGATGAGCATAATTTATTATACTTATTTACATGCTTACGACAGTTAAATTATTATTAGACGTTATTAAACTGCACAGGCAATTGTTACTAGCTCATCATTGTTGGTAAATGAAAGATGAACAAGACAAACACAAGACAAACACCTCCTAAAAGTGTAGCGGCCAAACAGGGTTCAGGTAAGTCTGGACTACCACATAATATGAACTGTCGTTATTAATCCTTCAGAAGACCGGCATAAAATGTTTATTTCTTCATTTAAACTTCATGTACTTACAATAATGGTACATAGACGGACTTATCGCAACAAGGCACTCTCCACCAGTCAACTTTTGTTTAAAAAATACAACACTTGTGTAGACAGGTGTACACAATAAATAAATACACAGGTACTTTAAATAAATACAGGTGTGCACAATACAAATAACAATAATATAAAAATAGAATATATTTATTTATTTAATTCATGAATCCCCAAGCGACCACCGGTGGCCGCGCATCTATTGTCTTACTATTGTGTCTCTAATTGACGGTATCTGAAGGGTTAAAAATGTAAGTTTACAGAATGTAATATAATTGTAATAAGTTCAATAAACTTACTTATTTATTCGAAAAGTAATTGCGAATCAATTACTGAAGAATATCTGCTATTCAAACAAAGATTTAGATGAATCGAGTGATACTGGCTAGATAGAAAAGTAAAAGATTTGCCCAAAATTGCAACTTAAAACTGTTCATTATAGTGCTACATTTATTTTAAGGAACCAACATTTTTGACAGTCGTGTCTTATTTCTGACCTCATACATAGATACCTACTTATTCATTCGACTGTACATAAAAGAGCTAAATCACTTGCATTGCATTCTAGACTAAGTTGTTGACCCCGGCAATTGTCAATCGAAGCCTTAACTTCCAAGTGACAGCTACTCAAGTTCGCCTTGCATTTGGCAATCAATGTAGGTACTCGTTGCATCATGAATACTGGATCACTATCTCAGTGAGAGTAGAAAGTGTTTAAAATGAAGCAAAGTGTGACTTATAGTTGGATTAGGTAACTGACATTTTGCTGTGATGTTTTTGGAGTTCATTTCTATAAATAAAGAACATGTAATAATTTGATGCAGTCTCCCCGTCCTATTAAAATTTAGGTGTCTCCAAGGCTAGAGTGAATAGGCTCTTAATAAACTAGTGCATCTCACTATCAACGATTGCAGCACTGCTTACCATCAGGTGAAAATTAAGCCAGAGACGAACTTAACAGAGGCCCTACCAAGACCTCTTAACGCGATCCATTTCACGACTTGATCTGAACTGTTAAAGGATTAGAGCTATATAGGTCCATCCGTCTTTCTCGCTTGCTAGCCTTACATTTTAACGCGTCATCGTAAGGCCCCAGTGTGAAATAAAAAACCATATTCCAATTGACCATTTGAGGATAAGAAAGAAAGATTAATGTCGACACAGACTGACCTCACATTCATTCTAGAACGTTGGCGAGATAACAGGTTCCCTTTTAAGATCGAGATAAAAGTAATTGATGTAATTTTAAACAATTTATCCTCATGTAGAGTTCTGTGCTCTTGTACCATAATCGCCATTGACCATTTCACATTTATAAGTTCATATAGGTACTTATCCGGGTATTCATTCATTTCAGCCGATAGACGGCCGCTGTTGGACATATGCCTCCCCCAAGTGTCGCCAATGTGAACGATCCTGTGCGTTCCACATCCATCGAATTCCCGCAACGGGTATAGTCTAGAAATAGTTGCTCTATTTTTTACCCGACTATAATCTCTACTACTACGACGACTAAAGATCTGATAGAAATCCTCCTTCTTAACACATAAGAAGGAGGATTTCTATGAGATCTTTCTTTGTTATGCACTTTTTTTTAAATTTCTGAATGAAAATCCTTCAAAAGGCGGCCAGACTTTGGGGATAAGTCCGGGGAGTGTGGGATGTTTACCTCACTAAAACAACCCAGTGATCACCATCAGCACGTAGAAGGGGCCCCGTTACTTCTCAAAAGGCCATTCCAGAACCCTCTTTGTGCAATGCCTATGACGACACATCCCTGAAATCTTGATCTGGAGGCAACAGTCCTTGCACACATGCACGATAAGCGCGTGGAGATGCAACGCCGGGGTGAAAGTCCACTACCGCGACAGGTCGAGGTATGGCGGACAGAGCTCCGGCGGGATCTCACGGTGAAATGGCGTCAGCGACTATCGCAACCCAGTGCTGGGCACGCCACAATTATGGCGGTAAGTCCCCTCTTTGAGGCGTGGCTGGAAAGACCTCACGGCGTCCTTACCTTCCGCATGACGCAGGTCCTCACCGGACATGGCAAGTTCGGGAGGTTCCTGCATCGGATTCGAGCGGAAGAGACGCCCGGGTGCCGCCACTGTGCGGAACGCCCGGAGGACACGGTGGAGCACACAGTTGAAGTGTGCCCTGCTTGGGCGGAGCAACGCCGTGCCCTCGTGGGGGCGATCGGCGGCGGAGACCTCTCGCGCCGGGCCTTGGTTCAGGCCATGGTCCGGAGCGAGGAGGAGTGGCAGGCGGCCGCCTCCTTCTGCGAAGCAGTAATGCTAGCAAAGGAGGAGGCAGACCGCATCAGGCAACGGCGCCCCCGCCGCCGCCGCCGGGATTCCGATCCCGATTTCCGGCCACCGTAGACGCGGGCTCGCAGACGGCGAGCCATGGGTAGCTCGCTGTCCGATCGTCCGGTAACTGTCCGGACCGAGCCAAGGCGTCGACGGCGCGCACTGTTCCCGCGCGCCTCAAGGAGTTGTCAGCAACAGGAGGGGCCCATCTGGGTCGAAGCCTACCGGGGTCGGGGTTATCCGAAAGGAAACTAGAGCCCCGGTATGAAGGCTAGAAGGAACGGCGCGGGGTTTTTAGTCAGTAAGACTCTGACACTGTCTCCCGCTCCACCCAAGAGCGGGTTTCGTCAATGATGATTTTCCCCGTCGACAGAAAAAAAAAAAAAAAAAATCCCTGAAATCTTTCTCACGCCGCTAGAGTCTAAATGGCCTGTTGCATTTTAGTTGTAGAAGCGTCGTTAGATTCGTCTTAGTTGTGATAGTGACAATGGGTCCATCAAAATTACAAAAGAATAAAATGGCCGATTTTTGCGCTAAATTATGTTTTAATTTTTTTTTTGTGTCAGACTAAACGTAGGAAATAAAAAACTCTGACAATGTCAAAAAACCCGACCGCAAAAAATTACTAAAAGGTTCGAAACAATTCGCTTTAAGCAGTCTGATCCAGTTGATGGCGTGAAATCTATGATTGAATTGTAATAAATCCCACCAACAGCATCCGATTGCTTAAAATGTCTCGTTTCAGGTTTTTGACACTGATACATTTTTCATTGAATCAATGATGAAACTATGAAAAAGATGGTTCGGTTGGTGCAGGGGTTGAGCCATCGTAGCAGCGTAGGTATTGGATTCCTCGGAAAAATATTTGTAGGGCCTACAGAGTTATTCTAGGTCTGGGTGTCTTGTGTAAATGAGTTTAAATGTTTGTGAACGCACCCACAATACATGAGTAATTACTGGTGTGGGGCAGTGTTAGTTAAAAATCTTTAAAATATATAATTCTTCTGATTGTGTGTTAGGTGACACACACCTAACTGCTTCTAATTGGCTTGACCGATTCGAAATAAAATTTTGTGCGTATATCTGAATGGATCCCTAGATGATTTAAAAATACAAATGAACCTAGCTTTGCAATCAAGTTCTCAATTGTCTTTTCAAACAAAAGGCCAGTTTTCGGGCAAGATAAAGATCAGGACCGCTAATATAATATTAAGAAATATATACCCATGTTTAATCGAACGCTTGTAAACGTCAAACATACTACCTACACAATATTAGGTATATGTGTTTATTGTGTAAATAAAATATCGGGCAATTTGTTACTTTGCCGTTGTTAGTATTAGCAAACCAAAAAAATCGTTTCGAAACGCGTTCAGGTACATTTTAGGTCGTAACAACCTGACATGTCATTACTTTTAAAATATAATTACTAAGTTACAAAACCTAAAGTGTAGCTTGTGTAGGCAATATTTATTCAGTGAATGAAGAA
Source organism: Mythimna lalbum (assembly GCA_949319445.1). NCBI lineage: Eukaryota > Metazoa > Arthropoda > Insecta > Lepidoptera > Noctuidae > Mythimna > Mythimna lalbum. The sequence goes on along the minus strand of OX439346.1, from coordinate 19,549,119 downwards.
ATCAATAATAAATTAACTATATTTGTATTTGGATTAACACTATCTAGTGTTTGCTAAATAAATCACAATCATATTTTTGTTTGAGTTATTTAAGCTTTCAAAATTTTATTATTGACATCATTATCATCATTTCCGCCAAAAGACATCCACTGCTGGGCATAGACCTCCCCCAAGCGTCGCCATAACGACCGGCTCTATGCGTCTCATACTATTGGCTTCGTACTATTAAACCATTATTAAAATGCTTTTATCGCGCTCCGGGTCTTCCGAGAGGACAACTCCCGTTTCTACTGGAGGAATTTTCAGACTTTTACTGAATAAAACTCATTTTACTCACTATGGTATTATGGTATTATATTTTCGTTTGATTGACCTTAGCATTCTAGAGTCGCAATAACTTTGTTGAACAATACCACAATACATTTTTAAATTATGTTAGAATTAACATCTTAGGTCAGGAGGTGTGACCCGACTAGATACGGCAATGAAATATCAAAAGCAGAAAGCAGGAAAATCTTACAGAAAACCGCCTCAGGTGGAAAGGATATGCAACAAAGGAACTAGGAGTGGGTTTAAGTCAGTAAAAGCGGGAGATATCATTAGACGATTTCCCACAAAAAAAATGATGGTATGAATATGTTAGCAAGAAGGGGGGATAAGTTGTAAAAATTGCACTAAGCCTGCCAGAACAAAAGAAAGACAGAGGTGGCCCGCCATTGAACTGATGGTCTAGAATCAAGAGAGACCTTAAGTTAGCCCATTTTCCAGAGCCGACAACCCAGGATACAATATCCTGGCACCGATTAGTTAGGATATCCGACCCAAATAAAGCAAACTGAAGAGGGCAAAGAAAAAACTCGAATTTAAACAATGAACCATATAGTGGAATTTACATCGACCTTCGCAGTGACTGCAAGATATGTGCCGGATATTTTAACCAGTTTTTATAAAAAATAACTTTCATTCCTATTAACAACCGTGACCACCAGATTACGCCGAGGTCTAACCACACCCAGTTCTGTTCGTTAGTTATTTAGCCACGATCCCCGTGTCGAGCTATTTCTTACAACTTCGAGACTACGTGTGTTACAGATAATAATAATAATATTCCTCAACTATCACACAACGCCGTCTAGTCCCAAGCTAAGCAGAGCTTGTGTTATGGGTACTAACCAACTGATAAATATACTTATATATTTCTAAATACATTATAGATTAATTACACCTAGACACAGAAAAAATTATAATACTCATCACATAAACATTTGTCCTGGGTGGGAATCGAACCCACGACCTCCGGCATAGCAGTCAGGGTCACGAACCACTAGACCAACAGGCTAGTCAATATTTTATAGTGTAGTAATAATATATAGATAGTTTTTTATTTCAGGAAAAAAGTAACACGGCATCAATAGCGACTATTTCAAAAATTACTTACATATTTCAAGTCAAATCAAATCTATTCAACTATTTGAATGTGAAGGAGTAACAAGAATATATATACAAACATTCGCTTTTATGAGTAATATTCGTGTGAGAGCTTCAGCAGGGTTATCATTTTAGAAATAGGCTTGCGGATGGCAAGCTATGGGTAGCTGTCCGGTAACTGTCCGGACCGAGCCCAAATCGTTGACGGCGCGCACTGTTCCCGCGCGCCTCAAGGAATTGTCAGCAACAGCAGGCCCAGCCGGGTCGAAGCCTACTGGGGCCAGGGTTATCCGAAAGGGAGCTTGAGTACCGGTATGAAGGCTAGAATGAACGGGGTGGGTTTTAAGTCAGTAATAGTCTGACACTATCTCCCGGTCCGCCCAAGAACTGGGGTTTTCATTGGATGATTTTCCCCACCATAAAAAAAAAACATGTTAGAATCATTCTTACTTAAATGTTACATGTTTTGAATTCTTACAATTTGTACTACTTAACAAAATTACCTATGAGCACCAATCGTGACTTATGTTTCGAAAACTCTGTGATACTCCATGCCCTTGCAACATGTGTTGGCAAATTAACTGGAGCATCGGGTATTGAGGTGAAAGGGAGATGAAGAGTTGCAAACGATCACATGGGAATTGAACCGAACGTAAAGGTATGAAGGTGAAGCTACGTATGTGGCATAGTTTAAAAGAGTCACCGTTGCGATCTCTTGCGCCGAGCCTTGGTACAGGTTATTGTCCAGAGCGAGGAGGATCGGCAGGCGGTCGCCTTCATCTGCGATGCAGTAATGCTAGCAAAGGAGGCGCAAGGCAATGGCCCTCGCTCCCCAGCGGCCGGGATTCTGATCCCGGATTTTGTTTGATAAATATTAATTTATACTACCTAATCTTGGTGTAAATAAATATATATCAAACAAAACTTTTTCGTCAGACTGTACAAAAAGATTTTTTTATCGGTGTCCAAATCATCACCAAAAAAAAATTAAAGTTAAAAAGGGTCAATTGAGACACTGTGTCCGAACATGACGTGTCCCAAACGACAGTAAGCCGTGTATTTGTTTGTTTATTAATCCATCACATTAAAACTGCTGAAGAGATTGCGACGAAATTTGGCACAAGGGTAGACCATGTCCCGGAACAGCATATAAAATATTCTTTACCAATAATTTTCTACTATCACACGGGCAACGCCGCAGGCAGCAGTTAGTCTACTCTAATGATAAGGAAACTTAAGAACACTACGTAATCCATTACAAAATTTACAATAGCTATCGACATAATGTAGATACATTAACAGGCCAATTATTAGTTCTAATGAGAATCGGAAATTAATACATAAGCCTTTTAATAAGGCTAATTAAAACCAAGAATGCTACACGTAAATGATTTTAACACAATTCGTAATTGTTTTCAATTGTGTAATTATGGATATCCGAGTCTCAACTTATAAAAAGCTGTACTTTTTTGTCGATACCTATGATTGTACCTATATGTTTACGTAACTTACAGTTGAGTACTATAAATAATTGCATAGCAATGCTGATTTTTTGGCCAAGGAAAAGTCCAGCCTTTTGGCCACGTGAAAAGTCGAGCTGTTGGATGATTATCCCGAACAACTCGATGAGCACTCGAACCCCAAGGCTCAGTATTGGAATACTCAAATTGACTGATAACATTACATTATAAGAAGCTGTGTGTGTATTCAGTTAAAGGTAGCTTTTTGCAGAGAATATACCAATTATCCTTTGACCTTGCATTGTAAAGGTCAATCGAAGGCTTACGATCAACAAACATAAATACAAATAATATAATTTAAGCACTGAATATCAAGAAAATAATTAGACAGAGACGTAACGTTGGAAGGCCTCCTACAAGGTGGGTCGATGACCTGGTAAGGGTTGCGGGAATCCGATGGATGCAAGACGCATAGGAGCGTTTATTGTGGCGTCACTTGGGGGAGGCCCTTGTCCAACAGTGGACGTCTTTCGGCTGAAATGATGATGATGAATTAGACAAAACCAAGATCTTACCAACAACGGTATCATGAAAGATGCTTAGTATCGATACTACAAATTTAACCAAGTTTTCAACATCAACTCTAAGATCAGATTTAGTAATGTAGCTATTTATATATAATTTATTTTGATTGTTATACATTTCCATTCTAGATAAGGCTAGTCGAACGTAGGAAACCTAAATACGTAACAAAGTGACTAACGAACAGACAAGAGTTCCAATTTCACGCAAAACTATTGCATGACCGAATGACAAGCTTATGATGTCATTATAGAATATAATACAATAATCCATACCAATTATTACCTATAGCTACGTTCTACTTGTATAAATTCTTCAAAAGAAATGCAATCGACAAAATTAAATTGTGCTCTGGAACGTAGAGGGCAGATATTTGAAAATTTCACACCCAGAGTAGAGTTTAAAAAAATCCTAATTCAAAAAAAAAAGAAAAAAAAAGAACACAACCGAAAAAAAGAAAAAAAAAAGAAAAGATCAGAAGGAACTATTAAATAGGTTCCTAAAGTAAGTGCTACCCGAGATTTAATCTCTCAAGATGATCCAGAAATGCGGACGGACGGTCCAATTTAAATGTGGTCAAATAACCAAGAAATGCTCTTAGTTAAGGCAACAAGAAACTATTTAAATGTTCTGGCAATTGATAGTTCCTAAAGCTGGAACAATACGAGATTCGTTATCATCTTTAAATGTAGTCCTAAGTCTCTCCATACCAAGTCTCAACTCTATTTTCAATTGCATAGCTCTCAAAGAAATATTCTAGAAGTTTCATGAATTGCAAATCTTAAGCCCTACGACAACAATGTCGTAATCAGTAAAAGCTTGATCAAGTATCAAAACCAATCGACTACACGCAACTGGTACAAGAAGTGAGCCGTGATTATGCATAAGTAATTTTGAAAATTCACGATATACTGAATAACCAATCAAAATTATAATTGAAACCATAAATAAATCTAAAATGGGCAATGACCGCTACAATTAACGGTAACTGTAGTGTGACAGAAATAATCGATTCATTGACTAAAATGGTAACACTACCCAACCCAACTATGCATACAATGCTATATTGGCGTATAGTATATTTTTTATACTTAAAAAATAATGAAATGATAGCAGGAATGGCCACCGAACTCAACTATGCATATACTTCATACAATGTCAAAGCTTATACTCAAAAATTACTTAATGATATTATACCAGGAACGGCCACCAATGGGCCACTTAAAATGGTAATGAGACCAGAACTAACTAGGTATGCATACTGCATACATATATGGTCGCATTGACCATGTACGGTATACGAAGACTGCTCCATTAAATGTCAACCAAAATGGTCACAAATGACCCAATAAAAATGTGTACTATCACTAATGGTTTACTAAGTGTGAAAGATTGATTATTCACCTTTGTCGGTGTTGTTCCGATTGAGTCATAGGACTGCTCTTGCGAAACGACTTGAAAATTGTATGACTATTGACTGTTTGCACGTTGAAAAGGGTTTGAGAACAACAGCCAACCGAATGCCAACAAAACGCCAACAAAACTTACGTAAAATATAAGACCATACTCCGAAATATTAACTATACTCCACTAGCAGGCAACTACTATTGAATGCAATATAGAAATACCTACTCATACAAAAAAAAAAAATTAATGAATGACAAAAATACTAATAATAAGCAATGAAGTCTTTTTGTGAATAAATTTCTTTATTCACAGACGGACATGTAAATATTATGTGAGGCTAAGTAAACACGGTTATGAAACTTTAGAAGGAAATTGAAAGTGTTATTTATGTAAATGATGACGGAAATAGCTTTTAAAAAGTCATATAACTGAAGTATATGCGGGAACTTTTCCATAGAGACATTATGACCACTTGAATAAATTATTAAAATATGCTTCAGTCAGTAAAATATGTACAATACGAGAAAAAGGTACGTTTCAAAGTTAAATAAAATCAAAATTCAATTAATATTTATTTTGTAAGTAGGTTTAACCCTTCAGATACCGTCAATTAGAGACACAATAGTAAGACAATAGATGCGCGGCCACCGGGTGTCGCTTGGGGATTCATGAATTAATTCATGACTTAATTGGGGATTCATGAATTAATTCACTTAATTGGGGATTCATGAATTAATTCATTCATGAATTAATTCATGAATCCCCAAGCGACCACCGGTGGCCGCGCATCTATTGTCTTACTATTGTGTCTCTAATTGACGGTATCTGAAGGGTTAAAAAACCCTTTTACACGTCAGTTTTTTTTTTCGTCTGTTTAAACGAGATGAGGCCGGTGTTTTACTCAGGGGTCGAAGTCTCTTTTAGAGTCCATACAGTAAATATGTAATGGTAAATATGTTTTTATTTCACACAGGTCTACATGGGCACTTATAAATCGTCAGAAGCTAGTACACGGTTCCAAATTGGCCGTTTTCTATGGAGAAGAACCGGCACGAAACTCCACCAAATGTCTGTTTCAAATAATTGTATTCTATTTCAGAAAATTCGTAACTTAAGTTAAATCACCCAATTTCTCAATCGAACTCCTATTCCTGATAGTAACACACCTTTCTAACAATATCAAGTTATCGTTCACTAACTTAATTAAAACACTGCAAATACAAAAACAGTAAATAGAAAACACTTACCCAACGCGCACACAAAACCGACGATAAAAACTAAACTCTTCATTTTTTTTTTTTATTAAATTTATTTGAGGTAGAAAAATGTAAGTGGAATTAAACTGTTCGTACGTGCGTTTCCTTTCGAAGGTTGCTCTGTATTGCGAGCGGGGGCTATTGTGGCCGTCGCAGGCGCAAGCTTACTACACCTCACACGACCGAAGTGACCGCGATGAAAGCGAATGAAAGTTTTAATAAAAAAAGACAGTGACTGATGGCGCTTGTACATGAGATTTAAATTTAGAATATATGTTTTCAATACACTTGCTCATAAAGTAACTCTTATTGTACTGCACATAGGTATATAATGGCACTTGTTACCAAACTGTGACATTTTTCTTACTATTACGCACTAGTGCTATAATGTAGTTAAAACTTTTTTGTTCAACCTCTCCCCTGCCATAATTTTATTACATTTATCGTTTTTATGGGCGCGCGTTATCACCCATGAAAAGAAGAAAAATAAATTGGCGCGCATATGTAAACAGATTTTACCACCACAAAGGTTTACTAATTTTACAGTTATTTTCTTTACAAATGTATAGAAAAACGTCGTATAATACACGGGAGTAATAAATGATTACCGTTCTCGACTCTCTTAAGACCCTCGCCTTGGCTCGGGTCTAAATACCACCTCGACGGTAATCACTAGTTAACATTACACACTTATGTACTATTGTTTGTGTGTTTTGTATGTAATTAATCTTTATGTTGATTGCATGTCATTATTTCACTAGTTTCATTATTGAATATGGGAAATCAATTACCTACTTTGTCCATTTTGACATGTTATCAGAGGAGCATAATTTATTATGGACTAATTTTGAGTATGAGGATATGATTGATATAGATAGGTGCATTTTGGTATCAACGCCTCGTTATTGCAAACTGCGTGTGACCTAGTGAATTGACATGTTCCTAATTAAAGTGTGTAATTTCTCATATGTAGCGACGTCTATGACGCCACATAGAAATTTTAAAAAAAATCGGAATCCTGCATCGCGCGATTTGAACATATAAAACAGGCCTAAATCATATATTGGGCAGTTGCCCAGATCAGACGTAACACCCGTCTGGTCAGAAGGAGGATCCCTTTTTATCAAAGGTGCACGCACTGGCTGAATTTTTCACTCTGTTTCGCGGCTTTTTGCGGCTAATTTGAAGGCGTCCTATATACTAATAAAATTCTAAACTTTCTAGATTTCTGCTCTAGCATATAAGGCTGTTTCTTACGAAGAATAATTATGTGTTTGATTTATAATATTCTCTTTCGTATAATAAGTAAGGTAACGATCCGAAAAGTTCTGGAGTGGTGGCCACATACCGGAAAACGTAGCGTTAGAAGGCCTCCCACAAGGTGGAACGATGAACTGGTGAAGGTCACGGGAATCTGATGGATCAGAGACGCACAAGACCGGTCATTGTGGATACATTTGGGGAGACACTCTATCGCGGTGTCTTCCAGCAGTGACCGTTTTTCAGCTGAAATGATGATGATAATGATGACGTGAGGTAGCAGTCATTTAAAAAATATTAATTTTAGCTCTGAGTTATGAAAATACTTGCAGAACTTTACGAACGTATCCTTGTGGAAAACACTTGTGGAGTACTTGTCCAATATGACGATTATAAGCTTCAAATGAGTACACAATGCTAAGCTGACCATACAATTAACATCCACCGCGCATTTGACAGAAGAATTAGCGCAGTAGTTGAGCGATTGGGACAGGTTCGATTCCCTTACGAAACAGATATTTGTATGCCTTACAAATGTCTAGTTTCTTCAGGTCTGGCTGTCTTTTTTACATTTATGTGATCACACCTACAATAGAGGAGTAATTCCTATTATAGGGCAACGTTTTTCTACAAAGAAAAGTCTATTTACAACTAAAATATTAATAAGCTTAACCTAATTAATTCATTAAATCCCAAACGAACACTGGTGTCTTTCAACTCTGTCTAAAGGTATTCGAAAAGTTCAAACAAACTTACAAAATAAAAATAAAAGCCCTAAAGAACTAAAAAACAATCTAAAGTACGGCGTCGAAAAACTCCTTCGTATCACTATCGACTGTTAAAAAATTCAATTTTACATTATTTATGTCCGCACTCTAATCTAGCGCACGCCCTTTCATTACAGTGAGTGTATCAAGTCGCCAAGAAAAGTCACGACACTTACTTATACCAGTGCCTACCTATACATATACATAATGTATACATGTATGTATAGCTGCATTGTCGAGGTCCAAAGACGATAGCCTCCAAAATGGCCACGTCATGGCCAATTTCATGGAATTAAATGCCGTGTGGTTCAATCAGTTAGTACCTCATTATTATGCATTTGTATGACGGTCACTGTATCCTGCTTTTTCGAATGGGCACTTAATTTTTATAGGGAGCATCGCTGTATAAAGTCGTTAATATGCATCAAATTATGGAGACTTTTGAGGGAGTCAATGTTTTTTTTTTCAGAACAGACCACGTTCTGAGAAAAAAAAACAAATGTAGGGATGGTTCACATAGGACTTTATTATTATACTAGCTTTTGCCCGCGCGGCTTCGCTCCCGCTCTTCCCTACTCCACCCTACTATACCCAACTCTACCCAACTCTACCCTACTCTACCCTACTCTACCCTACTCTACCCTACTCTACCCTACTCTACCCTACTCTACCCTACTCTACCCTACTCTACCCTCCTCTACCCTACTCTACCCTACTCTACCCTACTCTACCCTACCCTACCCTACCCTAATTTTATTTTTTTTCCATAAGAACCTTATCCTCACAATAACAATCACAACAAAAAAAAAACAGCCAAATCGGTCAAGCCGTTTTCATGCCATGTCGTGACAACGGAAAACGGGTTTCATTTTTATATATATAGATTGATAGGCTCACCCTTAACTACTATCTCAACTGTTAGTAAGCGTTAATGTGGTCGATTATAGAGCACACTTGCCAAGAAGTACAAAGTTCAAAAGTATTTATTTCACATAGGCCTACATGGGTACTTATAAAAAGTCAGAAGCTAATACACGGTTCAAAATTGGTCGTTTCCTATGGAGAAGAACCGAAACTCCGTGGTTACTCTTTAAAGTAAAAAAAAAACTATTTGTAAATTGATAAAATACAAATTGGATTGAAAAAAAAATGGCTTACAATATTTTCTTGACTTACAGATCCTAAGTTGTAGCAATCAAGGAACACAGGCTTCGGCAGAGAATTCCACTCCTTGGCTGTTCGCACGATTCATGTGTCCTCAAAACGTTTTGTGCTTATGGGTGGGATAGGGATAGGTAGGTACGATGATGCGCCACCGGTACATGCATCCAGCATGTTGGCCCATGCAGCTTGGTGAAATTAAGTTACGCAATTGCATAACTTAAACGACACACTCTCCTCGAAATGCAATTTCTTAATATTAGCCTACAGTAGCTTATATAATTATGTATGCAGATAAATTATCGTTTTTGTGTATGCATGCGTAGATACCAATAACATTGCGGTACTAATGAAGTGTGTCCATACCCATATTCACCATCATCATATCAGCCGAAAAACGTCCACTATTGGACATGGGCCTCCCCCAAGTGTCGCCACAACGACCGGTCCATTATCGTGTGCCTATATTTAGGATAATATTAAATAGTTTTTATTTAATGTTATCCTGCCTAAGTCCAGTTTTAAGTATAATTTCAGTGCTTTAATTATTATTGTAACTTAATTTTCTAATTGGCGTGTATAAAAGTGTGCATTATTCCAGTTGCATGTTGTATACATAAATACTCCTCGTTTATTGTTTTTCTGTCTGTTCTTAAAAATTGCATCAAAATCCGTTGCGTAGTTTATGAGGTATTACATAAACAGACAGACGCGTAGCTACTTTATTATATACATATAAAGAAGTGTCCCTCAAAAAAGGAATGTTAATTTTTATTATTAACATGTAGGCACATGAAGGTTGTGCAGATCGTTTAAATACTTGAATACTTCGATTTTATGGGTTATTGGCGATTTTAAACACTACCTTTTATGTCTTCTTATACATTAAAAACTGTACTTATAAAATTAAGTTAAACGGACATGCTTAACATTGTTTAAACAAGATTTTTTACGTCCTTGTACTTTTAATCGGAAAATAATTGCAGTTCTATCACAAAATAGGTAGGTACAGAAGAGAATCTCATGTATGTACTTCTTTTTTCATACCTACGCTCGGTGGACGCACACTAATGAGCGTTTGAGCCGGAACTGTTTGACGAGCGGGCCGAGCCGCTCCGAGATGTCGTGTCCGTGAGCGGTGTCTATGTGTGCGTTGCTCGAGCGCGCTTTGTATGTAGATTGACTTCTGTACCTATATATTTTGTGGTTCTATGTAGATTTGTAATATTGTGATACATATATTTCTCGGAACTAATTTCCACGGATTTGTTAAGATACCTATTTGCTGTAGTTCCAAGTAAGCTTACAATAGCGTCATTAAGATTTTTATGCAGTTTGTCGATTGCGCATTGCGGCACGATAATATAAACCAGTGTTCCGCAAACTTCTTGCGTTCAAGGTACATCTAGGAAATCGGTTTGGAGGTACAAATCGCGGCCATTTTTGCCTGATCATTTAAAACAATTTTGATTATATCCTTCGACGCGATGCCAAACGAAACCCTTTGAAAATTTAGTTTCGTGTGCAAGCAAAAATAAACTTATCGGTGATCAAGCGGAAGTGTCTTTAATAGTACACCATAAATTAAAAATAAGGGGGCACGGAAGTGCCCTCACTAAGGCGAGCAAAAGAGTGGCAAGGCCGATGGTGCGGCCGAGCCACTTTTCTCGAAACATTTCAGGCCATTTACGATGCCCTATAACTTCGTTGTGTGTAAAACTAGAAGCCTGAAATTATACATGCGATTGCCAAGTCAATCTAGGCCATCAAGCACACCTTAACCGACTTAGTATTACATGGATCTCACAACTTTATAGTACGGTAGAAGAACTGAGTTGCGAGTCTTGGTTTTTTTACAAGTTATGTTTTTGATGGCATATTTTTTTACGATTGTTCTGACAATATTTTTTTTTCAATGTGCGCTCCGCTTTTATTTAAAACAGTTCTATTTGGTCGAAATCTGATGCTGCTTAATCGGGGAGTGTTAAAGAGGAATATCATTAGAAAATTAATTTCGAACCCAATATAGGTAGGTAGTTCTACATTTTCCTTCTGTCTGTTTATTAACTTTTTAAGATAAGAGTGTTTCTCCGAAGTACACCAATTATTCATCTTAGTACACTTAACACTAGTGTGCCATGGCATACACTTTGCAAAACACTGATATCTACTTAATAGACTACCAACGTATGTTATTTTCCTTGATTGAGAGTAAGAGAGAGAGAGAGTAGAGTTCAATATCTATACCAGAAATAGTTAACACAGCGACTATAAGGCACAGATTACCTTGTAGTTCCAGTTCCGCTTTTCACCTTATGAAAAACCTTGTCCTATTTTTCCATAGCAACATGCTCTTCTCTTTACCCTGTAGGGATGTAATCTCGATAGTAAACTTTCATCTAAAACATTACCATAGTACTCCACTTAGATTACCATAATAGACTACTTTCAAATACTTTCGATTTGTAAGACAACTTGGGTTTACAACTATGCAAAGACCTTGTCAACTGAAGCAAAAAAAGTGCGTAGTTCTCAAGGATTTTAGGCACAGAATGAACATTGTTTTGGTATCCATTCACTAGTGTAAACTTGTGAATTAAAAAGGGTTATTAGTGTATAACGTCCGGGTAAGATAAGGTTCAAATTCCGTTGCGAAAATAACAGTGCATCTGACGTGAAAGAACCATTTTGGTTTATTAGCTACAAGCTAATATTTAGTTTTTAAGCAGTGTATTATATACACCGTGTCATCATCCTCAATTCAACCGATATACGTCCTCTGTTGGACATAGGTGTCGCCACAACGAACGATCCTGTGCGTCTCGCATCCATCGATTTCCCGCAACCTTCACCAGGTCATCAGCCCACCTTGTTGGAGGCCTTCTAACGTACGCTGCTTTCGGTACGCGGTCGCCACTCCAAAACCTGTCGCCCTCAACGGTCATCTTTTCTGCGAGCAATGTGCTCGGCCCATTGCCACTTACTTATTGTGGACTTCTCAGTGGTAGAATTTTTCGTCAGCGGTTTCCTGATATCAATCACAACGGTAAATACTCACTGAGAAGTGACTGGAGAATCGACACGGAACTTTATTTTTTTGCCTAATCTGCTCTGATCTTCCGAACTAGCCAAGTCCGGTGAGGACCTGAGCCACACCGGACATGGCCGGTTCGGAAGATACTTGTTCTGGATTCAGGCGAATAAACGCCCTGGTGTCATCATTGTGTCGATAATTGGGATACGGAAGAGAATTAATACGCTGTATGTCTGCAGCGCTTGGACGGAGCATTGCCGTGTCCTCGTGGAAAAGATCAACGCGGTAGCGGTAACTCCGCTTGCGCCCGGCCCTGGTTGGAATGAGAAGCGTCAGCCTCACGAGCAAAGTAGTTCGACGTCCAGTAAGGACCAGGTCAAAGGATAAAAGAGGTCAGAGGTCACTACCGCGGCCCTGGAGCGCAAAAGACAACTAAAGGTCACAGATTGGCTTTAATAGTTAAAGACTGACACTCCCTCTCGCTTCCTCCAAAGCGCAGGAAGGTACTATATGATATACCAACCCCACTAAAAGTGAAAAGGTTGCTAAAAGGTTAATTAAGATGGCTCTTGCTAAGCTTAAAAGTTAACAGCAATTAAGTCATGAACTGCCTATGTAATTAATTTTATCGTATAAATTGATCAGTGAAAGTAAATGCTTGAATAATGAATCTATTGACCGATGCTATAATGTGCCTTAGGGATTTAAAATAGCTGCTATTGTTATCCAGTGCAGTTATTGATACTCTGGTTATAATAAATCATTTATTACCAGGCATCTTGGCCCATAGATATATATCTTACAGACTAACATATATAATATAGAGTAAATACAACTTATGGTTAATAAATAAGACTTAGGACTATGTTAGTAACACGTCGCATTGCACTAAGTTAACTTCGTGCTGTTCTGAGGCACCTGTCCGCGGAAGCGACGGCTTACGGCCAAAAGTCTTCCTTCAGCATGAGGGACAGAAAAGTGTTCGGGACTCGCACCACGAACGCCTTGAAATTGACGTTACGGTACGACTCCAGCAACTGTACCCCCAGTGCAAACTTTGTCTTTTGGCGCACGAACTCCACAATGTCTTCCACCCTTGTCGTGTGGGCGAGAGATGTACACAAGAGTGTTCGGCTGGGCGGCAAGCAGGCTCACGTTAGGAGTTGCAGGTGCTATGTCTTGAAATGTTTGGTTCTAGAATAGACGTATATCCTCACGATCTTTTACTTCACCGTTTTGAGAACAGTAGTGATGAAATAAATAAGACAAAGTAAAGTGTCCGCCTGAGTTTGAACTCTTGACCTAAAACTCGTAAGTCGAGGCCATTATCACTGGATCACCACGACTCTCTACTTACTATTATGAAGAGAAATATTCTTTTGTATGTTTGTAAGCTTTTAAAAAATTCTTACACTAATTTATATACCTACAGTACTGCAGAGTATGTTTATGTTTTTGAGTACTTAGGGTATGTTTTAATTTAATCATGAGATTTTAGGAGGACTACGTCATGACAGATAATTGTACATTGACATTTGAACATAAATGGGTCATTTATATAACAACTAGCTTTGCCCGCGCGGCTTCGCTCCCGCTCTTCCCTACTCCACCCTACTATACCCAACTCTACCCTACTCTTCCCTACTCTACCCTACTCTACCCTACTCTACCCTACTCTACCCTACTCTACCCTACTCTACCCTACTCTACCCTACTCTACCCTACTCTACCCTACTCTACCCTACTCTACCCTACTCTACCCTACGCTACCCTACGCTACCCTACTCTACCCTACTCTACCCTACTCTACCCTACTCTACCCTACTCTACCCTACTCTACCCTACTCTACCCTACTCTACCCTACTCTACCCTACTCTACCCTACTCTACCCTACTCTACCCTACTCTACCCTACTCTACCCTACTCTACCCTACTCTACCCTACTCTACCCTACTCTACCCTACTCTACCCTACTCTACCCTACTCTACCCTACTCTACCCTACTCTACCCTACTCTACCCTACTCTACCCTACTCTACCCTACTCTACCCTACTCTACCCTACTCTACCCTACTCTACCCTACTCTACCCTACTCTACCCTACTCTACCCTACTCTACCCTACTCTACCCTACTCTACCCTACTCTACCCTACTCTACCCTACTCTACCCTACTCTACCCTACTCTACCCTACTCTACCCTACTCTACCCTACTCTACCCTACTCTACCCTACTCTACCCTACTCTACCCTACTCTACCCTACTCTACCCTACTCTACCCTACTCTACCCTACTCTACCCAAAAACCTATTTAATTGTAAAGATATTTTAATTATTTATTAATTGTTATTGACACCTCTTTTGAGGAATTACTTTGACTAATTTATTTTTATTGACATTTTGATCCCTCCTTTACAGGGATCAGAATAGTAGCTTATTTATTTGATTTTCATATTTCACCTCCACTACCATGTTCCTCTCCAGGACCCCGGCCAAGAAAGCCTCCACAGGACCTCATGTCTCTCCGTCGAACGTGGCTCTCTCCATCACCTTCGAGGGGGACGTTTCCCCTCCCAGTACTTCAACTCAGGCCTCTAGTGTAAGGCGAAGCATTGGCGAGTGGGAAAACGGGACAATGGCCGATTCTCAGCCTCTCCCGTCAGCCGCCGCGAACCCATCAAAGAAAGCTGCCCCGACCGTGACGGCTTCCCAGAAGGCTGCAAAGCGCGCCTCTTCCCAGCCGGACAGCAAGGCTGTGGCGCGCCGAACCTCTACTGAGGCACAGGGAGCGTCACCGGGGACAAGCCAGCTGCAGCCGAGCAAACCCACCGATCGGGTGACCGAGGCTCGCAACTGCCTTCTGCGCGCGAAGTCGCACCTTGGCGATTCGCGCAATCTGAGGGCAGACTTGAAAGCCGGGATCACCCAATCGGTGGAACGGCTGTACCAGCTCGTGAAAGAGGGGGCGGCGGCTGCTACACAAGTAAGGGGGGCTGAGCTGGCAAGGGAGGAGGTTGCTAAGGCCACACCTCCGCCAGAAGCACCCAAGAGCCTCCCGGAGGTTAACTTGCTGCTGGCTTCACTAGCGGAGCATAGCGCGCTGGTGAAGGAGAGCAGCGAGAAGATGGGGAAGCTGCAGCAAGCGATGGAGAGGCAGGGAGAAATAATAGAAAAGGCGGTCACTTACGCGAGTGTAGCTGCGGGTCCACCGAAAAGGCAGACCCCAGGAAGGACCGCACTGCACTCCGTAGTGGTGACGTCTAAAGACGAGGGGGTTACTGGAGACGAGGTCTTACGGAGAATCAGAGAGGCAGTAAAGGCCAAAGAGGGAGGAGTAGAAGTAGAGACGGTACGAAAGGCAAAGGATCGCAAGATTGTCATGGGCTGTAGGTCGGCAGAGGACAGAAACAGGGTGAAAGAGAGGATCCGAAGGTCAGGAGACCACCTCGTCGTCGAGGACGTGAAAAACAAGGACCCATTGTTGATATTCCGTGGCGTCCTCCGCATACACTCTGACGAGGAATTGCTGGAGGCGCTGCGGAATCAAAACCGGGATGTCTTTCGCGGCCTCGATAACGAGGAAAGTCGAATGACAATCAAATTTAAGAAGAGTGCGCGGAACCCCCAAACCAACAATGTGGTTGTCAGCACGTCCCCTGCTGTCTGGAACAGGATGCTTGAAAAGGGAAAAGCGCGTATAGATCTCCAGACCGTCTTCGTCGAGGACCAGTCGCCACTGGTCCAGTGCACCAGGTGTCTGGGCTACGGGCATAGTCGGCGGCTCTGTAAAGAACCTGCCGACTTATGCAGTCATTGCGGAGGCCCACACCTTCGATCAGAATGTGACCAGTGGCTGAAGGCAGAAACACCAAAGTGCCACAACTGCGTCAAGGCGAAGATGGGGAGAATTGACCACAACGCGTTCGACCTTGAGTGCCCTGTTCGAGTCAGGTGGGACCGGCTGGCACGCGCATTCGTCGCCTACTGCTAAGGTGGTCCCGGTGGACACAATGCCGCACAAGATGCTCCAGGTAAATCTTCAGAGGAAGAAATTGGCAACCCAAGAGCTTATGCTTGAGGCCGAGAAGCGCAAAGTCACCTTAGCGCTGATCCAGGAACCCTATGTGGGCAGCGCGAGGAGGATGAGCGGGACCAGAGGAGTCCGAATTTACCAGCGCATCGGCCAAGGAGAAGGGACTGTCAAAGCGGCCATAGCGGTGTTTGATCCAAACATCACCGTCAGACAGTACCCAGAACTCACCACGAACAACATCGTCGTGGTGGGGATCCAAACCGGTGTCGGGAGACTGACTCTGGTCTCGTTCTACTTCGAGCCAGACCAGCCCTTAGGGCCATACCTGGACAGCCTAAGGAAGGTGGAAAGCGAGACCGGCCCGCATAAGCTCATCATGGGAGGAGATGCCAACGCCTGGAGCATCTGGTGGGGCAGCAGTGAGACCAACGGCAGAGGCGACGAGATGCTGGGAGCTCTCGATCAGCTTGGACTGCAGGTACTTAATAGAGGGGAAACTCCAACCTTCGACGTAGTTCGTGGTGGCAGACGCTACACGAGCTGCGTCGACGTCACAGCCTGCACGGCGGATATGCTGACGGTGACCGACGGCTGGCGAGTCGTTGATGACCTGACGGGATCGGACCACAACGGCATTGAGTTTAACGTACATCTTAAAAAGTCTTTAGGTATCACGGTCAACCGGACTACCAGGATCTACAACACACGAAAAGCGAATTGGGCGCGGTTTCGTAAAAAACTGCGTCAAATTATGCTAGGGAACAATATAACCGTAAGTCTGTTCGATGAAATCGACAGCGTGGACGATATAGACCTGGTAGTCGAGGGACTTACAACGGCAGTGCAGGACGCCTGTACATCCGTGATACCCAAAAAGAAGAGTAGGGAGACGCTGACCGTGCCGTGGTGGTCTGATGAGCTCGCCAGTTTAAAGAGGAAAGTGGTCACCATGAAGCGGAGGATCCGCTGTGCAGCGCCAGTCCGGAGACCAAAGGTTGTGGAGGAGTACTTGAAACAGAAAGAAGAGTACGAGAATGCAATAGTCCAAGCTAAGATCGAGAGCTGGAAGGGGTTCTGCGAAAAGCAGGATCGCGAGGGCCTGTGGGAAGGTATATACCGGGTGATCCGTAGGACGAAGAAGAGGGAGGAGGATCTGCCGATGGTAAGGGACGGCAGGACCCTAGACCCAGAGGCCTCGGCGAGGTATCTAGCACAGGTATTCTACCCGGAAGACCGTTCGGAGGGGGATAACGAGGAGCACAAAAGGGTGCGGCAAAGAGCAGACGAGGTGAACAGAGGGAACGAAGATGAACCTTCGGACCCTCCCTTCACACTCGACGAGCTGGAGCGAGCAGTCTCCTCGTTCAACCCCAAAAAAGCCCCCGGTTCCGACGGTCTGACGGCGGACATATGGGGCCACACGATCCGTCAAGACCCAGACCTAGTTCTGCGCTTGGTAAACAAGTGCCTGGCGCATGGATATTTTCCACGGTCCTGGAAAGAGGCAACTGTCGTCGTGCTCCGCAAGCCCGCAAAAGATGACTACACCACCCCAAAATCTTACAGGCCAATTGGACTTTTGCCTGTTCTCGGCAAGGTCTTCGAGAAGATGCTCGTGGCCCGACTCAAGTTTTACCTACTACCCAGGATGAGTACTCGCCAGTACGGCTTCATGCCCCAGCGAAACACCGAAGACTCCCTCTATACGCTAATGGGGCACATTCGTGGCAGACTCAACGCAAAGAGGCTTGTCACGATTGTGTCCCTGGATATTGAGGGGGCCTTCGATAGCGCTTGGTGGCCAGCCATACGAGTCCGTCTGGCTGAGGAAAAGTGTCCTGTGAACTTGAGGCGGGTCATAGACAGTTACTTGTCCGAGAGGGTGGTGAAGGTCAGGTATGCGGGTGTGGAGCACGAATCCAGGACTGAGAAAGGATGCGTCCAGGGGTCTATCGGTGGTCCCATATTTTGGAACCTTGTGCTGGATCCTCTTATAAAGGCTCTGGAGGAAATGGGGGTCTACTGCCAGGCGTTTGCTGACGATATGTCGACACAGCGACCGGCCCACGCTGAAAACCAGCGCTGTGAGCTCATCGCATTATGCGTGAGGTCACAGCTTTATGCTGAGCGTTGGGCCGTTTTGCGCGGATGAGACGCATATCTTCCCTATTCACTGATTTTTTTGTTACTTTTGTTATTTAGTTATAAGAATGCGTCTAATTCACGTAAATTAAATGTTTTTCTTTTCTTTCTTTTTTCTATATCGTCCTTGTGTTCGATGGGGAGACGGCTCTTGAAGTCCAAAGAGATGCCAATGTCGCCCTCGAGTACGTGCGAGCATGGGGTGTCACGAACAAGCTTCGGTTTGCGCCGCATAAGACAAAAGCAATGCTGGTCACGCGCAAACTGAAGCATGACACCCCATGTCTCAGAATGGGCGGGGTAGACATTGGCATGTCCGAGGAAATCAAACTGCTTGGTCTTACCATCGATCACAAATTGACTTTTAACACCCACGTCGCAAACGTCTGTGCCCGAGCCGTCGGCATTTACAAACGACTGTCGAGGGCCGCTAGGGTCAGTTGGGGTCTCCATCCAGAGGTTATCCGCTGCATCTATACGGCTGCAGTGGAGCCTATCGTCCTGTACGCGGCGAGCGCGTGGTCGCCGGCCGCCAACAAAGTCGGGTTGCAAAAGAAGCTGAACGCCGTCCAGAGGAGCTTCGCGCAGAAGTTGTGCCGAGCCTACCGCACGGTCTCCTTACACTCAGCACTGGTGCTGGCTGGGATACTCCCTCTTGATCTCCGAATCCGAGAGGCAGCCGCCCTTTACGAGGCCAAGAGAGGGGTACCTCATCCAGCGCTGGGAGACCGGGAGATCGAGCGAGTGGTATCGGCACTAAAGATGCCACATCCGGCTGAGCAGAGGGCTATTGCACTGCGACGCCTGGTAGACGAGGAACAATTTAATGAGCACCGCAATTACGCGATGCGTATCTTCACAGACGGCAGCAAGATTGAGGGCAAAGTCGGTGCCGCACTGTCGGTGTGGACCGATAATGTGGAGGTAAAGGCCCTCAAGCTTGCTTTGCCGTCTTACAGCACCGTCTACCAGGCCGAGCTTCTCGCCCTCTGCAAAGCGACGAAAGAAGTCCTCCGAAGGACGGGGACGGCGTTCGCTATCTACAGCGACTCCATGGCAGCTCTCCAAACAGTCGTGAACCCCGAAGCCCTCCACGCCCTCGCAGTGGAAGCAAGGGACGCCATCCGCCGCAGCAACGCCCAGAATAAGAGCGTCTCCCTGTTCTGGGTGAAAGCTCATGCGGGGCTGGAGGGCAACGAGAGAGCCGACTTGCTCGCGAAGGAGGCTGCCCTGAAGTCGAAGCGGCGACCCGACTACGACAAGTGCCCGGTTTCATTCGTCAAGCGTATGATCCGAATGGAGACGCTGGACGAATGGAACCGGAGGTATTGCACAGGAGAAACGGCGGCCACGACGAAGATATTCTTCCCCTGTGCGATCGCTGCATACAGGACGGTACGAAGGATGGAGATGACAAAGGAGCTGACCCAAGCCCTAACGGGACACGGCGGGTTCTCCGAGTACCTGACTCGCTTCAAGTGCAAGGAGAGTCCGGCGTGCGCCTGCGACCCCGACAAGCAGGAGACAGTCCTCCACCTCCTGACGGACTGCCCGGTGTATGCCAACCTAAGATATGACCTCGAAGCCAAGCTAGAAACTAAAACAGTCAAAGAAAACCTTAGCGTAATCATAGCAAATAAGAAGTATAGGGATATTTTTATACAGTTTATTACAAGAATAGTTACATCAGTAAACAAAAGAAACAAAAATTAATTGACCAATTGACCCTGATATAAACACAAATTTTACAAAATCCTATTTTTAACTGACTGAAATTATTATCTAACTAAATTATAACATCGTTTTAAACTATATACGGAATCATTTTACCTTGAATTTTACCAAATTTTAGCATTTTATGGAAATTATTATATTACTATTTTATTTTTATTTTATTTTATCTTGACTTATCTAAATGATTTATTAACGAAACTTTTATCACAGAATCTTAACAATAAGAAATTTATTAAGAAGGATTTTTACTATTTATTAAAATATTATTCATATTTGTATAATTGTATAATATATATATATATATCTATCACCGTAATTACAGTAATAAACTACAAAAGCGGAAACCAAATAGAACCTACAGCCTTTAAAACTACCCTGCGCAACCTGACGGCAGGGGAGCCTTTCGCATGGCAGGAGTGGTTTTTAGCCGGTAGGAGTCCGGCACTACCCAGAATGCCTTTCTGCAAGGCAGTCTGGGTGTCCATGATGGATTTCCCACTCCTGCCACAAACTAAAAAAAAAAAAAAAAAAAAAAACCCTACTCTACCCTACTCTACCCTACTCTACCCTACTCTACCCTACTCTACCCTACTCTACCCTACTCTACCCTACTCTACCCTACTCTACCCTACTCTACCCTACTCTACCCTACTCTACCCTACTCTACCCTACTCTACCCTACTCTACCCTACTCTACCCTACTCTACCCTACTCTACCCTACTCTACCCTACTCTACCCTACTCTACCCTACTCTACCCTACTCTACCCTACTCTACCCTACTCTACCCTACTCTACCCTACTCTACCCTACTCTACCCTACTCTACCCTACTCTACCCTACTCTACCCTACTCTACCCTACTCTACCCTACTCTACCCTACTCTACCCTACTCTACCCTACTCTACCCTACTCTACCCTACTCTACCCTACTCTACCCTACTCTACCCTACTCTACCCTACTCTACCCTACTCTACCCTACTCTACCCTACTCTACCCTACTCTACCCTACTCTACCCTACTCTACTCTACCCTACTCTACCCTACTCTACCCTACTCTACCCTACTCTATCCTACTCTACCCTACTCTACCCTACTCTACCCTACTCTACCCTACTCTACCGTACTCTACCCTACACTACCCTATTTTTTTTTTCCATAAGAACCTTCTCCTCACAATAACAATCACAACAAAAAAAAAATCAGCCAAATCGGTCAAGCCGTTTTCATGCCAAGTCGTGACAACGGAAAACGGGGGTCATTTTTATATATATAGAAGATAGAAGATAGATAACCACTTACTATTTACACATATTTAAATATACACTTAACTATAATATGTATGTAATTAAAAATATATAAGTGTGTTTATCAGTTATCTAGTACTCATATCACAAGCTCTGCTTAGCTTGAGACTAGAGGGCGTTGTGTGATAGTTGTGGAATATTATTATTTTACTGTCTATATTAATTTACCAACCCACACTCATTAAAAATAAAAACCCTTGACTGATTAAGATCGTGATAAAGATGGACTCAAAACAATCTAAATTGTGGCGTCAAAAACTCTGCATTGCTGTCGACTGACCCAAAAGACTGGCGTCATTGGCACGCTGCTGTATGGTAATGTGAGGCGCACGTCCAAGAATAGAATAGAATAGAATAGAATAGAATAGAATAGAATAGAATAGAATAGAATAGAATAGAATAGAATAGAATAGAATAGAATAGAATAGAATAGAATAGAATAAACTTTATTGTACACCAAAAAGTAACACAGCTTATACATAAAAAAAAAGATAAAAGTCAGGTCTTTATACGATTTGAATGTATACGATAGCCCGAAATCAACTATCGGGCAGTCGCGTGGAGGGTTGCGGGACTTTACTCTCTGTTCCGCATACCTCCAAATATTTATTTGAACGCGCTAATCCCAGAAGCTTTTTCATTTTTTGTGTGTCAATGGACTACGATTAAATTTTCTCCGACCAGTACTTGGCAACCTGTACAGTTCGATCATCAACTTTGCATAATATCCTGGAAGATGTAAGTGGTAGCGAAGTGGCAAAAACTACTGGTTCATATTATGTTCGTGTTGGATGGCCCATTTATTGAGAAAGGCCTAGGTGGTGGCAATCGTTCTATATAAAATGTTTTTTTCTCAAAACTCACTTTCGTTGAATTACCACTTATTGGCTTCATAAGTAGTATAGGCTATGTAACATCACGCTACGATCAATAGGAGCGGAGCAGTAACCAAAGACACGGGTGAAACCATGTCCCTATCTAGTCTATTATACTAAATAGCGTCAAATTCATTTCAAAACTGTCCCGTACTAATACTGATACAATTAAACTGATAAACTGCTATTAGGCAATATTAGCACATTTATAGTTGGGTAACAAACTAACAGCATGCCTGGCAAACTGGTCTAGGCATTGTGAACTAGAGACAGGGTCCTGGCGTTGCGTGTGCATATTCACGACCGCGGATAAGGCGCCTTTCACATGGGCGATGATCGGTGCAATATTTTTACTGCACAATTTTATGAGCTCCAAACCCTAGTAGCCCAGTAGGACCGATGTCTGCTGCCTGCCATGAGGAAAAGTATAAAAAAGAAACTTGTGGTTCTAGTACGCAAAAGGTAACTCAAGGAACATAAGTGTGATTTTAGTCAGTAACCTACACGTCCTCTCGCTCCACTATAGAGTGGGAGAAGTAATTAGATGATATTCCACCTTAAAAAATATGGCAATTTCCTATCGATATGATGATTGATGACGTTTTGGACTGATACGCCTCCCTACGTCCGTATGGTGTTCGGACGTAAAGAATCACACCATCCCATCTCCTCCCGTGGGTGTCGTAAGAGGCGACTAAGGGACATACCAGAGAATGGGCAGCAGCATTCTCTGTGGATTTCAACCACCACACTGCGATCGCCAACCCGCCTGCCAAGCGTGGCGATTATGGCAAACCCCCCCTATGAACGACACAACAAAAAAATGGCCCCTAGTGCCCGGCAGCCCGGCTATCCTTGACTCCGGTAGCGGTCAAGGCAATGGCGAGGCAAGGGGTGCTAAGAATCTCCGGAAGGGATCCGGCTACCCCAAAAAACGACTGTACCTGGCAACATACAACACGCGTACACTGAGGTCCGATGAGAAGGTCACCGAGCTTGAGGAGGAATTGAGTGGGTTACGTTGGAGTATTGTAGGATTATCTGAAGTCCGAAGACAGGGGGAGGACACGATAATTCTTAAATCCGGTAACCTGCTCTATTTTCGGGAGGGTGATCAACAGTCCCAGGGTGGTGTCGGGTTTTTCGTCCACAGGTCCCTTGTGAACAATGTGGTGAGGATCGAGAGTGTGTCGACCAGGGTGGCGTACCTTATACTCAGAATATCATCAAGATATTCGCTGAAGGTCATACAGGTTTATGCCCCGACCTCGTCACACTCCGACGACGAAGTAGAGACCATGTATGAGGATGTATCCAGAGCCATACATGGTCATAAAACTCATTTCACTGTGGTCATGGGGGACTTTAACGCGAAACTGGGTAAACGAGACGGTGACGAGCTGCGAGTGGGGCAATTTGGATTGGGTCGTCGGAACCACCGGGGACACCTACTGGCCAGCTTTATGGAGAAGGAGGGCCTCTACATGATGAACTCCTTCTTCAGAAAGCGTGAGCATAGAAGGTGGACCTGGCAAAGTCCTGACGGTGCAACTAAAAATGAGATTGACTTCATCATGTCGACCAAGAAGCAAATATTCAATGATGTCTCTGTGATCAATGCGGTGAAAACTGGAAGCGATCACCGCATGTTAAGAGGCACATTGAATATCAACATCAAGCTTGAAAGGTCTCGACTGGTGAAGTCTACGCTCCGTCCAGCACAGATCCAGATCCAAAACTCCGAGTGCTTTCAGCTCGAACTCCACAACCGTTTCGAGTGCCTAGGGAGCTCCGTGGACGAATATAATGATGGGTTCGTGGAAACTGTCCACACGGTTGGGTCTAAATTTTTCAAGACTCACCGTACAAATAAGAAAAAAAGGCTCTCGGATCCGACCCTCGAGCTCATGAAGGAGAGGCGTGAGATGATTCTGCAGTCTTCAGACGATGCGTGCAGATACCGGCAACTCAATAGACGGATATCAAAGTCTCTGAAACGCGACCTTCGTCGCTTTAATACCGAAAGGATTAAGGAGGCGATTGAGCGGAACGAGGGCTCTAAAGTTTTTGCACGAGATCTGTCTATTGGACAAAGCCAGCTAACAAAACTGAAGACCGACGATGGCAGAGTCATTTCCGCCAAATCGGAGCTTCTGGGAGAGATCGAGACCTTTTATGGGCAGTTATACACATCTATCACTAAACCCGCTGCAAATCTAGCAAATGATCCAAGAGCTAGATTGACTCGACACTACACCGAAGATATCCCGGACGTCAGCCTGTACGAGATTAGGATGGCTCTGAAGCAGCTGAAAAACAACAAGGCGTCGGGTGAGGACGGAATTACAGCCGAACTCCTGAAGGCGGGTGGAAAACCGGTCCTTAAGGCCCTTCAGAAGCTATTCAATTCCGTCATCCTCGAGGGAAAAACGCCACAGGCATGGAGCAGAGGTGTGGTGGTACTCTTCTTTAAGAAGGGCGACAATGCCCTGCTTAAGAATTACAGACCCATCTCACTTCTGAGCCATGTCTATAAGCTGTTTTCCAGAGTCATCACGAACCGTCTTTCACGCAGGTTCGACGACTTCCAACCTCCCGAACAAGCCGGATTCCGAAAAGGCTTTAGTACCGTAGACCACATACATACGCTGCGGCAGATTATACAGAAGACTGAGGAGTATAATCAGCCTCTCTGCTTAGCGTTTGTGGACTACGAGAAAGCCTTTGATTCGATCGAGACCTGGGCTGTACTGCAGTCTCTCCAACGGTGCCAGATTGACTATCGGTACATCGAAGTGCTGAAGTGTTTATACAAAAACGCCACCATGTCAGTCCGACTCCAAGACCAAACATCGAAACCTATCCTTTTGCAGCGAGGTGTGAGGCAGGGAGACGTTATTTCTCCTAAACTCTTCACGGCTGCAATGGAGGATGTCTTCAAGGTTCTGGAATGGAGAGGACTAGGCATTAATATCAATGGCGAGTACATCACTCACCTTCGGTTTGCCGACGACATAGTAGTCATGGCTGAGACAACGGAAGAACTCAGTACAATGCTCGGTGACCTCAGTAGAGCTTCCGAAAGAGTGGGTCTTAAAATGAACATGGACAAAACCAAAGTTATGGTTAACATCCATGTAGCACCCACTCCTATTAAGATCGGAGACTCTACACTCGAAGTTGTGGACGATTACGTTTACCTGGGACACACGGTCCAGTTGGGTAGGTCTAACTTCGAGAAAGAGGTCAATCGTCGAATCCGACTCGGCTGGGCAGCGTTTGGGAAGTTGCGCGGTGTCTTCTCGTCTAATATACCACAGTGTCTCAAGACGAAAGTCTATGACCAGTGCGTGTTGCCAGTGATGACTTATGGCTCCGAAACGTGGTCGCTTACAATGGGCCTTATAAGAAGACTCAAAGTCACCCAAAGGGCGATGGAAAGGGCTATGCTCGGAGTTTCCCTGCGTGATCGCATCAGAAATGAAGATATCCGCAGGAGAACCAAGGTTGCCGACGTGGCTCGAAGAGTCGCCAAACTTAAGTGGCAATGGGCAGGGCACATTGCACGCAGAACAGATGGTCGATGGGGACGAAAGGTTCTGGAGTGGCGACCACGTACCGGAAGACGCAGCGTTGGAAGGCCTCCAACAAGGTGGACCGACGACCTGGTCAGGGTCGCGGGAATCCGATGGATGCGTGACGCACAGGACCGGTCGTTGTGGCGACGCTTGGGGGAGGCCTATGTCCAGCAGTGGACGTCTTTCGGCTGATATGATGATTGATGATGACGCCTCCCTTAGACATAGCAGTATTCTTATGGCCTTTTAATTTGTATGCGTCGATAATTTCTTCCTTTTTTTTTTTCATGAAACCAGGAGTAAGAACACGTGTCATTTGTCGTGACCACGATTAGATATGGCGCCCCGTTTTATACATATAATCGCCACTGTTAGGAAGGATGTTGCAGATTTCATTGTAACACTACAAAGAAATGATAATATTAATGTTTTATTGAATAGGTGAAGACAAACGTCGATTGTGTATTTATGACCATTTTCCAAAGAAAACAGTCGTAAATACTGGCCCTGTCAAAGACCAAGTTGTTACCAGTGTGTGTTATTCAAATGTTACGGACGTGTGGTTAACCGTACCACAAAATATATAGGTACACAAGTCAATCTACATACAAAGCGCGCTCGAGCAACGCACACATAGACACCGCTCACGGACACGATGTCTCGGTAGTGTCTCGGACCACTCGTTCCGGTTCAAACGCTCATTAGTGTGCGTCCACCCAGCGTAGGTATAAAAAGTGAAGTACATACATGAGATTGTCTTCTGTACCTAACCATTTTATGACCGTACCTACTTACTAATTTGTGGAATTTACAAGCTTTTCCGTAACGCAAAATCGTACACAGAAATGCTTTTTACTTCAAAGATTCTCAAATTACTATTCCCGCTGTAGCCACCCACACCCACACAAGAGGGTATGTCAGACTTTTACTGACTTAAACTACACCCGTGTCCTTGTTGTTCCAAAACTATGGTTCCCCTTTCAGAACTTGCCCATTAAAAAAATTGAGAATTGTGGGCAATTTAACCTTTTCAATACCGTCAATTAGAGACAGCGACAGCGCGAACGCGGTTGCTTCGGGAATGGTATACTTTACTTGGATAAGGCTCTGTTCTTTATTTTTCAGGGCAATAATAATAATAAAAAATTCGTTGTAATCCAATAACCATTGTCGAAATCAATGGACCAGTGTCCTTAAAATTGGACTCATGTTCCCCGAACATTCAACTTTTCCTTATTTATTTTCAACATGGTTTTATGTTACAGGAATATCGAATAAAAGCTTGTCTTTTTGGCATTGCGTTATATTGGCTTCTGGCGTCGAAACTTGAAGTCGTGATTGAATTTCAGTGCATATACATTAAAAGTCACCGATCATCTCCCACTACCTTCTTCTACGGCTTCTGTTCTATTGTGCCAATCTTCACGCTATTGTTCCACCTTCATACTAAATTTCCCTCTATCGTAGCTCTATTGCCATAACAGAAACTATAAAGACGTTGAAAACCTTTATAATTTTCCATCTTATGTCTTTTTGCACCAAACATATAGCTTAGGAGAGAAATTTCCTGCCGGAGTCTATTTTCCCTGATAGTTACAACCTGGGGATCCTTAAGTCAAGGGTGATAAGGTTACTTCTAGGCAAGCGTGCTCCATCGTCGACCAGATTGTCGCTTTGCATCAGATGGTATAGTAGTGACTCTAGTAAAAAAAAGGAAGACGTTTTAAATAATGAATTAACAAAACCATAAACATCGACTTTTGTTTTTTGATGAAACTCGGTGCGTTCCATTGAAGTGTGGTTACATTTTTAACCGACTTCTAAAAAAATAAGGTGTTCTCAATTCGGATGTTTATTTATGTTTGTTCGCGCATAACTTCGTCGTTGCCCTACTGATTAGAAAAATTCTTCTTTTATTGGAAAGGGAAGAAAATACTTCCCAAATGGTCCCATAGTCACCAAGTTGGGATCTGATGATGGAATCTTGGTGAAATCAAGGAAAGAAAGGAAGGAACTCCTCAAATTCAATTCATTTTTTTAGTGATGTCGGTTTTTTTTTTATATAAAAGTTTTTTACAGTCCATTGCTCTGCTAATCTCACAGATAATTTTTTGGTAGGATTTCTCGATCATGACAATACTTTTTTTTCTATACATATTCCGTGCTCGTGTCTTGGTACATGAAAGTAGCCTTACCGGCGCCAACCAACACGATGGCTGGTTGTCAAGAGGCTTGCATCACACGCATAGGTGAGATAATTTAACTATGTTGTAACCTAAAAGGTTGATGAAATAATATAATAGTAGTAAGCATTCTGAACATTACTGGCTTTACGTGATAAAAGTCCATTACAGATTGGGATTATCTAGTTTTATTATTTTCGTAATTGGTCAACTCATGACAAACAATCTTTACAGAAAAAAACTTGGCTAACAGCAGCATCTGTAATCTTTTTTTTATTTGGCCTATTTTTCCCCACTAGAGAGCAAAGGCCTCCCCCAACTTCTTCCAGGTATTCTTTTCTTGAGCCTCTTTTTTTATGGTGGGAAAAATCATCCAATGACAACCCCCGCTCTAAGGCGGAGCGGGTGATAGTGTCAGATTCTTACTGACCAATAGCCTACCCCATTCCTTGGTGCCTTTTGTACCGAGACCAAACTTCCCTTTTGGATAACCCTGGCCCTGGCCTGGCGTCAAACTCAGTTTTAAACTTAAAATTTTCTGTAACAGAACGTCGCTCATCATCATCATTTCAGCTAAAAGACGTCCACTGTTGGACATAGGCCTCTCGCATCCATCATGTTCCCGCGACCCTCACTAGACCATCGATTCACTTGCCTCGTCCGGTATGTGGTCACCACTACAGAACCTATCGGTCCAGTCAAGCATCTGTTCTGTGAAACCACTTTTTTTAAAGGTGACAAATATCAAGGTCTGAGGCGAGAGGTCACTGCAGCTGATCGCCGTCACGATGACATGGTGGTACTCTGTTCAAGCGGGATGCCCACTGCCACTTACAGACTAAAACATCATCATCATCATCATATCAGCCGAAAAACGTCCACTGCTGGACATAGGGCTCCCCCAAGCGTCGCCACAACAACCGGTCCTGTGCGTCACGCATCCATCGGATTCCCGCGACCCTGACCAGGTCGTAAAATATAAAATAAAAATATTAATTAGTGCGTAACCTAATAAAACTGACATGCTAGTCCTAGCTAGATATTAATCGTCATACAAGTTGAGTAAATGAAAGAATTTTAGTACCTTCTAATTATAATTAGCCTCAATTACCTAGTTTTGTGCGTTTTCGCAGTCGACAGCCATTAAACTGATTTCTAAAGTGTGTTTCATAATTGGAAAGTTTGACCTTTGAGGGTGCGGTTTGATACAATGGATTATATACTAAGCCTTATTTGAGTTTATGGAGAATTCCCACTCTCTAAATAATACAGAAACGTTCTGACGTATATTAGCATCACAATTTTTTTTTCAGCCTATACTCTCCCATTGCTGGGTCTCGGGCCTCTTTTCTAGGATAGGATTAATGTATAGATGCAGGAGGTAATCTCCAAAAAAATACTTCTGCTGATGGATATTGCTCAGAGCCACAAAACAGAAAATATAGGTAGAAGTGCCCCTAACGTGGCTAAGCACGGGAACCAGTGTCGACAAACTCACACATTTGCGTATCAAATTGTACATTACACACATAAAAAACAGTAATATGATTGGCTACGAAGCTACGAATTACAAACTTAACTTTTACAAATCATATTCTTATTGCTTTCATAAATTAGGTCTTATTACAACGTAAGAAAGTTGTTATTATTTGACATGACACGAACAATAAAGAAGTTTTAACCAATTTACAACGAGTTCGGCTACTCAACGCTAGATGGCGCTGTAACCAATTTATTCTATTCAGAACGCTAGTGCCTTTGAAATAGATGCCATATTCACCAGCACATGTAATAGGCGAATCTCGTCTGCTGTTGACACACGCGCGATATCTAAGAGGCACTTCCTCTACTTTTCTTTATTCCGTGCTCAGAGCCATCTACAGAGGTAATTGAAACAGTGCCGTGCCGTGTTTTATAAGTGCTCTTATAGGCCCATGTGAAATAATTGAGATGTAACGGAAATCACTGCTCATAATTTTCTAAACATAGAATAAATTCGATCGGTAAACATATTCGATCGATAAAACGATAATTTAGAACTATTGTTCTAGGTTTATTTTAAATAGTTATTCATGAGGGTACCAGGCTGCCAGACTAAAATGGGATTGACCGTTTTTAGTTAGATTTTTTATTTTATTTTTTTGTTTGTAGGAGGTAATCTCTAAAAGCATTGGTTCAATTGCTCTTTTTTCACCAAAAGAGCAAAGCTAAAAAACAAAAAGCTAGTTATGTTTGACAATACTTCGCTAATAGAAACAATCGTTCTTTCGAGCTTTTGAAGAATAACGAAAAATTGGTTTTTAAAACAGTCAATTGTAATGCAATAAGATGAAAATAAGTGTACAATGTACAATGTTAAAACAATAAAATTACATAATGATAGATCTTAATGTTACATATGCGTGTTGAAACACAGCACATCCATCATGTGCATGATGAGACTGATCAGATCATTTTCTATTTCCTTTCACTAAACTTCAACACTATATACAAGGCATTCTTCTTTTTAACCGACTTCCAAAAAAGGAGGTGGTTCTCAATTCGGATGTTTGTATTTTTTTTATGTTTTTTCGCACATAACTTCGTCGCTTGCCTACCGATTTGAAAAAATCTTTTTTTTTGTTGCAAAAGGTTTACTTCCCAAATGGTCCCATAGTCACCAAGTTGGGATCTGATGATGGAATCTTGGCAAAATCGAGGGAACTCCTCAAATTATTTTTTTGTTGTGAATTTGGTTATTTTTTGGAGTAGAAAACCATTAAATAATTTCTCCCACACCGGTAGTGGCGAGAAAGAGTGTCAGAAATTTAAATCAAAACCAAAAACATTTATTTAAAATAAACCATTAACAGGCACTTTTGAATAATCAAGAAGTCATTCACACAGAAAAATTATGCTAATTACACTTCCAAAGCATAGGCAGATCTCTATGGAGAAGAATTTGCAAGAGACTGAAGACTCCATGGTAATCTAAGAAGTCAAGTTCAATATGATGGATATTTCAGTCTCATATAAATAATGAAACCTTTTCTTAGATAATTATTTTTATATTTAATTTAAAAGGATCAGTCCTGTTTATAATTTAGGAAAACTTAAAATAATTTTAAGAAGGTTTTTAATAAAAAACATTTTCCAGAATGCCTGTGAGGGCCGAATTTCGTGTCACAAGAAATCTTACCTTACACTTTTATATCACAACAGCTACATACCAAAATTATGTTAGACAACTAATTGATAGACATTTTGTAAGCCTAAGTCGGCGCTAGGTCGTAAGCGCAACGCAAAAATAACCTGTACATGTATTTACACAATGTATTGCTTGCCTGTTACAGCAAGACATTTGCCACACTGCACGATAAATAAATAAATAACTAATACCTGCTATAAACACAAAAAGTTCACTTTTTAGGGTTCATTATCTCAAAAGGAAAAAATCTGTCATCACTTTGTTGTCCGTCTGTCTGTCAAGACCCTTTATCTCGGGAACACGTGAAAGTATTGAGTTGAAATTAAAACCATATACTCAGGTCCATTGAAGCTGTGAAAAAACGAAACTTCTAAGTTTATGAAAAAAAAAGTTTTGCTCGTAAAAAAAAAACGTTTATGTCGACACTCTCAAGAGAATAAAAATTCCTGAAATTTTGTATTGAAGTCTTTTAACACAATTAAAGTAATAAATCTGAACACAGTTTTGTTGCTGAATTTTGTTGTTAAATCGCAAAAAAATAACTTTTTTGCGATTCGGAATAATCTATGAGACTCCATTTGGGAATTGAACTGGTACCTATAGGTGGGTTTGTACCGAACCCCCAGTGCGCGAGTCCAACTCGCTATTGCCCAGTTTTAATGTTACAGCACAGCATGAGAGAATTTCAAAAGTAATGAATTTGTATTTGACACGCGCGTTTGTTTTTCATTTGTTCTCTAACTGTAATTCCGTTTCAGCACTCCATGGTTAGTTAAAAATTAGTTTCAGAAGTTGTTTTTTTACTTTCATCTCAATCAAGTAAACAAATTAAACGCTTTTTACATCAATTTCAATTTTGATTTGATATAGTTTATTTATTTATACGCAAGAAAAATAATAATCTCTAAAAAACCAGGCCTAATCTGACTTTAACGTAATTCAAATGACTTAGTTAATTGATGATATGCTTGTCGGAGTGTCGCAGGTTTGATTATTTGTATTACCTACGGATAATTGTTCCGGATCTTCTTGCTGCGCTCTTTCCATCCGATTATAATTTAAGTGTCTTCAAGGCTAGAGCGAATTGACTTTTAATAAACTAGTGCGCCTCAATGCTTATAGATACCGGTACGAATCTTGAGCGCTCGGCGTCAGAATGGGGATCGCTTTGCGCATTCCATACATTGACGAGCCAATCGCCTTCGTTGTTACATACATGCAGCAAGCGCAGGAACGAATCTCGAGTGACGTCTATGACACGATGAAGCGGCGAGTAAATCACTGACACTCCCCGCCCCCGCGTCTCACTTCGTACCACTATAGAGACTCGATATTTTACTTCTGAGTAACTTAAAGCCAGCGCTCAAGATTCGGGCCGGTATCTGTACATCACTACTTACCATCAGATTCCTACCTGATGGTAAGCAAGTAAAAAAAAAAGAAGAAAATAAAGGCCACTAACCACTAGACTAATATTACAGGCCAGTCAAATATCAAATTATTACTACTGAATGCAGTTGACTGTACTGTCGGGGACTCGATACCCAATAAATAAAATATTGGCTGGTATTTTTAAGCGAAACTGGAATTCCCATATTTGGTAAAACGGGATTGTTTCCTACAGTAATAAATATGGATGAAAACAAAAATAGTATTCAAATAAATCAGGCGATTTAATCTTATTTTAATGGGTGTGATCATATAATAAATTTATTGTAGTTACGGTTTGTTTTATTTGATTGGTATATAGAAAAACTGGCTTCTCAGAAAGGTTTTTCCATGCAGGTTTTAGATCCCCGTTTCATCCCCTTAAGAGGTGATTTTTTGGAAAATTCTTAGTCTTGATACGTGTCATAAAAAGAACTTTTGTACACAAACACAAATGGTTGTAGCCCAATCAAATTTTCTCATAAGCGGGATAATAAAAGTTGTTATTTCAATGCAGATACGAATTTTAAACAAACTAAAACTGCATATAGAACCTTAAATTTTTTTTTTATTACTTTTTTTTCACAGAATTAGGTCAATTTAATTAAAAATCATTTGGGGTGTCTGAGGTTTTGCGCATTTAATGTTGTACGTTATATAAACAGATTGCCTTGCCGATAAAATATTATGCAAATAAATTTAACTTACTTACTTACTTAGATAATAAGGTACAGTTTTAAGTACATCCAATTTGAAAGTTTTAGTGGCACGGTTGCTGCAGTGATATTGTCTGACTGCTGCGCTGTGTGTCGTGGGTTCAATTCTCGCTCACAAATATTAGTACAGTCTACAGAGAGTTGCCATTATATGACTGTTTTTTATTTTCCTTTTTGTATGTGTAATGGTGTACAATCCATACTTACTTACTTAATCCTACTAATAATATAAATGCGAAAGTTTGTATGTATGGATGTTTGTTACTCTTTCACGCAAAAACTGCTGAACGGATCTCGATGAAACTTGGTACACAAGTAGACCATATCCCAGAATAACACATAGGATACTTTTATCCTAGGATTATGTACGCGGGTGAAGCCGCGGGCAAAAGCTAGTAATATTATAAATGGGAAAGTGTGTGTGTCTGTTTGTCCGTCTTTCACGGCAAATGGAGTGACGAATTGACGAGATTTTTTAAGTGGAGATAGTTGAAGAGATGGAGAGTGACACAGGCTACTTTTTTGTCTCTTTATAACCCCCCCACTTCCCAGGGGATCCGTGTTACCCTGAATTAAACGCGAGCGAAGCCGCGGGCAAAAGCTGTTGAAGTATAAAGTTGTTGCAGGTCAGGGTATCTTGTATACGAGAGTTTACATGTTTGTGTGTGCTCCTAAGATGCAGACATGAGAAATTCTTATTGTGGGACAATTTTTTTTAAAGATAGATAGAACAATCAATAACAGAATAACTCATTTCCTAATCTTATTTCATTTATCATATTAAAATATTACGCAAATAATTAGGTTTTTTTTTTAATTTTTATATATTTTATATGCATAAATACTGTATCCTTATTGCTAATTACAGTTTTGAGCCGTTTGGGGTCGAAACGCTTGGTTCATGGGGTCCGAGTGCGCGTCTCCTTTTCAAGGATATTTCACGCCGACTGATCGACTCTTTACGTGACCAGAGGGCTGGCTCGTTCTTCGCCCAAAGAATTAGCATTGCCATTCAACGTGGCAATGCTGCCAGTATTCTGGGCACATTTCCGGATGACAGCGATGTGGAGGAGTACTTTGACGCCAGAGCGTGCTTTGTCTTTTTCTATTATATTTATATCTACATAGTTAGGTTTTAGTATAAATAATTTATTTAGTATTTAAGTTTTTTTAATGTACTTACATACTAAAACAAAACAAAAAAAAACAAAAAAAAACAACAACAACAAACAACACAACACAACAACAACGACAAACAACACAACAACAACGACAAACAACACAACAACAACAACCATACAACAACAACCAACACAACAAACAACATCAACAACAACAACAAACAACAACAATTTACAACAACACACAACAACAACAACTCATACAACTTTTGTATGTATTAAAACAAATTAAATAAAGTTTGAAGAAATTATTATTTTTTTAGCCTTAGCAATATGAAATGTAGAACAAAGACTTACAGAATCAAATTCAGGGCATTGGAAATTGCGGCACGATTGATCTGTACAAAAAAAGAAATACACAGATACAAATACAAAAATAAACAAATACCTTTTGTGTCTTCTTAGTTTCAAAACCTAGATATCTATCTAAATTACATTACGCTTTAATATTGTTTAGTTACGGACAGGTTAAATAAAGCTGAAACGTGATATTATCATTAAAATCTCATCATGACTGTACTCCTTTCTCAATACAATAAAAATAACGATTTTCTGTTTGCGTATTACAAATGATTGGGTTCCGTTTGCCACCGAAAAGAGTAAAAATGAAGGGTAACTGAAGAGCTCAGTCCCCCTCGCAAAGTTACCACTGTCTCATTTCTGAATTCTTTCGTCGAATGCCTTAAGTATCCTCCGATTCCTTTGTTCTGACGTCATCACGTGTTCAAAACAAAGGAATAAGAGGCGTGGGGAAATGGAATACTGAAAGAAAATCAAAACGAAACGGTCGTGACTTGACTAATTTGTGATTGCCTCCCTTAAAAAATTTGGTAGCTTGTATCTACTATCTTCACTGTATTTTAATAACATGTAAAGCCGTTGGCCTTGCGCATAACCTCTACCTGTTCTTATTGTCATCCTATATGTGAAAAAGAAGAGAAGAACAGGCAAATATCCTGGGACTGAGAAGGATTGTCAAACCTTTACTGCGTAGGTAAACCCAACTTTGTTCCTTCAGTTGCGTTCTGCTTCCAGGGTGCAGTTACTCTTTCGACCAAACCCGCTGAGGGCATGTCCCTAAGGACCAAACATAAGGACTTACCCAGGCTAACGCTTATGACCGTCCATCATCACTCGTTGGGATTCTTTTACTCTATAACAAACCTAATGTTGCTGGAACTTAGGCCTCCCCGTTTGGTGAGGTAATGGCCCATTTTCGTAATCCATGTCCTCGAATTTTTGGTTCTTGAGCATGCCGATTTCCTAAAGATGTTTTTCTTCACCGTTTTGAAAGCAGTGCTAATGAAATAAATTGCACAAAATGTGCCTGACTGGGTTAGAGCCCGTGACATACCACTCGACGGTGGAGCCGTTACTACTGGGTCACATTTCACTCTAAGAATAATACGCAACAGGTTTAATTTCACCTTCACGGATCCCCAACTGCAATCCGTAGTAACCAGAGGTCTTCCAGTTTGCAAGGTGAGCGCTTTTGGAGGCCACTTAAAATAAAAATACTAGAGTTTAGATTGGAACATATTACTGAGGTTGTCGACCTTTGAAAACCACTTCTCGTACTTAAGAATTTGAAAGGATTTTTTTTTTACCTTATTTTTGTAATGAGAAATGGTTTACGGTCTTTTTGCACTTTCAGGAAATGTTTATTTCGAAGAAAAAATGGAGGTTCGTCATTGTGATGGTTACGTCTGGATCTTTGATAGAAATAACTGAAGTTATAAATTTACTTTCTTAATAAAAAATGAGAATAATATATCATGTTGTCTCTGTGACTATCAAAAATTTTATAGCTTACTCAATCAATTATGTATAGGTATATAGGCCCCCTCCCTCCCTCTCTGCAAAATATCGATAGATACTAAGTGCAGTCATTTTTAACTGCCTAATTGGTCTCGTGGCTACAAGCACGTGTCCCGGGCATGAAAACCTGGATTCGATTCTCAGGTTGAACAAAAACTTGTTTCGAGTTTTTCATCTGTGGCTGCCCAGAGTTTATAAGTTGTATATGCGACCAGGAGCCCGAGTCTGCTATTTTTATAAATTCGTCATTCCAACACGATCCTATTGTCATTTTGCTAAAAGTTCGTAATCTGCTAAATCATAATGATCGATCATTGATCGGTCAATGGTCTCGTAATAGAGTGGTGGTAGAATGACAATGTCGAGCTTATTGAAACCAATAAACTGCACAATAATGTTCTAATGGTAAGCCACTTGTTTCAATGATGTGTCAATGGTTGACCATTGGAAAGTCATTATGACGCCATTATATTAGTAGATTACCAAAACTTGTCAAACTCAACAATTATGAAGTCAATGATAGACCATTCTGACACTATTGTAATAGCAGACTTGAGGCCTAGGTTTTTTGTCCAGTTGGTCCAGCTCGTGATCTTTTCCCGGTCGTATCGGATTGTTATCCTATTGTGCTATAAAAGTAAAGGATCCGACAGTGCATCTGTGTTTGCGCACACCCTTGAACATAATAATATAATATCTATTGCGTACTGGGCTAAACTCCGTTAAGATTGACCATCTTGACCGAAATTCGATTAGGTTAGGTTAGGATTATTAATTAGTGGAAGCTATAAAGAAGATAAGCATATCATCATCATCATCAGCCTTTTTAATGTTCCCACTGCTATGACTCAAGCCTCCTCTTTAGGAGAGGGAATGGGCCGTAACCCACCACACAGGCCCAGTGAGGGTTGGTGAATGTCACAAGTCTTAGAATTTTTGGTTCTAGGACATGCCGGTGCCGGTTTCCTTCACCGTTTAAGCATAAGCATATACTACGCTTAATTACATTTATACTAGCAATTAGGATCATTTTACTCTGAAGGCGGATACCACTGGCTCTATGCATGACAAAAACCAAACTACCTTTACATATAACAGCTTTTACATAAACGTATTCACATTGACGATAGATAAAGGTCATGTAAATGTCAAATGAGAGTCGAATGCAACGCTCCGATGCACGCATGTCAAATGCCAACCGTACTGTCTTCCTGGCGTGTCGAAATAACGAGAATCATGTTCATTTTAATACCAATTATGGAAAATTTAAGCACTGGAATGTCTTGTGTGTATCTGAAATGTTGTAGTTTGACATCTGTTAATCGTCAATTTTGTAAAATAACGTGGGAGCGAGTCTGTGACACAGTGCACGTGTCGAATTCCTTTGATGTAATGATTGAGTTGTTTGATTTGGTTGACTGATGAAGTATAACAAAGAAAGTCAACCGTAGATATATGGGAAATAGAAGTGAAAAGATAGTAAGAGCAACATGTATTTCAGAAGGAGGGTAGTATGTACCTTATAAAAGAAAGAAAGAACTACATTTTAAAAACGCATCATATTTTCGTTCAACAGATTTTCATACTTACAAAAATAAAAATATTTAAATTCAACATTCAAAATATTACAAAGTCTATGCGAACGAGCAAGTAAGGATCGGGTGGCGGGGGTGCTTGATGCGGTTGCATCATATCATACAGACGTAGGTATGTATAGAAAATACAAAGTTGAAATGTGTTAGACAAAACAACGAAATCTTGATGGTTTGTTTTTGGTAAATGAATTATGTTTTATAAAAAGTCATAGAACAAAAGTTGTGTAAGTTGTTGTTTATGATGATAGTAATACAGTCTTGCAAGGTTTACAAATAGCCCTGTATAGTCACCTCATTCAGCTACGAGTAGGGTGGCCAATTCTCAGTACTCCTCAACGTATTCACATGCACATTGTCTCCTACACTATTACATTATATTTCTTACGTGCAGTGAGAACTAATTTTCGAAAGCTCATTGTGTTTGACATAGTTACAAGTTAAACAGTACAAAGCGTTGGTGAGAGGATGTGACTAATTTTATAATTGTCTGACAATATGTTAGATGATTCGTTACAATGAGACATTTTGTTGTTTCTGAGTGCATGAATTGGGTTCTGTATTTCTTGTGTGGGTGAAATTGTGTAACGTATTCTCATAGATAGTTAGTAAAGTGCAGTTTTTGTTCAGTCAAGATTTCGAGTGTGAAGATACACTTAAATTGACTTTGGTACATATATAGACATACTAATTTTTACATTACACAAAATTCAAAAACAAAATTCATAAAAAATCCATTTAAGTCTGTTTGCAGACATCGGATATGTTAATTTAATGTCTTCGACAAATTTTATTTATTTTTGTTTAAAAATATTTCATTTGATTTTAATTTTATCTAATGTATGGATTATGTCTCGTCACCATTATTTCAACTAAAAGATATCCACGGTTGGATGTAGGTCTCCCTAAGCGTCACTGCAACGACCGGTCTATGCGTCTCGTTTCGGATTCCCATGACCTTCACCGGCCAGTCCACCTTATAGGAAGCCTACCAATGCTGAGTCTTCCAGTGGGCGGTCGCCACTCCAGAACCTTTCGGCCTTGTACACGTGTAAATCTTGATTGCGAACATGTTGAGTGTGTGTGCGTACCAATACCAATGCGCTACCAAAGTAATTAATCCATTCCCATATTATTTGCCTAAATGACTGTTCCTATAAGACCCTAGGCTAATACAATTTTCATTTTTCCTGATTTTTCTACATGAAGGTATGAAAGTAGTGGACAAACTCCCACCGACCATAATGGATTCCCAAGAAATATGTCATCTTCTCCCGACTTAGAAAGCTAGGGGATTAGGTGGGTAAATTTTTAATTTTTATGATTAAGAAAGCGAAGTTAAAATCAAATAGGGGTGGAAATAAGGGATAAAGAAGGATAATCTACTTTTCTTTTGAGTTATGAATATTATGGGACTGAGAGGGCTGCAAAAGGGTATATAACAAGTGACGCTTATATTTGCAAATTAAATTATTTTAGAAATTACTTTAATCCGTTTCGCTCGTGCGTGTCCTGACCAATCCTACGGCAAAGGGTTGTGAGACCTCTGCTATTGGATAAGACACACTTCCTTTAACAATTGACTCCTTATCTACTACTCGAACATTACTAAGATAATACAAAACTTAAACAAGCGTGACGCATCGTCAGTAGGTCGCAGAACTATATACAGTTGCCTTGCTAGACGCCAAAGTGGTCCATAATCGTTACTTCTCACTTCCTTACTCTACCCAAAGGTGAGGACATCATAACCTATGCCTCCGAGCTACGTCTAGCTGCGAAGTTTTCCAGAGATGAGTCCAATTACGTGTCTCTCTAAATATTATTTTATTGTATCAGTAAGAGGCCTACGGGGGCCGGGTGTGTTTTAACGAGACACGTTCTCTAGCGTTCCTTAGAACAACTATCAATTCAGTCAAGGGTACTTGGTGAAGCCTACCTCTGCTCCCTGGAAGTGTGCATATAACAAGAGCAATGTAAATCAGTCTACTGTTAATCAGTTCTTAGGGGGAGGTAGCCATCACTAACGTTTGGTGGTTCGTGATCTCAGTATAGCTCAAACTGGCCATAACATGTAACGAATATTTATTCGGTTCAACCTTCAATTGGCAGTGCCTCAGTCATGGTTGTGCCAAGTATGGCAGGAAGTGTCTAATTCACTCAAAGTAAAATCCCTAACACCAACTTTCCTTATTCTCTCCCAACACCAACCGCAAGCTCAGGTCACCTTGTCATAGGATGGAATAAGGAAGGATAAATCAGATAACACGGGTGAGCAGTACCGTAACCAGCCTTTTATGCGCCCGGTGCGTGCTACTATAACTGCGCCCCTAGAAAAAGTACAATACAAACAAAATGGACTAGGTATATAATTTTGGCGCCCCTTCGGGTACTGCGCCCTGTGCCTGGGCACCGCTGGCACCGTCCTATTTACGGCGCTGCGGGTGAGTGTTGTCTATTTTATCAGTCTTCAACACAGACGCTGAGATTCACTCACTTACTTACACACTACTTACTAGATCACAATCAACGCCCATCCATTCGTACTCCAACTCACACACACAGATGTATGTACTCTTAGTCAAACCTAAACTGGACTCAGTCCATCTACATAATAATATAATATCTAATACTGTATCACAATATTGGCACTCCTAAGAATTACACCGGGATATAGCTCTATGATAATCAGCTAAGCTAGTTCCTGAACGTGTGTCCTCCACGCGGCCCTGACGCTAAGTTAGTTCCTTGACGTGTGTCTTCTACCGGGCCTTAAAGCTAAGTGGCCTATTCTGCCGAGCCAACTCCGCGTCCCTTCTCCCGCTTTACTAGTTTATATTGCTTTGTTTTTGTAGTCTCCTAATTGTTTCTAAGGAGGTTTGGGTCGCCTTTCTTACGACTTATCTGGCTCGCACATGTAAGCGCTCTTTTGGTCCTTTCTTTAAAATTGTGCTAAAATATTTCTTCGAATGGTTTTTTTTAGTTATTCCTTTCACATTAAAAAGGCCATTTATGCCCCTTCCTTCAGCGCTACGTGTTTAAAGTACCGTGGTGTATAAAGTGAAATATAATATTTTGTTTGTAATTTGGAGTAAGCGATAGACAGATACACCTTCAATTGAGATAAATAATTTCTTAAAAATAAAAATACATACTACGTTAATCACTATCACTAAATTAAGTCCATAATTTAATTTTCTAATTGGGGTGTATAGATATATGCGTTATTCCAATTGCATATTGCATCGAACTTTGACAGTTGCTCGCCACGTATAAATTAGAAGTCGAAATTTTTTAAACCAGTCACTGTAAGGAGTATTGTAATTCACAATATCAACGGATGACAGGAGAACCACAAGGCAATATTCTTAATCCATATTTGTTTAGTCTTTTAACAATGTGATAATTTTCCACGATGACATCCATACCATTATGATATCAATCTCTTGCCCAATCGATAACGTTTCCTGTATTTTCGATATTGTAGTATTTATTAATTTAACATAGATATCCTTCAGGTTGAAGATTAAAAACTACAACACCATGAAAAGACCTGTCATACTATATGTAGCGAAGATGAGAATGCTGAGATGGATGTGTGGTGTGGCGAAATGGATAAAGTGAGAAATGAGTGTATTAGAGAAATTTTGAAAGTGGTGCCAGTGACTGAAAAGTTGAAAGGGAATCGTTTATAAATCTCAGTATGGTCTTGTGAAGAAGAGGGATGAAAAGCAAGTTACTAAAAGAGTTTTGATTGTACTTGTAGATTGATGTAGAGGGAAAAGGAGGCCAAAGAAAATGTGAATAAATTGTATAAGGACTGATATAAAAGAAAAGGGAGTTTATGGGTGATAGGACAGAATGGAAAAAAAACATGTTGTGCCGACCCTAAGTGACATATTATTTAAGTTGGTGATGATAATAATTAGTGGTTTATTAATTGTTATGAATGAACACAGACCACTAATAGAATAGGTAGTCAAGTTTGCGTGGATTGGAGTCTATTTTATAATAGACTGCGGAAATGTTCGAGAGAGTTAGCGTGAACCGCCAAGAGCGACTAAAAGAACACAAGTGGGTTTTAGTCAGTAAAAGTCTGACACGCCTTCTCACTCCTCCCAGTGCGGAAAAAGCCATTTAATAACTTCTGACCTTAAAAAAAGGGTTTCAAAAAATAAAATGCAGTTCTTTAACTTAAAATGTGTTTTACTTATTAAGTCTAAACATACAACTATATAAGGCTATCACTAGGTCTTAATTTCTCGCTTTGGGTGCGGGTGCAGATTCCTCAGCCTCTTTGTACCAGTCCTCACTGTAAACACAAACAAAACATAAGAATTAGATTATATTTCTTTTCAATACACTTTCTCATAAAGTGACTCATATTGCACTGCACCTAGGTATATAATGGTACTTGTTACTAAACTGTGACATTTTGATTGCAATTACGCACAAGTGTTATAATATTCTAGTGTGTTGTTCAACCTCTTTGATCGCAAAACCAATTTTGAGTACAAACAAAAATTACAGTATAAATTTGCGTTTTTTTTTTATTTCTTAATATTTTGTCCATTTTTACAAACGATTTATTTAATAAAAAAGTAAATAAATCGTATATTGAAATAAAATTTGTTTTTTATTTGTTGTAGTCTATGGCTGCCATTTTAGGATGCGCGCGGTTTTGGCGTGATTTTTTCGAGTGAAGTTCAGTAGCTGTATTAATTAAATAAAAATAAATACTAAAAAATCATTAGAAAATGGTACATGTGTATTCTATTGTGACTGCGAAAGACATTATTGTAAAAAGTTTTCACGCAAAAAAACATAAACGTAAGACTAGGCAATATGATCAAAATACCTTAGCCCTACCCTAGAGATAAATGAAAAAAAAAAACAAATATAAAACAAACGGATTTTTACCGCCTTTTCACAAAAGCAAATGACTAGTTTTACTGATATTTTCAAGTGTATTGAAAAACGTTGTATGATATACGTGAGTAATTAATTATTACCGTACTCGGCTCTCTTAAGACCCTCGCCACGGCTCGGGTCTAAATACAGCCTCGACGCTAATCACTAACATTACATACTTATCGTAATGTACTATTGTAGCTATGTCCTTACATACGTATTAATTGAAATGACATGTTATGTGACAAAGTCCCTCACGGCATCAGTCAGTTTATTCGAAGAACGAGGAATGGATTTCCATATTTTATTTACTAAAAACCGAGTGAGAAAGGCTTAAGTATAATATCATCAAATTATAGTAGAAGAAAGCCGATAATTTAAAAGATTTCTAACACTCGTGCGAAGCTAAAGCGCGTTGCTAGTATAATGTTTTTTATGAATAAGTTACACTAACCATAAATTAATGATTGTATTAGGTTCCTGAATTGTATGATTGTGTATTATTCTCTGAATAAATATGATTTTATGGCACACATCGTACAAAATGCGACTAGATGGCGATGTGTCAAAGTTGTAGTATATTTTTATTATTATTAGGTACATGTGGTTGTACGAAAATGCAACATTGTCAACTACGACCACTCTGTCAAGAGTGATCGACTAAGGAGGAGTCACGTCCCATAGCCCTCCCTTAAAATACTTCCAACCAAAAATGAATAATCGTCAACTTACCATCCGCGCACGTTCTCAGGCGCGTCACACCTCTCAGTCTCGTCGTTGTAGACTTCTCCAGCTTGGCAGCCAAGGTCACGGGGCTCCACGCCGTTTAGACAAACGTAGAATCTCTGGCAGTCGTTGGGGTGGGGGAACTTGGGGTGAGCAACGATCTGACCTTGGGCGTCGACCTTCGGGGACTCGGGGCACTCGAAACCGTCTTTGGTTTTCTCTATAAAAAGTAAAGAGTGGGTTAGAAATATATTATAATAATATGACCAATGGCAGATTTTAGGATGTTTATTAGATATGATGACAGATTTTTGGTGTATATCGAAGCAAAGCCAGAAAAGGTTGGTTCCGTTATGAAAGACTTTAGCTTTGAAGGTGCTACGTCCTTCACACCTGTAGCAGTCTCTATATGACTGACGTTATATGATTGAAAAAAAAATGATCCAACACCAATTATTTCAATAAATGAATTTTGGAAAAATAAACTTACTCTCTTGAGCGTTGCATCCTTGTCTGCCAGCAGAGTCGGGCCACACGCAGGTTCCGGAGTACTCATCGAAGTGGAGTCCAGCGGTACACTTGACCTCAGTAGACTCGCCTTCAATACAGTTGTAGAAGATGTTGCAGACAGAGGGG
The DNA here is from genome assembly GCA_949319445.1 of Mythimna lalbum. NCBI lineage: Eukaryota > Metazoa > Arthropoda > Insecta > Lepidoptera > Noctuidae > Mythimna > Mythimna lalbum. Next base: position 19,504,716 of record OX439346.1, on the reverse strand, counting down.
TCAGGGTGGGCGAAGAAACCGTTGCGGCGGGGGCATTTATCGTTGGGCTTGGCAGGTTCTGTAAAGATGAAATGGGGATGAGTATATTGAAATAGTACATAGCGTGGAAACAAGAACATAATAGCTACCTACTTCAACTTAGTGATGTGCCGTTGCCGGCAATATGGGAATATTCCCGGCAATATTCCCACCAATATTCTTACTTCGGGCAATATTCCCGGCAATATTCCCACAAATATTCATACTTCGGGCAATATTCACGGCAATATTCCCACCAATATTCCCACTTCACGCAATATTGCCGGCAACGGCACATCTCTACTTCAACTAGCAGATATAAGGTCAAAGAAAAAGTGCAAGTAGAAATTACAACTCTAAAACGTTGATGAGCAAGAATGAAAATAATAAAATCATCTTTCTAAATACGTTTGCAACGCTAATTAACCAGAAATTAGCTTGTGCAAATATCATAAAGTGCAGCTCATAAAACCAATTATACAAACATTGTAAATAAACAATCTAAAAAGAATAGCAATAGCATTTCGCGTGACCTATTGCATGTTAATAACATATTATATCGTTGTTGCACATCAAACACATAAATTATGACAGATGCCAATTGGTTGCATAAAACCAATGCAAACTACTTTTTGAAATTCGAATACTTAAAAAAAAAAACTTGATTATGTCTGGCTAGAAATGCAAGGAGTCTGATTGGTCTGACATTGAGTATTGTAGGAGACACGGCCTTGATTATAGATGGCCAGTCATTTAACCTAGGAAATGACAGTTGCATTACGCGTTGAGGAAGTCAATTCGGTCTGGTCTCTTTCACTCAGTTATGTCAAGAGCTATACCGTTTGTGTCTATTTTTTTTATTATTTACGCCTGTTATGTACCTTAGTTCCGGACGTTTATAAATGTTTAGTTTTTTTACCTTCAAATTTGTCATCGATGACAATATTTTCGTCTGTATTTGTTAGATAACATTTTCAATTATTTTCATTATCAAATTCTACCATTTTTTTCTTGCAGACTGTTTTTTTTTTTGTTTTTTGTCATATTTCGTGTCACTATGTAAGCTGACATTGTCAAAGTTACTCAACTTCCAAGTCACGAACGCTGTTAAGCTATTGCATTCCACACATAATTCGAACAAGCTCCGTAAGTTTACAACACATTCCAATGTAAATGATATTGCTTGGAATATGCGGTAGAATCTTTTATGTTTTCTAAATAATTGGAAAAAGTAACTGTCAAAAAAAATCAAAGTTTTATAGAAAACTACATATTTGATAGAATGCCAGTTGACAATAAAACTGTAAAAACGTTTATGATCATTAAGTTACAATCTACGGAAATGTTTAGATCTTTCAACACAAACTATGTATAAATAGGTCATGTCATAGCCGGATCTACAACACATTTGAAATACCCACATATGAATGTCTAGAATTATCTACTGGTTGGCCTAGAAAGTCAGTCGCGTGTCGCCACGACCTAGCCGGTCAAAGGTAGACGGGATACCTTCACTTCATGAGAATTGTCGCAAGTGACCTCATACTGACATTTGATCTAACTGGCAGTTGGACAACGCAGTTAGTTGGTAATTTTTCCTCCTGTGGCTTTTGAAATTCATTTCCGCGAATCGTGTTTTATTGGCTTCGGTCTATAGCAGTATGAGTTCTACGAATATTTACAAGAATTCATGTTTTACGATAGGCAAATAATATAGTATACTACCTACTGACTGTGGTTTCGTCTGTGTGAAAGTTAAAAACTATCCAGTGGGAACCTAATATAATCTGTTCAGCCTTTCGAGTATGATTGGTAGCAAAATACACTTTTACTGTTACTGCAGTCAATATAATTATTTTTCTCGAACAAATATTTTTTCAGTTAACGACTTTTTCTATCTTCAAGTTTTCAACATCCTAGCACCATTTTAGCAGCCCTACATACAGGGTTCTAGACTAGTCTACTAGCTAAGAAACTTAGATCATTGTCCATAGCAACAACATGACAACCCTGTCCCATGTGACAAACCTATCTCCCATGACAACTTAAGTGGTATCACCCTGCTGTATTCATACTCCAGATCCGACAAATATTTCAGAACTGGTGGCCCAAGCCAACTTTGTACGGGTCTTTCTACTACAATTTGCTTGTATTATAGACCTATACTTTCCTCGTAAATCACTCTGTCTTTTAGTAAAAAAAAGCATGAAAATCCGTTCAGTAGTTTTCGAGCTAATCGCGTTCATACAGATAGTTAAGGAGGAGGAACTTAGTTTAATGGGTAAGGATACTTACGCAGCTCAGTCCTGTCTCCGCAGTCTACGTTGAAGGGCTGGTCGCACTTGTTGATCTTCCTGATGGTGGGGTCGAACACCAGTCCGTCGGGGCACAGCTTGGTGGTGGCCACGCCATCCACGCACTCGTAGAACTTGTCACATTGTGTGGAGTCCTCGTATTGGCCATCCTTGTTTGGGCATTTGAATTGTGCACCTGTGGAGGGAAGGTCAAGTTAGTGGATGGTGATTGAGAAGGTAGCAGAAGTATTGTGGGAGATTGTGATCTTTGTGGAAGAAGAAAAAAGAAGTAACATTTTTTCCTTTTTTTGCGCAAGTGTATCTATCTATATTGTGACACCCTATTAATTTTAAGTTTCTTATGTAATTTTTATTTTTGGTGTACAATAAAGAATTTATCTATCTATCTATCTATCTATCTATCTATCAGAAATCGTTTTTGTGATAGTGTCAGAATTACGTATTATTTTGAAAATAAAAGGTTTATTCGTTACGAAGTATCTACAAAAAGATGTACATCCATTGGCCTGTTGGTCTAGTAGTTAGTGGCCTTGACTGTTATGCTGTAGGTCGTGGGTTCAATTTCCACCCAGGACAAATGTTTGTGTGATGCGCACGATCATTTGTTCTGAGTCTGGCTGTAATTAATCTACAATATGTACGTATTTAGAAATATATAAGTATGTTTATCAGTTGTCTAGTACTCATAACACAAGCTCTGCTTAGCTTGAGACTAACGGTAGATATCATATATGTGATAGTTGTGGAATATTAATCTATGGATTTCTGCTTTTGACAACTGGTTTCTTTTATATGTTTGATATTCTTTATCACTTACAACATCACTAAATACAGTAACACTCTGTATTTGACTTGTAAGAATCCCTTACCAACAAACTACTAAGACTATGACTATCAATCTCAATATGAATGTTAATTGCTTCAGTCTTTTCTAACGATCGGCAATAATTATGCAAAATGCAACCAAAACACTTTCATCAACGTATTTCAAAAAATATTACTAACACACGATTTAATTAATACTAAACGCGAGCATTACAACAACATCTTACTAAAAAGCACTGACCCAGAACAATTAAAAGGCCCATCCATCATAATTTCAAAAAGTTATTACCTTGCTACGATAAATATTAACTCATTATCTACCTAATTAGATTAGCTACAGTCATTCGACCAAAACGGTTCCGGTAATACAGGTTTGCCCAAAATACGGATCGATCAGTGAAAGCCGATTTTGGTAAAAAGCACGTTTTTTCCTTTTGAGAGATACAGATCAAGTTTGTGTTACATAAGTGTGTACTGTTATGTAAGGGGTGACACACATTCGATAGTTCTCGACTGCTCGATATGTTACGAATAGTGTTGTGACCGGCGATCTGTTTCTTTGCTTGAGTTGTGCAAATGTTTTTTGCAAGTTCTTTAATGCTTCTTTTTGTTCACTTTCGTTGTTGCGGTTATAGTGAAAACTTGGTTGTTCAATACTGAAAGGTGATGTCATTTTAAGTTAATATTAAACGTTTAAAGTTATTTAACTGATGTTTTAATGGCGTTAATTAGGAAAAACATTAAATCCTCAGCTCTATAAATTCACTTTTCTTAAATAATTCCTATTCAAAATGTTGCAAATTATTTGCAATATATTAATGTTTTATATCTAAAGAATTGCAAGGATGCGCACCTTTGCCACTTCACTAGCTAAACATTTAGAATTTTAGATTGACATTTTCGGATTGGTTGTTTTTTTGCAATTTAAATCAACTCTTAGTGTCAAGGCCGTAATATATTAACATAACAAGTCCAGTTTAAAACCGTATTATTGATTTTAAATATACAAGAATGATTACTGAACTTCACATTATTAAATTTATTGAATAATTAATTTAGAAATATGTTTCTAGGTTATTATAAAATATATGTTAAACAAAGCTGATAGTTCGTGGCTTATTTTTATTTCAATATATTGTATTGTTTTTTTGTCATTAGTTTCTTGCCCGGTCTTTTCCATAGAAATTTAGGCTTTGGAATGTGCAATTAATAAGCATAATTTTTCTGACTGACTGACTTATTGACAATTCAATGGTGCCTGTGAACGGTTTGTTCGAAATAAGTTTTTGATTTAAATTGCCCGTGTCAAATTATATTATCAGGTGCCATGATTTGTGTATGGAAGGGGTGGTATATTAAATTATATGGCTAGTTTTCTAAACGGTATGCGGTAATTGAAATTTTATAGTAATATTTTCTGTAATAAAAATACATTATATGTTGCCACGTGGGCTCAAACTGTAACTACGTAACTGAATAAACGCTGAACTGAAAAAGTGTGTCACCAAGTGACCCAAGTAGCAGATATTATAAAACAGCTTCACACGACCCGGAGATCATGTAACGTGTACGACGCGAATTGACGCAATGTGGATAATTGTGGGTGGTATCTACAGCAGAAGTAGGATCAGTTTATGGAGAAAAACACGACTGATAGATGAATAATAATAATAATAATATATTAATCGTCTATCAGTAGGATTCACGAGCATGGCAATCATTTTATACGGCATCATTTAAATTGCAATATTTTGTAAAAAATCTTTATGATAGATATGTTTTCAAAAATATCTTTAATATATAGCAAATCATTTTTATCTTTATAATTACAAAAAGATTAGAGAAATGATTATTAATTTCTACACGAATTTAACACTGTCCATTTCTCTTCTTGTGACTTCAACCAATCATACAACACACATTTTACAAACAAATTCTTGACGGTTATTTTCTATATTTTATAAATTAATTTTGTATCTATACTATACAGATACAAGATATATCTATGCAGATACAAGATATATCTATACAGATACAAGATATATCTATACAGATACAAGATATATCTATACAGATACAAAATTATGCTAAAGATATTCTACAACCAATCTGTCAACGTAGTTCGCTAACAGGTCGGTTACCGAATATTTAAACACCTAAACCTTACTTTTAAAAATAACCTTTAGCAGATAGTCTACCACAAATCATCACCTATCGATCAATAGCCCAACAAAAGCTCACAGCATAATGTAACACATGATTATCGAGACGTACCCGAACGAACGCGCGCATGACGCAAGAAGTGAAAGTCACTTGGGACTTACGACACCAGTGCATCGCGCTGATGCAGCAAGGGTCGAGATCACACTGACCTATGATGATACTGTTCTCTTGAATATGTTATATGATGGAGAATAAAGATTTGTAGGGTTATCTAATACTGTAATCAATGTACGTTAGCTTGAAGAAGAAAATGACGAATCGCGCTTAATCATTGACCATATCATCAGTTACCAAAAAATGAGATAGTGGTAAAATATTGTTCTATTAATGGAAAATACTCCACCACCACCTTAATCAACATATTTAATAACAAATAATCTTCAATACACGATCAGAATTCGCATGAAAATATGCATTACCATGAATAAGTATAGCCTTCATAATTACCAACAATCAACGATCAGAGATAAACGAAAGTTTCTCAAGAAAAAAAAACATCTTGAACAAGACTTCAATATATTCTGAGACCTAACCCTGAATATTAATCATTTGTTATCCAATAAAACAAGCAAAATATATTTAAAACACGGACGTATCTCAGAATCACGTTTTCCTCAGGTGACAGGCATACGAAAATAACTTAAGAATTAAAACTTGAATAAAGACATTCCGCCAAACGAGTCTGACTTTTATTTGCTCACTGGCAACCCAATCCATTAATTATGTATCTTTGCTTTTCCGAGTAAATGTGAAATATTATATACCTATAGTTTTAAAGGTTACTTGGAAACAAGTCTTTAATTACTTGTCATGTTCTTCCTTATAAATGTGCAGGATTAGGATTTCCTTAACATACTTCGGATTTGCAAGTTTCCAAAAGTACTTCCTAACTCTGGATATTAGCATTATGACTGTACTATTAGGTAACGTTGTTATTAACTCTAATTTAAAAATGCATTTTTAATATCATCATTAACTAGTGCTTATTAGAAATTTCAATAATCCAGTTAAATTTTACGACTGTCATACACCAATAACTTTTATTATTATTAACAAACCTTAATGAAATAGTTCATTTGTCGTAAGAATTACAATATTTTAATACTATCGGACAAGACATAGCAGACATTATCCAGTCCAAAAACTGACTTATACATCAGAGAAAGAAATTAATAACCTGATCGTAGCGCCATCTACCAGATCCTATAATATTTTTAAACTATCCAGCGAAGGTCAGGGACCAAATCAAAAATTCACACAAAATTACTTTCAAATCGATTAAGCCGTTAAGGAGGAGTCAGGTGACAAACACACGTACAAAAGAATTATATATATTATAATGTATAGGTTTTTGATTTTGAATAAAAATGATGATACAATACTTAATTATTAAATTATAATGAGAGTATAATAAGTGAAACATCTGGAAGCTCAAAAATTGCTTTTTAAAATAATAATATGTCAATGAAATGAATTTTCAACAACTGCGTCAGAATATATTCAACAATTCCATTACAACAGCACAAGTTTACTGCCAAAACTAACAATAAATGTCGCATATTATTATCACTAAAGTTTCAGCACAATAATATATTACAGAAACATAAATCGCACTCTCTCTACAATAATTTGTTACAAAAGTCCACAATATTTGCGTAAATTTTAATGTCACTATGACAACACGTTTTCACGCAACACTTTGTGGAAACGCGTGAACTTATTTTTATTTTACGATAAAAAATATTCAAATCAAGTGAATGTCAATGTCGGATTACAGTGAAATCACTCGATTGTAAATGTGAACGCAATTTTGTGTTTATTTTCATTTTGTTTTGTTATTATTGTATGGTTTTCTAAGTGAAACTTGCTTGCTTTGGAAGGTTAAGTTACTGAAGGTTTTATTTACTTTCATAGTTGTTTTATCAATTAATAATTAATTGAAAATTTTAAGAGATATTGTCAAACTCTACTCAAGTATAAGTAAAGTTGACTAATTTGTAGCTTCAGTCAAGAACCACGGGATGTCATTTTTTTTTTTAATTCATCATCATATCAGCTGAAAAACGTCCACTGTTGGACATAAGCCTCCCCCAAGATTTATGATTTTGATATTAGTAATAAGTTCTCTCTTATTCAAAAATAACTATTAGTTATTGACTTAGAAACATTTATGTAAATATAAATATTACTGATAGATATTTTTACATAAATGTTGTCAAGCCGAAAGCTGATTTAAAAGTATTATAATCAATTTAAATGCTAATGTCAATCACTGATATCAAAATTATTGATATTAGGCAACTTTAATGGGCGTGTCCCAAATTCTCCTAAAATTTCAAGGTCTGAGAAAACTGTACTCATTTTGATAAGGAGAAATAACGATTAGTATCGACATATAAACCTGATTGCAAGCAGCCATTACACACGGTTGCTTTACTAATTGATTGCACATATTTTATGAATGCAAGCGAGGCAGGCTAACGGGCTATTACTAGGCAATTGAACTCGAAAGTGCGTGATGAGAATTTGTTATTTATAAATGGATCTATAAGTAATTCAAGTCATAGTCTTTTGGGATCAGCTTTTTCTTATGGGGTTTGTTGTTTTTTTAGAAAATGTTAATTACGACGAGGTGCTGTTATATTTCAAATTTGTTTCTTCTTTTATTGAATATTAAGTAAAGTTAATCCGAACCCGCATTGGAACCGCGTGGTGGATTACGTCCCATTCCCTCTCCCAGAAGAGGCCTGAGTCCCAGCAGTGGGAACATTAAAAGGTTGATTATGCTGTTTTACGCTAATCATGAATTAACATAGGTTTTTAGATCTTCGGTACTAATTCTATGGAAATTTTTAATTAGTCTGAAATATAGGAAGTTTTTTCTTTAAACTGGTTTTTCAGCTAAAATGAATTTTCTTGAGAGCAGGAGTTCTACCACAAGCTCTTAACGCGATCCCTTTTACGACCTAATCTGATCTGTTAAAGGGATGAAGCTATATAAGGTATATAACTCCATCCCTGTTATCTCTCGAATGACTGACATTTTAACGTGTCTTGGTAAGAACCCTGTTTTCTAAAGTTAGGTACTTGGAGTTGATATCACATGGATCTATGGTTCAGGAAGATACCTCACATTATCTTAACCCTTCAGATACCGTCAATTAGAGACACAATAGTAAGACAATAGATGCGCGGCCACCGGGTGTCGCTTGGGGATTCATGAATTAATATATTTCTGTGAACACAACCATTTCAAGTCTATAGTATATCATCATCATCATCATCAGCCTTTTTAATGTTCCTACTGCTGGGACTCAGGCCTCCTCTCTAGGAGAGGGAATAGGCCGTAGTCCATCACGCGGGCCCATTACGGGTTCGTAGATGTCACATGTCTTCGAATTTTTGGTTCTAGGACATACCGATTTCCTCACGATGTTTTCCTTCGCCGTTTTAAGAGCAGTGGTAATGAAATAAATTACACAAAGTAACCTGGCAGGGTTTGAACCCGCGACCTACAACTCTTAAGGCGGAGCCATTACCACTCGGCCACCTTTGCTCTATCTATAGTATATTAAGTATGTATATTGTCAAAGTTACAATATGTTTTATACATTTGACACACATTTATATCAGATTAATTCAGTTACAAAATTATTTTGAAACAAATTTCGACATCCAGATTTGATCGAAATATTCGTGCATGAAATTGATTGCTTGACTAGAAAACATGTTAAATATGATGATCTTTGTATCTTATTGCTTAAACCTTGTAACTTAATTAGTACTTAAATATTTCAGCATTGTTAGGAAGCGGATATCTTGGCATTTCAGGGATATGATTGTAACTTAAATTTAATCATTTTAAACTTAATTATTTTAATGTAACTTCAGTCAGTGGCCTCACACGCTCAAAAGTAGGTTTCTTCGTACAAACTTTGATTCCCCATTTTATTCCTTTAGGGGATGATTTTTGGAAAATCCTGTCTTAGTGCTCGCTTATGTCATTAATTCATGAATCCTCAAGCGACCACCGCTGGCCGCGCATCTATTGTCTTACTATTGTGTCTCTAATTGACGGTATCTGAAGGGTTAAATTACATTTTGCGTCTCTCTCAGTAGTTTTAGCTGTGTCAGTCAGTCAGTCAGTTTCTTCTGTTATACGAAGAAGATTATCGTTAATACGATTATGTTCTAAAACAATAAGTTTTAAAGCCTAAACATCTGTATGTCGAATTACTGGCTAAGAAGTATCTACACGTTTTACTTGGTATTTTATTTGTCAAAAAAGTAATCATGTGAACAGTTACATTATAAGCGTACAATTAGCCGGGTCAACAGCTGGTTGTATAATATTTTCGCAATAGTTACATAGCTTTACAAGGTATTGTTACGTGGTATATAACAAGGGACCATAATGGCGTTATTCAAGCAAATAACTACTCCTATAATTTGTAATACATAACTTAAAATGTGAGTGTGTGTGTCAGCAGAACTGCACTGGAAAGTATGGTAGTTACTGGACTGAATATTATAAAAACTAAAAGTATATATATATAAAACCTATTATTTAAATACAATAAGCGCAAATGATGATAAAATGTAATTTAAAAATGATAGAAACTAGTAGACAAAAAAGGTGCACTCGTTGAAGTCTTTTGTACTGAGTGAAATCGAAATATTTTTAAAGTAACTTTTTCGAGTCAAATACTGATTACGGGACTGGTTCTGGTTGTGCAACCAGTCAAAGCATATTGGTCACACACTTTGACATTATGTACACATATAACACTAGGAATTAATTAATCACAGAATAAATTATATTCATATAAATAAAACAAATGGAGCTGCACCTTATTTATCACTTCTGATGAATTTAGGATCTAAAACAACAATTTTCCATATCAATCATAAATTTTCTTCTTCCACAAGGAATACTTGACATGATAACATATTGTCACAAAGTATAAAACTTATATCAAGTATACTTACTCGCTAGCGCGGTGACTGCTGTTAGTACGATGAACACTTTCATGATGGCCTTTTGATTACAGAATTATAAAAATTACAATTATAAAAAAAGTTTTTAATGACTAGATTGTGGTCCGACCCTTGTGGCGACCCTGGCGAGACTGACGAACTCGGGCGTCGCGCGCGCCTTTTCTTCGCCTGCGCACACGCTCGAACCGGTAAGACTTAGGCGTAATTTAACAAATTCTTCTATTAGTAGTGAAACAATAATAATTTGTTTAACATTACGCGGTTGCATAGCCCCATCATCAGCTGATTATGTTAACTAGAATTCCGCAGAAACCCTAGGAATCCGAGGGATTAAGTAGGGGTGGTGCAACAACCTCGGGTTACGTTTTAAAAGTTTCCTTGCTGTCTCACAGTGAAGTGTCCTTGAAAATGTAAACTTTTAACTTGTTCGCACCATTCAAAATTCCAACAAAGTCTTCGGAATAGCAACTATGTGCATAACAACGAAAAGGACTGTATGCATGTCTAATTTCAAGGCCTCGACCAGATATTTAATAAATTAATCAGACAGAATAATTATTCGGTATTCATAAAACGGTTTATAGTTCCACGAAAAATAATTAAATTTATAGGTTTATTATATTAAAAAAATATATTGGCTCTGTTAAACGAATATCTTGCTATAGTTTTTATCCAAATGAATAGCAGATAGAAGTAAAAATAAAAATAATTTTCCATATACAGCAATTGCTCCACACCAACCGGGGGTTGTCCTATATGTATAGCACGTACAGGTTATTTGGTTGGTCGCTGACGCATTTAATTCAAATATATAATCTAACAAGTTGACTTAGGTCCCTGGTATACCTTTCAAAGGTCCATTACCTGAGATGGTGCTGAGATCTATAAGACATATAAAAATACTGCATGTAACCGGAACGAAGGTGCACAGATATCACAACACAATGAATCTAAGTGTGAGTTCCAGAATTTTGACCCAACTTTTATTTTATTACCATTGATAGGCTCGCGCTAAATTATCTCACTTGATAGCAAGCGAAGCATGCTCGACTAGAAGAAATCTATTCACTCTTGACTTAAAGATCCTTAGGTTGTTACTTTCAGGAAACATAGACTCTGCCAAAGAATTTTTCTCCTTAGCTGTAGGCATAATGAATTTGTTCGGTTCAGACATATTTAATGCAACTGTATTGTATTTCTGTACTCTTTTTTTTTTCTTGTTGTTTTTATTATTTCTTATGTTGTGGTATTTTGAGTAAATGCTATTCTATTCTATTCTCAAAACTTTTTAAGACCGAAAAATAATTTCTTAATTGATAATGTATTCATAATTATTCTTATTCATTAGCTAATTTCTAAATATTCCCCTGCCACACCAAAAGTAATAATAAATTAATTATAAATTCGCATGTTCGATTCCATCACATGCAGTTTGCAACCATTTGATGCCACTTGTCGAGTCAAGTGTGTTGTAAGTTCTCTGAATGATTTTCCTTATGTTTGTCTTTCGTTTCACTTTTAGTCACTTTTTTGGACGGGCCTTCGTCATTAATAACATTTAAATTTAGTTTGTATCTTGTGAATAACATGGGTTAATGATTTTTTCGTTTTGTAGGTCTAAAATTAATTTTAAAAGTCATTTGTGCTGGGTTATTTTCACACATCGTTTATGACATACCACTTCAGACAACTTGGCAAAACGGGGTTTTAAAGAACCTTCATGAAATAAAATGAAATGAAATAATTTATTTGCTGTGAATGTTTGTACAAAAATATGGTGTTAGGTAGTCGAAAGATCCAATACATCCTACCGTGAGGCATGCAAATTTTTTTATAGTCGAACTAATTATAAAATTATTAAAAAAAAACAACCTATTTTCGAATGATTAGACAATAAAAATAAGTTAATAATTAATCAATAATACAATGTCAAAAATAGGTTAATAATTAATCAAATAATACAATGTCAAAAATAAGGTAATAATTAATCAAATAATTCAATGTCAAAAATAAGTTAATAATTAATCAAATAATACAATGTCAAAAGAAAGTTAAAAATTAATCAAATAATACAATGTCAAAAATAAATTAATAATTAATCAATAATACAATGTCAATAATAAGTTATAGTCAATAATACAATGTCATTAATAATTAGTCTAAATACAATTAAAATCATGAGGAAAATCATTGTTTATATATGATTACGTCATATAGAAATATCATTCAAAAATTCATCTATTGTATAATAACATTTTTCAATTAGCAATTTATTTAATTTCTTTTTAAATATTTGTAGTGTATAATTTTTAATATCATCAGGTATTTTATTGTATACCACTGGCCCCATATGCATAATATTCTTTTTCAGCAGTGCTGCTTTAAATTTGCCTGTATATAATAATTTTTTATATTGAAATCTTATTAATGTTGGCCTTGCTGAGTGATCAATATTTGAACAAAATAAATTTTGATTACCTTTGACAAATAGTGCCATTTCCAAAATATAGAGTGACGGAAAGGTTAGTAATTTAAGCGATTTAAACATAGGAACGCAGCTGTCTGTTGAATTTATTCCGGTTATCGATCTAATGCAATATTTTTGGGCTCTGGAAATCCTTTCTCTCTCACTGCAATTACCCCAAAAGACTACTCCGTATCTTAAAACAGAAATGACGAGTCCATGATAAGCTATAATAATCGTGTCAGTGTTAACTTTCTTTGTCAAATTGTATAAAATGTATGCAGATTTGCTTAACTTCTTGCAGATCTCCTCGGCCTGTGGTTCCCATGTCAGTTGATTGTCAATTATTATACCCAAAAATTACTTTTGTTTTTTTTTCAAATTAATAATTAAATTATTGATTGAAAGCCAATTTATTATATTTTTTAAGGTGTCATTGATATCAGTTTCATACTCTGCATTGTTTGTGTATTTAACTATAACCGTGCTGTCATCAGCAAATAACACCATTGGCAGCTGAATTTGTCTAGGCAAGTCATTTATGTAAAGCAAAAATATTAAGGGTCCGACAACAGTGCCTTGCGGTACCCCGAATATGACTTCCCTACTTTCCGATAAATATTTATATTGAACCTTACTTTTGGGACATATTCTAGTGATTTCTGTCTGTTGTTTACACTTGCTTAGAAAAGATTCAATAAGTCTTAAGACGTTTCCTCTAATACCGTATCTGTCAAGTTTGTGTAGGAGAATGTCATGTTTAACATAGTCAAAGGCTTTAGTCATGTCAGTATATATTGCACAAACGGGTGTTTTATTGTCAATATTCAACATTATGTTATGTAGCAAGTCATAAATAGCCATGTTTATATTTTTATTTTTCTGAAACCTTTTTGCTCATTACAAAGGATATTATATTTATTTAAGAATGAAGTTATAGATTCATAAATCAGTTTTTCAAGTATTTTAGAAAATACGGAAGTGAGTGCTATCGGTCTATAATTTGACATTTCTTCTTTACTGTCTTTTTTATGAACTGATATCACAATTGTAGTTTTTAGGCTATCTGGAAATGTGCCATGACTTATGCACAGATTCATGATATGACTCATGGGAGCAGCTATTACTTCTGCAACAAATTTTACCACATTGGTCGCTACTCCATCGTATCCGACACTTTTTTTATTTTTTAATATTTTGATAACTCTCACGATATCTTCAGGTAGAACTGGGGCCATAAACATTGAGTGTGGGTTGTTTTCTATGCCAACAGTTTCATATACCCATTGTAGTTCGCACATTGAACCAATGTTTCGATCCTGATAGAACTTAATATCAAAGAGAGATTACCGTCTGTGCAAATACGAAACCTCAAGGGCATATCACCCGTATTGAGTACTCGATAAAGTGATTGCAAGGGAAAAGTTGAGACCAGAATATCCCGTGGCCGCTCACTAACACGTTGGACAGACCTCATCAATTCTGTGACACACTGCAGTATCAGTGAAAACTCCCAAGCTGCCAAACACAGAGCTGCATGGCGTCGCATTGCGATAGAGACAGTGACCGTAAGACTCGACCGAAACATGACCACGACCACTCTGGTAACACACCTTTATTTCCGTGTTTCCTATAAGAGACGGCAGAAGTACATACTTCCAACGTATGACTATGGTAGATGGACCCTAACATCTTTAAGCTTAGTACTCTGTATTACAGAAGCTTTACTTATCTTATTAAAGCATGATGATCTCACTTTACAAGGAGACTATAGTTAGTAGTGATATAAATAAACTGTTGACTGTGCAAATGGACCCATCATAAATATCCCCGCACACGGGCTTAAAAAAACACCGCTTTAAGTTTCATTTTGAGGCGACCTTTTTTATGGCTCGTGTGCCATGTGTATGCTCTATTTTTTGCAGCGACTTGCGCTACTGGCGTTTTTTTGAGACCCGAGTGCGGGGACAGTAAGGAACTTTTGAGTCAAGTTTCATGTGTAAAAAGTGACTGTCAAAAAAAGATCTAAATAATTACCTATATTGAATTTAGAAACATATTCTTATAAGTTTAGTATTGAAAACTAGCTGGCAGGTCAGAGGCTATCAACCTCTCACTTACGGAGTAATTTTAAAACAGAAAATAATTACAGCTATATTTAAATTATGAAAGTTTTTGTGCTATACAACATAGTTATCGAATCAATGAGGTCAACGCATAAATACTAGTTATTATTAGTCTTTCTTTTAATATTTTCGGCCTTTTTCATCGTCCAGATAGGGAGAGAAACAATGGGTGTTTTTAATGTCGTCCGGACTACATCACATATGCGGAATTGCCACGCATGGGATCGCAACCCAAACCGCACGATGTTAAAAACACCCCATCTATGAGACTGGGACGAACTTGACCGCGGCAAAGACCTGTTAAACAAGTAATATACTACAGTTGGGTTCTATTAGTAGATAATTGTGGAATTATCGAATCGAAAGAGTTACCGCGTCCCTGGAACGCAAAAGCAACTTAATTAAGAAATGCAGGTGTGTTTTAACTCGCTTTCACTCGACCCAGAACGGAAGAAGATATTCGATGGTTCCGCCTGAAAAATGGTATTACAGATATCTGATATCGTTAATACAGTAGATAAATATACATACAAATAAACTTTCATTTCTTATATGCCAGATTAAGATAAAAAAACCATTTGTCTGGAGGAAATGAAATACTATACAGTGACAAGACATTAGGCCTAAATCTACTTAGATGTTCAGATTAAAGATAATTGATACCTGCAATACAAACTTTCATTTATTTTATCAGTTAGATAAGTCTGTCTTTATGTAAATATGTCTATGTAAGTTGGTGGAGTGAGTCAGTCTTTGTTCAATGCTTTATTGATAATCGTAGCTTACAACACAAGCTGTAGAACCTATATAGCTTTAGATTGACCTGGTAATATAACTTGTGGGTCAACACGTGTCAAATGGTATATTGGTGTCGAACACACAGAAATTCGTGTATGCATTTATAAAATTGCGAAATGTTGCTTATGATATTCTTTCTGAAAGCGCTCCTCGATAAGACTATATTTATACTTTAGGTCCTATGTATGTATTACCTATTTATATATTTATATACATAATACATACATAGGACTTAGAACATTTTGCCAGTACTTATATTTAGATGGCAACTATGTCATTGGCTGGATTCTAGACTTTTTGCAATATTAAGTATTTGAGTATTTATGGTATACTTTCATTTTATTTTTATTACATTTTTATATCTATTAATATTGACATTGTTATATACCTACATAATATTATAAAAAGCTGAAGTGTTTGTTTGTTTGGTTGGTTATTAATTTAGGGTTGAATAGTCCATTTATAGAAGAAGGCTTGTATAACGTCACGCTACAATCAATAGGAACGCAGCAGTGAACAAAGATGAACTTGAAATCGCGGGGGACAGCTAGTCAATTATACTCGTCTACTAGAATCATAAAACACATAAATAATAATCTATGACATTTAATTTGTGATTAATGTGAAAATAATTGAATTTCTTTTTTTTTAGGAAGAATACCAAATAGAGTGTAGTATTATTGACCGTTTGAACTAATATAGACATAAACGATACTAACACATAATGTGGATGAAAGTAACCTTAAATAAATAAATAATTATTATAAATAATTAGCTAAGAATAAGTCGGGTCATTACATTTTATATAATTACTAAAATATACTAACCTTGTTAACCACCCAAAACATGAGTAAAAGCCGACATAGTACCTTAACACAATGGGTAGCGTAGGTATTACATTATTATTCAGCTCGTTAACCATGTTTTAGTACCTCGACATTGTTTGAACATAGGTACTGTAATTATTAAAATATACACGTCGGTAACCGCCACCTGTGACTTCTAACATGATCGATTTGATTAACCGTAGTTAGGTACTTAGTTCTAACCTTTGCTAGTCATCAGGGAGGTCTAACATGGAAGACAAGGAGTTCTATCATACTAATATACAATAAAGTTTGTATACGTTTGTTGGGCGGAACGGGACGAAACGCATGTTGCTAAAAAAGTTATGAGTTTACATGTGGATGTATGGAGGGGGAGAGGGAGGCCAAAGAAAAGATGGATGGATTGTGTGAGAAGTGATATGAAAGAAAAGGGAGATAGTGATAGCGTGACGAGTGACAGGACAAAATGGAAGAAAAAAACGTGTTGCGCCGACCCCAAATAAAACGGGACAAGGGGAAAACGGGACAAGTTCAGGGCAAGGGGGATGATGACGTTTGTTGGGCGCACTGTTGGCGCAGTGGTTGAGCGTTTGTCTGCTATGCTGCGTGTCGCAAGTTTGATTGCTAGATAAATGTTTCTGGTCTGAGTGTTTAGTTTAGGTGAGTTTACATGTTTATGAACGCACCCTGTGAGGTGAGTTAAATAAAGAGTATATTGATTGTTCTTATCTTTGATATTGATTAACTCGACAGATTTTTTCAGTGGCTATCTACCAATACTCTTCAGATACCGTCAATAAGAGACACAATAGTAAGATAATAGATGCGCGACGGCATTCGCTTGGGGATTCATGAATTTTCTTTGTAGTCACCACGATATAATATGTAAATAGATGTATATGTAGAAGAATATTATTAGCAGTTTTCCCTAAACATGTACAAACAGTCTAATAACAATGTTTTTAACATTGTCTAATAACAATGTTTTTAACATTGTCTAATAACAATGTTTTTAACATTGTCTAATAACAATGTTTTTAACATTGTCTAATAACAATGTTTTTAACATTGTTATTAGGCTGTAAGCTTTCTGTAAAAATAAATTAATAATAAAAAAGCACTTGTTTTATACCAATACCGTCATTCTACTAAATTCAAAGAGCAAGCAAAGTTATGAGAATGCGAGTCGCCTGATGTTAAGCAATCTTAACCGCCCATGCACATAATGAACACCGGAGGAACGGATGCGATGACGACCTTTTAAGGAGACGGCACGCTCTCTTCTTGAAGGCCCTTATATCGTACGTGTACAGAGACACTGCTGACAATTTCACACGGGCTTTATACAATTTGATACACCAATCAAAACACACAAATGACATTTCGGCAGCGTTAATTTATCACACGTTTAGAACTTACTGACAATCGTTATCGTGATGGAATGTGACTTTGTCTAGGCAATGTCTAGGACCTAACAACTAAGTTCATAAGTTGCCAATTTCCGGCAATAAAATACCTCATCATCATCATCATACCAGCTGATAGACGTCCACTGTTGTACATAGGCCTCTCCAAAGTGTAGCCACAATGAACGATCCTGTGCGTTCCGCATCCATCGGATTCCCGCGACCCTGACCAGGTCATCGGTCGACCTTGTTGGAGGCCTTCGAACGCTGCGTCTTCCGGTAAGCGGTTGCCACTCCAGAACCTTTCGTCCCAATCGACCATCTGTTCTGCGTGCAATGTGGCCTGCCCATTGCTACTGCAGTTTGGCTACTCTTCTAGCTATGTATAAAAATACCTACACAAAAGTAAATCAATACAGCATTATTCCTCGCAATACTCGCACCATTTACGACATACAGGAACATAATTAAAAAATATTAAGTAAAACAAAAGAACTGGAGCACGTTTCGACAAGCTAACTGTCCAATGGCCATTCCAAAAATCAGTCACTATGCTGATACGACACGCATTTCAATATGTACCCTAATTTATTGGAGCCGTGTCGTATGCGTGCGGCGAATAATTTGTTTTAAACTAAATGTGAACGCTTGAGTTAAAAGAGAAAATCTGTAGTTGATAGAAGTAGAATTGTGTAAGGAATCTTAAGAGATTGGTGAAGAGAAAACTTTTAACTGTGAATGTTTACTACGAGAATATTGCTTTAAAACCGTTTTATTATTATTATAAACTAAGAATTGCCACAAGGCTAAAATAGTGATTCTCAACGCAAAGCTGCAAAGATACCCGGTTGGGTTTTCGATAGTAATAATCTGACACTTCCCTCTCGTCAAAAGAAGAGAAGTTATTTAACGAAATACCACTTTAAAAACAAGCTTTTAGTGAAAATTATTTTTTTCATAGCAAGCTTTTATAGTTCGGTATACCTATATAATTAAAATACTCGTCAAGACGAATCATACGAGCCCAAACTCGATGGAGTTATGTCGTTTAACTACCAAGTTCCTATAGCCACCTTAAGGTTCCATCATCAGATCAGCTCTTTGTCATAATAATTTTGCATTGTCATCTGATTTACATATACATGCAAAATTTCAGCTCATTCGGTAACTGGGAAGTGGATCAATTATAATTTACAACATCGGGACAGATGAAACTAGAAAAAAAAACTTGTAAAAAAGTAGAATAAGGATAGAGGTGTGCCTATAGTGCACACACATTTCACCAGCTATGTTTGAGTCATGTACAGACAGCTGTATCAAATGGGTATTCTCACATTAAAAAACCATAGAAAAGAGGGGTTAACCAGTTCATAAAGCTGATGCTGTCCGTACCTAATACAGGCACTAAGAAAGTGGGTAAGCCTATACCATGATTACCTGCCTTACCTTTTCCCAACCTAGCTAGGACAGGCTTCCAATCTAACCAAGTTTTATTTGTCCATAAGAAACACGTCAAGTAGCATCAGTCTGTCTACCATATTGCTGAAATGGGCCTTTTTAGCGTAGCCGTGAAGCACTAATTTTGATTATTTATTTTTTATTGTTATCATTCGTGTTTTAGTGTACTCAAACTTATCACTAGATAATAACTATATCTGATATTTCTATCATAGGATAGAAATATCAGACAACCTACCAAAAATCAAAAAAACTAAAAAATATCATCTTGGAAAATCATCTTAACAACATCTCCCGCTCTTGGGCGGAGTGCGAAGACCTGCCAGACTTTTACTGACTAAAAACCCACTCTTGTTCCTTCTTTGCCATTGCTCCAGGGCCCGAGAGTCTCTTTAGCAGCACCCATGACCCCAGTAGGCTTTGACCTACGGTTGCGTACAACACTTTGTGGCGCGCGTTGAACACTACACACTACGCGCCCTCGATGACTTTGGCTCGATCTGGACGATTTCTATCCCATATGGAGCAACTACTTATTTCCATGAACAGGATTTTTTAAAAAAATAAGAAAAATGGTTGCCAAACCACACTACCTTTTACCTGAATGATTTAAAGTAGGTAGGTACCTAATTATCTAATAACACAATTAGCACATAAGACTACTTAATCGAAATAATGATAATTACCTACCTATAATATCCTGTACAAAACGATGTCTTAACATTGTACATTGATTGCAAAATCGTTCAGAGTAATACAAGGCGGAAGTAAAAAATATTTGCCTAATGTAATACCTAACTAGAAAGCATTACATAATGAACTCTAGCTGGTTATAGGTAGATACAGGTAGATAATGCAAGCACATGACCAAAAATATTTTCTACTGTGAATTACACGAGTTTGTATGTGTAGAGGTACATTTAATCAGAAAGGTAAGATAGCAAGGCTAAATACTTTTTTCAAGTTTTTGGGTGTAATAAACCCAATGTGTATAACTAATTTGCAAATGTCTCAGTAATTTCACATTTTACTTAGAATTGAAAATATTTTGAAAAAGATTTGGAGGAAGCCTTTACCCGAAATATAAGATGACATTATAGCTCGTTTTTTTTACCATTTTGGGTCTGGTAAACCCCAGATGTGACTTGCAAACTTTTCTGTAGTTTTATATTTAACTCAGCACTAAACATTAAGAGTCTGCATAGATATGGGGAGACCTTTACCCGAAAGGTAAGATCAAGACAAAGCTCAGTCTTTTTTACCATTTGGGTAAAAAAGACTGAGCCCGTATGTGACTTGCCACTTCTGATATTTTACTTGACCCTAAACATTAAAAGAGGAAAACCATGCTACATAAAAAAACTTTTTACAAAAGAAATTAAACAGACTTCAAAAAGTACAAAATAACTTTAATTTTGGAAGTCGGTGTTTCTATAATAGATACCTAATCTTGTCTCTTCGTTATTTAACACCGACTTCCGAAATTAAAGTTATTTTGTACTTTTTGAAGCCGGTTTAATTTTTTTTGTAAAAAGTTTTTTTATTTTTCACTTTTTAGTTATGGTAGCACCACTAAAAAGTACCTACCCTTCAGCTAAACATAAATTACCTTATAGCCAGAGTGCATCTCATAACGATTCTTATAATCCCAAATACGGTTATATTACATGAATTTACCCCCTCCCCCTTTCCCCTCCCCCTGTCCCTCCCCTACTACTACACGTATAAACAAAGCAATTTTACTTGTTACGACAATTCTATGAGGAGTTCTGTTCCATATCTTCGAAGTTCATGATCAGATCATAACAATATTTCTATGGGACCAACTTGGAAGCTTAACCTTTCAATCAAAAAAAAAATTTCCAAATCGGTCCATAATTGACCAAAATATCGGTGAACATACATACAAAAAAAAAAAAAAAAACATACATTCAGCCGAACATAGAACCTCCTCCTTTTCGTAGTCGGTTAATAAGATAAGAACAATTAGGTATACAAATTATCCTCATTGATTAATATAGTGGTGACAGCTGTAAAGTGTTCAATTTTAACATCTCTGCTAACATAACACTTTGTTATAATTTTATTGATCTCCGTTAAATATTGAAACAGAAAAGGCGTGTGTAACCACAATCTATTTTAACTTGTTTACACCACTCAAATACCTGACTATGTCCTCACTACCGTGTCAACATTTTTTACAACTGTCTATGATAGCTATTGACGGCGAACCGCGAACCAAATCAAAACCCTAACTAGAAACTTAAACCCAAAGAGCATTGTCTATACTTTCCGGGAACTAAGGTACTCAACGACTCTTACGCCTCATAAAAAAACAGACAGCGGATACACAATCAGCTACATAATCAAAATAGCCCGCGTTACGCGCCAACTTGCGCATAAAAACAGCTGCTGTGCGCGTGCGCACTTTCGCACAATCTCCTTCGACACGCTCCTAGAAGATCGCGTGACCTCGCCGGCCAGATTGTCGCTATCAGCTTGTTCCGATCTGACAGAGATAATATGTTATCAGAGATTTGTGCATGGGGCAACTGGATTGTGATTATAGGCTCAATTACCTGAGGGCAAATTGGTGAGTTTATTGGCTGATTATTGTCTAAAAATCTTTAACTCTCACTTTTACTTGAAGTACCTACTCAATAACTTTATCTATGGTAGAATGATTTCAAATAATAAATCAGAATATAGGCAAAATAACATTGACGATTAGCTGTCATGCATCCCACCTAATAAGTATGATTAGGCAATCAAATTGTTTATTTATTATTTATTTATTTATTGTACACCAAGATAATAAATTAGGTACATTTGAGCCTTATAATTGTTGTTTCTGAGGTATATAGATTGATTCGATAGTACATAGTACCTACGCAAACAATTTTCGATAGACTGCGGATACAATTTCCCAAAAGGCATGACAGTTCATTAATTTACTGTCGTTACACAATAATGTCAATTTTAACCGCTTTCTTGTGTTTAAGACCATGCTTTATTTAAACTACCAGCCATTTATGCAAACCCGAGAACCTTTTTTTAGGTGGGGAAATCATCCAATGACATACCCCGTTCTTGTGCGGCGCGGGAGATACGAGTAGATAATGTCAAACTTCTACTGATTAAAAACCCCAGTTCTATTCCTTCTTTGCCATTTTTTCAGGGCCCCGGGGATCTCTTTCGCATCACGCATGTCCAGTAGGCTTCGACCCTGCTGGGCCTCTACGGTTGCTGACAACTCCTTGAGCCACGCGTAGGAAACAACGGGCCATCAACGACTTGGGCTCGGTCCGGACGGTTGAACGGCGACCTATCCATTGCTCGCCATCCGCAAGCCCGCGCTTACGCTGGCCGCAAATCGGGATCGGAGATTTGACGTCATAAATTAAACTGTTAAAGTGATGGAGCTATATAGGATGTACCCATAGCTCCATGCCTCTTTCTCGCTCGCACGACTGAGGTTTTAACACCTCATGGTATGGCTCGTAGCTTACTAACATCATAATTACATTTATACAGTGACAAAATCATTAATTTCTAGGCCACATAGCTAGACTTCTAACAATTACCCAGCTATTTCCCTTAACAATGTACCTAACAGGCACATACCTCTGTACAACAGATAGGTAGTTAACTTAGCACCGTATCAATGACACATTCTCGGTATACGGAACAGGCACTACCAACAATCCAGATCGATAATTTCATCAGAACACCGAACAGCTTATTTGCATAAACATAACCGGTTGGGCGACATGATCGCAAGATAAATCATAGACAATGAGACTGACAGACAATAGTTTTAAACTTTCACATTTAGTCTTTGATGCCACGTATCGCTCATAAACGTAGTGCAATCACGAAATTAATTATATGTTAGTAACAGCGTAGGTATGGGTGTAGGTAGTGAGTATGCCCATCATACGATTCCTGAGGCGAAATTTTTAGTAGGTTTCGCTTGCTAATAAGCTGTAGAATATAATTGAGACACTGCTAATGTATTATTGTGCTAAGATTCATTAGATAGATACCTACTTGAATACATGCAATGTTATAGGATAGGCTTTCGCTAGGTAGGTCCTATCTATGCAAAGAATGTGTCAGATTTGGTTAAAATGGCTCACAATTCTTGTAATGATGTAAAGAATTAAATATTTGTACATCGAAGGACTGGAACAATTTTTCTGCTGCGGTCTTCAAGGCTAGAATAAACAGATTCTTAACCTATTAACCGCCTATGTCGTATATATGCGACAAACACTCGCGTTTATTGACACACGACCATATACATACTAGATCTAGACAGCTCTTCTGTCACCTTTGGGGATTGAAGAGCTAAACGAGATGGAGTACCCAGTCGCAAACACACGACTCTGGCGAATAAGACACGAAAACACTCGTTAGACGAATCCGACACAAGCGCTTAAACTAGTACTCCTCAACATAAACGATTGCAACATTGCTTACCATCAGGCGAGATCGCATTCGCAGTCAAGTACTGGTTTGTATCAATAAAAATACATAATGAAGAACAATGCAAAAATCAGAAAAAAATACTTGCAACAATGCAGTAATTGGGCACCCAGATAGAAATATTTTGAAAACTGCGGGTCAAAATTAAAATAAAAGGCTGCCCTAAAACAGGAATGGGCCCAAAGTAAAGTGCCTAATTCCGGAAATTAAAGAGAATGCCAGCTAAGATGACGCCAGAGCGTTGTTGGCTTGTTGGGCGCAAATAAACACTTTTTCTTTCTTTCTTTGTCACCTAAACATGCATCGACCAAATCACGGAATACCAAATAGAGATGAGTCTAAAGGCAAATTGCATAACCACGCACAACATAGCGACGGAGTCGATTACCTAAAGGTCACAGAGCTACATACGCGCAGGAGTGTCGATAAAAATTAAACAAATACGGACTTTACATTCTCCTCTACCTACTATTGTTTTTATTGTGTAGGTTTTAAAAAGTTCTCGCCTGAAAACATTACGACACTCTGACCTAAAAGCTCCATGTTATACGCACATAGTTTAGCGTTGTTTCTTCTAAATCTCTCGGCAAGAAATTTATCAACTACTAGCTTTTGCCCGCGCGGCTTCGCTCCCGCTCTTCCCTACTCCACCCTACTATACCCAACTCTACCCTACCCTACTCTACCCTACACTACCCTAATTTTATTTTTTTTCCATAAGAACCTAATCCTCACAATAACAATCACAACAAAAAAAAAATCAGCCAAATCGGTCAAGCCGTTATCATGGTATGTCGTGACAACGGAAAACGGGTTTTATTTTTATATAAAGGGTCATCCAAAAGACGCGCCTACATGTTTCTTTGAAATAAAACCCAAACTATTTGCAATTTTTTCAAGCAAATGTCCACCACGACTGCGTCTGCAGGCATCAATCCGAATATCGAAGTTTTCAATGACTTTTCGACATGTTGCTGGTGTTATTTCACGAATTGCAACTTGAATGTTGTTCTTTAGATCATTAATTGTTTGTGCCTTGTTAGTATACACTCGACTTTTCAAAAAACCCCACAAAAAAAATCTAATGGTGTTAGATCACATGACCTTGGAGGCCAATTGAAATCTGCGTATCGTGAAATTACACGTTGAGGAAATTTTGATCGCAAAAACGTAATGTTTTCTCGAGTTGTGTGACATGTAGCACCGTCTTGCTGGAAATAGACGTCAGACACATCATTATGACTCAACTGTGTCCATAAAAAGTCTCTCAACATTGATTGGTATCGCTCAGCATTCACAGTAACAGCATTTCCAGCATCATCTTCGAAGAAAAATGGCCCAATGATTCCATTTGCCCAAAATGCACACAAAACAGTAACTTTTCGTGGGCGTAGAGATTTTTCATGAATAACACGAGGATTTTCATCACCCCAGATACGACAATTTTGCTTATTGACGAATCCATCCATCGTGAAATGAGCTTCGTCACTAAACAAAATTTTGCTTGAAAACAATGGATCTGTCGTTCGTTGTTCAATAATCCAACTAGCGAAATTACGACGTTGTAACTATTCCACTTATAATTGTAATGGATCATACTGTTAATAAAAAAAAACAGCTTGAAAAAATTGCAAATAGTTTGTGTTTTATTTTAAAGAAACATGCAGGCGCGTCTTTTGGATGACCCTTTATATAGAAGATAAGTGTTACCGATTATAAATTAATAGCAATACCTTGTCATGTTGTTTAGTGATTTCTTTCTTATTTAGGAGTTTTACACGTAAGACAAAACTAAAACAACTAAGTACCTAAATAATTGAGATATTGGCAAAAATACGAGTTCTGATAGCTATTGATATTTATGCTTGCGCGGAAACCCGGAGGCCCGGGCGTCAGGAACCGCCCCCTCGGGACACCACCGACGAAAGGGGCTACACGTCCCAATCGATCGGTAGTGGCGAGCCGACCGGCCAAACTTCAGGGCTGCCCTATAGCCTCGAAGCCAAGCGGGTCGAAAAACGCCACTTAACCCACCCACACACACATAACACTAACACAACACAAACACACCATAACACAGACACACATAAACACACAAGTGGTGCAGATAAACCTGCATCACGCCAGAGCGGCCACGGCTGTTCTGGAAAAACTCTTCACACAGAAGAACCTTCACATCGCTCTTATCCAGGAACCGTGGCTGGCTAATACTAACACGGTGTCTGGACTGGGCTCTGCAGGTAAGGTCGCTCATCATATCGGTGGAGTCAAACCAAGAGCGTGTATACTTTTCAATAATAATATTGATTTCTTATGCATACCAGGCCTGTGCAGCGATGACCTGATTGCAGCTTATGTCAATGTCAAGAGCGGAAATGGACGCCTCATCGTGTGCTCGGTATACCTGGACGGGACGAAAACCGACCCATCCGAGGAGCTTGCAAAGGTAGTAGAGTACGCCTATGCCAACAATGCCGAGCTTCTCATTGGGTGTGACGCCAACGCCCACCATACCAACTGGGGCAGCACTGACATCAACGACAGAGGTGAGTTGCTTCATGATTTTGTACTAACTAACCGCCTCCAAATAGTTAATGAGGGATGTAAACCGACCTTTGTAACTAAATCGAGGAAGGAAGTTCTTGATGTAACTCTCGCTACTACTCACACTGCCAGGCTGATAACCAATTGGCATGTCAGTGATGAACCATCTATGTCTGATCATCGACTTATTGAATTCGCTTTGAATACATCCAACATTTGCGGAACTATCACTTTTAGGGATGCGAAAACCACGGACTGGGACTTGTACAGACGAAAGCTCCAGGAGAGACTCCTAGACGTCCCTAAAACCATACGCTCCCCTGAAACATTGGACTATGCTGTCACTCAAGTTACTGAAGCCATTACAGCCTCTTACCAAGAGAGCTGTCCTCTAAGAACTGTGAGGGACAGAAAAGTGACATGGTGGAACAAAAGGCTCGATGTTTTAAGGGAGGAATCACGTAGGTTGTTCAATAAGGCTAAATCGACTGACGACTGGGATCGGTATCGGAAAGCTTTAACTACCTATAATAAAGAAATCCGAAAGGCGAAAAGACTTTCATGGAGGAAGTTCTGCGAGGAGATTACTAAAGTCCCTCAAGGAGCCAGAATCCACAAAGTCTTATCCAAATCGCCTACGAATCAACTGGGACTCTTAAAGAAACCAGACGGTGCCTTCACTGCATCAGCGGAGGAAACCCTGAAACTTTTGGCGTCAACACACTTCCCTGGCTCGGTGATGGCACAAGACATCATCGTACCATATTCACCTCATATCCGCCTCTCCAGGCCTACAAATGAAGACTGGAGAAGAGCGGCGAGGTACTTTAGACCAAACAAGGTAGAATGGGCTATAGACTCATTCAAGCCGATTAAGTCTGCAGGTGATGACGATATCTTCCCAGCTCTCCTGCAGCAAGGGAAGACTATACTCATCCCTATCTTAATCAAAATCTTCAGAGCAAGCTTTGCCTGGGGATATATACCTGAGAAATGGACTACAGTTAAAGTCTGTTTTATCCCAAAGGCTGGTAAGAAAGACTACTCTCAACCAAAGTCCTTCAGACCAATAAGCCTTACCTCCTTCCTACTCAAGAGTATGGAAAAGGTTATAGACGAATGCATCAGGGATGGACCATTAAGGGCTAACCCTCTGCATCCGAAGCAACATGCTTACCAAAAAGGAAAATCCACAGAAACTGCTCTGTTAGAACTAACAGACAGGATCGAAAGGGCTTTGGAAGATAAACAGATAGCCCTATGTGCTTTCCTTGATATTGAAGGAGCTTTCGACAACGTCACCATAGACGCCCTTTCCAAGGGAATGAAGGCGAAAGGGATTGACGAGACAACTACTCGTTGGATCGAATTCATGCTCCTCAACAGAACTATCAGTGTTACCTTACACGGAACTACAAAAAGCTTCAAAACAACTAAAGGGTGCCCACAAGGAGGCGTTCTATCGCCACTTCTATGGCTACTCGTTGTTGACCAATTGCTGGTTGAAGCCTTTAAAAGAGACTTAGATGTACACAGTTATGCTGACGATGTGGTGGCTTGTGTTATCGGCCCCTGTCACAGCACGGTATCATCTATACTGCAAAGATCTCTGAACGTTATAAACACATGGTGCACAGAGAACAATTTATCGGTTAACCCGAGTAAAACAACAATAGTCCCCTTTACTAGGAAGCGAAAGTTGGACAAACTTGTAACGCCCACTGTAAAGGGGACTCGCATACCATTCTCCAATGAGGTCAAGTACCTGGGCGTAACTATCGACCAGAGACTGACCTGGAACACTCACATTAATAATGTGATTCAAAAGGCTAAAATAGCTTTAGGAATATGCTGTCGCTTAGCAGGGACGAAATGGGGCCTAAACCCTAAAATCGCCCTGTGGTTGTACACCGCTATAGTTAGGCCGATAATAACGTATGCCTTGTAACGAAACGTTACTTGTATATCTGTGGTGCAGAGTGAGCAAAGTGAAACGTCACTCGAATGTCTGCGGTACGGAGTGAAGTGTTCGGGGAGACCGAGTTGATAAAAAGGGAGTGCGTCCGCGCAGCGGCGCGCAGTCGCTTCTAGACAGAATAAGATAACTACTTTCGCTTAACGTCACGCCAAAAGCGGTTACAGATTCGAACGCGGAACGTTGTCAACGTAACTATTTAACGTACAACTATTTAACGAGTGTTGTGGTATCCCGAATTAGGGTAAGTCTTATTACAAACTCAAACACTAGAAGTTTAATTATGTACGGAGATATTAAGTTTTAAATAGCACACAAACCATCAACTTAATATTCATCTACCTTCAAGCACGTATAATGTAGAATTTGAATACGTAGCTTCCCAACTGTTTTTTTTCTTACTTTGCTTAAGCTTATGGCTGTCTATAATGTAAACTCTGTTCTGGTAGGTGCCACCACGACAATACTACTACAGTGATATAGGTACTTTCTTGTCGTCATCGGTGGTACCCCCCGGCACAGAGGTTATTGAGGCCGCATTTTAATATGCTGGAACGGTGGATTCCAGGTGCTACAACCAGTTTATATTGCGCCTACGGGTGAGACTACGTCCCGATCGGGTCGCCGTACCAGCGGGTCGCCGCACCAGCAAGATTCGCCGTGCCTTGCTTTCCTGCGCATCAGCCAACCACCATCTCCGGCCTTGGGGGTGTACTGGTCTCCGCCTGCGGGATACGGGAAGTACCTTTCCCTGCAGAAGTGATTATAGACGTTCGCAATCCACGACCTACAAATTTGTGTGCCTCCGGCTCTGCTAGGCAATAAATATTTGTTACTGGTACACACCTGTTTTAATTTCAAGTCATTACCGTCCTAGTTCGGGTGAAGTAAACGGGTGGAGGCTACACTGGCGCCCATTAACGTGGTTCTGTCTATTTTCACTTTTGTAGTTCATTGTAGTTAGTAATTGTACGGTGAGTGGGTATTTTTGTTTTTTTTATTTTTGTAAAACGCTTTGTTTAATTTTATATGTGCAGTAACTGGAGTGAAGGTTAGTGCTCAGATTGTATTGAGGTTGTTAACGTTGCTTAAAAGTTGTTTTTTTTATATAAACAAGGTGATTTTACGTTTTTTATATACAGGGTGATTTTACATTTTTTGTATACAGGGTACATTTTATTTTTTCCTTCCGCTCCAAGCAATTAGCATACTATTGTCAGTTAAAATTTTAAAATTCTTGTTTTTTATTTTCTTTTGTAAAACTACCTTCACACCAATTACATTTTTTTTTAAAATTTAGTAACGGTTTTTTTGTTCGTTTTTTTTTTTAAATAGGCTTGCTTTCATTTTCTTCTTACTTATTCTTTCATGAACACACAACACAGCGTTCTTTTAGAGTAGATTGTAACGGAACGGAGTACCTACCTTCATCATTGATCAATATCAATTTGCGTGCTATTTACAACTTTTTCATAATTATATTTTGTTTTTTTTTTTTCTCTAATTATGGCATACCCTATAAAATACTTGTCGTTGCAAAAGTCCGAGCTGGAATATGAGGTTGCCGTGAGAGGTGAAATTCCAGGTAGTACTGTTGCTGATCTTAGGCGGCAGATCTGTAGGCTTAGTCAAGTTCTCTTATCGGAAGATATTTTGTGTTCCCACCTTGACCCCCTTGAAGATTTGAATAATTCTTTAGAAACCTTAAATAAAATTAAATCTAGTCTTGAAGGGGACACTAAAGATAAAAACGTATTAGGACGGATTGAGAATCTCTTTCATCATCTATATCATCGGCTCAATAGGATCAGTGTAGATGAAAAGTATTTGGACGTGCATTCAGAATGTATAAAAATGTTTAAGGAATATTATGAAGTCTTCATTTCTTTAAAATCAAAGAGTATTGACCCTCTTATTACCTCGGTCTCCACTTCCGAACCGCAAGTCACATCAGAGAAAATTAAAATCTCGGTGACCTGTGAGGGTAATCCGAGACACTCTGAAATGGCTAAGCTTAAATACGACGGAAAGACTTGCGTGCGTGCTTTCATTCAACGTGCCAATGAATACACTGTGGCTCGAAATATTTCAAACGAGAATTTTTTATCATTTGCGACAGAGATTTTTGTGGATGATGCACTCCACTGGTTTAGAAGTGTACGACAGCAGGTATCGTCTTGGGACGAACTTGTGGTCCTTCTGCTACAGGATTTTGACAAAGCGGATTACGATTACCGTCTTCTGTCTGAGATTCGTGCTAGGACTCAGGGGGCTACGGAAAACATTACAATTTACTTGTCCATTATTTCGGGTATGTTTTCACGCTTGTCAAAGCCTTTGGTGGAGGAAGATAAACTGGAGATAATATTACACAACATCAGACCATGTTATGCGAGTACCCTAGCCTCTGCATCCCAAATCGTATCGTTTGAGCAATTGAGATCAGTTTGTAGGAACTTCGAAATTATTCAATCACGGATGGTTCAGTTCCGCGAGCCTTTAGCTGCTACTGCTGAAACACTAGCACCAGAGTTTGCATACAAACAAAAAACAGAAACAGTTAGTAAGCAAAACAGTTATTTTAATCATAAAACCGTGAACAATAGGGTAGTAGATAACAGTAAACAAAATTCAAATAATAATGATAATGTTAATGAAAAATATTTACATGCTATCGATAAAAATAAATCGAGTACTAATGCGAAACTACCGTTCTGTCCTAGATGTCGTAACAATTCTCATAGCCTTAGAGATTGTAAGGATGAGGAAATCTTGTGTTTTAAGTGTGGCCATAAAGGGGTCAAGAAACCAGACTGTCCGAATTGTAACAAGGATCAGAAATCAAAAAACTAATTTTGCAGGATTGTATCAACCCATCTTCGACAGAAGGTCGCTTCAATAGAGAAGATTGGAACAATTGGTTGAAAACTATTAATTTATTTTTCAACAGTTACAATACTTCATCAATCCTGCATAATAAGCCATTAGGTGATTCGCGACCATATTTAAATATAAGAATCGACGATATTCCAGCGTCGGGCCTCCTAGATTCCGGGTCAGCTATTACAATATTAGGGAATTATGCACATAATACGTTACTCAACCGTGGTCATAAGCTATGTACTGATGATACACCTTCGATTATAGCTGCCGGTGGCCAAACACTTAGAAGTATTGGCTATATTAACGTCCCAGTGCATTTAGAGGAACAATTTCACATAATCAAATGCTATGTGGTTCCAAAAGTTCAATCATCGTTAATTCTAGGTATTGACTTTTGGCGCGCCTTTAAGTTGTGTCCTAAATATTTAGGGTCTGTACAGCTATCGCCTATTCCATTGGTGGACTTAAGCATTGATAATACCCAGACCTTTATTAGTTCTTATGATAGTTTGGATGAGTCACAACGCGCTATAGCTGATAACGTTGTTAAGCAATTCCAGGACATTTCATTTGAACGCAGGGGCTTGGGCCGTACGCACGTTTTGACTCATCGTATCGATACAGGTGATTCTCCTCCTATTAGGCAGAGATATTACAGGCTGTCCCCTGAAAAACAGAAAATCCTTATCGAACAGGTAGATGAGATGCTTAGTCTAGATGTGGTGGAGCACTGCGAAAGTGCCTGGCAGTCTCCGGTTCTCCTCGTTACTAAAAAGAACGGCCAGCCGCGTTTTTGTCTCGACAGCAGGAAGTTGAATTCAGTCACAAAACGAGACGCTTATAACTTGCCATATATCGCCGAAATTTTGGATAATTTGCGCGACGCTCGTTTTCTGACCAGCCTGGATTTGTCCAAAGCCTTTTGGCAAATTCCTATTGCAGAGGAGGACAGGGATAAGACGGCTTTCTACGTCCCAGGTCGAGGCACATTTAGATTTAAGACCACGGCTTTTGATTTGACAAATGCTCCTGCTACACAACAGCGTCTGGTAGACAAGTTGTTAGGTGACATAGATCACCGAATATTTGCCTATTTGGATGACATTATTGTTGTTAGCAATAGTTTTGACGAGCATGTGTCCCTCCTGCTTCGGGTTTTGGACAGATTGCGTAAGGCGGGCTTAACCGTCAATTTAGGAAAGTGCGAGTTCTTCCGAAGTCAACTTAAATACTTGGGATACGTGGTCGATGCAAATGGGTTACGTACGGATCCAGAAAAGGTCGAAGCCATCCTTAACTACCCAATTCCGACTAATCGCAAGGAATTAAAGCGATTTTTAGGCACAGCTACTTGGTATCGTAGGTTCGTTCCCAATTTTAGTACAATTGCGGGACCGCTCAACCAGTTGACTTCCAGTAAAAAGAACATGCCACCATTCAAGTGGGCTGATGAGGCAGACGCCGCGTTCAAAAAACTAAAAGAGTGTTTAGTTTCCGCTCCTGTTCTTTCTTGTCCTGATTACAATCTGCCTTTTGAGGTGCACACAGATGCCAGTAACTATGGAATAGGTGGCATGCTCACTCAATCCATAAACGGTAAAGAGCATCCCATAGCTTACATGAGCAAATCATTAACGGCGACAGAAAAAAAATTATAGTATCACGGAGCGGGAGACGCTGGCAGTTCTCGTGGCATTAGAACATTGGCGATGCTATTTGGAAAATGGGAAAACTTTTACGGTTTACACAGATCATAGTGCATTAAAATGGTTTCTTTCACTTAATAACCCTACGGGAAGGCTGGCACGTTGGGGTGTACGTTTGTCCTCATTCAATTTTGATATAAAGCACCGTCGAGGTGTCGACAATGTGATTCCCGACGCTTTGTCTAGAGCAGTTCCCGTTTCGGCGATGGTTACATCAAATTCATTCACGACTACTAGTGATGATTGGTATAGTAACATTTATAATAACTGCGTTACAAAACCAGAAAATTTTCCCAATTACCAAATTAAGGATAGCACTCTTTTCCGCCTTAGTAAAAATAAGTGTTCGCTTACCAATGAATTTTCTTGGAAAGAGGTCGTTCCATTTGAGCTACGGGAAAAGGTTATTGCGGATAACCATACTGAACCAACTGCTGGTCATTTAGGTATCTTTAAAACTTACAGACGCATTGCACTAAGATATTACTGGCCGGGCATGTATCGGAATGTAGCAAAATACGTTGGATCTTGTAGTACTTGTCTACAATACAAAACTCAGAATCATGCTACCCTTGGTGAAATGGGTCGCCCAAAGCAGTGCTCTCGCCCTTATCAAATGATATCTATCGACTTGATGGGTCCTCTGCCTGTCACTCGGAAACAAAATAGCTATATATTGGTAATAACCTGTTGTTTTTCCAAATTTTGTCATATTTTTCCAATAAAAAAATCAACTTCACAGACTATTGTTAAAATTTTGGAGGAACAATTGTTTTTGGTGCACGGTGTTCCACAAAGCATTTTCCTGGATAATGGCACTCAGTTTATAAGTGGCCATACACAGGACTTATTCAAGAAGTATAAAGTACCGAACGTTTTCTATTCACCTAAGTACACTCCTCAGGTCAATACTGTGGAGCGGTACAATAAAACTATTATTACTTGCATTTCCACTTTTGTTGAGGGTGATCATCGATCATGGGACGTATTTATTCCAAAGGTACAATTTGCAATTAACAACTCAGTTAATGAAGCCACGGGGTTTACTCCTTCATTTCTGGTTTTTGCTCGAGAAATAGTAGTATGCGGTTCCCATTATGTTGACACAGACTTAGGAGATGAGGTTTTATTTCTCCCTCGCGACGTATACGCGGAGAACCTTGGCTGCATAAGTTCTATATTTGACCAAGTCCAAAAATCCTTGTATCACGCCCACGTAAAAAATACTTCACACTATAATTTGAGGCGTAAAGCTTTTGAGTTTAATATCGGTGATGTCGTATACAAGCGTGCTTACGTATTGAGCGATAAGGATAAGCATTTCAGCAAGAAACTAGCTCCGAAATACATTAAGTGCCGAATTATTAATAAGCTTTCACCTCTTGTGTACGTCTTAGAGGATATGTCGGGTAAAAACTTGGGGTCTTGGCATATTAAGGACCTGAAAATATCATCCTATAAATAAATTCTGGTTTCGTAACATTTTCTAACACCACTAAACGACTTTAATATCTGTTACAAAAGTCAATTGACAAGAAAGTCATTTGATTTTCAGTATGTTAGTACACGTCGCATTTTTTTTAAATATTATGAGACGTAAGGTGTAATTGTGGATGAATGTGACGACGTATGTGTGAAATGAAAGAATGAGTAAAAGGTACTGTAACAAGTTTAGGATGCGGATTTTATTATTAAAATAAAATCCTTATCTTAGAAAGGGGGGTAATGTAACGAAACGTTACTTGTATATCTGTGGTGCAGAGTGAGCAAAGTGAAACGTCACTCGAATGTCTGCGGTACGGAGTGAAGTGTTCGGGGAGACCGAGTTGATAAAAAGGGAGTGCGTCCGCGCAGCGGCGCGCAGTCGCTTCTAGACAGAATAAGATAACTACTTTCGCTTAACGTCACGCCAAAAGCGGTTACAGATTCGAACGCGGAACGTTGTCAACGTAACTATTTAACGTACAACTATTTAACGAGTGTTGTGGTATCCCGAATTAGGGTAAGTCTTATTACAAACTCAAACACTAGAAGTTTAATTATGTACGGAGATATTAAGTTTTAAATAGCACAAACCATCAACTTAATATTCATCTACCTTCAAGCACGTATAATGTAGAATTTGAATACGTAGCTTCCCAACTGTTTTTTTCTTACTTTGCTTAAGCTTATGGCTGTCTATAATGTAAACTCTGTTCTGGTAGGTGCCACCACGACAATACTACTACAGTGATATAGGTACTTTCTTGTCGTCATCGGTGGTACCCCCCGGCACAGAGGTTATTGAGGCCGCATTTTAATATGCTGGAACGGTGGATTCCAGGTGCTACAACCAGTTTATATTGCGCCTACGGGTGAGACTACGTCCCGATCGGGTCGCCGTACCAGCGGGTCGCCGCACCAGCAAGATTCGCCGTGCCTTGCTTTCCTGCGCATCAGCCAACCACCATCTCCGGCCTTGGGGGTGTACTGGTCTCCGCCTGCGGGATACGGGAAGTACCTTTCCCTGCAGAAGTGATTATAGACGTTCGCAATCCACGACCTACAAATTTGTGTGCCTCCGGCTCTGCTAGGCAATAAATATTTGTTACTGGTACACACCTGTTTTAATTTCAAGTCATTACCGTCCTAGTTCGGGTGAAGTAAACGGGTGGAGGCTACAGCCTGCGTAGTATGGTGGAGGAAAACATCCCAAGTGACAGTCATTAACAAACTTAATGGTTTGCAGAGACTTGCATGCATTATATCAACAGGGGCCATGTCTACAACACCAGGAGCTGCTCTAAATGCCCTGCTTAACCTTCCGCCACTTCATCTATTAATTGCGAAGGAGGCGAAAGCGGGCATGTATAGAATAAACAGCACTGGCAAAGTAAACTGGCGCTCTCAAGCACTGAGATCGCTACACGAATCAGTGCTTGAACACGATCAGCTAGCTATGACAACAGACGTCATGCTTCCACAGTGTAGCTTCACAAGAAATTACACAGTGGAACTGCCGAGCAGAGAGGATTGGGCAAGCAACCTCATTACTTGCAAGGCTGGAAGCCTGATCTGGTTTACAGACGGATCCAAAATGGGTGAGAATGTAGGATGTGGAATATTTGGCATTAGCCCGAAATTCAGCAAAAGCTTGAATCTGGGTAAATATGCCACCATATTCCAAGCGGAGGTATACGCCATTATAGAATGTGCGGAAGCCAACCGTCAACGAAACTACATAAATCAATTAATTCTGATTTACTCAGATAGCCAGGCAGCTCTTAACGCCTTGAACTCGAATACAATAAATTCGAAACTGGTAAAAGACTGCGTTAACAAACTAAATGACCTGGGGCAAAGGAATAAAGTTATTCTGAGATGGGTACCGGGTCATTCTGGAATTACTGGCAATGAAAAAGCCGACGAACTTGCAAGGACTGGGGCTCAGGGTCATCAGATAGGACCAGAACCTTTCTGTGGTATCTCAAAGAACCAGGCCATGCAGACCCTTAAGGGCAACCTATTTGGCGATTCAAAAAAGCACTGGTTGTTACAACCAGGACTGCTACACGCCAAATCTCTTATAGAAGGCTACTCACAAAAACGAACTGCCGAGCTTCTTGAGCTTAGCAGGACGAACATCTGTGCGATAGCCCGCGCCTTAACCGGCCACTGCAAATTAAACAGGCACCTTTTTCACATGAAACTGAGTGACACTGATGTTTGCAGGTACTGTAATCAGGAGAGGGAGACGCCTAAGCACCTGTTGTGTGAATGTGGGCCCCTTATCCACAAACGGAGTATCCATCTGGGTCGACACATTATTCGCCCGGAGGAGATTAAAACTCTCAAAGCTAGGAGTATTCTAGACTTCCTGGAAGCCTCCCGGCTAAAAGAGTTACTCTAACAAGGTGGCGAGTCACAATAGATCTTTTAGGTCGCAGTGACTACATCTCCTACACTATGGGAGATGCATAGCCCCTTTTCTTCAAAAATAATAATAATATGCTTGCGCGGTCTCTTTATGCCTATGAGGTTACATGTATACCGACCGCTTCCAAAGCATTTGCGGTGAACAAGAGAATTTAATAAATGTTATTAAAATGTTTAGATTTTTACAAAGCCTTTGATTACGTTTAGCATATAGTCATGCATGTCTGCCACAACTTGAAACCTAGGTATTAGACCTAATGCAGTACAATAAACAACCAGCATAAGGCACCGGTTAATTTAGTGACTTTTAAGCGATATATGCAGAAAGGCAGATGTTCAAGAAAGCGTACCTCAGGGCTCAATTCTTGGCCACGCCTTATCCGCGGCGTTAAGTCCCATTTTTGAGGAGTGGCTAGAGTAGCGCCACGTCACTTTCTGCCTATCGCTGGTCTTCACCCGATATGCCCAGGTTGAGAAGTTACTGTTCCGGATTCAGGAGGAAGAATCGCCCGGATTTCGCCATTGTACAGATCACCCACCTAAAGGATACGGTGGAAGTCTGCCCATCTTGGGCCAAGCATCGACATGCCTCGTGAAGGCGATTAAAAGCAACGCCCTCTCGACTCTACCCTAGAGCGTATATTGCTATACCTATTCATAATCTATCGATTTTAAAAACAGAAGATTTTACAGAATGGAAGAAGGTTGAGATAACGACAAGAAAGTACGTTTTCATTTAGAAAGAAGAAAAAAAGAAAGAAAAACATTTTATTTACGTGAAATAAGACGTATACTTAAAGCTAAATAACAAACATAACATAACATCAGTCGATAGGGAAGATATGCGTCTCATCCGCGCAAATCCGCTTTTATTTAAACATAAAAAAGCGACAAAACCGATCAAGTGAGGTAGACAAAGATGGTTTGAGGTATTTCGTTTAATTGTTCTTCTAAATATAAACAAACAAGGTAACAGAGTCTTAACCTTTTTATTAATCAAATAGCAGTAACATAATACACTACGCCTCTTCCGTCATCTCTACAAGCCTTAGCGCGACTTCTTCTAACTGCTTATTCTTTATCAATAATTCACTATTTTTTTGCTTCATATATCTTAATTTCTCTTTCA
The DNA here is from genome assembly GCA_949319445.1 of Mythimna lalbum. NCBI lineage: Eukaryota > Metazoa > Arthropoda > Insecta > Lepidoptera > Noctuidae > Mythimna > Mythimna lalbum. The sequence goes on along the minus strand of OX439346.1, from coordinate 19,466,618 downwards.
AAATAAAGATGCTCTGCAGGTTTTGGCCCAACTTTTCCCTCTGGGTTTCATCTTTTCTGCGCTTCTTTGTTCGGTGACCATCTTTTATGTACCATATCCTAGTATTCCCCTCTTTCCCTCTCTGCGTCGTAGTAATTTTGAACATGGCTTTTTCGTTGTATATGTTCGTGAACATGTGGAGAACATCCATGTATGTTTGCTTTGCAAGCGTTTCAACGTATTTAGGGAAGTGGGGCTGGGTCATATATCTGTCTATATTGTATTTATGTACGTATTCATGTTTTGTGTATGTTTCACCAGATTTTTTGTAAGAGACTTGTTGAATTATCTCTCCATCGAAATCTTCGTTTCCTGTATCTTGGGTGTCACTGTAAAAAATGTAACATATATGAGATATAAGTGATGGAGCTTAAATATAAAGGTTACATGATTGAAGAACTTTTTAGTTATAAAATAAATACAACATCCTATAAAAATAATTCTCACCTAGGTGTCGCATCTTCATTAGTTTGAATTTCTTTATCTACTCCATCTTTGAGCCCGGTGATCAAGTTATCATTCACAACAAAACCCGTAACATTTCCATCTTTCATATAAACATCGAAAACAGGCAGTAACGAATGTGCAGTGCCAGCACTGCTATTTGCACTGTCTGCTGTTTGGACAGCAACATCTTGTGCATTTTCTTCAGTTATTTCATCTTCCAAATATTCTACTTCCTGACTATCGTCTCCGACATCTTCAGTTGTAAATTCTACATGACTTTCTTCTTCAACTGTATCCTGACTATTGTCATAATCAGTTAAAATTTCACTTTGGTCGTTCACATTTTCTTGTGATACAATTTGGTACTCAACACCTTCTTCTTCTAGATCTTGATCTAAATATTCTTCGACTAAATCCTGAGTTTCAACAATATCATCAGTGACCACCGTTTCATAAGCAATGTTATTGATGTTGTTTTCTTCAACTTCGTTAGTTTCAATTTCATTTGCTTCAATTTGGTTTGCTTGGCCCTCATTAATTATTTGAACGAATTCATTATTTATTTCATGATTATCATTATCAACACAGTATTCTATTGTGTAGTTCAAGTTGCCGATTTCATTTTGTGCGAGCAGTATTTCGTCAAAATTTTCTACTTCACGTACATGTACAGATTCATCATCAGTTTCTGGTTTTACTGCACGTCTGAAAGAATGTTTTACTTCCTGAACATGAACAGATTCGCCATCAGGTTCTGATTTTATTCTAGTTCTGAAAGTAATTAATAAAAATAAGTAACCATAACTTATAAATGTAAAAGTAACTCTGTTTATTTGTTACGCTTTCGTGGTTAAATTACTGAACCGATTTTGATGAAATTTGATACAAAGGATGCTTGAACTCCAAGGATGGACATAGGCTACTCTTTGCCCGTCTTCGTGTCCGCAATAACCAACATTCCCGCAGACGAAGCGGCTAGCAGAAGCTAGTAACCGATAATATTTAATGTTTTTTTGTTACTATGGTAGAATAAAAGAAACTCTATAAGTTACCTATTTGGCAATACCGGAACACACTGATCCGCAATCCATGGGTTTCTTTGTATTTCACATTTGACGGATTCTTGTAAATGCTTCACACTTTGCAATATTTCATTGTTATAATTACTTTCAGTAGGCTCTCTTTTCCCTTTTATTCTTTTGATGTCTTCAGAAAACCCTTCTTCGTTTGTTTTTGATCCTGTAAATTTGCAATCAAATGTTATTGTAATTTATCATTTATTTTCTTTTATTAATTTGTTATATACTTACTTGATTCTGCGATGTTACTTACGTCTTTTCACTGGTGAATTCTTGTTTGGTCTGACTCTTTCCGCGGATGGAATTGCTCGCCTGTACTTTTTCTTAATAGCTTCTACAATATCGTCATCAGGATCTGAGAGAAATAAAATCCACTTTATTGTTCAGCATAGAGAAGCGTCAAGCTATTCACGCAACGCATAACGCAATACATAACGAATTTTCGTGACGTGGATCATGTTATTGAACAATTTGACAGCGAGTCCTTTTTGGGGACATTTCCTCTCCTAGTGTAACTGAGGGTTTAACCTTATAAGTGAAGCATCACAAGTTATCAGCCTCTTTTTTTCATTTACCCCGTGTTCCGAATTGTGTCAAAAGCGATTATATCTCAAATCCGACCAACGCGCAACGTCACAAATAGTACTCAATAGTCCTTATATTTCGTGACGATTAAATTTGGTCGGATTCGCGATATAATCGCTTTAGACATAATTCGGAACTAAGGGTTAATATCGGCCAAGCTTCAACGTTTAATCTCAAAAGATACGTAGAACTTACGCTCTTGTCTCTGCTCAGCCTGTTCATCACCATTTTCATTATCATTGTTGCCATACATTTCATCAACAGCTGCAAATGAAACAAAATTGATATTCATCATATCTACTTATTACTGTGCGTTCCAAATGAGAATAGGAGCGACGGGCAAGTTGTGACGTCACGTCTTAAATCAAATAGAAGAAATTGAGTAGGCTGAACAAAATAAGAAATTTGTTAACGCCAATCACTTGTAATTAATATACTTATGTCGCACTGTGGAACTTAAAGCATTTAAAGAGTTAAATTTAATTACGAATCGTGAACGAAAAATTTTTAATCAAAATCCAGTTCTTCAACTTTTTTCTTTTATTATTTGCTGATCTGAGTAGTGGTGTCAGTATCACTCCACAAGTACTCAGTCGCACGAAGAAACACCAACAACGACGACAAATGGCGGCTTGCATTTCCTTTACTTTCCTTTGAAATGTAGCCAATAATGAAAATAAAAAAGAAAGTAGTATAATTTGTTAGTTCTATTCTATTCTATTTTTTTATTAATGGCAAATAGAGCCGATGTCGACTATTCTGCCAATGTCATAAGTAAATTGGATTGGCAAGAGTGTATATTATTAACTAAATAATAGTTATAAATTACTTTTTTATCTATTTCTTAATAAGACTCAGTTAAACAAAAAAAAAAAACAATTTAAACGCAAATAAGCTTTTTTCAAAACTATACTTTTCAATCAAAATTTGACAGATCGAGTTCATTGGCTTTCCTATTCTCATTTGGAACGCATAGTACTAAAGCCTACTTTCCGCGGTCGCATAGCTTCATAGACGCGTATTCGTCATTATACGCCTGGTGTACGCTTGCGTGAAGCTTACATATAAAACTATGAAATTCACGACAACACGATGCGTCTATGAAGCTACGCGTCCGTGGACGGTAGGCTTTAGTTATTGTTTTTATTTCTAAACTTATTATAATATTACACAACGCCGTCTAGTCCCAAACTAAGAAAAGCTTGTGATATGAGTATTAGACAACTGATAAACATACTTATATATTTCTAAATAAATACATATTATAGATAAATTACACCCTGACACAGAACAAATGATTATGCTTATCACAAAAACATTTGTCCTGAGTGGGAATCGAACTCAAAACCTCCGGCATAGCAGTCGATCTAAAACTAGACGATCAGGCTAGTCAAATATCGCACAAAATGCAGCTTAGATTATATTATACTACTTTCTGAGTTTGTGTTTATTTTGGCAAACAACTCTCAACTTTATCTATTGCAAATTAGTTGCGTACCTGCAATTTTTTGTTTCAACAACATCAATCTCTGCTCACTGATATGTCTTACTACGTCTCTGCTTTTCAAATTCTTTTCTAGAGCGTAGAAAAACGGACGGCTCATAGTGAATCCTGTTTCCATCTCAACATATGCTCTGATTTTCATTATGTCGACTTTGAGTTGCAGAAAGTCCTTTATCTGTAAATAAAGTTCATCAATGTCCTTTAGTAAATTTAGGAAAAAAAATCTTTTAAATTGGCAGTAAGTATAATTAGAAACGAAAGAAAAAGAGTTTATTTGCATCAAACATGGCGCATACTACAAAAAATAATAATAACAACTTTATACACATATATATTGGGAAGATAGGGAGTTTTTTTAACAAACATTGCCCCACGGTCCACACTCCTGTATCGTGGGTAGATTAACAAACATGTAATCTCACATACATCCCCAAGAACACCTATCTGTAGGCCATATAATTATTTGTTCCGTGCGGGAATCGAACGCTACCCGAGCAAACCAAATAAAGATTCAGATATTACAGAAACTCATTAAAATATTAGATCAAAGAAAATCAGCCTCAAAAGTACTTTACAAAATAATTACCAGTAAAGCGGTAACTACATTTGACCTATTCACACGAGGGCGCCGCCTGAGTTGACGCGTGGCGTGGGTGGGTCTTACTTAAGTATGTATGTAGCTCAGAGTAGCTCTAAAAGTTTAGTTGCGATATAAAATGTATGGTGACCGACGCGCCTAAACCGGCGTACGTGATCCACGTGGGCGCAATATAGTTCTACCTTTACAGTATAAGTAATAATTACTGAAGAGAGAACTGTTGAACCCGACTGCGGTGGTGAGGAAGCTGAAGAGAAACCACCTTCTAGCGGCAGGAGTAGCACTGGCCGCTCCACCACAACGCCATTTGCTTTGTAACCAATTCTTTTATGGTCTGACGACCGATTGCAAATGGAAATAGTGAAGAAAATTCATAATTACCTCTTCTTTGACATAAGGTGGTAATCTTCGGCCATGTTGCAGCTTGTAAAACTCTTGTAAAGATAATTCATGATCGTGATGATTACAAACGTAGACCACTGTTAGTTCTTTCTCATTGGGTAGATGTCTTAATTTTATTTTGCATGGGCAATCAGTCTTCATGTTATTGTTTCTGTAAAAATTTAAATATTATGAACACAAATATTGTAAGATGTTAGCCAACATGGCCTTTAACCAATTCCTATGTTGTAGAGACAGGAAGGAGCAAAAATCTATACCTCCCACATATAAGGTTGTATGGCATATATGGTTGCAATATTGTAAATTATGTAATACGTGAAACTATCCTTTTAACGTACCTGTGTATTGCATTATGTAATCAATAATCAGTTTAAGACCACAGTACAAGACATTGGATGTAAAAGAAATAATTATAATAATAATAACCCCATCGTCGTATCTTTACGTTGACGTCGTGGTGGGGCTTGTGTGCTCCAACATGCCCTAGGTCTGTATCGGTAGAATTTCCTTTACCGTAACATACCTAGGGTGAGGCCCAGACTAAGAGAGATAAAATCCGCAGGGCAGTTTTGTGGCGAACTGTTGGGTATTAGCGACCCCACGGACCCGATCACCCGGGAGAATTCCTGTTCTTCATCTCCGGCTTGCCTTTATTGGCCGGTCGTAGTGAACACTGACGAGGAACAGAGCTCCCACCTTTCTCTTGCCTTTATTGGCTGGCTTGAGTGGAGATTCGCAAGAGCAAACAGGCTCGGGAGAAGGATGCATAATCCAGTAAGGTGCTGGTAGGGATCTTGACCGAACTTCCGGGATTGTCCTGATAGCCGTGGTATGCCTCTCCACTCCTCAAGCGCCTCAGGATATGTTGCCCTCTTGTTGCTACGTCACTTCGTGCTAGCGGCCGTTTTAGGGGGCCCATTTATTGAGTGTGCAAGTCACCCCCTGCCTTTTATCGATGGATATTAATGACATTGTTCAGGCAGGGGCCATAGTCTTAACATAGCTCCATATTACCAGTCCACTTAAGACTCCAAAAATCATAGCCCTATTATTTTGTTTTTCATATTGTGTCGCAATAGTTTTTCAAACCGGGGGTTGTCCTTGGGTGTTTGGAGGGTAGGCGGAACAGAGAGTAAAGTCCCACATACCTCTTTTGAAAAGGGAGGATCCTCCGTCCAGACAGGGTGTTATAGTCTGGTGGGCGACTGCCCGATAGTTGATGTCGGGCTGTCGTATATGTTCAAATCGCGCGGAGAACTCTGATTTCGCGATGCAGGATTTCGTGTTTTTCTTCGTAGTTCTTATGTGGCGTCATAGATGTCGCTACATCACTCCCCTCCGGAGATCGGAGATCGATGGTTCTTGATGCTTCTTGATGTGTGCCAGGCCAGCGGTAGGTTGGTTCCAGTGAGTCGGAACCGATGCCGCATAGTTCTCGGTGAGTCGGAACTGTCTGCGGTGATGCCCCAGTGAGTCGGGGTGTTGCTATCCCAGTGAGTCGGGATAATGCCCCAGTGAGTCGGGGTGATGATGTCCCAGTGAGTCGGGATGATGCTGCAGTCTCCAGTGAGTCGGAGTAGTGCTGCTGGCTCCAGTGAGTCGGAGCGGTGCTTGTGCGACGTAGGGCTTGATTGCTGGCGTCGACCAGGAGAGGTTCTTCATGGCTCTTCATATGACTGGCCGAAGGTGCGGTGTGCCAAGGTCGCTGATGCGGCTGAGGTGGTGACCAGGTATGACCAGGTAGACATACTGGTGGTCAGGATACCCTTAGCCGAGGGTGCTGGCTGTTTGGCTCGTTGCTCGAAAGCTTGAGGAAGTGATGATGACGTCACGAAGTAGTAGCTGCACGAAGGCTGCGCTGACGTTCTTTGTCGAGGGTCACCAGTTTGGAGGTAGGCGGGACAGAGAGTAAAGTCCCACAAACCTCCTTTGAAAAGGGAGGATCCTCCGGCCAGACCGGGTGTTATGGTCTGGTGGGCTACTGCCCGATAGTTGATGTCGGGCTGTCGTATATGTTCAAATCGCGCGGAGAACTCTGATTTCGCGATGCAGGATTTCGTGTTTTTCTTCGTAGTTCTTATGTGGCGTCATAGATGTCGCTACAGGTGCACTAGTATAGTGCGCAAGCCACATGAGGGCGCATAAAAGAGCTGCAGATCTGAGCTCACAACTACTATGAGAGGCCAAAGAGTGCGGTCGCTGTGGCCGAAATCGGCTAGATGGCATCATCATAGTGCGCACAGGGTTTAATCGTCGGTTGGTATCACGTTCCATTATAGTAACCAAAAGGGCCTCTGCGAGTTGGCTTCGGCCCCTTGTACGCCTCTCAAAGGCCCAGGACCTCAGGGTCCTGAGATTAATAAACAGATGAAAATAATAATAACAAATATGTATATTTGCTATTAGTTTTTATTCATTGGAGGCCACTGTTTTGACTAAATCAATTATTGAATAAGTAAATATATATACATAATATATATAATAATATAATAAAAAATAAAAATAATATATATTATATATAACCCAATAAATAAATATATATTTAATATAATTTTTGAATAAGAAAACATTACAGCTTTGGTGTTTTTTAAACACCAAAGCTGTAATGTAGGGTAGTAATAAAAGCTCCGACAAAAAAAGAAGAATTGTCCTTACTCAAAATATTAAATCTACTGCCTAAAATACTAACTTTCCGACTACTTTTGTCCGAATAAAAATGACGAAACGACCGAATGGAGATACTGAAATCTTCGAAAAATACTTTACTGCTGTAATACTTTTCTACCAGCATTAATTACGTTCTACTGAAAACTATGCTTTGTAATTTTTATCTTTACTTGCCTACTATTAATTCATAAATTACCTTTCATATTTCATAGACTGTGGTGCTATTTTAACTGTAACATTATACTGAAAATATTATTCTGAGTGGTTATACAGAAACTTATAAAAAATATAAAAATGTACTTGTAATAATAACTTTTACTTGCATCATATTTCATGAATTTTACTTACCATGCAAATATAAATTGCAGCATGCAAGCAAGCATGCAACATGCAGCATGTAAGCAAGCATGCAACATGTAGCATGCAAGCAAGTATGCAGCACTCAAGCGAGCATGCAGCATGCAAGCAAGTATGCAGCACTCAAGCGAGCATGCAGCATGCAGCAGGCATGGTTTCTGTCACGGCTCCGGCGCTGCGGGCCAGCGGCAGCCCCATGTGTGCTAATCGTCGCAGACGGCTTTCGTTCACCACCGCAGCTTCGGCTTGATGGCCGGCTTCGCCGGCCAGCCTCAGCGGCGGCGGCTCGCTTGCAGCCGCCTGCTCCTCAGGCCACTGGTCGCCTTGCCCCTACGCGCTTACGCGATTTTATATTACACTCTAGGGGTAGGGCATACAAGACTACGTGAAGTCGGTTTTGCAGCGATTCGTTTTTGTCACTAACTTTTGTAGCACAACATATTACATTTTTAACCAACAATATTATTGAATTGTTACAGAAACTATAGCTATGTGGTGTTATGTTATATTCATTGTATACCCAAACATTATTATGCTAATAGTCATTAGGCCTAGTAACGTTATGCGAATTAAATTTATGCCAAAACAAATTAGCCTTAAAGATAATTATGCCCACATAAACTGTATGCCAAAAAGAAAGTATTATTATGGCAAAACATATTATGCCTAATTATCATCATTATTGAGGTATTATCATCATTATTGAGAGTTAAAAAATAAATTTGATAACCAACAAAAGAAATTAAAAGAGTTCACGCAAGTTGTAAAAATATGATTATTTTGACAAAACCTCTGTTGTCGGTAACTTAGTAATTTTGTCGGAGGTTCAGTATTCTATTCGGAAGTTTAGTTTTGTTATTCGAAGATCCATTTTTTTTTAGGCGATAATGTTATTTGAACATGCTCTTATTTGTTGTTAAATTGGAAATTTTTTTTCGTTTATGTTTTGGGTTTTTTGTCGGTAATTCATTATAACGCTGGTTAATTAGAATAATAGTCGGCCACAGATCGCTGGAGATTAATTTGTTTTTCGGAACCATTATTATTTCCCTTTAAAAAATAATCATCATCATCATCATCATTCAGCCGACATACGTCAACTGGTGGACATAGGCCTCCCCCAAGCGTCGCCAAAACGAACGATCCTGTGCATCTCGCATCGATCGGTTTCCCGCAACCTTCACCAGGTCATCAGTCCACTTTGTTGGAGGACTTTCAACGCTGCGTCTTCCGGTACGCGGTCGCCACTCTAGAACCTTTCGACCACAGCGGCCATCTGTTCTGTGAGCCTTTTAAGTTTGTAAAAATAATAGAAATTACAAACCTCTTTCTCAAACCTTTCTTCTTGTACTTCTCCTTATTTCTCAAATAAACACAATTATACGTATAAGTTTCTTGACCCGTATTAGGTTTCCGTGAATCAGAACATCTATAGTAAAAGCACCATTTCTTTGCGTTCTCATTTAAGTATTGCACAAAGTCATCATGGGAAGCGAATTTGTCACCAGGCTTCACAAGTGTATCATCTTGATGCAAGAAAAGTTCTTTGTGATCTGAACAGTATTCACTGTAGGGAAGGTACACGAGCGCTAAAAAGAAATAAACTGTATGACATTTTATGTTTTAACCATTTAAATACTGTAAATTAGAGACACAATAGAAAGACAGTGACAGAGCGAACGGCAGCATTCGCTTGTTTACTAATTTTGTCCAATAAAGTTTACAGAAAATAAATTGTGTTTGCTCCTCACAGTATTTCATACAAATTTGCAAGTCTTTATTAGCTTACAATATGGGTCTTAACACTTTGTAAATAAATTTTACCGAAAAAGAATTTAAGCAGAGAAAAAAATTAAATATTCCTTTAATTCATGAATCCCCAATCGACCACCGGTGGCCGCGCATCTATTGTCTTACTATTGTGTCTCTAATTGACGGTATCTGAAGGGTTAAAGAATGAAAAATTACTTTTAGGTAAATTGAATTTAGAACACATTGTGACTTAGTTTGTGAATTCAAGACATCATTTAATTCGTCCACCATGGTGTCATCTTTGAACTTGACTCGGTCAATCTCAGAATCGGAACCTGCTTGCTGTACATTTTTGTTTATTTCATTTAGTCATTTCCTCGCTGAGGTGGGATGAAAAGTTATGTGTTGCACTCGAATGCAAAGATTTTTCACTTTGTGCTCTTTTGATTCTCTCACTAACGTTCAGGATTCTAATTTTTTAAATTAAATTTTAGAATCCTTCGCTTGTCGGTCATCAAAATTAAGCACGCGGTTAAAAAGCACTCCTGCACTCTTGTTTAACAAATAACTATTCTCTCTCTAAATTCTATTTCTATGAAATACCATGAGGAGTAAATGCATCAAATATTTTCATTATATTATTTTTTACACACTACATAATACAGCAGAGGACAAACACAAAAAACAACAATAAGTGTGTACAACAAGCATTTTAAATTTTACCTTTTTTGGTAAACTTATTAGAATCTTCACTTCTAACAATCATTCCGCTGTTAGAACTTCCTGATAAATCTAAATACCTGAAAATATTAAAAACATCTTATTAGATATAATCTGGAGAAAAAAGTCTGGAAGAACTTGGGGCAGGCTTTTGCCCAGCAGTGGGACAATAAGGGCTAGATAAAATTATTAGTACTCAAATTGAATGGTCAATAGAATCAAGCATCCGTACGCAACATACGCTCCTTAGTCGTGGAGTTGCGGACAACAGCCCGTCTTACCTATACCTACCTATACCTATAATCAAGCATTTAAGGTTATCATATGCATTACGCAACTTTAAGAAAAGCCTAATAATGAAAACTCTACACACATTTTATTAGAGTAGTCAAACATCTGAATGTAGCCGCTGGATATGGGGCGTACATTATCTATGTATCTTTCAACTGATTATCTAGTTCTGTTTATCATGCTACTGCTTAAGATAAGACTAACAAGCTTTAGAATGTTAGTTTGCGTTCTGTCCTGCTGAGGCAAACAATGTTCGAGTTTCCGTGGTCCTCGAACGCTAAGTGCAACTGAAGGAATACAGCCCTGCATTCAAAAATAACCAGAGTACTGTAGTTCCAACCCAGGGTCGTTCTTTTATGACTCAAGAAGCAACCCTAACTCTGAGTAGGGTAGGTTAGAGTAAGCGGCCAAATGCTTGACAATGGCAGTTGAACTCGTTCATGTTCAAAAATGCCAGAATAGAGTAGTTACCCTACGCAGTCATTAGAGTGAACTCTAAATTCAAATTAGAACGCAGGGCAGGTAGATTTTAGTCAGTATAAGTCCACACCCTACCACTCGCTCGAGAAAAAAGTCTATTTCAATAAATGCAAATATTACCTTATGGCAGGTTTCTCAAGGATAACATTATTTTGAGAAACTTGGTTATTCTCTTCCATGATTTCAACATTCATTGCCACACTATCTGCAGGATCATCCAAATAACAATGGTCTTGAGTAAAATGTTTATCAAATCCCATTATTCTGAAATAAAGAACAATTCAGTCAGTTTCAAGTGTTACATACCCGTACGTATATAAAAATACCGGTGTAGATCACACGTTAAGTTACGATTGAGAAAACTACCTCGTAACATCATTATTTTGTTAGGTATACAATTTTTTCGTATTAGAAAAGCATTAGAACAAAATAAATAACAAGTCAAAACTTATGGTCACATTTAGAAGGTTACATTTTGACTAGCTTCACAGATAAAAACTTAGTGGTGTTTCGGACAAAACAGTTTACCTAAATGCAGTAAATCCATGAACCTAAGTTTTCTACATTTAGAAATAAATGTATAACAAAAATAAAAGTGGAAGATTTAGTACACAATGTTGTTTTCTTTCACGCACTTTCGCCGTTTCTTTCATTGAAACATCGATATTTTTTTGACATAACAGACCGTTTGACATTCGCGTGACACAACCATCGTAGATTAAAAATGCTAAGCGAGTGATCTCAGCAATTTAGGAATCGAGTCGTAGACTAAGATCGATTTCTTAGTCGTAAGATCGTTCAATTTCATTTTTCTCTTATTCTGACTCACCTTCTTTTCAATTTTTTTTTGCGCTAATCCAATTGATATTATTTGTATTTTGACGTGACGTTTATTTTTTTAATAAAATTTAATCACTAGTAAAAAAATACTGTATAAAGATGGACTGGCATTTTCTACCGATCGACGATAGAAATGTGGTCTCTCGGGATTCTGAAACATTTCTCCGACATTCGTTTTGCCGTTGATCGGTTCACCGACAGAACGATTCACTTTTAATTTTTTCTCCGACAGAACTTTTCAATGACGAACGATTCGCCGACAGAACGAATCACTTTTCATTTTTTCTCCGACAGAACTTTTCAATGACGAACGATTCGCCGACAGAACGATTCACTTTTGAAAATTACATCGACAGAACCTTTCACCGGCGAGCGATTCACCGACACAACTGTTCATCTCCGGTTCTCAATCGTTTTTCTCCGGCATGTTGAACATGTCGGAGAAAAAATGAAAAGTGAATCGTTCTGTCGGGGAACCGATCAACGGTGAAACGAATGTCGGAGAAATGTTTCAGAATCACTTTCTTACGTTGTATTAAGACCTAATTTATGAAAGCAATAAGAATATGATTTGTAAAAGTTAAGTTTGTAATTCGTAGCTTCGTAGCCAATCATATTACTGTTTTGTTATGTGTGTAATGTACAATTTGATACGCAAATGTGTGAGTTTGGCGACACTGGTTCCCGTGATTAGCCACGTTAGGGGCACTTCTACCTATATTTTCTGTTCTGTGTACAAAATGTATGGTTTGATCAAAGAGTCCCTTCCTTCCAACATGTATCGATAGCGAGGTAATCCTAAAAGATTAGTAACCAGTAGATTTTTTAAAATTAGTTTAATATTTGTATAAATTAACAGTCAAATTGTCCAAGAACGTGGCACGTTAACCCAGCCCTATATAATTCAATAGCCCCTTAGATGTATTTTGGTTTTATGCAAATAAAACATTCACATACTTATTTCTTATCTCCCTGATTTATCTAACACACGTCTCACGTCTGTTTTGTTCTGTCCACCGAATATATGAGCCAGGTGATATTGCATAATGCTCTTTTCCAAATTACTTTCACTATTCCTAGCGGACAAACGGATCATGGTCAATTTCCTATGTTTGAAACTGTTAAAAATCTAGTCACATTCTTACCTTGACGATAATCTTTATCGAAAAGTTCTTAAAATTAAGTATTTTTTTAGTAAAGATAAAATTAACAAAAAAAGAAGATAAGTACTGTAATACAACACACTGTACAGTAATCAAATACAGTGTAATCTACTCCCTGTACCCTTTACTTAATATTAATGTTATAAAAACAGTAATCCTGTTTTCGACATTTCACTGCGGAACCCAAAAAACATGCGTCCTGCGCGCGTAATGTCAATGTATTCCTCTCCAACTGTCATTGTCAAAATCAGTCAGTCAATCAAAACAAGAAAAAGAAAATAAACATGTGAAGATCTTGGCATTGTCGACGACTTTCCACCCTTTCGTTGGGAGATAAATAAAGACCTACAATATTTTTGAAATCTTTAGTCCAATCCGTGAACCATGATCGTTACTCTTCAGACTTTGGTTTTTTTCCGTGAATCTTTGTTTAATGCTTTAGACCGTTTGGTGCGGCCTTACTATAAGCAATTGTCTTTAGGTTTTTTTGCCGGAAGTGCGACTGACTTGGAGGATGAGGATGCTGATGACCAAGTTTTCGCGGAGTTTGATGATGAGAAGGGAGTTACGTTTTATCCGCCGGTGTACGCGCAGCGCTACGCTGCCGTCAGCGACTGCCTCTTGGATGACCGCTGGTGTGGAAACATTGAGAAGGTGTTATTTGAAACTGTAGTAATTTAATTTGACCACTAAAGATTGTCTGTAATTCAATTGCTGACGTTGGTTCTAGCAGGAAACAGGCGACCCTACCCTGAATTCACGAACAACTCAACCAGAAAGTCTTTGATAATAAATGTGTGGTCTTTATAACTATAAGACCAATATTAATCTGCCCCTAAAATGACTCACTGACCCTCTGTTCACAAACAAAATATCTGCACTGGTGGCTTTGCCCTGGTACAATAATCGCTATTGTACTTCATTTTGGCCTCAATAATATATTTGTTGTGGCCAGATCTTAGAATTGATCACTTCATGATATAGCCAGCTAAAACTGGCCAGATTTTTTAATTCATTAGACTCCAAGCAAACACCAGCGCTCGCTCTTTCATTGTGTCTAATTACAGTATTAGAAAGGTTAAAAGTTAATATTTGAGCATATGGCAATCCTCATTTGGCTATATCCTTGATGAAGGATTTCTTTGGTAATAAAAGGTCTAAAGAAATATTGACTTATCATCAAACTTTAATTCATGAATCCCCAAGCGACCACAGGTGGCCGCGCATCTATTGTCTTACTATTGTGTCTCTAATTGACGGTATCTAATTAATGTTTGAAACAACCTGACCAGTTTTATGTGACCATATTATCATGAAGTGAGCAATTTCTATGATGTGGGCATGACATGCATCTAAATTATTCTTTAACAGTTTTAGGAACATACAATAAATAATTTATGTGTTGATAACCCTGAGTTAATGTAGGTATTCCTGACATGTGTAATGGATTACGTTCCATAAAAAAAAAAATTACTGACCATTTTTTACATCTTCATGTCTAGGATTTAGATAATTTAATTTGATAATGATAAAATGTAGTCACAAGCAGGAGATCTTTATTCTTCATATTCATTTCACAGGTAGTGGACTTCGGTCACCATGACATGAGCTTCATTAAGTACCTGAAGGATGTACCTGGTATCCGTTGCATTCTCGGTGTGGATATCGAGACTATTCCTCTCCGATGTTCCTCAGACTTGCTGGGTGGTGATGAATATTCTCCTAAGAGGGAGAGTCCTTTGAAAGTTACTGTAAGAAAACTGTTTGATTTTGTATTATTATTATTTTTTAAATTTCTTGTTTAATTAAGTTGAACAGTCTGACTTCTGTTCAGTTTAAATTACTTTATTTCTATGTTTAAAATTCAAACATACATGAGGGTAGATATTTGTGTCTCAAATAGGGGTTGTTGTAGCGCCTCCACACAATAGGCATCACAGACAGTCGCCTGTGCAGAGCATGCTTGGAAGGGGAGGAGACAATTGCGCATGTGCTCCTAAACTGCACAGGTGTCACTGAAATACGCAGACGAACCTTACGCCCTGAAAAATGTGAGAGGCCTAATCTGTTTTTGGAGAGAGATGGGATGGTTGGAATAAGCCTACCTAAGGTTATGGCCACTATGGTCCATGTACAATGGTCCGCATAAGACTATTTATAGCTTTAGTTATTTATACCTTTGGATACCTTTGCCCAGCATTTTGTTATAAGAACATAAGGGCAATTTTATAAAAGTTTGTCAGTTGCGCAAAAATAGTAAAAAAAATATTAATCATTATATTGGGTTTTATTTCATTTAAATCTGTTTTAGAATATCTAAACTATAATAGGTAATAGGTAATAGGTAAAACGGGCTGTTTTCCGCAACTCCACGACTAAAGCGCGTATTTTGCGTATGGGTGGGACAATTGGGTCACTCGATCCACCCCAGCTCCTCAAGAAAGGCCAGCAGCGCCTTGGTGTTGCTAACCACTTCACGAAGGTTACCTGGGTTACCGAAGTGCTTTGCCCTGTATTCAGCGACCACAGGGCAGCTTAGGAGCAGATGAGCTGCTGTCTCTTCCTCCTCCATGCAGGCCCTGCAGAGAGGACTATCCGTAACTCCTATGACAGAAAGGTGCTTGTTAAAGGTCCCGTGGCCGGTTGTAGCGGCCGTGACTTTGCGCAACTGTAGTTTTGTCAGTCGTAGGACCTGTTTCGTAAATCGGCCATCGATCGAGGGAAGTGCCTCCTTGGCCTGCCTGCACTCACCGTTTTCTCTCCATAGTTTGTGGTGTATATCACTGGTACGGTTCCTTACCAGATTGCGTAGATAACCGAAGGGAAGTGGCACAATGGGTTCAGGGCCCACTGCTGCCATACTCGAGCCCCTTCTGGCGAGTTCATCCGCTGCATCATTGCCTCGGGAATCGCTGTGTCCTTTGATCCATTGAATGGTTACTTGGTTGTGTTTACCCACCTCGTTTAGCCGTTGGTGACACTCGTATATTAGCCCAGAAGTGGCTGTGTGACTATTCAGTGCTTGCAGGACAGCCATGCTGTCTGAGAGAATGCGTATAGAGTGATCCTTAACTATCCTGGTCAGAACGGCTAGAGCTGCCAGGGAAATGCCCACGCATTCAGCCTGGAACACCGTGTTATGAACCCCCAATGGAGTGGCTATATGAATGTTGAAATCCTCTGAGAAGACTCCCGCACCCGTGCCATTACCTGTTTTGGATCCATCCGTGAAGATCCGCAGCTCAGCGGGGCACAGCCCCTCGCAGCGGTCATCCTCATACAGTTGGATCTTGTATTTCTTATCAAAGATAAATTGCTTAGGAATCCGGTCGTTTGCTGCTATGGTAATGGGAAACTCAGTATTGAATTCCTCTAGCAGAGCGGTGTGTTGAGTTGATCTCTTACCCCATAGATTCAGTGTTTTGAGACGTACTGCCGCCATCGTCGCTTCCTGTTGTATGAACAGGTGAAGTGGAGGGAGTCCCAGCATGGCCTCGAGCGCTGCAGTTGGAGTAGTCCTCATGCATCCCGTAGTTGCCATGCAGGCAAGCCTCTGCGTTTGTTGTAGCTTGTTTACTGCAGTGGCTAGCTTGGTGCGTGGCCACCACACCACGGCACCATAAGCAATCATAGGCCGTATTACGGCCCTGTATAGCCAGAGTATGATCTTGGGGGATAGGCCCCACCTCTTACCTATCATTCTCCTGCATTGCCAGAAGGTGATACACGCCTTGCTTAGTTTGCTGTCCAGATGGGCACCCCAATTCAGCTTACTGTCTAGGGTGACTCCTAGGTACCTGACTTCGTTTGCCAACTGGAGTTCCGTATCGAATAGTTTAGGCAGGTTGAAGCGGCCTAGTACTCTTTTCTGCGTGAACATGACTAGCTCAGTTTTAGAGGGGTTCACTGACAGATCGTGTTCCCTGCACCAGCGTTCCACGATACGGAGTGCTTGTTGCATAAGGTTGCAGATCGTGCCGGTCACCTTCCCAGGTACGAGAATTGCTAGGTCGTCCGCATACCCTACTGTATAGTAACGGTTCGCGTTGAGTATGGTAATCAGTTCATTGACTACCAGATTCCACAGCAGCGGTGAGAGGACCCCTCCCTGCGGGCAGCCTCTGGCTATTAAGGCCAACTGTTGTTCCTCTTCAATGCGAACTGTACGTTTGCTTAGCATGTTCGTGATCCAGTCAATCAGTACCTGCTCCACCCCGTGTTTGGATAGGGCGGCACCTATGCTGGAGAAGTTCGTTCTGTCGAAGGCCCCTTCGATGTCTATGAAAGTGCCCAGGCAAGTACCCTTCTGATGGATTGCATCCTCTATCTGGCTCACAACCAGATGAAGAGCAGACTCTGTCGACTTACCTGCACTATAAGCATGTTGGTTACCATGTAGTGGTATTGCTTTTAAGGCGCCGTCTCGAAGTTCCCTTTCACATAACCTCTCCATCGCCTTTAGTAGGAATGAGGTCAGACTTATGGGTCGATAGGACTTAGCGTTAGTATAATCACTCTTACCTGGCTTGGGAATGAATATCACTTTCACTTCCCTCCATCCTTTGGGAACGTATCTAAAGGCCAGGCACGCTCTCATTAGGGGCAATAGCCGAGTTGCCAGGGGTGTCCCACCCCACTGTAGTAGAGCAGGAAAAACACCGTCCGGACCTGGTGCCTTGAAGGGATGGAAGCTTTGAATGGCCCATTGTAGTTTCTCCAGCGTAATCACCTTGTGTGCATACAGCCAATCATCGTCAGTTGGTGTTTGGGTTACGTCAGACCAGTCTGTTACCTGTACAAAAACGCAGTCTGGGAAGTGAGCTTCGACTAAGGTGCGTCTTGCCTCCTCCGGCGACGTGGTAAGTGTCTGGTCAGGTTTGCGGAGTACAGTAGGCCCAGGAGCATCCTGTTGTGCTAGTACTTTCCTCACCCTGTTCGCTTGTTGGCAGGATTCTATGCTGCCGCAGAATTTACGCCACCCTGTGGTACGCCTATATCTGATGCATTTTTTGTAGCTGGATTTGGCCGCGTAGTAAGCGTCCCAATCCACCTCCTCACATGTGTTCATGGCCCTATTTAGAGCTTTCCTTACCTTACTGCGTTTACGCTCCAGATCCGCACCCCACCACGTCTGTTTGCCCGGTGTAATACGGGGCAGGGTCTCTGGGCAGGCAGTATGATAGCTTTTAATCAATGATTCGGTGAGTAGGTCCACTTGCACGTCGATTTGCGTCGGGTCCACAAGTGCCCGCGAATCGCATGGTGGTACAAGCTTAGAGTCTAAGCTGCGTTTGTACACGGCTTTATCCGTGTTGCGCGGATTGCGTCTCGGTAGTGCGGGTGATACACAAACCTGGATGACGAAGCGGATCCATCTGTGGTCCGAGCAGGAGGCCTCCCTGGAGACATGCCATCCAGTGATTAGTTCCGCCACTCTTTCTGTTGCCAGAGTGAGATCTATGATTGTGCGACTGCGTCTGGTTACAAAAGTTGGTTCTGTACCTGTGTTTAGTAGGGATAGGTTAGTAGTAAATAAGTATTCTACCAAAGCCTTACCCCTTGCGTTTTGCGTGTCCATTCCCCACAGTGGATGGTGTGCGTTCGCATCCGTCCCGATCACCATCTCGTCCCCGTTGCCCTCACAGTAGGCAACTAGACGGATCAGGTTGTGGGGTGGCGGTTCCTCTGCCTCTGGCATGTACACCGAGGCGAGGACGATCGCCATGTCAATGTCATCACGCTGTATGGTCAGCCTAGCTGCAGAGACATCTCTGCAACAGAAATCATTTAGAAGCTGTGCTTTAATGTTACCTGTTATGAAGATGCACGTTCTAGGATTCTCATGATCCGTAGTAACAAGGATCTTACCACCAAGATTGGAGAGTCCGCAGATGTGGCCGCCCCTAACCCACGGCTCCTGGATTAGGGCGATGGCCGCGTGTTGAACCTCCAGCCACTTGCGTAATTGGGCCGTCGCAGTCTGACTGTGGTGGAGGTTCACCTGCACAATGTTACTGGTGGAGAGGGACGCCATTGCTGGCAGACACCTCGTCCCCACCCTCCAGTCGCAGCCCGGCAAACAAGTCGCCCTCATCGAAGTCCGTCCCCCCGGGGGTCGAAACTGGAGACAACGTGACGTCGTCGGGCTCCTCCCCCACCGGAGGAACGGCCTCCGCGATGGCTGCGGTGGCGGCTGGCACTGCTTCTGCAGCAGGGTCCACCACTGGTGCTTCCGGGTTGCTTGGTGGAGGAAGGGACTCCACCACCTCCTGTAGCTTGTTCGAGTCACGGTCCCAACCCCGAGGGACGTCTACAAACTTTCCGTTCTGACCCTGGAACTTCACATACACCGTCCCCACCCCCATCGCGAGTCGGCGTTCGGCTTCCATCAGGATCGGAACCTGGTCCTCGGGGATGTCTAGCACCATGAACCAGCATTTTTCCTGCTTGTCGGCGTGTATAAGCACCCACCTTTTCACGTCGACCCATGGGTTCTGGTAGCAGAGGCCTCGCCCGATGTTCCTCGAGTCCTCGTACACCCCATGGTCGTCAGGAATTGCGATACCTATACGTACCCGCTTTTGGAGTTCCGCCTGGCTGCGGACGACTAGCGAAGTGCTAGCCGGGAGAGCCAGTTCCGAGACTGCCTGCCTGAGCCACGCTAGGGTGTGGTCGTTGCCACACCACAGTTTGAGTACACCCCCGGCGTACAGTGGCTTTGCGTTGAAGACCGGCGCGGGCCGGTCCTGCATTGGGTTCCAGGATTCGCTGATGATCCTCTTCTGGATAGCAGCGACAACCTGGTCCGATACTCCCTGGTTGATGATCCCCGTGCGGTCGTCGACTATGGCGACGCTCAGGGTGGAGCTGGCTGCTTGGGCGTAGCTTCTTGAAGCAACCCGCTCGGACTGGTCAAGCCGCAGCCGCTTGTGCTCGCCACGAGGTGATATAGTCTCGTTCAGAGCACGCTTAGCCACGACCTGACCATCCCCAGCGGGCCGCTGCGTCGTGTTGGCTGTCTGGGCCGGTCCCCCTGTGGAGAAACTGATCTTACCCTTGTTCAGGGCAGTGACAGCCGCCTGCTTAACCTGAGAGGCCTTCATTTTGCCGGCCTTCCTGCGTTCCTGACGGCGCTCCTTGCGCGCCGGCCTTTCCCTCCTTTTACCCTGGCTGGGTGGAGCTGGTGGTCCAGAAGGGTCCTTGCAGGGGTTGCGGGTTTGTGGAATAGGTTTTTTACCCTTACCCTTGTTTTGCACTTGCCAGGAACTCGAGAATACATCCTCAGTGCTGCCGCCTGTCCCTGAATTGACGGCGTTAGCCACCTCCGTGGCTGCAGGTTGTGAACCCACAGGAGG
Source organism: Mythimna lalbum (assembly GCA_949319445.1). Lineage (NCBI taxonomy): Eukaryota > Metazoa > Arthropoda > Insecta > Lepidoptera > Noctuidae > Mythimna > Mythimna lalbum. Next base: position 19,446,339 of record OX439346.1, on the reverse strand, counting down.
AGGGGGAGGATGTTGCTTTGGAGGGCGCACTTCGGCGGTGGCCTTAGCCTTTGCCGATGCCGTCGCCTTCGTGTTGGAAGGTCCGGTACTGGTCCCATGCAGCGCCGTAGACCTTCGTTTAATGTGGGACGTAGGTTTGGTCTTGGCCGCGGTATACGCCACAGCTGGACCGACACCCGCGCTGGGGCCTGCGACTTGCGCCGCAGGTTCTCCAGGGGCGAGCGAAGTGCACGCACCTCGCTTAGGAGCTCCGCCAGCTTCCGCTGGCTCCGCTCCTGTGAAGTTTGTAGAAGAAGATGGCCTTAAATGTTCCATATTTTAAATTACTTAGAAATTCATCCCTCTGGCTCCCACCCTCCATGGAGCCCGCACCTGGGAACGTCGCCCTGCTTGAAGAGCATACTACGTTAGGATTACCAGAGGGATATAGGTGCGCAAGGCTGGCTTACAGTGCGACATCGGGTGCTCGATCGGGCTGGCGTCGGAGACTGAAAGGCCTGCCCCCAACGAACTGATCAACCCTCACTTACACCGTCAGCATGACCTTTACCCACCGCTTCAGCCGTCCGAAAACGACCTCCGCGGACCTTACGCACCTCGCCTGTGGCCCTCTGACGGGACACCATGGCCATTTCCCTACCCTTGGCTAGAGAGTAAGGCTACCGTTTCGCTTGAAATCCAGACCAAAGGGGGAGTGTTGCTCACTTTCAGCTCAGCCCCCCAGGACTCCTTCATCCCCGCTTACGGCGCTCAACTGCGCAGGTCCTAGCGCAGGTGACCAATTTCTCCTACTCGTCGTCAGCTTATTTTAGTGACGGCTGAGCTCGCAACCACCCAGTCACAGGAGGGTTGCAATTAGGAGGGGAATTTGGATAGAGATAGGATTAGGAGTTGGTGGGAAGTGATGGTGAAACTTGGGAGAGGAGGGATGCAGGTAGGAGAGTTGGGTATTGTGGAAGTTGGGATGGGTTTGAGTGGATAGCCCCCACTCCGTGGGTCGCCAGGCAGTTTCGGTTACGTCTATTTCTGATGGAATTAGACCAAAAACGGGGTGGCAACCTCGAGAAGGTGGATCCGCCTGACTTGCCTTGAGGATCTACACGACTGTAGCGCTCTCCCTCAAGACCCCGCCACCCTACCACCTCTGAAGGAGGTGATAAGGTAGGCCTGCATCTATACTACCAAGCAAAGCATAAGCCAAGCGTGTCGTTGTGCAACCGCAAAAGCATACATACAGACCCTCCCCTATCTAAACTATGTGGAAATAACAAAGAACGGCCGAAAACTGGGTTAAATACCGAGAAAATTATAGTTAAATATCTAGTTACTTAAAATCTTCCACTGCGTTACACATTACTTATTTTTTTATGAAAAATAGTTTTTTATTATAATAATTTAAAACTTAAAAAAAATCTTCTAAAAATTTATGTTAGAATTAAATAACGTAACAAAATCAATATGTTGTATCCTCTTAGTTACAATAAGATAAATTGAACACAATAACTTTACGTATATTTGGCAAATAAGAGATCAAATTGAAAACTTATACTACTTATATAATAACAACATAATGTACTTTTAATCTAAACAAAATATTTAGATCTTCCTCATTTAACAATAAAAATAATAACCAAAACTAATTACCACAACAGGTGGACCGTCACTCAGTGGATAGGTATGGAAAATGTAAGGCTTAGCTTACATCAACTACTTTGAGCAATAAAAAAGAAATTTAATAGGTACAAAAATAAGGAAATTTAAATAACAATATTTTAACGACACAGTTGAACGTTTCTGGGTATGCTCGTAGCAGTTCTTTTATTTCGCTGTCGCATGTTATTTTATCTAGTATTATTTTTGATATTTTAATTTAACAACCTATAATTTGGTGAAAAATTTAAAAGCCGTAAGACCAAAAATGTATGGAAATTAATTTCAAACACATGAACTGATTTTAATTCTCTTTTTAAATTAACTTTCCTTGCGACAACGTAACAAACTAACTGCCGGGAGCATGCTCAAGAACGTTCGGCTTAGGTTCAGCTATTGTAAATCATAAGGCCAGGATTTACCCGAGCATGATTGTGTAACATTATTTTTTCTTTGCCTGAGGAGTTATTTTGTTGTAGAAGATTGTATGGAGCAACTGCTTTCACGCGGCGAAGCTGCTAGCAAAAATTAGTTAAACTTAAATTCGTGCAATTGACAACAGTTTAACCCTTCAGATACCGTCAATTAGAGACACAATAGTAAGACAATAGATGCGCGGCCACCGGGTGTCGCTTGGGGATTCATGAATTAAGGCAACCACTTCCAAACCAAAAAAAAAAGCAATAAAACAAAACTAAATCTCTCAAATTAAATTAAAATAATAAGATTTGATATGAAATAATTTTATAAGTCAAGTAAAGCTTTTGCAAAAAGATGCAGAGTAAAATTACGTTTTACGAAATATATAAACGAAATAATATACGAAATTTAAAATAAATACGATCCAAATTTAGAACCTCCTGCTTTTTAAGTCGGTTAAAATAACCATGTACACGAGGCTTTATGTTCCACTGAGTTACGAAAACCCATCCACTGAGAAAATGTTTCTCAGCTGACGTAACGGATTTAGGGGTTAGGTCAATTCTTTATAAAATTTTCGTTAAATAACAGGTCTAATCCAATCAAATGTTGGTTTAACTAACAAATGATAGATTTTTCTTCTCATAAATAAACTTTGATATAGTGAAACAAGCGTACTAACAAAGTTATCACCGTAAATCAGTGGAATTTTCAAACAGCACTATCACGGGCTTACCACTTCTGGTGATTTTAGAAGTCAAACCGAACGAAAAAACAAAATGGTGACGTTGCTAAATTAAATCGTAGAGTTGCCATAATGTAAAAAAAAGGTTTTAAGTTAGTAGATTTTATTTCTTCCTTAATATATTTGCGTAACTCAGTAGGCAATTCCACCAGGCCCAATTTTTTAACAATTTATTCAAATAATATTTTATTATATTATAAAAATATATATTAAATATGAATTCTTAAAATTAAAAGTAGACTTACGAATGACGCCAGTATTTTATAAATATTGCGATCCAAACTTAAATAACGCGCCAAAACATATGCCATAAACAGGGTGGGACAACGGAAAAAACTACATTTTCCAATTTTAATTATTTATTTTTGTTTTAAATTATTGGTACAAGTTTAAAAACATGGTTTTAATACATTGCCCAACATTCTAATTTCCTATTAAAATAAAGTTTAATGAGCTAAACTGTTTCAATCAAACGTGAGAAAAAAAATACCAAATGGGACAACGCCAAATCGCCATATACAAACTTTTATAAAAATGCCCATAAATAAAAAGTTCTTCATAAAGTAGTTTGTTAATATTGCAAATAAACAAACCTTTCCTTTATACACCATATACATATATATATACCTACCTACCTAGGGTGATTGAATATTAAAAAAAATAACCCACACTAGATGTTTATTCCTTTATCGTGGATGCCTTCACAAATACGAGGGCTGTTTAAATATGATCGAGAAAAATGCTCTGACACGTTTATTTACTATAAGAAAATTAAAAAAATTCTAGGTGCCTCTCACTAGTTACGCATTTTGTCCACCTTTCCGAAAGCTTTTGATGCCGGTATCGAGGAATTCCTGGGGCAACTCGGTGTGCCCACGAACTCCTCTACCTCGTGGTCGATGTTGAAGGTTTGTCCTCCGAGGGCTTCTTTCAGTGGTCCAAACATGGTGGTCGCAGGGTGATAAATCTGGACTGTAGAGGAGGGTGTTCCAGTACCTTCCACCCCAATTTCGATATTGTATCGACCGTGAGACGCGACGTATCAAGGCGCGCTTTATCCTGGAGAAGAATCGCACTTCGTGCTGGAATGCTCTGCAGTATCGAGCGTTAATTCATGAATCCCCAAGCGACCACCGGTGGCCGCGCATCTATTGTCTTACTATTGTGTCTCTAATTGACGGTATCTGAAGGGTTAATTCATGAATCCCCAAGCGACCACCGGTGGCCGCGCATCTATTGTCTTACTATTGTGTCTCTAATTGACGGTATCTGAAGGGTTAAGCGGGTTTCACGTGTGTTTTCAGAAGGTTAGAGTAGAATGCAGTATTGATGGAACGTTGGGTTCCAAAATGAGCCTCTAAAATAAGTTGTTCTACGCGACGAAAGTTGCCTGGTGTGATGCTGGTTTGCGGTCGACGATCATGTGGCTTATTTTCGACAGTTTCGCGGCTATCCTTAATTGCTTTGGCCCATTTAAACAGCAGCCCTACTCAGGCACTCACTGCCAAATTGATTTCGCAAACGCAGAAAGGGTTCCGTGTTTTTAGCGCCTTAATACGTTGCTCATAGGCGGTCGGCACTTGACGTTCACTCATGGTCGTAGCATGCGCGTGAAACGTGGGCTACCGACGAATACTATGCTACACTGTTCGTAAGTGACCCGGCTATCACATACTCAAGCCACGACCTTTAAAACATACATGCGCGCCATCTACAGCGTTTGTCTCCATCATTTTTGAATCGCCCTCGTATGTGTAATCACACACAACACCCAAATCTGGAACGATTATCTGGACTGTAAGACATAGGTACAGATATTGATTCAACCCGGTAATCAATCACGTGACTCGCAGCGCAGCAGTTAATCGCTCTACCACTGTGTCAACTGCCATCAAATCTTTCAATGTTAAGGCGGTTATCACACTGCCACGCACCACGCAGCGTAGCGTGTTAATGCGCGTTTTAACGTTGCTTGTAAGTACTCTGTATAGAAAACATCCACAGTCCAACACACGCGTTCATGCAGATCACGCGTACATGCGGAGAAACATGCACCTACGCGCGTGGGTGTGGGGCAAGACGTAAGGTATGGCACACTGAGTCTCGTAATGCCGTACGTTATTTTGCATGAAACGAGTCAGAGACTGCGTGAATTTACAAAACGCATCTTTACCGCACGATGATGCAGATCTGCACTCCCGCAAGTACTCGCGTAGATGCGTTGACACTCAACATACAGCGTGATGCGTGGGAGTGTGATAATTGCCAGTGTTATAATGTAGGTTCTGAGTATTCAGTCATATGTTTTTATTTCCAGTTATTCCAAGGCAATGCGGCTGATCCAGACTACCGGCTCATCGGCTGCGATGCGGTGGTCGCTATAGAGATGATAGAACACATGCTTCCTCATGACCTGGAAAGATTCGTTCACACTGTTTTTGGCTTTATAAAACCTAGAATCGTCATTTTCACTACACCCAACTCTGATTTCAATATCCTGTTCAAGGCTTTAGAGAAAAATGGACTCCGACGTTTGGATCATCTGTTTGAGTGGACCAGGGAACAGTTTCATGATTGGTAAATTTTCTTAAATTGTAAATTTTCTTAGTTTGTAAATTTTCTTAATTTGTAAATATACAAATTAAAGGTTTTTTCTCTTTTTTAAATATAAAAAAGATTCTGTGACATAACCTCCCTTTTTGAAGTCAGTTAAAAAAAAATATAAATACTGAATGAGGACCTCTGACCTACTTCGAGGCCCAAGAAGCTTACAATGAATTAACATGCAGTTTAAGCAAATCTGTTAAAAAAAAATTGTATGAAAAATAAATACCTACATTATTTTGGGCCAAAAATAATTAAATAACAAAACAAGGAATACAATGGTATAGGTATGGCTAGGCGAAAAAAGATAGTAATGAACTAACTGGCAACTTTTTCATAATAAATCTTTTTCAATAAATTAATTATTGAAATAGAGTTTATTATGAAAATGTTGCCAGTGCTATAAAAATTCAGATATGGTAATTTTCTAATTGTTTTCTTTACAGGTGTAGCAACATAGTAGCGAGGTATCCGAATTACACGGTGACTTGCAAGGGCATTGGTCCCGGCCCTCCTGGGACCTTGCACCACGGCTGCTGCAGTCAATTGGCGCTGTTCACTGCAAAGGAATACAACAAGCAGGCTGACCTCAACCTAAATAGTCTGGCTTCTCAGTTGGTCTCAAGTAAGTATTCTAAGGATGCCGATTCTTCTTAAAAATATCGATTTTGAATCGCTTCGAATCGAAATCTACAGAATCAGTTCAGTTATAACACGAGTTCTAAAATATCGATGAACCAACAATGCACATGTTTCATGACTGTAGAGTAATCGGGTGTACAAAATAAGTTCACATAAGTTTTCTAAAGGAACATGGGTGCATTTGAATTGATGGAACAGGTATAAATATACAGTAGGTATAAAATCGTATATCGATTTCAAGTGTTCGAGATCGATTCATGAAATCGATTCACGAAATCGATCCATTGGAACATCAAAAGTCAAAGTCAAAACGTTTATTGCAAACCAAGTGTACAGAGTGATGACATCACAGAAAAAGAACGACTAAAATTAGTGTTGTCATCTTAGTCATTCTTAATTCATGAATCCCCAAGCGACCACCGGTGGCCGCGCATCTATTGTCTTACTATTGTGTCTCTAATTGACGGTATCTGAAGGGTTAATACTTTCCCGCCAAAAACAAAATTGAAAAAATACCAAGTTCTCTCTATAACGGCTTGGTATATAAAATAAGTTATATCTAACTGTATACCAAGTTCTCTCAAAGTAATAAAATTACCTCAAATTCCAAATTCAAATATCGAAGCGAATAATAAAGTATGTAAACGTCTCTACAGATGGCCAGAATCCTAATCACATCAGCGAAATCTTTGAAGGATGCTGGGAAAGCTCGGCTTCACCCACATCGCCCATTGCATTAGAATGTCCGTCGCCACAACCGCCACTGGAGTAAGTATCACTCTTTACCCACATCATAGATTAAACCCGAGAGATAAAGTAACGATTGACCTGACTATGCACTTACAAGAAAAACACTGAGTGGAGACATTTTACTATTCGACTTTCGAACTTTTCTGGAATCTTACCCATTATTTGCTAAAATTTTAGGCGTGCGAGCGAGTAAAAGGGGTGGAGCTACACACCCTATTTAGCTCCAAACCTATAATAGTTAAGTTTAGGTCGTAAAATCGCGTTAAGAGCTCGTGGTAAGGTCTAGGCTAACAATATAAATCGCTAAAGCGACGTTCTCCGTGGGGGATCCTACGTGAATGTGGTTGCGAGGCGATCCGATGCTTTGTTCGACGGGCGCGCGAAGTCGCATCTTCAGGAGCAAATTATTTAAAACAAGTCGCCGCACCGCAAGTTTGCGCGAATTATCGGGCAATCTTGCGGTGCTTCAGTCGTCGCTGCACCGCACCCATGTAGGTGCGATGCAGTGCGGTGACCACGTGATCACGTATGCCACTGTAACAGGGATCAATTGTTCTCACAAATTGAGACTCAAACTGCAAACGTTTACACGGATTAATAATATGATGAAGCGATTCGTGATTATTTTAATTTTAATTCATTGCTGTTAACTCAAATATCGAATTGAGTATTGTGTGTTTTAAGTTGCTTTTTAAGTATCCATTTGTATTAAAAAGCCCTTACAACGTTTGGGCAGCAATATAATTTGAACTTTATCACGTGGGACATAAGGTTCCAAATTCTGAATGCAAAAGAGTACCTAACAATTTCTACTACATTTCAGTAACCCCTTCCAACCTTTCCAGCGAATCCCTGGCCGAAATCCTTTACCCTGAAAAGCAGTCACACATGACTCTGGTATTCTCCTCTACTCTCTGCAATACCGTACCTTTGACGGAGAAAACCTTCACCATGGATACATTCCCGTACCAAGACCTGTCTCTTCAGTGTAACCTGGACGTGGAAGTAGGGAAGAGTTTCATGATGTTCGATTGTCAGGATTACTATAATATACTGGTTCCCCGAAGAAGGGTCAACCATAAAGTTTATGAAATTGAAGATGTTTGTAGCAGGTTGTGGAAGATTTATTTAATGTGTAGGCTTGGTAGTATTAGGCGTATTTTTCACGGACGTGTAGCTTCATAGACGCTTATTGAAAGAAAGAAAAAAAAATTCGTTTATTTAGTAAAACACAACAATTATAGAACTTAAAATACATCCACATTGTGTGTCTCACGGCTGCGCCAAATAGGTCTAGTTCAGCATAGGGCCTAACGCTGGTTTGTATTATTCGTGATTATACGCTTGGTGTACGCCTGCGTGAAGCTTACATAAATACTAAACTATGGAACTCTCGGCAACGTCGGGCGCTCGTGTCGGGCTATGAAGCAACGTGTCCGTGGACAGAAGGCCATAGTTTTGTATGTAAGCTTCACGCAGGCGTACACCAAGCGTATAATGACCAATACGCGTGAAGCTATTAAGCTACGCGTCCGTGTACAGTAGGCTTTTTCTGTAAAGTTTTTGATTGTATAATTCGTAACGGCATTGTGACGATAGTTTTTAACTAAACATTCTGATGCTTTGATTACAATATATCGAGGTAAAGTATAATTTTAATAGTTTTCCATCGTCTAAGCGGCGTCGCACACATGTGGAGGTTAAACTGTTGCAGGATTGTTCTAAAGAGTCACTGCGGTTCTGGAACGCAAAGGGCAATCTGAAGGAACCGATGGCTAGTCAGTATTATTCACCTTTGACTCGGGATCTCGTTCTGCTCAGAACAGAAGAAGTCAGTTGATCGTTACAACACTAAAAAAATTTATGTCGACTTGATAAAACAGCGGTAGAGGTGAAGTTATTTGACGGTACTCAAAACCAGAAAGAAAGGAGCGTACACTATAGAGTTTAGTCGATGTCGAGGCAAAGAGAAAGGCTGTTGTCTCTCTGTATTATTGCCTATCTGTTAATACAGAGAAACAAATGCCTGTGCCTGCCGTGTATGCGACGCCTTTTACAGTCCGAGTTGAGATATACTCATAAATAATCAATCAATCAAATCAATCTAAAACCCATTGAATGTTAACTACGCAATATTACGTAGCAGTTAATGATAGTAAATTCGGACTACGTATTATTACGTAGGTCTTCACTATAGAATAATGTAAACAATCTGGTTATAATAAATTTTAGTGTTGTACCTCCCATGGCATTCTTCTATAAATTGTTGATGCCAATTACGAAGTATTACGTAGGCCATTTATATGGTGGCCACTAATTGTGATTTGACTGCTGACTTCGGCATTCAATGGGTTTAATAATGCTTTTAGTGTTGAGTAGTAGAATAAACTTTATCAGTTTATAACTTTCTACTCTACGTTTCAGGTTGAACTGCACAACGTTACAAGTAACAAAATTCTCAAAAACAACACAAAACTTGATGTCAAAAAACAGAATCGACTCCATAGTTCACACCAGAGAGGTGGTGAATGAAATCCGTCACCTAACTAAGGCGTTGAATTTTCATAATTTCAGTCATGCAGAAAACGGGGGTCATGTGTGGTGTAACATCAACTGGGGGGATAACGCACCGTACTGGAACCAGTACTATAAAATAGTAAAGGAGTACGCCTATCCTTTCGAGGTAAGTCTTTAACCCTTCACTATAGTCGTGGGTCCATTGGACCCATGTTGAATCTTGAAAGTGAAGGGAATTCTCTTGACTTAAAGATCCCCAGATTGTAGCTTCACAGACTCCGGTAGGGAATTCTTTGGAATTAAAGTTCTCCAGGTTATAGCTATCAAACTACAATCTGGGGATCTTTAAGTCATGAGTGAATAGGTTACTTCTAGAAAAGCGAGCATCATCGTCGGCCACATCATAGCTTTCTATCAGGTGAGATAGTGGTCAAACGCGAGCCTTTCTATAATAAAAAAAGTAATTTTCGTTGTTTTTTTAAATTGTGTGATTTGTTTTTTTTTAGGTTTTCGAACGACCAAATGAAAGCTCTTCTAAAATGAATCGTGCGCTTGTCCCTATTAACAATGTCGGATATGTTTTTTTGCCATTTTCTTTTTATTTCACAAATCACTCTCCTCCCAAAAAGTCCCTTTTTTTAATAGCAGCAAAAAGAAAAAATAAATTACGTGTAGTTTTTAAAATGGGCCACGTTAACATTGTCAGATGTGGCCCATTCGCCAGTTAACAATGACGTATGTCAAACTTTGACTCGCTCTCGTGTAAAGTTGCCAATTTTCACATCCGACATTGTTAATAGGGATGAGCGACTGTGTCTGTCTAACATAGCATATTTTTTTCGAATCTACTGGATCAATTTAGTTCAAATTTTTATACACATATGGCCTCGAAAATAAATTTTGAATAAGCACGTCTTTGGCGAAATTTAAAGAAAACGATAACTATTTACAAAAAAAAAAAAATACAACCAACCTACAAAAAAATTACAAAGTAACTTTGATTTCGAAAGCTGAAAAATGAACTAGCGGAACATGTATTTTTGGTTTTGTTTTTTCGTTTTACGACATCGACTTCGGAAATAAAAAATATTAAGCAAATATAAATGGAATTAACATTGTCTTTTTTTTTGCCGTGTAAAAAACTCAGTTGATGCGAGGTTTCTAAAAAAGGTATTCTGCCGATAATTTCTACTTATCTATATAAATGAGTTCAGTATGAAAAAAATCGTGTTTTTTAATCTTTTCCAGACGAAATCGGAAGAGGTCCGTATTCTAGACCAGGTGTCTGAGGAGATCAACCGTCTCGTAGATACCCAGTATGATGATGAATTCTCCGTGGACGTAAACCGCATGGAGATTCCGCTGGCACATCTCATGAACGTGGTGCAGCATATTACCCACGATGTAGATAAAGTTCGGTTAGTATCCGCTTTTTATCGTTGTTTGGTAAATAATGATAACTTTACTAGTCTGTTTACAAGTCTGAAGTGGCGACCACAACGACACAGCGTTGGAAGGCTTCCCACAAGGTGGACCGATGACCTGGTAAGAGTCGCTGGAAGTCGCACTTGGGGGAGGCCTATGTCTAAGAGTGGACGTCTTTCTACTGAAAAAAAAAAATGATTAGTCTTATGAATTTGTGTAAAACTAATCGACTAAAGACCTCCTTGATCCTTCATATTCATGTGGACGTTATGGCACTCATATAAAAAAGTAAAGAAAATATATTTATGGAAACCTTGCACACTACTAGGTAAAATGTCTCTCGGCATTTTACTGTGTCGGAAAAGAAACCAAGTTACCATACTTGGTTTCGTTTGACTTTTTAGACAGACTCTAGGTTACTAGGTTTCTCTTCCGACACAGTAAAATGCCGAGAGACGCCGTAATTCTTATTTTTCTCGTATAATGACGGAATACGCGCCTATGAAGTTACGTGTCGGTGGACTTTAGGCTTTATTGTGGGCCACGCATGAATCAGAGCACCTTAATTACAAACCCTAAAATGCTCGCCATCTATCACTTTCTAATTTTATAGTTGAGAACAGCAGAAGGCACAAAAAACTATTTGTCTTATCCATCTTCTGCTTCTAATTCGATATTCTTTCACAGGGATCTCCTAGAATGGAACGGCTATGAAGTCGTCGATGATGTGGTGATCTACTCTCGCCTCGTGGTAGACACCACCTCAATAGCCACGCACGAGGACGACTGGCAAGACAACTTCTCTGATGTAAATGTACCAGATTGAACTATGTCATGTCATGTAGATCATTGCCGAACACTACTGACGAACTGATATGACTGGATAGACGGCAAATTGAGAATGAATCTCGTATTTTTTTAAAGAAATTTTCGCATTCGTATTTCAAATTCGTCTTTCAAAAACACGTTTAAAAAGTTTTTGACATTGATTGCGATTGAGATGATATTAATTTTTTTTTATGTATATATTGTTTATGGTATATTAGAGGAAGTTTCAAAGTGGAAAAAGTTGAAAGGGAATCGTTTGTCTTGGTATGGTCATGTGAAGAGGAGGGATAAAACGCATGTTACTATAAGTTATGAATATACATGTGGATGGCTGGAGAGGGAAAGGGAGGCTTAAGAATGGAGTTAGTGATAGCGTGACGTCTGATTGGATAAAATGGAAGAAAAAAAATGTGTTGCGTCGACCCTAAGTGACGTGGAACATGGGCAGGAAGATGATGATATATTATTTATTGTACACCGCATAAAAACATACGACAAACTTTAAAAATAAATATCTTCTGTTCAATCATATCTGTCGTCTGTGTGAAAAAAGCACTTTATGCTAGGGATGGCTTACAACGAGAACCGACGCGAAGCATCGAAGCGCGCACTTTCTATAATAGCGATGAAAGAACTTTTTTTTTGTTAAACGATCTTTTATACAGTGCAGTAATGGTTTGCACTGCGTCTATTGAAACTTGAATATCTCACACATTTGGATACGCCCCGTGGCTTGACGCAGGGCCGACTTTACCTATATAGTGCAGGGTGTGCGGTGCACACAGGCGCAGGGGTGAGACGCGGAAAGCGATTTTATTTAATGCTAGAGATATCTTGAAAAGTGAGCGCTTCATCGCGTCGCGTCTCGTAGTGGCTCGACTCATTTGGTAGTCATTGTGTTGATGAATTTCTCTTGTTATGTTCTGTTAGTTATTGGTGTAGCGTATTTAATTAATTACACGTCTGATTAAGATTATTACAATGTATGTAGGACGTAGGCATAAAATAGATAGGTACAGAAGACAGTCTCACTTACCCTCACCTACGCTCGGTGGACGCACACTAATGAGCGTTTGAGCCGGAACTGTTCGACGAGCGCTCCGAGACGCTCCGAGATATCGTGTCCGTGAGCGGTCTCTATGTGTCCGATGCTTGAGCGCGCATTGTATGTAGATTAACTTCTGTACCTATATATTTTGTGATGAAGGTATGTAGGTATTTGTATAATTACTAGTGGTTTGTCAATGTCATAGACCATAACACTGGGAGTTTCGCTAGTAAGTAACTGTGCTATTTTATTTTTCATGTTTATTTTACAACGAATTTAACGTAGTATAAGCTAATGTACGATAATAAGTATAAGCTTTGGTCATTAGTTAGCAGAGTGTAATTATAGGCGCATTGGAAAAAGTAATGAAAAAAAAAAAACATTAATTTAAATTCAGTTTAGTAAGTGTTAGTTTCTATTATTTTTTCCGCACAATTACCTACTCTATATCTATTGTATTTTGCCCAATGGTTCCTGATATATCAATAGTTTAAGATATTTTGCTCATTGATTCTTGATTTTGTTGCATTTATCGTTTCATGTTGCATTTGATGATTTAGTAAATAAGCAATCACATGTCATGTAATGTGAATCAAAATTTTATTTTATTAAAACTGTAATAAAAAATTTCGGTCGTTTCATTACATTACATTGATTTTACATTCCTATCCTCCTTTTACTGACTATGGTCAGTTTGATAGTCATGTATGTATACATGACAATAGTAGATTACGTGACTAGGGGATAAAGCAGTGTCTTTCAACTCGCGGGCCGTATGTTGAATTCCGAACGAAACAAAGGTTGCTGATTTTAATCCCGAACGTCAGTGAGGGATTTATACCATTAACTCCCGAGCATTGCGAGGGAGTTAATACAGAAACCTGAGTGAAGTGAGGAATTCAAGCCGCCCAAGACAAAGACAGCTTTATCCCCGTGTTGCATACTCTACTTATTACACCATCTGTGAGGTAATTAAAGAACAATTTGGGTCTACCAAATCATATATTAGAGAAATATAAGTATTATTATTTACAAGTTCATCAAACAAATAAAATTCACTACTCCAAGATTCTATTATTCTATAGTTTGAATTTTCGAGCGGGATAATGCACTTGATATCCCACCTCAAAAAAAAAATAAAACCAATCGGACAAAAGTTCTCTATAGACTTTATCGATATTTACTGTCAATAGATTCCATGATAAAAAAAGTTAAATTTTCTAGATTTCTATGTAGGTAATTTTTTTTTTGTTATCTCGTTAGCTAACTAATAATAGTAATAGTATTGCGAGAGGATATCATATTTCCTTCTTTACAGTGGGACACCGCAGATCTTCGTACACCATCAGTATCAGATGGCAGCACCATCGTACCGGATTTGCCTGGTTTGATTTTTTTTAGACTAAGGACCGTGCCTCACTGGGACGCCATAGAGGCGCAGCCAAGGCATGACGCCAAAAAAATGTATAGCTGGCTACGTGACCGACAGTAACTAGGTGAGGTACACACCATAGAATTCCGTGTATTTTCTTGGTTGTGCGAACTGGCAACACTGCCATGGCGTCCTAGTGAGGAATGGGTCTTATAGGGCTGAGTCACACCAGCAATGCAGCGGCCGACAGCGCATGGCCTAGTTTACTAGTTCTAGCCTAGAACTACTCAAAGACGCGCGGCGTTCCGGCCATCCTCGCGACCTTTTTATGCTTTTCACACAATACTGGTCTTTTAAGTATGTAGATGAAATTTAAAATTATTTCACAGTAGGTAAAAGAGCTCGCCCCGTTGCTACTATTTCAGTGTGACTCGGTCCTTAGTCTTAGGAGCCATGGTTTAAAAAGAATACAGGTTTTCAAAAATAATTAGGTACCGGGTAAAATGGGGTGAATAGAGACTTAGGGGTGAATAAAGACTTAGGGGTGAATAGAGACAAAACTTTGGTTTGGTTTGTAGCGACATCTATGACGCCACATAAGAACTACGAAGGGAATACGAAATCCTGCATCGCGCAATCAAAAGTTCTCCGCGCGATTTGAATATACGACATCCCGAAACCAACAAAAATCGGGCAGTAGCCCACCAGACTATAACACCTGTCTGGTCGGAGGATCCTCCCTTTTCAAAGGAGGTTTGCGGGACTTTACTCTCTGTTCCGCATACCTCCAAAGGTTTTTCACTTTGATACCATAATATCGACCTCTAACAAAGCATCAATTTTTTTGAATAACAATTCATTAGTAAAATGCTGCAAAAAATATTCAAATATCGTGAAAACACCCTTTAAAGTTTTGTCTCTATTCTCAATTTTCATGATATTTTTAAAAGTTGAAATTCAATTTTTGATAGCGTTGCGTTACTTTGTTTTAATATCTTGGCTTATTTTTAAAAAAGTAGCTCTCTAAAGGTTTCCATCACACTGGTCTAAAAAAAATTGTTACTTTAGATCAAAACGTAGACATAGGGATTATATAATTTTTCTACACAAAAGGACGTTGTCTTCGCCGTGCTTTGGACCAGAAAGTGCGCAATCTACGAAAGATGTTATTGGTCGATGCAGACATCACCACGGAGTTAGACAAGGTCGTATGTCGGCTGATGAAGTTGGCGTTGCACTCGAGCATGGGACGCGAGACACCGCCCCCATCTAGATGGATGCAGTGCAAACTGCTAGACTTGCTTACCTTGACTGAAAAGTCTATAAGCCGACGCAAGATGAACTTTATCCAGAGCATTCCTTTGAAACCAGGTATGTATTCAACTTTAATTGTTATAATTTGATCAATAAACTACTACTTCGGAAGCCGTTTGTGAGAATACTTACCTACGTCATAAAATATCCCTTTATCATAGATTCGTTTTCACGACCTGCACCCGTACTTAAAATACAATATACTTATCTACATCTACACTAATATAATAAAGATGGAAAGTTTATTTGTTTTCCTATAAACAAAAAAAAAAAAAAAAAACAAATAAACTTTAATGGTAATCTCTCGAAGTGAAGACGTGTTGCGCCGACCCCAAATAAAAATGGGACAAGGGCAGGAAGATGATCTCTGGAAGTACTAGTCCGATTGCTAAGATTTTTTACTGATAGATAGCTGCTTTATTCCCGAGTGACCGTTTACGGGGGCCCATTTATTGAATTTGTAAGTCACCCACCAGGTCCCCACCACCTGGTGGGTTCGAGCAGGAACCATAGTTTTTACATAGTGGTAGTCGACTCAGAACTATTGTTATATCTTTGTTTTCTATAAATCGCAATAGTTTGCCACCAACCGGGGATGGTCCTTTGGTGCCTTTGCATAGCGCTTATAGGGAAAATCGCCGGTTGGTACCACGGTCCATTAAAGGTGTCAAAGGGGCCTTTGCGAGTCGGCTTCGGTCTTGAGATAAATAAATCCAGAGGAGGTTGGATTCCCGTATGAAAAAGAAAATGGTATGGAATACAGATGGTTATTCCAGGTCTTGAGTGTCCACTGTTGGACGTAGACCTCGCCCAAGTATCGCCACAATGAACGATCCTGCACGTCCCGCATCCACCGGATTTCTGCGACTTTAACCAGGCCTTGTAGGAGGCTTCCGAGCATAGCCCTTTCCATCGCTCTTTGGGTGACTTTAAGCCTTCTAATAACGCCCATTGTGAGCGACCACGTTTCTGATCCATATGTCCGTAAGTCACTGTATGTTGAATGAGGAGATACCACGTAGCTTCCCGAACGATGCCCGGATTCGACCGTTGACCTCTTTCTCGAAATTATAGATCTACCCAACTGGACTGTCTGTCCGAGGTATACGTAATCGTTCACAACTTCGAGTATTGAGTCTCTGATCTTGATAGGAATGGGTGCTACATAGTTTTTTGAGAGTAATTCCTAGTGTGGGGTAAAGTTTACCTAGTTACATGGGTTGTGACGGTCGGATGGACAGTCGCTCCATGTAAAACACCGGTAAGTACTCAGGCTGCGTCTAGTAAGACAGGAAACCGCTCACAAAAATGTCTGGTTTGGCGGATTGGTTTAATGAAAATAATCCTTCTCGTATTAGTTACAATGCCTTCTATTTTCAGAAAAACAACTAGTTCCTGGGCTCGAACAAGACACTAGAGTGTGAGTTTTATTTCTATAACAGTAGAAGGCACTAGATAGTAGATAGAGCAGCTTTGGCAAGTTTTCACTTTTAGATACTTGTGTGCCTTTAGAAAAGTTGTAACACCATTTTTTTTCCTATTTACTCTAAAGGTAGCCAGGGTATACCTGACAGGTTTGCCTGCGTAGTTACACCTGTCAGATGGACTTGTGTGGAACCCTGCTCAGTTGTGCAACGTACACGCGCCTTTTTAGCATTGCTATTCTAATCCAAAGTCCCCACTATGTCGGGGACAGCTGGGAAGGACAGCTATGAAGGCTGTCATCTTTGTTTTTCTCTCTTTTCGATTGTCTGGGATACAAAAGGATTAACTCTTGCATCTGGCCTTGGTTCTGACTACGGTACGGAGTAAGAGGAAATGGGAGGCTGTCACCTCCTTCTGCAAAGCAGTAATGCGAGCAAAGGAGGTGGCTAAAACCATGCACTACGATTTCCGGCCACTGTGAGCGCGGGTTTGCGGGTGGCGTGCTAGCGTGTAGCTTGGTGTTTGGCCGTCCCGAAACCCGGGTCGAAGGCGAGTTGTGTTACACACGCACCTCAAAGTTAGGGTCGATGCCTACCAGGCCTGAGGGTTTGTTCAAACAATCCTAGCCCCCGTAAAAATAGCAACTGAAGGAATACAGTGGATTTGAATCAGTAAAAGTCTGACAACCCCTCCCGCTCCTACGATGGTGCAACCAGAGTGGGGGAAGTCATTTGAGGTTTTCTCAAAACAAAAAAAAAAAACATTGGGTTTCTTTTTGTTTCACTTCTCCTTCTACAAACTTATAACAGCTAATGTTCAGAAGCTTTCATCAAATCTAAAGTCTTCCTACTTATATGGAGTCTATTTCAGATTCTTTATATAATTATAATTAATGACAATAATTCTTTCAAAGGCCTATAGGTAAATAGAAATGACCATAATTCTGTATAATTTGGGTTTCAGAAAGGAACTTGTAGACAAGTATCGTTATCTTATTCAACCAGGTAAGTTGCTTACAAAGTTAAAGTAGCTACCTACTGTTTGGCCAACATGATTTAACTCAAACAATTTCTTGACAGATAAAATGACGAACACCGATGACAATAACGATCATATTACTGACGTCGATATTGAAGATGAATTCCTTAGCACAACTAGTAACGAGTTTTCGAAAGGCATGTTAACTGCAATTTATGTTAATTACATTATTTTATGATCATGTTAATATATCTAATAATAAAGTATTTCCAGAAAAAGACTACACAGTGGGAATGTCCCCTAGTCTAGTAATTGCTCAGCCTGTGTTTAGCACGGAGGCATTTGAATCTCCAGATGCAACTGAAGTCACAAACCCGCTAGAAAGAACTAAAGCATGGCTAGCCGAAGATTTAGAAGTGGAACCGTATCCCGAACATGAAATCAATTATGAAGATACTAACTCTGACGATACTGATAACAGCGTTTCTAATGTGAAACACAAACATAAGAAATCTATCAAAAAAGAAAAAGCAAGTAACAAGAGCATTCAAGAATTAGTTGCAGACCCATGCAAGCCAACTTTAAGTAAAACTTCGTGCAAGTTTAAAGTTAAGCGTGAATTTAAAAAGAATAATAAAGCTCAGGTTAGTAAAAAGGTGGCAAGAAAGAAATCCAGTTGCACGAATGCAGTTGAGAATCCTGTTGATCAATATTCCTCGGTTGTATACGACAATTACGTGCTTGGGCCCAAGAGAAGTGACCATGGGCATCAAACGCTAAATGTGGCGGCAGCCAAACCGGCAAGTTATATATTAACCAAGTTAGGTTTTTTAATTTAGATATTTTCCGTTTATAAGCAGTATTTGTTGTTTTAGATTCCAGGAAGTTTAATAGCACTCTGTAACCCAAATTTAAAAGCGGGAGAGGGCAAAGAGCCCCTTACAATAACAAATGATGCTGATAGAAACAATGCTGTTCCTAGTTGCATATCTGCTACTGAAGAAAGTCTTCGTATTGATATTATTATGCAAGACTGTGAAGAAACTATGGCTCTGCGTAGAACTATAGGAACTGACTTAGTAGAGCCAGAACATGAAAAACAACTTAATGTTGGAAACTCGAGTCACGATTTTGATAAAAATTTATGTACTAAGCATGAAGTCAGCACAGAAAATGTGCAGTCCCAAACAATTTTTCTTAATGGTATCTACAATTTGTGTCGTTTAATATACTGTATATCTAAATGGGCAATTGAACCATTTTAAATAAAATGTTTGTCCTTTAGATATAAACGAACCCAGTACATCAAAAGGAATTCGTCACAATATCAGCATGGACGTACAATGTGGCCCTGACTCTCTTGCGGCATGTCCGCTGCTATCTCCAGCTACATCAGTCATCAAGATGCCGCAGGTATTTTCTACAGGTATTAAAATTAATGAAGTAAGTGTTGACAGTAAAATAAAAGGGACAGATTTTGGCACATCTACTCAAGAAACTGATGATTTAAAAATGATAACACCAAGATGGAGACCTGTTGGAATCACTATAAGAGATTCTGACGCCAATTTATGCAGTAAAACGGAATTTTCCACTATGACAATCCCCGAGTCCGTACCTCCAACATTTGCAACAAATACCAGCTCAGCAGTACATAGTGCAATGTCGTTCAATGGAACAAAACTTCTTAAGCCCATTTCAAGTAATTTAAAAAATGAAGATTCTGAGTCAGAATTGTTTACTCCAAGTATCGCTAGCACGTCGAAGACGTGCAATTATTTGATGACCGAATTTATACCCACAAGTAATATTTTAATGGAGTCTTTTGTAAGTAAAGAGGTTGAGTCACGCGGAAGTATGGAATCGCCTTCTAAAATATTAAAACTTACGTGTGGAGCTGTACACGTTCACAGCTATAGAGACAAAGAGGTTTCTGAGGATGTTGTCTACCAAGGTGAGTGGCAGCGATGCAAGCTAAGAATTAATAATGCACGGAATAAAACTTTAAATTACTCGACGTTGAGAAAAAGTAACGAAGCAGTTACAAGGAAAGTTAAAGAAAATTTTAGAGAGAAAAAAGTTAATTCTAAGGAAAAGATTTATAGAAAAAGACAAGAGAAAAAACAAACTGACGTAGAGTCTAATAAACCTACACAAATGCGAAATGTCAAGCTTCGGAAAGTAAGTCAGCAAGTTAAAAGTTCCGAGGATAAGAAACCCCGTGTTTCTAAAAGTACTATTAAAATTTCAACCAAAAATAAGAGCATTCCCCGGCCCGTCAAAACGACTACTAAGGTAATAACGAAACCAATATTAAGATATTAAATTATGGTTTTATCCATTTAATTATTTTTAATATTACAGGTGCCATCAAAACACGCAATAAGGTAATGTTTATTTTTAATTGTGTGTGATGTAAACACATTGATGTATGCTGCAACCTTTTCCTTTTTTTTAGTGCAAATATTTCAAAAAATGCTAAATCTACGTTTACTATTAAAAAGACTGCAATTTTAGCTACTATTACTGATAAAAGAGAAGACGAAAAATCGCAGAAGCTTAAGAAAAGTTATATACCCTTATATTTAAAGAAAAATGTACACAAAGATACGCTAAATAAAAGTTTAGATTCTGCTTCTAAAGCCCTGAGAGGCAGTATAGATAAATTAGACAATAAACTTGTTCCCCTAGCCAGATCGAGCACAGAAGAAATCAGAAAAGATTTGCTCACATTTAGTGATGACTTGCGAGTGAATATTAGTTACGTCGTTTGTCGTAACGACATAGAAGAAAAAATTATATCATCTGACGAACAATCTAGCGGAAACAGTAAAGTTACTCTAAAGCAGAAAGACATGCTTAAACGTTCACATAGTCCAAGTCATTCTATAAATAGTTCTACTTGTTCTTCTCCGAACAGTGTTGCGACAGTTAAAGCGGCATCCACACGAAATAAAATGACGGCTAAGAGATATTCTGCTCAATCTTATAAGAGTAATTTTACTAACAGCGAATCAGATAATTCCTCACCACCAAAGAAAAAGATCATTAAAAGGACAAAGGTAGTAAAAAAGACGGATATCAAAGATATTGGCAACAAAGAAAATATTCCAGAGTCCACAAGGAACTTTGCTATTAAAGATAAAGAAAAACCCGTTAAGTCGCCCTTTAGACCTAAAAGTGCTAGTGCTTACATCGCACAAATTGATACAGAATGTTCGACATCGCCAGTAGCGCGGCAAAAAGCACAAATATCGAATAAATCTGTCAAAATACCTCCACGAAAAGATAGTGACGAGAAACGAAAAGTAAGTACTCCGTCAGTTTCGAAGAACAGATCACTAAAATCTGATACTTCTTTAAATTATGAGGATTTTACTCAAAGAGAATCTGAAACTTTGAAGACTTTGGATCCTGAGAATATGGTTCTTGTGTTGGAGCCACATCCGAATTATATTGATCTTTGCATGACACGCAATATTTCACGAAAATCATCAGCAGAGATTTCTATTAAAAGCAATCATAATCTAATGGATGAGTTAGTACATGAGTCCAGCTTACACAGTAACGCCAGCGATATTTTGAATGCCATGAGGCAGATATTAGAAGAGACGCTCGATCGAATCATTGTTTCACATGGCAATAATCATCGCCATTGGAGCTCTCATACAGTGGTTTTAACTAATGACGATAGTCAAAAAGCTTTCGTTGATAGAAGTGTTGTGCCAGAAATGAAAACAAGCACAGGTTTAGTCGAAACCAACCCAAGTGACATACAAAATTCTTTGAATCGAACTTTTGATACCATACTTGGCGACGAGTCCATGCTCAATTTTAATGACAACAGTTTAACAATTACTGATTTAGATTTACTTTCATTTAAATCTGTTACGTCTGATTCAAAATATTCGGAGTATTATTTGGCTGATAACGAATTTAATACCTCTCAAGAAATTGATCAGGGACAAACACAAAACACTACTTCAGTTCAGGATATATTTGAGCGAAGGGAACCGCATTTAAATCAGGTAGGTACTTTTGGGAATGCTGTACAAAATATTGATATTTTATTAAAACCAGTGTTGTCAAATACAAATGTTTATGCTAAATTGCAGATTACACCAGGTGCTCTTGCGGTTCAAGCGTTCAGTGGTTTTTCTCTAGACGCTGAGCCAGTGGCTGGTGATCAACCAGACCCTCTACTTCTCATGGACTCGGAGACCAACAGTCTAGCTATTGAAATTAATAGACTAGCTGTAAGTATGCGCATAATTTTCGTTGATCATCTATTAATCAAAATATACCTATTGGCGTAGAGTCGAAAAGAAAATTTACATTGCATGTTGGCCTCTATATCTTAAAATCGTCTATTTATATTTATCGATATTAAAATCGTCTTTTGTTATTTTACCTATGTATATTTACTTGTATCGATATGCTCTCACCCTCTTTAACAATGGTAATGTATTTTTATAGACGTCTGAAGAATTGTTCATATCGGGCAGATCTTCAGAAAGTTACGCGTCCTGCGTCTTGGATGAAGATGCGGTTGTTCCAAATTGGTTGTTTCAACTAATCAGTCAGCAACACGCTGTAAGTATTTTATATGAAACTGTCTTAATTGATTTCCAAGTGCTAAACTATTCAATTAAATAAATTCTGTGTTTATTTATTAAAAGATTAATGTAATGTAAAGGTGCACATATATGCAGCTGTACTTTTATATTATTATTATTTTGTATACAGGGTTCTTTGTAAAACACTAACAACCTTTCGTTGAAGAGCAAAATTTCGTTGTTCTATCTAACACATTTCAATTCTGTATTTTGCCGTATCTACTTACGCCTAACACGCACGGTTCTCGTAACCAGATAAAGAAAGTAAGCAGATTTTGAAACATTGTCATCCCTCCTAGCAAGCATTCGCACCATTTGCGTGAACTCGACATAAGAATTTTGATACGCCATCATGTAAAGATAATTACGTCCGCACTTCCGAATTTCGCTACAAGAAAACATATGACACGACACGAGCGCATCACTGTGACCAACCGACTAGTGAGGGCTGCCCGTAAATAGGTCAATTTCATGTTCAGCTACCCTCCACTATTGTACTATCGCTTGCTTCGCATAAATTTCATTATATTTAGAACGAAGTCATAGAACAAAAGTTGTTGTTTATGATAGAATTGAATAAAATAAACTTTATTGTACACCAAAAAGTAACACAGCTTATACATCAAACTAAATTTATGGGTACAATGGCGGTCTATATGGCGATATGATGTTAGTAAAATAGTCCTGAGAGGTTGCTAGTGTTCTACAAATAACCCTGTATAGGTAAGATTTTGATTTTTGCTTGTAACAAATAAACTCAAAAACTACTAAACCGATTTTAAGAATTCCTTCACCAATAGAATGCTATTTTATCCCCGTGTAAAATAGGAGTATGCTGTCTACTATAACGCAGACGAAGCCACAGAAAAGTAGGTACAAAGGTGACGCTCATAGCTAAAAAAAAATTCTTCGAGCATAGATGCGTAAGGATAGATTGAAAAACGGAGTAGACACAGTTAACCCTTCAGATACCGTCAATTAGAGACACAATAGTAAGACAATAGATGCGCGGCCACCGGTGGTCGCTTGGGGATTCATGAATTAAAGTTAAGTTCTAAATAAAATGTAAAACTACAGAGACGCAAGTTACACACTGGGTTTATTACACCCAAAATGGTGATGGACGAAAAATACGTACAAACAACAATTTACTATGCATATTTTGTATTATGGACTGCATAGAAGTTTTCGTTTTTATTTTTTCTCAGTTTTCCATTAAGTGATGTAAAAAGGACAGCATACATGATTTTTAAGCGATAATAATAATATATTGGATCAGTACATACTTTGATTTAAAAACACTACACTACATTTTTTAATTTTAATTAGGTGGAGGAAAACCGTGACTCATTGATTGGTCCTGCAGCTGCGCCTCGAGATGAACCGATATATGACGCCAATGGGAACGTCGTGGAACCCACTATGCTCGGTGCTGGGGCGGGCGCGGGTGACGGTCGAGGCATGCACAGTGACCATTCGCAGGACAGTTCAGGCAGAGGCACATCACTAAGCTCCAGTGAGACGTCTTCTGGACTACATAGCGAAGTCAGCGTAAGTTGTCCTATGGCTTTTGACGTGATTATTACTTGTTTTCAGGTCTATCTCGCTTTCCAATGTGAGAATTAAGAATACGTTGCTACCACACAGTATTATGACGTGAGGCATCTCGAACTGAATGTGTATCTTTTTCGTTTGTGTTTTTTTTTGTAAATAAAGTTAGTTTATTCTGAGTTGCTATTCCCGCAGCGACGCTTTGCATCTCGTCTTGGTGTAAATTGAGCCTTATTCGCCAACTCCTAAACTGCGCTACGGATTTTGATACAGTTTTAAGTAGATGGTAGAAGGTGCCATAAAAAGAAAGGCTTGTATACAGCGTTATTTGTAAAACACTAACAACCTTGCAGGACTATATTACTAACGTCATAAACAACAACTTTTG
Source organism: Mythimna lalbum (assembly GCA_949319445.1). NCBI lineage: Eukaryota > Metazoa > Arthropoda > Insecta > Lepidoptera > Noctuidae > Mythimna > Mythimna lalbum. The sequence continues at coordinate 19,422,066 of OX439346.1, read as the reverse complement.
TTCTATGACTTTTTACAAAACATAACACATTTACCAAAAACAAGCCATCAAGATTTCGTTGTTGTATCTAACACATTTCAACTCTGTATTTTGCTGTATCTACTTACGGCTTCCTCGCACTGTTCTCGTAATAATAGTAAGCAGGCTTCCGAAACATTATAATTACACCCAGCAAGCATTCGCACCATTTCCGTGTGCTTGACATTAGAATATCACACCATCATGTAAAGATAATTACGTCCGCACTGCCGAATTTTGCTACAAGAACATGTATGACGCGACGCAAACGCATCGACCGACTACTAGTGAGGGTCGCCCGTATATAGGTCAAGTTTATGTTCAACTACCCTCCGCTATAGTACTATCAAAAAATGGACTGGAGTGATGACAAATGGCAACTGCAGTAAATAGTGGGTATTGTAACCACTTGTTTTGCTTTTAATGTCATCCTTATGCCTTCGAAATAGAAGTCAAAATCGGATGAGAGGACAGTAAAAAAGGTTTTGTTTAAATATCTTATCTTATTTTGAATGGTGTATAAGTATATCAGGGCCTCCTCCTCCTTGCCTCGTTCTTTAAACATTAATATTGAGGGTCGTGACATGCTTCATAATTTTCACTCGTATGATATTCCTCCACCTATTTTGGTCTCTGGCGGTGTGAAAGGCATTGTATACCGTAGAGTTCTGAGCGGTGTGGATCTGGTTGGACCAACGTATTGGGCTGCGCTTTTTCCCATTATTACCTTTCTACATAACGCTGATACCAGTTGTTCTTTTTTATTTCAGACTGTCTTAATTGACTCCTCGGGTCAGTTTGAACTGCTTCGAGATCCCATGACTAGTTCATCGGTGATGCCAATGGTAGACTTTCACTCGGCTTCGACTCGTCATTACGGAACTGAAGGTAGAACATTTTCTCAAAATATGTAATGGATTCGTCTTAATGACATTATTTATTTACATATTCTTTAACCGCCAACGTCGGATGTATCTGCAGACACCCTTGCGTTTATTCCACCAGGGGCGCGCATCTGCGACCAAGTACTCCATCTCGCGAGCTCTTCTGTCGCCCATGGGGATTGAAGAGCGAATCGAGACGGATTACCCAGTCGCAAACACACGACCCTGGCGAATTTTGATAATAATAATAAAAAAATAAATAAAAATAGTTTATTTCTCACCATTACATGTTTGAGGGTACATTAATTTACAATTTTCTGTGGTGGACATAAAATGCACAGAGTATCGACCCTATCCCTTGAACTAGGCTGGAACCTGTGTCTCAAGGGATATGGATTCAGCTACATTTATATTATATTATATTATTCTTATTAGGACATTTGTGTCACTGTTGTACAAATAAAAATACCATAAAAAGTGAATTGGTTTGTTGGTGTGCTTTAAAATAAGGAATAGATGTGTGTTAATATGTATGTAAGTGAATAGAGAGTAAAAGTGTGAGTAAATGTCAGGGTGAGTTTGTAATGTTGTGGGGGTGTGTGTGGTGTAGTGAGTGAGAAGAATGTATGCATATATGTATAACTACTTATGTTATTATGGAAGATAGAATTATACCTAAGGTGTCAGTAGGTTTTCGGTGTCTTCGTAGTCCAACTGTAGTAAGTAAATTTTTAATTTATTCTTTGCTTCATAACTGCTAAGACTTACTATATTTGTTTTTCCGTCAAGTTTGTTATATAAGAAAGAACTAAGTACATAATGTTGCCGTTTTGCAAACTGTGTTTTATGTGGGACATTTGGACAAGCTGTTGGATTTCTGCGTCTACCAGTGATAGGAGGCACTGTAACAGATCTATGTCTTCTTAGGATTGATGCAAGTACAAAAAGCTGTCGAACAGTTAGCACCTGACATTCCGAGTACAGCTGTCTAGTTGGGAATCTAAAAGGCTTCCTTTTTATAACCTTCAGAACAGCTCTCTGAGCTCGTTCCAAGACCAGAAATTTCGTCTTTGTGGCTCCTCCCCACACAGGAATACAATAATTTATGATGGATTGACACAAGGCGATGTAAATTTTAATGAGAAGCTCTTGGGAGGCAGATTTTCTGAGAGTTTTAAATAAATAAATCATGTTCCTCAACCTTGTGGTTACTTTTTTGAGTTGTGTATCCCATCTCAGATATTCATCAATTTGAATGCCTAGATATCTGACAACACTGGCAGATGTGATGGGATTACAATGACAGTTTTGTGTTGTGGTTAGACAAGTGTGTGCTATTACATTGAACCCTTCAGGCGGTTTGTTGTTATTTCTTATTTTGAAGGTTACATAATTAGTTTTGTCTAGATTAAGAGACAATAGGTTAGAGTTTAGCCAGCGCATTATCTTCCTAATACAGTTTTCAGCCATTTGCTTTACGAGAGCCCAGCTAGAGCCGTGAACCACAATGGCAGTGTCATCTGCGTACGTATAAATTTTTGCATCTGGTGTGGACATTTTACAGAGCTCATTAATATAAATTTTAAAAAGCGTTGGACCTAAGACACTGCCTTGTGGCACCCCAAAATCAACAATTTGTTCGTTGCTGAGATAGGAGCCTATTTGTACTTGTTGAGTCCTATTAGTCAAATAGTCCTTGAACATCTGAAGAGGTATTCCCCTAATACCTATGGACTCAAGTTTGGTTAGCAGGATAGGGACAGAGACCGTGTCAAAGGCTTTTGCCATGTCTAAGAAGATGCCAATACATTTGTTTTTACTATCCAGTTGTCTTGCAATGAATTGCGTCAGATCCAGTACGGCATCTTCAGTAGATATACCTCTACGGAAGCCATACTGGTTATCCGCAATAGTGTTGCGACTGTCCAAAAATCCGTTTAGTCTGCTGTTTAGGATTTTTTCCAGTATCTTAGACAGTGCAGGCAGTACCGATATTGGCCTATAATTATTGACACAGTCTTTGTCCCCCCCTTTATGAATTGGGTGTACCAGAGCTTTCTTAAGTGCTTGAGGAAAGACGCTCATGTTTATAGATCTGTTAAATATGTGTGTTATGGGAGCTATCAAAGAATTTCTACACTGTTTTAGCAGATTGGAAGAGATTTTGTCCCAACCTGTTGCACAATTACTACGTAACCCCAGTATTAAGGATTCAATCTCAGTTTCGTCGGTCTCCATGAGAACAAATGAATTAACAGGGGAGGAAGACGTATCCTGAGATGGTTCTGGTTCTCTATTTTGATTCTCAGAAATTATTTTATTTGCTAGGTTACGACCTACATTTGTAAAAAATGAGCATACGTGGTTGACGGCTAAATTGGGATCGTTTTGAATATTTAGCAGTTCAGAAGGCGAAGTTTTAGTTTTTTTAGTGTTGGTTATGTCTTTGATTACATTCCATAAGGCTTTAGGATTGCGGCCTGCTATCTCAATTTGCTTCTTTTCATAGTCGCTCTTTAGTCTTCGCAAAAGGCGATTACAATAATTACGATATCGTGAATAAGTTAGCTTTAGGATTAAATTATTAGGGGTCTTAGATAAACTTTTGTGTAGTCTATTTCGGTGTGCAATGCATCGGAGGAGACCTGGAGTAATCCAGGGTTTTATATTTCTTTGCCTTCTAGGGACTTTAATAAGCTGTGTGTATTTATCTATAACAGACATCAAAAGGGAGATGAACATATTAGTACTTTCATTAGCATCTTGTGATTGCAGAACTGTAGTAAAATTCATATTTTCTAACTCATTTTTGATCGCTTGGTAGTCTACTTTAGTAACTATATTGTTTGGTTTAAGTTTTGTACTTACGTGTTCTAGTGAAAGCATTACTGGCGAATGATCTGTAATACAAGACTCAATGACCAGAGATGTGGCCGGTAGTGTGGACTTGAGCATAATGTGATCTAGGCAATTGTTTATTCTGGTTGGTAAAGTATGGGTAGGTACAAGTCCATGCATCGCATTAGCCACAAGGTAGTCGTTACAACGCGAGTCCAGAGTGTCCATTTTAATGTCTATGTTAACATCACCTATTAGGGCAACATTGCTATACTCCGATAATTTCTCATATATTTTATTTAGGCTGTCTAAAAAGTTATCAAAATGTTGCCTGGTCCTATAAGATGGTGAACGGTAGATGGTAATAATTGCCAGTTTCTGATCTAGAAAGCAGACAAGGCAGTTAGCGTCCATAAAGACTGGCTCAGTTATGGTGCAGTTTAGAGTTTTATCAGTGTATATGATTATACCATCGTTTTGATTGCTGGTATTTTTAGTATAGTGTGAAGTATAACCATCTAAAATGGGGATTTTGCTTGTTTTACTCAGCCAACACTCTGTCAAAACTATAATATGGCATTTGATCTTAACTGATGTCAAGAGTACTGTGAGTTCATCAAAGTGTTTATTTACACTTCTTATATTTAAATGTATTATTTGTATTGCCTTATTATGACTAGGAAGGTATATACCACATTTTTCCGGAGAGCAGGTAAGAGATTTAGCCCTTTTAATTGACTCCAGTTCCTCATTTAATTCAATAATGTTAGACATTTATAATCAGGTGTTTACATCGAACACGGTCACAATAACGACAGTTGAATGTATTGATAATAAAATAACGAGGAACTGGTGAGCACTGAGAAACCGTTTTATGAATTTTGGTGGGCATTTTAGATATATACTAATAGATTTCCGAGCGGTATAATTATGTAATGTGTTTTGGGAAAGAAAGTTTTTTGGTATGTTAATAATAATATTGCGTGTATGTTTGTGTATAATTGGAGAAATGTGTATGTTTTTTTTATAGGTGTTTAGAGTGCAATATTTTTGCGTGTACCATTCTATGAGTGAGTAAGTGTGAGTGTATGTATATCGTAAGAGATTAGAATAATATTTATGAGCAGATCTAGCATAGTTAGTCACTCGTAAATTTACTAGTCACTTGTTAGTATTTATGGCAACCTGAAGACATTTCTCTGAGTGTATTAATATTTGCCTGTCTCCCTCTTTTTTCCGTAGAAAGATGTTGCCATTAGATATCCAGCAAAATGTATAATGGTTATTTCTAGCAAATTCACGCGTTAGGTAAAAAAGTTTCTTGGTATAAGCCGGCAGCTGTTCCGCAACGTAGACTGGTTGAGATGTTCCTGGAATACCCATGAGTGCAGTATTAATTTTATCACTCTTTCCTTTGTCCTTGTTGTATGATCGGACAGCAGATATAAGTGTCAGCTTTTTCTGTACCGAAGAAAACTCTGCAATAATCGGTCGCGAAGAGGCGGGGGTGGTGAGGGCTTTTCCAGGCAAACGATAGATGTCCCGCAGATCAGTTTCCGCTATCTGTACACCAACAGTTTCACCCAAACTGCGCACTGTTCTGGCAAGACTGTCCGAAGTTTCTGTGTCTGACTGTGGAATGTTCCGGATTTCAACTCCTGATGACCTCGACTTAAATTGCAGATCCTGTATTTTTTTCTCCAAATTTTCAATATACAATGTTTGTTCCTGTCGTTCTTTTCTCAGGTATTCTACTTCTCTTTTCAGGTCTTCAAATTGGACATTAATGAACGACATTGACTTCACAATCTCTTCATTCGATTTGCATACCTCCGAATTAGACACTTGTATCAGAGTATTTTGAGTTTTGATTTCCGCAATGTCAGTTACTAACTTGGATATTGCTGCGGTTTGATCTGCTAACATTTTCGCAATGGTGGTGTTCTGATCATCTTTCCATTCTTCGAGCTGGTCTTGGAGCTCTTGCGAGCTAAGAACAGCGACACCCTGTGGCGAATTGTGCGATGTTGTGTTGTGACGGAGACGTTTATTTCTACTGGTGTTAACATAGCCACTCTTAGTTACCGCGGAATTGTTTTCTAGTTCAGATTTAGTCTCATTCTGGCTCATGTTATTAGTCTGAGAATTAGGAGTTTTTGGAGGGGTGCGCTGTACAGCAGCCATATTGTTCAGTAACAATAATAATAAAAAACAATACGGAAACCAATTCTAAGCCAACAAAAAGCGACACAGTAAGTAATAGTCTAATAATATTATAATAGTTGTACTTAGTAAACGTGTACTCTCACTGCGTCAACTTCGTAGTCGATAAGATGCTCGTAGGCGATGTAGGTTCGTAGCTCGTAGCAGCCGTAGCAGCGTAGCGGAGACGTCAGCCACACGTAGCCGATAGCAATTTGAATGTCGCTGTTACTTGCTTGGTGGCGCGTTGGCTAAACCCGCTCCTCCCGCCGCCGCGTCGCTGGTTCAATCCCAGCTAATCACAAACACTTTTCTAGTTCAAAATGTTAATGACACTGACCAATTTAATAATGTCTCTTTCTAAATTGCTCGGTGGGCGTTCACCACAGGTAAGATTCACGTAGGTGAGACAAGGAATTAAAATTACTTAAAGTGACCAATCACAGATTTTAGGGCAGAGAATTCTAAAAACAGTCGACACACGTCCTCACTGTGACACGCTTCGAGTCGAACGATGATGCAAGCAGTATAAGAGTAAAGCTTTGGTTTCCTAGGATAGCGGTGCCGTCATATAGCGGCCGTTTTCCGGAACAACGACTGTTTTCTTCTTCTGATGATAGTTCATCCTCCAAGTAAATTAATAAAGCTAAATCAAGGTCGTCCAATTTCTATCTTGGATACTTTTCGTATGACGTTTGTGACGTTTGTTTTAAAAAAATTACTGTCGATGTGTTAAAACGGCCGCTATATGACGGCACCGCTTTCTTAGGAAACCAAAGCTTTAAGCAGCTGATCACGGCGATGTCCACGTACCGTCACAGTTGTGGATTGTAAAACTGACCTACAAGTTTAATGGGCACGCCACGATTATGGCGGTAAGTCTCCTCTTTGAGGCGTGGCTGGAAAGACCTCACGGCGTCCTTACCTTCCGCATGACGCAGGTGCTCACCGGACATGGCAAGTTCGGGAGGTTCCTGCATGAGATTCAAGCGGAAGAGACGCCCGGGTGTCGCCACTGTGCGCAACGCCCGGAGGACACGGTGGAACACATCGTCGAGGTGTGCCCTGCCTGGGCGGAGCATCGCCGTGCCCTCGTGGGGGCGATCGGCGGCGGAGACCTCTCGCGCCGGGCCCTGGTCGAGGCCATGGTCCGGAGCGAGGAGGAATGGCAGGTGGTCGCCTCCTCCTGCGAAGCAGTAATGCTTGCAAAGGAGGAGGCCGACCGCATCAGGCAACGGCGCCCTCGCCGCCGTCGCCGGGATTCCGATCCCAATTTCCGGCCACCGTAGACGTGGGCTCGCGGACGGCGAGCTAGGGGTAGCTCGCTGTCCGATCGTCCGGTAATGGACCGAGTCCAAGACGTCGACGGCGCGCACTGTTCCCGCGCGCCTCAAGGAGTTGTCAGCAGCAGGAGGGGCCCAGCTGGGTCGAAGCTTACTGGGGACAGGGTTGTCCGAAAGGGAGCTCGTGCCCCGGTATGAAGGCTAGAAGGAACGGCGCGGAGTTTTTAGTCAGTAAGAGTCTGACACTATCTCCCGCTCCACCCAAGAGCGGGTTTTGTCAAAGATGATTTTCCCCGTCGACAAAAAAACAAAAAAAAAACCTACAAGTTTAAAATAACTTTATTGTCCTAGTTTTAAAAGCCAAATTGTTGTTGCAGATGACTCCGGCTTGGCTAGCTCTCGGACTAGAACGATAAACACTGCCAGTGACATCGATGCAGACATTAGCTCCATCGATACTGACGTCCCGGATTTTTCTGACAACTGAACATAACATCACACACTGTACCAAGTCGTAGTAGCTTGTACTGCTGATAAATTGTTGAGTGATTTTCAGAACCTACCAGGAGATCCTATTGTGATCCATTTTACGATTTAAACTGTTAAAGGGACGGAGCTATACAGGGTGTAAGGGACAGCCCTCCACAAACTTTAAGGGCTTGCTCAGTAGATGAAACTGAACAACCTTGCACAAGACATTTTTTCAGTTAACGAAAAAAAAAATCAGGTTCACCATACAAAAATAAAAACTTGATTGGACATTTTGTATGGAATTTTTTTTTTTCATTTCCTAAAAGAAAACCTGTGGAAGGTTTTTTAGTTTTGTCTACTGAGCAGGCTCTTAAAGTTTGTGGAGAGCTGTCCCTTACACCTTGTATAGGGAGTATGGGTGCATAAAGAAACAGGTTACCAGTGCAGGACGAGTCTGTGAGTCATACGGGCTTAACCATTGGCCAGTGTAGTATTTTACACATAGGTACAGATTTACCTGTTTCTATATATGGTTTGACCAGTGCCTATCTGCACCGACCAGTCAAATCGGGACCGAAAAACCTGCATATATATATATTTGCAGCTTATTGCTCCATTCCTCTTACACGCTCGCGTGCCTGACACGGTAAGGCCCTTGGGTTATGGGGTGTTAACTGGTAGATTCGAGGAAAAAACGGATTTTCGACACATTGCTGCTACGATAAAAATTGTCTGCTTAGAAATATATCTGTAAAATTTTTGTTTTACTGATTTAGTCAATAAAATGGTTTTTGTCAATTTTCTCAACTATGGGCCTACGATTTGTTGTATAGTGTGTAAAAAATGGCAACGGTTCATTTTAAGGCAACGGGTGAAATTCTACATTTTGAAATTATGGTCGTGATAATTATTTGCGCGGATCGGCGCATTGTAGATATTGGCGTTCTAATAAATTATTTGTTATCTCGGTTCTGAATGGTTTTATTTTTCTGGTTTATGGTCTCGTAAGTCGTAGGTTGCAGACCAATCTTCAACCTAATTATGCTTACCTTATCTCGCACATATGTATCTAAGACAATTAAGATTATAGAAATGATAGATTAAAAAAAAATCTATACTAATATTATAAAGAGGAAAAATTTGTATTTTTGGTTTGTAAAGAATAAACTCAAAAACTACTGTGCCGATTTCAAAAATTCTTTCACCATTGGAAAGCTACATTCACCCTGAGTAACATAAGCTATATTTATTGCACGTGCGAAGCCGGGACGGGTCGCTAGTTGATTATATTTTCATGCAGCTCGCAAAATAACAATTTGTTCGATATTCTGCTGTTATTACATGCTACATTCGTTCAGCAAAACTTAGTCAAGTCTACTTAAATGAAGCCTGACAGCGCCGAAGTAGCAAATCGGCTAAAAGTTTTAATGGGTCTAGGGATCGAACCGCAAAATTAAGTTTGTTTTTTATTGTATATACTTTTCCGGGATAAAAAGTAAATAGTGTGGTGACCAGGATATTAAAAAATAATTATACCAAGTTTCATCGTAATCGAACCGGTAGTTTTTGCGTGATACCTGAACAAACAGACAGACAATTTTTTTTAATAATAACATTTTTGGGTTCGGTGTCGGTCTATTTTTACCGACTTCCCAAAAAGGAGGAGGTACTACGTTCGGCTGTTTGTATGTTGTTTTTTTTTTGTATGTTTGTTCGTCGAATACTCCCCCAAATGTGGACGGATTTTCAAAATTCTTTTTTTGTTCGAAAGTAGATAGTTCTGAGGTGGTCCCATTATCACCAAATTAGGATCTGATGATGGGATCTTGGAGAAATCGAGGGCAACCTTCAAATTTTATAGGCTCACTTATTGATTTTCGCATATTTTATGAAGTATCTTGTGTATTTGCGTATGGTCGTCACCATCTCAGGTAGCTGGGCTGATGATGGAAGGTACAACTCCTTAACAGTAACAAGTTACTCGAACAGGCAAGGACTGTTTTAGTAAATTGTTTTGATGTTTGATAGGGCATTTGCCATATTTGGTCTCATGATCATCAAGTCATGACCTGATGCTGCAGTCAGGATAGTCTGCAGAGTACCTAAGTCCTCGACAACAAACAGCAGATATATCGAGTTTAGGCTCATTGAAAACGGCTCGATGTGTGGATAAACGTACTGCTAATAAAGAACACCGAAGTACATAGAGACCTGATGCTGAAGCCAGGAGCATCAGGAAAAGTACAAACCTTGAAATTACAGCACCGTAGTCGTGTTTGGGCTCATTTTAAACAGGACTAAATTTTAAGTTCATTGCAATGTTGACATAAATCTGGCCTGATGCTACAGCCGGGATTATCAGCATCTAGTCTAATGACTGATTGAAAGATTTACCTTTCGGCTTCATCATCAGATCAGTTCGATATATCCTTTCCCTCTCCAGCATCTAGTCTAATGACTGTTTGAAAGAAGAGGGGGAGAGGATATATCGAACTGATCTGATGATGAAGCCGAAAGGTAAATTAATGTAATCTAACCGTGTTTGGGATTATTAGAACCGTTATGAGATGCGCTCTGACTATAAGGTATTTAAGTTTGACTGAGGGGTACTTTTTAGTGGTGGTACCATAACTAAAAAGTGTAAAATAAAAAAACTTTTTACAAAAAAAATATAACCGACTTCAATGATAAAAAACACTGAAAAGTATCAAATAACTTTAATTTTGGAAGTCGGTGTTAAATAACGAAGATACTAAACTATTATAGAAACACCGACTTCCAAAATTAAAGTTATTTGATACTTTTCAGTGTTTTTTATCATTGAAGTCGGTTATATTTTTTTTGTAAAAAGTTTTTTTCAATGTACAGAATTTTCACTTCTACAGATTTATTATAGGTATAGATTAGCGTGGGGTCTTTATTTTTATTTTACTGTAATCATAGCTAAGTATTTTTAAATGTAAATTATGCGTTTTTAATTAATAATAGTTGTATAGGTTCTACACTAATCTTAAATTTATATTAAGGTATTTGCTACGACAAAAAGAGTTTTCTACGGCGTAGAAAAAAGTGTAATAAGATTACTAGTGGAACTGCACCGAATGTTTCTAAACCTCCAGCCTACTACTACGTCGAAGTAGCAGACAAACAATTTGCTGGAATACGTAGCGGTACTACGGTTTGGTCACGGTAATAATATCATACAGTATTCCAACTTCATACAAACGGATGAAACGCGAGCTATACCTACGCGTCTCGGTTGTAGCATGGTCTCGGCATGTAGACAGTCGCGGCCGTAGCAACTGTGTGCCGCAGTGACGAACGGACACGACGATTTTTTTACAATTATCGCGCGATTATTGTTAGTTTGTATAATTCAAAGTAAAGACGTGGTATTTTATTATTAATAATGATGATGATGATGATGATGATGATGCCATCTAGCCGATTTCAGCGACAGCGACCGCACTCTTTGGCCTCTCATAGTGGTTGTGAGCTCAGATCTGCAGCTCTTTTATGCGCCCTCATGTGGCTTGCATATCCAACCTTGGCCACTATTATTAATAATAGTGGTTTATTGTACTATGTGTATGAATAATACAAAAAAAAGCATTTTATTTAAATCTACCAATCAAAAAACAACACGCATTTTTATTGAACACTTCCTATTCAATCCACAAAGTATTTTGTATATTTACAATCACAAAAAAAAAAAAACGGAAACAAACTAGACAAACGTAATTAGATTGCTGGAGGCGGGCAGCCCTATGGCATGTTTACGTACCGCACGGCTGTAGGCATTTATTTCAAATAGACGGCCGAGTTACAATACTGTATGATACTATTACCGTGGTTTGGTGATTTACGTTTGCGATGGCGTAGCACTGCTACGTCAGTTGCTACGCGGTCGTCGTAGCAATCAACTACGAGTATGTAATTTGCTAAGATCTAGCCAAGTTACTACCGTTTCGTTTTAATTCTCTTTTGTCGAACGCTTCCGATTCCTTTGTTCTGACGTCATCTCAACTCTGTCACGTGGTCAGAACAAAAGAGTCGGAGGCTTAGCCAAATCGAGGCGATCGACGAAAGAGAATTCAGGTGGCTGATGTTCAGGTCGTAATCCGTTTTTTTTGTATGGGCTTATTTTTGTTGTATTGCGTTTTTATAACGAGGTCAATTTCGGTAAATTTATTTTTTACTGAAATATCTGAACGTATCTATTTCAAAATTAGGGTTCGTGATAAGATTGATTTTAGAAAAATGATTGTAAAAATGAACGAAAACAATATTTTTGCTTTTCTAAAATCAACCTAATAAAAACACATATTATCGAGGAAATGTCTTTTTTGCATTTATTCATATTGTACAATCTTATAATATGATTCATTCTGCAAAATTTTACAGGCGAGCAAGAATTCATATATAAAACAGTAGCTCTTTCGTATTGTACATAACCATTTTACCAGTATAGTGAAAACATGCGTATAGTTTTTTAGTTTTAGGATAATAAATTACTTAAATACTAATTTAAGTTTGGTTCTTTATTAATACAATATCATTAGGATTGCACTATCCTGTAAAGTTATTGGAACGTACCAAAAAACATTCTATGGTGCTTCTCTCGACGCCGATGAACTTTCTATGCTAAATATACAATTATAATTATAACTTTTAATATAAAACATGATCGTCGTGAAGCGATTACACAGATACAAGGCAGGCATGACATATTGGCTCAGACTTTCTCATCTCACTTCAATAGTTCAATTTATTCGATAATTTATAGGTAACGAGCACACGAGCTTATATCGTAGGATTATTATAATATTATGAAGGTTCAGGCTCAATATTGAATATCGCAAATGAATGCTCGTCTGCAACGACCTAGTGAAGGAAGTGAGCTAAGAGAGTGTTTACATTAGTTACAATTTATTTATTTAACAATTTAACACCTTGTTTAGTAGCTTCTTTTGTTATATCAGTGTATATGTACTCTTATTTGTCTCTATCGGTCATCAAACTAGTTAATTTGAACGCAAACTGCAGTGTCGTTTGTTTGTGTGTGAACACGGAACGCATTAGAACAATTTAAATGCCACTTATTTGTAGTAGTTTAGTAACTATTACATCGAATATTCTCATTATTATTTTAAGGCAGTGAAACACCCAACTTAAATTCAAGGACAGTTGGGGACGAGATTACCTAGCTAACATTAACTAGTAACATATCACTAGACATTTTCACATGCGACCTCTACACAACGGTCGCTTTATATTTTACAATATTTACACATCTTATACACGTATGTTAGTGAAACGTCGTCGTATCAATACGAGGGTCACAAACACTAAAGCGGGACGCACGGTACTCTATAATACCACTCAGTCATCGAAAGTCCATCGGCTTATTGTAGATATCATCCTAACACCCCGATTACAAATGACAAAACGAAAATACCCATACGTCTATACAATAACAATATAAATATTTCTCATGAGTCAATCTTGTCAAATAATAAAACTACATAGAAGAAATCTAATTCTCTGAATCGAGGGCAACAACTTTATATTCTTGTGAGACACGCATTCCTTCGCGAACACTTTTAAAAAACAATTTTTATTTATTTCTTTTATTACGACTAGATTAGCTTGTAATTATAACATTAATAATATCAATTGTTTAAAACGATCGATCACATATATGTGTAGTTTAAACGGAATTATGAAAACAGGCGTATTTTTTTTTTTAACAAAGTATAGGTACTATAATAATGGACAATACTGCACAAAAATGACACGATTCGCGTACCAGCGTAGACACTTTGTACTAGTAACTATAACAGAGGTAAAATATAAAAGCTATCTTATAACCCGTTCCTGCCCTTCGCAACAAACAACACCGATCAAAATATTGAGGGAGTAATATCCGATTTGACTAAAGGTAACTACTGTTAGACGAGCCGCGTGTTTGGAAACAACAATTTGTTCCATCTCGAGTAAAACATCACCTCATCCGAACCTTTTCGATGTTCTCACCGCTGTCCTTTAAATAGAAAACTGAAAGGCAACTGTAGGTACCTATTTAGTGCGCATTTACTATAAATCTTTATTACAACTGAACAATATATGAAATATATGTTTTTTTATTTCTGCTTTTATATATTTCATTTATTCTGCATAACACTTTATATTATATGTCACTCTAATATCCTTCTAAAGTCGACTAGCCTTAACATTTCTCGGTTTATGCCAAACACGCGTCGTCTCTTAGAGAAATGAACAACACCCCTATGCAATCACACAGTTCTAATAATAATTCTCATTTTTTCACCATGTTATCACAGAAAATTATGTATTTACAATTTTGTCGTACTAAAGTAACCTACATCATGCTTTGCAACAAATGTATTTGATGGTGTTGAACGATTTCCTCTCTGTTACGACTGTTGTACTGCGCATCAGTGGCGTGTGACGTCATATGACGTGAAGTGAACCGGAATTACATTAAATTTCTAATATTTGACGATGGTTGTCTATTTGAGCCGTTCTTCTTTTTTTACCCTCCAATTGCTCCATATCAATTAACCGTTATGGAAAAAACAACACAACAGAGCGGTACAATACCCCTCGTATTGTACCGCACTGTTGTGGTTTTTTTTTAAACTTATTAAAGTATGAAAACAATTTTATGTAATAGTAACGTTATAGTGAAACATTGTTGTCATGCTTTGATAACCAAATTATAGGAATACCTATAAATCTTTAAAAATGATGTAATATCTATCTCTGTGTATGTATCTTTGGGGGACGCATTCTATCGTTAGTAAAAAGAAGTACATCCCGTTTGCGAATATAAATGTAAAAAGAAGTGATGTAAAATGTATCTCTATGTATATATTAACTTGAAGATATTTATAAAACTAAAACTTTTAGATTTGAATTGAATTGTTAGTAGGTACATCGCGTAATTTTAAGTTTTGGAAGAGCGAAGTGCCCTAACACAGGCAATTTTTGCCTAAAAGGGTCACTTCAAACACTAGATGTAGTACTAATTTTGTGAATAGAAAATAAATTATTAGTATTTGTATTATTTGTATTTGTATATATCTTTGGGGGTCAAAATTTACTGTCGGTAAAAAGAAGAACGTCCCATTTGCGCAATATAGGCTTAGGTATGATGTTTGCAGCACAACAGACGCGGCAAAGATGACAGCTAACAAGTGACTAGTATGACAATGGCATGAAGTAGTATCAAGTGGGATTAGGACGAATATCGGATTAATAATATACGGTACAGTCGTCCGCAGAATTGGTTTCACCGCTTTTGCATAGGTGTTGATCCAAATGAAGATGACTCTTAGCAAGATTTATCTTTTACTTATTATTATTGTTTATTTTTAATTCTTAATACTAAAGTTGTAAACCAATTCTGATGTAGAGTGTACAAACAATAGGTCGATTTTGTGCCTGGTGACACTTAGCTGTTTTGTTTCGCTTGAAATAATCGGCCATCGACAATAGATTCCTTATGATTATAATTAGATAATGCAGTGTGTCAATTCAATGAATAATTTAATCTATGAATAACCTACTTTTAACATTTTAATTGAAAGTCACTCATATTTGAACTGTTGAGACTTACAAGTAGTTATAACTCATAACCTACTTTTAATATGGCTAGCGTTAAAGGCGAATTATAATCGAAATGTCGATGACTGTATCATTTTTCAGTGGGAGTATCCTGTTTTTCCTTAGTATAATAATAATTATAGTCAACAAAACTTTGGCTCGTCTTTAATTTACATCCTATATGGTACTTTGAGGTATATTTTAGAGTTAAGTCACAAAGCAATAGGATACTCCCACTCGGTACAAAACTGCGCGTCATTCACATTACAAGGAGCTCTAGTCAAGTAGTAACACTTCACAGACCAGGCCACAAAATCATTTAAACAATACTCAGTACACGATTTAACAATTTGGGTAATCATTTAATGCAGAAATATATTTCAAAGTTTACACACAATTCATCTTTATTTAGTTTAATCGTATTTAAATTTAAATAACGTAGGTATAAAGCACTTGGGGGAAGGACAGCAAATTCAATAAAAAATGTTTAATTATTTATTTAGTATATATTAACTAAGTAAAAATTATTCGCTATGTAAATATTTTATACAATACTAGTATTAATTTGTCTGACGATGAATCGCTAGTGTTCTCCCAACGTGTAACTTGAATACGAAACGGCGTCGGGCGGGTGGGGCAAACCCGCGCCCTCACCACGCGATGTAACGTAGACTTTACGTAGTGCAAATTTAATATAGAAAGTTTACTTTTACAATACAGACTAGTAATTTCATTTTATGTAAAAATCCTAGCGCAAACGAGTCGTCCGGCACCGTCTCATACCTCGATCGCCTAACCGTAATACAAATCAAGGAGTAAAATTTTAGCGAATTAAAAATTAAATTTTCCAAAACTTCGTAAATACTAGAATTCGGAGGCGGGCCGCGGCGGGCCGGGAGCGACGTCCGAACCGCTGAGCAACGGGAGTCGTCTATGTACACACGGTCGCCGAGTATAAAACGAGATCGTCCTGGGCCGTGCGGCGCAGGCGCGAGCGCGGGTCAGAGCGAGTGCGGCGCGCGGGCCGGGCGCGCGCGGCGGCGCCGCTAGCACCAGTCGTCCTCGTCCGAGTCGGAGTGGCGCGCGCGCGGCTTGTACCCGTTGGGCAGGCGCGGCGCGGGCGCGGGCGACGGCAGCGCGCGCGCGCCGCCGCCGCGCCCCAGCGCCAGCGCCGCCTCGTAGCTCAGCGGCGCCTCGTACCGCGCCGAGCCCCACTCCGCGTCGTAGCCCCGGCCGCGTCTGCACACGCCCAGCGATTAAGCCATCCTCACACAGCACTTGTTTCGATGCTATATTGCATGCGGGGACGCCACAATACAGTAAAAACAAAAGAACTACAATTTACTGAAAGGAGGTTAGCGAAAGCGGAAAGCTCTAATTACCCAGTTATCTGTGTCTACGTCAATCTCATCTGCACGATGCACACATTGCAGTGACGAGGGTCTAACGACCGATTGGTGCTAGAAAAACGATTCTAGCTTTTGCAGGTTTAAAATTTAAAATTCTTGGTAAAAAATTACGAGACTCATGGTCAGCGATTTTACTTCACAATTAAATTGCGCCATTTAGCATAAGTAGCAGTACTAACTAATGTATTACAATAAATTAACTAATAAAACAATCTAGCAGAGAAACAAGTCTTGTGTTTGGCGCTTTAAGTTACTGTTACAATTATAAATCTGCAGTCTGGTTGAAATATCTGTGGCTATTGTTAGTTATCCTCATCAACAGGCCCACAGGTATTCCCACAAGGTAGAGGTTTCTCTCGGAGTACGTACCTTTCTCTAGATCTATAATCTCGGTGTATCAGTCTTTCAACTTCTCGGCCGTACTCGTACTCATCGTGTTGAGGCTCCACCGGTTCTCTGACGGTGTGCCTCAGCGATAACTGGAATGGAATAACCGACTTTTTTAGTATTTTGTTAACGGCAAGGGCACTGTACACTGTAATATGTAGAGACTACTGAATTCTAATAACAATGTCTGTTGAATTAGCAATAATTGAGGAAAAATGCAAAATATACATCTTGAAACAGCTGTAATCAATTTAAATTGGTATTCAAGGTCCATATTCATATACAAGTCTTGTTATTACAAGTCTCAGACAACTACCTACCACAAATCCAAGACTTATTTTTACGATGCCGATGTTATAACTATCAGTCATGATTGAAATAGTATTTTTCAATTTTTATTATTTCTTTTCGAATATAGTAAATTTGAAATCGTTATTTTTCATAAATTCAGACAAATTAAAGCAATGTACCTAATAATAGATATATTAAACACACTTCATGTAGGTAATATTGGTTTTTTTTGTATAAATTTCACCGGTGTTTGATGCCTACGATATCGACATACCAAACACAGAATTCAAAATTGACTTCATCTACGACCCTTCAGAATTCCGAATCTTTCAGGATTCCGGATGATACGAGTACATTCGTGTATTGATTGCCAACTACAGAAAATCTATTAAAGATTTCTGTTAAATCGCTAATCAAGGTAGTCGTGGAGATCTTAGGTCATACTATAGCTAGAAGAGTAGACATATTAGACAAGTTTTATTGGTACTTACGTGCGAGGGGCTGTGGCTGATTCTGGTGAAGGGTGGCTGCTGCTTGACCTGTAGCGTGGACGGCTTAGTGGGCGTGGGAGGCAGCTGCCGGCCGCGGCCGCGCCGTGCGCCCTCGCGCTCCCACGACCGGTCGCGCCACTCTCGCCACTCGCGGTCCCGCTCCCGATCCCGCTCACCTATCGGGGCCCAAACTGCGCTCTGAATGATTTGATGTTCTACACCCCAACCAACAACAAAATCCAGCTATGTGGTAATGATACATATGATATAATAATCCATAATAAATAACAGGACGTTCGAATCAAATCAAGGAAAATAACAGGGGTCATAATCAAAGTATAAGTATACCTATCCAGATGAATAATAAACAGATGTGCAAACAATTTTCTCGTGGATATCCACCATGCTCTCCGTCTACAGTCGCGCCTTTCATACATCTACAGACGTGCAAAGCCGGATCGCATCAACATCGATTAACTAATAAATTTAGACACATTGCTATTCCAGCAAAGGGTCTTATGGGTCTAACAATTTTGAATATAGGTGCCAATTGGAATTTTGATTCAGACCCTTTGCTTTACAATCAATGACACTGAATACAAATATAATACCGAATGAAATTTTTTAAAACAGTTTGAAGAATATGTTGATGTTTCTCATTGGCTGCTTTTCATTTTCGAATTCGGGTCGAGGATGTATTCCCTAATTTTGTTCAATGTTATCATGGTGAAGGTTCATATTGTGATGTTAACAAGATTTTCTGAAAATTTTGACCTAATTATAATTATATAAACATCAGAATGAGTTACCGTAACGTGCCTGTTCTTATACCTAGGTACTGAATGTTGGTAGTCGCAAAGCGCTTATCGTGATGAAAGTCAGTGTGGTATGTGAGGTCCAGAGTGTGTGGCGAGTGGATCTCACCGTAGGTGTGGTGTGGCGGGCTGGGCGACCGCGAGGGCTGGCTCAGGCTGGTCGTGGGGTGCGGCGCCCTCCACTCCTTCCCTGCTGTCAGGAATACCTTCATGTACCTTCCACCACGGTTTACCCTAAGCCCGTCGGACTACCGACCTTCTTTCCTTACTCACAAAGGTGACTCTAAAAGTTTTGGGTGTCTGTCCTACGTGGTTCCAAATGTAAAGGTTTATGGACACGGGTTTGGATTAATAGGGATAGGTTTATTGGTTGATTAGCTGTGTGTCCAAAGTTGTAACTACAGTTGTAGGAAAACCGAGAGCATAATACTTTAATACAATAGGTAAAAATTGTTCATTACAATATGAGATAAACTTCTTGATGTGACTATAGCAGACTACTGCAGAGAATACAAAAATAAATACAAAACCATTATTAAGCTTTTGCATGCTGCATGATTTATGTGATATCTTCGAAGTGCATGCGTTTCAGGCACCTCTGTTGCGAGGCGCCCATGATTAAGCAGTTAAATTATGTGCAAATAGGAGCAGATATGTTTGGTTGGGCACCAATGTTTTAGCATGCAGCAGGCAAATTAGTTTCACTTGTTATATAATACAGGCCAATTTATATAAACTTTACATTATATAATGCTTCATTAGAATAGTTGCGGCTCAATCTATTGCCAATCGGTAATGTACTTACATCTAATATTATGGCCTGGTGAATAAAATATTAATGACAGGTACCGCTAACAATATAAGTCACGAGCATAATAAAGGAGCAGTTATCAAATCATAGCGAATTAGCTACAAATATAATGTTACAAGACTAGCCTTGTGAGAATGTTTAATTTATAGCTAGATATTACAATCTAATTAACTAAGTTTATGATCTCATCATTTACAGCAGTAACTGCTTCGCTCGCTGACATCTTATAACTACATCTACGAAAAACATGATAATCTACAACTACTGTTAAGCTAGACTTCCCATCTTCTCACAAAACTTTCAGAGTACCTTCATGAGAAGAAAAATGTTTGCAAAACTGTTTCAATTTGTTAATTGAAGCTATGTAAATAAAATATATTTGGTATGTTAAACGGTTAATGTTTTAATATGAATAAATAATACTACAGGAATAACATAAGAATAAATATTTAATAGCATGTAGCTCGTTTAAAGGCTATATAATTTTATGTTATGATATATATATTTAAAACGCCGATTCATCTCATCGAAATTGCAATAGCGTTAAGCCATATATATATATATATAAATACTTGACGAAATGGCAAATCTGTTGATATGCTACCAAACAAAATGGAAACACACGGTATGATCTAGAATGAAAATCTAAGTAACTAGATAATGTATTTAGATTTAGGCAAGGGTTATCACCAGATTTGCCTGTAACACATAAGTTTATATTTTTGTCGTTAGTAGGTTTACAGTAATAGTTAGGTCTGGCTTATTTAGCGGAATAATGAAATAATCGCTTACCATGCGGGTGATAGTAGTGGGGGGCTCTATGCGTTCGCCCGTGTCTTTGATGTTCGTGCTTGACTATCTCGACGACGTTGCTGACGGTGTCGGAGAATCCGATATCGTGATGATAACCTCCGTAGTGGCCTCGTCTTCTTGGACTTGGTGTTCGTCTGTAAATAAATCACGTTTATTACATAAATACTAAATGGCAATGCTCATTTACCATGCATGTTACCAATCATGCAACACCGAGAAATCGGGGAGTGAAATTGGTTAGTCCTGAAGAAAGTACATTCGGTTAGTAGAAGATATGTATCATGGCACATACCATTGTTCACTACGATAACTTTGAGATCAATGGACTCTTCTTCGATGACACTATAAACATAAAAAGGAAATAACAAACTGAACAATAAAAATAAAAACAAAAATGTGATATTTGCTTGTGGTTTAGGAGTGTTTACCTTAAACTGGAAGATCTTCCGTGGTGGTGGTGGTGACCATTTTGGTATGTGTGTGGTGCTTGCAATCGCCCCTCGTCTAATGACTCCATCGAGGCATGGTGCGATCCTTGCAGCTCCAATACCTACAAAATTTGCTGTATTAAGAATCTATACAAGCATAAGAGAGACAAAGCATTCATCTGCAAGCTAGTTTAATTTAGGTTTCATTAGACTTACTGTCCCATATTTACAAAATTTTAATTTGCCATAGAATATCAAATCATGCACACGAAAGTGTTAAATTTTGCATTCCATGCAACAGTCCGTGCTTGTGCAATATTATACTTTATACTACTTACCCATTCTGTTTAGTAAATATCTATTTGAATATCTAGAAATATGCTAGGTTAAGTTGCATGCAAAATGTATTCCGGCAAGAAAAACGACATGTCCTGGTGTCATGTTAGATATTATGACTGTTATGTTAGTATGTTTATGTATTGATAGTGAAAGTGCTATGTCTATGAAAACTTTCATAAAGTCATCCCTAATGACAGAAGAGTCGTTTAAAAAACCATTCCCTATCGAAGAAATAGAAAAGACAAAAGTTCTACAAGATTGACATACAACACAATCATCTATTACTGAAATTCTTTACCTAAACATCAACAACCATCTGTAAACTTTAAATTGTACGATTAATACTTTCGAATGTACATCACATAAATTTATTTACTATGAGCCTAAGGCCCTAAGTTACTTTGTTTACGACAATAATACCTAGAAAAACGGTTAATATTAAGGACTAGTTGTAACAACAAACATTAGTATCCTATGATCATGTTAGTAAACACCCAAAACAAAGCTCTGAACATAAAATTACAACATCGACTATCTATGACATAAGAAAATGCATCGATGTTTAGGTTGTGCTAAAACGGGGACACCCATTTAGCGGATACACATATAACATCACATTTTCGACCAACATCACGTATGTATGGGGTAAATTGTCCAATTGTCACTTTACTTATAAAATTGTTACAAAAAATTTTGTTTGTGATAATGATATTGGTGGGAACATCGATTGCACTAGACAATGGCTATCATGGCTCTGGCTGATCAGGTTTACAACAGTAATGATCGAGTCAATATAATCACCGTTTCGCTTAAGGTTTCACACACCTTTTTATTGTTCCTGTAACAAAAGAGAACAGTGATGAAGGGCAAATTGTATATTTTCATTATTTGTGTTTTGTTTATCAATCAACATTTCTCTCTGCTTTAAGGTTGTATGGGATCAATCAACGTTTATAAAACAGATGTTAAGTAGCATACGCCTACCTGAGAGTAACTAATCTGATAAGTTCTTAAATATCTCTTTATATATTTATATTTCAAGCATCAATTTTACTTTTAACTTTGATTTTTATTTTTATAAGTTCAGATCTAGCTTTTGCCAATATTTTACGAATAATTTGAAATAATACACCACAACTCACTTGAGCGATTTTCTGTTGCCGCGTCTGGCGAGGTTGGCTAGCAGATGCGGGTCTTCCGGATGTCCATCAGCGGCGACAGGCCCTTCGTGACTGAGCGAGCCAGCGCGAGAGCCCGGGCCCAGCCCCGCCGCCACGTCCATCAAGCAGTTAAAGAGCGACGCCTTCTACACACGCACCCCACATCACGCATCCCCCCCAAACACGCACACTTGCGCATGCTCATGTCACACAGCGTCCAAGCGCATAGGACTCAATAGTCACTAACCGCTAAAGCCTACATGAGTTTGCGCAAACATCCCATACATCATGTCCATGCTGGAGTTCTCTTTAATTGTGTCAAGTGTGTATCGTCTGTGTAAGAGATCCAACTAATGGACAATTGGACATACAACGAAATTGAAAATGTATATTCTGTAGTGTGAGTGAGGAATTCGGCTACAGGTATCTGAGAAAACAACTATGACACTTTAGTTGTATTATGTTAAGAGTAAATTTTGTTCAGTCCATGTCGGTAAAACCGTGAAAGAGCTGAAATTACAAAGCATCTTGTTTCGAAAAATCGGGTGCTATATTATAAAATCATGTGCGACAAAGTTGAAGCCAGAGGCAGAGGTTGCGAGTTCACGTTTGCATTTTATTATATTTGAAAAATATGATACGGTAGTCAAGTGACTAAGAATTTATGTTCTCCAGCATGCGCAGACTTGAGAATATAATGATTTTTATTTTAATATAAATTCTTATGCTATGGTATAAAAAATACAGGAGGCAAATAAGAGCGTAGGTAGCAAGAAAGCGTAATATTTTAACGTTTCTTATATCACCAGGCTTCTAAAATGGTAAATATCGATTGAGCCAAAATGTAATCGAAAATAAATTGTACGATATAAAAGCGAAAAAATGAAATAAATATCTGTTGAATAGTTTGTAACATTTCACCATGCATGCTACCCAAAACTTGTATAAAATAAATGGATCGCAGTAATCTAAAATGCAAAATGAATACTTAGATTTAATATTTTCAAGGAAGTAGCAAGAGGCAAAGGGGATGATATGACACACATTGGTAAGACAAACAGATCTACAAACAATAGGATTTCTATCTACGAGACACGGTTCCAAACATTGTAACACACACATTCTTTGAAACTACTACTTTATTTTGCAACTATAGGACAGGTATTTATGTTGTGGTTTACAAAGCCCTGACGGACACTTGACAGACAAACGTGCCAGACTTGCACAAGTTTGCCGAACTAATGTGTTATCAAGTGCGTCACTAGTTCTAGTTCTAAATTCTTTAATTAATTCAATCTCTAAACTACAGTTTTTATTTGTTTATTTTATTTCTTGACCATCCATTTAGTCTATAGGCCATCGTGTATTATTTAATGTTTCTTTTTTTAAATAAATTTATTTAAACACAATGCGAGAAGAAATTTATGATAAAGAAAAATATCTAGAATAGTGCAAGAAAAAAGTATTCAAAGTTTCGTTCCGTAAAATATTTTAATACTACCGGCTGAATGGCCGTAGGGCTATTCTCGTTGAATGCCTGAAAAGTAAACCACCAATGTAGTCGACTCGTTAAGAGTCGATTTCAACTAAAGTGATTCTGTATTGTTGTACTCTTTCTCATACAGACATTTGTTTATAGGGAGCCAATCATAAGTTATGTATACTAAACACAGGAACAAATGGTTTTCGATAGATTTTAAAGGTTTTTTTCAAATATGGTTCTGTAAATGTACACAACAATACAACCACAGGTAGACAACACAACCAACTCTATAGAACTAACTATAATGTTCCAAATTGTAAGCTAATGTGGGGAATTATAGGGGGCCATCAACAAACACTACTTGTAAACGTGTAGTATTACCTACCCACGTAATAGTTACATTTGGCTCAAAGTGTACATATATACATACTGGCGTAAGCCACACGAATTTACTCTGGCTTCATTTGGATCTACTAAAGTTTCTCTATATTTATATGTTGATCAAAATTTTCATTATTATACATAAATACAGTGTTGAAAACAAATTTACTCAGAGGTGCGTTAATATAGCAGTTGTACTTACCGGAACACCGTTCTGCTTGAACCTTGTCGATCTCCAACTTTCGAGGATTAACAGTCCAGCGTATATTTTCCCGACTGTCAGTTTCCCAGCATTGAGTACATCGTTACGAGGTACCAGCAAGTCGAGCATCTTCTTTGCTTGTAATGGCCATATATGGGTTATTGTTTCTCTTAATTCCTCATCTGCTTGGTCCATTTCCTCAGCTACAATTAACATAATATTATTGCTTATCTCGTCGTAATTAGCCGTAATAAGTAATACATATATTTGCAATGGGAAAGTGACCAAAAATATTAATGTCGATACTTACGAGATCTCATTTTGATGTTTAAGTTTTCTCGTATTAAGGCAAATAGTGTTGTTGTAAAATTAACTTTCCCCTCATCGTCTAGCGGCATATTCATTCTAATAAGCTTCTTATATGCTAGTCTATTTGGACATTTGTTACCAAACCCCAGAGGAGGATCCATATTCTTCAACATATCATACATTTCTGTATAATGGATCTTGCCCCTAAAATTGTAAAATATTTGTATTAGATGATTTGATAGATTGATTGAGAAATATAGTGCAGCAAATTATATGTTCAAACATATACTGACGTGGCGTTTGGATCGTATTCTGCCCATATTCTAACAAATTCATCAAGATGATGTGCGCCGAGGATGGACGAGTCCCTCGTTAGGTAGTCAAAGTTATCCATAATAACGGCAACGAACAAATTCAACATCTGAAAGCAAGTCATTGGTTTTAAGATGTATAGGAAACAAAAACAGAAAATATGAAAGTAATAAATAGTATACTCACAAGAAATGAACAGAAGAATATAAAAGATACGAAGTAGGCGTAGGCGAGCGTACTTCCACATTCTTCGTTAGAGGCCTTTCCTGCTGCTATGTCACACTTGGCGGGTTTGCGGCAAGCCAACATTATGTTGGGCCACGACTCGCCCGTCGCGCATCTAAACATACAGTGGCTCACAGAAACCATTCCATTTTCAATGACCAGGTTAAAAAAATCTTATAAAATGCAATGAAGATTAGTATAAAAAGAGCATTTCCAGAATTAGTATTGATTGATTTTGTATTTATCAATTATAGGAAAAATACACATTCGGTATGCACAAAACAGACTGTTCTACACGTATCACAACTAAGTAACAGTGAGTGAGTGATGAAGTAACTCTTGATAGTTGAAGTGCATGCATGAGACGTGCGTGATGATACACAAATGACATCATTCTAAAGTACTCCCATAATTTCATTGAGAAGCTTACTTGTTACTCTACGGGTTCTTAGATTTCACTAGATTGCTTCTGTATTTAATTCATTAGAGCAGTCTAAATGGTATTTTAATAAATATTTGTATTTTCCTATGTTTACAAAATTTACAGTATATGCTCAGGCTGGAGTAGCTTGTATTCAACGTTCCTTACCTGAACAGTAGCATGAGTGCTTGAATGAAGCTTCGAAAATTGTTGTGTCTGTTCATGTCAGACTCTGGTGTTAATTCTATATTGCCAAACACCTGTGTCCAAGCAGATACAACACAGAAGGTCAGCTTTGTGTGCAAATAGTAACACGTAGCCCGAGCCCTATGCTTCATCCCACAAAAACAAACACTCTACCTAATGACGTATCTATCTATAACTAGCACTAGGGATACGACAAACGATATCAAACAAGGGTACCAAACTATCTAGAGATACAAACAAGAAGCAATCTCAAAGTTAAGGACACCAATCAGGATATTGTCACCACTAAGGATCTTCTAAATCTACATTCTGATTATATGAATATACATATTGATGATAGTAGTATTGCCAATGATAATGATAGTAAGTACATATGTAACACTGATAGTAGAGACAGATTTTCGGCAGTGGCCGCAAGACTGAGAACAGCTACGTCGTTTTGTACTCTCACCGAAACAGTAGCAAGAGTGCCGCCACGAAAGATTGGAAGTTGTTATGCCTGTTGATGGCATCATCTGGATCATATTGTATGTTTCCGAAAACCTGTCATTAGAAACTTATCAATACTGTTTTGTTTTTTCTTAATCCAATCTTATAATGTACTCACTACTCATAACTATTATGAGTCCGTCTAAGATGAATTTTACTCATTCATGTTAGACTGGCTTATCGTATTTTTGAATTTTAAAAATTTGTTCTACACAACTACAATTATATTTTGGATCAAAATTTGGATTAAGGTTGACAGTACTTGGGTTATCTAGGAATGTTATAATTGGTCTATTATTTAAAACTAGGATTAGTAAATGGACTAATTTACACTAAAATTGACTATGTTTTTCTAAGCATATGATAATAGGAATACTAACGAGTATCTGATGCTATATTGATGTATTAACTAGCCCCTCAAAAATATTCTATAGTACCAGGGGTGAAAAATTACAACATCACAAAAGGATTAGGACTCACGATATTTCTACCGAGAGCCCGTCTCTTAGCATTACGCTGATATAACTAAGACCTATGGCTATTACACCCTAACACTACCAACTATTATAGTAAAATTACTTATAACTAGGAAACTTTATTGTATAATCAAAACTAGTTTCACTAGTGAACAATTAATTACGTATTCAAAAATCTATAAAAAAACTATTCTCAAGTAAAATACAAAAATTACCCCCAAAAAGTACCTATCCATATTATTATAACATTTCCTGTCTTAAATAAAGTATTAAAATTATTCTTAAATATTTAAATTGTTAGTAGCACGTTTAGTATTTTATATTTATATAATTATTAATTTCATGTGACAAGGAACAGGAGGAATTCCAACAGACCTGCATCCCGATGATGGCATAGATGAAGAATAGCATCGCGATGAGAAGGCACACGTAGGGTAAGGCTTTGAAACTCTGCACAAATGTCCAGAGTAGTATCCGAATAGTGTATCCCTGTCGGAGCAGCTTGATCAGTCGCGCGGCTCGGAACAGGCGTAGGAAACCGACGTTGAATGTGTTCTCCTGCGAATGATATACACATTTACATCCCTATTTCCACACTTAAAACATCAAACACTTCATCAAGAAAAAAAAAAACACGTTTAAAATTAACCAATATCTTGGATGATATGTCTGGTAGTCAAACAAGCTGAAGTTCCAGCCAGGCATACTCCAATATCTAGTAGATTATAATTTAAAACTAACGACAACGTTAAAATAAAACTAGTCAATGAGGTAAGATGTACTAGACAAAATCACGAAATGAAAGAAAATAAATTATATTCAGATTACGTAATGAAGAATACGATAAAATATAAATTTAATGTATATAATTATTGTATCATCTACTTTTTTATACAGTATTGAATAAAATTCAATACATTTTCACAATGTAAAAGATATAAAAAATCTAGCAATAGTTACGATAAAAAATTCAAATATTCTAGAGCTTTATGTAAATTAACACACCAATGTATTATTGTCATAATATCTAAAACAACCCCAAAAACAATTGGTCCCTAGCGAACAACCGTACGTACGTTAAAAACTACAAAACTTCTATACATCCTAATATTCTAAAAATATTGTCTAGCACTACAAATATTAGACCACTGTCCAATAGTATGTACACACTCTGTCTAAACCATCGACCAATCCGTTACAAAAATCTAAGATTCCTAGCAATCAAATAGTTGATTTGTTACCTGCTGACAGGATATGTCAGCACAGTTTTCAGCAAGGTCGGTCTGTAATCAGGATAGATCCTTTATCTTCACTTTCATCAAAATCGAAAAAAAATGTTACAAAAATTGCCGGCAGCAAAGAAGGATCGAGTAGGCAGAAATTAAATTAGTATAACAAATGTAAATATAGAAGCTGAGAAAGAGTAAGGTTAATCAGGTGATAGGGTAGATACTTACGCCAAACTCCATAATGAGGGCATCAATAATACTTCCAATGACCGTTATGAAATCAAATGTATTCCAAGGATCTTTGAAAAAATTCTGGAAATAGACCAATATGTTAGCAAAAGATTCTGGAAAAATAATAATATAAATAATTTTATATAAGTAATAAGTACAGTTATGTTTCAAGGAAAACTGTATACAAATGTACACTTTCCATTCATAGACTGTTTTAAGATCAAAGGACTTTATGAATAAGGAAAGGAATGAGGAAATCTCTCTTTTTATTTTTTAATCTATGCAAATACATAAAAATATGTTATTCATAAATCTAAGAAAAGTTAATGCATTTAAAAACCTATGTCAATTAAAAAGCGTAATCTCGTAAATTCTCTATAAAATGAGTTCTAAATTGAAATATATTCAAGTCAATATTGAATATTAATAGCTAGGCTAAAATATTTATAAAATAATGATAGTGTATTGTGTTAGGCGCACACGATTATTTTGCACATTCCATAATGCATTCGTATTATTTTAAATACATTTGCAGCACAAAGTCATACAGTAATCTCAAATAATTCAATACATTAGTTTAGCTCATTTTCACACCTACTTATTGATTTTTGTCTTTACATACCCATGGCTTCTTGCAAATTTTATAAAAAATAAAGCTATCATGTTCTTGGTAAATGATAAAATAAGATTTTAGATTAATTAGGTAATATAAAAATTGAAAGTGTGTTAAATTCTTACCGTACACCCGAAGGCGATCAGCTTCAAAACGGTCTCGAGAAGAAAGAAGATCGTAAAGACGAGGTTCATGAATGTTAACATGTCCATGAGTAGTGGTGGAGCCTCGTGAAACTACCACAAAATCAATACCAGTTTTTTAAACCTTCACTCAAAACATTATCAAATTAATTAAAGATAAATGCAAGATCAGTATGTTATTTTTTATTAATCAATCTTCAAAAATATCCATTTTATCAATGGACATAATTTGTTCTAGCATTTAACTTTGTATGATTAAAATTATTTTTATCTAGCCGATATTATTATCTAATAAAATAATGTTTTGTTATGTAAACATTTTTCATGTAGAAGTGAGTGTGTTAGTATTTGTGTTATGTTCCTTCATTGTCGATGAGTATCATGTTATTGAGATGTATTTGCGAGACTTGTGGCATAGGGGTGCACGTGCGACATGCTGTTCCGAATGTACAAACATGCGATTAGGTGTTATGACAGACAACATTTATTACAGGAAATATATAAAATAATACTGACCTTAGAAACCGCAGATCTCCGCCAGATTTTAAAAAATCACAGTACTTACCTCATAAAAGCGCTCGGCAAGTATGGATTAGTAAAATCGGGAGAAAGACAACATTATAACGCGTGTATTCACATACAATAGTGCCACATGCAGCAGGAGAAGAAGCCATGCTTTACAATTATTGCAAATAAACCTTTACAATCATCATCGCCGTCAGAGAGAAACTATTACTGGATACTTGGGAAGGGATAATAATTACACGGCTGGAAATAATCCCATACAGTCATGTAAATAGATAAAACAATCACGTTAATAGCAGAAAGAGTACATTTGTACCTATATCGTATTTATTTATATTTCATTATGTACTTGTACTATGTGTCGGTCGATACTTTGTGTTTGTGTACTTACTTTGACACCATAAGCGATGATTTTCAACACCGTTTCCACAGAAAACATTCCAGTAAACCCCATATTCGAATACTTGAGGACATCCGCGTAGATGTCATTTTGATTATAGTACTGCCATTTTGTGATGAAGTGCCGGACGTTATGGATAAACCCATGGCAATGAAAATACATAATTGTTACTTTATAAATTACCTCATCCACAAGAATTAGTATTTTAATGTCATGTACAAAATTGAAATTTGTATGGAATCAATGTAAGTAAGTAATTAGTTATGTTACGGTTCATGTTACGGTTAACAGTAATACATAGTATATAGTAGAAGGATAGATATATCAAGGGGATAAGTGATAAGAGTTTGGTGAGGATATGTGCGAAGATCTTATTAAATAAGACAAACATAAAATCAGACAGGGTCACTGTGAAATTAAAGCTAAACAGTTTTATAGTACTATAGGAATATATAGGAAAGTAAACATATATAGACCTTAAAAATAATAGAAACTTAAAATCAAACAAAATTGGGTAGAACAGAAAAAATAGTGTTATAATTTTGACCACGTAATATAACTTTAGTTTCTTTTAAAATTTTTGTCTCAATTAGAAAAATGATCAATTTTGTCAATTTTCCAATAAATATACAAAGCAGCCCATAGCCACCAACAGATCACGCCTGGCAGTAGGCCATTCCACCAAGCATGCACAATATCCACATAAAGACAATTAGGAATAGGTCTTAAATAAGATCATGCAACACGAACAACATATATGGCCCATGCCACGTCCTATCTGTACCCAGAGATTGTTGTGCATTCACAAGCACGAATAACCGAATAAAATGTTTGGTGTATCTTGTGCCATAAATGTGCTGGAAGGACAGGTATATCGTGCAGTAAACACCGATACATACATATTTAATTAATAGCAAGCGAGGAGTAACAAAAGGATTATCCAACGAAACACAGGAGAAAATAAAATGATATTTGGCGGTAGGTACATTTGACGGGATAGGCTCGGTAATAATTTTAAATACGGCGCATTCCGATGCAGTGTATACTGACGCCGAATAAGTACAGTGATATCGTAAACACTTTGTATGTTGTGTGTAGGTGTGTGTTGTGATTTTTGAAAAACCTAAACTAGTAGGCAGTACTAAAATGTTGTGCCAATAATGTTTTTGTATCATGACGCTGTCCAGGTATAGTTCGATTGTTTAACATAGACAAAGACGTTACACAACTAACAAATAAGTTCCACTAAAAGGATCTATCAGGTGCGAACATATATAAATTAGACGCATATACGACAAAGGTATATCTTAGTATAATTTTGCCAAACTAGAGAGCTTCTAACTTACATGTGAAGAGCTCTCTAGAATGGTATGTGCAGGCTTCAAGGATTGGTTGCTAATCTAGATCGTCACTTTCAGTGCCTTGTGATACAGGCTGGGTTCTTCAGCAACTACCTTAAATAAGTGACCATTTTCTACTTTTCACATTTAGTGCTTTCTTTGTTACGTATGTATTTTGTATGATCACTTTTTTGAAAAGTGTTTGTACTTAAAATTAACAGATCTTTATTACAATAAATTTAAATATAGTATTAGTCAATCTTAGATTAATTATTCTAACATAGATTAGATTAATTAATATAACAGTTAAAAGCGTCGATGATACATACCTTCATCATGAGCAACAATGTATTGAGAACAATGAGGGTCATGATGAAATACTCGAAGGGCGTAGAGACGACTATTCTCCACACTTTGTACTTAAAACTCGCCCTTTTGCTTGGCATATACCTCTCAAGAGGTCGCGCTTCTATCGTGAAGTCTATACACGATTTCTGTGAACAAGATTGTTAGTATCACGTCTTCAATGGGAGTTGCTTGTGTAGGTTTTGCTTGCGTTGCCATTTTACTAAATCAAGATTTAACATTTTAATAGTTTAAACTCACCTGATTTTTATCAATTTCACCATCCTGCAGTTCAGCTTCGCCCTGCTCTTGAAATGTGATAATTATCAGAGCTACGAATATGTTAACAAAGAAGAAAGGAAACACCACGAAGTAAACGATATAAAATATGGACATTTCTATTCGAAAATTTTGTATGGGTCCCCTGTCTTCGTAGGTGGCGGCCATTGAATTTTGTAATACTCTGTAAACAAAACATTGTGTTAGTGCTATGGTTTTTTAGCGAAATAGTAATATATTTTAAATTAGACTGCCGAGTAGTTGGAATGGACTGAGAATTTTGATAGTATTTTTACAAGATAAAAATCAACCTAAAAAGAAATATATGATCGAACAAGTAATAATCATGACGGATGGTTTTAGTTTATTAACATTACTTTAAATCTGCAAAATCTGAACTTTCAAAGTAAAGGGTTTTGTTAAAAAGACATAAAATTATTGAATTTTAGTTAGAATATATTGATAGATTAGGACTATAGATTAGGATTATTTCTTATATTTTAGTTTCTTAATTTACAAAATAGAATTTAGATTTTAGGCATGATACTCACTGTGGCCACCCTTCCCCGGTCTGCACCGCAAACAGCGTAAGCATTGCCACTGCTACGTTGTCGTAATGGAAGGATTGCGTCGTCCACGTGCGCTGGTTGACTTTCGGCAGTAAGCTGTTTGACTCGTAGATGAAATACGACCCTCTGTTACACACGATAAAGTTTATATTAGAATGTGCCCATAAGCAATATCAAATAGCTTGTCATAAAGAATGAATAATTACTTGTCTATGAAATATAGTACAATAAAGAAAAAAAAGTATTTACCCATGTAATGAGTAGCATTTTTTTTTAGATAATTCTATTACAAGACTTTACTAAACTAAAAACATTTCTCAAATGAAAACGCTTGTTAGACTATAAGAATATATTTACAAATACACAACTAGAGAAAAAATAACTAATTAAGTTAATAAAACCAATTCAATACTTACTGGCAGTCTTCAAAAGTATTCTTACTGATATCGTTGCAGTGAAAAAATTTACCATTAAAAAGTTGAACTGCAATTACAGCGAATATGAATTGAAACAATATGTACACAATGAGAATGTTAATGACATTTTTCAAAGAGTTCACAACACAGTCAAACACTGCTTTTAACTTTGGAACTCGTTTTATAGTTTTCAAAGGTCTGAGCACTCTTAACACTCTTAACGATTTTATTGTGGACAGATTCTGCCCCGCGCCCTTTTTCACGCCTCTGTAACAAAAAAAATATAATTAGTCAAATTGCTAAAAAAATCATTGAATTCATTAAACCCCAAGCAAACGTCGGCGTTTGCGCCCATTGTCTTTCTATTGTGTCTCTAATTATTACGATTGAAGGGTTAAAATAATCCAATCCAGAGATTCTATTATCACGTAATGACATACTAGTTCACGGTCAACATGTAATTAAATAGAAGCTTACTTCTGGCATTTTGCCTTAACTCTTCAATCGTGATAATAAGAGACCGAATAGAAAGATAATGGGTGCGCGAACACCGGTGTTCGCTTGGGGTTTAATGAATTAAACAAGGATCCAAGATCCGTACGATGAAAGAAATTGGTCCAAATGTAACTGATTTTAAATTACAACTGCAAGAGATCATGTTTATAGGTAATAATAGCTATTTATAAAGATTATTCTTACTTATCTATGATAAACATGTATAGAAACAAAGTTAACATTAACGTAAAAAGTCAAGTTAATATTGTTAGAACAGTTGTTGTAATGTTGATTATACTTATTGTTGGTAAACATGATAATGAAAATAGAAATGCTGTAAAAAACTTACCCGATCTCAAATCCGAAGCTGACAAGGGCGCATATGACGACGGCGGCATCCATGATGTTCCACAGGTCGCGCAAGTACGCGCCCGGGTGGAACAGGATGCCGAGGTCCACTATCTTCAACAGCATCTCCACGGTGAACACGCCCGTGAACGCGTAATCGAAGTAGTTCAGGATTTTATTCCTGTTGTCGATGAGATAGTAATATTAGCAGAAGTGCAAATATCAAAGCAGAAAAATGTTGATATTATTAAATGAAAGTTTAATGTACTTTCGTCCATTCAAAGTTACAATGTCTTGAAGAAAACAACTTTTGTTATGGGAATGTATAGTGTTAAGAAAGATGATATTATTGGTTAGCATAATAGGAGGGGCAATCCATGTAATCTTAAAAATGTATCCAAATATAAAGCGGCAATGTGGCGGTAGCTGAACTGTGATTAGACGAATGATGCACGCGCTGTTTCGATAAAATTTCTGATTTTTGCGTATCGCAAAAATTGTTTGGAACATTAATTTGTTTGATCAAATCCATATATGCAATTTCTGGATAATAAACAGAGTAACGACACACAAGTGCTTTAATTTTAACCCTTCAGATACCGTCAATTAGAGACACAATAGTAAGACAATAGATGCGCGGCCACCGGGTGTCGCTTGGGGATTCATGAATTAATGGTGATGCCAACTTTACTGAAGAACGCGGTGGGGCTTGAATGTGTCACGCAGTACTGCTGCATAAATGCGTCGATTTAGTCTTGACTAGAGCGCAGCACAAATGGTTTTCTGCAAACACCGCGTGTTACTATCGCGCTGTTGCCGCATTAAGTTCGGAGGGCCTATTTACGAACGTTCGCATTGATATCGTGTGTCACAAACTCTCAGAAACAGTACTCGTTTATATTTTTACAAGTTATTGATATTGATGGTGACCGAGACGATATTACAACATGAATGTTGATCGTACTTCTGTTCTTATTAAGATACTGGACATAATAAACTACAAAGTTCGTACCTGTCACTCTCTTCCACTACGGGGTCTTCAGCTGCTAAAGCCGCAGAACTCATACATATAACTACCATGATAAAAAAATCAAAATATCTTAAATTTACAACCCAGTGTGCGCCTCGCCGAATTCTGTAACAGATAAATGTTATACAGTTGTATTATATTAGGTCTCATAAAATAAAAAATGTATGTGACTAACTTCTTGTATAACAACTTACGGATTAGTAGGTGACAAAATAAACATGGACGAATATGGCAGCATTGGTTTTGGTCCATCTGGTACCTCATCTTCATCTTCTTTTTTGGCCTCTTCTTTCTTTTTGTTCTGAAATATTACAAATTCATCATATTATACGTTCCCTATACTAATTTCATCTACAATGTTTCCACTACTTTCTAATGTTCTTACTCTGGCTCTATGAGAGTTCTTCAAAAATATCGAAGAAAACTACTCTAGCTTCAAAAACAGTTTTATGAATGTTATTTTACATGAAGATGTTTTTTTAGCAAGTGATAACTATTATGACTTATTCAATGAATAAGTACAGAAATGAAATTTTACAATAACTTATTTACTAGAAGTTTCACATTTAGATTTAAAATAAAGACTATTACACAAGCCATTACTGATGAATTTTGTGGTATAACATGCGGTTCTATTCAATGTCGTAAATATAAATAAAAAAAATCTAAAAAGTAAAAGGAAGGAATGATCTTCAAGCTATAAAGAAATTATGTATTGAAATCAATGAAACAGTATGTGTTTTTTGTGAAATAAGTAGCCACCTAGTTGAGGTTAACGTAAAAAGTCTAGTTGAAGTTAACGTAAAAAGTCAAGTTGATGTTGACATCCATTAGCCATCTAGAGATAAAGATCATAAAGATTTGATAAAAACACCTATCATGACATTCTGCTCACATAAGCGACATCGACCCGTCTAGCGTACTTAAAATGTTGTTGATATCGAAGTCATGAACGAACACATAGGAAATAACAACACATCAGACAGCGTGCAATGTCATGCAGTGTTAAGAAAAGCTGCAGAATGAGATCTTAGAAGAGTTCAATGAGAATAGTGGAAGTTTAAAAATATCAACAATATTTTAAGTCGTCGACACCAATACATTTTGAAGCATAGCTTTGCCAATGCCGAGCTCGTTTTACCTTCCTACTCGTCGGCGAAGAGGGACTTAGGTCTACTCCGGTTGGAGAGCCGTCCACCGCGTGTAATGCACCCATCTCTTTCTCCAATTCCTAATTATCCGGAATAATGTATGAAATATGTACAAATTTTGTTCCAATCAACAGCTTAAACCAATTAGTACAACCGCTTGAAAGTAAATGCTTGTGGAAGAGTGGTTGAACATGCTATGGCTTTGAAATCGTGATACTATTAACTAACTCCAAAGCATCAGAGGATGAATTCTAGGTACTTTGAACAAATATAAGCTTGAAACTTACTTGGAGCTGTTTTTCCTTGTCTTCCTCGACTTGTTCCTCTTCAGCCGCTGTCAATTCCTGTAAATACAGATTTGCAACATTTACACGAAAAGCGGCGTCTGATTTACAAGAGCGCAATGACGTCAACAACTCAACATAAGTACATAAAATTGGCAAACGTCTTGTTTGTAAACATACACTTAATAAGTTTTGCGTTAGTTGATTTTAAAACTAAGTCCAGACATTGCAAATTATGAGATAACTCTTCATTTGATATCCGAAAGTTTTAAAAAAATAATCAAATTCATATAAAACCAACTAACGCAAAACTAAGCGCAGATAAGGAAACGCACCTGGGCATTAGCCAAGTTGTCGACAGCGATGGCAAGGAACACGTTTAGCAGCGTGTAGTTGCCAAACAAGACGAGAATGACGAAGTACAGCGAGTAGATCATGCCCCTCTGAATGCCGCCCTGAGACTGGATGCCATCATACATCACTTCGTTCCAATCTTCACCTGTTAGAATCTGGAAAGTCAAGAAATCGAAAGGTTAGCTTTACTTAACACTACATTATTTTAATGTTGTGTATATGTTTTAAACAACACAACCTCGTGATACAACAATATAATGAAGAATATGTTTATTGTACGAACTTCTTGAGATAATATAAATAGAATAACATCATAAAAATGGTATGTATTATAATCTAAAGAGAAAAAAAAAAGATGACTAGAAAATCATTATTCTACCAATTATGTTGAAACTAGCTGCTCCCAGCGGCTTTGCCCGCGTGATAGCAGAAAATTATCCCAAGGGAATATATTTCCGGAATAAAAAGTATCCTATGTCCTATTCCAGGACATGGTCAATCCGTGTACCAAGTTTCATCAAAATCGTTTTTGCCATTTAGGCGTGAAGACGTAACAAATAAACAAACTCACTTTCACTTTTATAATATTAGTAAGGATTATAGGTACGTAATTAAGGCTGCCCCTATCTACCAGGCACAAATTCTGGCAGGGACTGAGAAATATTTTATACATACATATATTAATATGGGAAATATTAATCCAAGTTTTTTAAGAACTCATGACCACAACTCAGAAAAGTTTATACAAATATTTTAGTGTAACAAAGTTCTTGGGAAAAAAATGTTAATCATTATGAAAAAAAGTATTAACAGCCAATAATTACCTGGAAGACAGTTAGCAACGCGATAGGAAAGGTGTTGAAATTGGTCGGCGGCGTGCCATCCTCGAAGTTGAACTGCCCTCCGAACAGTTGCATGCCGAGCAGTGCGAAGATGAGAATGAAGAGGAAGAGCAGGAACAGCAGCGAGATGATGGATCTCATTGAGTTGAGGAGAGATATCACCAGGTTCCGAAGTGATGACCAGTACTTGGTGACCTGGAAGATACAGTAAAATTTATAAGTAGATATTTCAATAATTTAGTCATTAGTTATTACATGATTGGGTAATTGTTTGGAACAAAATGCTGTATACTGTTTAGTCGATATCGATACTTCTAGCTTAGTTCACATTTGTACTAACTATAATATTATAAATATATATCTTTCTATCTCTTAGGTACAATTTGACTGTTTTTGAATTGAGGAAATGATAAGATTTCATGTTAACATTGCAAAAAGTCCATTGTAAGGAAGTTAATTATCAATATGAGGCAAAATAAACAGATATACTTGAGTATTTAACCTTTATATTATATGGTTTAACAATAAGTGATATGATGAAATGATGTAAATTATTTATATTATATTTATTTTGTAAATTAATAATTAAACGTCCTTGGTTTTACCTAAAGTAAAATATCTAAAAACAGAACATGACATATTTACCTTGAATATCCTCAGCAGTCTTAAAGCTCTCAGGACAGATAGACCGAAGGAGCCACCTTTGACCTCGGACCAGACGACCTCGAAAATGGAGCCGGAGATGACCACGCAGTCGAACCGGTTGAACGAAGACTCGAAGTAGATCCTCGGCCCCAGCGCGTACATCTTCACCCACATCTCCATCATGAACAACCCCAGGAACACAAATTCGGCATAGTCTGTGTACAAAGAAACAGAGTTATTTATTTAAGGTGGTGCATCATGACTCACATTTTCACTGTTTTTCATACAACCGCTCATAACTGATTATGACGTTATTACACATTTTTCATTAGATATTTTGAAAACACAGTATCTTGTGGATATTATCTAGGTTTCTAAAGAAACCAATTTCTAAATTTGTGTAAAACTAATATAACTATTTTGTATGAACTTTGACACTTCATAATTTGCCTAAAAATTAAAAGAGTCAAAAAAGTAATCCTCTAGAGACCTTGCAAATTTTATTAAGATTCCAAATGACAACATTTTTTTCCAAAAACTTTTAAGGGTTTAAAAAAACAGCTATTTCCTGGAGCAAGTTTTGTGAAATTTTCGAGTAAATCAAGGAATTAGCGAATACTAACAGAGTTTTCAGGCGTTAGCTCTCTTTTTTTGCGTTGCCTTTTCGTCAAACATCGCGTTGGATTGCATTAAATGAAGTAACAAGCTTTTAAACCATTTTCGATGTTTACGATAGGCGAGTGGAGAAGGACCCTCTTAAGACCTTTCATTTGATATAGGTATTTATCTACACTAGTATAATAAAGAGGTATAGTTTGTTTATATTTAATGTACGCGGGCGAAGTCTCGGGCAAAAGTAGTTTTATATATAGGCCCTACATGTTCGAACCAATCATTGTTATTGAGGACAAAAAGTCAGTACTCTTGGTTCAATCTTGGTATCAGATAGATAATTCTACAACAATTAAAAATTAAAAATGACGTTAAAGTTTAATCATGCCAGTAAAATCTCAGAATCAGAGCACTAATACAAATAAAGTTTGTGAACTGAAAAAACAAGCACACGCTTTGTTGTTGTATTGGACATGGAATATTAACAAGGTACCTAGATTACGAAATAATATAATGAACTCTTTCGAAACTCACATAAAAACGAAGTCAGCCACTTAGGTTGTCTGTAATGCTCCACAGCCACGCAAATCGTGTTGAAGAGCACCAAGACAATGACGAACCAGTAGAACCACTGGGTCTTCACCGTGTGTCTGATCCAAAACCGAAACCTCTTCTCGGCTCTCCAGAAGTCTGCAAACTTCCCGGCTGACCGTGCTTTACTTTTCAGAAAACCTGTTGTAATAAAACATTCATTAATAAAAATCTTGGCGATAAAGTTGCCGATGATCTTGCAATTCATTAATAAACTCTAAATGGCATATACTATCATAAATTGATTTTAATTTTACATATTTAAACCAAATTCACCTTGAAATTGTCCAAAATTGTATGCTTTTAATAGTAAAACTTACATCGCGTGTAAAAAGTTGTGTTCGTTACCAAATATCGGCAATTTAGAGGGTCTAATGTTTATTGCATGATCAACGGCATTTGCATTTAACTAAAGGATTTGGGTTTAACATCCAGCTAATTGTTTATTAACTCTAGCGTACGCACGTCACGATTAGCAGTCCTACTACGTTCACAATTTGGCGACACAATTAATGCTCTTGTGCTTTTTAAGCTGATTTTTGATCGTTAACTTTTATAACACGAAGTAATTGGACGGCATCGAAATTCAATCGGGGTCGCAATCCGATACTTGACTCGTGTAAATCACTAACAACCCTCTTCTGAGATACCGTCGTGTTATCCCCAGAAAAATATGTTACGTTTATGGTAACTTTTTAGTGAAGCTCGCGCTGTACAAGCTTTGGGTGAGGGTGGCGGAAATAGCGGACCTAGAGGTAGAATTATAGCAAGGGATAATACATAATACTGAGGGTTCTGACGTCTGTACGGTTAAACAATGACTCCGAATATGACAATGTAATTACTATTTCACTATTTTTTTTAACAATTTAGGGAAACACGTACAAACGTTTTCATTATTTGGATACGGATAGGGTACTATTCCTAAATCTAAGGCTATTCTAGTTAGACTACTGTAGAAGATGAAAAGGAATATTCTACCAGCATCACGTTTGATCCCATACCTTGCTTTTTCTTTGGAACTGTAAACAACCAACACACAAATAGAGTACGAATACGCAATGAAAATGGATGGAAATGAAATAAAAGATTTAGTTATGGACAAAATATCATGCAACATTCATGAATTTACAATAATATTTACGTGAGAAATAGAGAAGAATATTTGAATGGTTACATATGTGACTAGTGTACTGAAAAGTTTAAAGATACCTAACCTGACTATTAATAAAGAATTAAACATAAAAAGTAAACAAATTTAAGGAAAATCAAAACATGCTTCTATAATTTAGTTCCTGCTTGAGTAATGAAAACGAATCTGTGGTTTTAATAGAAAGTCTGAATATATTTTGGTCTGTAGTAGGTATACACACAACACGACACTCAGATTACGGAATATGTAACATTCATGGGACAGGAAGATGATACTGACCGTCATCACCGCAGTCTTCATCCTGTTCTTCCTCTTCTGTGTCTGTGCTTTTACTTTTACCAAGGTTTTTTAACTTCTTTTTGGCCGCTGCTCTTCTCCGTGCTAGTAATTAATATGAGAGATATTAGATACATCACAAAAAAAAATCTATATCATCGATCAAACTAGTTTTGATGCCTTGTATACGTATTCATCATCGCCATTCACACACATTTACACATATTTGTACACTTCTTCTATAAAAATCAATAAATCTGCTTACCATCTATTATGTGCGCCTTTTCTTCTTCTGTTGTTCTTTCTTCTGCTAATATTACTTCCTCTGTAACGAAAGTTACCTCATTACTAACAGCTTCTACTTGTGTTGATATCATATTTTCTATTTCTTTATCATTAGTGTCATGATCTGGTGTGTACATATTTTTACTTACCTGCTTTACATATCCACTCAACGTAACCATTGAGTTCTCTCTCGAGTTGCTGCTGTCTTCTTAATTTAAGAAATTCTTGTCTATTTTCTACTTTCTCTCTTTCTTTAGCGAACTCACTGCAAACATAATTACGAGTGTTGAACTACTCTAGCACTAAACAAACGAAATTCGAGGGAAACACATGTAAATGAAGGTATAGCTAGCGTTTCACTCATCATTAAATCTTTATGTTAGCCATCAATACTATACTCAACATCTCATACAAAACAAAAAAAAACAAATCGAGATAGCAAGTACAACTAGCATTTGATACACATGAGTTTGAGCATAATTCTTCAGTTTTAGCATTACTTGATTACACACATCAGTATTCAAAAGACCTGCTTCAGTAATCCAGTTGAGATATGCATTGAAGTCGGCGTTGAACATTGCACGAGCTCTTTCTTTTACAAACTGAGCCCTTCGTTCTACGCGCCCTCTTTCATTAGAAAACTCTCTGGATGTCAATAGTAATGAAAACAATATGAAATAAAAGGTAAATAAAATAATAATAAATGCAGTAGAATCAAATATGGTAAAGTCTTTTAACTTACCCGCTAAGAACACCGAGAACTAAGTTGAGCATAAAGAATGAACCCAATACTATGAGAGGCACAAAGTAAATCCAGTTGAACGCACTACCTAGCGCGTCATTCGTCTGCAACAAGTAATTATCATTAGAATCCTTTCCCTTCCACATGGAGTTATTATGGAAATTTACACTTGATTTTTTTATATTTCAGAAAACCCATAGTTAAGAAGAAGATAGCATAACTATAAAATTCATCAATTAAGTTTTATTTTATTTACTTTTGAATAAAAATAATAATATGATCGATTTTTATCGAATGATGTTCTTTGACAAGTTTATTTTGTTTGCACATATGTACATTACATGAAAATATTATTCTTGAATATCTGTGTTATTTTCAGTGGGAAAGGCTGTCTTGATAAGAACAACGTAAAAGTGTTGGAGAAGAAAGAGAACAAGTATAACAAAATCACATACCCAATAGAGGATGGCAGTCCAGCCCTCCATGGTGATGCACTGGAAGACGGTGAGCATAGCGAAGCCAATGTTATCAAAGGACGTAATGCCTCTGTTCGGTCCTTCCCATTTTTCTAGGCACGTGCTTTTCTCGTACTCACACACGTTTGCACCAAATGGCGCTAGGCTAACGTTGTCCGCGTTGCACGGCGTCGCACTATCGCCTTCGTTTACTATTTCACCTGTGGGATTAAAAAAGGTTTTATTGGTTGTTTTGATACTGTCTTTGACTTTGTAGTAGTCATTTACATAACTTACTAGTATCCTAAGAAGCTCGAGAGACAGAAAGACAATATTCGAATCTGAGAAGTTGGTTTAAACTGTTAAAAGTGACGGAGCTATTTCACAATTGTCACCTATGTCCTCCTAAACGGCTTGACCTATTTGAAAGTAATTTTGTGTGTATTAGGACCCGTTGGTGTTGCAATGCTGGCAATCGGGTTCTCAAGTGTTTTTCTTTTAAATTATATAAACTAGTGCTAGAGCTTGTTCTTTTTTTTCTGTCAAAACTCTTAGCTTTCGGGCGGGAAAGCCTGTGTTGTTCTATTCTTTTTACACTTCTTTACTTCAGCGTGTCTCAAAATAAGAAGTTGTCGTATAAATAAAAAATCTATTCAGCTATTTACTATTTAATAGATAATTTTGGGGGAGGGTCTGTATGTATGCTTTTGCGGTTGCACAACGACATGCTTTGCTTTTGCTTTGCTTGGTAGTATAGATGCAGGCCTACCTTATCACCTCCCTCAGAGGCGATAAGGTGGCGGGGTCTTGAGGGAGAGCGCTACAGTCGTGAAGATCCTCAAGGCAAGTCAGGCGGATCCACCTTCTCGAGGTTGCCACCCCGTTTTTGGTCTAATTCCATCAGAATTAGACGTAACCGAAACCGCCTGGCGAATCCCAATCCAAGGTGTCATTCGTACCGAGCCGAGGGATGCGTGGCCAAGGGGGAGCTTGGTTCTTATCGGTGTCTCCCCAGCGAGATGGCAATCCTGGGGTAGTAAATTTTGCCTTACCCGGGCAAGCGGGGCTCTGCCGGGGTGGACTATTTATTTCCCTAGCTACTCGTGGGAACTGTATGGATTCACAGTTTTATAAAACAACATCTCAGGACGATGATGAACGTCCGGAACCCTCGAGTAGTCTTATTGGGTCAATACCCGATCTGACTACTCTCTTACTCGGTTCTGAGGGAGACTCCCAAGTCACCTTAGACACCGAACTCAACCCTCCTGAGCTGGAGTCGGCAAACGATGGCACGAGGCCTACTGAGATGGACTCGGAAGTGCCGTTGGGAACTGACTTTAGCCCCAGGAAACGACGGTTGCCAGGAGCCGCGCGTAAGCGCCTGCGGCGCCTCAAGGCTGGCGGTATGGACTCCATTGAGGCCTACAAGCTGGTCACGGAGCAGTGGGCGAGTGCGCGTGCTCCTTTGACTGA
Organism: Mythimna lalbum; assembly: GCA_949319445.1. Classification (NCBI taxonomy): domain Eukaryota; kingdom Metazoa; phylum Arthropoda; class Insecta; order Lepidoptera; family Noctuidae; genus Mythimna; species Mythimna lalbum. The sequence goes on along the minus strand of OX439346.1, from coordinate 19,378,463 downwards.
TCTGGTGGCCGATACGTCATCGGGGAAGAGACCGGTAAAACGATTTCGATCCGAGGACGAGTCGCCGAAAGATCATGCCAAAAAGACAACGCGTGTGGACGAAAAGTCAGGGCCAATTCCAATGATCCCTGACGAGACGTCCGCAGCTCAGGTCGGACCACCGCCTGGGACAAGCGTTGTGTCTTTTAAGGACGCCCTAACCAACATCCGAGTGGGAATCCGTAATAGAGAGCCCATGTCGAACGTGCAATTGGGGCTCCTTTCTAAGGACATATTGAGGGCGATTCTTAACGCCCCTATGCCCAAAGCCCCCGAATTCAAAATTCGAATCGAGGGTTGCACTTTCAAGCCAGGATGGCTGCAAGTCGTAATCAAAAACGACTACAGCCTGAAATGGCTTGAAGAAAAAGTGGGGACACTAAAGCCGTGGCCAGAGGCGGAACTCTCGCTCATTAACGAGAAGGACCTGCCAAAAGCCAAGGTTGGGATCCTCCACTTTAAGACAGAAGATGTCATCAAAACTCCAAGAGATGCCCTTAATCTCTTGGAAAAACAAAACGACCTGCAGACTGGATTGTGGAAGGTGCTGAGCGTCAAGAAAGAAGGGGACGGAATCACGATCGCCCTTTCTATCGATGATGCCTCCATAGAAGCCCTGCGCAAACTAGACTGCAGGCCGCAATTAGGCTTTCGTAAAGTCCTAATACGCATTCGCGGCGATAATACGCCAGCGAAGGCTGAGCAGGTGGCAGGGACTAGCCAATCTGGCGCAAAGTTTTCGCCATCTGCTCAACACGCTCCTAAGGCGGGGCCGAGCGACCGGGTCTCTGGTAAAACGGCAAAGCGGCAAAACGCTAAGCTGAAACCCGGAGGCCAGGGCGTCAGGAACCGCCCCCTCGGGGCACCACCGACGAAAGGGGTTAACCGTCCCAATCGATCGGTAGCGGCGAGCCGACCGGCCAAACCTCAGGGCTGCCCTAAAGCCTCGAAGCCAAGCAGGTCGAATAACGCCGCTTAACCCACCCACACAAACACATAACACTAACGCAACACAAACACACCATAACACAGACACACATAAACACACAAGTGGTGCAGATAAACCTGCATCACGCCAGAGCAGCCACGGCTGTTCTGGAAAAACTCTTCACACAAAAGAACCTTCACATCGCTCTTATCCAGGAACCGTGGCTGGCTAATACTAACACGGTGTCTGGACTGGGCTCTGCAGGTAAGGTCGCTCATCATATCGGTGGAGTCAAACCAAGAGCGTGTATACTTTTCAATAATAATATTGATTTCTTATGCATACCAGGCCTGTGCAGCGATGACCTGATTGCAGCTTATGTCAATGTCAAGAGCGGAAATGGACGCCTCATCGTGTGCTCGGCATACCTGGACGGGACGAAAACCGACCCATCCGAGGAGCTTGCAAAGGTAGTAGAGTACGCCTATGCCAACAATGCCGAGCTTCTCATTGGGTGTGACGCCAACGCCCACCATACCAACTGGGGCAGCACTGACATCAACGATAGAGGTGAGTTGCTTCATGATTTTGTACTAACTAACCGCCTCCAAATAGTTAATGAGGGATGTAAACCGACCTTTGTAACTAAATCGAGGAAGGAAGTTCTTGATGTAACTCTCGCTACTATTCACACTGCCAGGCTGATAACCAATTGGCATGTCAGTGATGAACCATCTATGTCTGATCATCGACTTATTGAATTCGCTTTGAATACATCCAACATTTGCGGAACTATCACTTTTAGGGATGCGAAAACCACGGACTGGGACTTGTACAGACGAAAGCTCCAGGAGAGACTCCTAGACGTCCCTAAAACCATACGCTCCCCTGAAACATTGGACTATGCTGTCACTCAAGTGACTGAAGCCATTACAGCCTCTTACCAAGAGAGCTGTCCTCTAAGAACTGTGAGGGACAGAAAAGTGACATGGTGGAACAAAAGGCTCGATGTTTTAAGGGAGGAATCACGTAGGTTGTTCAATAAGGCTAAATCGACTGACGACTGGGATCGGTATCGGAAAGCTTTAACTACCTATAATAAAGAAATCCGAAAGGCGAAAAGACTTTCATGGAGGAAGTTCTGCGAGGAGATTACTAAAGTCCCTCAAGGAGCCAGAATCCACAAAGTCTTATCCAAATCGCCTACGAATCAACTGGGACTCTTAAAGAAACCAGACGGTGCCTTCACTGCATCAGCGGATGAAACCCTGAAACTTTTGGCGTCAACACACTTCCCTGGCTCGGTGATGGCACAAGACATCATCGTACCATATTCACCTCATATCCGCCTCTCCAGGCCTACAAATGAAGACTGGAGAAGAGCGGCGAGGTACTTTAGACCAAACAAGGTAGAATGGGCTATAGACTCATTCAAGCCGATTAAGTCTGCAGGTGATGACGATATCTTCCCAGCTCTCCTGCAGCAAGGGAAGACTATACTCATCCCTATCTTAATCAAAATCTTCAGAGCAAGCTTTGCCTGGGGATATATACCTGAGAAATGGACTACAGTTAAAGTCTGTTTTATCCCAAAGGCTGGTAAGAAAGACTACTCTCAACCAAAGTCCTTCAGACCAATAAGCCTTACCTCCTTCCTACTCAAGAGTATGGAAAAGGTTATAGACGAATGCATCAGGGATGGACCATTAAGGGCTAACCCTCTGCATCCGAAGCAACATGCTTACCAAAAAGGAAAATCCACAGAAACTGCTCTGTTAGAACTAACAGACAGGATCGAAAGGGCTTTGGAAGATAAACAGATAGCCCTATGTGCTTTCCTTGATATTGAAGGAGCTTTCGACAACGTCACCATAGACGCCCTTTCCAAGGGAATGAAGGCGAAAGGGATTGACGAGACAACTACTCGTTGGATCGAATTCATGCTCCTCAACAGAACTATCAGTGTTACCTTACACGGAACTACAAAAAGCTTCAAAACAACTAAAGGGTGCCCACAAGGAGGCGTTCTATCGCCACTTCTATGGCTACTCGTTGTTGACCAATTGCTGGTTGAAGCCTTTAATAGAGACTTAGATGTACACAGTTATGCTGACGATGTGGTGGCTTGTGTTATCGGCCCCTGTCACAGCACGGTATCATCTATACTGCAAAGATCTCTGAACGTTATAAACACATGGTGCACAGAGAACAATTTATCGGTTAACCCGAGTAAAACAACAATAGTCCCCTTTACTAGGAAGCGAAAGTTGGACAAACTTGTAACGCCCACTGTAAAGGGGACTCGCATACCATTCTCCAATGAGGTCAAGTACCTGGGCGTAACTATCGACCAGAGACTGACCTGGAACACTCACATTAATAATGTGATTCAAAAGGCTAAAATAGCTTTAGGAATATGCTGTCGCTTAGCAGGGACGAAATGGGGCCTAAACCCTAAAATCGCCCTGTGGTTGTACACCGCTATAGTCAGGCCGATAATAACGTATGCCTGCGTAGTATGGTGGAGGAAAACATCCCAAGTGACAGTCATTAACAAACTTAATGGTTTGCAGAGACTTGCATGCATTATATCAACAGGGGCCATGTCTACAACCCCAGGAGCTGCTCTAAATGCCCTGCTTAACCTTCCGCCACTTCATCTATTAATTGCGAAGGAGGCGAAAGCGGGCATGTATAGAATAAACAGCACTGGCAAAGTAAACTGGCGCTCTCAAGCACTGAGATCGCTACACGAATCAGTGCTTCAACACGATCAGCTAGCTATGACAACAAACGTCATGCTTCCACAGTGTAGCTTCACAAGAAATTACACAGTGGAACTGCCGAGCAGAGAGGATTGGGCAAGCAACCTCATTACTTGCAAGGCTGGAAGCCTGATCTGGTTTACAGACGGATCCAAAATGGGTGAGAATGTAGGATGTGGAATATTTGGCATTAGCCCGAAATTCAGCAAAAGCTTGAATCTGGGTAAATATGCCACCATATTCCAAGCGGAGGTATACGCCATTATAGAATGTGCGGAAGCCAACCGTCAACGAAACTACATAAATCAATTAATTCTGATTTACTCAGATAGCCAGGCAGCTCTTAACGCCTTGAACTCGAATACAATAAATTCGAAACTGGTAAAAGACTGCGTTAACAAACTAAATGACCTGGGGCAAAGGAATAAAGTTATTCTGAGATGGGTACCGGGTCATTCTGGAATTACTGGCAATGAAAAAGCCGACGAACTTGCAAGGACTGGGGCTCAGGGTCATCAGATAGGACCAGAACCTTTCTGTGGTATCTCAAAGAACCAGGCCATGCAGACCCTTAAGGGCAACCTATTTGGCGATTCAAAAAAGCACTGGTTGTTACAACCAGGACTGCTACACGCCAAATCTCTTATAGAAGGCTACTCACAAAAACGAACTGCCGAGCTTCTTGAGCTTAGCAGGACGAACATCTGTGCGATAGCCCGCGCCTTAACCGGCCACTGCAAATTAAACAGGCACCAATTTCACATGAAACTGAGTGACACTGATGTTTGCAGGTACTGTAATCAGGAGAGGGAGACGCCTAAGCACCTGTTGTGTGAATGTGGGCCCCTTATCCACAAACGGAGTATCCATCTGGGTCGACACATTATTCGCCCGGAGGAGATTAAAACTCTCAAAGCTAGGAGTATTCTAGACTTCCTGGAAGCCTCCCGGCTAAAAGAGTTACTCTAACAAGGTGGCGAGTCACAATAGATCTTTTAGGTCGCAGTGACTACATCTCCTACACTATGGGAGATGCATAGCCCCTTTTCTTCAAAATAATAATAATACTATTTAATATAAAATAAACCTAACGTATTCTTAAAAGGCAACATAAAGGCAACTTTCTGAAGCCAGGTAGTAATTAACTTTTATTGCCAATAATTAAAACGTTGAAAAGTTTGAAACTCCGACTTATTACGTTTTGAAGTTTAACCGTTAATTTAAATTTCCACATGCAATGGTGTCACCAGTTCGTGAGTTTGCGACTGCATGTTAGTGTCGTAGAAACTTAAACTGGGTTGCTGTTCTTTACGGTAGGTATGTTTACCGAGTAAAGTATGAAGTTTAGTTAGAATCGATTGTGTGTGATTTTGTATGCATTGCTTGGAAATTAAATACGACGACATTGTCTTTTTTTGTGTTTGTTTGGATGGATTCAAAGATGATCTTGTAAATGCCGATTGCCACTGTCTGTGATAAAACTGTCATTGTATCTGCTCACTGATTTATGTAAAAGTTACTATTTTAATCAAGTTCATTCTATTCAGTTTAATTTTATAGTGCATAAATATTGTCAACTACTATTCTGAATTCGAATAATTTTATAGAATAAAAAAAAACAACTTTTGAGAATCGAATGTTCACATGACGTGTTTGAAACGTCACGTTTGAAAGGACATCATGTCATCATGACTTATTTGAATATGGACCATGGAAGGTATATTTTATAGAGTGTAAGGAGTTAGCAAATATGTATGTGAGGAATGTGGAACTCTGTGTGAAGAAATACTTACTAATATCTTCTAAATTATAACAAGTCTTATGCAGCGCCCCTGAGTAGAACTCGAGGCCGATGATAGCGAAGATGACTATCGCGAAAAGCACCAAGAGGCCGATCTGCAGCAGCGGCGCCATTGCCTTTATAATGGACTTCAGTACGACTTGCAGACCTATACGAAAATGGTATTTATTAGTATTAGTTCATAAGACGAAATATTGCGTGGCTTGCCCTGTAATTTATAACATTTTAGATGGTGAAATGTTCTCTTCTGAGTTTATAAGCCATTTTCATGCATGAATAATTAGAAAATTGAGCTAACCAATTGGTCAATTTTGGTAGAAATTAAAACATGGAGAAGCAGATTTTTTTAAAACAAACGAAGCGTCAAAATAAGTTTCATAGTTATGGAATAGGCACTCGTATTCTGTGCAATGACATTTTAGTTACCAAAGTTAGCTCTTCCAAATAGGAATTGGAAGATATCCAGCATAGTTTAAAAGATCAAATTAATAAAAATAAATAAAAAAGATGAGAAGCAGATATTATTTTATACAGTGTTTATAAATTACAGGGCAATTAGATTAATTGTTCGTGAAATGAAATTTTGAAGAAGGTATTTTGATAGTATTTTGGAAATTATTATTTAATTTTGAGTTTATTATTATTAAATTAGATAAAACAAGAGATAATTACCAAATATGTCGTTTATTTCTCGACGTTAGTTGCTAATTTATCGATGATAACGTTAAAAGAAAATTTTAATAAAGATACAGACAACAAGAAATAGATTTTCTGACTAAATGCCATATATCTAGAGATGAAAATCATTAACTATTTATTGAAAAAGACATCAGAACAATGGAAACACAATATAAAATCAAAAAGTTTATCGTGCACAATGATTTTCACTATTGCATAATTTTAATTCAAAATGGCGCCAACGTAACTTTTTTTTCGCGCTCAATTTATGGCCAGTGTTTTTTTTTTTTGTGTAAAGAAATGGTTAACAATACTTTTTGCCAGTGCATTTTTTTCTTATTTCTTTGCAGCCAGTGTGTTTTTTAAGTAATAAAATTATGCAATAGTGTAGCTAGTGGAACTACAATACGATTAACTAATCTATGAATGTTCTAGAACTCACTAGGAACGCCCGATACTAATTTAAGGGGCCTCAGCACCCTAATGGCACGCAAGGTCCTGAAGTCGACGTCGGCTGGCGCGATCGGCAGCTGCGTGATGATACTGCCAAACACATATCACTCGATACTATAGCTTGAACTAGCAACTAGCTGAGTAATAAATTACTACTGAAGACTGTGCTTTTGTGAAACAAACAAATGATAATAATCGTTAAATAAAATTTTGGTGAAAACTTGAGTAGCTGCTCGCTCTCAACCGAAATTGATCTGAGTAGCGAGTATGAGATTTCTGTGTGTCAATATAGCTTCTGCCATCGCATTATTACTATGGACACAGGATTTTGAAAACAACTTGTGTTAGTGGCAAATGGATAGTAGAAAGTTACATAGACAGGTTATCAGAAAAGTCATTCGCTTCTCTTCCAGTTCTGAGTGTTACATGATTATTCTGTTAGTTATCCATGAGGTATCGAACGAATATAAAACAAATGAGAATATTATTGACTTCTATCAATACAAATATAAAGTAATCAACCAAAATATAGGTGACAAAGCACAGCCTTTATTTTATGTAAAAAATAACTACAATCTAAATATCGTGTATCTAATTAGTTAGATTGTTATATATGCTAAGTAATCATATTAATTTTACGCATTTTAATCTAAATACACCATATTTATTCACACCTAAAACCATTTCTTTATCTAATTTCTTACGTATTAGCTTTTATATTTGATGTAAACCTACACAATACACAAAATGTATAGCAAATCTTTACTATTATGCAACACGTAGCTTTAAAACATTAAACATTTTCAATAAATCACATATTAATTAAAATTCACACATTTTCTAATCTATGTTAAGTATGTCAATAAACAGGTCGAGAATACGATGCTACGTATTTTTACTAATAATTATAAAAATTCTATTGTCCATAACTAGCTGTAGTTCTACATTCAAAAAAGTTTCAAAATTCGAAAACATCTAGCGAGTAACGTCTATAACAAATAAGGTAGAGGTATTATGTGAACTTTTCGCCAATTACTGTGAATTACTTGGTATCCGCGAGACGAGCTTGAGCGGTCGGAGCACTCTGAACGAGCGCAGCATCCGGAGGTCAACGTCCACGTTGTATTCGGCGAATATCGTCATCGACCTAGTTTTTGTTATCGAATATTCAATAATGTCAACTCTCCTTTGTGTTTGACAAAACCTAGTGTCCTACGATTTAGTTTCAACCAATTGTGTGGCCTAATAGTTTGTAAATGGTAATTTGTATAATTTAGATTACAATATGTGGTTTCACTGAAAGCGACCTCGGTGCTGCGAACTATCAAAGAATGAAATATCAATTCGAGCAACCGAGAATGCTTTTTTTATGTGAACAATAATGTTGTGATATAAAAGTTATGTAAAGAATTATACTTTTCTGTTCCTTTCTTTTCACAGATTACTAGACAATCTGTTCTTGTTGAAAACCATTAACTAAATCTGCAGTCAAATTGGTTATACCGGTTGGTCATAAGATAATATATAGATTTGACAACAGATTCAGAAACAGATAGGTTATTGGTGGAATTTCATTACATAACTCCATCAGTACCTCTTATCGAGTAAATTAACACTAAAATGAATAAAATATGAAAAATTACTCACCCAGTAACTACTACGAAAAAATCCATGATGTTCCAAACGTTTCTAAGATACGATCCCCTGTGTAAAACAAAACCTAAGGCTAATATTTTTAACGAGGCTTCTACACAAAATATTGCTAAAAAGTACGCCTCGGTCTTTTCCTGAAACAATGAAAACAGTATTCAGTATAACAGCAAACAGATATAAAATAAAAATTAATATCCTTGTCGGTATTTGTACAGAAATCATTAATTTTAATATAGTCAAGTATCATTATAATAATTGGGTATTAAACACCATTTTGGCAACGATTATGGGAAGGCGATATAAGCGTAATACTGCGTAGCTTACTATAACAGTAGCATCAACTCACGAAGCATCGTCAGACTTAATAGTGCGGGTAGAATAATTCGTACGCTTAATAGACCTAACTCAATAAAAATTGTTTGAAAATTGAATCGTAAAACAAGTAAAATAGGATTCAACTTTCAAAGACTTTTTTGTGTTTGATCTATTTATGGTTGAGCATGATGTTTGTAGATGTTCGCGCGTATTGTTTCTCAAAGGCAGCTAGACCAACACTGGCTATTAGATATAGCGCGTACTGGTGATTTTTGTCACGGTGACAATATTTTTTTAAATCCATTTTCACTCAATAATTGTCACGTCTTCAAGTGCGCGCACTACTGCGCTTATGAACCCACAACACCGTGCTTATGAACACATGTTGGGTTCATAATTTTTTGGCAAAAGTCACGGTGACGTGCGCGTTATGCCTTACACTACATACAGAAACAAAAGCGATGTGCATCTACCACCCACAATCAAGATCGTAGTCGCTGCATAAGATAAAACATGAATGCTATCCGACGTTGATACCCTAAACCAAGCTACAAATGTTTACAAGACGCATTGATGCGTACAATTGGCAAACATAACTCTATGGTTAGATCAACGGTTGTGTGTGGGACAGAATATTGAGCTGTTAGTATTCTCGTCTTGTCAATTACACAAATGGGTGGAATAAATAATGATTTTGACTGATAAAGTATGAATCTTACTATAACAGCAGTATCAACTCACAAAGCACCGTTAGGCTTAGTAGTACGAGTAGAATTATAGTAGACTATTGTAGGCTTTTGCCTACTGCTTCGCTCGCGTTAAATTGGGGGTAACACGGTTCTCCTGGGAAGTGGGGGGGGGATTAGAAAGAGACAAAAAGCAGCCTATGTCACTCTCCATCTCTTCAACTATCTCCACTTAAAAAATCACGACAATTCGTGACTCTGTTTTGCTGTGAAAAAGGACAAACAGACACACACACTTTCCTATTTATAATATTATAGTATATAGTATGGATGTAAATGCATATTATATCACAATGGCGGCTAGACCAATACTGACTATTACACTAATTTCTGCATAATAGAAACAATATCTATGCATCTCACATCCACAATTAAGCCTGTAGACGCTTCGCAAGACAAAACATGAATGCCGTGCATGAATGGACCAGAATTACGTCGGATCTTCCAAGGTCTATTGCGTTTGAAAGACATATTAATATGTTATGACGCATCCCTACAATTGGCATACATAACTAATTATGGTTAAATCAACTGTTTTGTTTGGGGTCAGAATATTAGGCCTTAAATTGAATGTTATGTTAACATACGTCTCTATTAGTATTCTAGTCTGATTCTGGATTATGCGAATGGGTAGAATTGTCATATATGACTGATATGATAGGATAGTTGTTCCGTTGACTGATAAGTAAGGAAATATGATGAGAAGAATGAAGAATATGCAGTGTTTTTTTTCTTTGATGTAAACTAGTGTTTGACTGCGATCCCATCTGATGGTAAGCAATAATTCAATCGATGATGGTGAGACGCACTAGTTTATTAAGAGCTACTTTTCCTAAAAGTAGCTTTATTATGTTATGAATGTCGATAACATTAGTAGACATTTTATTCTTAACTCTGGAGCAAGGAAGGTGCCATGTGATTCTTATAGGCTTTAATTTGCTTTAATTTACAAATTATATCTATCACGTCTAGTTCTTGGGATATTGCTATTAAAATAACCGGTATTTGAAAATATATTTGTAAATGTTTTGAAAGAAGAAAGAGATTTTCATGGCTAATCCACAATTACATTTTTGCAATATAATGCACTATCAAAATGCTTAAGTCATTAATTAAAGTGATATTTTTACGAAATAGTAAAAGAACTTAAGGTTATGTATCTGAATGTATGCGATTGTCATTTTGGGAAAAAGTTACAAAACTTTTTAAACACAGCAAACATTTTTGGATCGAATAAAATAAAAAAAGACATAAAAAGTCGTCATATGTATAAGCTATATCTTTAAAAGTATACTAATATAGGGTTGAAATTACCAGATTCTGTGCTAAGATGGTCTTATCGCCGTTGGGCAAATGCTCCTCCAGCGCCAGCACCACGCAGTTGGCGATGATGGTAAGCAGCACCGCGTACTCGAAGGGCGGCCACTCGATGATGAACTTTGTGTACCTGGAAATAGAATACATATTATTTAATAAAGAAGATTAAATTAATTAACCTCTTAATATATCACCGATATTTATTTATTGAAACTTTATGCACTAGTACAAAGGCGAACTTAATCCCTTAGGGCCCCTAGGCCCTGCCCTAGTCCCTGGGTCCTTAGGGTGCTTCAGAGGTTTTTGGGTGATATTAGGTAGAGAACAATTCAAGTGAAACTCTTACATTACAGACATTACAGCCCTACCACGAGCTTGTAACGCGATCCATGTGATAAACTGAAACTGTAGGGATGAAGCTTTATAGGGTGTACCACCTCATACCTCTTTCTCACTCACACGCTTGGCATTTTAACGCAGTAAGGCCTCTTTTATCAAACTGTAATAATTTTATTATTACCTATATTTATTGATTAAAACCCACTTTTTGATCCTCATAGGTTATATCAGCAATTAATAGTACGTTAATGCTTAATTAATGTTATCTATCATCAATGGAATGTATTAAAGCGTAATCAGGCTTGTAAAGTTCTCAATGCTGAGACTTCTCTAGGAGAGGGAATGAGCAATCCACCACACGAGCCCAGTGCGTGTTTGTCGATATCATTGTCTTCGGATTTTTGGTGGACATGATCTTGTTGCGTTCTATACCGCGCTATAAGAGCTTGTTATAAAACTTATTTTCTCTCATAATATTGTCATTTCTCAAAGATACTTTAATGACACGTAAACAATTTCTTCTCACCAGCAAGAAGCTAGCATCATTATAGAAAATATTATCGCGTTATCCTCCCATTAAGTACGATAATACAGCAACTGTGTCGCGTTTAAACTAATAAGCGATCATTAGAAAATGCAGTTAAGTTTGAACGCTCACACGAATGTAATTATGGAGGAGCGATGTAAAATAAATTTCCTATCCTCATAAAATATTATGAAGTAAGAATTTTTATTTTTGTGTCTGGCAATTAGATGTTTTGTGGCTCTTTTTATATTATTTGCAAATTGGTTCTTAGTGGATATTGTGATGTAAAATTGGTTTTGTATTTCAAGTGTCTGCGCAACTGGACAATATGTGGAATCATCGAAACAGACGCGAGCTCAGCTCCCCTAGCCAAGTTAAAACCGTTTCGCTTGCGTCGAACGCTACGAGTTGACCCTGCCGCCAATTCTTTTGTTCTGACCACGTGACTGAGCGTTGAGAGCGCGTCATTACCGTACATTTGAGGCTTTCTACTAGCGTTAACTATTGCAGATTAGTAACTTGGCTAGGGGTACTGGTACGGTCTTGGTCTTTATTGGACGCGTGGACGACGAGTTACCCATTGCTTGTCGTCCGCGAATCTGGGACTGTGATGTCTACGGCTGGAAACCGTCCTGCGGCTCCCAATGATCGGAGAAATAGGCAGACTGTGAGCGAATTTGATTCAGTTAATATGCCCCTTGACAATCATGTTGTTAGTACAAACAAGCTTTTAATGAAAATCATTTTATCATAGCAAGCTTTTATAGCTCGATATACCTATATAATTAATACATGTCAAGACAAATCATACGAGCCTAAACTCCATGGGGTTGTATCGTTTAACTACCGAGTCCCTATTACCACCTTCTGCTTCCATTATCAGATCAGCTCCATGTTATAATAATTTTGCAATGTCATTTGACTTACACATGCATGCAAAACTTCAGCTCAATCGATAATCGGGAAGTGGGTCAAAATTTATTTACAATTTTTGTTTACAGACAAACATCGGGACAGGTGAAACTAAATAAAAGCTTGTAAAATAAAACGCATTCAACAAAGATTACCACAGATAACAGGATTTGCAGTAAATCTCTGACTACTCGAGATAAGAGTCGATATAAAACACCTATGTATATATATTTTTAAAGCCATGCCTATATTTTATCAGGAAATATAGATTACTTTCTATTAGTAAGGCGTACTTATGGATTTGAACCCGTGACTTACAAACTCGTAAATCGTGGCCGTCACCACTGGGCTATCATTGTTTACAATGTAGTTATCTCTCTCAAAACCTTTTAAGCGATTTCGTAAACAGAAATGACTTAACTGAACTGTGTTGACCTAAAACAAATCCAATTGGAACTGAGCAGGCTATGTCTGGACCGAGGACCTGGTGAGAGTCGCGGGAATGCGGTGGATGCGAAACGCACAGGATCGGTCGTTGTGGTGACGCTTAGGGGAGGCCTATGTCCAACAGTGGACGTCTTTCGGCGGAAATGGTGATGATGAGGCCATGTCTCACCGTTTTCAAACCTACTGTACTATCATAATATCTTGCAGATTCTACACAAAGTTGTTGTGTCAATGCATACGAAAACATTTATAGCTAAATGTTGACTGTGAACACAAAATAGATAGGTATGACTTCTGTACCTATGAATTTTGTGCTGTGAATCTCCGACAGCCGACAATGTGCACCTCGAACAGGTTACAACGAAATTTAGCCGGGTGTGAAAAGTTTCACAACTTTAAAAGATTTTCATGCAACATTTTGTAGAATGGACAAGTAAAGCGCAGTTTATATTTTACATACTGCATACTTACAATAATATTTGAGAGCGAGTTTTTGAGTTTATTTTTTTAGTAACCGACAGATATTTTTCTGTGTGGTTATAATGATGTCAAACCAAACGACGTCTAAACTGTCATTTTGACTCGTTTTTAATTGTCGCCGAGATGAAATTCCCACTTAATTTGACATTTAAGTAGGTATAAAAAAATATAACATATAACACATATCTTCATCACGTTGGCAAAAAAGGGAAAAGAGATTACAGTATCACAGGGCTGGCATAGCCTTTTAAAAATATCATCAAAACAAAAGAAAATCGTCGACATTGATCGTCAGTTTGTTTTTTATTTTAACCCAGTTTGTAATCATGGATGGTCTGGAATTTAGTAAACTCCATTAATAAAATTAAATTCAAAGTAGAAAACAAGGAACAGTTCTCCAACTAATCAAGAATATATTCCTTTTGCCGCGTCCTATATACATAATTTAAAGTTACCATCGTGAATTTCGTGACGGCACGGAAATATTTGAAACGAAACCGGTTTCAAAATTAAATGACGGATGTGTTCAGAGTTCGGGGTTCGCCTTCAATAGAGTTCAATCGATTCTTTTTTGTTTACATTTTGTTTGCAATTCAGTTTTGGTTATTTTTTGACAGTTTTATTTTGTTGATTACTGTTGTAGTGAAATGACAGATTGGTTGGTATGGATTGACTGAATTATTTTAGGTCAAAACTTTTGCTGTTTGAAAGTCTGTGGAATGAGGTTGTCGTTACAGCTGGATAATTACCGTGGTATTTCTCCAATCAGTAAAATATGATTTGGAAACATTATTTAAAAGTCTGGTAGCCGAAAGATAAACTGAATGCTTCTTGTTCTCAAATGCTAGATGATAGGCGATATTTATTGTTTCATTTGTAAAGAGGAGAGAAATTCTATTTAAAAAAGGAAGTTTGTTATTTGAGTTAGTTGGCTTTCTCTTTGCCACTACCTCACCTGAAAGTTAGTGATGATGTGATCGGCTATACAGGAAGCTTGCCTAGAACTAACGTATTTATTCTTGAATTGAAGACCCCAAGTTGTAGCTATCAGTACGCCTAGCCAAATTGTTTATCTGCAATAGTTAACGCTAGTAGAAAGCATCAAATGTACTAGAATGACGTCATCTCAATGCTCAGTCACGTGGTTAGAACAAAAGAATTCGACCAAAGCTTGCGTCGAAGCGTTCGATCCAAGCGAAACGGCTGTAAGTTGGCTAGGAGGACAGGAAACATAGACTTCGGCAGGGAATTCCACTTGTTAGCTATGTAAGTTGCCTGCCGAACTATTCCTATCGGTAACGAAAGATGAAATTGGGCGGGATTTTTTGGAGTGAAGTTACTAATAGTTTTAATTATTCGTAAATTGATTCTTAGTAGATATTGTGATGTAAAATTAATGTAGTTTTATATCTCCAGTGTCTACAAAACTCCCCACTAAGTGGATCTTTTATTTATTGATAGGCTTGCTTTTGACCACCATGATGATGTGGTCGACGATGGAACACGCTTGCCTAGAAGTAACCTATTCACTCTTGACTTAAAGACCCCTAAGTTGTAGCTATCAGGAAACATAGACTCCGGCAGGGAAATCCACTACTTGGCTGTACGCACAATAAATGTGTTCCCAAAGCGCTTTGTGCGTATACCGGTGCGGTGGTGCAATGCCGTACGTCTTGTGGTCCGACGATGGAACGGACTTGGCGGAATTAGATTGTGCAATTCCAGGGGAATTATTGAAACAGGTGAGATCTCAGTAAAATGCAGCTATGAATTTTATTATACTATTGACTACCTCAGTGAAGCTTGCCGAGAAGGCTGACACAATAGATTTGTTTCCAATTATTGCAAATCATGAGACTGAGTTACATCCACATTGTAATGGAAAACATATAAAACATATAAACATCAGCAGAAAGACGTCCACTGCTGGACATAGGCCTCCCCCAAGCGTCACCAAAATGACCGGTCCTGTGCGTCACGCATCCATCGAATTCCCGCGACCCTGAGCAGGTCGTTGGTCCACCTTGTTGGAGGCCTTCCAACGCTGCGTCTTCCGGTACGTGGTCGCCACTCCAGAACCTTTCGTCCCCATCGATCATCTTCATTCATTCGACTGTCATCGTTCTGCGTGCAATGTACCCTGCCCATTGCCATTTAAGTTTGGCGACTCTTTGAACTACTTCTTTTAAAACTGATTCAGGCTAAATACACAAACGCGTGCATAGCCAATACGTATCAATATTTTTTAGATATTATAATATGGAAAAGACGCTAACATTAATTTTTAAGTTTTTACTAACTATTTAATATGGATTCATTGTGGTCTGAAATAAATGTTATTATTATTTCCTTTATTTTCAATAAACACATATAAATTACATTTTTAAATATTTCAATATAAAAAAAAACATTTAAAAATATAAAAAATAGTAGCCCACCGGTATCGGGAACAGGGTCCAAGCTACCGGCGGTCAGGGCTCCAGGGAAAGTAACCTCCTAACTATACGAGCCGTGTCCAGAAGTATTATTATTATTATTATTTATATATTTATCTCAGGACCCCGAGGTCCTGGACCTTTGGAGCCCGAGGAGCCGAAACCAACTCGCAGACGTCTTCCAAGGACAACCCCCAATTGATAAGAAACTATTGCAATTTGTGGAAAATAAAATAAGGCTATGGTTTTATTATAATTATTGCCAAAAAAAGTCGTCTGTCTTTCAAAGTCTCTATTGAAAGAGAACGAACGAGTAACAATATTGAGTAGTCTCCAATTTTGAAAACAAAAATAATTCCACACAATTTTCTAAAACAATCTAAACAGAACCACACAAAGAAAAACATACAGAAGCTGTCTCGTTCCGCAACACAATCTCTTTTCGTTATCAAATTAAGAATACCTAGTGTGTAAGTATGTTCTTGTTTACAAAATGCATAAGGGGGGGCAAATACGGCGTGCGTTTAATATGTATAAGTGGGGGCAATACCGTCCCGTTCTCGCTGCTTCCATGCTAAGTTGTGGCCAGATGTTGCGAGGGTTAAGTCGTAATATGAAGACGATAGTGGACGCTTTTGTGGGTTGATTTAAGTCCCCCCTGTGGAATAAAACGTCTGAAGAAGTTTGTGGTCGGTTTTAATTAGGATTTGGTGATGGTTTTGGATAAATTTACACCATACCAATGTGATTTTTTCAACTCATAATATATTTACTACTACAGGTGAATGATGATTAGTATCTACTAGCTTTTTTCCCACGGCTTTGCCCGTGACTATCAAAAGCGCCGCGCTGTCAAGTTGCAGTTCGATCCAGTTGCCCGTGTACATAAAATATATAGCCTATGTCACTCAGGAATAAAGCAGTTTTTAATTGATGAAAAAACTTTAGCAATCGGACTATTACTTTCAGAGATTACCTCCTACAAATAAAAAAACAATCTTTACCTCCTTATAATATTAGTGTTGATGAAAAAAAGACATTACTAAAATCAAAGCACAATAAATCCAAATGTATAATATTATCAACTATGTAACTCATAGTAAACATAATCGAAACGAAAACAAATAACTAAATTACAGTTCATGTCACTGTAAACTTTCCAATTTGTATTTATTTTCATTCCGCATGGCTTGCCTCCACCGCGCAGGTCGGATGCCAAACTATGCCCCGCTGAATGACACCCAATTATCTACGCCAACCTTTTAAATATATAAACCTTTCATTTTCCGCTTGTTTTTCGTTCCGTAGCCATTAATCGTGTTGTTTTATTTTTAACTAGCCACTGCCTGCGGTTTTGTCCGCGTGAAAGTAGAACGTTCCGAAGGAATATAGCTACAAACTAGAGGTCTTTAAGTCAACAGTGAATAAGTTACTTCTGGGCAAGCGTGCTCCATCCTAGATCACATCATCACTTACTATTAGATTAGATAGTGGTGAAACGCGAGTGGTCGATAATAATAATAAAAAAATATGCTTCCGGGATATAATGTATTCCATGTGCTATTCACAGCGTTGGAAGGCCTCTAACAAGGTGGACCGATGACCTGGTCAGGGTCGCGGGGTTGCTTGACGCACAGGATGGGTCGTTGTGGCGACGCTTGGGATAGGCCTATGTCCAACAGTGGACATCTTCCGGCTGATATAATGATGATGATGTGCTATTCTAGGATATGATCTACCTGTGTACCAAATAACATCGAAATCTGTTCAGCAGTTCGAGCGTGAAGAATTAACAGACATACACACGCACAAACTTTCGTCTTAACAATATCAGTGTGATGTTTCGCGTGAAAATAGCAGTTAATCCTTTTTTGTTGCAAAATTTTATACGTAAATATTTTCAATTCCAACGTAATCGTCCGGAATATTTGAGTTGCAGTTTTTCAGTTCAGTGACATTTTCGTTATTGATGGGCTCGCGTTTGATCATTGTCTCACCTATGACCAGTCAATTTTTATTACACAGTTAAACTTCAACCTAACTGTTGAAATGATTGATAACAATTAGCGTGCTTTCAAAAAGCAAGTTGAAACCAGTTTTTAATGAAAACCATTTTTTTATAGCAAGCTTTTATAACGCGGTTTATACCTCTATATAATGAACTCGTCAATACCATTCCACAAAGCTCAAACACGATAGGATTATCAGAGTTCCTATGGTCACCTTCCAGTTCCATCATCAAATCCGCCTTAATCAGCTCCATATCATTATAATTGGAGAATAAAGGCTGACTGGGAGAGAATAGCTACAACTTGGGGGTCTTAAAGTCAAGAGTGAATAGGTAACTTCTAGGCAAGCGAGCTCCATCGTCGACCACGTCATCGCTTACCATCAGGTGAGATGGTGGTCAAACGCGAGCCTAGCAATAATAAAAAAAAGAATGCCTTGTTGCATTATTCCTTCTATGTACCACTACTGTACATGAAGTTTAAATAAATAATTTTGCATGGTCATCTGATTGGCACGTATGCATATAACCTTTTAATTGAATCGGTAACCAATAAATTTGCTAGATATGATTACAGAAAAGCAAACATCGGGACAGGTGTCACTAAATAAAAGCTTGTAAAATTTATAGGTTCCCTACAGAGGTAATAAAAATAAAGCCTCTTCTGGCTCTTTAGATGTATGCTTATTTGCCAGCGTTTAACTAATTCCTGCTTCCCTATTAGGACCAGGTTATTTACAGTCACTCAGATTGACACAGTTACCGACTGACTTGTGTAATTCAGTAAGTGCCCACAGTCGGGTTGCAATTTTATCGTGTGTATGAGAGTTAGGGTCTTTAAACTTGGTCTGGTATAAGAAAAAAGATTTTTATGCCATTAAAATATACTTACTGACCAGCTAAATTGGTGCATCGCATAGAAAAAATGCTTACTTATTAAAACTTTTCGCACTACTAAAAATTCACAGTACTAAGGCGGACTTAACGCCTTCGACATTTTTTACCAGTCGACCTTAGGGTGGTGAAAAGACATAACATTTTAACCTTTATACAACCTTTGGAAGATCACTACTTCTCTGTATAATTAATATGAGTGGGTCCTTGAATGGGTTGAATAAATAAATGATTGGATCCGGTGGTGGCGCTCTAACTGGATTTTTTTTCTGATGTCCGGACCGGACAACGTTTGTTTGGACCACTATTATTTTATAAAAGGTACCTTAAACAGGTTCCAGTTTCGGGTCCGGTCATGGTTCTGGCTGCATTGGTCTCATATGTTATATGCAAATAGGTAGGCATATATTTGATTACAATTGTATCTCTGCTGTCAAACACTGTTTTATGCATAGGGGAAAATAAAGCACACAATACTGACCTCCGAATAGGATTTTCGTCGGCAAATATAAAGAGTGAGCTGGGCCCTGGAGTAGCGGGCTGGTGCGCGCCGCCCATGGTATCAGCTGGCGCCGCGCGAGCCTGCGCCCCCGCCGCCTCCTGCGCTGCCGCCAACCTGGAATGCGAGAGCATATAGTTAGTAAAGTGAAACCTCCTTTGGTGCTATATTCTCCTGGTACTAGAAAAATATAAGTAGGTAAGGCTTTTAGTTGTCTAGTACTCATACCACAAGCTCCGCTTAGTTTTTAACCGACTTCGAAAAGGAGGAGGTTCTATGTTTTTTTTTTGTTTTTGTTTTTTTTTTTTGTATGTATGTTCACCGATATCTCGGTCAATTGTGGACCGATTTTGAAAAATTTTTTTTTTGATTGGAAGGTTATGCTTCCAAGTTGGTCCCATAGAAATATTGTTATGATCTGATCATGAACTTCGAAGATATGGAACAGAACTCTTCATAGAATCATAGCAGAATTGCCGTAACAAGTAAAATTGCTTTGTTTATACGTGTAGAGGAGGAGGGGATGTATCAAACTGATCTGGTGATAAAGTCGGAAGGTAATTTCATGTAATATAACCGTATTTGGGATTATTAGAATCGTTATGAGATGCACTCTGGCTATAAGGTAATTTATGTTTAGGTGAAGGGTAGGTACTTTTTAGTGGTGCTACCATAACTAAAAAGTGAAAAATATAAAACTTTTTACAAAAAAAATTTAAACCGACTTCTAAAAGTACAAAATAATTTTAATTTCGGAAGTCGGTGTTAAATAACGAAGAGACAAAATTAGGTATCTATTATAGAAACACCGACTTCCGAAATTAAAATTATTTTGTACTTTTAGAAGTCGGTTTAAATTTTTTTTGTAAAAAGTTATTTTGACTAGATGACATCGTGTAAGTTACCGTATTAACTCTTATAAAGTATTATACAATACAGAATTAACTAAAATTTGATGTTCTATTTCATTTTTAAAGACAAATGACAAAAACTTCTCTTCAAGTACACTAAATAAAATACGAACAAACTACATATACATAATCGCAGAACTTCGAGCAATTAGATTTATTTGATCAAAAAGTTAGGTGTACCAGGGTAGCATGAACTAGTAGTAGATATTATTAATTCGTTTCGCCTTAGCGTGTTATAATATCATTAAATAATTCTGTGCATGACTGGCTTGAGCGGTTAATTATAACATTATCAATTAAATCCAATGTTTCGCTAAATATGAAACTACGGGTATGTTAAATTATCAAATATTAATAGTATCACTTAGCGAATTTTTAGGTTTTTAAATGAAAATGTTTCAGTTTGATGTTGATGTGTAAAGTGTGGATTTATTATTGGTGTTTATAGGTGATGTTTTATATAAATGGCTTCAATAATAATTTATGAAATATTTCAATACAAGTCCAAAAAAATCCAAGTTACGAGTCTAATAAGATTATTTCAACAGACTGTAAAAAAATGGCACATTTGGAGCACCTACGCATCTGTATATTTATTTACTCCTCCAACAAAGGATATTCAATACACACAAATAAAGGTTTAATACATTAAAATAGTGCACTCCTTCAATTTCAAGAATCATCCTGTGGGCAGCATGATTTGGAGTTTATACAATTTAAAACTAAAATAAGAAAAAATACTACTAACTAAAGTTTACTACTAAACTAACACAAATTAAAACATATAAACTAAAAACTACTTAAAAGGAATCATCTCCTGATATTGACAGATAATGTAACTACAAACAGGATATTTTTCCATAAACTCAAAAATCTGTTATCATTCGACCAACTGGTTTCCAACCTTCAAAGCAACTATACCATAATAAGAAAATCGCGGAAACCGGAATGTTTTCTTCACAATGGTAATTGTATTACGACTTGTACTGACATACAATATATTACGTGTGTGGCAAAATTGAATAGACAACATGGGAAATCTAGGTCAGCATAACAGAATACTTCAGAAGATCAGATCCATACAACAAGTGAAGAAGCACGCATACAAGCCTTTGTCACATTTTTAATGATATTAACTAGTGCTTGACTGCAATCCCACCTGATGGTAAGCAGTGATGCAATCGATGATGGTGCGAAGCCTTTTCTCTTAAGCATTGAAGACACTTAAATTATAATCGGATGGGAAGACCGCTGCAGGCAAATTCGTCCAGTTTTTCGATGTACAAACCACAAAGCAACACGCTTAGTCCGGACAGTAGAGGTGTCAATAACGTAATGGTGAACACTCGCCGTACGTCGGGTAATCGGATGGTAGAAAGGTGATGACGGAATCAAGTCATGTAATTCCTGCGTACAGTCACTCTCCAACATATAACCTGTAAAATATCGAAAGTCCGGCTACCCTACGCTTACCAATTAGCTTCTTAGTACACTTTTGCACTGATTCCATCCCTCGCAACTGTTGGCGGAATGGACGAGAAAGTTTTGACAGGATGATGGCCAAGGCTAAGAGAAAGATAACAGGGCCTTCTAAAATCACGTCGGGCTAGCAACACCTTACTCACACATTTGAAACACCAGGAACAATATGAAATTTCATCATATACTAATGACCCGCCCTAGCTACGCCTAATTATAATCTATATATCTTTGAAATTTTGAGTCTTTCTCAACTGTAATATGCATGTGTTACATTCAAAAATTCTCTAAGAAACAATCTGTCCATTAATAAAAAAATCATAAAAATATGTTCAGTAGTTTTTGAGTTTATCATGTTTATATAGACAGACAGACATGGTGGAAGGGAGTTTTTTAATATTATGTACGAGTAAGGATAACAATTGATATCAGCTGTCAACGAATAGTTTCTCGTTCGCAAAAATTGGAAACTTGGAACGGGATAAACTTCTTTAAAAAAACTCTTCCTCTCTCTCAATCGTTCCCGCATCATCGCGTTATCATAAACGTCAATTTATATTGATACCAGAAAAACGCCGTTTGGGGACAATACCATGAAATACAATTATCCAATATGATTTGACGTAAGCAAATTTTTACGTAGTCGAGATCGTAAGCATAAAAAGTCGTGTTAAAGAAAGAAAGAAAGATAACATGTTTATTTGACACATACATATACGCATAATGATCTCGACTGGTTTGTTGGTCTAGTGTTGAGTGACTGCTGATAAAAGTTTTGAGCACGATCATTTTTGTTTTGCGTCTGCTTGTGTGGGTGTAGTTTATTTATACTAAATAATTATGTACTTGATATATTGTATGTATTTAGAAATATATTAAATGTTTGTTTATCAGTTGTCTAGTGCCTACTCATAGCAAATGTTCTGCTAACTTTGGGACTAAAAGACGCTGTGTGAAAGTTATGGTATGTTATAAGAAACTTTAATTAAAAAAAAAAAACATTATATATCTCACGGCCGCGCCAAATAGGTTATTTCAGCTGAACGACGTCAACTGTTGGACATAACCCTCCTCCAATGGTCGCCATAACAACTGATCTTATGCGTCTCGCATCTATCGGGCTCTGCGACCCTCACTAGGTCATTGGTCTACCTTGTGGGAGGGCTTCCAACGCTGCGTCTTCCGGTACTTGGTGCTACTCCAGAAGCTTTCGTCCCCATCAATCATCACCAAAGTTCTGCAAGGATTTTTCGAGCTATGTTGGTAATCTTGGTTATTGGCAAGGAAACTCCAAGCATAGCCCTTTCCCTTGGCCTTTAGGTGACTTAGTCTTCTTCGAAAAAATAGGTGGGGACAAATATTTGTTTCGTACGGGAATCGAATCCGTGACATGCAGCATATTAGCCAATCACTCAACCACTGTGCCAACTGTGCCATCAAATGTACATAAATATGCTAGCCTACGCTTATTATAAGGAGCCGACCTTCTGCAACATTCTGTGCTAGTGCGCATATGTATTTGTACATATAACGGCAGAAAGGAAAGCCAGAGTTCCAGTACATTAGACTAATTAATAGGTACCCCAGTTTTCGATTGCTAGCAGGGTTGGCTTTGGGCTCAAAATATATAGGTACAGAAGTCAATCTACATACAAAGCGCGCTCGAGCAACGCACACGTAGACGCCGTTCACGGACACTATATCTTGGAACACCTCAGCCCACTCGTCGAACAGTTCCGGCTCAAACGCTCATTAGTGTGCGTCCACCGACCGTGGGTATAAAAAGTGAAGTACGTACATGAGATTGTCTTCTGTACCTATCTATTATGTGCTTAGAGTTAACAAACAGTGGTGCACACGGCCAATCAATACTAGTAAATAGTTTGTCGTTTTAATAGATACGAGTATTATAAATTTATAATATTGACAAAATTTTATCTAAACGTTAGAACATGTAACTGGACTAATGCACTCCTTTATACATGCCAATTAGGAAATTAAGTTACAATCATTCAAGCACTGAAATTTTAATTAAATATTCTTAGGTAGTGTAATTTTAAAAAGTTGGTTTATTCTACTTGTAGGTAAATGATATGGGAATCGATGCACTATGCATGAAGCGCATCGGTATTGGTTTTTACATACTCACACATAAACATTCTAGAGAGGCAACCAAGATTTATCAAGCCCAGCGGCTTCGCCCACGTGATAGCAGAAAATTAACCCAAGGGAACATACTTCCGGGATAAAAAGTATCCTATGTCCTATTCCAGGACATGGTCTATCCCTGTACCAAGTTTCATCAAAATCGGTTTTGCCATTTAGGCGTGAAGACGTAACAAACAAACTCACTTTTGCTTTTATAATATTAGTAAGGAATTAGGGATTTGTCAAAATGGTAATTCTTTTATATCTTAAAATAATAATCATCAATACATATAATAAATCTGTGGAACAAGTGGACATATATTATTCAGACTTCGTTTCATAGAAATCGGTTGACTATATCGAAAGATATATAAATTTGAAGTATTCAAGAAGTAAATTATCACACCACACGCAGCAATCATATTTTAATTAATATACGACTTGAAATAAAAAAAAAAAAACAAAGAAAATGTAAACTTAACCTCAACTGAAAAACTTGACAGTACTTGTAGCAAAAGGCATACACACGCCATGAGAGTGAAATCGTGGGAAAAATGAATCTATTATTAGGACGAACTTCAACCACTTAGTGTTCACAAAACGGGGTCAAGCTCTCGGACCCCATGAATCTATTTAGATCACACGACTCAAAACGATCATTATACGATTAACCCTTCAGATACCGTCAATTACAGACACAATAGTAAGACAATAGATGCGCGGCCACCGGGTGTCGCTTGGGGATTCATGAATTAATTCAATAAAATCAAGGGGAACCCAATTCTCTTAACACAATTCATGACGCGTTAAAATCGGTCGCCCAATCGGGAGCGTCCCATGTCCACCTAATGTAACTGACCCCTTGACTTGGGCAGATCTAGGTCAGGAGAACAACTAAATAAAGAAATAAACTAATAAACGTTGGTATCCATTGATCCATTTATGTATTCGGCATCGTTACACCATCTTGATTTTTTAGGATGTTTCTTACGCAATACGAATTGGTTAGCGTTGTTTTGTTACAAGCTTTTATTTTTAGTTTCACCTGTCCTGATGTTTGTCTGTTATCAAATCCCACAAATTAAATTTGACCCATTTCCCGGTTACCGATTGAGCTGAAATTTTGCATGCCTGTGTAAATCAGATGGCAATGCAAAATTATTATGACATGGAACTGATCCGATGATGGAACCGGAAGGTGGTTATAGGAACTTGGTAGTTAAACGACACAACACCATCGAATTTGGACTCGTATGTTCTTTTTTTTTAATATAAAAAATGGTTCTCTTTAAAAGCTTGTTTTATGTAAACGGTTTTGTATGTAGACACAATTATTTCAGGAAATAACAACGAAATTCTAAGATGAAATCCTTAATAAGCCTTGATCGCGTAACTAGGGTAGGGTATTCGTGTATGCGTGAGTAGAAAACAATACCGATGCACTACCAATGTAGTGAGTTGATGCCCATTAATATAGGCTATTATTTACGTATAATTACGACGAGTACGAATCATTATTAATTTACATATAAAATTATATCTGTTTACTTAAAAGTTACGCAAGCGTATATTTAAGTAAACAGATTTTCGAAATCGGTTACAAATTAAGTCAATATGATACCGAAACGAACTAACAAAACTAATCCCAGGTAAAAGAAAAAAATCACTGAAATCATTCGAACCTAATGTTATGAAAACTCAGGCAACCGAAAACCTCATGAACACAATAGAGAGGCACGGGGTACGAGGTACGGGAGGGAGCGGAAAAATGGGGGTGAAAAGGGAGGTAGGGGGGGAGGTCGAGTGATCGGCCACGACTAAGGACATCGGCGCATCTTGCCCTTCGGTCGCCTCATTAGCTGGCACACTCGAGTTATTGTCGTCTGGATATGAGAACAGGGGGAAATGCCGGTCTTATGTTACTGGGCCGAGCGTGTTGGCATAGCGGGTAAGTGTGTGCTCGCCTTTTTGCTGGCGATAGTTGCGCCAATGGGTGTTGTAGGTACTTAGTATTATTACACCTTAATAAGGTAGAATGTTGAGATTTTAAACGCATAAATAAAATAATATTCCACAACTATCACACAACGCCGTCTAGACCCAAGCTAAGCAGAGCTTGTGTTATGGGTACTAGACAACTGATAAACATAGGTACTTATATATTAAAAAAAAATCTTAATACATACATATTATAGATAAATTACACCCAGACACAAAACAAATGATTATGCTCATCACATAAACATTTGTCCTGAGTGGGAATCGAACCCACGACCTCCGGCATAGCAGTCAGGGCGATTAACCACTAGACCAACAGGCCAGTCGATATATCTCAATTCTCTACATATAATTGCATTTATGTGTTTTACTAGTTGTCGCTGCGGTTTCACCTCAGTCTGATATTATTGCCTTCCACGATAAATAAGCTATCCAAAAATAAAAGAAGTCAATTCAATTCGTATCAGTCAACCAACTCTTCAGTTTTATAATATTAGTTTATTTTTGTCACTTGGTTTTAACATAGCAAGAATATGGATTACGTAGCAACTTTCAAATTTTTACAGAAGCTTATAAAAGAACTTAGCTAATGAAATTTATGTTATGAATGTTAGAACAGTCAATAGAAAGAAGTAACAAACAAACAAACAAGTCACTTATCTCCAAACTGCAATGTAGAATTAGATAAGAATGTAACATCTCTTTTTACATCACAAACAAAAATAAGTTTTGTCGAAGAAAACATCCGAGTTGCACTGGGACCTATCAGGAGTCTAGACTTAAGGTGGTGCATCATGACTCACATTTTCACTGTTTTTCATACAACCGCTCATAACTGATTATGATGTTAGTATTCATTTTTCATTAGATATTTTGGAAACACAGTATCTTGTGGATATTATCTAGGTTTCTAAAGAAACCAATTTCTAAATTTGTGTTAAACTACGAGTAATCCAGTAAAAACCTCTGAAAATGTCCTATTTTGTATGAAATTTGACACTTCATAATTTGCCTAAAAATTAAAAAAGTCAAAAAAGTAATCTTCTAGAGACCTTGCAAATTTTATTAAGATTCTAAATGACGACAAATTTTTCCAAAAACTTTTAAGGGTTTAAAAAAAAACAGCTATTTCCTGGAGCAAGTTTTGTGAAATTTTCGAGTAAATCTCGGAATTACCGAATACTAACAAAGTTTTCAGGCGTTATCTCTCTTTTTTTGCGTGGCCTTTTCGTCAAACATCGCGTTGGATTGCATTAAATGAAGTAACAAGCTTTTAAACAATTTTCGATGTTTACGATAGGCATACAGTCTTACCGCTGGAACATATATGTTTCAATATACGTTTAGGTTGTAATGTATTACTATTAATGTATACATTGAGTTCTCGCACTCTAGAGGGAAGCGGTATTACGCGTCAGATTTTTACTGACTACACGGGGCCCTGGAACGCAAAGCAAAGAAGGTTTTTTGTTTTGAGTTCCAGGGCTCCGGCGTTGGCCTTGCGGACAGCGAGCCATGGGTAGCTCGCTGTCCGACCGCCCGGTAGCTGTCCGGCCAATCCCAAGACGTCGACAACGCGCAATGTAACCGCGCGCTTCAAGTGAGCTGCCAGCAACAGCAGGGGCCCAGCTGGGTCGAAACCTACTGGGGCCAGGGTTATCTGAAAAGGAACTCGAGCCCCGGTATGAAAGTTTGAAGGAACAGGGTGGGTTTTTAGTCAGTAAGAGTCTGACACTATCTCCCGCTCCACCCAAGAGCGGGGTTGTCATTGGATAAATTTTGGCCACCAAAAAAGGCGTTCCCTTTCAGACATGTCTCAAAATGGTAGGTTATTTTTTTGGTGACAACCGATCTGTCTAATAAATAAAATTAGTGATGGAGTCGCATTTATTCTACAATAAACAAACACTATATGACATAATAAACGTAAGTCTTGAAAGTAGTTACCGGGGCCATGGGTTGTGCGAAAGAGACCCCGGGGCCCTGGTACAAAGGCAAAGAAGGAACAGGAGGTGGTTTTAGTCACTAAAAGTCTGTCGCTTGTTTGTGTGTGTCGAATTTTAGAGTTATTGTATTTAATAACTCTAAAATTAAAGAGAATTGAGATATACTTTTCATAAATAAATCAAAAATAAGTTTTCATACAACACGGTTGTACACAAGCGGGTATATTATAATCGTAATATCACAATATTTCATGAATCCCCAAGCGACCACCGGTGGCCGCGCATCTATTGTCTTACTATTGTGTCTCTAATTGACGGTATCTGAAGGGATATCATAATAATGATGACGATTTCAAGATTGACAAACAGAAACAAAATAAATCTACTTACGACATGTTGTCCACACCTTCATTTGACAACTAACACTTTATCCTAACAGCACTTACTTTTGTTTACTTAATTACCTAATCTATATTTAATTAGAAATTGTTATACACTTCTTATCACTAAACATATGCTTGTCTGTCGACAGTCTGACACAAGTATAACTAATTATTTTTATATACCCTCAATATAGTATTTAAAAATCATCTTATGACCCTCAATATGGTGATCGTAGACAAAGTTTGACATTTTGTAAACTACCTCCATTTTAACCCTTCAGATACCGTCAATTAGAGACACAATAGTAAGACAATAGATGCGCGGCCACCGGGTGTCGCTTGGGGATTCATGAATTAACCCTTCAGATACCGTCAATTAGAGACACAATAGTAAGACAATAGGTGCGCGGCCACCGGTGGTCGCTTGGGGATTCATGAATTAATTCATTAAACCCCAAGAGAACGCGGGCGTTCGCGCACCTATTGTCTTTCTATTGTGTCTCTATTTATCACGATTGAAGAGTTAAATAGATAGCAAATAGGTAGATAAATTTCAATATTTTTGCTCGAGCTTCATTGAACCCTTTTTTGAGGTAGTAAATCATGAAATGACTTCTTCCGCATTAGGGAGCTAAGGGCGATATCAGATTGTTACTGACTAAAACCCACCCGTGTCTTTAAGTTGCCTCTGTTCTGTTTGGTCTGTTCTTACTTTTGGGATTTGCACAAAAATGTTGCAATTATGAGAGAACGTCATCTTGGTAGATAGACTTTATCGTATTACAATTAGACTTAACCGTAGTGTATTGTAATTTTAATTTAATTCAATTCTTGTAATTGTATTTTTGTGCTGTAATTTATCAATTATTTATTTTTGTTTGTTTCTTTATATTATTTATTTTTTAATTAACTATTACCGACTGCAACAATCCAAATCCAAAATCTTTTTCGATATTTTGGTTTTGGTTTGTATTTGTATTATTGCTTTATTTTTTATTATTATGCTTGCGTTTGATCAATGCAATGCAATTAATCATGTGTTTTGTGATGAAATGCTTTTTTTAAATTTGTGTGTAAATAACAATTACACTTTCAAAATTATTTTTAACGTCTGTAAAGTTTACGATACGAAATCGATCCCAATAGAAATAAATAAATTATGAAAATATAACGCAGTATTTTTCGTTGGTTCTAAATTGAATGTTGGCGTGTCATATCTTGATAAACTGAATGCTTATAAACTGCAGGCTATTCTATAAAGATGATACATACGTCAAAATGAGCTTAAAGTGAGCTGACAATCCACCACTTCGTATTGAAAGATAACTTTCATTCCTTCCTTCCTTCTCATTTCATATTAGTTTCCGCGATGAGATTTTTACAGAATCACACAGCGATATTATTTTAGTACAATACGATAATATAACAACATCCCTTGGCGAACTTTTACGGCACTGCGTATAACTAATATATCATTGTAATAAAAATAGTTACAATAATTTTCTTTGTAAATCGAGGTCAGCCATGTTACCCAGATAACGAAATAACATATACAAGAGATTGTGTGCCAAGTAGTTCGGAATATTAAAGATAATGCGTGGTTATGGCATACAGCAGCCATGGTATCGCCAAGTTTCGTTTATTCAAGGATTTACAATGAGATATATTTGGCCACTTTCCATTTTGTCCGATTTTCACGAGGCAATGTTACATTTTGGCAAGTCGGTCACTTCATGTAATTGAATAATTTATTGCGTGACCGCAGTAGAGTATACCGGGTATCGGTACATGTATATATGTTTATATGGATTTGGAGTTTTGTATGCTCGATGTTTAATTGGACGAAAGGACGGTACATAGGCGATGAGACCTGGAATACAGGTTATGTCTATTTTGGTTTCAGTGGTTTTAACTTGTACGAAAAACAATAGCATAAGGTTATTTTGTGAATCTAGAAGACAAAATATTACTACAAAAACCTATGGCATTTTAAGCGTATATTGTGTTACATATCTATTTGAATGTGCAGGTAAGTCACATTAGTAGATACCAAGCATCTGGTAATCAGCAAACAAACTAGTCCATTCAAATCTACTGCTTCTTTCTTTAAAAGACCATCTCAGAAATTCTGTATTCGGTACTATGATTTGATGTTGTATGAACTTTAAAAGTGACCTCTGAATCTAGGAAACACTGGCCTCGCCTAGTTTAACCCTTCAGATACCGTCAATTAGAGACACAATAGTAAGACAATAGATGCGCGGCCACCGGTGGTCGCTTGGGGATTCATGAATTAAACTAACCTATGAATAGCATTTGCAGATCTTTGCGGATTTATACCGTAAGCGTAGCGTAAAATCAGCTTTTCCAGGTTTCCACTATTGGGACTCAGATCTTCTTTCAAAGAAGAAGAACCGTCGCTACTCTGTTTTCGTATAATATATAATACTAGCTTTTGCTCGCGGCTTCGCCTGCGTAGATAATATATAGCCTATATCACTCAGAAATAAAGCAGTGGTCTATCGGTGAAAAAATTTAGCAATCGGACCAGTACTTTTAGAGATTAGCTTTTACAAACAAAAGAACAAACCTTACCTCTTTATAAGATTTGTGTAGATATATATATAAACCTTACCTCTTTATAAGATTTGTGTAGATTTGTTTCGACTGAAATGATGATGATGATTACGTACGTAGTTAGGTTTAATATTAATAGTTAGTTAATATTTAAGTTTCTTAAACTTCATAATTATTATAAATATGCAAATGATAGATTTTTTTTCTTCGTTTCTACATTTCAGTATCCATTAATGATAGTTTATGACTACCAAGTAGTGAGTAATTTTAGTCAACAGGACATTTTATTTCCACCTACAGAACCACATACAAGCATTTTCGCAGTCGAATAAAGGCAACAGCCACACAGTGATCAATCTTGTAAGTAAATTTCATAGTGGGGTCACTGACCTCTGCTAAGCTGGTGAACTTTCAGAACAATGTTAGATGGTAACGGATATATACGATACATTTGGAAACAGTTGTATGTACGATACAGGTATGCGGTATCTATACTAATATTATAAAGAGGTAAATTTTGGAAGTACTGGTCCGATTGCAAAAATTTTTTCACCGATAGAAAGCTGCTTTATTCCTGAGTAACATAGGCTATATTTTATTTACCGACTTCCCAAAAAGGAGGAGGTACTACGTTCGGCTGTTTGTATGTTTTTTTTTTTTTTTTGTATGTTTGTTCGTCGAATACTCCCCCAAATGTGGACGGATTTTCAAAATTCTTTTTTTGTTCGAAAGTAGATAGTTCTGAGGTGGTCCCATTATCACCAAATTAGGATCTGATGATGGGATCTTGGAGAAATCGAGGGCAACCTTCAAATTTTATAGGCTCACTTATTGATTTTCGCATATTTTATGAAGTATCTTGTGTATTTGCGTATGGTCGGCACCATCTCAGGTAGCTGGGCTGATGATGGAAGGTACAACTCCTTAACAGTAAGAAGTTACTCGAACAGGCAAGGACTGTTTTAGTAAATTGTTTTGATGTTTGATAGGGCATTTGCCACAATTGGTCTCATGATCATCAAGTCATGACCTGATGCTGCAGTCAGGATAGTCTGCAGAGTACCTAAGTCCTCGACAACAAACAGCAGATATATCGAGTTTAGGCTCATTGAAAACGGCTCGATGTGTGGATAAACGTACTGCTAATAAAGAACACCGAAGTACATAGAGACCTGATGCTGAAGCCAGGAGCATCAGGAAAAGTACAAACCTTGAAATTACAGCACCGTAGTCGTGTTTGGGCTCATTTTAAACAGGACTAAATTTTAAGTTCATTGCAATGTTGACATAAATCATCTAGTCTAATGACTGATTGAAAGATTTACCTTTCGGCTTCATCATCAGATCAGTTCGATATATCCTTTCTCTCTCCAGCATCTAGTCTAATGACTGTTTGAAAGAAGAGGGGGAGAGGATATATCGAACTGATCTGATGATGAAGCCGAAAGGTAAATTAATGTAATCTAACCGTGTTTGGGATTATTAGAACCGTTATGAGATGCGCTCTGACTATAAGGTATTTAAGTTTGACTGAGGGGTACTTTTTAGTGGTGGTACCATAACTAAAAAGTGTAAAATAAAAAAAAAACTTTTTACAAAAAAAATATAACCGACTTCAATGATAAAAAACACTGAAAAGTATCAAATAACTTTAATTTTGGAAGTCGGTGTTAAATAACGAAGAGACTAAACTATTATAGAAACACCAACTTCCAAAATTAAAGTTATTTGATACTTTTCAGTGTTTTTTATCATTGAAGTCGGTTATATTTTTTTTGTAAAAAGTTTTTTTGTACTCGAGCGAAGCCGCTGGCAAAAGCTAGTTGAGAATAAAGGTAGCAAATATAGCATCGTTGGGGCCCAGCAGAGTCGAGGCCTACTGGAGCCGTGGATGATGTGAAAGAGATCCCCGGGGCCCAGAAGCAATGGCAAATAAGGAACAGGAGTGGGTTTTTAGTCAGTAACAGTCTGACACTGTCCGCGCAAGAGCAGGGGATTTCATTAGATGATTTTCCCACTTAAAAAAAATATAGCATGTATATTTGATTAGGTATATCGCTCATTTGGTGCAACAACGGCGTAATTACACTTTTTACAAAACAAGTTTTATAATGTTAAAATGTGCGAAAGACTATTTATATCGGGAGAAACATAATTTACGTTGATTTTATTCAATAAGACGACCCACTGACCAACGATTAGAATCGTAATAAGTTTCGCTAAAATGCCATAACCATTAATATTAATCTTTGACTGCATCTCCTGTTTTTTATTTTTTTTTTTTTTCTCTCGACGGGGAAAATCATCATTGACGAAACCCGCTCTTGGCTGGAGCGGGAGACAGTGTCAGAGTCTTACTGACTAAAAACCCCGCGCCGTTCCTTCTAGCCTTCATACCGGGGCTCTAGTTTCCTTTCGGATAACCCCGACCCCGGTAGGCTTCGACCCAGATGGGCCCCTCCTGTTGCTGACAACTCCTTGAGGCGCGCGGGAACAGTGCGCGCCGTCGACGCCTTGGCTCGGTCCAGACAGTTACCGGACGATCAGACAGCGAGCTACCCATGGCTCGCCGTCCGCGAGCCCGCGTCTACGGTGGCCGGAAATCGGGATCGGAATCCCGGCGGCGGCGGCGGGGGCGCCGTTGCCTGATGCGGTCTGCCTCCTCCTTTGCTAGCATTACTGCTTCGCAGAAGGAGGCGACCGCCTGCCATTCCTCCTCGCTCCGGACCATGGCCTGAACCAAGGCCCGGCGCGAGAGGTCTCCGCCGCCGATCACCCCCACGAGGGCACGGCGTTGCTCCGCCCAAGCAGGGCACACCTCAACTGTGTGCTCCACCGTGTCCTCCGGGCGTTCCGCACAGTGGCGGCACCCGGGCGTCTCTTCCGCTCGAATCCGATGCAGGAACCTCCCGAACTTGCCATGTCCGGTGAGGACCTGCGTCATGCGGAAGGTAAGGACGCCGTGAGGTCTTTCCAGCCACGCCTCAAAGAGGGGACTTACCGCCATAATTGTGGCGTGCCCAGCACTGGGTTGCGACAGTCGCTGACGCCATTTCACCGTGAGATCCCGCCGGAGCTCTGTCCGCCATACCTCGACCTGTCGCGGTAGTGGACTTTCGCCCCGGCGTTGCATCTCCACGCGCTTATCGTGCATGTGTGCAAGGACTGTTGCCTCCAGATCCCACGGTGGTAGGCCAGCCAGAAGGCTCGCCGCTTCGCGGGAGATCGTGCGGTAACCCCGCACCATCCGTATTGCCATGATCCTCTGGCAGGCGTTCAGACTGCATCTCCTGTGAAATTTCTAAAAGTGTAATTACGCCATTGTTGCATCATATGAGCGATATGTTAAAATTTTCAAGTGTTAAGCTCGCGCTTGACCACTAATTTATCTGATGGTTAGCGATAATGTGGTTAAAGAGACGGTAGAAGATGCTTGCCTAGAAGCAACCTTTACTTAGAGACAACCTAGAGGGTTGTAGTTATCAGGACTCACACACTCACTCTTTTCACTCATTAGACTCGTTAAATTCATTAATTCATGAATCCCCAAGCGACCACCGGTGGCCGCGCATCTATTGTCTTACTATTGTGTCTCTAATTGACGGTATCTGAAGGGTTAAACCCCAAGCAACACATTCATTCTCTCATTGTCTTTATTGTTTCTAATTACGGTATAAGAAAAGTAAAAAATAGAAGGCTCGTTTTGACATTTGAAAAATACCCTAGAATGTAACTTGGAACGACACTGAACGAAACAATAAAATAATATTAAGGGGTCCGGTGTAGTAGTAGCTATTTTAGTAGTAGTTACATCACACTGGACAAACCACTAGGTAGTCAAAATATAAATGTCAAAACAGGCCTTAATTTTTTTGCTGTACGCACAATGATAGTATCCCTCAGTAATAATTGACAAAATCTTAATAGTTTGGCTCGAATTATATCTATTGTACTACTAAAATATTTAAAAATATTCTCAACTAAAGAGAACCTAATAAAAGAGGAGAAATAAAAATACAAGAACACTGAAGATTTTATGCTTAAATCTGAGCACATTTTTAAAAAGTACGTGGTTGAGGAATTTTCAATTTGCTCGGGACACGGAAATGAGGCAAAATATTATGCCGAGATTAAATGCAACTAGTTACTTAAATTAAAGTTGAAGCAGGCCACAATAACAGGGTGATGTGAGGAATCCGATTGATGTGAGACGTAGTGCTGTAAGTAGCCTTTTATACGCTCAGTGTCAGCTTTTATAACTGCACCCCTAAAGAAAAGTACAATACAAACATAAAAGACTAGATATAAAATTTTTGCGCCCCTCTAGGGACTGCACCCTGTGCCCTAGTTACGGTATTGGAGTGACGCACTGGATCAGCCGTAATGGTGACACTGAGAGAGGCATAGGTCTAACAGTGGGCTTCTTTTGGCTGAAATGATGATGACGATGAATAACTACACGAGTCAATCTCCAAGGTTGAGCAACGCTTGGTTGTGTTATGTTGGTAGGTTAATCTGTAGATGGGTAACCATCTATCTTAACATAACGAGATTCCTCCGTGCCACGGAAAGCACCTTCAGGGATTAGTCCCGACTATCCCATGTAGATCTTTGACATTCGTTATAGACAATCAGAAGACAGAAAACATGATACGGTGGAATTATTCCAAAGAGTTACGATCACAGCTCATTCAATCCCCTAGAGAATAGGAATCCCAACCTGAATCCCGGCAGTGGGAACATTAGTAGGCTGGTTATGCAATGCTATGACTTTAAAATAAATGGAACACAGAATGCAAGGTAAGCACATTTAAATTGGTGGAAACTAACAGTATACAATAAAATGCGACTGGTATATAATCATAAAATTGTTAATTTTGCTGTGCGATGATGCCATTTAGCCGATTTCGACCACAGCGACTGCATTCCTTGGCTCCACATGCTAGTTGTAAGCTCAGATGTGCTGCTCTGTTATGTGCCCTAATATGACTTGTGTGTGATAGTGAATATCTAAAAACGTCTGTTTGTCTTACCTAAAATGATAAATATACCTACCTACACACTCGATTCTTTAATACAAAACATCATTAACATTTAATTCACTCTCGCGCCATCAACTGAAGCGACACAACAAACTTAACGATGACAAAACACAAACAAAAACGTCCTCAACTTGAGAAAAATGACCTATCACGAGACGACACTGACAAATTATAATATTTCCTACACCATAGGGTTTTCCCGGCCCCATTAACATAACAGCCGAGCGACCTCGAGGCCTACATAGGCAAAAAATCTCTGGGAGTCTTCCAAGGCGCCGGTTTATCTGGTTTTTTCAGAGATGAGGCAGACGCGACGGCGCCATGCCCCGCCGGACGGGCGCCGCCGACCCAAACTGGGCCACCTCCCCCAGCTTTATACCCCGTTTCATTTTGGCTACAGAACTATTGCTTGAATTGTTGAACCCGTTCGGAGTTGAACTTTGTAAATGGTTGTGAACCGAACTGAGTTATAAAAATATAAAAGAGTGGGTTTATCTGCAGATGCAATATCAGATATGGGACGTAGATACAAAGACGTAATAAATAATGATTGTGTTATTTTCATGCAGACTCGAAGAGATACTTGTTCTATTTTTAGAAATAGATCTTCTTATATAAATTAATAATAATATATTCCACAACTACAACACAACGCCGTCTAGTCCCAAGCTAAGCAGAGCTTGTGTTATGGGTACTAGACAACTGATAATCATACTTATATATTTCTAAATACATATTATAGATAAATTACACCCAGACACAGAACGAATCATGATCATTCGTTCTGTGTCTGGCTCACATAAACCACAAAAACACAAATGGTCTCATCACATAAACATTTGTCCTGGGTAGGAATCGAACCCACGACCTCCGACATAGCAGTCAGACGCTTTTAATGGAACGTGGTACCAACCGGTGATTATCCCTGTATACCTACGCTATGCTAGTGCATCCAAACACAACCCCCGGTTGAAGGAAAACTGTTGCAACATGTAGAAAATAATATAAGGCTATGGTTTTTGGAGTCTTTTATGGAGTGGAAGTATTATTATATTATTATTAGGTTCTCCATATAAACTTTGGACCCCCGTTTAAATCGCTTAGCAGATGATTTCAGAAAATCTTCTCTTAGTGATCTTAAGAGGAAAGCTTCTGCTGAATTTCACGCTCCTAGGCTCCGTAGTTTCGGCAGTGCGTTGATGAGTCAGTCAGTCACTTTTTCCTTTCATAAATTACCCGCTTTTGTCAGCGGCTTCGCCCGCGTATATAAAATATAGCCTATGTCACTCAGGAATAAAGCAGCTTTCTATCGGTGAACTAATTTTAGCAATCGGATCAGTTCTTCCAGAAATTACCTTCTACAAACAAGAAACCAAACTTTACCTTTTTCTTATATTATATTATTGTAGATATGAGACTGATTACAAAGTAATAACATTTATGAGTATTTATATACCAGTAACTGTCTTAAAGTATTTACGGATTTAAAATCCGCTTACAATTCAGCTTAAATAATTACAAAATCATTTAAACTGGATCTAGGATACCAATGGACTTGGACAGTATTAACAATATTAATTAATGGATAGTATTGGATAGCATCGCCATTTAATTGCGCGAATACTGATATTAATTGAGTGACGCGAATTAGTGGTCATATAATTACATTGGCTTATTGTGTTTCAATTAATCATTTAATAATAATTGTTAATCCCTATTGTACTGTTATTAAATGAATTGTGGAAATGTTGAAATTTATTGATATTAGTATTAATTTGAGTATATAGTAGCACAGGTTTTGGGTCATAGTACGTTTATTTTTTAATTTAACTACTAAGCACCTGATGGTAAGCAGTGATGCAATCGTTGATGGTGTGGCACACTAGTTTATTAAGAGCCTATTTTCCTATTCACTAAACAAGCTTTTAATAAAAACCATTTTTCATAGCAAGCTTTTATAGCTCGGTATACCTATATAATTACCACTACTGTACATGAAGTTTAAATAAATAAATAAATAATTTATACTCGTCAAGACGAATCATTCGAGTCCAAACTCGATGGGGTTGTGTCGTTTAACTACCAAGTTCCTATAGTCACCTTTCGAGTCCATCATCAAATCAGCTCCTTGTCATAATAATTTTGCTTTGTCATCTGATTTACACATGCATGCAAAATTTCAGCTCAATCAGTAACCGGGAAGTGGATCAAATTTAATTTACAAGATATGATGACAGACAAACATCGGGACAGGTGAAACTAAATAAAAGCTTGTAAATAAAAATACAAAAGTTCAGTATTAAAATAGACACTGTAAATCGCGCTAAATGTAGACTACGAACACGGTTTTAGACCAGGCAATTTTTCAGAAAAACTGTTCGCTAGAGCTTTTTACGACAAAGAGGCATTCAATCAGTGGTAACGATCGTCAAAAGCCGAAAGTGTTAGGGATTAACCTAGTGGAATTCCGGCAGCGCATGTGTGAGAATGTCACTTTACGACTGGCAGACACTAAACGGAGCTCACAAACAAAAATCACCTTTATTTCAGTTCAATTTCAGCGAAGTTTAGCGAACCTCGTTTGAAAGGTTCAAACTGAATGGCACACAGCTAGTTACCCGTATTTAAATGAGTACAACAACTCTATTCGTGGAACAACGAAGAACCTTTTCATAGAAGTGGTTAAGTTGTGTTGTTCTGACGCATTACAATAGTGGGTGTTGTAAGAATTTGAGCGCGTCACCCGTTGTTAGGAAACTGTCAAGTGTGAACTTTTTGCAAATAATGGAAGGATGAATGATGATGAATATATTTATGTCAGTTTGGGGGAGGCCTTTGTCCAACAGTGGACATATTTCGGCTGAAATAATGATGATAAGTGAATAGGTATATTACTTTAGTATACGTTTAAAACTGTAGCAGGAATAAAAATGGGATGAAAGAAAAAGAAATCAAAGAAAGCGTTTTTTAATAGGAAATATGTGTGTGGCAGCTTAAATGTGCCGTTTTGCTTGAAATGTTTTTTAACTCCCTTTTTGGGTGAAAAACAACATCTGTGAAAAAAAACAGTTTTTTGGGCCCAAGGGTAAACCCTTGGACCCAAAAAACTGTTTTTAGGCTTGGTATTGATGATTCAGTGAGTCAGGCCTTCCCCTTGTATATTCTAGATTTGTGCCACTTAATAGGGGCGACTAAA
This sequence comes from Mythimna lalbum, assembly GCA_949319445.1. Taxonomy (NCBI): domain Eukaryota; kingdom Metazoa; phylum Arthropoda; class Insecta; order Lepidoptera; family Noctuidae; genus Mythimna; species Mythimna lalbum. Next base: position 19,339,548 of record OX439346.1, on the reverse strand, counting down.
ACTTGATATAATATTATACCATCGTAAAGAAAGGACTAGGCAATCAAAAAAACGATCAATTGATTTTCCGAGGTATGCCAAACGTCTAGCAGCAGTTGAAAAGCACTTCACTTAGGGTGACCGATACACGTCTTTTGACAATAGGGAATGGAAGAAGAAAAGAGTAATATGGAATAGGGGTCGGAAGATGATGATTTATAAAATATTGTTTGTAATATAAAGTGTTTGTTCTAAAGTTTTTTTCTACAAGTCTCTGAGCCTGTGGCTGTGATTTCTAAGCTGTGTAGCTGGTGGTACAGACAAAGTTTATAGTTTCAGAGGTTTCAAGCTGAGTACTTTTTAAGCTTTCGTATCGATGCTGACAGGTTAAACTGCTAACTGAGCTGGAGGTTGTGAGAATTGGAAATTGATTCCAATAAGAACAAGTGAAAATTAAGCGTTTTGTTGGAATCTTTACTACTCATCAGCCGGTAGCCACCGCGATTGTAGGAATATAGATATGAAGATTAGAGCGAGGTTGTACTGATACTGTAATGGTCCAATATTATGTAGTATACCCTTAATTCATGAATCCCCAAGCGACCACCGGTGGCCGCGCATCTATTGTCTTACTATTGTGTCTCTAATTGACGGTATCTGAAGGGTTAAGCAATTTTTTCATCGAGTTCTTTGGTGTGATAATTATGGAATCCATTTAATACATTAAAGTTTAGAGATATTTGATCTCTATTACTTTATAGCCTTATATCATGCGGATATTATTTATATTACAGTTACATCCATTATCGACAAGTACATTAATTATAAGTCAGGTACATTACCTGATAAAGGTGTTATGTGCTAATAATAGTCAACTAACTTAAGCCTCTAAAAACCCCACCCGAAATCAAAACATCCCTCCAACTACCAATCCAGGACCAATAACGCGTGATGACGTAACAGCTCTGCATTGTCTGGAAAACAGCCAGTGGGTTGTCCTTCAGTCCTTGGCGGGATAGGGCGACGGCGCGGCGCCATAGAGACACAACGTTATGGCGCTCTCGAGGTCACCCTGGTTCCCGGGAATAGTACGGAGATACCGCATTCTGACTAATGCGGGGATGTGTTTGACGTTTGATGCTGTTTTTTTTTGTAAGTGACGCACTTATACTTAACAAGCGACCCGCCCCGACTTCGCTCGGGTGTTTCTCCTCTATTTAATGGATGTTATTATACATATAAACCTTTCTCTTGGATCACTCTATCTATTAAAAATACCGCATCAAAATCCGTTGCGTAGTTTTAAAGATTTAAGCGTACATAGGGATATAGGGACAGAAAAAGCGACTTTGTTTTATACTATGTAGTTATGACCGAAAAAAATGAAAGTCAGCTGAAATCGTAGAGGTTAAAAGATAGGTTATAAATATCTTTTGACTAATGCGGGGATTTCTGGGAACTAGATATTATTAGTGATATGAGTCATAATAAAATCAACATCATCATCATTTCAGCAGATACACGTCCACTGTTGGACATAGGCCTCCCCCAAGCGTCGCCACAACGAACGTTCCTGTGCGTCACGCATCCATCGGTTTCCCGCAACCTTTACCAGGTCATCAGTCCACCTTGTTAGCGGCCTTCCAATGCTGCGTCTTTCGGTACGCGGTCGCCACTCCAGAAACTTTCGGCCCCAACGGCCATCTGTTCTGCGAGCAATGTGCCCTGCCCATTGCCACTTAAGCTTGGCAATTCTTTGTGCTATGTTGGCAAAATAACTGACAATTATTTTCACAGAAGCTTAAAAGACTTAATATACATACTAACGTCAACAAGTTTACTTTGAAGTGTTTGTTCAAAACCACTTACAGAAATTTATAAAATGTATCAATTGTGACGATATAAGTATCTAATGCGGAAGTTTTTTTTGCAATGTGGCTCCGAACTAAGAGCTAATAACCACTAAATATTTTCATAAAACATTATTTTTGTAGACAAATATTCATATTATTTTATTATTAATTCATGAATCCCCAAGCGACCACCGGTGGCCGCGCATCTATTGTCTTACTATTGTGTCTCTAATTGCCGGTATCTGAAGGGTTAACTAGCTTTTTCAATCTTCACCCACGTGCACAAAATATAGCCTATGTTACTCAGAAATAATGCAGCTCTCAATCAGTGATAAAATAAACGCGACCTAAATCTACCGACTCTAATTTCACAAATTCTACATATCAGTAAAAATGTAGTGTTTTTTTTTTTTGTTTTTATGATATTTCGAAACAAATTGTGCAACAAATAGTACTCTGTTGTCATCATTATCATCATCATCATTTCAGCCGAAAGACGTCCACTGTTGTACATAGGCCACCCCCAAGTGCCGCCACAATGAACGGTCCTGTGCGTCACGCATCCATCGGAAGACCTCCTACAAATTGGGCCGATGATCTGGTAAAGGTTGCGGGAATCTGATGGATGCGAGACGCATAGAACCGTTCATTGTGGCGGCAAATGGGGGAGGCCTATGTACAACAGTGGACGTCTTTCGGCTGAAATAATGATGATGATGATGAAACTAATGCGCATTATCATTAACGATTGTGTCACTGCTTACCATTAGGTAAGATTATTAAAAAAAACAAATTTGGTCATTCAGGATTTCCAAAAGGAGCTTGAAGTAAAGATTTTCAAAAGCCATTAATTCAATCGAGTTTCAAAACACAAAATATCTCTAATATCCAAATGAAAGCCGAGCTAATTTTACCATCAAACTAAGTATATTATGAACATTATAAGGCTCCGAGCACACCTGTGGGAATAAAATTATAACAAGTGGTGGGGGCGCCCACTGGTTCACAATATACGACCCACATTAAGACCATCATTCTAAAAGAATGTTCAATTTACAACTGTGTTAATGAACAGCCCCATTTTTTACTCAACCTGTTATAACTTATTTAACTCATTTCAGAAGTTATTGTGGACACGATTTCGGTCACTGCAGTTTTATTAGCTTTTAGTGTTTTATGTCGCAACTATTAACATGTTTTTAATTAGGGAAGTTAAATGGATTTTGGTGATAAAGTGCAGCTTTTAAGTAGTTTATTATTTCATGGGTATTCTGAAGATAATATTCAAAATAGCAACAACAATTCATACAGTAAATTAAATTATGATATACTTGTTGTAGCTTTTTTTTTTTTTTTTTTTAATAATAGTATAGAGTAAACAAAATTTTATCGCTAAACGTATAATAGCAGACAAATTACGAGATCTAAGACGTAAAGAAAGCAGACGGATAAATATAAAAAAAGAAAAAAATGTTTCGCGACTTTATTTTGTAACTAGCTGTTGCCCGAGGTTTCGCTCGCGTACATAAAATATAATCTATGTCAATCAGAAATAAAGCAGCTGTCTATCGATGAAAAAAATTTAGCAATCGGACAGTACTTTTAGAGATCTCCTTCTACAAACAAAAAGAAACAACCTTTACCACTTTATAATATTACATTTTTGCCAGCAGCTTCGCTCGCGTATATAAAATATCACCTATGTCACTAATTCATAAAGCAGCTTTCTATCGATGAAACAATTTTAGCTATCGAACCAGTACTTTCAGATATTACCTCATAAACACAAAAAAATAAAAAAAAAACAACTTTATCTCTTTATTATATTAGTTTAGATACACAGCGGTGACTACGAAGTGCTAGGCGAAACAAGCACATGAATATTTTACTATGCCAATACTTAGAATCAAATATGGAACCATTATCTGTATAACAAAGTTGACACCATAATATAATCCTCCTTAAAAAAATAAAAATAAACCAAAGCGAATACTCGTACTCCAGTTCGTCACACGGCCGAACCGCACCAAAATCGCTCCCCTATTAACCAATTTCGGCGGCTTACACAAAATTTTGGGCCAATTTGGTGTGCAACGAATTTACAGTTAAGTGAAACATACACACTCACGAATATTTTACCATGCCAATACTTTGATACAAATATGGAACCATTATCTGTATAACAACGTTGATGCCATATTATAAACCCACTTAACAAAAAAAAAGAAAACAAAACGCATACTCCAGCTCATCACAAAGCTGAACCGCACTAAAATCACTCCCCTATTAAGCAATTTTTTTTTTTTTTTTTAAATCTTTTTTTAAGGAGCTTTGTCTCAGTTTAGACTATGTCGCTCCATCGTAGCCAAATTTTGTGTAAAAGTTTATGCGGCGGCTTACACTAAATTACGGGCCAATCCGATGTGTAACGAAATTTATAACCACATTGATACACAGAGGTGACTAGAAAGCATTACCTAGTTAGGCGAAACAAACACACGAATATTTTAATATGCCAATAATTAGATTCAAATATGGAACCATCATTTGCATAATCACCGTTGACACCATAACATCTCCCTAAACAAAAAATTAAATAAAACGCATAATCCAGCCTGACACACGGCCGAGCCGCACCAAAATCACTTCTCTATTAACCAATAACTATGTAAGCCGCCGCATACACCAAATTACGGGCCAATCCGGTGTGCAACGAACTTTACAACCACGTTGATACACAGAGGTGACTAGAAAGCATTACCCAGTTAGGTGAAACAAACACACGAATATTTTACTATGCCAATAATTAGATTCAAATATGGAACCATCATTTGCATATCACCGTTGACACCATAACATCCCCCTCAACAAAAAATAAAATAAAACGCATAATCCTGCCTGACACATGGCCGAACCGCACCAAAATCACTTCTCTATTAACCAATAACCATGTAAGCTACCGCATACAGAAAATTACGGGGCAATCCGGTGTGCAACGAACTTTACAACCACATTGATACACAGAGGTGACTATCAAGCGTTATTCAGTTAGGCGTAAGTAACTCTGTTACCATGGTTAGCTGGGCTTGAAGCTGTATTTATAGGCACAGGGAGCCAGGCTTCGACGACTAAATATAGGCGAGATTGTTATACATTATGTGTGGATATGTAACTGAGGGAGCAGGTTTTTAGACTGGATTTTGTATGATTATAGGCAGTTCTTGTAAGTTGATTTTACTTAAAAACCGCGGTTATTTACTTTGGTCGGAAAAGCTAAAACACAAAGAATATGGGAGATATATCGCGCGCACTGCTCCCGCGCGCCTCAAGGACTTGTCAGCAACAGGAAGGGCCCAGCTGGGTCGAAGCCTACTGGGGCCAGGGTTATCCGAAAGGAAGCTCGAGCCCCGGTATGAAGGCTAGAAGGAACGGGGTGGGTTTTTAGTCAGTAAGAGTCTGACACTATCTCCCGCTGCACCCAAGAGCGGGTTTTGTCATTGGATGATTTATCCCACCGAAAAAAAAACCTTTGCTTTTGTGAGATTGTTTGAAAAGTTACCGTGGCCTTGGAATGCAATGGAAAACTGTAGAAACATAGCCTACCTTTGTCTCTTCACTTGTCTTTTTAGTCAGTAAAGTCTGATACTGTTTCCCGCTTCACCTGAATCAGTGAAGTTATTCGATGCTGTCCTCTTGGGATAATTTCGATGAGGCTGCTGGTGGAAATTAGTTTCAAAATATTCAATAAACAGGATTAAAATATCTAGGGCCCCGATATCGTTCGAACGAGCCATCGCGACCCTAGAACGCTAAAAGCAACTGAAGGAGCACAGTTTAATTTTAGACAGTAAGAGTCCGACACTTCGTCTCGCTCCACCGATATCCACTCATTATTTTCACACAAGCGATAGGAAAAAACTATCCCAAGGAAATATACTACCGGGGAAAATCCTGTGCTATCCCAGGACATTGTCTACTCGTGCACCAAGTTTCAGCAAAATCTGTTCAAATGGGAAGAAGTATCAAGCATACACACACACATACTCACAAATAACTTTCACTTTTATAAGTGTGATAAAAGTGCTATACCTATAACAACTTCCACATTCAACGAGTTTCTGTGGGTAACTACACAACGACTTGTCTATTTCAACGCACGTGGGTGTACTGTACCCCGTCACTGTCACTATTAACAAGCAGCTGTTGTCTCTACCAACACATGTATACTGCACGTGTAATTTGGTGCAAACATCTAAACTAAAATAAATAAAAAATATTGTATATTTGTTTGTAAGAAAAATACATTCATTTCAGACTAAAATAATGTCTGATTACAAGATCTTCCGAAAGTCATGAGATTATATCATCTGGCGTTCTAAGTTCCCTTCCAAAAGTCAAGTAAGCCTACAGCGGCTTACTTACAACCCTGATGAAAGACTGGTTGCTGTGTTCATTGCGAACCGAATACCAGTTTCTGTGATAGTCTTTGACTAGGATAGCAAGCTGAAGCTTCAAATGATATACAGTTGTGAATGCATGCTTGATATTTAGTGAATAAACGACTTGTTGCATGGAACTAACGAATTGAGGTCCGTTATCGATTATCATACGTCGTGGAAGTCCATAGCAAAGGAACCCCTCATTGATAAGCGTCATAGCATAGGTCTCCGCTAATTTCAAATGATATTTTTTCCAGCGGACCTGCGACAGGAGAGTTGGATGAGAGATGTAGACACATTGTATATAAAAATCTTTGAGAGATTTGAATCAAGCGGCATGTTGGAGAGAGGCGACTGTTACGGTTACGTCAATTTACGGTCGACTTGCGAATACCTTAACCATATTTAGAACGTTAACGTAAAAAGTGACGTAGGTTGATTACGTCAAATGGGTTTTTGCTTTTGTTGATAAGTGTTGGCCTGAAATTTAAGTAAAACCAAAACAGAGTACTTGTTCTGCGATTTCGGTGGTCTCTTTAACCCTGTGCCTTTAACTCTCACCAGAACGCGCATACCAATCTGTTCCGACTTTCGGTACCTCGGGTCGCTCGTCCAAGGGGAAGGTGAGACCGAGACGTAACATGTCGGATCAACGCAGGATGAATGAAATGGCGAGAGGTCACAGGAACAACCTGTGACCCACGGATGCCCCTCAAGTTGAAGGGTTAAACGTGTTGCACCGACCCTAAGTAATATGGGATAAGGGCAAGAAGAAGAAGAATAATATATTTTTTTATTGATATAAACTAGTGCTTAACTGCGTCGCACCTGATGGTAAGTAGTGATGCAATCGTTGATGGTGAAGCGCACTAGTTCATTAAGAGCCTATTGACTAGCCTAGAAGACACCTTATAATCGGACGGGAAAACAGCTGCAGGCAAATTGTTTCAACCCTTCGATGTACGCAGTATAAATGACAAGGGGAAACGCTTTGTTCGTACGGTAGAGGTGTCAACAAAGTAATCAAAATAATGAAGCAGCAATTATTATTATAGTATTTTAGTTTTAACTTCGATTGTTTGTTGATCGACTAGTTAAATGTTTGTTTGCCAATTTGTGTTTTGTTATTTTTAATCATCTTTATTTTTGTATTCTTCAACTTAAAATGATTATTTGTTATTTATGTTTTTTTTTTATTCTATGATTATAACATGTAATCCTTGCTGGCCGATCAGCGTCTCACCGTCGACGACGGCTGCTGCTGAAACTCAGCGCTGTGGCTCTGTTTTACACGAGCCCCAGCATTTTGCTGAGCGCTGGCCGTTTTGCGCGGATGTGAGGCATATCCTTCTTACGTGCTACCTCCTAAGTTGATATTGTTATTTGTTATTTTAAGGTATGCGCCATGTTTGACGCAAATAAACTCTTTTTCTTTCTTATTTCAATTTTTGCTGTGAAGAAGAGTTGAGGTATGGTGGGCAAATCTCTTTTTTTAAACTTGTAACTCAATGACAGTGACGTCACATTTCAGGCAAGTGCATCTTTTTCAGTTACTTGACTTGATTTTTTTCTGTTTGCAATTTTAGATAAGGCTACTTTTTGATGCTGCAAATAATAAAAAGAAAATGAAGGCAACTGACTACTTATGACCAGTTTAAAGTTAAGTTCAAAACTTGTCAATACTTTTGTACTAATGTTTCGTAAAAATAAATGCCTCAGAAATCAGAAACGTTTATTCCAAATAGACCAATTACAGGCACTTTTGAATTGTGAAAATGTCGGTCAGTCAAAAAAGTGAAGCTAAATTGCACGTTCCAAAGCCTAGATCTCTTTGAGTTTGTAAACTACATAAGGCAGGCTCTATTTATTATTGTTTATTACTTATAACTTTTAATACTATGCACTAGGAATAACTTGAGTATCGTGAGTGCGTACACAAGACACCTAGACACAGAATACCTGTCTGTAGACCATACAGTCAGGCCTGTTGGTCTAGTGGTTAGTGGCCCTGAATTTATCTATACTATGTACATATTTAGAAATATATAAGTATGTATATCAGTTGTCTAGTACTCAAAACACAAGCTCTGCTTAGCTTGGGACTAGACGGCGTTGTGTGATAGTTGTGGAATATTATTATTATACAAATCTGTGTTCCGTACGGGAGAACCTGTGACGCGCAATGCGACGGCCAATCGCTCAAATCGCTCAAACTATGTCTATAGCATTGTAGAAGCTGTTATCGTGTGGAAATATCATCATATACGAGTACCTAGCCAATTTATATATTTAGCCATATCACATTACACTAATATTATAAAGACGAAACTTTGTGGTTTTGTATGTATGTTTGTTAGTCCTTCTCGCTCGAACGGATTGCCTGTGTCCGACAGGGTGGATCCAATTGTTTCTTTTGACAAATATTTATCACCTAAGCCTAGATTGTGGGATGCAATAATCACTGAGTATTGAGTATTGATTTCGATAAAATTAATTACGACGGTAGACTATATCCTTGAATAGCAGATAGGATATTACTTATCCTAGGAGCATATTCCCTTAGGATAATATTCAATTATAACGTGAGCAAAGCCACTGGCATCAGCTATTTTATTTTATTTTTTATTTTTATTTTATTAATAAGGCACACCAACAATTTGTTCACAAAATAAAATTTCAGAATGAGTATTTAAATTATGGTTCCGTGTAAACAAATCAATTATAGGCATGCACAACATTCACAATAGTTATTTATAATTACATAATCACATATTTTATATAAATTTAAATTAAATTAAAAAAGATTCATTGATATCATTAAAAAAAAAAAATTCCATTAAAAATTTCAATAAACCAACTTAAATGTTACAATATTAGTAAAAAAAAACATGATAATTAGAAAAAGATCGCATAAAAAAAATAAAAACAGACAAATTATTAAGGGAATTATTATAGTCATTTAACATACATAATATACATATTCATCAATTCATATTAAATAAAAATAAAAAAAATATCATTCGAAATTAGGGTGAGCAAAACTACGGATCAATCAGGCTGATTTTCGACTTGAACTGAACCAAAGAGTCAAAGAAGATGTCAATATCCCCGTTGTTACAACATATCTTATCGTACGTGGTCACGAACCTATTTAATGGAGCAGATCGCCCGAGATTGGTGCGAGAGCTTCTGCTCACAAAGGTGCTATGTGCTCTCACTGTCCTCACAATGCCTCGACGAGGTACATCAAGGTTTATTTGTTGCAGCAGTTCAGGAGTGCACGAGATACCATTTACGATCTTGAACAAGAAAATCAAGTCTGCTAGGGTCCTACGATTTTGCAAAGATGACATTCCGAAGTGACCAATACGCTGCGTGTAGCCGGCTCTGTAGGGACAACTGTGATCCTTATAACGCAGGTACCGTGTAAAGTTCCGTTGGATTCCCTCAATACGGTTTGCGTGGACTTTGTAGGTTGGATTCCAAACCGGGGATGCATATTCAAGTGTGCTACGCACCAAAGCGCTATAAAGGACCTTTAAGGAAGCAGCACTCTTGAATTCCCTACAAGTTCTTTTAATGAATCCCACCATTCTAGCAGCCTTTACTACGATATTATCAATGTGCTGGGCGAATGAGAGGTCACTACTCAGCAGCACGCCAAGATCGCGGATGGTTTCCACTCTCAGTAGTGCAGTACCCGCTAGTGAGTAATGAGTCGGTATTCTATGTTTTTTGCGCGTGAATGTGATATGATGACATTTCTTCACGTTCAATACCATCCCATTTGTATCACACCAGGACTGTAATGCTTCGAGATCGCGCTGAAGCAGTTCGGCGTCACTGAGCGAGGCAATTCTACGATAAATTTTAAGATCATCCGCGAATAGAGAGCACTGGCTGTGACTAAAGCAGTCCGGAAGGTCGTTAACAAATATTATAAATAATATTGGGCCTGCATGCGAGCCCTGGGGCACACCAGAAGTTGCGGTATATTCAGAGGAGTAGTAGCCCTCCACTACAACTCTCTGCTTCCGCTGATCTAGATATGATCTGAACCACTCTAAGAGACTTCCATGTACACCGTATCTTTCAAGTTTCAACAATAATAATCGATGGTTGACTTTGTCAAAGGCGCTACTGAAGTCTGTATAGAGAGCATCAATCTGCACCCCAGCGTCCACGGAAGCAGAAAGGTCGTTTACGAAGGAAACTAAGTTGGTAACCGTTGACTTCTTGTTGCAAAACCCGTGCTGCTGAGGTACTATCAGTGATTGAATATGAGCAGTAAGGACGGGGCAAACCAAAGACTCAAAGACTTTCGAGAAGATAGAAAGCAACGAAACTGGTCGGTAATTGGCTGCATCAGCTCTATCTCCTTTTTTAAAAATGGGAACAATATTTGCCTTTTTCCATTCAGTTGGAAAAACAGCAGTTGTTATGGACTTGTTGAATATCAAGGCAAGTGGGAGAGCAAGATAACGAGCACACTTTTTGATAAAAATAGGGGGCAACCCATCGGGTCCAGCACCCTTGGTTATATCAAGCTTTTGGAGAGCCCTGAGGACATCGCTTTCAGTAAAAAAAATCTTGCCTAGTGCATGTTGGGTAAATGCGTCGGACACTGCGGGAGATAAGTCAATACTAGGGTTGTCCGGAATAAATGTCGATGAAAATTGCGAGGCAAAGAGATTACAGATGCCGTTGCCATTTGTGGCAACGGTGTTGTTTAATTTTATCGTGGATGGGATTGCTGACGATTGAGTATTTTTGGCTTTAATGAACGACCAAAATGCCTTAGGGTTGTACCGAATATTGCTCTCCATTCCATTTACATACTTTCGGTATGATTCCTTGATATGCGCACGCGCCCTGTCGTCAAGAATTCTGTACTCAAATTCGTCACGAGGGTTCCCATACTTTTTATAACGGATCCTTATTTTCTCTTTTTCCTTCAAAATATTGACAAGAGATCTCGTGTACCATTGAGGAAATTTGCTGCAGAGACGCTGTCGTTTAGGAACGAACTCACTAACGATAATATTTAGGTGATCATAAAGAGTGGAAACCATTTGGTCGACGTGAGAAACCGATTCTAGTAGCCGCCCCCAGTCAATATTGGAAAGTTTTCTATTGATTGATTCATAGTCAGCCCTGCGGAAGTTAAGGGAAATTGTTTGATTAGGCTTTAATGTAGCGATCCTTATAAATTTGAAGTCGATCTCCAATGGTGGGTGATATTCATCCACTTTACATAATGGTGTTGCACACTTATTTACCACTCCAGTTAATACATTAGACAAAACTAAGTCCAGAACTCTACCCTTAGAATTTTTCACAAAATTAAATTGATGTAGTGAATTTAAGGACATGAAATCAACAAGCGAAAAACCTAAACTATTGCTATAATTTGAAGGAATTGCTGTCGCCACATTAGAGGTACCCGGATCCAATTCCCAACCCATGAAGCCAAGGTTGAAATCTCCCAAGATAACTACGTCATCTCGGGCTGCTTCTATAACGCAGGATACAGAATCCAAGAACGAATCTAGCTGGTCTTGCTTTACAGGTGGGGGCAAGTATAATGCACAGATGTTGATTTTCTTCCCATTATCCAGTTTAAGACTGACCCACAAATCTTCGGCTATGGTTTCCCATTGACAAGACCGAAGAGAGTCAAACTTTTTTGACACAGCGATTAGTACTCCACCCCCCTCTTTTTGTCCCAAAGCACTAGAAGCTCTGTCCCTTCGATAGATGTTGTATGAGTTGTTGAATATTTCTCCATCGTTAATGTTGCCGTTAAGCCACGTTTCAGTCACCACTATTACGTCGTAGTTAGTAACACTAACTGCCATACTTATTTCATGAAGTTTAGTACGCATTCCTCGTAGGTTTTGATAATAAATAGTGAATTTTGTATCTGTGCATGCAGGTTTTGTATCTAGAGGAACATTACTTCCTTACATGAGTGCCACCGCTGACATGGATTTTATTTGCTTGGCATGAGCGCCATCATCCTTGCGAACTAGAATGCGTCCGTCGCGAACCCAGACGTATTTGTAACCTTTTTCCCGCGCCATTTTTCTTGTCTCAGCATGGATAGCTTTATTAGTCGGTGATAGATGTTCTGATACAAATATAGGAGTTTTAGTGCCCCCATATCCTAGGTGGGCCGAATTAAGCTTATCCCGTAAGTTAGCCTTGTTGAATTTAGAAACCGACACAAGAATCTCATCCCGGACTCTGGCACTTCTCAGTTTAACAACAACTGAGCGCGGACGATTGCTTTGGGAATCTAATTTCCTGATACGTGTAAATGACAGTATATCCTGTTCTTGTATGTCATGTGATACCACTTTGCTTAGTTGTAACACAGTGTGCAGCAGGTTCTCATTTTTGTTCTCAGGAATACCGTTTATCTCAATGTTGTCTTGCCTCGAGTGTTGTTCTAGTAAATTAACGCGCTCAGTCAGGTCCGACACGCATTTCTTTAGACAATCATTTTCCGATCTCAGTTGCTTTACAGTCTCCTTGTTGCTTTCAAATTCATTCCTCATTTCATCAAACGATCTACTCATGAAATCGACCGATTCCTTTAGCTCAGTGAACAGCTTAAGACTGTTCTTTATTTCGATAAAATCGTCCCTAAAGTAGGTACTCAGTGTTGCCTGCAACTGGGAGGCAATCACTGATTCTATCTCGCACCGCATTGTTGAAAGAAGATGTTCATCTGCAGGGTTCAGTTGACTTTTGGCGTATGTTGTTTCGGTACTCGAAGTCTCTTCAGATGAACAATTGTCAGGCGAATCAGCAACGCGTGGTCGCTTTGATCTGGACGAAACGTTAGACACACCAACATAATCAGACGATATCTCTGCCGTTTGCGATCCCGGAATTTTAGGGGAAACGCTTTGTTTTGAAGCAGAAGGGGGTGTTCTTTGCATTCGCGGCATCTCCGCTGACGCCTTCCTCACTAAGGTGAGAATACGTTTAGGTGATGTGAAGTAGGTAACAACAGGTCGCCTGATAGGTAAAGCAGAGCAATGCTGGAATATGTAATTACTACGACGGCTGGGAAGTCGATATTGGTTCGGAAATTTGCATCAAACGCCTCACCCCCAAAACTGATCAAGGGTCAGTGTCCGACCCACGAAACATATGTAAATTCTACCAACTACCAATTCAATTCAACAATGTGGCAACACCGGACCGATACTTTTACGCCCACTGGCGGCTAGTAGTGGCACTTTTTAGTTAGTCCACTCGCCACTTGAGACCATATTGGCGCTAGTTGTCATACATTAAGCTGGGTCCAAAGTCCAATATTTGAAAAATGTATGCAAAAACGGTATTGTAGATATTAATTTTTGAGTAATGCATTAAAATGTTGTAAAATTACACTCAAGGTTTAATATTAATCCATTATGTTTGGCATAAAAGTGTTGTTTTGCTTTCACGAACACAAACTTGTTGTTTATAGCAAGATTCGCACTGTTATGTAATTGTTCACATTAAGACTTCGTGATAACTATTACACTTGTTTTAGATTATCGCCAATAGTGTCACTTGTTAATCTTAGTTCACACACTCCAATTAACTAGTTTTTAAACCATTTAGGTTACATTTATAATTATTTCGAAATTATAAATACGCCGCTCATGTAAACAACACGAGTGTTGCCACTCACATTAGTGCTAGCTAGTTCTAACAATAAAAGCAAAGATGTAAATGTTTCCTTAACTAGACTGGCAAATGTATGGCGGTCTTAACCCAGAATTAGTATGGTAATATATGTACTTAGTCTATTTTTAATCTCAATTACGATTTGTATTTACAGTGTACCACGGCGCTGGCATTTGTTATTATTAATGTACTTTCGCTAACATACTTAGTGTTCAAAGTCTTTCCTAGAAGCTAACTTTATTTTTAGGGTAGGAAATCCTCAAATAATACGTCCCACTCTGGGTGGAATGAGGGGGAGGGTCAAACTCATTCTGACTAAAATCTATCTGTGTTTTTTCAGTTGCCTTTTGCGTTCCAGCAGGCTTAGGCTAATAATTATAAGCTTTTATTTAGTTTCACCTGTCCCGATGTTTGTCTGTATAAAATCTTGTAAATTAAATTTGACCAACTTCTCGGTTACCGATTGAGCTGAAATTTTACATACATGTGTAAATCAAATGACAATGCAAAATTATTATGACAAGGAGCTGATCTGATGATGGAACCGGAAGGTGGCTATAGGAACTTGGTAGTTAAACGACACAACCCCATCGAGTTTGGGCTCGTAAAATTTGTCCTGACGAGTATTAATAATATAGGTATACCAAGCTATAAAAGCTTGCTATGAAAAAAATATTTGCATTAAAAGCTAGTTTTTCTGTTAGAGTTTACACTACCTGTCATGACTTAATCATAAAAAAAGAGAAGAGCCAAATAGATTCTGTTCAATATTTGAGTAGTAGTGGCCTAGTCGTGACAGTCCTCTCTATCCATCTTCATATACACTCTTAACTCTTTTAGACTAAAAGATTCGAAGACATTATTAGGTATGTGAAAGATATCCACCAATCTGCACTGGGCCCGTATGGCAGATTATGATCTATTCCCTCTCCTAGAGAGGAGGCCTGAGTCCCAATAATAGAAACATTAAAAAAGGCTGATAACTATTAAGGTCGATTACGACCAACTTTCCAGAAAAAAAAATTTACAACCAATGTCTAGTTTACAGCTACTTAACAAGTACTAAAAGCGTTACAAGAGTAGCGATACTAAAAATGATTGCGCAAAGAAATCTTACAAGTGAAGGCCAGAATATATGAGGCGTTGCTGAACGAGGGGAATGACCGCTACCGAACGCGGGCGAAGACTCCGCGGCGCCGAAATGGGTGAAACAGCTCAATATTACACGACGAAGATGTAGTTTGTTTTAGCTTGCTTTGTGATCAGGCTTTTCAAGCTATGTTCTTTTTTTTTGTCCCACGGTTTGTGCATTCAGCCAGTGTCAAGTTTAGTTTTTACTGACACTTTGAGTTCCATAATGCACCGTTTACATTTGGGTACAGCCTCGGCCAATCGCTAGTGTAAGCGGGGTTTCCCCGTATACACAAAGACTGGGAATGGTGATTGGTCGAGGCTGGGCCAACGTGTAAACGGGGCATTATGGAACTCAACGGAGCATTAGAATGCTAATGTAACTTACCCTAATGTTTTTGAAATATTTGACAGCAATCAAGTCAATCTTCTTGGCAAACTTTGTTGAAGAAGTCATTTTTGACTTTAGTAGCAAATATTGTCAACATTCTGGGTAAGTTTTGCTGAGTAGGGTAGTCAATACTACGATAAAATTATCAGCTCCATTTTACCGCGCGACTGTTTTGAATGATCCTACGTATTGTCAAATTGTGCAGATACTTGAGATACAAAACTACAACGATTTTGAATCACATTACTAGGAAACACCGACCTCATCTAGTTTAAAATGACGAAAAAATTATTGATGAGTAATTAAGTAAGGCTGTTTTTTTAAACCTATTTGCAAAGTAAATATCATTTATATTATTACTAATCTAATTAGTGAAAACACCTGTTCTTTTTATGTTAAACGGCGTAGTGTTTAGTAAGCATCTAACTGAGATACCTTTTTATAATGTACATTATTTTATTGTCAATCAACAGCGTTCCTATAACGCAAACTTTAAAGAGATTATTCTAAAACATAATGCCTCTAGGGTTAAAATTTAACCAACTATAACTATCCTAGTTTGGTTAACTTGACCTAAAAAAAACTTTCACCATGAACCTGAATATATGCAGTCAATGGTAAATCATTTTATATCAGACAAAAGTTTTCACTTTCAAATTAGAAGGAATTCCCTAGAAATAGGGAATACAACGTCTACGTTCAGTGTGGCTGATATTGGATTTGAGTTTGTGGAAATGGCGGTAACAGAGTTGCAGTAAAATTCGCACGAGCCACAGGCAAGTGTGTTATGGAGCCGAGGGCTGCAGTGACAAATTTGCACGTGCATCAAACGACTTTTTTCAATATACTTACGAAGAATTGAATAAAAGGGGATTGATTGGCGACTCGTGGGGGTCGACGTGCGGCCAGCCTGATACGATAAATGGTATAAAATTAGGACGCGCACTTTTCGGCACTAGTGCAGAAAACAGCCTATTGCGAGATTAAAAGTGGTGGAATAAAAGCGAGTTTACGAGTAAATGTATTGAAAATTATTTTATTTAATATAACGATTGATTGAACTATGAATTTACAACTGTAAGAATTATTAAATCAATAAATCTTTACACTGTAAGTCGGGATAAGAGGTATCACACTAATATTATACAGGTGAAAGTTTGTGTATATAAGTGGGTGTGTAATTAATAATAATATATGTATTCCACAACTTTCACACAACGCCATCAAGTCCAATAGAGCTTACGCGGGGATCGTTCGGTCCATGGCCCTCTACGGGGCGCCGGTGTGGGCGCCGTCGCTGAAGAGGTAACCGGCGGCCACACTGAACGCCTGCCAGACGGTCATGGCAATACGGATGGTGCGGGGTTACCGCACGATCTCCCGCGAAGCGGCGAGCCTTCTGGCTGGCCTACCACCGTGGGATCTGGAGGCAACAGTCCTTGCACACATGCACGATAAGCGCGTGGAAATGCAACACCGGGGTGAAAATCCACTACCGCGACAGGTCGAGGTATGGCGGACAGAGCTCCGGCGAGATCTCACGGTGAAATGGCGTCAGCGACTATCGCAACCCAGTGCTGGGCACGCCACAATTATTGCGATAAGTCCCCTCTTTGAGGCGTGGCTGGAAAGACCTCACGGCGTCCTTACCTTCCGCATGACGCAGGTCCTCACTGGACATGGCAAGTTCGGGAGGTTCCTGCATCGGATTCGAGCGGAAGAGACGCCCGGGTGCCGCCACTGTGCGGAACGCCCGGAGGACACGGTGGAGCACACAGTTGAGGTGTGCCCTGCTTGGGCGGAGCAACGCCGTGCCCTCGTGGGGGCGATCGGCGGCGGAGACCTTTCGCGCCGGGCCTTGGTTCAGGCCATGGTCCGGAGCGAGGAGAAGTGGCAGGCGGTCGCCTCCTTCTGCGAAGCAGTAATGCTAGCAAAGGAGGAGGCAGACCGCATCAGGCAACGGCGCCACCGCCGCCGCCGCCGGGTTTCCGATCCCGATTTCCGGCCACCGTAGACGCGGGCTCGCGGACGGCGAGCCATGGGTAGCTCGCTGTCCGATCGTCTGGTAACTGTCCGGACCGAGCCAAGGCGTCGACGGCGCGCACTGTTGCCGCGCGCCTCAAGGAGTTGTCAGCAACAGGAGGGGCTCATCTGGGTCGAAGCCTACCGGGGTCGGGGTTATCCGAAAGGAAACTAGAGCCCCGGTATGAAGGCTAGAAGGAACGGCGCGGGGTTTTTAGTCAGTAAGACTCTGACACTGTCTCCCACTCCACCCAAGAGCGGGTTTCGTCAATGATGATTTTCCCCGTCGACAGAAAAAAAAAGTCCAATAGAGCTGGTGCTGTGAATACTAGACAACTGATAAACAGTAAAAGTCTGACACTATCTCCCGCTCCGCCTAAGAGCGAGAAATATCATTGGATGATTTTCCCACCTAAAAAAATAAGCAGAATTTTGAAATTTCATAAAACCGTGCATTTTGTGTGAAATATTTACTTATTCATTAACTAACGCATTCCATTAATTGTGTTTAACTATTAATGTTCAAAGTCCATTAGGATTTATGTTGAAGCGGAAACACGGAGCGTGAGCAATAAGCGTTTGGCGCATGACAAACTTGTATTGACTGTTTCTATGACAAAGTTATTGGCGATTCACGTGCCGCTCAAAATATTTATTAGCGTAATGAACTGCAGCATAATTAGGCCTATAATGTTACCATTGCTTTTTTTCCGGTGGGAAAATCATCAACCCCCATAGCCAAGTTGCTAATCTGCAGTAGTTAACGCTAGTAGAAAACTTCAAATGTACGGGAATGACGCACAGTCACGTGGTCAGAACAAAAGAATTGACGGCAAGATCAACTCGAAGCGTTCGACGCAAGTGTAACTTGGCTAGGGGGGCTAATGACATCCCCGTTTTTGGGTGGAGACTTTTACTAAACAAAAACACACCCCAGTTCCTTCGTTGCCTTTCGTACCGGGGCTGAGCTATCTTTAGAGGCTACGACCCAGCTGGGGCCCTGCTGTTGCTGACAGCTCCTTAAGGCGCGCGGGAACAATGCGCGCCGTCGACTTGGGTTCAGTTCGGACAGTTACCGGACGGTTGGACAGCGAGCTACCCATTGCTCGCCGTCCGCAAGCCCGCGCCTACGTTGGAAGAAAGCTGGGACTCAGGCCTCCTTTCTTCTTCTTCTTCTTGCCTTAATCCCATATCAATTGGTGTCGCGGTCGGTGCAACACCAGCGATTACAACGTCTAAAAAGCATACCTGACTGTGGCGGTTAAGAAGCTAAAGAGTTGTCTAACTATTGAAGGTAATGTACAAAAGGAGAAATTGATTGACTGAGATATCAACGCACAGCCAAAACTACAAAGCCTATAGGAGCATGAAATTCTATATAAAGCTTGCTATTTTTTTATGTAGGCGAGCACTAAGAGATGATAAATGATTTTCCAAAATTTACCCTCTAAGGGTATGGGGGCGGGGCTATAAAGTTTGTATGGAGACACCTACATTCACGCGGGCAAAGCCGCTGATAGAAACTAGTTCTCTTATATTCTCAATACATTTCTATTGAAATGACGAGTTCATAACATTATAAATCATATATATGCATATATTATATAATCAGCTTTATATTCCTACTGCTGGAACTCAGGCCTCCTCTCTAGGTGAGGAAAAGGACTATAAACAACCATGCAAACTATATACATCAGTATGCTATTTCTTCATCATCATCATCATTTCAGCCGAAAGATGTCCACTGTTGGACATAGGCCTCCCCCAAGCGTCGCCACAACGACCGATCCTGTGCATCTCGCATCCACCGCATTCCGACGATTCACCAGGTTTTCGGTCTATCTAGTGGGAAGCGTACGTATGCTATTTAATGAGGTCTATTTTCATCAAACTCTAACTTTAGGGCGATGACGTCATCGAAGGTCGAGACAGGAAAATGCGGTAAAAATTACCATTACCATTGAAGACAAGTAAGTACGTCTAATATTGTCTATGTGACGGTTTTACGTCGTTAGTTTTACGTTAAGTTGCCATTAGTGAATGGCCGCTACGTTGCCAGGCGACTTATTGCCGTTTGGCACGCCAGTCGGGCTTGTAAACACGTCGCCATGTAGGCTACAGCATCTGCAATGCTAACTAACGCTCTAATCTACTCTCGCTCTGAATCCGACCGTTCACTGCCAAAATTGCAAAGCGAAATTATTTTTGTCGATTTGAATAAGGTGTTTAGGTTGAGACATAAAACTGTTTGCGACAGGGACTTATAAAATATTAATATTCCACAACTATCACACAACGCCGTCTAGTCCCAAGCTAAGCAGGGTACTAAACAACTGATAAACATACTTATATATTTCTAAATACATACATATTATAGATTAAATACACCCTGACACAGAACAAATGATTATGCTCATCACACAAACATTTGTCCTGGGTGGGAATCGAACCGAACCCGTATATGGTCTACGTGTGTTCCTTTCCACCAAATCCGATCTGCTACTTGAGCGTGAACACAGAATAGATGAAAGAGGTTAGAATGGTGGAAGGTTTGCCACTAAATAGAACAATGTTCATAGTTTAGCTACATTGGTAACAAACTTGCAATCTAAGTGTGCGTGGTCTGTTAGTTGAGTAATGCGCGTTCGTATTGGTTTATTGCCTGTAGTGGAGTTAAAGGGTGGGAGACAAGCGGCGACACTGGTTATAGTACAAATCAGAAAGTATTTCCTTTCTAACCTCTTTCATCTTTTCTGTGAGCGTGAAGAATTACATAAACACAAACCTACAAACTTTTATCTTTATAATAGTGCGATGGTGACGTTTTTTAAAAACCTGGTAAAATATCTCAACTTCGAAACGATATTTAGTTTTGACCTTTAAAGTTTGTCGTAAAGATTTAGCAAGGTGCATTTTGGAACATTTATTGACATGTTTGTCTTAACTTTAGTGTTAAAATATATTTTACGACTGGACTTTCAAGGTGATCTGAGAGTCTGAGACAGAAAAATAAATATCGATAAGTTTTTTTCTTAGGTTATTACCTAAACAGAAACGTAAACATTCTTCGCAGATACCTATTTCACTGCTTTAGACACAAAACGTCTTTCCATTAATAATTTTATTAGATTAAAACCGATGAAACACCATATTACACACAGAAAAATAATAATAACTACAAGCAACGGGAGCCATATCCACGAAACGGCAGTTCACAAAACAACAAACAAAGCACAAAATTCAAAATTCGAACTAAAAAACATGACCAGTGCAAACATGTCAATCACTGCACGAAAAATTCATAGAGGCGCAGTATCCAAACAACGTTTGACTGACAAAACGAGTCGCGTCGAGGTATCGACGATCGTCGGATATGGGGCAATTTCCCGGCAAAAATGACCGCTACAGAGCTGCCAACGATACCGTCAGGTGAGGAGCTGGCGCCAATGACAGCGGCGATGTGGAGCTACGGATTATACAAACGAATTTCGAATATATTTTGAATATGAATTTTAGAACGAGGACATGTAAAGAGGTATGACCTAATATATGTGATGGTTTTTTTTTTAGAATCTGTTTTGTTTTCTACCAGTAGTGATGCCTTACAATGACTGCTATCAGAACTGGCGCCAATGACAGCGGCGATGTGGAGCTACGGATTATACAAACGAATTTTGAACATATTTTTAATTTGAATTTTAGAATGAGGACATGTAAAGAGGTATGACATAATATATGTGAAGGTTTTTTTTTAATATATGTGAAGGTGTATGACATAATTATGAAATGTGTTGGTTTGTTTGTTTTAGATTCTCTTTTGTTTTCTCCCAGTAGTAATGTCCCACTGAAATGCCAATAATACCATCATAAGAGGGAGCTGACGCCACTGACAGCGTGGATGTCAGACTGCGGATTATAGAAATGAATTTCGAATATATTTTGAATTTAGAACGAGGTCATGTAAAGAGGTATGACATATGTCTTGATTTGTTTTAGAATTTACCCGTAGTATTAATATTTTGCGATTACAGAGCCAACAATACCATTCTGAACTAGCTTCTGCCTGTGGCTTCAGTCACGTGAAATTGGTAACTACCCCAAAGGAACATTTTACCGGGACACAAATTATAATACGTCCAATATACCTATAGTTAACCTATATACCAAGTGTTATCCACATCTAACGCCTCCCGTACAAATTGGAATGAGAGAGAGACTATTATTGACTAAAATCTTTCAGTAAAAGCTCGCCATACTCCCGCTCTACCCAGAACGAGAAAAGTTCTTTGATGATTTTATAGCAAAAAAAAAACATATCCTTCAAAACATAAAATCCATAAAGCCACAGGAAAATTTTCCACCTACCATCATAATATCACAAAAACTACAAAATAGATAGGTGCAGAAGACAATCTACATACAAAGTGCGCTCGAGCAACGCTCACATAGACACCGCTCACGAACACGTGTCTCGTCTCAATCGCCCTGTCGCATTCGTACATTTCAGTGCAACGCGCTGACCCTAGTGCGATAGCCTAGCGTAGGTATAAAAAGTGAAGTACGTACCTGTACCTATCTCATCATCATCATCAGCCTTTTTAATGTTTCAACTGCTGGGACTCAAGCCTCCTCTCAAGGAGAGTTAATGGGCCGTAATCCACCACGCGGATCCAGTGCGGGTTGTGAATGTCACACGTCTTCGAATTATTGGTTCTAGGACACGCCGGTTTCCTCACGATGTTTTCCTTCACCGTTTTGAGAGCAGTGGTATGAAATAAATTACACAAAGTAATGCGCCTGGCAGGGTTTGAAACCGCGTAAGTCGGTGCCATTACCACTCGGCCACCACTGCTCTCTATGTACCGTACCTATCTATTTTGTGCAAAAACCTACCGACCTCAAAACAATGTTCCAGATAACAAATACGATTTAACCCTCCACCGCTACTGTCAGTCCATCGGCTACCACGTCAGAGAACACAAAGTGGATTACAGTTCTCAGCCGCTCAAGTGGCCGTGGACGTCATACGCGATATTTACTCAACTTAATAATACTTGTGGACGACATTGTAGGTTGCTGTACTCGGTATTGCAGTCGGGTTAAGCATCGTCTGTCGGTAAAGTGGGGATATACGGGACACTTGTGACCTACAATACACTACACACTCATCAAATTTTTTCTATTTGTATTAATTCCTTTTCTAAAATAGTTTATTTGTCTACTTAAGTCATATAATTTACAAGTCATATTAAAAATACAAAATGAGTTTTAACATGCTGTACCTGTACCTAAATGAAAATATGAAACATCCAATTAGGGTTGGGCCCAGCATCTTTAATACAAGTTGTCTTGGCAACTTAGTGAGGGTGCTGGTGTCGCCACATTATTGTATATTCAATTTAAACTGTATGCACTACTATGTATTTAATGTAAAATGTAAAACATGATGCAAATAAATTATTATTATTTTATATTTATTTATCTCAGGACCCTAAGGTCCTGGACCTTTGGAAGGCGTACGAGGAGCCGAAACCAACTCGCAGAGGCCCTTTTAGATGCTTTTAATGATGGATTGGTTATTATTATTATTATTATTACAATGTCATGCATTTGTATTAAATGTTATGTGTGGGTGTGAATGTACTGAATATTGCCGTTGAATCAAGTATTGTATGACTTATGACCGATTCTTTGCGGCACAAAATCGCCGTTTAATGTAGAAGCCCTTAAATGTTTGAGAAAAGAGTTGAGTATTAGTGTAATTGTGTCTTTAGGGTTGTGGGTTTATTCGAAAGATTCACCACGGCTCTGGAAGTATTACATCTATGTAAGATTACTTTGTACATTTGGTAGTGGTGTGTCTACCATTCATGATTTAAAATGCGATAATATTACCTCATTTAAAATATAATTGCTCTAAAATATCTGATTGAATACTGATGATTCCGCCCACCCCAGAAAAAGTGTAAAAAAATCAAAAGAAATTGCTGGTAATTTATCAAGCAACTATCTATACAGATCCAAAATTAAAGAGCCAAAGTGCAGTGTACTCTTTGACACTTAAAAAAAAAATAACGATCTTAATAACTCCATCGAAAAGTTCAATTTCTTTTTTGTGAATAATACGAGTTTAACTCCATAAAATATAATACTTAACTTAAAGTCGATAACGATAAACGCTTAAATTCCCCGAAGGACTAAGTCAGAACTACACTGAGGGGCAAGTACTTATTTCATTGCAAACCTACATCTCATCAGACGCAAATTCATAATAGTACATAACATTTCGTCAATGCAGCCGAGACTGAATAGTTGCTCGAGCTGAACGTAAGGCCGTCATGTAATTGAAAGTTTTTTTTATTGTTATTAGGTTTGCGCTTGACCGCTATCTCACTGATAATACGGTTGACGATGGAACGCGCTTACCTAGAAGAAAGCTATTTACTCTCGACTTAAAGATTCCCGGGTAGTAGCTATCAGGAAACACAGACTCCAGCAAGGAATTCCACTCCTTAGCTGCACGCACAATGAATGTGTTTCCAAAACGTTTTGTGCGTGTAGGTGGGATGTCCACCATGTACCGGTGGCGCATCGCCAATTGATTAAAATGAAAATTGCCTATGAAATGGATCGCTGACTAATTTTCATGCACTTTGGTGACCAATAAGGCTGCCCGGCAACCCGCCTGATAAAAATAGATAATAAATTTTGTTGGTCGATAGCTGCCGCATGTATTTTTATACTAGTGCCAGATACACTACGTTGCGACTCTAGCCTAGTAGCTGGAGCAGGTTTTCCAATAAGTGTGCTGAACAATATAAAATGTCAAACAATCCATAAAAAAATCAACTAAATTATCATATCAACTTTAATATTTATCTACATATACATCACCACATTCAGCAGAATATCAGCGTCAGGTATTTATGCCTGACTCACGCTGAGCTGGACTCCCATTCATTGGTGTAGCTCGACATGCACACCGCATTATGGGTTTATTTTAGTATTTCTTTTTTTTTCTAAGTACCTGTGTACATGTGTAATTTTTTTCTTGAATAAGTGCTTAGTTTTTATAACTTTTGTGTAATATGGGTTTTGGTGCATGTTTTATGCTATAGCCAATAAATGCTTTATCTATCTATCATTGTAAAATAAAAAGCATTAGAATTATACCGGGTCGGCAATGGAAAGGGAAAATAACTGGGATGTAACGAGTTAAGAGCATTACTTGCGTGGTAACACAGGGGAGTTGAGGAGAGGGGTGACATCAGATGTAAACCGTTTTGGTGATCTTTACACTGTTAATACAAGAATGTTGGCTGTAATGTGTTGGACAGACAAAGACCGATCAATTGGATTCGGGCACTTTAATTCTTAAAAACTTTACTATAAGTTCCTAAATTAAGTAGATGTGGCAAGTTAAGACTATTTATTATTAGTAAGGGAGTTGGGCAGTGGTGGCCAAGTAGTAACAGCCCTGACTTACGAGTTGTAGGTCGCGGGTTCAAATCCAGCCAGGCGCATTACTTTGTGTAATTTATTTCATCACCACTGCTCTCAAAACGGTAAAGGAAAACATCGTGAGGAAACCGGCATGTCCTAGAACCAAAAATTTAAAGGCATATGACATCCATCAACCCGCATTGGGCCCATTCCCTCTCCTAGAGAGGAGGCCTGAGTCCCAGCAGAGGGAACATTATAAGGCCGACTATGCTAAGGGAGTTGGGGGTGAGGGAGCGACTTCAACAGTGTTACGCTTTTGTTGATTTATGGATTTGTAAATTATGGATGTGAAAATTATTGTTGTTTGAAATTGACAAGCCCCGGTTTAGTTCATAAAGATAATTCAATTATAGTATTAGATCCTAAGTAAAAACAGGTTGTCTGTAAGAGATCGCCATGTGCGATAAGACCGCCCATTGTATACTTTTTTCTTTAAATGTTTGTCCTATATATTTGTTTATGTGGTGTAGAGACCAGTAGCTATTACAAATAAATTCAAAACATTGAAACAACTTTTAGTTTTCCTAAAGTTGCTATGTCAAACTAATTAAAGGACAAAGAAAGTATAAATAAAAACAAAAAAGTTTCGGAAACATTAAAAAATACATGAAATAATAACACAAGTACTAGCTAGCTAAGCTGCTAAGTGCCTTAACAGTTCAATGACCGGACCAACCCGAGATTTTAATTATTACGCACGCGGCCGCCGTGGCATTTGTGGGCATGCCATAGACCATGGAACCACTGCGTCGCCTGGCAGTGACTATAGAGACTGCGTAACCAACTTTATTTCAGCTTAAACAAACTACGCCAAGCACAAATGTCAGAAAAGCAAACGAGAATTGATATGACAACCGTACAACCACAAAATAGATAGATACAGAAGTCAGTCTAATGTATGTACTTCACTTTTTATACCTACGATAGGCGATAGCACACACGCCAGCGCGTTGCGCCGAACTGTATGAGCGCCACCGGGCGATTGGGCGAGATATCGTGTCTGAGAGCAGTGTCTATGTGTTGCTCCAACGTGCTTTGTATGTAAATTGTCTTCTGCACCTATTTTGTGGTACACCTGCCAAATTGGAAATCACCACCATGTCTAAATCACAGGTTCATATCGAACATCGATTCTATTAAACAAGGTTGGAAATATGGGGATTCTACTCCTTGGAACACAAGGTGAAAGTGCTTGGCCACACTAGTAGCGCGCTGCGAAGAGCAGTGCGCGTGCAGAGACAGGGTTCCCGCTTGTCCGCTGACTGTGCCCAGTACCCCTAGCCAAGTTGCTAATCTGCAATAGTTAACGCTAGTAGAAAGCTTCAAATGTACGGGAATGACGTCATCTCAACGCTCAGTCACGTGGTCAGAACAAAAGAATTGGCGGCAAGATCAACTAGAAGCGTTCGACGCAAGCGAAACGGTTGTAACTTGGCCAGGGGGGCTGTTGTATGAACGAGCTATGGCCTGAGTTGCGTCCCGCGTTTTGTAATCCGTAGCCGCGTGCCCACTTTGGACACTCAAATGAAGTTCTTATGCTTGGGATAGCCGCGGCCGCATAAATCTGTAGAAGTTTTAAGTTATGCGCTCATCACGTAAAATATACAAAATCGATGTAGCTAACTTTTATATTACTAGGCTTTGTTTCATCACAATCGGTTGACTATATCGAAAGATATACTAACATTCATTGATTGTTAGGCAGTATGAAGTTCGCCGGGTCAGCTAGTATTGTTTAGCAGGTATTATAAAGCTAAACAGTTTGTTTATTAGAACGTGCTAATCTCATGAACTACAGGTTCATATTAAAAAATTCTTGTAGTGTTAATTAGCCCATTTATCGTAGAAGGCTATATACTATACAGAAAGGAGTGGAGCAGTATCCAAAGATATGTGTGAAATCGCGGGGTACAGGTTGTGTACGATAGATGCTTTGTATCAACCAATAGTGGACAACATCAGACAAATGGAATTTCAAATATAATATAAATTACGCATTTCTATGTCATGCTTTATGATAAAAAAAAAGAATAAATACGAAGACGAATATGCAAATACTACAAATATAAAGTAATTTAATTATCAATGGATTAGCAGCGCTATGATAGAAAGGGCTATGCTCGGAGCTTCTTTGCGTGATCGAATCAGGAATGAGGATATCCGTAGAAGAACATAGGTTATCGACATAGCACAAAGAATCGCCAAACTGAAGTGGCAATGGCATATTAAGGGTTCATATATGGTAGGGCTACATTAACACACACATACACATACACACACACACTCACACAACAACACACACACACATTTAATATTAGGGGTTCATTTGGAGACCTTCCTCAAAGGAGAGTTTTGGCCGAAAGGAGTTGTGTATCGACGATTTCGTGGAAGGATACCGACCTCGCAGCGGAACACGACGCCGTCACTTCGTGTGCAATCGTTTAATTAATAAGTAGATTTTATTTATATGTATTAGTTTATTATTTTTAAGATTATTTTATGTATAGTGTATATGGGCCATAGTAGCCTGAAATAAAGAATTATTATTATCTCCTTTATTCATTGTACAAATATGTATTTTTAAATATTTTAATAAAAACTAAAAAAAACATTTAAAAATATAAAAAATAGTGTCCCACCGGTTTCGGGAACAGGGTCCAAGCTACCGGCGGTTATTATTATTATTATTACAAGGTGTAAGGTTTCTCTCCATATAATTTTCTGACACGTTCAAGTAACCCGCAAAATCCCCATCCTCTACCATTACTTAAAATTGATGCAACTCACTTGTTTTGGTTCACTAATGATGCAAGCAAACTCTCGCGTCTGGGACTCGTTTGGCCGAACTCAGTCAATGTCCTTTTTCAATGAGAACGTAATCAAACCACGGTTGAGAGACATTGTAATATATTTCGAAACTATTATATAAAAATGTTTGAAAGTGGCGCCAGTGACTGAAAAGTTGAAAGGAAATCGTTTGTCTTGGTATGGTCATGTGAAAAGGAGGGACGAAACGCATGTTGCTAAAAAAGTTATGAGTTTACATGTGGATGGACGGCGGGGTAGAGGGAGGCCAAAGAAAAGATGGATGGATTGTGTTAGAAGTGATATGAAAGAAAAGGGAGTTAGTGATAGCGTGACGAGTGACAGGACAGAATGGAAGAAAAAAACGTGTTGCGCCGACCCCAAATAAAACGGGACAAGGGCAGGAAAATGATGATGATGATGATATAAAAATGTTTGAAGTGACGGCCAACATCGATTGTCGATGCAACATTTTGTAGTCCTTTCAAAAGAACAATGAATCAGGGTATAAATAATGAAATGCCAACCATTCGCAGCCTGTTTTATTTTGAGATAAATGGTACCAATTTATTAAATTGCAGTTTTAAATAACTCTACTTTTGAACGTTTACATATTACTGTGTTAATACGTACCGCATCGCAAATTTATTTAATTTTATCGAATGTGATGAATCGAAATATTTGAATGGAGCAAAAAAGTACAGCAAAATGTGAAAGTTCATGTGCCTTGTGACCTTTTGACGAGGTAAGCGTGATGAAGTTATCTCTAATATGGTAACGTATGACATTCCCAATATTTCCGAAAAAAAAAACTGTACCTAGCTATGATAGCCAATATTAGGGTTGCATTTCCTGTTGATTTTGGTAGATACTTAAAATTCCTAAGCATGAACTTTTATTTTCTAAACTTTTCCCCACACTAAGAATGTCTTCCGTATCGTGAGTGTGTTCTCTATCATGTAGATACCAGACCAGACCCAGATTCGGAAATAATATCTATAGGTTATACTTTGTTCCATGCGGAAATCAAACCAGCGATATGCAGCACAGCCTATTGTTCAACTATTCCCAAACATCCTCATTTGAACATTTAGAGAAGTTTTTGGGCATCATTTTAGGATCTGCCCCCTCTAGCTAAGGTACAAGCGTTTCGCTTGCGTCGAACGCTTCAAGTTGACTTTGTCGCCAATTCTTTTGTTCTGACCACGTGACTG
Organism: Mythimna lalbum; assembly: GCA_949319445.1. Classification (NCBI taxonomy): domain Eukaryota; kingdom Metazoa; phylum Arthropoda; class Insecta; order Lepidoptera; family Noctuidae; genus Mythimna; species Mythimna lalbum. The sequence continues at coordinate 19,310,525 of OX439346.1, read as the reverse complement.
AGCGTTGAGATGACGTCATTCCCGTACATTTGAAGCTTTCTACTAGCATTAACTATTGCAGATAAGCGACGTGGCTAGGAGTACAGAACTTTTAACGAACACATAAGGAAGTAATTAAGAACATTTATAATTTCAAACTCTGCTGATGCATTTTAATTATAAAATTACCCAAAATAAACACCAATAAAATTATTAAAAGTCTAACCCTTGGTTTCCGAAAGCCTTATAAACTTCTTAATCAGGTTATCCTCCTGTTATAACTCACTTGCTTAACCAAAGCACTAGTTAGCCCATTTATCATAAACCATATCAGTTCCAAAAACTGTTACGATTTGAATAAGCTTTTAGGAAATGGCAGTTAGTTGAAAAGGGAAGTTTGGCAGTGGGCCCAGAATAACATACGATAGAATAAGTCTTCAAACATGCAACCTGCATTCGTGGGGCAAGTCTAGGATCTATAAGCTTAATCAGCCTTATGATGTTCTCATGTGCAGTACGCCCGACGAATCTTGGCTTTGCCATGAACGACGTGAGAGAGAAATAGTTGCGTAGAGCCTATGTTCAGCCTCACGACGGCGTTGTGTGATAGTTGTGGAATATTATAAAAAAAAATATATATTCAAAATGTAAAATCATTCAGTCCTTTATATAGGGTTTGTTGTGAAAAAACCCAATGGTGGGTTAAGCTCGCTTGATCAGCTGTCCTATTTTTAAAATTGTTTGTACAATAAAAGCATCAATGGTGAAATTAATATAAGTTACCTAAGTTACTCTGTGACGAGAGTTGTAAATAGGGAAGTAAATAAAAAATATATCATTTAAGGCAACTTTCCACTTATATGAAAGGAAAGAGACAGAATGATATCGCTAAGGTTGATAAGGGAAAACGGAAAAGAGATCGTGATGCGGTGACCCCAAGTGACATAAGACAAGGGCAGGATGATGGTGACGTAGAAGATACTTCTAACAAAAATAACATAATATAGGTCTCTCGAATGGGCATGTTTCATCATCATCATCATCATTTCAGCCGATACACGTCCACTGCTGGACATAGGCCTCCCCCAAGCGTCGCCACAACGAACGCTCCTGCGCGTCTCGCATCCATCGGCTTCCCGCAACCTTCACCAGGTCATCAGACCACCTTGTTGGAGGCCTTCCAACGTTGCGTCTTCCGGTACGCGGTCGCCACTCCAGAACCTTTCGGCCCCAACGGCCATCTGTTCTGCGAGCAATGTGCCCTGCCCATTGCCACTTAAGTTTGGCAATTCTTTGCGCTATGTCGGCAACCTTAGTTCTCCTGCGGATGTCTTCATTTTTGATTGGGCATGTTTTGCATTGGTTAAATTGAAAAATTACCAATTTATATAACCATATTTTTAGTATATGCAAAACCTAAAACAGATGTCTAATATAATTAAGTAAATAATCTACATATATACAAAATTTCAAAATATATGACTCACTAGACGCTTGAGGAAGAATGACATTGTGAAAGTCCACCGCAGTAAAGGTAGTGTGACCACCTGATTATATTCTCAAGGCAAACTTGGCCAGAGATCGACCTAGACAGAGAGGTTTAGAAGAAGAAGGGAAAAATCTTTGCTGAGCAGTTAGACACCATATAGTAAAAATTTAAGATTTGTTATGATTTTATTTTTATAAGTATTAATTTATTATTTTACAAAATTATTTGTGTACTTATTAATTTATTGGCATTTATAATAAGCCAATATTAACAAAAAAAGGTTTGTACATAAATATTCAAATGACCAATGACTTCAAATCAACACTGGCATAGCGATAGCGTTTACTTAAATATCATATTTCTATGTAAACAAGCCTCCAATTCGTCTATCATTCAATAGTACCTACACATACAGCGTTCAGGTGTATTTATATAATACATGTATACCTATAGGTCTACACTACACCAACATTCTATACCCAAGGTCACCAGCTCAGGTCATCGTCCATTATATTCTGCCGCGTTCGAATTGAACCGTTATATCATCCTTCGCGGTACCCAGCCATTCAAACCTTTCAAGAATAATGCATTATTAACTTACTAATTAATTAAAAAGTAATGAGAATTCCCTGAATTTGTATCAGTTAAAATATTAATGTAACATATTTGATAGTAACTACAGTTAGATACGTTGTGTTTTATATTCTAATGATACATTTTTTCGGTAAGAAAATTCAGGTAGAAGCGAGTCGGCCACCACGTGTATCGGCCCGGGTGGTTGCGTTAAAATAAATATTAGTAGCGTATTTCGGAACGCAGCTTTTCACTGAGGCGAAGGTACGCGAGTGCGAGCGGGATAGCGCGAGATGAGATCACGGGAGCGAGCGAGATGACACGAGCTTATCCGATCGATAGCCGCAGCCGCAGAGTGCCGCGCGTGACGTCAGACGCCCGTCTCGTCATCTTTGACTCTGTTCAAAGAATTGTCACTATATTTTTATATAGAATGAACGCCATTAATAGTTCGATATGAAAACGAACTATTGTATGAGAAGTGTGCTATTGTGCTGGTAGAGCTTGAATAATAATGTTATGTACGACACAGACGTAAACATGTTATTCAGTGATTATGATCTCATATTAAGATATGAGAGAAACTGAAGCGAGTTCATGAAAAAATATTCTACGAAAAAAACATGACGAATCCACTACAGCTCAATTTAACTACTACCTTTCAAAACCTAACTGTTATACTACATAAATAGGTATAACAAAAGCCACATAGTAACACATACTAAACCATGCTATTAGTAAAAGCAACTAACAAGTTGCCAACGAAAGTGAATCGATGAAAATAACCCAACATAAATGAATTAACAGCCCGATGATTAATTTGTACGCTACGAACTCGTAGACGGTCTACGAGCTACGAGCTACGGGCTACGGGCTACGGGCTACGGCGTAGCGTTTCACTTTCATGCAGAAAATAACGAATACAAACTTTCAGTGCATCCACGAGTTGGTTCCAGGAAACTCAGATACAGGGTGTATTTTTCTCAATGGGATTTTTTTTTATAGAAAGGGAAAGTTTTGCCCTAGCGCCATTTAGGTCAATAACAATGTAATATTGCGACAAGGTCGTAAGATTTCTTTTGTAATACGGGGCTCGGAAATTGGAAAAATTACGAGTAGTCTTACAATTTAATTAAAGTGCATGCATTTAAATTGTGCTGTTATTTTTATGGTTTACTACTTACTTAATACATTGTTGTAAAGGAATTACTTTGTGAACTTTTAATTAATTTTTCACTTGTAAAAGTAAAACAAGGTTTTTGATCGAACATAGTTTTTTTTTTGTAATGGATAGGCTCGCGTTTGACCAATATTTCACCTGATGGTAAGCGATGATGTGGCCGACGATGGAACACGCTTGCCTAGAAGCAATCTGTTCACTCTTGACTTTAAGACCCCTAGGTTATAGCTATCAGGAAACACAGTCTCCAGCAGGGAATTCCACTCCTAAACTGTACGCATAATGACTGGTTTTGGTCAATTACACTAATATTATAGGCAAGAGGTTTTTAGTTTGTCTCTTTTTCACGCTCGAACTGCTGAAAGAGTTTCAATGAAACTTTGTATACGGGTAAACCATGTCCAAGAATAGCACATAGGATATTTTTGTCCTGGGAATATGTTCCCTTGGGATAATTTTCACAAGGCCGAAGTCGCTGGCAATTAGTATGTATTATATAAAACAAAGTGAGCTGTCAAATATGAGAGCATTCACCAGCTTTAGTTCAATTTTAGAATCAATTCTAAACATTGTACTCGTACTATGTACTTCTTTTAAAAACATAGTAAATAATTTTACTATAAACTTAATTTTACTATACGCATAATAATTTTACTATAAACTTAATTTTACTATACGCATAATAATTTTACTATAAACTTAATTTTACTATACGCATAATAATTTTACTATAAACTTAATTTTACTATACGCATAATAATTTTACTATAAACAGAACAAGTTTGTTTAAAGTATAAAATTACTTTTTCAATACTCATTTAACTTTACAACAATCAAACTAATTTGTATTTTGTACTTATTTGAACCAAAAAATAGAGTACAAAGTTCTCAGAAATATATTATTTAAAAATACAATTCCATAGCTTCAAACTGCAATTCCTTGATTGTACCGAAAAGCAGAAACATTTCATTTATTTTACGTTAATTTTATACATACACATACGATAAAATCTGACCTATTTACGAAATTACTATTTACAATCAACTCAAAGGTCGTTGAACTCGGTCGGTTGTCATTCGTAGAACTTTGACAGTTGTTATAGGTTGTCAGATGCTAGGGAGTCTGACCATCAGTCTATCTTAGGAGTATCGTCTTGCTCAGTAACTGGGTTGTGGAGGTCTGATAAGCAGTCGATTTATGTGAAACACAGGTCTTCAGTCACATTCGGTTTTATTGGAAGTCGACATTAAACTACAACTAGTTTGGTGCCAACCATGGCGTGTACCAGGGCCCTGGTACAGCGTCGCCTAGAGCCCTGGTACAAGCCATGGTTCGGAACGCGAAGGAATGGCAGACGGTCGCCTCTTTCTATAAAGCAGTAATGCTAGCGAAGAACACATTAGTTAGAGAACGGCCCTCACGCCCCAGCCACCGGGATCACGATGCCGATTTCCAGCCACAGTAGGCGCAGGTTTGCGGACGGCGAGCAATGGAGAGCTCACCGTCCGGCCGTTCAGTAACTATTAAAACCGAGCTCGAATCGTCGACGGCGCGAAGTGTTCCACGCGTGCCTCAAAAAGATTTCAGCAAACCGTCGGGGCCCAGTAGGGTCAACAAATAAAGGAACACTAGCGGGTTTTTAGCCAGTAAAAGTCCCTTTCGGTCCACCCTTGAGCGGAAGAAGTCATTCGATGATTTCCAACCTCAAAAAAAAAAACACATTCTCATAATAGAGATTATACCATAAGTTTAATTTTTAAACACGTCCGGACCGAACAGGCTGTAAACCTCTGAAAATACGCAAGAGGGCGCCCTCCACGCATTTTAATTGGTCCGTGTTAATATTATAGACGATGTTTTTCCGTAATTTTACTGGCTCGGTGGTATTGTGGACTCGTGTATAGGCTCCACGTGTAAAAGTGTTTGTTTTGTTTTCTGTATAAATATTGAGCAAACGCCTTTGTAATCAATATTTTTTGGCGTTGACTTTGTAGCATATAGTTGACAAACATGCAAATAAAATACGTTTTGATCCAATTGTATGCTTTTTCTATATAATGTAGTTTTTTTTTGTCGACAGGGAAAATCGTCTTATGACAAAACCAGCTCTTGGGTGGAGCGGGAGATAGTGTCAGACTCTTACTGACTAAAAACCCCGCGCCGTTCCTTCTAGCCTTCATACCGGGGCACGAGCTCCCTTTCGGACAACCCTGTCCCCAGTAGGCTTCGACCCAGCTGGGCCCCTCCTGCTGCTGACAACTCCTTGAGGTGCGCGGGAACAGTGCGCGCCGTCGACGTCTTGGACTCGGTCCATTACCGGACGATCGGACAGCGAGCTACCCATGGCTCACCGTCCGCGAGCCCGCGCTGTATAATGTAGTATGGTTACCAATATTTTACTACAAATAAAAATAAACTACTTATACTTAGCTACTTATTTACTGATGTTGTGTGGTTATTATTGCAAGCTAGTCTTAAGATTTTATTTTATTTTACTAATTTTAAGAAGTTTTATAGCTAATATGGAAGGCCTCCAACAAGGTGGACTGATGACCTGGTGAAGGTTGCGGGAAACAGACGGATGTGAGACGCACAGGATCGTTCGTTGTGGCGACAGAGTTAAAGTAAACATTCCACACAGCATAAATGTAAATTGATTATCACACTTTATCTCACTAATACTATAAATAGTCATAGTTTATTGCTAAGGGATTATTACAAAAAAAAAATTGTTGAAAGTTTGTTTGTTACTTCTTCATGTTCAAATAGCTGAACGGATTGGATTGAAATGCATACGCATAGATAATAACTTAGTATGCTCATAATATATTGTTTTTCTCCTAGGTAAATTTTCTACTTTCATTTAGGTGAAGCCGTTGGCAGATGCAGTAATATAATGAAAGCGAATGGTTTGTATTTCTGTGTGTGTATGTTTGTTACTCATTCACGTTCAAATGGCTTTGGATAATATTTAGTAACAGGATAGATTGTATCTTTGACTAACCGACAGGTCATAATTTTTAAGGGTGCTGGTGGAAAGTACTAATTTCACGTGGGCAGTAGATATATTAATAAAAATTCTACATATATAAATAATATTATTTTTTGTTTGTTTTTGACCTTTAAAAGAAATCGGAATCTTTATAACGTTTTTAATTTTTTTTCAATATTACTTATGTTTCAATTTTATTAAATTTTGCTCCACATTAAAATTTTTTCCTGTATCGTGGGTGCGTTCACAAACATGTAAACTCGCATACACGAGAACCACTTATCTGTAAGCGCACAAATATTTGTTCAGTGCGAGAATCGAATCTGCGACACGCAGCGTAACAGCCGACCACTAACCCACTGCGCCAACCGTGCCGTCATTTGATTTTATCCCATTTCCAGTTTTTACAAAAACCTAGAAGCCTTGGCTTAAGTAAACCATGAAACCCAGAAGACTTGGTTTAATTTAACCATGAGCTAAGGTGCCAACACTGCCTTATAGTGCGTGCCAACCAAGTTTAAGAAACCCTCTCAGGATAGGGGAGGTTTAAATGAGTTTTGTTTATACAATGATTTCCCATTGTTCCGAATAAAAATTTGAAGTACACGCAATCGCATGACGGAAGGCTACTCCGATATTTGGGCATTAAAAATAGCGGATAACGAGGGTAGTTCAGTGTTTTGTCAGGTGTAAAGTGAATTAGAAAAATGTTGGTTAAGTTTTCAGTTTTATTATAATTTGAGGTAAGATTTTGGTGTTAATTTTTGTGGTAAATTAATTAAATTGAAATATAAATGAATTTAGCGTAGAACTTTAACTAATAAAACTTTCCAGTATTTGAACAAAAAAAATGAATGACTAAGTCCTTTACACCTGACACAGACTGCTAAATATCGATTTTTATCCGTACACTCCCAATAAGGTTCAGTTGAAAATCACAAACATTTTTGCATTTTCGCTGAACTGGACCCTTTTGGCGCGAACGTGAGACATGCATTTTTATTTTCTTTTTTCTTCTTTTTTTAAGTTTCAACATGTTTTTGCCACAATGTTTATGTGCCAAATATATTTCTTTTCTTTCCCTTGTGCATAAGAAAGATCACCTCTACCACAAAATAAATAGGTCAATCTCATGTATGTACTTCGCTTTTCATATCTACGCTCGACGGTCGCGCTAGTGTTGCCGTCCTGTCACGAGATGCGCACGAGCGGCGGCTGGCTCACCGAACAGTTCCTATCTTAACTGTTTATTTATGGGTGCTTATCTACCAACCTACGTTTTTTTTTTTCAGCTTTCAGCAAAATAGATGAGGCTACTAAGGCTGATGCCTATTAGGGCTGTGGGTTGGCCAAAAGAGTTATCATGGTGCTGTTGCAAAGGCAACTTAAGGAACATAAGTGGGTTTCAGCCTGTAAAAGTCTGATACTCCCTCACGGCCCATCTAGAGCGGGAGAAGGTGCTTTATATTTTTAATGGCTCGTTCATATATGACAACTCTAATCAATATGCTTAATAAAGCACAAATTTTCCAATAAATTTTGTTCTAGTAAAAAAAAGGCAATAAGGAGGATCATTACTTGGCACTGTGATCATGGCTTCGTTTCTTCACTCACTCTCTTGCTTATATATATATTTTGTATGTATGTATATGTGTATCTATTTTAGTATTAAGTTTTTGTTTTGTTTACTTTTATTTTTTGCACCAAATGCAACCCCATTTTGTGTCCAGGCTATCTCTGTCCATTCTAGGTTGCCTGGAAGAAATCGCCTGGTGCGATAAGGCCGCCAATTGTGTTTTTTCTATAATATGGTTTCTTATTGTAAATTTTTATTGTTAATGTGCAATAAAGAATATATAAATAAATAAATAAGCGCTAAACACTAAAGACATACACCCCATAATATTTTATACCAACCCCATGGGTCGTTATTACCAACGCATAAAAGTCACATTACAGAATTAAACTGATATTAACTGTTGAATTAAATTTAAAAAAAAAAACTATATTGTAAACTGGTGTTGCTTTTATATAACATACTAGATGGTGCCAGCGGTTTAATTCATGTGAAGGAGAAAATTGTGCCAAGAGAACATTCCAAGACTGGTCTACCTATATGTCAAATTTTATTCAAGTCCAGTCAGCGGTTAGCTGTTGTAGAGCAGTGGTGGCCGAGTGGTAACGGCCCCGACTTACGAGTTACAGGTCGCGGGTTCAAACCCAGCCAGGCGCATTACTTTTTGTTATTTATTTCATCACCACTGCTTTCAAAACGTGAAGAAAAATATCGTGAGGAAACCGGCATGTCATGGAACAAAAAATTCGAAGACTTGTGACATCCACCAACCCGCACTGGGCCGGCGTGGTGGATTACGGCCCATTCCCTCTCCTAGAGAGGAGGCCGGAGTCCCAGCTGTGGGAACATTATAAAGCAAACTATGCTATGCTATGCCGCTCAGCTGTTCGAGCGTGAACAAGTAACAAGTTCACCTTTATAATATTTATAATATTGTAGCTTTTAATTACATGTTTTATTCACTTATTTCCTAAAATTACGAATATTTTGTGTGAGGCAAATTTAAATTACTTAATTAAATTACTGTTTTCTGGAAGTGGGTTCACCTGTGTGAACGTAGAATAGTTCATTTTGAAACGTTTATTTATTATTTATTTAATTAACTAGAACGACAAAATGTCAATTACACTGATAACAATAGGAAAAATTATGTAAAACACATTAAAGAAAAAAAGAGATAATATGTATAACTAAACCTCTCATGCAGTCTTCTCGCCAGACATTCAGTCAATATCTCCTTCCATTCGTCAGCGAATAGATCTAGTCTAGGACTGGATTCAAGGAGAGCTTTCAGTGCGGTTAACATTCGCGGAATAGGTGACATACGTCATGTAACCGTACGGCAACGTGGCACCACAAACAATTTGTGTCGTCTTGCCCGGCAGTAGTTGTCAAGGACAAAAATTTTACACAGCTCCCCATGTAAACTAGGCGAGTCGATTGTTCCGTGTATGAAGACGGAGAGTATGTACTGAAGATGGAGCGAGGGCTGCAGTGCCAATTTGCATGTGTATTAAACGACGTTTTTCAATACACTTACGATTCGTGAGAATGACGCGCGCCTCGTAGCGGTTAAAGGGTTAACTTACGAATTCGCAGATTTTAGAACACCTTGTTGTCAGATAAAAAATTGTGTTCGTGAATAGCTACATTTTATGTAGTCTAGAATTTAGAAAATATATCGCAGCTATCTAAAACTAACTGTTATGGGTAAGAACACGCCATCAGGTGATTATGTACGGGTTTAAAGTTGAAGCAAATGTGTAATGTCTGAAAATCAGTAGAAACTACAACACGGAGTCTCTACAAGAACAATATTATGTATACATACATATTGGATTTGTGATTACTCCACTAATCAATATCTACACTAATACTAGGCATGTAAGTTCTGTCGTCTAAATATTTCCCGCTAATTTTGAATTTAGAATTGCTCAATTTTCAAATTTGTTTGAATTTAGAATGGCAAAACAATTGAAATAATTAGAATTGATGCAACTATTTAGTCACAGCGCTGTTTTGAATCTATCAAGTCGCGCATAAAAATGAATCTCTCCAAGGAAAACGTTTGTGCGATAATTTTTTACAACTTTTGCAGAGGCCTAACTCGGATTCAATGTTTTGAGGAGTTAAGTTCTGTATTGTATGATGAAGTTCCTTGTCTACGGACTGTCGAACGCTGGTATTTAGAATTCCAGCGTGGAAATACTAGTCTTAGTGACAAATCTCGTGAAGGACGTTCAAAATCCGCCTTTACTGAAGAAAACATCGTTGCTGTGAGACAACTGATACTCGAAGATCGGCATGTGACATATCGGGAGATAGAGGCGTTAATAGGCATCTCAGGGACAACCATTCAAGAGATCTTGCATGAAGAGCTTGGTGTGAGAAAGCTAGTTTGCCGATGGATTCCGCATTTGGTTTCCGATGATCATAAGGCAACCCGCGTCAGATGGTGTAAGAAATCTTTCCAAAGGTTCAAGCGAGGAGAGTCAAATCACGTCTACGACATTATCAGTGGTGACGAATCTTGGATTTATGCCTACGACCCTGATTCCGAAGAGCAATCCACAACCAGGGTCTTCCGAGATGAGCAAAAGCCGACTAAAGTTTTTCGCTCACGAAGCACTTCGAAGAAGATGTTGGCTACGTTCGTGGCGAAAACCGGTCACGTTGCAAGAATTGCGCTTGAAGATCGTAGAACGGTTAATGCAGAGTGGTATACTACAATTTGTTTACCACAAGTCATCGCTGAAGTCCGGAAATCTAACCCAAAGCGAGGCATCATCCTACACCATGACAACGCAAGCTCACATACAAATATTGATAAAATAAAATATTGGTAAAACAATTGATTATTTGAAGCAGGAAAACGTGGAAATTCTTGACTATTCCCCATGCAGTCTTGACCTAAGCCCTAACGATTTCTTTACATTTCCTAAAATTACGAAAACTCTTCGTGGGCAAAGGTTCCAGTCCAGTGAAGAAGCAGTCAACGCTTTCAAGTCGGCCATTTTGGACATACCGACTTTAGAGTAGAATAAGAGTTTTAATAACTGATTCGATCGAATGGAAAAATGTATTAAACTTCGAGATGAATACTTTGAAAAACAATAAATAATACTTTAAGGTTCTAGTTGTGTTTTTTTCTTCAAACGACAAAACTTAAAAGGCATCCCTCGTATAATAAAGAGGTAGTTAACGCTAGTAGAAAGCTTCAAATGTATGGGAAGGACGTCGCTTCAACGCTCAGTCACGTGGTCAGAACAAAAGAATTGGCGGCAAGGTCAACTCAAAGCGCTCGGCGCATGCGAAACGGTTGTAACTGGCTGGGGGCTGGTCCGATTGTTAAAGTTTTCACCGATAGAAAGCTGCTTTATTTCTGAGTGACTCAGGCTATATTTTATGAAGGTACACCGGCGAAGCCGCAAATTTTCCCACCTAAAAAAAAACTCTGTCTGCCTGGGTTTTTGTTCGGTTAGTAAAAATCATCCAAATGGTATCCTGCGCTCTAGACCTGAGTGGGAGATAGTGTTAGACTCTTACTAACAAAAAAACCTACCCTGTTCCTTCTTGCCTTTCATACCGGGGCCAAGCCTCCCTTGACTAGAGGAGCTAGACCCTGGCCCCAGCAGACAAGTCCTTGAGGCGCGCGGGAACAGTGCGCGCCGTCGACGACTTGACAGTAACCGGACGGTCGGACAGCGAGCTTCGTCTGCCTGGGGTGCTATTTTGTGCTATCACGGTTAAACTGTTAAACAGAACTTGATGAACTTTGGTTCAGGGTAGGCTTGAACCAAAGAAAGAATATATGCTACTTTTTATCTGTCGTTAACTTCGATATTGACACAGACAAAGTCACGAACAAATGCCAGTCATCTATAAAAACAATTGGCAATCAGTAAGTTTTTTTCCATGAAAAACAAACGAATTGCCAAAAACAATTGCCCACCACTTTCCATACGTACGACAGACTAGATAGCGAACGTTATTGGTCTAATTGATAGATGGTGGCGAGCGTGACGCGTGTATCCACGTCATCGGCGCCAATAAAAAGTATGGAGGTTTTATGTCGTTATAAAATCAATTGACACTGTGGTTATTGGTTAGTGTTCGTTATGTTATGGAAGTTTTTGTTGTTAAACTGTTTGTTGTATAAAATATTGTCTTATTATTTATATCAAACTTAACTATGTATTTTGAATATACGGCACAATTAGCTGCTGCAGCTTGCCGGTTCGACTTTCACACTGAAAAAATATTTGTATATCATGTTATCAAAATTAAAAAAAATATTTCGCATAGGTTGTACGTGGTCTACTAAACATATTTATGAATTCAGCCATAAAATAACTATTCTTAGTGTGGGGCAACATTTAGAAAAGAAAAGATATATTCAAAAACAAAATACACACATACAAGCGTCTGAGTATATTACACATTGTTGTTATACAGAAACATCCTCAGAAGACTGGCAGTATTGCCACATTGACTATGCGGTACTAACTATTGAGGCTAAGAATAAGTCAACCCTTTTGACGAATCTAGCTTTGTGGAAAAAAAATACCAAGAAAAACTGGTAGTGAAGCTTAATTGATTGAAAACCATTTATGGAAAATCACATAACAAATGTAGATCCTCAAAAATTTTTGGCAAGTTTGCTTCTTAAAGTCAGAATGTGCGTCATGCCAGTCTATGAGGCAGAGTTATGAAAATGGCGCGCAAACTTACAAATGGACTGAGCTTTGGTCACTGGACAAAACGGTTGATTCTATGATAGACACGATGCGGCGCGATACGTCACCGGTAAATTGTAAACATCCTACTCATACGCATAACACATTATGGTGACACATTAATTGTGTGTATACGTACAGTTAAGGAGGGGAAATCCTTGCCGGAGTTCGTATTTCCTGATTGCTACAAACACTTTATTTATTGAGTTAACAGTGTCCGTACTGCCCACATGCGAAATATCTAGTACATAAGCATCAGCAATGTTAAAAATTTTCATCAGAGACCATACGAGAAAATTCTTAGGAAGACTCGTAGATGGCATCTTTGTCATTCATCACGTATTAGAGTAGGTAATAACATTTATTCATAAGTTTTGTTTAATGTAATTTAAAAGAGTGTCCATGGAGTTTCTTGCACGTTCTTCTCCATAGAGATCTACGGTTTGAAACGTGCTTTTGCTTCACTTGTTTGACTGACCGATATTTTGACAATTTAAAAGTGCCTGTAATTGGTCTATTTGAAATGAGCGTTTCTGATTTCTGTCTTTTTTATATAATGGTTGCATCAGTCTCAAAATAACGATTTTGAATCTGAGTACAAATTAATTCAGCATTCAATGTGTTAATTGTGGGTGTTCTCCATCGGAAACGACCAATTTGGAACCGTGCACAGCTTCTGACGTTTTATAAGTGCCCATGTAGGCCTATGTGAAATAAAAACTTTTGACTTTGACTTTGAATATGTTAATGCTTCATTATAACGTATGAATATAGTAAAAAGATATAATAAGAAAGATAAGATAAACTTACATATCACACATTTTCCTGTTTCGCCAAATATATTTTCGTGTTATATATACTCGCTTAATAAAAGTGCGGAAGTTTTCACAACACGACAACGACGCTATAGTAGATTATGTGTGGGCTCTAAAATTACAACTACAGCTGTTTTGATAAGCTTATCAGTATAGTGAAGGAAAAACACAACCTTATCTCAATCATGATTTTATGAAGCTACAATATAACATTTATCACTAATATAATATAATAATAATATAATATTCCACAACTATCACACAACGCCGTCTAGTCCCAAGCTAAGCAGAGCTTGTGTTATGGGTACTAGACAACTGATAAACATACTTAAATATTTCTAAATACATACAAATTATAGATAAATTACGCCCAGACACATAACAATAGTATAAAAGCGAATGTCCGTATATGTTTGTGTGTTAGTGTGTACATATATATGTTTGTTACTCTTTCACACACGTAAACTAGAACGGATTTTAGAACGAAAGTTTGGTACCAAGGTAGACTATGTCAGGTTTCTATCTTTATACATGTTATTTTTCTGCATGTGTGTTGGTCACCTAACTCCTCCTAAATGGCTAGACCGATTTGGATGAAACTTTGCATGTATATTATTTAAGTGGGTCCCTGAATGGTTTGTAAATACGATCGGATCCCTGAAATCGGGTTCTTAATTTTTTTTTCTGACGTAAAGTTAGCTTTCGGGCAGGACAACGTCGGTCTGGACTGCCAGGTTGTCTATAAAAATATTGGTTTGACCGATTTGGTATTGTGCATATAAGAATTGAATATTAAAACTAGGATGTCGGGAGTAAAGCTTGTTAAGCTGTTATTCGTAGCATAGATCATATTTTGTCGAATAGAGGTTTATTTTTCTGTCGACGGGGAAAATCATCATTGACGAAACCCGCTCTTGGGTGGAGCGGGAGACAGTGTCAGAGTCTTACTGACTAAAAACCCCGCGCCGTTCCTTCTAGCCTTCATACCGGGGCTCTAGTTTCCTTTCGGATAACCCCGACCCCGGTAGGCTTCGACCCAGATGGGCCCCTCCTGTTGCTGACAACTCCTTGAGGCGCGCGGAAACAGTGCGCACCGTCGACGCCTTGGCTCGGTCCGGACAGTTACCGGACGATCGGACAGCGAGCCACCCATAGTTCGCTGTCCACGAGCCCGCGTCTACGGTGGCTGGAACTCGGGGCTGGAACCCCGGCGGCGGCGGCGGTGAGGGCGCCGTTGCCTGATGCGGTCGGCCTCCTCCTTTGCTAGCATTACTGCTTCGCAGAAGGAGGCGACCGCCTGCCACTCCTCCTCGCTCCGGACCATGGCCTGAACCAAGGCCCGGCGCGAGAGGTCTTCGCCGCCAATCGCCCTCACGAGGGCACGGCGTTGCTCCGCCCAAGCAGGGCACACCTCAACTGTGTGCTTCACCGTGTCCTCCGGGCGTTCCGCACAGTGGCGGCACCCGGGCGTCTCTTCCGCTCGAATCCGATGCAGGAACCTCCCGAACTTGCCATGTCCGGTGAGGACATGCGTCATGCGGAATGTAAGGACGCCGTGAGGTCTTTCCAGCCACGCCTCAAAGAGGGGACTTACCGCCATATGTCGAATAGAGGTAGAATATTTACCGGCTGTTACTCCGCAAAAGCTAAAATGTACACTCATGGAATGAAATAGTCACGCCATTTTTATTCTCGCGAAACGGATAACAGTTATCAATTTTTCGATCTGTCAACTTTTTAACCGGCGCGTCATAATTCATAAGTCATAAGTCATAAGTCATTCATAGGGTTCATAATCCAAATTTTTTTCGTGTCGAGCCAGCTCTTGGACTTGATTTTTGAAGATTTTATAGGCCTTACTGGGACGCCATGGTGGTGCAGCCCATTGGCACAGCCAAGTCTATGGTGTACCTTACCTTGGCCATTGTTAGCTTCGCAGTCCAGCTTACAATTTTTGTCATCATGACCTGGCTATACCGCCATGGTTTCCCAGGGAGGCACCGCACTTAAAATGAAACGAGCGATCGCAAAAGACAAAAATATTTCCTAAAGGTGCATAACCTATACATTCCTCGACAGTACATTAATAGAAAGTTACAGAAGCCAATCAATACCAATAAATAGGCGAAGGCTGTTGCAGAGTAGACAAATACTTCAGCGGGACAATTAAATCGCTGCACTACATCGGTGAGGTTCTATTGTACTTATGAAGTGGTTATAAAGGGCAGCCAGGCACAAATAAAATTGAGCAGGTCATATGAGTCGCATGCATTATTGTATAGTGACCGCTGGATAACAGTATCCATGTTGTGGGTTCCTGAAGATGGAAAATGCTATCGAGACCGATCCTGAAAGAGGAGGCGACGTGATTTACATTTTGACTGGCCTGTTGGTCTAGTGGTTAGTGGCCTTGACTGATATGCCGGAGGTCGTGGGTTCGATCCCCACCCAGGACAAATGTTTGTGTGAAATTTTTGATCATTTGGATCGTGCTCATTACATAAACAATTGTCCTTCCTGTATCTGGGTGTAATTTATCTATAATATTTATGTATGTATTTGGAAATATACCAGACATATCACAAACTCTGCTTAGCTTTCTGCTTACTATATTTAATTATAAAAAAAGATTACGACGTGGAACAAGAGGCGTAGGAAAAGAATATCTGAAAGATTTGGATTTACGCGGCAGTGGGATAGTCATAAAAGTGTAGTATTTCGTCATTCTACACCCGGCAAAAAAAACTTCAGAACTTAAAACGTTCACTCTTTCGGAAGCTCTACTGAGGTTACCGAGCATTGTACTGAGCTCCTCCGTAGTTTAAACCACTGTCGTCAGCAAGCCGAAGGTGAGGTAGTAATAATATAGTCATAAACAATTATGTACCAAGACCCCAGTTCTCTATTTCAAACCAATATTAGAACTATAACCCGCAGACTGCTCCAGCTATGTTTGTATAAACATATACCTCTATTCAACAGTCGTAGTGCAACGTTCGAAACTTCACGTGAATTGGCAGAGGGCAAATGTTTGTTGCAATATTTGAACAAACGTTGAACTGAGTTTGGGCTAGATGTAACTGACAAGCTCTGCATTGACAAATCGTGTTTGATCTTCGCTAACGTTTTTATTGATATTATCATAATAACATATTGATTTGTGATTTGACTATGACGAAACGATTTTACGATCGATAAATAAAAACAAGCTTTCAATTAAAATAATTTTTTGTACTTGTGAAACTTTTAAAATAGTGCTCCAATTAAGTTTTTTTAGCCAAGCTCTAGCCAAGTTGCAACCGTTTTGCATTCGTCGAACGCTTCGAGCTGACCCTGCCGCCAATTCTTTTGATCTGACCACGTGACTGAGCGTTGAGATGACATCAATCTCGTATTTTTTTTTTTTTTTTATTATTGATAGACTCGCGTTTGACCACCATCTCACCTGATGGTAAGCGATGATGTGGCCGACGATGGAGCACGCTTGCCTAGAAGTAACCTATTCACTCTTGACTTAAAGACCCCCAAGTTGTAGCTATCAGGAAACACAGACTCCGGCAGGGAATTCCACTCCTTGGCTGTACGCACAATAAATGTGTTCCCAAAACGCTTTGTGCGTATGGGTGGGATGTAATTGGAGCACTATTTTAAAAGTTTCACAAGTAAAGTCCATCCTGCGTCACGGGGCTTGTTACATGTTCACGTAGGGGTCTAATGACAGTGTCAGCGAATTGCATTGCCGTGGCCGAATATAGGACCAGAAAAGGAATTAAACTTTAAAAAAATAGTACAATTTGATACAAGTGGCGAAGTTTTAAATTGCGAGTTTTTGGTGAAGGTGTTATGGAGCCGAGCGTTGCAGTGAAAAATTTCCACGTGTATCAAACGACGTTTCTCAAGACACAAAGATGTAAATAAACGGGAGTTGATGCGCGCTTCGTGGAAGTCACGTTAGCGCCAAGTTGATAATATGATAAATGTTATAAACTGTGGCAGAGGCAAGCACGCGTACTTTACCGGACTAGTGCGAAGAACAGTAAATGGCGTGCCAAAAACAATAGCCAATAAAATAGGCCACCGACACCCTAAGAAGAAGTAAATTAATAAAACTTAAAACGAAACATGTTTTACTTTGTATTGTAAACCACTTGTTAGTTGATATGTTTGATGAAGATGTCCATCAATCTAATTTGAACTTTATGTCAGAGTGATAACGATCACATTACGTCATACAATTGAGTCAAGCATGATAAATGTGTGATAGCTTGACATTTAAATTATCGTTATTCTGTGAAACGTTCGTTCGATATTTAAAATTTGTTACAGTAACATTAAATGCATTTAAACATCGTAATAAAATCTTGAAGGAATGTCATAATTTAAATATCGCGTAATATGCTGAGTTATGTGCCTTTTTGCCTTCACTCATATTTTTTTTTTAAATTTGTATGTATTTTAGTTTTAATAATAAATTGTGTGAGGAACCATTTGTTAATATTATTCTTTCTCCTTTACAATACTTGTACGGTTCAAATGCGAATACAATTATGACTTTGATCTACAAGACAGAGCTCGGGCGGGGTCTCACGATGAAATAGCGTCAGCGACTATCGCAATCGCAACCCAGTGCTGAGCACGCCACAATTATGCCGTTGAGTCCCCTCTTTGAAGCGTGGCTGGATAGACCTCATAGCGTTCTCACCGGACATGGTAAGGGTCGGGAGGTACCTGCACCGGATTCGTGCGGAAGTGACTGCCGGAGGACACGGTGGAGCACACAGTGGAGGTGTGTCCCGCTTAGGCAGAGCATCGCCGTGCCCTCGTGGGGGAGATCACCGGTGGCGATCCCTCGCGCCGGGGCTTGGTACAGGCCATGGTTCGGAGCGAGGAGGAGTGGCAGGCGGTCGCCTTCCTCTGCGAAGCAGTAATGCTAGCAAAGGAGGAGGCCGACCGCATCACGTAACGGCGGCGTTCACAGCGCCCCAGTCACCGCCGGGTATCCGATCCCGCTTTCAGGCCACCGTAGGCGCGGGCTTGTGGACGGCGAGCAATGGTTAGCTCGCTGTCCGACCGTCTGGTAACTGTCCGGACGGTATATCTTTATTATCTATCTTTATATAACTGTTTTCTATCTTTCTTTTCTTTAAGCATCGACAAAAATAATTTTCAGTCAATAATAGAGCACAACACGTCATAACTCTGCAGTGTCGTCACGCCAGTATCAGATGGAACATGTAACTGGGCTATTGTCAACGAGATTTTAATTACTTAGAACAATCAAGATGTCACTGCACGCTACGGCACTGTTATTAGGGAATTAAAAGCAGTAGATCAAAATCCAAAATGATATAGAGTTAGAAATAAAAATATTTTTATGAAGTTCTTTTTATGAACTTCTACCATACATCTGTATTGCTTATCTATGTCACTAAGTAATACAGTACATTTTATTAGTGAAAGAGTATTTTAAATTTCATCATCATCATTATATCTGCCGAAAGACGTCCACTGTTGGACATAGGCCTCCCCCAAGCGTCGCCTCAACGACCTGGGGGCCGACCATAAAGATTTACAAAACAATCTTATTGCAGGAACGTTTTGTTTCCATAATAAAGTAATATTACTTCATTTCGTACCATGAACTTAATCACTCAGTATGATTGTATTCTTGCTAGGGGCTAGGAAAGAACGAACGATTTTAAAGATTTTGTCTATTCCCTGCTAAACAGAAAAGATAAGCGCTATATAGATCTGTATAACGTTGTCTCTTTCAGATGTTTGTCCGTATCGCAAGTTCATTGTAAACCAATAGAATACATTTAACTCAAAAAATGTCTTGTTAAAATATATTTTTAAAAGGATCTAAGTAACTTTTATAAAAAGGAAGTAATAATTTTCAAAAATTTACATTAATAAAGTAGGAAAACAATTTAAAATAGCTACGGGGGACTACGTTAACATTTAATTTAGTTGCACGCTAGTGTGAATCGGAACGTATGTTTACATAACAAGATTCTTGTCAGTGCTTGTCAGTGTTGATTTCTTGAGTAGGGCTGAGATATACTTGCAAGTATCAATACCAGGGCTTGCAAGTACGAGTATGTAAAAATACCAGGGACGAAATCCAGGTATTAAAATACTTGAAAGTATTTTAAGCCCAAGTGCGTATTTCAGTATATTTCTAGTTCGTACCATACGACATTCTTATACTTTTGTACATGAAAATGAAATCTTTCCTTACTACTTTAATCACAGGCTTAGGACTGGCTGCTAAGAGAATTATTTTTACGATTGTTTTAGTTTTTACGATATTTTGTCATGATTTTGTTTAAAAATGTAGTGTGGCTTAGCAGGCGTAGTTAAAAGATTTATATATTTTTTTAATTATTTTTATTTTGTTGTAGAAACAATAGTTGCTTTACTTTGCGACTTCCCAGTCGGGATCTTCTCTCTGTTAATATGTTCCCGGCAACAGAAAACAATCGTTCACATGGCACGCTAGAGGCCATAGCGTTTAATTTAATTTGGGGCACAACCCCGTATACAAATAAATACTTGCAAAGACAAACCATTAAAGTAAAATACTTTCATGCCACATTGTGTCGTAAAACCTTACAAATAAGGAGCATAATCGTTCGAGAGTAATCGAGACCCAAACGCGGCCGAAGCGAGCCGACGCGCAACGTTCGAAGTTACGTCATGACTCACGAATCAGGGACTCGGGCGGGCGCGCGTCTAGCCCCGATCGGACTGAATCCGAGTAGCCGTATAAAATACTTTAAAGTCTTGGAAGTATTTCGGGTCGGCACCTGGTGTACGTACTTGGAAGTAAATACCTGGTATGAAAACCTGGTAGCGTAAATACGTTTCATCCCTATTCTTGAGTACGAACCGATTTTAAATTATTAAAATAGTTTTCAAGTGCTTATATTTAGAGTAATCTGCCTTCAAGTGGTTGGTGTTCGAAGCGAATAAGCTAAAAAACTTATTGTAAATGGACATCATAGAATCAAGATAAAGTTAAACAGTGTATTCCAGTGAACTAAACTTGTTGTTCGTGCACTAATGGACACCTTTAGGCCTCATTTACGGAGACGCGGGGCGTCTCGCGTCGCGTGTGGCGTGGCGTCTCGCGGCGCGTCGGACGTTTTTTCTGTTTACGGTGGGGCGGCGCGTGAAGCGGCACGCATCATCGCACGCGTAAACACAAACTTATAGCAATATACGACCATGTTCATAGAGAAGCGAAACGGGAAGCGTGGCGGTTCGCCGCGGCGCCCGCGGCGAATCCTCTAGCGTGTAGCGAAGCACGCGGCGGGCATCGCGGCGGCGCACGCTCGCCTCGATCAAATCGACTAGTTTTATGTTGGCGAGAGATGGGAGCGCACGTGTCGACTGTTGTCGCTTCATCGAGAATTGCCGCTGCGTGCGCCGCCGCGATAAACGCCGAGCGTGACGCGTCGGTGCCATCCGCGGGCTCGGCCGCAAAAAACTCCCTAATTCAAACAAACGCGTCTAAAATCGCTTCAACGCCATATATTTATATTCAGTGCGGGCCGCGCCGCTCAACGCAACGCTCGACGCCCCGCGTCTCCGTAAATGAGGCCTTAGGCATCAAAATAAGTTTTAAATACTTTTTAAGTCACGAACAACACTTTAAATAGTATTTATTTGGAAAACAATAATAAATCCGCTGCGTCCGAGCAACTTTTTTACTCCAGCTAATTTGACGTAAAAACAATACCGCTAGCGGTCAAAAATGCCGTCAGAGTACGAAAAGAATGAACTTTTTAAGATTGACGTCACAAAACCGTTAAGAAAACAAGCTTGTTTTAAGATTGTAATAAGGTTGTTTTGAAGGCGTCATGGTACGAAAAGCCTAAGTAAGATTAAAACAATACTGCTTTAAGGTCTTATGGTTGGCCCCCTGGTCAGGGTTGCGGGAATCCGATGGATGCGGGACGCCCAGGACCAGTTGTTGTGGCAATAAAATATAGACATGTAAATCTTTTCTCTTTATAATATTAGTAGGTATAGAATTAATATTTATTAACGTGATTTTACGTGGTCCACTTAATGAAATAGCTACCTGGAAACGAACTAAACCACTAACTATCTCGGCCATATCATGAAAAAAAACTGTACAATTCTTCTTCAATTCTAATTTTATCGTAAATTCAGTTGTTTTCAGAGTAAAATAACTTTGATTTCAGAAGTCCGTGTTAAATATTGTAGAAAATAAAACCAGAAGATTTCATAAAATAAAACGTTTTGGTTTTATTTATTCAATATTTAACACCAATTTTTATATCTGTATTTTTTTATATAACAGTATTTTTAACCTTTTTACGAGCAGCGGAAATATTTTTTATATCATATTTTACAGTCATCTGTACTGACTGACTGTATATATTTTATTGCTTTACCTTGAGTATTTGAAGACATTTCAATTCTTCATTAATTAAATAAATACGATTTATCAAAAAAAAAAAAAAAAATTATACCCTGTCAGGAAATTTTCCTTGTGTAAGTTTATGTGGCAGTTTTTACCGTTTGCCAAATTGTTTGAATTATTAAAGAGTTTTGGCGTGTTGTGTTATCAGCTAATTGTTGAAATCCTATGTTTAGACCTAAATTCTCGTAGCGATTGCATTTGAGCCACAACTATTTCCAGCAACTAATAACTGTGTCACTAGGTTCTATGAAACCCACGCAAAGAAGCCTACACGTTGAAAAGTTTAGCTGTTTAATTCAATCGATTTTTGTACGTCTTACCGCCACTTATAGCTACGCTTTTCCGTAATGGTAAAAAGTTAATATACGTGTGTACGATCAATGATGTGTGACGTCATTCCGATGGCCTCATACGTGTAGGTAAGTTTTGTTGTCTTCAATATGTTGTATTGGATTTAATAATGTGGCCACGGCAAATTGATTAACCTTATCGATTGCTTGATAATTTAATAGTGCTTGTAAATGGCTCAGTTAAAATAGATGCATTTGAGTGTGCCCAAATTTTAATGTTGGGTACAATGTCATATACTTCATACACTAAACCTCAACTAGACGAATGTAGAAATAAAAAATGATCTAGGTAAAAGATATCAAAACTATTGTCGCCAGTGTGTGCCAGTACCAGTGGTTTTCCCCGCATCTTTGGTTGTTACTCTGCTCCTACAAGTCATAGCGTAATGTTCTTGCATATTTTAACAAGCTATCCATTACTAAAACAACTTTTCAATTTGAACTCGTAGTTCCTGAGATAAGTGCGTTCCCCGTGCTATATACGAGTATGACGTTAAATCTAAATATTTAAAAAAAGTAAATGAAAGCATATCATAAGACATACATCTGGGTATTTCATTCTGGCTGTGGTTGGGGAATGGCTCTATACTAAAATGGGCATTATTTTTTTGTCAAAAGTTCCTCTCATTCTATACTATATGTAACCTGTTTAACACTGTAAAATATTGTGAAATAAAATATAATTTGTTTTTAATGAATGACCGCGAGTTTCTTGCCAGTTCTTTTTCATAGGACACATCCTATTGTAATCGTGTCCAAGCTTTTGAAATTCTATTAGTGTTAAGTCTAGTGGTTAAGCCCATGTGAAATAAAGGGCTATGTATTTAATTGAATTGGACCCATTTAACGACTGACAATGTTGATTATTCTGTAGCTTATAATTTATTTTCTTATTGACAGAAACTTTTTTAAGTTATAATTAACCTATTGCTTAATTACTGGGTTTAAACTAATGAATGAAAAACTAATCTACACTATCTATATCTATACTAATATTATAAAGAGGTAAAATTTGTAAGTTTGTATGTTTGTAAGTTTGTATGTAGGGGGTAATCTCTGGAAGTACTGGTCCGATTGCTAAAATTTTTTCACCGATAGAAAGCTGCTTTATTCCTGAGTGACATAGGCTATATTTTATGTACGCGGGCGAAGCCGCTGGCAAAAGCTAGTAATTTTATAAAGCAGTAAAGTTTGTTTTTTGTTTGTAGGAGGTAAACTCTGAAAGTAACTACTAGTTTATTGCTAAAAATGTTTACCGATAGAAGGCCGCTTTATTCCTGAGTTACATTATAGGCTAAATTAAATGTGCGCAGGTGAAGCCGTGGGCAAAAGCTAGTATGTAATAATAATCGAACATTGGTGGGTAATCATCAAACAACTACCTTCACTCTAGATGAAGCCAGAGGGCCATACTTTTACTAACTAAAATTCTCTTTCGTTTATTCAATTGGCTTTTGAGTTCCAGTGCCGTGGTAACTCTTTCGAATAAATCCAGAAACCGAATGATTGATTAAACAATCAATCTGGACTTTATTACGATCATGTCACGTTACAAAAGGAATCGCCAATGCATCAGTCGCAGTTCTCAGTTAAATTGAAAGCTTAATTCATGCAAATAGAATCGCCCACTAATTTCATATTCCCCCGGGTCATGTAATCCGGGAGATCGCTCGATAATTGTTCCCTATCTGAGTCTGCATCGATACTAGGTGCTGTTTATATTAGAATATGGAGCTTTTTCTTTTTTTGGTAAAAATCATCCAAATGACATACCTGCCCTTGGGCGAAGCGGGAGATAGTGTCAGACTCTTACTGACTAAAAAACCCACCCCATTCCTTCTTGCCTTTTATACCAAGGCTGAGTCTCCCTTTTGGAAACAGACCCTAGCCCCAGTAGAATTAGACCCAGCCGGGCCCCTACTGTAGCTGACAACTCCTTGAGGCGCGCGAGAACAGTGCGCGCTGTCGAAGACTTGGCCACAGTCCGGATAGTTACAGGACGGTCGGAGAGCGTGCTATCCATAGCTTGCCGTCCGCAAGCCTGCGCCGGTGGTTCGACCCAGCTGGGTCCCTACGGTTGCTGACAACTCCTTGAGGTGCACGGGAACAGTGAGCACCTGATATTTAATTAATTTGCACTACACCGCAGACTACCTTTTTTATTTTAAGTTCATGCAATCCATCCTAAGGTTGTCTGGTAGATATCGCTGTCAGCGATAAGACCGCCATCGTAAACATAGATGTATGTAAGTTATTTTCAGGTCGTCGACGGCGCATACTGTTCCAAGCGTGCCTCAATAAGTTGACAGTACCCGTAGGGGCCCAGCAGGGTCGAAGCCTACTGGGGTGTGCGAAAGAGAACAGGAGTGGCATTTTAGTCAGTAAAAGTCTGACACTATCTCCCGCTCCAACCAAGAGCGCGGGATGTCATCAGATGATTTTCCTACGTAAAAAAAAAGCTGTAAGTTATTTTAAAAGTTGTGTTACTGTTTTCTATTCTTTGTAATAAGGGGCGAAAGTTGATTGGCTCTGTTACTTCGTTGAGTGAATTGTAACGGTGCGAAGTTAGGGTGAAACTAAATTCAGCTGCAGTTTGTTCGTTTTAATTGGTCCCGTCACTAGTCTGCAAGGTTTTTTGTAACTTTGGCACGTGTGTAATTGTTAGTTTTTCTGAACTTTCCGATAGAGCAACGATGCAGGTTAGTTTTTAGCGCCAAGCGAACGTTTTGGACCTGATTTTGGTATTATTTTTACACTAATTTTGTAAAGGGGAAAGCTTGTGAGTGTTTATTTGTATGTTTGTTTTTCCTTCGTGCTGAAACTGCTGAAGGGATTAGGAGGTCCATGGGCAGACTATGTCCTGAAATTATACTTAGGATAGTTTTTTTTATCATGTTAGTCAATCCCAGGATTCAATTATCCCAAGGGAAAATCTTTTGGGATAATTTAATACTTTCACGCAGGCGAAACAGTTGATAAAAGCTAGATAACTATTTATTTCTACTTTATTCTCTCCTATACCTAGGCAAAAGCTTCCCTTTTAAAACCTCTGTTTAGGGCGATCTCGCTCGATGGCCAAGTTTGCACCGCGAACATAATCAGAATATACTCGAAAACTTACTCCCGGAATCATAAGCGGTTTTTCCGTATAGCAAATTTCATCCGCATTCGTTCAGCCATTAGAGTGTGAAAAAATAGTAAACTTACAACCATACACAAACTTTCGTCTTTATAACACTAGTGCGATTTTTAAAACGGTACAAGATTAATTGAGTGAATAGGCTCTTCATTAACTAAGGTAGGCGCCAAATAAACGTGGAATAACGGTCATTGACCCTCCAAAATTTATTGACATTCTTGATTTCAAAAACGGAATTAAAGACAAAAAGCTGTCTTGGATCGACATCTATCGTGACCCATTACCTATTCTGAAAACATTTCTTAATGGTTTTTCGGGTACCGTCGATATATTGGAATGTACTTTATTTTAAGTTTATCTGGCGCCTTGTATAATGCGCCTAAACTCATCAAATATGAAAAATCTAAAAAAGCTCCTACATAATGTTGGTCATCAACATCATCATCATATCAGCCGAAAGACGTCCACTGCTGGACTTAGGCCTCCCCAAAGCATCGCCAAAACGGCCGGTCCTGTGCGTCACGCAACCATCGGATTCCCGCATAATGTTGCTAGTAGATAATATATACGAGCTTATCAATAGACTCTCAGTTATCACACGACCGACAATCAGTGCAACGGGTGCGGCGAGAATCACGCTACAGTGCAAATCGATCGCCAGTTAATATTGTCCTCAATTGCCGGTGTTGCCATTTTATTGGATTATGTACCTACTTGCAGGTGTCTTACTGAGTTAGCAATTAATGATGAATCGATTAAATTGTTTAAAAAATATATTAGATGATAAAAATCATATTGCTCCACTCGGCTAGAGTCGGATGAGCTCGATGAATTTAATTTTTCGTGCGTTTTTGAGAAACAGGAGACACACCCTTTCAACCCCTTTATTTATTTATTAAAACTTACACAAAGGTACATAGGCAGACTTAATGCCTTAGACATTCTCTACCAGTTAACTAAGGGTGGTGAAGAGAAAACTGGCAGGTGCGTAAAAAAAAAAGAAAAAAAAAAGTAGAATATCCAAAAATTCCTTCCTAGTGCTCGCCTACATGATAAAAAGAAAACTTGCAAAGTGTCACGTTCCCAGTAGCTTTGGCTATTCGGTGATATGTCAGTCAGTTGTTCTTTTTGTACATATATATAGATAGATTTCATAATTAATAGATATATACTAAGATGATGAAGATAAGAAACAAGTAGGTACCAATGAAAATATCTAATAGTACCTAAGGTTAAGAGGTACTAATGAAAGCATAGCATAGTTGGCCTTATAATGTTCCCACTGTTGGGACTCAGGCCTCCTCTCTAGGAGAGGGAATGGGCCGTAATCCACCACGCGGGCCCGGTGCGGGTTGGTGAATGTCACCTGTCTTCGAATTTTTGGTTCTAGGACATAACGGTTTCCTCACGATGTTTTCTTTCACTGATTTGAGAGCAGTAGTGATCCCAAAGTAATGCACCTGGCTGGGTTTGAACTTATGACCTACAACTCCTAAGTCCTTACTACTCGGCCGCCACTGCCCTGATGAAAGCAACCAATCGCAATATTAAAAGGTCACACCTACATGACGTAGTTCCCCTTCCAACACAACTAAAACAAATCACATCTTAGTACATCAATCCTAGTCAATGAACTAAATGTCCAGTGAACGTCAACAGGCCATTATGGTAGCTTATAGAGTTGTCATTACCGGCTAATTGGTCTATAGGCTGCGGGCGCATTGTCCGGACTCGCTCCATTAGGCCAAAACAGAATACCGGAATAGATTTTAGTGCATTTGATTTTAAAGCGGAGTTTAACAGCGGCTAAATTAAGCGCTGTTTTTTAAATGATTGATTGCTGGGTTTGTTTAGTTTATGATTTAGTTCTTATTTTTGGTTTGCTGCAACGTCTATAATTTTTTTTTTTTTGTTTTGAAGGGGTTTTAGAGGATTTTATATAAAAATATATACTTTGAAATAAGTTTTCAATGAAAGACGTTTTTTTAGTAACAAGCTTTTATTGTGTGGTATAGTACTGATTGTGGCAGACCAAGACGATGGTAGAGAGATGAAATGACTCTTATAGAGGGAATGGTCCGCAATGGTAGAAGACAGACGTGTGTGGAAAAAGGAGAGGAACTTCTTCACCCAGCAGTGGGATATATTGAGCAATTTCCTTGGGACAATTTTCTTCTTAAACACGAGTAACGGCGCTTGGAGCTACTAATTACATAACGTAAAGCACTTTTTTTAATAATATAAACTAGCGCTTGTCTGTGATCGCATTTGATGGCAAGCAGTAATGCAATCGTTGATTATATGTAATATATATTTTTAATGTTAAATATTGCATTAATTTTCAGTACCCCACAGACTACCCCCCTTTTTATTTTTAAGTTCTTGTAATCCATCCTAAGGCAGGTATCGCTGTTATCGATAAGACTGCCATTGCACCCATCGAAGTAAGTAATTTTAAAAGTTTTATTACTGTTTTGGTGTACAATAAAGTTTATTCTAATCTATAATAAATTTAAACACAAGTATGTATTATAAGTCATCATCATCATGACCTTGGTCTATGTCCAACATTAGACGTCTTTTGGCTGAAATGATGATGATAAATTACAAGCGTAGATATTTGAAACAACTCTATCAAAATAACATATCCCACATTAATATACATCCAACAACTTTCCACAAATCCCTTGAAAAACATTGTTATTAAAACAATACTGCAACAAATTGCCCCATGATCCTCGGGGCTTCGATCCTATACATGTTTACTTGGAAAAACAAGCGCTGCCGGCAGAACTAGGTCACCGTATAACCAGCCAGCATTTATTGCAAAAAAGCGGGCAGCTTGCGAATCATCGTTGCATAGGAAATATCCGCGTGTTTTCCGCACTCTTCGCCTGTTATTGTGGACTTCAGATAAGTAATCTTGATAAGACGCTTCGAAGTTTGGAATGCTTCGGTAATTATGTTGTTTTGGAAACGGAGAAGTAGGTTTTAGGATTGTGTTCAGAGTGTCTTTCTTGGTCTTTACTGATAAGTAAAAGTTAGGTGTGTTTTTATATTAAGTGGTGATTTATAAAGCAAGTGCAAATTAAGAAAAAAACACTGTTTCAATCGTAAAAAAACGGCAAGATTGACTGGTAGAGAATGCCTTGTTGCATAAAGTCCGCCTATGTACCACTACTGTACATGAAGTTTAAATAAATAAATATTTTTAAATTTTTTTGAAACAATTTTGCAATTTCAAATAAGGGAGACAAGTATTTAATTTTATATTCACTACAATAAATTTGCGATTACGCAAAACAGCCACTGATCTTCAAAAAAACTCCATTTTAAAATTTTCCTTCACTCTCTGCCATGAAAGTTATTGAACTGTGAGTGAGTGAGTGAATGAATGTATCAGCAAAGAAGACAATGTGACATCTACCAGTTTAAGGATTTGACACTATCTTCCGCTCCACCCAAGGGCGGGGTTTGTCATAAGATGATTTTTGACCACAGAAAAAAAAACAGTTTGAAATATTCTAGAAGCTAAAAGTAAAAAAAATACCTACATTATTTGAACATACCTAGCATACTTCTATTCATGTTAGGTGAATAAACTCTACTATAACTATCCCAAGTATTTTTGTCTCTTACAAACAAATGTTTTCGATATCAGATTCCTAAATAATACAAACGTTAATACATTGCACAGAAACAAAAAAATTATGACCCAAATTAATACTCACATATCCTATCTTAGTTAGTCATAACAAACGTATTTAACAAGAAATAACTGAGCGATGCTCTTGACATAGAAAATTGTTTACTATAAAAGTACAGCGCCTATCAGATTTCTAGGAAAGCCCGCCCTACCGTCTGTGGGGCGAGACGAATCCTTTTAAATGATTTTCTTTCTTTATTTCTTTTTTTTATTGACTTTGGTTTAGTTTTTTAGTGTCCCTGACTGCTACTATATAGCAGTGCTTTGTTGGGTGGACTGTAAATGTACACTTCGCGCCGTTCACATAATGTAGACCCACATAATATAGACTTAGATTGGCCTGTTGGTCTAGTGGTTAATGGCCCTGACTGCTATGCCAGAGCAGGGGGAGGGAATTAATCCCACGACAGTTTAATTCCCTCCCAGATCAAAATGTTTGTGTGATGAGCACGATCATTTGTTCTGTGCCTGGGTGTATTTATCAATAATTTGTATGTATTTAGAAATATATAAGTTTATCAGTTATATAGTACTCATAACACAAGCTCTGCTTAGCTTGGAACTAGACGGCGTAGTGGAATATTATTATTTTTTCTATTAGCTTTGAACAGTTTGTGCATTGAGCCAGTGTTGAGTTTAAAAACTATTTAGGCCTATTGTCCACGGACGCGTAGCTTCATAGACACGTATTCGCTATTACAAGCATAGTGTTGTGCTGACGGAGTTGTAACGTCGTTCCATCGTATTGTTGCCGCTCCGGCGACAGTTCCATAGCTTTGTATGTAAGTTGTGAACTGCCGTACGCCAAGCGTGTAATGACGACTACGCGTCTTTGAAGCTACGCGTCCGTGGACAAAAGCTTTAGTTTATGATACATAATATAATATAATGCTTTTGTAAGACATTTTAATATTTTTGCAATAATTAGCAGGAAATGTATCATGTCAGTTTTTGGCAAGCTGAGAATTACACTGAGAAATTTACTGTAGTATTAGCTACCTCCCGCAGCCTTCACCAAGTCGTCGGTCCACCTTGTAGGAGGCCTTCTGACGCTGCGTGTTCTGGTACGCGGTCGCCACTCCAGAAACTTTCGGCCTCAACGGCCATCTGTTCTGCGAGCAATGTGCCCTGCCCAATGCCACTTGAGTTTGGCGATTCTTTGTGCTATGTCGGCAATCTTGGTTCTCCTGCGGATATCGTCATCTCTGATTCGATCACGCAAGGAAACTCCGAGCATAGCCCGATGGATGCGGGATGCACAGGATCGATCATTGTGGCGACACTTGGGGGAAGCTTATGTCCAACAGTGGACGTCTAGCGGCTGAAATGATGATGATGATGATTAGCTACCTCAGCAAAAAGGTAGTTAATATAACAGTAAAATTCTTAGTTGAATTTGACCGAAATGCGCCTGTTTCAATGATTCCATATATAGCTCAGTTGTATTAACATTTGTAACAACATTTAATACGGAACTACACCAATTTTACATCACTATATTCACTACAATCAATTTGCGAATGACCAAAACACTCAAGTCAGTAAGAGTCTGACACTATCTCCCGCTCCACCCAAGAGCGAGGTTTGTCAGATGATTTTTGCCCACCGTAAAAAAAATATTCACTAGAAAATATTCCATGAAAAAAACTCCCTGTTCAATTTTCAGTCACTCTCTGACCTAAAAGTTATTGAACTCTTCAGTGAGTGAGTGAGTGAATGAATGTATCGATAATGAAGAAAACAATGTGACATCTATCAGTTTGAAATATTTTATACCAAATGTTGAGTAGTATTGCAAAATTTCACGATACTGTTACAATTTTATGAGGCTCAGTATCAAATGGTGTGCATGCACGATATTTACGGAACTTGAACTCTGTATTTTTTAAGAAGTTTTAGTAAAAATCTTAGTTTTGTTAGAGGTTTAGTCTATAATCACTTATCATCTACCTCACCAAAACATATAAATATATCAGTTTCCAATCTAATGAACGCCTAACTAAATGAAGCTAGCCGGTATTTTACATAGGTCCTCCAAAAACCAGTTGCTGGATAAAAACCTAATCTAAACGTGCACACTCTACTAAGGCGATAACTCAATAACCAAGAAAGAAAGAAAGGTTTTTTTTTTATAAACTACTTTTCTATCGGGTTTGCGGACGACGAGCAATGGGTAGTTCACCATCTGTCTGTAAGCTAACGATTAAGCGGCATTAACCCCGAGTCGACGACCATAAAGAGACGATGATGATGCTTGCTATGACTGTGGAAATGTTTGAAAGACTTACTATCGATCTGGAAAGCACAGGTCAAGAAAGAAGAAGACGAAAACATGAGTGAGTTTTAGTCAATTAGTCAGTTTCACTCCATTCTAGAGTGGAAGAAGTAATTTGATGATCACCCACCTCAAAAGCCTGTTTAAAATCATGATCACTGAGCTGCTCTATTCTCCTACACTTCATGAAAATGTACCTATGAGAAGCAATCGGCTTGAAGTTCAATGACCTGCATATGACAGTCAACGCCACGACGCACGGTGAGTGCACATAGTGAACTGTTATATCGATAAATAAAACGATGGCATGGAATACAAAATATCGTAATTTAAAACACATACCTTGTATACTGCTACTATCAACGCTGTCAAAACACAAACTAGTAGGTACCCAACGCCGATACGTGATAGATGTGAGTTACGACTACACTATACAGGATGCTGTGTAGAGGAGAGGGTATACATATTATTGTGACCAAATAATTTGTTGGCAAAGGATTTTGGGCTTGTAGTTAATATCTGTTGGTTTGACTACTATTTAACTTATTATACATATAAGTATACTAGCTTTTACCCGCGGCTTCACCCGCTTTTATTAATATACTTTAATACCTCTCCTCTTCTCTTCCCTCTTTCTCCCCCTTTTCTCACTTTGAAAAAATAATTCCAAAAGCCTTTGTCCATCTCAAGGTCCCAACTATCTCTGTACCAAAATTCATCAAAATTGGTTTTGCCATTTAGGCGTGAAGACGTAACAAACAAACACACTTTCGCTTATAATATTAAGTAGGGATATCACTCAAACTAACCTCTATCATCAGAATGAAAGAAAAAAAAAGAAACAAGAGACGTGCTCAGTATTCAATACCTTGCACTTTGGCTGCACTAAATGATCTCTTGGATCCTTATCTAACAAACGATCTGTTTGCGGATGAATGTAAGATGATTTTATTGACATGTCAGAAGTACCTACTGTGAGAGGGATTGATAAACATGTTGTTTTTAACTATACTTTTTTGTTTCGTTACTGTAATTGGTTGTTTTACCGTTGTATTTAACTAAAATAAATGAATAAATAAGTGAACATACCTATACTCAGACACATACAAACAAATATCCCTTACAATAAAAGTATGAAGTGTCATGTTCTTGACCTCTCAAGAAATAACAGGTCTACATTTCTCGTACTTTAAAAAAAAATTCAAGTTATTATAGATAAAATCTCATCTCGGCGACTACCAGTGTCAGAAACTTGTCAAAATGTATGGACTTTTTGGCAGTTTGCGTTTGAGAGCAAACATTTGATAAAAATACGAGCGTTGCCCACAGGCGTCTATTCACGACGTATTTATACTATGTCAAAGTTGTACTTGCGTACGATTTTTCGAGATTCACGTCTCGTTGACGCAGCTCGACCGTCGTCTTAACGCAGCGTAAACGTTCGACAATCACATACTCTCAGCGAAAAATCTTCCATAGGTTATATAAGTTTCTTGACCCCACCATCTACTGTTCAAAACCGTAACATCAAACGTCCTATATTCTCTCTCTTAATACAATAAAGTGACCGACAATAAACGCATCCACACTCACCGAACAAGCGGCGATGGGTCACATCCTGCAATTTTATCACCCTGGGACTTTGCAGTGTTAAGACTATGATTGTGACACTGCGAAAAAGGGATGGCACTTGTCCTCCCTGTAGCGCTATCTCTGTCTCTTACTAGAACAAAGATAGATCTTATATAGCATGTACAAAAATTATAGAGAAGTTTTGTTTTTATGTTTTTTTGTTTGAAAAGGTAATTTTAGAAAGTATATCCGATTGCTATAATTTTTTCACCGATAGACAGTTCGTTTATTCCTGAGGGACATATTATGCTATGTTTTATGCACGCAAGTGAAGCTGCGGGAAAAAGATAGTAATATTATAAAGTGGTAAAGTTTGTGTCTATGTTTGTGGGAGGTAATCTCAGAAAGTATTGATCCGATTGCTATAATTTTTTCAGCGAAAGAAAAAAAAAAGTTGCTTTATTCCTGAGTGACATAGGCTATATTTTATATACGCGGGTGAAGCCGTGGGCAAAAGCTATATATAATTTGACTTATAACAAGACTAACATGATTTTTATTGACTTTGTTAGGATGAGTCACGTAAGTTATAGAGGTCATAGGTGATACAATAAGTGTCTGGTTCTGACCTTAAACTGCCGGTGTCTCCAGTTGTAGAAAGGTCAAATGGCAGTTGAAGATACTTGGCTCGCTACAGCATGCTAAAAAGGTTTTTGAGCTTTGTGTGTCTTTGCAACTAACGCTTGTATATATTGCCTCACAAATGAGCTTTAGCCTAAAACTTAAAAATGGGTTTGACATAAAACAATTTTTTTACTTTTATTTCCTTACTAACATTTTGCTTCTGACTTTGCTTGAAAACTTAAAAGTTTTGAATTAAAAATAATGACAGTCTTTATTACTTATTCATTATGATTAGAATTTGCGCCAGAATTCAAGTTTTTTAATAAAATTATCTAAATTGTTCTGTTAGGCATTGTTCTGAAAACAAATATAAAAACTTTTATTATTTACTTGGGTTACTATTTTACTTGTCGATTTTTGCATACAAATGAATTTTCACCTTTTCACTCTCTAACCCCCCCCCCCTTGTTGTTTTTCCAAAAACCCCTTCATAGTATTCGCCTACGTAATAAAAGGAATAAAATTTCACGTTCCTAGTCTCAGTAGTTTCAGCTCTGTGTTGATATGTCAGTTAGTCGTTTTCTCCTATTTTATATAATACTAGCTGCTTCCAGCGGATCCGCCCGCGTGATAGCAGAAAATTGAAACATAGTTCCGGGGTAAAATGTATCCTAAGTGCCCTATTCCAGGACACAAATAGATCATTCTATTCGTGTACCAAGTTTCATCAAAATCGGTTTTGCCATTTAGGAGTGAAGACGTAACAAACAAACAAACTCACTTTCGCTTTTATAATAATAGTAAGGATTTCCTGTAATGGTTGATTAATCAAATGAAATCAGTTTTCTGCAACCAACATCAAAATGTTATTTACATAACTGAACTACATAAATACTGAAATATTTCCTGCTGAAATTAAAGCAACCTCATTTAAACCTTTGAATTAAAATTGTAAAGCAGCCATTATGCACTTAATTATGATTTTCGTTTTTATATGTATGTAGTTACAGGTGATATATTGTTTTAACTCTGAATAGGGTACAGATGAACTGAATTCATGCGGAACTATTTGGGTCAATGGGGGAATGACTTATTGCATTATGGTTGTTTATTTAGAGCACAGCTGTTGTCGATCAATAATTATATTATAACTATTTGGACGAATCAGAGGTTTTAATCGTACTGCTGTGTTCATTGATGTTAATGAATTCTGATGGAACGTTGTGTCATGTACATGAAGAATTTGATAAGCATTGGGAAAAGCTAGCATTGGCACTGTTTTGCGACGTGATAATTATGTTTTAATTTTCAGCTTACGTGTAATTAAAAAAAGTTCTGTGCACTCTGGAAGGAGCGAGTTAGAGTGTCAGGCTTTGACTACACAAAACCCACCTAAGTTGCTTCAGTTGCCTTTTGCATACCAGGGCTGTGGTGGTTCTTTTGAACATTCCGGCATCCCAGGAGAACCTTTATGATTGCAATACAATATTTTTTGATACCAAACTGGTACGAATGGCAAAAATTTAACAACTGTTTTATGATAACTTCTCTGAGTATCTACAGAGCTTTTGACAAACAATATTTATTTTACAAATAGGTTTTAAAAAACAGTTTTACTTATAAATTTTTTCGTCAGTTTAAAGTAGATGAAGCCGGTGTTTTAGAATTATAGGCAGTCAAAATCTCTTTTAAGTCCATAAAGCAAAATATGCAATGGTCAAATCACTAGAGAACCATGCAGATTAGTGTCTGATATGATTTTTTGAGAAATGAACCATACAGATTTGATTGGATCTTTCCAGTCAGAGCAAGCATTTGTCAGTATTCGTAAAGTTTAAACGTTTGAATGTATCATTTAAGGTAGTAAGTTTCTCTCTTCGTCACATGGCAAGCTTTGAAAGCACAGAGACGTTTCCTATCTACATAATATTACTACTTCCGCAAAACAATAACCGACGAACGGTTGCACAGAACTTAATAGTGATGAAACCGATCCATTATTAAAGCCAAAATCGTGAACATAATCGATGAACCGCTAAACGAGCGTATCTCGACTTTGTCTACAGACAATATCACTCTTGACTGACCCAATTCCTAAAGGTTGCATCTTGTCCTAATTCCGTTGTGGGCTAAAATGTGATTTCAGTGGGCCAGCATTTCTCAAATGAATATCAAAATAGCTCTTTAGAGAGAATTTATTGAGTGCCACCAGTGAGAATTGTTGAATATCTACACTTTTACACGAATATAATAAAGAGGTAAAGTTTGTTTTTTTGTTTGTAAGAGGTAATCTCTGAAAGTACTGATCCGATTGCTAAAATTTTTTCACCGATAGAAAGCTGTTTTAATCCTGAGTGACATCGGCTATGTTTTATGTACGCGGGCGAAATTGCGGGCAAAAGCTAGTCTACACTAAAACATGTATAATATAATAAAGAGGTAAAGTTTGTTTTTTTGTTTGTAAGAGGTAATCTCTGAAAGTATTGGTCCGATTGCTAATTTTTCTACACCGATAGAAAGCTGCTTTATTCCAGAGTGACATAGGCTATGTTTTATACACGCAGGCGAAACTGCGGGCAAAAGCTAGTCTACACTAATACAATAAAGATGTAAAAGTTTGTTTTTCTTGTTTGTAGAAGGTAATCTCTGAAAGTGCTGGTTCGATTGTTAAAATTTTTACACCTATAGAAAGCTGCTTTATTCCTGAGTGAGGTTATATTTTAACTACGCTAAAGCTAGTCTTTTATATTAATACCAATTCTGTTGAGCTGTTATTGTTACTAGATTAGCTTGATTTTATAATGACTGTTTAAGTTGTTTGTTGTAAGAAAAGTGTTTGGTCAAGAAATTACCTACTATGTGATACTGTGGCCAGTCAAACACGCATGTTAAGATTAATGGATTATTGAATGATCATATTTATATTGACTTTATAAATGACTATTCTTCTTCGATACAGCAATTAGGTTTTTGGAACATTTATAGACATATTACCCTGTGTACCTATAAAGTCCAATTTTTTCGTCTGGTTTTTTTATTATATTTTAGGTTAAATAAATAAATAGCTTTGTGAACAAATTGTGGCATTACGTTCTTTGAAGATTTCGTCTCTATCATTACATAATATAGATGTTTACGATCAATCCAAGCACATAGTTTTGTTAGATTTATTTTAAACGTAATATTGGTACTTAAAGCAGTGTTTCGCGCTTTAGGCGTGAAGACGTAACAAACCAACAAAGTGGTCTTTCGCATTTATAATGTAACAAAGAAGGGTTGTTTTCAATATTTGTTCATTACTAATGTAATTCAATAATTTATCTAATCCAATTTATTTATCTTTTATGCTGTAATAATATAACTTATTTTAAATTAGTAATGTTTCTAGGGGTTAACGCCTGAAATAAACGATTAATTCATGAATCCCCAAGCGACACCCGGTGGCCGCGCATCTATTGTCTTACTATTGTGTCTCTAATTGACGGTATCTGAAGGGTTAATAAATACATATTCTGATAAATATACGGGATCTTCGAGTAGCCTTTGTGATATCGAGGATTTTAGGCATTCAGATTGAAAAAAGAAAAATAAATTGAGATACCGACTTTTAGCTTAGTAGAGACCACTTATGAAATGAGTTGACGCCAATGTTGACAATAGAACACTACAGGCTGTAAAAATAATAATAAACATATATTCTGATAAATATACGGGATTTTTGAGTAGCCTTTGAGCATTTTGATTGAAAAAAAGAAAAAAAATTGAGATACCTACTTTTGGCTTAGTAGAGCAGTATAGTAAATCTATGACCACTTATGAAATGAGTTGACGGCAATGTTGACAGTGGAACTCTACAGGCTGTTAAGGAAAGTTTTAGTTATATTATGATGATAGTCCGAGCAATAAAGTAACCGTTTTATTGCTTTAGTGTGACGGGGAATAGGTAGGCGAGCATTTATGACTTAGTGGGTTTTAAATTTGCTTTTTATATAGTAATTTTAATAGATCAATGTGGAAGTAAAAAAATTGGTCATCGATTAATGATAAAGGCATGTTATAAGGGAAAACTCTTCATTATATGATAGTGGATATATCGGTGGAAAAGTTTATAACTTCCTTTTTATATTTCAATACACACAGACAGCTCTCACAAAGGATAGATTGCTAAAAATTAATTACTAGTTACTATCAACATTTGCACCTTTATGAGAGAAACCAATAAAAAAATATTATTAAAAATATTTGGCATAGTTTTGCTGAAAGAAAATATTTAGAAAAATTATGAAGATTATGTCATCAAATCGTGTTCTAAATCCTATTTTTGTCCATCTATGACACGCTAAAATAAAACCACTATTAAAATGTAATGAAAACGACGAGCCAACTAGCTTGGTAGACTGAAAGTAACACTTTTTGTACGTACTTGAAATCTAGATCAAAACAATAAATGACTGAAAACCCGATATTTCATTGTAAGCTAACTTTTACCGACGTTTGAACTTAAAACCCGATCAAACTACGAAATATGCGTAAAAAATAATTCTGTTGTACAAAAAACTGAATCAACAAAAAATATCGGCGAATTTCGTGTATCAACTTTAGTCAAACAAAAATTGCTTTTTAACAAACGAAAACCTTTTCAACGTATTTCTGTATAAAACCGTATATTTTCTGTCGTGGTTCGTGCTCATTTCGCTACGTACGCCATCTTTAGCCGAATCTAAGAAACGTTTTTCGGAGAGGCATGAAGTTAGCTGCTTTATAATAAAGATTAGGGCTTTTACAGGTATATATGTATAACCATAGAGAATACGATAGAAAAGCTTCATTGAATGAAGGTTCGACTTTTATGATTTTTAGCAGGCTATTTTCTTTCTGACATAAGCTGTTTATTGATCATTTCCAGATACAAAACACTTCATATAAATATGAATAGTATATATTTTTTTATCTAATCACCTAGTGTTTATGTGTATGGCCTACATTCTTTGATTGGAGCTTTATTCACGCGATGAATAAAATACAATTCGTGAAAAGAGAACCGTAACGTAAAACAACTGAGTAATAGTTACGAGTTCACTTTAATAAATTAAACAAATGAGGAATGGACTTCATAATTAAATTAATTGCATGAGAAATGGCTGAATAATTACTACAGCGTTGGTATAATCTACACGCAGTCCCGAAGCACACAACATTACGTATTGACGCAGACAATATTGTAAATACAAATACACGTCAGCCACTCTTGTTTCGAAACATCTAAGTTATTGGCTTAGGGTGATAAAAACACCTACGAGGTATTTCTCGCGAAAATGGCACACGAAGCCTTACAATCTATCACTCACCAGAGTTAGGGGCATGGGCGCGGCGCGACTCGGCACCCACCGCACTCCTTTAACTAAATGAATCCACGACTATTTACTGCTTCGATTCTTTCCATGTTCTCAATAAAACCACCGAACATTTAGCTAAAGACTCAAGAAGATGGTCGCCCTCGCCGCCGCCGTGTTGCTAGGTGCAGATCAATTGCCAACCCTTGTAGGTTACATGAATGAAACCTACACATTTTCGGTGCGTCATAGCTATCATATCGCTCGCACCCGACGCGGACCTTCAGATACGCCACGATTGTACTAAAATTACAGAATATTTTGTAAACGTCTTCAAAATTCAGTCGATTGAACGTGAACGTCTCGTTTTGGATTTGGCACGTAAGAGGGGCGGAGGGTTAGTGTGGAGCCTGACGTGTCAGTGTCGTGTGACGAGCGAGTGGCAGACGGCGCTGACGGAAGGTCGGGGAAGCCGGGCCGTTGGCAGGCGCTAGCCCGGGCTCCGCTGACGTCAGCGACGGCTCGGCGCCGAGCGGCGGTCCTCACCACCGGCCTGCCAATTATTATTTTATGTACACGAACGGCGCGAAACAAAAGGCGGCGACGGCGACGGCGGGGCGCGGGCGGAGAGCGCTCGCCGCAGGAGCGACTCCAGGCGCCATCTAGCGGGCGCGCGGAGACCACTCGCGCCTACTCCTTTCGGTCTGCGGACGATCGAATCGAGACGAAACCTTTGCGCTGACCGACCCTCACTGGCCAGTCGGACTCCGGTAACACTGTCACTGATCGGGAGTAGCGCGGAGCGTCGATGGGGGGTGGCGGTTACGCTGCGGGTTTGGGGGTCACGTATCGCAAGATGCGTTCACTGATGCGTACCGTCGTCAGAGCGTGGCTGCGTGTGATGGTGGCGGTCGGGTGGGCCATGCTGTCAGGCGGCGCGGGATAGGCGCGGGCCGGGCATGGCGGGCTCCTGCTCGACACTGCGGTGCGGGCGTCCGCGGCGCGCGCTGCACGCCACTGACCCGCGCACCGCCCGCGCGCCACGCCGCCGCCGCTGCGCGCGCAAGCCCGCACCGCCGCCGGCCGCACCGCGCCGACCGAGCCTTCGGCCTCCGGCCTGCACCGCGTGCACCGGCACCACACCGCACAGCCCACGCAACACAACACACGCTAGCTATCGATTCTACACTTGGGTTCTGCACCTTACTAAAGGTCGTCTCTGTGCACTCTCACTCCGGGCCAGATTGACAAGTGTAAATAAACGGGACACGTAGGCTGATTGACGTAACGAGCACTTCGTTCTCTTCATTGTTCGTGTTATTGGCTTGAACTTGGTCATTCGAAGTATGTACGTGGCATCATTTTTCAATTCAAGTAACATTGACCCTAATAATAATGTATACTTAAGTGGTTATATACATGCTTTCAATGTATATAATCAGTAGGTATATATCGCTAGGTGTTGGCATCTGAATCCAGTTCGCTTGCAGCGAGACACGTCGTCGCCGCGTCGTCAAAATTTTACGACTTCGCTCGAGTGTGCTAACCCAAACAGATTCTATCTGGCACAATGCGATGCAGGATTTCCTTCCTGCTAGCTACCGAGCACCTCATCATCTCGTATGCGGCATCTATGGAGGGTTTTCCTTGGGTTATCTTATCAAAGAAGTAAGCTTGTACACAT
Organism: Mythimna lalbum; assembly: GCA_949319445.1. Taxonomy (NCBI): domain Eukaryota; kingdom Metazoa; phylum Arthropoda; class Insecta; order Lepidoptera; family Noctuidae; genus Mythimna; species Mythimna lalbum. The sequence continues at coordinate 19,270,046 of OX439346.1, read as the reverse complement.
GTGACTCAGGACCCATTAGGGACGTGTAGCTTGTGCTGTATTCTTAGTATTTTCCAGTATTTCTGAACACAGTAATGTAGTTTCATAATGTCAATATTAGTTGTGTTCAACCAACCGAAGTAACTTATAAACAGTTCCTAGAACTAAGTCAATTACAGCCGACACGAGCTTACCTTTTGACACAATTCTTTTAAATCGGATTCACCGGCTCTATCTTATATTATGCTTATCCTGTTATTTTTAAAGCTACGCACGCTTACTGTAGCATCATCTGGAAGTCTTTGCACTTCCCTTTATTTTGTTTATGTATGGTTATGGCTGTTACATATTGTATAGGTTTTAGGGGACTTTTAGTAAGGTGTTAAAAATCTTGCTTTTGTGACTCCAACGTGTCCCTACGACTTATTTATTCATTAAACCCTAAGCGAACGCCGGTGTTCGCTTTCTCATTGTCTTTCTATTGCGTGTCTAATTACGGTATTCTAAAGGTTTAAACGTTAAGAGAAATAATATTAAAAAAACATTTTTCTATGAACTATAAAATTCAAATAAGTATCCCAGAAATTGAGTTTATGAACAAAGTATTTAAGAAAACCTAACTCAGTCACTGTAATTCAAGATCACGTGGCTTAGCTTTTCTTAGGAGCTGAAGAGATTGTGTTTCTAAAAATTCAAAAAGATATTATAGGTAAAAAAACCCTTAGGTAGAGAAGCGCTAGCTTAGCACGTAAATTAAAATTTTCTTTTTTTATATTTTGCAGGTCGGAATAAATAATAAGAATGTTGAATCTATTTCACAAAATACATCTATTTCACGAAAAAGTAATTCAGTAGGGCAAGTAAGTCCACGAAACAAATAAAAGAGATTTTTATGAATGATTTAAATAATTATAATTTTGTTAATATACTCGTACATTCGTATTACTTTCGTGAATCATATTAATCAACATACATTTTTACTGTTACCTGCAAAAGGCATAACTTAAGAAAATTAGAATTTCGCAGGCAACCTTTGAGTAACTTCCTTAAGGCAGGGCGCAAACGTGTGTCTTGTGCCAGATACAAGCTACCGATGAATATTTGATTTCTTTAGAACCAGTATGAAATCATCCTCTCTCTGCGCATACGTAAACATTTTTTGTGTACAGTTTCTTCCACTTAACACATACTCATTACGATCAAAAAATTGTCAGTGCCGGAAATAAACTAAAAGTGTCTACATTTGCGCAACGCCTAGGTAAATATTTAGAAGACTAAATATCCTTAGTGTTTCTTGAAAGCTAAATCATACTACAAGCAAAGCTAAGAATGCATAGGAATATGCGAGAAGCACAGGATCAGTTGGTGGCAGAAGGGGTGGCCTGTATCCAGCAGGGGACGTCTTTACGTCCACAGGATTGGAATTCTAGATTGCTTCGAGGTAATCGTGTTTCATCGTCGGCCACATCATCGCTTGCCATCAGGTGAGACAGTGGTCAAACGTGAGCCTATACATAATAAAAAAAAAGGTTGCAAGATACAGGCTAACAAATAGGCAGATAGTCCAGCAGGCAGTCTAGTATAATCAGCTTTTCAATGTCCCCGTGCTGGGACTCAGGCCTCCACTCTAGGAGAAGGAATGGGTTGTAATCCATCACGCGGGCCCAGTGCGTGATGGTGAATGTCACAAGTCTTCGAATTTTTGGTTCTAGGACATACCGGTTTCCTCAAGATGTTTTCCTTCACTGTTTTGAGAGCAGTGGTGATGAAATAAATTACACAAAGTAATGGGCCTGGCTGGGTTTAAGCTCGCCACCACTGCTCTCGCAAATAGGCTGTCTAACTAGGCTGAAATGATGTTGATGAAGATAGGTAGGGAGCTTTTATGACCACACATTGCTTAATACGACGTTTTTGTAATTACAAAAACGGTGTCATTGCACATGACATGAACGCACGCAGCATGTACATATGTCAATCTCATTCACTCTATTTACTCGTATATTATTTAGCTAGCTTTTGCCCGCGGCTTCGCCCGTGCACATAAAATATAGCCTATGGCACTCAGGAATAAAGCAGCTTTTTACTGGTGTAAAAATTTTTGCAATCGGACCAGTCCTTCCAGACATTACCTCCTATAAACAAAAAAACAAACTACCTATTTATTATATTAAGTGTAGATTATAAAGGAGAAAGTTTGTGTGTGGGTATGTTCATTACTTCTTTACGCTCGAACGGTTGAACAGATTTCGATGAAACTTGGAACTCGTGTAGACGATGTTCTAGTGTAGCACCGAATAATTTTTATCCTGGGAATATGTTCCCTTGGGAAATTTGTTTTGCAGCTACTGGCAGTAGCTAGAACAGTATGAAACTAAATCGTTTGTAGCGACATTTATGACGCTAAATAAGAACTACGAAGAAAATACGAAATCCTGCATCGCGCAATCAAAGTTCTCCGCGCGATTTAAACATATACGACAGCCCGACATCAACTATCGGGCAGTCGCCCTACAGACTATAACACCTGTCTGGTTGGAGGATCCTCCCTTTCCAACGGAGGTTTGCGGGACTTTACTCCCTGTTCCGCATACCTCCAAATGTTTTTCTCTTCCTGTATGTTACCTGCTAACTCATAAACCACAAAGAGAATTTTTATTAATGGAAAAAGTAATAAACGAGAAAGTTTCATGTATATAATTTGTGCCCATGTAAAGCCAGGGCGGGCCACATTTAACTCATATCATCATCATCATTATCATTTCACCCGAAAGACGTCCACAGCTGAACAGTGGACATAGACCTCCCCCAAGTGTCACCATAATTAACGGTCCTATGTACCTCGCATTCATCGGATTCCCACGACCCTCACCTTTCTTTGGGCTATGCTGAGAATCTTAGTTCTCCTGCATCTTCATTCTTGATGCGATCGCGCTAGGAAACTCAAAGCATAGTCCTAAATCATATATGTATGCAAAACATAACAGATACTATTTCACTTGTCTGAAGTACCACATTTGAACTCCAGTTGATGAAGTTAGGTGACATTGTTTGCTGGTACGGCAGGCTTCAGTTCTTGTTTAGTGCAATCTAATCTCCGTGGCCCGCGACTTTGAAAGCTGGCTTGATTTCATGTTGGGTGCTAAACTATATAACAATCTGTGTAAGCTCTTAGATTTATGCAAAATTGAGGCTACGTATTACATGGATAAATGATATTTATTTTGCAAATAGGTATAAAAAACCCTTTTAAACGTCAATTTTTTTTCGTCTTTTTAAGCTAGATGAGGCCAGTGTTTCCTAGCTGACTACCCTGAGAAGAAACACCGAAACAAACTCAGGGGTCAAAGTCTCTTAGTCCATACAGTAAATAGGTAATGGTCAAATCACATGAGAACCATGCCGATTAGTCTGAGATGGTCTTGGATTAGTTTGGGATGGATACCTTTTAACAACACCTTCGACTCCTCTGAGTAGAGCAAGACGGAGAGTTATACTACTTAGCATCAGATGCAACTCGCCCCGGGCCCTGGTAATGATCTGGAGCAAAAAGGAATGGATGCAGTAAGCATCACAGGACGCGACCGTCCGCGTGAGGTTATGGACTTCCTCACAACCTAGTGTCGCCGGGATGCCAATACAGATTTCGTGAGTTTGCGAACAGTGAGAAATTTTGTGCTAAATCAAAACAGCATCTTGTGCAGATAACAGTATTTTACAGAAATATGAACATAAATTTTTCATTGCCATCCAGCGTGGCAATGCTGCCAGCGTTCCGTTCGATACATTTCCCATTGACATCGATGTGGACGAATTTTTTGACGCCCTATAAGTTTCTTTTGTTTTTTACCCGTTTGTACATATTATTACTTTGAGTTTGTAAATATACCTATTAGTTTATAATATTTAATAATTAAGATGTATATATGTATGTTAATAAAAATTTTCATATTATGGAATAAAAGTCCTTTGTAAAGAGTGAATAGGTTACTTCTAGGCGAGCGTGCTCCATCGTCGACCACATCATCGCTTACCATCAGTTGAGATGGTGGTAAAACGCGAGCCTATCAATAATAATAAAAAAAACAACTGAAGCAATAACATATACATAAGAATTCTATCGTTATAGGTCACATAACGAAACCTATGCGAATATTCGTCTAAAAATAAATAGTGCAAATTTTTGTCAAACGAATGACAGCCCCACATCATATTCTGACAATGAGTTTCCATTCCTAGTTGACTGGAAGAGATCGCGGAATGTGATAAGGCCACCCATTGTATGTGTTTTAACCCTTCAGATACCGTCAATTAGAGACACAATAGTAAGACAAAAGATGCGCGGCCACCGGTGGTCGCTTGGGGATTCATGAATTAATGTAAGTTTTTCTTTCTTATGTTTTTTGGCGTGAGTACAATAAAGTATATAATAAATAAATAAATGCCTATGTTCAAGTCTCATGAAAGTTATTTTTGCTCGAAAGGGGACGCATAAGAAACATTATAAATTATGCCATCCGTATGTTCTCGGGTTTCATTTGAAAGACGGTTTAAATTACATTACCTCCGAGGAGTGTTTTGAATCTAAATTTTGTGTAAAATTCTGTAAAGCTTAAGGAAAAGAGATGACTTAAGATAATAAAAATTTTGCACTTGTATATTTCAAAACAAGCACTTTTTAGAAAGTATTCATAAAACATTTTTACAACTCTTAAACTGTAGTTTCGGACAACTAATAATGACAGTCTTTATTATTCATTTTGATTAGAATTTGTACCAAACTTCAAGTTTATTAACCTAAGAAATAAAATTGCCCCATACAACAATAATAATAATAGTAATAGTTACAACTTGGGGGTCTTTAAGTCAAGAGTGAATAGGTTACTTCTAGGCAAGCGTGCTCCATCGTCGACCACATCATCGCTTACCATCAGGTGAGATGGTGGTCAAACGCGAGCCTATCAATAATAAAAAAAACTTTAACACCCTTTTAACCGCTGTGAAAAATAAATAAACAAAACCTTTCTCCCCAAACATAACTAACGGACTGACAGCGATAGCTAACTAATAATAAAACAATAAAAAGATATCAGTACCTGCACCATTTTGGGTTATCAATCAAAACAACTAAAATAAAACATCCTATACTCAACCCTCTATCTACCATACATGTCAACAACACAGGACGAGCACAGAACATCATAGTCGCACCTTGTGTCGCAACATTGAATATTGTATGACATGGAGACGTTTCGTAAACTGCGCCCACTAACCCCAACAGCTCACTTCGTCTTGGAAATTACCTCATTGGCCTAGTATCCGCAGAAACTTACAAATCGTGTACACCTGGATTCGAACTCCAGGAAGAATATGTTGGTTTATTTTTAGTGTTTCCTTAGTTTACTGCCCTCGGCAGAATGGTCTCAAGCACTTTGAACCAGGACATCGAATTCAGAATTTAAACTTAAAAGCGGCCAAACCAAAGGAACATTTTCATACAACCGCTCTTATGTGAATTTGTTGTAATTACACATCTTTCTCTAGATATTTTTGAAACACATATGGATATTATTTAGGTTTTTCTTGTAAACTAAAAAAAAATGTTTTTTTTTTTTTGTAAACCGGTATCTTAAGTGGCAATGAGCAGGGCACATTGCACGGAGAACAGATGGTCGATGGAGCCGAAAGGTTTTGGAGTGATGACCGCGTACTGGAAGATACAGAAATGATAGACCTCCCACAAGGTTGACATGGTGAGGGTCGCAGGAATCCGATAGATCATGCAAGACGAACAAGACTAGTTGTTAAGGCGACATTTGTGGAAGGCCTATGAAATGATGATAATACTTTCAGCTGGAGAATGTCCACAAGCACTTTGGACCAGGACATCGATATCAGAAAGAACTTCTTTTTTACAAATTTAGATTATTGACTTGGTAAAGTTTCTAGCCAGTCTACAGCTTGCTCCTAAGGAGATGAAACGCGGGTCTACAGAATCGTGGACTAAGCCGATGGCAGAAGCTAGTTTAGGCGGTTATCACACTCCTACGCACCACGCAGCGTAGCGCGTAAAAGCGCACCTACGCACGTACTTGCGGGAGTGCAGATCTGCATCATCGTACGGGTTTTTTACGCACTCACGCGCGTAAATCCACTTTGTAAATTCACGCCGGCACGCACTCATTTCTTACAAAATCACGCACGGTACTACGAGACCCAGTGTAGCATACCACGCGTGTCGCCCCGCACCCACGCGCGTGAGTGCGTGTTTCTCCACATGTAGGTGCGTGATCTGCATAAACGCGCGTGGATGCAGTTTTGCGTTGGACTGTGCGTGTTTTCTATACGAACGGAGATACTTACAAGTAACGTTAAGACATGCATTCACGCTCCATGCTGCGGGGTGAGTGGCAGTGTAATAACCGCCTTAGGTATACTATTCAAAGACTTACGTTACCATAGTCGGCAAAGTTCGGTTGAAGATACAACGACTTTGTTTTGTCTTGATCAAAAACAGTAGATAAAGGTGCATAGTACAGACGATATTTGCAAACTCCCGGCTCGGATGTTGGCAACTTACAGCTATTAGGAGGAAGCCATAGAAGTAGCGATGGCTGCATCGCCTCACATTCTACGAGTACGTAACTAGGTACATGCTGCATTCCATGACTGGTTTATTGTTTGTTTGTGTTGAATGATACGGTATATAAAAAATGGGACGAGCCCGTTTAAATTGACGAAGTAAATATTGATAATACTTATTTCATAACATAGGATGCATGAATTGTGTGCAAAGTGATATGAAAGAAAAGGAAGTTGATTATAGCGTAACGAGTGACAGGACAGAATGGAAGAAAAAAACGGGATAAGGGCAGGAAGAAGAAGAAGATTTCATAACATAGGAACTCATTGCACTGTATATATAATTTACTTACTGTTTAATAAATGTGCGAAAGCCTTTTTAATACCTATTTGTTAAATAAATATCATTTATCATTTAGATAAAAGATCTTTATTTAATGCAAAACACATTTTTTTATTAGTTTTTTAACGTCTCTCTGGTTTTACACCAATGACGTACATCTCTCAAGATCACAAGCATTTCTGGAACATTACAGACATTTGAACCATTAAACACTATTATAACTTTGACTGGCCTATTGGTCTAGTGGTTAGTGACCCTGGCTGCTATGCCAGAAGTCGTGGGTTCGATTCCCACCCAAAACAAATGATTGTTGAGCATAATCATTTGTTCTGTGTCTGGATGTAATTATCTATAATATCTATGTATTTAGAAATATATAAGTATGTTTATCAGTTGTCTAGTACCCATAATACAAGCTCTGCTTAGCTTGGGACTAGACGGCGTTGTGTGATAGTTGTGGAATATTATATTATATTATTTATTACTGGATATAATATTTTATAATCATCATCATAATTACAACACAAAGTAAAAAGTCGCAGTTTTTTTACAATCACATGAAATCGTTTGGACCCGCTCGGCTCTTTACCACAGTAAAATTGCTACAGAAAAATACCATTTCACTCAACAAGGTAATACGAAATATTTCCCCACTTTACAATAGAATAAGCTTGAAAATACTTTACATTCAGCGAATATTGCTCATTTCAGTGCACCCGCTACTTTATTGGCCCCCTCACCCCGGCTGGCAAAGAACCATCTCAAGTTCTGTCGACCCAGATATAACCAGCCGCAAACGTATGGCACGTGGATAGACGACTTGGTCTTTGGGTATGCATACTTGCTACTTTATGTTGTCGGCGATGTCGCAACTGCAGCAATGTTGCAGTACGTTCTTGCGACTTTTTTTCTTGGGTGAGATATCATTGAAAAACTTTTTCCGCTGTGGATGGGGAGAGAGTGTTAGATTTACTGACTGTATTCTTTCAGTTGCATTTTACGTCCCAGGGTCGTGATACCTACTTAGTACCTACTTAGTTTATGCGACAATGTGTATTCGGTAGCAAAGCCGCTGGACCCTCCTTTTTTGTTTTGAAACCAGTCAGCTGCATATCTTGAAAGTTGGAATCAATTGTGGTAACTCAATCAGAAAAACACCAAGCATGAAATTCGAGGAGTTCAAAAAAACAATAACCGTCTTGGATCCCACAGCCAAATTGACTAGAGAAGAACGTCGCAGGATTGGGAAATAATATCATTTCTTTCTTATCAAATGGGATATAGCTATTGTTTTCATCCTAATATTATTAAGAGGAAGTTTGTATAATGTGTGTACACACGTTCCTACGTGTGTTTGTTCATTGTTCAAACGGCTGAATGGATTTGTATAACATTTTTAAACAGTGAGATTATTGGGCAAAGCCTCTAGCAGAAGTGATATATCAGTTTTGTATATTTAAGCCAACCCAAACTGAACTCTCGCATATAAGAAAGTATGAATCCCAATAGAATGTGATCTATGCTATTCTGTGTTAAAACGCATACTTTAAAACCTCATTACATTATTGCGATTGGCATCCGAATATGTCCTGTCGTTAGTCGCATTAACGATTGTCGGACACGCCGATCGCAGACGCAGTAGCAAGTCTGTATAGCTCCTTAAACTTATGGACATATAAAATGAATCTATTCCATGTATTTGAGATTGCAGGATCGTTACATAGGTATCGAACGTGTTGTGTAAAACAGTAATTTGTTAGTAATGGTTTTCTAGAAAGCTAGTTTCCTAAGAATTCAGTCAGCTTGTTGCAGGTAATGGCATTTTTTATTCAATTAGTTCTCCAGCTCTAGATGGGTAGAATACATTGCTTACAAGGTTGATGACCGTTGGAGCCAAAAGTTTTTTAGAGTGGAGATCGTGTATCGGTAGACACAGCGTTGGTGATCGTCGTGAGAATCTAAAGGATTCGAGTCACAAAGGACTAGTCGTTCTGGCAACTTTGGGGAAAAAGTGCGCGAGCTCACCCCCGCCTTAATTTATAACATTTATCGCATCAGGCTGCGCGCTAAGCGTCACCCATGAATCACTGGTCAGCCCCGTTTATACATATCTTCGCAAGTGTATTAAAACACGTCTTTTGATACACGTGGATGTTTGTCACTGCAGCACTCAAACACCCTCGCCTAAGGCTCGAGCGATTTCGCTTCGGTCGCAATTACCACACGTCGTATCTTTCACCACTTTTAACAAAATGTATCTACTAAAGTAATAGAGAGCCAATGGTTTATGACTGATTTAATGCTTGATTTTTTAATTGTTGTTTTTTTTTGGGTTTTCTTTTTTTTATTTGATTTTTTTTTTTTACTCTAAAGAGTTGTGGATCATTGAACTTCTGATGTATAGTAGACACTTTAGCATTAGTAGAATGCATCTACAGTTTCGACTCTATCTACATAGTCTGTTCTTTGTAGGTATCAATTTGTTTATATGGAAAGCAACTTATCTTGTCATAGAATCTTGAGTCATACACTGAACATTTTCCATTGGTCACTTTCTATAACGTAATGGGATGACCAATACTTTGCTGCGAAACCCCTCCTTTTCAGATTTGACACGATAGTCTCATGATGATAAAGGCCGCTTAAAAGGCGTATCCTCATGCACCAAGGGTTCCGTATAAAACTTATGTAAATAGTTCGATTGCATAATCGAGGTTCGAAGCTTTTTAAAATGTAATTATCTTTTGACATAACAACAAATCTACGGTTATCACACTTTGCTTTACTTTTTGCCAAATTTCAGATTTTTAGGTCAGCGAGAAGTACGCTTTGATTTTCTTGCAAGTGTTAAAATACGCGCCTAAACGGAGGATAAACGGCCTTACTTTTAGATTGCTTTGATTTAGTAGTTTGATTTTATAATGTTCCCACTGTTGGGACTCAGGCCTCCTCTCTAGGAGAGGGAACCTGCGTGTTTAATATTAATTTCAGCTTGGTACGTCCACGCGTTCCTGAAAAAAGCCTTGACTGACTGACAATAATCTTGTAATCCTACAAGGGTTCCGTTTTAGCCCTATCGAGGTACGATACCCTAAAAATTACATTGCTTACACTGTGTTATACCTGGAAATGTTAGTCACAAACTGATACGAAGAAATGCTTGTTTCACACTAAATTATACTGATTTTCAGAAACTAATAATATCAGACTTTGTTTTTGTTGACCTTTAAGCTTATAATAGCTTTCAGTTTCATGTTAAAAACAATGCTTTGATGACCATCGTTCATTTGCATCGTCATGAGTTTGTTTATGAGGAAATCGTTAGCAAAATTTACCTGGTTTAATTCATGAATCCCCAAGCGACCACCGGTGGCCGCGCATCTATTGGTTTACTATTGTGTCTCTAATTGACGGTATCTGAAGGGTTAAGCTAGAACTACATTAGACGCACACGTAGGTCACGCCTGATTTGTATATCGAGTCGCGTCGCTTGGCCTCGCGTGGCGTAGGTCAAAACTAGCTCCACAAGTCTAGTTGATAGTATTAGTAGAATGTATGGAGACTGACGCGCCCAGATCGGCGTACGTGGGCCATGTAGTTCTACCTTAAACAGCGCTTTTGCATCATTTCTGATCATCGGCAGTCCTACTCTTTACATATTTTTAATTCTTTTTGTACGCGTTTTTGTCACCTACTTAAATGGCTTAACCGATTTGGATGAAATTTAGGTTTTATATTTAAGTGGGTTCCTGGAAAATTGAAGTAGGTGGCGCTAAAATCACGTTTTAAATTTTTGCCTGCAAGTTTTCGGATAGGACGTCTGCCGGTACTGCTAGTTCGAAAAAATCACTTTAGTTTTGATACCCCTTTCAATGCTTGAAACCGGTCTGATCACAACAATAGGTAGAGACTCAGTGTAATCTGAATATTACAACTATCATTGAAATTTTTTGCCACTTCTTATCCTCAGGCAGTTGTTAATTGCTGCTTCTAACGTTTTATTAGTGTCCATGTAGGCCTACGTGTAATACCTAAAGATATTTTTAATTTGAACTTGATAGTTTGCAATAAACGTTTATTGCAGGCTATCAAGTTCAACTTAGTACGTACAGTCAACAAAGGGGATAAGTAATTAGGGTTGTCAGACATTATTCAACGTTCTCACGGAGATCGTACAAAAAAAACTAATTCATTCTTATTCATACATAATATGAAAGAATTTCAATGTTATTAATGAGTTTTTTATCAATGTAAAGGAGAAACTGACTGTCAGACATATCAATGCACAGGCAAAACTACTGAGACTAAGAACGGGAAATTCTGCACAACGTTTCCTTTTACGACATGCACGAGCACTAGAAGGATTTTCCGAAATTTACTCCATAATGGGATGGAACGGGACCCAAAGTTTGTATGAAGAAACCTATTTTCATGCTGGCAAAGCCGCTGGTAGCAGCTAGTCTAGTTTAATAAATTAATAATAAATGACTGTATCTGTAAGGAGGTTTTAATTTATGCACTAAGGTACGACAGGAAAATTTGGTTAAGCAACCAACCACTTCATAGTTTGACTTAAAAGAAACGAGTCATAAAAATTCCAATAACATATGAATGAAAAAACACTCAAAAGAAGTCAATTAACGTATAAAGTCGCTCTTTATTTACACCATCTATCGTAAACTGAAAATCCACTAAACTACAAACGCCGAACAACACTCCATTAAATTGAAAACTGCATCGGGAATCCACGAGTAAATCCAAAACTTCCAAAGGTACTTGACCAGGCGCCTAAACTAGAGCGGGTCACAAACCTACCCCGACAGACGCGAGCCTTGCTTGCACGATTAAAAGAGGTCCCAGTTCGCATTACATGAAGCTTTAAAGACTTTTTCAATAAAAAATTAAACACTTTTTATTAATAATTGAATATTAGTTTTCAATTAAAGAATACCAGTTCTCTATTGTTGAAAAACTATATTGTTATTTGGCTAAAGGGAAAAGTGAAAATTTATCGCAATCGATGTTTTGAAATAGAACACCCACGGTGATTCATAATCACAGAATATTTTGTACATTATTCTACTTACATGCTTGTAACTCTACTTCGATCTTTTCTTAAAATATTTTGTATCTAACAACACAACCACAAAAGCGCTATAGAATCCAATCTCGACATTAAAAAACCAATCATTTCTTTACAATTCATTCCATCACCGCTTCACGCTGTTTTGATTACACTGCATGCATAACCCGCAATGCATTCGCAACTGTGGAGCAAACTCAAAAGCACATCTCCACGTATTTCTACATAGTATATACAGGGCCGATTTTTCAATCGCCAGATAACTTTTATTTGAAGATAATGTTTGACGTTTTGACAGCTTTTGTATAGAAAATATGTCAAACCGCCATATTTATTCCTCCGATAGAAGTTAACTGATGATTGAAAAATCGGCCCAAAAAGTCAATTTTTATACCAGTCTGTCTGTTTATTTCTTAATTCTTTCTTAACCATGTTGCGGATTTTGATACAGTTTTTTGCGTGGTTTTGGCGGATTTTGAGCGTAATTTACACAGTTTAAGTACTTTTTATCCCAGCAGGAGTAAACTTGAATGTCAAAAATCCGATACTGTTAATTCGCCAAGTAAACTCAATATATGTGGGCTATAAATCGGTAGATTGAAATAAAAAAAAAACATTCTACAACCTTGTAGAATGTTGTAGTTTTTTTACATAACAATCCTGTTATTTCACACTTAGTTTTGAAACTGTTATACCGAAAAATCGCTAATAAAGTAAATTTTCGACTTCCACGTGGACAAAGTCCCCAACAAAAGCTAGTATAAATAATTCCGAGCCGTGTCCGCGTTTCCGAGATCTGTGTCCAGCGAATATTGCACTTTGCAGCGTACTCTTTGTTCATGTAGGCTGTATTGGACTGCTTTTTAGGGTTCCGTGGGACGTTGCTTTGTTCTTGTACGATGTGCAATCTTGGAAAGTTTTGTTTGGTATATTTTTGAGGTGTCCTAATATCTGGGTTGCTTGGCAGAAATATTTGGGGCTATGACCAAGGAAGGATTTTCTTCTGTTTCATTGTTACTGTAAGAGTAAGCTTACCTTTCATAAGTCTACATTAAAAACAAGTTTTTAATGAAAATATTTTTTTCATAGCAAGCTTTTATTCAATAAGCTTTTGGGGACACCGATGACACGACTGTCGGTGTTCATAAACACTACCTATTTACAGTAATCTATTCTTACATTAGCAGTAATATCTAACCCTACTCCCGCTTGGTTGTTTCCTTCCATCCACCGTACCCTGTCTTCGCATTAAGTATTTCAATGTATTGCCGGTACGTTGTAAGCGAAGTTTTCTTTTTATTAACCCAGTTCGTACTGTACCGAGTACAATAGTTATAGTGAAAGATATTTTACTGTGTTTGTTTTCCGCTGGCGTAAAATACAATGACCCGGGAAATGGAAGCGCGGAACGTGTAGAAACTTACTGCGTTGACTCGATGGTTGTAAATTTTTGTTTACCATCGATTTGAGTGGGGGTATCCTCGTGGATATCCTTAGCAAGAAGATGACATGTTGCTTGCTGTATTTTACGTCTCTCCTATTCCGGGGAAGTCTTTCATTAGAAGTAAAGTTTGATCCTCCGTTTTAGTCTGTTTGATGTGTTGCCTTTCATTAAATAGAACTTACAAATCAATACAACAGATTTCATTTATTTCTGACGTAGTTAAGACCTTTTAAGCACAGGGAAAAAGTTACGCTGTAAATTCATGGGCGCTAAAAACCGTCAAATCTAGCTAGGACTGCGGGAATGTTCGAAAGAGTTGCCGTTGCCTTGGAACGCAAAGGGCAAATGAAAGAACACTGGTGGGTTTAGACAATAAGAGTCTGACGCACTCTCTCGCTCTGCACAGAGCGGGTGAAGTTTTTGATGAATTAACATAATTATAAAAAAATAGAAAATAAATTACAACCTACTTCAGTGTAAAAAAAAGACGACTAAAGTGCAAAATTACTTTAATTTCGGAAGTCAGTGTTTTTGGTTTGTCTTTCCGTTATTTATCTTTCAAAAAATTGTTTAGTCACCGAGAAATCAGTGAGGTACATAGATAAATGATAAAAGATCTTTATTTTGTAAATAGGTTTTCAAAAAACACTTTTACACGTCAATTTTGTTTTCAGTCAGTTTTAACGAGATGAGGCCGGAAAAAAAAAACATACATACGTCGACATCCACCTAAATTTGCTCTACCCGTTCATAATTTTTTTTTTTTTTTTGTAAACGTTATTTGAATAAATTATTATTATTAAATTATTATTATTAAAAAAAAAATCTCCACGCCATCATCATAAAAATACATCCAACTCAGCTACACTGCGTTCCATTGCAATTCCAACTGCCATACACAGATGATTTAATAATAAGCCGAAGTAAACTATGCGATAATGTAGGCAGCGCTCAACGTAGTGCTTGGCAAACAATTGAGAATTTGTAATTCATAAGAGAACTGGCGCTGATTTAAATCATTAGTATTAATACTTGGTTGGTATGTTGGTATTGTATTCTGTGACCAGAATGTTAGTAATAGTCTGATTGAGTTATGAACGGGCAAATATCTGATAGAGCTGTCTCAATTTGATTTGAGGACCGTACGTCAAGTGCTGCAGTGTTAGTCTAACTGTCCTTGGCCTTTTTTTTGACTCGTCTGTGGTGGTGCCGCCACAAAAAAATGCTTGCAGCGGTTGCAAGCTTCACCAGACACAAGAGGTGTTGCGCGCTTCAGCTGTTTTTTGCGGCGGCTTCTAGTTTTTTTTTGTGGCCGCTTCTAGCCTGGTTTTGTGGCGGCGTTTTTTTGAGGCCCGTGTGCGGGAACAGTAATACAAAAATGCCACTGAGTCAAGCCGAATTCAGGATCAAACCTTGAGACCTGTCCTTCTGCAGCGGGTGTTGGTAGGCCTCCCGCAAGCTGGACCAATGACCTGGTGAGAGTTATGGGAATATTATGGATGTGAGACGCACAGGACCGTTCATTGTGGCCAATGTCTAACAGCAGAATTTTTTTGGCTGAAATGATGATGATGATCATGATCATGAGGAGTGGTTGCCGAGTGGTAACGGCCCTGACTTACGAGTTGTAGGTGGCGGGTTCAAACCCTGCCAGGCGCATTACTTTGTTTAATTTATTTCATCACCACTGCTCTCAAAACAGTGAAGGAAAACATCGTGAGGAAACCGGCATGTCCTAGAACCAAAAATTCGAAGACTTGTGACATTCACCAACCTACACTGGGCCCGCGTGGTGGTTTACGGCGCATTCCCTCTCCTGGTGAGGAGGCACGAGTCCCAGAAGAGGGAACATTAAAAAGGCTGATGATGATGATGATGAGTCCCAAATAAATATGATTTTCTTACTTTTTTTTTTAAAGTATTTCCAACAACTCTGTAAGTTTTCACATTTTCAACACCGAACAACTCTATCCTCTACAAATTCACGTAAAACTTTCGCTCCATCGATGCTAATCCATTATATGACATGAGTTAACAATACCTCGGCGTTCCTGCGGGACTGCAAACCGAGGGTAGTCACGCAATTCGGTTGCGTAAAACTACACTCCATTACGAAAATTGTTCATAATAATTAGTAAGCAAATATACATATGGATGGAGAAATCGACTAATATAGTAGGTAGATACATTTTGATATATGTGCAGAAAGTTTGTCATTGCGACTGAGGCGGATTCGCACGAGCTGTAGACGACGAGTGTATTATGGAGCCGAGGGTTGCAGTGACAAATTTGCACGTGTATCAAACGACGTTTTTTAACACACGAAATTTACGAGTCGAGGTGGTTATCGCACGCTTCGTGGGGTGGACGCGCGCCCAGTCTGATACGATAAAATCTACACTAATATTATAAAGGGGGAAAATTTGTATTTTTGTCAATATGTTTGTAACGTATAAACTCAAAAACTACTGTGGCGATATTAAAAATTCTTTCAACATTGGAAAGCTACATTCATCCTGAGTAATATACGCTATATTTATTGCCCGTGCAAAGCCGGTACGGACCGCTAGTATGTAATAAAATTGTGGTGGGGTGACCACGCGCACTCTTCTGCACTAGTGTGTAAAACAGTCAATTGATTACGGTGAGATAAGAGCAGGTTTTCGAGTAAGTATATTGAAAAGTCATTATCATTGTTGTTTCAGCTGATAGACGTCCACTCCTGGACATATACCTTCCCTAAGTTTTGCCACTTTGACTAGTGCTATGCGTCTCACATCCATCGAATTCCCGTTACCCTTGCTACCAGGTCATCGATCCACCTGTGGGAGGCCTTCAAACGCTTCTGATACGCGATCGCTATTCCAGAACCATTCAGGTCCATCAACCATCTGAGCAGTGAGTATGTGCCCTGCATACTGCCACTTTAGTTTGGCGATTTTGGGCTATCTACATAACCTTGGTTTTCCTGATCCATACTAATATGATAAATGGGAAAGTTTGTGTGTCTGTTTGTCCGTCTTTCACGGCAAAACGAAGCGACGAATTGACGTGATTTTTTAAGCGCAGATAGTTGAAGAGATGGAAAGTGATATAGGCTACTTTTGTCTCTTTCTAACCCCCCACTTCCCAGGGGAACCGTGTTACCCCGAATTTAACGCGAGCGAAGCCGCGGGCAAAAGCTAGTACCAGTATAAAACTGTTCTACTGCAGGGTAACGGCGCCGTGGATGGCGGCTAGTGTACCCATAGTATGACTTGCCAATGGTATCGTCAATTCGCTATGAAAATAAATAAATAAGAAGTAAATCTCTCGCACAGTGAAATCACGATAGGTATAAGATATTACAGTTTAGTCCTTTTTATATAACTAAACAGGTCATTATTAATGCGTACAGTATTTATACATATATTTTTATATACTTAATTGTAGGAAGTAATCCTGAACACGAACAAAAGTCCAATTTTGATATAATTTCTTTGTTCAGTAGTGTGAAATACACGAAACAACAGATAATTGTTGACTGGCGTTGATATCGAGGTCAGTTGACAGTCAATATATGTAAAAACTAGAACTTTGCCGCGCTTTGTTCGCGATAATGTTTTCACATAAACTTAATTCATGAATCCCCAAGCGACCACCGGTGGCCACGCATCTATTGTCTTACTATTGTGTCTCTAATTGACGGTATCTGAAGGGTTAAATCGTACGTACAAATGAAGTTACCTCTTTTCAACCCCTTAAAAGTTAAATTCTTAAAAGGCAAAATTCTAACGTTTATAACGCGTGCGTCGAAAGACTGGAACAATTTTCCTGCTGCGGTCTTCCCGTCCGATTATAATTTGGGTATACAAAGCTAGAGTGAATAGGCTCTTAATTTCTTAATAGGCTGTAACAGACAAGTTACATACAGTGTCGCATATAGAGACTAAGATATTGATAGATATTTATAATTTAATGAATTGTGGAATTTTTATGTATTGAATATTTGTAATGGCTATTGTATTTTGTAATGATTTTAATTAATGGAATTTTGTGTTTATTTTTAATTTTATTTTAATGTAAATTTGAATGTTTTTTTTTATATGGGTCTTAATATTGGTACCTGAAATAAATGTTTTTTTTTAAATAAACTAGTGCGTCTAACCATCAGAGATGGCATCAGTGCTTACCATCAGGTGGGATCGCAGTCAAGCACTAGTTTATATCAATAAAAAAGTAGTAGGACAAGCCACTAGGTAGTCAAAATACAAATGTCAAACGGGCCTTATCTTTTTTGACTTTAGCCTGATTTTCTTTTTAAATGTAATGGCGTGTGGCTTGCACTTTTTATAGCATGTACTTGTAATAATGTATGGCAGCGCGTTTTTTTATTATCAGAGACGTTTTCATGGTGATAATAAATTATGGTTTTAAAAGTAATATGGTTTCATACATTTTCCAGCCACGACTTAGTGGTCAAATGCAGAGAGATCCAGCTAGCGAATAAGTGTACACGAACAAGCAAGTTCAGATGTAACAAGCACCCCTAGCCAAGTTGATAATCTGCAATCGTTAACGCTTGACGAAAACTAATCAAATGTATGGGACTCAAAGTTAAGTCACGAGGTCAGAACAAACGAATAGAAAATTCGTAGCCAATTTGACATCGTTCAAAATGATAGAATATCGTTTCTACAATGTTCAACGCTACATCCTTTACACATACCGCTACATTAACAGCCTACCATGGTTACGTTGGCTCTATCCTCAGATATGGCGTAATATTCTGGGGCAATGGTACCGACAAAAAGCGCGCTTTCATTGCTCAAAAACGTTGTATTAGAGCCATATTTAATTTACGTGAAAACGACTCCTGTAAGCCATATTTTAAAAAGACAAACATACTTACACTGCCGTGTATCTACATATTTGAGGCCGCAGTGTTTGTAAGAAATAATATTGACATGTATAATTACTACACACGTATACGACGTCAAGACCAATTGCGTACATTATCAAGTAAGACTTACCTTATGCATGAAAGTATATTTTGTATGGCCACACGCATTTATAATAATCTTCCAGGACCTATCAGAATAATTACTAAAATGATAAAATTTAAAAAGAGTCTCCATGATTTATTAGTAGATAAGTGCTACTACTCTATAAAAGACTTTTTATTAGACAAATCTCTGCTCAAATACAGTCCCTCTCAGTCATGATGTGTTCAGTAGCCTACTATTATGTGCCTGCCTACCTTTATTGGTTGTTTGGTTGTATCCTTTTATTTGTAACGATTTTTAAAAATAATGTACCTATATTCCTAAGTGACTATTGTATGCCCCAAGGGCGGGACGTAGCTGATCTGTTTAATTTATTTAAGACCTGTATTATGTACAAACCTATGATCCACAATAAAGAAATTGAATTGAATTGAATTGAATTGAATCCTTTGTTATACAAACGCTACTTTGAACGAGCAGTCGACTCAGGCGCGTCAACATGGCTACTAACTTATCGTTTTCTACAATTGCTGACACCGAGGCGTTACCGATTGGAGAACAGAATTCGACACGAAACGATTGTAACTTGGCTAGGGGGCAAGGTGTAAAGTCGTGCGCGTGACTGTAACAGTAGTGACTGGTCCAGGCAACTGCCCCATAGTTGATTTTCAGACAGTTATTTATAGGATCAAATATTACAATAATATGCAAATAAAACTTACTTGTTGACCTACTCTTATTCCTACCACTTAGGTACGAAATTTACTGTTTCCGCACTAGTGCGGAAAAGTCTTCGCCACAATTTATTGTATTTATTGTAACGAGTCGCACGTTAATCCCCTTTTATTTATTTCTTCTTAAATGTATTGAAAGACGTTGTTTGATACACGTGGAAGATTACTGCAACACTCGGCTTCATAACATTCCGCATAGGTTGCACTTACAAACTTTCTTAACTAGTATTAAAAGGTACTATTTTATTATATCTGATCCCTACAGTACACAGGTATTGGTAAAATACCTCAACTTATTCAATTAAATCCAGTATACTTATTTATTTATTTATATATGCTGGATACGCACCAGTTACGCGCCGGGTACGCGCCGGCTACGCGCCGGTTACGCGTCTAACACAATTTCCCTCCATTCGTCAAGTTACTAGTTCAAGTGTATAGTGTTAGAACTAGGGAGCGCTGTTGACAATGCCGTCCAATACTTTATAACAGATAAGTGGTTTGTAACCTAGTTTGTGTTGCATCTAACATTATTATATGCTAGAGTGATGGAGGGTTGATGTGCTTTGTTTATGTGCAAGGCCGATAGCTTTAGTGTGAGTTTTTATCGTACTGAAAAGCGTTGACGTAAACGCCAATAAAAAAATAAAAATAAAATCATTGAATTGTCCATTTGTAATGTTAAAGTTTTTTTAAAATAAATTTATACTATTAAAGGAAGCGTTGGAAGGCCTCCTACAAGGTGGGCCGATGACCTGGTAAGGGTTGCGGGAATCCGATGGATGCGATACGCACGGGACCGTTCATTGTGGCGGCACTTAGGGGAGGCCTATGTCCAACAGTGGACGTCTTTCGGCTAAAATGATGATGATGATGATACTATTAAAACCAAACCCAAACAACCTGGCAGTCAAAAGTCCAGAAGGGCATAAAAGTATAGGGACTACATAAATAGGATGTTAGAGACAAATGACAAAATAGAAAAAAGCAACGCTACAAAAATCTACAACCTATCTACATTCGATAAAGTATTAAATGAAAGCACAACACCAAAATATTAACTCAATAAAACTACGCACCCTTCAAAAAATAAAGTGTAAACAAACATGTAAATACGAGCGTAAAATACACCAGACGCAGTTGCAAGCCACTTCTCCGAAATCCACAAATATTTACTATATCTACGCTGTTATACCACTCAATTCCACGAACATCCCTTCCTCCCTACAACTGGGCCAGTTATACAGCCCGTCAATCGCAAAGTTCAAGTACGGAAAGAGTTTGCAGTGTCCTGCCGTAGCGCGGTGACCTACTGACCGAGGGCGACGACCGGCGCACTGCAACCGTGCAACGTGCAACGTACCAGACTCGCTCGCTGCTCGTGTGACCGGGCTCTTTCGTGTCGTGTTTTTGTGTCGTATAAAGGGGCCTTTTTGTGTTCGAATTTTGAATTTTTGTGTGAACGCAGGGATATTTTGACGGGATGGTTTTTAATTTGATTGTTTTAGTTGGTTAAACTTGGGAAAATGTGTGATGTTGTGTAGTTTGGTTGTCATTTTGGCTTTTTGTCGTTGGAAAATTTTGTTTGTAGGGAGAAAATGGTAAAATAAATGTTTTAGTGAATGGAATAGTGAATTTGGCGGGATGATATACTTTTCTTTTATGGATTTTAGATCTAAGTTGATTAATAAATAGCATTTAAACAGAAATCTCGCTTTTCTCCTATCATTTATCTTAAACGTCGCTACTTACATATTTTCTTAAGTCATCGATATTTTCGATTCTTAAAAAAATATACTGTGTTACATTTTTTGCCTTTTCTGGCATTGCAAACTCATCTACCTCATCTACTCATCTATCTCATCCTACGCATAAAGTCGTTTTGAGAATTTAACTCATTTCACTATTTAAAAAATAAAATACTTAAATAATAACTGATCTGAAATAAATTCTGTGATCTTAAACTGATTATTGATTACATAAAGCAAAAACATCGGCTAAAAGTATTTCATAAATTGCCTACCATTAACAATTAAAAAAAAAACAGCCTTCCTGAAAATAAAATGCACTTTTTGCATTAGAACCTTTTGCGCAGGAGGTATCGAAAACAAAAATCAATGATTCAAACCCTAAGGAAATTGTATACCGTTATCAGGTGAAAATGTAGTTAAAAAGTAAACTAGAGAAATGGGTCAGCGGCCGACTGGGTGGCTCCATTTGCAGCCGTGCAATCTTTGAACGCTCAAGTTACTACTTTACTTTACTTAAAGCGATTCTGTTCCCTTAGCTGGTAAGCTAGTTAACTTGACTTTCGGAGGCTGAGGTCAGTTGGGTTTCTAGTTTCAATGTTTATTGTTAGAAATTTTAATTTATTAGGATACTAGCTTCTGCTTGCGGCTTCGCTCACGTGTTAGTAGCTTATGCCAATCATTGATGAAATAGTATTGTATTTGTGAAAGATTTTTTATAATCCTGGTCCTGTAGTGTTTGAAGTATATTCATCTAAACTAATATTATTAGAGGGGAAATTTGTATCTTTGTGTGAATGAACTCAAAAACTACTGCGCCGATTTCAAAATTTTTTTCACCATAGGAAAACTACATTTGCCCTGAGTTATATTAATTGCCCGTGCGAAGCCGGGACGGGCCGCTAGTTATAAATAAAAACACATTTTCTTTTTTTATAACATTAGATAGCAAAATGTATGTATATATTTGAATGAAATATTAATTAACTACGAGTATTTATAACCTAACTATGCTCATGCGTCTCACCGTTGACAACGGATGGTGCAGCGCTGTGGCTCTGTCCTGCACGAGCCCCAGCATTATGCTGAGCACTGACCGTTTTGCGCGAATGTGACGCATAACCTATTTACCTGCTTATTATAAGTCATAATTGTTTTTGTTTCTTTTGTTTTTATATCTTAATTTTTGTTATATCTTAAGCTTATTCGCCATTTTTGACGCGAATAAACTCTTTTTCTTTCTTTCACATACATGTACCTACCGGCAGCGCAACGCCAAACGTTTAGTGGACCAATGATGGCGCAGACTTGTCGAATCTAAATTATGCAATTCCATATTTAAGAAAGATGGCAATCGTTACTGCATTTCCCATAATCTATTACAAATAATTAGCAAATTTTTTTTTTTTTAATTCTTGATTGGCTCACATTCACATTTGACCACCTTATCACCTGATAGTAAGCTGTGATTTGGTCGACGATGGAGCACGCTTTTAGAAGTAACTCACTCTTGACTTAAAGACCCCTAAATTGTAGCTATCAGGAAACATAGACTACGGCAATTCTACATTACATTTCCCGTGTGCAAAGCATTAACTTAATTAACTACACGTTCTTCGTATATACTATGTTTACATCTATATAGATATTCTTTTTCTCAAAGGCGTCGGTAGCTGGAGGTGCCGTGACCTGCCTCGGCTGCAATTGACCCACGAACCTAGAAAGGTGTCAACTTCGAACAATAGACGGTTCAGGCTAACTACCTAGGCGTCTGCTGTAAATGGGATAGACATTTTGTTGAAGCTGTGATGAGTATAGTGAATTTTGAAATAGATTGAGAGACGGACATTTCTAAAAGTAGAATGTTTTGAGTAAAACTAAATTTATAAGTTTTTTATGGTCTTTTAGCCAGTGCAGTTGAGGTTTTTTAGAGGCAAAGTTGAACATTTTTGCCGAGCGTATGAGACTTTTCCGGCCTCAAAATTTTTTTAATTTATTACTATTAATAATTACTAATTAATTTTTATTAGTTAACATAGCTGTCCCCCGCACAAAGTGAAAGAAAGCGATTTTAACTATCTTGTACCCTGTAAAAAATTACGCATGTGGCTTGTTCGACCTCATAACGCAGTGAAGTAATTAAGAAAATCATCCCATGACTTTTCTCACTCGGAGCTCCGATCGTGTCAAATTTTTACTGACTAAAACCACACGTATGTTCCTTCTTAGCTTTTTGTTCCAGGAATTTGGATTAGAATAGAATAGAAGGTATGATGATTGCCATCACTGGACTTTTACTCTATGGTGGCCTAAAGCGACAGAAGTCGTTAAGCAATTTCTCACCTTAAAAAATCCCATAACATATAATTTTATGACGTACTTGCAGACAGCGAGCCATGGGTAGCTCGTCGCATTCGTCGTGGGGCTATGGGTATACTACTTCTGGAAGAAAAACCTGGTCCTGAAATGAAATGTAAATAAGGAACTGGGAATGGGTTTTAGTCAGTAAAAGTCTAACATGAAAAGGGCGGGAGATGTCATTGGATCCCACCTTGAAAAAAACAGCATCATAAAAGTTTGTTTTTATTATAAACTAGCTTTTGCCCACGCGGCTTCGCTCCCGCTCTTCCCTACTATACCCAACTCTATACTCTACCCTACCCTACTCTACCCTACTCTACCCTACCCTACCCTACCCTACCCTACTCTACCCTACTCTACCCTACCCTACCCTACCCTACCCTACCCTACTCTACCCTACCCTACTCTACCCTACACTACCCTATTTTTTTTTCCATAAGAACCTTCTCCTCAAAATAACAATTACAACAAAAAAAAAACAGCCAAATCGGTCAAGCCGTTTTCATGCCAAGTCGTGACAACGGAAAACGGGGGTCATTTTTATAATATGTATAGATATAGATATAGATGCACTAGTGGTCCCTACACGTACTCTGAACGCAACAAGGAATTCTTTACCAGCCTTCCTTTGGGTTAAAATTATTAATTCACGAAGTCATCAATTTACGCTTGTCCCACACATTCCCATAGTGTGCTATATCGGCCACACCTCACATTAATGGCTGGTGCAGTGCGCTGGGCTCCACTATTCACAGAACTGTGAAACTGACCGCATCTCTATGTATGGTTTGCCGTATTTCTGTAGTACACGATGAATATACCGAAGTGCAGTAAAATCATGTAGCTTTGAGTGTTCGTTTATTAATCTGGTTACATTTTGATATTTATTATCCGAGAGGACATTAGCCTGAATCCAACTCGACTGAGCAATGTCCGGGAAGTTACGCGGTAAATAAATGATAATCATAAATGATCTAGTAGGTTTAAAAAAAAAACACTTTTAAACGTCAATTTTGTTTTCAGTCAGTTTTAATGAGATGAGGCCGGTGTTTCCTAGCGTACTACCCTATTTATTATTATTACTAGCGACCCGCCCCGGCTTCGCTCGGGTGCAATATTATACATGTAATGAAATGACATTTCATAACGCGCGTTGAAGTTGTCAATGGAATTTATGTTCTGTGGAACGGGGTGACGTGTGATTGAATGACAGATGATGTTTAGATTATTTTGCATATTTTATTGTTAAAAATTCTATTGTAAAAGGATAAAATAAAGGGATATAATTGAGGAGGCGATACTAGTAAACTTTAAATGTCGTTTCTTTGATTTTCAGGTAAGTTATAGGTGTAATGGTCATAGTTAAACGTTGTAATATAGTAAAGACGTATTAAATAAACAAAACTTTGATTTTCAGAGCAACAATTTGTGGTTTATTTGGAAAATCCTCAATAACATACCTTATAAAACGACATTTTCGTCAACTAGAAAAAGATGGACCGGTTACAATTTGAGTTCACGATGAGAACCTCAAATGATGGCAAATCTAACATATTGGCTATAACCTCAATAACTACAGAGGAAGGAAAATGTTATATTTTACCTGATGAACAGAAGCCAGTGATTCATCATACATATATTATCAAAATGAACAGTTTCACAAAAATAAAAAATAGCATAAAGAAAAGGCATCAATGCAGAAAAATATGGATAAAAATGGATGAAGATCTTAAGAAAACATATATGGATGAGGAAGGTAATATGCAATTTTTAGATCAATATTTAGAAGAAATGAACACAAAACAACCAATAGACAAAAACGACAATTTGCAAAATATCTTGGAAAAATTAATAGAAACAACTACAAAGAAAGAAAAACAACATAACCTAAAACATATTTCAAAGAAATTTATTATTGAAAAATTCACAAGCAAGAACCCTAACGCAATGCAGTGGATTGAGAATTTTGAAAAAGAGTGTGAGCGCTTTAATATATCAGAAGATGAAACAAAAATAGATATATTGAGGTTATTTTTAGAAAAATCTTGTTTGGATTGGTATAGCTCGATGGCCATAAAACTTACAATAAAGGCTGAATGGAAAGAATGGAAACACAAATTTCAAGAAACCTTTAAAAACAGAGGATGGGACATAGTCACATATGCTCTAGCATTCAGGTATAAAGAAGGACTACTAATTGATTATGCTATAAAAAAAGAGAGGCTTATACTAGATATAAACAAATCGATAGACTCCAAAACAATGATAGATCTTATTGCAACGGGTTTACCAGGTTTTATCTTAAATAAGTTAAACAGGGATGAACTCAATGATACTACTGATTTGTTCAATGAGATAAGAAAATATGAAGGTATGATGTACAAGAAAAACACAACCACAATAAAGAGTGGTACATCCCTTAATAAAAATAAATATAAGGAGAAGAAGCCATGTAAGACTTGTGAATCTTTGGAAAAAGGAATTCGATATCATCCGGAGGAGACATGCTGGTTCAAGAAAAATAAGAATGAATCTGAAAAGGTTTTTAAACCCAAAAATGTAAACAACAACTCCATTATTGAAGTAGATATAAATACTGAGAAAAAAAACGAGTAAGTACACCATTAATCAAAATCAAGCTCTTATTAGAAAATAAACTAGAAGTGAGCGGCATTTATGATTCAGGTTCACAGATTTCTTTAATAAATTCAAAGCTGATTAAAGTGAAAGAAAAAAAGGACAATGTGAATATAGCATATATGAAAACGGTTAAAGGTGTGAAAAAAACAGATGGCTGTATTACAATAAAAATAAAAATATTCGATTTAGAAGAAGAGATGGAAGTATATATAGTGGATAATGAAGATTTCGAAGATTTCATAATCGGATTAGATATGATAAAGAAATTCAAACTAACCCAAAATGAGGACTTGCTGATAGAACAAAAGAAAACAACAAATAAAATAGATGAAATGTCTAAAGATAACAGATATGAAGAAAAGAATAAAAAAACATTTGCAATAAATTTTAATGAACACATACAAACAGAAGAATTTGTAAGTATCACAGACCATTTAGATAATAAAAAAAAAAATTGAGATAGAGAAAATTATAAAGCAATATAAAACAATTTTTGCTAAAGACAAGTATGATATAGGATCAGTTAGAGATTATGAAGCCCACATAGATTTACAAGTAAATAGATACTGTAGTAAAAGACCATACAGATGTACAATAGAGGATAAATTAGAAATTGAAGAGCAAATATCCAAGCTACTAAAGAATAATTTAATAGAAGAATCCTACAGTCCTTTCGCTGCTCCAGTGACATTGGCATTTAAAAAAGGAGAAAATAAAAAGTCCCGCTTATGTGTAGATTTCAGGGAACTAAACAAAATTGTTGTTCCACAAGCTCAACCTTTCCCATTAATAGATGATTTGATTATCAAAACTAGAAACTGTAAGTATTTTACTACATTGGATATAAAGTCAGCATTTTGGGCAATACCGCTACGGGTGGAAGATAGAAATAAAACAGGATTCGTCACACAAGATGGCCATTACCAGTGGACCTGCCTTCCATTTGGCTTGAAAACATCACCAGCAATTTTCCAGAGAATTTTAAGCATTATTCTAAGAAAGCACAAGCTCACAGGATACTCCGTTAACTATATCGATGATATTTTGATATATTCGACCACCTTTGAAGAACATATAAGACACATAAGAAATGTATTAGAGGCAATAATACAAGAAGGCTTTAGATTGAAGCTTCAAAAATGTACCTTTGCTTCAGACTCAGTAAAGTACCTCGGCCATGTAATACAGAACAATTCAGTAAGACCACTTAAAGACAATTTGATCTCGATAAGACATTTTCCAACTCCTAAGACACAAAAAAACATTAGACAATTTTTGGGAAAAATCAACTTTTACCATGAATACATACCAAGAAGCGCAATTATTTTAGACCCATTACATAATTTATTAAGAAAAAATGAAAAGTTTGTGTGGTCAGAGAAGTGTGAAGAATCATTTAATCAAATAAAAAAATATTTATGTTCCCAACCCGTGTTGGAAATATTCGACAAAGACTTACCAATAAAAATCTTTACAGATGCATCTTTAGAAGGTATCGGGGCAATATTAAAACAAACACAACTAGACGGTAAAGACAAACCGGTGGCATATTTTTCAAAAAAGCTAAATGAAACTCAAAAACGAAAAAAGGCTATATATTTGGAATGTTTTGCTATGAAAGAAGCAGTTAAATATTGGCAACACTGGCTAATTGGAAAAAAAATCACTATTTACTCAGACCACAAACCTCTAGAGAACATGAATATTAAATGCAGAACAGATGAAGAATTGGGTGACCTCACATATTACCTATCTCAATATGACTTTACTGTCAAATATATACCTGGTAAAGAAAATGTAGAAGCAGACTGTTTGAGCAGAAACCCTGTATTAGAATCAGAAGATAACCAAGAGGAACTATTGAAAATAGTTAATTTAATACAAATATAAGATATAGTTGAAGACAATTACAGAAAAAAATAAGTCCAATATATACAGCAAAAAAAAATATCATAAATATTTGTAAAACATGCGAAACATGCATAAAAAATAAATCAAGATGTCAAGGGAAATTTGGATTAATGTCACAACTAGGACCAGCAACAAAACCATTTGAGATAATGTCAATGGATACTATAGGTGGCTTTGGAGGATCTAGGTCAACAAAAAAATACTTACACCTTTTAGTAGACCACTACACAAGATATGCGTTTATTGCGACTTCCAAAACACAGAATGCGAGTGACTTTATAAAACTAACTAAGAAAGTACTAGAGACAGATGAGATAGGAATAATTCTAACAGACCAATATCCTGGCATCAATTCAAAAGAATTTAAACAATATTTACAGGAGAATAATATTAAACTAATTTTTACAGCTGTAAATACACCATTTTCGAACGGCTTGAACGAACGATTGAACCAAACAATAGTAAATAAAATTAGATGTAAAATAAATGAGAAAAACAACAAGAAAACATGGACAACAATAGCAAGAGAAAGTATACAGAAATATAATGAAACAGATCACTCTGTTACAGGATTTGCACCAAAATATTTACTGGATGGTACAAATGTCAGTATTTTACCAAATTAAATTAAGACAATAGAAAAGGAAGACAAGTGGATGGCTGATAGAAAATTAGCATTAGAGAATACAATAAAATCCCATAAGTACAACAAGAAAATATTTGATAGAAATAGGAAGATGCAAGAGTTCGAGATAGGAGACAGTGTATATGTCGAAAATGGAAATAGACTGAATAGAAATAATAATAATAAATAATAATAATAATAATAATTCGTTTATTTGTACATTAACATTTTAAATAATTTAGTACTCGGTTACAAACAAATGTTGTACATTGAGACACAAGGAAAATGCGAACAGCTGCCTCCTAAACTAGGCCAAGAGCCTGTGTTTTAGGAGCCAATGTTCCTCCATAAATAGTCAAATTAAGTCGACAACATTGCAAGTAGTATAACAGAAGACATTGTACAATACTTTATATTTAAGTGCATAAAGAATCATGATAAATTTATTTATAAATTACAATAAGCATTAAGCATTTAAATTATATTATTACATTAGTAAAAGTAATTAAATTCATATTAAATTATTAAATTGTATTATTAGATTAGTAAAAGTAATTAAATTATATCATTATATTAATTGAAGTAATTAAATAACTAAATTCTACATATATTTTGATATATCAATAATATACCAGATTCCAGAAACATTTTTTAAGATATGATTGTAATGAGATTTTCAGTTTCATCGTATGTTAACTTCTGCAACCATTTGGTAAGTTTGATCTTGACATCATGTTTAGCTAAGTGATAAATGGAGATGAGATTATTTATTTTATTATAGAGCCGAGAGCTAGTTGCCACACACTGTCGGCTAGCAAACTTGGATCGGCATGGTACAGTGCCGCAAACGGGAAGGCCTTTCCGTCTTTTCAGCCTGTCGGGGTCTAGGTGCAACATGGAGTGTTTCCGAAGCACTGCACGGAGCACAAAGAGCTGTCTCACAGTCAAGACTTCGGCGTCTAAGTATAGTTGGTTAGTAGGGAAATCCCTACGCTTAAAGTACATGACTTTTAAGATGGCTCTTTGCGCTCTTTCTACTTTAAGTATGGAGGATTTATACGTTCCACCCCAAACTGGTACACAATACAAGATAATTGACTGGCAAAGGCTTTGGTAGACTAACTTGGCTGTATCAGGATCTGCGGAGTGCCTAAGTTCTTTAAATATGTAAATTAATTTTCTGATCCGTGTGCAAAGAGCTTCAATATGTGACTGCCAGCTCAGTTTGCTGTCAATATGGACTCCTAGATATTTGATGGCTTGGACCAAGGATAGAGAAGGACAGCTACAGATCGAAAAGTCTCCCGAGCAGTTGTGGGCTTTAATCTGTTCTGATTCCTGAGGAGGAGGTAGTGTGTTAGGTAGAGAAAATCTAATTACTTTAGTTTTTTCCACATTTAGGGTTAGCAGATTCTCTGAGAGCCATTCCATTACGAAGCGAAGTGATTGTTCTGCTCTTTTCCTCGCACTGTCCCAGTCAGTGGCATAAACTACTAGCGCCGTGTCATCCGCGTACGTAAACATCTCACAGTTAGGAATGAGTGCTTTACACAGGTCATTAATGTATAGCAGAAAGAGAGGTGGCCCAAGGATGCTACCCTGCGGAACACCGAAATGGATAAATTGTTCATCGCTTATTGTTCCGCCGATTTTAACACATTGAGTACGGTTCGAGAGATAATCCATAAGTATATCCAGCGCCAAACCGCGAATCCCAGCTTTTTCCATTTTCGTGACTAAGGTGGGTACAGAAACAGTATCAAATGCCTTGGATAAATCGAGAAAGATACCGTAGCATTTCATACCTTTGTCCAAGTGGGACACTAGATTTTTAGTAAGATCAGCCACGGCATCCTCCGTTGAGACTCCAGGTCTAAATCCATACTGATTGTCTGCAATAATTTTGTGTTTAGTGAGATAGGCTATAAGGTTGTTATTAATTATCCTTTCAAAGATTTTCGAGAGAGAGCTAAGTACAGAAATAGGTCGGTAATTCATTACATCTGTTCTAGCGCCACTCTTGAAGATAGGGTGAACTACCGCTTTTTTAAGGCTGTTGGGAAAAATTCCAGAATCAATGGCGCGATTGAAGGCATGTGTGATGGGAGATGCCAAAACGGACTTGGACTGTATCAACACTTTTGCTGGGATGTTGTCATAGCCAGTGGCGCAGTCAGAACGCAGGGAACCGATCAATATTTCTACTTGCGTTTCATCAACTGGGAGTATGACGAGAGATTCGCAAGGTGGTGCCTGATGGGGAATTCTTGCATTGGTGTTAGCGCTTGAAAGAGGAACGACTTGAGAGGCCAGTTTATGACCTATATCCGTAAAAAAGCAATTGACATCGTTTACAGAAGATTTAGGATCGGCAGAGTTTCGAATAAGTTCTACGGCGGATTGCGGTTGAAAAGTAGTGTTAGTTATAGCCTTTATTGCCTTCCAAGTAGCTTTGGAATTGTTTTTAGCCTTCTGTAATTCACTTTTATCGTGTGCTCTTTTTAGTTTTTTTAATAAAGAGTTAAGATAATTACGATATCTTCTATAAGTTATTTGGAGAATTACATTATCGGGATCTTTTTTCAACCTAATATGCATCTTATCACGGTTACGTATACACCTAACCAAGCCCTGAGTCATCCAAGGCTTAATAACGCGGATCTTATTACTGCTACGCATACTCAGGACATGAGAAGCGATAGTCTCTTGGAGTATTTTAATAAGCAATTCTACCGCCAGGTTTGGGTCCATTTCATCCAGAACCGGACCAAAGTCAGTACTGTCTAAGTCTTTTTTTATTGCTGCGTAGTCATAGCGCTCAATGGTAGAGCTGCGGTTTTTGCTATTCAAGCTCGCGTGCCCTAGGGCCAAAATGACTGGTAGGTGGTCAGTGATATATGTTTCGACTACTATAACACTCGCTGGATGTCTTGTTTTCAGTAGGACATGGTCTAGGCAGTTCCCAGATCTGGTAGGGTGAAGGTGCGCTGGAAGCAACCCAAGGGTGGCAGTTAGTGTAAGATACTGGTCAGAATTTCTGTCATGGTTACCATGTTTGATGTCAACATTCAGATCTCCAATAAGAATGATATTATGACAGTGATTCAAGGTACCGACCAGACTGGTCAGGCTGTCATAAAATAAGTCCAGGTTAGAATATGCGGGGGAACGGTATAAACAGACCATAGCAGTATCGCCCATAATACCAACAAGGCAGTTTGCTTCAAGAAACTTTGGCTCATACACTGTACATTGAAGGGAATTTCTAGTGTATACTACAACACCGTCGTTTTGCGAGTTATTATTAACATTGGCATGACAATTATAGCCCTGCATGATAGGGATAGGTCCTGACAGCCTAAGCCAACACTCGGTAAGCACGATGACGTCAAAATTAATTTTAGTGATGGACAACATAGAGATGAATTGTTCGATGTTCTTTTTAATACTTCTAATGTTGATGAATTATTTTTAAGTCGCTACGACTAGCTATAAGCTCAGAGCATTGGTCAGGCTGGCACACATATGACGATGCTATGGCTATATCGTCAAGTTCATCGGATAAGAAAAAGAAGAAAAAAAATAGACGAATTAAAAATAGGCCCATTCAAGATAATAGAAAAAATATCAAACTCCATTTATAAGATTGACACTGGCAACAGAAAAACAGAATCAACTTTATTCCATATAACAAAATTACAACCTGTCACAGCAGTAGATGAAGTAGAAGAAAACGAATATAAAGATAACTTGTAGGTGCATTGTGTAGATTATAGCCTATTGCTAGAAAATGGCCTGCACGCACTGCCCTGTGCTTTAATTATTTACAATTTCTGCTCTTAGGGGGGGGAGATGTAATGAAATGACATTTCATAACGCGCGTTGAAGTTGTCAATGGAATTTATGTTCTGTGGAACGGGGTGACGTGTGATTGAATGACAGATGATGTTTAGATTATTTTGCATATTTTATTGTTAAAAATTCTATTGTAAAAGGATAAAATAAAGGGATATAATTGAGGAGGCGATACTAGTAAACTTTAAATGTCGTTTCTTTGATTTTCAGGTAAGTTACAGGTGTAATGATCATAGTTAAACGTTGTAATATAGTAAAGACGTATTAAATAAACAAAACTTTGATTTTCAGAGAAACAATTTGTGGTTTATTTGGAAAATCCTCAATAACATACCGTTGCGTACCGTTGCGTAGTTTTAAAGATTTAAGCGCACATAGGGATATAGGGACAGAAAAAGCGACTTTGTTTTATACTATGTAGTGATTATTATTTGCGGCGTCTCAAGACGAAAGTCTATGACCAGTGTATGTTGCAAATGGCTCTAAACCGTGTTGGTTCACAATGGTTCTCATCAAAAGATTAAAAGTCCCCAAAAGGCAATGAAAAGACTATGCTCGGAGTTTTCTTGAGGGATCGCATTAAGAGTCAAGATATCCGCAGGAAAACTAAGGCTACCGACACAGTCTAAAGTATTACCTATAATTTAAGTAGCAGTTGGTCATTGGTCGCAGAACAGGTGGTCGAAGGAGATAAAAAGTTCCATTGTGCATACCGTAACACTATATGGGCAAGTTATATAATTTTTTTAATAAGTTCAATTTAATCACAGATTTTGATAAATCTAAACATCTTTCATAGAGTAAAAGAGACTACGAGGAAGTAAAACACAACCCATATTGTGTCGAATGCATTTCTGTTATTGGTTTCAGATGGTTTTAAAATAATTTTATAACAGAAAATCTTTTAGCGTTCCAAGTCTATTTTAAACTTCACAAAACTAAGGAGGTGTGAAGAAAATGGCGCCCATTTGTGTGTACCACTGACATAGAGAATAGACTGACTATTAATATCACAAAATTAACTGCTGCGCTTTTCGTAGGTAGTTGTAGAGTAAAAATAAAATGCACTATAAGCTTGTGACGCTGCCCAATCAGAAATTAAGTAAAATACAACTATTGGCTGTTCTCGTATCAGGCGATAACGCTGACGACACGATATCGTGGGATTGTTAGTTTCATACATTTTCTAATGAACGATAGATTACTGGTACGACCAGGTACTTGAAGTTGCTCATTGACAAAACGCATGCAAGCTATTGGTCAAAGCCAACTTGACATCACCAGATAAATGAAACTACCAGCTTCACGATATCGTGGTGTTATTGGGATTATGTTCACTTTGTCTTTCTCGCACTGATTTCTCTCGGCTAGAAAACGCTCAGTTCATTCCTCTACGTTACTGGTATGTACTTATGTAGTGACAGCCAATCACTTACAAGCACTACCTACAATCCTTTTCCGGAGGCAACCTTTAAAACTTGTGTGGCATATGTGATGCACTTAAACTTTACTTGTGTTTGCACATTTTACACATTGCATTAACATGAAAATGGAGTCAGATCATTTAATGATGTTGTCTTAACACTCTATTTACTCTACTGACTCTATTTTCTGACGTAATTGAAATCATAATTACGAGGCTCCTTTTCCAGTCGCATAGGCGAGTAATCAACACCAAACATGGTTTAAAAGCTTGTTGCTTCATCTAATGCAATCCAAAGCGATGTTTGATGAAGAGGTAATGTGAAAAAAGAGAGATAACGCCTGAAAACATTTTTATAACTTATGTCAGAAACTTATGTCTTAAATCGAACTAAATACTTATTTTAGTTTATAAAGTAATTATTTATTGCATAAAAAGATTACCAACAAGTGATATCAGTGATGAAAATTAAAAAATGGGAGTGATTAATGTTATTGTCAATATTGACATAAGCTACTGTCCTCCAAACTAGGAATCGATCTCGTACTTTGTACCATGTACTTTAAATGGATTGATACCGATTAGGTGATTGTAAATGGACGCAGATAAGTAATAAGCAATAATAATAATCTTTATTGGCATAAAAAATAGGTAGGTACAATAATATGAAGTCCCTGGCTCTCATGCTAGGTGAAATACCCGTGTTACAGGAACCAGTGCCCTCTCCCGTATATTAGAAAACTATTTTTTTTCTTTTTTCTGTAATGATTTGTGCGTCTATTTAGGCGGAATAAACATGTTTTCTTACTTTTCTTTATTTACATTTTTATATGGAGATATTATTTACTATTTTTAAGTAAAGGTATTTTAAGAAAAAAACTTATTTAATAATATTTAAATATATTTATTTGCGATTTTGCGAAAACGCGTTTGTAGTTTACAGTTATATTCATAGATTATGGATAACAAATGATCAAGAAAAAAATAGGATTTTCTGGTAAAAGTGGGCATCATGTTTCACAGATAGAAAACTGCTTTAAGCCTGCTTTATTCCGCAACTTCCCCCGCGTACATAAATATTATGTCCTAAGAGTATTTAAGTACGCGGGCAAAGTAGCGTGCAAAAGCTAATAATATTATAAGTGTGATAGAATACTTTAAAAATAACAGAACAAATCACAAAACCTTTCCCTACATACTTCACCTATACTGTCTGAGCATATACTGCAAGCAATTTGCATCGAACGATCCTTTGAACTCCTCTGGAACCTGACACACAGAGCCGCCTCCCGTCTGGCCCAGTCAGTCAATGTAAAGAGTAATTGGTTCAGTGCTAATTAAATATTGAGCGTGTTAATAGCGTGATCGAGTTAGTGCACAGTTTACATTGGTATCTATCTAGTGCGATTTGTATTTGAGGAGGCTGAGATTTGAGTTGAGAGAATGTGCAGATGTGAGCAGTTATTAATAATAATGATATTTTGTTGACATAGGTGGCCGAGTGTTATAGGTCGTGGATTCAAACCCAGTCAGGTGTATTACTTTGTGTAATTTATTTCATCACCACTGCTCTCAAAACGGTGAAGTAAAACATCGTGAGGAAACTGGCATGTCCTAGAACCAAACATTCACAACCTGCACTGGGCCCACTAGAGAAGAGGCCTAAGTCCCAGCAGTGGGAACACTGAAAGGCTGATTATGCTTATGCTATTTATTGATATAAAGCGGCTGACATATCCAACAGTAATGCTCCTCCTGAGCAAGGTGGTACTTATGCTACCAGAGTCAATGTCAGGGCCTGTGTGGTGGATTACGGGCCAATCCCTCTCCTAGAGAGGAGTCCTGAGTCCTAACAGTGGGAACATTAAAAGTCTGATTGTGCTTATGCTGTTTATTGGCATCAAGAGGCTGATACATATCCAATAGAAGCCCTGCCTCCTGAGCAAGGTGCTACAAGAGTCAATGTCAATGTCAAGGCCTGCGTGGTGAATTACGGCTTATTTCCCTCTCCTAGAGAAGATACCTTAGTTAAGAAAATCGTAAGGTTGATTATGCTATGTTTCTCACAGAGAAGACATGTTTAAACAGATAGAGAATTATAATACCGAGTATAACCTCTGTTTACATAGGCATACCTATAAAAAGCAATTTTAGATTATAACTTTAATTATTTTCCTAGACGTTTTTACATTTAGTTTTGAATGCAGATGCTTTAATTTGACACGTTGTTGCATTAAAAGTAGTGGATCAGATAATTTGTCTATTGTATATGCTTTTCTATTTGTGATAAATGTTTAAAGATGAATCAGAATAACCAACAGAGTTATTTTATTAACTAGTTTAAAATAAATAACTAAATGCGAATTCCAACCCGGCTGTTATTACGGTAACTCATATATTTAGCTACAGTTCAGTACAGTATTACTCCTTAAATAGCTGTGATTGAAAAGCCCATTTACAGCCATTGAAATTCGAAACCCTGACCAGAATTTGACGAGCAAACATAGAGAACAGGACCAACCCAAGTAAAACAAAAAGCACACAACCCATATAAAGCTGCGGTCACACCGCCGAAGGTACAAAGGAGGGGGAAACGGACATTGTACTATAAACCGACGAGGGAACAGTTTCATCAAGAGATGACATGACAACTGTATTCCTAACGGTTATTTTAAAAACACAGGTTATCAGTAGACATAGTGGTTAGTTCAGATTTGTAAACGCCTGTTAAGTAACAACATACTGGTAGGTATCCCACCCGTACACACAAAGCAATTGAGAACACATTTATTGTGCGTACCGCCAAGGATTGGAATTATTGGAGAAAGCTAAAACTTAGGGGTCTTTAAGTTAAGAGTGGATAGGTTATTTCTAGGCAAGCGTGCTCCATCGTCGACCACATCATTGCTTCGCATCGCATCGCGGTGAGATGGTGGTCAAACGTGAGTCTAGCAATAATAATAAACAAAAAACAAAAAAACAGCAGCACTCCATTTAGCTGACAACTTGTTTAACACGTTCACTGCAGAACGAGGTCTAATAAGCCTCGTACGTATTTTCCTTACGGTGCAGCAAAACTTCTCTGCCGTGCGGAGGCCGTAACTTCAATTTGGTTTGGTTTAGAAAAGAGATGAATACCTGAGCTGATGCTCTATTAATACAGAATGCAATGGTGTATCTACTTTAATACGGGGTCATTTGAGCTCATATCATTTATTTATCTTTATTAAAGGGCTCTGTCACAATATTAACTATGTCGCTCCGTCATAGCCAAAGATGGATTTTTTTCGTAAGTGTTACGGGGTCTAATAAGCCCCGTACAATAATAATGCTAGTTTTCAAACGAGGTCTTATACGCCCCGTACCACAAGTAAGGAAATAATACAATAATGAGTAGCAGCAGTCATTTTGTCAACGTGTTTAACAACAAAATAGCACAACGTCATCGAATTATATATTTTACTAGCTGCTCCCAGCGGCTTCGCCCGCGTGATAGCAGAAAATGATCCCAAGGAAACATACTTCCGAAATAAAAAGTATCCTATGTCCTATTCCAGGACATGGTCTATCCGTGTACCAAGTTTCATCAAAATCGGTTTTGCCATTTAGGCATGAAGACGTAACAAACAAACAAACAAACTCACTTTCGTTTTTATAATATTAGTAAGTATAACAGTTTAGCAGACCACTATCAACGTAGGTACAATTTTCAAAAGTTAATTAGGTTTTTTCTTTTTTATTTATTATTTTTCGAATTGTTTTTGTTCGAATTTCCGACCGCGTAAGAAACACAGAACTGCGCGCCAAAACTAAGATCAAAGATATTACCCAAAAAGCTGCCACTCTAAAGTGGGATTGGGCCGGATGTTTGCCGCATGTCGGATGAGCTGTAGGCTAAAAGAGCCACTTATTTGGTCCCAATGAACGCAAGGCGACATCGCGGCAGACCAAGGTGAAGGTGAAGAGATGAGCTTGATAAGTACCGGAGGGACTGGCCTGCAATGGCCGAAAACAGACGTGTGTGGAAAAGGGAGAGGGAGGCCTTCGCCCAGCGGTGGACATAAATGAGCTAACTAACTAATTGTTCTTTTTGCATTTGACATCATTACATTGTTTATCCGGACAAAAGTCATTTTATTTAAATAAATCCAAGTTTCTCAAAACACGGTGTGCAATCACTCTTTTAAAGAGCTTGTCCACTTTGTCATGTAGCACCATGGGTCGTTTATTGGTAAC
Source organism: Mythimna lalbum (assembly GCA_949319445.1). Lineage (NCBI taxonomy): Eukaryota > Metazoa > Arthropoda > Insecta > Lepidoptera > Noctuidae > Mythimna > Mythimna lalbum. The sequence continues at coordinate 19,232,097 of OX439346.1, read as the reverse complement.
TGAAGTTCTTTCAATTTTTCCTCCCTTTTATGGTTCAAGAAAAGGTTGCTGAGGTGTCAATAGCTGAAGTGGTTTTTTGTTGACTTAATTAATGACATACCGCATGGCAAGAAATTCTGTTCAAGCTTTAGAGGACTGAAGCCTACTAGGGCCAGGGGTGGACTGCTGAAAAGTATAGCCGTGATCCAAGAATAGAATACAGAAATGTTTATTTCAACTAGACCAATTAAAGGCACTTAATTATCATATCATATCATAAATGTCGGTCAGTCAAAAAAAATGAAGCTAAATTGCACGTTCGACAGCGTAAATCTCTACAAGGAGGAACATGCAAGAAACTCCATGAAATTAACTCAAAGGCCACTAAAGGGACATAGCGAATTTTAGTCAGTAAAAGTCTGACATGCCCTCTCGCTCCACCATAGAGCGTAAGAAGTCATAAAGTCAACCGATGGTACGTTTTCGGTCGTAATCATTTTCAAACTTCACTAGGATTTGACAAGCAAACATAGAAAACTGGACCAACGTAAATAAAACAAAAGCGCTGCTCATATTAGGCTGCGGTTGCACCGGTGAAGGCACAAAGGAGGGGAGAATGGGCATCGTTGTACATCCCCACAAGAGGGAAATAATTTCACACGTCGTGTTCACAAAGCTGCCGCTGCCATAAATTAAAAGGGGGGTGTTTTGGGCATGGCGATGTGTGCCTTTTAGCGCAGTTCTCCCTGGTTTGCGGTTTGTGAAAAAAAAAATCGCGTGACATAAGAAATGGTGAGATATGATCCTGCAGCGATTGTCAAAGAAAATTGAAGTCCTGTAAAACATAATACATTCATGTTTGTATTTTTGATTTACAGTTGAATTCAGATTTGAATTTGAACATCAGAAGGTGCATGGTTTTAATTAATTGTCTCTTATGGAGAAGGATTGGCAAAATACTACATGGTTACTCTTTAAATATAATAGAAAGGCCAAAGAAAAGATGGATGGATTGTGTGAGAAGTGATATGAATGAAAAGGGAGTTAGTGATAGCGTGACGAGCGACAGGACAGAATGGAAGAAAAAAACATGTTGCGCCGACCCCAAATAAAACGGGATAAGGGCAGGAAGATGATGACTCTTTAAATATAATAATTCTTCTGTACCTACGTGTGTTTTTCACCTAACTCTTCCAAAACAGCTTGGCCGATTTGGAAGAAATTTTGTGTGTGACTAATCCAGCTAATAATTAAAGCCATGTGTGCTGAAATTTGGTTTTCAATTTTGGTTTTTTGACGGTAATCCCCTTTTGAGTCAAGACAACCGACGGAAACTGCAAGTAGATTTATATTATATACTCGGATAGCCGACAAATGACAGTTCAAACGTAAAACTGATGAGTAAAAACAAGTAATTAGTAAATAGGTAAACTAAAGATGAGAGGGCATAGTGACGTGTGCTTACAACAGAACTATATCCTGCCATTTCACATTATTGCATGTCGAAGCAAAAAAGGAAACCTAAAATGAACTAACAAAATACATCACTTTGTAGTAATTAAAATACCAACACGAGTTTTACGAGCGTTTGCCTACACATGCTAGTAGAACTCGGTAGTAACTAGGCTTTTTCCCAAAAATAAAATTGTTTCGTGTAGAAGAAAACTGTGTTCATTTTGACTAATCCGATAGGAAACCTCAATTATATTCATCCACTCTGTATGGAGCGAGAGCTCTATCAGTCCGACTTTTACTGACTTAACACATTCGTGATCTTTCAGTTGTTCTGATCAGGTTTTTTTTTTACTATAGACAGGCTCGCGTTTGACCACTATCTCACCTGACGGTAAGCGATGATGTGGCTGACGATGGAGCACGCTTGCCTAGAAACAACTTATTCACTATATTCATATAATATACTCCATATGCAAATGCCTATCTACTACAATCTTTTATTTTGCAAGGGTAAGAAGACTTTAAATAACTTCTCCCGCCCTGGGTTGAGCAAGAGAAAGTCCCTACAATTCAGTTTGTGATCCTAGTCCACGGTGACTCTTTAGAACAATCTCGCCGCCTTAGCGTGTCCAATCCAATTATAATTATTTTAAGTGCTTTGCGATTCACCATCAACGATTGCAGCTCAGCTTACCATCAAGTAGATTTAGCTGCACTGTCACATTAGGTTTTAAGGCCTGTAAAGATAATAAATAAATAAATAAAAGTAGAATCGCAGCTAAGCTAGTCATTTAAAAATAAAAAGAGATCCTCAGCTATGTATGTATTTTTTAATATCACAAAATTACTCTCAGCACGTGTTGGTATAAGATGTACTTAAACCAACCAAAATATACATAAATTATAATTTAAAACACCTGCATAGTATCTAGTTTTTTGAACCGTTACGCTTAATATATTAATTCATGAGTTAATTTTTTTCAGTTTTAGTTCCCGCTTGTAAAACTCAAAATGTACCCTGGATAAGCAGGTCAAAGACCACGGAGCTCGAAGCGAGCACGGTTTAAATTTTTACACGACTACGCTGAAGCCAAAAGGAACTGTTTTGATTTTAGGAGTCATGTATGTTCTACCGTAGGGGTTCAAATTCTGAGCCTATTTTGATGAATGAGGTATTAATTTATTCAAAATTATGGTTTGAGTGACAAAGGCTTTTTTTTCATAAAATAAAATAAAATATGGTAAATAATTTCCACATACAAAAAAGAGTTTAATTTTTTTAAGCAGTTGTTTCGAGTGAGATGTCAAATGAAATAAGGAGAAAAATCTCTGTTTAAATATATAAATATACCGATAGTAATTATAATGCTAGATAATGCGTTTATTAAGAGATTACGAATAGGTTGCTTAGCTAAATCTGGAGCCAATTATGTTAAACAATGAAAATTGTTGTTACATTTTTGACATCAATTCCTGATCCTGATTTGTTATTTATGAAAGTCGAGCATCGGCTGCTTAAAAAAAGTAGGCAACCTATAGTTTATCAGTTCCGTGGGGCAAAGTTTTTCAGGATATCGTGATCCTGGAACTCAAAGACCAAAGGAAGGACACGGGTGAGTTTTTGCTCCACACTAGAGCGGCAGAAGTAACTGGATGATGGGCACCTCCAGAAAAATAAAACCCTTATCTTTCTAATGCCATTTCATGAGTATAACAGTAAGAATAATCCCCTCCCCCCGATCCCCTGATTTCTGATTTAAGGATTTAAAGTTGAGTATTTCTGAAACTCTTCTTTTGCCTGAAAACTTGGCAAGTAGGGTTTGAGGTGTTTTTAACTTAAAACACTCGATTCAGACACAACGCCGTCTAGTCTCAAGCTAAGTAGAGCTTGTGTTATAAGTACTAGACAACTGGTAAACATACTTATAATTTCTAAATACATACATATTGTAGATAAATTACACCCAGACACAGAACAAATTATCGTGTTCATCACACAAACATTTGATCTGGGAGGGAATTGAACCCACGACCTCCGGCATAGCAGTCAGGGCCATTAACCACTAGACCAACAGGCCAATCTAAGTCTACATTATGTGTGTCTACATCAGGGATGTTACGGAGCTTCGACTCCGGTTCCGTTAAGTCGGAACTTCCGATTATTATTACACCTTCGGTTCCGACTTCGGCTCCGACACTTTTAAATCGGAGTTTTTAATCGAAGGTCGAAGCATAACATAGCGGCGACGGCGGCCTGTGTCGACTGTTATGAACAGGTTCATACATGTCGCGCGGGGAATCCCGCCGACCTCCGCTACGTGCACTCAATCGTCAATTATTTTTTCACTTGTTGTTAATTTGTTACGCACACGACACTTCTGACCCTGCCTCCGACTCCGATTCCGATTCCGATAAATCAAATTTAAAAACTCCGACTCCGACTTCGGTCCCGATAAAACTACCTCCGTTACATCTCTGGTCAGAAGTGTCGTGTGCGTAACAAATTAACAACAAGTGAAAAAATAATTGACGATTGAGTGCACGTAGCGGAGGTCGGCGGGATTCCCCGCGCGACATGTATGAACCTGTTCATAACAGTCGACACAGGCCGCCGTCGCCGCTATGTTATGCTTCGACATTCGATTAAAAACTCCGATTTAAAAGTGTCGGAGCCGAAGTCGGAACCGAAGGTGTAATAATAATCGGAAGTTCCGACTTAACGGAACCGGAGTCGAAGCTCCGTAACATCCCTGCTTCTGACCCTGCCTCCGACTCCGATTCCGACTCCGATTCCGATTCCGATAAATCAAATTTAAAACCTCCGACTCCGACTTCGGTTCCGATAAAACTACCTCCGTTACATCTCTGGTCTACATTATGTGAACGGCGCGAAATGTGCATTTACAGTCCGCCCCACGAACCTAAGCAAAAACTCGGTGGTGGCCTACAAAACGCAGTGTCGACGTTGTTTCGCAACTTTTTCTATGCCTATTGTTTCATTATCATGTCAGCTAAGAACATGTTGGTGACGAATAATTTGTTACTAATTATCCGTTATTAAGGAATTAGAGATTTTGATTCGGTTCTTCGATGCCAATAAATCATAACACTTGGACTATCTCGCGGTGTCATCATCATCATCATCATTTCAGCTTAAAGACGTTCACTGTTGGCCATAAGCCTCCCCCAAGCGTCGCCACAACGACCGGTCCTGTGTGTGTCCCATCCACCGCATTCCCGCTACTTTTACCAGGTCATCGGTCAACTATGTTGGAGGCCTACCAACTTTACATACCGGTTTCCTCACGATGTTTTCCTTCACCTTTTTGAGAGCTGTGGTGAAGAAATAAATTATATAAAGTAACACGGCTGGCTGAGTTTGAACACGCGAACTACAACTCGTAAGTACAACTCTTAGTGAAGGGCAAATATAAAAAAAAATACGGAAGTAAACCACAGATCTTAGGGCATTATTTCCACATGTAGCTAGTTCATATTATGGCAACACTAATTTATTACAGCATGTTACAATGCCCGACAATTATAAGAAGAGCTATTACGAAAAGAAAGTGTCGTCGCATTGTTTTGCAAGATCCAATTATTTTAAATTCCGTTCTTTCGCAGTTTCTTTAGCAAACTCTTTCGTTATCAAAGACTGCACTCATTGATTTGTGACAACAGTTGGCTAACTTCTTTTGTTTTTTTCTTTTCTTTCCTCGCCCTATTTTAAATTAGAATTTTAATGAGATAGTTACTTTATGTTATTTACTACGGAATCTAAATCTTTTCAATCATAAAATATCAAGCATAGCTGTATGCACAATGAATGTGTTCTTAAAACGCTTGAAAAAAAAACCCATACGGACCTAACGTATGGGTTTTTTTTTTGGTGAGCAATAATCATCTAATGACAGCTCTTGGGTGGAGTAGGAGATAGTGTCAGACTCTTTCTGACTAAAAACCCACCCCGCTCTTTCTAGCCTTCATACCGGGGCTCGAGTGCCCTTTTGGATAACCCTGGCCCCAGTAGGCTTCGACCCAGCTGGGCCCCTTCTGTGGGTACCTATGCATATCCACCATGTACCAAAGGCGCAACGCCGTAAGTCTAGTAGTCTGATGATGGATCGGATTTGGTTACGAGAGACTTGCGGAAGAATTTGGTAGATACAAGACGTACAGGAGCGGTCATGGTGGTAACACTTGTGGGAGGCTTACGTGTATCAGTGGATGTCTTTGAGCTGAAATGATGAGGATGACAACCAAATTTTTAACACCAATTTCAGGTCAATTTCTCCGTGTAATAAATGTGTGGCATTAATTATTAAAAATAGCTCTATTTAAAGGCGTGCGTAGAGGCTAATTGGTGATCCAGATTTAGTTAAGTCCAATCAACGCCTTGAGCACAGGAAAAGGCCAGCCTTTGGGTTTATTACAGGTTGCATTTTGGAGAGTCTGTGCGGGGAGATTTGTATGAAATTTGGCACATGAGTAGACCATATTCTATTACTAACCCAGGAATATAATAATAATAATAGCCATTTATTCCATATTTCTTTGAAGCTTACATTTCAAATGTTGTTAGTATTTAGTTAGTAGGTTTACTTAAATTAAGTTAGTAATTTTAGTACCTATTTATTTATTGAAATTTGGACCCCTGTAAGGGTAAAGGCCTCCTCCATCTTCTTCCACAACTCTGTCTTTGCCAGTATGTAGCCAATTCTTTCCTACTACCTGAATAATATCATCAGCCCACCGTCTCATTGGTCTTCCAACATTTCTTTTTCCCACTGGGCCTTTCCATCGTGTAGTTCCAATAGTCCATCTTTTATCGGTACATCGTGAAATGTGTCCAGCCCACTTCCATTTAAGTGTGGGTAATTTTACCCCGGAATATATTTTCTTAGAAAAATATTCTACTTTCACAAGGACTCAAGCCGTTAGCAGGAGCTAGTGTTACTACATAAATAACTGATTGTACAGAACCGGTACCTACGCTAGAATTTACTTTGCTCCTTGATTAAATATTTAATTACGAAGGTATTTAGTATTCCGGTTATTTTGCGATGCATAGGTACGAGTACACTGGCCGGTAGTAAATTGTTGTAAGCCTTTCAATATTCGATGATTTTATGTTTAAAATCATCACCAACCATTTAATGGATAAATGATTATGTTAATCTGTGATTACTTTTTATGGGGCTTATGTGAACATAAATTTACACTTATTATTGAGTAAAGCCCCCTTGTACAAAAACTGTCTGTATCACCACAAAATATACAACGTGTAACGTTAAATGCGCAAAACCTTAGATACCCCAAATGATTTCTAATTCGATTGACCTAATTATGTGAGAAAAAAAAACATTAAAAAAATTATAAGTTTTAGTTTGTTTAAAATTCATATCTGCATTGACATAAGAAATTTTATTATCCCGTGTATAAGAGATTGGATTACGACTATTTGTGTTTGTTTACCTATTTCAGCAGGTTTGCGCACGTGATGGCTTGACCTATTCATAAATAGACCGAGGAGAGGTCGAAGTTTTTAATGAAGATTTTTTTGAAAAATGTTACCTATATTAAAAAATGGATTAATTAATTCAGCTCGTTATTCTGGTCAAACCGTTACACCTTGTATAGGTACAGAAGTCAATCTACATACAAAACGCGCTCAAGCATCGCACACATAGACACCGCTCACGGACGCGATATCTCGGTAGCGTCTCGGCCCACTCGTCGAACAGTTCCGAACGCTCAAACGCTCATTAGTGTGCGTCCACCGCGCGTAGGTATAAAAAGTGAAGTAAATGCATGAGATTATCTTCTGTACCTATCTATTTTGTGGTATCACCGTGTACTATGTATGTTTTGTGTAATAATAAAAGGTACTTGCAAAATATGTTCTGTTTTTATTGTTTACTAGCTGCTCCCAGCGGTTCGCCCGCGTGATAGCAGAAAATTATCCCAAGGGAACATACTTCCGGGATAAAAAGTATCCTATGTCCTATTCCAGGACATGGTCTATCCGTGTACCAAGTTTCATCAAAATCGGTTTTGCCATTTAGGCGTGAAGACGTAACAAACAAACAAACAAACTCACTATCGCTTTTATAATTTTAGTAAGGATAGAGACACGTTGACCACTATCCCACCTGATGATAAGCGATAATATGGTTGTCGATTCACTTTTAACTTAAAAATTTCTAAGTTGTAGGTAGCAAGAAACACAATGCTAGCAAAGGAAGCGGACGCACGCGAGAGGTAACGAACCTCACGCCCCAGCCGCCACGATCACAATCCTGATTTCCGGTCACTGTAGGCGCGAGCAATGGGTAGCTCGCCGTCCGACCGTCCGGTAACTGTCCAGACCGAGCCCAAGACGTCGACGGCGCGCACTGTTTCTGCGCGCCTCAAGGAGATGTTAGCAACCATAGGGGCGCGCAGTAGGGTCGAAGAAGCTTACTGGGGCCAAGAGTGATGCGAAAGAGAAACCCGGAACGAACTCAAACAAGGAACAGGAGTGGGTTTTAGTCAGTTGTGCTCACCATAATAGAAGCAACAAGAAATAATGTAACCAAACTTTATATGTAACACATAATATGATTTAAAAGAGTGTCCATGGAGTTTCTTGCACGTTCTTCTCCATAGAATCCTCCGCTTTGGAACGTGCAATCTAGCTTCACTTTTCTTGCACTGACCGACATTTGACTATTCAAAAGTGCCTACATTTGGTCTTTTTGAAATAAATGATTTTGAATTTTGATTTTTTTTAAAGTCTGACACGAAACGAGCAGGATTATTTCTCACCTATAAAGAAAAAATTCCAGCTAGGAATGTAACAAATAAATATCTTTGAGTACTTTAACGAGTCGTGTATTGTATTTTGCTATGAATTATATACTAAAAACTGGAAAAATACTTTGAAACAAAGAAAAAGTACCTACTCCTGAAAACAAAATGTACTTGTTGCCATACGATTGAAGTTTATTATTTAATGAACTAGTTTCATCCGGCGACTCTATTCACATCGTTGGCATAGTTCACTGATCCTAGATACACTGAAGTACCCAAAATGCTGCCAAAAACATCAGAAATCTATTCTTTTCATTGATTGATGTTTCAGTCCTTTCATGTAGGTTATCCAACTTTGGCATTCATTATAATGCTAGGTTCGATCAGTTTATTTTTTCGGTGTGTAAAAATCACCAAGAGACAGACCCTGGCCTCAGTAGGCTTCGACCTAGCTGGGCTCTACGATTTAGAAAAAGTTAGTAAATAATAAAACAAAACCCTCGTTTTTAAAGAGCCCTTATATACGCGAGGCCCCTTTAAGTGAGTCTGTAGGCGAGGGTCCACTTCGCCCGCGCCTAGCTACGCTACTGACCCCAGGGTTCTGAGATATACCTACTAACCAATAATATATAATTACTAATGAGCCGTTCTATGCATCAGTGACGTGACTCTTTGTTAACAGTCGGTTCATTTCTGGTCATATTTTCTACAATTATTCCTACATGTGCAGGTATAAAATAAGTCCAATTAACGCGGTGCTAAGCCCGGGTATTTATTCCAGTAAGCCGTGGGTGCAGGTGCGTCGAACCGCTGCCCACCGGTAAGCCGCTGATTTACTGCCCCCACACAATTGTTGCTCGGTGTGGTGATTGTCGAGTGTGGTGATTGAAATATTATTGATAATATAATTAACTTACATCATTAAAAAGAATAAGAAGGTAACGTAGTAGTGAAAATGTTTTTATTTGGGTACCTAGTGTGTATTATGTATTTATTTATTCATTAATAAATTGTTAAATAGACAAAAATCTACTACAAAAAAAAAATGCATACAAAAATTTACCATAAGTAGCTTATGCTTTTTATGATTTTTTCATTTTTTTTTTTTATCAAAATGAATTGCACTAAATGAAGGTAAATGTGTAGGTACTCCTAAAGTTATATTTGTTGAATATATCAGTAGTATTTAATTTCACTTTTTTTCTTTTGGTCACCGTTAGGCAAAGACCACCCCTTAGTATATTATATTAAGGTAGGTACGAAACTAAAGTTGAGTAATTCAAACGAAATTAAAGAGACTATTTAATTTGAACTATAATAAAATGAATGCTACGGCTTGTCATCTATAAAATCCAATAACTTAATTCTATGAAAATAGAATTTATAAATCGTAATATCGACTTCCAACATTGAACGTAGCAAAACACAATGCCTCTAAAACGTAAAGGTATACCCGTAACCGCTTTATTATTCAATCTACAATTTCGAGCAAATTCGGAAAGGTTCTATTTCGTACACAATGACGCGAACCAGTATAGCAGTAACCGTAGTTCAACATAACACGAAATCCAAATATAAGTACAAAAAACAAACACATTATAACCGAGCCACTGTTTAGATTACATCGCGCCAACCGAACTTTTCACCTAATTACTTAGGCTGTATTAATATAGGGAAAGCGGCATAAAAATAGGTCATATATTGGCGAAAGAATGGGACGAAAAATAGTGCAACAAATTGTGGTATGGCGCTGTCTCTTTCTCTCGCCGGAAATCAATAATGGCATCTTACCACGTGGACGCAGGAAGCAAGTCTGCTCCATTTACACTGGCCCAACGTGGTGAACGGACGACATCACGAGACTCCATTATTACAGAATTGAATTCGACCGTCTTCTGTTTTGGTCTCCGAATGGAAATTGAATTTCCAATCGATAGGAATACGACGAATAGGCCTTTGTCGATGTTGCGGTATGCGGACGAAAGTTGACTCAGATTTTGAATAGGCTGGTTATTTTTACCGGTTGTTTTCTAGCTTACAAAAGTTAATTTTATTCTAGCTGTAATGCATACCTACTTATCAGTTTCAATTCATTAGAATTCAATTATTTCCTACTAAGAAGTCACGTTACACGTTTCTTTAAACACGAAATTAGGCCAAGTACGCTAAGCACGAGTCAAAGACTTTCAACCATTGTCGTCCGTGTGAGACTCGTAGCGACCTCTATTGGACGTGAACAGTAAAACAGGTCTTGGCAAAATGAATGTTTGCAATACAGAGGGCAGCCCTTCAGAATTACTCACTTTCAGTTCGCAGGTTTTCCGCAAAATTGCTAGACAGATGGCGTTCCGTAGCGTTGTGGAATTTAGTTACAGATTTTCCCATGCCTGACGCTAGTGCCGCAAGACAGTTTTCGTTCGGCATTTTCCCGCTGCAAACGCCTAGTCGCTAGATGGCGTTACTATATCATTTCAGTGAGTAATTCAAGTGACTGTCGCTAGAGTGCTTTAGCATCGAGATTATGATTTAGTTCCACGGTTTTCCGCTTGCTACAAGGCTACGGTGGCGCTATGTATGCTTTGAATCTAAAAACTTCGACATTAAATTGATAGAGGGCGGTTGACTCTAAGCTTAAGTTTCAACTTTTTTTAATTTTAGATGGTTACATTTCTGCGTATTCGTGATAAAGTGAATCATTTATTACTCATGTGATACATAATTGACTAGCTCGGGTTTTTAGAATCCTATTAGAAGATTAATAGAACTTCAAAGTAATAAAATTCTTTGTCAATTTCATTTTAGTTTTGTTTTTGTAGTTAATTTAAAAAAAAACAGCTTGATAGTAACTAAATATATGAGCAAACAACAACACAGAATTTTTCAGTCAAAATTATCATAAGTATTATGGCAATGTAAAATATATAATGCAAGTTAGTTTTAAATGTAATTTTAAATACATGTCCTAGTTTTACAAGTGGGGCACGTTATCGACGGGGTCATGTATGCCTATAGTTTACCATGTATGTCTAGGATCATCCTGTTCTTATAACTTATACCGTACCTAGACCTGGTTTGCCCTACGCATATTTTTTCAAGTGCTTATATGGACTTATAAAAACACCCAGACAAAATCAAATTGATTTAGCGCTGGAAGAAAAATTTTTTACCTAACTAAATAACAGAGAGCTTAGCCAAGTTGATAATCTACAATCGGAACGCTAGTAGAAAACTTCAAATGCATGAGAATGATATCATCTCAACGTTAAGTCACGTGGTTAGAACCAAGAAATCAGTGGTCTACTCGCTTTCTCCGCAACGAAACTTTCGTAAACGAACGATATTCATTTGACGTTAAAATTGCAAACAAACCTCTGTCAGAATTATATTTTTTTTTTCGAAACATAACTAATTAGAGTAGGTTTTAAGATTCAGTACGTCCAACAACTTTTGTTCGTGCGAAATTTCGGGAACGAAAGGAACCGTGGTAGGAAACACGAGAAATTACAATCGAAACTTAGTTTTTCGGAGAAAGCGAGTAGACCGCCTGAGACGTTATCGACTGTAGAAAGAGATTCGAAACGAAACGGTCGTAACTTGGCTAGGCCTGCTGGTAGTAGAAAAATAAATGTTACTTAGCCTAGGCACTTACATAATATCTCCCAGTTTGAGTCTCGTATGTATAAGCGCACAGGTCTTGTGGTCTTGCGCAGCCAGCGCGGCGCGCCTTCGACGCACGGGCCGAGGCGACGCCGGCGGCGAGTCGTCGGCGGCGGCCGCGCTCGCCGCATATCTGCGCACGCCGGGTGAGCTGCCGCGTCGGCGCACGGACGCGTGCCGCCCTCCCACGCCGCCCAGCATCCTGGGGAAGAAAGAAGGAAGGAAATTTAGTTATGTTTACAAGAGTGGGTGTTTGAGTACACACGTTTGAGTACCACAATACTAACATATTTCCTGTAGATTTCATACATTTTATAGGTATGGATTCGCTAAACACCGCCGCATATCATTCACGTAATTGAACCTACTTCGTCCTTGTTGCATTAAGTCCGTCTATATACCACTACTGTACATGAAGTATAAATAAATACTGCGCGTATGGGTTAAAAAGTAGTAGCCACCGGCCACAAGAGGCTTGTGGCCACTTATAGCTTCTCGTGGCGGCGTTTGTGGCTGTGGCATGTAGCCCATGTGCGGTGACACTTAATTATTGAAATGCGTCGAGACAATGAAGTTCTAGGAGACAGTTAAACTGTTTCTCTGGGCCTCATTGAACTTCACTGTGGGACTTGGGGCCAACAGTTTGGGACTTGCACAAATGCACAAGTGGCGCGCGTAGGTGCGACGCTAGGGCAAAACTCTGAAGCGGAGATAATCCTCCAGTCCCAGCTACCGCCGAAGACGCTTCGGGCATCGGGAGTCACAGGATAACTTCCAACCACCGTAGCCGCACGCTTGCAGACGGTGGTGGTGGTGGCGGAACTCGCTGTCCGGTAAGGACCAAGCTAAATCTCCAGTGCGTTCTGTTCCACGCATGACTTAAAGAGGTGTCAGCAAAATTACGGGGCCAGTTTGAGCCGGCACCTGTCAGGACTGCAGACTGTTCGAAGGAGTTCTGCTATACCCCTGGCAAGAGCCCGCAACCTGCATCGGACCCGCGTGGAGGATTACAGCCCATTCGCTCTCCTAGACCTCTCTATAATTTTGATGTTCCCGCTGCTGGAACTCAGGCACCCTCATGCCTGAGTTCCAGCAGCGGGAACATCAAAATTCTGATTATACTTATGCCTATGCCTGGCAAAAAGGGTAAAAATAGAAGTGTTCCCTACAACTTTTTGTATTTTAGTCAGTGAAAGTCCGATACATCATCTTTGTCCATCAAGTTATTGGATGATTTTCCAGCTCAAAAAAAGGACTCGTTAAAGTTTACTGTAATCATGTACGTTTGTGTAGGTAAAGACTTAAATGGAGTTCTCGTATGGTAATAAATAAGTATCATAAACCCAGCGATGAAGAGAAAACAACCTTTTCACGGAAAAAAATGAGATGGTTGATGGAATGATTTGTGCGTCTATTTAGGCGGAATAAACATGTTTTCTTTCTTTCTTTCTTTCTAGATGGGCCGAGTCGCAGTAGCAGGCTTTTTCTTATGTAATCAACCTAACCTAACCTCGCACAGAAAAGCGGTCTGAGTCCCAGCAGTGGTATTATCGGTATTATTGAAGATTTGACGTGACATTTACCAACCTGCACTGGGCCCGCGTGGTGGATTACGGCCCATTCTTTCTCCTAGAGAGAAGGCCTGGGTCTCAACAGTGGGAACATTTTAAAGGCTGATTATGTTTCTATATGAATAAGTTTAGACAAGAAGCAAAACAACAAAAGATATCTTTTAAAACCACATAATGTATCAATATCCCCTTGATTCCGTACATGAAATTCAGCAAAAGCAATCCTCTTGTTCGATTTCAACTAATTGTACAATATTCTGAGAATGATTTCCAATTGGGTTTTGTGAATCGACAAGAAATCCAATCGTTAGACTGAATATTATAAAAATACTTTGAAACCATTGTTTTTCTTTTCATTTTTATGCATCTGTCTTGTAGACTCTCTACTAGGCTTATTTGGTCAGAATGCCTAGATTATTAATGTCGCCTTTGTGCTTTTCCGATGTATGAAAGTTTAGGTTAATAAATAAACTACACTAAAAATGGCGTAAGTTTTTGTGTGTATTTGTTACTTCTTGTCTCTCGAACTGTTTAACAGATTTTGATGAAGCACACCGGTATACCATAGGTTTTTATCCTGGGAGTAAGTATATATTAATGGGTAGTTTTTTTTTAGTAAGTAGGTAATATTATAAAGGCGAAAGTAAGGTACAATTTTTTTAGGTGGAAGAATCAGTCAATTACATCCCCCGCTTTTGGACGGAGCGGGAGATAGTGATAAACTTTTACCGCCCCTTAGTGAACTCCACAGCGGGTGACGTAATCTACGACCAACTTATTATTTGCAGTTGGTACAGTAATCGGGTCTAGGGATCGAACCGCAAAATTAAGTTTGTTTTTATTGTATATACTTTTCCGGGATAAAAAGTACCCAGTGTGGTGCCCAGGATATTAAAAAATAATTAAACCAAGTTTCATCGTAATCGGACCAGTAGTTTTTGCGTGATGCCTGAACAAACAGACAGACACACAAAAAATTTTTTAATCACATTTTTGGGTTCGGTGTCGGTCTAGTAACACCCCCTGCTGTTAATCTATACTAATATTATAAAGAGGTAAAATTTGTAAGTTTGTATGTAGGGGGTAATCTCTGGAAGTACTGGTCCGATTGCTAAAATTTAGATAGAAAGCTGCTTTATTCCTGAGTGACATAGGCTATATTTTATGTACGCGGGCGAAGCCGCTGGCAAAACCTAGTTTTTTATATTTTCAATGTACAGAATTTTCACTTCTACAGATTTATTATAAGTATAAGTAGGTACCTAAACTACGTCTAATAGAATGAAATAACCTATGTGATACCTAGGTACTTACCTATTTAAAACTACAGCTAAATAAATAAATAAAAAAAAGTTTAATTTATAATTAAGCTAATACTAAGAAATATTTAAACACTACCAAAATAACTAATACCTATTTTATAAAATAACAACCAAAGAAATCTAAAAATAAATTATTAAACGTAAGAGTAGACTAAAAGTCGCGCTGATAAGCACGGTTTGTTAAAATCAATTATTGTCTGTCAATAAGGTCGAACACTCTGAACGTCTATTCGCATCAACAGCCAAATATTGCCACCGCGAGCCGCGTCGAGCACGGCGACCGTTACATAAAAATAATCCTTATAGCATGATTCAGTATTCACGCGCGATGGCTTATTAGCGTATTTCATGTATAACTTTAGTGTTTCTATACCGATTTCTATGATTCTTTTTTTATTGAATAGATAATAATGTTAACTTTTTTAATTAGGGATGAGTGAGAGTGTTGTAAACGTAAGAGTAGACAAAAATAAACAGAAAGCTTCGAACTGCTAAGCTATCGGGAGTTGCACGTGTTATTGTGAGTCAACCATAAAATATAGACATATGCTGTCGTGGGATATTTTTTATATAATTTTAAGAAAAACATTTCCGTTGTACATGATTTCTGTGTAGCTTTAACCATTAAGGCTGCAAACGCGACGGAAGCTTAAAAAATTTAGTAATTTCTCCCGTTTCCACAACATTTCCCTTCACTGTTCTGCTCCTATTAATCGTAGCGTGATGAAAAGTATATTATAACCTGCCCAGGAGTATGAAGAATAATTGTACCAAGTTTCATTAAAATCCATTGAGTAGTTTTTGTTTCTATAAAGAACATACATACAGACAGACAGACAGACAGACAAAAATTTTACTGTTTGCATTTTTGGCATCAGTAACGATCACTAATCACCCCCTGATAGATATTTTGGAAATATATTTTATGTACAGAATTGACCTCTCTACAGATTTATTATAAGTATAGATAGATAAATTACACCCAGGCACAGAACAAATGATAATGCTCATCACATAAACATTTGTCCTGGGTGGGAATCGAACCCACGACCTCCGGCATAGCAGTCAGAGCCACTAACCACTAGACCAACAGGCCAGTCGAGCGAGCGAGGAGAGTCAAGCGAGCGAAACCGCTGGTAAACCTAGTAATAAATAAATACCTAAATTAAAATTACCTTCAACCTTTTCCGGTTGAGCCGTTTGTTGAGCTCCTTGAAGGAAGCCATCAAACATTTTAATTAAAGTGACCGCGGCCATCTTTGATTTAGGATCAGAGGAAGCTAATTTTGTGATTTCCATAGCAATCTGGATGGATTTCCTTTGATCATTTTTAGGTAAAATAAAAGTGAAAACAGTTTTCGATTATGCTTTTGCTCATGACCAAGGAGACAGATTCATCATGATGAGAAAAAAAGTCCTGTCAATATTATAATGACACTTCCGAAACCCAAGGCAAACTGAGCTCACGCATGGCGGTTAAGGAGAATGTCCATGTCCATTGTTCGCATTACTGCTTTGTATAAGGAGGTGATTACTTCCTAATCCTTCTCGTTCCATAAAACCTTACTTGAGTGTTTATTCAAATTGCTTGTTTTAAATTACTCCGTTCGTTAATATTATGAGGTATCGTTAAAAAATGAACACTCATTTTACAATAAATTCCCTATAATTAGTTTTGTAGTAAAGTGTCGTGTAAAATTAAAAAAACGCCACATTGATCGTTATTAGATTCTTGATGGCTCCATAACACGCCACTATGATTTCACTAAATTAAAGAAAACATTAATTATACACCTATATTTCCTGTTCCTGGTATGCTTAAACAAGATTTAAGCTAAGTTATACCACAAAATAGATATGTACAGAATACAATCTTATGTATGTACTTCACTTTTACCTACGCTCGGTGGACGCACACTAATGAGCGTTTGAGCCGAAACTGTTTGACGAGCGGACCGAGGTGATCCGAGATATCGTGTCCGTGAGCGGTATCTATGAGTGCGTTGCTCGAGCGCACTTTGTATGTGGATTGACTTCTGTACCTATTTATTTTGTGATTATACTCCGAGTAAAATAACATCAGACATTTAAAAAAAACCTTTTTTACTGTTCGTTCAACCGATTTTGACTTTTATTACGTTGCTGGCATGACAAATGGCGGCTGCAGTAAATAGTTGGTTTTGTTACCACTTTTTTGCTTTTAATGCCGTCCTTATGCCTACAGAATAAAAGTTAAAATTGAGTGAATAGACATTAAAAAAAGGTTACTTTAAATATCTAATTTTAACACAAATCAATATAATGTAGCTAAACTTGCATACTTGATCATTCATTTATACTTTCACAGTTTAGTTTATACATAGTTTAATAACTTTTAAGAAAAAAAAATACATTAGACTCTTACAATAAGTCCTATCATTTGAAGCAGCATGGTTTGCCAAACTTTTTTTAAATTTTATAAAATTGTTTTCATTTATTTATCTACCGACGCTTTTTTATTTAAGTCACAAAAGTTCATATGTGCATAATTTTCAACTGAATCCGTTAAATTGGTTCAGAGTAAATTGGTGGTTACACATGAACATATAGACAGACAAATACACCATGAACTTATAAGAATTCCGTTTTATTTATTCAGACTACGGATCTCCAAAAAAACCCTTGCAGACATCCTGAACTTATTTATATACTTATTTATCACATACTAGGTATATATATATATATATATACATATATATATATCGGCTTAGAGGCGTAAGGCTGTTAGACTTATAGGTCTTTGTATCGTAATAATTAAAGGAATAATCGCATAAGTTAAAGGAACCTATCCTTTAACTTATCATATTTTTATGTGTATCGTCGTACCCTTACAGTATTGCGGCCTTACGTTACGTAGTTGCTGTACAACCTTCCTGAAAAATAAACCACGGACAAACCGCAAAATTTTGCTTGCTAGTAAAAATAAAATAAAATCTAAAACTAAAAGTTTAACCACTAAGTATCAACACTCTCAATCATTTCAAAGCAACAGGCATCTCAGTAAGGAATGCTACACGAGTACATCGTACAAATCTCACATAAAGCGATAGTGTGAGAGCGATCCGAATCAACAGGTCGATCAATTTGGGAGAGTTCTGCGGATCGTAGCTTAGTGTCAGAGCTGCGGTCTCCAACTTTATCTTCACGTGGAGGTAGGAAGGCGAAGGGTTTGTGTGGATATGTCAACCATAGAAACTAAAATAAAAACTATTTATTAATGAAAATATTTTTTTTCATGAACGTGTGAAGCTTTAGGCAAGGAGGATTTTCAGCCATTATTTATTTCAGCCTAAATTAATGCCAAATACCTACTAAATAATGAAATAATCAACAATCTCAAGCCCGTTTATGGCACATATTTTGATGCTCACACCAAAATCTTTAAGGGAGTTCTTGTTAACGTAGAATCATGAAAAGCAAGAAGTAAGCGTGGCAATGCCGCCAGTCTTTTGGGTAAATTACCAGTCGACAGCGATGCGGTGGAATTTTTCTTCTTCTTGCCCTTGTTTCATATTATTTGAGGTCTGCGTAATACGTTCTGATTATTTTTTTTTTGTCGACGGGGAAAATCATCTTTGACGAAACCCGCTCTTGGGTGGAGCGGGAGACAGTGTCAGACTCTTACTGACTAAAAACCCCACGCCGTTCCTTCTAGCCTGCATACCGGGGCACGAGCTCCCTTTCGGACAACCCTGTCCCCAGTAGGCTTCGACCCAGCTGGGCCCCTCCTGCTGCTGACAACTCCTTGAGGCGCGCGGGAACAGTGCGCGCCGTCGACGTCTTGGACTCGGTCCATTACCGGACGATCGGACAGCGAGCTACCCATGGCGAGCCCGCGTCTACGGTGGTCGGAAATTGGGATCGAAATCCCGGCGACGGCGGCGAGGGCGCCGTTGCCTGATGCGGTCGGCCTCCTCCTTTGCAAGCATTATTGCTTCGCAGAAGGAGGCGACCGCCTGCCATTCCTCCTGACTCCGGACCATGGCCTCGACCAGGGCCCGGCGTTAGAGGTTTCCGCCGCCGATCGCCCCCAACGGGGCACGGCGATGCTCCGCCCAGGCAATACGTTCTGATTAGAAGCTTAAGTTTGTACGGAATACTGGGTGCACGAATTCGACTCGCACACGTTTATGTTTCTGTAAATGTTTAATCAACGGAGTTAGTGACGAAGTTTTTATGAGCACTAAATAGTCTAGGCTGAACTATTAGTCTTGATACTTTACAATACACCGTTCCCGTCTGCTCCAAAAACTTTTCACATCACGTTCATCCCCGTAATATAAACTGGTGAGCTGATTCTCGGTTGTGGTATTAAGGATAATTAGTTCGTTAGTTCAGCGACTGTCGCCCAATGATAGCTTACCATCAGGTGAGATAGTAATCAAGCACAAGCCTATCAATAAAAAAAAAATATATAACGGACAGTTATGAACTTTCTTCTGAATGACGAAATTTATACTGGCACCAAATAGTCATAACTATTAGTCAGCTCCAAAACTTCTGACATCACGTTCATCCCCGTTATACGAAGTGGTCAGCTGGATCCCGGCTGTTGTATCAGGGAAAACGTTAGTTCAGCAACTGTTGCCCAATAATAGCTTACCGCCAGGAGAGATAGGCAAGCACAAGCCTATCAATAATAAAGATCAACTAACACAGACAGTAATGAACTTTCCTTTTACTAGCACTAAATAGTCGAGTCTGAACTATTAGTTTTGATACTTTACAATATACCGTTACCGTCAGCTCCAAAACTTCTGACGTCACGTTCATCCCCGTAATACGAAGTGGTGAGCTGGATCCCGGCTGTTGTATTAAGGATAACGTTAGTTCAGCGACTGTCGCCCAATGATAGCACAGTTACGTGCCCGAATAAAATTGAATTTGCTGTTTGTTTCAACCATTGTTTGTTGTGAATGTTGCTTTCAATTGGTACTAGTGGTGTTAGGGGATTCCGAGCTCTAGTTTCGTTGGCGAATTGAAAAGGAGTAAATGAGAGTTGTTGCGAGTGAGTTATGTAAATTATACTATACTAGCTTCGGCTTCGCTCGCGTGAAAATAGGTATCTCTATACAAACTTTAGACCCCTGTTTCATCCTCTTAGGGAGCAAATTTTGGGATATCCTCTCTTAGTATTCGCCGAAGTCGTAAAAGGATACCTTGGGCAAAATTTCACGCTCCTAGTCCTAGTAGGTTCGGCTGAGCTGTCAGTCAGTCAGTCAGTTTCTCCTTTTATATAATATAGGTTTAATCCTAGAGAGAATGAAACCGTTTAAGTGAGTGTAGTGATTAGAATTTAAGTTTAAAGTTAGAATCATTGTAGTTATTCAATAATTCAATACATTTCCGGATGGCATGTGAATGCTCAGTTCATTGTGTTCTACCAATTTCGGTATGTAAGCAAAATTGTAGTACGAATTCAAAAATATTTTGAAAAGTAATATGAATTGAAATATTTACGTGACACCTTCCAAAAACTGAGCTTTAACCTTGCATGGTCAATAAACAACATGTCATAAACAATTTTCTCTATAGATAAAAAGGCAAGAAGGTTCCCATAATCTTATTAAAGAAATTGCTCTAGCAGTCCAGCGATTTTCTTTTCACGATGTAATTTCATAATGTTTGTGAAGGTCCATTTTTGTTAAGAATCAACCGTCTGTATTCTATTCTGAACGCAATATCTTCATCGAGTTTCAGATATTCGATCAAGCGAGAATTGACAGGAGATTTCGTTGTTTATTATGAATTCGAAACCCATTATTTTCTCGATAAAAACAATACGACGCATAAAAATCGTGAAATGACTTTCGAAGCAATATATGAAGGATTGTAATAAATTCGAGGGTGAATTTGAATAAATCGAAGTGAATTGGATGATTTAAAATCACGTCTTTATTCCAAAAAGGGTAAGGCAGCTGTAGTGTACTTCTTCTTCTTCCTATCCATTACTAAAATCTTGTCCGATGAATTGATGATGAATTACAATCCGTTCGTAATTAGATACCCCGTAATTTCAGAAGTTAACTTATGACCTAGTAGACTTCGACACCCTAAAGCTTGAACAAAATTTCCAGCCACACGGTATGTCACTAAATAAAACAACAGAAAGATCAGCATCCAGATACTACAACCTTGAAAGGTCAGAAATCCGTCTTAAAACTGGCTTCGACCACCTAAAGTTTAAATAAAATGTCCAGCTACACGGTTTGTCCTAAAAATAAACCAAAATGTTTTTCATTTCACTTCAGCAACCTGTTACTTCAACCTTGAAAGGGCAGAAATCTGTCTTAAAACAGATATTTAATTTACAGCCCGTTTGTAATCAGATACCCCGTAGAATAATTGAAACACCTCAAAATCTCATTAAGTATTTGTTCGGGTGTAAATTGAAAACGCCCCATTTGTATCAAACTCATTTCGAGAAACCCATTCATTAAACGAATTGGATAGAATTAGGGAATTGTGAATTGAAATATGAGATTCATGTTTCTATGAGCTGTTATAAAGACTGTAGGCAAAATGTCGTAGATTTGCTTATTTTAGAGAAAAAACAACTCGATGAATTGATTGAGAAACGAGTCAAGAAGGTCATCGGCAATGCCGCTGTGAGCGGTAGTTAAACGCGGGGCGGCGAGCGGTAGAACAAAGGTATGAAAATTTTTGAAGCTTATCACGAGATACCGCTCATAGCGCCGCGCGTCTGCTTACCGATGCCACCCCGCTCGCCGCGCCGCTAGGCCCGCCGCTCGCGGCGCCACTCGTTGCTAAGACCGAAGTCGTGAACAGGACGTTATCCAGTCCAAACTCCAGTCGAATCGAATTGCTAGCCGGTTTCTTTTCCAACTTTTACATAATTATCGGCGGGGAGTGTGCACAATTTAATTCCATCAAGCCTGTTCCATTGTCGGGTAACTAGACGTACGGTGATGTGCTGCAGGTAGGTACGTGGAGAGACATCCCATCCATACGAAAAACGGTTTGGGAACATTTTCATCTTGCGATTGGGCTAAAAACTGGAATTTTTTGCTAGAGTTTGTTTCTTGATGGCTATAACCTCCCTTTGAGTCATCAGTGAATACGATAAAGTAATTACACCGACATTTCTCTCGTTATGCACTTGTTTGACAGTGACCAGATTTCGGGTGATTGCTGATGAGTCTACACTAATATTATAAAGAAGTACGGTTAGTTTATTTTTTTGATTGTAGGAGGTAATCTCCGAAAGTACTAGTCCGATTGCGAAAATTTTTTCAACGATAGAAAAATGCTTTATTGCTGAGTAACATAGCTATATTTTATGTATGTGGGCAAAGCCGCGGGCAAAACAGATTTAAAATTTTCTTTTTATTTACGGTTTTGCGTAAAATAAAGTATTTTTAGGTTCTGGAGTGGCGATTGTGTACCGGAAGACGCAGCGTTAGAAGGCTTCCAACAAAGTGGACTGATGACCTGGTGAAGGTTGCGGGAAACCGATGGATGCGAGACACACAGGATCGTTTGTTGTGGCGTCACTTGGGGGATGCCTATGTCTAAAAGTGGACGTATATCGGCTTAAATGATGATGATGAAAGTATTTTAATGCAAAATACAATCATAAAAAAAAAAAAAACGAAAGTCAAGTAAAACGAAAAAGATTATGCAGATTGATTGAATTAATTTGGACTAAACAAATGCATTTCGTAGTGACAAATTCCGTGTCAAACATCTCATCCTTTCAAAATACAACCACAGGCTATTAAATAACAACTTCATCGCAATATGATTTTAAATTAAAGGCCACGATTTACCAGAGGATATTTTCATTAGTTCTGCTATCTTTGTTTTGGCGACCATTAATCCAAAGCTTGCCACCCGTGTCTACAGAGTAATGGTGCCCTTAGGCGATATACTCTTGATTTATATTAAAAGCGGAGTTATATAAGCAACTGTTATTCTTCCTTGTTTTTCAGGGAATAGTGCTAATGAATAAAAATGCAAACAGCGAATTTAAACTAAAAACGAAAGTCTAACAGCGAATTAATCGTCAGTTTGTGTATAAAAATTATGATTTAGTTCCGTTAAAACAAGTAATTTTCGAGAAAGCGTCAATCCCACGCAAACCTCAAGAGAATTTATTTTTTTAAAGACTGAGACCCTCGCCCACGCTGACATTTTATAAGAAATAAAGAAAGAAAAGCATTTATTTTGGCGCACAAAACATATACTAAGATGACTAAACCGCATTAGTCGTATTTGGAACTCACTAAGGAGGGATGTCAACGCGCTACTAACTGTCTGACACTCCCTGATGTCGATAAATTGAAAAAAGGAGCCCCAGTATTTTTTGCCCTAGGGCCCCTGGTCACCTAACTACGCCACTGCTTTCACTCTTTCCCAGGTTCTGAATTTCCTGCTCAAACTTCCATGGATGTCTCATCATTATAAACCTATTTACCCACAAAATATTTTTCAGAACCCAGCAACAGTTTTTCCTGTTCGACACACCGTAATGGACGAAACATTAATTAATTTTTCCGAACATCAAAAAATTATGGTTCATACCGAAAGTCAATCTCTATAAAATAGGCCCTAAAGCCATTAATTTCAATAGCCAGGGCAGGAAGGAAAATATTTACGACAGTTCCGCTTTCTCGCCTTTATCATCGATGTAGACATTATGTGCCACCATCTTGCCACTATTTATTGGGCGTCGGGGAATTTATGACGTGTGTATACAACCTTATTTGTAGTACATGCGAAACCTGAAACATCTGTCTAGTATTTTATGTAAAGAATCTATATACAAAATTTCAAAACTGTATCATGATGTAAGCTTGTAATGTCAGGAAAAATACCCCACCAACCGTGTTCCCACGTTGTCGTCGTGGTGGGGCTTGCGTGTCTCAATGACCTTGAGGGCTATGCCGGTAGAGCTACTCATGCCGGAAGGCCTCAAGCGAGAGACCAGACCAAGAGGAACACACGGCGGAGTCCAGTCGGACCGCCCGGCGGGTGCGCTGTCCAGGAGCGCTGGCACCAACAGCTGTTGGCGCCTTCTGGACAGCGATTTCGAAGAGTGGGTTCGCCTCGGGTACGTGTCTGCTCATCAGACACGACCACGATGGCGAACGTGTCACTGGGGACCCCACCCCATAAAAAAGGCAAAGCTGTGTTCAGCAAACCATGGCCGCGCATCTAAAAGAGATATTACCCCAGGAGGGTACCGCCTGCCCCGCAGGCGGAGAATCCCTCCCCGAGCAGATCTCGGGCTGCCCCTCGTATTCTGGGGGGGGCAAAGAGCGCGCCAGGTCCATTAAGGACCTGTTTTTACCGTCCTTTGCGGACGCATCGAGCCAGGGTGGCTCACTAGCCGGCAGCGCGGAGTCCCTGGGACCAGTCCCCAGCACGTCCGCGACGCCGGTGCAGGCTGGGCGTAGCTTCGGCCTCAGGGAGGTGAGTGAAGACGCGGCGTCGGACTCTGATGCCGCGTCTTCACACATCTCCGATGTTATGGAGGTGGAAGAATCCACCTCCATCAAAAGGAAGGCGAAGTTTCTGCGCTCCGTCTCCGATGACGAAGCGGTACCTGCCCGGAAGGTCTCGACCTCGGGGCGGGGTACCGCTCGAAAGATGGGTAAAGGGAGAGGGCTCCCCGCTGAGAGCGCCAGCGAGGGACGCCAGGCAAGCCTCATACCGCCGGAGATCCCTACCGAGCTGCCGGAGGGAATGGAGGAGGCTATGGCCAAATTTAAGGAGGTCGTGGCAGCCGCCATCATGAGTGTGGCCAACAAACGGGAGAGGGTGGCCAAGAAGCGCTCCATCGAGCTGGCCAATATCACGATTGGGGGGGCTTTAGGGTTCGTATTCGAGCCCTACGAGCAGACCCTCAATGGGAGGATTGGCCGGCTCGAGGTCTTGGCTGGTCTCCAGGAGCCCCGTCCCGAGCAGTCACCGGAAGGGCGTAGCACGCAGGAGCAGGGCCGATACCTGCCGATGCCCCAGGCGGAAAGCGAGGTGATAACCTTGCTGCGGCAAGAGCTGGCTGCTGCCAGGGAGCAGCAGCAGCAGCAACAGCAACGGTTTCAGGAGCAGATCACGCGCCAGCTTTCCGTACTGGAGGGCATCGTGCTGCGTCCCCCGCTCGCGGCCTCCAACCAGAAGGGAGTGGTGTCATATGCCGCTGCCGCCGCAGCCACTGCTGCTGCGCCCAGGGCAGGCCCGTCGGGGCAAGTCGGGCGCAAGGCCATGGCGCCGGAAGCGGTGAGGCCAGCCCCGGTGACCAGGCAGCAGCAGCGGCAGGGGAAGCCTGCCGCTCCCCCGAAGGGCAAGATGGCGGCTGCTCCCAAACCGGCGGGCCCTCCTGCCGAGGCGGTGACTAGGTCGCGCCTGCCGCCTCCTCCGCCCGAAGACTCCTCGGCTGGTGCCGAGTGGACCGTCGTCGGCGCCAAAGAAAAGGCGAGCAAGGCGGCGAGGGCGGCCAAGAAGCGAAAGCGGCGACGGGAGCGGAAAAACCGCGCCATGGCCGCCAGACTTCGCGCCCCAACTTCCGCAGCTGTAGTGATCACACTACAACCAGCTGCGGAAAAGAAGGGCGTGAATTACGACATGGTGATGGAGAAGGCGAAACAGGCGGTGGTGGGCCACCTCGACGAGTACGGAGCCTCCGGGGGCTTCCGTATGAGGTGCACTGCAACCGGAGCCCGAATCCTGGAGGTCCCAGGTGCGGACAGTGGACAAACCGCTGACGCCCTAGCTGAAAGGATCAGGGCGTCCCTAGACGTCGAGGTGGCCCGAGTGTCCAGACCCAGCAAGTGCATAGACATGCGCATCATGGGTCTGGACGACTCCGTCAGGGTGGGAGGGTGCACGACCGACCAGGTCCGGGCGGGCACCATCCGTGCTGACAGCACGGGCATGCGAGCCGTTACGGTGAGCTGTCCCGTGCCGGCGGCTAAGGCCATCACGGCCGAGGGCCGAAGGCTTTTGGTGGGCTGGGTTTCAGCCCAGGTGAAGATGCTGGAGCCCAGACCTCTGCGGTGCTACCGCTGTCACGTGGGGCACCACGTGGGGGCTTATTGCGCCGCGGAGGTTGATCGCAGTGACCGCTGCCACCATTGCGGACAGCCCGGACAACGACAAGCACTGTTACGCATGTGCGGCAGCAGGCAAGCCGGCCGAACACCGGGCTGGGGGTAGGTCCTGCGACCCTCCCACCAAGGCCAAGGGCAAGGTCAGGAGGGGCATCCACCCTGACGTCCTCACCGCCGCAGCCCACACTGGCTGCCACCGCCATCGCCGCCGCTCCCACCGTGGCAAGAGCCTCGCAAAGGGCTCAGGAGGAGACGGTAATGGAATGCCAATAACCACGCCATTACGTCTCCTCCAGGCGAACATCAACCACTGCGCCGCCGCTCAGGATCTGTTGCTCCAGAGCATGGCGCAGTGGTCGATCAATATCGCCGTCGTCGCCGAGCCGTACTTTGTCCAACCCCGTGGAGACTGGGTTCAGGACTTGGACGGCTCGGTGACGTTAATTTCGTCGGCCGCCGCCGGTACCCCACCCCCCGAGTCCGTCACGAGGGGGCAGGGTTGCGTGGCAGCACGGTTCGGGGACATCGCCGTGGTAGGTTACCTGCCCCCGAACAGATCTCTCGACGTGTTCCAACTCTCCCTGATGGAGCTAAATTCCGTCGTCGCTGGGTTCGGTTCCCTCCCCGTGGTCGTTTGCGGGGACTTCAACGCCTGGAATACGGCTTGGGGTTCTCGGCACACGAACCGACGGGGTCGGATGGTAGAGGACTGGGCCTTGGAGCTGGGCCTGGTCGTCCTGAACCAGGGCTCTGTCCCCACGTTGGTGCGGATGCGGGGTACATCAGTGGTGGACATCTCGTTCACCAGCCCCGCACTGTCGCCGCGTGTCGTCGACTGGCGCGTTATGGAGGAGGTGGAGACGTACTCCGACCACCGGTACATCCGGTTGGACGTCTCCGCCGAAACCTCGGCCGCGCCGGTCCGACAGAGCCCTTGTGGTCCGCGGTGGGCGCTTAAGCAGATGGACCGGGAGCTCCTCCTGGAAGCCGCGACGGTACAGGCCTGGGTGCAAGCACCGGACAGGCCTGTCGACATCGACGTCGAGGCGGAGTGGTTCCGGGAGGCCATGTCGCAAATCTGCGACGCGGCAATGCCCCGAGTCCCTCCAGGTCGTGCTAAGCGCCGCGTGTACTGGTGGTCGCCGGAGATCGGCGCACTGCGCAACGCGTGCAACCACGCGCGCCGCCGGTACGACAGACACTGCAGGCGCCGCAACCGCCAGCCGGATGCGGAGGTCAGAGAGGCGGAGCTGTATGAGGGGTACAGAGAGGCAAAACGCACCCTCCGAACGGAGATAAGGCGGGCCAAACTCGAGGCCCGCAACGTGTGGCTGGGGTCTCTGAACGCGGATCCGTGGGGGCGCCCGTACAAATTGGTACGGGACAAGCTACGCCCCTGGGCTCCGCCGCTGACTCAGAGTCTCCGGCCCCAACTCGTGGAGGGTGTGGTAACCACTCTGTTCCCTGCGCGAGGGGAACACTCCCCCCCGCCCATGGCTCCGCCCCCACCAGCAGTGTCTGACGCGGACCACGACAGCGACGACGATGACAACGCTCCAGAGGTGACCGAGGTAGAGGTGAGAGTGGCGGTGCGAAGGCTGAGTGCCAAGAACACCGCCCCAGGACCCGACGGCTTGCCAGGGAAAGCCTGGGTCCTGGCCATGGAGGCTCTCGGGCCTCGACTAAGGGGGCTCTTCAGCGCATGTATGGAGAGGGGCCAGTTTCCACTTCGCTGGAAGACGGGGAAACTGGTCCTCATCGCGAAGCCAGGGCGCCCTGCGGACTCTCCGTCCGCGTACCGGCCCATTGTGCTGCTCGACGAGGTGGGCAAGCTCTTTGAAAGAGTCATTGCAAACCGCCTCGTCGCGCGGCTAACACGGGTGGGGCCGGACTTGTCGGACGGACAGTTCGGCTTTCGCAGGGCGCGCTCTACGGTGGACGCCATCATGCGCGTGCGAGCCCTCACGACAGGGGTTGCGGTGTCCCGGGGCAGGAGCGTCGTGGCAGTGTCCTTGGACATTGCCATCGCGTTCAACTCCCTGCCCTGGAGTACGATCTGGAGGGCACTCCGGTACCACCGGGTGCCCGAATACCTCTGTCGAGTGGTCGAGGCTTACCTGTCGGACAGGTCCATTATCTACCCCGGTCACCAGGGAGACTGGAAACGTCGAGAGATGTCGTGCGGTGTTCCGCAGGGGTCGGTTCTAGGCCCACCTTTGTGGAACATCGGCTACGACTACGTGCTGCGCGGCGACCTCCCTGACGGGGTCAGCGTGGTCTGCTACGCAGACGACACGCTGGTTCTAGCGCAGGGAGAGTCGCACCAGGCGGCGGTCGCTCTAGCGACACGCGGAGTTGCGATAGTCGTTGGTAGGATCCAGGAGTTGGGACTCGAGGTGGCGCTGCACAAATCCGAGGCCATGTTTTTCCACGGCCCTCGGAATGCGCCACCATCAGACTCCCAACTTACGGTAGGAGGAGTTCGCATCGGCGTCGGGTCGACGATGAAGTACCTGGGACTCGTTCTCGACAGCCGATGGAATTTCGGAGAACACTTCCGACGTTTGGCTCCCAAACTCAACCGGGCCGGGGCTGCTCTCAAGCGGCTCCTGCCCAACCTTGGGGGTCCAGACGCCTCCTGCCGGAGGCTCTACGCGGGGATCGTTCGGTCCATGGCCCTCTACGGGGCACCGGTGTGGGCGCCGTCGCTGGCAAAGCGACCGGCATCCATACTGAACGCCTGCCAGAGGGTCATGGCAATACGGATGGTGCGGGGTTACCGCACGATCTCCCGCGAAGCGGCGAGCCTTCTGGCTGGCCTACCACCGTGGGATCTGGAGGCAACAGTCCTTGCACACATGCACGATAAGCGCGTGGAGATGCAACGCC
Organism: Mythimna lalbum; assembly: GCA_949319445.1. Classification (NCBI taxonomy): domain Eukaryota; kingdom Metazoa; phylum Arthropoda; class Insecta; order Lepidoptera; family Noctuidae; genus Mythimna; species Mythimna lalbum. The sequence goes on along the minus strand of OX439346.1, from coordinate 19,203,321 downwards.
GGGGTGAAAGTCCACTACCGCGACAGGTCGAGGTATGGCGGACAGAGCTCCGGCGGGATCTCACGGTGAAATGGCGTCAGCGACTATCGCAACCCAGTGCTGGGCACGCCACAATTATGGCGGTAAGTCCCCTCTTTTAGGCGTGGCTGGAAAGACCTCACGGCGTCCTTACCTTCCGCATGACGCAGGTCCTCACCGGACATGGCAAGTTCGGGAGGTTCCTGCATCGGATTCGAGCGGAAGAGACGCCCGGGTGCCGCCACTGTGCGGAATGCCCGGAGGACACGGTGGAGCACACAGTTGAGGTGTGCCCTGCTTGGGCGGAGCAACGCCGTGTCCTCGTGGGGGCGATCGGCGGCGGAGACCTCTCGCGCCGGGCCTTGGTTCAGGCCATGGTCCGGAGCGAGGAGGAGTGGCAGGCGGTCGCCTCCTTCTGCGAAGCAGTAATGCTAGCAAAGGAGGAGGCAGACCGCATCAGGCATAGGCGCCCCCGCCGCCGCCGCCGGGATTCCGATCCCGATTTCCAGCCACCGTAGACGCGGGCTCGCGGACGGCGAGCCATGGGTAGCTCGCTGTCCGATCGTCCGGTAACTGTCCGGACCGAGCCAAGGCGTCGACGGCGCGCACTGTTCCCGCGCGCCTCAAGGAGTTGTCAGCAACAGGAGGGGCCCATCTGGGTCGAAGCCTACCGGGGTCGGGGTTATCCGAAAGGAAACTAGAGCCCCGGTATGAAGGCTAGAAGGAACGGCGCGGGGTTTTTAGTCAGTAAGACTCTGACACTGTCTCCCGCTCCACCCAAGAGCGGGTTTCGTCAATGATGATTTTCCCCGTCGAGAGAAAAAAAAAAAAAAAAATGTCAGGAAAAATACATTGTCGCTGGGTCATCCAAGTAACAGAGGGGTTGTTTTGCAAGTGCGAAACTGAATGACAATGCGTCAAACCATGCGTCAAGTCCTTTTTCTTCAAAACCTTTTTGAAGCAAAATTAATGGATTGCCTTGACTTTAAAGTTTGAAAAATAAAGATTCTAAAGTTAATATGCTCTGTCTATGGCGTATATTTTGATGTTCGTTAAGGAATTAAAACACGGGTTTCCGTTGATCTTTAAATTTGGCAAGAAGTAATGACAACAAAACTTTTTTTTTACTTTTGCAAGCTTAAGTTCGTACGGAACCATTGATGGGCGAATCTGAATTGTATTTGACGGGTTTTTATTTTGATACCCCTTATAATTATGATCTTATGTCACAAAATAGTCGTTATAACACAAAATATATTTTTAAAGCTTGAAAGGTATTCAATGATTGATTCTATTTGATTTTTTCCCATATACATAATTCTTCTAGTTTTATGATATCTAATGTTTTCTTACACTTATCTATCTATACTTATAATAAATCTGTAGAGAGGTCAATTCTGTACATGAAATATATTTCCAAAATAACTATCAGGGGGTGATTAGTGATCGATACTGATGCTAAAAATGCAAACAGTAAAATTTTTGTCTGTCTGTCTGTCTGTCTGTCTGTCTGTCTGTCTGTCTGTCTGTCTGTCTGTCTGTATGTTCTTTATAGAAACAAAAACTACTCGATGGATTTTAACGAAACTTGGTACAATCATTCTTCATACACCTGGGCAGGTTATAGTATACTTTTCATCACGCTACGATCAATAGGAGCAGAGCAGTGAAGGGAAATGTTGGGAAAACGGGAGAAATTACTCCGTTTTTTAAGCTTCCGTCGCGTTTGCAGCCTTAATGGTTAAAGCTACACAGAAAACATGTATTACGGAAATGTTCTCCTCAAAATTATATAAAAAATGTCCCACGACAGCATTCGTCTATCTTTTATGGTTAACTCACAATAACACGTGTAACTCCTCAAGGTGCTGCTCCTATTAATCGTAGCGTGATGAAAAGTATACTATAACCTGCCCAGGAGTATGAAGAATGATTGTACCAAGTTTCGTTAAAATCCATCGAGTAGTTTTTGTTTCTATAAAGAACATACAGACAGACAGACAGACAGACAGACAGACAAAAGTTTTACTGTTTGCATTTTTAGCATCAGTATCGATCACTTATCACCCCCTGATAGTTATTTTGGAAATATATTTCATGTACATAATTGACCTCTCTACAGATTTATTATAAGTATAGAAGATAATATAATGTTCAACAACTATCACACAATGCCGTCTAGTCTCAAGCTAAGCAGAGCTTGTGTTATGGGTACTACACAACTGATAAACATACTTATATATTTCTAAATACATACATTTTTATACATAAATTACACCCAGGCACTGAAAAAATGATCATGCTCATAAACATTTGTCCTGGGTGGGAATTAAACCCACGACCTCCGGTATAGCATTCAGAGCCACTAACCACTAGACTAACAGGCCAGTCACAACAGTCTTTTTTTTTCATTAATTTCCTGACTACTCCCGAGTTGAGTTGGTCAAACGTATGCCCTAACTTATACCTACTATACCAAAAAAGTAGTTGACTACCTCTTAATTAACTAACGAACTAACCTAACCTAACTACCAAATATTTAAAAATAAATACACTTGAGCGTCAAAGTACTCCTCCATTTCGCTATCATCTGTTAGGCACGCCGGAAATGTGTCCAGATGACTTCAAACTTCAAATTAAGTTCATTTTATATCTTTAATGATTTTAATATCTATTGAGATATACAAATTTCAGATGAATTCAATTATTTGTTGACAAACTAAATTATTGACATTTCAGTTTACAATGTGTAGTCCGTTATATCCTTATTATGAAAATAACTTTGAGGTAACAGTTTATAGTCGATGAAATTACTTTCAGAAGAGACAGACTGGCTACTGTTTCAAATGGGCCTTAACGATTGGTTCTGAGCATCTCACATCAATCGAATATTCCCAACTTTCACCAGGTCATCGGCTTAACGTTCGAAAAAGTCGCGGATTCTGTAACGCATACGATCACTTAAATAATACAGGTTGGTTGTAGTCAGCAATAGTGCGACACTCTCTTTCACTCCACCCAGAGCGAAGGCAATTTATGACGCGTCAAGAATTTATTTAGAAAACAGAGCACACAGCCCAAAAACTGTGTCTCAAATTAAAATCTCTCCTCAAAAGTTAAATACGTCTGTCCCTAACTAAAAATAGGTAAATAGCACACAAACTGTAATCAGCCTGTTGATACAGGCCACAAATTAAATTAGTTTCCCTCTGATGGATTTTGATCCTCTGGGAGTCTACTTCCACTTTGTTCGAAGCTGTAACAGATGTTATGTTAGAAAAATTGTGTTGGCTTTAGCGGCATCAGGAAGACGTTTTTTAGAAAGATAAAGGAAACTGTGTTTTGAATAGGTACGTAAGAAGTTAGCAGCAGTATCGTCACCAAGCTTATTTGTTTTCCTCAAGATTGTAAAGGAGATATTTTTTTTGAGACTTTTCTTAAATTGTCGACGAAAAAATAATAGCACAAATTAATGTACAAATGGTTAGCTCTACTAACCATTTGGAGCAATAATTCATAAAGCATGAAAGTTGTACGATAACTCTTTTTTTAGGTGGAAAATCATGTAATGACCTTTACTGGCTAAGACCCACTTCTCTTCCTTCTTTGGATTCGTCCTAGGGCGTTGGAGTTCAATTTCACACAACCCATGTGTAAGACTTCTCTTATTACATTTATTGATGACTAGCTGACTTGCCACCCTACTATACCATATTCTACCCTACTCAACCCTACTCTACCCTAATTTTTTTTTCATAAGTGTCTTCTCCTCACAATAACAAACAACAAAAAATTTTTTGCGAAATCGGTCCAGCCGTTCACGCGGGATTGCGTGACCAAAGGAAATAGGGATTCATTTTTAAAAAGCGAAAGTGAGTTTGTTTGTTTGTAACGTCTTCACGTCTAAATGGCAAAACCGATTTTGATGAAACTTGGTACACGGATAGACGATGTCCTGGAATAGGACATAGAATACTTTTTATTCCGGAAGTATGTTCCCTTGGGATAATTTTCTATCACGCGGGCGAAGCCGCTGGGAGCAGCTAGTACAATATATATATAATAATAATAATAATAATAAATTTTTATTGCAGACTTAAAAATCCATAGAGTGTTAGTAACATAAAATTAAAAATAAAATCTTATTGCCTAGTGTTAGTAACAATCAATCTTTGCACAAACTTGCGAATAATCGGAGAGGTGAAGCTCTCAGCTACGGTTCTCAGGATGCTGTTTTGACTGTCCCTCGCTCTTCTTAGCAGCGACGCAGTCTGTTTGCGTATAATCGCGTGGAACCCGTCGGTACGGGCTTGCGCGAACATTTCCGACGCGCTACAGTAACGAGGTAGTCTCAACAACATCCTGAAAGCGTTATTATATTGGACGCGCAGGACATCCAGCGATCTCTTAGTACAATCGACCCACAGACTGCCCGTGTACAGACTTTGGCAATAAGCCTTGAAAAATGTTATTTTTACTTGGTCTGTACACCGTGCAAATCTGCGGGCCAACATATTACTCCGGACCGCTAGAGCCCTGCGCTCCCTCTCAATGTCTACATCGTCCCTGAGATCAACGGCCAGATAATGCCCTAGGTATTTAAAAGTTGACACCCTGTTAATAGATGTCCCGTTCAAAAATAGTTCAGGAACTTCTCGACGGCGTTTGCCGCTGACCTCAAAGACCATGTATTCACATTTTTTGACGTTGTACCTTAATCCATGTGCGGCAGCATAGGCCTCGCACGTTTTGAGCAGCTCTCCGATTGCTCCTGCCGACGGGCCCAGCAAAACCATGTCATCTGCATAGTTGATGTTGTTTATTCTAACCCCATCAACACTACATCCGACACGCATGCTGCTTAGTGCGACTAGCAGGTCATCCACGTACAGGTTAAAGAGCCTGGGAGACGTCAGACCACCCTGTCTCACCCCGCACTCCAACCTATACGGCTCAGAGACTGTATCATCCCACTTTACGTGATTAATTTGGTTACCGTACCAGTACTGGAAAAGCCCACATATTTCCGCAGGTATACCCCTGTCTTCCATCTTTCTCCATAGCACATCGTACGAGATATATAGATTTCAGAAAGTGCTGATAAAATTTAACATAACCACACTAATATTATAAATGTGAAAGTGTCATTATATGTGTTTATGTATGTCTTTTACTTCTTCACGCTTGAATGGTAGAATGAATAACGGTGACACTTGGTATACACGGGTAGGGCTACATTAAAATAGTAAGAATGGATGTGCAAACAAAGAATATGAATAGTTTATGTAAGATAAACCACGGAGCGTAACTACGAGTAAAAGCTTGTTTTTTATTCATTTTTCTCTTTTTAAAAGAAAATCACATCCACACGAGTGCAAAGAGAGTTTTAAAAATCCTGTTTTATACGGTAGAAGTTTTACTCGATGCTTGTGCGTCTGAAGTTAAAGGCTTTGGTAATTGCTTTCCAAGCGTTACATGAAAAACTTTTCGCAAAACTGCGATCAGCTACCCACGGCTTTAATGGAATTTAAGTTTTATGTTCATAGAACGAGAGTATAAAATAAAATGCAACAACATAAACATACCGCCCGGAGGACACGTTGGAGCATACGGTAGTGGTGTGCCCTGCTTGGGCAGAGTAACGCCATGTCCTCGTGGTGCAATCGGCGGTAACGATCTTTCGCGCCGGGCCTTGGTATAGGCCATAGTCATGAGAGAGGAGGGATTACAGGCGGTTGTCTCTTTCTCCGAAACAGTAATGCTACAATAGGAGGCGACCGCACTTGCGTGGGAACGACCCTCACGCTCCAGCCCCCGAGATCCCGATCCCGATTTCTAGCCTCCGTGGGCGCAGGTTTGCGGAGGGCGAGCATTGGGTAGCATGCCGTTCGGTCGTTTGGTGACCGTCCGGACCGAGCTCAAGCCACCGATGGCGCATACTGTTCCACGAGCGCCTCAAGAAGATATCAGCAAAACGTAGTAGCCCAGCACGGTTAAGCCTACTGGGGCCATGGGTTAAGTGAAAATGAATCTCTGGGCCCTAGAATACAAGGTAAAGAAATAACAAAAGAGTAGGTTTTATATTACAAGTCTGACATCCCACCCTTTCCGCTCAAGGGCGGGAGATAGTCATTTATTAGATGATTCATTACCTTAAAAAAACAGCTTTATAATGTATCCACTACTGGATTCAGCCTTCTTCTCTAGGATTCATTAAAATCAAAGTCAATAAATTAAAATCAAATTAAACAAATGAAAATCAAATTAAACAAATTAAAATCAAATTAAACAAATTAAAATCAAATTAAACAAATTAAAATCAAATTAAACAAATTAAAATCAAATTAAACAAATAATTTAATTTACTACCACCTGCGGTTAATATTCCCTTTAGTGTTGGTGGTACTCCCTACTTACTGGAGTGCGGAAGTGAACTTCCTAAGTTGAACTTAGTTTTAACCGCATTTCGGCACTTAGTCTAGTACATGGAACTTAGAACCACTCAACAAGTCGCCTCTTCGTAGGTTGATTACAGCTGTAAGTTTTTTTTTTTATTATTAACTGAACAAGGTGGTTTAACAAAAAAGATTGTTTGGTTCTCAATCCAGTTCCAGGCAGTAATATGACCTGAGTAGAAGACTGGTCCAATTTCTGTCTGCGGGGTTTCGAGTAAGGCTCTTTTTTCCGAGTGATTAAAAAAAAAGAAATCGTGTCAGGATGGCCTAAAATTACGTCACCATCTTCCTTGCTTTTATTTTTTACACACATTACCGGCTGAGTTCCGATATTGATTGGCAAAATATAACATTAGGGGGCACGGCAGTGTTCCGCCAAAGCAAGCAAAAGAGTTACACCGCCGTACCATTCTTTTGCAAAACGGTTTAGGCCATTTTCGATCCTCTATACTACTTCGTAATGTATGTGTGTGTGTGTGTGTATTAAGTCCGCCTTTGTACTTTTATGTTGCATGAAGTTTTAATAAATAAATAAATATAAAACTAGAAGCCTGAATTCACCTTGATGACATGGATTAACTTAGAAATCGCACTTATATCACAAATAATTCGTATTATATTAAATTAGATTGTTTAGTCCGATAGCCAAGTCAATCTAGGTCATCTGAATAAATTAATCGACTTGTACTTGGATAGAAAAAGTTGTGAGATCAATGTAATAACATTGATCTCACAACTTTTTATGATAGAAGAAACAAGTTGCAAACCTTGGTTGGTTTTACTAGTTATGTTTTCGATGGCATGTATTTCATACATTAACATATTTCATACAATGTATTTCATACATTATCTACACATTTTAGGTATTCTATTCATTGCCTTGGTATTGTATAGAATACCGGATTATACAGAGTGTCAAATAGATTTAAAATAAAAGGAAATCGTGAAACTGATAGACAAGCGTAATTGGGTCCCTTTACATAATTTTTCGATGACACAAGCAAGTTTTTATTTCTTTTATTTAACTAAAGAAAAAAAGGATTACCTTACCAAAGGAGCAAGCCTACAGCACATTAGTATACAAAATTCGTAACAACTCCATGACCCAATTTACAAATACCGTAGTAATAAATTATGGGTCATCGAGCAAATTTGCCGAATGCTATCATCAAAGGCAAGCAAGTCGTGAGGAAACGACAATGAATCATTTACATAATCTGATAGACAATGGAAACAATCTAAGAGTCCAAAAGATCTCAATGATAGCATGACTAAAATATACAAATGTATAGTGCCTCAAATTCTGGTATAATACCAATAATAATATCTAAGCAGTGAGTCTAAGGAATTCTTCTCAAAATTTCTCAACGACCTGTTGTTTAAGTGGAAAATCATTAAATCATGTGATGATGGTGATCTTCTGAGTGGTTTTTGTAAACTCTTAAAAGACCATCCCGAAGCCATTAAGACATGAAATACATTCATAAGTTTTTTTTTTACAAAACCTGCTCGGTGATGCCCTTTTATATGTCATAAAATCACTTATGTCATTGCTAGGCAGTTAATTAAATAAATCCTTCACTAGTGTTCGGGATTAAATCTTAACATCCTTCGTTTCGTTTGGAATTCAACATACTGCAAGCGACTTAAAAACACTGCTTTATCCTCTAGTCATATAATCTGCTATTAAGCATTTAGTAGCCTACTTAATTTTTTTTAGAAATGAAACGTCAACTTCTTACTTATTAAAGAATTAAACTTTAAGAATTTTTTTAACAAATAAATTAAAAATTACACGTCAACAATAAAAACATTCCTCTTCAGGAGACTTGACGTAACAAAATATAAAAAATAAAACATTTTCATTTCTTGTTATAACTCTTATAAAATGGTAAAACAAATTAAAATAAGTGCAAGTTTTCTAAGAAGTCAGCAGTCTACAAAGTTATATGAACGATCGCAATAATAAAACTACTAAAGAATATTGTATATTCAACAAGTTTGAAACACAGGCACTTGCGCTAATTGGATCCTTATAATTATCCTAGCACAAATATTCGCAGGAGAAACAACGTTACAAACACAGCCCGAAGAATAAAGAACTTAAGTAGCAGTGTACAGAACACATTTCTCGCAGAGCAGATTGTACCAGCACCATTCATTGGGACCGAAAGGTTTTCAAGTAGTGACCGCGTACCGAAGACACAGTTTTGGAGGGCCTCCTACAAGGTGCATCGATGATCTAGTAAGGTTTGCAGGACTCCGATAGATGCGAGACGCACAGGACCGATCATTGTGGGATCATTTGGGGAAAGCCTATGTCTAACAGTGGATGATTTTCAACTGAAATGATGATGAATCAAATATAGCAATTTGTGAGAAATTAGTAAGATAGTTTTCAAAATGCAATTATACTTAGTGAGCTACGTAAATTAAAAGTAAGTGAATCTTACATAAGTTTTATTTTTTGTTTCACTCCAGAAGAACTGACTAACAAAATTGCCCTTTGCCTTCCAGGGTCTCAGGAACTCTTTCAAACAATCCCATGGTCCAGTCATAAATTGGTTTTAATGTATTTCATTACAGGAAAAATAAAAACATCCACTTCAGAAAATATTCCTTAGCAAAAATAAAAACTAAAAATAAACGATTCCGAAAATGAAACCCGTCAAGTTTTTATTCAATTAACCTTTTAGCATTTTAATACGTTCATAAATATCCTGTTTCATATAATTTCAATAACCAAAGAAACATAATATTTGTCACAAAAGATCAAAAATATTTGAGAGCCACTCTCTTATACCTCAGAGTAGGGATATGGACCTCAGTAATCGTAACCGAAACAACCAAATATCCGAAGTCAAAAAATATCCGTAGCCATAACCAATACCGTTATAAATTTATATATTCGGATAAATAAATAAAATAAAATAGCCTTTATTGCTGTTCCTTTTTTACAATAATCAATATCAATAATGCCTACTTACTAAAAACTATATTGTTTTTAATTAATTCTAATTTGCGCTAGAATGATCAGCACCTGGTTGTTTATGTAGAGCAGCTTGTCTATCGACAAAGGCCTCCTCAAAAGATTTCCACGTATTCCTATCTCTTGCTAACCGGCTCCATACCTGGTCAGCTATTTTCTTGAAGTCATCTGCCCGTCTTTTGTTTTGTCTACCTCTATTTCTTTTCTCATCTCTTGGATACAATTCTGTCACTAACTTAGTCCATTTTTCTTCATTCACAATCTCTCAACATATGTCCCGTCCAACGCTATTTAAGCTGTGTGTGCATTTTTTTATTGTTTTTTATTTTTGTTAATTACTTGTACTTTTACTAGTTTGTAAAACTAAAAACTACAAAATTTCGGATAAAAATAGTCTAAATATTGTTTTTGTTTGTTGTGCCCGGCCAAACAAATGATCATCTAGACTAGAAAAAAACTCAAAACTTGCTTGTAGTACTCGTACTAACACAGGGGGTAATCACACTGGACTTATATCGTCACCATCAGTTAGGGTCAATACGTACCTCTCTATCAAAGGATCGCATGCAACTCTCAATTCCCACCACTCGTGTACCCGAGACAAGTATATAAACACTACATTACTATTTATACTTTACTTTTATAATTTTGAAATTCGTAACCAAAACTATCTGAATTATTCGAAACTATCGGATAATCCGAAATAATTCCATATTCGTAATCGAATCCGAATAATATTATTCCTATATCCGTATCTGTATTACAAAATCCTTAACATTACTGCCACAAAAAAGGCCTAGAAAATATTGTGGTGTCGTGTCTTGATGGATACGGCCCCTTGACCTGACAAGGGTCAAACTACTATTAAGATTTCTGAAGAAGGCTCAAAGATATTGGTAGCTGGACTGATTTGCGTTAAGTCCATTATCGAAAGGTTCCGCATATATGATAGAGGGTTGTTTGGTAGATTTATAAGTTTATTTTTTTCGAGGTTTAGTTGACTCTTATGACGGTTAGTAAAGGCTTTTATATCTAAATATAAATAATATATCTTTTCTACATGAGTAGCTCTGATGAAAAAAAAAAAACAATTAAGTATAGGTTGTTCTGAAAACAAAGTTTATTTTAATAATTCAATTAAAATTGAGAGCAGTGGTGGCCGAATGATAATGGTCCCGACTTCCGAGTTTTAGGTCGCGGGCTCGAACCCAGCCAGGCGCATCACTTTGTGTAATTTATTTCATAACCACTGCTCTCAAATCGGTGCCCACACTGAGCCAGCGTGGTGGATTACGGCCCATTCCCTCTCCTAGAGAGGAGGCCTGAGTCCCAGCAGTGGGAACATTAATAAGGCTGATGATGATGAATAATAATTCTTTATTGACATAATTTACAATTTACATTATAGGACACTCTAACGCCTGCTCTAGTAGAAACTGTGTTACAGGTGTTAGTATCTTCCCTACAATAAAGTGACATTAATTTTACTATATAATTATATATAGTTTATGTTACTCAATGATAAATAAACGGTCTAATAGCTTATTCATCTACCTGCTACCAGCGGCATCACCCGCGTCAAAGTGAAAAATTATGCCAATAACACGTTCAGACCGGCGTGTACCACCGGTGGAGCACGGAGTATTTGCTGCCTCGGCGAGGTGTACCACCGGTGGTCACGTCACACTATACTTTCAATGTACTAAGAAATTCGCGCCGCTTTGAGAGAAAGTGTTGTATTTACCGTTCCCGCCTAGTAAAATAAACAAATTTTCATAGTGTAGCTCAGGAGGTGGATATAATGTCGAAAAGTAAGCAAAAAACAGTATTGAAAAATTGTATTTATTAGAAAAAAAATTAAATAATCACGACATAAATTGTACGAAATGCGAATTGTTTATGATAAATTACGTTGAGAGAATGTAATATTAAGAAAATTAAATCAAAACGACGACTGGTTGATGGTGTTTGTCCTTCATTCCCAGAGAATTGATTTATATTAGAGTGAACATCGAAAATCTCTTTTTCACTTGAACTATTGGAAGTTATCAGCAATCTGCGAAGTCGGGTATCATGAGACGATAATTCATAATGCGGGTCAAATACGGAGTCGTGTGAATTCTCGATGAACACCTCGTCGTCGCTCTGCAAATCGGACGCCTCCCCCACCGGATCATTTCGCTCATTGCCAGAATTGTGACACGATTCCGGCCTTATAGGTCGATTATTATCTTCATTTGACATCCTTTTATGCAATAAACATAGGCATAAACAAACTCGCACACACAATCACGCGTAGCTAATTACCTACGCGTCGCGTCGATATCGTGTTATGGCGCGAAAAATGCACAAAGCTGCTCGGGCGTTGTTACGTCAGCGCGGCACGTGCGGTTCTGATTTATGAGACAAATGATAAATGATAAATGATAAATGATATTTATTTTTGCAAATAGGTTTAAAAAAACACTTTTACACGTCAATTTTTTTTTTTTGTCTGTTTAAGCTAGATGAGGCCGGTGTTTCCTAGCTGACTACCCTGAGAAGAAACACCGAAACAAACTCAGGGGTCAAAGTCTCTTTTAAAGTCCATACAATAAATATGTAATGGTCAAATCACATGAGAACCATGCCGATTAATCTGAGATGGTCTTTTGAAGAAAGAACCATACAGATTTGAGTGGACCCGTCCAATCAGTGTAAGCATTTGTCAGTATTCGCAAAGCTACTAGGACTACTAAGGAGCTCAACGACTTGACGAACAATACCAATGAAAGGACATTTGGGTAGGCCGCAGAAAATACTCAAATTGCCAGACAAACGATAACGAGAAATAAAAAAGTAACCAACATAGTCCTCACATTCACAATAATAAAAAGAAAGTTAATTTTTACAATGTAAAAATACTTACAAAGTAAATATTTATGTCAAAAATTAATAATAATAAACATTATTTAATGTAACATGTCAAATTGTAAAATAAAATAATTTACAATGTCAAATTGTAAAATAAAATAATATTACAATGTCAAATTGTAAAAACTAAACATTAATGTCAAAATGAATAAAAAAATGAATGAATAATAAACACAATTTAAAACAAAACTCTTTACTTTATAGTACGATTACTAGCTTATTAGAAAGAGAGAAAGCATAATTCCTGTCTAATCCTGTCCGTGTCCACCGGTGGCGCACCCCGCCCGGCAAGACTTTTGGTTCATGGGGCGGTGATGTACCACCGGTGGCCATATGAAGATTTGCGCCGTAGGATACCAAGTACCTACTCATGAGGTGCCGGTCTGAACGTGATAAAACACATTCCCGGGATAAAGTATCTCATGTGCTATTACAGGACATGATCTACCTGTGTGCCAGATTTCATCCAAATCTGTTGAGTTGTTCTATCGTGAAGAAATTACAAATATGCACACACAAACTCCCACAAACATTCGTCTTTACAATATAAATGTGACAAACAAAAAAAAACAAATCTTTCTTCTTTACAGTATTAGTATAGGCAAGTCGTTTCCCTATCTGACTACTTACACACTTTGCCTATATTATTAGACGAAAATCTTTCATCTGAAAGCAAAGAAACGACCTTTGCATGTTTCAATAAAATAATATTTCTTTACTGAATAAAACCTTTGGTTTAAAGTTTAGCGTTTGCTATTATTCCTCTACAGTGTGCACAGCTTTAACAATCACATAGCATAGCATAGTCGGCCTTATAAAGTTCCCACTGTTGGGACCCAGACCTTCTCTCTAGTAGAGGGAATAGACCGTAATCCATCATGCGGGCCCAGGGCGGGTTGGTGGATCAATCACATCAAGTGTCACAAATTCAAGCAGAGAAAATATTCAATTCCTTTCTTTTTAATAAATATCATTTATTTGTATCTTATAGTTACATTGTAACAACAGTCTAGCCTTTGTGAGAGCTTGAATCTGAAGTAAGTTAGAACCCTGTGTGACAGATCTTCTGGCTCAAACCTTTTTAAACACACTTGCATTTTGCGGTACATAAACATGAATCGGCGAATTTCGTACCACGGAACAGACATCGAATGTAGTATATCTTTCGATATGTCAACCGATTGCGATGAAATAAAGCCTCTGTAATATATCAAGTTTATTATATTGGTATCACAATTTTAATGTATAAATGTTATCTATGTACGTCGATTTCGTACATTTTACGTGATGCGCGCAACTAAAAACTTCTACAGATTTATTATAATTGTATATAGATTGTTTATTCTATTATACAGCGAAGGAATATTCCGTCCATTTTGACTTTAAGACGTCTTAAAATCACTTTACTCGTACCTACGAGCCGTAGTGCGACACAGAAATAGGCCACTCCATTCATACCGTTTTAAACACCAATGCCGAGAAGTTGCTACTACGTTGATGGGATTCTGCCGAATGAATATGGATTTAAGTGTACTCTACAAAGAGTTTATTTTAGTAAATACGGATCTTAGACTCTTAGGCCTTTTTTTTTTTCTGTCGACGGGGAAATCATCATAGTCTGTAACATTACCATCATTTCAAAATTTGCCTGCTATAGTCTCTTTGTCCGATTACAATTTAGGTGTTTTCAAGGCTAGAGTGATGAAAAGGAGCTCGAGCCCCGGTATGAAGGCTAGAAGGAACCGGGCGGGTTTTTAGTCAGTAAGAGTCTGACACAATCGCCCGATCCACCCAAGAGCGGAGCATGCCACGAGACCCCGCTCATAGCGAAAACGCGCGTTCTTGCCGATGCCGCCCCGCTCGCCGCGCCACGCAACTCTTAGTCCGAAGTCGTGACCAGTACTCCTAGCCAAGTTGCTAATCTGCAATAGTTAACGCTAGTAGAAAGCTTCAAATGTTTTGTCAGAACAAAAGAATTGGCGGCAAGGTTAACGCGAAGCGTTTGACGCAAGCGAAACGGTTGTAACTTGGCTAGGGGGGCAGGCCGGTTTAGTGAACAACACGATGCCCCAATCCAAGTGTTTTCAAAATAAATTAGAGCCGAAATACTCTTCCCCTCATCGCGTACTACTACAGGGTTACCTACCCCCTCAAAATTGCTTTGAAATTGGAGGTTGTAACTATGAAGATCTTTTGGGGTTTGAGTTAATTTCGGTCTCAAGTAACGATAATGCCGAGTAGATTCATCAATATTTTGGCCTGAAGGGATTTAACCACTTAGAAACAGTAGACTGTTGGTAAGTGGTACAATCCCTCCACTACAAAATGTTTAACAGTATCTGTCGGTTATAACTAAATCAAAGATAATATTATTGAACGCTCGCTGCTTCAGTAATACCTCAAAAAAGGTTCTCAATTCTGTTTCAAATTGTTTTTATTTGTAATCTCAGATCTTCAGACAAAATTCTTTATATTCAGTCATGAAGATGATTTTTGAGTATTTGCGCTTTTTTGTTGACAGTTTTTTTACATTGATAGTTTTGCATGTATTATATATAGTTTTGCGTTTGACCGCTATCTCACCTGATGGTAAGCACTTATGGTCTACGATGTAGCACGCTTACCTAGAAGTAATCTTATTCACTCTGGACTTAAAGACCCCTAGGACCCATTTTTTTTTTTTAAATTAATGTGTTGTTAGATATAATTTTTGTGTTCACCTACTTGTGTCAGTGTCATCGGCGTCAACTGAAGTTGTAGAAATAACATCAAGTATCACTTCCTTGTAATATCATCAGCGTCACTAGTTACCTGGAACAAGAAAATATATGTGTTATTATTTTTTAGACCTCACACTAGGCATTACTTCTGTATGGCGGGTGCCTTCACAAACATGTAAACTGTTGTATGTGACACAAGACACCCTTTACTTTTTTACTTTTCTTACTTTTACCATAGGATATTTACTCTTATTGTAAACAATAAAATATTATGCTAGAAATAATTTGTTTAAGCCTTTGCTTTTGCTTTTTTGTGTTTTGTTGTAGGACCGTTCATTGTGGCGGCACTTGGGGGAGGTCTATGTCCAACAGTGGAGGTTTTTCGGCTGAAATGATGATGATGAATTTGTTTACGACCGATGCATAAGAAACATTTCAAATCATAGGAGACCCATGCAGATTAGTGTCTGAAATGGTATTTTATGGAAAGAACCACACAGATTTGATTGGACTTATAAAAATTTTGTTTATGTGTGATGTATTTGTCCACACTAACTATTGGTTTGGTCTGTTAAGATAGCTATATCTATATTTAGTAATAAAATAATAATTATTTGTTTTACATCTGAAGTTTCATCATGTTATCTTAAATAACTAATGTGGAATTCCTAAACTTTGCTTCACACAAACACTTTACAACAATAAACCCACAGATGCTGAAGTAATCAAAGGGCAGGGGTGCTCACTACACATAATAATTTTCTATATATATAAAAGGAGAAACTGACTGACATATCAACGTATAGCCGAAACAATTGGACCTAGGAACATGAAATTTTGCACAAGTTTTCCTTTTATGATGTAGGCGAGCACTCAAAACGAAAATTTTATTTGAATAGGGGAAATAAAGATGATATTAGTTTGTATGTAGCATAGTTATTCTTAAAAATTATCAAAAATAGTAACCCAAGTAAATAAAAAAGGTTTCTATTATTCGTTTTTCATACGAGTAACTACCCCTATAAAATGGTTTAGGTGATATTAAAGGTTATATGAAAGAATCTTCTTCCTTGGGTAAATAAACTTGAAACTTTGCATACATTCTAATCTAAATGAATAAAAAAGACTGTCATTATTAATTTTTAATAGTACCCTCGAAATACGGTTTAAGAGGTGTTTTAAAAATGATAAATGATTTTTATTTTGTAAATAGGGTTTATACAAATACTTTTACACGTGTCCATTTTTTCGTCAATTTAAACTAGGTGAGGCATGTGTTTCCTAGCTGACTGCCCTGAGAAGAAACACCGAACCAAATTCATGGTGTTTTTTACGGTGGACAACAAACTCATGGGTCAAAGTCTCTTTAACCCTTCAGATACCGTCAATTAGAGACACAATAGTAAGACAATAGATGCGCGGCCACCGGGTGTCGCTTGGGGATTCATGAATTAAAGTCCATACAGCAAACATGTAATGGTCAAATCATATGAGAACCATGCAGATTAAAGCCTGAGATGCTCTTTTGAAGAAAGAACTATACAGTTCTAAGTGGACCTGTCTAGTCAGTGCAAGCATTTCTCAGTATGCGTGTAGCTCAACTCAGGACTACTAAGGAGCTCAAAGACAATTTTAATCAAATATTTTTCGCGAACGAAACCGCTGGTAAAGTACTAGTTTTAGTGTTATTAAGTTCTAGATTCGTTACGGTTGTAATAATATCAAAATGTTGACGAGACGCGGCGTTTTAGGGTGACGAACGTATTAAGGTGACTGAAATATAATATGTTTCAGCGCACGCCCTCATTTTCCATTATTTTGCGGGGAAATTGTTCTAGTGAAAATTATTGTGAAGATAGAAATGGAGGTTTTTGGTCTGAAATACAAATACAATAAGCAATTTGAGACTATCCTTGGGGGAGACGTATGTGTGTCCAGTATTTCAGTTGGAATTGGATAAAAATAGAACTATTCCACTAAAGCGAATGTAGATTACGTTATATAAAACAAAAGTTGTTTTTTACAAGCTTTTATTTAGTTTCACCAGTCCCGATGTTTGTTTGTCTGTGATCAAATATTGCTTTGCAATATTTCCACTTCCCGGTTACCGATTGAGCTGAAATTTTGCATTGTATAAATCGGACGATGCAAAATTAGTATAACATGAAGTTAATTTGATGATGGAAATTGAAGGTGGCTATAAAAACTTTGAAGTTAAACGACACAACCCCATCGAGTTTGGGCTTGTTTAATTAATTTTGACGGGTACTTTTGTGCGAAATGGTAACCAGCATCTGATGATGGTGCTGAAAGCTGGCTATAAGACCTAGTTAATAAGTGCAATAAGATAACCTGTCGTGTTTGAACTTTTTGGAATGTTCTTGATGAGTATTGGTTATTGGATGGTATTGGTTATTAACATACTTAGGTATATACTGCTTATAAAAGCGTGCTTTAATAAAATGATTTTCGTTGAAAACTTGTTTCAATTTAAATAAATTTAAGTACTTTGTAAAAGTTTATTAGTCGAGAAAATTTTGTTGAAGAATGTGTGTGATATAGAGTTCTGTACTCTCAAAGACAGATCCGCCTGACCACCGCTAAGTTCATTTTTGCTTGCACTCAAAACGAACATTTCAAAGGGTTTGGTTTGGCGCCGCGCCGCAGGATTCAATTGAACATGTTTTTTAGTGATCAGGCAGAAATGACAGCGTTGATACATGTGCAAAAGAGCGCTGGCCCAATACCACGCTGCTCTCTTAGTATTTACCAAATCCCGGGGAACAGATGTTGGAAAGTAGCAGATGAACTAATCAGTGCTGCATTGGTCCAGTTATCGCAAATCGTTTATTTTTTGTGATAGGAAATCATCAAAGGAAGCTTTCCCACTCTAGCGTAGAGCTAGAGGGCGTGTCAGACTTTTACTGACAAAACCCACACTTATGTTCATTCCATAGCCAAGCAGGTTCATGGTTTTGTGTTTCGTACAATATCCAAGACCTATTAAAAATTGCTAGTGATACGAGTTTCTCTCTTAATTTACCTTTGCTATAAATTGTAATTAACATTCTTGAAAAGCTTTTTACTAACTTTTTGTTTTTTTTTTTCATGTTTTTATCATATCAGTGATATCGATGATGGAAAAAATAAAACAATATTGATTTATAACATTTTTTTTATAATACCCACACAAGACAAAGTCAAAGTAAATACACACGTTCAATTATTTTATCCCATATCTTCACTTCAGCCCTTTATTGCAACAGTAATATTTTTGTGGCTCATCCAATTTAATTATTTGAGAGTGTTTAAAAACAGTTAAAAACAACCATTAAATTTTGTTTTCTTCTACAAAACATTTGTTTTGTTGAGAGATTTAAAGAACACATTAAAAATTTGTTCATAACAATCTTAAAACAGTTTCAATATTTAATTACAGGTCTAATCAAATAAACCGAGATAAAATTGCTAAGCATTTCGCACAGAACAAATTTCCGGCCCCGCAGAGGCTTACAATGCCTGTTATAAATGATTTCCAATTAATTCGCTTTATAAATTTATAACCCAACATTAGGGAAAATGTTTTGCTGATTTTGAGGGTAATTTGCGTAAATGGGAGTAAAGGGGATGATCCACAGGATCATCTGTCTGGGTAGATATAAACTGTGTCGTCTGCATGACAGTAGACGACACTACAACATATTTTTTTTTTTATGTGGGAAAATTATCCAATGACATCCCTCGCCTTTGAGCGGAGCGAGCGATAGTGTCAGACTTATACTGACTAAAAACTCACTTGTGTGCCTTCTGTGCCATTGTTCCAGGGCCCCGGGGATCTCCTCCATGGCCCTAGTAGGCTACGACCCTGCTGGGCCCCTATGGTTGCTGACAACTCCTTGGCTGGTCTGGCCAGGCGGGCACAACTCTACCGTATGTACCGAAAATAACATAACAATATTATAAAAAATATCCTTTTTTGAAAGGCACTCTGAGTTTCCTAATAGGTACAACCGGGTGTATTTAAGTAAGAAAGAAATAGGTTATTTCTAGATGGGTTATTTCGACCACATCATCGCTTACCATCAGGCAAGACAGTGGTCAAACGCGAGCCCTATAATTTTTTTTTATCAGATCAAACGTGGGTTCGGGCAACTATTACCTACACAGTTTTCAGTGGAAGTTCCACAACCTCAAATATTACCATTAATCATCATGCATCGCGATTAATGCATAAAAAAGCTTTTAGTCGTAACAAAGATGGACACGAATTTGATATACATATTCTAATGGTCAGGTCAGGCGACAGAGCATGGAATCTCAGCGATGGTACTGAATAGAGTCGCCACCTAATCTAAACTTAAGTCCTGTTTCTCCCCATGACCATGAAATGCGAGGGATAAATGTGGGAAAAAGGAGGGTCTTGTCAATAAAAAAACCTTTTTATAAAAAAAAAACCGACTTCACTAAAAAAATTAATTGAATTTGAGGAGTTCCCTCGATTTCGCCAAGATTACATTTTCAGATTCCAACTTAGTGACTATTGACCATTTGGAAAGTATACCCTTTCCAACAAAACAAGAATTTTTCAAATCGGTTGGCAAGCGACGAAGTTATGCACGAACAAACCTAAAAAAAAAACATCGAAATTGAGAAACTCCTCCTTTTTTAGAAGTCGGTTAAAAATTTGACCCTACCTTTCGCTCCAACCAGAGTAAAAAAAGTTACTTGATGATTTAAACACCCAAAAAAAGTCCTTGATCTCAAGACCTACACAACAAACAAGTAAAATCAAATTTTAGCACATTCTCTCCATAGGATGGTACGTTTAAAAGTTATAAGATAAACCTGAAAAATCCAGGTCTTTGAAGCCTGTGCATCGAAAAACCGGTACTAACCGTTTGGGAAAAAGTACGACTCCCTGCGTTTTGAACCACACAGGTTCTTTCAGGGCACTACTACTTCGGTAAGTAGCTGTGTCGCATAGACAGGGAAACCAACCCGGGACGCAGGTTATCCATGAAAATTTTAACCCTGAAACTATTTTGGCTTTACACTACTCCTAAGCAACCTTCCTTTTGCAAAAGTTTCTGTCAAAAACGGACGGAAGACTTATGATTGACACGCTTGTTTGTTGTGGAAAGTTTTGACATGTCGTCTCTAGTAATGGCCGCGTCTGCGAGTCTGTATGCTCTGTGGCTCAGTCCAGTCAGGTCGCCGTGGTTTTAGGGTCATATTCTTGAATGGAAGTGACGAATTGATTCTGTCAGCTTTTTGATAGAATCATGACTCACAAAGAGGATTGTCTGAAAAAATAAGTAGTTTCTTTAAGGCTCTCAGACATGACGTACGAATGCTATACGAAGCGACAACTTAAAATAATGCTACGAATTATTTTTCTTTTCGTGTCGATGCTCTCAAACTATACTTTTTCTGACCATTATTTGGCGACCCGTACAGCTCTATTGTTGGCTTCGTATAGATCCTGAAAACTGCATGTCTTTACGCAGGATGGACAGTATGCGCATGTCCTGTGGAGAGACTCCACACTGGCATTGTGTTAGAGATGGGTCGAGGAAACTCCATATGGTCAGATTGTTTTTACATCGGTCAATCTGGGTGCTACGAATTAATCAACCATAGTATTTGTTAGTATTAATTCATGAATCCCCAAGCGACCACCGGTGGCCGCGCATCTATTGTCTTACTATTGTGTCTCTAATTCGTCAATAACCCTTCAGATACCGTCGTATCTGAAGGGTTAAATTATTTGTAAATTAATTTATGGGTATTTTAATGTCTTTGTAGAAATAAAATTATCATAAAATTAATTACTTTTGTGATAATTTTATTTTTATATTTTATTACACTGTTTAATCGATTGATTAGCTAATTTGATTGGTTATGAAATTGTTCACAGCTATTCACATAACTTGTTAGTTTAGTTAAGTTAGGTAGTTCATTGTATTAGTTAGCATTTTCTAGGAAAATTTAGAACGTGTCAAAAAAATTATCTTCAGAAACCGTGTGAAATATATGATTATTTTCATCAAAATCAAACCTTGACTGGCCTAGTTCTTGAGTGCTATTGTTACTAGACAACTAATAAACAAAATTATATATTTCTAAAGATATACATAAGCTTATGATATATATTTATATCATCATCTTCCTGCCCTTATCCCGTTTCATTTGGGGTCGGCGCAACACGTTTTTTTCTTCCATTCTGTCCTGTTGCTCGTCACGCTATCACTAACTCCCTATGATATATATTTATATATGGATTTAGAAATATAGCTTTTACTCATTGTAAAAACTCTGCATAGTTTTGGACTAGATAGTGTTGTGTGTAAGTCGTGGAATATTACGTTATATTATACATTCGTTTTAGTATATGCAAACCCGAAACACATGTCTACTATTTTTATGTAAAGAATCTATGTACAAAATTTCATAACTGTGTCATGAATTCATGATAAATCACCAAGTTATAAGCTTTTTATGTCAGCAAAAATACATAGTCATCAGGCCATCCAGGCGACCGAGGGGTTATTTTGCACCCAGCTGTTTGCTGGCGCCAATACCCGCTATGACCTGCTGTGACCTGTGTTGTACTTAGTGTGGTGTCCAACGTTTTTAAATATTTTTGGGAAAAATATAACATGGTGTAAAAACTATTGGAATCCATTCAGTTACTGATTCTGAACCAATTATATTCAGGTTTCCCATAAACTAAAAATAATCTATACTAATATTATAAAGAGGTAAAATTTGTAAGTTTGTAAGTTTGTAAGTTTGTAAGTTTGTAAGTTTGTAAGTTTGTAAGTTTGTAAGTTTGTATGTTTGTAAGTTTGTATGTTTGTAAGTTTGTATGTAGGGGGTAATCTCTGGAAGTACTGGTCCGATTGCTAAAATTTTTTCACCGATAGAAAGCTGCTTTATTCCTGAGTGACATAGGCCATATTTTATGTACGCGGGCGAAGCCGCTGGCAAAAGCTAGTATTGTATAAACTCCTTGCTAAGATTCTAAGCCCACCATCCAATTATAACCCAGGTCAAGTAGGCTTCCACATCAACTATTCCCATCGCTCGTGGAGAGAGTAAGTACGCAGCATCCTATCCTCTGATAATAATCTCGTACTGCAAGATACTTATTTCCCAGCGGATGGCTGAACGTACACTGGCAATATTTTTAAGATCGGCACTGTACAAAGAAAACTGGTTGGTTTGGCAGTGTTGTGGAGGAAAAAATAGTTATTAGAATAAACTTGATTGTACACTAAAATAGTAACATAGTACACACATGAGCATTTGACATAAATGAGCATGGCAGTATGCTCACTCAAATGTCTCATTAATGGTTTCATTCAAAATGGTTGAGCTAAGTGGTGCTGACATACGCGTCATGTCCGTGAACTGGCGCTGTCAGTTGAGACTGATGATCTCTTAGCTGCCAGTGGCTTTAATTCATTTCTATAAGCATCATCATCATTTCAGCCGATGTACGTCCACTGTTGGCCATAAGCCTCCCCCAAATGATGCCACAATGAACGATACCGTGCGTTTTTTTTTTTTAATTTTTATTTATTCTACCATCAAAAGATGTCATTAATATCTATATTTAGAATTATTTTTTTCACATTATTTACATTGTTCTCACAAGATAGCAGCGATAAGAAGGATGTTACCGAGATATTTGTGAAACATAACATGGTTGAAAATAGTATCCATGGAGTTTCTTGCACATTCTTCTCCATAGAGCTCTACCGCAAAATAGATAGGTACAGAAGACAATCTCATGTATGTATTTCACTTTTTATACTACGCTCGGTGGACGCACACTAATGAGCGTTTGAGCCGGAACTGTTCGACGAGCGGACCGAGGCGCTCCGAGATATCGTGTCCGTGAGCGGTGTCCATGTGTGCGTTGCTCGAGCGCGCTTTGTATGTAGATTGACTTCAGTGCCTATATATTTTGTGGTTCTACGCTTTGGAATTTACATTTTTTCTGACTGAGTGACTTCTTGACAATTCAAAAGTGCCTGTCAATGGTTTATTTGAAATGCCTTTATAACATTTTTTTTTTACATATAATTAGGACTTGTATTAATAAATTAATTTATACAAGCTATAACCTATAAGCTTATCATTTGATCTAGCAATTACAATGTTATTGTATTTAAAATAGACTTATTGATGAGTAAAAAGATTTAATAAGCAAATATATATAATTAATTCAATTCATTCACGCTTGGGGGAGGCCATGTCCAACAGTGGACGTTTTTCGGCTGATATGATGATGATGATGATGATATAATTCATAAAACTTTTGTCTTCAATTTTCATAAATAGGTACTTCATCTCAACAACTACCAAAAACCAACTACCAATGCCTAAGGCATTAGGTCCGCCTCTGTACTTTTGTGTGCATGAAGTATTAAATAAATAAATAATAATAAATAAACTACCTAACCGTATAAAGAAAAATCTAACTAAAAAAGTCAAGTGCCAATTCATATGAATAATATTCGTAGTTGAATACGAGTATACTGTGGAAGGAATATTGTATAAAGCTCGAAATAACGAACCGACAATAATTGGAGCAGTATCACTCGAAGTTAGATGGTACAATAACGAACCTGGCTGCTAGTTAAAAGTTAAGCCTTTACATGTTAGGAGTCGAGTAATATTTATCGAGAGGCACACTGTACTGAGAGACGTTCTGGAAAACAGTACAATAGGCCTCCATTATTTTTTTTTTTATATCTAAGCTAGCTTTTGCCCGCGGCTTCACCCGCGTACATAATCCCAGGATTAAAAGTAGCCTATGTGTTATTCTGGGATATAGTCTACTCGTGTACCAAGTTTCATCGAGATCCGTTCAGTAGTTTTTGCGTGAAAGAGTAACAAACATCCATACATACAAACTTTCGCATTTATAATATTAGTAAGATATATGCAGCCTGAGTCCCAGCAGTGGGAACATTAAAAGGCTGATGATGATGATGATGATGATATGCAGCCTTATTTTTAGTAGGTATATGCGAAACCTGACCTAGAATTTTTTATGTAAAAATCTATGTACTTTCAAAACTGTATTATGAAGCAAGATTTTAACAAAAATATTTTTTTCATAGCAAGCTTTTATAGCTGGGTATACCTTTATAATTAATACTTGTCAAGACAAATCATACGAGCCCAAATTCGATGGGGTTGTGTCAATTAACTACGAAGTTCCTATAGCCACCTTCCAGTTCAATCATCAGATCAGTTCCATGTTATTAATTTTGCATTGTCATCTGATTTACACATGCATGCAAAATTTCAACTTAATCGGTAACTAGGAAGTGGGCAAGATTTAATTACAGACAAATATCGGAACAGGTGAAACTAAATAATAGCTTGTAAAAATCACAAAGTTTATACCGTTATGGTACCTGTTTGGCAACATAAATACATGGTCATCGGGTCACCCGAACGACTAAGAGGTGGTTTGGCTCCCCGCACCTAGCTGTGTCAACCGCCGCGTCTGTCTGTCTGTCTGTTCCCGATAAACTCAAAACTTACTGCACCGATTTTCAAGCGGTTTTTACCACTCGATAGCGTAATTCTCGAGAAAGGTTCTAATATATAATTTGTAAAGTGTTTGTATTTATTTCTGTGTACATTAACGATATTTGTTGAAGATGTCGGGAAAAAATAAGCCGAAAGGGGAACAGTGTTACCCCGAACTTAACGCAAGCGAAGCCGCGGGCAAAAGCTAGTGTTGAATAAAAATAAAAATAAATATTAATAAATAGCCAAGAAGAAAGAACTGTCGATCGACGCTGACTGAATTTATTCTGCCATCGATCTATGTCATCGATTAATTGATCGAACTCAGTCTGGTCGCACCTTTACAGTACCAATACTTACTTCAATGTAATGCATCAGTTAGCTCAGCTGGGAGCACTTGCATTTCAAAAAAAGAACATCTCTGAATATTTCATTCAAGAAATATTAGTGCTCAGAGCAAGAAAATTACCATGACGTATTACAATGTCAGTAGTTTGAGCGAGAAAGAGGTATAGAGCTATTTACTCTACTTAGCTCCATATATTTAAGGCCGTAGCACCCGAGAAATGTTATAAAACAGCGACTTTCTAAAGCTTACCCATCGGTATCGGTTAAGTCGAATGTGCTTCAGGTACATTGGGCTCTTGTAATGATTCCAAGCTATGGTGTCCATGCTATAAGCGTGAACCACTAGTTGATGGTACCGGCTTATCAAGGTTTTTATGTTATTTACTCATAAAAAAATGAGTTAATGATCATGTACAACATTTTCAACATACTTGTAATTATGACTTTTTTATGATTATGACAAAAAAAATTAACGCCTTTTTTTTAATCATCCGAATTACGCCCTTGGGTGGAACGGGACATAGAATAGAATAGAATAAACTTTATTGTACACCAAAACACCCACCCCATTCCTTCTTGCCTCTCATACCGAGGCCGAGCCTTCCTTTCGGCAACAGACCCTTGGCCCCAGTAGATTTCGACCCCTGCTGGGCCCCTGCGGTTGCTGACAACTCCTTGAGGTGCGCGGGAACAGTACGCGCCGTCAACGACTTGGGCTCGGTCCCGCCCGTCACCGGACGGTCGGACAGCGAGCTACCCATTGCTCGCCGTCCGGAAGCGCGTGCCTACGGTGGCCGGAAATCGGAATCGGAATCCCGGCGGTGGCCAAAGCGTTTGCTTGGGTTTTAATAAATTAATGGCTAGAAATTTAAGATAAAAAGGGGATAGTATAAAGGTGTTTAAATTGAAGTGGTCTGTTTACTCTGTTAAACGAGATTTGAATGGATTCAAAGACCATTTTATTAACGAGACGGTTGGATTTTAACCGATTTCATTAATAATGGCAGCTTTTGATGCCAGAAGAGAATACTAGAAATGATTAAAATGTGTTTAATTCGAAAATGACTAGTGCTTTTGTAATAAAAAAAGTTAATTCATTTTTAACTTATGTGTTGTGTCTTGAGAATGAGAGTTTACATGTTTGTGAACGCACCCACGATAAAAGTAGTAATAGTCATAGTGTGAAACAACGTTTTGAATAATTAGCCAAATGCGAATTATTACACAAAACTTATGGACTCTGTACAAAACTTATGGGCTCTATACAAAACTTATGGGCTCTGTACAAAACTTATGGGCTCTGTACAAAACTTATGGGCTCTGTACAAAACTTATGGGCTCTGTACAAAACTTATGGGCTCTGTACAAAACTTATGGGCTCTGTACAAAACTTATGGGCTCTATACAAAACTTATGGGCTCTGTACAAAACTTATGGGCTCTGTACAAAACTTATAGGCTTTGTACAAAACTTATGGGCTCTGAACAAAACTTATGGGCTCTGTACAAAACTTATGGGCTCTGTACAAAACTTATGGGCTCTGTACAAAACTTATGGGCTTTGTACAAAACTTATGGGCTCTGTACAAAACTTATGGGCTCTGTACAAAACTTATAGGCTTTGTACAAAACTTATGGGCTCTGTACAAAACTTATGGGCTCTGTACAAAACTTATAGGCTTTATACAAAACTTATGGGCTCTGTACAATACCCGAATTGAGCCTCGATGAATTTTCCGAATCACTAAAAAACTTTTTTTGTGACATAAACTAACTTTAAAGTTACAATTTTCAGACTTTTTCCTATACTTATGTTATGAAACCTTGTTTCATGCTAAATTTTAGAATTCTAGGTTTTTTTTTCGTGATGGGAATATCATCTAGTGACATCCCTCGCTCTTAGGCCGAGCAGGAGATAGTGTCAGACTTTTTCTGACTAAAAACCCCCTCCTGTTCCTTCTTGCCTTTCGTACCGTAGAATTCTAGGCGATACCTTTAGATTGCGTTAACTTAGAATTTTTTTTTTACATCGGCTTGGGGTAGCAGACTTGAGTATTTGATATTAATTTTAGTTTCATACCTCTACGCATTCCTTAGAAAAAGGGTCTTGATAAACGGACAAACAGACATCAAAATGATTTTATAGTGGTTTTGTTTCCGCCAGCTTAGTTACATAACCCTAAAAATGAAGTCCCACAAAAACTTTTGTTACATGATAAATGGGAAGTTGCTCAGTCTATTTTTAATCTAAAGAATAAACTTGGGAACATTTTAATGGCTAAAGTAGAGTTCTTGATAAGATGAGCACTTTAATACTAATCCAGGTAACGACTCGGTGTTTTGCTTCCAAGTTACTTGGTAACTTTTAATGAGGAGAAGTTTGTAAATCTAGTACTAACCGTGGTTTTTACCTTGGAGGATATAAATCGAGTTATTTCAATTCCAGCTGTATTAACATTTATGGTTGGCGGTCTGCAAAGCAGAAACGATAGCCAAGGAGGCAGCCAAAAGCCTGTTTATAAGAGACTAGCTGCTCCCAGCGGCTTCGCCCGCGTGATAGCAGAAAATTATCCCAAGGGAACATACTTCAGGAAAAAAAAGTATTCTATGTCCTATTCCAGGACATGGTCTATCCGTGTACAAAGTTTCATCAAAATCGGTTTTGCTATTTAGGCGTAAAGACGTAACAAACAAACAAACTCACTTTCGCTTTTATAATATTAGTAAGGATTAAGTGAGTGTAAAAGTTTTGTTACTATTTTGGTGTATAATAAAGTTTATTCCATCCTATTCTATTCTATTGTATTCAACTGTCTAGCTATTAAAGTACCCGACTTACAGCCTGGTGACAGACAGATAGTGGAGTCTTAGTAATAGCACAAAATATATAAGTATAGAAATCAATCTACATACAAAGCGCGCTCGAGCAACGCACAGACACCGCTCACGGACACGATGTCTCAGTAGCGTGTCGGCCCGCTCGTCGAATAGTTCCGGTTCAAACGCTCATTAGAGTGTGTCCACTGAGCGTAGGTATAAAAAGTGAAGTACATACATGAGATTATCTTCTGTACTATTTTGTGGTAATAGGGTCCCATTTTTACCCTTTAGGAACGAAATCACAAAAAAAAACAATCAGATTGTATTCCTTATTATTTTTAAAACAAAAAAAAACTAGAACAGTATAGTAACACACATATTCCCGTCAGACTGAAGACAGAAACAAACGGTTTGCAATCATGAGCTCGACAGTGTACAAGTATGTAGTACGTTGGAGGTAGTGTAATTTTCACTTGTGAAATATCATAGTGGAAGTGTGAATCACATTTTACAAGAATAATATGTGTTGTGCTGGCTTGAATTGCTGTTCTTGTTTTTTTGACATGATGTGTAAATGAAACGTGATGATGAACAAGCCTGGTTGTAGAGGTCTTTATAAAGTTTAGTGGCGATTTTAATTATCCGCAAATTGATAGATAGATAGAATAGAATAGAATAGAATAAACTTTATTGTACACCAAAAAGTAACACAGCTTATACATAAAATTAAATTTATGGGTAAAAATAAAAAATTACATAAGAAACTTAAAATTAATAGGGTGTCACAATGGACGGTCTTGTAATTGATTGCTAATGGACATGTAATTTGCGCTCTCGATAAAATGGAGCTGAGAATTTTAGTAAAGTAATGAACTCATTACTATACCTTATATCCAATCGCTCAACCATTGTATACTTTTTTAATGAATTAAAAAAAGTTTATTTTAAAAATAAGTTACCAAGAAAGGTATTTTTTAATTATTTATAATAAAAAAATACTTATTTAAAAAAATAATCCCACCAGAAACATTTCATGTGAAATGTTGCCAAGACGACCACATAAGGTTTGTCCTATGAAAAAGATATCAGATCTCATGTAGAGCCAAGCTTCTGAATCTACACGGCCTAACTCTACCGAGCCTAACTTCACAAATTCTACATATCAGTAAAAATGTATCAATGTATCAATGTACGAGGTCAAGTTCCGAAAGGAAGGCTCGGCCCCGGTATGGAAGACAACGAAGGAATGGGGTAGGTTTTTTACTCAGTAAGGGTCTGACACTACCTCCCGCTCCGCTCAAGGGCGGGGGATGTCATCCAGATGATTTTTACCAACCGAAAAAAAAAAAAAATTACATATCCTGCTTTACTACACGGCTACTTAAAACATAGACACATCCTTTCAAAGCTTAGCTTACCTTGCTTCAAAACCAAACCCAGCCCGAATTTCCCCAATTTCAAAGGCATATTCTATTCAAAAGAAGCCTATATTTTTCAAACTGTGTTCTCAAGTCGGAACAAATACATTTATTCATGAGGATAAAAATGCTTGTCTGCGAGTAGTTTAGCGTTTTTTCGTCTCAATATGGAAGTTGCTTGTTGAGTTACCCCTTTATTTTTGAAGAAGTCTGAAACATGGAACCCTGTTTCTGTGCCTCGAGAATATTATAAGAATGGAGTATACGCAGGTTGATGAATATAGGAATGTGAGGTCATGGTTAAGGTCATTATTATATAAGGTTCAGCCCCCCTAGCCAAGTTACAACCGTTTCACTTGCCTCGAACGCTTTGATTTGGCCACGTGCCCAATTCTTTTGTTCTGACCATACGTGATTAAGCGTTGAGATGACGTCATTCCCTTATATTTGAAGCTTTCTAATAGCGTTAACTATTGCAGATTAGCAACTTGTCTAGGGGCTGGAGTGGCGACCGCGTACCGGAAGACGCAGAGTAGGAAGGCCTCCTACAAGGGAGACTGATGAACTGGTGAAGGTTGCGGGAATCCTATCGATGCGGGACACGCAGTATCGTTCATTGTGACACTTGGAGGAGGCCTATGTCCAACAGTGGACGTTTGATAACTCTGACCGCCTATTTGCAGTCCAGTCAAATTTGACCTAAGCAAATGGGGGGGGGGTAAGGTTACAATAATTCACACACAGCTAATAATTGGTAGAATCCGACACCTGGAAAAAAAATACTCGAGGTCAAAGGTCACATTTTGATTATAGCATTTTCAAATTGGGTTGTATAAGGTGAATTATTCCACTTACATATAGTTGGTTTTTGCAATAAGGCTACGATGTTATATACCTACCTAAATTACTTATGAATGTATTTTTCTCTGGCTATGATTTTAGTCCGCAAATCAAAACAGCTTGCGTGATTTAGATAATATTTTTTTGTTTGAAATTTTTTGTTTTTATGAGCATTGCAAAAACTAGTACAGTAAGTTTAGCTCAAAACTAATAAAAAGTCCACCTAAACGTCCAACACAGAACCTCGCCCTATTGTGCCTGTAACGGCTTTAGCTAAAATCTGTTCAGCAATTTTCAGCTGCATCGCTTGATTGTACCTGTCTGTACTTGACACCTCTTTTGTTGCAGCTAGTACTTTTGTGCTGTCAAAAGGATTGTATGAGCTTTGTTGGCAAAATGCCTTTGATTGATTTTGAATAAAACGGTGAAAAATTTATTTGTTTTGTTTTTTGGTAAAAAAAGAATTTTGGTTTTGTATACCTACGGTAAAATGTCAGAGCATTGGTGGCTTATTGTTAACGGCCCTAACTTACTATAAGTTGTAGGCGACGGGTTCAAACCCAGCCAGGCGCATTACTTTGTGTAATTTATTACTTGACACCTCTTTTATTGCAGCTAGTACTTTTGTGCTGTCAAAAGGATTGTATGAGCTTTGTTGGCAAAATATGCCATTGATTGATTTTGAAAAAAACTGGCGAAAAATTATTTGTTTTGTTTTTTGATAATAAAAAAAACTTCGGTATTGTATACGGTAAAATGTCAGAGCATTGGTGGCCTATTGGTAACGGCCCTAACTTACTATAAGTTGTTGGCGATGGGTTCAAACCCAGCCAGGCGCATTACTGCTCTCAAAACGGTGAAGGAAAACATCGTGAGGAAAACCGGCTTGTCCTAGAACCATGAATTCGAAGGGCATAAGACGTCCACCAACCCGCATCGGGCCCGCGTGGTAGACTATGGTACAGTATAATAATATCATAATAATAATATATATCACACAACGCTGTCTAGTCCCAAGCTAAGCAGAGCTTGTGTTATGGGTACTAGACAACTGATAAATATACTTATATATTTCTAAATACATACATATTATAGATAAATTACACTCAGACACAGAACAAATGATTATGCTCATCACACAAACATTTGTCCTGGGTGGGAATCGAACCAACGACAATTCCTTCACTTAGAGAGGAGGCTTGAGTCCCAGCAGTGGGAACATCATAAAGCTGATTATGCTATGCTATAAAATATCATAAACCCAGTCTTATCACTTCGTTGAGAGATAATGGGCTACATTATTTATTTTTAATTACACATTTTTTGAGTTATTTATTAGCCACTGCTAGTGGCTTCGCCTGCGTAATAGTAGAAAACAATCCCAAGGAAACATAATCTCGAGATAAAAACTATCAGGTTTTAAAGCATTCCGTTTAGCCTTACAAGCGTGAACAGGCAACCAACAAATACACTCACACTCTCACAAATTTTCGTCTTTTGAAAACATATTACTGTGATCTGAGGCCCTACCACGAGTTCTTAACGCGATCCATTTGACGACCTAAACTGAACTGTAAAGGGAATAGAGCTATATAGGGTGTTTAGCTCCATCCCTCTTGTTTTTACACTAACATTTTAATACGTCATTATGGTTAGCCCCTGATCATAATCTCGATACACACATCGAGATTATTCAGTTAAATTAGTAAGGAAATTACAATTTCCTTGGCAAGTTAATTAGTTAAGTAGTACTACGGTATCTAATATTTAATCCAAATAGAGCATAAAAGAAACCACGGCACGTAACTCTTCACTCGTGCCTCAAAGAGATGTCAGTAAAACTGTAGGGCTGATGGCTGATAGGGCTGCGGGAACGTTTAAAAAAATTACCGTAAACCTAGAATGCAAATGGCAAAATGAAGAAACATAGAAGTGGATTTCAGTCAGTAAACGTGTGACACGCCCTTCCACTCCGCCCTAGATCGGGAAAAGTCATTGAATGATATACCACATAAGAAATATCTGTATTATATCTAATTATGCACACCCAAACGTTGCAGTGACCAAACCAAGATTTCTCAATAATTTATCAGTTTTAAATCCTAAATTAACCAAGCATTACTTGTTGCTTGTTGTGGCGTTAGCGCACCGGAAAATACAGCATCGGAAGGTCTCCCACAAAGTGAACCGATGACTTGGTGAGAGTCGCGGGAATGCGGTGGATGCGAAACTCACAGTACCGTTCGTTGTGGCGATACTTGGAGAAGGCTTATCTCCAACAGTGGATATCCTTCGGCTGAATGATGATGATATTGTAACCTCAACAAAAATTCCGCAGAAAATTGCAGGGTAGAATCAACGCCCAAACCGTTCACCATAACATCAATCACACCCGTCCGTCAAAGACCCAAGGTCAAGCTAAAGGTGTACAGTACATATGACGTCAGATCAACGTATCATAGAGTCGTTGAACCCTCCTAACATTTATGAAGACTCGTGAAAGATACTTTAGAATTTTGCACATATTTTTTCGGTTCTTTACTCGTATGAGTGAATATTATGGGGCTTGGTGAAGAAAGCTGTTGCTGGGATCTTGTGAAGGTGTGTTTGGATTTCTAGATCTCATTTTTGTTGCCGCTTTAATTCTTATCATTGTTTTCTAACTAAGCTTCATTTTGAGGTGGCCTTTTTTTATGGGTCGTGTGCGGCGGTGCCTCCACAAAAAAACGCTTTCTTCTTTGTGTTTGAAGAAGCTTGAAGCCTCAAGCTTCTTCGAACACAAGGTATCGCGCGCTTCAGCTGTTTTTTACGGCGGCTTCTAGCTTTTTTTATGGCCGCTCCTGGCTTTTTTTATGGTGGAGTTTTTTTGAAGCCCGTGTGGGGACAGTAAAAGTTTTGAGTATGACGCGATACTTGCGTTAGATAATATACAGTCCAAGATTAATTAAAAATTATAAATTAATAAAATATTCAATAATTCTTTACAACTTAAAAAATTACGAACATTGGTTTCATAATTTTTGTTTTTAAATTTTTATTTTTATTAGTCTAAATGAACTAAAAAAATAAAGATTAAATC
The DNA here is from genome assembly GCA_949319445.1 of Mythimna lalbum. Taxonomy (NCBI): domain Eukaryota; kingdom Metazoa; phylum Arthropoda; class Insecta; order Lepidoptera; family Noctuidae; genus Mythimna; species Mythimna lalbum. Next base: position 19,170,170 of record OX439346.1, on the reverse strand, counting down.
AACTATAATTTGTAAGCTAGAAGTCGCCGCAAAAACCACTGAAGCGCGCGACAGCTTGTGGTCGGAGAAGCTTGAAGCGGCTTCAAGCGTTTTTTTGTGACAGCAACGACGCACACAAACTACAAAAATAAAGCCTCCTCAAAAACAAGCTTGAAGCGGTGATATTTTGAGGCCCGAGTGCGGGGACACTAAAATATTTTGGAACAGTGAGTCAGTCCAGTAGAGTTAGTTTAGTAAGTTACATGCCTAAACTAATGCCAATTTACAAATTAAATAAACTTATGATCGATCCGCCGCATCCTAATAAAGACGAACATGGCATCTTAATTGGAGTGCAGTGTAACTTGTCGGCAATGATTGATCGAGAGGAGGACATGCTCCCAATATAGGAAGGCCAAGTTATAAGGTCAAAGTGAAGTCAAACACCTTACGCTTTGAGGTTATTGGTTAATAAATCAAATGGGCTCGAAGATTTATTGGTGTGTAAATCTTCAACGGCTTTGGTCTGAACAGAAATAGTTATGTCTACATCCAAGTCTTGTGTAGAATTTGGTGATGTAAATGATAAGTAAACTTTTGTCTTCTTGCTCAATTTTCGGTTATCTATATATAACAAGAGAAACTGACTGACTGACATACATGATAAACTAGCTTTTGCCCGCAGTCGCAAAGCACCAATTTAAAATTAAGTTTAAAATTTAAGTGTGTTTTTGTTTGTTAGTTATTCACGCTTAAACGGAATTCATTAAAACTTGGTACACAGATAGACCATATCCTGAAATCGCGTATAGAACACTAATATTATGGTATAGTTTGTTTTTTGGTTTTGTAGGAGGTATTCTCTGGAAGTAGGTACTGGTCCCGTTTCTAAAATTTTTGTACTGATAGAAAGCTGTTTTATGCCTGAACATAGGCAATATTTTATGTACGTATTTGAAGCCCCGGGCAAAAGCTAGTTTATTATTATTTTCTAGTACCACGTGGGTGAAGCCGCTGACAGCAGTTAATTTCAATAATTGTGATAGTTATAATGAGAGTGGGAGGTGGAGTGGGTTTTAATTAATTAAGTGCCTGTTTTATTAAAACATTTTTGAATACTTAAATGTTCTATTTTTATTCACATAATTAAGGTACTTATAGCGATGGGCGATTCCGAGATGTTTTAACAATCGAAAGCATCGAAGTCGTTAAAATAAACCATCGAGTCAACCATCGATTCCCCGTTCTATAAAACAATCGAGATGTTTCTCGATTGTTTCGAGTCAATGGAATCGACCGCTAGTTTTCGATTGTTCGAATCAGTCACTCTTACTCACCGAGTCTTGCAGTCTCGCTCGGTCACCGAGGTCAATCGATTGCATGCATCGAACCGAGGTGCATGTTAGTTAGAGGCGAGAGCGTGCCAGACTCGAGTCGAGCGAGCCGCGCGTGATTTGTGAACGTTTACCTTTACTTACGATTACGACGCACAATTTTATTTTTAAATAGTTTTTAAATTCATCAAAATGATTAGGTAAATAAACCCTCAATGTGTTTTATTTATTTTTACGTTTCCTTCTATCTAATTAACTAGTTGCATTTTATTCCCGTCGCGGTATTGATTCGCAATCACAACGCAAGTCCTCGCGAAACTCGAAGAACAACTCTCGAATGAACGCGCTATGCGCCAGTCGCAATAACAGACCGAGTCGGACTCGAGTCCAAGTCGAAACAATCGAGAATCATCGAGATGTTCGAACAATCGAAACAATCGAATAAAACCTCTCGCCATCGCGCTAGGTACTTATGTCACTGAAAATAGAACATTAATTTACTTTTTATTCAAACAGGTGCTGAGAGACATCTAATTGTAATATTTTTTAACATCTAGTTTTTCCCGTGCACAAAATAGGTACAAAGTCAAAGTCAAAATATTTTATTTCATATAGGCCTACAAGGGCACTTAAAAAACGTCAGAAGCTAGTGCACGAAGACAATCTCATGTATGTACTTCACGTTTTATACCTACGCTCGGTGGACGCACAATAATGAGCGTTTGAGCCGGAACTGTTCGACGAGCGGACCGAGGCGCTCCGAGATATCGTGTCCGTGAGTGGTGTCTATGTGTGCGTTGCTCGAGCGCGCTTTATATGTAGAAAGATATCTGTACCTTCCGTCCTTTTATCCACACAATGGAGGGCCTTATCGCATTCTGCGATTTCTTCCAAGCCTGCAACCTGGATTGGCCAATAATTAAACTAATGGCAGAATATAATAGAAAAACTTTATTGTACACTCTGACTGGATTTGTTTTTCACAATATATAATTTCCTTGTTTATAAAAGTACATATAACTTAGCAATCTTAATATATACCTCGATACATACTTGTATGTATCTATCAATTTGCCTGCTGCGGTCTTTCCGTCTTATCATAATTTAGGGGTCTTCAAGGCTAGAGTGAATATAAACTATTGCTCTTAATAAACTAGTGCGCTTCACCATCAACGATTGCATCACTGCTTACCATCAGATGGGAGCGCAATCAAGCGCTATTTTATATCATTTAAAAAAATGTGATGTTACTAAGTATCCTCGCACAAGGGCCCCAAAAAAACGCCGCCACAAAAAAAAACGCTTGAAGTGGCCACAAAAAAGCTAGAAGCGGCCGCAAAAAACAGCTGCAGTGCGCGACACCTCTTGTGTTCGGTGAGGCTTGAAGCCGCTTCAAGCGTTTTTTTTGTGGCGGCACCGCCGCACACGAGCCGCAAAAAAAGGGCCGCCTCAACATGAAGCTTGAAGCGGCGTTTTTTGAAACCAGTGTGCGGGGGCAGTAAACACCAAAAAACAAAACACGTTGAAACAGTTTCCGTGTGTTTCCACTTGACCGTGTTGTTTTATGTTATCTTATCAATTTTAGTGAGCTTGTTGAGTGTGACAACAATTGACTAAATAGAATACCTTCCCGGGCCTACACTTTAATTTTGTATATCTGTGTCAGGTTACACTATTATAAACACATCAAGGATTCTTATCAAATTCTCATTGATGTCAAGTTTAAACATGAACAAAAGATCCTTGCTATTACATACAGGGTGATTTTGTTTTCATTTGTTCTTGTTCAGGGGTGTAAGAGAATATGAATGAATATATTTTACTATAAATCAGACACGAAAATGTTTGTGTTATATTTATCCTGTACTTGTGCTATGAGACCTTGTTTCTTGTTAAATTTCAGGATTCTAGGTCAACGGGAAGTTCCCTTTTGGTTATAAGGTTTCAATTTCTTTGCAAATCTCAAAATAATAGGTAAAGACCTAATATTAGCTTAAAAAAAGCATATATGATCTTATTTTTAGATTACATTGACTTGGAAATTTGATTTTTTGACTACTCCAAGGGGTCTTTTTTATTATTGATAAGCTCGCGTTTGACCACTATCGCGCCTGATGGTAAGCGATGATGAGGCCGACGATGGAGCACGCTTGCCTAGAACTAACCTATTCACTCTTGACGTAAATACTATATTAAATATTATATATTGAGGTTGTAGCTATCAGGAAACACAGACTCCTCTAGGGAATTCCCCTCCTCAGCTATTCCTTATTTATTTTGGTCTATTGGTGTATTTGATATTATTTGCAGCTTAATACTTCGACGGATCGAAGTATTAAGCTGCAAATAATATCAAATATTGAGAAAAAGGGTCTTGACAGACAGACAGATGGACAGACGAACAGCGAAGTGCTAAGTCAGTTAAACAAAACACTTATGGAGTTTGAGTTGAAGATTATACATATTGAATATCCTTGAATTAAAAATCATTTATTTTGTAAACCTCACATAAATATGGATCTCTTTCATATATGTAGGTTACGACGTCCGTTTACATAGCTTTGTAGCAAGTTATACACGCTGCATGTATAAAAAGTCGAGTTTCACATCAAACAAGGAAAATCTAGGCTCTTGCTTGAGACAATACTCTTAAATGTCTTTTCAGGTGAGACTAAGGCCTTCATCATAGCCGGAGCTTTATTACTCTTATGAAATAACTAGCTGATGACGAAAACGTTGTTCTTCCATATGTATTTTCGAATAAAAATAGCGTACAACAAATTCTTTGACCTACCATCAAAATCGGCGATCTTTAGAGGAGGCCTTTGTCGATAGACAAGTTGAGGAGTAACCACTGTTTTCCGAATTAAAAACAGTTAAACAAATTAAATAGTATGACAGTTTATGTAGATTATTAGCTAGTAAATTTTGATAGTAGTAATAAGTTTATAGACATACTTACAAAACTTTTTGTTATTTAAACTAAGATCGACAATTTATTTATTTATTTATTTCTAAAAATTTAACAATATCCTTACAGGCTAAACAGACCCAATGCGATATTGTAGTGTCCTTGTTTTATATAGTGCCACTGTTTATACCGTAGCTAATTCTATATGTAGCTATCCTAGTGAATGTACTCAAAGCACATGAGAATATGTCGATGTCATCGGCGATTACGTTGAGAGTGCGGAGCGCGCTCGTCAGCGGCGCCTCGCGCAGCAGGTTAGTCCGCGCGCGCGGCACCGCCAGCAGCGCAGGTTGCCGACGCCGACCCACGTACCCGTCCGGCACGACTAGCTCCACTCTTCGCAATATATCTGCATTGTGTATCTTTCCTCTAATTATCTTAAAGATATAGGTTACTAGTGTGAGTTGCCTCCTGACCCTAAGTTCATTATATCCGACCATACCTAAGACAAATAGAGTTGGATACATCAACGGATAAAAGGGATATACACCGTATTCTCTCATATATTTGTACCTAATAAACTTATTTTGTACGCGCTCCAACATGAGACTATATTTAGTTTCATGTGGAGCCCAGATAACTGCATTAGATTCTAATTGACTCCTTACTAAAGCATTATACAAAGTTGTTATAGCTTTAATATTTGTGAAGCCTTGAACCGTTCTTAGCACAAATCCTAAATTTCTATATGCTTTTTTGCATATTTTAACTATGTGATCACGAAACGTTAGCTCAGTGGTAAATTGGACTCCCAAGTCCTTCACTTTCGTGACCCTTTCCATGAGCGCCCCGTCCACTGTATAATTATGCGTTATGGGGGTGTGCGAGCGTGAGAAGCTGATGGTCACGCACTTAGATGTGTTAAACTGCAGGAGATTATTCTTACTCCAAGTTACTACTCTGTCTATATCTCTCTGCAGTCTTTCACAGTCATTGATATTCTTTATATATACAATAAAGGCTTTATTATTATTATTATGTATAACGACATCAGAATACGTTTCCTCTTGTCTGATAGGCGACAAGCTCGACTGTCTTTACATAAGGCACTGAAGTGACTTGTATATCACCTTTTTTATTTATTTTTTTATGGTGGGGAAAATCATCCAATGACAACCCCCGCTCTTGGTCGGAGCGAGAGATAGTGTCAGAATCTTACTGACTAAATAACCCACCCCGTTCCTTGTAGCCCTCATACCGAGGCTCGAGCTGCTCATTCGAAACTAACCCTGTCCCCAGACTTGTCTATCATCTTTTTTTTTCTCGACGGGGAAAATCATCATTGACAAAACCCGCTCTTGGGTGGAGCGGGAGATAGTGTCAGACTCTTACTGACTAAAAAACCCACCCCGTTCCTTGTAGCCTTCATACCGCGGCTCTAGTTTCCTTTCGGATAACCCCGACCCTGGTAGGCTTCGACCCAGATGGGCCCCTCCTGTTGCTGTCAATTGTCTATCACCTGCGATCATCGGTTGTCAATGTAACTGTGTGGGAGTAATATTTGAACGTTGTTTGTTTGATGTTATGTTCTGAAATGTGTAATCTAGTGACTTCCGCAAACAAATTATATTAGGTTATTATCTCCATCATCCATCATTGTCCACGGCATCGCAATTTCAGTGCATAAGCATAAGTGAAGAGTTCTAATTCAGTTATTTTCTCTAACATACACATACAACTTTCAAAAGTCCTTCCAACAACGTCCACAGTGAACAAATAGAAAATATGTGTGAATTTCCTAAAACCAACAGACTACAAATAAGTTTTTAATGACAATATTTTTTTTACAGCATGGTATAGAGATACCTATATAATCAAAACTCTTCAAGACCATTCCAAAAGCTCAAACTCGATAAGATTATCTTATTCCGCTTATTACTAAGTTCCTATGGCCATGTTCGAGCTCCATCATCAGATCCTGGTTACCATCTAGCATCAAAGTACTCGTCAAGACGGACCAAACGAGTCCAAACTCGATAGGGTTGTGTCGTTTAACTACCGAGTTCCTATGGCCACTCTACAGTACCATCATCAGATCTACTCCATGTCATAATAATTAAGCATTGTCATCTGATTTATACATGCATGCAAAATTTCAGCGAGTGGAAAGTGGATCTTTAATTTGGAATATTTGATTACAGACACAAACATCGGGACAGGTGAAACTAAGTAAAAGCTTGTAATAATAATAATAATAATCAATGACAATGGGCAGGGCACATGCTCACAGAACAGATGGCTGTTGGGGCCGAAAGATTCTAGAGTGGCGACCGCGTACCGGTAGATGCAACGTTGGAAGACCTCCTACAAAGTGGACCGATGAACTGATGAAGATTGTGGGAATCCGATGGTAGGATCGTTCATTGTTGCGTCACTTGGGGGAGGCCTATGCTAAACAGTGGACGTCTATCGGCTGAAATGATGGATAATAATAAAATAGAACAAGATTTTCCTTTTTAAACGACACTTTAAAATCCCTTGCGATGAGCTATAAATATCCCATTAATGTTGCTCTCACACGTTGTTAGCTGACAACCAGTCCATTATTTTATACTCGATCCCCGGCGGCTACTGGCAGTGCAACAGTTGGTCTTATTAGCGGTTACTGGGGACATAAAGTCAGGGTTGAAGTGGGTTGTTAGAGGATAGGAGATAATAGTTGGTGTCTTTATTTATCTTCATTTTACACTGAAAACTTGGTTGCAGTTAAATCAAAGGAAATTGAATCAAATATGAAGTAGAATGCGGCATTTTAACAACATTTACTAAAACTCACATGAGAAGTATTTAAAGTGTATCGACTCCCATTTTTAGAAACGCCACCATCAGTCTTGAGGAAAAAGAGCAATTGGTAGCTCACTGTCCCAGTAGTGTTCCAGTACGCGCTCAAAGTGATGTCAGCAAAACCATAGCGGCCTAGTAGAACCAATGCCCTCTAGGGCCATGGAAAAAGATACCCATGGTCCTAGAAAGTATATGGCAACTGAAGAACACAGTGCGGTTTTAGTCAGTAATGTGAATGATTACCTACCTCGAAAAAAGCCACCACTACCTATGTGCTCTTCTGTCTGTTCTGTCCTTTCACTTTTAAGTGTATGTTTGTGGATATAAAATGACCATCCCAAGATAAACGATGTCGTTCAACTTTTCAATCACAGGCGCTATTTTCAAACTGCCTTTGATATACTCATTTCGTCATTCCACACATCCGGTGTAATATTCTATATACTTTAGCTTTTTTTTCTATGTAATAATTTTAATATACTTAGTCTATAAGAATTTGCATGCCGTAAGGTAGAATGTAGCGGATACACATATATATCATCTCACATCTGTACACTACATTATATTATTATTTTATATTAATTATTGTTAGCAAATAAATATCTGAATCTGAATACTTGCACTAGCCCATCGGATTAATATATAAACAAGAGAGTTTTGTTGCTAGCTCAAAAATAAACATAAAGTCAAAGTCAAAAGTTTTTATTTCACATAGACCTACATGGGCACTTATAAAACGTCAGAAGCTAGTGCACGGTTCCAAATTGGTCGTTTCCTATGGAGAAGAACTGGCGAGAAACTCCATGGCTACTCTTTTAAAAAAATGCTTGTTCATACAACAACAACAGCAAAACATAATATGTTTTACTGTTGTTTATTTTTATATTATAAAAATACGTGTGCTCAAAAAAAAATGCAAAGAGAAAATATCATAAATTATCATGATCATTTACAATTTTCAACATGGTAAGTTTGGCGAACAAATGACGTGTGACGATGAATGGGTTCGGTCTGTGCCTGTACAACAAAGGCGGCAACTTGTCAATAATATGAATTGATAGCGGTAAGCGACAGTTCAGGGGCTCGTGCTCTGATTGGCTAGTAATTGGCAAGTTGTACTTTGATCTTTTGTCGCCTGAAGAATCGCCAAACTTAAGTGGCGATGAGCAGGGCACAATGTTCGCAGGACAAATGGTTGACGGGGCCGAAAAGTTCTGGGCTGGCGACCACGTAACTGAAAACACAGCGTTGGAATGTTTCCCACAAGATAGACCGATGACCTGGTTTGGGTCGCAGGTATCTATTCAATGAATGCGTGATGCACAGGGCTGGTGTGTGGATCCACAATGAGTGGCGATACTTGGGGTAGGCCTGTGTTCAACAGTGGACGTAATCTTTTATGGTGAACTTGCTGCATGTACGCATTATTGAGTTCAGTTTTAAGTGTCATTGATAAATTTACAGCAATTAAATCATGCAAATGAGGTCTACTAGGGCTACGTGATCGTTAGAAAGAGTTACTGTGGCTGTTGACGGCAAAGAGTAACCTTTAGTTGCTACACAAGTGGGGTTGACGCCCTCTCACCCTATCCTAGAGAAGGAAAAGTCATTTGATAATTTCCTATTTGAATAAAACAGCCAAAGCTACCATCTTAGAGAATACGGATCAGAAATCTCGACCAACAAAGCAAACATAAGTTACTACCTAGTTGAAAAATTCACTCCATCACAAAATATTAGGCATAATGAGGCCTAAAACATAAGGTCGTTCACACAAAATATAAGGTCTTCTTTACATATACAGGATGAAAGCAGGACAAAAATGTTTATCTTTAAGATGAGAGAAAAGGACAGGTAGCTCTATATTGTATGAATCTGACAGCTGTCATCCGCACCATCCTATAGCAATTGTATAGTAGTCCCCCAACTTCAGTGTACTAAATCCTAAAACGTCACAATCTCCATGCTATCACGACTTGTTATCACCGCGCTAAACATTCTTTTGTGAACAGTTCTAACTTTTGTAAACTACCCGCATTATTTAGATGAAAGTTTCGCGGTTTCGTTATTTAGTGGCGAGATAGGAAAGTGCCTCGTGTCGGTGTGCCTAGTTGCTACTTATTTGAAGTGGGACAAACTACTATGTAGTGTTAGCATAATAGTAATGTTGGAATTAAAATTTTGCGGGTAGATATAGAAAATAAAAAAGGATTCGCATTGGGGACTGTGTGGGTAGTTTCAACCATAGTGACATGATTTATCAATTTGATGCTTGCCAGTGGCTGTACGGTTGACTGAAATGTTGGTTGGTGGTGTCACTCTGTTGATGAGCAGTTCTAACTTTAAATATTACGGCTCACCAACAGAGTTCTGTATTGTAGATACTAATTATTGCAGTATTCTGCAATAAGCAGTACAATACTGTAAAGCTCACAACGCGAGGATTAGCCAAATGCGATAAACACATTATTGGTAATTGTGGTAACGATTAGGGGTGGGTTTTTGACCTCCGAAAGTACAAACTTCATCATCACAATTTCAGTCAAATGACGTTCACTTTTGGATATTGTTCTTCCCCTACCGGTGACAGCAGTTATCGACGCTTAGCCGGCTGCTACTAACGCATTTATTTATTTATTTAATCTTCATGCAACAAAAAACGTACAAAGGCGGACTTAATGCACAGGTGGCGACGGCTGTAGTGAAATCTGCCATCATCAAAGTGCAAGCACTTAGTTTGCACGTCGCAGTAAGAAGCAATGTGTAGCACCAATTGTCAAAGTACACAAAAACTATTAATTTTGTTTTCAGTTTCAAAATGCAACAAATTTCCATTCGCACATGTAAACTTAAAAACGTTCGCAGCAGAAAACTCAGTCATAAAACACTAACTGAACTTTTATAAAATTAACACATTCCCTGTAAGTTGAACATTAAACAATTCAGTAATTAATGTACACGTGTTAACTTAATAAAGCTATCGTGTAACAATCTAAAACACCATGTATGTGCTACGTTGAGTGCTACGGGCTACGAAAGCGCTACATCGAGCTACGAAAACGTGCTACGCCAAATGCGTTCCCAGTAAATTTTTGTTGGACCTTGATTTGTTCTCAAACTTTTACTTGAGTTGTCAAACTTCAGGAAGTAGACCATGTCCTGGAACGGTACATAGGATACTTATTATTCCACGAGTATGTTCCTGGGGACAATTTAGTTTTAATTATATAAAGTAGTGCTTAACTGGGTTCTCACCTGATGGTAAGAAGTGATGCAATCATGGCCTTGAAGATACCTAAATTATTATCGGACTCGCGCAAATTGTTTCAATCCATCGATGAACGCAGTATAAAAATGACGAGGCGAAACGCTTAGTCTGAACAATATAGGAGTTAACAACGTAAGAGTGGACACCCGCTATATGTCGGGTTGTCCGATGGTAGAAAGATGATGGCGGAATCAAGTCATGTAATTTCTGCGCACTCTCCAAAATGCATCCTGTAAAATACGGAATGGTTAGCTACCCTACGCCTGTGCTGCAAGCTTTTTTACTTTGGTTTTAGTTTTAAACAATTGACACAATGACACGGTTTCTAACTTGGAGAAGTATACGATGTCCTGAGATAGCATGGAAGCACACTTGGTACTTTTTATCTCGCGAGTATGCTCCTTTTTTCGGGGGAAGTCGCTGGCAGCAGCTACCAATAATGTAAAACACTTCTCAACTCAGTATTTTACTATATCTACCCTAGGCATGTATGACGTGATGCAAGCGCATCAAGCACCCCCGCCACTCGATCCCACTCCCCTCCACTATAGCGCTATCTCTCGCTTCGCATAGACTTCATAATATTTAGAACGCTAAATTTTTTTTTTTGTATGAAAATCTAATGAACAAAAATATAATACATTTTTAAAAGTCATAAAACATAGTAACATAGTTTCAGAGGTTTTACAAATAACCTTGTATATTTACTCTGGTCAATACCCGTTCAATTATTTTATCATTACTTCAGCCCATAAATTCCCATGTGTAATGTAAATATTTGGCAAACGATTAAGTCAGGATGACGGGCGAGAAGATTCAACGCATACAATAATCAGCATATTTAATTATTACATAGCTTGAATATATTCATTAAGATGCCTGTTATTATGAGAAGCACCCTCGGGGATGTTTGCGATGGAGCTTGTTTATCTTATCGAGCTTAACCACATGAAAATCAATCACACTAATTACTTTATTAATATTCCACATCTATCAACAACGCCATCTAGTCCCTAACTAAGCAGAGCTTGTGGTATGAGGAATGGATGATTGTTACTGTCCCCGCACACGGGCTTAAAAAAAAAGCTAGAAGCGTGACAAAAAAAAAACTAGAAACAACCGCAAAAAACAGCTGAAGCGCGCGACACCTCTTGTGCCCGGTGAAGCTTGAAGCCGCTTCAAGCGTTTTTTTGTGGCGGAACCGCCGCACACGAGCCACAAAAAGGCCGACTCAAAATGAAGCTTGAAGCGGCGTTTTTTTGAAGCTCTTGTGCGGGGACAGTTATAAATATTTTTATTTTTATCTGTAAATATATTATTATACATATAAATAAATTACAACCAGACACAGAACAAAAACTGGGCAAGTGCTAGTTGTACTGGCGCACTGAGGGCTCCGTACTAACTTAGCTATAAGTAGATAAATAATTAAATTCCAAAAAGTTTGTTTTGTGACGTAACAACAAATTTATTGTTTTCAGATTTATTCCTATAACTGTGCTCTAAGAACTTGTTTTATTCCAAATTTCATAATTTCGAGTCAACGGAAAGTACCCTTCGAATTTTGATTCCTTTGAGAGTGTCAAACTATACTTATTTTGCGGCATAAACAGCTATCTTTTTTTTTCGTTAACTTAGATGTTTGATTTTTTCACAAATTAATGAAACCATAGATCGGAGTATATGGTTTTAGTTTCAATTCGATACCGCTACGCGTTAAAGAGTCTTGAAAGACAGACTGACAGTCAGACAGACGGACAACAGAGGAGTTCCGTTTTTTCATTTTGCGGTACGGGACCCTAAAAATTATTGAGCTCACACAAATATTTGCTTGGATGGGAATCCAAGTAATGGCCTCCGACATAGCAGTCAGGGCCACTGACCACTAGAGCAACATTACAGGCCAGTCAGAATGTAATCTCTAATAAATAAATAAATGATGATTATTTGTTTTATAGTCGAAGTGCCATCATTTTATCATAAATAACTAATGTGGCTGTTCTAAACTCTGCTTCATACAAACATTTCTCAATTACAAATTCACAGGTGCTGAAGTAATCAAAGGGCAGGGGTGCTCGCTACAAATAATTTAATATTACGAGGTTCCCAATTTGCTGTGGTTGTATAATAACAAAATGTTGACGAGACCCGTCTTTGGGTGACGAACGAATAAAGATGACTGAAATACATATTACACTAATAATATTTATTTATTATATTCTTTATTGCACACCAAATAAACAAAAAAATACAAGACAAACAATATTCAAAATAAGTATATGATGGGCGGTCATAACGCAAAAAAACAAAGAGGTAAAGTTTGTTTTTTTTTTTTGTATCAGGTAATCTCTGAAAGTACTGCCCTTCTAGTCAAGTTGATAATTTGCAATAGTTAACGCTAGTAGAAAGCTTCAAATGTACGGGTATGATGTCATTTCAACGCTCAGTTACGTGGTTAGAATAAAAGAATTGGACGAAAGCTTGCGTCGAAGCGTTCGACGCAGGATACTTTTTACCTATCATAATAAAAAAAAAAAAAAAAAATCGTGGGGTATGTTTCTATAATTAAAAATAGAATTATTAATAAACTTAATTTTATGTATCGTCATTTCCTAGCCTTGTCCTGTTTTATTTGGGATCAGCGCAACACGTTTTTTTCTTCTATTTTGTCCTGTCACTCGTCACGATATCACTAACTCCTTTTTCTTTCATATCACTTCTGACACAATCCATTTTTTTTGGTCTTCCATCTATCCGCATGTAAACTAACGCTTTTAGTAACATGCGTTCCATCCCTCCTCTTCACATGACCGTACCAAGACAAACGATTCCCTTTTAAATTTTCAGTCACTGACGCCACTTTCAAACTTTCCCTAATATACTTATTTCTCACTTTATCCATTCTCGTCACACCACACATCCATCTTAACAGTCTCATCTCCGCTACGTGCAATCTTTTTTCATCCGTCTTTTTCGCAGCCCAATATTCTGATTCTTATAGTATGACAGGCCCTATCACGGACTTGTAGATTTTATCCTTCAACGTGAGGAACGTATTTTGTCCACAAACATACATATAAAATATTTTAGCATCACACTAATTTAGTGTGACAAACATTCCTAGTAGATTTTTTTTTTCGGTGGGCAAAAATCATCTTATGACAACACCCGCTCTTGGGTAGAGCGGGAGATAGTGTCAGACTCTTTCTGACTAAAAACCCCACCCCGTTCCTTCTAGCCTTCATACCGGGGCTCGAGTTCCTTTCGGATAACCCTGGCCCCAGTAGGCTTCGACCCATCTGGGCCCCTCCTTCTTAGTAGATATCATCATCTTCCTAGTCGTTTCCCAAATAGTTTGGGTTCGGCTTCCAATCTGACTGGATGAAGCTTAACACTCCTGTTTTTCATAGAACAACGGCCTATCAGACTTTCACAACCCAGTTATTAAGCAACATGATAATCTGGATAGACTGATTATCAGACTTTCTGGTGTCTGATTACTTGTAACGACTGTCCAAGAACTACTGATGACAACCGGGACCAACAGATTCTTTACATGCCTTCCGAGTCACGCATTATCAGTAATTTCGTAGATAAACTTGAAAAATTACATCATCTAATGATATCTCCTGCCCTTGGGTGGGCCTCAGGGCTGTCTAACTTTTAATGAATTAAACCCACTGCTGTTCTTTCTTTGCCTCTGTTCCTGGGAGTCTACACCCTTTCTCTGAAATGAAACTTTCGTAAACGAACGATATTCATTTGACGTTAAAATTGCAAACAATCGTCTGTCATAATTTTTTTTTTTTCGAAATATAACTAATTAGAGTAGGTTGAGAGTTTGGGTACGTCAAACAATTTTCGTTTGTGCGAAATTTTAAGAACGAAAGGAATCGTGAAATATCAATCGAAACTTCGTTTTTCGGAGAAAGCGAGTAGATCCCCTGGGGTTGTCTTTCGCATCGCCCATAACCCCAGTAGGCTTTGACTACGGTTCGGTTCAACTTCCCTTACGCTCGGGCGCTGTCGACGACTTGGGCTCGGACCGGACGGTTGCCGGACAGTCGGACGGCGAACTACCCAAATTAATTGAAAAATTCACTTTGGTACTTGCCCGTTTTCGAACCCACATGCAGCATGAGAGGCGGGTGCCTCAAAAATCACGCCAACTACTACATTAACAAGCTTTTAATGAAAATCACTTTTTTATAGCAAGCATTTATAGCTCGGTATTACTAGATGGGGTTGTGTCGTTTAACTACCAAGTTTCTATAGCCACCTCCAGTTCCATCATCAGATCAGTTGCATGTCATAATAACTTTGCATTGTCATCTGATCTACACATGCATGCAAAATTTCAGCTCAATCGGTAACCGGGAAGTGGGTTAAATTTAATTTGCAAGATTTGATGACAGACAAACATCGGACCAGGTGAAACTAAATAAAAGCTTGTTAAAACAAGACTTACTTGTACTAGAAGTGGCAACATTACAATAAATCTTGGTTGCTAAGAAGCGTGCTGGTAACAACAGCACAATTTATTACGCACTACGCTTAATAACGTATCTTATCTAGCACTAGTAAATAATGTTAATGTACGTATCGTATGTTTTAGAATAATTTATTTGGGACACGAATTATGTTGAAAACTATTTTCTATTTCGTATTGTTTTGTTCTATTTAGTAAGTTTTACTGCTGAAGAATTAGTGCTGAATAGATGAAAGGTGGTATAATAAGATGTGACAAACTGGTACGGGTGATTATTAGTAAATTCATGTTGACGTACATATGTAATAATTTAAATATTAATCGAATTTGTGAAAATTGTATATGATGATAATAATTTCATTGCATGGAGTAATAATAAAATTAATGACATTATTATAAATAATTTGCACGCTTGCTTGCAGGCAGAATAGTGACTTTTAGGTTGTAAGATCTTTCCTTGTAACAATGTATTTGATATAGTCTGCTCGTGTACTAAGTTTCATCGAAATTCGTTGAACCGTTCGAGCGTGAAGAAGTAACAAACAAACACATCACAAACTTTCGACTTTATAATATTAGTTTTCTATTAAATCAATAATGCCACTTTTACACGCTGTTGCTGTAGCATAAGCATAGCTATATCATAATCAGCATTTTTAATGTTCCCACTGCTGGGACTCAGGCCTCTCCTCTAGGAGAGGGAATGGGCCGTAATCCACCACGAGGACCTAGTGCGGGTTGGTGAATGTCACATGTCTTCGAATTTTTGGTTCTAGGACATGCTGGTTTCCTCACCATGGTTTTCCTTCACCGTTTTGAGAGCAGTGTTGATGAAATAAATTACACAAAGTAATAGGCTTGTCTGAGTTCGAACCCGCGACCTACAACTCGCAAGTCGGACCCGTTACCACTCGGCCACCACTGCTCTTTAAGCATAGCTATATGTAGATACATAATAATGATCTAACGTTTGAAGTTTATTGAAATACCGCGATGCATTTCCGAGCAACCTTCGCATTCCTAATGTTCCGGGATTACTAAGACATGACGTCTAACACCTACGTACCTCTGTATGTACGTTAATAAAAACACGTTTGATTTATAGAATAGCCGTGTAGTTTTGTTTTATATTCGTAGTAGTTCAGTAGGTGTTCAGAACGTTATGCGTTTTTGAATATGGAATGTGTGTAATTCAAATGTAGAAAGATAGAATCTGAATGAATTGAATTTTTTTTTTTTTTTACAAGAAGAATATCATTCTAGGTGGCCTGGAAGAGATCGTGAGCGAATGTTATAAGGCCGCCCATTGTAACATAAGTTTTTTTATCTTACTGTCCCCGCACACGGGCATCAAAAAACGCCACCGCAAAAAAACAGCTGAATAGCGTGACAGCTTGTGGCCGTGCTCAAGCGTTTTTATGTGGCGGCACCGTCGCACACGAACAACAAAAAAGGCCGCCTCAAAAAGAAGCTTGAAGCGGCGTTTTTTGAGGCCCATGTGCCCGACACTTATGTTTATTGGTGTAATAGACAATAATGTATATATAAATAAACTAGTTTCACGTATGAGGAAGAAGGTTTCTTCCTCGATGATATATCTCGGCATTTTGGGTTTAGTCAACAATTCTTTAACTGATATATATTATTTTTTATGTAAATCGTAGGTACATTCCTCTGTTTAAAAAATGTTGCGCACAACAACTACAGTAGGTAATCCATTCACCTCAATCTCTGTTAAAACATGCAACTACAACGTAACAAGCAAAATTAAAATGTAAATTAAAACACTAGCGGAACCATCACTACATTGCTGTTTACATTAGCGAGTTTTATTCATGCGTCCGAACCGACGCAGCAATATTCCCATACATTGTGTGTTTACCCGTCAGTCAGAACGTCACCGGTGGAACTTCGGCAATATAAATGTAAATTATCGTACGAGGCCGATAGCACCTCGGATGTAAACACTAGTTTAAAATGTACATAGGTCCAGAATGTTCGGCGTAGAGAATCGTAAAAATGTTGAATATTGCATATATTTGTGGGAATCTGTGTTTTGCGTGTTAAGGAATATTTGACAGAGTTTAGTAATAGTTCAATAGCATTCAGAATAGTTTGTGGGATTTTCGAAAAAAGTGACCGCAGCTTTGGACAGCTAACAGTAAATGAAGGAACAAAAATTGTTTTGGTGGTGGAAAATCATCTGATTATTTGTCCCGCTCTAGGGTAGGAGTGGCCGAGTCAGACTTTTACGGACTAAAACCACTTGTACCTTTTGCGTTCCAGAACTATCAGTATATTCTTTTCAGAATCGATCCCATGGCCCTTGGGCACGCCATGATTATGGCGGTAAGTCCCCTCTTTGAGGCGTGGCTGGAAAGACCTCACGGCGTCCTTACCTTCAGCATGACGCAGGTCCTCACCGGACAAGGCAAGTTCGGGAGGTTCCTGCATCGAATTCAAGCGGAAGAGACGCCCGGGTGTCGCCACTGTGCGCAACGCCCGGAGGACACGGTGGAGCACACCGTCGAGGTGTGCCCTGCCCGGGCGGAGCATCGCCGTGCCCTCGTGGGGGCGATCGGCGGCGGAGACCTCTCGCGCCGGGCCCTGGTCGAGGCTATGGTTCGGAGCGAGGAGGAATGGCAAGCGGTCGCCTCCTTCTGCGAAGCAGTAATGCTTGCAAAGGATGAGGCCGACCGCATCAGGCAACGGCGCCCTCTCCGCCGTCGCCGGGATTTCGATCCCGATTTCCGGCCACCGTAGACGCGGGCTCGCGGACGGCGAGCTGTGGGTAGCTCGCTGTCCGATCGTCCGGTAATGGACCGAGTCCAAGACGTCGCTGAGTCGAAGCCTACTGGGGACAGGGTTGTCCGAAAGGGAGCTCGTGCCCCAGTAAGAGTCTGACACTGTCTCCCGCTCCACCCAAAAGCGGGTTTCGTCAAAGATGACTTTCCCCGTCGACAAAAAAAAAAATCCCATGGCCCTAGCAGGTATAGGCACTGCTGGGTATGGATTGCTGACGTCTCTCCCAATCGCGCGTGGAACAATCGCTTACCATCAGGTGAGCTATTGGTCAAACGTGAGCCTACACATTATTAAAAAAAACAATACGCGGCGTCGACGAATTAGGCTTGGTCGCATTATAGGTCGAGCTGATGTCGAGCTACCCATTGCTCGTCATCCACAAGCCCGCGGCTACGGTAGACGGATATCACTCTGCGATTTCCGACGGCCGGGGGTCTCTGATAGTAAGGAGGAACGTTCCCTCACTCATGCGGTCACATCCTTTGCATAACTGCTTCACAGAAGGACGTGACCGCAACCCATTCCCTCTCAATCCGGACCATGGCCTGAACCAATCCAAGAAGTATCTATATGTTGTCTAGTAACATAGATGTGGAAGTTTGATGTGCAGTTGCTTCATGGCAGACACAGGTCCCCCATCCGCCAAACCGCATCCTGCCGAACTGGAAACCGACCCCAAGCCAGTTAGGAAAAAGCTGAAGATGATCTGTGTTTATAAATAAAATCTAAGTTATGATCGTACAAAAACAAACAGCACATGTACCTAGGTAATTTAAAAAATAAAAAATGATCCTAAAATAAATATGATGTCTGTTTGTTTTCACTGTACTAAATATAAATAAAACAGTGCTTCTGGGAACTTTCATTTATCTGTCTATATGTTTGTATGAAATTATCTCATAAATGGTTCACTCGACCTGAATACCTCTGACGTATTTCTAAAAACATGTAACGATTGAATCATTCTAGCGTTCGATTCTTAGAATTTTACCTAGGAAATATTGGATACTAGAATTTTGTGTAGGTAATAGAGTATTATTGGAAACAGAATTACAAGCCGTAGTCTGAATGTCTCGAAAATACTGTGTTATGAAGTTTTTGATCATATATTGAGAATTGTGTATTAATCAAATTTATGCTTACCTAGTATATCTTAGTGGACTGTTGAAATAAAATCACCTATGGGTACTCCTTTACAATTGTATAACATATTTTTCTCTTCATTATTTCTTTTTACGTGAAGCCAGAATAAGTGTCAGAATTTTACTGATTAAAACTCACCTGTGTTCCTTCAGTTACCCATTGCATCTGTAGCGACATCTATGTCGCCACATAAGAATTACGAAGAAAATACGAAATCCTGCATCGCGCAAGCCACAATGTCTTTTTTGAACGATCCTGGGCGACAACAATGCTCTGGACAGGCATTAGCCCTAGTGGGTCCGTCTGTGGAACGCAGCCGACGACTTAGCCCTCCTAGCCAAGTTACAACAGTTTCGCTTGCGTCGAACACTTCGAGTTGACTTTGCCGCCAATGCTTTTGTTCTGACCACATGACATGCGTTGAGATGACGTCATTCCCTACATTTGAAGCTTTCTACTAGCGTTAACTATATGTACCCCTAGCCAAGTTGCTAATCTGCAATAGTTAACGCTTGTAGAAAGCTTGAAATGTTCGGGAATAACGTCGTCTCATAAAATTTGGCTACGATGGAACGACATAGTCTAAATTGAGACAAAGCTCCTTAAAAAAGGTTAAAAAAAAAACGCTCAGTCACGTGTTCAGAACAAAAGAATTAGCGGCAAGGTCAATTTGAAGCGTTCGTCGCAAGCGAAACGGTTGTAGCTTGGCTAGGGGGGCAGAATAGCAACAGACTTGTCTAGGAGTACTGGCCTGCCCCCCTAGCCAACTTACAACCGTTTTTATTCTATTCTATTGTGTCGAACGTCTCCAATTGGCCACGTCTCCGATTCTTTTGTTCTGTCCACGACTGAGGGTTAAGATGACTTCAGAGAATTGAGGAAGGTCGAGACAAGAGAAGAATAGAAACTATTGTAACCTGGCTAAGAGGACTGGTTCCTATTGGACGGCAAGCTACTCATGACTCGCCATCCGCAAATCCGCGCCTACTGATTTCTTAATTACCTACATTTCTATACGTTTCCTTCAACCTACATTTTAATTCATATTTATTCGTTTCTTTCTAAGCTCGTCATTAATCAGGAAACCCATAATATAGTCATGAATCTTCATAATTGGCTGGGTACTTCATTTACTTTAGTGCTCGTAAGGGCTGACACGCATTATTGGATTTTACCTACTAGAGGTCCCTTCTGTAATAGGTATAGGTACCGTTCCGGTAGAAAAAATAAACTTTTTATGTCTTGAGTTGCTATAGACTATTAGACGAATGTATTAATCATCATCATACCAGCCGAAAGACGTCGTGAAAGTCCACCACCGCGACAGGTCGAGGTATGGCGGACAGAGCTCCGGCGGGATCTCATGGTGAAATGGCGTCAGCGACTATCGCAACCCAGTGCTGGGCACGCCACAATTATGGCGGTAAGTCCCCTCTTTGAGGCGTGGCTGGAAAGACCTCACGGCGTCCTTACCTTCCGCATGACGCAGGTCCTCACCGGACATGGCAAGTTCGGGAGGTTCCTGCATCGGATTCGAGCGGAAGAGACGCCCGGGTGCCGCCACTGTGCGGAACGCCCGGAGGACACGGTGGAGCACACAGTTGAGGTGTGCCCTGCTTGGGCGGAGCAACGCCGTGTCCTCGTGGGGGCGATCGGCGGCGGAGACCTCTCGCGCCGGGCCTTGGTTCAGGCCATGGTCCGGAGCGAGGAGGAGTGGCAGGCGGTCGCCTCCTTCTGCGAAGCAGTAATGCTAGCAAAGGAGGAGGCAGACCGCATCAGGCAACGGCGCCCTCGCCACCGCCGCCGGGACTCTGATCCCGATTTCCGGCCACCGTAGACGCGGGCTCGCGGACGGCGAGCCATGGGTAGCTCGCTGTCTGATCGTCCGGTAACTGTCCGGAACGAGCCAAGGCGTCGACGGCGCGCACTGTTCCCGCGCGCCTCAAGGAGTTGTCAGCAACAGGAGGGGCCCATCTGGGTCGAAGCCTACCGGGGTCGGGGTTATCCGAAAGGAAACTAGAGCCCCGGTATGAAGGCTAGAAGGAACGGCGCGGGGTTTTTAGTCAGTAAGACTCTGACACTGTCTCCCGCTCCACCCAAGAGCGGGTTTCGTCAATGATGATTTTCCTCGTCGAGAAAAAAAAAAAAAAAAAAAAGCGGAAAGACGTCCACTGTTGGACATAGACCTCCCCAAGCGACGCCATCGGATTCCTGCGATCCTGACCAGGTTATCCGATCCAATTTGTGGGAGGCCTTCCTTCATCAATAATAAAAAGAAATAAATTTTACTTGTGAGAAATTACGCAGTCTTTGGACTAATTTACAAATTGTAAACATTCTATAGGAAAAAATTTACACCACGTCTGCGCAAAACGACCGGACGCTCAGCGTACGACTCCACTGCTCTGGTCATAGGCTCTGGTTGTCTAGACGATAGCCCACTTATTAGAATGCCCAAAGTGTCACCCTGCACTTTGGAGGACCTAAAAAGCGCCACTAACGCTGCTATAAACGTGGCAACCTTCTGGGCCTAAAAATATGAGAAGAAGAAGTACTGGTTTTCAGCATGGGCTGGTGACGGTATCGATATAATGATATTATACATTAATTGTGCGTACAACTAAGAAGTGGAATTCCCTGCCTAAAGACTGGAATTCTCTGCTAGAGTCTGTGTTTCCTGATACAAGTAGCTACGACATGGGGATCTTTAAGTCAAGAGCAAATAGGTTAGTTTTACATCATCGATCATTGTCATCGCTTTCCATCAGGTGAAATAGTGTGCAAGCGTGAGTTTAATAAATAAAAATGATAGCAATGAAATGGATAACATTTTATCAGGAAACATGAGTTTTCAATAAAAAACATTGTTTCATATCAAGTTTTTATCGTTCGGTACTAATCAAGGCTATCCCAAAAAGCTCAAACTCGATAGAGTTCCTCACTCAGTAAATTATTTTATTTCTATCGCTGATTTTTTTTTTGCATTCTGATCAGTACCCCTAGCCAAGTTACTAATCGCTAGTAGAAAGCTTCAAATGTACGGTAACGACGTCATCTCAACGCTCAGTCCAAGTGGCTCAGAACAAAAGAATTGGCGGCAAGGTCAACTCGAAGCGTTCGACGTAAGCGAAACGGTTGTAACTTGGCTAAGAGGGCAGTACTTTCAGCGACCGTCCGCTAACTCGGACAGTTACCGGACGGTCGCTGAAAGTACTACCCAAGTCGTCGACGGCGCGCACTATGCCCTTTCGCCTCAATGAGTTGACAGCAAACGTAGAGACCTAGCTGAGTGAAGCCTACAGGGGCTAGAGTCTGTTTCCGAAAGGGAAACTCGGCCACGGTATGAAAAGCAAGAAGGAATGGGGTGAAATTTTTAGTCAGTACGGATCTGACACATATCGTTCCGCTCAAAGGCAAGGGATGTCATTTGGATGATTTTTACCAACCGAAAAAAAAAACCAGTACTTTCAGAGATTATCTCCTACAAACAAAATATCAAACTTTATCTCTCCCTCCTCCTCCTCCTTTTTTTTAGATTAAATGCACTTTAGTTACTATTATTATTATTATATTATACACATGACCTGAAAACCCCAGTAGCTTATTAATACAGGTCCTACTTATGAATCAGAACACGTCACCGCCCACGATATTGTCATACATCTCAATTAACAGCATGCGAACCCCGTATCTCTACTTAATAAACTATTCTGTGAACTAGTGAGTGGGCTGGAACTTTCATACTGGATTCAGGTTTATACGACACTAGTTGGTATGCTCACAAAAATAAATATTATGATATTATTTAGATAGTATAGTCCAATGGAGGTCAATTAGTTAACGGAAAAGAAACCCTCGTTATCATCATTTCAGCCACTAAACGGCCCCTGTTGGACAAAGGGCTTCCCCAAGTGTCGCCACAATTAACGATCCTGCGCGTCCCGCATCGATCGGATTCCCGCAACCTTTACCAGGTCATCGGCACACCTTGTAAGAGGCCTCCCAACGCTGCGTCTTCCGGTATGAGTCCTAGAAACCCTCGAAAAGGAATAGAATTTCAATGCGTCATACATTAAGTTTCGTGATACATTTTTTTTTACTTAATTTTCCTTATTTGTCTTGGCTGGGAATGAAACCCACGACCTCCGGCATTACAATCAGGGCCACTAACCGCTACAACCAACAGGCCAATCATAAAAATCAAGCTACAGATTGATCGAATATCTTCTTCATGTATCTATCATTCTTTTATTACTATTAGCATAAATCACGTAGATTTTGATTATTATTATTCACATACCAGCTGGGCAGCTCCGTAATAAACCTGTCACTCCAACAAATATGTTCCAGACGTGCTAGTTCAATTAAAATGTAGGAAAAACTACCTAACCTATATCGAACACTAGGATGGAAAATAGAGAGTTGGTTACGTCATGCTAGGTATATACAGCCATCGCGAGCACTTTAGATCTAGCACATGTACTATCAAAATCGTTAGTGATAGGATGCGATTGGCGTTCCGGTCGTGTCCAAAGTATTTTATCTATCTATATACATATTATAACGAGGTAAAGTTTTTTTTGTTTTTATGTTTGTAGGCACTGGGCAGTACTCTCAGAGATTACCTTCTTGAGAGTACTGCCCAGTGCCCACTAGCCAAGTTGCAACCATTTCGCTTGCGTCGAACGCTTCGAGTTGACCTTGCCGCCAATTCTTTTGTTGTGACCATACGTGACTGAGCGTTGTGATGACGTCATTCCCGTACATTTAAAGCTTTCTACTAGCGTTAACTATTGCAGATTAGCAACTTGGCTTGTGGTACTAAAGATTTTTTCATTGATAAAAGCTGTTTTATTCCCGAGTGACATAGTCTTTATTTTATGTACCTACGCGGCGAACCTGCAGGCAAAAACTAGTATATAATATTAAAAGGTGAACTTTCAACGGACATATATATGACAACTTTATACCCTATTCCACATACCCCTAAACTGGTACTTTATTCAAAAACCATTTCCTTTCGCTCTATTCACTATTTTGGTTCTGCTGTAAAAGTTAGCCAATGGTATTCTTAAAATTGTTCCTTCGATGTACTGATGATTAACACCCAAGATAATTTTCACCATCATCATCATCATCATTTCAACCAGTTGTCGCCACAATTAATGATCCTGTGTGTCCCGCATCGATCGGATTCCCGCAACCTTTACCAGGTCATCGGCACACCTTGTAAGAGGCCTCCCAACGCTGCGTCTTCCGGTATGAAGTCCTAGAAACCCTCGAAAAGGAATAGAATTTCAATGCGTCATACATTAAGTTTCGTGATACATTTTTTTTTACTTAATTTTCCTTATTTGTCTTGGCTGGGAATGGAACCCACGACCTCCAGCATTACAATCAGGGCCACTAACCGCTAAACCAACAGGCCAATCATAAAAATCAAGCTACAGATTGACTGAATATCTTCTTCATATATCTATCATTATTTTATTACTATTAGCATAAATCACGTAGATTTTATTGGGCTCGTTTTGTTAGTTATGTTGAGACCTTACCTCCGGACTTGATGGAGAGACCTGCAGGTGTACTTCGAAGTTCGAAAAAAAGTTCGTTCAGTAATTACACTATTGAAAAATAACACGATCTGGATACTAGCCTTTTGTTCCTGCAACTGATAACGTTCCAATATACGAAGAAATTTAATAATTTTGTTGTGAGAAAAAGTAAATATTATATAAAAAATAATGGAAGACAGTGACAATATAACACACCGTACACAATATCGAAAAAGTTCGATAACCGAGATTGACTCGGATAACTCAGCACTTTTTGACTCAACTATGATGAGTATACCAAACACATCAATAAATGCTAGCCCAACTACACTTGACTTGGATGAAAAAGTTAATAAGCTCTCTAATGATTTAGAAATAGCACTACGTGAGATTCACCAGGTCATCGGTCCACCTTGTAGGAGGCCTTCTAAAGCTGCGTTTTCCGGTACGCGGTCTTCACTCCAGAACCTTTCAGCCCCAACGGCAATATGGTCTGCGAGCAATGTGCCTTGCCCATTGTCACTTAAGTTTGGCGATTCTTAGTGTTATGTTGGCGAACTGGACTCTAACTCGATCACGCATGGGAACTCCGAGCATAGTCCATTCCATCGCTCTTTGGGTGACTTTAAGCCTTCTAGTAAGGCCCATTGTGAGCGACCACGTTTCGGATCTTTATGTCGTCTCTGGCAACACACACTGGTCCATAGACTCGTCTTGATACACCGTGGAATGTTGGATGAGAAGATACCACGTAGCTTCCCGAACGCTGTCCAGCCGTTTGTCAGGTGATTTTAGTGAGGAAAATATCTCACTTCCCCAGTCTTCCCCTTAAAAGTCCAAATGCCTTTTAAAAGTTTCCACCCGGAAAAAAAGATAGTGTATCAGTAGATAGTAGCTATACCTTATACCTTTTACATATTGATTGATCGATCGTATCATTCTATCGTATCCATTTACTTGGGGACTCGTATAAGACGAATAGAGCCCGCTCCGCACTCGTACTGATAACATTTTATATTTATTTGCAATATGTTCTGGGCGAGACCTATACTTGGGAATTTGTTCCCACAGAAATAGACTGTTCCTATAAAAATAACTACAAAATACTGGGAAGGTACAAATAAATATGAATTGAACTATTGCTTAGCGTATATATTATTTTATTTATTTAAACTTCATGTACAGTAGTGGTACATAGGCGGACTTAATGCAACAAGGCATTCTCTACCAGTAAATCTCTCTAATATTATCCCTTCTGCGAAGCCGAAATGCGATTGAAGGAAGTGATGGACAGCTCAAAAGGCTGGCCGTTTTGCGCGGATGTGACGCATATTCCTACTTACGTGCTACTTTAAGTCGATATTATTATTTGTGTTATTTTAAGGTATGCGCCATATTTGACGTAAATACATTCTTTTTCTTTCTTTCTATCTTTCTTTCTCCATTTCTTTCTTCTTTAATCCTTACGCCCCAGCCACAGCAAGAGTCGCCTTGGGTGTCAGAAGTCGAAGGCTTGCGAGCGGCGAGCAATTGATAGCTCGTTTTCTGATAAGAGCCAAGCGCGAGTCAACGGCGCGTTGTGCCCCACGCATGCGTCAAAGAGAGGTCTTAGTATGAATATCAAAGGTTACTAGGCCCAACACATGCCAGGTCTGTGGGATTGTCCAAAGCCCAAAGTGCAACTGAAGGAAATAACAATAACTGAAAAAATACAGGTGGGTTTTAGCCAGTACACAAGCTTTTAATGAAAATATTTTTTTCCTAGCAAGCTTTTATAGCTCGGTATACATATATAATTAGTACTCGTCACGACGAATCATACGAGCCCAAACTCGATGGGGTTGTGTCGTTTAACTACCAAGTTCCTATAGTCATCTCACGGTTCCATCATCAAATCAGCTCCATGTCATAATAATTTGCATTGTCATTTAAATTAAACATGCATACAAAATTTCAGCTTAATCGGTAACGGGGAAGTGGGTCTTTAATTTACAAGATTTGATTACAGACAAACATCGGGACAAGTGAAACTAAAAATAAAACCTTTTAAAAATGCCATCCTAAGACGTGACGCCAACAACTGGTCCCCTGTGTCTCGCATCCATCAGGTTGCCGCGATCCTCACCAAGTATGATTACTTGCGATCGCGGTCTCAAATCTTTTGAGTTGAGTGGAAAAAGAAAAAAGTAGATGTATATTGAATTGATGGAACTTTCCGCATCTTGTTATGTAAGTTACATAAACGGAACTATATTTACTAGTTTATTTTGGTGACTCTTTATGAAACTATATTTAGAAGTAGGTCTCGTATTATTTGTGACATCAAAGAACATCTTCTGTACATTATTATTCTATTGAAATATGTCGACAAGTTTATCGATACTACTGTTATTTATATCATTACTAGCTTTTGCCCGCGCGGCTTCGCTCCCGCTCTCGTCTCTACTCCAGACTACTATATCCAACTCTACCCTACTCTACCCTACTCTACCCTACCCTACTTTACCCTACTCTACGCTACTCTACCCTACTCTACCCTACTCTACCCTACTCTACTCTAATCTACCCTACTCTACCCTACTACTCTACCCTACTCTACCCTACTCTACCCTACACTACCCTAATTTTATTTTTTTTCCATAAGAACCTTATCCGCACAATAACAATCACAACAAAAAAAAAAAACAGCCAAATCGGTCAAGCCGTTTTCATGCCATGTCGTGACAACGGAAAACGGGGGTCATTTTTATAATATAGAAGATAAAGATAAAGATTATTTGGCTGGTAAGTACGTTACTAACCATAACCAAACCCAGGATTGAGGATATCGGCAGAAGTACCAAGGTTACCGACATAGCACGAAGAATCGTCAAACTTAAGTGGCAATAGACACATTGCTCGCAGAACAGATGGTCGTTGGGCCCGAAAGGTTCTGGAATGGCGACCACTTACCAGATGACATAGCGTTGGCAGGCCTGCTACAAGGTGGACCGATGACCTTGTAAGGGTTGCGGGATTCCGATGGATGCGAAACGCCGTTCATTGTGGCGACACTTGGGGGAGCTATGTCTAACAGTGGACGTCTTTTGGCTGAAATAACGATGAACCAAACTCAAATAAACACTGTTTACAATTTACTGAATCAAAGCTGCTCTACTGCATGACGCACCTAAGGTATAACTTCGTAAAACAAAGCCCCTTAAAAAACCCAGGGTTGCTACTCGCTTCCAAATAAAACTACGGCAAGTGTCTTTTGAATTTTTCGTTTCTGTCGCTTGAAAACCCTATTTGCACGGAAGCAAGCCGTTCGCGCTTTTCAAGCTAATTATTGAGCTCCCCTGCAGTTCGCCCTCATCGAGTTTGATTTTGTTGTTTTGCAAGTCTCCTTACGGAAATATTTCAAAATGTTTGTTGTTCATTTCACTTTTGAAATGAATGAGTAACGGAATGGATTTTCTTGGGTTTTTAATTTTAATAAGTTTTCATTGTCGTCATTGATCTCATCACCCCTCCTCTTCACATTATCGTACCAAAATAAACGATTGTCTTTGAATTTTTCAGCCATTTGCGCTACTTTCAAACTTTCCATTTTATAAATTCTCATCACACCGCATATCCATCTCAACATTCTCATTTCCTGTACATGCAATCCTTTTTTCATCTATCCTTTTGCATAGCGGATACTTTTTTCCAAATCGAGCTTCCAGCTTGAAACACAAGTCTTGGCTTTTATACATACGCAGTATAGCGTTGGCATTCTACACGGACGCCACTAATAACTTATTTGTAAGATACGAGTATCTAAATCGTGGATGTATACATGTACACCACCCGACACGCATCATTTTAAAGGCACTCGAATCATGCTTCGCACACCTAATGATATGACACGGTGGAGCACACAGTCGAGGTGTACCCCATTAGGGCAGAGCATCGCCATGTCCTCGTGGGGGCGATCGGCGGCGGAGATCTCTCGCGCTGGGCCTTGGTTCAGGCCATGGTCCGGAGCGAGGAGGCGTGGCAAGCGGTCGCCTCCTTCTGCGAAGCAGTAATGCTAGAAATATGCTAAAAAAAACACCTAATGATATAAATATTCTCGTGCGACAGTAGTTTTAAGGTGATAAACCATCCAATTATTCCAGAAGAGCATGTCAGAATTTTACTGACTAAAACCATACCTATGTCCTTCACTTGTTCTTTGCGTTCTAAGACTACGAGTTTCCTTTTCAGAAAATTCCTGCGGTCCTAGCGGGCATCGACCCTGCTGGGTCCCTACGGTTTGCTGACCTCTCTTGAGGAGCGCTTGGATTACTACTAAGCGCTGGGCTCGGTCTGGACAATCACCGGACGGCCGGACGGCGAGCTAACCATAGCTCATCTTCCACAAACCCGCGTCTACTTGTGCGACCTTAACGTTATGTTTGATAAAGTAACAATGGTCGATAAACTGAACTAATTTGCTGGAAGCTACTCCATCTGATGTCCAACCCACAAAGTGCGACATGCCATAGGCTCGTAATGGCGCCCAGTGCCATTCGTGAGTTATCGACAGATGCCAGTGCTCGGCGCCGATAAGCACGGTCGGTGTCTATGAGAGCTAAAAATAGAACTGTTTTGGCAAGTATATAGTTTGGTCGTTTTTGACACGTACGTGAAATGGCAACAGAGCTTCCAGTTCTTATTAGAGTTTAGTCAAACTATTACCTTTCTCATAAGCTAACTAGCTGACAACAGCATCGCTAGCGACATTAGGTTTCTCTATACAAACTTTGGACCCCTATTTCCTTCCCTTAGGTATTATATTTTGGTAAATCCTCTTACTGGTCGCCTTTGTCATAAAAGGAAACCTTGGGAAAAATTTACTATGCTACCCCGCACACGGGCCTCAAAAAAACGCTAGAAGCGGCCACAAAAAAAAACTAGAAGCGGCAGCAAAAAACAGCTGAAGCGCGCGACACCTTGTGTTCGGAGAAGCTTGAAGCCGCTTCAAGTGTTTTTTTTGTAGCGGCACCGCCACACGCGAGCCACAAAAAAAGGCCGCCTCAAAAAGTAACTTGAAGCGGCGTTTTTTGAGGCTCGTTTGCGGGGACAGTAAGAAGATTTACCAAAACACACACACAGACAGAAAAATATTTTCCTCGAAACATCGAATAAAGTTATACATGTGACTGCCTAAATAAATACCAAACATTGGCAATTAAGATCTAATTGCGTTCTCTTGAGACTTCATCCACACACGTAGGGAGGCCAATAAGACCAAAAATTGGCCGGCCACACATTGGACCATTACATATTGACCACCCGCTGTTTGTGTTAATCAAAATGTATTGAGTTGATGGTTATTGCTTCAGTCGTTGTTTTGTGCGACTTAAAAAATATATTTGTGTATATTAACATTAGTTAGTAGTTTAGTAGTTATTAGTTTTAGTATATACTAAACCCGAAACACGTGTATTTTTATGTAAAGAATATATCATCTACAAAATTTCATAGCTGTATCATGAAAAATCACAAAGTTGTCAGCAAAACTACATAGACACCGGCCATCCAGGTGACGGAGTATTTACTTTATTAATTTTAATCAGGCGTTGTGCACCAGTATCCAGCTTATTGCAGGCAACTAATGCCTGCTATGACCTGCCATGACCTGTGTTGGACTTAGTATCGGTGGTGTACAAACTATAGTCATGTTTTGCATATACTAATAATACTAAAAATAATACACAGATATGACGCGCCATCGACGACTTGGGCTCGGTTCGGACGGTTATCTGACGACCGGACGGCGAGCTACCCATTGTTCGTCACGCATCGAGGACCTTATTCGCTCACGCGACTATCCCGTATTCTTGCTACTTCAGTCACTCACTCAAATCTGAGCATCATCATGACGTGACTTTTGGCCATTTGGCCTGATGTTGTGCGTTGTAGATTTTAATGCTGCTTCACTTGGTCAAATCGTCAAATTGAGTTTCGTCTCCTAGGTCTCTCACCTTCCATCTTCCCGGTAACTATAAGTTTCCCAGGTCTACCTTCAGTTTTGGACTGCGAGAATGACCGAAAGAGTTATCGTGATCCCTAGAACAGCTTCTGGAGGAACTCAGGAGGGTATTAGTCATTAAAAGTTTGACAAGATTTATCTAGAACGGAAGAAGCTAGTTGATGATCGAAAAAACCGAAAAGGTCTATCTTTAGGTAGTGCTTTAGGGTAGAGCTAGCCCCAAATCGCATTTTCCTAAGCTTCTATGTTTTTCTTTCACTCGTATAGAGTCTTCATTAACAAGAGCTTCTCGCTCTCCTCAGTGTTGCTAACCACCGCGTTGATTCTTCCGCTTGCGATCGCATTCCATCTTGGGTTTCTAAAGACTGCCACACATACAACCGCTTCGATTGAATCCAAAAAAAAACAAATAATAGATTTATAAACTTGATATTCTCTACATTTTATTTGTTGCCTCAACTTTGATGTGTATTGGCATACACGTATGTGAAATGAATGTGAGGAATGTGAGCTTTCAGCGTTAAGGCATTCCGGCATCGATTGGGATACATATTTTTGCTATGTACTGTGTTATATAATTTGGCCGGGTTCAATAGACATACCAAATTTAAAACGTACAGAGGCAAATTTCTAGTAAGTTAAGTGCAATAAAAGGAAAAAAGATATACAATACAAATAAAATCTTGCTTCATTAGATATACTGGAAAAACTACAGATACATTTTATAACTGAAACAAAAGCTATTGCTTTGAAAAATTTTAGAAACGATATTTCTTTTCTAAACCCAATAAAACGTCTTATTCTCATAAGTCTATATTTTGGTTCCGCGAACGAAAATTACTCAATATTTATTTTAGTCGACCTGTTGCGTTCTCCCGAGCGAGGAACCAAGACATTCTAAAGCCGATTCTATGTCCATATACAAACGGTTTATTTTACGTTGAGGTTTTGAAAATTGATAAAAATCTTACCAAAATGAAACGTGGAGAGTAAACTCAATTCTGTGATGTGTTGAGCGATATTACCCAACATTAAGGTTATAGAGGCTCAGTGCTGGCTTTTAAACCTCTCGACTTATTCATGAACAGGATTAACATTGAAATTTTTCCGAAAATACCAGCATTTGTTTACATTTTTAACACTTTTGGAGTATGGCAGGTTTAATATTGTAAAAGGAACTGTATTATTTATTCACCAAATTAACTTTTAGTACAAGTTCTTTCTTCTTCATATCATCATTTTAGCCGAAAGACATCCGCGTTAGACATAGAAGTGTCGCCATAACGAACTGTCCTATGCAGCTCGCATTCATAGGATTCGGGTTTATTTTTTTCCATCACAATATCTAGTAGAAATCAATTTGCTAATAATTAAAACAGCCACTAAACATCTTTTGAAAAAATCCAACCGAAAACTCATTTAGACATTTCATTTGTAAATATGGGCCACAGTTAGTCATAGACTAACTGTTGCCCACGGCTACGCCCGCGCTCATAAAATGTAGCCTATGCCACTCAGGAATAGAACAGCTTTCTATCGGTACAATTTTTTTTGCAATCGGACCAGTACTTCTAGAGATTACCTTCTACAAACATAAAAATAAACTTTACTTCTTTCAATATTAGTGTAGATTAAACAAGCTTATAATGAAAATAAATTTTTCATAGCAAGCTTTTATAGCTCGGTATACCTATATAATTAAAACTCGTCAAGACGAATCATACGAGCCCAAACTCTATGGGGTTGTGCTGTTTAACTACCAAGTTCATATAGCCACCTTCCGATTCCATCATCAGATCAGCTCCTTGTCATAATAATTTGGCATTGTCATCTGATTTACACATGCATGCAAAATTTCAGCTCAATCGGTAACCGGGAAGTGGGTCAAATTTAATGTACAAGATTTGATGACAGACAAACATCGGGACAGGTGAAACTAAATAAAAGCTTGTAAAAAGAATTTACAGTTGCTGTCGCTGACACAGTGTCAGTTTATTCAAGTACTGTAAAGTGATTCCTTTACTGTTTGTTGATGTCCTGTCTCCATGACAACCTGTTGGTTAGAACTGAGTGGTTTATGATCGGCCATTTGTTGTCCTAAGTGTCAAAAGCACTATAAACCGGGACAAATGTGATGTGGAGCGCATTTATAAAGTTTTTAGTGTGGTATGGACAATCACACTAACATTATAAAGACATCACTAGAACATTACAAGTTTGTATGTGTGTGTATATTTTTTACTGTTCCTTCCCCTCTGATCACTCCCTTTTCTCAAACAGCTCAACGGTTTTGAATGGGTACACCATGGCTATGTTTTTTTTTTTTATGAGTGAAATCATCAGTGTGGGAGGTGCAGCAGGGGCCCAGCTGTGTCGAAGCCTACTGGGCCCAGGGTTATACGAAAGGGAGCTCGAGCCCCGGTATGAAGGCTAGAAGGAACGGGGTGGGTTTTTAGTCAGTAAGAGTCTGACACTATCTCCCGCTCCGTCTAAGAGCACGGGTTATCACTGGATGATATTTTCCCAACATAAAAAAGGCCTACTAGACAACAATATTTTATTTTATAGAGCACAGACAACAATTTCGTTTTAAAGTACCTACTCCAAACAAATATCCAAAGCATTTATCGTAAAAATATCCCGAAATCAAAATAGCGAGGAATGAATTGCTTCTATCGATTGATTTACAACGCTCTAAGATTTACACCTCGTTCCAAACATACATTAAACTCCAAACTATAAAATGAAACAAAATGCGTGATATTGTAGAAGACAAGACCGTTGCCATAAAAATCTGTTACGACGAACTTATTGTGCTATGAGTATCTAAAATATAGAATGTAACGGACTTTCATATTTTTTGCATAAGGTTCATATTTGGTTTACGCAAATATGATGATCATGTTTCCGAGTTCCGTGTTAAGCTCTAGTGGTTGCCAATTCGCCTTTGCCGGAATGCGCATATTCTTTCCCTCTTGTACAATGAGCTATTTTACCCTTTTACCCCTCATTATCTCAAGAAACGGTTCAAATTTCTTTGTGATTCGCATACGAAATCAACCCAGCTGAGCGGTTGCCTCGGCTTCGACCCAGCTGGGCCCTTACGATTTACTGGCATCTCCTTGAGGCGGAAACTACACGCCGTTGACGACTTGGGCTCGGTCCGGACGGTTACCGGACAACCGGACGGCGTGCTACCCACTGTAAGTTTCCGTAAACTTACGCTTACTGTGACTGGAAATGGGAATCGGGATCCCGATGGCTGGGGCCTGTCAGCCATTCCATTACCCGTGCTGTCGCCTCCTTCAGAGTTCCTGCTTCGCAAAAGGAGGCAACCGTCTGCCATTCCTCCTTAGTGCGGACCATGGCCTGTACCAGGGCTCAGCGCGAGATCTTTGCTGTCGATCACCTCCAAAAGGACACAGCGGTGCTCTGTCCAAGCGGGGCACACCTTTACCGTATGCTCCACCGTGTCCTCCGGGGAGTCTTGTTGACCTGCGAAAGACCACGTAAAAAAACAGATGCAGTCACCTTTTCTCTGTTAATAGCCGCGTGGACAACACCAGTCGAGGGACTGTCTTACGTCTCGATCTGAAGCGATACCTATTATTATTATTATTTTGAAGATAAGGGGCTATGCATCTCTCGTAGTGTAGGGGATGTAGTCACTGCGACCTAAAAGATCTATGACTGACTCGCCACCTTATAGTAACTCTTTTAGCCCGGAGGCTTCCAGGAAGTCTAGAATACTCCTAGCTTTAAAAGTTTTAATCTCCTCCGGGCGAATAATGTTTAGGCCCTACCTATAAGAGATACTTAAAGCCTACATCATAATAAACCAGTTGCATGATCGGAAATAGTTTGTTTATTGCTCATAATCCACTCATCACCCACCCAAAATGTTCTCTGGAAGAGATTCCAACTCTGATCGACATCTTGAACCGATATATATTTTAAGTTTGACGGGTAAAAGAGTGTTTAAAACGATTCACAAGAAATAAATAAATCATTTATGAAGCGGATAGTGTTTGTTTGTGCTTTAACAATTCTGTGTGAAGGTTAGCGCGTTTGTATATATTTCGTCTTGCAGACACGTTAACGTGCCTACCTATAAGATATAAGTTTGATATACCTATGTTGTAGTGGGATGTATCGGACTACATAACTAACTAGTTTGATACATCCCACTGCTGCGTAACTGTCCCCGCACACAAGCCTCAAAATCGCTAGAAGCAGCCACAAAAAAAGCTAGAAGCCGCCGCAAAAAACAGCTGACGCGCGCGACTCATCTTGTGCTCGGTGAAGCTTGTAGCCGCTTCAAGCGTTTTTTTTTTTTGTGGCGGTACCACCACATACGAGCCACAACAACAGGCAGTAAAGCCTTCCTACTTCCGTTGTTCTCAAACATGTTTGCTTTCTGCCATTGCAGGCCAAATGTTTAGATAAGAGTTACATTCGATCCTCCATCTTGATCCTTGAGACATCCATCTACTCTTGATCCTTGAGAGCCTAATCTTCGGCCTAACTCATCCTATGCTGTTTTCCCCGCAGTGGCCCCGTAAGGGGAGCCTAAAGGCACACCACGACACGGGGAATACACGTTAAACGTGAAGTCACTTAAATTTTAAACTAAGTTCTAGCTAGGTGATATTATATTAACTGCCAAAAGAGATGGCTATCACATTGATCTGCAAGAAAGCACTCATGAAAAAGGAACTTCAAAAACCCGACCAACCGACTCATAAAATCTTGCCAGTCAATCACATACGAGACATTATGTAATGTACTTGCTTTTTCCACAATTGGGTTAGTACCCTGGGACCCTATTTGAGAACCCACATCTGTCATTACTAAATCGTCGTCTAAGGTCAAAAGTTTTCTTTGTATATGTAATCGCACTAGGGCCATTTGTTTTGATGGGATAATCTTGTGTTTTGCGAGAAGCCCTCAAGATCTTAATGCGTCGAACAAACACTAACCCTTTCAATAGCAGAGGTAGCTACGTACCTGTAGTAGCAATTTCGGTTGTCTATGCAAATACATAGAGTATTTATAAATTTTATTTTTAACTTTGGCTTTTGCTAAGCTCCATTTCGGACCATCGATCTAAATGATTTAAAACGTAAACGTAACGTACGTCTGGGTAAACGAAATATTTGGAATTAAATTTAAATCATAATTCATTAAACCCCAAGCGAACGCCGTAGTTCTATGATTGTCTTTCTATTGTGTCTCTAATTACGGTATTCAAAAGGTTAAAATACTATAATTCACTAAATCAACCTTATTATTCTCCCACTACTAGGAGTTACCTCATCATCTTCTTGCCAATGCTACAAATTAATTGGATGGAGGCGTACCATCGCGATCATTTTTACCTGATCACTTAAAAAAATCGCTTGATACCTGCGACTCGGCGCCAAATCAAACCCTTTGAGTGCAAAGAAAAATGAACTTAGCGGTGGTCAGGCTGAAGTGTATTTGATGGTACAATAACATTCTTCACTCAATCCATCCATTTATGACAGCATTTATGCATGGAATAATAACATTTGTGTGGCCAAATGATAGTTGTTTCGGGTCTAGGTGTCTTATTATCTATATGACTTTAAATGTTTGTGAATGCAGCCACGATACAGAAGTAACATCTAGAGCGGGGCAATCGATCTTTTTTTAAAAAAGTGAAAAAAACCTTGAAAAATAAAAATTTAACAATTAAAAAAAACAATAAAAATTCTCGCTCTGTAGGTTTGTTGCCGACAGCTCTCTTTGTAAAGATTGGTTCAAAAAGTCTCACCCATAATAATGAAACAAA
Source organism: Mythimna lalbum (assembly GCA_949319445.1). Classification (NCBI taxonomy): domain Eukaryota; kingdom Metazoa; phylum Arthropoda; class Insecta; order Lepidoptera; family Noctuidae; genus Mythimna; species Mythimna lalbum. The sequence continues at coordinate 19,134,026 of OX439346.1, read as the reverse complement.
AATCCGACTCTAAAAGGAACACAAGACAGCTAAAAGTAACAGTCTAATCGAATAACGCAGCAAAACATTTTCCCAAATGAACTTCTTGGAATACAACCGTTTCCTTATTCATCATGAACACCGTTTTCCACTCAGTATTGCCATCCTATTTTTCCCCATCCATGTGGATGTTATGATTTTATATGTTGGCAACACTTCGGCACAACCTTATGGTGTTATTACAATCATTATATTGTACTCTCTTTTATCTTGACTCTGTATTGTTGTAGCTTGAGGCTCTATGAGATTGTGTTAGGTATATTCTTCATTGGTTGGAAGAAAATATTATGATAAAAATATTTTGTTGTGAGGAAAAGAAATAAATAAATTTGTTAGTACCACCTACTCGTACTTAGTGTACTTACCCACCTACGCTTCAGAGAAAATAAACGAAACATTTTTCTGTTTGAAAAAGAATTCTGGAAAGTTTCAGTAGAGTAAATATTACATTATTATAAAGGAGAACGAAGTAGTATATTTGTTTGATAGGAATAAACTGAAAAATATCTCAAAAACTACTGGACCGATTTTAAAAATGATTTCATCAGTACAATGCTGCTTTACAATGAGAGACTTGGCTGTATATTTTTATTCTTTTTCTATTCTCGAGCGGGCACAACCGGTGGCATATACAACAATATATTTAGTACTAGCTTTTCCCCGCAGCTTCGCCCGCGTAGGTACATTAAATATAGCCTATGTCACTCAGGAATAAAGCAGCTTTCTATCGGTGAAAAAGTTTTCGCAATCTATGAAAGTACTGGTCCAATTGCTAAAAATTTTTCACCAATAGAAAGCTGCTTCATTCCTGAGTGACATAGGCTATATTTTACGTGCGCGGGTAAAGCCACTGGAAAAAGCTAGTGTTATATATAAACAGTTTGAATAAATGAAATGAAAGAATAAATAACTGTTTCAATACAAACCTGAAATAAATAAGAGTGGGTAGTGAATTGGAGCGAAATGCAAATATGAATTGAATCAAATATTGATGAAAAGCATTTTAAACCGAACAACTACTATGTAATGTAATGGTACTGGCAAATAACAAACTGGGAAATGGATGAGGGTAGTATATCCACAATGATTTAGAGGATACTAGCACAAAATAGATACGTACAGAAGACAATCTTATGTATATAGACGTCGACGGCGCGCACTGTTCTCGCGCGCCTCAAGGAATTGTCAGCAACAGGAGGGGCCCAGCTGGGTCAAAGCCTACCGGGGCCGGGGTTATCCGAAAGGAAACTCGAGCTCCGGTATGAAGGCTAGAAGGAACGGGATGGGGTATTTAGCCAGTAAGAGTCTCACACTGTCTCCCGCTCCACCCAAGAGCGGATTTTGTTATAAGATGATTTTCCCCACCGAAAAAAAAAATGTATGTACTTCTTTTTATACCTACGCTCGGCGGACGCACACCAATGAGTGTTTGAGCCGGGCCGTTTGACGAGCGGGCCTAGACGCTACCGAGATATCGTGTCGGTGAGTGGTGTCCATGTGTGCGTTGCTCGAGCGCGCTTTATAAATATGTAGATTGACTGTATCTATATATTTTGTGATACTAGCATCTGCCTGCGGCTTTATCCCTCCAGTGGTTTGGGCTGTGCGTTGATAGATCACTATGTCAGTCAGTCAGTCACCTTTGAGTTTTATATATTTAGATTACTGTATCATGAATCACAAAGTTATAAGACCTGTGTTTTACTTACTGTCGGTGGTGTCCGACTTGTGATCTTTATAAATATTTTTTGGAAAAAAATATAACATGGTGTTAAAACTATTGGAATCCATTCAGTTGTTGAGTCTGAACAAACTTTTTTTTTCTGGGTTCGCATAAACTAAAAATATCTTTTTATAACCGTTGTCTATACATGTTTAGACTCGTGCAAGAAATAACTCTTGGAAGGAATCCCCGTGGTCCCGGAATGCAAAGCAAAAAAGGAACGTAAGTGTGGGTTTAAGTCAGTAAAAGTCTGACACGCCCCTCCACTTCGCCCCAGAACGGGAGAAGTCATAGGATAGGCCCACCTTAAAAAACCTTCTCCTTCTCACCTCCTCTCTAGGAGAGGGAATGGGTCGTAATCCACCACGCGAACCCAGTGCGAGTTGGTAGATAAATGTGTCAACATATATTTTGCAATGATTTTAATTAATGGAATTTTTGTGTTTCTTTATTTTGAATTTTCATTAATAGCTATAATATAAATGTGAATGATTTTTATATGAGTCATAATGGTACCTGAAATAAACAAATTTATTTTTTAATCCTAATAAATCATTTTGTTTTGATTGATTTTATTTTCGCATGCTTCCTACCATTATTTACGTAAATACATTAAATTTGTGGCCGTAGTGCACCTGTCCTGCAAGAAACGTGACGTGCACTCAGTAATTAAGCACACACATTGAGGTGGAACCCTGCATCGTGGCTAATCTAACCAGCAAACCGCTAATCTCCGTCTGAGAGCAGACCATAATTGTATTTGTGTAGAACAGGGATGGCGAACCTTAGGAACGAGGGTCAGTTGTGGTATGGCAAAAACTTCGGGCACAACTGCAATGAGATGTTTAATATCTAAGTAATTTGTAATCACAATAAGTTTAACTTTTTTTAAGGTAAACCGATACGTGCCCCAGTCAGTAACGTGCCCCACTAGCTTTCAATTTTTTATTCCAAATTTTTCCAAAATTAACTTTAAGCAAAATAACTATACATTTTTGTTGATTTTTTCTAATTAATTTTTGGAGGTAAGCGGAACAGAGAGTAAAGTCCCACATACCTCCTTTGAAAAGGCCAGACAGGTGTTATAGTCTGGTGGGCTACTGCCCGATAGTTGATGTCGGGCTGTCGTATATTATATGTTCAAATCGCGCGGAGAACTTTGATTTCGTATTTTCTTCGTAGTTCTTATGTAGAACAAACAAAAAAAACACACAAAAACAAATTGATAATTATCCCAGTTAGTAAGGAGAACCTGTTTTTAGCCATATTTTACAAAATGCCTTTGGAGAATTTGTTGCCTCCCGTCCAGCTGATTTCTTTAAGAAGGGCATCAATAAACTGCCACTGCGTTGGCAAAGATGCATTGATTGCATGGGTGATTACTTCGATTAATACAAATAAAAAATACATGAAAAAAATTCGTTTAAATTTTTTCATTCAAAACGGCAATCTCTTAGGTAAAGACCTAATATATATTTTAGCAGCACTTTCTTCAATAAAGGTTTGCCATCCCTGTTTTAGAATAACGCTAGAATTGTGCTGCAGCGTTTCTTGCGATAATATGATTATTTAGAAAAGTGTAATGTGATTTGGTATGTAATATCTGGAAAGTTTTATGAAAACAAGAGTGTTGATTATCTGCTAAAGAGCGTAATTTTAACTGAAAGACAAATACGTAGATAAAATAGAAGAAAACTGTAGAAAAAAATTACAAACAAAATTTAATAGAAAAGTAAAAAATATGATACAAATAAAATCGGTCAACATTCATTGTGCGTACAGGAGTACCTAAGAAGTCGGATTTCCTACTGGAGTCTATTTCCTGGTAGCTACAACTCCCAAGTCGTATCTCATCATCATCATCATCAGCCTTTTTAATGTTCCCACTGCTGGGACTCAGGCCTCCTCTCTAGGAGAGGGAATGAGCCGTAATCCACCACGCGTGGCCAGTGCGTGTTGGTGGATGTCACATGACTTCGAATTTTTGGTTCTAGGACATGCCGGTTTGCTCACGATGTTTTCCTTCACCGTTTGGAGAGCAGCGGTGATGAAATAAATTACACAAAGTAATGCGCCTGGCTGGGTTCGAACCTGCGACCTACAACTCGTAAGTCGGGGCCATTACCACTTGGCCACCACTGCTCTCAACAAAATATATAGGTACGTTCGAGCAACGCATACACAGACACCGCTCACGGACACTATATCTCGGAGCGTCTGGGTCCACTCGTCAAACAGTTCCGGCTCAATCGCTCATTAGTGGGCGTCCACCGAGCGTAGGTGAAATTGTCTTCTGTACCTATCTATTTTGTGTCTCTAAGCAATATCTTAATGAATTAACTCGTTCCCAAAAAATACAAATTAAAACCTTTACTTATATCACCCCCTAATTACTTAATAATCCCCTTGGCAGCAATACCACGGTTATCTTCAACGCCCCTTCTAATCGACTCAGTCGTGAAGATTAAAAAACGGGAAAGCTCAGGTTAGGAGTAATTTGATTACAGGGATCTTCTCTAATCCATTTTGGGTTTCTTGAGGGAATCTGAATTTCAGATGGGTCGGTAAACGAAGGATTAAGGGTGTACATTTTGCAAAGGCATGAAGGTATCCTATTATGGGAATTTTAAAAAGTAATTTCGACTTTTTGATCATTATGTATTCGTGAGAGGGTGCTGTGATGGAATTTTGAAATGTTTTTTTTTTTTTAATAAAACACCACGCTGTGTGAGCATAAGTATGGTCATGGGATCGGTTGAGGTTTATAGGTTAGGTTTAACATACGTTTTTTGACGTTGAAAACCGATTTCTCTTAATAAAAATCATTTATCATTACACCCGGGGGTCGCCACCGTAATACTTTCTAGAACTGCGGATTGTTCGAAAATGTTATCGTGGCTTTCGTGAAAATATAACTGACGGAACGCTGCGGGTTTAAGCCCGTAAAAGCACAAAATATATAGGAATATAAGTCAATCTACATACAAAGCGCGCTCGAGCAACGCACGCATAGACATCGCTCACGGATACGATATTTCAGAGCGTCTCGGCCCGCTCGTCGAACAGTTCCGGCTCAAACGTTCATTAGTGTGCGTCCACTGAGCGTAGGTATAAAAAGTGACATTGTCTTCTGTACCCATCTATTTTGTCGTAAAAGTCTGATACTCCCTTACGCTTTATCTTGAGTGAGAACATTCGTTTCAAAGTCATTTGACGATTTACCACGTAAGCAAGTGTTAATCTGTGTAAGTGGACAATCATGAATATAGATAGTAAACTCTTTCCAGGCTTTTCGTTAATAGAAAGTTATCTCTGAAAATCATAATTTTCTTTAAAACTCATCAAGTCCCAACAAAATTAGTTGTGGCTACCACTTTGATGTCAATGAGCGATATTACAAAGTTATATGGTTAAAACTAAATAGTTGTTTGATAAGTTTTAGAACTAAATTACTAAGTTAACTTACTTTAATAATTATATTTTGATTATTACTTTAGTAATTTAAAAAAAAACTTAGTTTATATGTATGTCGTGGCCAGAATTTAGATCAGGATAAGGCCAACTAAAACTGGCCAAAACATATCTATCCTCATTTGGCCATATTTCGTGTAATTCCGACCCCAACTACCGGTAGACGCGGACTTGCGGACGTCGAGCAGCGTTGGTTACCAACGGGCTAATGAATCGACGTTTCTGCTCCAGAATAACAGTATTTAACCGACGAGAATATAAAGGCAATCTTCTTAGCTCATCTCTCAGTTGAGCAAAAGCATCAAGCTTGTATCATGCAGATCCATTCCAAAGATGAGAGCAGTACCTACTCTCTGCACGACCTAATTTGCTCTTGATAAAAGTTCAGTAACTCCATCTTACTTTTGCTAGGATTTCAAACTCTTTCTCTTTGAGTACAGCTTTTGCTAATAACAATAATTTTTACATGGCATTCATAACGTACCTCACGAAAGTATACAGCTATTTTCATAAATTACCGGTGTAGCCATAGCTAAAAAAAATAGGTAATCACTAGGGTAAAGGTAAATTTCGAGAATCCTAAAATAATCTCTTTTACAAATCACATAATAATATAAATGCAAATAAAGACCATTTGCCACAACTTTACGAGTGGCGATTAAAATAACATTAGGTTTTTCTCTAGACATTTGTTTAGATCTAGAATCTTTTGAATACTAAGGAGTTTCACCGCCGCAGTTGATAAGTCTTGGTTTTATATGCTAAGCTAAGTTATTTTTTTTTTATTTAAATCGTTGATAGGTTTGCGCTTGACCACTATCTCTCTAACTCCTACAAAAATAATGGTATAGTTTTATACCATACCATCGAAATTTTTGAAAATATGAAGATTCTACATTTAATATTTTAAGTTGATGACGTTATTATTATGAAAATCTTTCGTGGAAATAATCTCACTAATATTTTATAATATTTTGGGCGAAACTTAATATAATGTGTGTGTATCCATTTGTTAGTAGGTACTTGTTGCGTGTATTCAATGAAATTGAGCACACATACCGGCACATATTTCCTACAGGCAGACAAAGTGGTTACAAAATAGGATATTTTTTTCTATTTTTGTACAGAACTATAGAAAAAAAAAACACTGAAGTTGGACTATGAAATTGAAGTTGAAAATGTAAAGATGAAGAATGCGACGTTTTATTTTTTATAGACCACCTGTTGAGTTAGCAGTTTAGATACAGCAATGTGAAATTTCAAAGTGGACCAATGACCTGGTAAGGGTTACGGGAATTCGATGGAAGCGAGACGCACAGGACCGGTCGTTGTGGCAACGCTCGGAGGAGGCCTATGACCAACAGTGGACATCTTTCGGCTAAAATGATAACGAATGATCATTTATAGACTTTTTTTAAGCAAAGAGACCATAAATCCGATGCAAGAAGAAATCGAGAACATCCAGTCAAGTGATAACTATCTACCATAAACGTAAGACACTTACATTGTCATAATCAGTTCTCTATTCTTAGCCTTACAACGAAGCTGAGAGAGCACCTCAAATTGCCTGCACATCATAAAACATGGCTAGAGGTTTTAACTAGGGATGTACCTAACAGAAGCGAAGGTAGAAAAAGAAGCAATTTTTTTTTTTCAAGTTATACAATTGCCTAGAGTCTGTCTAAAAATTCAAAACTTGGTTACCTAATTATTAGAGCAAAATGAAATCTGATGTAGTCTGTTTCAATAATCAAGATTGATTTGAATTAAGATCTTGATCATAGTTAACTAATTTACCTTATAAAAAGTATCGAATATAAGTATTTTTAAGTATAAAAAAAAAAAAAAATTAAATATTATACAAAATTCCCAAGTCGTTTGACTTTTTAGACAGGCTATACAGTATATTAATGCAATTTTATTTTTCGGTTATAAGTAAGTTAATATTTCTTCAAACCAAAGTGTCGTACTAGTTATTTGATATTTTGATATCAAAAATCGGGTTTTAATGGCGTTATTGTCCAGTGGCAACTTTTTTGTGAATATTTTTTTTTTTTAAATACCAGCTACACAAAACAACTGGTCACAGGGTACAGCAGTGACACAACAGCAATTAAAGTCTTCTTTTATTTAGAACTGACTTTTTTTTAGACTTTAACTGCAACTCTGCTAAAAACTCTACTAGCTTTTGACCGTGGTTTCACTCGCGTACAAAAGAGGAAGAGATTTTATATCTCTCAGGTATTCCTGCTGCTTTATTAAGCAACTTTCTATCGGTACTATACTTTGCGGAAATTCCGCAATCGTGAATGCGGAGGCAAGATTCTAGTGCAACCCTAGTCCTAAGCAATCCCAAGTGTTTACGGCACCCTTTAGTATCGTCCCAATGTTCGCGGCAGACAAAAACGTACTATGTTGATAGGTCATGTTGATTGACGCTATTGTTGCTGTGTTAACTCGGACGCAGAGACGGAGATACGATACTTTGCGGAAATTCCGCAATCGTGAATGCGGAGGCAAGATCCCGGTGCAACCCTATTCCTAACCAATCCCAAGTGTTTACGGCACCCTTTAGTATCGTCCCAAACGATCGTGACAGATGAAAAAATTCTACTTACGTTGATAGCTCATGTTCATTGACGCTATTCTGCGTTAACGCGGACGCGGAGACTGAGCCTCATTCTTTGCGGGAATTCCGCAAACATTAATGCGGAGGCAACATTCCGGTGCAACCCTAGTCCTAACCAATCCCAAGTGTTTACGGCACCCTTTAGTATCGTCCCAAACGATCGTGACAGATGAAAAAATTCTACTTACGTTGATAGCTCATGTTCATTGACGCTATTCTGCGTTAACGCGGACGCGGAGACGGAGCCCCATTCTTTGCGGGAATTCCGCAAACATTAATGCGGAGGCAACATTCCGGTGCAACCCTAGTCCTAACCAACCCCAAGTGTTTACGGCACCCTTTAGTATCGTCCCAAATGATCACGGCAGATGAAAATGTTTCATGTTGATAGCTCATGTTGATTGACGCTATTCTATGTTAATTAAGTGTGACTTTACGAGGTTTTCAACGCTACTGGTGGGTTTTATTGGTTGATGTCTTTTTTTTGTTTTATTAGTGTTGGGACTTCGATATTGATTTTTTAAGGGGTTTACTTAGTTTACTTACTTTTCAGGTGGTAAATTCCATGTTATAGAAACGAAAGTTTGTGAGTGTGTGTATCCATCATCAGCCTTTTAAATGTTCTCACTGCCGGGACTCAGGTCTCTCTAGGAGAGGGAATGGTGTGTATTATTTTACATATTTGTTACTTTTATACACTTGGATGGCTGAAAGGCTGTCCGGCTGTCGTTCCATTACGATAAAGCAACTGAAGAGTGTGGTAATGGTAAGGTATACCGTTTTTATAGTCAGTAAAAATTTGATACATACTTCTACTCCACCATAGAGCAAGAACAAAAAAAAAAAACAAGCTTTTAAATCTCTAGTACATTTGTAACGAACTAATTGTACTTATCCTACAAATCCAAGTACCTAACAAATAAGCGATTAACACCTTAGAAATAAAATGAGTATCCTTTACAGTTTACGAAATAATGATAAACGAAATACAATATCCTAACAATATTATTGTGTTTAGAAGTTCAAGGGGCAGGTAAACAAAACAAAGGTGTATATTACAGGTTCAAGTGAACCTTTGCACGAGAGATATCTACTCAAGTACTTGTGTCTGAATTAATTTTATACTTGAGTATAACACTTCATTCAACAATTTGATGTGATCATCACTTCGCTTGACTGACTCGTGATGTTATTGTGACAATGTCGTATACTACTGTAATTTTAGAAATAGAGGCAAATAGTAAAGACCCCTTTTTACAAGCTTTTATTTAGTTTCACCTGTCCCGATGTTTGTCTGTCATAAAATCTTGTAAATTACATTTGACACAATTCCCGGTTACCGATTGAGCTGAAATTTTGCATGCAAGTGTAAATTAAATGACAATTAAATTATTATGACATGGAGCTGATCTGATGATGGGACCGGAAGGTGGCTATAGGAACTTGGTAGTTAAACGACACAACCCCATCGAGTTTGGGCTCGTATGATTCGTCTTGACTATTATATATCTATATAATTAATATTGAGTATTAATTATATAGGTATACCGAGCTATAAAAGCTTCCTATGAAAAATGATTTTCATTAAAAGTTTGTTAACCAACGTCGTTGATTCCTAGGTCCAGGGTGAACCATTTTGGAAATTGCTCGAAAGAGTTACCGCGGCTCTAGAACGCAAAAATAATAAATAATAATATTCTCCAAATTTCACACAACGCCGTCTAGTCCCGAGCTAAGCAGAGCTTGTGTTTCTAAATACATACATAAATAGATAAATTACACCCAGACACAGAACATGATCAAGCTCATCACACAAACATTTGACCTGGGTGAAAATCGAACCCACGACCTCCGGCATAACAGTCAGCGTCACTAACTACTAGAACAACAAATTATTTATCTATATTATGTATGAATTCAGACCCGCACCTTAACCGGCCTCTGCAAATTAAACAGGCACCAATTTCACATGAAACTGAGTGACACTGATGTTTGCCGGTACTGTAATCAGGAGAGGGAGACGCCTAAGCACCTTAGTTAGTACAGGTCTACTAACGCTGCATGTTCCGGTATACGGTCCCCACTCCATAACCATTTATTGCAAACATTATTTAAAAAAAAAAATGAACAGTGACTAATGACACAAACCAATGCTTTTAAGTAAATATAAAACTTATACATGCAGAGAATTCTTTTTCGTTCCTTTTAGCTTGACGTTGGCGATATCAAAGCAGAAGTTTAATTAAAATTGTACATAAAGAAGCACTACCTTTTTTCAGGAAAAAAAAAATATACGTGGACTGTTGGTCGTGCATAAAGGCGTGTTTTGAAAATGCAATCTTTATGATCTGTAGTCTGAAGAATTTTATAAACTAGTCCAGAAGGATCCATATTTTACAAGCTTTTATTTATTTTCACCTGTCCCGATGTTTGTCTGTAATCACATCTTACACATTAAATTTGATCCACTTCCTAGTTACCGACTGAGCTGAAATTTTGCATGCAGGTGTTAATCAGATGGCAATGCAAAATTATTATGACATGGTGCTGATTCGATGATGGAACCGGAAGGTGTCTATATTAACTTGGTAGTAAATAATAAATAAATAATAATAAAAAGTTATATCGTAGTGACACAAACACATCGAGTTTGGGCTCGTATGATTCGTCTTGACGAGTATTAGTTATATAGGTATACCGAGCTATAAAAGCTTATGGCCACTTATGTCACACAAAATGTATATTTCGTCGCTCTCAAGGGAATCAAAATTCATAGGGTACTTCCCGTTGGCCTAGAATCCTAAAATCTGGCATGAAGCAAGGTCTTATAGCACAAGTATGGTTAAAATCTGAAAAGAATAAATTTGTAGCCGCAAAAAAAAGCAACTGCCTCAGGTGTGGATTTTGTCAGTATAAGTCTAACATGCTCCCCCACTCTACCTTACAGCGGAAGATATCATTGGATGATTTCCCACCTGAAAAAAAAAAACATGTAAACAGGAAAAGAGGAACGACGGTCCAATAACTTAATCCCATTTTCAATAGATAAGATAAGATAAGATAAGATAAGATAAGATATTCTTTATTTGTCTAAACATTGTATACATACAGTAGCATGCAAGATATAAATTTATTATTTGTGTCCAGTCATGTTTATGCCGAAGTATCGGCGTACAAATATTTATAAAATTGAAAACTAAAAATAATAAAATTGATAATAAATTCTAACACATAAAACTTAGCTAGCTGAAATCAATTACAAAATATTTTAGGCCATTTAATTCGAAATTATTTTTATCTTATCATGTCAACATTCAAAATAAATAATAAAAAACAATCAGTTATGTCAAACAAATACAAAAGCTACAAAAACATTTTCAATATTAATGTCAAAATTACCATATATATATCAAAATTATAGGATAATGTGAAAATTACAATATAAATGTCAAAATTATAAGACAATGTCAAAATTACAATATAAATGTCATAGTTACTAAATACATGTCAAAATTATAAAATAAATGTCAAAACTACTATATAAATGTCAAAATTACTATATTAATGTCAAAATTACTGTATAAATGTCAAATTTACAATACAATGTCAAAAAAAAAAAAAAATTAATCATAAAAACTTTTCTCGGCTAGAAATTCAGAGACACTATAATATGCTCTTTGTAAAAGGAATGCTTTTAATTTACGCTTGAGTGCACTACTATTTAACTCTTTCCACCGTTTAGGCAATACATTAAATATAGTCGGAGCCATGCAGACGATACTCTTGCGCATTAGAGCCGTTTTTGCTGGATAGATGCGCAGAACAGTCATATCTCTTCTGTTACGCGGTACGGCGTCTTCTAGACGTGGAAACAATTTTGGATTTGTTTTAACAAACATTGCAGTTTCCAGAATGTACATACTAGGAAGAGTTAATATTTTGTAATTTTTAAAGTATGGTTTGCATGTATCAACCGTTTTTAACCCAAACATTGATCGAATGCATCTCTTTTGGGCCTTGAATGCCGTGTTAGCGTCGGTAGAATTTCCCCAAAATATTATCCCGTACCTTAGGTGAGACGCAGCTATGCCATGGTAGGCTGTAATCAAGGTATCTGCATTCACAACTGCAGCTAGAGAGTGCAATGCAAATGCAGAACTACAAATTTTTTTGCACAGGTACTCTATATGCGCTTTCCAATCCAGTCTTTTATCAATCATTAGTCCAAGAAATTTAGTGTCATTTACGATTTCAATAGTTTTATTATCTATATTTATGTCCATATTTTCTATAGTCAAACGTTGACTAAAATGTATGATTTTAGTTTTATCTAAATTAATTTTTAAATTATTGTCATTTAACCATTTTATTATTGATGTCAGAGTATTACGAATGTCAAGTTTATATTGGATCATGTCACTGTTATTACTAGAAATTGTCACCGTGCTATCATCTGCAAATAAAGTCATAGGGTGTGTAATTGATTTTGGTAAGTCATTTATATATAGTGTGAAAAGAGGAGGTCCCAATACACTTCCTTGTGGAACACCGAAAGTAGTGAGACGTTCCTCTGATAAGTGTGTTTCCTCCATCTTAGTGTTCGTATTAATTCTAGTAATTTCCGTCTTTTGTTTTCTATTACTTAAATAAGATTCAAATAGATTAAGGACATTACCTCTAATACCATATTCGTCAAGTTTTTTAATTAAGATGTCATGATTTACGTAGTCAAAAGCTTGAGTCATATCGCAGAAGATAGCACATACAGGTGTTTTTTTATCTACTTTTGTCAATACAGTGTATATAAAGTCATAGATCGCCATATTTATAGTCTTATTTTCGCGAAATCCCTTTTGCTCATTACATAATATATTGTTTTTTTCTATGTAGCCATTTAATTCCTTTTGAATGAATTTCTCAAATATTTTAGAAAAGATTGGAATCAGAGAAATAGGCCTGTAGTATTCCATAAGCTCTCTATCTTCTTTCTTAAATAATGGCTTTACGATGGCTATCTTCAGTGCGTCAGGGAACTTGCCCGCCATAATGCTAAGATTTATAATATGCGACAAATGGTGGCATATTTCAGACGCTACTGCTTTTATTATTTTCGTTGAGATGCCATCGTAGCCCACGCTATTAGTGTTTTTTAAATTATTTATAATTTTATGTGCCTGTTGTGGTGTACAGGGTGCCATAAACATCGAGTTTTTGTTGTTAAAGACGGGTAATGTAGTTTTATTATTAGACTGTATTGGTTTTATTTTGTCAATAAAATAGTTATTAAATTGATTGGCAATTTGTTCCGCGTCCGTAATTTTGTTGTTATTGATTTTAATTTTCGATATATAATTTTTAGGTACATTAAATTTGCCTCTATTTATTATTTGCCAGGCAGTTTTACATTTATTGTCTGATGTCTTTATTTTGTAGTTGTTTTGGGAACGCTGTGTCAGAGTCATGATTTTCTTGAATAATTTAGAATAATTTTTAAAACGATTTCTATTTAATTCCGTTGGTTTTAGTCTATAGGTCCACAGAAGTTGCCGTTTTTTTTTACTGCACGATTTAATACCTTTAGATATCCACCTTGGCTTATTTATTACATTTATTCTAATCAAATTCTTAGGAAAACAGAGGTTGTAAAAAAGAGAAAATGTGTCATGAAAGTTGTTGTAGGCAATGTTAGGGTCATCCGTTTCATATATGTCAGAAAAATTAATTTTGCTCATACAATATTTAAATTTCGACACATTTTTTTTGTTGTAATTACGTCTAATAGTACCGTATTTGTCGATAGTACATATTTTATACACGGGACATTTTAAAAGTTGAGCTGTGTGATCTGAAAGGGCAAACTCTAAGACTTCCGCCACACATTTTTTGTTATAGTTATGCGCAAAATTATCTATACATGTCCGACTTTCCATTCGAGTAGGTTGATTTAATGCTAGTTTTAGGTTGAAGCTAAGTAGAAGGCACTCAAACTCGATCGACTGATAATTCCTTTTCAACATGTCTATGTTGAAGTCGCCAGCTATGACAATATTTTTATAGGAATTCTTAGATAATTCACGTATAACTGTTTCAAATTGATTAAAAAAATTATTGAGATTGTTCCTATCAGGAATTCTATACACACATACAAATGCAGTGTTATACTTGGTGAGCTCAATGGCACAGCATTCAAATGTTCCTATTATTGACATTTGTGAGATTTTTTTTAGCTCGTTCCATTCATGCCCATTTCTGACCAGGATACATGATCCACCTCGCTTAATTTCTTTTCTACTGTAATGAGCAACTAAGCAGTAGTTTGGAATGCTCAGCTGGTTTTCGTAGCCTTCCATCATAAAATGTTCCGTTATGCATACAACATCCACTTGTTTGTTTTTTTCTGCTAGTTCATTTAGACAGACTGTGAGCGCATCCGACTTGCCCACTAAGCCTGCTATGTTCTGGTGCATTATATATAGATGTTTAGTCACGAAAAAGTTCACCATCCGATAGATTATCAATTCTATTCGTACTATAGTCAGTCGATATCATTTTGTTATTATATTTTATGTCATCAATTAAATTTATTATGTCCTTAAAAATTATTCGTAGTCCTGTATTATTTATTGCTCCAGTCCGTCTGCTATACTCAGTGTAGTTATAGGTAAGATTTTTATTGCTGTCAATTAGATATGCGTATTCGTGGGTCAGTATGTCAAGAAAAAGTAAGTTATTGAAGGTTTCTACTCTGGAATTGTATAGATTGGTGTAATTCTCGTATTTATAAGTTGGAGCGCATAAAATAAAATTAGTGTGTTTGATTTCCTGTAGTATTTGTCTGATATGTAGAATAATGTCAAAATAACTATTAGTTGTTCTGAAGTCTTCTTCTCCTAGCATAATTATGCAGTAGTCCTCTAATGTAAAATCGGATACTTTATCTTTCAACCCTTTCAGCAGTAAGTTTGCATTTCCATGAGGTGTTATATAGTGACAAATTTCAGATGAATAAAAAGAGTTTTCTGCAATGTACAGGATTTTATTTATATTGTCTGTACTCAAAATACATATTTTGCATCTTTTCTTAGGGATTTTATAAGGGGTTGATCTTGCGGATTGGTAATTAGGACAAGTTTTGCTTATTTCTGAGTCATGCCTTTTTTTGTTTTCAGGTGTTTCGGTTTGAATTTGTTTATTCGGTGTTTCCGTTTGGATTTGTTTGTTGCTTGTTATTGGTTTCCTTATCTGTTTTTTGGCGCTAGATGGCTTTATTTTAGCTGGACTGTTTGTCACTTTTTTAAATAAATCATTTTTTTTACTCAAAGTATTATTTAACTGTTTGAGTTCATTATTTTCTAACGATAATATTTCAATTTCCGAATGTGCACTTTGAAGTTCTAGTGTAAGTGTCATAACTTGTTCTCGTAGATTTTTAAGTTCGTCATCGTCGTCCGACATCTCGGGTACACTTGTGACTGTGTTGTTCAAATTATGTGTCATATTATTATCACTTTCGTCTATGGTCGAGTCCGATGTTGTCCTAATACGGCGAACGGTAACATTTTCTGAGAAATTCATTTTAGGTGTTTACTTGTATAGTTTTATTTAATGTTGTATTATGATCGTCTCTTGTTTTACAAATGTAAATGATAACATTCACAAAAAGAGCTTTCCTGAGTGGGGATTGAACCTGAACCCAACACCAGGAGAGTCAATGTCTTAGCCGTTCGGCTAATGTATCGCTTATCTGACGATTTCAAATTTGGAAGTATACTCAGACTATGCTATGATCGTTAATATCTTCATAGATGTCACTGTTTGCAGTATAACAGTCAAATTATGTTGTCAATTTATCATAGATGTCACTATTTACAGTCATGTACAATGTCTTTGTTATTTTCAAGTGTCAAATCTTGGTCGTTTTAAGTTCAAAATATGCGTGTCATCAGGTTTGAAAAAGTAAACAATGATAAATATTCACCTGTAGATAGTTTTTCTTATCGGATCCCTGGTAGGGCTGATCTTGTTACTGGTCTATCGTCATCACAACGCACTTGAACTGGTGTAATTTCGTTTAATTTTGCACATTCATAGTCACACTTCACACTTGTTTACTTATTGATTTTCCTCGAGTTTTACTACATTGAATTTTACTCCCACAAACCGATCCCACAAACCAATAGCTACTCAGACAAACCGATACCTCTACCCGAGACGAAAAAAAAGCACTCACGAAGTCTATCGAGAAGTAAACAGCCAATAAGCTCTCTGATGGATAAAATAGCCCCCTTGTAAATGGGATTATGGGGGTCGGAGAGAACAAACTCAATTGCTGTGTACTATTTTTCTTAGAGCAGTGTACATTGACAATGAAAGCTCTATATTACATGTAAAATACAACGTCAACCAAATACACTTCTGGACACAATATCTATTGGCCCACCTTAGAGTTTAGGTTTCGATGGCCCCTACCGAAATATGATTGCTAGATTGAACAAAAACTGTTGATGCAGTTTTAAACCTGATACATTTTACCATCTTTTTCGATCGTATTGTTTTAAATTTGAATTCAGAATACCATACGACATGGAGCTACGCCTAACAAGTCGGATCTGCGCCTTGTTAAAGGCAATTGATTTTTGAATAAATAACATGTTTTATCAAATAAAGGTTTAATTTAATAACGCGTGTTGCCTCCATGGGCATCTACCATAGCTCTCATACGATTAGGCATAGAGTTTATCAACCGCTCTATGAAATTTTGAGGGATCATCTCCCATTCCTCTTCTATGGCAGTTTTCAACTCCTGCATCGTCTGGGCAACTGGCTGACGAGCTCTAACACGTCTTTTTAGCTCGTCCCACATGTGCTCAATGGGGTTCATGTCTGGGCTTCTGGCTGGCCAGTCCATAACTGTGATGTTCACATCCCGAAGATATTCCCTGACGATGCCGGCCGCATGGGCTCTTGCATTATCATGCATAAAAAGGAAATTTGGGCCCACATAGTCCGCGTATGGTATCACGTGAGGTTCTAAGCACTCACGAATGTACCTTTCAGCATTTAATGTTGGCAGCCGTGGTCCTGTAACAACCTAAAGTTGAGTTTTGCCGCTCGCGGATATTCCGCCCCAGACAGTCCTTGAGCCACCGCCATAAGCAACCCTCTCTTCAAAGCAGCATTGTGCGAAACGCTCTCCCTTACGTCGGTAGACTTTTTTCCTTCCATCATTGCCATGTAACACAATTTTAGACTCATCAGAAAAGAGTACACGGCTCCAATCTTGCTGTGTCCAATTTAAATGACTGCGTGAAATGAAGGCGCGTTGTTCGGTGGGCTCGCGTTAGTTTGGGCCCATTAGCTGGCTTGTGTGGTACCATATCGCGTTCTTTTAACCTTCTCCGAAAATGTTCGAGCGCTCACAGATATTCCGTGGAAGTCGCGAAGTTGGTTTTGTATCTCAATGGAGGAAAGGTGACGATTTCTCAAGCTGGTCGTCACGATGAATCGATCCTGCCTTTCAGTTGCGACCCAAGATCGTGGCCTTCCTTAGCGACAAACAAAGCCGCCAGTCTCTAGGTACTTCCGATAAACGTTTTGGACCGCAGATCGACTTAAATTAAGTTGAGCACTCACGTTTCTTTGGCTGTGTCCGGCCTGAATAAGTGCCACAGCTTGGGCGGCGACTTCAGGTAAAGTATCCATAGATTATTGATAGAACCTCACCTTAATGTTAAGAATAAGTAATGTTTGTTGCAAAACCAAAGACATCAATCACTTTTTCAAAAATTAAATCCAAGTAAACCAATAAAACCAAGTTTTCTTAGTATTCGATTGTTTGATATCAACAAACAGGCTCCAAATTGTCTTTTGTTTCTTTAAATTCTGTGTTCGAAATTCAAAAAAACACTATTGAATGAAATTGTGAATGTGCCAGGTTCAACACTGCATAAAAACTTTTTGCTCGACCTAATATAACATTTTAGCTTGGACCAAACGAAACTGAAAATACAAGGTGGGCCAATAGATGTGTCCAGAAGTGTATAAAACTTTTTTAAATCTTTTGCAATTAAAAAAATTATAGGATGTTAACATTATTTTTAGTTTATGCGAAACCTAATTATAGTGGCTTCTGAATCAGTAACTGAATCGATTCTTATAATTACACCATATTATATTTTTTCCCAAAATTATTTAATAAAGATCACAAATCGGACACCACCGACACTAAGTACCACACAGGTCACGGCAGGTCATAAGCGATAGGCGCCAGCGTAGAGCTGGGCGCGGGAGCAAAACAACCTGTCAGTCGGCCAGATGACTCGGTGACCATGTATTTGTGTGGATAACAATACTAGATACGTATTCCAGGTTTCGCACACCTATACTAAAAGTAATATAGTATACTCGTATTTAAAAAAATGCATTTTACTCGTCAGTTGTACGTTTATTGAAATATAATTATTTACCGTAACACGTATTCATTTACGGGTCTGACTGCCGGACTGACCTTTTTTTAGGTGGGAAATCATCGAATGACTTCTTTCGCTTGAAGGTGAAACGAGAGGTCGTTTCAGACATTTAAAACCCACTTCTATGTTTCTTCTTTGACTTGAGCTTTTTTTACGGTGGGCAAAAATCATCCAATGACAACCCCCGCTCTTGGGTGGAGCGGGAGATAGTGTCAGACTCTTACTGACTAAAAACCCACCCCGTACCTTCTAGCTTTTTTACCGGGGCTCGAGTTTCCTTTCGGATAATGCTGGTCCCAGTAGGCTTCGACCCAGCTGGGCCCCCCTGTTGCTGACCACTCCCTGGGGCGCGCGGGAACAGTTTGCACCTTCGACGTCTTGGGCTCGGTCCGGAAAGTTACCGGACGGTCGGACAGAGAGCTACCCATTGCTCGCCGTCTGCAACCCCGCGCCTACGGTGTCCGGAAATCGGGATAGTAATCCCGGTGGCGGCTGGGGCGAGAGCGCCGTTATCTGATGCGGTCGGCCTCCTCCTAGCATTACTGCTTCGCAGAAGAAGGCGTCCACCACTCCTCCTCGCTGGAAGAATGGCAGGCGCCACTCCTCCTCGCTCCGGACCATGGCCTGTACCAAAGCCCGGCGCGAGAGATTGCCGCCACCGATCGCCCCCATGAAGGAACGGCGATGCTCTGCCGGAGCGGGGCACACCTCCACTGTGTGCTTCACCGTGTCCTCCGGGAGTTCCACACAGTGGTGACACCCGGGTGGCACTACCGCACAAAGAGATATTGAGACTTGGAGTATTGAGTGCAGAAATTACCTTAAGTAATTACTTTTTTATAAATACGGGTGTAAAAAGGTAAAAAGCGATTACACTCAATCACACAAACAGACAACCGACCAATCAATACTCAGCTTAATTACTCGTAAACAAACTGTTCCAGGTCACTTGGTTCCGTATTTGCGAACCCTTGATTGTCTTTAAATACGTTCAATATGTCTGTATGCAAATTGGGGGTTTTTTTTTTTTTTTTTTTTTATCTGATATAAACTAGTACTTGACTGCAATCCCACCTGATGGTAAGCGGTGATGCAATCGTTGATGGTGAGACGCACTAGTTTATTTAAACACCACACCGCACTAGTTTTTTTGTTTAGTTTGTTTTGGGTTTAGAGAAAATAAATTGGTTCGGTTTTGGGTTTAGTTACCGTCATCATTAAAGGTCTTGAGACGTTCGCTGCTAGGTAGGTATATTAATTTACTTTTACTTTTATTGCAGACTAGCGGCCCATCCCGGCTTTGCACGGGCAATAAATATAACATTTACTCAGGGTGAATGTACCTTTCCAATGTTGAAAGAATTTTTGAAATCGGCACAGTAATTTTTGAGTTTATTTTTTAAAAACCTAGACAAAAAAATATAAATTTTCCCTCTTTATAATATTAGTGTAGATAAATTTTTATCATAAGATGCCAAGTGAAATTATGCTTTAAAATACGTAATACTGAAAATAATTTTCGATGACGCTAAAAAGTTCTGGAGTGGCAACCGTGTACCTGAAGACACAGCGTTGGAAGACCTACGACGAGGTAGCCCTACCCCTAATAATCTAGAGGTAATGTTCATTTTTTAGTTTTTATGTTTTTTTGTAGGAGTCATTTCTAAATGTTCGATTGCAAAAATTATTTCACCGATAGAAAACTGCTTTATTTCTAGGTGACATAGGCATATATATTTTATACACCGCTAAATTTTGATCATTTTAATCCCGTGGAAGGTCGATCCGGTAAAAGTCATACACGTCAGCTGAGCGAGTCCAATGACCTGTAGGTAGTTAGTACGCAACGCCGACTATAACCTAAAGGTAAATTAATACGAGTTTAAAAAAAGGTACTTCATTTTTTCATTTTATAGTCACAAATCGATAGTGTTCCATGTACCGGATCGACCAACATTTTAAAACGATCAAAATTTAGCGGAGTATATGCGTGCGAAGTCGCGAGCAAAAGCTAGTTGTATTAATAATATAATCTAAAATAAAAATAAACTCATTCATAACTACTGTAAAGAACTCGTACTTCAGATTCCTGTTTTAATGACTTCCACTGGTTCCCCGCAGTTTCAGGATGGAGCGACGACGGTTATTTCCCTTTGACGTATACAGGACTGCAAATATAAGCTCCTTTCCTCGTACCAAGTTTATGAATGAGTTGAAAAATACGAGCGCCGAAGCTCCTTGTAAAATAGTTCAAATATTTATTTCTATTCAATCATTTACCTTTATCTTTTGAACGTTAAGGATTTTAAAGCATTCGATCGAAATTGCAGATCATGATAAGTGGGAAAAAGAGGTATTTACCTACAAAAAGAATACATACATATTATTTATTTTAGGCTGGTTATGTATGAATAATCGCACTGCTGGGGCTCAGGCCTCCTCTCTTGGACAAGGAATGGGCCACGGTAATCTAACGCGCGGGCCCTGTTGTGCTCCGCGTTGATGGATGTCACATGTCTTAAAACCATAAGATATGTACATAATCATATCTAATTATTAAAAGAGAGATACTACAGGCTTACATAAACTTAATCAATTTTATAAAGTCCCTACTGCTGAGACTTAGACCTCCTTTTAAAAAGAGAGAGAGAGGTTCACCACGTGGGTCCAGTGCGGGTTGGTGGATTGTCTTCGATTTTTTGGATCTTAGGATATCCTGGTTTTCTCACGATGTTTTATTTTTTCTTTACCGTTTTGAGAGCAGTAGTGATGAAATAAATAGACCTACGTGGTGCATTATAGCCCATTCCCTGTTCTGGAGAGATGACCTAAGTCCCAGCTGGGGAACATTATAAGGCTAATATGTTACGCTTATGCTATTAATATAAAAAAAAATACTGCCCAAAGTCAGTTAGCAAACGAAATAAGTTACGCTATTCCTTTTCTTACCTAAAAATGGGATTGTTTTTACATGAACACGTTTTTCCACCCTCAAACACTATAATTTTCCACACCTATAAAAATTACCAGGCCTTGTCCAAGAAGGTAATAGCTGGGCCTGTAATTATAATGGTCTGACACATAATCACGTAATAAATTAGGAACTAGAACTTAGAATATTATTACGCTTCGAATGTCCCCAGAAATAACTCGGAGAAATTAATTATGTGTATTAGATTGTATATAGATAATCCAATTTTATTGAAGCTTCAATATTTTGACATCGCAAATTTTATTATTGCTTTAGTAAAGCGAAGCCTACTGAAGCCATGGGTGGACTTCCTAAAGGGAAACGCTGGGGGTCCTGGAATGCAAAGCATAGAAGGGACATAATATAGGTGTCATTTTAGTCAATAAAAGTCTAAAACGCTCTTGCTCCGAGCTATAGTGGAAGGAGTCATTGGATGATGTTCCACCTCAAAAAAAAGCAACCCAACCTACTTAAAAAATAAAAATAAAATGTGGCACAGCGTACGACACGAAAATGTAATAATATATACATACTATATAATGTAAATAATTATGTACCTATTGATTTTTATGTATTAAATAAATAAAAGGCAATAGGTATCTGCATATTTACCTATAGGATATTTTTAAGTTTGCGTCAAAAACCTTATTCTTCAATAAAAATACTGATTGTACACCAAATATTAATGGACTTTTTACAATTATTAAGGGACCTGGGGCACTCTAACTGAGACAGATTAAGTTAGAAGTGGATGATGGGGTTTCGTAACCGAGCGAAGCGAGCGATCGCAGACCCCGTTATCCGCTTTATTTTTAAACCCCCCAAAAGAGCATATCTATTCTCAATGGATTGTCAAAAGTTTTTCCTTAAGAAAAACATTATCAATATGATCTATTCTAAGTTTCTCAGCACCGAATTTAGAAGCTTCACACATTTACTCAAACACGTGTCACCTACGCCAGTGGTCTGCTACGCAGACGACACGCTGGTTCTAGCGCAGGGAGATTCGCACCAGGCGGCGGTCGCTCTAGCGACACGCGGGGTTGCGATAGTCGTTGGTAGGATCCAGGAGTTGGGACTCGAGGTGGCGCTGCACAAATCCGAGGCCATGTTTTTCCACGGCCCTCGGAATGCGCCACCATCAGACTCCCAACTTACGGTAGGAGGAGTTCGCATCGGCGTCGGGTCGACGATGAAGTACCTGGGACTCGTTCTCGACAGCCGATGGAATTTCGGAGAACACTTCCGACATTTGGCTCCCAAACTCAACCGGGCCGGGGCTGCTCTCAAGCGGCTCCTGCCCAACCTTGGGGGTCCAGACGCCTCCTGCCGGAGGCTCTACGCGGGGATCGTTCGGTCCATGGCTCTCTACGGGGCGCCGGTGTGGGCGCTGTCGCTGGCAAAGCGACCGGCGTCCATACTGAACGCCTGCCAGAGAGTCATGGCAATACGGATGGTGCGGGGTTACCGCACGATCTCCCGCGAAGCGGCGAGCCTTCTGGCTGGCCTACCACCGTGGGATCTGGAGGCAACAGTCCTTGCACACATGCACGATAAGCGCGTGGAGATGCAACGCCGGGGTGAAAGTCCACTACCGCGACAGGTCGAGGTATGGCGGACAGAGCTCCGGCGGGATCTCACGGTGAAATGGCGTCAGCGACTATCGCAACCCAGTGCTGGGCACGCCACAATTATGGCGGTAAGTCCCCTCTTTGAGGCGTGGCTGGAAAGACCTCACGGCGTCCTTACCTTCCGCATGACGCAGGTCCTCACCGGACATGGCAAGTTCGGGAGGTTCCTGCATCGGATTCGAGCGGAAGAGACGCTCGGGTGCCGCCACTGTGCGGAACGCCCGGAGGACACGGTGGAGCACACAGTTGAGGTGTGCCCTGCTTGGGCGGAGCAACGCCGTGCCCTCGTGGGGGCGATCGGCGGCTGAGACCTCTCGCGCCGGGCCTTGGTTCAGGCCATGGTCCGGAGCGAGGAGGAGTGGCAGGCGGTCGCCTCCTTCTGCGAAGCAGTAATGCTAGCAAAGGAGGAGGCAGACCGCATCAGGCAACGGCGCCCCCGCCGCCGCCGCCGGGATTCCGATCCCGATTTCCGGCCACCGTAGACGCGGGCTCGCGGACGGCGAGCCATGGGTAGCTCGCTGTCCGATCGTCTGGTAACTGTCCGGACCGAGCCAAGGCGTCGACGGCGCGCACTGTTCCCGCGCGCCTCAAGGAGTTGTCAGCAATAGGAGGGGCCCATCTGGGTCGAAGCCTACCGGGGTCGGGGTTATCCGAAAGGAAACTAGAGCCCCGGTATGAAGGCTAGAAGGAACGGCGCGGGGTTTTTAGTCAGTAAGACTCTGACACTGTCTCCCGCTCCACCCAAGAGCGGGTTTCGTCAATGATGATTTTCCCCGTCGACAGAAAAAAAAAAAAAAAAAAACCTACGCCAGATTCAATAAATTGGATGAAAAGATCATTAACCTCAAGCGGTACGAGGAATTCTAACATTTCTATAAAACCGATCCAATTTTTAGAAAAAAAAGAAAAGTTAGGTACAAGTAAAAATAAGACGCCACAAACGTCTTTCGCGGTATCGCTATCGCCTTATTTTATAAGGTATAGTTTATTTTTGTGAGATATTAATGATAGCAGCTAGTGTCGCGGGGATTGTTCGAAAGAGTTACCGTGGCTCTTGAACGCAAATGGCAATTGAAGGAACATAGGTGGGTTTTAGTCTGTGAAAGCCTGCCCTCTCGCACCACCCAGAACGGGAGAAAACAGTGGATGACTAAAAAAGTCACGTTTAATCGCCGAAATAACTATCATGACTCATCTCACTAAAAATTTACAGATTACAGGAAAATACAGCAATTAAACGCTCACGTATGAAGTCAGTGTATTTTTAAACGCCTTGCGCTACCTTGATTGTTGTTTTTAATTGATATAAACCAGTGCTTGGCTGCGGTCCTACCTTATGATAAGTACCTAGTGATGCAATCGTTGCAGGTGAGGCGCACTAGTTTACTAAAAGCCTATTCACCCAATCTTTGAAGACACTAAATTATAATCAGTTGGAAAGACCGATTTATCTATCTTCAATAAAATTTTCTCGAGTACACTAACTTTTAAAGTGAACTCATAACTGCTACCTAGAGGTTCCCACTTAGTAAGTTGTGGTTGGGTCTTAACCCTTCAGATACGGTCAATTAGAGACACAATAGTAAGACAATAGATGCGCGGCCACCGGTGGTCGCTTGGGGATTCATGAATTAAAGTTGCACATGTGAGGAGGTGAATTTTTCAGCGAGTAGATCGCACTTTGCAATTATATTATTATTATTAACTAGGTTTTGCTTGCAGCTTCACACCCGTACATAAAATATAGCCTATGTTACTTAGGAATAAAGCAGCTTTCTATTAGTGAAAAAAAATTAGCAATCAAAACAGTACTTTCAGAGATTACCTCCTACAAACAGAAAACAAACTTTATTTATTTATATTAGATTATCTAGATTATCTAGACAGACTGGCTCTTGAAAACTATCTCATCTGATGGCAAGCGATTATGTGGTCGACGATGGAGCACGCTTACCTAGAAGTACCTTATTTATTTATCATTAAATGGATTTAAAAAAAATGGAAAACACGTTTGAAGCCAAGTATAAGTTCAAATAATTCTTTAAAATATTTGAATCCAACAAAACTTGATCATAAAAACCATTACCTATAGGCACAAGTTTACTTTTTTCTGAGGTAAGAAGATAGCATCAAATTAAGGAAGAACTACACTGTGCACACGTGTGCTACACACGCCGCTCTGAGCGCGTCGGTCTCCATACATTTTATATGGTAACTAGACTTGTAGAGCTACACTTCATAAACGCCACGCGACGCCACGCAACGTTGTTCTACATACAAATCAGACGTGTGACACGTGTGCTAGCTTTGCTAGTTCTAGCTTTTCTTGAACTTCGAGTGCAGTGAGAAAAAGTGTCACACTTTTACTGACTAAAATCCACCTGTGTTCCTTTAGTTGTTCTTTGTATTCCAGTGCCGCGGTGACCATTCCAAACAATCTTGCAAGCTGGGTCGAAGCCTACTGGGGGCAGGGTTATCCGAAAGTGCGCTCGAGACCCGGTATGAAGGCTAGAAGGAAGGGGGTAGGTTTTTAGTCAGTAAGTGTCTGACACTATCCACCCAAGAGCGGGGATGTCATTGGATGACTTTTGCCCACCAAAAAAAAAACAGAAAAAAAGGTAGGTGTTTACTTCAAGCATAAAACCAACAACAAAAGGAAAAAAATCTGCCTTATACAAATGAAATAGGAATAAATAAAATGCACAGCACGTAATTGCTCTTTCATGCAGGAAAAATCATGAAATCCCTTTTTGAATTGCACACGTCGACGTCGCTTGCTATCGTTTTTATTTTTCTTTTAAATGAAGCCTTGAACAGCTTTGTAGGAACCTCGGAAGCTTTAACATAATACGAAGTATTATAAGAGACAAACTATTACGCTACGAGTATATTATGTATATCTATACAGGGTTATTTGTAAAATACAAAAAACCTTCCAGGACTGTATTACTAACATCATAAACAACAACTTCTGTTCTATGACTTTTTACAAAAAATAATTCATTTACCAAAAACAAATTTTCAAGATTTTGTTGTTCTATCTAACGCGTCTGTATGACGCGAAGCAAGCGAATTAAACATCCCAGCCGCTAGATCCCCGCTACCGTCCGCTATTGTACTATCGCTTGCTTCGCATAGATTGTGTAATATTTAGAACGATCAATTTAAATGTTTTTATTTTTTTTATAAAAATCTGATGAACTTTAATTTTTTTTTATTATATGACTTTTAAAAATGTATCAAATTTATTGATACATCTTTAAAAGTTATATAATATATCTTTTGTTTATGATGTTAGTAACATAGTTCTGAGAGGTTGATAGTGTTTTACAAATAACCCTGTATAGAAGGAGAAACTGACTGGTATATCAACAGCCAAAACTATCTTTGCACAAAGTTCCTTTTTATGATGTAGCACGCACTATAAGTGGATTTTTTTAAATTCAATCCCTAAGGGGGACGAATAAGACTAAAACAGTGGGGAATTTCTTAAGAGGAAACCCCTAATGCTAGAACGCAAAGGGCAACTGAAGTACACAGGTGTGATTTTAGTCAGTAAAAGTCTGACACCCGCTCTGCCAAAGGCCGGAAGTTTTCATTGGATGAGTTTTAGACAAGCTTTTATAGCGCAGTATACCTGTATAATTAATACTCGTCAAGACGACCATACGAGCCCAAACTCGATGGGATTGTGGTGTTTAACTAGCGAGCAGCGACCTTCCGAGTGTCATAATAATTGTTTTTGTCATCTGATTTACACATGCATGCAAAATTTCAGCTCAATCGGTAACCGGGAATTGGATTTTAACTTTGCAAGATTTGATTACAGACAAACATCGTGGCTGGTGAAACTAAAGAAAAGCTTGTCTATAGGGAACGAACCGTGGGCTTAAAGTTTGTATAGAGAACCCTACTTACACACAGGCGAAGCCGCTAACAGAAGCTATTATTATAAAGATAAAAGTTTGCGAGTGATTAACTTGTTTTGATTTCTAAAGATTCCATCTAAATTAACTAATTTGATTTGGCAATAATCCAAGAACCAAGTTCATATCTGTCTAAACTATTTATCCAATACAAATATTAGTTCTAGATTAATCTTACTGAGCTAACAGAATCCTGACACAACCTTCCATTTAATATCCGTTGAAGTTAAACAATTGTTTGTAAAATCTGTTTCAATCCGCATCTGATTCCACGAAGCATTCGCTCTATGGATTGTGTCTCGTCGACTCTTTGAAGGAAAGGTAATAAAATATAATGCGCGACGTAAAGGATCGTTCATTGTGGCGACACTTCGGGGAGGTATATGTCCAACAGTGGACTTCGATCGGCTGAAATGATGATGATGATGTATGTAGATAGGTAGAAAACTAGTTGCTTCCAGTGGCTTTACCTGCATCATCATCTGTTATACATAAGCCTCTCCCAAGCTTCGCCACAACGACCGGTCCTGTCAGTCTCGCATCCATAGGATTCCCGCGACCCTGAACAGGTCATTGGTCCACTTTGTCTTCTTTGGTCTTTGGCCTTCCAATGCTGCGTTTTCCAGTACAGCCATCTGTTCTGCCACTGCCACTTAGGTTTGGCGATTCTTTTGGCGGTCTGTAACCTTTGTTCTCCTGCGGATATCTTATTTCTGATGTGGTCACGGCGGGTAACATGCTCCCTAGATCAAAAGTATCCTATGTGCTATTCCAGGACATGGTCTGCTCATGTATACCAAACTTCCAAATCCATTTGACCCTTTGAACGTGAAGAAGCCACAGACATACTTAATACTAACACATAAAATTTCGCCCTTATAATATTACTGTGATTTTTCCTACAGAACCCTGAAACCAGTCTAAGAAGCCAGCTATTTATTCTTCATAAGCCTCAAATGGAAACACAAAAGAGTACCTACTTACATCTCTTTGACAATAACGAAACAAAAAGGTGGAAGTCACAATAGGAGATAGATATTATTCCCGGTTTCGATTGCAGAGGGAAGATATATTACCTCAACCTTTGACGTTAACAAAAGGTAGATTGAATGTTAGTTACTACTGTGATACATTCATTATTTGTTTACTGAAAACAACAAATGGGAATATTACGTTGTCTGTGTAAACTTTATAAATAATAAATGAAATTATGTAAGTCTTTTATCATGACGTAATTATTTACTGGAGAGCAATGATGGCGGAGTGGTAACGACCCCAACACACGAGTTGTAGGTCACGGGTACAAACCCAGCCAGGTGCATTACTTTGTGTAATTTATTTAGTCACCCCTGTTCTTAACCCTTCAGATACCGTCAATTAGAGACACAATAGTAAGACAATAGATGCGCGGCCACCGGTGGTCGCTTGGGGATTCATGAATTAAAATGTTGAAGGAAAACTTCATGAGAAAACCACCATGTTCCAAAAATTCAGAAATATGTGACATCAACCGACCCGCACTGGGCCACGTGGTGGATTACGGCCCATTCTCTCTTCTAGGAGAGAAAAGGTCTGAATCCCAGCTGAGGGAACATTATAAAGGCTGATTATGCTTATAGGTAGGTAATTAGATACTTATTAAAATTTATCTTTTACTAGGTAGCTGTTGCCAGCGGCTTCGCCTACGTTATCCTGCCCCCACTACTCCTGTGCCCTTGTCCCATATTACTTGAGATCGGCGCAACACGTTTTTTTCTTCCATTCTATCCTGTCACCCATTACGCTATCTCTAACTGACTTTTCTTTCATATCACTCCTCTTAGAATCCAACCATCTTTTCTTCGGCCTTCCTCTTCCTCTCCATCCATATACATATATACTCATGTGTTTCATCCCTTTTCTTCACATAACCATACTGAGATTAACGATTCCGTTTCAACTTTTCAGTCATAGGCGTCACTTTCAAACTTCCGCTAATTCACTCATTGCTCACTTCCTCTAACATTCTCATCTCCGCTACATAAAATCTTTTTACATCCATCTTTTCAACAACACAAAATTCTAATACATACAGTATGACAGGTCTTATCACGGACTTGTCGATTTTACCCTTCAACTTGACTCTCAAATTGAGACTGTTCTAAGTGTAGGCAATGAATAAAATTGAGTATAATCGGTGTACACAATGAATTTCATTCATTGTCAATGTTTAAAATCATTATCATCGATAGAATATCACTTTTCATTCACGAAGTCAAGATACGAAAACAAAATCCTCTCTTTATAAAAGCCTCGCAGATAATAACGCTCCCCTAAGGAAAATAAAGAAACTTTTTCACTTTTGATAAATTGCCTAAATTCTTTCAGTTTGGGACATTCTATAGAAATACTTTCAGAACTAGTTACAGGTGGAATGTGCCTAGAAAGAAATAATGTCAGGCCATAAGATAAAGGTTAAGAGTTGAGTTTGAAAGTAACCATGATGAGGTATGGGCACGCCACAATTATGGCGGTAAGTCTCCTCTTTGAGGCGTGGCTGGAAAGTCCTCACGGCGTCTTCACCTTCCGCATGACGTAGGTTCTCACCGGAAAGGGAAGCACGGCCCCGGTGTGAAAGGCAAAAAGGAACCGGGTGGCTTTTTAGTCAGTAAGAGTTTGACACTATCTCCCGTTCCGCCCAAAGCAGAGGGAATTCATTTGGATGATTTGCAGCCACTAAAAAAACATGATGAGGGAACTCCTTTTTTTATTGACAGGTTCATAGCTTAACCATTCAGATACCGTCAATTAGAGACACAATAGTAAGACAATAGATGCGCGGCCACCGGGTGTCGCTTGGGGATTCATGAATTAATCAGCCTTTTACCGTTCCCACTGCTGGGCCTTAGGCCTCCTCTTTAGGGGAGGGAATGGGCCATAATCCACGCGGCCACAGTGTGGGTTGATCGACAATGGAGCACAATTGCCTAGCAGTAACCTACTCGCGCTTGACTTGCATTTCAAGGGTCTGACCTTTATTCCACAAATATATAGGCAGAGATCTCATGTACGCCCACACACATATCAGTAATTAATCTTGTGTTAATTAGGGCTACCACCTATTTCCTATTAGAATAATGAATAAATAGTCGATGTGAAGCCATTTGTAATGTTAGTAATATTTAGCTATTTCAAATGTTATTTATATATATTTTTTTTATTATTATTGATAGGCTTGCGTTTGACCACCATCTCACCTGATGGTAAGCGACGATCAAGAGTCAGGCTCACGGAAATCCGATGGATGCGTGACGCACAGGACCGGTCGTTGTGGCGACGCTTGGGGGAGGCCTATGTCTAGCAGTGGACGTTTTTCAGCTGATATGATGATGATGAATGTAAGTTCTATTTAGCTATTTCTAATATTCAGTCAAAATTTTATGTTAACTTGGCAGGGTATGAGAAAGCTTCATACCCTGCCAAGATCACTCTTAGTTACGCCTTAACTAAGTCAACTAACGGTTGTAGACATAGACACAACTCAATTAATTTTGCTTCTTATTCTAGATTTAGAGGGATGACGTTACATCAGATTTTGTAGTCAGATATTACGTTCATCACTTATTTTATGGGGCCTAAAAGCTGAATATAGTAGTAATATGTATTTGGTGTATGTAATTTTTTTTTTCGGTGGATAAAAAACATCCAGATGGCATCCCCTGCCCTTGGGCGGAGCGGGAGTTTGTGCCAGACTTTTAGTGACTAAAAAACTCACCTTGTTACTTCGTTGCCTTTCAGACCGTGGTCGAGCCTCCCTTCCAGAAATATACCCTTGGCCTCAGTAAGCTTCGACCCTGCTAGGTGGTGTAAGTACTTGAGACACTAGAGTTTACTAGCAGACCAACTACCAACTAAGCATTTTTCACATTCCCCACACACTGCTCCTCAACTTTTTATGAAAAATTTAGGTATGTTATTCACTGTTCACCCAACTCAATCACTCACCAATTCAAACACAAACAAAGCAACAGATGAGGTAGGACAGTCACCCGGTGACGTCGCAACTTCCACACGTAGCCGGTTTTCCAATAAATTGTGACTTATTTATTACATTGGACCTGCTATCAACAGGTCGGGCCAGCTGTCGAACTGTTCAAAGGTTTTGACAGGTACCCGATCGAGCGGAACGGGTGGAGTAGATTAAAATGGATTGTTGAAAGTATAACTAGGTACGGTAGTTATAATATGTTTTGGTGACATGGGTTTCTCTTTGATGATGGTGTTATTTTGGATTGGTTTACTATATGATGTGGTAAATGTATACAACATTATTTTTAATATATGCGAAAGCTTCGTTCAGAATCAGTGACAGAATCAATACCAATTATTTTTACGCTATGTTTAATTTCTTCCCAATAATATTTAAAAAAGGTCAGAAGTTGGACACAGCTGTGAGCATAACAACCCCTCAGTCGTCCGGATGGCCCAATGATCATGTATTTGTGCGGACCACCAGGTAGCGTAATAAGCTTATAACTGTGATTTTTCATTATACAGTAAAAAAAAGAGTTTGGTACATAGATTCTTTACGTAAAAATACAAGACACGTGTTTTGGGATTCGCAAATACTAAAACTAATGTTGTATAGTTTTTTTTTTTTAATTTTGGCTCATACTAAGAATTACTCCTGTACCTTATGTTATGGGTACGTTCACCAGACCAACGTAGGTGCGGTTTTACGGACGACGAACAAAAGGTTGCTTACTGATCGGCTTTCCGGTAAGGGCCGAGAAGCGTGAGTCGTAGACAGCGCGTAGTGATTCTCGCATGCCTCAAAGATATTTCAGCAAAACCGTAGGCTCTTAGCAGGGCCGAAACTCGCTAACTCCAAAAGAATTTTTGAAAGAGATATCTCTCCCCTAGAGTCGCGCGCGCTGCGCGAGCGTCGGGTGTTACCGCCGTGTGACGTGTGTACGGCGTGCGCGCGGCGCTTTCCTTGGCGTTTAACCCCCTTCAGACAAGTCAGTCACAATTTGGCCAGTGCCGTGTTAACACACGTCGTTGCGTTACTGTACTACAATCACTAACAAAATGGACTCAGGCGAGGAAACACTACCGTTAGCTTTGCTACTAAAAATAAATAAGACACGTAATAAAAAGACTAAACGCCTCTGGCAAGATACATTATGGTCTTCTTGTTCACAAGAAAGTGATTATATATTTTTGTATTGTATACATATAAAGAATAGTAAAAAGCATTTTTATGATTATTTAGGAATGCCGAGGGCAACATTCAGTGAACTTTTAGACATCATTGAAAGTGATATTCAGTGCCAAAATTCAAAATTATAGGGGCAAAATGAAGGGGATAGCGGGCGAAGGGGTAAGAACGCGACTCGAGCGTCGCGAGCGCGCCGCGCGCGCGTTGCGCGCACGCTGCACGCACGTCACACGGTGGCAACACCCGACGCTCACGCAGCGCGCGCGCGGCTCACGCGCTACTCGCACGCCCGAGGATCGCGCACGCCAAATGTGGGGTCAGCCTAAGAGCTTCATTAACATAATTAAAACCACAAACCCAGGTGCTAATGAAATGTAAAGACCCAAAATTAACCTGTCTGTGAAGTTCAAGACACAATTTCTACATGTATTATTTTCGTATATTAAATTCTAAAGAATGTCTCAACTAAAGTACATAAACCTTAATATAAAGACAGTAAATTGGAGACGCGCCTCTCCGAAAAATAGAGAGGCTTTACAAGTAGGTATACGAACTATGTAGGTAATTTATTTTTCATTTTGTCAAAGAAAATTAAAGTCAACGTTTTTATATAAAGGTGCTCTAAAAATTGTGTGTATTGAACTGAATCATTTTGAAGAGATTAAGAGGCTGCATGCTAGTATTGTATCTAAAAACTATGCTGTCGAGAATTCGAGATTTCTCTGTGTCTCAGAAGGTTCCTTCTCTCTTTTCATGATCTTTGACAGTCTTTGCGGAGACAAGCCAAGAAATCTGACAGCATGTTTTACAAAGGGATATCGTTCTACCCAGTAACTGGGTGGTAGAGGTGAGATAGATAGCCGCTCCCTACAAAATACTGTTAAGCCGACCCCAGCAGAATTGCAGGTTGTTTAAATTAACTTTGACAACCTAGTTCAGATAACAACAAATAACACTTCTGCCGAAGGGTTTTATAAATTGACAAAATCAAAATGGGCGTAGTCAAAACCACGGTAACTTCTTCGGTTTACGGTTCTTTTAAAAACTCCTGTGGCCCTCATCATCATTATCATCATCAGCCTTTTTAATGTTCCCACTGCTGGGACTCAGGCCTCCTCTCTAGGAGAGGGAAAAGGCCGTAATCCACCACGTGGGCTCAGTGCGTGTTGGTGGATGTCACATGTCTTAGAATTTCTGGTTCTAAGACATGCCGGTTTCCTCACGATGTTTTCCTTCACCGTTTTGAGAGCAGTAGCAGCCTGTGGCTCTAACACCAACAAATTTGACCGAGGTAGAGGTGAGAGTGGCGGTGCGAAGGCTGAGTGCCAAGAACACCGCCCCAGGACCCGACGGCTTGCCAGGAAAAGCCTGGGTCCTGGCCATGGAGGCTCTCGGGCCTCGACTAAGAGGGCTCTTCAGCGCATGTATGGAGAGGGGCCAGTTTCCACTTCGCTGGAAGACGGGGAAACTGGTCCTCATCGCGAAGCCAGGGCGCCCTGCGGACTCTCCGTCCGCGTACCGGCCCATTGTGCTGCTCGACGAGGTGGGCAAGCTCTTTGAAAGAGTCATTGCAAACCGCCTCGTCGCGCGGCTAACACGGGTGGGGCCGGACTTGTCGGACGGACAGTTCGGTTTTCGCAGGGCGCGCTCTACGGTGGACGCCATCATGCGCGTGCGAGCCCTCACGACAGGGGTTGCGGTGTCCCAGGGTAGGAGCGTCGTGGCAGTGTCCTTGGACATTGCCAACGCGTTCAACTCTCTGCCCTGGAGTACGATCCGGGGGGCACTCCGGTACCACCGGGTGCCCGAATACCTCTGTCGAGTGGTCGAGGCTTACCTGTCGGACAGGTCCATTATCTACCCCGGTCACCAGGGAGACTGGAAACGTCGAGAGATGTCGTGCGGTGTTCCGCAGGGGTCGGTTCTAGGCCCACCCTTGTGGAACATCGGCTACGACTACGTGCTGCGCGGCGACCTCCCTGACGGGGTCAGCGTGGTCTGCTACGCAGACGACACACTGGTTCTAGCGCAGGGAGAGTCGCACCAGGCGGCGGTCGCTCTAGCGACACGCGGGGTTGCGATAGTCGTTGGTAGGATCCAGGAGTTGGGACTCGAGGTGGCGCTGCACAAATCCGAGGCCATGTTTTTCCACGGCCCTCGGAATGCGCCACCATCAGACTCCCAACTTACGGTAGGAGGAGTTCGCATCGGCGTCGGGTCGACGATGAAGTACCTGGGACTCGTTCTCGACAGCCGATGGAATTTCGGAGAACACTTCCGACGTTTGGCTCCCAAACTCAACTGGGCCGGGGCTGCTCTCAAGCGGCTCCTGCCCAACCTTGGGGGTCCAGACGCCTCCTGCCGGAGGCTCTACGCGGGGATCGTTCGGTCCATGGCCCTCTACGGGGCGCCGGTGTGGGCGCCGTCGCTGGCAAAGCGACCGGCGTCCATACTGAACGCCTGCCAGAGGGTCATGGCAATACGGATGGTGCGGGGTTACCGCACGATCTCCCGCGAAGCGGCGAGCCTTCTGGCTGGCCTACCACCGTGGGATCTGGAGGCAACAGTCCTTGCACACATGCACGATAAGCGCGTGGAGATGCAACGCCGGGGTGAAAGTCCACTACCGCGACAGGTCGAGGTATGGCGGACAGAGCTCCGGCGGGATCTCACGGTGAAATGGCGTCAGCGACTATCGCAACCCAGTGCTGGGCACGCCACAATTATGGCGGTAAGTCCCCTCTTTGAGGCGTGGCTGGAAAGACCTCACGGCGTCCTTACCTTCCGCATGACGCAGGTCCTCACCGGACATGGCAAGTTCGGGAGGTTCCTGCATCGGATTCGAGCGGAAGAGACGCCCGGGTGCCGCCACTGTGCGGAACGCCCGGAGGACACGGTGGAGCACACAGTTGAGGTGTGCCCTGCTTGGGCGGAGCAACGCCGTGCCCTCGTGGGGGCGATCGGCGGCGGAGACCTCTCGCGCCGGGCCTTGGTTCAGGCCATGGTCCGGAGCGAGGAGGATTGGCAGGCGGTCGCCTCCTTCTGCGAAGCAGTAATGCTAGCAAAGGAGGAGGCAGACCGTATCAGGCAACGGCGCCCCCGCCGCCGCCGCCGGGATTCCGATCCCGATTTCCGGCCACCGTAGACGCGGGCTCGCGGACGGCGAGCCATGGGTAGCTCGCTGTCCGATCGTCCGGTAACTGTCCGGACCGAGCCAAGGCGTCGATGGCGCGCACTGTTCCCGCGCGCCTCAAGGAGTTGTCAGCAACAGGAGGGGCCCATCTGGGTCGAAGCCTACCGGGGTCGGGGTTATCCGAAAGGAAACTAGAGCCCCGGTATGAAGGCTAGAAGGAACGGCGCGGGGTTTTTAGTCAGTAAGACTCTGACACTGTCTCCCGCTCCACCCAAGAGCGGGTTTCGTCAATGATGATTTTCCCCGTCGAGAGAAAAAAAAAAAAAAAAAAAAAAAACACCAACAAATTTCATTTGCATTAAATAGTAAAGATGCAATATATCTATCAATACATTGGCTTTTAGAGAAAATTAAACCAATAACATACTAGGACGTTTGATTGAATCTGATCTCTGATCTTGATTTTTTGCGTAGATTAAATCATGGCTTCGATTGTTGTACAAAGGGTTACTTGTTAAAATAAGCCTCATCTCTACGGCTTCATATTTATTATAGGCTTTTGTATATGGTCTCGAACTTTTGTTGTTACTCTGGGATTATTGGGTCTATATACTTAAAGTGGTGCATCACGACTCACATTTTCACTGTTTTTCATACAACCGCTCATAACTGACTATGACGTTATTACACACTTTTCATTAGATATTTTGGAAACACAGTATCTTGTGGATATTATCTAGGTTTCTAAAGAAACCAATTTCTAAATTTGTGTAAAACTAATCCAGTAAAAACCTCTGAAAATGTCCTATTTTGTATGAACTTTGACACTACATAATTTGTCTAAAAATTAAAAAAGTCAAAAAAGTAATCCTCTAGAGACCTTGCAAATTTTATTAAGATTCTAAATTATGACAACTTTTTCCAAAAACTTTTAAGAGTTTAAAAAAAACAGCTATTTCCTAGAGCAAGTTTTGTGAAATTTTCGAGTAAATCTCGGAATTACCGAATACTAACAGAGTTTCCAGGCGTTATCTCTCTTTTTTTGCGATGCCTTTTCGTCAAACATCGCGTTGGATTGTATTAAATAAAGTAACAAGCTTTTAAGCCATTTTCGATGTTTACGATAAGCGAGTGGAGAAGGACCCTCTTAATTGAGCTCTAACTGGAAGCCAAAACGTAACCTTAAAGTGAATACTTCAAAGTTTAAATTTTTGTAACCTTTTTTTGTAATTTGGAGCTTAGTATCGGATAGTATGATAACTAAAACTAATATTTGCGATACCGATTTGTATGTATTTACATAACTTTACTCATTAAAACCATTATCACAACTCTCTAACTTAAAAAAGAGCTAAATATACATAATATACAACATTATTTTTAGTATACATATGCGAAACCTGAATATCGTTTTTTCAGAATCAGTAACTGAATCGATTCCAATAAATTTTTACATCATGTTATATGTGTTCCCAAAAATATTTAAAAAGTATCACAAGTTAGCACAGCACCAACACTAAGTACAATACAGGCCACGGCTGGTCATAGCAGGCATTAGGTGCCAGTACACAACTGGGTGCGGGAGCAAAACAACTGCTCAGTCGCCTGAATGGCCCGGTATCAAAACAAGCACATAGCTTTGTGATTTTTCATGATACAGTTATAAAATTTTGTACATAGATTCTTTACATAAAAATACTAGACACGTGTTTCGGGTTTCGCATATACTAAAACTAATGTGGTAATATTTTACCTGAACTATGATCATTTCGTCATAGTTCAGGTAGAATACACGTGAGTAATTAATGATTACCGTTCTCGGCTCTCTTAAGACCCTCGCCATCGCTCGGGGCTAAATACGGTAATCACTAACATTACACACTTATATCATAATGCACCATTATACACGACACATTTTATTAATTACTATCTCGAATATTTCCCTCTATAGATAAAACAGCACGGTCTACCAACTAGATACTTACAACAGATTTAAATGCATTCAACCTCATATTCTAAAGGCTAGCTTAGGACTTAGTAGTAAGAAACTATAAAGCTGTTCCCCACAGAGGGCTTCACTGTACAGCGTGGTTCATTTGAAATTTAATTAATATACTCCATTTACTCCTTTGTTTCAACGTCAATACCTAGGTACTGTGTGGGTGGTTACTGTAAAGACTAGAAGTAATTCTAGTATTTTAGACTAGTCTTACACTAAGTTTTAGCTCTATTTTCTCGTTTATTGTTGGTAAAAGTTGAAGTAAAAGTTACTAATTGCGATTCTTCTTAAAAGAGATTGGTTTTTGAGAGGGGTGCCCTTCTTGAGCGGAGCATCGCCGTGACCTCGTGGGGGCGATTGGCGGCGAAAACCTTTCGCGCCGGGCCTTGGTTCAGGCCATGGTCTAG
Organism: Mythimna lalbum; assembly: GCA_949319445.1. Lineage (NCBI taxonomy): Eukaryota > Metazoa > Arthropoda > Insecta > Lepidoptera > Noctuidae > Mythimna > Mythimna lalbum. The sequence continues at coordinate 19,096,428 of OX439346.1, read as the reverse complement.
AGCGGGGAGGAGTGGCAAGCGGTCGCTTCCTTCTGCCAAGCAGTAATGCTAGCAAAGGAGGAGGCCAACCACATCAGGCAACGGCGCTCTCGCCGCCACCGCCGGGATTCCGATCCCAATTTCCGGCCACCTTAGACGTGGGCTCGCGGACGGCGAGCCATGGGTAGCTCGCTGTCCGACCGTCCAGTAACTGTCCGGACCGAGTCCAAGACGAAGTTCCCGCGCGCCTCAAGGAGTTGTCAGCAATAGGAGGGGCCCAGCTAGCGTCAAAACGTCTAAATTAGGCAGCTATCTTGAACAATTTTGTTTTTTTTTTTTCAAGATAAACAATCATGAAATAGCTCCTCCCGCTCTGATGGGAGTGAGAGGGAGTCAAGCTTTTACTGATTAGAATCCACGTGTTTATCAATTGCCTTTTGCGTTTCAGGACCATGGTAACTCTTTTGAAAAATCCCGCAGTTCTCAATAAAACTTGTTGATTTTGATTGTGTTTTCTTGGCATGAGAAGCGGTCTTTACTCTGCAATAGGTTCAGCTTGGTATAATTTATTTCAATAAAATGGAACAGCGTTTTTGTAGTAGGTTTGGCAAATTGAGGAATATGATTGAACTGTCGATTCCTGAAGCGGGTGATTCGTTTTCTTTGACGTAAATAATTTAGTGACCGCCATACTAGACGATGTTTTTGACGTTAGTGAAACAATATAATAATAATAATAATATTCCACGACAGAACTATTACACAACCCCCAGCTCGGGACTAGACGTCCCAAGCTAAGCAGACCTTGTGTTATGGATACTAAACTACTGATAAACATACTTATATATTTCTAAATACATATGTACACAATATAGATAAATTACACCCAGACACAGAACAAATGATCATGATCATCACATAAATATTTGTCCTGGGTGGGAATCGAACCTCCGGCATAGCAGTCAGGGCCACTAACCACTAGACCAACAGGCCAGTCAAATGTTTTTATGTTCTATATAAGTAAGTAAATATTTTTTTGTTGAGTAACCATGTCCGGTTTTTATTGACCTGTAAATTATGGTTAGTGTTGCCGCACATGAACCACATCCCACAGTCACAAACGCCGCCACAACAAGCTAGAAGCAGCTACGAGCCACTTTTCCAGTGGCTGATACTTTTTTATCCCATGTGCGCATTTATATTATGGAATCTGTCGAAGCAGGTTTAAATGCACGAGTGGCATGTGACAGCGTTTTGTATCGGCGTTTAGTGGCCAGTGGGGCCCCAAGAAGCGTACAGCGGCGTTTTGTAGCGCTTCAATCGTGTGCGGCGAGTCCATATAAAATGTATGAAACCTGCAGGAAATATGTCGGTGGCGGCGTTTTGTGGTTGTGGTGACCCTTTTATGAGGTGATCCTTAATTGTATAAGGTATTAGATATTATATTGCTTATACCACGAACAATAGGAAACCCATGATCTTAGAACGCAAAGGGCCAATGAAGGACACAGGTATGGTTTTAGCCAGCAATATCTGGCACGACCTCCCGGTCCACCCAGTACGGAAGAAGTCATTGGATGATTTCCCACATATTTTCCATTTATATTTATGTAAAGTATCTAAATTAAAATATATGCTAACTTAATTTAGCAATGCCTGTTGTTAGAATAATAAAAAGCTATTCTACTCGTAACGTTATTAAAATAGTATTTCAGCCTTTCAACTTTTCCAGCCAGTTTTAACTTTTACCGTTTCAGCTCAACAGGCACGAGGATAACAACGACAATCTAAGATTCAAAAACCTTCTAAAACAGCCCGTGTCCTGTGAGGACCTGCGTCAGGAGGAAGGTGAGGACGCCCTGACGCTTCTCTGACCGGTAAAGCCGTAACTGATCGAGTGCTTGAGTGCCTTCAAGGCAAAAGTGAATAGGCTCATAAACTAGTGCGCCTGACCATCAGAGATTGCATTACTGCTTACCATCAGGTAGCATCGCAGTCAAGCACTAGTTTATACCAATTTTAAAAAAACTGACTGACCCAATCAATTCAAAATTGCCATAAGAGCTTAATTACATGGCATCTTTAAGTCATCCATAAGCCTAATAGACTTATTTTCTTCCTATCCTAATTTGTGTCCATAAATAAACCATCTTCAGGCTTCAAAGGTATACTCAGTACTTCAAAAACAACAAAAGAAGTCGAGACATCGTCCTGGCCGCTACAATTTTATAATCCATCTATTGTGCCTCCTTCATTTACTGAGCGCCGTGTCTGACGGTACTGCCTTTGTTAGGCCTCAATAAGCCTCGTCTATGTTGTCATGACTTCAGATTTTTTTTTTTCAGCTTTATAATGAAGTACCTGGGGGATCAAATTGTCTTCGTAATCTGCCTTGGAGAGGAAGGTGCAGGGAAAAAATAAAGAGGATTTATAAAATATTAATATAAAATTTATGTTAAAATATCACTCAAGTGGGTGAATTAGAAGCAGGAGGGAGAGTTAATATCTCGTGTCACGGTCATTTGTGGATTTTTTATTTTTCTCTCGATGGGGAAAATCATCATTGACGAAACCCGCTCTTGGGTGGAGCGGGAGACAGTGTCAGAGTCTTACTGACTAAAAACCCCGCGCCGTTCCTTCTAGCCTTCATACCGGGGCTCTAGTTTCCTTTCGGATAACCCCGACCCCGGTAGGCTTCGACCCAGATGGGCCCCTCCTGTTGCTGACAACTCCTTGAGGCGCGCACGGTCATTGGTGGTCGAACTAGTATTTCAGTAGTTCTGAGAATAGATCGTAGGCTATTTTTTACGCTCTTATCCTCACTCTCATGTTTTCTTTGGTATATGGCTAGACAACGTTTACCAAGTCAGCTTGTATAACAAATAACTTAATAGCTATAGGTATATGAACTTGAAGTTCCAGTTTTCGACAGTTTTGGCTTTGACGAAATTTCTATAATGTTACTACAGCGCACTCCACCAACTCTACCTTAGAGCGGAAGAAGTCGCTCTAAGATTTGATAACTTCCCATCTCGAAAAAAGGGTACTACTGATTGAAACACATATACTAGAGTGGGTCAAAAAATCTTTTTTCCTCATAAGTAAGACAACATAAATTCACTAATACGAAAGGATTTGAGAAAAAAATATAAGAAATCTGTAAAATATTATAAAATTAGCTGGTCCCAGCGGCTTCGCCCGCGTGATAGTAGAAAATTATCCCAAGGAAACATACTTCCGGGATAAAAAGTATCCTATGCCCTATTCCAGGACATGGTTTATCCGTGTACCAAGTATCATCAAAACCGGTTTTGTCATTTAGGCGTGAAGACGTAACAAACAAACAAATAAACAAACAAACTAACTTTCGCTTTTATAATATTAGTAAAGATTTTCAGTGTAACGGTGCGCGCAACGAACTGCAAGTTTTAAATGACTTAATACAATAGTGACTATAAACAAATATACGGTGCGATTTTAAATTAAACACCAACCAAATCCGTTGTTGCAGAAATCGATACACGGACATAAACCGTCACAGCGACAAACTACTCGACCTACATAACTTTTTAAAAATCAAAGTGAGTTGCGTATTAATCATAGATAGTACTCCAGAGGAAAGACTGTTTGCTTTGATCATATATTCCTCGTGGGGGTACTTTGTATCTGTTCTACTTGTGTATAAGCTTCAGTGTGCTTTTGGATCTTAAAGTAAAACGAATGATGTTCAAAGTATGATTTGGCAGATGAATAGAAAATCATGAAATCATTTTTACACATCGTCATCATCATATAAGCCGAAAGACGTCCACTGTTGGACATAGGCCTCCCCCAAGCGTCGCCACAACGACCGGTCCTGTGCGTCAATTTACACAAATTAATTTAATGATAATATTATAGTGTTAGGTTTTGGCACGTGGTCAAGATTATATCGATGCTTCCGACAACAAAGGTCGTAAACACCAAAATAGCACTTTTGGTAATCAACGAAAAACAAAAAATAATTTCGTTTTTGGCTTATATCTTTTTAACTTTAAAAGTTGTAAAATTGTGTTCTATACAAGAAATACGTAAAATACGATGGTGTTTCATAATATATTATTGCTATTTATGTCAAAGCCTTATTTTAAAAGTTAGCTTGGACATACACCCCAGAAAATTCAAGAAGTTGGTATTTACGACCACTAACAAATCAATGGAGAACGATTTGTCTAACGGAAGTTAGAAGTATGCACCAGTTTTTAAATACAATAGTTCTGGGTTTGGTTTTAAAAACCATATACTGAAATAAAAATGAGTGTAAACACCACAATCTGATGCGATGGTATGTAACAAACATGGAAATATCTGAAGCAAATCAATGAATTTAAGACTGTAAGTTGAGTTTTCGTTACTTGTAAAAAAACAATAAAATAAAACACAAATTGACATAATTAAAAAAGGTTTTTTATTCATTGACAGTCATCGTTTAATCAAAATAATGGTTAAGCAAGGCACTAATACAAATTCAAAGTAAAAAAATGTCTAAACCAATCACTTCAATTTCCATTAGAGGATTTTGTACATCATTCATCATCATTGTTTGTGTCGCGGCTCGAAATTTTTATACCTTTAGGACCTGGCAGGTCCTAAAGGTATAAAAATACACTTAAGTAAGTATATTATAGGCATCGTCCCGTATAATTTAATCAAGCGTTTGTTACAAGATGCCTATAGTGAGTTTATTCTATTCTATTCAATAGTGTTCTACCTCCAACGGCGTACCTAACCAGCCAGACATAATTCAAAATGTTAAGTAATCATTTTGTTTCATTGATTTCAAGAAGATTTTATAATAATCATGACATTTTTTTAAAACGTATTGTTACGTACGTAACTTAATGCCGATTTACCAATAAAGAACTTTATTTGCCACAAACAATAAATAATTAGTCCAGTCAACAATAATCCAAATCACAGTTAGCACTAGAGTTCCGGTATACTATCGCCTCGGTCGTTAGATAAAACCACTTCGCACACTTAGGTAGATCGCTCTTGTTCGCAGTCGAAATCAGAACTGACTCACTTCCTTTTTTTTTATGAGTGGCCTCTCGCAGGTCAACCTAGGAGGTTGTCGTCTGCTCAACCGGACTTGCCTGTGGCAGCCCTGAATAAATTCAAAGCCTCCAGCCAGGGCTTACTTAAAAACTACTTTAAAATTAAGCGACAACGCTAAGGGCACCCCCTTGTGGGGTACGAACCTCGGCTTAGGCGTCGCTGGGGGAGGGCAGCAAAAGGACGGGCTGGATCGAGAAAAACTGACTCACTTCCGTTCGGGGGCTCGTATTTATACGCGGAGCAAAGAAAATTCTAGATACTGACGTCTCGGGATAGATCCAGAACAATAGAGTCGCATCGCGGGGCAAATCAATTTTATTACTTTGTCCTTCGCGAGTCACTCACGCGAATTTCGACTCTATTGTTAATGGCGGAAAGTACCATTTCCCTTATCCACCTTCAGATACCTACAGATTACATACCAATTTTTTTTATTCAATTTTCAAACCAATTCTCCAAGACCAAGTGACATTACGACAATTGTTTCTCAGCAGAGCTTACGTTTTAAAAATGATTGTGGGATGTAATTACAATTAATTATGTATTCATGTTTTTACGACCGACAGCTGTTTGTACGTTGTATTATACGACCTGCACGGTTATTCGATTCTAAGCAATATGAGTTATACATACCCTCTTTTCTAAAAAATCTTGATTATACTAGTAAAAATTTTGGGTGTAAAAGTATTTTTTTAGGCGAATATTTTTTTCACATTTTTAGATCGACGCAGCGCCAAAAATTACGTAGGGCTGCATTCTTAACTCATTTTCGCCAAAATGGCGTTTACGACATTTGTTGCCGGAAGCATCGATATTTAATTATAACAATCGATTAACTATGCTAGCAACACCGAAACGTAGCATATCAGTCCACGTAAGTGCAGCTTAGATAACTAAACATAACTTTATTGTATTAAAAAATAAACATTTAAACCTGTTACTTAGTGGTTTGGTTTTAATTATTGACTACCTACAAAAACTATTGGAGGATCATCAGCAGCGAAATACTTCAATATCTTTTTGGTCCTTCGAGCCGGATTTATTGTATAAGTGAACGGTTTTATTATACAGTTTTTATTTTTTATTTATTTATTCTTCATGCACACAAGAGTACAGAGGTAGACTTAATGCCTTAAGGCAATTGATTGTGTAGATTGTTGCTAAATAATAATAGTAACAAAGATTTAACTTCGGGGTTAAGCTACGCTAGCTGCGATCGATACATGGATGGGTGACTACCCATTGTATACCGAGTTTTGTCCGTGCCTCGGAAATCACGTTGGTATGTTGATTAATTCGCTTGCCGAGGTGCAGAGATGATGAAAGCTCACTCCGTTGTCAGCAGCTGTCATCTGAGCATAAGGCAAGACAAATTATTTATGGTGTCATGTTACCGTACGGTTGTGAGTTGAATTACATCTACACTAATAACAAAACGAGTTAAGGATTTAGTTTGATTTTATTTATTTATTTAAACTTCATGTACAGTAGTGGTACATAGGCGGATTTTTTTGTTTGTAGGAACTAATCTCTGGAAGTTCTGGTCCGATTGCTAAAGTTTTTACCGATAGAAAGCTGCTTTATTCCAGAGTGATATAGGTTATTCTATGAATGCAGGCGGAGCTGTGGGCAAAAGCTAGTGTTAAATACACTCAAACTTTCACCTTTTTAATATCAAGTTTATTATTACAACTTTATATTACATACACCAAAGTAATAACGCATATGCTTCGTTTGCGAGATTTTTTCCAAAAAAAACTTATTTTAAGAAACTAATAATGATCGTTTTGAACCTCCTCCATTGTTTGACTTCCAAACAATGGAGGAGGTTCTCAATTCATTTGTATTTTTTAAATGTTTGTTACCTTAGAACTCAGTTGTTTATGGACCGATTTGCAATTTTTTTTTCACTTAAATTTCATGCTTTCAGATTGGTTAATTTTTTTTCAAAATTCAGTTGTGATGATGAGATCCTTATGGAATCGAGGGAACTCTTCAAATATTGTTGGCAACTTTTTAGTTATTTTAGTACTTTCATCGAGATTAAGCATTTACAGTCAAAAAGTGGCATTCGATGAAGTGAAACTGGTGAAGAAGACCAGAAATGGCCAAATTGAACTATCTATCACTAAATTGATAAATACTCACTAAGCAGTAGAAACTTCAATTATACCAACTCGAGATCCATCTTCAATTCGTGCCTACCAATTTTAGAGAGCCTCATTTGCATGATTGAACCCATACACGGTAATGGTAGGCAGGTAACCATTTACTAACATTATCTCTAGCTGTTAAGACGATTAGTAGGCTTCTCATCTCAAAGGTCGAGTTAGTACTGGTAAGGGTACATTTATGTGATAGTTGAAGTAACCAGGATCAGAATGTTAAGATGGATGTGTGGTGTGACAAGAATAGATAAAGAGAGAAATGAGTTTATTAGGGGAAGTTTGAAAGTGGCGCCAGTGACTGAAAATTTTAAAAGGAATCGTTTGTCTTGGTATGGTCATGTAAAAATGGAGGGACGAAACGCATGTTGCTAAAAAAGTTATGAGTTTACATGTGGATGGATCGAGGGGAAGAGGGAGGCCAAAGAAAAGATGGATGGATTGTGTGAGTAGTGATATGAAAGAAAAGGGAGTTAGTGATAGCGTGACGAGTGACAGGACAGAATGGAAGAAAAAAACGTGTTGCGCCGACCTCAAATAAAACGGGAAGATGATGAGTTGAAGTAACAAGGATGTGGTCTAAGATGAAACTGATTATTTACTCTGTTTTTGTAATCAAGAATATTTTTAACTAGCTTTTGCCCGCAGCTTCGCCTATATCTCTCACAAATAAAGCAGCTTTCTATTGGTGCAAAAAATTTAGCAATCGGACCAGTATTTTCTGTTAAAATTTTTCATACAATCATGTGTAAATCAGATGACAATGCAAACTTATTATGATGTGGAGCTGATCTGACGATGGAACCGGAAAATGGTTATAGAAACTTTTTAGTTAAACTACACAGTCCCATCGAGTTTGGGCTCGTATGATTTCTTGACGAGTTTTAATTATACAGGTACACCGAGCTATAAAAGCTTGCTATGAAAAAATGATTTTCATTAAAAGCTTGTTTTATATCTACTGAAGTGAGCTGTTGTTTTACAAAACTTTGTTCTGTGGTAGTCTCAAAAGGTAGGCCACAAGTCAAAAGTATAATCATACAGGATTTTAAAAGATCATTTTGCTGCCATATTAAGAGCCGGTTGTAGTCACTGAATATTTCGTATGAACTCCTCTCGGATCTGTGTCGATTTCGCGGTCCCATAACAGAGGTTTCATTTTTATAAAAAAAAAACAATAACTATCAAAGATTTTTATTTTTGCGAGACTCTTTTAAAAAACAAGCTATATTATTTTTTGTAACTTTCAAATATTTTTGTGACGTAATCTTGTAGACATTGTGACTGTTCTAATATGACCCTAGGCTGATAAAATTTTCATTTTTCCTGATTTTCCTACATGAAGGTATGAAAGTCGGCTCCCCCTTAAGGGGAGAGGACGAGCCCCACCTTCCGCTCGCCCTTGTGGCCTTTCAGCCTATTGACTTGGATAGGCCCCCACCGAAAGTAATGGATTCCCAAGAAATATGTCACCTTCTCCCGACTTAGAAAGCTAGGGGATTAGGTGGGGAATTGAGAAAAACAAAGTTAAAATCAAATAAGGATGGGAATCCATTGATAAGGAGATAAGGAAGGATAATCTACTTTTCTTTTGAGTTATGAATATTACGGGACTGAGAGGGCTGCAAAAGGGTATATAACACGTGACGCTTGTATATGCAAATTAAATTATTTAGCAATTACTTCAATGCGTTTTGCTCGTGCATGTCCTGACCAATCCTACGGCAAAGGGTTGTGAGGCCTCTGCTATTGGATAGGACACACTTCCTTTAACAATTGACTCCTTATAACGGCCTACTCACGCATCACTCAGACAATACAAAACTTAAACAAGCGCGACGCATCGTCAGTCGGTCGCAGAACTATTTACAGTTGCCTTGCCAGACGCCGAAGTGGTTCATATTCGTCACTTCTCACTTCCTTACTCTACCCACAGGTGAGGACATCATAACCTATGCCTCCGAGCTACGTCTAGCTGCGAAGTATTCCAGAGATGAGTCCAAATTACGTGTCTCGCTAAATATTATTTTTTGTATCAGTAAGTGGCCTACGGGGGCCGGGTGTGTTTTAGCGAGATACGTTCCCTAGCGTTCCTTAGAACGACTATCAATGCAGTTTAGGGTACTTGGTGAAGCCTACCCCCGCTCCCTGGAAGTGTGCGCATAACAAGAGCAATGTAAATCAGTCTACTGTCAGTCAGTCCTTAGGGGGAGGTAGCCATCGCTAACGTTTGGTGGTTCGTGATCTCAGTATAGCCCAAACTGGCCATAACCTGTAGCGAATATTTATTCGGTTCAACCTTCAATTGGCAGTGCTTCAATCATGATTGAGCCAAGTATGGCGGGAAGTGTAAGTTAGTGTTAAGCTCACTCCAAAGGAAGGCCTTCCCCGAGTCCCTAACACCAACCGCAAGCTCAGGTCACCTTGTCATAGGAAGGAATAAGGAAGGATAAAACAGACAACACTCACCCATCCAGTCTTCAACACAGTCGCTGAGATTCACTCGCGTACTTACACACTACTTACTAGATCACAATCAACGCCCATCCATTCGTACTCTGACTCACACACTCTGTACTATAAATATTAGCTAAGCCTAAACTCGACTCAGTCAATCTATATCTAATACCGTATCACGATACTGGCACTCCTAAGAATTACAACGGGATCGCTCTAAGATAATAAGCTAAATCCTGCTGGACGTGTGTCCTCTACCAGGCCCTAAAGCTAAGTCTCACTAGACGTGTGTCTTCTACGCGGCCCTAACGCTAAGTCCCCTATTCTCCCGAAGTGCTGAGCCAACCGCCGCGTCCCTTCCAGCTCAGTATCGCTTGTTCATTCCCACGCCTTGCTAACTAGTTTTTATTGCTTAGTTTTTTGTACAGTCTCCTAATTGTTTCTAAAGAGGTTTGGGTCGCCATTCTTACGACTTATCTGGCTTGCACATGTAAGGGCTCTTTTGGTCCTTTCTTTACAATTGTGCTAAAATATTTCTTCCAAGTGTTTTTTTTTTTGTAATTGTTCCTTTCACATTAAAAAGGCAATTTATGCCCCTTCGTCCGGCGCTACGTGTTTAAAGTGCCATGGTGTATAAAGTTAAATATAATATTTTGTTATTAATTTGGAGTAAGTGACAGACAGTCACATTCCCCCCTCTGAAAATCAGACGCGTGACGTAGTACAGCGGATGAGCTTTCACAATAGTATAAACTTTGTACTATCATTAAAATTAAAATAGAGTCCTATTCCCAATTGTTGGGTTAAAATATCAAATAATCTAGTTGGACTGTTTACTTGGTCCAATAAGACAAAACTTCGATCGCATTCCCAGTTGGTGAGTTAAAATAATCTAATTGGACTAATTCCAATCTGTCAAGACGCCCAACGTACTAGATGTTAATAAGGAAACATCCTCTGGTATATTATTCATAATCCATAACATTTGCACATTATAAACCCAAATTAAAAGACAAGGATGTTTATAGTCTTGTTTTACATACAAGTTATTATAACATAGGATTAATAACCAGAGAAAACATATAGAAAACCAAAAAAAACTTTGCATTGTATAAGTACATATACAAAATCCTTTAGAGTTGTACCCGCTGGTATGTTAAAAGACTCCAATCATTATAATTATTGCGCTAGGCACATTGATTTATTAAATCTGGATGCTGGTTATAATTCCTTAATGTGACGCGAAACCATCCTTAGGTTGTACAGAGCCGTTAAAATCATTCCGACTTACAAGTCCATCAAAATCATTAAGCTCTAAGTTTTTATCCTAGCTCAGTGTGACGACTGTTTGCTCTTGTAGTTTATCATCAAGACTTTTTGTAACTAACCTCACTTAAGATCGTCAACACGTGCAAAGCAATCGACTGCTTTATTGGCCTCTTGAGTTTTTAGGAAGCCAACCCTTTTTTTTTATTCAATATTGTAAGGGTGGGCCACATTGCAACAACCAGTATTTTTTTTTGTTGTTGTCATAAATTATGTCGGGTCATTCCGACTCTTGAAATTTGCTACGAATATGGCACTCAATTTATAAATTATTGCTCTTGTCTGATGGCAGCCATAAGTGTGGACTATTTTCCCATAAAACTCAAGCTAAATGTGTTTTAAGAGGCTCAATATTATGTTATGCTATTTTAAAACGGATAACATTTTTTTTTGTTATTCTTAAAACCATTTGACAGACTGTCAAGTCGTAAAATACATATTTAAGATTCTTTGAAATGGCTTTGTAGCCAGACTATGTAGTAATATAATTTGTCGTCATGAGTAAATTATATACCGATAACACCTAGAATAAACCTCAAACGTATATATAAGTGCCACAAGAAAATAATACCTACAATATCATCTGGTAGATATGGCCAAAGAAGCTAAAACTAATCATAACCATCCGATTTGAGTCATGAATCAATTAGGATGAACTCAACTGTAATATCAAATTGCATAATGTATCATGGAACCATCATCACCTAATTTCAACACATAGTTCTTTAAAACGTTCTCAGCCTATCTAGCGTTTATTTGATACAAAGTTGGTGTATCTGGACCTAGTTTTATCCGACTTTCTAATAGGGTTGTCTTGAACTATGCCTATCCCTCTTGTCATTTCGAAACAACATTGTTTTAGGAGACTTGTGTGCTTATAGTTTTATCTTACACACTAGCGTCTCATTTAACTTGCAGTCGGCGTGTAACTACTGTATAAAGATTTCTCGCGACATAATATTCATGTCAATTTTCAAACAACTGCATTTCAGTAGACCTGTGCATGCTTATAGTTTAATTTTACATACCAGGGTCTCTTCTAGGGTTATTCGTGCGTTACCTACGGTGCTCGCTCGTTCTAAACTCAGCCTATATCAGTTGTCGCAGGACAAAGGCCTTTCCTCACACACCTCCTCGCTGAATTAGCTGCTGAGGTCGATTTCAGGAGCAGCTGAAATAGTTCGCACACAGGAATATTAGATTACATTTCAAAGACGCAATGACCCCCCTCCGATTTTAAGAAGTTATAACAGTTCTGAAATTCAACAATTGTTAGGAAGTTTTTGATACTGATTCTGCTAGAACAGATAGTTTTAGATGTCCTCGAGGAGTTTAGACGAATATCTATTCATTAGAATTGGTCTATTACCTTTACACGTGGACACTTTGAGAAATCTGATAATGGCTCCTTCGCTTTTAATAGTATTAACGATATTAATCGCTGGTATAATTTTATGAAGCGATTTATTTCTGTAAACCTAATCAATAATATTTAATGTCATACGCGAAGTAATGACAAAAGTCTAATAAAATTGGAACTTAGCTTCGCAACAGAGACCGCGCTACAGCAATCACTGGAATCAGGTGGTGTCAGCCATCAGATGAACTACCGGCCAAGCGCAGCGCACAAACCGTAAGTTTTGGTACAGCGTAGTCGCTGGGATGTGAAGATTTAAATATCCTGGAATTTATAACAAGGCCACACAAGTATCTATTCAAATAAAACGAGTTGGCAATAACTACAATACCCTACCATTATAATCACTACTGTCTTAAAACTAGTTGCCATTATGTAAAAAATCTGCACGTTTATAAGACCTAGGTGCTAAATATTTAATGTCCATTCCTTTTACATGACACGCACACAAACAAACAAATCACACAATCACTCACTCAATCACTTTCCATATAAAAATCTCAACCTGAATACCACATTTCATTTTCACAAACATTCAGAATTAAAACTTATCTATAATTGCAGGGAGTCGAACCCATTCTGACTTTAGCGCAGGGCCCTATTATTGAAACTATCAACATTAACTAGGTACATAACGCTACCTTCTTATATAAGTATGGGGATCGAACCCATTACAAGTACCATATTAATACAATCACACTCACTCATACACTCTGTAATCTACTTATGAATATTTCCGTGTTCATGGGAATCGAACCCACAGTCGTGACACAGGATCGCCAAGGTTTATCAACCAACGAATCAATCGGGAGTCAAACCCAAAATTTATGTCAAATAAAATTATATATTTATGTAAGTACTTAAATCAACAAATCATGCAGGAGTCGAACCATATAATCTTGTATGTAGTTGAAGAATTCAACTCTGTACTAAACTCAGATCTTTACCTAGCCGTTGTAATTCTTTCTACACCTAAATAGTCTAACAGTTTATTATGTCTAAATAATTACGTTGTGTTATTTTAGTAGTAACCCATAAATATCGTTTCTCGTTGTACTGAAGTGAACCAGTACATTTAATGACGAGAATCCTGGTCACGGCACCACATGTGACTGTTCTAATATGACCCTAGGCTGATAAAATTTTCATTTTTCCTGATTTTCCTACATGAAGGTATGAAAGTCGGCTCCCCCTTAAGGGGAGAGGACGAGCCCCACCTTCCGCTCGCCCTTGTGGCCTTTCAGCCTATTGACTTGGATAGGCCCCCACCGAAAGTAATGGATTCCCAAGAAATATGTCACCTTCTCCCGACTTAGAAAGCTAGGGGATTAGGTGGGGAATTGAGAAAAACAAAGTTAAAATCAAATAAGGATGGGAATCCATTGATAAGGAGATAAGGAAGGATAATCTACTTTTCTTTTGAGTTATGAATATTACGGGACTGAGAGGGCTGCAAAAGGGTATATAACACGTGACGCTTGTATATGCAAATTAAATTATTTAGCAATTACTTCAATGCGTTTTGCTCGTGCATGTCCTGACCAATCCTACGGCAAAGGGTTGTGAGGCCTCTGCTATTGGATAGGACACACTTCCTTTAACAATTGACTCCTTATAACGGCCTACTCACGCATCACTCAGACAATACAAAACTTAAACAAGCGCGACGCATCGTCAGTCGGTCGCAGAACTATTTACAGTTGCCTTGCCAGACGCCGAAGTGGTTCATATTCGTCACTTCTCACTTCCTTACTCTACCCACAGGTGAGGACATCATAACCTATGCCTCCGAGCTACGTCTAGCTGCGAAGTATTCCAGAGATGAGTCCAAATTACGTGTCTCGCTAAATATTATTTTTTGTATCAGTAAGTGGCCTACGGGGGCCGGGTGTGTTTTAGCGAGATACGTTCCCTAGCGTTCCTTAGAACGACTATCAATGCAGTTTAGGGTACTTGGTGAAGCCTACCCCCGCTCCCTGGAAGTGTGCGCATAACAAGAGCAATGTAAATCAGTCTACTGTCAGTCAGTCCTTAGGGGGAGGTAGCCATCGCTAACGTTTGGTGGTTCGTGATCTCAGTATAGCCCAAACTGGCCATAACCTGTAGCGAATATTTATTCGGTTCAACCTTCAATTGGCAGTGCTTCAATCATGATTGAGCCAAGTATGGCGGGAAGTGTAAGTTAGTGTTAAGCTCACTCCAAAGGAAGGCCTTCCCCGAGTCCCTAACACCAACCGCAAGCTCAGGTCACCTTGTCATAGGAAGGAATAAGGAAGGATAAAACAGACAACACTCACCCATCCAGTCTTCAACACAGTCGCTGAGATTCACTCGCGTACTTACACACTACTTACTAGATCACAATCAACGCCCATCCATTCGTACTCTGACTCACACACTCTGTACTATAAATATTAGCTAAGCCTAAACTCGACTCAGTCAATCTATATCTAATACCGTATCACGATACTGGCACTCCTAAGAATTACAACGGGATCGCTCTAAGATAATAAGCTAAATCCTGCTGGACGTGTGTCCTCTACCAGGCCCTAAAGCTAAGTCTCACTAGACGTGTGTCTTCTACGCGGCCCTAACGCTAAGTCCCCTATTCTCCCGAAGTGCTGAGCCAACCGCCGCGTCCCTTCCAGCTCAGTATCGCTTGTTCATTCCCACGCCTTGCTAACTAGTTTTTATTGCTTAGTTTTTTGTACAGTCTCCTAATTGTTTCTAAAGAGGTTTGGGTCGCCATTCTTACGACTTATCTGGCTTGCACATGTAAGGGCTCTTTTGGTCCTTTCTTTACAATTGTGCTAAAATATTTCTTCCAAGTGTTTTTTTTTTGTAATTGTTCCTTTCACATTAAAAAGGCAATTTATGCCCCTTCGTCCGGCGCTACGTGTTTAAAGTGCCATGGTGTATAAAGTTAAATATAATATTTTGTTATTAATTTGGAGTAAGTGACAGACAGTCACAACATACACGTTTATAATCATAAGTTAAGAGTCCAATTCGCGATTTGTATTTATCGAGTCAACTAATTTATATCATGTTTTGATTTTTGACCGGCGATTGATCATAATATAGTCAATTTTAATAATATAATTCCTCTTGGTATTGTCTTTTACATTGTGGATTTCCCACGGAGTTGATACTAACTCCGTGGGATTTCCAGAGGTAAATAAAATTTCAACATGAGTAGAACCTGGCCTTAAACTTATATCTTCCGATAACATAGAGCCTAGTGTTGCAATTCATGCTGATTTCCCACCGGTACAAACCACTGAATAACAACAGATATTTGCTTAGTTATGCATGAGTCTCCTAAAACAATAGTGTGCCTAATTCAGCCTAGCACACTAGCGTGACAAGACGGAATCATGTCACAAAATCGGTGACATTTGTCGTGACAAATCAACACTATGGAGCGTGAATATGAACTCATGTTACAACTAGTGTCTCTAGGTTTAACCACGGAGTTTTTTGAAAGAGTGATCATGGCCCTGGAATGCAAAGGGCAACTAAAAGACACAGGTGGGTTTTAGTTTCCCTAAAAGGCAACTGAAAGACTAGTTGGTGTTAGTCAGTAGAAGTCCTACACGAAGTCTCACATTTCACCCTGAAGCGAGAGAAGTAATTTAATGATTTCCCACTTTAACAAAAGTTACCTACGTTCCTTTTTGTATCCACTGTTTTAGTTAATTGTTTACATAATAAAAAACCTTTAAAAAAATAACCGACTTCACTAAAAAGATTCATTTAATTTGAGGAGTTCCCTCGATTTCGCCAAGATTCCATCATCAGATCCCAACTTGATGACTATGAGACCATTTAGGAAGTATACCCTTTCCAACAAAAAAATAATTTTTCAAATCGGTTGGCAAGCGACGAAGATAAGCGCGAACAAACATTTAAAAATACATACATCTGAATTGAGAACCTCCTCCTTTTTTTGGAGTCGGTTAAAAACAGTATACAATCTTTTCTAACCTTTTCAGCGCGAAGAAGTTACATACATAGTAAAACACACACAAACTGACTCCTCTATAATATTAATATGATTAGTTAGTTGTTAACATCTTGCTCAATTTGTTTGCGGTTGGCTAGTGTGCTGCATGTCGAGGGTTCGATTCCCGCAAGGAATAAATATTTGTATTGCAGATAGTTGTTCCGGGTCATGGTATTTATTTATTATTTATTTATTTAATCTTCATGCAACAAAAAGTACAAAGGCAGACTTAATGCCTTAGGCATTCTCTACCAGTCTACCTAGGGAGGTGAAGAGATAATATGGTAGGCGCACAAAAGAGAATTTTGTTTTGGAAACAAGAGTAAAAAAAATACATACAGCTAAAATACACATACATATATATTTAATATAATATTTATATACTACATATATATATTTATATAAAGTAAGGAAAAAGTTTTTGAAACGATTCTGCTATTGGTGTAGAAAATGATTCCGCAACTTCCGCTTAAATGCATACCGACTTTTGACTTACTTATTTTTTTTCTATTTGAATTATGTATGTGAATGTTACATGTTTGTGAACACACCCGACACAGGAGTAATTTCTAGTGTGAGACGTTTTTTTATTTTAAATAAAACTTATGTTGTAGATGTAGGTGGATGAAAATGAGGGTTGAGAGTATCGACAAAAAACTCAACATAATAGTACCTCGATCCTATTAAAATCCATCGCATTATTGACCGTGTACTCAGTCGAGTACAATCAAAGTCGTGGATATTGCGTCCCGGACCGGTGATTCGGTCCGGGAGTCGGTTTCTTTTGTTGCCGTTCCGTCCTTCACGTGCGAGCCGGATCGATTTTCGAGTATCTTTGTTGAAAATTGAAAGGACGGAACAAGAATAGTTAGCTTTTTCGGTATTGTTGTGTTTATTACTCTCCTTGCTGTATGATAGAGTACTTTTATGAGAATGGCTTAGAAAATATGAAAAAATCGCTATTTTTTTTATGGGGGGGTAAATCATCCATTGAGAACCCCCGCTCTTTCGCGGAGCGGGAGATAGTGTCAGACTCTTACTGACTAAAAACCCACCCTTTTCCTTCTAGCCTTCATACCGGGGCTCAAGCTCCCTTACGGATAATCCAGGCTCCATTTTTTTTTTGACTTGCCCCTGTTGCTGACAACTTCGTGAGGCGCGCAGGAACAGTGCGCGTCGTCGACGGCTTGGGCTCGGTCCGGATAGTTACCGGACGATCAGACAGCGAGCCTTCCATGGCTCGCCGTCCGCAAGCCCGCGTCTACGGTGGCCGAAAATCGCTATATGATAGAGTATACTTATATGAGACGATGGATAGCTAAGAAAATATGAAAAAAAATGTCTTTAGGTTTTTTTTTTAAGGGAGAAAACGACTAACATATCAACATACGACTAAAATTAGAAACAAAAAATTTTGCCTATTTGCATGACTTTGGCGAGCACTTAGAGAAGATTTTCCAACGGTGGGTCCGAAGTTTGTAAGGAGAAAACTACTGTTATGCGGGCAAAGCTGCTAGCAAAAGCTAGTTAATTAACACCTTACGTGGCCTTGTGGACGGCGAACAATGGGTAGCTCGCTGTCCGACCTTTCGGTAACTGTCCGGACCGAGCTCAAGTCATCAACGGCGCGCACTGTTCCCGTGCCCCTCAAGGAGTTGTCAGCAACCGTAGGGGCCCAGCTGAATCGAAGCCTAGTGGGGCCAAGGGTCTATTTCCGAATGAAAGGCAACGAAGGAACGGGATGGGTTTTTTAGTTAGTAGCCTGACACTATCTCCGGCTTTGCCCATGGGCGGGATGTTATCTGGATGATTTTTACCCACCACAAAAAAAGACCGATGTACAATGTACGTCTAGTGGTCTGAATATGAACGGATTTGGCGGAATTACATTGTGCAATTACACACACCCCGAAATGTAAACTATAGAAAACCGACAGGGTAGCAACTCGTCGGCCCTCGCTGAAAGCAGAACCGTATCTCTACAGAAAAGCCAAAATTCTATAAATATTGCAAAACATTGTGTATTACCAATATCTGGTGTCACTATCAAATAATCAGCAACCCTTGCTTACTTTAGTGTAAAATTGAGTGCATGACCAACAACTGGACACAATTTAGGAAATATGTGAACATAAATCACAAAATAAACTGTGTTACAAACCTATTTCAACTACGAAATTGACGTCATCTTGAAGCAAGCCATTAACGTCCCATAAGGCTACAACTCGGTGACTCGACTAAATCTAACTTATTTAATCTGGACGAAGTTTAATGAAATAAACAGCAATCAGGAAGTCAATCTTACGTTGACGCTTCGTAAGTTTCGTGTTATTTGTCGTGATTGAAGTAATCCTGCGAAATATTTTCAAGCAGCAAAAGTTATGTGGTAAGAATCTAATTAGTTTCTTTAAGGAATTATTCTGCCCCCGTTAGTAAAAAAGGCGCGTCTAACATTTTTGCCAGATTTGAATTATATACATTGCCGGAATCAAGAAAAAAGGCACATCTGCCTATATTTTTTATATTTTGCTAACTTGTCCAGTGCGGTTTTAACACAAGGAAAAAAGGCCCGATTTCCCGTTTCATTCATCAAAACATTTTTTTATCCGTTTTTACTTTTTGTTAGATAAGTCTTTTATCAGGGGCAGTATTGATCTGAATAGTGTTCTACACAACTAGTAAACAAGATTTTAATAAAAATATTTTTTTCATAGCAAGCTTTTATAGCTCGGTATACCTATATAATTAATACAGGTCAAACATACGAGCTCAAACTCGATGGGATTGTGTCGATTAAGTACCAAGTTCCTGTAGCTACCTTCTAATTCCATCATCAAATCAGCTCCATGTCATAATCATTTTGCATTTTCATCTGATTTACACATGCATTCAAAATTTCAGCTCAATCGGTAACTGAGAAGTGGGTCAAATTTAATTTGACAGACAAACATTGGGACAGGTACAGGAAACTAAATAAAAGCTTGTAAAAACTGGGAAGTGAGATTCGAACCCATACACTGAGGTTTCCGTACCAATTTACTTGTAAATAGTTAAGTTCTCGAATGGAGTTTCGAAGATTTTTCCGAATCGCAAAAACAACTCTTCAGATTTATTTCTATAACTGTGATCTTGCTTTGTGCCAATTTTCAAGATTCTGGGTCAACCGGATACCCTATGAATTTTGATTCGAGAGTGTCGAAATATACGTTTTTTGCGACATAGACAGTCGTATTTTTTTATCGTTAACCAAGAAGTTTTATTTTTTCACAGCTTTAAGGGGCCGCAGACCTGTTATATGCTTCTAATTTCAACTCGATACCTTCACGCGTTTCAGAGATGAAGGGTTTAACAGAAAGACGGACAGACGGACAACAAAATGGTCTTATACGGGTTCCATTTATTTCCTTTTGAGTTACGGAACCCTAAAAAAGGTTATTTATATCCATTTGCAGAAAGGAATAACGATATAATATAATATTGACTTCAATTGAAGTTCGTGATGTCGACAATTTTTTCGTTCGTGACGACTCAAGTGTGTAGCGTTTCAAATAACTTTTTCTCACTTGTCATGCGAAAAAATGTAAGGATTATTTCCAATATTCTGTTAGGACTCTTTTATTTATTCGTATCCCTGAGTGTTGAGAGATCTTTAGGTACAGGGCTGCTGGATTGTACGAAAGGGTTACTTGCTCGAACCGAGTATCGAACCCTGAACTTCATACTCATCAATAGCGCTATCGAGCACTTTGCCAAAGAGGGAGTAAATTTTGAGGTTAACAATTATATCATCTATTATATTTATTTACCTCACACCCAACAAACTGATCAACATCCTAAGACAGAAGTAAGGTTTAGTTGAAAACCAGCGTCAGGTGACTGCTACTTAGTGGCCTGGCATTATGTTGAACTGGACTTTTTTGGTGCAGCCGTAAGCCACATAATGTTGATGTATTTTAAGTTTAAGTAGTTTATCTATAATAATTTTCTCACTGTGTGTACTTGTGTCAAAAACACGTGTTTTTTTTCTTTCATCTACACTAATATTATAAAGAGGTAAACCGTGTTTTTTTGTTTTTTTTTTCTTCCGATCCATCATCATCATAAGCCTTTTTTCTGCTGGGACTCAGGTCTCCTCTCTAGGAGAGGGAATGGGCCGTAATCTACCACACGAGCCCAGTGCGTGTTGATGGATGTCACATTCCTTCGAATTCTTGGTTCTAGGACATGCCGGTTTCCTCACGATGTTTTCCTTCATCGTTTTGAGAGCAGTGGTGGTGAAATAAATTACACAAAGTAATGCGCCTGGCTGGGATCGAACCCGCGACCTACAACTTGTAAGTCGGGGCCATTACCACTCGGCCACCACTGCACTCCATCTGATCCGATTGATAAAATTTCTTCACCAATAGAAAGATACTTTATTCTTGAGTGACATAGGCTATATGGCTTCCTACGCGGATTAAGCTGCAGGCAAAAGCTAGTTCATTATATTTTTATAATTTAATAGCATAGGTAGGTACTCTGGCTTATAAATATTCTCCTCATCAAAAGAAAAGAAACATGAGTAGTCTTGGACGACTCAGTGAACAGTTTCGAGACCGTCAATAATTGGCCCTCGCTTCTAGCGCAATATCAATGAATGAATGTACTGTAAAATCATTCAGTCGTTCACTCCGACGCTAGTTTATTAAAAGACTTTCATGTTTCAGTAAAACCTTTCAATTTCCGACGAGATACATAAAGGCTGCGAGTATCGAACGATACGATTGCACCTTTCGTACGAGGGGCAAAGGATTTCAGGGTTGTCACCACAGAACACAGAACAGAAGAATGTAGAAAGATTCCTCTTTCTACATTCTTCTGTTCTGTGGTTGTCACATAGCAACCGGCATGTCCTAGAACCAAAAATTCGAAGACATGTGACATCTACCGACCCGCACCGGGCCTGCGTGGTGGATTATGGCCCATTCCCTCTCCTAGAGAGGAGGCCTAAGTCCCAGCATAACATTAAAATGATGATGATGATGACGTAGCAACTGTGACATTTTTTGTTATTTTTTCAATGGATGGAACGGCAATAGGAGGATGAGTTGAAACTGACTGCGGGCCTCAACTAGAGGAGAGTGGCTCGTGATAGAGTACAGTGGAAACAGCTAGAGGAGGCCTTTGCCAGGACGCACACTGAATTAATTCATTAGACCTCAAGCGAACGCCGGCTTTCGCTCTGTTATTGTCTTTCTATTGTGTCTCTATAAATTACGGTATTTGAAAGGTTAAGAGATATATAAGTATTTATAAGTATTTATTTAGAAATATACAAGTATGTACATCAGTTGTCTAGTACTTATAACACAATATCTGCTTAACTTGAGGCTAGACGGTGTTGTGATAGTTGTGGAATATTATTATCTATACTTATAATAAATCTGTAGAGAGGTCAATTCTGTACATGAAATATATTTCCAAAATAACTATCAGGGGGTGATTAGTGATCGATACTGATGCCAAAAATGCAAACAGTAAAATTTTTGTCTGTCTGTCTGTCTGTCTGTCTGTCTGTCTGTCTGTATGTTCTTTATAGAAACAAAAACTACGCGATGGATTTTAATGAAACTTGGTACAATCATTCTTCATACTCCTGGGCAGGTTATAGTATACTTTTCATCACGCTACGATCAATGGGAGCAGAGCAGTGAAGGGAAATGTTGGGGAAACGAGAAAAATTACTCCATTTTTTAAGCTTCCGTCGCATTTGCAGCCTTAATGGTTAAAGCTACACAGAAATTATGTATAACGGAAATGTTCTCCTTAAAATTATATAAAAAATATCCCAAGACATCATATGTCAATCTTTTATGGTTGACTCACAATAACACATGTAACTCCCGATAGCTTAGCAGTTCGGAGCTTTCTGTTTATTTTTGTCTACTCTTACGTTTATAACACTGAATGTCGCTGGCATAAGCAACAGGATCCGCGTACGAAGTCGCTGGCAGAAGCTAGTTATTATATAATTTAAAGGAAGAAAAGATAAGAAAGTGAATTTATTCAGAATATACAGCTATTATTATTATAGCCAATCAAAATGTTACACTAACGCTGCTCGCCCACGTCAGACTTTTTGTAGGACAAATAATCGGGCCGATTTTGTATATTTATGACACTGTTCTGTATTTCTGACCGACTTTTTGTAGGACGGGTGCACTATTGCTATCGGTGTGTTCTATTTCTTTCCTTCAAAAAATCGGCCGCCGATTATTTATCTGACGTGGGCGAGCTCGATATAACTCATTTTAATGTGTTTGCAGAATTTCCCAGCAAATGTAGTCAGCCCTCTCAGGAACTATCGCTGAGACAGTAAATACAAAATACTCAATTCCATTTTACAGAGATCGTGCCTGTTGCAATGTTTCAATGATCACACATATTCTCCAGTTATATAGGTATATATATACCGCTTGTCTTGGTATGGTCATGTAAAAAGGAGGGATGAAACGCATGTTGCTAAAAGATGTTACATGAGAATGGATGGAGAGGAAGAGGGAGGCCAAAGAAAAGATGGATGGATTGTGTGAGAAGTGATATGAAAGGAAAAGGAGTTAAACATAGCGTGATAAGTGACAAGACAGAATGGAAGAAAAAAACGTGTTGCGCCGACCCCAAATAAAAATGGGATAAGGACAGGAAGATGATGAAGATGATGATACCGCGCTATAAAAGCTTGCTATGAAAAAAAAAACATTTTTATTGAAAACTTGTTTAATTGGAAGTTTCAACCTTCTGTCGATGTCTAACGAACAGAACGAACGAAAACGAAACGAAAAGAACGGAAGCGGCGCTTTGTATGTAGATTGACTTCTGTACCTATATATTTTTTACTCAAAATGTCATCGAAAATATTAAAAGTGGTATTTAAAACTAAATGTCACTCGCAGCTTCGTCCTATAGTTATGATTGTCTACATATTTCTTAATATCAATAGCTTATTTTTTTATTCAAGATATACACACATATCCTGGTACCAAGCTTTATTCAAATCCTTTCAGTCGTACGTCGTTAGTACGATTTCGCTAAATTATTCAATTTTCCTATTTACTAAAATATACAGCTAAATGACTGTACGCGTATTCCACCAGCTTACCTATTGAAAAAAGCCAAGACGCAACCTAAAAATATAACTGCAACACATCCGAAATCAATTCACACTAGTGCGTATCTATAGATGTTATGTCACAGTTCAATCAACCCAAGCCTTTCATTCCGCCACCCCTGCATGCTGAACTTACATGCACTGACCAACTGCACTTATCTAGGTATAGGTTTGGAGTTAGACTGTGTTACTATTAATAGTAGACTGACTTGTATCGCAGTTGATATGTGGGTGATATTTGATTATTTGTCAATATTTCAGGGGGTGAAATTACTACCTACTGGTGTACGCTGTTGTTTATTCTCAAGAAAAACCACCCATTTTACTAACTGATGAAAAATAATTTCTTTATCAATTATCGCCATCCATCATGTCACTTAACTCTTAAAGTCTACAAGCAAAATATTCGATTAAATCTAAAGTTGTATCAGAAACCGAGAACCATTAGTAAACACAAATCCAATTAGGAACTACTAAATCAAACCGTACCAAAGACGAACAACCCGGCGCTGCAATCAAATATTTATACTTACTCCAAAGCGCGCATACATTGCTGAATTTCTGCCAATATCACTGCATCACATGCTCTGGAATCCTGAATGAACACCGAACACTTAACTCATTTACAAACTTGCTACTGCCGAGTCTAGACGTAAGCTTCCGTGTAGTTACCAGACTTACAAAGCTTAAGCTCCATATTAGTCCCTCGCTCGTAGACAGACGAAACCAGTACTAGCATCCCAAGAGGGATGAAAGAGGGTGGGAAGGGAGAAACACGGCAACAGGTGCTCAGAGCGTTGCCAAGCAGCCTCCGTACTAAATCAAACTTCAACAATATCGTCCCTCTCAATTTCTTACTACATTGTGCTACCCAGTCGAGCGCACGCAATCACAGCTTATTACTGAAGAGCATTGGACAGTGTTTATCTCAACAATGTCACCGTTTTTTTGGGGAATGAGGAGTCTCATTCTCCTAGTAGAATAAAAATACCGTACCTACAATGTTTTATGAATTAAAGTAGATGCAATGCCGAGCCAATTATGGGGCAAAATTAATATTTCGGATTCCGACGTGGTTCATTTATATTGATTTTTTTATATCAGTTATGCTGTGTTTTATAAAATTATCGTGTTTTGTTACACAAATTATTATGCACAATTTATTGTACAGTGGTTTGTTGTTGACACGCAAAGGGATGTTAGCTGTTATTTAAATATTAATTAGTGTTGTAAATGTAACTATTAAAACTGAATTATATTGTTTACTCAAGCTGAACTGTTTGGCATATGTTTATAAATTGATCGAACAAACATCATTGTTACAATTATGGAGAAGGAGCACTTCTTTTTTATCTGCCGTCACCTCGCAGTTTGTAGATCACCAAAATATCTTATCTTTTTACCTATCATGGCTCTAACTGAGCCACATGTGCAGGAGTTATGGCCAAACAAGCTTGTCTTCAACGTAGTCTTTCATCTAGTAATATGATTTTTTTAATAATCTTAGTATTTTCTTCGAGTTTTATTCTCTTAGATATAAATACTCTAACTTACAAATACTTCAATTATACTAAACACCTTTTGACATACTTGTACATGCATACATGAACGTAAACCGACATAGTAAAATAACATTTTTCTCTTTTATCCTATATTTGACCACTAGCGTTTGGCAGTTTACGTGAAATTAGCTTATAAGTTATATCCTATATTTTAATTTAATATATTAACAACATTACGACGAGCTAGACAGATTCTATCAGAACTGGCAATAGAAAGCCTGGGCGCGCGAAAGATGGAAAGAGTGGAGAGAGGCCGTTGCCCAAACAAACATCAACGTCATCAATAACATCATACGTCAGTGTGTCCATGTGCTTGGACACACTGACGTACATTAATACAAAGTTTCGCTTTTGTAATATTAATGTGATGACAGCTAAAACAAAGACAGTACTTTGCTGCTTTCTAACCCACAGTAGCAAACATAAGTAAAACTTTTGTCCTACTAACGGATCTAGGTGAACCGTCGCTTACTTATGCAGAATCAATATTTCAAGACATAAGACATGCGACGACCGTTATCATTGTTCCTAGAAATTATACGTCTACAACCGGCAGACGTAATAATAATATGGAAAGTTACTTATGTTAGAACAAAGAGAATTATATATTTTACTTATAATGTTATTATATATTACTGTATTTGTGTTTCGATGTTTGTTACAAAAGAAATACCCCGCGAGAGGACAAAAAGGCTTCTATCACCTTTAAACTGGTATTAAATTATTGTGGTAATTTTTTTATCCTTGCAATACCTACATTCATATGGACTACTTGATTTTCAAGCGGGCAAAGCCTCTAGCAAAAGCTAGAAATATCTTTATTTTTAGGATGCAAAATCATCAAATAATTTCTCCCACTCTGGGTGGAGAGACAGGGAGTGTCAACCTTTTACTAATTAAAATCCACGCATGTTGAAATACTTTTTCGTTCCAGAGCCATGGTGGGTGACTTTTTTTAATAATCCCACAACCCAGAAAACTAACATACTTGTGTAAGAAATTAAATGAGAATAAAGAAAACAGAAAACTAGTTTCGAGTCTTTGAAAAGCTCTTTCGTATAATAACTTTAACGAATGCTTTTGTCGGTATAGAGATTTGAAAAGGGTCTGAATACTCGAACTTCAACAACGGGAATATAATTCGGGGAAAATTAGACGAGCTTATGGATCGCTATTTCGTCTCTGTAATATGTTAAGTGTTCTCTATCCTTTTTTCTTGTCTTAATAGATTAACTTCTCTTCAGTTATTGTACCTACTAATATCTATATAGGTACAGGATTATTTGTAAAACATTAACAACCTTGCAGGACTGCATTACTAACATAATAATCAACAACTGTCGTTTTATGACTTTTTACAAAAAATTATTGATTTACCAAATACAAAGCGTCAAGATTTCGTTGTTCTATCAAACATATTTCAACTCTGTATTTTGCTATACCTACCTACGTATGTATTAGGTTTTTTTTTTTTTTTTTTTTTTTTTTTTTTTTTTTTTTTTTTTTTCGCCGGGGAAAATCATCATTGACGAAACCCGCTCTTGGGTGGAGCGGGAGACAGTGTCAGAGTCTTACTGACTAAAAACCCCGCGCCGTTCCTTCTAGCCTTCATACCGGAGCTCTAGTTTCCTTTCGGATAACCCCGACCCCGGTAGGCTTCGACCCCGATGGGCCCCTCCTGTTGCTGACAACTCCTTGAGGCGCGCGGGAACAGTGCGCGCCGTCGACGCCTTGGCTCGGTCCGGACAGTTACCGGACGATCGGACAGCGAGCTACCCATGGCTCGCCGTCCGCGAGCCCGCGTCTACGGTGGCTGGAAATCGGGATCGGAATCCCGGCGGCGGCGGTGGGGGCGCCGTTGCCTGATGCGGTCTGCCTCCTCCTTTGCTAGCATTACTGCTTCGCAGAAGGAGGCGACCGCCTGCCACTCCTCCTCGCTCCGGACCATGGCTTGAACCAAGGCCCGGCGCGAGAGGTCTCCGCCGCCGATCACCCCCACGAGGACACGGCGTTGCTCCGCCCAAGCAGGGCACACCTCAACTGTGTGCTCCACCGTGTCCTCCGGGCGTTCCGCACAGTGGCGGCACCCGGGCGTCTCTTCCGCTCGAATCCGATGCAGGAACCTCCCGAACTTGCCATGTCCGGTGAGGACCTGCGTCATGCGGAAGGTAAGGACGCCGTGAGGTCTTTCCAGCCACGCCTCAAAGAGGGGACTTACCGCCATAATTGTGGCGTGCCCAGCACTGGGTTGCGATAGTCGCTGACGCCATTTCACCGTGAGATCCCGCCGGAGCTCTGTCCGCCATACCTCTACCTGTCGCGGTAGTGGACTTTCACCCCGGCGTTGCATCTCCACGCGCTTATCGTGCATGTGTGCAAGGACTGTTGCCTCCAGATCCCACGGTGGTAGGCCAGCCAGAAGGCTCGCCGCTTCGCGGGAGATCGTGCGGTAACCCCGCACCATCCGTATTGCCATGACCCTCTGGCAGGCGTTCAGTATGGACGCCGGTCGCTTTGCCAGCGACGGCGCCCACACCGGCGCCCCGTAGAGGGCCATGGACCGAACGATCCCCGCGTAGAGCCTCCGGCAGGAGGCGTCTGGACCCCCAAGGTTGGGCAGGAGCCGCTTGAGAGCAGCCCCGGCCCGGTTGAGTTTGGGAGCCAAACGTCGGAAGTGTTCTCCGAAATTCCATCGGCTGTCGAGAACGAGTCCCAGGTACTTCATCGTCGACCCGACGCCGATGCGAACTCCTCCTACCGTAAGTTGGGAGTCTGATGGTGGCGCATTCCGAGGGCCGTGGAAAAACATGGCCTCGGATTTGTGCAGCGCCACCTCGAGTCCCAACTCCTGGATCCTACCAACGACTATCGCAACCCCGCGTGTCGCTAGAGCGACCGCCGCCTGGTGCGACTCTCCCTGCGCTAGAACCAGCGTGTCATCTGCGTAGCAGACCACGCTGACCCCGTCAGGGAGGTCGCCGCGCAGCACGTAGTCGTAGCCGATGTTCCACAAGGGTGGGCCTAGAACCGACCCCTGCGGAACACCGCACGACATCTCTCGACGTTTCCAGTCTCCCTGGTGACCGGGGTAGATAATGGACCTGTCCGACAGGTAAGCCTCGACCACTCGACAGAGGTATTCGGGCACCCGGTGGTACCGGAGTGCCCTCCGGATCGTACTCCAGGGCAGGGAGTTGAACGCGTTGGCAATGTCCAAGGACACTGCCACGACACTCCTGCCCCGGGACACCGCAACCCCTGTCGTGAGGGCTCGCACGCGCATGATGGCGTCCACCGTAGAGCGCGCCCTGCGAAAGCCGAACTGTCCGTCCGACAAGTCCGGCCCCACCCGTGTTAGCCGCGCGACGAGGCGGTTTGCAATGACTCTTTCAAAGAGCTTGCCCACCTCGTCGAGCAGCACAATGGGCCGGTACGCGGACGGAGAGTCCGCAGGGCGCCCTGGCTTCGCGATGAGGACCAGTTTCCCCGTCTTCCAGCGAAGTGGAAACTGGCCCCTCTCCATACATGCGCTGAAGAGCCCTCTTAGTCGAGGCCCGAGAGCCTCCATGGCCAGGACCCAGGCTTTCCCTGGCAAGCCGTCGGGTCCTGGGGCGGTGTTCTTGGCACTCAGCCTTCGCACCGCCACTCTCACCTCTACCTCGGTCACCTCTGGAGCGTTGTCGTCGTCGTCACTGTTGTGGTCCGCGTCAGACACTGCTGGCGGGGGCGGAGCCATGGGCGGGAGGGAGTGTTCCCCTCGCGCAGGGAACAGAGTGGTTACCACACCCTCCACGAGTTGGGGCCGGAGACTCTGAGTCAGCGGCGGAGCCCAGGGGCGTAGCTTGTCCCGTACCAATTTGTACGGGCGCCCCCACGGATCCGCGTTCAGAGACCCCAGCCACACGTTGCGGGCCTCGAGTTTGGCCCGCCTTATCTCCGTTCGGAGGGTGCGCTTTGCCTCTCTGTACCCCTCATACAGCTCCGCCTCTCTGACCTCCGCATCCGGCTGGCGGTTGCGGCGCCTGCAGTGTCTGTCGTACCGGCGGCGCGCGTGGTTGCACGCGTTGCGCAGTGCGCCGATCTCCGGCGACCACCAGTACACGCGACGCTTAGCACGACCTGGAGGGACTCGGGGCATTGCCGCGTCGCAGATTTGCGACATGGCCTCCTGGAACCACTCCGCCTCGACGTCGATGTCGACAGGCCTGTCCGGTGCTTGCACCCAGGCCTGTACCGTCGCGGCTTCCAGGAGGAGCTCCCGGTCCATCTGCTTAAGCGCCCACCGCGGACCACAAGGGCTCTGTCGGACCGGCGCGGCCGAGGTTTCGGCGGAGACGTCCAACCGGATGTACCGGTGGTCGGAGTACGTCTCCACCTCCTCCATAACGCGCCAGTCAACGACACGCGGCGACAGAGCGGGGCTGGCGAACGAGATGTCCACCACTGATGTACCCCGCATCCGCACCAACGTGGGGACAGAGCCCCGGTTCAGGACGACCAGGCCCAGCTCCAAGGCCCAGTCCTCCACCATCCGACCCCGTCGGTTCGTGTGCCGAGAACCCCAAGCCGTATTCCAGGCGTTGAAGTCCCCGCAAACGACCACGGGGAGGGAACCGAACCCAGCGACGACGGAATTTAGCTCCATCAGGGAGAGTTGGAACACGTCGAGAGATCTGTTCGGGGGCAGGTAGACGCCTACCACGGCGATGTCCCCGAACCGTGCTGCCACGCAACCCCGCCCCCTCGTGACGGACTCGGGGGGCGGGGTACCGGCGGCGGCCGACGAAATTAACGTCACCGAGCCGTCCAAGTCCTGAACCCAGTCTCCACGGGGTTGGACAAAGTACGGCTCGGCGACGACGGCGATATTTATCGACCACTGCGCCATGCTCTGGAGCAACAGATCCTGAGCGGCGGCGCAGTGGTTGATGTTCGCCTGGAGGAGACGTAATGGTGTCGTTATTGACATTCCATTATCGTCTCCTCCGGAGCCCTTTGTGAGGGTCCTGCCGCGGCGGCGGGAGCGGCGGCGATAGCAGCAGCAGCCAGGGTAGTGGCTGCGGTGGTGAGGACGTCAGGGTGGATGCCCCTCCTGACTTTGCCCTTGGCCTTGGTGGGAGGGTCGCAAGACCTACCCCCAGCCCGGTGGTCGGCCGGCTTGCCTGCCGCCGCACATGCGTAACAGTGCGGCAATGCACGGCATTCGGCAGCCTTGTGTCCGGGCTGTCCGCACTGGTGGCAGCGGTCACTGCGGTCCTCCTCTGCAGCGCAATGGGCGCCCACGTGGTGCCCGACGTGGCATCGGTAGCACCGCAGAGGTCTGGGTTCCAGCATCTTGACTTGGGCTGAAACCCAGCCCACCAACAGCCTTCGGCCCTCGGCCGTGATGGCCTTGGCCACCGACACGGGGCAGCTCACTGTGACAGCTCGCATGCCCGTGCTGTCAGCGCGGATGGTGCCCGCCCGAACCTGATCGGTCGTGCACCCTCCCGCCCTGACGATGGCGGCCACCACTTCATCCACCCTGACAGAGTCGTCCAGACCCATGATGCGCATGTCTACGCTCTTGGTGGGTCTGGACACTCGGGCCTCCTCGACGTCCAGGGACGCCCTGATCTTGTCGGCCAGGGCGTCGGCGAGTTCGCCGCTGTCCGCCCCGGGGACCTCCAAAATTCGGGCTCCGGTTACGGTCCGCCTTATTCGGAAGCCCCCGGAGGCTCCGAACTCGTCGAGGTGGCCCACCACCGCCTGCTTCGCCTTGGCCATGACTATATCATAGTCGACGCCCCTCTTTTCCGCAGCTGGCTGTAGTGTGATCACTACAGCTGCGGAAGTCGGGGCGCGGAGTCTGGCAGCCATGGCCCGCTTCTTCCGCTCCTGTCGCCGCTTGCGCTTTTTGGCCGCCCTAGCCGCCTTGCTCGCCTTCTCCTTGGCGCCGACGACCGTCCACTCGGCGCCAGCCGAGGAGTCTTCGGGCGGAGGAGGCGGCAGGCGCGACCTAGTCGCCGCCGCGGCAGGAGGCACCGCCGGTTTTGTGGCAGCCGCCACCTTGCCCTTCGGGGGGGCGGCAGGCTTCCCCTGCTGCTGCTGCCTGGTCACCGGGCCCGACCTCGCCGCTTCCGGCGCCGCGGCCTTGCGCGCGACTTGCCCCGACGGACCTGCCCTGGGTGCAGTAGTCGTCGTGGCCGCGGCGACGGCGGCATATGACGCCACCCTTTTCGTGTTGGAGGCCGCGAGCGGAGGACGCAGCACGATGCCCTCCAGGACGGAAAGCTGGCGCTGGATTTGCTCCTGAAAGCGCTGCTGCTGCTGCTGCTGCTGTTCCCTGGCAGCAGCCAGCTCTTGCCGCAGCAGGGACAGCACCTCGCTTTCCGCCTCCGTGCTCCGTCCTTCCGGTGACTGTACAGGGGAGTCCTGCAGACCGGCCAAGGCCTCGAGCCGGCCAATCCTCCCTTTCAGGGTCAGCTCGTAGGGCTCGAACACGAACCCCAGAGCCCCCCCAATCGTGGCATTGGCCAGCTCAATGGAGCGCTTCTTGGCCACCCTCTCCCGTTTGTTGGCCACGCTCATGATGGCGGCTGCCACGACCTCTTTAAATTTGGCCATAGCCACCTCCATTCCCTCCGGCAGCTCGGTAGGGATTTCCGGCGGTATGAGGCTGGCCTGGCGTACCTCTCTGGCGCTCTCAGCGGGGACCCCTCTTCCTCTGCCCGTTTGACGGGCTGCGCCCCGCCCCGAGGACGAGATTTTTCGGGCAGATCCCGTTTCGTCGTCGGACACGGAGCGCAAAAGGAAGAATTTCCTTTTGATGGAGGTGGATTCTTCCACCTCCATTACCTCCGCGTTGTGTGCAGACGCGGCATCAGAGTCCGACGCCGCATCTCCACTCACTTCCCTGAGGCCGAAACTACGGCCTGTCTCCGCCGGCGTCGCGGACGTGCTGGAAACTTGTCCCAGGGACTCCGCACTGCCGGTTCGTGAGCCACCCTGGCTCCTTGCGTCCACGAAGGACGGGAACAGATCCATTGCGGATCTGGCGCGCTCTTTGCCCCCCCCAGAATACGAGGGGCAGCCCGAGCTCTGCTCGGGGAGGGATTCTCCGCCTGCGGGGCAGGCGGTACCCTCCTGGGGTAGTTTCTTTTTAGGAGTCGCGTCCATGATTTGGCTGAATCACAGCTTTGCCTTTTTGGCAATGGGGTGGGGTCCCCAATACACGTTCGCCATCGTGGTCGTGTCTGATAAACAGACACGTACCCGAGGCGAACCGAGCTCGCTGTCGAGAAGGCGCCGACAGCTGTTGGTGCCAGCGCTCCTGGACAGCGCACCCTCCGGGCGGTCCGACTGGACTCCGCCGTGTGTTCCTCTTGGTCTGGTCTCTCGCTTGAGGCCTTCCGGCATGAGTAGCTCTACCGGCATAGCCCTCAAGGTCATTGAGACACGCAAGCCCCACCACGACGACAACGTGGGGACACGGTTGGTGGGGTCCTACGTATGTATTAGGTGACGAATCGCATCAAGCACCCTGCCGCCCGATCCCCGCTCCTCTCTGCCATTGTACTATCGCTTGGTTTGCATGGCCTTCGTAATATTTAGTACGTTCGATTTAAATATTTATATTTACATTCAATTTAAGAAAGGAAAACATACACTGTAAATAATGTGTCTATGTACTGGTAAGTGGGAACGCAGTCAAGTAATAGTTTATATCAGATGAAAAAAAGTAAAGATTTAGCTAAGCGCACAAAGGGACCAGTCTATCGTAGGTAGAATACACTGATGGATTGGGTACAGTTTTGATGGATCTATTGTGGGTACTCAAGAATGGAGCTTGGATTCTATGTTTAAAGCTTTTTGTGCTGAAAACAGTGTTTCAGCTTTTATACTTACTTAATTTAGCAATTTTACCTGGTTTTTACCACAAAAATATATACAGATAGGGTATAATATCAATACTCATGTAAATAATTATGTAACAGTCATCATCATCATCATTTCAGCCGATATGCGCCCACTGTTGGACATAGGCCTATGTAACATTGTACATCCCAAAAACATTAGGTACAGTAAAAGCTCCGATAGAAGCAGAAAATGTAATTTTTGTAATGTAAAAGAAACTGTTGCGATATTTCTTTAAATATTTCAGGGTTTTATTTGTCTAGATTCTAGGATAAGTGAATTAAAAAACATTGAAATATAAAATAAACTATTGGACAATTGCCCGGACTAGACGCAACGCCAATCTAATCGGAGGATCTTCCCTTTTCTTTGGAAACTGCCTCGTCTTTGCCTGTTTCGTATACCTCTAAAACCTTTATAGAGTAAATCAATACTCTTGTTATTTTTCAGAACTGGGTTGTGGAAGTTAAACTGGAAAGCATCTCAAACGAAATCGAGAAAAGGCTTAACGGATTTCTTTATTCATAAAAAGAGAAGAAAAAACAGAGAAAGATATTTTACTGGCCTGTTGGTCTAGTGGTTAATGGCCCTGACTGCTATGCCGGAGGTCGTGGGTCCGACTCCCACGCAGGACAACTGTTAGCGTGATGAGCATAATCATTTGTTCTGTCTGGATATAATTTATCTATAATATGTATGTATTTAGAAATATTTAAGTTTATCAGTTGTCTAGTTCTCATAACACAAGCTCTGCTTAGCTTGGGACTAGACGGCGTTGTGTGATAGTTCTGTGAATATTATAAGTATATATATATATATATAATATTAAATATTTCAATCGTAATTGAGACCTATCATCAGTATAATCCCGGAACTGCCAATATCAATTACAAGGTGTCTCAAAAAAAAAACAGGTACTCAAATTCTGAGGCGCGTTTTCATGAATGTTAGAGGTCGCTTTGAAGATTGCCCTGAACTGCGAAGGACGACATTTGAATAATGCGTAAGAAACTTTTCTATGTCTTCAGTTTATGATTTTAAAATTTAAATATATAAATCATAAATTTTTTGCGCTCCAAAACACAGATCATTGGTGCGGCTCAAAAGTTTGCCCAGCTTAAGTTGGACTCGGCTGGATATTGGTCTTCCGCATGATATTTGAGTAATAGGCCACAAAACATAAAGTCGATGCCCTGAAATTGCACGACCAGGTCGCAGCAGACCAGGAAGGACATAGCGGGGCGACTTAGATGTCTTCTTTAGGAACCGGGAACAATAGAACAAATGGAGGGAGGCCTTTGCCCAGCCGTGGAATAGTATACATTAGATATATTATTGTAATAATAATTCTATGCATCTTGACTCTTAGTTTTTGTAAGACATCTAATATGTCTGTTTCGGGCATGAGGGAACTTTTTATAATTTATTTTGTGGTTTAGAAAATTAACTAATAAGATTAACAGGATAGATTAATCTAAATTTTTACGTGGGAAATTATCAACAAACTTCTCGCACTCTGAGCGAGCGAGAGAGAGAGAGACGAGACTTTTGCGACTAAAATTCAGCCGTATTGCTTTAGTTTCAGTAGGATCGCGGTGATATAAATGAATACACAAATCAAATCAAAATCATTTATTTCAAATAGACCATCATCAAAAATAAATAGTCAAATTTCGGCCAGTCCAAAAAAGTGAAGCGAACTTGCACATTCCAAAGCGTACATCTCTACGGAGAAGAACGTACAAAAACTTCATGGACACTCTGTTAATAATTTTTATATTATGAGTTACATATAATCTTGGTTACATATTTCTTATTTCTTCTATTATGTGAGCACAATGAAGTTAATAAAAAAAAATTAAGATAAATAATATTTATATTTTTAACAATAATTCATTCTAGGTTGCCTGAACGAAATCGCCTGGCGCGATAAGGCCGCACATTGTGTGTTTATATTAAGTGTATGGTTTCAGTTTGTAAATTTTTAATCTTGATGTGCAATAAAGAAATAAGCTGTACCTTTGTACTCTTCTTTCTGTATATGTTAATTTCATTTTTTAAGTGTTTGTGTGTACATAAATGAATAAATAAATAAAGAAAATATAAATATATATTTCTCTAGCAATTCCTTTTTACAACTTTTTGTTAACATAAAAATATAACAGATAAAGTGACCACACCTTACACGACAAAATGATGAAATAATAAATAAAATATAAGCTTGATGTCAGCGCTGGTCGGAACGGTAATGGACATAGGAATGAGGGTAATGTCAATAATGTTGATTAAGAGCGTTCTTGTCTACCAGTGCTATTGCGAAGCGGTGTGTTTATTTACTCGCTTTGCTGTCAAAGTTGCGCGAAGCTGTAATATGAAAGAGGTCTCAATTCAAGCAGAGAAGAGAATCTTTTGATAAATTATATTTTTGTGTGTTTTTTATCCAAAATGTAAATGGTGGAGAAGTAACATAATGATAAGTGTCTGTGTTTCCTGCTAGCTACAACCCGGGAATCTTTAAGGCGAGAGTGAATAGGAATTCTATGTAAGCGCGTTCCATCGTCGACCGCATCGTCGCTTTCCATCAGGTGAGATAGCAGTCAAGCGCAAACCTATCAACAATAAAAATATAAATAAATAATATTCCATCATTTTTCACAACGCCAACCAATCCCAGACTAAACAGCACTTATGCTATGGGTCCTAGACAACTGAAAAACATACTTATATACTTATAAATACATACATATAAATCTACACTAATATAAAAAAAACACTAATGTATAGTTTTTTTTTTTTTGTAGAAGATCTCTGAAAGTACTGGGCCGATGGCAAAATGTTTTCACCGATAGAAACCTGCTTTATTAGTGAATGACAAAAGTTACATTTTATGTACGCGAGCAAATGCTAGCTATAGATAAGTTACATCCAGACACAGAACAATAGATTGTGCTCATCATACAAACTTTTGTCTTGGGTAGGAACTGAACTCACGACCTCTGACGTGACTGGCAGGGCCAGTAACGGCTAGACAAACAGCAAAGCCAGTCAAGTGTGTCTGTGAGATGATACTGCAAAAGCGGACCCGAATACGAAGTGTTTTGAGGTTTCTAAGGGTGTTTTAAACATCGTGCGGTTTTGTTCACGCATGCGAGGTTGCTCCGCATGCGTAACTCTCACAAATGTCCATTTCATACAAGCCTATATTGTAATGCGCGGAATACGCACGCGGAACGCGCTTTTCAAATTTTGAAATTTTCTGCAATGCGGATTTGTTCCGCATGCAGAAAATTTCAGCATGATGAAACTTGCCATCCCAACTCTAAAAAAACTTTACAGAGACTTACCGTAGCCCTTCATCGCAAAGAGCTACTTAACGAACACAGGTGGGTATAGTAAAAGTAAAAGTCTGTCATTCTAGTATATGATAATTTCTTCCCCTCAAAAAATCCCAAAAAAATACCAACTCAAAAAAAAACTTTACTGAGGCTTACCGTGGCCCTTCATTGCAAAGGGCTACTAAATGAAAACAGGTGGGCATAGCCAGTAAAACTCTGACACTCAACTATTTAATAATTTCTTCTCCTCAAAAAATAAACACCTAAATAAAATCAAAGTAAATTATTAATATTAAATAAAGCGCGACAAACTGGCCGCCGTCGCGTCGTCGCCTTCAACCGGGACTAGTAAATTGAATTACGAGGGAATAACAGTACTAATATAGTCAAAGCTGTTAGTGACGAATTATTCAGTAGAGTCAACAGCGTGATACTGGCTTAACAATATTCGTCCATGTATCAATATTACTGGTTGTAGCTTTAATTTGTAGAATACATACGCACAAAGCGTTTTGGGAACACATTTATTATACGTACAGCCAAGGAGTAGAATTCCCTGCCGGAGTCTGTGTTTCCTGATAGCTACAACTTGGGGGTTTTTAAGTCAAGAGTGAATAGGTTATTTCTAGGCAAGCGTGCTCCATCGTCGACCACATCATCGCTTACCATCAGGTGAGATGGTGGTCAAACGCGAGCCTATCAATAATAATAAAAAAAAACATAAAATAGAAACAGAGATCAGCGCCCCTAGCCAAGTTACAACTGTTTCTTTTGCATCGAACGCCTCGAGTTGGCCACGCCCCCGATTATTTAGTTCTGACCACGTGACTAAGCGTTAAGATGACGTCATTCCCGTAAATTTGAAGTTTTTAACTAGCGTTAACGATTGTAGATTATCAAATAGCAAGACGCTAGACAAATAGCAAGGCCAGACAGGTGTGTTGCGCGGCTGATGAGTCTATGAGGTGCGCGTGCAACACTGCATTTAACATCACAAATTCACATATTAGTTACCTCCCTTCATATGAACTGCCAGTAAACGGACTTCAATAATCAAAGAGGGGCGAAGTCCTGCACGTGACTGCTAACGGTGTGCTAAGTGAATTACTTATAACTTGAGTTTACCGGCGAAGACAAGTTCTGAAACGAGGGCCCAAGACAGCAATTTGTGTCATATATGTCTGTGGGGTGTGGACTGTATATAGTTCCAAATAAAACAAATACTTCAATTATAGGTCGCTGGTGGTCTTTTATTTTTCCTTTACACTTATTCAGTCTTGATTTCACAATAATCACAAGTCTTTACAATAATCACGAACTTTTAATCACATAAACTTTAGAGACATAAACTTATAAGACGTAGAACATAAGAAAATAGAGTATATAACAACTGGTATTTACATAGCACTTTTACATTTAGAGAGATTGCACTTTACTTCTTCATTCTTGAGGGCTTGATCCGACGAACTGTGTCGAACTGAGTTTTCGGCCCCTATTTATGTTCCAAACTCCTGGGTGGAGGTAGTGGTTCGAGTGAACTATCATTTCCTTGGTTTTTCCTTTTTCGACCAATCTCCTTCGTGACAATTTGGGCGAGTCCATTTCTTGCTCCAAACCTGTCGGAACCTGTCGCGACCTGCTCCCGCGACCGTTGGTTCTTAGTTAGCGGCGCCACTTGGTGCATGTTCTCATTGGGTGTTTTATTTACAAGATTCTTATTGGTTGATTTCGCTGTCCCCAACAAAGATTCTTATTGGATATTCTCGCCGTCCACAACATCTTCTCCCCCCGGCGTAGCTCGCGAAGCCTCTTCTTTTCTTATGAGGACGACGAGTTTGCTCGTGGGGCGCCGAAACGTGCCGGTCTTCGTTCGGACTTCTGCGACTCTGATGCCGCCGTCTGGCCCGCGGTGTGTTTTCTCCACGACGCCCATTGGCCAGACGTTCCTGGGCAGGGTCCCGTCGACTATGAGGACCACGTCGCCTTCTTGCAGCGGTCGCACGTTGTTAGTGGGTTCACCTCGGGGTACTAACAGCGGCAAATACTCCTTTACCCAGCGCCGCCAGAACTTGTCGGCGAGCGCCTGACTGGCTCGCCACGTTCGGCGATCTGCCTCGTCGCATGGCCCTGTGGTCGGTAGGCCGGTCGATGACCCCAACAGGAAGTGATTTGGGGTGAGGGCCTCAGGATCTTCCGGGTCCACGCTCACGTGTGTCAAGGGGCGGGCGTTGACGGCGAATTCTGCTTCAGTCAACAGTGTTCTTAATATTTCTTCTGACGGTGCCTTTTCATTTAACGCAACACTGAGCGCCGACTTCACCGTCCTCACCATTCGCTCCCATGCTCCTCCCTGGTTTGGCGCGCCTGGCGGTATGAAGCGCCATTCCATTCTGTTCAGCAGCCCCACGTCCTTCAGGGCTGGCAGCCATTCTTGGTACGCTGCTTGTAGCTCGTGATCGGCTCCTCGGAAGTTAGTCCCGTTGTCCGAGTACATGGTTCGCGGCCATCCTCTTCGTGCCGCCATGCGCCTTAGCGCCATTATTGCCGAGTCCGTTGACAGCGACGCGACGAGTTCTAGGTGAATTGCTCGGCAGGTGAGGCATGTGAATAGCGCGCCCCATCTCTTTTCTCTCCGCCGTCCCACCTTGACCATCATCGGTCCGAAGTAGTCCACCCCGCAATTGGAGAACGGGCGGTGGAACGGGTCCAAGCGAGCACGCGGCAGGTCTCCAGTAGCCGGTGTCTGCGGCATGGATTTTCTCTTATTACACAATGCGCAACTTCTTTCTATTGCCCGTACGGTGGGTCGCAAGTGTAATATCCAATATTTCTGTCGCAGGTCGTTCGTCACGCGCTCACGGTTGGCGTGTCCAGCGGCGCAATGTTCGCGCATTACGATGAGCTTTGTTGTTCTGTGACGCCCGTCCAGGATGATGGGCCTCTTCGTCTCGGGTGGTGCCGTTGCTGCTTCTATTCGGCCTCGCACTCGTAGGAGTCCATCCTCATATACTGGATCCAATCTAAACAGCCTGCTTGTTCTTGATATTGTGCGAGCTGCCTGTATCCTTTTGATTTCGTCACCGAAGCTGTCTTGCTGCGCCTGCTTCAAAAGCTCCTTCTCGGCGCGCTGCACGTGTCGATGTTCTAGACCCCTTGCTTGGCGTCGACACATGTCGATGAAGGCGAGCACTCTTGCTGTGGCTCTGACAAGCGTCTCGAACTTTGAGAAGCGGGCAGGGTCGGGTAGCCAGTTCTCCCTTGTCGTGCCTTCGTCTGTGTGTAGGACTTCTTCTGGTTCTTGTTCTTCGTCCTCCATCTTGTGGGGCCACAGCTCCTCGGGATCATGCAGGAAGCTGGGCCCTTGGAACCACCGATCGGTTGCGCTGATCGGCGCGTTGGTGAGTCGGGTGGCGTCGTCGGCTATGTTCTCCTTTGTCGGCAGCCAACGCCATTCTTCTTTCTTCGTCAGCTCTGCTATCTCTCCAAGTCGGTTCGCGACAAAGGGAGTGTAACGTCGCCCCTCGTTCTGTATCCAGTGGACGACGGTGGATGAGTCTGTCCAATATACGGTCCGGTTGACCTTGATCCGATGCTCTCTTCTCACGTGATCGGCGAGTCTCGCTCCTATCACTGCTGCCTGGAGTTCCAGTCGAGGGATAGTCTGAGCTCGACGCGGTGCCACCTTTGCTTTGGCGGCCACCAGTGTGATGGTTACTGTTTCATCTTCATGCTCCACCCTCCAGTAGGCTACGGTCGCGTATGCTTGTTCGCTCGCATCGCAAAATACGTGGAGTTCGATTCCTTTGAACCCCTTCATTGCGTAATTCCTCGGCAAGCGGAGTTGGGCGATCTCTTCGAGTCGGGCGAGCCAATTCGTGAACAGTTCGTGCTCCTTTTCTGGAATCCTCTCGTCCCAGGTGATCGTGAGGCGCCACAAACTTTGCAGTATAATCTTCGCTCGTATCGTGAAGTGGCTTAGCAGTCCGAGAGGGTCATATATTGACATGACAGCACTGAGCGCCTCGCGTTTGGTTGGGGCTCGCAGCTGCTGCCTTACTTCGGCTGGGACTCGGTTCATCGACGTGTTGAACCCCAGCTCGTCTTTCTCTGCGTTCCAATATAGTCCGAGTATCTTGTCCTCGGGCTTCTCTCCCCCCAATTGTGTGGGAGTTGTAGCGTGCAGTTCCTGGGGTATGTCTTTGAGCACCGCCTTGCTGTTGGCGCTCCACCCCCGCAGCGTAAATCCCGCTACTGCGTGCACCTTGTTAATCTCGCTGATTGCTTGATGAGCTTCATTCTCGCTGTCGTAGCTGGTCACTAGATCATCCATGTAGTGACTCTCCTTTATTGCTTCTAGTGCCCGCGGGTACTGTTGCCCGTGTAGGTCCGCATTGTAGTTCCGGACGTAGTGAGCCATGAATGGTGAACTGGCCGCGCCGAATATCATACTTGCCATTTTGTAGTGGCGCGGTGGGTTCGTTCTGTCGCAGCCTCGCCATAGGAATTGCTGCGCGGGTTGATCTTCCTCTCTTATCTTTATTCGCAGGAACATTTCTTGGATGTCGGCCGTGACTGCTATCGCCCTTTCCCGGAAACGGAATATTATTCCCGGGAGCGACAGCAACAGGTCTGGTCCTTCCAGCAGTTTGTCGTTCAGGCACAAACCGTGACTTCTTGCCGCCGCGTCGAACACTAACCGTCGTTTACCGGGCTTATTTGGATTCTGCACGGCAAAGTGAGGCAGGAACCATGAGACGGAGTTCGTTTGCTCCGTCCCGTCGCACGGCACTGCATACCCCTTTTCAAATAGGTTCTCCATCTGGGTGCTGTACTGCTGGGCGAACTCTGGTGAGGCGTCCATCTTTTGTTCTATTTTATGTAGTCGTCGAAGGGCCGCATTGTAGCTGGGCGGCATAGTGACGTCATCTTCCCGCCATGGCAATCCGACTTCATAGCCACTGTTCGTTTTCCTTATTGTTTTCGTGACTATGTCCATGGCGCGCTGATCTGAGTCGTTCACTCGCGGCTCTCGAGAGACTCCTATTGCTTCGAGTCTGAAGTGTGCTTCTACTTGTTCGTGAAGCTGATGATCTTGCTGACGATCTTGCTGCTGACGTTCGTTCTCGTAGATGTGCAGCACGTTGTCTT
Source organism: Mythimna lalbum (assembly GCA_949319445.1). Classification (NCBI taxonomy): domain Eukaryota; kingdom Metazoa; phylum Arthropoda; class Insecta; order Lepidoptera; family Noctuidae; genus Mythimna; species Mythimna lalbum. Next base: position 19,054,890 of record OX439346.1, on the reverse strand, counting down.
CGTTCACGACGATTCTTCTTGGTGTGGTCCCGTGTATCACCCAGCCCAGCTGCGTTAGGGATGCAGCGGGTTGGTTGGGGCCACCGACGCGTAGCTCTCTTGACACGATGCACTCCCAGTGGTCTGTCCCCACTAGAAGTCCCGGACGTGTTGCCCCGTAACATACCTCTTCCTTCGGCAGGTCACGGAGATGTTCATACTCCAGCAGTGTGTCTGGAATTGACTGCTGGTGTAGCTTCAGGTCCTTCATGGTTCTGGCCCGAAGTTTACGTGGCGCGCTGTCCTTACTGACGCCCCTTACTTTTATGTTTACCACCCTACTATCCCGTTCTTGAGATGACATGTTGACCCCATGGATGCGTAGTGGTTGCGGTGTGCCCTCTGCCCCGATGCTTGCTGCCAAGTCTTCGTCTATGAGGGTGATGGTGGCTCCCTCATCGAAGAGCGCGTGTGTTCTCACCTCCCCCCGTGGACCGGCGATGATGACTGGGCACATCTTGAGTAGGACTGTCTTAGGGCCGGTGGTTGGTTGGGTGGCCACCGACATGACTGTCCCTTCATTCAGCTGTTGATCGGTTGTCGCCGTTGTTGGAGTCGCAGTCTTATCTTCGGACGCCTTCCTCTCCTGGTGCAGCGAGGCGTGGTGCGGTCGACGACATTGGTTCACCCCGCACAGCTTCTCCCTGCACTCGATGCGCCTATGTTTCCTGCGGGCGCACTTGAAGCATATTTTATTTTCTTTGACGAACTCCCAACGTTGATCTACTGACAGCGCCTTGTATTTGGGGCACTGTGTTAGGTCGTGCTTCTGTTTACAGCTCGGGCAGTTGACATCTACTTCGTTGGTTTGATCAACTATGTTGTACACTGTGGTGGCTTTCCTCTTCGTTGTGGTAGCAGGCCTAGTTTCCCTTTTCATTGTGGTGGTTGCGCTGCTTGTTGACGGGGCGTAAGTGTAGCGTAACGCCCTGTCTGCTTCACGCATAAGGAAACGAGATAAAAGCACTATCTCTGGCTCTGCTGTCCCTTCGTTGTCCGTAGCGAAGTCGCACCATCTTGATCTTATGTGTGGACTCAACTTGTCCATTATCTCTCTTGTTAGTAGAGGATTATATAGGTAACCTCTACGGTCGATAGTTTTCAATACGCAGATCGTGTTTTGAATCTTGATCGCGAAACTATTTAGGTCACTCGCTGACGTACCTGGTCTAGGCATTCTTCTAAGTTCTTCCAATGCCTTATCAATGATTACCTCAGGCCGGCCGAAGCATTGCTCCAGAGTTTTCATGATTATCTCTGGATCGGTGGCAGTGTGTAATAACGCCGACACTGCATCTCTTGCTTCACCTTTCAAACTGCTCCGCAGACGCTGTAGGTTCTCCGCTGATGACACGTTGTACATGTTTGTTGTGTCATGGTACGCTGCCTTGAACGGCAGCCACTCGCTCACGGCACCCGAGAAGTTCGGTAGGTCGGTATGCCGGAGTCGTGGTCTGGCCATCTTCTCCAAGGTCGCAGCCAATTGTTCAATACTATTCTTGCCCCTGGTTGGCGTCGGCGATCTTGCTCTCGGAGTTTCAAATCGCAGCTGTTTTTCATCCCTGCCATCCGTGCGTCCCCCAGCCTCCCCCCGTGTGATGGGTGGGTTGGTGCGCAGCCACTGGTCGACCTTCTGGTGCTGCTGTTCAGTCTGGAGGGGCTCGTCGTGGATGCTCTCTTCGTCTTGTATTACTGAGACGTCCACCGCTAACCTTTTCTTAATTAGGTCTGCCTCCAGGTCCAGCTCCTTCCTTCGTATGTCGGCCAGCTTCTCGGCAGCCTCCAGCTCGGCGACCCGTAGTCTCGTTGCGACGCTCGTCGTTGACCTCACTGATTGGGGCGGTGATCTGGCTCTATCCCGCTCCGATGGCCCTGCAGTTGTGAGGTCTGCAGTGGTGGTGGCAGGCCCGATCACGCTCTCCAGCTGTGGTGATGCTGGCGGATCGAGTGACAGTCGTCGGACCCTCTCTAAATGTATGCGTTCAGCCTCACGTCGACGCATAGCGGTCAATTCGTCTCTGCGTTCTTGGCGTCTTAGTTCTTCTAGCTCAGCTAGGTCACTTTGAGACCTAGTTATGACCATGTCTTTTTAGCACTGGTTCACTGACTCTATTTACTTGTCAAAACACTGATGCTAAGTACTTGTTTTAGTACGCAAATACTGAGTCTAATACTGGTTAAACACTGACGTAAATACTGAGTCTATTACTGGTTAAACACTGACGCTACGTACTGGTGTTCTAGTACTTTACGTTAACCACTGAGTTTAATACTTTTCAACACTGACTCTAAGTACTGGGTCTAGTACGTAAGCACTGATTCTAAAACTTTTAAAACACTGATTTTAAACCCCAAGATCCTCGATCCGGCTCGATTGGACCAAGACTGTGGGGTGTGGACTGTATATAGTTCCAAATAAAACAAATACTTCAATTATAGGTCGCTGGTGGTCTTTTATTTTTCCTTTACACTTATTCAGTCTTGATTTCACAATAATCACAAGTCTTTACAATAATCACGAACTTTTAATCACATAAACTTTAGAGACATAAACTTATAAGACGTAGAACATAAGAAAATAGAGTATATAACAACTGGTATTTACATAGCACTTTTACATTTAGAGAGATTGCACTTTACTTCTTCATTCTTGAGGGCTTGATCCGACGAACTGTGTCGAACTGAGTTTTCGGCCCCTATTTATGTTCCAAACTCCTGGGTGGAGGTAGTGGTTCGAGTGAACTATCATTTCCTTGGTTTTTCCTTTTTCGACCAATCTCCTTCGTGACAATTTGGGCGAGTCCATTTCTTGCTCCAAACCTGTCGGAACCTGTCGCGACCTGCTCCCGCGACCGTTGGTTCTTAGTTAGCGGCGCCACTTGGTGCATGTTCTCATTGGGTGTTTTATTTACAAGATTCTTATTGGTTGATTTCGCTGTCCCCAACAAAGATTCTTATTGGATATTCTCGCCGTCCACAACAATGTCACTAACCAATGCAGTTTTGATAAGATTTAAATTTAAAATTGTTATTATTTTTTGTTATTTTCTTTTAAAACTATATTAACGGCGGCATGTTTAGGGTGTTTTTAATATCGTGCAGATTTCATTAACTATGCATTTTGACTAGATTGTGAAATCATCTTTATAGACGACTTTCGATGAATGAGACTTAAACTAGTTTTTTTTTTATAAACGAGAATAGACGCTTTGGAATTTATTCTTTGACTGCAGGTATTTCTCAATAAAATTAGATTTCTAGATCTAGGAACGAGAAGTTATTACAAGTTACCTAGCACTGTTTGAAATTACAAATAAGAAACTAATTTCAAAGGAATAGCAACGGAAGAAAAATAGTAAAATTCAACCATTTTTCATCTGGCGGAAGATATAAAAGTCAGCTAAAGGAAATTGCTCACTTTGATGTCTAAGCTGATATACGTTCTAGTAATCTTAACGTCTAACTAGGATGTATAGACTAAAATTGCAAGACGTACAGTATAGTTAGCTTAGGTAATTAGGGTAACACGATTTCACTCTTATATTCCCCGTAAAAGATTGAGGTATGAAAACCAAATTAAGTATTTTTTTAATATTGTTTAATAAAGAGTATACATCAATCTATCTACGCGCATTGCCATTGATAAAAAAAAATGGTTGACTGATTAATTGACCGACTCACTCTAAATAATAACTTCAAATAAACTTTTTTTTCGAAATTATGTATTTATTGGTTTCTTTGCATTTTGTATTTTCTGTAATATCGCAGTACTTATAACCATTATAGAGTATATCTCCTTGGGATAGTTTTTGATTTTTACACGGGTGAACCCACTGACAACAGCTAGAGTTAAAATGGCGGCTTTTTAGTATGATTTGAGTCTTTTAAAAACAAATAGGTACCTAACACATCAATAAAGAACGGGTATGTTATTATTTTTTACTGCTTATTTAACTAATTTCCGGTCTGTTGTTTTAATACAGCATTTAAAATTATAATGAGCGGTGAAGCCCATAATATACTCATAACATTGTGAAGGACTAAAGTTTACGTTATGCAAAAATAGAGTTGATTTTTAGAGATCTGCACTGAGTTAGTTTTACACAACATATTTTATTTTCTATAAAAACCTAGATAATATCCACAAAATATCTCTGTTTCATAAAAATATTTAGAAAAAAATATGTTTTAACATCATAATCATAAGCTAAACATTTTGATGTAGATCTTCCTAAGTCTGCTAACAAACCCATTGTCAAATGAAACCAAGATAATTTACACATCATAAATCACATAGCCCGAAGAATCGCAAAACTTAAATGACAGTGGCAGGGTACATTGCTCGCAGAACAAATATTATCGTTGGGGATTAAAGGTTCTGGAGTGGCGACCACGTACTGGAGGACGCAGCGTTGGAAAGCCGCCCACAAGATGAACCGATGACCTGGTGAGGTTCACAGGACCGGTCGTTATGGCTATACTGGAAGAGCTCTTAGTCAAATACCTGGCGGATATCTTTCGGTCGGAACAATGTTTTTTTTTTTATATTTTCATCAAAATAGCAGCCGATTTACATCACATTCTGAATTAAGCACCTTTTTGACTTCGCTCAGATTATATTGCTATTTTTCCATGCCTATTTTATGACTGTGTGAGTTACGAATGAACATTTTTTCTTGCCTTTCTTTATGCTAAAACTACACTGCAGACACGTGTGCATACGCATCTGGGCGCGTCGTTCTCCATACATTTAAAAAGAAACTAGACTTGTAGAGCTACTCTTGATCCACGCCACGCGACGTCATTCTACGTACAAGTCAGGAGTAATACACATGTGCGTCGGTCCAATGTAGTCCTAGCTTTATAATGACACTAGCTTTTGCCCGCGACTTTGCCCGCGTACATAAAATATAGCCTATGTCACTCAGGAGTAAAACAGCTTTCTAACGGTGAAAAAAAATTAAGCAATCGAAGCAGTACTTCTAGAGATTACCTCCTACAAATAAAAAACAAACTTTACCTTTTTACTATATTAGTGTAGATTACTTCTGCCTTACACTGTAGTTGGGTATTATATGTAGGTTATCTTACTCGCATATGCTTATCTGAAATGTATTTTTGATGATGATGATGATGTCATCTAGCCGATTATGGCTAAATCGATAGCTGTCTATGGCTTCCTATGATATGTTCAGGTCTATAATGTACTGATCCTTCAAGTGATAAAATGTCATCTTTAAAGAGCTCGCAGTTTTTTTTATTGGAAAAAAAACTACCAATTTTTTTATACATGGTTGGCTCACGTTTGACCATTGACAGACCAGGGCCTCAAGTCTGCTATTACAATAATGTTAGAATGGTCTATCGTTGACTTCATAATGGTTGATTTTGACAATTTTGGTAATCTACTAATATAATGGCGTCTTTATGACTTTCCAATGGTCAACCATTGACACTCCATTGGAAAAAATGGCACAGAATGGTAATTTGGTAGATAATTACAAATAAATGTCTGACGTACTTATGCGGTAATCTGCTAAAATTTTGACAGTTTCTTTGATCAGTGTCCTAACATTACGACGTCGTTGTGCAAATGTGCAGTATTAGCTGCTTTATTTGTTGTTCGGCGGCGGAGACCTCTCGCGCCGGGCCTTGGTTGAGACCATGGTCTGGAGCGAGGAGGAGTGGCAGGCGGTCGCCTCCTTCTTCGAAGCAGTGATGCTAGCAAAGAAGGAGGCCGTCCGCATCAGACAACGGCGCCTTCACACTCCCCGGCAGAGATTCTCCTTCCTTAGCTGTACACATGTGTCGTGGAGCGAGGTGAAGCGTGAAGCTCAGGACCGTTCGCGATGGAGGATTACTGTGGACGCCCTCTGCCCCATCTAGGGAACATAGGACATTAAGTAAGTCAAGCTGTACACACGATGAAAGTGTTCTCAAATCATTTTGTGCGTACCCATAATGTATGGGATGTCCACCGTGTACTTGTAGGTACCTCGTACCAACAAAATTAAAACTAACGTTAACATGCTATTTCATTTTAAGATAATTAAAATCCTTGTTCGTCGAATACTTTTCTGCAAAGCCAAATCTACTTCTTACTTTTAATAATTAAAAAGGCATAATTAACTCGCTGGCAACATAAAACACTTTTAATTTCATTCGAAGTGTTAATGATGAAATTAAAAAGGAATTCCTGGAATTGTTCTAAAAAACGAACGTAACACCACAAAGTAGATAGGTACAGAAGACAATCTCGTGCATGTACTTCACTTTTTATACTTACGCTCGGTGGACGCACACTAATGAGAGTTTGAGCCGGAACTGTCCGACGAGTGGGCCGAGACGCTCTCGAGATATCGTGTCCGTGAGCGGTGTCTATCTGTGCGTTGCTCGAGCGCGCTTTGCACGTAGATTGCCTTCTGTACATATATATTTTGTGGTAACACAAAGAGGCGGACAACAGTTAGGTCGTAATATTATTACATTACGAACAAAGTTTCAAACTCCGACGTCCCGTTGTTGGAAACAATCTACCTGACCAGTATGCTCGTTATAATAATACAATAAACAGTTCCAATTGTATCGGAAATGTATTGTAGGGAATCGATGTTGAATTAAATGAGAATATAAAATTGATTTCTTTGCTCGCAGTACAGCTGGTCATCATCATCATCATCATTTCAGCTGAAAGACGTCCACTGTTGGACATAGGCCTCCCCCAAGTGTCACCGTGATGAACGGTCCTGTGCGTCTTTCTTCCAACTGCCTTTATCCGCCTTCCGCCTTATGCGTCTTCCGCTACGCGGATGCCACTCCAGAAACATTCTGAACTGCCATCTGTTCAGCGAGAAAGATGCCCTACCAGAAGGTCCGGCGTCAGGAATTTGTATTTTTTTCTTAGTGTTGGGTAACCCATTTATTACGGAAGGATGTATTCACGCTATGGCTAATAGAAGCGCAGTAGGAACGGTTATTTTTTGCAACAATGGCGATTCTAGATTTATAATCTTACTGTCTGACCTAATCTCATTATTGTCTAGATCTAATAATGCTGAAGGTTTTTTTTTAATAATGTATAATAATTTAAAATGACATAATTATACTACCTTATATTTGTATACCGTTAGTGAAACATGTAGAAGTTATTACTGTATTCAACATCCTCAGTACCATTTTAATAGAATAAAATATTATTAGTAACTACTTTTGAATCTACGCGAACCTTATACTCGTAATCACCCCTTAATTAAACAAATAGAACATGTAAACACCTACTATAAATCAACAAATCGTATACCAAACACCAAGGTACCTATCCTAAATATTGATTTGAACGCAGCCATGCAAATACCGATATGTAGGTGCTGCGAATACAAATACCAGGTATCTATCAAACGAATTTCAGCGAAACCTATGGTATATACAACGTGTAACAAAAAGGGTATATACATCAAAAAGCCCTGAAGTTTACTGGTGGTATAGAATCTCTACACAAAGTTTCAGCTCAAAATAAATTACTCAAAGAATTGATACCAAATTCTTGGTATCCTTGGTATCGTATGATTCTCGAATACAAATCATAACAAACGTGTCACAACACTACGAGGGTCAATAACATTCCACGTCACTTGCTAATACTAATAAAGACTTCTTCTGTAAATCTGATCGCCTAGTACCTCTCTTCCTAATTCTACCTAATTTCGATACGCGCGGCGCGCGCGTGAATGAAACGCTGTTTGCCTAGTACCTGCCTACTTAAAATTTTGCCTCAAAAAAGCAGAAGGTCACGCGAGGCAAAATATCTACAGGTGTCAGTTTCTGGATGCGACGGAAGAGGTATGGGTGCGCTGACCTTCATTCTGCAACACTCGCCATACCTACTTGCATATGGTTAGAGGTATACAGCGCCAATGCAGCTCGCCGAGTGCGCTAGTACCTACGTGGGTTATTTTCAAAATGCTCTAGTACGGCCTCCTCAAATTCTGGATCGATAGTGTTTGGGCGACCCCCTAAACCAGAAACGTGGAACCAGTTTGTTGCAGACGATGTTCCTTTCAGTACCTATGTTACAAAGTACTCTGTGAATGTACCTACCTACTATCCGATGGAAGCCCGCCACCGAAGAAACTGTCGGCGCTCAGCTCCTTCTAGGTACCCGCGATAAATCGAGGACGATAAAGTTCGCGAGCAGCTCGCACATTACCGGCCGTCCTCTCTTCCGACACACAACATCATCTCATAATATTCACTATTACTTAACACCATCACCATAGAAATGCCATCACACACGATTATCACAACTGCAATAAAATAATGTTTAAAATCCAAATCACAAACACCGGAACGGATAATTATGCTATGCGACTGCATCGTACGATTATTGGTCATCCACTAATGCAAAATTATATTTATTTATTTACCTAAATTTGACTTTCGGCGCGTACAAAGATGCCGCACGTGCCGCCAAAGAGAGTAGCCGAACGGACGACAACAACATTGCCATCTCTCTCACATTAAACACGCAGGCGGCGCGTGCGACTGGGACAAAACTATTTTATCGTGTTCAATAACATTTGAGCTTCTCAAAGGAATTTTTTTAGGGATCTGTGAACCGTTTTTTTAAATTATCAATAACAATTCTCGTTTCTTATGGACTCCTAGTACTTTCGCATATTTTTCATTTATTTTAAAATGATAAATTAAGACTAAACTGTGCTACTACTGGTAATGTTTTTGTAGAAAAGGCAAAAAGTTACGCAAAGACCTAATTGTGCGCAAACGTATAGGTTTTTTAGAAATAAGCGCGAAAGATTTGTTGATTTGTTTATAATCTCGGGGTAAAATTAAACTCACACGCATTCACGCGGCGTCGTGAATGCGCACACTACATCTAAATAATTAATTTCTTGTTAACTAAGTACATATCCTATGTATAGCAACCGACATAAAAAGAATTAGGTACGTAAGAAAATTCATCTCGACCCTGCAAAAAGTGACAACTTATTGAAGTCCTCTAATTAAATAAAATTCAAGAACGGAACCCACTGGGAGTTTATTTGTACCAGGAGGCACATAAGTTGCTTAGAGATGATATTTGGGTTCATTTTAACAGATATGAAATCCTTTTTCGCAGCGTCTAACGCCGAGTACAACGTTCGTTTAGATTTTACGTAGGTACCTACTTCGTTTAAATTTTTCGTAAACTAAGTATTTGTTACTATCCTATCTACGAGTACGTAAAACAATAAAAAAGTATGTAGATATTTCTTATTGTTTCACGTAAATACCAGATAGGTACCTAATTATTACTATTATTAATTACTTAGTCTACTTAGTCTCCTCTAAAAGCGGCGTGAGTCGCACGAAAAATAATATGCGCTGCGCGCTAACGAACACGGCCCTACGCGGCGCGCAGGTTTTTCGATGTCCAACGCACGCACTCGCTCTAGTTTTTGGCTTGGTTTGTTGTACACAAACATAATCTTAGTCTTTGTAGGAAAATCTTATTTCTTCTTAAAACTATTTTTCTTAAAATAAATGTTAGAAAAAATAAACATGCGGAACCCTTTATCCACTGTTTGAAGAAATACCAGGAGTAAGAGGTTTGTTTTTAGTCATAAACAGTTCAATGACACCGATCAGCTGACTTTTTGCTAGTGATGTATTGGTTTCAGTTTGAAATGTTCGGTTTCTGGTATCATATGTATGGAATAATTCACAACTTCCTACCATGTAAACATAAGGTTAGAAAACCCTTTCCATATCGTTTGTTATCTTATCAAGAGGCCGTGCACTTGGTATGTATACCCCCTTTTTGTTACACGTTGTATATAACAGGTAACATCAAAGTGAGTATTGCAGTGCAAATACCTACGCTCCGTAGTTTACTAACTACGAGCGGTAGAGTGGGTAGGCCCTACTCAGGTTGCATTTCAACGATCAATGCGGTTAGCTTACTGCCGTGATTTTATTATTTAAGTCTGTTGTTCCGATATCTGACTACAATATGTAATTTTTTTGAGATAGAAAATCATCAAATTTCTTGCGTTCTAGCGTAGAGCGAGAGGACGTGTTAAACTTTTACTGTCTAAAATCCACCTGTGCCCTTTTTTTTATGGTGGAAAAATCATCTAATGACAACCCCCGCTCTTGGGCGGATCGGGAGATAATGTCAGACTTTTACTGACTAACAACCTACCCCGCTCCTTCGTGCCTTTATACCGGGGCTGAGCTATCTCTCAAACCACCGCCGGGATTCCGATCCACCACCGGGATTCCGATCCCGAGTTCCGGCCACCGTAGACGCGGGCTCGCGGACGGCGAGCCATGGGTAGCTCGCTGTCCGATCGTCCAGTAACTGTCCGGACCGAGCCAAGGCGTCGACGGCGCGCACTGTTCCCGCGCGCCTCAAGGAGTTGTCAGCAACAGGAGGGGCCCAGCTGGGTCGAAGCCTACCGGGGTCGGGGTTATCCGAAAGGAAACTAGAGCCCCGGTATGAAGGCTAGAAGGAACGGCGCGGGGTTTTTAGTCAGTAAGACTCTGACACTGTCTCCCGCTCCACCCAAGAGCGGGTTTCGTCAATGATGATTTTCCCCGTCGACAGAAAAAAAAAAAAACTATCTCTCAAAACTAACCCTTTTTTTGGTGGGCAAAAATCATGGAGCGGGAGATGGGGTCAGACTCTTACTGACTAAAAACCCACCCCGTTCCTTCTAGTCTTCATACCGAGGTTCGACCTCCCTTTCGGATAACCCTGGCCCCAGTAAGCTTCGACCCAGCTGGGCTCCTCCTGTTGCTGACAACTCCTTGAGTTTTCCCCGGTTACATCGGACAGAGAACTAAGAGTCAAGAAACCGAGAGTGCATCTATGTTTGTGCAACATGTGGTTGCATCGTCAAATATAATAACATATCAGCAGGTGGATATCAGCCTTTTTAATGTCCTCACTGCTGAGACTCAGGCCTCATCTCTCGGAGAGGGAATGGGCTGTAATCCACCACGCGGGCCCAGTACGGGTTAGTGAATGTCAGATGGCATCAAATTTTTGGTTCCAGGACATGCCGATTTCCTCACGATGTTTTCCTTTACCGTTTTGAAAGCAGCGGTGATAAAATAAATTGCACAAAGTAATTGCACCTCGTAAGTCGGGGATACCAATCGACCACCACTGCTCCCTATTAAAGAAAATACGATAACCACTTCGAATCACTGCTGGGCAGTAACTGTACTTATTGGCAAGTTTCCAGACCGTTAACAAGGGTAATTACGTATTAAAGTTCCATTCATTCATTCATTCAGTCAATTAACACCATCATGAACTGTTCAGCGCTAATTTGATTGAATGATAAATGAGTTATCGGTCAATTAAGTACGTGGGTTTATTTATGTTTTTTTTTGTGTAGGTGGTACATCAATAAGTAACTACTGCCGCTTTGGGTCGAATGACCATCAGCGGACTATCGGTCTATCATAGGACCACCAGAATGTATGGCGATGCGCCACTGGTACCTGATACCTGGATATCCAACATACGCACAACCAAGCGGTCGCCTTCTTCTGCGAAGCAGTAATGCTAGCAAAGGAGGCGGCCGTACGCGTGAGGGAACGACCCTCGCGCCTCAGCCGTTGAGATCCCCGTCGTTGTTTCATCGTCAGCAAACCGTAGGGTCCAGCAGGGTTGAAGCCAACTCGGGCCATGGGTTCACTTCTGAATGGAAAACCCGGCCCTGGAATGTAACTCTGTTACGCTTTCACGATAAAACTATCTAGCTAAAGAACTCTGATTAAAGATACAGAGTAACTTGAAGGAAATTGAGAATTTCTCAAACTCTACTTTAGCCTGAAAACCTGTCAAAGTTGGGCATTTAAGTAGGGTTTAAGACGTTCGCCCAAAGATTGAACCCCAAGGAACTTGACTAAACATAGGCTTCTTTTATCTGGTTTCATCGAGAGAATTATCTAGGCTCATAAAATTTATTAAGGCACTTAAATTTCAAATCTAAAATCTACCTATACATATAATAAATCTGTAAAAATTTTAAGTTGTGCGCGTCATGTAAAATGAACGAAATCGATGTAGATAATTTTTATAATACTAAAATTTTGTCGCACTTGATATATTACTTAGGCCTTGTTTGACTGCTAGGCGCACGGAACACAAGTTCGTCGGGTCAGCTAGTTAAAAATAAAATCTTTTAGCACACTATAAGCATAACAAAGTCCCACTTTTAGAGTAAACAATAAATCTATCGAGACCAATTATTATCAAGCAGTAATTACTCATAACATAAGTACAGTTAATCGATCAGTACGTCAAAGGTAATAAGCCGCTACGTCCATTACTGATGCTATACCACAGTATAGACACAGGTTAATGAGGATTGAGTGTTCAGTTAATATGCATAATTAACTGTTATGTAGGTATGATAATATATTGGTATTACTTGAAGGGCTTCTGGTTGACCCCGTCCCGTTTGGTAACCTCATCCCGATATTAGTACAAAATATGTCTTCATGAAAATCCAGATAGAGTTGTAAAGAAGATATACAAGATGTAGTGGTTCGCGATCCGAACCAACAGCAAAACGGTTAGTATTTATTTTTTTGTGACGTAGCTACTTTACAGTTTTCAGATTTCTTTCTGTACCTATGCTATAAGTCCTTGCATGAATCAAGGTCTCTAAAAGGACATGCTTATTTTTACAAGCGACCACGTTTTGGATCCTTATGTCATCACTGGCAACACACACTTTTCATAGACTTTCGTCTTGAGACACTATGGTATGCTCGATGAGAAGATACCAACCGAAAAAGATTGAAAATCCAATATATATACCTATTAGTTTATAATATTTAATAATTAAGATGTATGTAATTATGTTAATAAAAAGAAAGAAAAAAAATCACTGAAAAAAAAAACAGTCCATTTTAAATAAACAAAAACGTACCCTAATCAAAAAAAAATTTAAATCCCCTTCATTTTAAATGACAAACAGCTAAATGTCTCCTCCAAAAAAAACTCTCAACTTGAGTAACTTATTTAAAACTTACGAAAACTTTGTGAAACGATTCAGTGTTTGCGTTCAATTTATAAAAGTTTGTGAATTCATCAAACATTTTCAATGTAAATAATGAATAATTTTCTCAAAATAGACTCGTCCGTCTATTTTATTTAAAATGCCAGATTTTTACTGCCGTCAAAAAGTAAAAGGTATTCAATTAGTCAACTTTTAAGTCTATTCAAAGGCTCTTCTATCACTAAATCAAACGATTTATTTTATTCCAATTACCAAGGCCCAATCGATTATTATCTGTTGTGAGCTTTGTACCCTGCCCACCGCCACTCACTCTGCGCATATCTTCATTTCTGGATGGATGGTTCTCATATCTTAAGACGCAGTGTTGGAAGGCCTCTCACACGGTGGACCAACGAACTGAGGGTCGCAGGATTGGATACGAGACGCATAACATCAGTCATTGTGGGAGGTTACTTATGGGGAGGTCTATATCTAGCAATGGTAATCTTTGGGCTGAAATGAGGACGATGAATAACTTAGCTAACTTTGAATTTTAAAGGAGTCATACGAAATTAATGATAGAAGTATAAAACTACTTCGATGTCTTACTAAACTGTTTTAATAATTACACAATTTTAATATGATTACCGACACTTGACTAGGGAACAGTGGTAAAACCAAGTCAGTTGCTTTACTTTGTGTAATTAATTTCACCACCACTTTTTTTTTCGGTGTTCAAAAATCATATTATGACAACCCCCGCTCTTGGGTGGAGCGAGAGATAGTGTCAGACTCTTACTGACTAAAAACCCACCCCGTTCCTTCATACCGGGGCTCAAGCTTCTTTTCAGATAACCCTGGCCCCAGTAGGCTTCGACCAGGCTGGGCCCCTAATTTCACCACCACTGACCTCCTAACGGGAAAGCAAACATCGTGAAGGCATGTGACATCCACCAACCCGAAAGCTGCCCGTTTAGGGAATTACGGCCTATTTAATTTCCTCTTCTAGAGGGAAGGCCTGGAACAATAAAATGGTAATTATGCTTATTATATAAATACAATATTCTTGTGAAAGCCTAGTTTCACTTTCCACTGACCTGAAAACTACTTTATCTGCCATTCAATAATAATAATTCTACCCCTGTCTACCCTCAACTCGCAAGGGAACATGTTACAAGCAATTATACCGTTACACGTTCTTCCATCAATGTCTACGCCACTTAACTATATAATTATAACGTTTCATGACATATGACAGCTGTCAGATTGAGATAATTTGCATTTTACTGTAATTACAGGCCCTTGAGACGTTAATTTTGCTCTTTGAATATTGCAGTACCTACTTGTAAGAAATTAATCATAAGAAAATTATATCAAGATTAAAAAATCTTTTAGTAGCTAAAATACAACAGACTTTTACACCATTTAGATTTTTAAGGCTCGGAAAAGATGCTTACGAGCGATATTTAAGCTTAAAATTATTGATATTTATATCATACTTTAAACAACACAACATAATTAACACGTAACGATAGCCTTAAGCTAGAACTACATTAGACCGAAGCACACGTGGACCATGCCTGATTTGTACGTAGAACGACGTCGCGTGGCGTATGTCTAATGTAGCTCTACAAGTCTAGTTTCCATATAAAATGTATAGAGACCGACGCGCCCAGATCGGCGTACGTGGTGCACATTTTCACAGTGTACTTTTATTGTCTCCTTTCCGCTCAGACCGCTTTAATGCGCAAGAGTATCTGGTCATCTATATAGCTATGATCGTTCGAAGTAGTTACCGTAGCTCTCGCCAAAAAGAGAGAACACTGTGGTTTTTAGGCTGTGTTCAAAACAAACTGACTGTCAGCCGCCGAAAGTGAGCGAAAGTTACGCAGTTTATTGTATTTCCATACATATTCATTTTTTCGTTCACATCTAACCGATGATACGTTATTACGCTATGCGTAGACGCTGACATTCGGCAGCCGATTAATATAGCGAGTCACTATGCATCGCAGACGCGTATTGTATATTGTATAGCGTATTGTCAGCATACTGTGAACAAAAAATACCGTATAAATATTTTCACGTATACACTGGGGCTCACAGTGAGCCTGCTCACAGTCGGCGGCTGACAGTCAGTTTGGTTTGAACACAGCCTTAGTCAGTAAAAGTCTGACACTACCTCCCATCCTGCTCCGTAACGAGTAACAGTAAACAAATATATTAGTCTAGACAAACCAAACACCGAGTTTATTACGATAGTAAAGTTGTTAATATGTTTTCTTGGAAATCCTAAGCGAGAGGGTAATTGCAGTTACCCGTGTATAATATATATTCCTAACAAGAGATTAGGGTCATAGCTGTTAATCAAAACTTAGACAGGGTTATTTGTAAAACACAGGCAACCTCTCAGGACTGTGTTACTAATATCATAAACAACAACTTTTGTACTATAATTTGAAAAAAAAAATCATATTTTAGTTAATCATATTTTCACTAGATTGCAATAGCGGAAGGGAGTGAGGATCGGGCGCGTCATACAGACGTTAGGTATAGTCTGCCTAAAAAATAAAAAGACTATAGGAATTTTGTATAATATTTAATAATTTAAAAAATACTTATATTCGATAGTCGATAGTCGCGTCCTCTTGTTCCTTCGTTGCCTTTCGTACCGGGGCCAAATTTTCCTTTCAGAAACAAACCTTGGCCCCAGTGGGCTGCGATCCTGCTGGGCCCCTACAGTTAGCTAACAACTCCTTGAGGCGCGCGGGGAACAATACGCACCGTCGACGAGCCAAGACAGAGGTCCAGAGAGTTACCGGTCGGCGAGCTATCCATTGCTCGCCGTCCGTAAGCTCGCTCACGCATAGGAAATCATTGAATGATTACTCACGTTAAAAAATAAAATAAATTGAATGGTGTCATTATAACCTTGAACCATGACATTCAGATATAATATCAAATGGTCAAATATTGTCAACCGTTAAAACTAATCTATTTGTTGACGCATTAGTCGATTACGGTTCACTGGAACTGGAATGAATATGAAATTGATAGTTCACCATCTACCATTAATTACGGCTGTATAATTATGGGGACAGTATCTCCATTTATTGTTTAATAATGATATTCGATTAATTATTATTGCCCTTTTTTTTCCAAACTTTACTAATCGATTTTTCAGTTTCTAGAGCAAGGCTATGCTCGATTCCCTCACAGTACAAATATTTGTATGGCCTACAGATAGTTGAAACAAAGGATTTGGATAAAATTTGATACGTTGATACCATTTCCTAGCACTTAGCACGCACACATTATGCGTTTTAAGTTCCACAGTGCGACATAAGTATATTAATTACAAGTGATTGGCGTACAACACAGCTAAGGAGTGGAATTCCCTGCCAGGGTCTGTGTTTCCTGATAGCTACAACTTAGGAGTCTTTAAGTCAAGTGCGAATGAGTTATTTCTAGGAAAAAGCGCTCCTTCGTCGGCCACTTCATCGCTTACCATCAGGTTAGATAGTGGTGGAACGGGGTGGATTTTTAGTCAGGAATTTAGTCAGAAAAAAACCCACCCCGGGTTTTTAGTCAGTAAGAGTCCGATACTATTTCTCGCTCCACCAAAGAGCGGGGGTTATCATTGGATGATTTTTGCCACCGAAAAAAAAAGTTTAGATAGTGGTCAAACGTGATCCGAGCCTATCAATAATATAATTAAAAAAACTTAGGATACTTTTATCTCGGGAATATGTTCTCTTGGTACAAATTTTTACTTTCACGCCGCCGAACCTACTGGCAGCAGCTGGTTATTAGCTCATACCACACACACACAGACCTAAACAATTTCAGAGTACGTAGAAGTTTAATTATTATTAGTACCAAACTACATTACACCTCGAAATCGCAATTGAAATTACATTCCTACATTCATATGCTAAGTAAATGTACAAAACTTCCTATGAACGGTTTTTGCATTTCCAAACGTAAATAATGTATGTAACATCATTTAAATGCAGCAAATGTACGCTTCGACCGCGGACTCTAAATTAATTTAGTTTGCAGTGGAATAGTTTTTGAATTTCCAGGTAAAAGACAAATAGGTACGCTAGATTACTAGTTTGTTTAATTTTGAAAGGTAGATAAACAAGCTTTAAATGAAAATCATTTTTTTATAGCAAGCTTTTATAGCTCGGTATAGGTAATAGGTAAAACGGGCTGTTATTCGCAACTCCATATATCGGTATACCTATATAATTAATACTCGTCAAGACGAATCATACGAGCCCAAACTCGATGGGGTTGCGTCGTTTAACTACCAAGTTCCTATAGCCACTTTCCGGTTCCATCATCAGATCAGCTCCATGTCATAATAATTTTGCATTGTCATCTGATTTAAACATAGGTACATGCATAATTTCAGCTCAATCGGTAGCCGGGAAGTGGCACATATTTAATTTGCAAGATTTGGTTACAGAAAAACATCGAGACAGGTAAAACTAAATAAAAGCTTGTAAAAATGTAACCACAAACTTCGGCAGCGAGTTGGGCCTTCGCACAGGCCATGGCTGCGAGGAAGAGTGGCATGCGGTCGCCTCCTTCTGCGAGGCAGTAATGCTAGAAAAAGAGGAGGCCAGCCACATCAGGCAACGGCGCTCACAGCGCCCCAGGATTCAGGGCTTGCGGACGGCGAGCAATGAGTAGCTCACTCTCTGACCGTCCGTTAACTGTCCGGCCCGAGCCCCAGTCGTCAACGGCACGCACTGTTCCCGCGCGCCTCAAGGAATTGTCGGCAACAGCAGCGGCCCAGCTGGGTCGAAACCTACTGCGGTAAGGGTTAGCTACGAAAGGTAGCTCGGCCCCGGTATTGAAGAATGTAGTAAATAATAATAATAATAAGTACTCTCTTGTGGAATCGGAGGTGCCATACTACAAGTATGTGCCCGACCCAGTTCTCGATAATGGCGATATCACGTTGTACTGGGATCGGTCCATCATCACGACAGGACTATATTAGCCAATAAGCCTGATATAGTGGTGGTGGACCGATTCAATAGGCGTGCATTGATTGTTGACATATCCGTTCCGCATGACGAGAACCTCGTGAAAGCCGAGAAAGATAAACAAATCAAGTATATTGACTTGGCTCGCGAGGTTGTCGACATGTGGGAAGTGGATTCAGCGATTATTGTACCGATAGTCGTTTCAACCAATGGCTTAATAGCCAAGAACCTCGACCAACACCTTAGGAGGCTCTCGTTAGGCGGCTGGATCAAGGGCTTGATTCAGAAAGCGGTACTCCTGGACACGGCTTGTATAGTCAGGAGGTTCCTTTCTCTGGAGCCCTGACCGCCGGTAGCTTGGACCCTGTTCCCGATACCGGTGGGACACTATTTTTTATATTTTTAAATGACTTTTATTTTTTTGTTAAATATTTAAAAATATAATTTATATGTTTATTGAGAAATAAAAGAAATAATAATAAAGGCAAGAAGGAACGGGGTGGGTAATGGAGAGAAATTAAACTGTAATAAATACCTGAAACAAATATCTTCGTCAAATATATTCTTTCATTTTCATCAAAGAATAAAGAAGCCATTTAAAATGCTATTCACTTATTGCTGCCATAAACAAAAATATTCATTTCATTCATTCATTAAAAACCGCGCTCGACTCAACAAGGTAATTGAACGTCAGTCAAATTATAATTAACCAGTAATTAGTGCGGTTTCCTTTCAACCCCTTTAGTAGTTCTGTTGATAGTAAAAAAGGGGTGAAATAAAAAAAAAATTGTGAAAATGATATGACCACGCATAACATTTTTATATTTTACTTGCGGATACATTTTGAAGTCCATTAAAAACAAGGACTTTTGCAATTTTTTCAATGTAACAAAACTAAAACAAACGCCTTATTTATTGTCTTTCTGGTGAAACCGATTAGATTTCCTGACTTCTGAGTATCTGTAACGACTGTACAAATAACAGCGTCGTTTATTTGTTAGAAAAAGTTGGTTAAAAACACACACACACACACCATCACACATACATTTTGTTAATTTTTTTTAAATGCAGCAAAATTAAAACAAACGCATTATTTATTGTCTTTCTAGTGAAACCGATTAGATTTTCTAATTTCTGAGTAGGTATCTGTAACGACTGTAAAACATGACTATAAAATTACAGCCGGAATTGGGCAAGACCTTGGCTGTAATTTTTAAACGACGCCGTTGCACATCTTGACATGCAACGGCGTGGACACGGAAAAATCACCCTCAGTCCAACCCTAAGCGAAGATGAGTGGCAGGCAGGCCTCCTTCTATGAAGCAGTAGCCGTCTCCTTTGCTAACAATAGCAAAGTAACAAGCCGCACACACACACGCGCAAAGGAACGGCCCTCATGCCCCAGCCGCTGAGATTTCGATCCCGATTTCCGGCCACCTAGGCGCGGGCTTATAGACGGAAAGCAATAGGTAGCTCGCTGTCTGATCGTCCGGTAACCATCCGGATCGAGCCCAAGTCGTCGACGGCACGTAATGTTCCACGCGCGCCTCAAGGAGATGTCAGCAAAGCCCCGCCCAAGGGTGAGAGATGTCATCGGATGATATTCTCACCTAGAAATAAAAATTACCTTAGTCTGACCTTGGCAAGAGTTGCTTAGCTTCAGCTTTGGGTCCAAGTGACTAATATTATTATAATCACATCTACACTTCGAGCTCTAACCAGTTACAAACATATTAACAAACAAACACATATTTTTACTTTTTCTATTATATGAAGTTTAGATCCTATTTTATTACTTAAATTTTAAAAATATACTTCAAAATTGCTCAACAAATACCATTACAATACTCAGCAAAATTGTACTGCCTTCTCAATTTCGTACACACGGAGTTAGAGTTCGTACAACAATTCAAATCGGATACAAAATGAATTTCATAACGAAATATTCCCACAGCCTCGCTTCAAATTAATATAAATATGGCGAACAAGCTTCTGCCAGCGGCTCTACCTGCGTGAAAGCAGATTTCTTCACACAAATTTTGGACCACTAGTTCAACCCCTTAGGAGATGAATTTTAGGAAACCCTCTCTTAGTGCTCGTCTACGTAACAAAAAGAAACCTCGTGCAAAACACGCTCCTAGGCCATGTAGTTTCGGCAGTGCGTTAATGTGTCATTCAGTTTCTTCTTTTACTGTACCCGCACACGGGCCTCAAAAAAACGCTAGAAGCGGCCGCATAAAACTTCTGAAGTGCAAAAGCTTGTGACCGGAGAAGCTTGAAGCGACTTTGAGCGTTTTTTTGTGGCGGCACCACCGCACACGAGCGACAAAAAAGGCCACCTCAAAAAGAAGCTTGAAGCGGCGTTTTTTTGAGGCTCGAGGCATTATATAGACAAACAAGATGAATAACTTTACTAATTGCATTTCTATGTAGCTTCTTATAGTAACACAGGACTGATAACTTCTAAGTTGTTTTTTTATGTCTATTTAAGTTTTCTTTTTCTTTACGCTTCGCATGGTTTATGCATTTAGCGATGAGTGTAGACTTCAAAAAGTATTTACTTTTTTTAAACAGAATACAAACACAGCCAGTGTTTCTGTTTCAAAAAAACTAGATACTTTTTGGTGTAGTTTACAACAGGTATATTTATATAGAGTCAATCATCTTGACCAGCTTCACTGATATAGTCGATAAACTCCGGATCGAGCCAAAGTCATCGACGGCGCGTAACGCTCCACGCGCGCCTCAAGGAGATGCAAGCAAACCTTAGAGACCATGTAGGGTCGAAGCCTACCGGGATCATGGGTTGTGCAAAAGAGAACCTTGGAGCCCTGGAATGAAGGCAAGAAGGAAAAGGGGTGACTTTTGTCAGTAGAAATCTGACATGCCCTCGCGCTCCGCCCAGGCGAGAAAAGTCATTGGATGATTTCCAACTTAACAAGCTTTTAATAAAAATATTTTTTCATAGCAAGTTTTTATGGCTCGGTATTCCTATATAATTAATACACGTCAAGACGAATCATATGAGCCCAAACTCGATGGGGTTTTGTAGTTTAACTACTAAGTTCCTATAGCCACCTTCCGGTTCCATCATCAGATCTGCTCCATGTCATAATAATTTTGCATTGTCATTTTTATTACACATGCACGCAAAATTTCAGCTCAATCGCTAACCGGGAAGTGGGTCAAATTTAATTTACAAGATATGATGACAGACAAACATCGGGACAGGTGAAACTAAATAAAAGCTTGAAAAAAAAAGATCTTAACGACCCCCCAAGACCTTTTTAAAATCAACCATAAGTTTTAGGTAGGTATACAGGTTGCTTTTAAATGTAACTTTGATTAAATTAACAACATCAAATAAAGAAAACTAGCTCAATCTACAAATGCAATGTAAGCATTTCGAAATAAAATTCCTCTTCATTTCAACGGAATGAAGTTTGTAGGTATCTGTAACATCGAAATAGAGGCCAACAGATAGCTTTTTGAAACTGCAAACTTTATTCCCATAGCTATTTCGTGGTCGAAAACCGAGCAGACCGCGAAAAACGGACTTCCGTGTACACCAAAGTTCAAAGCCACATGTCACAGCCGCCGGTTAATTTTACAGCCCAATGATGCACGGTGTCCACTGCGGCCATCAGTGTATGGTCTAGCTCTGGCTAATAATAATAACTGGACGTGTGCCTGTGCATAGTAAGGACCTCGCAGGAATTGCGGCGGAACGAATCAGACTATACTATACAAAGGAGAAAAGTATATTATAAATAATATTTCACAACTATCACACAAGCCTGTCTAGTCCCATCTAAGCAAAGTTTGTGTTATGATTACCAGACAACTGATAAACATACTTGTAAATTTCTAAATACATACATATTATAAATAAAACACCCAGACACAGAACAAATGATCGTGCTCATCACACAAACATTTGTCCTGGCTTGGAATCAAACCCACGAACTTCGGCATAGCAGTCAGGGCCACTGACCACTAGACCAACAGGCCAGTCAAATGTTCTTCAGTTACCTTTTGCGATCTAAGGCCATAGTAAATGATTTGAAACATTACCACTACCCTACCTTAAAAATCTTTAAGTACCCTCTTTAAATCAATATCAAAAACAAATTGGACTTGAAAGAAGCAACGAAATTCCAGCCAATCATCGATCAGGATTGCTGTTGTAACAGAACCTTATTATAATAACGTCTGTAGGGAACGTTTTATGAAAAAATATATTCTTAAAAAGGCGAAAATAGCTTCACATGGTCCACTGAGCATCGGGCCGCTCTCAATGGATACCTGAACAGAATTACGTGAAGCCGCTACCACAGAATAGATAGGTACAGAAGTCAATTTCATGTATGTATTTCACTTTTTATACCTACGCTAGGCGATCGCACACACGGATGCGCGTTTTGCTCCAAACTGTATGAGTGCGACCGGGCAATTAGTGTAGTTTCCAGGGTCAAAATAGCTTCATTTTATTTAGTCCGTATTTTAGATTTTTTTTAAATATTGGACACGTATTTTTTTCTTTTTTCGATTGAACAAAAAATAACAAAGATATAGCCCATTAAAATTACGTGTGACGTCACCCCGTGCGAAAAAATGCAACACGGCGTGACGTTACATGTAGCTTTAATGGGTATCTTTGTCATTTTTGGTTTAATTTACAAATAAAAAAATACGTGTCCCTTATTTTTGAATAATTTAAAAGACCGACCAATTAAATTTTTTACGACAACTAGCATAGTGATCCGAGATATCGTGTCCGTGAGCAGTGTCTATATGTGCGTTGCTCAAGTGCGCTTTGTATGTAGATTATCTATTTTGTGCCGCTACATTCTGTTGGCTTAATGATACAACTGGGCTGGTATAGTACGTTATATTAGATGGCTTTTGATCTTTAGAAGATATTGGTTTTAAATCAGTCAATATTGTCTTAAAAAGTATAGGTTTTATTTTAGTATAGCTGTGATGTGTTGTTGGGTACACTTTTAATCATATTATTATTCTTTTGAATATTATTTTTTTTTCTATCAAATTTAATGTTTCCTTATTAATTTAGTGTGTTTTGTTTTTTCTAATCACACTAATATTAAAAAGTGGAAGTCTATAAGTATGTGTGCATTTGTTACTACATCGCGCTCTAATGATGATGATGATGATGAATGACTATGGATAGATTTTGAATTTGCACAGAAGCTTGGTTTATTTTTATGTTTTACCCATTTAAAACGGTTCAGTTGTTTAAGAGTGAAGAAGTAACAAACATTATATGTTTGCTTTGTTACTTCTTAGGACCGCTCCTAAAACCTGAAAGCCAACTGAAGAACACAAGTGAGATTTTAGTTAATAAAGTCTGTCACACCCTCCCGCTCAACCCTAGAATGGTCGTTGAATGAAAAGAAAAAATTTAGAGCAGTCATTGGATGACTTTCTACCTCAAAAAAAAAAAAACTTTTATTGTATTAGTGTGATTATGCGAAATATAAAAAAAATGGGATAAGAGCTTTATCCAAACGCGGGGCACTGCAGGCTAAATGGAAAGCTAGATAGAATATTAAAACAGTGAAGCAACAAAGGATTTAATGAATAAAATAAAAACTTCAAAACTGTGACTTTCATTTTTCCATAATTGTATTTCAACCTGACCGTTAAAAAATTCTATGACAATAGAAAACATTTTAAAACATTTCCATATTCAATTTTATTTATATGAATAAGCCTTAACAATCTATTGTGTCCATGTAATGTATTGAGGAGCATAGCGGAGACATGCTTCAATAGGAGGAGTAGAGCCACTGAGACAAAGGAAGGGTTGATACGTCTACAACTCATGTAGGTCACAAGTCACAAGCTTACAGAATACATTGTAATGGGCATCAGACATTATCATAGATGTGACGTATTAGATAAATAAAGAATATAGTCGCGAACGCCGGACGCACGGGGTGGGGGCGACACTTGCTAGCTGCCAGCCGTGCCGTGCGGACGTGCGATCACGACCATTAAACTACTGAGTGTTGTTATTAATTTAAACCACCCTAACACTTACCCTAGTGACGGAGGACGTCACACGTGGCGACGAGTCTTTGGGTAAGTGTTTTTTACAAAAAGTGAAAAAAGGGAAAAGATAGATGAAACAGTTTGGTGCAGTCTGTGTACCTAGATATTTGTAAATAACAATTGATAAGCGCCTGTGGTTGCTTTGCTATGTATGGTGTTTCGTGGTACCGGTTTGTTGTGATGGAAACAATGCGTGCAAGCTACAAATAACCTATACATAAATAATCCGTTAAAGTAATTAAAGAGATTTACATGAATAAAGAGATTTTGAGGTTTGAAATTAATAAATAACTAATGTTTTCCAACTTAGCCTATCGATTTCTTCAATTAAAAAAAAAAAAAAAAAAAAAAAAAAAAATATTATTGATCACTACCTGACATTATAAATTATAACTAAGTAACAAACTGTAAGGAACATTTTGCCCTTAATATTATAATTAGAACTCGTTTCACACTTTTGTATAACCTTATTGTCCCACGTTAATAACATATCACGGTGTAGGTAGGTACCTACCTACGCATATACTATGCACAACAACAATAGACCGGTAGGCACGTGAATGCTTAATCTAGCGATATTTTGATACTTGTTATTGCACTGGGCGGGTTCTTGCCGGTGTACGATGAATCACTCGTTATCTCTTCGCCGAGTAGTAAGTCTATAAGACTGGTACTAAGCAAACAATAATACAAACAGCATATTTGCAGTCGTGATCTTCGACGAGCCAAACAAGTGAAATAATCATAACAGTTATTACTATTATGTTTATCAAAGATAAAAACAAGGCTTAAATATGCATTTATTTACAAGTAGTAAATTGACAATGTCAATTGGTACTAACGAGAATTATTGAGGTTCTGATGTTACCGACTTATCCGTGAACTGATTGATGCCAAGAATAGCTTCCATTTTGCAAGAAAACTAATCAATTAGTTTTTAGAATGCATATTCTTTGAGAAATGCCACATTTATGTTAGTATCTATTAAAAAAAAAAAAAAAAAAAAAAAAAACTACTATTAGTGTTTTAAATTATATGTGCTATTTTCCATTTATGGCACTGTAACTTATTATTACTGTAAATTTTCTTTGTGAAATAAATAATACCTACATACTATAACTATGTTGTCACAAGGAATAAAATAAAACACGGACTGTTTTTATGGTCGTATTATATTTGAGGCAAAGATTAAGTACTAAGAATATTAAAATTATTGTTATTCGCGGATGGGTAGGTGCATCTACATACTCAACAGTAAACTGACTAGATCAGTTGGTGTTAACAAATTAATGATTAAACACTAGTAGTAACTGATGATGCAGTGGTACTAAAGACAATTTTGAAACCAGTAGTAACTGATGACGTCAGTGGTACTAACGATAAACCTCTGTCGCAGGTCGCCCCAAAATGTCTCAGATACCATCTCTCGAGACCTTCGATTGCGAAGGCGACCCTGTTTCTGTGGGTTTGCGCTGGGAAAAGTGGAAGCGAGGGCTAGACATTTTCCTGCTTGCGTCAGATACAACCAATTCTGAAAAGAAAAAGGCTACCTTACTTCACTTAGGGGGACTGACGCTCCAAGAAATATATTACAATATACCAGATGATGAAGAGGTAGAAGATGATAGTGATGCATACGAATTGGCCATTAAAAAACTAGACGTATATTTCTCGCCAAAACAGAGCAAAATCTATGAACGACATTTGTTTAGGCAGATTAAGCAAGAGTCCGATGAAAAATTCGAGAAATTCCTGGTGCGATTGCGTCACCAAAGTAGTAAATGTAAATTTATAAGCAAAGAAGATAATATTATTGACCAGATAGTAGAGAAATGTAGTTCAAAAGATCTTAGAAAGAAAATACTTACCTTAGGTGACGATGTGACTCTCGATAAAATTATATCACTAGCCAGTGCTATAGAGGCAGTAGACCGCCAACTTACTGGCTATAATCAAGAATCCAAAAATGTCACTATTAATAGAATCGAGCAAAAAACCAAAGCCTTAGAGAACACGGGATGTTCACGATGTGGTAGCACACAACATACTGAGGAGAGTAATGTTTGCCCAGCTAAAGCCAAACAATGTTTGAAATGCGGGTTTGTTGGGCATTTCAGGAATAAATGCAAAACACGGGCAAGCAAGCGAAAACCCCCAATTCCGAACACCAACAATTATCCAAACAAAAAACGTAGATTATCAACTAAGAATAACGACAAGACTGAAACTAAAAATACAAATAAACCGAGTTCATCAAAAACGGATGTCAATTACATATTTCATATCGATGATGACACTACATTAAAGTGCAATTTGGGGGGCGTTCAAGTTGACATGGTTGTAGACTCCGGCAGTAAATGCAATATCCTTAGTGACAAAACTTGGGACCGTTTAAAGAAATGCAAAATAGATGTGAGAAATCAAATAGCTAACCCGGACAAAACATTTGTCGCATATGGCAGCAAAGAACCATTAACGGTGATCGGGTCATTTGACACAGATATTCGTATAGGAGACCAAGTACGAGCGGGAACCTTCTATGTTGTTAAAAATGGCACACGTGACCTTCTGGGGAAAGACACTGCCATTTCACTTAGGGTTCTCAAGATCGGTCTAGGTATTAATTTGGTAAGTGAAAACAATTTTCCTAAAATTAAAGACGTACAGCTTACTATTTCTATTGACAAGTCTGTAAAACCTGTGGCTCAACCATGCCGCAGAGTGCCCATACCCTTAGAGGAAAAAATTAACAAAAAAATTGACGAGCTGGTGAAATTAGACATAATTGAGCCTGTAAATAATCCTTCAGGTTGGGTTTCACCAATCGTGCCGGTACTTAAATCTGATGGTGACGTTAGGATATGTGTAGACATGCGATGCGCTAACAAAGCTATCATTAGGGAAAATCATCCTTTACCCACAATGGATCAACTACTCCCAAAGTTTAGAAAAGCACGTGTTTTTACAAAACTTGATATTAAAGACGCATTCCATCAGGTTGAGATAAGTGAAGATTCTAGAGATATTACAACATTCATCACGGGACGAGGCCTTTATCGTTACAAAAGATTAATGTTCGGAATATCTTGTGCACCGGAACATTTTCAAAAAATTTTAGAAAGAATTCTTTTACCATGTGACGGTGTTGTTAATTTTATAGATGATATAGTAGTGTACGGCAAAGATGATTCCGAACATAATACTAGGCTTACGAAAGTCCTTAATATTTTCAAAGATAAGAATATTCTTCTAAACCAGGATAAGTGCGTCTTTAATGTTAAGGCTATAAAGTTTTTAGGCCATGAATTATCCCCTGATGGCATCAAGCCTTTGGATAAATATAGAAAAGTGGTCGACAATTTTAGAGAACCCATTTGTATTGAAGAAGTACAAAGTTTCTTGGGACTTATAAATTATGTAAATAAATGGATTCCCGACCTGGCCACTAAATCAGAACCCCTGAGAAATCTCCTTACCTTAAAGCTAGGTAAAAATGCAAATATTGCTCCTTACTGGGGTCCAAAACAAGCTAAATCGTTTTTAGAATTAAAGAAATCTTTGAGCAATATTCACACACTCGGGTACTACGACCCAAATGATAAAACAATTGTAATGGCGGATGCCAGCCCTGTAGGGTTAGGTGCAGTTCTCATCCAGTCTGACAGTGATGGACCACGCGTAATTGCTTATGGCAATAAAAGCCTTACCGAAGTTGAAAAACGCTATTGTCAAACTGAAAAAGAGGCTCTGGCGTTAGTTTGGGCAGTAGAACATTTTAGAATGTATCTTTATGGAAAAGAATCCTTTGATTTGATAACCGATCACAAGCCATTGGAGGTTATATTTGGTAATAAATCAAAACCATGCGCTAGGATTGAGCGTTGGGTGCTGCGTCTTCAAGCGTATAATTTCAAGGTATTATTTAGACCAGGGAAGACTAACATTGCGGATTGTTTATCTCGTTTATGCGCCGTAGATAACCCCCAGCCGTTTGAAAATGGTTATCATGTAAATCAAATTGTCCAGTACGCGAGACCTTGCGCAATAGGTATGGATTTACTTATAAATGCATCTTTACGTGATCATGAAATAAAACTAGTTAAAGAAGCATTGTCATCAGACAACTGGGACCCATTAATAAATAGTTACAGAATATTTCGAACAGAGCTCTGGATGCACGATAACCTTTTGCTGAGAGGTAATAAAATCGTTATCCCACTTGAATTACGTGGTCAAGTACTGGAGGCAGCTCATGAGGGACATCCTGGCATTGTTGCGATGAAGGCACGACTACGCACTAAGGTATGGTGGCCAAAAATAGACGTCGATGCCGAAAGACTAGTTAAAAGTTGTAAGGGTTGTACTTTGGTGTCAGCGCCTAACCCTCCACTGCCAATGAAACGTCGTGAGCTGCCATCACAAGCCTGGATTGACGTTGCAATTGACTTTCTAGGTCCGCTACCGAGTGGGCATTATTTATTTGTAATAGTTGATTACTTCAGTAGATACAAAGAGATTAAGGCTATGAAAACAATAACATCTGCTGAAACTATCAAAATATTAAAAGAGATTTTTTCTAGATTAGGAACACCATCAAGTATAACCGCTGACAACGGGAAACAATTTGTCAGCGCAGATTTTAGGTCATTTTGTCTCGAACTTGGTATAAATATACATTTTACAACTCCCTACTCCCCTCAACAAAACGGAGAAGTTGAGCGGCAGAACAGGGACATTTTAAAACGCCTTCGCATAAGCCAAAGTCAAAAGTCAAATTGGCAAGAAGACTTATTATTGTATTTATCCATGTATAATAGTACCCCCCACTCGACCACAGGCAAAACTCCGGCAGAACTATTTTTCGGTAGACAGTTTAGAGACAAAATACCATCTCTTATAAATATAGAAAATCCTTTTACATCAGAAGTAAAGGATAAAGACAAAATAATGAAAGAAAAGGGGAAGGGATATGAGGATAGGAAAAGGAAAGCAGAGGATATGGAAATAGGTATTGGTGAAAAGGTGTATATAAAAAATATGACTAGGGAAAACAAACTTGTAACAAACTTTGACCCAACGCCTCATACTGTCATAAATAGTAAGGGGCCAGAATATAACATAAGGAATGATAATACTGGGCAGGAGTTAAAAAGAAACATCATCCATCTTAAAAGAGTAGAAGGCCAGTGGGAAGTATGTTCAGAAAATAAAACCAATTTAGTTGTTAGTGATCAAAACGGGGATAGCGACTGAATTCAAAATAACGATGTAATTAAATTAATAACTACATACATAATTATTTACAGGAGGCGTTAAACATAAACCAAGTACCAAACCGGATATGATAAACCGTTTCGTTCACTTTATTAATGTATCTGAATAATCATTTTGATTTTGTTATTCTGATTAATTATCATGTTGTCAAAGAAAAACTGATTACTGTAACTATTAAGTATTAGATATAATTCCTATATAATGATTATTATGCCATAGTTTAGTGTTGATTATAATTTTGTTTTAAATCCTAGGTTTCTGCTTAAATAGAGAATTGTGATTTGGAAAAAAGGGAAAGGTGTGACGTATTAGATAAATAAAGAATATAGTCGCGAACGCCGGACGCACGGGGTGGGGGCGACACTTGCTAGCTGTCAGCCGTGCCGTGCGGACGTGCGATCACGACCATTAAACTACTGAGTGTTGTTATTAATTTAAACCACCCTAACACTTACCCTAGTGACGGAGGACGTCACAATAGATATGTGGGAGAAGTGACAGTTCAATTATTGCGAAGTGGGCCTATTATGGCGGGTTAAACCTCGACCAGGTGCTTTGTGTAATTTATTTCATCACCACTGCTCTCAAAATGATGAAGGAAAAGATCGTGAGGAAACCGGCATGTCCTAGAACCAAAAAAATCGAAGGCATGTGACATTCACCGACCTGCTCTGGGTCCGCGTGGTGGATTACGGCCCATTTACAGGCTCCTGGAGAGGTGGCTTGAGTCCCAGCAGTGGGAATTTTCAGGTTATAAATTTGATTATGCTATAATGAACTCTATAATGCCTAATACGCTAACATTTCACTAATTAAATTCAATATATTTATTTCAGACATAGTCCATATACATTACAAAACATTACAATTACAATGATTAGAAATTATTAGTAGGTACAAATGAAACAAACAAAAAATAAAAATACAATTAAATTAAAATATAAAATCAATTAAATTTACAATTCAAATAAAATAACACACAATCACAAAATTAAACGAACACAATAATAACAATTATTTTCCACACACAAAATGTCATATTATACGAGGAGAGCCGCTAACATGAAGCTGCATCCACCTCTGTATCAGGGATAGATCCCACCGCTCGGACAACACCCTCAGGAGACTGTTCGAGCTGTTCCGTATGCGACTTAATAGTGAAGCGCTCCGTTTTCTTATGATCGCGAAAAAATCATCCGTTCGCGCCTCAGCAAACATAGTTGAAGCACTACAAAACCGCGGAAGCCCTAACAGTATCCTGAAAGCGTTATTATACTGCACGCGCAGTGCGCTGTACGCCCGCTGCGTAAAGTTGGTCCACAGGCTGCACGTGTAAAACGACTGACAATATGCCTTAAATAATGTCACCTTAACAGGTCTAGTACATCGCGCAAACCTGCGAGCCAACATATTACACCGGACAGACAGCGCCCTGCGCTCCCGCTCAATGTCCAGATCGTCGCACAAGTCGTCAGAGACCCAGTGGCCCAAGTACTTGAATTGCGACACTCTTTTTAAAGGAGTGCCACAAAGAGTGATAGGCGGTACAGAAGAGTAGCATTTGGTACCGGCTTTGAAAATCATGAATTCACTCTTTTTAGCATTGTACCTAAGCCCGTGGGCCTCCGCATATGACTCACAAATGCGCAAAAGTTTACGTAAGGCACTGATCGATGGACTCAACAAAACCATATCATCCGCGTAACTTATGTTGTTCATACAAACTCCATCTATGGAACAACCGATATTAGTGCTGTTGAGTTCGCCGATCAGCTGGTTCATGTACAGGTTGAAAAGGCGAGGCGAGGATAAACCCCCTTGCCTCACTCCACATTCCAACCTGTACACGTTTGACCGTGCCTCCATCCACCTAACAGTATTCAGTTGTTTACTATACCAGAATCGGAGCAATGATACAACCTCATGCGGCACATCTGTTTCACATTGTAGCTTCTGCCATAGCTTGTCATAACACACCAGATCAAAAGCTTTTGAAAGATCTAAGAAGCATGCATACACTGGTGTGTTTCTGTCCGTGTAGTACTGCACAGTCTGCTTTAGACAGAAGATAGCACTCTCAGTTGACAACCCGGGTCTGAACCCAAACTGAGCGTCATGTAAATGTAGGTGCTTTCGCAACTGCTGGTTAAGCAAACTGTCCAACACTTTAGCTATGACAGTCGCAAGCGAGATCGGTCTGTAATTAGACAGATCCGACGAGTCCCCTGTCTTGTCTTTGATAATTGGCACTACGACTGTGCACATCAGATCATCGGGTAAATAACTGTGACTGAGACACAAGTTAAATAATAGTGCAAGGACTCTTGGCAGATGCACGCCCGCGTACTTCAGATGTTCGATGCTAAGGTTATCGTGACCTGGGGACTTGCCTCTCACCATCTTCTTTATAATTTGGGCCACATCTTTGGCAGAGAATCTGACGTTAACATCCTCAGATCGGTCCTCAGCAGCAAGCATCTGCGACGCGGACCCGAGCGGTGACTCCACACTAAAATGCCGCTGAAAAGCACAGGCTATATCCTGCGGCTCATGCGCACCACCGACACTCGCCGGAGAGCCCAACCTTGGATTAAGTTTGTGGGTACTTTTCCAAAAATCACCAAATTTCTTACTTGAATGATGCTCTGCAATGATATCCATTTTTATCTGGTATTCATTATTTTGGCAATACTTTAATTTATCTTTAAATAGTTTCCTAGACTCACGCATATTATTATAATAATGCCCGCATCTGGGACGTCCATAAGACACCCACGTCCCAAAACAAAGCCTGGCCTTCCGGTGAGCGTCACTAACGTGCCTATTCCATCCTGTCACATATTTAAAATTGCCGCGCTTAGGCACAATGCAGCTCATCTTAGCGGCATCAGTCAAAATATTTACAATATCCATATACATCTTATTTATCGTCAATTTATGATTCTGATCACAACACATCCCATCTGCACAATTACTAAACTCAGATGGGAAGTCAATCTGTTTTAGTTTTAAATTACAGTAACTAGTATACTCTTGTATCTGATTATTATCCCTAAATCCCCACTTGATATAATTGGAAGCGTTTAAGCTTGTTGTGACTTTAGGTTTAACGTTATTTACATCACACTCAATCAATAGCGGGTAGTGATCAGACCAGTATGTGTCATACAGTACGCGGACATCCACGACCGCGCACCGCGCCGCACTCGTCACTACGCAGTGATCGAGCCAACGCTGGCACCCGTGCGCGTCACTCACAAATGTATACGTATCGCGAGGCAGCCACTCAGTATCTAAACACGTCCACGATTGTTCCATACAAAAAGTTAATAACTCCTTAGAGAACAACTCACCTGGGTGCGCGTTAAAGTCTCCCAGAATGAACACAGATTCCACATCACAAGTTTCAATTATCGCGTTTAACTCACTCAGGCACTCTGTAAATTCAGACAAGTTATCGACCGAGTCAGTAGGCATGTACACGGATATCACCAGCATAGACCGATCATGAAGCACTACCTTTATCGCAGCGAGACGCACACTAGCACACGCGACCACTGATACCGCTGGAAACACCGACTTCCTCCACAGCAAAGCAACGCCCCCAAACGGTCTTCCTCTAAGTACTCCAGCAGTTGTATCAACAAAAAAAAAAATTAAACTTAATTTTAAATTTTACTGTTCTGTGTATAATTATAATACAATAATACACTTATTGTACAGTAAAATTATGTTACCAGACTTGCTTCAAGAGTTATGCGAAATGCTAGCTAATTGAGAACCGAATTTGTATTTAAAATAGTATGTAATTATGACATGAATAATTTTAAATCACGAAATATTTTATAACTAGCGAGACATTTTATTCAAACTAGCTGCTGCTAGCCGCTTCGCCCGTGTGTAAATAGAAATCATCCCAAGAGAACCAACATAAGCATAGCATAATCAGCCTTTTAATGTTCCCACTGCTGGAACTCAGGCCTCATCTCTAGGGGAGGGAATGAGCCGTAATTCAGCACACGCGCCACGTACGAGGTGGAGAATGTCACATGTTTACGAATTTTTGGTTCAAGGACATGCCGGTTTCCTCACGATATTTTCTTTACCGTTTTAAGAGCAGTGGTGATGAAATAAATTAGACAAAATAATACGCCAGGCTGGGTTTGAACCTGCGAACTCGTAAATCGGGGCCGTTACCACTCGACCACCACTGCTTTGAATAAGCATACTTCCAGGATAATAAGTATCCTATGTGCTATTCCAGGACATAGTCTACCTGTGTGTCAAACTCCATCGAATTTCATGCTTATCTACATTAATATAATAAAGAGGAAAAGTTTGTTTTTTTGTTTGTAGGAGGTAATCTCTGAAAGTACTGCACCCCTAGCCAAGTTACAACCGTTTCGTGTCGAATTCCGTTCTCCAATCGGTAACGCCTTGGTGTCAATAGCCATGATGACGAGCCTGAGTCAGCCGCTAGTTCTACAATGTAGCGTTTGTAAAACAAAAGAGGTTGCGTTGAACATTGTAGAAATTCATTCTATCATTTTGAACTTGGCTACGAATTTTCTATTTTTTTGTTCCGAGTTAGCGTTGACTGTCATTCCCATACATTTGATTAGTTTCGACTAGCGTTAACGATTGCAGATTATCAACTTGGCAAGCGGTGGAATTTCTTGCCGGTTCTTCTCCATAGGAAACGACCAATTCGGAACTGTGCACTAGCTTCTGACGTTTTATAAGTGCACATCTATGTGAATTTTGACATTCGTATTTGACTTTGGTGCTGGTCCGATTGCTAAAATTCTTTCACCGCTAGAAAGAAAATATAGGTACGTGAGCGAAGCTGCGGGCAAAACTATTAATAAAAAAAAAACTTTGATTACATCTTGTAAGCAGCATACAAAAGCCCATTAAAAATCTTTCATTTTTTATTCAAGTACCTACGAGTACATTGCCAATATTTGTTATTCATTTTCCACAAAATTTTCAACAAGATCTCATTTTAATAACAGCCGAAAAGCGGATGATCCTTAATTTTATCTTACTCTAACGACAAAGAGGAAAACCTTACCCACCTCAAATAACTTCGTTTATTACTTGAGGCACATCGGAATAAATTCACTTTACATAAAAAATATACTGGATAGATTTGAAAAACGTGGTGGAATATACGTTTTGTAAACAATATATTAATAACTAGCTTTTGCCCACAGCTTCGCCCGCTATGTCACTTAGAAATAAAGCAGCTTTTTATCGGTGAAAAAATTTAGCAATTGGACCAGTACTTCCAGAGATTACCTTCTACAAACAAAAAAATATTGCTCTTTATTATATTAGTGTAGATAATATTATGTCACTTGACCAAGTTTTATATTTTTGACAACACCAAAAGTTCAGTGTAGCCAAAAAAAGTCAAGCCAGCAAAAAAAAAAATAAGTCATGATTATTTATTATTGTAAAAAAAAAACCTAATCAATTAAGTTTCCAATTATGATTTGTTGCAAAACGTAGAGGACATTAACTGAATTTGATAAAATTTAGTAAATTATTTCGCCGGTATACATCATGGTGATATTTGTAAACACTTAATTATTTCATTAACAATGTCCTCGCCGATGTTCTTTGGCACACGGGTAGACCACATCGTGGAATAGGACATAGGGTTCTCTATATCTTGGGAATATGTTCCCTTGGGATAATATATTCTCCTTTCTCGCGGATGAAGCCGCTGGCAGAAGCCGGTAAATACTATTAATTGTAGGTTACTAGAAGGTCGAAAGCTCCCACAAGGACACGGCGATGATCTGCCCAAATGGAGCACACCTCTACCGTTTGATCTACTGTGTCCTCCGGGCGGTCCACATAGTGGTGACACCCGGGTGTCATTTTTGCACGAAACAAAACTTATAATAAATTCTTTTTCACGCTAAGGTATCAAATTAAGTTTAAACAAGCCAAAAATATGTATTCCTACGACACCTACCAACACTGGCTAAGCCTTCATAACTACTCCAAGATAAAAGCATAAAAATGTTTAGTTCCGAATTTTTGGCTTATCAGTAGTGGTAAAAAGGGGACCCTAATATAAAATATTCACATCAAGCCACTACACACACACATAAGTAAACGCTAAAAAAGTGCCTTAGGGGCGCGGAAGAGGTGTATTTATTATGTCGAAGGCTCCATAAGAAATTGTGTCCATTTCTGGCGAGTATCATGTCAATTTTCTGAGGCGTAAGCCTAATACGTAACGAAGTAGTGTAGAAAGATTGTATGTTAGTGTATTGGTACGAAACAACATTCTCCGCAAATATATTTTCAATACACGTAGTCGGAAACCCGCACTTATCCCTACCGCTTTTACTATTTTCTGCATTAGTGTAAAAAAGTGCTGGCGGTCGCCCTTGCCACTACGATTTATTATTTATGTGACCGACATGAGTCGCACGTCAACCCCATTTTATTTATTTCTTCCAAAGTGTATTGAAAAACGTCGTTTGATACACGTGGCACTGCAGTATTCGACTTCATAACACCCTTGCCTTTAGCTCGGGCGAATTTCGCCTCGGTCGCGATCACAAACTTTCTCCACTTGTATCAATATGTGGCAGCCGCGGGGACAAGCTAGTAGTACTCACCCCGATGCGGCCGTTTTCGGTACTCTATAGGTATACGATTTAGCCCTAAGTGTTGTGAAATAATGAATACGCACTCTTGATTAGATTGTTTACCATACTTATATATTCAAAGTGGTATTTGTCGGCAGTCATATTTTTGAGTAGTTTGAGGTTGAAAGTCTTGGACTGTAGGTAGTAAGGTAGGTGTAGGTCACACCCACCTACACTACAGCTCATAGACTTTTTATAAAATTATCCAAACGCCTAGTAGGCACTTCGCATGATCTAAGAGCTGGCTCGGTCTTTTTGGAACAGTCGTCCACGTCCAGTCGACAGCGATGCGGAGGAATTATCTGACAACACATTTTAGTTAGGAGTTTTTGTCGTTAGTGTTTGAGTATATAGTTTTGTTTGTACATTAATTCATGAATCCCCAAGCGACCACCGGTGGCCGCGCATCTATTGTCTTACTATTGTGTCTCTAATTGACGGTATCTGAAGGGTTAAAAAAAACTCAAATACTAAATAAACGATTTATACTAAAACCTAACTATGTACATAAATATAATACAAAATGACAAAGCACGCTCAGGCGTCAAAGTACTCCTCGACATCGCTGTTATCCGGATATGTGCCCAGAAGAGAATTGTGTTTTGTTTTAATTAGTTATGTTTTTATTTAATTATAAGTAGCAAATTCCCTAAAGTAGCATGCAGCTTTTTTTTTCCAGCAGGAGTGGGAATTCCTCGTGGACGCCTGAGTAGCTGGTAGCTGGCTCACAGATGAGCCACTCTGGGCAGTGTCAGACTCCTACTGACTAAAACTAAACTCCTGGCCTACATTAAAACCACAGACTTAACATCCGTGCCCTTGTTTGAAAGTTATACATTTTATTTGCTTCCGGGCAACTACACGTGCAAGTAACGTCACTCCAGAGTACCTTTCAGCAATCACAATAAATCCCGTCAGAATTTCGGGGTTGGGCGTGCAGGGTTCGCTTGGCGAACGAGTTATACCCACAACAGTTTATATCATGGCTTTTGGATTACAGTGAGCCAAAGGATTACACGGGGTCATACGTGACTTCATTACGTTTTAGAAACGAAACAACATTGTTACACCAGTGTAATGCATTTTATGTTCGATTTATAGCTTTAGACCGTAAACTCCAAATTGGTTTCAAAGATAAACCGATTTAAAAACTCACATCAATCATGGTGAAAAGTTTCGAAGAGAGAAGAGAGCCAAGTTGATTCGAAACCCAATATTGGACATTTTAAATCAACTCACCTTTAATTTACTAAAAGTAAAATACAGACATTGAAATACGCGAGCGAGAATATTCAGTTTCATTTTCAGAATTAAATTAACGTGGCTATGATGGAGATAATATTTCAAATATCCTGTGGAACACAGGTAAAATATGCATTCATCAAAAACTATTTATGTTTCAAAATAAAATAAATCCGTGAAATAAGTTTAGCTTAGTTAGTATGTTTGTGTGTGTAGTTTAGTGTAGTGCAGTTTAGTTTTATTAGTAAAGTTTTAAAATTGTTGATTTAGAACCATTTTTTGACTATTTAAATGTAAGTACGAGTATGTAATCGGTGGCAACTGGCAGGGCATATTGCACGAAGAACGGATGGTCGATGAGGACGAAAGGTTCTGGAGTGGCGACCACGTAGAAGACGCAGTTTTCGTTGGAAGGCCTCCAACAAGGTGGACGACTTGGTCATGGTTGCGGGAATCCGATGGATGCGTGACGTACAGGACCGGTTGTAGTGGCGACGGTTGGGGGAAGGTCTGTGTCCAACAGTGGACGTCTTTCGGCTGATATGATGATGATGATGATAATGAGTATGTAGTTGGTAAATTTGAGTACGAATCTATATCCACACTTATTCTCACTTGGTTATTTCTGGAAGTACTGGTCTGAATGCTAAAATTGTTTCACCGATAGAAAGCTATTTTATTCCTAAGTGTCATACCCTATATTTTACGTACGCGTGCGAAGTTGCAGGAAAAAAACTAGTATTGTATAATTGCCTTATTTTTATAGTTTATTGGTATAAATAAAAAGACGGATACAAGAATATGTATCCGCCTTTTTCTCTCTACATTAACTATGGCATTAAGTCCGCCTTTGTACTGTTGTGTACATAAAGCCTTTAATAAATAAATAAGTATTTAAATAGTACCTAGTTATTATAATAAATACGATTTATGTAGAGTCAGGTTCTCCAAAAACGTATTTCACAGTCAAAGTTATGCCTTCATTACTGAAACTGCTGAAACTGCTCACTCGCTAGAAAAACTCCGACCTTTGATACTGTGTAACGATGTATTTTTTTTTCTATTTTTTTCACACTCTCACATTTAGCTCAAGTTTTCTCGCATAATCTAGCTTTTTCAACAACTGTTTTAGGGTTGTCGCGCTGCAGAATATGAAATGAAGTAAAACCGACTACAGCATTACTTTTTGCTATTATTTTGCGTATGTATGTTTAAAGTCATTCATAA
This sequence comes from Mythimna lalbum, assembly GCA_949319445.1. NCBI lineage: Eukaryota > Metazoa > Arthropoda > Insecta > Lepidoptera > Noctuidae > Mythimna > Mythimna lalbum. The sequence goes on along the minus strand of OX439346.1, from coordinate 19,016,343 downwards.
CTAGTTTGATTCATCATCATCATTTTAGCCAATAGACCTCCATTGTTGGACCATAGGCCTCCCCCATGTGTCACCACAATGAATGATCCTGTGTGTCCCGCATCCATCGGATTCCCGCTACTAGTTTGATTTCTTAATCTCAATAAATTTTAAGATCACCAATTTCTATAGAGCTCCATATAAATATGCTGCCTAAGGACAAAGGCCTATTTATTTCTTAACTAGCTTTTGCCCCAGCTTCGCTCGCGTACATAAAATATAGCCTAGGTCACTAAGGAATAAAGCAGCTTTCTAACGATGCAAAAAAAATAGCAATCGGACCAGTACTTCCAGAGATACAAAGAACAAACGAAAAAAAAACTTTACCTCTTTATAATATTAGTGGAGATAGTGTAGATTATTTATGAAAAAAAAAAATGTGAGTGAGTGCATATTTATCTCACTTTCGACCTTTAAAAAAGTATCCATCCCTATTTATAAGCAGCAAGAGTCGAATGCAAAATCAGCGGTACTCAAGAGTAGTGCCCAAGAGACGGGAGCGTGCCTCAACGCCCCACTTTATCTAACTATGAACCAATATGATTTATCAAGAAACCTGTATACATCTCATGATCCCTCGCGATTTGGAGTGGTCAGTGTGTCATGTATTGACATGCGACCCAATCTTATTATGGTGTAAGTGAATCTTGTTACCAAATAAGATATTCCAAATTCGGGATATGTTTCGTGAGCGTGAATCTGTGACGGAAAATTGATGGGCGCATTTCATATGAAGTAGGCCTATACATTATACAGGGTTAATTGTAAAACACTGACATCCTCTCAGGACTATGTTAGTACCATCATAATCAACAACTTTTGTTCTATGACTTTTAAAAATGTATGTATTTTAGTTCATCAGATTTTCATACAAAAATAAAAATATTAAAATAGAACGCTCTCAATATTACGAAGTTTACGCGAAGCAAGCGATAGTACAATATCGGAGGGGAGCGGTATCAGGCGGCGGGGGTGCTTGATGCACTTACGTCACGTCATACAGGCGTAGACAGGTATAGCAAAATACAGAGTTGAAATGTGTTACATAGAACAACGAAATCTTAAAGGTTTGTTTTTAGTACATGAATTATGTTTGGTACTAAGTCATAGAACAAAATTTGTTGTTTATGATGTTAGTAATACAGTCATGTAAGGTTGTTAGTGTGAGGTCAGGGTCTACTGTAAAATTAATTGGCATTTCACAGCTAAAATGAAAATAGTTTTAGTAACGAAATGGATTTAATTTAATGCACTATCGGTCACTGACACTCAGGTTTTCTATTACTACTGGATTTATTAATTATATTTCATCTAGTAGTGCTTTTTCGACTTGGAAAAAAGGAGGAGGGTCTCGATTCAGCTCATTTTTAATATTTTTTATGTTAAAGATATTTTTATTGTAGTTTCTTCTTAAAGTTACTTGTATTCTCTTATAAATGTTTTTTTCACAATTGCTAACTGCATTAGGTCTATTTATTTTTTTAATAGCAGTGCAGCAGTGGTGGCCGAGTGGTAAGGGCCCTGACTTACGAGTTGTAGGTCACGGGTTCAAACCCGGCCAGGCGCATTACTTTGTGCAATTTAATTCATCCCCACTGCTCTCAAAACGGTGAAGGAAAACATCGTGAGGAAACCGGCATGTCCTAAAACCAAAAATTCGAAGACATGTGATATTCACCAACTCGAACTGGGTCCGAGTTGTGGATTACAGCCCATTCCCTCTCCTAGAGAGGAGGCCTGCGTCTCAACAGTAGGAACATTATATGGCCGACTATGCTGTGCTATGCTATATTTTCTTAACCACATCAGAATAGACTTAGCTAAATTGTATGCTTCTCTGCCGTTCTGATTCAGTAAACCAATCAGTAAGACCGATTTTCCTTTACCTTAGTACCTACGGTAGTGACAAAGGAATTTCAAGCTAATGTATCAGGAAGCATCGTGCCGCTGACGTCTAATATTACTCGGATTTATAATTAGCAGACTATGTTTGACTTGTAATTACGCCAACGATCACGATCAATCGATACAGTGCTGGAAATAATTGGATACCTGCATTATCGGCCATTTGCCATCACTCACACAAAGGCTGTAATTTAAACCCTTTGTAAACTACGCAAGGTAGAATTATTTAATTATTTGCCTGACTTATTGATCTAGTGGTCGAAAGTAAAGAAAAGAGAAACAAAGGAAAGGAAACGGAAAATAGGAAAGAAAAAAGAAAGTAAAGGTAAAAAAGAAATGAGAAAGAAGAAGAAAAACAAAGAGGATAAAGAGAAAAAAGAAGTAAATAAAGGAAGGAAAGAAAGAAAACCAATGTTTAAAAAAACACAAAATCCCGAAAGCTTAGCCGAATAGCTCTCGGGCATTAGTATTACAATGTAGGTAAATACACATATATAACATAAAATAACTGACTATACAGTTAAATATACCGAAATCAATGATTTTTAACTAACTTTAAAATAAGGAGATTGTAACTATATGTTAGTGATTTTAAATAATCACTAACATAAGGCTTCCGTTTCACTGGAAATGTGTTAAGCTGCATAATTTTTAATTTTAACATAAACTCCAGATGCATTGGTAATCTTGTATGGTTGGGAACTCCCTATGACGACCTTCCGATTTCATAATTAGAGCCTGGGCATCACTTGATGTAAGATTAAATTAATAAATATCAGATGTACCCAAACACGGTGGTTCTATCTTTTTTGGTTGACCTTCTCCATCTTTTGTCCAAATAGAAAGTCGCAGTTTAATCTGAGGTCGTTTGGGAGTTTAATACTCTATTTGAAAAATGGATAATTTATTTTCAATTGGAGATACATGCGAACAAAGTCATCATCATCATCATCAGCCTTTTTTATTCTCCCACTGCTGGGACTTAGGCCTCCTCTCTAGGATAGGATGGGCCGTAATCTACCACGCGGGCCCAGTGCGGGTTGGTAACACGAACAGAATAAATAAAGGTAAAGCTAAAAAAAGTAAAGCTAGTAACGAAGCTACTACACAAAACTACTAAGTACACAAACTACTAAAACACTACTAAAGGTACTAATGGCTAGTAGTAGTATTAAAGCTTGTGAAATGACACATATGCTACAAAATTTAAACGACAGACGACACATACACAACAAAACGGCACCAACAAAATATCACGAGACACATTACTTCACAACAATTTACATCGACAACTTCGCGAAACACGCGAATTTCATCATAACACCCGATTCAAATGCTTGAGAATATTCAGGTTTCCACGACATAATCGAAATTGAATCTTGAAGCTTCGGCGTCAAGATAGAATTTCATTTAACAGCTAAAACGATTTCTTTATTGGTATGAATGAAAAATGATTTATTTTATTTAAAGTAAGCGAAAAGAATTGAATGGTTAATTCATGAATCCCCAAGCGACCACCGGTGGCCGCGCATCTATTGTCTTACTATTGTGTCTCTAATTAACGGTATCTGAAGGGCTAATAGAAATGAATAAATTTTATTGATTTTGTTTATGGAATGTTGTGGTTTGTTTTAACGAATCAAAAATTGCCGCCAGTTGCCGGCAAGGACTGCGGGGTTTTTGAAAAAGTTACCGCGATCGTAAGGTCAGAAATCATCCAACTTCCGCTCTTGAGCGAAGCGGGAGGGCGATTAAGACTTTTACGGATTAAAACCCACTGCTGTACCTTCTTTGCCTTCGTTCCAAGGCCCTAAGTTTCTCCCCCCCTTTCTTACCCCACTGGGCCCCTATGGTTAGCCGAAAGCTCTTCGAGGCGCGCGTAGCTACACTTCGAGCCATTGACGATTCGAGCTCGGTCCCGACGTTTACCGGACGGCCGGACGGTGAAATACCCATTGCTAGCCGTCCGCAAGCTCACGTCAGTGCCGCGGCCTTGGAACGCAAAGAATCAGAAGCTTAGTCGGTTAAAGTCTTACACTCCTTCACGCCCCATTCGTAGCCTGGTGTTATAATTGATGGTTTTCCACCTACATGACATTCCCATTCCCACAAAAGATGTCTGGCTTCAGTTTTAAATAACAACAGTACCTACTTCTCCTTCTTCTCGAATCGATAGTTTCCTTTCCCCTCAATTTTTTTGAGCTTGGTTGGGTGTTACTTTTATAGCGGCGTCAGTGGCGTTTTAGGTCGTCCAAAAAGCAGGTGTAGAGACACTTTAGCACTCTAATAAGTAGACCATCATCTGGTCAAGAGCGTCGCACTGGCACTGGGTGTCGGAGAGGTCTATAATCCCTGACTTTGCCAGATTGTGTTAGAAACGGTCTATTTGGGCGCGTACACAAATTAGTCTTAGTATATGCAAACACCTGTCTAGTATTTTAATGTCAAGAATCTATGAAAAAAAATTCATAAATGTATCATGAAAAATCACAAAGATGTAAGCTTGTTATGTCAGCAAAATACAAGTTCACCGGGCTATCCAGGCGACTGTGTGGTAGTTTTGCACTTGCACCCAGCTGTTTGCTGGCTCCTAATACCCGTTATGATCTGCCGTGACCTGTTTTGTACTTAATATCGTTAGTGTCCAACTTGTTATCTTTTTAAATATTTTTGGCAAAGGAAATATTCAGGTTTCGCATAAAATACTAAAAATAATGTTGTATAGTAGCAATAATAACAGTATATAATCAGCCTTTCAAAGTTCCCACTGCTGGGGCTCAGGCCTCCCTTTAAGAGAGGGAATGCGTCGTAACGCCAGGCGGGCCCAATGCGGGTTGGTGGATGTCACATGTCTTCGAATTTTTAGTTCTAGGACATGCCAAACCCGGCATGGTAACGGGTTCAAACCCAGCCAGGCACATTACTTTGTGTAATAATAACAGTACTAATTGTTTATCTCAACCTATTACCAATATAACGCACAGAAGCCCATAATTGTGTTAATTTCAATCCGATAATTAGTATTGAAACCTAATCAATAACACCATGTGCGCACAAAGCATATCAGTAGACAAGTACATGTAATCTAATCTGTTTGGATAAACGAGAAACATTTCAAACGATACAAACGTGTGTATTAGCAATATATGACTAAAATCAATGCCTAAAAGCCTACATAAAATTTCACAGTTATAATTACAACGTTCTGTAGCGAGAATTGAAAATTGACGACACAATTTTTTTTTTTTTTTTTGTAAAATTTTGTTCATCCACTGAGGATATGTAGTGGATTATATGTCAAAGGGTTTATTAACTTTTTTTTCAATATAGGGGCAGAGGGAATTAATCAATTTTGTTATAAATTTCCTACCAAACTCTTCGTTTGCATAGAGTTTAGGATATTGAATTGAATTTGAGGAGTTCCCTCGATTTGATTCCATCTTCAGATCCCAACTTGGTGAATATGGGACCATTTGGCATACCCTTTCCGAAACAAAAAATATATTTTTCAATCGGGTTGGCAAGCGACGAAGTTATGCGCGAACAAACATAAAAAAAAATACAAACAAAAATAAAATGATATTACAAACAGATACTTCGACTTTATTTACATATTATACATATAGATTATAGATAGTCAAACCGTATTCACTGAACGTAATATCCCAACATTAGATATTGAACGAGCCAGGCTCAAACAAAGCTGCAGAGACTTCCAAGAACTGAGCTAAGTCCCTCTCAAGCTTAGCGGGGTCCTTCGTATAGCTTCGCTTACATATATGTGCATATAATGGCTTCTTAGACGAACCTTGGCTACAACAAAGCTCTTTGACAAACTAGGTTTCGTATGACTGGTAATGAGGTCAGGTTCAGTTGAAAACCAGCGTCAGACATTGAACATTATGAACTGGAACTACTTTAGCGCAGCTAAGAAAAGAAAACATGAATTTGTTTAAAAATATTCAAATACAGTCCATTTTAATATGTTTTAACCCTTCAGATACCGTCAATTAGAGACACAATAGTAAGACAATAGATGCGCGGCCACCGGTGGTCGCTTGGGGATTCATGAATTAAACAAATTTGTTTTCTTTTTTATTGGTGAGAAATCATCTAATGACATCATCCGCCCTTGAGTGGGGTGGGAAGGCGTATCAGACTTTTATTACCTTCGTTCCAGGGCCCCGAGATTCTCTTTCGCATCACCCATGGCCCCAGTACGCTTTGACTCGGCTGGACCCCTACTGTTTTGCTGACTTCTCCTGGAGACGCGCGTGGAACACTACGTGCCGTGGACGACTTGACTTGGTCCGGACGGTTACCGAACGGCCGAACGGCAAGCTACCCATTGCTTGCCATCCGCAAGCCCACACCTGCAGTGGCCGGAAATCGGGATCGGGAACCCGGCGTTTGAGGCGTAAGGGCAAAACATCGTGAGGAAATTGGCATGTCCAAAGAAAAAAAAAACGAAAACATGTAACTTCCACCAACACGCACTGAACCCACGTTGTGGGTTATGGCTCGGTTCCTCTCCTAGAGAAAAGGCCTTAGTCCCAGCCACTTAGCAATGGGGACATTTAAAAGGCTGATTATGCAATAATGAATTCTCTAAATCCTGATATGCATCAGGGGGCCAGGCTGTTTATGCTTATGCTTCTGACTGGACCCAAACCACGTAATCACAAAAAAAATATTTAAATCTACACTAATATTAACTCTTTAATTCATGAATCCCCAAGCGACCACCGGTGGCCGCGCATCTATTGTCTTACTATTGTGTCTCTAATTGACGGTATCTGAAGGGTTAAATGCTTTAAGTTCCACAGTGCGACATAAGTGTACTAATTACAGGTGATTAGCATTCAATAGGTTAATATAACAAAGAGGTAAAGTTTGTTTTTTTGTTTTTAGGAGGTAATTTCTGGAAATACTGATCCGTCTGCTAACATTTTGTCACCGATAGAAAGCTGCTTTATTTCTTAGTCAAATAGGCTATATTTTATGTACGCTGGCGAAGCTGCGGGTAAAAGCTAGTATACTATATCTTACTCAATAAAAAAATGCTACTCTGATTTCACTGTAAAATTACGATGCGTTCGCTCTTGAGAATAATGCACTAACATTACAACTACAGGATACCAAAGCTTTCTCATTTTCCTCTATTTCATTAAACTCCACGACAACAAGGCATCCTGTTCGTCACAGAAAAATAAAACGAGACCAGTCTTAAGCTTAGCTGTTTCTCAGTAAGAAGTCTTATTAACTCAAAACAATTCTACACCTCAGTAGCTTTAGCAAAAAGAAAATAACTTGTGTGGAGTTTATTTGCTAAATTATAATAAGAAATTTCTCGTCGTTTATTTTATTTCATTTAGAAGAAACTCCCGCCATCATCAGGGTTTTGATAAAAGGACAGATGAAATATAGATAGTAGAAGTACAGAACCCTGTAAATAGAGTTTGTTGAAATCGGCTGTGATGTGATGCTAGACATCAGCAGCACTGGATTCCATAGCTTTTTTTTTAATCCTTACTAATATTATTAAAGGGAAAGTGGGTTTGTTTGTTTGTCTTTTACGTCTTCACGCCTAAATGGTGAAACCGATTTTGATGAAACTTGGTACACGGATAGACCATGTCTTGGAATAGGAGATAGGATACTTTTTATCCCGGAAGTGTATTCCCTTGGGATAATTTTATGCTATCACGCGGGTGAAGCCGCTAGGCGCTGCTAGTATACAATACTTTTGTAAAGGTAAGGTTTAATAAACTAATAACTATTTTCCATGAAAAAATTATGGTGCATAATAATTTTGTAGTAGAAAACTAGACATTATTAAGTAACAATTTAAACTAAACACAATCTGAGCCCATGTATGGTAGGTATGCTATGCAATATGACACCTAGAGTCTTTGGACTCGACATAGAAACATACCTAGCATACACAACGCTGCCACACGCGTTCCACGTAACTCGTCAGTATACAAGCTAATTCAAGAGTGTAGATGTCATAACGCGTAGCATACGTGGGCTCAGTTTGTCATTAGTTTTTCTAAGACAATGTTATATTTACTTTATAAACTTAATTTACAGGGTGACCTTAGCCGAGCGTTAAAGATGTTGTAAAAGTCGATTTAAGTGCCAATAAATCGGTCCAATAAAAATGCAACATGGAGTTAGCTAAGTAAAAAGGACTTAAGAAGATGAGCCTCTCAAAGAACTACAGATTAACTGCCATAGCTTTAAATGATTGAGCATTTAATTTTAAACTAGCTGTTGCTCGCAACTTCGTCCGAGACTAGTCGTAAAACTGCCCAAGTTTAAGTAACTGATTATTTTGTGAAAAGTACCAGGTACCAGGACCAACAGGACCGACCGTTCGGTAACCGTCCGGACCATGCCCAAATCGTCGACAGCGCATTGTATTCCACGCGCGCCTCAAGGATATGTCAGCAAATTGTCGAGACACTACAGGTTCGAAGCCTACTGGGGCCATGAGTGAAGCGAAAGAGAACCCGGGGCCCTGAAACGAAGGCAAAGAAGGAACAGGAGTGGATTTTAGTCAATACAAATCTGACACACCCTCTCACACCGCCCAAAAGCGGGAGATATCGTTAGATGATTTCACAATTTAAAAAAAACTCCGAATGACAGGCTATTTTCACCTAGTCTATCCAAAACATATACAGTTCAGTTTCAATTCAAACAGACTAAAAAAAATAAAGACGATAAACAAAGAAAGAAAATAAATTATCTTGATCGACAGGTTGTCCTTCGAAGCCTCCCTAATCTCGGGGCAGGTCCCTTAAACGTCTTTAACTAGAGCTGTTGAAATTGAAAAGATTTATCGAGTCTTAAGTGATGCGAAAAGGGTCTCAATCAGAGGTGTGTATCGATATCGATGATCTAAAGCAATTGTGATTGAACAATCGTCGGCTTTTAAACGCCTATTGAAGTTAATCTGTTTTCAGTTGTTCTTACGGTCAACGAATACATAACAGCAGAGATTTTATCAGATTTGAGAGTGTAATCATTGTGGTTACATTTACTACAGCATCAATGGCACTCAATGACTCTCCTAAAGTGCAGGTGTATGGGCACTCAGAGCACTCCAATGTCAAGTTTAGTTTTCCTTGAGTTCACATTTATCTTATAAAAATATCTGCGGACCCAGGTTGGCCGCTGTAAAAACATTATGGTCAAATGGGGCTTCCTCGACCCATCTCTAACATAGTACCAGTGTGTAGCCGCTGCACAGGACATGCGTCACCTGCTATGCTGTCCAACTAGCATAACCACCTGCAGTTTTCAGAAACTATAAGAGGCCAATAAGAGAGTCGTAGGAGTTGCCAAATACTGGTCGGAAAAAATTGTAAGAGTACATCACGGAGTACATCGACATGAAAAAAAAAAGAAGAAGAAACAAGTTTTTAATGAAAATATTTTTTTCATAGCCAGCTTTTATAGCACGGTACAATACTTATATAATAAATACTTGTCAAGACGAATCATACGAGCCCAAACTCGATGGGGTTGACTCGTTTAACTTCCAAGGTCCTTCCGGTTCCATCGTCAGATCAGCACCATGTCCTAATAATTTTGCAATGTGATCTGATTTGCACATGCATGCAAAACTTCAGCTCAATCGGTAAACGGATAGTGGATCAAATTTAATTTGCAAGATTTGATGACAGACAAACATCGGGACAGGTGAAACTAAATAAAAGCTTGTAAAAAGCGTTTGCACTGCACATTCAGTTGTTTGTCACAATCTGATTCAAACTTGTTGCCTGTTTTGGTTCCAAGACTAATTACCAACACATACGGGACTCTAGTAATCAGATTGTGACGGATTACGCCTAAATTATGAAGAGCGTAGAGGCCAATTTAGCTTGTGCGGCACTTTAGGCCTTTTTCCTTGGATACGAAGGGTGTTAAATGAAGTGAGGCTCTACGTTTCCGCCACCGACACGGGCCTATGACGGCTCTGAATATTAAATTGCAATTGTAAATTTGTTGTGGTAATATTTATTTTAATATTTATGTTTATGGAAGTTTTAAATTAGATGGTGAGGTGAATTTCAAATGGATTGGACGAATTTGTAAATATGAAATTGACAAACAATCAATTTACCTAATTTTTGCCAAGCCAAGGGCTAGGTTTGTGGACATGTTTTAAATAATCCATTAGTTAGGTATTAGTTTTGATATTGTGATTTTTATTTGTATTAATTCTTAGAAGAATAATGTTTTAATCTATCCAAAATTGTAGGGCTTTTTATAATTTATGATTTTGTGGTAAATACTAACATCTGAGCGTTTAATGACAAAGCATATAGAGGCAACACAAATGTAACATCTCACACATGGATCTGCAAAAGGCTACTAAAGAAACATGGATGGGTTAGGTTATGGGCCAGTTAAAGTCTGATACTTTCTGTTGCTCCACCTATGGCCGGAGAAGTTAAAATAGGCCTAGTAAACACAAATAGTCGAGTTTTCAGCTAAAAGGGATTGAACTTAAATATATTTCTATATTTTCTTTTCTTTCCTCCAAAACCATTTTTATACGAAAATCAAAAAACAACCCAGCTTCAACAAGCTTTCCCAATCAACTCACTTGACTGAACGATACTGTCGTTGTTACCCCATAAAACTTATCACACTTATTCACCGAAGCGCACGTGCAAATGTGGTGTGTAACGTGTTCTGCTGCTGGCTTTTATGGCGAAAGAAACGGCCATCGCATGCCGGTAATGATCGTGTATTGTGTGATCGATATTTCATGCGAAACTCACTAACAACCGGTTTCTAAATTGCAAATTTTGAGTCAAGAACACAGCTAATCTTACTTTGAATGACTAAGTATTTATGAATGTTTATAAAAGTATCTCTATATTTTTTATATATTTACTTAATTATGTACAGAATTATATGCTATTATGGCGTCTAACTGTCACCGCACACGGCCACAAAAAAACGCTTGAAGCGACTTTAAACTTCAAGCCGGCCACAAGATGTCGCGCGCTTCAGCTGTTTTTTGCGGCGGCTTCTAGTTTTTTTTTTTTTTTTTTATGGCCACTTCTAGCGTTTTTTTGAGGCCCTTGTGCGGGGACAGTAAGAAAGTCATCATATTAATTAACTCATTAACTGGCCAGATAATACATATTTTAAGGTTTAAGTTAAAAATAAGTTAGGGATTCAGATTCGAGATTAGCGATGTCACAAAATGTATAATTGTATATTAAAATACAATGTAAAATGCTTCTAAGAATAGAATAATAGATAATTGAACACAAAGCCTTTTTATTTGCGCCCCTGCACCCTTGTATACCCCAACTAGAAAAGGCAACAGCTACGTAGAGGTCTGTAATAATGCAAAACTGGACCTATTTGCCGCATTCGTGAGACACACAATGTCGTTTTTAGTTAAGTTTTTACATACGTGTGTCTGTTCTAATTAAATTTGTTTTCTTCCTACATATATAGAATAGAAATATAAACACACAACATACATACATACATAGAACTACACACACACACACATACACACACACACATACACTAACACACACACACACACGCACACGCACACGCTACATATATAGAATAGAGATATGTATTTTTTTTCGAGTGGATACCTTTAAAAGGCGCTTGACAGGGAGTGTGAGATTTTTACCTTGTTATAACCATCCTGGTGATCACCATCAGTACATGGAATCCCGTTACCTCTCAAAAGATCATTCCGGAACCCCCTCTGTGCAACGCCTGTTACGGCACATCCCTGAAGAGGCTGCATAACGGTCTCCCCTTAGCCTCACTGTACACGGCAGAACATGATCACTGTGCCACCGTCTTCCCTGGAATCAGTCGATTGGCAAGCAGTCTCTACACTGAGCGCCCGTAATTCCAACGTCTCTCTTTCATTGGATGACGCAAGCGGAGTTTCGGTGTGTTAGTCATCGAGGTGACCTCCCCACCGCATTCTTCTCCGAGAGGGATCGGAAAAATACATTTCGAAATATCGTAAATACTGCTCCAAAATCTAACATTGGTCCACAGAATGTACGGATACACACAGCGATGGATGCGACCATTCGACACGTAGAACCAAACCTTGAATTTTAAAATCCACCAGTGCCGCTATTTTATTTAAGGAGATGGTGTGAAAACTCGACCATAGAGTAATTTATTAGAGAAAAAAATATTATTCGAGTACAAAATATTTACTATTCGATTTGTTTATGAACGAAGATTATCAAAAAGGCTTTTGATTTCATAATTGGAAAAAAATACCTATTTAGAGGAGATTCTATTTTCAAAAATGTGTAAATTTTATTCTGTATCAATAAAAAAAAAATTACAAGCTTTTATTTAACTTGCAACGTATATATGTATATGTATATGTAGTTATTCCACCGATTGTTTCTTTCGAAGGTAGGTAGTCAAAACTACAAACGAATCCTATCAGTTGACCGACCCTCTAAATTGAACTTCAAAATTAAACTATCCACCAACGTTTGGAGTTTGCAAGTGGCAGGCAATTAATATAAATGTTTGGACGGCAATCCGAACCGTCAAAATGGAGTAATCGTGCAATCGACCGATACGTCACCATTTATCATAGTACCCACTATCGAGAGTCATCGAAAAGCATACAACAAGAAATCAATACCCGAATCATAACGCCCATAATAACTTAAGCTACTTCTCGTAGACGCCTACGCCTGCTACGTTGCTACGCCGTAGGTTGCTACGCCGTAGGTTGCTACGTCGTAGGTTGCTATGAAACACAGCTACGCAGACTTAATTGTCCCCACAGATTTTAGACCGAAAATTATACAAAACTATAATGATATGATTTACTTACCTGAAGTTTAGTGGCAGAAAAGTCTATTCTACACATTTTTCACACAATTCTGTGTTTGGCACCGCATACTCCGCATGTCCAGAGAATGAAACTAATAAAAGTGATAATGTGAAAAAAAAATATCGTTTAAAATGGGCCAAAAAGTTCAAGACAAGTTATTTTTATCAGTCTGATGCAGTTGACGACGTAAAATCCATGATTGAACTAAAAAACATCCATGAGCTGGAAAAAAAAAATTGAGAACAATGTAGCGCCAAAAATCCACCATTTTTATCTACACTAATATTATAAAGAGGTAAAGTTTGTTTTTTACGTTGCGTCACAGCCACAGGTTTAGTTGAAAACCAGCGTCAGGCCCTAGTTGTCTAGCAATCATGCTGAACTGGACCTATTTTGGTGCAGCCATGAGGCACACAACAACTTCATTTTTATCTTTATTTTTTTGTTTTTGCTTTTTGTATTTGTGTTTGGGCCTTGTGCTGTACCAAATAAATTATTTTTCTTTCTTTCTTTCTTTTTTTTTTAAAGAAACCCTCATGCAAAATTTCACGCTCCTACTGCCAGTAGTTTCAGTTGTGCGTTGATATGTCAGTCAGTCAGTTTCTCCTTCTATATACGTAGAGATATGAAAATAACTGTTACCATCACAATAATAACTAATGGTTCTTTTCCACAAAACAAAAACAGTAACGACAGCTTTCAAAGTTTACGACTGGCTATAAAGTATATTCAAGAGTTGATTTATTACTACTCCCGAGGCACTAGTGCGTTATGTCGCCTTTTCGGGGTTCTGTATGAATGAATGCAAAAAAGAAAACCTTTACAGGATCACTTGTGTCATCTGTCTGAAATGATGACACTATTTCCCGCTCCGCCCAAAGCGGGGGATGTCATTAGATGATTTTCCAAACGGAAAAAAGGAACATGTCAAAAAAATACAGCGTGTGTCTGACATCGACGCACAAACGTCCATGGATCCAGTACATCATTCTGGCCCCCCCAGAAGTGGAATTTTTTGTCGGTTTTTTCTTATTTTTTATTTTTTACGTTTTTTAATTTAAATTGTATAAAATCGTTATTTAAACATTTTTTGTGAAAAAAAGTGAATTACCTTTGAAATTAAAACTGTCATCAGGATTGATTAGAATAACCATTTTATCTACTCCAATGACTTTTTATTGATTAATTATTAAATGAAACATTTTGTTTTTGTTTTTTTACTAAAAATATCATCGGAGTCGGTTAAAGTAACGATTTTACACAGTTTGAATGAAAAAAAGAACACTTTTTTTCAAAATTAGGAAAATTCCGTCGAAATATTCCACCACTGGGGGGTCCAGAATCATGTACATCCGTGGTATATGTTTGTGCGTCGATGTCAGGGATACCCCTTATAATATCACTCGTACGGAACCCTTTGCAAACGAGTCCGACTCGCACTTGACCGGATTGCTTGAATACAGCAGCAATATACCCAAGAGATTTTATCTGGACTAGACTCCAAGTTGGATTCAATCGATCGCCGATATCTGTGAATGTTTCGTATAAATTACTCAACAGGTAGATTGGAAGGTTCTATAAAGTGGTTAGAGGCTTTTTGAGATTGTTCAAACGGTAAGTCAAATTAGGTTGGTTTTTGGGGTTAAAAAAATATGGTAAGACAAATGTTGTTCACATTTGTCTTACCATATTTTAAGCTAGTAAGCTCACTTTACACTCCTTGAAAAAAAATTAGGCCAACTGAAACTTCTATACAAAAGTATGAAACTCTATCGACGAACCGGCAAGGACACGATGGCATGACGTTGCAGCTTCGTTGATAGTTTTGTATATAATATGTTTCACGCAGGCGTACACCAAGCGAACACTGACGAATACGCGTCTATGAAGCTACGTGTCTGAGGACAGTTGGCCTTAAAGTTACATTTCTACCCATATGCACAAAACCGTTTTGAGAACACATTTACTGAGAAATGGATTTCCCAACTGAAGTCGGTATTTCCTTATATCTGCAACCAAATAAGGGGTTGCGGTGGATCTCAGGAAACATAGACTTAAATTTAAATGAAGAGTTACTTCTGCGCAAGCGTACTTCATCGTCGACCACATCATCGTCTACCATCAAGCGAGGTATTGCTCAAATGCAAGCCTATCTAAAAATAAATAAAAAATAAAGTTACCGTGGCCCCATAACACAAAAGGTAACTGATGGAATACAGGCAGATTTCATACTGGCACTTTCTTTCACTTCACCCAGAGTAGGAGAAGTTAGGGCTGTGCCTCACTGGGACGCCATGACGCTATAACCAAGTCACGCTAAAAAAATTATGCTTGGCTCCGTGACCAGGTATGGTACACACCATAGAACTGTATGTGTTTTCTTTTCTGGGCATTCTGGTATCACTGCCATGGCGTCTCAGTGAATCTCAGGCCTTATTTGATCATTTTTCACCTTAGAAAAAGGTACAAATGTGTGCGTAACCCACAAAATCTTCGCAACACGCATGCCACATTATGACTGACATATTTTATTGAAATACGACGTGATCATACTTTGAGAGCGTGCATCAAATGTCAGTTACATTGTTCTCGTAATAGGGTTTATATTATTATTTTATGGACCCCGTTGTCGTCAAAAAT
This sequence comes from Mythimna lalbum, assembly GCA_949319445.1. Classification (NCBI taxonomy): domain Eukaryota; kingdom Metazoa; phylum Arthropoda; class Insecta; order Lepidoptera; family Noctuidae; genus Mythimna; species Mythimna lalbum. Next base: position 19,000,889 of record OX439346.1, on the reverse strand, counting down.
GTTCGTTTTGGAAGAGTCTGTGTATAAAGGGCGTTGATTTTGTTGTATGATTTTGGACGTTGCAGTTTTTATTAGATTCATTTATTGTGCGTACAGCTAAGGGTGGATTCCATGGTGGATTCTTATTCCTGATAACAATAACCTGAAGGATTTTAAGTCAAGAGAGAATTCGTTTGCAGTTATATTCTAAATTCAGGTTGGCTTATGAATCATATTTATATAATAATAATAATAATAACGTCTCGCTAACGGAGAATACTCGCATAGGCACAACCTAGTAGCCAGGATTATACATCAGCAACTTGCTCTGAAGTACTCTCTTGTAGAATCAGAAGTGCCATACTACAGGTATGAGGTCGACCCAGTTCTTGATAATGGCCATATCACTTTGTACTGGGACCGATCCATCATCACTGACAGGACTATTTTAGCTAATAAGCCTGATATAGTGGTGGTGGACCGAAGTGAGAGGCGTGCAGTGATTGTTGATGTTTCCATTCCACATGACGAGAACCTCGTGAGAGCCGAGAAAGATAAACAAATTAAGTATATTGACTTGGCTCGCGAGGTTGTCGACATGTGGGATGTGGGCACTGCGATCATTGTACCGATAGTCGTGTCGGGTAATGGCTTAATTGCCAAGAGCCTCGACCAACACCTTAGGAGGCTCTCGTTAGGCGGCTGGATCAAAGCTTGATCCAGAAAGCGGTACTCCTGGACACGGCTCGTATAGTCAGGAGGTTCCTTTCTCTGGAGCCCTGACGGCCGGTAGCTTGGACCCTGTTCCCGATACCGGTGGGACACTATTTTTTATATTTTTAAATATTTTTCAATTTTTATTTAAATATTTAAAAATATAATTTATATGTTTATAAAGTGAATAAAGATAATAATAATAAATAACAGAAGTTAAAAAAATATTTTATAAAGCCAGTTCAGGTCATGTGGTGTAGTCATCTGTAGTCGAACTAGGCAGAACCTGTATTTCGACTATCAGCGCCAAACCCATGTGAGAGTCATCTATATATATAAAAATGAAACCCGTTTTCCGTTGTCACGACATAGCATGAAAACGGCTTGACCGATTAGGCTGATTTTTTTTTGTTGTGATTGTTATTGTGAGGAAAAGGTTCTTATGGAAAAAAAATAAAATTAGGGTAGTGTAGGGTAGAGTAGAGTAGAGTAGGGTAGGGTAGAGTAGGGTAGAGTAGGGTAGAGTAGGGTAGAGTTGGGTATAGTAGGGTGGAGTAGGGAAGAGTGGGAGCGAAGCCGCGCGGGCAAAAGCTAGTACATTATAATTGCCCGTAACATTTTATTTTTATCTTGTACCTACAGAATAATTTTTATTATATGTTTACTTTACTCAAGTATAAGATAAAAAAAATATATATATATATATAAAAAGAAGAACAGTTTGTGTCTTTAGTATATCCCTATAATAAAGGCACAAGCTCGGATTTGTTATTTCTTCACGCAAGAACGGCTGAACAAATTTAGACAAAGTTTTACACACGGGTAGACCGTATTCCGTAATGGCACATAGGACAATTTTTTTCTGGGAATATGTTCTTTAATCAATTGCTAGAATTCTATAAACAAAACAGCCTAGCCTCCCAAACAGATATAATTTCAGTCGCTTCTAGTAACTATTCATCAAACATCACAATATTGGGCCGATGTATTGACGTATAGCCTGAATGCCTTACAGGAGTATCCACTAGCCATCATCAAATGATATTACAACCGCACACATACACACGTACACAGACATAAATGCAATCACGCGTATATCACATGCACTGGTAGATAACAAGGCAGCATTTGTGTGCTATATTAACCACAGATCAGGGACGGTATAGATATGTAATTTCGCAATTGGATGCGGATAAAGGAACGTCATCATTATCTTGTCCTTGCCCTTGTGTAATATTACTTGCGATCGGTGCTACACATTTATATTATTAACAAGCTTTTATTTAGTTTCACCTGTCCCGATGTTTGTCTGTAATCAAATCTTCTAAATTAAATTTGACCCACTTCCCGGTTACCGATTGAGATGAAATTTTTCATGCATGTGTAAATCAGATGACAATGCAAAATTATTATGACAAGGAGCTCTGATGATGGACGGTTATTGGAACTTGGTAGTTAAACGACACAACCCCATCGAGTTTGGGTTCGTTTGATTCGTCTTGACGGGTATTAATTATACAACGTGTAACGTTAAATGCGCAAAACCTCAGACACCCCAAATGATTTTTAATTTAATTGACCTAAATCAGTGAGAAAAAAATCATTAAAAGAAATTAAAGGTTTTATGTGCAGTTTTAGTTTGTTTAAAATTCATATCTGCAATAAAATAAGAACTTTTATTATCCCGTATATGAGAAAATTTGATTGGACTACAACCATTTATGTTTGTTTACCTATTTCGGCGGGTTTGCACACGTGATAGCTTGACTTATTCATAAATAGACAGGACGACATTTTCCAAATTTTTTTTTTTTTTTTAAACTCAACCTATATTAAAAAGTGGTTTAATTGATTCTGCTCGTTATCCTGATCAAACTATTTTCAGGTTTTTTACATTAAATTTATAGTAATGTTACACGTTGTAAAGTTAAGCTATAAAAGCTTGCTAGGAAATAAATATTTTCATTAAAAGCTTGTTTCAAACGAGCATTTAAGCTGCCTATAGAGAAAGGCATAAGGGTTAAAGCGATGAAGGAGTAGGAGGAGAGAGGCAGCAAGAATAGCAGCAATCAGTTGATAATTTCGGATATTCGATCATTTCTATTCGGTTTCTATCGGTTTTGGAGCTCTATAACATCCCTGTCATAGACATATGTAGCTAAACATAATACACAAGGTAGGCATGATTAGTTTCAGATTACACTATAGCGATGTAAACTAAATTGATAGGACGTCAGATACATAACTAACCTACCCGAAAATTATTATAAGCAACATAATATTTAAAGGTACGCTTCATTCGATTTGAAATATCTACAATTAATAGATTTTGCCTGCGGCTTCGCCCGCGTACATTATAGTGGTAGGTGCAATAAAAGAGAAAGAAAAAGGTAAATATAAGAATAGATGTACTAATAAACCATAAACATAAAACAATCATACAGTACTAGCTTTTGTCCGCGACTTCGCCCGAGTACATAAATTATAGCCTTTGTCACTCAGGAATAAAGCAGCTTTTTATCGGTGAAAAAATGTTAGCATTCCGACCAATACTTTCCTGCAAACCAAAAAACTAACTTTATCTCACACACCTACCCCCATGTTTTCGTTTTAAGGTTAACTAGTAGATAATGCCTACACCTGTGTACCACTACTGTACATGGAGTTTAATTCATGAATCCCCAAGCGACCACCGGTGGCCGCGCATCTATTGTCTTACTATTGTGTCTCTAATTGACGGTATCTGAAGGGTTAAATAAATAAAGTTTCGTCTGTGCACAGCAAGTCACTGTAGTGAATAAACTTACAATGGTAATTCAAGCACTGAACTTAGAATAAAGAAATTCATTTAAGATTTAATTTTTAACTCATAACCAGTTAAAGGCTTCTCGGCTAATACAAAATACAAATAATTTATACCACCAGCATCATCATCATTTATACTGCTTACCATCAGGTGGGATCGCAGTCAAGTACTGGCTTACTTATATCAGATAAAAAAAAAAATATTTTCCATTCACAAAATTTGTACTTCATCTAGTGATTGAAGTGACCTTTAAAGGTGAGTATAAACTACAACATTTACTTGTAACAGAACAACGAGCCGCTTTATGATATGTTCTAGTGTATCATCCTTTTACGAACGAAACGTCGAGCACGCTCGCCTCTTTGTTACAAACCAACGAACATATTGGTGTAACACTTCGTCGAGCGTATTGGTGTAACATTTTGTCGAGCCACGAGTGCAGGCGATGCGCGGTTGCGGGGTGACATTTAAAAAATGAACGCAAGGTACAACGAAATATTGGTAAATGCATACTCGCTGTAAGCATTTACCGGTAACATAACGCTGAGTATTCGCAGGAACGTTACATTACATGGAAATGCTTAGGAAACTGAGCTTTTGCCTGTATTGTACCATTCGTAAGAATGTTACATTACACAGAAATGCTCCACAAAATTTTGTAGTCTATACTCACCTTTAGGCAAAAATTGCCTGTGTTAGTTGCAATGAGACGAAATTTTACCTTTGGTTGAGAAATGTCGTAGAGGTACACTTTGCGAAAAAAACCCATCTTTGACAAAATTACTATTAATTTTATTATTTAGGTAGGTCCCCAAGTGGTGTTAGCTCAGAGCCCAACAATTTCACGATCCGCCCCTGCTTAAAACTCATGCATGACTGCCTGGAACGGCTAAATGGCTAGACAACAACAACCTCGGGTGCTATATCGATATATCGATATATTTGATTTGCATTTCTTTCTCAGCTTTCACAAGATTTTCTTCTTGCGGGATGGTGACATCGACTATCATTGTGCGGCACGCCAATCGGTCTATCATCACTATATCATCATCATCAGCCTTTTTAATGTTCCCACTTCTGGAACTCAGGCCTCCTCTCTAGAATAAGGAATGGGCCGTAATCCAGTTTGGGCTGGTGGAGGTCACATGCCTTCGAATTTTTGGATCTATTTCCTCACGATGTTTTCCTTCACCGTTTTGAGAGCAGTGCTGATGAAATAAATTACACAAAGTAATGCTCCTGACAGGGTTTGAACCCGCGACCTATAAACTCGTAAGTCAGAGCCATTACCACTCGGCTACTACTGCTCCCACTCTACTGTCATCACTATATCCGGTTTCTTATTATTATTATTATCACGAGCTATTTCAATTCACAATTATATATATATATATTATATATATTATATTATATTATATTATATTACAATAGCAAGATAAAGTATACAGAAATATAATGAAACAGACCACTCTGTTACAGGATTTGCACCAAAATATTTACTGGATGGTACAAATGTCAGTATTTTACCAAATGAAATTAAGACAATAGAAAAGGAAGACAAGTGGATGGCTGATAGAAAATTAGCATTAGAGAATACAATAAAATCCCATAAGTACAACAAGAAAATATTTGATAGAAATAGGAAGATGCAAGAGTTCGAGATAGGAGACAGTGTATATGTCGAAAATGGAAATAGACTGAATAGAAAAAAATTAGACGAATTAAAAATAAGCCCTTTCAAGATAATAGAAAAAATATCAAACTCCATTTATAAGATTGACACTGGCAACAGAATCAACTTTATTCCATATAACAAAATTACAACCTGTCACAGCAGTAGATGAAGTAGAAGAAAACGAATATAAAGATAACTTGTAAGTGCATTGTGTAGATTATAGCCTATTGCTAGAAAATGGCCTGCACGCACTGCCCTGTGCTTTAATTATTTACAATTTCTGCTCTTAGGGGGGAGATGTAATGAAATGACATTTCATTACGCGCGTTGAAGTTGTCAATGGAATTTATATTCTGTGGAACGGGGTGACGTGTGATTGAATGACAGATGATGTTTAGATTATTTTGCATATTTTATTGTTAAAAATTCTATTGTAAAAAGATAAAATAAAGGGATATGATTGAGGAGGCGATATTAGTAAACTTTAAATGTCGTTTCTTTGATTTTCAGGTAAGTTATAGGTGTAATGATCATAGTTAAACGTTGTAATATAGTAAGGACGTATTAAATAAACAAATCTTTGATTTTCAGAGAAACAATTTGTGGTTTATTTGGAAAATCCTCAATAACATATCTTATATATATATGTAATATATTATATTATATATTAAATATTCACACAATACATGATGCATTGCCTTTGTTCCAGAAATAGATCACAACAACGTTATTCCATCCGTCTGGCAAGCCGAGCGATGTTGTTAAATCGCTTTATAGTGGAATTAAGCATTTAATAATGCACGCGGTCGATTCACAAATGAACGCTTACATTTTACAAATGTATAAAGTGGAGCAATTTAGGTAGAAAGGGTCTTACTGCAGTTTAATGCCTGTATAATAATGGACTTGAGAACAGTAAGAATTTCCCTATAAACCAAATGCCTGATATTAAGTTAGCAATATAAAATAGTGTAAAAATATTTAAAAAAAAAACCGTCAAGCGTGAGTCAGACTTACGCACTGGAGGTTTCGTATAAACTTATCTATGAAAGCAGTTCAATTCCCGAATTGAGTCACATAAATTGATAATTTTTTTTTTTTTTAATTTGTAAATATAATCTAAGGAAGTTTAAAGTAATTAATTCCGAAAGTTCCTAAGAACATAATCTACTATCTATCATTAACGGTAAAAGTTGTAGTATAAATATTTATACTTGTCTAATAGTAGTAGATACCAATATAAAACTGAAGAAATCGGCTGTTTCTTTGAACGCGCTAATCTTAGGATCTACTGGTCCAAATATAAAATTATTTATTTATTTATTTATTACATCTTGGAAGACTTACAGCTTAAACAAGCAAAAAATAAAAACTAACATAGACGATAGCAAGCCAATTACAAGTCCTCACGTTCGTTCGTTTTAGTGCTAGATAGCCTATTTCTTGAAGAAGACTATAGGCTATGCCCATGCTATATCATCATGCCACGACTAGTCGAAGCAAAGCAAAAACGCCGTCGTTAAAACCGCAGGGGACAGCTAAAAAAACTACTAAGCTAATCCATCTACGAGTACCTTCTATTTTCCCTGAAGTTTTTTTACGGTTATTGCTTTTTAGGCCTTGAAAGTGAAGTCGAAAGTGGGTGATCGACGTACGAGCCTATACCGCGGTTTTACAATCTTGATGAGCCGCGAGCCGAGCTAAAAAGGCACAAAACCGCGGTATTGCAATGATACACTGCGGTTTTCCGGCGAGCCATAAGTCCGCAGTTTTACTCGCCCGTCGATCAGGGCCTCAGATACCGTCAATTAGAGACCCAATAGAAAGACAATGACAGCGCGAACGCCGGCGTTCCCTTGGGGCTTAATGAACTAAAGGAAATACTACTTTACAATATTTTCCTACGAACATTATACGGTCACGAAAAATTTAAACATTTTTTTTATAGATATAAACTAGTGCTTGATTGCAATCCCACCTGATGGTAAGTAGGGATACAATCGTTAAAGGTGAGGCGCACTGATTTATTAAATCTTCAATCGTGATAATTAGAGATACAATAGAAAGACAATGGGTGCGCGAACGCCGGCGTTCGCTTGGGGTTAAATTAACTAAAGGACAAATATTACTTTACAATATTTTTCTACAAACAATCTACGGTCACAAAATGTTAAACAATTTTGTTTTTTTTTTAAATTGATATAAACTAGTGCTTGACTGCGACTGCTTGAGTGCTTGACTCCCAGCTAATGGTAAGCAGTGGTGCAATCGTTGATAGTTAGACGCACTAATTTATTAAGAGCCTATTCACTCTAGCCTTGAAGACACCTAAATTATAATCGGACGAGAAGACCGCATCAGGCAAATTGTTCCAATCCCTCGATGGACGCGGTATAAACGACGAGACTAAACGCTTGTTCCGGACCGTAGAGGTTTCAACAACGTAAAGGTGGATACTCGCCGTGCGTTGAGTGGTCGCCTATACACTTATTTTTGGTGAAACTTTGTATATTTTTCCCCTTTCCTATCGGCACACACCCCATTAATATAAATTCAACATAGTGCCTACCATAATTGTGCACGTAACTGAAACTCACATACTCATATCCGTAACGCAAATTGGTTCAAAATATTCGCACACCCGTAGCTAGAGTTGGAAATTCTATATCCCTAATAACCGTAGCGAACCGTACTTCAAACTGAATCCGGTTAGTTGCCGGCACAAACGGAGATGACAACATAATTACTGCCTAAATTAGCAACAAGAATCAGTTGCCGTGTTCCGGTAATGGGTGTGTCAGACGGCTGGCACAGTCGGTCCGGATGTCTGTATTTTACACGTGTATATGTAGCCTAATCTAATACAAATTGTTAAGCTTAAAACTAGACTAAACTCCTTTCTACGAGTATGCCAGACGTGTCTATGCGGAGTCGTTGAAACTTCCAAATTGTCGAAATGTTCCATTTTTAAACAAACACTAAGGCAGGCCGCAAACGTTTGTCTTGTGTCAGATACAGGCTACCGATGAATATTTAATTTCTATAGAACTGTTATTAAATCATCCGCTCCCTGCACATTCGTAAACATTTTTTGTGTCCAGTTTCTTCCACTTAACACATACTCATGACGATCAAAAAGTGTTCGGTGTCGGTAACTGAAAACTAAAAGTGTCTACATTTGCGAAGCGCCTACTCTAGCATAGTAGATAAGAATTTGTTTTCTCAATTGTTAAGAATTTGTCACCATTAATAAAAAATAAAATATAAAAAGCAATACATGGGTACCTAATTCGGTAGCACTTAGGCCCAAAGTATATTAAGGTATTATCAGATCAAGGTTTAAACCAATTACAAAATAAGTATAGAATACGTTTTTTGTAAAGAGCGGAAAAGTAATGTAATGATTGTACAATCTCATAAATATATCATCAGTAGTTAAAAGATAATCGTGGGTAAAAGGCTTTTTTAATTGATGATACTAATGATGCAAATGCGATGCAGGCTAACAACGTCCTTCGTCCCAGGCGTCGACGGCGCGCACTGTTCCCGCGCGCCTCAAGGAGTTGTCAGCAACAGGAGGGGCCCATCTGGGTCGAAGCCTACAGGGGTCGGGGTTATCCGAAAGGAAACTAGAGCCCCGGTATGAAGGCTAGAAGGAACGGCGCGGGGTTTTTAGTCAGTAAGACTCTGACACTGTCTCCCGCTCCACCCAAGAGCGGGTTTCGTCAATGATGATTTTCCCCGTCGACAGAAAATGAAAAAAAAAAAAAAACGTCCTTCGTCCCTTTTTCGTCAATAACACCAATACCGGTTATCACACATGTGTCAACCCTCGATCAAGACGTCTTTCGATTTGCATTTATCAATACGAAATGGTTTATATCTTTAGATCATATCCCACCTGTAGTGCTTGTGGAGCAGCGGCGTGAGGCGCGGCCGGTCGCCGTCGTCAACTTAGCAACATGGCGGCGACGGCCGACGACTGCGGGCTTGCGCCTGCGCACCGCGGCACGGCACTAGCACTGCACTACACTCAGGAACGAGTGCACATCATACACTTGCGCACTTATGCCGTATCACTGCACTTCTTTGTACCTGGAAAGAAAATGTTCGAGTTAGTATTTTTTATAGTAGCATTTTAATATACATTTTAATTTACATCGTAGGATGACTGGTAATTAGTGACCGATACTTATACACATTTTTTTCACGGTTGGAAAAAATCATCTAATGACAACCCCCGCTCTTGGGTGGAGCGGGAGATAGTGCCAGACTTTTACTGACTAAAAACCCACCCCATTCCTTCTAGCCTCTTCATACCTGGACTCCAGCTTCCTTTGGGATAACCCTGGCCCCAGTAGATTTCGACCCAGCTGAGCCCCCCCTGTTGCTAATAACTCCTTGAGGCGCGCGGGAACAGTGTGTGCCGTCGACGTCTTGAGCTCGGTCCGGACAGTTACCGGACGGTCGAACAGCCAGCTACCCATGGCTCGCCGTCCGCGAGCTCGCGATACTTATACACGTGATTGTACTCATGATTACAAACAATTTTTCCAAAGAAACTTTTTTTTATATTCATTAATTTTATCATAATATCAAAATAGCTGTTTGCGCAAATTCGCGCGCGCGCGCCTTCTGCCTTTCAGCTGTTAGCCACGTAACGCCGTTGTCTCATGTACCTTAATAGTGTTAGTGCACCCGCACCGCTTGCAGACCCGTTGGTGTATGCAGTGTAGGTGCCTACATGTTGCGGTTAAATAATATAAGTTAAATAATGAGTATAAAAAAAGTTTATTTGGGAAAGTTGTCTGTAATCATGAGTACAATCACGTGTATAATTATATTATCGGTCACTAATTCCAGTCACCCTATATAGGCTTGCGACGACGAACAATGAGTAGCACGCTGTCGAGCCGTCCGATAACCGGATCGAGCTCGAATCGTCGACAGCGCGTTGTGTTACACGCGTGCCTCAAAGAGAAGTCAACAAAACCGTAGGGCGTAGGCGGACCGAAGTCTACTGGGGTCATGGCTTGACTTCTGAAAGGGAAACCCGTGATCCTGGAACGCAAAAGGTAACTGAAGGAACATTCTGTTCCTTCAGTTACTTAGGCAGTCAGTAAAGAAGCATTTTCATACACAAAAAAGGTTTTTGTTTTTATTCCCACTACGTTAAAGAATATTTTCAATTCTATGGGAATAAAAACGGTAGCTGTAAAGGCATGAAACTCTGTAATAAATATTATTATTCAATTTCGATGTTCATTTGTGAAAGCACATCAAAAACAAAAGACTTTAATTAAAACGTAACGAAATGTGTGACAATTACTTTGTCATAATAATGAAAAAACAGAACGCATTCTGCAAAACAGAAAATTATTTTAACGAAAACTGTACGTAATTATTTTTCCAGGACCGTTTGTTTCCCGATACGTTTCAATTTGCAATGGCGTCGATGTACTTTTGTATGCGAATTCGCATGAACGGTTCTGAAAAAGCAGACCTCTCTTAATATTCATCAAAAACTCGACGTAAGTACAGTACAATGAATATGTATTCATTCTTGAAATAACAAACCAAAAGCAGTGACATTTGTACTTCGTTGAACAGAATTTCAATGAAAATTCTACTTCGTTACACGTGTAACATTCAATCAAATTAGTTGATAATAAAAAATATAATTTCGTATACGTACCTAAGTCAATAAACGTCTATTTACAGAAAAAACATAACTCACAATATGACAGTCATAAATGGTTCGTAAAGGTAGATAGGATGTACTCTACGTGTCATATGGGGTGGTACTATAAACCCTAAACTCGAAATAGCTGGCCACATTACCCGATCGAGTACTTAATATCAACAGAGGCGTAGAGTGGACTAGTTTAAACGTGGAAGAAGGCGCATCAGCTACGTCTTTTCTATACATATAATAAATCTGTAGAAGTTTTTAGTTGTGCGTGCATCACGTAAAATATATGAAATCGATGTGGATAACTTTTATATATCAAAATTGTGTGTAACTTGTTTCATTATAAAAATTACTTAGGTCTTGTTCCATTGCAATCGGTTGACTATATCGATAGATATACTACATTCATTGACTGTTAGACGGTACGAAGTTCGCCGGGTCAGCTTGTTCTTTTATTAGTGCAGTCACTGTTGCAACCCTGCGTTCGACCACATCGTCGCTTGCCATCAGGTGAAAAAGTGGTCAAAAGAGAGCCTATCTATCTATATCTATATCTATATCTATATCTATATCTATATCTATATCTATATCTATATCTATATCTATATCTATATCTATATCTATATCTATATCTATATCTATATCTATATCTATATCTATATCTATATCTATATCTATATCTATATCTATATCTATATCTATATCTATAGCTATATCTATATCTATATCTATATATAAAAATCAATGCCACTTTTCGTTGTTATTTTATAACTCAAGAACGGGCTCACCTATCTAAACCAAATTTTTAGGCTTTGTACGGACTATTTAGTAGATGGTTTATGTGAAGTTTGGTAGGGTAGAGTAAGGTAGAGTAGTGTAGAGTAGAGTAGTGTAGAGTAGTGTAGAGTAGAGTAGTGTAGAGTAGAGTAGTGTAGAGTAGTGTAGAGTAGTGTAGAGTAGAGTAGTGTAGGGTAGAGTACTCTATGTCCAACAGTGGACGCTGATACTATACTAATGATGATGATGGCTTCCACGAAAAAGACCCTTTTGGTGTAAAGCCCTAGGCGAGGGCCCACATCACCCACGCCTATCTACGCTACTATATATCAACTTTATTGACCACCTTTACGGTCTGAAAGTGAGATAACAATCGAGTTTGATGACCGTGGTAGGCTTTCAGCTCAAAATCAATAGATGCATAAAGCCAAAATGAAACGATTCGCCATGAAGTTGAGGTGGGCCATCGCGTGGGAAGTTATTAGTGATTTTACAGCTTTATTTACTGTCCGATTTTATTAGTCGATTAAATGTTATTTTTATTCGTAACAAAGAACCTTTATTATAGTAGGCGCAGTCGATACATTACAGCTAGCATGCTAGACAAGTCACTTTCAACAATGATGCGATTTAAAAGACTTAAAAATAGTTTTATGTACAGCAATAAAGTTTTGACGAGTCATGCAAGCTAGTCTAAATATTTCAGACCTGACTTCTTCAAAAGTTTATATCTATATCTATACTGCAAACTCATTATCGTATAATATGATCACATTTCTTCCTTCCGTTCTCAGCTTAAATGGCTGCCTATACGTCAAAGGAGATCCCTCAGATCCCTCTGCACGCTTTTCACCATAATGAACGATCCTTGTGCTCCTGATTATTTAAAACAATATTTTAAAGTGTTGGGCAGTTCTCATAATCTTAACCTTCGAGCATCCAAAAACATGCTTCTTCATATTCCATCTCATCGTACTGGCTTTTTGTCCAACTCTTACGCTATTTCCACCATAAAACTCTGGAATGTGCTTCCCCTTGACATCAAAAAATCTGAAAGTAAATTATCCTTCAAACGTAAAATTCGGAACTACTACTTGAAGTCCTCTCAACTTTAGTTCGGTCTTCGTCAGAATTGTTATTATTGAGTTATCGTAATGATTTGATAATTTTCATAGTATTTATTAGTTTATTAATATAGCGTATTTATGTATTTTATTATAATAAATAACTTATTTTATATTTTTCCGTTTGTAGTATCTGTTATTTGTTTATTGTGCAAACCTACCACAGTGTTGTCTTTTTTTAACCCAAAGGTTGACTGGTAGAGAATGCCTTGTTGCATTAAGTCCGCCTATGTACCACTACTGTACATGAAGTTTAAATAAATAAATAAATAAATTATCGTCATTATCATTTCAGCCTAAAGACGTCCACTGTTGGACATAGACCTCCTCTAAGTATCCCCACAATGAACGGTCATATTTGTCTTGTATCCATTGGATTCCCGCGACCCTAGCTAGGTCATCGGTCCACAAAAGAAAACAAAAAGAAGTTTATATCTATATGTAATTCAAACTCATATAATCGTCATCATTTCAGCCGAAAGACGTCCACTGTTGGACATAGGTCTCCTCTAAGTATCCCCACAATGAACGGTCCTGTGCGTCCCGCATTCATCGGATTGCCACGACCCGAACCCGGTCATCGGTCCACAGTTCCCGGCCTTCCAACATTGCATCTTTCGGTGTGCAATTGCCACTCAGGACCTTTTCGTACCCTTCGACTATCTGTTCTATGAGCAAGTTGTCCTGCCTACTGGCACTTAAGTTTAGCGATTCTTCTAGTTATGTCAGTTTCCACGCGCGTCTCAACGAGTTTACAGCAAACCGTAGGGGCCTAGCATAGTCGAAGCCTAATGGGGCCAAGGATTTGTTTCTGAAAGGAAGATTCTGCCCCGGTACAAAAGGCAGCGAAGAAGAGGTGTAAGTTTTTAGCTAGTAAAAGTCTGGCACTATCTCCCGCTCTGCCCAAGAGCGAGGGATGTCATTGTCATTGGATGATTTACCCACCTATAAATGTGCCTGCCTGCAGTCTACTTCAATTTATTTGAAACGACATTCCACTGCTCCAGAAATTATTTAGTAATATAAACTAGATACGAGTTTTCCTGATCGACCGAATCAATCAATAAACACAATCATTTTACAAAAATGTTTGCGCGGTAGTCGTAAAACTGGCTTACAATAAAACTGTGTAAGATCACTCGGTTGGCTGGCTGCCAATAGGATCAGCTGTAGGATGAAGATCACAACGGCTGATCAAGGTCCAACAGGTCATTGCGTGTTTCCTCATACCTACTGTTGGAAGAAAATACCTAAATGCCATCTGTGATTTTTACCTCGTAGTGAATTGCTACCTACTGTCACTCACATAAAAGCTTGCGTCGCATCCGTGTATGTGTGTATCTATACGAGGCCAACAATAGAAACCAAGTTGCAGGCCTGTCGGTTTTCCATCGATTACATTTCGGGGAGTGTGCGTTCCATCATCGGACAGTGAATCCCACCTATTTGTACGAAGCGTTTTAGAAACACATTCATTATACGTACAGCTAAGGAGTGGAATTCCCTGCCGGAGTCTGTGTTTCTTGATAGCAACAACCAAGGGGTCTTTAAGTCAAGAGTGAATAGGTTACTTCTAGGCAAGCGAACTCCATCGTCGGCCAGATCATCGCTTACGAGTACCATCAGGTACGCCATACAGTCAAACGAAAGCCTATCAATAAAAAAAAAACAAGAAAAAAATAGAGCCAAAAAATAGGTCAGAAAAAATATAATTTGTCTCTCTTTTAGACCATTGACACGAAAAGAAAATGTGTGTACCTGTGTGTGATTTTTTAAGATGGGAAATTATCTTCCAATGACTTTTCTCACTCTATCGCATTTTTATTGATTAAAACTACATACTACATATTCTTTTTACCCCAACTAGAGCGGGTAAAGTTATTTGAAGATAAACCAACTCCTAAAAAAATCTAGTATCATTTTAGTTCAAAAATTAATTACTTCTGCACAACAACCGAAAAATTTTTTGTCCCGATACGGTTGTCGTATACTAAAACCAAATGTATGGACTAATGGATATTCCTGTGTACCTTGCCCACGTATTGCACTTTGATTTTGCGTAAAAGCTTTTATAGTTGCCTCTCGTTTTAATTTTCCACGAAAATTCGTACACTGAATTTTTTGACATCGGAGAATATACAACTTTATTCATGATTGAACTAGCTTTTGCCAGCAGGTTTGCCTATGCTAAGCTAGAAAATTATTCTAGGGGAACATGCTCTTGAGATAAAAAGTATCTTATTTAAACATAAAATAAATCTGTAGAAGTTTTTAGTTGTGCGCGTATCACGTAAAATATACGAGATTGATGTAGATAACTTTTGTACATTAAAACTGTTTGTAACTTGATATATTACTTAGGCTTAATTTCATCGCAATCGGTTGATGATATCGAAAGATATACTACATTCATTGACTGTTAGGCGTTACGAAGTTCGCCGGTTCAGCTTGTCAAATTCCATTTAAATCTCTTCAGTAGTTTCAGCGTGAGGGAGTACCAAACTTTTAAATATACACCCACAGTTACTTGCCCAGGTAATTACCGGCAGGTAAGGGCCACTGACACCCCGGCGAAAATATTGTGGTGCCCAGGTGGAAGTATTGCACCAATCGTAAGAGTAGTGTGTCCACACCTCACAGTCGACCACAAACCCTCAAAAAATACACCTTAAAAAAAATTGGAATAAAAAATATGCACCAGCGGAGGCTCCAACTCTAGACCTTGGCGCCCCCCTGAATTTGTCGCCCTGGGCCGTCCCATCGTGCCCCCCCCCCACTTACCTGTTACCTTTATACTATTAATTTATTAAGCCCCACGCGAACGCCGGCGTTCGCTCTCTCATTGTTTTTCTTTTTATTATTACTATGATTTCCATTACAATCTATATCATTTTACGAAACATTGATTTCTTCCTCGAAATAATATTTGAATTGAGCCAAAAATATACCAACCTTTTACTTGAAATGTGGTACCTACATGAAAAGGGCGTTTAGGCAGTCGGTTCTTAATTAAGTTCTATGCACCCTTTGCAGTCAATCACGCTTCTAAGGCAAGGCTTAATCAGTACTGAATTATTCACGTATTTCCGACGGCACGATAAAAAAGCGGCCAATTGCGAATCAGACTTTCGCGTTAAGGGTTCTGTACTACAATATTAACTCGAATAAAAAACGATAAAAATGTTACGTTTGCTGCATGGGTTGTTTAAAAACTATTTATAAAAGTGAATATACAGCTAAATCCTACTAATATTATAAATGCGAAAGTTTGTATGTATGGTTGGATGTTTGTTACTCTTTCACGCAAAAACTACTAAACGGATCTTGATGAAACTTGGTACACGAGTAGACCATATCCCAGAATAACACATAGGATACTTTTTATCCTGGGATTATGTACGCAGGTGAAGCCGCGGGCAAAAGCTAGTATTCTAGGAATGTTTTAAGTGTCTACCTTTTACCGTTATTAATATCAAGTAAAAAATCAGCAAAAAAAACATGTTGGTTTTAAAGGGAGTCACTTAAATATTTATTTTATTCTGTTTTTAGTATTTGTTATTATAGCTGCAACAGAAATACATCATCTGTGAAAATTTCAACTGTCTAGATGTCACGGTTCATGAGATATAGCTTAGTGACAGACAGGCGGACAGTGGAATCATGACAGTCTTAATAAGGGCCCCGTTTTTACCCTGTAGGTAAAGAACCCTAAACACACACGACCAATGAAGCACTTTAAACACATTTTCAATACCTAGAATTACTTTATATCTGTGTCACATTTCCACTTATTTATAAATTATTTACAAATAATTTTTTTCTAGACCCTTTGACAGCATAAATTAGTGTTGGTAAATGAGAACGCAGTCATAATATTTATGATGTGGTCTACACTGTAATTTTAGTCGTATTAAGTTGGTAACACTTTTTGTTTCTCTCTTGTTTTTTCTGTTCAAAATGTTAGCTTTATAGAATATATTCGTTCATATTAATTCTACTGATTTTATTGATTACAACCTGAAATATCATCAATTAGGAACAAAAGTGTTCCATTCTCATTCTGTCAATCTCGTAATAGTGTACGTTTTTCGGCTGAAATGATGATGATGATGATAATAATAATAAAAAGGTAGATAATATTAGAGTCTGAATGATGTATTTAATTTAATTGTATGGTCAGGTTAAAGTGATATTTTAAATTTATAAGTGCATTGTTTTTTTTTTTGTTACGCAAGCCATTTTAATTTAAATATAGATAAGAACATTTTTATTCAATTCCTATAAATTGTGATGACGTAGAACGTCCTACGTAGAACGTCCCAGCGATATGCGAACTAACAAGGAGCGAAGTATTAGCGTACCTAACGATGGCACGTCTCGATACTAATAGGCAAGGAGCTAGATACTTAGACTGACGTTTGATCTAAATTTTTTTTTTTTTGTTATGACGTCAACATAATGCATCGCTGTTGATCTAATTTTTTTTTTTTCTTATGACGTCAACTGCATCGCTGAGTATGAAAAATCGACTTATTTATTACTAGCGGATACCTGGAATGTGCTATTATATTAAAAAGGAAATATAATATTTTAGTTTGTTTGTTGGATATAATCATTTAGAAACATCTTCAAATTATTACTAATGTACGGTTCTGGGGTGTATCGGGATCAATGTCGATAGTGGACCAGGTACATTTTTTTGGTGTTTTAATGTGGAGAGATGAGCTTGATAAGTACCAGAGGGACTGGCCCGCAATGGCCGAAGACAGACGTGTGTGGAAAAGGGAGAGGGAGACCTTTGCCCAGCTGTGGGCAAACTAGTGGGCTAACTAATTTTATAACTTATATCAATACTATCTGAAATATGTTTCCCAAATTAACATACTCCTAGAATAAAAGTGCCATATCTGCAATTTAGGACACGGTCTACCCGCGTATTAAGTAAGGTTTATCGAAATCCGTACAGCCGTTTGAACATGAAGAAGAAACAAACACACTCACTTTCGCCTTTTTAACCCTTCAGATACCGTCAATTAGAGACACAATAGTAAGACAATAGATGCGCGGCCACCGGTGGTCGCTTGGGGATTCATGAATTAATGTGATATTTTGCAAAAAATACACTTTGTTTTAATATCTGGGAATTTACATTTTAACAGCCTACTAACTATGTGTACAAAATGTTTTGACAAATGTTACTATAAAATAAATTGCGCAAAATGTGATGTTTTGCTTTTATCGTATTCAATAAACAGACGCCGTACCGTTTTTTCTACTTAAAAATGAAAAGGTAAATTATTTCCATACGTGAAATTGGTCATTTGAATGATGATGAATTTAAGAGTAAGGAAAAATTAAATAAATAATGGTTAGACTATGTTGAAAATGATTAGACATCGTCTTCAACATAGTCGTACAGTAGAAAGAGGGTTACTACAGAGACCAACAAAAAAGAAGACGTGCAGGAAAGAAGGAAGATAATGATAAAATTGGCCCCATTCGACAAAATAGGAATCCTTATGCGTGGTAGGTTTGAATAAACGTTTTTCTTTCTTTCTTGCTTTTCTTTGTTTATAGGACTACTTTGTTGTCCGTCAAATGAGTTTTCTAAAATTACGTTTACCAGATGGCAACTCTGAGTCGTCAGGTCCAGGCTAAAACTAAGTGTTAACCCTCATTAAATATCCAATTGACTGGCCGGTTGGTCTAGTTGTTAGAGGGCCCTGACTGCTGTGCTGGAGGTCGTGGGTTTGATTCCGACCCAAAACAAATGTTTATGTGTTGACCACAATCATTTAGTTTGTTCAGTTTCTGGGTGTCATCATTATCATCAGCCTTTTTAATGTTCCCACTGCTGGGATTCAGGCCTCCTCTCTAAGAGAGGGTTGGTGAATGTCACATATCTTCGAATTTTTGGTTCTATGACATGCCGGTTTCCTCACGATGTTTTCCTTCACGGGTATAATTTATTAGAAATATAAAAGTATGTTTACCAGTCGTCTAGTACTCATAGCAAAAGCTCTGTTTAATTTGGGTCTAAATGGAGTTGTGTGATATTTGTGGAATATTTATTTATTTATTTATTTAATCTTCATGCAACACAAAGTACATAGGCGGACTTAATGCCTTAGGCATTCTCTGCCAGTCAACCTAGGGTGGTGCAGAGACATTATGGTAGGCGCATATACAGAAAAATTTATTTAAGAAAGAGCAAAAAAAAGAATACATATATTTAAAATAAACATACATATATATTTAATATAATATATAATATTAATATTGTTAATTGAGTGTCGTTGTTCATCAATTTAGTTTGTCTTTTCTGTTTTGAAGCCTAGCTCCTAAACTATAGGTAGTGTAAGAGACAGTTATGTCGACAACGCCACTTGGGAAGTAATTTTCAGATGATCGCGCGATCGCTTCGAATTAATGAACATGGATGATGGAAATTCATTCCAATGGTATGGAATACTTTCAGAAGTTTGTTGTTATTGAGTTCAATAATATTTGAATTGTTCAAGTTGAGGACTGTTTTTCCGAAATGTATTTTAGGAAACACAATGTTGGAAGAGGCTGGAGAATTTGTCTGGTTTTAACAATAACATTTTTTTATGATATTAGATGAATTCGAAGAAATGATTATTTGGTTTCTTCTTCGTTTGGAGGAAAGCTGAACACCCGGAGGACACGATGGAGGTGAGCCCCGCTAGGGCGGAGCACCGCCGTGTCCTTGTGGGGGTGAATGGCAGCGGCGACCTCTCGCGTTGGACCAGGACTGAACCAGGGTTCAGGTCCTGGTCCAGAGCGAAGGAGAAAAGGCGGCGGTCGCCTCCTCCAAAAGGGAGGCGGAAGAGATAGATGTGGTTTCAGTCAGTAAAAGTCTGACACTTCGACCTATAACGAGAGAAATCATTAGATGATTTTTCACCTTAAAAAACTTGTCTATAGGAACCTTAATGTAAGCACTTCACAGATAACATATATCACGGTGTTATAATATTACACGCCCTATCACCTGCTTTATTAATGTACTGTGGCGTCACTACAGGTTTCAGTTACTACTCTAGATAAAGCCTTCATTTAGACTTATCATACGAGTGTATTATCTATTATTATGTGTGGAAATTCCAACGCCCATACGAGTATCAGTAATACGCGTTACAAAATACCAGTTACATACCTAGTATACATACTATACATATAGTAGGTATTTTTGCGTAGGTATATTTGCACATGTCATTAATGTATAAAATAAAAACAAGCTATAAATAAGAGCATATCTGTCAGGGACATCAGAACTCCGTTAACGTAATCAAAACTATCAGATATCCGAAAAAAATATCTGTATCTAACTGAAACCGATATAAAAGTTTCAGACAGTTACGGATAAAAGTGGAGTCTAAATTCAGGTAACAGGTTTTTACTTGGGTTACCCGGTCAAAAAAATGAATCTAGACTAGAAATAAAATGCAATTTATATTTATAATTTTAAAATTGTTATATCCTCCTTCTTGCGTCGTATTCCTTAATGCTGAGGGACGTGACCTCCCTGCTTCATCACTATAACCCTTATGATAACTCTAACCTAACCTAAACTTTCCTGTTACTAGCGTATAATCCAGAATCTCTACTATCTACATATCTAATATCTACACTAATAAAAATAAAGAGATTTAGGTAGTTTGGTTTTTTTTTTGTTTGTTGAAGGTAATCTCTAAAAATCTCTGAAAATTTTTTCTTTGATAGAAAGCTGCTTTATTCCTGAGTGACATAAGCTATATTTTATTATGTTTTTCTTATGTGCGTACCCCGTACGCGAAACGAAGCTGCGGCCAAAAGCTAGTGAATTATTTTCTAAACTGTATCCGAAACCGATATGATGTTATTCCTATATCCGTATCCTCATATCCACAACGTCTCCGGTATCCGGTATATACAGTGATCATTCACAATCTCTAGAGGACCTACTATATATTATATCTATAATCTATAGAGATAATATATATAGAGCTTTAAAACAACATGCTCGCTTGATTGACTACAAGCACTCACATGGAATAACGAATATCTGGATGTGGTCATTAGTAGTAAATTTTATTTTTTTATGCTTCGTTAAAAGCATTTACTTTTTCGTGAGTATATTATACATAGAGTTGCAAATAAAATTCTAAATTATCAACTGGTTACGTATTTGCAAATACAGAGGCACTGAAGATACGTTGTTACTCTATTGAACTTATCTACACTAATATTACAAAGAGGGAAAATATGTATTTTTGTGTGTGTGTATGTTTGTAATGAATAAACTCAAACACTACTACGCCAATTTCAAAAAACATTTCACCATTGGAAAGCTACATTCACCCTGAGTAACGTAGGCTATATTAATTGCTCGTGCGAAGCCGGGACGGGCCGCCAGTTTATTCATAAAAAACAAGGTTCACTTATATGTATGAATTAATAACTTAAATTATATTTTGCCATATTGCATATTTTATATAAATAATATTGACAGAAATTGTTGTTTTGTATTGTGAAAATATTTATGAATATTTTTTTTTGGTAAGATTTTTCCTTATTTATGAACTCATGACGAATTAATTTATTTTGTACATTTTAATATTTTATTGGGCTTACCTTTTTTTTTAACTAACGTAATAAGTTAATATAATATGGACATTCAAAGTCTGAAAAAATCTTTTTTTTATTGGTTTTACATGGGTTTTTTTTTTAAATTTGTATCTATCTAAAATATAAATAGGTACATAGATAGATAGATTATATATTTTTTAAATCAAATAGAATGTTATACGAAATCGCCTGGTGCGATAAGGGCGCCAATTGTGTGTTTTTTATTTTATGGTTTCTTATTGTAAATTTTTATTCTTGAGGTGCAATAAAGAATATATAAATAAAAACTATCTAAAACACGTATTTAAAAAAAAAAATAATTAAATTTTAGCTCACAATCTTAGATTTCACCAGGCTAGCCATTAAAGAGTTGTGTACCTTCAAACATGAAAACTCTGTTCCCATAGGTTTTTTTTTCTGGGTCTTCTTAGTATAATGTGTTAATATTGCTTATTTTTGTAAATATTGCTAAAAAATCTACCACGACTTGGTAATATCGGAGCCAGACACTGCTAATGTTTGTGTTAACCTTTAAACTGTTGTTTTTTTTTACCTTTATAGTGTAAAGGGTATTTGAACTCAATTTTAAAGTCATTTCAACACCATTTAATAGTGCACTTTATTTTTAGCACTGCAACTAGTACATACAAATATTACAGCATTATACACATTGTATGGTTTTCAAGACTTAAAAATAACAAAATCAGAACATTTTTAACTTGACCTTTGTAGTTTTATTTTTACATTTTTGTGGGTCGCTAGACGGGAAAACGTAGGCAAACGTAGAAAATCGGACCAGGGTAGCCTACGTTTTTTAAAAATAAAAGGACCGATCATTCAGCTATTTGTGAGTGGTATGCAATAGTTATAAATAGGTATTTCATTCGCCAAATTATTATCATTAATCAGTACAACAATTTAACCCTTCAGATACCGTCAATTAGAGACACAATAGTAAGACAATAGATGCGCGGCCACCGGTGGTCGCTTGGGGATTCATGAATTAATTACTATTTCATGAAATCATAATAGTGATGGATTTCAGGATACTCTCTCTCTCGCTCTAACCAGGGTGAGATAAGATATTTGATATATTTGAAGTTCACAAAAAAAAAAAATATTATTATAATGAGATTTTTTTTTGTATTGTTCAAAATTGCAGAAACTAAAAATACAATAAAAAAAAGGAAACGAAATCAAACAGTTTATAGTAAGCTTCAAATCGGAAAAAAAATCATAAGCTATTCATATATTTTTGTCTTTAAATAGTGATAATAATAGTTTATAATAAGATTCAAATTGACTAAAAAAACCAAGAAAATTTGAATGTTACGGAATATCCTGATATTTTTTATAAGCTTTTATTTAGTTTCATCTGTTCCGATGTTTGTCTGTCATCAAATCTTGTAAATTAAATTTGACCCACTTCCCGGTTACCGATTTAGCTGAAATTATTATGACATGGAGCTGATCTGATGATGGAACCGGAAGGTGGCTATAGGAATTTGGTAGTTAAACGGAACAACTCCACCAAGTTTGGGCTCTTGGCAATTTGTATTGACGAGTATTAATTATATAGGTACACTGATCTACAAAAGCTTGCTATGAAAAAATGATTTTCATTATAAGCTTGTTACTTAAATACAGTAGATAATAATATCAAGTTATACGACGATGTAGGTTGGTATTAAGGTGGTGCATCACGACTCACATTTTCACTGTTTTTCATACAACGGCTCATAACTGATTATGACGTTATAACACACTTTTCATTAGATATTTTGGAAACACAGTATCTTGTGGATATTATCTAGGTTTCTAAAGAAACCAATTTCTAAATTTGTGTAAAACTAATCCAGAAAACCTCTAAAAATGTCCTATTTTGTATGAACTTTGACACTTCATAATTTGCCTAAAAATTAAAATAGTCAAAAAAGTAATCCTCTAGAGACCTTGCAAATTTTATTAAGATTCTAAATGATGACAACTTTTTCCAAAAACTTTTAAGGGTTTAACAAAAACAGCTATTTCCTGGAGCAAGATTTTTGAATTTTTCGAGTAAATCTCGGAATTACCGAATACTAACAGAGTTTTCAGGCGTTATCTCTCTTGTTTTGCGTCGCCTTTTCGTCAAACATTGCGTTAGATTGCATTAAATGAAGAAACAAGTTTTTAAACCATTTTCGATGTTTACGATAAGCGAGTGGAGAAGGACCCTCTTAAGAGGTTTTACCGGAAGGGTAAATGCCCTCACCAGCAGGTACATAATAAGCGCATATCATCCGACAATAGGTCCTCCAGGGAACAATATGTTACTCTTTGTGCTTGGTTCGTTAAAAGTTTTCCTTCATCACGGCTGAGGGAAAACATTGACTGGAATTTTTCTTCATAATGTATAAGACGGATAAATTTATAATTTATAAAAATAGAATGTTATTAATATAAATGTAATGTTAAAGATATGTGACATCCACCAACACGCATTGGGCCCGCGTGGTGGATTACGGCCCATTCCATCTCCTAGAGAGGAGGCCTGAGTCCCAGCAGTGGGAACATTAAAAAAGGCTGATGATGAGGATGATTATCATCCTCATCATCAGCCTCTTAAATTAATAAACGCATCACTTGATACCATGCAGTCGCCTCTTTTTGCGATGTGGTGATGCTAGCGAAGAAGACGGCCTTCCGGCTGTCTTCTTCGCAGTGAGATAAGATAAAGTTTTTTCTTATACATGTTTCAATGTACACATACAAAAATCAAAAATAAAACGCTCATTCCATTCATCATCATCATTTCATTTTGACAGACGTCCACTGTTGGACATGGCCTCCCCCAAGCGTCGCCACAATGATCGATCCTGCGCGTCTCGCATCCATCGGATTCCCGCAACCTTCAACAGGTCATCGGTCCACCTTGTAGGAGGCCTTCCGACGCTGCATCTTCCAGTACGAGGTCGCCACTCCAGAACCTTTCGGCCCCAACGGCCATTTGTTCTGCGAGCGATGTGCCCTGTCCATTGCCACTTAAGTTTGGCGATTCTTCGTGCTATGTCGGCAACCTTGCTCATTCCATTAAATATGTATATTTAATTCATGAATCCCCAAGCGACCACCGGTGGCCGCGCATCTATTGTCTTATTATTGTGTCTCTAATTGACGGTATCTGAAGGGTTAAAAAACAATACGTTATGATAACATATTTTCAAATAAACAAAAGAATGCATAACAGAATAAATTTTAACACAAATGGCGATGTAAATAATTTCCCAAGCGGAAACAACCCACAAAGAGGTTTTATTTATTTACTTAGTCATATGGAAATAACTCGATAATCTGGTTTCGTGCGGGAAGTCTTTTTTATTTGGGTTTGTATGTAGTGGTACAGATTTAAAAAATACCACAATAATGTTCCCTTGGTAAAATTCACTAAATCCATGCTGGCGAAGTCACTGGCAGCAGGTAGCATTATAAAGGCGAACGTTTGTATTTATGTGTGTATATTTGTTACTTCTTCACGCTCGAAAGGTTGAATAGATTCCGATGACACTTGGTACTCGGGTAGACCATGTCCTGAAATAGTCCATAGAGTACATTTTATTGGTCTGGCCTGTTGGTTTAGTGGTTAGAGGCCCTGACTGCTATGCTGGAGGTCGTTATTTCGATTTCCACCCAGAACAATTGTTTTTCTGATAAACACTTACGGCGTAAATTATCTAGAATATGTATGTATTTAGAAATATATAAGTATGTTTATCAGTTGTATAGTTATTATTTATTATGAAGTATGTATTTAGTAACGTTGTGCGTCACATCGCGGTTATGACAACCGCGATGTGACAACCGAGTGTCTTCGCATAATTGTACAATACTTCGGTCTCATTGCAAGGAGAGGCGATGGAAAAAGCCTCGCAGGCGCAGCCCAATATGTTGGTTCGACCAGATCCGCACCGCTCTTGACTCCACAGTAAAATAAAGCCCTTGACATCGCTAGAGACAGGAATAAATGGAAAAACACCATAAAAAATAAAGTGATGAAGCAGGGAGGTCACGACCCTCAGCGTTGAGGAATACGACGCAAGGAGGAGCAAAAGGAATTTAGAAACATATAGATATGTTAATCAGTTTCCACGATCACGCAGGCGAAGCCGCTTACATTAATCTTATATGCTATTTTATGACATGGTCTACTCGTGCAACAAGTCTCATCTAAATCCGTTCAACCGTTCGAGCGTGAAAAAGTAACAAACATACATATACACACATACACTCAAATCTATATATAGGCGAAAGTTTGTTAGTGTGTGTGTCTCATATTATAATGTGATTATAATCAAGTTAGTTAAGTGGTTCTGAAGCAAGTAGCTTGCATGGCTGGTGATCGTAGGCTACGGATCACTTACAACTCCAAACAAGATTCATTAGGCTTTAAGTAAGCAATTGACAATAATGCTTTCAAATTACTTGAAGAAAATTGTATACCCGACATGATTGAGACAAAGAAAAACTAAGACCTATATTGAATACTGGCTTTTGCACGCAGCTTCGCTCGCGTACATAAAATATAGCCATCTTACTCTGAAATAAGTCACCACCGTGTGCGGAAAAAGAAGGAACAAAGGTTTGGTTTTAGGGGAAGTCGTCGACCGCATCGTCGCTTTCCATCAGATGAGATAGCGGTCAAGCGCAAACCTATCAACAATAAAAAAAGATACGCCTTTGCGCTCCACCCCAGAGCGTGAGAAGTGCCACTTCAATTATATTATAATTATGTATTAGTGGTGTTTTTTTGAGGCCCGTGTGCGGGGAGGCTTACTGCCCCGAACACAGGCCTCAAAAAAACGCCGCTTCAAGCTTCTTTTTGAGGCGGCTTTTTTTGTGGCTCATGTGCGGCGATGCCGCCACAAAAAAACGCTTTAAGCAGCTTCAAGCTTCTCCGGGCACAAGCTGTCGCGTGCTTCAGCTGTTTTTTGCGGCGGCTTCTACTTTTTTTTTGTGGCCGATTCTGGCGTTTCTTTGAGCTTTTGCGTGTACATAAAATATAGCCTATGTCACTCTGAAATAAAGCAGCTTTCCATAGGTGAAAAAATTTTAGCAATCAGACCAGTACGTCCAGAGATTACCAAACAAAAAAAAAACACACACAAAAAAAACTTCACCTCTTGAATATTTATTTATTGCATATTTATTGCATTCCACAATGTACATGCATAGGTGGTAGGTGAAAAATTAAGACACAATTGTGGACCCTGTTGGGCACAGCAAAAGACAATATTACATGGAGTGAAAAGAACTTATAGACTAACTTATTCTAAGTATAATTTGATAAATCATTCATTACATTATATTAATTCATGAATCCCCAAGCGACCACCGGTGGCCGCGCATCTATTGTCTTACTTTTGTGTTTCTAATTGACGGTATCTGAAGGGTTAAACATAAATTCCAATAATTTAAACATTCATTTCATTGTATTAAATTATTCATTTCATCATTTTAGACATTCATATATTCTATATCATCATATATTTTAGAATATATCCCTTCAGATACCGTCAATTAGAGACACAATAGTAAGACAATGGATGCGCGGCCACCGGGTGTCGCTTGGGGATTCATGAAATATTAGTGTAGTGATGTAGATTAATATTTCGTGTCAACAATACTAATTATGTACTTTGTGTCCGTCAGTAGATAGCATAATTTGTATGTAGGTATGAACTGCATTCGCTATAGTATGTTTCAATAAGAGAAAATGTTATATACTTAACTACTCTTTTTCTTTGTATTTTTCCCTGTTATGATTCAAACGCTAGTACTATCTATACATATAATAAATGAGTAGTTTTTGTGAAAAAAAAAATGACAATGTACGAAATCGATGAAGATAACTTTTATACATTAAAATTATGTGTAACTTCATATATTACCTAGGCTTTGTTTCATCGCAATCGGTTGATTTTATCGAAAGATTATGCTATTTTCATTGATTTTTTATTTTGATTGAAGTTCACTAGTCTAGTAGAGTTAGGCTCGTAATAAAATATGAGAAGCATTATTTTTAAATTCGAATTTACCTGATTTTTATTTAAAAACAGGTAAATTATTCAAAAAACATGTTGCGCCGACCCCAAATAACACGGGACAAAGGCAGAAAAATGATGATGATTATTCTAAAACTTACCTACACACACAAAATCCAGCTTCGAAATTCAAAACTCACAACACATCACAAAAAAAAACAAAACTGGCCGCACTGCACTTTTAAATTACCGTTCCAAATAACTGCTTCTCAATTCAAAAGTCCCGCCATTACAAATTCAAAATGGCAACACTGCGCGACACTGGCAACCTCGCGTCAACAGGTCGCGTCCCACACTGAAGCTTGCCGCCCCGATCCATCGCCCCGTTCCCGCTCGCGCCAAAAATAATACTCTCAGAAGGACATCAGAGGTTTCCAACGGCCCTGTTGCTATTGGAAAATGGCTTACCTGGACCATCGTTTGTTATTTCTTTGAAATCACATTGATTTGATACGTGACTTAAATGTAAAGTGAATCTAAGCGATGACATTTACTTTTTGGAGAGTTATGTCTATCTACATTGAGTTTTGCACAGTTGAGAGATAGGTAATGCACTACATAGATGACTGAAGATTCAAAGAGTGAGGTATATGTTTTTTTATTTGTTTTAACTAAAACTAGCTTTTGTGTGATCAGTGTGTAGGTGTAGGTACCATCACAAATACAATATAGATTATACGGTACATCTAATACTATACTAACTAAATAAAAAATATGTCACTTGGTGTAACTTTGTAATGATTTAAGTAGATGGATTTGCCTGTTAGTAAAAGCGTGTAAATATATGCCATGAAAGAATTAATAAATTAATAATAATATAATTTTAAGATCTCGTTTGTGTTTAATTCATTAAACCCCAAGCATTGTCTTTCTATTGTGTCTCTAATTATCACAATTAAAGAGTTGAATAGCATTTTTTTTATTCTAATGACTATAGTCAGACATTATATGAACAGTACCTCTCAATTTAAGCCTACCTGTAATTTGAAAAACAAGTTTCAGCCCAGATATGCTATACTGCAATTAATAAGTGGGCCTAGAGATGTGCCGTTGTCGGAAATATGGGAATATTGCTGGCAATATTGCCACCAATATTCATACATCGGGCAATATTCCCGGCAATGTTCCCGGCAATATTCCCACCAATATTCCCACTTCACGGCAATATCGCCGGCAACAGCACATCTCTAAGTGGGCCGTTGTCGTTCTGTAATAGTAGGAATCTTAAATATAAAAAAGTAAATTAAATATTTTTTCAGTATTTTGGACACACTTTTAGTTGACAGCGATGTGAAGGAATTTTTTGACGCCCTATTTTGTTATTGCCTGCAGTATTCGTAATTTTCTTGTTTTAGTATTTAATTAGCTGTAAAATAAATGAACGAAGTTTCACTGAAAAAAACAAACAATTATAAACTGTTTATGTTTTAGATGAGTTGAATATTTCCAGGATTGCTGACATTATTTTTCTAAATGATGTAGGTGAGTAGCGATTCCGTGTAAGAATAGTTTTGATGTTCAGTGACTACATTTTATTGGTTGAGATCCTGACTAAGCGACCTCTATGGCATTTTTATAAAGATTACGAAAACCTGCAGTAAAGTTCTCCGCGTGATTTTAACATATAGAACAGCCCGAAATCATCTATCGGGCAATGCCTGTTTCATCATCATCATCATCCGACAGACGTCCACTGTTGGACATAGGCCTCCCCCAAGCGTCCGTCGCCACAATGATCGATCCTGCGCGTCTCACATCCATCGGATTCCCGCAACCTTCACCAGGTCATCGGTCCACCGTGTAGGAGATGACATATGGTGCCAAAACGTGGTCGCTCACAATGGGCCTCATCAGAAGGCTCAAAGTCACCCAGAGGGCAATGGAAAGGGCTATGCTCGGAGTTTCCTTGCGGGATCGAATGCCTGTTTAGAGGTATTTTTTTAAAGGTAAGATATCATCTAAGAAGAAATATTTTTTCTTAAACGATTTTCCCACATTAGCCACCTTCCGCTTCCATCATCAGATCAAATCCTGGTCATAATAAATTTGCATTGTCATCTGATATACACGTGCATGCAAAATTTCAGCTCAATCGGTACCTAACCGGGAAGTGGGTCAAATTTAATTTTCAAGATTTGATTACAGATAAACATCGGGACAGGTGAAACTAAATAAAAGCTTGTAAAAGGCTTATAATACATGGCTGAAGTCGCATCTCAAAGCCAGTTGTTTTATCAAAGCTGCTGATTCTTTAAGTATTGAAAGATTAAACAATACATTGATGTATTTATGATGTGTCTACAGATTTATTTATTGTCTAGCCCGACTTCGTTTATTTAAAACGACGTCAAATTCTAATTCCGATTTTCTGTTGTTATCACTACATAGTATAAAACAAAGTCGCTTTTTCTGTTCCTATATCCCTATTTGCGCTTAAATCTTTAAAACTACGCAACGGATTTTGATGCGGTTTTTTTTAATAGATAGAGTGATTCAAGAGGAAGGTTTATATGTATAATAACATCCATTAAATAGTGGAGAAATACTGTTACCCGAGCGAAGCCGGGGCGGGTCGCTAGTTTATTATAATGTGAATATACGAGCTCACGGGCATTTAGTCATCTTTTGTTCTAAAGGTCAGATTGGAGGGATTAAGGAAAATCGGAGCACGTGTATCTCTAGGTTCATGTGGATGATATAAGAGGACTATGCAAGGTTTATGAGGTACCATCTGGTCAGGGACTCAGCTGGGTCGAAGCCTACTGGGGCCAGGGTTAGTCCGAAAGGTGGCTCAAGCCCCGGTACGAATGGCAACGAAGGAACAGGAGTGGGTTCTTAGTCAGTAAAAGTCTGACACTATCTCCCGCTCCATCTAAGAGCGGGGATGTCATTGGATGATTTTCCTACCACAAAAAAAAGGTACCATCTGGTGAAACAGTAGGCAAACGACCCTTAATGGCGTCCTAGGCTGAAACATAAGACAAAGAAGGAACTAAGGTTTGCTTTTAGTCAGTGAAAGTCTGACACGCTCCACCCCCACTGGATGAATCATCATCATCATATCAGCCGAAAGACGTCCACTGCTGGACATAGGCCTCCCCCAAGCGTCGCCACAACGACCGGTCCTGTGCGTCACGCATCCATCGGATTCCCGCGACCCTGACCAGGTCGTCGGTCCACCTTGTTGGATGAATACCCGCCACTTATTACTATTTTATTATAATTATATATTAGCGGTGTTTTTTTGAGGCCCGTGTGCGGGGAGGCTTACTGTCCCAAACACAGGACTCAAAAAAACGCCGCTTCAAGGTTCTCCGCCCACAATCTGTTGCGCGCTTCAGCTGTATTTTGCGGCGTCTTCTAGCTTTTTTTTACGGTTGCTTTTTTTTTGTGGCCGCTTATTTTATGGAGTTTTTTTAAGCCCGTGTGCGGAGACAGAGCCGAGCGGACACCGTCAGCGTGAGCAGTCAGTACAAAGCAGCAATTATTTGTGCGTCTGTACTCCACAGAGTTCAGCTCTATACTGAAAGGTCTAGCGCTGAACCTCAGCGCTGCCAACCTACGCGCTGAACTATTTATTTATTAAGAAATACATTCATTACATTCATTTTTTTTTTCACCTTAGATATTCAGTACTAGCTTACAGTACTGAAACCAAAACGCAATACCAAAACTATCAGTGTGACTCTAAAACCAGCCTAACTCTTTAGTAGTCGATTATTATATTAATAAGATAAACAAAAAGTTAGAATTTTAAAATTGCGTTGTTTAGTTTACTATGAAAGGATTTTCTGAATTCCCTTAAGGCCACTAGAAAACTTGATTTTAAACACAAAGTTTTTAGTTCCAAAGGTAAACATTTTACCTTAGTAAAAATCAAGTCAAGAAAACTGTAACTTAATTATTCTTTATAGGAAACTATTATCGTAAAAGCACAAGCGAAACAGCCCAAAATCTAATAACTCATCCATTTTCTTTTTTATTACTAGCAATAACGTCTAATACATATGGGGTAAATCCAATTACTTACTACTATATAGTTTGTAGTCATCTACTCTAGTTCCTTAACTAATTATCATGCTGTCGACCTCTACCATCAGAAGATATTTAAATAACTACAGTACTATAAAACTTGTTGCTTCTTAAGGGCAGAGCTGTGGTGGCCACGGCTTACGAGTTGTGTAGATCGCGGGTTCAAACTCAGCCAGGTGCATTACTTTGTGTAATTTATTTCATCGCCACTGCTCTCAAAACGGTGAAGGAAAACATCGTGAGGAAATCGACATGTCCTAGAACCAAAAATTCAAAGACATGTGACATCCACCAACCCGTACTGGGTCCGCGTGGTGGATTACGGTCCATTCTCTCTCCCAAAGTGGAGGCCTGAGTCCCAGCAGTGGGAACATTAAAAGGCTGATTATGCTATTATGCTATATGTTCTAGAACCACTAGAACTCAACATAATTTCCAAACACTACGACTAAATACAGGCTGAAATGCCGAAATCTATCTAGTGATGTACCCTAACGATACTAATGAAATATCCATCGACCTAACAGTTTCCAATTAGTGGTTTAACATTTACGCCTGTTACGCCTGTTTAGATACACTATGTATTTAGTTATTGGTTATTGGTACCTACATGTGTATAGTTATAGAAGCTTGTCGATTCTTTGGGCTATGCTGGTTAATTTGGTTCTCCTGCGAATATCTTCTGTTCTAATGCGATCACGCAAGAAAACTCTAAATACTACAAGTTATACCATCATCATAATCATCATTACCGGGATCGGGGTTATCCGAAAGGAAACTAGAGCCCCGGTATGAAGGCTAGAAGGAATGGCGCGGGGTTTTTAGTCAGTAAGAGTCTGACACTATCTCCCGCTCCACCCAAGAGCGGGTTTTGCCAAGACGATTTTCCCCGTCGACAAAAAAAAAACATCGTTTTTAGCCGAAAGACGAACAGTGATGGTCATAGGCCTCCCCCAAGTGTCGTCACAATGCACAATCCTGTGCGTCTCACATTCATTGGCTTCCAGCAACTTAACAAGGTCTAGTTGGTGAGCTGGAATCCATTCTCTAATCTACATTTGACGGTTAATCGATCTCACCCGGAGATTCTGAATTCCCTAGACCTCAGAATTGCGCCCACTTGGAACACCAGGATTGCGCCCACTTGGGGCCTGTCTGTTGTCCTTCTATCCATATCACAAGTTATATGAAAGCTTTTAAAGAAACTTAAATGAAAAACTTATCGGCCATGAAGTGCGACACTATAAATCATGCTAATATCTTTATGACAGCTGGCACAGCCAACAAAGAGATAGTTGAGTCTTTAGGTAGTAATTTCCAGTCTGTTACTTAAAAGTAAGACCAAAAAAAAAGTAAATTTTCCTTCAAGTGTAAAGTTTGGAACAACTAATAGACGTCCTTTCATCCTTAGTTTGGTCTTCTTCATAATTGATAAGTTTTCTTAATAATAATGATTTGATCGTGACCTTCAGTCTCTGGTTATGTTCCTTCCTTCTTTAAGCCAAGAGTTGGGTTACTTCTAGACAATCGTGCTCTATCGTCGGTCAAACGTGAACCTATCCATAATAAGAAATAATCGACTTTCAAAACCAACTTTTGAAAATAAAATTCACAATCCAATTCCAATTCCGGAATGGGCTAGCGGACGGCAAGCGATGTGTAGCTTGCAGTCCGACGGTCGTCCCCGGTATGAAGGCTAGAACGAACAGGACGGGGTTTTTAGTCAGTAAGAGTCTGACACTATCTCCCGCTCCACCCAAGAGCGGGTTTTGTCATAAGATGATTTTCCCCATGGACAAAAAAAAAGGTCGTCGACGGCGCGTACTGTTCCCACGCGCCTCAAGGAGTTGTCAGCAACCATAGGGATAGCAGAGTCAAAGCCTACTGGGGCCTGATAGGTGACGCAAAAGAGATCCCCGGGGCACTGGCACAATGGCAAAACAGAAACAGGAGTAGGTTTTTAGTCATTAAAAGTCTGATACTAACTCACGCTCCACCCAAAAGCGGGGATGTCATTTGATAATCAAAACCCATACTGCAACCACAAACTTGTCAGTGACTTATCAACCGTGAAGTATGGCACTAATAAATCAAAGCTGTGTCATTAAAATAGCTGGCATTAAAAGTCTGACTGTTAACACCGTTTTTTTTTTTTGTCGACGGGGAAAATCATCTTTGACGAAACCCGCTCTTGGGTGCAGCGGGAGACAGTGTCAGACTCTTACTGACTAAAAACCCCGCGCCGTTCCTTCTAGCCTTCATACCGGGGCACGAGCTCCCTTTCGGACAACCCTGTCCCCAGTAGGCTTCGACCCAGCTGGGCCCCTCCTGCTGCTGACAACTCCTTGAGGCGCGCGGGAACAGTGCGCGCCGTCGACGTCTTGGACTCGGTCCATTACCGGACGATCGGACCCATGGCTCGCCGTCCGCGAGCCCGCGTCTACGGTGGCCGGAAATCGGGATCGGAATCCCGGCGACGGCGGCGAGGGCGCCGTTGCCTGATGCGGTCGGCCTCCTCCTTTGCAAACATTACTGCTTCGCAGAAGGAGGCGACCGCCTGCCATTCCTCCTCGCTCCGGACCATGGCCTCGACCAGGGCCCGGCGCGAGAGGTCTCCGCCGCCGATCGTCCCCACGAGGGCACGGCGATGCTCCGCCCAGGCAGGGCACACCTCGACGGTGTGCTCGCTGTTAACATCGTGGTCGTAGCTGTGACCCACTTCTGATTACTGACGTGTGAAGAAAGGCAGATGGCGAGTGCATTGTTTATACTTCAACTAGCTGTTTTCCGCGGATTCACCCGCGTCTTTAGTTACTGATCCTCTTTTTATTAGTTGTAGTCTTACAGAATAAATGGGCTATCCAAAAATAATTGTTTTTTTTTATTCGAAGCAGTAGTTCTTAATATTAGCGTGTTCAACAAAATTCATTACTAGCTGTCTCCGTGGATTTATTTGCGTTTAGGTTACTAGGTACCATAGCGATCATTTCTGCCTGATCACTTAAAAAAAATATTCGCTTGAATTTCGGCGGCGCCGTGCCAAAACAACCCCTTTGAAATTTTTGTTTCGATTGCAAGCAAAAATGAACTTAGCGGTGGTTAGGTGGAAGTGTCTTTGATGATACTGAAATGATGCGTGGAGAGTGATGTCATATAGCCTAAGCCTTGCTCAATAAATGTGTTATCCAACACAAAAACTTTTATTTGTTTCATTTGAAATAGGGGTTCCTGAGATTAGTGCACGAAATTATATAACTTGAATGATAACGAACATTGCATAAGAAATTACTAAGACAAAACTGTTTCACGTAGGTATGAGCTATTTCCCGGGTCGACGGACTAATGTGATGCGCGCGCACCTCAAAGAGATGTCAACAAAATAGACGAGTGGGAGCTGTAAATGTTCCAAAGAGTTACTGTGCCCCTGGACTCCAAAGGGTAACTGAAAAAGTACAGGTAGGTTTGTCATTAATACCTTGTTCACACGTACCTACCAAGTAAACGGACGAGACAGTACTCTCGGCCGCATGTACTCGGTACGCATGAACAAAGCGCCGAGTGCTCGGCCGAGCGCTAATCTCTACATCTCGCTCACATCACTGTCTCGGCCAAGCAACATTTTAGTGTCTCGCCCTTTTACTCTGTACGTGTGATCAAGGCATAAAAGTCGGACACCCCTCTCGCTCCATCCAGACCAGGAGGAATAATTTGTCGATTTTGCACGTAAAAATTAAAAACTGCGAGCCAAAACCGTTTATAGCGCGTACATCGAAGGACTGAAACCTACTTACTTACTTAGATCTTTCCATCCGATTGCAATTAAGGTATCTTCAAGGCTAGAGTGAATAGGCTCTTAAAATAAACGCCTCATCATCAACAATTGCATCACTGCTTACCATCAGGTGGGATCGCAGTCAAGCACTAAAAAAATGCCGCTAGGACTATTACCAGCCAAGATTGTTCAAAAAAAGTCACCAAGGTCCTGAACGCAAAAGACAACGGAAGGAACACAGGTGGATTTTAGTCTACCACTATATCTCGCTCCTTTCCGAACGGAATAAGTTACCTAGTTAATGATTTCCAACCCTAAAAAAGGTTGGTGCTATTTTATTACCGAGTTCCCAAAAAGGAGGAGGTACTACGTTCGGCTGTTTGTATGTTTTTTTTTTTTGTATGTTTGTTCGTCGAATACTCCCCCAAATGTGGACGGATTTTCAAAATTCTTTTTTTGTTCGAAAGTAGATAGTTCTGAGGTGGTCCCATTATCACCAAATTAGGATCTGATGATGGGATCTTGGAGAAATCGAGGGCAACCTTCAAATTTTATAGGCTCACTTATTGATTTTCGCATATTTTATGAAGTATCTTGTGTATTTGCGTATGGTCGTCACCATCTCAGGTAGCTGGGCTGATGATGGAAGGTACAACTCCTTAACAGTAAGAAGTTACTCGAACAGGCAAGGACTGTTTTAGTAAATTGTTTTGATGTTTGATAGGGCATTTGCCACATTTGGTCTCATGATCATCAAGTCATGACCTGATGCTGCAGTCAGGATAGTCTGCAGAGTACCTAAGTCCTCGACAACAAACAGCAGATATATCGAGTTTAGGCTCATTGAAAACGGCTCGATGTGTGGATAAACGTACTGCTAATAAAGAACACCGAAGTACATAGAGACCTGATGCTGAAGCCAGGAGCATCAGGAAAAGTACAAACCTTGAAATTACAGCACCGTAGTCGTGTTTGGGCTCATTTTAAACAGGACTAAATTTTAAGTTCATTGCAATGTTGACATAAATCTGGCCTGATGCTACAGCCGGGATTATCAGCATCTAGTCTAATGACTGTTTGAAAGAAGAGGGGGAGAGGATATATCGAACTGATCTGATGATGAAGCCGAAAGGTAAATTAATGTAATCTAACCGTGTTTGGGATTATTAGCACCGTTATGAGATGCGCTCTGACTATAAGGTATTTAAGTTTGACTGAGGGGTACTTTTTAGTGGTGGTACCATAACTAAAAAGTGTAAAATAAAAAAAACTTTTTACAAAAAAAATATAACCGACTTCAATGATAAAAACACTGAAAAGTATCAAATAACTTTAATTTTGGAAGTCGGTGTTAAATAACGAAGAGACTAAACTATTATAGAAACACCGACTTCCAAAATTAAAGTTATTTGATACTTTTCAGTGTTTTTATCATTGAAGTCGGTTATATTTTTTTTGTAAAAAGTTTTTTTTTTCACTTTATATTCAGATAAAGGAAAAGCAAATATTTAAGTCAGTCCCCGCTCAATAAAATGCATTAAACTTTTACGTGATATCGATTTTACCTTCCACATGCAGTTGGTAACATATAAAGTTTTGAATGAATTGAATCCTTTAAGTAAAAAAACAATTTAGTATTTATTTTTGTACAATATTTTATACCAAACTAGGTTTCGCCCGCGACTTCACCCGCGTACATAAAATATAGCCTATGTACACATGCATATGCATATGCTATGTATGTGGCCATAGACATCTAGGCTATTGACGAAAACATTTTTGCTCGTACAAACAAAAATAACAATCGTCACCTCTTTATAATATTAATAGATTTTGCTCGCGTCTTCGCCCGCTTTCATAAAATATAGCCTATGTCACTCAGGAATAAAGCCGCTTTCTGTAGGTGAAAATTTTTACCGAACGCTCAGACGGCGAGCTACCCATTGCTTGCCGCCTGCAAGTCCACGCCTAGGGTAGACCCTAGGCGGGTAGACATTTCATGATTTTCACCTTAATTCATGAATCCCCAAGTGACCACCGGTGGCCGCGCATCTATTGTCTTACTATTGTGTCTCTAATTGACGGTATCTGAAGGGTTAAAAAAAATATACATGACCTCTATATTGTTTTCGGTAAGTCCCCTCTTTGAGGCGTGGCTGGAAAGACCTCACAGCGTCCTTACCTTCCGCATGATGCAGGTCCTCACCGGACATAGCAAGTTCGGGAG
Source organism: Mythimna lalbum (assembly GCA_949319445.1). Classification (NCBI taxonomy): domain Eukaryota; kingdom Metazoa; phylum Arthropoda; class Insecta; order Lepidoptera; family Noctuidae; genus Mythimna; species Mythimna lalbum. The sequence continues at coordinate 18,963,380 of OX439346.1, read as the reverse complement.
GTTTCTGCACCGAATTAAAGCGGAAGAGACGCCCGAGTGTCGCCACTGTGCGGGACGCCCGGAGGACACGGTGGAGCACACAGTCGAGGTGTGCCCTGCCTGGGCGGAGCATCGCCGTGCCCTCGTGGGGGCGATCGGTGGCGGAGACCTCTCGCGCCGGTCTCTGGTTAAGGCCATGGTCCAGAGCGAGGAGGAATGACAGGCGGTCGCCTCCTTCTGCAAAGCAGTAATGCTAGCAAAGGAGGAGGCAGACCGCATCAGGCAACGGCGCCCTCGCCACTGCCGCCGGAATTCCGATCCCGATTTCCGGCCACCGTAGACGCGGGCTCGCGGACGGCGAGCCATGGGTAGCTCGCTGTCAGCCAGGGTTATCCGAAAGGAAACTCGTGCCTTGGTTTGAAGGCTAGAAGGAACGGGGTGGGTTTTTAGTCAGTAAGAGTCTGACACTATCTCCCGCTCCACCCACCGTAAAAAAATTCTCTATTGTTTTGGTGTAAGTACTAAGTACTATAAAGAATTAAAATAGAATTTCCAGCACGACGTCAGAACCTATTTTCTTGAATAAAACGTAATACAGTAACAATACCGCAAATTGAGTGACATCTCATAGGGCACAAACGTGAGACGCTTACAAACTATCACAATATCTTGTGCAAGTCTTGTCACATAAGGTCGTTATGTACAGACGGGTGCACATAGCAACAGCTATGTAATAAACTGGTGCAGGGTTATTGACTTGCAAAGGATGATGTATTGCCAATAATAATACAATATAAAGCTTGTCTATGAGAGATGATAAAAGATTATCTTCAGATATGTGTGAAAGTAAATGCACAAGTGAACATGGTGAATTTTACAATCACTAGCTTTTGCCCGTGGCTTGGCTAGCGTACATAAAATATAGCCTATCACTCAGGAATAAAGCAGCTTTATTGTCTTTTTTTTTAACAGTGGGCAAAAATCATCTTATGACAACCCCCGCTTGAGTGGAGCGGGACATAGTGTCAGACTCTTACTGACTAAAAACCCACCCCGTTCCTTCTAGCCTCTACATACTGAGGCTCGAGTTTCCTTTCGGATAACCCTGGCCCCAGTAGGCTTCAACCTAGCTGGGCCCCTGCTGTTGCTGACAACTCCTTGAGACGCGCGGGAACAGTGCGCGTCGTCGACGTCTTGGGCTCGGTCACAGTTACCGGATGGTCGGACAGCGAGCTACAAATGCACACGTGAACGTGGTGATTTAACAATTTTGCCCGCGGCTTCGCCCACATACATAAAATATAGCCTATGTCATTCAGGAATAAAGCAGCTTTATCATCATCATCATCATTTCAGCCGAAAGACGTCCACTGTTGGACATAGGCTTCCCCCAAATGGCGCCACAATGAACGGTCCCGCGCGTCTCGCATCCATCGGATTCCCGCAGCCAGCTTTATATCAGTGAAAAAATTTTAGTAATCGAACCAGTACTTTCAGAGATTACCTTCTACAAACAAAAAAACAAACTTTACCTCTTTATAATATTATAAGTTTAGATGATTGAATGTGTCCATGGAGTTTCTTGCATGTTCGTCTTCTTAGAGATCTACACTTTGGAACGTGGCAATAACATCATTTTTATGACTGAATGACTTTTTTGACCACTCAAAAGTTGCTTTGATTTATTTACTTTAATAAGTAGTTTTTCTAAAAGTTCTTCAATTATTTATTAAACTCAGGCACCTAATTACTCACGTTGCCTGGCTACTGCGAAACTTCGTATCATTCTCTTTCGAAGGGAAAATATACGGGTTCAGTAATTACTTTATTTTGTTGTTTTCGAGATTACAAATAACTTATTTGGACGGTGTCGGCACGTAAATCGAACTTCTAGATAAGCTTTGTTACTTAACCCGATAGTGGTAATTTATTTTATTAAGAAATGGTCTAAGATCTGATTAAGAACGACCTTTACCGATCTGTTTATAGGATGAAAAGTATTTTATGTCAAATCTAGTATATTAAATAATATAACGCGGCTGTTAAGATACTTTTTCAGAATATCATAGCTTAGGTTACAGTTTGCCATCTGCACTAAATATGAAAGGTTTCGCACATGTAAAATAATCTAATTAAAAACAATTCGGAGTGTTATTCCAGGACATACTCTACCGGTGTGCGATATTTCATCTAAATTTGTATAGCCGTTTGAACGAGAAGTAGTAATATACACAGAATGGTATACTTGATACCATATTATGCTCATTGTTTCTCATTATAATATTAGTGTTAAAAAAGGATCTGAAAGGAAGGGCTTTACTAATTACTCTTGAGAAGATACCATTGAGAATGTATTAATAATCTTATTGAATCTTATAATTATATTTTCGCGTTCAATCTTGACAGAGAATAAATTACAGAATTATTACTTTCATCTACACTATATTATTATTTATTAATAATATTATAAAGAGGTAAAGTTTGTTTTGATGTTGATTTGTTTGTAGGAGATAATCTCCGGAAATACTGGTCCGATTGGTAAAATTTTTTCACTGATAAAAAGCTGGTTTATTCCTGAGTGACATTGGCTATATTTTATGTACGCGGGCGACGCCGTGTACAAAAGCTAGTAGCTAATAACTATGATGTCATTAATTTACCTGAACATGTAGTTCGGGGATAATCAGTAAATCAATGTGTCCCCTCAGAGGACCCTTTAGTACCTGTCCACATTGTAACATTGCTCCCAAGGTATTAGGAGAATTAGGGAAATTAAATTACAGGTTCCACAGGATTGTTGCGGTTATATTGGGTACCTTAAATTATGTATATTGAGTAGGTATGTGTTGTTGAAATTGTTTGACTAAGACATAGGATAGGCAGTAATATTACATAAATCCCTGTTTGTTTTATAGCAAACCAACAACTTTGACTGGCCTGTTGGTCTAGTGGTTAGTGACCCTAAGGTTGTGGGTTCGATTCCCACCCAGGAAAAATGTTTGTGTGATGAGCATAATCATTTGTTTTGTGTCTGGGTGTAATTTATCTATAATATTATGGAGCCCTGACCGGCCAGTAACTTGGACCCTGTTCCCGATAACGGTGTGCTACTATCCCTACTAATATTATAAATGCGAAAGTAACTCTGTCTGTCTGTCTGTCTGTCTGTTACGCTTTCACGCAAAAACTACTGAACGGATTTAGATCAAATTTGGTAGGTAGCTAGAAGAGACACTGGAATAACACATAGGCTACCTATAATTCCACTGCTGAGCACGGGTCTCTAGCCGCGCGATATAAACTGTAGTACACGCGGGCGAAGCCGCGGGCGGAAAGCTAGTTTTTAATATTTTGAAATGTTTTTTTTTGTTTAAATTGAAATATTTAAAAATATACCTAATTTATATGTGTTTACTGAAAATAAAGGAGATAATAATGAAATATAATAAAGAGGTAAAGTTTGTTTTTTTTTGTTTCTAGGAGGTAATCCTAGAAGCACTGATCCGATTGCTAAAGTTTTTCACCGATAGAAAGGTGTTTTATTCCTGAGTGGCATAGGCTATATTTTATGTACGTGGGCAAAGCTGCGGGCAAGAGCTAGTCTATACTTATAATAAATCTGTAGAGAGGTCAATTCAGGGGGAATAATCAGGGTGTGTGTGGTGATTAGTGATCGATACTGATGCCGAAAATGCAAACAGTAAAATTTTTGTCTGTCTGTCTGTCTGTCTGTATGTTCTTTATAGAAACAAAAACTACTCGATAGACTTTAACAAAACTTAGTACAATCATTCTTCATACTCCTGGGCAGGTTATAGTATACGTTTTATCACGCTAGGATCAATAGGAGCAGAGCAGTGAAGGGAAATGTTGGGGAAACGGGAGAAATTACTCCATTTTTTAAGCTTCCGTCGCTTTTGCAGCCTTAATAGTTAAAGCTACACAGAAATCATGTACAACGGAAATGTTTTCCTTAAAATTATATAAAAAATATCCCACGACAGCATATATCTTTTATGGTTGACTCACAATAACACGTGTAACTCCCAATAGCTTAGCAGTTCGGAGCTTTCTGTTTATTTTTGTCTACTCTTACGTTTATAACACTCACTCATCCCTAATTAAAAAAAGTTAACATTATTATCTATTCAATAAAAAAAGAATCATAGAAATCGGTATAGAAACACCAAAGTTATACATGAAATACGCTAATAAGCCATCGCGCGTCAATACTGAATCATGCTATAAGGATTATTTTTGTGTAACGGTCGCCGCGCTCGACGCGGCTCGCGGCGGCAATATTTGGCTGTTGATGCGAATAGACGTTCAGAGTGTTCGACCTTATTGACAGACAATAATTGATTATAACAAACCGTGCTCATCAGCGCGACTTTTAGTCTACTCTTACGTTTAATAATTTATTTTAGATTTCTTTGGTTGTTATTTTATAAAATACGTATTAGTTATTTTGGTAGTGTTTAAATATTTCTTAGTATTAGCTTAATTATAAATTAAACATTTTTTTTTAATTTATTTAGCAGTGGTTTTAAATAGGTAAGTCTAGTACCTAGGTTTAATTTTAGGTTTACCTAAAATTTTTTTTGTCGGTCTGTTTGTTCAGGCATCACGCAAAAACTACTGGTCCGATTACGATGAAACTTAGTATAATTATTCTTTAATATCCTGGGCACCACACTGGGTACTTTTTATCCCGGAAAAGTATATACAATAAAAACAAAATTAATTTTGCGGTTCGATCCCTAGACCCGATTACTGTACCAACCGCAAATAATAAGTTGGTCGTAGGTTACGTCACCCGCTGTGGAGTTCACTAAGGGCACATGGCTAAGATACTATAATATTTGGGTAAATAATATGTAGTTTCCGATTTCTAAACGTTTCGTAAATGGCGTTGGCGTCGAGTTAGATCACTCTATGGGAACACTTTTTGGGAATAAAAAAAGGAGCGCGTTTTCCTATAACCCATTTATTAATTACATCGAACACGGAGACATTGGCACCATGGTGTGTACACACTGTCACGCGTGTAAGTGGAAGGGAGAGATCTGGAACGTCTCGAATCGTCTCGAGCATCACGTTGTTTTCCAGTCCGCGGGCTCTATCAGACGTTTCAGATCTTCGATTTTGACGACCCCGTTGTCGCTGGTATAACCAACAGGATCCGCGTACGAAGTCGCTGGCAGAAGCTAGTCTTAAATAAAACTAACTTAAATCAGCTCTCGAAGGCGATATGTTTCCACTTTGTGAACTGTAATCTCGGAGATAACACATATTTGAAGAGCTCCTGAGAGGCTCTTTCGTTTCGCTGAGAGCTTTGTATCGGGAACAGATAATAGTACAAAAACCAAAGGGTTTTTATAGTGGCTATTGTTTTAGGTATATTTTATATACGACCGTTATTTGTTTTCTAGATTGAAGGTTATTCTTTTGCTTAGTCTACACAGAGAAAAGCATGATATTGGCACTTTCACCTTAAAAGTTAATTTTGGAGCCATCCTCTACAAACCCACACTAGACCGCCCATTCCCTCTTCTAGAGAGGATGCCTGAGTCCCAGCAATGGGAAAATTAGAAGGTTCAATAAGCTATATGTTGCGTTGTTGTAGGTCAACGCGGACGATGCAGCAGACAGAAACTAGATTTTCTTTTCTAAACACATTTTTTGTTTATAATCAATAGGCTCGCGCTATCCTACCTGATGGTAAGAGATGATTCGGTCGATTGTGAAGCACGATTGGCTAGAATTAACCTATTTACTCTTAACATAAAGATGTCTAGGCTGTAGCTATCAGGAAAAATACACTCCGGCAGGGAATTCCACTCCTTAGGTGTGCGCACAATGAATGTGTTTTATAAATTCCACAGTTTAACTCATAAAAGCCTTTCATTATCTTTAGATCCCCACAACAATATAAGTCGGAACTCATATAGGATAAACAACAAAACTTTACGTAAAATTATTATCGCGAGAACAAGAAACGATTAATCTTTGTAAAACATTGTACCTTTTAAAATTAAATACATTATATTCTAACACGACTAACACAAACAAATTGATTTCGATGTTTATCGCTACAGTATACACAAACAACAAGTTCCAATATAAAATATCAGGTCACACACGCTATGCCATTAATCAAGAACTTAACCTCGTGGAGGGATCGGTGCCAACAACCTCTCGTTCCGGGCTCTGGTATAGGCCATGTTCAGAGCGAGGAGGAGTGGCAGGCGGTCGCCTCCTTCTGCAAAGCAGTAATACCAGCGTAAAAGGCGGCCGCACACGTGAGGGATCCAACTGTCGCTAACATGTGATGGCCGCCCCAGCCACAGGGACCCCGACCCCGACCTCTAGCCACCATAGGCGATCAATGGGTAGCTTGCCATCCGGCCGTCGGGTAACAGTCCAGACGGAGCCAAAGCGGAGCGCTTGGAACACTACGCTCAAAGAAATGTCAGCAAAACCGTGGGGGCCCAACAAGGCCGAAGCCTGCTGTGGCTATGGGTTTGCTTCCAAACGGGAAAACTGGAAACCAAGATCGCGAAGCAAAAAACGAACATAGGAGAGGGTTTAGCCAGTAAAAGTCTGGCTCGCCCTCCTCAAAAAATCATCCCATAAATGGATTGAATACGAGAGGTCGGAAGACCATTTTCGCCGAAGGAAAATTCCGTTCTTCTATTGTAATCTTATAAAGACCTTTTTCGTAGATTGTTAAAATGATTGGCAGTTTATTATGTCCAGTGTGATAATGGCTGAAGCATAAACTCATAGCAAAGCCCTACCAAATGTCATGGTTCTATACTTAATCTCTCCAAGATGAAAAGGATGGCCAGGCGACGGGTGTAATATCTTCTCATCACAGGCGATTTGTGAGGATAAGAATGATTTACTTTTTATTTTTATTGAATTACTTTTTTTATATAATACAACAGTTGCATGTCACTAAAAGAGTTGAGTATAGGTAGAGAGAAGCCAAAGAATAGATGGATGGATTGTGTGAGAAGTGATATGAAGTGATTATAGTGATAAGAGATCTTCTTAGATTAGTGGTTAGAGATTTTCAGATTTCTGTTTTTTTTTTATTTGATTTGGATTAATTTTTTTTAATGTTTTAATTTTAATAAAGTTCATTGTGGCGGCACTTGGGGGAGGCCTATGTCCAACAGTGGTCGTCTTTCGGCTGAAATGATGATGATGATGATGATGAAGTCTTGCCAAGGTGTTTCATGGTTTTTTTTTATCTTATATAAACTAGTACTTGACTGCGATCCCACCTGATGGTAAACAGTGATGCAATCGTTGATGGTGAGGCGCACTAGTATATTAAGAGCCTATTCACTTTAGCCTTGAAGACGCTGAAATTGTAATCGCATGGGAAGACCGCAGCAGGCAAATTGTTCCAGCCCTTCGATATACGCAGTATAAATGACGAAGTGAAACGCTTAGTCCGGACCGTAGAGGTTTCAACAACGTAAGGGTGGATACTCGCCGTACGTCGATTTGTCCGATGGTAGAAATGAGATGGTGGAATCAAGTCATACAATTCCTTGGTACCCAGTTACTGACTATTGAAAGTTAAATAGGCAGTATTACTCTTTGTAAAATACTGTTGTAATACCAAAAAAGTTGTGGAATATAAAAAAAAATCAACAAAGGTTGCAAATCAAAAGCCAGCCATCTTTAATTCATGAATCCCCAAGCGACACCCGGTGGCCGCGCATCTATTGTCTTACTATTGTGCCTCTAATTGACGGTATCTGAAGGGTTAAAGCATGAACTACAAAATTATATTTAACCTAACAATCACAGAGATGTAATCTAAAAGTATAAGTACAGCGCTGACATTATGAATGGTGGAACATTATGTCGGGCCGGCGCAGTTCCGATCTAGCGAGCACCCTCGTGTGCTGAAATATCAGCGAACATTACATAGACGTGGTGACTTGCGGGTTCATGTACCTACTCCCATTTGATACGGATCTTAGCAAGTTATTATGTAGTAGTAGTTTCATTATCATACTCTTGAAGTAAGAAATTATCAAATAGTTTCTATCAATCTGGGGAGCGAGAGGATATGTCAGACACAGGTGTGTGTATGTGTGTGTGTGTGTGTTGTGTGTGTGTGTGTGAGACTGACTACAACCCACCATTTTTTTTAAGATGGGAAGTCTTCCGAAAACTTCTCCTACTCTAGAGTTATTTTTATGGTGAGGAAAATCATCCAATGACAACCCCCGCTCTTGGGTTAGCGGCAGTTAGTGTCAAACTCTTACTGACTAAAAACCCACCCCGTTCCTAGCTTTCATACCGTGGCTCCAGCTCCCTTTCGGATAACCCTGGCCACAGCAGGCTTCGACTCAGCTGGCTCCTGTTGCTGAAACTCCTTGAGGCGCGCGGGAACAGTGCGCGCCGTCGACATCTTGGGCTCGGTGCGGACAGTTACCGGACGGTTAAACAGCGAGCTACTCATGGCTCGCCGACCGCAAGCCCATGATTATTAGACTAACTGACCCGTCGAACTTTGTACCGCCTAACAGTCAATGAATATAGTATCAGTAGTATAGTAGTGGTGGTGTGTAGTGGTGTAGTATGTATATAGTATTCGATATAATTAACCGATTGCGATGAAACAAAGCCTAAGTAAAAAATATCAAGTTACACACAATTTTAATATACAAAAGTTATCTACATCAATTTCGTACATTTTTCGTGATGCGCGCACAACATAAAACTTCTAGGTATAGATGTATTATATGTATAGATTCATGAGGTAAGAAATCATCAAATAGCTTCTCTCAGTCTGGATGGAGTGCGAGGGTGTGTCAGATGTTCTAGACACGCGGTAGCGTGTCAAGCCAAGTTCCATACTGACTACACACACTTGAAATAATCCACATTCTTTTTTATTGTCATTTTAATAAACTGCTAATAATATAAATGGTACCTATACAAAAAGAAGGCCTTAAAAAATGTAACTACCCTCAATTGTTTTGTCGTACTCAATTGAGTACACAGCGGCGCTAAATGGGTTAATATAACATTGAGATGTTTCAGCGAGAACATAAAGGCTCAGACTTCGCAACTATTACTAAGACCACAATCGCCTTAACAGACGTAGGTACGTTAAGTTGGGAGCTTGTGGCTACAAATTAATTGTTTTGTGGTTTTGTGACTGGATTTCTTGGTCAATATTATTTTAAAACAATGAAGAAATACTAATTGGTTTCTAAATTAAATATTTTACATTAGTTATGTAATTAATACTGGTTTTAATAGTTTTCTTCAATAATAAAATAGAATTTCAATATAATCAATACCACTTTAAATTGACGATTTAATTTATTTATTTCACGGTGGCTGCTCTCGCATTAAAAAACGCTCAATACGAGACAGCCACAGTAGCCAAGTTACAACTGTTTCGCTTGCGTCGAACGCTTCGAGTTGACCTTGCCGCCAATTCTTTTGTTCTGACCACGTGACTGAGCGTTGAGATGACGTCATTCCCGTACATTTGAAGCTTTCTACTAGCTTTAACTATTGCAGATTAGCAACTTGGCTAGAGGGGCAGGTATAGATATCGGCACGGACCTTGAGCGCTGGCTTCAAGTTACGCAGAAGTCAAATATTCGATCTCTTTAGTGGTACGAAGTGAGACGCGGGGGCGGGGAGCGTCAGTGATTGGCTCGCCACGCCAACGCGTCATAGACGTCACTCGTGATTCGTTCCCTGCGCTTGCTGCATGTATCTAACACCGACGACGATTGGCTCGCCAATGTATGGAATGCACAAAGCGGTCCCCACTCTGACGCCGAGCGCTCAAGATCCGTGCCGATATCTATACTGGCACCTAGAGTACCAGCCGGGTCAACGGGGGCAGTGTGTCCCTCTGCGCTGCCCCCGTCGTCCCGTGTGTCAAATTCCTTCCAAATACATTCAGTCAATTGAACGAGAAAGAGTAACAAACATACTGATACGGATACATACAAAGTAGGGGGTTAGAAAGAGACAAAAAGTAGCCTATGGTCACTCTCTATCTTTTCAACTATCTCCACTTAAAAAATCACGTCAATTCGTCACTCCGTTTTGCCGAAAGTGAGTTTAATTATTTGTTTGTTTGTTACGTCTTCACGCCTAAATGGCAAAGCCAATTTTGATGAAACTTGGTAAACGTATAGACCAATTCCTGGAATAGGACATAGGATACTTTTTACCCCGGAAGTATGTTCCCTTGGGATAATTTTCTGCTACCACGCGGGCGAAGCCGCTGGGAGCAGCTAGTTTATAATATTAGTATGGATTGTTGAACATACCAACATGTATCTGTCCGCAATGCCGGTCAAAGGCCTCTCATACAGAGTAGGCACCATCATTAATCATCACGTTCGCTCAAGGCGAGTTGTCAATGTCAGACTTATAACTCCTGGTTCCTTTATGATATTTTCCTTCAGTTATACGGGGTTATTTGTAAAACACTAGCAACCTCTTAGGACTATGTTATTATTAGTAACTAGCTTCTGCCCGCGACTTCGTGCGCGAATGCTGTTGCTTCTGCCAGCGACAACGGGGTCGTCAATATCAAAGATCTAAAACGTCTAATGTCGAATCCTAAGAGCCCGGGACGGAAAAAAAACGTAATATGCGAGACGATTCGAGACATTCGTTTTTTTTATACACATAAGTTTTGTTGAAAAAATGGTCGTCATTCAGAATCTCGATTAAATGTGCAAGGCTTTTATTGATGTACTTTTTACAAGCTTTTATTTAGTTTCACCTGTCCCGATGTTTGTCTATCATCAAATCTTGCAAATGAAATAAGATCCACTTCCCGGTTACCGATAGAGCTGAAATTTTGCATGGATGTGTAAATCAGATGACAATGCAATATTATTATGATATGGAGCTTATCTGATGATGGAACCGGAAGGTGGCTATAGGAACTTGGTAGTTAAACGACACAAACCGATCAAATTTGGGCTCGTATGATGTCTTGACGAGTATTAATTATATAGTATAGGTATACCGAGGTATAAAAGCTTGCTATGAAGAAATAATTTTCATTAAAAGCTTATTTAAATTCTTTTTTTTTTTTTCATAATACTAAGAAGTTTTTATTAACATACATATATACATCTTAATTATTAAATATTATAAACTAATAGGTATATATACAAACTTAAAGTAAAAATATACACAAACGAGTAAAAAACAAAAGGAACTCTAAATTTATAGTAAATTATAGATGTCCAAAGTTCACGGAAAATAGAAAATTTTCAGAGGTTTTTACAAAATTAGTTTTACACAAAATATTTTGATTTCTATAGAAGCCTAGATAATAGCTGTGTATCCATAATATCTAGAGAAAGATGTGTCTTAAAATCATAACCACGTGAGAACTGTTGTATGAAAATGTACCTCGAAAAAGAGGCTTTTAAATGACGCGTCATCATTGTTTCAAATTCTGGAGTTTGATTTGTCAAACACTGCGTTCTTGACTGGCCTGTTGGTCTAGTGGTTAGTGACCCTGACCGCTATGCCGTAGGTCGTGGATTTGACTCCCACCCAGGACAAATGTTGTTTGTGTGATGAGCATAGTCATTAATTGTTCTGTGTCTGGTTGTAATTTATCTATAATATATATGTATTTAGAAATATATTAACATGTATGTTTATCAGTTGTCTAGTACCCATAACACAAGCTCTGCTTAGCTTGGGACTGGACGGCGTTGTGGGATAGTTGTGGAATATTATTATTATTTCCTATCGAATGACACAAGTACTAACCGTTTTTTGTCAAAAATGACTTTTAAATGATGTTAGAACTTATGCGACGAAATATCAAACAAAGTCAAAGTCAAAACATTGCCAACTAAGACTACAATGTTGGTGTCACAAATCATATCAGACACAAACTTGCTAAGGCAAGCGTAAACTCAAAAATGTCTGCAGATAATAGAGTTATCAACATCATAAAATGTATGCAGCGGCGACGTAGTGAGCTGATCGATCGATCCAGACGGTTACTTGAAAGTCACTCTGGATATAATGGCCTGCTGGTCACCCTTTTGTAGACGAGATTCGTGAACCTGTAGACCTACAGGGGTGGTTTAAGGTCGTAGGTTATTTGAATAGCAATTTTTTTATATTTATAGTATGCTTTTTTGGGAGTGTTGTGATGGTCCAGTGGTTAAGAAACTCGCGTCTTAAATATGAGGGCAAGAAACAATGCGAATTTTTGAATTCATTTATAGGGTAAGAGAAGATATTTTAGTAAATTGTTTTTTTTTTTGTTTTTAAACAGACAACACAGTTTCAACCAAGCACATTCATGAGACCAAGTGTTGTGTTTAAAAAAGTATCACCAAATTACTTATTTCACCAATATATCTATCTCCCTTTACTATACTTTTTTAAGTCTATCTAGGACAGTAAAGCCGTTGGTCCCAGTTATCATTTGTAGATCTTTGAAAGTCGTTATGAGTCAGCAGCAAATCTGACCATCAGTCTACCCAAGGAGTTTCGTATTGGCTAGTAACTGGGTAGTGAGATCTGACAGCATAAAAAAAATAAAAAAAAATAAGAATTTTATTTGCTTCTTTATTCATTTATTTACTTTTTATATATAATTATACTCGTATACATATTTCAAAATGTAGACATTAGTCCCAGGACAATGATGTTACTAGCTAGAATCTAAAAAAATATGTCTATTTTTTATTGTGATATTGATTGTTTTTCCTTAAAGAAAATTAATAAAAAATATATGACGCCGAAACTGCTGTAACAAAGCACCGATAAAAATAAATTTTAATTTTCAAAGAAAAGTGTAATCAAAATCCTCTTCACGCGGCCAAACTTGAGGTCCTATTAGTTAGATAAATCATAGCAACCATGGCTCGTAGCATGTCCGATCGTAGCACAAAATCGCTACGCCGTAGCACAGCGCGTAGTCTGAAAACGTGCGTAAATTCTATGACGCTTAAATTATGGTCGCTGCACACGGGCTACTGGCTTCAACCACAAAACGCTGCCACCGATATATACTAGCTTTTACCCGTGGCTTCGCCCGCGTTTATTAATATACTTACTCTTTCTCCCCCTTTTCTCACTTTAAAAAAAGCCTATTAGCCTATGTCCGTCTCCAGGGACCCAACTATCTCTGTACCAAAATTCATCAAAATCGGTTTTGCCATTTAGGCGTGAAGACGTAACAAACAAAAAAATAAACAAACAAACTAACTTTCGCTTTCATAATATTAGTAAGGATTTCCTGTAGATTTCATAAATTTTATATGGATCCGCCGCAAACGGTTGATGTTGGTGCCACCCGCTACAAATCGCCGCAGCTCACTTCTTGTGGCCTGAACTGACCACTAAACGCCGATACAAAACGCCATCATACGCCACTTGCACATTTAAATCTTCTTCTTCAGAGTCCATTATGATAGTGCGTGTATGGGTTAAAAAAAGTAGCAGCCACTGGCCACAATCGGACTGCCACTTGTGGCCGGTGGCTACTTTTTGCTCGCTTCAGCATCTTTTGTGGCCACTTCTAGCTTCTATGTGACTGTGGCATGTGGCCCATGTGCCCATGTACACTTAAGAGGGTCCTTTTCCACTCGCCTATCGTAAACATCGAAAATTGTTCAAAAGCTTGTTACTTCATTTCATGCAATCCAACGCGATGTTTGACAAAAAGGCAACGCAAAAAAAGAGAGATAACGCCTGAAATCTCTGTTAGTATTCAGTAATTCCGAGATTTACTCGAAAATTTTACTGTGTTTCCAAAATATCAAATGAAAAATGTATAATAACGTCATAATCAGCTATGAGCGGTTGTATGAAAAACAGTGAAAATATGAGTCATGTTGCACCACCTTATGAGAATCCCAAGTCTTTTTACACAACTGTGTGGAAGTCTAATAGGAGGGTAATCATCATCATCATCATCATATCAGCCGAAAGACGTCCACTGCTGGACATAGGCCTCCCCCAAGCGTCGCCACAGCGACCGGTCCTGTGCGTCACGCATCCATCGGATTCCCGCGACCCTGACCAGGTCGTCGGTCCACCTTGTTGGAGGCCTTCCAACGCTGCGTCTTCCGGTACGTGGTCGCCACTCCAGAACCTTTCGTCCCCATCGACCATCTGTTCTGCGTGCAATGTGCCCTGCCCATTGCCACTTAAGTTTGGCGACTCTTCGAGCCACGTCGGCAACCTTGGTTCTCCTGCGGATATCTTCATTTCTGATGCGATCACGCAGGGAAACTCCGAGCATAGCCCTTTCCATCGCCCTTTGGGTGACTTTGAGTCTTCTTATAAGGCCCATTGTAAGCGACCACGTTTCGGAGCCATAAGTCATCACTGGCAACACGCACTGGTCATAGACTTTCGTCTTGAGACACTGTGGTATATGATGTAAATGATACGCAGATTTCATCAAGACTGACTTTTATTATCAACAGGTAGTTGAACAAAAGAAATAATTATGGTACCGACAACATGCACAATATCTTCCCTCAAATATTTTTAAGCATTAACAATAATTTCCCAATATTGATACTTAGGTTAACAGTAAATTATTTCTTAAATTAACATAATTAACATTGATTATTAATTAGTTTTTTTTATTTTTTTTTTTATTTTTTTTTTTGTCTTCACTTTTACCTTGTCACACTATCTATTTAACCAGTAAATAAATAAGTAACTAAAGTTTAACATTCATAAGTACATGCATAATTAAATTGTATTCTTTTGATTGAAAGTTTTCTTTGTTTTTGTTTGTATACCCTTTTTTTTTTTTTTTTTTTTTTTAACAGCTAGCCGTATTGATTTTATTAGTTTTTAAATAGTTGCCCTAGTTTTTTACGTGCTTGAATAGCCGCCGATCTGTGCGCACGTTCCGTAGTTGCGGTGTCCACACCACTAGGTACCATGGACCTTTTGTCCTTGTTTGCAATGCCGTTATCTACAACTTCGTCATCACTCTCTGCACTGGTCCACTTCTCATCTCGTATTGGCTCGCATTTTCTACTTTGGCCGATTTCAGTGTCCAATGAGGAGGATTCTATTTTAATTAAGTGTCGCCTATTGCGTCTGTAACGCCTTCCCGTGTGGTCGGTGATGAAATAGGACCTAGGTTGTGCCGCTTGGGTTTGGACCCTAGCATTTTTTCGTTTATCTCCGTCTATCAATATTACCGCGTCTCCTGGTTTCAGAGCGGGTAATACATGTGAATGTTTGTCATAATATTGTTTGCTGTTCTCCTGCTTACGAATGATGTTCCTATAGTCGTCAGTGTTGTCGCGACTTGGTTCTAGTTTTGTAATATGAGAAGGCAGCGTACTGTTAAGTCTACGCCCCATTAGTAACTGCGCAGGCGAGCTGATACCATCACGCGGTGAATTTCTAAAATTTAAAAGCCCTAAATAAAAGTCGGTTTTGGCTTCTATTGACTTGTTTAAAATATTTTTAATCGTTTGTACGCTTCGCTCACTGCGACCGTTTGATTGTGGATAGTTTGGTGAGGAGGTAGTGTGATTAAATCCGTATTTGTTTTTAAAATCGACAAATTCCTTTGACGCGTAGGCTGGCCCGTTGTCAGTCACCAGCTCGTTGGGAATACCATGTCGTGCAAATTGGTCCTTCATAGCTGCGATTACTGACTTACTTCCGATACTCGTCAAAGGGTTAACCTCAATAAAATTTGAAAAATAATCTACTAAGATAAGAAAATATTTTTTTCCACATTGAAATATATCGGAACCTACTTTAGCCCAGGGCATATTTGGTATCTGATGAGGATGCATAGGTTCGCGTGAGGGTCGTGGCTTCCGCTCCCTACATGCTGCACATTGTTTCACAGTATTTTCAATATCACTTGACATTCCAGGCCAAAACATCACCTCACGACCATTCCGCTTACATCTATCCATCCCCATGTGTCCGTCATGTAATCGTCTTAACATTTCGGTTCTTAACGCTCGCGGTATATATACTAGATTATCTTTGAATATTACTCCATCCACATACTCAAAACTCTGGCTGTACGACCAATGTGTTCGCACGCACTCAATCACTTGGTGTTTGTGTGCTGGCCATCCTTCCTTGATGTATTTTATTATTATCTGACACTCGCTATCTTTTGCTATTTCATCTCTAATCAAGCTCATTTTACTGTCACTAAATCTTACATTCTGTAATAAAAAACACGACTGCTCGGTTATTTCTTCCGAAATACTTTCCTTAATGTTATCAGTTAAAGCTGCCCTCGACAACGCGTCCGCCACAAACATGTACTTACCTGGCTTATAGACAACTGTGAAATCATACCCCTGGGTGCGCAGCATCATACGCTGCAATCGCGCTGGAATTGAATCTAATGATTTTTTAAACAAAGCTTCCAGGGGCTTATGATCGGTTTCCACAGTAACATTGTTCCGTCCAAACACATATTGGTGGAATCTTTCCAGAGCATACACAATTGCCAATAACTCTTTTTCAATTTGTGCGTAACGACACTGTGTGTCAGTTAGCGTCGCCGAGGCAAACTCAACTGGCCGGCCGCTCTGTAATAACACCGCGCCCAATGCACGCGAGCTCGCATCCACTGATAACAGAACCGGCTCGCGCGCCGAATACAGTGCTAATACAGGCGCACCGCACACCACGTCTTTCAACCGCTTTACAGCTAAATCATGCACCTCATCCCATAACCACTCTGAATCTTTCTTCAATAATGTACGTAGTGGTGAAGCTATATCTGAATAGTTTGGAATAAATTTTGACAGATAATTAATCATGCCCAAAAAACGTTCTAATGACTGCCTATCGGTGGGGCTTGGCATCGACTGTATTGCCTTTAACTTATTTTTATCAATGCGCATTCCTGCTGCACTAAACGTGTGTCCCAAGTAGGTTACCTCTTCCACACAAAATTCACATTTATCCTTATTGAACTTTATGCCGACCTGTCGTGCTCGATCAAGCAACTGCTTTAGTCTCGCGTCATGCTCAGACTTACTCGATGCCCATACAATGACATCGTCAACGAATGAGTCTACACCCTCTAGGTCTTCAAGAATCTGCCGTATTTTTGAATGAAACACCTCAGACGCACAATTGATACCATATGGCAAACGCAAAAACTGATATCTTCCAAATGGTGTGCCGAACGTGCACAGATTTGCGCTCTCGTCATCTATTTGTACCATCCAAAATCCTGACCGTGCGTCTAGTTTACTAAAGAAACGTGCTCCTTGTAGTTTAGTAGCTATTTCGGTGAGCGTCGGTAACGGGTAATGCGCACGCTGTACGACGCGGTTTAGCGGACGCGGATCGAGACACACTCGGATAGTGCCGTCTTTCTTAGCGGCTACTACGATCGCATTAACCCACGGTGTCGGGTGTGTTACTTTCCTAATCACTCCTATCCGTTCCATCCTATTTAGTTCTATCAATAGTTTGTCACGCACTCCTATGGGTATCTTACGAACCGGACAGATGGACGGCTGAGCATCGCAACTAGTTACTATTGTGTATTTTCCTGGCAATTTTCCTAATCCATGAAAAAGGTCATCATATCTCTGCATATTTATTGCAAATATTCGCTTAATTATACCTAATTGTTCACATGCATACTTACCTAGTAAGCTGCAACATTCTTGTTTTGAAATAACAAAACTAAGGTTATACATTTCTCCTTTATAGATCCAGTTAATATCACATGACCCAACTATTGGTATATAATTGCCACAAAACGATTGTGCCTTTATATTATCGCAATATAACGTTTCCACTTGAAAGCCTAGTCTGATAAAAGTATTCAAAGATAGTACATTTAAGTCGGATCCTGTATCTAATTTAAATTTCTCCTTCCTACCATTTTTAGATAATATTAAAGTTTCATACCACTTAGCGTCCTTAGGTTTGCTTAGTCTTTCCACCACAGAGATATAATACAATTCTTCTTCACTTACATCGGCCTCCTCCACTTGGTAAACACGCTTTTTCACGCTAGAACACGCTTTTTTAAAGTGACCGCGCCTGTTACACGAAAAACACAACGCATTTGTAGCCGGACACCGATAACCATCACAAGCGTCACTCGCACACGAAGCACACGACCTCGCTGCGCCGTGCTGGCGCTGCTGGGACGCGCGGCCGCCGTCGCCGCGCCAGCGCTGCGCTCGGCGACCTCTGCCGCCGCCGCGACCACTGCGCGACCCTTGCACCGCGTCGACGCTCGTTGTCCCCTCGCTACTACATCCAGCCTTGGTATGTTCAATCTGCCGCTTTTCTTCATGTGACATCTCATTCGCTTGGCATATTTTGACTGCCCTGGCCAAGGTGAGATCTTCTGACCTAAGTAGACGGTCTCGCAGCGTGCCATCAATGACACCACACACAATCCGATCTCTTATCAACCCCTCTTCGAGATGTTCAAACTCACAGTGTTGAGTGAGCAATTTAAGGCATGTGACGTACTCATCTATTGATTCACCTGTCACCTGATTTCTCGTGAAAAATTTAAATCGTGCCATAGTTGTATTATGCTTAGTTATGAAATGTTCATTGAACTTGTTCACGAGCGTATCAAAGTCTTCTTTGTTCTCATCCTTTCTGAACTTGAACGTCGTATAAACATCATACCCCTCCGAGCCAATGAGATTTATCAGCAAACTTGCTTGCACGTCTGATGGTTCTTTATGAACTCCCGATGCCTTTAAAAACACCATGAACTGTTGAAACCATTTACGCCACATGTCCGCCCGGCTGGCCGGTCCTCCTTCTAAAACTAATTCCGACGGCGGACGCGCGTGTTCCATGTTTACGTTTTATGTAATTCAGTTCTTTTGCACAATCAACACTTCGAACACCCGTTTTACTATGATCTTGCGTATAATCTTATTAATTATTCAGCACCGCTGCCACCATGATGTAAATGATACGCAGATTTCATCAAGACTGACTTTTATTATCAACAGGTAGTTGAACAAAAGAAATAATTATGGTACCGACAACATGCACAATAGTATATTAGACGAGAAGACACCGCGCAACTTCCCAAACGCTGCCCAGCCGAGTCGGATTCGACGATTGACCTCTTTCTCGAAGTTAGACCTACCCAACTGGACCGTCTGTCCCAGGTAAACGTAATCGTCCACAACTTCGAGTGTAGAGTCTCCGATCTTAATAGGAGTGGGTGCTACATGGATGTTAACCATAACTTTGGTTTTGTCCATGTTCATTTTAAAACCACTCTTTCGGAAGCTCTACTGAGGTCACCGAGCATTGTACTGAGTTCTTCCGTAGTCTCAGCCATGACTACTATGTCGTCGGCAAACCGAAGGTGAGTGATGTACTCGCCATTGACATTAATGCCTAGTCCTCTCCATTCCAGAACCTTGAAGACATCCTCCATTGCAGCCGTGAAGAGTTTAGGAGAAATAACGTCTCCCTGCCTCACACCTCGCTGCAAAAGGATAGGTTTCGATGTTTGGTCTTGGAGTCGGACTGACATGGTGGCGTTTTTGTATAAACACTTCAGCACTTCGATGTACCGATAGTCAATCTGGCACCGTTGGAGAGACTGCAGTACAGCCCAGGTCTCGATCGAATCAAAGGCTTTCTCGTAATCCACAAACGCTAAGCAGAGAGGCTGATTATACTCCTCAGTCTTCTGTATAATCTGCCGCAGCGTATGTATGTGGTCTACGGTACTAAAGCCTTTTCGGAATCCGGCTTGTTCGGGAGGTTGGAAGTCGTCGAACCTGCGTGAAAGACGGTTCGTGATGACTCTGGAAAACAGCTTATAGACATGGCTCAGAAGTGAGATGGGTCTGTAATTCTTAAGCAGGGCATTGTCGCCCTTCTTAAAGAAGAGTACCACCACACCTCTGCTCCATGCCTGTGGCGTTTTTCCCTCGAGGATGACGGAATTGAATAGCTTCTGAAGGGCCTTAAGGACCGGTTTTCCACCCGCCTTCAGGAGCTCGGCTGTAATTCCGTCCTCACCCGACGCCTTGTTGTTTTTCAGCTGCTTCAGAGCCATCCTAATCTCGTACAGGCTGACGTCCGGGATATCTTCGGTGTAGTGTCGAGTCAATCTAGCTCTTGGATCATTTGCTAGATTTGCAGCGGGTTTAGTGATAGATGTGTATAACTGCCCATAAAAGGTCTCGATCTCTCCCAGAAGCTCCGATTTGGCGGAAATGACTCTGCCATCGTCGGTCTTCAGTTTTGTTAGCTGGCTTTGTCCAATACACAGATCTCGTGCAAAAACTTTAGAGCCCTCGTTCCGCTCAATCGCCTCCTTAATCCTTTCGGTATTAAAGCGACGAAGGTCGCGTTTCAGAGACTTTGATATCCGTCTATTGAGTTGCCCGTATCTGCACGCATCGTCTGAAGACTGCAGAATCATCTCACGCCTCTCCTTCATGAGCTCGAGGGTCGGATCCGAGAGCCTTTTTTTCTTATTTGTACGGTGAGTCTTGAAAAATTTAGACCCAACCGTGTGGACAGTTTCCACGAACCCATCATTATATTCGTCCACGGAGCTCCCTAGGCACTCGAAACGGTTGTGGAGTTCGAGCTGAAAGCACTCGGAGTTTTGGATCTGGATCTGTGCTGGACGGAGCGTAGACTTCACCAGTCGAGACCTTTCAAGCTTGATGTTGATATTCAATGTGCCTCTTAACATGCGGTGATCGCTTCCAGTTTTCACCGCATTGATCACAGAGACATCATTGAATATTTGCTTCTTGGTCGACATGATGAAGTCAATCTCATTTTTAGTTGCACCGTCAGGACTTTGCCAGGTCCACCTTCTATGCTCACGCTTTCTGAAGAAGGAGTTCATCATGTAGAGGCACTCCTTCTCCATAAAGCTGGCCAGTAGGTGTCCCCGGTGGTTCCGACGACCCAATCCAAATTGCCCCACTCGCAGCTCGTCACCGTCTCGTTTACCCAGTTTCGCGTTAAAGTCCCCCATGACCACAGTGAAATGAGTTTTATGACCATGTATGGCTCTGGATACATCCTCATACATGGTCTCTACTTCGTCGTCGGAGTGTGACGAGGTCGGGGCATAAACCTGTATGACCTTCAGCGAATATCTTGATGATATTCTGAGTATAAGGTACGCCACCCTGGTCGACACACTCTCGATCCTCACCACATTGTTCACAAGGGACCTGTGGACGAAAAACCCGACACCACCCTGGGACTGTTGATCACCCTCCCGAAAATAGAGCAGGTTACCGGATTTAAGAATTATCGTGTCCTCCCCCTGTCTTCGGACTTCAGATAATCCTACAATACTCCAACGTAACCCACTCAATTCCTCCTCAAGTTCGGTGACCTTCTCATCGGACCTCAGTGTACGCGTGTTGTATGTTGCCAGGTACAGTCGTTTTTTGGGGTAGCCGGATCCCTTCCGGAGATTCTTAGCACCCCTTGCCTCGCCATTGCCTTGACCGCTACCGGAGTCAAGGATAGCCGGGCTGCCGGGCACTAGGGGCCATTTTTTTGTTGTGTCGTTCATAGGGGGGGGGTTTGCCATAATCGCCACGCTTGGCAGGCGGGTTGGCGATCGCAGTGTGGTGGTTGAAATCCACAGAGAATGCTGCTGCCCATTCTCTGGTATGCCCCTTAGTCGCCTCTTACGACACCCACGGGAGGAGATGGGATGGTGTGATTCTTTACGTCCGAACACCATACGGACGAGGAGGGTAATGTTCTTGTTAAATGTACAACAAAATACAAAATAACGCCGTCTATACCAAGTACCAGTACCAAGTAATACAGTGAAAACAAGTTATACCAACGGTCTAAATAAACAACTAAAAGTACGTTTACAAAATAATGTCTCCGCTATCGTCACCACAACTCTGCCATTCTCGTTCGCATCTCGGAAATAATTACTAACTCTTGTGACACTCGTTCACTTACAAAGTAACAGGTGTCCTTTGCGGCTGCTTCAAATAATTACATCTTTGTTAACTCCCTTTTACAAAGTAACGCATATGTTGAGCTTTTACAAGAGTATTATACTAATAGGAATTAAAATCAAAGGAAATGTTGAATGAGTGTTTTTATATTAAATTCTTAAAAGTAATTGACGTAAGGTCGGATTTCCAGTAGCAGAATTTTCAAAGAGATCCTTGGAAATTGAACGACTGCCATTTTTATTTTTACTTATAATTTGATTTGTGTACCAGAAATGGTTTCCAAGCTTTAATATGATTTAAGCCATTTCGATCTTGGGATGTTTATTTACCGAATGTCTCAATGCACCAAGTTCGAATCAAAAGAATAGACAAAAATGTCTAATCTGTTTGATATTTTTGGGTGAATTTAAAATTGTTCTATATTTTGCCTAGTTATATGTGCATGCTGTGGTCTCCTGTAACTAAAGGAGCACACGTTAAAGGACCCCATGCCTAATGATTTATAATGTATCTGTGTAACCTTTGTTGGCGATCCAAATAAATAAATAAAAATAAAATCAAGCTTTAAAAAAACAGGAAATATTTGGTATGATATTTATACAAATAAATGTATTATTCTCCTTTTATCTGTATTTTTGTAAATAAAGGCTATTTTATTACTCAAAGCTCGCCAGTTTCCGAAACAGACTTTCTTTTTTAGTAAGAGCTACGAAAAGGCCACGCCACAATTGTGAGATATTTTTCTAAGAGTGTAAACACCCTTACCAGAACATCTAATGAACCAGTTATTCAACAAGTGTGCCCACACTTAGGACAATCTCATCCTTTTTGTTAACTCGGCCTTAAGAACACTTTTCCTTTGGAACCTTTTATTTCTGGTTCTTAAAACGGTATTTTTATTTAATGTAATAATACGATATTGTGTCCATTTTCTAAGTAATATGTTACTTACAAAAATCTTTTCATTTTCTTTTTTAGGGTTTCCTACTTGAAAAGGAAAAAATGGAACTCTTATAAGATGACTTTGTTATCCATCTGTCTGTCAAGACCCTTTATCTCGGGAACGCGTGCAGATATTGAGTTGAAATTAAAACCATATAAGTACTTAAGTCTGCAACTCAAACAACAAACAAAATCAAACTTCTGAGTTAACGAAAAAAAAGATACGGCCGTTTATGTTGCAAAAAATGTATATTTTGACACTGTTAAGGGTGTCAAAATTCATAGGGTACTTTCCGTTCGTAGAACCTTGAAATCTAGCATGAAGCTAGGTCTCATAGCACAAGTATAGGAAAAAATCTGAAAACTGAAAATTTGTAGTCACAAAAAAAAACTTATTGCAATTCCTAAAAAATCTTTGAGAAACGATTCGGGAATTGAACTGAATTTTTTTTTAAATTAAGTTTGTATGAAACCCTCAGTGCGCGAGTCCGTCTCGACTAGAACAACTTGCCTTCTGCGGTCTTCCCATCCGATTATAATTGAGGTGTTTTCAAGGCTAGAGTGACTTAAGAAACAAGTGCGCCTCACCATCAACGATTGCATCACTGCTTACCATCAGGTGGGATCGCAGTCAAGCACTAGTTTATATCAGTTAAAAAAAAAAACGTTTTGTGCATATGGGTGGGATGTCTACTAAGTACCGGTGGCGTGTCGCCGTACGTCTGGTTGGTAGGTTGTGAAATGCTAACTAATATTATAAAAGTGAAAGTGAGTTGGTTTGTTTGTTTGTTTGTTACGTCTTCACGCCTAAATAGCAAAACCTATTTTGATGAAACTTCGTACACGGATAGACCGTGTCCTGGAATAGGACATAGGATACTTTTTATCCCGGAAATATGTTCTCCTGGGATAATTTTCTGCTATCACGCGGGCGAAGCCGCTGGGAGCAGCTAGTCATGAAATAATTTCTCCTCGTCTGGGTGAAGTGAGGAGTGTCAGGCTTTTACTGCCTAAAAACCAACCTATTTTTATTTAGTCACTTTTGCGTTTCAAGGCCGCAGCGATTCTTTGCGACAATTCCGCACCCAATCAGATTCACCCCTTCAATCAAGTAAATGTAACCAAAATCATATCACCTATACGTAAATAGATGTAGATAAATATGTCATATATTTCCGCTCTATTACACACCCCCAAAAATGACTTGAAAGACATGGAATAGTTTTTTTAATGTTAAGAAAACTTAGAACATTCAAGTACAATCTAATAGTACAGACGTTACATGTAGATAATAAATTTAACAAGTAAATTACAAGCTTTCACTTATTCATATAAGATATGTTATTGAGGATTTTCCAAATAAACCACAAATTGTTTCTCTGAAAATCAAAGGTTTGTTTATTTAATACGTCTTTACTATATTACAACGTTTAACTATGACCATTACACCTATAACTTACCTGAAAATCAAAGAAACGACATTTAAAGTTTACTAATATCGCCTCCTCAATTATATCCCTTTATTTTATCTCTTTACAATAGAATTTTTAACAATAAAAATATGCAAAATAATCTAAACATCATCTGCCATTCAATCACACGTCACCCCGTTCCACAGAACATAAATTCCATTAACAACTTCAACGCGCGAAGCGCGGCAAATTTGAATTAATGAAATGTCATTTCATTACATACATATAAAAATTGCACAATCTACTACGACTGTAATAAAGAGGTAAAGTTTTGTTTTGTGGTTATGTTTTTTTTTATTTGTAGGAGGTAATCTCTGAAAGTACTGGTCCGATTAATAAATTTTTTCACCGATAGAAAGTTGCTTTATTCCTGAATGACATAGGCATATTTTAGGTATATTTTAAGTACGCGGGCGAATCCGCTGGCAAAACCTAGTACCAAATATTGAAAATACAGTGTTATTTGTAAAACACTGGGAACCTCTCAGGCCTATATTACTAACGTCATATACAACAACTTTTGTTCTATGACTACCTGATTCGTGTCGTAGGGTAGGGGATGTCTTGACAGACAGATAACAAAGTGATCCTGTACGGGTTTTTTTTTTACGGTGGGTAAAAATCATCCAAATGACATCCCCTACCCTTGGGTGGAGCAGGAGATAATGTCAGACTCTTACTGACTAAAAAACCCACCTGTTCCTTCTTGCCTTTCATACCGGGGCCGGCCTCCCTTTCGGAACTAGACCCTGGCCCCAGTAGAGTTCGACCTAGCTGGGCTGCTACTGTTGCTGACTGGGCTGAACTTTTTGAGGCTTAGGCTCGGTCCGGACAGTTACCGGACGATCGGACAGCGAGCTACCTATTGCTTGCCCTCCGCAAGCCCTCGCCTACGGTGGAATCCTATAAGGGCTCCATTTTTGCCGTTTGAGGTAGGTACAGAACCCTAAAAACATCATTATTTAAAAGAAAATCCAAACGCACGTTCAAAACGACACCCACCATAGATTCTAAACGATTAATGGAAAAGTCACTCGTAATTCGAGAATTCACTCAGGCCGATTCAAAATGGCTCCGCTGAATAATAAATGAGAGCTGTTCATACTCAGTGAGGTTCTATATGAAAAAAAAAAGGTAATTTGTCGACCTTCGACACTCACGTTCACGTATTTGGTGTTATTTTGGGAGTATTAGATAAATTGAATAAGGTGCGAATAAAAAATGTGGCGTCCTGTGATTTTGTTCAAAAACTTGATACAAAATGAAGTTTAATTACATAACATAACATATCATAATCAGCCCTTTAATGTTCCGCATCAGGCAACGGCGCTCTCGATTCCCGGCTACCGTACTGCTTGCGGACGGCGAGCCATGGGTAGCTCGCCGTCCGACCGTCTGGTAACTATCCGGACTGAGCCCAAGGTGTCGACGGCGCGCACTGTTCCCGCGTGCCTCAAGGAGTTGTCAGCAACTCAGCTGGGTCGGAGCCTACTGGGGCCAGGGTAATCCGAAAGGGAGCTCGTGCCCCGGTATGAAGGATAGAAGGAACGGGGTGGGTTTTTAGTCAGTAAGAGTCTGACACTATCTCCCGCTCCGCCCAAGATTGGGGGTTGTCATTAGATGATTTTTCCCCACCATAAAAAAATCTCTTATGATATAATGAACTACTGGGACTCAGGCCTCCTCTCTAGGAAATAGAATGGGCCGTAATCCACCACGCGGGCCTAGTGCGGGTTAGTAAATGCCTTCGAATTTTTTTAGTTCTAGGACATGTCGGTTTCCTCTACATATTTTTATTCACCGTTTTGAGTAGTGATGATGAAATAAAATACGCAAAGTAATGCGCCTGGCTGGGTTTGAACCCGCGACCTAAAACTCGTAAGTTGGGGCTATTTCCACTTCAAATTGCATAAAGGCTAAAGTTTTAATATAGGTAAATACCTATATGTTTGTTACTCCATCATAGAAAAAAAAAAAAAATTAAAGGTTCTGGAATGTCGACCACGTACCGGAAGACGTAGCATTGGGCCAATGACCTGGTAAGGGTTGGATGCGAGACGCACAGGACCGTTCATTGTGGCGACACTTGGGGGAGGCCTATGTCCAACAATGTACATGTTTCGGCTGAAATGATGAATGAAATTTGGCACACAAGTAGAGCATGTCCCCGGAACAAATAGTATCATATTTATATGCGCTATTATTACGAAAAAGCAGGCAAACCCGCTGTCAGAAGCCAGTTAATCATAATTTGAACAAGATTACCAACACCTTTTCAAAATAGGCGTATTCTATTTCTCTTTGTCTCACGTTGAAGAGCTATTGAAACATTAGACAAACTAGTTGGATGTTATTTAAAAACAAAGTTTCTTTGGGATACGAGTAGTCACAAAGGGTCGAGCTTTATACCATCTGAGCCTCAATTTTGTCAGGTCAATTGGACTGTTTTGTTTGAAAAGGTGGAGATAGTAACATATAGTTAAATTCGTAACATGTGAAATGGTTTTGTTATAATAATAATATTCCACAACGCCGTCCCAAGCTAAGCAGAGCGTACTAGACAACGGATAAACATACTTATATTTTTCTAAATACTTACATATTATAAATAAATTACACGCAGACACAGAATAAATGATCATGCTCATCGCTTAAACATTTGTCCTGGGTGCGAATCGAAACCACGACCGAGCATAGCAGTCAGAGCCACTAACCATTAGACCAACATGCCAGTGAAATAATATATTATGCGAAACTTGAAACACCTTTCAGTATTAATATTTATTCATTGCCAATTTACACTTACAGTTTAACATCACAAATTTAATTATAGGCACACAATAATAGCAGTACTTAATACAAAAAAAAATATTTCAAAAATATTAACATAATAATGGTGAAAACAATGTAAAAGGAAATAATAATATGTCAAAAATAATAAAATATTTTATGTAAAGCATCTATGTACAAAATTTTATAACTGTATTATGATCTAAATATCCAAGTCTAAATCACCAAGTTATAACTTTCTTATGTCATCAAAAATACATAGTCACCGGGCCATCCAGGTGACTGAGGGGTTGTTTAGCACTTGCTTCCAGCTATTTGCTGGCGCCTTATACCCGTTATGACCTGCCGTGACCTGTGTTGTACTAAGGTTCGGTGGTGTCCAATTTGCGACCATTTTCATAATTTTTGGGAACAATCTTTTAATGAAAATATTTTTTTCTTAGCAAACTTGTAAAAGCATAGTGTATAGGTGCGTATAGGTAAAGCTCGCTTTACAGCTCGGTATACCTACCTATATAATTAATACTCGTCAAGACGAATCGTACGAACCCAAACTCGATGGTGTTGGGTCATTTAACTACCGAGTTCCTATAGCCACCTTCCGGTTCGTTCCATAATCAGATCAGCTAGAAGTCTAAATATTTTTTATATATTCGCCGTTTGGTACACGTGCAAATTTATTACTGCAGCGTTCGGCTCCATAACACGCTTGCTAAGGTTCGGGTAAATGCCGCCTCGATCGCAATGACAAACTTTCTCCACTGATATTAAAATGCACTACTTACAAATAGGTACATATATTTTATTACAGGCTCTGTAATATAATGAGTACCTGCACCTATCTAGTAGCTTTTGCTCTTGGCATTACTCATTATATTCAGTGCCTAGGCATTCGAGAAACACCTTCCTAGGAACGATTAAGGTCAGCCACACATTAGCTTAAGTATAATATTTATGAGCAGAAATTGTTATTACCTATTAACCCTTCAGATACCGTCAATTAGAGACACAATAGTAAGACAATAGATGCGCGGCCACCGGGTGTCGCTTGGGGATTCATGAATTAACAGTGGAAATATAATCTAGCTCTAGTTTTAGTTCGGTAATAAAGTTGGTCGAATGTTTTAGGATTTGATAAAGGTAATTTGTTAAAGCTACGGCTAAATTGAATTTGAAAGGTGATTACATAACAAGTTTTCAATGAAATTTATACCTAGCTTTTACAGCGTAGTGTACACCTATATAATTAACTAACTTTTTCCCGCAGCTTTGCCCGCGTGCATAAAATAGCGTATGTTACTCAGGAATAAAGCAGCTTTCTATCGGTAAATAAAATTTTACAATCGGACCAGTACTTCCGGAGATTACCTCCAACACAAAAAAAAACAAACTTTACCTCTTTATTATATTAGTGTGAGATACTCATCAAGACCACTCCAAATATCTCAAACACGATAGGGTAATCTGAGTTCCTATGACCTGCCGGTTCCATCATCAGATCAGCTCCATGTCATAATAATTTTGAATTATCATCTGATTTACATGCAAAATTTCAGCTCAATCGGTAACCGGAAAGTTGTTCAAATTAGATTTGCAATATTTGATTACAGACATAGAAACATCGGGACAAGTACAACTAAATAAGAGCTTGTAAAAATCCCAATTTTTTGTTACAAAATTATGTATCTACATAATTACGCTAGCTCCTGCCAGCGGCTACGCTCGCGTGTTGTAGACAATTATCCTAAGGAAACATACTCCCAAGCTAAAAAGATGTCCTATTTGCTATTCTAGGACTTGGTCTACCAGTATATAGGTACCAAGTTTTATTTGTATAACCTACCGATATTTGTTCTGTACGGAAATTGAACCAGCAACATGCAGCGCTGCAGTCAATCGCTCAACCATTGCGCCTACCATGTCGTCATGATTAAAAAATATTTAACAAATTTCGATTGAAAAACCGCGAGAAACTGAACAAATTTGTGTTAAAGAAAAGAGATTACTGTAAATCATTTTATTAGTGACTTAATTTTAATACCTTCAAAGATATTCTAAAACCGTTATGCAAAATTACTTTCCACCACCGCCTTCCACCGCTGCTCTGATAAAATGTTAAAGTTCACGCTTATCGGTGCGCCAAAGACTTTATAAATAGACCTGATTTAATTCTTACTTTATGAAGCCTTAAAAAGAAAATGGAAAAAATTCAATACAATTCTCTTTTAACGGTTTCGAAACATTTATAAGATCTCTGTTTGTCTGTTGAAGACGTTTTTCTCAGTCTTTGCATTGCAATTCTAAAACCTCAGACTCATAAGGGGACGAAAAGTCCCCTAGCATGACGCTCAACATTGTCAAATTGTCGAATAACATGTTCCGCGTCATGTGAATGTGTTGTAAAATGTTGACGGACAAGTTCCGCGATACTGGACAACGTTGCTGCTTCACGTAGATTGAATGTTGCTCGTCAAGTAGGAAGACATTTTGTCCCCTAATATATTGTATATATTGGCATTATGTTGACAGTATTTGTAGGTCAATAGAAAGGTGAAGGATAACATCATGAGGAAACCGGTAAGTCTTGAAACCAAAACTTTAAAGACATGTGACATCTACCAACCTGCACTAGGCTTACGTGGTGAATTACAACCCATTCCCTCTCCTAGAGAACCTCCTTACTATTAACACTTAAGTGGATCACTCCGGTAAACATCTCCACAAACCAATCGCTTCACCTCGACCTTTATACCGCGTACATCGAAGGACTGGAATAACTTGCCTGCTGCGGTCTTCCCGTCCGATTATAATTTACATGCATTCAAGGATAGACTGAACAGACGCTTAATAAACTAGTGCGATTCGCTTCAAAACCATCGATTGCATCACTGTTGGTAAACGGTACGTGTTATAAACAGGCTCAGAAAATTAGAACAACTTGATTCCGCCATCTTTTTTCTATCATCGGACTAATTGACGCTACGGTAAGTATAATTTCGTCTACAACGTGTAACGTTACATGCGCAAAACCTGAAAATAGTTTGATCAGAATAACGAGGAGAATCAATTAAACCACTTTTTAATATAGGTTACATTTTTGAAAACCTGCGCAAACACGCCGAAATAGGTAAACAAACACAAATGGTTGTAGTCCAATCAAATTTTCTCATACACGGAATAATAAAAGTTCTTATTTCAATGCAGATATTAATTTTAAACAAACTAAAACTGCACATAAAACCTTTATTTTTTTTAATGATTTTTTTCTCACTGTTTAAGATCAATTAAATTAAAAATCATTTGGGGTGTCTGAGGTTTTGCGCATTTAACGTTACACGTTGTGTAAGTATATCGTAAGATTAAACCAATGTGAGTGAAAAATGAATGTTGCGGTCTTCCCATCCGATTATAATTTAGATGTCTTAAGAGTGAATAGGCTCTAAACTAGTGCGCTTCACCATCAACGATTGTATCACTGCTTACCATCAGGTGGGATCACAGTGACGCACTGGTTTATATCATTAAAAAAAATACAAGATGCATTACGTGGTTTCATTCAGCCGGGGGCAGGTGACTAATGGTTACCTGCCGCTCCCTATATTGAGTTTCCTACTTGACAGGTTACTTAATCCTGCCAATTTTTACTCAGCTATTATTGGAATCTGAAATAAAAAAGCTTGGAAAGTAGGCACTAAAATTTATGAGTTTTTCTGCCGCACAAATAAAATCTTTTACACTGCTTACCATCAGGTCGGATCGCAGTCAAGCACTAGTTTACACCAATTTAAAAAAAAATGGTCACTAATAAAAGACCATATGATGTGACGTTGGTGCCACAGAAGGTAGGTATAGGTACACCTGTGATATGGGACGCAACCTGAAGTCCGCACTGCTGTAATCTTATTAGTATTTTGAGATTTGCGTCACTTGGGATCGAAACGCTTGGTTCATGAGTCTGAGTGCGTGTTCCTATTTCAAGAACATTTCTCGCCGTCTACTTTGCACATTGCTCGCAGGACAGATGGCTGTTGGGGCCGAAAGGTTTTGGAGTGAAGAAGAAGACGCAAAAATTCACCTACAAGCTGGACCGATGACCTGCTGAAGGTTGCGAGAATCCGATGGATGTGGGACGCACAGGATCGATAATTGTGGCGACACTTGGGGGAGACCTATGTCCAACAGTGGACGTCTATTCGCTGAAGTGATGATGACGATGACTCAACACGTTACCCAATTTGAGGGCTAGGTTGTTGTTTACTCAAAGAATTCACAAAGCGATATAACGTGGCAGTCCTGTTAGTCTTTTGGGCACGTTTCGGAGTACCTCGATATCTAAATGTAGGTCTTTTTTGATTTTGTGATTATGTACATAGTTGAGTATAAATAGTTAATATTTAAGGTCATTAAGTCTTCAAGATAATCTAATACCATATACTAGAAGATAAAGCTTAATACATAATTATCTAGTGATGTAAGAAAAGCCTTAGGGGAATATCAATATCGGAGCATTGCTATCTTGCTTTGGCTTGATCCCATTTTTATTTTATTAACTATCAACAAGCCCTGCGGCTTCACACGGCGGCAATTTATAAGCACAACCGGTATATAAATACAAGGTGTAAAGGACAGCCCTCCGCAAACTTTAAGGGCTTGATCAGTAGACGAAACTGAACAACCTTCGACAATATTTTTTTTCAGGAAACGAAAAAAAACTCGCCCTCTCTAAACAAACTGTCCAATCAAGTTTATAATTTTGTATGGTGAGGCTGATTTTTTTTTTCGTTTTCGGAAAAAAAATTTTTTGTAAGGTTCTTCAGTTTCGTCTATTGAGCAACCTCGTAAAGTTTGCGGAGGGCTGTCCCTTACACCTTGTATATGGTGGACATCCCACCTATACGTCAAAGAAGTTTTTGAAACACTTATTGTACGTACAGCTAAGAAGTGAAATATAAAAAGCAAAGCTCTTTCTATCAATGAAAACCACACCAAAATCCGTTGCTTAATTTAGGAAGAATTTACGGATAAATAGACAGACGTGGAAAAATAATTACTTTTAAACTGCGTAGGTATGCTTATAAGAAATCTTCTTCGTTAATTGAATCGTTCATAGCAACTATGAAAACAACAGCAGAACAACAGAAGCCCCAACCCCCACTGAAGACGCCCCAAACATTGGGAGTCGCAGAGCCTCCCTCCGCAACCGCGGGCTTGCAGAGTTACCCATTGCTGACAGTCGTCCACAAATCCGGGTCGATGGTCCGTTTTTGTTCCACGCGCCTCACAAAAATACTTTAGCAAGATTCGGGGGGCCTTGCCCAAGCTGAAGATTGTTCAAAAAATTGACCTTCACAAAATGTAACTGAAAATATGAAAGAGTTTTAGTCACTCATAGTCACTCTCACACCACTCAGAGTGGAAGAAGCGATTTTTTAGTCTTATAAACCAATGCTTGACTGCGATCCCACCTGATAAACCAGATGCACCTGGTAAGCAGAGATGCAATTGTTGATGGTGAAGTGTACCTACTAGCTTATTAAGAAAGAACCTACTAAGAACCTACTAAGCTTATTACGTTTTTACTCTAGCCTTGAAGACATCTAAATTATAATCGGACGGAAAGACCGCAGAAGGCAAATTTTTCCAGTCCTTCGATGTAAGACATACTTTTAAACAACAAGGCGCAATGCTTAGTCCGGACCATAGAAGCGTACACAACTTAAGGGTGGATACTCACCGTACGTCGGATAATTCAATGGTTTTTTTTTTCTGTCGACGGGGAAAATCATCATTGACGAAACCCGCTCTTGGGTGGAGCGGGAGACAGTGTCAGAGCCTTACTGAATAAAAACCCCGCGCCGTTCCTTCTAGCCTTCATACCGGGGCTCTAGTTTCCTTTCGGATAACCCCGACCCCGGTAGGCTTCGACCCAGATGGGCCCCTCCTGTTGCTGACAACTCCTTGAGGCGCGCGGGAACAGTGCGCGCCGTCGACGCCTTGGCTCGGTCCGGACAGTTACCGGACGATCGGACAGCGAGCTACCCATGGCTCGCCGTCCGGATAATTCAATGGTAGAAAAATGATGGCGAAATCAAATCATGTAGTTATTCCAAATTTCTGAGCCTGTTTACAACACTTATTTACTTAAAAGCAATAGCCGCCAGTCGTTATGTTAATTTTCCTAACAATATAACTAATTTCGGTAAACTTTCCAACTTAAGTTTTACTCACAGAACGAAAACAATTCAAAAGAAAGGTGTGCTTATTTCCATCTTGTAATATAAATTCGTGGTATCCAGTCATAGTGGGGTGAAGAAGGCGTATTCTGTAATAATAATAATAATATTCCACGCCATCTAGTCTCAAGCTAAGCAGAGCTTATGTTATGAGTATTAGACAATTGTTAAACATACTTATATATATTTGACTGGCCTGTTGGTCTAGTGGTTAGTGGCTCTGACTGCTATGCCGGAGGTCGTGGGTCCGATTCCCAACCAGCACAAATGTTTATGTGATGAGCATGATCATTTGTTCTGTGTCTGGGTGTAATTCATCTATATTATGTATGTATTTACAAATATATAAGTATGTTTATCAGTTGTCTAGTACCCATAACACAAGCTCGGTTTAACTTGGGACTAGACGGCGTTGTGTGGTAGTTGTGGAATATTATTATTATATTTCTAAATACATACATATTATAGATATATATAAAAATGACCCCCGTTTTCCGTTGTCACGACTTGGCATGAAAACGGCTTGACCGATTTGGCTGATTTTTTTTTTGTTGTGTTTGTTATTGTGAGGAGAAGGTTCTTATGGAAAAAAAATTAGGGTAGTGTAGGGTAGAGTAGGGTAGAGTAGGGTAGAGTAGGGTAGAGTAGGGTAGAGTAGGGTAGAGTAGGGTAGAGTAGGGTAGAGTAGGGTAGAGTAGGGTAGAGTAGGGTAGAGTAGGGTAGAGTAGGGTAGAGTAGGGTAGAGTAGGGTAGAGTAGGGTAGAGTAGGGTAGAGTAGGGTAGAGTAGGGTAGAGTAGGGTAGAGTAGGGTAGAGTAGGGTAGAGTAGAGTAGAGTAGGGTAGAGTAGGGTAGAGTAGGGTAGAGTTGGGTATAGTAGGGTGGAGTAGGAAAGAGCAGGAGCGAAGCCGCGCGGGCAAAGCTAGTAGATAAATAAAATAAAATAAATTCTCGTACATCTAAAGTATTATGAAAGTAGTACCACAAAATTACTTTTTTATCGTCCAGACATGGTTTATTGCTGAAGCATAGTGTATTAAGTTCTTTAATTAATGTTATGTCGTAAAACGCTACAGGTAGGAAAGGTAATGAAAAACTCTAAATATATTAATGACTAGCTTTAGCCTACAGCTTCGCCCACGTACATTAAATATAGCTTATGTCAAAGGAATAAAGCAGCTTTCTATCGGTGAAAAAAATTTTGCAATCGGACCACTATTTCCTTCTACAAACAAAAAAACAAACTTTACCTCTTTATTATATTAGTGTACGAGTAGATCGATCGTCAGGATGGTTTGAGCTACGATCATCCACCACGTGGATCGACGTGGGTATCGTGCAATAAATAATAATGGCTTTTTTGTGGGTTGTAAAGTCATCCAATGACATCTCCGCGCCCTTAGGCGGAGCGGGAGATAGTGTCAGACTTTTACTCACTCC
Source organism: Mythimna lalbum (assembly GCA_949319445.1). NCBI lineage: Eukaryota > Metazoa > Arthropoda > Insecta > Lepidoptera > Noctuidae > Mythimna > Mythimna lalbum. The sequence goes on along the minus strand of OX439346.1, from coordinate 18,928,561 downwards.
TGTTCCTTCGATGCCTTTAGTACTGGGACCGAATCTTGCTGTTTTTTTTTAATGTTGTCTTGTAAAGTATATATAAACTTTCCAAGAACAACATCGTCTAAGGAGTTCAGAATAACCCCACAATGGTGAAAGGCAGTTATCAGCCGCATCTAGCGGAAATTGCGCCCCCAAGCCAAGGGTCGATCTAATCGGATCGTTGCGTGTACCGCACAGATCATTAGCGCCACCTTCTGATAGTTCCACCTTTCTTTGGCCACTGCTTCAGGGTTGGTGAACCAGTGGCGTGCGTGCCTTAGATAATATGAGCAAAATTATGTGGTCGTGGAATTAATTCATGTACCTACAGGAGAGATTTAATGGGTGAGTAGCTTATTCCATCTTCATTTTAACCTATGGTGTGTAGGTGCTGGCTAGATAAAACTTTTACACTGTTCCTACATGTAGGATTTATTTAAAATAAACCAGCTTTTAATGAAAATCATTTTTTTCATAGCAAGCTTTTATAGCTCGGTATATCTATGTAATGAATACTCGTCAAGACTAATGATACGAGCCCAAACTAGATGTCGTTTAACTACCAAGTTACCACCTTCCGGTTCCATCATCAGATCAGCTCTTTGTCATGATAATTTTGCATTGTCATCACATTTACACATGCATGCAAAATTTCAGCACAATCTGTAACCGGGAAGAGGGTCTTTAATTTACAAGATTTGATGACGGACAAACATCGGGAAAGGTGAAATTAAATAAAAGATTGTAAAATAATTACGTGACAATAAACGCCTAACATAGCATAACATAGTACAATCAGCCTTATCATATTCTTACTGTTGGGACTCAGGCCTCCTCTCTGCGAGAGGGAATGGGCTGTAATCCACCACGCGGGCCCAGTGCGGGTTGGTGGATGTCACATGTCTTCGAATTTTGTGGTTCTTGGTCATGCCGGTTTCCTCAAGATGTTTTCCTTCACCGTTTTGAAAGCAGTGGTGATGAAATGAATGAGTAATGCGCGCCTGGCTAGATTTGAACCCGCGACCTAAAACTGGTAAGTCGGGGCTGTAACCACTCGGCCACCACTGCTCTCAAGCTGCTCTCATAATTAGGTATATTATATAGATATTGCTCCGTTGTAAATCAATAACATTGTGGTCAAAATTACCACTACGAGTATGATAGCATTAAATAAACGTAATCGTATAAACGTGATTTCTTTCTTTTTTTCTTTCTAAATAAAATAAAACAATTATTTCATCGAACTTTGCCATCCCTGCACCATTGCGTTTACGTATAAAAGCGAATGTATCCAAATGTTCGAGGCCTCTTGTCACACTGTCAGTGACCTGTGTTTAAGTTCACCCTTGGTCGGTCAGATATGTGATAAGATCTGGTTTATGGAGAATCACTTGAAATAGAAGTAATAATTTACTTTTGAACATTATATAGGTAGTAGTGTCTAGCTGCGGGAATGTTCGAAAGAGTTAACGTGGGCCTGTGAAGCAGAGGGCAACTGAAGGAACACTAGTGGGTTTTAGAAGTAACAGTCTGACACGCCCCCTCGCTCCAACCTAGGGTGGAAGAAATCATTTAACAATTTATTTATTTTTTATAAGAAAGATTTTTAATCACAATTATATACATCTTAATTATTAAATATTATAAACTTAAAGAAAAAATATGTACAAACGGGTAAGAAACAAAAGGATTTTTTTACATCAAAGAAACTATAATAGCTATAATGGCTACTATAATGGCTATATGCCAAAAAACTATAATGGCTACATGCCATCAATTATCTTAAATTGCTCACCTCCAAATATTACTTTACCCCACACTAAATTACTGCTGTATCGTGGGTACGTTCTCTCACATACACAAGACACTCGGATCCAGAACACCTATAATAATAATTTATTTATTTATTTTTCAATTAATTTAAAAATACTTTACATCAATGTGGTCTCAACCCCTGAGCTAAGACAATCAAAATAATAATTACATAAAAAATATTAACAAAAATGAGGTAACTACCTAAAACTTACAGAAAAATAAGTTAAAAAATATTAATTATATTATTAAGGAAAAGTGATCTGTGCCTCTCTGTAAACCATTAGTTCCGTGTGGGGATCAAACCCGCAACCTGCAGCGCAACAGCAAATCACTCAACCACTACACCAACTGTGCAGTCCAGTATTGTCATATCGGCTATTGTACTATTTTATTCCAAAATATAACACGACAACAGCTTTAAAATATCGCACTACATCTGTCTGTAAAAATTGAAGCGTGTAACATGACAACAACAAATCGAGCCCACATACCGCACGAGTGCTTTTAGCAGCATGTGGCCGCGGTCAGATCGCCAATTAGTGAGAAACCTTTTGATGTATGTAATGATGAAACATCATGGCCTTATTATTATTATTAGTACGCCATAAAAGCTTTTAAGCAAAATCTATTTGATATTGGAAAATGTTTTAGTGTTTACATAATTTGATGCGTGCCAATTTTACAAGTATTTATTTAGTTTCACCTGTCCCGATGTTTGTCTGTCATCAAATCTTGTAAATTGATCCACTTCCTGGTTACCGATTGAACTGAAATTTTGCATGCACGTGTAAATCAGATGACAATGAAAAAATTATTATGACTTGGAGCTGATCTGATGACGAAACCGGAAGGTGGCTATAGGAACTTGGTAGTTAAACGAAACAACCCCATCGAGTTTGGGCTCGTACGATTCGTCTTGACGAGTATTAATTATATAGGTATACCAAGGTATAAAAGCTTGCTATGAAAAAAATATTTTTAAAAGCTTGTTTCGTTTGCAATGTGTACATCCCAGACTAATACGCGAATATGCTTTTTTATCATCTCCAACCCCCACCGTACCTAAACAAGAAATAGATTAATTCATGAATCCCCAAGCGACCACCGGTGGCCGCGCATCTATTGTCTTACTATTGTGTCTCTAATTGACGGTATCTGAAGGGTTAATAAAACATTAAGTTAATAGCTACCTTTGTTATAACTTGCTCGTGCAATGAAAAAAGATAATTTCAAGAGTAACACACATCTCGCTTGTAACTTCAAATAAAAACCTGCTTCATCCAGTAAAACACACGTTACATAACATACTACCTTCTGTCAGCGGCTTTACCCGCCTGAATGTAGAAAATAATACCAACACTATTAAATTTGGATCGTTTTAATCCCGTGGAGGGTCGATCCGGTACATGGAATACTATCGATTTGTAACGATAAAATTAAAAAATAAAGTACCTTTCTTTCTTTAATAAAACGTCAGCTGAGCAAGTCCAATGACCTGTAGGTAGTTAATACGCAGCGCCGACTACTTTCTTGAAGAAATTAAAAAAAGGTCACTTCAGCAAGTGCCGTTTTTTCAATGTTTTTTTAAATTATAAAGAATTAGCTTTTGACCGCAGCTTCGCCCGCGTACATAAAATATAGCCATATAGTCATTTAAGCATAAAGCAGCTTTCTATCGGTGAAAATATTTGATCAATCGGACCAGTACCTACTTTTAGAGATGGGCGCCTACAAACAAATCAAAATAAATAAAAAAGCTTAACCTCTTTATAATAATTAGTATAGAAAATCATACATATTTACAAGTTTAACCCTTCAGATACCGTCAATTAGAGACACAATAGTAAGACAATAGATGCGCGGCCACCGGGTGTCGCTTGGGGATTCATGAATTAAAGATAATTTTCCAGTCCCAATCATTCACCGATTAGGTCATGTCCATCACGAATATTAATAATCAACATAATCATAACTATGATAAACTCATTTTCAATGCTTCACTTTTTATTTCGGCATCGCAAAATTCATCCGGCCTGTATCCTGACTAAGATTATAATTAGATTTACCGCCGCGTCGTAATTTTCCACGCCAAGTCCAGTAATATCTGACGAAGCAGTATATTTTTTACCGTAAAGGCGTCATAGCCATAAAGCAATAAAGAAAAAAGCAATCTTATTATAACAGCGTGAAGTGGAAAGAAAATTGATTGAAACCAAATATTAATATTTTTTTCAACCCTCAAAATGCGATCGCGTGGTCAATTAACCCCACGCGGTGCTAACACTAACTCGGAATACAAAAGGAAGTGAATTAGTAAGTTTTTCCAATAAATTATTACGATTTTTGCCTGACCCTATGTGCTAAAGTATTATTCATATTAAGCATAAATAGCAAGTTTTTTTCGACTTCGAAGAATTTCATAACAAAAAAATGGCGTCACAAATTATTTTTCGAGAGCTGTTATGCTTAGAAGAGTCGTTTTTTATTATGGTTCATAATTTTGAGAGACAGCGTTGTTTTACCATAAAACATTCTCGACAGGAAAAGATAATGTTTTACCTTGTATGTAGGTGGAGACAGAAAGGAAAGATGTCGAAAGATCTGGAAGTTTCGCGAAATAAATAAATAATTCTCGTTGTTTTTTCTGTTGTTTTGTATTTTTTTTTACTTATTTATGGCTAATTTAATATTATTTTTTTTATTTTATTGTTATTTTTCCTGTGTGAGTCACAAATATTTTTATTTCTTTCTTTCTATGTATAGTAAAAATCCTTATTATTCTTTTCGTTATCAAGTGTTTGTGTAGATGTAAATAAATCTACACTATTAAAATAAAGAGGTAAAATTTGTTTTTTTTTTGTTCCTAGGAGGTAATCTCTAAAAGTACTGGTCCGATTGCTAAAATTCTTTCACTGATAGAAAGCTGCTTTATTCCTGAGTGACATAGGCTATACTTTATGTACGCGGGCAAAGCTGCGGGCAAAAGCTAGTAATAAATAATTCTGGTACATTCTACTGACATCTTATTCTGTGTAAAACTAACTGTTCAGGTGGGCTCGCAGTCAAACACAAATTTACATAAATAAATAAAAAACTGCTTACTTAGCCAGTAATCGTTTAGAATAGAACCTTTCTTTGCCTCGGCAATGGAACATATTATGGACAAATAAAAAAAAATAGTAAAATATATTCACTCTATAGTTTCTGTCACCGCAAAACGCACGTGCGAACCATACACTCTCTGATGCGGAAACCGGCTATTAAATGATTTATTATTATACTGTCGAACTTTTGTTCTGTTCGTGAAACAAATAATATAAATGTATGTCGGTTTCTGTATAGTTTTATGTGATATACGGATGAAAATGATCGAGGGAGGTATTAATAGTCCCCTGAGTAAGTGATACATTGAGGTAATGCCAGAAGGCTTGTAATGGATGGCTTGTAGTGTAGTTACACTGGCTTACTGTATTACCTCGATCTATCAACTCAGCCTTCTGCAGTCTGCTGTTGGTCATAGACCTGTCCACAAGTTGTAGATAACGTTAATATTAACTTAGGTATTAGTAAAGAAATGGTAGATATCATAAATAATTTTTTCAGGGCGTCTTATTTAGATAAGTCTTTTTATAATAATAATATTCCACAACTTACACACAACGCTATCTAGTCTTAAACTAAGCAGTTTGTTTTATAAGTATTTGATTACTGATAAACATATCATAATATTTCTAAATACATCCATACTTATAATAAATCTGTAGAGAGGTCAATTCTGTACATGAAATATATTTCCAAAATAACTATCGGGGGTGGGTTATAGGGGGTGATTAGTGATCGATACTGATGCCAAAAATGCAAACAGTAAAATTTTTGTCTGTCTGTCTGTCTGTCTGTCTGTATGTTCTTTATAGAATCAAAAACTACTCGATGGATTTTAACGAAACTTGGTACAATCATTTTTCATACTCCTGGGCAGGTTATAGTATACTTTTTATTACGCTACAATCAATAGGAGCAGAGCAGTGAAGGAAAATGTTGGGTAAACGGGAGAAATTACACCATTTTTTAAGCTTCCGTCGCGTTTGCATCCGTAATGGTTAAAGCTACACAGAAATCATGTATAACGAAAATGTTCTGTTTAAAATTATATAAAAAAATATCCCACGACAGCATATGTCTATCTTTTATGGTTGACTCACAATAACACGTGTCACTCCCGATAGCTTAGCAGTTCGGAGTTTTCTGTTTACTTTTGTCTACTCTTACGTTTATAACACTCTCATTCATCGCTAATTAAAAAAAGTTAACATTATTATCTATTCAATAAAAAAAGAATCATAGAAATCGGTATAGAAACACCAAAGTTATACATGAAATACGCTAATAAGCCATCGCGCGTGAATACTGAATCATGCTATAAGGATTATTTTCGTATAACGGTCGCCGCGCTCGACGCGGCTCGCGGCGGCAATATTTGGCTCTTGATGCAAATAGACGTTTAGAGTGTTCGACCTTATTGACAGACAACAATTGATTTTAGCAAACCGTGCTTATCAGAGCGACTTTTACTCTTCTCCACGTCTACTCTTACGTTTAATAATATGTTTTTAGATTTCTTTGGTTTTTATTTTATAAAATAGGTATTAGTTATTTTGGTAGTGTTTAAATATTTCTTAGTATTAGCTTAATTATAAATTAAACTTTTTTTTAAATTTATTTAGCTGTAGTTTTTAATAGGTAAGTACCTAGGTATCAAATAGGTTATTTCATTCTATTAGACATAGTTTAGGTACCTACTTAACCTTATAATAAATCTGTAGAAGTAAAAATTCTGTACATTGAAAATATAAAAAAAAATAAACGGCAGGGGGTGTTACTAGACCGACACCGAACCCAAAAATGTGATTAAATTTTTTTTTGTCTGTCTGTCTGTTTGTTCAGGCATCACGCAAAAACTACTGGTCCGATTACGATGAAACTTAGTATAATTATTCTTTAATATCCTGGGCACCACACTGGGTACTTTTTATCCCGGAAAAGTATATACAATAAAAACAAACTTAATTTTGTGGCTCGATCCCTAGACCCGATTACTGTACCAACTGCAAATAATAAGTTGGTCGTAGGTTACGTCACCCACTGTGGAGTTCACTAAGGGGCGCTGTACATGGCTAAGATACTATAATATTTGGGTAAATAATAATTATGTAGTTTCCGTTTTCTAAACGTTTCGTAAATGGCGTTGGCGTCGAGTTAGATCACACTATGGGAACACTTTTTGGGAATAAAGAAAGGAGCGCGTTTTCCTATAACCCATTTATTAATTACATCGAACACGGAGACATTGGTACCATGTCTAAGGTGTGTGCACACTGTCACGCGCGTAAGTGGAAGGGAGAGATCTGGAACGTCTCGAATCATCTCGCGCATCACGTTGTTTTCCAGTCCCCGGGCTCTTAGAATTCGACCTCAGACGTTTCAGATCTTTAATTTTGACGACCCCGTTGTCGCTGGCATAAGCAACAGGATCCGCGTACGAAGTCGCTGGCAGAAGCTAGTACATATTATAAATAAATTATCCCCACACACAGAACAAATAATCCTGTTCATCACAAAAACATTTGTCTTAGGTGAGAAATCATGACGTCCAGCATAGCTGTCAAGGCCACTAATCTCTAGACCAACAGGCCAGTCAAGTATATAAAGTTTTATTAGACAGTGGAAATAGCCTATAACCTATGTTAGTAGTTTATGCTCTACATAAGCTTAATGTTCTTGATAAGATGTCATCACTATTTTCAATATTATTATTTTTATTTGTTTTATTTTATCATTAAGACTCGCCAAACTTAATTGGCAATGGGCAGGGCACATTGCACGTAGAACAGATGGTCGATGGGGATGAAAGGTTTTGGAGTAGCGTCCACGTACCGGAAGACGCAGCGTTGGAAGCCAAGCCTCCAACTAGGTGGACCGATTTCTGGTCAGGTTCGCGGGAATCCGATGGATGCGTGACGTACAGGATTGGTCGTTGTGGCGACACTTGGTGGAGGGTTATGTTCAGCAGTGGACGTCTTTCGGGTGATATGATGATGATGATTTTATCATTATATTCAATTAACCTTTCGAATACCGTAATTAGAGACACAATAGAAAGACAATAAGAGAGCGAACGCCAACACTCGCTTGGGGTTTAATAATTTAATTTGTTTTCTTGCATTTTTTTTATATGACGCTATTTTTTTTTTTTATATATTTTGGTTTGTCACACCTATGACAGCCCCATTTCTTGTCCAGGCAATTACTGTCCATTCCAGGTTGCCTGGAAGAGATCGCGGAATGCGATAAGGCCGCCCATTGTATGTATGTGTTTTAGTTTTAAGTTTTTCCATTTGTATGTGTAACGATGTACAATAAAGTATATAATAAAGAAATAAATAAATAAAAACCAATGATAACACAATTTCTGTTTGGAAGTAAACAGAAATTGCGTAATCGCAAGTGATTTTACCGCCTTGTATAACAATCGTTATTATTTGCCTATAAATAAGAAAAAATCCGAATACCGTGCCATGATTACCTCCTAAAAGGTCGGCCACGCTCCGGAATCCCAAAACGATAAAAAACAAAGATTGATTTGAAATTCAGTTCAGCTTCCATCAATCATGCGTTCCACCGAGAAGGTTCGTTCCCATATCTCGTGTGTACAGACCCTTAACAAATTATGCACATAATTATAGATCTATTGAGTTCGATTTTACTTTTTGATCTGAAAAATTATGTATAGTAAGTACGTTTATTTTAGTTATAAGTTTAATTTAATTGCAAAAATTGGCAATGTCATTTGTAAGAATCAGTCAAGCCGTTTCGGAGGAGTTCAATAACAAACACGTGTGACACGAAATTTTTGTAAAAAAAAAAAAGATAGCAAAATTAATATTACTATAACCATAAAAAAAAATGAAACGGAAAACACCAATCTCCTTTTAAACTGGAACTACTCAACCAATGCCATCCATTCGTGACTGGTCATACAAAATTGAATTTACAGACTATCTGCAGTTTAAATATTCCGATAAAACATCGGAGCTTTCAGCAGATAACAGGAAATCGCTACATTTTCAAACTAGGTTTTTTAAATAGATTTTTATAGTATAGATTTGTTAGATGTTTTGCTTAGAATAAAAATGAATAAAAGAACAAGCCTGGCAGAGTTTGAATCCTTGGATTACTTTATGTGATTTACTTCATCACTACTGCTCTTTTTTTTTCTCTCGACGGGGAAAATCATCATTGACAAAACCCGCTCTTGGGTGGAGCGGGAGATAGTGTCAGACTCTTACTGATTAAAAACCCCGCGCCGTTCCTTCTAACCTTCATACCGGGGCTCTAGTTTCCTTTCGGATAACCCCGACCCCGGTAGGCTTCGACCCAGATGGGCCCCTCCTGTTGCTGACAACTCCTTGAGGCGCGCGGGAACAGTGCGCGCCGTCGACGCCTTGGCTCGGTCCGGACAGTTACCGGACGATCGGACAGCGAGCTACCCATGGCTCGCTGTCCACGAGCCCGCGTCTACGGTGGCTGGAAATTGGGGCTGGAACCCCGGCGACGGCGGCGGCGAGGGCGCCTGAAGCGGTCGGCCTCCTCCTTTGCTAGCAAGCATTACTGCTTCGCAGAAGGAGGCGACCGCCTGCCACTCCTCCTCGCTCCGGACCATGGCCTGAACCAAGACCCGGCGCGAGAGGTCTCCGCCGCCGATCGCCCCCACGAGGGCACGGTGGTGCTCCGCCCAAGATCACTACTGCTCTGAAAACCGTGAAAAAAAAAAACATCGTGAGGAATCGGCATGCACGAAAACCAAAAATTCGAAGACATGTGTTATCCACCCACCCGCCCTGGGCCCGCGTGGTGGATTACGGCCTATTTCCTATCCTAGAGAGGCCTAAGTTCCAGCAACGGGAACAGTTTATTTATTCTATATAAAATTTATATGCACAGTTCGTCAATTACATCAACTTAAAATTAACTCAAGTTTCTTAAATATTTTTCCAAAGTCTGTTCAACTTTTTCTTTAAAAGTGAAGTTTGAACATTTATTGTCTTAGAAACAATGCTAAGAACAAGGAAGATTGTTAATTAAATATTTTTGTGACAAATCCCGTCGGAAGCATTCAGTTTCGACGTCCGTCGCTAAGTAATTAAGGAACGCCTTTCTGGACTAAACTGTAGATTGCTTTCATTGATTTGTTATCAATCAGCTTTTCTTTTGGTATTTGATATCTCCGTTCTTTAAATCAATAAGGGTGTATGTAAAATCGTCATCTATCAGCAGAAAGACGCCCAGTTGGACAAAGGCCACCACAACGACCGGCCCTCTTACGACCTTCACTCATCAGGTCAACGGTCCACCTCTTACGCTGTGTCTCTCGGTATGTAGTCATCACGCCAGAACCTTTAGGCCACGGAGATAACAACAGATGGAGTACCTACTACATTCCACTCTCTAATGTTACAATTTCTGACGAAGCTCGACCATGTTAGGCTTGAAGTATAATCGCGCTATCGTATCAAGCTCGGAAAGACGCTTTTCAAAAGATTTGAATAGAAGAAGGCCTTCAATAAGGCTGCATAGTCCTGTAAGATGGTGTGAGGTCTCAGCTGGACCACATTGGCCAATTTAGTAACAAAACTTGCTTCATACCCAGCAGATAGTGAAGCGGTTTAGTCCCGGGTGAATTTGGTTAAATCGAACTTCCGATCACTGCCTCCACTGCTGAAACCTGATGTGTCGCTGCCCCAAATAGCTGAAGGGAAAGCCAACTTGTTTGCTTCTCCTGATGCGCGACCCCCTGCTTCTCCGACTGCGGGGATGCGACATTTCTTCCTCGATATTTACACAACTTCTCTAGCTTCTGCTAGCGGCTTCGCCCGGACCGGAAAACCCAAAATTCAAAAGCTTTAGCGGATATCTTCACCCTATAAGGAACCTACCAGCCAAATTTTAAGTTTATAGGTTATATTTTATGAGTTCCGTGATTTATCAGTGAATGGTTTGCTTTTATATAGAGAGATAGTTAAGTAAAATATTTTTTCAATTCAAACCAGTATTTCCTGAGATTAGTGCGTTCCGATATTATTAGATGTCACTAACATTCGTCTGCCAAATACAAATATTCTCACTATACGTCACTCGTACATTACTATTCATCATTCAGTCATAAATATCTACCCTTACAAAAAATATTACTCATGGATAGAGGATACTACTTCACATTGAATATCTCAAAATAAAGTCGGTACTGCCCACGCCTACTCAGATATACAGGGTCCATCATCCTCAAACATTTAGGTTTCCTTTAGTAAATTGCATTGGGGACCACGATATTACATTGCGAACGGAGTAAAAGGCTATTTTCCTGACATTTGCTAGTCTATGTACCTACCTACGTATCTGTTTCTTCATATTTCAAGTCTTGTTCCTGTAAATAAGACTTATTTTGTGCACATAAATAATATGTGCGGAATCTAAGTGTTCCCGCACACGGGCCTCAGAAAGACGCTTGAAGCCGCTTCAAGCTTCTCCGGCCACAAGGTGTCGCGTGCATCAGTTTTTTTTTGCAGCGGGTTCAACGCTTGAAGCGGCTTCAAACTTTATCGGGCACAAAAGGTGCCGCGCACTTCAGCTGTTTTTTGCGGCGGCTTCTAGTTTTTTTTGTGACCGCTTCTAGCGTTTTTTTTTTGCGGCGGCGTTTTTTGAGGACCGTATGCGGGGACAGTTTGAGTCTTGTAATCTACCGTCCTTAAGAGTGCTTAACCCATGATATTCCCCTCATATGTGATTATGACGTTATCACACATCTTTCTCGACATATATTTTGGAAACGCTTATATGTTGTGGTTATTATCTAGGTTTTATTGGAGATTTTGAACTAAAATATTTTATAATCATGCATAGAAATTAAAAGCCGATATTATTTACCAAAACTTCGAAAAAAAACAAGTTTTGTGAAAAATTCGAGTAATACAAGTTGGTATTCAATAGATAATTAAAAGAGCCTACTCATTGTGTCTTAGAAAAATTACCGAGTTCTACTTAGTAGGTAGTATTTGGCGTTGCGTACTAACTACTTACAGGTCATTGGACTCGCTCAGCTGACATTTTCTTTAAGAAATTTATTTCGTACATGCGTAAATTAATACAAGTTTAAAAAAAGGTACTTTATTTTTTAATTTCATCGTTACCAATCGATAGTGCTCCATGTACCGGATCGACTCTCCACGGGATAAAAACCCATCAAAATTTAATGGCGAATACTTAACGATTACTATAGAGAGCAGCACTACCATGCAGACTCAACAACGAGCCCGCCAATAAAAGGCTACACGCAGACTAACCACATATGCAAAGTTCACAGTCGCAGTTAATCTAAACACTAAGCGCGCGCCGACACGGAACATAATTACATCACTACCGTACCTCAACATACTGCAGTCATGTAGGCACTGCACTAGGCTTATACGTTCTGACAGTTGACGTCACACGAAAGCAGTTTGATATGATGTGGTCAGTATAAAGTTGTATGTTTGGAAGAGCGGAATGTTAAAGTTGCTATGTAACTTCAGGAATGGAAGTTCCTAAAAGTACGATTTTAATACTACAATCTACACTAATATTTCTTTTTATGATCTCTGAAAGTACTGGTCTTATAGCTAAAATTTTTCACCAATAGAAAGCTGCTTTATTTCTGAGTGGCTTAGGTTATATAACCTAAGGTTATATAAAAAAGGGGTTCAAATATAACCTAAGCCACTCAGAAATAAAGTATGCGGACTATGCCACGAGCAAAACATAGTATTATCAAAAATAAAGTTTGTTTTTTGATTTGTAGGAGGTAATCTCTAAAAGTACTGGTCTGATAAAAAAAAATATTTATTTATTTATTTAAACTTCATGTACAGTAGTAGTACATAGGCGGACTTAATGCAACAAGGCATTCTCTCCCAGTCAACCATTGGGTTAAAAAGACAACACTGTGGTAGGTTTGCACAATAAACAAATAACAAATACTTTAAATGAAAAAAAAGGGAATTATATAAAATAAAATACATATATATGCTAAAATAATAAACTAATATATACTAAAAAATAATAAATCATTAAAAGAACTTAATCGTAATTCTGACGAAGACCAAACTAAGGTTGAGAAGACTTCAAGTAGTAGTTCCGAATTTTACGCGCAAGAAAGACGCTTACAGGAAAATTTACTCTCGGCCTTTTTGATGTCTATCGGAAGCACAATACAGAGCTTGATGGTGGAAACAGCGAAAGAATTGGACATACGACGCGTAACGTTAAATGCGCAAAACCTCAGACAACCCAAATGATTTTTAATTTAAAAGACCTAATTCTGTGAAAAAAACACATTTAAAAAATATTAAAGGTTTTATGTGCAATTTTACTTTGTTTAAAATTAATATCTGCAGTGAAGTACTTTTATTATCCCGTGTAGGAGATTGATTGGACTGCAACCATTTGTGTTTGTTTACCTATTTCGGTGGGTTTACGCACATGATGGTTTGACCTATTCATAAATAGACAAGGCGACTTTTAATGAAGATTTTGTTTTTGAAATGTAACCAGTATTAAAAAGATGTTTAATTGATTCTGCTCCTTATTCTGATCAAACTATTTTCAGGTTTTGCATCACGCTGGGAGATTTTGTCTTCTATTTCAGAAGCTTCAACCCAAATATTTAGGACTTCAGAAAATCGTTATGGCTAACAGAATGACATTTTATTTGTGACCACATGAAATCAAACACGGTAATCAATGCAGTTAATAAATTGCGTTTCAGCAGCAGTTTAACATTTCACTAATATTTGAGGACTACTATCCAAAAATAACTTGTTTTCAAAATACCTAGTTTCAGATAATGATTATAATGTAATACTTAAAAAGTTTAGTACATATTTTTTTGCTAACAAATGAACAAATAAACATACCTATATTATATACCATCTTATTATACCGATTTGTCTTTGTTGCCCAAATAAAGTGTATATAAGCCTATATTTACCAAAGACTACCATCGGCACTTAATCGGAAAACTTCGGTTGACATCGGGTTTTTGCTCCGTCAATCACCATTAGATATTATTAGGTGAGGCAATAAAGGATTTTGGGTAGGGCTGCAACATTGCTTGGCTATTTTTGCTTTATAACCTCAATGGCTGCTTTTTATATAGACCTTTATGTCTGCTTAAAGTCATGTAGGTGAAGGTGAATGTTAGGTTAAAATTAGATTGTTGAAATAAAAGCTTTGAATATTCGCCTGTTTCTTTTTTTTTTAATCTGATATAAACTAGTACTTGACTGCGATCCCACCTGATGGTAAGCAGTGATGCAATCGTGGATGGTGAAGCGCACTAGTTTATTAAGAGCCTATTAAGTCTAGCCTTGAAGACGCCTAAATTGTAATCCGACGGGAAGACCGCGAAATAACAATAAACAAGCTTTAAATTATAATCATTTTTTCATAGCAAGCCTTTATAGCTCGGTATACTTATATAATTAATACTCGTCAAGACGAATCATACGAGCCCAAACCTTTCAGTTCCATTATCAGCTCCTTGTCATAATAACTTTGCATTGTCATCTAATTTACATATGCATGCAAAATTTCAGCTCAATCGGTAACCGGGAAGTGGGTCGAATTTAATTTGCAAGATTTGATGACGGACAAACATCGGGACAAGTGGAACTAAATAAAAGTTTGTAAAATCAATCTTTTTGTGAAAAGCGCATCAAAATTGGTTGTAAAATGAAGCAACAATTGGCATTTCAAATATTTTTATGAGAAAGAGGGCACGTGGTGGGAACCTCTCGCTATCTCATTTCCAATCACGTAGCCTAATGGCCGTGACGTCACATTCTAATGAGGATCAATCACATAATAATAAATCCAATTTTTACTAAGTACCTACCTACATCGTATGTGTAATAAGAAACGCGCGTTCACGCTGGACTGTTTACGATGACGTTATCTGTCATGATCCGTACGACGAACAGCTTGATCGTATTAATTCGCTGATGGAGACCGATCATGACAGATGACGTCACAGCAAGTCCCTTTATTCTCGGGCGCGTTTCTGGAAATAATATACTAAAATTGCAGTATCTTCGTCATTTTTGGACCGAATTAAATAATTTCTTTACAGTATTTGGTGTTTTTTTTTTTGACGCCATAAGTCTGCATACTTCAAAATAATCATGACTGATCCTCATTAGTGCATCCTTTTTTTGTTAAGTACTTGAGAGTTTCCCCTCCTCTAAATTCGAAAAGTTTTTAATTTACTCAATTTTGAAAGACTTTGAAAAATTATCTATTTGCGGTATTGAAAAAAATTACGTAGACACAAATAATTAAATAGATTTAACGAATTCATTACTTATTAAGAACAAGTCGCATCAAACATCAGTTAATATTTTCTACTTTTACGCGAGCAAAACCGTGACAGAAGCTAGTTTCTATAAATATCTTAGAACTATACCTAGCCATTTTTAAAGCAAACACGAAACTCAAAAAGAACCTAACAGACTACGAGTTTCCATGGATCGAAACACAAAAAAAAAATATAGCTGAAAAAATATACTCTTGTTTCACGTTTAATATCAGGCGATGCAAGGACCATTGAAACGTAAGAATAGCAAAGCTGTAGAGTAGCATTTTTATAGTATGCCTATAAAATAAAACTTTAAGGACGCTCTCGAGTTTAAGGATCCGCTTTACAATGATGGGTTTGGTTGTTTAAAATTGCTTTTTTTTACTTTATGTACCTTTTCCTCTTGTTTGTACATAAAAGACACCACTAAAATCCAGTTAAAATTGCACATTGCGTACAGGCTATGGTCGTTATGAACGAAATGTTCTAAAGTGGCGAATGCGCATCAGAAAACGCATCGTTGAAAGCGAAGTAAAGATGGACCGATGAAATAGTGATGGTTGTGGGAATCCGATGAATACGAGATACACTGGACTGGTCGTTGTGGCACATGGGGAAGAAGGAACTTAAAGCATTTCAGTTAAGCCATACGACCGACGCGTGCTCCATTGGCTTCCACATCATCGTTTACCATCAGGTGAGATAAGCTCTTTTGAAATGTCATAGTCAGTCAATTATAAAAAAATACGAAAGTATTCTATGGAGAAGAACGTACAATCCGAGGACACTCTTATACTTTCAAAAAGGGTACATAACTCATCTCTCAAGACTTTTTTACCCAGGTACACTTATATTAGATTTGGCCCCGGTAAGAAATGCAACGAAGGAATATGAGTGGGTTTTTAGTCAGGAAAAGTCATCTAACTTAGTGGTTGTTTGTTGTGCAATGTGTGGTCTTGCGTTGTCGTGAAACAGCAGTGGCCTAAAGGAATTAACCAATCTCAGTTGTTTAGCAGCCAGTTCTTCCTTCATGGTTCACTATCTCCCGCTATCTCACTAGCTCCCGCTATCACACTAACTCCCGCCTGGCCAAGGACGCGGAGATGTCATTGGATGATTTTCCTACATTAAAAAAAAAGTACAATATATTATAAACTAATAGATATTATTTAACGGTAGCGTAGCAACCCTATCTGACATAATTACTCTCGGTACCTCTTTGTCTTTAGTATTGACGATCACTCCAACTTTCTCTTGACAGGGGTCTGAAACACCATCGAGATTGCGGACTAATATAAACAAAACGCTTGCCAATATTACTCCGTTCACTTTTAGATCACGAAATTGGTTTCATTCGTAAGTGCGAACGCATCGTATAATTTAGCTTTTCTGCATTTGCACATTTACTTATTGACTGGCCCGTTGGTTTAGTGGTTAGTGGCCCTGACTGCTATGCCGGAGGTCGTGAGTTCGATTCCCACCCAGCACACATGTTTATGTGATGAGCATGATTATTTGTTCCGTGTCTGGGTTTAATTTATCTATAATATGTGTGCATTTTGAAATATATAAGTATGTTTATCAGCTGTCTAGTACTCATAACAGAAGCTCTGCTTATCTTGGAACTAGACGGCATTGCGTGAGTTGTGGGATATTATTATTATTAAACCTCTGCAATCCACAAATATAAAACATAATGAAAAAATATTTTACTAAAATTGACTACACGACCAACCGACGGCAAAAATCAAAACATCATATAAATTAGTTGGCTCGACAAAAAAAAAATCGCGAATCAGACCCTAATTTATGATTTAATTTCAAACGTGTATGTCTACAAGATTACGTCACGGAAATATTTGAAAATTACAAAAAAAAAATAAAGCTTGTTTTTTAAAAGGGCCTCGTAAAAAAATCATGAAGTTATTTTTTTTTATAAAATAAAACCGTTGTTACGGGGCTGCGAAATCGTTTTAACCGAAATACGTCTACTGTTGAAAATAGGTCTCTCCCAAGTGTCGCCATAATGATCGGTCGTGTGCGTTTTTATATTCTACAAATATTTGAATGTATTTTATATCAGTAACAAAAAACAGTTATACATGCTATAGAAAATACAAAATAAGGATTTTTTTGAATTTATATAGAAGCACAAAAATGTTATTAAGTTTAACTTTCTCCTTATTGTTTTTTTATGATACAAAAGTCTATACTTACTAACAGTTTTTTTTTTAATAATTGATTATAATATGTCAATCTGCACTGGCCCGCGTGGTGGATTACGGCCCATTCCCTCTCCTAGAGAGGATGCCTGAGTCCCAACAGTGGGAACATTATAAGCCCGACTATGCTATGATCTGCATAAAAGTATTGTAAATACAAATGTTAACTGGGGGCCAAAAACAAATATTCATATCACGATGAATATTCGCAAAAAAAAATAACAGCAGGTCCACTTCATACCACGCATTATATTGATATACCTACAACATACTAAAATAATCACGACAACAGGCAAGCTTGGTTAATTTATCAGTAAATCTCGCAAACATTGATAAAAATGTCAGTTGTGATACAGTTTCGCGTATATTATTAATAGACCATCGATTTTTATCAAGGCTCGGATGCCGGTTAAATTTTTAAACCGTTATTATGTACTTGACGCTAAATCTTTTACATTAGGTTTCGTTCGCATATACCGGTTTTTTTAAACCGATATTTGGAAGAATATTTATAAAAAGGTTTTTTCGGATTAAACGGTTTAGAGCAATAAAAACCGGTTAATAAGTACGCACAATAAAGAAATGACGCGCGCTGTTCAGATTTTATTCAGTAGTAAGAATTGTTTTGTTTTGGGTCGGACGTTTATGTCTGTGCATCAATAAGCTACGCTGCAAAAACATAAAAAAAATATACATCTCATACCGCGCCGCTATGCGCGGCATCCATACAAGTTGCAACGCGTTTACCGACATGCCATTCGCCGAATAAACCGGTTAATTTAGGTTAAAATAAAGTTCTTAAAACGTTCACGTTCTTAAGAAAAGTTCGGAGGAGAACCGAAATAAACCGGTGTTAACCGGTATTTTTTAAACTGGTTCCGAGCCTTGATTTTTATTGAAAGTAAACCGTCTAAATATATGAGTAACATTGAACTTTTCTTTTTATTATTGATAGGTTTGCGCTCGACCACTATCTCACCTGATGGAAAGCGACGATGCGGTCGACGATGGGACGCGGTTTCCAACTTTTTTGAAGTGACCACGTCTTTTGTAGTACTTACCTACAGTTACTTGATTCGAAAAATTGTGGTTAGGTACCTGGAAAGATTTCCGGAAGTTTTGAAAATTGGTAATTTTAAAGATTTGATGTTATCTTTCTGAATTTCAACTTTGCCACCTTGTATTTTATTGCCGTTCATGCCGCCATAATGGAAAAATGGCACCTAAAAGCAGTTTTAGGCAATACCGCCATTCCGATTCATTTTACGATAAAAACAGTAATATTCAAAATAAAACAAGAGACCATTCCCTACAATTTATTTATAACCCTATTTTTCATAAAGTCGAATGACATTTTTTCCACTCATTACTAAAATTAAAATTCATATCCATCAAGTAAAACTATACGCTACGAGTGATGAAGTCTATTTTACCAGGATTTTCTTTTCAAACATTATACCGGGAAGTATTAATAGCATCATGATTCTATTCCGGAAAAAGAATAACGCTATCAATCATGTTCCCAGACGGTTCCGATCTTCAGTGTTTGTGCGGCATCTCTGCGCAGATCAGGTCTCGCCTTCTATTACCTTCGTCCTGCGTGCCCAGAGATCTTACCATGACGTTTTGAAATGACAGGCGTGCGAGCAAGAAAGAGCTCTAACGAGCTTAAGAGCTTGCTCTATTAACAGTTCACGTAGAGACCTAATGACTACTTCGAGCGTCTACGGATGGCATTGTCATGGGCACTGGTAAACTGAAATAATGATTCTCAAGAATCAAAGCAAAATCAAATTTATTTTAAAAGTAATAAGTAGTAAGTAATTGTATTACTAACATGTATCTCGAACTCTCGGTTACAAATTTTTTGCCGCAAACCATATAAGTACATAATGGAATAGAATAGAATAGCATAGAATAGAATAGAATAGATTAGAATAGAATAGAGTAGAATAGAGTAGAATAGAGTAGAATAGAGTAGAATAGAGTAGAATAGAGTAGAATAGAGTAGAATAGAGTAGAATAGAGTAGAATAGAGTAGAATAGAGTAGAATAGAGTAGAATAGAGTAGAATAGAGTAGAATAGAGTAGAATAGAGTAGAATAGAGTAGAATAGAGTAGAATAGAGTAGAATAGAGTAGAATAGAGTAGAATAGAGTAGAATAGAGTAGAATAGAGTAGAATAGAGTAGAATAGAGTAGAATAGAGTAGAATAGAGTAGAATAGAGTAGAATAGAGTAGAATAGAGTAGAATAGAGTAGAATAGAGTAGAATAGAGTAGAATAGAGTAGAATAGAGTAGAATAGAGTAGAATAGAGTAGAATAGAGTAGAATAGAGTAGAATAGAGTAGAATAGAGTAGAATAGAGTAGAATAGAGTAGAATAGAGTAGAATAGAGTAGAATAGAGTAGAATAGAGTAGAATAGAGTAGAATAGAGTAGAATAGAGTAGAATAGAGTAGAATAGAGTAGAATAGAGTAGAATAGAGTAGAATAGAGTAGAATAGAGTAGAATAGAGTAGAATAGAGTAGAATAGAGTAGAATAGAGTAGAATAGAGTAGAATAGAGTAGAATAGAGTAGAATAGAGTAGAATAGAGTAGAATAGAGTAGAATAGAGTAGAATAGAGTAGAATAGAGTAGAATAGAGTAGAATAGAGTAGAATAGAGTAGAATAGAGTAGAATAGAGTAGAATAGAGTAGAATAGAGTAGAATAGAGTAGAATGGAGTAGAATAGAACAGAATAGAATAGATTAAACTTTATTGTACACCAAAATAGTAACAATGTCACAGAAACTTCAAATCTGTAGGTAATACACAATTTTTGTTTACTTCTCGAAATAATATCCACCTCTTGAGATGATAATGAAAATTTGTCAATTTTACTAGGTGGAGTTTGCCACTATCCAATACGAATATACAACAACGTACTAATCTGTAACACCAAATTGCTTACAGAATGTTATCAACGTTGTGCGGGCTATAAAAGGGATGTATGTGCGCACACGTAGTTCTGCCCGCGGCTAAGATCCTGCAAACTACTGGGGTGTGTCGCAATCTTTATAGCTTGGTCCTTCACAAACATAACTAGGTGCTATCACACACTATCTTGTCAATGGTTCGATATATTTAGATACTCCAATATTATATTCGGAATTAAATATATTTTAAACCAATATTATCAGTTTTTCACAGACATTGTTTCACAGTTTTCTAGAGAAGAATGTTTACAAAATTGCAAGAGCACATCATCATCATCATCATATCAGCCGAAAGACGTCCACTGTTGGACATAGGCCTCCCCCAAGCGTCGCCACAACGACCGCTCCTATGCGTCACGCATCCATCTGATTCCCGCGACCCTGACTAGGTCGTCGGTCCACCTTGTTGGAGGCCTTCTAATGCTGCGTCTTCCGGTACGTAGTCGGCGCTCCAGAACCTTTCGTCATTGCCACTACTTGCTTATGCACATCTCATTTCAGCCGACAGACGTCCACTGTTGGACATAGGCCTCCCCTAAGTGTCGCCACAATTATCGATCCTGCGCGTCTTGCATCCATCGGATTTCCGCAACCTTCACCAGGTCATCGGTCCACCTTGTAGGAGGCCTTCCGACACTATAGCACATACGATACTTTTATTCTGGGAGTATGTTCGTTCTACTTTCACACGGTCGGAGTCGCCAGCAGAAACTGGTTAATAATATAGAAGAAAAATCCATCTTCGCAGGAAAACTACCAACAAACTTTTCAAGTACTTAGGTAGTCTTCACGGAATAAAAAAATACATGTGCTACGAGTGTAGTTATTTTTATTCTTTTCGTTACTTCTGAACAGAAATAAGTTAAAGTTGGATCTAGAAAGAAATATTCAAAACATATGGAAATAAGTGGGTCTCGAATAAATATAGAATATAATAATTTATTAAAGTAGATGATGTAGTCCTGACCTGACGAAAGATCTTTAGAAAAAAATATATATGAGCATATACTAATAAGAGCAATTGAAACAGTTCAGGAACTTTTTCTTCATGATTATTGCGCTGTCGTGCTTCGCTAAGAAACAATACCACTTTTTTTGACATTTTATATCTTCAAATAACATTTTGTTTAGAGGGAAATCCTCCAATGACTTTTCCTGCTTTAGAGCGGAACGGAAGGGCGTATCAAAATTGAAAACCGACTAAAACCCACTCCTATAGTATTCCTTCTTTAACTTACGACCCAGGACCTCGGGTTTAACCGGCTAGGGCCATAAGGCTCCAGTAGGTTTTGGCCTTACTGGGCCCCTACAGTTATGCTGCCATCTCATTGAGGTGCGCGTGGAACAATACGCGTCGTCCAGGACCCGGGCTCGGTCCAGCCAGTTACCGAAACGCCGGACGGCGAGCTACTCGAAGTCCGCGACTAGAACCCATCTGAGTTCCTAACTTTCCCTAGGCATTTCAGGACCTCGGTAACTTTTTCGAATATTCCCGTAGCTCAAGATTACCAACATGACAATTAGTGACCAAAATAACTTAATCCTCATTCTAATGTCAGTTTCTGTAAAAAAAAAAAGATACTGTAACTATAATAGATACCTACTATTTTGATAAAAGTGCCTGATCGCATTACATCTCCCAGATGTGTTGATTCCATTGTATTTGTCCAAAAAAAAAACTTATTTTGCTCTGAAGGAAAAGCGCAAACAGCAAAAAACATACGTCTTCAAGCAACTCGAGTTATCATAAGAATGAAATACGAAAAATTTCACGCATCTTATGTGCCTATCCTATAAGGAAAAAACGTGCCGATGATTTTCTATGTTTTTTTTTGGGATCCGTGTAAATAAAAAATAACAAGTAGGCTATGTATACGGTCTTTAAGGGAATAAAATTGACTTATGGAGTTTATTTTTCCTACATTATCGGGTGTAAAAAATATTTTCAATATTCAATAACCAGTGGCGGATTAAGCCAGTGCGGGGCCTGTAACAAATTCGAGAAAGAGGGCTGTAAACTTATTTAGTAGGGTACTATTATTCTCTTTTTAATAATGCAGTGAATTAAAAGATTGGGTAAGATACGTGGAAATTACAAAATGAGGGAAATCTAAGAGACCTGACCTTAACCTTCAAATTGAATTAAATAATGAGCCCTATTTATTCGGATTTCAAAATATGTATTTTGACTAGATTTTATTTGCGTTCAAGTGCAGGGACCCCTACATGCGGGGCCCCTGGATGCGTGGGGCCTGTAGCATTTGCTACTCTTGCTACATGGCTAATCCGCCACTGCCGATAACCACGATTAGATTTTGACAAGCGTCCGCGTAGGTAGAAAATAAATAATTAGGGGAAATGTTTCGTTTCACCAGAACGCTGACAAGTGGTTGTCAATTACGTTTTGACATGATAGTGGCGTAATAAAGCGTTATTTGTTTATTATAGACTAGCTACCCGCCCTGGCTTCGCACGGGTTCTTTTTGAGAAATAAATACAAAAACAACAAATTATATACTAAAACCTTCCTCGAGAATCACGCTATCGAGTATTGAAAACCGCTTGAAAATTGGTGCAGTAGTTTTTGAGTTTATGGTAAACAGACAGACAGACGCGGCGGGAGACTTTGTTTCATAATATGTATTGTTGTTTCATATTAATGTCGCGGTTTTGATAACTAGTTATAGTAGCAACCGTAAATTGTACTAACAAAACCTGGCGGGGTTTTGTTACTACAATTTACTAATTAGCAAGAATAAATTGTTAGAAATAATTATTACTTCTACCTGAATACCATTCACTGATAAAATAATAGAATATAATAAAACTATAGAATAGGCTTTCCTATCGTTTTTAAAAGGCATTGATATTAAGACGTAAAAGAAGTAATTGTAATTATATTTCTTAAATTTATTAAAAAAAAAGCGCCGCATAAAAATGTTTTGCCTGAAAAATCAATTCATAAAACTTATACCAATAAAATTCCTAGGCATGTGTGCATGTGTGGTTTACAATATTTTATTTATTTCATTTTGACGACTATCTCACCTAATGATAAGCGATGATGTGGTTTACTGACAATGGGATACACTTGCCTAAGAGTAACTTATTCACTCTTGACTTAAAGACCTCTAGATTATAGCTAACAGGAAATACAGACTTAGACAGGGAATTTCACTCCTTAGCTGTATAAACAACGTGTAACGTTAAATGCGCAAAACCTGAAAATAGTTTGATCGTTAGAGCAGAATCAATTAAATCACTTTTTAATATAGGTTACATTTTTCAAAAAATTCTTCATTAAAAATTTTGCCATTTCTATTTATTAATAGGTCAAGCCATCACGTACGCAAACCCGCTCAAATTGGTAAACAAACCCAAATAGTTGTAGTCCAATCAAATTTTCTCATATGCGGGATGATAAAAGTTCATAATTTGATAAAATTCGTAATTTTAAACTAACTAAAACTGCCCATAAAATCTTAAATTTTTCTTAAAGGTTTTTTTTCTCATAGTATTAGGTCAATTGAATTAAAAATAATTTGGGGTGTTTGAGGTTTTGCGCATTCAATGTTACACGTTGTATAATATTCTGCAGCAAGGCTCAAAATCGTGGTGTACAGAACCTAAAAAATCTTTCATCTACAAGTCACCTCAGTTCACGGCTCACAATATAATTGCTTTTCAAAACTCAAATACGACTCCGTAAATCCAAATTGTTTACTAATATAACTTTATATTTTCTCGTGTATCTACTAATATAATGTTTTGTATATTTTATGTGACATCTTCCAAGCTGAAGTTTTGTGATTTATTTTCTTTCTTAAACATAACGTCAGGTGAGGAACCATTTTTCTTTTTTAGATCGCGGCGAGGTTTCGTTGAATGTGGTAAATCCTTAGGGAGGGTAATGTTTTTCTCGAGTCTGTAACGTGGATACCTATAGCTATTAGGTTTAATGTTACTCTTGAAACCTCAAGGGCTCTTTTCCCTCAACCGATTTAGGCAACAGACGAGGTTTCACGAGGTATTATTTGTTTTTGTTGGAAGACAAGAATGTGAGTAGATTTCACACTCTATCAGTCATAAGTAATTTATTTCAGAACATCATAAATTATGTAAAATAAGAAGTCAAATAATATTTTTAGCAAATCTAAAATGTTACATGTTATTAAATTGAAGAAAACACAAACTTTTTTTTTAATTAGTATAAACTATTGCTTGACTGCGATCTCTTCTGATGGTAAGCAGTGATGCAATCTCTGATGATGACGCGCACTAGTTTATTAAGAGTCTATTCACACTAGCCTTGAAGACACCCAAATTATAATCGGATGGGAAGACCGCAGCAGGCAAATTGTTCCAGTCCTTCGACGTACGCGGTATAAACAACGAGGTGAAACGCTAATTCCGGACCGTAGAGGTTTACAACGTTGGGTGGATACTCGTCGTACGTCGGGTTGTCCGATGGTAGAATTGAGATGGCGTTATCAAGTCATGAAATTCCTGCGCACACTCCAAAATGTTAGTAAGTTAGAAGTCCTATCAATAAAAAAGTAAAAATAATTATAATCAACCCTTAGATATTCACAGACATCGTTTTTAACACGGCATGTGCTCAAGTTCTTACACTCAACATCCTAGAGAACCATTCGTTTTTTCCAAGGAATCGTATTTATGCTAGAGGGTGTGATCTGCCATTTCGTATAAGTTATCAACTTTTAAAAGGACCATTATATAACTTTTATATAAGTTTTATATAACTTTTATACGCGTAAGTACCTATCATAATCTTAATAAAAGGGGTTTGTTATGTATTTATTCTTGAAGAGCTAACCCTATCATGTTTTTACTTACAAACTTTTTTGACGGTCGAGAGTTTTTCGGCGGGATATTTGCACTCTATTAAGGTTTAGTTTAAAGAGCGAAATAAAAAACTTTTAACAAATAAAATCAACCGACGTTGTAGTTTTTTTTTTTTGGCAGTGAAATCAGTGGTTTTTTTTTTTACTTTTTTATTTGGAAGAAAATGTATTGTTACATTATACATAAATTTTAAAGAAAGTTTTTGCTTGTTTTTTGACTGGTCGTTGGCGTTGTGGCGACGCTTGGGGAGGCCTTTGTCCAGCAGTGGACGTCTTTCGGTTTTCGGTTGAAATAATGATGTTAATGAATGAACGAACACAATTGGAAACTATTATCACAAAAAAAACTGTCTCATCATCTAAAACGTTATAAAAAATCCTGTTTCCAAAACCCTGTGACGCTTTCAAATCGATAGAAATATTTAAAATACCAAAATGAAAAATGATTTTTGTAATGTCAGAGACATAAAAAGAACCTTTGAACTACAAAGGTCTTAATATTAATGTCAATAATGTTCATAATGCTTGTGTACCCAAGAACCTATTCATTTAATCATATTGACGTAACCATGGACTATGATGTGTCTATGGATGAATTGAAGAAGTTCATGGCTTCGCCCGCTCTAGAGCGAAACGGGAGCACGTGTCAGACTTTTACAGTATAAAATAGTGTCCGCTCACGGGCCTCAAAAAAACGCCACTTGAAGCTTTTTTTTAGGTGCCCTTTTTTGGCTCGTGTGCGGCGGTACCGGCACAAAAAAACGCATGAAGCCGCTTCAAGCTTCTCCAGCCACAAGCTGCCGCGCGCTTCAGCTGTTTTTTGCGGCGGCTTCTAGCTTTTATTTGTGGCCGCTTCTAGCATTTTTTGAGGCCCGAGTGACACTATAAGTTATCTACATCGATTTCGTACATTTTATATTATGCGCGCACAACTAAAAACTTACACAGTTTTTTTTATACTCGTATATTATGTAAATTTAACTAACATATTGCTAAACGCTAGAGGTAATAAGGGAAAAGCAATATCGTCTACATAACATATTTTCATGAAAGACAAGCTTTGTTTTACAAGAATAACAATATAAATAAAGCAGGTAGTTACACACATATACCCTGATTTCCGCTCTATTTACTTCAGAAATGAAAAGCGAGGAGACATATAATATAATCATTTAGGTCACATTATTTGTTTACTGAAATTCTTTTATCAATCCGATCGTATTGTTTCGGATTCTCGATACAATTTGATTGATAGCCAATTGAAGCGCAATATTCCCATCTGTAGTAAAATAATGCTTTATATTTGAACAATTCAATATAGAAGAAATAAAAAATGAATTCGGAATCTTTCCTTGTAACTGATTGGTACGAATAAAGTGGTAACATATATCAGCATTTCAGCAATCGTGTAGCTTTGTATCAGACGTTAGCAAATAAATCAAAAACCGACAACAGGAGTTCTTTCTAGTGAAATTCAGTCATCCTTATCATCATCATCATTTCAGCGAACAGACATCCACTGTTGGACATAAGCCTCCCCCAAATGCCGCCAGAACAAACGGTCCTGTGCGTCTCGTATTCATGGGATTCCCGCAACCTTTACCAGGTCATCGGTCCACCTTGTAGGAGGCCTTCCAACGCTGCGTCTTTTGGTACGAAATCGCCAATCCAGAACCTTTCAGCCCTAACCGCCATCTGTTCTGCGAGCAATGTGATCTGCCCATTGCCACTTACGTTTAGCGATTCTTCGTGCTATGTCGGCAGCCTTTGTTTTCTGGCGGATATCTTCATTTCTGTGAGGTCTTTTCTACTTGAGGTACTTTTTAGGTATTTTATTTTTGGTGTAATTATATTTTATGTGTGATGAAAATAATAAGGTATTACAGAACACCCGCCATTTTAAAATACTTTAATTCTGAAGAAGGTACAGATATTTTAGAGCTAGGTACTGAATTACCATTTTTTTTAGGCATTTTAGGTACCTACCTTTTAACGGTAGTTAGGTACTATAATTTATTTCGCTGAGATACACCCGCCATTCTTACTCTCACCGTATTTGACCACTATTCCACCTGATGGTAAGCGAACAAAAATGAACTCAGCGGTGGTCAGGCGGAAGTGTCTTTGATATTACGTACTTATCGCTAGCAAATGACTACACAGAGGCGTAGCGTGAACTAATTTAGACGTGGGCGAAGGCACATCAGTGATACCTTATTTTCTCATAAATTCGAAAACGAGACAGCGATTGTCGCTACCCAGTGTTCGACCTCAGAAGCTATTTTATTTTGACGCCGTAAAAGTATAACATAAAAATCTGCGACCACAGATCAAAACCTACCAGCTTAGTGAAGGTAATTATGACAAATATACCGCAGAACTAATGGCCATATTGAATGGGAGTAGCCATTACGGACAATGGAAGCTTCTAGCTGACATAGCTACAGATCTCAGTGGACACAGATCTTAAATAGGTATTGTCTATGATACAATAGATGATTGGTATAGGTACTGACAGACATTAGATACTTAATGTATATTATATGTAGTATTAGTTTTAATATATGCGAAACCCGAAACACGTATGTAGTCATCATCAGCCTTTTTAATGTTCCCACTGCTGGGACTTAGGGCTCCTCTCTAGGAGTGGGATTGGGCCGTAATCCACCACGCGGGCCCAGTGCGGGTTGGTGAATGTCACATGTCTTCGAATTTTTGGTTCTAGAACATACCGAATTCCTCACGATCTTTCCTTCGCCGTTTTGAGAGCAGTGGTGATGAAATAAATTACACAAAGTAATGCGCCTGGCTGGGTTTGCACCCGCGACCAACTCGTAAGTCGGGGGCGTTACCATTCGACCACCACTGCACTACGTGTGTAGTATTATTATGTACAAAATTTAATAACTGTATCATGAGCAATCACAAAGTTATAAGCTTGTTATGTGAAAGAAAGAAAAACAGTTTATTTAAGCAAAAATACATAGTCACCGGGCCATCCAGGGGACTTAGGGGTTGTTTTGCACTTGCATCTACTGATTGCTGGCGCCTCATGCCCGTTATGAACTGCCTCGACCTGTGTTTTACTTAGTATTTTTTTTTTTCAGTAAACGAAATCGGCCTCTCCATACAAACTGTCCAATCAAGTTTTTAATTTTGCATGATGAGGCTGATTTTTTTTTAGTTTTCTGAAAAAATGTCTTGTGGAAGGTTGTTCAGTTTCATCTACTGAGCAACCCCTTAAAGTTTGTGGAGGGCTGTCTCTTACACCTTGTATACTTTTTGGTCATTATCGCTTACCATTAGGTGAGATAGTGGTCAAAAAAGAAATCAAGAAGAAACAAATTAATTCATGAATCCCCAAGCGACCACCGGTGGCCGCGCATCTATTGTCTTACTATTGTGTCTCTAATTGACGGTATCTGAAGGGTTAAGACATAGAGAAATCAATAAAAGACATCAATCACATTAATACAGAAAGAATACCACTTTTTCAGTAGATTAATACGAAACCATTAGTAGGTATTATCATTAATTAGAATTACGTTAATGACTTATCATGTTAATCAATCGTCATAACGGTTATCCGTTATGTTGTTTTTACGCTAAGTGCTGCCATACGATACCCGATAATATTAATGTATCCCAATAAAAATGAATATGTAGGAGAAATTACGATAATTGATTCGGTGAAGGCTTTCAATTTTGATGACTCTGTTGACGCAATGGTATGGCGATCGTCATTTGTGCGGCGTGTCTCGGGTTAAAGGATATAGATAATAGGTTAAAGGAGATAGTGTCACACTTTTATTGATTAAATCCCCACCCCGTTCCTTCGGGCCTTCATACCGAGGCTGAGCTACCTCTCGAAAGTAACCCTGGCCCTAGTAGGCTTAGTCCCAGCTGGGTCATAGGGGATAATATTAATGTATCCCAATCACAATAAAAATGAATATGTAGGAGAAATTACGATAATTGCTTCGGTGAAGGTTTTCAATTCTGATGACGCAATGGTATAGCGATTGTCGTCCGCGCGATGTGTCTCGGGTTAAAGGAGGACCAGACGGCTGTAAAGTAGCGTTCCAACTTTTGTAAGACGAAGGAGGCTAGTCTCCACGACACAGGGGATCCTAGTGTGGAGACTAGAGCCATATCAATTAGTGTAACACATTTTTTTCTGAAACTTAAAAAAATATTATTTACCAAGGTCACTATTTTTATTTGATGGGAAAATCATCCAATGACCGGGCCCGCTCTTAGGCGGAGTGGGAAATAGTGTCAGACTTTTATTGACTAAAACCCCCACCCCGTTCCTTTGTGTCTTCATACCGAGGCTGAGCTACCTCTCGAAACTAACCCTGGCCCTAGTAGGCTTTGATGGAGCCGGGCCCCTGCTGTTGCTGACAACTCCTTGAGGCGCGCGGGTACAGTGCGCGCCGACGACGACTCGGGAACCAAGTTGACCTTGGTCTATGTGTTTGTTTTGTGTTGCGGCTAAATGGATGTAAACCACGCGCCAACATAATCGGAGGTTGGGAAAACGCGCCTCCCAATCAAGGACGTTGAAGGTCATAGATTACAACTGCTATACACAAGGATTGAAATTAGGAATTAGCTAGGGCACCTTGGTCGGGACGTTGGTTTGCAAACGTGTGGGCACCAGATTACTGTGCGAAACAAATCCCACCCTGTGGCACTATACCAAAAAGGAGATTTTTCAGCACTCATAAGTTTACAGTGTAAGTACCTAATTATTTACTCGATAAGAAGTTAGGAATCAATTACCGAGGAACACTAACAATTGGAACATAGACTTTGACAATCAGAGAATGGGTTGTGATAATTAGATTGAAAAGTTTATATTGCCAAGGTGCGATTTGTATGTCTGATCTGTTGTCACCGTAAAAAAGTCGTACGCGACAGTCAATCGTTTTGTCCTATAGGTGAATACCGCTATTTAAATATATAAGTCATGACACTTAAAACTAGACGATAATGCACAGAAACTACAAAAACAAAGGTGTGAAAGACACAAGCACTTTATGGGTTTCTTACTTACAACCAGTACTTCTGTTTTAAATCCGTCAGGTAAATATTAAAATACTTCCACGAGTAATCAGTATGTATTACGTAACTTACTGCCGCACTCAGAGACGCCCATTAACGCTAATCTCTGATTTACTAATTTTGTCATTGAATATTATAGTCTATATCTTTATGACGTTAAGTACCTTAGGTTTTGCTTTAATTGACATTAAAGTTAAATGACGTCTCTGAGTGCGGCAGTTAGACAATCAAGGGTCTAAGACGTATTAAAATGTCAAGCGTGCGAGCGTGAGAGAGGGATGGAGCTATACAGCCTATATAGCCATCCCTGTAGTAATTCAGTTTTGGTCGTCAAATGGAATGCGTTAAGAGCTAGGGCACAAAATATATAGGTACAAAAGTCAATCTAAAATCAATCATACACACACATAGAGACTGCTCACGGACACGATATCTCGGAGCGCCTCGGCCCGCTCGTCGAACAGTTCCGGCTCAAACGCTCATTAGTGTGCGTCCACCGAGCTTACGTATAAAAAGTAAAGTATATACATGAGATTGTCTTCTGTAGATACCTATCTATTTTGTGGCTAGAGCCTCAGGGCAGTTAAGTATCAATTTATTGTGCCTCCAGTATTTTCGGCATATTTCCGGATGACAGCGATTTAGAGGAAACTATTCGACGCCTGTGTATACCTATTTTGTTTCCGTATATGTGTACGTAGTTAAGTTTATTATAAATTGTTTGTAAATACTTAAGTTTATTATATAAATATATTGTTATTTACACTCCAAGTGGCCTGTACCTTAAAACTTCCAGACATTTATTCGTAAATACAGACAAGACCCTAATCGCCTACAGTACCAACCAACAACAATAACATACCAACCTAACAACCTACAATACCAGTTGCTCTATTGCCTGCCTCAGGCAAGTAATACAGAAACACTAATATAAAGCTGAAGCGTTTGAAGTGCCATACAAAAGAAACCAGACCACATATCTAATTTATTTCATGATTAAATTCGCAATATTTTAGGACCTATAAGCCGGAGAAGACTCGAAAACCATTTTCAATTACTCTTAGGAAAAACTCATCTATTTGGTCTTTATATTTTAAGAAGCTTTGAGAGTATTATACAATAACAAACTCGGGGATACGATGGTTGTCCCAGGACGGCCAGTATTAAGGGTCGTTGCACACGGGCCACATGCCACAGTCACAAAGCCCACCACGAGAAGCTAGAAGCGCCACAAAAGTGGCTGAAGTGCGCGACAAATATTTGTTACCGATGGCTGCTACTTTTTTACCCATGCGCGCAGTGTCATAATGGTCTCTAACGAAGGTTTAAAATGTGCGAGTGGCAGTTATCGGCGTTTAGTGGCCGGTGCAGGCCACAAGAAACATGTGCGGCGAATCCATATAAAATGTATGAAAATAATGAATATGGCCAGTGGCGGCGTTTTATGGTGGTGTGACCGGTGGCCCGTGTGCGGCGACACTTACGTCTAGTAGTTTAGAACAGTGCAAGTCACTTGCTTAACGAATACTTGCAACAGAATAGCTTACTTTAACTTAGAGCTCTTTTAAGTGGTCTTAAGCTAAGTACTTTTACTTAAAATTTACCTGCTTTAATGTGTCTTACTCGTCTTACTAATGTTGTACCTTTTTTAAGTGGTAGTACTTCTCTCGCTCTGGGCGGATCGGAAGGGAGTGTTCCACAGTGCCACAGTGTATCAGTGTCCTTCAGTTGCTCTTTTTGCGACGGCTACAGTAGCTCCTTTGAACAATCTGCAGCCCGGGCAGGCGTCGGTTCGGATTGGCGCGATCAATTTTGCTGACATCTCTATGAGGCGCGCGTGGAATACAACACGCTGTCGACCCAGGTTTGATCCTTACCAGATGACTGGACCATCGCCCACTGTCCGCAAGCCTGCACCTACGGTGGCCAGAAATGTCCTTGTGCCTCCCGACGCCCACGAACTCTTTTACTTACTATACTGATAATGTAATAATCCATCATTCAACAAAACAAAACACAGACCTCTTTTTTTCCCTGCCTCTATCCCATATTACACGTACTTGGCGTTGGTTTTATTCCATTCTGTCCTGTCACTCCTCACACTATCCCTAACTCCCTTTTCTTTTATATCACTCACACAATCCATTCATCTTTTCTTTGTCCTCTCTCTCTCTCTCTACATCCATATACATGTATACTCAGAACTTTTCAGTAACATTCGTTTCATCCCTCCTCTTCACATGACCATACCAGGACAATCGACTGCCTTTCAACTTTTCAGTCACTGGCGCCAGTTTCAAACTTCCTCTAATATATTCATTTCTCACTTTATCCATTCTCGTCACACCACACATCCATCTCAACATTCTCATCTCCACTACATGCAAACTTATTTCATTTATCTTTATCACAACTACAGTATAATAGGTCTTATTAAAGATTTGTAAATTTTACCCTAACAACGAAATTGGTTTAAAAATCTTCACATCAATCTTTCTCTAGGCATCAATTAACCGCTTTGGATCTCTCCATCTTAAAATCAAACCAAACAGTCTTTTGCCCTTTAAGACCTTATTGCCCTTTAAGGAACACTTCTAACCTACAGGTTGGTACTTAATTTGCAAAAACTAAAGGTCAAAGTTCAATGACCGTTGAGGTACCGAACCTCCTTGTTATTGTAACTTTGAGAGCAGGGCAAAGCTTTTCATCGCTCAAGTACTAAAAATACAGACTTCTATTTTCACTAGCTTGTAACCGTGACTGCAGCTGTGTTATTTTTCCAGTTCATTCTAGAGGTCGAAATTAAAGCGTAGGAAGCTAATACGCATACTATTGACATTTCGTGTTATTTTATGTGACTTTCCTATATTTTATTTTAAACTCGCATCTACCTACGGCTTTGCCTGCGTGAAACTCGAAAATTATCCCAAGAGGAGATACTCCTAGGATAAAAAGAATCATATGTCCCATTCCAGGACGCAGTCCCATGTGCCATATTCCATCGAATTTCGTTTAGCATTTTGAGCTTGTAAGAGTAAAAAACATACACATACTTATACTATCACCTTTAGGTATAATATTAGTGTCATTTTTCTTAATTTTCTAACCATAGATAGACAACTAGACACTATCTTCTTAAGGTTTTTAGTCCCTTGAACATCTGGCCGGAATTAAATGGACACAAAACTCGTACCGTAGTACCAGTATCTGTGCACTTAATTCCGGCCAGCGCGCCGGGATAGAGCCCCGCTGACCTTTAAATGCATCTTCCTTGCGAATTAGATTGATTTACCAGATTTACAGCGATGTTTATTTTGAAGAATATTTAAAATCACCAATTTGAATGAGTAAAATGTTTTTATAGATCCAAGTCGTTTCGAAGGAGTAAGGAAAAGTTTCGAACAAAAAAAATGAAAGTTTATGTGTTGATTATGAATCTATAATAATCTTTTTTTTTTTCAAACCTATGAACCTGGCCTTTACCGAGCAGTAGGCTTCAGATATTCACTGTTGTAAGCACAGAACAGAAGAATGATTTCGTGTTCTGTGGTTGTAAGGCACTGCTCAGGCGAAATATGAACATTTACAAGGACTTGACAGTGCTCCACGGCACTGCTTACCTACCCCCTCCAAAGAATACAGGTATAATATAATATAACATTCCACAACTATCACACAACGCCGTCAGTCCCAAGCTAAGCAGAGCTTGTGTTATGGGTACCAGACAACTGATAAACAAGCTTATATATTTCTAAATACATACATATTATAGGTATGTTGTATGTATCTACGTTACGTCAAAAAACATGCCTTGAAATTGGCATAGATATTAGCCAAAATAATAAAACTTAAAGAATCGTGAACTACCTGCTGGCCAAGACTAAGCGAGCCAGCCCCGGAGGACACGGTGGAGCACACAGTTGAGGTGTGCCCTGCTTGGGCGGAGCAACGCCGTGTCCTCGTGGGGGCGATCGGCGGCGGAGACCTCTCGCGCCGGGCCTTGGTTCAGGCCATGGTCCGGAGCGAGGAGGAGTGCCAGGCGGTCGCCTCCTTCTGCGAAGCAGTAATGCTAGCAAAGGAGGAGGCAGACCGCATCAGGCGACGGCGCCCCCGCCACCGCCGCCGGGATTCCGATCCCGATTTCCGGCCACCGTAGACGCGGGCTCGCGAACGGCGAGCCATGGGTAGCTCGCTGTCCGATCGTCCGGTAACTGTCCGGACCGAGCCAAGGCGTCGACGGCGCGCACTGTTCCCGCGCGCCCCAAGGAGTTGTCAGCAACAGGAGGGGCCCAGCTGGGTCGAAGCCTACCGGGGTCGGGGTTATCCGAAAGGAAACTAGAGCCCCGGTATGAAGGCTAGAAGGAACGGCGCGGGGTTTTTAGTCAGTAAGACTCTGACACTGTCTCCCGCTCCACCCAAGAGCGGGTTTCGTCAATGATGATTTTCCCCGTCGACAAAAAAAAAAAAAAGCGAGCCAGCGACTAAGAACGTTTAAAGCGACAAATTACAAGTTTCACTTACAGAATCAGTTTCGACGCTGAGCGAAGATTAACAAAGCAATTATTTTAAAATAAAAAGAGCTTTTTCAAAGAAAGTTTATTCCAATAAGTGAGTAATTTCAGTAATCCACTTAACTTGTGAATCGAGGACAGTTTTTTTATCTGACTACCCTAAGGAGAAGTGATGGTTTTTGTTTATTTATCAAGGTTATCCACGCTTAAGGAATTTTATCAACATAGAGACAAATATGTCACAATATAAACGGTCCTAGCTCGCCGTCCGACCGTCCGGCAACCATCCGGACCGAGCTCAGATCGTCGACGGCGCGTGGTTTTCCACGCGTGCTTCAAGGAGTTGTCAGCAACCATAGGGGCCCAGCAGGGTTAAAGCCTACTGGGGCCATGGGTGATACTAAAAAGATCCCCGGGGTCCTGGCACAATGGCAAAGCAGAAATAGGAGTGGGTTTTTAGTCAGTAAAAGTCTGACACTATCTCCAACTCCGCCCATGAGCGGGGGATGTCGTTAGATATTTTCCCAAAAATTTTTTTTTTTTTACCAAACCAAACATTTTGGCTCGTCGCGTACATCGAGGGACTGGAACAATTTGCCTGCTGCGGTCTTCACGTCCGATTATAATTTAGATGTCTTCAAGGCTAGAGTGAATAGGCTCTTAATAAACTATTACGCCTCAACATCAACGATAACATCACTACATACCATCAGATGGGATCTCAGTCAAGCACTAAAATTGTAAATGCAAAAGTTTTTGGGTAAATGTTTGTTATTACTTCTATTCAATCAAACGGCTGAACGGATTTGAATGAAATTTAGCAGACAGGTAGACCATGCCCATTTACTAATATACTATACTTCTTATATACACAGATGTGTATATGTTTTCGTGTTTGTAAACGCAACCTTGACACAAGAATTATATCTAGTTTGGAGCAACGTTTAAAAAATTAACAAAAATCGTATTATTTGCGTTGTCGACCAAACAATTTTTTTTAAAACATTAATAAGGGGTTTCCTTCAAAACCGTTCGAATTGACACAATCGCTACTCTAAATACTTTATTATATTAAAAGCAGTGATTTTGTTCAATCTTTAACGAAATTCAAATTTTCCGACCTAAAATTAAATTCTATCATTTTACGACCACGCAAAGATTTCCTGAGCAATTTCTACCATCCATTAAAATTTTATTCAACACGGGCAACACGAAACTTCGGTGTTGCCATACCATAAGTATCTTTATACTTACGGTAGCCTCTTAGTTTATGGTTAAGCCTAGTCTCATATGTCTAATACATAAGCCTTCGGTAAACTAGATAAACCATAACTCAACAAGTGGGGGTATGAACTCGGGAACTACTCGTATTTGGAGTTCGAAATCCGATCGTAACATACATCACATGGGAAGCCCCTACCAGAAGATATAGGTTCAGTGAAAAGTTGGTTAAATATTGATATTAATGTTACAGTTACGGACTGCAATACTTCCTGGTCGGTTTTGTTATTGCTGAGCTTGAATTCCAGGAAAGAAAGAATATTGGTATATTCATAAAAACAAAAAACGTCTTAAAAGCATCATTGAACCAAAAAGTAACCCAGCTTAGCATCAAAAACACTTTTACACGTCAATACTGTTTTCAGTCAGTTTTAACGAGATCAGGCCGGTGTTTCCTAGCTGACTACCCTGAAAAGAAACATCGAAACAAACTCAGGGGTCAAAGCCTCTTTTAAAGTCCATACATAAGTACATGTAATGGTCAAATCATATGAGAACCATGCAGATTAGTGTCTCAGATGGTCTTTTGAGGAAAAACCACACAAATTTGAGTGGACCTGTCCAGTCAGTGTAAGCATCTGTCAGTATTCGTGTAGCTCGAACTTAATGTCAGGTAACAACATTATGTTGGTGTCATATTCTCGAACATGCATGACGTGAGTAAATAGGTTTGACGCCCAGGTCGTGATATAATTCCTTAAATATTGATATTTGTGAGGTACTGGTCAGACGCGAGTCTGTCAATAATGATTAAAAAAAAAACATTCTACGGGAATACGTAACCAAAAAGTCAATGAAATCTAATATCGGCTATTATCACACTATAATAGGCGAAAGTTTGAGTGTTTGTATGTTTGTTACTTCTTCACGCTCGAACGGTAAACGGATCTTCATGATACTCGGTAGGTACACGGGTAAACTAAGTCCTCCAATAGCACAAAGATACTTTTAAGCCTTTTTTCAAATTCAAAATTCAAATATTTTTATTTCACATAGACCTACATGGGCACATAAAAAACGTCAAAAGCTAATGCATGGTTCCACATTGGCCGTTTCCTATAGAGAAGAACCGACAAGAAACTCCATGATAACTCTTTTAAAACACTGGTTGATGTTACAATATTTCCATATTAAGGAAAGGCAAGGTTGACTTTCTACTATATCATGCAGGTGAAACCACTAGCAGCAACTAGTTTATTCTATCAACAAAAGCAAGCCAGTATTTCCAATCACTCTCTTTTGATCATATAACCCTCCAATTTGTAAGGGCCGGAAAAATGCTTGTCAAATAATTTTCCACCAGTCACGGACCCTGCGAACCTTTATTGCAACAAAAAGATTTGTAAATTAATTTGGGTACAAATAGTATTGTCATATAAGAATTACACTTAATAAACAAATGCACGTTTTTTGTATTTGAATTTAGAAGTCGAGAAAATTAATTATTAATTAACATGTTTTTACACCACCTGCTCGTTAATAGTACATTATGCGACTTTTAAAGACACTGCTTTATCCCCATAAAGCAGGGTCCTTAAGTCGCGGGCGGCACGTTGAATTCCGAACAAAACGAAGGTTGGTAAGTGTAATCCCGAACGACAGTGAGGGATTTAATCGAGCAGGTGGTGTAAAATGACCTTCTATTCGTCATACGTTTCCTCCCCTAGAACCAACAATGCCTGAGTACCAACAATGGAAACATTATAAGGCCGACTATGCTATGCTATGCCATACGTCATATAACCATCACTTAAAGCAAGTCATTCTGTCTCTAAGGAGATAATGCAGTATGGGCGATCCCTAGGGAATAATGAGATTTGAATTCGGAACATCGAAAATCGTCAACATAAGAGAATTAAAATGTACGTGCATCAAAAAAGTTTATTTGTATGTATATTATAATTTACAAATAAAAAAAGTTATTAGTTTTAATTATCTATTTCAAAATTTACTTTTTTTTACCGAAATCGCACCTATTTCAATGATTCTACATATTGTCTAGTTGTGTAGACACTTGAGATATAAAACTAGACTAATTTTACATCACAATATACAGTTAGAATCAATTTACAAATATTTAAAACAGCCATTAAATTTCCTTCAACAAAATCCTGCCAAAACATCGATTTTCAACTTAAAACACATCTAGTAACACAACGAATGATTTTTTTACTTGTCAATGGAATTTTGTCATACAGCCTAGTCCACGTGCTGTACAAAGGTAATGCCTTATTAACCTATAATAAGTATTGATTAGGTGACAACGTGTACCTACTACACTATTCTGTTAGGGCGCGGTTTCCATATTGGAATGTTGTCGTAAATGCCACGACATGGATTGCAGAAATATTTCAGATAAGTAAAATTATTTCATACCCCATTTGGGTAAGTAAACCTTTTTGTGTTTACGTCAAAATGGTTTATTAATGACTAGCTTCTACCTGTGGCTTTGCACGTATTCAATTATAAAATCATCTCGATATATTATCTACTTACGAGATAAATTGTATCCTAAGTCCTATTTCAGGACATGATCTACCAGACATCAAAATTTCATCAAAATCCGTTCAGCCGTTTGAGTGTCAAAAAGTAATAAACCTTTAACAGATACGTACCTTACAAACTTACACCTGTTTTAATATCAGTGTGTGACAGTTTATGAGTGATGAGTCATGAACAAACTAATGTGCTACTGTCAACAAAAAAAAAGTAGATAATTTATTGTAGCAATCTCAAAGCATAACGTTTTGACTTATTTTCATAAAATTCTATTAGATTCATAGCAAAACTAGTTAAACTTCGTTAAACATATCGGGAATAGGATGAAGTTTAATCCTAGAGTCGTTTTTCAAGTTTGAAGAAACAATTAGTTTCCTCTTCGATAAACTGTACTGTTTCCAATTCGATTTTCCAATTTCCTAAAAACTCTTGGAAAACCGTTGCTAACAAAACCTAAACAGAACATAGTGTTGTACCAGAGATTTTTATTTTATTCCTGCTGGTTACACTGTACAGTCAAACTAAAAAAAAGTTCGAAATTTGAAAAATAAAAGGGACTAAATAATGTTCTAGATTTGAAAATAAAAATTGTTCGGTCAATCATTCGTATTTGAAATTCGAAACAAGTGAAAAGTTCGGCACCGATATGAAAGGCAAAAAATTAGGAGTCGGTTTTTAGCCAGTAAGAGTCTGACACTATCTCTCGGTCCGCCCAAGGATGGATGCCATTTGGATGAACTACTAACTACTACTACTTTGTTTGCTACTTTGGATTGTACTATTCGAGGAACACGAGTTTCTTTAGGTAAAAGTAGGTACCAAATTATAAATAACAAGCGACCCGTCGACTTTACGCAGATGTAATTAAACTTTTAGCGGTTTTTTCAAAAAAATGATTGTTCATACAAATGGCAATCCGAGATATTGC
Source organism: Mythimna lalbum (assembly GCA_949319445.1). Lineage (NCBI taxonomy): Eukaryota > Metazoa > Arthropoda > Insecta > Lepidoptera > Noctuidae > Mythimna > Mythimna lalbum. The sequence goes on along the minus strand of OX439346.1, from coordinate 18,888,934 downwards.
TGGCAGAACAGATGGATTTTTTTAAGCCGGAAAATCATGCAATGATATTCCTCGCGCTTGGGCGGAGCGGGAGATTACTGCCTAAAAACCCACTCCTGTTCCTTCGTTGCCTTCCGTACGGGTGCAGAGTCGGCTCCAGTGAAATCGGATGCAGCTGAATCTTGTTTCCAGGAACACCTATCTGACCTCCAAAACCCAGTAATTGGGAAACATGATATACCTCTTGGTTAATCCGTAACGACTGTCAACGATCTACAAATGAAAGAGGAATCTCGGTATGTTAAGATAATCAGCGCCCCTAATACGACCCACTGACCACCCATCCATATACCGGCCTCGTGAAGGGTTGCTTAACCTTTAAGATTGCCCTTTTTTTATTCTAAGGATTGTTCCGCTCTAGGGCGAAGAAAGTCTGACACGCCCTCAAAATAGTCAATTCAGGAACTCACCCATAATGTAGAAACATAAGTTGGTGAACCAAAGCCGAAACAAAGTTTAGCCTAATCTTTAAATTCTCTATGAAAAGAAACGTTTTAAAAGTTCTGATTCGCCGAATCATTGCCGAGTGTATGATCGCATCTAGATAACCTTTCCGGCTATTTTGAATGTTTTCCAACTGTTCTATGTTTGAAAATTATATCAGTCAAAAGCTATTTGACATAAGAAAAATATTTTAAACCTGTTTTCAGGAGATTTCAACTTTAAGAAGATAATTAATTGTCTTATAAGGTTTCAGAAAATACTGGTTTATCTTTTTAATGCCAGACATGTTTTCTTTGTTTGAAACCGAGTCCAAGTCCAAAATAAAAAAAACATTTCGAGTCCTCAATTTCAACTGCAATTCGTATTTTAAAACCGTACTTTGTGTAAATGTAATGAAGATTCAAATGCCCCATAAACAAAACGAAATAAACAGTGAGACATAAAAACAGATAAATTCAAATTTTTACGTCCGACATTAGCGAAAAGTTGGATTCAAATCTCGATTTCATCATTTTCCGATTCGCTTTTATGTGTAAGAAGTACGTAGAGGATTATCTTTACTCTTTTTAAATAGTAAAGTAGTATCATTAGATATTAAACGATGACATTTTTACACTTAGTGTCATGAATTATTACCTACATAGTTGAAACAAAAAACATACATACCCGCACTAAAAATCCAGAATCTGTGTAAAACTCCACAAAAAAAATTCACGGCACTATAAAACTCACTGGCACGTTTCACTAATAGTTTAAAAAAAAATAGCCACAATTTAAACAAGGAACGGTAATGCGTTATTTTTTTAAATAATCGCGGTAAAGCCAAGGCGTTGACTCCGTCCAGCCTGCGCGGTAGGCGTCCTGACGTTGTTACCTCGCGTCGCCCACTGCTTCTCGCGCAGACTTCGCGCCGTGTTCACAATTCGCTTTCAGACATCGCTTGTGATATGCCCCTGTGAGCACTATATGCATAGCACAACTGTTGCTTTTGGTTTACATAAAGCGTCAAAAACACTTTTCAGGTAGCGTACTACAACGCTACGTTGGGAAAGTACGTTTTATTTGATGAAAATCAGTTTGGATGTGCTACAATATTGTATGAAATAGCGGAATGTATCAATATTAGGGATAGATATTGCTAACAGTGAGTCACTACACTGATTACTGAGATACGTAGCTTATTTCATCAGGTAGGTAGTGTAGGATCTATTTTGAACATTGTTAGTTAGTGTTCCAAAACTTCCAGGTTTTTCTATAAAGCATTCTTTATGTTAACTGAAAAACGGAGAGTAACCCTCCAAATTGCCTTTTGTACCAGAAAACGTGTGTTCAAACACTCCCAAATTACTTTGCCATTATAAACTCACACGCCTGAAACATGTAGATTATTTTTACAAAACGTAGGAACGGAAACACGGTGCGTGTGAAACTCGCCCGTCGCCCCTTTCCTCGCATAGATCTTATAATAATCTGTGTAACCCAATTTTACGCGTAACTACACGTAAATTAGCGACGGAACCCAGGTGTACCGTGTCGAGTGCGTTTCATAGCTTAGTGTTGCCAGCCGAAGCGAAATATTGTCCCGGCCTCTTATACCTACCAATTCAAATTATTACTTCCTTGAAAGTTGTTGACTCAATATTCAATTTTCAATATCCAATGGCTTTGCCGATAAACTGACTGTAATATTAAAGTTATGTTACAAGATCAATACACAACAAAGTGTCTGAAGTAATTAAGAAAGTTGTAAGAAGTAATTTAATTTATTAGTTATGCTTTGACGCCACAGCGTAATCTACGAGTACCTATTAAAATCCGGCCTAGATTTTATTTATTTAAAAGTATCTCAATTTCAATACAATTCTCCCAAGAGATTTAAGAGACTGTTTGTTACAAAAAAATCATTCTTTTTCTACCATCAAAGCAGTTTTTCTACAATAGCAACACTGACTCAAGTGATTGATGCTTTCGCGCCAAAAAGAATTACAGCCCAGTTTATGAATCACGGCCGACATGTTTTACATAATAACGCCTTGTTTCAGCCGCGATCGAAATAAAAGATAAAAATAAACACGTTATCAACGCACCTTTTTGTTTATGAGCTGGTCAGGATATTAATCACGGGCACAGTTGCCAGCAGATAGAATGTTTAGACTGTTTTACTATCGCGGAAAATATTTGTTTATGTTACTGTGAAAGAGAGATTGGAGGTGAATTTAAAGATAGGATAGGGGTTTGTGCGAGAGAGTTACCGTGGCCTAACCTAGAGAGTTAATGGAGAAACACTGGTGGGTTTTAGTCAGTATACAATAGTTTGGCACGCCCTTTCTCTGTACCCATAGACTGAAATATTACATTTTGATACAAGTTCAGAAAGTTTGTCATTGCGACCAACGCCGACGCGGAATTCGCACGAGCCGAAGGCGAGTGTGTTATGGAATAATACACTTATGAAGAAATACTTTGAAAACTTGCGACGCATTTTTGTTCATCCGTAGGTACATTTTAGTTTTGAATAAAAAGGCAGCAGGCTAACGCAAGTAGGTGTTTTTTACCTTAATCATCTAAAGAATTCCTCTCTTTAAATCTTAAATTCAACATTTTTTTCTCAAATAACAGAAATATAACATAATATTTAATAGACTTTATCCCGCGCTTTACTTTTTTTAGCTTGAAGGAGAAGCTAGGGTATTAACCGTTATTCATCCAACAAATAGAAATTCAAATATTAAATAACTTGACCGTCAATTTGAAGCCTAATAATATGAGAGAGAAGCCATCATTCCGTCCCTTTTTCGCATCCGTTCCCCCTCCTAGTGGCACACTATCGCTTTCTCTGTCTCTCCTCCCACCACCACTAGCAGCTGCAAACGTCGGTTTGCCTTTGGATTTGACTCATTGACGTCGTTGTTCCTGTCCTGACAACACCGGAGAGAGCAAGGTATGAATTTACCTTTATAAGTGCCTCATAGAAATCTACTAGAGTTAATAACACTATATTGTACAGTTTACAGTTAAAAATCTAAGTTAAAGAAAAGTGTTTAAAACTAAAGTTTAGAATGCTTTAAAAAACTCAATAGTTTGAACAGCATCTATACTTCTAAATTCTGTACATAATAGTGTCTAAACTCTTAACGGTGTTACCGTTCGTTTCTTAATAATTTAGAATTATTTATGTACCCTCCGTTTTTAACTTTTGTGGCATACAGTTATTATTGTATTTCAGTGTGATATTAATAGTAATGAGTGATCAAAATACCTTACCGGTCCACACTCAAGATGAAAATAAAGAGAGTAGCGTACAATCTCAGAAAAGAAAACGCCGCGTTCGTGATTCAAGTAGCTCAACATCATCCAGTTCTAGTTCAAGTTCTAGTAGCTCTGACCGTTCGTCGACACGCAAGCGATCTCATCGTTCGCGAAAAAGAAATAAACGTCGCCAAAAAGCCCGTAAATTAGAAAAGTTATTTAACGAAGTAGCCGATCTGAAGAAAAAGTTCACAAATCGTGCTAATAGTGAACTTGGTTTAGGATCATTATACGAACCTAGTCGAGAGGATTGTTTAGAAGATAATGTGAGCCGCGAATTGTATAGCAATGATGATGAGTACATAGTTGAATCGAATGATATTGAATTAGGGCCCGAAATTTCACTGTCTATAGGGACTAAAATTAAAGATCCTGATATTTTAAAGACGCCCACTGCGTATTTAGAAGTTTTAAAAAAGATTCAACGTTTAGACGATCCCGATTGGACAAATGTGAGATATTCCGAAGTACAAAAAAATTATAGGCATACCCCCGGTTTTACGGAACTCGATGCAAATGATGAAGTGAAACGTTATGACTCTTCACGCTCTTTGATTAATATGGAAAAAGCGTTTGGTTCTTTGACTTTTGCCCTTATTAAACAGAAAGAACAACTTCAAACGGAGCTCCGCTCATTTTTAAGCTGGACACGGCAAGCGGGTAATTTGAACCCAGACACTATATGTGAAAAAATAACGGATATTTTTGTAAATGGTGAGTATGCTAGAATTTCGAGTGATACTTTACAAATGATTTGCGGACATCGCGCAGAATGTATCCAACAGCGCAGAGAAACTATTTTAGCTAGTGTTAAAGACCCATTGCACAAAAGTTTAATAAGAAAAATTCCACCGTCTTGTTATAATCTATTTGGTGCTGAACAACTTACTTCTGCATTAGAAAAAGCTGGAGGCGTGAATAAAGTATTTTGGCCTCGTGACAAGGATTGCGCTTCTGCACCGCAGACCGATCCAAGTACTTCCACGACTCAGCGAAAGTTACCACTTCCGAGTCAAAGAAAGGTGGCCTATAAACAGACGGGGCAAACAACTTCAAGAGCAAACAATACACCTTTCCATAACAGTGGCAAGCCCTTTCGGGGCCGGGGCGGTAAGCAGTCAAATTACCGCAGACCTAATGACGATTCAAATGCATATAGGCACAAAATCTCTTCCTCATCCCATCGGGATAGGAGAGGAAATTTACGCAGATTCTGACTCAACGAGTTTGTTTCGCGCCGGTCAGCTGAGCCTCTTTCACAAGCGGTGGAAGAAAATGGGAGCACCAGACTATATTTTAAAAATAATATCTGGATACCGAATCCCATTTGTACGGAAGCCTCCGCTACACTTGCCCAATCTACAAAATGCAGTCCAAGCGACGCCTCATTCCCCAGAAATGGACCAAATCATTTACAAAATGTTATCAGAAGAGGTACTCACAACTGTGCCGCTGACACAAAGTTTTATTTCGCCCATGTTTCTGGTACCCAAAGAAGACGGAAAGTTCAGACCGATTTTCAATCTCAAAGCCCTGAACCGATACGTCGACGCCTCCACGTTTCGCCTGATCAACATTTTCAGAATCCCAGACTTCCTCCAACCGAACGATTGGATGGTGAAACTGGACTTATCCCAGGCATATTTCCATTTACCTATAACAGAGGGCCACAGAAGATTCTTACGGCTAATTTACCAAGGCCAATTGCTTCAAATGAACTGCCTGCCCTTCGGGCTCAGCTCAGCACCGAAAACATTTGCCTCTTTGAGCAACTGGATTGCCCAGACTCTCCGAGACCGCGGAATGCGAGTCGTAATTTATTTAGACGATTATCTTCTAGTCAATCAAGACTACGATACACTGGTGACTCACGTCAAAATTACAGTAGACATCCTAAAATATTTAGGGTGGATGATAAACTACGAAAAGTCTATCTTGCAACCGAGGCAAGCAATAGAGTATCTAGGCATAGTATGGGATCCTTGGAAAAATTCAAAATCACTTCCAACAAAAAAGTGTCTGAAAATGAAAACCATAATCACACACTTGATCAACAATCAAAAAGCTTGCCTGAGAGATCTACAACGTATCATAGGAATGATGAACTTTGCAAGCTTTGTTGTGCCACGGGTAAGGATAAATTTTCGTCAACTTCAAAGGCTATGCATCAGCATACTACACGTAAACCCGACCATAAAGAACTCATTGCCCAAGGCAGCTCAGAACGACTTTAAATGGTGGCTAAATCATCTGGACACCAAGTCTCCTATCCATGTTCCACATCCAACACACTATATTGTCACGGATGCATCGGACGACGCCTGGGGTGCTTACATAAACAACACCTATATTTCCGGGACATGGAAAGTAGAAGAAAAACTTCTTCATTGCAATCAAAAGGAGATGCTTGCCATTCTAAAGACTATCCAACATTGTGGCCAAGGCCTGCACAAAGCCAGTCTATACATTCAGTGCGACAACAAGACCGCGGTATCGTATCTGAGGAACGAAGGCGGCACGAAATCTTTAGCACTGATAGATCTAACCTATCAGATTTTACGGCTCATAGATACTTATCAGATGCACTTAATTATTTATCACATCCCGGGCGTGTACAACGTGGAAGCAGACAGGCTATCCCGATTGCAAAAACTGCCAGAGTGGCATTTACTCCCTCAAGTTACAAACCTTATATTCGCCAAATGGGGAACCCCGGTGATAGACCTGTTCGCATCTCAGCAAGCTCATGTAGTTCCCAAGTACTGCACTCTCGATCACCGAGATCAGGAAGCCGTATTTCAAGATGCCTTCAGCCAGATCTGGGACTACCCTTTGGCATGGATTTTTCCTCCACCGTTTTTAGTACCCAAGGTTCTAACTCATCTGAACAAATGTCGGGGAATATTCCTGGTAGTGGTTCCCAAATGGAACCAAGTCTTTTGGCGACCAGACCTGAAGAATCGTGCAATAGATCACCCTTGGACGATCAGGAACCTGTACAAAGTACTAGTAGACACCTCAACAAACAGTCTCCCGCACAAGGCCAACGAGATGACGTTGGAAGTTTGGAGAATTGGGGGTGGAATGAAAAGCTAAGTGACTGGTCAAAGCAACAAAAGAGCCTACTCATGAAAAGCTGGCGATTATCTACTATAAGAACATATAGTCCACCCTGGGCTCGCTGGATGAAATGGGCAAAGTTAAATAACATTTCTGTAAGCGAACCGAGTGGTTCGGCTCTTGCTAGATTTTTATCTGATCTTCACCTAAAAGATGGGCTCTCTTATAACACTATACTTATCCATAAAGCAGTGGTTTCCACTTTATGTAGCCCAGAATCTACAGAACGACTAAGTGGACATCCTTTAGTTAAACGAATACTAAAGTCCATAGCATTAGCTATTCCAAAACCCTCTAAGACCAAGGTTTGGGATGTTAATCAAGTGGTATCTTTACTGTCTCAACAGAATCCTGATACAGATAAACTTCATGATATATCAAAACATACAGCATGCCTCCTGTTACTGTGTTCTGGTCGCAGAGTCCATGACCTAACCTAATTGAGCGTAAATCCCAATCAATGTGAAATTACTGATGATTATATTATCTTGTGGCCAATGTTTGGCTCAAAAACTGATTCTGCAAATTATCGTCAATCAGGTTGGAAGTTAATGATCAATAAAGACGATCAGTGCCTAAATCCTGTGCATTGGATTTCAAAGTTGATAATAGCTGGTAAGAACAGGAGAAATGAAGCTCAATGTGATAATTTATTTATAACTGTGCGTGGCAAAGCTCGTCCTGCTTCACGCTGTGTTATAGCTAACTGGGTCAAGAAAGTACTAAAGGATGCTGGGATTGAAGCCCCAGCTGGAAGTGTAAGGTCTGCTGTAGCTTCAAAAAGGTGGCATGAAAACTGCACAATTGATGATATTCTCTCCAGAGGCAATTGGAGATCAGAAAATACATTTAGGAGATTTTACTGCAAAGAAGTTAGAACAACAAATACTCATAATTCTATTACAAGTTTATTTAATGCAGTGTGATTGTTGTCTTACTTTATTAAATGTGTAGAGCGAGTAGCTCGGTTTGGCTCATTTACGTCCAGCCATTTGTTATTTTTTGTTACAAAGAATATTTATTGGTTTTCTTTTTTAATAATAAAACTATTTTGTTTTAAAAGACTAGTTTATTTATTTTTTGTACCTCTGTAACATTATATTTTATTATACAGTTGCAAGTGCAAGGTTTTATCTCTGTCACCAGTTCGTCACGTCCGATGACTAAGGACCCAGTCCTTTTCATCGTCTTGTGACCTAGATTTCAATCTCATAGTCACATTGACGTCTCCACCACCACCAGGCGATACCAAACACGTCTCTCATATTATTAGGCTTCAAATTGACGGTCAAGTTATTTAATACAAACGTTTTACCTAAAATAAAACGTAAATTAAATTACTTACCTAAATTTGAAGCCTAATAACTTAAAATGCTGCCTGGTTCTACAACGACTTCAATGAGTCAAATCCAAAGGCAAACCGACGTTTGCAGCTGCTAGTGGTGGTGGGAGGAGAGACAGAGAAAGCGATAGTGTGCCACTAGGAGGGGGAACGGATGCGAAAAAGGGACGGAATGATGGCTTCTCTCTCATATTATTAGGCTTCAAATTTAGGTAAGTAATTTAATTTACGTTTTATTTTAGGTAAAACGTTTGTATTTTTTAATTTAAAACACAGATAATTGTTAATTTGTTGCTAATAACCAATTATTGTGTAATTAACTTACTTATGATATTCTGTTCATAAACACAATTTAAACTTCCGTTATATATTAAAACCTAAAAAAAACTGCAGCTCTTTACTTTAAAAAAAAAAAAATCCCGTTGACCGTGACGAAATAGGAATGAAAAAGGCCTTGTTTTGTTTAACCCTTCAGATACCGTCAATTAGAGACACAATAGAAAGACAATAGATGCGCGGCCACCAGTGGTCGCTTGGCACCAGTGGTCGCAACGAGGTTGATAAACAATGCGATAAGAGCCAGTTTTCGAGTAAGTGTATTGAAAACATAATTATTTTGATGTCTGTATGTACCTCGGTTGATATCTATGATTGTAGATTTCAAACACAAACATCTTTGATGGAATTATAAATAACTAGCTATTGCCATCGGCTTCGCTCGTAAAATTATTCCTTGGGATCATAGTCCCGGGAAAAAGGTAACTAACTATATTAAATCTTTGAAAGTGAACAAGAAGTAATGTGGCCACATACATATTATATGCGGGTGTACATTGATTGAGTAACGTTAAGATAATGCATCACGACACACATTTTCACTGTTTTTCATACAACCGCTCATAACCGATTATGACATTATTACACATTTTTCATTAGATATTGATTTCATTAGATTTTCATTAGATTGGAAACACAGTATCTTGTGGATATTATCTAGGCTTCTATTAAAATCAATTTCAAAATTTGTGTTAAACTAATCCAGTAAATACCTCTGAAAATCTCCTATTTTATATGAACACTTCATAATTTGCCTAAAAATCAAAAAAGTAAAACTATAGAAACCTTGCAAATTTTATTAAGATTCTAAATGACGACTATTTGTTGACGCCAACTTTTTTCAAAAACTTTTAAGGGTTTAAAAAAAACAGCTATTTCTTGGAGCAAGTTTTGTGAAATATTCGAGTAAATCTTGGAATTTACGAATACTAACAGAGTTTTCAAGCGTTATCTCTCTTTTTTTGCGTTGCCTTTTCGTGAAACTTCGCGTTGGATTGCGTTGGATAAAGTAACAAGCTTTTAAACCATTTTCGATGTTGACGATAGGCGAGTGGAAAATCAAAACGGTAGTTTTGATTAAGTAGTTGTTTATTTTTCGTCTAGTTTAAGCAACTAGACGAAAGTTAAACAACTAATCGAAATCACGGAGCTAGATTCACTCTACACTCCTCTTTAATTAACAGATCTCCACAAAAACGAACTCTAAAATACAACGTAAACATTAAAAGTTCTCAATGTTTACCTAAGAAAGTGTTTCATAGTTCCAGCTGATTATTCCCCGCACAACTTGTGAGTGTAAACTGAAGAAATGGGTCACGAAAGTAGTTTGCAAGAAATGGACCGACGATCTGGGATATGTAGGGTGCAATCTTAGAGTTCCGAATCTGGATGTAAGATCGAGTTCTGAAGTGGCGATCGGAACTTTGTTTACTACAGAATCGAGTTAAATCGATTACTGTAATAGTGTAGCGCTTAGTGAGATATAGGTAAGCCAATCTGTTTAGTCGATTACGAGTACGCGGGGTGGATGTCGCAGTCATACACACAAATCGTTTTGGAAACACATTCATTGTGCGTACAGCTAAGGCATGGAATTTCCTGCGAGAGTGTATGTTTGCCACAACTTTATTTATTTTTCCTAGCCTTTACTGTTTCCCGACTGGGTAAAGGCCTCTCCGTTCGTTGTAGCGACGCTCCCCCGAGCGTCGCTACAACGAACGGAGAGGCCTATGTCCAACAGTGGACGTGTATCGGCTGAAATGATGATGATGATGATGAAAAGCCTCTCCTGCACGTAGAGTTGCCCAGAGAAGCAAACAATGTCTGTGGTTTAAATGTAAGGCAGGAGTTTGGTTTTTGTCAGTAGGAGTCTGTCACTGCCCAGACTGGCTTGTATGTGAGACAGCCTGGCCGTCCATGAGGATTTCCCACTACTGCCGAAAAAAAAAGGCCTCTCCTTAGTCCTTCCTGACATTCGTCTCGAACCAGTTCACGAGATACGCGTTTAGATTATCTCACCTATACCCCTAGCCAATTTGCTAATCTGCAATCGGTAACGCTTGTAGAAAGCTTCAAATGTACGGGAATGACGTCTTTCAACGCTCAGTCACGTGGTCAGAACAAAAGAATTAGCGGCGCGGCCAACTCAAAGCGCAAGCGAAACGGTTGTAACTTGGCTAGGGGGGCAGGTCTTTTAAGGGCAGCCTCGATGGCATTTTCCCTTTGCAGGAACCCACTACGTGGTGACGCTTGCCCAGCAGCCTCTATGCGTGTAGCTGACGAGACCTGCCCAAACCTATTTGAGCATGGCAGCTCTTTTGCTTATATCTATTACGCCCCTAATGGAGCGAATACGGATTCGGTCCGTTCTTTTTTAACCCAGAATGCTGCACTATGGCAAACGCCAAGGCAAAACTTTTGCAATTCGGTGAGTGACTAGAGCGGAGCAACTACAACCTGTTTTTTTTTTAAATTAAAAGTGAATAGGATACCTACTTCTTGATAAGCATGCTCCATTGTCGACCACATCATCGCTTACCATCAGATGAGATAATCATAGCCGAGCGTATCACACTATTATTATAAAGGCAAAAGTTTTGTGTGTATTACTTATTCATGCTCGAACGGCTGAACGGATTTTGATGATACTTGTTATACTAGTAGACCATGTCCGGGAACCGTAGGCGTGGGCTTGCGGACGACAAGCATTGGGTAGCTCGCTGTCCGACCGGCCGGTAACTGTCCGGACCGAGCCCAAGTCGTCAACGGCACGCACTGTTCCCGCGCGCCTCAAAGAGTTGTCAGCAACAGAAGGGACATCGAACCCTACTGGGGCCAGGGTTATCCGAAAGGAAGCTCGTGCCCCGGTATGAAGAGGTTAGAAGGAACGGGGTGGGTTTTTAGTCAGTAAGAGTCTGACACTATCTCCCGCTCCACCAAGAGCGGGGGTTGTCATAAAATGATTTTTGCCCACCGAAAAAAAAAAGGAACGGGGTGGGCTTAGTCAGTAAAAGTCTGGCACTATTTGCCGCTCCACCCAAGAGCGGGGCTTATCATTGAATGATTTTCCCACCATAAAAAAGACCATGTTCCCTTGGGTCAATTTTCTTCTTTCACGCAAGCGAAGCCGCCTGGCAACTAGTAATCAATAAATAATTATGAAAGAAGGAAGCTCTCAACAATTCTCTTTTATCAACATTGTTATCGAAAGGTGTCATCACACTTGAGTTTACACCCTTAGTCGATAACACGTCTTCCAGTAATTTTATTTTCACGGCAACAAAGTATTTGTCATAAGCTAAGGGTAGGAATTTGTTATCATAAAATATTGATTTCCAGCGGCGTCCATGTACCTTAGTAAAAGTATTATAGCAATGAAGGAATACCTCGCACAAACGAAAGGTATTTTATTATTATTTTACAAAGTTTTAATTTGTTTCACCTGTCCCGATGTTTGTCTGTCATCAAATCTTGTAAATTAAATTTGACTCACTTCCCGGTTACCGATTGAGCTGAAATTGTGCATGCATAGACAATGCAAAATGATTATGACATGGAGCTGATCTGATGATGGAACCGGAAGGTGGCTATAGAAAATTGATAGTTAAACGACAGAACCTCATCGAGTTTGGGCTCGTATGATTTGTCTTGACGAGTATTAATTATATAGGTATACCGAGCTATAAAAGCTAGCTATACAAAATGATTTTCATTAAAAGCTTGTTTCACAATAATATTGTTTAGTATAGCATAGTCAGCTTTATAATGTTCCCACTGTTGGGACTCAGACCTCCTCTCTGGGAGAGTCAATGGGCTGTAATCCGCCACGCGGGCCTTGTGCGGGTTGGTGGATGTCACATGTCTTTGAATTTTTTAGTTCTAGGACATGCCCGTTTCCTCACGATGTTTTCCTTCACCGTTTTGAGAGCAGTGGTGATGAAATAAATTACTCAAAGTAATGCGCCTGATTCAGTTTAAACCCGCGACCTACAAACTCGAGTCAAGTCTAGGCCGTCACCACTCGGCTACCATTGCTCTTAACATAGTTTATTTGTAGCTAAGTATTTATTATTGTAGGTATTCAAGTCTCAGGACAACCTTCTCAGCAAACTTCACTGAGGTAGGTCAACACTTCAATAAAATTCTCAGCTCCAACTAAGATTACGCCCGTTTCAATTATTCCACATATTGACCAGTTACCACCAGATAGAAAACTACACCAATTTTACATCTCAATATCCAGTCCACTAGGATCAATTTGCAATTAATTAAATCAGCCACTGAACTTCACTCGAGGAAATCCCGCCAAAAACATTTTTGATCTGTAAAAATGTTGACATTTTTCACTTGCTAAAGCGCGACGTTGTCACTCTTGTAACGTCATGGCGGATTTCGCAGTCACACAGCATCGCGTTGCTTGTCACAGCTCTCGACAAAACGGCAATATCCTGATGTCAACAGGTATTTACCGTACAGTCACGACGGATCACTCTCATTTGTAGAGCTGCAAAGAGGAATTATTTATTACCATTTTGAAAAGTACCATTTACTAAGTAAATGACATTACATAGTTCATACATTTAGCTATTGACACTTCATAGATCACAAAAAGCTCATTACAAATTTTAATAAGCTTACATTACAGCTATTGATATCAAAAATCAATTTAATTACTGCTGATCAATTCCCGCGTATTCCAACGCGATGTTGACGAAAATGCAACGCAAAAAAAGAGAGATAACGCCTGAAAACTCTGTTAGTATTCCTTCTTCCTTAGTATAACTTGTTCCAGGAAATACCTGTTTTTTTTAAACCCTTAAAAGTTTTTGAAAATAATTATCATCATTTAGAATTTTAATAAAATTTGCTACGCTTCTAAAGTTTTACTTTTTTGATTTTTTTAATTTTTGAGTAATTATGAAGTGTCGAAAGTTCATGCAAAATAGCAGATTTTGCTTTTACTGGATTGGTGTTACACAAATTTAACAGAAGCCTAGATAATATCCACAAGGTACTGTGTTTCCAAAATATCTAATAAAAAATGTGTAATAACTTCATAATCGCGTAAGAGCGGTTGTATGAAAAACAGTGAAAATGTGTGTCGAGTTGCATGCCCTTAAACCGAAGATCTCCAAATTCTAAGAACCAATTAAGTTAAATGGAACATTCTAGTAGTCGCAAATGCCGCAATGTTCCATGGAAATTCAACCAGATACATTGAAACAAGAACATTCCAGAAATCTTGATTTGTAAGTGATACCAACATTACCAACTGTCAGTTTACTTACCTTGGATTCTAAAATTAATCAAAAGTTAAATTAATCGAGTTGGAGTCTTTTATTTGTACTTTGAGAGCCGACACAGATAAATAGAAGTTTGATTCGTTTGATAGTACTTAGACACACTTCTTGGTTTTAAATAAATTTGTTTTTTTAATGGCATTTGACCAACTTTTTTGTAGTATGCTAAAAACTGCCAGTTTATTGTACACATTATGTAGCGACATCTATGACGCCACATAAGAACTACAAAGAAAATACGAAATCCTGCTTCGCGCAATCAAAATTCTCCACGCGATTTGAACATATACGACAGCCCGACATCAACTATCGGGCAGTAGCCCACCAGACCATAACACCTGTCTGGTCGGAGGATCCTCCCTTTTCAACGGAGGTATGTGGGATTTTACTCTCTGTCCCACCTATCTCCAAAATTATAAGCAAGGATCGACCAATGAATGTATTCTAAAAACATTTGGTGCTTATGGGTGGGATGTCCACTATATAACGGTGCGTGTGTACCATGTTTAACAAATAACCCATTAAAACAATGAAAAAAAAGTGTGTCCCCACCCTTAATTTACACTCAAACTCTAAACTGCTACTATAATCGGATAAGATTTTGTAATACGAGTAACTCTACGTAGATATCTTAGTGTTGAACTTGCAGCCATGCTATATCTAAGCAGTCCTATAAACTTTAATAGGCAACCCTACCCGCGCTTCTCGGCGTTCACCTCTTGCATTCTTTTTTTAAAATTCTAGAACTTGTTTTTATTTTTGTCTCCACCACCGTCCAACGGCACGATCACGATTTGAATTAAAAATGTATTCAGAAAATGATGTAGTGCATAGATGGGTTCCTTACAAACTCGTATCTTTATTTATTTTAGGTTTTGTGGTTTCTGAATTTTTTGTAACAATTCATCTTCATCATCATCATTTCAGCTGGAAGTCGTCGACTGTTGGACAATGCCTTCCCAAATGTCGCCACAATGAGCAGTCCTATAAAATAGTCATAATCATCATCATTTCAGCCGATATGCGTCCACTGTTAGACATATGCCAAGTGTCGCCACAACGAACGTTCCTGTGCGTCTCGCATCGGTTTCCCGCAACCTTCACCAGGTCATCGATCCACCTAGTAGGAGGCCTTCCAACGCTGCGTCTTCCGGTACTCAGTCACCAACGGCCATGTGTTTTGCGAGCAATGTGCCCTGCCCATTGCCACTTAAGTTTGGCAATTCTTCGTGCTGTGTCGGCTACTTTAGTTCTCCTGCGGATGTCTTCAAAAATAGTAATTAGTTGGATCAAAAACAAAAAAGAAAGACCAAAACAGAAAGAAATTCTGATAATAATCATCATTCGTGTTGCCCGGTAACTGGGTTGTGGAGGTCTGACAGGCAGTCCAGCACACCATGTAAAACACAGGAAGCCGAACCCAAGCTAGATGGGAAAGAAAGATGATAAAAAAATTATAATATACTAGCTTTTACCCGCAGCCTCACCCGCGTACATAAAATATAGTTATATGTTTTATGTCAATAAATCATATATTATTATTTCATTTATTTATTATTATATACATATAAATTATATTTTTAAATATTCAATAAAAAAATAAAAAAACATTTAAAAATATAAAAAATAGTAGTCCACCGGCATCGGGAACAGGGTCCAAGCTACCGGTGCGGTGGTCAGGGCTCCTGAGAGAGGAATCTCCTAACAATGCGCGCCGTGTCCAGGAGTACTGCTTTCTGGATCAAGCCCTTGATCCAGCTGCCTAACGAGAGCCTCCAGAGATGTTGTTCGAGGCTCTTGGCTATTAAGCCGTTGGCCGTTACGACTATCGGCACAATGATTATTATTATTATTTTCATCTGTTTATTAATCTCAGGACCCTGAGGTCCTGGGCCTTTGAGAGGCGTACAAGGGGCCGAAGCCAACTCGCAGAGGCCCTTTTGGTTACTATAATGGAACGTGATACCAACCGACGATTATCCCTGTGCGCGCTATACTAGTGCACCCAAGGACAACCCCCGGTTTGAAAAACTATTGCGACATAATATGAAAAACAAAATAATAGGGCTATGATTTTTGGAGTCTTAAGTGGACTGGTAATATGGAGCTATGTTAAGACTATGGCCCCTGCCTGAACAATGTCATTAATATCCATCGATAAAAGGCAGGGGGTGACTTGCACACTCAATAAATGGGCCCCCTAAAACGGCCGCTAGCACGAAGTGACGTAGCAACAAGAGGGCAACATATCCTGAGGCGCTTGAGGAGTGGAGAGGCATACCACGGCTATCAGGACAATCCCGGAAGTACGGTCAAGATCCCTACCAGCACCTTACTGGATTATGCATCCATCTCCCGAGCAAGTTTGCTCTTGCGACTCTCCACTCAAGCCAGCCAATAAAGGCAAGAGAGAGGTGGGAGCTCTGTTCCTCGTCAGTGTTCACTACGACCGGCCAATAAAGGCAAGCCGGAGATGAAGAACAGGAATCCTCCCGGGAGATCGGGTCCGTGGGGTCGCTAATACCCAACAGTTCGCCACAAAACTGCCCTGCGGATTGTATCTCTCTTAGTCTGGCCCCTCACCCTAGGTATGTTACGGTAAAGGAAATTCTACCGATACAGACCTAGGGCATTATTATTATTATTATAGTCGATGTCTCTCAGGAATAAAGCAGCTTTTTATCGGTGGAAATAAAAATTTTAGCAATCGGACCAATACTTTCAGAGATTACCTCCTACAAACAAAAAAACATAAAAACAAACTATAATATTAGTGTAGACAAATTTTTGATGATGAATCCTACTAAAATCATAGCACAGTAAAAGTAATTAACTAACAAAATTGTAAACTCTATTACAAAAAATTGAATATTATTTAAAATTTTCCCTAGCTAGGTTTCAGAAAATGAACGAAGTATTTCCACGAATCCGCTTGTAAATGCGGAACAACGCACGTGTTTCAAGTTCTTTTATATAGAGTTCCAATGGGAAACTTTTTATTCGGAAAAGTTTTGCCTGGAAATTTTCACCCCGTGACAACGTGATTGCTTGTCAGGTTTCTAGTCGATTTTCCTTACAATGATGGCACGTGTTTTGGTGGTATTATATACCAAATAGCTTTTGCCCGCCGCTTTGCTCGCGTTAATTTCGGGGTAACGCGGTTCTTCAGGGAAGTGAGGCTTAGAAAGAGACAAAAATTAGCCTATGTCACTCTCCATCTCTTCAGCTATCTCCACTTAAAAGATCACTTCAATTCGCCACTCCGTTTTGCCGTGAAAGACGGACAAACAGACACACACTTTCCCATTTATAATATTAGTATGGATCTATTTTATATAGTTACTTGCCTGCTTGGGCTTTTTTTATGTGGGAAATCATCCAATAACTTCTCCCGCTCTTGGGTGGAGCGAAAGGGAATGTCAGACTTTAACTGACTAAAATCCACGCCCATGTTTTGCTACGGCTGCGGAAACGTTTAAAAGAGTTTCTGTAGCCCTGGCACTGAAATAAAAACTGAATGTTCACAGGTGGGTCTAGCAAGTGTCTATGTGGTGGTCTAGCAAATAGTCAAAGTCTGACCTCTCTCGCTTCACCTAGAGCAAAAAGAATTATTTAATGATTTTTAACCTCAAAAATAAAATCAGAAATCTTTAAGCTTTCTTCTTCTTCTTCTTCTTTTCGTGCCATGCTCTCAAATTATTTTTTTCTGACCGATTTTTGGCTCTATCCTTAGCCTTGTATAGATCCTGAAAACTGCAGGTGATTATTTAGGATGGGCAGCATACCAGGTGTGGCATGTCCTGGGGAGAGGCTCCACACTGGCACTGCGTTAGAGATGGGTCGAAGAAGCCCCATTTGTCCAGATTGTTTTTACAGAGGCCAACCTGGGTTCGCATTCGGTTTAGAAATTTTCAAATTGGCAACTGTAGTTCACGTTCAGGGCGAAGATGTTCTGATGGGGTGATGAAAAGTGGAGGAGTTGGATGTTTCTCTCTCCACAGCGCACATCTCTCGTCCTCTGCGCTGTCTTTTGATGAGATCGTGAATCGCATAAAGCTTTAAGCTTTATAACACTTACACATAAACTCACCAACCAAAAAAATTTCATGTAAAATGTTGCCAAGATGACCACATAAGGTTTGCCCTGTGAAAAAGATATCAAATCTCATGTAGAGCCAAGCTTCTAAATCCACACGGCCTAACTCTACCGACCCTAACTTCACAAATTCTACATATCAGTAAAAATGTATGGCTTGGCTGTTTCGTTATTTACTTCAGAAACTAAGGGTAGGGCAGGGGCACCGTGCCCCCAGATATATTTTCTCGTGACGGTATACATCACCATCATCATCATCTTCCTGCCCTTGTTCCCGTTTTATTTGGGGTCAGCGCAACGCGTTTTTTTCTTCCATTCTGTCCTGTCACCCGTCACGCTATCACTAACTCCCTTTTCTTTCATATCACTTCTCACACAATCCATCCATCTTTTCTTTGGCCTCCCTCTCCTTTTCCACCAAAACGGTAAACAGAAATCGCAGCCGTAGCAATCTCTTATGATTTATTCAATCATTATAATTCAAAGATCAATTTCGTCTCCCCTTAAAATAATTTATTCACAACATTAATAAACATCCTACGGGCCCCTAAAACAGCAATATTCATTTTATTGCCATTTGAAGATCTTGTTTAATTTTATTTTTGTTCCTAGAATAAATCTTGTTATTTCGTCCACATCTTTCTCTCCCCTGTCGACCGTCTGCCATAGACAACCAGTTAGCGTTTACCGTTTATGGGTTTGTTTCCACCAAAGATGTGTGAGGTGGCGAAGCGGTGCTCGAGGAAGGAATCTACCAATGAGTGATCCCATTATCTCTCTCCCTCTCTCCTGTCGACCATAGACATCCAGTTAGATATAATTTATGGGTTTGTTTCACCAAAGACGTGTGAGCAAAGCAGTGCTCAAGAAAGGAATCCACTGATGGGAGATCCCATCATCTCTTTCTCTCTCTCTCTCCTGTCGACCGTCTGCCATAGACAACCAGTTAGCTATAGTATATCTAAGGGTTATTTTCCACCAAAAATATGTGAGGTGGCGACGTGGTGCGGAAGGGAGGAATCCACCGAAGGGTGATCCCATCATCTCTCTCTTTCTCACTCCTGTCCACCGTCTGCCATAAACAACCAGTTAGCTATAGTATAAGGGTTATATTCCACCAAAGATATGTGCGGTGGCGAAGCGGTGCGCGAGCAAGGAATCTACCAGTGGGATCCCTTAATTTTCTTAGCCAGGGTTTTCTTTGTTTGTTTCTATTCTACCGCAGACATGGTAGTCCGCCGATATTTTCACATATAATCCCTTTTTTTCTTAAATATTACTTTTTTTCCTTCTTTCAGAGTAAGCGTAAATCTAGTGGGCAAGGTCTGGCAGAGCTGGCAAATGCGAGCAAGTAATTACCTCGTACAGGTGAAAACAACACCGCAACACATTCTCCTGTCACTCATCTCCAGACCATTTTGCATGTTTCCAACGCAACTCACGCTATCTCGCGCAAAATTTTTGTGGAAACAGTCACTCACGGTAAAATGGGGTGAATAGAAACTCAGTGGTGAATAGAAACAAAACTTCAAAGGGTTTTTTTAGGATATTTGAATATTTTTTGAAGCATTTAAACTATATCAATTTATTAATGCATCGATATTTTAAAAGGACGACGACGATGCTTTGTTAGAAGCTAATAATAAAACAAAACCAAAGTTTTGTTTCTATTCACCCCCGCGTTTCTATACACCCCGTTTAACGGTATTTCACACATTACCGGAGCATCATATTGATTCAGCATCAACTTATTTCACACATTATCGCAGCAGCATCCTCGCCTCGCTTCGCTACCTCGCACATCCTTGGGTGTAAAGCGGGTTCAATGAAGCTGTGCCGCATCGATCGAACCCTTAATTAAGTGTTGGATTACCGTAGCCATGGACTGCACTAATTAAGAGTCTGTGTACACCTACCTGAGTTTCTCACGCCTATGCATTTTTTTTAATTATATGTTTTTGATGCTCGATATGTGTTGGCCATCTTTTATTATCAATGATGCACTTTTTCATGACAACATTTTTCAAAAAAAGTGAGAAGGTAACACAAGTATTACCTTAAACACATCATTACACATCACTACATTTATTGACTGCTATACTTAGGCAGTACGAAGTTCGCCGAGTCAGCAACAACATCAAACATCGAGTTCGAGTTCGAGTTCACACCAATATCTAGGTTTTTTTTTAATTATGCAACAGACCACTCTAGTCCTTGATCGAAACCAATAGAAATTACAGGTAATATCTTAACAATTTAAGTGAAATTGAGTATTTTTAAAGACCACAACACTTAGACAACATCATTACCAATTTAACGCTGGCGCTGGCTAACTAGCTTGAACACTTTTAATTTGTCTATTTTCCTTCATTAAAATGAAGTGAAAACTGATTTCCTTCCCCGCTCCTTACTCTGTCTCCTATGATTAATATGGTTACAGGCTTGCAAAACAGTTTGGGCTTGTCTAGAACACGCTGAGCTTTTTATTACACAATAGTAACCTTTGTTTAAAGGAGTCATGTACCTAGAGTCTGTCTAAAAAGAAAAACGACTTGGAAAATTATTAGGTAAATCTGATGTAGTCAAACCTGGTTCAATAATCAAGATCTTGGTCATATTTTACTAATAGGAGAACCGTATAAAAAGTATCGAATAAAAGTAATTTGTGACTTTTTAGACAGACTGGCCTTTGTAGGCGATATTTAATTCCATACATTATTATTATTTCAAATGTCATTTTAATTTTTATTTTTTATTTCAATTTGTAACTTAAAGTAACAATTAATTTATTATAAAAGCAATATCCCTACTAATATTATAAATGCGAAAATAACTCTGTCTGTCTGTCTGTCTGTCTGCCTGTTACGCTTTCACGCAAAAACTACTGAACGGATTTAGATCAAATTTGGTAGGTAGGTAGAAGAGACACTGGAATAACACATAGGCTACTTATAATTCCACTGCTGAGCACGGGTTTCTGCCCGCGCGATATAAACTGTAGTCCACGCGGGCGAAGCCGCGGGCGGAAAGCTAGTATCTCAATAATTGTCAGTACTTTTTGATTTATGCGTAAGCCGTGTACTTCTTTAAGGGACAAGTTCACCACAAAAATTAATATATGTGCAAGTTAGTTTTTAAAAATGTTATTAGTGAAGATTTGTTCTTCGTTCGTCCCGAAGTTTTGTCTCACATTCCAAAAAATTATTTATTCGTCCCACATCATTGTTGAAGTGGTGTTTCGTCCCACGGAGTACTCCGTGTTTCGTCCCGAATTCCAAATACTTTAAAAGTAGAGTCAACGAAAAACGTGAAATTTTCGGATAACTTTTGAAAATTTTTAAATACGGACTTATAAAAAAAGAAATAAACAGCCATTATTTTTAGTCTAGGATATAATAGGATGATGACCAATATGGTATTTAATTTAATTTATTTACCTGGTAATTTTATACACCAGCATGTTATAATTTTATTTACTTTTTAGTATATAGTAGTGGTTTTTTATGTTGTGTTACGTAATTATTGTCAATTTATAAACTGTTCGACACAAATGTAAATTTGTTGATAATAAATAAATAATAACAAACATAGACCGCTCATAGGCCACAGGCCTCATATTGGCCACACATAGACCTGGGACCAAGTGTCGCCATAATAGCGACACTTGGGGAAGGCTTATGTCCAACAGTGAACGTCTTTCGGCTAAAATGATGATGAAGTAATAATTTCACCAGTAGAATCCTACTTCAGTACATAGAGTGACATAGGCAAATATTTTTGTTATCACACGGGTGAAGCCGCTGGCAGAAGCTAGTATGTAATTAGTACTCATAAACTAGTATACCATTTTTTTTTCTGAGTGTACAAAAATGACAAAATCGCCCATACAAAAAAATATGGGCCGAACAAGGAATATAAAATAGGACGAATCGAGAACAAAATAATTAAAATATCATTTTGGGACGAAGAAAGCATACAGCTAAGGACAAACCAGGATTTTTTTATGTAGGACAAAACTCAGTGGGTCGAACGAAGAACAAACCTTAGTGAATAAGTCGTTGGAGTACCTTAATCAGAAAGGAACTTAAAGGGTAAAAAAAATAACTATAAACTTTTAGGGTTATCCGAAAGAAAGCTCGAGCCTTGGTTTGAAGGCTAGAAGGAACGGGTGGGTTTTTAGTCAGTAAGAGTCTGACACTATCTCCCGCTCCACCCAAGGGCGGGGGTTATCATAAGATGATTTTTGCCCACTGCATCATCATCATCATCGTCATCTTCCTGCCCTTGTCCCAGTTTTATTTGGGATCGGCGCAACACGTTTTTGTCTTCTTACCTTAATATAAATAAATAAATAAATATCCAATGAGGTAAAAGCCTTAATACCTTGCAACTATCGTAAATAAATATTTCCAAGAAGACATCCACTTACTTATATTTTTCAAAGGAACAGCTTATTAATGCCAAGAAATCATCCAGAAAGAACATAAACTGAAATGGCAGCCTCCTTTGAGCTCAGAGCTCAGCAAGTCGAACACAGAAACATACTCTCAATCAACTAGAAACTCTATAAACAACTGGGAAATAAAACAGCAAATATTTTCTATTTGATTGAGCAATTAAATGGCTCTATAGAAACACAGCAACCTGCCGTGCCGGAGCTACCGAACGGAAACCGAACTGAAATGAAATGCATTCCAAGAATGCACTGCAAAAATAATGGACTCCTTTGCACTCGGACAACGTTCATGAGAGAAAATATTAAAAACTTATTGATACGTGCACTGTTTTCTGAAGTCTAGATTTATATCAAATATATTGATAGACTATGTGAAAAAAACTTTTTACAAAAAAAATTAAACCGACTTCAAAAAGTACAAAATAACTTTAATTTCGGAAGTCGGTGTTTCTATAATAGATACCTAATCTTGTCTCTTCGTTATTTAACACCGACTTCCGAAATTAAAGTTATTTTGTACTTTTTGAAGTCGGTTTAATTTTTTTTGTAAAAAGTTTTTTATTTTTCACTTTTTAGTTATGGTAGCACCACTAAAAATTACCTACCCTTCAGCTAAACATAAATTACCTTATAGCCAGAGTGCATCTCATAACGATTCTTATAATCCCAAATACGGTTATATTACATGAATTTACCCCCTTCCCCTTTCCCCTCCCCCTTTTCTTTCAGTCAGTCATCGACTACACGTATAAACAAAGCAATTTTACTTGTTACGACAATTCTGCTATGATTCTATGAGGAGTTCTGTTCCATATCTTCGAAGTTCATGATCAGATCATAACAATATTTCTATGGGACCAACTTGGAAGCATAACCTTTCAATCAAAAAAAAAATTTCAAAATCGGTCCACAATTGACCGAAATATCGGTGAACATACATACAATAAAAAAAAAAAACACATTCAGCCGAACATAGAACCTCCTCCTTTTCGAAGTCGGTTAAAAAGACGCCTCTCGATTGGAAATTTTCTGTAGATATTTGTTTTGGTCCAATATTTTACGTTTAAACCGAAATAAATAATCATGATTGATAAATAATACTATAAACAATCATAAATGTGATTATGATTATTTATTTAGGTATTTTATGTTAAAACAGTTATGCGATATTTGATATCCACCAACTCGCACTGGGCCCGCGTGGTGGATTACAGCACATTGCCTCTCCTAGGAGGCCTGATTCTCAGCAGTGGGGACATAAGCTTAATTATACTTTTTATGCAAAGCTACTATTCCAAAAAATAATCATCGGATTAAACTAATGTGGAACCCGAAATTTCACACAAGAACTCCGTAATAAAAAAAACTATGGGCCTTCTTTGGGTTTATTAGAATTATGATATCCTAAAACAAAATTAATAAATGTTGTGTGATGTAAAAAAGATTTTTGTAAATAAGTATAAATAGTTTTTTTAGGATTAAGTTTTTTTTTTAATGTACATATGTATTAAAGTGTATATGTATATAATAGTATACAGATACAGTAACATTTAACAAATCAAACTAAAACAGCTACCCAAAAGAGTTACGTCTCTCATCATAATACCAAAAGTTTTGAAACATTTATTCCAACGTTTCCACCAAAGTTTTTCGCCCTTTCATAAACAGAAATAAAGTACAAGAGATCCAAACAATGGTGACTGTAATCATTCAAATAAATATGTTACGTCCAACTTTTTGGAGAGTTGTTTGTCCTTTTTCACGAACATAGCCTACGTAAATGTTTATTTGTATTTATTTTGTTCGGTTCGCTGACGACATAGATCGATCATTGTGGCGACACTTGAGGGAGGCTTATGTCCAACAGTGGACGTCTGTCGGCCGAAATGATAATGATGATGATTTTTTTCAACAGGTCTGTCTAGTGAACCGCCCTAACTTTGCACGGGCGTTACAAATCTTTGGAATTTACAATTTATCTCTTTATTAATAGTAAACTTACTAATATTGTAAGATAACTTTTTACAAAAATAAGCTTTTAAGGAAAATCATTTTTTCACAGCAAGCTTTTATAGCTCGGTATACCTATATAATTAATACTTGTCAACAAATTTTAGCTCAATCGGTAACCGGGAAGTGGGTCATTTGCAAGATTGGATTACAGACAAACACCGGGACAGGTGAAACTAAATGAAAGCTTGTAAAATATTTACAATCGACTTCAGAAACAAACTAAAAAATGCAAAATAACTTCGGAAATATCGGAAGTCGGTGGCTAAAACGGTCAAAACAAAATTTCGTCATTTTGTTTTGATTATTCACTTTTTAGTTGTGGATAAAGCTAAAACTAAATAGTGAGCAAGTTTTCGGGTATGATGCCTTTTTTGTGGTGGAGAAGTAATTTTTATAATTTCTCCCGCTTTAGGGTGGGGCGAGATATTAGACTTTCAGAAACCAAAGGTTTGATTTTGGTTTTAGTCAGTATAAGTCTAACATGCCTATAATACTTCCTATAATAATAAGTTTAAAGTTCATAATAAAGTTTATTGTTCTTCTCTCACATATAATGAAGGAACATAGCTGGATACCAGAAATACCTGGATACTTAAAATCAGATATCTACAATAGACTTCACGCCGACCCCAAATAAAACGGGACAAGGGCAAGAAGATGATGAATAGACTTCATGCATCATTTTTAGGGTTCCGCAACCAAAAGGTAAAAACGGGACCTATTAGGTACCAGACCGCGAAGGAGATGGCGCGACAAATTGGATAGATTCCACCAGAATTGGCAAGAAGAAGCCCGGGCGCGCGAAAGATGGAAGGAGTGGAGGGAGGCCTTTTGCCCAGGAGTAGGAAAGAACAGGCCAACAAAAAAAAATTTGGTCCTAAGACTTTGCTGTCTGTCTGTCACCAGACTGTAGGTATCTTCAATAGCTAGATAGCTAGATAGCTATTGAAGATACCTACCTGCCTGGTGAAATTTCAACTATCTAGTTGAAATTTTCACAAATTAGGTATTTCTGTTGCAACTATAACAACCAATACTACATCCTATACAACCAAACGCGATCTTTTTTTCTGGATCGCACTTGCCCAGTTTTTAAGATTAGGCAATTCAATCCGAAGATTGACGGGGCCAGTTAAGGCCCATACCTACCAGAGTTCGGCTTGTTCGTAGAAGTTACCGTGGATCTTACAAACGGACAACTGAATAGACAGTGTGGGTTTTAGTCAGTAGAAGTCTGTCATTTCCTCCCGCTCCACCCAGAGTGGGAGAAGTCATTTGAGGATGATTTCCCACGTAAAAAAAAGATAATTGAATCGAAAAGGTAATTGTTTCCCTAATTATAGTACTACTTCATATCGATTTTCCCCGTCGACAAAAAAAAAAAAAAAAAAATATCCATGTATAAATTTTCACATACTAATTGCTATCTCGTAATTAAAGCTACGGGCTCAATTAATATAGGTATGATACGAGATAAAACTAATTAACTGTTTCCAGTAAATTGAGCTAGTAATAATATGCGTACCTAGATTATATGATCACAAAATTGATGTCTAAGTGGTACTTCAGATTCGAATTAGGTAATACTTAGTAAAATAACACTAGATAAAAATACTAGACTTTTTTTTCTTTGGTCATACTGCGTCTATTGATGTGGATCATCTTCTCTTTTTAGGGTTCCGTACCTCAAAAGAAAAAACGGAACCCTTATAAGATCACTCACACTCACACTCAGATAACTTCCTTCCTTCTGCGAAGCAGTAATACTAGCAAATGAGGAGGCCGAGCACATCAGGCAACCGCGCTCTCGCCGCCGCCGAGATTGCGATCCCGATTTCCGGCCACCATAGACGCGGGCTTGTGGCGCGAGCTATGGGTAGCTCGCTATCCGACTGTCCGGTAACTGTCCGGACTGAGCCCAAAACGCCGACGGCGCGCACTGTTCCCGCACGTCTCAAGGAGTTGTCAGCAACAGCAGGGGCTCAACCGGATCAAAGCCTACTGGAGCCAGGATTCCGAAAGGGAGCTTGAGCCCCGGTATGAAGGCTAGAAGGAACGGGGTGGGTTTTTAGTTAGTAAGAGTCTGATACTATCTCCCGCTCCGCCCAAGAGCGAGGTTGTCATTGGATGATTTTCGCCACCATAAAAAAAAACACTCGGATGTCTGAATTGACTGGACTATATCAGACAAACCTTTGTATTATCTAGCCTGAACGCTGACCCAAACATAAATGTTGGGAAAAGACTATCTGATGGAAATACTATATCGACATTTGTGTTGACCCGATACAATTCAGTTTATTGTTTTTTATTAAAGGCAAAAATTTTAAGTGAGGTTGTCTGTCTGCCAATGAAAACTTCTAAGTATTTATAACTCGTGTACTCTTATTTTATTTATTCTTCGCTTGAATAAAAATTTAATTAAAGATTGATATTAATTTTCGCCCTTTAAATCGAAACTTTTAATTGAAAAGCTCAAACAAATTGGGTCAAGTAACCCTCATTAGTTACTTTTTGTTGTAGCTTAATGAAAAAACGTCGGTATTTTGTACGGCTTCCTATAGGTCGAGATCATTTGGGTATTTGATGGCGGCGAATTTCTCTCTTACCTATTTTCAAATTATATTTTTTTAAGCAGCTGCTGCGATCGGCTCCGCCCATGTGATAGTAGAAAATTATTCCATGGTAACAAAGTCCTGGGATAAAAATTCTATATGCTATATATCTTCTATATGCTATTCCGAGACATGCTCTACCCGTGCTTAAGTTATTTCGAAATCTGTTCAAGCATTCGAGCGTGAAAAAGTAACGAACATACACACTCGCAAACTTTCGCCTTTATAATATTAGTGTGATTAATGAGGCCATTTTTTTTTCACTATTCAGTGATCTCCGACCCGCTTACAATGTCACGTGGAAAAGCAAAAGCCTCGCTTTCTTTTTTCCACCTTTGGTAGTTCGGGCCAGAACTTCCCAAGCTGCACGTTTCTTCGCAAGCCGTTTCAAACATAAATAAACCAGCTGTTTTACAGCTTAGAACTGCATAAGGCCTGTACAAGTGTATAAAATACAGCTTTAGGCTGTATAAAGGTATCCGCGTACACTTAATTTCGTTTGGAATATGTGGTCTGCCATGATATTGTTGAGATTGCAAGATAATGAAAGGATCTTGTGTATTGAAATTTGGCACTAGGATATGAGCTATATCCTGGATTAACACATCCCTACTAATCCCTACTAATATCTATCTTTACTATATCTGTCTGTCTGTCTGTTACGCTTTCACGCAAAAACTACTGAACGGATTTAGATCAAATTAATTTGGTAGGTAGGTAGAAGAGACACTGGAATAACACATAGGCTACCTATAATTCCACTGCTGAGCACGGGTCTCTGCCCGCGCGATATAAACTGTAGTCCACGCGGGCGAAGCCGCGGGTGGAAAGCTAGTAGGCTATAATTTACGATAGGGGCAATATTAATTTCACGCGGGGAAACCGTTGCGCTGGCAAAAGCAATTAAAAAATAAATAATCACTTCAATCCGAAGCCGACAAAGTACATTTGTCTACTAAATTTATATTTGCAGCACATGTTAATAGTGTTAGCATATGTAGCAAACATCCATCGCTCCTCGCATAACCAGGTTTTAACTTTTCTCATTTACTCATTTTGGTCCGAATGTAGAAACGAAGCGCAATTTTAGTGCCGATCTGGGAATTGAATTCAAGCGTTTAGTCAACGGAACTTTGGAAACTTTTCGTATTACTGTAACTGTAGACTTTACTTACGTTATATACCTAACACTTTTCATGACCACACAATACACGACATACCTAACTACTACATAGCATAGCATAGTCAGCCTTATAATGTTCCCACTGTTGGGACTCAGGCCTCCTTTCTAAATGATCGCTAGAAGAGGGAATGGGCCGTAATCCACCACACGGGCCCAATGCGGTTTGGTGAATGTCACATGTCTTCGAATGTTTGGTTCTAGGACATGCCGGTTTCTTCACGATGTTTCCATTCACCGTTTTGAGAGCTGTGGTGATGAAATAAATGACACAAAGTAGTGCGCCTGGTTGGGTTTGAACCCGCGACCTACAATTCGTAAGTCGGGTTCGTCACCACTTGGCCACCATTGCTCCCTTCTACATTTTTTTTTTTTTTGTATTGTAAAGGTGGAAATTTGTATGTAGGTATATATGTGTGTGCGTTCATGAGTGTGTTTGTTACTTCTTCACGTTCAAACAGCGCAAACAACACTTCAGTTAAATGGATCTGGATGAAATGTGGCACACGGGTAGACCTACTATTTTCTGGAATATAACTTAGGATTTTGTCCCGGGAATACTTTCTTAGGATAATATTTTTATTAAAAATAAATTATATGGTGAAGTGCACGGAATAAAGAAAAGTGCCTCTTAGATATCGCACGTTTGTCAACAGCAGGCGAGATTCGCCTATTACATGTGCAGGTTAATATGACATCTATTTCAAAGGCACTAGCGTTCTGAATAGAATAAATTGGTTACAGCGCCATCTAGCGTTGAGTAGCCGAACTCGTTGTAAATTGGTTAAAACTTCTTTATTGTTTGTGTCATGTCAAATAATAACAACTTTCTTACGTTGTAATAAGACCTAATTTATGAAAGCAAGAAGAATATGATTTGTAAAAGTTAAGTTTGTAATTCGTAGCTTCGTAGCCAATCATATTACTGTTTTTTATGTGTGTAATGTACAATTTGATACGCAAATGTGTGAATTTGGCGACACTGGTTCCCGTGCTTAGCCACGTTAGGGGCACTTCTACCTATATTTTCTGTTCTGTGGTGAAGTGGACCCGCGACTCTATTTCGAGTGGGTCCAGTTGACCAAAAACTCATCCCTCGAGATTGATAAGAACCCTAATATAATTTCAATGCCTTCAAGCAGCATCTCAAAAGAAAATCAACATCCGAATTCGCCATTAAACGTAAACCCAAGGACATGTCGGCCTTTATAATCTTCAGAGCTATAAGACAGAACCTCACTTTAGTTGTAAAAGAAACGTGAAGAATGATTGTAACCTCGCAATCTCGCATATAAAACATATAAAAGCTGTGGCATTGATAACACTGTCTGGTTTTTAACCACTACATAAAGTAGGAGAACATAAGCTTAGCATAAGTTTATTTACTGCTACAGTCGTAACTACGGATGTTTTAAAAAATATTGTACAACACTTCTAGGGTTTATGGTGGCGCGGGTGGTTTGTGAACTATGTACCTTTCTGAATTGGTCACGAACTACATAGTTTGTTAGTTTTTTGGCTTTCAGAGCATGGGAAATCTATTTGTCATGCGTGTCTCATTTCCGTTCACTATTAGGGAAATCATATTTTGTCAGTAAAAAATTGTCATAGATTTGTTAAATTGAGTACTTGGCTGTGTTTAATTATGTGTAATATCTATAATCTACAATAATATTATAAAGATGAGAGATTTGTACTTCTCAGTATGTATTTATTTGTCTGCAATAAATAAACTCAAACGACCGGATCGGTTTTATTAATAGGTTACGTGACTAGGGATCAATCAGTGCCTTGAAGTCGGGATTTCAATAATAATTAACTACCGAGCCCTGAAACATCATCAAAATTAGTTATTTAATGACGTAGCAATTAGCAGAAAAACTAAGTCAATAGCCTAATTGCAAATGAACCGTTTTGTACAAGCATGTACTCGAATTTGAAAAAACAAATATTACGAAAGTATCTACCACTTATTTCCTTTAGAACTTTAAACCTTCCGAATTTGCGTCCTATTACCTACTGTGCAAACTTTGGATGCAATTCAAACTTCCATGATTAATAGATTTTGACAGATTTGAGTTTACCAACTAGCCAGGTAACGATGAATCTTCCAGCATAATCTAAGTTGGGACCTGATTTACATTGTCTAATGGGTATTTTGATTACTATGATACTATTTCGACAGTTTAATGGAGACAGTCAAAACTGTACTAAACTGTTTCGTAGGTAAGTAAGTATTATAAGAAAAATATCTACCGATATGGAGGTTTTTTTAAGGATTCCGTACCTTAAAAGGAAAAAACGGAACCCTTTTTGAATCACTTTGTTGTCCATCCGTTTATCTGTCTGTCTGTCAAGACCCTTTATCTCGAAAACGCGTGGAGGTATCGAATAAATCTCAAGTCTGTGGTCTCTTCAAGCTATGAAAAAATCAAACTTCTAAGTTAACGAATAAAAAAGATACGGTCGTTTATGGCGCAAAAAACGTATATTTTGATACTCTCAAAGATCGAAATTTATAGGGTACTTCCCTTTGACCCAGAATCTTGAAATTTGGCACAAAGTAAGGTCTTATAACACAGGTATAGGAATAAATCTGAAAACAGTAAATTTGTTGTTAACTACGCTACGTCACAAAAAAAATTGCAATTCGGAAAAATCTTCGAGATTCGGGAATTGTAGTTTTCACGGAACCCTCAGTGCGTGAGTCCGACTCACACTTGCTCAGTTTTTTCCATTTAATTATTAATTTTATTTGGATCTTCAACAATGAGTGCACTATCGATATCGATGAAAACATTTTAACATTACTTCTAAGTACCATGATGGGGTTAAAGAAGCGCACTAAATCACTGTCTTATTGCCTCTTTTTTGTTATGGTTTTTTTGTTCCTATATTTGCCTTTTCAGTTCCAGGTTTGCGATGACGGAACCGATCTCGTATCCGATGCATGAACAAAAATAATAATTCTTTGAATTCTGTCAATAAAATATGAAATCAATAGCCTTGCATACATAAAACTGCTTTAAAGCATAAAGGTTTACATTTTAAAAGCTTCTGAAATGAAGTTACGTATTCATGAAACAGAATACAATACAGCAAAATGAATTGTGTCGGACGCACGAATTTGCGCCACCGGCACTGCTCGCGCCTGCGGTGGTGAAGTTGTTTCAATGTGCATGATGAAACTCAGTACAAAACTATTGGTAGTTTGAATTTTATTTGCCAGGTTACAAAGAGTTGTTTTTTATTGTTTAACAATCAAAGAGTACCTACACTTTATTTTGTTATGGGCGGGAAATTATCCAATACCTAATTTCTACCGTTCTCAAATGGTAACTTTCATTGACTCCACACCACTCCACACCTGTGTTTCTGTCCGCCGGGATCCGATCCCGATTTCCGGCCACCGTAGACGCGGGCTCGCGGACGGCGAGCCATGGGTAGCTCGCTGTTCGATCGTCCGGTAATGGACCGAGTCCAAGACGTCGACGGCGTGCACTGTTCCCGCGCGCCTCAAGGAGTTGTTAGCAGCAGGAGGGGCCCAGCTGGGTCGAAGCCTACTGGGGACAGGGTTGTCCGAAAGGAAGCTCGTGCCCCGGTATGAAGGCTAGAAGGAACGGGATGGGGTTTTTAGTCAGTAAGAGTCTGACACTATCTCCCGCTCCACCCAAGAGCGGGTTTTGTCATAAGATGATTTTCCCCATCACGAAAAAAAAAGCCTGTGTTTCTGTCTCTTTCGAATAATTCTGCATCTCTGGCATGCATTCGCCCAGGGCATCCCCTGCAGTGTACGAGGCGTGACGATTGCTCTCTCTCACGTTTTTTAACACCTTTTTCGCGCTACTCTCGGCTTTGCAGAAAGAGATGTTTGCTTACCATGGCGTCTCGCTTCGTGCTTTGGCCTGGACCAGGGCCGGACGCGAAACCTCGCTGCAAAGATTACCCTTACCTACAAATTGGTTTGTTAAAACTACGCAATCAGGTATTAAGTCCGCCTTTGCACCTTTGTGTTGCTTGAAGTTTTAATAAATAAATGACATAACAACAGATTCTCTGTAGATTTTTTCCAGCTGTATCCAGTTACAAAGCGACTGGAGATGCATCCACATGTATCCAGCAGTGTGTATCTGTAGACTGATCAAGGCAGTTAAAAAGGTCCTCTTCAAATGAAAAAAATATATATTATCTTCAATACCATACAGGGACAAGTGCAGGAAAATGATGATGTCATTAATATCATAAACCAAACCTACAGCTTAGGACTCCACAGCAACCGCAACATATTAAATCCTCACCATCAACGATAGCCTGCTTACCATTAGATGGGATTGCAGTCAAGCACTAGTTCATAACAAATAAATAAAAAACTAAATACTTAATATATCCGCCAAATTAGGACCTTAGCCCATTAGCAAATATACTCAAGTAAAAAAGTCCGAACAATTTTCCCAGCCGTAACGAGCTTATAATTTTCTACAGAGGATAACAAAAACAACCGACTCGTGGAAGTTATTACGGGTAAGCCCTCACATAGACATCTCATACATATACTCTCGCACGGGTCTATCAGCTGCTACAATATCGGAACAGATTGCCGAGAGTATAATCCCCTGACATTTAATAGGACACGTACGGCTCTGCACTACTAAGTGCATCACGTTGGTGACCTTTCGGGATGTAGTTCATTCGCAATATACATCGTGTTTTTTGATTTGTTGGCAATTTTTCAAGATTTTTTTTTGTGATAGGAACATCATCAAATGACATCCACGAGGTCAGACTTTTACTGACTAACACACCACATCTGTTCCTTCTTTGCTTTCTTCCCAGGGCCCTGGGTCTCGCTTTTACACAGCCCGTGACCGAAGTAGGCGTCGACGGCGGCGGTGAACAGTACGCGCCGAGGACGGCTTGGCTTCGATCCGGACGGTTAATTTTTTTAGAGAAAATTACTCGGAAATACAATAGGTGAAGAAAAGTAAAATTTATGATGATCTCAGTTTTTATCGCTTTGACCATTAAGATGACGATCGAAGCTAAATATTTTACGATCACTCCGATCCGAGTTATAATTTTCCAATGAAAATTGAGGCTCATATTTCATGGCCCATCGCTCAACCTGTATCAAAGAAATTCTAGAACGTTCGGTTTTGCTTCACTCTGTACAATCAGTTCTAAGTTCATCCTCCTTCCATCCACTTTGCAGCTTGCAGCTGAATGACGAAATCTAGAACAAGCTATCTATGGTACACTGTGTAGTAACCCAGTGTGAAAAAAACCTACTCTTCTGTTATTTTTTTACACTATTTGCAGTAAAATGACTCCTGGATATTTTATAGCTTGTTACTCCAAAGGATCACTGACTCCTAAGCCAAGAATCATAATACCTACACCTAGGATGCAAGACAAAACCGATGTTTCACTCAACGCTCACCAGATCGTCGGTTCACCTTGTCCTTCCAACATTGCGTCGTCCGGTACCATAGTACCGACATCACAATAGCCATTATCTTTCTGTCCATCTTTCACACAATCCATACATAATTTCTATGGCCTTTAAGAAAATGAGACGTACCAAATGCTTTAAGAACAAATTCATTGTGCGTACAACCAAGGAGTGGAATTGCCAGCCGAGGTCTGTGTTTCCTGATAGCCACAACTTAGAGGAATAAGTGAAAAACAGGTTACTTCTAGACAAGCGTACTCCAAATTCGACCACGTCATCGCTTTTTTCAAATGAAATAAAGGCCAAGCACGAACCTGTCAATAATGAAAAAAAAGAACAACTTCTATCTGAGTGTAAGCGGAAAAGTGGGGCGCTCGTGGATGGCATTGACTATACTTGATGGTTAATTACTTCCCTCTCGGTCTCCAAGGAAAATAGGATAAAGAAAACACCAAGCAAACATGAGTACTTGAGTACCTACTTACAAACAGGTAAAAGTCACCGCTGTATATTAAGTACCTAATGGCTACTAAAAGTTCAAAGGGTGCTCAATTTGTTTCTAAAGAAGCCCTTCTTTTTGTATTTACTTATTTGGGGATTGAATTCTTAGAAATTAGACTTATTTATGTCCATTCAAATTAAAATTAGAAGCAAAATCTCTTTGAACACGTGCCGTGGGATTGTTTGGTAACTATACCATGGCCCTTTTTTTAAGAAATCTACAAATAACTTCTCCTGTTCAGTGTTGAGCAAGAGGGAGTGTCTTCTGATTAAAAACGGGGAAAGTGTGTCGAAATTTCATGATTAAATTCCGCTGAGCACGTTTTGTCATTAGACCACCAGATCGTACGTCGATGCGCCACCGGTACACGGTGGACGGACATCTTACCCATATGCACAATACATTTTGGGATCATATTCATTGTGTATAAGTACAGCTAAGGAGTGGAATTTTCTGCCACAGTCAGTTTACTGAAGTGAATACGCTACTTGTAGGCAAGCGTGCTCCATCGTCGATCACATAGTCGCTGACCATCAGAACGCGAGCCTAACTATAACAAAAATCCCACCTATGTTCCTTCAGTTACCCTTTGCTTTCCAGAGCCACGGTAACTCTTTTAAAGAATCTCGCAAAGTGCTTACCTAGGTACTTAAGTTAGAAAGTATTTCACTTACTAGGTCGACGGGTTACCTAGACAAGAAAGAACTTTAAGCCGAAGTTGTTTCTGAAAGAATAAAAGATATATAAAGCTCAGTTTCATGTTGTTTATTGGATGTTATGAAACTAGATATGGATGCTTCACAATATCATGTCTGAGCTCTTTAAGTTTCAAAAGGGATATAAATACCAATATCTATATACTTTTGCTTTATTTTCTAGTATGAAATATCTATAGGAACCTATTTAAGTTCCGGTTATTTAGGTGGCTCGGTCCGGACAGTTACCGGACGGTCGGACAGCGAGCTACCCATGGCTCGCCGTCGGCGAGCATACGTCTACGGTGGCCGGAAAACGCGATCGGAAACCCGGTGCCGTTGCCTGATGCGGTCGGCCTCCTCCTTTGGTGAGTCATACCCTTGTAATTCGTATAAATATCCGAGTAGTTACTACAAGCACTCCAATTTTTGTTTTTAAACTGATATAAACTAGTGCTTGACTCCGATCCCACCTGATGGTAAGTAGTGAAGCCATCATTGATGGTGAGGCGCACTAGTTTATTAAGAGCCTATTAACTTTAACCTTGAAGACAGCCAAATTATAATCGGACGGGAAGACCGCAGCTAAACAACAACGTTTGCTTCGTTCTGATACAAGTTTCACAATATTGGCCCTATTTCTTTGTAATATCAGTAGAAAAGCAATGTAGTGTTAAAAGGGATGACGATTTTGTTCACTCGCTTCGTTGCAATTGGATCCCGAATTATCTAAGACGCAAACCCATTTTGCCCAATTTAATAACTTAATATAAATGATACGGCGTTTGAACAATAATTTCACTTTCTCCGCATTTCGACCAAGAGTTGATCGCTAGAGGCAAAATAAATAATAATATAAAGAATTCGAACTTTACGGGGATATCTATATAAACATTTTAATACAATGGTTCGTTCATATTTGTATTATCTACGATTTAAAGTCGAAGCTACATCCACTGGGCACAACATATATAATCTTCGACCTGAATCAGGTGCAGGAACCTCTTGAACTTACCTGCGTCATGCTGAAGGTGAGGACGCAATTACTCCTCAAAGAAGTGACTTACCGCCATGATTATGGCGTGGCCACCGCTGAGTTGCGACAGTCGCTGTCGCCAGAATATTAATGGCCACAGTGAAAATCTGAACACATTCGAATGAAAATTCACCTTAGCTACAACCTTCACAAGGTTTTATTAGATCTCTAATTAACTGCCAGTCAGTTCCAATTTCCATCTTCCACGCCAAAAGAAACGTTTAAACTAGTATTTAACAACCTCGTTTACCCTAGCACCTTCTACCATAAAACTCATGCGGTGCACAGTGTTTCACCTTATACAAGTTAGCGGGATAAAATGATAACAGAATCATTTTTGATCATTTATTTGAAAAATATCCTAGATACTATAAATAACAGTCCTGTGAAGTGTCACCCACATCCTCAGTTACTGTTCCAGTGCCGTTGGTCATATCGTGATGTTGTATAACCTATAGCCACGGTAATAATATCATACAATATTCCAACTTCATACAAACGGACGAAACGCGAGCTATACCTACGCGCCTCGGTTGTAGCATGGGCTCAGCATGTACAGTCGCGAACGTCGCAACTGTGCTGCAGTGACGAGCGGACACGACGGTTTTTTTTTTAACAATAATCGCGGGATTATTGTTAGTTTGTTTAATTCATGAATCCCCAAGCGACCACCGGTGGCCGCGCATCTATTGTCTTACTATTGTGTCTCTAATTGACGGTATCTGAAGGGATAATTCAAAGTAAAGACATGGTATTTTATTATTAATAATAGTGGTTTATTGTACTATGTGTATGAATAATACTAAAAAAAGCATTTTATTTAATTCATGAATCCCCAAGCGACACCCGGTGGCCGCGCATCTATTGTCTTACTATTGTGTCTCTAATTGACGGTATCTGAAGGGTTAAATCTACCAATAAAAAAACAACACGAATTTTTATTGAACACTTCCTATTCAATCCACAAAGTATTTTGTTTATAAAAAAAAGTAAGTATATTTACAATCACAAAACTAAATGGAAACACAAAGTAGGCAAATGTAATTAGAATTCTGGAGGCGGGCAGCCCTATCGCATGTTTACGTACCGCGCGGCTGTAGGCATTTTATTTCAAAGATACGACCGAGTTACAATACTGTATGATACTATTACCGTGCTATATATAGCCTTTCTCAATAAATAGGCTATCAAACACTAAAACATTTTTTAAATTGAACCTGTAATTTCTAACATTAACTCATTCAACCAAACCAAACTCGTCAGCTTTATTAGTAGGTTGATATAGGCCGATGAATTGCTAAGAAAACTCAAGATGAAAATCTCAAGCCTTTTAGCAAAATTAAGTGCAAAGTTGGTTTCATCTAAAGAAGTCTAACCAAGTCTAAAGAAGAAATGTTTCTAACCAAACAACAAAAATAGATTTGATGAATCCCGAATAGATAAATTAATGTAGATATGTACCACCAAAGACACTTCCGCCTGAACACCGCTAAGTTCATAGTTGCTTGCACTCGAATTGAAAATTTCAAAGGGTTTGGATTGGCGCCGCGCCGCAGAATTCCAGCGAATTTTTTTAACTCTAAACAAAGAAAAGTTAAATAGCTTAATATCCGCCAAAAATAATAAAGTTATTAAATATAGGTATAACTTTCAACAATTACACACAAAAAAAAAATATAAATAATACCTAATAATAAAATAATTTCCTCTCGCTAGCTTTTTCTAGACGCGACACTGTGCGGCGACTGAATACGAGTGATGAGACTCATCCAGTCATCGCTGCGTTTATTTTGCTTCGCTGAGTACAAATTCTTAATCGAATGTCAGCCGTGGTAAACGCTCGGCTCTCAACGCATCCGAGAGGCCCGTAATTGCTTTTAAATCCATAACGCAGTTTATGTTCAAAGGATATGGTTCAAAGAATCTTTCTAAAAAAAAAATAGATAGATAAAAACCTAACTAATTAGGGCGGTATTAGGATTTTTATAGTTTTTAGATAGGTACGTCGATATTACTAAAAGAGTTCTGAGTATATTTGTAGATGGATGGAGAGGGAGAGGAAGGCCGAAGAAAAGATGGATGATTTGTGTGAGTGATATGAAAGAAAAGGGAGTTAGTGATAGCTTGTCGGGAGACAGGACAGCATGGAAGAAAAAACGTGTTTCGCCGACCCCAAGTAATATGGGATAAGGGCAGGAAGAAGAAGAAGATAGTGACGTCGATAACTGCTCATAGTTTTCAAACGTCTGATAAGTTGCTAACCAGTAAAAATTAGACCAAAGAGAGGGAAATGAGACTAATAAGTACCTAAGACGTTTTTTTATAGTAGTTTCACTGACATTATGTCATGTTATTTATAAGGAGTAGGTAACATAGGCTATTTTTTTTTTAATAACCTGTACTGTCCCACTGCTGGGCAAAGGCCTCCCCCAACTTCTTCCAAGTATTCTTTTCTTAAGCTAGGTATTTCAAACCAGTCCCCGCGGTAGGCATTCAGGTCGTCTTGCCACCTCTTCCTAGGTATTCTTCTACTTTTCTTTTAGAAAAATAAATAGTATTTCGCATAAAAAAGACTTTTTGAACTGGGGACTTACTAGTCGAGGGTGTTGAGGCCTTCGAGAAGAATGGCGAAGCGATTGCTGTCTCCTTAGACGTCTCGAAGGCCTTCGACAGGTGAGGGCACTAGGCTTTTGTTATTTCCCCTGGTCTGAGTAAAAGACTTTCGGAGTGAATGGTCTCTCCGAGTTTATGACGACTAACACCGAAGTCCCTCAAGGGCCTGGTCTACAAACCTCTTCCTGCGGCATGTCAACGACGTGTTGAATGTTGATGCCTGGTCTATGCCATCTAGTGGCTTTTTTTTTAGCGGAGAGGCGTGCGAAGACGCTAACTGGTGATCCAGTTTTGATTACAAAGCGGAGCACAAGCGTAGAGTAGCCAGGCTTTCGGTATCCTATAGGATGCATTTTGGATTGCCATTCCGCCATCGCATTTCTACCAACAGACAACCCGACGACCGCGACATACGGCGAATGTCGTCTCTTACATTGTTGGCTCCTCTACGGTCTGGACTAAGCGTTTCCCCTCGTCGTTTATACCGCGTACATCAAGTTAGTTAGTTAGCCCATTTATGTCCCAATGCTGGGCGAAGGCCTCCCTCTCCCTTTTCCACATACGTCTGTCTTCGGCCATTGCGGGCCAGTCCCTCCGGTACTTATCAAGCTCATCTCTCCACCTTCGCCTTGGTCTGCCGCGATGTCGCCTTGCGTTCAATGGGACCCAATAAGTGGCTCTTTTAGCCCACCGCTCATCCGACATGCGGCAAACATGTCCGGCCCAATCCCACTTTAGAGTGGCAGCTTTTCGGGTAACATCTTTGAACTTAGTTTTGGCGCGCAGTTCTGTGTTCCTTACGCGGTCGGAAATTCGAACACCCAGGATACTGCGCTCCATGGCTCGCTGACAAACCTCGAGCCTGGACCTCTGCTGAAGCGTCAAAGACCAGGTTTGCACTCCGTACGTAAGTATAGGGAGAATGCACATGTCCATAATTTTTCGTTTTAGGCACAGCGGGAGATCTCCTTTGAGAAGATCTTTCATTGACCAAAAGCTCCTCCAGGCACTCTCAGTGCGTCGAGCAACTTCTTTATCTTGTCGCGCCTGAAAGGAGACTATTTGGCCAAGATACACATAATCCTGGACATATGCAATCTCCTCACCCTCAAAGTACATCAAAGGACTGGAACAATTTTACCAGCTGCGGTCTTCCCGTCCGAATATAATTTATGTGTCTTCAAGGCTAGAGTGAAAAACTTAATAAACTAGTGCGCTTTACCATCAACGATTGTGTCATGACTTACCATCAGTTGCGATCGTAGTCAAGCACTAGTTTATATCATTTAAAAAAAAATATCAAAGGCATTGTGCTGTCGCAGTCACCAGCTAGCCCATATACCTACTTCATTAAAATCTTAACACGCCATATTACTTTCAAGGCAACTAAGTAGGCTAGATTGTCTCCCAAACTCCCCAAAGGTTGGTCGACCTAATTTCTTCAACCTCAATAATGGCACCAATGGCTCAGGGTGTATTTATTATGTATGTTAACTCCCACGACAGATGACTTCACACACAAGCGCAGCCGATTTTCCAAGATAAAAAGTCTAATGTAAAATATCGGATAGGTATCTACTTTTCCACTTTTTGGGCCAGTTGTCTCCAACAGCGACATCTATCGGAACGCTCATAAACCAACAGAAAAAAGAATAAATGAAACGGGTATAGTGAAAGAGAGAGAGCAATGAATCGGCAATTCGGCACAAACCGGTTTTTTTGCGGTGGGAAAATCCTCTAATGACACCTTCCGCTCTTGGGCGGAGCGGGAGATAGTGTCTATACTTTTACTGACTAAAAACCCACTCCTGTTCGTTGCCTTTTGTACCGGAGCTGAGCTACCTTTCGGAGCTAACCCTGGCAACAGTAGGCCTCGACACAGCTGGGTCCCTGCTGGTGCTGACAACTCCTCGAGGCGCGCGGGAACTATGCGTGCCGTCGACCACTTGGGCTCGTTCCAGATAGTGACCGGACGGTCGGATAGTGAGCTACCCACTGCTCGCCGTCCGCAAGCCCACGCCTATGGTAGCTGGGAATCGGGATCAGAATCTCGGCGGCGACTGGAGCGCTGCCTGATACGGTCGGCCTCCTCCTTTGCTAGCATTACTGCTTCGCAGAAGGACGCGACCGCCTGCCACTCCACCTCGCTCCGGACCATGTCCTGTACAAAGGCCCGGCGCGAGAAATCGCCGCCGCCGATCACCCCCACGAGGACACGGCGATGCTTCGCCCAAGCGGGGCACACCGCTACTGTGTGCTCCACCGTGTCCTCCGGACGAGGCACAAACCGGTTCAAATTCCGACCTCATTAAAATTGTACAGTAACCCACTACAAAGTACACACGAAACGGCCGAGCATTGTCGATTCGTAGGTAGGTATCTACTTAGCTACTTAAAGAATAAACCCGACCCGGAGCATTATTTTACTGATTTACTGCACTTGTTCGGTTTCAATCGCCATGTGCTAATCGGGTAGTTCATTCGGGTCGAGACATTTTCGATTCAGAAGCATTTGTTGAACGAAAAAGCCGACCCGTAGGTTCGGCATCGTTCGGCTTGTGCCGATCAATAGTTCCTACGGGTCCGATGACGCGTAACACTATGCGTCCCTTCCCTGTCCGTCGCGGCAATGACTCAAATGTAGTTATAGTTGGTAAGTTGGCCGCATTAGATCAACACACGTACAATGGAGTGGACGCAGCAAAAAACACTCCAATTTATCGAGTGTTATAAGTCTTACCAGTTTCTATGGGATTCAAAACATGAATTCTATAAGAATAAAATTAAGAGACATAATGCTTTGCTAAAAATTGCGGCAAACTTTGAAGTCGAAAAAGTTGAAGTTGAAAGAAAAATTAAAAATCTCCAAAGTCATTTTATAAGAGAAAAAAAGAAAGAACAGGACAGCAAAAAGAGTGGATCCGATGAAGCATTTACTTCGAAATGGTTTGCTTACAAATCATTATCATTTTTACCACGCAGAATTAAACATCGCAAAGCTATGGATTCGCAAATGGTAAGTTGTTGATACAATTACCTATATGGTTTTATCTGTCTATGTAGGTACCTAGGTACCATAATTGTGTCGGTGTTATCTTATATGACTTCATTTAGGAAGTGGGATGGTGGGTGCTATCACGAAATATTAAACGCTTAGGACCATATGTATATATCTAAGAGGTGCATACCTACTATTTCCGAAACACTGACATTTTGAATGTCTCGATATCCGTGGAATGTCTGCATCAAAGTTCCAAATGAGTCTCCTGAAACCTTCATGTTTTTCTTTTGCAGTTACTTTCAGCAGTTGTCTATTTTTTTTTGGAAACTGGTGGTCCTATTGGTGAAGTATTTCAAAACAACTACATAGTTACTAAACACAACGCCATATCCGCTTGACTCTGTGGTTTTTCGTGGTGACTTGGATAAACCTACAGCGTTTATAATTAATTCCCAAGAAGCACATTATTATCACCTTGTTTACTAAGTAAGGGCAAGAAGGGGATGAAGGAAAGCAATGTTATGTACCTTCTATCGTTACCGTGACTCTGGCAAAGGGCAACTGAAGGAACACAGCTGTGTGTTAGCCATTAAAAGTCTGACACTGGTTCTCGCTCTATTTAGAGCGGGGGTCATTTGATGATCCCTCTTAAAGACACATTTACTTCACATCGAACAAAGACGCAAATACCTGTGTGCTCACAAGTACCTATTCAAATGTTGTAGCTATGTTTGGCGCCGCCGGCATAATATGTCTGTTCAAATATTGTCTGTGTCGAGCGCACGATCGACTTCAAATTCAAATATTCGTCACAATAGCGCAAAGTTTAAAGTTCAGGTGCGCGTGCGTCACTAAGGGGAACGGTTTTGTACATGGGTTGTACCTACTTATGCGAGATATAGAAAGAAAGAAGACAAATTGTTTATTTACGCGAAATGACGGAATCTTAAAACCAGCTAACAAACAGTCCATAGATATGATATAATTGTAATAAAGATGGAATAGAGCAACAAAACTGTTCTTGAATTTATTTAGTTTTTTAACAATGAACCCTATATTTTGAAACATAAGAGTAAGGATCGCAAAAACGGAAAGCTCAATGAAGCTTATGTCACATTATAGGTATAGACATTTCAAATTCTTACTCTGTTGAAGATGTGGAAAGGAAAAGAAACTATTTGTTGACACAATACAGAGATTGTATGAGAAAAATAAAGGAATCTGCACAAGCTGGTGCTGAGGTTTACAGACTATCGTAGCTTGCATTCAATGCTCTGGACAGTTAGATACATGACTGAAGACAAGTGACGAAAATGTGATGAGTCAATAAATGATAGGTACCTACTCTACCTACTTTAAATCGGGTTTAATAATATCGCTCCTCCGCTCAAATAGTGTCACAACTCAAATATCAACGACTGTGAATTGTAGGTAATAAATCTAGGGATAAGTAAATAAAATGGGCCTCTGTGGGTAATTAATTGAATTTCAAATACACTCACTACACTACCTAAGCATAAAGTATGATGAATTCTGAAATTAATAGCATCAAATTAAGCAAAAGACTTTTTTGGGTTGTGACACTATTTGAGCAGAGGTGCGATATCTAATAATCGTATAGGCCAACAACAGTGGTATTCTTTCGGCTGAAATGATGATGATGAATTATCGTATCTCTCACATTGATGTCGTGGTGTCGTCTCCTCCAATGAATCTAAGTCCGTGCCGGTAGAGTTTGCTTTGCCGTAAAATACCTAGGGTGAGGGGCCAGACTAGAGAGATGCAATTCGAAGCGCAGTATTGTAGCAAAATGGCAGTAACGACTCCGTGTGATCTCTCGGGAGAATTCTTGTTCGTAATCTCTAACTTGCCTTTATTGGCCCGCTGCGCCGGCCGTAGTAAACACTGCCTAGGAACAGAGGTTCCACGTCTCTGATGTTTACACTGGCGGGCTTGAGTAGAGATTCGCAAAAGCAAACGTGCACAAGAAAAAGATGTACAAACACATAGGTACGGTCAGTAGGTCAATAAGTCCGTGACTTTTTAAATGAAACACAAATTTTTAGATAAAAAGTTATTTTATTTTTCAACGTAATCTCCTTTGAGCTCTATACACTTAGCCCAACGTTTCTCCAATTTTTTATCCCTTCCGAAAAATATGATTTGTTCTTACGATAACTCTTTAAAATAGGCATTTGTTTGTGAGATGACTTCGTCGTTGGAGGCAAATCTCTTTCCACCGAGCCATTTCTTTAAGTTTGGGAACAAGAAGTAGTCACAAGGGGCTAGATCGGGAGAATAGGCCGGATGAGGGAGCAATTCGTAGCCCAATTCATGGATTTTTGCCATAGAAACTGCACATGTGTGCACCCGTGCATTGTCCTGATGGAAAAAGACTTTTTTCTTGGCCAAGTGCGGTCGCTTTTCTTTCAATGCCTCATCGAATCAACCCAATAAGTTGCTGTAATATTCGCCATTGATTGTTTTTCCTTTTTGAAGGTAGTCAATGCGGATAATACCGCGTGCATCCCAAAAAACAGTCGCCATGACTTTATTGGCTGACAAACCCACCTTTGCCTTCTTTGGCGCCGATTCACCCCGAGAAACCCACTGTTTTGACTGCTGTTTGGTCTCCGGTGTGTTGTGGTGGATCCACGTTTCGTCCACGGTTACGAAACGGCGCAAAAACTCGTTCATATTGCGATTGAACAACGCCAAACATTCCTGCGAAATTGTCACACGTTTGCGTTTGTGGTCGATTGTGAGCAAACGCGGCACCCATCTTGCGGAAAGCTTTCTCATACCCAAATGATCGTTTAAAATTGAAACCACTGAGACATGCGAGATGCCTATGGCTTCCACAATCTCTCTCACTTTTAATCGCCGATCGGCTAAAACCATATCGTAGATTTTTTCAACTGTTTCGGATGTGGAGACCTCAACTGGGCGTCCAGAACGTTCGGCATTTTCCGTGCTGGTACGGCCACATCGAAATTCAGTAAACCACTTTTTTACCATGGAAATGGATGGTGCAGAGTCCCCATAATATTTATCAAGCTTAGCCTTGGTTTGCGTAATGGATTTTTTCCGCAAAAAATAATGCTTAATGAGCACACGAAATTCACTTTTTTCCATTTTCTTCTCAGTCAACGCGGTAGTCTGATATTAACGGCTGTCAAAAACAAACTAAATGTCACAGCTTGTTCAATTTTTGACAGGAGTCATCTGACAGATGACTGTTGACGGGAGCAGTGTTGCCATTTCAATTAAGAGGCGGAAAAATCAAAAAGTCACGGACTTGTTGACCCGCCCTCGTATAATTCAGTATCTACCTAATAT
Organism: Mythimna lalbum; assembly: GCA_949319445.1. Classification (NCBI taxonomy): domain Eukaryota; kingdom Metazoa; phylum Arthropoda; class Insecta; order Lepidoptera; family Noctuidae; genus Mythimna; species Mythimna lalbum. The sequence goes on along the minus strand of OX439346.1, from coordinate 18,844,049 downwards.
GCTGTTAGGATCTTGACTGTACTTCTGGGAATGGTAGCCGTGGTGTAGGTAGGTATCTGCGTCTCCACTTCTCAAGCACCTTACGCTACGTCACCCCTTTTGTTACTACCTAGGTAGGTGGTCAATTCGTTCGTCAAAAACTATGTAAGGGGGGTTGGCTCTAATCCCGATTATCGAACTAATCTCTAATTTTCTGTGCAGGAATTGCTGATCGTCGATGACTCAGAACAATCTGAATCAGACCATGGGACCGGATCTCATTTCGCCAAGTTTCGGGTACTTATCATTTTATCAAAAAAGGCTATTAACTGAAATTTACTATGATTCTAGTATTTCTAATAAGTTTCCATTACCACTTATTTATTACAGGAAAGCACAGAAGAACATCCACTTGAAAGTCCTCTATCTCTTGAGATACACACTGAGAGTCCGTTATCACGAGAATCGACCAGTCGAAAACGTACAGAATCGAACGCAGATCCACTTTCTGATTCTTCTCCAGTTTCAAAAAGGCAACGCCAAGTGCAATATTCGACTACAAAGAAACAGATTGAGGAAACATTTTCCCATGATACAGATAAATCTAATTGTAGTAATAAGGAAGAAATGGTGAATGTGATCGCCGAATGTAATTTGTACGGCCAACTTCTTGCTCAAAAAATTAAGCCATTAGATCCAGAAGACAGACTAGTGTTAATGAATGAAATTGATAATCTTGTCTTCAAATATTTGATGAATATAAGGAAACGAAGCAAGCTGTCTAGAAGTGCACATATGTCGTCTACGAACCAAACTTACTTCGATACGCGACAGTCTATCGATCAACCTGGACCATCCTATAAATCGAATCAAACTCAAGAAGGCCCTCAGAAAAATATGCAGTATTCTGAGTATGAGATTCCGATGTCGTCCAGAATATTAAAAACGGAGACAGAAGCATCGCCTCAATGAACTGCACACAGCCGGCGACACGCCCCTCATCTATTTGACCCTGAAATCATCAGCACTTCGAATTTCCAGAAAGTGGGTATTTGGAAAAGCAATGTTCTCTTTGTAGTGAAAGTAATTTGAATATTGATTGTCGATTGAAACTAGCACAACAATAACACTGGTCCTGTTTACCATTGGTGAGTCTACGGTCTTGTTTTTCATGTGTCCATGTTTCGGTGCCTGCGTCAAAATTAGGTGATGGGTGCCGCTGATCTACGCGATGTTTTTCGCTACTGTATGCGGCACCCACAAGAACTCCGACTTCGTGAACATAGATGTAGCGATGACTATTTATTTGGGTCTTCGCTAGAGGAGCCGAGATCAAATTCGTGTAGTGTGAACAGACTCTAGCACTTGCGACATTATTTGTATAGACGAATTTGAGCTCGGCTCGCACTGCGTTCGTGCTCGGCTCCATAAGCGTAGACCCATCTTTTAAATGGATCATCTTCAGTTTGATGGTGTAACTCAAATGAGTTTTTAATATAGTGCAGAAACAGCTGGGTGATGTAGCCTGACTACACTAGGGACATTTAGAAAAGTGTAAGGAATGGTAAATTAAATTAAACCACTTTTTCTTAATTCCATTAAGGAAGAGCGTGTTATATTAATTCATTTAACAAAAAATCTTGGCATGTCCTTTTATACATTAGTCAAACGAAATACATCGAAATGCGAGGGGTCAATAAAAACAACACGACATACAACTACTGAATCTTTAATTATATCCAACAAGTACTCTTAAGCGAATCTTTTAAATCATACATAACTAAACATAATCGTTAAAACTCGAATCTTTCTCATTTGTATGTCAGATACAAAAATATTTATATCTTATATCAACAGAAAATCCACTCATACCATGTGATACACTAAACTTATTGAAATAAAACAATGCACTCATAATTTCAGCGTCCATCGTCCGGGATACTCGACTAGTATCTTAATATAAAATGTATTCACAAGCCAGTGGCGCCGGCTTTCAATATGAAGCCACGATGTACAGATCACTGTCTGGTTGACAAGTCTGCAACAAAACAGTTTGTAATTAAGAGCGGACACAGACGGACTGCAATTCGTTTGAAAGTATCTGATAAATGCAGCATGCAGCAGAATGTGTTTTGGCACACTACGCGGGCGATATGGTAGAAAGTTATAGAAAAATCTGATTTTGTAAAGTCCATGTCATACCGATGCATACCTGAATCAGTCTCCCAATGCGCTACATATAACGCCCGGGTACTGTAGCTACGCTGCTATCGAAAGATCGGTGTGCTAGTTACACGTTTAGTTATCTTTCAGACAAATTAAAGCCGGTCTATCTTCACTCTCACGCTGCGTTAATCCCTACAGAAAGTAACATTCTTGCTATCACGTTATTGCACACCTTATTCATATCTTAGATCATGCAAATAAAAAATTAATCGTTACATTCGTAGCTACAAAATAAAACCATGTTTTACAAAGATACGATGTTAAGGGTCACAACACATCTACTTTTAAACGCCGTAAGTTTGGTTGAATACGCTCGCAGTGTTTTTCAAGTCATCAGCCGAAATTACGTCGCGTTCATGAGCAAGCGACACATCATGCGTCCCGTCGCTACCGAATGTTCGGCGACGCGATATGCGACCGAAAGGTGAGTGCCTGTTCCATCTTCTAAGGCTCTAAGCCCTCAATAGCCAATATTGAACTTGTTCTTGCTGAGCGCTACCCGTTTTGCGCGGATGTGTCGAATAACTCACATTATTACTGAGTTGTTATTGTTTTATTTTCTAGGTACGGTAATAAAATCCATTTTGTTGGGCAATTTAACAAGTCACAGCCGCACACCACAGACACCCCGACTGGCGACTAGGCTTGACGAAACGCTGCCGGTGCCACCGCGCGGTCACGTTTTCGACTGTTCGGCGCGTTTAGTATGTTATACCAACCGAATACTACGACCGATTATTCAGTCGCTGACGTATCGGCGCCGTACGTTCCGGAGATGTGTCGCGACCCTAAGATTCAGCTAAAACTACTCACAAACTACATTAAGTATCGCTTTTCCAAAGCTTAATAGTCTTGTCGTTCTCGAGCGCTGCCGACGCTATAATGTTCTCGGTGGGGTGACATGCAGTACATAGAACGGTGTCCGTGTGGCCAGACAATCGCTGTACGATCTCTTTTGATTGCAGGTTCCAGATGTAGACCAGGTTATCTTCCGATCCTGATACTATCCACTGTGGACAAAAGAGATGGTTATATTGTTTACTTAGTGTTGTTGGCGACTGCACGTTACGTTACGGCCTTTTGCACAGTTGTAACGATCGATGTTTAGAATTGGTGATTTTCAAAGATTATGAAAAAAAACTAGAAAAGTTTCTTTCATAATCTTCGTTAATCAGAATTGAAAAACAAGATCTTTCGACATTTTTAAATGAAGATTTCGATAACATACAAATACAGTGGGATCGACATGATTTTGGATAGATTTGTAACCATCTATGTGCATCAGTGTAGACTCTGTCTAAAATGTAAAACGACTTGGATAATTATTAGAGTAAAATTAAATCTGATGTAGTCAACACTGGTTCTATAATCAAGGTTGATTAAGACATCTACATCATTGTTCACTAATAAAAGAACCTAATAAAAAGTATTGAATATAAGTATTTTTTTAATTATATGATAAATATTCATAAATTACCAAGTCGTTTCACTTTTTAGACAGACTATATAAGGGCAACTAAAGGAAAATAAATAGTTTTAGTTAATAAAAGTCTGACTGGCCCTCCTGCTCTGCCTGAAGGTACGAGAAGTCATTAGACGTTATGCCAACTTAAAAAAAAAAATGGTTTATAGTAGTTAGTATCTACAATTTTACAAAACGTATGTATGGCCTCGCTCGTATTTGCTTGCTGCGTGTTTCAACGCATAGCGTGGCGATCTCAGATGCGCTATTTGTTTATCACGCGTAACATAACTGATTGCATAATTGTAAGATTGTAAGACAACCAATATCATCTTACTTATTGCTGATGTAAATGATTAGAATTCTCTAAAGTGGTAAAAAACCAGCATAGAATATTGAGTAGTAACTGTAGCAAAAATAAATCGTGGGAATCCAATTTTCACCTTGGCACACTTGCAATCTCTTATCAGCTAGCTGCCGTAAGATTAAGCTTAGTAACTCTGTGACAGTGTTGTAAACTACAAATCTGATGAAATAGTGATTTCCGTTCGACGAAACCAAGATAAAGCTTAGTAAATCTGAGAGAGTGTTGTAAATGAAATAGTGTTTTTTCGAGAATTTCCGTTCGACGAAACAAAACATTCTCAGATGTAATCGTTTAGACAAAAATGTGGTCTCCAAAGGCTTATAGTGCTTGCAATATTCTTGACTAAGCTGCCTAATAATGTCCAGCCCTACGAGTAGTGAGTTTGAAGACAGCCTGCAGGATTGTAAGCCTGCACAAGACCTATGGTTACGGCTTAACCTCGTGAGGCCCACGCTCCCAATATATATACCCAATATAATTAAATACCCAAAATAAAGAGGGCGACTCAAACCCACAGCTTTTACGGGATGAGTTCGTATTAAAGCCTACTAGCCGTTTAAATGGACATATTACGAAATCATTCATATTTTTATAAATTAGGCTGAAATCTTTAGATATTTCTGCCAATTACCAGACGAAAGTATGATGAACGGATTTTTTTTTTACAGCAGCATCTATTTATTATCATAACTTTTCCCTGAAAGTCTGACTTCAAACAATGTCAAATTTTCAACAACAAGTCTCAGGACTTAAGCACTATCAAAATTTTGTCCATTTAAACGGACTGTTCGGTTTTAATGCATAGTGAACCCAAATGTTTCTGGGTCTCACGAGGTTAAAGGAGGTCTACGTTTAACGGCAGTCGTTTTCCGACATAAATAATAGTGCAAGTAATCTTACCTTTCCGCCAGTAACACTGAAGTTGGCGAAGATACAGTATTTCTCGTTCTTATGTCCCGTGTAAGTCTTGAGGCACTTGCCCCGACTGTAGTCCCAGAGTTTTAGTGTGTTGTCGAGCGTCGCAGCCAAGATATATTTGCCGTTTGGAGAAAACTTCACGAAGGAAACCGGCGGATTGTCGTCGTCTATCAATGTCTTTAGACATTGACCAGACGCTGTATCCCAGATTCGACTGAAAGTGGAAAAGAGTTTCGTTTTACATCTCAACCAGCAAGAGCAAAATTTAGAACAAATCTGTCATTATCAAAGATCGGAATAGTTAAGACTATTTAGGTTCATTGACCGCAAACATTGATGATAATATGGATATTCCACGGGATTCCGGCTGATACTACGGGATTTAATTGAACTTCATTATTTTTCTCAACATGTATCAAAAAAAAATTGTGTAAGCCAATAAGCGCATGATATGTGACATTGTAAATTTTACGTCAACAGCAGAATCAAGTTTATCTCTGTATTATACTATCCTTAATCCCATCCTTCTTATATTTACCCGTCAGAAAGAATGAGTAATCTTTCATTAGTCCCAAAGGCAAGAATAGTTCTTTTTTAATAATTTTACTACTTTTAAACCAAATCCCGGGACTCAGGGAACATCCAGATTATTCTAACCCATGGCAAGTATATAAAACTACCCTACCTTTTCCGATATCTGGTCATTATGTATTAGGGCTATTATCATACTAGCGGATTGCGAGCGTCATCAAAGCGGTGCGGATGCGCAACGAACACGCCGCGCATGCGCAGCGAACCTAGTGTGATAACGCCCTTATACTTAATGAGAAATGAGTTCCAAATTAAATATAACATGTGTCATGAAATCAACTTGAACCAGGCTTTGTTACCGTTTATAGCCGTATTTGATATTAATAAAAGTATAACACTAGTTAACAAATTGAGGTGTCGAGCTGGGTGACTGGTTGGTAATGTTTGCTGGGAGAAAAAACTTAATAATACTAATAAAAACTATTAAAGAGGTATTTACCATAATCCATCATAACTCAATGATACGATAAGGCTGATAGGTGTCTGACTGGGTGACTGATTAGTAAAGTTTTCTAGCAGAAAAATATTAATTATACTAATAAAGAACTAAAGAGGCTCTTACCATAATCCATCATAACTCGATGATACAATAAGGCTGCCATCTCTGTTGAAGTGTACTGCTGAAACTGGATCTGAATGCGCTGGTAGTGTCTTCAAACATTTCCCTGAAAGCAACAATATTTCATCATCAATTATTTCATCTCGACAACGCGCTCAAGAAGGCCAGATTTCGGGAGGCTACATATTCCGACGGGTTACGACCTTATAATTACGACTCTTAACCACTAGCGAACACGAACAGGCGAGACAGTGCTCTCGGCCGAATACTCGGTAAGTATAAACGAATCGCCGAGTGCTCGACTCTTATCTCTACAACTCGCTTACGTCACTGTCTCGGCCGAGCAACATTTCACTGTCTCGTCTTTTTACTCGGTACGTGTGATCTCGGCATTATGGCGAGACGGAGTAGTGCCCCGAGCCCGGTGGTGAACGGGGTCAAAACCTGATAATTATACCATACTAAACTAAAATTGCAAGAATTGTTTGATAGTTGTGGAATATTATATAATTTAGTCTGGAAGTCTGGCACTCCTTCCAGCTCCACCCAGGGCAGAAGTTATTCAATGGTTTCCAACGAAGAACAAAACCCAGTTGTGGGTTAAGCTCGCCTATGTACATCAACTGTAAATGTAACTGTGTTTAAATTTTGTGTAAGTACAATAAAGTATAAAGAAGAAAAGGGGCCCCAGTTTTTTTTACCCCAGGGCCGATATTCATCCAACTACGCAGCTGCTTTAAGTAGTTAAGAATATTATAAAAAAAAAAGTGTGATCAGACCATAGAGAGTAGAGAACTTGGCAGGAATTGAAACAAGTCACTTTGATCAATAGATTTCCGTATTACAAAGAGACGATGTATGTAGCTAATACCGATTTGGCCAGGATGTTAATAGTATAAATAGTGCACTAACCCACTTCTACAGGAGTAGCCAACGTGACATTTACGATTGTTTCTAGTTCCACGTAGCTATTATTAGAAGTAATTATCGTTGTGAAAATATGTCGAAAATCTTGTGGTAAATGGTGAAAATGTTTTCACAGTACGGTGTTAACATGCATGACGAATGTGTTACGAAGTATGTAGTTTTCGTTTAGCTGTTTGGTTTAAAGTAACTCGTGACTCTGTGTCACGCCTTAGTTTTAGGTACATTGTTTAACGTAACAGAGATGTATTGTTGACTCGGTTGGTACATTTAATATGTGTTACAAAATGTGGATCGTTGACCGATATTCATGAGTGTTAGTTTGAATGGCCACGATTGTATCAATAAAAAGAACCGGGAAAGTGCGAGTCGGACTCGCGGTCTGAAGGTTCCGTACAAAAACAGTTCAATTCCCGAATTGAGTTACGAAGATTTTTACGAATCGCAAACGATTTTTTTTTGTGACGTAACTAAAAACAGTTTTTCAGGATTCTAGGTCCACGGATTTTTACACTTGTGCTTTGAGATCTTGCTTCATGGCCCATTTCAGGACTCTAGATTTTGATTCCCTTGAGAGTGCCGAAATACACTTTTTTGCGGCATAAACTTGTGTATATGGTTTCAATGTCAACTTGATACCACCACGCGTTTCGACATAAAGGGTCTGGACAGACAGACCGAAGACGAACAAAAAAAAAAGACTGATTGTCAGATTTTGGCGTCTTTCTAAGTAGATACTGCTGAAGATATACATGTCCACCGGGTCCAACGGTACTTTCCGAGGCACGGGAGCCAGTAATGTCCTAGCCTAGATAAAAAATATCTTGTACCTACTTGTTGCACAAAAAATAAATTACTTACGATAGCCGGTAAAAAAAATTGATTAAGTAGGCAGAAAGTACTTTCAATAGTTATCAGCGTTTTAAAATACCTTATGCCGCCCCCATAAACATTGACCTTTTGGCGGCTACGCGCATGCGCACAATGTTCGGAATGCCGTTGGCGCCATTAACGGTAAACCATTTATAGGGCATTTTAAATAACCGTTTTACAAAAGCGTATAAATCTCACCTGTTCTTACATCCCATATCCGTACACTCTCGTCAAAACTGCCCGAAACGATAAGATTGCTTTGTGGATTAAAATTACAGCAAAAAACGTAGTTGCTATGTCCCTTTAGTGTCTTCAAACATTTGCCCGAACTCAGTTCCCATACCTGTAACATGAAAATGGGTCGTAAAATAACTGTCGTGGGTGTTTCCAATCTATTTCGAGGTTTACGATGTATTTATTCAAATGGAGCGGAAATTTTACGTTTCAGTCGGTATAAATAGACGATTCCTTAATTTAATGATCAAGCCCTTGACTCCGTAAATTTTCTTTTAGAAATCTATTCTCAACTTCTATAGTTAATGTCGTGATATTCTATTATGGGGTTTCGTGATGACAAACTTCATGCATATACTATGCGTTCCAAATGAGAATAGGATCGATTGCGATGTTTTGACGTGACGTAAAAATTAAATTAAGATTTTTCATTCTACCCTAAAAGGTTTGCCCAGTAAGGACCGGGCAGACCAAATGGTACCAAAGTTGCAATGATAAGATAACTTTTGACACCAAATACCTACATAGATTGTAATAAAGCATCCATAATTAGATAGTAAATTACTATTGCAACACCAGATACTGAGGTCAAAGGATAACTACAGTACGCGTCAAATAACTTTGCCGCTCTGAAGTTAGGCTTTCCTTACAACGGCGCAGGTACTATCGAGTGGTATAGGTGCGAGCGGAACACAAGCTGGTATCGGACGTATACGAGCGACTGAGATAGAAACGTAACACTGAGGTTCGCGCATGCGCAGTGCTGTCTTTTTCGTAAAATTGACTAATGCGCAGTGAATGTAGCCAACTTCAGAGCGGCAAAGTTATTTGACGCGTACTGTATGTTATGTGCATAACAATATGATGTTATTTAATAGCTTGATACATTTTTTAAATTAATAGAATACAAATCAGGTTTATTTATTTCATTTCAATTGACATTAAGAAGAACAATCAATATTAATCATTGTTTTTTTTTTTTTTCATTGTAAAACTCTTTCAATCATAACTATGGAATTGTGAGTGTGCCTCTTAGGCTAGGGGAGGTCTATAAGTTGGGAGTTCAGGATTCTAATTAGACTTGTTAATTGTTTTAAAACAGCCATGTGGAGAGAAGCTATTTGATCATTTTAATGTTTGCCAGACTAATTTGCATAGTATAATCTAAAAATAACTTCCATTTACATCTGTAGTACCCCAACCTTACTCAGCAGATGTGTTTGTAACACACAAGAAATATTACTTTTTTTTTAAAGTAATTATGCACATTCAAGTTTTAAAAACCCAGATTCTTATCTATTAATGCTGTGAACATAAACATACACTGTTATCTTATAAGATACCAGCTACTTTTGTTCAGCTAGTTCACTGAACTAGCTGATATCTTGTAAGATAACGGTGAGAAGTGTTTTATTTACTTTCCCAGACTATTTTTAAAAAGGTAACTTTAGTAGTTGACATCTGAGAATGGGAGCAAGTTGCAATAATGGCTATCAATCATGATAAGATCCTATTGCTCTATTTTATCTTTTTGCTGAACACTAGAGTCTTTTGAAGCTCATCTCTGAAGTATATTGTCTATGATCTAAAAGTAGTAGATCTTTTTATTACATCTGTGAGTTAATGACTGCATTTAAAAAATTTTTACTGGTCACAATGGCTAGTGATAACTTAGTCAATTTATTCTATAGAATTAACTACTAGTTGCTTAGATCACAAATAAAAATGTGATTGTATTTCATTTAAACAAATGTATGCCCATTATTCTCGAACATTTTAACTGCGACATTTAACGGCGGTACCCTTTCCCATACAAATGGTATTCATGAGTACGGCGACACGAATTCGCGTGTGTGAAAAGGTCCTCACGCAATACCCCTCCTTCCCCTCCCCATTCGCGCGACACCCTTAACGTTCGCCATTCGAATTTCCCGCGCGAATATGGTCTATGGTTTTGGGTAGGTTCTTGTAATTAGGAAAAACAGCCAGTATGTACTTTTTTCTAATATAGTTCCATTACTAACAATCTTTATGGGTTTTAGATAATGATAATTTAAGGCAACCTTTAGTAAACAAGACCTTTGACAGAAAATGGCATTTATAGCCTGTTGTTAGCATAAGATACCCAAGTAAATAAATTAAAGCTTACCTTTAGAGTTTTGTCATCACTGGCACTCACAATTAGCCTGCTGTCTGAGGACCAAGCCACATCACTGATTCCCATTTTGTGTCCAGATATTGTTTTCTCAAATTTGCCATCATAAGCCCCCCACACTTTGATAAGTTTGTCAGCAGCTGTAAAGTAGAAAATTAAGTATTATTTCACATTTTATCCTTATCAATAAATCTTAGAATGTTATAAATGACATCATTACTTTACGTGTGAAGTAGACAAAGAGGAATTAACACATTTAGGTAATAAATAATGTGGTATGCTTGCCTAGCAACAACTGTTTTAAATTTTAAATTGAATTGAAGGTCAACAAACTCAATTATGTTTATTTTTGTAGTTGATCTTTATCGGGAAATTTGGACAAGAAATGGTCTATAGGTTTTTTTATTAATATCACATTGTTATCATATACTAGCTTCTGCCAGTGACTTTGTTCCCCAGGAAAGTTAGGTTCTCCATACAAACTTTAGACAGTGTTTTATCCTCAAAGGGGCTCAATTTTCGAAAACCCTTTTTTAGTGCTTGCCTACATCAAAAAGGAAGCCTTGTGCAAAATTTCAAGTTCCTAGTCCCAGTAATTTAGGCTGTGCATTGATTTCAGTCAGTCAGTTTCTCCTTTTATATTATGACCTTGTTTAAAATATGTTGAACAATAATAATTTTCAACATATTTTCACTGAAAATCAACTGAATTTAAGTTAAATGTGATTGGCTAAACTCTTAATTATGTGAGTACAAGACATTACATCAGTATTACAATTGAACAAAAAACAGTGATGTAAAGTATTCTAATATTGTTACTTCCACCTATTGGCCGCCAGTATTCAAGGCCAACCATTATACCAAAACTTTTGCCTCAATATTGCCAAGTAATCATTCTTAAAAAAATTTAACTGATTTTGCTATGTAAATATAATAATCATCTTGTAAGTAGGTCATTTTTCCAGTCGCGTTGGTAGTGTCCTAATCATGATTTAGGGTAAGCATTTAAATTTTTTTTAGTGTTGTGTAGGAGTTTTTTGTTTCTAAGAGGAAGTAGTAATCAACAAGGACTTTACAACTTATATGATTACTATTGGTTTTATTGAATGGTACTCAAATTTTGGCATAGATAGAGGAGTGTCAAGGGTTTCTTATGAACTCTTGTTACATTACACAATATATAGGAATGTTGAGTAAAGTGCAGTAATCATTCAAGACATAATTTTCAGTATGCAAAGCATATCAAAATAGATCCTATACTTATCAAATAAAGTTTAAAATTGAGTACATAGGTACTTCTGATCTATTAAAAATAAAGGTCGATAATTGAATGTGGATGCTGATAATAATTAATAGATTAGGCAAAATCATGATCTCTACAAACATGAAAATAAAACATATGGGACCATCGAATGTAAATAAATATGTAATATGGACATAATTTATGTCAAATCTGTATGTATACTCACAAGAACTTGCCAGCCATTCTCCATTTGGACTGAATTTAACCGACGACACAGCTTTCGTGTGTCCAGCAAGTGTGAATTTGAGAGTATAATTCGGCTTCTGGAAACCGACATCAAAATTAGCGCCAAATCGCACGTGCTCATACAAGTTGAAGTTACATAAACATGTGCCGCCCGCCACTAACTGACGCAAACCAATGAAATGCAACGACAGGATGCTACTTACCGCCACTGAAGACTTGTTCGATTGCGGAGCGGATTGTGATAGCGAATTTGGCCCGGAAAGATTGGCGGAGGGCCCACCGTGTGTTTGGTGTGCAGCAGGATGGCCTGGGCCGGGACCTAGCGGCACCATGTTTCAACTTTCGACGCACTACGCTTTACTTTGTTCGTCACCCAACACAGTCACTATTACACAACGAAAAACAATCTAAATTAAACTTTGGATAAGGAAACACACGGAACTTGTCAGTCACTTCAGTTTTTACATTTATTTCAACGTAGATTTTCAAAGAACATTCTAAATCCGGGCGTCCCAATGCGTGCATATTTCGCGAAGACGAACAGTGGTGCCAACATACTTTTAAATTATTCCCTCCTGCAATGCTCTAGCTGGCCAGCGTATTGTCTATGTTCAGTTAATTTTGAAGATTAATTATTTATAAATGAAAATAATTGCTATGAACAAATGAGAAAACTGTTTATCGTATTATATAATTAAAACTTAAGTAAATTAAAATGTAAATGGAATCGTTTTGTGTTCTTATTGCCAGTTAAAAAATTACATAATTTTTTTTCGTTGGCAGGAAAGAATGACCTCTTTGACATTTCCAAGGTTATTTTTGACATTTGAAATTCGCCGCTGAGCTGACCAAGTGAAGAATTACTAATAAAAGTTTATAAAAACTAAAATCAAAATGGCATTAAACAAACTCAGTATTGATGCCCTTAACTTGGCCGGTAAGCGTGTACTTATGCGGTGAGTTTTTCTGTATAAATTCGCACTAAAAGAGATACTTTAGTACCGACCTTCGTTTAACTTGAAATAAATTAATTGATTGATTGTAGAGTGGACTTCAACGTTCCTTTGAAAGAAGGAGTAATCACCAACAACCAGCGTATTGTCGCAGCTCTTGATTCCGTTAAATATGCCTTGGAGAAGGGTGCCAAATCGGTGGTGCTTATGTCACATTTGGGCAGGCCGGATGGACAGGCAAACCTTAAGTACACCTTGAAGCCGGTCGCGGAAGAGCTCAAAAAGCTCTTGAACAAGTAAGTCTTGCATTTGAGTATGTTGTTAATATCTAAAATTCTGATGCATCATGAATTATTATGTAGGTATTATTTTCCTTGTTGTAATTCAAGCTTAGATTAAAAGAGATAACAGAGAAATATATAAAATAATTTTATTTTTATATTGTGATAATAATTATTTTTTACTTCATATCTTGTGCAAACATTTGTTTTATACTATCACCAACCCATATTTCTCAACCATTTTGGCAGATCTCCACTTCATTATTCCTCTAATAATTGTATGACATTGGTGAACATAAGCAAAATTACATTTACAGAGATGTCACCTTTCTTTCGGACTGTGCGGGCCCTGAAGTTGAAGCTGCCTGTGCTGACCCTGCACCTGGATCTATTATATTGTTAGAGAACCTCAGGTTCCACATTGAAGAAGAAGGCAAGGGTATTGATGCCTCTGGAGCCAAAGCTAAGGCTGACCCAGAGAAGGTCAAAGCATTTAGAGCTAGTTTGAGGAAGTTGGGTGATGTGTACATCAATGATGCTTTTGGTAAGCTTTAAGAAGAAAATCAACTACTACACACACACACACACACACACACACACACACACTACAGTATTCAGTTATCTTTTTATATGGGCATCTGAAAAAAAATGTGGCTAAACTGCTGGCTGGAAAAGTCAAGAACAATTTCAAATTACACCTTCCAGTAGCTGTTGATCATCAAAATAATAAAAAAAAAATATCATATTAGTTTTGAGCTTTCTCCATAAACACTTTTAACCATTCGTATGCCGTAATTAGAGAAACAATTAAAAACTCATTGTGTCCCACATATGCGTTCCCGGCATACAACGGGTTAACTTAAACATCTTTTAGGGGACTGCAAATCCATAGGTAATACATACAACATATTCATAAAACTTTTATGTTTTTCTGCACAAAATTTTGGTTAAAGCAGCCACATATTTAACTTTTTCTACACAAATAATAAATTTCCTCTAGGTAGGCACTATTTAAGTACATCATCATCATTTAAGCCACAAGCCACCCACAGCCAAAAGACACCCACCGTTAAACATAAGCCTCCCCTAAACCATAACTACCAGTCATGTGTGTCCTGCATCCATTGGATTACCAAAATCCTCACCAGGTCATTGCCAATATGAGTATGTGGACATTTTATTGATATTGTACTACACTTAAATATTATTTCTACAGGCACAGCCCACAGAGCTCACAGCTCCATGATGGGAGAAGGCTTCGAACAGAGAGCCAGTGGCTTCCTACTCAAGAAAGAGCTGCAGTACTTTGCAAAGGCTCTACATGAGCCAGAGCGGTAAATTATATTATTGCTTTTGTAGAAATCTTCTTATACCGTGAATTGTGTTAAAACAATACTTCTCTTGTCATTAAGTTATGAGTTGTTGGTAATGCGAGTCAGCCCATTGCTAATGGAAAGTTAGAAAACCTTTAAAACTAGCAAACTGTACTTATTTTAGGCCATTCCTTGCCATCTTGGGAGGAGCTAAAGTTGCTGACAAGATTCAGCTGATTGAGAACTTATTGGACAAAGTCAATGAGATGATCATCGGTGGTGGCATGGCCTACACTTTCCTCAAAGAGACTCAGGGTATGGCTGTAAGTATAAAATATCTTTATATACATATATTATTCTTCTGTATGTGTATTTGTCACTTAACACTTTCTGAAAGGCTTGACCAATTTGGATGAAATTTTGTGTATATTTGAGAGGATCCCTGGATGGTCTGAAAATATTATTTTTCTGATGAAAAGGTAGCTTTTGGGCGGTATAACGTCTGCCGGGACTGCTAGTTAATTATAATTGTTAAAACTAACTGTTATTATGTTGATATAATCCAGTTATCTCTGCGGAATATCCAAAATTGAAGCATAGTTGATTGATGAAATGGTTTTCTCCTTTTCAGATCGGCAACTCCCTATATGATGGTGAGGGCGCAAAGATTGTGGCTAAACTATTGGAAAAGGCCGCTAAGAACAATGTCAAAGTACACCTTCCAGTAGACTTCATTACTGCTGATAAATTTGATGAGAATGCACAGGTAACATACAAATTTATTAATTGGTTTCTGAACCTTAAAAGCATCAAGATAGTGTGTGTTTATAATGTCTTGTGGTGTTCAAGAAGGTGGCACTAAGTATAGTTATTTTGTCCTAAAAATGTTGCTGGCCACATAAGTCGAATGCAAGCCATAAAAGCCCAGCGTATAGGGAACACTTTTTTAAACATTTGAATGATTCTCTTTTTTATAGGTTGGCACTGCTGATGTGGCCAGTGGTATTCCTGAGGGCTGGATGGGTCTTGATGTCGGACCTAAATCGAGGGAAATCTTCGCCGATCCCATCGCGAGGGCTAAAGTTATTGTATGGAATGGGTAAGTGTTTAAACTTTTTCGTGGAAGCTTTGCGATGTCGATTATATGGGAAATGTTAAATGGTTTCTTTTTGTATAATAGACCTGCTGGTGTCTTCGAATTCGAGAAATTCGCTGGTGGCACCAGGGCTTTGATGGACGGTGTTGTCAAAGCCACTACCAATGGAACCATCACCATTATTGGTAAGTGCCCTTTTACTAGAGGTTTTTGTAGAAACCAGAGTTAAAAAAAATAGTATTCCAAGGAAAAAGATCTTATGATTTAATTTCTCTATTTTATATATTTAAAATTTTTAGCTAATTATATAGTCAGTTTATTTTTTTATAATGCTGTAAATCTTTAACCTATTGTTTCCGAATGCATCTGAGCTGGTCAAAGATTAACCTAGTCCAAATAACAAATACCTATGAAAAATGTAAAGTGATTTATAAAATAATCAATCCCCTTGCCCCTTAGGTGGAGGTGACACAGCCACCTGCTGTGCTAAGTGGGGAACAGAAGACAAAGTCTCTCACGTTTCCACCGGTGGTGGTGCATCCCTGGAGCTGCTTGAGGGTAAGTAAAAGGCAAACTATCCACGCACCCCATTTGGCGTATTTCCCACTTTATTCCAAATACATGATATACTTTATCTTTATTTACGCACAGTTCAAAGTTGGATGTCGAGTCACTTGGGCCAGAGGTGTAACTTTGGCCCAAGTTTTATAAACACTACTATGTTTCTATTGGTTAACGTTGTTGATGAATAAAGTTTATTCTATTCTATTCTATGACGTTTACGATCCCTACGGCGAATTATGGTGAATTGGTACTAGGACGGAATGAGTTAGAGCGTTTTTAAACTTAATATTATTTTTTAATTACTCAATATACTAAAAAAAATATGAGAACATAAATATTATTCTTATAAATTATCACAAATCAAATACGACTAAGTGAACAATCGCCTTTACGATAGGAAAAGGGCACTTGTACTCTCTAAGAAATTTCACCGTGTCTGTGGCAGATATTACCAATTCATCATGTACACGTAGGTAAAGAATTTTGTCGGATCTAGGCACGAAAATTTAAGGTAGAACTACACTGGGCACACGTGGGCCACGTACGCTGATCTGGGCGCATCGGTCTCCATACATTTTATGTGCCAACTAGACTTGAGCTAAATTAGATCCATGCCACTCGACACGGCTCTACGTACAAACCAGGCGTGGACCACGTCGGCGTCAGTCTAATGTAGTTACCGCTGAATTATTACACCCACTGCAGGCCACTTCAGGCATTGTGTCTAGCGCAGACAAGATTTTCTTCTTGATCAGCGCCAAGAGAGCGAGTGAGTGAGAGTTGCAAGCAGTGGTGGCCGAGTGGTAACGGCCCCGACTTACGAGTTGTAGGTCGCGGGTTCCCAGCCAGGCGTGTGTGTTTTCATCACCACTGTTCTCAAAATGGTGAAGAAAAACATCGTGAGAAAACTGGCATGTCCTAGAATCAAAAATTTGAAGACAAGTGACATTGACCCACCCGCACTGGGCCCGCATGGCGGATTACGGCCCATTCCCTCTCCTAGAGACAGGAGGCCTGAGTCCCAGCAGTGAGAGCATTAAAAAAAAGGCTTGCTATGCAATGCAGCGACAACACAGTTCGTGTGTAACGAAAACCGTTTTTCTTTGAAGTACCGACGTTAATGTAGAATCGAAAACAGCTTTTTCTGGAAACTTTATATTTGTTTTACTTACTGCCTGCGTTTTTTTTGTGGTATTCTCATTTTTATTCATCTGTTTTTACAATGATTTTCACGGTTCAAATCGTCTTACATGATTACTGAAGAATTAAGAATAAAAACTTAATGTAATTATTTTTTTTTTACCTTTTAATTTACATTAATTTCCGTACATTTGATTTCTTTATAGTTTCTTAGTAGTTTGAAATACATTTTTATTTTAGTAGTTGTTATTTTATGTTTACGTGTTGTCAGTAGATACTTGTCAAATGTATATTTGTATTGTCGGTTAAAAGCGATAGTAAACTTAAAAGCTGTTGTTAGTATATAAATCACACTTACATGAGTTTACTCAGTAGTCCGTAACCCTTCATTCATGTCGACGGTACAGTTTGCTAGAGGTTAGAGGAGCAAGTCCGTCCACGAAACGTTTGCTTTGCTTAGCTTAATATCAAGCGCACCTATGCCCTAGAAAAGTAGACCGAGACCTCTGGCGTAGTCTAATTCCTAGTATTAATTCTATAGCTTAGTAAACATGTATATCCAGTACCTTACTGGTACTGGATATACTGGGACTAGAGGAAACTGAAAAAAAAAACAATATTCTAATTTCAAATTTTATTTTTTCAGGTAAAGTGCTGCCAGGAGTTGCGGCTCTGTCCGACGCATAAACCAGAGAGCAAAGAGTATTTATACCATATTAAAATGCTTTTTAGTAATGCGAAATTATCCTATTTGATAGAGTGTGGAAATCCTGAAATTATCTTTTTAAGTGATATGTATGTATTGTATAGTACATTATTTTTAAGTTTTAGGCAAGAGAAAGTGTCATGTGTATCGATCGAATAGTGTTATAATTTATTACCAACACAAATAATATTAAATTGTTGTTAAAATTTTGTTGTATTATTTCTGGTCTTTGAACAAGCCCCATTTGCTATTGGCTGTTTTAATTATACGCAAATTAAATCGTAGTGGATAGTATGACATAAAATTGGTGTAGTTTTGTACCTCATCTGGCTGCACACCTATTACAATATGTGAAATCATTGCAACAGGCGCGATCTCGGTGAGATTGAACTGAGAAGTTTATTGTAGTATTGACTACCTCAGCGTAAACTTCGCTGAGGTAGTCAATACCGAGAAGAAAAATACCGAGAATGCTGACACAAAACATTTGCTACCAAATAGTGTAAAAGTATTGGGATGTGTTGCTTATAGGCAAGCGTTGCTCCATCGTCGACCTCATCATCGCTAACCATCAGATGAGATGAGATAGTTTTCAAACGCCAGCCGATCCATAATTAAAAACCGCCGCATTCCAATAGATCTCAAAAAAGATACAAACAAGAAAATATGGACGTAAGACTAAGCAATATGGTCGAAAAACTATAGCCAGTAGCGTACCATCGTGGTCATTTTTGCCTGATCACTTTAAAAAAAATTCGCGGTACCAAACCAAACCCTAAGAATTTTTCGTTACGAGTGCAAGCAAATGCAATGAACTTAGTGGTCAGGCGGAAGTGTCTTTGATAGTACCTAGCCGTGGTCAAAGCGGCCTCGCGCAAGCCACGGCTGTTTAAGAACAAGGGTATTTTTTATACGTAATTGATAGGCTCTCGTTTGACCACTATTTCACCTAAGGTCCAAGCGACGATATGGTCGAACAATGGGTTGCGACAGTTGCTGTCTCGTTTTCGAATTTATTACAGAAAAAGACTTCCCACCCCGTTCCTTTTTAGCCTCTTCATACCGGGGCTCGAGTTTCCTTTCGGATAACCCTGGCCCCAGTAGGCTTCGATCTAGCTGGGCCCCTGTTGCTGACAACACCTTGAGGCGCGCGGGAACAGTGCGTGCCGCCGACGTCTTGGGCTCGGTCCTGACAGTTACCGGACGGTCGGACAGCGAGCTACCCATGGCTTGCCGACCGTGAGCCCGCGTCTACGGTGGCCGGAAATCGGGATCGGAATCCCGGCGGCGGTGGCGAGGGCGCCGTTGCCTGATACGATCGGCCTCCTCCTTTGCTAACAGAAAAAGACTTCGCTGATGTGCCTTGTATTCAGGCAGAATATACATGTTTTCTTTTTTCTTTCTTTGGCCCACGTCTTATTTAATCCACGCTACTCTTCAGACTATAGTCTTCCCTTAGGGGTAAAAAAAAGCTCTACAAAAAAACTGTGTTTACCATCAATGTTAATGGTTTCAAACTGACCTATTGTTTACCCCAATGACCATCATGATCGATTTCATTAACACTCGCGTGAACGTAATCAAGATAAGCTGATGGATCTGCGCTGACCCGTCCGATAAACCAACTTTTTAACTCACGACCAATCCGAGAAGGGTAATAACTAATTTGTCTGCCTGTCTGTCTATGCACCTGCCTGTATGTCTGTCTGTGACATCGTAATTTCCGGACAGATCGACCGATTTCGAAAGTTTTTTTTTTTTTTATAAATTTGACTTAATCGACAGGATACAGTAACAACGTTAATATTTATGCATATCGACGATGAAGTGACAAGAACTCCTAAGTGACATTTCTGGGATTTAATTTTTTTTACGTAGATTGACTTTAAATAATCGTTTGCGTGAGCTGGCAAAAGCAGCTAACTTTATATCTTATTTTTTAACGTTTTAACTATAACTGACAATAACTATTAAGCAACTATGCATCCAATTTGCTTACAAGATCACCTAATGAACTAACACAATAACAAAATTATGTTCTGGTAGATAGAGGTTCTTGTCACTTCATCGTCGATATGTAAAATTATAATTAACTAGCTTTTGCCCGCACGGCTTCGCTCCCGCTCTTCCCTACTCTACCCTACCCTACCCTACTCTACCCTACCAAACTTCACATAAACCATCTACTAAATAGTCCGAACAAAGCCTAAAAATTTGGTTTGGATAGGTGAGTCCGTTCTTGAGTTATAAATTAACAACGAAAAGTGGCATTGATTTTTATATATATAGACTAGGTTTCTCCTACCGTAGGAGCTGAATCTTGGAGAATTCTTTCTTAGTGCTCGCCTAGATAATAAAATGAAGCCTTGTAGAAAACTTCACATCCCAGTAGTTTCGGCTGTGCGTTGATATGTCGATCAGACAGTTTCTCCTTTTATATATCAACACTAATATTAACCCTTCAGATACCGTCAATTAGAGACACAATAGTAAGACAATGGATGCGCGGCCACCGGTGGTCGCTTGGGGATTCATGAATGTAATAAAGAGGTAAAGTATTTTTTTTTTGTTTTTTTGTCTGTAGGAGGTAATCTCTGGAAATACTGGTTATTGCTAAAAAATTTTCACCGATGAATGCTGCTTTTTTATTTTATTTTTTTGGGTAAGTAATACCGTAATTTAAAAAAAAATCTGAATTATCTTTTATACCAGAGAAATTTTATTTAAAAACTGTAAGCTAAGCAGAATGATCTCACGGACGTCTTTCACGTGTGTAAGGAAAGCCTCCTACAATATTTACGAGGCCTTACTTCCACGGTATCTTTAGGCTTACGGTGAGGCAGAGTGAATTATTAATGTTTCGTAACTTAATCATAAACCTATAAAGCTGATCTTGAACGAAGATACACATGACGTACCTCACCCATGTTTAAGGCCCTTGCTCCCTTTTAGTGCCATAAAATAGTGACTTTTTGCAGTCTATTCCTTAGTAACGGCTTGGTAAGGCTTAAAAAAGTGTGTATTTATTATAGACTAGCTTTTGCCTGCGGCTTCGCCCGCATACATAAAATATAGCCTATGTCGCTTAGGAGTAAAACAGCTTTCTATCGGTGAAAAAATATCGCAATGAGACCAGTATTTTCAAAGATAACCTCCTACAAACAAAAAGGAACAAACTTTAGGTACCTCTTTAAGACCGCCATTGTACCCATACATTTAAGTTTCTGTGAAATTGTTTCTATTTTTGGTGTACAATAAAGTTTATACAATTCTATTCTCTTTATAATATTATTGTAGGTTCATTTATAACACAAGTTTCTGCCAGCAGCTTCACCCGCCGTGTAAAGATAGGTTTCTCCATATAAACTTTGGACTCCCTTTAACCCCGTTAAGGGTTGAATTCAATAAAGTACTTCACTCGTCTTCACTTTTTTTTAAATGAGTAACCATGGAGTTTCTTGCCGGTTCTTCTCCGTAGGAAACGATCATTTTGGAACCGTGCACAAGCTTCTGACGTTTTATAAGTGCCTTTGTGCCCGGCCTATGTGGTTTTTTTTTTTTTAATTTTTGTATATACCTAGGTACTTTCTTACTTTTGGCAAAAAAAATTACACTATGCTAAGTATTTTTTTTTGTTTTCCCTACTTCTATCAAACGGATTTGATCTTTAGAAGTATATGTACACAAAAAAATCTGGTTAAATGTTGTTCAGAACGTCGATAGCATATGTTAATCAATCAATATTTTGGAAACAAAAAGTCAGCAGTACTCTATGCGGGCGCATGCGGCAGTACGAGCATCTGTGTATTTAACTCCGGCCAGATGTTCAAGGGACTATACGCCTTAAAGTTGAATGTTGACGCTAAAACTTCAGGTAATTGGTTTACGTAGCGGTAATGCATGGAATATTGAGTTTTATGTAGATTTGTAAATGTATTTACAGCGCGATGTATGTATTACGAGCATTTCAGGAAAGAATGAACGTAAATATAATGTTTGAAAATGATGAACCTTTCCTTGAATGGAATAAACTTCATTACCTACACCAAAATAGAAATACGTCCACTATTGAGGGCTCTTCTAAGTGTCAACCAGTAACCAAACCAACAATGACCGGTCCTGTTCGTCTCGCATCCATCGGAATCCCGCGACCCTCATCAGGTCATCGGTCCACCTTGTGAGAGTAGGTACTTCTAACGCTGCGTCTTCCGGAAGGCGGTCGCCGTTCCAGTACCTTTCAGCTTAAGTTAGTAGTGAGTAGTGTGAAGTAGTGATTTTTCTCGCTATATCGGTAATCTTGGTTCTCCTGCGGATAACTTCATTCCTGATACTATCACGCTTTTACACTAACTTAAATCCATGGCTAGATACAATGGTGGTCTTATCGCTGTCAGCGATATCTCTCAGACAACTTTAGGATGGATTAAAATAAAAAGGAATAACCTAAGCCTTAACCTTAAATAGTTAAATAGCTTTACGAGCTAGTTGGATACTTATGTAGGTACTATAGGATATAAGGGCATCCATTCAGATTTCAGACCATTACCCATTCATTCATTCATTGATAATAGTTTCAAGTCAAGAATTAATAGACTTCCAGGCAAGCGTGCTCCATCGTCGACCACGTCATCGCTTACCTGCCATCAGGTGAGATAGTGGTTGGGCACGCCACGATTATCGCGGTAAGTCCCCTCTTTGAGGCGTGGCTGGAAAGACCTAACGGCGTTCTTACCTTCCGCATGACGCAGGTCCTCACCGGACATGGCAAGTTCGGGAGGTTCCTGCATCGGATTCAAGCGGAAGAGACGCCCGGGTGTCGCCACTGTGCGCAACGCCCGGAGGACACGGTGGAGCACACCGTCGAGGTATGCCCTGCCTGGGCGGAGCATCGCCGTGCCCTCGTGGGGGCGATCGGCGGCGGAGACCTCTCGCGCCGGGCCCTGGTCGAGGCCATGATCCGGAGCGAGGAGGAATGGCAGGCGGTCGCCTCCTTCTGCGAAGCAGTAATGCTTGCAAAGGAGGAGGCCGACCGCATCAGGCAACGGCGCCCTCGCCGCCGTCGCCGGGATTCCGATCCCGATTTCCGGCCACCGTAGACGCGGGCTCGCGGACGGCGAGCCATGGGTAGCTCGCTGTCCGATCGTCCGGTAATGGACCGAGTCCAAGACGTCGACGGCGCGCACTGTTCCCGCGCGCCTCAAGGAGTTGTCAGCAGCAGGAGGGGCCCAGCTGGGTCGAAACCTACTGGGGACAGGGTTGTCCGAAAGGGAGCTCGTGCCCCGGTATGAAGGCTAGAAGGAACGGCGCGGGGTTTTTAGTCAGTAAGAGTCTGACACTGTCTCCCGCTCCACCCAAGAGCGGGTTTCGTCAAAGATGATTTTCCCCGTCGACAGAAAAAAAAAGGTGAGATAGTGGTGAAACGCGAACCTAGCTATTATATTTGATTAATTAAACCCCAAACGAACGCCGGCGTTCGTGCACCCATTGTTTTTCTACTGTGTCTCTAATTATCACGATTGAAGAGTTAAAGAAGAGTTTATTTGTGTGTTTTAACACGCTAATCTCAGGAAATGCAGGCTCAATTGTAAAAAAAAAAATTAAGTGTGGCTAGCCCATTTATCGAGGAAGACTTATAGGCTATATAACATCACACTGCAACCAATAGGGGCCAAAGACACGGGTAAAACCACGGGTGACAGCTATATTAGACTAGCATTGATATAAAACGGATAGGTATACGTGCCCTCCTCTTACTATCAGTTATTATTGTGTTAACTTTCGAACAAAACTTATAAGGCTCAGCTATCTATTTCAAATAAAAAACATTTTTTTTTTTCTTCTACAGCGACTGCCTCGTACAGGTATCGGTATAGATCTTGAGCGCTCGGCGTCAAAGTGGGGATCGCTTTGCGCATTCCATACATTGGCGAGCCAATCGTCGTCGTTGTTAGATACATGCAGCAAGCGCAGGAACGAATTGCGAGTGACGTCTATGACGCGATGGCGCGGCGAGCCAATCACTGACGCTCCCCGCCCCTGCGTCTCACTTCATATCACTAAATAGGCCCGATATTTGACTTCTGCGCAACTTGAAGCCAGTGCTCAAGATTCGTGCCGGTATCTATAACACCGAACTCAGAGGCCAGAGGCCTTCGAGATCATAACGCGATTCATTTTACAACCTGAACTGTTGTTGAAGAACAGGATGGAGCTATATATGGTGTATAGCTTCATCCCTCTTCCTCGCTCGCACGACCAACATTTTAACACGTGAGGGCTGGCCTTACAGGCTGCTTTAATGCCTCTCCACATCAGTGTTATTATGCTTATTTTCATAAATATGTCAGTCACAAAATTTGACGTCATAAATATTCCTCGAAGACTTCGAGATGTTTCAATATTGGTGAATGAATACTTCCGAGGGTTCCGCATGCATATCTAATACATTATCTACCGATATGTTCGAGTTTGTCAGGTGAATGATGTGACATTTACATTCCTATATTTTTACTTGTTTGTGTATCGTAAGTATAAATTCTGAAGTCGTACCATCGCTGCACGATGCAAAAATAACAAAAAAAAATGGAAGTGTTCAGTGAATGTTTCGAAAATTTTTAACCCCTTGCACGCAAGAGGTATTATTATTACATATTTAATTTTACGTTAAATCAACAAAAAAATTAAATAAAAACTTTTCTGATTTTTTCTAGGAAAAACAAAGATCCAGGAACCTTGTACTTACAGACTCACCCAATTACAAACGTAATACATTCCACTCCTGCTATACAAATAAAACCTAACAACAATCAGCGGGAGAGAAGTCCCTGGAAACGCAAAACTCTTGAAACCCCAAGCAAACTTAATCAAAAGAAAACCTGCCAGTGCGTGACGGACAGCGTGTCTGGATAAATGGGGTTCCGTACTCGTATTTTTATTTATAACAGTTCATTATCTAATTATTTGTAGGGAGGGATGAAACGCATGTTACTAAAAGAGTTATGAATATACCGACAGAAAAGAAGAAAGAGGTTAGAAAGGAAATAGAAATACTTTCCGATTTTTAATACGAGTGTCGCCGCTGGTCTCACACCCTTTAATTCATGAATCCCCAAGCGAACGCCGGCGTTTGTGCATCTATTGTCTTACTATTGTGTCTCTAATAGACGGTATCTGAAGAGTCTCCACTACAGGCAATAAAACAATACTTTTTTTCTTTTTTTTATTATTGATAGGCTCGCGTTTGACCACCATCTCTCCTGATGGTAAGCGATGATGTGGTCGACGATGGAGCACACTTGCCTAGAAGTAACCTATTCACTCTTGACTTAAAGACCCCCAAGTTGTAGCTATCAGGAAACACAGACTGCCAATACGAACGCACATTACCTACGCAATTAAAAACCATGCACACTTAGATCGCAAGTTTGCTATTGGTAGTTAAACTATGAGCATTGCCCTATTTTGTGGCAAATCTGCCTCTCTTTCATCTGTCCTGTAAGTATACCTGCTTGTGAATGGAGAGGGAGAGGGAGGCGAATGAAAAGACGGATGGATTGTGTGAAGAGTGATATAAAAGAAAAGAGGTAATAGCGTGACGTGTGAAGGGACGGAAAGGAAGAAAAAGAAGTGTTCTTGTCTGCTTTATAAAGTTGTACAAATAATGGTAGGAGATCGATAACATATTAAATTATGCGTTATTGTCCAATTCTGCTGTCCAAAAAAGAAAGTTTTAAATGGTTGTGGTATATTAACTTAAACTATTTTTGTGTGTGACTTAGCAAAAGTTATGTTCAATAGTATACTTCTATTGACTAAGGGCTACTATTCATTGACGCGTAGTTTCATAGACGTGCGTTCGTCATTATACGCTTTTTTTTTTTTTTTTTTTTTTTCTGTCGACGGGGAAAATCATCATTGACGAAACCCGCTCTTGGGTGGAGCGGGAGACAGTGTCAGAGTCTTACTGACTAAAAACCCCGCGCCGTTCCTTCTAGCCTTCATACCGGGGCTCTAGTTTCCTTTCGGATAACCCCGACCCCGGTAGGCTTCGACCCCGATGGGCCCCTCCTGTTGCTGACAACTCCTTGAGGCGCGCGGGAACAGTGCGCGCCGTCGACGCCTTGGCTCGGTCCGGACAGTTACCGGACGATCGGACAGCGAGCTACCCATGGCTCGCCGTCCGCGAGCCCGCGTCTACGGTGGCTGGAAATCGGGATCGGAATCCCGGCGGCGGCGGTGGGGGCGCCGTTGCCTGATGCGGTCTGCCTCCTCCTTTGCTAGCATTACTGCTTCGCAGAAGGAGGCGACCGCCTGCCACTCCTCCTCGCTCCGGACCATGGCCTGAACCAAGGCCCGGCGCGAGAGGTCTCCGCCGCCGATCACCCCCACGAGGACACGGCGTTGCTCCGCCCAAGCAGGGCACACCTCAACTGTGTGCTCCACCGTGTCCTCCGGGCGTTCCGCACAGTGGCGGCACCCGGGCGTCTCTTCCGCTCGAATCCGATGCAGGAACCTCCCGAACTTGCCATGTCCGGTGAGGACCTGCGTCATGCGGAAGGTAAGGACGCCGTGAGGTCTTTCCAGCCACGCCTCAAAGAGGGGACTTACCGCCATAATTGTGGCGTGCCCAGCGCTGGGTTGCGATAGTCGCTGACGCCATTTCACCGTGAGATCCCGCCGGAGCTCTGTCCGCCATACCTCGACCTGTCGCGGTAGTGGACTTTCACCCCGGCGTTGCATCTCCACGCGCTTATCGTGCATGTGTGCAAGGACTGTTGCCTCCAGATCCCACGGTGGTAGGCCAGCCAGAAGGCTCGCCGCTTCGCGGGAGATCGTGCGGTAACCCCGCACCATCCGTATTGCCATGACCCTCTGGCAGGCGTTCAGTATGGACGCCGGTCGCTTTGCCAGCGACGGCGCCCACACCGGCGCCCCGTAGAGGGCCATGGACCGAACGATCCCCGCGTAGAGCCTCCGGCAGGAGGCGTCTGGACCCCCAAGGTTAGGCAGGAGCCGCTTGAGAGCAGCCCCGGCCCGGTTGAGTTTGGGAGCCAAACGTCGGAAGTGTTCTCCGAAATTCCATCGGCTGTCGAGAACGAGTCCCAGGTACTTCATCGTCGACCCGACGCCGATGCGAACTCCTCCTACCGTAAGTTGGGAGTCTGATGGTGGCGCATTCCGAGGGCCGTGGAAAAACATGGCCTCGGATTTGTGCAGCGCCACCTCGAGTCCCAACTCCTGGATCCTACCAACGACTATCGCAACCCCGCGTGTCGCTAGAGCGACCGCCGCCTGGTGCGACTCTCCCTGCGCTAGAACCAGCGTGTCGTCTGCGTAGCAGACCACGCTGACCCCATCAGGGAGGTCGCCGCGCAGCACGTAGTCGTAGCCGATGTTCCACAAGGGTGGGCCTAGAACCGACCCCTGCGGAACACCGCACGACATCTCTCGACGTTTCCAGTCTCCCTGGGTCATTATACGCTTGGTAGCAACATCGTCCCTCCGTATCATTGCCGCTTTATTGACCGAGTTTCAAAGTTTATGGACAGTATTGCTAAACGGGCTGTTACACTACGCGTTATATTCAGACAGTTTTAGTCTTATGGGTCGACGTATCTAGTCTATGGTTCGACGTATCGCGTAGTGTAAGAAGGGTCAGACTCGGAAAGAAAAATAAAACGAGTCTAAATATCGTGTGCTGAATAACGCGTAGTGTATGAAGATCGTAGGTTAAAAGGTAGAGCAAGGGAAACATTTTTGAGACAAACTTGAAAACTACCTTGGGTACAATGAAAATAATAGAGATCCTTTTTCTACGGAACCCTAAAAGTAAGAAAACTGTATAACTAAGAAGAAAAGCCTTCACGCCCCATCGAATGACGAAAGGTCGTTTGTAACTGGTTTTATAACAACCACAGCTAACAAAGAGTTCTATACAACGTAAAAAGCGTTTGTTCAATAAAAATATAATAAAGAAGGCGAAGCTTAAATCAAATTAAGCGAGACTGCCTTCAAGAAGCCCCTTTAGTGTTTTCAGGCCTTATAAATAGCATCAAAATGTCTATAAAAAAATACCTAATTAAATAAAAAATAAAGGGCCCAAAAAAGTTCCATATTTAGACCAATTTCAGAGCAATATATACCGGAGTTCCGAGAAAGATCTAAGTCTCAAGATCAAATTAAGTGAGATTGCCTTCAAGAAGCCCCTTTAGTATTTTCAGGCCTCATAAAAATCATAAAAATGTCTATAAAAAATTACCTAATTAAAGAAAAAATAAACGACCCATATTTAGAGCAATTTCAGAGCAATATACATACGAGTATACCGGAGTTCCGTGAAGGAGTTAAATCCTTCTCGGAACTCGGGTATCTAATAATAGTAAAATGCGTATTCCATATTTATTTCTATGAGTAAAGACTACTTTTGCATCGTAGAGAAAATGCCTGTAAGCTAAAGACTGTCTGACTAATGATTCTTCTTATTTCTTCATAAAGTATCAGCGACAAATACTTATTATCTTGTTACTTTTATCTTTTCCTGTCTTTAAATTGGCTAAAAAATGAAACAGCAATGGTCATTTTAAATGTACACTAATATAATAAAGAAGTAAAGTTTTTATTTATTTTTTTGTTTATAGGAGGCAATCTCTGGAAGTACTGGCCCGATTGCTAAAATGTTTTCACCGATCGAAAGCTGCTGTATTCTTGAGTGACATAGGTTATATTTTATGTATGCAGGCGAAGCTACGGGCAAAAGCTAGTATTGGTATAAAGATAAATTAAAGCCGGACGTGGTGGGTATATCTCACTACCTGTTATGTGCACACGTAACCTAAAGGCAGTTGATTCACATTTTAGTACGTCCTTATTTTGTGACTTGACAGGTACCCTATTTTAAAGGTGCAAAATCTCTCGTTACATCATATTCCGGTCCGGGTGGGAGTGTCATAATTTTCCTTGACTAAAACTACACCTATGTTGCTACAGTTGTCATTGGGTTCTAGGACTACGGTTTGCACTTTCAGAAGTCGACCCATGGCCTCAGTAGGATACGGTCCTGCTTCCAGATGCCACCAAAACAGTAGGGGCCCACTGTTTTACTAGCGATTTTTAGGCGCTCGTAAAATACTACGTGTCGTCAACGGCTCAGGCTCGGTCCGGATGGCGAGCTACCCATTGCTCGTCATCCGCAAGCCCACGCCTACTGTGGGAAAGTATCCCCCAGATTAGAAACCCCAGATTAGAAAGTACCACCAGATTAGAAAGCTTCGAAAAAAAGAACGGTATCGTAAAATTCTTTTTATTTGTGATTTTATCATCATTTTCATCAGCCTTTTTTTAATATTTCTTTATTTTTATACAAAATAATTAAAAAAAAAACAGGCAACTACCCAATTGCCATCTTCACTCTTTGAATCCCGGAGTTCTAAATTCGTATGAAACCCAGCCAGATCTCATTTCTCTTTTAATGTTTTCCCAAACTGGAATTTCACCTGTATAGCGCACTATATTTCAGTCACCTGTTAACTGTTAAGATAAATGATATTTAATTTGCAAATAACTTAAAAAAAAACAATTTTCAATCAATTTTTTTCGTCCCTTTAAACTAGATGAAACCGGTGTTTCCTAACTGACCCTGATAGTCCAAGAGCCCGTGAGTGCCAGACCTTCGTATTTTAATAAAAGCTGAAAGTTTTTCTATGTGTGTCCCTAGTACAGGTAAGAATGATCCCCACCTATAAAGCTGAGGCAGCGGTGGCTTTGGCAGGTAACAGGTAACAATGGTGTATAAAATTCCATCTCAAATTCGTCATAAAATAAAACTTAATTTTTTTATATTTGATTCATAATAATGTCAAAACTCGCGTTGCTCATTGCCAGACAGTTAGTATGGTTGCAACTCTCTGCCGGACATCCTTAAACTATTGTAATTTATAATTATACTTACGTTATATTATAAAACCTAGATTTTATATATAATTTTTGCAGTGAAGGACTGCAATAGACCCCGCGCTCTGTCTCACTAGTTACTGTATACGCTCCTTGCTCTCCGAACTAGTGCTCACTTTGAATGGGTCTGGCAAGATGATAGAACCGTCGAAACTGCCCGGCTATTATGTAAACATAGATTAATAGGCCCCCAAAAAATTATATATAAAATCTAGGTTTTATAATATAACGTAAGTATAATTATAAATTACAATAGTTTAAGGGTGTCCGGCAGAGAGTTGCAACCATACTAACTGTCTGGCAATGAGCAACGCGAGTTTTGACATTATTATGAATCAAATATAAAAAAATTAAGTTTTATTTTATGACGAATTTGAGATGGAATTTTATACACCATTGTTACCTGTTACCTGCCAAAGCCACCGCTGCCTCAGCTTCATAGGTGGGGATCATTCTTACCTGTACTAGGGACACACATAGAAAAACTTTCAGCTTTTATTTAAATACGAAGGTCTGGCACTCACGGGCTCTTGCTCTATGACAGGAAACACCGAAACAAATTCAGGGGTCAACGTCTTTTGAAGTTCATACAGTAAACATGTAATGGTCAAATCATATGAGAACCATCCAGTGTCTCAGATGGTCTTTTGAAGAGATTCTGCTAGGTTCTTTTCAGCTGGCAATTTCTACATTACCTCGTGTAAAAGAGATTACAGCTAAAGCATTACACGTAGAAAGAATAATTTAATCTCTAGAGCTTTCTTGTTTTATTTCTGTATCGTGTACGATCGGATGAACTTATTATGAAAGCAAGCCGTTCCTTCCAGGCGCCGACGCCATTAGGGTTAAAATTATTCACCACTAGCTTTTGCCCGCGGCTTCGCCCGCACACATAAAATATAGCCCATCAAGCTTTTGCCCGCGGCATTGCTCCCGCTCTACGCTACTTCACCCCACTATACCCTACTCCACCCTACTCTACCCCACTCTACCCTACTCTACCCTACCATACTCTACCCTACACTACCCTACTCTACCCTACTCTACCCTACTCTACCCTACTCTGCCCTGATCTACCATACTCTACCCTACATAATAATTAATTCATGAATCCCCAAGCGACCACCGGTGGCCGCGCATCTCTTGTCTTACTATTGTGTTTCTTATTGACGGTATCTGAAGGGTTAATCTCTAGAGTTTTCTTGTTTTATTTCTATATTGTGTACGTTCGGATGAACTTATAATGAAAGCAAGCCGTTCCTTCCAGGCCATTACCCGACGCCATTAGGGTTAAAATTATTCACCATTCAACTATTCATTAGGATTAATGCTGCTTTTGACTTCAGGTCGACTCTTGTGCAATTTATTTAAGGAATAATTTAAAATAAAGCTTTTTTTAAATATATAGAATTATACATATTAATATGGAAAAGGAACTGCGTTTAGTTATTGACCTGTATCGTGTTATTCAGTATCTATAGAAAATCTTATGTTATACAACATTATTTTTAGTTTATGCGAAACCCGATACACGAGCCACGTGATTTTTATGTAAGAATCTATGTACGAAACTTTATTACTGTATCGTGAAAAATCACAGAGCTTTCGCATATACTAAGAATAATGTTCTATAAAAAGAGAAACTGACTGACATATCCACGCACAGCCGAAACTACTGGGACTAGGAGCGTGAAATTTTGCCCAAAGTGTCCTTTTATGTCGTAAGCGAACATTAAGAGAGGATTTTCCGAAATTCAACCCCTAAAGGGATGTAAAGGGGGTCCAAAATTTGTATGGCGAAACCGGCTTTCATACAGGTGGAGCCGCTAGTAGAGACTAGTTTAATTCCCAAGAGATAAAGAGTGATTTTCAATGATATACTTTAATTGAATTTCTTTAGAAAGTAGACTAGTAGTTTAATGTTTTTGGAACAAAAGTCACAAAGCTTGCAAATCATCTAGATATTAATAGAAAGTCATCTATCTATTTTCTGTGGTGTCAACGCTGTCAGCTCCTAAAATATGATTAATTATGCTAATGAACCTTTTCAACTGGAGCCTAACAAAGAGAAAATTTTTAGTCACAAGACTGCAATAGTTCTTACCTCTACAATCTAACTATCGATTTGAACCTACGACCTTCCGATCACCCTCGACGATAAAGTGCGGTCCATCTTTACCTCCGATTTATTTTCACATTCTAAGTATTCCATGAAGAAATGAGGGTCTCAACAACAATTGTGTACCCAAGCTTCGTATAGTCCCTTCTTACCTTTCAACGAGAACAGGTAAAGACACCTTCGGGTCATATTTGTCATAGCTACCTATAAACCTTATCCAAAAAAGTACAGGACACTTTAAATCATAAATATCAACACCTTTATATCGGTGAGTATCTACAACCAATCTGAACTTTATTGACATTTATCTGCCGTGTAAACAATTTGTTTTACTTTCATGAATGAGCCGCTGTCCTTTTCAAGGTTTAACCAATTTATTTCATACTCTATCTCTACGTAATAAGATTGCTTTTTAGATGCCGACAGTTCTGTTACCGGCCCTATTGCAGCTGAACATGTGGGCGTTATCGATCGCTGCTTCGCGCAAGCGTCTCTATACATGCAAGGCGATACAGCACATAGAAGATTGAAACAATACCGTCAATGAAAGGATATCACCACCCTGAAATACGTTAACAATGCCTAGAAAGACGTTAAGTAAGGACTTAGTAGTTAGGAAATGATCTGATGTTAGGAAAATACAGCTGTTTCTACGTTGCATACCAATGGGGTCTAATGCTTTTCAATACGTGTGCTTTGGTCCAATTGGCTAGGGCCCGCGCATGCCCAGTGGATGCAAAGGTGCTTTTTATCAAAAAATAATAATTTTACTTAGTGCCAGTGATGTAAAGGACATCCGACGCCGCCGGGCGGACCGGCTGGCGAGAAAAAATGTAGTAAAAGATAGTCTCACTGAAAAACAACATACGATAAGTTTAGTGAAGCGTTTAATGTCAATTGTTATAGTGTATATCGATTGTACGTAGAAATATCATTGTTTTTAGGTAAATTTATTATCTGGTAAGTGATTGGTGTTTCTTGTCCCATATTTGTTTTTATTTGAGCTCATTATTTTTAATGTTACCTGCTGCTTTTATGATTGATGTATGTTCTTTTACCTTTGTTTGCAAACTTTGTTGTTATTTTTTCCCCTAGTGTTTCCTTTAGAAAGTGATTTTAAGTTTATGTGAGTAAGTTTCAAGATGAGAATTTGTAGGTACCTGTTAATAAGACTTTTACGTGAGGTACATGTCCTCACTTAGTTTTTTTTTTTTTGTTTTATCTCCTGTGAATTGGTTTTTGTTTGCACTTTTTCTTTCACAACTATTACTGAGAAACGTATCTATCAAAATTGTATTACTGAAGCTACAGGTCAAACGCGTTTACTTTTTTATACGTCTGTTTTAAAAATGAAAAAGGACTGTTTTATTCTATCCCTAACTCAATATTGATGGACGGCTTTTTGTGTACCTAACTCTAAAGGGAATCCATGAATAAATTGTGAAAATGGAAGGTTCCTAGTTCATTCATATGCTTAGTACTTAATACGGCGAGAAAAGATTATGTAGAAGAAAATTGCTGTTTTTATAACGGACGGTTTTCTTTTGATCGCAGCAATTTAATAATGCTTGGATAACTAGATCTTTTTTAGATTATCTTATTAAACGATCTGCATTGACGGTACGCAAGTACCTAAGTAGATAATATACTCTCGTTATGCAAGCGAAAGTGCATACCTATGTGTAGTACCTTATGTACACTCGGCTATTCGGTCAATAGTGCACGTATCGGGTCGGGGTGTTTCGGCATAGATGCGCTACTGTTTTCAGCACTTTGTATAATGGTCGATAATTATAATTAATATTTAGATGTGTATGTAACCCTATCTCTTATGCTTTCTCGGTTACATTACTGAATCTTTTTCGATTAAATTTCTTACGCAGTAAGTTTGAACCCTAAGAAAGGACTTAGGCTACTTTTTGTCTAGTTTCGACTCCGAATTCATATCCACAATAATAGGTAATTATTATTATTGTGGATATGAATTCGTCATAATCCTTTATTATCACGCAACTAAGGCTCATGGATAAAATAAACAAATAATCTTACAAAATAATAAAGTAATACATATAAGTACTTAAAAGAAACTGTAACAAATCTATATATATAAAAATCAATGCCACTTTTCGTTGTTATTTTATAACTCAAGAACGGGCTCACCTATCCAAAACAAATTTTTAGGCTTTGTTCGGACTATTTAGTAGATGGTTTATGTGAAGTTTGGTAGAGTAGAGTAGAGTATAGTAGGGTATAGTAGGGTAGAGTAGGGTAGAGTAGTGTAGAGGAGCGTAGAGTAGAGTAGGGTAGAGTAGGGTAGAGTAGTGTAGAGGAGCGTAGAGTAGAGTAGGGTATAGTAGGGTAGAGTAGGGAAGAGCGGGAGCAAAGCCGTGCGGGCAAAAGCTAGTTAAACTATAGATTAGTGTACACGAATAACTACGGTATTTGCACATATGTAGGTATGATGTAGTCGCTAAGTTCGTTTATAAGTCATCAGCTCCAATCTAGATGTCCCATCTCAAACTAAATAAATGTCGTATTGAGATTGCTATCTCATCTCATCTCCGAGACAATCGTGACATAAACTTGTCAAAATCTTCGAGACTGAAATTAACTGTGGAGTTTAGAATGCGAACATTCCTTAAAGGAACTTCTGTCTCTAAGGATTGTTGAGTTTAATAAAATACCTTCTATTTTATGAAAAGGCTATTAAGTCTACAGTCTGTCTAAAAAATCAAAAGACTTGGAAATTTTTAAACGAATTATAAAATCATATATAAAAATCAATACCATTTTTCGTTGTAATTTTATAACTCAAATACGGGCTCCTATCCAAACGAAATGTTTAGACTTTGTTCGGACTATTTAGTAGATGGTTTATGTGAAGTTTGGTAGGGTAGAGTAGGGTATAGTAGGGTAGAGTAGTGTAGAGTGGTGTAGACTAGGGTAGAGTAGGATAGGGTAGGGTAGAGTAAGGTATAGTATGGTAGATTAGGGTTATAGTAGGGAAGAGCGGGAGCGAAGCCGCGGGAGTGAAGCCGCGCGAGCAAAAGCTAGTATTACATACAATACTTTTTATAAGATTCTATTACTAAATAATTATCATCTCTTTGCAACTTTAATTGTTCAACCAGTGTTGACTACATCAGATTTCAAGAATTTGATTTTTTCATTAGATTACCCTAGTCGTGTGACTTTTCATACAGACTACTTGCCGGCTTGCCACGAAGACGATGCAATTCTTTGTTTCCATTCCGAGGTCGCCGATACAATATGAACTAGTCGATATTCAAACAAGGACAAGTCCTTGCCTACATTATTCATATCAATTGTAATTTTTAATTATTATTATTGATAGACTTTCGTTTGACCACTACCTCAACTGACGGTAAGCGATGATGACGATGGGGCACGCTTGACTAGAAGTAACCTATTCACTCTTGACTAAAAAAACCCCTAGCTCTAGCTACAAAGCTAGCAGGAGTAAGCTAGCAGTTCCTCAAATTCAAAATTACATTTTAATTTACACGGTTTACCGTAAGAAAACCCAGTTGTGTCTGTCCTATTTATGTTGCTTGTTAAAATTGTGTACAATCAATACATATTATAAAACAAAGTCCCCCGCCGCGTCTGTCTGTCTGTCTGTTCGCGATAAACTCAAAAAATACTACACCGATGTTCATGCGGTGTTCACCACGCGATAGCGTGATTCTCGAGGAAGGTTTTAGTATATAATTTGTTAAGTTATTGTATTCTTTTCTATATACATTAACGATATTTGTTAAAGATGTCGGGAAAAAATAATAATGCCGAAAAAGTTAGTAAAGAATAAGAATAGGAGTACCTAGAGTTTGTGAGAATTCTCTCCTTATAAACTCCTTAGCTGTACACACAGTGAATGTGTTCTCAAAACGTTTTGTACGAAGAATTTTGTAGAATGTCCACTATGTACCGATGACGCAGCGCTGTTCGTCCAGCGCTTTACGGAATTAAATTATGCAGTTCCGATACATACTACCCGAATTGTAATTTAAACGATCGAAAATAGACAGGCTAGCAACTCGGCGTCGATACTCAAGACTTTGTAGTTAGATTCTACGAGAGCATCATTGCCGGTAACTTTTTTTTGTTATTATTATTGATAGGCTCGCGTTTGACCACCATCTCACATGATGATAAGCGACGATGTAGTCGACGATGGAGCACGCTGACCAGAAGTAACCTATTCACTCTTAACTTAAAGACACCTAAGTTGTATATTATAAATATTCTATTTCACAAAGGCGGATTGGTCCTAATGTGTATAAATTGATTTGCATGTTGTTTCTGTGTGAGTTAGCTATTTTCTATAATATCGAGTAGAAACTGACCGATAATTCAGTTTCGACTTAAGGTGGTGCATCATGACTCACATTTTCACTGTTTTTCATACAACCGCCCATAATTGATAATGACGTTATTACACATTTTTCATTAGATATTTTGGAAACACAGTATCTTGTGGATATTATCTAGGTTTCTAAAGAAACCAATTTCTAAATTTATGTAAAACTAATCCAGTGAAAACCTCTGAAAATGTCCTATTTTGTATGAACTTTGACACTTCATAATTTGCCTAAAAATTTAAAAAGTCAAAAAAGTAATCCTCTAGAGACTTTGCAAATTTTATTAAGATTCTAAATAATGTCAACTTTTTCCAAAAACTTTTAAGGGTTTAAAAAAACAGCTATTTCCTGGAGCAAGTTTTGTGAAATTTTCGAGTAAATCTCGGAATTACCGAATACTAACAGAGTTTCCAGGCGTTATCTCTCTTTTTTTGCGTTGCCTTTTCGTCAAACATCGTGTTGGATTGCATTAAATGAAGTAACAAGCTTTTAAACATTTTCGATGTTTACGATAAGCGAGTGGAGAAGGACCCTCTTAATTCATGAATCCCCAAGCGACACCCGGTGGCCGCGCATCTATTGTCTTACTATTGTGTTTCTAATTGACGGTATCTGAAGGGTTAAGAGGACCCTCTTAAGCTATTATTTTATAATGTTATCCAATGACAAACCAAAAAGGCAACGCAAAAAAAGAGAGATAACGCCTGGAAACTCTGTTAGTATTCTAGAGGATTACTTTTTTGACTTTTTTAATTTTTAGACAAATTTTGAAGTGTCAAAGTTCATACAAAATAGGACATTTTCAGAGGTTTTCACTGGATTAGTTTTACACAAGATACTGTGTTTCCAAAATATCTAATGATAAGTGTGTAATAACGTCATAATCAGTTATGAGCGGTTGTATGAAAAACAGTGAAAATGTGAGTCGTGATGCACCACCTTAAGCCAATTTCGGCCAAAAAACTAGTTTCGACTGAAGTTTCGGACCGGCTCTACCAAAATTAGCGTCTTTGAGGTTGTGATAAATAACTAAACACTGATTGACTCGTTCGTGGTTAGGTGTGTTATATTGTTATGTAATCTTTGTTATATTCGAATATTTTGTACTTATCTTATCAAAGTTAAAACTATGCAATTAAACACGGAATATATTGAAATACAGTTAGGGATAACTTTATCGAAATATCATTTTTAAATTTAGTTTTTCTGTTACCTTGTCAATTTCGGTTTCGGTTATGGACGAAATTGGAAGAGGTTACGGTTTCAGCTGCAAATTATGTTTCGATTGGTCACTAACCTAGACGGGGTGACCTGAATCCACATCCAGGATTAACTCCAGATATAGAAACTCTTCAACGAACTATAGCATAAAAACAAAATTTTGTGTAGGTACGTAGTTTATAAATGTAAAATAATCTGTTTACCTAAATAATAATATTTCATAACCATTCATCGTTTTTGATAACTCAAATTTCTTTAATTAAGTCAAGAGTGAATAGGTTTCTTCTAGGCTAAAGTGCTCCTTCGTCGACCACATCATCGCTTACTATCAGGTGAAATGGTGGTCAAACACGACCCTATCAATAATAATAAAAAAACAACCTTCTTATTTTCTAACTCGATTCTCGACTAATTAAAGGCATCAATATCGACTATTCATTGTTACAAATTAATAACCATATTGATTCTAGAATCGTAAATTCTTGTAACTACCGTTATCGGACTGTTGCCGGGCTCTACTCTGCGCAGTCCTCGTAATTTACTTAACAACTACCTATTAAGGAAAACGTGGTAAGATCGAGTCAAGCTTTCCTGGTTGGTATTTACTGTGTCGGGCAGAATAATTTCTTGCCCCATTGAGACTTAGACATAGCGCGCACTGGTAACTTTTGTCACGGTGACAAAGTTTTTTCTACGCATTTTTTGTAACTGTCACATCTTCAAGTACGCGCAGTACATGTTGGGTTCATAAGTACGATGATTTTTTACAAGCTTTTATTTAGTTTCACCTGTCGTGATGATTGTCTGTAATCAAATCTTTCAAATTAAATTTGATCCACTTCCTGGTTACCGATGGAGCTGAAATTTAGCATCCATATGTAAATCAGATAACAATGCAAAATTATTATGACAAGGAGCTGATCTGATGATGGAACCGGAAGGTGGCTAACTGGCTATAGGAACTTGGTAGTTAAACGACACAACCCCATTGAGTTTGGGCTCGTATGATTCGTTTTGACGTGTATTAATTATATACCGAGCTATAAAAGCTTGCTATGAAAAAAATGTTTTCATTGAAAGCTTGTTTTAGTTTCATCCCGATGTTTGTCTGTCATCAAATGTTGTAAATTAAATTTGACCCACTTCCTGGTTACCGATTCAGGTGAAATTTTGCATGCATGTGTAAATCAGATGACAATGAAAAATTATTATGACATGAAGCTGATCTGATGATGGAACTGGAAGGTGGCTATAGGAACTTGGTAGTTAAACGACACAACCCCATCGAGTTTGGGTTCGTATGATTCGTCTTGACGTGTATTAATTATATACCGAGCTATAAAAGCTTGCTATGAAAAAATGATTTTCATTTAATTCATGAATCCCCAAGCGACCACCGGTGGCCGCGCATCTATTGTCTTACTATTGTGTCTCTAATTGACAGTATCTGAAGGGTTAAAGCTTATTTGTTAGACACGGTGACAAAGTAACCAGTGCGCGTTAGGGCTAATAGTTTGTACAGGTCTTGGTTAAATAATAAAAGTCGTAGGGTCGATCTTCAAAGCTTCTTTGTTGGCCATCTATTATGTATCGACCCTTCGTATTTAGGGAAATACGAGACGAAGGTAGTTCCGGCTTTGACAATCGTCGTTCACAAGTCAGGGGTACGGGGCAAAAAGGTTTTATCGTGTTAACAATTACGTCACTAGGTCAGGTTAGGTGATAACGGGCATTCGATCCTCGCAAAATACTGTTATTCGACTGCATTCACAAATACACACACACTTACACCACGCATTATACTAACACTGAATTTTTACTTTAAGTAATCTGTATACCTGTTGTATTTATATAAAGTTGTTGGGTTACTTACTAAGCTCTCAGCACTTTAGTGTGTAATTAAAATGTTAAGAGGCGGCCTGTTAGGGCCACGAATAATTTCTGAAAAGACACTCGTGGTCCCTAGAACGCAAAGGGCAAATGAAGGACTCAGGTGTGGTTTAGTCCGTAAAAGTCTATCATGCCGTCTTGCCCTAGAGCGGGGGAAGTCATTGGATAATTTCGTGGGAACCTGGTATCCTAAAACACAGGCTTAGACGTAGAGCCCAGCTTAGGCATCAGTTTCTTACATTATACATGTAACTCACAATATAACTGAATTATGCATAGGTACTTACTACTGTTTTTATTAATCTATTTGTTGTAAACTATAGGTACATTGTGGTATAATATAATAAATTATATTATTAGATACCTGCTGACCCGACGAACTTCGGACCGCCAAACAGACAATTAATGTACTATATCTTTCGATATAGTCAACCGATTGGGATGAAACAGGCCATAAGTAATTTATCCAGTTACACACAATTTTAATGTATAAAAGTTATTAAAATCGATTACATACATATTACGTAGTCTAATCGCATACAGCTTTTATATTGCATTGCAAATTCTTATATTGCATTGCAACGTTGACATTAAAAAAGTGAGCATGTTCATCTTCTAAAGAGCAAATCCACTGGAGTCTTCAATTTTCCCTCTAGTCATGATTTATCATGCCGTGAGCCGTGACGCGGGGTTTCATTATACTGCTGCCTGTTGAGCTTAGCTCGAAGGTCGGATATTAGAATAGCAAACATACTCAAACAAATCTAGTTTCTGCCCAGCGGTTTATCGCCCGCGTGAAAATAGTTTTTATTTTTCTAAACTATTATTGATTGGCTCGCGTTTGATCACTATCTCACCTAATAGTAAGCGATAATGTATTCGACGATGAAGCACGCTAGCCTAGAAATAACCTATTGGCTCTTCACTTAAGACTTTCAGGTTGTAGTTATCAAGAAACGCAGACTTCGGTAGAGAATTTCACTAATGAAGTTGTTTTCAAAACGGTTTTGTGCGTAAGTGTGGAATGTCCACTTGTGGCGAAACGCCTTACGTCTGGTGGTCCGATAATGAAACGGGCTGGGTGGAATTAAATTGTGCAATACCTATGGACACTCCCCAAAATGTTTTATAGAAAACCGACTCAGCTAGAAATACATCCCCGGTATAAAAATCCTATGATCTATTCATTTCAGGATATGGAAGCCGCCTGTCAAATTTACCCAAATCCTTTCAGAATGTTCAGATGTTAGGCCATAAAAGAATAACAAAGATACTCATTTCTACATAATTTTAGCCATTACGTAGATATGGTAAGCCTTATTAGTGTGATGCATGAAAAATCTGAAGTGAATTTGACTGACTTCAGCAGTATCTATGTACCTACCTATTTACGACAGCATGCAATGTCAGTGTAGAGGTTTAAATTGGACAGTTTCAGCAGCAATTTTCGTTGCGAGTTCAGTCCAAGGCTATGATAGTAGATACTTATGGCACGGTAGGTCAATTTGTTGAATATTTTACTCGGTATAGGTATTGCAGTGGTTTTTTTTTTATGTCGACGGGGAAAATCATCATTGACGAAACCCGCTCTTGGGTGGAGCGGGAGACAGTGTCAGAGTCTTACTGACTAAAAACCCCACGCCGTTCCTTCTTGCCTTCATACCGGGGTTCTAGTTTCCTTTCGAATAACCCCGACCCCGGTAGGCTTCGACCCAGATGGGCCCCTCCTGTTGCTGACAACTCCTTGAGGCGCGCGGGAACAGTGCGCGCCGTCGACGCCTTGGCTCGGTCCGGACAGTTATCGGACGATCGGACAGCGAGCCACCCATAGCTCGCTGTCCACGAGCCCGCGTCTACGGTGGCTGGAAATCGGGGCTGGAACCCCGGCGGCGGCGGCGGTGAGGGCGCCGTTGCCTGATGCGGTCGGCCTCCTCCTTTGCTAGCATTACTGCTTCGCAGAAGGAGGCGACCGCCTGCCACTCCTCCTCGCTCCGGACCATGGCCTGAACCAAGGCCCGGCGCGAGAGGTCTCTGCCGCCGATCGCCCCCACGAGGGCACGGCGTTGCTCTGCCCAAGCAGGGCACACCTCAACTGTGTGCTCCACCGTGTCCTCCGGGCGTTCCGCACAGTGGCGGCACCCGGGCGTCTCTTCCGCTCGAATCCGATGCAGGAACCTCCCCAACTTGCCATGTCCGGTGAGGACCTGCGTCATGCGGAAGGTAAGGACGCCGTGAGGCCTTTCCAGCCACGCCTCAAAGAGGGGACTTACCGCCATAATTGTGGCGTGCCCAAGGTATTGCAGTGGTGACCGAGTGGTAACCGCCCTGGCTTACGAGTTGTAGGTCGTGGGTTCGACCCAGCCAGGCGCATTACTTTGTGTAATTTATTTCATCACTACTGGTTTCAAGACAGTGAAGGAAAACATCGTGAGGAAATCGGCAGGTCCTAAAACCAAAAATTAGATGACATTTGACATTCACCAACCCGCACTGGGCCCGCGTGATGGATTACGGCCTATTCTCTCTCCTAGAAAGGAGGCCTGAGTCCCAGCAATGGGAATATTAAAAAGGCTGATGACAATGATTATAGGTACTGCAATTGCAAAACATTAAAACA
Source organism: Mythimna lalbum (assembly GCA_949319445.1). Lineage (NCBI taxonomy): Eukaryota > Metazoa > Arthropoda > Insecta > Lepidoptera > Noctuidae > Mythimna > Mythimna lalbum. Next base: position 18,802,041 of record OX439346.1, on the reverse strand, counting down.
TAAATAAGATTTTATGTCACGACTATATAATTAGTACCTGTCGTTTACAATTGCATGTGTTCAAATATTCAAGGTTTGAAGCCATTAAATTATATAGTAAACATCGACATTGGAAATCTGACCTTTTAATCTCAGTAATTAGGTTGAAACTCATTAAACTTTTGTAATACGTATGTGAAACCGCTCATTAAAGTCGTGTCAGAAACACAAGATTATACTGAATTGCTTGTTAATTCAAAACTTATTATGATCAAAATTTTCTTTGAAAACAATGTTGCTTTATCTTGTAAATATTAAAAGCAAAGAAAATGCTAATACTGTAACAATATTTTCAGTTTTCTTTTTACGTTGGTAACATTGTTTATAGGCGGTACTAAATCTATTATAATAAATTCTTGAAAGCTTGATATATTTTTAATAAGGTGAGTGTATGTAGTTCGCTTTACATAAATATTCAGGTTTAAAGTTCTCGATTTTCTTAGAAAATATATTCTGATCTGATTTTACAAGGCTTACGTAAGATAACCGCTTTTTCTTAAGCTGATTACTATTTTATTTCTAGACTTCAGTTGTCTTAAATCTAATTTAAAGCTATAACAGTTTTTTTTGTCGCGTTTAGACAAATGATAGAGAAATTATAAGTCAAGCCACACATTTCTTTATTGGCTACGTGATCAGATTTCTCATTTTATAACTAAACTTCGGAAAAGATAACCTCTGATAGATAAACTCATTCATCATCATCATTTCAGCCGATATACGTCCACTGTTGGACATAGGCCTCCCCCAAGCGTTGCCACAACGAACGATCCTGTGTCTGTATGGGGTGTATACGGAGGTTCCATTCAACGTCTGTCGGGACCCAAACCAACCTCACCTGCACGTGGTACACCCTGCTAAAAAAACGGACGAGGCTATGGCGACTCGCCAATACGCACTGGACCAGCGTGACGGGTTATGGTCCAAACCCGCCCAATGAGTAGTACCTAACATAAGGCACCGGCCCCAAATGCCCGGCGACTCCACCTGTTGTGCTGATGTGGACGGGCGTGGGTGCAACCCTGGGGTCAGGGGTGCTAAAATCTCCGGGCGAGAACGTTTAACCGTCGACGACTGGACCTGATAAAATAATTCGTCCTAAATATTCTTAGTCCAAGAGCGAGCGAAACTAGCTTGGATTTAGGTACATGAAGCTCCCGCCTTATCATTCGAGGTTTTTTTTTATAACCACCCAAAAAGGGGCTTACGTGGCTAAGATAGTAACATTCAGACGCTCGTTAATTGTAGCTGACATATAATTGTGAGAAGGCAATGTAGGTGTTTTCAAGATGAATAATCCTATTAAAAAGAAGTCTGTATAATTAGCACTCAATTTAATAAGGTCTAACGTTCTGAGTTATTTCAGGCCTGTTATATAATTGGTTATGATAGCTTTTTAGCTTTTTAGTACCTACTCACACATTTTACCGGTTAGGATTATTTTCTAGCCGTTACTGTCCCACTGCTGGGCAAAGGCCTCCCCCAAGTCGTGCCGATGGTGTGGGAGAAGGATGCCTTCTTTTCCCGATATAGTGCATCTCGATTATGTTCAACTCCCATAAAATAGGCAAAACTAAAATTAATCGGGCACAATTGGTTAGTTGACATTTTTTTTGTAATTCGATCGTTACATAACGTATTCAAAATCTAAAAACAAAAAAAAATAGTGTTATTTATAGTTAATATAAAACATTGTACCAAAATCAACAAAGTAAAAGTACCCAATTCACTAAAACGAATTCGATCTAATCTGACTAAATAGGTACCTACTTAAATCAACTAAAACGTGTTCCATTACATATTTCTGTTCTGTATTCAACACCTACTCGTGACACAGCATTTTAGTTAATAGCACAAATTAATTAAACTAATGAGTTGTAATACCATCAGAGTTCATATCAAATTAGAGAGGCGGTCGCGCCTTCGATGCAGTAATTTATGAAAATGGTCCTAATAACGTCGAAATTAAGATCCATTATTCTTAAGCGTAGCTTTTATGTTTTAAGTTAATAATTTTGTTTTTCTAAACTAGGAATTTCTTCCCAGTTCTTAATGAGTCTTACGCTATAATGCCTTCCTGCTTAAGTCCGCCTATGTACCGCTACTGTACATGAATTTTAAATAAATATTAATAAATAAAGTTCCCTTGAATTTATAAAACTGCTCCTTATTATCTATAATATAAAAATGAATCGCAAAATGTGTTGGTAAGCGCATAACTCAACAACGCCTGGACCGATTTCGCCAATTCTTTTTTTGTTGTGATTGTTATTGTTAGGGAAAGGTTCTTATGAAAAAAAAAATAGTGTAGTGTAGGGTAGAGTAGAGTAGGGTAGAGTAGTGTAGAGTAGTGTAGAGTAGGGTAGAGTAGGGTAGAGTAGGGTAGAGTAGGGTAGAGTAGTGTAGAGTAGTGTAGAGTAGGGTAGAGTAGGGTAGAGTAGGGTAGAGTAGTGTAGAGTAGTGTAGAGTAGGGTAGAGTAGGGTAGAATAGGGTAGGGAAGAGTTGGGTATAGTAGGGTGGAGTAGAGAAGAGCGGGAGCGAAGCCGCGCGGGCAAAAGCTAGTGTATTATTTAAATGATATCCTTTCTCATTAAAAAAAAATTAACAATCTTTGAAAAACTTTCCCTTATGAAATGGTAATATCAGGAACCCCACATCAATAGATTTCATTAAGAACTTTTTCAATTCTGAAGCATTAGAAAACTTTAATTTAAAAGCGACGAGGCCGGATGATTGACTCACTTCAATACGAATAAATTCTATTTGATTGAAAACACTGATTGAGTTGACATTTTCAATCGGCTATTTACGCCGTAAATTGAAAAATACAGACATTTGATAGCAATTTAATTTTGAGCCGTCGTAGCGCTCGTAGCGGAAAATTTGTCGTAGCAACATGGCTACGGCGTGCTACGCGAATGATGTCACGTCATTGACAATCGTCACGGTAGGTTGCCTACGTAGGTAGGTCTCTAACAATGAACCTGCTCTGAAATACAACAAAGCAAGTGTCTTTTTCATGAAATGTGTCAATTGTTTCTGACAGCGAATTGAAGGCTCTTACGTCGCATAGCTTTGAAATTATGGCGTAAACATAAACTTGGGGAAATTTGATCACTTCGAAACCACAATCTACTCAGATTGTGGTTTTGAAGTGTGCTTTCAATTAATTAGAAACGTAAGCATAGTCTTTTTAGGGTTTCGTACCTCAAAAGGCAAAAACGGAATCCTTATAGGATTAGTCTGTTGTCTGTTAGTCCGTCCCTCTGTCTGTCTGTCAAGACCCTTTATCTCGAGAACGCGTAATGGTATCGAATTGAAATTAAAATCGTATACTCAGGTCTGCGGTCCTTTCAAGCTGTGAAAAAAAAAACTTCTAAGTTAACGAATAAAAAAGATACGGCCGTTTAAGTTTCAAAAAAACTTATATTTTGATACTCTCAAAGATCGAACTTCATAGGGTACTTTCCGTTGACACAGAATCCTGAAATTTGACACAAAGCAAGGTCTTATAGCACATGTATAAGAATAAATCTGAAAACAGTAAATTTGTTGTTTCTACGTCACAAAAATAATACTTTTTTGCAATTCGGAAAAATCTTCGAGACTCCATTCGGGAATTATAGTTTGCACGGAACCCTCAAGTGCGCGAGTCCGACTCGCACTTGCCCAGTTTTTTTAGATGAGAAGCTATCACATAACTTCTCCCGCTGGGTGAAGCGAGGAATTTCAGACTATTTTTGATTGGTTGGGTTTTCAGGCTAGTAACTCATTCAAACAATTCCGCAACCCATATACAACACTCTCCACCAACATAATAAAAACATACAAATATAAACTCTACCTGACACACTGCTACAACAACATTCGAACCCAATTATCGTCATGACGTACTTCAGCTCGTGCTACCAAAACATTACCTATATATCGTTCCACGTCGCGCGTCATCCTGTAACAAAGCATTGTGCAGTGTCGTGCCGAGCGGAGCGTAACTGCTCGGGTCACGGGCTCGCAGGCTGCAAGGGGAGGGAAAGGGAGCTGGGATAACGACCCACACCCCGGGCAACACGTATTTATGTACAGTTGACAAAATAATTAGTGGTACAGGCAACCGTAGGGGCCCAGCAGGGACGAAGCCTATTGGGCCCAAGGGTTTATTTCTGAAAGAAAAACTCTGGCTCTGGTATGGAAGGCAATGAAGGATCAGGAGTGGGTTTTTAGTCAGTAAAAGTCAATAACACCCTCCCATTCCGCCCAAAAGCGGGAGCTTTTGGGCGGAATGGGAGGGTATTTTAGAGGATATCATAAGATAATGTTTCCACCTAAAAAAAAGTGGTACAAGCCAATATTTTTTATCATCATCTTTCTACTCTCGTCCCATATTACTTGGGGTCTTCGCAACATGTTTTTTTCTTCCTTTCTTTCCTGTCAACCGTTGTCCGTTGACCTAGAGGTTCATAGCAAATTGGAGGTGTGGTGGTCCAGGCAAACATTGTTATCCCCCAATATGCCATGTAAAGTAAAATTCCGGTTATTCAGCAAATCTGCATACAGTAAGTAAGACTAGAAGCCGACATTGCTAGGTAAAAACTTGGCAGAATTCCTCAAAACTATCAATTTTCATTTTTGTTTGATGAGCCACAATTAAGTATGAGCCATAATTGCATTATTCTGCCAGTAGATTACTAAACTTGTATATATAAAAACTTAACTTTCAACGCAATCAAAAGATTGACGTAAAAGCTTAATTGCTGTCCCTACTTTTAAAGATTCAAAGTAGCAGTTGCAAACTGCTGCCTGTAACCTTATCTATTTGTTTGACTGTATTAGTACGTAGTTGGTCTACGTACCACCTACACTGTATGCAGTTTACAATGTAATTTCTGGGACGGAAATCATAGCCCAACTGTATGATGCTACATATGTACAAGCTTATGTATATATGTAAGTATCACTACACTTACACATGTATACTTACTATACTAATGACTATGCATTGTAATTGGACAGATAGGTGTTTTTTTTATAGGTGGGAAAATCATCCAATGAAAACCCCCGCTCTTGGACGGGGTGGGAGATAGTGTCAGACTTTTACTGACTAAAAACCCACTCCTGTTCCTTCGTTGCCAGATCATTGGCCCCAGAAGGCTTCGATCCTGCTGGGCCCCTACGGTTTGCTGACAACTCCTTGAGGCGAAAGGTGTAGACTTTTTGTGTATGAAACTGATATGTATTTAGCGTTTCCGGATGGATCCCATCACTACTTGTTACAAGCTTTTATTTAGTTTCACCTGTGCCTTTATTTGTATGTAATTAAATCTTGCAAATTAAATTGTAGGTCAAATTTAATTTGCAAGTTCCCCGGTTACCGATTGAGCAGATTGACATAGAGCAGATGATGAAACCGGAAAGTCGTTATAGGAGCTTGGTAATTAAATGACATAACCCCATGGAGTCTGGGTTTGTACGATTCGTCTTGACGAGAATTAATTATATAGGTATTATATCGTATTATAAAAGCGTACTATAAAGAAATATTTTTATTAAAAACTTGTTTATATACTGAGGATAAGCGTACCTACTATTTCCGAACATACTGTACCTACAATTTTATATAAGAACTTATTTAAAAAGTACTTTGTAGCAACAATTTCAGGCTTGCTCCGTATCTTAACTTGAAATAATTACTGTTCCTTCCGCTTCCCTAGAAAATGTTCATTCTATTTCTGCTTTTGTAGCTACATTTTGTTGTTTGTGTGGCATTGTTCCGGCTCCATGCTGCCCTTGAGAGTTGTATTGTAATAAACGTGGAAAGCTTAGCACAGAAGTCCTCCATCAGTATATTCGTACTATACCTAGTCCTCTTCAGCTTACCTAGTGATTACCAGATTAATTGTTTTTAAAATTGAATTGAATTTGAGGAGTTCCCTCCGATTTCGCAAAATTCCATCATCAGATCCCAACTTGGTGACTATGGGACCATATGGGAAGTATAACCTTTCCAACAAAAAAAGAATTTTTCAAATCAGTTTGCAAGCGACGAAGTTATGCGCGAACAAACATAAAAAAATACTAACATCCGAATGGAGAACCTCCTTTTTTTCAGAAGTCGGTTAAAAACAGCCTACATAGCATGGGTGGTTCCGTTTGAGTTCATCGCTTGCCGATGTCGGTATACCACGTACGTCAAAGGAATGGAACAATCTGCCTGCTGTGGTCTTCTCCGTCCGATTATAATTTGGGTATCTTCAAGGCTAGAGTAAATAGATTTTTAATAAACTATTGCGCCTCACCATCAGAGATTGCATCACAGCTTACCATCAGGTGGGATCGCAGTCAAGCACTAGTTTATACGAATAAAAAAAAATCCACAGTTATATTATTATCCAGCATCTTTATTATCCGATCCTTTATTTTCTTTCAGAAAACATTATTGTGTAAGAGAAAATCTGTTGCGTAAAAGGATTACAATACATCTCTAGTTTGAAAGTGAGCTTCTAACAAAATAAATCATGATTGATTCATACAATACATCTCTTTATATCGTATACCCAAAGCGTGTTAGATAGCTTTCAAAAAACACATCACTGGGTTTTAGATTCTTTTGTTATTACATCAACTACATATATGTAGTACCAAATCTTGATTGTGGCAACTACTTTTTTTTTTTCAGTGTATTGTTCTCAGCAGTGGGAACATTAATTCATGAATCCCCAAGCGACACCCGGTGGCCGCGCATCTATTGTCTTACTATTGTGTCTCTAATTGACGGTATCTGAAGGGTTAAAAAGGCTGATGATGATGATGGTGACATATTGTTTACCTGCATTTTCACCCAGGAGAAAATGTCAACTAACCTCTGCTGTGTTTACATATTATCCAGTAACTTAGGCCCCTCACACAGACGACTTTTTGTAGCGATGCGCGTTAGTCGCAATTGCAAGCGCTATAATAACAAGCTTTTAATGAAAATCTATTTTTCATAGCAAGCTCGGTATACCTACATATATGATTAATACTTGTCAATCATACGAGCCCAAACTCGATGGGGTTGTGTCGTTTAACTACGAAGTTCTTATAACCTTCCGGTTCCATCATCAGATCAGGTCCATGTCATAATAATTTTGCATCGTCATCTGATTTACACGTACATGCATAATTTCACCTTAATCGGTAACCAGGAAGTGGATCAAATTTAATTTGCAAGATTTGATGACAGACAAACATCGGGACAGATTCAACTAAATAAAAGCTTGTAAAAATGCCAACGCGCTACAGCATTGAGACTGTATCGATGCAAAAAGTCGCCGTGGGCGAAGGGCATTAAGTTGCGTTTTCACCTGCAAGAAAATTGCATGCAAGTTGCATTACATTGGGCGTCCAAGGAATAATGTGATCAACCCATCCTTCGTACCGTATTTTTTTTTAAATAACCAAAAGTTTCTTGCTGACTACCCTTTATGAAACGACCAATTATTGGAACCGTGTACACGGTGCACTAGCTTCTGACTTTCTTTTAGCTGGGAAAATCATCTAGTGACATCTCCTGTCCTTGGGCAGCGGGAAGTCGTGTCAGACTTTTACTGACTAAAAAACCGCTTCTGTTCCTTTTAATTTAATTGTCTATCACCATTTATAAATGGTTAAAAAAATACAAAAGTAAACTAAAATACGAAAAATCACATTAGTAAAACAATGAATGCACTTACTTCAAATTTTTTAGTTCTTTGTATTCTCGCGTTAAAATGCTCTGCCTCGACTTTTGTTATCCCGAAACTCTGAAAATAAAACCTGGCAATCCTATGTATGAGCCTGCTAAGCACTTTAATTTCATGTTCTATGCGACCTTACAACGTTGACCGATCTGATAGTAAGTAAACGTTTTGTGACGTCAGTAAATGTTGTCTGAATCGTAGTTTTATTACTAAGCCTCCAATATACTTTATGTCGACTTACTTTTATAGTTACGACGCTTAGTTAACTAGGAGTTGTTGCTTTTATGCACCTATACAAGGTTTTATTTTTTAGATAACAACGTCACACTGTTACATACTTTATTAAACGTTTGTAGACTTTTGTATATATTGTTTAATATTTCTTAACAGCGACCAGCCCCAGTTTCGCATGGGTGTTAGAAATCTTTTAACCTTTCGTATGCCGTAATTAGAGACACAATTAAAAAGTCATTGTGTCCCGCGTACATATGCGTTCCCGGCATACAACGGGTTTTCTCGGTTTTTTTCTTCCTCATGAATCACTTTGTCTATTGGGGAAAACCGCAAGAAAATACATTTAGTCTTTTTTAAGTTTGTCGTGAACATGCAAACAAACAGACGTGGGGAGGGTTTTGTTTTAATATATTATTATATCTAGCCTATAATACTGTCCCACTGCTAGGCAAAGGCCTTCCTCCATTTCTTCCATTGTTCCCGGCTTTGAGCTACTTCTTGCCAATTCTCAAGGAAAGTATCAAAGTCGTACCGCCATCTTGGTCCTTGAGGCGTGGCTGCAAAGACCTCACGGCGTCCTTACCTTCCGCATGACGCAGGTCCTCACCGGACATGGCAAGTTCGGGAGGTTCCTGCATCGGATTCGAGCGGAAGAGACGCCCGGGTGCCGCCACTGTGCGGAACGCCCGGAGGACACGGTGGAGCACACAGTAGAGGTATGCCCTGCTTGGGCGGAGCAACGCCGTGCCCTCGTGGGGGCGATCGGCGGCGGAGACCTCTCGCGCCGAGCCTTGGTGGCCATGATCCGGAGCGAGGAGGAGTGGCAGGCGGTCGCCTCCTTCTGCGAAGCAGTGATGCTAGCAAAGGAGGAGGCCGACCGCATCAGGCAAAGGCGCCCTCGCCGCCGCCGTCGGGATTCCGATCCCGATTTCCGGCCACCGTAGACGGGGGCTCGCGAACGGCGAGCAATGGGTAGCTCGCTGTCCGATCGTCCGGTAATGGACCGAGTCCAAGACGTCGACGGCGCGCACTGTTCCCGCGCGCCTCAAGAAGTTGTCAGCAGCAGGAGGGGCCCAGCTGGGCCGAAGCCTACTGGGGACAGGGTTGTCCGAAAGGGAGCTCGTGCCCCGGTATGAAGGCTAGACGGAACGGGATGGGGTTTTTAGTCAGTAAGAGTCTGACACTATCTCCCGCTCCGCCCAAGAGCGGGTTTTGTCATAAGATGATTTTCCCAATCGGGAAAAAAAAAAAAAAAACCGCCATCTTGGTCTGTCACGACCCCGCCGTGCGATTTCAGGGCACTTTGATTTTCGTGTTACAAAAAATATATTTCATATCATTATTTTTTTTAACTACGACAAATACCACAATCTGTTTCTTTCTATTTTTATGAACCTTTTGTTTTGAATGTGGAAGGAAGGAAAACCCTTTGCCGGGCAAAGGGTCCATATTTCTCTGTCCTTACCTACATCTGACCAATCCTATAGGTAGGAGTGGAATTTACTTTTTTCCATATTAAAACAGTGAGGATTAAGTATTCATAAGCTGATTTAGAGATTAAAACGAATTTAAAAGGTGTTAAGGTTCAGGGACATGAAATATTTTACATAAGTAACTCTATTTGGACAAACTCGTGACTTCAATATTGTTTAGTTACCAAACAATTCACGAAAATATCGTCAAACTATGTTATCAAACTGTAATAAATATTAAATGTAACTAGTGATGTGCAATTCCGCTACAAAGTCTAGATGCGCTGTAGATAGCGCGCTATTTTATACGCTATCATTATAACTCGTTATAATAAAATTCGGCAATCAACTGAACGTGGAGACGTTATCATTTTATTCGGCAACGCGCTAAACGGACACAATAAACGCTATATTGCTATCCCGCTTTTGCCCCGATGTTGACGTTTTGTTGAGCGAGTCGTTAAATTATAGTGCGAAAGCAGAGGCAATATAACTAACGCTATACGCTATGAACAAATAGCGTGTTATATTTTGGCGCTATACGTTATATTAGCCAACACTAAATGTAACCAATACATGAACTGCTAAAACCACATTGCTATGACAAATGGAACTACCAGCAATACTTTGACCTAATATCATTAGTTACTATTTTATTCATGAAATTCCGTAACGGCTGTCGTCAGTAAAAAGATTCACTTTGAACATAATAAATGTTGTGAAGACATGACATTATTATTGCCACTTATTGAACGAAAGGTCGGGTGGAAAGCAAAGTAAATTATGACGAGTCTTCAATCATGTAATTTTAAGCATTGAGGAAAATCATTGCTCTCTGGTAAAAGGCGTTTTATGTGCCTTTTAGAAGCTAATGGTATGATGAAACGGTTACGAAATAGGGCTCTTTCAAAACGCGTATAAAGGGCCACGAAATTCGGCTTTAGAAAAGGTTAACGTTACGCGATGTGACCGTCCATTCAGCCAGTATTAATAGACATAAATTGTAAGCGACAATCATGGGTTTCAGGCTCAGTTCACTAGCCGTCAATAGCGTGGTAAGGACAGTTATGCTTGCTGACGTCAGAGGCCTATGAAATAGGAACTGGTATTATTCAGTAAAAAGAGATTTAACTAAACTTGCTCCTTCCAGCAGCATCACTCACGTTATAGTAGAAAATTATCCCTAAGGAATATACTCCCGGGATAAAATTATCCTTTAAGCCTATTTTTTTTTTTTATTATTGATAGGTTTGCGCTTGACCGCTATCTCACCTGATGGAAAGCGACGATGCGGTCGACGATGGAACGCGCTTATCTAGAAGAAACCTATTCACTCTCGACTTAAAGCTGGTATCGGGCAGATCCGGCCCAAAGATGAGAGCAATACTCCGCTACGCTACGCTATTCTAGCGTTCGAGCGAGAAGAACTAACAAATACGCGCAAACTTTTGCCTTTATAATATTAGTACCTACTTTTTTGTCTTGTTAATAACATTGTAACGCTAGTGTAGTTATTTCACTGGCCTCTCTTTTGCTCATGGGCCAAAAGCTATGTATCAACATTGTACTGAATTCAAGTTATGAAAACAAAAAAAAAACAAATAATTGAAATACTTATTTTAGTATTTGGTAAGAAAAATCATACATTTAAGCGCTCTTCTTTTTCTTTTTTTAAAGGTGGGAAATTATCAAATAACTTCTCACGCTTTAGGTGGAGTGAGAGGGTGGGTCAGACTTTTAGGTACTGACTGAAAACCACACCTTTGTCCTTCAGTTGCCCTTTGCTTTCTAGGACCAGATTTTCTTTGAAATGTACATTATGGATAGCAATATAATAAAGATTTAAATGTAACCCATGTTTGCTTTACATTGACTGTACTATGTAATACAGTCAGAGCAAAACAAATACAGAAAGTGCTTACTCTCCGTCTCCATAATTTATTAGAGCTCACGTCGACTTTACATCAGAACAAAAGTTTCCAGAACCTAAATAAATAATACTTGTTTCGAGTTGGACATTCACAGCTAACACTTCTGAAAATTTTAGTAAGGGTTGCGTCAACAACCCATTTGAGGCAATTTCAGAACCGTAAACGGTCGTGTGACCAGCTCTTCCAAGCACAAAAGAGGTCAGGTGTTGTAAACAAGTTAAATCCGTCGATCCAACCGTAATCCTATTGACCCAATCATCTGAGCGAATATGGTTTGCGTACAAACGTTACGGTACGGTTCTCGCCGAGATATAACAGAATATATTATTCAAATCCCGCTTAGTGTATCAACAGGGTTCGAAAAAATAGGAATAGTTTTAGGAGCTTATCTCTTTTTTCGAATTATGTACAAGTTTATTGCTAAAGGATTATTCTATACAGCAGCGTTAACCTTCAAACGAATACCAAACATCTGTGCCAAAACACCGCATTTAGAACCGATTTTAGCGCCAAATATCTAAATTTATATCTATACCTGGAACAGTACAGTTTATCCGAGATCATACTTACGAAGCGTATCGCAATATAATCCCTGTATTTTCTTGTTTATTATTCCTAAAGCTTGGTTTGTAATCTTGTTTGTGTACCTATCGAGTGTTCTCATCTTTTCATTGGTCTGAAAACGGTTGAAGTTTTGTCCTTTGATATCGTGTCTCGAGTACCTATTTCCAAGACTTGTGAATTCTGTTTTCATGAAATTCATTTTTCCCACAGTAAAATATCGCTAGAACAAAATGCCGGACTGGACGTGGTTGGTGTTTGCGGCGGTGTTGGGAGCTGTATCCGCGCTGTCCGTACCGCTGGCACTGCTCATCTACTTCGTGCGACCCTTCGAGAAGAAGGCAAAGACTCCTGAAGACTACAGCTTACCTATCACCTTGCCACCTGTAAGTACTAGTTATTGTAGAACTTATAGAATAGAATCGAATAAACTTTATTGTACACCAAAATAGTAACAATTTCACAGAAACTTAAATAGATTTAAGTTTCTGTGAAATTGTTATACCATACCCATAGATATTGTGGGTACAACATCTATGCTATGGGTATCTTATAGCTGGCAGCGATATCTTCCAGATAACCTATAAGACTTCATTTAATTCATTAAACCCCAAGCGAACGCCGGCGTTCGCGCTGTTACTGTGTTTCTATTGTGTTTCTAACTGACGGTACCTATCTGAAGAGTAAAACCTATTTTATCTTCACACCTTATGGCAGCTCGAACCACCCGCTCGAATAGGCATTAAATTGGGCTCAATCATGATGAATGGGCTAATAATGTTCATTTAATAAAGTTCGAAAGGAAATTTATCTAGAATTGAAACCACAGGCTTGAAATGAAAGCAACAATAAACAATTTTCCTTGGTAATTATGCTTCAAACTCAAATACTTAAGTGACTAGTATGATATATTGCTTCATCATTTACAGGAATATTCATCTTAGTTATCAATTACGTGGGAAGATTCGAGCAAGTTCGTTTAACTTCACTCGCTTAGCTTTTTGGAAAATTACATTTCCCATCAATCTTTCATGACATGGGGTTGTTTAGCTTCTTAAGCATTAAACAAACTACTTATTCAGTGATAGAAAAATAATAAATTAAGCAAGCCTCATTGATGTACAAAAAACGCTTATTTTTTCTCCTTTTAACCCGGGTTTTTATAATTCAACTAGCTGCTTTCAGCGACTTCGCCCGCGTGATAGCAAAAAAATACCCCAAGGGAACATACTTCCGGGATAAAAAGTATCCTATGTGCTATTCCAGGATATGGTCTATCCGTGTACCAAGTTTCATTTAAATCGGTTTTGCCATTTAGGCGTGAAGACGAAACAAAAAAAAACAAATAAACTCACTTTCGCTTTTATAATATTAGTAAGGATGGCAAGTCTCCAAAATATGTAAAGTTAACTAACTTAATAAAGATAGAAGAGGCGTCGTTATTACGTTCCTGGAAGCGTAAAAAATACATTTCAGTTTGAATATAGCAATTTACTTTGTTTGAGCTACGGCAAGTTGGATAGGAAAATAAACAAATGCCACTTTCAGAGTTAGGTAGGTATTGACAAGTTGTTATGATTGTGTTGACAAGAAAATTATAGGTACGGCTCTATTTTTTCCAATCAATCCATGCTTGTTTTTGCTGGAGCATTGGAAATCGGAAAAATATTGTAGATATTCGTTATGTTACTTATACTTACGGTCCAGGATCTGTGTTATTAAAAAACAAATACCATGATTTTGTAAACAGGAAAACGTTAGAAGTTCGTTTTTGCGTTTCTTTAACACTAGCTTTTACCCGCGGCTTCGCTCGCGTTAAATTCGGCGTAACACGGTTCCCCTGGGAAGTGGGGGTTTAGAAAGAGACAAAAAGTAGCCTATGCACTCTCCTTTCTCTTCAACTATCTCTACTTAAAAAATCACGTCACTCCGTTTTGCCGTGAAAGACGGACAAACAGACATACTTTTCCATTTATAATATTAGTATGGAATATGGATTTACCGAAGCCTACAGTCTAGCCTAGATAGCTTACTACTTTTCTACACAAAAGGTATTCAATCAGTGATTGATTTATTATAACTTTTCTGAGATTTCCCACCACAACCCATGTAAATTACTTGATAAAAGCCTGGCGGCTCCTTCAAGTATCCAGCCTACAGTCTCCAAAGATGTACCTAACTCCTAAGTAAATGTATAATGGCCAAGATAAAAACACTTAAGTACCGTTTATTTGTGGCCTGTGGGCCTCCTCCAACTCATAAATTTTGTATTGACCTATAAAACGTTCCAACACCTTAAAAAATGCCTTTAAAAGTATTCCCATATCGCATGACTTGATCGCCAGCCAAGGTCGGAATCGGAAGCCAAGCTAGTACACTTCCTCGTTTCTATGAAGTGTAATTACGAAAACAGACCGTTGTTTTAATTAATGTAATCGGTAAAATGTGTGTTAATTTATGTTATAGTAATATTAGCTTTTGCCCGCGGTTTCCCTCGCATTAAATTCGGGGTAACACGATTCCCCTGGGAAGTAGGGTGTTAGAAAGAGACCAAAAGTAGCCTATGTCACTCTCCATTTCTTCAACTATCTCCTCTTAAAAAATCACGTCAATTCGTCACTCCGTTTTGCCGTGAAAGACGGACAAATAGACACACACACTTTCCCATTTATAATATTAGTATGGATGTGTTGAGATTGAGATGGAATGCGGAATGTAGTTTGCGAGTTTATGTAAACTGTGGTAAGTTAAGGCGCATTAGTAGGCGTTGGCAGACACTCAAACTCTCAAACTCAAACACATCAAGGTTTGACATGTTGGATTGCTTGATCAAACCAACGCTTTATAACATAACTAGCGGTTACCGGTTTGCTACTACGTTGAAAAATGAAATATCTACATATTTGGTTATTTGTTGGAAAAAGGAAATGTGAATTTAGTTTTACTTTTTTAACAGACTTATAAAAAAGGATATGTTTGGTTGAATGTATTTTTTTTTACGTATGTTCACCGATATATCGGTCTGTTTGAAAATTGTTTTTTTTTTTTCAATCAAAAAAGCCATTTTGTTAAATAACATTAATAACAAACACTGATTTCCGAAATTAAAATTATTTTGCACTATTCAGTGTTTTTTGTTTACATTGAAATCGGTTGTTTTTATGATATATATTTTTTTAATTCCTTGGTTTGAGGTCTTTTTGATAAATCTTGTTTGGGGCTCATTGGTTTGACTGATGTCAATAAATTAATAAATAAAATATTTTTACTTACTTTATATTTTACCCAAGGTCATAAGTAGAAATATTTTTGTGCCATATAGGTACTTGATATATGTATAATAACATGTTGTATACATTGCAAACGTTTTGCCTTCACAGATACTAGACGTGCGAATATGATCACCTTTACTCGATAGTAAATGTGTTTCACTATCTCACAAATATTGTTTTCCGATATATAAAGAATCGTTGTTTTTCTCCGTCGGTGTTTATAGCTTCACTGAGATGGAAAATAATTCAATACACGTGTTTCTTGCCTCTTGAAAAATATTGTTATCTAGCTGCCCAAGAAGGATGATAATATTATTTGCTAACTGTTCCCCGCGGTTTCACCCGCTTCTTTGGTTACTATGAAGAATCTATCTATCTATCTTCTCCACTTCTTTGAGTCGTAGCGTGATGTTATATAACATTATTTTTAGTTTATGCGAAACCTGAATATAGTTTTTTCAACATCAATAAACAAACTCTTCAACAACGTGTTTGTCATCAAACACCTAAAAAACGACTTGATCGATTTTTACCGACTTCCCAAAAAGGAGGAGGTACTCGTACTACGTTCGGCTGATTGTATGTTTTTTTTTTGTATGTTTGTTCGTCGATTAAATATGAACGGATTTTCAAAATTCTTTTTTTGTTCGAAAGTAGATAGTTCTGAGGTGGTCCCATTGTCACCAAATTAGGATCTGATGATGGAATCTTGAAGAAATTGAGGGCAACCCTCAAATTTTATAGGCTCACTTATTGATTTTCGCATATTTTATGAAGTACCTATCTTGTGTATTTGCGTATGGTCGTAACCATCTCAGGTAGCTGAGCTGATGATGGAGGGTACAACTCCTTAACAGTAAGAAGTTAGTCGAACAGGCAAGGACTGTTTTAGTAAATTGTTTTTATGTTTGATACTGTTTTAGTAAATTGTGTTGATGATCAATTCGTGACCTGATGCTGCAGTCAGGATAGTCTGCAGAGTACCTAAGTCCTCGACAACTAACAGCAGATATATCGAGTTTAGGCTCATTGAAAAGGGCTCGATGTGTGGATAAACGTACTGCTAATAAAGAACACGGAAGTACATAGAGACCTGATGCTGAAGCCAAGAGCATCAGAAAAAGTACAAACCTTGAAATTAGAGCACCGTAGTCGTGTTTGGGCTCATTTTAAACAGGACTAAATTTTAAGTTCAATGCAATGTTGACATAAGTCTGGCCTCATGCTGCAGCCGGGATTATCAGCATCTAGTCTAATGACTGATTGAAAGAAGAGGATATATCGAACTGGATCTAACCGTGTTTGGGATTATTAGAACCGTTATGAGATGCGCTCTGACTATAAGGTATTTAAGTTTGACTGAGGGGTACTTTTTAGTGGTGGTACCATAACTAAAAAGTGTGAAATAAAAAAAACTTTTTACAAAAAAAATATAACCGACTTCAATGTTAAAAAAACACTGAAAAGTACCAAATAACTTTAATTTTGGAAGTCGGTGTTAAATAACGAAGAGACTAAACTATTATAGAAACACCGACTTCCAAAATTAAAGTTATTTGGTACTTTTCAGTGTTTTTTTAACATTGAAGTCGGTTATATTTTTTTTGTAAAATTTTTTTTTATGATTGACTTTTTTTTATAAATATTAGGCCCTCCTAACCGCCCCCTCCATTTTTTTAATCCACCCTAATACTACTATAAAGAGATATTTTTTTTTTTGTTTTATTGCTAAAAATTTTCACCGATATAGAAAGCTGCTTTAGTCCTGAGTGACATAAACTATATTTTATGTACGCGGGTAAGGCCCCTGGCGAAAGCTAGTAATTTATATAGTAGAACAACGTTTGTTGGCTCACCTAGCATTAGTATGGATTTAGACAGTTATCTCTATTCCAAAATGTCCGAAGCTGTTTAATGCCGGGTTTTTGTCGATAAATATGTATTGAAAATAATACCTACACAATTTTCGCTGCGGAGTGAATAGGCCCCTCAAGAAGCCTCGACCCCTGTTTCAACCCTCGATACCGGCACGTGTCTAGTCAATCCAATCATGCTCCCTAATTCCAATCCCCACGACTCGACTCCTCACTCCTGCGAGGTCCTTCGCCGAGAACTGAGCTTGCTGTTGTAATAATATTTTCTAAGAAACAAATCTTTACATTGTTCTCACATGATAAAACAAACAACAAGAAACAACTATAACAACAACTCCTCAACTCCTTCTTCTTGTAGTTGACAAGAAACATATATGTAACAAAGATGTTGTAATGATGACGACATGATTGAAAAGAGCGTCCATGGAGTTTCTTGTACATTCTTCTCCATAGAGATCTACGCTTAGGAATGTGCAATTAGCATATTTTTTTCTGACAGACTGACTTTATGACATTTCAATAGTGCCTGTAAATATTTTATTTGAAATAAAATGCTTTGAATCTTGAATCAAAGGAAAAGTAAAGCTCTTGATCACTATCTCACCTGATGGAAATCGACTATGTGATCGACAAGCACGCTTGCTTAGAAGTAACCTATTTACTCTTGATTTAAAGATCCACACAATTCCACTCCTTAGTTATCCGCACAATGAATGTGTTCCCAAAACGTGTGGTGCGTATGGGTAGATCCGCCATGTACCGGTGTAGCATCGCCGTACGTCTGGCAGTTTAGAAAAATCGGCCATCTATTTCGGAAACCATTAACGGCGGAGACAATTATTTGTTATGTACTTTTTCGGATCTTATGCATAAAATATATCTAACGTAATTATTTCTTTGAAAAGCTTCAGCAATACGAGAATGTAATACATTATCTTTTTTAAGCCACTCGTCCCCAGATACTTAATGGCTTCATAAGTAGAATGTAGAACCTTAGACTTTTTGAGCCACCTCGTTTAATCAGAACTAAGTTACGCCCACGGGAATATAGACAAAAACCCAAAATAACGTACTCCATGGGGAAATAGTAGATTATGCACCGAGGGGCTAAAGTTGTGTCTTATGTCACGGGCGTCATATTGAATCTCGAGCGCAATGAAGGATTCGGGATTTAACTCACGAGCAAAGCGAGCGAGTTAATACAAGAATCCTGAATGCAGCGAGGGATTCAAGCTAGCCCAAGGCAAAGACACCTTTAGCCCAAAGGAGGATACTCTACTTTTTACACCTACTGTGAGAAAATAATAGTCACATTATTGACCAGCGGGTCATAATGAAATCCAGTACAACATTATTGACCGGCTGTGCCCCCGGCCACTAATGACTCACTTTAGGTTAAGGTTGCTTTACATATAATTTGACATTTTCGAGCAGGTGGTGTAAAAAAAATCTTACGCTATTATGCGTTGGAAGGGCTCCCATAAGGTGGAACGACGACCTGGTGAAAGTCGCGGGAATGCGATGGATGCGAGATGCACAGGATTAGTCTATGTGGCGATGCTTGGAGGAGTCCTATGTCCAACAGTGGACGTCTTTTGGCTGAAATGATGATGATATGCTATTCCGGAACATAGACTACCCGTGTACCAGATTTTGGCCAAATCCGTTCAGCCTTTGGACCGTGAAGAAGTGACAAACATACGCACTAACTTTATATACTGACAGATTTAGTTTTAGCCGCGTCCTACCATGAAATCGTTATTGAAACAAGTTTTAATGAAAATGTTTTTTCATAACAAGCTTTTATAACATGGTATAATAATACCTACATACATAATTAATACTTGTCAAGACGAATCATACGAGCCCAAACTCGATAGGGTTGTGTCGTTTAAATACCAAGCTCCTATAGCCACCTTCCGGTTCCATCATCAATGCAAATCAGCTCCATGTCATAATAATTTTGCATTTACACATGCATGCAAAATTGCAGCTCAATCGGTAACCGGAAAGTGGATCAAATTTAATTTGCAAGATTTTATGACAGACAAACATCGGGACAGGTGAAACTAAATAAAAGCTTGTAAAAATGTAAACGTTTCGCATGGACCTATACACACAATCCCTAATCTATCGTTCGGTAAATATATTTACCCATTTAGAACCCGAACGCCTTGATGGCCTTTACTTATCTACCTTATATATTAAACCGAATTTCTACTATTATTATTTACCGACGGTTTTAGGGTTCCCTACCCAAAAGATAGTTATAATAATTTATTTAATATAAGACAATAATAATGGTCCACTTTATTAGTAAAAAATCTTAAAATTAGTGTCAGTAGTACATAAACAAAAAATAAAACGGGACCTTATTACTAAGACTCTGCTGTCCGTCTGTCACCAGGCAGTATCTCATGAACTATGATAGCTAGACAATTGAAATTATATTTTATTTACTGAGCATGTATTTCTGTTGCCGCTATAACAACGAATACTAAAAACAGAATAAAATAAATATTTAAGTGGGGCTCCCATAAGGTGCTCCCACATTGCCGTTAGAAAATGTTTAGTAATGTTACGTACGTGGGTAACTAAATGCCGATTTACCAATAAAGAACTTTATTTACCACAAACAATAAATAATTAGTCCATTCAACAATAATCCAAATCACAATTAGCACTAGAGTTCCGTTATACTATCGCCTCGGTCGTTAGATAAAATCACTTCGCACACTTAGGTAGATCGCTCTTGATCGCAGTCGAAATCAGAACTGACTCACTTCCGTTCGGGGGCTCGTATTTATACGCGGAGCAAAGAAAATTCTAGATACTGACGTCTCGGGATAGTTCCAGAACAATAGAGTCGCATCGCGGGCCAATAAATCAATTTTGTTACTTTGTCCTTCGCGAGTCACTCACGCGAATTTCGACTCTATTGTGAATGGCGGAAAGTACCATTTCCCTTATCCACCTACAGATACCTACAGATTTCATACCTACTAAATAGTAGGTACAACAAGTACTTATGAAGGAATATTCCAGATCTTGTCAGGCTAGGTAGGTACTTTGGTTCTAGGGCTTTCGAACAGCAATGCGTTTTAATTATTCGTTACCACTCTTTATTTTGTCGGAGATATGACGTGTTGAAATTTAACGGCGTAACAGTAACGTTAGTAAACATTTGTTAGCAAACATTTAATCACTAATATAAAAAATCTTTACATGTTAGAAGTGGTTTAGTAACGTTAGTTAACAAATTATATCAAAACAAAAAAAAGTGAAAGCTATTCCAATGAACAAATCCTCTTCCATTTTCGTGTAGACCAGATTTAAATGTTATAAAATGTTAGTAAACATTTTCTATTAGTGTAGGAGCACTTATAACAAGTAACAGTTCCTAATAAAATGTAACAATTGACGACATTTATTAGTACATAAATGTTTTTATGTTAAAAATTTTTTTACAAACATTTTCTAACGGCAATGTTCGGGAGCACCAATACAATAAACGTGTTTTTTTGCCGTTTTTTGTTACGGACGGTACAGAACCATTCGCGCGCGAGTCCGACTCACATTTGCACGGTTTTTTTTTGTGTCGTTCTTTAGTACATTTGACCAGCGAACGTGGATCATTAGTCTCAATTAAAGCTTTACTGCCCTTTAATTAAGCCTCTTGTCCTCAATTTCAGCGCGAAATATATAATTAATAAAACTGCGTCGATATAAATGGCCGGCTGATGTGGTGCGTGACGTCATACCTTTTAATTATTCATTTTCAGAATTTACAAATTGAAAATGAAGTCGGTTAATTTGTCGAAACGAAATATTGGTTTGTTCGTATATAATTATGAGACTGTAGTTAAATCCATATTACAAGCTTTTATCTAGTTTCACCTGTCCCGAGCTTTGTCTGTCATCAAATCTTGCAAATTAAATTTGACCCACTTCCCGGTTACCGATTGAGCTGAAATTTTATATGCACGTGTAAATCAGATGCCAATGCAAAATTATTATGACAAAAAGCTGATCTGATGATGGAGCCGGAAGGCTATAGGAACTTGGTAATTAAACAACACAACCTCATCGAGTTTGCGCTCGGATGATTCGTCTTGACGAGTATTAATTATACAAGTATATACCGAGCTATAAAAGCTTGCTATGAAAACAATGATTTTCATTAAAAGCTTGTTAGTTTTAGAGTTAGTGGGAGTTAGAAAATAACTCTGTCTGTGTTACACTTACACGGTTAAACTACTGCATTGATTTTGATGAAATTTGGTTCGGAGTGAAAATTAACTACAAGGACGAGTATAAGCAGTAATAGCTTAGAAGGTAAAAAGTATTTTATCTGGCTTCGACTTTAACTTTGCGTCCGCAATAACTGACATTCACGCGAACGAAGTCGTAGGCTAGAGCTAGTATTATGACTGTGTAAGTAACTCTGTCTGTTAAACGTTTACAGTTAAACTACTGAACCGAATTTGATGAAATTAGGTGCGGAGTAAGCTTGAACCCCAAAGTAGAGCATACGCAAGATGTTACGTCACTCCAACTTGTTTCAACCAGTCCCAAAATAATCGCTATTTGGAGACAATAGCGCTCATATTGGATTGAGTCGTAGATCAGCGACTTGCAGCACATGCAGCCATCGTTGGTATCACTGCTGGTTGCGGATGCAGGCAAAAGCTACGTGTCATGAGGGTGTAAGGGTACTACCTGCATTCACAGCTAGCGTTCGCAGCCTGCCGCCGAGGTTCTAATGGCAAAATCAATATCAAAGCATTTAGTAAACAAGCTTTTAATGAAAATCATTGTTTTCATAGCAAGCTTTTATAGCTCGGTATACCTTTAAAATTAATACTCTTCAATACGTATCATACAAGCCCAAACTCGATGGGGTTGTATCGTGTTTAACTACCAAGTTCCTATAGCCATAACCTTCCGCTTCCATCATCAGATCAGCTCCATGTCATAATAATTTTACATTGTCATCTGATTTCCATATGCATACAAAATTTCAGTTCAATCAGTAAACGGGAAGTGGGTCATTTGCAAGATTTGATGTCAGACAAACATCGGGCCAGGTGAAACTAAATAAAAGCTTGTAAAAATAAACCATTTACAGGCACTTTTGAATAGTCAAATGTCACCTTGATAAGTCTCACTTACCTGTTATAGAAAAATCAACCCCACAACAATAAAGGAACAGGGGATAGAAATAAATAGAATACGTAACTGCGTATGTCTCCGTTTGTCAATTTTATTTCTCATAGACATGAGAACAACTCTGTATTTTATATCGGTCATATTGAAATGTACTGCAACGTAACAACGACGATGAACAAATCGATTTTAATAATTCTCTGTATTCAATAACTAGACGGCTATAAACTTTAGAGTGCTTTAGTTTTTGAATTCAAATAAAAAGTTTTTATTTGAATTCAAAAACTGACTATTTATATTTAATTACTTTTTGCCTGCGTAATGCGGAAAATTATCTCTAGAGAACATACCTACTCCCAGGATAAAAGGTATCTTATGTGCAATTTTAGGACAAAGTCTACTCGTGTACCATAGTTTAGCTTAGTCCCTTAGCTTAGGCCTTATAATGTTTCCACTGCTGGGACTCAGGCCTCCTCTCTAGACGAGGGAATGGGCCGTAACCTTAATCCACCACGCGGGCCCAGTGCGGGCCCGCACCGTTTTGAGAGCAGTGGTGATGAAATAAATTACACAAAGTAATGCTCCTGGCTGAGTTTAAGCCCGCGTAAGTTTGGGCCGTTACCACTCGGCCACCACTGCTCTCGTGTCCAAATTGCATTACTCGTGTACCAAGTTTCATTTGATCTTGAGTTAGACATACAAACACAAACTTTCGACTGTATAATATTAGTGTGAGCTTCCCTATTAATATCCCAAGTCGTCGACGGCGCCTAGTGTTCTACGCGCGTCTCAGAGAGATTCAGCTAAACGGTAGGGGCCCAGCAGGGCCGAAGCCTACTGGGGCCATGGGTCGTCTTCTGAAAGGGAAACCCGTGATCTTAGAACGCAAAAAAAAAGAAAGAAAACTTGTTTATTCTGCCCGTATAGAAGCATAATAAAAACTCAGCAACCTGTCGGGCCATGTGTGAACTGGGCATATTATGTATATTGCACCATAGACACTAGACAGAACACAATTGTCTATGATAACTGCAAGAACATACGTGTGGTTTTAGTCAGTAAGAGTCTGACATCCTGCTCCACCCCAAACCGGGAGAAGTTATTGGATGATTTCCCTCCTCATAAAACCATAGTAATATCAGAAGGCGCATCTTAATCAAGTGCTATTTTCTCAGCAGTCTTCATCAAAGCGAATTATGAAGTAGCAAATGCTAATGATGGGAGATTAGCATTCAGTTATCTTGCCTTTGTTCTCTCGATAGGCGTCTTAGCACGTCATTTAAACTGACACGGTAGGCGTTAATCTATACTACAAAGGAATGTAGGAAGATGTGTGTGTGACGATAATATTATGAAAAATTATTATCTACATCATCATCATCATCATCATCATTTTAGCCGATAGACGTCCACTGTGGAAGGTGGACCGATGACCTGGTTAAGGTTGCGGGAATCCGATAGATGCGGGTCGATCATTGTGGCGACACTTGGAGGAGGCCTACATTCAATAGTGGACGTCTATCGGCTGACATTATCTACATATTAAACTAGTAAACAGATTGTGGCTGAGACCGAAAGGTTCTGAGGCCTTAGCTAAGTTTATAATGTACAATCTTTAACGCCAGTAGAAAACTACAAATGTATGGGAATGACGTCATCTCAACAAACAGTCACGTGGTTAAAACAAAGGAATCGGAGGCGTTTCCGACTCGAGGTGATCGACAAAAGAGAATTGAAACGAAACGGTCGTAAATTATGGCTAGGCATGCAGGAATGACAACCACGTACCGGAAGGCACACCGTTGGAAGGCCTCCCATGGACCAATGACCTGGTGAAGGTCGTGGGAATCCGATGCATGCGAAACACACTTGACCTACTTGACTTGACACTTGGGGAAAGCCTATGTATGTCCAACAGCTGTTGCTTCTCCTAAGTGTCGTCACAACGAATGGTTCTGTTGGTCTCGCCAGAAGTGCCACGTCTTTCGATAAAAATGATGATGAGGTTAAAACTCTGGCTTTAAAAATCCATTTTAAAACAAAGTCGCTTTCCTCGTCTGTCTGCTCTTGTTTTTCCGCTAACTTCTCTTAGGGTGTTTTTAATATTGTGTGGATTTCATCTCGCAAGCGAAAATGCTTCGCATGCTGTTGCCCGATATCACGCCCAACATCTCGCTTGATATTAAAAACACCCTACCCTGACGTGGTTTTCTTATGTAGAAAGAGGAATAAACGAGAACGGTGTATGTAGCTATACAAGGTGTAACGTTAAATACGCAAAACCTGAAATTAGTCTGATCAGAATAACGAGCAGAATCAATTAAACCACTTTTTAATATAGCTTATATTTTTCAAAAAAATCTTCATTAAAAACTTCGACCTGTCTATTTAAGCCATAACGTGCGCAAACCCGCCCAAATAGGTAAACAAACACAAATAGTTGTACTTAGTCCAATAAAATTTTCTCATACGCAGGATAATAAAAGTTCTTATTTCAATGCAGATATGAATTTTAAACAAACTGCACATAAAACCTTTAATTATTTTTAATGTATTTTTCTCACATAATTAGGTTAATCATGTGGTGTGTCTGTTACACATTGTATAATTTGCCCCCGTTTGGAAAAGGAAGTATGGTAAACAGTTATCGAAAGTATCCACAGGATTCTGATATTTAGAGCAACAGGACGGAGAATTTCTGAAAGTTTTTTATTTATTTATTTATTTATATTATTATAAAGAGGTAAAATTTGTAAGTTTGTAAGTTTGTATGTTTGTAAGTTTGTATGTAGGGGGTAATCTCTGGAAGTACTGTTCCGATTGCTAAAATTTTTTCACCGATAGAAAGCTGCTTTATTCCTGAGTGACATAGGCTATATTTTATGTACGCGGGCGAAGCCGCTGGCAAAAGCTAGTTTATTATATACCTTTTTGTTGTACATAAAGAAACTTAACAAAGAAAAACTTATATCTAAAATACATACAATAGGCCTTATCGCATTCCGCGATCTCTTCCAGGCAACCTCGAATGGACAGTAATTGTAATGTATGAAGGGGATACTTGTGGTCCAGACATATGTAGGTTTTAGCAAAAGTCTGACATGCCCTCTCGCTCCACTCTAGAGCAGGAGAAGGAATTGGATGATTTCCGACCTATTAGAAGTCATTGGATATTTTGTTAATGAGATTTTTGAGGTAGAAACACTAATTATGTAGTTTTCCTAAAACCAATGGAAAAATCTAAATTAGTACAATCCTCAGTGGTCTTTTGCGATGTTATTTGAGAGGTAACCATGAGTGTGGGAGCACACTGAAACAAGATTAAAACAATCTTACTTTAAACGTCATGGTCTTGGTTTCTGTAAACTCATTTATGATACACCATAATTCCGATAGTAATATCTGCTTCAGGCTCCAACCTGTACGGCCCATATTCAGAAATCGATAATGGAACTACAACGGGTAAATGGAACACTATCCCTCATCGGGCTCGTAATAGCAGCTAATTGATTAATCGAGCCAACTTTGGGCACACCTGCATAATTGCTGCGTAACTCGAGCAAACAGCTCGGGATGTGATTTATTGCGCGGTCACGGTGTTAATTGCAACAATAACTATTAATTATGCTAGTGAAACGTATTAATGCAGTCTGAGATTAATTGTGTGTCCAGATTATAACGTTTTTTTTATTCCTATACTGTTGCAAAGCAAGAAAAATATCCTAGAGTTGGGATATGGTTTGAATGAGTTGCTGTGGCCATGAATTATTTGAAAGTCCACAGGTGGTCAGGGTTCCGGGAATCCGATGGATGCGTGACGCACAGGACCAGTCGTTGTGGCGGCGCTTGGGGGAGGCCTATGTCCAACAGTGGACCTCTTTCGGCTGATATGATGATGATCATGAGGTGGATTTTTATGAGTAAAAGTCTGAAACTCTCTCGTCGTTCCGCACAGAGCGGAAGGTGTTATTTCATGATTAGCCTCACAAATACTTACCTCAAAAATAGGGCAATAGCAAATTATTCCAGGTATTCTTTTCCAGATCCACTTCAAAGCAGCTCTTTCAATCGTCATTTATCTGTCGTTTTGCCACCTCCTCTTGTGTCCTGATGCTCAGTCACCCGCTGTGTAGAGGTAGAAGCCATTGAAGAATATTCAGTACGCTGAGAAAGAGTTGTTTTTGTGTTAATGCGACCAAAACGTTTACCGCGTTTGGCCCTCTGATTGGTTAAGAGCTTGGAGCGGACCAATCGGAGCGTCGAACGTCATAAACGTGTCGATCGCTTTAGCGTAAATTAAATTCGCACTAGGTACTTCTATAACTAGTATCAGGAAATAGAATAAACTTAATTGTACATAAAAAATAACCCAACTTATATATAAACTTAAATCTATGGGTACGATGGCGGTCTTATCGCTGACAGCGATATCTACCAGACAACCTTAGGATGGATCGTAAGAACTTAGAATAATACAGGAATTAGTCTGCGGAAATGTATGTAAATCTATTGTATTTTATGCGAACGTGGTGTTATCAAAATTTGCAGTAGGTATAACATGAACTTTTCTCGTATCCATCCCGTTATGGTTAATTTATATTTTAACGAGAACTTTTTACTCAATGGCGGCGATTATGAGTTATATTTTAGATGGTCCTTATTATACAGTGACACACAAAATTCGCTGATCTGAAAATGTTAAGAACGTACAATATATCTAATCTCGGGAACGAAACACAGAAATATAACTCGGTAAACCCAAGCGGTAACTGTCCGGACCGAGCCCAAGACGTCGACGGCGCGCACTGTTCCCGCGCGCCTCAAGGAGTTGTCAGCAACAGGACCCAGCTGGGTCGAAGCCTACTGGGGCCGGGGTTATCTGAAATTAAACTCGAGCCCCGGTATGAAGGCTAGAAGGAACGGGGTGGGGTTTTTAGTCAGTAAGGGTCTGACACTATCTCCCGCTCCACCCAAGAGCGGGTTTTGTCATAAGATTATTTTCCCCATCGAAAAAAAAAAAGCGTGTTTGTGCTCATCTTTCTATTGAGTCTCTATTTGACACGATTGAAAGTTTGAAAACTTTAGATAGCATATGTAACATAATCAGGCTTCAGATCCTCTCTAGGAAAGGCAAAAAACTTTGTCATTCAATAAAAAATCACTTCAAGTAACGAAAATATCTTTACTATTTTACCCAACTTCTGGGGCAGTCGGGTAAAAAAATATTAAGGCCAACCTATTCAAGTTTCTATGAATATGAAAGAAACGCGTACCCTATTATTTTAATAAATTGGTGATAAAGATTTGGCGTGGGAGTATAAAACACGTACAATTTTACGGTAGATAACTAGTTGGAGCAAAGCAAGTTTCATTCGGTGCCTTTGTATAATATTACATTACATTGTTCTTTTTTCAAACAGCCCTTTTTAGCTAGAATTACATAAGACTGACGCACACGTGTAACACGGCTGATTTGTACGTAGAACGACGTCGTGTAGCGTGGATCAAATGTAGTTCTATAAGTCTAGTCACTACATAGTATAAAACAAAGTCGCTTTTTCTGTCCCTATATCCCAATGTACGCTTAAATCTTTAAAACTACGCAACGGATTTTGATGCGGGTTTTTTTAATAGATAGAGTGATTCAAGAGGAAGGTTTATATGTATAATATTGCACCCGAGCAAAGCCGGGGCGGGTCGCTAGTTACGATATAAAATGTATGGAGTCAGACGCGCCCAGATCAGTGTGTGGCACACGGTGGGACATCATCATATACTTTCTCCTGTACGGCTGACCGAGAGGGAGTGTCAGACTTACTGACTAACCTAACCGTGTTCCTTCAGTTTCCATTTGAGTTCTAGAGCCGCGGTGATTCTTTCGAATAGTGCTGAAACCCTGGATGCTGTCCTACTGGGGCCATTGGTGGTACTAAAGAGAACCTCGGAGTCCCGGAACGAAGACAAAGAAGGAATTACGAATGGATTTAGTTAGTAATTATAACCCGCATTCCCGCTCCGCCCTAGAGCTAGAGAATTCAGTGTGTGATTTTTTTTTTATCTGTTATAAACTAGTGCCACGTATAAAAAGATTTCTTACTCGATTTCGAAATTTGGTGATTCGATTTTTATTATGTATATAACACAGTGTGTCGATAATTCAGTTTTAAGATATTTGCAAAATTAGGTGATTTTGCTTTTCGAACCAAACTAATAAATCATCGATCTAACGAGCAATCGCTGTAGGGTTTTTCGCAACAAGATTTTTCACACTAACGTTACATAATATTGCACCGATGGAATAAAACATCGTATGTCTGAATTATCGACACACTGTGTTCGATGTAGTAAAAACATCGAAAGATCAAGTTTCGAAATGAAGTAGGGCCGCCACCCATAAAAAAAGCCCTGCATGCTGCAAAATCTTCGACATACCTAAATAGAACGAAAACACAGACAAATCGATCACAGTGATTAATTGAACTGGACAAGAGAGGCTCTAGGGATCTTTATTTAATCACAAGATCCTTTAATTGGATAGGTTTCTTATTAGTAGATACTAGGGATGTTACCGCAGTGATTATATCGACATCGAATTCGGAAGCCGAGTTTTTTAATTTGTTTCGGAGATAGAGGCAGAAGC
Source organism: Mythimna lalbum (assembly GCA_949319445.1). Classification (NCBI taxonomy): domain Eukaryota; kingdom Metazoa; phylum Arthropoda; class Insecta; order Lepidoptera; family Noctuidae; genus Mythimna; species Mythimna lalbum. The sequence goes on along the minus strand of OX439346.1, from coordinate 18,773,136 downwards.
GAATGAAGATTACTCAAATCATCATTATCATTTCAGCCGAAAGACGTCCACTGTTGAATATAGGCCTCCCCCAAGTATCGCCATAACGACCGGTCTTGAAAACAAAAATACTAAAACTAATAAAAAACAAATATAAATGTAAATGAAGCACTAACTCATAACATGCCAAATACGAAACAAAACAATAAGTGAAAGAATAATCGTCAGAAAGCGGGAGGTTCCCCACGCGATAAGTGTAAACTGTGCGTCAACCTCCGATATAACTTCCGATTGAAATTTGTCGTGAGGTGCAAAACCAATCGGAAGTTCCGAACTGTCGAAATCGGACTCGAACCTTCGTAACATCATTGGTAGATACGGTAATATCCGATTGGAATTTTTTAAATAAAAACTGTTGTTACCGTTGATGGTAGATCTGAGATGGTAGTATGTGTTGCAACACTAGGAATGGATCCTATATCGTGGGTGCGTACAAAAACTTTTAAACTGACATAAAACAGACATCCAGACTCGGAATGACAATCTATAATTGTTTTTTCCGCGTGGAAATAGAATCTACGGCAGACAGCACAGCTGCCGCTCACACAGCCACTTTGCCAACCGTGTAAGTCGTTAACTTACCATCGTAACAACTTACCCGCTGAACATTTCCTTGGACTTTGATCCCTTTTCTTTTCTATATTTTTTCAACGTTTTTCATAGAAATAAACTTATCTAACTTATATCTGTATATCAAACATAATATCAACTAAGAGTATGGGCAGTACTGCCCTGCCTGGCTTCATCCAAATTACCTTAAATTATGTTGATAAAATACAATAATATAAAGGTTTTATGACTGGGTATGATTTCCATATAAAATTATCCTCTGTTCTTTAAATGTACACAAACCTTTGAGGTAGTTTCACCAATTTGTTTAAATCAATCTTTTCTGTGGCCATACAGGAACTTCTCAATGAGTTGACACGCGGGCTGGGCAGCACGCCAGAGGGCGCGCTCAACACGATGCTGCAGTTCATTTTCCAGCAGAGCACGGCCGACACCCGCTGGCTGCGCCGGCGCATGGCCACCGAGCTCGCCGAGCTGCTCGCTAAGACGTCTTCTGGAAAGATCTTCGAGTCTTTAACGGTAAGAATGAAGAAGTATACACGGTGTCTTGACATAGACGCACGAATACCACGGGTCCAGTACATGATTCTAGACCCTCTGGACGATAAATTGACTGGCCTGTTGGTCTAGTGGTTAGTGACCCTGACTGCTATGCCGGAGGTTGTGGGTTCGATTCCCACTCAGGGCAAATGTTTTTGTGATGAGCATGATCGTTTGTTCTGTATCTGGGTGTAATTTATCTATAATATGTATGTATTTAGAAATATAGATTATCGTTAAAACTGACTGAAAACAAAATTGAACTATAAAAGTGTTTTTTGAAAACCTATTTATAAAATAAAGATCATATAAATAAGTATGTTTATCAGTTGTCTAGTACTCATAACACAAGCTCTGCTTAGTTTGGGACTAGACGGCGTTGTGTGATAGTTGTGGAATATTATTAAAAAAAAAAACCTCTACTGGGGTGTCCGGAATCATGTACCTACTAGATCCATGGTATTCATTTCTGCGTCGATGTCAAAGACACCCTGATTCTAATTTCCAAGAAGCAGTTTGGTCTAGGATGTGCATACGTACGTGTAGATTTACTTGCACATTGCTTCTGTATCCCGTTTTCAGTGACACAGAGCGCTTTAAGTTTACACATACGAAAAAACAGTGTATGTGAACCTACACGCCCATCCAAGACCAAACAGCCTTGGTGAGATAGAACTATCGTACTTTGTTAATAACGTCAAACCAGGAAAGTTCCTGAACACCAACTGAGCTTTGATGTGAGCGAAGTAAACTTTCAAGGCGAGAATCGACTCACCTTCCGAGTTTATTTGACCTTCTCGCCAAACGCTGTACGAAGAACTTTGAACAGATTCTCTTAAATACACAGTATCTTCTCGTTTCACGTAATATTATGTGTGTCTCAGAGAAAAGTAGGACCAATTTTTTTTTAATAAGCAAGTCATGCATGCGTGCAAGAACTGTTGACTACAGATTCCACGACAGCAGGCTGGCAAAGAGGATCATGAGCTTCGCCGGAGACCGTGCGGTACGAGTATACTCGCACCATCCGAATGGCCATGTCCCTTTGGCATATGTTCACACCCTGCGCTTCGTTAAGGCTTCTATCCTTGCAAAGAGCCTCCGGCAGAAGTCTATGACCAGAAATAAATCAATTAAATTTGAGCTCCATTAAAACTTCTATGGAATAAAATACTTTTCAATACACTTGCTCATAAAGTGACTCTTATTGCACTGCACTTAGGTGTATTGTTCAACCTCTCCACCGCCATAATTTTATGACATTTATCGTATTAGGATGGGCGCAGGTCGAGAAAACAAAATGGGCGCGGTTATGAAAACAGATTTTTACCGCCACAAAAGTTTACTAGTTTTACAGTTATTTTATTCACAAGTGTATTGAAAAACGTCGTATGATACACGTGAGTAATTAATTATTACCGTTCACGGCTCTTTTAAGACCCTCGCCATGGCTCGGGTCTAAATACCGCCTCAACGGTAATCACTAACACTTATATCATAATGTACTATTAATACACACGAGTTAATGCCCGCGGCTTCGTCCACGTCAGCCTCGTAAGAAGAGAAACTAAAGGCCTAAATTACAAGATCAGCTAGTTACCAGTAAAAGTCTCGTCAAAATCGACTCACCTGCTTCAGTTATTAGCCGAAACAAATAAACAGACAGACCGACAAACATAAATTTAAAAAAATGCTTTTTGTTATAAATATCTCATAGGCTACTAATTCTTTATGTACAATATCGGTTTTAAATTGAGTAAATGTTAGTAGACAAAAGATTTAACGTATTCTGTGAAGGAGGCTTTTGACCTGAATTTCAGCAGGATAAAGGGCTACTGAGAGCTACTTGACGGTGCTTATAAATGTTCAAGTATATCCTAAGCAAACTGAACACTCCTTAAAATGTTATATAGCAAGGATGGCGAACCCAAGAGTGTTTCCATTGAAGTAGAATTCGGTGGTGAAAAGTGGCAAGTGTAGAAACTGATGCGGAGTGTATCCACTCCGGTCAGTTTAAATATCTTTCGAGCTCTGTGATTGGCCAATTCAAGGTCCACTCCTCTGCACTCCGCCCAGCTCCGCTTCAGGACTTATACACGTTAAGGCTCAGTTCAAACCGAGATGTCAGCGAAGCGGCGAGCAGTTTCAGTCTCATATCATTTTAAACTTTATCTTGTTTGCTTATAATACACATTATCTCTTGAGAAACTTGAAAAAGTCGCGAGGCCGCCCGCGGCTCCATGGGCCCTCCGACGACTCCCGTGGCTCAAGCGATACTAAGTACCTATCATAGTAATGAAGATAAAGTTTAAAATTATATGACACTGCAACTACTCGCCGCTTCGCTAATATCTCGGTGTGAATTAAGCCTAAGAAAAGTCGCCAGGTCTATGTAAGTATTTGTGTCGTCTCTACACGAACTGTGTACTCTGCTTTAGTGCTAACCAAGGGAAAAATCATGTCTAATTTGTGCACTAGACCCGACACGTAACAAAAAAAAAAATTATGGTGCAGTAGCGGGGCTGAGTAGGTGAGGCCACGATAAATGTTCGTGCCTAGATCCGACGTAATTCTTATCTTATACATGCTTATCATTAGGGGCGGAGGGAGGGGGGGGTTGTCATAATCGCCACGCTACGATACATAATGAGTTGATCCTATCTGCCGCAGACACGATGCATGAAGTGTCTTAGGCCGTTTGTCCACCACCACCGTCACTGGGACGTCACCGAGAACGAGATGACGGCGCCGATTTAGCGATATTTTTATGGCCATGTGTCCACCGCACGCCTGACACCCGAGCGCATCTTAAACTTTAAACTCGGCCCGAAATAATCTCGTTTTCGGTGACGTCCCGGTGATGGCGGCGGTGGACAGACGGCCTTAGCGTGTACAAACGTCCTAAGTGGAAACGCAGGATGCGCAAGGCACGCGTTCCAGTGCTGGCACGTGTGAAAATAATTCGGGCACATCAGGTGATCTGAAACAGCAGCAGGTAATTTCACACTAATCTTCTTTATTTAATTAAATAAACAGTAAACATTACGATTTACGAATTTCGGTTGCTTATTAAGAATTAAGGTAAATGCTCCAAGGTAATCCGCAAAATTTAAATGGTAGTCATTTTTATTTCGATTTCCAGTTGAGTATCGTATATGTACAATCGTAAAATAAAAAATATATATATTTGCGGTAGTGACTGGTATGTGTTTACACAATCATACTGATTAAAACCATTAAGATAACTCTATAACTTAGAGATGAGCTAAAATACCCCGTATTAATTTTAAAAAATTACGTTTTATTTTGTCTCCATGATTAGGTTGAAACATGTCGCTACCGCAAATATAAATATTCGTTACCGTGCTATCCAATAATAAGCTGCTAATAGCAAAAAAACCTTTGATTTTTTATTTTGGGGGCTACTCTAGCATTTAGTTTAATTTTTCGTCTCTGAAATCACAAAGTCAAGATTCTTTAACGGCGACGTTAGGATTTATATCAATGTTTAGTGACACATTCTCTAATATAATTCCCTTATCCCTGTAATATAACATGGCTAGTTAGTTTTAGTTGACTAGCAAACTATTCGCTCCAATGACCGGAGATTTGCGGTTCAGTCGGCGCCAACGATTCGTGACCGACGATGTGAAAACCCTACCCGACTCGGATCGAATTATAAAAACCGCTTACGGGTAATATAATGTTTATCGTACCGTCAACACGTACTTATTGAAACGTTTAATATCGATATTGCCTTTTAAACGTTGTGATTGAAAGGTTATGTCGATATCGAAACGGTAAATTCGGCCATCATTCAGAACAGCCCTAAAGGCCCAACAGGGTAACAAGGGCTTTAAGGGTGTTTTTAATTTCGTGCGGATTTCATCATGCGTGCCGTAAACGCGTCCCGTGTGCGTATTTCACACATCACAATAAATACTTGAATGAAAAGGAAATTTGCGGGGGTCACGCGTGCGGAGCAATCCCGCATGCGTGATCAAAACCGCAGGATATAAAAATACTCTAAGTCCCGTATTACAGAACATCGCTCAATACTCGAGCATTACTTAAAACTAGATTCAAGCCATTTGATTGGTTGAAACTAGTTTTAAGTAATGGTCGAGTATTGAGTGACGTTTTGTAATACGGGACTAGACTTCGTTGTGTGTGTATCTGTGTTCCAAATAAACGTGTATTCTTTCTTTATTCAAAGGCGCCCAACTCAAGATACTTCTCATCTCGACCCCATACGTGATTATGTTGTTACGAGTATTACGCACGATTCTCTACTCTAGATATTTTGAAAACAGATGTCTAGTGGCTCTATCTAGTATCTATGTTTCTATTGAAAACAGATTTTCTGTAAAACTAATCCAGTAAAGATTTTTGAAAATCTGCTAAAATATTTATTGTTGTACCAACTTTAACTGTTTTAAAAATGAAACACGTTTTTCCTGGCACAAGTTTTTTGGGATATTCGAGTGAGCGACAGAAGCTACCGAACGTTCAGGTGTTGTGTCTCTTTTTTTCGCCTTGCAACTTTTTTAATTCATGAATCCCCAAGCGACCACCGGTGGCTGCGCATCTATTGTCTTACTATTGTGTCTCTAATTGACGGTATCTGAAGGGTTAAACATTACGTTGGATAAAACAACAAGTTTTTCAATCAAGCTCACGTTGACCTTTAACGAATCGAGAAGGGCACCCTTAAAACCTTTTTGTCGTCTAGTAGCTTTGTAAATATATTTTACTAGCTTTTGCCAGTGACTTCGTCCGCGTTATAAAATATAGCCTATGTCACTCAGGAATAAAGCAGCTTTCTATTGGTGAAAAAAATTTAGCAATCGGATCAGTACTTCCCGAAATTACCTCCTACAAACAAAAAAACAAACTTTACCTCTTTATTATATTAAGTGTAGATAATAGTATTCTGGTAGTTACAGGCAATATAGAGACCCCTTGATGGATCCCAGTGGGAACATTAGAAGGCTACTTATGCTGATACGATGCTAGAGGCAAATGTCTTGATATTGGAAATTAGTGTGACAAGCCCTAGCCTTAGGCCGTAAACGACATAGTTGGATTTCAGGGTCGGATTCAGCATTTTAGGCACAGTGGGCATGCCCACAATCTTAATCGACGTCGATAGGTCAATGCCCTAATAAAATTAACTTTGGCTCAGATTGGGTAGCTTATCTCATTGAAATATGCTACCGACATTTGTATCCTGAAATAAAAACTTTTTTACTAAGTTAGTAGCTACGGTAGAAACTATTGTTTTCTGCTACACGGAAAGTAAAATCTTAGTAGCGTGCCTCAAAAGCACAGGAAAAAATATCTAGCGCTGACAACTGTTCTTAATATACAAATGGATTTCGAAATGAAGCTTATTAGTGTTTCTACCATGGATATATGGCCAAGATAGCCAAAGCTCTGGGTAGAAGACTGCAATAAGTGTCGCAAGCCCCTAGCCCATGACTGCCGCCCTGAAACTTCATAACTTCATGGCAGTCACAAGAAATGTAAGCTATTCAGTTATGAACGCACGGGTGCTACAATTTTCATTGTCAATATAATCATAATTCTATGCATGAATCGAGACAGTAACTTCAATCTGTTCTGTAAGAAAAAGCAAATGATATTAATTTTTTTTTATCATTTTCATCATGAACATAATATCGTTTACAATCATCAATTTACTACTGTTCGACCTTCGGCTTTGTCTACGCGAACATTTTATACCGAAGAAGGTTTTGGACAGAGTTCAGGAACGTATCTACATATATCAACTATATCAATGATACGGCTCCCCGGGCTACAAGAGCACTGACATATGCAAGAATTTGTAACATGTTGTCCAAAGCCATAAAAAGAAGTTATTCGCTCCATCCTCAAGAATCCAAATGTTAAGTAATAGCCCATATTACGTTGCAATAAAGATATGCATATAATAAATTGCAAAACGTGTTTAAAACTGAAACATCAGTAACATTATTATTATTATATCTAGCCCATATTGTCCCACTGTTGGGCAAAGGCCTCCCTCCACTCCTTCCAATGTTCCCGGTTTTGAACTTCTTTCCAATTCCAGTAACAACATAACAAAAAAGGTCAAATGTATGCCTTATTATTTTTCGAAAATGTTTTCACTCGACAAAAGAATAATTAGAGTGTAGCTTAAAATAATTTTCTTTTATGTACATAAGTGGTCGGTCCTTTACAAACAATAAGATTGAGTCTATTCTGTTTAACTTCATACAACATTAAAATTATAATTTATATTAAGTACTTTGGGCTGAACAGCGCCATGCCCTCGTGAGGGCGATCGTCGGCGGCGATCTCTCGCGCCAGGCCTTGGTGCAGGCCATGGTCTGGAGCGAGGAGAAGTGGCAGGCGGTCGCCTCCTTCTGCGAAGCAGTAAACTAGCAAAGGAGGAGGCCGACCGCATCAGGCAACGGCGGCGCTCATAACGCTCCAGCCGCCGCCGAGATTCTGATCCATGGGTAGCTCGCTGTCCGACCGTCAGGTAACTTTCCGGACCGAGCCCAAGACGTCGACGGCGCGCAGTGTTCCCGCGCGCCTCAAGGAGTTGTCAGCAACAGGAGGGGCCCAGCTGGGTCGAAGCCTACTGGGGCCAGGGTTATCCGAAAGAAACTCGAGCCTCGGTATGAAGGCTAGAAGGAACTGGGTGGAGTTTTTAGTCAGTAAGAGTCTGACACTATCGCCGCTCCACCCAAGAGCGGAGGTTGTCATAAGATGATTTTCGTCCACCGAAAAAAAAAAGTGGCAATGGGCAGGGTACATTGCACACAGAACAGATGGTCGATGGAGACGAAAGGTTCTCGATTAACGGCCGCATATCGAAAGACGCAGCGTAGAAGGCCTCCCACAAGGTGGACCGATGACCTGGTAAGGGTCGCGGTACCTACTCCGATGGACGCGTGTCGCACGGGACTGGCCGTTGTGACGATGCTCGTGGAGGCCTGTATCCAACAGTTGACGTCATTCGACTGATATGTTTTTTTTTTTAAGAATCTTAAAGCTAGAAATTTCTCGAATAATCTGCTTTGACATAAAATGCGTAAAGTTTTAGTTAGACTAGACAAATACATTTTACGGTAGACTCTCTAGGGGCTAAATAAGCCTCTTCGAAGTTTTTTGAATAAAACATGTTGTAGCTACGGGACGCAAAGAAGATAAAATACCTTACAAGTTTAGTCCCTAACATTTGGCTTCAAGAATTGAGTCTTGTACTCACAGGTATAAAAGAAGGTTATAAGATCGTCTTGCTCATAAATTAATTAGTTAGTTTTAAACTTCATAAGAGTTCAGTATTCCGTATTTCGCCCTCAGCAGTTTAAGTTACTTACCGACAAAAAAAAACTTTTGCCGTCTTTACAATGTTCAGCAGTGATTTTATGCGAAAGTCCCGAAGGCTCGATCTTCTGTTTTTATGTAGCCTCAGAGGGTAACGTGTATAAAATAATGTTTTCATTTTATTTGCGTTTACTCAAGAAATATGGAGTCAAACACACGGCAGATACAAATGTGGCATAAGTCGAACGAACGCAGACTTAAATTGTGAATATGCAAACCTATAAAACTCATCTATGTATTTTTTTTAATGAGAATAGGTGCAGTAGCTTCTATGAGAATAATTTCATATCAGGTTAATTTATAAATTAAATTGTATATAATGTTATTAAATTATTTCAGAGTTGATTACAGTTCCCAGAAACGTAAGTTTTATAATTTATTCTTACTTTATAACTGTATTTTTTTATGTATGATTTATTGTCAATATATACGTTCCGATCGTGAAATATTTACAGTTTGAAAAAGAAAATTAAAATCTAATTTAGGTACGTTTCCTGGAAAAAATATATCCTTTTTTGCTTACATGTCTATGGGGGAACAAGGGCAGGAAGATGATGATGATGTCTATGCAAGTCAATTTTAAAACTAACCTAATATGAAATTATTCACTGAAGCTCCTTAAGAGGGTCCTTCTCCACTCGCTTACGATAATAAACATCGAAAATGGTTTAAAAGCTTGTTACTTCATTTAATGCATTCCAACGCGATGTTTGACGAAAAGGCAACGCAAAAAAAGAGAGATAACGCCTGGAAACTCTGTTAGTATTCGGTAATTCCGAGATTTACTCGGAAATTTCACAAAACTTGCTCCAGGAAATAGCTGTTTTTTTTAAACCCTTAAAAGTTTTTGGAAAAAGTTGTCGTCATTTAAAATCTTAATAAAATTTGCAAGGTCTCTAGAGGATTACATTTTTGACTTTTACAATTTTTAGGCAAATTATGAAGTGTCAATGTTCATACAAAATAGGACATTTTCAGAGGTTTTTACTGGATTAGTTTTACACAAATTTAGAAATTGGCTTCTTTAGAAACCTAGATAATATCCACAAGATACTGTGTTTCCAAAATATCTAATGAAAAATGTGTAATAACGTCATAATCAGCTATGAGCGGTTGTATGAAAAACACTGAAAATGTGAGTCGTGATGCACCACCTTAACACCGATCCTCATAAAAAAATTGTATTAGGGTTTGAACCACATTTGTATGCCGAGTGTAGTACGTCCGAAGGCAACATGAATCATTAAAATATTCGTAACAATATTTGCGTCATGTTACCGGTAATTCAACAATATAAGGTTGTTATGGTTATGTTCGTGAGTTCATAGACTCGTGTTTAGTGGGATATCGTCTCATGTAACTCGTGTATTGGTAATCCACTCGTAGCTCGACAGCTTAGAGTACATAATATATGATTATAGGTATACATAAAGCGAGTATTAAGGTATGATTCCGAACTCGGCAACAAGCAGCAGTGTCGTTGCCGCAGTGCTGCCACACATTGCCATACTGCCTACATTGCTGCCGCGACATTGCTGCCTAGCTCGGAATGTAATCTCATATAAGCTTATAGAAATTGTATAGGGACCAGTAGTGTCGCGGCAGCACTGCTGCGTGCAGCGTGGTTCGGAATCATACCTTTAAGCACATCTCATCTCGCTGAGCATCGACGCCAAGTTAGTAGCCTGTCGCTTTTCTACCAGTTACATTTCGACTCACAGTCACCCAAAGAGCAATGGAAAGGGCTACGGTCGGAGTTTCTTTGTGTGATCGAATCAGAATGAAGATATCCGCAGGAGAACCAAGGTTGCAGATATAGCACATTGCTCGCAGAACAGATGGCCGTTGGGGCCCAAAGGTTCTGGAGTGGCGACCGCATACCGGAAGACGCAGCGTTGGAAGGCTTCCTACAAAGTGGACTGATGACCTGGTGAAGGTTGCAGGAATCCGATGGATGCGGGACGCACAAGATCGTTAATTGTGGCGACACTTGGGGGAGGCCTATGTTCAATAGTAGACGTCTATCGAAAAGGTGATGATGATGATGACATTTACGTACGTCGGAATTGCTAAACTAATTACTCCAAGTCCGTTCCATCATTAGACCACTACAGTGATTAACCCCTGCAGTACTTGGTAGACATCCCACCTTTTGAAGTAGGCGGAACAGAGTGTAAAGTCCCGCAAACCTCCATTGAAAAGGGAAGATCTTCCGTCCAGACGGGTGTTATAGTCTGGTGGGCGACTGCCCGATAGTTGATTTTTGGGCTGTTTTATATATTCAAATCGTGCGGAGAACTTTGATTGCGCGATGCAGGATTTCGTATTTTTTTCGTAGTTCTTATGTGGCGCTACACGCTTAGATGTCGCTACACACCCATACACACAACACTTTTTCAGAACACATTTGGGTTGCGTATAGCTAAAGAATAGAATATTCTGCCGGAGTCTGTTTCCTCATAGCTACAATCTGAGGTTAATCAATCATAGGTACCTACACTCTGACTTTAAGTCGGAATGAAAAGATTACTTCTAAAAAGCTGTGCTCCATCGCCGCCCACATCATCCATCGCTTACCATCAGTTAAGCCAGTGGCGCGACTGCGCAAGCCTCTCAATAATAATTTAAAAAAGATCCATGATATTCGCCTGATATATGCGACGTGCATGATAGATCGCAAGAGGGAGAACGGTGGCATCTTATTTCCATATTATTGCTAACATTCTTTTAACCTTCTGATGTAGATACCTCTCTATACATAGCTAACAGAAAAAATATGCTGGTGGTAGGTATACGAGTAGTCTGCAAGTAACTAAATCCGGTTAATATTTTGTGAGCCATATATGTTACAAGCTTTTGCGAGCGGCTTCGCCCGCGTGAAAGTTGATTTCTCCATACAAACTTTGGACCTCCGTTTCATCTCTATGAGCTATATTTCACCTAGACACATGGCTGCGCGACCAATCGCTGCTACCAACAAAATGTATACTGTATACAGTATACAGCTCTATAGAGAGTTACTCATCTGGTGTCCGTTTGGTTGCGCAACCAATTTGGTGGCGCGACCGGCTCGGACGTGTGGCGACTCTAGTCTGTATTGTATGGTCTGTAGTTTGTTAGCTTAAGTCTATGTTTCACCGGGACACCATAGCGGCGCAACTGGTCGCGCCACGATGGTGTCCCGGTGAAATATAGCCCTTAGTGTCCCCGCATACGGGCCACAAAAAAAGCTAGAAGTGGCCACAAAAAAAAGCTGAAGCGTACGACAGCTTGTGGCCGGCGAAGCTAGAAGCGGCTTGTTGTGCAAAATTTCACCCTTTTATGTATATAGACTGCCTTTATTTTAAGTTCAGCGGATTTTGTCGCGTTCTCTTACCACTTCATACACTAAGACCTGCTAAACTTCTTTCACACAACGGTGATAAATATAATAGTTATGTTTCACGGTAAACATATTTGAATCGCACGTCAACATCCTACTGTACCTACAAACTGTTCACTGTATCTACAAAAATACAGTAAATATCTAAGGCAGTGATGGGATTAATTGGATCTTCAGCCTCACCTGGTAAAATTACTGTTAATAGTGGGTGACAAACCTCGTTTATTGCTCTTTTTATATGCGAAAACCACATCAAAATGGGTTGCGTGGTTTTAAAGCAGTTAGCGGATAAGCAGACAGACTCAGAAAACGACTTTGGTGTTTTATAATAATCTAAAGAAGATAAAGATCGATAATAACCTATCGGCACTGACCACCTCAGACTTACTTAATAAATCATAAAGGTAGGCTAGGGTATAACTGACAAGTTTGCCTATACAGTCGAGTTTTACAGGTAAACCGTGTATAACATATAATATATTCCACACACTATCACACAACGCTGTCTTAGTCCCAAGCTAAGCAGAGCTTGTGTTATGGGTACTAAACAACTGATAAACATACCTACTTATATATTTCTAAATACATACATATTATAGATAAATTACACCCAGACACAGATCAAATGATCATGCTCATCACATAAACATTTGTCCTGGGTGGGAATCGAAACCACGACCTCCGGCATAGCAGTCAGGGTCACTAACCACTACACCAACAGGCCAGTCAGTATGTTGCACAACTGTGCAGGTTTCCACACAAGCTTACCTGACAGGTATAACTGTGCAAGCAAACCTCCCAGGTACACTCTAGCGTGTTAGCTACTTTAATACTGCAGTCCAATACCCTCATGTTATAGGGACTGCCATATTAACCATTTCACGTTTCTTCCACAGCTACGCTCCCTAGAAGTGGGCACCGAGTTCCCCACCATCACAAACCTGCGTCTCCAGTCTGGTGAATTAGAAGAGGATGGGGCTCGTCTTAGAGCCTTAGACTTGAAGTTCGACCTGGCGTATGACGGCAACTTCAGGATCGATGTGGATGCTGTCATGCTGCTGGGGAAGATCGCTAACATATCTATTACTGGTAAGAAATGAAGTACATAATTTAGTTAAAAATAAAACCTGATTTAAAAAATACTCATCTGATATTTTTAAATAGATAGAAAGCGCTTGTATTCCTAAACACAAAAGCAAACTATTGTTGCTATTGGTACGTTTTACTTTTTCTTTTCGCCAGAAATGAAACGTAGATTATACTACTCTGTCAAGAAAGTACCGGGAAAAGATCAATAATACACAAAATGTCCGTTATTCATCCAAATTTATTTTATCACCTTCAAAGTATGCTCCTTTAGAAACGATACACTTGCGCCAACGAATAATCCATTTATCAAAACATTTTTTAAACGCTGCTTCCTGAATTGAGTTCAGTTCTCGCCGCGAATTCTCCTTTATGTCTTCTATCGATTGAAAACGGGTGCCACGAAGTGGTAATTTGAGTTTAGGAAAAAGAAAAAAAAGTCAGCAGGAGCCATATCTGGTGAATATGGTGGTTGCTGGATGGTATTTGTTGAGTGTTTGGTCAAAAATTCGTTCACAATGATAGCCTTGTGCGAAGGCGCATTGTCGTGGTGCAAAATCCAAGAATTTTCTTTCCACAAATCTGGCCTTTTTCGTCGAATTTGCTCTCTTAAACGCCGCATAACGCTCAAATAATATTCTTTATTTACCGTTAGACCTTCCGGTAAGAATTCAGAGTGCACAACACCGCGATAGTCAAAGAAAACAGTCAACATGACTTTGACTTTTTTCGGTTTCGGATCAGTTGGAAGGCGCCACTCCGAAGCTTGTTGACTAGTTTGCATGTCAAACTCGTAAACCCACGTCTCGTCACCAGTAAGAATGCGTTTCATGAATGTTGGGTCCGAACTGGCTCGTTCTAGCATGTCCTCAGCGACTTTCATGCGATTGAGTTTTTGGAGAAAATTCAGATCTTTTGGGACTAGCCGAGCAGCAACATGTTTCATACCCAAATGATTAGTTAAAATGGTACGGATTGACTCGTGAGATACAGAAAGTTCGGCGGCTATCTCTCTCAGAGTTGAATGGGGATTTTCAGTCACTATTTCCTTCACTTTTGCGATGTTAACTTCAGTTGCAGACGTTGACGGCCTACCAGAGCGAGGCAAATCTTCCATCACATCTCGACCGCTTTTGAACGCTTTGAACCACTCATAAGCACGAGTTTTTGATAAAGTCGATTCACCGTAAGCCTTCTGTAACATTTTCAGTGACTCCGAACACGAAATTCCATTGGCGATGCAAAATTTAAGACAAACTCTTTGTTCGATATTTTTGTCCATTATGAAATTCGCAATACACACTATATATGATATTACTAAAACCAGCACTGTATTTAATATAAATAACAGATGCAACTCAAACTCCGCGCCAAAATGGAAAACAGTTGTGCCAATCTAACAACTACAAAAAAACAAAAATTTGAATTTGGAACCATAAACAAATCATCCATTCCCGATACTTTTTTGACTGAATGTATGTTAGAAGACAATATGAGGAATTAAAAGCAAAAAGAACCAGTACCCCTAGCCAAGTTGCTAAACTGCAATAGATAACGCTAGTAGAAAGCGTCAAATGTACGGGAACGACGTCGTCTCAACGCTCAGTCACGTGGTCAGAACAAAAGAATTAGTGGCAAGGTCAACTCGAAGCGTTCGACGCAAGCGAAACGGTTGTAACTTAGCTGGGGGGGCAAGTCTATAAACCGTAACTAAACGAAGATACGTATAAAAGCATTGCTAGTAGAATTTTGTCAGGTGTTACCTATTTCCATTATATGAAAATATAAAACGTAATATTTTGAGGTTTCCATTGTTAAAATAGATTAAATTGGTTATTACTGTTATTTTTTTTACATTTGCAGTTTTCATCACTAAAACTAGTAAAAAAAAGTTATAAACAAATCGAAAAGATATGCGTTAGTGTTGTGATAGTGATTGACACAATTTTATGCGTACTCACCATAAAAACGAAACTAAAACTATATTTAACAATGGGAAACGTAAAATATCAGACATAAAGTATTTTTATTTAGGAAAAATACCGCCTGATAACAAACTATAGCATCATCATCATCATCTTCCTGCCCTTGTCCCGTTTTATTTGGGGTCGGCGCAACACGTTAACAAACTAGCAATGTAGGTATTAAATATAGTCTCTAACTTTATTGGTTACGATTGCTAGATATAATTCTTTTTGCTATTGATTTATAATACAGTCTTTTAAGATATGGCCTAGGTTTTCACTTTTGACGAAATTAAAAAAAAAAAATTACATGCCAGCAACGTATAGGAAAAGTTTCATTCCCCTTTATAGCGTTGTACATAAAATTTGATTTTGAATAATAATAATAATAATAACGAACAACTACCGGAGACATATTATGAAGGACGGGACGGTTGACGTGTGTCGGGCATGTCATCGTCCGGGTGAGTCTATCAGACATATTATCTCTGGTTGTTCTCGTCTGGCTAACGGCGAGTACTTGCACAGGCATAACCAAGTAGCCAGGATTCTTCACCAGCAACTTGCTTTAAAATACAACCTAGTGGATTCTGAGGTACCGTACTACAAGTATGTGCCCGACCCAGTTCTTGAAAATGACCATGTCACGTTGTACTGGGATCGGTCTATCATTACTGACCGGACTATTGTAGCCAATAAGCCGGACATAGTGGTGATAGACCGATTAGCGCGCCGCGCAATGATAGTCGATGTCACCATCCCGCATGACGAGAATCTCGTGAAAGCTGAGAAAGAGAAACAAATAAAATATCTCGACTTAGCACACGAGGTTGTCGACATGTGGAATGTGGACTCAGCTATCATTGTGCCGATTGTCGTGACCGCCAATGGCCTTATAGCCAAAAGCTTCGACGACCATCTGTCGAAGCTATCGTTGCGCGGTTGGATCAAGGGCCTGATACAGAAGGCAGTACTCCTCGATATGGCACGCATTGTGAGGAGGTTCCTGTCTCTGGAGCCCTAACCACCGGTAGCTTGGACCCTGCTCCCGACACCGGCGGAAACTATAGTTTTATATTTTTAAATGTTTTTTTTTTTTATATGATTTTGTTAAAAAATATTTAAAAATGTAATTTTATATGTGTAAAAAATAAATAAAGAGATAATAATAATATTCCACAACTATCACACAACGCCGTCTAGTCCCAAGCTAAGCAGAGCTTGTGTTATGGGTACTAGACAACTGATAAACATACTTATATATATCTAAATACATACATATTATAAATAAATTACACCCAGACACAGAACAAATGATTATGCTCATCACACAAACATTTGTCCTGGGTGGGAATCGAACCCACGACCTCCGGCATAGCAGTCAGGGTCACTAACCACTAGACCAACAGGCCAGTCAATGTATAGAATGTATAGAACTGTCAAACGGTACTTCTTAGATTTGCTGGGCTTTAGTTATCTATACTTCTACACTAATATTATAAAGAGGTAAAGTTTATTTTTTTGTTTGTAGAAGGTAATCTCTGGAAGTACTGGTCCGATTACTAAAATTTTTTCACCGATAGAAAGCTGCTGATGCTTTATCCTTGAGTAACATAGGCTATATTTTATGTACGTGGGCAAAGCCGCGGGTAAATGCTAGTCTATTATACAAGCACTAAATTAACACAAGGATTCTGCCAATAGTTCCTTTAGATCGAAGACATAAATCATCCAAGATAATGCAAACTTTATAATTATAATATGAACCTCGACTCCTATCTTCGAAACTTCTGAAGGAACTTTCTTTTTTCCTTTACAAGTTTGTAAAATACAGTCAAGCTAATTCAGTAACAACAGTAACTTAATTTTACTTTCGAGAAAAGATTTTTGGCCATGTGAACTTTTCAAGCCCCATTTTTGTGATGTTCTGCAAAGTCAAAAAGTTTTTATTAGCTCTTTTAATAAAGCTACCAGATTTTCTTTATAATAATATACCTAAACTATTGCTTGACTGCGATCCCACTTATAGATAAGCAGTGATGCAGTCGTTGATGGTGAGACACACTATGATAAATTTTTGTAAATAGGTTTTCAAAAAACACTTTTACACGTCAATTTTGTTTTCAGTCAGTTTTAACGAGATGAGACCGGTGTTTCCTAGCTGACTATCCTGAGAAGAAACACCGAAACAAACTCAGGGGTCAAAGTCTCTTTTAAAGTCCATACAGTAAAGAACATGTAATGGTCAAATCATATGAGAACCATGCAGATTAGTGTCTCAGATGTTCTTTTGAGGAAAGAACCACACAGATTTAAGTGGACCTGTCCAGTCAGTGAAAGCATTTGTCAGTATTCGTGTAGCTCAAACTTAGGACTACTAAGGACTCAACGACTTGACACTAGTTTATCGACGGCGCGCACTGTTCCCGCGCGCCTCAAGGAGTTGTCAGCAACAGGAAGCAGCCTAGCTGGGTCGAAGCCTACTAGGGCCAGGGTTATCCGAAAGGAAATTCGAGCCCGGCATGAATGCTAGATGGAACGGGGTGGGTTTTTAGCCAGTAAGAGTCTGGCACTATCTCCCGCTACACCCAAGGGCGCGTTTTGTCATTGGATGATTTTTCCCACCGAAAAAAAAACCACTAGTTTATTAATTCATTAAACCTCAAGCCTACGCCGGCGTTCGCTCTCTCATTGTCTTTCTATTATGTCTAATTACGGTATTCGAATGGTTAAAAGCCTATTTTCTTTTGTTTTCAGTGGAAAGCATAAGCGGTAATGTTAGAGTAATGTTCCGTCGCAATCCATACACTCATTGGGCGCTTGCCTTTGAGTCACCGCCGAAGCTAGAGCTCCGAGTGCGAGGGAGGTTCCAGGGCAGGCAGATCAAGCCTAGACTGGCTTCGTTAGTTGCTGCACACATTAGAAGAGCTGTGGCGCAGAGGCATACGCTGCCTAATTATAAAATACGGTAAGTTTAATTTGATTTAAAATATAAAAGATTTTTAAGTTACCTTGCGTAAAACTGTAATCAAACAATTAGTTGTAATCTGCAGAGTTAGTTTCTGATACAGTCTTCACTTTTAATAAAAATACAGGTGGTCTTCAGAGAAACTCCTTAAAAATACCAAACAAATATTTAAAAATAAAATTACTACAAAAAAATTGCAAAATCAGAAATTGAAGATTTGAGAAAATTACTCTTTGAAAATAACGTTATTGAAATATCGTCCTTTGCGGTTCTGACGCTTCTCAAAGCTATCTCTCATATTCATGAAAACGCGCCTTAGAAGTTGAGTAGGAATGTTGTTTCTTGTCTAAAGCTTTCCTTCATCCCAACAGAGCTTTTAAAAATGTGTAAGTCTTTATGCATCTGTAAAAGTGGGTTTTTTTGAGACACCCAGTTACCTATATTCAGAAATTTCATCAAATAACTAAAAGCAACAAACCCTTTATTTCCAGATACAAACCATTTTTCCCGAAGTCAGACCCTGGAAGCACAGAGGGTGACGAAGGTCCCTGTCCACACGGACGACTGACAGTGCGACTGATGGAAGTCACGCGCCTGCAGTGGTCCGGTGGACCCGCCACTGTACGCGCAGCATTAGCTGTTGACTCACATGGATGGGTGAGTTATTATAATCTACACAGTCAAGCAGTAGTAGCACACGATAGCAAAGGGGCCTCTCCTTGTGGACGACTGACAGTGCGACTGATGGAAGTCACGCGCCTGCAGTGGTCCGGTGGACCCGCCACTGTACGCGCAGCATTAGCTGTTGACTCACATGGATGGGTGAGTTATTATAATCTACACAGTCAAGCAGTAGTAGCACACGATAGCAAAGGGGCCTCTCCTTGTGGACGACTGACAGTGCGACTGATGGAAGTCACGCGCCTGCAGTGGTCCGGTGGACCCGCAACTGTACGCGCAGCATTAGCTGTTGACTCACATGGATGGGTGAGTTATTATATCTATACAGTCAAGCAGTAGTAGCACACGATAACAAAAGGGCCTCTCCTTGTGGACGACTGACAGTGCAACTGATAGAAGTCACGCAACTGCAGTGGTCCGGTGCAATCGCCACTGTACACACGGTATCAACTGTTGACTCACATGGATGGGCAGTGGTAACACAGGAGAACGAAGGGCCCTTCCCACACGAGCGACTGACAATTCGACTGATCGAAGCCACGCGCCTGCTGCAGTCTAGTAGATTCGCCAATGTACGCACAGCATTAGCTATTGACACACATGGATGGGTGAGTTATCATATTTACAAAGTTGTGTGAAGCAAAAACCATGGAGGGAAACGAAAGGACCTAGTCCACACAAACGAATGACAGTGCGATTGATGTTGGTCACACTACTGCAGTCCGGTGTCTTCGCATGGGTAGATGACAAATCTATCCAAATTCAAATTCAAAATCATTTATTTCAAATAGACCAAATGTAGGCACTTTTGAATAGTCAAATGTCGGTCAGTCCAAGAAAAGTGAAGCTAAATTGCACGTTCCAAAGCGTAGATCTCTATGGAGAAGAACGTGCAAGAAACTCCATGGACACTCTTTTAAATCATATTATGTGTTACACATATAATGTTTGATTACATTATTTCATGTTGCTTCTATTATGTGAGCACAATGTAGATAATAAAAATAAAATAAAAAATATATTAAAAGATAAAAACTGAATTAAGCTACTGGCAGCTAAGAGATGACCAGTCTCAACTGACGGCACCCGTTCACGAGCATGACGCGTGCATCAGCCCCACTCAGCTCAACCATTTTCAAGGGAACCGAATTACCCAATACACGCGTAACCAACAGCGAGACATTTAAGTGAGCATGACAAACTCCTAACTGCCATGCTCGTAATGTTAAAAACAAAGAGAATAAAAAGTCGTAACCCAATAAAAATGCTTCATGGTACCTCACATTCACAAATAGGAAAAAAAAAGTGCTTCTACATTAAACAATGCTATGGTTTTCAAAAACAAAAGTAATAAATGATCACAAGTTTAAACTATATTTTCAAATTACAAAAAAAAAAAATATAGTTTTCAAACTAATCAATACACCCTAGTGTGGTAGTGGAGCTGGACCAGCATTGAGCCAAGCATTTTTATCTTGTATATAATCCTCCTAATATAGCCTGCATAGCGTGCGTTTAATACAAGATTTAAATTTTGTTTCATTGAGTTCTAAAATTTGGAGAGGTATTTTATTATAGCATTTCCATATCCATCCGCCTACTTGGAAAATCCACACTGCAAATGTAAGACCTCATGCAAAGTGGATTTTATAAGTCGACATTAAATGTCTAAAAAATACTCAATAAAACTCTCGAGTCAGATTTTGGTGAAAAGTAAAACTGCATCAACAGATTTATTTTAAAATTTAAATACTGTTCCTAGCCAAGAATAGAAACTGTTCCTTTAAAAAAAAACACGTTATGAAACCATTCGATAGTATCAGTCAAACAAACCAAAAAGAGAAGAAGAATAAGGAAATTAAAATAAATGGTTTTCAGGCACAGGTAGTAAATGACACCCAATTTAAATACTATTTAAAACAATGTTCTGTTTTATAATGAAATACTACAGTTTACTAACACGGAAGTATTTTGACTTCAGGAAACATTAAAATTTCAAACACTAATTTACTCTAACATCTCATTTATTATTCACAACATCAACCTGTTATCTATTCCTCAAGGTTTCGAATTGTATGTAGTGTTGCCAACTGTCTATTAAAATAACTGTCTGTTACATTTTTATAGCTCTATCACTCTTTAGTCTACAAACTTACATTAAAAGCACATAGAACTACAGGCCACATTACTGCCTGAGTATTTACTACTTCTTATTTACCTCGCAAGGTATCGCTTCGCCGCGGCGTGATAGTTCTAGACGTAGTGTTGCCAGAGTGTGGGGCCGCTGTGTTAGTCGACATTATCATCATCATTTCAGCCTAAAGCTGTTCACTATTGGCCACAGGCCTACAAGTGTCGCCACAGCGAAAGGAACTACGCATCGTGGATCCATTGGATTCCCACGATTTACCTGATCATCGGTCTAGCTTGTGAGAGGCCTTCTAACGATGCGTCATCAATCCACTCCAGAATCTTTCCTCCACAACGAATACCTGTTCTACGCGCATGATGCCCTGCCAAAGGCCACTTTTTGGCGATTCTTCGGGCTATGTCGGTAATCTTGGTCTATCACGCAAGGAAACTCCGAGCATAGCCCTTTCTATTGCCCTTTGGGTGACTTTAAGCCTTCTGATGAGGCCCATTGTGAGCGATCACGATTCGGAGCCATATATCACCAACAAACGTCACGTAGCTCGATAACTACTACTACTAACTAAGTGTAAATCTCGAATTAATACACTACACAGAATACCACATACATATATAGTCTGTCTGATAAGTCAAACGACTTGGTAATTTCGTATATTTAATTTTATTTAAAAAAATATTTTTATTCAATACTTTTTATAAGGTTCTTCTATTAGTAAACAATGATCAAGATCTAAGAGATCTAAGAGATCTTGATCATTGTTGTCAAGCTTGATTATTGACCTTGATTATTGGCCTTCATCAGATTTAATTTTACTCTAATAATTACTCAAGTCGGTTGACTTTTTAGACAGACTATACTTTTTTTTTTCTCGACTTGGAAAATCATCATTGACGAAACCCACTCTTGGGTGGAGTGGGAGACAGTGTCAGAGTCTTACTGACTAAAAACCCCGCGCCGTTCCTACTAGCCTTCATACCGGGACTCTAGTTTCCTTTCGGATAACCCCGACCCCGGTAGGCTTCGACCCCGATGGGCCCCTCCTGTTGCTGACAACTCCTTGAGGCGCGCGGGAACAGTGCGCGCCGTCGACGCCTTGGCTCGGTCCGGACAGTTACCGGACGATCGGACAGCGAGCTACCCATAGCTTGCTTTCCACGAGCCCGCGTCTATGGTGGCTGGAAATCGGGGCTGGAACCGCGGCGGCGGTGAGGCCGCCTGGAGCGGTCGGCCTCCTCTTTTGCTAGCATTACTGCTTCGCAGAAGGAGGCGACCGCCTGCCACTCCTCCGCGCTCCGAACCATGGCCGATCGCCCCCACGAGGGCACGGCGTTGCTCAGCCCAAGCAGGGCACACCTCAACTGTGTGATTCACTGTGTCCTCCGAGCGTTCCGCACAGTGGCGGCACCCGGGCGTCTCTTCCGCTCGAATCCGATGCAGGAACCTCCCGAACTTGCCATGTCCGGTGAGGACTTGCGTTATGCGGAAGGTAAGGACGCCGTGAGGTCTATCCAGCCACGCCTCAAAGAGGGGACTTATCGCCATAATTGTGGCGTGCCCAAGACAGACTATACTTGCAAGTTCGCTACTGTAGTTTTATTTATTCTGTCCACAGAGCATATGATTCCATTTATTCTGTGATTCTGTCACACAGGAAGCGTACCAGACAAACATTTTTAAGTTACCATTGTTTACATATTATCCTTTTCCTCCCAAAGGTATCGCTTCGCCGCGGCGTGCTCGTCCTAGACGTGGTGTTGCCAGCCGTGGCCGGGCCGCTTGGGCTCGTGTGTTGCCAGGGCGTGGGCGCCGTGCTGGTCGACACCGTCGTGCCGATGTCGCCTGCCTACCGTGCTGATCTGCGGAGAGATGACGTTGTACTGGCTATTGATAACAAGCCTGTTAATAATGTCGCTCAGGTAAGTTCTCGAACATTTTGTTTGTCTTGGGTCGGATTTACCAAGTTCTCCCGACGTACAGCGAATGCCCACTCTTACATTGTTGACACGCCTATGGTCAGGACTAAGCATTACACCTCATCCTTCATACCGCGCACTTCGACTAGAACAATTTGCCATCCGTGGTCTTCACATCCGATTATAATTTAGGTGTCGTCAAGGCTAGAGTGAATAAGCTGTTAACAAACTAGTGCGCTTCACCATTACCAATTGCATCACTGCTTACCATCAGGAGCAGCACTACAGTCAAGCAATAGTTTATATCATTAAAAAAAAATCTACTACTCGTTTTTAAAGTTGTAACAGGAGTGCATTTGCAAGTACATTCTGTGTTACTAGGACTAGGATGTTCCAAGTTGAGAAGTATTTGCCAGTTGTAACACTTGCATTGTTATCTCCAACAG
This sequence comes from Mythimna lalbum, assembly GCA_949319445.1. Taxonomy (NCBI): domain Eukaryota; kingdom Metazoa; phylum Arthropoda; class Insecta; order Lepidoptera; family Noctuidae; genus Mythimna; species Mythimna lalbum. Next base: position 18,750,015 of record OX439346.1, on the reverse strand, counting down.
GTAGGCAAACTCCTGCGCCTAGTGGAGCGTCGCGCGGTGACGGTGCGGGTGAAGCGCGGCGGCGCGGGTGCAGGCGCACGGCGCGACGACGCCACGGAGCCCAAGCGCATGAAGCCCAACTTCTCCTTCCGCCGCGTGTCCGAGGTCATGGAGGGGGTGCGCTTGCAGGGTATGAGGGCGGCGGCCTCCAAGACTAATTTACAGGTATGTAAAATGGAACACGAAGGTAAAACTGAAATAAATATGGATTTTAGAAATAATGAAAAAGTAGTTTTAAGTCCACATAGGGAAATACAACAATAACATATCTATAAAGAAAATTAGACTATATTCTATTAAATCATGCTGGATTTCAGCCGCAGCCGCAACCCAACAGTAGCATCCACTCGACAGTTGCTAGCTATTCAAGTTATGACGATTTATCACATTTCAAAGAGCATTTATTTACTTCAAAAATGCAAATTACTTCTTGTCTAGGTTCAGAAATTCATTTGCTAGTTATGCCTGATACATTTTAGCAGTAGCACTCTTCAAGATGCTATACTCTTTTTTGATAAAGAAACAATAAAATTATATTTACCAATAAATATTACTATGGTGAACTTTTACATGCGTCTTCCATTTCACCAGGATCCCGAATCCAGCCCAGCAAAAACAGTAGAGCCACAAAACGAGACTGATGCACAAGCCAAACCGAACTCAAAAACCGAGCCAGCTCGCCAATCGAAAGCTTCCGAACAGCCTGCTTCAGCCAACTTCGGGCTTCGGAAGCGACGCTGCTCTGTAGAAAATAAGTCTTCCGATAGTTCGGCTGGCAGTACTCCGCCAGCCTCCGGCGCGAGCACACCTTTACGACAGGCTAACGTCATTAATAAAACTGTCAAACACCCTGACATACCTATCATTAGGACAGACTCGTCAGAATGTAAGATACAAGAGAAAGAGGCTGCCGAAGAAGAAGATCAAATGTTTGAAGTAGGAGGTCCTCGCCAATGCGAACACGTAGAAATATGCCAAATGTTCTGGACGAAAAACACGCCCCTAAAACCCATAATCCCTTTCGACGAAGAAACTGAGTTCAAGCTAAATGAGAACCACAAATATCTGAACATTAATGTATGGGCTACAGTAGCTGGTGAGAAGGAAGAGATTCTGTTAGGGTATCTTAATATTCCGCTGACGGCTTTGTTGGCTGAGTGCCAGGATTCGACGGTCCCTCATCATATGAAGAGGTACCAGTTCTTGCCGCCAGATGTCGATATCAAGTTCAGGTAAGCTGAAGAGATTGAATAAAACAACCGCTAGATGGCGTTACTTGTTAGGTTGCTTGCTTAGGCTTCTAATAGCTATTGCGTTTACGCATCTGATATTGCACCTATTATTAATTCGGTGATATTTTAACGCTTTTGGAGCTTCGCAGCTGTTCGCACGTTCGAAGTCAATTATTTCGCATTTACCTACCAGCTAAATAGACCACTAGACGAAATAATGATGCGCAAATAGCTTAATAATAACCTTATTCATACAACCCAATAACAATTTTTTTTATTGCATGTCTCCCACACAAATCACAAGTAAGCATTCTTTCTCTAAAATACCTATATAAATTTAGATCGGAATTTTAATTTCTTTACTTAAATTCTTTTTTTTTTAATTTAGGGGTATTAAGCACTCGATTACAGCACATGAACCCCTCACCCTAACCTTACCCCGATCTTTCAAACACAGCTGCTACGTTGTTCGTAACGTTATTGATCTTTTTTTGATTGGGTGTAATTTATCTGTAATATGTATGTATTTAGAAATATAAGTATGTTTATCAGCTGTCTAGTACCCATAACACAAGCTCTTCGTAGCTTGGGACTAGACGGCGTTGTGTAATAGTTGTGGAATATTATTATTATTTAAACTTTTTGTATACAAAGTACAAAATCTTTATTTCTGAACTAAAAAGTGTACATTAGTAGGTGATTGGAGCCTCCTTTTAAGTATATAATGCTTGTATTAGGAGACTCCGCTCTTCCACAGCAATATACAATTATTAATTCACCTAGATATAAAGCATGCTTCTGTGTTTACGTGTGAGTGAATGTATCTATGAACACTCTCTCTCTACAAATACTCCATCTCGTCAGCTCTTTGTCACCCATGGGGGATTGAAGAGCTAAACAAGATGGAGTACCCAGTCGCAAATACACAACTTGGCAAATAGGACAAGAAAACACTCGTTAGACCAATCCGAGACGCAAGCCCTTAAAATTTGTCATTTCATTTCGGCTTAAATTTTACGCATCTGGCTAAAGGGTGATTCTTTAAAATGGAGAGAATTTTAAAATTCAAAGCATTTATTTCAAATAGATCATTTGCAAAGTCAAATGTCGGACACTCCAAGAAAAGTTAAGTGAAATTGCACGTTCCAAAGCGTAGATCTCTATGGAGGAGAACGTGCAAGAAACTCCATTCTTTTAATTCATATTATGTGTTACATATAACCCTTAGTTACATATTTCTTGAGAATATCTCGTTCATCTGCCCTCCTAGCCAAGTTACAACCATTTCTATTGTATTCTCTCGTGTCGAGTTGGCCACGCCTCCGATTCTTTTGTTCCGACCACGTGACTGACCGTTGAGAAGACTTCAGAACAAAAGAATCGGAGGCGTGGTCAACTCAAGGCGTTCGACACAAGAGAATAAACGGTAATAGAATAGACGGTTGTAACTTGTCTAGGGAGGCTGGCCTAGTTTTCGTAAGCATCTATTTTGTGTCATAAGCCACTAGGCGTAATTGAGTGCTTTTGATACATTTAGTGATCGGGAAAAACTAATATGCTAATAAAAATGTCAAATTGTAAAGATAAACTATAGCTTATGTCCAACAGTAGACGTCTTTCGGCTGAAATGATGATGAAAGAAATAACTGGGCCAAATTAATGAGACATTCTCTCGATTTCAAAGAATCATCCTAAAATGATACAAAAAATGGTGAAATGTTTTGCCCGTTGCGCAATAATTTCGACAGCGATGAATAAGACGCGATGCCGAGACAATGGTCCTTCTGAACCGACAGCTACTTATAGCAATGATCACACACGTCAGAACAAAAGAATCGGAGGCGTGGCCAACTCGAGGCGTTCGACACAATAGAATAGAATAGAAATGGTGGTAGCTTGGCTAGGGAGGCTGGCCTAGTTTTCGTACGTATCTATTTTGTGTCATACGCCATTGAGACAAAAAATGGTGAAATGTTTCGCCCGTTGCGCAATAATTTCGACAGCGGTGAATAAGACGCGATGCCGCCACTGAGACAATGGTCCTTGTGACCGACAACTACTTATAGCAATGATCACTTTTCTTAGAAGCATGAAGCTTTGTTCAAAAATCATTTGCTAATACGTATTAATTGAGTTTCTGACTTTAAATTCTCGGTAACAATTACGGGGTTGGAACCGTGCCCGGGGAAACCCAGGTTGTGCGTGCCAAGGTCGTCTTTATATTGCTCTGTAAAATAAAATAATAAGTACTCATATTCTACAACTTTCACACAACGCCATCTAGTCTCAAACTAGAGCTTGTGCTATAAGTACCGACTAGACATTTGATAAACATACTTATGTATCATAATTTTCCGTATTCTTCAATTTAAATCTATTTCTTTTGAAGTTTCAGTTGGAGAACTTAAACATTTTAAAATGTGTTCTATATGCGATTTGGTACATGTGGAGTCCTGGAATAGCGCTTTTTTTATTTATTTTTTTATGGTGGGGAAATCAGCCAATGACAACCCCCGCTCTTGGGCGGAGCGGGACATAGTGTCAGACTCTTACTGACTAAAAGCCCACCCCGTTCTTTCGTGCCTTCATACCGGGGCTCGAGCTACATTTCGGACTAACCCTGGCCCCGGCCTGATGCTGTGGAAGGGAGCGTATGTGACCTGTGACGACTACCACTTCACTGCGCACATTATTTTAAAAGTAGCCGACTCTGAATTAATTGTGCTCTGTTGGTTTAATTCCTGCAAGGTTTTCCGATGTGAGAATAAACAATATAAATAAATAAATAGATTTCTAAATATTATAGACTAGCTTTTGCCCGCGACTTCGCCCGTGTACATAAAATATAGCCTATATCACTCAGCAATAAATTGGCTTTCTATCAGCGAAAAAAAGTTGTACTCCCAGAGATTACTTCCTACAAACAAACAAAAAAACACTTTATAATATTAGTTTAATGTAGATAAGTTACATCCAGACACAGAACAAATTATCGTACTCATTACACAAACATTTGTCTTGGGTGGGAAGCGAACCCACGACCTCTGGCATAGCAGTCAGGGCTACGAACCACTAGACCAATAGGCCACTCAAGTGTAAATAAGCATAAATAATCATGATCTTTATCGTCATTAGAACGCGGTCACATTATCATATTATCGTCATAGAACAATAACATCTTATCAGTCATTATAATATTGCGACAACTATCATATGAATCTATATTACCACAATATGAGACAAGTGGCTGAACAACACTGTCCTTGTTCCGGAGTCTACTGATACCATGGATTCCAGGACACCGGGTTGCCTTTCCGGAAAAAAATCCTGAAAGGAAACCCGGAATCCTGGAACGCAAACCAAAGAAGGAACATAGGTGTGGTCGGCGCGCACTGTTCCCACGCGCCTCAAGGAGTTGTCAGCAGCAGGAGGGGCCCAGCTGGGTCGAAGCCTACTGGGGCCAGGGTTATCCGAAAGGAAGCTCGTGCCCCATTATAAAGAGGCTAGAAGGAACGGGGTGGGATTTTAGTCAGTAAGAGTCTGACACTATTTCTCGCTCCACCCAAGAGCAAGGGTGGTCATAAAATGATTTTTGCCCACCGAAAAAAAAAGAAACATAGGTGTGGTTTTTACACAGTAAAGGTCTGACACGCTCTCTCGATCCACCCTGGAACGATTTATATCATAGATATAGATTTTTGGATGATTTGACAACATGAAAAAAATCGATTGATCATATTTCTATATTTCTTAAAGTTCATAAGGTCTACGATCATTTCGGTAAAGTTGTTCATGTCAATTTACTAAATAGTATATGCCTACTGGCTTCTGCCTGCGACTTCGGGAGCTTGAAAGTAGGAAATACATAGCGCTCCGGGATACATAAGGATTCAATAGTTTCAGAGATTACCTCCTACATACAAACTTACGAATACTTTTATACAAAATATTGTAAAGAAGTATAAGCATATTATTTAGCCTCGTAATCTATTGAAACTCTCTATCTACTTAGCTATGCCAGGATAAGATCAAAGTGTTCCAAATGGTGTGGACGTATGTTGCATATAGAACAATACAATACCACGGTAAAAAGCTGTACCAATTAACACCTAAATATATTTCCAGCAAAAGCCACAAGCTATCATCACATGCAGGCTTCGAACCCTGCCTATGCTTCGGAGACGCGCTGGTCTGGTGGGAGTGGGAAGGCTTCGGTCCTGCCCGAGCAGCCCCCAGGTCAAGCCGCGACCCGGTGTTACCCAGACCGCCCAAACCGACCAGAGCCAGCCATGATTTTGTGCGGACTCATTTCCATAGATCGACGCAGTGCGATTTCTGTAACAAGAAGGTGAGTTTGTGAACAAAGGATAGTTTTTTTACCCGACTACGGCAAAGCCAAATGAGAATTATGATTTTGAGGGTTATGTTAACGCGATCGAAACATTTACCACGTTGGCATCTCTACAGCGCCGTAACTAGAGCGGTACCCGACATGCCCAAGCACAGAAGGCTTATGGGGCGCCGAAATGGTCAAATCAAGAATAAGTTTTGCGTTAATCATTTCTTCATAACTAGGTTACTGTTTCCCATTCCCTCTCGCTCCGTAAATTCCGGTTCGCTGAGCATCTGGCCCTGGTTTAGACCCCATGATCTGATCGCCACCGCTGATCACCTCCACGACGGTACAAACTTTCATCATTATGCTTTACCATGCCCTCCAGCCTATCCGCACAATGGTGAAACCCGAACGTTTTTTCCCCCAGATCCGAAACAGATACTTCCCGACAGTCATGACCGGTGAGGACCTACGCCAGGTAGATTAAACTTACCTAGCTCAGACTTTCTTTAACGGCGTAGTTTTATAAATTGGCACTGGTCATATAAAAGGCTAGTTACGGCACTGCATCTCTGATTGGTTAAGAGCTAAGAGCTCGTCAATTGGAGCGCCGAACGTACTAAGTTTAGTAGTCTGTCGATCGCGTTAACGTAAAACAAACTCGCACTAGCTAGTGTTAAAATAGTTGAATACGTCATTCTTAAATAGGTCAAGTATCATTAAAATACAGAGAAACGTTTGTTGAGAATTTATGAATCACTAAAATTTGGAATCAGAGAACATAAAGGTGGCTCTACGCTAGAGGTGTCGAGCGCGAACGGAGCACGAGCGAAGCACGAACCGAGCTCAAATTGTTAAGTGTCGCTCATGCTCGGCTTCTCTTAGGGCTATATTTCATCAGTTGCGTCGCCATGGTGTAGCCCTAAGCTACCAAACTAGGCACCATACAGGCACCAGAGTCGCCACACGCACGTCCGACGATCCACGACCAACTGAGTAACTCTTGGACAAACGGACACCAAAATAAAAATAAAATATGAAATATGGGCCATATTGAAATATGGGCTATATTTCACCGAGACACCATGGCGAGTTGGTCCACACTACACGAATTAAGATTGGGTCGTGCTCCGATCATACTCGGCTCCTCTAGGGTAGATCCACCTTTAAACCATTCAAATTATTTTTTTATGGGCTCCAGATAACTGGTCAGTATGCGAGTCAGTTCAGTGGCTCGTGCCGCTGAACTGACGGAGAGAAGTTATATTATTTAGTTTTAGTTATTATTATTAGAAGTTTGCCTGTAATAAACTGTCTTCAAATACACGACGCCAGTAACTAAACAGATTTGAAAACACTGGCTGCGTGTACGAAGCCCATAAATCGTTTATTCTGTAAAAGAGAAAAATAATGAGCACTCCAATATTTTGACGACCCATTAAAAGGTAAGCAAAAATTCCCAGAAATAAACTTTATTTACAAAACCAGTTTCAGTGAACTTAACTCAATTTTTTTTTACGTAAATCAAGATACTTTTAGCAGCGGTCCTTTGACCTCTTTTTACAAATACATGTACGCTTTTCAGATATGGCTGAAAGACGCGATGCAGTGCCGAAATTGTGGGTTGTCGTGCCATAAGAAATGCGTTACAAAATGTCAGGAGTCTTCGCCCTGTGTTCCTAAACTGGATAGAGGTATGTTACCTTCTTTTGTCTTGTATTCTTTTATGCAAGTCTTTACTCTGATCAGCTCATGAGCATTTTCGACAGTATGAGTAACACCAGGAGACCGCACGCAGGCGTCAGGTCACTTTCAGTCAGTCAAAAATCGGTTATAATAAGGTGAATCATATCATGCAGTATTACTCAAGATCTTAGGACAACTTCAAGAATCTACTAAGGGCTTTTTCAATTTAGACGTTTTATGTCGGACCGCTGCCGCACGTGTATCGTGCCGCAGCCGGCCGGTTGCAATACGAGCAGTCCGACAACAAGCGCCTAAATTGAAAACGTATCTGGCTTCCGTGCATTCGTATGCCAGTAATGCGCTATTCAACACCGCACTATTCAACACCGAATTGAACACGTGTAGCTTGTGATGTTACCGCACTGTCGACCGTTCGCCGCACGGTTGCTGCACTGCGCGCTTTGAATGAAAAACACGATCGTCCGAACGCAGTACGACTAACGCACCGCAACAGGCCGTCAAAACACGCATTACATTGAAAGCGCTCTAAGGGACTATTTAGTAGAAATATGTGCTGAAAAATAGCTGTTTCACAGCTACTTTTCTAGTGCATTACGTATGCCAAGCATGTTTACCAATTTTTCCTAAAGCATCCGGATGTTAAATATTAGATGATTTACAACTTAATTGATGACGGAAATGGTGAAATTCGTGTTGACGTACGGTATGAATTGCGTTTTATTGTGAAGGTATGTATTTTCCCTCGGCAAGTAGTGCGTTGCGCTGCTATGACGCATATCAGCCTCGTTTATACTTCACTCACTCTATCAATCATTGTTACAATATTTTATTACTGTGTTAGCACTGCAACTGTCTTGTTTTAATACTGGCGTATTGCATTTTGCAATGAATAGTATCATCATTTTTATATTACCCTTATCGTGTCTCGGAAAGCCGTTGGTCCCGGTTGTCACTTATAGATCTTTGATAGTTTATTTATTTATTTAGTACATGGAGGACTTCCAGCTAAAAAAAACAGACAAAAACAAGCTTTTAATGAAAACATTTTTTCATAGCAAGCTTTTATAGCTCGGTATACCTATATAATTAACTTGTCAAGACGAACGTACGAGTCCAAACTCGATGGGGTCGTGTCCTTTAACTACGAAGTTCCTATAGCCACCTTCCGGTTTCATCATTGGATCAGCTCCATGTCCTAATAATTTTGCACTGTCATCTTTTCATATTTAAACAAGCATGCAAAATTTCAGCTCAATCGGTAATCGGGAAGTGGGTCAAATTAATTTTGCAAGATTTGATTACAGACAAACATCGGGACAGGTGAAACTAAATAAAAGCTGGTAAAATACGGAAAATTTTGAGTCATCCTGACTGTTGACCATGAGCGAAGTGTAAATTGCGATAGTTTCAAGCAGACACAAATTTCGTCATACTTGAATCCAGTACTCTTCCAGTTCTAGCCGATGACATATTATAATTATGGTTAGCTCCTACAATATATCCCTACTCCACGGCCGCCGGTCCGTCTTGTCACATTTATCACGCTCTGCCAAGTATTAGTCACATATACCTACTAGGCAACTGGACGCATTTCCTGAACCATGTGTGTTCGTTGTGCAACCTTGGAGTGAGGTCTAGGCCAAACGTCCTACGATGCCAGTCTGTTATGTGTAGAGTCGAATTAATTGTTTTAAAGTGAAGTTGTCGTATGTTGACAGTTCATAAATATTTTAGAAACTGCAAAATCCCAATTGTTTTAGTTTTTGTAGGTCTAGAGTCTGATCTCCATCTCTCATAGCGTTGAAGTTAACCTATTCCTTGGTCAAACTTAGCTTAGTAGGAGGCGATTTTTATGGGGCAAATAGATACAACATGAACACATGTGCACCTACGTGTAATTGAGCTACCTCTACATAGAATCACACGTTGATGCCTTTTCTATACCCTACCATTATCATCTGGGCAATTATCTTCCTAAAAGGGCGAGTAGATAATGCCAATCTGTCATTACATCTCACAATAATTCTTGTCAAGGCCATATATTGTTATCAGTACCATGGATTTGTTAGAAACTTACCTATAGGCTTCAAGCCCATTCGCAGAATCAATCTGTTTTAAATTTGTAGATAAAACTAGAACTTCTCTTTCAAAACATGTATGTATTCTTATTGCGTCGTATCCAAGCTAATAAATAGTTTATAATTAGGAAACTTTCCTGAAAACGTTTGGGGAAAACCCAAAACAGATCTGCAATTCTTTTCTCAGGTCATTACTGACGAAACTCTTGATATTTATAAACATGTTGAAATCTCTCACGTAGTGGAATGTTTTTATGTTGAATATATTCTGCAAAAGGAATAAAATTCGCGAATATGTTTATTCGGATTCGGCTTGAAATCGCGCCAGAATAATATCTTCGCGACTGAAATGTGTCAACGACCAATGAGGTCGATGACTTTCGGATATTTTGACAGAAGTTATTAATAAATTAATAATGCACTCTTCTCGGAAACTTTTGCCACATATTGCGAAGTAGGTACACAAGAAAAGTGGAGCAAGATTATCACGGAATAGTACCCTGGAGAAGGAAGGATGACATAATATATAATAATAAATACCCAGTAGGGTTGCTAAAGATAGACAATGGAAGGGATTAGAAGAGGCCTATGCTAGAAGTTACACTGAACTAAGAGGCTTTCTGTAAATCATTGCAGTATTATAGGCAGAAATATAAAAAAAAAATCATTTTGAAAGGCTTATTGAATTGTTTGAATGCACTCTAAACAATGTCGCGTGTCGCGGAGATCCGATGGATGCGAGACGCACGAAGATAAATTGACTATACCTACTATAGTGGTAGACTTTTGCTCACTTAAACCGACCTATTTTCTTATTTTTATTATTGATTGGCTTGCGTTTTACCACCATCTCACCTGATAGTAAGCGATGATGTGGTCGACGATGGATCACGCTTGCCTCGAAGTAACCTATTCACTCTTTACTTAAAGACCCCCAAGTTGTAACTATCAGGAAACACAGAAATTATAAAATATTCTTACAGTTGCCCTTTTTCGAGGCCACGGTAACTTTAGAAAAAGAACCGCAGCCCTAGAAAAAAAAACACTATCGGACCGATTGAAAAGTAGCAAATAATAAACAAAGTAATAGATCTACTAATGTAAGTACTGGCAAGATCATCCGACGCGTCGACTCATACGCACATGTTGTGACAGCTTCAACCAATTAGACTAGAATTGTGCCAAATTAAAGGCAGATCTATATCAACTACAGTCTAAATTACAATTAATCTACCAAAACCAATAAAATAAACAGCTTTGCACAGATATTTTGCTTTTACAGGCACGTTCCCATATTTCTCAGGAACATTAAGGTGAGAATTTGGCAAAGGTTTATCGCTTTCACCTGCGTTGAGGTATTATATTTACCTTTAGAAGCACGTGATTTTAATGCGCGAAATACGTACTGTAAATAAATGGACTTGTCGACAGACGTATGTACTTTAAATTATACGATGATACTTTTAAACAAAGACGGACATTTACGTGCTGTTCAGTACGAGAAAGGAATGTTCTTAGTAATATGAAATCCCAAGATACAAACTGATTTAATTTGGGGGGGATTTAAGCGAACTTTTCCTTAAAGCACTAATGAAAACTTCTGGAGAGATCTTTGTTTGAATAAAACTTAGTTCGTAAGCCTTATACATTGACTTATACCCATATCTATCATACATCGAGGCAAAGGCTCAACTGGCTGCCAAAAAATTGGGGATCTTAGCAAAGGTGAGACGGTACTTTACGCCGGAACAGCTGCTTAATCTTTATCAAGCCCAAGTTCGATTGAGTATGGAGTACTGTTCTCATCTTTGGGGTGGGTCTGCCAAATACCAGCTTAATGCCCTGGAGTCGATTGAGAGGCGAGCCAATTGTAGTCTATTTTGGGGTTCCTTAAATATTTATAAAACTGTCTACTTATCAATCTTTTGAATTTTTTTGTCAGTAGCATTGCATATCAGCCTTTTAAAGTTCCCAATTTTGGAACTCAAGCCTTCTCTCTAGGAAAGGGAATGGGCCGTATTCCACCTCGCGGGCCCGAGGAGGGGCTACCTAAAAATTCACGCACTAAAAATTCGAATATATGTTGTCATATATCTTTGAGTTGTTCTAAGAAATGCCGAGTTTCCTCATGATGTTTTGCTTCGCCATTTTGAGAGCAGTGGTGATGAATTACATTATACAAAATAACCATAATGCAACTGGCCGGATTTGAATCAATGGAAGTTAAGGCGGGGTCGTTACCACTGGGTCACCAGTGCTCCTTTGTGTATAAATACATACAAATAATAAATAATACAAAGAATTTACTTCATCGTAACACGGTCCGAAATATTTGAACAAAGCCGGCCTCATCTCGTTAAAACTGACTGAAAACAAAATTGACGTGTAAAAGTGTTTTTGAAAACCTATTTACAAAATAAAGATCATTTATTATTTATTTATCATTAAAACCAGTCTTGTTGTATTTTAGCGTTAATATGAACTGTTTATAAATCCGATTTCGAATCACAAAAAACCTTTTTTATCTTCTAAATTTAATATATGAACATCAATAATCAGCCCAACATGCCTGCATTTTACACACTTCTCTATTACTCCGTCATCCCTCTTTCTAAGCGATGGAAAGTTAAATGTGAACGTCTGGCACGATATGCACACGAGAATTATCTGAAAACCGCTACATGTTGCAATAGTTTGCGTTACCAGTTACATCAGTAATTGTGCCATCATTCCGCAAATGCACGCTAGATACTTACGCATTATTTACAGTAATATGTGCAACTAATATAATGAAACTTATTACTGGTACAGAACGAGAATTCCAACACGGCAATAAGTATTATAAAAATTTAGAAGGTTGGCGTGCATTGCGATCGTATGCGGAAGAGAAATATGCTCTACTTTACCATTCCTTTATTCTTTATACAGAAACTTCTTTGTAATTCTACGTAAACTATAGCTATATATATTTACGATGCATCAATTAAAGATAAAATTCGATGGATCCTCGTAAAGATAGAAATCAACATGCATTAGAACAGTGGTCCTCAAACTGGGTTACGGACTACTGGTGGTCCGCTAGTCTTTATCAAAATATTCAAGCCTTTTCAGAAAAAATATTGTAAGCGAAAGTTTGCATTTTTTGAGTTTTTTCCTAAATAAAAAGTATTAACAGAACCTATTATAATATATCACTAATTTTAGGAATTTAACAAGTCTTATCTTTTTTAGAACGATATCATCATTTAAAATACTTTGTAGTGTAGCAAAAAGTGCAATCTGTCGATTAAGATGTTCTTCCTGGTTTTATAATAATTATATGGTCTGCAAAAGGTTAAAAATTCCAAACATTCCAACGGAAAAGGAACATTGTTCCAAGGTGATTTATATTGTTACGCCGTTAAATTTCAACACGTCATATCTCCGACAAAATAAAGAGTGACAACGAATAATTAAAACGCATGGCTGTTCGAAAGCTCTAGAACCAAAGTACCTACCTAACCTGGCAAGATCTCGAACATTCCGTCATAGGTACTCGTCGTACCTACTATTTAGTAGGTATGTAATCTGTAGGTATCTGTAGGTGGATAAGGGAAATGATACTTTCCGCCATTAACAATAGAGTCGAAATTCGCGTGAGTGACTCGCGAAGGACAAAGCAATAAAATTGATTTATGGCCCCGCGACGCGACTCTATTGTTCTGGAACTATCCTGAGACGTCAGTATCTAGAATTTTCTTTGCTCCGCGTATAAATACGAGCCCCCGAACGGAAGTGAGTCAGTTCTGATTTCGACTGCGATCAAGAGCGATCTACCTAAGTGTGCAAAGTGATTTTATCTAACGACCGAGGCGATAGTATAACGGAACTCTAGTGCTAACTGTGATTTGGATTATTGTTGACTGGACTAATTATTTATTGTTTGTGGTAAATAAAGTTCTTTATTGGTAAATCGGCATTTAATTACCTACGTACGTAACAACTGGTGTCAGAAGTGGAATGCCGTTACCACAGAAGGACGACGAACAGCGACCACGAACAAGGAGGCAAGCAGAGATGGATGCTGCGCGTCATCGTATGGAGGAGGAAGATCAGGCTGGTATGGGAGCAACGGCAGCTGTTGAGGTGCCAACAGGACCATCCTCGGAATTGAACCTCGCTGCGGTGTTGGCCGCCATGCAAGCTAGTATGGAGGCCAACCAGCGCAAGCTTCAGGACCTAATCGCGGCTAATCAAGAAGCTGCCCACCGCGAACAAGAGGCTAACCAGCGTAAGCTTCAGGACCTAATCGCAGCTAACCAAGAAGCCGCTCGCCGCGATCAAGAGGCCAAGCAGAACCTGATTCTCGACAAAATCGATCAAGGCCTCGTCACGTTGGGCGAGAAGGTAAAGAATCTCACCTTAGAGGTCAAGGAGGTTTCCACCCGAGCTGATAGCCTCGAAACAAGAATTGATGGACATGAAGATCGACTGCTGGACATCAATAAAAAAATTGTCAAGCTCGAAGCACGCGAACCCGTTGCTGTTGGCTCACCATCGCACATCCCCTGTGCATCGGCCGCAAAATTTGATGTGCCGCGTTTTGATGGCACGTCTTCCTGGACGGCATTTAAGTACCAATTTGAGACATTGGTTGAAACAAATCGCTGGGATGATAAGCAGTCTTTTGCGGCTTTAACTTTGGCTCTACGAGGGGACGCTCTGCTGGTCCTAGAGAACCTCCCTCCGGACGGCAGGACACTGGAGCGTCTCATGGAGGGACTGGACACTCGCTATGGTGACAAGCACCTTGAGCATGTTTTCCGCGCACAGCTTCGCGAGAGAACGCAGAGGTCGAACGAGAGCCTCCAGCAATGGGGAGTCGAGGTCGAACGACTGGTCCGGCGTGCATACATGTCGATGACACCAGAGATGGTGGAAGTAAATCTGGTGCAAGCATTCATCGACGGTCTACGGGATCCTGAAGTCAGGGCTACGGTGCGACTCGGACACCACCAGACTTTTAAGAGTGCGATGGCACACGCTTTGGAAGTGGAAGCCGTACGACAAGATTCTCGTACGCACAGAGTTCGGGAAGTAGTGGTCTCGCCTACAACGCAGCCACGTCACCGAGAAGTGGTGGCTTCTTCTTCGACAAAGTCCCGCTATATTCCGACGTGCTACGGATGTGGGGAAAAAGGGCACATTCGTACCGATTGCCCCAAGAGGAAGAGGGGAAGTGTGGACTCCGGAACTCAAGTTAACGAGGAGTCGTTAAACTAAAAGTCGCCAGGGCCGCGGGGCGGGTGCTGGCTGGTCAACTGAAGGCCCCAACCATCACCATCAATCAAGTTCACGACGGAAACAGTTTGATCGTCGAAGGGACGCTGAATCATAGTGCTTGCAATTTTACCGTTGACACCGGGGCGTCGCGGACTATTGTGAGACCTGAGTTGCTGAAACGAACCATTTCGTGGCAAAGAAAGTCTCCATCCTGCCAACTTCAGACAGCAACCGGCCAGCCAGTCTCCGTCCTCGGTGATACAGAAATCGAGTTAAAAATTGGTGATCAAGTGTATGCCCACCCTGTTTTAATTGCGAATATTACGGACGATTGCATACTGGGTCTCGACTTCCTGCGGAATAACCGATGTATTTTAGATATCGATAGGGGAGTATTGAAGTTCCCAGATCAAGAAGTCTTCCTGCGAGGAAATAACTCATGCAACCTGTATTGTTTAAAGAATGTTACACTGGCTCCAAGAACAGAAACCTTAGTCGAAGTAAAATTTCCTAAGAAAATCAGGCAAACAAGATGTGTTTTGGTTGAAGATACTGGCCGGCACCCGGAGCTCATCACCGCGAGAACATTAGTAATGACGAAAGGGAGATCCAAGGTAAGGATTGTGAACCTTGGAAAGGAAGAGGTTCAACTGAAGAAAAACAGTGTTATTGGGAGATGTGAAGGAGTGAATTATCTCCGGCAAATCAATACATCTTCAGTGAAACAAGACGCAATAAAAGGTGAACCGGATCACATCCAGCAACTTCTGGAAAATTCTAAGAGCAATTTATCGGCTTCGGAACTACAGCAAGCCAGGGAATTTCTGCTACGGTTTCGAGATATTTTTGCAACGGGAAAAGACTGCGGAAGAACAGGTCTCGTCAAGCATGAGATAGATACAGGTGATGCTAGACCAATTAAACAGAGACCGCGCCGCATACCCTGGGCTAAGGAAACTGAGGTAGCAGAAATGGTAAAGGACATGGCTGATAGCAGAATAATTGAGCCTTCTACGAGCCCATGGTCTTCTCCAGTCGTTCTGGTGAAGAAGAAGGACGGCAGTACAAGATTCTGTGTGGACTACAGAATGCTGAATAATGTAACAAAGAAGGACAGTTATCCCTTGCCGAGGATAGACGATACGCTGGATATGCTCAGTGGTATGAAGTGGTTTTCAACCATTGATTTGAAAAGTGGCTATTGGCAAGTGGAAATCAGCGAGAAAGATAAAGAAAAGACAGCGTTCAGTACGGGTATTGGCAACGGCCTGTGGCAATTTAACGTCATGCCTTTTGGGTTGTGCAATGCTCCAGCGACATTTGAACGCCTCATGGAGAGAGTCATGGTTGGCCTTCTTGGTGACGTCTGTCTGGTATATTTGGATGACGTCATTATAATGGGCCGCACTTTTAAGGAAAACCTAAGGAACATGGAGAAAGTGTTCACAAGGATTCGAGGGGCTAATCTAAAACTAAGCCCAAAGAAGTGTGCCCTGTTCAAGAAGGAGGTCAGCTACCTGGGACATGTAATTTCCGCCGATGGAGTGAGAACCGACCCTGAGAAGATAAAAGCAGTCCAACAGTGGCCGGTTCCTAAGAACAAAACGGAAGTACGTGCATTTCTAGGGTTGTGCACATACTACAGACGGTTTGTTATGAGTTTTTCGGACATTGCAAAACCGTTACATCAGCTGACTGAGGATAAACGAGATTTTATCTGGGACAAGAACTGTGAGTCAGCATTCAACGAGCTAAAGCAACGGCTATGTGAAGCGCCTATACTGGGGTATCCGAGCAGAGACGGAAGATTTGTCGTTGATACCGATGCCAGCAACACGGGAATTGGAGGAGTGTTGTCACAAGTGCAAGGTGACAGACAGGTCGTGATTGCTTACTTCAGTAAGGCACTTTCAAAGCCAGAAAGGAACTACTGCGTGACTCGACGAGAACTGCTGGCTGTGGTAAAGACCTTGCAGCATTTCCACAAGTACCTCATAGGAAGGCAGTTTACGTTAAGGACGGATCACGCTGCATTGAAATGGCTTCTACAATTTAAAAACCCTGAAGGCCAAGTCGCAAGATGGCTCGAGCAGCTGCAGGAGTTCAACTTTGTGACGGAACATCGCAGTGGAAAAGGGCATAATAATGCTGACGCCTTGTCGCGACGTCCGTGCAATGAGGACTGTAGACACTGCCAACAGAATGAAGCGCGAGAACACGTGAATTTAATTAGGACTGAAGGCAACTTCAAGAAGTCCCAGGAAGAAGATGACGATATCCGACCTATACTGGACTGGAAGCGTAACGGAACTAGGCCTCAGTGGAGTGAAGTATCGTCACATAGTCCCGTCACAAAGAGCTACTGGGCACAGTGGGACAGTTTAGTCCTAGAAAATGATGTGCTTTGTAGGAAATGGGAATCGAACGATGGCAAGGAGGTGACCACACAAGTGATAGTACCACGATGTGAAGTGGTCCCCCTGCTACAAGAAATACACGATGGTGCTTCTGGAGGACACCTGGGAATTAAGAAGACTCTACTGAAAGTGAGACAGCGGTATTACTGGCTCAATTGTAGAGATGACATAGAGCAATGGTGTCGGAAATGTACAGCGTGCGCATCTGTGAAAGGACCACAGACTAGAAGCAGGGGCAGGCTTCAGCTGTACAATGTGGGAGCCCCCTGGGAACGCATTGCCATCGACGTCGCTGGACCTTTCCCAGTTACGGATGACGGAAACAAGTACATAGTGGTGATCCAGGACTACTTCACAAAGTGGCCCGAAGTCTTCGCCATACCCAATCAGGAAGCGACGACAGTGGCGAAGAAGGTGGTCGAGGAAGTAGTATGTCGGTATGGCGCACCTTTGGAAATCCATTCCGATCAAGGCCGTAACTTCGAATCTGCGCTGTTCCAGGAAATGTGTACTCTTCTGGGAATTTATAAGACACGCACAACACCTGCGCATCCTCAGTCGGACGGAATGGTGGAAAGGTTTAACCAAACCCTGGAGAATCATCTGGCTAAGGTTGTCGATGACCATCAGAAAGACTGGGACCGGTATATTCCACTATTTCTGATGTCGTACCGATCGGCAGTGCATGATAGCACGGGACATAGCCCAGCAAGAGTGAACTTCGGCAGGGAAATGAGACTTCCAATCGATGCCATAACTGGCGTGCCACCTGACAAGACTAAGCCAGTTACGGACTACGTAAGTGACCTTCAAGATCAATTGGACGAAGTGCATAAACGAGTACGTGAGAATAGCATTAACACCAGCGTTAAAATGAAAACTAGATACGACCGTAATGCCAACGCCCAGGGATTTGAGGAAGGTGTACTGGTTTGGCTCCATAACCAGCTTCGACGAAAAGGGAAGTCGCCGAAACTTCAAGCTCGATGGGAGGGACCTTACACCGTACTAAAAAGGATCAACGATGTAACCTACCGCATCAAGAAAGGGCTAAGAGGGAAGCCTAGGGTTGTCCATGTAGACAGATTGGCACCGTATCACGGATCTAATAATGCTCGGGACGAGCATGACTAAGAGGGGGGCACTGTTACGCCGTTAAATTTCAACACGTCATATCTCCGACAAAATAAAGAGTGACAACGAATAATTAAAACGCATGGCTGTTCGAAAGCTCTAGAACCAAAGTACCTACCTAACCTGGCAAGATCTCGAACATTCCGTCATAGGTACTCGTCGTACCTACTATTTAGTAGGTATGTAATCTGTAGGTATCTGTAGGTGGATAAGGGAAATGATACTTTCCGCCATTAACAATAGAGTCGAAATTCGCGTGAGTGACTCGCGAAGGACAAAGCAATAAAATTGATTTATGGCCCCGCGACGCGACTCTATTGTTCTGGAACTATCCTGAGACGTCAGTATCTAGAATTTTCTTTGCTCCGCGTATAAATACGAGCCCCCGAACGGAAGTGAGTCAGTTCTGATTTCGACTGCGATCAAGAGCGATCTACCTAAGTGTGCAAAGTGATTTTATCTAACGACCGAGGCGATAGTATAACGGAACTCTAGTGCTAACTGTGATTTGGATTATTGTTGACTGGACTAATTATTTATTGTTTGTGGTAAATAAAGTTCTTTATTGGTAAATCGGCATTTAATTACCTACGTACGTAACAATATGAATAGATACTCTATTAGAAATATTAACTAAGACAATATTTGTTACCCCGTGTCAGTGGTCCCAGGCCAAAAAAGTTTAGGAACCACTTCTTTAGAAAGTATTAATTTATTAATTGTCTTTTATTATTAAGTAGAGTTACACACGTGAATGGACTTAAGAACGATATTACTGAGAACATAAATGTTAGAAAACTTCATAAATAGTTCTGATGAGACAGGTAATAGCTGTTTGTAAAACGAACAAGTCTAATGGCGAGGACGCTGATATTGGTTAGCGGGAACATAATTGTTTCTGCTCCTTGCACCGGCAAACCACATGTCCTTAATAGTCACGACTTCCCCTAACAACTTTTGGTCAGATTTAGGTATTACTAGAATTCCACCACCAACCATGAACCAAGTTTGGTGTGTTTTCAGGAAAAGTTTATTTTTTTGCCAGCGGCTTCGCCCGCGTGAAATTTTTGTTTCTCCATATAAATTTTGGAGCCCCGTTTTACCCCCTTAGGTTTCGTAAAATCCGTTCTTAGCGGATGTCTATACCCTATACCAAAACCTAAACCTCCAAATTTTAAGTTTGTAGGTATTATAGTTTCTAAAATTTCGGGATTAGTCAGTGAGCGAAATATGATTTATTATTCTGTATGAATATTAAGTCATATTTTTTTACTACTGATCTATCAGTATAGTTCCTATAAACATATTGTCAATTTGTCATAATAAAAAGGTATTTTGTAATAAGTATCTTTCTTAAAAAATTTGACCTATATTATTCATACAACTAACTGATCTATTAGAACAGCTCATTGTCAAATTGGCAATTTGTCATTAAGACTCTAGATAAGAAAACAAAACTCCTGCAAAAATCGAAACTGCCGCTCGAAGTTCTTCCTGAAAATGCTCAATATTGTATAGTTGAGTAGTCAGGCGTGGGCGACGTGGGCCCTTGCATACAAGGGAGTAACACAAAAGCGAGTACTCTTTATGAAATACGTTTTTTTTTAAATAATTGATAGGCTCGCATTTGAGCACTGGTTCACCCAATAGTAAGCGACGATGTGGTCAAATACTGGGTTGTGATAGTAGCTGTCTTGATTCCAATGAAAACTGTACTGTTGTGCCGTCACCCACGTCTAAATTAGTCCACGCTACTCCACTGATATTGTACAATAAAAAACACAGGATAATACCCTATTACACTGCCATTTGTTACAGATTTTACCTTTTAATATGTCTTTTGTTTTCTTCAATAGATTCTTCAAGCATGATAAACTGTCCGCCTCCCGAGCTGATCATGACCGAAGCCGACGCCATCGCTGACCCTGACTCGGATGAGGAACCCGAGAGAAAAGACTCCCTAGATGTCCATGAAGAGGGTAAGTTAATTCAACCAATCTGTCCCTTTAACCGCTGTCGGATTGGTCCGACGAGTATTTTCGTGTCCTTTTCGCCAGGGTCGTGTGTTCGCGACTCCAACTCCAACTCGTTTAGCACTTCATGCCTCATCATAGGTGACAAAAGAGCTGACAAGATGGAGTATTCGTCGTGGATGTGCGATCCTGGCGGAATAAATGTGAAAGTGCTAATCGGATATATCCGACGTAGGTCGGGCGCGGTTAAAAGGTTGAGGTCACACAATCGCCTTTATTGTTGATTGGAAAACTGGAGAAACTGCCAAAATATTGCTAGAATTAGTATGGTAGAAAAATAATCAATTTTGGTTGTAACGGTTGTTGTAACACAATAAGTACATCATAATTATAGCAGGTTCGACTGTAAGTGTAGACAGTACAAAACGAAAGAAAATGATATCGTCATGTTTTGTAACCGAGTGCTGCAGTGACAAACCACGTGTATCAAACGACGTTTTTCAATATAACTTACGAAGACTTTAATAATAAGGGTTGCTTAACGCTCAGCCTTATACTATAAATAATACAATAAATGGTCAAACTCGCACACTTTTCTGCACTAGTGCGGAAAAACAGTAAATTATGTGCCTAAAAGCGGTTGGATTAAGAACGCGTTTTCAAGTATATGTATTGAAAAATAAGTTGTACTCGTGGAAAAACAAGGAAAGATTTAAAGAATCGCATAACAAGTCCACATCTCGAGTTCCTTGATCAACGATAGAGGCGCTTGCGTCGATCTCATCGCTTCCCGTTGCGTTAGTTGCGTGACTGCCAACATTTGCGGCGCTTGGCAACGTCTGTCTGTTACTTCATATTTTCTACAAAGTGTCATCGTAACTAATAAATTACATTTTGCTAATCCTATCCCATAATGATTAATGATTTTCCTAAAACTGCCGTAATCTTAGGCATCACAGAAACGAATTGGCATAGAAAACTTACAATTTAAAAATACTTTATTTGATTTAAAAATTTATTTACCTATATATCTATTCTATATGTTGACCTAGACACAGAAATTTTTTATTTATATAAAAAATAAGTTGTTATTTTTGTTTGTGCACAGACGAATTATTCGAATGCTGACGAACGGAGAACTTTTCGCTATATTAACACATCCGGCTCCACCCACAGACATACACAGGTTTTTTTTATATCTATTTTTTTAAATGCAACTACATGTTTAGTCTGTGAACAGTACGAACGTGGTCCTTTTAGCCCCTGTACACAATGGAAGCCATATTTGAATGACAGTGAGGGATCTAGGACACGAGCATCGTAGAATTTCACCAGCTTTTATTTATTTTATCTTCATGCAACACAAAGTACATAGGCGGCCTTAGGCATTCTCTGCCAGTCAACCTTGGGTGGTGAAGAGACAATATGGATGCCTTTGGTAGCGATAAGCCAAGAACATAATAGATACATTCCAGCTTGTATCTCTGAGATGCTATATCACCAAAGGCAGCTCTGACGTGGCATGCTTATGCACAAGGCCTCTGGTAGATGTAGAAAACCGCTTACTACCACGTGGTTCGCCAGCTTGTTGCCATTTCAAGGAGTTGTCAGCGACAGGAGGGGCCCAAATGGGTCGAAGCCTACTGGGGCCAGGGTTATCTGAAAAGAAACTCGAGCCCCGGTATGAAGAGGCTAGAAGGAACGGGGTGGGTTTTTAGTCAGTAAGAGTCTGACACTATCTCTTGCTCCACCCAAGAGCGGAGGTTGTCATAAGGTGATATTGACCGAAAAAAAAAAAAGCTTGTTGCCATTCAGTGACCACTAAGTAGAATAAACTAACAAAACTAAATAACACTAAAACACTTATTAAACAAAGTATCCTTGGAGTCTTCGTTCCAAAATTGTACCACAGATGTAGACGCCACAGCTGTCGTCAGAATTGAAATGCACCTGGGCGGTTCACACCTGCCGTGTGCCACAAGAACTGGGCAAAACTAGCCAGAAATTGGGTACCAAACATTAAAACTGGCTTCACCAGAACTAGAAGAAGGAAGCACGGGCCAGAAAAAGGGAAAGATCTCCCATCACTTCTTCCCTCTTTTGTTAGCCCAGTACAGAACAGGCTACTAAGCGAACGAGGAGTAAGTGAATACTGAATGAAGCTTGGATCAATCCTGTCCCTTGCTGGTGGATAGCTTTATCAGCCAGCCTTGAGCGAACCCTCTGAGATAAAAACTGAATCCACCACTGTCTGTCGTAAGATGGCAAACCATCAACGTACCAAATAACTGGTGCTGTAAAGGTGAGTATAGACTACAACATTTTCTGGAGCATTCTGTGTAATGTAACGTTCTTACGAATTGTACAATACAGGCAAAAGCTCAGTTTCCAAAGCATTTCCATGTAATGTAACGTTCCTGATAATGCTCGGCGTTATGTTACGGGTAAATGCTCACAGCGAGTGTGCCAACATTTCGTTGTACCTTGCGTTCATTCTTTTTTGAAATGTCACCCCGCAACCGCGCATCGCCCGCACTCGTAGCTCGACGAAATGTTACACCAATATGCTCGTTCGTTTGTAACAAAGAGGCAAGCGTGCTCGACGTTTAGTTCGTAAAAGGATGATACACTAGGACAAATCATAGAGCGGCTCGATGTTCTGTTACAAGTAAATGTTGTAATCTATACTCGCCTTTTGATGCCGCCATTATTTGCAGAAGCTATCTGTTAGTCTCCAATGTTTTCCTAACTTGTGTTTACCCCAATGAAGTCAATACAATGCTTGTCGATCCTGTGTTGTCCAGCATTTTCTATCACACACAAATAATATCTACCTACTCCAAAAATAGAACAGCACGAACCCTACCTGCCAGTACTGCGTGATTGTACGAGTTACTGTGCCCCTGACAACTGGTACCTGTAGGAACACAAGTGGTTCCATAATGATCCCCCTCATGATTTCCCACCAAAATAAACAGCACAAATACATAGTCACCGGGCCATCCAGGCGAGTGAGGGGTTGTTTTGCACCTGCACCCAGATATTTGCTGGAGTTTAATGCCCGCTATGACCTGCCGTGACCTAATTTGAAACTAGTGTTGGTGGTGTCATTTTAGTGACCTTTAATAAAGATTTTTGGGGAAAAATATAACATAGTGTAAAATATAACATATTGGAATCGTTTAAGTTCAAAGAGATTAAATAGATACAAAGAGCGGCCATCAGAAAAAATGTCATAGAAAAACTGTCATCCTATGCTTCAGAGAAGACGAAAAATATTTACGAAAATAAACTGGAGTTAGGTTCAGTCGTTTTGCCATATACTATTTATAATGGTGCAATGAGCAACTCGGCATATTTCTCCAAAAAATATTTTCTTTTGGTGCATAAAGCGGACACAAACGCGACTTGACAGTCAGGTGACAGCGACTTGCTACCACTTTAGGAACAAGTCTCGGATTACAATTTTGTTCGCTATGTCCCGTCTATTGGTAGTATAGGTTTAATATCTTTATTTCAGTTACACTATAAATAATGGTGTAAGTATAAAGCGTAATGGCGCTTCCCTTATAGCAATCATTTTCTAAGATATGTCATAACTTAACCCATAAATATAATAACTTCTTACATAAGAAACCTTAACTGCCAGTAATAATAAAATCATGTACATGCCATTACAAAATCGTACCTACCATGACTGCTGTGGCCGTTAACCTCAAAAACTGAATCGCAACACTGTCATAGATAATGACAATTCACATTGTGTTACCAACATAACGAAACTTTTCGACTTTTAAATTTACCTCTTTATAATCAATAGATGAGAGCAGTGGTGGCCGAGTGGTAATGGCCCTGACTTACGACTTGTAGGTCGCAGGTTCGAACCCAGCCAGGCGCATTACTTTGTGTAATTTATTTATTTATTTCATCACCACTGCTCTCAAAACGGTGAAGGAAAACATCGTGAGGTAACCGGCATGTCCTAGAACCAAAAATTCGAAGACATGTGACATCCACCAACACGCGCTGGACCCACGTGGTGGATTACGGCCCATTCCCTCTCCTAGAGAGGAGGCCTGATTCCCAGCAGAGAACATTAAAAAGGCTGATGATGATAATCAATAGATATTTTACTGTGGCAAACCTGAACAAAACATTGAATAATTAAAATGCTATATATCACGATCTAAATCAAAATAATTGTATTTTAGAAAGGGAAAGCCAGTAAAATTCGCTACAAACATCGTAATATGCAGGAAACAGATTTCTCAGTCACATAACGTTGGCCAATCTCATATATCAACGATGCAACACAATATTTACGAAGTGTACAAAAATTAACCCACTTGACACTGGGTATTTTCCTAATTGGTTAATACATAAGCCGTTTGAAAGCACTCAGTTCCTTATAAATGTGGTAATTTTTCACTTGTCCTTTAACGCTCTGTTTAAGCCTGCTACCAAGGATTGCATACCACCTATCTAGTGTACTCAATATTAGAACAGTTTTCAAAATGCCGCGAAATATCTCATTAAATTTTATTGTAATTTCTACACTCAGTTTTTATTACGTTGCCGTAATCTGCTAATTAGTCGTCTTTGGAAATGTTAGAAAAAATCTATGCATATCTATCTGCTGCCGAGTGTAAAAAACGATTTTTCGAGAACTCTGAATTACAAAATCTTATTGTTACACAAACGTTTTGCATTTGTTATATGTACCTACCTATTTTAGAATGAGTTACCTTATCCAACTCCATCTAGGATGCATTCTTAATTCCTCCTCCATTTGTCTCCTTGGTCCTTCCTATTTAAGTTACAAAAGAATCCTCTGTAAGCCTCACTACCACGCCTACTTTGTCACCTTTTTTAACACAATTTACACCCATCATATATCTACCCTTTGCATATTAAACCTAGATACGATTCTGCTCAGGTGGTGGAGCAATGAGCGCGCTAGTGGCTGGACTAAGGCGCGCCGGCTCCGCTCATTCCCTCTCCGCGCCTAAAAACAACGCCTCTTCCAGGTCCTTACCTCCATCACCTAGTCATACACCCAGGTATGTTAAGCACACCATTATGTCGTGTTGTTTATCTGCGACATTATGCCTACAACCGGTAAAGACACCAGCTTCTGACAGCACCTTTTCAGCAATGATACACTAGGCACCTATATTTAGCGCTGTATTTTGCTTATTTTACAAACTCACAGCTTGATTTTCCTGTGCCCGCAATAGACATGATTTTAATCTCAAAACTCAGAAGATCACAGGTTTTACTAAACGTGTTTGCTGTGAAAAAAAATCGAGCTGTGTGTTTGGATCCTAACGAGCTTTGTGCAAGGCTCCGCTTTACAAAATGGACGACTCTTTCCCTCTTTCTATATTTTAACACAGTTTTACAGTAATAGCTACAAGACTACTTATGTATTAAATTTTTTAAATCAATAATTAATTGGAATCGCGAAATAAACTATTGGAGAGTTACGTGATAATACTATACTTTGTTTTTAGTTCGCACATCATAATGTCCTTCAACTTTTGAAGACACACAAGGTATTTCACTGATCGTTTTCACCAACCTGTTTTCTCTTCGTTCCTATTGTTGTCCCTTGTCGTGTTTAATCCGTTTCCTTAAATGTTTCAACGTCCCGAATATTTTTCTAGTTTTCACGTCAAACTTCACTTTTCTTTTTTTTTTTTGATTACGATGCACATCTGAATGTCAATTTAAAGAATAATGTAGCTAATATAAATGTAATGTTTATGTCAAAAAGAACCTATCATTCTTGGTAACAAGTATACAATAATTATTATAAGTTATCCGAGTCTAATACTTGCGAAGTTGCGACCTTATTGAGTTATTAACTTATGTTACTACAATAGTTATCAAACACGTCACTACCTTGCCACAGATTTAATGGCACCTTGATTGTGGCCATGTGAACTAATACGGGAATCCTATGCTGTCGTGTCTTATGTTCAATAGATAAATTACTTGGTTTATATTCAATCCAAACTGTAATCCTTATGTGTTGTGCAGTGGTCGGAATTACGTGAGCCAATTTTTGTGCATTAACTCCAAATAGCACACCAAATTCCGATAACTGGGGACGTGCCGTAATTTCCATGTTGTAGTTTGAATTGGATGTCCGTGTTTAACGTCTTTGTGATCGTATCCTTGTCCTATTAATTTATTAATCAACACTTTCACCCTTTCTTCTTACTCTCGTAATTCAATGTATAAATTGGAAATCGCTAGTAGGGCAGTTAGTGACAAGATTTTTCTGTTAATGAAGCAGAGACATTGGTTGAGTCATTCTTAAAAAAATTGTATGACTAGCTACAGCTAAATTGCTTTTCACATCTAACATTTTAGTCTCACTTCTTTCGCAACACTTGCATACAATGTCGTAAAAAAACTTCAACCACACTGCAATAGTTCAGCTCCTGTGAAAAATAATGTAGTGTCTCTTTAGCTGGCTATAAAAACATGTCACTTAAAACACAAGACTATCCTGAATCATTTCCAACTCTTCTCACACAAAGTGGTTAAAGAAAGAAAGAGCCTACACGTTTGTTGATGAGCAGCCCATGTGACGTAAAGGAAGCAGTCGCTGGAGTCGTGCAACCCGTTCGGCGCGTGCGGCGCGACGTGGCTGGCGAAGGGCGGCGTGGCGGCCATGCTGGCGCCGGCGCTGCGCAGCGCGCTGCCGCCGGACGTGCTGCTCGCGGCCGCCAGGGACTCCGCGCCTGAGCTCGCCAGCAAGCTCACCGCGCAACAGATTCATGATATGGTGAGTACTGAAGCTAACGCTGACGTGGTGGCAGTACACTGCGCAACATCTGCACTACTAGCAATGCGTGGCGGCCTTGCTAGTGGTGCAGACGCTGCGCAACGTGCTGCCGCCAGACTTGCAGCTCGCCGGTCAGTTAGGTAGGTAGAAGCAGGGTTCGCTATCCAAGGAATGTCAAAAGTACAATGCTGCAATGCAGTAACCCCTGAATATTTTTGAGCTTCATCTTGGTACGGACAACATACACATAATGAGTAGGTAGGTAATCAAACAATATTCGAAGAGTAAT
The DNA here is from genome assembly GCA_949319445.1 of Mythimna lalbum. Taxonomy (NCBI): domain Eukaryota; kingdom Metazoa; phylum Arthropoda; class Insecta; order Lepidoptera; family Noctuidae; genus Mythimna; species Mythimna lalbum. Next base: position 18,722,752 of record OX439346.1, on the reverse strand, counting down.
AGATATTATTTTAAACAACATAGGTGAACAAAATAACGATTAAAATAATTTATTTGGTACTATAAAAACGCAACCTCAATCAAACTCCTTGAGGATGCAACAATTCATAATTTATGAAGCTTCTGTACTGTTTATTCCTAGGTCATCTATTATAGTCCGACATTGGTAATTTGGTACTGTTTACTTCAGTGTTGTGCATGAACATGATCATGCAGTTTTTAGTTTAAAAGAAACTACTGCTAGCTGACCTCATTATTCTAAATTTGTCTATGCTTACTTTTTTTTAAATTTTTGTTACGATCGGGAATGAGCACCATCTCGCCTGATGGTAAGCGACGATGTGGTCAACGATGGAGCACGCTAACCTAGAAGTAACCTATTCACTCGCGACTTTATGGCCCCTAGATTGTACAGAGCCACCAGAGAACGCAGAATCTGGCCGGGAATTCCTCTCCTTAGCTGTACGCACAATGAATGTGTTCCCAAACGTGACATGACATGGGCATCCTTTTGTTGTTTTTTACTACACATTCGTTCCTAAAAATATTTTTTATTATCTACAATTAATGCCCACGTCAAGTTGTAAAGGCGACGGGAAGTTTCTGGAAAGGATGCCTGGAACACAAAGCTCAACTGAAGGACGCATGTGTGGTTTTAGCCAGTAAAAGTCTGACGCGCCCTTTCACTCCACTCAGAGCAGGAGAAGTCATTGGGTGATTTCTACCCTTAAAAAAAAACACCTCTGAATAATTAAGTCCGCCTTTGTACAGTGCTTCATCATCATTTCAGCCGACAGACGTCCACTATTGGACATAGGCCTCCCCCAAGTATCACCACAATGATCGATCCTGTGCGTCCCGCATCCATTGGATTCCCGCAACCTTCACCAGGTCATCGGTCCACCTTGTAGGAGGCCGAAAGGCCTCCTACAAGGTGCTGCGTCTTTCAGTACGCGGTCGCCACTCCAGAACCTTTCGGCCCCAACGGCCATCTGTACAGTGCTTACTAGTGCATAAAGTTTTATTAAATAAATTATTTATTTTCGCAGTTACTAGCAGTACGTGAAGAACTGTCAGCAGAGGACGCATGCAGCGCAGGCGACGCGAACGGCGGCGAGCTGCGCGCCTGCGCCCTTACGGCCCTCATGCTGCACTGCTGCGCGGCCGCGCAACTCGCGCAGCAACGCGCAGACAACGCGCCCACTTGATCATATTACATTATTGTTCATTGTGATTAGGCTCGTTTTATTTTATACCCTGAATCGTGAAGGCTTCCCACAAGGTGTACCGATAACCTGGTGAGGGTCGCGGGAATCCGATGGATGCGAGACGCACAGGACCGCTCGTTAAGGTAACGCTTGGGGGAAGTCTATGTCCAACCGTGGACGACTTGATGATGATGATGACCCAAAATCAAGAGTTTGAAAGGAAATGTCACATAAAAAACAGAGCAGCTCTACAACTCGTTTTTTGTGAGAAATCCATAGATATCCGTGGAGAATTCGCTGTCACTGTAGCTGTATGAACGGCTATTTTTTTTTTTGTGGTGGGAAGTCGTCAAATGACCGAGATGGCGGAGCGAGAGAGGGCGTGTCAGACTTACTGACTATAACGACCAGTCCTTCAGTTACATATTGCGTTGCTACGGTAACTCTTTCATACAGACCTACAATCCAGTTTTTCTATAGTTGTCATCTACTGAGATAATATTTTACTGATTGCAAACATACCCACTTACAGCTACTCAGGCTATTATCTAGTATAGTTTTAAAGCGAAGCAGCTATACAGCGATTAGCCATCATTTAACGTGACGTCATAGGTATTATCTACGTTTTATTTCCGTTTCAGTTTTGAGACAACATCCTCTTGCACCACTGAATGCCAGTGTGAGATGCGCCCTACGAATCATAAATTCAAATTCAAAATCATTTATTTCGAATAGACCAAATGTAGGCACTTTTGAATAGTCAAATAACTAGTCATATGCACTTCGCCTCTCAAAGTTATGTACAATATTTTGTCCTACACATTTTTTTCTGTGTACAGCTCACACACAGGGTCAATCTACACAATCATATATTCAATCATAACCAACCTGCTCTACTGCTACTAATGATTCATTATTTTTCCCGTAATAAGAAAGCATCGTCGTCGCTATTTACGCCTAACTAGTGATCCTTCTCTTCCTGGAATTGAGATCTGAAATATTTTCTAAGAAGGAAATTAAAATATACTTCAGTCAAATTTCTATTAAATTAAAGGTAACGTGGCGTCCCGGTCCAAAGAGCCCCACGACCCGCTCTCTTACACTATGGAAGTGTAAATATTTTTGACTATATCAAGAGTTTTTTATTTGCAACTTCCAGATCAAATATTATACCATTCATTTTATCATTCAAAAATGATAAATATAAGTTATCTTTGGAAATCGATAAAAAGAAAACCTAGATTTAGACAACCATGAAGTGGTAACCCTAACATAACTGACCTTGACAACAAAACTCGTGTTGATACAAAAACTAACGCCAATTATAAACTAGTTAAACAGCTATAATATTTCTATTTTTGACAACAGATTACACTCTCAACATGACATTACTACGCACTGCGCACGCTATCTAAAACACGGTTTTTTATGACTGACGACCGATCTAGTAAACAAAGTCGAAGTAAAACGTAGTTGCGGAAAATGACGTACGTAGTAGACATTTCAGTTTCAGTATTGATGGTGGCACGAGTCTAATCAATGAATCGTTTAAGCACCGGATGTTTCTAATTGTCAATAACTCTAAAACTGGAGACTCATTCACGTTTCAAATGTTAGACAGGTTCATTTGGTCTAAAATGGCTGGTGAATTTGAGTCTGCCATTGGGAAGAAAACTCATTGCTGAGTTAAGCTCGCCTTTGTACATGAACTGTCTGTATCTCCATAAGTCATGTTATGTCCTTATGTACCTACAATAAGAAATTAAAGAATATCGCATAGCATAATCAGCTTTTTAATGTTCCCACTGCTGGGATTCAGGCCTCTTCTACAGAAGAGGGAACGGGCCAGTGCGGGTTAGTGGATGTTACATGTCTTCAAACTTATAGTTCAAGGGCATGCCGGTTTCCTCACAATTTTTTTGTTCACCGTTTTGAGATGGATAGATGAGTGATGATGAAATAAATTACGCAGTATTGTGCTTGGCTGAGTTCGAACCCACGACTAGGGGCCGTTACCACTGGGCCAGCACTGCTCTTCGAAAAAATATCGCTAGACAACAAAAAGCAGTAAATTGACGAAAAACTTTTTGAAAAATGTCATAAAACTGCGACTTCATCAATATTACTAACAGGTTAGTGTCAGGAGCCTCAGGGCGATTCTTGGCCACCATAAGCGGGCTTTGCAGCGGCTGGAGCGGGCCATAGGACGACCAGTGGATAGCTCGCCGTCCGGCCATTCAATAAAGACCGAGTCCGGATCATATCAGCAAAACCGTAGAGACCCAGTAGGGCCGATACTCTAGGGTTGGGTACTCGAATTTTTAAAAGAGTAACCTTGACCTTGGAAAAACTAAGTGAAGAACACAGGTGTGTTATATACCTACAGTAAAAGTCTGACATATCCACAAAAAAATACTGACAGGTTCTAACAAATGAAATTGCACAGTGATGATGCCTTTCTTCCACGAACAATTTTTGTCAGCAAATGAAAAGCTCAGCAATGAACTCAAAAGCAAAACATTGTATTGAGTCCCAAGGCAATATACCCATCTAGACTTTAGCTATAAACAAAAGAAAATTATAAACGGGATCAGAAGCAACAACAAGCTTAAATGGCATTGACCTTTTAATTCTTATTCCAACTGCTTAAGGTCTGATTTTGCGTGAAAGGACGAAGAGATCAAGGAACGCGTGTACTGCGTCGAATGCTCTGCCGAACAGGGAACTGGCTTCTGTCCAGCTTTTCCTGAAATAGCACAAAGGATCGACCTCAGCTTTCGTTGTGAAAAAAACTTCTGCTAAATGTCAGCGGTCGACCGACGGAAAATTTTGTGCGTCACCGTTCATGTGCGTGCGCCGGATACGGACGGATATCATCTAGATAAGTGAGCGATGGCCGATATAGTGTGTTGAAAACTAATTTACATCTGTGTAGTAATAGTAAGAGGGATGATTAATAAATATGCTACGATATTCGGTATCTTTAAAAACGGCTTACAATCAAATCAGATAAGAATGGACGCAAAAACTTAAATATATAAAGATGTACATAAATTGGTAGTTTGTTTGTTGAACTTACTCTGGGAGTTCTGAAGGGATTATGAAGATTATCATAATGTAGGTAATTAATAAACCTAATCTATCTAGATCTTTCATCGATATAAAGTTGCACTATTGCAGAGTGTAGTACTGTAGATAGTACACAGATACTGCGCATGAACCGAAATAGGAAGAAAGCCGCTGGAAAAAGCTAGTCACACTAATAATACAAAGGCAAAACTTTGTGTTTGTGTGTATGTGTATGTTTGTTTGTAACTCTGCTCTCAAACCGCTCAACGAATATCGATAAAACTTGGTACACGTGTAGACCATGCCCTGAAATAGCACATGGGACTTTTTATCCTGAGGGCTGGGGGTATGTTTACTTGGGATATTTTTTTTTACTATCATGCGAGCAAAATCTTTGGCAGCAGCTAGTAAATAATAGACAAGAACCTAATGATACATTATAGTTCTGCATGATCCAAGAAAGTCAAGAAGTGATTTCAACAGGACCTAATCTATATGAGTCAGAAACTACTGAACGATGCGTACCTACTATCTATCTTCATAAATACCTTGATAATTGAATAGATATTAAACCTTATGACGATATCAATGCACAGTCGTCACTAATAATAATAAGAGCAGTTTAATAATAGCAGTAAATAAATAAAGCATAGAGCAGCATAGAGCATAGAGCAGTAAATAAATAAATAAGAGCAGTTTTTTTTCTTCTATTTTCTAGCATCATCTTCCGGCCCTTGTTATTTGGGGTCGGTACAATGCTTTTTTTCTTAAATTTTTTTCTGTCACCCGTCACGTTATCATTAACTCCCTTTTCTTTCATATCACTCCTCGCATAATCCATCCATCTTTTCTTTGGAGCCTCTGTCCCTTTCCATGCATCCTCATGTAGGTACAGGGGCTTTACCATGACGTGTTGAAAGGTCAAGCGTGCGAGCGAAAAGCTATACAGCCTATATAGTTATGTAACTACATATATAGGGTGTTATGAGTGTCAAAGGTACTTTATACCTATACCTTTGACATAACTCATTCTTTTAATAACATGCGTTTCACCTTTTCTCTTGATATGACCATTCCTATTTTCCAGTACAAGTTCTGAAAAGCAAGGAACATTGGAAACCGTAGGGGCTCAGCAATGTCGAAGCCTACTGGGACCATGGGCGATGTGAAAGAGAACCCTGGGGCCCTGGAACGAAGGCAAAAAACACGAGTGGATTTTATTCAGTAAAAGCCTAACATGCTCTCCCGCCCCGCCCAAGGGCGGAAGATGTCATTAGATGATTTCCCACCTAAGAAAACCGCTATCACCCTTTCATGCTAAGTATGATTGTAAAATATCTATGTCAGCTGCTTGTCAACGCTTGAGTGATGAAGATATAAAATTCTGCATTTTCTGGCTCGCTATATGCCTAACAACACTACATGTAATATGATACCTAATAATATTATTAGATGGTTATTTAATTCTCTCTTGTTTCCTACTGTAGGTATGCAACTTGTGTATGTGTCTACTATCAATGTTTTAATTGCAACATATTTTCTGACGAAGGTTTTTAGTGGAAACTTTTTTGGTCTAGGCTTGATCATTATATGCCGATACCCTCGAGCATGCAGTGACGTTATTTTTTTAAATTAAATAAAGACATACCTACAGCTAAAAAAACTAAATGAGGAACGGTCAGACTGTCAGCTAATGAAAAATCCACACAGAATAATAGGCATTCCATGGAATCTACGTATAGAGATAAGAATAAATAGCTGCTAAATAATATTAATATGAACACTACAGTTTAATTACAATTAGGTATCTTTAATTCAGTTAATTATAGCTATTCAACATAAATAAATTGGTGATTTCTAACTGTATAATTGCAGGTAAGTTCTTCGAGCCGGATCAAAAGACAATCCGGCACGAAAAACCAAGATATTGTATTGTCATAATTAATTTCAGCAATAAGTATTTTGTGCTCGCACGCAGCATCCACTCCTGCGTCATCTTGTTTGTTATTCATACATCCGTCATTAACCGTTTCCGAACTGGGAATAAATCTGACTATTACAAAGATTTGTTTTACGTGAATCAGGGGAAAGACAAAACGAAAGTTTGAATCTGAATGTATCATTTTTTTCTTTGTTCTATACAAAGAAAAAAAAATGATACTTTTAGATTCAAAGTTCTTCCTTAAGGTGGTGCATCACGACTCACATTTTCACTGTTTTTCATACAACCACTCAACTGATTATGACGTTATTACACACTTTTCATTAGATATTTTGGAAACACAGTATCTTGTGGATATTATCTAGGTTTCTAAAGAAACCCATTTCTAAATTTGTGTAAAACTAATCCAGTAAAAACCTCTGAGAATTTCCTATCTTGTATGAACTTTGACACTTCATAATTTGCCTAAAAATTAAAAAAGTCAAAAAAAGTAATCCTCTAGAGACCTTGCAAATTTTATTAAGATTCTAAATGATGACAACTTTTTCCAAAAACTTTTAAGGGTTTAAAAAAAACAGCTATTTCCTGGAGCAAGTTTTGTGAAATTTTCGAGTAAATCTCGGAATTACCGAATACTAACAGAGTTTCTAGGCGTTATCTCTCTTTTTTGCGTTGCCTTTTCGTCAAACATCGCGTTGGATTGCATTAAATGAAGTAAAAAGCTTTTAAACTATTTTCGATGTTTACGATAAGCGAGTGGAGAAGGACCCTCTTAAACAGAATCAGTAGCTGGTAAAGTCTTTTTTGTTTTTCTACAATCTTGAAAACCACGTAGGTGTAAAAATTTACTCTACGGATAAAGAGCAAACAGTATAAGCAAAAACATATCGCACAAATAAAACTTTCTGTATTTACGCCTCATACTAGAGCTATAAATTCCCTAATAAATAAAACTGAGATGTTTTTGAAAGTAGGCCATGTTGAGAAAGGAAAACATAGACACGAGGTCGCTTCGTGCGTGAAGGAAATCTAGTTAAATAGGTACCTAGTTGATCGGTTTATTATCAAACAAATCTAAATGGGTTACCTTCTTGAAGTTGTTCCAAAAACTGAAAGCATATCCGACAGAAACGGCATTGACCTCAAAAATAAATAACGATTTCAAGAAACAATGATCATATACATTTTTCAAACGTTAGAAAGTAATAGGCTAGTTTGTTTACCTACAGGACTTTGTAAGCAAAGTCACCACATTCAACATCTAGGCTAGTCTGTTTACATGGATTAATATTTTTTTTCCCTTCATAAAATACACGTGTCTTTGTTCTGATGTGAACAAAGGCAAAATCTATTTCCAATTTGACGATAGATTCCTAATCATAGCGTCAGCTAGGCTGAAGATGATGCAGTGTTACAAAATGTAGCGGGTTGGGAAATTATCAAACTTTTTTCCACTCTAGGGAGAGCGAGTGGGAGTGTCATACTTTTACGGACTAAAACTCAGCCTCCTCTTTTCCTTCTCATTCCAGCCCCGCTATACTTAACTCTTTCGACCAGTTCTGCAGCCCAGGAACTGAGGCCTAGAGGGATGTTACACGCTTCACGATATGAACAATGTTTCCGCTCTAATGGTGCTATTGGTAGGTCAGTCAACACTACTGCCCGCTTTAGTTTATTTCCCCATACACATATGTCAAGTTTATTGGAGTGAAAATAAAACACATGGTCTGCGTCAAAGTTCCTTGTTTATTTTCCAAAAATAAATAGTTTAGTGCAAGTAATAATATAATCGGGCGGCAGTCGGGAAAATAGTTTTTGGCAGCCGTTCAAGGTTAGATCTGGCGAAAATCTACGACTCTCTTTGGCCGAAACTTCAAGGCAGTGCGTTGAACGCACGACATTAACGTCAAGTTTTTTAATTGACGTAATTATTGGCACGTACGAATAGAGATATCTACAATACAATTACATGTAGTTATTACGTTTGGTTCGGTCTTTGAACTTCAAACAGTCTAAAATCATTCGAACAAAAATGATGCCAATAGTGGGCTCACTGGGTTGGTTGCTATCTACCTACTTGCTTGCTTCCACAATATCGTTAACCTCACGGTTTTTACAACGGAAATCTTTTTATCCGTCCTTGAACGAAGCGTTACTAATTAAGTTAAAGTTATAACACTTTCGTATGGATTTCTTCAATCACGATCGATGACAGAAAGTGAACCAAGGCCGTTATGAAAATTTTAGAGGAACCTGTTTTAAGGACGCGTTTACGATTTGACGCGCATCAATTTTAGGTATAGAGTCTTACTACTACACGTGCACGGCTCACACACACAGCGAAATGCGCGAAGCGGCGAAATTATGAGTAACTTGACACGACTTGATACTTGAGCTTACTTTTATTTAATTTTTGCCATGTTTTTTTTTTAAGTTTACTTTAATTATTTTTCAAAAAGTTCGTAACGTGAAATGGTAACAAAATTTTTACCTCGAGTGGTTTTCCATCCTTAACCCTTCAGATACCGTCAATTAGAGACACAATAGTAAGACAATAGATGCGCGGCCACCGGTGGTCGCTTGGGGATTCATGAATTAAGAAATTTCACAAGTGTTTTGCCACTCTAAAAAAAAAAATCAGTTGATCGGACTGGAAGTACAGAAAAGTGATCCGATCGATTTCCATTCTGATCAACCAGTTGATCGGTTTAGTTGATCGGATAGGAAGTGCAGAAGGTGATCCGATCGAGTTCCATTCTGATCAACCAGTTGATCGGTTTAGTTGATCGGATAGGAAGTACTGATTTACTTAATTTCATTGGACAGTGATTGACTGGTAAGCAAGTACTTGCTAAAGTACCTATGTATTTACGATTTGCGCGACAAGCTTTTTGAAAACAAATAATTAAAAACATAAGCTTATTTTATCTGCTGTATTTAGTATTTTTAACCGACTTAAAAAAAGGAGGATATTCTCAATTCGGATGTTTATATTTATATATTTTTTTTATGTAAGAGGTAGGTATGTTAGGGCATAACTCCGTCATAATATAGACGGATTTGCAAAATTCTTTTTTGTTCGAAAGAGGTTTATTCCGAAATAGTCCCTTGTAAAGATCAGACGGGCAATTCTCGTAATTTTAAGAACGTTCACAGTCTAATCTGTCTCAATCTGTCAAAAATACCTCTAATTTCCCTACATTTTGAAAATTGTTTGACATTTGTTTGTTGCCGAGATGAGACTGCGAATAGATTTTGAATGTTTTTAATTACGAGAATTGGCCTTCTGATGATGTCGGAGAGTTGTGGGATTGGAGAGTTTCAGAGACAGACAACGGAACTCTTCAATAAATGCCAGCAAATCAACCGCAATTGCTGCTTTCGCATATTATGTATGCATTGTTTGCGTAATCACACAGTATAAGATCATGTCTGTACCCTCTAAAGGGGTACGCAGATGTGTTCAGTATACCACGGCACACCGTCATTTATCTCAAAGTTGTTATTGGGGTACCTTTAATCTTGCAAGTAAATTCGGGCAACCTTTTTTGTTTATGAATTGATTTAATTAACCGACTTAATTTAGATTAAGTATTTTTTTTTTATGTAGGTATGTTTAGATGGATTTGCAAAATTCTGTCATTTTTTAATGGATAAGCTATGCATGCCCCAGGGGTAGTACAATATAAATTTTATGAACTTTGCTTGGCCTACCCAAGCAAAGTTCATAGAGTTCATAAAATTTTGAAATTGATGATGTTTAATTTCCTGTCACTGTTATTCACATAGCAAGTAAAAAGTTTTAGGTACCTATATAATTTTGTTTTAGTATCAAATGGTTCTCGAAAACTAGAAAGAAAATACGTTTATTTGGCACATACATATAATACTGATAAGTACTTACAATTACTTTCAAGGTTAGGATTAGGTTCCAAACATTATTAATTGCTTCATAAAAAAAGTCGTTGGCATGACAACAAGAACAACTCAATAGATATTGTTTATCTGTCAAATTGGAATGGATTGCCATTCTAAGTGTGTTACGTAAGTAGGATGCCGTACGAAGCCGGGTCAGGAGCTAGTAAATGATAAAAGAAATGAATAAAACTTACGAAAGACATAAAAAAAATATCAATTTTTATTTTTCATTATATTATGACAATGACAATTATATTATTATGATGAATATTCTCGTAGTTCCATATTCCTTTTGAATCTCGTCTTAGGCCTTGGCATCTAAAACAAAAATTGTGTTATAAAAGGTATAAACTATACACACTCTTATCAGCTAGCTCTACTCGTCTATTAGTTTCAATAGCAGCCTCCAGGTCCTGGACCTGCAGGTCTCTCCATCAAGTCCGGAGGTAAGGTCTCAACATAACTAACAAAACGAGCCCAAACTCGGCACACCTAGCTCTACTGGTATACTAGTTCCAGTAGCAGTCTTCGAAGTACACCTGCAGGTCTCTCCATCAAGTCCGGAGGTAAGGTCTCAACATAACTAACAAAACGAGCCCAATAAACTCGAGACACTCACACACCTAACTCTACTAGTCTATTAGTTCCAGTAGCAGTCTTCGAAGTACACCAGCAGGTCTCTCCATCAAGTCCGGAGGTAAGGTCTCAACATAACTAACAAAACGAGCCCAAACTCGACACACCTAGGTCTACTCGTCTATTAGTTCCAGTAGCAGTCTTCGAAGTACACCTGCAGGTATCTCCATCAAGTCCGGAGGTAAGGTCTCAACATAACTAACAAAACGAGCCCAAACTCGGCACACCTAGCTCTACTGGTATAATAGTTCCAGTAGCAGTCTTCGAAGTACACCTGCAGGTTTCTCCATCAATTCCGGAGGTAAGGTCTCAACATAACTAACAAAACGAACCCAAACTCGACACACCCAGCTCTACTCGTCTATTAGTTTCAGTAACGGTCTTCGGAGTACACCTGCAGGTCTCTCCATCAAGTCCGGAGGTAAGGTCTCAACATAACTAATAAAACGAGCCCAAACTCGACACACCTAGGTCTACTCGTCTATTAGTTTCAGTAGCAGTCTTCGAAGTACACCTGCAGGTCTCTCCATCAAGTCCGGAGGTAAGGTCTCAACATTACTAACAAAACGAGCCTAAACTCGACACACTCAGCTCTACTCGTCTATTAGTTCCAGTAGCAGTCTTCGAAGTACACCTGCAGGTCTCTCCATCAAGTCCGGAGGTAAGGTCTCAACATTACTAACAAAACAAGCCCAAACTCGACACACCCAGCTCTACTCGTCTATTAGTTCTAGTAGCAGTCTTCGAAGTACACCTGCAGGTCTCTCCATCAAGTCCGGTGGTAAGATCTCAACATTACTAACAAAACGAGCCTAAACTCGACACACTCAGCTCTACTCGTCTATTAGTTCCAGTAGCAGTCTTCGAAGTACACCTGAAGGTCTCCCCATCAAGTCCGGAGGTAAGGTCTCAACATAACTAACAAAACGAGCCCAAACTCGGCACACCTAGCTCAACTCGTATAATAGTTCCAGTAGCAGTCTTCGAAGTACACCTGCAGGTCTCTCCATCAAGTCCGGTGGTAAGGTCTCAACATAACTAACAAAACGAGCCCAAAGTCGGCATACCTAGCTCTACTCGTCTATTAGTTCCAGTAGCAGTATTCGAAGTACACCTGCAGGTCTCTCCATCAAGTCCTGAGGTAAGGTCTCAACATAACTAACAAAACGAGCCCAAACTCGGCACACCCAGCTCTTCTTGTACATTAGTTCCAGTAGCAGTCTTCGAAGTACATTTCAGGTCACTCCATCAAGTCCGAAACTAAATATGAAATTTATAAGTACATATAAGAAACTGTGAATAAAATCTTACCTTGGTTGTCCGTAGTCCGTGCAGAATGCGTGAAGGATCAAGTATGTTAGGTCAAATATTTTGTATTCGTACAGCGATCTTTTCCAATACGAGGAGCTGCTTGCAAGCGTCACAGTGTCCACTCACGACGGCGGCTGAGCGCAGACTAATATTTCATTACAAATTTTTGTGCAATAAAGCAAGACAGTGACCAGTAAAATAACCCTTATTTCAATCCAATAAGAATCACGTGTTACCGCTAAATATGCGAAAAAATAAGACTCAATTTTAATTTTTTTCTGAGCGTATTGTAACATTTTGATAGTTTTTTTTGCTACCTTTTTGAGTTGAACATGTCTACTTACATAAAATATTTTTAAATACATAAATTTATGTTATTAAATAAAAGAAAAATGTCCCTAAAGTCAGTACGATGTCGTCGAATTTGTGTGAAGAGGTAACGGAAATTATTTTTTACAATATTATCAACCAAAATTTTCGAATAAAAAATTGCTACCATTTGAAGGTTAAGGAGTAATCTATCTGTGGTAATTATTAGTTACTTTTAGTTTTGTACCATTTTGCCGCAAAATGCACCGAAAAACTCCTTATTTTTTTCGGAGTCGTAAACGCGTCCTTAAATATCTGTTCGGATCAAACCGACATCAATTGATTGTGCATTAGACATGTTCTATTTCGTTACTTTTACTTTAAAATGATGCAACTTCAGGAAATATATTTATTCAATATATTTCCTGAAGTTGAATAACACTTGTGAATAGACTCAAAAATAAAACCGTTATAAGTAATTCATCGTAATACAGTTTGCGCATCGAACGTGTCCGCAATAAATTGCAACATGTCGGTATATATCTACCTAACACATTGATGGCCCGTTGTGAATTAGGCCGGAAAATCGTGTTCGACCGTCAGCCCAGCCTTTCACGTTGAGCTGATCAACTTCATGCATTCAAACGATTGATCCCACAAACAATGCAATCAGATAACGGGCTCGGTAATCACAATGGTCTTATTGACGACGCGACGTGACAATGCGCTCCACTGAAAACGAGATCACAGGATTGTTTATCCAAGCGGAAAACAGCTTTTCCTTTGTGACAGGATAAAACCCGTGACGAGGTTTCATCCATCTCCCCTATAATATTTTCCGCACGCTTCCGCCAACTTGCGTCAACTGCGCAGCAGACAGTGCGAGCGAGACGGACGTTTGTTGTTGTTGCGCTCTCCCTCCCGCACCACGCTTCTTTGTTTTGGCAACGATATAAAGGCAGGCAGCAAACGCGGCGCTCGAATTTTACCAGAGTGCTACCGTGGACCCAGGCGCATCGCGTTTCGCAGCGGTGGTAGATGATTCGTGATTCTTTCAGCTTGTGAAAGACTTTCATAGTCGTGACATAGCAGTGACTTAACTTCGGGATTGTGCAGTGACTTAATAATCAAGTGCAGTGATGAGGCCCCCTACGGAATACGATGGTGGAGCGAGGGTGCCCACTGAGGCGGAGGAAGGCAACCGGCCTGATGCGAGGCCCATGATGATCTGTGCGAGGCTGGCCGGGCGCGCCATCATCAGAGTTGTGGGACGTTGTGAAGATGCTCAGGAGAATAGTCAACTAGGTGCGTAAATAAATATTTGCATAAATCTAATCATGCGAGCAACATCATTCTAATCAACAACAACACAAAGGCGTTCGTTACCTATTGCGACGACAGAAAAAATAAACAAGATAAAAATAATAAAAACAACTACTTAGTTCCTACTTGAGCTATTATTCCACTATACTGTATGAATAAAATATCAGTGTCATTGAGCCATCTAACACCGGTTCGCGAATCGTAATTAATTCCTCAGACGCGCAACAAAAGAACGAGTCCAACGATCTAATCCAGAAACCCAAATAATTGCGAATTTAAGTTCCTATTAGTTTTATGATTCACACGTAAATGAATGATCATGATATCTTATCGATTTGCGAAGGTATGATAATGTACTTGTACCCTTTTAGAACTGGAGCATCTATCATTAATTGCGGTCAAGCTAAGTGTGAATTAATGGATAAAACTGACCTCTATAAGTGGAAAATGTTTACTAACGTTATTATTAAAACTGTGAGAATTAGTCAATGAATTAATGAGGTAGCTAGGTAAGGCCATGACACATAATTGGGAGCGACCCAGCAAGTTGTGGCTTAACATTTCAAACTAATAACAAATTAACAAATTCAAACTAATGTCATAACAAGATGTTACACTAGGTTAAAATGAACGTTACATCTTATTTACTTACAAAAGAAGTTCATGGACATGAGAATAACCTAGATTTTCGAAATTAGAATTACAAATTCTAAAAGACGTTCTAAAATATGATGGAGCATACCAGATGATGACCACTAACTGCAAATAAATAATTCGGAATTTGTTTATTTTATACTCTATTTCACTTTCCCTCTTCAAACATAATTTATATGGAAATAAACAAGTCAATCAAACGCAATTAAAATATTGATAACTGAAATTGAGTAAGTACCTACTTAGGCTACTTAGGTAAATAATAAACAATTTTCCTTTTGTTTTTAATTATATCGTTATCGCCTCCGCAATCTTTTGAGCCATTTCAGATGGTTCCGGCATTTAACCCTTCAGATACCGTCAATTAGAGACACAATAGTAAGACAATAGATGCGCGGCCACCGGTGGTCGCTTGGGGATTCATGAATTAATAAAACTAAGCTTCATAATATTACCATTAACCTATTTAAATGATCATAACTAGTACAGCACCTTAATTTTAATGTCTTTGACCTTATGATTTGTAGAAAAACTAAAGGATTTTATGACCTTTGACGATTGACGATGACGAGGTCAAATAAAATTATAAGTGCATCACAAACGCAAATCAGTGTAAAGTTCATTGAAATTATTTTGTATTGATATTCAAATTACATTAGTTTGAGTAATCGAAATTAATCAGCTGTTTATTGATAAGAGAAGGATATAACAAAACAAGTTGATAATGTGTCATTAATAACTTTTTTGAACATTGCGCAACACTAGGAATATCACCTACATCGTGGGTGTGTTTACAAACATGTCTTTATGCCATACAACCATTTCATCCCGCGATACGCAGCGCAGCTTATAACCACTGCGCCATAACTGTCAGCACGTGAACCCAAAATTAAAACCTAAACCCAAATTTTTATAAATGTTTATTCTGTATTTTTTTGTTTATCCGGTGTACAATAAAAAATAGAATAATAAATATTTTCTGGTGGAATACGTACAATTGGTGATTGATTCTTTATTGGTGATCTCTTAAAAATATAAGTCTTATATTATTATAATATCATCAAATCAAAAGCATGTACAGGCACATCTACAGGCATTTTTCAATAGTCAAAGGTCTGTTAGTACAAAAAAATAGTGAAGCTAAATGTAATTGTAAATCTAAAAGTCTTGTAATTTCTCTGGAATTAATACCGAGAAAAAAAGGGGGTCGAATAACCTAATTAAGACAATAATTTACCTGTTTTCCTTATCCCAATCCGTTCAGCTCTTGGTACATCTAAAAAAACAGCCGAATAAACAAACATACATACTTTCACAATAAATTAGTTACATACAATACTTATTAGTCTGGCTTCTATAATAATTACTAATACATAGAAAGGCAATAACAGCGCGTTTGGGGTTTAATGAATTAATAGATAAAAATAATACTACTATACCATAACAATAACTATAATATAAAAATAATAGATCACAATTAGGTACTATTTAATCTCATGAACAGAACATGCTTAGAGACACAATCGATAGGGCAGAATTTTATGTCACCATTCTTACGTATACATTTCACTTACGTTGGTCGACGTAACAATAGCGAAGTATAAATAGAATGTATCTACGATTGTTCGGAGACGATTTGAAATATTACTGTTTTAATTATAGATACTTAGGTGCAACATCGCTAATTATATAAATCAGAAGAATGGATCAATAACAAGGTTCGTCGAGCTCATAGCATCAGTCCCAGATTCGATTCTTGTGAAGTCGAAAGCTTTAATTTCGCGTCGTTAAAAAACCTCTTTACTTTAAAAAAAACACAGACTATAAAAGAACGGTCAACGTTCAAAATAACATTAATTTTGGAGTTCAGTGTATCTGCTTTTAATTGTTTGTTATTTAAAAAAATAAAAAATACAGAGAGTGCGTTTACTTATTTCCGCAAGTGCCGTATAACAACATAATCTTATTTGTTTTACTTTTAGAAATCTCTATCTATTGTATGTTTTATAAAATTGAGTCATTAATGTTTTTCTAAAAAAGCAATATTTTGTGTTGTAATTATTTCAAAACTCGTCAACAAGATAGATGAGGTTATGAGCTATTACTTCATAATTTTATAACTTGTTACAGCATAAAAAATTCCAATTCATTTGTAGTCCGTAACTCTTCTAATCATTATGCGAATGAGTCAGTATTTCCAAAGATTTACTGTGTTGCCATGGATAGACGATTATTTAATAAAAGCATAACTTGGATATTAGGTAAATAACGACCTTTCAATTAAGTATATTTGAGGGCATTATGTCCATACAACTCCCAATATTATGTATTATTATTATTTATGATTTTCATTTATATGTAAAATTTACATATGTACAAAAAAAAAACTTAAACTACTTACTTATACTACACCCTAAAATAAATACATAACGTACGAGTACATAAATAAAATACCAAAAACATATATGTTTATATGTTAGAAAAGATGGATGGATTGTGTGAGAAGTGATATGAAAGAAAAGGGAGTTAGTGATAGCGTGACGAGTGACAGGACAGAATGGAAAAAAAAAACATGTTGCGCCGACCCCAAATAAAACGTGATAAGGGCAGGAAGATGATGATGATGATGATGTTAGAAATGTAGGGCATGTACTGTTTGTAAAGAAAAGGGCCTTCAATTGATGTGTTCCCAAAATCGTTTGTTTAATGTATTTGTGCGTTGAGGAGGAATGCTTATCAAGGCAAAACAATATTGAGTAGGTCCATCATTGGGTAAAATGCAGTAAAATCTTCTGTTTAGATAAAAAGTAAATTCCTGACTTATTCACCAACTCATTAACGCCATCAGCCTTGGACCTAGAATAGTGAAATTTTGAAGAGATGCCTTTTTAAAAGAAAAAGGATTTTCCAAAATTCACCCAGTTATGGAAATGAAACGGGGGTCTAAAGTTTGTATGGAGAAACTGTGAGAGATACCTATTTTCTCGCGGACAAAGTTGCTAGCAGAAATTAGGCAAGCCCTTAATCACCAAAGCCCTTAATCACCATGACCCTCATGACGTAACAGTAACAGCTCTTTACTACCGCTACTTTTTGTCACACTGTTTCGTCCAATCTTCACGCTTATCTCGTCTCGACAACATCATCAGAGAACCGCAATAAACTACCGACTAACGACCCATTCATCAAAACGCTTGCAAAACACAACCTTATCACGTCCACATAGCGTAACTAATGGCATGCAGTATCTCGAATGAATAATTATGCGAAATATGCCTGTTTGCGCAACTCCGAGGTTCAAATGAGTGTTCTGTTGCATTCGACTTTCGTAAACGAAGATATCGTGTAAAAATTGTGAAACTAAGCGAGGCCGGCCCCAGTTGGAACAGTGGCCTTTGTTACTCGGATTAATTTCATATGGTTAATTAATTCCTTGTGATATACAATCGCGTTTTTTGCAACTATCTACATCATAGTTACTTTGGTTCAGTTTTTATTTAAATTTACAAACCATCGCCGTCATCATCTCTTATGTATTCCTCTCAAACACGACATTGTTTACTGAATTAATCGTTATGGAATATCTCAATAGTTCTAACCCTTTGATTAACAATAAATAGACCGAAGCCCAAGGTTCTGCAGTGGCAACCACGTACCGGAAGACGCAGCGTTGGAAGGCCTCCAACAAGGTGGACCGATGACCTGGTCAGGGTCGCGGGAATCCGATGGATGCGTGATGCACAGGACCGGTCGTTGTGGCGACGCTTGAAGGAGGCCAAAGTCCAACAGTGGACGTCTTTCGGCTGATATGATGATGATGATGATGATGATGATGATGATGATGATGAGACCGAAGCCTGGCTATTTAGTTTTTCACTCACGAGTTCACGACTGAATGTTCAAAAATTACCCCAAACTATTAATATTTTAATTTTTCCTAAATTATCCTACCTACATCTAAAATGAAGGTCGTTTGTCTGTTGAATAATGTAAAAATATTTCGTAACCTCCATTAACCCCAATGTTTCAAAAACAGGAAAAAATCACAAAAAAAAATACTTCGTCTCTGGCTACCGTACAAAGTCGTAATATCTAATATTAGTGTGTTATTTTGGAGAAGTGAAATCTTTTGCGCAGTTACTAACAATCATTTACGAACAACAACGCGGATTACAATTTAATTTTGCGTGTCTTAAATTAAATACTCAAGTGCGTGAACGTTAATAATGCTGATATTGAAGAGTTAAAGACTACCTTCGGACACTTAATTTCATCAAGCATTTGCTTATTTATTCAATTAGTTACGCACTATAACCAGAACTTAGTTAACATTTTTAAGAATTTGCAGTCTTGAAGATATTTTGTAACCTACTGTAAGTTTCCCACAGACCATGATTTATTTCAATTTCCATTATATTTCTTCTATTAGATATGATCCACATTCTCCTCCATATCTACTCCCGGAAAACTTGCTAACACAAAGAATACGTGAACGCGGAAGACCGGCACGCACATGCGGCACATGTAACAATTCCGCGCCATAGTCGACGGCGCCATTACAGTGCGATCGATTTAGAACATCTCACTTGCGCGTGCGCTTGATTTACAAACACGTACGGCTTGAACCCGCCAGCAGAACACATGTTGGCCTTAGCTGACCAATTTATGCCATATAGAGTAACACCGGTTAGCTGAGAGGTCACTGCTCGTTATACACTTCCTTGTAACGACGTGATTCACTCATTGTTGATTATGACAACAAGAAATAAAGTTTAGCTGTATCTGTAATCAAGCCGCAGAAAAAATTATGTGTAACAAGAAGTCTTTGTTGCGAAATGATGATGATATTCTATTCACCTTTTTGTATCATGTAAGCTAATCATAGATCTCTAAGGCAATGATAATTCTGATTCTCTTTTGTATATGTAACTGTAAGCATCGGGCTTGAAGTCTTGAACCATGCGTGGAAGTATTTATCTTAACTGCTGCCTACTACTTCGGGTTTAGTAGTTCTAAATCTTCGTGACCAACCCTAAAACAGGCCACGAAGTAACAAATAAAGTCAATAAAATATCTTTTTTTTTTATAAACAGTACTTAAGCTATACAAAACCTGCTGGTTTTATTACTTATGTATTTATCGACATTGATATTTATTACTTAATCAATATTTTAATTTGATTAACCACCTATAGAATCAAGTATTCGTGTACTAAATGCCAAGGGTAAAATGTTGAATTATTTCTACAGAAGTCTTCAATTTGGCCTCTGGGCTAGTGGAGGTGCCTCCGTGTAGGTTGTTACGGTGGAACCTAGTATCAAACTTATTGAATGGGTGGCCATCCTCATAAATCAGTCAAGTGGGGCCTTTCAAAAAAACTTTCTATCCTAATTAATTATACTGAGTTGTAGGTATTTTTTATTTATTATTGTACATAATAAAAAATTACGTTTTTAAACGAAAACTACAACTAGCTCCGCAAACTGACAGTCAGCTGATTGTCAATGTCAAATTACTCAAAACGTCAGTAATGTCAAACAACACGAAAACAAAGAGAAAACCACAAATAAATTAAAATAATGCACATGAAATCTAATACCAATTGAGTCTAATTGTTATTAACACTTAACCTAGAACCTCATTTACGTTTCCTTTCAAACGAATAATAAATTGGAATGCGAATTTATTAATAGTTAGCTACGCGCTTCACGTGTGAACTCCGGAATATTTTATGAATTTAAAAATAACTTTTGGAACTCGCGCCGATACCCGTGTTCCCGTTCCTAGTTAGTTGCAGCCGGTGCTAGTTAATTCAGAGCAGTGCGTTTAGTTTAAAAAATGGCTCTAGCAGTGACTCGAGTGGTATTAAAATGCGAAGACGCTCAAAAAACTCAAGTACTTGGTATGATTAACAGCTATTAAACACAAGGCTAATAGTAATTAAAACTAGAAACATATTCGCTAGTTAGTGACGTAACTACTGATGATTTCTGCTCTAATAAGCAGTTTGCAATGTGTCCTAAAAATACTGACAATTTATGGCATAAATTGTTTGTCTTAACCTACTAATTAGTTTGTATTTGATTGAACAAATGATGAGCAGTTATATTAGGCTTATTCTGGTTTGTCTTAGCCCTATCTTTACATCCTTACTCAATGACTGATTAGAGAAAGTTAATATTATCATAGAAACAAACATGTTCTATGTATTATTACATTCAATATTCTTTAGATAGAATAAGTGAAAACTGAACTTTTAGTTTATCTATGTTAACCGTTACGAGCTGGTCAATGATTCCACGCATGTCTCAAGGAGTTGTCAGCAACTGTATGGGGCCCAGCAGGGTTGAAGCCTACTGGAGCCAAGGGTGATGTAAAAGATATCCCCGGGGCCCTAAAACAATGGCAAAGAAGGAACAGGAGTGGGTTTTCAGTCAGTAAATGTCTGACACTATCTCCCGGTCAATCTAAGATCATGGATGTCATTAGATTAGATTTTCCCACCTAAAAAAAGCTGGTCAATGATACATAGATATTACACAACATAACATCATAGTATTCCCACATTTTATCAATTTTATTTAAACTGCATGTGTAATTAGGGGTTAGCAAATTGCCATTAACCAAAAAAGCCCAGAACCGCGACTGCTAATCAGAGAATTCACATGCAAAAAATTCAAGTAACACCTTGATACTTACTGTACACATAACTTCTCTAGTTGAGTAATATGTTGTTGAAATAATTTATTTCTACAGTTTTATTGCGTCATTATACACTTGAGACAGGAATTGAGTCACTACGTGTTATAATTTTCCTAGCTATCACTCAACTATCAGTATCACATCTAAGAATAGTAAATCAAAGCCAGGTATATTGATAGTGACACATTCTTCAAGTTTCTTGAGACAGTATTTGCTAAATTACTCATGTTTTACTATCATTGACTGATAAAAAACTAAGAGTCATCTTTGTATTGCAACAATATATTAGTGCATGGCAGTGCAATAGCCAAGTCTTAAAATTATTTTTTCTTCATTTCAGATTTATCAGAATGTCAGCTGATGCAAGTACCTGATGCTGTGTACCACCTGATGCGACACACAGAGCTCAAGAGTTGTGATCTCAGTGGAAATGTTATTACTAAGATACCTCCTAAGTTTGCAGTCAAATTTAGTTTAATTACAGGTGAGTTTCACTTACCAATGATATTTATTGATTGTGCGCTTAATGGTGTTAAGTAAAATAGTTAAGTTTCTTCAAATTACCTTCAGCTATCATTTGTTTTATACAAAAAACGCATGCCTAAAATATACTGAAGAGAGAGCTTATATTTAAAACATTACAACAATATTTTTTTTATATTGAATTTTCATAATTCCACATAGATCTAAAACAAGCTTGTACTTAATTAAAAATATGTAAATTCATAATAAAAAGTAAAACAACAATAGGTACTCAAACAGAATTTCACAATTCCAGATTTAAACCTGTCCAACAACCAAATGGCGAAGCTGCCGGACGAGCTCTGCACCCTGGCGTGCCTGGAGCGGCTGGACATCTCGCACAACACTTTCGTAGCGCTGCCACACATCACGTTCCAGTGCCCTAGTCTGCACACCCTGCTCGCACATCATAATCAGATTATTGGTACTTGAACTTTTATTGTTACTGTAAAGTAAGGTAATTGATTGAATGGCATACTTTTTGTGTCTGTCTTTAGAAGTTCCTAGCTAGAATTTAAATGCATAAGTTTTAAAATGAAGTTCAGAAAAAAAAAACAATGTTTCTTACAGTCAACGAAAATCATGATAAGTTTCAAACTTGGCGGTTTATTAATTATTATTTTGTCGTTTCAGAAATTGATGTCGACAGATTGGCCAGATCTCGCGCCCTAGAGTACGTTGACCTCAGCGAAAACCCCATTCCGCCACGCACGTACGACGAGCTTAAGCAACTGTCGCGGCCCACAGTGTCAGTCTCCGAGAGACAAAAAGAAGACTGGGAGGAAGACCTCATTCTATAAAAGAGTGCACTTTTGTGGACTTATGCATTCGGGGCCAGGAGTTGCGGCACAAGTCAGCTAGAGCAAGTGCGGAACTAACGGGTTACATAGACATGGCTGCATCATACAACAAGTCATGCATTTTATCCAAGCTGTGACTCTAGCGTTCTTCAAAGGGATTGGTGCAATATTAAAGTCAAAGCTTCAAACAACTGGTCCCAACTAAACTGTGATCTTCTCTGTGAAAAGAGGACAATATCAACATGATTTTTATAGTGTATGCTATTTTAAGTGATAAATTGACAGCATAGTCGTGATTTGAAAGAGATTTGTAAGAGATTAATAAATGTTTTCACATCTTTTGACATGCTCAAAAGTTAGCGTACTTAAGTAGTCTAAATGTGATTTGGTTTGTAATGTCCTTTATACTTATATGGCTTATATAAAAAAAAACGAAGCAAAATAATGAATTTTATATGTTACATAGCGGTATATATTTTTGATACATAAGATGGTTGGATAGTATTATGTTGATATATCTCATTGTATTGAATACTAGTCCATCGTTAGTTAAGCTTATGAATTCCAATAGGAATGAAAATATGTTGTAAGTAATTTTTAAGTACACAAAAATGTCTATTTGCAATAATGATGTACTGATAGGTACGGTTGTTATTTTTACTAATGAATTTGCTCTATGTAATTTTTTTGCTTATAATTTCTATTGGGGCAGTGGGGAGGGCACATTGTTCTCAGAACAAATGGTCGATGGGGCCGAAAGGTTCTGGAGTGTTGATAGCGTGCTGGAAGACGCAGCGTATGAAGGCCTCCCACAAATTAGAACGATGACCTGGTGATGGTCGGGTGAATCCGACAGTTGCGAGACGCACAGCACCGGTCGTTCTGGCGACGTTTGAGGGAAGCCTGTCTGGATATGGACGTCTTTCGGCTATAATGATAATGATGATAAATTTATATTCACACATTTTTGTATCCAAAGATTCATTGACTGATAAAATGAAGAAAAATAAATTTTATTCTATTGAATTGAGTGTAACAACTAGCAATTTTCAAAAATAAATAATTATGTCTTTGTGATGTTTTTTGTAAGGAATACAATCAAAAATAAATAAACGCATTTACGAAATGCAAAAACTAAAAATGTAGTTTTTATAAGCTCTTTCCTGTGTCCAGACAGATCTCAAGGCCCAACGCTCAAATATGTCTGTTTGTGAACAAGTTTTTAAAACTTACGTGCCTATTGTTACGTCGTCGTCGTTTATACGAGTGTAAAATCAGATTTAAGAAATCGCAAAATTGAGGTTTTTGGATAAAGGCATGAAAAAAAATGCCAAACTGATTCAACTGCTAATAGTAGATAATTATCTAACTAGCTAATTAAATTAGGGTGCACGCTAGTGCCCCCACCAAGGCGAGAAAACAGTTCTTTTCTCGAAACAGTTCAAGACATTTTCGATCCCATATTACTGCGCTGTGTATAAAAAAAAAATACATAAAGTCAATCTAGGTTATCAAGGTCCTTTAAGTAGGGACTGGCAATACATGGGTCTCACAACTTTTTACGGTAGAAGTACTGAGCGGCGGGCCTTATATTTTTTTACAAGGTACGTTTGTGATGACATTCTATTTACATGCAAATACAGAGGCTACCACGAGCTCCATCCATCCATTTGACGACCTAAACTGAACCGGAACCTAAAGAGATGGAGCTATGTAAGGTGCAGCTCCATCCCTCTTTCTAGCTCGCACGTCTGACATTTTAAAAGTGGCACAATAACAAGACCTTTTTAATATTAATCTTCATCCTTCAACGTTAAAACGCCATTTAAACAAAAAAAAAAAGGCAGATTATGTCATCTTGGTTTACGATAACATTTTATTTCGCTATGTTATTTTGAATTTATGAGAAAATAGTAAAATAAATTGAAATAAATACGACGCAATGGCAGGGCATGGAGTCGATGATGATCCAAACTTAAAAGGCCTTACCCGGCTATTCAATAGCCAGACAAACAGAGGAAGAGCCAATGTAAGTACCTATTGCCTAAATCTAGAGACCTCTTTCTCACAGAGTACTTTGTAACATACCTACTGAACTCTTTCTCTGCGGTCAATAACCTAAGTAAAGTTTTAAGGCACGTCAACAGACTTAAATCTTTGAGGGACATAGTCACGGTCCACGGGTAACTGTTTTGCTACTGCTATTAGCAGGGCCCGATCTAAGAGGGAGGGGGGGGGGGGCGAGTTGCAAAAAATGGGTACGGCAAAATCGACTTATCCCCTATCTTTTTACGCTTTTAGGTACTTAGTTCCATCGGATCCGAATCACAAAAAGTACAGACTGCGAAAGATTCGGTTTTTCGGTTACGGCCGAAATTGAAATAAGAGCCTTGAAACATGGACTAGGCAAGCAATATTGACTGTTTTGCGCATTAATAAAGAAAAGAGAACGAGCTGATCCCGCCAAAATTTATTGTGTTTATCGTATCAGGCTGGGCGTCGCGCAGCCCCCACAATTTAGCCCCCTTACGAAAAACGTCATTCGATACACTTGGGTAGTGGCAGTGGCCCATTCGTATCATAACGACATTTCAGAACGTACTAGGTCGCAATGACAAAATTTCTCCACTTGTATCAAAATGTACTTACTATAAAAAGACAGGAGACTGTTATTATTATTTTATTTATGAAAATCTACATATATATATAAGATAGTTTATTGAGGATTTTCCAAATAAACCACAAATTGTTTCTCTGAAAATCAAAGGTTTGTTTATTTAATACGTCTTTACTATATTACAACGTTTAACTATGACCATTACACCTATAACTTACCTGAAAATCAAAGAAACGACATTTAAAGTTTACTAATATCGCCTCTTCAATTATATCCCTTTATGTTATCTCTTTACAATAGAATTTTTAACAATAAAATATGCAAAATAATCTAAACATCATCTGCCATTCAATCACACGTCACCCCGTTCCACAGAACATAAATTCCATTAACAACTTCAACGCGCGAAGCGCGGCAAATTTGAATTAATGAAATGTCATTTCATTACATCTCCCTCCCTAAGAGCAAAAATTGTAAATAATTAAAGCACAGGGCAGTGCGTGCAGGCCATTTTCTAGCAATAGGCTATAATCTACACAATGCACTTACAAGTTATCTTTATATTCGTTTTCTTCTACTTCATCTACTGCTGTGACAGGTTGTAATTTTGTTATATGGAATAAAGTTGATTCTGTTTTTCTGTTGCCAGTGTCAATCTTATAAATGGAGTTTGATATTTTTTCTATTATCTTGAAAGGGCCTATTTTTAATTCGTCAATTTTTTTTCTATTCAGTCTATTTCCATTTTCGACATATACACTGTCTCCTATCTCGAACTCTTGCATTTTCCTATTTCTATCAAATATTTTCTTGTTGTACTTATGGGATTTTATTGTATTCTCTAATGCTAATTTTCTATCAGCCATCCACTTGTCTTCCTTTTCTATTGTCTCAATTTCATTTGGTAAAATACTGACATTTGTACCATCCAGTAAATATTTTGGTGCAAATCCTGTAACAGAGTGGTCTGTATCATTATATTTCTGTATACTTTCTCTTGCTATTGTTGTCCATGTTTTCTTGTTGTTTTTCTCATGTATTTTACATCTAATTTTATTTACTATTGTTTGGTTCAATCGTTCATTCAAGCCGTTCGAAAATGGTGTATTCACAGCTGTAAAAATTAGTTTAATATTATTCTCCTGTAAATATTGTTTAAATTCTTTTGAATTGATACCAGGATATTGGTCTGTTAGAATTATTCCAATCTCATCTGTCTCTAGTACTTTCTTAGTTAGTTTTATAAAGTCACTCGCATTCTGTGTTTTGGAAGTCGCAATAAACGCATATCTTGTGTAGTGGTCTACTAAAAGGTGTAAGTATTTTTTTGTTGACCTAGATCCTCCAAAGCCACCTATAGTATCCATTGACATTATCTCAAGTGGTTTTGTTGCTGGTCTTAGTTGTGACATTAATCCAAATTTCCCTTGACATCTTGATTTATTTTTTATGCATGTTTCGCATGTTTTACAAATATTTATGATATTTTTTGTTAGGTTTTTAGCTGTATATATTGGACTTATTTTTTTCTGTAATTGTCTGATTCCAACATGGCATAAATCTTCATGCACTTTTTTTATAAATTTTTTACTAAACTCTTCTGAAAGTATAATCTTTTCCTGTTTCTTTATTTTTTTATAATAGATATTATTTTTGTGTAGTAGATTTTGTTTTTCTTTTATTATTTCATTTTTTTCTTGGTCTTCAACTATATCTTTTATTTGTATTAAATTAACTATTTTCAATAGTTCCTCTTGGTTATCTTCTGATTCTAATACAGGGTTTCTGCTCAAACAGTCTGCTTCTACATTTTCTTTACCAGGTATATATTTTACAGTAAAGTCATACTGAGATAGGTAATATGTGAGGTCACCCAATTCTTCATCTGTTCTGCATTTAATATTCATGTTCTCTAGAGGTTTGTGGTCTGAGTAAATAGTGAATTTTTTTCCAATTAGCCAGTGTTGCCAATATTTAACTGCTTCTTTCATAGCAAAACATTCCAAATATATAGCCTTTTTTCGTTTTTGAGTTTCATTTAGCTTTTTTGAAAAATATGCCACCGGTTTGTCTTTACCGTCTAGTTGTGTTTGTTTTAATATTGCCCCGATACCTTCTAAAGATGCATAGTTTCTAGTTTTGATAATCAAAATCATCTATTAATGGGAAAGGTTGAGCTTGTGGAATAACAATTTTGTTTAGTTCCCTGAAATCTACACATAAGCGGGACTTTCTATTTTCACCTTTTTTAAATGCCAATGTCACTGGAGCAGCGAAAGGACTGTAGGATTCTTCTATTAAATTATTCTTTAGTAGCTTGGATATTTGCTCTTCAATTTCTAATTTATCCTCTATTGTACATCTGTATGGTCTTTTACTACAGTATCTATTTACTTGTAAATCTATGTGGGCTTCATAATCTCTAACTGATCCTATATCATACTTGTCTTTAGCAAAAATTGTTTTATATTGCTTTATAATTTTCTCTATCTAAATTTTTTTTTATTATCTAAATGGTCTGTGATACTTACAAATTCTTCTGTTTCTATGTGTTCATTAAAATTTATTGCAAATGTTTTTTTATTCTTTTCTTCATATCTGTTATCTTTAGACATTTCATCTATTTTATTTGTTGTTTTCTTTTGTTCTATCTGCAAGTCCTCATTTTGGGTTAGTTTGAATTTCTTTATCATATGTATCTAATCCGATTATAAAATCTTCGAAATCTTCATTATCCACTATATATACTTCCATCTCTTTTTCTAAATCGAATATTTTTATTTTTATTGTAATACAGCCATCTGTTTTTTTCACACCATTAACCGTTTTCATATATGCTATATTCACATTGTCCTTTTTTTCTTTCACTTTAATCAGCTTTGAATTTATTAAAGAAATCTGTGAACCTGAATCATAAATGCCGCTCACTTCTAGTTTATTTTCTAATAAGAGCTTGATTTTGATTAATGGTGTACTTACTCGTTTTTTTTTTCTCTGTATTTATATCTACTTCAATAATGGAGTTGTTGTTTACATTTCTGGGTTTAAAAACCTTTTCAGATTCATTATTATTTTTCTTGAACCAGCATGACTCCTCCGGATGATATCGAATTCCTTTTTCCAAAGATTCACAAGTCTTACATGGCTTCTTCTCATTATATTTATTTTTATTAAGGGATGTACCACTCTTTATTGTGGTTGAGTTTTTCTTGTACATCATACCTTCATATTTTCTTATCTCATTGAACAAATCAGTAGTATCATTGAGTTCATCCCTGTTTAACTTATTTAAGATAAAACCTGGTAAACCCGTTGCAATAAGATCTATCATTGTTTTGGAGTCTATCGATTTGTTTATATCTAGTATAAGCCTCTCTTTTTTTATAGCATAATCAATTAGTAGTCCTTCTTTATACCTGAATGCTAGAGCATATGTGACTATGTCCCATCCTCTGTTTTTAAAAGTTTCTAGAAATTTGTGTTTCCATTCTTTCTTTGTAGTTGTTTCTATTAATTTTTCCAAGATATTTTGCAAATTGTCGTTTTTGTCTATTGGTTGCTTTGTGTTCATTTCTTCTAAATATTGATCTAAAAATTGCATATTACCTTCCTCATCTATATATGTTTTCTTAAGATCTTCATCCATTTTTATCCATATTTTTCTGCATTGATGCCTTTTCTTTATGCTATTTTTTATTTTTGAGAAACTGTTCATTTTGACAATATATGTATGATGAATCACTGGCTTCTGCTCATCAGGTAAAATATAACATTTTCCTTTCTCTGTAGTTATTGAGGTTATGGCCAATATATTAGATTTGCCATCATTTGAGGCTATCATCGTGAACTCAAATTGTAACCGGTCCATCTTTTTCTAGTTGACGAAAATGTCGTTTTATAAGATATGTTATTGAGGATTTTCCAAATAAACCACAAATTGTTTCTCTGAAAATCAAAGGTTTGTTTATTTAACACGTTTTTACTATATTAAACCTTTAACTATGACCATTACACCTATAACTTACCTGAAAATCAAAGAAACGACATTTAAAGTTTACTAATATCGCCTCCTCAATTATATCCCTGTATTTTATCTCTTTAAAATAGAAATTTTAACAATAAAATATGCAAAATAATCTAAACATCATCTGCCATTCAATCACACGTCACCCCGTTCCACAGAACATAAATTCCATTGACAACTTCAACGCGCGAAGCGCGGCAAATTTGAATTAATGAAATGTCATTTCATTACATATATATAAAAGAAAGTCGTCTTAGTTACACTATTTATAACTCAAGAAAGGCTGTACCGGTATGGCTGAAAATTGGTGGGTAGATAGCTTAGAGTCAGGTGACGGACATAGGATACTGTAGAGTAGAGTAGGGTAGAGTAGTGTAGAGTTGGGTATAGTATGGTGGAGTAGGGAAGAGTGGGAGCGAAGCCGCGCGGGCAAAAGCTAGTTGTATGATAAAATTGTCTAATAAATATTTAATTAACCCTTCAGATACCGTCAATTAGAGACACAATAGTAAGACAATAGATGCGCGGCCACCGGTGGTCGCTTGGGGATTCATGAATTAATGAAAGATTCGAGATTCAAATTGTTATAGGATAAACATTGTAGATCGTAATCGCGCTTGCGACCAACGAAAGCAACTAAACTTTTTGAGCTGAGCCCCCCCTTTATCGATCACAATCCGCGTGCCAATTTATGATCCTTCTTAATTCAAAAAGTTTTTGGGTACCGTAAAACGGGGTGAATAGAAACTCAGGGGTGAATAGAAACAAAACTTTGGTTTGCTTTTTCACTTTGATACCATACTATCGGCTTAAAATAAAGCATCAACTTTTTAGAATAACAATTCATTATTAAATTGATATAGTTAAATGCTGCAAAAAACATTTAAATATCGAGAAAATACCCTTTGAAGTTTTGTTTCTATTCACCCCATTTTACCCGGTACTTAGATAAGTAATGATATCAAATAATTCCAATAAGTATGTTTTTTTTTTACAGACAACTAAAGTGACAATGGGTTTAATTGCAGCATGTATTATTTACTACAAGTTTTTAAGAGGAAAGCCTAAGAAGAAGAAGTAAATAAATAAGTAAGTGCAACCTTTGCGATAGGAAGTTCAAGAGTAAGTCAGGGCAGCAGTTAGATCTCGCCAGCAGCAGCAGCAGAAACTAATCAATAATGCGTCTGATAAGAAGAGGTATTGGTAGAACCACAAAAATAGTTTTCCGTGTCCGTGTGGCCGCGGGGTAGAACGAACAAAACGTTGCCTGACACTTTTGACATATAGACGTTTATAATCTTCGTCATACACTGGTTGTGGAGCATTGTTTTATGTTGTCTCTTTTTTTCTCGCCAATAATACGATACGGCTATTCTGCTGTCATCTTTATGTTACAAATAGGGTTGATTTCCAAGTTGTTACACGATTTTGGGAATTGCACCTACTTTACGTTATTACATAAGGATTATAATAACTTTTTGTCAGGTAATATTCCAATTTAAAGAATTTATTTTGTTACAAACTCTATTATAAACTGTTAGCTAATTATTGATAAGTATCATCTTCTGTTTTAACCATTTTTAGTGCTTAAATTAAAACTCAGTTGTCTCCATAAATTATTTCATTTTAGAATGGCCGGAGACAGTTCTGTCGATGAATCCCAGCTTAAGGGCTTGTCCAAATACTTCAACAGCCAAACGAACAGAGGCAGAGCTAATGTAAGTATTCAATAGAAAGAATAATTTATTATTAAAAAAATATAGCAAGTAGTTTGAGGTTATGTACGATCTCAGACCCTTGTAACTACTTTAGTTTAGACCTAATGAAAAAGGCTTGGTTCTTAATATTATTACACTAAATAAGCTAATAATGTAAGCCAGATACCTACTCATAGTTATTTTGAAGATTATATTAGAAAATGATTTTTACGAGTCCTGGTATAATAAAATCATACAAATCACTTTTCCAGTATAAGCTGTCCCTTTAAAATGAAACATTTGTCAATAGCTCCAATATAAAGCGGTTTAATTTCTTTTCATAGAACTAAATGTTATGTCAGCCTTAGTATTATCTCTAGTCGGTTTTAATCTTAAGAAAACAGTAAATGAAAATAAATGATTTTATATATCTAAGACCTTTTTGGACTGCCTGTATTTGAATTCGTATTTTACCTAATAAATAGTAATTGTATAATTTTATTCAAGCAGCCGGTATGTATATTTTATGTACAAATTGAAAAATATTTTTTTTTGTTTTTCAGACGGCCAAGGCAACGTATGCATTCATGGGCGCCATGATTTTATACTTCACACTCAAACCTAAGTCGAAGAAGTAATCCACACTTTATGCTTATCGTCATTTGTGATCATTTTAGAACTTTTTATTTCATTAAGGGCAACATGTAAGTTATTTAGCAAATAAATCATGTGAACTCACAGTTGAATTTTATTGGTAATTTTTATTTGTATTAACCTTTTGACACAAGATATTTATCCTTCACCTGAAATTCTGAGGAGTAAAGTAATTATGTGAGAACATACCCTTATTTTTGCAACATTTTGTAAAGGTTTTGACACTGAATAAGACTGATATGAAACCAAGGACATATATAAAAGTTTTTGATAATTGGAATTAACCTTCTGGTCTAATTACTATTGCCATTCTCCTCCCATTTCTCTAAAATAATGAACCCTCTGCACATTACAAATTGAAAGTCAAAATTTTTTATGGCACATGACAACCCATATTTTTTATGAGTGTAATCATCAAATATTAGGTCTTTACCTATGAAATTGCCGTTTTGTATGAAAAAATTTAAATTAATTTTTTTCATGTATTTTTTATTTGTATTAATCGAAGTAATCACCCATGCAATCAATGCATCTTTGCCAACGCAGTGGCAGTTTATTGATGCCCTTCTTAAAGAAATCAGCTGGACGGGAGGCAACAAATTCTTCAAAGGCATTCTGTACTGCCTCTCGGGTATTGAATTTTTTTCCCGCCAAGAAGTTATCCAAATTCTGGAAAAAGTAGTAGTCTGTAGGCGCAAGGTCTGGTGAGTAGAGCGGATGACGGAGAGCTTCCAACCCCAGTTCTTGCAACTTGGAGACCGTCTGCTGTGCAGTATGAATGTCGTGCAGGAGCAGCGGAGACGAGCGATTGACCAATGCTGGTTGGAGATGTGCCAGCTTCTCCATCATTGTGTTCAGTTCTTCACAGTACACATCTGCAGTAATGCTCACCCCGTTTGGTAAGAAGCTGTGATGAATCACACCGCCGCTAGACCACCAAACAGTGACCATCACTTTTCTAGGGGCTTTGTTTTCGTTTAGGGAATTGTTTAGGTGCTGAACCAGAATCCAACCAACTTGCTGAGCGCTTGCGGTTATCAAACAGAATCCATCATCGCAGGTAACAATACACAACAACGGTTCAAAATTCCTTCATTTGTGTGTCTGTTGAGCAGTGCAAGGCACGTCTCGACGCATACTTCGCGCTGGCGATCATTGAGTTCGTGGGGCACCCATTTGTCAAGCTTTTTTACCTTGCCAATTTGACGCAAATGGACCAATATTGTTTTGATGCTAACGTCGAAAGCTGCTAGCAGCAGCTTTCGACGTTAGCATCATTCAGCCGTAGATTGTGTATCATCAGCTTCCACAATCGCCTTTAATTCGTCATTGTCAACCAAAGTCTTCGGACGACCGCGAGGTTAATTTTTCAGGTCAAAATTTCCAGAATGGAAGCGAGCAAACCAATAACAGGTGGTGCGTTGGTTTGTAGTGTTAGCTCCGTAAACGTCGTTGACGTTGCGTGCCGCTTGTGCCGCGTTGCTGCCACGACGGTACTCATATTCCATAATTACTCGAATTTTTGACGTATCCATGATGACGAAAAAGATTGAAATGCGATGAAAATGTAACACTAATCAATAAACAAATTTTGGAAAAAAAAATCTATGTTTTAAAATAAAATTAATTTGCAATTAGAATTCTTCCAAACAAAAATTATTTTGATTTGAAATGGCCAGTACTGCAGAACGGCAATTTCATAGGTAAAGACCTATTATGTTCTCCAAAGAGAGTGCCAGACTTTTACTCACTAAAACAGTGTTCCTTTAGTTGCCCTTTTTTGCGATGGCTATGGTAACCCCTTCGAACAATCTGCAGCCTAACTGGCCCTGTCAATTTTCCTGACATCTCTTCGAGGCGAGCGTGGAATACAACGCGCCGTCGATTTGGGCTACCCATGGCAACGACCTTACAGCCCCATGGCTTTCTTGACCGCAAACTCGCGTCACCAGTAAGGGTCAATTTGTACTGGCGCACAGTCGAAGCGTCTATCCAAAACTGAACATAACAAATTCAACCTTAACGCCACAGCATAACACACACATTACTTCTGAGATTTTAAAAAGACGCGCGCATTCTTCGGAATTCACGCGTCTGCGCGTGAACAACGCTGACTGGTGCGCGCGCATTCTCGCGTATCTATGCGCCCACTAGCGAACCTACGCGCTATCTTCAACTTCCGATATAAGTAATGTCATAGCAAGATCAATGTCAACCATTTTACACATGTTTTAGCTACGAGAGTCAACTGGCAAGTGATTCAATATTACTACCCGTAAGACTGCGCGCGTATTCTACGGCTTCGCTTTGGTTGTAAAGAATTTGACGCTTCGATGCGCTTCGACTCTGCGCTAGTATAAATTGACCCTAACAGGTAATCGTCCAGGGACTCCTGACACCTGGGGAGTCTGGTACGGGGGCACATGAGACTCAGTTTGTTGAGGATGATTACTTTTAAATAAAAAGACACTATTGAAATAAATATGTATTTATAGCACTATATGCATGTAAAAAATAAATAATGCTGCACAAGATAGATCACAAGGAAAGCTTCACAGTTTCAGATCTCAAAAGCAAGAACAGTCATTTTCTTAATTAATTACTCTTTGGTTGCTAAAGAAATTGTAATTGTATGGTCAACAAATGTCAAAAGGACTATTTTATTAGCAGCTTCTAAGGTCTGCACACCTGTACGGCGCGACACGCTCGTAGGACTTACTCCAGTTTTTTGTCACGTATTTTATTTTTCTTGATTTAAAAAACAAAGGATCAGTGACTGAAAATTCTGTACCTTCGCATTAGGAGCATGGAACTCCTAAAATGTTTGTAACTACTGTTTTTCATTACGTTTGAGTTTAAAATTATTAAAAATATCATCTAAAACAACCAACTTTTAATTATTGTTCACATAATTTAATTTAATAATATACATAATTAATAACAAAGCTTACATAACTTGTAGGACATATTGCATTATTTCATTTAATCATTTGTGCATTCTATATTCTTCAGTATAAAAATTTAAGACTAATCGTGAAACTAGCACCAAAAGCCTACAGATTAATAATACTAGCAAAGCAACTATTCCGTGAATTTATTATTCAATAAATAATTATTTGAGATTTAAAAATCCATTACAGTTTCGATTCACCAAGTAAAGTTATTTATTCATCAGGTCCTGTTTATTATTTAGATCGATTACCTAACTATAGCTACAACTGGTCAAATAGATGCAAAACATTATATTGCTAAAAAATATTGTGTCTAGGTATTCATAATACAAAATATTGTTCTGATAAGCAACATACAGCTTACACACGGCTTGTTGAGCTACAACTGGTCACACCAAATCGCACTTTCCTCTGTTTTTATCCTTTTCTGTCAATTAGAACTATCATTTAAAAATGAGAACGAGAAAAGGATTGCGCGTCGTGGACTTGACGAGGGGTTATGGTGCGATTCGGTGCGGCCAGATGTAGTCTTTACTCTAATTCTACAATTTTATATTATGATTACCTACTTGATCTAAATATTGGGAAAATAAACATTTGAATGGCTGAGTTTGTTAGGGCGTCTTCAAAGTGCCGCTTGACGGTGGCGCAACAAACCAGCGCGGCTGTTTGCGGCTAATTTGAAAGCACCCTTAGAGAAAAGATTGCCATGTGTTGTCAGTGTGCACCTTCGGTAGAACAAAGGGGAGGAGAATCATTTTAAGATTTTTTGCATTCAAAATGGTCTTTCTCGGGATTAAATTGCTCCTTTATCATATTATATTTGGTCCTTTTTAAAACATACTACTACTATCCATATATAATTATTCCAAGCAAAAAAACCTACTTTAAAAATTCTTGATAACATGAATTTTTAAAGTAGGTTTTTTTCATACCAAGTCATTTTTGCAATGCCTGAAAATGGACAATGAGTGGCAATAGTGTCGAGGCCAACTTGGGAAGAGGTGACGAGATGACCTAGATGCCTACAGGAAGGGTTGGTTTGAGGAGGCTCGAGAGAAGAACACCTGGGGAGGCCTTTGACCAGTAGTGGGAAAGTATAGCCTAAAAAAATGTGTACTTGTTCTACCAAAGGTGCGAGTTATTATTTTTTATATAATAATTGCTTACTTATAATAATTGGCAACATGTCGGATGTTTAAATGGATTTATCGACTATATTATTAAAACCAAAGTAACACTGATAATGTTGCTATTGAACAATTCTAATATAATATCATTCCGGTGACCTACATATAAATTGCAGCAAATGACTAGCTTTAAAAACGTTTGATCTGCGAAATGCGTCGCTCTTACAAATCCTATCTAATTCATCCATACCCTCGTTTTATGCCAATATCATCACAGTTCCATGCTTCAATCAGTCAATTTGTGTTAATTTGGTTCTTGTACATCATAAACTAGTACAGACTTTGCCTCTAGATGTCTGCGCCAGGTAATCGCTCAAAAAGGTTTTAGGAAGACTTTTGTTTGGGCTCTTAAAGCTTCGATCAACAATGTATATTTATGATCGAAGTCTGAAAGTAAACGTGTCGGCATGAAACTACTGACTTCCTAAGATTACTCATTACTTCAATTCAGTAAGATGCAAGAGCGCGAGTATTCATTTCCGGAGCAATAGCCTCATATGATAGAGTCGGCCTAGCTAATGGGACAATATAAATAAGGAACATTGGTATTGAAGTTAGGAACCTGGATTTTCATGTTACACGCATTTCTGTTCAGTGCAATCAATAACAATCCTTTCCATCATTTTAACGCCATTCTTTGGGGCTTTATCGTTCCTTAAAAATATTATCTAAAGCCACTAAAACCAATCCTTTTTTGAAACACATGCACTATGATTTTTTTTTTTATTGGAAAAAACAAAAAGGTTTACAACGTCTTTACAGCAGAAAATCGATTTGTGACAAAAATTGGCGAGCAGAAAATCGATTTTTGACAAAAATTGGTGAGCAGAAATCGATTTGTGATAAAAATAGGTGGGAAGAAAAGACTGATTTTAGTGGCTAACTTATGTGGTAAACGACGATTAAGAGATTACGAAGCGTTACCATATAATACGACAAAATGGAATGTGGCAGTGTTGCCTATCGTTGTATACAATATTATTCATAAACACATTCACACAAATATGTAAATCGTTCGATCGTCTGCGCTGGTACCTAAGCTATGGATGGAATGCTGTAATTGAAAAATCCGATTTGCTTTACGTGTAACGTTAACTTATATTGTATGCACAATATAAGGAAGTCTTACTTACAGTGAACATAGAGTATAAAAGTGTAACTACGGTTAATATCATGATTACAATGAGAAGTTTCTAAGAGTATTCGAAGTGAGGACATTGCCAAAATCAATATGACGAGTGTTACAACTGTCCAATATCTTCATCAATGTTTCCATATGGAAAACTACTAATGAAGCGTATGTTTCTCAACATTATAATTATCTACGGCTCGACTAGGATGAATGCAGCTGAAAAATAGTGCCAGTGATCTTAATATTACAGTAAAGATATTGGCAACTGCCCATGCGATTAGGCGAGTTTAAATCAATTGTTTAAAAAGACTTATTTGAAGTCTTCATAAACATATAATACCATGTATAAAACTAGACACTCCAAAAGGAAAGAAAATACATAACCAAGTGTACTTCTTTCTTTCTTGGTCCTTATGATTATCATCAAAGATTTATCGCGGATAAAGTGTTGACTACTCTTAGAAAAAATAAATAGGTACTTGTAACTTGGTAAAGTTAGAACACCTTCAATTTTCACTGATCAAAATATTTTTTATAATTTTCACAAATAGTCAACTACCCTCTTCTCGTCTGATATTAGAAGATTTTGGTGATTAATGTCTATGACTGTCTTTTTGGCTCAAAAGGTAACCATTCCGCCGATCACATCAACACCTGTGTCCACTAGAGTTGTCGTGCGGCGAGCAGCGCGAGGTCGTCATGTATGGTCCAGGGACCGGCGGCGCGCTCTCAGAGCCACGTGGGCGCGCGCGTCAGCGAGTACAGCGGCGGCGGGTTGGGCGCCGGCGCCGCCGCGGCGTCGGCTTCCGAGTCCGATTCTTCTGAGGAAACTCGTTCGGCAGCGCTTAGAGCTACGCGAGCGTACTCGTCTGTGTCTATGCTCTTGCAGAAATGAATCGCGTACCTGTGGATATTTAAGAGATGAATCACTTTCATAAGGCAAAACACTGAGTTTGGATAGATTGCGATTGATTTGTGTTCTCCTGTTATAACGTTTATGAACTTTAGGTAAAAATAATGCATGAAAATGAACTTACCTAAGCTTCTCCCGTAGCACAGACTTGCACGAGTATCTTGGCATCTTGAGAAGGAAGAAGCAGGTGTAGCTCTCGGGTAAGAAGTGGTCTGGGGGCTGGTATTTGTCCAACACCTAAAACAAAATTACATAGGCAATTTAATTAGGATATTATATGTTAAAGTATCCATGATGCCGGTTCACAACAGAGCTTGTACTGAGTTAGAGGAGATTCGTGTATCCGGTCCTGATCTGGACCTATTTTTTTATTGACAAGTTCGAACCTGACCATCCCATCCGATGGTAAGCGATTACGTGGTCGACGTAACCTGAATAGGTCAGGTTAGTACTTTTAATAGCCTGAGGAAGGTAGCAACCATAGGT
Organism: Mythimna lalbum; assembly: GCA_949319445.1. Lineage (NCBI taxonomy): Eukaryota > Metazoa > Arthropoda > Insecta > Lepidoptera > Noctuidae > Mythimna > Mythimna lalbum. The sequence goes on along the minus strand of OX439346.1, from coordinate 18,684,695 downwards.
AACACAGACCCCGTAAAATATCTACCCATAATTCCGATTTTCAAAGAACCCCTACATACCTGTAACACAAAGTCCCTCTGCCTCGGGTCCTGTGGCGCTCTCGGCAGTCGTGTCCGTCCCCAAACGAAGCGTAGGAACAACGCTCGCTCACTGCCCGATAGCTCCTCCATTACTTCCCAGAACCATTGCACTAGAGGCGCGTTCGGCTCCACTCCTGGCGAGAAGATGTAAAATAAAGAATCGTAAGCTAGCATTAATCAATCTCTCGTCATTTTACCTAATTTCCATTCATAAGTAGATTTTATAGTAATACAAGTTGTTCTCAACACCTGTCTGAAAACTAGTTTTTCGTCAGAAAAAAAATTGAGAAGCCGATTGTAGCGCCACCTGCTGATCCAGTTGTATTTTCAAACCACCCACCACCCACTCAAATGTATGCACTTAATTTCATCCAAATTGGTCACGCCGTTACGGAGGAGTTAGGTTATAAAGACACGTACAGGATAAAAATAAAATAAGTAAAATAATAAAGCAGTTTACCTTTATAAGTAGCGGATGCTCTGAGTGAATGTACAGGTATATCTGGCGAGCCACACACCAAGGTCTCCAGCTCCGCCGCGTTGAACAGCGCCAGTAAAGGTGCGGGGATCACCCGGGACATGCCGTCGCGGACTGCGCGGACTTGTTCGTCGAATTCGTGGAGTCTGTGAAAGGTTCATGTTTTTGTGTCATAAAGAACAAACAGCGGTAATACGCCAATGCGATGCTATTACGTACTACATATTTTCATTATTAATTAACCATAATACCTTACCTTACATAAATACTATACATAAATACCTTAAATAATAATTAATTAAAACATAATACCACATATAAAAATACAATAAATACTATAATGTGTAGGGTGTAATAAGTTGTCATGTCCAAATATTTGTAAATTCATCTGCGAGAAACCATCACTCACAGGATGGTAGTCGTTTACGCAAAGTAACTGTTGCGCTTTCGCGGCGTATACTTTGCGTTTACGCGGCGTTTACTTTCTTCATACGTTCGAATAAGGTCTGTGCTTGTATCGTGCATAAAATTAGAACATCCTATCCTACAAATTCGAGCAAAATATTCAACTAACTAGTGTTCTATCATTGTTTGTTTACTGATGAAGACTTATCTTTCATCCTTATCACTCATATCTTCTAAACTTTATCAGTCTTGATATCTTACCTGTAGTGCAGAGCCAACTGCACGTATTCATCTTTATTGTCTGGAGTGACTCTTTTGTGCCTCGTCGATAGAGGTACTTCGTGGCCCGCCGCTGAAGGTATTGAGAATGGCAACTCAAGATTTTGGAGTTCCTAGTAACAAGAACAAAATGTTCAAGATTCAAGATTATTTATTTTGCTAAAACCATGAGTATACACATACATGCAAGATATTACATAATAATAGTTGAGTCACTGTCATGTTTTGCTTTAATGCCGTACAAAATCTAATTGAGTAAGAATCATATAATTATTTACTCATACATGCAAATATAATAATTAAAATAAAAAAAAACGAAAGAGAAATAAAAAAGAAAAAAGAGAAAAAGAAAAAGAGATTAAGATACTCTTTTCATGTATATGGCATTTTACTGAAAGCCGTAATGCAATAAATATTGTTGGGGTTATTTTGTTACTGGGGATTATACAAGTTATTATGCGTTTCAAGTAAGAATAGGGCCGACTTAACGCCATATTGTTAGAAAGAAAGAAAGAAAGAAAAACGTTTTTTCGAACCTTACACATATTAAAAAACAGTAGAAATACGGTAAATACAGAAGAATTTGTGCAAGGTCAAAAAGGCACCTAAGTCAGCATATGCTACGATATCTATAAAGATAAATAACGCAGCGCTGGTATTCTGTTAGGGCCCGCGGTGATGCCACGGTCACACTCACGGAGACTAAATAAACGTAATAGTTGTCAAATTTAAATAGAATGGTAGGGGTTTTGGTTTCTTTTTTAAATAAAATTTGACAGATAAAGGTCATTGACGTTCCTATTCATATTTGAATCGTATTGGCGGTTAGCTTATAAAAGTCCAAAATTACAGTGATTATGTTTCCTACCTTATTATTCGGCGTCATATCTCTAATACATAGTAGAGCTGGTAAGAAGTCCTTGTCAACTTCAGCCAAGTCCTGCGGTCGAAGAGGTTGTCCTGCTAGTTGACGCCATACTCCCTCCGCGAGGGAGAGGGACAGTGGCGAGCCCGTGCGGATTGCGATGCCCATCAGTACACCTGTGTGTTGTCATAACAAAAAGTATAACCTTAAGTCATAGGACCACTGACTGATTCGTAAATGAAGCCGTACTTTTATTTTATTTTATTTATTTTTTCATCTTACATCTATCTTTACAGGTTTTTTTTTAAATCCCCAATGCGATAAATGTGCTTATCCTAACATATTAACTAACATGTATAACTAATTATAAACAATGCATTTCTTGTGAATTCACCCATAGTACAAGAAAATAAGTCCGTCTCATTAGCTATCTGGTTAAGCGTGTGAATCGCGCGTGTAAGTGGCGCCTCCCTTAAAAGGTTAGTCCGGCCACACGGCACGACCAGCAAGCGCGGTTCTGAATGGTCTTTCATAAATGTATTCGTACTGAGGGCAAGTGTAGTGACTGAATAAACTAGATAGCCACCCAATATTAGATGGCGTATGGAAATTCATTCTGGGATGGTCGAAAATCAAATTCATATTATGATTTGACGAAGCACGTCTTTTTCATGTAAAGCAGCAGATCTCGTTAAGTCTACTCAGATGCACACTGGCTCAGTTAATATTAACTAGTGGTTGCCCGCGTTCATAAATCTGGACAAATATAGGTAACTAATAAATCTAATAATTCTGTGTCATCATTGATTTTACTTTCACATATAACATTAGCTATCTGTCAGTAAAAGATCTATCAAAATTGGTTCAGCCGTTTTGAAGGTTAGCCGGAACAAACAGACAAAAATAAATTTTAAAAATTGTATTTTTGTTATAGGTGCAAATAAAAAAATAAAATAGGTGCATTCAATAAAAAAATATGATTTTGATATTCGATATTAACAGACAATTTGTTTTTAAGTATTAATAGATCATCAGTTAACAAGACTCACCAAGAAACCGGAAGCAGTTCAAATGTAGCGGAGTATTAGCGGTAGGGTTCAATAAGAATGCGTCACGCGACGCGCCCGCGTCTCCACGTCCGTTGGGCGTGGCCATGAGCAGGGGCAGAGATCCGTTCTGCAGCTCTTCACACATCTCCGCTATACTCTCGCTGTAACCGCCGCCGCAGTCGTCCACGCTCTCACCTGATAGATTTGATTTCATAATGAATATAACTTATTGTTTTAAACGGCCATTTACAGAAACTCGAAATGCTTGAGTGGGGCCCACTTGTATTTTTTTTGTTTGCTTACATCTGTGAGGCACTCATTGACGACTCGGGCTCGGACCGTATAGGGCTGCATCAATACTTGGCAGTCATATTTGCCACCGTTTAACCTCACACTTACCAACAAACTTGACCTTCCACACGCGATGCGGCAGAGCCAGCGCGTCCTGCGTGAGGGCGGGCAGGCGCGCCACCATCTGGCCGAACACGGAGCGCATGCCGGCCGGCCCGGCTAGGCCGGAGCCGCCGCGCCGCGCTCTCCGCGCTGCCACGCGAGATAGTTCCACTACGGGGCCGTGTTGACGCTCGCGGACCATTGTCGCCATTATAGCCTAGCCAAAGAATAAAAGTTGATTATGTGACTAGGGAATAAAGCAGGCATGTTGATTTCCGAACGAAACGAAACTGCTAAGTTTTAATCCCGAACACCAGTGAGTGTTATTAACTCCCGAGCACTGCGAGGGAAGTGAGTTATTAAAACCACCTGACACAAAGAAAGCTCTATCTCTGTGTTGGATAGTCTACTTTCTACTCCTCTTGTGAGATAATGAAAAGACAACATAGGTACTGAAACAAATTACATAAAACAGAAATAAAAACATTATTTACAAGTACGCACTGTCGAAAAGGACTTTGGATGCGCATTTCGACCGCACCAGATGAAAGTTTATGATTTGTTCGCCACAAGAAGCGTATTAATTTAAAACTTATCTAAATATAATGTATTCTGGTATCGTCTTAAGTAGACGGAAATTAACGAAAAGCTAAAAAGAAGAGATTTTATGAATACCTTTCTAAACGCAGCTTCCTTCACGCTGTAGAACAGAAGGGTCCTCAACTGATCTAGAGGACCATCTAGGATCAATAGCGGCAGATTTGGACACACTAAGTCCGAGAATTGGTGTAGAAGAACCTGTAACAACACAACATTATTTTTGTCAACACTACAATCATTTTTTTTTTTTAAACCAGCTTATATTTTCTCACTGCTGGGCCAAGGCCTTCCCCAAATTCTTCCAGGTATTCTTTCTCGAGACGCCTAAAACTAGATTGCAAGAGGCGTCTAGGTCATCTCACCACCTTTACAAAGGTCGACTTCGGTGGCGCCGTCCATTCATCTAATTTTACATGACTAATATAATGGGTACTAATACATGAGCATTTATGGAGATAAATAGTTGCTTTCTTACCAATCTGTTACAAATAAGCTGTGGTGCTAAATCTCGTAGTAGATGGCACTCCAGCGGGGGCGGTGGGGGAGCACGGGGCGCGCGGGGCGCCTCTACGCACAAGGCCACTGTGTGAGCACTGCCGCACGCTACTTTAGTTACACGTTTACCCTAAAAGACACAGATAGATAAATGTTTGGTTCAACAAGAACAGAACACATAAAAGTACAGTTATTAACATCATACGGCTTCGCCCTAATACAGAGCGATCTTCATGCGAATACGTGATTGTGGAGTTACATTTGTTCTGCAAAACCGCCCTCTATTGTGAAGACGCTTAATAATATACAACCTCAATAATTAATCTTAGTTCTTATTTGAAAAAAAAAGACCTCGTCGGGTACTCAATTTGTGGCTGCAGTCTCCCTGTCCAGAAAATGAGCCACTTGTTGGAGGGCCGTTAGTGCCTATACGCCTGTATTTTGGAGGACTTAATAAATGCCACCGATGCTGCAGTTAACGCTGCCAATTACTGAGGCAAAAAAAAATTAAGAAGTTTACGAACCATCTACTCGAAAAGTAGAAGGTTAATTTCTCTGTAAAAGAGTATTCGGTTTGTTTTGGATTTGTTGTGTCCCTTTAAATTTGTGCCCAATAAACGCAAGTTCTTTCTTATTATTTTAAACAACAGGTATTGGTGAATTGACTGATTACTAATACACGACATTTTAGCATACAAATAAGTATATAAACAGTTTCGTACCTGCAAAGCCATCAATAGCCTAGGCCTTTGGGCAGCGAGTGTGGTACCGTCTCCCAACTGTCCCTCATCATTGTCACCCCACGTGTAAACTTCGCCGTTGTCCGTACACGCCACACAGTGAAGACTCCCTACAAGTATCGAATTATATACACACTCATGCCATTACAAGACTAGATCCTATATAATCTGATAGCTTATTTGACTAAGACTTTAACATTGACACCCAAAGAGCAATTAAGGGATCTATACTCGGAACTCCCTTGCGTGATCCAATCAGGAATGAAAATATCCACAGGAGATCAGGTTACCGACATAGCCTGAAGAATCGCCATTGCTCGCAGAAGAAATTATCGATGGGGCCGAAAAGCTCTGGAATGGTGTCCAATTACCAGAAGACGTAGCGATGGAAGGCCAAGGTGGCCAGTTGAGGTCACTTTAAAAAAAAAAAGGTGGCAAAGATCGAGGAAATACGCCGGTGGCGAGGTGCACAGGACCGGAGACTTTAAGGAAACCTGTATCCAGAAGTGGACGTCTTTCTGTTGATATGATGAGGATGATAATAACAGGTATAATGGAATATAAGTATGTACTCACCTGTAGCTATAGACACAATAGTTTTTCCTTGCATGCCAGTAACGCGCATGGGTCTTCTCACATGCTCATAGCTCCCGTGCCCAAGTCGATGATAATCACCTTTGCCCCTGCACGACAATACAAAATTATAATAGTTTAGAGGTATGCAGAACAGGGTTTAAACTTCCGCAAACCTCCATTGCGTAAGGTTGATCCTCTGACCAGACGAGTTTTGTGTCTGGTCCAGACGACGGTCGGATCATTGATTACGGACAGTTGTATATGGTCTGATCGCGCTGATTTTCGGTGTTTTAGTTCTTATGTGGCGACAAGGATGTCGCTATATTAGTACAGTTTAAAATGATGTCTTTGAAAGACGGGTGGTACTACCCACATCATGTGTTATAGTCAGTAGATATGTTTTAGCTGTAAAAGAATACGAACTAATTAAAAGCAAAGCATTCACCATGTTGCTATTTGTCTGACATTAAAAATTAACCACATTGGTTCGCACTTTTGCAGATCTCATCGACCCTAAACCCAATTTTTATTTGACTTACCAAGTATAAACACTTCCACATTGACATAACGCCACAGAGAATTGAGATCCACATTCTACTTTAACAACGCGCAGTCCTTTCAAGCAGTCTATCCTCATAGGTAGTTTACAGCCTTCTGAGCCACCACGACCTAAAACAATAGACAATTTAACTTATGATTCTTACTAGCTTCTGCCAGCGGCTACGCTCAAGTGAAAGTAGAAAATTGCTTTAATGGAAAACAATCCCGAAATAAACAGGTCTGTCTTATGTGTTATTCCGTATAGATGGATGGAAGGGGAGGCCAAAGAAAAGATGGATGGACTCGGTGAGGAGTGATATGAAAACAAAGGGAGTTAGTGATAGTGTGACGGGTGACAGGATAGAATGAAAGAAAAAAATGTGTTGCGCCGACCTCAAGTAATATGAGACAAGGGCAGGAAGAAGAAGAACCTGCTATATCAAAACATGGTTTTCCTGTGAGCCAATTTTCAACCAAATCCATTCAAGTCTGTCATTTGAGCTTGAAAGAGTAACAAACATACACAGTACATACACATGCATACCTACAAAGTATCGCCTTTTTAATAGAGTGCTATTTGTTACCTAGTTTTCCATAGTCTCCGTCTCCCCATGACCAAACATTGTCGTCGTCAGTGATGCACAGAGTCTGCGCATCTCCAGAGCCGCAAGCTACATCTATTACGCGGTAAGACGATAATGCATCCACCTAAAAAAAAATGCGCAAACTATAGCCTATTCGCGTTAAGAAAATAGTGACTTCATCGTTGTCACTCAGTTAAGATACGCTATTTGATCAATTAGATAATAACAAATTAGAAACCTGTGTTCACATTGATTAGTCAAAGTAAAAATTACCTCATCTCTACATTTAAACTTAAATATATAAAAAAGCTATTTTAGGACGCAATAACAACAATTTATTCAAACAAATGGTAGAAATGCTGTGACTACGTGGTTAGTGAAGAAACAAAACAAGTGGGACTTAGATAGTGCTATGGAACTCGCGGAACATGATTATTTTATTGTAAATGTTAATAAAAATATTGGCAATTCTGATTAAGTTTTTAAATAATTACTAAATATTAATATTTGAAAATACTGTGCAATAAAATGTTTGCTTTAATTTTAAGTAAAAAAAAACCGCCAAAAACTACGAAGTTTACTAATATACACAGATAACATATTCCACTTACCAATTTAGGCACAAGCTGGTCCTCCGAGTCGCCATGCCCCAGCCGTCCATACCTGCCCTTCCCCCACGTATAAATGCGCCCTCGAGCTGTCAAACACGCGGAGTGTGCGCCGCCGCAAGCGATCGCAACCACTTCCAGTCCCGATAGGGCTGTTATTAGCTTAGGACGGTCGTAGCTCCTGTTGAAAATGGAACCTATGATCGAGCAATTCTGGAAATTCCTCACCATAAAAACGTAGGTAAAGTATCACCTTGTTCCGACTCACGATAACGTCGCTGTTGGCTCGTCAGCAAATCGTCGATGGACGACAAGTGGACTTGCTTACGGTCACTTGGAACGACTTTTGGCGCGCTAACAACGATGATATCATCGCTGTCGGAACGAAATGAAACGAAATCGGAATACGGCGAAAGCTGTCAATCCGTCTGATGCTAAGTACTGGCAGCTTAATCAAGCAACTTAGGTATCGCGGTGATATGTGTAGTGCTTTTTTGCATTAGCACATATTTTTTTTTAGTTTGTTACTTACTTAAAAACAAACCTTCAAGATTTCGTTGTTCTGTCTTACACATTTCAACTCTGTATTTTGCTATACCTACCTACGTCTGTATGACGCAAGGCCGCCCGATCCCCATTTCCCTCCGTTATTGTGCTATCGCTTGCTTCGCATAGACTTCGTAATATTTAGAACGTTCAATTTTAATATTTTTATTTTTGTATAAAAATCTGATGTCTGAATTTTTTGAAGTCGTAGTCGTGAGAGGTTGCCAGTGTTTTACAAATAAGCCTGTAAATATTTTTTTTATCAAATCGTATGCTAGTCAATACACATACTTACACTCTATTCCCATGCCCAAGTTTGCCGTCTTCGCCCTCTCCCCAGCTGTAAACATCACCGTCAGCCGAAAGCGCTAAGCAATGCTTGCCTCCCGAATTACAAGCGACCTGGCAACACCACAAGAACACACATTATAAGCAATTACAACAGCGAACTTTAGATTTCAAATCTTTTTATGTATGTTTTTTTTTTAATGATTATTACGCTCGGACTTTACCACTATCACACGTGATAGAAAGCTATGATGGGGTCGACGATGGAGCATGTTTGCCTAGCAGCAGCCACAGGCCTAGCAGGAAACACAGACTACGGCGGGGAATACCACTCCTTAGCTGTACGCACATTGAATGTGTTCCCAAAATATATGCACTACACCTGCACCTATATGCACTTTTTGTGCATATATGTGTGATGTCCACTTTGTACTGGTGGCACATCATCGCACATCTGGTAATCTGATGATGGAACGAAATAAATGAAATGTATGCGTTTCTCAAGAAACAACTACAAGAATAGCGACGAGATTTTAATTCAAAGAGTACAAGGTTACTTTTAGGCAAGCCTGCTTCATCATCGTGTACCATCAAGTGAAATAGTGGATAAATGCGAGCCGAGCAATAATAATAGTAAACAAATAAAAAGTAATCGTGGAATTTTGTTCTTATTAACGTTTATTATTTACCTTTGTGATGAATACGTGTTGTATTGAAGCTAATAGAGTTGGTTGTGAGACGGAATCGATGCCTCCAATGCCCAATCTTCCTCCAGCGCCATAGCCTGTTGTACAACAGTAAAGTTTAATATTGGCATAACTTTACACAAAGACATCCCCTCCCCCCGCCTAGGAAGTGAACGAAATAAGCTGATTCCCGCCTAAAAACCAAATCCCCTGTGTAGTATGTTACTCTGTCCCACTACTGCTCAAGGTTGTTTCAGAGTTCAGAAGTAGGCGCCACTAGAGCGTAGCTTTCCGGTGGTATCTGCGCTGTAGGGTCAACTAGAACCTTAAATCCCTTTAAATTACCCGTGGTGGTTGAAGTCTCACCTGTAGGTAAAAATACGGCCACATCATCAGCTTAGCCTTTTCTCAACTATGAAAGGGTCGGCTTCTAACCAAATGACTTCCCTAACCGAGATACTGAGCACTATCAAAACCCCGTACACTTACTTATACAGCTATGAAACTCGCAAAATTATGCTTACCAGTAGCATAAACCTTCCCATCAGGTGTCACAGCGAAGAGCGTCTGTTCCCCTCCCACTAGTTGCACAGGATTGAGTGCAGCTAGCGCGTGACAGGGCGTCGGAGTGCGTACTTTAGCGCCTTCCACGCCGCCCAGTTGTCCGCGGTGGTTGTGGCCCCAGCCGTACACTGCGCAGCCGCGGGACCCACCGCCCCACCAACCGCACCAATCCTCTGGGCGTCTGAGAGTGAAGGCTTGATTCACTTACATACTCACTCATACACTCACTAACATAAACTGTATCTCTACACTCCATTAGAAATATGATTAGACATTTAAAGGATATATGCAATATGGAGATGCAGTAAATGTTAGTGCGCAATAAAATAATGTCAATCAAAGTCAGAACCGCAATAATGACTACATGTTTAAATCGTGTAAAAAGTTATAAATCTTATCGAAATTACGTTAAAGCGATGGGCTCGTTTATGACGTTTGACGCTTCGTTTGGCCCGCTCCAAGTTCTCAACCAATCAGAGAGTTAAACGTGGTAAACTTTCGATCGCGTTGACGTAAAAGTAACTCTCACTCTACTCAGTGGGCACTTAAGAATGTCTGCTAAGAATAATATAGCTAATATATATCTCACTTACTTGTTAACCCAATGCAGGAGTTGCTCATCGTGCTGCTTTGTAAACTTAGTATTATCCTCCCACAGGAACAACGACTCACTGGTCGTTTCATCACTATTGTACACCCCAAGGTCAGCCAACCTCTTGCGCACATCCGTTAGGAAAGGTGTGGGTAATGGGGTACGTCGAATAAGTGCATCTGCGGTGCGAACGCAGAGGCAGTAGCGTTTGAACCACGACCAGCGGACGGATTCGGGGCCGCTGCACACGCGGGAGTCCATACGGAGGCCACATGCGAGCCATGCTAGTTCCTGGGGAAGAATATTGGTTTTAGCAACATATACTAGGTATGGGTGGTGGATTACAGCCTATCCCTTTCATAGAGAAAAAGTAAGAATGTTTTAGGCAAATTATGGTAGTATATTTATTTCCGCAACTTTATAATTTTAGACAATTGTAACTAAACAAGTGTCTTCTTTGAGTTAACACCACTATGTCCATCACGCTACCCGTACATTTTTGAATACGGATATACTTGGGAAGGAACATTGTAGGCAGCTCCATAAAGAGCCAACGGGTTAAGCTGACATTTGGTAATAAAAGCTTGAATAGTAATAGAATCTCGGGTTTAGGTCGAAAATAGCAAAAGGAATGAATCAAGAAACGATTTCTTTATAAACCTTTTAACCGCGTACGGTCGGCTTTATTAATTTATTTTACTATCGCCTATGGGAATTGAAGAGCAAAACAAGATGGAGTACCTAGTTGCAAACACACGACCCTGGCGAATAGGACATGAAAACACTCATCTGACCAATCCGAAGCAAGCGGTCAATGGATTGAAGAAAGGAGGCCTTTGCACTTGAAGTAAAATTATGATGAAAAGATTTGTAGTTAACCTTGAGGTAGTGCGTATGTAAGAGATGCGTGCCAGTGCGCAGCGCGGGCTCCTCGTGGTCGTACTGCTGGTGCAGCAGCTGCGGCAGGTGCTGCAGCGCGGCCGGCGTGCCCGTGCTGGTCTCGCACGCGCCCAGCCCGCAGCCGCTGCCGCCGCACACCACGCCGCGCAGCCGCCGCACGCACCACACGCGCGCGCGCCACGCTGGAGGAGAACGTACAATTCAGCTAACTGCGCATTAACTTAGTAAAGCAGGCTAGACGCGGGCAGCAGTAGCAACAGTACACGAAAATATATAATTCAAGACTAGAATATAGGTGGATTAAAAATTGAACTGTTGCAGAATATAATCGGATAAAAGATTGAAATGATCCAGAATGACGGGTTGTGAAAAAGATGAATGGAAAAAGATTGCTGGTAGCAGAGATGAGAATATGGAGATGGATGTGTGGAGTGACGAGAATGTATAAATGAGAAATGAGCACATTAGAAGAAATTTGAAAGTGGCGCCAGTGACTGAAAAGTTGAAAGGGAATCGTTTATCTTGGCGTGGTAATGTAAAGAGGAGTGATGAAACGTACGTTACTAAAAAAGGGAGAGACCACAGAAAAGTTGGATGGATTTTGTGAGAAGTCATATCAAAGAAAAAGAGTAAGTCATAGCGAAACTGCTGACATGATAGAATGGAAGAAAAGTACGTGTTGTGTCGACAGTCGACCCCAAGTAACATGGGACTAGAGCTTTTTTTTTTTTTTTTTTTTCTGTCGACGGGGAAAATCATCATTGACGAAACCCGCTCTTGGGTGGAGCGGGAGACAGAGTCAGAGTCTTACTGACTAAAAACCCCGCGCCGTTCCTTCTAGCCTTCATACCGGGGCTCTAGTTTCCTTTCGGATAACCCCGACCCCGGTAGGCTTCGACCCCGATGGGCCCCTCCTGTTGCTGACAACTCCTTGAGGCGCGCGGGAACAGTGCGCGCCGTCGACGCCTTGGCTCGGTCCGGACAGTTACCGGACGATCGGACAGCGAGCTACCCATGGCTCGCCGTCCGCGAGCCCGCGTCTACGGTGTCTGGAAATCGGGATCGGAATCCCGGCGGCGGCGGTGGGGGCGCCGTTGCCTGATGCGGTCTGCCTCCTCCTTTGCTAGCATTACTGCTTCGCAGAAGGAGGCGACCGCCTGCCACTCCTCCTCGCTCCGGACCATGGCCTGAACCAAGGCCCGGCGCGAGAGGTCTCCGCCGCCGATCACCCCCACGAGGACACGGCGTTGCTCCGCCCAAGCAGGGCACACCTCAACTGTGTGCTCTACCGTGTCCTCCGGGCGTTCCGCACAGTGGCGGCACCCGGGCGTCTCTTCCGCTCGAATCCGATGCAGGAACCTCCCGAACTTGCCATGTCCGGTGAGGACCTACGTCATGCGGAAGGTAAGGACGCCGTGAGGTCTTTCCAGCCACGCCTCAAAGAGGGGACTTACCGCCATAATTGTGGCGCGCCCAGCACTGGGTTGCGATAGTCGCTGACGCCATTTCACCGTGAGATGGGACTAGAGCTGGAAGATGATGATGAAATATTAAACTGTTCCTCTTGTGCTGAGCTGAGTAACTTTTCAACTTTTTACACTAGAAATCAGATGAACTGTTGAATGGTAAGTAAAAAACATAACAAGATGCTCCATAATAGATATATATAAACTCACATAGTGTAGGCATCTGTGCGCATATAGCCAATGCTTGGGCTAACCGCGGCGCCAGCTGATGATCGTTTGATATGGCCGCCAACAATGGACCATCGAGTAGCCGCCATGCTAACTCCACTGATGGACAAGATAAGACATAGCGATCCGATCCGCTGTCCTGTGAAAAAATATGAAATAATCATTACAGTGTAACTTCTTATATGTGATTGTCGCGTCTTTAGCAGAATATTCGATGGCAATACACAATGCGTTTGTACAGTTGGAGTATGACAACTCGGAACCAATGTTTCTTTTCTTCTTAATCTTTTTCACACTAGTAAATTACTCCTGTATCGTGAGTGCATTCAATCATTTATATTTGCTACATATAGCTTGTTCCTGGGTGCTTTGTGTACCACGGAACAACTATTTGATCCGCGCGAGATAGAAACCGTAGTCAATAGTCGTTTTCACGTCAAGCGATAACGATAGTGACACGGATGTGATGATGTTGAGGCGTGACACTACCAGTCTAATCATGGATCATGTCGTTACCTTACAAAAAAAAAAAAATTTGCTCATTATTTCGATTTATATTATATGACGTTTTTATCCGATAATGACGTCGAAGTAACACTTACAGATACTGAGATTACTTACAGTTACTGAGTGTGAGGGCAGCATAGGATGCGCCGTGAACCTCCAACCCCAGCCATTAACGGAACCATCGCTAGTAAATCTCCAACGCAATTCATCGCCTGAATAAAGGAAATTAGTATTTTGAAACCAGTTTAAAAGTCCTCCATACTGTATTTTTGACGATTCTGATGGCATTTGAAAAATATTTAAAAATACTGTGTAATAATAAGTTTGCTATAATTTTAGAACGGTTTAATTTTAACTTCAATATGAATACCTACATCTATACTTTACAGTAGCCCTGATAACGTCACTATATTCTTAACGCGAACAGACTATAGTATCCAATTACTCCTGTATTCCCTCTTAATAGAAGCTATACTATATTACCGTTGACAATGATCTCCTGTGCCCAGTCAGCAGGTTCCCGACCAGAACGAGTTGCCAAGACCCGTCCGGTGCTGTCCGATATCGTCAATGGATCATTGCGACGCTCCGTGGAACATCCTTGCTCGAAGACTACGCGGAGAGATGATGCGCCGGGGATCTTTACTACACCTGTTGCAATATAAAATGGTAACATAATCAGCCTGAGCCTTATGATGTTCCCCACTGCTGGGATACAGGCTTCCTCTTTAGAAGAGGGAATGGGCAGCAAACCTCCGTACGGACACACATATCACACAGATATATAATCGATTTTTTTTTTCTAGGACACAGTGTCCTCGCGATGTTTTTCTTCGCCGTTTTTAGAACAGTGATGATGAAATAAATTACACAAAGTAATGTGCCTGGCTGGGTTTGAGCCCGAGACCTACTACTCGTAAGTCGGGGCTATTACCACCGAGCCACCACTGCTCTTGCAATAACTACATGTTACAAACATTCTGATTAAAATTTTGAATAGAGCAACTATACGTGTTGTTAAGCGGCGCTTATCGATGCGGAGATTTACATTTCAGTTTACTAGTGTGAAATTTAACCTAAAAATATCAACTGAATTTCTTTTATGTAGGCGAGAATATATTATGCTGGTGATATTATAAACCACAAGTGTGTATTCAGCAGAAGGTGCGTTCTCTGTTCCTTTACAGATAGTAAGGGAAGAGCGCATCTGCTATGTCTTGATCGCCCCCTAGTTTGATGGGATGACAACCCGATATGACCGGGTAATGATCAGGAATTTTACCTGATATATCAGTATCATCAGCATACGGATGTGGACTGTCCACTGTGACAGGTTGTGGAGGGGCCCTCCCTCCACCCGCGGCCGCTTCTTCCAGTTCACATACACATACTTCTACTACCATGTCTGCTACTGCTGGTTTACTTGCGCAGAGAGCTGGACAAAGAAACATGGAAGCATGAAAAACATGAAGAAATAAGGATGGCAGATCTAATTAGTATAAGTTAGTTTCTTCATTTTGGGTTTATTAATCCATACAATAAGATAAAAGGATAATAAGGAAAAAACGGAAGCCTTATAGGTTTATTTTGTTGTCCGTCCGTCCGTCTGTCTGTCTGTCTGTCAAGACCCTTTATCTCGAGAACGCGTAGAGGTATCGAGTTGAGTTGTTGTTGAGTTGTTTCTGCGGTCTCTTCAAGCTATGAAAAAATCAAACTTCTAAGTAAATGATGAAAAAAGATTCAGCCGTTTATGTCGCAAAAAACGTATATTTTGAAGTATTAAAATATACGTTTTTTACCAAAAGTACCCTATAAATTTCGATTTTTGAGAGTACTCAAAGATCGAAATTCATAGGGTACTTTCCATTGACCAAAATCCTGAAATCTGGCACAAAGCGAGGTCTTATAGCACAGGTATAGGAATAAATCTGAAAATAGTAAATTTGTTGTAACATACGTCACAGAAAAAAATTTAATTCGGAAAAATTTTGGAGACTTCATTCAGGAATTGTAGTTTGCACGGAACCCTCAGTGCGCGAGTCCGACTCGCACTTGTCCAGTTTTTTTTTTAAATTATATATTTACGATTCTAAAAATATAAATCAGAAAAATGTCGGATATTTTGTACTGTAAAATAATAATAAATTATTAGTTTTATGACTAATTTTACTTACCCATAAGAACATCAGTGATTATCTTTACAGCGTTACCAGAATCTGGTATCCTGCCGGCCGCCGCTAACTTCAGTAAGTCGACTAGAGCTCTTGCGTCTGATTCGCCTAGTTGTGATGTAAACTCATCTAGCGCCAACTGCAAGAAAACTTAAATTAGATATTGTCTTGACATTGCGCGTGGAGGGCATAAAAACGTTTGTCTTCTATACAAGACCGTGGCGTTCAAAAGGTTAATTAATGTATAAAGCTAAAGAACAATGTAACTGACCTTGGGAGCTTCAGCTTGTTGGACTGTCATGGTAGCAGCCGCGACGGAAACAGCGCTTGATGACATCACAGCTGAATGTCGAGATGAGATCGAACCGCTTAGCGGACTGCTTGCTCCACTCTGTATAAAAGAAAATACTTTCGGACAATCGTCACAAGAGTAAAATCGAATGTCTCATACAGGCTAAATTAAATCACATTTGAGTAGATTACTGTATTTGGCAACTTGAATCTATTCTATTAGATCTTCATTTGTTTAGCTCCTACTAGCGTCATCGCCTGCATTTTTTGGGGTTGGAAATCATCCAGTGACTTCTTCCGCTTTCTTCAGACTTTCCGCAGACTTTTACTGAATAAAACCACACGTGTGTCCATCAGTTACCCTTAGTATTCTAGGACCACGGGTTTGCTTTTCAGAAATTGCCCGCGGCCCATCATCACCCGCTTAAAAGTAGGAAATCACGCCAAGGAAACACTCTTCCGAAATAAGCGGTATCCTATGTTCTATTCTAGGCCTTGGTCTAGGTGTGCCAAATACGAGTATAATCCAAATCCTAACCGTTTGAGCGTGAAGAAATAACAAACACACACACACACATATTTGCATACAAATTTTCGTCTTTATAATACTTTTTTTTATTGCATTGTACGTAACTTACCGGTAAAGTAGCTCTATCGGCGGGCGCTTCTCCTCCTCCAGTTCGTGCATCGGCTTCAGCATCTTCGTCTTCAGTGTCAATGGTAGTTACCACAGGAACGGCCGCTGAAGACGCTTCATGAGCGCGTAATGCTTCGACCAGTAAGTGTCGCGCCTAATAATTTGTAAAGAAAGACAATTATAAGGCATCTGTTCTTGTGTCACAAATATCACTACTTTATCGGTTTGCTACCTATAAAATGTAGTCGTGATGAGACTTAGGGTTAAGATACATCTGAGATCCTACGAAGACCACTTAACGCGATCGATTTTACGACCTAAACTGAATAGTTAACGGGATGGAGTTATATAGGGTTATGTGTAAAACACTGGCAACCTCTTAGGACTATGGTACTAAGATAATAAACAACAACTTTTGTTCTTAAAAGTTTATCACATTTTAGTTCATCAGATTTTCATACAATAATAAAAATATTCAAATTGAACGTTCTAAATATTACGAAGTATATGCGAAGCAAGCGATAGTACAATATTGGAGCAGGGATCGGGCGTCAGGGGTGCTTGTTGCGCTTGTGTCGCGTCATACAGACGTAGGTAGGTATAGCAAAATACGGAGATGTTAGAACACATTTGATAAATAGAACAACAAAATCTAGAAGGTTAGTTTTTGGTAAATAAATTATGTTTTGTAAAGTCATAGAACAAAAGTTATTGTTCATGATGTTAGAAATACTGCAAGGTTGTTAGTGTTTTACAAATAACCTGTATATTATATAGAAACAGGAATGTGCAATTCGGTGCGACCAGATGTACCTTATCCCATAGGATTTTTTGGTAACGTGAGATATCGGGTCTACGTCGGAAGGAGTGTTACTTAATGAGTAACGCAATGTTTAAGCAGATGTATACTGTTTTACCTGTGTAATATGCAATGCTAGTAAAATAAGTGACAGTGCATGTTGCACGGCCACAGGCGGCTCCAAGCCCAAGGCCGAACCCGCCAGCGAAGCTCGCGGCCCCTGAGGCTCATCTGCTACTACTTCTTCTGAGTACAGTCCTGCGGAGAAAGAAATGATCAATTAAGTAAATATATAACTCGTTAATTCTTTGTGGTATGCTCAAATAATGCGCATGTTACTCAAGCCGATGGGCCATTGAACCAGAGCATAGATTGTACAATAACCATACGTTAAAAATTGTTGCGCAGTGTCAAATGCGATAGTGTTAAATGCAGTTTTGTGTAACGAAAATGACATATTCGAATCAATTTACAGTTAATACTTTTATTGACCTAAGATTTTTCTATTGTTGATAATGTCGCGGTTTTCTATTATCTCACCTGATTCACTCAAAGGATCATCCAACGTTGGGAACAGAATCGGTGCTATAAATGAATCCTCCTACCAAATTTCGATCAGGTTACTTACCAAGACTCTGGGCTCCCAAAGGATCCTTCAACGTCGGGAACGGTAGAGGTGCTATATGTGGCGAATGAGCATCAGTTTGTAAGGCAGCCGGTCTTAGGGACCAGGCGGCTGAATGTGAGGAGCCGGCCGCCGCCCGTTGGACTCCTTCGACGCCAGCTACCAAAGCGGGGCGGCGGTTCACGCAGGTGGTCCCGTTGCCTTGCTGGCCGTGGTCGTTGTCGCCCCATGCCCAGACCTGGGTTACGACAAATATTATGATGTTTAATGACACTTAAATGTTTCCCTTTAGAATCTTGTGTAATTAACTCATGTGTACTTGTTGCGTTTAAGCATGATAATAACGGCCAATGACCCTAATTTGGTCCACGGCTGAAACTTTACTTGTCCACATTTTTTTTTTTTTTGTTGACGTAAAACGTTACCTATAGTTAGTAGCTATAAGTTTGTTGTTCGGTTTTCCTAATATCTTGCTAAAAGATATCAGGAAAAAGGCGAAGACTGCTATTCTCTATAACAGCACAACTATAGCTAGGGTTTTACTTTAAAGGAGGAAAAACTGGTGTCGAGTATTTATTTCTACAATATTTACCTGATGTTCACTAGTAACAGCAAGACAATGCAATGCTCCAACAGCAACATGTATCACTCGACGTCCGCGCAACGCTTCCACAAGCGTCGGTCGGCGCACATGCGCGTCACAACCATGTCCGAGGCGGAAGTAGTCGCCTTTACCCCATGTCCAAACCTGGGAGAAAATAAATTCATCAACGTAAAGAAAACAAAAAATCATTTCATTTCAGATTCAGACTCAAAAATATTTTATTTCACATAGGCCTACAAGGGCACTTATGTAAAGTCAGAAGCTAGCGCACGGTTCCAATTTTTTGTTTCCTGTGGAGAATAATCGGCAAGGAAAACATGAATATAGAAAGTATCTAGTTTTGGAACCTTAAACTTAATGCCATATGCGACAACGTGTCAAACTCAAACTCAAAGCATTTATTTCAAATAGACCATTTGCAGGCACTTTTGAATAGTCAAATGTCGGTCAGTCCAAAAAAGTGAAGCTAAATTGCACGTTCAAAAGCGAAGATCTCTATGGAAGTGTAGATCTCTATGGAGAGGAACATGCAAGAAACTCCATGGACACTCTTTTAAATCATATTATGTCTTTATGTCCTTGGTATAAAATACATTAATAAAAAAATATAATAAATTTCTTGAAACTGTTAATAAAATTATCAACACTCAAGTAGATAGAAGAGTAATACTTATCTAATAACTCACACACTTAGACTAGGTAAGAAATAGATTAATAATCTTCAACGATCGACTTAGTGCTTTGTGATGAAAATTCAGTAGGGCACTAATATTTAGGTATTCGTTTTGGTGTCGTATAATGAAATGAAAATGGATTATCCAAGATTATGAACAAAATCAGCATGCAATCAAATCCTTTTACCTCTCCATCTCTAGTCAAAGCTAAGCTGAACTGTGCGCCGCACTCCACTTGAATAACTCCCAGAGTATTCAGTCGTTCTATGTTCATCGGTACTGCGCAACCGTCAGACCCGCCACGACCTGAAACCGAGGAACCTAGTTCACTTATTGGTACCTGCCAGAGTATTCTAGAATATAAAGAGTAGGGTAGTCAAGCAACTTGTTTGATTTTGATAATGGTACTTCAACGTTCCAACTGTAATTCACGGTCCCAATGACATTCATTCTTCATCTACACCTGTTTGACATTATGATTCTTATTTCCAAAAATTTTTTTTTTTTAAGCATATGTTTCCATAGCACCAAGTATTGTAAAAACTTACCCAATTTCCCAAAATCACCGTCTCCCCAAGAGAATACCTTTCCACACGCTGTCAATGCCAAAGTTTGCGCGTCTCGTGATCCACAAGCAACTTGTACTACTCGTAGGCTAGATATTGCTTCCACCTAAAACATAAAAACGGGTGAACGGCTAGACGTGCAAGATTAGACCTTATTGCCTGGTAAGTAAGGTTAAATTTATTCTATACAACGTGTAACGTTAAATGCGCAAAACTTAAAAATAGTTTGATCAGAATAAGGAGCAGATCAATTAAACTACTTTTTAATCGAGGTTAAATTTTTCAAAAAAAATTAATTAAAAATGTCGCCCTGTCTATTTATGAATAGGTCAAGCCATCACGTGCGCAAACCCACCGAAATAGGTAAACAAACACAAATGGTTGTAGTCCAATCAAATTTTCTCATACACGAGATAATAAAAGTTCTTATTTCAATGCAGATATTAATTTTAAACAAACTAAAACTGCACAAAAAAAAACATTTAAAAAAAATTTACCTTAAATTTTTTTAAATGTTTTTTTTTTCACAGAATTAGGTCAATTAAATTAAAAATCATTTGGGGTGTCTGAGGTTTTGCGCATTTAACGTTACACGTTGTATACGGTATTTTACGGGATACATTTTGGAGAGTGTGCGCGAGAATTGTATGGCTTGATTCCGCCATCTCCTTTCTACCACCGGACAACCCGACGAATCGCGAGTATCCACCCTTACGTTGTCGAAACCTCTACGGACGGGACTAAGCGTGTCACCTCGTTGTTTATTTATTTTATATACCGCATGTATGCGGTATATCGAAGGACTGGAATAATTTGCCTGCTGTGGTCTTCAAGGCTAGAGTGAATAAGATAATAAATTAGTGTGCCTCACCATGAACGATTGCATCACTGCTTACCATCAAGTGGAATCAAAGTTAAGCACTAGTTTAACCTTACTAATATTATAAAAGCGAAAGTGAGTTTGTTTGTTACGTCTTCACGCCTAAATGGCAAAACCGATTTTGATGAAACTTGGTACACGGATAGACTATGTCCTGGAATAGGACATAGGATACTTTTTATCCCGGAAGTATGTTCCCTTGGGATAATTAACTGCTATCACGCGGGCAAAGCCGCTGGGAGCAGCTAGTATTATATATAAAAAAAACATAACCCGAACCAAATGTCCACTATGCTAGTTTAGTCTATTTTAAATTGTTCATTTTATCCCTTACCATCTTAGGATAGAGTTGCGTCATATCGTCTCCATGCCCAAGCCGGCCATATTCACCCATTCCCCATGTATACAGATGGCCGCGCGCAGTCACGCACGCGCTGTGAGCGGACCCGCACGCTATACCGACCACGCGCTCTCCGGCTAACGTTTCTATAAGTCGGGGCACTTCTAGTGTGATGCGGTTTCCGTGACCAAGCTTGCCGTCCTCGCCTTCACCCCAGGAATAAACCTTAAAATGGAAATTGGGAATTGATAGGGTCAAAATAGACAAAATAAATTATTTAGTAGACCAAACACAGATTTTTATTCTATGAAATGCATTAAAACAGGTATAACACAAAAGATATAATTAAAATACTATAGAGACTTTTAATGAAAAATACTTTATCAAAATTAAAACTCATCATCTTCCTGCCCTTGTCCCGTTTTATTTGGGGTCGGCGCAACACGTTTTTTTCTTCCATTCTGTCCTGTCACTCGTCACGCTATCACTAACTCCCTTTTCTTTCATATCACTTCTCACACAATCCATCCATCTTTTCTTTGGCCCCCCTCTCCCCCGCCGTCCATCCACATGTAAACTCATAACTTTTTTAGCAACATGCGTTTCGTCCCTCCTTTTCACATGAACATACCAAGACAAACGATTTCCTTTCAACTTTTCAGTCACTGGCGCCACTTTCAAACTTCCCCTAATATACTCATTTCTCACTTTATCCATTCTTGTCACACCACACATCCATCTTAACATTCTCATCTCTGCTACATGTAATCTTTTTTCATCCATCATTTCACAGCCCAACATTCTGATCTATACAGTACGACAGGCCTTATCACGGACTTGTAGATTTTACCCTTTAACTTGAGGGGCATCCGTGGGTCACAAATGGTTCCCGTGACCTGTCGCCATTTCATCCGATCCGATGTGTTACGTCCCGGTCTACCTCACCATCCCCTTGGACGAGCGACCCTAGGTACCTAAAGTCGGAACAGATCGGTATGGGCGTTCCGGCGAGAGATAAAGGCACAGGATTGGAGAGACCGCCGAAATCGCAGAACAAGTACTCTGTTTTGGTTCTGCTCAATTTCAGGTCAACACTCTCCAGTCTGTGCCCCCACACTTCCAATCTGTTCTGGACCTCTAGGCCACTCTCGGCAACCAGAACAATGTCATCGGCAAACAACATACACCAGGGAGCTTCTTCCTGAATGTCCGACGTCAGAGCGTCCATTATCATCAGGAAGAGGTAAGGGCTGAGAGCCGACCCCTGATGTAAGCCGACAGCCACATTGAAGCAGTCCGTGGTGCCAACTGTAGACCGGACCCGGGTATTACATCGGCTGTACATCGCTCGGACCAACTGCACATACTTCCCAGGCACACCTTTCTCCTTAAGAGCCCACCACAGAACCTCACGAGGTACCCGGTAGTATGCCTTTTCGAGGTCGATGAATACCATGTGCAAGTTTTTATGCGCACTTCTTCAAAATTAAAACTCATTTATTATTATTATTTTTAATTCCGGATCGACTTAAAGCAACGCTAAGCCTCTTTGTTTTGTGCTTTATTACTTACTTCAGTACCATTCTCATATCGTAATTTTTACCAGCTATGCAAAGATCACACACCTCTTGTTGGACGACTCTTTTTGGTCAACCGTCAACTCTAACCTTCTAAAACATTAAACAATTAAAAAAAAGAACCTTGTATAGTCTTACCTTCCCATCAGCAGTGAGCGCAAGCGCATGTTTCCCTCCAGAATGCACGGCGACCCGTCGTACCAGCACATGTGCGAGGTACGGGTTAGCGCGCGGAGAGGACACGTTGTTGCTATGGCCTAGACCAAGACGACCGTTTGTACCCTCACCGCATGCAAACAGCTGTTGAAATAAAGCTCTTATTAACTGAGATCAAAAATTGGCTTAAAACGATTAAGGCCTTTGCCCTTTGTAGTGTACTGCTATCACATTAACATAATATAGGGAGCCCTACAGTTAGTAACAGTGTTTGATTCCATACTGTGATATTACGCTGCGTGAAATATTGATTGTCGCTCATATGAATTGGTTACCTAATACACATTTTAAAATTTTTTGGGAGTTCTACTAAACACGTCTCTTGGTTCAATAAAAAGATCGACCAATTAGACTCGACTGAAGAATCAGAATGTGTTCTTCTCAAATATCCCGTAAACTTATTTACTTAGTATAAAACAAATTCGCTTTCCGTATCAGCCTGTTTTTTTTTTAAATAAGCGACTGAAAAAATAAATAATCTCAAGACAAAATAGGCACATTCAACTGTAAAAAGATTTCACGACAAAAATATCTTGACATATGATTTACAAGCTTTGAAATATAAGATTTCAACTTGATAGGTTCATATAATCGCTACTTATATTTATTATTGTCCTATGATTATTATTATTAATATAATGCTGTTGAAAAAACTGTTTAAAATAACAAGTTATTCACGATTTTTCCATATATACTTTGTTCCTGTATAACTCATATATCCCATGGATATGGGCAATTTTTTTTCGGTGAGGTAAATTGTGCATTTTAATAAAGCTATTGATACCTAATTTGTCTGAATCGACTCTGGGTTTTTTTTGGACCATCTCTTTTATCTACTAACTACTAAACTACGGAATGATTTTTTAAGCTTTTTTCACTAATAGAAAGAGCAATAAACGAGGAAGATTTATGTATATAATTTGCACTCAAACAAACCCGAGGCTGATTACAAGTAAAAATTTAAGAACATACCTTTCCATCATGAGACACAATAAAAAGAGTCTTCGATCCGCCCGCAATGTGTACGGGGCGGTAAGCGCTGAGACTAGGTGAGAACACTGGAATTTTAACCTTCGAGCCTTTCACACCACCTAATTGGTCCTTGTCATTCAAACCCCATACGTATACCTGTGGAAAAAAGATCCCATGTTGCAAAACTGGCCTGAACAACTTTCATTAAACCTCCCAGCCCCAGTGTACTGAAAACGGTACACCTCGGTACCAGCTAATTTGAACCTTATTGTTACGTAAGAAGGTTTAAGTTAGCTGCTACGAGTACACCTCGTACCAGCTAGCGTAACGTAGCCGTTTTCGGTACATTGGGGCCTGAGAAGAAAAAAGTTTAGTCATTTTCAAAATAAATACTTACTTTTGGACAGTCACTTGGTAATGCTGGTGGATTGTTATCAGCAGACACAGCGCCTGTTGGATTATCTTTTTCCATCCAATCTTCTGCTACGAAGTTCATACTCTGAAACACTCAGTACAATCAAAACACATCCTTATTTCTGTGTCATTAGAGTTTAATTTACTTGAGAGTTTGCTAACCTGTAAAACTTCAGTGTAAAGCGGATTAGGTCTGAAGCCAGTTATGTAGAGACCATGGACTCGGCAGTCAGCATTGACGTTGCGATTCTGTTTTATTCCGATTTCAATACAGGGATAATACTGCAACAAAACAATACATTAATTATAAGTTATTGGGATGTAAATTTTTAATTCATCTTTGAGTATATTAACTAGGACAGACTAGACATTACATAATATAGAATTAGCTGCGGTATAAATATTAGCACTATTTATAGTAGTCTTTAAATTATAAAATAAGGAAACTACATTATCGTTTTGGGACTAGCCTGTAAAGATATTTGTAAACTACTAATAAATAAATAAAAAATAGTTACTGAGATTTAGAATATTTGAAATGACAGCATAGCGTTTAAAGTCAATGAATGACAGATTTTCCTAGAGAGAAAAAAATACATAAGATCTTTTTTGCTCTCTGGGAAGAAACAGAGAAAGCTTTTGGCCAAAAATGGGACTTTAGAGGGTAATTAATAATAAAAATAGATTAGGTTAAACTGAAACAGTAAACAAACCAGCACAAACCTGTTTACAATCAGCCAGCAGCTGTATCTGCGCTAGATGCGCGGGCGGTCGGTCCCTTGCGGAGGCGGCGGGCGCGCACGGCACGGCGGCCAGCGGCGCCAGCGCGGCGTCGTCGAACGTGGCGCCCGCGCGCACCGCCAGCGCCGCCGGCCCGTGCGCGCCGCCGCCCACGCCCAGACCCAGGCGACGCACGCGTACGCCGCTGCGCATTTCAACGCGGATCCAGTGCTGCAAATAGTACATTTTGATACAAGTGTAGTAAATTTGTCATTGCGACGACAAACCACGTGTATCAAACGACGTTTTTCAATACACTTACGAAGAAATAAAAACGGGAATTGACGCGCGACTCATCTAGTTCACTTAGCTCGCAGCCTGATAACGTAAATACAATAAACTATTCTGCACTAGTACAGAAAACAGTAAAAGTGAGAGATAGTGCCAGATTTTTTGCGTTTCAAGGCTGCGGGGATTTTTTCAAATAATCCCGCAGCCCTGGGGATGTTTGCATCCTAAAATTTGTGTCATCCACGCGTACAAATTATTCGTTTAGAATTACAGCAGCATGTGTTTAAAGCACTATTAATCACACAATATTATTATTAAAGGTGAAAACACAAAGGTAGACCATGTCCTGGAATAGCACGATAGATATTTTTTATTACAAGAGTATGTTCTCTAAGGATAAAATTTAACTTTTCAGTATTTCTAATATTGCTAAGTTAACCCTTATAAATATATATATAATGTAAATTTGTTAAATAATGACTCACCTGACCATTCCCGCTAGAACTTTGCCAGTATGTATGTGGTTGTGAATCTAACAAACGCCTTGCGCCTGCACCGGGTCGACATGACGATACGCGCACGGCTCGTACAGCGCCGCGCCAGCCGACTGCAGTTCCACCAGCACTTTCACCCCATTCCGCTAATTTAAAAAAAATGGGTATACTTCTTCTTCTTAGCGTATAGATGGCAAAATCAGTCAAATGCCTTGCCCAGCCCAGAAATCGGCCACGGCAATGCTGCTGCTGATGCTGTCATTAGGTCCCTAAGTAAGCAAGCAGGATACTGGTATACTAGTAAATAACCATTAAATGGATCAAAGAATACAACTATTCCCGTGGTATGGATGCAGCGGACGAATTCTCCCTAAGGGGTTCGAGTATAGTAGCGTTGGAGCCTGAACCCATTGTGCCACCTACACAACCTGGCAAGGAACCGCACACGAGATCTATACCACAAACTATGCAAAAAAAAACAAAAAAAACCTTAGTTGCGCAAGTCACGTTTCAAGTTTTGCCCAGTGGTCAGTGTCCATACAGGTCAAATACTTTGTGAACCCAGATACCCTCCGCCAAATAGTCAGTAACAGCAAGGCACTGCTGATCTTCCTTGAGGAGCTGGGGTAGGTCGAATGATTAATGGGTAGAAGGACATTTGTGTGGGCCATATGCAAAATAAGCGCTTTAGACGTAGAGTTATGGACAAAGCCCGATATAAAAATAAAACCAAAAAAAAAAAATGGGTAAGTACTAAATTATTATATTAGCTTTCAGTGTAGTTCATCGTATTAATTCATGAATCCCCAAGCGACCACCGGTGGCCGCGCGTCTATTGTCTTACTATTGTGTCTCTAATTGACGGTATCTGAAGGGTTAAAAAGGCTTCCCTTCCACGTATCTCTATCTAGAATAGTTTTGTATTATCCCTACTTTAATTTTAATACCGCGTTACACTTTGTTTTTGTTTATTATCAATCAATTCTGCTATAAATTTGCTAGTCAAGCTGAGTATAAGAATTAACATCTTAACTTACATTGCTTTGTTAACTTACATTGATCAGTAACGAGTTCCATCTCGCTGACTTGTCCTGTCCAACCAGGTTGTTGTGGAAAATCAACGGTCAAGTCGCGACCGTTGCTTGATATTGCTGCAATAAAAGATTAATATAAGTACTGGTGTAATAAAAGTTCCGTTTCATATAATGGCGCAACATGATTTTGACATTACTTACTTAAATATGGCTAACGTATTTTTGATAGTCGGGTTACTAACTATATGGGCGACTAACTTAAAATACCCACTGAGTCGAAGATGAGCAAGGACTTACGGAGACGTGTATGTCGTGATTGGCTGAATCCATTCCCTTCTGGAACTATCTCAGTCTCACACAAAACTCAATCTTATTTTTATTAGGCTTAAACTCAATATTAAACGTAATTATATTTATTATTGAAATACGTACAAGTAACAGCCCCAACGCTAGTATGGTCGATACACCCCCACTTGTACCGCGGCTGTGTGACAGCAGCCCGCACTCGCACTCTGTCCCCCACTGCAAATGGTGGAGTGCCCGATACCACTTCAGCGTGCAATGCGCGTACGCCGAATACACGACCTAGGCCGCGCCATTCCACCTGCGTAATAGATTTAGAGTTTTGATTTTCGAACGATTTTGAAATTTTGAGATATGATCATAGTCTTTTCACTGCTATTTTGTCTCTTACAGCAACCTTATATGAAAGATAATAAAGATTACTGAGATGCAAAATAACTAACTAGGCCTACTATCCACGGACGTGTAGCTACATAGACGCGATGGCATGACGTTGTCGCTTGATTGACAGAGTTTCATAGTGTTGTATGCAAGCTTCATGTAGGCGCACAAAATGCGTTCGATGACCAATACGCGTCTAGGTAGCTACGCATACGAGTAGTAGGCCTTAGAAGAAAAATTATGGTTCTTTCATATACTTTTGTTTCATTATAATTTTGTCCATATCTAAAGTTATTTATTTTATGCCCAATCACATCTTAGTATTACTTAAAGAAAAAAGTAAAGTCGTTAAAATGCAAGGATGTGGGTAATGCAAAAAATTTGAGGCCAATATTAGAAATAATATCAAGGGAATAATGACTTATGAAGTATGAATAATGCATACACATATAAACATATAATTATCTAAGCGTCAATAAAGAAACTACGCTTAAAAAACAACTTAAAACTTACGTGTAAGAAGACGTTTTGTTTTATATCGCGTTCAACTTTTTGTACTTGTCCGACATCGCCTAAAGCGACCTGAAAAAACACGTTCAAACTCTCAAAATAACTGAAGCAAGCTTACTTACTGAAAAAAGCCTAATAAATGAATTCAATTAAGCTAAAACGTGAATAAACATGGTATTTCCAGAAAGTAAAACTAGCAGGATATTAGCAGTAGATGAGTAGATCTGTTATCACGTTCACTGAGAATGACACAAAATTAGCCCGATGCGTTGCTTACCAGTGGAGCATACGATGAAAGCTACTCAATGTCCAAAAGGTCGATGTATGCTCATTTCGACCGACACCGCAACCAGAAGAAAGCTTAAAATTTGTTAGGAAGCGTGTTAAATGTGATGTTGAGAAACATTGATGAGCGAAAAAAGGTATTGGGTAAAAATGTGTGTTTATGTGAACAGGTTTCTGAAGTGTTTATAAACTGCTAGTAATGGTTACCTCTGCCGAACAACTGATCAAGTTTGGTAGAGGCAACTCTAACGCAAAATTTAAAATCATAGTGGAAAGGCTAGTAGAAGTGGCCAACTGGTGGATCGCGGCTGTTATTTTGCCGTACGAACATATCAGAGAGAAAGAACGAGCGAAGCGAGCAATTTGAGCTAGTCAAATTCTTGAGCTCGCTTCGCTGGTTCTTTCATATTTGATTATTCGATTATTATTTTAACATAATTCGATAAGATTTTTTTTTCACGATATGGAAATTTACCATATACAAAGCGTTGCTTTTATTCATTTGTTAAAATGATTTTGTAATTGGTAGATTTCACAGAATTTAATTAGTGAACAGTAAATCGTGGATCTAATCAAGTTAGCCACCCCCGCTTTAGAGACTTTTTAGTTGTGATAAAGAGGAAGTGTAAGGAGCAAGAGAAGTGTTGTATTGAAAAGAGCAGTAGCCGTAGCATTTCATCAGGATCATAAGCAAGTGATACTCGTTTTCTGTGATGTCCAAAGCAAAAAACCATATAAAACTTACCGGTTCAACCGCTTTACAGCACCGTACAGTCATCCCCGGAGTGATGACGTCAGATAAGTACTGCGCGTACTCTTCCTCAGAGGCAAAGCAACTGCGCCATCTGTACGGAATCTGTTTCTTCTCCGGTTTAGCAGTCAAAGGCCTGACTTCAAAGACCGAGTCGTCCATACCGTGTTGAGGTAGTTCTAATAGGTAGACTACCAAGGCTTCTACTGATGGTAGACTTGTTCCCCCTGTAAGGAATATTGAGCTTTATGATTTTGAAAATACAGTTCAAATTTGTTCGTACAAGTTAGTGAGTTTAGATCCTAATAGCAGTAGATCGTAGAGTATATTTGAACTTTATAGTTATGAACATAAATGGTTTGTATTTGAATGGGAAGTATGGTTGTTATGTTACCTAAAGCTTGAATAGCGCCATATACAGCGTGTCTAGAAAATCCCATTTCGATAACTTGCTGTACTTGTGAGGAGTTGGCCCATGTGTTAAGGTCTTTTCTTGCTGCAAAAGAAAATTCAAACAGAATATTATAATCACGGTGTTTTTTGGGAAATAAACTTGTTTTCTTTTCGACTAGTGTTTATTTTTTAAATGCCTAACAAGGCAATGTTTACCTAAATAAAATCGCGGTTTGACATCTTATGTATGGAAAATATGTCAATCAGCCATATTATTCAACAAATAAAAACTTACAAAGAGATGCAGTGCTTGTTGAAGGACCCATAGAAATCTGCATTACATTGCTTTTGTCTATGATCGGCATTTCAGGTGGAGTCTCATGGTCTTTTTCGTCTCCTGTAGAAGTAAGAAAAAAAATAATAATATCTAAATAAATAAAAAGAAATGTGGAAATGGAAACAAATCGAATTTTAAAAAGAAAAGACGAAGTCAAACTTTTTCTTAAACTCGACATGCTGTTCTTTGCTAGCAACCCTAACGTAAGTTCAACTTAAACTTACCATTAACATGAGCAGCCAACTGTTGAACTATAGTAAGAGCCGCAGATTCAAGTTCCCTTGGTGTATGAGAAGCGGCCAGTGGACTCGGTCGAGTGGCTAGCGCTAGTAGCCGTCTCAGCAAAGTCCCTTCTGTACCTAATGTTGTTCCTCGGTCTATGTGACCTGAAATATTATGATTGTGATAGTCATTTGTTATTTTCCACTTGAAAAGCGAATTTTAACTTTATGTAGTGTGCAGTAAGGTTGATTTTTACAGATTCAATGTTGTTCTAATAAAAGGATCATACCCGCATGATCTGGTGGTTGCATCAAAACTTTTCGTAGTCTTGTTCTGGTAGTTAGAAGACCTCGTACTGCGCACAGTGTTAAAAGTTCCATTTGTTGCTTCCTTAGCCCGTAGACGTCGATTTCAGCTGAAAATATGTTAATATTATTAGCCCAGAGACAGAGCTCCGGCGGGATCTCATGGTGAAATGGCGTCAACGTCTATCGCAACCCAGTGCTGGGCACGCCACAATTATGGCGGTAAGTCCCCTCTTTGAGGCGTGGCTGGAAAGACCTCACGGCGTCCTTACTTTTCGCATGACGCAGGTCCTCACCAGTCATGGCAAGTTCGGGAGGTTCCTGCACCGAATTAAAGCGGAAGAGACGCCCGGGTGTCGCCACTGTGCGGAACGCCCGGAGGACACGGTGGAGCACACAGTCGAGGTGTGCCCTGCCTGGGAGGAGCATCGCCGTGCCCTCGTGGGGGCGATCCGCGGCAGAAACCTCTCGCGCCGGGCTCTGGTTGAGGCCATGGTCCGGAGCGAGGAAGAATGGCAGGCGGTCGCCTCCTTCTGCGAAGCAGTAATGCTAGCAAAGGAGGAGGCAGACCGCATCAGGCAACGGCGCCCTCGCCGCCGCCGCCGAGATTCCGATCCCGATATAAGGCCACCGTAGACGCGGGCTCGCGGACGGCGAGCTATGGGTAGGTCGCTGTCCGATCGTCCGGTAATGGACCGAGTCCAAGACGTCGACGGCGCGCACTGTTCCCGCGCGCCTCAAGGAGTTGTCAGCAGCAGGAGGGGCCCAGCTGGGTCGAAGCCTACTGGGGACAGGGTTGTCCGAAAGGGAGCTCGTGCCCCGGTATGAAGGCTAGAAGGAACGGCGCGGGGTTTTTAGTCAGTAAGAGTCTGGCACTATCTCCCACTCCACCCAAGAGCGGGTTTTGTCTTAACCCTTCAGATACCGTCAATTAGAGACACAATAGTAAGACAATAGATGCGCGGCCACCGGTGGTCGCTTGGGGATTCATGAATTAAGATGATTTTCCCCGTCAACAAAAAAAAAAGCCCATACCTGATGTTTAAAGCTATAATTATGAATGACGATGGAACCACTCCAGTACACTATATGCAGTTTGTTTTATGTACGGTGTAGACAGACCAACGAAATGGATTTTGCAGTTTGAATACTCCAAAGGAAAAACAATGAATGTAATTTTTTAGGAAATTATTTTTTAATGGCCATCAATTGACTTTTGATTTATGTATTGTATTCAGTAATTAGAATTAGATAAAACCATCGTGGCCGTGTTGTAAAGGTTTTGTAACAGTTCATCCAACACAAAAAATTTACATAATTATGTGGTGCAAAAACCGATGGTTAGAAACTTTAAAAAATTAAAGTTATATTATATTTTTTGAAATTTATTGTTTTTCTCGAGGTGTTGGAAAATTCTGACAGACAGTTTGGCGAAAACTTAGCGTATTTTGCTACCGATGCTCATTTTTAAATAAAATAAAAAACTCATCGATTTACTATATCACTAAAATTCTCTCTAATCCTTACCTGGTAAATGATGTGGATGCATAGGTGAAGCTTGTGGTCCAGCACCTAATAGCGCCGCACAAACTCGTAGAGCACTCTCACCGCCACCTAGCGGTAGCGAGAGGCGGTCGCTTTCTGCACTTTGTATGCCGCTTAGTTCAGTCTGATGAACGAAGATTCAGGATAAATGCAATGTGAATTACTGTATTTATTTATTTAGAACTTTATGCACTAATGAAACATTGTACAAAGGCGGACTTAATGTGATGGCCATTATCTGCCAGTCGACCTTACGGTGATGTAGAGACATGGCAGGTGCAACTGTATCAAAACGTGCGAGGGCTGCGAACTAAGTTGGAGGAATGTCACACCAATATTTCAACCGGAAGTGCAGACTTGTTTGCCATAACGGAAACTGGCTGCAATGACTCCATCTATGACGCCGAAATCATTCCACCGGGATACACAATGCTACGGTGTGACAGAGCGGACGGGCGGAAACAAGGCGGCGCGTGTCTCGTGGCCACACCGCGCTTCGAGTTGCGGCGTGTGTCGCTGCCCGATGGCTTGAACGTTGACAATCATGTGTTTGAACTAGTTTGTGCTACTGTGTACCTACGGAACAGATTTATGTTTTTAATTTGTGTTGTTTATATACCACCTAATAGTAACGATAATGAGTACATGTTATTATTTCACATAATTGAACAGTGCTGTAGTAAGTACGACGATGTTATAGTAATAGGGGATTTCAACTTATATTCATGCTCTTTAGCCGTGAGTAGTTATTACGAATATTTTCTTACATTTTGTGGATTCACTCAGAGTAACACGGTAGGAAATTGTAATGGTCGGCATGTGGACTTAGTGTTGAGTACATTGGCTGGAGGTGGGCGTGTGAGTGTGCGCGCGTCGGAGGCTCCGCTCGTCCCGGTGGACGCGTACCACCCGCCACTCGAAATCTCGGTCGGTACAAGCTTGCGTCAGCATCGGAACCCTGGCTCGGCGGGCTCGGCTGCACCTCGCTCAGCGGGCTCAGCTGCACCCGACGTAAATGGGTTTGAATTGAGATGTTGGAACTTCAACAAAGCCGACTTTGTGAAGTTATACTCTTTAATGTCAACCGTAGATTGGACACCTATATATAATATGGACTTAGATGCAGGTTTGGATTATTTTTATAGTATTATTAATTCTATAATAGATGACTGCGTTCCGAAAAAAAAGCGAAGTAGTGTAAAGTCAAGATACATTTATCCTGATTCGTACACTAGTGAAATAATTCGCGACATAAAATTAAAGGCATTGCTACATAAAAAGTACAAGGCCAGCGGGTCGAGAGTCGATTACGAAGCGTTCGCTTGCTGTAGGAAGCGCGTTAAAGAGATGATAGTAGTCGCACAGGAACAATATCGTAACCGCGTCCAAAATCAAATGCTGAGTGAATCTAAATCGTTTTGGAATTATGCCAAATCCAAGAGGAGTCGGAGAAGTCCGCAGGAAATTTTGAAAGATGGGGAGGTATTGTCTGGTCAACAGTGTGTTGAAGAGTTTGCGCGATATTTTTACTCGGTTTACAGGGCAGAGCCACCTGTGCTGGATGTGGAC
Source organism: Mythimna lalbum (assembly GCA_949319445.1). NCBI lineage: Eukaryota > Metazoa > Arthropoda > Insecta > Lepidoptera > Noctuidae > Mythimna > Mythimna lalbum. The sequence continues at coordinate 18,651,320 of OX439346.1, read as the reverse complement.
GCAGCCGTTTCTAAGGCTGGAAGTGGAAACGGAGCGGCGCGAGTGCACTTGGGCCAGTTAAAGCTGGGAGACGTATGTCAGGCGCTTCAAGACCTAAAGCCAAAGCGGTCGGCGGGCCCTGACGGCATTCCACCCTACATTTTTAAAGATTGTCGGTCGGTGCTAGCACGGCCGCTGCTTCATATTTATAACCAGTGTCTAAAAGCTGCCAGGTTCCCGGAGAGGTGGAAAGTTACTCGCGTAGTTCCGGTTCCGAAGGGGGGGTCAGCTGAATCTGTAGATGGGTTTAGGCCGGTTGCAGTGTTGTCGACGCCGGCTAAAGTACTGGAAACTGCTATTCACAAGAGTATATATCTACAGGTGAGCTCACAGCTCTCAGACGCTCAGCATGGTTTTAGACCGGGAAGAAGTACCACCAGTAATCTTCTCTGTCACATGACTCATTTGGTGCCTACAGTGGATAGTGGGGGGCAAACGGATGCTGCTTACTTTGATTTCCGAAAAGCGTTTGACTTAGTCGATAATGACGTGTTGCTTACAAAGTTAGCTGGTGTTGGTTTCACCCCACATTCGCTCCAGTTTTTTGCCAGTTATTTGAGAGATAGGCGGCAATATGTGGAATATGCGGGACACGTGTCAGATCCATATTTCACGAGGTCAGGAGTAAGTCAGGGCAGTAACCTTGGACCTTTGGGGTTCCTCCTAGTAGTAAACGACCTACCAGAAGTAGTCCAGGACGCCAACTGCTTGTTGTTTGCCGACGACCTCAAACTATCTCTCACAATAAGGAGCAAGGATGATTGTGTGAGGCTACAGAGGGACATTGACAGGGTCGTGAGCTGGAGCAAAGTAAATCTCTTGCAATTTAATAGCTCGAAGTGCGTGACAATCACTTTTTCTCGTGCACACAATCCCATCTTAAGCAGCTACCATATTGACGGGTTGCCTATGGTACGGGTCACAGAAGTCAAGGACTTGGGGGTAAGTTTTAACACCGGCTTGACTTTTCGGGATCACGTCACGCGGTGCTGTAAAAGGGCCTTTAGGAACCTGGGTTTCATGCTTCGTACAGTCCGAGGGTTCACGAATCTGAAAGCTATTGTAACATTATATAACGCACTGGTGAGGAGCCAGCTAGAGTGTAACGCAGTCATCTGGTCTCCGCATGAAGCTAAATATAGTCTCATGCTGGAGAAAGTACAAAATAAATTTATAAGATATTTATATATGAGGTATTACGGGGTTTATCCAATGTATCCGTTGATGTATCCTACTCTATTTATCTTGGGTATGGTAGGATACAACGAATTAAGGGTTAGGAGGAATCTAGCACTTGCCTCATATATATTTAAAATACTGAGAGGAAAGGTTCACAATCCAATGGTTTTAGGACAGCTGAGCCTGTGTGTTCCCGACAGGTACGTGTGGCGACGACGACGACCGCGCTTGCTGGTCGAGCCGCGTGGCCGGACCAACCTATTAAGGGAGGCGCCACTTACGCGCGCAATAGGGTAGTTTCCTGGGTCAAAATTACTACATTTTATTTAGTCCGTGTTTTAGATTATAAAAAAATATTGGACACGTATTTTTTCTTTTTTAGATTAAACAAAAAATAACAAAGATACAGCTAATTAAAGTTACGTGTGACGTCACCCCGTGCGAAAAAATGTAGCACGGCGTTACGTCACACGTAACTTTAATGGACTATATCTTTGTAATTTTTGGTTTAATTTACAAATAAAAAAATACGTGTCCCTTATTTTTGAATAATCTAAAAGACGGACTAATTACATTTTTTTAGGCAACTAGCCCATTCACACGCTTAACCAGATAGCTAATGAGACGGACTTATTTTGTTGTACTCTGGGTGAATTCACAAGAAATGCATTATTTATAATTAGTTATAGATGTTAGTTTATAAGTTAGGATAAGCGCATTTATCGCATTGGGGATTAAAAAAAAAAACCTGTAAAGATAGATGTAAGATGAAGAAATAAATAAAAAAAAAAAAAAAAACTGTGTATTTAATTATGAGAAAATGGAGTTTAGTTTGATTTATAATTTAATCAAGTTAGCAGGCAATATTGATGAAAACATTTTGACACGAGAAACATATTGACTGGCCTGTTGATCTAGTGGTTAGTGGCCCTGACTGTTATGCCGGAGGTCGTGGGTTCGATTCCCACCCAGGACAAATGTTTATGTGATGAGCATGATCATTTGTTCTGTGTCTGGGTGTAATTTATCTATAAAATGTATGTATTTAGAAATATATAAGTATGTTTATCAGTTGTCTAGTACCCGTAACACAAGCTCTGCTTAGCATGGGACTAGATGGCGTTGTGTGATAGTTGTGGAATATTATTATTATTATTATATATTATATTATTATTATTATATTGCAATAGCCAAGCTTTATAACGTACGGCTTTTAAGGCTATTCTTTTTGTGCGCACGTCATAAAACCAATAGACACATTAATCTGTCTTAAACTACGCACAGACTGGTAAAAAATCTATTTATAAAATGCGCTGCCGAATCGTTCCTTTTTACAACATGGAAAATCACAATGTTCATTATTTATAGAGAAATGAAAGGCTAAAGTAAATCTACCTTAGTAGTAGTATTATCTTCATGTACTAAAGTAATCTTCGCCCTTGGCGATAGTTGGGTCACAATAGCATTGCGTGGCGGTGATCCCGCAGACACTTTCTGCCCCAAACGAATGCGCCATTCTACACCACCAACCACTCCTAGTGCACCGGCTGCAAAGGAATATAAACCTTGTGAGTTAAAAGTTACTAGTTACGTTTTGTTTGTGTTTTGTGTTGGCTATTTGTAGCTTACCGATGAGACAATTCTCAAGGCTCGGAGGTGTGGGTTTGATCGTCTGTGTTAGATCTTGACTAGTATGCGGCCACCAATGCCAGTCACTTGTTACCTGCCAAAAAAAAGTGATTTTACAGTCTTTATTTTCGAGGAATTTGAGATTTTCACGAATATATCACGGATGTTGTTCCTTTAAATTCATTACGCAGCTAACTGCAGTTTGTACAAAAATAACTACGCGACAGTTGAATAACGCTGCATTGCGTGTAACTATTCAACTCTGCGCAAGTTGATTCTATGTATCTACACTCTATCCGCGTTAAGATTGGACATTTAAACAAAGTTTTTTTACTGTCCGTTCAGCCGATTTTGACTTTTATTGCGTTGGTGGCACTATAAATGGTGGCTGCAGTAAATAGTGGACATTGTAACCACTTTTTTGTTTTTAATGCCATGCTTACGCAATTTGTTTAGTTATTTAAACGTGCTAATTTCTGGAACGCTAGATTAATTTGTGATAAATAGTATAAGCTATATAACATAGTAATCAAAGACGCAGACGACACCGCGGGATACAGCTAGCCTTAGTAAAAGAACTTACCGTCTGCGCTGCCAATTGCAGTTTGTCTAATAATAACGTGGTTAGAGGTGTGTGCCACTGAGAAGCGGCGTGCAGTTGTCTTACAAGTTGCACTAAAGCTGCGCATGTCGAACCCGTGTAGCTGGCGGTGGCGGGGGCGCGCCACCTGTTGTCTGAAATAAATACCTTGTTTGGTATTAACAAACTTTAAAATTGTAGAGGAGGAGCTCTGATGAAAAACTGAAAAACATCTACAATTTCACATTATTTAAGTTTACTTCGGCATGAGGATACGATACAAAGGACCACGTATGTGGAGCTTACACAAATGGAAACACGGAATTAATAAACAGAACCATTTAATGACCAACAAACTACAAATGAATCTGAGCAGTATTGGATTGACTATGACAATAATCTTATCAATGTCATCTCATTCTGCATGTTTATTTGTCACGAATCCTCCATTAAATGATTTAACGGAAAATATACTCTTCTTCGTAGAAGAGCATTCTTCAGGGATAATTTTCGACTTTCGCGTGGGTGAAGACGGCAGAAGCTAGTCAATAGGCTGTCATATTCGAGTCTAGGAATATCTCTCTAAGGGATTTCAGTTCAAACAATGAGAATGAATTCTTACCAACTTCTTCTTCATCTGCAGCATTATTGGCAATAGTTTGATGATAAGGTTTAAAGGCCGGGTCCCATGAATGTGTCTCAAGCCACAGTCGCCCAATCAGCGCTAGTAACTGAGCGCCTACTGTGCGTCGCCACTCGGGAGGTCCTGTGTGTTCAACTAGTACGCGGCGAAGAAGCCATAATGACTGAATCTGTGGAAAATAAATTGTTTGTTTCAATTTCCTTTGACTGTAAAATGAGCTCCAGTGTGACCCACTCTGTGAGAATCGTAATAAATTGCTACTACTTGGTCAATGGGAATCTTACTTGTAAATAAATGAGATCCTGTGAGATAGGTTTGTCCGCAGCCGAAATTATACTGTAGCAAAGTTCAAACCACGAATCAGTGCATAAAGATATACGCATCTCCAGACTTTGGGCACTTGCTGTAACAAACAATAAAAATATTAGGTGCTTGGTGAATGATTATAATTTTTTTTAACTGTTCCGGTTCATCAGATAAACCCCGCTGACAGACAGATAAACTAACAGCGGAGACGTAGCAACAGGGTTGCGTTGGTTACTTTTCACATGTGAAATTTTCTAATGACCAACAAAGAGCGACTCGAACTTGCATACCCAAGACTCCGATCCAAGTTTTCAGTAAATAAACCTCAAACAATTCTTACCTCTCAACAACGCCAAGGCCGTATGGTAATGCGTAGCAAACGCTGTCGGTGGCGGTGTGGAATGCGCATGCGCCAACGTCAATAATCTTCGTTGCAGCGCAGCCACGTTTCTTCTAGCGACTGTGCCGACGCTAGCGAGCGCGCCGCCTGCGCCCGCGCATAAGGCTCGGATAGCGTTCGTGCACGCAGCTCGGACTTCACTCACTGGCCACCATTCTATACTGGTGTCGACGACAGCTGTTGAATAAGATATTAGAAAAAATATATCGTAAAACCAACAACATTGTTGCGTAGTATGGCGCTTTTGCATGTTGCGAATCAACGCACAACCAAAACTAAGTGCATTTTGCACAAGGTTACCTTTTATGATGTAGGTGAGCACTAAGAGAGGATTTTTCGAAATTCGCCCCCTAAAGGGATGAAATAGAGGTCCAAAGTTTGTATAAATCTACTTGCACGCAGGCGAACCCGCTAGTTATCAATATTTCTTTAGTAGTGTCAGCCCAAAACCTGAGCGTTCATCATTTTACATTCAACCGCCATTTTGCCCATAAATTTAATTTTATGTATAAGCTGTGTTACTTTTTGGTGTACAATAGAGTTTATTCTATTCTATCTGGAAACTTCAAGTATTACTGCAGTACCAAAACTCTCAAGTTATTTTGAAGTCTTTTGAGTGTTGTAAAAATCAAGTAATTGATTCAAAAGGCAGGTTTTTTAGTTATCAAAGCACAAAAAGATAAGCAGTGAGTTATTTAAATAGGAAAAAAAAACAAATTCTAATCAATAAATATCTTACCAGTGCCATGAACGGTTTCATCTACCGACGGCGGTGGCGACGGGGAGCGTGCCAACTTCAGGTCATATTTACCCTCCTTGCCCATACGATACGAGTTGGTACCTCCCGAGTCCCATGCCACTCGCACCCATCCATCTTCTCCTAACTCTCCTATGACGCGACCTTCACCGCCAGGGACACCATCCTTGAAAAACACTTATTAGTAAGATTTTTTTTAACCAAAAGGTCCCACCGTGAGAAAAATCACGTTGGCATTTACCAAAAATCGCCATAACGGCTAGTTTTCAACGCTTTCGAATTACAGTAGAATACTGATACAGGGAATAAGGGTAAAAAATCTGCGCATAGGAAACAGTGAGACAAGATCGATCAAGGTTTTTCCTCTCGAATCCGCGCGGCAGGATCAAAACTGTTAAGTTGCATCAGTAAATAGAATTTGTAGTATTAATTACACACGAAGGGCGGGTTTCTGAATTGAGTATTTTACGTTCAGCATGTCTCAAGCCCCACTTGAATACCAACTTTTGACAGCATTTCAAGCAAGGAGTTCGAGATATACTTATCTTCAAATGCTTAAATCAGAAATTGCAAGTTAGTTACTAATTAGTATCGGTAGTATTGGTTTGTCTTTACCTGATCACCCCACTTCCAATCCTTGCCTCTGACCACTCGTGTACCGATCTTCATCAGTGAAGCTAGTTCAGGACCTGACAGTGAAGCTCCGCGAGCTCGAGCTCCTAGCCTCTCGTCTTCGAATATTATTAAACAATCAGCTGAAAGACAAGTCATTGTTATGGTCAGTTAAATGGTTTGTTAGCCATTTTTTTTTTTGGTAGCCTACGTTGCGTGCCGCTGCTGAGCAAAGGCATTTTGCTTCAAAACTTCTCTAGCTGTCTTGAGCAACCTCTGGTCAAAATTGTCTCGCAAGCATGATCAGATCGTCAAACCACCATCGCTGCGGTCGACCTCGATGCCGATGTCCTCCCCCAGGAGCACAATAAGTCGACTATCTTCGCCCAGCGGTCGACCTTGACGGCAACATCCTCCTTCAGGCGGTCCAGTGAGTGATAACCGTCGCCCATCTATCCGGTGCATTCGTGCGACGTGGCCAGCCCACTTCCATTTCAGCCTGGCTGTTTTTTCATCGACATCTGCCACTTAGGTTATTGAGATAGAGTTTTTGATAAATCTTGAGTTTGAATTTAAGACTTCAGTTTGAAATTCTATTAGTTTATAGTCTGCCAATGGGGATCACAATTTTTTTGTTATAACCTCTAAAACACTTTCTCTGACAGGTCCGTTTCATTGACCTTTAAATAAATAACTACTTACATTTTGACTTTAACCCATTACATATTAAAGATGTAAGTTGAGATGTATCGCCTCCAATTTGTTTGAGTAAAGTTAGGCACGAGCTTAGAGCTCCACCATTTATTAGCTGCTCTAGTTCTGGACCCTGACACCCCTCTATGAGAAGTGATAATAGTGTTATCAAGAATCTGCAAAAAAAAAAAAGATCGATAGACGTCCTATCTCAGGAGTGAATGGCATAAGACGATCTATATATTCGTCTCGATGTGTAATTAAAAATTTAAGGGGGTCTGTATATCGGCTCTCCAGAAAAGTTGCTCTATGTTACTTGTTCCACTAACTTCAGGTAAATATACTCTACCTATTCCGATCTGTAATTGTACCATATTCCACAAATTGAGACTTCAGCACAAAACCAATCAAAGGGCCTCATACACGTTCGTCGTAACGACGAATCGATAGTGTTTGTCAAGTAAAATCGTTAAGGATCTTTAAATATAATAGCGTTTCGGCGCTTACGATCGGTCTGAAGTGACGGATCGTACGACCGATCGTACAGACAATAATCGTATCGTGTATGGGGCATTTTAAAATCATAAGGACTTTCGTACATAAGGAGCATGATTTCAAATCTTACCTAGCTCTTGAAGGCCGATTCAACAACGCATGCGCACCATAATTCGCGCTCATCTTCAACGGCAGCGCCTGAGTGTGTTCTCCTTCCAAAACCCTTGCTTTCAACTCTATCAATATAAAATCCATGAACTTAGACCTTTCTAGAAGAACCATGTACTTTGAGTACGGTATCACAGATTCTATGCCAATCAATGGGTGGGTTAGTGGTATGGTAGGTTTGAGTGGTAAGTATGGAACGGAGTCGGCCATACAAGCGCCTAGTAAACCCGCTAAAGCCGCGTATTTGATGCTGTCAGACATCGTCTGTGACGAGTTGAGTATACTATTGATCATGCAATACCCGTTCCTTCTTATTTCTGCTCTTTGCACCTGAAATTGAACCATATTTACTTTACTATAGAGTTGAAATTATTTTTTCATAACGATTTACCACCAAATGAAATATTGAACTTTATTTGCTGTTACATAAGGTACATTTTAATTTGCAACTATACCTGACAGTACAACGCTCTCCTTAGTATGTCTATATCACAGGGATCCTCAGTCATGACGAAGTCTATAATAGCTATTGTCAAACTTTGTTGCTCTTGAGTCACTTCTTCTAGCAACCAATATAAATCTGAAACAAAAGAACAACAAATAATGAGGATCAGTCATGATTTTTGTGGAGTATGCAGACTTATAGCGTCAATAAACAACAGTAAATACTGTGATGCAATTATTTAAATAGGACTAAAAATGACGAGGATACAGTAATTTTAGTGAATTATTTCCAGAAAGGCTCCCGAGAATGAAGCGATTCACTGTGACGTCATCTGTTATGATCGGTCTCTAGCGCAATTAATACGGCAGCGCAGTCGGTCGCCGTTCGTCACACGGATCATGATAGATGACGTCATCGTAAACAGTCCAGTGAGAGCACGCGTTTCTAAGTAGCCGTTCAGTAAAACTGATATATCACAAAACTTGCTGCAGGAAATAGCTGTTTTTTTTTTTAAACCCTTAAAAGTTTTTAGAGAAATGTTGTCGTCATTTAGAATCTTAATAAAAATTGCAAGGCTTCTATAGTTTTCCTTTTTTGCCTTTTTTAATTTATAGGCAAATTATGAAGTGTCAAAGTTCATACAAAATAGGAGATTTTCATAGTTTTACACAAATATAGAAATTGATTTCAATAGAAGTTTAGACAATATTCACAAAATACTGTGTTTCCAAAATATCAAATGAAAAATGTGTAATAACGTCATAATCGGTTATGAGCGGTTGTATGAAAAACAGTGCAAATGTGAGTCGAGATGCATCACCGTGAATGATCCTCATTATTATATATTATAAGCACTTTTAGTTTGCCCTTATTTCACGGAGCAACGGAATAAAAATTTTACGTGATTTCTAACAATTTAGGAAGGAAAATCTAAGAAAAAAGAAGTTTACTTTGCCGCAAATTAAAGCAAGTAGGTATCTAAATTACTAATATGAACTTCGGGAATGTGAGAGAAGTAAAAATCTGTAAGAGGGATTACCTTTCTCTTCACATGCAAGTCTCGAAACCCACGCATTAACAAACTTATTCCTCTCAGAATTATCATCATCCTTTTCTTCGTCAGCCATAATCAAATCAGCCTTGAGATCGTCAGCTAGCAACATAACTTGCTTCTCACTCTCCATCGATTCTTTGAGAATCGAATTATCGGTAATATCGTTTATCGAACTAATCGACATTTCGTTCGTTGGCGTTTTATCATCGTTGTCTTTGTCTAACACATCGTCTCGTTCTCCTTTGTCTCTGTCACCACGACCTTCATTTTTCATATCATCGTTATTTTGACTCTTTAAATCCTTTTCTAAAGGTTTGTCTTTCACTTTTAAAGTGACTTTTGATCTTAACATAGGGTCTTTTACAGGGGCAGTAGGGGTTTCGTTGTGTCCTTTAGAAGGTTCGACGACGATGCTCGGAGCGTCTTCGGGCGTTTTCGAAGCTTGGGCAATGGATGACTTGATGAGGAGTGCATCACCCTGTAGGAGGCTGCTTGTGGCTTTGAACATACTTTTGCTTAAACTATTCTGTCTGTTTCTGAGATCTTTTGTAGTTTCAAAACTGCAAGGAGTGATAACGTTATCGTAAAATTATTAAAGAATAAATAAAGATATTATAAAAGCTACAGAATTAATATTGTTACCATTTACTAAATCCAGGTGTCTTGGCCGCGCGCATGACTTTCTGGAATATTTTCTTGGCAGTAGGAGCCCTGTGGGATGGTGGTCGTGAGTGCAATGCTGATACTGCAGGAGACATCGCTGCGCGAACTTCATGTAGAAGAAATCGAGCTCTTTCTAAAGGCGCTGCGCATACCTAGACGTAGAGGTGTAGTTATAGTAAGAACTATTATCAATGTTAAAGGATTATTTTAAAAAATCGCTTTATTACTTACCTCTTTATAACCACGGGAAAGCTGTTGCCTTGTCCTCATTAGGGTCCATTTACTTTGTTGAACAGCTTTTACAATTTCTGACATCGCAGGTGATAGCTTTACTTCGCCTTTCTCCATTTCTAAAACAAAATGAAGTATATAAAAATATTAGTTTAATGACGATGGGCAGATGAAGCAATACTCGCATAAGCTTCTCATGTCTCTAGCCTTTTCCCAACTGCGTCTAACCGGATTCGGCTAAATACCCGTGTTTTATATGAAGCGACTGCCTATCAGACCTCCACAACCCAGTTACTGGGCAACACGATACTCCTCGGAAAGACCGATGGTCAGACTTTCCGGCACTTAACTACCTACAACGACTGTCAAAGATTCACAAATGACAACCGGGTCTAATGGTTTTTACGTGCTTTTCGCGGTATGGGGGGTCAGTAATGCCCTAGATAAAATTAGAAAAGTACACATTAATTGGTGCTTGCCTTAACTACTGAGTCATCACGACAATAAACAGTTTCTGATCTTCGAAATTAATCGATAAAATGTCTAAAAAAAAAATAGAGCTTTTTTTACGTGTTTTATCTACACGTAAAAAAAGCTGTAGTCTCACCAGCCATCGCAGTTGCCAGCGCATGCTCCTTCAGACCCGCATGGAATAGTAAAGCCGCTAACAGCGCTCGACGCAGCTCTTCTAGCGGATGTTCAGGTGGGAAGTGTGGCGCGCAACCCTCGCGTCTTTCACATGCCCACCATAGGTGTAGTGCTAGTGGATCCTGGAACAATTTTAAACGATATAAAAGTTTTCTCTTTTTAATTTACTTGTGCGAAATAATGATATTTGAACCCCTTAAACCGTATACTGTTTAAAATCACATGGTGTAATAAAAAATTTAATTAAGTATTTTTTTAAAGACTAAATTTTTTGTGCTCTAGTTTTTTTTCCCTTGAGTTTGTGTTGAACAAAACTATCTTTCTCTACAGTATACAGATAAATGATATTACTGCTAAAAATAGTCCGGCAATGCGACTAATCGCAAAATCTACTTAAATACTATAAAAAAATAGAGACGAGATAGACGCATCGGATAAAAGAACTTACATGTAACTTTGGTTCAGCAAGCGCATGTAACAACGCTTCAGCTCTCGCAGAGGACTGCGCGACGTTGACCCGGGGCGGGGGGCGAGGGGGGCGCGACGTCCTCGTGGGCTGCGGTGCCTCACCCGCGGGGCTGTTACCACCAGTAGAGGACCCACTACGGGCCTCTGCTTTTTCCTCGTCGAACGGATTTGTTAATTGAGGGACCTGTTAGAATAAGGCATGATAAATATCGCTAACATTTTTATAGTTGTTTTATTCTAATAAAAATCATCATCAATATGAAGTAACATAAAATATTTACGAAGACAGTCTCAGTTGATTACAAAAGGGTCATGGACATTCGTGTAACAATTTTTGTTTTAGAACTATCTGGAATCTTCAGTATACACCAGTCTAAAACTATGTTGAACGCACATGTTGATAGTATGTTATATAACACAAACCTGCAGGCCTGCTCTAATTATTTAAAAAAATGTACTAGCCCAGAAGACGTATTATGCTCCAACAGAAAAGGATAATACATTCTATAACAGATTGCACTAATAAAACGGTACACCTCCCAAGACCAAACGACCGGACAGTGCTCAGTTTGGGAGTCGTTGGACTCACTTTTTGGAATTTACCAGTGTTATGTGATCTTATCTTGTAGTTGTGTTTGTGTACTTTTTAGAAGAAATAAAGAAAAAAAAATAACACAAACCTGCAGGCCTCCTCTCAGGAACACAGCGGCGGCATGCGGCGCAGCGTCTCTCTCGGCCTGCTGTACTGGCAGCGAGCGCGCCAGTCGAGACCCGCACTGTGTCAGACCCACAGCTATGTTGAACGCACACGTCGATAATATGTGGTGGGTGCTGAGACTGGCTGAACTTTCCTGTGTAAAGATAAGATGTTTATTTAACTACACTACCTTCTGACATTTTATAAGTGCCCATGTATATGACTGTGAAATAAAAACTTTTTAATTTGAATTTAATTTAAACCTGTCTTTGTTTTTTCGGGAATATACATCGTAAATGCAAAGCTCTAATCGATAAATGACTAATAACCTATAATTAAGCCATATTACAGCAATATGTTTGCATGCTTGTAACATTTAAAAAAAAAGTTTGATTCACAAGCTACATACAAACTTTTAACACTGTATTACGCTTTTTTTTATGAAGAAATAATTTTTATTTCAATTTAAATAGAAAAAAATGTTAATTAATTACTCACATAACACCTATAGCTGTATATCTGATCAGCGTACAGGCCCACGCACTTCTCCGTCACTCTTGACAGATAGGCAGCATGCGGGTCCACGCTCATAGCGGCCGTCGCATCGGAGCCGCGGAGTTTTCGGATCATTTCGACGGTACTCGCGCTCTCACACTCGAAGTTTTCGACGTCGAAAACATGGCCGGCTATGACTACCCAAGAACCACCTTCCTTTGTGTGGTTTTGGATATCGCATCTGAAATAACAATGGAAGTTAAAGTACATTCTCTATTTGTCTAAGCGGGAATTGCCTTCACTGAAGCTATGACGTAAAATTTAAAAGTATATTTGATATAGTATCGTTTAGCTTCTGGCAGCGGCTTCACCCACGTAAAAAACGTAAATTAACTCTAAATACTCCCTTAGGAGGAAGAAGACCAGCCTAGAATATTAGCAGGTTAGTGTATGGCCTCAACACCAATCAGTCCAGATTGGTGTTGAGGCCATACACTAACCTAGCCAAGAATGTTTAATTTGGCATCAGGAAATAGTAACATTAATACTTCCAAGTAGTAGTGTTCTTCAGCTGATGCTTTTTGGATACTAGTGCTGGCCAGCCCAACAGGACGGCTTCTAATTTGGGAGTCGAGGGTAGAGACTATCACAATCGCATTCTATCTTCATTGGAGAGCTACAGTGTGCTATCTTCGTTATAACTTACTTGCGAATAATACTGTTCTTGAGCTGATGCTTCTTGGACACTAGTCCTGGCCAGCCCAGCAGGTCAGCGTCTAATTTGGCAGCCGAAGGTAAAGACTTGGCAGAGTCATCACAAGCTCGCGCTATTTTGACTAGAGAGTTGGCTGAATCAGCTAAGGCGCATGGCGAACGAGCTGCGCAAGCGCCTATCCAGGCGCCGAGTTCGCTTACAACACGACCTGAGAGAAATAAAGTATTTTGGTAATAGTGCAAAACATTCCAAGACAAGGTTTTTAACGCCGCTTAAAATTATAAGAATTAGGCATTTGCCTGTGCTCATTTTTATACAATATTTTATACTAAACAAATAGCACTAGAAAGAAATATTTTTTCTGAAAACAGCATCCAAATTGGTTATTAACTAAAACAACAATTGGTATTGCAAATATTGGTTTGAGAAAGAGTGGGGGTATGGTGGGAATATCTCGCTATCTCTATTGAGAACCCGTAACTAATGGCGATGATGTAATTTTTGTGTATTTGACAGTTTCCCCTTCCACCAGATTTGAAAGGTTTCTAACTTAATTAATATTGAACGAATATGACTTTATTTTTCTAATTGCATTTTTGGATTGAAACTTTTTTGATAAAGTTGAGTCAAGTAAATACTCAATTATGAAACAAGGATCAGTAAAAAATTTGGCCAAAATTCATTCATAATATAATTTCGCTTGCTTATGTTTTCTTACTTTGTCGCTTTAGGGCAAGCCTACATCCAATAGTAGATATTTTTCAGCTGAAATGATAATGATGTTTACTTACCAACAATATCAGCGGCCACAAGCTCGCACAGCGCTATGAGCTGCGTGTTATCAGCTCTGTGAACCGCCCTGCCGAACGAACTGAGAGTAGATTGTACGTGCTCGGCTAGTAACTCTATGTATTGAGTTATAAGAGCGCGCACACCGCCTCTTGTGCTTCGACCGCCGCGCGACCACATAGCTTCGCAGAATAGTAACCTAAAAAAAATATATTACAAAATTCTTTCAAAAAATTAAATATTATATTTAGATGACGGAATCTAAAAAGTGCTTGTTTTCAGCGAGGTTATCTGAGGTGATCTAAAATTTTGTTTCCATTTTTCGACATGAAAACAAATAGTTTCCCTTTATCGAGTTTCGTATCAGTAAAGGCAATTTATACTGACAAATAGTGTCGAGAACTATTTCTTAGTATTGCACGTCATTTTATACCAATTTCAAAATGAGAATGAGCTTTTATTTCGCCAGAATCTTCTCTTTTTTTTTGTTTTAGTACCATGAAACTACCTTCTGTGGTCCTACCTTTGAAATCGTATTAGTAGATCACAGCTGGGGCTGACGGTGTCGTGTCCCTTAGGGTCGTCGGTTTTGCTCGTATCGCCATGCATTATGGCGGTTATATGCATCTGAGTTTGACAGGAGGTGTTGCGAATTAGATGTTTTACCTGTAAAGAAAAAATGGCATTAATTATAATGGTATATTACTTTTTCAATACACTTACTCGAAAACCCGCTCTTATCCCTACCGATTTTAGGCACGCAATTCACTGTATTTCGCACGAAAGCGGAAAAGTGAACGAACTCGACCCCTCCACAATTAATTACACTAATTGTATCAGGCTGGGCATCAAAAATATCACACAGACGTATGATATTTTTGTAAGTGTATTGAAAAACGTCGTTTAAATCACGTGAACGTCACTGCAGCACTCGGATCCATAACACCCTCACCTACGGCTCGGGTGAATTCTGCCTATGTCGCAATGACTTTTTTTGCCACTTGTATCAAAATGTACTAAAGCGATGCTTTGACTCGTGATACATAAGTGCTTCTGCGCAATGGAGGCGATATTTTCAACACAATTTCTATGACTTACTTAAGAAAATAATAAACTTACCAAATGCATTAAAGGAACAGACGCTCCTTTATCTGATGATGTCGCGTTGCTTATTTGGTATTCTTCAGTACATCCTAAAAAAATTATATGATGATAAAACTCTAATCTAATGGCATAATCAAAAACAAGTTAAATGTAGAGATTCGTGATGTTATCTACAAACCTGTAACTGTATCGGTATCATCTCCCGTAGTTTTGGGAGCTAATCCACGTTGTCCGGTTATTATGTCAATTTGATCGTAGTCCCTGAAAGAGTGTACCTCTAATATATTCAATTCAATCTAGGGACACACAATATAAGATAAAAAAAAACTAACTCAAAACCATGTATTGAGACTGACGAATTCTCGGTCGGCAGGTTTCAAATAAAAACCTCAATAATTACGCTAACACAGTAATAGAGTAGTGTACTTGTTAAGCATTTTTTGCCTATCTTACTATTTATTCGTTTATAACTTTCTATAATTTTATGCATAAAAATAAAACACAATTTGCGTAGATAAAATGACCAGGCAAGAAAGTAGACTTTTTCAGATTGAAGCACAGCATTAGCATTAATATTTCTCCATTCTGAGTGCCGTTTAACTTTTCGAATACCTATACCGTCAATTAGAGACACAATAGAAAGACAATGACAGCGCGAACGCGGCGAACGTTCGCTTGGGGTTTAATGAATTAATTAGGCTTTCGAGCAAAACTAAAATAAGTAGTACAATATTTTTTGTTGAAGTTTATTCTATTTGATTTGTCATTAATCGAATAGAATAAAGTTTGTAAAAAAAAAATAAGCTTCAGATTTAAAATGTTCGACCAATCATGGAATTCTAAATTTGAATTATTTATGTCAGTTTTTTTTTTGTTTTCGTTAACGTTTTGTACTTGAAATAAAGAAAACAAAGAGGTGCAATAGAAAATAAAAACGAAAATTGTAGTTACTAACTGTAAAAAAAAAAATAAGTTGGTTGGTATTTAAGACTTACGCATCTAGTTGTAGATGATTGTACGCGTCCGCAGAGTGAGCCTGTAACGCGTTGCGTAACGCATCTCGCAACCCGCCGCCGCCGAGTAAGGACCAAACTAGCAGTTCTGTCATGAATCTTGCACCTGCACTAGCTGGCGCTGATCCTAAAAATATGGTTTTATTTGCTTACGAATCAATGAGACAGTTCAACGCATTGTAAAATTTACATTACATTAGTAGTAATCATTGTGCTAGTAGCTATTTTATCGGCCATACCAGATTCTATGATGAACTAGTTACGCCTAGAGACAAACACGCGATATAAGTCCAAGAATGCTGGCTTCGATAGCAAGCACAGAATTTTAGGGCAACTCGATACGGATAGGTTAAGTTAGAAGGCTAGAAGAAGGGACCGGAGTGGAGTTCCCGCCTTAGTCATCGTAGTTATTTTTTTATAACCAGCCAATAATAGGGAAAATAGGATTAGCCTAAGCGAAACTAGTTCATTTGATCCAGAAATTTTTTAGTCTCACCTTGAGGTAATAACGTAATAAGATGATGCGCCCGCACTTGTGGTGTCGGTAGTAACAAAGGCCAAGCTGCAGCCAACGCCCGTCTCGCTGCAGTAGCCGCCCCCGCCCCCGCGCGTCCTTCTACTAGCGCAACCAGTGCAGTATGAACCCCGTTGCACCAAGACCGAGGTTCATCTTCCGTGTCATCAGATTCTGGTCCGCGGGAACATTGCCATGCTTGTACCTTGGATTTTTGAAAAAGGAATTAATTATGTAAGAATAGCTTTTGTTTGCGTTAAATTCGCCGTAACATGGTTCCTCCGGGAAGTGGGGTGTTAGAAAGAGACAAAAAGTAACCTATGTTACTCTCCATTTCTTCAACTATCTCCACTTAAAAAATCACGTCAATTAGTCACTCCGTTTTGCCGTGAAAGACGGACAAACAGAGACGCACAGTTTCCCATTTATAATATTAGTATGGATAAGAAAAATAGACGCAAGTTCTTGATACGGAATTGATGTGGTACTTACTTGAAGTCTGAGTAGATTGAGGCAAGAGATAGCCATACATTCAACCTCCTTGATTGTTGCAGAGCTGCTTTGTTCGACAACTATCCTCAGTAATCTTTCTAGAAGTCTGTAAAACACTAAACTGTGAGTAAAAATGTTAGAGTATGAAACAAAATGTACAAAAACTTTTTATCGACTAACTTGAAAGAGCTTTCAGATAAGTCAATAACGAAGGGCATAGAAGATGGTAGATCTCTAGGACTTTCTTCGCTCCACACTAAAATCTGTGCAGGTCCGCTGGAAACACCTGGAAATAAACTAAAGTATTAACTAATTGCTAACCCCACATATTGCCCTAGAACGGACACTTGAAAAAATATTGTTCTGGGGAATAGTAGATGCCAACTAAAGAAGACTTGATAAGGGTCCATGCGTTTGTTGTATAAATCACTAGCTTTTGCCTTCGACTTCGTCCATGTATATGTCGGTTATGGCGGACGCAATACCAAATTAAATTTATCAAAATCGGTTCAATAAAATCTTGAAAGAGATGCAGAGTTACATTCACTTTAGTATGGATTACTTATTCTTCAGTTTCGTAAGACCATTACAGTATAGGATACGTGATAAAACTGCTATCAGCAATAAACTTACCATTAGTCTTAAAAGAGGGGTTGAGCACTTGCAACAGTTGTGGCACTGGTCTCGTGATTTGTGCACGTTCGTGCGTGCCCCACGCGTATAACGCACCTTCTGACGTCAGCGCAATGCCATGGGTTGAGCCCAGAGAAAGATCTACTACTCTTATACCTAGAAAATATTACATTTATTGATTAAAATATCTTAATGTTTCTTAGAAAAAATAAGGTAGCTTGTGGAACAATAGTTTACCTTGAAGTGCGTCGAGAACTTTTGGGATCTTCATGTTTTCAAGATTGCCATGACCGAGGCGATAGCTTTCTCCTTTACCCCAAGTGTAGACTTGGCCGCTGTATGCAAAAAAATATTATCTTTGTGAACTTACATCTTAACATACACAAATCGAAAAGAAATGAGTTTTGTTACTATTAAAAAACTTATTTTCAAAATATACAAGGGCTGAAAACGTTACATAACTTCATTCAAAAAGGTATACTTAGTTGACTGTCTTATATCCTAATTCATTGTCATAAAATTAGTTAAATCTGATGATCAGTACTGGCCAGGTGGCCAATATATGTCACCATTGCCATTGACGATTGTATTGGCCAAGCAATGGCCAATACATTGTCAAACAATTAAGTCTTTTCAGCCAACGTTTGATAGCAAAATTAACTTACGCGTCAGTTAGAGCAGCATGCCAATGTTCTCCAGTATAAACGCGAGTGATCCTCAACACAGACAATGACGTCAGCGTGCGAGGGACGCCGCCCTCTGTGTCACCAAACACTTGCACCGCGCCCTCCCATGTACAGCACAAAGTTTGGGCTTCGCCCCAACCTATTGGGAGAGATAAGTGATAAGGAGTTAAACAGTTTTTACAAATTAGAACCAGATTTTGAGACAGTATTTGGTACATGAATAAAAGTATTTGGCGCAGAGTAACAAAGTCTTTAGATCTGCAGCATGTGTTTTTCCACATTTGGCAAAAAAAAACTAAGTCAAACAATTTAAGTAGCACATAATTTTGGCACAAAGCTAGTGACGTTAGATCAGAGCTTACTTCTGCTTCTGACTTTTTATATATTGCCTCGAAGGTCAATACCACGCTAGGCCTTTCTGCGAAGCCTTATTAATATAAATTCTTCAGCTAGGGCAATAAACTTATGATTAGCTTTAAACTTCTCTGCCAGACTATTTTATACTTAGCAATTAAATATATTAATCAGTATTTTTTTTTCAAACGCTACAGGAAAACTATTTTTTATTTCTCAGAACATTATGATAATTAGAATTCATGCTGTGGGAGAGCGGTGCCTAAGCTTTTGGCCGTGTTTCTGGTCACCAGGTCCCCAGGTCCAGGTCCTCTTTTAATAGATGTGATGATCAACATTAGTCATTTTTAGCGCTTTTTATTCTATACAGAAATAGAAATAGGAAGAGGGGGTTACCCTGCAGTGGAGCAACACAAGATAATACGATTTTGTATTATACTTACTGAATAGTAATATCTATATCTATAGAAGTCGTGACTTACCTAATGCAACATCGATAACACGTTCAATATTGTGCGCGTTGAACGACACCGGTTGTGGCGTGAGGCAGTTCTCGATGGTGCCGTGACCGAGACGACCTTGCGCGCCTCGTCCCCACGTGTATAGAGCTCCTCGCGATGTTATTACCGCACTGTGAATAAAGACGAATTAACTTCATTCATCTGACAAATGCTCAGGGTAACACCTGAAGGTCCACTGAGAGAAAAAGCGTTACGGCATTAAATCTGTTTCTGTACTGTTATTTTTTTTTTCAATGCACGAAGTTTTAATAAATAAAGCTTATGGTTAAACTGGGATAAAATTGGCTTGCTGCAGTCGGATAGCAAGTCAATTTGCACAGCTGACAATGTAACATATGAAAAATTTTCTGGTTGTATCACAGTCAAGGTGCGTTTTTATTGAAGCTGAGAAGGGTAGAGCAGAGATGGTGTGTATGAGATAAGTGGCTTTCAAAAACTCATATTGGTTGATTGAAGCATTTTTCTGTTCCGGTCGTCTCCACGTCTATCTATGGTAACGTACTATCACATGGACCCACAATCGTGGCCTCATGACACTCTGTACTATGTAATACACGGAAATACGACGGACTGGTGATGAGCGACGGCTGAGGCCGTGTGCGGGAGCGGAGGGTCTCCACGGTGGACAAAGGCGTGCGGAAGGTCTCCACGGTGGACAAGGGCGTGCGGACGGCACCCCGCACCGCTGTGCGGTTGGCACTTCAAATTTTACAACGACGAATGCACCGCGGCGACGTTCAAAACATCTTACACCATTTTATGTTGTCTACGAATATCATTTCATTTCTCCCGTTATCTAGGGAATATACAAAGTTGAGGTAGGAAGAAATATCGCTTGTGTAATACCCACGTACCTGCAAGCAGCACCAGCAGAAACCCTGACCACTTCATGATGAGACAGATGGTGTAGATGCGCAGGCGCATCTCTTGGCGCAGTGTCGCCGTGTCCGAGTCGGCCATCGTCACCAGATCCCCATGACCACGCTCCACCACATGATGAACAGCATAGGAAGTGCCGACCAGCTGGGTGGCACGATATCTGCGTAATGGTTTTACTTTCTAGACCTGTTGAGAGACAAAAAGTTAGTTACTGGACTATAAATTGAGTTTGAGATTTTTTTATCAATTCATGTTGAAAGCCAGGCGAGACTTGAGAGCAAGGCAGACTTATCAGTAATATTAGGTTTGGCAGTATTTGGCTCACCAAATGCGGCTATACTAATACTGTATGACCCAATGAAGCCCACCCGCAGCAATTACATTTGCTATTCGTATCTGCCGCTCAGTTAAAGCGATGAATGATGGTCCGAATAAAAGTACACACTTCTTCGGGTTTTTTTTTTTTCTCGACGGGGAAAATCATCTTTGACGAAACCCGCTCTTGGGTGGAGCGGGAGACAGTGTCAGACTCTTACTGACTAAAAACCCCGCGCCGTTCCTTCTAGCCTTCATACCGGGGCACGAGCTCCCTTTCGGACAACCCTGTCCCCAGTAGGCTTCGACCCAGCTGGGCCCCTCCTGCTGCTGACAACTCCTTGAGGCGCGCGGGAACAGTGCGCGCCGTCGACGTCTTAGACTCGGTCCATTACCGGACCATCGGACAGCGAGCTACCCATAGCTCGCCGTCCGCGAGCCTGCGTCTACGGTGGCCGGAAATCGGGATCGGAATCCCGGCGACGGCAGCGAGGGCGCCGTTGCCTGATGCGGTCGGCCTCTTCCTTTGCATGCATTACTGCTTCGCAGAAGGAGGCGACCGCCTGCCATTCCTCCTCGCTCCGGACCATGGCCTCGACCAGGGCCCGGCGCGAGAGGTCTCCGCCGCCGATCGCCCCCACGAGGGCACGGCGATGCTCCGCCCAGGCAGGGCACACCTCGACGGTGTGCTCCACCGTGTCCTCCGGGCGTTGCGCACAGTGGCGACACCCGGGCGTCTCTTCCGCCTGAATCCGATGCAGGAACCTCCCGAACTTGCCATGTCCGGTGAGGGCCTGCGTCATGCGGAAGGTAAGGACGCCGTGAGGTCTTTCCAGCCACGCCTCAAAGAGGGGACTTACCGCCATAATCGTGGCGTGCCCAGCACTTCTTCGGGTCGGCTATCTGCATGTAAACGTATAATGTTTTTTTTGGTTGGGTACTAGCAAAACAGCTATTGCTAAACGAGCTTCTCCTAGCAGTTTCACCCGCGTTAAAGTCGCAGGATAAAAATTATCCTTTGTACTATTCCAGGACATAGTCTTCCCGTGTGCCAAATTTCATCTAAATGGTTTCAGCTGTTTCAGTGTGAAAGATTAATAGACAAACTTACAAAGTTCCACCTTTATTAGTATGATGACGTGATAGATCATATAATATACTTTTTCATTACTCACACTATGAAAGTAGGTGTGAAGTTGCCTGAGGAGCGGGCTGAAAAGTATCACACTTTTCATCCCTAGGGAGTTTTACTTTCAACTAAGAGCTGTCAAATTATTAAAAAAAAAAAACTAGGTCTATCTTTTTGTATTCGTGATGAAAAGCACAGTGCTTACCTCGGGGTTAAAGTTACTTATTTAGTCCCTCGAATTAGCGACCTCGCTGCGCTCGGCCGCCAACTCCTTCTCGGAACGAAATAAGTAACTTTCACCCCTAGTGTAACAATGTACTATTTCATTACTCATACTCTGAAAGTAGGTCTGAAGTTGCCTGAGGAGCGAGCTGAAAAGTATCACACTTTTCATCCCTAGGGAGTTTTACTTGCACCTAAGAGCTGTCAAATTATTAAAAAAAAAACTAGGTCTATCTTCTTGTATTCGTAATGAAAAGCACAATGCTTACCTCGGGGTTAAAGTTACATATTTCGTCCCGAGAAGGAGTTGGCGGCCGAGCGTAGCGAGGTCGCTAATTCGAGGGACTAAATAAGTAACTTTCACCCCTAATGTAACAATGTACTATTTCAATACACTTGCTCAGAAAGTGACTCTTATTGCACTCCAGTTAGGTACATAATGGCCCTTGTTACCAAACTGTAACATTTTGATTAGGTACCATTACGCACTATTGCTATAATGTAGTCAAAACCTTTTTGTTCAACCTCTCCCCCGCCATGATTATATTACAGTTACCGCATCAGGATGGGCGCGAGTTGTCCCCCATGAGAAAAAAAATAAAATGGGCGCGTATATGGCATGGCCTGTTGGTCTAGTGGTTAGTGGCCCTGACTGCTATGCCGGAGGTCGTGGGTTCGATTCCCACCCAGGACAAATGTTTGTGTGATGAGCATGATCATTTGTTCTGTGTCTGGGTGTAATTTATCTATATTATGTATGTATTTAGAAATATATAAGTATGTTTATCAGTTGTCTAGTACCCAAAACACAAGCTCTGCTTAGCTTGGGACTAGACGGCGTTGTGTGATAGTTGTGGAATATTATTATATGAAAACAGATTTTTACCACCACAAAAGTTTACTAGTTTTACAGTTATGTTCTTCACAAGTGTATTGAAAAACGTCGTATGATACACGTAAGTAGTTTATGATTACCGTTCTCGACTCTCTTAAGACCTTCGCCATGACTCGGGTCTAAATACCGCCTCGACGGTAATCACTAACATTACACACTTATATCATAATGTACTATTTTTTTAAGTTTACCTGGAACCAGCTGAGGTGTCATATTATCATACGGCAGAGTGTACACAGCACCATCGTGAGTCAGCAGCAACGCCAATTTCTCAGCGCACGCTATTTGCTGAATTCTTAGCGTTCCCAAATGAAGAGGTCCCAAACCAACTGACACTACTTCTTGCGCAGATTCCGTACACTAAAAGTAAAAGAGGTTTATGTTAGATACCAATTACCACGTAACAAGACAGCAGCTCATCTGCTTCAAGTTGTCCCGTGATCGCTGGATACAGGGCAAGGTATTTCGGAAACCCAAGTACCTACCGTGATTTGGTCAGAAACACCAATACGCTGCTAGCCTTCCTTTACACACAATATGCGCTATAAGGGCTTTATTTGACACCATACAGACACCAGAATCACCACACGTCCGAGCTGGTCGCGCCACCAAATTGGTTGCGCAACCAAACGGACTCCAGGTGAGTAACTCTCTATAGAGCTGTATACATTTTGTTGGTGGCGGCGACCAGTTGCGCCGCCATAGTGTCCCAGTGAAATATAGCTCTTAGTCGTGGAATTGCAGACACCAGTCCGAAATACAAATCGATACTACGACGTTTCACAGACTAGTTCTAATTGACGCTGTGTATTTAATATGTATACTGCCAGCATAATCCAAATAAATTCAACCTTTTCAGTGTGAAAGAGTAACAAACTTACGTCCTTACAATATTAGTGTGATAAATATTAGTGTAATGTTAAGATATTAAAGTTAAATAGCAATGGGCAGGGCTCTGCTCGCAGAACAGATGGTTCGTGGGGCCGAAAGATTCTGGAGTGACGGCCGCGCACCAGACCGATGACCTGGTGAGAGTCGCGGGATTCTTATGGATGCGACATGGACTGGACCGTTCATTGTGGCGATACTTGGGGGAGGCTTATATACAATCGTAGACGCCTTTCGGCTGGAATGATGATGATGAAGATGACGATACTTACAGTAACAAAACCTTTTAAAGGTGGTAGTAATGGTGCTCCAAGTCTGTCTAGGTGACACAGTAGTGCAATACCAGCTTTTCTTACGCCCATCAATCCATCACCACTTGGGATGTTCAAGTCCCTGAAGAAATAGGATTACATTGACATCAAATCTAGCACAGACATTGAAAAGAACTCAGTAGAGTATTTTTCTGTACTGTTCTAGCTAACTAACTGACACGGCAAACATTGTTCTGCCATATAAATGATCAAAGAAAAAAATGGGGAGTAGGAGGATATAAAATAGCCTCTTAGAGTCTTAGACCAACCACATATACATAAAAAAATTAATGAAAATCGGTCAGGCCATGTTGGAGGAGTTCCATAACAAACACTAAGTTGAAAGTTTTATCCAACATTATTTTTAGTTTATGCAAAACCTGAATATAGTCTGTTCCGAATCAGTAATTGAATGGATTCCAATAGTTTTTACACCATATTATGGATTTTTCCCAAAAAAATTTAAAAAGGTCACAAGTTGGACACCACCGACACTAAGTTAATACAACACACGAAAAATCACAATCATATCATGAAAAATCACAAGGTTACGGCAGGTCATAGCAGACATTAGGCGCCAGAAAACAGCTACACAGCACAGCAACCCTCAGTCACCTGTATGGCTAGGTGACTGAGGGAGGGGGGTAGCTGTTGGGATTGTTGTTGACAAGCTTATAACTTTGTGATTTTTCATGATACAGTTATGAAATTTTATAAATAGATTCTCTACATAAAAATACTAGACACGCGTTTTGGTTTTGCATATACTAAAACTATTGTTGTTAATTAGATTAGAAAGATTGCTTACAAGCAGAATCCCAACTTAAAAATAGACACGTAATAAGTGTTTTAGAAACCCTTACTTGAGGAACATTTCCGTAAGATTGGCTTCTGTAGTTGGTTCACTATTGAGTATTGGATTAGGTGCTGTTACTTTAGCCATTCGTCTTAGGAATGGTCCCAATGGCGCAGTACATTCTTCAAGTATAATCCTGAAACAAAAGAAGACATAGTAAAGCTTCATGCAATAAAACAGTCAGCCAGCAGTTCAATAGATTATGAATCATAAGTTGACGTCTCTAGGGTTCAAAATTTATTGCGAGCGGTAACTTACCTATTATCCGGTTGACGTTTCTGTTTCGGAGGTAAAGTGACTAGAACATCAGCAGCCTTCAACAACGCGGGTAGTTCTGCCCTCCTTGCGCACAGCTCCACCCACACGCATAGAGAAGTTCGCCAGTCACCTTGCGGGACATTACAGCCTACTTCTCTGTTGATGCAAAAAAAGATTATAAAGTTTATATTATTTACTTATGTATCTCGCATACACAGGACTGGTTGATTGTGACGAAACTTAGGGGCGTCTTATGTTCAGCAGTGGAAGTACTTCAGTAAAAAATAATGACGATAATGATGTCTATGAATTTGTAAATTGTAACTGTGTTTGTTTAAGAAACAAATTTTTAAGATTCCCCCTACAAAGAAGACAGAAGAAGTATCTTTACTATGGGTGTTTTAATTTACTATAATCTGATTGGTCAAGGGGCGTGGCTTATGTAAGTGAAGACGACGACGTCACTATTTTCTTATCGTGAACAGCGTATATTACGTACCCAATCACAACCTGATGTAGGAACTTAGCAGCACTATCAACGACTTCGGCCCAGATCTTCTGCGAGCGCGGTGCAGGAGTTGATCCCGTCCCAGCGAACAGTCCAGCATCAGGGAGTGCGCGCACCGCATCGAGCGCATCACGGAGTAACGCTGAACATACGTCCGCATCTTCACCGCATCGCCATGCGCGACGGACCAGGGAGAGAGCGAGACGAAGGGCAGCGCGTGCGCCGACGCGAGCTAAACCAATGGCACTGCAAGGGAAAAAATAGTAATTCAAAGTGATGCTTGTGTTTGTATCGATAATTTCGTTGACTATGGCCTTTGCCAAATTTTAGCGAAAATAAAAACGTAATCTGAATTTAATAATTTGCAGATTGTCATAAGATATCTTAAGATGAACCAAAATTATTCTAAGACAGAATATATCTCTCATATTTTTCACACTGAATTTGTTATCTATGAAAATTATTTACATCCCTACTAATATTATAAATGCGAAAGTAACTCTGTCTGTCTGTTTGTCTGTCTGTCTGTCTGTTACGCTTTCACGCAAAAACTACTGAACGAATTTAGATCAAATTTGGTAGGTAGGTAGAAAAGACACTGGAATAACACATAGGCTCCCTATAATTCCACTGCTGAGCACGGGTCTCTGCCCGCGCGATATAAACTGTAGTCCACGCGGGCGAAGCCGCGGGCGGAAAGCTAGTAACTAATAAAACAAAGTACAAAACAGTTTATGTTCACATTCTTAAATGTGATGTGAAACCTAATGAATAAAACAAAACCGCATTTCAATGACGAAGTAATTTGTAACAGTCACAGTATTACAAGGCATCCTGTACGTTGCACATTAATGGTTTCTTTATTTATACAAAAACCAAAAAAAAAATTGTGTATAAATAAATTAATATACAAAAGGACAAACTGACTGACTGATATATCAGGGCACAGCCGAAACTACTGGGACTAGGAACTAGAATATAGATTTTTTTTACAAGGCTTCCTTTTATGATATGTACATTTTTTGAAACTGAGTGACACTGATGTTTGCAGGTACTGTAATCAGGAGAGGGAGACGCCTAAGCACCTGTTGTGTGAATGTGGGCCCCTTATCCACAAACGGAGTATCCATCTGGGTCGACACATTATTCGCCCAGAGAAGATTAAAACTCTCAAAGCTAGGAGTATTCTAGACTTCCTGGAAGCCTCCCGGCTAAAAGAGTTACTCTAACAAGGTGGCGAGTCACAATAGATCTTTTAGGTCGCAGTGACTACATCTCCTACACTATGGGAGATGCATAGCCCCTTTTCTTCAAAAATAATAATAATGTACATTTTTGGAAATTCAATCTATATAATAATATAAGGGGTCTAGGGGGTGAAAAGGGGGAATTTGTTTGAAAAGAGTGTTAAAGGTTGTATGAAAACCATTCTTGCGAACCAAGTCCCTGGCAAAGTGCTGGTCATTTCCATATAGTGCAAACTACTAGACCTAACCAAATTACTTATAAAAATAGAAAAAATCCTCTATTTTTATAGTTTACATATTCATTTAAAGAGCAGTTAATTTTTTTCACAATAAAAAAACTTAGTTACCTCTCCGAGTCATCAGTCTGCTCTTCACTATCCTCCTGGCTCTCAGTACTCCCATCACCTGTTTTGTTCAGAGTACCGACCACATTGCTCAAAGCTCTGTTACTGACTGCATGTGGTGGCTTCTTATCTATTCTCACTCTTTTTATTTCTTTGTTCTGACTTTGATCTCTGAAAACCAAAAATATTTTTTGTTTAAAGTTGTATGATGCAGTGTATCACTGAAATTTAAACCTTATTCCATTGGTATAAAGCATATCAAACATGTTGAATTAAAGAGTTAAGTATTTGACAACATGCAAAACAACACAACAATACCTAATAACAGCTACAAGGTGCCTGTTGCACAACACAATGAGTCGACGGATTTGAGATATAAATGGACAGCTGACGGCAGTATTGATTGCTCTCACTCGCTGTTCCCAGATCAGTGCTTCCATTAAACTTTGCAGACATTCTGGACCTGGATACAAAATTTAAAACTGGCTTTACACAAAAGGAAACTACATATTAAAAAAAAAACAATTGTTGAAGCACAAAGCCTGAACCATGGTCATGATTTTTCTTTTTGGTTTATGAGTATAGAAGAAAATATACCAGGGTCTTGTTTCCACTTCAGGTCATCCATAATCTGATGGGATGGTGATGGTGCCACCTGCTTTGATTGTATAGAGATTCTGAGCTCCTCCTCAGCTGACAGAGCACTGCAGGGTGGGCAGGCGCACCCCGAGTGAGGGCCGCAGAGACCATCACAGCAGGTGCAAGTTAATATCTAATTAGAACAAGAAATTTTTTTTTTAGTTTGAGCTCCTTTGTGTTGCATTCTAATTAATATTTTCAAGAGTTTCAAATAGTAAAAAGTGCTATATTAACAAATTTTAACTCAATAGATTCAACCGAAAATACACATACCCTCAGACCACAGTAATATTTTCCACTGTCACCAAGTTTAGCAGTCACGCCAGCACTATTTACGAGCCCATTTCCGGCGTCGAAATATATTTCTCTATCTTGCAAGAGGCTGTTGAACAGAGTGCTTAGAGCATCAGGGTTATGTAGTGCTTCCTGTAAATCAGGATTTAACCATTTTGCATCCAAATGCTGCTGTGGACGAAATATGAAATCATCCTGCTCGTCAGGGACAGACATTTTCGCAACCGGTGCCTTGAACTCATTCATACACCCATTTTAAGTAGTAGCGAAGGCTATCTTGCGAAATCTTAACAATTTCAATCGATCGTTCTTATATTTTCATTCTAGAATATCGAATAAAAAAATTATTAAAATAATACACCGAAACAAGAATCGACAAATCAATCGGCCCGAAGTAAACTGTCAAATGAATATCGTTCCGTTTTCCAGAAATCAGCTGTGTGACTTCATTGACACAAAATAAAGTTTCAAAACAATAGAAATAATATTATTTTCATAATCACTTAGTTCAGTTTTTTTCAAGAGAATGTTAATTTAAAAACTTATTGTTTCAAATCTTTATGTAAATGATTAACGGTCGGATAGTAGATTAAACAAATCATTTCTTATGAAAAATGGAACGTTATCACTGGGCGTCTTTGAAAATCGTTCTGAACCTTAGCATTGTGAATATTATTGTTTAAGTCAGTAGTTGCAGTTCAAGAAAGAATATTATTAACCTAATCAAACTGTAGCAACTGATTTTTATATTGAATAATGTCACAAAAATAACGAACTGATTAATATGACTAATTTTGTACTGTAAAAAAATGAAAATTTAACAATTGTAAAGTTTCATCGATTGAAGTATTTAAATGCACTGTTGCATTGATTGATTTGCACGCACAGATTAAAAAAAATAATTCATCGCCGTCGTGTTATTGTGCGTTTGTGATGTGTGATTCCTACGCAATAATTTAGTAATTAAAATTATATTGGCACATCTATGGGTCCTGCGTTATTGTTCTAATGGATACAGACATATTGATTGAAAATAAAGACTGCTTATACGGTAACTTCAGATTTCATTTCTTACGCTCAGCTCCGGCTAATTTACAACAACAATGTGGTGCTAATTTTCTTTGAATCATGTTGTTGACCCCTCAAACGTATTTTGTGATCGCACGTGTCCTTGACTACGCTTTCAGTTTTATTGCAAAGCACGTATTTAGATACAAAGAAACAAAGATTTCTCGGAAACATGTGTCTTACAAATTATGTTTTTATCGCATTCTGGCAAGAAAGTTTATATCGAGTTTTATCACTGCCGATAAGAACTGTCACTTGCACTTTACCTAGTGTAAAGTGCACCTAAAAGTAAAATCTAATATATTTTTAGGTGAAGATTTTCTTGATCAGTTGTTATCAAACGACTACAAATGGTCGTCACTGTTGGACACGCCAGATGCATCACCAAGCGAGATCCTGGCTGATGCAGCACCAATCCTGGTGCCGCCTATTTCACCAATATTGAGCATCAAGTCATCAGAAGGCAGCAGCAATTCAGATTCAGGCAGTGAAGATGATTCCAAAAAGTAAGTTGTTCAGTAACTTTCAGTTTCAGGCACTTTCACTATAAACTGGACTTTACATAATTTTTGGAGCAAAAGCACATGTACTTTCACTTTTTAATTTTATTGTAGAAGAAAAACTTGAATCTTAATGATATGAAAATGTTTTGCAGCTTGCATAAAATAATTTAATCATTAATTCATGCGTGAAGTAATTCCGCTAACTGATTTATAATCTTCTTTGCAGCAGTTCTAGTAGTATTTCTGTTGGACAGTCGCCTCAGTCACCTTTTGATTGGTCATTAAATTTTAATGAAGAACCAGCCAGCAATCTAAACCTTGAAGATATTGAATTGTTCCTGCAAAAAACTGGTATGTTTATTTCTTGTTAGATTCTTGTTTGAAAATTATTATGCTAAGTAGAATTTCAAGGGTCTTTGTTTATGGACACTGATTATAACATGACATGATACAGCAACCATTGTTTCTGTAAATCTGTTCACCTCCACTATTGGTGCAGTTTAACCTTTCAATCGTGTTAGTTAGAGACACCATAGAAAGACAATAGGTGTGCAAACGCCGGCGTTCGCTTGGGGTTTAATGAATTAATTAAATACTTTGCTAAACACATAAATCAGCTTATTAGTTAAACCCCAAGCAAATCGTTTCACCCTCTCATTGTCTTGTTTCTCTAATTGCGGTATTTGAAAAGTTAATACAGCTTTTGAAGAAGTAGCTTTAAAGAAATGTTTGTTACCTAACTGGATTTTACAAAGGTATTTATAATAATAAATTTAATGTATACACAGCTCCCAGTCCTCCAAACCCACCTTTACACAAAGCACAAACAAATGGAGTATCTCCTGAAAGAAATGGACCTGTCATGGCTATTGAAAATGGTGTTATTAAGGTAAGGCCGTAAGGATTATAATAATAATAATAAAAGCGTTTATTTTTCTCCACCACATAATGCAATAATAACAATTCACAAAAACAGTACATTGTTACAGTAAGGACATTTACATTGATGTTGTGGAGACTGGAGTCTGTACTAGGAAAATCCTGTGTTACAGAGCTCCAGGCCTCCAAGCTACCCATACTTGTACCCAACTTGGACTAGATGGAAAATAAATAAAACAGTTTAAAGACTTAACTAATTAAATACTAACTAGGGTGTGATAATGAGTGTAAGTGTGTGTATAGTGTGTAATTATTAATGGTAAGATGGTGCAAGTGTGGGAAGTAATGTGATTTTCTATGAGATCACCTCTAAAAGTCTCTCAGTTTCGTCATAATCGAGAGATTGAAGCCAGCTTTGTACCTTCGTTTTACACTGGAATTTTGTTAAAGCATAGATGGAGATGGCTTTGTTAACTTTATTATAAAGGTAATCACCCAGAAAACATAAGAAACGACGACTAAATTTGGTTTTGAAGGGTGTAGATCTACAGACAGTGTGTTTACGTCTCTTGCTATGCATGTTGGCAGGATTGTATGGAACTTGAGTATGCTTGCGAATAATTGTGTTTAAAATAAACAATTGACGAACAGTCAGGACCTTGCACTGCTGGTAAAGTTCCTTTGTTGGAAAAAGATAGGAGAGCCTACGGCTAACTTTTAAGATTGAGCTCTCTCCAATTTTAGTTAGGAAGTCTTTGGGGCTCCACCCCATGCCGTTATGCAATATGACAGAATTGACTGAACCAATGCAAAGTAAACCATGTCAATAGTCTTGGTTTCCGCCACATGTCGTAAGTTTTTGAAAACAAATATTAGTTTACGAGTTCTGGCAGTAAGAGCGTCTACATGTGGCTGAAAACTGAGTCCACTGTTGATTGTGTTCTTTTAATCTCTGTATTACTAATTTCTTATGCAGGGAGGTAGCAATTAGTATGTGGTGAAATAACAGCTTGTGCCCAACATTGCACTGACAGTCAACCCTGGAACAACTAAACCCTAGAAAACATATAATTGTTTATTATTATTATTATGAGCATATTGTCTCATTGCAGGGCAAAGGCCTCCCTTTCATGTTTCTACTCTTCTCTGTCTTTAGCTACTTCTTCCAATTCCTTGGACCCACCATGTCATGGTAGGTCCAGAAGGCGATGGTATGACAAGTTAGACTCTTACATAATGATTGCCAGAAGTGGCTAAAGGCTTCTGCTGTTCAGGATCCAGTCAGTGGTTGCCTTCACCCAATTTCGCTGTGACATGTGGCAGATGTGGCCTCCCAGTTCCATTTTAGTTTGGTGGCTGAGTTGCTTATGTGACGTGTCTGCAATTTGTGTTTTGTATTAAATTGATTGTCTTTACTTCAGGGCATTAAAATGGAGATTGAAGACTGTGATACCGAATTAAGCAATACTTATGCTAAGTTACACAAAGGTGAGTACGAGTAACTTAGTTTGCATGGTATAACGCATAGAAACCATACATTTTTGCAGGATGATAAGTAGCCAACACTCTAGTTTTCCGAGTTTAAATGAGCATTTCGGACAAAACCATTCTTTAAAATTATTATACTATATTAAAAAACAATTTTTATTTTAATGTATATGTTCATCCAAATTTGTTCAGCCATTTAAGTGTGAAGGAATAACAAACATACCTAAATATAAAATAAATCTTTTATCGTTATAACCGGGAATAGTTTGACAAAGATAAAAAAAATGTGCAAAGTCTTTTATTATCAAAATATTAAACTAACTGAAGCATTACATAACAGTTGTAAATGTTAACAATACGTGAGAATGTCATTGCATGAGAACATAAAAATGATATAAATGAAATATTTAAATGTGAGGTGACCTTGTATGTGCTTGTATAGACATTAATTGCACTTGTGTATTTCTGTGCTTTAAATTACATTTACGTGCATATTTCTGTGCAGTTGAGCACCCATCATGTTTAATTATTATTATTATATCTAGCCCGTACTGTCCCACTGCTGGGCAAAGGCCTCCCTTCACTCCTTCCAATGTTCCCGGTTTTGAGCCACTTTTTTCCAATTCCCAAGGAAGACATCCAAGTCGTCCCGCCATCTCTTTGGTCTGCCACGATCCCGACGTGCGATTACAGAGCATCAATTTTGCGTTTTACTGGCCCACCGCTCGATCGGCAGTCCCACTTAAGCTGGGCAGCCTTCTGAACCACGTCAATGATTTGCGTTTTGGAGCGCAGTGTAGTGTTTCGAACGCGATCTGTTATTTCAACACCTAGTATGCTGCGCTCCATAGCACGATGTTTAATAAAGATAACAATTTTTACTTTCATGCATACTAATTAATTTGTAACTTTATGCTGTTTTTACATATTTTTGACCAATTTTTTCTTTATTAAAAACCTCACACTTTAATCCGATGTTGTGGCGTGCGTTCACAAATATGTGAACTTACATATACAAGACACCTAAACATTTATTTGTAGGCCTTATAAATATTTGTTCCGTTCGGGAATCGAACTCGCGCCTTCCAGCGTAGCAGCCAATCGCTTAATCACTGTGCTAACCGTGCGCTCCGATTTATAATGATGACTATTATAAAACGATTAGCACAAAGCCCCTTACTAAACCGTCTGATAACAAATTTTTAGTACAACTATGTACTGCAATTAGAATATAAATCCAGGTTGCTTGGAAGAGATCGCGGAATGCGATAAGGCCGCCAATTCATACGTACGTATGTACATACATATAAGGCTCAAATGTATAATTTATTATCTTGATTTACAATAAAGTATATATAAATAAATAAAATAAATTAAATCCGTCAGATGGGATAGTGGTCAAACGCGAGCTTATCCAATAATAATAATAAAAAAACTATGTCTTTTATCTTTCAGGAAATGGTTACCAACAAAATTCCTATTTCAAAGTGGTCAATGAAAACACATACAACCCGCCAAATGATAAGCAAATTGTGGTGAATGGCCATATTCAGTTGAAGGTAGAAGTAGAACACAAGAAGGTGCCTAGTATACTTAAGAGGAATTCCAATATAGTGACAAAACCCCCCAGTATTGTGATCCCGGCGGAGAGCACAGTAGGCGGGAAGATTGCCATATCGCCGATGACTCAGACCAAAGTCAATGGTGCCAAGGATCATCAAGTACAGGTTGGTATTAATACATTTTGAAACTGGAAAATTTTGTTAGTGTTTCACTTTTGAACAGTAAATTTAGAATTATATTTCTGTTACAAAATGACCTCCAAACGTTGCATTACTAATTAAATGAAGATACTTTCAAAATCTAACAAAGACTCACATAACAAAGGGACAATAACCAAAAATATTTAAATACATGCATCTTTTTTTTTATCTTGAGGCTTTTATCTGCTTTAGGGTGAATCGAGAGGGTGTGTCAGACTTTTAGTGACTAAACCCCAACTGTTTCATTTAGTAGTTTTGCATTTTAGGGCCACAGTCACTTTTTCAAACATACCTGCCGCCCTAACACGCATCGGCCTTACTGGGCCCTTTTGCTACAATTTTGCATAATGCAAAATCAGAATATCCTTGATGGACTTTCACCATAGTTTACTATCTTTAGATATAAGAAATCTTTCTGCAGACATTAATCATCATCTCCCTAGCCTTTTCGAGAATCTTTTGAGGTCGGAGAGTGTTTTGGAGTAGAAACAGCATATCTTTCATCATCTCATTGTAAGACGCAGATTAAGAATAGTACATTTTGATACAAGTGTAGGAAGTCTGTCATTGCGACCGATGCGCCATTCACACGAGTCGTAGGCGAGGGCTTTATGGAGACGAGAGATGCAGTGACTTTGCCCGTGTATTAAACGACGTTTTTCAACACACTTACGAGGGCATAAATACAAAAAAAAATTAAACCGACTTCAAAAAGTACAAAATAACTTTAATTTCGGAAGTCGGTGTTTCTATAATAGATTCCTAATCTTGTCTCAACGTTAATTAACACCGACTTCCGAAATTAAAGTTATTTTGTACTTTTTGAAGTCGGTTTAATTTTTTTTGTAAAAAGTTTTTTATTTTTCACTTTTTAGTTATGGTAGCACCACTAAAAAGTACCTACCCTTCAGCTAAACATAAATTACCTTATAGCCAGAGTGCATCTCATAACGATTCTTATAATCCCAAATACGGTTATATTACATGAATTTACCCCCTCCACCTTTCCCCTACCCCTTTTCTTTCAGTCAGTCATCGACTACACGTAGGTACAAACAAAGCATATTTGTTAAGCATAGCTGTTCCATATCTTCGAAGTTCATGATCAGATCATAACAATATTTCTATGGGACCAACTTGGAAACATAACCTTTCAATAAAAAAAAAATTTCAAAATCGGTCCACAATTGACCGAAATATCGGTGAAAATACATACAAAAAAAAAACATACATTCAGCCGAACATAGAACCTCCTCCTTTTCGAAGTCGGTTAAAAAGGTTGACACATGACACGTGTGGGTCGCGCCACTCCCAGTCTGTACGATAAATTTAATAAAATTAGGGTGGGGCATGTAAGCGTTCTTTTCCGCACTAGTGCGAAAAACAGTTATTTGTGTGCGTAAAAGTGTTAAAGATCGGAGCGGTTTTTCGAGTAAGTGAATTGAAAATGTGTTTGTTTCTTTCTAGATAACCTCGCCTAGAAGCAATATCGTGATCAACCCTAGAGCAGTTGTACCCACTAATGGCACAACTCCAAATATAGTACAAAACCATGTGATACCTCCTAAGGCAGAAAATGAATGTCCAAAGAGCCCTGAAATGGACCTCTCGAGGTTCAGTGAAGCTGAGATCAGAGCTATCAAGAAGCAACAGAGGATGATTAAGAATAGGTAAGCATGGACAGCATTTTTTACTTCTTATAAGCCACTCTCATCCTGCATTTATGATAAAAAATCATGCATTTCTTCCTTCTTCTTTGAAGTTGGTTAAAAATTAAGAAAGAAACAAGGTTTTTAAGATTGCTACTTCCCCAACACCTTCAGCACACATAGTCGATAGTGATTTATATGATAATGTATTGTGTTCGGATTTTATATCAATAAAAATGTTTAAAAATTGCAATTCTTTATCAGAAATATTTTCTCCTTGACCTTTTTGATAATAACTTTCCTCATAAAATAGTGACGTTACCTATTACAGAACCATAATAATAACTATAACTAAATGAATATAATAACCACAAAATAGATAGGTACAGAAGTCAATCTCGTGTATGTACTTCACTTTTTAAACATTTGCTAGGCGATCGCGCTAGTGTCAGCGCGTTGCGCCGAACAGTACGATTGCGGCCCGGCGATTGAGCCGAGAGGTCGTGTCTGTGAGCGGTGTCTATGTGTGCGGTGTATTGACTTCTGTACCTATCTATTTTGTGTAATAACTGAGTATACTGCACACATGTCATCATGGAATATTATACTTTAATAGTAATATTTCATGATGACGTGCGCAGTGTGGCCATTGCGTGGTTTTTGTAACTAATTATTTATTGGAATGTATAAAATATTCATATTTTGTTCTTATGTCTTTCCATCTGGTGATGAATTGAAGATCATTGTCTGGATATGGTCTCGTTGTAGACTCTCTCAAAACTTAT
The DNA here is from genome assembly GCA_949319445.1 of Mythimna lalbum. Classification (NCBI taxonomy): domain Eukaryota; kingdom Metazoa; phylum Arthropoda; class Insecta; order Lepidoptera; family Noctuidae; genus Mythimna; species Mythimna lalbum. The sequence goes on along the minus strand of OX439346.1, from coordinate 18,615,377 downwards.
GATAAGAGCACTACAGTATTTAAAAGCGAGTACACACATAAGGCGTTTAAAGCACACGCTTTCGTAACGCGCGTTTAAAGTATAAAGGGGTCTGTCGAAGGTGTACACATGCAAGCGCGCGCTTTTATACAAGCGCGCGTCAGAAGTGCGGTCTCAGATTTTCGTTCGAAGGCGCGTTGCGCGGGCGTCATGTGCGCGCTTCTTGATACATGCGCCACCATATTTCCATACATTTGATCGCGCGCTTTCGTACACAACAAGCAATCACTTGGACGTCCATTTCCGAAATGAGCTGAGGATGGACACCTTGGTAACGGTCATTGAACGCCGTAGTAAGCCGCATCGAACGCAACGCCGAGCGCCTAATTTGTACTCGCTCTTATATCGACAAAAGATGCCATAATAAATAATTATATGGGCATATTAAATGGATAATGTTCCATGCACAACCAGATGAACTACTTAATTTCCCATTTGATGTCGAATTGACGGATTAGGATATAAAAAAACATCTGGTTGTAAGACAAGTTAGGTAGGTAGGTACTTTTTTTTTTTCTGTCGACGGGGAAAATCATCATTGACGAAACCCGCTCTTGGGTGGAGCGGGAGACAGTGTCAGAGTCTTACTGACTAAAAACCCCGCGCCGTTCCTTCTAGCCTTCATACCGGGGCTCTAGTTTCCTTTCGGATAACCCCGACCCCGGTAGGCTTCGACCCCGATGGGCCCCTCCTGTTGCTGACAACTCCTTGAGGCGCGCGGGAACAGTGCGCGCCGTCGACGCCTTGGCTCGGTCCGGACAGTTACCGGACGATCGGACAGCGAGCAGGTAGGTAGGTACTTACTGGAAAGGTCAAGTTATTTTCATCATCATTTCATCCGAAAGACGTCCACTTTTGGTCATAGGCCTCCCCCCAAGTTTCGCCATAATTACCGGTGGTTATTACTGTCTATTCAAGGGAATCAGCATGTCAATCTCGACAGAAAAAGAAAGAATATGTGACTGCCTTGGAGCAGCAACTGTTTGAGGTACAGCAAGAGAACGCTAGGTTGCGACTAGAGAATAAACTACTACGAGATCAGCTTGAAAATAGTGGGAGGGGTCGAAAGGTAATAATCATCATAGTTTTGTTTTAATTTGTAAATCTATAGACTCTAAGTGGCCACGCGTGGCGCGAACTCAAGACATTTCATTGCCAGAACCTATGTTAGTATGTCAAATCCTATATTCGCCAAGCCAAGGTACCGGAATGAAATTCACGGTCAGCAACCTATTAATATAAAATAACGTTTTAGAAAATTAATTAATTTACCATTAACCTGATAAATATCATGCAAAATTTTTCCTCATAGCTTTCAAGGCCGTAATTTCAATTGCTTATCAGGAAAATGGTTCGACATTTCATATTGCAAAAATACATGAAATTCAGAATTTAATCCAACTAATAAGATACTGTTTAAATAATGAAAAAATTCAGGTGTTATATTAACCTTGGACTAATTTGCTTATCTATTAATATTAATTACTTTGGTCGTGAAATACAGCTGGTGTTGTTTCCACAGATGCCTCGGCTCGACGCTTCACTCCTGATACCTAAAAAGAACATAGCTGTGATATTTGCTATGGTATTCATGGTTTCACTTAATTGGAATGTTTTAGGGTAGGTAACTAATTAACCACTTGTCCACTATAATTTACTAATTTGACGACACGCGTACCGTAGTGGTTGAGCGATTGGCTGTTGCGCTGTGTCTCACGGGTTCGATTCCCGCACCGAACAAATTTTTATATGGGCTACGATAGCAGTTGATCCTAGTTTGGGTATGTGAGTTTAAATTCTTGTAAACGCACCTACGGTAGAGGAGTAATTAGTATGGCTAAAGTTAAAAAAAAAGTCAAAACCTTACCTGACGTTCGTAAACTCGTTTATTTATTTCGGATTTATTTTCCGAATCATCTTGACTGGTGGTAGAAAAAAAAATCAAACATTTTAGAAAGAAAGACTCGAGTTACGACTGTAATAAGTAATTTTATGGTTTCCTAATAATTACTTAGCACCATAAGTAACCATAAATGATGTCCTAACCTTCTCGCTAACTCATTGACATCTATAAAATGAAGCTGCTAACCATTTTTCTCACTTGATTGTTTTTCATTGAAGGTGGAATGCAAAGCCCTTTGTCGGGCCCTCCGCTCCACATCACACGAGACATCTACTGTGGTCAGAGGACAACGCTATAGATATAGCGAATGGTGTGTACCCTTTACTAATATTCTCCTTCTTCTTTTCGTGTCGATGGACTCAATTTTTTTTTTTTCTGACCAGGATTTGGCAACCTGAACAGCTCTGTCATATAAATCCTGTAAAGTGCAAGACAGGCAGCATAACTCGTGACCCATGTCCTGTGCAACGGCTCCACACTGGTACTGTGTTACAGATGGGTCAGATTGTTTTTGCAGCGGCTAACCTGGGTCCATAGTCGTTTAAGAGATTTCCAGATTAGTCACTGCAGTCCGCATCCAGATTAGCATTTACCAATATTATTCATAAAACTTAACCTTTTGAGCAAAACAAGCATTTTGTTCCGGAACGTCGTAGTTGAATGGCATTGCGATCTCAGATAATATTAAAAACAACAATAATAATAATAGGCAAATCCAAAAAATTATAATAAAGAAACTAACAGATAATTCAGTTCCAACTTTATTTACATGCCATAAGGCACATATTGGTTATTAAAATTAATCTGTTGTTGTAAACTATAATAATAATATTCCACAACTATCACACAACGCTGTCTAGTCCCAAGCTAAGCAGAGCTTGTGTTATGGGTACTAGACAACTGATAAACATACTTATATATTTCTAAATACATACGTATTATAGATAAATTATACCCAGACGCAGAACAAATGATTATGCTCATCACACAAACATTTGTCCTGGGTGGGAATCGAACCCACGACCTCCGGCATAGCAGTCAGAGTCACTAACTACTAGACCAACAAGCCAGTCAAACTTGTTTTACTATACATTGTAAATTGTAAACTTGACCTTTATAAAAGTCGTTTAGAAAACAACATATTGATTTCTATGCAGAGTACGTAACTCAAACAGTTACCTTTAAATTTATTATATGTATATATATATTTTAATAGCCTGTATTGTGTCCCACTGCTGGGCCAATGCCTACCTTTTTTCTTCCAAACCTCTGTATAGGGTGATCTTAGGCCAAATTTGCCCCGCAAACATGATCAGATTATCACACCACCTTCGCCGCGGTCATCCTAGACGGCGTCAACTTCCCTCAGGCGTCCAGTTAGTGAAAATTCTCACCCATCTGTGATTTTTTTCTGATATAAACAAAATAATATTTTTTTTACAGATGACCTAAGTAATGGTACATACGTCACAGATTGTCAGAATGCGACAGTCAAAGCGACGGACTTCGTGAATATAAATCAGACAGAGAGCATACGAATAGCCGGTGAACTGAACCGATGGATCGGCGGCGGAAAAACGTTGAACTGGACGTATGACGTGCCTAGGAAAAAACGGCAACCATATCTGAGTGAAGAAAAGATAAATGGTAAAAAAATGTTCTATTGTCTTTCTGCCCTTTGCAAAAGCTGTCGACCACGACACCTACAGTGTAATTTAGAACAATATGTCCTTATAAAAACTCCAATTCCTAGAAGTGTTTTCTGAACCTGCAACATATTTCTATTTCCAGGTGGCTTGATAGAAACCTACAAGCTATTCAACAAACTGCAACTAGATGGTAACCTCGTCGAAATCCCTAGCTTGCGAAGTCAGGTGAAAACTATCAAAGATAAGTCGCGATTACGACGTCTGAGGAGGAACAAAGACATCGACTTCGCAGAAAATGCTGTCATAGACTATGAAACTCTATACCGAAAACCTATAAGGAAAGCTGTCAATGATTTCAATATGGATGACCTTGGTGAATGGAATGCGTTACTAGAAGCGCTCCAAAGGCGGGACGACACATTCTATATTGTTGGTTTTGGTAAAGGAGAGCATCTATTGTTACCGGCCGTTTCACATAATGTTACAAGACCACCAAAAATGGCGTTGATTTTACCAGCTAGGGGTGGTAATGGTAAGTTACGAAAGTAATTATTTGGTTATTCGATATTGAACCTCAATTATGATAATTATGTATGTATAAGGTTCATTTTTGTTTGAATTAATCATAAATTATGACTCCTTTCTGGAAGCTTTTTAAACAAAAATGTTAATTTTCAGATTCTTTGCTGAACGATCATGTCACGCTGATGCAAATTGATTGTTCAGTCGTCAATACAACGCTGGTCAAGTTAAAATCTGACGCACTGCCAGAGAGTTTAAGAAAACCATCTTCTAATGATGCTGCAGCGGAAAGTGAAGATAAGCGTGAAAACACCACTAGATATTACAAAATAAACAACGATAATGTTGACACTAATCTCTTAAAAAACACTAGTAATATATCAAATTATTCAAAAAAACTAAATGTGCCACAAAAAGAAGTAGACGTGGGCAAAGACGATTCGTTTGCACACTACTTATTTTCTAAGTATGAAAGCTCCAAAGACAATCCGGCGAAAAGGCCGCGTAGTAAAAGTAATAAAAATTTGGAAAAAGAAGTACGTTTAAGTTCAACGTGATTTTCAGATATTGGCATACATTTGCCGACTGCAAAATCAACTCTTTGGAGTCTTCATTCTTTTAACATGGCATTTTTAGCCGAGCCTATGTCGGAAAAGTGATAGGAGCGTTCCTTTCTCGACAGTGTAAAAAATATAATAATTTGTTAGGACAGTCAGGGAAATTAAATATTGAGTGTACTGATATTACGTTATTTGTCGTGTTATACCGATTTCATACAAATGGCAAAGAACGACGCTAAAATACGATTTACATTAACCAGCGTGTATCGGGCAACATTGAACCGAATTGTACAATGTGTCAAAAAATATTGAAGCGACCATAACGCAGATAAATGTCAAATATGCATGGTAGCCAACGGACTACTGCGGCATGCGTGCGAATAAGACATTTTTATTTAAATTCTATGCATTATATGACCACTCTTCAATTTCACTCAACAACTCTGCTCCGTTGCGCTGCGGGACGGCCCGGTTGGTGAAAACCGTTCTTCAGTGACCACTCACATAAGTTTAGGGATATTTCAAGTAAAAAGTCAAATTGTTTATCAGTCTGGTACTTTGATCTTTTTTCTAAGTATCAAGAAAATATGTATAAGTAATAAACGATCTGTATTGCTGTTCATTCAAAACGGTATTCCAATAGGAACTGACACTTATACTTCGACGTTTTCCATTAAATATAAAAATATATTATTAAAAACAAAAATATTTAGATTAATAATATTATTTAATCGATCTCAATACGTCGAAACCTTATCGTATGAAATTATCGTTTTGATAGCTATAAAAGATTTACCTGAAATATTTATGTTACAGTGTGTAAATAGTCATAGAAAACAATAGATATACAGTAAAGTCGGATTACTTTAGCCCTGGACTTTTGCTCAAGTTTGTTAATCAATAAGAACACAGGACACTGTGTTTACTCTGTTTCTATTGGTCAACAAACTTGAGGCAAAATTACATCTAGGCACCAAAGTAATTCGACTTTACGGTAATAGTTTTTGACAAGCCTACTTAAATATTAAGCCAAAAGTAATATAACTGCGTTGGCTGTGTGTAATATTATTTATAACATGTTTGTGTATGCAATATTCCATTTATTGATCTATTTTTATCGAATAGTTTCATTGTGTAGCAAAGCTAGTCTGATGGTCTAGACCTCAAAGTGGCTCGTATGGTCTTTGTCTTGGAGAAGTATGATGTACGAAAGTATTTGCTCTGCGTGTTGACGCTCAGTTATGGTAATAGAACGACTTTATTTTCTCAAAAAAGGTGCATTGTAAAATAGGTTTGAATAGGTTAATGCGAACCAAATACCTTTCGATTAAATGCTTTTTTGTCCGCATCTGAAAGAATCTTTATAATTGAGGAGTGTATTTAAGTAAGGCGAGGTAAACTTGTTTGATTAGTTAGTTGAATGTACCTCAACCTAGTTATTCGTTGTTTAGTGTATATTTTCTAGAGTTAATGTCTAAGTTGAAATGAATCCAGTTGTATTAGTAGATCTCTATCATACTCTTAATTGAGTTTGGACGAAAGATTTCATTCGTTAGATTTGCAATACCATTTTAAAAGATAGCCGCGTTTCTGTTTTGTTTGGCATTTCTGACAAAATGATGCATGCTGCCGTGGAAAAGTATAATATATGGGATTTGTGAGCGCAATACTTTTAGCACAAGACTTATCTTGTCTCTTTGTATAGTGAAGGCAAATCTAATGATTTAAAGGTTACACAAACCTTGAACTGGAATTACTTGCTCTTAAATTCAAAGGTAATTGATTTATTTATATTATTTAACATAAAATTATATTATGAGTTCTCATATTTTTAACTATCACAAAAATTATACTTTATCACTTGTTATGTTGAATTTATTTCACGGGATATATTTTATTCACGTTACTTTTAGTTTTCAATATGTTGTGCACCTTTTCGTAAATAATCTGAATGTAAGGAGTATTGTTTTTTTTTTTATATTCCGTGAATCGAATATTCAAGTTATAAATAAATTATATACATTTAAAAATAAATCGTTTTATTTTGTGGAGACGCTGGCAAAAGTTTGTCTAATATAGTTTCAAAATATCAAGATCGCTCAGTCGCACTATAATGACGTAACTGTTGCAGCTGTTGCAGTCGCACTATAATGACGTAAGTGTTGTCTACTTAACAAAAACGATAATAATATACAGCGTCACCCTCAAATCTTATGAGGGTTCTCTTCCCGCACAGACTAGTACACAATAAAAATTGCGCATGCGACTGATGAGAGTGACAAGGGCAGAACTCGTGGCTTTTCTCGTCCCGTTTCAATATCTTTACAAAATAGTAATGCCCTAGCTGCAGTAGGGCGAATATACACAATTTTTAATTTTGGTGGCGAAACTTTTTCCTCGTTAGGGACCTAGTCACCCTGGTCCCTAATTTTCATAAAAACTGAACTGATGTAACGGTGTTGCCACCAATATTTAAAAAATATATATTCACCCAGTAACTGCTGGGACCCCGACCTCGACTACTAACTACCAGTAGACTTTTTTTTGGTGGGAAAATCATCCAATGACAACCCCCGCTCTTGGGCAGAGCGGGAGATAGTGTCTAACTTTTACCGACTAAAAACCCACCCCGTTCCTTCGTGCCTTCATACCGGGGCTGAGCTTTCTCTCGAAGCTAAACCTGGCCCCAGTAGACTTCGACCCAGCTGGGCCCCTGCTGTTGCTGACAATCCCTTGAGGCACGCGGGAACAGTGCGCGCCGTAATTTACCGGTAGGCTTGCGGACGACGAGCAATAGGTACTACGCCGCCCGGCCCTCCGTGTTCAGACCGGACGTCCGGACCAACAAAGAGAATGTAAAGTAAGAGGCGGAACTCCCATAGTAAAAACCGATGTATGAAACGTGCGTCCTCGATCAATACTACATAACATAACAGAAATATACCACTATGGCGGAGTACATACTGCCAACACAATGACATTACTAGTGATGTACTGGGTTGTGCAAAATTTTTTATCGATATCGGTAATTTTCCTTAACGGGATTTCTTCTTATTTTCAGGAAATATAAAAATTCGAAACTTAGATTGTTTTAATACATATTATTCAACGAATTAAATTTACCCACGCTATTTATTTATTTGGTAAGTTTAAGAAAACAAATAGGTAAAAATGGCAATAAATAATAACTTAAGTCAACGACAAGTTGCAGTAGTGGCTAACACATCATTTAACTCATCTCAAAAATTACTGCACCGATTTTAATGCAACTTGCACTGATGATTGCACTTTTCCAGACTGGTGATGTTATATTTTCTATCTTGTAAACTTTCTGTTGTAAGTTTTTTATAATAGTTCGACTTGATTTAAGTTTCTTAATTAACTTTGGCTTCCAAAGTGTCATTGGGATACCATGTCTCTCTTGATGTTTTCTTGGTGATACTAATGGTTCTGGAACATAAAAAAGTCGGTGTTACAAATCAAATTATTAAGTACTCGTAATCTTAAATAAAATGTATACAATACTCACTAGGACTGCAAAATCTTCTATTTGGGGAAATCAGATTAGGGTCAGAAGTCGATGTAGAGGGTACTGTAACAACAGGTTAAAATGTAAAAAAAAGAAAAAGGCATTCGTGAAGTATATAAGTAAGTAAAATATGTAAAAGTTCATACATTTATTCCCTGTCACTTTGACCCATTGTTTACACCTAAAAATTGGATGATGAGTTATTTTTACTCATAAATTACATAATTATGTATTATAAAATGTAACAAAATAACATAAATAACGAGCAAAATTTTTTCAATTAATTTATTTTAAGCTTTCAATCAACCTACTATAACATTACATGCAAGGAAATTTATCATAACAAAACATACTAATTACGAATTCATTGATTTAACTTCCTGATATCATTATCTAAATTATAAACCTATAAGATGTTCTTTGCTAAACATAAGCTTCTATGGCTATTTCTTTAACTAAATATCGATGTCGATAAATCCTGGTTAATTTTACCCAACACTAGGTATATTTTGTACAAGTTTCTTTTTCTGTTAAAATGCATTAAACGTGTAAAGATTGTAATTGAATTACCGGTCTACATCTATTGGAAATTTTGCCATAAAAAGACGTTTGCTATCATCAACCCGGCATGATCCAAACATTACCCGATAGGTTTTGCTGTCAGTTTAGCCACAGTCAGTTTTGATTGACGACAATCCTATTACAGTGCGTTTCACTTAATTCATGAATCCCCAAGCGACCACCGGTGGCCGCGCATCTATTGTCTTACTATTGTGTCTCTAATTGACGGTATCTGAAGGGTTAAGACGCCGTAATGTTGGCAATACGGAAAAACAGTGTTGCAATATTTTTAGCAATTAAATTACTTAATATTAGGGAGATTAACTTATATCTCGTTACTTTTAACAATTGCGTTTTTTTTTGTTTTTCTTTTTACTATTTTTGAATAAAGTATAGGGCGCTGGGCTCCATTCCGATTGTCTTGCAATTCTTTCAAATACCGAAAACGCCATGCCACAATATCGTATCTTTCTATAACAACGTCCTTTTAGACCTGCTTTTTTTAAATAAAGTCTCATTCCCCTCATAATTCTCCAAAAAGTGCTGCAACTACCGTTAAAATCGATTTCGTTGCGCATTTTGGGGAACAATTTTGGTAGAGCAGGCAACTCTTTCCTTTTTCCTTTCTTTTTTATGTAGACAGACAGGGGAGCCAACATTACGCCAAAGGAACGTCTTAAGGTGTTGCATCACGACTCACATTTTCACTGTTTTTCATACAACCGCTCATAACTGATTATGACGTTATTACACATTTTTCATTAGATACTTTGGAAACACAGTATCTTGTGGATATTATCTAGGTTTCTAGGTATCTAGGTTTCCAATTTCTAAATTTGTGTAAGACTAATCCAGTAAAAACCTCTGAAAATGTCCTATTTTGTATGAACTTTGACACTTCATAATTTGCCTAAAAATTAAAAAAGTCAAAAAAGTAATTCTCTAAGTCTAGAGACCTTGCAAATTTTATTAAGATTCTAAATGACGACAACTTTTCCAAAAACTTTTAAGGGTTTAAAAAAAACAGCTATTTCCTGGAGCAAGTTTTGTGAAATTTTCGAGTAAATCTCGGAATTACCGAATACTAACAGAGTTTACAGGCGTTAAGTATCTCTCTTTTTTGCGTTGCCTTTTCGTCAAACAACGCGTTGGATTGCATTAAATTAAGTAACAAGCTTTTAATTCATGAATCCCCAAGCGACCACCGGTGGCCGCGCATCTATTGTCTTACTATTGTGTCTCTAATTGACGGTATCTGAAGGGTTAAACAATTTTCGATGTTTACGATAAGCGAGTGGAGAAGGACCCTCTTAAGTGAAACGCACTGTACCGTCTAATGCGATGATTGACAGTTTTAGTAATGATTGACAGTTTTAGTAATGATTGACGAAAAGCATGATTGATGGAAATGATTGACGCTTGCATGATCGTGTAATGGTCGCCATACGGAAAGCAGGTTTGTCGATAAAATTACGAAATACTTTTAATGTGTCTTTGCTTTTAATTCATGAATCCCCAAGCGACCACCGGTGGCCGCGCATCTATTGTCTTACTAATTGACGGTATCTGAAGGGTTAATTGCGAAACTCACATGCGCACGCACGAGAATCTAGGACCAAACCTAACTCCGTGGACCAAACACTCAGTTTGTCTACTAAACGTTGTTGTACGAACGACAGTCAAGCGTTTATTTAATATTTCATTTTAGTTGTCACTATAAATTAATTTACCGACAAAAAAATTGTTCTTAACCAGTGAATCTCAAGGTTTAAGTTTACTAAAAGAATAGTTCCTGTTCAGCACTAAAATAAAAATTTTGCTAGATAGGAGTGTTTTATAGTGCGACACGTAAATATTCAATAAAGACAGCAGTAAACAAACGAGCGAGCGAAAACAGTTCCGTACAAAGTAAATTTCGCTACCAATAGCGGTAGCGATATTAGGTTTGTACAAGCCTTTCTATGATATGTAATTATTTAGGTAGATATAGTCCGTCTACTGAAAGCGTGACCTGAGAAAAGGAGGTTAAAACCCAAAAATTTGAATATGGTATTATTGAAATAGTAGGAGAAAAAAGTTTTGATACTTAAGTATTTTTTTTATTTATGACGATTGTACAATAGTTGTATAAGAACTTAGTGTAGATTTATTTATTGGTAAATGTATGGTAAAGGTTAATAATACACAAAATGTTAGTTATTATTCCCAATTTATTTTATCTGTTCTCTCAAATGCCGTATATTATTTATTTTATTTACAATTTGGCCTTCCGGCAAGAATACCAAGAGCACAACACCGCGACGGTCAAATAAAATAGTCAACATGATTTCAACTTCAGCACGTCTCGCCAACACTAATAATGTGCTTCAAGATTGTTGGGTTGGAATCGATTCATTTTAGCACGGAAAAAATTCAAATCTTTTGGGATTAGTCAAGTGGGAACATGTTTTATACTCAAGTGAATGTTTCAAATGATACGGATCGACTCGTAAGACACGGAAAGTTCAGCAGCTATCTCTCTCAAACTTGAATGAGGATTTTAGTTACTATTTTCTTAATTTTTACGCTACAGATGAAAACTTTGATGGCCTACCAAATGGAGGCAAATCTTTCATCACATTTCGACTGCTCATAAACGTATTGTAGCACTCTTCAGGACATCAGTGAAGATATTTATTTTCAGAACTTAGTTTACTTAAAGATTTTTTCTCCATATTTATCCAAATTCTTCAGTTGTATATAAACATAAGAAGAAGTATCATCATTCATACCGTAAAAATATCTAGTGGTCGGTCAACAATGATCAAGATTATAATGTCACACTAACTTAAAAATCCAAGATCGTATATAAATATTGTTGTTTTTCTTAGGAACTACTTCTTTCTCTTCTTGTTTTTGTTTAAACTCACTGATGATAGTGTGTAGCAGCTTTCGCACATAACTTTATATTGTTTTACCCATGATAAAGCAGTTGTTGTAATAAATATCTGTTTCAAAAAACTGACAATTGCAATCATTGACTTAGACGTGATTTTGGCGGCAAAATAATGTTGCCACTATAATTTTAAAAAAAGTCCAGGTTACGCTTTCATTAGACAGACTTCTAAATATTAATTGTCGGATGTTAAAGATACTAATTTAGAAGGATTGCACCTACATTTGGCTTTTTTTTTTGTTGAATTCGTAATTGTTAGAGTGAAGTTTGTGTGAAAGGAAATCGAAGCCGGGTACGTAAGTACGAGCAGCTATATTACTAAATGAAATATTATTAAAGTTGTGTGGTCGATCTACCGATTATTAGTTCATCCATACTATTTTTCCAGGCTTTGCAACACTGTCGCAAAATTGTCAATGTCACTGTCATTGTAGTGTGTGTCAGAATTAAAAAAAAAAAATAACCTCAAATAAATGATCCAGCCGGAGTAAATAAAAATAATGAGCAATTAGGACCGATTAATGCTGAAATATTTAATTGTTCAAAGTGCCAGCAAAATGAACTGTATACGATTACTACGTTTAGCCGAGCGACAGCACTTTAAAATGTTTCAGACAACTTCGGCTAGATTTGTCTCAAATCATCCTTTGCGTTTCATGGAGACCCAGAATATGTGGAGGGAAAGGGATGGTGTATCTAGACGATGGCAGCTAATATATAAAGCCCCTATGGATACAGCACTAAATTGGGCTACCTCATATTTAACCGTATCAACATCTATTGTTGGGGCCGGCACACTCTACTATGGTACTTTTGTTTATGATAAATCTGATGCGTTTACTCCTGTAACAGTCGGAGATAATGTAGTCATTGCTAACAGCCCTATGGAGTGCTTTGTTTACCTCGGAGCATTTCTTGCATTACATTTTGCTGTAAAAGTGTTGATATCAAAATATGTCATTAGGCTTTATCAAGATGGTGATGAATATTTGGCTATATTTAGAGGCAATTTCTTCAATAGAATTAGTAAACATCAATTTCATTTGAAGGATTTTAAAAAGTTAAGTCCTACTTTTGTGGTTTCATGGGGTGATGCCAGGTTTGGTCTTGGTAACAAACATGGAATAATTTTGGAAAATTACTTCAAAACTCCTGAACACTTTAACTACTTACTAAACAAAAAGAGTGCTGATAAACCTGATGTTTAGTGCACAATGCGTTTAATTTTGTAAATATTTTCTGTTTTAGTACTATGATATTTTAGTTTTAGCACACCACTGCCTCACTGAAGTGTGCTGGTGTTATTTTGTGTAATGATTTAATTTTTTAAACTGTTGAATAAATGAACTGTTTTCATAAAATATCTTATTTTTTGTTTTTATTGAGTAAAAACTGCGGCCAGTGGGTTCACTTGCATGATAGCAGAAAATTATCCTAAGGAAACATACTCTTGGGATAAAAAGTATTCTGTGCTATTCTAGTACTTATGTGGTTTACCCATGTATGTAAGTTTCTTTCAAATCTGTTCTGCAGAAAAGCAAACACACTTTCACCATTGCAATATTAGTGTGTTTTTCCACTAACTGCATCTTCTGCAGAAATAGATAAAACTTAGGTTTCTATTGAAATAATAAATTGATGCATGTATAACATAACTTTTAATATTATCTGCTAATTAACTAATTTACATTTACATTGTTATAAAGCTAAAATCCTCCTGTAAATGCATTATTCCATTTATGTCTTGAATCTTTTTTCAATGTGTCCGAGTCCATTTTCTTTTTACTATTTTCAAATTGTTCCAAGGCTTCAATTTGTTCCTGCTTTGGCTCCAACTTCTTGGTGACCAAACATTGACCATTTTCCTTGAGAATGGTGTAATTGATGTCATCTTTAGTTGGCTCTCCATATGGGAATTGAATTGGTGTGACCTTTATTAAATGCTTAATTTTCCAAAGCTTTGAGTTGACTTCTGGTATGTTTTTCACTACAGTAACTTGATTTTCACACTGGAAATAAGAAAAAGATGTATCTTTTTCTGTATACATATATTATGTGAGTATATAAATTATAAAATAAATGTAAGTTAAATAATGTTCAGAGATGTGTTTATCTCTATTTGCTATAACACTGTATGGATAATGTTTTTGGAAACTTCTGTCATCAATTGCCTTCTAACTTAAAATTTAGGAGGTATTTTTTGAAAGTACTGGTCTGTTTGCTGAAATTATTTCACTTACAGAAAGCTGCTTTATTCCTGAGTGACTTAGGCTATATTTGATGTATGCGGGCGAAGCTGCAGGCAAAAGCTAGTTGTAAATATAATAACTGCTGGAAGATTCAGGTAGTTTTGCATGACAAGCAGGCAAGGGAGTGAAATACCTAAGTTCTGTGAAGACAATACACTGCCACTGTGGTAGGTATGAATGCTGGACAGATACCTTATTGTATAATGCATTCCAAATGAGCATAGGATCGATTGCATGTTGTGACGTCACAATTTACTGTCAAATCGAGGAAAACTATTTTACGAAAAATTTAATTTATTTACGAATTGTGAACGAAAAAAGTTTAATCAGAATTCAGTTCTTCAATTTTCCTCATCTCCAAGTTCCTAAATTTTGACCAAATTTCTTAGATTTGACAGTAAATTGTGACGTCACAACAAACAAACAAAAATCGATCCTGTTCTCATTTGGAACGCACAGTACCAGATTATTTCTAGCAGTCAACAGTCCACAATTACAACTTAAGAGTTATAAGCTAACACTCTATATGATTTATATTTTTATGTTTATATGATAAGTGATAAATGAAGACATATTAAAAAAAAATTGATGATTGAAAGCATATTTTCTACTTACTTCTTCCAAAATTTTGAATTCCCGGAGAATAGCTTTTAGAAAGTGTGTTTGGTGTTTGCTGGGTTTGATTCGTTCAACTCTGAATAATTTAGCCGGTGTAACAGGGGGATCTTTGTGATCAGGATGCCTGAAAAGGTTATACATGGTTATTGGGTCGAAATAAAATATCAAATGGGTGGATGGGTTTAGGGAAGTCCTTACAAGGTGTGTTTTTATACTGTATCAAGAAATTTTAATAAAGCTTATCTAGTGTTTTACGTGGCGGCAAATAATTAAATAATTTAAAATCAAGGAACCTTCAATGAAAATGGTACGGAATGGTTTCCTACCTTGGATAATAAACTATGCCCCCTGGATATCGAATTCCACCATGCGGTTTATAGCCTTTTGATCTGGTTATGGAAATTAAAGGGCTAAACACTTTTAGCAGTTGTCCATTCATTTTTATTTTATCACAATTTAGAAATTCAGGTATAACCTCAAAGCATAAATATTTTGAAGTTTACAATTTTGTTGCCATGCAAAAATTTTTAAACTTTTTGACATGTTTCCGTATTCAATGATTCCACATAATTTCCAAATGCGCAGCAGCGTTGCCAGACCGTACCAAAAAGTACGGTTTTCCGTACTATTCATCACACAACTGTACCTCAGTGTAGACCGTACCTTTTTCGTACCTTTTTTATACTATAGGGAGTTGTTTTTCACTACAAACTACAAAGGGTAAAAAACACAAAAAAATCGCCTTCTTCAGAAAAATTTTAGATGTAATTTGATGTTTTTATAGATTTTGTGAATAAAATCTTTCGAAATCTACGACTTTGTAAACGAAATGATTTTTTTTTTAAAAATCTACATTTGTTGAAATAAATCTCAATCTATTCAGATAAACTGAGATCTACAATTGACTACAATTTACTTAGATCTGAGTAAATTTAGTAAAATTGAAAAATATCTAAAAAGATCTAATTAGATGTAAAAAATCCTATTATTGAGATTCAATTAGATCCAAAGTTTCAGAGCTAATTTGATCTAATTTTTTTTTTTACGTTGGGCATAAATCATCTTATGATAACCCCCGCTCTTGGGTGGAGCGGGAGATAGTGTCAGACTCTAACTGAATAAAAACCCACCTCTTCATACCGGGGCCCGAGTTTCCTTTCGGATAACCTTGGCCCCAGTAGGCTTCGACCCAGCTGGGCCCCTCCTGTTGCTGACAACTCCTTGAGGCGCGCGGAATCAGTGCGCGCCGATTGTACGATTCCCTATCGCTTTTTCTCCAACCTATGGTCGCAGACAGCCAACTCGAAGGAAAAAAAAACTGATCTAGTTCTTGCATAAGTATCCCGACCCAACCGTACCATGAAGTTAAAAACCGTACCTTTTCAGAAAGCCAACCGTCCTTTTTTGGGAGATCATACTGGCAACACTGATGCGCAGACACTCTTGACTTACAAAACCACACTAATTCGCAATATCCTTAGGAAGGAATTTACGACAACAGTTCACTCGAAGAAATCCTAAACTCAAAGCTCAGAAAATATTTCTAACTTATTCAGAAGATTTGTAAATCGGAATTAGCGTAATTTTAAAATCATAACTAAGCGACCAAAGGTCGCATTTATTTAGAAAGATACTTAGTCTCTTATTCTATCTTACATTTTTTTTTAGTTATTACCATAGAGTGGTGATGAGTCTCTGTTGACTGTCAAATTTGATGCTGTCAAAACGTCATAAATAAGTCGAGTATTTTCAAAAAGTTTGTTTTGTTTTGCATTGCAGTTTACGTGGGAATTGGTAAAGAATATTTTTTTGTATAATTTGATACGAGTTTTTATTCAAATATGATACGTAATTATTGCTAATGCTTTTGCAAAGCGTTTATTAGTGTATTCTTAAAGTTCGGAAGCGTATATTGAAAAGAGACAGACTTGATGAAGAAAGTTCGGTTTGAGAGTCCTGTTAAAGTTTTTAAATCCCTCAACATGAACGAGCGTGAGTGCCATTCACCTCGTCCACTTATCGAGAGGCAGTTGTATGCCAACATACCCGAGTTATATAGTCACCAGAAGGTTTTGCCTTATAGTAACGACCCAGTGCAATTGTTTGAATGCAGCAATAGTTCCCCTTATCCAATAATGAACAAAACACCTTTACCAGTCCATCAAAAAGGGCCAGATTGGTTGCCCGCTAATGAATTGGAGCTAAGTATGCTTGATGCTTCCTACCATGAGCCTAGAAGGCCAATATTTTGTAGGTCTATCCTGAAACCTGCTGATATCAACCATAACAATACTGAAATTGATAAAACGAAACATGTTGTTCAAATCAATTCTCAAAAACAAACTCCCACTGATAATGAAACAGTGAAACCTCCAAATGTTCTTATCAAAGACAATGATTTCTTTATAAAAAGGGATAACTTAGACAAATTTAATTTAGATATGAATCCTATACAAGGGCAATTAAACAAGCTAAGCTTAGACAAAGAAAATAACCCTTTTACTAAGAAATCAGAAATAATACAAATGGCAGCCATTGGTCTACCTGAAAATTCAAAACAACATGTGCCACAGCCTATTAGTCTTGCTAATATGGACTGTAGTTGTCATCATTGCATTAAAAAAGTATCTTCTCCAAGTGCGCACTATATGACAAAGGATTCAACAGCTCACCATCACTTGGCCAAGTGTGAGCCTAACTTCTATGTTCAAAATGCTCACAATCAATGTCCATGTAGATTGCCTCCACCACCCAAAAGATGCTCCTGTTGCAATCATACACCTCCCAGACAATACCAATACAACACTTGTGACATGGACCAAGTCAGTAGTCCAAAAATGAATGCTGTTGACAAAAAGACTTGGGCAATAGAAAAATATGAACAGACCAAAAAATCTGACTCAATGGAGGTAGAAAAACAAACTAATGTAAGCAAGGAGAAGAGAGAACCAACAGTATCTGATCTTTTCAAGATTATAAAGCTCCAGAATGAACAACTGCAGTTGCTGCAAGAAAAAGTAGACAAATTCATTTCAGCCAGTCAGCAGTCACAACCACCTGCTCAGACTCATACCACAGAACATGTAGCCATTGAGACCGTAGGCAATGAACAGCATAAAATATCTATAGGAGTCATGACCAGCTTTGAAATGGTTAGAACTTCAACTGTAATCAATAAAGAAATCTTGAAAACAAATGACAATGCTCAGATACAGTGTAACAGGTCCCAAATAAGTATAAAAGAAGTTTTATCTAAGGGACAGTCTCCTAATCCAAACTTTTTGGATGGTATTGCACCGGTAGGGGAAACTATGAGGGCAGAGTTTGAAGCCCAAGGAAATGATGCAGCAAATGGTATGCTGGCACCAACTGGTGCTAATGAGGAGAAAACATTCAATGAATTGAGCTTGTACAATGTACAAATAGATAATGCTACTACACCTCTCATGTCACCAGAGCAGAGTTTATATTTGGATATTAGAGATTATAGCGAGTAAGTTTATTTAAAGTTTCTAAAAAAAAGTTTCAATTTTACTTTGAAAAAAAAAAAAAAAACAGTCTGATCATTGCAATTGCATTGTAATTTCACATTTTAAAAATAGATGGTTTTAATGGCTTATGGATTTTACTTTGTTACTGATTTATCTTGCAGCCAGATATTAAATTACTAGCTTCTGCCATAGGTTTCGCCCACACGAACGTATGTTTCCCCTTAGAAACTTTGGACCCCCGATTCACTCCCTTAGTGGGAGTATCGAAAAAATCGAGTACTCGACATTAGAATATTGATACACCATCTGTAAAGATAATAACGCGAACTTCCGAATTTCGCTACAAGAACACGTATGACGCGACCCAAGCGCATCGACCAACCAACTAGTGAGGGCTGCCCGGAAATAGGTCAAGTTTATGTTCAGCTACCCTCCGCTATTGTATTATCGTTTGCTTCGCATAGACTTCTTAATATTTAGAGAACATTCTAATTTAAATAATTTTTATTTTTGTATGAACTCTTTCTATGAACTAAAATATGATAAAGTTTTAAGTTATTTATGATGTTCTTAACATAGTCCTAAGAGATTGTTAGTGTTTTACAAATTAACCTGTATATAGATAAGTTATGTCTTTATTTTTCAGTTCGGAAGCAGGGAGTGATGACCAATCTAATGTTGGATGGACATATTACAACAAAGTTATGGTAAATACCAAAACATTTTTCTCAAAACAATGTTTCCAATAATATTTTTGTTACAAACTTTTATTTAACTTGTTATTTTGTACTCCCTTTTGCTACTGGTTTTGCCTGCAACAAAGTAGAAAGTAATCCCAAAGGGATCATAATCCTTGGAAAAAAATATCCTACCTAGTATTCCACCCATGCACTAAATTTTTTTTTTGTCCTACTGTTTGTTTGTGTGTGATGAAGTTATTATTCACAACTGTTTGAGTTGAAATTATATTTTAATTTTCAGACTCATGTAAATGGTATGCTGCAGGACTCGGACATGCCATCCTCGGCAAGTGCACTCTACAGGAATACAAGACAACAGATGCAGACTGTGCAAATGCAGATTGACAAGACTAATGTTAGTGTTACTAAAAGGTAAATGGAGATAGAGATTTTTGGAACCAGCTGTAAACCAACACAGGGTGGTTTGAAATTTTGCTTATGTGAACATAAGTAGTTTTTTAAAAACCTAAAAAATTACCTATTATAAGTTCACAGAATGATTGCTGTGCCAGCAGAGACAAAAGAAGGTAGTATTAGTAAATTCGTAATTGAAACTGCAGACAAGTTTTGTCATGAATAACCATGACACGACATTCAAAGCGGTCAGCTTCTATCACTTCATTTTTGTCGTAATAGAGACGACGATATTACGCTTGGTATGAAATGAGTTGACATCGCCGCTTGTATGTAGTGTCTCACGCCGTCCACAAGCCCGCGCCTACCGCGGCGTCCCCAACTTTGTAGTTTGTTTTTTTTTTTACTGGGTAGTTGACGATCACTAAGGTTCCGTATATCACTTAGTAGCAAACTGCCTTTTTATATTAACTGCCCAAATAACGTTCCAATAGCAATTTGTTGGATAATAAAGTCTTACCGCAAGTAGATCGAGGTATAAAATATTTAAGAGTTTAGCTTGTACTGTGGAAGGTCGTATGCTCTGGTTGTTGGTCTACCCTGATGCTCTGTATACAATTTTATACCATTGAAAGCAATAAGTGAGTATAAAATAACTGAAAATTCATAATTTAATTCATTTAATATTTCCTGATTTCAGGGTTAAATTCGGCGACGATCCCCTCGGGCTACATCAACCGCACATCTACGCGTCGAGTGACACCAGTCTGAAGATGAACCAGCTAGCAGCCAAGTATTTGAAGAACGGGCCTCCAGTAGCGACTCTACAACGGACAGCCCCCAGGCCTGCGCCGGCGCCTATCGACATGTCTTTCGCGACCAAGAATTATATGGAAAGGCATAAATTGCTACAAGGTATGCTATATTGATTCATAAATTATTCGCCGTTTGTCTTATGTTTTACTGATTATGCCATAACTATCTACAGTATGAAAATCGGTGAATAAATAGGGTGTCCACTTCCACAACCGTTCTAATCATAGTATTCGCAAATAATCTGTACGTTAAAAGACATTCTTCCGTATTTAAAATAAACTCGGTAGTTTTGGAGAAAGGGAGAAGGGGGCGAAAGGATCTAATTTAGTCCCTTACAATATGCACCCCGAAAGGAACCTTGATATTATAAGATATTGCACTTTTTAAACCAAGAGTATGGCGAGAAAGTTTAGTTTATAGTCAATTCATCAGTGACTTAAATGCCTTTTTGCCATATCTATAGCATTCGGCGAGCAAATCTCATTGCTAGTAATTAACAAACAAATGGTAATAATGCTATTTTTTCAGGTATACCACCTTCGTCAAAGTCGGCGACGCCAGGTGAGATGCCCAGGTTTTTAGACATAACTGCTTTGAAACAGCAGCCCAAGTTTTTATAGTAGGTATACATAGTTATTGTAGTGTTTATGTAATTGGGTACCTAATTATTACTTTTACGATTAAGTGTATTTCTTAAAGTTTAATCTTTTATTGTAAGTATTGTTAATTAGTTTGGACTAGATTTATGAATGACTTAGGCCGCCGCTTTGTCGACAGTTTTATAGTTTTGTATGTAAGCTTCACGCAGGCGTACACCAAGCGTATAATGCGTCTATGAAGCTATGCGTCTGTGGACAGTAGGCCTTAGTTTATTGTTAGATGTATTTTTAGCGCGTAAATAAAACGAACGCCAGGTTCTGAACAGACATTTATTTTAAACCTCAGAGAAAATAACAGAGTAAAACCCTACATTACACAAGTAGGTATATTTGTTACGGGAACAGTTGTTTTTAATTATATTACACTTACATCTCGGGTTTATTATGAAGTATTATAGTAATATACATTAATTTTGTCTACGTATATGATTTAAACAATAAATTTGATTTCATACAATGTGCTATTTTAATTTTTGTTTCATTCAATATCACATTTTGTTGAAACAGGTGATTTGAGAAAATTACGCCGCATGCACGTTAGTAAATAAATGCGTCGTTTGATTAATACTGAGACTAGAATTGTGGGCATTCAAAAGTATACATTAACGTATATATTAAAGTATACGTTAACAAAAGTTAACATGCATGCAATTTCATTACTTGCATGTATCAACATATGCATTTGTCATTAATGTCCATACGGCCTCCTACTCTCATTTAAAATATATTTTTATAGATCTTTAATAAACTTGTGAACTACTTTAACATCATTATATTTTTTCTTTCGGAGGTATTTAAATATCTCTCACAGGCAAATTGTACTTCCATAACTTTGGATATGGCATTAAAATATTTTTATGATACACCAATACTCTGCTTAATACATTTATAATATTTACTATAATCAATATTCTTCGTAACTCTTTCCTATGTCGAAGTGGGAACTATAAACAGCACAATCATAAAATGAGACACATTATAAAAATGTACAATCTTATAATGTAATTATTTACACTAATAGTTTAACATATAGTATTGGGACACATACACAATTATAATATTATAGCTGACCCAGCACACGTAACTTTAAATCGAAACAAAAATACTAAAATCTCTAGTAAAAATGTGGGTGGGGGTAGGAAGGTGAAAACAATTTTGCGACCTATTCTCATACTACTTTCAAGTATATAAATAAAATTACACAAGCTGTTTTGGAGGAGTGCGATCGTGCGTACAAACACGGTGACACGGGATATTTATATACTTATTAGAAAAAATAAACAAAAGAAGGATATATATAGATTATTTCTACGTACTTGCCTATAGAGAAACTTACATCCTAATAGACTTGTCTGTTTTACAATATATTTCATTTTCAATTGGACAAAACTTTATGACTACCATATTGTAAACATATAATTTTAGTTTCTCATGTGGTATCAGCATTCATTATATTTCTTATGATTTAAACTTACGACTATCAGTTTGGTTCTTTTCTTTGGTTAGTAATACATATACATTTTCGCACGACATCGAAACATTCAACACACTACTAGATTTGTGTAATACAAGTAAATAGGTAACTTTAATTAATACATTTGAAATGTTAACACTACGGTTACTTCCCTATGTACATTGAAGATAATCTGTATTAACACTTAAATAAGATTTCAATTCTCTTGCATCGCAAAATATTACAGTTTTATACTATTAAGTCTAGAAAGATAACCAAATAATTGGATGGCACTTCTTTTCTGGTGTCAAATAGACTTTCGAAAGATAATATTATAATAATTTCTTCATAATTCGTTTAATCCTAAAGAGAACTATTTTACATCACTTTTTTGTCTTACATGTTGAAGTCGTGTGACTAGAATATTACATTAAAACATGAGATTCACCATTTAATAATACATATTAATTTATTTGAATTACATAGTATCTGTAGTTACACTGTACATTGTATATTTTTGTAAAAATTGTTGCTAGGTCATAAAATTTCTTATCCAATAAATTATTTTAACACTGAACGACAACTATATCGTAAACTGTTAGTTTTAATATAATTTTGATTATACAGTATGTTTCCCTTATATTGAGCATATATTTTGTGCAGAGCAATTAAAGTTAATTGTATAGATATTACATGATTTTTATGTTTCTTATTTCAATAGCAGGGAAAAGAAATATACATCAATTTTAATAAAGTATTATTTCTGATAAATCTCCAATATTGCAACAATGATAGAATATTACAGTAGTCAACGTAAAATAGCTTCATACTAATCTGTTCATACGTTTTACGAAATATACTTTTGTTCACTACACATCACCCATATTTGTTTTATCACATCTTTGACATTCAAAAGTATCCTTCTAGTGCCTACTCGTACTATGTCTACTTGTAACGTTTCTACTTGATTAAAAATAATTTTCATTATAGATTAAATTTTTATCTAGACATTTTAAGTTCTCTGTACACGACATTCAACTTTGGTATTCTACAGTGTTCCTAAGACTATCGATGACAATATTTGCAATTGTGAAAGTTTTGTCGTGTGCAGAGATCTTGGTCAACACTCAATACCTATAGGTACCTACGCTTGTATATCTAGCTACTCATACATTAAAATTGTGCACCTGGTTCCGTATTCGATAACAAGCTACGCAGTTAGTTTGGTTGTCTACGTATCACTTATAAAGTTTCGTCGTCACCTCCTCCTCTTGATTTGCTGTCTAGCCGCAGTTCTGCCAATCTCTGCCGAATACTATTTGGCCTGGAAAAGAACGAAGTTTTCTGTTATAAATTTTGCAGTCATAGAGTTGTTTTGGTGAGCCAGCGATGTGCAGTTATGCTGCGAGGATGTGACTATGTAGCCGTTTCCACTAATACTAAGCTATATAGCGGGGCGAGTAAGATATGTGAAGATGCGCCGCCGCGAAATAGTCACGCGAGAAAGATGTGCAGCTCGAGCTATGCGATGTATCAGCAGTAGGTACGGCGCGCGTTTACTGTAGGAGGTGTTATCATCTATAGCACGCATCAAAATACAAACCATACAAAAAACGTAGCTTAGTTGAACCCGTTTCCACCAGTGCTAAGATATATGGACCAATGATTGCGATTAGTGGATTTCAAACGCACCTATATCAACGTAGTATTAGCACATCTCTGGTGGAAAAGCACCGAGCTAGGAGCTCTCATTTTTGTATCACTTTGAGGTAGCAACTCTAGTCTTTGTAGTAGGTAATTATTCAATTATTGTGATATTCACCTATCCGAAAAGTAGGAAGTGACCACTTGGTCGGCGGAGACCGACTGACGTTGGTACGCTCCCGCGCTCAGGTTGCTCTGCGGGATCTTGTAGATGCGCACGCATCGTCCGCTGTTTTCTGGGAGCACTGAAAATTACAAAAAATAGGTGTTAGAGAAGCCTTAATTTGCATCAGATAAGTTTGGGTCTACAAATATTGAGGGCTGATGTTTCGATTACCAAATATGTTTTAAGTCAGGAATGGAAATGGCTGGTTGACTTTTGCATAAAAAACTCACGTCAAACCACCTTATTTAAGATACTGTTATCTGGCTATTAAAAATCAGGCCTAAATAAAATAACGAAATTATATTTATGTAGTTTTTTGCCTTATAAATTACAAGTATAAAATTATAAATTTTAAAAGTTAAATGTTTTTAAAGTTATAAATTTTTTGTACTGGTTAAGTAGATTTCATTCGATAATATTTGTAACCGTGCTCTATGAATAGCTTGTTTGAAAATACGAACCTTGAGGAGAAGTCGGTGGTGAGATTGGAGCCATTCGTGTGAGTGGTGGTCTAATATTTTCCTGCTCCGAAGAAATGGAACTGCTTCTACTTGATGCAGAATTGTTCTCCGAAGGGCCTGTGCGGTTTATATTGTAGGGATCTCCTCCTCTGTAAACATGAAAACAATTTTTTCAAAAGCTTGTATTTCGAACTGGTGAAATTTATACCTCTGCTTCACCCTTCAAAGAATACAGGCGTGATGTTTTTTGTACGAAACTCGATTTATACGACTGACCAAAGATACGTTACTATTACGATCGTTTTTTACTACTCTCTCTTCCATTTTCTCTTCAAGTTAATTTTGTCGAGGATCCCTAGATAATTTAATCTGAACCGAGAGCGGAAAGCTAGCAACTCTGTCGGAAATTACTCGAAGTTTCTTTGGTGTCATTTTTACTATGAACTTTCAGGAGTTATTGGGTTTGATTTCAAGATAGTTTACTGTTTCTTAATGTTCTTCATTTGTATCGTTTTTTAATTGACCTTAATATTGCATTTTTGACGCTAGCCTTTATCCTACAACTAGACGCCGTTATCTCCTTTTTTCACACACGCCTTTTTTGTAGTTGGGAAGTCATCCAATCTTCTCCTGACCTGACCAAAGCCCACTCCTTTGCCTTGCATTCCAAGGCCCCGGATTTTCCTTTCTGAAGCGAACCCATGGCCTCAGTAGGCTTCGACCCTGCTGGGCTCGATGCCACAACATCAAACATCTAACATCTCCTAACAACAACAAGCTAACATCTCCTTGAGGTGCATGTAGAACACTATGCGCCGTCGTCGACTCCAATTCGGTCCGGTCGGTAACCGGACGGCCGGACAGCGAGCTACCCACTGTTATGCTGTGCTGGAATGTTGCCTAGCATTCAATAGGGTGCAATCAGTAGGGCTTCTTACCTATCATGATTATCATCTTCGTCGAGAGAATAAGGTCCGCACTGCTTGCTCATCTGCCTGACGAGCTCGTCGTGTAGACTGAGGCACGGATCTATCTCCCGACTCAAAGGCACGTATTCCGGTGCGCATGCCACATAGAATATATCCTGAAACTTAATTTGTGTTACTAAAGTAGGCTATCAAGTAATCCTGACAAAAAAGTCTTCTTGTACCTACTGCAACATTTTTTTTTGTTAAAGAACCAGATGAGGATTGTTCAGAGGCGATCACCACTTCGTCAGGTCTCCAAAAAATAACAAACTGTCATAACCCTTATTAGAAGGCAATAAATCCTAAATCAGCTTTTACTATTAATCCATGTATTTTTCCTTTACAAACATGCTGATGTTGTACTTTTACATAGTGCATGGAAATTACATGCATTACTTAGTTTAGTTAGACTCTGGACGCCGCCGCGTAACCTTTTGTGCCCAAATTTAAGGAGCTCTTAAGAGAGACATTGTCAAAATTAAGTGTTAAATTCGTGTATTTGTGTGTGTAATTGCCTTTTTTTTTAAATACATACGTGTTCGGCTTTGTAACAGTACGACGTGAGCTTACAGTTATCCTGATTCAGTAAAAAGTCTCTTAATTTTTTATTATACACTAAAACATAACATAGTACATGTTGAGACAGACTGTTCATGTACAAAAGCGAGCTTAACTTTGAGTAGCTTAGTGAGTTTTATGTCTTCTCCCAGTAAACCTTTGAGTTACTAAGAAAGGACATATTCGAGGGTAGGGTACTAGGCTGTGGTACTAGGTATAGTTTAGGTCAGTTTAGGGCGTCATAGTTTACTAATGAGGTACCAACTAATGATCGTAAAAACAAACATTAGCTTGAATTACGTATCTCAACATATTTTGCAGGACAGTAAATGTTTTATTAGATAATTTTCCCTAATAGGGTACTTACTCTTCGCCCGCAAAGCAATTTCAGTCCAGGTATGCAGGCTGCGTGTACTAAGGATCCATTAGCAACTAGTCGTATCTCTAATAAATCTTCGGCAAATGCCATAATGTAGGGGAAAGCGCATACTGAAACAAAATTTATTGGTAATTTCGTCGATGTAAAATTTTTGCATTTGGTTCAAAACGAAGACATGGTCAGGAGAAAGTTTTATTCGTGAAGGTACCATCAAAGACACTTCCGCCTGACCACCGCAAAGTTCATTTTTGCTTGCACTCGAAACGAAAACTTCAAATGGTTTGGTTTGGCACCCAGTCGCAGGATACAGCGAAATTTTTTCAAGTTATCAGGCAGAAATGACCGCGGTGTTACATGTTACTGGTCAGATAGAAAATTAATAAGTCTACGTTGACAACTTAGAGATGGTTGTAGATTTTTATATTTTTCTTTTTTCCTCACCTACTGCTGCAGGCACAGTTGTCCAATGAAAATCATATTCCGTATCACTTTCCAATCCTTTACTTGTTAGTCTTTCAAAATGGCACGTATCTGAAACCAATATTTTTCTTAATATTTGCAATTCAATTTAAAAATAACAATATTGTTGGATTGTATCAGGAATGTGCTTACGATTATAACATAAAACAATTTGTCCATCTCTCTCATCTCCTATGCGTAAAGCGTTGACAAGAGTTCCACGACGCGGTCCGCTATCTTCCGAGTTTTCTGCTCGTTTGACTGACTGCAAAATATATTATATCGAAGTTAAAAAATTTTTTTCTTCCAATAATATGAAACTAGAGCTCGACTGCGATCCCACTTGATACTAGGCAATCGTTGATGGTGAGGTGCATTAGTTTATTAAGAGCCTATTCACTCTAGCCTTGAAGACACCTAAATTATAATAGAACGGGCAGACCGCAGCAGGCAAATTCTTTCAGTTCTTCGATCTAGTTCGAACCGTTGAGGTTTCAACAACGTTAGGGTGAATACTCGCTATACGTCGGGTGTCCGATGGTAGAAAGAAGACGTCGGAATAAAACACGCGCAGATCTAGGTAAAAAGTAGTGCTTTATAGCAATTTCAATGTTTGAAGATCTTACCTGGCCTGTTCCGGATTCTAAAACCTCCCAATGATGCTTGTATCCAACTACCATTATTCCTACTTCTCCATCCATTAGCTTGATCAGTATTGGAGATTCGCTTAGTTGGATATCCTGCAAAGATAAGCAAGTTATTGTCTTCTTTCTTGACTGAAAGGTTGTTGAAGTTATCTGAAATTCGACTTACTTTGATATGTGTATATTCAAAACCCATCTCGTTGTCAGTCTTTGATTCTTCAATCATAATCATTACTCTTCTACCAATTGCTACCGCTAATGTTGTTTTACCTCCTTCACCTAAAAACCAATTACATAATTTATTACTTTCCCCTGGGTTGTTTTCGACCTTGCGAATATTGTCTGTACTAAACCGTTTCAATTATATAGTCTTTACAGTTTTGATTTTGGGCTGTGTATTGACTGGGAGACTAGTGCCAAGGACTTTAAGTTATTTGTTTTGGCTGTCATGATTGGTAGTCAGAAGTTTGAAAATCTAATACGATAATCTCTGACAAGACGTATCAAAGATTATTGCGTTACTCAGCTGTGTTGTGGAAGTCAGACAGCTAGTCGCTCCTTAAGAAATACTGGTATTCAGGTGCATTCGATTAAACTTGAGGCCGACTCTGCTTAAGTAGGCTAGGCAAATTATTTGATTGGAGGAGCTCTTTTATAATCGGGCTGCGGGATTATTTCAAAGAGTAACTGTGGCCTTGGAACGCAAAGGGCAACAGTCCGTAAAGGTCTGACACGCCCTCTCGCTGCACCCAAAGCGAGAGAAGTTATTTGATGATATCAAAGAATGAGGTTAAAACAACTTTTTTTAAGGGTTTTTTCCAATATAGGGCTATAGCAGATAGCTAAAATAAAAGTAATAACACATACCCGTTTCTAGTAGATCAAAATAATGAGCAGTCTTAGTCCGTGGCAGTCTGGCATGTTTGCAGTCCTGCAGTGGCCTCATGGCCCAGGCGCCAGCACACAGCTCCTGTATGGGCAGCGCGTATAGACCCGCACCCCCCGCCCCGCCCGTGGTAGAACCACCCCCTGCTATCACCCTCGCGCCCACACGGAACAGACCTGCTCGCTCGCTCACCCGAGCAGCCCGAACACAGCCTTCCCATCTTAATACTACTCGAGTTGTTCCACTTTCTGTTGGAGGGGCAAACGAAGTTTAAGTGTATATAGCCAAGTCATTTTCTGATCACAATTTGATTCGGACTTTGAGGTAGGTTTTGTCATACCTTTGAATTGTCAGTTTCTTACAAAAGAATAGTGACAAGACGGAATTGTTTACGTTTAAGAATAAATTTTTTTTGAAAGACTTGATTTAGGTCTTTACCTATGAAATTGCCGTTCTGCAGTACTGGCCATTTCAAATCAAAATAATTTTTGTTTGGCTAAGAATTCTTATTGCAAATTAATTTTATTTTAAAACATGGTTTTTTTTTTCAAAAGTAGTCATTTGTTTATTGATTAGTGTTACATTTTCATCGCATTTCAATCTTTTTCGTCATCATGGATACGTTAAAAATTCGAGTAATTATGGAATATGAGTACCGTCGTGGCAGCAACGCGGCACAAGCGGCAAACGACGTTTACGGAGCTAACACTACAAACCAAAGCACCACCTGTTATTGGTTTGCTCGCTTCCGATCTGGAAATTTCGACCTGAAAAATGAACCTCGCGGTCGTCCGAAGACTTTGGTTGACAATGACGAATTAAAGGCGATTGTGGAAGCTGATGATACACAATCTACGGTTGATTAGCAGCAGCTTTCGACGTTAGCGTCAAAACAATATTGGTCCATTTGCGTCAAATTGGCAAGGTAAAACAGCTTGACAAATGGGTGCCCCATGAACTCAATGATCGCCAGCGCGAAGTACGCGTCGAGACGTGCCTTGCACTGCTCAACAGACACACAAATGAAGGAATTTTGAACCGCATTGTTACCTGCGATAAAAATGGATTCTGTTTGATAACCGCAAGCGCTTAGCAAGTTGGCTGGATCCTGGTTCAGCACCTAAACAATGCCCTAAACGAAAACTTACCCCTAGAAAAGTGATGGTCACTGTTTGGTGGTCTAGCGCCGGTGTGATTCATCACAGCTTCTTACCAAACGTGGTGAGCATTACATAACAGATGTGTACTGTGAAGAACTGAACACAATGATGGTGAAGCTGGCACATCTCCAACCAGCATTGGTCAATCGCTCGTCTCCGCTGCTCCTGCACGACAACGCGCGACCTCACACTGCACAGCAGACGGTCTCCAAGTTGCAAGAACTAGGGTTGGAAGCTCTCCGTCATCCGCCCTACTCACCAGACCTTGCGCCTACAGACTACTAATTTTTCCAGAATTTGGATAACTTCTTGGCGGGAAAAAAATTCAATACCCGAGAGGCAGTACAAAATGCCTTTGAAGAATTTGTTGCCTCCCGTCCAGCTGATTTCTTTAAGGAGGGCATCAATAAACTGCCACTGCGTTGGCAAAGATGCATTGATTGCATGGATGATTACTTCGATTAATACAAATAAAAAATACATGAAAAAAAATCTTTTAAATTTTTTCATACAAAACGGCAATTTCATAGGTAAAGACCTATTATTATTTTCGACTAATGACCCTCACCTAACCTACCTTCTAAAATGTACGTGTTCGAAGTAGTAGATAACAAAAGCCGCCCCTCAGCCAGTTGTTCGGCACAGACTGGCGTAGCCGGTAGCGGGGCAGCGCGCCACACTTTACCTTCCCATGGGGCTCTTCGGGAACCGCCACATCCTGAATTCATTGATTTTGTTAAAACAACAATTCTTACCTACTAATAGGAACTAAGAACGTACAATGCGACCCAAATAAGAATGGGATCGACAATGACCTCCTATCTGTCAAATGTTACTTGAAAAGTACCTACAGTTTGCAAAGAAAACTTATTTGCGTATCAATAACGGTTTTTTTTCCACTTTGTTTAATCGAGTCTTAGTTAAATCTAAGTGAAGAAAAATGCGTAAATACATTTAATGTAAAAAATATGTTGTTTTTTACCGACTTCCCAAAAAGGAGGAGGTACTACGTTCGGCTGTTTGTATGTTTTTTTTTTTTTTTGTATGTTTGTTCGTCGAATACTCCCCCAAATGTGGACGGATTTTCAAAATTCTTTTTTTGTTCGAAAGTAGATAGTTCTGAGGTGGTCCCATTATCACCAAAGTAGGATCTGATAATGGGATCTTGGAGAAATCGAGGGCAACCTTCAAATTTTATAGGCTCACTTATTGATTTTCGCATATTTTATGAAGTATCTTGTGTATTTGCGTATGGACGTCACCATCTCAGGTAGCTGGGCTGATGATGGAAGGTACAACTCCTTAACAGTAAGAAGTTACTCGAACAGGCAAGGACTGTTTTAGTAAATTGTTTTGATGTTTGATAGGGCATTTGCCACATTTGGTCTCATGATCATCAAGTCATGACCTGATGCTGCAGTCAGGATAGTCTGCAGAGTACCTAAGTCCTCGACAACAAACAGCAGATATATCGAGTTTAGGCTCATTTAAAACGGCTCGATGTGTGGATAAACGTACTGCTAATAAAGAACACCGAAGTACATAGAGACTTGATGCTGAAGCCAGGAGCATCAGGAAAAGTACAAACCTTGAAATTACAGCACCGTAGTCGTGTTTGGGCTCATTTTAAACAGGACTAAATTTTAAGTTCATTGCAATGTTGACATAAATCTGGCCTGATGCTACAGCCGGGATTATGAGCATCTAGTCTAATGACTGATTGAAAGATTTACCTTTCGGCTTCATCATCAGATCAGTTCGATATATCCTTTCCCTCTCCAGCATCTAGTCTAATGACTGTTTGAAAGAAGAGGGGGAGAGGATATATCGAACTGATCTGATGATGAAGCCGAAAGGTAAATTAATGTAATCTAACCGTGTTTGGGATTATTAGAACCGTTATGAGATGCGCTCTGACTATAAGGTATTTAAGTTTGACTGAGGGGTACTTTTTAGTGGTGGTACCATAGCTAAAAAGTGTAAAATAAAAAAAACTTTTTACAAAAAAAATATAACCGACTTCAATGATAAAAAACACTGAAAAGTATCAAATAACTTTAATTTTGGAAGTCGGTGTTAAATAACGAAGAGACTAAACTATTATAGAAACACCGACTTCCAAAATTAAAGTTATTTGATACTTTTCAGTGTTTTTTATCATTGAAGTCGGTTATATTTTTTTTGTAAAAAGTTTTTTTTTACTTAGCCAACTTGAATCGATTTGACAGGCATGACGTCACAACAGGGCGCTAAGTCAATCCTATTCTTATAAGAATACAAAAATCTGGAAATGTGTCAAATTGAAATATTTAATCTACAAAAAATAAGTAGTAAGTATAGAGTTTGATACATATTCCTTCTAATCGGATATCAGACTAGCTACCTGATGAAACTAGGCTAGTAGGAGCATCTCCTCGCAAAACCGCATCAAGTTTGAGCGCTTGTCCCACGTGCAAGAAGTGCTCGGTCCTGGCTGCACCGGCGCCGCCTGCGCCCGCTCCGCCCGACCACACGTCCGACAGTGCACGACGAGAGAGCATCGGCTGAAAATATGCTCAAAATTATTCAGGAGAAAACGGATCGAAAAATGGCAAAATGATTGGGGGAGGAGGAAGGAAGTTGTAGAGGGAACTATGCAGGATTTCTCTTTCGGTTTTTAGTTTAGCGCTAGAATACGCATGATTTTAACTCTTCCATTCCAGCTTTTAACGAATTTTGCTGCAAAGTCGTTTCCAAAATTTTTACGTCGTCGGCTCCCTATTTGATATTTGGGATTTGGTAGTGTCTCAGTTTCAATTTGTAAGCGTTTTTTACTTAATGTAAGCCTCTGGCAAGCTTTTCCTCACAGGCATGATGATAATGATATGAATATGATCTGGAAGTGAAAGAAAAACATAGTTTTAGAACGATGCACGGGTAAGTAGAATTTGTTTGCGGAAGAAAATGCTTATGTGTTTATAAAATGAGAGCTATATACTGGATACAGAAAACTTCTTTGTGCATGAAACAACGTTATTAGAACTTTTAAAACTGCTTACTGCAGTAAGTTTTATAAGTAGAAGCTCAACTTCCTTAGCGTACTACAAGCTTGGTTGCTTTGTTTAGATCCTAACTAGAAAGCTGCGCAAAAATATACTCCAACAAATGCAAGTGCTACCTGCTGCTAACTAGATTACAAGCGCATGTGGCATGAAAAACTTACGACTTTGTGTATATTTGTCTCAATACAACTTAAAAACTAAGCAAAATGTGATAAGTACGTTTTTTCCGAATGTTTCAGGTGTATATCGCTAAAAAAGCTAAACTGTAAAATCGCTGTCCTAATTAAATAACTTTAAGTGTTTCCAATTAAAACTTCTAATTTAGGAAGTATGTCAAAGGCGAACTTACCACCTTATGGTCGGAGCAGTGCTCCGCGTAGATGTCCCTTATGAGCGTGTCCAGGGTTCGTTGTCGTTTCAATGCAAATGTAGGCGTTTGGAAGGCCGCTTTCTCTCCGTTCATCAACTTTACCTGGGAATTTTTAAGTGTTCGTCAAATCTGGCAGAAAAAAACTTCCTTATAAAGCAATCATCAAAGAAATGAGGTCAATGGCCATTCCTTTGATGGCTAAAGATTTAGAAAATATAGTAAACTTACAAATGGCGTAACTGTACAGCAATAAACACCACAGAAGTATAAAAATTGTTTCTCCATGATCTGCAGCTGTACCTATGAAGAGCTATGATGATCAACTTACCAATAGAAATTCCCTAAATAGTTGAGGGTCGTTAAATATAGGTGGACAAGGTAACGAGGGGCCAAATGGTGGTACTGTATCATCACTGTATACGCTCAGCTTGTATCCTTCTTCCACTTCTGAAACTACTGCGAATATGTCTGTTTTATCCATAAGGAAAATATTAATCACGTCTGGCTGTTTGAAAGCTATTATAGCGAAAATAAGAGAGCTAAGTGAATCTTATATTTCCGGCCAAGACAAATTAAATAGATTTTAAAAGCAATGCCATTTAAAATTCACTATACTCCATTCACGTTATGATTAGACATTTGAACAAACCTTTTTTACTGTCCGTTCAACCGACTTTGACTTCTTTTCTTTTTTTTTGCATAAGGATAGCATTACAAATAAAAACGTGGTTACAATACCAACTATTTACTGCAGCCTTCATTTATCATGTCTTCAACGCAATAAATATCAAAATCGGTTGAACGGACAGTGAAAAAGGTTTGTTTAATCTTAACGTGAATGGGGTATAGATACCACCAAAAACCGACCTCTATATAGCGCAATAAAATTTTATATATTGTGTGTAGAGTGAAAAATATTGATAAAAGGATACGTGTGAAATGGCTTTTGACGCACTGCGGATTAAATGTATTGTGCACGGAGTCGTCCGTGAACACAATGTTGACGATGTCATTCCCGATGTGGCGTTTCCTCTCCAGCTGCAATAAAAGCATACAAACTTGCACGTTCGCGATATGGATATGAACTACAGTTACTGCTATAGAAATGCTCGAATTGGGTTTCGGTTTCCTAATTCGAGTTACGTGATTATGGTTGGAATTGGACGGAGCCGAACTGCAGAATAAACTTTGGATGTTGGTTGTCTACCTAAAGTGTACAGTTCAATTGTTTGTTGTTTTGGCTGTATACATGCTGCTGTGTTCTAGCCCTGCACTAGAAAGCAAACATTGGCCTGTATTAAACAACTAAATGAATGATTCTCAGAAAACAACTGAAATGCTATCGAAAATTTAGCGTAGATAGTGGAGGTCAGCTCAAAGCATTCACCTTAACTTTGAGTTCAAAATATCTTAAATTACAGATTTTATTAGAAAATAATATACTACTAGGTTTTTGATTTATGAAACTTCTATTATTTTTAAATCAAATTCGCTCAAATCTTAAATTCTTATAATTTGTTTATTACAACAACTTGTCTAAAAACCGCTTTGCCCGAGAGTCTGCCTAAAACGGCCATAGGGGTAAGAGTAACGTGGCCAGCATAAATAGTGAGCGAGATGCTATTCGGATCGAAAATTTAGTAAATAATTCGGTTTATTTTTATTTATATGTTTTACTATATCTGTAGAATTATTTGTAAAACACCGGCAACCTCTCAGCATCATAAGCAACAGCTTTTGTTCTATGACTTTAAAAAAATATCATATTAGTTCATCAGATTTTCATACAAAATTTAAAATATTAAAATTAAACGTTCTAAATATTACGAAATCTATGCGAAGCAAGCGATAGTACAATCGCGGAAAGGAGGGAGGAACGGGTGCTGGAGATGTATGATGCGCTTGCGTCGCATCATACAGACGTAACTAGGTATAGCAAAATACAGAATTGAAATCTGTTGTATAGAACAACAAAATCTTGAAGGTTTGTTTTTGGTAAATGTTTTGTAAAAAGTCATAGAACAAAACTTGTACTTTATGGCGTTAGTAATACAGTCTTGCAAGGTTTTAAGTGTTTAACAAATAACCCTGTATAAACTAGATTAGCAGCCATTACGGGTAACCGTTTTGCCAGTTCACTCGCCGCACTACAACTATGCGGTCCTAGCTATACTATCTATAAAGTCTTCATAAACGAATTTCGAAGCATAAAAGTTAAACTAGAGTGTCACAGAATAATAACATTATTCATCGCAAACTTGTAAATCTTAAAATATGATTTGTGGCATCTTGTTGAAAAAACGCCTGAAAAATGTTGGTAAGACGTATCACAGACCCGAAGTTTAATGGAGTAAGTTAGGCTGGTTTTGTTAGACGGGGCAAGTTTACTGATCTTAACAATATCAGAATTGGGAAAATTTTAGAGGCTTGGCGTTATTATGTTCTTACATAATATCTATTACTACTGTAATATGGAAATATTGTATGAACAATCATTTTTTTAAAAGAGTAATCATGGAGTTTCTTGCCGGTTCTTCTCCATACGAAACGACCAATTTGGAACCGTGCACTATCTTCTGACGTTTTATAAGTGCCTATGTAGGCCTATATGAAATAAAACCTTTTGACTTTGACTTTATGAAACTGAATGTAAAGATGGAAAACAAAATATTATGTATTTGAGTTTCACATAATAGGTATATACTAATTTAAATAAAGAGGTTTTGTAAGTTTTCAGGGATTTATCTTTAAAATTACTCCGATTACTACTACCGATTATAAAAAACTTTTACATTAGTAGATACTTTGTCACTTAATGACATGACATAGAAGCTATTTATTTTCTACTTTTACGTGGGCAATATGGTAGATATTAACCACTGGCACTAGTTAGGTAAAACTAAACATTTAAAACATGTATCTAGATATGGTGCCATATAGGAGACTAACTCGGCGTATGCTGCGATATACATATAAAAACCGTCACGCCATCGACATACTCACGGAACGTTGTATAGTCTAATTAAATTAAAATAACAGATGACTAGACACATACAAGTCAAAGCTCAATTTTCGGCTCACATTATCCTGTGCCATATTCACAAAATGAAATGTTCGAAGAATTTAATTAAAAGACGCACTCTAGATGCCATTAAAGTTTAGGTAAATGCTCCTTATTATAATTTTATGAAGCTCACCTGTTGCTTATTATCCTTGGAAAACGGCAACATAGTCGAGACGTGAAACATAATTTCGTGTCCTTGATGCATCGTGTAAATGGAATGGCTGCCAGTCATGTCACCTGTTACAAGGGGCACAATTAAGATGAGTCTAGATAACACGTTTTACAACGAATTTAGCTATTTATGTTCGTTTTGTGTCCAATTTACACTTTCTGGGCTTCATTAAAACCTCGTATATATTTCGATCCTCCAAAGGCGAGTACCTACCTGAGTTTTGACGAATGTTTTTGCCGGACTTAATGCGAAAACAGTAATCTTCGCTGAAGCCTCGGCACGTGTAACCTCAGAGTCGCAGACAATAGGCAGATACAATTTTATACCGTTTGTTTATCGCATATAGGTTTTAGAAAATTGAAATATGAATGTTACCTTTGACGTCCAGCCCCCCTCGAAAACGGTTCCAGCCTCGTAATCGAATTTTATCTCCCAAAAGTGTAATAAATCTGTCCCATTTCTCGTCGCCTTTTTCTGAAAGGTTTTCAACATTTAAATGTCCTTTCACAGAAATGTATTTTGCTTTTAATATTCAGTGTTATATTTACCGTTGGAAAGCATTTCGTCGTCAGTCTTTTGGCCAGGTTTCATTATCATTACGCCTATCTTAAAATTTACAGAGCCTTCCTGTTCTTCCAGTAGTAGTACGTCTTTTTGTAATTCCGCACATGTTATCTAAATAAGCAATCGATTGAAGATATCAAACGTTTGTCAAAAACACATTCATGAAAGTAAATAGTTTATGACACCAACTAACCTCTCTAGGGACCTTATCAACTCGTTCCATTGATGGGAATTGTCCTAAAATCTGCTTGACTGTTGGTCTAGTCGGCGCCTGACCACCACCGCTGTTCCAAGCACTTGGTGGCAGATATATCTTATGGGCACCCTGTAAATGCACATTAGTTTTATAAATAAATCATAAAATCAAGGCACTGAAAGTTTTATTACCGACTTGTCTGTTTATTGTTCGTTACAGAGCTTTTGAGCACTCTAATTAATGTGCTTTCAACTTTTACTGCACACCTTTGATACTAGAACTAAAACTCTCGTAAATGGTGCTAAATAAGAATAGCAAATAGGTCTAACAAATTCGGTGGATAATAAAACAGTAAAACCAAGTAATAGTAAAGATTAAATCAAGTTTTTTACGTTTTGCTTTAATAAATTAATTATTTTGTCACGGAGACCATTTACAACTATGGCAGCCTTCTCAGTGTATCAAGGGTATAATATTTTTTCCAAATTTTATTGTTCGTGCGATAAAGGGCGTTATAACTTAGAGCTGACGTGCAAAATAAAAGTGATTGAAATCTTGAAGAAGGTCGCTACCATAACTGTAAGTAGCACTTCTCACCATTTTATTAAAGAGGATGGCTCGTAAAAGTCCCGCGCCTCCTTCCTGCACCACACTCAGCAGGTACGGTTCCCTGGATCCATCCACTCCGATGTAGTTCTGATGCACTGTAAGCATTTTATGATTGTACCATATTATGGCTGGATATATGACTAGAATGAAAATGGAAAATAGCTTTGATTACTCTTAGTGTATTAATAGCTTGGTTTCAATTTTAGCCGACTAATAAAACGGCAACATTTTCCATTTTATTAGTCAACTATGATGTTTCCAAGCTTACTTAAGTGAAATTCAATTCGCAAACGTTTGTCTTACCTAAATTAATAATGAAAGTTGTATGGCTAGGTACACTATGTGTGAGCAAATAGATTTTGATGTAAAACCGTAAACTTAGCCACTTTGGAATACATTCCGAGAACCGACACCTCGGTATGAATATATGGATTCTATCAAGAAAGCAAACTTTACCTAAGGCCCGTGTAAACAATTTCGGGAAGTGCCACTAAACGTAATACGTACTTATTATAGCAGCAGTAAAGAATTGTATAAATGCTGGCAGTTTTTTTTTTAAGTCGTATAGTTTTTATTTTTCAATTTCGCTATATTTATGAAATCACGGAAGGATGATTACCTAAGCTTTAGAAAATATATCATCGTTATTTCATAAAGCAACTGTAACAACATAAATCATATCCTATTTTTTATTTTATTTATTTAGGGAAGCCCCCGAAATAAAAAATAGGTACAGTATGGAAATGCCAAACAATATGAAAATCAGAATCCAAAGGAAAACAAAACATACTGAGGTTTTTGTTTGTTGTTTACTCAGTCGAGCCGAATTATTTTAGCCAATTAGCTGATTTATTCATTGTTGTTTTATTTTGACACAAGAGAATAAATTAATGAATTACGGTTGATTACTATTTAGCGGCACAGTTGGCGCAGGGTTTGAGTTTTTGGCTGCTGCACTGCGTCTCGCGGGTTCTATTCCTGCTAGGAACAAATATTTGTACCTGTGGTCTATTGATAGTTCTTCCGGGTCTGGATTTTATGTGCCGGTATGTTAGTTTACATGTTTGTGAACGCACCGACAAACGATTTTTGATCCGCAATATAGGCCTAATTTTTTAACCCTTCAGATACCGTCAATTAGAGACACAATAGTAAGACAATAGATGCGCGGCCACCGGTGGTCGCTTGGGGATTCATGAATTAAGAAATCGAATTATGTTGTACGTTGCACTTCAGTGCGGCAATTGTCTGTGTTGGAATAGACCACAGATTTCCAGCAGCCCCTACAGTCGTTAGGTCCCACGATTTTGATGGGTAAATAGAGGAAGAAGAGGAAAGAGGAACAGAGGAATTGAACGTAGGAAGGCTGGTTTTGAAACTTAGCTGTAACTCAACGTGTCTTTTCACGATCTTAATTCATAAATCCCCAAGCGACCACCGGTGGCCGCGCATCTATTGTCTTACTATTGTGTCTCTAATTGACGGTATCTGAAGGGTTAATGTGAAGACAGGTAGTCTAGTCTAAAAAGATACCCTCTAAAATTGACAGTTAAAGCTTAACCAAGATATAGAAGCTTGTAATTTCATTCAACGCAATGTTTGATAAAGAGGTAACGCAAAAAAATAGAAAAAACACCAGAACGCTCTTTTGACAATTCGGTGATTCCGTCATTTATGCGATTCCGTTTTGTTTTTTAACCCTTCAGATACCGTCAATTAGAGACACAATAGTAAGACAATAGATGCGCGGCCACCGGTGGTCGCTTGGGGATTCATGAATTAAACCTTTTAAGTTTTTTTTTTATTTTTATTTTTGTCATTCAGTATATTATTGCTAGGTATGATTTTTTTAATTTATGAGTACATTATGAAGGACCAAAGTTTTCAAAAGACTTTACTGGATTAGTTTTACACAAACAAATTTAATTTCAATAGAAACCTTGATAATATCCACAAGATACCCATGTTTCCAAATTATCTAGGGGAAACATGTGTAGGTAATAACGTCATAATCACGTAAGCCCCGGTTGCATGGAAACGTATTTAGTAGATAAAAGCAAAGCAGTTTGATATAATTCCACAATATTGCTAGTTTTATATCGCTTGAAAATAATAATAAAACGCAGTAGCTGCAATCAGACTAATATATTTTAGTAGGCTTGACACAATAACCAAAAACATAGACATCATTATGACCAATATCTACCTATATAATATCAAGGAGCGCACATTGAGGACAGCATTATATATTATTTTGTTATAACAGCTTTAATTCATGAATCCCCAAGCGACCACCGGTGGCCGCGCATCTATTGTCTTACTATTGTGTCTCTAATTGACGGTATCTGAAGGGTTAAGAAATAAATTCTAACACCAACGCTACAAAGCGAAATTCACGTTTCAATTTTTACATTTCAGGAATGTCGTGGACGGTATAAATATAATGGAAAATATTTTATAAGCTTTATATTTATACGTTTATTTTTGGAATTTTTGTTTCAGCTTGTAATGTAAGCAGGTTCGTGAGCGTTTAGTCCTATAAATTTAGAATAATGAGGGTCATAGTGAGTTCAAAATAGACTATTTAGGCTTCGTTTAACATTTGTTACAAAAAACATAACATATATCATAGGAACCCATTAGTTTTGATCTCAATGACGAACAATAAAAATTCATACATGTACATATGAAACGTCTTGTTGATAAAGGAATTCAATAACTTGGAGCCTTTATGCTAGCTTAGAGGTTGAGATCAAATACGCCTTTTATTTCTATTGTGAGTACGCATTATATTTCTTTATATACGTACTGACTTCTCATTGTACACTCTAGTGAGCGTCCTTCTAGGCATGTCACATTACGAGAATACCCGACGGGAAATGAAAATTGTACCATCTTAATCGTTTTCAAACTTCCGGTGTGTGAAATGGATTGAAGGACGACAACAAATTGTATTGAACAATGATTTTCCCCGAAGTTATGAATTTCGAATTCGCAGCTTTAAGTACCAATTAATTAGGTTTAATTGAGATTGGGAATTCTGATTTCTGAGTAGATATACTCTTTATTGTACACCATAAATAAAATTATAGAGGGAACTTATAATTTACAGGGTGTCACAATTCGCTAAAACAATGAGCGATAGAGAGATACGATTTTTTTAACATACAGGTAACTACGGTAATTAAAATAGTCTTGTGATCTGACAAATATTTTGGCATGAGCATGAAACAAGTTTAGGTTTAGATTCTTTTAACATGCAAGCTGATAGAAAAATAGTTCTGGTGGTGGCGTAGGAATCAGAAGATACGGACCCAGTTACTGTATTCATTTTAAGGCCAGTGTAGTCCAGCTTATCCTTTTGGTTGAGACAAATAAAGTTAATCGCATATAGGAGTACACTGTAATGTTCAGTTGTGAGTGGATTACGTGGTCGCCGTCGGCTGTAACCTCATTGTTTCAGGTTCGCTGGACATCTCTGCCGTTGACACTGTCTCTGTGACACTTTTGTTTTGTTGTACAAAATTCATTTTGTTCTGACTATACGTATATAATACGCTTGGAAGGTATTGAATACTAGTGTTATGTGAAACATGTGTTTGTTATGTAAGGTATAAATAGATACTAAAATAACGGCAGTATTTGACTATTTGTAGTAATTGAAGTAAGTAAATAAAACTTGAGGCAGAATTTCTTATCACAGTTTGCATTATATTTATAAGATTTGATTTGGTGTGAAGTAAATAAATAAACGATCTTTCCGAGATCTTCTCGTCAATTTACCCGTACCATAGTATTTACTCAGACTTGTGGCAGTAATTAAACTTACAGCTTTGTTGAGTCTTTCGTGTTTGGAATATCGATGGTTTGCCTTGACAGAGAAGAATGTTTGCGACGTAGACTTAAGTAGACGTTTGAGAGAACTAAACAATTGACTGTTGAGACCCGCATACTAATAATGATTATTTCGCCTATTACAAAGTTGGCATAATAACCAGCTATGTGACGTTGCCTTGAAATTAGTTAGTTTGTTGAAATTAATTTGAACGGTTAATAGTTATCTACGTTTGGCGTTGGGTGAAAGATACAAGGTGAAGATAATAGAGCTATAAAAGCAGAAGTTTGAGCAGTTTGTGACAGAATTATTACGTCACGCAAGTGCAATAAACTTGCTGAAAATATAGAATCTAGTGATGGAAACGACTTGCTTCATACTCTGGTTATTTCCACAAGCCCCATGTATAGAGTTATTTATATAACACACCTGGGGTTAATGTTCTGCCTACGGAAACAAACAGGTCTATCTGCAGTTGTTTATTTTAAGGGAAACAGTCTTCCGAAAGAGGAACGTAAAATATTTTCAGAGCGAAGCACCGCATTTTGCTGCCGTATCTAATATGTATGATTCAGAGACGCACACCACACAAGATTGGGCACTACGACTGAAGGAGATGCTCAATTTGGACTCGCATATATCACGTAAGTTCCACAATCTCGATTTCAAGTGGTCTGCAAGCTGTTCCTATTTTGGGAGGAGTTCAGTGGGATCATCTATAGATAAGGTGCCTACCTATATTAACTTTGATATAGCAGATACCTCTAATTAAATAGATAGATTTTGACAAGTATCGTAGATAGTATGATATCCTATGGATTCAATATATTTATCTACTTGGACATAAATCTTCAGCGCTCTACATCGCAATATGTTTTCGATTACAGTGTCATCTCTTCAGAAATAAATGAAGCGATTTATCGAGAGAATGTAGGTATCGTTAAATGTCCGCTGGGACATTGATTGAGCCATCACCATTACACACACATTGGAAACGGGAAAAGCAATTTTTCACGTAAACCACTGAGACGGATTTTGCAATAGAGCGAGCGGGATTTTTTATGGCTCTGTATTTTCTGCATAGATAGGAATACTTGGGAAAGGGATATTTATCTACACAGTTGATTTCTTAGGGTTGCTAACACATACGTGAGCCAGCATTGTCAGTTTGACAGTATTTATCGAACAACAAAGGCCCAAAAAAAGAAATTACTATACTTATTCGGTTTCAATTGGTTTGTGCTAATCGAATAGCTCATTTAGGTCGCACATCATTTAATTCGGAAGTATTTGTTAATCAAATAGTTGATCTATAGCATCTACACCACATTACGTTCGGCATTATTCGGCTTGTGTCGACCTAGCGAAAGCCTCACGACATTTTACCCAAACATTTTACTTTAGCGCCCGGCTGAGTCAATCAATGATATGTGTGGTAACTCTGAAATCTAATAATTTGAAAAAGAAGATTTTAATATCGAAAAATACCGACTGAAAACAAAGGTTTCCGAAAATTCTTTGGTTTAGACTTCAAGGGAAAGCTGTCATAACCTCTATTGAAAATTAGTATCCTTAGAAACTGCCTCGTTGAAGAAAAATAATCGTTAACTGTAATAAATAATCCGTCCGATTACAAAAGGTGGGTACTGTCTCAAACAGCTGTTGGAACAGGTCGCTATTGTTGTACATGACAGAATTTATTCTCGAATCAACTGGCGTAATAACAACACACAGGGGCT
This sequence comes from Mythimna lalbum, assembly GCA_949319445.1. Lineage (NCBI taxonomy): Eukaryota > Metazoa > Arthropoda > Insecta > Lepidoptera > Noctuidae > Mythimna > Mythimna lalbum. Next base: position 18,572,324 of record OX439346.1, on the reverse strand, counting down.
TAATTTTCTTCCTACCTTTTATGTAGGTAGGAAATTAAGCCCCTAAATTCAGGTAATCAATGTTTTTTCAGAGTAAAGGAAATAGGTAAGTACTTAAGTGTTTTACGACTTTGTAGATGGCTGAAACAAGTATATATTCTCAGAATTTGTTTTCGTAATGATTTGGTGATCATTTATTTTATGTAGATACATAAAGTATACGTACATTATATACTGTTGTAAACAGATACAAATACGATTCCTGTTTGGGAAAGCCTCTGTGAAAATTAATTATAATTTAGCAACATGTGGAGAAATTTCTGTTTAATTAGAGTATGGGCTGATTTTGTTTGACGCGTGTTTTAATTAGATGCATTTTAAGAAATTTCTTGTTAAGCTGATAAACATTGATGTCACGGATTTATCAAAAAAGTATTATAGATATTATATTTTCTCAGGTTATCTTTAAGCAAAATCTTTAGCTTTTCTCCACAAAGATCCCAAGCGGTTTGGTCGGACGTTGTTTAAAAAGATGAACTTAATATCTACTTGTCTGAGATTTGCAGTGTAAGTTTTTAAAGACTAGACTAGACGAGAAACTTTACTAAAGGAAGAAGTACCTACTCTTGTCATCGCTCCCTTACGGGTCATTCTATTCACTAGAAATGCACTAGAAACATGACATTCACATACACATTGATATGACATTCGCATTGACAGCACTACCTACAGTTTGAAATGGTAAATTGGATAGGATATTATGAAATAACTTGTCCCGCTCTGGGTGGAGTGAAAGGGAGTCTCCGTCTTTTACTGACTAAAACCCACTTGTCCTTTAGTTGCCGTTGATGTTACAGGGCATGGTAACTTTTTCGAAGAATATCGCAAGCGTTACTGCTGAGCTCGAAGTTCTGGTTTCGAATACCGAGTTGGGACAAATTCTTGGTCAGTCTGGTGTTTCTTTTCTTACTGGCGGCGCGGCGTTTGGCAGTGGTGGATTCTGAATTTATGCTCGGTTGATGAGAATAGGCTTACCTGTATATGAGTCTTGAACATAACACGCGATATAAGGATATAGATACTATCTAGAGTGGTAGAACTACACTGCTCACACGAGTGCACACGCTGATCTGAGCGCGTCGGTCTCCATACACTTTATAAGGAAACTAGACTTGTAGAGCTACACTTGATCCACGCCACGCGACGTCGTTCTACGTATAAATTAGGCGTGTTACACGTGTGCATCGTTCTAATGCAGTTCTAGCTTTATTTGATGACTTCCTAGCTCAAAAAAAAAACCAAATATAAAATCAAAATAATATTAGGTTGATTAATTGATAAAAAGGCTTTATATTTTATGCTTTAGTAACCAGATCCTACTTATTATGATATTTGTATTAGGTACCCAAACATGTTTGTAATTTTTGTCGTTGCGAGTTCATTACTACAGTGTATTCAGCAGAAAGAAGCTTGAATAGAGTATAATTTTGACGAACACGACGTAATTATGTGTCTATGTTTACTTATTTATACATATAATGTGGGGCTGGATAGATACCTATTTACTTACTTATAGGTATCTACTTTCTTTATTTTGTGAATTTGATAGAACGCAGTCTTCCCGTCCGATTATAATTTGAGTGTTTTTAAGGCAAGAGTGAATAGGCTCATTAACCTAGTGCGCCTCACCATCACATATTGCATCACTGCTTACCATCAGGTGGGTTCTCATTCAGGCACTAATTAAAAAAAAAAAAACAGGGTCCATGATTACATAGACATCTTAACGTAGTAGATCCCTAGTCCCCAAGTTTCAGTCAAATGTAGCTTTTTGCCAAATATATGAATGTCTTGTATTATATTTTACATGTAACGACAGATATCTGATCTCCATAAGCCAGTATCTGGGTTACACGATACTTCATAGCAAACTGGTTTTTAGTGTTCTGTACCCAAAGGGTAAAAACGAGACCCTATGACAAAGAGTAAGTCCTATGTCCGTTTGTCTGTCATCAAGCTAGACAGTTGTTTTCAAAGATGATGCATTTTTGTTGCCGCTATAACAACTAATACTAGAAACAGAATAAAATAAATTGTGTAAAAGAAAGTTGTATAGATAAGGGTTCCGTATCTATTTACTCGCAAATTCGCGATTCGCACTTGGCCGGTTATTTACTTTTGTTTTCTTATTCCCCTCAATAGCTATAGAACAATCCTAAAACCTACTTTTCTGAAACTGATAATATCTAAAGTTGGCCTGCCTTTCATTTCGAACGTGTGGATTTCGTCGGTTTCTTTGATTGTTATGTAGTTGCGTAGTAACCGGCTTGCTAAATGAATAGCGTTATGAGCAACTTACAAACACTTAAGTGGAATATTCTTAAGAATCACCTCTTACAGTTTTCAAAATTTCTAAAAATATACGACATAGAATTATATCGCGAGATATTTGCAAACCTATCCTAAATAACGAGAATAAAAATATGTTCAAATCTCTCAAAAACAGCAAAATCGACCTTTTCTATTTGCAGGATTCACTAAATAAACATTTTTTTTTAATTATTTCGGATACATTAAGTATAGGTTTGAAAATATCTCGCTGTGAAAGTGTTGGCACACAAAAAAATTAAGAACCTAAATGGTTCTTAATTTTTTTGTAATTCAGTGCGGTGTATTTTTAGACATTTTGAATTCTGTTAGTGCCTTTTTGGTGTAAGGACTACTCTGTTAAAAAAAAATAAGTACATTCAACCGAACATAGAACCTCCTCGTTTTTGAAGTCGGTTAAAAATAAACATATAGCACTAACGTGATCTTTACAATAAAGTAGTATTTACCCATTGAATTATAAGAATTGGCATTGCTGAGTCAACCAACCCTGAAATACCAAAGTAAAGCGAAGGGCGCTTCGCTATTTCAATTTCATTCACTAAACATAACTTCTTTGTGAGTAAACTCAAAGGAAATTACAATAATTTTCTTATTTCCTCTGGCTTCTCAGTGGAGTGGATAATTCCGATGAAAGAATGCCAGTTGTTAACAGGTCTACACGAGATAAAGGTTACGGTATTTCATTTGTGTCATTGTGTTGAACTTCTACGCAGAAAATAATATCTATATTTGTATCAAAGTAAAAAAACCCTTTCCTATCAAAAGGTTGCTTTTTAGAGTTTCGTACCCAAAAGGAAAAACGGGAGCGTATTACTAAAACTCCGCTGTCTGTCCTTCTGTCACCAAGCTGTGTCTCATGAACCGTGATAATTAGACAATTTTTTTTTACAAATTATGTATTTCTGTTGTCGCTATAACGACAAATACTAAAAACGGAATAATGTAAATAAGGGGGCTCCCATACAACAAACGTATTTTTTTTTGCCGTTTTTTGCTACGTGCGGTACGGAACTCTTTGTGCACGTGTCCGACTCGGATTTAGTCGGTTTTCCAATTCAATAGCTTCCCTAATTGTGAAAATGGTATTGTTTTCTAAATAATTTATAATTATTCAATTACGTCAAGATGAAACGGTTGAATAAGTACTCACTTTTTCCGAGAAAATACTTGAAGTACCATCGCGTCTGAAACTCGGGATTTTCCAGTACAGGCGCGCTCGGAGGTCCAAACAACTGTGAAAATAAACAGAAATGATAATATTTGGATGTACCCTAGAAAATATTCTTAGTTATGAAAACGATATTTTTATTTCGCAGGTTATATTCTTCGTCAAACATTTTCCTTTTTTCTTTCAGTTTTTTTTTTCTCTTATCTACTAATATCCGTTTGTTGACATGATTCTTCCGTTTTGTTTGAGCTCACACAACTTAATTAGACATGGTGTGGGCGATGTAGATACTCAGAAATATGGTTATGTAATAGGTACCAATTATATCAGTAACTGTTACTAGGGAGGGTGTCACATCTTTTAGGTCAAATAATAAGAAACTGAAAATTGGGGTAGTTTGGTAAATGTCTTTTGTAACTTTTGACGTAGGTACAGTACTGATTTTCAGTATAATTCGAATGAGTTTTTTTATTGGTGGGTAAATACCATCCAAATGACTATCTCCCGCCCTTGCGAGGAGCGGGAGATAGTGTCAGACTTTTACTGACTAAATAACCCGCCCCTTCCTTCGTTGCCTTTCATACCGGAGACGAGCCTTTTTTTAGAAGCAGACCCTTGGCTTCGATCCTGGTGGGAATTCGATTGAGTTTACGTTTTTAACCTAGATTTTCTCTTTAAAGTAAATATAGGTCAGTATTTTAATTAGCCTTATAAAAAGAATTTATAACTTTTCAGCTAATTATTCACTGAGTAAAAAGCTTTTCTAGCTACCTGGAATATTCTTTCCGAACTGAATATTACTCTATTGAAATCGGTTTCCAATATTTCTGTGAATTTCGTAATTGAAAATGTTAATAGGAAAAATATATTTTTATTTTTTCTCATAATGTTTCTGTAAGTAATAATTATATTATTGACGCGTTTTTTTTTTAAACTAGTAAATTGACCCGATTTTTCAAAAGTGTTTTGAGAAATACATAACCTGTAGTCACTCAGTCAATGCTGATACCGACTTTGCTGCCTTCGCAAATGGTGTCTTGTTGACACCATCGGTTCAGCTGATAATTAAAGTCACACAGTTCAGTCAAGACGGATTGATAGATTGATGGATAGGCCAGGACTGGAGATAACCAATTTGTAAGTAACTCATGGTTCTTTTTGAAAATCTTACGTAGAGCCCCAAAAGGCTTAGTTTCCCACTGTCCGTGTAAAAAAACCCGATACTATACAACAAACCGATAATAAAAAATCTCAACCTTGAAAAATCTTCAGTAGACTTGTACCCATTAAGAGGTGTCGTTTAAACCAACTGCGTTTAAATGTCGTAAAGTTTTATTCGGCTTCTAAACTTAGTAAAATTTATCTCTGAAGCATCTGTCGACTCTCTACTTTTTTGTGCAAGTTATGAGATAAGGTTTCTTAGTTTTATGGCACTGTAATTTGTAAATCTTAATTGCGTTTAAAATCTGGATAAACATATGAGTACAGCATAGCACAATTAGCCTTTTTAATGTCCTCCACTGGCCCACTGCTGGGACTCCGGTCTCCTCTCTAGGATAGGGAATTATATACAACATTACTTTTAGTACATGCGTAACCCGAAACTTGTGTCTACTATTTTTATGTAAAGAATCAGTGTATAAAATTTCATCACTGTATCATGAAAAATCACAAAGTTTTAAGCTTGTTATGTTAGCAAAAATACAAGGTCACGGGGCCATCTAGGCGACTGAGGGGTTTTTTTGTACTTGCACTCAGCTGTTTGATGACCTGCCGTGACCTGTGTTATTCTTAATATCCAACTTGTAACAATTTTAAATATTTTTGGAAAAATATAACATTGTGTTAACAACTATTGGAATCCATTCAGTTACTGATTCTAAAAAATAATGTTGTAAATTCACTACGTAGGCCCAGTGCGGATTGTTGGGTTTCTTTGATCTTTTTTTTTTAGGATCTGCCGGTTTTCTCACGTTATTTTCCTTTACTGTTATGATAACAGTAGTGAGACATAAGAGTAGCTCCAGTTTATCTGAATTCACAGTCATTCATTGGAGAGATGTGGCATCTTCCCTCGTAGCCTACCTATTATTCACGACTAATCATTTCTCGCTCAGCGCATGGCCAGTACAGCAGGATGTACCTTTGTATAATACATGTAATCATGTGTGAGTTGGATACCCTACTCAAATTCCTGCACATATATGAGGCTAGGTTGCCCGGATATTTGGCAATAAACTTTTGACAAAGGCGTACAATGATTTTTGCTGTGCCTTCATTTCGCTATTATCTCTGATAAAATATTCATCTTTTTATTTTATGGATGTTTTAAAGACTACTTTTTTAGGGTCCCGACCCAAAGAGTAAAACGGGAAAAAAATATTTTAATTACTAAGACTCCGCTGTCTGTCTGTCTGTCTGTCCGACTGTCTCATGAACCGTGATGGCTAGACTGTTAAAATTTTCACAGATGATGTATTTTTGTTATCGCTATAATAACAAAAAAATACTAAAAACAGAATAAAATAAAAAAGTAATTAAATGGGGCGCTCCCATACAACAACGTGATTTTTTTTGCCGTTTTTTGCTAAAGGACGCTACGGAACCATTGGTGCGCGAGTCCGACTCGCATTTGGCCGGTTCTTTTTTTCATTTCTGTAACGTAAGTACAGTCAGTAATTACGGTCGTTATGTCTTTGTGGTGATTTATTATGTGAGCTCGCGGGAACGTTTGTTACCAAATGGGTCAGCCATGTCCTGCGGGAAGGATTAACGCTTGTGTATTATTTTCTGAATACTCTGTATGAACATCGATCTGAAAATGCATTTTAACAACAATTTTTTTCTGATATCGTTTGGTGAAATAAGGAACCGAATGTTTATTAAATTATCAACAGTGATTTAATACATTTATGAATTACCTATAACTAAATAATGAGAGCAGTGGTGGCCCAGTCGTAATGGCCACAACCTTCGAACGAATTCAAATCCAGCCAGGCGTGTGTAATTTATTTCATCACCATTGCTTTTAAAACGGTCAAGGAAAACATCGTAAGGAAACCGTCATGTCCTACAACCTGAAAATTCGAAGACATCTCACATACTCCAAACCGCACTGGGCCAGCATGGAGGGTTAAGATTCATTCCCTTTCTTAGACAGGAGGCCTGAGTCGCAGTGGTAAGAACATTTTATGGCTGATAACGCTAATATTTATAACTAATTTAAATATCTAAAATAATAAATCTTAATAGGTATAAATACAAAAACTGAAAACAATAATGATATGTACAACGGGTAGAAAAATAATTTATAGGGCATCAAATAATTCATGCACATCGCTATCAATGGAAAAACTGCCCGCTGCCAGCAATGCTGATTCGGTGACCGAAGAAAAGCCCAGTCCTTTGATCACGCGAAGAGTTCACCAGCTGTTTGCTGGTTATTCATTTAAAGTTGGAAGACAGACAGATAAGACCACAGAACAGATGAAAGAGGTTAGAATGGCATTGTAGGCGGGGCAGGCGTGCCACAAAGTAGGGCAATGCTCACAGTTCAACTACCAATAGCAAACTTGAGATCTAAGTGTGCGTAGGCTGTCATTTGCGTAATGCGCGTTCGTATTGGTTTGACGCCTGTAGTGGAGTTAAGGGGTGTGAGACAAGCGGCGACACTCATTGTAGTACAAATCAGAAAGTATTTCTAACCTCTTTCATCTTTTCTGTGGATAAGACCATGAAAATGGTTCTCCTCATTATTTCTTGGAATTATTTGCCGGAGAATATGAACAGTGAAAAATGTAATTACCTCATCTTTCTCCCCTAGCGAGTTTCCGTTCTCCAGGCGATATCTCCGTGCCACGGCGTCCAAGGCCCCCGGGTCGCCGGACGCCGACAGCTGCGGAACAAACATTACTATTATTGACTGACACTTTTAATTATTAGCTTAGGGTAAGTATTGGGTACTAACTAATGAAAGTTTAGCTTCTTGTCGAGTCATGTCTGCCCCTAGGCGACCGTTGCTAAACATGAAAGACCAAAGGATGGGTCCGTAATTAACACATTATTTATTGATATTGGACCGGATATGACTTTTTGTTTTATGGAATGCTTTTACTTTATCTTGATGTGCCTTTATGGATCTGATTAAAGATAAATCTTGCAAAATAAATACAAGAATACGAATTGAAATTACGTAAATAAATCCAATTCAATTTCGCGCCATTACAGTAATTTTCTTTTTCATAAAATAATATTTATGGTTTTTTTTTTATTAGTGGCCAGTATTGTGAATGACGGATGAAAGAAAAAGGTTTTATTACTATAATCTTTTTTGTAATTTGTTATTTTAAATATTTTGTTCATTCCATTATTTTTACTACAAAACTGAAATAGGCACGATTAAGCCTATAAACAACGAAATACTATTTGAACTTTTATATTGTTTGGCCTCAAAAGAAAATAAGAATGAAAATATGTAAGTACCTTACCTATATAAAATATAATATTCAAAGAGAAGAAAATGAATACCTCCCAACAAAATTGGCTCCTATTTTGGTTACTTGATCCCTGAGACTACGAAGTTCTCAAATTGGATGATGGGAATGGAAAAACTCAATCATGCGGATGAACACTGTTTGAAACTTTTGCGAGTTTCAAAATGTTTGTATTAGTATGATATACGATACTGGTTGTAGGCGTCGATATGGATTTATTGGGAATATACCTATGATTAAAATATGAACCGGATTTATTCTTCGAACCGAACTTTATATGTCGTATCAGTCGTATACGTATACGGAGGTATTATCAAAGTTCTTTCTTATGTCGTCTCTACAATCATCTACAATTTATCGGATTGTTGTTGGTTTCAATGAATCAAAGGTTTACATATTTAGGGCAAATCTTTATTTTAGACTTAATAACAAAGCGAGTCGTAAGCAAAAACTAAATGTCTATATTATGTAAAAGTATTATGGTACTGCATACTCAGTGCACCAAAGGAGTATCGACTTTCCAAAACAAATGAAAATCACTGTTCTATTTTCAAAACGTTTGTATAATCGTGGTGCAGGCTGGTGTTAATGGCTGTTTGATTACACCTACATGCTGTAAATGAGGCCAGCACGTCAACAATCTATTAAGCTTTTGGCGCGATCTAAATGTGCGAATCTCGTCACAATTACGATCAGTCTGTCTATACCGGATAGACGTGACTGACAGGTTCAATTTTCCTAATGCTCCTACGGCAATCTGCTCTAAAATAGCTGCCAAATATTGGAGAGATTTCTCTATATAAGCTACGACACGTTGGTCAGTTACTGGTCTTAAGTAATTAATCAAAACTAATGAGAATTCAACTCGGGTCGACGAACCGAAAAGAGAAGTGGGTGTATCAAAATCAAAACAATTTACAAAAATGGAGAACGTTAGGGACTTATCCGAGTTATTCGAAATTTATCATTCCTATGAATATTTGATTGCATTTCCCTTGGCAAGGTCAATTAGACGTTATGAGAATCTTCCATATCATTATTCTATAATAAAATATAATCATTATAAATGAAGATACTCGTGAGACATAAAGGAAAATTACATTTTTCACTACATTAAACAAAATTTTGTGTGAACAGAGTTTATTTACGAATGATTAAACTTGAATTTAATTAATTTGAACGTAAAATTGTGCTTGGAATCAAAGCTATTGAAAGTAATGTGCATATTTAACTTTCAAGTATCAATTTCTGTCATTTATTTGTCAAGAAAAAAATTATTTGTCAAGTTTATATGCTATGTCCGCTATGTCCAAAACTATTTTATAAATAGTATCTACCTATCAACAATAGTAGTAACTATTGTATAAATAGTTTATATAATAGTTTTAGGCATACAAAATTTATTCAATAACTCTAGGTTTGAAAGGCTGTTTTTATTTTTAAATTTGTATAAACGCATCAGCTAGTATCGAAATATATCACGACTACGAAATATACTACGACCCTACATTGATATTTGGTAAATAAATTAACTACCGAACTAGATCTCTCGGTTAACTGCTTTCTATTGAGTCGCTGAATATAATTAAGAAGACAATGCCTGCCATTACTGTTGGTGGTTTAGAAACAATAAGGACTAAATTAATCCATATTTTGACCAGCAATATATATTGAAAACTATCGAGCAAGAAGTTATAAACTCGATTCCAATTTTGCATAGGTACATCCTAATTTCTAGCAGACATGTTCATTTTCTAGTTTAACAGGAACCAGGTTTGGGTCGGTTACTGATGAGCAGTGGCGGATTAGCCATGTAGCAAAAGTTATAGGTAGGCCTTGCGCATTCGGGGCCCCGCGCGTTTGAGGATCCTGCACTTGCACGAAATGAAATCTAGTCAAACCAAATAATTATATTGAAGTCCGTAATTATGATAGTCAACCTCTTAGATTTCCCTCATCACCGTAGTTTGTATGTATTACCCAATCATAAAATCAGCTGGGTTATTGTGAGCAAGAATAAGAGTAAGTATTAAATAGGTCTACGCAGCCACAGGGGCCCCTTGGTTGAGTTTACTACAGACCCCGCGCTAGCTTAATCCGCCACTGCTGATGAGAACCCCATACAGTAAGTAAATCAACAGAAAAATAAAAAAATATCGCAAATAAATTACTCAAGTCACTGTATGAATTTGCATGAGGTTCTTTTACGATTTCTGTTTCCCTATCTGACTCATTGTTAGCAAAAATGAATATATCAAATCGTATTCCACGGAAAGTAGGCCTCACATAAAGACGCTATAACTGCCATAACAAATGGCCTTTGGGGCGTTGGTGGTCGCGGTTTGATATATTGCATTATGGTTTAATATCCCTTAGCCGTCTCTATGGTACCCGAGAGATCATGAAATGGGGTAGTGATGATATTACCCAATCAAAAATCATGTCTATTATGATCACGTGACTGTTATTCTATTATGACTGAATTCCATTCTCATTCTTCATTTATATTTCATAAATATGCCTTAAAAAATTAAGGGGCACTTCCAATTATGTGAACTCGTTAAAAAATAAAAGGCCCGTTTTGATATTTGAAAAAAACCTTAGAATGTAACTTGGAACGAAACTGAAAGGGACAACAAAATAATAATTAGGAGTCCGGTGTAGTAGTAGCTATTTCAGTTATTTTAGAAGTATATACATTACACCGGACAAGCCGCTAGGTAGTCAAAACACATTTTTTTTTGTTTTCAAATTTATTTACATATAAAGACTATACATACACAGATCACATTTAACCTACATTTTGTCGTAACCTTACTGCCTCAGGCCAGCCTATACGTTCTGTTTAATGTCAAGTCCGCCTGGCAAGCAGCGCAACGCGTTACAATAACTCGCAATAACTATAAACACAGTACAGCCGGTAAATACGCCACAGCGATCCCGACGCCATTTTCAGCAACATTGTTCATCATAAAATGTGCATCGACAGTACCTACGATAATGGCGAATTTTGACACATGATACGCGCGCGAACGTGGCGGGAACCCGTTACAAAAATTGTTTATGGTCGGTTTCGGGTTTGATGTAATCTGTGGAGCGTTTAAAGGATTTTATCGAATAACGCATACCGATGCTGGCTGAATTTAACTATGTATTGTATGTGCGACAAACAATGGATAAAAAGGGACTGTATTGAATGTGATACAAAAGGACTTACCGAAGTATCCAACAGGATCAGAAAGGTATTACAACTGCTAACAGTATTTTTTATTTAATAATTTTCTTATACCGCCTGCCTATTATAATTTTTTCGTGCAAAAATCCATCAAACCGGCTTTTCGATACGTCTCTTGTAAAACTGGGGCGCAACCGTCGGCCTAAATATAAGGGTCAGTTCATATTGCAAAGTCACGCGGCTTCGCGGAAAGGGCGTGACGAAGAGATACAATGTATGCACGATACGCTAACACCGGCCGTCATGTCGACACGGATCAAGGTGCCTTTGGATAACCCATAATTACCCGTAAGGCAGGTAGATTATCTACTTACGAGTATGATACAATCTATAACAGATGGGTATTTTTTGATGCGCGTGGCAATTTTTATGTTAAATTAAGCTCTCACGTTTTAAAAAATGCAACTTTAAAAAATAGTAAAGTAAAGACAGAAATAACTAGACGCTTTTCGATTTTATTACACATAAGTAATTTAGATTATGCCAACGTGGCATGCAGTATCTACAACGAAGCTTATTTTAATGCATAACTTTTGTATGTCATAAGCAGAACCAAGGAACAGAACTGAATTTCATAACAGAAATGTATAAACAATGTTTCTACTTTTCTACTTCGTCGGCTTCAGATTTGTAAAACTATACAAAACCATTTTGTCACAATCTCAAGAAGCCTTTTTCGCGTGGAGCTCTTATTCTGTTTCGAAAATAAATGTAGCCTTAAGTAGTTACTTTGAAAGTCCCGTCAAAACTACTTCAGCTGTTTCGGAAATTAGCCGGAACAAATATACAGTCAGACGGTCTATATATAAATGATAATAAATGGTATTTTTGTTATAGATATCGAATATAGTTTCATTTTTTTATGGTTTCAGTAAAAAATTCTAGTGACGGGCAACGTTTCTTGTCTTCTCCTGGGGCAGTCGGGTTGAAAATTATCGCTATATCAACATACCTACTTTGTTATTTTTTCGTGACGTTTGTTGTCAGCATTTTCGACACAGGATAAATATGTTTTATGAAAATAAAAGTAAGGTTTTCTACTGCTGTAAGGAGTTTAACAAAGTTTCAAAGCTTGTCCCGTTGTTTTAATTTTTTCGTTTTGTTTTTGGTTGTTTACGGAGTGACATTTTATAATCGTAACTGTTTGATGTAGTATAAAATACAGGGAAATAAATTAGTAAAAAAAAAACAATCTGTTAAGTAGATTGTATGTTAAGATTTAATATATAACAGTTTTAATTAAGTAGATGATATTAAATAAAAATCGATTAGATTTTTTAGACGTTTTTTAAAAATACAGACAGACTCACATTTCTCCTTTGACAATTGATTATTTTGATAGGACATTAAAGGTATTAAGTTTTTTTTTACTATCTTATTCCTAATTAAAATAAAAGATGGAATATGCAGTATTGGAATGCTTCCCCCAGGGTGGACCGATAATCTGGTGAGGGTGGCGGGAATACGATGGATGCGAGATACAGGAGCGGTTGCTATGGCAACATTTAGGGGTGGCCTATGTCCAACAGTAGACATCTGTCTGCTAAAATGATGATGGTGAATATAAAAAAAATGGCCATACAATCTCTCTACCTGAGATCACTGAACACACATTACATTACATTTACTCGTTAGAATTTTAGACACATTTAACAAAGCGCCGTCGACCTACATCTCATAAATCCTCGAATACAACCTCAAAATTTTAAGAATGCTTTATCCCTTTTAGCTTGTTTAAAAATAAGGGATTACGCACGACATCCTCTGTGGTTTATAACACTCCTATTATAGAAATAAGGTATTTATTTGCGACCTGTCTCATTCCGCGTACCGGAAGCCGCAGCTTTGGAAGGCCTCTCACAAGGTGGACCGATGACCTGGTCAGGGTCGCTGGAATCCGATGGATAAGTACGCACACATATTTATACTCGTAACAGTCATCACCATAATTTCAGCCGAAAGACGTCCCCTGTTGGACATCGGCCTCCCCCAAGTGTCTCCATAATGACCGGTCATGTCCGTTTCGCATCCATCGGATTCCCGTGACCCTAACCAGGTCATCGGTTTACCTTGTGAGAGACGCGTAACAGTAGGAGCTTAAAATAAAGTGTAACAATGGGAGGATTTATGCCTCAAAGCGATCTTTTACAGATGACTTTTGGATGAATTTGACAAATGAGGGAGAGGAGAGATAATATAATACCCAGGTAGTTCGTGGCCCGTGGAAATTTTCTGAAAAGGAAACCTACGGTCTTAGAACGCTAAGGGCAACTGAAGAAGTCATTGGATGATTTCCCACCATAAAAAGGTAGCTCATGATATATCTTTGAGCATAACAAGAACTTCTGGCCAGAAACCACAAATCATATTATTTAACGTTGTTTTTGCTTGTAAATCCGATATTGGTTTTACCTATTTCAATATTAAACTTTAGCGAGTTAGTTTTGGTAGTTAGCGTTGTGTTGGATCGGCAAAATGATTGCTTTATTTGTTTGTTTCAAATTTGTTCCGTCTTACCGCTCGCCTGTAGAAATGCTGAATAGGATTTTTAGAGAAATCATAATATTAAATTAGATGGTTGGGTAGCTTAGCTGGTGAGGAGTACCTACTTGACTGGCTTGTTGGTCTAGTGGTTAGTGGCCCTGGCTGCTATGCCGGAGGTCGTGGGTTCGATTCCCACCCTGGACAAATGTTTATGTGATGAGCATGATCATTTGTTCTCTGTGTGTGTGTGTCATTTTATCTATAATATGTATGTATTTATAAATATATAAGTATGTTTATCAGTGATCTAGTACCCATAACACAAGCTCTGCTTAGCTTGGGACTAGACGGCGTTGTGTGATAGTTGTGGAATATTATTCTAATGGTATTTCCATAATGGAACTAAAGCAATCACTTTCCTTTATTATTTTGGAAATCACATATTAATTCCAAATTTGAAAACACGCATAAATGTGCAGGTTCATTATACTTCAGTTTAAGAATCATAGACTATCATTTATTTTTTCTTTCGTAGGTGTGCTGAAAGAAATTTCTTTTGAAATTATCCGACCCTATGTATTAATATTCATTAGGTAAATATAATAATAATATTCTACAACTTTCACACAACGCCGTCTAGTCCCAAGCTAAGAAGAGCTTAGATTATGAGTACTACACAGCTAATAAACATACTTATATATTTCTAAATACATACATATTATAGATAAATTACACTCAGACACAGAACAAATGATCATGCTCATCACATCAACATTTGTCTTGGGTTGGAATCGAACCCACAACCTCCGTTATAGCAGTCAGAGCCACTAACCACTAAACCAAAAGGCCAGTCAACTGAACGCTCATTAAAAATTAAGCGCTTCAAACTACTCTTTACTTTCTTGATTTATCAAGATAAATTTCACCACGCAAAAACAACCTAACATGTAGGAAATGTAGGAATATTGGGGCGCCAAACAAATATTTTGATTTGTGCGAAAATCGAACCTTTATCCGCGATAGGTGCTCATCCACTGTGCAATTTATAATTGGGTCACCAAACTGTGCTGTGGTGATAAAAATAAATTCGAATAACTGCCACACAAAAGCGAGTTTGAAAAACAAATACACAGAATTGACTAACAGGCGGGTTACCGATATACAATTATAAATAATCAATTGTATTTTAACTGTCTACTTTTATCCAATTAAATGGAACAATGCCAATAAAATGTAGGTAATATTTCTATCGACAGAAATAAAGTAACAAGGGTCTGCGTAGCGTAACTGACGTCATAGCTACGTAGCTACGCTGCTACGACGTCGCTACGATTTCGTAGCATGCTACTGATCTCTTTATTGAATCATGCGGTTCTGTAGCTATTTTGTCAATGATCGTAACTATCTTAATGTCGGCGGAGAACTCTCGCGCCGGGCCCTGGTCGAGAACACCGTAGACGCGGGCTCGCGGACGGCGAGCCATGGGTAGCTCGCTGTCCGATCGTCCGGTAATGGACAGAGTCCATGACGTCGACGGCGCGCACTGTTCCCGCGCGCCTCAAGGAGTTGTCAGCAGCAGGAGGGGCCCAGCTGGGTCAAAGCCTACTGGGGAAAGGGTTATCCGAAAGGGGGAAAAAAAAGGGAGCTCGTGCCCCGGTATGAAGGCTAAAAGGAACGGCGCGGGGTTTTTAGTCAGTAAGAGTCTGACACTATCTCCCGCTGCACCCAAGAGCGGGTTTTGTCATAAGATGATTTTCCCCGTCGAAAAAAAAAACTTAATGTTTTTTTCTATACTTATAATAAATCTGTAGAGAGGTCAATTCTGTACATGAAATATATTTCCAAAATAACTATCAGGGGGTGATTAGTGATCGATACTGGTGCCAAAAATGCAAACAGTAAAATTTTTGTCTGTCTGTCTGTCTGTCTGTCTGTATGTTCTTTATAGAAACAAAAGCTACTCGATGGATTTTAACGAAACTTTGTACAATCATTCTTCATACTCCTGGGCAGGTTATAGTATACTTTTCATCACGCTACGATCAATAGGAGCAGAGCAGTGAAGGGAAATGTTGGGAAAACGGGGGAAATTACTCCATTTTTTAAGCTTCCGTCGCGTTTGCAGCGTTAATGGTTAAAGCTACACAGAAATCATGTATAACGAAAATGTTCTCCTTAAAATTATATAAAAATATCCCACGACAGCATATGTCCATCTTTTATGGTTGACTCACAATAACACGTGTAACTCTCGATAGCTTAGCAGTTCGGAGCTTTCTGTTTATTTTTGTCTACTCTTACGTTTATAACACTCTCACTCATCCCTAATTAAAAAAAGTAAGTGGAAGGGAGAGATCTGGAACGTCTCGAATCGTCTCGCGCATCACGTTGTTTTCCAGTCTCCGGGATCTTAGAATTCTACATCAGACGTTTCAGATCTTTGATTTTGACGACCCCGTTGTCGCTGGCATAAGCAACAGGATCCGCGTACGAAGTCGCTGGCAGAAGCTAGTTTTAAAATAAATCTGTTGATGCAGTTTTACTTTTCACCAAAATCTGACTCGAGAGTTTTATTGAGTATTTTTCTTTTTTAGACATTTAATGTCGACTTATAAAATCCACTTTGCATGAGGTCTTACATTTGCAGTGTGGATTTTTCAAGTAGGCGGACGGATATGGAAATGCTATAATAAAATACCTCCCCAAATTTTAGAACTCAATGAAACAAAATTTAAATCTTGTATTAAACGCACGCTATGCAGGCAGGCATATTATAAGTTGGAGGATTATATCTATATACTTATAATAAATCTGTAGAGAGGTCAATTCTGTACATGAAATATATTTCCAAAATAACTATCAGGGGGTGATTAGTGATCGATACTGATGCCAAAAATGCAAACAGTAAAATTTTTGTCTGTCTGTCTGTCTGTATGTTCTTTATAGAAACAAAAACTACGCGATGGATTTTAACGAAACTTGGTACAATCATTCTTCAATCATTCTACTCCTGGGCAGGTTATAGTATACTTTTCATCACGCTACGATCAATGGGAGCAGAGCAGTGAAGGGAAATGTTGGGGAAACGAGAAAAATTACTCCATTTTTTAAGCTTCCGTCGCGTTTGCAGCCTTAATGGTTAAAGCTACACAGAAATCATGTATGACGGAAATGTTCTCCTTAAAATTATATAAAAATTATCCCAAGACATCATATGTCTATCTTTTATGGTTGACTCACAATTACACATGTAACTCCCGATAGATTAGCAGTTCGGAGCTTTCTGT
This sequence comes from Mythimna lalbum, assembly GCA_949319445.1. Classification (NCBI taxonomy): domain Eukaryota; kingdom Metazoa; phylum Arthropoda; class Insecta; order Lepidoptera; family Noctuidae; genus Mythimna; species Mythimna lalbum. The sequence continues at coordinate 18,555,287 of OX439346.1, read as the reverse complement.
TTATTTTTATCTATGGCACCAAGGTGTGTGCACACTGTCACGCGCGTAAGTGGAAGGGAGAGATCTGGAACGTTTCGAATCGTCTCGCGCATCACGTTGTTTTCCAGGCTCTTAGAATTCGACACCAGACGTTTCAGATCTTTGATTTTGACGACTCCGTTGTCGCTGGCATAAGCAACAGGATCCGCGTACGAAGTCGCTGGCAGAAGCTAGTATAATAATATAAACTAGTGCCTGCGATCCCGTCTGATGGTAAACAGTGATGAAATCGTTGTTGTTGAGGCGCACTAGTTTATTAAGAACCTATTCACTTTAGCTTTCAAGACACCTAAATTATGATAAGACGGGAAGACCGCAGCAGGCAAATAGTTCCAGTCCTTCGATGTATGCGATATAAATTAACTATTCTTAGTAACTTTGATATAGTAATAACACTAGGTATTTGTAGATTATTATTTGCAATGTCACACATGTAGGCAAATGTTTGATCACACGTTTTCCGGAATTTGATTAACCTTTGCACGTGTTTGATAACCGAAACAAATTATCAAAGGTCAGATTGGTAACTGGAAACTCCACAGAGGTCGTCAGCATCGCTAAATGAATATTTATATACATGTTCCTTTCTAATTTCTTGGCACAAAGGAGAAAGGTATTTGTTTTGTTACAGTTATGTAGTTTTCCGATAAAGGTAGTGTTGATTTCTTTGAATCAAAGGAAATTGAAGTCGATATTGCTATTTTGTTTTTTCAATTACGAAACTTTGATAAAAAATGTTTTATATCTACAACTCTCATAGTATACATTTAGTCAAAAAAGTATCGGGAATGGATGATTTGTTTATGGTTCCAAATTCAAATTTTTGTTTTTTTGTAGTTGTTAGATTGGCAAAACTGTTTTCCATTTTGGCGCGGAGTTTGAGTTGCATCTGTTATTTATATTAAATACAGTGCTGGTTTTAGTAATATTATATATAGTGTGTATTGCGAATTTCATAATGGACAAAAATATCGAACAAAGAGTTTGTCTTAAATTTTGCATCGCCAATGGAATTTCGTGTTCGGAGTCACTGAAAATGCTACAGAAGGCTTACGGTGAATCGACTTTATCAAAAACTCGTGCTTATGAGTGGTTCAAAGCGTTCAAAAGCGGTCGAGATGAGATGGAAGATTTGCCTCGCTCTGGTAGGCCGTCAACGTCTGCAACTGAAGTTAACATCGCAAAAGTGAAGGAAATAGTGACTGAAAATCCCCATTCAACTCTGAGAGAGATAGCCGCCGAACTTTCTGTATCTCACGAGTCGATCCGTACCATTTTAACTAATCATTTGGGTATGAAACATGTTGCTGCTCGGCTAGTCCCAAAAGATCTGAATTTTCTCCAAAAACTGAATCGCATGAAAGTCGCTGAGGACATGCTAGAACGAGTCAGTTCGGACCCAACATTCATGAAACGCATTGTTACTGGTGACGAGACGTGGGTTTACGAGTTTGACATGCAAACTAGTCAACAAGCTTCGGAGTGGCGCCTTCCAACTGATCCGAAACCGAAAAAACCACGCCAAAGTCGATCAAAAGTCAAAGTCATGTTGACTGTTTTCTTTGACTATCGCGGTGTTGTGCACTCTGAATTCTTACCGGAAGGTCTAACGGTAAATAAAGAATATTATTTGAGCGTTATGCGGCGTTTAAGAGAGCAAATTCGACGAAAAAGGCCAGATTTGTGGAAAGAAAATTCTTGGATTTTGCACCACGACAATGCGCCTTCGCACAAGGCTATCATTGTGAACGAATTTTTGACCAAACACTCAACAAATACCATCCAGCAACCACCATATTCACCAGATATGGCTCCTGCTGACTTTTCTCTTTTTCCTAAACTCAAATTACCACTTCGTGGCACCCGTTTTCAATCGATAGAAGACATAAAGGAGAATTCGCGGCGAGAACTGAACTCAATTCAGGAAGCAGCGTTTAAAAAATGTTTTGATGAATGGATTATTCGTTGGCGCAAGTGTATCGTTTCTAAAGGAGCATACTTTGAAGGTGATAAAATAAATTTGGATGAATAACAGACATTTTGTGTATTATTGTTCTTTTCCCGGTACTTTCTTGACAGAGTAGTATAACTGACTATCCCCGCACACGCAAAACGTCGCCGCAAAAAAACGCTAGAAACGGCCACAAAAAAAAAAGCTAGAAGCCGCCGCAAAAAACAGCGGAAACGCGAAACATCTTGTGTCCGGAGAAGCTTAAAGTTGCTTCAAGAGTTTTTTTGTGGCGGCACCGCCACACGCGAGCCACAAAAAAAAGCCGCCTCAAAAATAAGCTTGAAGCGGCGTTGTTTTGTGGCCCGTGTGCTGGGACAGTAAGTCGCTTTCCGCGTCTGACTCTCTGTTTATCTACCAACTTCTACCAAACTATGCAATGCATTTTTATAGAAAATGCGACTAAGGTTTAGCATAATAATCTATAAAAATAAAAAGAGAAACTGACTGACTGACATATCAACGCACAGCCAAAATTACGGAGCCTAGTAGCGTGAAAATTTGCACAAGGGTTCGTTTTATGACGTAGGCGTGCGTGTCTGTCTTGGTAGACAGGATTTTCCAAAATTCACCCTTCCCTGGGCCCGCGTGATTAAAGCTCATTCTTTCCCCTAGAGAGAAGTTCTGAGGAAGGTTTGTCTACATACATTGTTTGTCAGGTGACATAGCAGTTAAGCGCAAAACTCAATTTAAAAATAAACCGTGTGGAACCGGAGCGGGTTGCTAGCTTGCAGGTACTGTTCACTTTATTAGTATGTTTTGCGATGATTAAATGCTCACTGAGGCGGGAAATTAACTTTAAAATGCGGAGTTGGTGTAAATGTGCACACGCTTCATTGAAACCATTAGTGGTGTTAATTCTGTCTAATAGGTAGACGTGTCATAACAAACTTCTTTGACACTGGCAGGAAGCTTGTCACTTTACAAATACCTACTATAAAAATTTTGGTCATCTGGAAGCAGGTTATGAGTTACTTTTTATCCCGATGACAACTTTGCTATCGTCTAGCGCATACTTCCAACCTTGAAAATAGGTTGTCAATTCTTACTAATATTATAAAAGCGAAAGTGAGTTTGTTTGTTTATTTGTTTGTTTGTTACGTCTTCACGCCTAAATGGTAAAACCGATTTTGATGAATTTTGGTACAGAGATAGTTGGGACCCTGGAAACGGACGTAGAAATTTTTTTTTTATTGTTGAAAGGGGGAGAAAGAATAAAATATATTAATAAACGCGGGCGAAGCCGCGGGTAAAAGTTAGTTTATTATAACACTTAAACACACGTCAATTACAACATAATTAAAATTGCAGTGCTCCCACAAGGAGCCCTTTTTTAACATTTTCAAAATTTTAAGGGCCCCGGCAATCCTGGAAGGGACAATCAAAACTATAGAATCTTAGAGTAGTGAAATTTGTTGGTTACAAGTTTTAAAACATGTCAAGTGATAGTTAAAATTAACTTGTAAATAATACGTATATTTCTCTAATATATAATCTGTTTCAGTAAATTGTGTTAGACGGTGTATAGAGAGTATTAAACATGGGGATAAAGCTAACTTTGTCTTGGGTGGCTTGAATTCCTCACTACACTCAGGTTTCTATATTAACTCCCTTACAATGCTCGAGAGTTAATTATATAAATCCCTCACTGACGTTCGGATTTAAAACTTAGCAATTTTCGTTTCGTTCGACATTCCGCCCACGACTTAAAGCAGGGACCATTTTGGTTACCCATTGAAAGGGTTTTTAATAGGGTTTTGACAAAGGGTTGTTTTAAAACCCATTCCGTATTGGTTACACTTTTTTACGAAAACCCTCATCAATGGATAACCTCTTCAAAACCCTTTCGATTTGCTTACCTGTTTATTCAAAAACCCATTCTGAAGGGGTTATATTTTTTAATGGCTACTCGTTTTGAACGGGTTACCCCTTCAACGACTGAGGGTTACCCATTCAGACTACAAATATTATAAATATTATCGCTCGTACCTTAATTTAAAGCAGTGATGGGCAAAAAGTAATTAGATTAACAATTACAAATTACAGTTACATTGTAATTGGTAATTGAATTACTTTGTAACAGATTACTTAAGTAATTAATTACAATGAGTACTCACTGTAATTAAATACAAAGTAATTAAATTACAAGTTAATCTAATTACATTATAACAGATTACACAAGTAATCTGATAAAATGTAATTACACATTTTTTCCGTTTTTTATTTACATGTTGCATTGAAATTTTGCGGAAAAAATCACTTGGGAAAAAAAAAAAGAATCTTTCGAATATTTCGGTTTTATTTGGTGGATGGGCATAAGTCTGCCCTTCGCTATATTGACCGATGTCCACTGTTGGACACAGGACTCCACCTCATTGTAATGACCTGTGCCCACAGTTGGACATAAGCCTCCCCGAGTGTCACCATTTAGGCACTATAATGACTGATGCCCATTGTTGGACAAAAGTCTGCCCCTCGCCATAATAACCTGTGTCTACTGTTGGACGTAAGCCTCCTCCAAAGTGTCACCATTTAGGCGCTTTAATGACTGATGCCCACTGCTGGGCATAAGTTTGCCCTTCGCTATAATGGCCGATGTTCACTGTTGGACATAGGCCTCCACCTCGCTATAATGACTGATGCCCACTGGTGGACAAAAGTCTGCTCCTCGCCATAATGACCTGTGTCCACAGTTGAACATAAAGCTCTCCCAGTGTCGCCATTTAGGCGCTATAATGACTGATGCCCACTGCTGGGCATAAGTTTACCCCTCGCTATAATGGCCGATGTCCACTGTTAGACATAGGCCTCCACCTCGCTATAATGACCTGTACCTACTTTTAGACATAAGCTTCCCTAAGTGTCGCGGTTTAGGCACTATAATGACTGATGCCCACTGGTGGACAAAAGTCTGCTCCTCGCCATAATGACCTGTGTCTACTGTTGGACATAAGCCTCCTCCAGAGTGTCACCATTTAGGCGCTTTAATGACTGATGCCCACTGCTGGGCATAAGTTTGCCCTTCGCTATAATGGCCGATGTTCACTGTTGGACATAGGCCTCCACCTCGCTATAATGACTGATGCCCACTGGTGGACAAAAGTCTGCTCCTCGCCATAATGACCTGTGTCCACAGTTGAACATAAAGCTCTCCCAGTGTCGCCATTTAGGCGCTATAATGACTGATGCCCACTGCTGGGCATAAGTTTACCCCTCGCTATAATGGCCGATGTCCACTGTTAGACATAGGCCTCCACCTCGCTATAATGACCTGTACCTACTTTTAGACATAAGCTTCCCTAAGTGTCGCGGTTTAGGCACTATAATGACTGATGCCCACTGGTGGACAAAAGTCTGCCCTTCGCAATAATGACTTGTGTCCACTGTTGGACATAGAACTTCTTTTCGCTATTATGACCGATGTCCACTGTTGGACATAAGTCTCCCCCAAGTATCGCCATTTAGGCGCTATAATTACTGCTGTCCACTGTTGGACATAGGCCTCCCTCTCGCTATAGTGTCCGACGTCTTCTGTTGGACATAGGCTCATAAACTAGTGGGCCTCACTATCAGATTGCATCACTACTTACCACCAGAGATTCTGTGATGTCCCAGCCTTATTTCTATGTCCTTACAGGTACCAATATCGTAACCAAGCGGTGCAAGTATGCGACCTTTCATATTCAAAGCAATAATTACAATATAATTAAATACTATGTAATTAGGTTACATTGTAATTAAATTACTTTGTATTTAAATACATTGTAATTAATTTCATAGCACATCCAAAGTAATCTAATTACAATGTAACTCAATTACTATGTAATTCAATTATTAATTAGATTACAAAAGTAATTAATTACGCCCATCACTGCTTTAAAGTACTAAACTGCATGCATTCGGTAAGTATGCGTCAAGTCGCAACACGCAGTCAAGGACCTAGCAACTCCACAGTCCATACACATACGATCACGGAACACAGAAAAATAGTGGAAGGTGTGCTGGAGACTGCGCGGTATCTTCTCGTCCAATATACCACAGTGTCTCAAGACGAAAGTCTATGACCAGTGCGTGTTGCCAGTGATGACATATGGTGCCGAAACGTGGTCGCTCACAATGGGCCTCATCAGAAGGCTCAAAGTCACCCAGAGGGCAATGGAAAGGGCTATGCTCGGAGTTTCCTTGCGGGATCGAATCAGAAATGAAGATATCCGCAGGAGAACCAAGGTTGCCGACATAGCCCGAAGAATCGCCAAACTTAAGTGGCAATGGGCAGGGCACATTGCTCGCAGAACAGATGGCCGTTGGGGCCGAAAGGTTCTGGAGTGGCGACCTCGTACTGGAAGACGCAGCGTCGGAAGGCCTCCTGCAAGGTGGACCGATGACCTGGTGAAGGTTGCGGGAAACCGATGGATGCGAGACGCGCAGGATCGATCATTGTGGCGACACTTAGGGGAGGCCTATGTCCAACAGTGGACGTCTGTCGGCTGAAATGATGATGATGATGATGTGCTGGTTGCCGAGAGTGGCCTAGAGGTCCAGAACAGATCGGAGGTGTGGTGGCACAGACTGGAAAGTGTTGACCTGAAATTGAGTAGAACCAAAACGGAGTACTTGTGCTGCGATTTCGGCGGTCTCTCCACTCCAGTGCCTTTAGCTCTCGCCGGAACGCCCATACCGATCTGTTCCGACTTTCGGTACCTCGGGTCGCTTGTCCAAGGGGATGGTGAGGTAGACTGGGACGTAACTCATCGAATCAACGCAGGATGGATGAAATGGCGACAGGTCACGGGAACAACTTGTGACCCACGGATGCCCCTCCAAGTTGAAGGGTAAAATCTACAAATCCGTGATAAGGCCTGTTGTACGTATATGTATGGATCAGAATGTTGGGCTGTGAAAAAGACGGATGAAAAAGATTGCATGTAGCGGAGATGAGAATCTTAAGATGGATGTGTGGTGCGACGAGAATGGATAAAGTGAGAAATGAGTAAATTAGGGAAAGTTTGTAAGTGGCGCTAGTGACAGAAAAGTTGAAAGGGAATCGTTTTTCTTGGTATGGTCATGTAAGGAGGAGAGATGAATCGCATGTTGCCAAAAGAGTTATGAATTTACATGTGTGGACGGATGGAGAGGGAGAGGGAGGTCAAAGAAAAGATGGATGGATTGTGTGAGAAGTGATATTGTTACGCCGTTAAACTTCAACACGTCATATTTCCGACAAAATAAAGAGTGGCAACGAATAATTAAAACGCATTGCTGTTCAAAAGCTCTAGAACCAAAGTACCTACCTAGCCTGGCAAGATCTGGAACATTCCTTCATAAGTACTCGTTGTACCTACTATTTAGTAGGTATGTAATCTGTAGGTATCTATAGGTGGATAAGGGAAATGGTACTTTCCGCCATTAACAATAGAGTCGAAATTCGCGTGAAAGTGACTCGCGAAGGACAAAGTAATAAAATTGATTTATGGCCCCGCGACGCGACTCTATTGTTCTGGATCTATCCTAAGACGTCAGTATCTAGAATTTTCTTTGCTCCGCGTATAAATTCGAGCCCCCGAACGGTAGTGAGTCTGTTTTGATTTCGACTGCGATTAAGAGCGATCTACCTAAGTGTGCAAAGTGATTTTATCTAACGACCGAGGCGATAGTGTAACGGAACTCTAGTGCTAATTGTGATTTTGGATTATTGTTGACTGGACTAATTACTTATTGTTTGTGGTAAATAAAGTTCTTTATTGGTAAATCGGCATTTTGTTACCCACGTACGTAACAATATGAATGAAAAGGAAGTTAATGATAGCGTGACGAGCGACAGGACAGAATGGAAGAAAAAAACGTGTTGCGCCGTCCCCAAATAAAACGGGATAGTGGCAGGAAGACGATGATTGCAGAGACCTGAAATTTAGGAAAATAGCAGATAGAATTTATAAAAAAAAAATACAAACATATATTTAAAATAATCCTGTATTTATATTTTAGGAGCACTAAGGCTAAAACACCAGGGTCGCGCCATAGAAACTGTGAAAAATTAGTTTTTCGCCAATATTTTGCTGAAAAGGCATTGCAGACGTCTAAAGTTTTTTGTAAAACACAGATTTAAAGATCATTGGGCACCTAAGTATGGAAACCATAACCACGGCAGACACAAACGAAATAAAGCAGTATATAATGATATAAGGCTCTGATTTCCTATGGCAGTAGCCACATTAATGTGAGCCACGGGGATCTAGATAAATTCAAGTGTCATAAACTGATTTGGGAAATATGAATAAAATGCTAATCCATTTATAATTTTTATTAAATTTGATCCAAATCAAGCATAAGATCGATAAAAAGGCAGCGGGCGCGTCTGTTGCTTCCTGATGTCTGGCCCAAGACAGATAGATATTATGCTAGCGATATGGGCGCAGCTCCCTACAGTGCGGCGGCCGAGTATACATGAGCAGTAGTACTCTTCTATACTTTGTCGTCCTTGTTGTGTTGGATTTAACAAAATATATGTATAGTACTGTCTTAAAAGCGTACGTGAGTGGGCGATGGTTTGTGATGACCACGAAGTTTCGTGCCTCTACCATGTGACGAAAATACCTTAAAGCCTCGTACACTGCCAACAACTCACGGTCGTACGAACTATATTTTTTCTGTGCTGAGTTCAGCTTCTTGGAAAAGAAACCCAGTGATTCCCATTGCAGAAAACTGAGATGGAGGAGTCACCGTTGGAGGCACCAAGATCTCTAACCTCCAGTACGCAGACGGCACCACGCTTCCGGCCGCCAATGAAGCAGAAATGGTGGAGATACTGAATAGAATTGAGCGCAATAGCCTGGAAATGGGTCTCAAGATCAATCACAGCAAAACCAAGATGATGGTAGTAGACCGAAGCAGAAAGCCGCAACTCACGGGAACTCTTGGGCTTGAGGTGGTTGATAACTTTATCTATCTCGGTGCAAACATCAGCAATACAGGTTCTTGTGAAAAAGAAATCCGGAGGCGCATACAAATGGCCAAAAGTGCAATGTCGCAGTTGCAAGGCATATGGAGGGATCGTAACATTTCACGCAAAACCAAAACCATACTGGCCAAAAGTGTAGTCTTCTCCATATTTAGCTACGGGGCTGAGACTTGGACTTTAAAAAAGGCTGACCGCGACCGCATTGATGCCTTCGAGATGTGGTGCTGGAGGAAAATGCTTCAAATTCCCTGGACTGCCTCCCGTACAAACAGCTCTATCTTACGCGAATTGAACATCAAGATCAGACTGTCGACTACCTGCATGCGCAGAGTACTAGAGTTCTTTGGCCACATTGCCAGGAAAAATGGCCACAACCTTCAACTGCTCATCGTAACTGGCATGGTTGATGGCAAACGACCAAGGGGCCGCAGCCCAATAAGGTGGGCAGATCAGGTCCGCTCCACACTGGACACCCAATTGCACGTCGCACTTCATGACGCTAAGAACCGTCACAGATGGCGAGATACCATTACTAAGAAGCTAATCCAGCGGTAACTTCACGACCCTCAGTAATGAGGAATACGACTCAAGGAGGTCCTCCTCCTCCCATTGCTTAACATCTTGTTGCTGCAGCAAGGCCCCTATTGACATGTCAGATGCATTTGTAGCGACATCTATGACGCCACATAAGAACTACGAAGAAAACACGAAATCCTGCATCGCGCAATCAGAGTTCTCCGCGCAATTTGAACATATACGACAGCCCGACATCAACTATCGGGCAGTCGCCCACCAGACTATAACATCCTGTCTGGTCGGAGGATCCTCCCTTTTCAACGGAGGTATGTGGGACTTTACTCTCTGTTCCACATACCTCCAAACTGGTGACCCTCGACAAAGAACGTCAGCGCAGCCTTCGTGCAGCTACTACTTCGTGACGTCATCATCACTTCCTCAAGCTTTCGAGCAACGAGCCAAACAGCCAGCACCCTCGGCTAAGGGTATCCTGACCATCAGTATGCCTACCTGGTCATACCTGGTCACCACCTCAGCCGCATCAGCGACCTTGGCACACCGCATCTTCGACCAGTCATATGAAGAGCCATGAAGAACCTCTCCTGGTCGACGACGGCAATCAAGCCCTACCTCGCACAAGCACCGCTCCGACTCACTGGAGCCAGCAGTACTACTCCGACTCACTGGAGCCTGCAGCATCGTCCCGACTCACTGGGACAGCATCATCCCGACTCACTGGGACATCATCACCCCGACTCACTGGGGCATTATCCCGACTCACTGGGATAGCAACACCCCGACTCACTGGGGCATCACCGCAGACAGTTCCGACTCACCGAGAACTATGCGGCATCGGTTCCGACTCACTGGAACCAACCTACCGCTGGCTTGGCACACATCAAGAAGCATCAAGAACCATCGATCTCCGATCTCCGGAGGGGAGTGATGTAGCGACATCTATGACGCCACATAAGAACTACGAAGAAAACACGAAATCCTGCATCGCGCAATCAGAGTTCTCCGCGCAATTTGAACATATACGACAGCCCGACATCAACTATCGGGCAGTCGCCCACCAGACTATAACATCCTGTCTGGTCGGAGGATCCTCCCTTTACAAAGGAGGTTTGCGGGACTTTATTCTCTGTTCCGCCTACATTTGTTATTTATTTATTTATTTGGATCTCCAACAAAGGTTACACAGACATAGTATAAATCACTAGGCATGGGGTCCTTTATCGTGTGCTCCTTCAGTTACAGGAGACCACAGCATGCACATATAACTAGGTGAATATAAAAAATAAAAAGTTGAAATTCACATTAAATACCATACAGATTACACAAAATTTGAAATTCAGAAAGAAAAATCAAACAGATCTCAAAGAAAGAATTATCAAAGAAAGCTCAGCATTAGAACGCGGATGGACTAAAATCGTAGCGTTGGAAAGCGTATCGGGCCGTATGTGTTGATGGCTGACCCAATCGCAGCTGTTAAGCCGTGGGCACGCCAATTATAGCGGTAAGTCCCCTCTTTGAGGCGTGGCTGGAAAGACCTCACGGCGTGCTTACCTTCCGCATGACGCAGGTCCTTACCGGACATGGCACGTTCGGGAGGTCCCTGCACCGGATTCAGGCGGAAGAGACGCCCGGGTGTCGCCACTGTGTGGAACGCCCGGAGGACACGGTGGAGCACACAGTCAAGGTGTGCCTTGCTTGGGCGGATTGCCGTGCCATCGGCGATCGGCGGAGGAGACCTCACGCGCTGGGCCTTAGTTCAGGCCATGGTCCAGAGCGAAGAGGAGTGACAGGCGGTCGGCTCCTTCTGCGAAGCAGTAATGCTAGCAAAGAAAGAGGCCGACCGCCGTAGACGCGGGCTTGCGAACAGTGAGCCATGGATAGCTCACTGACCGACCACCCGGTAACTGTCCGGACCGAGCCCAAGACGTCGAAATCGCGCACTGTTTCCCCACGCCTCAAGGAGTTGTCAGCAACAGCAGGCGCCCAGCTGGGTCAAAGCCTACTGGGTCCAGGGTTATCCGAAAGGGAGCTCAATCCCTGTATGAAGACTAGAAAGAACGGGGTGGCTTTTAGTCAGAGTCCGACACTATCTCCTGCTCCGCCCAAGAGCGCGGGTTGTCATTGGATGATTTTTGACCACCATAAAAAAAAGCTGTTAAGCCGTGTTTTGTGCTCGTGAATGGTGTTCTAACGCGAAAACGCATAAATCGGAACCGGTGTCTATTAAAATAACATTTTCGAATGGTGGTCCGTTACAAAAATACGGCCTTCAGACATTTATATTTATTTTCCTTCATTGATATTAATTAAATAATTATATACAATTAAAGGTTATAATTTTCCCCTTAGTTTAAAACTATTTTGATTAATATCTGCATGAAGAGTGCTTCACAAAGCGGGTCAGATATGCCCAATGATCTTTATCAAAACTAGTACAAATACAACAAAAATCCTAGCAAAAATATTCAGACGTTATTAAAATTTAAAAAGAAAGCACTGTCCTATCAAACCGAGTAAAAAACACTTATGGACAATTCTATACGATTCCAAACTTTCAAGGTCAAAATCTATTCCTGCTCTCCAAAACCCTTTAAAACCCTATGGTTATCAAAGGGTTTTAAAGGGTTTTGGACGACGAACCCTTTCAAAGGGTTATTGTTTCAATTGGGTATCATACAAGAACCGGTAACCTCTTGAACGAGTTAACTTATTGAAAGGGTTACCCTAACGTTAGGGTTATGAAGGGGCTAGCACTATCAAGAGGTAACCCTTTCCGTTGCTATAGGCGTTCAACCTGTAACCCTTTCGAAAGAGTTAACTTATATTCGGGGTTGTACGGTCCCTGACTTAAAGACACTGTTTTATTTCTAGTCACATAATCTACTATTTTATCCCGGAATTATGTTCTCTTGGGAATATTTTTTCACTTTCAGGCGATAGTTGCTGGTAGAAGGTAACTAGTACGTTATGTTCATAGTTTTATAAAACTTTAATATTTGTGTTTGTGTGTTTATCAGAGAGTGTAAGATTACTTAATGCATGTTAATTAAGGCGTTGCTGTAATACCTAATGGTGTACAGGATTAGTCTGGCTTATTACTTAGAGCATAACACAGATAGGTACAGAAGTCAATCTCATGTGTGTCCTTTACTTTTCAAACCTACGCTCGGCGGTCACGCTAGAGTTGTCAACTTTGGCTTGTGCACAAAAAACTATCGTGGTAGTGTCACTCGTATCTAGTGTGTATTATTACATGTTACGTTAAGGACGACCATCGAAATACAAGCAGATACCTACTTACCTTTCTGAAACAACTAGTCACTACATAGTATAAAACAAAGTCGCTTTTTCTGTCCCTATATCCCTATGTACGCTTAAATCTTTAAAATTACGCAACGGATTTTGATGCGGTTTTTTTTAATAGATAGAGTTATTTAAGGGGAAGGTTTATATGTATAATAACATCCATTAAATAGTGGAGAAATACTGTTACCCGAGCGAAGCCGGGCGGGTCGCTAGTAGCTTATAAAACGATAATTCACTGTTTAACCTTTCGAATACCGTAATTAGAGACACAAAAGAAAGACAATGAGAGAGCAAATGCTGGCGTTTGCTAGAGATTTAATGAATTAATGTTGAATTTAAACAACCATCCATTGAAAAATTATAGGTAAAAACTGTTTTTGTTACTCCATTTTTGTATAAAAAAGTTCACACAAGCGTGTCTCAAGCGCATGGCGCTTGCAATGGTCCTAATCGGTCTGAGATATAGTATCCGTGAGCGAAGTCAATGGGTGTGTTGTTCGAGGGCACTTTGTATGTAGATTGACTTCTGTACCTATCACTGTTTTGTGGTTAAAGTTAGTCAACCTGCGCTTTAGAACATTGCAGTACTTAGTATTTTAATAGGGTTAAATGTGGTATGATATTAGAAAATCATGCATGCTGAAATGGATAAACTACAAAGTAATGGAGCTTTAAATAAAATGTGGTAACTGTACGCCAAAGAAACTTGGTTTACTTTAGATGTGTCAACTAGAAAATTGAAATCTGTCCGTTTTTTTAATTTAGACTAATAGATTGACATTTGTGAATATGTTTTGATATACAATTGGATCTTTTTTTTTTTTGGGAACACATTAAAATTAATTGAATCAAACTATAATATTACAAGAGTTATATCTTTGCTATTTTTTTTGCATTTAAAATACCTACAAACAACAGTTGTGGTATAACAAAATTGCAATCAAAGTGCAAAATTATGAAGTGAAGTTCCCTTTGAGCGCGCCGTCTGCAGCCAAAATGGATCACTCTTTAGGAAACGATCACCTTTGACAGAACTCTTACAGTGCTTACCTACCACTATTTTATATTCATAATTTCAATATATATTTTTTTTTATTAATATATGCACCATCTATCACCATGCATCCTTCTTCAAAACTTGTTCAAATTACATTTATAATATTTGTACAATTAGGTAGAAAGTAGGATAGAACAGAATTAAATATTATTAGTAGCTCTATGATATTGTCGTATCTTCGTTCACGTGGCCTTTCCCACAGAAACCGTTCACTTTCGGGAGATGAAAGGAAACTCAGCGATTGTGTAATTTCTATCAGTAATATTATGTTATTTTCATTATCTGACATATTACAAGCTTATAAACAACGTTACTACTTGATAAATTGAAATGGAAATACGTTGGTTTACTTTATTAAATTATCTTTAATACACGTTTTTACAAAGGAACAAAAGATAGGGATTTTCCAATGACATAAGCGAAAAGACAGCTCTACAAAAAATAATAAAACAGCCAAGTGTGAGCTGGCGTTAGAAGGCGCTAAATCAAGTTGATATTTAGCACTCCTTCCTTACCGTGCCCTCGTGAGGGCGATCGGCGGCAGCGACCTCTCGCGCCGGGCCTTGGTACAGGCCATGGTCCGGAGGGAGTGGTAAGCGGTCGCCTCATTCTGCGTAGTAGCAATTCTAGCAAAAGAGGAGGCCGGCCGCATCAGGCAACGGCGGCGCTCACAACGCCCCAGCCGCCGCCGGGATTCCGATCCCGATTTCCGGCCACCGTAGGCGCGGGCTTGCGGACAGCGAGCATTTGGTAGCTCGCTGTCCGAGCGTTCGGTAACCATCCGTACCGAACCCAAGTCGTCGACGGCGCGCACTGTTCCCGCGCGCCTCAAGGAGTTGTCAGCAACAGCAGAGTCGGGTCGAAGCCTACTGGGGCCAGGGTTATCCGAAAGGAAGCTCGAACCCCGGAATGAAGGCTAGAAGGAACGGCGTGGGTTTTTAGCCAGTAAAAGTCTGACACTATCTCCCGCTCCGCCCAAGAGAGCGTTGTCATTGGATGATTTTCCCCACCACAAAAAAAACACTCCTTCCTTATTATACATATATATCTATTACTTTAGATAGGTATAAAGCGTAACAAACAAGAACATTTAAAGGGAAGTGCCCTTGAAAAGTTCTGGTTATTTACGTAATTGGAATGTTTCTAGTATCAAAATAGACCAATTACAATACGATATTAGGTAAAATCGTGACCCAATTAGTCAGCTGTCTGCCTTCTATGAAATACATAAGTATTAAGTATGTACATAAACTCCCTGGGTACCTACGTACCTAATAATCGTGCGCAATGCGACTAAGCGACCCGATTAAATGTGCCACTTGTAAACTCATGAACATGTATTATTATTATTATTATTGAAGCGCAAGGCTTCAGTCGTTCTAATTTTACCACTTCAACACAAATTAGTCCTACAGTAATTAACTGGTTTTATGATGACGTTTGAATTGAGCTTTTTAAGCGTATAATTTACATTTGTATCTTTGTTTATTGCAATAAGGTTGTATTTTGTTTAACCGGGTTTTTGAAAAAAATAGACGTGTGTTTGTCTCGAAGCTTTATTTTCAACTAACTTGACACATTTACAAAAGTGGACTGTATGATCTCAACATACCTACTTAGCTATATTTATTGCATGCGTAGGTACGTACTACACATTCGTTTAAACATTCCGCCCCCCAAAGAACGGAGTTCTTTAATATAAACTTACACAGCAACATTAGATAATATGCTACAACAGGGTAGATTACAACAATGCTACATACAATGTGAAAAAAAAAAACTTTATCCTAATAATACAGAGGCAAGTCAACAATGATACGTTACGTAACCTTAGTAAACATTATATCTATAAGGCTATATAGGAAGCAACAACATACTTGTACACAGCTGCATGGTAAGTACTGCATGTTTTTAATAAGTAACACATTAAAAAATAAAAAGTAAAAGGTAAGTAATCTCCAATTTTTTGGTAACAAGGTAGATAATATACATATATAATTTTAGTAAGTACTGACACATTATATATTGTCTTATTTATAGTTAAAGTAGTTAGTTTTCAAGATACAATTTTTATTATATGTAATCCAAGTAAGTACTTAGTATTTATTTAGTTAGTTAACTTATGTGAGTTACAGTCAGTTAGCACAATTTTTTTTTTTTTTTTTTACTTAGTTAATACACAAATTTTATTTACAGGACGTTTAAAGACATTGTTTTTACTTCTTATTGATACTACTCTAGTCAGCTTATCGGGGCCAACATGTTTTTCAATTATTTTGCCTAATATCCACTTACTAGGTGGGATATTATCATCCTTTAAAATAACTATGTCATCGATTTCTGGCTCAGGCTTTTTTGTGTTCCATTTATATGTTTTGTTAAGATTTACCAAGTATTCTTTATACCACCTGTTCCAGAAATCGGTGACCATTTTTTGGACTAATTTCCATCGTTCGAGATTAGAAATCTGTTTACATAATGTCTGATTTTCATCTGTAAGATTTAATAAAGGTTCGCCAACCAGAAAGTGGCCCGGCGTCAGGGGAAGTGGGTCATTGGGGTCGTCACTTAAAACCGAAATAGGACGTGAATTTAAACAAGCTTCCACCTGCGTCAAAACCGTAGTAAGCTCCTCATAAGTGAGAGTACTATCCCCAATCACCTTTTTAAGATGCGTTTTTGCACTGCGTACTCCAGCCTCCCACAAGCCACCAAAATTAGGTGCATGTGGGGGTATGAAGTGCCACGTGGTACGTTCCAAAGTTAACAACTCTGCTATCTCACTTGGTATAGAAGACTTGGCCTTATCAAACATGTCTCTGAGTTGCTTGTCTGCTCCCACAAAGTTTGTGCCATTGTCGCTGAAAAGGTCTTGACAATGTCCACGTCTCGCTGTAAAGCGCCTGAAGGCTGAAATGAATCCCTTGGAAGTCAGACCTGTGACTGCTTCCAAATGAATAGCACGGGTTACCATACAAATGAAGAGACAAATATAGCCTTTGTAGGATTTAACTCCTCTACCCGGAGAGAGTCTAATGTTAATGGGTCCTGCATAGTCTACACCAGCTGATCTAAACGGTTTGCTGGGTTTCACTCGTACCTCTGGTAGTTGGCCCATTAGCTGTACTGAATTGTTCCTTGAATACCGGATACAAGTTACACACTCTCGATAATATTTTTTTGTTCGATCCTTAGCTCGTAGTATCCAGTACCTTGACCGCAAGTAATTAAGCATTACTTGTGGTCCACCGTGCATAGTCTTGTGGTGAGCATCTATAATTATTAGTCTACTAAGATGACTCTTAGCAGGTAAAATTATAGGATGCTGTGTGTCGTATTCAACTTGCGATTGTTGAATACGTCCGCCGACTCTTAGAATACCATTATCGTCGATAATGGGACAAAGATTACGTAATTGGCTCTTTTTGAGCACGGATCCATGAAGTTTTAACTGCTTTATTTCTTGATTAAATTCTAAACCTTGAGTTTGTTTAATGCAATTATTTAAAGTCTCATTAATTTCCTGTGTAGTTATATATTTAGAATTACCAACGTCTTTAGTTAATTTAAGTTTTAGCCATCTTCTACAGTATGATATAACTCTTAACATTTTTAATAAATTAGAAAACTTAGTCCAGATTAATTCTTCTTCAGTTTTTAATAGAGCAGTTAAAACTCTGGCTCTTTCCTCTTCTTGGGTATCTTCGACATCAACTGAATGCATCTTTAGCTCTATCGCAGACAACCAAGTTGGGCCATTCCACCATAACAGGTTGTTTCCCAACTCCTGGGCCTGTAAACCTCTTGAGGCACAGTCAGCTGGATTAGTATCCGTAGTCACATGACCCCATTGCTCATAATCTAGAATATTTAATATTTCAGATACACGATTGCTTACGAAAGTATTCCATCGACTAGACCCACCTTTCAGCCAAGCTAAAACGATGGTTGAATCTGTCCAAGCGTACAAATTTTCTTTAGGTATGTTCATTACTTGGGATACCTCAGAAATTAATTTAGCTGCTAGTGCCGCACCACACAGTTCTAATCTTGGTATCGATATTTGTTTCTCTATAGGAGCGACTTTTGTTTTTGCTGAAATTAAATTTACATAAACTCTCTCTTCTTCTATTACTCGAACGTACACAGCCGCCCCATAAGCTGCTTGTGAAGCGTCTGCGAAGACATGCAGCTCTTTTGTCGATGTTTCACAACAATGTAACCATCTTGGTATACTGACATTCCTTATACAGTTCAGGTTCTCTCTGAAATGTAGCCATTCCGTTTGTAGCTTTTCATTTATGGTTTCGTCCCATCCTAGTCCTGCTTTCCATAACCTTTGTATCAACCTTTTTGCTACGATAACAACAGGAGCTATCCACCCAAGTGGGTCGTAGAGTTTGGCCACATCAGAAAGTACCTGTCGTTTAGTTATAGGTTTCTTTAATTCTGGTAACGTTAGAGAATAAACAAAGTTATCTGTGTCTCGATTCCAATTGACTCCTAGTACCTTCATTAAACCGTGAACTTTAAGAGGTAGCTCATGATCATCTCGCTTATTTTTTCCCATGTGTTTTATTACAGTCTCATTATTACTGCTCCATTTTTGTAGCTCGAAGCCACCTAAGTTCATTAGTTTGTTCATCTCATTGTATATAGTAACTGCTTCCTCTTCTGTCTCACATCCTGAAAGTAGATCATCCATGTAATAATCACTCTTTGTTATTCTAGCAGCCACCGGACATGTTGATTTTTCATCATTTGCTAATCTCTGTAACGATTTTACAGCAAGGTAAGGTGCACAGGCTGTACCAAAGGTCAGTCTTACGAGTTTGAAATGTTTAATTTCTTCAGTCGGTGATGATCTCCATAATAACCTTTGATAATCAGTGTCTTCCTCTGCCACACACACCATCCTGTACATTTTTATGATGTCTGCTGTAATGCAAATTCTGTGAGTCCTCCATCTCATAAGTATGTGACGTAAGTCTTGTTGGAGCTTAGGACCCACGAGCAAATTGTCGTTTAACGAAATGCCGTTAACACCTTTACACGAAGCGTCAAACACCACTCGAAGTTTCGATGTATCTTTGTCTTCTCTCACTACTGCGTGGTGAGGAAGGTAAACCGCTTTAGGGTTGTTAATATCTGCCGAGGGCACTGGAACCATATGATTAAGATCAATGTATTCGTTTATAACCTTATTGTATTCTTCACGAAACCTTTCCCTTTTTGCAAATTTATTTTCTAATAATTCAAATCTTCTTGCAGCAATTATTCGTGATCCAACGGCTTGGGCTTCGGGGCTATCATTTTTCAGTGGTAACTTCACTACATACCTACCCTCCTTATCTCGAGTTGTTGTAGCGTCGTAATACTCTTCACATCTTTCTTCTTCCTGTGATAATCTCTTTTGTATAGTGTTGGGCTCGTTCTCTAACTCCCAAAACAATTTTAGCATATCATCTTCCTTAAGTTGAACATGCAAGCTTGTGAAATTCTTCTCTGCTGAAGTACATTCTCGTGACACTCTCCCTGATAAGACCCAACCTAGAATAGTGTTTTGTGCTAATAAGTTGCTCTCAGGATATTTGATGACGCCGTCTAACAAAACGTTGCTGTATACTTCAGCTCCCAAGAGAATATCAATTTTTCCTGGTGTCGCAAATTCTGGGTCAGCCAGCTCCAACCTTTTCAAGTCTGACCACTCAGGAACACCTAGATTAGTGGTAGGTAGCATTGTTGTGAGTGAACGCAATACATATGCCTCTACTCGCACTGACGCATTAGGATTGTGGCATGATTTTACGCAAAGTGTAACCCTGTATTTGATTCTCGATTGCCTTTCTCCCACACCTGACACCCAACCACTCACTGATTTACGATTAAGATTCAACAATTGTACAGTTGCCTCTGTAACAAACGAAGCTTGTGACCCTTGGTCCAACAAACCTCTCACAACGTATTTACAACCATTCCTACTCTCTACTAACACATTAGCAGTAGCTAATAAGACACTGTTTGATTGTATATGTTCACTAGAAAAGTTGGTTACAATATGCTCATCATTAGAGACAGAAATAGGCGTACCTGTCGACGCTTCCAAGCAATAACCCGGCAATCTAAAAATCTAAATTTTACAGGAAAAAAGATTTACGGATTTTGTCAAATAACTTTTCAACGAGTGGGACTATTGAAGTCATTGATGTATTAAATGAAAGCTATTTTTTGCGAAGTCTACCTGTGCCATTATTATGAAAATCCTTTTGTTCAAAACCTAGTAATTTATGAAAATAAATAATACCTAAAATTTTATACATACAATATTACAGTAATACTACTTACGGGATTATTGCAGTAAATTTATAAAATAAAATATTTCATAACATAACATTATGGGCTTCTACGGCGTTATTTTATATTGTAGGGCTTATACATAACTTGTTTTTACGGAGTTATTGTGGTAATGTCAAATTATTTTAAAAACAGGTATTAATAAATAACATTATTATTACGAGGAAAGTTATAAAAACAATGTTATTGTTACCACTCGATACCGTTTTTAAATTTAAATGTAATATTTGAAGATAACAAGCGAAAAAATACAATAATTTCGATTATAAGTAATATTTATTATAACACAGACACTTTCCGACGCGAACATTTATTAATAAAAATAATCCAATGAATCAAATCCTGTAATCAACTTTGAGCTACATAAACTCTTCAATTTAGTTCTTCTTCAGAAATATTTTCGTTTCCCACTTCAGAACAGGACAAGGATTGATAAAAAGAATGGTAGCTCTGAGGAATAGCTCCACTTCTACATAAACTTAAAAGATCTGTATGCAAAGCCTGGCTTATTGGTATACATTGGTGGTATGCGCGTTGCAACTGCACATTATCCATATATACAGCTGCTTCTTGAGTACTCGCACGCTTTCGTCCTCTTCGTCTAGCTGAGGTAGAGGGAGTGTTGTTTAGATCAAGCTCTGAATAAGTGTCTTCAAAATTATATTTGAAAAACAACTTATTTATTTGTGAGTCGACCACGCTTACCTCCATGACTTCAGCCCAGCGGATCACATTTCCGTCTTTATCGCACCGCCAATACTTGTCTTCTACGAGTGGTTTTAAATCGTAAACTTCGAACTGCTCTAATTCTTTGACTCTGTATTTTTCGCCAGTAATCTTTGAATTTAAAATAATGTTATAAATTTGGTCAGGGGTATATAAAACTTTATTCTTTAAGTTTTTTTCTATGCATGCATGCATGGAATCTCCCTCGTTTTGACTGTGTCCAGTTTCAAAAAAACGGTGGGTTATGGTAATGCCAAAAAGTTTGGCAGCATATACATAAAGGGCGAAAATGTAACGATTTTTGTTCTGCCCATAACATCCATCCGAATATAATGAAAACTTTATTATACCTTTCTCACGCTCACTTTTAAAAAAAGATAACAAAGCACTTCCTATTTCTGAACTACCTCTTTTAGCGATTTGGTGATGCCATACATAACAATATCCTATTTTTCGTACTGCATCAAACACAGTAAAATTGTAGCATGGATATTTTCTTTTGTAATGAAATGCGCCTACTTCAGATTGAGGCACACTCAACACTTTTTGCAAATCAAATATTGCTACTATCATATAACCTTTATCCGCTGTCTCTATTTCTTCTTTTTTTAATAATCTTACTTTTTCTTTTCTCTGTAAATGGAGTCTTTGTTTTTCTTCAAGATTGGTTTTCATAGTGTCGTCTGATTGTTCATAAATGGAGCATGAAAGGCACTGGTCTTTTTTGGGTTTAAAAAATGAATAGTTATATTGCGAGTTAAAAACTGTTTCGTATTGCCGTTTTGTTGCCATTACAACATCGCTGTAATTTTGTTCTACAAACCACTCAGTATAAAAGCGATACATTTTGGAAATATTCAGGTTTTCTGAAAGATATTCTCGGTTTGAAGTCGCTCTCGTATAGTGTGACTGTACTTTAGGAAATAATTCAATGTGTCTTTTAATTGTGGTTTCTGTACTAGTATTCATTTTGTTAGGCCTATTATTATGTCTTCCCCGTTTATCTTGAAGTCCTTCATCTGCTTTCAGAACTTTTTCCATTGCTGTATAAACAACATATTCTCCGATTTTTAAAGTGTTCAAAAAATATTTTTTACACACAGGAATTTTTTCATTATTTGAATTATAAAAAAAATAATTCAAAGTTTGTGTGCGGTTATTTTTACGGTCTAACGTCATTCGTTTAATAGTTTGTGCTTCGACATATCTACTGATATACAACCATTGATGTTCGCGATCAGCCAAACTATAAAATTTGTCAAATATAGCTTGTCTTTCTGACTGACTAAATTTTTGGCTACAACCCTTTTTACACGTACATGGGGAGCCTATAGTTTTCTCAGGATATTTTTTTTTTGAATTGCACCCTTCATAGGCTTTGCCGGAATTTTTGAGGATTTTATTTTTCTTACTACGCCACTCTGTTCTTATCTGCTTGCGTTTCCTAGTCAGTTTTTTTTCACTTTCTACTGCCATCATATGCGAGCAATCGCTTGAAGTTCTTCCGTCTGTTGTTGTGTCATTATAACTTTCTGACTGCCTCTCTGATCTTAAAGAATCATTGTTTTCTTCTTCGCTACTATGTTCCCGTATTAAACTTGGACTATCTTCATTGTCAGCTACAACTTTCGCAGCATATGAGCAATTATTAGAACTTCTACCGGTCAATGTTGTGTCATTGTTACTTTCTGACCGCTCTTCTGGTCTTAAAGTTTCATTGATTTCGTTATCGCTACTAGTTTTCTCTATTAAGCTAGGACTATTCTCATTGTCAACTACAACTTCCTTAGGATGCGAGCGATCATTTGAAGTTCTACTGGTCAATGCTTCATTGTGATTTATTTCTGAAAATTGATCTGGTTTTAACGTGTCATCTATATCTTCTTGGCTACTTATTATTTTGCTTATGTTTGGTCTTGATTGGTTTTCCTTTTCAAAACTTGGTTGTGATAAATCGATGTTTGCTATATATATTTCTGATGGAGAAGCCACGAAATCAGCGTTGGTTAAGTACAATGATAGATTAGAAATTGTTGATGGAGTGCTAATATTTTCTGGAAATGCTATAATTTTATTAATACATGCAGAGTCTCCGCTAAGACTTGAAACGCTACTTAATGGACTTTTTAATATGTTTGGGCTTGGACTTGGAACATATTCCGAGACGTCTGGCGAAAAATCTTCATCGGATTCCTGATTAGCATCATCGTATTTTTTTTTCGTTCTGTCTGTAATCAATAAAATTACCCGAGTTATTTTATTCAATTAATTTAAGGGATTATGAAATAAAATTAAACCACCATAATATAATGTTACGCATTGTTATAAAGAAAAAATGTAATGATTAATATTATTTACGGTTAGGTTCTAATACGTACCTCGTAACTCGTATCTTGACAGAACTTGATTGGTAAAAGTTTCTTTTACACTAGAATCGTTATCAATTGCAATAATACCGCAATCTGTATCTGAAATGGTAAAGACAAAAATTTAAAAAAAGGAAACTAAAACCACCCTTACAAAAATATCAGTTTGCACATAGGTACATCATAAGCCTGCATTTATGAACCTATTTGTTTAGATTTAGCTGGCACCGAATTGAAAATATATCTGATCATTTAACGTGAATGGAAGGTATTGATGTATTGTGTAAAACTACAGTATAATAATTGAAAACCCCTCCTTTTTTAAAATAAAAACTTAAGTACAAAAATCCTCTCCGCCGCCTCAACAAGTCGAGGCACTGCGAGAACAGCTCCAGCGCAATCTCAGCACGGTATTGAAGGAACGACTGTCGCAACCGAGGTTCGGGTACGTCGCGATCGCGGAGGTAAGACCCCTCTTTGGGGAGTGGCTGGCATATGCTAGGCGTTACAACATCCTCACCTTCCGCTTGACACAGATCCTTACCGGACACGAATATTACGGGGGGTTCCTGTATCGTATAGGAATGAAAGAAACGCCTGCGTGTCACCACTGCGAGGATCGCATAGTAGACACGGTGGAGGTGATAGGCGGCAACCTCTCGCGCCCGTCACTGGTCGAGGCCATGCTGCGGAGCGAGATGGAATGGGAAGCGGGCGCCTCATTCTGCGAAGCAGTCATGCTAGCGAAGGAGGAGGCCGGATGCGTGAGGGAGAGGACAGCGTCCACATCGCGACCCAGTCACCGCGGGAAATGCGCACGGCTACGGATGTCGCGAGGCGATTTCCAGCCACTGTAGGCGCGAGGCGATTTCCAGCCACCGTAGGCGCGGACATGCGACGGCCGTGGACAGTGAATAATGGGTGACTCCCCGTCTGATCATGGACCATGCCCGAGTCGACTGCGCGTCGTGTTCCACGCGCGCCTCAAAGAGCTGTCAGCAAGCTGACAGGGCCCCCTTAGAGGGCCAAAGCTTGCCGGTGTCGTGGAACGTAAAGGGCTATTGAAGGATCACCGTGGATTTTAATCAGTAAGAGTTTGACAATCCCTGCCGTCCCACCCTGGGCGGGAGGACTCATTTGATAATATTATTTTACCACTATAATAAAAAAAGGACAAAATCCTTTTACACTTGACACAACCGACTTAACGACGAATTAAAGTTACAACCATGTTAAAGTTATATACAACTTATTCTTCTTTAGTAGTAGTGAGTTATTAGGTGTAATAAAAAATCTATAAGTACCTAAACCTTTTGATAATGCCTGGACGTCAGACTTTGCACTGGTAGATTTCTTTTCACTTTGCTTCGGAGTTATTTTGGAACGTTCTACCTCTTGATCGGCGCCTATCATACAGTAAACAAACATATTACAAAATACACAATAATATTATAACTTAATATAGATAAGTAGTACTAATTAGTAGTAAGTACTTACTTGTAATTGTCGTGTCCTCAACCATTTGTAGCATTCGTTTCACACGTTCATTTATTAATGGTTTATTTCTTCTAAAACTCATTATCACTTTGCACTGAATAACTTCACAAGTAAACTATCAGTTTATCACTAAAACGCGCAAATTGCGAGCGTCGCGCAAATTTCTGCGTGCAGTGCAAGTCCAGAGATCTGAATGCAATTATTGTTTACGTAAACAAACATTACGCAACGGGCCGATGGTCAAGGACACTTGTGGGGGCGTGGCATATATCTATTACTGTCTATCAGCTACCAAAAGAAAGAGACAACCACTCTTTGCAAACTATTGCACGGCTAGACCAAAACAGTAATATCCAGAACAGAGCTAGGTGTATTGAAATTTAGAATAAATTGACCATATTGAAATATTACGTACATTAATAAGCCAATACCGAACTTAAATAACATTGTTAGTGCATATTACGGAATACGTATTTTAAAATTATTTCAACAAAAACCGCATAAACACGTTTACCAAAAACTTTATGAAAATGATTTACGCCAATAACCCGGTAATCGCAACTTACCAAAATAAAAAATAAAAAGTTTTTTCGTACAGACCTATAATAGGTTTTTTGCAGAAATATTATTGTGTCTAAATTCCCAACAATAAACATGTGTGTCATGATTTCTTTACAAATATCATTAGGAAAAATCTGAAAAAAAATGCTAAGGTGTATTCCAGTCCATAGATGCCGAATTTGACATAACAGCATAAAGCCCATAATAGTACATTACCGAGTTCTTGGTTGGGGGGATCGCTGTAGATTTGTCGATCGCCATACCTGTAGTTGAAGTTTCACCTTCCTTTTGTTTCTCGTTATGCTGTCCTCTCTCGAAATGCAGAAGGGTGTGGTGCCGCCGTCCACACTTTTTACAACACGATGACTGACGACACTTCTTCACGGAGTGTGTAGGCGCCAAGCAATTGAAGCATAACTTGTTCGTCTGTACAAATTCTTGTTTTTCATTTGGAGATTTATCTCCAAACTTCTTGCAGGAATAAATGTAGTGGTCACCGCTACACAAAGCACATTTTGTTTCAGGCTTTTTTCCGTCGCTGCTTGTAACATTTGAATGGAAAACTTTAGGTTTAGCTACCGGTTTGGGTTGCACAGTTTTAACTTTAGTACTTTCTATCATTTCTAAGGCTCTGAACCTCGCTTCTAAAAAATCTCTTAATTCCGACCAAGTGGGTATGTCGGTATTACAATTTGTGCTAATTTGTTGTTCCCATAACTTTATAGATTCTGAATCTAACTTTGATACAACTAAGTAGGTAGTCACCATATCCCAGGTATCCGTCTGTATACCCATGTTCTTCAACGCCTTCAAACAAGTCGAAGTTGTGTCTACTAGTTGTTTTATTAAACTAGCCGACTCCGTCTGCACAGGTTTTTGCGTAAATAAAATCTTCATAATTGCGTTGCTGTTGAACCTCATATTATTGTAACGATTTATTAATTGGTTCCAGGCCTCATCATAATTTGCGTCTGTTATAGAAAAGTTTCGTAATAGTACCTCAGGTTCTCCAGATAAATTGCTCTTTAGGTAGTGTAGCTTCTGTACACGTGATAGATGCTCATTGTCATGAATTAGAGTACGGAACAGGTCGTAGAATGGTTGCCACTCCTCGTACTTTCCCGTGAAAGTGGGTATCTGTATATTAGGCAACCGTATTCCTCGATTCCTGGAATCTTGCACGTCATTAACTGATGAAGAGGATTGAGATAAAGCAGGTTCAAATTTTGATTCTTCCAAAAAGGGCTGAAGAGCTTCCCTTAATAATGATTTATAATTTATGTATGTTTCTTCAAACACCTCATAAATATCTTGCTCAAAGTAAGGGTCT
Organism: Mythimna lalbum; assembly: GCA_949319445.1. Lineage (NCBI taxonomy): Eukaryota > Metazoa > Arthropoda > Insecta > Lepidoptera > Noctuidae > Mythimna > Mythimna lalbum. The sequence goes on along the minus strand of OX439346.1, from coordinate 18,528,551 downwards.
TCTCGTTTCGTATCAGCAACTTTTATAATAATACACTTATGACCCTCCTTGAACTCCTTCCACAGTTCTTCTAATAAGTCCAACCTAGTTTCCAAATAAGGTCGTTTCATTCGATCTTTCGGCGATTTTTTATAGTTTTTTTCGGACTTTTTTAACTTTTCCAGTAGCTCATTCTGATACATAATCATATCCTCCATCTTTATATTTGTTCCGCTCCACAAGAAACACAAATTATCTCAATAAGTACGTGGGTTCACAGTATAATAATGCGTTTTATAAGTTCAGTAACACGTAATAATGTCTATTTATTTAAATTCACTAATGAGTTTTAAACCACTTCACAGAAAAAATCCTTATCGCTCAGGAATGCTATTGTTCTCACTCACGGCACTCGCGCGCACCTGGATCGGCCGATGCTTTGAATCCGGCTCGAAGGACCATATGTTTATTGCAATAAGGTTGTATTTTGTTTAACCGGGTTTTTGAAAAAAATAGACGTGTGTTTGTCTCGAAGCTTTATTTTCAACTAACTTGACACATTTACAAAAGTGGACTGTATGATCTCAACATACCTACTTAGCTATATTTATTGCATGCGTAGGTACGTACTACACATTCGTTTAAACAATCTTAATAAACGGATTAGATATTTAAAGCTTGTAATGAGCTCTTTATTGGAACAATTTGAGTGTATTATTAATTTTTGGACTAGGCGTTAAATTTGTATAAGTATTACGATTTGATATCAAGCCCGTCATACTTTTGCCAAGAGTAAGCAAGAGTTAACAGTGGTGACTACCAAACGCTGATCCAGCCCTAAGGTTGTGGCTGACAGCCACCGGAATATCTGCCAAGTGTGAGTCGGAGGTCGGACTTGCATGTGATCGATATAGTACATTTTTACAAAATAGAGGTTTTGGAAATGTATGACGCCTTGATCATGATTTACTTATGACACAATTTGCCCACGTGCAACTATAGATTAGTTCCATGTGAGATAAAGGCGAACGGTAGCAAATTAATAAATCTTGGCTGTATAAGGTCAGTTTGTTTGCCCAAGAATATTAAAAATAGTAGCATTATTAGTATGCGAAACCGTGAAAAATTACGTCACAAGGCTATTAGGGTTGTGTGTGGGCATGATCATCCTATGCCCACAGCGGTGAAACAGTGCTTGGTGACTACCAGAAAAATGCGAGTCAATGAAACCTAATGTGTTCCGGAAAAACGATTCAACACACTTGGATTCTGCGACGAAGAACACAACTAATCAGAAGAGAATAGCGGAGGAATAAAGAACTAACATAATTTTCATTTACCCCTCTTTATCAAACAGGAGACAGCAGAGCCAGACCAAAGTGCAAAGGGCATTTGAATCTGGGGTAAGCCCGGTTATCAAGCACCATTGATTAAAATTAAAACTAACAATAGTGGATCTAAACTTTCCGAATACTGTAATTAGAGACACAATATCAAGACAATGAGAAAGCGGAGTTTGGAGTTTTTGTCGTATAAGATGGTTATTTTAGTGAACAAGGGTCTCTTCACGGAACGTCGGAAGTAGTTCATCCACTTGATAAATAAGATGTAAAAGCGATACCCGCAAGCTTGGTGTTCTCTGTTAGAAATCTGGACCAGAAAATCCTACATTCTTACGAAATGTTTGTGGTAAATAAAAATACTGGTCGACTTCCCAACTTACTGAAAACATTTAGTATTGATATATGTGACTGCAGAGTCTATAGCGCTTGAATTTGACTAGTTTTGCTACTTAGTCTTAATTTGTATCTTTCTCCATTCTGTTGCTGAATTTTGACTCTTTTGCAAAGGCAAAGATAGAAGATATTAAGAAGGTTTTTTCGCGGATTAGTGTAAGATTTATTCTAACAAAATCACTCTTTCACAATCGCGCCCGCCTCTCGACCTAACAGCCTTCCAAAATGTTTATTTTTTAAAATATATATTTACTTTTAAACTTTCTAGAAATTATGAAAGAGGATCTTTGGGTAGTAATACGGTAAGTATTGGAAGATCTAAAATGAGACCGCTTCTTAGAAACTGAATACAAAACCCAACTTCTTTAGATAATAGCTTTTCCGTTGAAATTTTGAAGTTTGTTAAGTATTTCGGGAAATAATCCAACCCTATTATACCAAATACTTAAATAGACAGTAACAACCCCTGTTTACCAAAACTACAATTAAATTTAATTAACCCTGTTATTATTATTAATTACCTACAGTCATCGGAGTGCGACTAATGGCGTCACCGGAGCTTCTCATTGTAACGACATGATGGTCCGATTGTTTTATACGATCTGATGCCCTGTTAGAATAATTGACTTATTAGTTCTGGGCATTGCTGTGATCTCTAATGATTGGTTAGCCGTTCTTGGAACCAACCTTAGATGATCAACTGGATAGGTGAGCAGGTTAGTAAAACTAGTTATGAAATGTAATCAATTGATCTGCTTTCGCGAAAGGTCTAGGTGGAATTGGCACGGTAAGTCCTCTCTTTACAGTAGACGCAGGCTTGCGGACGGCGAGCTATGGGTAGCTCGCTGTTCCCGCGCGCCTCAAGGAGTTGTCAGCAACAGCAGGGGCCCAGCCGGGTCGAATTCTACTGGGGCCAGGGTTAACCGAAAGGGAGCTCGAGCCCCGGTATGAAGACTAGAAGAAATGGGGTGGGTTTTTAGTCAGTAAGAGTCTGACACTGTCTCTCGTTCCGCCCAAGAGCGGGGGTTGTCATTGGATGATTTTCCCCACCATAAAAAAAGGCTATGACGGAGATGGCTATACTAACTTTATAAGTTACGTCCATAATTACTAGAAACGGGTGTGTGACAGATAGAAGCTGTGGTTTTGTCATCATGTTGGACGGAGATCCAAAATAGAATTACTCTGACTAGGACAAGACAAGTCTTGAAAATGAGCTCGTTGATTGGACCATTCTGGACTAGAACAGGTTAAGTTTTTATTGTGATCTTATGTAGAGAATACTAGAACGAACTATAAGAATGGAATATCATATACCTAGTCATTTTTATTCACTACGGGCCTCTTATCAATAATAGGTGGATAACATGTTACGTATTTATGCATATAATTATGGGCTCCTGTAGCCCAGAGACCCCGCACTTTCGACACCTACGGCTGATACGTCGTGAGTAAGGCTTTTCATTGATGTTAACAATTAGGTAGAGATAGCCCACAAACTACAATATATTATTGAATATTGACCTTTTATTTTTGCTATAAAAGCTGTTAATGGAATGGATGTATAAGCAAAATAACCAAGTTTGGTATACGGTTATTGGTAACAGTAGGAACATGATTTTTATAGGTACAGTAATGGATAGGTTAAAAGTCGTCTTAAAAACATACGAAATAAGCAATTATCTTTCACGGATTAACATTACTCGTAGTACTTCATCTGCGGAAAATTAGGATATTACAACGAATTTAAAGTTCCATGACACATAATTACATAAAAGGTTATATGAGGTTATCTAAGTATCTACCTATGTAAGTATTAATCCATACAATTATCTCTCATTAGATTAAATTCCTTTTATATATTACTTCAAAGCTTTACTCTCTAGGAAGCGAACAACGTATTAAAGGCTCTACCACGAGCTCTTAACGCGATCCATTTGACGACCTAAACTGAACTGTTAAAGGGATGGAGCTATATAGGGTGTCGGCTTCATCTCTCTTTCTCGCTCACACGCCTGACATTTTGACACGTTATTGTAGAGCATCAGGTCTTCAGTTAAACGTAGTTGTTCCAAGGTTTGCGCTGGTGCGTGAGCATTGTTTATCCTTATTAATCCAGTCCAAGAAAGGAAGAATTCTCAATTCGGTTCTATTTTGAATCTTCCACCGCCAGTCCGCCAAACTCCGCCATTTACGAAACGCTTTTTTTTATTCTCAAAATTAGGTACCTACTTGCAGAATTCCAGATAAATTGTTATTTTTATCAGCATTTATATTCAGAACACAGTTCACACTTGATGAAGTAGAACTGATGAAGAAGATCAAATATGGCTAACGGAACTATGACGATACAAATAAATAAATTGTTTGAATGAATTTAATAGGTACCATTAAACTGATTCTGTTGATGAAACCACGGTAGGCATGGGAACTCCGCAATAAAACAATGTGTTCCAGCCGTGTTCGGGCTTATTAAAATTCTTGATATGTACTCTGGCTATAAGTAATTTTAATGGTTATATTACTGTAGGTACCTTACTATATAGAATTTGTCACCATTAAAAGAGTAAATTACAAATCATTTTACAAAAAATCTACACTAGTTTTTGGTTTGTAGGAGCTAATAATCTATGGAAGTAGGTACTGATCGATTGCTAAAACTTTTTCACCGATAGAAAGCTACTTTATTTCTAAGTGACATAGACCTATATAAATACGCGAAGCTGCGGCAAAAGCTAGTACCTTATAAAATAATATAAAGAAAATAAAACCAAGAATTTCGACTTTCCAAAACTTTTATTTTATTTTATTTTTTTGAGTGAATTTGAATTAAGAAGCAGTTGCCAAGAAGCTTAGAGATATTTAAATAGCGCCCTTGTCTGTCTACCAAGCTCTGTGCGACTGTGCCGGTTGTAATTGTTTCCGTAATAGAACCTCAAGCTCCGCAGGTACCTACTTGTGGGTATGGGGGTACACGTGGAAGCACTTTGAGGTGCAGTGTGACGAAATGTGAGCGGTGTAAACATCGTTTTTTATAAATAAATAAAAAAATGCCCCACTCTAACAATGAATCCTGTTTCGAAGGCGTGTTCAAAAACATGTAAACTCAATACACGAGACACCCAGACCCGGAACAACCATCTGTAGGCCATACAAATGTTTGTTGCGAGCAGTAATCGAATCCAGGACAAGCAGCGCATCAGCCAATCGTTCAGCCATTGGTCCTACCGTGTCGTTAAAATAGCGATTTTTTTTTATTGTTGATACGTTTGCGCTTGACCGCTATCTTACCTGATGGAAATCGATGATGCGGTCGACGATTTGCTAAGAGTGATGTAGTTTGAGAGACTTGCAGCAAAGATAACTCAATTTTTTAGGTATAACTGTAAAGTCCTTGATGATAAGATACTACGTCACCATATTTTTTTTATGGATAGGCTCGCGTTTCACCACTATATCACCTGATGGAAAGAGATGGTCTGGCCGACATTGGATCATGCTTGCCTAGAAGCAACCTATTCACTTTTGACTTAAAGACCCCTAGGTAACACATATAAACAGCAACATAGACAGAAAAAAGTCTTTTAAAAGAATCCTTGATCGTTTTCGAAGTACCTCTACCGTTCGTTGAAAAACTAGCCCAACAAATAATACAACTCTTAGAAAAAAACAGCATTCCCAAATTCTTACAGGAAAGTGAAGAAAATTGAGGAAAATTACGTCTGTATTGACGTCACGGAAATGCTCTCCGATGAATGGATGTGAACAGATATATCTCTAGCAAGAGGATACGTTATATCCTGTGGGCATACTATAACATACAGAGGCCCTCTTACTCGCTCGAATGACTGACATTAAGGCCCCTGATCACTTTTTTGTGGGTATTGAATTAGACTGACCCATCACGCTCGGCTATGTAACGCTCGTTCGGGAAAGTTCGGTTCGAGTCGGCTGACTTTACTCGAAGGATAGTTTTGAGTTCTTCTTACTTCTGTCGTGTAGTCGTAAGCACACACCTATTTATTACTCTTGTGTATAAATTCAGCAAACAAAAATGTCCATATAATAAGATGAATTCAATTTTCAAGTCCTTATCTAGGTGTCATCAACTTGAACATCATACAGAGATAGAATGTGGGCTGGCCTTTATGCCGCCGTAATTCAAACTCAATAGTTGTTTGTATGTCATACCTATTTATTTCCTTATCCGTCCCTTCAGACACACTGCTGGCTTAGCGCGTTTATCTCGGAAAAATTGAAATACCAAGAATAAGGGATGAACGGTCTAAAAATATTTCGCGAAAAATGTATTGTTCGTAATCCTGTCTACGTGGAATTACTGTGATTGCTTTTGAGTACTTATGTATTTGTTTACGAAGGGATCAACGTAAAATGTGACGCAAAATAAATATGAAATTCATTTTAATTAATTTCACTTAATGCGGACAGAGGTAGTGTTCACTGTAGCGATTAATCGAGTTATCAGCGATTTCAAAATTATGAAAAGGGTTGCTCGAAAATTAGAAATACCCAGAATCTCGTTGGAGGCTTATTTATTTAAAATATTGACATAATTTTCTATAAGATCGACCCAATTTAGTAACACAATCATTGAAGACCCTTATGAAGACCTCGTAATTATTTGAAGACTTAAAGTCAGCACAAACTACGCATTAGGTTTATTAACACAATAAAACTTAACATAAAAGCAAAAGTGTCTATTCAGTAATAACGTGGGACAAGTACGAACAATGAGCCTTTGTCAGCAGTTATCAACAACAATGGCTGTGGGATTGATACAGCCCTTTGGCTGAATCATCGCGCTAACGATTTATATTTAACACTTAAACGTGCCTCTGAGCTCGACTGTCAGAGTTGCTTAATTTTTTTGGTACCTAAATTATTCATGTTAGTGTAGTCTGTCGCGAAAATAAGTATGCGTAAAACACAGTTATACAACAAAAAAAAGTTCTTAATTGGCAGTAAAGCTGTTTTTCCTGCTACAATCTAGGGGCCTTAAAGTTAAGAGTGAATAGGTTATTTCTAGGCAAGCATACTCCATCGTTAACCACATCATCGTGTACTGATTTGTATTTATATGTGTACGTATTATGTTCATTAAGAGGAGGGGGGGGGATTAAAGCCAGGTTCTACTCATTTTGAACTTTTTTAAACCTCTGTAAATCCACAAATATTAAAGAAAACAGCATGTTTTTTTTTTAAATTGAGTTTTGGTCATTCGGCGGACAAAAATCACTTAGTTGGCTTGATAAAAAAAAATGCAAATGTACCCTATACGTGTATGTCTACGAGATGACGTCACGGAAATATTTGAAATTTACAAAAAATAATAAAACTTGTTTTTTATAAGCAAAAACAAAAATCTTGAAAATATATTGTTTTTTTTTTATGTAAAATTAAAACCGCTGCTGTTACGGGACCGTAAAATCGACAGAGACCCGAGCAGAGCGAGTATTTTGTATGAGCTCGGTGACTACAGCCGGCTCTTCAATTAGTTTCACAAGATAGAAAATGTTAGGTACATGCCATTGCTATAGCTCTTATCTTATCTTTGTACTGTGTTCTCTTTTAGTATATTCAATTACAGTGAAAATGAGCAGTTTTATTTATTGTGCATCTGCCTTTCGGCGCACTCAAGTTTAATTTTGAATATCTGATAAACAAAAGCCTTTGTGATTTGAGCTTTTTGTGAGCGCATAATTAATTTAAAATTAAATTATTACCAAAGTTGCCTCGTTGGAAAATATCTTGAGGGTCATTAAAAACATCTTCAGCGTGATAAGAAAATCGTTTATTAGCTCTAACATGTGTACATTTGGGGGCACGGCAGTGCTCCCGCCAAGGCGAGCAAAAAAGTAGCGCGGCCGTACGTATAATAAGACACCCACAACACCAACACCAACACCTATTAATAAGACTACCTTCAAATCAAAACAAAATTATAATTCTAAACTGTCGTAGGTATTGAATAATGAAATAATAAATTATTTATAATTGTTGTAACTGAAATAACAATATACTTGTTATGAAATAACAATAAAACAAATTAATGTCGTCAACAACTGTAACACGTTGACGTGACATTATCAATTGTGTCACAAGTCATTTGCTTTATTACATTGAAATGATTGTCATTCAACTAATTGTTTTTATGCTTACATTAATTCGATTACAAAATAAATGTAATGAGATTTATGTTCCAACATACGGCCTCAGAAATATATTGAAACGTAAAAATAGTCCAGCAGTAATATAATTGATTTTCATATAAGCATTTTTTTTTAATTGATATAAGCTAGTGTTTGATTGCGATCGCACCTGGTGGTAAGCAGTGATGCTATCTCTGATGGTGAGGCGCACTAGTTTATGAGCCTATACAATCTTGTCTTGAAGACACTCAGATTATTATCGGACGGGAAGCAGGCAGATTGTTCCAGTCCTTTGACGTTCGCGATATAAACGACGAGGCAAAATCGCTTAGTCCGGACCGTAGAGGTTTCAACAACGTAAAAATGACAAAGGAAATTCCTGTTGAGAATGTAATAGTAGATAAATAGAAGTCTACATTAATTTTGATTCCTAATTAAAATAAGACAATGGCCATCAATAATTTCGCCATCGTCCTATTTTTTTTTAAATTTTAAAAATTATCAAATTACTTCTCCGGTCATGTATAAAGGTAAAGCTGTTCATTAAATACCTACTAGTTGACGTAATATTTACCGACATTTAATAACCTTTTACGAACGAAGATCTAAAATTACCAAACTCAGGGAGCCAGCTATTCTTATAAAAGTTTCCTGTAATCTAAAAATACATGTTCACAAAAAGGTACACGGTTTAATATCCCTGCACAAAGAGGATGTTAACTTGTAATTTAAAACTAAATATAACAAACGTGTGGGGCGGTCGATAAACAACAAGATTTATTTTTATGAACAGTGCCTATACCATAGAGCTCGGAGGTTTCTCAGTGGTCATTCCTGACGACATAGACAACACTTTCTATAAAGAAGAAGCGTTTCAGTGACTGTCACCGGTTGTCCGTAGAAATGGACAATAGACAGCCCTTGGCAAAATCTGTGCTTGCTTATTGGGTTTATACGGTAGGCAAGAACATGCACATTTTTCTGATGCCACATTTTGGTCCAACATAGGTCATACTAGACCAAATCAAATTCGCCACGAAGTTGCCTGTCTTTGAGAGTTGTTTAGTGCACAAAACATAGTTAATGACAATTTTTTTACTTGGTGAACGCGAATTTGAAGAAACGTTCAGACGATCCTATCATTAAAATGTTCGATTCAGTCTGTTCCTAGCTGTCTCCCCCCCAGCGATGGCCTAAGCCGAGATCTGTACCGCATAGGGATGCCCACAACACGTATTCGCTTAGTTTTAGGTTATGCACCACAGGCAAGTCCAATCTTTACTATTGTATTTAAACCAAAGCCGCTACAACTGCAACTTGCTCTCAGCGAAACTTGCTGCGGACATAAGTATCTTTATGATGAATTGTCACTGCCAGTGAGACCATTCTGTGCTCTGTAATCTACACTAATATGTTTTGTTACTTACGGCATGTTATGCTACTGGGTTTGAAGTGTTCCTACTTTAAATAACCTTTTTTTTTAAATATGTTCTCTATCTACACTAATATTTTAAAGAGGCAAATTTGTATTTTTGTGTGTATTTTTGTAATGAATAGACTCAAAAACTACCGAGCCGATTTCAAAAATTCTCTCACCATTGAAAAGCTACATTCACCTTGAGTAACATAGGCTATATTTATTGCCCGTGCAAAGCCGGGATGGGCCGCTAGTTGGTTAATAAACTGAAAGTTCAGGATGGTTGCTGTCAAAATTTTTTGTGAGATTTCATGAAACAGCTTGCAATCTCGTACTACTTACTCCTTAGCACCTATGTTCCGGTAAACTTCTTTCAGGCAGACAATACGCAGTCCTTTTGTCTGTTCGAAACAAGTTAGATGAAACTTAAACTCTGTGGATTCTCTCAAAACTAAGGACAAAATATGATATAGGGTAGTTAATAGAGGAATAAAAAATTTGAAGACCTTTGAAAAACGGACAAAAGTTTAATCGCGAATCCACGTTGATGAAGTCACGGCTCAAAATCTACACATAGGTATTTAGATATTTTTATATCTATGTATATCTTTGGTATTAAAGTTGTGGTGCAGTTAAAAAAAAAGACAAGTTTTTCAATTGAAAAGATATGATAGAGTAAAACTGGCTACTCGTGTATTAATTTAAACCAACAAGGTAATAAGCCGTGCTAATTACATGTACCAACTTTTTACTTAACTTTTTACTTAACTCTGAACTTTAGTTCAACGAAACGTTAATTAGAACAATTTCGAATTCGTCTGGCTGTTTCATCATAGACAAATTCTCGTTTCTCTAATTCTATATTTGAATATTTGTTTTACTTTTTTCTTTGAGACTTAGCGAGTAATTAATTTCAGAGCCTTTCGAGTCAAAAAAATATAATAACACAGTGATATTAAAAAGTAGCATTTTGTAGAGTTTCAAAATCCTGTTTGATTAAAAATAAAATTTTGATTTCAAAAGATTTACCTAAGATTTTTTTTTACAAAAGCGTCAGCAATTTTTTTACTAGTGCTACAATCCCATTGCTTCACAATAATCCTAGTTAGTTAGTAAGTTGTTAATAAATTGAATAGACGGGTTAAAAAAATCTGCACTCTGCACGTGATTTGGTTTTACAATGATTCTCACGTACAACGGACATGTCAGTGTTAAAAGCTTGTTTGTTTTACTACTTTTCTGAATTATTAGGTTCGTACAAATCGTACATTTTGTTCGAAAGAAGGCCTATTTGTTACATTATTGTTCTGTCAAAGCGAACCTTTTGCAATTTCTCTCAAACAAAAAAAGGTCACTTTGTATATCGACTAGAAACTTCAGCTAACAGTTCAATCTAGACAAATAGTAACCCAGTTCCCCAAATAAAATAAAAGCGAAAACTTTTGTAACAATCAATCACGACCTAAAAACTAAGGTCTAGAGCATGACTCAGCTAGATGTAGACTTAGTATCGCATGATAAAAATTGCACAAAGTAAAACATCGTCCTTCAGAAATATTCCAGCTGCTATGAAAACGTAAAAATGCGGTCTGTACGGTCGCGGTCCGTACCGCCACTACTTTTACGGTTCACCAACGTCGGAGAATTGCAGTCACTCCATATATTTATTTTATTGGAGTTCTCAGACATTTTAGAATAGTTTTATACTGATATTCTTCGCTATAAAGTTTTTATGCATGAAATAATGAAGCGAATGAAGCTTGTCTCTACTGCATTATTTAAGCGAAACGAGTGGTTCTTTACCGAGCTTATTTGAAACTCTTTGAGAGATGTTTTCACAGCAAAATTAACGATCGCTGTTCAAAATGGAATTTATGATTGTTATTCTTTGAATATAAGATTTTAGTCTTTAATTAAATAGGTAAAAAAACCGGTAGTCTACAAATAGACGATTGCATACTCGGCCCATTTAAACAAAAAATATATAAGATATCTTTCATATTATTTACTACGATGTTCCGTATATCTCCTATTATATACAGTAGCCGTAACTTCTAATGCTGAAAATGTGAGCTACATTTGCCAGATGCAACCTCCGCTCTGCGTTATAACGGTATCCTACATCTGACTTCCAATGCTACATTGAACATAACACCTGGTCTGTGTATCCTTTGCTGTCAAACCCTGTTTTATATCATTAGCTCTGTTTTTGACTCATCATTGGTTTTGTGCTGACTTGTCTTACGTGGGTTCTTATGGAGACCTAATTTAGCGGGCCTTGCCAAATTACGACTTCTTCGTTTCGATTCTTATGCGTCGAACGTTTTTGATTTGGCCACGCCACCTATTCCTTTGTTCTGACGTCATCTCAACTTTCAGTCACGTGGTCAGAAAAAAGAAATCGGTGGCGTGGCCAACTCGAGGCGTTCGACGCAAGAGAATCGAAACGAAACGGTCGTAACTTGGGGTAAGGGGGGGGGGGAAGGTCTCTCATTTAGTTAAACTCTGATTAGTATATTGTAAAGTTTTAGCATTAGGTAAATTTGTGAAGAGAAAATAAACTTCGTCCTCGTAAATGTCGGCGGACACGAAGTCAAACTCAAAACCAGATAAAAAACCTAAGTCCTTCCTTTGGGTTAAAGCTTACTGCATACCAAACATCAAAATAGGTGCAGTTGTTTAACCGTGAAAGCGTAATAGATAAAGCTTACCAGTAGATGACCTTTTACATTATAATATAATTATTTTATTTATGGATTTTCTGCTGGAAAAGCGAGCTACTAAACCTGGTAGAATAAAAAAAGGCAAAGTTCGCCCACCATTGACCTGGTGATCTAGAATCGATAGAGATCTCAAGTTAGCCCATTTGCCAGAGCCGACAACCTGGGCTTCAAAACCCTGGCACGGATTAGCGAGGAGACCCGACCACAAATAATGAGAACAGGAGAGAACAAAGAAGATTTATATTACCATATAAGTATGTGATAATTTTTTTATAACTGGTAACGGAATTTCACATTGCGAAATAAAATTGTGTTTCTATAAAAGAGGGTCCGCTATGAGAAAAATTTAAAAAATCAACTACCCTCTTTTTATTTTTATTTCTTACATCATCATCATCCTAAGATTGTTTGGTAGATATCGCTGTTAGCGATATATAAAACCGTCATTGTACTCATAGATTTGCGTTAGTTTAAAAGTTTTGTTACTATTTTGGTGCACTAACTTAAGTTTATTCTATTCTACTCTAGGACAATAAATACCTCAGTAAAACTTCTGCACATGGTCTTGTGTTATTGCACGAAAAGTCCCATGAGTAAAGAGGATAAACCAGACGGTATAACTTTTGGTTCTAAAAAATATTTTATGAGACTTTTAAAACGATTCCTTGATAGCATAATATTAAAATTCCCTAATAACATCTTGTAGGCAGCTAGACTGTCTTACTAAGATACTATTTAAAGATACATTTTAATTAGTAAGTTAAAGTGTACTCAACTAAGAAAAAAGTGGAGGCTTTCACGAAGACTTTAATTAACATTGCCCAGTTTAAGTTCTCCTTTCGGCATAGATAATGTTAAAGATAACTGGGCCATTTAAATTAACATTGTTGATAAATGTACTACGAGTAAAGTCTGAAGAAGCTTCTGTAGCTATTAACTAAATATATTTTAGATCGCTATAGGAAACAGGACATTACATTACATCCCTTGTTTTTAGGATTCCCTACTTCAAAAAGAAAAAACAGAACCCTTATAGGATCTCTTTGTTGTCCGTCCATCTGTCTGTCTGCCTGTATATCTGCGCGAGGGGCGCGAGTCCGTCTCTTACTTACCCAGTTTTTTTTTTATTATTCATACGCTCGCGCTTGACCCCTAACTCACCAAAAGGAAAGCGACGATGCGGTCGACGAGAGAGCACGCTTGCCTAGAAGTAATCTATTCACTTTTGACTTAAAGACTAGGTTGTAGCTATCAGGAAACAGACAGATGCAGGGATTTCTAATTCTTAACAATACGAACAATTAATATTGTACGTAAGAATGGAATGTCCACCATAAACCTACTTACTGGTGGTGGGTCGTACGACGTTCGTTTTCACGGTAATTTCTTTACCTTTAATGGTATTGATTTTAATAGGTGTATGTGCGACGATCAGGGTTGAAGTAGGTAATGGTCTGTGAATTCCAAAGAGGAATAGATTATATGGAATTTTTTCAATTTGACGAGCAATAGCCTAGATTTTTAGGAATATTATCATGTATATTTTCTCTTTAAAAATATAGAGTTAAAACTAAAAGAAGGTAAAATGAGTATGTAAACTATATGAGAAAAGTAATAAGTTTAGGTACATGGGTTTGAACTTACAAAACTTACTTGTTCAACGGAGCCATACTGTCTTCTAGAGAACACGCCTCGCCTCGAGATCAGCTCGCTCGCCGATGATCTGTGAACAAACAGAATTAACGGTTATTAAATTACACGAACACACAAAAACAGTATAATTACTAACTTATTAATAAACGAACTTGCTCTATATTTAGCTCAATCAATAGAGAAGAGATGTATCCGAAAACAAAAGAACGACGTAAACAAGACAATTGTCAAACCTGGCCTTGTGTAGCAGGGCTACACGTGTTTCCCACATAAAGAAAGCAATATTGTATTAGCATGAAAGCAGAGTGACCCTTCTATTACATACACTGCTTTCGTATGTTTGAAAAAATATACATTGTGCCACACTGGAAATGACCCCTGTATCGTGGATGCGTTTATTTATTTATTTTATCTTCATGCAACAAAAAGTAAACAGGTGGACTTAATGCCTTAGGCATTCTCTACCAGTCAACCTAGACCTAGTCGTTCACATACCTACGTGTGAATTTCTGGTGTAAATAGAACCCTCGATACATACCACAGCAGCTAATGGCTGACTGCTGTGCCAACTGTACCGTAGTTCGATTGCCACCCAGGATAAATGTTTATGTGATGAGTATAAACATTTGTTCTGTGTCTGGCTGTAATTTATCTATAATATGTATGTATTTAAAAAACATATAAGTATGTTTATCAGTTGTCTAGTACTCATAACACAAGCTCTGCTTAGCTTGGGACTAGACGGCGTTGTGATAGTTGTGGAATTTTACTATTATTATTATTACTGTTTTCTTTGACCTTTTCGACATTAGGTGTGCAAATTACTTCAAAAACTCGTCTCACAACCCAAGGCTACTACGTTGTTTTGAAACTAGTATCAACAAACTAGTTCTTAAAGCGATCATTAATTTTCCTTTTCCTTTGTTAATAACTACACTACCGCAATATCTTACGTTACTAGTATCTAAAGTTAGATTCGGAACAAAAGGAATAGCATTAAAACTTCGGAATCGTCGTTTCAACTTTGCAAATAACGTTGGCTCAGATAACGGGAATTGCAAAGTGCATATCGTACAAATTTTTCACCGTTTCAGACGCTCGCGTTCGGGACTTTAGACGTACTGTTTCGAATTTTATTTCTTACCGGGATAGGTGTGTATCTGTCTGAATTTGTAGTTTCACAATGTGTTGGTTAATAGATGAGTGCATTTTGTTTTCAATATTTTATAGCGTTACCGTACCAAATGCTTACTGCTTTTACAAGAATAAATAGTGGGCTCCCATAACCTGATTGACTCACTACATTTACCTCTATTTGAAACAAAACGGTGTATGATACAGCTAATACACCATTTATTTTCAACATCTATCCATAAAAGAAAATCGAAAATGTTCTCCCCAGAACCATTAAACTACTTTACAACGCAATACCAAAGTGTAATTTATTCGAATCCATTCCACGCAGACCGAGCTAATGCCTCCCTGATAGTTCGACATCGCAAAGTTCAGGCGAGTGAACCTTAGGGCGAGTGAACTAGCAGGCAGTATCAATAGATATCATCAGGCAGATTTAGAGCCCCAATTAACTCGATGGCACTTCGAGTGTTAGTTTCCTGCGAGTTAATTGCAATCCTAACAACTTTAACACGCATCTAACTGGTTCCAAAAGGTCAGATGTTTATTGAATTAAATGTTGAAGTGAGCCTTTCGTGACCTTCGTTGGATGGAAGCGCAAGTCGAGAGGTCGACAGTCCAGCAGATACGGCGCGCTGATTTGATTGATCGAACGTTCCGAATACCTGATGCAGAGCAATCGAACGGCGAACGTAGAAGCGAAAGTGACTTTGTAAAACTGGAATTTTCTAAAAAGTTTTTTGTTTTTCTCTTATCCGGAGGATGGAGGTTTTTAACGGCGTTTTAACGAGTGAAGTTCAGCGGCTGGTTTAATTATTCGTAAATTGATTCCTAGTAGATATTGTGATGTAAAATTGGTGTAGTTTTGCGTTTTAATTTTCTACGCAACTGGACAATATGTGGAATGATTGTTACAGACGCGATTTCGGTAAAATACTGCTCAGAATTTTACAGTAGTATTGACTATCTCAGCGAAGTTTGTCGAAAGGGTTGACTCTCAACATTTGCTACCAAATAGTACTAAAACATTGGAATGTGTTACAAACATCATCATCAGCCTTTTTAATGTTCTGATGTTTTTAATGACTCAGGCCTCCTCTCTAGGAGAAGGAATGGGCCGTAATCCACCATGCGGGCCCAGTGCGGGTTGGTGGATGTCACACGTCTCTGAATTTTTGGTTCTAGGACGTGCCGGTTTCCTCACGATGTTTTCCTTCACCGTTTTCAGAGCGTTACATATTTATCGTAATGATAATCGAAGTGAGTGTATTTTGTCTCAAAAAACTAAACCTGACACTGGCTAAATGCACAAACCTTGCAAAGTCAAAAGAAAGAGCAGTAATGTGTGTGTGTAATGTCATCGATACACTAGTCCTTGAAGCCATTGATTGGAAGCTGTTATAAATGTTTAAGCACCTACTGTTCGGAGCTTCATTCAATAGAACTGTTAGTTAGCCAAGCTATTATTATTATGTCTAGGTCGTTTGAATGTCGTTCACCTCCCCAACTTGCGCAGTAGGTGATGTAACTTTGAAAAAATGTTTAAATTCTTCTTGAATGTTTTCATAACGAAAGCGGTTTTAAAGTATGTGTGTGGTCTGTTTGTAGAAGGTAAAAAATCGATGTTTAGTTTTAGAGGGATTTAATCTTTTTTGGTATACGTGTGTGGAGTTACGTAGTGGACTATAAGAACTAAGCTGGCTGTTTATAGGAAATGAGTCGCTCTGTATAACTCGCTTTGAGCTTATCCAATCTTGGAACACATGATAACGAATAAATCAGGTAGCGGAGCCCTGGAACGAAGGCAAAGAAAGAACAGGATAGATAGTGTCAGACTTTTACTGACTAAATACCCACTGTATTTAGTCAGTAAAATTCTGACACTATCTCCCGCTCTGAGCGGGAGTTGTCATTGGATGATATTCCTGACTTACAGTTTTCCCAACAGTGCTGCTTGAGGTAGCAGCACTGTTGAGGCTTACCACTGCCACCATTTACACAACACGGTTATGCACCATTTGTCCTCGATACAAAACAATGTGTGTATAAGCTTAAAAACTTTGGACACGATTTCTTCCTAGACCGACCCCCCCCTCCTCCCCCTCCTGATTCCTTACTTCTAGTCACTAGTTAATGAGTGGCGAACTTATTAAGAAGTAAGATATTAAAGCCGTTGGAAGGACTTTAGTCGCAAATCAAGAGTTCTGGCGAAAGAAAAAAATCAAATAGATCCCTTTTGTAATCTGGATAAAAGAAAGGGTGTTATTTTATCAGTGAAGGAAAACCATCGTGAGATTGACGCTCACATGACGCTCGGACGTGAGGGACCTACTATCACTAAACGTATGTAAATTTTCAAAACGGGCTCTCCGTTTTGAAAATTTACATACACAAGTAGATTGTACTGAAAGAAGGCTTAAACGCGTTTTTTCTTCTAACTACTCTTCTACAAAGAAAGGAAGAAGAAAGAAAAAAACTGAAGACGTGAAAAAATTACTTTTAAAAAATAACAATATTCAAATTTAATGTCCTTAGCTACTCTGGCACTCTTTAAAGTGATCTCTAACATTTATGAAAATTACCTCAGATTCAGATCCGTTTTTTTTTTAATTTCTTGTCTAATATTTTCCCTTCATCCACCTCACAGAACCCAGACTTCGCGCTCTAGTGCTGAAGAAGTCATTGGATGAATACGAACCCCAAAAAAATAAAAAGTCTCTCCGAGAGGATATGGTTACATATCCTCTCGGAGAGACAGGCGTATTTCTCAGAAATTCTGTCATTGCATACCCAAATATATTGAGTGTTAGAATATTACGCTAGTAACTAGTTAGTAGTTTTACTCGCGGCTTCGCCCGCGTTTATTAATATACTTTCGTTAATATTTCCCTATTACTCCCCCTTTTCTCACTTTAAAAAAAATATTAGCATATTTCCGTCTCCAGGATCCCAACTATCTCTGTACCAAAATTCATCAAAATCGGTTTTGCCATTTAGGCGTGAAAACGTAACAAATTAACAAACAAACTCAATATTTTTATGATATTAGTAAGGTTAAAGTAAGGATTTAATGAGTAGCAAAAACAAAGTTACACACTTCAAGATCTTTCCGTATGTAACTAGGTACACGAAATTGTGGATAGAGATGTGTCCCACAAAATCAGTGTGGTGTTACGCCACATGGACCGTTCGTAATTTCGTCATGTCCGGCCGGCCGAGTGGATGGTCAACACCTGATGTCGTATCGATCACTTCATCTTACCTTTGTTATAAGATTTCAAGGAAATGCCGTTCATTTCCTCTGATCTCAGATCAGGTATGTTTCTGACAGGTATCTACCTGTTAGAAACATACTTTTTGTAATTTAAAATTTTAGAAGATAAAGGAACTGTGGGTAATGGAAAGGGCTATACTCGGAGTTTCTTTGCGTGATCGAATCAGAAATTAAGATATCCGCAGGAGAACCAAGGTTGTCGACATAGCACGAAGAATCGCCAAACTTATGTGGCAATGGGCAGGGCACATTGCTCGCAGAACAGATGGCCATTGGGCCCGAAAGGTTCTGAAGTGGCGACCGCGTACCGAAAGACGCAGCGGCGGAAGGCCTCCTACAAGGTGGACCGATGAACTGGTGAAGGTTGCGGGAATCCGATGGATGCGGGACGCACAGGATCGTTCACTGCGGCGACACTTGGGGTAGCCCTATGTCCAACGGTGGACGTCTATCGGTTGAAATGATGATGATGAAAGAAACTGTAACATAACAAACCATTTGACCGATGGGGTTTCCAGTCGGTAAGTGACAAATTATGAAAACTTTCATTTTAGGCTGTGCATCGTTTGCCAAGCCGTCGTTTTAATAATGCTATGAATTATTACTTAAAGAACTACCCCTAGTTTTCTCATAAAGTACTGGATTATATACTACCGATAAAACGATGGAGGGATTAAAGTCCTTTTCAAAGAGGGTAAAAGAAAGAAAGTTAAGTTCTTCCTTGGCGAGAAATCCTAAGAAAGATGCGATTTTAAAATGGCGTCTTCGAGCTCTTTGTAAGAGCTTAACCTCATTTCCTTTGAAATGATAATATTTTATTGTAAACATCAATTAGTGTAATCTGTTACTGTCGCATGAAGGCGCGTTCTCGCATATTAATGAAGAGACCATGAGGGTGGCGTAATATAATTAATTTAATTAGCCAACTTTAGAAAACCACACACTTCATTTTGGCGAAGTAATTTGGAATTTTCTTCCTCTTTCTATTTCAGCATTCATACATATACCGGAAAATGTATACTTAAATAACTGAATGGTTTGAATTGAAAAAACATTGCTATTTAAACCAGTTATTTAGAGAACGTGAGAAAATCGAATCTTCTTCCCTATTTCCGGAAACATAACTATATAAGTAGCGTTCCAATAAATCTACTCTATTTTTAATCATTTGTTTTTATGTTTTTAGGAGGTAATCTCTAAAAGTACTGGTCTGATTGCTAAAGTTTTTCACTGATAGACAGCTGCTTTATTCCTGAGTAATATAGGCTATATTTTATGTACGCGGGTGAAGCCGCAGGCAAAAGCTAGTCACTTAACTAATACTATGAAGAGGTAAACTTTGTTTTCTTTTTGTTTGTTTCTGAAAGTACTGGTCCGATTGCAAAAATGTTTTCAGCTGCGTTTTTAAAGCTGCTTTCTTCTTTTCGTACATAAAATATAGTCTAAAATATTTTATGTACGCGGGTGAAGCTGCGAGCAAAAGCTAGTCCAATATAATTTCATATCGCCCGACAATCATAAGACAGATTTGAGAAAACTGCTACTCCTTAATATAAATAGATTCGTAGGTATCGTAATGCTGTTTATCACTGCCTATAAAAATAAAGACCACATTTGTATTCAGCAATGGAAAATAAACACAGAGATATCTACATAAGTGATTCATATTGTACTGATTTACATACGAACATTCGTACTTATATATTCATAGGACGAACAAGAACATCGTTTCTATTATTTTTATGGGGTGTTAAAGTAATGGAGGGAGGCGTTTGCCCAACTGTGGGATAGTACGTGCTGGAACTATAGTATTCTTACGGGATTTGTTAGAAAAGTAGGCAAGAAGAAATTTTGCAGTGGTCAAACATAAAATGGAATAGGGGCAAGTGTTGTTGGGGGTGGTAATAAAACAAGAAATATAATAAATTCGATGCTCTTAAAGTGTCATCTCAGCCTCAGTTTCTTGACCTTCTTCCCAATTCTTTGTAGTTAGCGCAACACCTTTTCTTCCTCCAATTTCGCTAAAATACGTCTTCAAGGTTAAATTGGTTAAAATAAAGCTAAGGAGTGGAATTCCTGCAGGAGTCTGTGTTTCCTAATAGCTACTACCCGGGTGTATTTAAAGTCAATAGTGAATAGGTTACTACTTCTAGGCAAGCGTACTCCATCGTCGTTCACATCATTATTTTAGTGTCATAATGGTCAAGCGTGAGCTTATAAATAATAATAATAAAAAGAAATCTGGAGAATAAAAGTGCACGATATACTTGCTAGTATCACAGTTTGTATATAAATTTCTAAATATTATGGACATGAACAGACGAAAGGGAGCTCGAGCCCCGGTATGAAGGCTAGAAGGAACGGGGTGGGTTTTTAGTCAATAAGAGTCTGACACTATCTCCGGCTCCGCCCAAGAGCGAGGGTTGTCATTGGCTGATTTTCCCCACCACAAAAAAAACCTGTCAATTCTGTTGACGCAAGAACATAGTTGGATCCTAGAAGTTACGGGGTAATAGTAGATGTCAAAGCAAAGTTAAAACTTATGAGTTCAATAAGGTAAAGTTGGTGACGGCCTCGTGACCTGATAACTTGGACACAACACAGATATTAGTTCAGAGTTTGGAAGTAAATAAAAGATTAGAGGCAAACAATCGACTATGTCTTCTTTTATCGAAAACTTTGACATAAAGGATATCGTGAATAGATTGTTGGACATAGCCCTCTTCCAAGCGTCATCATAACGACCTGTTCTGTGGGTCTCGCATCCATCGGATTCACGCGACCCTCATTAGATCATCGGTCCACCATCGGAAGCCTTCCAACTTCTTCTGGTACGGGTACCTCTCCCTTTGAATCCCTCCCGGGTTATGCTCCCTCCCTTGGGATAACTTTCCACATTCACGAGTATGAAATTCCAGCATAAACATGTTTCTAATTAAACTGAAAAAGAATAGCATCAGTAATAATCTTGCACGTGTTTACCTATTAAAAATGTTGCATATTATTATATTTTATCACAAGCTGTACTATTACTGCTTCGCTCCCTCTCATCTTTCTCGATAAAAACTAAACTTTCAATTTTAAAATTCAGAACAGAAGTTGCTAAGACTAGCGCGTTCAAATAAACTCTTCAACTTTATAATGCATGTTTATAATAGAATGCTTTGTTATGCAAGTTTAAAACAATATAGGTAAACGAAAAACATGAACCAAAATTCAACCCTTTCAAAACTCTAAAAGCACCTTAAGCATTCTTTGTACTCTCTCCAACCTTTTGTCTAATGAAAAAGATAGAACTCCTAATTTCATTGAAAGGTGTTGCGAATGGAAACGGTCCATTGGCTCTATCGGCGTCGTTTCGAATTATACGTGCCTTGAACCTTGTTTGCTTACAAAACAATTGTTTTTCTGCGTGTGGCCAAGCTAAGCAGGAATTTATTCTATTGACGCTTAGCTTTTTATCACCTTGTTTTTCTTCTGAAGTATAGAATTCCTAGACTTCGAAGATGGGATAAGTTTGCTGTCAGACTTTTTGTACTAAAATATAAGTTAGTAACTATTTAAGACCTTAGTTCTTAGCAAAAGAATAATTGGTTCTGAAAATTTGGTCAAAGCTTTTTCAAGTATATGAAGCATATTCTTTGTTTGTCTGTTAAATTGGACTATACTGCAACGCTTCTTTGAAAAATATTTCACAATTTCAGTGTTTTTGTTCTCCCGTTTTCATTATGGTCTGAAATTTTAGACAAACATCGTGTTCTTTCATCATAAGAGAAGGAATAATACAAAATATTATGGTAGGTAGGTGTTGCATGTTGCAACTTCATTTGCTGCAGCAGCTAATGTTTTTGTTCGTTTGTTTAAATAACATATGTGTGAAAACAGTAGGTAAGTACGTGTTCAATTGCTAGAGAACAGCATTTCTATATTTAGGTGCTTAAAGTTGTACGATGTTGGTGGAGCGAGTTTCGTGTAGAAATAGAAATGCATTTCTGATAATGAATACAAAATATAAGCATAAAATGCAGAACGTAGTGCAAGGACGTTAAAAATTACCGACCGACATCACCGCGCCGAGCGTCGATATCACTTGAACTTTAATGAAGATGCAAAAAATCTGCTTGCGATGTTAATTCATTAGGATTTCAAGAGTCGCTAACCTTTTAATTTTTTCCTTGGCCAAGACATTTTTAACTTAGCTCAGCTGTTTTACTGTTCGCAAAATTTTCCAATAATTTTGAGTGCATTGATCTGATGCTGGGTGACCTCTCCCGGGGCTATTGAAATATCGCTTACCGCGACCCCTCTCCCAGATGGCACTCGACACAACTCAAATTCAATGTTGAGAGGGACTCCACGTCTTTGGAAACACGTTCTAAATCTTACATTGTGTAAAGTGTTATTATGTTGTCTATATGGCTTTGTGAAGGGCAAGACAGTGTTGAAAAAGGTTTTTAGGTTCGTGAAATTGGAAACATGGCGCAAGTAGGTTTCTAGAGGGTTATATATATTTTTTTACTGTACTGTTCATAAAGAAATATGATAATACGTTTGACCTCTTTTAAACACAAAATAGTTTAGAATTTACGGACAATTCATTCGTCGACGCATTGTCAGTATCTTTTCGTATAACCTGACTAGCTTCTACAATGTAATTGACCCAAGAGCTGGCTTTTACCTCGGCCAAATTAAGCATTGCCATAAAGCGTGGCAATGCCGGTAGTTTTCTGGGCTCATTTCCTGCCGACAGCAATGTGTAGGAATTTTTAGATGTCATGTTTCAAGATTTGAGTTTTTTGTTTTTAGTCTATTTTAATGTTTTAATAACAAAAAACACAACAATATATTAAAAATATGTTTTCCTTAGTTAAATATACTCGTAAAATAAATCAATTTTAATTGATGGTATCGTGTAATTGAACGGAAGTTAATTTTTAATCATAGCATAACATGTTTTGTTATTAATGCCAACAGTGAGTTGGAAATTCCATGAGTAAAATTTATTATTCTTTGAAACTATATTTACGCGTACATAATATATGGCGCAGGCAGTACTTTATTACCAACAAGATTAAGTCAGCCAAGCTTCCTCTTTTTAAGTGGTTTAAATCCTATTGAAAGTTTTTCGGGAACGGTAAGTATGTTTACCTTTGCCGGAACACACACATACAACATACACACGCAACACATACACACAACATACACGTACACGAATATTTCCTCGGTAAATCTTTTTCGTTAATCTCTTTCCGCTAAACCTGTTTCCATGTGAATGAATAACCGAAGCAAACCTTTCCTGATATTCGGAACATAAACATCTTATGTATAACAAGGGATAGTAACGACTACATAAATACATGTACATATATACTAGCTTCTCTTAGCGGCTTGGCACGTGTTAAAGGAGAAAAATATACTCCTAAGATAACTAGAACATAGTCTACTCATGAGTCAAATTTCATCCAAATCTATTAAGCAGTTAGGGAGTAAAGGACTAACGAACATGCACGATCCCACACACACACACACACACACACCTACATACATATATCTTTATAAATATAATTAATCATCAGATTTTGATACCTACTAAAGAATAGTGACGTTCCATTCATTCAGCGGCAGTAAAATAGCAGTATAATATACAGCGTGTATGATCTTCCAAATTGTTTGGAACTTCATCGGGGAGATGACCACAGATGTCAGGTCTAGTTGTGTGACCCTTATCTTTTCAGAAACAAAAGCACTAAGACGCCTACGGGAAAGGTTGGAGTACTCAAGTGGGTTATTTTTAACTGGGTAGAATGGTTTATATTTTGAGTATAGGTAACAGCAAGTATATATGTATAATGAGAAGAGTCTGAAGTGCACCATGTATTAAAATAATTTTACACGTTTAAGGTTCAGCGAAGACAGAGAGGAGCGCAGCGGAAAGGATTTTATTAAGGCATTCCAAAATCAAATTTATAACTATTGAAATAAAGTGCGCGCCAGGCGCACGCGGTGCTTCCCGCGTATCTTCGAGGACGCGCGAGCATTTTTGTGTCAGTTGCAGTTTATTTCAATAATTGTAAAGTTAATTTTCAAATGCCTTAATAAAATCCTCTGCATGCGATGACCCTAAGCAAATTTGTAACATGTAGTCATCAAAAGTATTGAAAGGATTGTTAGCATCTCATTTCCTACCGAAAAGACTGATCCGTCTTGACTTAAAATTCTATGTCCTCAAGCTGGGGCAGAGGGCGTCAACAGTAGTCACCCATCGCGATCAGTCTTAACTTCTTGAGCTTTACGCGTCACCTCGCTCCACGTCAATCCAATGGCCGTTGCTTCTGCCAACACGAAACATTTTTACACAAGTTTTGCCGAGGACGACCACGCTAACAAAAGACACAATTGATTTTATCCTGCAGTGAACTAACTGGACTAAATAGATTCACTCAACCCCTTTATAAATGATAGGTAACCTATTGTTAGTCCAGGATAGCCCTTTTGAGGTCAAAGAAGTCACAACACATTATATTACTATGTATATACGAATTTTCGCTTTGATATTGGTGTGTAAATCACACCACACATAAACAACTATTGACAGTTTTTTTACGAAATATTTTATAATTACGTACGAGTATATTCGTATCACGGTTTTAAAGAAAATCTGAAAACTTTTGTTGCACAGTAGATAATAAAAGACGTACGACGTTGCGTCACCGGTACATGGTTGACATCCCACCCATACGCACAAAGCGTTTTGGGAAAAAAAATATTGTGCGTACAGCCAAGGAGTGGAATTCCCTGCCGGAGTCTGTGTTTCCTGATAGCTACAACTTCGAGGTCTTTAAGTCAAGAGTGAATAAGTTACTTCTAGGCAAGCGTGCTCCATCGTCGACCACATCATCGCTTACCAGCAGGTGAGATGGTGGCCAAACGCTAGCCTATTGATACTAATAATAAAAAAAATGTATTGCTTTGTATTGCTTAGCTACGTTTGGTGTCCACGGTACATGATTATACAACCTACCTTCTATTCTAGGTACCTATTATTACCGGTTACGTGGAAATTATCCAACGATTTAGGCAGCGTTCTAGTTTTGGCGTTTCGGCGTAAAGGAAATTTGCATTTGCTTGATTGACTATTCCACGAACGTTCTGTATAAAGACGTTATATTCAGCATAATAATTGATTTCTGTCAAAACATCTGGAGGCGAAAGAAAACTTGGTTTAAGATAAACTACTGTTGTAATATGTTAGGTCATCATCATCATCATTTCAGCCGAAAATTGTCTACTGAGATAGGCCTCTTGGAGACCCTTTGAAGAGTGTCGCCATAACGCCCAGTCCTGTGCCTCCAGCATCTATGGGATACCCCCTTACCAGGTCATCGATCACCTTGTGGGAGTCCTTCCAACGCTGCGTCTTCCGGTACGTGATTACCACTCCAGAACCTTTCGGCTCCATCTAATAAGTTAGGTATTAGCTTTTGTCCGCGGCTTTACCCGCGTACATAAAATATAGTCTATGCCACTCAGGAATAAATCAGCTTTCTATTGGTAAAAATTTTTGCAATCGGACAAGTACTTCCAAAGATTCCCCTACAAACAAACCTCATACAAACATAAAAACAAACTTTACCTCTTTATTATATATTAGTGTAAGTAAACTACTAACTCTAAATTCCACTCGTATACTTAGTCCGTTTATTTGAAGTTGGTATTGAAATAGAGCGTGATTTTCACCACGCTAATAAATGATTTATGGTAGACCGTGCTGTATTCAAACCGAGCTACGGAAGTGTAAACAATGCACATTTTAGATCGTCTATGAAGTTTGCGGCGCTCGTTGTAGTGGGCTACACCACCAATTCAAACATTGTTTACATTTAAATTCTGTATAGGACTATTGGATAGCCATATTAAGTGGCTGTGGGCAGGGTACGTTGCAGAACGGATGGTCGATGGGACTGAAGGGTTCTTTTTTTTTTCTGTGTGCAAAAATCACCCAATGACAACCCCCGCTCTTGGGTGGAGCGGGAGATAGTGTCAGACTCTTACTGACTAAAAACCCACCCCGTTCCTTCTAGCGTTCATACCGGGGCTCGAGTTCCTTTCGGATAAGCCTGGCCCAGTAGGCTTCGACCCAGCTGGGCCCGTCCTGGACTGAAAGGTTCAGGAATGGCAATCACGTACCAGAAGCCGCAACGTTGAATGACCTACCGCATGGCAAACCTGTGAGTTTGAAAGGTTCTTGCGAGATGGCTAGCTGTGAGAACCGGCCCACAGGGTCAAGTCAAGATGGTGTCATTTTTTTTTATTGTGCCATGAATCGCGCATGAGTCGCGAGTATGCGGTGGATGCGAGACACACAGCCCCCTAGCCAAGTTACAACCGTTTCGCTTGCGTCGAACGCTTCGAGTTGACCTTGCCGCCAATTCTTTTGCTCTGACCACGTGACTGAGCGTTGAGATGACGTCATTCCCGTTCATTTGAATCTTTCTACTAGCGTTAACTATTGCAGTTTAGCAACTCGGCTAGGGGTAAAGGATCGATCGTTGTGGCGACGCTTGGTGCCTATGTCCAACAGTGGATGCTTTTTTTTTTTGTCTTTTTTTGTCTTTTGTACCATTAAACCAGAATTGGTTTATATTGGTACTCACTAAAATTTGAAAAAGCCTATATCTAGTCCAGTAATGAACGTCTTTGTGTTAAAGTATTAATGTAGATTGGAATCATCTAAATTCTATGGCCAGTTCTAACTTGAGCTAATAAGCCAAGCAAGACCTGTTCGAAATTCACAAGCTATTGCAAGTGTCCTTAGGCATTGTTAGTTCTTGACCCCACAAGTGCACTGTATCCCATCTGAATACGCTTCGGTGTGCGACATAGCATTGTATCCAGTGTGTACATAAGGCGAGTTATCTCGGGGGCTCGGTGGCTATACACAATGGTACACGCTCTAATTGGGTCTGACTCCGGATTGACAATATGCGTATTGTTGCCACTACTGAGGACTGCCGAGACGACACGGTCACTGCTTCTCGAATAAGATGTTTGTACTGTACCTGGGTTTATTTATTTAAACTTCATGTACAGTAGTGGTACATAGGACAGGCATTTTCTACTAGTCAACCTTTGGGTAAAAAAGTAAACAATGCGGTTAGTGTGCACAATAAATAAATAATAGATACTTTGAATAGAGTGAAGTATCATTAAATTAAGTTGATTAGAAAAAACAAATTAAGCGAAAATTATAAATACTATGATAAATATCAAATTATTATAATTACCTAATTTAAAATGTACAAATTATGACAAACAACTGAGGTAGAGAGGACTTCTAGTAGTAGTTTCGAATTCCATGCTGGAAGGAAAAGGTGAAGGGGGTACCGGGTAGGTTTAGTGTTTAGAATTTAAAAAAAGACGGATATTTCACTTTCTGTATTTTTAATCGTTGCATTCAAGTTGTTATATCATCTGTTCATTTAATTCTCTACGTCCGGTAACGTACTATCGGAGCACGAAATCTGTTTGTTGGGCTACTTTATACAAAATAGGAATGCAAATATCATTTTAAGTGTGAGTAAATGAGTCAAAATATAGTTCCTTTGGTACTTAATCCTTACTAATATTATAAAACCGAAAGTGAGTTTGTTTGTTTGTTACGCCTTCACGCCTAAATGGCAAAACCGATTTTGATGAAACTTATCGTATATCAGGATAAAAAGTATCATTTTTTATCCCGGAAGTATGTTCCCTTGGGATAACTTTCTGCTATCACGCGGGCTAAGCCCCTGGGAGCAACTAGTTAAAAAATATAGCTTAAAATTACACTACATAGTGTAGAAATCACGTTTCACGTTACTAACAAATTCTTAACGTGTTAGTTCGCGCTCCGCAGGTAAGCCGACGATGACAAATAGGAAGCGCGCTGATGAATGTGCTATCGTTACAATGCGGACACATGGCTCGTCGTGTCCGACAGTAAAAGCCGATACACACGATGGCTATGCTATAATTTATATCGTATTTAAGAACATATGCCTCAATATCGCCAGCCATAAATTATAAAAAATTTAAAACTGTATATTTCTTTCATTAAGTACCTTAGACCGCGGACTTATCAGCCGCCCCTCGCACATATATTTTACTAGCTGTCCACAGTTCCAACCGCGTTTTTTGTTAGGCTACTGGTCCCAATCCCATGAGTGATTAAAAAAAAAAAACATTTGTTTGATTTATTTATTTTACTACACGTAACTAAAGATGTTAATATGTGTTACTATCACACTCATTTTCTAAAGGCGAAAATTTGTACACGGGTAGACCATGCCCATAGGATGTATGATAGATGTGTGATAATGTTCACTTGGGACAATTTTCTATTATGACTCAGGCAAAGCCGCTGGCAGCAGCTAGTAATTTAATATAGGTAAATATGCCATCGTTTAACGAGATTTTGAAACGAATGAGAACAGTTTCATAATAGTGTCTTTTGCTGTACTTCACTTCTTTTACACTATTTATACAATTTGCTTAATACATCTACATTTTGTCGAGTTATGCAAACATATTGATTAGCTGATATTTTTTCATGATTTCTGGTTTTGGCGCCATTGTAAAAGTTGTTCAAAATGATGAGTACAGAAACCCATTTTTCGGTTTCGGGTAAAGAAAAAATAACGTTGTAGGTAGTGCAGGTACTATCTATTAAGGTAATTTGTTAGTTTAGTTGTTTAAAAGCATTTTTAGTCAGGTATTTTATAAGTTTATAAACAGAGATTTTCATTAATAAAACAATGTATCATTATAAAAATCTTTTGTACGAAAATAAAAGCATAGTCTAATTTTCTGAGATCACAGAGAAGACAAGTAGGTATGCCGTTTAAAATAAAAATGTCACCATAATTTCCTAACAAAGTAAATCTGCTTATTATGAAGAATGACAAGTTTCCTGCAAAACAGATTCAAGAAATGAGTCGGGAAAATGCTTGTAAGGAAAACAATTTCTACGATAATAAACAGACGGATATTTATATGCTATAAAAGTTCCAGAATAGATTTTCATAACCCATTATTTTCTCACATTAATTTAAAAAAAAACCCGGCCAAGTGCGAGTCGGTACCGTTCGTAGCAAAAAACTGCAAAAAAATCACGTTTGTTGTATTTCATTTTTTAGTACTTCTTGTTATAGCGACAACAGAAATATATCAACTGTCTAACTATCATGGTTCATGAGATACAACCTGGTGACAGATGGACAGATAGACGGATGGACAGCGGAGTCTTATTAATACGGTCCTGTTTTACCCTTTGTGTAAGGAACCCTAAAATATACGGTCTGTATTTAAATTCATCATGCACGAAACTCATGAAAATTAATATCCTGTTGAGACAATTTTTGTTCAAACATTTCGAAAATATGTGGAAATGATAAAGTGTCCTAATTATTTTCACAAACTCGCTTTTATGAGGTAATATTAATCAAAATGTGTTGAAGGAATGAAAGAAGATTCGTTTACTGTTTTGAGTTAAAATACTTTTTTTATTTGTCTCTTTTGCTGTTGGATAAAAAAAGATCGGTCAAGTGCAAGTCAGACTCGTGAACCGGTGGTTCCGTACAAAATTTCTCATTTATATAATTCGATTTCAGGATCGAGTGTCGAAGAGTAATCGTATAAACGTAATTATTTTGTGATGTAACCTATACTATTTTCAGACTATTTCCTGTACTTGTGCTATGAAATCTAGCTTTTTTAAAGGATCAGGATTCCTTAGACCCTGGTGGGGTTGGGTGGAGCGGGAGATAGTCAGACTCTTACTGACTAAAAACCCACCCCGTTCCTTCTAGCCTCTTCATACCGGGGCTTGAGCTTCTTTCCAGGTAACCCTGGCCCCAGTAGGCTTCGACCCAGCTGGGCCCCTGCTGACCCTAGACCCTATGAATAGTTGATGTTCATTACTGCTCCATCGCATTAAATTATGGCCTATAAAGGTAAAGAGGATGAATAAATTTAAAAAATAAACAAAAACTTTAAAAATTTCAAACTGCACAAAAAATACCCCTTGACTTCGGTCATAGATAACCCGTAACTGGAGTAGAAAATATTCGATACTCGCGCCGTAACGAGCTGCGGAACATAAATCATGGTCGGAACACAAAACGTATAGCGCGACAGCTCTCGTCGGAGCGCGCGGCGACAGGGCCCCGATACATCGCCCATACAAATGTGCTTCGTTGTTGCCGCGAACACGTAAAGTTTGGAAATTGAATAAAAGTGTATATTTTGCTCGAAAATCAATGTTTGCGAATAATTGGAAAGCTTTTTTATTTTTTAATTATATAAACCAGTGCGACACCACGTGATGGTAAGCAGTGATGTAACCGTTGATAGTGAATCGCACTTTTAACGCATTTTTTCTCATTAAAAAAACCCAATATGGTTTTAATAAACAAGTTCACACTGGCCTTGAAGACATCCAAATTGTAATCAGACGGGAATTATATGATAACGTTTTTTTATAATTATACTAGCTTCTGGTAGTGTTTTCACCCGTGTGAAATTAGAAAAAATTTGCGTGCTATTTCTAGGTCTATCTATCTACTTGTGAGCCAAATAACATTTGAATCCGTTTAGCTGTTATAACGTGATGAAGTAATAAACGTACACTGACGCTCACTCATAAACTTTAGCTATCTTTTACATGTTGTATATCAGGATTCATATTTAAATTTAATATTTTAATACTTTCCATCAGAAGCTTAGCAAATTATGCATCGAATCCCTATCGTAGCTATCCAGCTTGTCTTGGTAGCTTAAACCAGCGTAGTTAGTAAAGCCAACTGTCAAATATAATTCAAGTTGCACACCGCACTGCGGCCACTGGGCAGCTGTGTAGCTATCTGTATTACGCCTTACTATGTCACGCGTATACCTGATGATATCTAGGACTAAATGACCTTGTCCTAACGTACATAAAGTTTATGTATGCCACCGAAATTCTCGGCGTAAGAAACGAGACACGAGTTAGTGTTGAACTTACTTTGGCCTATATAGGTGTTTACAATATAGTATCATTTCAGTAAACATCTGGTGATTTTAGTGATCATACATTCTTTTTTTTTTTTTGAAGTGGGAAATCATTCAAAGACTTCTACCTCTCTAGTGTGGAGCGCGAGGGCGCGTCAGACTTTTACTGACTAAAACGCACTCCTATGTTCTTTATTTGTTTTGCTTTCAAACACCAAATTTTTTTTTTTAGAGGCGAACGCATGACCCCTGTAGCCCGTAGTGGTATAAGTGCGCCTCAATTAAAGATATCTCTTCTCTACCTATACAATAAAAAGAGATTGTTGGTTTGAACGCGTTAATCTCAAAAACTGCTGGTTCGAAATGAAACATTTTTAAAGTGTTGGGTAGCCCGTTTATAGAGGAAGGCTACAACATCACGCTACGATCTTTAAAAGTAGTGCAGTAATCAACGACGGGAGGGACAGCTAGTAATAAAATAAAAAAAAAATCTTAAACAATTTTTTTGTTTGTAAAAGGTATTTCTGGAATTC
Organism: Mythimna lalbum; assembly: GCA_949319445.1. Taxonomy (NCBI): domain Eukaryota; kingdom Metazoa; phylum Arthropoda; class Insecta; order Lepidoptera; family Noctuidae; genus Mythimna; species Mythimna lalbum. Next base: position 18,496,906 of record OX439346.1, on the reverse strand, counting down.
TTTAGCAGAATAGTAACGGAGTAGCGGAATAGCTAGTATAATAAAAAACATATATTAGAAAAATATATTACTTCCTTGTGATTTTTATGTGTTACCTATAAGACCAAACTTCCATACAAAATTGGTCCTTCATCTAATACTTTGTCCCATAACACAAAATATTTACACAGGGACCGTACAACCCCGAATATAAGTTAACTCTTTCGAAAGGGTTACAGGTTGAACGCCTATAGCAACGGAAAGGGTTACCTCTTGATAGTGCTAGCCCCTTCATAACCCTAACGTTAGGGTAACCCTTTCAATAAGTTAACTCGTTCAAGAGGTTACCGGTTCTTGTATGATATCCAATTGAAAGAATAACCCTTTGAAAGGGTTCGTCGTCCAAAACCCTTTAAAACCCTTTGATAACCATAGGGTTTTAAAGGGTTTTGGAGAGCAGGAATAGATTTTGACCTTGAAAGTTTGGAATCGTATAGAATTGTCCATAAGTGTTTTTTACTCGGTTTGATAGGACAGTGCTTTCTTTTTAAATTTTAATAACGTCTGAATATTTTTGCTATGATTTTTGTTGTATTTGTACTAGTTTTGATAAAGATCATTGGGCATATCTGACCCGCTTTGTGAAGCACTCTTCATGCAGATATTAATCAAAATAGTTTTAAACTAAGGGGAAAATTATAACCTTTAATTGTATATAATTATTTAATTAAATATCAATGAAGGAAAATAAATATAAATGTCTGAAGGCCGTATTTTTGTAACGGACCACCATTCGAAAATGTTATTTTAATAGACACCGGTTCCGATTTATGCGTTTTCGCGTTAGAACACCATTCACGAGCACAAAACACGGCTTAACAGCTTTTTTTTATGGTGGTCAAAAATCATCCAATGACAACCCGCGCTCTTGGGCGGAGCAGGAGATAGTGTCGGACTCTGACTAAAAGCCACCCCGTTCTTTCTAGTCTTCATACAGGGATTGAGCTCCCTTTCGGATAACCCTGGACCCAGTAGGCTTTGACCCAGCTGGGCGCCTGCTGTTGCTGACAACTCCTTGAGGCGTGGGGAAACAGTGCGCGATTTCGACGTCTTGGGCTCGGTCCGGACAGTTACCGGGTGGTCGGTCAGTGAGCTATCCATGGCTCACTCTTCGCAAGCCCGCGTCTACGGCGGTCGGCCTCTTTCTTTGCTAGCATTACTGCTTCGCAGAAGGAGCCGGCCGCCTGTCACTCCTCTTCGCTCTGGACCATGGCCTGAACTAAGGCCCAGCGCGTGAGGTCTCCTCCGCCGATCGCCGATGGCACGGCAATCCGTCCAAGCAAGGCACACCTTGACTGTGTGCTCCACCGTGTCCTCCGGGCGTTCCACACAGTGGCGACACCCGGGCGTCTCTTCCGCCTGAATCCGGTGCAGGGACCTCCCGAACGTGCCATGTCCGGTAAGGACCTGCGTCATGCGGAAGGTAAGCACGCCGTGAGGTCTTTCCAGCCACGCCTCAAAGAGGGGACTTACCGCTATAATTGGCGTGCCCACGGCTTAACAGCTACGATTGGGTCAGCCATCAACACATACGGCCCGATACGCTTTCCAACGCTACGATTTTAGTCCATCCGCGTTCTAATGCTGAGCTTTCTTTGAGATCTGTTTGATTTTTCTTTCTGAATTTCAAATTTTGTGTAATCTGTATGGTATTTAATGTGAATTTCAACTTTTTTATTTTTTATATTCACCTAGTTATATGTGCATGCTGTGGTCTCCTGTAACTGAAGGAGCACACGTTAAAGGACCCCATGCCTAGTGATTTATACTATGTCTGTGTAACCTTTGTTGAAGATCCAAATAAATAAATAAATAACAAATGCATCTGACATGTCAATAAGGGGCCTTGCTGCAGCAACAAGATGTTAAGCAATGGGAATCCTCCTCCTCCTTGAGTCGTATTCCTCATTACTGAGGGTCGTGAAGTTACCGCTGGATTAGCTTCTTAGTAATGGTATCTCGCCATCTGTGACGGTTCTTAGCGTCATGAAGTGCGACGTGCAATTGGGTGTCCAGTGTGGAGCGAACCTGATCTGCCCATCTTATTGGGCTGCGGCCCCTTGGTCGTTTGCCATCAACCATGCCAGTTACGATGAGCAGTTGAAGGTTGTGGCCATTTTTCCTGGCAATGTGGCCAAAGAACTCTAGTACTCTGCGCATGCAGGTAGTCGACAGTCTGATCTTGATGTTCAGTTCGCGTAAGATAGAGCTGTTTGTACGGGAGGCAGTCCAGGGAATTTGAAGCATTTTCCTCCAGCACCACATCTCGAAGGCATCAATGCGGTCGCGGTCAGCCTTTTTTAAAGTCCAAGTCTCAGCCCCGTAGCTAAATATGGAGAAGACTACACTTTTGACCAGTATTGTTTTGGTTTTGCGTGAAATGTTACGATCCCTCCATATGCCTTGCACCTGCGACATTGCACTTTTGGCCATTTGTATGCGCCTCCGGATTTCTTTTTCACAAGAACCTGTATTGCTGATGTTTGCACCGAGATAGATAAAGTTATCAACCACCTCAAGCCCAAGAGTTCCCGTGAGTTGCTGCTTTCTGCTTCGGTCTATTACCATCATCTTGGTTTTGCTGTGATTGATCTTGAGACCCATTTCCAGGCTATTGCGCTCAATTCTATTCAGTATCTCCACCATTTCTGCTTCATTGGCGGCCGGAAGCGTGGTGCCGTCTGCGTACTGGAGGTTAGAGATCTTGGTGCCTCCAACGGTGACTCCTCCATCTCAGTTTTCTGCAATGGGAATCACTGGGTTTCTTTTCCAAGAAGCTGAACTCAGCACAGAAAAAATATAGTTTGTACGACCGTGAGTTGTTGGCAGTGCACGAGGCTTTAAGGTATTTTCGTCACATGGTAGAGGCACGAAACTTCGTGGTCATCACAAACCATCGCCCACTCACGTACGCTTTTACGACAGTACTATACGTATATTTTGTTAAATCCAACACAACAAGGACTACAAAGTATAGAAGAGTACTACTGCTCATGTATACTCGGCCGCCGCACTGTAGGGAGCTGCGCCCATATCGCTAGCATAATATCTATCTATCTTGGGCCAGACATCAGGAAGCAACAGACGCGCCCGCTGCCTTTTTATCGATCTTATGCTTGATTTGGATCAAATTTAATAAAAATTATAAATGGATTAGCATTTTATTCATATTTCCCAAATCAGTTTATGACACTTGAATTTATCTAGATCCCCGTGGCTCACATTAATGTGGCTACTGCCATAGGAAATCAGAGCCTTATATCATTATATACTGCTATATTTCGTTTGTGTCTGCCGTGGGTATGGTTTCCATACTTAGGTGCCCAATGATCTTTAAATCTGTGTTTTACAAAAAACTTTAGACGTCTGCAATGCTTTTTCAGCAAAATATTGGCGAAAAACTAATTTTTCACAGTTTCTATGGCGCGACCCTGGTGTTTTACCCTTAGTGCTCCTAAAATATAAATACAGGATTATTTTAAATATATTTTTGTATTTTTTTTTATAAATTCTATCTGCTATTTTCCTAAATTTCAGGTCTCTGCAATCATCATCTTCCTGCCACTATCCCGTTTTATTTGGGGACGGCGCAACACGTTTTTTTCTTCCATTCTGTCCTGTCGCTCGTCACGCTATCATTAACTCCCTTTTCATTCATATTGTTACGTACGTGGGTAACAAAATGCCGATTTACCAATAAAGAACTTTATTTACCACAAACAATAAGTAATTAGTCCAGTCAACAATAATCCAAAATCACAATTAGCACTAGAGTTCTGGGTCGTTAGATAAAATCACTTTGCACACTTAGGTAGATCGCTCTTGATCGCAGTCGAAATCAAAACAGACTCACTACCGTTCAGGGGCTCGTATTTATACGCGGAGCAAAGAAAATTCTAGATACTGACGTCTTAGGATAGATCCAGAACAATAGAGTCGCGTCGCGGGGCCATAAATCAATTTTATTACTTTGTCCTTCGCGAGTCACTTTCTCGCGAATTTCGACTCTATTGTTAATGGCGGAAAGTACCATTTCCCTTATCCACCTATAGATACCTACAGATTACATACCTACTAAATAGTAGGTACAACGAGTACTTATGAAGGAATGTTCCAGATCTTGCCAGGCTAGGTAGGTACTTTGGTTCTAGAGCTTTCGAACAGCAATGCGTTTTAACCCTTCAGATACCGTCAATTAGAAACACAATAGTAAGACAATAGATGCGCGGCCACCGGTGGTCGCTTGGGGATTCATGAATTAATTATTCGTTGCCACTCTTTATTTTGTCGGAAATGTGACGTGTTGAAGTTTAACAGCGTAACAATATCACTTCTCACACAATCCATCCATCTTTTCTTTGACCTCCCTCTCCCTCTCCATCCGTCCACACATGTAAATTCATAACTCTTTTGGCAACATGCGATTCATCTCTCCTCCTTACATGACCATACCAAGAAAAACGATTCCCTTTCAACTTTTCAGTCACTAGCGCCACTTACAAACTTTCCCTAATCTACTCATTTCTCACTTTATCCATTCTCGTCGCACCACACATCCATCTTAAGATTCTCATCTCCGCTGCATGCAATCTTTTTCATCCGTCTTTTTCACAGCCCAACATTCTGATCCATACATATACGTACAACAGGCCTTATCACGGATTTGTAGATTTTACCCTTCAACTTGGAGGGGCATCCGTGGGTCACAAGTTGTTCCCGTGACCTGTCGCCATTTCATCCATCCTGCGTTGATTCGATGAGTTACGTCCTGGTCTACCTCACCATCCCCTTGGACAAGCGACCCGAGGTACCGAAAGTCGGAACAGATCGGTATGGGCGTTCCGGCGAGAGCTAAAGGCACTGGAGTGGAGAGACCGCCGAAATCGCAGCACAAGTACTCCGTTTTGGTTCTACTCAATTTCAGGTCAACACTTTCCAGTCTGTGCCACCACACCTCCGATCTGTTCTGGACCTCTAGGCCACTCTCGGCAACCAGCACAACTTCCACTATTTTTCTGTGTTCCGTGATCGTATGTGTATGGACTGTGGAGTCGCTAGGTCCTTGACCGCGTGTTGCGACTTGACGCATACTTACCGAATGCATGCAGTTTAGTACTTTAAAGCAGTGATGGGCGTAATTAATTACTTTTGTAATCTAATTAATAATTGAATTACATAGTAATTGAGTTACATTGTAATTAGATTACTTTGGATGTGCTATGAAATTAATTACGATGTATTTAAATACAAAGTAATTTAATTACAATGTAACCTAATTACATAGTATTTAATTATATTGTAATTATTGCTTTGAATATGAAAGGTCGCATACTTGCACCGCTTGGTTACGATATTGGTACCTGTAAGGACATAGAAATAAGGCTGGGACATCACAGAATCTCTGGTGGTAAGTAGTGATGCAATCTGATAGTGAGGCCCACTAGTTTATGAGCCTATGTCCAACAGTGGACAGCAGTAATTATAGCGCCTAAATGGCGATACTTGGGGGAGACTTATGTCCAACAGTGGACATCGGTCATAATAGCGAAAAGAAGTTCTATGTCCAACAGTGGACACAAGTCATTATTGCGAGGGGCAGACTTATGTCCAACAGTGGGCATCAGTCATTATAGCGAGGTGGAGGCCTATGTCCAACAGTGAACATCGGCCATTATAGCGAGGGGCAAACTTATGCCCAGTAGTGGGCATCAGTCATTAAAGCGCCTAAATGGTGACACTTTGGAGGAGGCTTATGTCCAACAGTAGACACAGGTCATTATGGCGAGGAGCAGACTTTTGTCCACCAGTGGGCATCAGTCATTATAGTGCCTAAACCGCGACACTTAGGGAAGCTTATGTCCAAAAGTGGATACAGGTCATTATAGCGAGGTGGAGGCCTATGTCTAACAGTGGACATCGGCCATTATAGCGAGGGGTAAACTTATGCCCAGCAGTGGGCATCAGTCATTATAGCGCCTAAATGACGACACTGGGAGAGCTTTATGTTCAACTGTGGACACAGGTCATTATGGCGAGGAGCAGACTTTTGTCCACCAGTGGGCATCAGTCATTATAGCGAGGTGGAGTTCTATGTCCAACAGTGAACATCGGCCATTATAACGAGGGGCAAACTTATGCCCAGCAGTGGGCATCAGTCATTAAAGCGCCTAAATGGTGACAATTTGGAGGAGGCTTATGTCCAACAGTAGACACAGGTTATTATGGCGAGGGGCAGACTTTTGTCCAACAATGGGCATCAGTCATTATAGTGCCTAAATGGTGACACTCGGGGAGGCTTATGTCCAACTGTGGGCACAGGTCATTACAATGAGGTGGAGTCCTGTGTCCAACAGTGGACATCGGTCAATATAGCGAGGGGCAGACTTATGCCCATCCACCAAATAAAACCGAAATATTCGATCGAAAGATTCTTATTGTGATTTTTTCCGCAAAATTTCAATGCAACATGTAAATAAAAAACGGAAAAAAATGTGTAATTACATTTTATCAGATTACTTGTGTAATCTATTATAATGTAATTAGATTAACTTGTAATTTAATTACTTTGTATTTAATTACAGTGAGTACTCATTGTAATTAATTACTTAAGTAATCTGTTACAAAGTAATTCAATTACCAATTACAATGTAACTGTAATTTGTAATTGTTAATCTAATTACTTTTTGCCCATCACTGCTTTAAATTAAGGTACGAGCGATAATATTTATAATATTTGTAGTCTGAATGGGTAACCCTCAGTCGTTGAAGGGGTAACCCGTTCAAAACGTGTAGCCATTAAAAAATATAACCCCTTCAGAATGGGTTTTTGAATAAACAGGTAAGCAAATCGAAAGGGTTTTGAAGAGGTTATCCATTGATGAGGGTTTTCGTAAAAAAGTGTAACCAACACGGAATGGGTTTTAAAACAACCCTTTGTCAAAACCCTATTAAAAACCCTTTCAATGGGTAACCAAAATGGTCCCTGTATTTACAACCCATAAAGTCGTAAGGACCGCTTTAATAGCATAATTCGCGCGAAGCGATCATTTCCACTTTGTGACGTAAATGCCAATAATATGTTACCGAGTGGAAGTACATACAAAGAAATTTAATGGATAACCATGCTTCACAAAACGGAAACACGCTGGAGTGAACAACGATATTTAATAGACTTTTCTTGTTTTCACTTTATTGCGAAACTTACTTGTGTATTTCTGTAGGTATGTTTTGCATCACTATTATTATTATCGTCATCATCATTTCAACCGAAAGACGTCTATGTCCACATAGGACTTCCCCAAGTGTCTGTGCGTCTCTCATCCATCGGATTCCCGCGACCCTGTCCAGGTTTTCGGTCCACCTAATGGGTGGCCTTCCAATGCTGTGTCTTCCGGTACATGGTCATCACTAGACCCACCACCAGATCTTTTGACCTTAATCAAAACGGGGACGGCGAGCAATGGGTAGCTCGTTGTCCGAGCGTCCGGTAACTGTCCGGACCGAACCCAAGTCGTTGACGGTGCGCATTGTTCCCGCGTGCCTCAAGGAGCTGTCAGCAACAGCAAGGGCCCCGGTACGAAAGGCAACAAAGGAACAGAAGTGGATTTTTAGTCAGTAATAGTCTGACACTATCTTCCGCTCTGCCCAAGAGCGAAGCATCTCCCGCTCTTAGGTTGAGCGAGAGACAGTGTATTATTGTGTTATTGTTTTCCTGTGGCAAAATCATCTAATGACATCTCATTAGATGATTTTCCCACCGGCAAACAAACGATAAAAATAACCTTAATCAAAAAGAGACCATTCTTCTTTAACCATTACATGTTTGTATCACGACTTTGTTTCGGTGTTTCTTCTCTAGTCAGCTAGAAAACACTTTACTGTAGCTAAAGGTAGTGAGGTCGGCCTCATCTAGTTTAAATTAAATGGACGTGTTTTTTAAAAACCTATTTGCAAAAAATAAATACCATTTATCAAAAACTAACTCGTTACACGTGTAGGAAATTCAGTTTCGCATTTTCGATGTAAGTGAAATAAATTGTTCACTGATTTTTCACTGCGCACGCTGCGTTTCCTTGCCTGCATACCAATTGGTGGTGCTGTGTCACAATCAAACACTAGGTTTAAATGAATAATATTGCTTTAAATAAATATCTCTCATCGGAGAGCCTGGGATTTGAATTTAAAAAGTATAGTTAAGAGCTGATAAGCTGTGTTAAAATTTTGAAAAAAAAAGCCGGCCAAGTGCGAGTGGGACTCGCACACTAAGGGTTCCGTACCGTCTTTAGCAAAGGCAAAAAACACATTTGTTGTATTGAAGTCTTACTTAAATATTTCTTTCATTCTGTTTTAAGTATTTATTAGTTTTTAGGAAATTACAGCGGCAACAGAAATATAACATCTGTGATTATTTCAACTGTCTAGCCAATTGTTAGACAGACGGACAGCGGAGTTATCAATAACATTTTTTTTTAAATATCATTGGGAGTGATAGTAATAGGATCTCGTTTTTATCTTTTGGATACGGAACCCTAAAAAGCCAACAAGAAATACAGATATAGACATTTGCAACCGATGTGTAGTCAGAGATATAATAGAATATCACTAACTCGTTCGAGCTTACAGAAACCGTTCTCATCATCCATCGCAGTACAAGTCAGGCACAAAATGATATTGAGATTTACGAATATTAGATTTTATGGTACCATTTTACGGTATTGGACATTGCTACTGTAGTATTGATTTTCGTTCAAAGATTTAGTGAAATATTGTTGTTTGAGTGATCAGGGCCTTAGACAAATAACTTTTCAATACACTTACTCGAAAACTGACTCTTATCGCAGTACATTACATGTTGTGTGTGTGTTAATGTATGCAAGGATTTTATTGGTAACAACAATAAACAACGGTGATTATAATTATTTATTTTTCCATAGCAAAAGGGCCTTTATTTTAAAGTTCTTAAATATTTAATGAAGATTTAATCTATATAAAAGGAGAAACTGACTGACTGACATATCAACGCACAGCCGAAACTTAAGAGCATTTTGCTCAAGTTTTCTTTTTACGACTTAGGCGAGCACTAAGAAAGGATTTTCCAAAATTCAGCCCCTAAGGAGATAAAACGGGGGTTCATTTTGTTTCCAATGATCAGTGTTTGTACAACTATTGTATCTGTTCATGTTATTATATATTGTTACTGTGTGTGTTGAATGTACAAAATAAAGATTATTATTATTTTATTATTATAAAACGGGGGTCCAAAGTTAGTGTAGAGAAACATAATTTTACGCAGGCGCAGCCAATATTATCAGTTTTTTTTTATATATTAGGTTTCTTCTTTTTAGGCTATTAGGGTTTTTAATATTTCTTGTTTTTATATTATGAATAGGTTTGCAAACACGGAACACAGATGTGTTCCGTGGTTTAGCGTAGCAACGCTTAATTGTGGCACGCGTGCCACGACTACTTAGCACTTCCACTATATTTCTGTGTTCCGTGTTTGCAAATATCACGTGGTGAAACTGTTGGTACATTTTAAATATATGTTCCAACAGTTTCACCGCGTGATGGTCCACGTGGTTCTTCGTTATTTCCTTTGTGTAGTTCAGGTCGGTTTATTTTTTGAAATTTTGAAAACTGTAAAAGGGACAAAAAATATCATTTTTAAAAAGATTTAGGAAACAAGCATGACTGGCGATTACAAAAGGATTGTAATAACTGTCCCGGATTGTGCGACTGTCCCTAAAAACTCTTGTTCGATTCCCGAAAGGATCGGCTCATGTGGAATGCTTTTAGTATCCGGAACGCGTTCAAGGTTCTTTATACGAGTTAAAAACAAATAATAAAATAGAAAAGCACTTTATTTGTGTATTCTTGAGTTAAAAAAAAATAGAACTTCCAACTTTGTTAGTAAGTACTGCCGTAAAAATAAAAACCAATAAATTAACCCTTCAGATACCGTCAATTAGAGACATAATAGTAAGACAATAGATGCGCGGCCACCGGTGGTCGCTTGGGGATTCATGAATTAAACAATTTTCAACAAAGAACTGGGTATCAATGTTGCAACAACCCATGGGCCATGGAAGATGTTTTTATATAAAAACTTCAAGATTTCAAGAGATAATATCCCAGAAAATAACCACCATTCAATTTAAAAGAAAACTTAGATAGTCAAATTATATATTGCTGATCTGCTTTTCAGCTATTTTCCGAACGAAGCTACACCATCAATCACTTTTTATACTAGTTGATATATCGACAAGCTGGGATGAGTATCGTACTTATCTAAAAATACACCAATTTTATTTTCTAGTACAGGGTAAGCAGCTGTACTGCTCTTTATTATTTTCTTACCCTTGTCCAGTGTTACTTGAGGCGTCACACTTTATCTTCTTCCGTTCTCTCTTTGTTTCATAGGTATAAAGCTATAAAGGCTGGTTTAAAATCGACATCAACAAAGTGACGAGCAACATCCAGCTACGCTCAAATCTTTATCTTTGTTAAAACACAGTGTATCGAACAAACTCTTTGCATATTTTATAATCTACCCTCAAAACATGTTATATTCGATGTCTAGTTTTGTAATGCGTCCAACAAAATTGATTTATGTTTAGTTTTATAATTTCTCATGTAAGTGAATTTATGTAATTCTTATGAGAATAAACGATCTCAAACCTCAATAAAAAAATGGCTTTAAACATTTTATTACCGGCCGATGACAAAATTCCTGTAAGATGTTAGTGATGTAGTGTATCTTGTCAGTCAATGGACTTTCACGTGTGTTTTTGGCCTAATATTCATCTAGTCTATGTAACGCCGAGCCCAAATAACACGGGACATGGGCAGGAAGACTATAATAAAATATTGGTAACTTTCTCACCACATCACCTCTAAAGTGGCTAGGTACGAAAAAAAAAGAAAGAAACATTTCTTTAGCACACAGAGATATACATACAGAGTACTATGCGTTCCAAATGAGAATAGGATCAATTACCATGTTGTTACCAAGGCTCGGATACCGGTTAAATTTTCAAACCGTTATTATGTACTTGACGCAAAACCTTTTACATTAGGTTTCGTTCGCATATACCGGTTTTTTTAAACCGTTATTTGGAAGAGTATTTATATAAAGGTTTTTTGGGATTAAACGGTTTAGAGCAATAAAAACCGGTTAATACGGACGCACAATAAAGAAACGACGCGCGCAGTTCAGATTTTATTCAGTAGAAAGTTTACCGACATGCCGGTCGCCGAATAAACCGGTTAATTTAGGTTAAAATAAAGTTCTTAAAACGTTCACGTTCTTAAGAAAAGTTCGGAGGAAAACCGAAATAAACCGTTGTTAACCGGTATTTTTTAAACCGGTTCCGAGCCTTGGTTGTTACGTCACGTCGTCCTGACAAATCAAAGAAAATTGAACAACTCAGATGTGTAATATTGAAGAATTAGATTCTGAATAATTTTTTCCGTTCATAGTTCGTAAATAAATTAAAATATTCGTAAATAAATTTAATTTTAATAATTTCTTTACTTGATTTGACAGTATGACGTGACGTCAAAACATGGCAATCGATCCTATTCTCACTTAAAACATGTAGAAACGTGAGATTAAAAAAAAATGGTTTAATAAAAAGAGCAAAAACTCAGAAAGCAAAGCTACTACATTGAAAGCAAAATATTCCAACTATGTAGGCAAATAGCTTCCAAGACAAAAGAATCTATTTCCTGATATCTCAAGACAATTCAATAAAGCACAAAGTGAAAGACAATTTCTATTCATTGTTCATATTATACACGTCAATAGAACAGATACAGGAAATGAACTCGTCAGCCAGGAATATACAATGTCAGGAAGATGATACAATATTGTAGAGGATCGCTATAATATCGAATGTTCAAACTATCGAATAGAGCGGTGGGCTATGCAATAGTTTATGTATGAAACTGTTTGGTTGGTTGTTTAAGTTACGGTTTTACAAACGAACTTTAAAATGTCGGTTTGTTGTTTTATTGTTATTTGTTTAACTGTTAGTAAGTAATTTATACTACTACTATATACTAGGCTGAGTATGATATTGCTAATAATGGTATTGGAGTATTTTTCTCGGCAGAAAATCATCAAATAATCTCTCTCGCTTCACCCAGATAGCGAGAAGGAGGGCTGACTATAAGCGACTAAAACCTACTCGAGTTTCTTCACTTGCCGTAAAGCCGAGGTAACTCTTTCGAACAACCCTGCAGCCCAGGAATCTCTTCATTCATAATATCGTAACACCTTCTTGTGACAGTGATAGGCACCAATCTTATATAATAGTTCTTAGGCTTCTCGTACATGGCGACTTTTTGTAGCGATGCTTACGAAACGCGCGACAGCATCGCTACTAACGCGCGTTAGTCGCATTTGCAATCGCTACAGAAAAGATGCCAACGCGCTTCTAATGCGACTGTATCGATGCGAACCAGGGACCATTTTGGTTACCCATTGAAAGGGTTTTTAATAGGGTTTTGACAAAGGGTTGTTTTAAAACCCATTCCGTGTTGGTTACACTTTTTTACGAAAACCCTCATCAATGGATAACCTCTTCAAAACCCTTTCGATTTGCTTACCTGTTTATTCAAAAACCCATTCTGAAGGGGTTATATTTTTTAATGGCTACACGTTTTGAACGGGTTACCCCTTCAACGACTGAGGGTTACCCATTCAGACTACAAATATTATAAATATTATCGCTCGTACCTTAATTTAAAGCAGTGATGGGCAAAAAGTAATTAGATTAACAATTACAAATTACAGTTACATTGTAATTGGTAATTGAATTACTTTGTAACAGATTACTTAAGTAATTAATTACAATGAGTACTCACTGTAATTAAATACAAAGTAATTAAATTACAAGTTAATCTAATTACATTATAATAGATTACACAAGTAATCTGATAAAATGTAATTACACATTTTTTTCCGTTTTTTATTTACATGTTGCATTGAAATTTTGCGGAAAAAATCACAATAAGAATCTTTCGATCGAATATTTCGGTTTTATTTGGTGGATGGGCATAAGTCTGCCCCTCGCTATATTGACCGATGTCCACTGTTGGACACAGGACTCCACCTCATTGTAATGACCTGTGCCCACAGTTGGACATAAGCCTCCCCGAGTGTCACCATTTAGGCACTATAATGACTGATGCCCATTGTTGGACAAAAGTCTGCCCCTCGCCATAATAACCTGTGTCTACTGTTGGACATAAGCCTCCTCCAAATTGTCACCATTTAGGCGCTTTAATGACTGATGCCCACTGCTGGGCATAAGTTTGCCCCTCGTTATAATGGCCGATGTTCACTGTTGGACATAGAACTCCACCTCGCTATAATGACTGATGCCCACTGGTGGACAAAAGTCTGCTCCTCGCCATAATGACCTGTGTCCACAGTTGAACATAAAGCTCTCCCAGTGTCGTCATTTAGGCGCTATAATGACTGATGCCCACTGCTGGGCATAAGTTTACCCCTCGCTATAATGGCCGATGTCCACTGTTAGACATAGGCCTCCACCTCGCTATAATGACCTGTATCCACTTTTGGACATAAGCTTCCCTAAGTGTCGCGGTTTAGGCACTATAATGACTGATGCCCACTGGTGGACAAAAGTCTGCTCCTCGCCATAATGACCTGTGTCTACTGTTGGACATAAGCCTCCTCCAAAGTGTCACCATTTAGGCGCTTTAATGACTGATGCCCACTACTGGGCATAAGTTTGCCCCTCGCTATAATGGCCGATGTTCACTGTTGGACATAGGCCTCCACCTCGCTATAATGACTGATGCCCACTGTTGGACATAAGTCTGCCCCTCGCAATAATGACTTGTGTCCACTGTTGGACATAGAACTTCTTTTCGCTATTATGACCGATGTCCACTGTTGGACATAAGTCTCCCCCAAGTATCGCCATTTAGGCGCTATAATTACTGCTGTCCACTGTTGGACATAGGCTCATAAACTAGTGGGCCTCACTATCAGATTGCATCACTACTTACCACCAGAGATTCTGTGATGTCCCAGCCTTATTTCTATGTCCTTACAGGTACCAATATCGTAACCAAGCGGTGCAAGTATGCGACCTTTCATATTCAAAGCAATAATTACAATATAATTAAATACTATGTAATTAGGTTACATTGTAATTAAATTACTTTGTATTTAAATACATCGTAATTAATTTCATAGCACATCCAAAGTAATCTAATTACAATGTAACTCAATTACTATGTAATTCAATTATTAATTAGATTACAAAAGTAATTAATTACGCCCATCACTGCTTTAAAGTACTAAACTGCATGCATTCGGTAAGTATGCGTCAAGTCGCAACACGCGGTCAAGGACCTAGCGACTCCACAGTCCATACACATACGATCACGGAACACAGAAAAATAGTGGAAGTTGTGCTGGTTGCCGAGAGTGGCCTAGAGGTCCAGAACAGATCGGAGGTGTGGTGGCACAGACTGGAAAGTGTTGACCTGAAATTGAGTAGAACCAAAACGGAGTACTTGTGCTGCGATTTCGGCGGTCTCTCCACTCCAGTGCCTTTAGCTCTCGCCGGAACGCCCATACCGATCTGTTCCGACTTTCGGTACCTCGGGTCGCTTGTCCAAGGGGATGGTGAGGTAGACCAGGACGTAACTCATCGAATCAACGCAGGATGGATGAAATGGCGACAGGTCACGGGAACAACTTGTGACCCACGGATGCCCCTCCAAGTTGAAGGGTAAAATCTACAAATCCGTGATAAGGCCTGTTGTACGTATATGTATGGATCAGAATGTTGGGCTGTGAAAAAGACGGATGAAAAAGATTGCATGCAGCGGAGATGAGAATCTTAAGATGGATGTGTGGTGCGACGAGAATGGATAAAGTGAGAAATGAGTAGATTAGGGAAAGTTTGTAAGTGGCGCTAGTGACTGAAAAGTTGAAAGGGAATCGTTTTTCTTGGTATGGTCATGTAAGGAGGAGAGATGAATCGCATGTTGCCAAAAGAGTTATGAATTTACATGTGTGGACGGATGGAGAGGGAGAGGGAGGTCAAAGAAAAGATGGATGGATTGTGTGAGAAGTGATATTGTTACGCTGTTAAACTTCAACACGTCACATTTCCGACAAAATAAAGAGTGGCAACGAATAATTAAAACGCATTGCTGTTCGAAAGCTCTAGAACCAAAGTACCTACCTAGCCTGGCAAGATCTGGAACATTCCTTCATAAGTACTCGTTGTACCTACTATTTAGTAGGTATGTAATCTGTAGGTATCTATAGGTGGATAAGGGAAATGGTACTTTCCGCCATTAACAATAGAGTCGAAATTCGCGAGAAAGTGACTCGCGAAGGACAAAGTAATAAAATTGATTTATGGCCCCGCGACGCGACTCTATTGTTCTGGATCTATCCTAAGACGTCAGTATCTAGAATTTTCTTTGCTCCGCGTATAAATACGAGCCCCTGAACGGTAGTGAGTCTGTTTTGATTTCGACTGCGATCAAGAGCGATCTACCTAAGTGTGCAAAGTGATTTTATCTAACGACCCAGAACTCTAGTGCTAATTGTGATTTTGGATTATTGTTGACTGGACTAATTACTTATTGTTTGTGGTAAATAAAGTTCTTTATTGGTAAATCGGCATTTTGTTACCCACGTACGTAACAATATGAATGAAAAGGGAGTTAATGATAGCGTGACGAGCGACAGGACAGAATGGAAGAAAAAAACGTGTTGCGCCGTCCCCAAATAAAACGGGATAGTGGCAGGAAGATGATGATTGCAGAGACCTGAAATTTAGGAAAATAGCAGATAGAATTTATAAAAAAAAATACAAAAATATATTTAAAATAATCCTGTATTTATATTTTAGGAGCACTAAGGGTAAAACACCAGGGTCGCGCCATAGAAACTGTGAAAAATTAGTTTTTCGCCAATATTTTGCTGAAAAAGCATTGCAGACGTCTAAAGTTTTTTGTAAAACACAGATTTAAAGATCATTGGGCACCTAAGTATGGAAACCATACCCACGGCAGACACAAACGAAATATAGCAGTATATAATGATATAAGGCTCTGATTTCCTATGGCAGTAGCCACATTAATGTGAGCCACGGGGATCTAGATAAATTCAAGTGTCATAAACTGATTTGGGAAATATGAATAAAATGCTAATCCATTTATAATTTTTATTAAATTTGATCCAAATCAAGCATAAGATCGATAAAAAGGCAGCGGGCGCGTCTGTTGCTTCCTGATGTCTGGCCCAAGATAGATAGATATTATGCTAGCGATATGGGCGCAGCTCCCTACAGTGCGGCGGCCGAGTATACATGAGCAGTAGTACTCTTCTATACTTTGTAGTCCTTGTTGTGTTGGATTTAACAAAATATACGTATAGTACTGTCGTAAAAGCGTACGTGAGTGGGCGATGGTTTGTGATGACCACGAAGTTTCGTGCCTCTACCATGTGACGAAAATACCTTAAAGCCTCGTGCACTGCCAACAACTCACGGTCGTACAAACTATATTTTTTCTGTGCTGAGTTCAGCTTCTTGGAAAAGAAACCCAGTGATTCCCATTGCAGAAAACTGAGATGGAGGAGTCACCGTTGGAGGCACCAAGATCTCTAACCTCCAGTACGCAGACGGCACCACGCTTCCGGCCGCCAATGAAGCAGAAATGGTGGAGATACTGAATAGAATTGAGCGCAATAGCCTGGAAATGGGTCTCAAGATCAATCACAGCAAAACCAAGATGATGGTAATAGACCGAAGCAGAAAGCAGCAACTCACGGGAACTCTTGGGCTTGAGGTGGTTGATAACTTTATCTATCTCGGTGCAAACATCAGCAATACAGGTTCTTGTGAAAAAGAAATCCGGAGGCGCATACAAATGGCCAAAAGTGCAATGTCGCAGGTGCAAGGCATATGGAGGGATCGTAACATTTCACGCAAAACCAAAACAATACTGGTCAAAAGTGTAGTCTTCTCCATATTTAGCTACGGGGCTGAGACTTGGACTTTAAAAAAGGCTGACCGCGACCGCATTGATGCCTTCGAGATGTGGTGCTGGAGGAAAATGCTTCAAATTCCCTGGACTGCCTCCCGTACAAACAGCTCTATCTTACGCGAACTGAACATCAAGATCAGACTGTCGACTACCTGCATGCGCAGAGTACTAGAGTTCTTTGGCCACATTGCCAGGAAAAATGGCCACAACCTTCAACTGCTCATCGTAACTGGCATGGTTGATGGCAAACGACCAAGGGGCCGCAGCCCAATAAGATGGGCAGATCAGGTTCGCTCCACACTGGACACCCAATTGCACGTCGCACTTCATGACGCTAAGAACCGTCACAGATGGCGAGATACCATTACTAAGAAGCTAATCCAGCGGTAACTTCACGACCCTCAGTAATGAGGAATACGACTCAAGGAGGAGGAGGATTCCCATTGCTTAACATCTTGTTGCTGCAGCAAGGCCCCTTATTGACATGTCAGATGCATTTGTTATTTATTTATTTATTTGGATCTTCAACAAAGGTTACACAGACATAGTATAAATCACTAGGCATGGGGTCCTTTAACGTGTGCTCCTTCAGTTACAGGAGACCACAGCATGCACATATAACTAGGTGAATATAAAAAATAAAAAAGTTGAAATTCACATTAAATACCATACAGATTACACAAAATTTGAAATTCAGAAAGAAAAATCAAACAGATCTCAAAGAAAGCTCAGCATTAGAACGCGGATGGACTAAAATCGTAGCGTTGGAAAGCGTATCGGGCCGTATGTGTTGATGGCTGACCCAATCGTAGCTGTTAAGCCGTGGGCACGCCAATTATAGCGGTAAGTCCCCTCTTTGAGGCGTGGCTGGAAAGACCTCACGGCGTGCTTACCTTCCGCATGACGCAGGTCCTTACCGGACATGGCACGTTCGGGAGGTCCCTGCACCGGATTCAGGCGGAAGAGACGCCCGGGTGTCGCCACTGTGTGGAACGCCCGGAGGACACGGTGGAGCACACAGTCAAGGTGTGCCTTGCTTGGACGGATTGCCGTGCCATCGGCGATCGGCGGAGGAGACCTCACGCGCTGGGCCTTAGTTCAGGCCATGGTCCAGAGCGAAGAGGAGTGACAGGCGGCCGGCTCCTTCTGCGAAGCAGTAATGCTAGCAAAGAAAGAGGCCGACCGCCGTAGACGCGGGCTTGCGAAGAGTGAGCCATGGATAGCTCACTGACCGACCACCCGGTAACTGTCCGGACCGAGCCCAAGACGTCGAAATCGCGCACTGTTTCCCCACGCCTCAAGGAGTTGTCAGCAACAGCAGGCGCCCAGCTGGGTCAAAGCCTACTGGGTCCAGGGTTATCCGAAAGGGAGCTCAATCCCTGTATGAAGACTAGAAAGAACGGGGTGGCTTTTAGTCAGAGTCCGACACTATCTCCTGCTCCGCCCAAGAGCGCGGGTTGTCATTGGATGATTTTTGACCACCATAAAAAAAAGCTGTTAAGCCGTGTTTTGTGCTCGTGAATGGTGTTCTAACGCGAAAACGCATAAATCGGAACCGGTGTCTATTAAAATAACATTTTCGAATGGTGGTCCGTTACAAAAATACGGCCTTCAGACATTTATATTTATTTTCCTTCATTGATATTTAATTAAATAATTATATACAATTAAAGGTTATAATTTTCCCCTTAGTTTAAAACTATTTTGATTAATATCTGCATGAAGAGTGCTTCACAAAGCGGGTCAGATATGCCCAATGATCTTTATCAAAACTAGTACAAATACAACAAAAATCATAGCAAAAATATTCAGACGTTATTAAAATTTAAAAAGAAAGCACTGTCCTATCAAACCGAGTAAAAAACACTTATGGACAATTCTATACGATTCCAAACTTTCAAGGTCAAAATCTATTCCTGCTCTCCAAAACCCTTTAAAACCCTATGGTTATCAAAGGGTTTTAAAGGGTTTTGGACGACGAACCCTTTCAAAGGGTTATTCTTTCAATTGGATATCATACAAGAACCGGTAACCTCTTGAACGAGTTAACTTATTGAAAGGGTTACCCTAACGTTAGGGTTATGAAGGGGCTAGCACTATCAAGAGGTAACCCTTTCCGTTGCTATAGGCGTTCAACCTGTAACCCTTTCGAAAGAGTTAACTTATATTCGGGGTTGTACGGTCCCTGATGCGAACGCGCTACAGCATCGCTACAAAAAGTAGCCGAGCGAGCGAGAGGCTTTAGTGAATCAGTTTCGCCTCAAACATTTGCATAGGTATATCGAATGTTTGCTTATACATACTTGGTAAAAAGTATCTAGAAATGTCATGACGTTTCCCACGGGTGAATATTAAAATAAACTTATTTGATTTAAAAACAAGCTTTAAATGAACATATTTTTTTCATAGCAAACTTTTATAGCTCATTATACCTATATAATTAATACTCGTCAAGACGAATCATACGAGCCCAAACTCGATGGGGTTGTGTCGTTTAATTACCAAGTTCCTATAGCCACCTTCCCGTCCCATCATCAGATCAACTCCATGTCATAATAATTTTGCATTATCATCTGATTTACACATAATTGCAAAATTTCAGCTCATTCTGTAGCCGGGAAGTGAGTAAAATTTAATTTACAAGATTTGATTGCATATAAACATCAGGACAGGTGAAACTAAATAAAAGCTTGTAATAGATACCGTTTATCAGAATACAGATCGAAGAGGTCATGCGCATATCAAACTCTATAATGAAAGTCATATTAAATCAGTTTAAAAGCTCTAACATTAAAATGCTTTCAGTCTACTGTGTAAAAGAACTAATAAGTATTCGCCACCTTTGGAATTGAGCGTAATAAAATTTCATCACGTTTCGTCTTAATTAAAAACTGTGGCTTTGAATATTTTAATTAGACTGATTGATATTATGTTCCGCAGTGGGCTTTAAGGAAAGTTATGTTATATCACTTCCCTTGAAATCGCTGCACTTTGAAAATCAATCAAAAAATTTTAATTTTTATAAATTTGGTTGGTAGATGTTACATGTTTTTGAATTTTTGGTTCTAGGGTATGCTGGTTTCCTGACGATGTTTTCTTTGACCGTTTTGAGAAATAAATTCTACAAAGTAATGCGCCTGGCTGGGTTTGTATCCGCGACCTTACAACTCGTAAGTAGGGGCCGTTACCACTCGTCCACCACTACTCAATATATAAAGATACTCAAACAATTGGTATAAATAGACAATTAGGGAATTTTGTGTGTAATGGAATGTTACCGTTGTGTTATTTTTATAGATATAAACTAATGCTTGACTGCGATCCCACCAGATGGTAAGCAGTGATGCAATCGTTGACAGTGAGGCACGCTAGTTTATTAAGAGCCTATTCACTCTTGCCTTGAAGACACCTAAATTATAGTCGGACGGGAAGACCGCATCCGGCAAATTGTTCCAGTCCCTGAATGTACGTGGTATAAACGACGAGGTGAAACGCTTGGTCCGGATCGTAGAGGTTACAACAACATAAGGGTGGATATTCGCCGTTCGTCGGCTTGTCCGATGGCAGAAGTGAGATGGTGGAATCAAGTCATGTAATTCTGCGCACACTCTCCAAAATGCATCCTGTAAAATACCGAAAGACTGTGATTATACTGTACTGCCAGCATCTTATGACATATTCGTAATTCATAAACCTTAATTTCGAATGTTCATCGGTTGATTGTATCTCGTACCACAAGGCACATTATGGTGTTTGTAACTTTAGGTACCTAATTCCTTCTTACTTATTTCTGTACATGATTTATATACATTGGAAAAAAAAGCGGTATCCAATCGTGGGTGTCATAGAAAACGATGAAAAGAAACACTCTGTATAACAGATGGTTTTTATGTCTATAAGCGCAAATGTACCAAGAGATGGGAATTCCGTCGTACCTAAGTGTATCGAAGTACATTTCTTTTTTCATTGATATTCGCTGGATAGTAAGCAGTGATATGGTTGATCTCCAAGCTCGCTTGCCAAGTGTATAGTTACACATTTGACTTGAAGACCCCCAGGTCGCGGTTATCAGGAAACACAGACTCCGGTAGGGAATTCCACTTAACGAACAAATAATAAGTTTGCGAAATGTTTTGTGCATTATCTATATGTGGGATGCCCTTGTCCATCATATACCAGTGGTGGATCGCCGTACGTCTACTGGTCATATTATGGAACCGGTCCGAAACAATTAAATATAAAAGTTTTATTTCAAGTAGGTTTTAGAAAGGTTGTATGTTTGTTAATAAATTTATTACGCCAACTGCAACAGTGAAAAGGGATTGAACAAAACCAGTTGACGCTTGACATGATTTTTTATTTCGGTAGTAAGTCAATAAATAAATAAAACTAGTCTTCGCACTAATTTTATACAAACGAAAGATTATATGTATGTGTGTGTTTGTTTATTAATCGTTTAGACTTACATGGCTGCAGGTATTTCCATGAAATTTGGCACACGACCATAGAGGCAGAGCATGGCCCTAGAACTTGCAATAAAACATGTGATATTTACACTTTTATCCCTGGAGATATTTTTATTTTCACGCGAGCAAAGCCGCTATCAGAAGCCAGTATTGCATAAATGCAAGTCAAAGCTAATTCTCCAATCATCAGTACGTGGGCTCTGTAGGTAGGATCGCGGTTTACGTGCATGCATCACAAATATATGGGATTATCGGTTCTCTGGTATGGCATCAAAGTTCTGTGCATTCTGTGAATTATTTAATTTTGCTAGCATTTCTACCTAGCCAGACATTTTAAGAGCCGGTTGTAGTCACTGAGTATTTTGTATGAACTCCGCCCGGGACGATGTCAATTTCGCGGCCCCGTACCAGCAGGTTTTATTTTATAAAAAAATACTATAACTTTTCAAAATATTTGGTTTTGCGAGGACCTTTTCAAACAACATTTTTTTGTAACTTTCATATTATTCGTGACGACATCTCGTAGTCATACACGTTTGAAATCGTAAGTTAAAAAAAATAAATAAAAAAAAATTGTTAAAAAAAATAAAATTAAAATTGTTTATTTGGTCTCAAACGGTTACATTACAAATGTGAATGAAACAGCCCCATTAAGTTATTAATAATACTTGTGTTGGGTTCGTTTCGCTCCTTCCCTTAATTGATACTCAACAATATTGAGACTTATTAACAATTAACATAAAATTAAAAATCAAAAACCAAATTTTTAAACAAACAGAAACAGAACAACAGTTACAGTCAGATTCCTGATTTTTTAATATCAAGTCAACTAATTTATATCATGTACCTATTGGCTTTTGCCCGTCAATTGGTCATATAGTTAGTTTTAATAAAATAATTTCTCATGATATTCTCATTTTTTGAATGGCCTGTTGTCTTGGTGGTTAGAGGCCCTGCCTGCTATGCCGGAGGTCGTGGGTTCGATTCCAAACAAATGTTTATGTGATGAGCATGATCATTTCTTCTGTGTCTGGGTGTAATTTATCTATATTGTGTATGTATTTAGAAATATATAAGTATGTTTATGAGTTGTCTAGTACCCATAACACAAGCTCTGCTTAGCTTGTGACTAGACGGCGTTGTGGAATATTATATTATTATTATATTTATATTTGTGGATTTCCAGAGGTTTAAAAAAGTTCAAAATGAGTAGAACCTGGCTTTAAGCTAGACCTGTATCATTACATCGTGATGCGCACTTCGTCTGGCATGTGAGAGAACTGCAAGAATTTATGTCCTTTGTCAAGCTGAGCAGAATCCTGAAAGTATCTCTGTTATTTCTAACAATTTGTGGAAAGGATAAACCCTTGAAACATTGCTGATTAAAATTCCTCGATAAAATTTGAGGTCCTGCGATTAATAAAATAACGTATACGTATGAAAGGTTGCAGCATATTTTTTTGGAGTTCTTTGGACCGGGACTCTCAAGTTCCTCCTATAAAAATAATATATTATTATAATATATTATTTTTAGTAGTAGGTACCTATTGTGGGACCACAAATAAAATAAATATTTTTTTGGTAACTACTTTAAGGTGGTGCATCACGACTCACATTTTCACTGTTTTTCATACAACCGCTCATAACTGATTATGACGTTATTACACACTTTTCATTAGATATTTTGAAAACACAGTATCTTGTGGATATTATCTAGGTTTCTAAAGAAACCAATTTCTAAATTTGTGTAAAACTAATCCAGTAAAAACCTCTGAAAATGTCCTATTTTGTATGAATTTGACACTTCATAATTTGCCTAAAAATGAAAATAGTCAAAAAGTAATCCTCTAGAGACCTTGCAAATTTTATTAAGATTCTAAATGATGACAACTTTTTCCAAAAACTTTTAAAGGTTTAAAAAAAAACAGCTATTTCCTGGAGCAAGTTTTGTGAAATTTTCGAGTAAATCTCGGAATTACCGAATACTAACAGAGTTTCCAGGCGTTATCTCCCTTTTTTTGCGTTGCCTTTTCGTCAAACATCGCGTTGGATTGCATTAAATGAAGTAACAAGCTTTTAAACCATTTTCGATGTTTACGATAAGCGAGTGGAGAAGGACCCTCTTAATGCCTTCTTTCATGTGGTCCCAAAATACTACTAAAAAAAATCTATTTTATAGGCGAAATTTGTGGCCACGATTCCCGTCTACAGAGCCTCATGATCTTTTTTTGCCCAAATTGAAGTTCCGATCAGTGAAAGTTTAGTTACCATTACCACCTACCTATCTACGTACAAATTTTAAATACTGCTTCATGTCGTTGAACCCTAACAAAATAACTATAAATTGGACAAGACCTATAGTATAGTTTCTACTCTAATTGACACCATCCAATTTGGGTCTCCGGCCTGAATTTTAATCATTTGCAAGACTCAAATCCAATCAAGGCATTTAGTTTTGACCGGCTGAATAGTGATATGTCCAACATTGATTGGGGTAAATGTACAGGCAACAAAAGACATTAGTATGCAGGTCGATTAATACAACTTTTAGGCCCATGTCGCATGTAGGTAATTTAGTTTAATTAGTCAGTTGTAGTCACTCTAGATAATTTAAAATTCATGAAAGGATGGAAGATATTGCTCAAGCAATAAAACATGAATGATACTATTGCGATATGAAAAGAGATCGCATTCTACTGTTGCCCTTATTGTCTGCAACCTATTGATACTTTTCAAGTTTATGGTTTGTATAGAATAGGTGTTTGAATTTGATAGGAAGAAATGGAGGATTGTGTTTCAATATCAGCCAGATCGGCTGTAATGAAGCCAGATTGGGTATCAAGCCTCTTAGTGAAAATAAGTATATAAATAAAAGTGCTTCTTACAATAGAAACTACTACTACTATTTTTATGGTCTAATTTAAGTTAGCAATTATTTGTTTGTTCATGATCATGGTGTGCCAAATAAACATGTTTTCTTACTTTCTTTACTAATTCACAACGCACAAAAGCCTTGCATTATATTTCCGGCTTCACACTATTGCCATTTTATGCCTAAATACCAAACCCTGTTTGACTAAATTATACTTAAAAACAGAACAAAAGACCGTAGAATTAGATCAACGTCCGTTATTAAAACGGACTCAGCGTCTGTCCACGACACTTCACAGCTTTCAGTTAAATAAAGTGCTATCCCAGTATTGTATTGATATTACTCCAAGTTAGTATAAAACACAGATGTTCTTAGCTTCAGTGCCGTGATAATAAATGGATTTGTTCCACTTTGCGTCACTGGAACTGTAATGCTCGTAAAGTTGCAGTTGTAGTTATCCAAACAATCTCAACTGTGAGGTTATTATTCAAGACTGAAAACTGAATAGAAAGACAAGTGAAAGGTGAAAATAATACTAGAGCAATGTATTGCTGGGATGAAAAGTATCTCGACTTAAAGAGTGTTAACATTCATTTATTTTTTAATTTTTAACACCGTTATTTTTATTTTGCACATAGTAATATGATCATAAAAAGTATTATTATATATTAACTAGACTATTTACTTATACTAAAACCTAACTATGTACATAAATATAATACAAACATACATAAATAAAACACAAAGTACACTCAGGCGTCGAAGTACTCCTCCACATCGCTGTCATCCGGAAATGTGCCCAGAAAACTGGCAGCATTGCTACGTTGAATGGCAATACTAATTCTTTGGGCGAAGAACATCCAGTTAGGTTCGTATGGATCCATGTAAACTACTAAATTCTTCCAGCCCCTGCAGTATCATTAATAAACAAACATACAGTACGCCTAAAAGTAGGGATTAATTTCTAAGCGAAACTCGTTTTTACATCATAGCATGGTGTTACGTTACTGTTCCATAATAATTAAATAAGTTAAAATAATGCAGCCATGCACATATTGTTAGGTTGCTAATCCATCATTCATGAAAGCTAATGACCGTAATATCAGATTTGCCGTATGCATAATGAATGGGGCAAAAATCTTTTCTGTATTAGAGGTTTATTTATTTATTTTAAAACCCACTTTGTGGATCCTATTAAATGCTAAGCGACTGGAAGGTGAAGGTGTCGAATGGCGTCAACGACTATCGCAACCCAGTGCTGGGCACGCCACGATTATGGCGGTAAGTCCCCTCTTTGAGGCGTGGCTGGAAAGACCTCACGGCGTCCTTACCTTCCGCATGACGCAGGTCCTCACCGGACATGGCAAGTTCGGGAGGTTCCTGCATCGGATTCAGGCGGAAGAGACGCCCGAGTGTCGCCACTGTGCGCAACGCCCGGAGGACACGGTGGAGCACACCGTCGAGGTGTGCCCTGCCTGGGCCGCATCGCCGTGCCCTCGTGGGGGCGATCGGCGGCGGAGACCTCTCGCGCCGGGCCCTGGTCGAGGCCATGGTCCGGAGCGAGGAGAAATGGCAGGCGGTCGCCTCCTTCTGCGAAGCAGTAATGCTTGCAAAGGAGGAGGCCGACCGCATCAGGCAACGGCGCCCTCGCCGCCGTCGCCGGGATTCCGATCCCGATTTCCGGCCACCGTTGACGCAGGCTCGCGGACGGTGAGCTATGGGTAGCTCGCTGTCCGATGGTCCGGTAATGGACCGAGTCTAAGACGTCGACGGCGCGCACTGTTCCCGCGCGCCTCAAAGAGTTGTCAGCAGCAGGAGGGGCCCAGCTGGGTCGAACCCTACTGGGGACAGGGTTATCCGAAAGGGAACTCGTGCCCCGGTATGAAGGCTAGAAGGAACAGCGCGGGGTTTTTAGTCAGTAAGAGTCTGACACTGTCTCCCGCTCCACCCAAGAGCGGGTTTCGTCAAAGATGATTTTACACGTCGACAAAAAAAAAAAAGTTTGGGAGACCAACTTCAATCTCATTGGAGGAACTGGCCCACAATGCTCTGAGATGGACGTGTGTGGAAAAGAGAGAAGGTGGTTTTTAATCAACAGTGAGATATAAAGGGCTAATTAGATTAGATTTGAGGTAACTATTAACAACTTGACTACTAGATGTTCTTTACATTCTTCTTACCTACAAAATTGATGGAAATGATATTTTAGCGCTGTACTAACTGTTTTAATATCGTACAATTTTCCTTTTTTTATTTATGATAATGATTTATAAATGAATATTTTTTACCACCAAATAGTTTACATTAAATTAACACAAAAGAAAATAAATCTAGTAAATTAATCAAACAAAACATTCATCGAAATATTTAGGTATTTTAATATATAGGTCCCACAAACATGTTTGTGGAAAATGCATGCTGACATTACGAATATAAAAAAATATTTCTACGTATACATACGTAGAAATATTTTTAAGTTATGTCTATCAATATACATACAGTACAAAATAAAATAATTAAACAGATTGCTAACTAAAAAACAAACTTAAATCAAATCAATATTGTGCGTATGTTGAGTTCTAAAATGTATTTATTTAATTCATGAATCCCCAAGCGACCACCGGTGGCCGCGCATCTATTGTCTTACTATTGTGTCTCTAATTGACGGTATCTGAAGGGTTAATTAAAACATTAAAATTAAAACCTTCGATAAAGAGTTATAATGCATGATATATAAATAGTATTAAAGTAGTCTATTCGATAGGTGATAGTGTTTGCCTATATACTTAACTCTTACATTGACTGTACCTATCTGACAAAAAAGTGATTCAACTACCTACACCCCGGAAAATTAAACCACAAGCAAGTATGCCCGAAAGCCAGTACTATACCACATATTAAGGTTAATCCCAAATTAATTCGGATCACCAGTTCAGCGAACAAGTATGTGGGCGGATTTGCACCACATATTTCACTAGGCTGTTTAACATTCATGAAACATGGTGGTCAAAATTTACATGTTGCATGCCCGAAGTGGGCCATCGTGGTAATAAATGTCAACCGGGCTAACAGACTTGGTTACTGGTTAGTGCCTAAGACCGCTGACCGGCCGTAGGCCTTTTAGGTTTCGTGTTCCGTTATAATATACAACGTATGCCTTCAAAAAATAATGCAGCCTTAATATACTACTGTTTGTTTTCCCAAATGAAATAAAAAAATAAAAAAAAAGGTGTTCTCAAAATTCCGCTATTTATAAACTGACTAGCTTCTGCCTCTTCTATAAAATATAATAATAATTTTTATATGATCTTCCACAACTATCACATTTCGTCGTCTAGTCCCAAGCTAAGCAGAGCTCGTGTTATGAGCACTAGACAACTGATAAACTTATATATTTCTAAATACATGCTTATATAGATAAAACACACCCAGACACAGTACATTTGTCCTGGGTGAAAATCGAACCCACGACCTCCGGCTTAGCTGTCAGGGCCACTAACCACTAGACCAACAGGCCAGTCAAAGTATGAAAGTACGTTTCTCCATATAAACTTCGGTCCCCTGTTTCATCCCCCTAGGAGGTGACCTTTGAAAAACGAGAGGGTTTTTCAAAATTCAGTACGAATCATAAAAATAAACCGTATGAAAAATTCCATGCTCCTAGACCCGGTAGTTTCGGTTATGTGTTGATATAACAGTCTCTTTTATATGTATAGAAGATTTGTGGGACGTTTTTTTGGGGACTAAAAGCTACTATGACGAAGCGAAATTAGATAAATGGTTCTGAAAACAGTATTTGTATTGATCTGATGATGAAGCTGGACTAATACTGAAATTCTGTAGTAATAAAACAAAGGTATTACTACTTACTGCTTTGTACGCCCTAGAGGCAAAATATAGCGCCCTCAATGTATTCAATAAGAACTTATAATGTACTTATGTTTTACAATTAATAAATTAATTTTTAATCTACTTTAGCCGTGTTTAGGTTTAACCCTTCAGATACCGTCAATTAGAGACACAATAGTAAGACAATAGATGCGCGGCCACCGGTGGTCGCTTGGGGATTCATGAATTAATGGAAACTTCATGAGATGCACGCTAGTTATAGATGATTGTAATGGTAATATATTATAAATAACCTACCTATAGAACTTAAACACTATTTACGTTTAGCTGTGTGGTAGAATACTATGAAGTGAAAAAAAAATCGGTCTGTTTGCTCCAGTTAATCTCCAAAATGACGGGACCAATTTTGACAGAACTTTTGCCAGCAGATAGTTGATGTTATAAAAAGTAACTTAGTTTAAGTACTTTTATTTTAGTAAAATAGGGTTCGGCGGAAAAAAAAAGGTATGAAATTCTCAGTTGTAGGTCAGGTTTTACGAGTTTGACACGAATGAAGTCACAAGCACACCTAGTAAGTAGGTAATTGATGGCTTGCTGGTGACAGGCAACCTTAAGGTGATGATTTATCATCTATTCATTTTGATGGTTTCATTGTCATCACTGATAATCATTCATTTACATAGCTATACCTGTTAGTTATCTATCAGGAACCAGACCATCTGTTTCCTAATTATCCTGCACTAGTTGCCCCCAGCGGCTTCGCCCGCGTGATAGCAGAAAATTATCCCAAGGGAACATATTTCCGGGATAAAAAGTATCCTATGTCCTATGCCAGGACATGGTCTATCCGTGTACCAAGTTTCATCAAAATCGGTTGTGCCATTTAGGCGTGAAGACGTAGCAAACAAACAAATAAACAAACTCACTTTCGCTTTTGTAATATTAGTAAGGATTCCTGTTTTCAACTTGCGAATTTAGATAGTCAAGGTGAAAAAATAAGGAAGTGCTGACCTCAGCACTTCTTTATTTTTCTCACCTTGACAAAAGAAATGTTCCAATCTACGCAAGCGGTATCACATCGCTTCATTACCTCCGCTCAGTTCAACCCGCACCCCACCCTGTCCCCGCTGAATTAAACACTTTAATTCATTATCAAATCACGATCTGAGTGAAAGACGTTACTTTCATTATCCCAGAGTGTTTCCTTGAGGCAGCGTAACGCAGTGGAAGAATTAGGACGGGTTTGGTTTACATGTATTTTGTCACTTTAATAACAGCCTTAAGAATTAATACAAAACAAGCTATATACCGATAGTACTTTCATCCGCATTGAAAATAAATTTTTCCAAAATTATAAATTTTAAACGTATTTTTGTAGTCATCATCATCATCATTTCAGCCGAAAAAACGGCCACTATCTAACTTAAGCCAAGTGTCAATACAACGAGCGGTCCTGTATGCCTCGCATCTAGCGGATTCCTACGACCCTCATCAGGGCATCGGCCCATCAGGCCCATCTTGTGGGAGACATTTCAACACTGCGTTTTCCGGTATGCGGTTACCACTACAGAACCTTATGGCCCCATTGACCATCTGTTCTGCAAGCAATGTGCCCTACCCATTGCTACTTAACCCCTCGCGCGACGGGGGCTTTGACGACTCTTCGGGCTATGTCGGTGACTTTAGATCTCCGGTGGATAACTTCATTCCTGATACGATCACGTATGGAAACTTCGAATATAGCTCTTACCCTTTGGGTGACTTTAAGCTTTTGGTAAGCCCATTGTGAGCAAGCACGATTCTGAGCCATATGTCATCACCACCCTCCGAACGGAGATAAGGCGAGCCAAACTCGAGGCCCGCAACGTGTGGCTGGGGTCTCTGAACGCGGATCCGTGGGGGCGCCCGTACAAATTGGTACGGGACAAGCTACGCCCCTGGGCTCCGCCGCTGACTCAGAGTCTCCGGCCCCAACTCGTGGAGGGTGTGGTAACCACTCTGTTCCCTGCGCGAGGGGAACACTCCCCCCCGCCCATGGCTCCGCCCCCGCCAGCAGTGTCTGACGCGGACCACAATAGCGACGACGACGACAACGCTCCAGAGGTGACCGAGGTAGAGGTGAGAGTGGCGGTGCGAAGGCTGAGTGCCAAGAACACCGCCCCAGGACCCGACGGCTTGCCAGGGAAAGCCTGGGTCCTGGCCATGGAGGCTCTCGGGCCTCGACTAAGAGGGCTCTTCAGCGCATGTATGGAGAGGGGCCAGTTTCCACTTCGCTGGAAGACGGGGAAACTGGTCCTCATCGCGAAGCCAGGGCGCCCTGCGGACTCTCCGTCCGCGTACCGGCCCATTGTGCTGCTCGACGAGGTGGGCAAGCTCTTTGAAAGAGTCATTGCAAACCGCCTCGTCGCGCGGCTAACACGGGTGGGGCCGGACTTGTCGGACGGACAGTTCGGCTTTCGCAGGGCGCGCTCTACGGTGGACGCCATCATGCGCGTGCGAGCCCTCACGACAGGGGTTGCGGTGTCCCGGGGCAGGAGCGTCGTAGCAGTGTCCTTGGACATTGCCAACGCGTTCAACTCCCTGCCCTGGAGTACGATCCGGAGGGCACTCCGGTACCACCGGGTGCCCGAATACCTCTGTCGAGTGGTCGAGGCTTACCTGTCGGACAGGTCAATTATCTACCCCGGTCACCAAGGAGACTGGAAACGTCGAGAGATGTCGTGCGGTGTTCCGCAGGGGTCGGTTCTAGGCCCACCCTTGTGGAACATCGGCTACGACTACGTGCTGCGCGGCGACCTCCCTGACGGGGTCAGCGTGGTCTGCTACGCAGACGACACGCTGGTTCTAGCGCAGGGAGAGTCGCACCAGGCGGCGGTCGCTCTAGCGACACGCGGGGTTGCGATAGTCGTTGATAGGATCCAGGAGTTGGGACTCGAGGTGGCGCTGCACAAATCCGAGGCCATGTTTTTCCACGGCCCTCGGAATGCACCACCATCAGACTCCCAACTTACGGTAGGAGGAGTTCGCATCGGCGTCGGGTCGACGATGAAGTACCTGGGACTCGTTCTCGACAGCCGATGGAATTTCGGAGAACACTTCCGACGTTTGGCTCCCAAACTCAACCGGGCCGGGGCTGCTCTCAAGCGGCTCCTGCCCAACCTTGGGGGTCCAGACGCCTCCTGCCGGAGGCTCTACGCGGGGATCGTTCGGTCCATGGCCCTCTACGGGGCGCCGGTGTGGGCGCCGTCGCTGGCAAAGCGACCGGCGTCCATACTGAACGCCTGCCAGAGGGTCATGGCAATACGGATGGTGCGGGGTTACCGCACGATCTCCCGCGAAGCGGCGAGCCTTCTGGCTGGCCTACCACCGTGGGATCTGGAGGCAACAGTCCTTGCACACATGCACGATAAGCGCGTGGAGATGCAACGCCGGGGTGAAAGTCCACTACCGCGACAGGTCGAGGTATGGCGGACAGAGCTCCGGCGGGATCTCACGGTGAAATGGCGTCAGCGACTATCGCAACCCAGTGCTGGGCACGCCACAATTATGGCGGTAAGTCCCCTCTTTGAGGCGTGGCTGGAAAGACCTCACGGCGTCCTTTCCTTCCGCATGACGCAGGTCCTCACCGGACATGGCAAGTTCGGGAGGTTCCTGCATCGGATTCGAGCGGAAGAGACGCCCGGGTGCCGCCACTGTGCGGAACGCCCGGAGGACACGGTGGAGCACACAGTTGAAGTGTGCCCTGCTTGGGCGGAGCAACGCCGTGCCCTCGTGGGGGCGATCGGCGGCGGAGACCTCTCGCGCCGGGCCTTGGTTCAGGCCATGGTCCGGAGCGAGGAGGAGTGGCAGGCGGTCGCTTCCTTCTGCGAAGCAGTAATGCTAGCAAAGGAGGAGGCAGACCGCATCAGGCAACGGCGCCCCCGCCGCCGCCGCCGGGATTCCGATCCCGATTTCCGGCCACCGTAGACGCGGGCTCGCGGACGGCGAGCCATGGGTAGCTCGCTGTCCGATCGTCCGGTAACTGTCCGGACCGAGCCAAGGCGTCGACGGCGCGCACTGTTCCCGCGCGCCTCAAGGAGTTGTCAGCAACAGGAGGGGCCCATCTGGGTCGAAGCCTACCGGGGTCGGGGTTATCCGAAAGGAAACTAGAGCCCCGGTATGAAGGCTAGAAGGAACGGCGCGGGGTTTTTAGTCAGTAAGACTCTGACACTGTCTCCCGCTCCACCCAAGAGCGGGCTTCGTCAATGATGATTTTCCCCGTCGACAGAAAAAAAAAAAAAAAGCCATATGTCATCACACGCTAGTTTATAGTGTTATATTTTTCGTTACCGAGTTGAATGAACAGATAGGACGTATCGTGACTGCAGTGCGCCGCGATCAATGATACATGACATTTCTATGAGTCTTTTTGTCATTAATGCTTTATATTTTTCTTGTTGTTTTTTTTATACGGCCTCTTTCTTATAATGTGAATGTGAGAATACTGTAGGCTCCACACGAATTCTTAGATTACTTCCTATTACGACTCTCTTGTCACTAACATGCATTCACGCGTTACTCTGCGTGGTGCGTGGCAGTGTGATAATCGCTTCAATTTACAATCACTAAAACATTATTTGTTTACACTCGCAAATAAACGAATTAACAAACAAACACACGTATGGCGGCGCGGGGCACATGGCGTTCAACCAATCAGCGCTCGAAATGCGTTTCGATCTTGGTATACCATTTCACAATTTACCACCGATTTCTGATTTAAGAATTTGAAGTATTTCTTAAGCTCTACTTTAGCCAGAAAATCTTTCACATTTTTTTTTATTTAAGTAGGGTTATTAACGTTTCAAACGTTTATAACTCTTAACTTCTCTTTTATTAACGTTTCAAACGTTTATAACTCAAAATAGTCAATTCAGAAAACCGCTCTAGTATGTCAATAAATGTAGCAGATTCAATGACCGCTATTGCAAAATCTGGCAACCTTACATACACTGAAAAAAAAAAACCACGTTGCGTAAGCGTCTCATGAGAGAGATTGCTCTAGTTGCAAGCTTGTCAATATTGCAGTAAGAGTCGAAACTACAAAAGAATTCATGTGTACACGTCGTACAACAAATCGGGCGTTAAGGAACGAAGGCAAGGAATAAATAAAGGAATGACGAGGTCATTGTGTGTTACGAGTTGAGAAGCTCGTGTCAGGGCATCCGCGGAACCCGGATGCGCGTTTGGAGAACTAAGGACGTTCTGTTTTGCACGTGAAATATTATCCAAGTGTACATTTCATGTGACGTTCATAATCTTAAATTATTTGAGACAATGAACGAATGAATTTGTCTATCCTGCATTTTTTTTAGGTGGGAAAATCATCCAATGACATCATCCAAAATCACCCAGTGAGGACCTACGTCATGCGGAAGGTAAGGACGCCGTGTTGTCTTTCCTGCCTCTCCTCAAACAGGGGACTTACCGTAATAATTATAACTTGCCCAGTGCCAGGCATACGTTGTTAATCTGTATGAAAATTGTAACACACTACCCTTTAGTAAACCAAATAGGGACTAGGGGCAAAGCAGTCTTTAAAGTCACGGGCGGCATGTTGGATTCAGAATGAAACGAAGATTGCTATGTTTCAAACCCGAACGCTAGTGAGGGATTTATATAATTAACTCCTGAGCAATGCGAAGGAGTTAATATAGGAATCTCAGTGAAGTGAGGAATTCAAACCGCCCAAGACAAATACGGCTTTGTCTTCGTGTTGCATACTTTACTTTTATGCTATCTATAAGATAATTAAAAAACAATGAAATACATTATAATTTGAGAAGTATTTAAGGCAGAAGTTGCTATGTCACGTTGGACTGGAAGCTAACCCCGAGCTAGTTTTGAAAAGGCTACGGATATGACGATAGGTGAAAGTTTGCAAGTATGTGTGAGTGTGACTGTATCAGATACTGTATTTGTATGTTTTTTACTCATTCGTGTTCTAACGGCTGAATGTATATGGATGTTTAGGGTTCATGGGCAGACCAAGACTTGGAACAGAACATTTAAGACTTTTATCCCAAGAGTATGTATCCTTAGAATGACTTTTTACTGCCACGCAGGTGAAATCGCTTGCAGAAGCTTGATTAAACAAACGTAATTTTAAGTAATATCCTATCAGTGATAAACATTGTACAAAAGAGTTCAAAATAGATAAAATATGGTGCAACTCGTAAGTCGCGGCCGTTACCATTTGGCCATCACGGCTCACAACCTTGGTGAGGGGCAACCTTTTTGTATTAAAAAAAATGACACCTCTAAAGCTCAAGTTACTGTTAAAATACTGTTTGAATCAAACTAAATGAATATAGTTCCTCGAAAGTTGGTCGTAAAACCAGAGTCCAAAAGCTGCACAATAAAGTCTGCCTTTAACACAATTACATTACGTATACGAAGTCTGGGCTGGAACTGAAACTAGAGGTGGAATTGAAAATACATGGAACACGTGAATACAAATCTATTGTCGAAACAAACTCCTAAGTTACACGGTTCGATTTCTTTGAACGTAGCATTGGGTTTATATAGATGCCTATCTTTAGGCATAGACACGTTTGACTGTATCATAGATTCATTTTGCTTATATTAGGACAAAAGAACTGTCCTTGTCACCTTGTCACATGTTCGTTTTTATCTTCGTCCTTTATATATTGAATATAGAATACAAATAAAAATCGAACGTCATGTTCACCAAAAATCTTTGAATAGTACACTATTGTGTAATTTTCTCTCTCTACTGTTTTTGCCTCAAAAGGAGAAATCGGAATCCTTACAGGGTCACTTCGTTGTCCGTCTGTTTATCAAGACCCTTTATCCCAGGAACATGTGTCAGGTGTGAGGTATCGAGTTGAAATTAGAACCATATACTCAGGTTTGCGGTCAAACTTCTAAGTTAACGAAAAAAAAAAAGATACGGCCGTTTATGTCGTAAAAACGTGTATTTCGGCACTCTCAAGGAAATTAAAATTCGTAGGGTACTTCCCGTTGACCCAGAAGGCTGGAATTTGATATGATTAGGAAGAAATCTTAAAACAGTAAATAAGTTGTTACGTCACAAAAAATATTTATTTGCGATTTGGAAATATCTTTGAGACTCGATTCGGGAATTGAACTATTTACATAGGTATTAATTTATTTAACTTCTTTACAACAAATAAATTTAAATTAATTAAAACTAACTTAAAAAATAAAAATACAACC
The DNA here is from genome assembly GCA_949319445.1 of Mythimna lalbum. Taxonomy (NCBI): domain Eukaryota; kingdom Metazoa; phylum Arthropoda; class Insecta; order Lepidoptera; family Noctuidae; genus Mythimna; species Mythimna lalbum. The sequence goes on along the minus strand of OX439346.1, from coordinate 18,461,398 downwards.
CTAAAGAACTAAAAAAAAAATGATGAGTTTGTATGGAACCCTCAGTGCGTGAGTCCGACTTGCAATGGCCTAGTTTTTTTTAACTGATACTGTCTGTCTGTATGTAAATAGATAGTATCGCTAATTTGGACAAAAATCTTTTTATTAATGACAAACACGCCAACTACGTTTGTGGCGAAACACTAGCTTATTTAATTTCATCCAATGAGATCTCTGCGCACTTACCGTAATTGCACTTAAATTGTCAAAGCATAGACGACTGTAAAATAAACGCATTAAAGAGTGTTTTCCTCTGCAGCCTTAAGCCTCAGCTCGCCCGCCGCTTTGCGGAAACCCACAATATGCTAATTATATCCCCAAAAGCGAAGTTAAATGTTTTTAAGTTTAAACAAATCTCTTTATCGGTCTGCCTCATTCGTGGATGCTGTAATATATTGTGCCCACGCTTTTGACTTTTGCCTCTATTGGTACTGGCTAAATAGATTAAAGTTTTTTTTTTTTTTTTTGTTTTAACCATGCTCTTTGTCTTTGTTGCAATCATCCTTACTAATAAATATTATAGAAGCGAAAGTGAGTTTGTTTGTTTATTTATTTGTTTGTTACGTCTTCACGCCTAAATGGCAAAACCGATTGTGATTAAACTTGGTACACGAGTAGATCATGTCCTGGAAGTATGTTCCCTTGGAATAATTTTCTACTATCACGCGGGCGAAGCCGCTGGGAGCAGCTAGTACCTAATATATATAAAACTTATAGACTAAACCGGTGGCGATATCATTTACTTAATGAATTTTCCTGCTCTATGGTGGAGCGCGAGGGTGTATCAAAATGTACTGTTTAAAACCACACTTATGTTTCCTCAGTTGCCCTTTGCGTTTTAAGACCACAGGGAACATTTTCAGAAATTGACCATGACTCTAGTAGACTTCAGACCTGCCGGGGGCCCTTTACGACGCTATTTAATAATAATAGTAGTTTTAACGTCATCTTAATCGTATATCAATAAGTTAGATTTAAAGTACTGATTAGTCTTTTGTGCTAGATTGTAATCAAAAGAAATATTTGCTTCTGATCCTAGAACTAACTAAATAGAATACAAGTCTTATATTAAACTAAGTAGATCCTCTGATAAGTAGAATAGCAATGCAGATGGTATTGCTATTTTAACAAATCGCTTCCTACACTTCGGATTTTGGAACTATGCTAATTAGATCATTCGCCGCGGGCAAAGTGTTATGCAACTAATCTCTTTATCAGCTACCCTCATTCCTGAATCCGTAATATATTGTGACAACAGTCTCATTCGTATACACACGAGTATGGACTGAGCGCTTTCAAACCAGATACATACTCGTATGAAGTGAATTCGAGCATATACTTAAATACTGGCATTTTTACAATTCTAATTGATCTACTCGTACGTCATAGACGGATGGGTAATTGAGTTCTGCGAAGCACAAATTCGAAAAATCAAATTCGTCTACCATGTCATCAAGCCAATAGAATTCATTTCGTTTTTTAAGTTGTTAAGGAGATGACTTTTGAAACATGTAGAGTTATGAATTTTATTCGGTTGATATTGAACATATGAGTGCGTTACGCATATCCCCAGGACCCAAAATACAGGTGCTGCCTACTTTAGGAACCATCATCCAAAACAACTGGTTCCTAAAATAGTTAGAGACAATGTAAATGATTATGCAATTGTTTTTTTTTTTGTATTTATGAACAATAAACATTAATTTTTATTTCAGGTGCTGCAGACAAATATAAATAATATGTAAAGAGACAAGCACAGTCGTTCTGTCTCTCTTGACAGAGTAGTCAATTTAGCAAGATATTACTCAGTCCATTCTCTATCTGTATGGTTTTGTCCTATTGTATCTGTTTATGTCGCCATCCTACAAGGCCACATACCCATGTAAAAGGGTCACGTTCATTAAGAAGTATCTTTTTGTTTAGATATAGGCCCCTTTTTTGTTAATCGTAGGTGGTTCGTTTAAAAAGGTTCAAACGGAATAAGGACCATGTTATTTACTCATTCATATTTTTACTGACAACTCTGCCCTTGACCTAGTTTACAAGAATAATGTACTGTAAGGGTTGTAGCTTCGGATCGAGGTTTAGGCTTCTGGGATTTGTTGTTTATGAAGAGAAACTTTGGATACAATATTTCAATACCTACTTTATATTATCGGTAGTCCTATTAAATATTTTATCAAGACTTAAAACAATTCAGACATCAGAAACATTTATTTCACCCCAAAGAGATTTAAAGAGGTATATGTTTAATGTCTTTGTTCCACCCCGTTAGCACTTTTGAACTGTCATACTGTCGGTCAGTCAAAAACAGTGAAGCTAAACAACACATTGCAAATATTTTCTTATCAAATTCAAATTCAATTCTAGAACAATCATTCAAAAATACGTTCATCTAACCAACCAGCACGCTAACATGGTACGTTTTTCTCGTACGATTTCCTTTGATAACAAAGTAACTACCGGATATCTATGGTAAATACACACATTTAGAAAATCATCAAAACGCTTCAAGAATCTTAGGGTATATAAAATCCTTGAAACGCTTATGTTAATGACATTAGTTAAATTGACGTCAACGTCCTGTTTACGTTTACAAAAGATCTTTTAATTTAATGGCGCCAACTGGTAGTGTAATTTCCTGAAAATCTGTTCGTCAGAGAATAGTATAAACTCCATTTTACGCCTAAATAGTAACTAACAAAGCTAACGTCATATTTGGTGTAAAAGATGAAAACCAATTTTTAACACAATGTGTTCCCACATAGAGCTTACGTTCCATTTCTAAAACAATGTTAAGTTGTTAGTCAAAAAGTTTTTAGGTCAAACAATATACAATCTAGTATTGTTCCAAATCTCGTGACAGTTTTTGACGTCCACTTTTTTTTATCAAATACGGATATGTTTTTTTAAAGAGTTGCCGTGGCCCTGGACACAATAAAGCAACTGATAGGCAGTAAAAGTCTGATACTCTCTCTCGCTCCACCCAGAGCAGGAGTCTATTGATGGTTTCTCATCGAAAAAGGATTAATCATATTCAAGAATTAGAACAACTTTTGCTCTGAAAATACTACAAAGAAATTTTAAGTGCCATACCAGGACATGGTCTACCCATGTGCTAAATTTCATCCAAATTTTTTCACCCGTTTGAGAGTAAAGGAGTATCAAACTGTGTACACATAACTTTACAATATTAGTGTGATGTGAATATATTGCTTAATAGAAGGACCTTACAATGAAAATGTAAGCTAAAATAATTAAGAATAAGAATAACTTTTATTGTTCATTGTTACAGTAAATGAAGAATACCTTAAAACTATTACATAATCATAAATTGTCTGTAACTGGTTTGGAATTATACTTATATTTGGATGGTGGTCCCCAAACTAGGTATAACCTGTATCTTGGGGACCTGAGTTGAGTTAACTTACTTTGTAATAAATATTGTAAGTAATGGGCGAACATGTAGAAATTATATCAAGTAGAAATCGGCAATTGACACATAATATAGGTATGTAAGTACAGGTACAGGTTGGGTTTGAAAAATACTTGGAGCATACGTCTTACATGACAAATGTTCATACAAGTACACTCATGCAAGAGAGTGCGAAAGGCGTCTCTTGCATTCACGTTTTCTGAATGCTAAAGGTGTTGTATCTGATGTTGTTTTCTAAAGCGGCAAAAGCTTTAGTACGTCAGTGACGTATTGTGAGTTCAGCAGGTGAAAACTCAATATTGTCCTCCTCTTCCACCATTACCAGGATTTTCATCATCATCAGCTTTTTTAATGTTCCCACTGCTGGGATTCAGACCTCTTTTCTCTAGGAGAGGGAATGACCGTAATCCACCACGCGGGTCCAGTGCGGGTTGGTGAATGTCACATAATATGGGTTGGTGAATGTCACATAATATGTGACATTCACCAACATTTACAAGATATTATATACATAACTACTACACAAAGTAATGCGCCTGGCTGGGTTTAAACCCGCGACCTAAAACTCGTGATTCGGTGACTTTACTACTCGGCCACCACTGCTCGCACCAGTGTTTTACATGGAGCTAATCTGACCTCCACAACCGAGTAAGTGGGTAACATGATACCGGCAAGGCAAGACTGTTGTCCGATTTTCTGGATTCTGTGGGTCTACAAATGACATCCAGAACCAACGACTAAATGTGCTTTTCGAAGCACGGAGGAATCTTGGTATGTAATTTATTTTTAATTGTTGGTTGGCTCGCACTTGACCATTGAATCAGGTGAGATAACCTGATTGAAAGCGACGATATGGCCCACGATGTGGTCGAAGATGGAGCACGCGTGCCTAGAAGTAACCTATTCACTCTTTTTTTTTTTTTTTTGTCGACGGGGAAAATCATCTTTGACGAAACCCGCTCTTGGGTAGAGCGGGAGACAGTGTCAGACTCTTACTGACTAAAAACCCCGCGCCGTTCCTTCTAGCCTTCATACCGGGGCACGAGCTCCCTTTCGGACAACCCTGTCCCCAGTAGGCTTCGACCCAGCTGGGCCCCTCCTGACCTATTCACTCTTGACTTAAAGATCCTCAGGTTATAACTAAAGTATTACTCAATCTTGGGGATCCACCCATTTGACGAGCTTCTTAAACAACAATACACAAGTATCGATAATGTCAGGAGCATCAATACAACCTGTCTAGAATTTTTAAAGTGTAAATTTGAATTTTTTAAAGTTTTTTTTCGCCTTCTTCAGTTCAGTATTGCGACCGTCAATTTAGAGGCATGTGCATGGAACAGAGTATAAAGTCTCACAAACCTTCATTAAAAAGAGAGGATCCTCCGACCAGACACATATTTTGTCTGATCTGCGCAACTGCTTGATAGTTGCTACTCTAATTGCGCGATGCAGGATTTCGAATTTGCTATGTGGCGCCATTGACGTCGCTAAATCCCTCTACAATCATTAAAATCGTAAATCCTAATGTAATCAACAATAACACAAAAAAACTTCCGGAAATATAAATTTTGCGAGCTACCCTGGAGAATCCTCGACAGAATTTCTGAACGACACCACCAAAATTAGTTGACACATAGAAACACACATCTATCTGTTTGTACTATCGACATAATACAAACTGCACCGTGTTAGCAGTTTGCTTTGATCATACAATTTTAATGGGAACCTCTGTTTGTTGGTTCGTGATAGCTTGCACTAGTGCTGTAATAACATTTGTTATAATACATGTAGGTACCTACTAGGTTTCTTGATATCGCGTGACCCCCTTTGTGGGGCCACTCAAATGTGCAGATATTACAGGCACTGACTGTTGCAGCTCTTTGATTAACCACATGGGGCCTGCCCCGAATATGCGAAATGTGCAGCGTCTATGTACTAAAATGCAATTGGATATTTTATTGTTTAATAGCGACCTGGTCCAGCATCACGCGAGAGTTATCTTTGATTTTGAGTTTATCGAGTTCATACAGATAAACAGACGCGGTGGGGAACTTTCTGATATTGCTGTTTAATCTACACTGCTACACTATATTTATTATTTATCTATATAATTAAAAACGTTTGTAGGAGGTAATCTTTGAAATTACTGATCCGATTGCTAAAATTTTTTCACCAATAGATAGCTTTGTTATTCGTGAGTGTCAAATGTATGTTTTATGTACGCGGCTGAAGCCACCGGCAAAAGCTAGTAACAAATAAAACAAAAAAAATTTCTATTTTAGGAAACACTGTCATACATTAAATTAGCTGCAATTAGCATTTCAAACATTTGTAAGTATGTGGAAAAGTGGGGCGTTGTGGGAACATCTCGGTATCACTTTAATACCTACTCGTGAAATCTTAAAGCGGTGACGTCATATTTCAGTTATATGTTATGCGCATAAACACGCGATCGTTTACTACAATTAAATTTCACCGTACCTCCCTAATTTTAGAGATAACAAGTCTCACAGCCCCCAAGCATCACTCACTATGCATATTTCAGGTAAGTATTGCTAGCAACCAACAACAACAACAAAACAGTACCGGATATCCGGTATAGAAAGTGGATCAAAACAAAAACTTGCTTAGGTACTCAGTTGCTAGGTGATGGAATAGCCTGACTCATACACTTCACAAGTTTGCTTGTTGTTCGAATTACAGAAAGTTAGCTTCCGTAATTATACTCGTATTGTTGTTTGCGCTTCAATTTAGATTCCATTGCGAATGGAACGAATATTAGCGTTGCTTTTTGGATCATTTATATAGGTATTTATCTACCAACTCGCCCCAACTTGCCCAGCTGGGTCCAAGCCTACTAGGGTCAATAGTTTATTTCTGAAAGGAAAGCTAGGCCCTCGTATAAGGTAACGAAGAAACAGGAGTGGGTTTTTAGTCAGTAAAAGTCTAACAGCCGCTCTGCCTAAGAGCGCGGGATGTCATTGGATGATTTTCTTAAAATAATAATAATAATAATTAATATACATGTATTATACATGAGGATTGCGGGAAGCCGATGGATGCGAGACGCGCAGGAGCGTTCGTTGTGGCGATGCTTGGGGGAGGCCTATGTCCAGCAGTGGACGTGTATCGGCTGAAATGATGATGATGATGATGATTATACAGCCAAACCGGTATCATGAATCACTCTATCTATTGGTAAAAACTACATAAATATCCGTTCTGTGGTTTTTGAGTTTGACACGATCGACAGACGCGGGGGAGGACTATGACTTTATATTATGTAAATAAATATTCTTATATTTATACTCTCCTTAGAGTAGTCTGTACTTATGATGAAAATCGTCATAATGAAACCAATGATTGCACTGAACAGAACAATTGTATGATTCTTGTGTTCTGTGAATAATTGTATACATTATTTCCGTTTTGAAGCTCCGCTTTGACAGCAGTTGGTGTCAACTGAATATCCGCTTTCCCCAGAGCGTTAACGAAGCAACACGCTGAACGCAGCACAACATAAGTTAATTAGCATTGGCAACACTTTACACACACCGTCCGTCACATCACCCGGATTTTGTATGGCTTTACCCGTTTTAATCTCATACATAACAGGATTCCAACCCTTCCACGTCGCGATGAAAAGTGAGAGAAAGTACAACAGAGATGAATAGCCGCCATGTCTTTTTAATTAGTACTTAGTGGGTTCCGTGTCGGGCTGATGACTGCAAGAATTTCTTTATGGGCACAGCTTAGAGGAATAATGAAAAAACTTTCCGCATTAACTTGTTGGGCCTGTAAGCATTTTTTTATGGAAGTACTAAGCGATTTTAATTAAATGTGGTTTTGCGTACCATTAAGTATACTGGTGTATTCATTTGTTAAAATATTATGCAGAGGCATTTGTAAGTTTGCATGTATCTCTGGAACGACTGATCTGATTCTAAAAATTATTTCATTTGCATTATTCCAGAGGGCTATAAATTATTTTCGTATTAAAAAATTCTCAACTTCACGCGGTCCAAGTCATTGGAAAAAGCTAGTATATTTTAATGATATAAAACATTTTCCCTGTAGAGTTCAGCGGTGGATATAGTTACAAACTTACAACCAGTGCCGTAACTGACCTTTTATATGACCGGTGCGATATTCTATAACTGCGCGCCTAGAAAAAAGTTTAATATAAATAAAAAGGACAGGATATAAAAAAATTGCGCCCCTCTAGGGACTACGCCTAGTGCCTAGGCACCGCCCTAGTTACAGCACTGCTTACACTAAAATAAAGTTATAAAATGTGTACAAAAAGATCTCTTTCTGTACACAACTCAATCTATTGGAATCCAATTAATACAGATGTATTCATTGGATTTCAATAGATTGAGTTGTTTAAATAAAGAGTAAGCTCACACTGTATGCCGATTACAGCTACCAGACGATCACGCTTGAAAATGAGTGAGTTCTCAATACATGTATTGTTCCCCATTATCAAGGCAACTCAAACATAAACATACTTTTAAAGGCAGCGCTACACATTATACTAAGTATTCGTACTTCATATAAATCCCTGTTCTCAAAGTTCAAGTACTTCAAACTGTGGGTTTACTAAGCCGCTGGGAAACTGTCGAGCGAACTTTAAAAGTAGACTGCGGCTAAAACCACTAATCCTATTACCCACATACTTTACTCGTATCATGTGAAAGACTAATTTTTTAAGGTGTACCTTCAGTTACTTTTTGCGGTCCAGATTTTGTATCTCTGTTTTTTGTTTCTCTTTCGAAAAATCGTAAAGGAATTATCGGGCCTCGTCAATTTGGGAAACATCTCTTTGAAGTGCGTATATAACGGGTCTTTATCTAACGGTGAGCTACCCATTGCTCGCCATCCGCAAGTCTGCAATTATGGTGGCCAGGGGTCGCCTGCGACTCCCGATGCCAGGGACGTTGAAGATTTGTTTTTAATAAAGAAACATTAATCAGCCACGCCTCAATGGATGAATAAGAATCGGAATAATTAATTTACAAAAAAACATGGAACAATTAGGGAATTATCTTAGAATTGTGATCTGGCAAGTTTCGCTATTTATGGGCACAAAAATATTGATATAATCAGTTTCAATTTCTGTTAATAATTGTTGACGGATTTGGACGAAACTTTGCCCACGGATGTACCATGAAGGGATATTTTGATCCCGGAAGTTCGGTGGAACAATTTTCGACATTCACGTGGGTAAGGCCTGTGACTACAGATCCAATATTGCTTATATTTATATATCTTTACTTTTACCCATACTAGTCACAGCGCTGATTTGTTTCCATTTTATTTCACTAGATTCATGTATTTTTCATTTTCATTTTTTTATTATTATTTTTATGTTTCTTCGTTGTAGTTTGAGTAGTTATAAGTATATATATTAGATATAGTGTATTTGTATTTTATAGATTACTAGCTTTTGCCCGCGCAGCTTCGCTACCGCTCTTAGATACTATGTTCTACTATACCCTACTCTACCCTACCTTACTCTACACTACTCTACCCTACCGTACCCTACTATACCCTACCAAACTTCACATAAACCATCTACTAAATAGTCCGAACAAAGCCTAAACATTTGGTTTGGATAGGTGAGCCCGTTCTTGAGTTATAAAATAACAACGAAAAGTGGCATTGATTTTTATATATATAGATTTGTTTATGTACCTATTGTATGATTTTGCAACTACCACTATTTGTCTCTGCATCACCCAAAGGTTGACTGGTAGAAAATGCCTTAAGGCATTAAGTCCGCCTCTGTACTATTGTGTGCATAAAGTATAAATAAATAAATAAATAAATCCGTAGAAAAATTTAGTTGTGCGCGCTTTGCGTAAAAAGTACGAAATCGATGTAGATAACTTTTATACATTAAAATTGTGTGTCACTTGATGTATTACTTAGGATTCGTTTCATCGCAAACAGTTGACTATATCGAAAGATATAGTACCTACGTTCATTGACTCTTAGGCTGTACGCAGTTCGCCGGGTCAACTAGTCTTTAAAAACCCTCCGTCAGTTAAATGGTGAATTGTCAATTGTTTTAAAGTAACCACTCCAAATGAATACCTACATATACATATATATATATATAGGTACTCTAAAGCCCTTTCATAACACAAAGAGCCCGGACCTACTTATTGGTTGTCCTAGCTGTGATCACTCACCCGGAAATTGGCAAGGGAGCTGTATATACTTATTTGTTTGGAACATAAACGTCCTAACTATCAACAATGAATAGGCCCATAGGCGATAATTGTGCTTTGTTTAAATTACGAAATATTGTTGAACTTTCTTCGAATAGAACCGGGTTTACCTTGAATACACTGTAAGTACAAACGTCTTTGTTAAAATATGTTTTATAGCTGTTTTATTTCAGTACTTCGTTATGTGACGAATTGAAGATATTGTATTTTCCGACATTTTCGAATATCATAGTGAATCCGATTTACTGTGAACGTGATTTAAGCCCGAACTCGACAGCTTTATTCATATTCAAAATAAAATATATCGTGACATATCCACATGGCCCCGGGGCAATTGTTTCTGATTCAAATAAACTGGACGTATTCATGAGTATGATAAGATTATATGCTTCCAATATATCACTTCTGGCTTATCTAGCAGCTTATGCTACATTCCTGTCAGAGTGCTGACACATCACTCATCAACTCCTCATACATCCAGATCCATCCAGTCAGTCGTCTTTCATCCTTCATCCCGTGCACTCGTGTGCTGCACTCGCTCTCATTCATGTAAAATGTTTGTCCTTCTCAGCGAAAAAGTATCTACTTTTTTAAAAAGTGTTACCGAAACGGCTAACAGTACGCCAAATATAGTAGATATTTTTTATATCAATAATTTTTAAGCGTATTTTAACCCTTCAGATACCGTCAATTAGAGACACAATAGTAAGACAATAGATGCGCGGCCACCGGTGGTCGCTTGGGGATTCATGAATTAAGATAAGTGGGCTGGCCACATTGCTATAATGTACCCGGAGAAATGGGCAAAGATCGTAAATCACAGGATACCAGAGGGAAGACGTCACTGTTGATGTCCCAGGGTCTGATCATGACAGATATAATTTAAGACAAAGAGGTTTGAAAGGAGAGGGGTCTTTGTGCAGCAGTGAGAAACAATATAGAGTATAAAAAAATAAGAAGAAAAATTCTTTACATTTTCAAGTATTTTGACTACCACTTTTAGTGACATTAACACAAATAATTTCCTCACAAACTGTCCTATCTCACAAACTGGCGTATCTGCACTGATATTACCAACGTGTTCATAACATTATTTCGAATAAGTTCTCTCTAATCGTCGTATCTGTGTCGTTTACCGTTTAGAAGATAATCACGTATTTTGATTTGCATAAGTGCAAAAAAGGGAAAAAATACCCTTACTTTCGTACCTTAGGGCTTTAGGGCCACTACTAACTTAAAGAATAAGCCAAGAGCAATATTAAATACCTATTGATTATTATATAAAGCTACAGCTAACGCAACTACAGGAATATGATTGTAACGCCCGAACGAAAAACGGTCGCCCTGGAAAAATATCAATTGCTAGTTACGACAGTTACCCGGGAGGGTGACGAAATATGATCAGTAACGAATATGGATAGAGATCCAAATTTTTTTTGCTAAAAGAAATAGGGGTGTTTACAATTTGTGGCTATTTCTAAACAAAATACGAACATATGAGTACCTACAACCTACTTCTTAATCTAGTAAATTCCGAAACTGAAAGAAACAAATTCATATAGGACTCTCAAATTCTGTAATCTACTTCAAACAGTTGGAAAAGTTTCAGCGTATGAAAATGTAAACCGATTTGCGCTCTGCATAGTGCACCCAGCTCGTTGCATAGTGCTACACACCCCACACGTTGCAGAGTTTACACAGAGGTTAAAAGGCAATTATAACTTTACGCGGCATTTTTAAAAACAGTTTAGTGTAAGTGGATTTTGCATGGCTGAAATGTGTATATGGCGTGAGGTGAAATGTGAAGTGCAATTCGGTTTTTAGAACTGTAGCTTGGTAGTAATGTGGTTAATGTCGTATTTCCTGTTTTTGCGCATGCGTGGAAGTTATTAATTAAGGCCCAAGCGCCCGAGCAGTGCCATAAAACAATGACTTTCCGAAGCCTACTCCTCGGTAACGGCTAGGTCAAGAGGTTTGAAAAAAATATATGTTTATTATAGACTCATGTACAACATTATCAACACATGATTTTTTCGTTTGATTTGTTGTTTTTTTTTCCAAAAGAAATTTTTTAACGACATGATATTTTTTCACTTGTTTTCCCTACTCCTTTCAAACGGCTTTGATCTTTAGAAATATGTTTACATAAAAACAGTGTTCTTCAGAATGTATATAGCACATGTAAATCAATCAATATTTCGCAAAGGAAATGGATTTAAAAGTCAGCGAAGCTCTATCCGGGCGCAGCTGACCAGAAGTAAATGCACACACTAGGTGCAGTACGAGTATGTGTCCATTTAATTTCGGCCAGATGTTCAAGGGACTAAACACCTTAAAAATCTTTTGATAGCAGCTTTGTCCACATTATACGATGGAAACATACTCCCGGGGCAAAATTATTGTTATTTCAGTTAGTATTTTAGCAAATTCCACGAAAGGCTAAAATATTTTTCAAAGCTACAATATTCAGCCCGTAAACTTAAATTATTTATCGATATTAGTTGAACAGAACTGAAGGTAGCTCTGCAGGTATTTCAGGTTCAGTTCATTCTTAATGAGTATTTTATCGAAACAACTCTGACCAACTCGGATGATGGTAATTTTTATTTTAACGATTTAGAACATACAATGTACGAAAAAAAATTGTGAAGAGGAAAGTTCTACAAATATTCTGTTATAAAATAAGAGTGTACCAGGCCGTTGAATATTTTTCCGTGAATAACGATGATAACGATGTTGTTCAAAAGTCGTGGAAAAGGCAGGGTTCACATGCTGCGTTTTAATCACGGATACATTTTCTTTACGCCCTAACTTCGTGGCGTCGAAATTCTCAATTTGTTGGGTGCCGCTTTTCGAATACAGTTTTACGAAAGGTTTTGTATTCAGATATAAAAAAGGTCAGGAATTTCGCAAACGATAAAAGTGGTCGAGTATTTAGAGGATAGCTTAGCAGTGAACCGAAAAAAAAGAAAAACTCCACGTTTTCTTTAATATTTTTACAATTTATACATAATGCTGCGGTAAATAAACATTGTGATGTGTCCTTTACCTTAGGTTCTTTTGTGTTATTATATTCAGAGATATCTAATACAAAATGAGGACGCTACAAAATATAAGACTAAACACTGTCACAGACAGGAACGCCTCTGTCATAACACGAAGTGAAAAGGGGACTGACAGTACTGACACAAACAAATATTACTACAATACATGTATTGTTACGTGGAACAATGTACGAGATAAGTAGAGTCATCTCCGTCTCCAAACAAAAAAAAACTAGACAGAATCGAAATGGGGACAAAATGGTAGAAAATGAGGCGAGAAATAGACCGTCTTCACCGACCGAGTTTAAAGCTTGAGTATCTACTTGGAACTGCACAAATTACGGCGAGGCGCACTCAAATGAACGACATTTTATTAAATAAAAAAATGCCATGAAACTTACAGTCCACGCCATATCTTTAAGTTACTTTTCTCACTAACGGAGATGTATTTTAATACTTGCTACGAAATCAGTGGAAATTATTACTAAACAATTTGCGTGTTAAGCATATGCAGCAAACACATAGGCATCGTTTTCCGAACCCTTATCACATCGAACTATCGAGAATCAAGTGTCACACCATTAATCAAAACGTCATCCGAATAACACCGACAAAGGACCGCATTTTCTGGTCCTGTGGTACGCAACGGTTCGATTGTTCTGAATTCGAACGCAGCGGTTATTACCTCTGTTGTAGTTGTGTTTTCCATTGATGAAATTTGAATGCAATGTTTGCAAACTCTGGCATTTTGAAATAGGGCTGTGCGATGAAGGGTTAATTGCCGGTGATCATGCAAACGCTAGCAGCGTACGGTTAAATTACCAGCTGTTCTGAGTTCATACCGTCGATAGGCATCTACAACTAATCAAGGTGATTTATCATGTGGACTTTACTGATTGAAGTGTTTCTATGAAAACGGTTTTAAATACGAGCTATTGTAAATTGAAATGGCTTTTTTATTTTTTGTTAGGTTAGAGGTATAATACGGTTTACAGTTGAAGCAAGTTTCGATTTTTTCCCAGAATCTGTCAAACACGAACATCCATTAGATCTAGTTATGCATTTCTAATGTCGGATTCCCTTCTCATGTTTTGCGACTTTTTCCTTGTAACACGACAGCGCGGAGCCAAGCACATATTTTTTATGTCATTTTCGATTTATAACTTAGGTAGTAGACAGTAAATCGGAAGGATCGAATGGGAAAAAATGTGATACTGACGAAGTTTTGTTTAATAAACCACGAATAATAAGAAAGTAGCTCGTGAATGATTATGAAATCAGTTGCGTATCTTACCTTCGTGACACTTGACGGACAGGCGGAAAATGTGGACGAAAGAGATTCCTTTGCGATAGTTCTAAGGTACGGCGCGGCGGCGGGCAAAGGAGTTAAGCGGAAGGGCACTTATTATATCTGCATAAATGTGGTGAATGTCTTTAGTATGTTATTATTGATAAGGTCGCGCTTGATCACCATCTCACTTGATGATAAGTGATGATGATTCTGGTCGACGATATAGTACGCTAGCCCTGAAAAACAGTACCTCTAGTCAAGTTGATAATCTGCAATAGTTAACGCTTGTAGAAAGCTTCAAATGTACGGGAATAACAAATGTACGGAGAACGTCGTCTCAACGCGCAGTCACGTGGTCAGAACAAAAGAATTGGCGGCAAGGTCAACTCGAAGCGTTCGACGCAAGCGAAACGGTTGTAACTTGGCTAGGGGGGCAGAGGTTATTTCATTTTTCAACTGAGCATTTTAGTAACTAGCCGATACCTATAATTATCTTCTGCGATATTACTAATAATATCTAGGGCTACCTTTGATAAAGATTACCGAAGGAGGTATGTATAATCCATAATTCGTCGATTGCCACTTATAAAAGATGATTCGAAATTGAGTTTCAAAGAAATCAGGAAAAAGGATTTTAAGGGTAAGCCAAATTAGAATTTTGGTGCTCGGGTGTTTGGGTGGGTTATGGCATAGCAAAAGTAATTTTACACGCTTTTGGCTTCCGTGATGTTTTACAACTTTTATACAACGATATTGCGTTAAAATCTCTTATAAAATAATAATAAAATGTCGGAGTAAAAATGAAGCATTTTGGTGCTCGTTCACACCTTTTCCTAAAGCATTATTAAATTTTCCAAGGCTATTTCTCTGTGTTCATTTTGAGGAAAATGAAAGGCCAGATAAAATATTTACGAAATACATGAACTCTAATGATTACTGTGTTACACCTTATGATTTCGAGTGTTGGGAGTAGTAGGACCATTTCCACCCATTACAGGAGTGGGCTTAAGGACGACTAGTGACGTGCTAGCTCAACGTCCAACTGTCCGGTGAGGACCAAGTCTGAGTCAATGGCGCGCAGTGTTCCAAGATATGTCAGCAAAACTGAATGTGCCCATAGTAGGACCGATGCCTGCGAGGCCTGTGGGAATGTTTTAAAGACTTACATCGCAAAGGTTAAATAAAGGCACATAAGTCGGTTTTAGTCGGTAAAACCTGACTAGTCCTCTCGCTCTACCCTAGAACGGTGATTTGACGATTTCCAACCTCAAAAAACTTATTAAATTTTTATTTATGACGGACCTGATAAAGATACCTCCAAATTTCATAACACTCGATATTACCGGACAAAACCCCATCTCACGTACAAAATGTTAACTGCAATTTGTTCCGCAATATTTTTTAACGATAATCATAATCGTATTTTTCACCCGAAATCCAATTTCTCGTCCATAAATTGTGGTTCATGACAAAAATTAATAGACTTCAAAATGTACATTATTGAAAAGCTTTGAGAGAGCAATTTTCCCGAATCCTGGCGGTAGTACCTACGAAGTTTAATGAACACTTATGGACCGAATTCAGAGAGAACTATAAAACCGTTAATTTACACTAATATAATAAAGAGGTAAAGTTTGTTTTTTTGTTTGTAGGAGGTAATCTCTGACAGTACTGAACGAATTATGGATTATACATACCTCCTTCGGTAATCTTTATCAAAGGTAGCCCTAGATATTATTAGTAATATCGCAGAAGATAATTATAGGTATCGGCTAGTTACTAAAATGCTCAGTTGAAAAATGAAATAACCTCTGCCCCCCTAGCCAAGGTACAACCGTTTCGCTTGCGTCGAACGCTTCGAGTTGACCTTGCCCCCAATTCTTTTGTTCTGACCACGTGACTGAGCGTTGAGATGACGTCGATTCCGTACATTTAAAGCTTTCTACTAGCATCAACTATTGCAGATTAGCAACTAGGCTAGGGGTACTGGTCCGATTGCTAAAATTTTTACACCGATAGAAAGTTACTTTATTCTTGAGTGACATAGGCTATATTATATGTTCGCGGACGAAGTCGCGGGCAAAAGCTAGTTCTCTATATAGGTACTTCTTTATGTTTCTGTCTAGTACCTAAACTTCGTTTTCACGGCTACACTTACACCGAAATTAGACTGAAAGCGATAAACGAAACTAAATTGAATTTGTATAGAGCCTCTTAGAATTTCGTGGAGCCGTTAATTGCTTGCTCAGAATGACTTGTATGCGTGTGTTTTGTAAATCCTTTATGTACTAATTTTTGTAATGAATGTGTTCAAATTGAATGAGATTCCAAAAATAGAATTTTTATGAGTAAAGTTTTAGTCATGCGATCTTTGTTGCTACACAGGTAGGTTGTGGGATTTTTGGATTTCGACGGCGTGCGTTAGCGGACGACGAGCAATGGGTAGTTTGTCATCCGCACGTCTGCTAAGAACCAGGCCTGATTAGACGGTAGCGTATAGTGTTCCAGGTGCGCCTCAAAGAGAGGTCAGCAAAATTGAAGGAAGTAGGTAGGCTAGCAACCCAGCCGGCAGGCTAGGGTTGCGGGAACGTTTAAAATATTGACTCAAAGGGCAAGGTGAGTAAAACCGTCAGCAAAAATCTGACATGTCCTCTAGCTCTACCCGAGAGTGGGAGTCATTAGATGATTTCCCACCTTAAAAAAGGTATATTTAATCTTGCCCTGCTAGCTGAGTGGCTAAGTTTTAAACTGTTGCTATACACCATAAACTATGTACCTAAGTAATATGTCAGCGCTTGCTTCAAAGTTTAGGGGTTCAAGGGTTCCAAAGTTTGTGTGGAGAATCATACTTTCACGCGGGCGGCGCCGCTGGCAGAAGCTAGTCTACATCTTCTTATATAATAATAAGTTTGTTTTTTTTTGTTTGTAGAAGGATCTCTGGAAGTACTGGTCCGTTTGCTAAAATTTTTTATCCGATAGAAAACTGCTTTATTCCTCAGACTATATTTTATGTACGCGGGTGAAGCTCCGGGCAATTCAAAGGTTCTTTGTTTTTAATATCTACATTTATGAAGTAAATTTTCAGACAAACACAATTTAAACTTCCACAATATACAACCAATGGAAACCATTCCACAACACACCACACGATTCGAATCGCTAATATCGAACAATTGATTTAAACCTCTCCGCCAAACTAATCAAAACAGCCAACCGTAAAACCGTCCTTCGCACAGTTTGTAGTTTTCATTTGACGTGAGAGGCAACAGTGCGGTCTGGTCGCCTGGGCCAATCGATACAACCTGCCCCTATGCCCGACGTGACTCGGATAAAAATCGCACACTTGAACCGATTGAGACAGCGTCCTATTAACTGGCAATTAATTATGTCGCAACTGTCCGCTTTACGTATTACGTAAGAGGGTATCTAGAGCCCGAGTGTATGAAAAGATACTTAAAACAAGATGAACGGGTGCCGTCAGTTGAGACTGGTCATCTCTTAACTGCCAGTAGCTTAATTCAGTTTTTATCTTTTAATATATATTTTATTTTAATTTTATTATCTACATTGTGCTCACATAATAGAAGCAACATGAAATAATGTAAACAAACATTATATGTAACACATAATATGATTTAAAAGAGTGTCCATGGAGTTTCTTGCACGTTCTTCTCCATAGAGATCTACGCTTTGGAACGTGCAATTTAGCTTCACTTTTCTTGGACTGACCGACATTTGACTATTCAAAAGTGCCTACATTTGGTCTATTTGAAATAAATGATTTTGAATTTGAATTTGAATTTGATGTGAAGCGAAAAATAAATAGTAAAAATGTTACGTATTGCAGTAAACTCTAGAACAACATATAACAACCTTCAATACACTCGTATTTATAAACAAGTAAAAGTAAAAAGTAATGTTTCGTATTCTATAGTTAAGAAATTGCTTGAAGGTAGAACTGCTAACAAACACCAAGACCAACAACAACCACCTAGCGTCGAGTATTACTTGAGTATTTTTAACCGACTTCGAAAAGGAGGAGGTTCTATGTTCGGCTAAATGTATGTTTTTTTTTTTATGTATGTTCACCGATATTTCGGTCAATTGTGGACCGATTTTGAAAATTTTTTTTTTGATTGAAAGGTTATGCTTCCAAGTTGGTCCCATAGAAATATTGTTATGATCTGATCATGAACTTCGAAGATATGGAACAGAACTCCTCATAGAATCATAGCAGAATTGTCGTAACAAGTAAAATTGCTTTGTTTATACGTGTAGTCGATGACCGACTAAAAGAAAAGGGGGAGGGAAAGGGGGAGGGGGTAAATTCATGTAATATAACCGTATTTGGGATTATAAGATGCACTCTGGCTATAAGGTAATTTATGTTTAGCTGAAGGGTAGGTACTTTTTAGTGGTGCTACCATAACTTCTTCTTCTTAGCGTATCGATGGCAAAATCAGTCAAATTCCTTGCCCAGCCCAGAACTAAAAAGTGAAAAATAAAAAACTTTTTACAAAAAAAAATTAAACCGACTTCAAAAAGTACAAAATAACTTTAATTTCGGAAGTCGGTGTTAAATAACGAAGAGACAAGATTAGGTATCTATTATAGAAACACCGACATCCGAAATTAAAGTTATTTTGTACTTTTTGAAGTCGGTTTAATTTTTATTGTAAAAAGTTTTTTATCTTAAGTAACGTGTGTTACTTCACTATATTATTAAGAATTCTAATCATATGTAATTACTTATTTATAAATACGGGTGTAAGTGTCCGACATTTATTTTTACGAGGGAAATGGTCAAATAGCTTCTAGGAAATGGTCAATAGGATTGTCAGACTTCTCTCTAAAACCCACGTTTCGTTGCCCTTTGCGTTGCCACGGTTACTATTTAAAACAATCCCGCAAAAGTGTCCTACTCTTACCCTAATTCCTTCTCATTAATGACGCGTTATTCTTTTGTAAGCCTTTGCAAAGTTTATATAAGAACTATTACCTCATCCCTCTTTATATTATAATACTTTTATTATTCCTTTCGTAATATTGACCCTATTTCGGAAGAACATCGTAAGTGATAGTTTGCATTTGCAGGGAGACGTTTTTTGTCCTTTCGCGTGAAGACTTGTTGTTCATACAAGCAACTATCAAATAGTTCATGTTATAAATCATAAATCCTTTTCTGCAAAACACGTCAACTGTCACTTACTGCGTTCTTCCTAAAAAACTTCGATACAAACAAAAAAAAAAAAAACTGTAACTTCCCACAGATAACTGATACTGATAACGATCCTAATATTTGGATAACATTAGGATCCTATTTTCCTACTAAGTTAAAATATTATAAAGTCGATCTAAAATAGAGTGAGCTTTTACTCAACAACTTGGCTGGAAAGAGGCTATCAGCGATAATGGCTGCCTATTACTTATTGCGCCCTTCGCATCCCGTAAACGATTTGAAAGGCCGGTCTCATTTACAGCTGCTTTCAGGCACCGTTCCAAAGTTTAATGCAATTTAACAGTTTCCAACATTTACGCTTTGTAATTGAACTACAAACTCTGCTGGGGCAGTGGAGCTGTTAGCTACACATTGCTATTAGCTTTCATATACTAGTGACTGCTAGGTAATTTGTCCATCGGGTGGTCCTTTGATATGGACATGCTTTTGATCAAACGACCGAATATCATGCAATAACACTGTCTTAATTACCTTGGCACCTCTTTGGAGGTTACGGAAAAGAGAGTAAAATCCCGCAAACCTCCGTTGAAAAGGGAGAATCCTCCGACCAGACCGGTGTTATGTCTGGTGGGCAACTGCCCGGCAGATGATTTCGGGCTGTTCTATTGTTTAAAACGCAAGGAGAACCTTAATTTCACGATGCAGGATTAGTTTTTATGTGACGCCACAGATGTCGCTACATCTTTATAAAAAGGGATATTGCCTTAACTTATTTTGATCAAGAAAAAGCGCTGTTTATCACCATGTATCAGGGATGTTAGGGGGCTCCACAATAATAACCGAAATTAACAGATATTCGACATAAAATAATATTCGTAACCGAAACCGATATAAAAGTTTAAGATAATTTCGGATGAAAGCGGAGTCTAAATGACAGACTACAAATTTTTAGTTTGTTTTGCCCAGTCAAACAAATGATAATCTAGGCAACAAAATAAATTCTAACCAAGAATTAAAATTCTCACTAAATATAGCGGATAAACCTCAATAATTTCATATCCGCATATGTCCGCAACTGAATCCAAAACCGATATAATTTATTATTATTCCTAAATCCGTATACGAAACCAACCACCAACTAGAAGAAGAGAAAAAGAGAGAGAGCGAGAGAGAGAGAGAGAGTTCCAGAGTTTCCAGATACGAAATTTAATATCAATATCGATCATACCGATCTGTTCCGACTTTAGGTACCTAGGGTCGCCGAGAGTGGCCTAGAGGTCCAGAACAGATTGGAGGTGTGGTGGCACAGACTGGAAAGTGTTGGTCTGAAATTGAGTAGAACCAAAACGGAGTACTTGTTCTGCGATTTCGGCGGTCTCTCCACTCCAGTGCCTTTAGCTCTCGCCAGAACGCCCATACCGATCTGTTCCGACTTTCGGTACCTCGGGTTGCTTGTCCAAGGGGATGGTGAGGTAGACCGGGACATAACACATCGGAACAACGCAGGATGGATGAAATGGCGACAGGTCACGGGAACCACCTGCGACCCACGGATGCCCCTCAAGTTGAAGGGTAAAATCTACAAGTCCGTGATAAGGCCTGTCGTACTGTATGGATCAGAATGTTGGGCTGTGAAAAAGATGGATGAAAAAAGATTGCATGTAGCAGAGATGAGAAAGAAAGATGGATGTGAAAAAAAGAGAAAGTTAAGATGGATGTGTGGTGTGACAAGAATGGATAAAGTGAGAAATGAGTATATTAGGGGAAGTTTGAAAGTGGCGCCAGTGACTGAGAAGCTGAAAGGAGGTTTGTCTTGGTATGGTCATGTGAAAAGGAGGGACGAAACGCATGTTGCTAAAAAAGTTATGAGTTTACATGTGGATGGATGGAGGGGGAGAGGGAGGCCAAAGAAAAGATGGATAGATTGTGTGAGAAGTGATATGAAAGAAAAGGGAGTTAGTGATAGCGTGACGAGTGACAGGACAGAATGGAAGAAAAAAAACGTGTTGCGCCGACCCCAAATAAAAAGGGACAAAGGCAGGAAGATGATGATGATGATGATGATCGATGCCATTTATGATATAACTAAGAACAACCGAAATTGACTCACGTATAGACCCTAGAGCCTTATAGCAAAAAGGTGAACGGAATAAAAAATATATAAGAGAATACTTTGGCAATTTTCCAGCGAAACGAAAACACTAATGAAACCAATTAAAACTTCTTATTCATTTCTATAAAAAATCCTTTTCCTTTTCCAATTAGCAGGGGTTGCGAAAATGTCTGATTAAAATCAGCAGTCATTATTCTATAATTTGTATCCTCTTCATTACTGTTTAACCCTTCAGATACCGTCAATTAGAGACACAATAGTAAGACAATAGATGCGCGGCCACCGGGTGTCGCTTGGGGATTCATGAATTAATGTGAAATTTGATTGCGTTCTACGTTTGAAATTTAAATGTGTGTCGTCATGCGACAAATGTTTGACATTTGATCGTGTCAAACAAAGTATTGTTTGGTTAAAATGCCTTGTTCCACGTGCGTGAAAATTTGATATTTTGTTTCGTGTAACGGTCCTATTATGTAAGTCGTGTAACGGGTATTGGGTTATTTGGCTTCCAAGTAACATTATCCATCGAATTCTTATACGTATTTCGTGTTCGTTTCTCATAAGCTTAGATTCTGGTATGAAAAAAAAAGCAAGGTTTTTCATACATAAGCCAAATATTTAATTTCCTTACCAAGTACAGTTTTAAGCTCGTGAACGCTTAAACTCGGTCACCGACAAATTAATCTGTCGTTCGCAGCAAGACAGCTCACCAGCTTTTTTCTCTCTATTCATACAAAAGTCGACAAAATTAAAATATTGCACATGTCTATAATAGAGAGTAATAAAAATATGCAGTTAGTGGGTGCATGGCGTTAATATGCCTTTGGTAGAGCCTTAATGAAGTACTAGCAGCATTTTTAGTCCTTATATAATTTTAGATTTGGTCGAAAATGGCCAAAGTTTCTCATTACAGCCAGATTAAACGGCCTAACCATAGGAGAGGACGTTGCAGAGCCAAGCGACTGCAATGCAATTGTCAACGTGTATCAAACGATGTTTTTTAACACATTCTTTGGTTAACTTTTATAAACATAATATTAGAAACAAATTCTTGTGAGTTAAAAAGCAAGAGCTTTTGGTTTGTTTCACGCCCCTTAACAGGACAGGGGGGAGACCAGAGGGCAACCTGGTGAACAGCCTGCTACAATAAATATAATGAATTCACGAATAGGAATAAGAATCAAACCACAGAAATTAAAAAAGTCGAGCAAATAATAGTTAAGCTTTCAGAGTTAAATAAACTTTGAAAGTTAAACCAAGACTTCTATAACATTGTTGGTAATCCCATTGTAGTAGAGATTGATTACAAGATTGCGAGCAAGAAACTTGAGTTCAAAGCAACTTGATACCTGTATAGTGCAAGAAGCCCACAATCAACTTACAGGTAACTGCGCCGAGTAATAGTTTTTATCTACTAGAAAATCAGCTTTTCCATACAAAATTATAAATTTGATTGGACAGTTTGTATGGAGAGGCTGAATTTGATTTCGTTTCCTGAAAAAAAAATTTTGGGCAAGCCCTTAAAGTTTGTGGAGACCTGTCCCTTACACCCTGTATATACATGTAAGTAAGGATAAACTGACTGACTGACTGACATATCAACTCACAGCCGAAACTGCAGGACCTAGGAACGTGTAATTTTGCACAAGGCTTTCTTTGATGATGTAGGTGAGTATGAATAGGAGTTTTTGCAAAACTTAACTTTTAAGGGCGTGAAAAGGGGGAAATTCGTTTGTATAAAAAAATGTTACGCCAATATATTTGTAACAGCATAAATAGTAAATCTCATTATTCGTTTTTAAAACTATCCCTATAAAATGAAAACCGGGTATCGGGTGTTAAAGGTTATATTGGAGAATTATATTTAAACTTGAAACTTAGCACAAAATATAATCAAAATCTACACTATATTATAAGTTTTTTTTTAAAGTACTGGTCCGATTGCTAAAATTTTTTCACCGATATAAAGCTGCTTGATTCCTGAGTGACATAAGCTATATTTTATGTACACGGGCGAAGCTGCGGGCAAAAACTAGTGAATAATAAAGACTCTCTTTATTTTATTGTCTTTTTTTTTTCAAAACAATCATAAAATACTAGTTTAGAGATGTTAAAGTTTTTATAAAAATTTTCTCGCGAGCGAAGTCACAGGTAAAATGCTAGTCCTAACATAAAATTGAACCGTCTATCACTCTCGGGAGCATTTAATTACATTTTTAATCTCGTTAAATGAAACTACTGTTTTTGTTCAAAGCAATTATATTGTGAGGAGTTACAATTTCATTTACATCGGGATTAAAT
Organism: Mythimna lalbum; assembly: GCA_949319445.1. Taxonomy (NCBI): domain Eukaryota; kingdom Metazoa; phylum Arthropoda; class Insecta; order Lepidoptera; family Noctuidae; genus Mythimna; species Mythimna lalbum. The sequence continues at coordinate 18,437,759 of OX439346.1, read as the reverse complement.
ATTATTATGAATGTTTACGAGTTTCTATTTTCTGTTTAGTAACGAATGTTGTTTTCTGTTTTAGTAGTTAAATAATAGTACATTATGATACAAGTGTGTAATGTTAGTGATTACCGTCGAGGCGGTATTTAGACTCGAGCCATGGCGAGGGTCTTAAGAGAGCCGAGAATGGTAATCATCGTTCGATGGTCGACGGCGCGCACTGTTGCCGCGCGCATCAAGAAGTTGTCAGTAACAGCAGGGGCCCAGCTGGGTCGAAGCCTACTGGAGCCAGGGTGAGTTTCGAGAGCTAACTCAGCCCTGGTTAGAAGGCACGAAGGAACGGGGTGGGTTTTTAGTTAGTAAGAGTCTTACACTATCTCAGCTCTGCCCAAGAGCGGGGGTTGTCATTAGATGATTTTCTCACCATAAAAAACCCAGAGTCGGAGAAATTACATATTTCATTAAATCCCACATAAAAAGAACAGTCTTCATTAACCAAAATTAAATCGAATGTAGGCCCTTTTATGCGAAAATTGCTTTATATTACACTCTACCTCTAATATTACCCTACTCAATAAAGTAATGAAAGCATTATTTGATGTTTGTGCCTCAAATAAACAAGCACCTATAGTAAAATGTGAGTTATGAGGTTAGTAATTATATTTCGTTCAGTAGGTCGCCGCGATTACATCTCACAAGGACCGATAGCGCCCCCTGTCGTTTTCAGTTGAACCGTCGCATTAGATTACGGTAATGCACTGAGCTTTAACAGCTGGGGAGATGGGGCAGCGGCGAATTTTCCATTAATAGCGTCCGTTTTTATTCTTTTTTTGCGTCTGTTTTTTTTTTGTATTTTTTTACGTCCGTTTTATTCTTAAAATAGTCTAGGAGAGCCAAGATGAGATCACAGTTTATGAGGTTAGTATAAGTGCAGTGGAGGTCAAGCTGGACCCGCAGCCCCCGACACAAGTATACGAGGGAATACCGGGGTGGTTTTAGTCAGTAAGAGTCTGACAGATCCACTCACCTACCCCGAGGCCAAACCCGAGATGGACAACATCTATGAGGATTTCCATCCCAACAAAAAAAAAAAAAGCAAAAAAGGTTAGTATAGGCATGTACATTCGTATTTGTACAGTTATTTTATTTGGAGCAGTGGTTGAACAATAGTCTCGCAGTTTCGATTCCCACACGCAACAAATATTTGTATGGCGTAGTTACTGATTGTTCCGTGTCTTGGAAAATAAGTATGTGAGTTTTAACGTTTGTGAAACCACCCAAGTCATATCAGTAGTTCCTTTGGTGCAAAGTTATAAAACTAAACTGTATAAGGGGCCTTTTTGAGTTGGCTTCGGCTTTTCGTACACCTTCCAAATAATAATAATATTGGTAATAATAGGCCTAGTAACGTAATCGTCTAATTGAATGAGTCGACTCGCCTTTGTGACAGCGATTGGAGGTGGATAAGTAAAGTTACTTATCTATGCAGATACACTACAGACATTGGACATTTTGGAAGCCAACATTCACCGTGTTATTACCGATACACGACCCAGCTACTTGGTAAAGTGGACAAATATTAAATTGCCCGATTACGCATCATTCTAGGTAGTTGTAGTGCCTATATGCCCGAAATCATGTTTAAGCACTATGTCTTATGAATATCTAATATGTACACAAAGAATCGAATATAATACTTTGGCAATTAAATTTATTTTTTTGTGTGTTATTTAACCTCTAAAAATACAGTTTACATTTGTTTCCTTAATTGTGGTCATATAATATCTATTAAATTAGGTTAGTACCTAACACTTAAGGTCCAGCTAATCTAATTAGACCTAGGCCATAGCCTCCCTCGACTGCCCTTTTCACAAACGTCTATACACTAATATTACCAATCCCTAGGGACCTTATATTTCTTTGACTGTATCCTAAGTAGATTTTTCTAGCGTAAAGTTTTTTTTTTTATAATTGATAGGCTCGCGCTTGACCACCCGATGGTAAGTGATGGTGTGGTTGACGGTGGACAGGTTTGTCTTGAAGTAACCTATTTACTCTTGACTCTAAAAATCCCTAAACCGTGGCTATCAAGACAACAAAGTGTTCCCGCACACGGGCCTCATAAAAACGCCGCTTCAAGCTTCTTTTTGAGGGCCGTGTGCGCGGACAGAAACACTATCGATGTATACACACACAAACACAGTATTCGCGATAACATGTCATTAATAAATGTATATGACCACCGACTGAGTACTTGTACGTTATATTGCGCCATATGTGAATAGCATGTATTTGAGTCGTGGCCGACGTCGACGCCACGTGAACCGGACGTGCACGGGACGTGGACGTCATGTTGAGTCCGCGTCGGATCCATGTTACATAGACATTGTGTTTGACAACTGACAATAGCACAATTAACGAGCATGTACGTAGCTACCTAAAGTGAAATACAAATAAATGAAATAAATTATAATGATGAGGCTCCAATCAAAGCCGAGTGGATCTGTCTGTTTGCGATCTGAACTTTAAAACGATTCAATGGATTTCACTTAAGTGGTTTTCACCAATAGATAGAGTGATTTATGATGAAGGCTTAGATGCTGTACATCTAAGACTTCACATGCATATAATAGAATTTAAAAGATTTGTAACATCCGTGCAAAGTTGGGCGGTTTGCTAGTTGTAGGTAATATGTGTTACGTCGAAGTTCAAAAGAAGCAGTGGTGGACCAGTGGTCCTTGACTAACAAGTTGTAGGTCGTGAGTTCAAACCCGGGCAGGCAGTTTATTTTGTGAGATTTGTTTGATCACCACAACTCTTAAAATATAAAGAACAATATCGTGAAGAAACTCATATATCCTAGAACAAAATTCAAAAACATGTGATATCCTTCAACCCTCACTAGGCCTGCGTGGTGGATTATTGTCTAATTAATATTAGGTCCTTATCTATGAAATTGTTTTTTTATGGGTTATTTAGAATTGTGATCTCTTCGAATTGATTTGAAATTATAAGTTCAAATGGTATTCATATTAAAAATGCGTTGTTCTTTTTTTTAAATAGTTATTTATTGGTTTGTATTTAAGTATCTGTTTTGCGTTTTCTGTAATATCACAGTATTAATCGCATAAAAACTAAGGTAACCTATTAGGTTACCTTATTACGTTACGTTTCTCTAAGGAGTGGGCTCATTTTAAGGCTGATTATGTATGTAACGTTATTTATATGTACTCAATTACTGTACCTATTTTGACACGGTAACGATAATTTCCCTGTAATAAGCAAAAAGCAAGCTCTTTTTTCACAACATTACGTTGCTGTGTTTTCTTCAAAGACTTCAAATCAAAGTAAAAGAAAACCCGAATGTTTGTCTACACTTAGCTATTCGTTGATTGGTGGTTCGTAAGTGTGTGTGTAGACTTGTAAGGGACACTTCACACTCGATCGCGTCGCAAACATTCCTCAACGGTTAATCGATACTCGGCGCAGTGGGAATCGGTTTGCCGGTCGGTCTTTTCGATCATTAATACGTTTAGAGTCAACACTTGAGGTGTTTGTTTGGCTGTTTGGAGAAATACTAGTGTTGACTAACAAAGAAATACATGTTTTTCTTTTGGAAAGTGTTAAAGTTTGGTAGTAAGAACATTAGGACCGATAATCTGTATGTTGATTAAGGATTTAGATTTATAGTTTCTAATACTTTTTAGTGTCAAAGTTTGGACAGGTTTTAAGCTAAAAAAGAACTTCGAAAATACTCGAACTGAAATTCTTAATTTAGAATTTAGAGGTATTCTTTACTTGGCTTTCAGGATTTTTTGAAAGTCGCCGTGACTCTGGAATTGGAAAAGGAAAATCAACTGAAAGAACAACAAGTGTGGAGTCAGTAAAAGTCTGACAAACCCTCGCACTCCACCCAGAGCAGGAGAAGTTATTTGACAGATACCCCGCCAAATATATATTGCGGTATTTACCTACTAAAAATAGCTACATAAATAACAAACATGATCCGAATCAAATTTAAATTTGTAACACGATCACGATTACAATTTGAGAAAGTAGGCTTCATGTAACACAGTTAGATACTGTACGCCCAAACCCTAGGTCCTCAACCCACATAAAAACCGACGCTATCCTCCTAAATCCGGGATGAGTATAACCAGAAACAAAAAATCCAGAGGATTACTTCGATCGAAAGTATCCAGTAGATAGTATCCGCATTCAATTTATCGACTAACTTATTTTATGATCAAAGTCAGGCGTTCGGAGATTTATGAGAGTGATTTGTAGGCACGGCGCCTATCTACCGATAAGTGACCCTTCTGGGCTGTCCAGTGGTCCTTTAGGATACCGCTAATAAGCTTACTGGACACAAGGACCACTACACTCTAAAGGTCTACATTTTGTTAATGTCAGGGATTTATTCAGTGACAGGTTTTAAGAGTGTATAAGGGTAATTTAGCAAATTTGTTTTAGGGGCACATTTTTCAATGGCAGAGCAAGTTTTTTTTTTTTAATCCGGAAAAATACAAAGTTTGTGATTGCATCGAATTGAGCATTTTGGCCGCCACAAAAAAGCGCCGCCGCAAAAAAAGCTAGAAGCGACTTCAAGCTTTTTTTGTGGCGGCACCACCGCACACGAGCCACAAAAAAGGCCGCCTCAAAAAGAAGCTTGAAACGGCAACACTTATTATAAGGCCTCTGTTCTGCACAGAGGTTTCATTTCAGTAAAGGAAAATAATTTGGAGACCTCTTGAATATTTATATATCAATAGTATTTAGTAATGAATGACGGTGCATTTACCGTCGTATTTAAGTGACGAGCTTATCGACACTATCGTGAAGTGTTGAAAGGTCAGTTTACCCTCCATAATAAAATCAATTTCGTATTATGTTGATAAGACGACGGCAACCCGTCTAGTGAATAGTTGATGAGTTACAGCATTACGAGGATTCGTAGGGTCGCCCAAAATAATCAGCTTTTTAATGTTCCTACTACTGGGACTCAGGTTCAGGCTTCCTCTTTAGGAGAGAGAACGGGCTGTAATCCGTGCGGATGTCATATGATTTTGAATTTTTATTTCTTGGACATGCCGGTTTCCGCACGATGTATTCTTCGTTTTGAGTGCAGTGGTGATGAAATATATTACACAAAGTAATGCGTCTAGCTGGGATTGATCCCGCGACCTACTACTCGTAAGTCGCGGCGATTACCCCTGGGCCAGCAGTGCTTTCTCAGGTTACCAAATGTAACAACATCTTGCAATTATGATTGACATTTGAGGCCAATAATATGATTAAACTAAGATACCGTAAGTCTTTACATAAGAAATGGCCGTTTTTTAAAACGGGTTGCTTTGACCGAATTTGTTTTATATCTTTGGATTGACTTGGAATTATAAGTTCGAAAAAACTTTATAGATATTTAAAGTATCTACGTTATTCTTTTTTCAAAATGATGTATTTATTGGTTTCTCTCTCTGTATTTTATATTTACTGACCTCTGCATTTTCTGATATTGATTGTAAGACCTATTATAACTGGTAACAATGTTTAAATGGCCAAAATTTTAATTAAGTTAGAGGATGCATTTTTGTCGATGGGAAATCATTAAATGATTCTTCCCGCTCTGGGTGTAGCAAACGGGATATCTGATTTATTGACTAACACCCACCTGTGTTTCTTCATTTGCTCTTTACGTTACAGGGTTATGGTAACTCTTTTGCAGAATACCGCATCCAAAATGAATCATACTGAGACTTAGTATAAATAAAGCATTTGGATTTAGCACCATCAATGTATCCCGAATGAAAGGTAATATTCCTAAAATTGTTCCTCCATCAAATGTTTGGAGAAAAACAAAACCTCATGAAAAACATAACCTGGCCAGGCTTCATGGGGTGGTACAGTCGTAAACTGGCGAAGTGGAGAGGTCTAACAAGACAATGGTGATGGTGTCTTAAACATATTACGTGCGATTAGCAAAGGTCAAGTTTATTGTTATGGTCCACGGCTTTTACGACTGTCTGGAGACGACAGGGTTGGCAAAGCTGAACAATTCCATCAAATATAAAAATATACCTGCAGGTCTATCCAAGTTACGACCGTTCCGTTTCGATGCCTCGAGATGGTCACGTCTCCGATTTCTTTGTTCTGATGTCATCTCAACGCTCAGTCACGTTGTTAGAACAAAGGAATCGGAGGCCTGCCCAACTCAAGACGTCCAACGCAAGAGAATCAAACCGAGACGACCCTCTAGCCAAGTTACGACTTGGCTAGAAGGCTGAATTTTCTAAAGTTTGCCTTTATCTATTTCTAGCACAAGCTCTGTTTAGTTTGTCCGGTGCAGGAACCTCCCAAAACTTGCCATGTCCGGTGGAGAACCTGCGTCATGCGGAAGGTGAGGACGCCGTGAGGTCTTTCTAGCCTCGCCTCATAGAGGGGACTTACCACCATAATAGTGGCGTACCCCAGCACTGGGTTGCGATAGTCGCTAATGCCATTTCACTATGAGATCCCGCCGCAGCTCTGTCCGCTATGTCGTGGCGTGTCGCGGCAGCTGACTTTCAAGGCATGTCCGGTGAGGACCTGCGTCATACGGATGTAAGGACGCCGTGAGGTCTTTCCAGACACGCCTCAAAGAGGGGAGTTATCGCCATAATTGTGGCGTGCTCAGGGATGTGGCTGATGGAATCTTCGGATGCTTACTACGACTAGTAAAACCATCGCGTTTCGACTTATTAGATTTATTTTAACCAGTCCGTACATTTTTCATAATGACGAGGACCTGATGCTAGAACTGAGCGATGGCTGATGGAACCCTGTAAAGCGTACTAGAAAACCCATCGCGTTCAGGCTCGTTGTTTTTTACTTTTTAAAGATTTTATGCGTCGGGGATTACTTAATTAAAATTTTTAATATTGATTTTATTATTAAATTATTACTAGGACTACTGGGCCCTCAAGATTTTGCTGACACCTCTTTGAGGCGCGTTTGGAACACTACGCGCTGTCGACAAGTCCAGCTCGGTCTTTACCCAACATTTGGACGGTGAGTTACATGAGTCAACCCTAAAACTGTATGTGTCACGCACCTATACGTAGAGTATAGAAAACTATGTCGAAACTGTGATTGCTTAGATTGGCCGCTATTAGACGCTCAATCTCCAGTCCTTTTACGTGATTTGTTACATAGAGGTCACAAACAAACTTGGACGTTTTGAGTTATCTTAGAGCTAGATAGGCCATCTAATTTATGGAGGTATTTTGCTGACTTGATCAATGAATAGTGTGTTATAAGTAGAGGTTGGAATTAAGTACAGTTAAATGTACTTGCATCGAAATGTTGATATTAATATGGATCTTCCCGGGATTTATAATGAAAAATCCCGTGTGACCAATAATATTGCAAATAAATAATAATAAAAACATCAGAGATAAATAAGATAAATAAAACAAAGATAATTAATAAACTTACAATTTTTATTAGTATTTTACTTTGAAAAGTATCTCTCTACGTCAACGGTGATGAGGTTAACTTTATACACTTCCTCTTCCTCGTCATGAATGTAGGAAGAATTTTTTTCTGCTATATTTTTGATAGTCATAAAAAAAACTGGTATTTAAAATTAATCTTGTGATTTGAGGCATATCCACTTTATTCTTTCGCTGTATGAAATCGTTATAAGTATACGAATTGCGACCTCTGGTTATAAGGGAGTTACGTACATTGTTCGTCACAAGCTAAAAATATAATTTTTGTTGAATCTTATTTGCATCAATTCGCCTTGCCTTTGCCTATATTGTGGTTGGCTCCCAGTCAAACCTTTGATGGCACGGTTTGTGCAGCAGTTAAGCTATTGACTACTGAGCTGCGTGTCACGGGTTTAATTCCCGCACGTAACAAATATTTGTATGGCCGATAACTGTCTCAGGTCTAAGTGTCTTGTGTATTTACTTGTTTGTAAACGCGTAAGAGTACCGTGGGAATGATACAACTGCTGGAAAACTTGATTTTACATTGACTAAATGCCTATCTGACCTCTAAGATCTAGTCCTTGGGTAACCTCTTGACAAGACTTTTATCAGACCTTGTCTTCAAGGCAAGAGTGAATAGGCTCTTAATAAACCAGTGCGACTCACCATCAATGATTGCATCACTGCTTACCATCAGGTGGGATCGCAGTCAAGCACTAGTTTAAATCCCTACTAATATTATAAATGCGAAAGTAACTTTGTCTGTCTGTCTGTCTGTCTGTTACCTTTCACGCAAAAACTACTGAACGGATTTAGATCAAATTTGGTAGGTAGGTAGAAGAGACACTGGAATAACACATAGGCTACCTATAGCTCCACTGCTGAGCACGGGTCTCTGCCCGCGCGATATAAACTGTAGTCCACGCGGGCGAAACCGCGGGCGGAAAGCTAGTAAATAAATAAAAAATCTCTTGACAAGACTTTTATAAGGTTTTCTGGCTTCACATCCGTAACAACTACCTATCCTAATTTATTTATCAGCTGTATAAAAAAAAAGTTTTTGCTTAAACACAAATGTTTTTATTTCATCATAGATTAGTTTACAATCGATGAGGACTGGTTATGGTAATATATCCTCATCACTTTGCAGGCTTGCTACCCTCCGCTAAAATCTCTTTGTTGTTCTTAAGACGCCCTTTGGGAGCAATAAGATTACCAAAAGATAAAGTTTATACCTTGCAGCGCAACATTTATTTTAATTTGCTTGCCCTCGTCTGTTTCATTTTATTCTGTACTATGTCTAGGTTTATACATGAAACGGTATCATAAAACGCAAAATATAAATAAATTAAAGGTGTTTCAGATATAAGACCAAAAAAAATAGTGTTTCTTTACACGCCTACATCATGTAAACTATTCTAATCCCTATTTTTAACACGACAACGTCAGAAATAGCGTGCAGGTGTACGTCGGTAGGTATAACCCTTAAATGCCGGGTATACAGAATAAGTGAGCGACATTTACCGTCAGTCGAAGTCAGTGGCGTGACCGAAAGCTGTAAAGCTAATTTAGAAATCAGCAGTTTGTCCAATTACTCAGTTCGCCGCGTCCTGTCAGTTAGGACTGATGTCATGGCTATTCTTGATTTAACCAGTTAAGTAGGGGCTTGTCGTGTTAAAGTGCTCGTTTGTATGTTACTTTTATTGTACACTCTGCTCAAAAGAATTTGATAAAACTCGAAGTACGTTCGTCGAAGTAAAATAAAAGGGAATTTATGTGCTCCAAATGCTGCGTTTGTTTTTTGTGATTTGTTATTTATTACGAAGCACATATAGAAGGGGAAACGTCAGATGCGTTAAGTGTTCTCGTTGTCTTATATAGACTCCGTGTAAGCTTTTTTGAGTGATTCGTTGCGTCACTGGCTTTACGTTACTGAGACAAACAATGTCATTGTTGTTATTTCAGATACGTATATTGTTACTTATGTAGGTAATACCTACTCGGGTGTCTTACCTACGTACTAACAGAGACTGTTCATGAATATAGGTAATTAGGTAGATATACGACACACTTTTACGCAAATACTTTTATTTTTTCGCACTTTTATACATGGTATTTTCCACATACACAAACACATGATATGGCAATCGCATTTGGTTGAAATAGTTATTAAATGGCTACAACAGTTGCATTATTTTTGTATATATGTCATTATGTAAATAGTTTACCGAAACTATGTTACAAACTCTAAGCCATTTTAAATTGAACATTGTCTTTTTTCTATTTTTGTAATAATTATGGTGTGATTATTATAATTAAGTAGAAATAGAAATTTGAAAATAATTAAAGTAAGTGTTAAAACGCGACCATCCTTAAGGTATTTAAAGCGTTCCTGTTTTGCATTCATTCTTAAAATGATCAGTTACATATCAATGACTAAGAGATTTACTAATCATATAAAAACAAATAATGAACTATAAGAGGGAATATTATGAAGTCCGTGAACTATTTTAGAAACATGAATTTGTTGGGTAAGGTACCTACCATTTAATAAATAATAAATGGACGTTTCACACCCGGTGCCTCTTAATTAGACCATATGACGTAGGTACCATGCTGAGAATAGATACTACAAGAATTTATGTATAGCCAGAGGCCCAAGAATTATCAAGTAACAAAACATACTTTTTGTGTAACTACCTAAGCGCGGCCAAAAATAAACGTAAAAAGAAGGTAAAAGAAATGTTAACCCATATTTGACCAAAATATTTATATTATCTCCGAATTAGCAAATATCCGTAGGCTATATATTGGACAAAACATACTATTTACACTAATATAATAAAGAGGTAAAGTTTGTTTTTGTGTTTGTAGGAAGTAATCTCTGGAAGTACTGATCCGATTGCTAAAATTTTTTCACCGATAGAAAACTGCTTGATTCCTGAGTGACATAGGCTATATTTTATGTACGCGAGCGAAGCTGCAGGCAAAAGCTAGTGGGATATGAGATTCGAAACACCTAAATAAGAAAACAAATCAGCCGCAGCATTCCGGTAACGCCTAAAGGTCCAAGCCCTACGGGTATATTCCCTTTACATTCAGAGGCAAAATGAGGAACATTTATCTCACGTATCATCCATCCTTACCGCGTCTACTTCACTATAGTTGCAGGCGTGCGTCACAGAGTCATCGACGCGGGAACTGGGTCGGCCATATTTGTCGTTTTGGCGGCAAACGGCGTCAAATTGCCGCCGCCCGCGCCATAGAGTTGCGCCACAATAACACCCTTCGTATGGTAAACATTTGTAGCCTGTCATCACTACACATCGGTACGATTCACTAATTCTGACGGCTGCTATCGTTAGATCGTATTTGTGTCTTATGTATGGAGTAAACAAGCGATTTATGTAATCTAAGTTTCTTAACAATGCTGAATAATCCTGCTTGTTTGCAGAACAATAAATTTAATATTACCCATCTTAACCAGATAAGATATTGACGCGTTTTGTTTTGCAACTAAATGTAATAATTGAAGTAAGTAACTCTGACAACTATTTGTTCATTTCTTTACATTCAAACAACACACTGTATGAACACTTCATACAAAAACGAATTAAATAAATGACACGCAATTTGTCACAACACAACTTTGGTTCAATGATTTACGAGTGGGGACACAGAAAATGATTCATAACATTGCCGCAGCACGATTTCGGCCTCATTGTAGTTTTCGTAGCTCGGTACGTTGGTATACCACAATAAGGCACCTGTAATGGATATAGAAATATTTCAAGGTCTATCAAACGAGGTCAGGCGTGCCTGCAGACCATCAGACGAACAGCGGTGATCCATCTTGACCGGGAACTTTTAAAAGCCTTCAAATGTAACTTTTAAAGTGCTACGTCAAACTTTCCCTCGAGCGTAATTGTGAGTCGGTGTTAAATTAGATCCTAGGGCATGATGTACATCGCCGTTCTTGTGATTTATAAATGTAATAAAGTTCTCGTAAGAGTTCGAGAAGACGTTAGCTTACTATTTGTTTTCCACGCTGTTCTTACGATGTGATAAGTTCATTGGTAGCACTGTTTTGGAGTACATCACGCGAATAACAAAAGCTCGAAGACGACAATAGCGCTCGGATCCCTCAATAAACATTACAATACCGGAGTCACGGGTTCGCAGTGAAGCACAAAAAAAACGTCTTCACGCTTTTTCAAAGGCTCTGCTATACCTACGTATATACGCGCAGACAAATCTAAATGTATTTTCTAAAATACGGTTACAGAACCGAGTCTTTAGCTAGCAGTTCTTTTTTATCAAGTCGAGCGTGAAAATATTGTGTGAGGTGACTTGAAAAGTATTGGTGTCTCGACTCGGAGAGTTTAAATTCATGCCGCGATTCGTCGAGGTGTGATTTAATTCGGACTTAGAAGCTATTTTTTTGCCAAGCGAAAGTAATGCTTCACGGGTTGCTACCCCTGAGCAATACGGCGCAGATTCTGCGTTGGCTCGTAAAGCGTAGCTTCTCTTGAGCTATTTTTAAACGGAATTGAGAATGTAGATTTAGTTCAAAGTTAATTTAGAACTGGTGGGTGGACAATTGATTAGGAAGTTGAAACGGTTCTGAAATAAATGGATTTGACCTGAGGACATGTTGATGAGACAACAATGTAGAAAACGTAATTATAGACAATTACTAAATACAATTTACATATTTAAAAATTTTAAGTTAGTGTTACACACAATATCAGGTGGACCGATCAGCTGGTGTCGGTGGACCGATAGACTGGTGAGGGTGGGTGGACCAATGAATTGGTGAGGGTTACAAGAAACCACTGGATGCAAAACGTGCAGGAATTGTCGTTGTGGCGACATTTGGTCGAGGCTTATGCCCAACAGTGGACGTCGTGGGATTGAAATGATCATGATATTTGTATAACTGTATATACAGAAAGGAAAAATTGTATGAGATCTGGAAAAAATATTATCATTCAAATTGAGTATATTGAAGACTAGTGTTGAGAATAATGAAAAAAGAGCCCATAATTTTTTTCCATAATGTGTCAATTATCGGCCTTTTCATACAAAATTTATAGAATTTTTTTTTTCGTTTCCAGTGTCATCTTGTGTAAGGTTGTTCAGTTTCGTCTACTGAGCAAGCCCTTAAAGTTTACGGCGATCTGACCCTGTATTATATTCAGAATGATTAAATTAAATGATCCAAAATAAAGATGATTCATCATTGTGAAATGAAGAGGATAATTTCATAACAAAAATAACAAATGACAAATGTTGCGCAAAATAAAAGATAATAAATAATACTTCAATAAAAAGGGCATTGCACCAAAACTGTAACACTTTATTAACCAATATTGAGAGGTATTTATCAGATCAGTTGATGACACTCGAGTGGATATTATCTGAATTAATGAAGGCACGATTGATTACTTTTATCGCATTGATATGCTTATATATTTTACCACTTTTATCCTTATTTAAATCATTTTAATTTTTCCGTACTTATATTTACCACATAACTCCTCCTAAACGGCTTGATTGATTTGTATGAAAATTTGTGTGTATATTTGAGTGGGCTTGTTTTTTTTTTTACGGTGGGCAAAAATTATCCATTGACAACCCCCGCTCTTGGGAGGTGCGGGAGATAGTGTCAGACTCTTACTGACTAAAAACCCACCCCCTTCCTTCTAGCCTCTTCATACTGGGGCTCGAGCTCCCTTTCGGATAAATTTGAGTGGGTTTGGAAACTACAATTGGACCCTGCTAGGTGACATTGCTATTGGGTTCTCGTTTTTTTTTTCTGACGAATAGCTAGGACGGGAGGTCAACGCCTGTCGGTCTGCCCAAAAACGGGAGCTGTCATTAGATGATTTTCCCACATAAAAAAAAATCCTTCTCACTTGGCCATAATAAGACAAAAAAATCACTTTCTACATTTCAGTCAACTAATAATAATAATAAAAAAAGACGTGTGGCACTCAGAGACTGCCGCGGTGAAGCTATTGCATAGCATTTTTATCAACTTATTTGTGATTGAAGTTGACAAGTTGCCATGACAACCATTTAGTGTTAGGTTTTTTTCGTTACGGAATTTCTGGATTCGGTCTCCACGCTCAAGGCCCGCGATAGAAGCTATGCAATAGCTTAAAAACATAAATTGTAAACTTTACGTATGGCTGCCAATTTAAATCACAACTTTAGTATTGGAAATTATACTTGTTTATTCGGACATTTAATTCCATATTTATGGCGCCTACGTGTACAAAATGGCGACCTTTGGTTGGGAATGAACATGAAAGAAGCATATTTCAGGAATATTTTCCATTTATTTAAAGAAGTGTTCCCTTAAATATGTTCTTAATGATATAAAAAGGTCGGTTTATGTAATTTTCATCAAAGATATTTTGGTCAATCGAAGGTCCGAAAAGATTAATATTAGATTACCCATGACGGAGTGTCTTTAAATACATACTTATAACTTAGAATTATAAATTTTGGAAGTTGTAAATGGTCTTCATAATTCCACGATATGTATAATTTTCTTCGTTTAGCAGTTGATGTGTCGGCGTCAATTCTATTGTTAAGGTTTCAGTAGGTATATAATTAGGTTCAAAAATAAAACGTTTAGAGTTGTTAAAACTAAAATCGTTGTTAGTTAACACATTCTATAACAGTAGCCTGATTCACGTAAAATCGAACATGCCAAATATCGTTGAAGTTTTATAGTCGTTCGATCGAAGTCCTACCCAAAATCGGTATTCACGTGTTCTTTAATCGGGATTGGATAGAACGACAATTGAACTGGATTGAAACTAAACGATCTATCAACGACTTTTTGCCAGATACCACAGAATACTACTATGGTACAAAGTACTCTGTGATTTGAACTCCAATATTTGTCATTTAGTCGTTGGCATCTAACCCGATCAAACAACGTTTATTTATGAAAATATCTCAAGTAAACGATTGAATAACGATTCACATAACTGAATACGCTTCAACAACTCTTCGATCGAACGATTTCAAAATCGGTGTCGTTCAAACTCGATTGATGGTTTACAAAAACGACTAAGTCACTACGATATCGTTACGGTTTTGATTACGTGAATCGGGCTACAGGAAGTATTGGAATTTTCTTTAGTGACGTAAAGGTTTATTGATGAGGCGGCAACCAATTAGTTACTTTTGTATATAATCTACATGTATACTGTCCTAAGACTGTATCACTCAATCAACGTCATAACACGCGGCAACTATTACCAATGATGATGTATCTTCACCTAATACAGCTATAGAAATATACAGATACAAGAAAAAGAACCCGAAAAGGTTTTATTTATAAGTATGTATCCGCAAACACTTGTACGTTATATAAATAAGTAGCGAACAAGTTCTAAGTAGGGCAATTCCTGTTTTTCTCGGTCCGCTGGCTGCGTGGACTCTCCTTAGGGAGGGTAGGCTTACGGCCATCATTGAATGCGTGGTGTAATCACCCAGCTTCAAAGACGCCGCGGTTGTTTAAACTTCGGTGGCTCTTGTGTTGTTGTGTCACAGGAGTCACTGATCCTGGGTTAATTCGCATGGGAAGAGACAGCGGTGAGGGATGAATAAATTGGTCGGTTTGATTGGGATCGGTTCTTTTTTTGCTGTTCTACGGTTGCGAATATGTGGTAAAGTCTATATTTGTACACCTTTTTTTATCTTGATAAATATTTTTTTTTTTAAACTGGGATTGATTGATTTGAGAAACTGAGTTTAAAAAAAACTTCTAGCTAAGTCTTAGACTATTCACACAGCAATGGCTTTATCATTCATTTCATCATTGATTTTTTAGAATCGTATTCCAAAAAAATCAATGATAAAACTAGCTTTTCGACCTCTGTGAAACTAATATTTTTTTCGCTCTAAAATATTAGTTTCACAGAGGTCGAAAAGCTCAACCTTTAACAGTATCAGCACGAAAGGGCAATGACCTTATAGACAATAAATCATACTAATCGATCATCCCTGTAGACATAAAAATCCCTCAATCACTTCTTCAACTTTTGCTGAACAAAGAATTCGACCATTCAACCTTGCTTCACACCACCTTGGGTTAAACTTAAAAATAAACATAGAATAATGCCTTGATCACACGTACCGAGTAAAAGGCCGAGACAGTAAAATGATACTCGGCCGAGACAGTGGTGTAAGTTAAGAGAAGTGGTAGGCCGAGCACTCGGCGCTGTGTTTACACGTACCGAGTACTCGGCCGAGAGCGCTGTCTCGCCCGTTTACTCGGTACGTGTGATCAAGGCATAACAGTCCCCGCACACGGGCCTCAAAAAAAAAAACGCCGGTGGCCGGCTTGAAGCTTGAAGCCACTTCAAGAAAATCATTCAAAAAAATTTGATGCAGCCGCACACGAGCCATAAAATAAAAAATGGCCGCCTCAAAAAGAAGCTTGAAGCGGTGTTTTTTTAAGACCAGTGTGCGGGCACTAGAGCGGGTTTTCGAGTAAGTGTATTGAGAAGAATTTTGTTAAATTATTCCTGATGGAAAAACTGATTCGAAATTAGAAGAAGGTTTTCAAAATATTGACGTTTTGTGGTGGAAAGACTGGTTCGAATATCGAAGAACATTTTTAAATAAGGCCTTGTGGAAAATCTGTTTCAAATATGGAACATCCTTCCAAAATATTGGCTTTGGCTTTGTAAAAACAAACGCCAGCTACTTAGTAGTCACTCGTTGTTTGTTCTGTCAACTTTGACAGGCCATTTGAGGTCAAGAGATATTGAAAAAGAGAACAAAAGCTAAGTTGTTTTTTGATGTTATGTAAAATGTAGGTTGACGATTGACAACTTGTCGTTCGTGGCTTACTTTAATTTTACTAAAAAATAGTGCCTATTTACTTACTCTAGCACACTTTAAACACTTAAAAGAGCTTTTATGGAACCCTTAATTTTAACATAATGAAATAAACAAGCTAGGCTCTCAAGTGTCGCGAAAACCGTAACTTTTTAGTAATTACAGTTTTGAGCCATTTGGGGTCAAAACGCTTGGGTCATAAAGTCCGAATACGTTTTTTACTTCCCAATGGTATTTCGCCGACTACTGGTCACTGTGTGACTAAATAACTGCCTCGTTCTTTGCCCAAAAAATTTGTATTGTCATTTAACATGGCAATATCACCAGTCTTCTAACCACGTTTTTGAATCATCACTTCAGCTGAAAAACGTCCACTGTTAGACATAGGCCTCCTCCAAGTGTCGCCACAAAGAATAATCTTGTGTTTCTATCCATTGGATTCCAGCGACTCTCATCTGGTTAATAGTCCACCTTGTGGGAGACCTTCCAACGTTGCAACAAAAAGAACCAAAATATGAAAACAAAAACCAAATTCATTGATCCCAATAATACACAGTAATAAAGGATGCATTTGTTTTTCCACAGAGTGATTAATAGGTCAGAGGCGACAGCAAAACAGGGGACATTTAATTTGCTTAAACTTTGGCAGGAATTAATTCCCGCTGTCATTGTTTTTATCGCTTGCGAGGCAATAAAGGCAGTGTTTCTCTACTTAAAACTTAGACGCTTCGGATTTATTGTATGGGGATGATGTTAATGTTTTAACTTTATTTAGGTTACTTTGAATTTCAATTGCTAGAACAGAAACTTTTTTTTTAAGTTTTTCCAATCTTGTAATTGGTCCTGTATCATGGGTGCGTTTACAACCATACTCATTAAACAACTACTATAGTACTTCGTAATTGTTATTTGATGTAGTGTACTTATCTTCTTAGTCCAGACCTTTTCCTACGTTCCTTGTCTAGCTGGGTTGTGATCTCTTTCTGCATAATTGACCACAAGATGGCGCGTAGTTGTCCCCTTCCATATGGTCGGTTGGAGACATTCAAGGCCTTTTTGACTGATTTTACTATTTGCTATGGTGCACAGTAACAAATCACACCTTTTAAACAAAAGTAGTACTATACCTACTGAACTTGTATTTTTAATCGCCATTTTTTGATAAATCTAACTTTTCAATCTGACTAAAACAACCCATTTGTAATCTGATTGTCAAAGTCTTTGTACCAATAGGTGATGTTCCTCATTAATTGATTCGCAACTTCTTGTCGAGTAAATAAGTATGTTCAAAACCTTTCTGTCTGCTGAATAATCACCTTTTTACAAGCTTTTATTTAGTTTCACCTGTCGCGATGTTTGTCTGTAATCAAATCTTGCAAATTAAATTTGACCAACTTCCCGGTTACCGATTAAGCTGGAATTTTGCATGCATGTGTAAATGAGATGACAATGCAAAATTATTTTGTCTTGGAGCTGATCTGATGATGGAACTGGAAGGTGGTTATAGAAACTTGGTAGTTAAACGACACAAAACCATTGAGTTTGGGCTCGTATAATTCGTATTGACGTGTTATAAATTTTGTAGATAAACCGAGCTATAAAAACATTGCTATGAAAAAATGATTTTTATTAAAAGCTTGTTTTAAGGGTGCCAAATATTCTATCTACCCACAAGATAGGTGCTAGTTTATTTTCATTTACCATTATCATGTCTTTAACCCTTCAGATATCGTCAATTAGAAACACAATAGTAAGACAATAGATGCGCGGCCACCGGTGGTCGCTTGGGGATTCATGAATTAATTAACATTTTAACTGCACTATTATTGTTGTATGTGAACCACACATAGTATCGGTGTACAGCAGGTCAATCTAATTACTAGAACTAGTTCAGAACTGCAACAGCCTGCACTAACTAGTGTCCAGCATATCCTGGCCTCGATTAATGAACTTAAGTAAACAATCCGCGTTCCCAAGTCAAATTGTACCTACTACAGTTAATTATTTATACTTTATTGTACACCTCAAAATGTTGACAGGATAAACATTTGCAACAAACTAAGTGTACAATGGGTGATTTTATCTTATCTCTTACGGCCAGCTGAAAAATGTACGTAATAAATTATTAAATTATACATACAGCATACATACATAAATTTTATTAATTTTAAACGTATTTGTTCTTTTTTCCTTTTAATTTTTTATTTATTTATTAAAACTTTATGCACTAAAACAGTACAAAGGCGGACTTAATGCCTTAGGCATTTTCTACCAGTCGACCTTAGGGTGGTGCAGAAATAAAACATGGTAGGTGCAACATAAAGGCAAACAAAACTAATAAAAACTAAAACTAAAATAAATATATAATGATATAAAGAAAACTTTTATAAATAAATACTTATATAAATACATACAAATCTTAAATCTTACCTGTTTTATGATTGTATAAATTTTTATCTATTTTTAATATTATTAATTTATTATCTAGTTCTTAGATACATTTATTATTAATTTTTTATGGGTACGACAAAAATACTGTTGTGTTGTTGATAAGAATTGCAACATTTAATTTTGGTTGATTTCTTTATAGAACATTTTAGACCTTTTAGGTAGGTATATGTTATGTTTTCGAGCTTAATGCACTAATGTAAATGTTAAATGTTAGTAAAAAGCAGACACTCCCTCTCACTCCACCCAGAGGGGAAAAAGTTATTTGATGAATAACTTCACCCCCCAAAGAAAAAAAAACGTAACGGTACGGGTTGTACATACCAATACACGTTCAACCCCTGATTTAAATAATTTACGAATAATTTGATGTTGAACATTTGTCAAAGTCAACTTTATCGTGAAAACCTGTCAAACTTTGGAATTTGACACGTAACTCGAAATACAACAAGTCCGAAACCAGTCTTACTGTCGGGGGCACATGGGCTTAAAAAAAAAACGCCACTTCAAGCTTTATTTTGAGGCGACCTTTTTTGTAGCCCGTGTGCCGCCACAAAAAAAACGCTTGAAGTGGCTTCAAGCTTCAAGCCGGCCACCGGCGTTTTTTTTTTTGAGGCCCGTGTGCGGGGACTGTTATGCCTTGATCACACGTACCGAGTAAACGGGCGAGACAGCGCTCTCGGCCGAGTACTCGGTACGTGTAAACACAGCGCCGAGTGCTCGGCCTACCACTTCTCTTAACTTACACCACTGTCTCGGCCGAGTATCATTTTACTGTCTCGGCCTTTTACTCGGTACGTGTGATCAAGGCATTATTCTATGTTTATTTTTAAGTTTAACCCAAGGTGGTGTGAAGCAAGGTTGAATGGTCGAATTCTTTGTTCAGCAAAAGTTGAAGAAGTGATTGAGGGATTTTTATGTCTACAGGGATGATCGATTAGTATGATTTATTGTCTATAAGGTCATTGCCCTTTCGTGCTGATACTGTTAAAGGTTGAGCTTTTCGACCTCTGTGAAACTAATATTTTTTTCGCTCTAAAATATTAGTTTCACACGAAAGGGCAATGACCTTATAGACAATAAATCATACTAATCGATCATCCCTGTAGACATAAAAATCCCTCAATCACTTCTTCAACTTTTGCTGAACAAAGAATTCGACCATTCAACCTTGCTTCACACCACCTTGGGTTAAACTTAAAAATAAACATAGAATAATGCCTTGATCACACGTACCGAGTAAAAGGCCGAGACAGTAAAATGATACTCGGCCGAGACAGTGGTGTAAGTTAAGAGAAGTGGTAGGCCGAGCACTCGGCGCTGTGTTTACACGTACCGAGTACTCGGCCGAGAGCGCTGTCTCGCCCGTTTACTCGGTACGTGTGATCAAGGCATAACAGTCCCCGCACACGGGCCTCAAAAAAAAAAACGCCGGTGGCCGGCTTGAAGCTTGAAGCCACTTCAAGCGTTTTTTTTGTGGCGGCACACGGGCTACAAAAAAGGTCGCCTCAAAATAAAGCTTGAAGTGGCGTTTTTTTTTTAAGCCCATGTGCCCCCGACAGTAAGACTGGTTTCGGACTTGTTGTATTTCGAGTTACGTGTCAAATTCCAAAGTTTGACAGGTTTTCACGATAAAGTTGACTTTGACAAATGTTCAACATCAAATTATTCGTAAATTATTTAAATCAGGGGTTGAACGTGTATTGGTATGTACAACCCGTACCGTTACGTTTTTTTTTCTTTGGGGGGTGAAGTTATTCATCAAATAACTTTTTCCCCTCTGGGTGGAGTGAGAGGGAGTGTCTGCTTTTTACTAACATTTAACATTTACATTAGTGCATTAAGCTCGAAAACATAACATATACCTACCTAAAAGGTCTAAAATGTTCTATAAAGAAATCAACCAAAATTAAATGTTGCAATTCTTATCAACAACACAACAGTATTTTTGTCGTACCCATAAAAAATTAATAATAAAT
Source organism: Mythimna lalbum (assembly GCA_949319445.1). NCBI lineage: Eukaryota > Metazoa > Arthropoda > Insecta > Lepidoptera > Noctuidae > Mythimna > Mythimna lalbum. Next base: position 18,417,013 of record OX439346.1, on the reverse strand, counting down.
GTTTCTAAGAACTAGATAATAAATTAATAATATTAAAAATAGATAAAAATTTATACAATCATAAAACAGGTAAGATTTAAGATTTGTATGTATTTATATAAGTATTTATTTATAAAAGTTTTCTTTATATCATTATATATTTATTTTAGTTTTAGTTTTTATTAGTTTTGTTTGCCTTTATGTTGCACCTACCATGTTTTATTTCTGCACCACCCTAAGGTCGACTGGTAGAAAATGCCTAAGGCATTAAGTCCGCCTTTGTACTGTTTTAGTGCATAAAGTTTTAATAAATAAATAAAAAATTAAAAGGAAAAAAGAACAAATACGTTTAAAATTAATAAAATTTATGTATGTATGCTGTATGTATAATTTAATAATTTATTACGTACATTTTTCAGCTGGCCGTAAGAGATAAGATAAAATCACCCATTGTACACTTAGTTTGTTGCAAATGTTTATCCTGTCAACATTTTGAGGTGTACAATAAAGTATAAATAATTAACTGTAGTAGGTACAATTTGACTTGGGAACGCGGATTGTTTACTTAAGTTCATTAATCGAGGCCAGGATATGCTGGACACTAGTTAGTGCAGGCTGTTGCAGTTCTGAACTAGTTCTAGTAATTAGATTGACCTGCTGTACACCGATACTATGTGTGGTTCACATACAACAATAATAGTGCAGTTAAAATGTTAATTAATTCATGAATCCCCAAGCGACCACCGGTGGCCGCGCATCTATTGTCTTACTATTGTGTTTCTAATTGACGATATCTGAAGGGTTAAAGACATGATAATGGTAAATGAAAATAAACTAGCACCTATCTTGTGGGTAGATAGAATATTTGGCACCCTTAAAACAAGCTTTTAATAAAAATCATTTTTTCATAGCAATGTTTTTATAGCTCGGTTTATCTACAAAATTTATAACACGTCAATACGAATTATACGAGCCCAAACTCAATGGTTTTGTGTCGTTTAACTACCAAGTTTCTATAACCACCTTCCAGTTCCATCATCAGATCAGCTCCAAGACAAAATAATTTTGCATTGTCATCTCATTTACACATGCATGCAAAATTCCAGCTTAATCGGTAACCGGGAAGTTGGTCAAATTTAATTTGCAAGATTTGATTACAGACAAACATCGCGACAGGTGAAACTAAATAAAAGCTTGTAAAAAGGTGATTATTCAGCAGACAGAAAGGTTTTGAACATACTTATTTACTCGACAAGAAGTTGCGAATCAATTAATGAGGAACATCACCTATTGGTACAAAGACTTTGACAATCAGATTACAAATGGGTTGTTTTAGTCAGATTGAAAAGTTAGATTTATCAAAAAATGGCGATTAAAAATACAAGTTCAGTAGGTATAGTACTACTTTTGTTTAAAAGGTGTGATTTGTTACTGTGCACCATAGCAAATAGTAAAATCAGTCAAAAAGGCCTTGAATGTCTCCAACCGACCATATGGAAGGGGACAACTACGCGCCATCTTGTGGTCAATTATGCAGAAAGAGATCACAACCCAGCTAGACAAGGAACGTAGGAAAAGGTCTGGACTAAGAAGATAAGTACACTACATCAAATAACAATTACGAAGTACTATAGTAGTTGTTTAATGAGTATGGTTGTAAACGCACCCATGATACAGGACCAATTACAAGATTGGAAAAACTTAAAAAAAAAGTTTCTGTTCTAGCAATTGAAATTCAAAGTAACCTAAATAAAGTTAAAACATTAACATCATCCCCATACAATAAATCCGAAGCGTCTAAGTTTTAAGTAGAGAAACACTGCCTTTATTGCCTCGCAAGCGATAAAAACAATGACAGCGGGAATTAATTCCTGCCAAAGTTTAAGCAAATTAAATGTCCCCTGTTTTGCTGTCGCCTCTGACCTATTAATCACTCTGTGGAAAAACAAATGCATCCTTTATTACTGTGTATTATTGGGATCAATGAATTTGGTTTTTGTTTTCATATTTTGGTTCTTTTTGTTGCAACGTTGGAAGGTCTCCCACAAGGTGGACTATTAACCAGATGAGAGTCGCTGGAATCCAATGGATAGAAACACAAGATTATTCTTTGTGGCGACACTTGGAGGAGGCCTATGTCTAACAGTGGACGTTTTTCAGCTGAAGTGATGATTCAAAAACGTGGTTAGAAGACTGGTGATATTGCCATGTTAAATGACAATACAAATTTTTTGGGCAAAGAACGAGGCAGTTATTTAGTCACACAGTGACCAGTAGTCGGCGAAATACCATTGGGAAGTAAAAAACGTATTCGGACTTTATGACCCAAGCGTTTTGACCCCAAATGGCTCAAAACTGTAATTACTAAAAAGTTACGGTTTTCGCGACACTTGAGAGCCTAGCTTGTTTATTTCATTATGTTAAAATTAAGGGTTCCATAAAAGCTCTTTTAAGTGTTTAAAGTGTGCTAGAGTAAGTAAATAGGCACTATTTTTTAGTAAAATTAAAGTAAGCCACGAACGACAAGTTGTCAATCGTCAACCTACATTTTACATAACATCAAAAAACAACTTAGCTTTTGTTCTCTTTTTCAATATCTCTTGACCTCAAATGGCCTGTCAAAGTTGACAGAACAAACAACGAGTGACTACTAAGTAGCTGGCGTTTGTTTTTACAAAGCCAAAGCCAATATTTTGGAAGGATGTTCCATATTTGAAACAGATTTTCCACAAGGCCTTATTTAAAAATGTTCTTCGATATTCGAACCAGTCTTTCCACCACAAAACGTCAATATTTTGAAAACCTTCTTCTAATTTCGAATCAGTTTTTCCATCAGGAATAATTTAACAAAATTCTTCTCAATACACTTACTCGAAAACCCGCTCTAGTGCCCGCACACTGGTCTTAAAAAAACACCGCTTCAAGCTTCTTTTTGAGGCGGCCATTTTTTATTTTATGGCTCGTGTGCGGCTGCATCAAATTTTTTTTTGTGGCCGTTTCTAGCGTTTTTATGTGGGGGCGTTTTTTTGAGGCCCGTGTACACTAATCCTTACCGTTTTAGACACATAATTTACTGTTTTTTAAACTAATGCAGAAAAGTGCGCGAGCTCGCCCCCGTCACAACAGTTTGTATTTATCGAATCGGGCTGGGCGCTAAGTGACCCCCACGTGGCGCTGGTCAATCCCTGTTTATTTCTTCGTAAGTGTATTGAAAAACAGTCGTTTGATTCGCGTGGATTGACACTGAAGCCGATTCTATAACACCCTCGCCTGCTTCTCGGGCGAATTTCGCCTCGGTTGCAATAACAAATTTTCTCTATTTGTATTGTGTATATTCGAATTAGCCTTTTCATCTCTAGTCATAGGATAGACGACGAGCGACCAACGAGGCGACGGCAGCTTTCAACCAATTTCTAGTTCGGAACATAAATGCATTAAAGGTATTGAAAGTACCACAATTCTGAGTGTCGGCACGTATTGCATTATTGATTCTAGTAACTACTGCTGTGGCCGTCCGGCCCGGGCCGGGAGCGAATCAGAACACGTCCGGGCCGAGAACGTTCCGGTTTTGTAATTGATAGCGAGGAAGGGATTTAGAATTCGAAGTACTTTTCTTTTCATTGTCTATTAGTGAGTTTCCTTAAGTTACAAGGGCAAATACATTTTTTTGTGTGTAAGTAGCAGATGCAAAATGATTTACGAAATTTTATTCAAGCAGAAGTCTCCTGTAGCTATTTATTTATTTAAACTTTATGTACCTTTATAGTACATAGGCAGCAATAAGATATTCTGTACCGGTTATTCAGATAAATATTTTTAATTTAATCTAATAACTTTAACTATATATTTTTAAATCTATTATTTTACTTATATAATCATATTTTATTTTCTCTAATTTAATTTGTAGCTAATATTAATTGTAGCCAAATCGTACAAACTGTGTACACCTGTAATTGACATATTTGTAAAAACTAAACTATTGTACAATTACTTAAATTTAAACTGTCTAGTATAATGTCGTTGGTATTCCTAATAAATAAATAAAAGTTAGTCTGTATTTTAAACATAATATCATACATATCACCATACAAATAAAATACTACCACATTGTATATAAAGTAGAAACAGTGCCAACAAAGCTGTCATGCAAACTAACTTCCCGTAACCGTAGTGCTACGCGGCTACGGTGCTACGCAGCTACGCGGCTACGAACGCTAAGTCGACTTCGACACTCGTTATTATTGCCTTTTAACTTTTTTTCCTACACCAAAGGCATACTTAAACATCCCATTTGCATTACAAAATACTTACTTCAGGCCCATACATTTGCATTTTAAGTCGGTAAGAAATTAATTTTCAGTAGCTCTTTGACTAAAATAGAATTTTTCCTGACCGCGTCAAACTCATTTTCTTAGCTCTGAAACGTATTATATCTTTATCGTTTTCATTCTACGTTCGATAATGAATTTTATTATAATATTTGTTTATCATAAAATCAATTAATCTTAGTCTGGGAATATAAAATGGTAATTTTTATCCCCGGATGCAAAATTATGGTATTATTCAAACCATAAAGATAAGCTATATTTTATTGCGGTTATTTTATTATACACTGGGTCAAAAATATCGGATCCCATAGAAAAGCTGCGATATCTCCCAACGTTATAGTAAATAGTCTAAACCAGCACGGTACCCAGTATGGTTTAGCCTATCTCTCATACATATTTTTAAAAACAAACGCAAAGCTTGGATAAAGTGGAAAACATATAAAAATTACTCGGATTATGAACTCTTCTCATTATATAGAACTCGTTTTAAAAGTGAGGCCACAAAATGTTACAATAAGTACATTCATTCTGTAGAGGATTCTATCCCTAAAAATACTAAATACTTCTGGTCTTATATATCTAATAAAAAGACCAAGGCAGGTGTACGGTCTAGTATGTCAAACGAAAACCGTACTTCGCAAGATCCTGAAACTATCTGTAACTTGTTTTCCTCATTTTTTCAGTCTGTCTACCAGCCGTCTACCCTGACTCCCCAATGGTCACCCCCAAACAATTATTCGGATCAGTGTGATTTATTACACCATATCTATTTAGATATCATTGTTGTTAAAAGAGAATTAAAAAAACTGGACCCCTCCAAGGGACCAGGACCAGATGGACTTCCAGCAGTGTTTCTCAAGAATACTGCCGAATCAATATGTGAACCATTACATATTGTATTTAACAAATGCAACAGTGAGGGTTTCTTCGCAGACATATGGAAATGCGCATATATTGTCCCAATTCATAAAAATGGTTCAAAACATGATGTCACAAATTATCGTACAATATCTATTATCAGTGCAATATCTAAACTCTTCGAGAAGCTTGTTCATAATGCTATCTACCCCTACATGCACAACTATATCATACCCGAACAGCATGGTTTCGTAAAACAAAAATCCACCATGACAAACTTAGCAATTTACTCTAATTTCCTCTTCCATAGTATCGACAAGGGAGTTCAGGTGGACGCTGTGTATACGGACTTTCAAAAGGCATTTGATAGAGTGGACCATGAAATTCTTCTCAACAAAATAGCGTTCAACGGAATTAGGGGCAATCTTTTACGGTGGTTTTGCTCATATATTATTAATCGCAGTCTGATAGTCGTGATTAATGGATACAAGTCGGGAAGTGTTAAAATGTCATCCGGTATTCCTCAGGGTTCTATATTAGGTCCTCTGCTCTTTGTGATTTTCATAAACGACATAAACACATGCTTTAAATACACAAATTTTCTTTTATATGCTGACGATTTGAAATTGTATAAAACTATAAAAACTGTTAACGACTGCTCAGAAATTCAGAGCGATCTTAACCGACTCTCTGAATACTGTACAATTAATAAGTTAAATTTAAGTATACCCAAATGCCATACCATTAGCTTTACTAAAAAAAAAACTGTGATAAAATTTGATTATACCTTATGTAGTACTGTACTAAACAGAGTGACGAACCTCAGAGACCTAGGAATACTATTTGACTGTAAATTGCACTTCAATCTACACATAGAAAACATCATAAACAGAGCATTTAAAATGTACGGGTTTGTCATGAGAACAGCTACCGATTTTAGACGCCCTTGTACATTTTTACATTTGTATCGTTCTCTTATTCGTTCTCAGCTTGAATATGCCAGTCTGATATGGGATCCATTATATAATAAATATAAAATAGCCATTGAACAGGTACAACGAAAGTTCTTACGAACTATGCAATTCAGATGCCGACTTCCACGCTTACCTTACAAAGACCTTCTGTCAAAGTATAATGTACTTTCGCTCGAGAAGAGACGAATGCTTCTGCAAGTAATGACACTGCACGACCTCTGTCATAACTAGCTAAATTGTATAGACCTCAATAATGATATTAAACTTATGGTTCCTAGATTAGTTCATCGTCGTGGAGTGCGCGTTTACCGGTTGTTTGATCAGCTATCATACCGGACAAATGCTGGTAAACGTGCGCCTCTTCAGCGACTTGCGCAAATATACAATGAGCACTTCATGGAGATAGATATATTTATGCTTAATAAAAATACATTTAGAAATAAAATTATTAATGTACTGAAGAACTTGAAAACAACTTGAGACGGCTGGCTGGTTTGTTAGTTTGTAACAATATATGTACAGGATAAAATGTTTCTTTGGATAAATAACTAGCTTACCAATGAGTCTAATCAGAGCATACATCTTTGTTTATATGTGGAAAATGTTGTAGTTATTACATTGACTTTTTTTTTTATATACCTACCTTACTGTTATATGTAATGTAATATCGTTTTTTTTTCCAAATAAAATAAAATAAAATAAAATAAAGTTATGTACTTCTATCGCTCGTATAAATAATATGTCATAAGCAGATTAGTTAAGATTTATTAAAAATCTTAAAAGAGACTTTTATTTCTACAAGTCTCAGTGCAATAAAGATTTTCGAAACGTTATAAAATTGCGAAATTAGGAAAAGATTTTTTTTTTATTGCTGTTATTTAAATAAGCTAAAACCCAGTTAAATCTACATTATATCGGTGAACATACATAAAAAAAAAACATACATTCAGCCAAACATAGAACCTCCTCCTTTTCGAAGTCGGTTAAAAACACAGAGTTGCATGGCGACATGAGCACAACCACTCTGTCAAGAGTGTAGAGAAGAGAATGTATTTTTTCTTGGTAATTGCACTGCTGCAATGACCAAGATACACCTAGGTATACAGCAGTGGCTTAACTACTTATAGACCTGTATCCCTAAATGAATATGCGATTGAAATGAGAAGGAAACTTGGCACAAAATTCCAGCCACAAGATATTACTGGTGCAGGGCTAAAGAAAGAATCGAATGAGAATAATAACAAATCAATTCTTATACTTTAGCCCGTGTACCGTAAGTAAAGCCAAAATAAAAGCGCAATAGACTTTCAACTCTCGCCTCAGCGCTGAGAGTTCAAAATCTAATAATGCTATAGTGTTTGGACAATCATTTAGATGTTTCCTACTACAGTGAAACCTGGATATCTGGGAGTTCAAGGGACCTATGACTATTCATCATTTACCAGCGGTCCCGACAGACGTTATCTTGCCTGAAAGCTGGCTTTTCGTCAAATAAGATTAAGCGCCACCTACCGGGACCAATAGTATTTTCAAACCTTTCAGAGATCCACTCAAATATACTCACAACATTTTATTCAAATCGGTCAACCCTAACTAGGACTAGTTAGAAAGAAGAAGAGTTAGCCTTCCTATCAGTCTTTTTAAAAGGTTTGACCGATTTGGGTAAAATGCTGTGAGTATATTAGCATGACAGACACACGTACAGAAGAATTATATATAAAAAACCTGGCGCAGTGGTTGAGCGATTGACTATTAAGTTGCGTGTCACAGGTTTGATTCCTATACCAAACCAATATACGTACACTTCTACAAATAGTTGATCTTGGTCTGGGTGTCTAATGTAGGTGAGTTTACATGTTTGTGAACGCACCGACGTTGTAAGAGTACTTCAAAGATTAAAAAAAAATTATGTTTACAAACAATTATGGCGCAATCTATCCGCAGCAATATTAAAAATGCAAAATTTATTAATTAATCGTCTCACTTACTGAGGCTATTGAGTTGAAAAATGCCCAAGTTTAAAGGTACATAAACAGCCTATAATGTTCCCACCGCTGGGATTCAGGTCTCCTAAATAAATATGTTTTCTTTCTTTCTATCTAGAGAGGGAGTGCGCCACCATGCAGGCCTAGTGCGGCTCGGTGGGTGTCACATGTTTTCGAATTTTTGATTCTAGGATATGCCGACTCCTCACGTTATTTTCCTTCACTGTTTTGAGAGCAGTGGTGATGAATTAAATTACACAAAGATATGCGTTTGGCTGGGTTCAAACCAGTGACCTACTTAGTACTCGTAATTCGGGCCGTTACCATTGGGTCACCACCGCTCAAGGTAAATATAGAAAAATATATCTGAGTTATTGAGATATATTATTCTCAGTACCAGGGGTATTTCAATTATGGAAAGTCAATGCAATATTAGTAGCACAGGTTCCTCGCCCATTTAACCAGGTTTTTATCGTGACAACTGGCATTACATTTAAAATGCATTCTACCCTCCCCTCACTTCCAAGAGCGCCAAACTTGTGCATGTCATACTGAGTTATGCCCCTCATATGTACTGACGTCAGTCTTAGCACGAAGCATTAGCAACTAGTGAAGCGAGCACTTTGTTCTAGCCCAACTTTGACTTTAGGTTGACATTCAGACACGAATTACTGCGAATGTGAGTACCGTGCGAATTCGGAATAAGGAGATTTATGGCCAAAGTTTTAGTCAGAATAGTAGAGCAGTATTAGTGTTTCAGTCTCTTTTTACGTTCGGCCACGCACCGACTATAACTTTGGGATAGTGGCGTAGTTAGGTTTGGGCGATGTGGGTCCTCGTCAATGACTTCGCACCCTAAGGAGTCTCGCGTGTGCGAGGGCTCTAAAGACGAAGGTTTTGTATTATAATTTACTAGCTTTTGCACGCGACTTTTCCCGCGTACGTAAAATATAGTCTACGTCACTCAGGAATAACGCAGCTTTCTATAGGTGAAAAAATTTTAGCAATCGGACCATTATTTCTAGAGATTACCTCCTACACACAAAAAAACAAACTTTACCTCTTTATTATATTAGTGTAGATACTGTAGATAGGTCCGCGCTTGACCACTATTTCACTCAATGGTAAGCGACGATGTGGTCAAACATTGGGTTGCGTCAGTCACTGTCACGTTTTCGAATTTATAAAAATAAAGGCCTCGTTGGCGTCGCGGCGCCATCGCCCACGTCCATATTTGTCCACGCTACGCCTCTGCTTCAGAATTTACTGTCTACCCTCCGCAGACGATCTTCAAATATAATTATTTAATAACGTTGCCGACGCTGAGACGCAGGCTTCCTCTCATGCGGGCTTACTGCGGATTTTTGGGATGTCACTTGAGTTCAATTTTGAATCTTTTATCTACTTTATAGTACACTATACAGCTCTACACAAGTTCTAAATTATAAACTTATTATTATTTAGATAGCACTTGGTAAATTATTGTCTCCCCACCGATCCTTATTATTTTGACCTCTCTACTTGCTACTTTGTAAGACAACGATACAGAGGGTTCTAGAGTGCCATTAATTTGTGAAAATTTCTTTGAACAATAAAGATTTTTATAATAATTAAATACATATGATCCAATAATGAATGGACGCGAGGCGCATAGGACCGTTCGTTGTGGCGACACTTGCGGGAAACCTATGTCCAACAGTGGACGTCTTTTGGCTGAAATGATGATGATAATTTTAAAAGCAGTAGTGAAGAGCCACTGGTAGGTAAATAAGCCAGTAACAAAGTGGAGGCCTATGCCTTTTATCATTTACTAGCTTTTTACGCGGCTTCGCTCACTTGAAATTCGAGGTAACACCGTTCCCCTGGGAAGTGCGGGGTTAGAAAGAGTGTCACTCCCCATCTATTCAACTATCTCCACTTAAAAAAATCACGTCAATTCGTCACTCCGTTTTGCCGTGTAAGTCGGACAAACAGACACACACACTTTCCCATTTATAATATTAGTATGGATGACGAATGCTCACTTAGCAGTGGCGACTTTTGGCCATTAAATCCGGATTTCCTCAATTTGTTGCTTCATAAATCTTAAATATAAACAGAAAATAACAATACATTCTCATTTTAACCTTGGAAATTAAACCCGGAACTCGGGAATCGTAATAACGTTTTTGATAGTTGTTTAAGTACATTTTATATTTACACTACGAGTAGCAGTTGCCCAAAACCTGGCTTGTCGTCAGAATAAAATTGAAAAAACGATTGCAGCGCAAATTACCGGGCTCAATTTTATTGTCAAACTAACCACCAGCTCTCAAATATACACACAAAATTTCATCAAAATCAGTGCAGCCGTTTAGGAGGAGATGGGTGACAAACACACGTACAGAAGAATTATAAACGTAAAGATTAATTAACTTCGTGGAAATAATATAACATCATCGCAGTTGGATTTCGAAGACAAATATCCGGAACATGTGCGTTGTGCCTTCTCTGTAATTTATTACGAAAACTTTCAGGCCGAACCGGAATCGTAATTTAAAATTACGGTTCATGTACAACCAAGTTTATACTCGGCTGGTATCTCTCATGAATTTTGAGCAGCGAATAAATTTCAATTTAAGTGATAGCTATTGCAATCTTTATATTGTGTGAAATGTGAAATAAGTTTAAATAACTTGATTTGTATTGTTACGCCGTTAAATTTCAACACGTCATATCTCCGAAAAATTAAAGAGTAGCAACGAATAATTAAAACGCATTGCTGTTCGAAAGCTCTAGAACCAAAGTACCTACCTAGCCTGGCAAGATCTCGAACATTCCGTCATAGGTACTCGTCGTACCTACTATTTAGTAGGTATGTAATCTGTAGGTATCTGTAGGTGGATAAGGGAAATGGTACTTTCCGCCGTTAACAATAGAGTCGAAATTCGCGTGAGTGACTCGCGAAGGACAAAGTCATAAAATTGATTTATGGGCCCGCGATGCGACTCTATTGTTCTGGAACTATCCCGAGACGTCAGTATCTAGAATTTTCTTTGTTCCGCGTATAAATACGAGCCCCCGAACGGAAGTGAGTCAGTTTTGATTTCGACTGCGACCGAGAGCGATCTACCTAAGTGTGCGAAGTGATTTTATCTAACGACCGAGGCGATAGTATAACGGAACTCTAGTGCTAACTGTGATTCGGATTATTGTTGACTGGACAAATAACTTATTGTTTGTGGTAAATAAAGTTCTTTATTGGTAAATCGGCATTTAATTACCTACGTACGTAACAACTGGTGTCAGAAGTGGAATGCCGTTACCACAGAAGGACGACGAACAGCGACCACGAACAAGGAGGCAAGCAGAGATGGATGCTGCGCGTCATCGTATGGAGGAGGAAGATCAGGCTGGCATGGGAGCAACGGCAGCTGCTGAGGTGCCAACAGGACCATCCTCAGAATTGAACCTCGCTGCGGTGTTGGCCGCCATGCAAGCTAGTATGGAAGCTGTCCGCCGCGACCAGGAAGCCGCCCGTCGCGACCAGGAAGCCGCCCGTCGCGACCAGGAAGCTGCCCGCCGCGAACAAGAGGCTAACCAGCGTAAGCTTCAGGACCTAATCGCAGCTAACCAGGAAGAAGCTCGCCGCGAACAGGAAGCCGCTCGTCGCGATCAAGAGGCTAAGCAGAACCTGATCCTCGATAAAATCGACCACGGCCTCGTTACGTTGGGTGAGAAGGTAAAGAATCTCACCTTAGAGGTAAAGGAGGTTTCCGCCCGAGCTGATAGCCTCGAAACAAGAATTGATGGCCATGAAGATCGACTGCTGGACATCAATAAAAAAATTGTCAAGCTCGAAGCACGCGAGCCCATTGCTGTTGGCTCACCATCGCACACCCCCTGTGCATCGGCCTCAAAATTTGATGTGCCGCGTTTTGATGGCACGTCTTCCTGGACGGCATTTAAGTACCAATTTGAGACATTGGTTGAAACAAACCGCTGGGATGATAAACAGTCTTTTGCGGCATTAACTTTGGCTCTACGAGGGGACGCTCTGCTAGTCCTAGAGAACCTACCTCCGGACGGCAGGACATTGGCGCGCCTCATGGAAGGACTGGACACTCGCTACGGTGACAAGCACCTCGAGCATGTTTTCCGTGCGCAACTTCGCGAAAGAACGCAGAGGTCGAACGAGAGCCTGCAGCAGTGGGGAGTCGAGGTTGAACGGCTGGTTCGGCGTGCGTACATGTCGATGACACCAGAGACGGTGGAAGTAAATCTGGTGCAAGCATTCATCGACGGTCTACGGGATTCTGAAGTCAGGGCTACGGTGCGGCTCGGACACCACCAAACTTTAAAGAGTGCGATGGCACACGCTTTGGAAGTGGAAGCCGTACGACAAGATTCTCGTACGCACAGAGTTCGGGAAGTGGTGGTCTCGCCTACAACGCAGCCACGTCAACGAGAAGTGGTGGCTTCTTCCTCGACAAAGTCCCGCTATATTCCGACGTGCTACGGGTGTGGGGAAAAAGGGCACATTCGTACCGATTGCCCCAAGAGGAAGAGGGGAAGTGTGGACTCCGGAACTCAAGTTAACGAAGAGTCGTTAAACTAAAAGTCGCCAGGGCCGCGGGGCGGGTGCTGGCTGGTCAACTGAAGGCCCCAACCATCACCATCAATCAAGTTCACGACGGAAATAGTTTGATCGTCGAAGGGACGCTGAATCATAGTGCTTGCAATTTTACCGTTGACACCGGGGCGTCGCGAACTATTGTAAGACCTGAGTTGCTGAAACGAACCATCTCGTGGCAAAGAAAGTCTCCATCCTGCCGACTTCAGACAGCAACCGGCCAGTCAGTCTCCGTCCTCGGTGATACAGAAATCAAGTTCAAAATTGGTGATCAAGTGTATACCCACCCTGTTTTAATTGCGAATATTACGGACGATTGCATACTGGGTCTCGACTTCCTGCGGAATAACCGATGTATTTTAGATATCGCTAGGGGAGTATTGAAGTTCCCAGATCAAGAAGTCTTCCTGCGAGGAAATAACTCATGCAACCTGTATTGTTTAAAGAATGTTACACTGGCTCCAAGAACAGAAACCTTAGTCGAAGTAAAATTTCCTAAGAAAATCAGGCAAACAAGATGTGTTTTGGTTGAAGATACTGGCCGGCACCCGGAGCTCATCACCGCGAGAACATTAGTAATGACGAAAGGGAGATCCAAGGTAAGGATTGTGAACCTTGGAAAGGAAGAGGTTCAACTGAAGAAAAACAGTATTGTTGGGAGATGTGAAGGAGTGAATTATCTCCGGCAAATCAATACATCTTCAGTGAAACTAGACGCAATAAAAGGTGAACCTGATCACATCCAGCAACTTCTGGAAAATTCTAAGAGCAATTTATCGGCTTCCGAACTACAGCAGGCCAGGGAATTTCTGCTACGGTTTCGAGATATTTTTGCAACGGGAAAAGACTGCGGAAGAACAGGTCTCGTCAAGCATGAGATAGATACAGGTGATGCTAGACCAATTAAACAGAGACCGCGCCGTATACCCTGGGCTAAGGAAACTGAAGTAGCAGAAATGGTAAAGGATATGGCTGATAGCGGAATAATTGAGCCTTCTACGAGCCCATGGTCTTCTCCAGTCGTACTGGTGAAGAAGAAGGACGGCAGTACAAGATTCTGTGTTGACTACAGAATGCTGAATAATGTGACGAAGAAGGACAGTTATCCTTTGCCGCGGATAGACGATACGCTGGATATGCTCAGTGGTATGAAGTGGTTTTCTACCATTGATTTGAAAAGTGGCTACTGGCAAGTGGAGATCAGCGAGAAAGATAAAGAAAAGACAGCGTTCAGTACTGGCATTGGCAACGGCCTGTGGCAATTTAACGTAATGCCTTTTGGGTTGTGCAATGCTCCAGCGACATTTGAACGCCTCATGGAGAGAGTCATGGTGGGCCTTCTTGGTGACGTCTGTCTTGTTTATTTGGATGACGTCATTATAATGGGTCGCACTTTTAAAGAAAACCTAAGGAACATGGAGAAAGTGTTCACCAGGATACGAGGGGCTAACCTAAAACTAAGCCCGAAAAAGTGTGCCCTGTTCAAGAAGGAGGTCAGCTACTTGGGACATGTAATTTCCGCTGATGGAGTGAGAACCGACCCTGAGAAGATAAAGGCCGTCCAACAGTGGCCGGTTCCTAAGAACAAAACGGAAGTACGTGCATTTCTCGGGCTGTGCACATACTACAGACGGTTTGTTATGAGTTTTTCGGACATTGCAAAACCGTTACACCAGCTGACTGAGGAAAAACGAGATTTTATCTGGGACAAGAACTGTGAGTCAGCATTCAACGAGCTAAAGCAACGGCTATGTGAAGCGCCTATACTGGGGTATCCGAGCAGAGACGGAAGATTTGTCGTTGATACCGATGCCAGCAACACGGGAATTGGAGGAGTGTTGTCACAGGTGCAAGGTGACAGACAGGTCGTGATCGCTTACTTCAGTAAGGCACTTTCAAAGCCAGAACGGAACTACTGCGTGACTCGACGAGAACTGCTGGCTGTGGTAAAAACCTTGCAGCATTTTCACAAGTACCTCATAGGAAGGCAGTTTACGTTGAGGACGGATCACGCTGCATTGAAATGGCTTCTACAATTTAAAAACCCGGAGGGCCAAGTCGCAAGATGGCTCGAGCAGCTGCAGGAGTTCAACTTTGTGACGGAACATCGCAGTGGAAAAGGGCACAATAATGCTGACGCCTTGTCGCGACGTCCGTGCAATGAGGACTGTAGACACTGCCAACAGAATGAAGCCCGAGAACGCGTGAATTTAATTAGGACTGAAGGCAACTTCAAAAAGTCCCAGGAAGAAGATGACGATATTCGACCTATACTGGACTGGAAGCGTAACGGAACTAGGCCTCAGTGGAGTGAAGTATCGTCACATAGTCCCGTCACAAAGAGCTACTGGGCACAGTGGGACAGTTTAGTCCTAGAAAATGATGTGCTTTGTAGGAAATGGGAATCGAATGATGGCAAGGAGGTGACCACACAAGTGATAGTACCACGATGTGAAGTGGTCCCCCTGCTACAAGAAATACACGATGGTGCTTCTGGAGGACACCTGGGAATTAAGAAGACTCTACTGAAAGTGAGACAGCGGTATTACTGGCTCAATTGTAGAGATGACATAGAGCAATGGTGTCGGAAATGCACAGCGTGCGCATCTGTGAAAGGACCACAGACTAGAAGCAGGGGCAGGCTTCAGCTGTACAATGTGGGAGCCCCCTGGGAACGCATTGCCATCGACGTCGCTGGACCTTTCCCAGTTACGGATGACGGAAACAAGTACATAGTGGTGATCCAGGACTACTTCACAAAGTGGCCCGAAGTCTTCGCCATACCCAATCAGGAAGCGACGACAGTGGCGAAGAAGGTGGTCGAGGAAGTAGTATGTCGGTATGGAGCACCTTTGGAAATCCATTCCGATCAAGGCCGTAACTTCGAATCTGCGCTGTTCCAGGAAATGTGTACTCTTCTGGGAATTTATAAGACACGCACAACACCTGCGCATCCTCAGTCGGACGGAATGGTGGAAAGGCTTAACCAAACCCTGGAGAATCATCTGGCTAAGGTTGTCGATGACCATCAGAAAGACTGGGACCGGTATATTCCACTATTTCTGATGTCGTACCGATCGGCAGTGCATGATAGCACGGGACATACCCCAGCAAGAGTAAATTTCGGCAGGGAAATGAGACTTCCAATCGATGCCATAACTGGCGTGCCACCTGACAAGACTAAGCCAGTTACGGACTACGTAAGTGACCTTCAAGATCAATTGGACGAAGTGCATAAGCGAGTACGTGAGAATAGCATGAACACCAGCGTTAAAATGAAAACTAGATACGACCGTAATGCCAACGCCCAGGGATTTAAGGAAGGTGCACTGGTTTGGCTCCACAACCCGCTTCGACGAAAAGGGAAGTCGCCGAAACTTCAAGCTCGATGGGAGGGACCCTACACCGTACTAAAAATGATCAACGATGTAACCTACCGCATCAAGAAAGGGTTAAGAGGGAAGCCTAAGGTTGTCCATGTGGACAGATTGGCGCCGTATCACGGATCTAATAATGCTCGGGACGAGCATGACTAAGAGGGGGGCACTGTTACGCCGTTAAATTTCAACACGTCATATCTCCGAAAAATTAAAGAGTAGCAACGAATAATTAAAACGCATTGCTGTTCGAAAGCTCTAGAACCAAAGTACCTACCTAGCCTGGCAAGATCTCGAACATTCCGTCATAGGTACTCGTCGTACCTACTATTTAGTAGGTATGTAATCTGTAGGTATCTGTAGGTGGATAAGGGAAATGGTACTTTCCGCCGTTAACAATAGAGTCGAAATTCGCGTGAGTGACTCGCGAAGGACAAAGTCATAAAATTGATTTATGGGCCCGCGATGCGACTCTATTGTTCTGGAACTATCCCGAGACGTCAGTATCTAGAATTTTCTTTGTTCCGCGTATAAATACGAGCCCCCGAACGGAAGTGAGTCAGTTTTGATTTCGACTGCGACCGAGAGCGATCTACCTAAGTGTGCGAAGTGATTTTATCTAACGACCGAGGCGATAGTATAACGGAACTCTAGTGCTAACTGTGATTCGGATTATTGTTGACTGGACAAATAACTTATTGTTTGTGGTAAATAAAGTTCTTTATTGGTAAATCGGCATTTAATTACCTACGTACGTAACAGTATTTATTTTGACCCCCTCAAGGCACAAATTCTTGAAAAAATCTTTAACTGATAGCTTTATTTCCAACTACTGCCAGAGGCTTTGCCCGCGTGAAATTAGAAAATTGACCCAAACCTCCCGTGATAAAAAGTATCTTATATGCGTCCTGGTATACCAGGATATAGTCTACTCGTGTGGCAATTTTCATGCAAATCCGATCAGCCAGTTGGGTGTGAAGAAGTAACAAACGTATACACACTCATAAACTTTCACCTTTATGATAAACTGCAGAACGTTTACAGGTTCAGTTAAAATTTCACATATGAATTCTCTTCATTATTTAATAAAGCAATAATAATATTCTTAAATGTCTTGATATCATTCGAGAGTCATTGACCGTAAGAACTTTTAAGAACATATTATGTCACGTTCTAAAGTTCACAAAAACATAATAAAATCAGAACTAAAAGCATGTTTCTAACTAAGGACCATTGTACCCATTCATGTTTCAAACTCTTTAAAACTTAAAATATCGTTTCAGAATATAATAAAAAGTAGAATAACTTAATAAAAGTTTGAGCTACCATTGAAATATGTTCGGGCACTTCGACTGAATTAGCATGTCGAAGCGGCCATTAGAAGCAGGACCTGTTTTACTGTCGAAGTTCTAGTGAAACTGCTCACATACTAACACTTGACAGTCACTGTATTAGTTCTCTTAGTATCGAAAGTTTCCTCATACTTCTGCATGCCTAGTACTTTGCTTGAACGTATGACTCGTGAAGTCATTATATTTGCTTCAAGATTTGTGTGCTTACAGTATGAGATATACGAGTGTGTCGTATTCAAAATCTCCTTATAGGGATAGTCTAGTTAATATTAATAATATTCCACAACTATCACACAACGCCATCTAGTCTCAAGCTAAGCAGAGCTTGTGTTGTGTACAACTGATAAACATACTTATATATTTTTAAATACATACATACTATAGATAAATTACACTCTAAGTTATTAGAAGCTAGCTCTTTCTCGCGGTTTGGCTTCCTTGGCTAATCTCGTATAAACTGTATTTTTTTTCTGGGATAAAATGTCAATATTGAGCGTGAGCGTACCATTCTGTCTATTAAAGTTTCCAAATTGGATCTGTACGCACAGATATCCTTTTTTAACGCAAAGTACACAAATGGGTTTTACTTAGTAAAAGTCTGACACTCTCTCGCTCCACCGCACAAAAATATTTGATGATTTCCCACCAAGAAAAAAACATTACAATATTCACACAAACCCATCACGACGAACAAACTTACCATCAAAAAGATTTTACTTTCAGGCACGAAGAGGCTCATTAGGTAATATGCATAAAAGTGGGGCAGAAGTGCGGTATAAACCTAGTTTTGTGGGCCCCAGCCGTATCGTTCCAGCCAGGTTTTACGCACGACCCTACCCTTAGCTTTTAATTATTGGTTTGGTCAACGAACGGTGTGTTTACCTTGAGGCAGACGCGCGAGGATTGCGGACGCAAACAAAGGAGATTGCATATGTTTATGGTAATAAAGACGTCTGATTGTTCGTCTAGATATAACGCTTGTTACACCTTTATTTTTTAAGGGAGAAATCGTCATATGTTGCCTCCTGTTCTCTGTAGAGCGAAAGAGAGTGTCAGACTTCACTGAAATGTTTTCCTGTATTCCTTCAGTTGGGTATCAGTTGGTATCGGCCCTGACGTGTCAAAACTATCTTGCGGACATCTATATACTTGGTTAACTTACTTCGACTGTGGATACGGATTAATTTATCGAAATTATAGTGATATATTTATTGTCAAATTATAGAGATAGATAGATAGTCTTTAAAAACCTACGTTTCAGACGTAGGTTTTCAAAGACTAGATAAAGCCACCCACAAACAAACATTTTTACAAAAAAAGCCTCTTTACGTAGTAGAAAAAAAAAATGTAAAAGAGTTTCAAATTATTTTCTTATCTCTTTGGATCGGACTATCGCTAAATCCTCAACGAGTTTTCTTTAGAGTTTAAAATAAAGATTTTTTCGTTTTTGTATTTAAAACTAAAATAGTAATAATATCAAAGCAAATTATTTTTGGGTTCACTATTGAGTCTGGGGGAGATCTTGGACTAAACTGAGATAGTCATCGTTTTCTTCACAATTTTAATCTAATAGAAATCTCGCATCAATGTTTGTAATCTAACTCTTCAGAAGCAGCTTTCTTTTTTCTTCTTTCTTTATAATGTATAGGCTCACGTTTAGACCACTATCTCTAGCTAGACCAATTTTTGTGATTTTTTTCGTATATGTCTGGTAATTCTGAGAACAGGGCGTAGGTTAGTTTTAACACTCCTACCCCCACCATCCATTGTTTTTATTTTAAATAATTTATATGGCAGAACTACGTTTGTCTTGAATCAGCTGGTATTTTAATTATTTTCTCTGTAAGAGACGGTGAAAAAAACAGCTCATTAATACTTAAGTCGTTTTGATTAAACGTCACTGACGTCACTCGCCCAAAAAACCCGCTGAAAGTCGTAGCCTATATTTTAACCTGATAGATGAGCGTCGTTTAAAAAGATCTGGTACCGTTCTGTTTACTTGCGAAGTAGTCCAACAGATAAAGTTAGTAGTACACGAAAGTGGACCTCGACGTCAGACAAGACAAACACTTACAAGAAGAACTATCCTTATTTTATTGCAGGAAGGATAAAACACGGAACTGTAAATAGAAATGAGTGAAAGGGGTATATGTATTTGGTGTAGAGGTTTTGTGTCTTCGGTTGATGGGTTTATTGATGCAGTGGCTAAGCTATATGTTTATCTACACTAATATAATAAAGAGGTAAAGTTTGCTTTTTTATTTTTTTTTGTGTTTGTAGGACATAATCTCTGGAAGTACTCGTCCGATTCGTGAAATTTTTTCATCGATAGATAGCAGCTTTATTCCTGAGTGACATTGACTATACTTTAAGTACAGGGGCGAAGCTGCGGGCAAAAGCTAGTTTATTATATTCTTTATTGTACACCACATAAACAAAAAAGTACAGAATAAAAATTATAAAAAAATAAGACATGTCCTTTAAAGAACTGTAAATTCGATTTCCACACGGCTTTAGGTAGTTGATCTATTTATGTTTTTCTTTCTTGTGGGTTGGGAAATCACCTAATGCTTTTAACCCACTCTAGGGGTGAGTGGGAGGGCGTGTCACACTTTCACTCATTAAAACCACACCTATGGTCCTTTAGTTACCATTTGTGGATGTGGATTTTGCATTTTGGGATTTGTTTTATCTTTCAGAATTCAAGACAGATTTCTGCACGCGACTTCGTCTGAGTACACACCAGAATTGGGTCTAGAGACAAATGAAAAAGAATAATGGCGAAGTATTAGTGAAATGACTTTATTATGAATGAAGACTAAATAGTTTCGTAAGTTTTTCAATTATGTTCAAGACCTAAGTAAGTCTGTAAACAAAATAAATGTATTATATTAAAGTGTATTTGATTGATTAATATTGTTCTTTCACTACTTTTAATAAAATTTGTGTTGCCACGCGTTTTTTAATTTGAAAGATCTAAACACAGTCAGCCTTTTTTTGTATTTTTATTTTGGAATTATCCCAGGACTAATATTTGTGTGGTAAGTATGATTATTTGTTCTGTCTGCATGTAATTTATCTATAAGCAATTTATATAAAGACGGCGCTGTGTTATAGTTGTGGAATATCATTATTATATTAATTACGTTTACGGTTCTTAACAAAAATAAAAAAAGATTGCAAAACTACTATGCAATCTTGAAGTTCTGCCCACCCCACATGGCCAAGCGCACCTATACTATAAATGAATAAAGACCGTTGCCAGTCTAATACTCGGTACGTTTCCATTCAACGACAGTGGGAATCTTGTTTTGTTCACATTGGGGAGAGGGGATGCATCTCATTGCCCATCGCTATGTCAAGATGACCCAATTTGAACAGGCACGAATTAGGACGCCATTCCTATATAAATAAATATTTATTTTCTCTTCCCCATAGTGACAATTTGTTGAGTCATTTAATTTTATTGAATTGTTAAACATGACAGTTTGCTACCTACGAGTTTTGAGTCAAGTCATAACTAGGCAAGCCATTGATGTATTAAAAAACCCCGTTTCAATGAGGTAAGCATTGTTTTAATATTTTGTGAAAGCTTTTTCTAATAATAATCTTTGGTACCAACTTACTAATGGTGAAAGTAAACTTTGAAGAAATACCTAGCAAGGTCTGAAATTACCAATAAGCAGTACGAAAACATATCAGCAGAGTTCTTTAAAAATCCTTCAGTTATAGGCCGGCCATACACGGACAGCTCGAGCAACTAACCAGCGATCAACATACACGCTACCATCAACAGCTTGAAGCTACCAGTCATAACTGCTGGAGCAGTTCATGCCATCTACTCCAACAGTTGGTATTAATTGCTCAACAAGTCACCATTTTGATTCAACGTGAATTTTGAGGAAGAAGCACTATTACTGTTACTTATGCTCAGAAGACGAATGCGGTGGCCTAGAAATAGAACATTGTGGGTTCATTCAATATTGCGACATAGCAGTCGAGAGCTCGAGCAGTCAGTGTATGCCTGGAGTAGTGACTGCTTGACTGCACAATGAAATTTCCGAAGCAGTCGCAACTGCTCGGCCGGTTCCATGTATGTGTGTTCGTAGAAGTCTAGTTTACTATGTATTTGCAGCTTGACGTAGTCCATCCTGACTGCTTCAAGCTGTCCGTGTAGGGCCGGCCATATTTGTATTTTCTTATAAGTAAAATGCTAACTTTTTATAAAATTCTAAGGGGACATCTCTTAAGCCCAATGTTGAAGAAACGCATCCACGACACAGTAGTAATTCCTAGTGTCAAGCAAAGTTTAATAAAAAAAATCCATAAGAAATTATTGACTCTAATTCGCTTGTTCTTAGTTACAACTAAATACAAAAACTATTAAACTAAAATTGCTTTGCACGCTGAAGCGTTTATATTTTCCTAAATCTGGAATTTTTTGAATAATGTGATGAACATGAAATCTAATAAACTTGTTTTGACTTACAAACGGCCCTGATGGTGCGATAAACATTTTTTTTTTCGTAAACAACCTGAACGTAAACACATAACCTATACTTTGGTAAGTTTTAAATAATATTAATGGGCACGTAACGATGAATAAAGTATAAACAAATATGTTTTATGATGAGCTTCCTAGAGGTTTTAGTTTATGGTTCCTTTTTTTAGGGAACTATAGTATAAACAACTAGCTTCTGCCGGCTTTTTCTCCCACAAGAAGATAGAAAATTATACCAACTAAACATAATCCCGGAGTAAAAAAGTGTCCTATAATATGCTATTCCAGGATATAGTCTACCCGTATGCCAAACATCCAACCCCATTCAGATGTTTGAACGTGAGTAAGTACACCTTTGTAACATCAGTGTAAAGTGCAGTAATATCGGATGAGCTATGGGCTAAAAGAGCCACTTATTGGGTCCCATTAAACGTAAGGTGACATCGCGGCAGACCAAAGCAAAGGTGGAGGGTTGAGCTGGATAACTACCGCAGGGAATGGCCTGCATTGGCTGGAGGACAGATGTATGTATAAAAGGGAGAAGGAAGCCTTCGATCAGCAGTAGGACATAAATGGGCTAACTATCATTGCTCTGAAAAAAATGTAGGAAAACTTAACAGCTAATCAGCACATCCTTAAACCAAAAAATCATGTGCAAAAACACTTGTGCATCCATCAACCCTCAATGGACCCGCGTGGTGGATTACGGCCCATTGCTTTCCCTCTTCTAGCTAGAGAGAAGGCGTAAGTCCAAGCAGTAGAAACATTATGAGGCTGATTATGCTTTATTATTTGTACTTATTACACTTAATAATGATTGTGGGAAGCAATAGATACTAGGGTTTAAGAATCTAGTTTTCCTGTTTACTTGTCTATATTTGAACAATGACCGCATAATAAATGATTCATTGTTTAAAAATCAAATACCTAAAAACCTATTGTGGTTTAAGTTTTAAACAATGAAACAATTCAGTTCATAGTACCTAAAGTGTGTGAATCAAACTAAATAATATAATTTGGTGTGACGCATCCATCTACTTATGAACAATTTATATTATTATTTATTTGGATAGACCGGAAGACGCAGCGTTGGCAGGGCTCCCACAAATTGGATTGATGACCTAGGATAGAAGAAATCCGATGGATGCGAAACGCACAGGACCGGTCGTTATAGCTACACTTAGGGGTGGCATATGTCCAACAGTGGTGGTCTTTCGGTTAAAATGACGATGATAACTGCTTGCGCTTGACCACTAACTTACCTCATAGAAAACGACGACGTAGATGACAATGAATAACTCTTGCCGAGAAGTAACCTATTTATTCTTGATTTAAAATTAAAGCTTCAGAATGTAGTTATCAGGAAACACAGATTCCGGCAGGAAATTCCATTTCGTAGCTGTACGCACAACACAAAGAACATATTCCCAAAGTATTTTGAGTGTATTGATTTTAAATACGCATTTTTATAAAACATATTGACTTGCATTGCTTTGTTTTCGTATAAAACCAACCGCTGATCTGGGCATCTGACGAACAGAAGATGCACAGGACCGGTCGTTGTAGTAAGACTTGGGGAGGCCTTGTCCAGCAGTGGACGTCTTTCGGCACTAAGATAAAAGTTTAGAGGTATGCGGAACTGTTAAAACCAGACTAGATTGTTGTTCTGTCTAGTACGGGCAACTGCTCGATAGTTCTGTTCGCATGGAGAACTCAGAGAGACAAATTGAAGGACTGGAACAATTTGCCTGCTGTGGTCTTACCATCTAATTATAATTTAGGTGTCTTCAAGGTTAGAGTGAATAGGCTCTTAATAAACTAGTGCGCCTCACCATCAACAACTGCATCACTGCTTACCATCAGGTGGCATCGCAGTGAAGGACAGCCCCCCTAGCCAAGTTACAACCGTTTCGCTTGCGTCAAACGCTTCGAGTTGACCTTGCCGTCAATTATTTTGTTCCGACCACGGCTGAGCGTTGAGATGACGTCATTCCCGAACATAGCAACTTGGCTAGAGGTACTGGTTTATATCATTTTAAAACAAAACAAAGCCATGAACACCTTGTTAGCTAGCATCAACCTAACTTCCATAACTACTATGACACAATCAACTCCATACTCATAAAAAGACACTACAAAAGATACTAAAATAATGTAGCGACTTACGAACACATCAACGCTCTGACTAAGGGCCTCAGCAGTGTCAAAGCTACCAATACAAAGTGCATTGGCGCTGCTCGGCAGGCGGCTGGCGCGATGGCGGCACCCCACTAACCTATTTCTCTTAGTTGGCCTCACGCAGTCACGGCTTGAGGAAAGATAAGCAAATGATATATTGTGTGATATTATTTGTCTCCCAATCAGCGGGGATTGCGGATTGTCTTCTTCCGTTTGTCTTTGTTTATTGTTTTGTTTTATGCCAGCGGTTATTCGTGTTCGTTCAGCGATGATTTGTGTTGTTATTTTGTTAAGAATTTGTCCGCCATTATTTGAAACTAACGTTTTATTTAGAAATAGAAATTGTAACTTAAAAAAAAACGAAGATCATCTTTTAAACTTATATTAATTAAAGATTTCAATTTTTGTTTGTAATGAATAAACACAAAAACTATTGGACATGATTAACCTGTCTAATAGTACACTTGTATCAAAATGTTTCAAGTTGGTCATCGCGACCGAGGCGGCATTCGCCCGAGCCGCAGGCGAGGGTTTTATTGAACCTTTGAAGATTAGTTTAAATTCGTTCAGCCATTTGAACATGAAGGATTAACAAACACATGCATACAAACTTTGTATATATTGTGTGGTCTTAAATGACCGTGTTAGGCAATGTGGTCTAATTAGTAGCTACAGTCAATTAATTTGGTAAGAAAAAAAAGAAAAAACTTTCGTGTGTTCTAAGGTCAGAGCCGGCGTAGTTTATGAAGATTTATAGTTATAAATGATTCGGAGTTACCGACACAGTGCCTCTATCTATATTTAGAACTAGAGTCGTTAATTACTTGGTGGAGGCACCTTTCAACAATTTGTAGCCTTTGTAAGCCATTATTATTGTTCACTGATAAGCAAGCTAGAACTTCCGTTTTTCGTTTTTCAGAAGACACTCTAATTTTCTGATTGAAGGCAAAGATTATTGCGTGTTGATAGCGTTTGTGCAATAGTTAGGCTGGCAACGGACGCGTAGCTTCATAGACGCGTATTCGTCAATATACGCTTGGTGTAAACCTGCTTGAAGCATACATACAAAACACTGACGACGAAGCTTCAACGACTTGCGTCGCGTACGTGGACAGTAGGTCTTAGTCGCCACTATAATCGCAAAATAGATAGGTACAGAAGACAATCTCATGTATAACTTCACTTTTTATACCTACATACGATATCGTGTCCATGAGCGGTGTCTATGTGTGCGTTGCCCGAGCGCGCTTTGTATGGAGATTGACTTATGTACCTATATATTTTATGCTATAATTGAGTCGGTTCTAAGAATCCTATTGTATGTTTGTATATAGGCTATTCATTTAGCATTTTTTATTGTTATTGTATCCTACCTAACCATAACCTATAAGCTAAACAGGAAGCAGTAACTATTGAAGCATACAATAGCATTGATCCTCTATCTTTCTACCTCCTCCCAAGGTCTTCAACAGGGATAAAATGTCCTAAAAATCCCATAATACACTTTCAGTTCACGCGCGGATTACGCAGGTTTTCTTTCACCCTCCCCATAATGAGGTGAATAGAACTAGAGATATCTTTTGAGGTTGTTTTTGTTCCTAACCTTGGTTTTATCTAGAAACACTGGGCGAGAATGGGTACATAAAATATCTTTCTGTTTTTGCTATTGACTGAAACGTATTTGGGAGTAACAGCATGTGATTTATTGGCAATATGTCTTTCCTTTTGTGACATGAGTTGACTCAGGGGTCAGCGTTCTCAAAGGAATTTTAGGAGCCAGGAAATTGAAGAAGATAGTTACCTCCATTACATGGGAAAATCAGAAATCTACCCATGAAGCCCTTAAATTTGTTGCGGTTTTCGGGTGGTTGGAATCCCGAATAGTGACAATCAATTTTGCTATTGGATTGTGAAGGTCAATTAGGACTTCGCTTCATGATAAATGGGTATTGGTACATTGTGTTGCACAGTTGACATGATGCCGGACCCCAAAATGGTTGGAAGAACCGAGAACGAAGAAGCAAGGTTAGGTAGATCATATGAGATCTATTTAATTACATATTTTGTTTATTTTTAAAATTTATACACACTGTAGACACAAACACATATCTTATCCAACTGTCCTGTCACAGGTCTGCTGGAAACATTTCGTTAGAAATAATCAGGTCCTTTGTATTCTTTTATCCTAATTTTAAGTGTTTGTATGTACATAAATAAATAAATAATGGTCACGAAATGAAACTCAAAGTAAACCACAAAGCGCTTCTTGAATCTTAACGAATTCTGTCTGTATATAAAACTGACCCATCTGTGTCAATTAAAGAAAGACAGAGAGTTTGTTAAGAATCTGCCGGTAGAGTTGGCGATAAATATTGCAGGAAATGCACCGCAATATGTTCGCTATAAATAATATTATCACAATAGAAAACGATGCGGTATTGTTAACAGGAAAATACATTATTCGACCATAATAGAGCTATCAAGTTATGAAACAATAGACTAAAATTAATAATTGCTGTACATTTAATTGAATACAATTTGTAGGTACACAAGAGTGAATAGCGCTTTTTCATAAGGAATGAATATGCTACCATGCCACTGAATATTGGTTTCCTTAAAGACATTACTGATAGCTACAATATTACAATATTCATTGTTAAGTTAGTAACATTTTTTTAATAATAAAAAGTTCTTGAACAGTTTGTTTCAGTCCAATACTAACCCATCAAGTTCAACTGTATCAATGGAAGAATTTTTGGGTCTACAGTTATTGTCCCTTATTTTCTATATGTACCTATAAAAGGAGAAACTTCTTCTTCTTAGCGTATCGATACGCACAGCCTAAGCTATTGGGAGTAGGAGCGTGAAATTTTACACAAGGTTTCCTTTTATGGCATAGGCGCTCACTAAGACAGGATTTTCCAAAATTCAGCCCCTGAGGGAATGACATGGGACTCTAAAGTTTATAAAGAAACCTACTTTTATGCAGGCCAAGCCGCTGGCAGAAGCTGGTTTTCAATAATAATAATATACACACCTAATATAGCTAGGCACAACAGTCTCCTACAATATATGATAACTGTTTTTTTTGGATACTAGTTAAATCGTTTGTTGTAAATTACTGTATTTTGTAGTGAGAAAATAAACTATTATTATTATTATTACACCTGCTTTTCCAATTTACTTTAGACATTGCAGCATTGGTAGAATTAAATAGTCGACATGGACTCTATTTGCCATTAACAAAAAATAGAATAGGCGATAGACGTCTTTAAGGCAAGAGTGAATAGGCTCTTAATAAACTAGTGCGCCTCATCATCAACGATTGCATCACTGCTTACCATCAGGTGGGATCGCAGTCAAGTACTAGTTTATATCAACAAAAAAAGTTCTTAAAATTGTTATCTGTGGTTTTAGCATGTCTCGTAAAAGTGATGTTCCATGTGGAATAGTGCAAAGCTTTTTGTGAATATACGATGTATGAAAAGTTTATGTTTCATCGTTACCAGTAACGTGATGCTAACGATATAGGCATAAAACTTGGATGCTAATTGCCTAGTCTTTCGGTAACTCGTAATGTTTTAAGGTGAATGCTCGCGCCAGGTAGCCCGTGATGTTCAAGATTTCATTTGTTTTTTTGGAATGTGCAGTTCAGTATCAAATAGTAAGGCAAAAATACACTATCATACTCATTAAGACCATTAATATAACTTTCTAATTTAGCGAAAAACTTAAACGTTCCATTTTAATAAAAAAAACAGGACGTTTTACCTATCTCAAATTTAGATAGTTATGATGTTGATGTAAATGCCTATAGTTGTGTAACCGCAAATATATTTTTTGTTATCATGCTGTCTGATATTGGAAGCAAATTGCAATTGAATTTGAATTTCATAGGTCACCCTGGAATATTCATGCCGCACTCCTATAAACTTGTTCAACATTCTCTGAGTAAACATACAACTTACATAGCACTGCTAGCCCTCCTATGCAGCAGCTGCAGCAAGCTGCCATCCGCGCCCGAGGAGCAGAGGCTGCGCGAGCGCGCGCGGCGCTCCCCCTCCCGCGCGCTGCGCTCGCGCCACCGCGCCATCAGCGACTCCAGGCACAGCATGGCGCCACCATCGCACACCATCCGGGTCCACGGCCCCACCCAGTCTTAACCACCCAACACTCAACACATTAAACCTCCAACGTACTCCTTTTACAACTAACCTCAATATTTTTACTTTATCGTTTTATAGCTGTACCGTAACCGCGAACTGAGTAATGGCTCAGCTTAAGACCACACGACGAACGTGACTCCTTCACATGTGAGACGACGTCGACTTCGTCTTCCCTATGCATTAAAAGTGCAACACGCTCACTACAACTAACCACTCAAACAAATTTATATCGTATACCGTAGTCTTATATAATAATAAACGTAAACTTTACAATTTCACGATCATATTGTTGTGCTATTTATTTTTGGTGCTGAAACGGACGGACGCCACCGAGAACACGCGAATTAAATATTCACTGGAACAATTAAACTTTGTCAGGCGTCGCAAGTTGGTGATGTGCCACTTCACGAACAAAGTTAATCACGGAGTTTATCATGTGGTAGACGGCGGCGATAAGTGTGGTTTACACGGAGAAACAATCGCATTAGGAAATGGGGCAAAGTCGAAGTAGTTACATCACGCGAGGTAGGCCCGCTTTTATGGGCACTGATAAAAAGTGCATCAAAACTTTGAAGGTAATATAAACTTGATGGATAGCCGCGGCGGCTGAGTTAAAACCGATGTAAAATTGCGAAGTATCGGGATGTTTATTTAGAAGTTTCCCTCCGACGCGAGTGCGAGCGACCGCCGGGGGCGGTGTGGTGTCGCAGGGAGCGCTTCTCGCCGACTGAGCGAGCTGGCGCAGTACAACGGCGGCTCGGCCGACCGACGTCGGACCGCCTTCCACCGCGGCCGTGTTCCACCACAAACGACATAGTATACACACCCTCACAACTTTGGTGCGCTATTGTCACCCAAACTTACTTAAAGTTTAGCTGCCATACATCAAGGCGGGCTTCATAAGTGCCATCGTCACAAGCGAAGTACAATTTAATCACGGTGGTAATTGCCCACATACATTGAGGTTAATTTGCGGTTATGAATTTTGGTCGTATATGAAAAATTTGATCGAAAATTTTCTTTTTCTAATATATGTTTACAGAGAAAACTTTGACTACTATTTAGTATGCTAAAACCCGTATTAGCTTATTACCATAACTTAATAACTGATATCTAGGTCTACATAACTTAGCAGTTTATGTACCTACGTATGTATAATTTGATAGCTTAGGTACAAGTTACTTTTATTTATGTAACACGAAAGTTATATTATGTACCATTATCTCCAGGGCTACCCACCCTGGTTTTCATTGATAAAATTTACATAATGGAAGATATTATTACCCATAACATAAGCCCGTAACAATTTACATAAATCTGAGTCTATGTTATACGTGATATATTTGGTAACTTTTCGATGTTTACTCTATAACAATTTAACCTTTGGGCACGTAAGTATATTGCTTACTTTAAGGTGAAACTGAGTCATTCTCAGAAATTGTTATGGTCTCTAATTTCTTTTAGGTCAGTGGTTACGAACGAGTGCAATAAAACTGAATATTTATCGATTAAATCTAACTAAACTCACCACCAAAAAAAGGTAATCTTTGTTTTTTTTTTATTTGTAAAACACTAACAACCTTGCAGGACTGTATTACTAACATTATAAACTTAAACTTTTGTTCTATGACTTGTTACAAAATATAATACATTTACCAAAAATCAACCTTAAAGATTTCGTTGATCTATCTAACATATTTCTACTCTGTATTTTGCTATAGTAGGCTGCGTTTGATGACGCGCCGCAAGCGTATCAAAGATCCTGGCCACCCGATCCTCGCTCCCCTCCGCTATTGTACTATCGCTTGCTTCGCATAGACATCGTAATATTTAGAACATTCAATTTAAATATTTTTATTTTTGAAATCCGCACCTAAGACGACCCACTGACTTATTTTTGTATGAAAATCTGATGTTA
Organism: Mythimna lalbum; assembly: GCA_949319445.1. Lineage (NCBI taxonomy): Eukaryota > Metazoa > Arthropoda > Insecta > Lepidoptera > Noctuidae > Mythimna > Mythimna lalbum. Next base: position 18,386,785 of record OX439346.1, on the reverse strand, counting down.
AAAGTTTTTTATGATGTTAGTAACATAGTCCTGTGAGGTTGCCAGTGTTTTATCAATAACCCTGCATATTAAAACTAAAAGCACCAGTACAAAACATTGCTAAAGATTAAAAGTAATCGCTGAAAGTTACAGATCTATCCATAAATAAAATTACTGATAAAACACTACACACTGGGTGCCAATGGCTACGGTTTTGTGGGACAAGCTACAGAAAACGTTAGTTCGATAAAATAAAGCATTGCCTTCACGTAGTTCGTAAACACTTTAATTTGTTATAGTTCACTAACTTATGCCAACGGATTCGCCTGCGTGAATGTAGTAAATTATCGCAAGCCAACATCCACAATAGGTACTCCCGGAATAACTAGTACATTACCGTGCTAGTACCGACAGTCAGATATACACACATCGATATAATCAGATATAAACACACACACACACACACCCAATAAACAATAAGTAGAAAAAACTCTATGAATATAAGCATCATTAAAAAAAACCATTTTAGACTCAGTTCCTTTCACAAAAACTGCCTTAAAGTAGAAAACTTCAATTGAAAAAAAAACCGTATACTCAGTATAAAACACTTTTCTAGTCAGGAACAAGTATCCTAGTACTTGCAAACTTTGAGCTGTTGCAAATTAAAAACGTGCCTCGAAGCCCATTGAGCGACTGTGAGCGCTTTCAATTGGACCGCAACGATGCTAGCAACTACCTCGTAAGCTAAGGCAGTGGCGTAGATAGGCGTGGGCGAAGTGGGCCCGCGCTTAAGGCCTCGCACTCTTTAAGGAAGGATTTTTTTAATTGATAGGCTCGCGTATGGTCACTGTCTATATATACTAATCTACACGAATATTATAAAGTAGGAAAATTTGTATTTTTGTGTGTAAGTTTGTAATGAATAAACTCAATAACATAGTAGTTATTGAGTTTATTCATTTAGCCGATTTAGAAATAATAATATATTTATTGCCCGTGCGAAACCGGGACGGACCGCTAGTTTCTAATATAATGTAACAAGTTTTATAGTCAGTTTAATGTAATGTATCTGTGTCAGCAATGTCTGTTACTTATTTTAATCCTAAATATTATATAATATACTTACCATCAACGATTGCATCACTGCTTACCATTAGGTGGGATCGCAGTCAAGCACTAGTTTATATCAGATAAAAAAATAATATTTGCACACCATAACAATATGGTAAATATGTTAGCACAACTCCATTAATTGTAACACCTTGCATGCATTGTTTTCCATAATAATTGTATGTACACGTTTGAGCAAATGAAGGAATCTGGATCTGAATCTGAAAAATCTAAATCAAACACTGGGTTGCGACAGTCGTTGTCTTGTTTTCGAATTTATGAACCTTCAAAAAGGCCTGGCTGATTTACCTTCACCCACGTTTAAATTATTCTACGCTACGCTTCTGAGCTAAGGACTATAATACTCAAGAAAAAAGTATGAGTTATTGTGTTCTGTATCGAAACACGTATATTGGAACCTTCCAAGTTATTTCTTTGAAGTCAAACACGTATACATATATATAAAAGGAGAAACTGACTGACATATCAACGCACAGTCAGAATTAATAGGAATATGAGCATGCAATTTTGAACAAGGCTTCGTTTTATGACGTAAGCGAGCACTAAAAAGGGATTTTTGGAAATTCAACCTTTACCTAAGGGAATAAAAGTGGGTAATTTCGTGTGTATGTAAAATCTCAATCCGTATACCAATTTGAAAGTTAATACAAGTAGTGACCAAAACCATAATAATTATAAATTGTTCTTTTGAGGGTAGTTCTGAAAAAAAGTTTGTTATTATTTATTTTTAGAACTACCAGAAAAGAATAATTTAAGGGTTTTAAAGATTGTATAGAATATTTTTTTTTATTGTTGATAGATTCGCTTGACCGCTATCTCATCTGATTCCTGATTAAGAAAAATTGGCCAAGTGCAAATGGGACTCGCGCACGAAAGGTTCCGTATCGTACGAAGCAAAACTGAGCAAAATATCACGTTTGTTAAATAATAATTTTATTCAGTTTTTTTTAGTATTTGTTGTTATAGCGGCAACAGAAATACATCATCTGTGAAAATTTCAACTGTCTGTCATGATTTATTAGATACCGCTAGGTGATAGATGGATGGACAGATAGACAGACGGAAGGACAGTAGAGTCTCAGTAATAGAGTCCCGTTTTACCCTTTGAGTTCGGAACCCTAATAAGACAGAGCAATACACGTGCGAATGTAGAAACGTAAAAGAAATGAGACTCGTTCTGAAGCTGACAGATTTATAGCAACTTTACAAAGCGAATGACTCAAGGCTTGTCTAATGAACCCTGGTTGAGGAGCTACTAAGACTTTTGGCTCTCGTGTTTTAATACAAGAGATTTCAAGTCTAATTGGAATGGAATTTACTAGTACTTTGTCTTACTGTCAGCGACTTGGCTCACCTCAATGTATAAAATTGTCTGATTGAAATCTAGTTTCTGCAAGCGGCTTTGCTCGCGTAAAAGTACACAAAAATCTCAAGATAAAAAGTATCTTGTGCCATACCAGGGCATGGTCTACCCGAGTGCCTAATTTTATCTGAATTCGTTCAGCCGTTTGAATGCTTAATAAACATACACACAAACTTCCGCCTTTATAATATTAATGTGATATGGACTCAAGAACGCGTGGAGGTATCAATTTGAAATGAATATCATGCAATTTGCATGAATGAATGAATATCATGGGGTTTCTTGCCGGTACTTCTCCATAGGAAACGACCAATTTGGAACCATGCACTAGCTACTGACGTTTTATAAGTGGCCATGTAGGCCTATGTGAAATAAAATATTTTTACTTTGGCTTCTTGCCAAAGTCTCAAAGAAGAGGCAAGATCTCAAAACACAAGTGAAGAAAAAGGTCTGGAAACCGTTAATTTATAGTTAAATTGCAATTAGAAAATGCGGTCTTATAAATGTACGTTATGTATATTGATGTATACGACCACATTTTTTAGAGCTACAAAGTTAAGTATCTGTTCCAATCACGGAGGTACCAATGCTTCTTATCTTTTTGTTAGAGTAATGTTCAGTGCTATCATCGCACCGCGTGTAGATGTGGAAATACCCACAAATTATTTTTTTAGATTTATTAGACTGCGTTTGGATCAATTGTTAAAAACAAGCGTTAATCACGATGACAAAGTGTTAGGCACCATCGCGGTCATTTCTGCCTGATCACTTTTAAAAATTATGCTTGGATCCTGCGGCGCGGCACCAAACCAAACCCTTGTAGTTTTCGTATTGAGTGCAAGCAAAAATGAACTTAGCGGTGGTCAGGCCGAAGTGTCTTTGATGGTACGCTCTTATGCAGTTTCATCTAATATCAATGCCACTTTTCGTTGTTATTTTATAACTCAAGGACGGGCTCACCTATCAAAACCAAATTTTTAGGCTTTGTTCGGACTATTTAGTAGATGGTTTATGTGAAGTTTGGTAGGATAGAGTAGGGTATAGTAGGGTAGAGTAGGGTAGAGTAGGGTAGAGTAGGGTAGAGTAGGGTAGAGTAGGGTAGAGTAGGGTAGAGTAGGGTAGAGTAGGGTAGAGTAGTGTAGAGTAGAGTAGTGTAGAGTAGAGTAGTGTAGTGTAGAGTAGTGTAGGGTAGAGTAGGGTAGAGTAGGGTATAGTAGGGTAGAGTAGGGTAGAGTAGGGTAGAGTAGGGTAGAGTAGTGTAGAGTAGAGTAGTGTAGAGTAGAGTAGTGTAGTGTAGAGTAGTGTAGGGTAGAGTAGGGTATAGTAGGGTAGAGTAGGGTAGAGTAGGGTATAGTAGGGTAGAGTAGGGTAGAGTAGGATAGAGTAGGGTAGAATAGGGTAGAGTAGGGTAGAATAGGGTATAGTAGGGTAGAGTAGGGTATAGTAGGGTAGAGTAGGATAGAGTAGGGTAGAATAGGGTAGAGTAGGGTAGAATAGGGTATAGTAGGGTAGAGTAGGGTATAGTAGGGTAGGAGGGTAGAGTAGGGTATAGTAGGGAAGAGCGGGAGCGAAGCCGTGCGGGCAAAAGCTAGTTGTTTATAAAATGTTCAAAATTTTTCGTCCAAAATAAACGTTTTGTTTATTTTTTTAAGTCTTTTAATTACGATTTGCGAGACAGGTGACTACGGAACCCTACACTGTACCAAATGTTTTTTAGCTTAATATTTGTTTCGTGCGTTCCTACTACGGGAGTGAAATTACGGGAAATAACTAGTTTCAATTATATTGCTCATGCAGCTAGCAACGCTCCAAGCTCAAGGTCACCGGGTCCTATTACGATCAGGATTGCCTGTACCCCCACGGGGGTCGTATGAAACCACTAGCAGGCTGCCATGACTAAGGATGAATGTAACACCTGTGAACTAATAACGTTGTAAAGTAATCTAGACGAATATTTGTAGGTTTATTTTGTAAGGCTAGGATTTTTTTATTTATTTTTTTCTCATCAAAGTATTTTATTTTGGTCATCTTAGTGTCCCCGCTCACGGGCCACAAAAAAAGCCGCTTTTAGCTTCTTTTTGTGGCGACCTTTTTTTTGTTACCCCTGTGGCGGTGCCGCCGCAAAAACAAGCTAGAAGCTGCTTCTAGTTTCTCCGGCCATAAGCTGTCGCGCGATTCAGCTTTTTTTTGTAGCCGCTTCTTGCTTTTTTTTTGTGGCCCGTGTGCGGGAACACTAATCGATCATCCGGGTGAAAGTGGTGCAAAAGTAGGAATTAAATAGAAATTTTGGCTGGTCATGCAGCCATACATACACACATTTACAAATATTGTATGTTCAATTTTATTGATAAAAAATACTTTTTTAATTTATATGAAGTTCATAGTTGTGTAAACTATCGCTACAATTAATTTATTTAATAAATAAAATAATTTTACACAATTTAAGTTATTAGAAGCGACAAGAAACATTTAAGAACTGTTTTTTTTTTTATAATTCATAACATGATTTAAAAGAGGGCCTATCTATGGAGTTTTTTCCACATTCTTCTTTATAAAGATCTACGCTAAGGAATGTGTAATTAGCTTCATTTTTCAAGTAGCTGTAAGGGGCATTTTTGAAATACTTACAAGCTTTGAGTTTATTCAGGAACTGGTAGTTTTACTCAGCTATGGAAAAGTGGAAATTCAGATCGGATGTCCTAAGAATATTATTAGGGTCCACGGCAGTGCCCCCCACTAAGGCAAGGTATAAACTTGGCAACTGCAAGTATATCGCAATTAATACGTATTATATTAAATCAGATTGCCAAGTCAATCTAGGTCATCAAGGTCCCTTAACCCTTCAGATACCGTCAATTAGAGACACAATAGTAAGACAATAGATGCGCGGCCACCGGTGGTCGCTTGGGGATTCATGAATTAAGTACGGACTGAATAAATTAACTGACTTGGTATTACAAGGATCTCACAACTTTTTACGGTAGAAGAACTAAGTCCCCGAGCCTTGGTTTTTAAGTTATGTTTTTGATGGCATTACGAGCATAGGAACCGGATATTGCTTTTCAAGATAATATCTTCCCAAGTTGAAGAGATTTCTTCCTAAAGGTAAGTTACCTCAGCCTAAATATACATAAATTAGTTGTACATAAAATATATGTCTGAAGTGGGAAAATGTCCGCTGCAGATGTTTACCCTGGCACTCGGTCGCCGGGTCGTGTCAACGAACGTTTTATGCACGGAACCCTCGCCAAAAGCGGCGACATCCATCGCGTGACGTCATTATATCAATAAACGATTTTTGAACTAGTTCCACCGTAGTAGAAATACAAACATTGGTTGTAGACTTTGTGTGTTATCTTTTGTCGGTCGGAAACGGTTCTTCAGAGAGGAATTTCTGTTTAAAAAGAACTTTTGTATTCTTTGTAAATGTCTTTTTCAAAATATTTAGTTTTCAACTCATAGGTACAAATAAAATGTAGATACCAATTTCAATTATTATAGTATTTTTTTTAACTAGCCATTCTAACCCCAAGAGTTCGCGCGTGCTTTCGCGCCTTCTGTTAAACGTCCAGTGAACGTCGGGTACGCATAGACTATTAAAACATTGAGCGTTTTATTTATAGGGTACTAGCTGCTCCCAGCGGCTTCGCCCGCGTGATAGCAGAAAATTATCCCACATAGGTACACACACATACTTCCGGAAAAAAAAGTATCCTAAGTCCTATTCCAGGACATGGTACCAAGTTTCATCAAAATCGGTTTTGCCATTTAGGCGTGGAGACGTAACAAACAAACAAACAAACTCACTTTCACTTTTATAATATTAGTAAGGATGTACCCAAGAACGTAAATAAGAAGATTTTCATAAAGTAGTCTGTACACATCGAAAATAAACAACTTTTCCATTTATTCCATATTTATACCTACTTAGTGCCCAAGCCCCAAGACCTAGACTATATTTTCTTACGGCTGGGCAAAGACCACCTTTAAAACTACAAAATATTGATGGTAAATATGAAAAAAGTATGATATTTAGCCGACTAGATTTAGACCTTTTTTGATGACAAAAATTAATTCACATCAATAATAATTCGTTAATTCTCAACTTAGTTGATAGTGTCCATCGGAATTCCCATGATTTAATAGCTGATTGTATTTTATATAAATGGAATCATGTAACTAACAAGACGGAACATTCAGCGTTGGTAGGTGGACTGATGACCTGGTGAGGGTCGCGGAAATCTGATGGATGCGAGACGCACAGGACCGATTGTTATGTCAAAACTTGGAGTAGTGTCCAACGGTGGACTTCTTACAACTGAAAACATGTTTTTTTTTACGGTGGGCAAAAATCATCTTATGACAACCCCCACTCTTGGGTGGAGCGAGAGATAGTGTCAGACTCTTACTGACTAAAAACCCACCCCGTTCCTTCTAGCCTCTTCATACCGGGGCTCGACCTTCTTTTCAGATAGCCCTGGCCCCAGTAGGCTTCGACCCAGCTGGGCCCCTCCTGTTGCTGACAACTCCTTGAGGCGCGCGGGAACAGTGCGCGCCGTCGACGTCGTGGGCTCGGTCCGGACAGTTACCGGACGGTCGGACAGCGAGCTACCCATGGCTCGCCTTCCGCGAGTCCGCGTCTACGGTGGCCGGAAATCGGGATCATAATCCCGGCGGCGGTGGCGAGGGCGCCGTTGCCTGACTGAAATGATGATAATAATATACAAAAGTATAAGTGTTCGTTGTGGTGGCATTTGGAGGAGGCCTGTGTCCATCAGTGGACGCCTTTTGGCTCTTAAATGATGAATCATGTTAGTTAGTTAGTTAGTTAGCCCATTTATGTCCCACTGCTGGGCGAAGGCCTCCCTCTCCCTTTTCCACACACGTCTGTCTTCGGCCATTGCGGGCCAGTGCCAGTCCCTCCGGTACTTATCAAGCTCATCTCTCCACCTGAATCATGTTACTCGAATAAAATCATGGAAAATCACTTCAGATACACTGAAGTGAAATATTAACAAACTGGATTAATATAAAGCAACAGAGAGTGCAGTTCGCAACCGACTTACTTAGCTCGATAATAATAGTAAATTCTCAAGGACAGCAACCCCGCTGGGGACGTTGTAAGGGCTTATGGGGGTTAGTCATTACCCAATGTTTAGCGGCAATAGCTCCTGCGGATACAAAATAATACTAGTTTAATTTGTGACGTTTATCTACTGTCTTTTGATAAAAGACTGATTTTTTTCATTACTGATAGGCCCTTGCTTGACACCTGACGGAAAGCGACGATGAAGCGCGCTTTCCTAGAATTAACCTATTAGATAGATAGATAGATAAAGAATTTATTTAAATATTTCAAATACACTATTCGCTCTTGACTGATGACTCTATAACCTAGGCATAAAATAGAAGACAATCTCATGTATGAACTTCACTTCTTATACCTACGTTTGGTGGACGCACACTAATGAGCGTTTGAGCCAAAACTGTTCGACGAGCGGGTCGAGACGCTCCGAGATATCGTGTCCGTGAGCGGTGTCTATGTGTGCGTTACTCGAGCGCGCCTTGTATGTAGATTGAATTCTGTACCTATATATTTTGTGACCTAGGGGTCTGTAACCCGTAGATTATAGAGTCATCATCTGTCAGTTATGTGTTTTTCAACATATATTTTACGAAAAAATGATTAAGTAGAAGCTTAGCCAATGCCATTACCTAAATAGGAGCATTCTGGTGGTAAATGGTGCCTACCATATACACCTTACTACTTTCTATTCTTCAAAAGTAAACGATTGTAATTTAAAGTTTTATGTGCGCCGTTATATCTGAAAATTACAAATATGAAAGCTAAATATGTATGAATTCATGGCCCATAAAATTGTGAGTGCAAATATGTCGTAACTAAAACCATTTTGTATTAATGTTGAGTACAAATAGCAAAGTATGAAATAACCTAGATTATATATGGGCACGCCACGATTTTGGCGGTAAGTCCCCTCTTTGAGGCGTGGCTGGAAAGACCTCACGGCGTCCTTACCTTCCGCATGACGCAGGTCCTCACCGGACATGGCAAGTTCGGGAGGTTCCTGCATCGAATTCAAGCGGAAGAGACGCCCGGGTGTCGCCACTGTGCGCAACGCCCGGAGGACACGGTGGAGCACACCGTCGAGGTGTGCCCTGCCTGGGCGGAGCATCGCCGTGTCCTCGTGGGGGCGATCGGCGGCGGAGACCTCTCGCGCCGGGCCCTGGTCGAGGCCATGGTCCGGAGTGAGGAGGAATGGCAGGCGGTCGCCTCCTTCTGCGAAGCAGTAATGCTTGCAAAGGAGGAGGCCGACCGCATCAGGCAACGGCGCCCTCGCCGCCGTCGCCGGGATTCCGATCCCGATTTCCGGCCACCGTAGACGCGGGCTCGCGGACGGCGAGCCATGGGTAGCTCACTGTCCGATCGTCCGGTAATGGACCGAGTCCAAGACGTCGACGGCGCGCACTGTTCCCGCGCGCCTCAAGGAGTTGTCAGCAGCAGGAGGGGCCCAGCTGGGTCGAAGCCTACTGGGGACAGGGTTGTCCGAAAGGGAGCTCGTGCCCCGGTATGAAGGCTAGAAGGAACGGCGCGGGGTTTTTAGTCAGTAAGAGTCTGACACTGTCTCCCGCTCCACCCAAGAGCGCGTTTCGTCAAAGATGATTTTCCCCGTCGAGAAAAAAAAAAAAAAAAAAAAAACCTAGATTATATAAACTGAAATAATAAGATCAAAATTGTGGTGAGGTTTCTATAAATAGGTGATTCTCAGTCTGCGTCAATCTAAAAAACGCACACGAAGGATTCGGAACAAAAACGCCGACAAAATAATGTTTCTTGTTTGGGAACTTGCTCTAATTTTGTGTTAATTTTATTATTTGTAGTGTATGTTCTAAAGGAAATAGTAATACACATTCTGTGAAGATTTCAACTGTCCACCTCTGGAGGATTATGGCTTAAAAAATACAGCTCGCTGACTGGATGTGATGAATATGGATGAACAGAAATACAAACGCACCAACAGCGGAGGTTTTGTAATAGTGTTCCATTGACACTCTTCGAGAATGGAATCCTAAAAATCTAATGTCTTCTCAGCGGCTATCAAACTCTTACTGACTAAAACCACACCTAGGTTCTTTCATTAACCCTTTGCATCTCAGGGCCACGAGTAACCCTTTCTGAAGTCGAACCGTGGCCTCCAGAATTTCGACACAAGCTACTATCAATTTCCACATGCCACAGCATTTACGCCCTTAGACCACGGGAAAGTGGAATGATTTCATTCCCGCTCCACGACCCAAACATGGGGTTATTTCGTGAGAACATTTCCGGAACAGAATAAGGCGGTTATCACACTGCCACGCACCACGCAGCGTAGCCCGTGAAAACGCACCTACGCACGTACTTGCGGGAGTGCAGATCTGCATCATCGTGTGGGTTTTTTTACGCTCTCACGCGCGTAGGTGCGTTGTAAATTCACGCAGGCACGCACTCTTTTCATAAAAAATCACGCACGGTACTACGAGACTCAGTGGGGCATACCTTGCGTGTCGCTCCGCACCCACGCGCGTGAGTGCGTGTTTCTCCGCATGTAGGTGCGTGATCTGCATGAACGCGCGTGGATGCAGTTTCAGTGTGTTGGACTGCGCGAGTTTTCTATACAAACGGAGATACTTACAAGCAACGTTAAGACATAGATTTACGCACTACGCTTCGGGGTGCGTGGCAGTGTGATAACCGCCTTAGTCGATGCTTAAGGATTTGTGTACCCTATAGCTACCTACATACCGCTATCGTACTAACAGCAAAGAATTAGGGGGGTCCTCGGGCAAACATCGAACAATTTATGTACTCTAATAAAATATTTTTTATTAAATATACATTTGTAGAAGGTTTACTGAATGTGCAGGTTTATTTCGATAATATCAGGTCGAAGGTTGCAGGTATCTGATGGATACGGGACGCACAGGATCGTTCATTGTGGCGACACTTGCAGGCAGGCCTATGTCCAACAGTGGACGTCTATCTGCTGAAATGATGATCAGGTCATTCATCATCATCGACCGCTGTTTTTCATGTTATTTGGTGTCAATGCAAATAGTATTTTTTTCTTCCGTACAGTCCTGTTAATCGTCACGAATCATCAGGGATAATCCTGACTCTCTTCCCTTTCATATCATTTCTGAGTTCTGACAAGTCCTGCGCCTAATCTTTTCCGTTGTGACAAATTGCCGTCCCATCAGACTATATGTTAGAGTAGAGCAACAGAGAGTTAGTACATCTGTATCGGCGCATACACTCGAGCACTATATGGGTGACTTGTAATTAGTGACCGATAGTTAAACACGTAATTGTACTCATGATATAATAAAAAAAAATATCTTTGGGAAAGTTGTTTGTAATCATGAGTACAATCACGTGTCTAAGTATCGGTCCCTAATTACCAGTCACCCTATATATATCTTCTGTGTTGCTGGCTAACCTCCGTTGGTATTGGCTACCATTACCAAAATTCGGTTGAAAGGATTCAAAGGAAAATTTCAAAGACTTTCTATAATCGGGAGCACCTCACCAAAATATGAAGCCTACTCAATAAATACTGACTCCGTTAGTATAAATATTTGGAGTTCAGTGGCTGTCTTTTTAGGTAAATGATAATATTCGTTTAATATTTTAAGAAAGGTTACTTGAACCCTTTCAGGGTGCAGGGTGCTTAGAAAATCGAGAAGTGTAAAATAGCACGCACGAGTTTGTTCGCGTAAGAAGATGATATATAACGTCAATGAATTCATTTATTGAGAAAAAAAGAAAACATCGTCGGTTAGTAACAGTTGTAGAATATTTCGAAATAAGTAGTTTAGAGTTAATGAACCATTAAATATTTCTAAATCAAAATTCAATTTAAGATTTCTAAAACTCAATTTACGTTTTTGATTAAAGCCATAATATATTTGTTAGAGTTCTACTTGAATATTATAATTATTTATTATATTGAATTATAAACAACATTGAAATATAATTATGTTATCAGTACTTACCTACAAGATTACATTCATTGTGCGTACAGCTAAGGAGTGGAATACCCAGTTGGGGTCTGTGTTTCCTGATAGCTACAACCTAGGGGTCTTTAAGTCAAGAGTGAATAGATTACTTCTAGGTAAGCGTGCTCCATCATCGGTCACATTATCATTTACTATTGAGATAATCGTTGGTAGACTATCCGTTATAAAAAGAAAGTAACAAACCGATGTAAGTAGGTTTCATTACATAAATTATCACACTCGAGTGAACTATTACGACTACAGTATTAGGTGCAGCTTGTCACTTTGCATGCTCTCGTGATTTCACAATCCAATAAGCTACTGCGGTGTAAGGTTTCACGTGCCGGTTACAATGTAGACAACCGCTAACCCGTTTAGTTGAGCTTTAATCGACTAATTCCGTAAAAAAAATCGGCTTAAATACCTATAAAACCAACACATCCCACCACCACCAAAAACACTACAATAAAACATACTGACTGCGATAAGCAGTTATGTTATTGGCGTTTTATCATAATAATTATGATCATTGGCCCAAGCGTTACCTCTTTGCCCGAACAATAACCATTTTGCTTGCAGTTCAGAAAATCGGCTATATCGAAAATGTAGGTCAATGACCGCTATTTCTATGCTGAAACGTGACTACTATAACAGATAAAAATCAAGCAAAATTGCCAACAATTTCTGCGTCGTAGCACTCGTAACGGCTTGCTACGTCATAGCGTAGCGCGTAGCACTTGGCGCAGAAATACCTCCATTCGTAGATTAAAATAGATAACAAAAAATTTGGCTACTGAATGCATAGTGCACAGAAATGTACTGTAGAAAATAAACAAACTAAGTTTTTTTTTTATTATGGAAAAGGTCGGGTTTCACCACTACCTTAACCGATGGTAAGCGATGACGTGATTATGATTATGATTAAAGACCCCCAAGGTTATCAAGGCTATCAGGAAACAGATTGCAGCAGGGAATTTCACTCCTAAGCTGTACACACAATAAATTTGTTCCGAAAACCCGAATGGGTGGGACGGGAAATATCAACTTATCTTCATATTTACTGCGACTTAAATTTTACAGACCACCTTCACCAATCCACACTGGTAATCGCGTAGCAGATTACGGCCCATTCCCTTTCCTAAAGAGGAGGCCTGAGTCCCAGCAGTGGGAACATTAAAAGGCTGATTATGCTATATGCTATGCTAGACTTCACAGAATATATAAGCCATAAGATGGACTCGACAAACACATCAAAAGTCCACATAAATAAAGGAGTTTTTACTATTTTCACACTTCATATTTCACGTCGTTCGTACGTCAGTGTTATCTACAAGTAAGAACTGAACTACGGAACGCTTGCTAGACTCGTTGGCGCCTGCTAGCTTAATCCAGCACTATATGAAGTTATAACTTTCAGTTCAGCTTAGTGAGAAAATACTACTCGTAGAAATAAATGAAAATTTCTTGGCATATTTTTTGTTTTGTACTATTCGACTCACATTGAATAGGTACAATAGTTTAATGACGAAAGTTCGCTAACCTAGATAAGGTCTTTTTTTTGGTGTGAAATCATCCAATGACATCTCCCGCCCTAGGGCGGGGTGGGACCCCTCACACTCCCGTGCCAAACTTGTGTCAGGCACCAAAGAAACTAGGAGTGGAAACTTAGTTCTTTCGTTGCCTTTCATTCCAGGGCCTGGTTTTCCTTTCAGAAGTGAACCGTTAGCCCCAGTAGGCTTGGACTCGCGGACGGCGAGCTATGGGTAGCTCGCTGTCCGACCGTCCGGTAACTGTCCGGACCGAGCCCAAAACGTCGACGGCGCGCACTGTTCCCGCGCGCCTCAAAGAGTTGTCAGCAGCAGAAGAGGGCCTAGCTGGGTCGAAGCCTACTTGGGCCAGGGTTATCCGAAAGGAAGCTCGTGCCCCGGTATGAAGAGGCTAGAAGGAACGGGGTGGACTTTTAGTCATTAAGAGTCTGACACTATCTCCCGCTCCACCTAAGAGCAGGAGTTGTCATAAGATGATTTTTGCCCACCGTAAAAAAAGCCCCAGTAGGCTTCAACCTAGATAAGATCTTAACGGAGAGTTTCTAAATTCAGTATTTTGAGTGAAGAACGTCTCAAGTTTGAGTATTCCTCAAACTCTTCAAATGCTTAAATCAGAAATCTAATAGGTCATCTTTACTTATGAAATTGCCTTTTTTAAAACGATTTGCTTTGAAGTGTTATCTTTGGATTGAGAGTTATAAGTTCAAATAAGGCACGTTATTCTTTTTTTGAAATTAGTTATTTACTAGCTGTTCCCAGCGGCTTCGCCCGCGTGATAGCAGAAAATTATCCCAAGGGAACATACTTCCGGGATAGAAAGTATCCTATGTCCTATTCCAGGACATGGTCTATCCGTGTACCAAGTTACATCAAAATCGGTTTTGTCATTTAGGCGTGAAGACGTAACAAACAAACTCACTTTCGCTTTTATAATATTAGTAAAGATTGGTTTATTTGTGTTTTGCGTTTTAATAAGACCCATGGATTGACTTTTTTTGAGTTAATGCTACGAACATCAGAATAATTCAAATATTAAAAAAGAACTTGCCAACGATTACTAAAATATTTTAAGTGCCTCGCAGAAGCATTTGGTTCATAGTACCGTAATATATGGCCATTTTATGGTAGGCAGTAAAGCAGCCTATTAGCACGGAATATTTTAATGAGTAAAATTTTACTGTTTTCGATTATTAAAACATCCAATTTAGACATGACCTCGAAGTCAAAACATGAAATACAGATTTTACAATATGAAAACATTCAGAACATTTATGGGTTTATGAATACGATAACAGAATCAGAGAAGTGAAAAACGAATATTTGCAGACGGAAGTTTATTAAACGTACCTTAATTAGCTCGCATGGTCGGATTTAGTGTAGAAATTAAAGTACAGAAAAAAATAACTGACGAAGAAAAAGCGTTGTTGCATTGTCGCATCGTGCCTCTCTGAGTGGGCCTTTCTGTAGACAATGATTGGTCTATTAATGTAGTTATTAACTTTGATTAGCTGTTATCAGCGACATCGCTCGCGTGATAATAAAAAATGTCTTAAGGAAAAATACTGCGGACGACGAGCAATGTGTAGCACGCCGTCAGGCCGTCCAATCCGAGCCTGAGTCGTTGACAGAGCGTAGTGTTCAACGCGCGCCTCAAAAGAGATATTAGCAAAACTTTAAGGGGTCCAGCATGTCCATACTTTTTGGCTTGTCGGCAAATAAAATGTTTTTCTTTCTTTCTTCTTTTATGGCCGAAGCCTACTAAGGCCAAGGCTCGTAAGGTTGCCCGTGGTCCTAGACAAAGGCAACCGGAAGAACATAGGTGGTGTCTTCTCGCTCTAGAGCGGAAGAAGTTATTAGATGTTTTCCCGCCTAAAAAATGAAATATAGAACTTCTGGTAAAAAAAACTGTTAAAAGTAAAAGAAAGAAAGAAAGAAAACCGTTTATTTGCTACTCCAGGACATAGTCTACACGTATACAAAGTTTTATTGAAATCAGTTTAGCCGTTTGGACGTGAAGAAGTAACAAATACACACGTATCTACACAAACTTTTATCTTTATAACATTAGCGTGAAGTGTGATTGCTCTTTTGCAGCGAAAATAAATTAACATTTTTTCATATTTTCCTTTAAAGTTTGTGGAACTCTTCTGTAATCATGTCTGAGTCAAATAGATACGTATGTATGTATGTATGTATGTATGTATGTATGTATGTACTGTAGATACAGGGAAATGGCGGTGATAGTGAGTGGGTCGACGCCTGACGGCAACATTTTGATTTTCATTTCCTGCTTCAGAGCATTCGGTATAATTCTAGATTGATACGAAATTGCGGCCACAAACATACTCACAAATAATAAAAAACCCTTTCGCCCCCACAAAACGTAATGGAATTCTTTGCCTTTGACGAGAAGAAACAGAAATATATGCATGGCAAATAACATTTTTATTATGAGCGAATTTCAGTAAATCTTTATTATTTTATAGTATGATTTATTTATTTCATTTTTTTGCTGGTAAAAATAACGACAAACTGGAATATTTTTTAATAGAAACAGAGTATTCAAATGTGTACTTTTAGGTGGGAAATCATCCAATAACATTCTCAGCTCTTGGGCGGAACGGGAGATAGTGTCAGACTAAAAACGCCCCCACGAGGACACCGCCTCTCTGCCCAAGCTGGGCACACCTCAACCGTATGTTCCACCGTGTCCTCCGCGCGGTCCACACAATGGTGACTCGCGGACATAACTTCAAAGTGAAAGAGTGAAGTAGTATCAAATTTTACTGAACAAACCTAGCTGTTGCTGCTGTGTAGCTGTGTTCCTTCTTCCTTCAGTCGCCTTTTGCGTTCGAGGGCTACGGTGACTGTTTCAAACATCTCACGCTATTCACCACAACACTAATTTGGCTTACAAATTAGAATTGCCAAAATATCTTAGTATTATCTTAGGTACATGTGCCAAAATACTGTGTCACTTAGACACGCTATATTTTTTAATAAAACAACAAGAAACATTACAAACTATTATATTTTGGCCACTACTACAATACAACAAAGAGAAACTAGGACAACAGTAAAACCAAGATAGCCTTATGATGTAGTCTGCTCTTAAGCTCTCACAGGCTTTTTATTAGTCCCGTCCAAAGACATAGTAAAATGGACTGAGCGTTCCCTACAGTCCAATGAAGGAAATGCGGTTAGAAAAGAGTAAATGAGAAAAAATTTAAGTGCGGCCATAGTAGGTAGTCATATTTCTACAATTCAGATTATTCCTCTTTACAGGTTTACAATTTGGCAACTATGACATACAGAAAAGAGGCAGATATTAGTCAATTGATGATGAATTTATTTCTCAGTTTTATTTTATGCTCTGGTGAAGAATGGCAATTTGTGTTTGAATCAGGCGTCTATGGACTGAAAAAGATAGCATTGGTCATCCCGCAACGAGATGGACCAGATTGTTATCATCACTGGTAGAACCTAAACACGATAACACAAAGAGTGGAAGAAGTCGGGCTACAGTGTCGATGGTTAATGATATAGAAGTGGATGCAGCTTCATGTTAGCGACTCTCCTCGCATAATATTTTGACATTGTGTGTGAAAATAATTGTAATTACTGTGTATGTCTAATTTTGCGATTTATTGTGTAATGTGTTATTTTAATAGTATTTTTTATTTTATTTTATGTGTATGATGACATCTCATGTTATTTAATTTTAATTCATGAATCCTCAAGCGACCACCGTATTGTCTTACTATTGTGTCTCTAATTGACGGTATCTGAAGGGTTAATGTTGTATGTTGTATCGACTAAGTCCGAATTAAATAAAAATTAATCAGTCCATTCTTCTGTGTCTTTGGCCCCATCTCAGTCTAATAGGCTAATTTTATGATTCTCCGGCGCAATTGGCAGAGTGGGCTGATGGATGGAATGCCGCCGGTAAGTCGATTACGCAACAACAATATGCGCTAAACAAGTAAATTAATGAAGTGCCATGATACATGCTGCAGACACTATTTGAAAATGGATTTTTATAGACATTGCTGTTTATTTGTTTGTCAAAAAAATGTTGGCGATGTGAAAGTGTGTAAGATATACATTAGAGCAAGTGCAACGCATCTGTGTTCCTTACTACCTACGATCCATATGCCTTCCAAGAAAGAGAGGTCAGACATCTTTTGGGCTTGCTCGCTCCATCATAGACCTTATTCTTCGCCTACTGTTAGGCGAGACTGAGCTCAAGAGTTAGTTCATCAGAAAAAAAGAGAATTAAAAGTGTACTTAACTAAATTATGTAAACTGTACTTATTAAATGTAAAGAGCTGAAAGTACAATAAGTACCAAGTTTTACGTAGCGGGCCAAGTATTACTTATTAATTATTATAGTACATTATTTTATTTAGCTAGGTACCTACCAACAACAGAAGAAAACGTACGAAAGAGAGTGTAGCGATATCTGTATCGCAACATAGGAACTAAAAAATCAAAATACATTACGGTAAGCATCAAAGAAATCAACTATCGGGCGGTTGCCTGGACCAGACACAAAACCCATCAGGTTAGAGATCCTTCTACTTCAATGGAAGTCTGCAGGATTTTATTTCCTATAAACTTCAACGCAGCCTAAAAACATGCGCTTTTATAATTTCCAGATGATTTCGGATAACCTAGTACTTAAGTAGCACAGAGCTTTTTCCACTGTATCATTTCAAGTCAGATCCTCAAGTCATTTCAAGTCTGCCTGTCTGCGATTTCAAGTCAAGCCTGTCTGGTTTCCTACTTCCCCCGTAACATTTCTCCCGTGCAAGCAAACGTTTGAACAGTAATTAGCAGGTGTGGGCGTTCATCGAACTTTAGTTAACATGGTATGGTAGGTAAATATTTATAGAAAACAAATCTTATTGTTCTGATGTTTAAGAAGTGTTATATAAAAAACTTTTTATAAAAAAAATTAAACCGACTTCAAAAAGTACAAAATAATTTTAATTTCGGAAGTCGGTGTTAAATAACGAAGAGACATAAAAAACTTTTTACAAAAAAAATTAAACCGACTTCAAAAAGTGCAAAATAACTTTAATTTCGGAAGTCGGTGTTTCTATAATAGATACCTAATCTTTTTTCTTCGTTATTTAACACCGACTTCCGAAATTAAAGTTATTTTGTACTTTTTGAAGTCGGTTTAATTTTTTTTGTAAAAAGTTTTTTATTTTTCACTTTTTAGTTATGGTAGCACCACTAAAAAGTACCTACCCTTCAGCTAAACAGAAATTACCTTATAGCCAGAGTGCATCTCATAACGATTCTTTTTATATCCCAATTATAATCCCAAATACAGTTATATTACATAAATTTACCCCCTCCCCCTTTTCTTTCAGTCAGTCATCCCAAGTCGTCACAATTCTGCTATGATTCTATGAGGAGTTCTGTTCCATATCTTCGAAGTTCATGATCAGATCATAACAATATTTCTATGGGACCAACTTGGAAGCATAACCTTTCAATCAAAAAAAAATATTTCAAAATCGGTCCACAATTGACCGAAATATCGGTGAACATACATACAAAAAAAAAAAAACATACATTCAGCCGAACATAGAACCTCCTCCTTTTCGAAGTCGGTTAAAAATTGGAAAAGCTCGATCTTTTAAGAGTATGTTTCATTCAGAAAACTGTTTATTATTGATGGACTCGCACTTGATCACTATCTCATCATGGTAAGCGATGATGTGGTCATCGATGGAGCACGTTACCTAGAAGTAACCATGTACCTAGCAACCTACTTGCTTAGAAGTTTTACAAACATATTAACAAATCTTCATCATTTATCATCATTATTTCAGCCGACAGACGTCCACTGTTGGACATAGGCCTCCCCCAATTGTCGCCACAATGACCGATCCTATGCGTTCCGCATCCATCGGATTCCCGCAACCTTCACCAGGTCATCAGTCCACCTTGTAGAAGAACAAAACAAACAAATTTATTTATTTATTTATTTAAACTTCATGTACAGTAGTGGTACATAGCCGGACAAATGTTATCTATTTTTAATGTAAGTTTAGACAAGCATAATTGTTTACGTTTTGTTAAAAACGCTGTCTCACGCTACACTATACTTGTCAATAAACATGCAAAATCTAAGGCGGTTATCACATTGCCACACACCACGCAGCGTAGCGCGTGAAAACCCACCTTCGCACGTACTTGCAGGAGTGCAGATCTGCATCATCGTGCGGGTTTTATACGCACTCACGCGCATTGGTGCCTCTCGTAAATTCACGCAGGCACGCACTCTTTTCATACAAAATCACGCACGGTACTACGAGACACAGTGTGTCATACATTGCATGTCGCCCCGCATCCACGCGCCTGGCGCGTGCCTTCATAAATGTACAAAACGCACCTACGCGTGTGAGTGCGTAAAAAACCCGCACGATGATGCAGATCTGCCCTCCCGCAAGTACGTGCGTAGCAGGTGCGTTTTCATGCGCTACGCTGCGTGATGCGGGGCAGTGTGATAACCGCCTTAAACTGACAATATTTTATTACATAACCATCCACTATTAAAAACAACAGTTCCGATTTCCGAAAATAACAAGAAGAATAAAATATTGTGTTATTTTATGTTTTACAACAATTCTTTGTAAGCGGCTCCGAGAGAGAGCTGTCATATTCTGCTCTTTGTTTATTTAAAATCTCCCATACGGCTTCGTTCACTGAGGCGAGCGAAATACCGAGCGGTTTCCCAAAATGTGTGGTATCGCCGGTTACAGCAATACATTCAGGAATATAGTCTGCTTTTAAGCTTTGAAATAATTTATAAAACCGCTCGACTCTTATGAAGTTTTTTTATTTATTTATTTTTTTATTCAATAAGCCCTAAGCGAATGGCGCGTTTGCTCTCATTGTCTTTCTATTGTGTCCCTAATTACGGTATTCGAAAGGTTAATATGGATAGGCTCGCGTTTGACCACTATCTCACCTGACGGCATCGCACCCATCGGATTCCCGCGACCCTCACCAGGTCATTGGTGCACCTTGTAGGAGGCTTTCCAAAGCTGCGTTTTCCGGTACGAGGTCGTCACACCAGAACCTTTCCGTACCTAATCTTACGCTAAAACAATGACGCAACTCATCTGAATAAGTAAAACAATCTCCCAACTTTACATCCTTAAACATACATCTCATCAGATCTAAAAGCAGACCACATGGGGCGATCTTCACCTAAGTGACTCACACTGACTCAAGTTTTAAAAATAGCCCCATTGACGGGCTACCAGTTATAGCTCGGTGGCTCTGTCTTTACTCGCATCCCTTCGGACTATAAGTAGATACAAAGGACATTACGTAAGTTATAGAAATAGGTGGCTACTGACCCCTTTGCATCGAGTGGGCTGGATTCAAAACCTTTTAGGGTTAAGGTATGTAGATATGGGCAGTTTACCGCAGTTGTATTTGTTTGTGTGGGTAGCTTCTAATTATATCTAAGTATGCAATTGACGCAAAGACGTCACTGTTGAGCGATTGGCTGACGCGCTGCGTTTCACGGTTTCGATTCCCGCACGGATATGAATATTTGTAGGGCCTACAGATTGTTGTCTGGCTGTCTTGTGTATGTGAGTTTACATGATTGTGAACGCACACAGTGGGTGTGTTCACAATCAGGAAGAGTAGGAGTTATTCCTAGCAGCAAAGTTTTAAATATATGGCCGGCTTCATCTAGCTTAAAATGACGAAAAAATAAATATTTGACGTGTAAAAGTGTTTTTTAAACCTATTTGCAAAAATAAATATCATTTATCATAAAAAAAAACAAGATCTTCATTCATGCAAAATGATATGTAGGTATTTGGAACCTTTTGTTTAAAAAAAACTACACAATGTAGTTTTAATTTGTAGAAGCGCAAAATGTTTCTATATTTAACCCCCTTATTATAAATCCGTTAACCTTATTTTAAAGCTCAACTTAAATGAAACCGTTCCAGTTTAGTGTCGCGGTAATCCCAACTTAAACTCGACTGGCAACAGTCTCCATTTAAGTTGGTACCTAACTTAGGAGACAATCGCTGGCCTGGCACCTGTCCAGATCATGAACTATTCTTCGGGAACACCTCAGAAAATTATGTTTTCTTAGTACCGTAAAACGGGGTGAATAGAAAGAAAAACCGCAGGGGTGAATAGAAACAAAACTTTGGTTTTGAATTTCACTTTAATTCATGAATCCCCAAGCGACCACCGGTGGCCGCGCATCTATTGTCTTACTATTGTGCCTCTAATTGACGGTATCTGAAGGGACTTTTTAAAATATCAATTCATTAATAAATTAATATATTAAATGCCTAAGATAATGATAATGCCTAATACGCTTTGAAGTTTTGTTTCTATTCACTCCATTTTACCGTTACATTGGTATGAAAATTTTAAAGTATTGAAATTAAAATCGACCTCGCCACTTATTTTGATTTCTATCATCATCATCATCAGCCTTTTTTTATGTCCCCACTACTGGGACTCGGGCCTCCTCTCTCTAGGAGAGTGGGCCGTAATCCACTGCGCGGGCCCAGTGCGAGTTGGTGAATGTCACGGCTTCGAATTTTTCGTTCTAGGACATGGTTTTCTCACGATGTTTTCTTTCAACGTTTTGAGAGCAGTGGTGATGAAAAAAAATGACACAAAGTAATGCGCCTGGCTGACCACCACTCAGCTATCACTCGGCTACCACTCGGCTACCACTGTTCTCAGGTACCTACCCCTATCCTACGTAAAATCTAATTGTCATACGTGACGCATTTACCATACCTTATCTACCTACATAATCTCCTGAGGCTATTATTTAGTAGGCATTTACTTATTAACTATTGCTGAAAATCTTTCGACATCATTGTTCTCTCAAACGTCCGCCTACATTTGACCTACAGCGCCTTTCATAATCCGAGTGGAAACCACCTTTACATGACGAACCTACTTAGTTTTATGTTGAGCCCTGTGACCTTTCAGTGGCGTGTTCGAAAATAATAGAATATGATTATGTTGTGACGAGAAGCTGACTATCAAGTTGTAGATAGTTACCTAGCCAGGTACACAATTCCTGTGAGCTTAGCCAAGTTAATAATCTACAATCGTTACTTAACGCTAGTTGAAAATTTCAAATGTATGGAAATGACATCAAAGCAGCGCCAAGTCACGTGGTCGGAACAAAGGAATCCGAGACATTACCGACTGTAGAAAGAGATTCGAAACGATATGTTCGTAACTTGGCTAGGCCTGCTGAAGTATCATTTAACGACCTCAGATGGGGCGAACAAAAGGGTGCTAATAAGTAGGTAAGTACTTACCAAGTGTTTAGATAAGTAATGTTCCTACCATAACTGACACTGTAAGGGCCCTGACGAGCCCGTTGTAAGGGGGGAGGGCATGTCGGGCATTTGCCCAGAGCGGCAAAAAATCAGCGGCGGCAAAATTGACTTATTCCCATTTTCCAACCTAGCCATTAGCCAGCCATCTATAACAAAGTTGGCAGGTTGGGATGCCACCTTCCAACCTACTTCAAGTTGGATAGTGAAAATATTTAAGACTTTATATGGTTTTGTGTACCTACTTATGTAAAGGGCGGCGAAAATCTTTGCCCTCAGCGGTTAAATAGCTAGATCTGGCCTTGGACACTGTTTGTATACATATATATGTACCTACCTACAATTTTTTTCAGAAATCTGAAACATTTATTTCAAATAAACCATTTACAGGTTCTTTTAAATTGTTAAAATGTCGGTCAGTCAAATAAGTGAACCTAAATTATACGTTCCAAAACGTAGATTTCTGTGGAGAGGTACCTACGTGCAAGTAACTCTATGGGAGTGTCCAAGGATTTAAATCATAATTATGAGTTACCTACATAAATCTTGGTTACATATTTCTGGTCTCTTTCTAGTTCTGCGAGCACAATGTTGACAAATAATAAAAAAGTTATAGAAATTGAAATAACTAAGCCACTGGCGACAAAGAGATTATCAGTCTCAACTGACGGCGTCCGTTATCGACAAGACGCGTACACTAGAAGATCCAAAATGGGCCGGACAAAGGTTGCTGCACAAAATATATAGGTGCAGAAGTCTACCTACATACAAGGGCGCTCGAGCAACGCACACATAGACACCGCTCACGGACACGTTAAGTATCTCGGAGCAACTCGGCCCGCTCGTCGAACAGTTCCGGCTCAAACGCTCATTAGTGTGCGTTCACCGAGTGTAGGTATAAAAAGCGAAGTACATACATGAGATTGTCTTCTGTACATATTTTGTGGTTGCTGATAAGTACCTATATACCTTCCAAGTGTTTAGATAAGTACTTAAGTAAAGTTGTACCATAACTGAAACGTTTGCCCTCTCAGCTACTGCAACACGAGCTCATTGAGTTGCCGTCAAAAAAGCGAGCATGGGTTATCTACCTACTCCTAATTTTTTTATATTGAGATATGTACCATTAAAACTCGCCTGGACTCATGGGAGAATGAATGGAGTGTGGAATTTTTTACCTCACTAAAATTAGTCCAGTGATTACCTACCATTCACATGGAAGGGCTCCGAGACCACCCCGGAACCCCATCTGTGTGCCGCCAACTCGGGCACATCTCTGAGAATGAGGAGTAGGGTTAGGTACCACTTGCCTAGGTACTGTAATATTTATAGTATACTAGCTTTCCGCCCGCGGCTTCGCCCGCGTGGACTACAGTTTATATCGCGCGACCCGTGCTCAGCAGTGGAATTATAGGTAGCCTATGTGTTATTCCAGTGTCTCTTCTACCTACCTACCAAATTTAAATCTAAATCCGTTCAGTAGTTTTTGCGTGAAAGCGTAACAGACAGACAGACAGAGAGACAGACAGACAGACAGACAGATAGACAGAGTTACTTTCGCATTTATAATATTAGTAGGGATAATATATATATATAAAATTTTTATTAAGTCATTTTTACTCTATAATAGATAAAAAATAATTATATTCAAAATATTATCTACTTACTAAAATCTATTCTGTATTTACCTACCTACCTATCTATTTGAGACCTTATGCTAAACTGAATTGAATTAGTTTTCTTTACGTAGGCAAAAAATATATAGGTACTTAAGTAAGTATATAATATACCTATACAAGTAAGGTAAGTAGGTACCGTGTAAATAGCTAAGTTAAGAATATTTGTTTCACTCATTGGTTTAGGTACATACCTATTGGATTGGTTATTGAATGCACGTGGGGTTTATTGGGGTTATTTGTTTTACTTGCTGAAGAAAATATTAAATACTAAATGACTATATTATACGCTATCGCTACTTAACAATCTTTAACAGAATTTCGTTTTTGTTTAATTTTTTACATACCTATATATTTTTAACAAGTCCGCTATTAGGTAGCTATAAGCTTCATTCTGACCTGCTAATTACGCAAAGTTAGATTAAAAGTTAGACTAAAAGGTTTTTTAGCAAATAAATATATTATTATTATTATTAAAAAAAAATCATTTAGCTGAACATAGAAGCTCCTCCTTTTTGAAGTCGGTTAAAAAGAAAGATTTAAATGTTTTAAGTTAAAGTAGCGCCATCTGCTACAATTTTTTGTGTGTCTTGTACAACGCAATGTACTTTACAGCGACATCTATCTTTGTTTTACATAAGTTTTATACTAGTTGACTGAACAGCGACCTCTATCGAAGCTTGGCGAAACACAGGAGGGGCGTCTTTGATATATCAGTGCGTCCGTTGTACACTAGAGGGAGCAAAATAAAACATTTAGAGGTGCGTTCTTAAACTAAATTTTCATGAATATTAGTCGAGATGTGTTCAACGTAATTTTCAGATAATACACTAAATTAAGATATCATACCCACAGATTTTATAAAAATCATTTACTTCACCAGCTTTAAAAGCAAGGTATTTTGTTTTTGTGATATAGCTATTGGATGTTACTGGCAGCAACGTTGGCTTGGAATAGGATAAACGCAGAATAAGAACGTTATCATTTTGACATTTCGAAAATAACATATGGTGAAGATGAAATCGCGGAGTGTTATTATTGCAAATAAATAGTTAAAGACAATGATATAAACAAAAACATTACATTCTAATTAATTTACTTACTTACCGTCCAGACCATCCTTCAAGAGAAGCGCTCCTGTTTTCAGGTTTGCATTTTTTTTGTTGTACACTGTTTAGTTTGTTTTTAATTTTTACACTCAACCTCTTTGGGCTTCCCGGCAGTTTCATACCAGAACTTACACTCATTTTGCTATAAAATTTTATGAGACTTGCTCTTGAACATTAATTGGTGTTTTGCAGATAAAATCATGGAAAACATAGACTCTGAAACCATGGACTCGGATGAAGAATTCGCTTTCGAAACAGACCACTTGGCTCTTCGCGGGAATAAAGACTACTGTGATTTGCTGAAGTTTATCGTCAAATTAGAAGCTCAGAAAGTGAAGGCATTGAAAGACATAGAAGAATTATCTGAAGCTCAAAGCAGGGCACTAAATGACCCACTGTCTTTTTTAAATGAAATGAAATCAGGAAGTGCAAACTTTCCCGCTCGCCAGACTATTGGTGATATGCCCAATATTGACTGGGCTAGTTATGGAATAGATGCTACACTGGATGGTGATGACATTAGAGACACAAAGCCAAACAAAGACGATCTGGATTCTAGTACTAAAGTTAGGGGACGAAAGTTCACAGATAATAAACCTGAAACATTTAATCAACTATGGTCTTGTGAGGAGCAGAAAAGGTTGGAAGAATTACTTGAAATCTACCCTGAAGAGCCTATAGAGGCAAGACGGTACAAGAAAATAGCTCAAGCCCTAGGCACGAGGACTCCTATACAAGTCATGAGCAGATTACAGAAGTATTTTGCTAAATTAGCCAAAGCAGGCTTGCCAATACCGGGTAGAATTCCAAAAGGAGTAGGAAGAGACAAGAATAAGGGTATATACTATAAGAAATCCACATTCTTCCCTCAGTTGCATGTGCCGGTCACCATGGAGGATCCATATGACAGTGGGGAGTGTGAAGTGTCCCGACTCGAAATTAAGAACAGTAATAGATATATGTTGGAGTTACTTAAATCTGCAAAGGAACAAAGGTTATTAGATGAAACAGCTCCCGTTTATCAGACTAAAACAATGTGTGTTGGGTGCCAGAAAACTGGCTTCTTGGGTGCAAGGTGGACCGATAATACCGGAACTGACTACTGTACAGATTGTGTAGTGAAACTGCTACCAGTTGAGAGATTAATACCTGTGCGTCAACCTGTGTAAACTGTGAAGTTCATTATTTATCTGTGCACCAGTTATGTTGAGATACCTGCTGCAGCAGAAACAATAAAAAAAAAACAAATTGTTTATTTGTGACAAAAAATGAAATCTCATTTGACAACCGGTGTGAACTGCAATAAATTTACTTATTTATAATTACAGTTGTTTATTTTTCATTTTATTTGATTTTTAACTAATTTCCTTGCTATTTAATGGTATTATTTATTTTATTTCAACATTAACACCACACCATCAAATGTTGTATTTAAATCATGCCACTATCACTAAGACCACTATCACATAAGGCACACTATTGTCTTCTAATTTATCTAAAAGGCTCATTTTATTCATTTACACAGCAAGCAAAGTTTGTGTGAGCTCTCGGCGTGGGGCGGCCGCCGCGACTGATGAAGATGCACTGGCCTGGAACACTGAACACGGCTCGCACTCTCTATTGTACCCTCTATCCTAGATAGATACCTATAGAGATTGGAGGGTGACAAGGGACACCGGCCACATGCTAATCTCACCGCGTTTCTTTTTAAATCTCGATTGCATGCACAATATCGTTAAGCGCTTCTGCAAATCGATGTCGATCGTGGCTATTTCATCTCAAAAAGCGTGTCAGTGCAAAGCACACTACTGAAACAAACAAACTCACCCAGGTCCACTTTTGCTTTGATACACTGAAAATAATATACAATCAGTTAATTATTTCTTAAATAGTTTTCAAGTTAGACTAGTTTTAACATTATTTCCGCTATGTTTTAAGTAAAAATGTCCCGCGTGGTGAGTAGTGCGCTCTTATATCGTACCGTACGAGAGATGAAACAAAGATTGGACCTACATTATTTATATGGCAAATGACAAATATGATAGACGTGCTTTTTCCGATATCCTGTCCGGAAAATATTGGGTACCTATGTGTATTTACGGCATATACTAGACCCTCACAATGGATGCCATTTTCAACGGTTCTAACATATAAATCACAAAAAATAAAAATAGACACCAGGTTTTTGAAAAATAGGAAGAGAAAATTGTTAGTGCATTATGTTGTATTATTTTGGCAAGTGATGACAAACACTCTATTGAGACTTATATCTTGATAGAACGACAACGGCTCTACTAGTGAGTGAGTAATGGTATTAAAATCTTACGTACAATAGTGCGGTCCGGACTAAGCGTTTCGCTTCGTCATTTATACCGCGTACATCGAAGGACTGGAACAATTTGCCTGCTGCGGTCTTCCCGTCCAATTACAATCTGAGCGTCTTCAAGGCTAGAGTGAATAGGCTCTTAATAAACTAGTGCGCCTCACCATCAACGATTGCATCACCGCTTACCATCAGGTGGGATTGCAGTCAAGTACTAGTTTATATCAGATAAAAAAAAAAACAGTTATGTTTAGGTAATTTCTGATTTTATTAAATTGGTATGAAACATATATTAATTTTCTATATTCAGCTGTTTAGATATGAACTACTCAGGTAAGTACCTAAGTCCTATTTTTTTATTTTTTTCGTCATCAAATAGGCACCTAAATCCTTAGACAGAATAACATAATCAGAGTCTACACCATGCGTGATAAATGGATTGAGTTTCTCTTTGCAACCCGAAACAAATGGAGGTGAAGTACCTACCTACCTATGTTTTTATCTAATAGGTAAAAAGGGTAAAGAAACTTACGTACACCAGTGTTTGTAGCCTCGAGAAAAATGTTTTTGTGAATGAAAAACTAAGAACAGCTTTGCAGAATCCTGAGCTATTTTTTGTGAGAGATAACCTTTTATCTTTTATGTAGAACATCAGCTTTCCGAGATATCGTTAGTCATAATTTGCATCTGAATGAGATTTCAAAACGATTTTAACGAAATTGCGATTGGAACGTTACTTATCTATCCAATTTGCCTGTCTACGTTATGGAGACATCAGATAGGCACTTAGTTGTAACGTATTCTTTTATTACGGAGGCATCTACTTAGTGTACCTTTCCAAAAAAAATATTTGAATATTTCGTTATTTGCTTAGTTACCTAAGTATTCTGGCGCAACGTTTTGCACATATCGCTAGGTAATCGCAGGTGGCGAAGTTTTGGTTTACTTAGAACGTTTTGGTTAGCAAATACAACGGCACAGAAGGCGCAGTGGTTGACCAATGAACTACTGCGTTGTGTGGCGTGGGTTCAGTTCCCACACGGGACAAATATTTGTATGGTATACAGAGAGAAATTCTTAGTGCGAAGCAACGTATTTTTTTTTCATCATTGTTATTTTTATTATTGATAGGCTTGCGTTTGAACATGGTGTTTTATATAGGTATGTAGGTACTCGGTAGTCTATATAACGACCGTTAACTTTCTAGGTATTTATTTAGATGCTCAGACTCTGTTACGTATGTCATTTTATTTTATACTTAGGTAGGTACTAGCAATCTGCCCCGTGTCACACAGGTGCTACAAATCATTGAAATTTACGGTTGTTATTAACTACCTAAAATGTGCATTTTATACAATTAAACCTTCCTCATGCATCACTCTGTCTAGATATTGGTAAAAACCCCATAAAAATCTGTTCTGTAGTTTTTGAGTTTCTTGCAAACACGCAGACAGATGCGTTGAGGGACTTGGTTTAATTCTAGTACATTTTGATAGAAGTGCAGAAAGTTTGTCATTGCGACCAAGGTGGAATTACAAAGCCGCTGCAGTGACAAATTTGCACGTGTATCAAACGACTTTTTGAAGAAATTAATAAACGGGGGTTGACCGGCGACTCGTGGGGGTCGACGCGCACCCAGCCTGATACGATAGATGTAATAACATTGTAGCGGGGGAGAGCACGCGCACTTTTCTTTACTAATGCGGAAAATAGTCTATTACGTGCCTAAAAGCGGTGGGATAAGAGCGGGTTTATATTGAAAAGATTATTGCAGACGGTTCATGAAGATCGCCGATCGCTTCCGAAAGATCGGCGATCTTCATGAACCGTCTGGAAACCATTTGGAACCCGAAAATCACGTGGTCTGCTCTGTTCTTATTATTTATCTATGTCAAAGGCTAAATACCTATACAACCTAGATATATAGGTATGTGCTGTGCCCTTTGACATAGATTCTTTAGCCTTTTGTGTTAAATACAGCTATATAATACCTAATACAACAAGCCAAAAATGAGGCACCTATTATTTCGAGGGCACGCCACGATTATGGCGGTAAGTCCCCTCTTTGAGGCGTGGCTGGAAAGACCTCACGTCGCTCTTACCTTCCGCATGACGCAGGTCCTCACCGGACATGGCAAGTTCGGGACGTTCCTGCATCGGATTCAAGCGGAAGAGACGCCCGGGTGTCGCCACTGTGCGCAACGCCCGGAGAACACGGTGGAGCACACCGTCGAGGTGTGCCCTGCCTGGGCGGAGCATCGCCATGCCCTCGTGGGGGCGATCGGCGGCGGAGACCTCTCGCGCCGGGCCCTGGTCGGGGCCATGGTCCGGAGCGAGGAGGAATGGCAGGCAGTCGCCTCCTTCTGCGAAGCAGTAATGCTTGCAAAGGAGGAGGCCGACCGCATCAGGCAACGGTGCCCTCGCCGCCGTCGCCGGGATTCCGATCCCGATTTCCGGCCACCGTAGACGCGGGCTCGCGGACGGCGAGCCATGGGTAGCTCGCTGTCCGATCGTCCGGTAATGGACCGAGTCCAAGACGTCGACGGCGCGCACTGTTCCCGCGCGCCTCAAGGAGTTGTCAGCAGCAGGAGGGGCCCAGCTGGGTCGAAGCCTACTGGGGACAGGGTTGTCCGAAAGGGAGCTCGTGCCTCGGTATGAAGGCTAGAAGGAACGGCGCGGGGTTTTTAGTCAGTAAGAGTCTGACACTGTCTCCCGCTCCACCCAAGAGCGGGTTTCGTCAAAGATGATTTTCCCCGTCGACAAAAAAAACGTATTATTTCGAGAAATACGGGCAATATTGCAGAATTCGTAATTAAAACCAACAGTTGTTACCATTTCCTTCGGTCAATCATTTATTTATATGCTGTGGCTTATCCGGTAGGTTCTCTCAGATCACTATGATTGGGTGCGGTGGAGCGCACTGGAGCAGTCTCCATCTAGTTCTACTGTTAATTAACGCCATAGCCACCATTTGTTTCACAATACCTACCTAACAATCTTGCTACGAATGGAGGTGCTTTAAATAGAAACAGTTCTTGAAGACCTTCACCTGATTTGAAAATGGACTTTGATAGTAGACATATTTTTGCTGTGAAAAAAGTATAATAGGTTTCTTAGTGATGAAAACGAAATGAAAGAAAATGGACTCAAAAATGATTCTGTGGTTTACCCACGTGTGGGATGATGTAGACTTATAGTAATGAGTACTTTACAAAGGTCGGTGCAATCAATTTTTACGGTCCCGTATCCAAAGGGTAAAAACAGGACCCTATTACTAAGACTCCACTGTCTATCTGTCACCAGGCTATAATCTCATGAACTCTAGCTCTACGCGCTATTGCTATATTTCTGTTGTCGATGCCGCTATAACAACAAATACCTACAAAAAACAAAAAAAAAATTATAATATGTAGAGCGTTTAATGTTGTATGTAATCGTGCGCGAGTTCGACTAGCATTTGGCCGGTTTTTACAAGCTTTTTTTAGTTCACCGGTCTGTCCCAATGTTTGTCTGTCATCAAATCTTGTAAATTAAATTTAACCTACTTCCCGGTTACCGATTGAACTGAAGTTCATGTGTAAATCAGATGACAATGCAAAATTTTTATGACAAGGAGCTGATCTTATGATGGAACTAGAAGGTGGCTATAGGAACACGACACAAGCCCATCGAGTTTGGGCTCGTATGATTTGTCTTGACGAGTATTAATTATATAGGTATACCGAGCTATAAAAGCTTGCTATGAAAAAAATATTTCCATTAAAAGCTTGTTTTAAATTACATAATTCCATTCTGTTGTCTACCTAAGTTTTCTTCTCTAAGGAAAAGAGATCATACTATTTCCGATTCTTTGCGTTTTACTTAGAATCCTAGACTGATCCTGATCCTGGCTTCGTTGTTGCTTTTGTTAAAAAGCCGATGGGATCATCTGCAACCCCGATATTGTTTGCAGCTCAGCTGTGAAGAATAAAGAGGTTCTACATAAAATGTTTATGAATTCTTATGTATTTTGCATGCAACAATGTTGTTTTGTGACAAGTATATGTTTCCCGTCTGTGAAATTTTGGTTTGAAAATTTAATTCATGAATCCTAAAAGCTAAGCTAAAGCTGGCGTTCGCGCATCTATTGTCTGACTTTTGTGTCTCTAATTGACGGAATTTTGAACTAGTCAACGACGACATTGGTAGTACCTATGGCCAATAACCCAATTTATATGATCGGTGGGTTTTGGACTGGGTAGACTAACATCATCTGGGCTTTATCATTAGAAGCGCGGGCGTCCCAAATTTGGCCCATTTCGACTTCCTGCTCTAGTTAATGTTTTATTACGCTATTTAAACAATTGCGATAGGTACTACCGCAATATTTTATGAAATTTCATAAAATGTCGTGTAAACAATAGACAATCATCATATTTCATAAAAAATAGATACGTTTTATTAAAAGGGGTCTGGGAAGCTCATGCTTCTAGAGTTAAAACATTCGATGAACTCAATTCAGTTTTCACTATAGCTCACAGGCACTATGGCACAGTTATCAGTTCCAAAATGATTATTAATAACAATTTCATATTATGTTATTACTATGAGTTTCAAATATGAGTATAACTAACGCGCTGTTATCTATTGCCGGCATGGTTTGTGCTGTGGTTGAGCCATTGGCTTCTGCAGCTGAGTATCACGACTTTGTTTCCGCACTGGACTAATATTTGTATGGCTCACATATAGTTTTACCGGGTCTTATGGCGCGGGCACGGGTATCACTGCATAATTTATGAAGCCTGCTTGGGAAAAAAAAATGAGCCAGTCAGTGACTGTCCGCTTAAGAGTCAAGCTTAAAGTCAAAAATCTCTTTTAATTCATGGATCCCCAAGCGACCACCAGTGGCCGCGCATCTATTGTCTTACTATTGTGTCTCTAATTGGCGGTATCTGAAGGGTTAATACAGAGAAATCTCAAGCATCAATCAATGTGCTTGCTTAGGACAGGTAGAATACAAATAAAAATCTTTATTTCTGAACCAAAATGTCTTACATTAGTAGATGATTGGAGTATCTTTTTATTTTAAGCAATGTAAGTACCTAATGACTGTATTAGGAGACTCTGCTCTTCCACAGCAATAAACAATTAGGTGCTACCTAAGTAACTTAGATATAAAGCATGTTTGAGAGTATGTGGGTGTTTGTATGTCTAAGCATGTTTGTGTTTCACTTTATTTGTTGTCAAAGTCAAAGTTTGTATTCAATTATTACGATTTTCTTTACACTCGTACTGTAATTGTTTGTTGTGCATATCTTTCTATTTATTTTGTTATAAAATTGACATGATAGTTTACTGTACTGAAGGCCGGCTGGAACCTGTGCTACGAGATCTTTCCGTTCCGTTCTTGAAGTGAAGAATCCGTCCCCCCGCACACGGGCCTAAAAAAAACGCCGCTTCAAGCTTCTTTTTGAGGCGGCCTTTTTTACTGGCTCGTGTGCAGCGGTGCCGCCACAAAAAAACGCTTGAAGCCGCTTCAAGCTTATCCGCTGTCGCGCGCTTTAGCTGTTTTTTGCGGCGGCTTCTAGCTTTTTTTGTGTTCTAGCGTTTTTTGTGGCGGCGTAAGTAAGTCCTTCTTCTACCTACCTGCGTAAAACCTAAACACGATACAAGTAGACACGTTTTCAGCAACCTTCACTACGTCCTAAGTAATGCCTACTCCACTAAAGAACCCTGTATCGTACCGAAAACAAATCTAATTTGGCGCTTCCCACTAACTTATTATCGCTAACAGGGCTCCCGTTGTTTGATAATGTATGACACTGCTTTGTAAGTGGCTTTACTATTTACTTTATTACATATATTCTGCTAACATTGCCTCACTTCTCTTTTAAAAGGTTTTCAAAGAATCGATAACATGAGTTTAGGTACCTACTTTAGATTTTTGCACACAGAATGCGAGTCGTTAGAGCGGCGATGGGAAATTGACGCATATTTTAACTGTTTCAACGCTATTAAATTCCTTACAAGACCTAAGCACAAAAATATTCATAGGTTCTTATAGGTTTTGTGTGTTAACGAGGTCTATGTGATCTGAGAATGATGTTGTCCCGAAGAAAGCCGGTCTGGTAGAACTATACTGCGCACACGTGTGCCACACACGCCGATCTGGGCGCGTCGGTGTCCATACATTTTATATGCAAACTAGACTGATCTACATTAGAGCTACATTTGATCCACGCCACGCGACGTCACGCGACGCCAGGCGACGCCAGGCGACGCCACATACATATAAATCATATAAATTAGTTATACATATAAATCAGGTGTGTTACTCATGTGCGTCGGTCTAATGTAGCTGTGTCTCTTTTTCTAATGTAGTTCTAACTTAACTGTAGGTACTAAACAACGATTTTCATTCACTAAGATAGGAAACTAGGTACCATTAAAGAGTGTCCATTCTGTACCTGTTCTCAAGTACCTCATGAGGAGACTACAGAGGCCAGTTTATTAATCTTTAATTTTTGGGTCGCCGTGGAGCCTTGCCCGCGGCCTCTCACCCAAAGGGGCCTCGCGTCTGTGTCGGCTCATTACCAACGGGGGTTTTGTTTAATAATTTATACTGATCACAGAACACTAGGTTGCGATAGTCGCTGTCTAGTTTTTGAATTCATGAAAGAAAAAGTCTCGGCTGGTGCATCTTTGCCCACGTCAAAATTAGTTCGCGCAACGCCTCTGTCCAGCGGTTTCGAAACCGGGCAAATACCGATCTGAAATCTCTTTATTTCATACTGTTAATGATAAATTAATACAGTTAAAATTTAGAAGAGTATAATGTTACGAAAAGGTGCGCAATTCTTGGCCTAGAGGTTGTCAAAGGTGCATAGTGTGTGGCGATGAGACGCGGTGATGTAGGGATGCGCATATTCATCGACTTTTCAGTCTAATAATACGTACTTTTCTAAGTTTATGAAGGACATTACTGACACCCTGTGCCTCGGAAAGTACGTACTTAAAACCATTAGACCCGACTGTCGTTTGTAGATCTTTGACAGTCTTTACAATCGTCGTAGTCAGACGTCTGAACATTAGTCTATATTAGGAGAGTCGTGTCCTCCACGACTTATACAAAGCCAACAACAGAGCTATCCAGGTGGGTAAATATTGGTCGGACAAAATTTTAGTCAGATCAACACGAGAAGAAGAAGTATTGTCGTGTTGCCCAGTAACTGGGTTGTGTAGGTCTGGTGCCTAAGCGAGTTGACTTTGTCCCCTCGTACGCCTTTCAACTAGAGACCGCAGGGTCCTAAGACAAATAAACAAACTTAAGTAAACGAGACACGACTGTTTTATTTCTCAAGAACTATCCAACTGGTCAAGTGTGGTTTTTTTCTATTTGAAGCACGTTTTAACTTAAAAAAAAACTATGGTGTTATTGTATTTTTTGTCTAACGGTTAAATTATAAAATTTTATGGAACACCCGCCATCCTGTTGTAAATATGGCGGTTGTGCCTCAATTTTGAAATAATCTTGTTCTGGGGGAAGTAGAGATTTTTAGGGCTAGGTACTAAATAGTACATTAATTTATGTACACTTATTTGGTAACTACGAGTAGTGGAATTCAATTCGCTATGGTGGGTACACCTGCCATTTTCGCTATGGTCACCTGTATTGCCTTTTACGTTTTATAGCTTCAGTAGCTTCTTTCGAATAACGAAATAAGTTATAATATACCTTTCACGAGAGCTAAGCGATGTGTCGCTTAGCTTTGTGTTGAATGGAAGACTACCTTTACTTAGAAATTATTTCAATCTTTCAGAACAAGGTTTTAGGCGTGTGGGTAGATAAATAAAACTCTTGATTATGTTTAAAATTTCAAGAAACGTATGATCAAGATACTTAGTCCCCACTTAAAGTTAGTCCCTATCTCGTAACTTAATCCCTTTGTACAAACTGAATAATTTATGTCAAAAGTTTTATAATAGGTACCGCGTTTTATTCGCTCTTTTCGACTTCAAATAAGAGGAGGTTATTTCGTTTAGAGTAGCCAAGTTTATGTTGGTTAAAATAATGATTAGCGGGCGCAACACATAATTGGCACATACAAGTTATTGTTTTTTATATAAAATGACGAGAGGATTTGAAGAATCAAACTTGAGGATTTGAAGCTATGAGGGCCCATTGCTTCAAATACTCGAGTTAGATTTCATATCGAAAGACGAATATGCGGTGATAACTGCATAATATTAAAAACACCCTAAGAACTAAATCTTAGGGTGTTTTTAATATTATGCGGTTTTAATCACGCATGCGGGATTGCTCCGCACGCGTAACCCCCGCAAATGTTTATTTCATACTTCGATTATTCTTGAACGAAGATTACATACAAGTTTTGATTGAAATGCGGGAAATACGCTCCCGGGACGCGTGCGGGGCGGGGCAATCCCGCATGCGTGATGAAATCCGTATGTTATTAAATAAGAGATGCTGATGAATTTTATGAATTGTAAATCAAAAATTTTTCTGAAATCAAAACACTGTCTCCGACTGTCCAAAAACATTATTAAAATCAGAAACAAATCACAAATGAAAGTGTTACTAACATAACGTTATTCCGCAGTCATCATTTTTTATTTATTACTGTGTTCATCATAACAATAACTTTTAAATTTTATTATTACGACACTGCAGCGCGTCATAAAATAAAACTTTATTTTATGTTTCATAGTAATAATTTGAGATGAAACTACTCGGCGTCGGGCGTCGGGCGATACATTGCTGACATTACTTATATTGAAGGCTATATTTTTAACGGACACTGGGACTGTAATTACAAGTTTTAATTAGGCCACCTCGGATTAAGCAGGGCTTAAGATGGGGCGGCCAAAAAAGGTTGTAGTGTTTCTCTGATGCCAGACTTACTAAATGAAAAATCGTGTTTTTGGGGATTATTTTATTTTTTAGGGTTCCAGGTTTTTAGTCAGTAAGAGTCTGACACTATCTCCCGCTCCACCCAAGAGCGGGGTTTGTCATAGGATGATTTTTACCCACCGAAAAAAAAAAATACGCCATAAGGAAAAAAAGGAACTCTTATAGGATGACTTTGTTGTCCGTCCGTCTGTCTGTTTGACTGTCAAGATTCTTTATCTCGAGAACGCTGAACTGAACTGAAATCAATGAACATAGTTCATTTCATATGTTTAAATTAAGATAAGAAGGCAAGATAACGCATATTTACTTGCTAATGGAAAGGATGCTTATTTCTTTTTCCTTTCAAAATTCTCAGAAGAATAATATTATACCAAAATTATTTAGTTTACAGAAATGGAAGAGAGTTAAAAGACTAACATTTATATTCCAGTATCGTGAGAAAACAAATTTTCTGAAGACAAAATAAGCATAGCAAATGTTCCCACTGCTGAGACTCAGGCCTCCTTTCTAAGAGGGAACATTACATCTAGCTTTTACTTAGGCGCTTCCAGGAAAGTATTAGCTAGGTGCTAACCTAATTTAACTTAACGAAATAACAAGGAATATAAAGTAGTAAATATGTTTGTCAGTTTATTTGTTTACGAGAGTTGATATCTGAAAATAAGTTCAGTACCCCTAGCCAAGTTGCTATTCAGCAATAGTTAACGCTTGTAGAAAGCGTCAAATGTACGGGAATAACGTCTCAACGCTCAGTCACGTGGTCAGAACAAAAGAATTGGCGGCAAGGTCAACTCGAAGCGTTTGACGCAAGCGAAAAGGTTGTAACTTGGCTAACTTGGGCTGGTCCGATTACGAAAGTTCTTTTACTGTTATTAAATTACCTTTGTAACATACAAGTAGAACAGTCATAATATAAACCTATATGCAATAATATAGAAAGAAATTATTTTGTAAAATATTTTACAAATAACACGCCATGGAAATTCGATGGATGCGAGACGCATAGTAGGTACCGGTCGTTTTTACGCGACTATGCGCAGGCGGAGTATCTCTCTGGTGCGCAGAGTACGGGCCAGCTCCAACACAGTCCTGGCAATGATTGCTGACAGGCTGGACTGTGCCTACATTGCTGCAGCAGACATGTTCAAGCAAGACCGTTTAGCAGGAATTATTAATCCCGGTGTCTGTGCAGTAGTGTATATTTAAAATTATGTTATTATTATTGTATTTTATTTTGATTTTTCTTTTTTGACATTAACTTCTTGTATTTTAATAGTATTTTTGTTTTTGACATTAAGATATTTTATTTTTAATTTATTTAGTTTTTGACATGAATTATGAATTTTAGTGTACCTACTTTTAACTTTAATGACATTGATTATGAATTTTATCGTATTTTAAATTTTTGATAAATTTACTGTTAATATTGTATGTGAAATTTATATGGGCCTAGACGCCTGACATAAATAAATAAATAAATAAATAAATACTTGGAGGAGGCCTATGACCAGCAGTGGAAGTCTCTCGGCTGATATTATGATGACGATGATTATCTAATATTCACAATTATATTTGAAAAAATCTTATAAAGCTACGCAATCGCTACATGCCGTAGGTTTTTTTTTCCGGTGGGTAAATCATGACATCCCCCGCTTTTGGGCGGAGCAAGAGATAGTGTCAGACTTTTACTGACTAAAAACCCACTCCTGTTCCTTCGTTGCCTTTCGTACCGGGGCTGAGCTACCTTTTGAAACTAACCCTGGCCCCAGTAGGCTCCGACCCAGCTGTGCCCCTGCCATTGCTGACAACTCATTTGTTACCGGTATTAATATAAGAAAAGGCATAAAGCTAAACAATGACTAAATGCCATAATGTTGTTTATTATCCCGAAAAAAATGTGCGGTTCTTTAGAGACTGAAGGACCGAAGCCGCGTGAAAAAGCTAGTCACAATCCCTCGAATACCTTAGTAGTAATTTTGTTTAGAAGCCTCAAAAAGTGTAGATAAGGTTCACTGCGGACCTTCCTACCTGGCTCTAGGTAAATCTAGCCGTATTGCAGATGAATTGAAGCAATGTATCTTGGGCTAGAATAAATTTTCACGTACTACCCCACTATTTATTCAGGCCTATCTGGACTCTGCGACAGTTCGGACACATGGACACTGTATTTATAGATAGTAGGGCCAATCGTTATTTATTGTGATGGAACTCAATATTTATTTATTTGAGTTGTTAGTGAGGTATATTTTTGGAGACATTTTCAATAACATTTTTGGGGCGAGAAATCATCAAATGGCTTCTCCTTTGTTAGGGTAAAGCGAGAGGCATGTTATTATTACTGATTAAAATCCATTTGTGTTCTTCAGTTGCTCATTGTGTTCTAGGACTATGGTAACTCTTTAAAAAAAAAACCGGACATCTCTTCTCTTTAAAGAATTCCATCTTTCAAAATTACACGCGATATCAATAAAACACGGACTTCGGGATGTGAGTTTTGGAAATAATTTCTTAAAATATAATGTTTCTGATTCGCTGCAAATTTAGTTGACATAAAATACTCGACTAACATCATCATGTCAACCCGTTTCATCGAAATCCATTAAGTAGTTTTTGCGTGACAGAGTGACAAATATGCATACTTGCAAAGTTACGCGTGTATAATATTAGTAGGGTCTATCGCGCGGGCGAGTATACGCACAGACATACGTATGTCTGTCTGTTCTTTTAAAAGGTCGTCACAAAAGAAATATGAACATGTAAAGGGAGGCGCAGTGGAAAAAAGGTTGGGAACCGCTGTTATATTCATTAAATGGTACCTATATTCATAATATAGGTACCTAACCACTGATCGAATTAATTCTACAGTACACAACTTACCTATTCAGATACGATCTAATCACGAAAAGGGTTCGTTTGGCGGGTTTCATTCATTCCAATCGCTTCTGATGGATCGTACGAAACTCAATCTACAAGATCGATGGTCACAATCATTCAATTTTGATACCTATTCTCTAGGTGAGAAGATCCAATAGCCAATTTTAGATAGTGTTGTGTACTTGTACGGGGAAAAGTTTTTTTTTGTACTGCTTCGTAACAATGAAAAACAAGTTTGCGAAAATGGTTCTTCTAAGCGAGATTGTTTTGTAATTGGTGTTAACCGAGTTGCTCTTGTTTCTAGTTACTTTACTAAAATAAATCAAAAGAGGATTTATGTTAGAATTGATCCTATTTAATTAAGTATTTGAATTTATGAGTTTGGTTTCATCTCGACGATACAATTTAATTTTAAGCCATTTATTCTCTCTTCGCAATATTGGTTTTCAATAGATTCTAAAACTATATTTCACCACTAGTTGTTCCCCCCGGTTTATCCCGCATCTTTGGTTAGTACCCCGCTTCTATTGATTGCAGCGTGATGTTATTATCCTTCCTCGATAAATGGGCTATCCAAACCACTAGTTCCGGAAACGTGCGATTTACGTACGAAACGATTAGCGTGTTTAAAAAACAAACTCAAGATCAAATAAAAAAAATGGTTTTGAATCCCTACATGTGTAAAGTACAAACCTAATTAATCTGTGATGCAGTTTTTGTAATGAAGAACCTGCCCCCCTAGCCAAGCTACAACAGTTTCGTGTCGAATTCCGTTCTCCAATCAGTAACGCCTCGATGTCAGCAATATTGTAGAAAACGATAAGTTGGTAGCGATGTTGACGCGCCCGCGTCGGCCCCTCGTTCTACAATGTAGCGTTTGTATAACGTACGTTGAACATTGTAGAAACGATAACATTCAATCTATCATTTTGAACGATGTGAACTTGGCTACTTAACGATGAGATGATGTTATTCCCATACTTTTGATTAGTTTTCGACTAGCGTTAACGATTGCAGATTATCAACTTGGCTAGGGGTGAAGGTACTTATTATATCTAAGCCGGCTACGCACTGTGCTACGGGCAAGCAATAGTACTACGCTACGTTGCTACGAACATACTCGTAGCACAATACTCGTAGATCATACGCACGCACGCCCTTGAATCATCTCAAAATCATGTATCGGGATTGGTGCTGTTTTATTTGTTATTTTTGTTTAGGTAATAAATTGTCAGATAATTTTTGCTGCTCTATGGTAGAGAGGGACGAAATGTCAGACTTTTCTGCACTTTTTTTATTACACACCAAAACAAATGATTGTGGTTATAACAGTAAGATTAATAGAGTTGAATTAGGTCTCGGAATAAATAGATATATTCCCTACTTCCTTTTACGACATTTACAGAAAGACAGGATAGTACATTAATTTAAGCTATTCAACTTTGAAATGATTAATGAAAACCGTAAACATGTCACGAACTTACGTCTATTAATTATTTAAATTGTTTATTAAGGCTTGGATTTAGAGCTTAAGGTGGTGCATCATGACTCACATTTTCACTGTTTTTCATACAACCGCTCATAACTGATTATGACGTTATTACACACTTTTCATTAGATATTTTGGAAACACAGTATCTTGTGGATATTATCTAGGTTTCTAAAGAAACCAATTTCTAAATTTGTGTAAAACTAATCCAGTAAAAACCTCGTCCTATTTTGTATGAACTTTGACACTTCATAATTTGCCTAAAAATTAAAAAAGTCATTAAAGTAATCCTCTAGAGACCTTGCAAATTTTATTAAGATTCTAAATGATGACAACTTTTTCCAAAAACTTTTAAGGGTTTAAAAAAAAACAGCTATTTCCTGGAGCAAGTTTTGTGAAATTTTCGAGTAAATCTCGTAATTACCGAATACTAACAGAGTTTCCAGGCGTTATCTCTCTTTTTTTGCGTTGCCTTTTCGTCAAACATCGCGTTGAAATGCATTAAATGAAGTAACAAGCTTTTAAACCATTTTCGATGTTTACGATAAGCGAGTGGAGAAGGAACTAAGCTTATTGTCTACGGACGCGTAGCTTCATAGACGCGTATTTGTCAGTATACCTTCAATCTATCAATCAACGTGTATTCGTCAATTTGCCTGCTGCGGCTTTCCCGTCCGATTATGATTTAGGTGTCTACAAGGCTGGGTGGAGTCTTCTTCTTCTTCTTCTCGTGTCGATTCGACTCAAATTTTGTGTGACCAATATTTAGCCACCTGGACAGCTTTGTCGTTGGCTTCGTTTAAGTCATGAAGGGTGTAGGTAGTTGTGCATGCTGGGCAGGAAAGGAGGTGACAGATATCCTGCGAAGGAGCTCCACACTGGCTGGAGTGAATGGCTCTTAATAAACTAGTGCGCCTCACCATCAGAGATAGCATCACTGCTTACCTTCAGGTGGGATCGCAGTCAAGCACTAGTTTATATCAATTAAAAAAGAAAAATAGATACGTTTGGCGTACGCCTGCGTGAAGCTTACATACAAAATTATGGTCTTTTGTCCACGGACGCGACCGCTTCAAAGTTTCATAGTTTTGCATGTGAACTTCACGCAGGCGTACACCAAGCGAA
Organism: Mythimna lalbum; assembly: GCA_949319445.1. Classification (NCBI taxonomy): domain Eukaryota; kingdom Metazoa; phylum Arthropoda; class Insecta; order Lepidoptera; family Noctuidae; genus Mythimna; species Mythimna lalbum. Next base: position 18,344,842 of record OX439346.1, on the reverse strand, counting down.
TAATGATGAGTACGCGACACGCGTCTATGAAGCCACGCGTCCGTGGACAGTAGGCGTTAATGATCCTGTGTGGTAAATAGGTCACAAGCCAATGTATTGGGCTGAATACAGGAGATAGTGTTTTGTTTAACACATGCACATACATGTGAGGAATTAATTAGTTTTATAATTAACGGAGTCACGGAACCAGAATGATGTATTAAATTATTTATGGGGTGTTATATATTTGGCTTTAAACAAAGTTTATGTTATGTTACATAGTAGGACATTACGATCCCGACTACCAGGCACCTTAGGCGTGGGCTTCTGGATGACGAGCACTAAGCAGCTCGCCGTCCGGCCGTCCGGTAACCGTCTCGACCGAGCCCGAGTCGTCGACGGCACATAGTGAGGTCAGTAAAACCATAGGGGACTAACATGGTCGAAGCCTACTGGGGCCACGGGTCGACTTCTGAAAGGGGAACTTGAACCGTGGACCTAGAACTCAAGACGGCCGAAGGAACATAGGTGAGGTTTTAATTAGTAAAAGTGCGAGACCCCTCCCGCTTGTCCCTACAGCAGAAGTCATAATCTTACACAAAAGTGTGTAAAAATTTAAGCAAAATCATTTTCAAAACCTCTTGTGCTTTCAATAATAGTAATATATACATAATAATCCACAACTATCACACAACGCCGTCTAGTCCCAAGCTAAGCAGAGCTTGTGTAATGAGTACTAGACAACTTATAAACATACTTAGATATATATTTCTAAATACATACATATTATGGATAAATTACACCCAAACACGGAACAAATGATCGTGTTCATCACACATAAACATATCCTTTACAACATGTTTAGTACCTAACAAATTGAAAAGTAGAATGGACGGCCAGTTTTATTTCTGTACAAGAAAAAAGTGTACCTTTTTTTTATATACACGAGGCGTTCATTAGTAGCCGGCCAAGGGTGTCAGGTGTCTGGTCGCATCACCAATTACTCCTGGCTGTTCACTCGCAACCCAACCAGTCCCGCCTTTTACTCATTAGAGGAGTAAAAATAAAAAGGATTGCGAGGTACCGCAATCTTGTTACTTTCGTTGGAGTGTAATGTTTCTATGTACAGAGGATGGCACGTGTATTTGTCAGTAGGTATGTGTAATTTTATTTTATTTAATAAAATGATCATATATTAAAATATGTACATATTGCCCGTCGCTTTCATATATTGATAAGTTGAAATAAGTCGTAACAAAGTAGAGGTACTGGAAAGTGTTTCTAGAAAGAACAAATTAGAGTTTGAGTATTAAGTATTTCATTTACATTGAAAAGATATTAAAAATTAATTAATTTGAGGGGGAAAATTAATTAATTAGTTATAATAAAAGAATTTTTTAGTAATAATTATTTTAATTCATGAATCCCCAAGCGACCACCGGTGGCCGCGCATCTATTGTCTTACTATTGTGTTTCTAATTGACGGTATCTGAAGGGTTAATGGGGGTTAAAGTAACTTTTAACAGTGGTGGCCGAGTGGTAACAAACCAAGCCAGGCGCATTACTTCGTGTAATTTATTTCATTACCATTGCTCTCAAAACGGTGAAGGAAAACATTGTGAGGAAACCGGCATGTCCTAGAAGCAAAAATTCGAAGACATGTGACATTCACCAACCCGCACTGGGCCCGCGTGGTGGATTACAGCCCATTCCCTCTCTTAGAGAGGAGGCCTGAGTCCCAGCAGTGGGAACAATATAAAAGGCTGATGATGATGATGGTACTAGAGCCCTGAACTGGCGTACTCAAGTGGCCAGTGTTAGTCAGAAGGTTACTGGAACGCTGCGGGCTCTGTTTCGATTGAAGAACTTTTTACCATCTCATATAAAAACTAATTATCTACCTTGTTACCAATAAGTTTTATGTTATTGCTAACAACCTAACTTAGGTAGGAAATATTATTTATATGAAATAACGTTATCCCTGTAATAACATATTCCCAGAATCGTATAATGATCTCATCAAGGTAGGTACTGCGTTGGTACATTTCATAACAGATATTAGAGATTAAGTTCAGCGCTTAATAGAATTTATAATTTCGGTACTGCTTTCATTTCTTATTAATTAAAAAAATTCTACCTACATATTTTAGGACTTGATATCATTATTTGAAGTACTTGGTTTGTTGAGCTTGTATTATGATAGAAATTAGTACACACACAATATACTTTACGGTATGGTACACTGATATTATAAATAGATAAATTTTGGCTTTATGTTAGTTGTTTGAGTCAAAATAACGCAGCTTCAATATGTGTGAAAAGATTAGCAATCGAACCAGTACTTTCAGAGATTATCACTTATAAACAAAAAACTAACTTTACCTCTTTTTCATATTATTATTAGTGTAGATAATAATTTCTAATACGTCATTAACTGCCTACAAAACTTTCTCTAACACTTTTGGATTTTAAATCTAAAAGTTTAATACATAAAGGTCAAATTGGTATGTAAACGAAAAGGCTTTTACGATACAAGACCCAGATGCATGAGTCGTAAAGTAAACATAAAAGTACATATCTATACTTGTAACTAAAAGTTGTACAATGTAACTTGGTTTACGGTTATACCTATAGGAAATAAAATTCTCTCTTTTAGGCCAAGGATCCGTTTCTGAAAGGAAGAGTCGGCCCCAGTACAACGAAGGAACAGGAGTGGGTTTTTAGTCAGTGAAAGCCTGACACTATCTCCCACACCGCCCAAGAGCGGAGGATGTCATTGGATGATTTTCCCACCTAAAAAAAACATCTACTGAATTTGACATCTCATAGATGTTGGTTCCATGAATCTAAATAAAAATATTGGCTCTTTCTTAGTAATATCGAGTTATCCAGTTACTGGGTTGATTAAGATCAGTTAGGTAATCGGTCTATATAAAATATTGAATGAAATATTTCCTAATGCAGTTGGAAAAACCGGCCAAGTGCGAATCGGACTCGTGCACGAAGTGTCCCATACCGTCTGTAGCAAAAAACGGCAAAAAAATCATGTTTGTTGTGCAAGAGCCTTACTTAAATATTTATTGTATTCTATTTTTGATTTGTGTCGAAGCGGCAACAGAAATACATCACCTGTGAAAATTTCAACTGTCTAGCTGTCACGGTTCAAGAGATACAGCCTGGTGACTGACGGACATACAGACGGATGAACAGCGGAGTCTTAGTAAAAGGGTCCCGTTTTACCCTTTAAGTACAGAACCCTAAACAGGATCAGCAAAATTGATGACAGCTCATTTACAATCAAAATCATCTTGAACTGTCAAAATAATACTGAACGCCAAAATTGCCGATAAGAATAAAAAATTGATTGATCCTTTCATTGACCGGAACGAATTTAATTAAAGGAACAAAAGAACAGAGATTGTGATACGTAGAGAAATGGACAATCAATTATACTCTGACAAAATATAAGTACCTACAATAAAGGAAAATCATTATCTTTTGAAAGAACAACAGGAAGTTGTTACGGATATAACTGTTGACAACAATAACATCTAATCTAATTACCCGACTGTACATTCGGGTTTTGATACCTACTCGGTTGTACCTAATAAATAGATAAAAGTAGGTAACTGTTATAGTACTAAGTACTTTTTAACACGCTCTTTTTTAACACGCTTTTATTAGCTTCACCTGTATGTATGTTTGTTTGCTTGTAACCACCACCTTTGAGCTCGATTTTTTCACAATAACATTAATATTTTTCGTTCATTATTATTATTTTTTACCTATATTAATATTTTATTTTACACGTTTTAGTTTGATATGCTAAGAAAGCGTGTTTTTTAGTTTTTTAAAACTATATTTTTTCAGTGTTATTTCATATTTGCAACAAGTGCAACCCTATTTTAGACTACCAGATAGCCTGCAAGAAATCTACACCCGTGTTTAGTTCAAGTGTTCAATTTTAGCGCACAATAACGTTTAGAAATAAGTACAAGTGTTTTAACATGTATGTATTATTTTATACAATAAATCTACACAAATATAATAAAGAGGTAAAGTTTGTTTTTTTGTTTGTGGAAGTATTCTCTGAAAATACCGGTCTGATTGCTAAAATTTTTTCACCGAAAGAAAGCTGCATTATTTCTGAGTGATTTAGGCTATATTTTATGTACATGGGCAAAGCCGCGAGCAAAGCTAGTATTGTCATTTTTTTTTTCTGTCTACGGGGAAAATCATCATTGACGAAACCCGCTCTTGGGTGGAGCGGGAGACAGTGTCAGAGTCTTACTGACTAAAAACCCCGCGCCGTTCCTTCTAGCTTTCATACCGGGGCTCTAGTTTCCTTTCGGATAACCCCGACCCCGGTAGGCTTCGACCCAGCTGGGCCCCTCCTGTTGCTGACAACTCCTTGAGGCGCGCGGGAACAGTGCGCGCCGTCGACGCCTTGGCTCGGTCCGGACAGTTACCGGACGATCGGACAGCGAGCTACAAGCTAGTATTGTCATAAGTTTTTGGTCCTAATCGTTTCTAACTAAAGTATCATGTTCAGCTAGGTACAAATGCACTGGCAGGTCCTCTACATAAGAATTTGGTTCTACCTATAAACATGACTTTGTAATTCTAATCATGTCTAGTTACAAATATACCTCTGCCTAAACATTTAGAGAATACATACGTGATGTAAGAATGATGTTAGGCGTTAGCGTCAGTATGCGAATAAGGCATGTGCAAATGCCAATAGTGAAGAGGAACCAAGATTTACATAAATATTTCCAGCTTTTCAAGTCAATGGAAGACTCTTTAAACTGTTCGGGCCGAGTAGGTGGCCTCAACTGAGGTAACGGTGATACTCATTAAGTCCTCCAAAGTGCAGGTGTACAGGCACTTGGCGCAACCCCAAGATTTGGCTCATTTTCTGAACCGTGCTTACATTTGGTGTCCGACGACCGGCGGGGCTAACCCCCGTTTCGTCAAGTTGTGTTTGTAGCGGCCTACCTGTGGTGTGTACAACCGATTTAGTACTTTCCTTTTAGACCACTGTAATATCATCATCATGTCAGCCGACAGACGTCCACTGTTGGACATAGGCTTCCCCCAAGTGTCGCCACCATGATCATGATCATTGCGGCCACTGTAATATACACCAAAGGATTTCAAGTAATATACATCAAAGGATTTTAAGAAGTCGGATGGTATGGTGGTAGTTGATGTTTTTCCCACAGCTTGATTTTTACTTAGGTGGTCTAGAATGGCATGCGTAAAAAAATAAAGTTCTACCTGCAAATAACTGCAGAAACAATCCTCTAAATTGCCTTACTGTACTTATCTACTTAAAAAGGTCGACGTCAGATTAGGGACCAATTAATCTGAACACCTTAATGTACTACATTTAGTTCACGAGCAAGTAGCAAGAGGCCAGCTACATTAATTAATCTCTTAAGCCAGTTTAAACACTCTTCCAACATTAGTTAGTCTTTATAAAGCTCTGTTAGAACCTTAAGATCCTCTTAAGAATTTGTATTTACGACAACCTTGCTTAAGCTAATTTGAATATTTCAATATTAAGTCGGAAAATCTAAATACATTTTTCTGAGAAAATAATATAACACGACTTTCCAATTACCCATTTAATACAAAGAAAACTATAACCAAAATCTAAATCTGGGAAGCAAAGTAGTAGAACTTTACGTAATCCTATCGCGATGGTTATCTGACATGAAAATTCAATTTCCAATTAAATTATTTCCACTTTTGCGAGATTCAATTATTTTTGTCATATTGGGTATGGTTGGGTGTCTGGCATGACGTTTGTACGTCTGTGAAACAATGGGGCCTGATGAGCCCTGCGGGCCGTGAGCGGGACGAGCGCGGGATGGTGGCGGGGTGAGATGGGACGAGCGCGGGACGTTAGCGGGGTGAGACGGGACGGTAGCGGCACGGGTTCGGGAAAGCCTGCACTCAACAATGGGGAATGTGGAGATTGATGAGTTAATTATTATGAGGAGGGTGGCCCCTTTTACATAGGTACATAAGTAGGTATATTAGCGTGAACAGTTTTTACATCTCGTATAAGGACGTGTAGGGATGAAAAAAAAAACATGTTTGTTTTAATTAAACTGACCTACCGTTTTCTTTCGGTAGTTTGTGCTGGCTTTAAGTTTCTTGGAATGAAGTGTCTTGGAATAGTTGTAACACAAATGCGATAGATAGCATTAAAACTAGCAAACGGCTCAGATGGTGTTCTATGAATATTCATAAATTCTCTTCTTTTAACAAGGAATGAGATGAGGGTAGCTGAATAAAAATGAGGCAGAGTAAACCGTAGATTAATTAATTTATATATTGTATAATCACCCTAATAAATAAAAAGGCGAAAGATGGTGAGTGTGTGTGTGTTTTGTTACTTCTTTACACTCGAACGGCAGAACGGATTTTGATGAAACTTGGTATATGTTTAGACCATATCCTAGAGTTGCACATAGGATTTTTCGGGAGTATGTTTCCTTCCTATGACCTGGTGAAGGTTACGGGAATCCGATGGATGCGGGACGCACAGGATTGATCATTGTGGCGACACTTTGGGGAGACCTATGTCCAACGTCTGTCGGCTGAAATGATGATGATGATGTTCCCTTGGGATAATTTTCTACTATCATGCGGGCAAAACCGCTATCAGTAATAGGTAATGTTATCACAATAGAAAAAAAAACAACTGATATTTATAAGCTTCCCACACAAGTAAACCCAAAATCCTAATTAAAGTACCGATAAACATAAAATACGCGCTTGTTTTCCTCAATGCCTTCAGGGATAGCCTGCAGAGACGTAGCGTGTACAAATTTAGACGTGGGCAAAGTACTTCAGCGAGGTTTTTTCTTTCATCAATTCGAAAACGAGACAGTGACTGTCGCAACTCAGTATTCAACCACATTAGCTCGCTGTCCGACCGTCCGGTAACTGTCCGGACCGAGCCCAAGTCGTCGACGGCGCGCACTGTTCCCGCGCGCCTCAAGGACTTGTCAGCAACGGCAGGGGCCCAGCTGGGTCGAAACCTACTGGGGCTACGGTTAGTTCCGAAAGGTTGGTCAGCCCCGGTATGAAAGGCAAGAAGGAACGGGGTGGGTTACAAACCTAGTTTGGGAGCCAGTAGTTATTTACTATGTCCTCGTTTATGCACTAACAAAGAAAGAAGTACATAATACTTCTTTTTGTCGCTATTTTTATTTTGGAAATAAGTATATTAATATTACTTCTCCTACGCCTAACTACGGTACTGATAGCCAGATTAACATTATTCTACTTTCACATTACAAACAAACAATGCATTAAAGTAGTGTTGTTTACCTCATTCTACGTAAGAACAAAAACACGAAGAGGCTGCGCAGACGTTATCTCCTACTAGTCGTAAATTTCCCTGGGAGTAATGTTTGTCGTAAAAGATAGGGTGACTTTGTACAAGGCAGGGCTAGACAACGTGGGGCCCGCGGGCCGTGGAGTATACTTAAATGCTTGATAAATTAGTAAAAAGTCTTATAGGATAAGACAAAACTTTATTAATTATCTTGCGTCTGACTGTGGCTCCGCCCGCGTACCTACATAAAATATAGCCTATGCCACTCAGGAATAAAGCAGTTCTCTACCGGAGAAAAAATTTTAGCAATCGGACCAATATGTACAGAGATTACCTCCTACAAACAATAAAACATAATTTAAGAAAAAAACTAATTTTACCACTTGATTATATTAGTGTGTCTTCTGCCCGTGGTTTCATTCGCGTGATAGCAGGTTTCTCTATACAAACTTTGAACCCCCGTTTCATTCTCTCATGAAATTAATTTTAGAAAACCCTCTCTTAGTGCTCGACTACGTCATAAAAGGAAACCTTGTGCAAAATTTCACGCTCCTATTTCCAATAGTTCCGGTTTTTGTTGATATGTCAATCAGTATGTTTCTCCTTTTATATACTCGTATATAGATGTGTAGACATTAATAAAACGCAGCGTGTATACACAACATATAAAAAAAGAACAATTACTCATAGAAGAGCACAAAGGTGCTGCTCGTTTCAAAAAAATATTTGTTCCTGTTTCTGACGACTTGGTGTGCAGTGCTGGCCCAACCTAAGCAAGCGCTTTCCCAGTTGTTATACGGAGGACACGGTGGTCACCTCGAACGAACGAACCACCAACTCAAGTTGTAGTGGATTACAGCTTGTTTAATCTCCTAGAGAGGAGATCCCAGTAGTTGGAATAATAGATATCCATTCTAAAGCGGGAACCACATTAGACCGACATACACGTGGAGATGGAGACCAACGTGCCCAGATCGACGTACGTGGTCCACGTGTGCGGAATGTAGTTCTACCTTTAGACTTTACTTTGTGGATTGGACAGCCCTGGTGTCAGGAGACTACTATAGTATCAAAATTTGTAATCATGTCGCATTGCTGTGCGAGGTGTTCTGAATTTGTACCTTTTGTTCGTTATGTAGGCATAAATGTAGATGTCACATACACTTGCGAGATACATTCGTGTGGGAAGTTATGGCGGAGTTTGTAGCACAAAATATTATTTCTTGGTGATAAAGTTAGCTTTCATGTATTTTTGTTATTTCTCTTCTTTTACTTAACAGGGGTTCTTTTCCACTCGCCTATCTTCAACATCTAAAATGGTTTAAAAGCTTGTTACTTCATCTAACGCAATTCAACGCGATGTTTGACGAAAAGGCAACGCAAAAAAAGAGAGATAATGCCTGAAAACTCTGTTAGTATTTGATAATTCCGAGATTTACTCGAATATTTCACAAAACTTGCTCCAGAAAATAGCTGTTTTTTTTTTAAACCCTCTCTCGTCATTTAGAGTATTTATAAACTTTGCAAGGCTTCTATTGTTTAATTTTAGGATATGGCTTATTGGTAACAGCCATACGGGTTCAAGGTTAAAAAGCCAATTGGGTGTCCAACTATTACATACTGAGAGTCTTACGTGTCTTGGAAAGCATGTTAATCCGGCTGTCATTTTTGGGTCTGTCAGTGTTAATACCAGAGATCGGAATAGGTACATTATATAATACATATTTACCTAAAGTTCGTGAAAGTAAATAACATAGAGTTAATAATTCCTCCTCTAAAGTTCCGGAATCAGAAACATGACGATTAGATCCCCGGAATTAACAAATAGGAAATGATTTAAGGGTTTAAGAACCGAAACCGAGATTTAAGAAGTTTGCCGTGGAGAACAAGGATTAAAGATATTTATGTTGAAAAGGTTAGGTATAAATAACACGTAATTTTTTTTGGTTACTTAGACTAGATGAGGCTGGTGTTTCCTTGTTGACTAGGTACCTCGAGAAGAAACACTGAATAAAATTTAGGGGTCAAGTTCTCTTTTAAAGTGCATAGTACTGTATGCACATGTAACATGTACCTAACTAATGGTTAAATCTTACGAGAACCATCCATATTAGTGTCTAAGATGGTCTTTTGAGGAAAAAAATCTGTGACTTTTTTATTTTCACCATCTTTTTATCCTTTACCTAAACATGAGCCGATTTATTCAACGTTAGTCACCTAAGGCACAAAATATATAGGTACAGAAGTCAATCTACATACAAAGCGCGCTCGAGGAACGCACACATAGACACCGCTCACGGACACGAGATCTCGGAGCGCCTCGGCCGGCTCATCGAACAGACGACTCAAACTCTCATTATTGTCCGTCCACCGGGTGTAGGTATAAAGAGTGAAGTAAATACATGAGATGGTCTTCTGTACCTATCTATTTTGCGCCTTAGGTATCTCAGCCGTTGGAGCTAAGTTATTTATTATGATGATCTAAGGTTTTTATCTCAAAACATCCCAACTATTTATCGCGCCCTTCAGTCCCTTTGTCCCGCTCATATTTCAGCGTTTTTCGCAGCCTACGGTTTCGCAATTGCTTAGTATGACAATGACATACCGTTTCGATCGTCACCTAAAAGAAGTTTATACCTATTCTTCTTAGACGATTCGTGGATAGTATGCGTACACGTGCTGAGTTTTTGAAAGTGAGCATTAAAAGGTGGGATTCCGTTGCGAGCCAATCATTTGTTCGATTAAGAATTACCTACTTCCATGGATTGACTGTAATCTCAACAGAAATTTAATAACTATACTTAGCTGTAAGACTTCGTTCCGGAAATTTCCATCAAATAAATGTAACTATTTAATGAAGAAAGTTTTGTCTCCAAATTGTGATGACAGGGTGTGGTTGATGATGTTATCCACATCTTGATGGAATGTGTCCGAAATGAAAATACAAGAATCAATATTTTTGGACTCTGTAAAACGTATGATATTGGCATTTGTAATACAATCCTCTCTTCTCCAATGTCCGATAAAGCTAAACAATTGTTTGAGTTAGCCTTAAGGTAGATTGTAATTATTTGTGTTTTTTGGCCCTTTACTAAGGAACAATCTCAGTGATGATATAAGCAAGTACTTAGTTTTTTTTATTTGTATTACTAAATTTGTATAATTTATATGTGGGTATAGATAGATATATCTGATAGCAAATAAAGTGTGCGTCTGCTCACCCAAAGGTTGACTGGCACAAAATACCTAAGATAAAGTAGGCAGGTAGGTAAGGTAGGTATTAAGTCCACCTCTATACCATTATGTGCTTATAGAATTAAATATACTGTGGCCGCATCTTAACTCAATTTTAGTTCGGGATAAATTATCTCTGAGATGAGTGCAGAATTACTAGAGTTACGGCATTCCGGTGGGAAACATTTAACGGCAAAGGAAAGTCATCCCGCGTCGTCGCCTCGAGTACTAAAGTCATTTCATAGCTCAGTACATCGCAGGTTTACGACAAAAACTTTGATCTGGATGTAATGTCGTTCACACAACAGACACATAGTGTACCCGCCACAAAAAAAAAACTGCTTCTAACTTCTTTTTGTGGCGGCCTTTTCTTGTGGCCCGTGTGCAGCGGTGCTGCCACAAAAAAAAAGCTAGAAGCCGCTTCTGGCTTCTCCGGCCGCAAGCTGTCAACCACTTCAGCTTTTTTGTGGCCACTTCTAGCTTTTTTTGTGGCCACTTCTAGTTTTTTTGTGGCCGCTTCTAGCTTTTTTTTGTGGCGACTTTTTTTTGTGGCCCGTATGCGGGACTCATAATGCTTTGAGTGCGATCCATCTTTCATATCCTGTAATGAAAGAAATGTGGCACAAACATCTGGAGCTTATACTCACAAAAACTTTCGTTCTTCATCTTTATTTCGAAGTACATCGCGTCTTTTTTTAGGCGTGAGAATAAAAACGTGAACAAAAATATGCGATGGAATAAAAAGTAGGACTAGTAGCTTTGTCCCGGTTTCCATATTTGAGCCCTTAGTAAGCGGCTGGTATCAAATTATTTTGCTTCACCGCTCCTCTTGATAGATATCTTCCCATTTATTTACGTGTATATAGTTAGGTACATTGTGTTACTATGTGAGAATGCTGAACACAAAGTGGAGGAAAAGCTTAAATTACGGTAATCGGATGAAGTAGACTGGTGAAATGAATAAATCAATTTCCTTTGTGTGTTAACCCAGTTATTAATTTTGAAATTGAATTTTGTAGTGTACTGTTATTATGTTTAACTATGGAAATCGGCTCCATAGCTCAAGGCGAAACAGAGGTTTTAGAAATAATTTATGTGCCTTATTAATTTTGCTAATGAAAAGGTATGGTTACCTATACATGTTGCCAAGGTTGCTAAATGGTTCAAATGAGTTTCGGCCTGGTTATGACTTCGGTATTAGGGGCATGGGCAGGTCGAGTGTTTTCACTATGAGCGGTGGCGTCTCGTGGCGTGCATCATACATTTTAATACTTTTGATCTTACCGCTCACCGCTCCGCGCTTAGCTTCTACTCACAGCTACAAGTATGTAAGACCACGGTCTTGTAACGCAAAGAACAGCCGAAGGAACACCGGTGGATTTTAGTAAATAAAAGTCTGAGACTCTCGCTTCGCTTGGAGTAGTGTGTATACATTTGCAGGTACATATGAAAGTTTTCTTCGTAAAGTAGATGACAAACAGACAAAAACATGAATTATAATAACAAAATTTCTCTTATTACCAGCTCTCTTCATAATACACTAGCTTAAGCCTGCGGTTTCAATTATGTGAAAGTGGAAAATTATCCCAAGGGACATATTTCAGGGACGTTTACGTGCTATTCCAGGACGTTGTCTACCTGTGTGCAACATTCCATCGTAATTCCTTAGAAGTTTCAGCGTAAAGGAGTAACAAAGTACAAATATACACGCACAAACCTTCGTTTTATAAAATTAGTCTGGCTGTGTATCGTCTAATTAGACCACCGACCGTTCAGAAATCGATCTATCTTCATGACTAATAAATATCTAAATAATTTAACTGCCGAAAGGTCTGCTGTGCAGTCGATCTATCCTAAAAAATATCCTCAATTTCCGCGTTCAAAAAGAGGCAATTAGCTCGCATTATCCTCACACCAGCAAACGTTAAGTCATTGTCCGGCTAAAGTGGGCTCCTTTATCCGAGACCCAGAATATTCATTGATGTTAATGAGCCGTTAGATTAATGTGATCCTTGCGGTTTGTATGGGCGGGATTCCTTAATATGTGTGGCACAGGATTGTTCATAAGAATTCCTGCGGTCTTGGAACGCAAAGGGCAGATGAAGAGACATGGGTAAGTTTAAGTCTGTAAATGACTTTTTTTTAAGTGATAGATAACAGTCTAATTAAACTGTCAAACGTTCAGAAATCGACCAATCTTAATGACTAGCTAATAAATATCTAAGTTATTTAACTGATGAAATGTCTGCAGTCGATCTATCCTTAACAATATCCACAATTTCCGCGTTCAAAAAGAGGCAATTAGGTTATGCTCGCATTATCCGCACACCAGCAAACGTTAAGTCATTGCCCGGCTAAAGTGGACTCCTTTATCCAAGACCCAAAATATTCATTGATGTTAATGAGCTCTTTAAATTAATGTGATCCTTGCTGTTTGTGTGGTCAAGCCTCCATAATATTGGTGGTAGAGGATTGTTGGAAAGAGTTACTGCGGCCTGGGCCAGCAAAGGGCAGATGAAGAGACATGGGTAAGTTTTAGTCATTAAAAGTTTTTTTAAGATGGGAAATCATTTAATGACTTCTCGCGTACAGCACGAGAGCGGAGCGTGAGGGCGTTTCAGACTTTTACTTTAGTCATTGCATTCCAAGACTGAGAGTTTCTCTTTCGGAAGTTAACTCATGGCTCCAGTAGGCTTCGGCCAATACGCGCCGCGAACCACTTGGACTCGGTGGGGACGGTTACCAGACAGCCAGACGGCGAGCTACCCATTGCTCGTCATCCGCAAGCTCACCCCTACGGTGGAGTAAAAGTCTAACCCGGTGTATTGTATTGCTGTGGCCTACGTGACCAACCTACGTAGGTGCGGTATGGTATCGAACAAAGCGAAGCGTGCGAATTCTGGCGGTGCAGTGACTTGTTTGAAATAAATCGTGGCTGAAGCGACGACTTCGCACGCACGTAGGATACAGCTACCGCGTCGGGTTGAATTCACGTAAACCGCAGCACATCCCTTTTTTTTTTGTCGACGGGGAAATTCATCATTGACGAAACCCGCTCTTGGGTGGAGCGGGAGACAGTGTCAGAGTCTTACTGACTAAAAACCCCGCGCCGTTCCTTCTAGCCTTCATACCGGGGCTCTAGTTTCCTTTCGGATAACCCCGACCCCGGTAGGCTTCGACCCCGATGGGCCCCTCCTGTTGCTGACAACTCCTTGAGGCGCGCGGGAACAGTGCGCGCCGTCGACGCCTTGGCTCGGTCCGGACAGTTACCGGACGATCGGACAGCGAGCTACCCATGGCTCGCCGTCCGCGAGCCCGCGTCTACGGTGGCTGGAAATCGGGATCGGAATCCCGGCGGCGGCGGTGGGGGCGCCGTTGCCTGATGCGGTCTGCCTCCTCCTTTGCTAGCATTACTGCTTCGCAGAAGGAGGCGACCGCCTGCCACTCCTCCTCGCTCCGGACCATGGCCTGAACCAAGGTCCGGCGCGAGAGGTCTCCGCCGCCGATCACCCCCACGAGGACACGGCGTTGCTCCGCCCAAGCAGGGCACACCTCAACTGTGTGTTCCACCGTGTCCTCCGGGCGTTCCGCACAGTGGCGGCACCCGGGCGTCTCTTCCGCTCGAATCCGATGCAGGAACCTCCCGAACTTGCCATGTCCGGTGAGGACCTGCGTCATGCGGAAGGTAATGACGCCGTGAGGTCTTTCCAGCCACGCCTCAAAGAGGGGACTTACCGCCATAATTGTGGCGTGCCCAGCACTGGGTTGCGATAGTCGCTGACGCCATTTCACCGTGAGATCTCGCCGGAGCTCTGTCCGCCATACCTCGACCTGTCGCGGTAGTGGACTTTCACCCCAGCGTTGCATCTCCACGCGCTTATCGTGCATGTGTGCAAGGACTGTTGCCTCCAGATCCCACGGTGGTAGGCCAGCCAGAAGGCTCGCCGCTTCGCGGGAGATCGTGCGGTAACCCCGCACCATCCGTATTGCCATGACCCTCTGGCAGGCGTTCAGTATGGACGCCGCAGCACATCACTTCGCACCCGCTTTTGCGTTGAATTGCCCCGTAAAATATAAGTAATTCACTATACCTAGAGCGGGAGTTATCCGATGATTTTTTAGATAGATAGATAAATTCTCTATTGTACACCAAAAATAAAAAAAATACACAAGAAACTTAAAATTAATAGGGTGTCACAATGGGCAGTCTTATCGCTAAAAGCGATTTTTTACAGACAACCTTTGGATAGATTTGACCAATTTTGTACGTCAGAAAAAAAAGGGGTTTCCTAATATTTCCTATAGTAGGTATACTTACTTATGTAATTATTTATTGCGGGTTATGCTACTGCTAAGTACTTTATTCGACGACATGTGACATTCACCAACCCGCATTGGGCCTGCGTGGTGGATTATGGCCCATTCCTTCTCCTAGAAAGGAGGCCTGAGTCCCAGCAGTGGGAAAATTAAAAGGCTGATGATGATGATGAAGTACTTTCAAGCATATGGACACCGGCCATCTCTGATATTAATCACCCAGCATACCTATACAAACCATTCGTTATTCAAGCCCGGTTATTTATTATGCACTATTAAACTAATGAGCATAATGACACTACGACGATTTGTGATTTAGGCATTTGCCCTCGATAATATTTATTCTCGATTTATGGAAAACTCTCGATATGTAGTTATGGCAAAAATTTTAAGTTTGTAATCATTGATATACAAAAAATTTGTAATAAAACGCGTGATATTGTACTATTTTCTCGATGAGCAACTTTTGGTTGACCGTTGCGTTCTAGGACCATAGATTCCCTTTCAGAACTATTTTGTGACACTAGAAAGCATCGGTTCTGCTGGGTCTTTACGGTTTGCTGACATCTCTTTGAGATGCGCGTGGAACACTATACGCCATCGACTCGAGATCGGTCGTTACTGGACGGCGAGACTGTGAGCTACCCAATGCTCGCCGTCCGCTAGCCTGCGCTTTTCGATGAACCATGGAACAACCAATGACTGGCCTGTTTGTCTAGTGGTTAGTGGCCCTGACTGCTATGCCGGTGGTCGTGGGTTCGATTCCCACCCAGGACAAATGTTTATGTGATGAGCATTATCATTTGTTCTGTGTCTGGGTGTAATTTATCTATAAAATGTATGTATTTATGTTAGAAATATATAAGTATGTTTATCAGTTATCTAGTACCCGTAACACAAGCTCTGCTTAGCATGGGACTAGATGGCGTTGTGTGATAGTTGTGGAATATTATTATTATATTATATAATAATAATAATAATAAAGTTTATTTACTAAAAATAGTTACAGAATATACACAAGTAGATAGCTAGTGGGTAGACTTATACTAGGGATTACAGTGTGTTGCAAAAATTTCTGTACATAATTATAGTAACCCTGCCTCTTAAACTGTATTTTAAGAGACAGTGTCCAGCTTATAAATATACCATTTTTGTACAACAGTGGACAGTGTCGATCTACCGTTTAAATTTGACAGCAGTAATAGTTGTGCGTGTACGAGTAAAATGTGGAGGGGATGTGTAGTGGTGTGATGTGGTAGTTGCTTATTGTGGATTTGTGTGTGTGAATATAGGGGTGAGTGTGTGTGGATGTAGGGGTGAGTGTGTGTGGATGTATGATATTATAATTGGAAAATATCAAAGTTAGTTAGAACTACACATTAGAAATTATTTTTGTAATGTGGCAAGATTTAATACAAACTTACTATATATATAATAATCCGGTGATACCTATGCGCCAATCGGGTACCTTTTTGTTTTTTTTTTTCTGTCGACGGGGAGAATCATCATTGACGAAACCCGCTCTTGGGTGGAGCGGGAGACAGTGTCAGAGTCTTACTGACTAAAAACCCCGCGCCGTTCCTTCTAGCCTTCATACCGGGGCTCTAGTTTCCTTTCGGATAACCCCGACCCCGGTAGGCTTCGACCCCGATGGGCCCCTCCTGTTGCTGACAACTCCTTGAGGCGCGCGGGAACAGTGCGCGCCGTCGACGCCTTGGCTCGGTCCGGACAGTTACCGGACGATCGGACAGCGAGCTACCCATGGCTCGCCGTCCGCGAGCCCGCGTCTACGGTGGCCGGAAATCGGGATCGGAATCCCGGCGGCGGCGGCGGGGGCGCCGTTGCCTGATGCGGTCTGCCTCCTCCTTTGCTAGCATTACTGCTTCGCAGAAGGAGGCGACCGCCTGCCACTCCTCCTCGCTCCGGACCATGGCCTGAACCAAGGCCCGGCGCGAGAGGTCTCCGCCGCCGACCAATCGGGTACCTTCAGCAACACAGTGTACTCTATAGTTAGCTATAGAGTGCACTGTACTTAGGTATAGAGGGTTATTTGTAAAACACTGGCAACCGCTCAGGACTATGTTAAAAACATCATAAGTAACAACTTTTGTTCTATGACTTTTTAAAACATATCATACATTGGTTCATCAGATTTTCATACAAAAATAAAAATATTTTAAAGTCTATGCAAAGCAAGCAATAGTACAATAGCGGAGGCGTTGGCAGGTACAGTAAAATACAGAGTTGAAATGTGTTAGATAAAACAAAGAAAGCTTGAATGTTTGTTTTTGGAAAATGTATTATTGTGAATAAAAGTTATACAGTCCTGCAAGATTGTTAGTGTTTTACAAATAACCCTGTAGACCTAAGTACACCATTTCTGCGACAAGTATAACAGAGATAAGTGCTTCAATATATTTTTGTTATGGTATTTATACTTTACTGTCAAACCGTTGATGACAGCCATCCTTATCATCAAGAGGATTTATTCGCTAGAGATAAGCGGCACTCAGAAAACACTAAGCATTTCTAAAAGACTGCATTTAGGATTTGACGATCATGTTACCGTCATTCCTTAATTATTTAATTTTTTATTGCATTTGACCATCATCTCACCTGAGATGGTAAGCAATGATGTGGTTGAATATGGAGCATGATAGCCTAGACGAAACCTATTCAATCTGTAACACAGATTGAAAAGAAGATTGAGAAGAACAGGAAACACAGATTCAGGTTGGGAATTCCACTCTTTGGTTGTAGGCTAAATGTTCTTATTCAAAAAGATAACACTAGAAGAAGGCGTTTTGATGTATTGAAATCAGTACTCTGCCGAACTTCGTTTGCTCAAAGATACAAAATGTTTTTAGGTCCAAAACTGTTTAACATCGCGAATAAAAAAATTGAAATTGTATCCATGACAAAAAAAGAATGCAAACAGAACGTAAACACTTGGCTCCTGTCTCTTACCTATGACGAAACGGAGAAGCTGTTTACCATACTGAAATAGTGTTTTATAGTGATGTCTTTACCTTGGGTATTGGTATACAGTGATGGAGATAGTTATGTATGTATATATATTTAAAATATTTATTGTTGTGTAGTTATATCTAATTTATGTATTTCTAGCTTCTGCCAGCGGTTTCGGATGTATGAAACTGGAAATAGTCGGGGTACAAAGTATCCTACGTGCTATGCACATGGCCTTCCCCCGTGCTAGTGTCCACCCAAATCTACTTAACCGCTTGAGCGAGAGGAAGCTACTTACATAAATACACATACACTCACACTCACACCCACTTTCACACTCACACTCACCCCACACCACACACCACATACCACAGTCCAAACATGCCGTTATCTACTTATTTTTTATTTTATTTTTTTCTCTTAGTTTTAATTTTGCATCCATTGGTTGTGAATATGAGGATATTTAAATCTACTTGTGACTATGAGGGTGGGCGCTGATGCTTATAACTACAAGATATTAAGTTATCTTAGCTTAGGTATTAGCTGTAACACTTAAATATCACAATTAATATACCTTGTAACCTAATTTACTGTTATTTGTAAAACGTGTTAACTTGAAGGTGCAAATAAAGTTAAAGTTTTTTTTTTTAATTTCTATAAAGTACGCGTTTTCGCATTGTCGAAGTGTCTGACTGCGACAACAACGTTGAATTGGTTTCAATGCCTTTTAAGTTTGATGTCTTGGTTGGAGCAGGTATGCAGTGTTAGACAAACTCTCACTCCACCCAGAGAGGGAGTTGATGACCTCTTACATAAAATAAAAAATAAATAAAACCAGTCAAGTGTAAATTCGATTCGCCCATCGTAGGTAAACCTAGGTTACTAGGTACCGGGTTATTTAAATAGTCCAATCTCGATGATTGTTCCGAATCGTAAAAGGTAATTATTTGGTGATGTAACTACTTTACGGATTTATGAGAGCTTGTTTTTGGATTCTTAGTCAATGGAAATCATAAATGGCCCTGTCTTTAGCTTTTGTTGAGTTAGAAGTTAGATTTTTCACTCTTTCTAGGTGTTCCTTCTGTCTCTACTACTTCTGCATCTTCATGTCACTTTTGAATTTAATTTCAATTTAATATCGCCGTGTGTTCCAAAGAAAAAGGATCTTGATCGGCAGACAGACAGACGGACAGGAAAGTGATCCTATGTTAGCGACTGAGGTACGGGTCCCTAAAAAGACACATAATCGTATCAAATACGTCTTGAGTGGTGTTTTGCTCCATCGCAGTATACGATATGTGGTGCGGGACACAATCTCCCTCGGGTTACGTATCCGGCTCCGCATACCGCAACAAATTACGAATACCAAAGGTTCATCCAGCTAAAGCCTTAATAAAGCGTTATATAACAGTCCATTCATTATATTCTATAGAATACTGGCCAGTTAATTTACCCGAATTTATTACAAGACCACTTCCATATACTGCGACGGTTTATAGTATGACTATCTTCTATATACCTACTTGCTAGGGAGTCAGGCTGTCGTTTTCTGACGAAAAGCCAGCAATAGGGCTCCTGCCAGGCAGTTGGCAGATAAAACAATTAAGATCCCGATTGCAGCGCTACACCACATTTTAAAACCATCCAGAATCCTATTCAAAGGTACACACTAAATTTTATCCAGTTGTTTAGGAGGTATTTAGTGTTAGAATGTTAAATTTTAGATGTATGGAATTGTTTAGGAGTCAGTCGGTCAGTCAGATAGATAAAGCTACTTTCACGTTAGATGTCATAAATCACGATAATTTATAATCCTACTAATATTATAAATGCGAAAGTTTGTATGTATGGACGGATATATGGATGGATGTATGGATGGATGTATGGATGTTTATTACACTTTCACGCAAAAAGTACTGAACGTATTTCTATGAAACTTGGTACACGAGTAGACCATATCCCAGAATAACACATAGGATACTTTTTATCCTGGGATTATGTACGCGGGTGAAGGCGCGGGCAAAAGGTATTTCATAATTTCCAAAAGCCTGGGCATATTCCTTGTCCTTTTTATTGTTGGGGAACAACGTAAAAAAATAAAATAAAATATAGCAACTCACCGTCATTTAATAACTGAACATAGAAGATAACTTAGGCCTTCAGCTATAATTAAAATTAATGTTCGTAACGAACCTGGTGAAAACCTAAATATAATAATAAGGTAGTTAAGCTACAAGTTTTGGATATCACACTAATATTATGAAAGGGAAAGTTTTTATATATGTGTGCGTGTACTCCTTCTCGCTTAAACGGCTGACGCGGGAGGACCATGCATGCATGGTTGCATGCACAGACCACTTTTTATCACGAAAGTATTTTTTTTTTATCTAATAAAAACTAGTGCTTGACTGCGATCCTACCTGATGGTGAGGTGCACTAGTCTATTAAGAGCTTATTCACTCCAGCCTTGAAGACACCCAAATTATAATCGGACGTATTCAAGTAAGCATTGGGATAATTTTACACTTTCACGTAGGAGAAACCATTGGCAGAAACAGGTTTGTATTGAAAATCTTAGTGAGTGAGAGAGTCGCTTGACTTAAGTAAGTACTATGGGGCAGGGCAAGGAAGATTGTTCGCAGAACAAAGAGGTTGAAAGGTTCTGGATTAACGACCGCGTATCGGAAGGCATTGGAAGGCCTCCCACAAGTTGGACTGACGACTTTGTGAGGGTTGTTGTATCCGATACGCACAGGACCGGTCGTTGTGGCAACACTTGGGGGAGATTTAAGTCCCACAATAGAATTTCAGCTGAAATGATGATGATGAATCAATTTCAATTAAGTGCAAAAAGAAAATTTCTCCTATCTGTCTTACAACAATGGAATTTAAGGAGTTCGGATACAAAATAAGACGTTTCCTTTTAACCGTTTAATCGCTATCAATGGAGATAAAAATCTTGTAAAAGATAGCAACAATGCGACGGCTAAGTAGCTCGTTCATCCTTGTCATTGGAGCAACCAAAGTTCGTGAGTGCCTAGTGTGATTTTATTTTACGTTATCGCGTTCGTCACATTTATGACGTTCGTTCCGATTGGTCCACTCCAAGCTCTCCAACCAATCAGAGAACCAAACGCAGCAAACGATCGCGTTAAGGCGTATAGTCCCTTGAACATATGGCCGGGGTTTAATGGGCGACGAGTATCTGTGCATTTAATTCCGGCGAGTCGCGCCCGGATAGAGCCTCGCTGACTTTTAAATACATATTCTTTGCGAAATATTGATTGATTTTCACATGCTATGTAGATGTACCTACATTCTAAAGAACACTTAACATTTTTTTGTGTAAACTTATTTCTAAAGATCAAAACCATTTGAAAGGACTAGGGACGAAAAATATAATGTTGTTAAATATTTTTTTTAGACAAAAGAATATTACTCGCACGAAAAAATCATTTTATTGATAATATTGTATATGAATTTATCATCATTATCATCATTATCATCATTTCAGCCAATAAATGTCCACTGTTGGACATAGGCCTCCAAGTGTCACCACAATGATCGATCCTGTGCGTCCCGTATCCATCGGATTCCCGCAACCTTCACCAGGTCATTGGTCCACCTTGTAGGAGGCCTTCCGGCGCTGCGTCTTCCGGTACGCGTCCGCCACTCCAGAACTTTTGGGCCCCAACGGCCATTGTAATGTTCTGCGAGGACTATAATGTGCCCTGCCTATTGCTACCTGAGTTTGACTAATTAAAGAATTTATGATAAATATGAATTTATGACAAACATAATGTTTGTCGAACCTATTGACCTAACTAATATCGAGAAGTAAGTTTAGGAAAAGTCACTATTTTATGGCACTGTTTGGTCACTAGGGCCTTAACGTAAACACAACTCACACTCAACGCAAGAACCACCAAAGCTATTTAGCTGGCTGCGGTGATTTAGCTAAACATAATCGGATTGGAGGCTCGATCAATGAAACTTAACCGACCTTGACATTGCGGGAGGTGAGGTTATTTGTTGACTTTGGGAAAGTTTTAGTCGACTTTAGGTTTATTGTTATTAAGCTCATTAGCAATGCATTAAGAGTTTTTGAAACCTCTTCAGACTTTCAAGTGCCCATTAATTCGAGTCGGTCTTGCAGTAGTAATCCAGTATTTTTTATTTACGTAAGTTATACGTTTATTGTACTTGCCTAAATTAGTAAGTAATTAACTACTAATTAAAACACATCTCAGTTGCCCTTAGCAGTCTAGGGCTACAGTAACTCTTTCGATCAATCCCACAAAAATCATTTTGCATTAGATATTTTTATTTACTCGTATTTATAACAGATACTGAATCCATATTATGTTAATGGCATATGTAAAATTATATTAGTGTCTAAAATTATTCATAAAAATAAATAAACGAAAAAAAACTAATTTAATTACTTATACACCTAAGTGTGCACCAGACCTGCAGCAGATGCTGTGCATATGAGTCTAGTGCCCCTGAAAGGTGTACGCTTTTGAATGTTCCCGCTGCTGGGACTCAGAGCTCCTCTCCAGGAGAGGGAATGGGCCGTAATCCACCACGCGGTCCCACTGCGGGTTGATGAATGTCACGTGTCTTCGAAGTGGAAGACATTTGTGACATTCATGCCTCAGGAAACGACAATTTGGCTTATTAGCTATCACCCTTATAATGTTGTTGATGCTCCTTCGAATCCTTTGCATCAGGGATGCTGTTCTTTTTCGCATAATTGGTTGAAAGCTATCTCTGCTTCAGCAAACATGCCCGATGCGCTACAGAATATAGCAAAGTTTCCTTACTAAGATCTACTCTACATTCACTTAAATCCAAAGTTAAAATGGAAACCGAACGAGGTCATTTACAGCTTAACTTAGCTTCACTTGAATCACGAAAGGCTATTTCTTTTCCGTAATCCTCGCTTGCTATTCTGTTTCACTACTCTTTTCGAAAATTTTGCTAAAGTTACGAATTGAAACTGGAAAATAACTTCTTTATACTTGAGCTCTGATTTGAATTCTTCTGTAAATATCGCCAAATATCTATTATTAGTAAGTCGGGGCCGTTACCACTCGGCCACCATTGCTCTACAACTCTCGACTCCCGACTTACGAGTTGTAGGTAGGCCAAAGAAAAGATGGATGGATTGTGTGAGAAGTGATATGAAAGAAAAGGGAGTTAGTGATAGCATGACGAGTGACAGGACAGAATGGAAGAAAAAAACGTGTTGCGCCGACCCCAAATAAAACGGGACAAGGGCAGGAAGATGATGATGATTTAGCGTTATCTACATCTACACTAATATTATAAGGAGGTAAGTAAAGTTCTTTTTTTTTATTTATTTGTTTGTAGGAGGTAACCTCTGGAAGTACTGGTCCGATTTCAAAAATTTTTTTTACAGACCGAAAGCTGCTTTGTTCCTGAGTGATATAGGCTATATTTTATGTACGTAGGCGAAGCTGCGGGTAAAAGCTAGTATTAGATAATTTTATATTTTTCATACCTTCGTTAACTTATAAAATCAAAATGCTTGTGCAGTCAATGCACAAAAGTATACCTAAATAAAAAAAGCTGAGCATAAGATACATTTGACTGGTGTATATGAAATAGGTGTAAGCCTGTATTGATCTACGATGAATTTGTGACCGGTAACCAACACACGTTGATCGGATTCATAAATTATTCAATCTCATCCATGAACAGGCAACAATCAGAGATATTAGTATTTTGTATCTGGCAACTCGTTACGTAATGTGTCTGTATAAAAAATTCAGTTCTTATGACGTCATAATTTATGACGAATAAGGAATATTTAAAGGTGAACGCCCATCACCAAAAACCCTGAAATGAACTAAGATGAATTATACGCCAAATTGTACTTCAAATCGTAGAAAACCCATTACAATTTTAACAATTATCAAAACACTAAGTAAACGGCAGTTTCAAATATTTTCTTCGAAGAAGGAACCAATTTCAAGTCCGTGAAAAAAAGGCCAAGTTGCCGTCGTTTATGTGCATCCAATCTGCGATCTTTTGCAAAGAAAAAATTGCAACACACTGTCTACGACACGTTTAATATTTTGAAAATAATTTGATTTTAATTCATGTATATTCATTATATTATATCATTTTAATGTCATTTTTGATACATGTAGGTAGGTTGTTCGAATTACATTAAATTAATGTGCACCAATTTTATTAAAAAGTTCGTAAAGGATTATTTGATAATTTCTATTTCATTGAATGTCACCCAGTCGATTCAAATTAATACCCAGTGGATCAAGTTAAATGAACTTGATTATTATTGATTAATTCATTTCAATTTTAACAGAATTTAGAACTATAAATAACTACTTATAGAAACTAACTTGTCTATTACAGGAATTTAATGGGCGTTTGCCTTTGTATAAACTTAACATTTTATACATTAGAATTTATTTAGTTTTTCGTATATATTGTTTATTCGGGTAAGTTACACTTGAAATAACACAAGAACAAAGAACGAAAGCTATTTAATTTTTCCTGGTTATAAAATAAAATCCTGGATACCACGGATCAATTTTATTAAAACTGAAGATGAAGCAAGGTACTGTTTACAGGCTATTTATTAAAAAAGCATATTACAAGGTTAAAGACTATGTCGAAGACACGCTTGTTTGGCAATGACTGCCTCTGCACATGTGGCCCCCTGGTAAATCATTAATATTGTGTCTATTGACTGCTCCACCTTTGTTTTAATTTATATATATTTATTTTTCCTTTTTTTTAACGCATTGCTTTTGCAATATTTTATTTTTTTATTTTTATTATTTAGACTTCAACTGCATTAAATTTGTTAGTAATTTAATATGTTAACAGTTGTAATTATTTAAAATTTTCCTGCTTTTTTATGTAGCCTCTTTTTGGAATGTGAATGTGAGAACACTGTATAATCCACAAACACTTAGATAACTTTCTATTACGACTTACTTTTTTTATTTTATTATGATTAATTTTGTGCTTTTGTGTACAGTGTTGACTGGTCTACACTGTTCTTACATAAATCAATGAATATTGTAATAAACACATTTTTTTAAAAGAGTAACCATGGAGTTTCTTGCCGGTTCTTCTCCATAGGAAACGACCAATTTGGAACCGTGCACTAGCTTCTGACGTTTTATAAGTGCCCATGTAGGCCTATGTGAAATAAAATATTTTGACTTTGACTTTGACTTGACTTTGACTTTGATTTGAGAGGGTTCTGCAATAAATTTCGTATAAAATGTACAATATTTATGAGTGTTACGTTTTACTGCGTCGCCATAAATCTGCGGTTGAATACACGAGTATCGGACTCTGTTTATATTTAAGGCTTTAGTTATACTGTTACTATCTGTACCTAGTTATACTGATACTAACAGTACAAATAAAGGTTTTGGTATGCCTGGTGTATGGTATGTTTTATTACTAATTAAACATACCTCCTTATCTCCGAAAGTACTGATTTGACTGCTGAAATTGTTTCACCGATAGAAAGCTGCTTTATTCCTGAGTGACATAGGTTACATTTTATGTTCGCGGGTGAAGCTGCGGGCAAAAGCTAGTGCAGTAAAATGAACCTGTAGTCTAAAAATCTAAACCGAATGGCTAACATCAAAAACGAAAGTGAAAAACTTGTCGAAACATAACTTCACAAACTCATACTATACACACTCGCCCTATTTATAGTATCCTTACGTTAGTATTTGTAATATGTCCTAGGACCAAACATTTGAAGACGTGTGACATCCGTACTGAGCCAGCGTGGTGTATTACGGCCCATTCACTCTCCTAGAGAGAAGGCCTGAGTCCCAGCTGTGAGAATATAATAAGGATAATAGATGAATTATGCTTTTTGCTACCTTTATTGGATCATGAAGAAGTTATATGAATAGGTCTTAAGTTTATTATATATATTATAAGTATTTTGATGTAAAATCCATACATATAAATAAAGTTGAAGAGTTTGGTTGTAAAACCAAAGTATATATTTTATATTAAATGCACATATATAAAAGTATATTCGAGGCCACATTTTTTTATTTTAATTTTAAAGATAAGCGGTTTGTGCTTTTTAAGAATCTGATGTGAACGAAGTCACAGGCACCAGCTAGTATAAAATAAAAACATACTTCATCGTATTATCTCTAACGTAATCATAATTTATGCAAAAGGGATCATAAGCCTACAAAAGCCATCTAAGAATCAGTATCAAAGAAATTATGTGAGAACAATATTTACGTTAAATTTAAACCTCTTCAGTTATTCATGTGAAAGATAATTTCTTTTTATTCAAAGCTTTACCTATGAATATTTCAGTAAAACTATAAAAAGAAACCAGTATTTCTTGAATACGTAACGAAAACTGAATTTCTAAGACAAATAAATTTATTTATTGCAAGTGGCTTAAGCGTATATGTTTTATGTAACACAAAGTTTGCCTCAGCTCGTACTGTAAACATGTTTTTGCTGAATCGTTGAGCTAGGTATATAGGTATCTCGTAAAATGTTAGTACATACTGAATAACAAAATTTGTGCACACGCGTAGCTAGATTAGGTTGGAAATTAGGAACTAAAATGCCCTAACCACAACGTTCGCTGCCCCTACTCAATTTATCGATATTGGATTAAGTACATAATTTTGCTATTCACCTTTGATAGAATAGCCACAACAGAGTGGAGAGGGACTCCCTATTGGAGTCTGTGTTTTCTGATAGCTTACACCTGCAGGCTTTTAAGTGAAGATTGAATAGGTAAGCGACAAAGAACGACCACATCATACCTTACTATCCCCGCACACGGGCCACAAAAAAACGCCGCTTCAAGCTTCGTTTTGAGGCGGCCTTTTCTTGTGGCTCGTGAGCGGCGGTGCTGCTACAAAAAAAAAAACGCTTGAAGCGGTTTCAAGCTTTTCCGGACACAAGGCGTCGTGCGCTCAGCTGTATGTTGCGGCGGCTTAGTTATTTTTTTTTTGTGGCCGCTTCTGGCGTCTTTTTGTGGCGGCGTTTTTTTGACACAGTAAAGTTGGAATCAATAAGTATTGAAGCGCGAGCTTGCTGTGTATTTCTATTTAAAAATCTCTTTTGTTTATTCTGATGCGATGAGTA
Organism: Mythimna lalbum; assembly: GCA_949319445.1. Classification (NCBI taxonomy): domain Eukaryota; kingdom Metazoa; phylum Arthropoda; class Insecta; order Lepidoptera; family Noctuidae; genus Mythimna; species Mythimna lalbum. Next base: position 18,317,841 of record OX439346.1, on the reverse strand, counting down.
GATTTTTACTGAACACCAAATAAGTGCCACCACTCATCAGCTGTGTAATAATAAATGTCCTATTTCATCAATTAGCCCAGCAGAGTCGAAGCCTATTGGGGCCATGGGTTGTACGAAAGTGAACCCTGTGTGGAACGAAGGCAAAGAAGGAACTAGAGTGGGTTTTAGTCAGTAAAAGTCTGGCACGCCCTACCGCTCCGCCCTAGTGCGAGAGATGACCTTAGATGATATCACACCTAAAAAAACTGATGTATTTGGAATGGGGTTTTTCCCAATAACCCGGTAGTGATACTCGTAACACAAAATTCTTCAGGGACCACCGGTCACTAAATAAATAACATAGATGTAAAGCTATCGTATCCGCTGAACGATATCTAAATATTTAAACGCTTCCCGATAACACTTTGCGCACCTTCCTGCAGTATCGCCACTTGGGACTTCAATATCTTATTTATTTAAAAGGATTATTTATGTAAAGTGCTCGTAACGTAACGACGTCCTCTTGAGATTTTTGTTCCAGCAATTACGCTGTATATTCTTTCTGTAATTTGCATAATTATCGACATTCGGATAACTTTCATTTTGATCTCTTTCTGTGAATATTTTATTAATATTTCTGCCTCTTTAGGTCTTTCCACAGCTTAGAGGAAGGATGTCGGACCATAAATCAAACTCAAGGCAACCATTTTGATATAAATTGTTGGGATTATATCGAAACAACAAGATTTTTGTTACTGATATATTTTTTTCTTTCGTTATTAATCTTGATAGAATTCCGGCCTTTTTATGATAACCTTCGACTTGTCATGATTAAGGGGAAAGTCAAGTCAAAGTGAAATAAAGATTAATCATACTTAGCCGAAAATTATGAAGAAGGTAAGGTGAAATATTTTACCTAAGTTTCAAAATATCGATCTACCAAATTGCCATTGGCATTCGGAGCTATCAAGTACAGAATACAAAATGGCGACACAGCTGACTATTACAATTCAATAATGGTATTCAAAGCCGGTTCGGATCACTATCTATAAGACAGATTTCGCTGGACAGAAATAGCCACACAAGTAAGGCAGTTATCATATCATTTTGAATTATGCAACGTCTTCATACGTCAGGGAAACTCATCTCGCTACATCGCATCTGTGTGTGAACATTAATATTTAAAACTACTCTTTGCAACATGTTTATGTGAGATTGCGTTATGTAAAGTCGAAAATCAAATATGAGATCGCTATTTGCATAGTTATAGCAAAATCTGAAATGATGTTATTGGTTATATTATTTTGACGAACATTTTTTATGGGGTTCAAGAATTTATATGGGAGAATATTTATTAAAGGAACATACCTACTTACCATAGCAGATTTAACCTTTCTTGGGATTAAGTATATTTAGAAAATACTTATATAATAAGACTGTTATAGAATGTCATGAAAATATTTCTTTAGTCTCTGAGCACGTTTTCGTCGTACCCGGGTGACAGCTATGGGGAGGGAGGCGTACTTTGACATGTAAGAGAATTTATTTTTGCATGTCATTAGGTTGTGTACTCGCATAGTCCGTGAGATAACACACTATAAATAGATAACTGAAGCTTTGTGGATGGCTTCCTTTTGGTGATTCTGCCACACTTCGTGTCACCGGATTTTTCCGAAAGTGATGCGTATTGAAGTAGGCATGATCGAATTTTGCTGAATACATCAGTTCTTCTTTATAAGTGAATTCATCTTTAGGCTTAGTTTGTAGTAAGCAAGTAAGTAAGCTAATTCCTGTCCGATTATTATGTAGATGTCGTTAAGGCTAGAATGAATAGGCTCCTAATAAACTAGTGTGATTCACCATCTACGATTGCATCATTGCGTACCATCGGATGGTATCACAGTCAAGCACTAGTTTATATCATTAAAATAAATCAAAAGTCTAGACGTCATAATGCGTAACATGTGTTGCATACCTACGTAGGTTTAGTTTGCGTTTTACTTTATTTGCGTAATAACCACATACATATTATACACTTGTTACACATATGTAAATACAAGTAGGTAGTTTTATTACCCCAATATTCGATACTTTTCCATATCAATTTCATTAATGGCTTAACTATTTTTATCGACGAATTGTATTGTTAACGATTCGGGCGATAAACGATAAACCGTGTCCGACATGGACCATTATGTTGGAACTCGAGCAGTGACATTGAAAGTAAAACTATACTGCGCACACGTGTGCCACGTACGCCGATCTGGACGCGACTGTCTCCATACATATTATATGGAAAGTAGACTTGTAGAGCTACATTAGAACCACGCCACGAGACTACGTTCTACTTACAAATCTGGCGGTATGGTCCACGTGTGCGTCGGTCTAATATAGTTTTAGCTTGATACCCCCTACGTATATTTGGAATATTAAATTTAAAGATGGGTCTCCAGACTAAGGCGTTGCTTAAAATTTTTTCACCACACTAAGGTCACCTTTCCGTTGTTTAAAATATTACTTCGGAGTGATTGTGTATTTTTTTTTTACTGGAACTGAGAGGGCGTGTCAGACTTCTAATGACTAAAACCACACCTAAGTTCCTTCTTGGCCTTGCGTATTAGCCTTATGAAAGTATTGTAAAACCAATCTTTTTATTTTTAAATAGTAATCATGGAGATTTTACCGGTTCGAGAACAGGAAACGATCAATTGGAACCGTGATAGCTTCTGACGTTTTATATAAGTGCCCATGTAGGTCTATGTGCAATAAAAAGATTTAGAATTTTCTGACCTTGGCAGAGAAGCTACTGTAGGTTCAATACACAAAGTAGGTAAACAATAAACCTGTGAATACTCTGCTGCAAACAGATTGTCCACTCACTGAATATAAAGCCTGTGCAGAATGCGGTTTGGAACGCAATCGTTTAAATTCAACACATCGCTAATCGGTGCCGAATGAGTGCCCGTTCAATGGCTGCGTTCAATTTATTGAACAGTAGGTAAACTTGTTAATAAAATTGTTTGATAAATGAATTATTATGTACTTGCAAGTCGTCCCGGCTACGCTCGGATAGGTACAAATAATAATAATAAATCTTTAATTCGAGCAAAATTCATATACATAGGTACTTATACCTACTTGTACTAGTGTTAGTAACAGTACAGTTTTAATCAGTTTTAGTAAAAAAAAAACATTAACACCGTAAGACGCAGCGTTGGAAGGCCTCTTACAAGGTGGACCGATGACTACGTGACAGAGCGTTGAGATGACGTCAGAACAAAGGAATCGGAGGCGTGGCCAACTTGAATCCTTCGACGCAAGAGTATCGAAACGGTTGTAACTTGGCTGTGGTGCAGGTGAAAGTTGCTAGAATACGATGGATGCTTGACGCACAGGACCGTTCGTTGCAGCGACACTTGGCAGCTTATGCTCAAAATTGGACGACTTTCGGTTGAAATGATGACGAAATAAAATTATAACATGAAACATGTAAACTACAGCCGCAATGATTCCATTTCCGGTTCCGATTTCGACAATACAAAAAACTCCGCTTCCGAATTCAGTTCCGAAAAAACCACTTCGGTTAGATCCTTAAATTTTACGTTGGAACATGAGAGCCCAAAAAATGCCTGATCACTCATGACTGTAAAGTCCTGTGACCTGTAAAGTCTAATTTGGGACAACAATCACTCTTCCGTAGAATTGCTGTTCGTGGAACAGGTTTAGATTGGGCATTAGCGGAATAAGGAATATATGTACCTTATTCCACTAATGCCCAATCTAGACGTGTTCCACGATAAACTGGGAAGAGAACAAAATTAAAAGTGTGCCTTGAATTTTAATTCAAGCCAATAAATCAATTAATTATTCTTTTAGGGTCATTATTTCCAGTGTGAGTTTTGTATGTTAAATTTTAAAATTAATTTGTTTTGAGCTAATGAATTGCAAAATGTTATGTACCCTGTTTTTTTTTTAGATGGGAAATCCAATGCTTTCTTTTGCTCTATGGCGTAGAGGGAGGGCGTGTCTGATTTTTACTGACTAAAAAGTTAGTAAAATTCTGACATGCCATCATACATTGAGCCTCATTCCTATGTTCCTTCTTTGCCTTGCGCTCCAGGACCACGGGTTTTCCATTAAAAAGCGAACTCATAGTCCCAGTAGACTTCATCCTGCTGGGCCCTTACGGTTTTGCTGACATTTCTTTGAGGTTTTTTTTTTCGGTGGGTAAAAAACATCCACCCACCCTGTTCCTTCGTTGCCTTTCATACCGGGGCCGAGCCTCCCTGTCAGAAATAGACCCTTGGTTCCAGTAGGTTTCGAGCCTGCTGGGCCCCTACAGACATCTTATGATGCGCGTAGTGTCGTATCTAAATATCAGGCCACTTGCTTTTGTTGTTTGTTTTGTTTACTTGTTACGTGTTTGTTCTATTTCAAATGTTAAATGAAGTTATGTGCCGTGGCAATACTATAAATAAATATCATACTTGGACGACTTTTATATGAGTTAAGAAACACAGTCGCTGTCAAAGAGTTCCACAGTTTACCAAACCTCATAAATGTGAAAGAGGTAACTTTACGGGAAGAAGGTTACATAAACTGCTCTCTGTAAAACAATACAGCTTATTTATCTTTATACATATTTATAAACCTATATATTACCGCAGCTAATTTATCTTTATACATTTATTTGTCATCGTGTACATCAGTATGTATAGTAGTATTCAGTGAGTTTTTTTAGTGAGTCCCTGTATGGTTTCAAATTTAAGTAGTGCTGTTATCGGCTTCTCAATTATTTTTTTCTGACAAAATACTTGCTTTCGGGCAGGACAATGTTTGCCGGGAACGCTGGTATGGATATTTTTGTTTCCAATTAGTGTACCTATGTTTTCAGACGTATTTTAATAAAGTTACGATAGTAACGTGTAAAATTCGAAGACATGTGACATCTACCAACACGCACTGGGCCCGCGTGGTGGATTACGGCCCATTCCCTCTCCTAGAGAGGAGGCCTGAGTCCCAGCAGTGGGAACTTTAAAAAGGCTGATGATGATGATGATGATTTTTTTTTTCTCTCGACGGGGAAAATCATCATTGACGAAACCCGCTCTTGGGTGGAGCGGGAGACAGTGTCAGAGTCTTACTGACTAAAAACCCCGCGCCGTTCCTTCTAGCCTTCATAGCCGCTCTAGTTTCCTTTCGGATAACCCCGACCCCGGTAGGCTTCGACCCCGATGGGCCCCTCCTGTTGCTGACAACTCCTTGAGGCGCGCGGGAACAGTGCGCGCCATCGACGCCTTGGCTCGGTCCGGACAGTTACCGGACGATCGGACAGCGAGCTACCCATGGCTCGCCGTCCGCGAGCCCGCGTCTACGGTGGCTGGAAATCGGGATCGGAATCCCGGCGGCGGCGGTGGGGGCGCCGTTGCCTGATGCGGTCTGCCTCCTCCTTTGCTAGCATTACTGCTTCGCAGAAGGAGGCGACCGCCTGCCACTCCTCCTCGCTCCGGACCATGGCCTGAACCAAGGCCCGGCGCGAGAGGTCTCCGCCGCCGATCACCCCCACGAGGACACGGCGTTGCTCCGCCCAAGCAGGGCACACCTCAACTGTGTGCTCCACCGTGTCCTCCGGGCGTTCCGCACAGTGGCGGCACCCGGGCGTCTCTTCCGCTCGAATCCGATGCAGGAACCTCCCGAACTTGCCATGTCCGGTGAGGACCTGCGTCATGCGGAAGGTAAGGACGCCGTGAGGTCTTTCCAGCCACGCCTCAAAGAGGGGACTTACCGCCATAATTGTGGCGTGCCCAGCACTGGGTTGCGATAGTCGCTGACGCCATTTCACCGTGAGATCCCGCCGGAGCTCTGTCCGCCATACCTCGACCTGTCGCAGTAGTGGACTTTCACCCCGGCGTTGCATCTCCACGCGCTTATCGTGCATGTGTGCAAGGACTGTTGCCTCCAGATCCCACGGTGGTAGGCCAGCCAGAAGGCTCGCCGCTTCGCGGGAGATCGTGCGGTAACCCCGCACCATCCGTATTGCCATGACCCTCTGGCAGGCGTTCAGTATGGACGCCGGTCGCTTTGCCAGCGACGGCGCCCACACCGGCGCCCCGTAGAGGGCCATGGACCGAACGATCCCCGCGTAGAGCCTCCGGCAGGAGGCGTCTGGACCCCCAAGGTTGGGCAGGAGCCGCTTGAGAGCAGCCCCGGCCCGGTTGAGTTTGGGAGCCAAACGTCGGAAGTGTTCTCCGAAATTCCATCGGCTGTCGAGGACGAGTCCCAGGTACTTCATCGTCGACCCGACGCCGATGCGAACTCCTCCTACCGTAAGTTGGGAGTCTGATGGTGGCGCATTCCGAGGGCCGTGGATAAACATGGCCTCGGATTTGTGCAGCGCCACCTCGAGTCCCAACTCCTGGATCCTACCAACGACTATCGCAACCCCGCGTGTCGCTAGAGCGACCGCCGCCTGGTGCGACTCTCCCTGCGCTAGAACCAGCGTGTCATCTGCGTAGCAGACCACGCTGACCCCGTCAGGGAGGTCGCCGCGCAGCACGTAGTCGTAGCCGATGTTCCACAAGGGTGGGCCTAGAACCGACCCCTGCGGAACACCGCACGACATCTCTCGACGTTTCCAGTCTCCCTGGTGACCGGGGTAGATAATGGACCTGTCCGACAGGTAAGCCTCGACCACTCGACAGAGGTATTCGGGCACCCGGTGGTACCGGAGTGCCCTCCGGATCGTACTCCAGGGCAGGGAGTTGAACGCGTTGGCAATGTCCAAGGACACTGCCACGACACTTCTGCCCCGGGACACCGCAACCCCTGTCGTGAGGGCTCGCACGCGCATGATGGCGTCCACCGTAGAGCGCGCCCTGCGAAAGCCGAACTGTCCGTCCGACAAGTCCGGCCCCACCCGTGTTAGCCGCGCGACGAGGCGGTTTGCAATAACTCTTTCAAAGAGCTTGCCCACCTCGTCGAGCAGCACAATGGGCCGGTACGCGGACGGAGAGTCCGCAGGGCGCCCTGGCTTCGCGATGAGGACCAGTTTCCCCGTCTTCCAGCGAAGTGGAAACTGGCCCCTCTCCATACATGCGCTGAAGAGCCCTCTTAATCGAGGCCCGAGAGCCTCCATGGCCAGGACCCAGGCTTTCCCTGGCAAGCCGTCGGGTCCTGGGGCGGTGTTCTTGGCACTCAGCCTTCGCACCGCCACTCTCACCTCTACCTCGGTCACCTCTGGAGCGTTGTCGTCGTCGTCGCTGTTGTGGTCCGCGTCAGACACTATGATGATGATGATGAGTAACGTATTGCGATATTTTAGTAAAAACATTTACAATATTTTAAGAGGTTCTCATGAACCGTCATTAATTAGATACTAATGTTTTTCTGTGTGTAATTAGGGCGTGCGTTCCGAGGAGTTTCCTTGTAATATAAAAAAAAAATATAAATGATTACAATTCCCTCTCTTTTCGCAGAACTGCTGGAAGACATTTCTTTTGAAATAAGCAGAGCTTTTTTTTAATTTTTATAATGATCTGTCTTGTTCTGTCATATGTGTGTACATAAATTATAAAATAAGTAAATAAAATTATTACTGCTAAGGTAGGTACTTACCTATCTACAATGTAAATAGGTATCTATATGTATGTTTAGATTATTTACTTAGGTGTTTCAGAAGTTCGTAAACATTGGTTCAACGTTTCAGTGTTTCAAGTAAACAGTGAAACCTTGCTTGATTAATTTAGATGAAATTTGGTCCATTGGTAGACAATGTCCTGGAATAGAATATGGGAATAACCAACTTTTAATTTCTCGCAGGCAAAGCCGCTGACGGGAGCTAGTTAACCGCATTGGCCGTTGATTAGACAAGCTACACTAATTTTACCACTATTTTACTAATTTTAATTAAGATACCGTCTTAACCCCCCTCCCTCTCCTCAGGCTTACCTAAATCTAACTGAAATGCAAGGCTTACGAGTATTTAGCTCAACAAATACTTTAACTATTTATTAATACCGTTGGCGTGGACTTGTGAACGACGAGCAATGGGCAGCTGGCCTTCCGGCCGTCCAGTGGTCTGGTATCCGTCCGGCCCGAGCTCAAGTAACCCACGGTACGTAGTGTTCCACGCGCGCCTCAAAGAGATGTCAACAAAACTGTACGGGCTCAACAGACCCGAAGCCTACTAGGGCCATTCTGCCCCTGACAGTTCGCATCTAACAAAACGAAGACGGATAAAAAAATGTTTTAATTCATGAATCCCCAAGCGACCACCGGTGGCCGCGCATCTATTGTCTTACTATTGTGTCTCTAATTGACGGTATCTGAAGGGTTAATTCATGAATCCCCAAGCGACCACCGGTGGCCGCGCATCTATTGTCTTACTATTGTGTCTCTAATTGACGGTATCTGAAGGGTTAATGAATGAAACGGGAAATCGGGCCTTTTTCCTTGTGTTAAAACCGCACTGGAGAAAGTTAGCAAAATATAAAAAATACAGGCAGATGCGCCTGTTTTTCCTGATTCCGGCAATGTATATAACTCAAATCTGGAAAAAATTTTAGGTGCGTTTTTTTTACTAACGGGGGCAGCATTGGTCGACTTCTAAAAGGAAACCCTTGGTTGTCGAACGCAAAGGGCAACCAAAGAAACATAGGCGTGGTTTTAATCAGTAAAAGTCACACACCGCTCTACAGGAGAATAAGTCATTAGATGATTTACCTCTTTAAAAAATCTCTTAATTTAGAAAATATATCCTCACCCCTCTCTCCCCCTCAGGCTTACCTTAATCTTACTCAAATGCAAAAGTCTGATAAGTACGTCTCTACAGCGGGAAAGGTGATTAGATGAGTTCCCAATAAAAAAATATATCTTAATTAAGAAAATAAATCCACCCCCCTCTGTCCCCCTCAGGCTTACCTAAATCTTACTCAAATGCAAGGCTATTCTAGCTCAATGAATACTTAAAATATTTATTAATTGGTAAAGTTAGTAGACTGTGATCAGTTAAGATAGCGATCTTCATTCAATTAGAATTAATTCGTATCAAAAGAAAGATACCTATATCTATTATATTTTGAGTGATGTATATCTAATCGTGATGATGAATGTCAGTTCTGATAGAGTCCAATGAAATATATCATGGAAAGAAAAAGTTACGTTAACTAATGTATGTGGGCGAGAGTAGATATGAGAAATGCTTAGATTCGAACTCAAATGGAAAACCTTGACCCTGATTATATTATACTAGCGGCCCGTCCCGGCTTCGCTCGGACAATAAATATAGCCTATGTTACTAAGGGTGAATGTAGCTTTCCAATGGTGAAAGAATTTTTGAAATCGGCACAGTTGTTTTTGAGTTTATTCATTACAAATATCAAACAAAAATAAAAAAATCCCTCTTTATTATATAAGTGTAGATAGGTATTAGAACATAATTTATTACATCATCATACCTTATAGTAACGCAAAACCTTACCCCAGCGATAACGGTAGGTATAATAAAAATGTAAACACGTTCAATGGTTACAATTTTTTAAATATTTACAAATGTTTTTTATTGATGGGTAATGTGTATCGCAATTTTGCAGTTAAACACAAGCGGCTCGTTGGTCTAGGGGTATGATTCTCGCTTTGGGTGCGAGAGGTCCCGGGTTCAAATCCCGGACGAGCCCAAAACTTTTTGTTGAATTATTTGATATAATAAAAGTATTATGACTAATATATTCTGATACATCTGATTACAAATGTTTGATATATTAGAGCAATAAGATAAGGAAAATCACATCTCTTATTTTTAACCAATCATGAGTCATTATCACCCCCTCGAACGTTATTGTTGTACTTAAAATGTTCATAAAATATTTACTGCTATGTTCCTAGTTTATTGTTTGTAAAAGTTATGATCCTGTCCGAGATTTATACTTACAGTACTAGGCATTCAGCCTGTAACAGCGAATGCATGCTGCGTTGCAACGATAGTTCGCGGTGACTGCGACAGATGGCTCTGCAATTGCCTACATACAGTTTTATTACCTACCCATTCACTTCAAACGAGTATCGCTACTGTTCATTCTATTTTCCAGCACATTTTTCTGCGACTATTGATTAAATTTCTCTATTTTTCAAGCTTTTATTTAGTTTCAGTGATTCACTTCCTGGATACAGATTGCGCTGTTTGCATGTATGTGTAAATCAGATGACAATGCAAAATTATTATGACATGGAGCTGATCTGATGATGGAACCGGAAGGTGGCCATAAGAACTCAGATAACCCTATCGTGTTTGAGATTTTGAAATTGTCTTACTTTTTAATCGTGGTATATACTTAACTAGCGACCCGCCCCGGCTTCGCTCGGGTGCAATGCTGATACTAAATACACTACAGAAATTCTGTATACATATAAACCTTCCTCTTGAATCACTCTATCTATTAAAAAAAACCGCATCAAAATCCGTTGCGTAGTTTTAAAGATTTAAGTGGACATAGGGATATAGGAACAGAAAAAGCGACTTTGTTTTATACTATGTAGTGATACTCCTAGCTTGCTATAAAAAAAATATTTTCATTGAAAACTATTGTTATACGAATACTTTAAAATGTGAATGGCACTTCGATAACACACGTCACACTTCTAACAATAGTCTTCGAGTAAATTAATTAAAAATGCTTTTAAACCTGATAACGTTGACAATTTTCTGCACGAACATGAATTGTGTCATAACTCCATTTTCTAACTAGGTAGGGTCTAATGGTTGGTAGTAGGGTACCTACTTCATGTGTTTATGACCTGACAAAACCTTAAAATCCCTTCCTTAAATTACCCTACTTCCTGCCTGATTACGGCTTCGACATCCTAACATGAGGACATTAAGATTGTCCTATGCCTATAAAGGGATACCCGAATAAATATTCTTAACCCTCTTGATGCTGTGAGGGTAAATATCTAGGTACTTTAAAAAAGCCCAGGGTCGGTTTTTTCCAACATAATAGTATTTAGAGGTATTGAAGAAAACTTGACTGTAACTAAAAATATTGTAGTAGTAGGTAAAGAATATTATTATTAACATCTCTACAATCCAGTTATATCCGGTTCTTATACAGGTACGTATTTTTGTAATAATCTTTTTGTATTTTATCTTTATAGTGAACGTTTATTTACTGCAAATTGATATATTATGTATAATTATAATTTAAGTTATCTTAGAATTTAAGTTTCGTAATCCATTTATACACACTGCGTCATGTTCTTATTTTAATTTCTATGTGGCTGTGTGTACCTACAGAAATAAATAAATAAATATACTTATATGGAACCGTAATATATTTTCACTACATTCTTTGACTTCAAGTCAAAAGTATCTGATCTACGTCCACTTACCTACTCTAGTCAGTTTTACTTCATTGTATATTTTGCTTTCTAAGTTCATTACGTAAATAAAAAACTTATTTTTAAGGTGGAAAATCATCCAACGACTTCTTGCGCTCTAAAGTTTAGTAAAACTAAAAAACCACAACTATGTTCTTTCTTTATCCTTTACATTCCAGGATCATGGGTTTTCTTTTCGGAAGTCAACCCATGACCTCATTAGGCTTTTGCTGACATTTTTTTGAGGCACGCGTGTAAAACACTATGCGCTGTCACCGATTCGGGCTAGTTCCGGACGGTTGCAGGACGGCCGAACGACAAATTAATCATTGTTTTTGGTCTGCAAGCCCTACCCCTACAGTTGCTGGAAGTCTCGGTCGGGGTCCCGGTGGCTGAACCGTGAGGATAAGAAAATACTTCTACAGTTTCGTCGACACAAATGTAACTAGAAGGTTCGTAACATGGGTTTTGTACAATTTGATTTTGGCAATAATTTTTTTATGTCCTGTTCCAGGAGATAGTCTATCCGTGTACCAAGTTTCATTAAAATCGGTTTTGCCATTTAGGCGTGAAGACGTAACAAACAAACAAAACAAACTCACTTTCGCTTTTATAATATTAGTAAGGATATATTTATTTATTTATTTATTTAATACTTTATGCACAAATGTACAAAGGCGAACTTAATGCCTTAGGTATTTTCTTCCAGTTGACCTTTGGGTGATGCAGAGAAAGGTAGTGGTAGGTGCAATAAAAGAGTGCGAAAAGGCAATTATAAGAATAATTATACTAATGGACCATTGAATAGATATACCAATAAACTAAAGAATAAATATAATACAATTATACAATATATAATTAAATTAATACACTACATACATACACTAAAATGGTCAGACAATGGGTCCAAATCGACAATAGGAAAACATTAACGGTGTGATGATACTACTGCCAACTTTTTACGAATTAACTCGCGAACTTTGGTTTTGAATGTTAATCGGCTTGTTGCCATCCTGATCTCCTGGGGAAGCGCATTCCACAAAGAAATAGCTTGAATAAAGAAGGAATAGTGAAGAAAGTCAGTACGATGAGTGGGACAATGTAGAAGGCGGTTATGAGATGAGCGTAAAGTTCTATTGTGGTTGGCGCAAATGTATTGAAAGTGAGGGGCTAAATAACTAGGAGAATTAGGAGACTCAAGAAATGAAAATAAGGTGGTGAGCGCCCTTTGCTCTCTGCGCTGGCGTATGGGCAACCACTTTAGAAGCGACCGATGCGCTGAAACATGATCATATTTCCGAAGATTAAAAACAAATCGAATGCAGTAATTTAGAAGACGGTCAAGTTTATTGAGGAGATCTGCATTCAGGTCATAGTAGCACACGTCACCATAATCGATGATATACTACCATATATAGATATACCCCCACATCATTTGTTCATAATTTTAAAAATATTATACTATTTTGACTGAACAGTTAGTGCACTGGCTACTGTTACATGTTCGATTCCCGCTTGAAAACAACAAGTCGATAGCCCACACATATGTAGTTATTTATTAAAAGTAGTTGTCTCGAGACTTAGGCTGCCTGTCTACAGGAGCGGAACAAGGCAGCGGAGCGGAGAAACTAAGAAATATTAACCAATAGGATTCCACAAAATTTCCGGTCTTCTGAGTTTACATGTCTGTAAACACACCCACGATACAGGAATAATATCCAGCGTGGGACAAAGTTAAGAAAAAAAACAAATCAGAATATGTAGTAATCTTAAGACAGTAATAAAACAATGTACATTTGTGTTAAAAGTACACATATACATAATAAATAAAACAACTTATAAACACAATCACCAAACCCTTAGCAGGTCGATAAAGTAAGCTTTTAGTCGATGATCCCGTTCCCAAACATTTCAGTGAAATGTTCCCGATGGGCAAAAAATTGACGGCCTCAAAATGTCTCGCGCATTCTAGGGTTAATGCCAGAGTGCCTCTACATTAGTGAAATACAGAGCTCATGTTTCACTTTTGAAAATATGCACAATATTTTTTTTTTTTATAAAGTGTTTTAGAGTTGTACGTAATTTAAATTCATACGTGACTTTTTTATAATACTGTTTCTGGATATTTGTTTATATAATTTAAATTAAAAGATAATTTAGTTCGACATAAAGTAGTGAACTTCTAAAGATTTTTTTTTAGTTTCTTACTCTATGTAGATAACTTTAATGTAGGTAGGTACACATATATTTGAATTACATATGTAGGGTTATTTGTAAAACACTGACAAGGTGGTTAGTGTTTTAAAAACAACCCTGTATTTCTATGTATATCATAGACAGCTGCACTGTTTAACATAGGTGCTCAAACTTAACACAACTTGTCCTGCTTACAAACTTCAAGCTTTCAAAGTTTAATTAACACAGTTTGCACTTCTATAGGGATTCAGTTTCCTAATTACTAATCCTGACACAACCTTGTTATGTGATTACAAATCTGTAGAAAAACTACACAGTATATTTTTTTTACATTTGTATTTATATACATATAATATCTATAGTCTGTCTACCGGCAAGTGCGAGTCGGATTCGTGCACTAATGATATCTTATATCTATGAAAACAAGTTACGAAGATTTTTTCGAATTGCAAAAAAGTTTTCTCTCTGTGACGTAACAATAAATTTTCAGTTTTCAAATTGTTCCTATACTTTTGCTATGTGACCTTGCCCCAAGCCAAATTTCAAGATTCTACGTCAACATTAAATACTTACGCTATGAATTTTGGTGTCGAATTGTACATTTTTTGCGATTTAAACGGCCGAATCTTTTGATTTTTTTACAACTTCAAGACACTGCAGACCTAAGTATTTGGTTCAAATTCCAAGTCGATTCCTCAACGAGTTTCAGAGATAAAGGGTCTTGACAGACAGACAGCCGGACGGACAACAAAGTGTACCTTACCGTATTTTCCTTTTCAGGTAAGGAACCCTAAAAACGAATCTAGATTTTAAAATTGCTTTAAGCGCAAAAAATATAGTAGATATTCATTTAGTTTGACCTCACTTTTAAATGAGATTTGCTTTAAAATATGGTAGATACTTTCTTTCACCGTGTTAAAATTATGTTAGTTCTACGTTAATTTTCTTTTGCTCTTACTTTAATGCTGACCGCCGTTCTTATTCCCTATATTATACCTATATTTACTGCTCACAGAACAAACTTACTTTAGTAGTTAGATACATAACCTTGATGTTATGTTTCATACCAATATATAGGGTGACTGGTAATTAGTGACCGATACTAACTGCCGCACTCAGAGACGTCATTTAACTTTAATGTCAATTAAAGCAAAACCTAAGGTACTTAACGTCATAAAGATATAGACTATTATTCAATGACAAAATTAGTAAATCAGAGATTAGCGTTAATGGGCGTCTCTGAGTGCGGCAGTATAACACGTGATTGTACTCATGATTACAAACAACTTTCCCAAAGAAACTTTTTTATAATACTCGTAGGTACTATTTTTTTTTTGTCATGGAAAATTTTGTGATATGTATGTCTTAAGTTGGCGCCTTTTCCGGAAAATAAAAAGTTTTTCTTTCTTTCTTTCTTTTTATTGGTTTTATTACGACAACAAAACAGCTATTCGAAATTCGAAATTCGATGTGACTGATCAACAGATAGCCGCGTTTTGTTATTGTGATAAAATAAATGAGTAAAAAAAAGTGTCTTAGCCCAAGAAACCTTAAACCCTACCCTTACCCTACCTACCCTTACCTTAACTTAGTTTTGGCCAAAATGCCTGATAATAAATGATTTATTATTATTATTTATTATAGACTTTACGAAACTGTGCAGAGGTCTTTGGAATAGTTCACTCAAGCTCTAATTAAGCTTGTCTCGTTATCATCAGCTGGGTCGGCCGTCAACAAATATGACTGGACTAGGACTTTTCAGCGCAAAAAATATTCTTTGAGTTTGGCCTCACTTTTAAATGAGATTTGAATTAAAAAAATATTGTAGAGATTTTTTTTTACCGCTTTCAAATGCATTCTCAATCTTCACAGGTGGGGGTTCTTGGATGGTTCCGATCTTCAATGTCTGGTCTGTGCGGCGTATATCCGCAGACCATGTCCTACCTTCCGTTTTGCATCACGTGCCCTGTTACCTGCTCACGTAAAGACCTAATAACAGCATCAGCGGACGGAATTACCGTGGCCACGGCAGTGCCGTGCAGTGGCCCAGAGGCCAGGCAAAGAATTTGACTAGTTTTGCCATCGATACGCTAAGAAGAAGAATACATTAATATTCTTTTGCTCTTACTTTAATAACGACCACTGTTTTTATTCCCTACTAGCTGCTACCAGCGGCTTCGCCCGCTTGATTGCAGAAAATTATCCCAAGGGAACATACTTCCGGGATAAAAAGTCCTATGTCCTATTCCAGGACATGATTTATCCGTGTACCAAGTTTCATCAAAATCGGTTTTGCCATTCAGGCGTGAAGACGTAACCAATAAACAAACAAACACACTTTCATTTTTATAATATTAGTAAGGATATTTAATCTACCACTCAGAAAACAAACTTACTTCTTACTTTGACACACATAAACTTGATTTTAAGTTTCATACCAATACATATAGACTTTACCAAATCACTAGTCCAAAGGGCTTAGTTTAGAAGTTACAATATCTAACTGTAAAAGCAAAACTAATTTACTTAAGCGTTATAAGTTTAGATTGTAGCGCTCAAATAACTTCGCGAAATCAGCAAGTAAACCATCCCTCCGATTGTTCCTCGCAACATTAATTTCGGTAAAACTTGTGTAGAAATAGAATTAATTCTCGAAGTGACTGACCCTTTATAGACCATAGCATTTACATATAACACAGAACAGATATGCAAGAAGTTCGAATGGCCTTATAGGCGGGGCCACAAAGTAGGGCAATGCTCATATTTCAACAACCAATAGCAAATTTGCGATCTAAGTGTACGTAGTCTGTTAGTTGCGTAATGCGTGTTGGTATTGGTTTATTGCCTGTAGTGGAGTTAGAAAAGCTGCCACTCTAAAGTGGGATTGGGTCGGACATGTTTGCCGCATGTCGGATGAGCGGTGGGCTAAAAGAGCCACTTATTAGGTCCCATTGAACGCAAAGCGACATCGCGGCAGACCAAGGTGAAGGTGGAGAGATGAGCTTGATAAGTACCGGAGGGACTGGCCCGCAATGGCCGAAGACAGATGTGTGTGGGAAAGGGAGAGGGAGGCCTTCGCCCAGCAGTGGGACATAAATGGGCTAACTAACTAACTAACTAGTGGAGTTAAAGGGTGTGAGACAAGCGGCGACACTTGTTGTAGTACAAATCGGAAAGTATTTCCTTTCTAACCTCTTTCATCTTTTCTGTGCCATAAACCTACACTAGCTTCTGTCAGCGGTTTCGTCTGCGTAAAAGTAACCACACAAACTTTAGGTAGACCCCGTTTTATACTCTTATGTGGTTTTTTGCGGACCCGTAAGTCGCGAAATTGACATAGACCCAGGCGAAATTCATAAGAAATACTTAGGGACAGAAGACTTGGGATTCACGAAGACCAGCAGAAACAGATGTTTGTTCCACATTGGGACTAAGATCCTCATACATGACCGTGTTAACAGATGCCTGAAAATGTAGAGCAAAGCCTTGAATATGTAGGTAATTTATCAAATGAACAAACACACTGCTGACAACATAGCCAAATTAATTAATTAATAGAAGCTGACTTGGATTAATTGTGAACACGTTTGTCTGTATTAAGTTACATAATAACGTATTCAGAGTTCATTAGGGACAGATATGAGATATTTATGATACATGATGCAAACAAGAACAACAATACAACAAATATAATGGTCACTAAGATTATTTATATAAGTTGGTCTTATAGCAGGGGTGGTCAAGTGGCCGTTCGCTATCGACTGGTCGCGTGTTAGTCCAGTCGATCTGGGCAAGCGTGTTTGCTGTTAGAAAAAGAAGACTATGTCACGACGCGGCAGATACATAGCTAGCTTATATCTAAAGCTGATTGATTGATTGTCGAAAGAAATTCGCACTATTTGAGGCAGGTTGTTTAAATTTTTGAGCTCACTCGCTTGTTATTCTAATTGTTAAATTTATTTTGTAATTATTAGATCTCGTAGATTCTAATCAGTAAATGGCAGATCGTTGGTCGAATCAAGTTGGCGAAACATTGCCTTAGCCAAGTAACGACCGTTTCGTTTCGATTCTCTTTCGTTGATCACCTTGAGTCGGCCACGCCTCCGATTCCTTTGTTCTGACCATTTCACTGAGCGAGCTGAGAACTAAATTATGATGATGATGCCATCTAGCCGATTTCAGCCACAGCGACCGCATTCTTTGGCTTCTCATGATGGTTGTGAGCTCAGATCTGCTGCTCTTTTATGCACCCTCATGTGACTTGCATATACAACCTTGGCCAAAAAAATCCGAGCACAGAGTGGACAACTGGACATGTCAAGACACCATTAACGACATGATAAATTATAGGTATATACTAAAACAAAAAAGTAATCATAAGCAATATAAATTAAATAATCCGATCGGAGACGAAGCCCGGGCGTACGAAAGATGGTAGGAGTGGAGGGAGACCTTTGCCCAGGAGTGGGACAGTACAGGCTAACAAAAAAAAAACCTGTCGGAAATGAACTAATCCGATCGGAATAAAAATTTGTATATAGATAGTTGTTTTGGGTCCAGACCCGGGTAACAACAGACACCCAGGTGTTGTATAAGTATGTGAGTTTACATTTTTGTGAACCCACGATACAGAAGTAATTTTCCCAGTGTGGGGCAAAGGTTCTTTCATAAAAAAATAATAACAGCAGGCACCGAAACCCAGAGAAATACCCACATTTGCCTAAAATGTCGCAGAGTTTGTAAGCCGTTTTATTTATCCTAAATTGGAATGTAAATCTTGTACCTACATCTTAACAAAAGCAATCACATTAGTGTCCACGCTTTTACAAAAGGAATGCTGACATTTAATGTTAAACTCTAGATGACAATATAGATAGGTATATGGCAACACTGAAACTACTGCACTAAAGTTTAGATAAACATGATTATATATTCATGACCTTGTGCCAACACAATCCCCAGTAGTGTTATTAGCATAGATAATATAGAAAGTTTGTAAATATCAAATAACATTAGTGTTTATTTATACGTCACTAGGGTAGCTTAAATTCCGTTTAATATTAGGCATCGTTCCAATTCCTGAATACAACCAAATTAATATATTATACCTAAGATGTTGTCTTAATCCCTAATTAATTCACTGAATTAAATACCTGCTCTATTAACTAAAAATCCATTACCAAGAAAAAATAATTAACTTTCAAGCAAACTGAAATCTAAATCCGAACTTCAAATGCCTTACAAACACACTTTAATTCATTTTACTCTAAAATATATTTAATGGTTAAAAGCAGGTAAGAATCAGGTAGAAACAGATTAACTACAGGAGATCGCAATCCGTAATTAATCGTCGCTTTTAAAGTTTCCTGCGGCAGTGGCGGAAAGTAGCGTTTTTTCTTCCTTTTCCGAGCTCGTAGCGGATAATCCACAAAACAATAGCTGGTACTTTTACCTCAATATATTGCCATTGAACAGGCTACATACAATGGAGGCTTGGATTAAGGACTTCAGACAAAACCGCTCTCACACATTCTACTTTGTAACTACTTTTTTTCTGAGCCTTTTAACTTTGACTGACGTGTACACAGCTCCCGCTGAGTCAACATAAAGGAGCTTTTCAGAGCTTCTGCTGGAACGGAAACGAGTAACAATGCAAAATAACTCATAACCGGTGGCCCGTGTGTCGAAGCTCCAAGGCTCTAAGTGAACAACGCAAGTGTTCCCCAAAAGGGCTCATTGACTAAAGTACACTCGACGAGGCCGCCAGACAAGGTTAAGATGCTCATCTCACCTCGTCTAAGATTGTTCAGACACAAGTACACACAGGTATGTTTAACCTACATTCTAAAGGAAATTACCGACTAGCTGCAAACTGAAAAGAAATAAGGAAAACGGAAGCAGAGGAAATGTGGTTACGTCCTTTCTCTTTGTTACTATGTTATAAATTCTAAGTGAATTCTTGGGTTTGTGAAATATTTCTATTATTAAAAATGACGTAATAACAGCGATAAGAATGTCTGAACTTTTTTTTTTACATAGGAAACAATCACTCATATAATAATTACTAAAGAATTTTCCATTTACACGGAATAAAAAAAACTAATTTAAAAGTCAGAAGGTTTACTTAGTTAAAGTTTAAAAAGTTAATTCTTAAGAATAATATTAAATTAATTGGTTTGCGAAAATCTTTTCTGAAAACAAAACTAATCAGTTTATATTTCAAACAGGTAAGAGGATAGAATTGGATTATCTAATACGTTAATTCAAATTATAAACTTTGATTAAAATAAAACAAAAAGCGACCTTTAAAAGATATTATAAGGAAAGTATTTTCAGACCTTTCGGATACTCATTAAAGTAAGTAGGTGAGCTCCCTTCAAGCAAAATCTATTTGCATTCCTTAGCCAGCCAGATGTCGGAATATTCTTGGCTTTAACTAACTTTTTATTTTGTGAACGTAATTGTTGAAAACTGTCAACTTCGGCTGTTTTCGCCAGAAAGTTTTTTCCTGTTTTCAAGTCTATTTATGAATTCTTATTTGAATATGGGGAAAATATATTAAATAATTCTCGAAATCTTTGATAAATTTACGTTTATGTATTGGAATTGAACTAAGTCGTTACAATTTATATGACGCCTCTCTAAGTCATCAATGCCGGAGCCATGAGGAGCCGGCAGTCTCAGCAGCCTGTATTGATCTTACTGCACATTATTGATCTTCTAAAACCTGGTAGCTATCTATGGTATATTATAGAATTTAAACTGAACGATATTGTCCAACGCAAGAGCTAGAGGGTTACAGAATCGGTCTCTTCGAAAAGCTACAGTTGTTGTGTTATCTTTGAATACAGTGATGCCAATTGGTTATTGAACCTAACCACACTGGAACACAACAGCTGGTAAAACTCATGCAAGTCTTTTTCGCTAATAAGAGCCAATTCTACCCAGTCCTGTATCTCCGATACCGTGCCGATAACTGACCACCTTGCCTTTAAATCATGGCAGTGTAGAAACAGACAAAAAGTTGGGGATCCTAGTAAACCCCCCTTATTAGTATTCCTCTATCAATCGTAAGTTTAACTGTGTATGAAGTATACCTACTGCATTCATTTTTGGAACGGATTTGCTAGATACCAGCTTGATGCGTTGGAGTCTTTTCAGAAATGATTCAAGAGAATCCAATCGCGTGTGTCCAAAATCTTGAGCATCAACACCAAGTTGCTAACATACCTATCGATTTTCTATCAGTTACCTAAATTTTGAAGAGGTGGAATTAAACTATGCAATTCAGACGAATTGCAATTCCACAAGTCCATTTTAATCATCGGACTACAAAACCAGTGCCACTGGTACGGGTTGGACATCCCACCTACACGCAAAAACATTCTGGAGTGGAATTCTTTGCAGGACTACTTTTATGTCAAGAGTGATTAAATTACTTCTAGGCAAGCGTGCTCTATAGTCGTTGATTATAAGCGATGATGTGGTATCATCGCTTATAATCGAGCGATAAGACGCGGTACTAAATTTAAAAAAAAAGTACAAAAGATTAAGTACTGGATAATCTTAGTCAATTAAATTCAAATTTTTAACAGTGAGTAATCGAGAAACCATTGACCTTTTCAAAATTGAGTTCAGTGCGTTGAACTGTTACTAAGGTAAGCTAAGGGTAACTATTACCAATATTGTGACCTAAGCTTGAGGTAAGGCCCTTAGGAATGACGTAGGTCACAGGTCTAACAACAACCACAGCCTCTCGAAGCTGTGACGTCACTCAACTACCTTGTTCAATGTTCGGCCAACTAAAATATCCATAGGTATAGGGAATAACGGAAAGGTTTGCTTATTTTCGATATTTACAAACTACTTTATGAAGAACTTCTTATTAACGTTCTTGGATAAATACCCTATAAAAACGCGCTATATTTTATAATCTATGCGTTCGCTCAGTGTTTAACCGAAATGGCGCGAAATCCCGCGTGAACGCTGGCGTTCGCTTGGGGTTTGAGTAGTACTCTAATCTTAATGATTCCTTTGTTTGTATGTATGTTCCAAGCAGATATATATTGGAGTTAATCCTGTCTAAAATACACCCAATTTGTGCTCATAAATATTTATTAAACGTGTCTCAATAATTTATCACGTTCCGCGCTCGATTTGGTTAAATAAGATTACAAATGATAATTTAATTTTGAAGCAACGGAGATTTAATATGATGGTAAACAAGATGTTTTCTTCTTCCTATTCAAATCCGCTACGGATTACAAAAAAAATGACGTAATAACTTAAATAAGACAACCATTGTAAGAAAATCAAAACGACTAGGTACGTGATGCCTTGCACAACGAAGCAATAATTTCGCTGTCTACATTCATTCCGGTAGCGTTGTCCTATGACGTCGGTTAGCCACAACGTTCGTGTTCGAAACCCCTGAGCAGGCCATGTATACACTCACGTCCTCCACTGTCACCCACTGTCCTCCAGTGTCGCCCAGTGTCCCCAAATATCCATGAGACACCTAATTTCCGTGCCGTTCGTGACTACACGTCCACATTTCAGCGAACTGGCTAGAGTGCCTATGTCTGCATAGTAAATTGTTAACAACTATGTTTCAGCTCCATGTACAAATTGGGGATAGGCATGAAACACTGAAATGAGTTTCGAGTTGGCTTCGAGGAGCCCGGAATAATTTATTGCATACACTTTGAATGCATATAGTAGGTAACTAACCAAAATACAACGATCCTGTAGTTAGCTTTATTTACAAGCTTTTATTTAGTTTCACCTGTTCATAGTTCATGTTCGTCTGTAATTAAATCTGGTGAATGAAATTTGACCCACTTCCCGGTTACCGATTGTGCTGAAATTTTGAATGCATGTGTAAATCAGGTGATTGTCATCTGATGTACACATGCATGCAAAATTATTATGGCATGGAGCTGATCTGATGATGGAACCGGAAGGTGGCTATAGGAACATGGAAGTTAACAACACAACCCCATCGAGTTTGGGCTCGTAAGATACGTCTTGACGAGTATTAATTATATACATAGGTATACAGAGCTACAAAATCTTGCTATGAAAAAAAATAAGATTGTTGTTATTTGTAGCATCAAAAATGAACTTTACTGTAGTGATATCTATGGCTCTACATAAGATCTAACTTCGAAATCCTGCATCGCGCAATTATAGTGCTCCGCGCGATTTGAACTACAACAGCGTGAAATTATCTGTCAAGAATTTGCCTAAATCTGACATAACACACTAAAAAAAAAACACGCAGGAAAGAGATTACGAGATGTGAAATTCTACTACAGCGTCATATATCAATCAATAATGATGCAATTTTCAGAAAAACAATACCTACACTTTTAATGTTTTGTGATGCTTAATATAAAAAACAAGAATCTCTCAGCGGCTTCGCTGGCGTGAAAGTCGGTTTCTTCATACAAAATTTGTTCCCCATTTCATCCCATTCATAGGGGGTGAATTTCGGAATCTTCGTTCTTAGAGGATGTGTAGACATCTAAAAACTGGGCAGGTAACTAAAATTATGATGACTTTTTTGCCGTTATTCAGAAAAAAGTGGGGTCGCTTATGAGGAGGGTACGGGGAAGCCACAACAGCATCCTAAAAACCATAGCTGAGGATGTGCATGCTCCTATGTTGAGACATTTCGTTCGTCTGATGATTAATTAGGGAGGGTCTCTCTCTGTTAGTTACCGAGACGGGGCGAGGTGTCTCAGCGCAGAGCCATTTATGAGTCTCAGAGGCTATTTTTTTTTACTGTTTCCTGGCTCTGAAAAGATATAATTTAGAAATAGTTTTAGTCCTTGTGTGTGTTTATTATTATTACTAACAAAAGTTAAGTCTTATGTATTCTAACCGTTGGATCATGATGTCCGAGAAATAAAAAGATTTGAATATTGAATTTGAAAAATTAGCCTGCCAAATTTTAAGTTAGTAGGTGTTATAGTTTCTGAGATTTTGGGATTAATCAGTGAGTGGTATTTCGCTTTTGTATGCATAGAAGATTGTAACATAAAAATAACACGTATATAAATCTACGTTACATAATCCAATTGTTGGTAATTTGTATTCCAGGCTACGTAATGTCATTGGACTGCGGTATTTCCCGAAAACTTAGCCTAAAAAAAGTTTGTTGAATATTTCATTATTCTTCTGAAATAAACATTCATTATTCTTATTTGTTTGGAAACTTTTGCATCTGTTTGTGTCAGTTCCATTTTAGGCTCTTACGGCTTGAGTTTCCTAAACAATTCATTTCTTGAAAAGGCATAATATTATAATGGCAAATTACTAACTAGATACCAGGTCATCGGCCCACCTTGTAGGAGGTCTTCCAACACTACGTCTTCCACTACGTGGTCGCCATTTCAGAACCTTTCGGCCCTACCGGCCATCTGTCAAGGTCTGCCAAGGTTGCGGAAATCCGATGGATGCGAGACGCACAGGACTCATTGTGGCGGTACTTGGGGGAGGCCTATGTCCAACAATGGACGTCTTTCGGCAGAAAAGATGATAATGATGATGACCAATTGGATGCTTATGTTGCAACCGTTTATAGTACAGGGAATTGCTAAGCTATTATTATCGTTAAGCTTAATTGATTAATTACTGGTCACAGTTTGTTAATCATGATGAATGATGATACATACGAGAAAATGTTTTGCCTTCTAAATTATGGCCAAGATTTCAATCTTGACAAAAAAAAATATCTGGAACATAGGAGTGGGTTTTAGTCATTAAAAATCTGACACCCATCCTCCCACTCTGGCCTAGATCGGAAGAAGTCATTGGATGAATTCCCACCATAAAAAAAACCCTAAAGCTTTGGTTTCCTAGGATAGCGGTGCCGTCATATAGCGGCCGTAATAATACGGACGCAAAAAGGCGGCCGTCTTGACGGTTTTCTTTTTTGTCGTCGGGGAAAATCATCATTGACAAAACCCGCTCTTGGGTGGAGCGGGAGATAGTGTCAGGCTCTTACTGACTAAAAACCCCGCGCCGTTCCTTCTAGCCTTCATACCGGGGCTCTAGTTTCCTTTCGGATAACCCCGACCCCGGTAGGCTTCGACCCAGATGGGCCCCTCCTGGCCGTCTTTACGGTGACGACATGTGGAAAGTTCCATGGCCCTTTTAACACACCGTCATTGTCTGTATTTACACTGTTGCATATTTGCTAGCTTAGCAAATATGCAACATTGTAAATACACACACAGTAAACACTCAAGATGCTATGCTTATATGCTAAATACTGAATTATATTATACCAAATAAAGTATCCATGTTTGGTAAATAACCGATTGTATGAAACGAGCCATTCACTTAGAACATTTTCATGTAGCTCTTCATAAATAATTCATTGGCACTGGAGACCTTACTTATACAAGTTTGTATAGGAAGGAAAGGGTCGCAAAGGATCCTTTTCGTCAATTGCTATAATTTGCCAGTTAGTTCTTAGATCATTCAACCTTGCAGGCTACCATTATTTGTGTTTATCTACACATTTTTCCATAGAAAATAGTGCTTTGTTAATAAAGCTTTGTATACCGTAGCGTATATAAGAAAATAACTTGGTAACACGTTGGTGTTTTTGCTGAAAAGAATGGGGAAAATTCGAGAGTGTGATAGAATTACGAATCTTGCTGAGCCATTGATTAGAACAAGGTTAATATTCAAAGTAGATGGCCAAACTTATGTCGCTACTGTCATCATGTCATCATAGATGCACCAGAGGAAGAAGATGTGCCATTTTAGCTACTACTACTGCTTGCAGTTCTTTTCATAAAACACAGCTGGCTGTTGCCAGCGACTTCGCTCACGTGATAGTAGAATATTATCTCAAGGCAATATATTCCCGGGATAAAAAGTATCTTAGGTGCGCTCTTCCAGGACATGATCTACCCTTGTACTAATCCGTTCAACCATTTGAGCGTGAAAAAGTAACACACATACATACACACAAGTTGTCGACTTTAAAACATTACCGTGATTATTATTCATTAAAATGATTAGTGGAAAAATTAGCGAGGGTTATTTTTGGAAAAATAAGGTAGTAAAAGTATGCCTATAAGCTATTCCAGAACATGAGCTACCCGTGTACCAAGTTTCAATGAAATCTATTCAATCGTACGAACGTGAAGAAGTAACAAAATATTTACACACTCACTTCGCCTTTTTAATATTAATATCTACTTACGTAGTTATTTATTGGGGCTTTTTCACCAAAACACCGTCTTGTAGGTAAATATAAGTCTTAGTCACTAACATAGTAATGTCAGTGACCTACTGAGTTAACATTCACTCATTTCTTTTTGAACAACAATGGGTATGGTGCGCCAATCGTCACAGAAGTTCTTTAGTCATTAATATTGTTTAGGAACAAATACTTTACTTTCAATGAAGAAATAAACAACAAACAATTCGTCAGCAAGTCTGGAAACTCTATTATTGTACAACATTGGTTTTAGTGTATGCGAAACCCGAAACACATATCTAGTATTTTTGAAGAATCTATTTACAAAATTTCACAACTGTATCATGAAAAATTACAAAGTTATTAGCTTATTTCGTTACCTGGTAGTCCGCACAAATACACGATTACCGGACCATACGGGCGACTCAGAGGTTGCGCTGCCGCCTAATGGCGGCCATTAACTGCCGTGACCTATTTTGTACTTAGTGTCGGTGGTGTCCAACTTGTAACCTTTTTTAAATATATTTTAGAAAAAATAAAAATAAAAAAAAGTAACACCATGCCGCGTTTGTGATATCATATTTCTTTGTTTCACCACATTCTCAATAGGTGTGCTTATTTCTATTTTTATGAGGGATCGATGACGTTCCAAGGCGACACTTGAAAGGCAGTACAGTAATAATTTATTACTAGGTTCTACTTGAACTGTTTGTAGCGTTGAGCTTGTTGATAAAGCTACTGAAAAGCAAGCAAGTCGGGAACAGAATTTGCCGTTTTTGCTTATTTTGCGTAAATTGATAACCATTACAATACTATGTAGATAATAATACGATTCTTTAGTATAATATAAGCTTAGCAGGTCTAAATTAGTAGTAGCAGTAGAACACTGACACCTTAGACACAGGAATTCCAAGCTAAGGAGTCAGGGTGACAACTTTTGTGCGCCTTTAATAGTGTAAACTTACTAAGGACTTGTATTAATAAAGTATTATTATCATTTTCTTTATTTTTATTATTATTTTCATCACCAGATATAGACTATCACTACATGTACGATAGACATGACTATTATTATTATTATCAATGAAAAATATAGTATGTCGACCCGTTTCAGAAAAAACATGGTAAGCGACAATTTGTATTTATTGCAGAAACTTCTTTTCCATAATTAAGAAGTATTTATGTATAATATATTATTATACCATTCTAAGAAAAATGCTTGTTATTCATATAATTAAAATATATTTTAACTAGCTTTTGTCCGCGGCTTCGCCCGCATACATAAAATATAGCCCATGTCACTCAGGAATTAATCGACTTTCTGTTGGTGAAAAAAATTTCGCAATCGAACCAGTAGTTAAGAGATCTTTCAGAGAGTTTTTTTTAAATGTTTTTTTTTTGTTTCTCCTAAAAACAAAACAACAAACTTTACCTCTTTAAAATATTAGTTAATATTTATTTATTATTGCTTACTAACCAATAAGAACTTAGATTCTTCAAACAAAATATAATTTATTATTGTCAAATGAGTTAAATACCATTTATAGCTGCAGGTCGTGCCTCTAAACCATTTATTCACATGTTCAGTGATTTATTCCAAACTAAGGTCTACTTACGTCATAAATAACGAAAACCAAATTTATTAAGAGTCTTTTGCAATGCTTTCTTTTATGGTTTATGAATTAAACATGTTATTTGAAAACATGCAAAACTAGCTGACCCGGCTACTACTAGCTGGCCGACTATTAGGCGATCTTCGTATCGCCTAATAGTCGATGAATGTAGTATTATTGTTTTTTCGATATAGTCTACCAATTACGATGAAACAAAGCCCTGTCCCCACACACGGGCCACACAAAACGCCGCTTCAAGCTTCTTTTTGAGGTGTTTTTTTTTTTTCTCTCTACGTGGAAAATCATCATTGACGAAACCCGCTCTTGGCCTTTTTTTGTGGCTCGTGTGCGGCGGTGCCGCCACAAAAAGCGCTTGAAGCGGGTTCAAGCTTCTCCACACACCGGTTTTTTTTTTGTCGACGGGGAAAATCATCTTTGACGAAACCCGCTCTTGGGTGGAGCGGAAGACAGCGTCAGACTCTTACTGACTAAAAACCCCGCGCCGTTCCTTCTAGCCTTCATACCGGGGCACGAGCTCCCTTTCGGACAACCCTGTCCCCAGTAGGCTTCGACCCAGCTGGGCCCCTCCTGCTGCTGACAACTCCTTGGGGCGCGCGGGAACAGTGCGCGCGGTCGACGTCTTGGACTCGGTCCATTACCAGACGATCGGACAGCGAGCTACCCATGGCTCGCCGTCCGCGAGCCCGCGTCTACGGTGGCCGGAAATCGGGATCGGAATCCCGGCGACGGCGGCGAGGGCGCCGTTGCCTGATGCGGTCGGCCTCCTCCTTTGCAAGCATTACTGCTTCGCAGAAGGAGGCGACCGCCTGCCATTCCTCCTCACTCCAGACCATGGCCTCGACCAGGGCCCGGCGTGAGAGGTCTCCGCCGCCGATCGCCACGAGGGCACGGCGATGCTCCGCCCAGGCAGGGCACACCTCGACGGTGTGCTCCACCGTGTCCTCCGGGCGTTGCGCACAGTGGCGACACCCGGGCGTCTCTTCCGCTTGAACCTCCCGAACTTGCCATGTCCGGTGAGGACCTGCGTCATGCGGAAGGTAAGGAGGCCGTGAGGTCTTTCCAGCCACGCCTCAAAGAGGGGACTTACCGCCATACCAGACACACCGGTGTCGCGCGCTTCAGCTGTTTTGTGCGGCGGCCTTTAGCTTTTTTTTTGTGGCCGCTTCTGGCGTCTTTTTGTGGCAGCATTTTTTTGAGGCCCGTATGCGGGGATAGTAAGTAATGTATCAAGTTACACATAATTTTAATATATAAAAGTTATTTATTTCGATTTTACGTGACGCACAACTAAAAACTTCTACAGATTTATTATATGAATTAGATTTGTTATAGTACTCGTGCCACATAAATTGCTAACCTCAGGGTTCACTCGGGAATTCACAGAGCTAGTTTTCATGACCCTAGAGATTTCAATTTTGTGTGTACCTTCCATTACAATTTGTTGTAGTTTGAATAACATATTTTATCCCTATTTACTAACGCGTGGGTTATAATTCTCAGCTTCCATGTAACGTAACCTTGTTACACACATTATTTTGTACATTGTTATAGTAGGTACTTTATAACAATGTGTAAATATTAGTACTTGTTCTAAATGTGTAATTAGGTCAGAACCGTGTCGTGTTTTGCGCGTGTCCTCCCCAGAGGGAGCAAACTTCCTACTATTCTAACGGTACAGGTGAGATGAATTCTAACGCTGGTGAAAATAAATACATTGAGAGCGTGAATGCTGCTCTAGGAAGTGTTTAATTTCCATGAATTCGCACCGAAACGTGTGTTGGTTTGATTATGAATTGAAGTTAGTTGGTTTATTCCCAAATGTGATATCAGTTGCATGGTTAAATGCATCTGGTGTTTAACAGAATATCAAATAAAGAGGTTCTCAATTCGGTTGTTTTTTTTTATATAGCCATTTATGAACAAGTAAAAAAAAAATTAATATAAGTACTTTCAAACGATTGGATTTTTATGAAAACTTAATTCTGATGATAGAACCCATAAGAAAATTGGGGGAACTCCTTAAATATTTGTGTATACTTTAGTGATTTTGATATTTTAATCAACAATAATTTGCATTCAAAAAGTATCATTTGATGAAATAGAACTGATGAAGATCACAGGACTACAGAAATACACTACAGAAGCACACGGGCCTCAAAAGAACGTCGCTTCAAGCTTTTTTGAGGCGGCCTTTTTTGTGGCTCGTATACGGCCCGCTACAAAAAAAATGCTTGAAGTCGCTTCAAGCTTCTCCTGCCACAAGCTGTCGCGCGCTTCAGCTGTTTTTTGCGGCGGCTTTTTTTTAAATCTTTTAAGGAGCTTTGTCTCAATTTAGACTATGTCGCTCCATCGTAACCAAATTTTGTGTTACAGTTTATTCTAAGAGGTTGTGATAAATTTTGTACAAGACTCTTGCCTCGTCTGAAGTAGGCTTTGCTAATATGTTGTTGATAATACCTATATCTAACGGCGGCGGCGGCTTCTAGCGTTTCTTTGTGGCGGCGTTTTTTAGAGGCCCGTGTCAGTAATATCTCGATTATGAAAGTTATGCGACAAAAAATGAAAGTGTAAATAGATGGTCTTAAAATGGAAGACAATGTATGCTAACCGAGTTTAGGGTTATTAGAATTGTCGTGAGGTGCACTCGAGCTATAAATGAATTTAATGGTAATATATGCACCTACTTCACTATAAAACTTGCGAACTGTCGTTTAGCTGCGGAGCTCTATAAAACAGCTGAAACTACGCCGCAGCTGAACAATGAAAATAAGAAATAAAGTAGTTTATTTAAAGTAATTATGTCATAACAATATATTTAGCTAATTTAGACGTTTTTAAAAGATCTAGATTTAAATAATGCTCAGTAAAACAAAGTAAAAAAACGTTATTGATAGGTACGTCAATAAACATTTGATTTATTTAAAACGCATTGTAAGTTTCATTGGGAAAAAAAAACACAGACGAAGTCACACGCAGAAGCTAGTTCATATAGAAATCCTACTACCTTTATTAATCAAAATATAGTTTATTGCTTTCAATAGGATGATATTTCGTCTGCTTTCCTGGCAATGAATTATAGGATTGTTTATGAAGAAAACAAACTTAGTCGAGAGATTTTTCTCATGTCGGGTTTGGTAGAGCGTCGAGCGCGATAAAAACTTACTCAAACTTATTCCCTGCTATATTTTATTGTATAGTTACATTTCGAAGCGATGCTGATTCAGTATTTGTATTAAAACTTTTTTGATCTAAGTTCATAAATTACGATCTGACTAAAGTTAGTTTTCAGGGTTTTACCCAAAGAGTAAAACGGGAGAGAGAGAGGTAATGGTTAGGAAACCTTCGCGGCACACTCGAACTTGGGCGGTTTTTTATTGTTTCAGATGCTGTAAAACGATTTTGTTTCCAATATTTATGTCGACTCAGTATTAAGGTTTTTTGAGAAACTTCAAAAATTATATACAAGAGAGTTAGCATACCTACCTATAAAGGTACAGGGTGACTTCTGATTCTTCGACAATATTTCAGGAGTGAAAATACTCTTAGATATAAACCACTTTCATAATGGGTCTAACCCCGAAATGCATAAAAAGCTGTTCCTAACATTTTTTCTTATAAAAAAACTAGCTGTTCCTCGCCATTATACTTTTTGGTTACCTTCCTTAACTTCTATTGGCCATAGCGTGATGTTATGCAGCCTATAGCCTCACTAACCTCTATCAATTCTATCCTTTACCTAGTTTCTAAGATAAGCTCTTTCAACAAAATTATTTCCTAGTTTTATAATATTTTGTAATAAAGTATTCCTCCTGCCCTAATTTCGATCACGGTGGCCCATCTCAACAGAGTACACACAGGACTCTCTGTTCCTTTACTCTTATAGTCTGATGGGACCGCAATTTGACACGACTGGAGAGAGATCAGGCGCAGAACCAACTGTTATCCCTAGGCAGCTACAGAGAAATTTCTGTTCGAAAAAAATCTAATGGCACTGTTTTGCCGGACCGAAACGAACTCAAGACGCCATCTCAGCAGTCGCATTTGCGAACTGCATTGCATTGCTGATTGCTCCGCACGCGTAGGTAACCCCCACAAGTATTCATTTCGAAAAAGTATTTATTTTAATGCGTGAAATACGCCCGAGGACGATTTTTGCGTGCATAATGAATTCTGCACGATATTAAAACACCTTTTTGTTGAATGAAGATGAAAAACAAAACCAATTACACTATAAAAGTTGCCTTATATTAAAAAAAAAGTATCTTAATGTAGGTCTGTAACTATTGTCGAGCTTTAATGAAAAGGTTTTTATATTCATGAGAAAAATTGCTAATTAATTAAAAGTCACCGTGTATAATAAATTCGGCACACCTACCAATTAATACAGCGAACATATAATATATACTCTCTAGCAGCAGTAATTTAACTAATAAATAATGTGTTACCTAATTGGCGCGTATTTAGCGTAATTAGACCAATTAGAAACGGTACACATAATAGTTAGTGATGTGCGTGGCATACAGCAAATATTAATTCGTTGATATTATATTAAGCACTTTCATTATATCGTCTTAAAATGTTTGTAACTATTAAGATTGTTTAATTTTTATTTTAATATTGAGCCTAGCAATATTAAAATAACAATTGCCAACATTGTATGGCAACTCCACTCACCTTCAAGATGTTGTGATCGACGATGGACCACACTCACCTAGAAAGTATCTGACCTACTCAATTTTAATTTTTAAAATGAATTTTTGATTATACATCTGCTTTGTTCTTCTGAAAATATACTTTTGTGATAATATTTAAGATAAACTATATATGAATCAAAATAATAAATAAAGGTAATATACATACAGATAATACCTATATATTTATCATTTTGATACATTTCAATTAGAATTGTTCCTAAATGTGCTATGACGTGACACGAAAAAACCAAAAAATTAAAGTAATTATAGGTTTTACAGTTTGAATTTTACTAGTTTATAATTGCTGTTTTTGCTCAGTTTTCAGTTTGCCATCGATTTGCCCTTATTATTTTTTATAGCATAAATAGGTTTTAGGTAGGTACCTGTTAGGTAGCTACTAACAATATGGACGATTGATTTTAAGAACCAGAAGAACAACAAAAAAGAATTTAAAAACCTTCATGTACTAGAACAATTTTTACCCTAGAAAACTACAAACGAAATATTTCAATTTAGTTGATGATTTTTCAGTTAAAAATACTATCTTTACCCTGTTTTGTGTTTTAATAAAGATTTGGTTATTTTGGAAAAGGATTAATGTTACATAAAATAACTTCGAAATCAATACAAAATTAATGTTGACCAACTTTTTGGTTCAAATACTCCATAGCGAGTAATGAAAGACATTCGAGTCGATAACACGGTTCACGTGTGTTCTTGCATACATCATGCCCTAATGGCATGCGTAGCAGAAACGGCAGAATCACGAGCTCTTTCGATCAATGAATATGAGCCTTTAAACCAACATCTCCTAATAGTTTACCCTAGTATTTTCCTTATGAAGGTAGCACCTAAGAAGTTGGTACTCTTGAAGCTTGAAGAAATAGCTGAAATAGGACATAAAATACGTAGTGTAGTGAAAGTCGGTATTAATGCGATTGACAACGTCTGTTCTTGCATGCAGGCTTTATGGCATGTGGTACAGAAATCTCCCGCATGCGAGCTCTATAGACCAATAGAAATGAGCCTTCAAACCAACATCCCCTAATAGTTTAGCCTAATATATTCCTTATGTAGTTAGCACCTAAGAAGTAAGTATTTATGCTTTTGGAACTTGGGGATAA
Source organism: Mythimna lalbum (assembly GCA_949319445.1). NCBI lineage: Eukaryota > Metazoa > Arthropoda > Insecta > Lepidoptera > Noctuidae > Mythimna > Mythimna lalbum. Next base: position 18,284,624 of record OX439346.1, on the reverse strand, counting down.
GACTCAAAATAGAGAATAACATACTAGTGTTGTAGTGAAAGACATTGAAGCGATAATGCTGTTGACAAAGTGTTCCTGCATGAAGTCTCTATGGCTTGTGGTACAGAAATCGAGCCATTAAACAAACAACTCCCAATAGTGTACAGTAACATTTCCCTACTAATAAGTAGATAGTAAGTTAGTTCTATATTGTAGAAGCTTGAGCAAAAGGCTTAGATGATGTATAATAACAATGAATAACGTAAAAACCATTGGGATTTCCAAATACTAACAGATACCTTCATAAATAGCTCTTCTATATATCGTAGATCATTATTAATTCAGCAAGATTTGTCAACTCTACCTGAATTTTCTTCAACACTGTAACTACACAGAAAGGGATTAATTTTTCCCCGCGCTATATTTCACAAGCCTTTTATTAAAATCTAGGTAACAATTCAGTCTCATAAATCATGTATACCCTTATCACCTCGAGTGCCCAATTTTTTTTGAATCCGCGACGTTTTAATCTGAGAACAAAACCTATTAAGATGTTCTCACGTAAGTACCTGACTTACCTATTAAGCTCACAAAAGACGCCTATAATATCTTAGTAAAATAAAACGGGTTCAATTTTTACTTATACAGAGTTATTTTTTATTCAATCGGTACATCGATTCGAAAAGATAAACTACCTAACACTAGCGATACTTTTTAACCGACTTCGAAAAGGAGGAGGTTCTATGTTCGGCTGAATGTATGGTTTTTTTTTTATTTATTTTTTTTGTATGTATGTTCACCGATATTTCGGTCAATTTTGGACCGATTTTGATAATTTTTTTTTTGATTGAAAGGTTATGCTTCCAAGTTGGTCCCATAGAAATATTGTTATGATCTGATCATGAACTTCGGAGATATGGAACAGAACTCCTCATAGAATCATAGCAGAATTGTCGTAACAAGTAAAATTGCTTTGTTTATACGTGTAGTCGATGACTGACTGAATGAAATGGGGGAGGGGAAAGGGGGAGGGGGTAAATTCATGTAATATAACCATATTTGGGATTATAAGAATCGTTATGAGATGCACTCTGGCTATATGGTAATTTATGTTTTGCTGAAGGGTAGGTACTTTTTAGTGGTGCTACCAAAACTAAAAAGTGAAAAATAAAAAACTTTTTACAAAAAAAATTAAACCGAGTTCAAAAAGTACAAAATAACTTTAATTTCGGAAGTCGGTGTTAAGTAACGAACAGACAAGATTAGGTATCTATTATAGAAACACCGACTTCCGAAATTAAAGTTATTTTGTACTTTTTGAAGTCGGTTTTTACAACTACAGTGTGTTGCTGAGACGTAACCTTGTAAGAGAGGCTGTTATAAAAAGCCTTAAAACTGGTCATCATTCAAAGTCACGTCACACAATCGATAAGCATGATTTAGCCAATGTGCACGAAGATTACCGATCACGCCCGAAGATGACCATTTTAGGACAATTTTAGGAACCAGGAAATCCCGTGATCAGCCCTTTTTTTGAGAGGTAAAAGTACTTACGTATTAATATACGTACAGTTTTTAATATTACCTATGCAATGTGTGGCTGTTGCACTACGTGTCGTGAGTTTGATTCCCGCACGACACAAACATTTGTAGGTCCTACCGATAGTTGTTCCGAGTCTTGGTGTCTTAATTATGTGGGAATAAATGTTTGTGAATACACCCACGATATAGGAGTAATAGGAAGACTACGCGTAAGACACATTATACATTCAAAGTGTAGGGCTAGGTTTTCAGTTAATAATAATTATAAATAATGTAGACAAAAATTTGCTATTCCCTGTTCCTTACTTTTGTCGAGTTTGACGAATACATAGGTACTAGAACACCACATATAATTTATATTCTTCATATTCCATAGTTCTCAGTAAATAGTGGTTATCCTACTTGCTGCCGCACCCCCAAATCAAGGATTAAATATTTCATCATTTCACTGTGTAGCATTCATTTTCTGTACTCGGTTTAATCAGAATAAAGAATTGAGTATTGAGTAATGTTATTTTATGAAAAACATGAGAAGGAACTTACAGTTTTATTTAATTCATGAATCCCCAAGCGACCACCGGTGGCCGCGCATCTATTGTCTTACTATTGTGTCTCTAATTGACGGTATCTGAAGGGTTAAGGTTTCAACAATACCATTTAAACGTGTTTTCCTAAAAATCTAACATGTGTACCTACAGTGTATAAGATTTGCCTCGTCAAAGCATCGGAATACAAATCGAATGCTCGATATTCCCCGATTCGACTCGCAAGCTATTTGAAAATATTATTGTAATATTCTTTGAGAACTCACACCGACTTACGGCTGTGGTAAAGGCGACACGTTTATCGTGCGATTGAGTTATCAATCTGCATGTCTAACACACTCACATTCTGAATTGATTTGCTTATTGTGAGTAAATACATGCATATACAACAATAATTTTAGTATATGCGAAACCTGAAAAACGTGACTAATGTTTTTATGTAAAGAATCTATGTACAAAATTTCATAACTGTATCATGAAAAATCACAAAGTTAAAAGTTTGTTATGTCAGCAAAAATACATAGTCATCGGACCATCCAGGCGACTGAGGGTTGTTTTACACTTACACTCAGCTGTTTGCTGGCGCCTAATACCCGTAATAACTTGCCGTGAACTGTTTTGTACTTAATGTCGGTAGGGCCTACTTATGACCGTTTTAAATATTTCTGGGAAAACAATATAACACGGGCGGTGTAAAAACTATTGGAATAGATTCAGCTACTGATTCTGAACAAACTATTCAGGTTCCACATATATACTAAAAATTATGTTGTATATTAATGTTACATTTATATGTAACATTAATTTATAATATTTGTTTTGTAAAGACCTTGACTTTATGAAATTGAAAGTTGATTGTTTTTGTAGAGTAAATGCAATTCCGATATAGAATAGTCGCAGTCGTAATAGTAGGATTATGTAATAGTTCTCTTCAATCGACCAGTACACAAACGCACACACTCATCACCCACATACAGCTACGCCAACAATGGTACTTACTGGTGATCCACTGTGAGCGCCCTTCTGGGCGGAGCGACCAGCGCCACGGGCCAGGCTGCCTGCACTAGAGACTCCCTCACAAACTGCTCCCACGAAGGTGAAGTTCCTGCAACAAAGGAGGTTAGGTTAGTAAAGCTTTATTAAGTTATTGTAGTGGACGCACAAGGGCTAAACACATTGGCTCGCTGTGTCACCAGCGGTTAGGTTAGGTTAGGTTAGTCTTCGCCAACGGCCGGAACATGACCGACAAGCCCATAACCCGAGACAACAAGAATAACAAGAATACAAACACGTGTAGTGGTTGTATACTTGTCTCGGTTACAAAAAAAACATACAGCCGAACATAAAACCTCCATTTTGAAGCCGGTTAAAAATAATGTAGTCTATTACTGGCGATCTATGTGCGCGTGATCGAGATTTATAAAGTCCAAAGTTTTTCGAGTTCAAATTCGAACGCTTTAACGTTCTTAGAAAAATCTCCGTCATGCTCGCAGACAATGTGATCTTATAATCGTTCCGTTTTCAATTTAGGGCCGAAATCCTCAGAATAAAACCATTGATATAGATTTTGCTGAGGTTCGAAAGTTAAAGACCAGTTAAAAAAACAAAAAGTTATCAATTTTTAGTTCACTAGGTATTTTTCATACGAGAGGCCTTTTTTAGGTAGAAAATCGTCCAATGACTCCCCATTCTAGGGTGCAGCGGGTGGGTGTGTCAGATTTCTATTGACTAAAACCCGTCATGTTCCTTCTTTGCTTTAAGTTCTAGAACTCCAGGTTTTCCTTTCAGAAGCGTACCCATGGCTCTAGTACTAGGTTTCGGCTCTGCTGGACCCCTACGATTTTACTGCCATCTCTTTGAGGCGTGCATGGAACACTACACGCCGTCGACGACTCGGGCTCGAACTGGACTGGAATTTTAAAATCGAGGCGAATTCTAGTCAACGATCTTTTATTTTATATCTATATATATAAAAATCAAAGCCACTTTTCGTTGTTATTTTATAACTCAAGAACGGGCTCGCCTATCCAAACCAAATTTTTAGGCTTTGTTCAGACTATTTAGTAGATGGTTTATGTGAAGTTTGGTAGGGTAGAGTAGGGTATAGTAGGGTAGAGTAGGGTAGAGTAGGGTAGAGTAGGGTAGAGTAGTGTAGAGTAGTGTAGAGTAGGGTAGAGTAGGGAAGAGCGGGAGCGAAGGCGTGCGGGCAAAAGCTAGTAAATTATAACTTTTGAATATAAATTCTTCTATGAAATATTGAACCTCTATTATTTATTAAAATAATATTGTAGTCTGAAGAAGAACAAAATGTATGCAAACGTTATTAAATCCCGTACTCAAAGGAAATTGCCTTCAACTCTTGGCGTGACTAAGTTCGCAATAAAAACAGACAAGTAACTCCGCACATCTTAAAAGTATGTTTCGCATGTACGCTGCACTTCCTTCCTTTCTCAAGTTTGAAACCAATCGAAGAAGTTAGATGTGCGAATTTCTTGAGACGGTATTAAAATATAGGAACTTGAAATTGAATTCTCCAATTATTTTCGGTATAATAAATTACCTGTTAAAGGATTACAAAGAAAAGTTAGGTTCGGGTGAGGATTCTTTGTTTTTCAATAAGAAAACTCGAAGACCCTTTCATTTTTCGAAATAAACTTCATCAAAATTGAATATCTTCTCCCGAGTGGACCAGTTGGACGTGTCAGAGTTTTTTTTTATTGTTGGTAGGTTTGCGCTTGACCGCTATCTCACCTGATGGAAAGCGACGATGCAGTCGACGATGGAACGCGCTTACCTAGAAGAAACCTATTCACTCTAAAACAAAAAGGTCGCGTTACCTCTTTTGAACTACCCGTAACCCTAGCAGGCATCAGCCCTACTGGACCCTTAAAAAAATTAAGTTATAATACAACTCCTGTTCGTGCAGAAAATAGTCAAGGAGTTGTCAAAAACCATAGAAGCCCAGTTGGGTCGAAGCCTACTGGGCCTAGAGTCTCTTTCCGAAAAGGAGGCTCGGTCCCGAAAGGCAAGAAAGAACGGGGTGGGTTTTGACACTATCTCCCGCTCCAGACAAAGGCGAGTATGTCATTTGGATGATTTTTATCCACCGAAAAAAAAAGCCCTTCAGAAACTTAAACACCCTTATTAGTGAAACTTTTGGCTTTCGTATTAAAACTACAGCTTCTGAAAACAGAAAAAAGAAAGAGATATTATTTCTGGCGAGCTTTGTCCAATTTCAGACCTATCGCTTTATTTACTCGAATAATTTTTCTTTTTATTTTCGCAAGCAGATGGAGTGGAGATAGAATTCAGCCAGACACAGACGGTTGAGTGACGTGTTGAAGATCGTGGGTAAGACTTGATTGTTACATTAAAGATCAGTAATGTCTGGTAAATAATAGAAACGGCTATAGACCGCCACTATTCACATAATGTGTCAAGCTTTCAGGTTTTCACGCTTATTTTTATACCGACTCAACAGCGTGTTGTTTATGGAAGGACAAAATTTATCCTGTTTATCCTGATTTGAGGTCTAATATCAAAAAGAAATTCCTGTTAGTTTAATCGATTAGTTGTTGTCATTATATCCATGCATCATCATCATGACGGGCCTGTTGGTCTAGTGGTTAATGGCCCTGACTGCTATGCCGGAGGTCGTGGGTTCGATTCCACCCAGGACCAATGTTTATGTGATGAGCATGATCAATTGTTCTGTGTCTGGGTGTAATTTATCTATATTATGTATGTATTTAGAAATATATAAGTATGTTTATCAGTTGTCTAGTACCCATAACACAAGTTCTGCTTAGCTTGGGACTAGACGGCGTTGTGTGATAGTTGTGGAATATTATTATTATTATTATCATCATCATTTCAGCCGAAAGACGTCCACTGTTGGACATAAGCCTCCCCTAAGTTGAGCACAGGACGGTTCATTCTAGTGACACCCACAATAACCGGTCCTGTGCGTCTCACAGCCATATATCGCATGCCCGCAACCCTTACCAGGTCTTCAATCCTCCTTGTAGGAGGTCTTCCAACGTCTTCCGGTACGTGATCGCCATTCCAGAACCTTTCGGCCCCAACAGCTATCCGTTCTGCGAGCAATGTGCCCTGCTCATCCAATATGCATTGTAACATTATTAGTTGATTACTAACCGTGACTGATAGTAGATGATTGTTTAATTGATAACTTCCTACAATTTTCCCACCACTTCAGTAATTATTAAAATTACTCGGTACCCACTGTAATAATGAGAACCCAACCAAATGCTCCTAAACAATAGAATCAATACCCCATTGATGATAACGATCGGTTAATGGGAAAACTACTTAGCATGTATATTGGTTTGTTAATAGTAATATAATCTATTATTAGCCAATATACGTTAGAAGACTTTCCACCAGGTGGACTGATAACCTGGTGGATGTAACGGGAATCTGCTGAATGTGATAAGCTCAGAAGAAACCAAACTATGATAAATAGGCTCTTAATAAACTAGTAAGATTACGATATCAACGATTACATTACTGATTACCATCAGGTGGGCTCACAGTCCCATACTAGTTTATATCATTTAAAAAAGAGCAGTGGCTTTACCATGTCGTGTTAAAAAGTCAAGCGTGCGAGCGAGAAAACACCCTATACATATAGTGCCACCCCTTTAACAATTCAGTTTAGGTCGTAAATTGGATCGCGTTATATGCTCGTAGTAAGTATTTGCCACTGGTCGATGTGGCGAAGCTTATTAGAGGTCTCTGATCAAGCAATGAACATTTTTCTCTAAAATGATAATGATGAGTAGTTAATCTTCTTAGCGTATTCAAATTATGTGTCCACCGTTTTGTCTTGTATTTTTTTCAAGGCCGTTTTTATCGTAGGTAGTTAAGCAAATGATAATTTCTTTGTTCTCATTTTTAATGAAGGTGTTTCTGACGGCCGCTTAATTGCTTACCATAACTAAGTTCCGTAATTATAATAAATTGCGGATAAATCAGGAAGCCAGATTTGTTTCTACGAATATTATAAAATATACATATATATTGTGTTTTATATAGGTATGTAATTATTTCATATAAAAGATTGTTAGCAGTACACCGCAGACTACCCTCTATATTATTTTAGTCGTTTCAATCCTTCCTAAGGTTGTCTGGAAGATATCGCTGTTAGCGATAAGACCGCCATTGTACCCATAGATTTAAGTTTATGTTTAAGCTATGTTACTTTTTTTGGTGTAAAATAAAGTTTATTCTATTCTATTCTTTACCTACCATTTGAATAGTTTCGTATCCAACTACAACTTTACAAACGGTCCAATATAAAAAGTGTACAAAATTCCTCTGCATGTTCGCCGTTCGAAACTATTTGCATCCACATTGGAGAGGCACCCGAGTCACACGACGAACTCGATCCTTGACCTAGCCGACACGACTCGTATTCAGCTACCGCGCAGCCAATTTCACCATTAATTGAGTTTTCGGCTTTTAAAGCAAATGCCCCCGAAGTGCGCCGGTCAAATTCAAACCTAGCACTAGTGACTTGCCCCTTTTGTGAGACGATGAACCAATTTGTAAGCTCTGACAATAGACGGGAAATTCAATTCATTCATCTTTTGTTATTTTATTGTTTATGTTCATTAGGTTCGTTCAGACCAGCGAGCTGAACGAAAAGGGGTATTAGTCGTTCAGGGTGCTACCACAAAATAGAGAGGTACAGAAGACAATCTCATGTATGTACTTCACTCTTTATGCGTACGCGCGGTGGAAGCACACTAATGAGCGTTTGAGCCGGAACTGTTCGACGAGCGGGCCGAGGCGCTTCTAGATATCGTGTCTGTGAGCGGTGTCTATGTGTGCGTTGCTCAAGCGCGCTTTGTATGTAGATAGACTTCTGTATCTATCTATTTTGTGGTGTTACCTCACGTAGTAAATTTTCATTTTGTTCAGTTATAAAATATTGCGTGCCGTGTTCCGTGTTGTTATTTCCGCGGCGCTTTTGTTTCAAGGAGGTATGGGAATGGCTCACTATATTTCAAATTAAAACAGTTAGTAATTAGTCTGGTATTTTTGCTTGTTTAGTGTTAATTTTATTAGTAGAATTTGTTGAACAGTTATTCATTTATGTTAAAGTTTGTGTTATGCCTGGATGCAAAAATGCGATGGTTGCTTATGTAGTGATAAAAAGAATAGCAGGTGGGAAAATAAAGGAAAAAAGGGGTTGCGGTAAAAAATCTGGCCTCAGCACATAAATACGGGTTAGTTGGCCGACAGGTAGAGCAGGCATTAAGTCCGCCTTTGTATCCTTTGCCTCACACGAAGTTTTAATAAACAAATAAATACGTAGGATAGTGGAGCTACTAAGGAAAGATGCCAGATAAATTTTAACCTTTCGGAAACCGTAATTAGAAAGACAAGTGGTGAGCGAACATTTAATGAATTAAATACTTAGCGTCATCCTTCCTACATTTATAGACATTCCTAATTAAAAAAAAAACTTAAATAAAAGACATAAAGCTATTTTGAATCGACGTCTATCCTGATCCTTTACCTAGTGATTAAAAACCAAATCATTGTTTATTATGAAAAGGTCAATGTATTTTAAAAGCTTTTATTTAGTTTCACCTGTCCCAATGCTTGTCTGTCATAAAACCTAGAAAATTAAATTTGACCCACTTCCCGATTACCGATTGAGCTGAAATTTTGCATGCAAATCAGATGACAATGCAAAATTATTATGACATGGAGCTGATCTGATGATAGAACCGGTAGGTGGCTATAGGAACTTGGTAGTTAAACGACACAACACTACCGAGGTTGGGCTCGTATGATTCGTCTTGACGTATTTGCTATAAAAAAAATATTATCATTAAAAGCTTGTTATTCGAAATTTGAAATAGGCACAGCGAACAATCAAATGAGAATACCTACCTAAAATATTCAATCTGAAAATGCCTTAACGGTTTCAATATCTAGTCAGCCGTTTAAAATCGAAATTCAAATGAAATAAAAACATAATCTAATGTCTCTTTTTTACAACACCGTATTATTTTATTTTATTTTATTTATTTATTTATTTATTAATGCTTATTGCACATAAACTGTACAAAGGCGGACTTAATGCCTTAGGCATTATCTACCAGTCGACCTTAGGGTGGTGCAGAAATATAACATGGTAGGTGCGAACTTCAAAGTAAACAAAAAAGAAAAATTAAAATCAAAATTAATACATAATTATAAAAATAAATACTTATATAAATACATACAAATAAACAAAATTATTATGAGAAATGAGTATAATAAATCACTGCTGTGAAGATTCTGCCAATTTCTTCCGAATGTGTTCACGTGCCATTACCTTAAAAGAGAACCGGCTGGATGCCATCCTGATGTTCAATGGCAGCGCATTCTAGAGAAAGATCGCCTGGATAAAGAAATTATTTTACTGTTTGAAAAAAGTTAATAAAATCGTACCGACCTTTCAAAACGAAAGCTTTTTCAATTAGAATGTTCATGCTGACTAGAAAAACACAGTTTTTAGTTTTAAATTTAATTTCAAACGAGGAAAACAAAATTTCAAATAATATTAGTTTAGGTTAAATGTAACCTACACGCAGTAACGTAAAATATACTGTTTGGGGCTCGTGGCATAAGCATTAAATGGGGTCCCAGAAAAATCGTCAACTTTGTAATTTAATTTTGAAAAATCATTGAAGTAAAATACTCTTTATTATTAAAAAATCAGCAAGTTCTCTAATACACGAGGATTTTCTATTTCATCTCTGAAGTTAGCTTCCCAATGTCGTAAGTAATTAGGTGGTAAGGCTGGCCTATTTATTTGACCACAGTCTTTTCTTATGAATGCTTTTAATTTACTTCATTTTGTATATTTACTTCTTCTGAGCCCAAGGCCTCTTAGCCTGGTGGGGACCAGGCAAGGGGCCCGTGACATTTTGCCACGCTGGCCACCCTTTAGTAACGCCACCGCCTACACGGCAACAGTTTAGTTACAATGCTTATTTAGGATTGTTAGTCCGCCTCAAAGGCCATAAAGATTCCCTTGTCCAAACAAAGTAACAAAGTGCGCAAAGCTTAAATATTGGAACTGCTAAGAGCTGGGTCAGCCAATCAGTGCCGCCCATTAAACAATTTTTCTATCGATAATGGCTTGTGCTTTGTGTGTATTGCAACAACAAACTGAGCGGGAACACAGATATGTATAAAGTAAAAATTGCAAGATCGTCCAAAGGTTAATTAGATGGCAAATATATTAGAAAAGTTGAAAGTAAATCCTTCAAGCGTAAAATTCGGAACTAATACTTCTTTTTTAGGTGTGAAAATCATCTAAATTCAATCTCCCGCCCTTGGTTTGAGTGGGAGAATGTATCAGACTTTTACTGGCTAAAAACCCACTCCTGTTTCTGCTTTGCCATTGTGCCAGGGCCTCGGGGATCAGTAGGTTTCACTGACAACTCCTTAAGGCGAGCATGGTACAAGATACGCCGTCGACGACTTGGGCATAAAGCGCAAGCCAGTAGATTGAAATAGCATTATATGATACTTCCCGAATAATATAAATCTGTCAAATGACTGTCACAGACTCACAAGTAGACCGAACTTAACTAAGTCAAAAGAAAATCTTTTTCAAACTTGCAGTTTCCCAAACACCATTGTACACAAAAAACGCCAGCTGGCCATATCTGCGTTTCATGTCGAATTCCGTTCTCCAATCGGTAACGCCTCGGTGTCAGCAATTGTAAAATACGATAAGTTGGTAGCCATGTTGAAACGCATGAGTTGGCCACTCGTTCTATAATGTAGCGATTGTATAACAAAAGATGAAGCGTTGAACATTTTAGAAACGATAACAATTCATTATATCATTTCGAACGTTGTGAACTTGGCTACGAGTTTTCTATTCGTTTGTTCTAACCACGTGACTTAACGTTGAGTCTCATACAATTGATTACTTTTCGACTAGTGTCATTGCAGATTATCAACTTGGCTAGGGGGGTGTTCCTCTCCACATCTGTGGCGAACTAAGAATGTAGTTTGCACTACGTGGCTGGGTTTAAATGAACTGTAGGAAAATATGTACTACCAGAATTCTCAATAAATTGGCCTGTGTGTGTGATGTTCAGTGTCTTTTTTTCAATGGCTTCAGTTTTTAATTTTTCGTGTATCGATGCGTTTTTATTTAGCTTTTGCTCGTTCTATGGATGAAAATGAAGAAATATTGAAAACAAATGCAGTTCCATTTATTTCTCTGTGACCAGCGTTCCATTTAGTCCATGTCTCTTAGTTTGTTCTTTTTTGGAGTTTGTAAATCATTAAATAACATCTCCCGCTTTAGGTAGAGCGAGAGGGAGTGTAAGACTGAACACGTTTGTTTTCTTGATAAGATTGCTTGATCAGAAATTCAGATTCGGAAACCATTTAGGTTTCTCTCTTTACATACAAAATGTAGTAAGAACGTTTGTGCCTTGTATGGCTAGTGTTAAAAAGCTTTTATTATTTTACGGAACCTTCTGTACGTATAGCCTCTTCATCAAGGCCTCTTTAGATGGTTTGATGAACAATTTTTTTTAATTTATTTTTTTACGGTGGGTTAAAATCATCCAATGACAACTCCCGCTCTTGGGTGCAGCGGGAGATAGTGTCAGACTGTTACTGACTAAAAACCCACCCCGTTCCTTCTAGCCATAAATATGAACGTGATTGTTGTGTATATGTAATGGAATATTGACCGGTCAAAGTCTAAGATAAGGAAACCACGTACTTCGAAGTTTCCCCTCAAGGTATAGGTACTGGCCAGTGGATCAACTTTTTTAATAAAGAGATACTGTTGGTTTCATCGTGGATAATAACCATTTAAGGATTTAGGAAGGCAGGTTGTGTGGCTGATTTTTAAGTAATATACTTAATATAATATTATGTATATTTATATCAATCAGCATTGGATTTTATTATATTAAATTCAATAAACAATTATGGATAAAATAAATAATTAGAGATATAAAATTTTAATTAAAAAAATCATCATCATTTCAGCCGATATACGTTCACTGTTGGACATAGGCCTCCCCCAATTGTCGCCAAAAATAAAATTAAAGAACAATTTCAGAGGAATAAATTCTACATCCACACACGTCATCATCGCCTTTGTCCCGTGTTATTTGGGATCGGCACAACACTTTTTTTTACAAACGCGTATACCCTTTTTATTACCTCCAATGCTCACAGTACCTACCTACATAGCAGTGAAAAATGACCGGTCTAGAAAAAATCTAATAGTACCTTTCTAACGGCGAAGGAAGATCAATAGTGACTTGCATTTTTCTAGATACCTAGACATTCATAAAACTTGAATAGAAAACGTCTGATCCAAAGGTAAATGATTATTCTCTTCTTTTAATATCAGTAAAATGGGAAAAAAATGTGCAAATTTTACCTTCATATTTTTCATGATCGACGTTTTCAATGGTTTACGACTCTCTGGCCTCATATTGCCTTCTACATTTTCATAATTCAGTCGCGTAGAATTAGGCCATGCGAAAAAAAAGGTTAACACAAATGCAGTCTTTATCTGCAAGGGATTAAGGTTCAAATTATAAATCGGTCAGTGGCATAATAAAATGTAATTCAGGTGAACGCTTATTTATACAATAGCCTCAAGTTGGAAACAAAGTTTCAAGGTAGCGTTACTTTTCACTTTACGTTTGGCACACACGAAACTTTGGTAATTAATAACAATTTGTGGAGTAACTTGTACCAAAAATGGTTAAACAATAAAGCAGTTTAGCGTACTTGATTTTATTTTAGAATAATTAAAATGGACACTCCCTTTTTTGAGTTATCAGTAGCTTTTTTTAAAAAAGAGTAATCATGGAGTTTCTTGCCAGTTCTTCTTCATAGGAAACGACCAATTTGGAACTGTGCATAAGCTTCGTGACGTTTTATAAGTGCCCATGTAGGCCTATGTGAAATAAAAACTTTTGACTTTGACTTTAGTGCGAGTTTTTTAAGCGTAATCGCGTTGATGTAAACGCCAATTTGTAATATTAGTGTGATAAGTGTCATTTGGAGATAGTAACTTCCTTTTTGTATACACCTTAATTTCACAAAACCAACTCCATAATTGGACCACTAAACGTACGGCGCTATACTACTGGTACATGGTGGACATCCCACCTATACGTATAAAACTTTTTGGGAACACATTCATTGCACACAGGTACAGCTGAAGAATGGAATTCTCTGCTGGATTCTCTATTTCCTGATAGCTACAATCTGATGATTTCAATAAAAAGTGGTCAAGAGATTAGGTTACCTCTAGGCAAGCGTGCTCCATTGTTGACCACATCGTGCATCGTCGCTTACCATCAGGTGAGATAGTGGTCAAACGCGACACTTAATCGTTCAAGTAAAACGTTGACCTGATTAAGTGAAAGATTAAGAGACGCACTAGGCTACCAGAAATACCACAGAGTACCATCCGCTCTTAGTATCAATCAAGACAAGAAGCTAAAAGGCTGAACGTCAATATTATTCCTAAGTATTCTCTCCTGGAACTCTCTGCCACTAGGTGTCTGTGTCTCTACTACCTACATCTGGTCTGCTTTCAAAGTAAGATCAAAAGAACATCATCTGGGCTCACTCATTCCAAGATTGATCTCGTACTTGGCTTACCATCACCCGAGATCGACGTTAAAAGAGTTAATTTCATTTTGCACAGTATTTAAATTGAATATTGGTTTAGTTGTACCAGGGAAACAGAAGGTGTCAGCTGTTTGCTTCCCGCGTGCGACGTGACAGCGGAACGTAAGAGTCCCACATATCGTACATTATACAACACTAGTGGGCCATGCATCATTTGAGTGCTTTTCCTTCGTACGTGTTAGAATTTTTGGGTTTCTATTTGATATTCATCTTCAATTTATGAAAGAAAGTAAGAAGGGATAAAAGATTTCAGATAAAAGCAGTATACTGAACCTATTTTGGTGGAGCCATGAGGCACACAACAACTTTATTTTTTATCTTTATTTTTTTTGCTTCTTTTATTTATGTTTGGGCCTTGTGATGTACCAAATAAATTATTTTTCTTTCTTTCTTTCTTTATACTCATTGTATGGCCAGCGGCTAATAAAATGGAAATATTTTCTATAAGGAACGCACTAATGCATTTTGTTGAATTTATCCAACAATAAATGGAAGGAAAAGGACTTACGGAGGATGAAAAGATGCGTTGGTTCCTTCGATAGCAGCCTCCAAAGCGCGCCGGTTCAGGCGATATTTCCTCCAAGATTCGCGAGAGAAGAGAGTTTGAGAATTTCACCACACAGCACCAATATTTTCACTTTTTTTAGAGTTTTGTTTGGGAGGGAGCGCGGGCGCACGAAGATACGTGTCACCAGAAGGAATGAACAGGAAGGAAAATCCTTCTCGAATGAGTTATTGAATGAAGTGTAATATAATGTTGCAAGTATGTGTTTATGCTTTTATAATGAGGTACAGATAGAACAAATATAGATAAATAATGCGAATGGCGCAGACAATTCCCCCGGCCTAGAGGTTTTCCTCTAAATTACAATTTTATGAGAACTTAAATTGAGAAAAAAAAAGAATTTAATTAAAAATAGAGTTAAGCGCAACTGTAAAGTAATTATTGAGTGGGTAGAGGACAAAGCCGCACTACCGGGCGTATGTAGGAACCGGAAGCAGTTCTAACCTTCACAGTCCTAACTATATTATCCTTTCCAGGATAAGTCGCATCTATGACACCTAAAGGCCAACAAAGCGGGTGAGCGTTGTTGTCTTTGATAACAACAATCGTACCTACTTCAATAGGCTTTGACGGTGTGTTCCACTTCTCACGCTGTTGCAAGGAAGTGAGGTACTCCTGGCTCCAACGATGCCAGAAGGAATGAGTTATTTTATTAAGAAGTTGATAACGCGATAAGCGATTGTCTGAAATGTCTGTGACATCTTCAGCAGGTAAATACTTAAGCGGAGTTACGTTTAAAAAATGATTAGGCGTTAAAGCACTAATATCAGACGGGTCGGAGCTTAAAATGCTTAGAGGTCGATTGTTTAAAAGACATTCAATTTGAACAAGAACGGTACTAAACTCCTCGTAAGTTAATATTTGAGAACCAATTACTTTAAAAAGATGAGTTTTGACACAACGAACATTAACTTCGCTGAGTCCATTAAAATGAGGACCGTATGGCGGGCTATGTTTAAATCGTATACGATTTTCAGCTAGTTGATCGCCTATGTAATTTATATGAGATTTGGATTGAATTAGGGCGTAAATTTCGTTCAATTTGCGCTTTGCGCCAATAAAGTTTGTGCCTCCATCACTATAAATCATAGCAACAGGACCTCTACGAGAAATGAAACGCTTAAAAGCGGCGAGAAATAAATCTGAACTAAGGTCAGAGACTAACTCTAAGTGTACTGCCTTAGTTGTTAGACACACGAACACACAAATGTAAGCTTTGTGGCTTTTAATTCCGCGTTTTCGGATATGAGTAATATAGAAAGGGCCACAATAGTCCACAGCGGTATTAACAAACGCTTTCGCTTGTGAAACGCGAAAGTCGGGTAGATCACCCATAGGAGGGTAAGTATTTTGAGGTTTAAGTTTAAAACATTTGTTACAACTATGTACGCGTTGTCTTACAATATTACGAGCGGATAAAATCCAGAATTTTTGTCTAATGATAGATAATAAAAGAGCGGGACCTGTATGCAAATTAGTTACATGATAAAAGTCAATTACGAGTTGGGTAAAACGTGATTTAGTTGGAATTAAAATGGGGTGCTTTTGACCATAATCAAGTTGAGAATGAGTTAACCTTCCACCTACTCTGAGAATATTATTTGAATCCAGAAAGGGGTTGAGTTTAGCGAGACTTATATTTAATTTTTTATTTGATTTTAAAGCGTTCATTTCTTCAGAGAAATATCTACTTTGTACGTAACGTATAAGGTATATTTCCGCGGCTTCTAAATCAGAAACGGTGATGGAACCATGCGAAGTTAATATCTTGCAGAAACGTAATATTAAAACCAGGCTACGTAGTAAAATAGAATATTTAGAAATGCGGTCAATTAAAGATTGAATAGGTTGAGAAACTTCTTGCGTTACTTTAACTGCGAGAGCGATATTTTTAGTTTCCATTACTTCCGAATTATTTTTATTCAAATTGACCTTAAATGGCTTGATTGGCCACTGATTTAAGGGGAATGAAAACCAATGCGGAGCGTTAAACCAAAGAGTTAAATCTAATAATTGTTTAGGCGTTACGGGACGAGAAACTACATCAGCGGGATTTTCAGTTCCATCGATATGAAACCAATGTTTAGCAGGTAATTTTGAATTAATTTCAACAATGCGATTTGCGACAAATGTATGAAATCTATGCGAGGGCGAGTGGATCCAGGTGAGCGTGACTGTTGAATCAGAAAAAGCAAAAATATTATTAATTTTACAGCGTTTACTTAAAACTTCTACAACTGAGTTAATTAAATTTGCTAAGAGAAGAGCAGCACATAACTCGAGGCGAGCTAAGGGCGTATTTTTAAGCGGAGCGACGCGTGATTTAGAAGTAAGTAAGAGGACTGATCCGTTATCTTCGTCATTAGAACTAACCCTTATGTAAACAGCGGCACCATAACAGCGCTCACTGGCGTCTGCGAACCCGAGGAGAGTGACATGAGAAACCGAGGTGATACCTACATGTCGCGGGAATTTTATTTGTTCGAGATAGGAAAGTTCTTTGTGAAATTGATTAAATTTATTTTCAATGTAAGCTGGTACAACGTCGTCCCAATCAAGGTCATGCTTCCAGCATTCCTGAACTAAAACTTTCATGAACGCGGTAACTGGACCTATAAGACCTAAGGGGTCAAACAGCCGTGCGGTTGCGGATAAAACGGTACGTTTCGTACATTTAAGAGAATTATTATTTATTTTAAATTGAAAAGAGTCCTCTACAGGATTCCACTGCATACCTACAATTTTAGTATTATTATTAGCGTCCGCGTCAAATTCAATATTTTGCGAACTTAAATGAGTTGAAGGAATTTTATTTAAGAGTTCGGAACTATTAGAGATCCACTTTACAAGGTTGAAACCGCCTGACCTGAACATGGCGACCATTTCTTGATATGTAAGCTCAGCTATTTCAACGCCATCTAGCGAACATATGTATTCATCCATATACATATGGTTTTCAGCCTCGTAAGCCGCGAGCGGGTAATTATCCCGACTATCAGATGCGAGTTGGCGAACTATCCTCATAGCTAAATAAGGCGAGCTTGAGACACCGAAAGAAACGCGGTTAAATTCAAAAGTTGAAATCTCAGAATCTTTATCGAATCTATATAAAATGCGTTGAAATGCGTGATGATCAGCGGAAAGATTAAGTTGAAAATACATTTTTTCGATGTCTGCAACTACAGCAACGGAAAACATGCGAAGATTAATTAATAAATCAAAAATGTTACTTTGTAGATTCGGACCTACGTAAAGGAGATCATTTAGCGATTTACCTGAACTAGTTTTACAGCTAGCGTCAAGCACGATGCGAGTTTTACTGGACTGTTTATCCGGGCGGTAAACAGCACGGTGCGGAATATAATAATGCGGGATATTGAGAGAGGGATCTTTGACCTTGGCTAAATAACCTTTGTCAAGATAATCTTGAAGCGTAGCGTTGTAATTAGTTCTGATTTCGGGATCAGAATCTAACTTTTTTTCTAAATTAATGAGGCGACGCATCGCCGTTGAGTGCGAATTTCCTAAGTCTGTACACGGAGCCTTAAATGGTAGCTGCACTGTGTATCTACCTGTTTCATCGCGAGAGTAAGTTGAATTAAATATTTGTTCACACTCCTGATCATCAGGACTCATGTGAACCTTATTAGGGACGCTTTCCAGCTCCCAAAAGCGTTGCGTTAGCGTGTCTAAGCTAAGCGTGCTAGTAGCGCACACAAAAGTTTGCTCGCTTTTATTTTTATTTATTTGAGCGGGGCGAGAGCGTGAAGTTATGCGAGGTTGACAATCAGCCCGACCCATGGCTATGTAACCAAGGGTGGTTTCCACAGCGACGACCGAGGAGCCAGGTAAAGTTACCTTTCCACTTCCCAACAAAAGCGGGAAAAGTTCATTGCCGAGGAGGCAATCAATCTCACCGGGAACGTGGAACGCGTCATCAGCCATAGGTAAATTACGTAATGGAGTGAGATTTGTGATATCTATGAATACGTTGGGCAAGTCGTCAGTAATACGATCTAAAACCCGAGCGTGAATTGTATAACAACAGCGGTGATCAAAGCGAGAAAATATTTTAAATGTCGTAGTACCATACGTGGGTATTTTTGCGTGACTTATACCGAAAATAGAAGATTTGTCAGGAGTAATTTCTAAGTTTAAACGTTTACAGCAAGCCTTTGTAATAAAATGACTCATTGAGCCTGTATCAAGAAAAACGCGGAGAGTATAAGGTTTATTATTATTATAAGTGTATACGGAAGCGGTAGGCAACAAAACAGTTGTATTATTTTCAACGCACGAGGTAGCCGAAGTCATTGATAAATAAGGAGCGTTTGAATTTTCGCGCGCAACGTTATCACCTGTCGATACGCGTGGCGAGTCGAGTGTCGCGGGAGAGGCAGTCGGTGGAGGCGCGGAGGCCGGCGCGCGGGGCGCGCCGGCGCCGTTCTCAACCGACGCGGACGGTTGTGCGCGAAGTGCGCATGGAGCGGAGCTATGTTCAACTACCCGATTGTTGGAAAAGTTAAAGTTGTTTAGATGTAATAGCGAATGATGTTTACGGTGGCAAATCGAACACGTATTTGTTGACTTGCACATTTTAATATCATGAAATCCTAAACAATTACGACAAAACCTATGTTTGTTTACAAGATCTGATCTATCTTTTGCGTTTTGATTCATAAAACGAGAACATCTATAAAGTGGATGTGAATCAGGGGATCCACATACCTTGCAGGAACGCACTGGGGTGTCCTGGGTAGTACTCGCGAGGGCTTGACTGTTTCTAGGTTTAAATGAGGATTTATTATTTTCGTTATTATTATTACGAACTTTAGAGGGATTAGAGTGATTACGAAGCGTTATTATTTTACTTTGTTCTTTTAGAAATAGCGAAAGATGATCGAAAGTAGGTATTGTAATATGCCTATGCGATTGTTCGAAAAGGTTAACGACCTCTTTATCTAGCTTACTGAGTGCAATATCAGTTATTATAAAATCTGACAAATCTTTTATGTCTAAGCGACGTAAAGCGGCTTGTGCCGAATGAAACTGCTCGAGAAACGAATCAATAGATTGATAAGGTTTAAATTGAATCATTTGATGTAAATACATGGAAGCTTGTACGCGCGTATCTTGATATTTTTCTATTAAATCATTCCAAATGAGTAGGTAATTATTAGCGGTAGGTATGATACCTGAGCAAACAGTTAATGCTTTGCCCGATAAACAACCAATTAAATACTGAACCTTTTCGGCGTCAGTAAGATGCGAATTATCATGAATAAGACTTTTGAAGTTTTCATGAAAAGTTGTCCATTTGCTGGGCGTGCCATCAAATGAAGCAAGTTTTAAAGGCGGTAGTTTACGATTTAAAAACTCGAATTTATTATTAGTGTTATCATTACTCGTATTTTGTGACTTCTGAATGTTAGATTCTATTGCTTTTATTTCACAATAGATTTCATCAAATGCGGATAGTGAGGCGTAATTCGGGTTTGTCTTCGAACCACTTTCTAATAATGCTAAATTATAAGCATCAAGAGTTTCCATAAAGTTTGTTCTAATGTGCTCAAGGGAGCTAATTCGAGCTAGAAATTGCGATTTTAATGAATTATTTACGGAAACTTGTAGGCCGAGATCGTAAATGGATTGCACAATTTGAAATAAATTTTCTTTTTTAGACTCAAATAGAAGAACTTTAGGATCTTCCTCGGTCGAAGCATAGGATTCTTTATCAGATTCCCTAACCTTACTACGCGTGGAAGTCATTTTAAGCGTTGAGAAGTACCTACTCGAGTTTTTAACCGTGTAATAAAATAGATGAATGAGTGAATGTACGCGAGCGTGCGTGAACAAAAATGGACTTGTCCGTGTGCGTTATATTTTGAGATATATGTGAAAATATGCGTGAGATGACTAAAATATAATTATAATACTTTAGATAATGGGTGTTTATATTAAAATATGATGCGTTTTTATAAAAACAACTAAGCGTTGATGAGAGATTGAGCGGGAAATGTGCCCTATTGGGCGCGTCTCGTGTATCACGTAGACGAGTAATGGCGGATGCGTAATTGTGCGTTTTTAGCGTTTTTATGCGAATAAATAGATTTAAAATGATAAATATGATGTGTGTGATGAGTGTAGCGTAGATGCGTAGTAGATATGCGTTTTTTATTGGGTGAGAAGGACCAGAACACTTGGAAGGAAAAGGACTTACGGAGGATGAAAAGATGCGTTGGTTCCTTCGATAGCAGCCTCCAAAGCGCGCCGGTTCAGGCGATATTTCCTCCAAGATTCGCGAGAGAAGAGAGTTTGAGAATTTCACCACACAGCACCAATATTTTCACTTTTTTTAGAGTTTTGTTTGGGAGGGAGCGCGGGCGCACGAAGATACGTGTCACCAGAAGGAATGAACAGGAAGGAAAATCCTTCTCGAATGAGTTATTGAATGAAGTGTAATATAATGTTGCAAGTATGTGTTTATGCTTTTATAATGAGGTACAGATAGAACAAATATAGATAAATAATGCGAATGGCGCAGACAATAAATATCAATATTCCGAACAATTAGATATGTTTTGTGATACAAAAACATATTACAGTTACCTAAACAAATTGTAAAGATTATGGTTTTATAAATTCACGTATACAAGACACCCAGACCCGGAACAACTATCTGTAGGCCTGTGGGACATACAAGTTTGTGGCGGAATCGAAGTCGTGACCGACAGTGCAGTAGCCGATAATTCAACCACTGTGCCGACCCTGCCGTCGAAGTAATTGGTTGACAACATAAAACATTGTGCCCTCAATCAATAATGTGACTTTGAGCGGAAAATAGAAAACTTATCTCGTTTGTCACCCCACGAAAGCGTCTCCAAAATTGCGACACAAAGAATTTCTGCTCTTCGCTTGTTTTGGCGTGTTTCACAAACGTTTTGTTTTTATTACGAACTTTCAATTTTATTCAAGCATATTTTCTTTTGTGTGCCTAATGTGATTAATGCAGTCTGCAGAAAATATCTCTAAAGTTTTACTAATTAAATACGCTCGCAGCTGTTTTTCATACTTGATGAAGGAATCTTTAATTATCTTGCACCGCGTTTCCTGAAAAGATAATTTTTCAGGAAACCAAAATAGTTATGAACAAATTATTTTTAAACTTCTTTAGTAAAGCATATTCATAGAGCTTTATAATGTTCCCACTACTAGGACTCAAGTGTCGTCGCTAAGAGAGGGTTGCGCCGTAATCTACGACGCAGGCCCAGTGCGTACCTATTGGTAGATTTCACATGTCTTCGACTTTTTGGTTCTAGGAAATGCTGGTTTCCTCACGATGTTTTCTTCCACCGATTTGAGAGCAGTGGTGTTTTCCTAATATTAATTTTAAAAATTCCTTAAAAATCGTTACTAATATTATAAAAGCAAAAGTGAGCTTGTTTGTTACGTTTTCACGCCTCAATGGCAAAACCGATTTCGATGAAACTTGGTACAGGGATAAACCATGTCCTGGAATAGGACTTAGGATACTTTTTATCCCGGAAGTATGTTCTCTTGGGATAATTTTCTGCTATCACGCGGGCGAATCCGCTAGGAGCAGCTAGTACACATATAAAACAGCATTTTATTTATTTATGCATTTATGTACACACAAACACTTAAAAAAATTAAATTAACAAATACAGAAAGAAGAGTACAAAGGTACTTACAAAGGATGTTTAGTTCCCGGAACAATAACAGAGAACCCTGTTTTGAAGTCTTAATTTAAATAGCAGTATAAGTTTGTTTTGAGAAATGCACATTATATTATAAACTAGCTTCTGCCAGCGACTTCGTACGCGGATCCTGTTGCTTATGCCAGCGACAACGGGGTCGTCAAAATCAAAGATCTGAAACGTCTGATGTCGAACTCTAAGAGCCCGGGGACTGGAAAACAACGTGATGCGCGAGACGATTCGAGACGTTCCAGATCTCTCCCTTCCACTTACGCGCGTGACAGTGTGCAAACACCTTAGACATGGTGCCAATGTCTCCTTGTTCGATGTAATTAATAAATGGGCTATAGGAAAACGCGCTCCTTTCTTTATTCCCTAAAATTGTTCCCATAGCGTGATATAACTCGACACCAACGCCATTTACGAAATGTTTAGAAAACGGAAACTACATATTATTTATCCAAATATTATAGTATCTTAGCCATGTGCAGCGCCCCTTAGTGAACTACACAGCGGGTGATGTAACCTACGACCAACTTATTATTTGCGATTGGTACAGTAATCGGAGAACATTTCCGTTTTACATGATTTCTGTGTAGCTTTAACCATAAAGGCTGCAAAAGCGACGGAAGCTTAAAAAATGGAGTAATTTCTCCCGTTTCCCCAACATTTCCCTTTACTGCTCTGCTCCTATTGATCGTAGCGTGATGAAAAGTACACTATAACCTGCCCAGGAGTATGAAAAATGATTGTACCAAGTTTCGTTAAAATCCATCAAGTAGTTTTTGTTTCTATAAAGAACATACAGACAGACAGACAGACAGACAGACAGACAGACAGACAGACAGACAAAAATTTTACTGTTTGCATTTTTGGCATCAGTATCGATCACTTATCACCCCCTGATAGTTATTTTGGAAATATATTTCATGTACAGAATTGACCTCTCTACAGATTTATTATAAGTATAGATAGAAAACCCTGACAGTGTCAGCCTCGGGAGACTAATAGAAGTTACCACTTTACGGTACAGTTTTCTAGACACGGGGAAAGCAATATTTTCACGTTAAAATGTTCGCCGCAAACAAATTGAAACAGTTCGGTGGTTACATTTGTACAGATGCATGTAATAAATAGCATATTGGATTTTATGTGTACGTGCTGATATTGCGAAATAATTAATGGTATGCCAAGACTTTTTAAATCGTGAATAACTTATTGGTTACTTTAGATATAGTTTTGTAGTGTTTTGGATCAACGAAATAATAATATAACATTTATTTTCATCACAAATGTTACGATGAATACGTACATAATGCAGAAATTTTTTAGAGACTGGTGATCGAAATAGGCTTAGAATACCTGAGTTATAGTTCACCAGGCCCCCAAGACTTACAAGTAGACAAATTAGATTAGCTAAACAAAATTTTTTTTTTGTGTTTTCTAGTAGTAATTAATTATTATTTACTACTAGAAAATACTACTACTTTAAATCATCATTCATTTCATCCGATAGACGTCCACTGTTGGACATAGGCCTCCCCCAAGTGTTGCCAGAATGATCTATCCTGTGCGTCCCGCATCCATCGGGTTCTCGTTCTCGGAGCCTTCACCAGGTCATCGGTCCACCTTGTAGGAGGTCTTCCGCGCTGCGTCTTCCAGTACGTGGAAAATATTGTGAAAAAAAAATAAAAAAGAAAAAACATTTTTACTCTAACAGGACCACATAATTATGCACATGATTTATGTGTGTGCAACTATGCATGTTTTTTTTTTTTATCTGATATAAACTAGTGCTGTATTTACATGTATAAGATGCAGATTATGATATTAAAGTCCACAAGGCTTTGCAGGTTAAGTACATAATTAAATAGTAGGATTCCTCCCTTATTTTCATTTCGCTCTTACCGCAAATTCAAGAGATAAAATCTTATTTAAAGCTGGGGCCCAGCCGCTATAAGCTGTAATACTTTTTACCATTTAAAATGAAATAACAGGCTTTTCTTGCTCGCCCTCAGGAAGGGCAAAGAAGGAATTTTTTAGGGTCCATAAGTATGTTACTACCGCGTCTTACACGCCTCGAGCAATTTGCTCATAGGTATGTAAGTACCTAAGATTCGTTTTGGAGAAAATGTCACCATGTGACGTCAGAGTAAGAAATTGAATTTTTGTAGCCCTTAACAGCCATTTTATTTAATATTTTGTCAACATTTTAACGTGTCACATTTTAATAGGTTATTATTTTGACTTCTTTAATAGCAAGATTAATAGCACGCAATGGCTATTGAACTAAAGCGGTTTTTTATGGGTAGGAGAAATCATAAATTACTTCTAGCGTTCTAGGAAAAGACGTAAAACCACATAGTTTTCAGATTTATTCCTATACCTATTCGATAAGACTTTGCTTTATTCCAAATTTTAGGATTCTGGGTCAACGAGAAATACTCTATTTTTGATTTCATCAAAAGTGTCGACATTTATATGTTATTTGTGACATAAATTGCCCTATTTTTTTTCTCGTTAACTTAAAAGTTTGATTTTTTCAAGGTTCAAGGGACCGCAGACGTGAGTATATGATTTTAAATTTAACTCAATACCTCCATGCGTTCCCGAGATTAAGTGTCTTGACAGACAGACAGACGGACAACAAGGAGATCCTATAAGGGTTCCGTTTTTTCCTTTTGAGGTACAGACCCTAAAAATACTACCGGGACAAAAAGTCACGATATATCTGTGCGCTAAACATAATCCCAAACCATTCGAACGTGAAGAAATAACAAACAACACTTACCAAGTTTCACCTTTATAATATGAGTATTAAATATGATTTCCTGTTATATAATTTAGTAATTTAACTGTATTGTTATCTATGATAATAGACTCATTCACTCTAGCCTTGAAGACACCTAAATCACAATAGGACGAGAGGTCCACAACAGGCATTATTGTTCCAGTCCTTCGATCTACCTACGCAGTATAACGAAACTACTAAAGTATTAAATTTGGAAGGTAAAGAACGTTAAATGTATAAGGTTTAATAGCAACAATAACTCCTTCCAATAAACAATAAGAGACTTTGGCTACTGTAAGTACTAGTACACTGTTTTGTACGTACGCAATCTTAATCGGACCGTTCAAGATATACATAAATTCCTAATGTTCCTACTTAGTACGGTCCAAATATTCTAGGTCTTAGACGGAAAACAAATTGCTGTCGTCTAATAGATTGGCGGGTAAATAGTGACAGATACTGGCCATTTCTACCAGAAAATATAAATTAGATGCCATTTAATACTAATGTTTACTTACTTAATAAATGTTTTGGCCTTCTCATTGTTATTAAATACTTTTTGAATTAAGAACATGATATTTTTGAATCGTTCGAATTGATATAGGGATGTTCCTTAATCATAGTTTGAATGTGGATATTATATAGTTTGAATGTAGTCAATCCATTGCATTTTGGCCCATCTAAATTCTTGCGGTGTTGGTGAGCACTGAGCCAAGGCGGAGGCGGAGGGGGGGCAGTCTAAGTTCTCGTGTATAAAATTTAACTTTCTATGAGGTGCGAAATCATCAATATCTTCTTCTGCCCAGGTGGAGTGAGAGCTAGAGTGTCAGATTTTTACTGGCTAAAGCCCACCTGTGTTCCTTTAGAAATCCTTTCCAGAGCCGGAGTACCTTTTAAACAATGCTACAGTTTTGAATAATCCCGCAGATAGAATTAAATACAATAGGATCAATTTCTATAAACTGCTTCAATAGGATAACCAACAAAAACATACTATAAACACTAACCCGTTTATCAGCAATAAATGTGTACCCTAAAGGGTTGTTCCAAATAACCTACTTAGGCGTAATAATACATATTCAGCAGCGATCATTTACGAGCTCTATACGGGCAATATACTCTGCCTGAGTCAGAGGGGCTTAATCCAAATCAGCATTAAGGGTTTAATAGGCTTTAGTAAAAATAACGTTATATTAAGGCGTAAACTTTGACATACACCACATTATGTTGCAATACATCCCTAATGCAACGGAGGCTAGATTGTTCCTATTTCCAAATTTCATCAAGGGGAGGCTTAATGAAACTTGAATGTAAGTTCGGAATTAGTTGCCTGGGCTTAAAGAACTACACTAAAACGTAAAATATTTTATCAATGAACTAATAAAATATTCATATCACCTTTTTTTGATCCAGTGTTTTAAAAACAGATAAAAATAAGAACTTATTATTAACCGAAAATAAATATAGACTTCTGGTCACTACAAAGACTTCCTGATAGAAAACGCTTTGGCACTACCCAACCTGGTAATTACACCCAGAACTCCAAGCTCAAAGACGCGCGGTTGCGATTGCGACCACTAAGCCAATCGCGACTGCGCGGCTTCTAAACCAATGCTAAGAAACAGTAATAAAAAATAGCTATTACCGCTACTATAGTCTATATGGTCATCATATACACACAATTAAATTATATGCCCCACCCCATATACGCTACATAAAGCGCAGATCTTCTCCGTACTAATGTTTATTCAAGCGCTGCTGTCGCTTCATTTTCCGTTCTATATTCATTACTGTGAGAAGAACCGGTAATTCTATTCAAACAAAGATTTGATTGTTTTTGTTTGTGCTGCTTCCGAGGATCTGGAGCTAGCTGAGTATACAAGCCTTGTTAGTCTGCAGGTATGCAAAATAGGATCAATTTTCTCTTATATCCATAGCTTGAATTTTTAAAAGAATAAGTTGGCTGTACTTACCCGAGTTCATGTTTAGCAATAATAATATGCACGTGCTACAAGTGGCTTTGAACCGATAACTAGACCTGTGGATTTCAAACAGTGCAGTCCGCAATAGTGAAAACTGATCCACCAGAAGTAATTTTTTCTACAGATATAATTACCTATCTAATACAATTAATAATAATAATAATGACTCTGTTCCCGACACCAGTAGGCTACTATTTTTTATATTTTTAATTTTTTTATATTTAAATATTTAAAAATATAATTTATATGTGTTTACGCATAATAAAGGAAATAAGATGGAGGGGAAGAGGGAGGCCAAAGATGGATGGATTGTGTGAGAAGTGATATGAAAGATAAGGGAGTTAGTGATAGCGTGACGAGTGACAGGACAGAATGGAAGAAAAAAACGTGTGGTGCCGACCCTAAATAAAACGGGACAAGGGCAGGAAGTTGATGATGATGAGCGAGTAATTCAGGATTAACCTTACAAATAAGTACCTATACATATGTAAGGATAAGCCGATAAGGATACATTTCGAACACCCTTGTAAGGCAAACTAAACTGTTTGTTCAGGATGCAGAAACTGGCAATTATCCTTAGCTTAAAATACTTATAATAATATTATGTTTGTGGAACATAATAGCAGTTGTGCTGGTATAATGATACTACATATAAGCTTGTATAGCTTTCTTACTGGGAATTCAGAATAGTGTTAGTCCTATTACTGCTAAGATGTGACCTGAACAAAAGAAAAGCAGGGGTCGCCCACCATTGACCTGGTGGTCTATAATCGAGAGAAACCTGAAGTTAGACCATTTGTCAAAGCCAACATTCCAGTACCCCTAGCCAAGTTGATAATCTGCAATCGTTAACGCTAGTAGAAAACTTCAAATGTAAGTGAATGACATTATCTCAACGCTTAGTCACGTTGTCAGGACAAAAGGATTGGGGGCGTAGCCAACTCAAAGTGATCGACGCAAGAGAAACGGTTGCAATTTGGCTAGGGAAACAAGCAAATAAATGTGGATTTATCAAGTGTAGACGACTTCTCGTGTAAGGAATTGTTTGAAACAACTTCGAGCAATTGGCTAATTGCTGTCCCAAATCTTCGCTTTTCTGTCGCCGTTTATTGTCAAATTAGCTGAGGCACTTTTTGTTGTTTCTAATTATGAGCATAAACAGGGTAGGTATATAATCAAATTAAGCGTTATTTAGTGAGTCTGCTTCTAATTGAAAGTACTTCTTGGTATTCCAATGAAAATGTAGTCTTTTATACATAGACTTTATCCCGTCTGTATTTTACTGGGGCCAGGGTTATCTGAATGGAAACTCAAGCTCCGGTATAAAGGCTAGAAGGAACGGGGTGGGTTTTTTAGTCAGTAAGAGTCTGACACTATCTCCCGCTCCACCTAGGAGCGGGTTTTGTCATAATATGATTTTCACCATCGAAAAAAAAAAACCGTCTGTATTTGTTTAGATACTTATGGTACAATTCGTATTTGCGTAAGTATGGTTCGTTAGCAGTGTGGTCGTAAGCACGATTGTAGAGTATGAGATCTTGGGTTTGATTCCTGAGTCGGGTTATAATTGTTATGGGGTTTTTACCCCACCGCACGTCCAAAGCACGTAAAGCTATTGATCTTGCGACTGATGTTACCCCGATTACCGGAATATCCATAGATAAGGATAAGTACTAACGGTAACATCGGTCTACGAGGGTAAAGGAATAGTGAGTGTACCTACGATTTTTCTGAGTTCTGACTAAAACCACACTTGAGTCCTTTAGTTGCTTTTTGCGATTTAGGACCACGGTTTCCCTTTCAAAAATTGCCCGTGACCTAGCATGACATAATATAAACTAACTGCTGCTTGTGCTATCGCAAAAATCGCAAGAAAACATTTCTTGGAGATAAAAAGTATATATGTGCTATCCCAGAACATTATCTACTCATCAAAAGAAAAAATTAATAAAAAATTTATTTTTTATATTTTTTTTTTATTTCTTTTTCTTTCTTTCTTTCTTTATGTACCAAATATCATCGAAGTCTATTCAGTGTATATGCAGAAGTAACAAACAGTCACAAACTTTGGCCTTTATAACATGAGTGTCATAAGCTAAAGACCTGTGGACTGAGTCTTATTTACTGCTCCTACATAACATTATTTTGTACGTAACTCATGGTTAATACTGGCTGAAAACTTTCGAGTACCTACTAAAATACTGGACAGATCTATTTGGCTACTCACGTAGCTTATGTACTAACCCAAATGTCCTTTATACGTTGAACTAACTTTACAACTCCCTAAAGATATTACAAGTTTTACTATAAGTATATTTTATGTTTAAGAGGGCCCTTCGTTGACTATAGGCGAGTGGATCGCCTATAATCAACGTCGAGCATGGTTTAAAAGCTAGTTGCTTCATCTAACGCAATCCAACGTAATGTTTGATGAAGAAGCAATGCGGAAAAAGAGAAATAACCCTTGAAAATTCTGTCGGCATTCGGTAATTGCGTGATTTACTCGAATATTTCACAATACTTGTTCCAGGAAAAACAAGTGTTTAAGTTTTTCAGACAAATTGTCGTCATTCAGAATCTCGCTTAAAGCAAGGTTTCTATGGATGTACTTTTTTATATTATTTTAAATCTAATATAAACAAGTGCTTGAATGCGATCCCACCTGGTGGTAAGCAGTGATGCAATATTTAACAATATTTTTTTACATATAATTTTACACAAAATGTTTTGAATTCCATAGAAGCCTAGATAACAACCACAAGATAGCTGTTTAACTAAAATATTTGGAAAAAAATGTGCAATAACATCATAATCACATAAGAGCGGTTGAATGGAAATGTACCTCGAGTGGCGCGCTCTTAAGTCATCTACGTTCAGAGGCGTCAAGAACGGCTCGATATTTACTGCCAAGCCCGTAACTGATCCCCTGTGTGAGATTATTCAAAGAGGATTTAGGAGACATCCGTCTCTTTTCACTCCATTGGGAACAAACGAGACAGCAGATAAGGCGCTGAGATGCCAACAGCTTGCAAACGAGTCGCAGTGGCTTAGAAAATTCCAATCGGTAGATAGTTAGAATGCTATTTAAATAACTATATTCAGTACAGCTCTTATACCGTTTTCTTGTTAGGAAAATACTTAAGGATTTATTAGCTCGGAATAGTTTTTGTTTTGTTGGAATAGGGCTGTCAATATCTTTAAACAAATAGTGTATTTAATCATTTTTGGGCGGGTCATAGACAACTCAATGTGATATCAATGGGGTAGCCACTACCATATTTTATACTAGCAAGGGCTTTTTTTGAATCTATGTCATGTCGATCAATCTAGCATCAATATACGTGTTATTTTTTTACCAGCTTCTACCAGCAGCTTCGTCAACAAGAAAGTAGGAAACAACTGGGACCAGTTGTAAACGGGGTCTAAATTCCCAAACAAAATTTAAACCTCGTTTTCCTTTCTGGGAATCCCCTTAGGAGCAGAATTTTGAAATTCTCGCTCGCAAACGTCTTTTTAAATTACTTTCCTAGTCCCAGCTGTTTCGGCAATCAGTCAGTTTCTCCATTTATATTTATAGATATACTAGCTTTTGCCTGCTCTACCCTACTCCACCTTACTATACCTTATTCTACCTACTCTACCTTATTCTACCCTACTTGTTTCTTAAAAGAAAAAAATAAACTAAAGAGAAACAGTTTAAGGTAGAAACACTAGGCTTCTGACAAATAAGTCAAATTACTGTCATCTATAATTCCTTCAAAAAGCTAAAGGCTAATTTTCAGGAGTCTAAAACTGTTAATATATTGCTCGAAGTCTTGGCAGACGATGGATGGACCGCGCCGGCAGGCTGTCGACACCCGCATTACTTACAATGATTGGTTAACTAATTACTAGCCCCACTAGCTGTCCTTGACTGTTCTAGAGTTCGTAACTCTAGAAGGGAGCCGAAAGGTGACATAGTGATGTTAAGTTCATGAGTTGGGTTC
Organism: Mythimna lalbum; assembly: GCA_949319445.1. Classification (NCBI taxonomy): domain Eukaryota; kingdom Metazoa; phylum Arthropoda; class Insecta; order Lepidoptera; family Noctuidae; genus Mythimna; species Mythimna lalbum. The sequence continues at coordinate 18,253,801 of OX439346.1, read as the reverse complement.
TTTTCATTGAGCTGGAACGCTAGGCATAAAAGGAACATTGGTGTGGATTTAGTCAGTAAAATTCTGACACGCCCTCTCGCTTCTCCCTAGAGTGAGAGACGTCATCGGATGATTTCAAAACACATAAATAGACGGCACAGCTGATGGAGCGATTGGCTGCTGCTTTTTTTCCCGCGCCTTCGCTCACATACATAAAATGTAGCCTATGTTACTCAAGAATAAAGCAGCTTTCTATTGGTAATTCTCAATCGTAGAACTTTCAGAGATTACCTCCTACAAACAAAAAACATGAAAACAATCGTTACCTCTTTATAATTAGTGTAGATGGAACATTTGGTGTAACAAGAATTCAAGAGTGAATAGGTTACTTCTAGGCAAACGTGTTCCATCGTCGACCACATCATCGCTTACCATCAGGTGAGATGGTGGTCAAACGCAAGCCTATCAATAAAAAAAAACAAATTTCCTTTACAACAGCTTCGTATCATGATAAAATTATTAACATGGTTTTGATTGTACTATATAGGACTATAGATAACGGCACGGCCTGGCGGGCATTTTAGTACAAAAGATGTGAAAATAACATTTTGTAAATAAATAAATGAATAAAAATAATTATATAGTTATACTCGTATGGAGACACTACGTACAAGGGAGAGTTGGGATTGTGAAGAACAGAACAGAGAAAAGAACGTAGGTACTAATAATCAAAAATGGACTAATTCTACAGACGTTCCAGCTTATAATACAAACTAATATACCATACATAAGTGCAAGTGTATAACAAATGGGCACGCCACAATTATGGCGGTTTTTAGTCAGTAAGAGTCTGACACTATCTCCCGCTCCGCCCAAGAGCGGGGTTTGTCATTGGATGATTTTTTCCCACCATAAAAAAGTGTATAACAGAAATAAAATACGATGCATGCGACCAGTGACGTCTTTAAACAGCTTATGAGTACTCGAACACCACGTTCCACAAGTTTCATCCCCAAACGGCTCGAAAATATTAACTGCCAACAAGGTTTTTATCTTTCTGCCGCATAAGGTTCCCCGCAGTCGCATCGGTATTACCAGTACAGCACGACGAGCCATGAAGATGGGATGGCGCAAGAGTATCGACACAGGTAGCGTCCCACACTAAGGGTCTAAGGTACCTATCTTCCACGGAAATAAAGACATACCGTCCGGTCGCTTGCCATCGTGAAACAGTGTCTCAACGAACACTTCTTACTTAAATATACATAGATAAATATATAGTCTATATTGTATACCATAAATACAATTTCAGTAGGAGCTTTAAATTAATAGGGTGTCGGAACGGGCCGTCTTATCGCTAAAAGCGATTTTTTACAGACAACCAGAACATTAACATAGCTCTTTATCATTTAATTTGAAACAGAACAAAACATTTTGTAACACAAACTGTAACCAAAATTGTCGCTAAACATCGCTAAGTAGGAGATTAATTCAGTTTCCAGTGTGTAAACAGTTGTATTTAGTTATTGACCAGCTTGTTTAGGACTAATTCTAGTAATTAAACACTGTTGTATATTTGTGTCTCACCCACCATGTTGGTTGTTAATTTGTTCTAGTTTGGCTGCCCCAACCGAAATTAACTAACAATACTCTACGTGATTATTTTGGTATGCAGAGTAGGGATCTCTAGGGTGCGGCAAAATATGTTCGTATAATTTTTTTTATTGTAACTTTCCCCGCGAGTAAGTTTCGTCTGTAAATTTCTTCCATTTGAATTTTCTAAAGCATTTTCGTGCATGAAAAGATCAGGTAAAGCTCCGAGGATAGTTTCGCTTAAAATCTAAAACATGTAGTATCAAATTAAGACGTTTGTTGAGCCTAGACCTAGACTATAAAATAAGTGGGATTAAATAAAGAGGTAAGTTAAGACAATAAATTAAGGAGGACCTAATAAAGAAGAATGAAGGGGTCAGTTAAATTTAGGCTGTAAAAAGGAAGAATTAGTTAAGAAGTTAGCTTAGATTATACAATAAGGAGAATTAAATAATAACATTTCTTTATTATCAGGCAACTAAGTCCTCTAGGTAAATAAAATACTCTAATATTTCACGTATAGGCCACGGAAACGACTACGTGTAGAAAGCTATTTACCTACTATAGGAGAGCAACTACACGGAGAATATCTATCCCTTCTAATATCGTTAGTACAACCTAGTATATTATACAACATTAGTTTTCATATATGCGAAACCCTAAACACGCGTGTCTAGTATTTTTATGTAAAAAATGCATGCTGTAAAAATTATTGGAATCGATTCAGTTACTGATTCTGAACAAACTATAATCAGGTTTTGCATATAAACACGAAAAATAAGGTTGTATAAGCTTGCAAGTCTATTATCTAATAAACAAAGTTAGCATAAAGTAAAGTTAACCTTTTCCCTTTATTAACAACTAGAGCAAATTTTATAAATATTGTTTAGTTTCGTCGATGTTTGATTGAAGTTCACTTGAGTTTATTTACTGCGGTCTCCAATATAAGTTCTTCGGTACACCGACTGCCGCTTCTCATGAATAGGTAATGCTAAACAGCGTGTGTACACATACATAATCAATTAGGTTGACTACAGCGGATAGAATATGAAGCGATGTAATCCTGAAGTCTTATGACCACAGGACTTTTCTGTGGTCATAAGACTTCTAAGGGTTCAGTTTTTTAGATGGGAAAACAACCAATGACATCCACCGCCCTTTTCGTGTCAGACTATTACTGACTAAAACCTACTCCTACTTCCTTCGTTACTTTTCATTCTAGGGCTGGGTTCTCTTTTCAGAAGTGAAAGAAACCATGGCTACAGTAAGCTTCGACCCTGCTGGGCCCCTACGGTTTGCTGACATCTCCTTGAGGCACGCGTGGAATACTACGCGCTGTCGACGACTTGGGCTCAGTCCTGACGGTTACCAGACAAGATAACGTGGTCCTAGAACGCTAAGGGTAGTCAGTAAAAGTCTGTCTTCGCCCTAGAATGGAGAAGTCATTGGATGATTTCCATTCTCAAAAAAAAACTCTTAGGTTACTTTAAAGTAACATAGGGCTAGGGGATAAATAGCCTTGTACCCTTTACTATCGTCAAATCATCAGTTAGTAAAATTTCCCTGCAGGCCTAGTCAAGTTACGACCGTCTCGTTTCGACTGTCTTTCGTCGATCGCCTTGAGTCGGCCACGCCTACGATTTGACGACAACGCTCAGTAACGTGGTCAGAACAAAGGAATCAGAGGTGAGGTCGACTAAATACCCCAAAAGCTCAGGCTTCTTTTAATTCATTAAACCCCAAGCGAACACCGGCTCGCTCTCTCATTGTCTTTCTATTGTGTCTCTTTCTAGTGTGTCTATTAGGTACGGCATTCGAAAGTTCTTCCACTCGATAACAAAAAAAGTCTAGGCTTTAAGCACCAAGCAACCCACGTGTCAATAAAATAAATATTTGCTCCATAGCCAATATCACTGAGAATTTTTCATCACGTGTCTCAAAAACAAAAACAAGCTGTATTTCAATCGGTACACTCTTCTCACATGGCCAGTTTTATTAAATAACAAAGTGGACTCAAACTGGAACTGTGCGAGTATGAATTCATTTAGAAGTCCGCAGATTTCATTCATATTGTAGTAGCGGCTTGCTCACTGTATTTTATAATGGAGGATGCGCTTGGAGCTCTGCGTAACTTGTTAATATTGTATGACTATGACATAACTACAAAATAAGCACACTTTCATGACCTACAAACGTAAAGTATGAATGAATAAAAAATGTTAATACATACTAACTCGATAAACAAGAAACAAAATGTTTAGTTTCGTCTGGAAAGGCGAAATTATTATTATTATGTACATTTATAACTCAGTTTTATCTGCAGACTAGTCCGCATGAAAAGGCTGAAAATGTTATGAATTATTAATCGGATGGTAGGTACCTATTTCACTGCTTTAAAATTATTCGCATAACCCAGAAAAGCTTTTTTTTTTCATTTACGACTAACACAGCAATCTCATTTATTTTATAACTAACGTTCGCCGCTACTTATTTCGCATGAAAAGATAGGTGGTTATTTAAAAAGATTATTTTTTAGGGTACCGTATCCAAAGGGTAAAAACGGGACCTTATTACTAAGACTTCGCTGTCTGTCCGTCTGTCTATCCGTCTGTCTGTCACCAGGCTGTATCTCAAGAACTGCGATAGCAAGGCAGTTAAAATTTACATAAATTATGTTTTTCTATTGCCGCTATAACAACAAATACTAACAACAAAATAAAATAAAAAATATATTTTATCAATTGTTTTTTGCCGAATTTTCCTAAGGACGGTACGGAACCCTACGTGCGCGAGTCCAACTCGCACTTGGCCAGTTTTTTACATTTTTATTTATACATTTTTCCCGGTCATAATTTAACCTAATCTAAATTACATTCCGAGTAAATGACAGGGGCTAACAAATGTAGACTCCCCGTGACAGGCGTAATGCCACAATGCGACTTATGGTCAGGTGTTCTGGCTTTATGCTACTCTTGACATATTTTGGCGCGAATTAGTTTTTTTGTTTTATAATTATTTTATTTGATTTGATTTGAAAAGCTCGAAAATGAATTTTTGATTATTTTACATTTCTAAAAAGAATACCACGGTTAAAAAGTAATAATTTCATACCAACAAAGGTTTTTAACTGTAACTCCATCTACAACTGCTCAGTGTTCATTCCTCGTATAAATTCGAAAGTATCTTTACAAAAAATTCCAGAAGCATTTTTTGTAAATGAACCTGAAATATAAATAACGTACTTAAATGCATCTTTGTGTTGCACGAAAATACGAAATAAAATAAGCTATGTAATATATTTTTTACAGTAGCTTTGTCTTTCTTCTGAAAAGTTACCTGGACTAACTTAGACTAGGGAAGTGAAATATTGCACAAGGTTTCCTTTTATGATGTAGTCGAGCACCAAGAAAGGATTTTCCAAAACTCACCTCCTAACTGTCCCCGCACACGGGCCTCAAAAAAACGCCGCTTCAAGCTTCTTTTTGAGCCGCCCCTTTTATGTGGCTCGTGTGCGGCGATACCGCCACAAAAAAACGCTCAAAGCCGCTTCAAGCTTCTCCGGCCACGATACGCGCGCTTCAGCTGTTTTTTTGCGGTGGTTTCTTTTTTTTTGTGGCCGCTACTAGCGTTTTTTTGAAGCCCGTGTGCGGGGACATTAAGGGGATAAAAAGGGGGATTCAAAATTTTTATGGAAAAACTTTCTTTCACGCGGGTGAAGCCGCTGACAGAATCTAATTCGCATATATCACTTTTCTACTCTAAGACGACAATATATGGGCCACATTTCTATGAAACACTGTCGCATTGCGCCTGTTGTTTGGAGCCTTAAGTAGGAACAGAGATGTACCTAAAGTGTACATTTAAAATATCAATCTTTTCTGCTTAAAATCCACAAAGATATTCTTCAGGAATTTCATATTTTAAATAAGCGGTCTTATCTTTCGTCAGTAATATCAATGTTCAGAGATTTGAATATTTCAGCGTAGCCTGGCATCAACCACGGGAATTTATTTTCAGAGTTCCGTACGCAAAGGGTTCCACCGGGACCAGTTACTAAGCCTACACTGGCTGTTTGTCTGCCTACCTTAGGGTTTTGTCATTTAAACAGTAGTTAACCAGTAATAATATTCCAAGAATACAGCTCCTACTGAGAAACAATGTGCGCCGGACCTGCCATGCTACCACGAGCTCTTAACGCAATGGAACTATGTAGGGTGTACGGTGTACCTATAGCTCCACCCTTGGTGTAACTAAGCCAACATCGGCTCTGGGTGGGCACTGGATTTCGTCTGTTTATTTTAGGATTTAGTCATTTAATCAGTAACTTGGGTAACCAGTAAAAATATTGAAGTAATACAGCCTCACCTTCAGCCACCCATCTTCTTTTTACAAACGTACTACGAGAAGCACCGGGGTACTGTTAGTACTGGAGATAAAGAAAGAATCGTGCGCATTAAACTTTAGGCTTTATTCTTATTAAATTAGGTACATTACTTAACCCTTCAGATACCGTCAATTAGAGACACAATAGTAAGACAATAGATGCGCGGCCACCGGTGGTCGCTTGGGGATTCATGAATTAATGTATAAAAATATTCATGTTTAATTACCTGACAGCTACCTTAATCTCATCTGATAATATTATATCTTAAAAAATTCGAATAAGCATTTATATATTTAAATGTGATGTGCCAGTTCTAAACCCTCTAAAGAGGTACTGATCGAAGACACTCTGCACTATCGCAAACTTCTTCTTCTTACTTCTTTCTTAAAGAAGAAGTGAATGAGCATTCGAGAATCTAGGCTCGCTCGTGTTATCGTAGATCTTATTCTTCACTTTCCATCAGGTAAGATCAAGGTCGAGGGCTAGATTCATGATTTGGTTTTATACCCCACAGAACACAGGAATCATACATTCTTTCTTTTCTGTGTTCTATACCATATCTGAAACGGAACCCTCGATACGTTTGTCCAGAACCTGTTTCTATTCAATCATCTTATCGACTAAGCTGTACAGTATTTTCATAATAAATTGAAATCTCAATCTCCTTAAAATTCAGACTGCTTAGACCGATTCAGCATAAACTAGAGTAACGTGACTATAATTTTAACCTAACCTGTTAATCCGTTAGAGTTCGACTCAGGCTAACTTCTGAACTTCAGGCTCTATTTAGGTTTCATAAACCAATAAACGGTCTCGAATGGCCAAGTTAAATATACCTATCGAATAGATAGCGATGGGCCACCGGTACATGGTGAACAAGTAAGCGCGACTGCTGAGCGTGGGGTTTTGGGCTTGATTCCCGAGTCTGGCAAAAGGTGCTATTGGGTTTTTCTATTACGAATTACTTGAAGTTGTTTGTGTGTAACCACCGCGCTTCGAAAAGTACGTAAATCCGTTGGTATTGCGCCTGAAAGCGAATTGTACTCTTTAACTGTACGCTAAATTAAATTATCTGCAAAACATTAGCCTTGAATTTACCAAAAAATGCAATTCAGTTTCGTCAATATTAATTGAGTGTCAAAAATAGCCATTCAGTATTCGCTAATATTAATAGAGTGTCAAAAATTACTATTCAGTATTCGCTAATATTAATAGAGTATCAAAAGTATTTTGTTAGTGTTTATTTAAGGACTCAAAGGAATATTGCTGAACTACATTTCTTTCAGAAAATACGATCAATTTGTGTTTAGACTTTGTTCTCAACTAACATTCTTTATTTACCTTAGTAGTCGTCGGGTTTGACATGTAGGTGTAACCACATAAATACAGTAAATACTCATAGTAGATACGAGGTCAAAGCCCACAGGCTATCGTTACTCCCACACAAACACAGAACAGAAAATATTCTTACTCCAGAGCAGGGGTAGCGAACCTATAATGAAAACGGTGCCTCTACCTATTTTTACAGAAAAAAAAAACCAAAGCGCACCACTAAATATTATTTAAGTACCTATGGTGATTTATTGAAAAAAAAAACTTTTATTGTATCCCAAAATTCGTAAAGCAGTCTTAATATCAACAGTGCAATGTATCTTTTTATATACTATGGTGAAAGTCAGTACAATATCTGTTGTTGCAAAAATTGACAACAAAGATTGGCCATGCTGCCAGCGTTCTGGGCACTTTTCCTATTGATATCGATGAATGTTTTTATGCCTTATAATTCTATTTATTTTTCTTTTTCCACCTGTTAGTAAATATTATTGTTTTTAGTTTTGTATAATAATACCTATAAAGTTATTAATATTTGTGACTTTTAATGTTCATAAGCAAATAAGTATAATTTAAACTACATAGATGCTAAGTAATTTTGCATTAGTGTCAAGTCAAGTCAAAGTCAAGTCAAAATATTTTATTTCACATAGGCCTACATGGGCACTTATAAAACGTCAGAAGCTAGTGCACGGTTCCAAAAAAAGGAAAAATAAATATATATAAATTAAAACAAAGATGGAGCAGTCAATAGACACAATATTAATGATTTACCAGGGGGCCACATGTGCAGAGGCAGTCATTGCCAAACAAGCGTGTCTTCGACATAGTCTTTAACCTTGTAATATGCTTTTTTGATTAGGACACGCTTAATATGAGTTTTGAACTTTCCCTCACTAAGTTCAGTACCACCTTTGGCAGCTTGTTGTAAAAGCGTATGCTGTTTACTAGGAATGACTTGCTGGTCTTAGCTAATCTCCATTTGGGTAATACAATTTCGTGTTTACTACGTGTATTTAAATATCGCTTCTAATTTTAAAGAGTCCTAAGTTTTTACGAACATACAAAATGCATTCTAAGACATAAAGAGAAGGCAGAGTCAGGATGTCGATTTCTTTGAATTTATTTCTGAGGGACTCGCGAGGACCCATCTTATAAATAGCCCGTATAGGTCTCTTTTGCAATATGAAAATCGAGTCCCCAATTTAATTGCAATGTGTCTCTATTTTAACGCGTCCCATAGATTCTCCATCCCTGCTCTAGAGATAAAATAATGTTAACCGACCTTCCACAGTACTAGCTAAACTCTTGAATACTTTATACCTCGATCTCCTCGCGCTAAGTCTTTATTGTCCAACAAATTGCTATCGAAACATGTTATTTGGCCAGGTAATATAGAGAGGCAATTTGCTACTAAGTGATATACAGCACTTTAGGGTTCGTTAACTCCCCCACTGGAGATGCCCCGGCCACCGTAGGTGACGGACGGTGATCAATGGGTGCTCCCCGTTCGGTAAAGACCAAGTCCGACTCATCGGCGCATTGTGTTCCACGCGCGCCTCAAAGAGATGTAGTAGGACCGGTGCCTGAAAGAGGCTGCAGATAATTCGAAAGAGTTATCTCTATGAGGGCTACAAAAGGGGAACTGAGGGTCTATTTTTTGCGCTTCATCCTAGAGCGGGCGCAACGCCTCCAAAAAACTACATAGATAAAAGGGGAAATGAGGGTCTATTTTTTGCGCTTCATCCTAGAGCGGGCGCAACGCCTCAAAAAAAAATTACTTTAGTTGTAAGTTAAGTATAATTTAGGTTGAAGTATAAGGTAACCTAAGTTGAGAAGCTTGTGGTTGAATGACAACCGCACGGGTCGAACTTCGAGGCTAAGCTAGGTCGGTCCGTGAATACTTGACTATCCATTGCATATAGAAATTCCTACGTACTTTGGAAAGCAGGTTAAATCTCGGTTGTCATTTAATCATCTTTGACAGTCGTTACGGATAGCATAAATCAGAATATATGACACCACCTTCATCCTCACTTGGGTCGTAGAGGCCCAGCAGAGTTGACTATGGAGGAAGCTTACTAGGACCTTGGGCGATGCGAAAGATATCCCCGGGGCCCTGGAGCTCTCTCTCTCTCTCTCCGTCTCCACCGTAGGCGCAAGCTTGCGGATGACGAGGAATAGAACCAGACTCGAGTCGACGACGCATATTGTTCCAAGCCAACCTCAAAGAGATATCAGCAAAACTGAAGGGGCCCAGTAGAGCCATAGAGCCCAAGCCCTTCTGGGCCCCTATTTTTTACGTGAAATTTCAAATATTTTAATAATTAATTATTCTGCTAACCGGGGTGGAGCCGAATCCAACAAATCAAAGATCATTAAAATCGTTCTTGAGGTATAAATGGTATGACTAACACGACTTTGTATTATGTGTCAATATGATGATATGTATAAGTAATGGATGTATGAATAAAGCATGATTCCCTGAAACACAAATAGATTTGCTTAAAATAACAACCTCCCGACTGAGCGACTGACAAAACCTTTATTACAAAAATACACATCAACATATCTTTCACGTGCCCTATCTATAAGATGATGAGAAAAGTAATAAAAAAATATACTTGTATCTTTCCAAGATGATATTGAGCCCGTATACGACATTTATCTTTCCATTTACGAAAACTCCCATAAAACCGGGAAGTAAGTACTAACGCAATATATTGCGGGACGCTTTCGCGCCAAATAAAGTTTGTTGAGTGAAGGAATTTCTCGATTTTCACGATATTAAGTAATATTCTGTGGAGTATCTGTCATTATAATCTAATAATTATAATGACAGATACTCAATACCTATATAATGATTTATAAATTCCAAATTGAACATCAACGCATTAGCGTTGATGTACAATTTGGGATTTATATTAGATATTATATTACCTACTATATTATTTATATTATATAATTTATATAGTACAAATTAAACATATTATACAGAGTTATTTGTAAAACACTAACAACCTTGCAGGACTGTATTACTAACATACAACTTTTGTTCTAGAGAGTTGAGATGTGTGAGATAGAACAACAATCCTTCAAGATTTCGTTGTTCTATCTAACACATTTCAACTCTGAATTTTGTTGTATCGTTTCCTGCGCACTGTTCTCGTAGTAATAGTAAACAGCTTCCGAAACATTATAATTACACCTAGCAAGCATTCGCACCATTTTCGTGTACTCGACATTAGAATATTGATACATCATTATTTAAATATAATAACGTTCGCACTGCCGAATTTCGCTACAAGAACTCGTATGATGCGACGCAAGCGTATCGGCGACCGACCGACTAGTGAGGGTCGCCCATAAATAGGTCAAGTTCATTTTCAGCTACCCTCCGCTATTGTATAATTATATTTAGAATGTTCCATTTGATTTTTTTATTATTGTATGAAAATTTGATGAACCAAAATATGATAAATCTTCAAAAGTCATAGAGCAAAAGTTGTTTTTTATGATGGTCTTAACTAGCACTTAAAAGGTTGCTAGTGTTTTACAAATAACCTTGTTTATGCTTACAAACTGACCTATCTACAAGATATTTTATAACTAGAAAGCGAAGGGTCTTATTTTTCCTCCAAGGCATATCATTAAAAATAAACATCACCTTTATACTTATTTTACTGATTTCTTCTTCTGGTTTTTGTAGGTATGTGTTTGTGGTACACAAGCACATACAAAAACATACATACATCTATACATTACTCATAAATAAAATTGAAGTGTCTGGTTGTAATATTTCTGAATAACATTTTTTTACTAAATGCATCTAAAAAGTATATCCGATACCTATAACAAAATGCTATTTTTCACAGTTGGAAAGCCACTATTATGCAGTGATATTGGCCATTTTACTCGAAAAAGCGACGGGAGCACAGTCACGGGATAAACTAGTGTTTTAATAACATCACAGTGATCCTGAAGAAAGTAATTTTACACGACAGATGACAAGACGGTACGCAATTTGGCAAGGAAGCAATGATATCGGCAAAATTGCGATCTGACACACAGAACAACAAAATCACAACAAGAGTTTTGTGGCAGGATCCTTTTGAGTGAAGTTCTGTTGTTTATTTATTCACAAATTGGTTTCTGGTGGATATTGTGAAATCGAAGGAGATCGCAAGAACAAAGGCATTTGTATATTCAATACGCATTTATAATACAGGCCGATTAGACAAATACACTTTTGAAGAGTAAAAAAATCGAATCCAGTTTCATATTTAGAATAGAATTTGAATTTGATTGGAAAATAATTGGATTGTTTTAGAGTCAATTGGTTGAATTTTGGAAATGTAATGAAAGAAGTGAAGAAAATAGAATAGAATAATTTATAATATGTGTCCAGTTTTCCCGTGAACAATAGTAGCCGCGTACCCCTGAGACATCTAGTTGTCTGCAAAGTTATGATTGGTGTAGTTTTAAATATCAATTGTCTAAACAACAATATTGTGTGGAATCATTCAAACAGGCGCGATCTCAGTACCATGAAGTTGAGAACTTTTTAGTAATATTGATTACTTTAATAAAGCTGGTCGAGAAGGCCGAGTGAATACATTTGCCGATAAATATGGCAAAAATATTAGATCCGCATTTTAATACACGTATAATGGAAAACGAAGTGACTATACAGAGTTATTTGTAAAACTCTAATAACCTTGCAGGACTGTATTACTAACATCATACAGCGGCGGGAGTGTTTGATGCGCTTGCGTCGCGTCATACAGACGTAGGTAGATATAGCAAAATACAGAGTTGAAATGTGTTAGATACAACAACGATATCTTGATGGTTTGTTTTTGGCAAATTAATTATGTTTTGTAAAAATTCATAGAACAAAAGTTGTAGATTATGATCTTAGTAGCCACTGACAACCTCAGTACTTTTTACAAATAACCATGTATTGTGTAACCAAACCAAATCATTTTCTAAACTTGACACTGGCTGAATTTACAAATCGTGTGAACCCAAAAGAAAAAAAAAATTTAATAGTTTTTTCATTAATTTCACATGTCACTAAGTTTCATCGAAGTCATTCATAAAGCTTGAGTGATGACGTAATGACATCAAATAACTATATCTACTATAAAATTAGTTTTCTTTGATCACAGAAAGTTCCTGACATCGACTAATGATAACATTTACTAAGCGGCCTGTCCTTAACAATCCGGAAAAGTTAGTTATTAACTTATAGGACGGCTCAGATTAGATCCCGATCCTCTACCAGTCGAGTAGAAGTTTGTAAAGTTTGCAAACTTGTTACCCGTCTGTTATCCTATTATTACTCATTATGACTGTGAAAGTCTGTTTTGATGTTTGTAAATCACTAAAGCCTCAGCAGCTGAACGGATTTAAATGAGAACTCGAATAGATAAAACCTGGAATAGAATATGGATATAGAATACTTTTTATACCGGTAGTACGTTCCTATAGCATAAGCATAATCAGGCCGCTGCTGGGACTGAGGCCTTTTTTTTTGTATGGCTGGGAAAATCATCCAAAACAACCCCTGGGCGGAGCGGGAGATAGCGTCAGAGTCTTACTGACTAAAAACACACCCCGTTCGGCTCGAGTTCCCTTTCGGATAACCCTGGCCCCAGTAGGCTTCAGCATAGTTCACCGTCCGCAAGCCCGCGTCTACAGTGGCCGTAAATCGGGATCAAACCCGGCGGCGGCGAGAGCGCGTCTCCTCCTTTGCTAGCATTTCTGCTTTGCAGAAGGAGGCGACCGCCTGCCACTCCTCCTCACTCTGGACTATGGCCTGAACCAACGGCCGGGCAAGAGGTTTCCCCCGCCGATCACCCTCACGTGGGCACGGCGATGGGGACTAAGGCCTCTCTCTAGAAAGTGAATGGACCTCAATCCACCACGCGAGCCCAGTGCGAGACTATGGCATAAACAACTTTCACGCTTACCCGCGTAAAAGTTAGTCTTCTAATCAATTTTATACGTCACGTTCACTACTCGGAAGCACTTCAACTTCAGCCATCTGTCAAAATAATATCCCGGGTCATTGATTAATTGTGTTATATTTCAAATGGGCCGCTTGGCAAAGGACATTTTTTGTTCAATCGACTATAGTGAAGAAGGCGTATGATTGGGAAGGAACATCGATCTTCAGTGATTTCAGGTAATGGCTTGTGGAGCGTTCTGTAATTGATGTCTAAAACCAAGGCCGTAAGGATCATTTTTAAATATACTTATAAGATTTTTTTTAATTGCTTAGTTGGTGAACATTTCTTACTGTCTCTTGCTTTTCATTTCGATATTTTTTCTTGCTTATTCAGTTGAAAAGTAACTAAAGCCCGGCAAATCTAAGAAGTACCTACCGTTTGACAGTTCTGCACGCAGTACATTTTAATTTTAATTTTTTGATTAAAAGTTGTATAAGTTGTGATAAAATAAAAATAGCTTCATAATTCAATGCTTTTACGGAAAAGATAATAGAAATAGTTTGAGTTACGCTTAAACGAAGCTTTTTTTATACAAAAGTGTGAGACGTCAAACGGTATTTCTTAGATTGGTCGTGCTATAGTTCTTGGAACGAAAAGAAATTTAGGAAACATAAACAAACATTGTCAGATACCAAATACAATCTCAAATCAGGTACATAGTTTGGGCTAGAAGGTACCTACTGCCCAATTTATCAGAGCAATCAGCCAATTTCGCTCGCCATTCCGCCGAGCAAACCGCCGTTTTGATCAGCAATTGACCCCAAAATATGAATATAACATGAGCAAAATATGTTTCCTTTGCAAAACGAATCAGAGCGGCCACCGATGCGCGTTGGTACGACACAGGCAACCCGCTTCGGGCACAAGAATTAATGTGTATACGTTTGTATGGTAAAAAATGCCGGTCCATTGTTATCCGGCTCGTATTTTACACTGTGCAATCAAAACTCGTGTAATCCCAGGCTTTGGGCGGCGGGACAAATGGCATCATCATACAATGCATCGTGGAAAATACATCGGCAAAGTGTGCTCGGTTTTAGTTTTATTTTCTATGTATAAGATTTTATCTACAATAATGAAATTATATTCATTATTTTAGATAAAATACTATGTACAAAAAAGGAGAAACTGACTGACTGATTTTCCAAAATTCACCCTCCAAGGGGATGAAATGTGGGTTCAAATTTTTTCCTACTATTTTTTTCAGGCTACCCTTATAGCGAGGAGATCTTTAGAACACTGGTAGCCTCATGGGCGACTAGGGGCATCGCAGTCGGTAATAAAAGGCTGACAAACCTTCGGTTTACCGACGGCTCTGTCCTTTTAGCCCCTAATGCTCTAGAACTACAATATATGCTAGAGAGAGAGCTCGCGATGAATCGGTCTAAAACAAAATGTATGACCAACAGCACTAAACGTAGAGTCGAGGTATATGGGCAGGATATAAACTATGTCGATGTACGTATCTACTTGGGCCAGTCAGTTTATTTCGATATCAGGCAGGAGAAGGAAATCGATCGCCATATCAAAAACGCTTGGATAAGCTACTGGTCCATGAAGATGCTAATGAAGGGAGATCTACCGATTTCCCTGAAGCGAAAACTCATCGATATGTATCCTGCCCGTCCTAACCTACGGTGCCCAGACACGGTCGCTCACTGAGTAGGAAAGGTTTCGCCTTGGGGTTTGCCAACGGGTAATAGAACGCAGCATTCTGGGTGTCAAAAGAGCCGATAGAATAAGGATAGAACACCATGCTACGTCAAAAGAGGGGTACTATAGACGTAGGAAAAACTGCTGATACGATAAATGTCATAAAATCGTGGCGGCGGCGAGCACGCACACTTTTCTATACTTGTGCTGAAACAATGAACTATTCATGGCGTGCCTAAAAATGGTGGGATAAGAACGGATTTTCGAGTAAGTGTATTGAAAAATAAATAAAAGCACCCTTTAGTCTGTTACACACAAAACTATATTCGTACGATATCGCTAGCAGCTTCCATAATGCTGTCCGTAAGAGGTCGTTACGATATCGCTAGAAGCTTTCATAATGCTGAGGTCGTTTAAATCGACGGCCAAGTGCAATTCCAACCGTGAAGTTACTTCGAAAGTGCAAAATTGTGTTTCTGACTTCAGAAACTCACTTAAGTTTCACCTCGAAGGTAACCGTCCAACCGAACCGTGCTCAAGTCGTCGACGGCGCGTATTGTTGCCGCGCGCCTTAAAGTGTTGTCAGCAACCAGGGTCGAAGTCTACTGGGGTCAAAGATCTACTTCTGAAAAGAAAGCTCGGCCCCGGTATGAAAGGCACCGAAGGAACGGGGTGGGTTTTTTTGTCAATAAAAGTCTAACACTATCTCCCGCTCCGCCCGAGAGCGGGGATTTCTTTTAGATGATTT
The DNA here is from genome assembly GCA_949319445.1 of Mythimna lalbum. NCBI lineage: Eukaryota > Metazoa > Arthropoda > Insecta > Lepidoptera > Noctuidae > Mythimna > Mythimna lalbum. The sequence goes on along the minus strand of OX439346.1, from coordinate 18,238,098 downwards.
CTACCCACCGAAAAAGAAAACACGAAAAGTAAGAAACCTTTTTAAAGCAATGGTGGCCGAGTGGTAACGGCCCTGACTTACGAGTTGTAGATCGCGGTAGCGCTAGCTTTACTTTATGTAATTTATTTCATCATCACTGCTCTCAAAACGGTGAAGGAAAACATTGTGAGGAAACTGGAATGTCCCAGTACCAACTCGCACTGGGCTCGCGTGGTGGAGTACGGCCTATTACGCGGTTACTAGGTCATCATCAGTAGGCGGTTACTAGGTCATCAGCCGATGCGTCTAATGTAAGCATGCGTCATGGAGCTAGCCTCGATTTACTGTCGCAAAACTCCGTGTCAGCAGTTTCGTCGCCAGTACGTCCGTCGTTTGCTGAGATTGCAGAGTGCTCACCCCGGGCGCCCCGCAACTACGTGCCGATCACCGCGGCTCCTCCATGTGCCGCCGACCGACCCCTTCGCCCCGCCCCGCTACCTGTACACGTAGCCCCAGTGAATCCGCATCATCGGGATTTCGCTAGCGTCACCGCGAGCGCCTCTGCCGCTCATATATCGAAGCCTTTGCCTGATAAGGCGATGAATAAGGCTAGTAACGAAGATGGCTTTGTTACGGTGCAAAAGAAGAAGCGCCGAAAGCAAGCCAACCGAAACCTCTGCGGCAAAGCACCAGTTACTCCTAGTGCGAGTGTGCGTGCCGCTCAGCCGAACACGCCGGTGTATATCTCCCGCCTGCATTACACCACAAAGGTGGAGGACATCGTCGAGTATGTGCGTCAAAAGTTGAAGTACACACTGAGGGTGCAGTTGCTGGAGTCGCACCGTAACGTCAACTTCAAGGCGTTCGTGGTGCGAGTCCCGAACACTTTTCTGCCCTTCGTGTTGAAGGAAGACTTTTGGCCGCAGGGCGTGGTGTTCCGTCGCTTCCGCGGACAGGTGCCACAGAACAGCACGAAGTAAACGTAGTGCGATGTGAAGTGTTACTAACATAGATTTAAGTCTTATTTACTAACGACAACTTGTATTTACTCTATATGTATGTTAGTCTGTAAGGTATATATCTATGGGCCAAGATGCCTGATAATAAATGATTTATTATTATTATTATTATTATTACCTCTTTGAGAGGCCTGAGTCCCAACTGTGGAAACATTAAAAGGCTGATTTGTATAAGAAACCTTAGTACCATATCATTCTGGTTTAGCTGCTAGAACAATGAAGTTTCATTATTAAGATTAAATGGGATTAAGCGATCACCGTGTCGCACTTTCGAGATAATTTACGAGACTTGAGCAACGTCTCGAGTCGTAACTTTAAGTGTTACGGTACTAAGGAGATATACTTAGATTGAATTAGTACCTATATATTTTTTGTCTTTTAAACTAAGTTAAACCTTATTTATAAAGTTGTAAAATTATGTGTTAGTCTGTTGGAGATTGGAGACGATCTCATTTTTTGAGGGGGAAGTCATTAAATGACTCCTCTCGATCCCGATTAGTGGAGAGAGAGGGAGTATTATATTTTTACTGACAAATCAACGCATAATCGAAACTACAGGGCTTAAGAGCGAGAAATTTTGCACAAGGCACTAAGAGAGGACTTCCTAAAATTTACCCCCTAAAGGGATGAAACGTAAGATCCCTTTTTAAGTATTTAAAAAAAAAGTAATTTTCCGAGATCTTCCGTTTCTAATTTTGTAAATTAATGCATATTATGTATTAATAAATACATTTAGTAATTGGTAATTTTTTGAGCGTCTACAAAATTGAATTTATAAATGTATTTGTCAATTTTTATGCCTCTACAAATGCGGTTTATTTCTGAGACACTCAGTAATTCAAAATATTCTTAACACTGCGAGAAAAAGAAACGCTCCAGATTTTAATAATAATTAGTTTAGGAAATGACTAAAGTATATGAAATGAAAGGGAAATATAAAACAGGCGCCCCTTGAAATTGAATCAGGAATCCTAATCCAATTTCATAAATAAACGTGCCCAGATTCTGAGCAAATGAGACATTAAACGCTGAGCGAATAAATGTAGCTGGGTAGAGGTACAGTCACTGTAAAAATAGGTTCGTCACGTTAAGCTCTTTATTTTGGTTCTTTTAACGATACTATTGACTTTTACTCATAATTTTTTTACGCATAATTGAAGTAGATCGCATAGAAATGTACATTGTTAATATGTGAGCTAGTTACATCCAGCGATTCTTATGATAATGTTACATACACTGATTATTTTCTGTATTAGCAACATTAAATGTACTTTTGCACTGACAACTGGACCGAACTGTGACTTGACAGCGCGGCACTTTTTGACAGTTTGAGAGATTATAAAAAGGCACGCCGCGCTGCCTCGAGTCTCTTTCAAGTCCAGTTTTCGGAGCAAGCAACATCTTACAGTACACTAAATAACTTTCTTAGTCAACCTTTTCTCTAAAGGTAATACATAGATTACACGAGTAATAAAGAGGCAAAGTTTGTTCTTTTTTTATTGTAGGACGTAATCTCTGGAAATACAGGTCCAATTGCTAAAATGTTTTCACCGATAGAAAGCTGCTTGATTCCTGAATCCTGAGTGACATAAGCTATATTTTATGTACACGGGCGAAGCTGCGGGCAAAAGCTAGTAATTAATATTTTAAAGGGTTGTGCGGTGTTTAGGGTGGAATTTCAAAGTAATAGTTAAATATGTAGTTTTAAATCAGTTTTTGATATATGATGGAACAGGAGTGTCGTAAATATAAATTATTTAGGTAATTGTGACCCGAGTATTCTTTCATAAATAACAGATCAGAAGAGTCAGCCCTCTAAATACCTGAGCCAAGGCGTCGACGGCGCGCACTGTTCCCGCGCGCCTCAAGGAGTTGTCAGCAACAGGAGGGGCCCATCTGAGTCGAAGCCTACCGGGGTCGGGGTTATCCGAAAGGAAACTAGAGCCCCGGTATGAAGGCTAGAAGGAACGGCGCGGGGTTTTTAGTCAGTAAGAGTCTGACACTATCCGCTCCACCCAAGAGCAGGTTTTGTCAATGATGATTTTCCCCGTCGACAAAAAAAAAAGCCCTCTAAATACCTCACTATTGATATAATATCAAAGTCATAGACACACTCATGTCAACTCACTCAATACTAATAAAAATGCGAAAAAATCAGATTAGATCATAAAATGGCCAGTCCGCTGGTGAAAGTTTGCATGTGTTACTGGAAAATAGCACACTTGGTATGATTATAATAAGTCTTTATGAGATTATAATTTCTCAATAACATTATGCAACAATCTTGTTGTATACGATGAAAATTCATTAGTTTCCAACATAACCGAGTCTTGAAAAATAATTTACAATTTATCGCAATATTTTACAATCTTATGGCGTATGCAATCTTCCGCTAATATAAATATTATGCAAGCAGTTAAATATAGTCTTCCAAGCTGTAGTCTGCTCAGCGCTGCTTTTTCAAAAATGTATGTCTTTTTTTGGTAGGATATTATCAACTAACTTCTCTCACTGTAGATGGAGTGAGAAGGAGTTTCAGACTTTGACAATCAAACATCGGAAAACCAGCGTGCTGTGGTCTCGTCGCATTATGCAAGGGGCGACGGCTTTACGCTAAACGTTCGGCCATTTTGCGCGAATGTGACGTATATTTTTCAGTTATAATGATTATAATTTGCATTTTTTTCTTTCCGTCTTTCTTTCCTTCTATCTTTCTTTTTTTTACTGACTAAGATCCATCCATATTTCCTCAGTTGCCCTCTACGCACCAGGGCCTCAGCGACTCTTTAGAATAATCCCGCAAAAGGTATATGTCCCTATCATAGGATAAAACTAAGAAAACTAACAATAACAAACGTATAGCAACTTGACTGTACCCACCCTACATGACCGAGAAGGTAACGAGTCTACGTAAGCCCGTACTATCATTTATTCTGTTGCTTTAGGCAATGTTATAAATCCTTGAGTCACAAAATGAGTTTGTTTCTCTCGCACTATCTCAATAATCTTTATGACAACCGTGTACAAGCTCGGAACACTTATCTCACGCTACTCGTAATTTAAGATTACCTACCCGAGGGTGTTCTTCAAATTTACCAAGTATTTGAATATATTTATTTGCCTTCTGCTGTTACAAGACCTCATCATCATTATCATTTCAATCAAAAGACGTCCACTTTTGTACAAAGACCTCTCCCTAATGTCGCCACAACAAACGGTCCTGTGCATCTCGTATCTAACACATTCCCGCGATTCTCACCAGGTCATCAGTCCGGGCTTGTGGACGGAGAACAATGGGTAGCTCGACCAACCGAACCGAGACCCTCCGGTAATTGTCCGAAACGAGCCCAAGTCGTCGACGGCGCGCACTGTTCCCGCGCGCCTCAAGAAGTTGTCAGCAACAGCAGGGGCCCAGCTTGGTCGAAGTCTACTGGGGCCAGGGTTAGCTCCGAAAGGTAGCAGAGTCTGACACTATCTCTCGCTCTGCTCAAGGGCGGGCTCATTGACAGTTTATTTATATTTGTTTATCCCCACATCGGAAAACCTTACAGCAATTACACCAAAGAAGCAAAATTAGTTCAGAATCTGCTACATTCCAAAACCATCTGATCTACAAGCAATATGTCCTGCCCACTGACACTTAAATTTGGCGATTCTTCGGGTGGATAAGACATAGTCAAACTCTTATACGTCTCATCACATGATCAGAGAGAAAATATTCCGGAAACGTACCAGCATTGATTGGCTCATTGGATGGAAAAGCTATAGTTATCAAAGAGACAATATAAGGATATACGAAAAGAAACCTTATTTTCATTCAAGTAAAGCCGCAAGACCAGCTATCTATGCGATAATACCATCTAAATCCACGTGGCAGTAGCAAATCCATATCCATGCATTATCTCAGTATCTCTGCCGGGACGTGACCGTTTGTATTATCTGTGTACCTTTCACCTATGCGTTTCTGTGACGGCGGGAAAATACACTGCGGAGCGCTCAAATAGAGAGTAGTATTTGTTTATGAAAGGAGGGCTATTTCACAAAATAGATAGGTACAGAAGACAATGTCATGTATGTACTTCACTTTTTATACCTACGGTCGGTAGACGCACACTAATGAGCGTTTGAGCCGGAACTGTTCGACGAGCGGTCCGAAACATTACCGACACCGAGATATCGTTGCTCGAGCGCGCTTTGTATGTAGATTGACTTCTGTACTTATATATTTTGTGGCTATATTCTATACATACAATAAATCTGTATAAGTTTTTAGTTGTGCGCGCATCACGTAAACTGTATGAAGTCGATGTAGATAACTTTTATACATTAAAATTGTGTAACTTGGTATATTACTTAGGCTTTGTTTTATCGCAATCGGTTGACTGTATCGAAAGTATACCTACTACACTCATTGACGGCGTAAGAAGTTCACCAGCCCCCCTAGCCAAGTTACAACCGTTTCGCTCGCGTCGAACGCTTTTAGTTGTCCTTGCCGCCATTTTTTTTGTTTTGTCCACGTGACTGAACGGGTACAGGGCAGGTAGTGTGATAATAATATCGGATTGTGAATGTGTCAAAAAGAGTCGCAGGCTTCCTCTCATTTAGGGGTAAATATAAAGGTTTTATTAAACAAGCGTAAAGAATTACTTTATCAAATAAAATTAAGGTAGATAAATAACACTGTAATAAAGATAAATGGAAACAACTTCGCATAAAGAAAAGTAATCATACGAGTAATTTTCAGACAGAACATGTCTACACAAAAAAAAACTTCAGCAAAACAAAAACCCTAACGCTACTAATTAGACCTTTATACGAGCTTTAGGTTCAAGGAACGCAGAACAAAAACAATTACAACACATAATACGCTATAATCGTGCCACGAAACCCAACAAAGCAAAAACTGCCGCAGAATATGCGATACTACACGTCTTAGATATTTAATAAAGCTGTTATGAGACTCATTTTGACGAACAAGAATTTGTATGTTCATTCCTTGTTTGTTCCTCTGTGTATTATCATGTTTAAAGTGACAAGGAGATTATAGGCGCTTTGTAAATAGGTAACTATGTTGCCACCGAAATTCTAGGCCTCCAAATTATAGAAAGAAAAGAAAAATATTTTTCAGTACACTTACTCGTAAACCCGCTATTATTCCACCGCTTTTAGGCACGCAATATACTTTTTTTTAACACTAGTGCAGAAAAGTGCAGATGTTTTCCCCGCCACGATTTTATTACATTTATCGTATCAGGCTGGACGCGCGACAATCCGAACAAGTTTCCGCTCAAACCTCAAAAGTGTATTAAAAAAGTCGTTTGATACACGTGCAATTCACTGCAGCCCTTAGCTCCATAACATACCTACTCACCTACGGCTCGTGCGAATTTCGCCTTAGTCGCAATGACAAACTTTCTGCACTTGTACCAAATTAACTATTCTTTGGCGCACATAGATAGACAGTACAGAAAAAATAATGACATGACTGTACACGTCATAAATTACACAGAAAAGAACGAATATTGAATTTACAAAAAAAAAATAAAAAAGCATGTTACGTAGCCAGAACAAAGGGCTGGTATGAACCTCGTGAAAAATAACTTAAAATGCCTCTACAGTGGTTCGTAGATAGTGGAAACGAGCTTGGAAGCTCGCCAAATACGGAACTGTCCTGTTGATACTCCCGCCGTATCTTAATTAAGTAGGTACGTGTGTGGCCTACACAGAGAACCTACTGTGTTACCGAATGAAGCGGCTGGCAGGAAAGGTTATATGAAACCTTTTAGAATAGAAAATATTGCTCTGGTTTGAATACTATTTCCATATAGCGATGAATTGTTCGAAAATTTTTTGCGTAGCACACTACGCCGCCGCTGTAACACTGATGAGATGCTATCTAGACTAGTTTTGGTACTTTCTCATAAAATTCTGTGATTTGCGGAACAGACATCAAAGATAAAACATTATACTTGTAGGTTTTGGACCAACAGACACAGGGTTACTGGATTTTTTCGCATGATGCATGTCTTTACCGGACATGGTAAGTTCGAGGGGTTTCTGCACCGGATTCAGTCGGAAGAAACGCCCGTGAACGGGTAATTCGCCGCCCGGCTGTCCGATAACCGTCCGGACCAACCCCGAGTCGTCCATAGCGTGTAGTGTTACAGGCGCTCCACAAAGGTCCTAAAACGCAAAAGGTAACTGAACACTGGTGGGATTTAATCAGTAAAAATCGGACACTCTTTCGAGCGGGAGAATTAATTTGATATTTACCCACCCAAAAAAAAACGTTTACTTTAAATAGTATAAATATAAGTTCCATAACTGATGCCCATATTTTTTTTTTTTTTTGACTCTTGTTATAAGAAAATGAGAATCGATTTCAATCGCCTTCAAAGTGTCTTGTTTACAACGTCTTGTAAAATGTCCAACTTCTTGTTTTCTTGTAGTTTGTTGTAGAACATTAAGCACTTGTCAATTTTATACCTGATCAACTACCGCGCCCATTCCATTTCGTGCGGCACTAAAACTTTTCTCATTTCCTCACCAAGTATAAGAAAAACAGCCTTTTAGCGTGTTTCTAATAACAATTTGAATTTCCTTTAGGTGTAATGATTGATGACATTGTGCTCCGAGGTCTAACAAATTAGGGAAGTTGAAGAGTCATTGTTGAACTTTGGGCATTTGATTTCTTTTTTTACTTTTTTAGCGATTCTAAATTTCCGTAACAAAAAGACGAGCTTGTGGCCAAAGTAATAACAGCCGTACGACAGTTCAAGGCGATAGAAACCAGTATATCTGACATCGATTTTACCAAGGGATGTCGTATTTCCTAGTAAATGGGTTCATCATCATCATCATATCAGCCGAAAAACGTCCACTGTTGGACATATGCCTCCCCTAAGCGTCGCCACAACGGCCGGCCCTGTGCGTCACGCATCCATCGAACTAATTGGGTAATGGAAATTAAATATGCAATCATTCCATGTAAAATACTAGTATCCAGGTAGCCGATGTACAAAAGTACACCCGCATAGTACACAAGGAAAAGGATAGAAGCCAGCTGATTCCGATTAGACTGCAGAGCGATATCCACAAAGAAAAATGAAAAAGAAAATGAAAGGAAAAGAATATAGAAAAAATAAATTGAAGAAATTGATTTATCAAGAATCGCCGAATAGATTCTCGATTGGCAACCCCATACGAGAGAAGACGTAGTGTTGAAAGATCGCACACAACTCACAAGGTGGAACGACCTAAAAAATGGCCACTAACCACTTTACCAACATGAAAGTGAATCATCTAATTGATAGACTTAATAGGTTCTAAATTAATTCGCAACATCGATGTTATGGCCATATCTTCAACTTATCATATGATAGTGCTAGTACATTATCACTAGGCAACACGTCTCTTTTTCACAAATGTACGCCAGCTGTGTAACCAATTAGGGAATGCAATCTCGATCTCGCGAGATCTCGGCCATTTTTAGCGAGATTGATCTCGGACGAAAAACGGGCGAGATCTCGCGAGATTAACGAGATTGTACTCGACTATAAAAACGTCTTATTCGAAACGCGGATTGACACGGACGTTAAAATATTATAGACAGATACGTCAAACAATGTTTAATGCAAGAAAATGTATTGAAAAAATCCGTGAAAATGAATGTTTATCTTATAATACTTTTTTTTGGTGGGTAAAAATCATACAAATGACATGTCCCGCCCTTGGGCGGAGCGGGAGATAGTGTAAGACTATTACTGCCTTCGTGCCTTTCATACCGGGGCAGAGCTGCGTTTCGGAACTAACCCTGGCCCCAGTAGGCTTCGACCCTGTGCGCGCCATCGACGACTTGGGCTCGGTCCAGACAGTTACCGGACGGTCGGACAGCAAACGACCCATTGCTCGCCGTCGCAAGCCCGCGCCTATGATTATCTTATAATACTTATAATTTTTATTGTTTTTTTCCTAATTTATTCAAATATTGTGATTATTTGCAAAAAAACCACAAAACTGCCAATCTCGCGAGATCTCGAAATTAGCGAGATCTCTCGATATTGTAATCATAATCTCGCGAGATCTCGCTCGAGCCCCAATCTCGCGAGATTTGCATTCCCTATAACCAATACGTCGATATTATTAAATCCTTGCGCACTTGTTCGTGTGATTCAAATGATCTACAAAAGCCTTGACGTAACATAATTCCGTTTGTGTCAAGACACCACAGAGTTGAAAAGAATAGAGTAGTCCTTATTGTCACCATAACAATTTATAAAAAGGAGCTTAAAGTTGACACGGTGACAATGGAGGGTCTTACCGAGAGGATCTTTGGATGGACTTGACACAGAAAGAGAAAATATACGCAGACAAAAGAGCAAGCAACGTCTTAAACACACGGCCTGACAGGGAAACTAAAATTGTTTTTGTTTTATTATTTATTTGTGTGTCTATTCGAGCCGAATAAACATGTTTTCTTCCTTTTTCTGCCTTAGCATTCGAATACTAGAGATGGTATTACACACTCTTACCATGTGAACTAAAGCGTGTCATCGTTTTCTCGTGACCTGGCTGAGGACCTTTATTAATGCTGCCGTAGAAAAAATTGGTTAAATAGTGAACAACCTCTTAAGTTGACCAGCTTAAAAGCACTCAATCAAAATAAATAATTAATAGCACAACGACACAAATGAGGCATAGAAACTAACTCACTTTTACAATGAATAGATTATTTTCTGTTACAATCCACTCTTTGTTATTATTATATGGGTCAGGATCCCCAGGGTTCTGAGTTATTATAACTCAGAACCCTGGGGATCCTGGGGTCCTGGATCTTTGGAAGACGTACGAGGAGTCGAAACCAACTCGCTGAGGCCTCTTTGACGCTTTTAATTATTATTGTTATTTTTAATGTGGATTGTCGGGTAAAATATTGACAAGTCTACTCATAGGTCATGTCTACTCTAGTCTCAAGTCTCTCCTACCTAATAACAATTAGTAGGGATTGTAAAAACATTTTTTTTTATTTAGCTTCACTCGGTTCGTACTTTTAGCCAGTGTCAAGTTTATAAAGTGTTTAATATTTTATAGCCACTTGTGTAACTTTGAGTTCCATCAGAAAGCGGATTTAACACGTCCTAATGTTTTCGCAGCATTTGGCAGCAAATGTACTGAGTTAGCCTTCTCGGCAAGCTTCGCTGAGGTAGTCAATACTACAAAAACATTGTCAGTTCCTTTTTACCGAAATTGCGCCTGTTTCGATGAGTCCACATATTGTCCAACTTCTAAACAACTAGGAAATTACCAATTGATTTTGAAAGTACCCATATAGGCCTATGCGAGTTTGAAAAGACTTTTAAACTCGATGGTGGCAATTGTAGGACGCACGGGATATTTAGCATTACTTCAGTAGAAAGCCTCTGCCAGCGTGGCCATTCCTTGCTCTACAAAAGACACTAACTTTTACTCCATTGTTATTTTCAGTGTTTTATTTCAAGCAAAATGATTTGATTTATAGAAAACTTTGTTCGCGTTACGGCTTTATGACCCTCGTGGGACTTGAGAGGGACAAAACTGTTGAATTATTGCTCAGGTAATAGTTGAATGCTCTTTTACTTACAGAAATTTTTATTCTCGTTATTCAAGGTCCTTGAAAATTTTAATTAAAAAATTACCTTCAATATAATTTTACAGTTTACAAAATTTTACTACACAGTAGTTTAAAGTAAAATGATCTATTAGCAAAACTTTCGAGCAAAAAAAAAACGCATATCTTAAAAAAAAAAGACGCTGAAACCTCAATTTAAAACTGTGCTATCTTTTTCAAGTAAAATAAACTAGTGCGCCTTACCATCACTATTTACCACCAGGTGGGGATTGCACATTGACATGACACAATTAAAAACAAAAAGGTTTCTCTAAGAAGATTATATTTACAAAACACACACACACATAGTACAGGCTGTTTTTCACCAAAAATAATATCCAACGCCAACGGCCAGTAGTTAATGTAAAATAAATAAATCCATGACGAAGGAGGTTCAAATTCGCTTTAAATAAAAGTGAAACCTCTTCGTTTCTCCAATATTATTTCTCGATAGTTTTCGATTCGACATAGGTAAAATGTGTCAGAATGTTTAGGGTATTGGTCGGTCTTGGGTTTTTGTCATGTTTTCACAATAAATCATTTCCGTTCATAAATAATAATATAGTTCAGCTAACCCATATCGAGTCTAAAAAGAAAATTTTGCAAATTGGTTTCAGCAAATTATGCGTTAAGTAAGTAAATGATTAAGTAAGTGCCTGGCTTTATGAGGTACATAATTTGGATCGTAATGAAGTAAGAGAAATGCTATATGATAATGAGAAACTTTTAATTGCACTCGAAATTCTAAGCCGAATGTTAATCTCGGATAAAATGGAGTCATTTAGCCCATTCTGGATAAGGGATTATTACGAATAGGGTCGTTGTATAACTTTCAGCCAACCAGAGGTCGTTTTTACGATAATATTTCAAGTTTAAATTCAGAAGTACTTTTATTGCTTATCATGCTACTCGATTTAAAAGAAGCAACAAAGGCTAATGATTATAAGGAAAGTTTGGAAAGAACCTATTTAATGTCCCATCTCTGCTCTGGTAATCTTTGAAAATTGGTGTGAACTACTTCGCTTATAACATTACTTGGTTTTTGGCACCGATTGTAATGATGATAAATCGTTTCTTTGCCATATTTAGATAATTTTTTCAGTAATTTTAACATAACATCTGGTAGTTTTGCGTTTTAATGCGGCCTACCTAAAAGTCTTTTTTTAATTGTTCGTTAAGTCCTTGAGCTCCTCAGTAGTACCTACTAAGTTGAGCTGCACGAATACTGACAAATGCTTGTACTGATTGGATAGGTCCACTCAAATCTGTATGGTCCTTTCCTCAAAATACCATCTCAGACACCTGCATGGTTCTTATAAATATATTTTTTATCATGTATGGACTTTTAAAGAGACTTTGACTCCTGCATTTGTTTTGGTGTTTCTTCTCAAAGTAGTCAGTCAGCTCTAGGAAACATCGGCCTCATCTAGTTTACATTAACGAAAAAAATTTCGTGTAATTTTTTAATTTTTTAATCTAAGCATTTGCAAAATGAATATTTATCATTGATCATTTAATTTTCTTGTTTTTGTAGCATTTTTATAAAGCATGTTTTGCTAAAAAAAATACGAGTATCCAAAAATAAACATTTCTTAGGCACAATCGTTTTGATACAGAAAACGAAATAGCTCAATATGTTTCTGCTCATACGCTTATTCAAACATCAGTGATGTTTTAAAAGAATATTCTTTTCTGCGCTTTCAAAAGAATATTGCAGTAAACGAAGAAAAGAATTTATTTTAGCTTTATAATATTTGCTTTATTCTACGTTGCCAATATTACAAGCTTCTCTCAAATATGTTTTGCTCTCCTTTATAATATTTTCATTTTTAAAATGGAAATTATTTCTTTTAAAAATCGTATCATTATATTTGAATTAAATATTATTTACTTACTACAGAATTATCCTTTACTAGTGCCGCCCCAGCTTTGCCCGGGTGCAATTTATGTACATAAACCTTCCTCATTTATTACAATTTTTATTAGTAAAAATCGCATGAAAATCCATTGCGTGGTTTAGGAGGAGTTAGCTACTGGGATTAGGAGCGTGAAATTTTTCACAAGGTTTCCTAAGAGAGGATTTTCCAAAAACGGGTGATTTTGGAAAATCCTCTTTAAGGGGTCAAAACGGGGGTCAAAAGTTTGTATGGAGAAACGAACTTTCATGCAGACGAAGCCGCTAGTAGAAGCTAGTCTTATAAAAAAAATCTCGTGTTTGTTACCGAACTCCTACAAAATCATAATAATAATATTCCGCAACTATTAAACAAGTCACAACGCCGTCTAGCCCCAAGCTAAGCAGAGCTTGTGTTATGGGTACTAGGCAACTGATAAACATACTTATATATATTTCTAAATACATATACATTATAGATAAATTTCACCCTAACACAGAACAAATGATCATACTCATCACATAAACATTTGTCACGACCTCCGGCGTAGCAGTCAGGGCCTCTAACCACTAGACCAACATGCCAGCCAATGGCTTGACCGATTTTCATGAATATTTTTGTGTATATTTGGCAGGTCTGAGATAATTTTTATACCCGTTTTCCGGGTCAGCTAGCATTTTTGTTTTTTTTTTTTTTGTGAAACGTATAAATGAATAAGGTTTTTCAAAATAATATTGTTAAAGATATTGTTACGTACCGTAAATAAAGATTATAGTAAGCCGTTATCGTGGAGCAGCTGGCACTCGATTTATCCACGTCTTGCTCATAGCCCCTGACAGCTGGAGCGAGGTAACGTCCTCAAGGCACTGCCCGTTACTTACCTTATCCTTTGAAATATCAGTTTGTTTGCGGCCTTCAGGGCTTTTCGTGTTATCTACAAAATCTTCAAAAATTTTGACTATTCTAGGTTAAGTACAGAGATGCTACAGAGGTCCGATTCCATTCGTATCGGAATCAAATCGGAATTTAACATTCGAATTACGAAAATTCGAAATTTTAATTCCGTTTTCTTATTGCACCCTCGATTCCCAACACAAACCAAATACAAACAGTTTTTATTCTTATTTGACATGTTGAGAGTTTGAGCTTCACGAGTTTTTAATTTAGTTTTAATAGTTTTTCATTCGCGTCTGCCTTCGGTTCCGATTCCGGTTGTGATACCGATTAACGATTCCGATTCCGACAAACCAAATTTAAAAACTCCGCTTCCAAATTCAATTCCGATAAAACACTTTCTGTTACAACAATGGCACAATGTAATCAATATATTTGTGCAGTAGGTACCTAATGTCTCTTTTGTACCTACTTGGCTCACATTTTTTTAAATTAGAAGACGTGACCGAAATTCGATCAGCAAAGTTAAAATTAACACCAGTTCTTAATCCGTAAATCTCTAATCCCTTGAAAGTTCTGTTGCCAAGTCTTGGACCAGATGTTAAATCCCAACGAGAATGGGAATAGGCACAAGACTTCGCCAAAGTATCTCAAATGGTTTCCGAAACTGGTTGGCACCACTCTCACGCCAATTTGTTCAAATGTTTGTATAAATGGACAATAAAACTATGACCGTTTGTTTGAAGGTGAGAAATCATCAAATTACTACTCACACTCTGGGTGGACTGATGTGGAGTGGTCAGACTTTTACTGACTAAAACCCCACCCGGGTTCTTTCAGTTTGCGCTCCGGAACCGCGGAAATACTTTCGGACAATCGCATAGGAACAACATCAAGTTTTGTTTATCAAATAGATATAGTCAACAAAGAGAAAAGTAACTAGGGTCATCTGCGTTCGTTATAATAGTAATACTTAAACCACTAGATTATTAACGAGATTGACCTTTTACAAACATATAAAAAGGTAACATTCGATCAGACTTTCCTATACTAAATATTATACAATATAAAAGCTGAAGTCATTTTTGTTTATTGATTTGAACGCAGAAATCTCAGAAACTACTGGATCGAATTAAAAAAAAAATCGTTAATGTTGGAAAGCCGATTTATCGATGTAGACTAGGTTATATAAAATCACGCTACGATCCGCAAGAGGAGTGCAGTAACAAAAAACTTGGGTGAAACCGTGAGGGACAACTAGTTTAAATATTATAGTAAGACTAGCTTCTGCCCGCAACTTCGTCCGCGGAAAATTTCTTGTTTTAAAATAAGATTACACTCGATTAGACGATGCGCACGTTCAGCGCTAGATTCCTGAGCACGGGCCTGTGATGTTATGGCATTTTGCCTAGCGAGCCGCTGCGAGCGCTCAGCGCTAGTCTCCCTATCCCTTGTCTCAGAGACATGCTGCCTTAAATGAGATAGACGCTGCGCACGTTCAGCGCTAGATTCCCGAGCACGGGCCTGCGATGTTATGACATTTTGCCTACCAAGCCGCTGCGAGCGTTTAGCGCTAGTCTCCCTATCCCTTGTCTCAGAGACACGCTGCCTTAACTCAGATAGACGGTGCGCACGTTCAGCGCTAGTTCCTCGAGCACGGGCCCGCGATGTCCTCACATTTTGGCTAGCGAGGCGCTGTGAGCGCTCGGAGCTAGATTCTCTAGCGCGTGCTTGCGAAATATATTCTCTATTTCTCGAGAGGCGCTGCTCATTTTCAGGGGCAGATTCTTCCGTACGGCGTACTTGAGCGGCTCTTGTCTGTGATGTCTGCCGGGACAGTTGAGATTTCCTTTTAGACATGCTCTCAACAAACTACGCACAGACTTGAAAACAATTATGAACAAAAGGAGAGCGACTCGAACACCGTCCGCCTTTACAAAACAAAACAATCGTAATATCGAATAACTTGTATCGATTGTTACGATAGAACGAAGTACGAAACTACGAACATACAAAAACGTACAACGAAATTACGATATTTTCGATTATGAGGTATCTATCAACAACAACAACCATACGAACGAAACAACCGAAACCAATAAGCAACTGACAGAAGAACTCCAACTAACGACAACGTGGGCATAATAATTCGAGAGGGTCATCAATCCACAGAAAGTCTCAACACCGCGATTCAGAAAAATTACGTAATTGCAGAACGCCATCTATGGGCAAATAGGTGAAACGTTGGGCACGCCACTATTATGGCGGTAAGTCCCCTCTTTGAGGCGTGGCTGGAAAGGCCTCACGGCGTCCTTACCTTCCGCATGACACAGGTCCTCACCGAACATGGCAAGTTCGGGAGGTTCCTGCACCAAATTAAAGCGGAAGAGACGCCCGAGTGTCGCCACTGTGCGGAACGCCCGGAGGACACGGTGGAGCACACAGTCGAGGTGTGCCCTGCCTGGGCAGAGCATCGCCGTGCCCTCGTGGGGGCGATCGGCGGCGGACACCTCTCGCGGCGGGCTCTGGTTGAGGCCATGGTCCTTAGCGAGGAGGAATGGCAGGCGGTCGCCTCCTTCTGCGAAGCAGTAATGCTAGCAAAGGCGGAGGCAGACCGCATCAGGCAACGGCGCCCCCGCCGCCGCCGCCGGGATTCCGATCCCGATTTCCGGCCACCGTAGACGCGGGCTCGCGGACGGCGAGCCATGGGTAGCTTGCTGTCCGATCGTCCGGTAATGGACCGAGCCCAAAACGTCGACGGAGCGCACTGTTCCCGCGCGCCTCAAGAAGTTGTCAGCAACAGCAGAGGCCCAGCTGGGTCGAAGCCTACCGGGTCCAGGGTTATCCGAAAGGGAACTCGTGCCCTGGTTTGAAGGCTAGAAGGAACGGGGTGGGTTTTTAGTCAGTAAGAGTACACACTATCTCTCGCTCCACCCAAGGGCGGGGGTTGTCATAAGATGATTTTTGCCCACCATAAAAAAAAAATAGGTAAAACGTCTGCACAATGAAAGTTACGCTAGGGGCATTTTGCATTTTAGTAATTTTATATTATCTTCGAAACTGTATGACCAATTGCTATGCTGCAAATGGCAAATCTTATCTGTATAATGTTCTTGTGATACTGAAATAATTTATTGTCATAAGAATTAATATTTTGTTGCTCAAATAATCAACCAAACGTAAGTATGCCGAAAAAAAAAAATTTTTAATGCAATAAAAGAAGTATAAAAGATGAAATATAAAAGATAGAGATATGGTACCGCGGACTTTTTTGTAGAAATAATTAAGACGAACCAGGTAGCCATACATTGTTTTTAATTTTAAGCAACTGTTTAGGCAGCGCACGCAAATAATTCTATTTTATGAGGTATTTTTTTCCGACTTGCTAGACAAAAGTTGTGATAGCTCGGTTAATATACATGCTATAGAAACAATTTATAGCCTATAGCACTCAGGAATAATGTAGCTTTCTGCCAGTAAAAAAAAAAATTAGAATTGGATTATTACTTCCAGAGATTACCCCCTACATACAAACTTACAAACTTACAAACTTACAAACTTACAAACTTACAAACTTACAAACTTACAAACTTACAAACTTACAAATTTTACCTCTTTATAATATTAGTATAGATTAAACGCCGCGCCGTTATGAAAAGTAAACGATTGATCAGCTTTATCCCGGAACTATAGAACTAGTTTTAATGAAACTTCAAGTTGGCCTTAATACTCGAGTGGAAGGTCATAGAATAACTGTTTCAGAACAGTTTTAATTTTCACAACATTTCGTAGAATTTAATTGGCCACGTTATGAACAGTTTTAGAGCAAGGTCGGCCGAGCACGGAGGAAGGTGAGTTAAGGTAATTTATTGCCTACTTTGGCTGGACACTATGTTCAACTATATTTGGTACATTTTATTTTTGGATGGGTTGATGAACGGTGACTGATGAATAAGAGAATCTCTATAAAATATAACGCAATGAAGAAATCCGAAGGAAAACCAAGGTTACAGACATAGATCGGCAAACTTAAATGGGCACATTGCTCGCAGAACTGATGGTCGATAGACCCGAAAGGTTTTGGGGTACCACGTACCGGAAGACGCAGCGGTAAAAGGCGCCACAAGCTGGATCGACGACCCGGTGAGGATAGCGGGAATCACAAGACCGGTTGGCGGACGGACGGTTGACCAATTGGTTGTTGTTATTGTGGCGGTACTTCGGGGAGGCAAATGTCGAGCAGTGGATGTCTTTTGGCTGTAATGATGATGGATGATCATCATCATCTTCCTGCCCTTGTCCCGTTTTATTTGGGGTCGGCGAAACACGTTTTTTTCTTCCATTCTGTCCTGTCACTCGTCACGCTATCACTAACTCCATTTTCTTTCATATCACTTCATCCAATCCATCCATCTTTTCTTTGGCCTCCCTCTCCCAACCCCTCCCCCCCATCCATCCACATGTAAACTCTTAATTTTTGTAGCAACATGCGTTTCGTCCCTCCTTTTCACATGACCGTACCAAGACAAACGATTCCCTTTCAACTTTTCAGTCACTGGCGCCACTTTCAAACTTCCTCTAATATACTCATTTCTCACTTTATCCATTCTTGTCACACCACACATCCATCTTAACATTCTCATCTCTGCTACATGCAATCTGAATGATGAATGATGAACGTTAAAAAAACAAAGCTAATATAATACAGTAACAACATGTAGATTGCATAGCAATTAGGTACTTATACTTGTAGACTGCACTAAAGTTGCGACACACGCGTTACGCTAGATATCCCTAAGTTCTAATTGCCAAGACAATTTAATTGATTACTCTAGTTACTTACGCCACTGTAATCAACCGTCAAGTAAGCTAGTAATATAACTGATGACATGCTATAAGCTCGAAATTCCGACGCCATTAACGCACTATACTAACTAGAAACACTAACGCTATATTATTATTACTATAAAGGCGATAATTTTATATCTGTCTACGCAAATGAAGAAACATAGGTGCGTTTCAGTAAAACTCTGACACACCCTCGCTCTCTAATGTAGAGCGTGAGAAATCAAAAAAAAAAAAGAAAAAAAAAGAAGAATGTATATATTTGTGTTGGTAGGTATGTTTATTACTCCTTCACGCTCAAACGGCTGAACAGATTTGGATGAAATTTTACAGTAATATAACTTTTACACACATTCACTCTTTTATATTTATTAGATACCTAATTATATATGGATTCCCTATAAACAGGCATGCCGAAATTGGGAATCCAGTAATTCAATAACTTTTAATTACAGATTCTTTGAGGTTGGTAATGTGTCTAGTGAGGTGATGGAGTATCCCCTAGTCAATTTAATTTCTAGCACAGTATCTGTAACACAAGTTAATTTCTAGAACGAAACTAGGTTTTGCTTCGTTATCTACGGTAAAGTCTCTATCCATCACTTATGATGAATTAACCCATTAATGGCCAAACTGCAAGGATTTTATTGAAAATGTGCTTATTTTTGATGAATGAAAATTACGTTTTTCAGTAATTTGTAAGGGTGTTCCCAAATTGGCACAGTGGCCACTTAGTGGTAATTTTTAAAACATGGTTTTTCAATGCACAGTGTTTTTTTGGATTTCTTGCAGCCCCAGCGGCTTCTATTATGCAAATAACGCAGCGTATCCGTTTGGGAAGCTTTTCAGGTAAGTGATCAGCGCTATCAAGTTGCAGACTACCTATGTTATTTGATGAAGGACGAGCAGAGTCTCTCAGGGACGATTGCATTAGATAAAATCTGGCTATCCTTCGTCGAAACAGTTGTTGATCCATGGGTCTTCCTTAGACTGTACATGTAATTGCCAAGCATTTGCTATGGCCATATCAATCGTGTAGGTATATAGTACCAAATACGCAAGTTTCCTCACCTTGAATATTTTTATCAGTAGTATTTGAAGCATCGTTATTATAGAATAGAATAGAATAGAATAGAATAGAATAGAATAGAATAGAATAGAATAGAATAGAATAGAATAGAATAGAATAGAATAGAATAGAATAGAATAGAATAGAATAGAATAGAATAGAATAGAATAGAATAGAATAGAATAGAATAGAATAGAATAGAATAGAATAGAATAGAATAGAATAGAATAGAATAGAATAGAATAGAATAGAATAGAATAGAATAGAATAGAATAGAATAGAATAGAATAGAATAGAATAGAATAGAATAGAATAGAATATATTATTATTTTTATATATTTATTTCTCTGGATCTATTATCCTCCGCTTAGCGTTAACGCTTAACGTTTTATACTCCGCTATCTACGGTAAAGTCTCTATCCATAACTTATGATGAATTAAGTTAACTTGTTTTTGAAATAAAGATTAATTATTAGATACCATTATTATACATCGCTCCATTTGCTGCTAAATGCACACGTGTGCCACCTACGCCGATCTGGGCGCGTCGGTCTCCATACATTTCATATGGAAACTAGCTTTGTAGACGTACACTGGATCCACGCCACGTGACATCGTTCTACGTACAAACCAAGAGTGTTATAGGTATCTTCATGGATCTTGAGCGCTCGGCGTCAGAGGGGATCGCTTTGCGCATTCCATACATTGACGACTCAATCGTCGACGTTGTTAGATACATGCAGCAAGCACAGGGAACGAACCACGAGTGACGTCTATGACGTGATGGCGCGGCAAGCCACACACACACATCACTGCCGTTCCCTGCTCATCTCACTTCATACCACTAAATAGGCCCGATATTTGACTTCTGCGCAACTTGAAGCCAGCTCTCAAGATCCGTGCCGGTATCTATACACGTGTGCATCGAAAAGTGATTGTATTCTATATTCAAAACTGATTACTTTTTAAACTTCGAACTGGCTGAATGCAGAAAACGTGCGAATAAAAAAAATTAAATCTTTCACCATCACGTTTTCTTGCCCTAATATTACTACAGTCACAGTAGTACTTCCATTTTCTCCCTCCATTTTAAAAGTAAATAAATAATTCTGGTTTCAGTTTATAGCTCTCAATATTACAGAAGGTATCTATAAAAAAGGACTTCCTCCTTGAAATGTTGAGGTGTTTTTCTCGTGACCCCATTGAGCCCCGATAGGGGAGCAAAGTCTAAATGGCTCACCCGTCGGAAACACATTTAAAAAGTAATCAGCATATAAACATCAAATATTTTTTCGTTTACTCGCTATCCTTTGTAAAATATGGCTCCCAGGCATTTTAAACGTTCCTTTAAATACAATGGTGCGTTGTAAAAATTGCGGTAATGGACTGGTCATTGTTTAACGTTAACTGCCCTTTGTCATAACCGTAATATAGCCGCTATTAACTCATTAATCCATACCATAGTAATATTACCGTGCCCATACTGAGTTGTGGAGGTCAGAAGACATTTTTTTTTTTTGTGAGAAATTATTATTGTCATCAAATGACTTTTCCCGCTCTGGGTACAGTGAGAGGAAGTGTCAGACTGCTACTGCCCACAAATCACCTGAAATACACATGTGCTCCTTCGGTTGCCTTTGGGCTCCAGAGTCATGGTAACTCTTTCAAAGCATCAGATAGACAGACGTTTCATGTAAAATACTGGTATGCACCTGCATCTCGTTTGACTGGAAATTAACTTCAACTTATCCAGCTACGCAAATCTGTGCGCTAATTTTTAATCCTTATTTATATGAAAAAAAAATCCACGACTCCAACCGCAGTCTGTTCCACAAAATAGCCTATGGCAATAGTGTTGCTTCCAACCAGAGAAAGAATTTCGGAATCAAATTAGTATGTACTGCACCAACTACTGGGCATAGGTATCTCCTATTTAATTCTTTCAGTGGTTACGAACAAACTAGCCTCTGCGAGCGACTTCCTCCCCTTGAAAATACAAAAAAAAATCTAAGTTACATAACTGTTGGGACACAAACACACTACACATGTGCCAAATTTCACTCAAATCCCTTCAGACAAACGTGAACATGTAACAAACATACACACACGCAGACACGTACATACAAATGTTAGCTAAATATGTAATTTAGCTAACATTTCAAGTGTTAGATAGACCATTATGGACCATGACTACGTTAGAAGCGACCACATGTTAACATCTTAAGTGATGACTAAGTTCGTTAGTACTTAACTAGTTAGTAGTTTGAGTATCGTCACTGCACAACTTATCAGTCGATGTTCTAATGTGTTGCATGATTTATTACTAACTTACACAGTCGCCCTCGAAAAACCAATACAAAATATTGACATGCGTTGCTTTTTCTTTTCGCCAGACATGGAACCTAGGCTATAAGTTGGAGGGCAATACGAGGAATCAATAGCAAAAAGAACTAGGTCTTTAAACTGTAATCTTACAAAGATGCCAATTGAAGCATTGTTAGCACTTTTTTGTCATGTGTTAAGTATCTGTTTTTCTTATTTAAGATGACTTGAGGACTCGACTTCTTTACAACACTAAACCGTTACTAAAAGTCCCCTACCGCTATCTCCCGCTCCACCCAAGAGCGGGGGTTGTCATTGGATGATTTTTGCCCACCGTAAAAAAAAGTACAATACATGAGATTGTCATCTGTAGCTATCTATTTTGTGATATAGCCCTCCTAGTTAAAATATCAGACACTGAGTACTTTTATTTAAGAAAAATAACGCATGATAAAAATCTACTAAATAGTCTCTAACTTCGTTCGGTTACGGTTGGTAGACATTTTTTTTTATTGTTATAAACTAGTGCTTGTCTACGATCCCGCCTGATGGTAAGCAGTGATGCAATCTCTGATGGTTAGGCATAATTCTTTTTGCTATTGATTTGTTATAAAATCCTTTAAGATATGGCCTAGGTTTCACTATTGGCGAAAAGAAAAAAAAAACATACCAGTTATGTATGGCAAAAGTTTTATTCCACAAGTTTCATGAAATAACCGTACGACGAACAGGGAAAGTTGTAGATATTAATAATTTTAATGATGATAATGCCGTAATTACGGTCGAAAATCATATTTAAATGAACGTAGAACTTGACACTGAACAACAGAATGAAAAAAAAACATAAGAAACTTTGAATTTCGCTCGCTTTAACATAGTAAAGACAGGTTCAAGCTCAGCAAAAATTATTCTAGAAGTAAAACGAGTAGATACAAAGGTATCCTATTGCATGCTTAATCAAAAAGAGACGTACGTAACTTAAAAAAAAAAACTTTTTACAAAAAAAATATAACCGACTTCAATGATAAAAAACACTGAAAAGTATCAAATAACTTTAATTTTGGAAGTCGGTGTTTCTATAATAGTTTAGTCTCTTCGTTATTTAACACCGACTTCCAAAATTAAAGTTATTTGATACTTTTCAGTGTTTTTTATCATTGAAGTCGGTTATATTTTTTTTGTAAAAAGTTTTTTTTATTTTACACTTTTTAGTTATGGTACCACCACTAAAAAGTACCCCTCAGTCAAACTTAAATACCTTATAGTCAGAGCGCATCTCATAACGGTTCTAATAATCCCAAACACGGTTAGATTACATTAATTTACCTTTCGGCTTCATCATCAGATCAGTTCGATATATCCTCTCCCCCTCTTCTTTCAAACAGTCATTAGACTAGATGCTGGAGAGGGAAAGGATATATCGAACTGATCTGATGATGAAGCCGAAAGGTAAATCTTTCAATCAGTCATTAGACTAGATGCTGATAATCCCGGCTGTAGCATCAGGCCAGATTTATGTCAACATTGCAATGAACTTAAAATTTAGCCCTGTTTAAAATGAGCCCAAACACGACTACGGTGCTGTAATTTCAAGGGTTGTACTTTTCCTGATGCTCCTGGCTTCAGCATCAGGTCTCTATGTACTTCGGTGTTCTTTATTAGCAGTACGTTTATCCATACATCGAGCCGTTTTCAATGAGCCTAAACTCGATATATCTGCTGTTTGTTGTCGAGGACTTAGGTACTCTGCAGACTATCCTGACTGCAGCATCAGGTCATGACTTGATGATCATGAGACCAAATGTGGCAAATGCCCTTTCAAACATCAAAACAATTTACTAAAACAGTCCTTGCCTGTTCGAGTAACTTCTTACTGTTAAGGAGTTGTACCTTCCATCATCAGCCCAGCTACCTGAGATGGTGACGATCATACGCAAATACACAAGATACTTCATAAAATATGCGAAAATCAATAAAAGAGCCTATAAAATTTGAAGGTTGCCCTCGATTTCTCCAAGATCCCATCATCAGATCCTAATTTGGTGATAATGGGACCACCTCAGAACTATCTACTTTCGAACAAAAAAAGAATTTTGAAAATCCGTCCACATTTGGGGGAGTATTCGACGAACAAACATACAAAAAAAAAAAAAAAAAAAAAACATACAAACAGCCGAACGTAGTACCTCCTCCTTTTTGGGAAGTCGGTAAAAAGAGGTTACCTATTTGAAAGTTCAACCTTATTTTGAAACTTTTTGTTTTCAGATTCAAAGACCCTCTTTTTGAGTTAGTTCTCTTTATAATTAAGGATGAGCTATATACAAATCTACGAATCTAATTAATGGCCTTATTATGTTCCTTTCCAGATCCAATCAACCATTGAGACGTGATTTATTAATGTTATTATCTTAAAGACTTTCACGTTTGCAGTATTTTTTTAAATAATACGTAGCGACATCTATGTCCCCCAAATAGGAACTAAAACACAAATCCTTCATCGCAATATCAGAGTTCTTTACGATTAGAACATACCTACACTACAGTCCAAAATAAACTAAATGTCTGATCGGATAATCCTCCCTTGGCAACGGAACTATATGGGACTTTAGTTTAAACCCCGTTCCGCATACTTCTAAACTGGAGACCTTGACGTGAGAATGAGAATGCCGATGGAGATGAGTTATTCTCTTCATGAAAGCCATAGTCAACATAACATAAGCATTTCCATGGGCAGAAGCAGTCATTTTAGCCAAAAGACATCCACAGTTGGATATAGGCTTTCCTCAAGCGTCGCCACAACGACCGGTCCTGTGCGTGTCGCATCCATTGGATTCCCGTGACATTAACCAGGTTATCGGTTCACCTTGTCTGACCTTCCAAAGCTCTGTCATCCGGTACGCGGTCACCACTCCAGAATCTTTCGTCATCATCGACCATCTAAATCAGTATCTAAAATATTTTAAAAATATGGGTACTCTTTTCAGTTACATCCTGTATAGCATCAGTAAGAATACACACTAACACATACATAGCAGTACATAATATAAAGATGAGACTAAAATCACAAAACCTAACATCGTAAATATTTACCTTTAATTTTAAAACACGAATTTCGTCCTAATTATTTTTATAAATGGGACAGCAAACATCAACCATACCATATGTGATGCGGGCTAATTGTTCATTAAAAACTCTTCGTTTGAAAATGTACGCGTATCCGGCCGTTTAAAAATAAAAGTATTAAACAAGATAATACGCCAGTTATGCTTGCTAATCAAATATTTAATGTCACTCTGTTAGTAGGGAGAATGTGTTCATATATGTGTGTCATGCAAAACATTAAGACCTTGTTCTATAGTTAATTGAGTTTTTGACATAGGACCCGTTGGAAACAGCTGTTCCCGTGCTGATATCATATTGTAGTCGTCTGTTGGGCTATCGCTGTGTTCACCTCGGATTTAATAAATGTCAGCTTATGTTATGTTTATGAACCACCCTAAAGTCATGCTTGCTTTCAGCATTCTCTTTCAGTACACAAAACACTGTCCTGTATAAATGTACAGTGTTTTTTTTTATTTTTGCATAAAGTTTCAATAAATCAAATGGATACACAATTGCTTCGACTCTTCATCAAATATTGAGAGCTATGCTTGTATTAGACAATGTAATAGCTTATCCGACATTATTTTTAGTACAAGTATATGTGAAATCAGAATATAGTTTGCTCAGAATCAGTAACAGAAAATGTAAAAATCAATTCAAATCATTTTTACACCATGTTATATTTTGTATTTACGCGGACAATCAGGTAAAGTATCAAGCTTATAACTTTGTGATATTTAATTACCTACACAGTTATGAAATTTCGTACATAGATTCTTTACATAAAAATACTAGACAGGTGTTTCGAGTTTCGCATATATGACTAATGATCTTTGTGCTCTCGCCTGTGCACCTGCTGACTCAAAATTCGCTTACATCACACTTTATAGACGACCTTTTTATTAGTACTTGCTACATCACTACAGCATACATCGCACAGTCTGACCTTTGTGAACTTGACCTTCTTACCCTTTTAAGTAGGCCAAACACACACATATGTATGCAATGCTGAATTCAAACGCATAAACATGCGTTGAATCACATGACATGTTGCCTCTAGCGACAGAGCGACCCTCGTCATTTCAGATCTATGTGCCATTGTTTCGCAAGTCCTTTATTTGTCTGAATATTGTAACATTGTGTTCACTATATTTAATAGGTCATGTCCTCCTAGCGTAAAACGTGAACCCTCAATGGGCCCTCAAGGGGCCTCGCAAATGGACACGCAACGTCGAATAGCTCTCTGAAAAGTGGACTTGTTGAAACTTTTCCCCGAGTGGGAATAAATGAATCCTTAAAGTATTCAACGTGCAGCAGGATTTTATTTCTATTGTTACAAACAAAAGCTCTTAGAGTGATATTTAGATTTGAAACATGCCTCTTGACTGACTCTTGAAGTTTTTTTATTTACTCAAAATATGGTAAGGTCAATTTTATAACTACAGGTATCTAAAAACCCAAAAGGTCATACAATAAAGATGGATACATTAAAAAATTAAGCTGATATTCGTATATACCTCGGAATCATGTCATTCCCACGCACTTTTTTCAAAATGCATTAAGATTTCATTCATTTAGTCGGCTTTTCGGTATTCTATAAGTAGAATACCGAAAAACCGACTAGAGGCCGAGTTACTACTCTACGGTCCGGATTAAGCGTTCGCCTCAATTTTTTTACCGTCTGATTACAATTTAGGCATCTTCAAGGCTAGAATGAGAGGCTCTAAATAAACTAGTGCGATTCATCATCAACGACTGGCTCGCAGTCAAGCACTAATTAATATCAAGAAAAAAATGAATTTATTTGCTTTTATTACACAATCTAAACTGAAAGGGTGTCCAAATATCACTTATCAAAGTTTAGTAAACTAATATTTAAATGGGCCACCAAACGTTTGTTGAAAACTTTCATTGGTGTCAACCCAAATAGTAAGGAGGAACACAAATATGTTTGGAGTCAGCTTCTCAACTCGAAACTAATCTAAATGTATTTGCGTACCCACCTCCATTTTGGCATTTGCTAAGTTATTCTGTAAAAGCACAATCCCATTTTCACACAACGTCCTTAAAGGCTCTTATTGCAGACCTAAAAAATAGTTACATTGTGTGTCTTTGACTCGCATGCGAAGGGTGCCGTATGATTTTTATTATTCTTTGTAATTTAATTTCGTATAGTTGTAATTTTCAGTCGCCATAAGGCAATAGACATTCACACTCTGTGTACATTTCAACTCTACTCAATTCATTTTAAAATATTATGTTGTATATCGGGCCCAAGATACAGACACCACCGCCGCCTAGTTTGAATGAATAAGGAAAACCTATCCTTAGAACAAACTGATACGCAGACTTACTAGATATTGTCGAATGTGGAGACGTGAATAAGCTTTACGTTTGATTTTCATACTTATATTGTACGAAGCCTTTGAGTAATGTTATTTACTCTTTATATAAAATTAAATCAATATTTTCATTGTTGATCAAAGTATTTCGATCCTCTTCCTAAACTTTTTAAATTATCATAAACATTAAAAGATCTATTGACTTGCCAGTTTGCAATCTTATTATTATGTGACCTACTCATCAACTAAGTTCCTGTCTACAATAAATGTCTAATATTAGTTATAGAATCGAAACCAGCGACTCTACGTGCTCTTCGAGGCACAGAAGGCTTTAGAAGTGAAAGGAACCGTAATCCTCCTAACAACTGACCGCGACCACGTTGCTCAAACTTAGAGAATCTCGTTGATATCTCACGTCTTTGAAAAGAAAAAACTTTTTACAAAAAAAAATTAAACCGACTTCAAAAAGTACAAAATAATTTTAATTTCGGAAGTCGGTGTTTCTATAATAGATACCTAATTTTGTCTCTTCGTTATTTTTGTAAATAGTTTTTTATTTTTCACTTTTTAGTTATGGTAGCACCACTAAAAAGTACATACCCTTCAGCTAAACATAAATTACCTTATAGCCAGGGTGCATCTCATAACGATTTTAATAATCCCAAATAAGGTTATATTACATGAATTTACCTTCCGGCATTATCACCAGATCCTTTTCTTTCAGTCAGTCATCGACTACACGTATAAACAAAGCAATTTGACTTGTTACGACAATTCTGCTATGATTCTATGAGGAGTTCTGTTCCATATCTTCGAAGTTCATGATCAGATCATAACAATATTTCTACGGGACCAATTTGGAAGCATAACCTTTCAATCAAAAAAAAATTTTTCAAAATCGGTCCACAACTGACCGAGATATCGGTGAACATACATACAAAAAAAAAAAAGAAAAAAAAAAATACATTCAGCCGAACATAGAACCTCCTCCTTTTCGAAGTCGGTTAAAAAGAAATATTACTTAGCAGTCAGCTGTGGTTTATCGTGAGTTAAATGAAATGTCCTGTAGGATATGTATCTCCGTATTCCATTATAATATAAAAAACGTATATTTTCTCCTTGCGTGATCGCATCAGAAATGAAGATATTCCACAACTATCACACAACGCTATCTCGTCTCAAGCTAAGCAGAGTTTATATTAAGAGGACTAGACAACTGATGAACATGCATAGATACTTCTAAATACATACATATTATAGATCTATATATATAAAAATCAATGCCACTTTTCGTTGTTATTTTATAACTCAAGAACGGACTCACCTATCCAAACCAAATTTTTAGGCTTTGTTCGGACCATTTAGTAGATGGTTTGTGTGAAGTTTGGTAGGGTATAGTAGGTTAGAGTAGGGTAGAGTAGGGTAGAGTAGGGTAGAGTACGGTAGCGTAGGGTAGAGTAGTGTAGAGTAATGTAATGTAGAGTAGTGTAGGGTAGAGTACGATAGAGTAGGAGAGAGTAGGGTAGGGTAGAGTAGGGTAGAGTAGTCTAAGGTAGAGTAGGGTAGAGTAGGGAAGAGCGGGAGCGAAGCCGTGCGGGCAAAAGCTAGTATATTATGTATATCCAGACACAGAACATTTGTCCTGGGTGGGAATCGAATCCACGACCTGCGGCATAGCAGTCATGGCCACTAACAACTAGACCAATTAGCAGGCAGTAAAAATACTAGGCAAATTACTAAATTATAAGTTGAGGGTCGCGGGAATCCGATGGATGCGAGAAGCACAGGATCGGTCGTTATGGCGACGCTCAGGGGAGGCCTATGTCCAACAGTGGACGTCTTTCGGCTGAAATGAGGATGATATTTTCTGGATAACATTGCGTAGACTTGTCTTCATAATACTCAATCCGATCATGCATATCTGCTTGATTCAATTACATTTAAGGCAAACTGTATTTAAGCGACAAGTTGTCATATGTATAAATTACTCTAAAACTATTCTACAGATAAAACAATTTCTATAAAACGTGCCAAATTAAAAATATTTTATTTCAAGCTAGTGCACGGTTACAATTGGACGCTTCCCACGAAGAAGAAATGACAAAAAACTGATTTAAACAAGCTTTTTATGAAAATATAATGTCATAATAATTTTGCATTGTCATCTAATTTACACGTTCATACAAAATTTCAACCGGGTACTGAGTTAAATTGTATTTACAAGATTTGATACAGACAAACGGGTGAATTTCAACAAGTCCAAAAAAATCTTCATTTCCGTGGATTTTTTATTCTTCAACTTTAGAACAAGAAAAAATATTGTTTTCTCAAGTTTTTGATAATATATGTATTCTTGCTTAATATCTAGCAGATAGCTTAAAAAACTAACGAGATATACAAGATTAAAATTTCGTGCCACGGCAATGAAACTTGCGTGCACGGCAATAAAACATGCTTTCACGGCAATGAAAGAACTGTGCCACGGGAAAGATAGTTTATTAGTTATATATGTGTGTGAGTGTGCGCGCGCGTGCGTAGGTGTGTGTGCGATTATGTGTGGGTGTTGCATATATTTGAGTGTATTTACGTGGAAATATCTTTTTGTTGTTGTACAGTACAGATTATTTTTTCTTAATCATGCCGTGGCGATGAAACATAAGTCACGGAAATGAAACAACTGGTAATGGCAATGAAACTAAATTGTTTTAAAAAGCATGGCAATGAAATTTTGTTTCATTGCCATGTTTTTTTTTTTTCATTTCCATAGCAAATTTTGGCCACGGAAACCACGGCAATGAAAATCAAGGCAAAAACATCAAGTAACCAAAAATCTATTAATAATTCACAGTAATTAACACGTCACAAATAAACATAAGATAAATGGCTTTCTATCAAACGCTTAATCAAGAGGACAAACTTATTCGAATAGAAGTTAGACCTATCCACGGCAATGAAAGAAAAAATGTCCAGTTCTATAAAAATCGAATACTTATATTTTTGGCGCAAAAACGCAGGCAAGTACGCACGTCCTTTCACGTCGAGCGTAGATAAAAAAATATTCTTAAATATATTTAGGACACGGCGATTAAAGGTAGTTCTAGGACAAGTGCCTTTTTATTAACCATTCGTTGTATTGTTTAAATATATGAATAAATGTATTCCGTAACAATACTTTAACTATTCACGTATCTAATAAACCGGAGTTTTAATATAAATAACCAACAGATTTTTGTCAATGGTGTCTAATACACATCAAGGTGATATGTGGAGAAACACGGTAATGAAAGATTTCGAGGTTAATTTTTTTTTTTGGAGCCTCTATTAATCCTATTTAACGAATATTTAATGCTACACATAGGTCACTATTTCACCTAACCAGAAAAAAATATTATAAAATTATAACTATGTCTTAAAGTACCGATTTCATTGATGCCACGTAATTTTTGTTCCCGGGAAATTCACCAAAACATCGGGACAGGTGAAACTAAATAAAAGTTTTACAATATTCCTATATTACAATATCAATAGGTAAGTCTTCGCTTTGTAAGTTCACACCTGCCAACGGAAGCCTTTAAGAAGACACACAGTACATTTCCACAAACAATGACTTTCCTACACCTATCAACTATTAACACACAAGATCCCTCGCTACAATGAAAGCATAGCTATATTCAATATATTATACCCAGTTCCACACACAGTTCCATTTTCTTGTCTTCCTGTTTCAGCGGCTGGCACAATGGGCCGGATGAATTTAAGTCCGCCAACAGGCATCGGTGTCAGTAAGTCCTTTCACATGCCACACAATACGAGATCACACTTACCACTTGTGCTCGCACGCGGCTACGCTTCTTTATGTATGTGTTGTACACTGCCACTGGAAAAGTTACCTGAAATTTAAAAAACACATATCAATATGACTTTATATTATGAAAAAGTTTCCCTAGACGTCTTTTTGTGTGTATCACGGTAAACTCAAAAACTACCAATGAACTGAGGTAATTCACGAGAAAGATTAAAGTGTATTAATTGATGTTTTGTGTGAATTGGCTAAAAGATAAAATAATATCCTTACTAATATTATAAAAGCGAAAGTGAGTTTGTTTGTTTGTTTGTTACGTCTTCACACCTAAACGGCAAAACCGATTTTGATGAAACTTGGCATACGGATAGACCATGTCCTGGAATAGGACATAGATACTTTTTATCCCGGAAGGATGTTCCCTTGGGATAATTATCTGCTATCACGCGGGCGAATCCGCTGGGAGCAGCTAGTGATATATATACGATACTAAAAGATGTGTGTATGGAGAGCTTCAACGATGTGCACTAACAAGTTCCAGACATACCAAAATATTTTAATTATGTTGAAAAGGTTTCTGTCAAAAAGTTTTACGAAATAGACAATGGCTGTACACGGCTGGCCTCACCTAGTCTAAATTGACGTGTTTGTTTTTTTAAACCAATTTGCGAAATAAATATCATCATTCAGAATAGAATAGAAAAAAAAAACAAATTTATTATTTACGGACATGTACAAAGAGATAAGTCTCTCATTCAGAATAGAATAGAAAAAAAAAAACAAATTTATTATTTACGGAAATGTACAAAGAGATAAGTCTCTCATTCAGAATAGAATAGAAAAAAAAAACAAATTTATTATTTACGGACATGTACAAAGAGATAAGTCTCTCATTCAGAATAGAATAGAAAAAAAAAAACAAATTTATTATTTACGGATATGTACAAAGAGATAAGTCTCTCCTAACTCCTAAGTTTGATTTACTATTCACCATAATAATTTTCACATAATTGAGTTTAAAATTCAGATTTATTTGCGAAAATGAATTTATCTATATAGAACCTATAAATGTTTATCTAATTGAGTGTCCAATTTAGAGGAATAGTTCACTCCATTTAATTTGGATGGTACCGGATGAAGCTTAGTCCGCCAACAAACATCGGCGTCAGTAGCTCCGTTCTTTAGCCGCACAATACGAGATCACGCTTACCTACTAGTTGTGCACACGGGTTTGCTTCTTTATGTACTCGTCGTAAAATGCCAGCTTTGGAAAAATACATTTATTTGAGCAAACATCAAATAACTTCCCTCGCTCTGGATGGAGCAAGAAGGATTGTTAGATTTTTACCGTTTAAAAAATTAAAAAACACCTTTTTTTAGGGAGGAAAATCATCTAATGACATCCCCCGCTCTTGGGCGGAGCGGTAGATAGTTTCTGAATTCTGACTAAAAACTCACTCCTGAAAGAAAGAAAGAAAGAAAGAAAGAAAGAAAGAAAGAAAAATATTTATTTGGCGACTCTCACCAGGATCACACATTAAATAAAAAACAAAAAAAAATATGTACAAAGTAAATAAAAACAATATCATTGTGTGTGCCTCACGGCTGCGCCAAAAAGCCCTGTCCTGTTCGCTATTGTTCCAGAACCCCGGGGATCTTTATCGCATCACCCATGGCCCCAGTTGGCTTCGACCCTGCTGGGCCCCTACGGTTGCTGACAACGCCTTGAAGCGCGCCTGGAACACTACGCGCCGTCGACGGCTTGGGCTCGGTCCGGACGGTTGCCGGACTTTCGGACGGCGAGCTATTTAAAATACATCTGTGTTCCTTCTTCAGTGGCCATGTGCGTTTCAAGGCCACGGTAACTCTTTCAAATAATCGCGTAGCTCTGGTGGATAAGTTACCTACCTCGAGTTCGGCAGTAGAAATATCTTTTTCTAGCTTGTTTATGAGATAGAGACCAAGCTCTAAAACGCAGATAACAAGCTGTCTAATAGTGATACGTTGTCGTATAAAACACACCACCTAATTCAATCATAAGTTACAAGTTATGTTTAAGCAACGTTAATCACGTAACTTTACAATGTTACAGAAATACACTTTCCTCATCTCTTTTGCATACACAAAGTAACCTTACAATACTGAACAAGTCCTTGGCAATATTCACTGGTAGATTGTTTTATACATTGAAGGCCACATCCGCAGTATTAAGTTAAAACTAAAGTCAAACTTTTTGTAGCTCCAACTTTACTGGAGTGTATTTCCAACGAGCAGCGGACGGTGCAACTAAAAATAGTAACGTCCATTGCATTTTTATTTACACTCTAAATACAATGCATTGGGACAAAACCGTCAATGTACGTGAATGTGTGTCCACTGCGTAATGGACCAAAAATTGGGAAATATCTCAATGACCCGGAACTGAATAAATATGCGGCTGACTTTTTTTGACACTAAAAAGAGTTTTTATTTTTCAAATAAAATATTGGATGAAGCCAAACTTAAAAGCTGATACGAAAGTTTTAATCACAAAGAATCTACACTAGTGCAAATCAATCCGATCTTCGTCTTTTATTATATGAGTAATACACATTATACGGAAATGAAATACTTAGATAATGTTTGCTGTTTTTTACATGGTTTATTTTCTGGTCCGTCGTATTCTAAATCCCCAGCCAGTCGGCCACACCTCCGATTCCTTTGATTGAGCGTTGAGATAACCTTAGAACTAAGGAATCGGAGGCGTGGGCGACTGGCTGGTGTTCGACGTTAAAGAACCAAAACGAAAAGGTCGTAACTTGGTTATGCCTGCATCTATCTTAAACCCATGACACATTGCATCTCAGAAATGAATATAAAAAACCTCTAAACCTTTCTATCGTTCCATTAGAGAAAAAAAACCTTACATTACACTGAAACAAAACGCCCAAAAAAATGCACATCGTCGAAAAAATTCCCGCTTTTTGCACAGATCACGTTCGTCGGTCCGTATTCAAATGACGCCGCTCGCATTCACCATTACGTGACAATGTGTTCTCCCATTCACACGTAGCGAGGTATCATCGGGGCCCAAGCGGAGCCCACCTCCTCCAACCACGCCGGATGGAGCCTTCCGGCCGCTTGAGTTAAATGCCGCTCTTTCAGGCACACACAGACGGACTAATTTCAACACAAGTCCCTTTGTGAATAGGGTACCTACTCTTTTATTCGTGTGACTGCATAACACGTGTGCTGAAACTCAATATAGGAATGTTGTTCCGATATCACTGTCATGTGAAACACTAGTGAAAAAGAAATCGAATGGACGGCTGGAAGCCTCGATGAAGTCTTTGTAACCTTTTCCTACTGTAGGAGTTTGGTTTTTACAAGCTTTCATTTAGTTAGTAGTCCCGATGCTTGTCTGTCATCAAATCTTGCAAATTAAATTTGACCCTTTTCCCGGTTACCGATTGAGCTGAAATTTTGAATACATGTGTAAATCAGATGACAATGCAAAATTATTATGACATGGAGCTGATCTGATGATGGAACCGGAAGGTAGCTATAGGAACTTAGTAGATAAACGACACCACCCCATCGAGTTTGGGCTCATATGATTCGTCTTGACGAGTATTAATTATACCTATGGGTATACCAAGCTATAAAAGCTTGCTGTGAAAAAATTACTTTCGTTCAAAGCTCGTTTTTATTGTTGTTGAGTTGAGTTTAAGTTTATACAAGATTAAATTACCTTGTTTGTTCCTGATCAATCCAGAAAAAACGAAAAATAAAAGGATCAAACAAAAATAAGTTTAAGAAAAGTTTTTGCCTTTCAATCGATTTCTTTTTGGAAAAGTAATATAAGTAAACTTGGATCAAAATAATTGGGCTGTGTAAAACAACGGGAGAAAAAAGCATGTAGCGGAGATAAGGATGTTGTTATGGATGTAAAGAATGACTAGAATGGATACAAGTGAGAAATGAGTATATTAAAGGAAGTTTGCAAATGGTGCCTGTGATTGAAAAGTTGAAAGGGAATCGACTGACTTGGTACGGTCATGTAAAGAGGGGGGATAAAACGAGTGTTACTGAACGAGTTAAGAGTACGTGGGGATAGATGAAGAGGCAGAGAGAGGACAAACAAAAGATGGATGGACTGTGTGAGAAGCCAAACATAAGAAGTGCGGATTATGTGATAGCGTGACGGTTGACAGGACAGGACGGAAGAGGAAATTAATAGTGTAGTGCCAGCCCGACATGGACATAAAAATAGTGATGATGAGTTCTTACGCATTATTCGTTCTAATTTTACGACTTCGGTTACGTAAAAGTAGGTTTCTCCGTACAAACTTTGAACCTGAGATGAAAGGATCATCCCTTTCAAGGGGAATTTTGATAAATCTTCTCTTACGTCATAAAACAACATTATATGCAAAATTTTACACTCCTAGTTCTAATAGTTTCGGCTATTCGTTCATATGTCAGTCAGTCATTTTTTTTTTTCAGATTTTTTGGAGTAGAAAAAAGCAAAAAGCTAATGAAGACCAAGAATTGAGAAACTGTCTTTTCTACCTAACTCAATTCACTACAACGTCAACATTCGTCCGATCTTTCGGATTTCCGCAATTTTGTTCACATTATTTCTCCAAACGGATCCTCGTCCAATATTGACTGGGATTTTCACCATTTGCGTCCTTTCCGCCAAGCCCCAATATGTCCGCAGCAGCTCTGTAGAAGCTCTTACAAACCCCCACTAATCCTAATTGAGCCTGGGCGGCTCTCCGTTTCTTTACAGAATTAACACTTTACTGGTGTCGCGAAAAACATCACTAAGAATAAGGAAAATCCTGAAGTAATATGGCCGTGAATGCTTAGCAATGTGATTATGCATCAGAAGGAAAGTAACACGTATGTGATTTACAGGTCTGTATTCGAGTTAGCTGAGTTTTTGTTGAGAAAATGGTTGGAAAAACTTTATATTATAGTCAAGAAAACCTACGTGGCTTCGTGTAAAGGTAATTCTAGTTTTTATACAGTTGTGTGAGGCACGATTTTCTTTCTTTCAAAGAGTCTACGGTCAGTTGGATCCGCTCTACGATTAAACTTGCGGGTCCACTCGATCACAATAACGTATCTTCTATATTTTTGTTCCAAACTTTAAAAAAAATACTGCTATTATCATGGGATACTGTCGAATGCAAAATTGGTTAGTCAAAATATGTTAAAAACGAAAACTCAAAACTAAAAGTTCTAGCTAAAATTAAAATTTAAAATCTCTTTAAATAAAATCAAGATAAACATTTGATAACGAGATTATTAACTGAGATTATCAACTAAATGTAACACAAACAACCGGTCAAATGCAAGTCGTACTCGCGGACTAAGACTTCCGTATAAACTTACGTATGTAAATAGTTTGATTCCCGAATTGAACCGAATATTCCTCTCACGAAAAGATAAACTGTACTGAGAGACAAACTTAACTTTGCCGTTGTAAAACTGTTCTCGGCTTTACTCCGTGACTGTACTATTAATGAAATTGACTAGTGGGTCAAGTCGACCTATTCAAAATGTGATTGAGTTAAGTGATCCCGTGGGTCTCAATTCCTAATTCTTTATTGCATACAAAACTTAACATAAGTTATACAGTGTAATTCATGAACAAAGACGGGGTTAACTGAACAGATAGATTACTCTTTATTGAATAGAAAACTACAGTAGAAGTTTTAAATTAATAGGGTGTAACAAAGGGCGGTCTTATATCGCTAAAAGTGAATTTTTTAAATGACACTTTAAATAGATTGCACATTGAGTTTTTTCCCAGCAAAACTTTGAGAGACACAGAGTGATCACATTCAAGATTTAATTTCGAGTGGGTCCAGTTTCTTCATAAACCTAGTTTGATTTGCATCCAATCAAACTGATAAACATAATCATTCAGCATTATTATTAAACGAAATAAACGCCCAAAAAAGAAAAAAAATCACACCAAACCAAAGCAAATGGAAGAATCAAACTCAATTTCTTATCTCTGTCGTTTCATTCAATTCGCTCGTTGCGATAAAAAGATTATTGAGAAGTATTCGAAACGTAACAATATTGGATTGAAGTAAAAGAATATCAAGGACTTCGCGAAACAAAAGTCAAATAGTGTTACACTTCCTCGCAGAACTATCGAGTTGACACAAAAACTCGAAAAGACTGTCGCAGTCTATATGCTCATTGTAAATTGACTTGAGCTGAGTGCTTGCAATCGATATGTTACAGTGAAAGCCCTACTCGCCTCGCTTGCCCCGCAGTTCCTACTGGGTTATTCATTGAACTCACGCCCGTAATAGTGAAGAATTATAGCCGCAAATGTAACATACCATACCATATTTGTTTCGATTTTGATGTGTAGCTGTTACACAATAATCTGTTGCTTTTATTCTACTTGTATGTATCTAAAATCATCCTTTAAAGGTTTCCAATTTAAGGTGAAAGGGCCAAGCAGTGAAATTCAAATTGTTTTAAGTTTTTTAATTTTCTTATCAGTGACAAATGATATGGTATATATTTACGAAATTTTAATCATTGAAATTTCCAATACAGCCGTCTCAATTCGTCTTACCCTATTGAATGACTATTTTTTATTTATTTATTGATAGGCTCACGTTTGAACACCATCTCACCTGACGGTAAGCGATGATATAGCCGGCATTGGATCACGCTTGCCTAGGAGTAACCTATTTCTTGAAAAAGTCATTCAATAAGATTAGCTGACTAAGCGGGTTATACTAATAATTTTATGGATTATAACTCAGTAAGCCCATATTTGTTACGGTCCATAATCAGAATATTTTAACGAGCATGGAACTAACGTGCAATATGCAAAAAAAACATAAGAAACTTTGCGGGCTAACTTGGACCACCCCCCATAATGAGAGAATCATGTTTATCCAAAAATATTTTACTCACAGTATTCTACAAAACAAACTCAGTGATGTGTCAGTCTCTGTGTCACACACTACGTGAATTCTGACGAAGGTAAAGACGTTGGAATTTTTTGGGCAAATTAAATAATCAGTCACGCGTGTATATTTAAATATTCAGCCATTTTTTCTAGAAATAAATCAGTTTCAATGATAAACCAATGTGTCACTTATGATTTTTTTTTCGGTATTATAAATATAGAAAACATTAGGAAGATGACTTGAATGGTAATGAAATGGCGGATGAACTGGCAAAAGAGGGCTCCGCAAATGACTTTGTGGGACCAGAACCATGTGTAGGCATCTCGACGTGCGTCGTGAAGGCCGCATTCAGGGAGTTTGCAGATCATAGCCAAAGAACACACTGGCTGTCTATTACGGGTCTGGGACACTCCAAGAAATTCCTGGGCTCTACGTTCAAGGCACGGGAATGTATCTGGAATATGAGCAGGGGGCAAATCCGCTACCTGATGGGTGCCTTTACAGGGCACTTTGGAACCAACGACATGCTCATGAAAATGGATCTAGCCGCGACTTCCATGTGCAGGTTGTGTGAGGAACATACAGAACGCATAGAGCACCTGCTGTGCACATGCGATGCTTTGGCTAACAAGCGAATGAGTCTTCTAGGGGTAGGATATCCAAGACCAGAGGATTACAGGCTCTTATCCCCGCATCTCGTTGTGAAACTTATGAAGGAGATTTTCAGCGAGGGTGGGGAGGAGTAAGCTATCTATGGGACCACAAAAGATCCACATGGGTCGAAGTGTCCGAGCTGTTTCTCGGCCCTTAACAAGATAAGATAAGATAAGATGACTTGAATAGAGTTGCTGATCCAGAATGGATCAGAATTGCAAGTGGTTTTGTATAAACCGATCATCACTACAAAATGTAATTATAATTACATTTTAATAATAATTATTAAAAACTATTGTAGAACAATAATACTCTTATTTATTACTATTTCTAAAACATACTCATAATAACTCCATTTTATAAATGCAGTAACATATAAACAGCACAGCTAAAACCACAGAACAAACTTCATAATTCCATACACTAACGGTTATGATCAGTTGTTCAACCCTCTCATTTCTGAGTCGTTCAATGCGATTTTTAATTTCCCCAGCGCTTGGGAAATGTTTCCATTTATTCTTTGTTACCATAAATGTGAATGCGGTCGAGAACACGCGGCTTTATTGAAATACTGCGGGATAATAGAGATATTTTGTCTATTTCCCTAAAGAAAAATGATAAAATTCTACATTTTTGTTTAATTTCTTTTTTTAAATGTTGTTTGTGATAGGAAGAATCAAAGACACGTTCTGCTTCAAAACAGATCGTTTATAGCGTAAAGCCTTTGTAGAACCCACGAACGATATACTACAGTTTTGTTTTTCAACGTTACTGTCAGTTTCGTCAAATCGTTTGAGAGTGCACCAACTTTGACGCTTCTTTCCTTTTTTTTGTTTTGGCTTCACAAAAGCATTAAGCCAGTTAAACAATGTCAAGAGAATTCGTTTCTCATATGAATCGTTTTTTGTATGAAATGCAATGACTTTGTTTTCCTTAAGAATGCGGATGTAACACATTCTAAAGTTGTTGCAGTATTTGGCAGCAAATTGAGTCAACCTTCTCATCATACTTCACTGAGGTAGTCAATGCTACATTAAAATTCTCAGCTCTATTTTACGCGATCACGCATGTTTCAATTATTCCACATATTGTACAATTGTGTAGACTTTTGAGATACAACAACACACCATTTTTACATCACATTCGAGAATAATAAAAACAATCGCTGAACTTCACTAGAAATAATCCCGACGAAAAACTTTTGTTCCTAATTTAAACGGTTAATTTTTTTAGTGTTGGATGGAGGTTGAGTACCAACTTAAAAAAAAAAAACCCTTGTTCCAAATTTAAATGTTTAAAAGTAAACATCGTATAACAGCCACACCTAAGCTTATGCTAAGCGTGCTAAGCTATGCTGAGGATAAGTATGGCCTGTCACGGGGACGTGAAGAATGGAGCTCGCGTGTGCACTCCCTCTTATGTCAGTGTGACTAGTCTGTTTCACTACTATTTTAGTACATTCGTGTTCCATGCTTTTTGCCCATATATTCTGAAGAGCTTGAACTGTTACTAATAAACCTCATGGAGGTTCTTGCAGAGTTTCAGATTTTTCTTTTTTAAAGACTATTGAACCCAGCAGGAATTAGGAAATAAAATCATTGTTCGATGGCACAGTTAGCGCATATATAACGACTATCTGTAGACCATAATAAGCATATGGTCTACAGATAGTCGTTCCTTGCCTCTAAGAATGTTGGAAACAGAAGTATATCATCGTATGGCGTATTTAATAAAAAATCGTATTAATTTAAATTGACAACTTCACGCTGGTACTTTAAGTTAATTCGTCTCATCGTCGACAACGGCTGATGCAGAATCAGCGCTGTGGCTCTGTCCTGCACGAGCCCCAGCATTATGCTGAGCACTGACCGTTTTGCTCGGATGTGACGCATATCCTATCTAGCTGAAAGTTTTAAGTCGTTATTGTTACTTGTTGGAAGGCCTCCAACAAGGTGGACTGATGACCTGGTGAAGGCTGCGGGAAACCGATGGATACGAGACGCACAGGAACGTTCGTTGTGGCGACGCTTGGGGGAGGTCTATGTCCAACAGTGGACGTGTATCGGCTGAAATGATGATTGTTACTTGTTACATTTATTTATTTTTAAGATATGCGCTATGTTTGACGCGAATAAATTATTTTTCTTTCTTTTCTGGAATCCGTTGTAGGCCTAGCAGAGCCAGTTGCAGAGACATATCCCCAATTATGGTAATGTTCAATGTCAACCGGGCACAGATTCAGACTCTCGTCGGCTTGTGAGCGTGATGGAAAACCACAAAAGAAAACGACTTAGACCACATTCGACGGTATGGCTGGCCGTGCGCACTGAATAAGCGATTCGCTGCAGCGCTGCATGTCACGGGTTCGATTCCTGTACAAAACAAATATGTTTATGGCCTACAGAACGATGTTCTAGGTTCCTAGGTGTCTTGGAAATTTGAGTTTAGCTGTTTGTGATCGCAGCCGGTACAGGAACAAATATTAAAAAAAAAATGGTATTTGGTTTATTTTAATAAACGTACATATTTAAAGGTCAATTCGGTAGTAAATCGCCAAACAGATGTTATGTTAACCGACCCATATAAATTTTACATAAGTCAGCCTCGGTTACGCGAAGTCCATGCCGAAGTTCGATCAGCCGTGACATCGGCTAAGCCTAAACAAATATAACTTCGACGAATTTAAATCAATCTGATCCATTGAGTAAAGGAATCTGATCATTATGCTGTATCATACCTTGACTGTGATTGGAACGATTCAAGGAAAACAAAACTTTTTAAAGAGTAACTCTTTCGAACCCTCGATTTATTTTTATATATTAATACTAGCTTTCCGCCCGCGGCTTCGCCCGCGTGGACTACAGTTTATATCGCGTGGGCAGAGACCCGTGCTCAGCAGTGGAATTATAGGTGGCCTATGTGTTATTCCAGTGTCTCTTCTACCTACCTACCAAATTTGATCTAAATCCGTTCAGTAGTTTTTGCGTGAAAGCGTAACAGACAGACAGACAGACAGAGTTACTTTCGCATTTATAATATTAGTAGGGATGTTAAAATCTACATTTAAAAAGAAACAAGGGCAAGTGTGAGTCGGACTCGTGTACTTGAGGGTTTTATACAACTTACCTATGAAAACAGTTCGATTTCCGAATCAAGTTACGAAGATTTTTCCGAATCGCAAAAAACTTTTTTTTGGGACGTAACTACAAATTTACAGTTTTTAGATTTCATCTTATACTTAGATCTAGTTTCATGCCAAATTTCAGGATTCTAGGTCGAAATACACGTGTTTTTTATAAGCGGTCGTATCTTTTTCGTTTACTCAGAAGTTTAATTTTTTTCACTACTTCAAATTACTGCAGACTTTTAAGTATATGGTTTTAATTTCAACTTGATACCTCCACGCGTTCCTGAGATAAAGGGTCTTAACATATAGACAGACAGACGGACAAGAAAGTGATCCTATAAGGGATCCGTTTTTTCCATTTGAGCTACGGAACCCTAAAAAACCGTGTAAAGACGTAGCCAACCTACCGGATGCGAAGAATACGATCCTTATAATACAAGTTCTTTGTATCTCATTTCAAGTGAGCTGTCTGTCAAATACTTGAAATTCAAGCCGAGGAATAAATCTGTTGACTTTAATAGTCGGAATCGAGAACGAAATATGGTAATATGCTCATTTCCTTGCATCTTAAGTGGATGATGCATCTCAATCGCTGCGCTAGTGTAAATGTAGTCGTATTTCACGAACCCTACTTGTCTAGCTTTCCATTAGTATAGTGTTAAGGATAGTTTTATTTGCATTATTTATTTCAGTTTTCATGTTAAATCTTTGTTGTGAATTTTAACAATTAGCCCATACTTACGAGTTGAAGACTTATGTAGTCTGAAAAAGCTGAAGAGTTTGTTGCCCAAGTTGTTTGCTAATCTCAGGAACTACTAGCTGGTATAGAATAGTACATTATGATATAAGTGTGTAATGTTAGTGATTACCGTTGAGGCGGTATTTAGACCCGAGTCATGGCGAGGGTCTTAAGAGAGCCGAGAACGGTAATCATTAATTACTCACGTGTATCATACGACGTTTTTCAATACACTTGCGAATAAAATAACTGTAAAACTAGTAAACTTTTGTGGCAGTAAAAATCTGTTTTCATATGCGCGGCCATTTTTTTTTTTCTCGTGGGGGACGACCTGCGCCAATCCTGATACGATAAATGTAATAAAATTATGGCGGTGGAGAGGTTGAACAATGAGGTTTTAACCACATTATAGCACTAGTGCGTAATGGTAATCAAAATGTCACAGTTTGGTAACAAGTGTCATTATATACCTAAGTGCAGTGCAATAAGAATCACTTTATGAGCAAGTGTATTGAAAACTATTTTATTGTTGTATAGTCGATTTACCGATTGTGGCGATAGGCTATATTATATGCTACGCCACGACATGTGCTAGAGAAGACACAAGTGAAATTGCAAGGGATTATCACAAAATTTTAGATTTCATCCAACCCCATTCAGCCACTCGAATCTGAATAAGTAACAAGCAAACAAACATAACATAATATGAACATAAGCATAATCAGCCTTTTTTAAATATTTTACTGCTGGGACTTGGGTATTTGAACTTTTAAATTTTATTTTTTCTTTTGGACCTGCCGGTTTCTTTATGATATTTTTCTTCGCCGTTTTGAGAGCAGTGATGATGAAATAAATTAAAATTACACAAAGTAATACAACTCGTAGGTCGTACATAACACTCACAAACTATCTCCTTATAGGTAAAATTCGTGTGATTAACCTATCTTTTTCCGATGAAAGTAGGTGGAACTTCTGCTAAGTTCCACCTGCGTGTTTTGTGATATTATTTAAACAGGTCAGTATACTTATAAATGAATGTACGTATTTTTTTATTTTCATTACCTACATTACAGACATTTTAAAAACTCTTATTCATTAGCAAACATGTAACGTACTGTAACCTTGACCTAATCATTAAAATGTAATTAAGGTCACACACTCACACATGTATACCTACATAGGTACAAATAAGCTTCACATTGGAATATAACCACCCTTTGGTCAAAACGTAAATGAAATAGCTAAAAATAAATTCATATTAACGCCTACTCCCTATTTGGAAAAGTAAATAAATAATGCTTTATCACGTCAGAATATAAATATAATAGATATGTCTAAACTAACATTATGTAGAGAAAACAGGATTTCTTTATTCTTTATTCTTTATTGTACGCAAACAATTAATATACACAGTTTGTAAAAGTACAGTTGATGTACATTGGCGA
Organism: Mythimna lalbum; assembly: GCA_949319445.1. Taxonomy (NCBI): domain Eukaryota; kingdom Metazoa; phylum Arthropoda; class Insecta; order Lepidoptera; family Noctuidae; genus Mythimna; species Mythimna lalbum. The sequence continues at coordinate 18,194,286 of OX439346.1, read as the reverse complement.
GCTTAACCCACAACAGCTGATGGTTTTTTTTTTTTTTGATTTTTTGTTTGTTACGTTTTAATTCATGAATCCCCAAGCGACCACCGGTGGCCGCGCATCTATTGTCTTACTATTGTGTCTCTAATTGACGGTATCTGAAGGGTTAACTCAAACACTACTCAAACGATTTTAACAATTCTATGAACATTAGAAAGCTACATCTACACCGAGTAATAGAGGCTACATCAAATTTAAAAAAAAAATACTATTCCCTACCTAAATTGGAACTATGTAACCCAAGGTACTGATTGTTCCGGAGGACACGGTGGAGCACACAGTCCAGGTGTGCCCTGCCTGGGCGGAGCATCGCCGTGCCCTCGTGGGGGCGATCGGCGGCGGAGACCTCTCGCGCCGGGCCTTGGTCGAAGCCATGGTCCGAAGCGAGGAAGAATGGCAGGCGGTCGCCTCCTTCTGCGAAGCAGTAATGCTAGCAAAGGAGGAGGCAGACCGCATCAGGCAACGGCGCGCTCGCCGCCGCCGCCGCTGCCGGGATTCCGATCCTGATTTCCGGCCACCGTAGACGCGGGCTCGCGGGCGGCGAGCCATGGGTAGCTCGCTGCCCGATCGTCCGGTAACTGTCCGAACCGAGCCCAAGATCTCGACGGCGCGCTCTGTTCCCGCGCGCCTAAAGGAGTTGTCAGCAACAGGAGGGGCCCAGCTGGGTCGAAGCCTACTGGGGCCAGGGTTATCTGAAAAGAAGCTCGAGCCCCGGTATGAAGAGGCTAGAAGGAACGGGTGGGTTTTTAATCAGTAAGAGTCTGACACTATCTCCCGCTCCACCCAAGAGCGGGGATTGTCATAAGATGATTTTTGCCCACCGAAAAAAAAGATATTGATTGCTTTTCACACACATCTGAAAAAAGAAAGAAATGTTTCCTTCTCAGCACTAAAATAAAATGCTTTTCACTGACCATGACCGATTGTAGTGTGACCGACACGTGGATGTTCGCTGAAGTTAGTAGTGTCTGAACGAGTGACCGAAAATAGGTTCGCTAGTAAATATTGCTACAAATAGCGATAGCGATGTCTGGCTCAGGTTTGAACAGGCCTTTCTATTTTTTTTGAGCACATGATACTTATGTTCGATATAAATAAAAATTAATTGCCGACTTTATGTGTATGTGAACGTATTTTTTTTATAGTTGATAGGTTTGCGCTTGGCCGCTACCTCACCTGATGGAAAGCGACGATGCGGCCGATACGATAGAGTGCACTTACCTAGAAGTAACCTATTCACTCTTGATATACAACGTGTAACGTTAAATGCGCAAAACCTCAGACACCTTAAGTGATTTTTAATTTAAAAGACCTAATTCTGTGGAAAAAAAAAACTTTTTTTAAGGTTTTATGTGCAGTTTTACTTTGTTTAAAATTAATATCTGCATTGAAATAAGAACTTTTATTATTCCGTATATGAGAAATTTTGATTGGACTACAACTATTTGTGTTTGTTTACCTATTCCGGCGGATTTGCGTACGTGATGGCTTGACTTATTCATAAATAGACACGGCGACACTTTTAATGAAGATTTTTTTTTGAAAAATGCAGATACCCTAATTAAAAAAATAGAACGAGTAATTAACGAGAAAGATTTGTGTATAAAATTTGTGCTTTTAGGAAACCAGGGCTGAATTACAAATAAAAAGAAACCTCATGATATCGAAAAAGTTCAGTATCTACTTATTCCTACAATATTATACCAAAAGCTAGATCGTCGCGCTCGTTTTATAGATTTTCCATTACCATTCTATTTCATTGTCTTTGGATAATCTAATTGTGTCATTCAACTCCCTTTGGGTTAGAAAAACACTTAAAACAGATAATTTATATGCTAAACTTTAGGGTACTTGAATAGGGTCAGTTCTTCTACATCGTAGCAGTAGACTTGATGGTTTTATTAAAGTTAAAGTTATTCCTTTTAACCATTTAAGCCTAATTTGTTTTAAAGGCCCCAAAAGGAAATTGGAAACTTTATGAGATCATTTTTATCTTTCAGAAAGTTTTTTTGTTAAGACACGTCTAAGAACAGGAACAATTTGCCTGCTGTGGCCTTCTTGTCTGATTATAATTTTGATGTCTTCAAGGCTAAAAAAAAGTAAATAGACCCTTAATAAACTAGTGCGCGTAACCATCAACGATTGCATCATTACTTACCATCAGGTAAGCTTTCAACCAAGCAATCAAGCTTTTCGAGTTTAGATTTTATTTACAGAAAAAAAATGTACTTATCTTCAGGTCTTTAGTAATAAAAGCTGTAGACTGAAACCATCAATTTCAAGAAAAATAGGCGAAGATACAAGATACAAGATTATTTATTTTGCTAAAAGATGAGTATACACAAAAATGAAAGATGTTACATAGTTCTGTTGAGTCACTAGCATATTTTGCCTTAATGGCGTACAAAATATAATTGAGTAAAAATATATATCATAAAATTGTTTACTCCAATATTCAATACTTAAAAACAATAATTAACGGGTAAAGTTTTAAACCACATTATTTGTTTCATAAATAGTCTAAGATAAATAATAATTATTCAAATATTTCAGAAGGATTTTTATAATAATATTAATATAATAATAATCCACAAATATCACACAACGTTATCCTCTAGTCCCAAGCTAAGCAGAACTTGTGTTATGAGTACTAGACAACTGATAAACATATCTACTATTTCTAAATACATACATATATAGATAAATTACACGCAGACACAGAACAAATGATTATGCTCATCACACAAAAATTTTCCTAAGTGGGAATCGAACCCATGACATCCTGGGCACGCCACAATTATGGCGGTAAGTCCCCTCTTTGAGGCGTGGCTGGAAAGACCTCACGGCGTCCTTACCTTCCGCATGACGCAGGTCCTCACCGGACATGGCAAGTTCGGGAGGTTCCTGCATCGGATTCGAGCGGAAGAGACGCCCGGGTGCCGCCACTGTGCGGAACGCCCGGAGGACACGGTGGAGCACACAGTTGAGGTGTGTCCTGCTTGGGCGGAGCAACGCCGTGCCCTCGTGGGGGCGATCGGTGGCGGAGACCTCTCGCGCCGGGCCTTGGTTCAGGCCATGGTCCGGAGCGAGGAGGAGTGGCTGGCGGTCGCCTCCTTCTGCGAAGCAGTAATGCTAGCAAAGGAGGAGGCAGACCGCATCAGGCAACGGCGCCCCCGCCGCCGCCGCCGGGATTCCGATCCCGATTTCCGGCCACCGTAGACGCGGGCTCGCGGACGGCGAGCCATGGGTAGCTCGCTGTCCGATCGTCCGGTAACTGTCCGGACCGAGCCAAGGCGTCGACGGCGCGCACTGTTCCCGCGCGCCTCAAGGAGTTGTCAGAAACAGGAGGGGCCCATCTGGGTCGAAGCCTACCGGGGTCGGGGTTATCCGAAAGGAAACTAGAGCCCCGGTATGAAGGCTAGAAGGAACGGCGCGGGGTTTTTAGTCAGTAAGACTCTGACACTGTCTCCTGCTCCACCCAAGAGCGGGTTTCGTCAATGATGATTTTCCCCGTCGACAGAAAAAAAAAAAAAAAAAAAACCCATGACATCCGGCATAGCAGTCAGGGCACTAACTACTAGACCAACAAGCCATTCAAAGATTGTCCGTTACCTGGAACCAGCTACCTACCTGTTACAAGAACTATGGGTCCTTATATTAAGACAATGTCACGTGAAAACTATTCTACTCACAAAACAGATGCACGAACTATATACACATGTACTTATAGTTGTCACATCCCTTACCGTCCCATTTTCCCTTTCCATAGAATTTCACTTCTGGTTAGATAAGAACATACCTCGGGCTAAATGCGAAGGCAGATACACCAACAGAATCTCTTTGGTACATCATTAGGAACTTATAACCTACCTATATGAATATTTACATATCTAGATTGTGCCCGAAATTTCGTACACGTTGATTTCGGAAATAAAGCACTTGCGAGTATTTCGATTAATATCCACTGCATAGAATGTGTGAGAAGTGATAATTATGAAAGAAAAAAACGTAGTGAGTTAGTTAGTGATAGCGTGACGAGTGACAGGACAGAATGGAAGAAAAAAACGTGTTGCGCCGACCCCAAATAAAACGGGACCCTTGCAGGAAGATGATGATGATGATCCACTGCTACACGTTGCCACATCGACTGATCCTGTACTTCCCACACCTCTATAGGAGATTGTGTTTCTTTCTTAAATGGTGAACGCGTACAAGCAAATATGAGGACGGGTATTTCATCTATGTATATGTTGTGGCTTAATCCTTTAAACGCTAACATTTGCGTTTGGCCATATCATTGATGTAGGATTTCAGTGATAATAAAAGGTCTATAGAAAGTAAGTCAAACGAAGATTGACAAATAATCAAACTTTAACGTTCAAAACGATCTGTCCCCCTAGCCAAGTTACAACCGTTTCGCTTGCGTCGAACGCTTCGAGTTGACCTTGCCGCCGATTCTTTTGTTCAGACCACGAGAGATGACGTTATTCCTGTACATTTGAAGCTTTCTACTAGCGTTAACTATTGCAGATTAGCAACTTGGCTAGGGGTACTGGCTAGTTCTACTTGGCCATCAATAGATCAATTTCTAAGATCTGGAATCACATGACAGCTGTCAATTTAACAGATATAGGTTGGGTAAAAAATATTATTTAAATTAAATTTATTTACCAGTTCAATCGCGGCTTACTCTGTTATCGAAATGTTTATTTATGCCCTAAAATTTTTTTTAATTGGAATGCTGACCTATCGAGATCTGTAGCAAGGAGAAGGCTAGCATTATCGATGTTTAGGCGAAACCCAACTCCAAGCAATTTAAATATTTTAGAAAATCAAACCAAAGAGACAAAACGAGCTTTAAATCATGCTAAATCACAAGGTTGGCGGGATTTCTGTAGTAGTATAAATGAATCAACTTCTGTCTCGGAAACTTGGAATAGTATGCGATGGATGAAAGGGCATAAAAGACTAAATTTTTATGCTTCTAAGCTACTGGGCACGCCACGATTATGGCGGTAAGTCCCCTCTTTGAGGCGTGGCTGGAAAGACCTCACGGCGTCCTTACCTTCCGCATGACGCAGGTCCTCACCGGACATGGCAAGTTCGGGAGGTTCCTGCATCGGATTCAGGCGGAAGAGACGCCCGGGTGTCGCCATTGTGCGCAACGCCCGGAGGACACGGTGGAGCACACCGTCGAGGTGTGCCCTGCCTGGGCGGAGCATCGCCGTGCCCTCGTGGGGGCGATCGGCGGCGGAGACCTCTCGCGCCGGGCCCTGGTCGAGGCCATGGTCCGGAGCGAGGAGGAATGGCAGGCGGTCGCCTCCTTCTGCGAAGCAGTAATGCTTGCAAAAGAGGAGGCCGACCGCATCAGGCAACGGCGCCCTCGCCGCCGTCGCCGGGATTCCGATCCCGATTTCCGGCCACCGTAGACGCGGGCTCGCGGACGGCGAGCCATGGGTAGCTCGCTGTCCGATCGTCCGGTAATGGACCGAGTCCAAGACGTCGACGGCGCGCACTGTTCCCGCGCGCCTCAAGGAGTTGTCAGCAGCAGGAGGGGCCCAGCTGGGTCGAAGCCTACCGGGGACAGGGTTGTCCGAAAGGGAGCTCGTGCCCCGGTATGAAGGCTAGAAGGAACGGCGCGGGGTTTTTAGTCAGTAAGAGTCTGACACTGTCTCCCGTTCCACCCAAGAGCGGGTTTCGTCAAAGATGATTTTCCCCGTCGAGAAAAAAAAAAAAAAAAAAAATGCTTCTAAGCTACAAGTTGAAGAGTTACTCTGTAGTCTTGCCCCTGATTATGTCATTCCTCAAATGCCAGTAATTGAGTCAAATAACACATCCCTAGAAATAGAATTTACAGTTCACGAATTAGATAGGTGTCTTAAAAAAAAAGACACGGCACCTGGGGATGATCAAATTACATTTTCGATGCTTTATAACCTTCCAAAACCAGCAAAACTATACTTATTAGAAATATATAATTTAATTTTGGAAACTGGTACTGTTCCTACCCAATGGCGAATTATTAAAATAGTACCAATTCCAAAAAATGGTAGTGGTTCAGAAATCCCGCTGAAATTAAGACCCATTTCTTTAATTTCTTGCTTATGTAAAATTTTCCATACTTTATTATGTAAAAGAATTGAATGGTACGTGGAAAAAAATAAGTATTTATCAGTTAATACTATGGGATTTAGACGTTCTCAGTCATGTTTGGATTGCTTGGCTCGATTGGTTTGCTACATCCAAATGGGTTTTTCTAAGAATCATCCTACGTTAGCGTGCTTTATAGATATAGAAAATGCGTATAACAATGTGACAGTAGATAGTGTTATTCATGCTCTTATCGAAATAAATGCAGGAAAGAAAATATGCAGATATTTGTGGGAATTCTTGACAGAAAGACATCTGAAAAGCACATTCGACGGTAATGAAGATAGCTTTTTGGTCAGATGGACTAGCAGAGGCATTGCTCAAGGGGACCCATTGTCTCCTTTGATTTTTAATATAGTTACGCATAAAATTTGTCACAGTATTACTAACGTTTTCATATTACAATACGCCGACGACTTCGTCCTTTACAAAAGCTGTAAAAATCTAGCTGATAGTGTTTTGGAAGTACAAAGTGCGGTAGATATCATGATTAAATTATTAGATCAATTAGGGTTAGAATTATCAGGGAGTAAATCTCAAATTTGTATATTTAGCAGAGGACGTAGCAGACAGCAAGTAAACTTAACCATCAAGGACTCAGTAGTAAACCCGTCTGAGAATGTCAAATATCTTGGTGTATGGTTGGACAGAAGTCTTCGATGGGGGAAGCACATCAACGAAACTTGCGTTAAAACACAGAGGTTTTGTGCATACTGAAAGTTCTAGCTGGAACATCATGGGGGATGCACCCTAAACATCTTCGTAGGCTGTACATAGCATTAATCCGAAGTCGAATAGATTTTGCTAGTTTTTTATTCGATAACAGTGCAAAAACACATGTAAGTAAATTAGACAAGGTATAAAACCAAGCTTTGAGGATAATTGGTGGTTTTATACGAACAACTCCCATACACGTTATGGAATGCGAATTGTGTATCCCTAATCTGGCTCTAAGAAGAAAATATCTTGCAATTAAATTCTGTTTAAAATCACAATCTTTTGATAACAATATAACATTGGACCTATTAAATACCTTAAATAGTCACATTAATAATAGTTATTGGCGAAATAAGAAACCACCATTACTAGTAACAGTGTATAACAGTACCAAAGAAGAAGTTTTGTCATCTAGTTATCCTTTAGAAATGTTTTGCTTAGATACTTGGGTTTCAAATATAAACGTAGGAGATAATATTAGAGACCATTTAGATTATATGAAACAGTGTAAAAAATCATATGATATTAATATTTTGAAAAACAGTATCTTGGAAGAAATTCATACTAAATATTATGATTGGTTAAAATTATATACGGATGGTTCTAAAATTGGGAATATTCTTGGAGCCGCCTTTTATGATCCGATGCATAACAGCAAGGGATTGTTTAAAATTTGTAACAGTAGCGTGTGTATAATGACGGCGGAGCTAGTTGCGGTATCAAAGGCACTGACATACTTGCAAAACGCAGAGTTTAATAACGATCGGATTGTCATTTTCACAGATAGCAGAAGTGCTCTGCAGCATATAGCTCGATGCGCCTCTGGATGCAGAGGTGTTTCGATTGCTTATGTCATATTAAGGCAAATATATTACTTTATGTCTAATAATGTCAATTTGATTCTGCAATGGGTTCCGTCGCATGTTGGCTTACGGGGGAACGAGGAGGTTGACCAGTTAGCAAAGACTTCTGTGTCGGATGGTATTGAGGTGAATATTACTCCAAGCTACTCCGAACTTTTACCAAAATATAAAATTGAATGCTTTAAGAATTGGAAAGAATATTTTAATAGAACATCACTAGAAAAGGGAATCTGGTACAAGACAATTCAATGTGAACCTCCTCGTATTCCTTGGTTTTCCAACATTAAGCTTAAGAGAAAGTTTATAACAAAAGCGCATAGACTGCGGTCTGGACACGTCCCACTCAACAAGTTTCGGCATCTAATGAGAATAAGTGATAGCCCAAATTGTGCAGAATGCGGCACGGTGGAGGATGTCCATCACTTGTTGGTGGAATGCGTCAGGACACGAGCTGCTAGAGAGGTGCTGATGAAAACTTTCAAAATTAATTTAATTAATATTGGTTATATTCAGTGTATATTGTCCGAACCCGTCTCTAACGCAGCTATCGCTGTTTATAAATTAGTCAGTAAGGTTTTAGAGCCCTAGTAGTAAATAAGAGTCAATGTAGCTTTACTTGTATTAGGTTACGATGGGGCTGGCGTGGTCTTTCTGTGACCAAAAGTCCCTAAATATATAAAAGAATAAAAAAAAAAAAAAAAAAGATCTGGGATAAAGCATAGACATCTCGATATTTTGACAAAGTCACCATGATTCCTTACAAAGCGAGAACAGGTAGCTAATATTATAGAAAATTATTGTCATATCAAGAAATATTTTTAACCATGGAGTTTCTTGCCGGTTCTTCTCCATAGGAAATGACCAATTTGGAACCGTGCACTAGCTTCTGACGTTTTATTAGTGCCCATGTAGGCCTAAGTGAAATAAAATATTTTGACTTTGACTTTGACTTTGCTGTGTGTTATCAGGCAGTTAGTTAACGAGACAGTAACAAAACTTATTTAAACTTTGTAACTTCACTTCTGTTGTAGTTGACAACAGAGTTTAATTTTCATCCCGCGTACAAGATTTATTTGAGAAAGAGATGGATATTATTTACGCTTACTGCATAAATCACTGCTTTCGCTCAGACGGTACTAGTACTAAATATGGGCCGTCTGAATTTCCGTGTCCTTTATCTCTTGTTACGGTTAGAGAATTTCTAATCAGGATTCGTACGTTTCAAATGGTATTGTTACTTGCCTAAAGAGAGGTCCAGCAACCCGAATATACTGGAAGACAGGTTTTTCTTGTATTTGAAAATCATTTGTGATTTCACTAACAGGAAGTTAACACTATCGCTGGGCACTAAATACTGCACCTAAGGCATCTTTTAACCCCAAGTAAACGTGTTTTTGTTCCTATTTGCTTCCTTTTCCTGCGTCTTGGCTCCCTTAGCCTAACTACGAAACCGATGCAGTGACGGCAGTTCGATAAGTCGGCGGCTTATTAGCTGCCTTTACGCAGTTTAGCAATTTTACCACGCATTCTCAGGAGCATAAACAATTGCACGCGCGACTAATGAGAGTACGGATGAGAGTGACAAGCACCGAACGCGTGTTCTTTCTGTCTCTTTTCCACATCTTCACAAGTGCGCTCTTTAGCGTACGATTACCGTTTCACTCATGAAAGTGTGACTATATAAAGAATGGCGACACTACTATGGTCAATATATCACTGTTTATTAATTTTAACAAGCTACATCATTGCGTTTGTCAATCACCAGAATTTAAATGAAAATGAAAAAAAATACATTTCATGAGCTAATTAAACATAATTTTTAAGCAAAAAAACCATTACCAAACCAAAGAAAGGTTATGGGATCTTAAACATACAAATTCAACGGGTAAAAAGTGGTTAAAGCATAAATGACGATGAACATTCAGATCGCCCAAAAAAGGTCGGCACGCCAGAAATGGAACGATATTGGACGATAGGAGAGCGAAAGTGTGCGATATGACTGTAGGCATTTCAATTGAGCGGGTACATCACATTTTACATGAATATTTGGAAAAAGTCCGCGTGATAGGCGTACACTCGGCCAATAAAGGTTTTTTTTTTACTGTTATTTTGTTTAAAATATTATTCAAAAATAAACACAGGAGAGTACCCTATTATTCGTAAAAAACTTAGGAAAAATCTGAATAAGTCGCTTTTTACTCGCAAGAGAAACCTTTCCGTTGCAACGCGCTAAAGCTCAAAGGTTTACTTCAAACGACAAGTTTTTAATATCTAGGTACTGCTGCTGTTTCAATTGCAAAAAATGTTCCTCGGATTGTCGACATTCTCATTTTCTTGAATGTCGCAGGAACAGGGCTCGCAACTGAATCGTCTCGCTTTAGTCGACTTTTACAATTTATTCATACAGATATATTCATACAGATATAGTGCTTTCATAGTTTTGGATAAAAATTGAGAAATCTAGGTTAAACAATTGTTCTGTAAACAGAAGATTTTGAACACATGTCACAGTTTGGTAACAAGTGCCATTATATACCTAAGTACAGTACAATAAGAGTCACTTTATGAGCAAGTGTATAGAAAAGATATTTATAGGTACGTTTGTGCAGAGACTTTTGTCAATGCATCACTGGCTAAAAACTCAACAGACGACGTAACTTTTAACATAGCTTCAACTTCACAACTCCACAGCCTACTGGGTAATAAACTCACATACTAGTGTTGATAGCAATATAAAATAAATACCACGTTACTGTCAAAACCGGCTATCGCTTAACGATATCTCATTGCACACGACATGCAATATTGCAATCATGTTCGATGTTTGTAGTGTTATTGTATTGAATGGTATCGGTTGGTAGGCTGTTGTTTATAATCCGTGCTTTAAATAATGGTTTCTAGTTTGGGCATAACTTGGGATTGCAGGTATTATGAAGTAATCGGCATCAAGGCTCTGATAGCTGTTATTACGTGCACAGCGGATCACACACAGTCGGCCCAACGCGGTGCTTACCGCAAGTGCGCAAGGTGAAAATTACGCACTGTCGAAAAGATCATCCGCATTTTGACCGCCACCGTGCATAATGTTGGAGTAAGAAAACTTATTTTTTATTAATCATACTCTGAAAGTAGGTCTGAAGTTACCTGAAGCGGGCTGAAAAGTACAACACTTTTCATCCCTAGGGAGTTTTACTTTCACCTAACAACTGTCAAATTATTTAAAAAAAAAAACTAGGTCTATCTTCTTGTATTCGTAATGAAAAGCACAATGCTTACCTCGGGGTTAAAGTTACTTATTTAGTCCCTCGAATTAGCGACCTCGCTACGCTCGGCCGCCAACTTCTTCTCGGGACGAAATAAGTAACTTTCACCCCTAGTGTAACAATGTACTATTAAAATACGAAAACCAATGTCTGGCATGTTATAAGTTAGCTTACGTTTCTACATTGGCCAGAAAAAAAAAACGAACGGCTAGCGAGCTTTATTAGATAGCTACTGTTAAAGCGCTATACAGCGCTGCAGCAAACTAATCCTCATCTAATTAACAATAACGAGCCAATACTACACGAAGGCCACATAATCACTACGTTAATTTAAGCTCCACTCTTAAATGATTCTTAATTAACCTTAACGATACGATTGAACCCTTAAGGATTGCGTGCAGACAACAACAGGGATCCCCGTTACCTTGATTATTCCCCAGCACGCGTAATAGATTGTTTTTACAGCGGCTTTAAAAGCAGAATTAACATGAGCTTAAAGCGCTTGAAGCACCGGAAAAGGTGCTCAGTAATAAATGAAGGTGTCCCGGAATGTAATTACGTACTGCGTGGTTCTTTGATATATTTATAATTAAGTTTATAAATCTCAATTTATAAGCGGGTCTGAGATCGTGAGCGCTTGGTGTTACGTATAATGTTTGCTCATATTATCTGCTGTTGAGAAATTCTCAGTTGCTATCTGGATTTCTAAATGAAATTCTCATAATTTTATTAATTATCGCTGCCTCACATCTATACGAAAATTGCATATTTTATATCCCATCATATTGATAAACAATGATTAGTCGCTTGCACTTCTAAAACCAAGAACATTGCATTGATTTATTTTGAGCATCTATGTTATGCATTTAGCTTTACTTGACTCAGTAGCGAACGTATATAGTATGTACCTACGGATGTCTTTGACAATGTTACTGAATGCTACTATATTATTTACAAGACTCCTCCTCAGGCTAAGGCCTGTGCAACTTATATCCATTTAGGACCCGTTTTATTTGCTGTCTATAGGCTGTCTTGTCTGGTCTATCAGTTCAAATTATACGAAAGAGTTTCCATGAAAGCGAAAGGCGATTGAAGGAACACAAGTGGATTTTAGTCAGTAAAGGTCTGATATAAAACTCTCGCTTCACCTAGAGCAAGAGAAGTTATTTGATCATTTCTCACCACAAAAAAACCTTGCTTTTTGTTACCTTAAATGTTAATTCGCGTTAATTCTAAAATGGTGTGAAAATTCTCAAAGAGCAGGAAATTAATTTTCTACGAATAGTACAAACGCATGGAATAAATTTCCTTTTAGCTATATTGAGTTTTTTTTCCTATTATTTTCTATTTGGGGAATACTTGGACTTTGGCAGTATAATGTTATTTTTCTAATGTATTGCTTACATTGCTCTTTTAACGAAGCCCTACGGATCTTCAGGGATTCCAAGTAGTATTAGTGTTATTTTAATAAAGGGAATGTTAAATGTGATTACTTAATAATACAGGTAGATGGTAAATGTTGTTATCTGAGCCCAAAGGTCACGGCTCAGCCGTTCTCGGCTGGGCCTACGTCCAACAGTCGCTGAAATAATGATGATGATGATCTTCAGTCCGGTGTAGGATGACCTTTTCTAGCAATTGGAACTGCTTACTAATGTTTCTCTCTATCTAAGACTTACAGGTCAGTGGTGGATGGTCTCGGCCTCTCTTCTTTTATGGAAGGCTTTTATAGATTTTGCCAACTGACGGTTATTCAATTAAACAATTATTTGAAGCAATACGCACCAAAATAACAGTTATACAATAAAATCCAAGACAGCGACGTATTCTTAGCGAGTCTGTACACTAAGGTTCTTTGTTCACAATTGTTCCCTAAAGTGTAATAGTAATTACTATAACAGTTCTGTCTCTAAACTTCAGACTATTACTGTAGTTTGAAGACGTGGAAATAATTGTGGTAGGAAATTTCCAAGTCAACAATTCTGGCGTCGTAATAGACAACACAGTATCTTAACTTACTGTGTTCTCACTTTTATTTTATTATCGTTACAACGAGAGAACTCTACGTGGCAAAAATTTCGGTAAATTTTTAATGCTTTTGGTTCCCGAACCGAAATTATTGCGGCGTGGAGTTCAGTCTCGTTGTTACGACAAAAAAAAAGTGAGAACACAGTAAGTTAAGATACTGTGTTTTCTATTACTACGGCAGAGTAATAGGCACCCTTCATGTCTTCTACACTAAAATAATAAAGAGGTAAAATTTTTTCACCGATAGAAAGCTGCTTTGTTCCTAAGTAACATAGGATATAGTTTACATACGCAGGCGAAGCCGCTGGCAAAAGCTAGTATAACATTTATTTATTTATTTATTTATATTTGTTTATTTACAAAATTATATTATAACATCTTTACAAATGCGTCCAAGGCGATGTTATAACAAACACAGTAGGTACATAAATACAATATAAAAGGACAAACAGACTTACTGACATATCAACGACCAGGAGCGTGAAATTTTGCACAAGGCGAGCGAGATTTTTTTCATAACTGGGTGAGTTCTAATCCAAAGATATGAAGCGAGTCCAAAGTTTGTATGGAGAAGCCTACTTTTAGGCGAGTTTTTTTTTGGTGGGTAAAACTCATTCAAATAACATCCCCCGCCCTTGGGCGAAGCGGGACATAGTGTCAGACTCTTGCTGACTAAAAAACCCACCCCGTTCTTTCTTGCCTTTCATACCGGGGCTGAGCTATCCTTATCGAGAAAAGCTGTATACCATCACGCTGTGACCCGCGGGAGCGAAGCAGTAACTAAAGAGGCGGGTGAAACCGCGAGGGACAGTTATAATATAATATATAGGTATAATAAGCATTAAGAGCATTTTGAGACAAACATATCACCATTTAAATTACTTTTGTCAGGCGACGCTACATGTCTACGACGGTACATTTAAAAAAAAAACAAATAGGTCCTACGGGACTCGTTGATCCAATAGAATACAAAAACGTTGCCCGTCCAGCCACCTAATAGAGGTGCGAATGGTTCAATATTATGTTCCAAGTTATTTATTCGTGCAATTTGGGTGAATACGGGTAATTTGTATTAGGTAGTGGAGAAACATCGTATTTCTAGTACTTATCTGACAATAAACCTATAAGTATTTCGCTCGGTTTGTATTTCTACTAAGTATAAGTGTCAAGGAATATTGTCTGTGGCAATAAGCACGAACAGTGCAAAACCGTTTATAAAAAAAATGTATCAAGGATTTTATCATCTTATTATTTCGATAAAAAATATTTCGAATAAAGTAAACGACAACAAAGTGTAACGATAAAAGGAAGGGTAACAACGTCCTTTTCAACAAACCGTTTTCCATTGAGTGATTCCAATTTCAAATTTCCCGAAGGTCAATGCTTAACTTTTAAGTAAGAGATTCGATACTCGCTATAACTTTTATTCAAATATATATTTGAATTGGCAACACACAATCCCAAACATTTAACGACATTAGTTTTCCAAACAAAAAGTTCCATATTTATATTGAAAAGTCATACGCTTCAGTTCGATTGTGTTGTATCATAAATAAATAAAATCTATTTCCGTGCGATAGGCGCCACAGGCAATGGCTAGTTCATAAATAAACCTTTCTAGTGGGCGTTGGACACGTATCAATGTTGGCGTTCAGTTTTCATATTCATAAAAGAAAATATTTGCATTGGCAACACTGGTAACGAATGTGACGACGTGACGTTGAATATTGTGAATTCAATCATTTTAACCTGAATATTGCTAAAGCTCCAAAGTTTATATAGCACTTTGATTTTGTATATATTCTTCAATCTTTTTACAAAAAAGTATAAAAATCCAAGTTAAGTTTTCCTAAAGAAGTGTCATGTACCGGAGAGTTTAGGTACGCTTTAGTCAGCTCTAGACGCTGAAACCGATCCACTGTGTTTCCTAGGCACTAAAGACAATATTATAATATACCCTATTCGAGTTAAGATGAGACATTTAAAGAAACCTTTTTTAACTGCTGTTCAACCGATTTTAACTTCTATTTCGTTGGCATAAGGATGGCATTAAAAGCAAAAAAACAGTGGTTACAATAACAACTATTTACTGCAGCCGCCATTTGTCATGCCACCAAACGTAAGAATCGTCAAAATCTGCTGAACGGACAGTAATAAAAGGTCTAAGTCTAATGTTATTTTGAACAGAGTATAAGTAACTATTAAAAAAAATACAACCATCGATAAACTGCAACGAAAAACAGCTCTAAACGAATGTATATTTCATTCGATCTAGCTGTTAAAACTGTTTCCGGAACCTCTTTAGAACCATTCCCAAACACTTCATAGAAATTAAAGCAAACCCTTTAGGCAAAATGATTTCAAGATGGTGCCGGGCCGCAGCCCGGGAGCCTCAATGTCGCAACATTGAGGTCGTAAAATATTAAAAAGATACCACCACTACAGTACCGCATAAAGTAACCCCAATTCCCCATCCCGTTTAAAACATGTCCTACTTTTTTTTACAACATCAAAACATGATATTACAAACAAAAGAGTTTTATAATAAAACTAATCGCGCAAAAAGCCTCGTTCCTTTTTTAAACAATAAGTTATTACTTTTTAATGTTGTTATTTAATGTCGGTTATGAAAAAGGATGGTTGTCGATACTGAACATTTTGATTGGGGCTTTGTGTGCAAAGATAACATGACGATAAAAAATGAGATTTGAAATTCTCGGTGAGTTTACGGAAGTTTTCATTTATTTTTTTACAAAAAACATAATTTATTTTAATTTTTCTTTGTGCCAGACAAAATTCGATGGTCAGTAAAATATTTTAGTAAAAAAAGGGAACGCGTATTACCTGAACGTTTCTAATAAAACGAAACTACAAGTAATCTTAAATTAAACTTACAACTGCATATGCAAAATTAAATAAATCTCAATTTGTGTAACTAGTACACTTCTTTTATAAGCGATGCGAAGCGAGCTGTATCCGCTACGGAGAACTAAGCTTTCGCATTTATATTTTTGCTGGATTATATTAACAGCTTACAGCTGAGCCCAATCACACTTCCCATCCGCCATTCAAAATTAACCCGGAACCGTATTTTACGTGCCATACTTAAACGAAAACTTCAACCGTCCCTTTCAAAATACGCTGGAATTGAATTGAAACCATTCTAAGGAAATATTTTACGATTTCAGAAATACGTAAGAGGGCGATTTTAATATTTTATAGATTGCCAACGCAGCAGCAGTTAAACGAAAACCCACATCCCTTCCTTGACTGATAATTCTCTTAAGGCCCACAGTGTACTGAAAGAAAAACATTTTTGTGTGTTCACTTCGTCCGCGGTTCTTATCGTGACCCAACACTGAGCGCCATAAAACGGCTTCAAATCGTGGCACGCACCCTTTTATATTCCATCGTTGTTTCTAAACGGTTTATCCAGCCGCGTCGATTAATGAGAGGCCTAAGCACCCTTCGTACAAGTTCAATCCCATGAAATTATAGTCCTATTGAAGGCAAAACTGAAACTGACAGCTAAAGATAAATCGACTGTCCGGTGTCGATTTCTCATAACGAGATAGGTAATATTTTCTGAGAAGTGACACGAAAATTATATGAAAGGTATTAGGAAATCTATTGTACGAGTAATGAAGTTAAATTATACATTCCGATGTTACCGAAAACGTCGCTGGTTCCATTCAGGGCACATAATTGCTTCCACCATTACTCTTTATCTCGATGAGATCAGAAAGTCATTTATCACGGAGCCAATGTGCTCGCTCCCGTCGATCACAAACTTATTGTACCAACTTTTATATCGCTTAGCTACATTTATTTGGTACTGACAGACTTTTAGCAAGGTTTTTTTTTATTAATTCGTCATGTTCAGCGTACTTTTTGTTGTATGGGTTAAATTGAACGTGGAAACTACGGTCTACTACGTTACTAATGACCACATTTCTTTAAACAGACGTACTTTTATGGACGGTACTATGAAAGTTGTTATTTTTATGTCTTTATTTATTATTGTACCTTTGAAGGGTGTACCTTTTAAGGGGGCCGAAGGCAATACACAGAGATTCTTTAAAGACTTTACATGGAACGTGATACTAACTAAACATTATCCCTGTACATGCTATGCAAGTGCACCCAGAAACAATCCCGAATATGTACCTAGGGAACCTAATTGCAACAAACAAAAATGAAAAGATGTATTATTATTATCAATATTATAAGGGTGCACACGGAATTCCCTCGTTAATTAGAACTTTCTAATGAGTAGGTATATTGTATATGTATAGTTCCTTCAGTTGCCCTTTGCGTTCAAGGACCCGGTAACTCTTTCGACCATTCCCACAGCGCCACCTAAGCCTGGGATTGCTAACTTTCTTGAACAAGCAATTTATATTTCACGTTTTCAATTTAAACGAGAGACTGGAACCTGTTGAACTATCGACCTACTTTAAACAAAAGGCAGGAGAGGGTTATTTTATAATATCTTCATCAGAAACCGTATCTATATCGGCAGATAGACATTACACGTATAGACCAACTACCTGAGTAGCTACTGCGAGTTTGTTTTGCATTAACGTGATCGACACGTTTATGAAGTTCGGTGCTCCGATTAGGCTGTGCTAAGCTCTTAACCAATCAGAGAGAATAACGCGGTAAACATGTGGATCGCGTTAACGTAAAAGCAACTCGCAGAAAAGTCTTACGCCCTTCGCCTACGACGACATTTTGTAGCGATGCTGACGCGCGTTTCGTAAGCGCGACTAACGCGCGTTAGTCACATTTGCAAGCGCTATAGAAAAAATGTCAACGCGCTACTAACGCGCTACAGTATCGTGACTGTATCGATGCGAACGAGCTACAGCATCGCTACAAAAAATCGCCGTAGACGAGGGGTCTTAGACACAAACTTTCATACGTTGACAAGTTGACTACGAAAATCCACTTGGTCTCGCAACTTGTGAAGTCTCACAAACAGAAGTTAAAGGGATTTTTCCTTGGGCAACGAGTAATCAGTAAGTCCTTCAGCTTGATAGGATATCGGGTAAATATGAAGGAACAGAGTGTAATGGAGATGTCTTCGCCAACATAACAACGACGTAAACCAGAGGGTGAATATAATTGGTCACTACAAAGTAATCTTGAATAGAATCTTTCAGATTTAATCTATGTTATAAGAGGAAAAGCTGACTGACTGACATATCACCGCCAAAATTACTGGGACTAGGAACATGACAACATACGTCGGTATGTTGTTAATCTTTTCTCTTAATTATCTACATTAATATTATAAAGAGGCAAAGTTTTTTTTTTGTTTGTAGCTGGTAATCTCTGAAAGTACTGATCCAATTGCGATCATTTTTTATCGATAGAAAGCTGCTTTATTCCTGAGTGACATAGGCTATATTTTATGCATGTGGGCGAAGCCGCGGGCAAAAGTTATTTTTTTGTTATAGTGATGAATTGACTGTGTATACTCGATGAGACACCGTGCACATTCAATATAATATTGTAGCAGTTGAGCAGTTTAATGTACTATATACTCGAATTTTGGAACAGCCTGTACCCACAGACACAGACACATGCTGGAAGTGAACAGTGCTTATTGATTTTCTTCTTCAATTCAGCTGGACGAGACGCGAACCGACTCGCTGTGAAAACGAACATATCAACTGATATTTTTGCTGTTAAAGGAGATGTCTTAGCAAGCTTATTCAACTGTACAATGAATTCTTATACTATGTCGATTTTTTTATAATCTGTAAATTTTATCAATCATTATTTTTAATAAAATTACCAATCTATCCAATAATTAATCAATTTTACTTTTTTGTTTTTTTTTAAATTTCAATAATTCCCAATTTTAATTTAATTGCATGCGCATAATATTAACTTAACTTATTCAAGGTAAGTTAACTTATTTCTTTAGTTTATGGTTTTATACATGTGGTGTTCAGGTTGTTTACCTGTGAGGTGTTTGTGTTGGTGTAAATAATTTTTCAAAGAGCAGTTGCGGCCGAATGGTAATGGCCCCGACTCACGAGTTGTAGGTCACGGGTTAAAACCCATCCAGGCGCATTACGTTGTGTAATTTATTTCATCACCACTGCTCTCAAAACAACTCTCGCACAATAGTGCTTTAAAGCTCTCGTAACAAGACAAAGACAGATAATGTGATGAAAACTAAATTACCTATGCCCAAGTTAATCTAATTTTCGATCCCGCACTGCATCAAAATCCTAATTTATATTCCATCCAAACTACATTGTTGCTCGTACAACGAGTAAGTAACATAACCCAATCTGATTCCAATGCTGAAGCGTATTTGTGTTCTATACGTGTATATCTTCACGAGCATCGCTAAGCCCCGTGCACACAGTCACCGCAGGCTTTCAGCGCGGAGGTGGCGCCGCCGACCTTGTGTTCAATTGGCAAAGCACTGTAATGTGTACTGAGACTCAGTAGCTCGGAGCAAGCGGATCGTGTTCATGTGCACTTATTTGCTTAGGAACGGTAAAGTATTTGTCTGCTACGAGTAGCTTTTGCGAACCATTTCGTCTACGTGAAAGTAGGGAATTATTGTAAGGGAATACACTAACGGGATAAAAAAATATTTCTGTGTCGTAATCTAGAACAAGGTTCTCTTACGAGAAATGTTTTATTCAAATTCGTTCAGCTATTGTGACGGCTTTGATTAGCAAACATAGAGACTTTCACATCTACTAATATTATAAAGAAGATTTTGTTTTTTTTTTGTTTTTTGAGAATATACTCAAAAACTACAGGACTGATTATAAACATTATTTCACCAGTAGAATGGTACTCTATCATTTAACGACATTTGACTATATTATGTATTATTTTCTACAATCACGCAGGCGAAACCGCTAGCATAATCTAGTTTACAATATATTAGTTTTGTGTCCTGGCCTCGCACCAATGCAAATTATACGGACTACGAGATTATTCGAAAGTATTACCGTGACTCTGGAACGCAAAGGGCAACTGAAGGAACACGGGTTTTAGTCAGAGAGTCTGAGTCGTTCTCTCGCTCCACCTAGAATGGGAGAAGTTATTTCTTTAAATCAACCAACCTTTGGAAGTCATATACATAGCCTTCCTCTTATATTTATATTTTCACTAAAAGATAGAGTCTTTTAGGGAAAATCGTCCACACCTTACGTGTGGTGTCGGAAAAGTTAGTAAATAAACAGACTTATACATTTAAATACCATTTAATAATAATAATGTAAATGCAGGACTGGATAAAAATAGTAGAATGGGATATTTTACGTTCTAATTAATAAATTATGGCTAAAGAAGTTGTAAAAACTGTCATGACAGCGCTCTATATGAGAAAGACATTATTATGACACAGGCATTTTTAAAGTACCTACATGCGTACTGCGTTCAGAAACTTTAACTGATGTAAGTGGGTCACAAAGTTTCATTAGACTTCTGTTTAAAGTGCCTGATTATAGAGAGCTGTAAGAGGAAGGGTTGGACGGGCTATAGAGAGATAGCAACTACGCTGCAAGTCTTTGAATTTTCAAACCTAGAAATAGATGACGCGGTGTACTGAACTCCTATTTAAAGAGCCTGATTAAAAAGAGCTATAGGAGGAGGGTGCTAGATGTGCTATAGTTTCCTATAGCACATCCATCACTCTACTCTTACTCTGTAAGCAACTACTCTGCAGATCCCTGATTTTGAAGGAAGTAGCGCGATGCATTGGACTTCTATTTAAAAGGCCTAATTGAAGAAAATTATAAAAAGAAAGGTCTGATAGGGGAGAAAGCAAAAACACTGCAGGTTCTTATTACAAACTATGCAAGCCTAGAAGAAGATAGATCCTGTTTCAAGGGCCTTATTTACAGGAGCTATAAGATGAAGGAATAAGTACTTTTGTCCTGCAACGGGTCGTCATAAACCTACTAAACGTCTCTTCTCAGCCGGTGAAGAGCTTTTCTAGATTAATGCCAGTTGCATAAACATTAACAATGATTGAAGAAACTCGAAGTGGCTCATGTAGAAACAGACAGAGAAACAATTGTTTATTTGTTGTTACGTACTAAGCAGGATGACGGATAGGGACGGAAATTAAGAGCGTAGTATTGAACAACGAAATATTTACTGACATTATTTAATTCTTGTCAGCTACTTATTCTTAGTAAATGTCTTAGGATTTCGTTATAACAAACGCTCTTCATAAATTAATGCGTGATGTAGGTTCCTATTCATAAATATAAATACAAACAGTGGACACAACCTTAATTAATTCAATCAAATACAGTATCCCATTTGAAACAATCGAAATTAACTACACCAAATATAGAACACAATATCGAAATAATCCAATTTCGGTTGATATTATCAGAAAAACAGTCCGACTCAGCAATATCCAATGGTCCCAGGCCCGGCACCGAAGCCACGAATTAAATTGACTCGGCTAATATTGACCTGTTTCAATTTGCATGTAAATCAGTTTGCCACGCTGCCGCTGCCCGTGTTAGGACAATTAACTCTTGAAAAACTGTTTTATGGTCACACCCGGCACGACATCCACCCACGTGTTCCAAACAAAAGGAATAGAACCGAGTTTTATGTACCGTGATACACAAACAAAATGAGATTTTTTATACGCCATATCATGTTTAATCGCGTGAAAACTGTGTGAGGTGAGCTCTGATAAAGTCGTGTTATGGTTTTTATCAAAGGACTAATAGCCGTCGCGTTGTCGCTTTTATGAGTGGAGAGACACTGAAAATAAAAGATCTAAAAACTTTCTCCAATAATTGGTAAAGGGTTGGGAGGCAATATTGTGTGACGCAGTGTGCGGCTAACGGCTGGAAAAACTTTTTCGTGTCAACAGCACTTAATAAAACACAATATTGAAAATTCAAACTATAAAACCACGAAGCAAGTACAAAGAGGAGATGTTGTAATAAGATTTCCCTAAGTAAAAAAGCGTGACATTTTGCGGGGTGAGGGGTGTTAGACTCCGCCCATTTTTTTATTTGCCATCTGCCGGTCAATAGCAAAACTACTTGCTCGTTCTGTTGATTTTATTTTGTAGTTACGTAACTATCTCACACTAGATGTCATTAAGTGCAGGATGCAACAGGGTCGCACTCAGAATTACCAGGGATATTTGTTTTTTAAATTAATTGTGTAAGTGTAAACCATCCGATACGTATATTTTTCATTGAAATAGTTATACTATTATTTGATGAATGACGAATGAAGATCATTCGAAATTCATCAAAAACCTTTTTATTGTAAAATTTTTTTTAATTCTATTTTTATTAGGTTTTACTTTTTTAAAGGCTTATTTTGATAGAAAGAATGATCAAGATTGATTAAAAAGCTAGTTTAAAAAAATACTTTAAATTCCGAAACCATTCAATAATAGTAAATTATGTGACTAGGGGGATAAAGCAGTGTCTTAAAGTCGCGGGCGGCATGTTGAATTCCGAACGAAACGAAGGTTGCTGATTTTAATCCCGAACGTTAGTGAGGGATTTATATAATTAACTCCCGAGCTTGAGAGGGAGATTATAAAGAAACCAGTGTGAAGTGAGGAATTCAAGCCACCCAAGACAAAGACAGCGTTATCCCCGTGTTGCATACTCTACTTTTTACACCAAATGTGAGGTAATTAAAAAACAATTTGGTCGACCAAATCATATATTAAAGAAATATAAGTATTATACTCGTATTTACAAGTTCATAAGCCGTGGGACATTCGGTAAAATAATTGGCTTCTAAATACTGCCCTGTATTTTTGCTATTTGACGATAGATGGCGACCTGTTTACAAAATTATATAAAAACTACAAAAATAATATTTTGACGATTAAAGGACCTTTAGGAATGAATGTTGATCAAATTTCAGTACGTATAATTATTAAAAAATATTAATACTGAGCTCTACGTGCCTAAATATATTTAGTTCCCATGACACAAAGTGTCGCCATCTAATGTCGAGTAGAATTATATTTGGAAATGCTGACTTTAAGAGATTGTTCTAGAAGTATTTTAATAAATTATGCCTAAAATTACTTACAAATGAAATGTGATGGCATCCATAGCATCAGAACGTCTATCCAAGTAGTTTTTACAAGATAAAATATAACATTTAATTTTTATGTTTTTCTATCGCGAATATAATGCCAAATAAGTAGGTTTACGAAGTTGTGCACAGGACGAACGCCAACAATACACTGATTTAAGCCACGCCCACCGTGATGACGTCAGGACTCAGTTGAGAGTCACAGTGCACAGTTGTTTAGGCCACCTCCTCTTCTATACTTACTCCGTGTATAAAACGGTGTATTTTTCCGAAAACGTCAGATCAGCGTGACAATTTAGAAAGAAAGAAAAAGAAAAGTATTTATTTTGGCGCACAAAACATTGTAGACAACAAAAACTTAATACGAACACAAAACAAAAAATAAATTAAAAAGTAACAGTCGAAGGTTTGCAAAAAAAAAAAGTCCAGTTCAGTGAAAATGCTAGACAACTATGAGGTAGTTGTCTGACGCTGGTTTTCAACTGAACCTTGTTAGGAGTGATTTACAAAGTCAAACTTAGACCGCAAGATGGTATAACACAAAAAATAAAGATTTGCGATTCCCTCGCTAAGCTCCACATCTTACATATACAGGGTTATTTGTAAAACACTAGCAACCTCTCAAGACTATGATTCTAACATCATAAACAACACCTTTTGTTCTATGACTTTTAAAGAATATCATATTTTAGTTCATCAGATTTTCATACAAAAATAAAAATATTTAAATTGAACGTTCTAAATGTTACGAAGTCTATGCGGCGTATCAATTTTCTGGTGTAATGAGTACACAAAAATGGTGCGAATAGGTAGTTGTGATCACAATGTTTCGGAAGCCTGCTTACTATTACCACGAGAACAGTGTGCAGGAGGAGGTAGATTCAGCAAAATACAGAGTTGAAATAAAATATGTTAGATAGAACAATGAAATGTTAAAGGTTTGTTTTTGGTAAATGTATTATGTTTTGTAAAAAGTCATGTAACAAAAGTTGTTTGTTTATGATGTTAGTAATACAGTCTTGCAAGGTTTCTAGTGTTTTACAAATAACCCTGTATATACAACTAGCTTTTGCCCACGACTTTGTCCGCGTACATAAAATAGCCTATGTCACTCAGCAATAACGCAGCTTGCTAAGGGTGAAAAAATTTTAGCAATCGGATCAGTACTTCCAGAGATTACCCCCTACATACAAACTTACAAATTTTACCTCTTTATAATAAATTAGTACAGAAAAAGAGCAGCTAAAAGCTAAGCGGTTAGAGTGCCGGATGAGCGGCGCAAACATTACACTGTGCTTTGTACTCACTGACCCAAATTACTCCACTTTAAATGCAAATCATTCACACAGCCAACACTTCACAGGGAACGTTTAATTTCAACGTATTTATTTGTTTTTGTTTTGCTTATCGATGTATTCTGTGGGCGGTAATGAGCGTGCTGAAGCGAGAGTTATGTGGCGCCACCTGGTGGGAAAGTGCTGAAGTAGGATTCACTTTAAGGAAAGGTGTGATAAAAATTAGTCGACCAAGCCCTTCTTCGATTATGCCGTTTTGCGTCTTAGCTAATAAGGAAACTGTTCGTGATCAAAATTGCCTAATCGATTTTTTTTTTTTTAAGTGGACTACTTGTCCACTTAAAAAAAAAATTAACTTTATTAACTACTCGTACTTCACGATTCAGTGTCATAGGTACCCTAAAGGTATCGAATTAAAAAAAGTGATGTCTGCGCCTGACCCTGATCCAGAGCGAGCTAATGCCTCTGCGAAGCAGTAATGCTAGCGTAGGAAACGGCAGCATGCGAGAGGGAATAGACGTCCTCACGTCCCAGCCGCCGAGACTCCGACCCCTACCAGCCACCGTTCGAACAGCAGCTCGCCGTTTGACCATTCGGACCGAGCCATTGATGGGGCATAGTGTCCCACGCACCCTTCTGAAAAGTTAACCTGTGATCCTAGAACGCAAAAGGCAACCGAAGGAACATAGGAGTAGTTTTATTCAGTAAAAGTCTGACACGCCCTCCCGCCTCGCCCTAGAGTGGGAGAAGTCATTAGATGATTTCACTCTTCAAAAAACCCCTTTCGATTTTTTTATCTAGAGTATCTCCATTTCAACGAGATTACGCGTACGCCTGTTTCGATCCCACATATTGTCCAGTTGAGATACAAAACTCCACCAATTTTACATCACGTTCACGATATCCTCTTGGAATCAATTTGCGAGTATCAAAAATCAAAAACAACCACTGAATTACACTCATAAAAATCCTGCCTAAAAACTCCTGCATACACTCGAATGCCCCGTATCTTGAAAATTTTCCTTATAAAGGCCAATATTAGGGAAATGCGGCATGAACAAATGCGTAGTCATATACATAACAGATGCTCATATTGCTGCTACTTCCTTTACAAAGCTTGATAGGGAAAATATGTAGGCTGTTAGTGAACAATGACATGAACACAAATGTAATAAGGTGCCCAACAATCACACTCGAATATAACGGCAACTACATCTACTGACTCTATAACTGACTGCCCGCGATTTCACCTGAGTAAAGGTCGAAAATCATCCAAAGAAATCGAATCGTTCGAATTTTGTATACTTAATATTTAATCATTTAAAAATACTTATATTTGATACTTTTTATAAGGTTCTTCTATTAGTAAACAATGATCGAGTTCTCTGAATCAATCTTGAATTGATTGATTGAACCAGTGTTGACTACATCAGATTTCGTTTTACTCTAATAATTACCCAAGTCGTTTGACTTTTTAGACAGACTACTTCGATGATTTCTAACTTCACCTGTCTGAAAGTATAAAATTATCGCACGGGAGCATACTCGTGGCATAATAAATATTCTATGTCCTATTCTAGCCCATGACCAAGGTTTCATCTAAATCAGTTCAGTGGTTAAGACGTAACAAACAGAAATACATACAGACAGAGTTGTATGTATTATTATGGATAATATAGGCACTGTTAAACTAGTAAACATATATGATTAATTTATATTAACGGAGTGATTCATAAGGAAGGTTTAGGTGTAAATACGTGCATGTACCTAATAGTAGAACAGACGAGAGAGAATTCTGTAAGTACATTCTGTCGGTTAGTGAAAAGTGCATGATAATCCGTTCTATAGTTTTTAAGTTTATCGCGTTTATACAGACAGACAGACATGGTGTGTTACTTTGTTTTATATCTAATATGTAAATGTCAAAAATTGCCTACAAACTTCCGAGTTGCCAGTTACTAGCCCGTAGCATCGCGAAGGGCCCGAACTCCCGGTTCGTGATTACACTTAAGAGTTTTTCAGATAAGTGTGCCGGGGATCGATTCCGGCCCACATCCGCCTCTTTATCTCGGTAACATCATCTGACACACATACTTGTACATGTACACATACCTTCTTTTGTTTTGATACGTGATTTGATAATAGAATTAGACTTTCCTTAGAATAACAAACGCTTTTCGCATGATGAAAAGGCGTTACGTTTATTGAACTAATGAGACTTATTCATTATCATTTATACTCCATTTACACTTACTCTTATCAGGAATAATAAGGCGTTATTATATTATTCATTCAGAATGTTATAGTCTACTTTTAGAAATAGAAAAATATAACAGTGTTAAAAATTGTAACAGCGTGAAAGATGTAACTTAAGGAACTCGGGTGGATTAGAATCAGTAAAAATCTGACACCCTTTTGCGCCACTCAGAGCGCGAGAAGTTATTGGATAAGTTCCGACCAAAAATGGGTTAAAAGTTGTAGATACCTACAGTTTGTTTATTGATCCCTATTTTTCAGAACCAAGTTTAACCCTTCAGATACCGTCAATTAGAGACACAATAGTAAGACAATAGATGCGCGGCCACCGGTGGTCGCTTGGGGATTCATGAATTAACGAAAATTTAAATTATAGATTACTTTAAGTGTTTCTAATTTATTTTGAAAATCATTTAAAAGAACTCTATTCCCATCTCTGTAGAGATCTCTTCCCATCTCTGTCTCTCTTCTACTCTGCCAAAGATATGGCAACTTGGGTCATAGATAAAAAAAAATCATTGTGTTCTAATTGGATGGCAACCTCTTTTGTATTTCATAGAATTCTACAGGTGTGTACTGGCTATTTGAGGTAAAAAAAAAATCAAGATGCCATTAAATATTTTTATTTTACTGATTTAATGGCATCTATGAATTTATTTGTGGAAAAGTGTACAGTACCTACGTGTTGGTTCTTTTATGGTATAGAAACTCATTTGATAATATTTATAAAATTCGTGCTTCTCGAACGCAGAAAGCCATTTATGGTGGTTTAGAAGTTTTCGGTGCGATTTCTTCCAGTGAAGTTCAGTGTCTGATTTAATTATTCGCAAACTGATTCCTTGTGGATATTGTGTTGTAAAATTGGTGCTGTTTTATAACAGAAGTGTCTGCGTACCTGGCCAATATGTGGAATCATTGAAACCAGCACGACCTCGGGAAAATGGAGCTGGGAATTTTATTGTAGTGTTGACTACCTCAGCAAAAATTGCCGAGAAGGTTGACTTGATACATTTGCTGCCAAATACTACAAAAATATTAGAATGTGTACATCCATATTCTAATGATAAACAAATGAACTATTTATTTCCAAGACAGAGCTGAAAGGACTTAGTATCCAATATGCCAAAAACATTAACAAAAAAAATATATGATGTTTTTATTTATTAATTCATGAATCCCCAAGCGACCACCGGTGGCCGCGCATCTATTGTCTTACTATTGTGTCTCTAATTGACGGTATCTGAAAGGTTAAATGGCATCCAAGTATTTATTTGTTAAAAAGTGTCCAGAATGTTTTATTTATTTTTATATTATAGAAACTTATTCGATATTATTAACGGATTTTGTTTATTACATACTACTTGCTTTTTGCAATGCAGAAATGTATGATAAAGTGGCACATTTTTCATTTTGTATGTTAAATTGTTAGATGCAAATAATCCTATAATTTACCATATAATTTCCACATTTTTTTTTTCGTTTTCAGGCTATAATTTCGTGAAGAGTTCCATAAAAGTAATCTACATACAGTTATCACACGCTCACCTTACTTTACTGCATTTGGGCACGAAATGTTAATATGCGGGAAAAAGTTGCCTCAAACTCCCTTTGAAATGTTGCCAACAATTTTAGAATTGGAGTCTGGAAAAAAAAACATTTATACGAGAGCTTGTATACCTACATAGCTGTATTAAGTGTACCTATATCAAACTTTCTGATACGCTATACTTTATTCACGATGGCATTAGACAGAAGTTGAAAAAGGTTGTTTTAGGGTACACTTTGTAATAAAAATACAATAAGTTAAGATTAATGCTGAATTTATTATAATGAATTTATATACCAACTGTTATACCTAAATGAATTCATTTGAACTAGCCATCTTCTGAATTTATGAGGCTTTTATTTAAATAAATTATTTAGTTCTTACCTATAATACAAGTGTCCACGTTAAAAAAATAAACGCTACACAGTAATGTTAATATTTTATATTGAAGTCATTATTTATTAAAATTCTATAAATTTATCTCGAAAAGTAAATGTTCTTCAGTTATGCTTCTATGAACCTCTTTTATCTAATGCAGAAGTGAATGAAGTATATTTTTATTTTAGAACAACGGTTAATAAACTGAGGTTGACAAAGCATTTGTAGTATATTCATAGGATTATCCTTATTAGGTCCAATGCTGCCTCAAATCTCCTACAATATTTTATTTATTTATTTAATCTTCATGCAACAAAAAAGTACACAGGCGAACTTAATGCCATAGGCATTCTCTACCAGTCAACCTAGGGTAGTGCAGAGACAATATACAAAAATATATACAACTCCGAATATTTTCAACTCCGTCAATTAATTTTCGTAAAGTTGAGTAAGCTAACAAACAAGCTTTAATATAAGTAGATTCTAATATTTTTTTATATAGATTAAAATATTTCAAAAGACTGTAATAAAATCAAATAAAATCCTAGCAAATTACTTTTCATCTTTTATTTTAGAATAAAAATACTTCATTAGTTTAAGTTTGTTAATTAAAAGAAAGAGTTTTTCAACTACTATATCTATAGACACTAGCAGAATCGTAAAGAGGTTTTTGCCCCTATTAAAAATCAAATCGAAGTAGGTATAATGAATGTGTTCTAAAAATGTTTTGCGAGCGTTTACATTAATCTATTCTTAGGCCTGACATAATTTGGATTGTTTAAAGGAGTTACCGTGGTACTCGCAAAAGGGCAACAGAAGGAACACTGTGGGTTTTAGTCTGTAAAAATCTGACACTCCTTAAAAAGTTCCCGAGAAATAATTTGATGATTTACCTTTTTTTATTATTATTGATAGGCTCGCGTTTGATCACCATCTCACCTGATGGTAAGCGATGATGAAGTCGACGATGGAACACGCTTGCTTAGAAGTAGCCTATTCACGATTGACTTAAAGTTCCCTAAGTTGTAGCTAAAAAGGTAAGGTTCATATAAAAAAGGTAGATATATGGTATGCATGTGACAACCATAAACATCCGTGTATACAACATTAGTTTTAGTAATTATTTGCGAAACCCGAAACACCTGTATTCATGCAAAGAATCTATGTACAACGTTTCATAACTCTATCATGAAAGATCACATATTAATAAGTTTGTTAGGTACGCAAAAATACATGGTCACCGGGCCATTCGGGCGACTAAGGGGTAGTTTTGCATTTGTACCCGGATGTTTGTTAGAGCCTTATACCCGCTATGACTTGCCGTGACCTGTGTTGTACTTAGTGTTAGCGGTGTCCAAGTTTTAACCTTTTTAAATATTTTTGGAAAAATATATCATTATCAGCCTTTTTATTGTTCCCACTGCTGGGACTCAGACCTCCTCTCTAGGAGAGGGAATGGACCGTAATCCACCACGCGGGACGCCCAGTGCGGGTAGATGAATGTCACATGTCTTCGAATTTTTGGTTCTGGGATATTCCAGTTTCCTCTTGATTTTTTCCTTCACCGTTTTGAGAACAGTGGCGATGAAATAAATTACACAAAGTAATGCGCCTGGCTGGATTCAAACTCGCGACCTACAACTCGTAAATCGGGGCTATTACCATGACTTCTCGTTGACACTTCTCGTCACCATGGGCCACCACTTCTCTTAGAAAAATATATAACATAGTGTAAAAACTATTGGAGTCCATTCAGTTACTGATTCTGAACAAACTATATTCAGGTTTCGCGTAAACTAAATGGTGTATACACCCATCCTATGTACCTTCCACTAAAAATAGACACATAGGTAGATAAAGCATTCCAATTTCAAGTTAACGCCGTTCGTACCGAGCTCAGTACAAACGGTGATAGGTTGTGAGGTACTGTTGACATATCATTACGCGACATTATTGCGCTTTGGGACGTTATCTCGCGAACGCTCGGGGACGGTAAGAGCAACACTGTCGCACGGCTGCAGATAGAACAAGTTGCATTTATGTTACAAGCTTCAGCGTAGCTGCCGTCATATCAAGGTTACGAGGCCCCCGGGTTACAGAGGCCCCGATGTGTGAAAAAATTCGTAACATATAAATTGTACATTAACTGTCAATTCTCTTGTCAGCGGCGCGTGGGGTTCCACGCGCGCCTCAAGAAGTTGTCAGCAACCGTAGGGGGCCAGAAGGATCATAGCCTACTGGGGCCATGGGTGATGCGAAAGAGATCCCTAGGGCCCTGGAACAATGGCAAAGAAGGAACAGTCGTGGGTTTTTAGTCAGCAAAAGTCTGACACTATCACCCACTCCGCCCAAGAGCGTGGGATGTCACTGAATGATTTTCGCCCCTAAAAAAAAAACTGTCAATTCAGACATTAATGAATATTAACTATATTATGGGATGGGTCTTGACAAGCGGACAGACGGACAACAAAGTAATCCTATAAGGGCCATATTTTACCGGGACACCACGGTGGCGCGACCAAAACTATGACCATGACCATGGTGGTGAAGTATAGCCCTACACTACCAAACTAACAGACACCAGAGTCGCACATGTCTCGAGCTGGGAGCAACCAAACGGACACCAGGTGAGTAACTCTCTAGAGAGCTGTCATAAATTGTGTTAGTAGCAGCGACTAGTCGTGCCGCCATGATGTCTCCGTGAAATATAACCCTAAGGGTTCCGTATTAGCCAACTCGACAAACAAAAACAAAAAGATCCTTAATCATTTTTGATACGGGGCCCTTTTCCGGCTAACTGCGCCACTGGTTACAAGGTAACCCAAAACACTGTAATTGAGTTATATACATAGGTAACACATCGGTATCTTTGAACCAAATTAAATCGCCAAAACTTAAGTGGCAGTGGACAGGGCACATTACTCGCTGAACAGATGCTCAATGAGGCTGAAAATTTCTAAAGTGGTGACCACGTACCGGAAAAAGCAGCGTTGGAAGACCTCCCACAAGGTGGACCGATGAGCTGATGCGAGGAGCACAGGACTGGTCATTATGGCAAGATTTGTTTCGGCTAAATTAATGATGATGAAGGCGAAAATTTGTACGTGTGTACACACACACATACAAACTTTCTCTTCCAGATAGGCATCTATTAGATCCACTTTTATGTTGTTGTTGTCCTGGAATAGGACATGGAATACAATTTATTCCCGTTGTATATTCCCTTGGGATTATTTATACATTAACGCGGGCGAAACCTGCACGAAAAGGTTATAAAGCAATAAAACTAACTAACGTTTTTCCCACCACATCTCTCCCGTGGGAAAAGAGAAAGTGGTGTTTTGTGGGATAAAAGAATCTGTCAAAATTTCTAAATTCGATAATTTTTTAGCTCTTACCAGAGGTTGGTGAAATTTGAGACTTTGCCCGCGTCAAACGTGATATGACTGACAATTCCTTAAGTATTTTTTTTATACAGACCCCTAATTCTTCTTCCAAAATTAAAGCAGTCAAAGTTTCTTCTTATAACATTAAACATGTGTTAGTGAAAGGGTCTTCAAAATCGGTTCAACCGTTTTAGAAGTTTTTTTTTCGGTAGGTAAATAATAGGTCTTTACCTATGAAATTGCCGTTTTGAATGAAAAAATTTAAACGAATTTTTTTCATGTATTTTTTATTTGTATTAATCGAAGTAACCACCCATGCAATCAATGCATCTTTGCCAACGCAGTGGTAGTTTATTGATGCCCTTCTTAAAGAAATCAGCTGGACGGGAGGCAACAAATTCTTCAAAGGCATTTTGTACTGCCTCTCGGGTATTGAATTTTTTTTTTTTATTGAATTTCCCGCCAAGAAGTTATCCAAATTCTGGAAAAAGTTGTAGTCTGTAGGCGCAAGGTCTGGTGAGTAGGGCGGATGACGGAGAGCTTCCAACCCCAGTTCTTGCAACTTGGAGACCGTCTGCTGTGCAGCATGAGGCGCGTTGTCGTGCAGGAGCAGCGGAGACGAGCGATTGACCAATGCTGGTTGGAGATGTGCCAGCTTCTCCATCATTGTGTTCAGTTCTTCACAGTACACATCTGCAGTAATGCTCACCCCGTTTGGTAAGAAGCTGTGATGAATCACACCGGCGCTAGACCACCAAACAGTGACCATCACTTTTCTAGGGGTAAGTTTTCGTTTAGGGCATTGTTTAGATGCTGAACCAGGATCCAACCAACTTGCTGAGCGCTTGCAGTTATCAAACAGGATCCATTTTTCATCGCAGGTAACAATGCGGTTCAAAATTCCTTCATTTGTGTGTCTGTTGAGCAGTGCAAGGCACGTCTCGACGCGTACTTCGCGCTGGCGATCATTCAGTTCGTGGGGCACCCATTTGTCAAGCTTTTTTACCTTGCCAATTTGACGCAAATGGACCAATATTGTTTTGACGCTAACGTCGAAAGCTGCTGCTAATTCAGCCGTAGATTGTGTATCATCAGCTTCCACAATCGCCTTTAATTCGTCATTGTCGACCAAAGTCTTCGGACGACCGCGAGGTTCATTTTTCAGGTCGAAATTTCCAGAACGGAAGCGAGCAAACCAATAACAAGCGGTGCGTTGGTTTGTAGTGCTAGCTCCGTAAACGTCGTTGATGTTGCGTGCCGCTTGTGCCGCGTTGCTGCCACGACGGTACTCATATTCCATAATTACTCGAATTTTTAACGTATCCATGATGACGAAAAAGATTGAAATGCGATGAAAATGTAACACTAATCAATAAACAAATGACTACTTTTGGAAAAAAAAAACCATGTTTTAAAATAAAATTAATTTGCAATTAGAATTCTTAGCCAAACAAAAATTATTTTGATTTGAAATGGCCAGTACTGCAGAACGGCAATTTCATAGGTAAAGACCTAATATGATCCAGATGACAGATGACATCCCAGCCCTTGGGCGGAACGGAAAATAGTGTCATACTTTTACTGACTAAAAAACCCACCTCGTTACTTCGTTGCCTTTCATATCGGGGCCGAGCCTTCCTTTCAGATGCAGACCCTTGGCCCCAGTAGGCTTCGTCCCTGCTGGGCCCCTAGACAGCGAGCTACGCATTGCTCGCCGTCCGTCGTAAGCCCGCGCCTACGGTAACCGTTTCAGAGGTGAGAGAGCCGAAACAAACTGACAGAATGATAGCAAAAAAAAAACATTATCATGTATTATTATTATTAATATGAATTTACAACATGCATATAGGTATAGATAAGGTCAGCCTAATATAGGGTACATCTTCATCACTAAATGCACTTGAATCAAAAACCTAAAATAATTCATCTACGAGTAAAAAGGTTATCAAATAAAAATCTCGCTTTAGCTTCGCCAAAGCCAAAAGAAATTCGTGTTAAGCTCGTTCCTCTCAAAATTGATGACCGTACGGTCCAGAGCAATAAAAAAATGGCTGCACGTTGCTTGCTCACAATGTATGTAGTGCCGGTAAACTGGGTTTCAGGAAAAATAACCTGTCTACCTACACATTATTAACGAAGATAGAGCGATTTAAAAAGGATTTTTAAGAAAACCAGCGTGGGGTTGGACCAGTTTTTATGACAGCTTTATACCTGTAATTTACAGCTAATATACTGTTTATAATGAATATTGTGATCATAGTTTGTAATTGTATCTACATATTTTATTTTTGTTTCTCTCCTTCGTTTTATTTTATTCTTAGTTTTTGTATAACCATATAATTATTTATCTCAGGACCCAGCTGGGCCCCTGCTGACCGTGAGGTCCTAGACCTTTGGAAGGCGTATGAGGAACCGAAACCAACTCGCGTTGGCCCTTTAGACCAGTGTTTCCCAAAGTTGTTTAGACTACAACGCAAATAATACATGTTTACAAACTCGGGTCCCATCTCTAGAGAATTTAACCGTTACCAATATGAAAAAAGTGTCTAAAATTTTGTCAATTTTCATAGAACGTGGTAGCAACCGACGCATATTCCTCTACGCGCTATGCTCACCTCTGTTGGTGGGGAACTATTGTGACGTATGGAAAACAAAGGAGACACAAGTGGACTGCGTAATTTAATCATATAGTATTTTTTTTGACATTTGATTCCACGCAATTTAATTAATCTCATGTTTTTTTTACCCGATATAAACTAGTGCTTGACTGCAATCCCATCTGATGGTAAGCAGTGATGCAATCGTTGATGATGAGGCGCACTAGGTACCTAGTTTATTAAGAGCTTATGTTTTACTTTAATGCTGTAATAAGTGCAGCACTAAAATAGTGTCAAAGTAATGTATACCTTTATTTCATTTATTCCATTGTCTACAATGTTGACATCATAATGTTGTCATTTTACATGGTTTCCGTGATGCGTGTGCTATTGTGTGTGGTTTCATTGTACACACATACAAAGAAAGCTATTGTCGAAAGTAAAGCGGTTTATGGTGTATAAGATGGGTAAGCAATGCTTTTATTATTTTGGGTTTTGGCCTCAACTTCCGTCTAAAGTTTCTCACGATATGCAAGTATGAGTGGAAATATAGGTATAAATATTGTACTCTTTTTCATTTAGATAAGTATTTCCGCTTCTATTAAGTTCTATAACATATAACCGAAAATCAATTCAGTAACGGAATTAGGAGCTAGGAAGCAGGGCAACCGCCCGGGGCCTCACTCTCGTAGGGGCCTCGCGCAACAACAGGATTAGAAAAAAGCTGACGTTTAAAACTTTTTATTTTATTCTTCGTAACATCATAAGTTAATATTAGGAAAAAATAATTTCAAAGTCACAAAATCGGTTATCAGCTCATGCTATACCTCAAATGAAAATCACGTAGCCAATTTACTGGAATATAATAATAATTATACTACCTACCATAAGAAATACCCAAATTTGATTTACATACTTTGCGAATAGGACAAGGGCCTCACCAAAAATCTGCCGCCCAGGGCCACATTACGCTAAAGCCCGCCCCTGAAGCGATTTCTCTCAAATACAAACAGACGTCAGAGCATTATCCTAATGGGCAGCACAACAGAATACTTGAAACTCCAGGCAATAAACAAACACGTAATATTGTCGGATTTATAACATTAGAATATTATCCGCCATTTATCTCAGAGCGAATCTCGAGCGGATCTCGCTTCCAGCTTCCCTGTATCGGGTATAAAATCTGGTGTTTGAACAAGGGTTTTAAGGGCCTTGCACACGTATATCTTATATTGTTAATCTATAATTATTATGTATATTATACAACGTGTAACGTTAAATGGGCAAAATCTGAAAATAGATTTGATCAGAATAACGAGCTGGATCAATCAAACCACTTTTTACATTTAAAAAAATATTCACATAGGTTACATTTAAAAAAAAAAAATCTTCATTTAAAATGTCGCCCTGTCTATTTATGAATAGGCAAGCCAATACGTACGAAAATCCGCAAAACAAACACAAATGGTTGTAGTCCAATCAAATTTTCTCATACACGAGATAATAAAAGCTCTTATTTCAATGCAGATATTCATTTTAAACAAACTAAAACTGCAAATAAAACCTTTAATTTTTTTTGTAATGATATTTTTATCGCAGTATTAGGTCAATTAAATTAAAAATCATTTGGGTTGTCTGAGGTTTTGCGCATTTAACGTTACACGTTGTATATATACCTAATAAATCTGTAAAAGTTTTTAGTTGTGCATGAATCACGTAAAATGTTCGAAATTAAAATGGTGAGTAACTTGATATATTACTTAGGTTTTGTTCTATCGCAATCGGTTGACTATATCGAAAGATATACTACATCATTAATTGAATGTTAGGCGTAAGGCGGTATGATAATCGCTATGTCAGCTAGTTTGAAATATATTTTGTAGTAGCTTAAGGTCGAGGCTTTGCTCGCATGAAACCTCTTTTAGCACCCTTAAGTTTGTTACTCTTTCTCGTAAAAATTTATAAACGGATTTTTACATAATTTGGCACCATGTTCAGGAATAACTCGTTGGATATCACTACAATTTTTATTCTAGGAGTAATTCTTAACGCTAACCATCCGGTGTGATGGTGGTCAAACGCAAGCCTATCAATAATAAAAAAAAATCGGATAATTTTCAAAATTCACGAGGGCGAAGCCGCTAGCAGCACCTAGTATACAACACAGAAATACAACTTCACTATCCATACATGGCGGCTACTGAAATTCAGGGAATACAGCACGGCTTCAGGCGTATATCGCTTTATAACAACGCGATAGCCATTTTTGACGGACGCGTATTGCACCATTTTCTTTTTCATATCTTCTTTGAGTGCGCTGCTGTGTGATGAGCTAGAGATCCTACCTAAAGAACTGGCCTGACACGTATTGCAATAGAACAAAGATGGAAACGGTCAGTTTGGCTTGGGCAATATTATGAGCCTTTTTTTGTCTCACTAAGTTAATAAAAGGCTCATGATATTAATCATTAGAATTTTAACTGATATCACACAGGTAATCTGGACTAAGCGAAGGTTCGTCAGTGTGTGTATGTTTGTTACTTTTTCACGCTCAAACGGCTGAACAGATTTCAATTTAAGTTGGTAGACAGATAGACTGTGTCCTGGAATAGCAAATATGATACTGTTTATCCCGGGAGTATGTTCTACTGGGATAATTTTCTACTATCATGCGGGCGAAACCGCTAGCAGCAGCTAGTAGATAATAATACAATAATAATAATAATGCTTTATTACGTCACAGTAAAAACCAATAATGAGGTTTCAAAAAAACTTAATTACCCACATTAAAATCATACCCACAAAACATATCGCAACTGGAATTTTACCTGGATTGAATACAGGCAAAGATATTAAATGTAAGTATATTACTACTTACATAGTAAGAGTAACCCGAGTTAAAGATTGATTATTTTTTGTGCTTAATTAATTGGTTGATATTGTCGAGATCGGAGTTGATAAAAGCTTATTCGCGTTAGGATCTAGGATTTATTCGTATGAAATCAATCTTTCTTAATATAACACTTCTTTTAGCGTGACAGCTTTCTTGAATCTCATCGAGAATGATTCTTTATTTTTTAAACTTGAATTATAAGGCAGGGCGCAAACGTCTGTCTTGTGTCAGATACAAGCTACCGATGGATATTTGATTTCTATAGAACCAGTATGAAATCGTCCACTCCCTGCGTATAAGTAAACATTTTTTTTGTCGAGTTTCTTCCACTTAACACATACTCATGACGATCAAAAAGTGTTCGGTGTCGGTAATTTTATCTATCTTAATAAAATAAAGTCTTCGCACGGGGTCCCTTGGTCGAATTTGCTAAAAGCCCTGCGCTTGCTTAATCCGGCACTGCGTTGAACGAGTCCTCGTCAATAATAGACTGCTTTCCCGCCCGCGCCTGGTTTCACTTCCAATAGGTCGAACTCATACACTTGTGTGTGCGCGCACTTGTCGTCTTTCCGGCAAAGTAATTTCACAATAAACTGCTTTCTGCTAACGTGATCACTATCGATGTCCGCTGGGGCATTCCTCTTGAAAATAGTCCTGGTGAGCAGGTCTCCGGGCGTGGCATCGTGGTGAAGCTCTCTGCTCACGGGAGACAGCAGCTCGTCAGCGGGCAGGTTGGCGGGCGCAGCGAGAGCGCGCGCACTCAGCAGCAGTAGAAGGCAGGCGACTCGCATCATGATGAAGCGGTAGCGGGTGCGACAGTGCGACTGGTGTTCCT
Organism: Mythimna lalbum; assembly: GCA_949319445.1. NCBI lineage: Eukaryota > Metazoa > Arthropoda > Insecta > Lepidoptera > Noctuidae > Mythimna > Mythimna lalbum. Next base: position 18,155,966 of record OX439346.1, on the reverse strand, counting down.
GCGATTCGTGCGACGTATATATATGGGTGAGCCCGTACTTTCCGTCTACACTGTCTTGCAGATAAAGTTTAATCTTTCTAATCGTTTTATTTTTATCTAATTGAGATCCATTGTAGGTTTTGGTTGGGTTTTTCACAATCGACAGGTCGTGAGAAGTAAACATACTCACAGAGAAGTTATATGAGGCAAAAATTGTGTAAGCAGGTCTGGCAGATACTATATCTCATGTTAGGTTTTCCTTTATCCTGCACTGGGTCTCTGATTGTCACTGCAGATCTTATCAAGATTGTACCCACTGCCATAGTACACGAAGTTGGGATCTAACGGTGCCTAGATACAATGACGGAGAAAGGCAAGGTAAGGTATAGGTCAATTTTTGATCCAAGGTTTGGTCTAAATTCAACGAAACATTTCAATAAAGGTCTTGGCTGATGTGGCCTACTGATCAAGTTCTTACATTGTCCACTAAGAAACAGCTCAAGGTGATCTGAATTGGTGACGTGATGCAGTGTTTTCCCGCCAATTGCGGACGAATTGGGGGATTCCAAAACAAAAACGAATATTAATCATATTCGTAAAATTTATAATTACTCAATTCTCAACAGTCTCTCTGCAAATTGTGTTTATATTTGATTGCACGACCGATATTTGGACGAGTAGGACGACCCACCCTTTTAGGCCTCAATATGTGAAGGAGATTAACTTCTGGATCACCTCTCTGCGCCTACAAAACTGCATCGAGCGAGGGTTACAGAGTTGCTTGGTTCTAGTGCGGTCTTTGTTATGTAATGCATATATAAGCTTCACGCAATAATGCAAATATTTGCGGCCGCGAGTGTATGTCACGGAATGCGTGGGAAAGCCCAGAGTCACCGTCTACGCCTGCACAGCGGAACAGCCGCTACCACACCCACAGAAGCAAACAGAACCGAACTTAATGCTTGAAAGGAAGAGTGAGCCTTTGCCCTGCTGTGGGCAATATATAGGCTAGTTAGGGACAATAGGTACACAAGGATGACAAAGTGTTTTACCATTGCAACTTTCAAGCATTGTCTGGTTGCTGCAAAATAGTCCGCAAGTCAAGTTGAACCTCCGGGCGGCTCTGATCTGGGTGGCTCGTGATAGAGGCGCGGCGGCCACGTGTGGTCTCGCTCGCATAATAATTGTTGCCACACTTGGGTCGTGTAGATGATAAGTGTGCGAGCGCCATGCGGGCGCGAGCTGTGCGGAAAACCCGCTACTGCACACACAAGCAGAAGGCTCAGCTGAAATGCTTATCTTTAAAAATCTCACAATGAAAACGAAGAAAAAGTGAACTGTAAAGACCTGGCCGGATGAATGACAGTTCACACCACGACCACCACAGGGTAAGTAGCCACGCGTGGGCAAAGCGTGGGTTTTTTTTATAATTATAGGCTTACGTTAGACGAACACTGGGTTGCGACAGTCGCTGTCTCGTTTTCGAATTTATGAAAGAAATAGGCCTCGCTAGTGCCCCTCGCCAACTCCTAATTTAGTCCACGCAACGCCTGTGATGACCACTTCACCAAAAATTTTACTGCGATAAAAATATAAATTCAAAGTGGAAATTTCGCAACTTGTTTTTATTACGATGTCGAGTCATTATGAATGATATAATAGGTACAGTGAATTATATCCCACAAGCCAATTGGCGTTCATTTAAATGTTTCATATGAATACCTAACCTACATCTAAAGCAGATAAAATGTTTTGGGTTATTCCAGATTACCTACACATATTTTCCTTTAACTTTGTGGACTGTTATGAACTACGGCAGTGGCGGATTAGCCATGTAGTAAGAGTAGCAAATGCTACAGGCCCCGCGCTTTTAGGGTCGCTGCGCGTTCGGGGATCCCGCACTTGAACGAAAAAAATACTAGTCCAAGTATCTATAATAGTATTTACGTGAAATCTAAATACAACTGACTTCTTTGGATGTAATAGTCAATTTACTTTGGACTTTCCTCCAAGTAAGTCTACAGAAGAGAAAATCTCTTAGAATTCCCCCATTACTGTAGCGCGCAGATTTGATAATTTCCAGCTTCCCGAAAAAGCCAGATTCCTAAAAGACTTCTGCACCATAGACATGCACTGCAACAGGTTAAACAGAAGACTGAAGAGTACAATTTACCTCTCTTTTTAGAGTTTGTAGTCTATGAAAAAGCCTTCGATTATTATTTATATATTATATATATTAATCTGGTGCCATTAGAGTCCCTCTAATGGCACCAGATTGATGCTATATCGTTCTAATGAAGTGTTTGTTGCCACCATGTCAGTCCGACTTCAGGATCAGACCTCGAAACCTATCCTATCATAATTTTCGATACATTTCGATTTTTTAGGATCCTTTCAATCTTTAAATTTTAACAAAAATTGTAAGGACGTTAGGATTGCACAGGGTTTTTTTTGCATAAAAACCAATATTGTCTACGTTTTTACAGAAGTACTATATTAATTAGTAAGTATTGTTTAAAGAAAGTCTCTGTAAATGAGGAAAATAACATCTTTGCGAAACAATTTTCTACAAAATATTTTATTTTATCTATCTTGGTTTACGCACGGGGCCCCTTGGTCGGGTTTGCAACAGGCCCAACACATTATAGATGATCTTAAAACTAAGAATTTTGTACTTTCACAATAGCACTTTCTTAGAGTCAGACTTTAAGAAGGTGTACTGATATTGATCAAAACACTTTTATCCAAAGAGACGACTGCAAAAAGTAGGTATGACACCTTGACTAGGATTGCTTAGAGTTTCCCAGGAGCAAAGCCGTGGGGTGGACACTAGTTAATTATTAAACCTGTTAAATGTTAGTTTGTTGGCTCATAAAACTTATGAACGCAGTATCATCAGTATGACCATGAAAATGTGACGTCACCTCGTTATTAGTGTTGTGGGCATGACCAACATGCCCATATTGGTTGATCCCAGCGCTTGGTTTTAATTTAATCCCTAACTAATCCTAAGTGGTCCTGGTATAATTCCACTACTATACACAAACAAAGGCTCCACACAATTCGTGAGCAACAAAATAGACAAGTTTACGACCTGGATTACACGTCAGGCCATAAAGCTAGACCGCAATATTAATCTCTTCTTCTTCTTGGTCGTTTCACTCTTGCCAGAGTGGTCGTGGTTATCACGAAGCTAGCAATATTAATAGAAGTGTGTAAAAGGATTTGAATGATCCAAGGTGTTTTATTTAGACGGGTTTATAATAATAATATAATAATATTCCACAACTATCACACAACGCCATCTAGTCCCATGCTAAGCAGAGCTTGTGTTACGGGTACTAGACAACTGATAAACATACTTGACATGACAATATTTCTAAATACATACATTTTATAGATAAATTACACCCAGACACAGAACAAATGATCATGCTCATCACATAAACATTTGTCCTGGGTGGGAATCGAACCCACGACCTCCGGCATAGCAGTCAGGGCCACTAACCACTAGACCAACAGGCCAGTCGAATTTATGATTATGAGTCTTAAGTATTAAATCTGCGATATTACAGTCTTCAAAAATATCTCTCTGAAAGAGTTGTTTACTGCGATATTGAACCTTATAGACTAACTAGCTTTTGCCCGCGGCTTCGCTCGCGTTAAATTCTGGGTAACACGGCTCCTCTGGAAAGTGGGGGGTTAGAAAAAGACAAAAAGTAGCCTATGTCACTCTCCATCTCTCCAACTATCTCCACTTAAAAAATCACGTCAATTCGTCACTCCGTTTTGCCGTGAAAGACGGACAAACAGACACACACACTTTCCCATTTATAATATTAGTATTCAATATATTATACCTAGTTCCACACACAGTTCCATTCACACAGAAAAGCATGGCGCGCCTCGTAACACGTCGGGACACAATTTGAGTGAGCTGCTCAAGATATACCTACTTGTCGAACATAATCATCTTTCAAATAGGTAGTTTATATGTATAATATTATCTACTACACTGTGAGTACATATTTCTATAGCCAGATGTACCCAACACGTGCACTTGCATACAAATATCTTATCTACTTCCCAGGACGTCAAAATGTCACTTGTATTACTCACCGTGTAATGATAATATAATCGTCACCGCCTCATCTAGTTTAAATGGACAATAGAAACGCGTATACAGTTGCAAATAATCAAATGACTCCTCCCGTTCTAGTGGAGCGCGAGATCCCACCAGTGTTGTTTCAGTTGTTTTTTGTGATCCAGAGTCATGGTAACTCTTTCGAATAATCTCGCATTCTTGGCGAATAGCCTATAGGTATTATTTTTAACCAGTTCATAAAATAAATATTATTTATCAAAAAGTATGTGACTATTGAGATACAAGTACCCCTAGCCAAGTTGCTAATCTGCAATAGTTAACGCTAGTAGATAGCTTCAAATGTACGGGAACGACGTCGCCGTCGTCCGTCTCAACGCTCAGACGTGGTCAGAACAAAAGAATTGGCGGCAAGGTCAACTCGGAACGTTCGACGCAAGCGAAACGGTTGTAACTTGGCTAACAACTTGATGCGTCGACCCAACAAAAATATGTTATGGGCATGAGAATAATATATCTTCACTCATTTTTAAATCAATTGTTGCAGCAGGTTTAACCTAATGGTATTTTGTAATTATTCGTAACAACACCGACTCTTTAAATAAGAACGTTTCAAGAAATAAACGACTCAAAAATAATTAAGCACCGTTTGCTACGACATGAAATATGAATTAATTTTAAATTACTGAAACAGCAGATTAACCCTTCAGATACCGTCAATTAGAGACACAATAGTAAGACAATAGATGCGCGGCCACCGGGTGTCGCTTGGGGATTCATGAATTAATAGGTTTCTGAATTGAAATCGTAACAGTATGTATATTTTTTTAAAGAGTATCATTTAAAAATAATCAGAAACGGCTTCGCTACCGATAACCCCTCTTGTAGATATGATATGACACAAGGGAATCCCAAATTAAAAAATTACAAATATTTTTTTAAAGATTAAGTCTTTGACCCTTGCTCCAAAAATAAAATAAATTACGCCCCTTCTGGGGCAGTCCGGTAATCAGGGGACTTTCCTTTTTACGCGCGGAAAATAACACAATAATAAAATATTCTTCGTATAAAAAGGTCTTCATCTCAAATAAAAGTATCTAGGTACTAATAAGGCCGAGATAATATCACATATAAACGTTTAAAACGTTCTGCATTTTAAATCGTCTGCTAATAGAGCCGAGATTATGAGATACCAGCGAGAACAACGGGCAGAGAATGGCGCCTACATATGTATGTGCTCATACCTCGTTTTATCTTCATAAAGAGCTTTGCACACCGCTCGGAGCATTGTTCATTACGTTTTAATAAAGAGTCCGGATTTCGAAGTAAAAAAATGCTTTCCGAGCTTTTTAAACCAGCTTCTTGAAATTTAACTAGAGTATCGCGTGTTCGCGACTTAGGGTCCACAAAGTCTTAAATTAGATTAGGTACATAATAGGTAGTTAGGTACTTCGCCATTGTAACTCGGATAATAATAATATAGGTATAATAATAATAGGCTCTTTACTATTCTGAACTATGCCTATGTATAATATCTCGCAGTTCGGCGTTCCTCTTGGCATAGCATCGTCTTACATTTTCCACTGGGTTCTGTCTAACGCTAACCTTCTTCAATGGTTTTCAGCTGTGAATTTAAGGTCATCTACCCATCTTGTCATATTGTGTGTTGGTGTCCTCTATGGCGTGTCCTATTTCTGGGTTACCAGACTCCATTTCTCTAATGCATCTCGGATTATGTACCCAGTCTGTCTATATCCACTTATATTGGTCAATTCGAGTAGCAATATCAGTGACTTTAATTTTTTTCCATACTTTGGAGCTTCTCATTTTATTCTGTCTCGGTCTCAACTTAGTTAATGTGTCACTAATGGTTGACCTGAAAACTAAACGTGATACGCAGCCATAACACTTTCTTTTTTTTCTGGTGAATTCGAAAACTACAATACATATTTTCCGCGCCGATGAAGCCTTTCAAGTAAAAAATGTTTATTCATCGTATTTTCATTATCACAACGGATCATTTGGGTCCCCGGGGAAAAACCCGCCGTGTGACGGACTAATGGAAGTGAAGAATTCCTCCGAAGACGTACCTACCCACCACCTACCCCCTATTCTATTGTTGATGTCGGGTATAAAACGATTTATTGTACCGTGACGTCACAGGTACTGTAGGCTTCAGAGATATATTATCTGCTGTCATAACTTATATTTTCTCGGACATTTTTGCACGAGTAAAAAGTGGTAGCTTAATTTTATTTTTTAGATTTTGGATGTCTCTCGCGGGAACCATTTGGATTCAGTTTTTTTACTTTTATTTTGTTGTGTCACGGCATGTTGGAAAAGTTTTATCATATTGTGCTGTGCATATAGTGTAGGTACGTATTGAGATACTTTTTTTTTTGTTGCGCATTAAAAACATGGACTAATTTTGAAACATTAGAAAGAGCCGAACTAAACAAACACTCCCCGTCACGTTGGTCTATTGACAGGAGCTGTCAGACACTATCTAAACATAACCTCGATCGTCCTAAATCAACCAAAATTGATGTATTTAGAGCCTTCCAAAGTTATAACTGAATTACTTTAACGTTGGAGAACGACATACTGAAACTCATATGTCAAGTTTATTATGTTAGTGTCGGAAAGTTTGGAGGCCGCGTTCGAATAACTAAACAATAGATAAGTACATAAAGCCGCACAAGTGATATACATTCGACGATGAAATTGCCAATCTGTACTTTAGTGCTAAGGCCATGTAGTGGAGTGTGAAGCTATCATTGTTCTGCGGCGAAAAGGGGATTGCACTATTCATCCTGTATAGCTCTATCCCTCTCTCACATTGGAACAATGATAGCTTTGACGCTTCGCTACACGACCTCTGATGGACTTCATAATAACTGTGCCGATAGTGAGAATCGGTTTGGGTAACAAAGGAATTAAATCTTGCTTTTGACAGTGATAGCAATATCAGAAAAAAATGGCTTAGTTCCAGTTGAAAATAAAGATATGAAAATCAGAAAATAGAATAGCTGTTTTAATAAAATGTTCAAAATAATTCCGCTTATTAAAATTCAGTATACTTAATAATTTGCCATGTTGGTTTAGTTAGAACTGCTGATATCAAAGACTTGATTAACATTCCAAGTAAATTCCAAAACTATGCTAAGTCGACATACCTAAGTTTGAAAATTACTTACTGAATACCTGACAGTCAAAAGCTAACCCGCAGCTCCCGTCAATATTTACTGTAGATACTATAAACTTGGTAATATATACTGTTATTTAGTGTGTTGCGATAGCTGACATCAGCCGTAACTTTGGGTGTGAAACTACTTTAGAATTGAACATAAACTATCGGCTTCATAGCCGGTCATTTACTTTAACGCTTTCAGTTGATATTTGTTCGGTAACATGGTCAAATTAAAACTTGTGTAGCTTTAGAATTCCTGGACCGTGTTGGGAACACAACACAGCGCTCAAAAACTAAGATCACATTTATCACCAGGAAATAACTTTCCATATAATATATGTGATCTTATCCAGGCTCCTCTTGGCACTGGACACACAGGGCACGTGCCTAGGACCCCGCAAGCGATTGGGGCCCCCTACTCTACCTACTCGATTACCAAACTATATAGTTTGCTATGATTACCAAACTATATAGTTTGGTAATCAACGACTGTATTTTTATGCAAAAGTATACTCGTACTTACCAAAAATAAAGTAAGATACGTTATAATCGCACATTGCTCGCAGAACAGAACAGATGATTGCTGGGGACGGAAGGTTCTGGAATAGCGACCACGTACTGGGAGACGCAGCATAGGCAGGCGACCCACAAGGTAGACCTATGACCTGGTGAGGGTCGCGGGAATCTGATGGATGCGAGACGCACAGGACCGGTCATTATGGCGACACTTGGGGGAGGCCTATGTCCAACAGTGGACGTCTTTCGTATAAAATGATGATGATGATGATAATGATGATGACGTTATTATAAAATATTGTTGGCAATCCTAACTGCGCTACCGTCACGAAAATGGGTTTCTACAGAAACTCACGTCGGTAGTGTTATCAGAGAACTCTATAACTTACAGTCCTCATCATCTTCCTGCCCTTATCCTGTTTTATTTGGGGTCGGCGCAACACGTTTTTTTCTTCCATTCTGTCCTGTCACTCGTCATGCTATCACTAACTTCCTTTTCTTTCATATCACTTCTCACACAATCCATCCATCTTTTCTTTGGACACCCTCTCCCTCTCCATCCATTCACTTATAAACTCATAACTCTTTTAGCAGCATGCGTTTCATCCCTCCTCTCTACATGACCGTACCAAGACCATACCAACTCTATAACTTACAGTATTGCTACAATATTCTTGCGTGATACATTTATATATATACATATTCAGTCAACAAACTACCAAACAAACTTTATCAATTCCCAATTTATTTTCATAATTAGTAGGTGTATTGATAGATTCTCAGATTAGATTGCTCTTGTTATTTCTGTTTAGTAGTTTTGGTCACGGAATTGTTCGTAAAGTAACACAGTTACAGTAATAGTTTGAAAGAGTTTTATTCATTTATATCATAATAGTTTTGCTTTACCTTTTGGTCTAATTTGTAAACATCACATACATACAAACAATTTCTTTTTTTGAGGTAGGTAATCTTCCTGTGACTCTCTAGGATAGAACGGGAGGGCGTGTCGCGTGCCTACGTTCTTTCAGTTGCCTTTTGGGTTCCAGGACCAGACCATATCCTTTTCAGAACCAATGCCATTGCCCTAGCAGACTTACGGTTTGCTGACCTCTCTTTGAGTCGCGCGTGATACGCTACGCGCCGCCGCGCCGACGACTCGGGCTCATTCCATAAAGGACGAGTGGACGGCGAGCAATCCTTTGCTCATCGTATGCCCGTGTCTACGGTGCCAGAAGATCGCTCTGCGGTTCTCGATGCCCGTCACGGCAACTTAAGCGTAAGGATGTAAGCTCCCTCACTCTTGCGGCCGTCTCCTTAACTAGCATTACTGCTTCGCAGAACATTGTGGGCGCATCCTATTCCCTCTCACTTCGGACCATAGCCCGAGAGGTCGCCGTCGCGGATCACATCTAAAAGGACATGGTGATACTTTGCCCAAGCGAGGCAGATCTCCACCGTATGCTCCACAATCTCCTCCGGGCCGTCTGTGTAATGGTGACACCCGGGAACCCATTCCAGGTCTGGGATTCACTTTGGCTAAGCAAACCATAATAGGTTAACTTAGACAAAATAAAACCCAGTGAACTAAGATGAGTAAGTACGTAAACAGTTTTAATAGAAAAAGAAGTCAGCTTATACCACAGAGTGGCCCTATACCTAGTTTCATCCCGAAAGTAACCACTATTTTTCTTATATTCCAATAAATGAAAGCGAAAATATTTACCGAAGCAAGAAACATATAGACATGCCTACAACAAACAAACGTGAAGACAGCAGCGATACGCCTTATTAAATATACACACTTCATACCGGCGAATACAGGAGGTGAATGAAGCATAACCGAAATATCTCGTGCCACAAAATGTATGAAACTCTGCCCCAAGAATCTCCAATAAGTACCTTACTTAAAATACTTGCCTTGTTCCCTTCATAAAAATGCAAATGGAAATCCGAACGTTATAATACCTACTGGACTTGGATTATTACACTGTGCGACCTTTGAAGCAACTATGTCCCTCCTAATAACGTTTTATTTACATATAGAACGACTGACGATACACACAAAGTGTACATATGAGACAAATAAAGAAATCGGAAATAAAATATGAAAACACTTGAGTCCGGAATGAAAAGGAACCTTTGAAGTTACCGGTTTATTGCAAAAAGACGAGAGATATTTAAATAGAGTAGGTGATAAGCAGAGAAATTGTAAACGGAATATTTGTCACAATAGTTAGATGGCAATAGCAGCAGGTTTAGCTAATACGACCGTTTCGTTTCGAATCTTTTTCTACACTTGGTTGCGTTTCCGATTCTTTTGTTCTGACCACGTGACCTGACGTTGAGATGATGTCACACCCATACATTTGAAGTTTTCTACTTTTTTCTACGATTCTAGATTATCAACTTGGCTAAGCCCTCAGTTGACCGATTGACTGCTGCCCTGCGCTGCGTGTCGCAGGGTACGATTCCCACACAGAACTAAAACTTGTTTGCTCTACGAATGAGTGTTCCAGTTCTGGAATAAGTGATTTTGCATATACGATGCATGAATTATTCCTAGGGTGGCTATTATTTATCCTAACAAAAAAGAAATATGCATCGAATTTCGAAAGATCTAACCACGACGAGAAATTGCGAATAAACGTGAACGACCAACGGTTACATATTTATCCAATTCTAATTATCTGTATTATTATTGAACCTTTGGTTGTTTGGGTGGTGTGTGTGTGGTGTAGGTACTCACTGGGTAGGTATCGAGTAAATAAAAGTCCTTGCTGAATCCCCAGGTATATTCCTCACACACAACACTATAGAATAGAAGGCGCAAAATATAAGCAAACTATTAGCTGGTATATTGCAGCAGCAACTACTAATAGTTCTTACAAGCACAGTGGTAGGTTACTGCGGGTAGATTTATCACAATTGTTCATCGGCGCGAGCGCACGTATATCAAGTAGGCAGCGTAGATCGTGACTGGTGAGAAACTAAATGTAACTTGTATGCTACTACTTGGAGGTAGAAGAAAATAAGTCGCCGGCGCGTCATCGACAGTGCGCGTGTCCAATGCGTCACGTCAATGTGTAAGTTGTGTTTAGAGTGAATTTGTGTGTTGTGAACTTGGAAATATATACGAATGTTTAAATAGACATAATTGATGTAGGTGAGTATACAAGGTGTAAGGGACAGCCTTCCGCAAACTTTAAAGGCCCGAAACCGATTTTTTTTTTCGTTTCTTGAAAAAATGTTTTGTGGAAGGTTGTTCAGTTGCGTCTACTGAGCAAGCTCTAAAAGTTTGCGGAGGGCTGTCCCTTATACCTTGTATATTTATTGTGTACGTGTATAGTGTATACAGTGTAAATATATGTGAGTCACCCACAAACCATTGAAATACCGTAATTAGAGACACAATAGAAAGACAATGACAGAGCGAACGCCGGCGTTCGCTTGGGGTTTAATGAATTAAAGAGAAGTTTTAATCTGGTCGATATTGAAAAGAGGAATTAAATAGGAGTTTATAGCGGGATTTTTTCGTGTGATTTAATAGTGATTGTTTTAATTGTTCACAAATTGATGAAAAATTGGTGTAATTTTATATCTCAAATATCTACAACTGAACAATATGTGGAATCATTGAAACAGGCGCATTCTCAGCTAAATGGAACTGAGAATGTTAATTTTAGTACAGACTACCTCAGCAAAACTGGTCGAGAAAGCCGATTCGATACTTGCAAAAACATTAGGATCTTTTACACCCGCATTCTGTGAGTTCTCAAAATAACTACTCCATACTCAGACATGGTTTAAAGGACTGAATATCCAAGCCAAAAACATAAAAAAAGAAATTAAATTGTCATTTGTTTTAAGTAGGTACTATATTATCTAAAACTTCGAAGCTACAACGACGTGCTGATTATACATTTCGTTTAAAAATGAAGAGAAATGGGAAGCAAACCCTAATCGAGCAGCTCGGCCTTGACCGAGTTTTCGAGACCATCTGAAGTGGTAACTGACTTTACGTGCACATCGGGGACCGGAGAAAAATAGCGCAATAAATGCTAAAAAGTTAGCATAGATCTGGGAATAGGTAAAATAGAATAATGCTTTGTCAGATACCAAAACAGTTGCACAATTCTTATATAGGAAATTAAATCTATGTGTAAAGTGGTAGTCTTATCGCTGATAGCAATATCTACCAATGACGATATTTGGCCGGACTGATATGAAATTAATAGCAAAAAAAAAAGCTTTCAATCAAAAATGCTAAAAAAATTAAAGAAAAAACAACTTTAAATTAGATTAATTTGCTAAATTATACACTTTATGTGGATGGATGGAGGGGGAGAGGGAGGCAAAAGAAAAGATGGATGGATTGTGTGAGAAATGATATGAAAGAGAAGGGAGTTAGTGATAGCATGACGAGTGACAGGACAGAATGGAAAAAAAAAACGTGTTGCACCGACCCCAAATAAACCGGGACAAGGGCAGGAAGATGATGATACACTTTATATAGGTATCTATCGACACTCTCTTCTACCAACTTTTTTTCATGCTACAGAAATTTACTTTTTGATACACTCTTACTTTTCAAGCTCTTGCAATCTGTATTTCTTTCCTCTTAGGTGAAAAAACAGATTCGTACTATGTACCCAAAATGTCCTTAAAGCTCTCAATCATTTTTACCATTTCTTTTTATTTGATAAATAAACAAATTGATGGATTAATGATTTGTTCGCATTTTTTTTTATTTTTTGTTGCCAACTTTTATTACCAAAAGTTTGAGATTTGGAGATACGCTGTTTGTAGCAGAAAGGGTCGATATTTTAAAAGCTCGTCACGAGATTGTTTGTTTTATTGTTTTCTATTCAGCCACTAACAAAAGACAGGACAGTCACCATATTAAAAAAAAAAACCATAAAAATATATTCTTATAAATCTGAAAATAGAAAATCTTTATGATTTTCAAAACGAATTTGAAAGGGTTTCTTGGACAAAATTCTTTATGGCTTTAATTCATGAATCCCCAAGCGACCACCGGTGGCCGCGCATCTATTGTCTTACTATTGTGTCTCTAATTGTCGGTATCTGAAGGGTTAACGTAGGGAAGTTATACTTTGCTGTTATTGTGAGCTCAAGTGTACAACCGATTGAATACGAATAATATCTTCTTTGTTACAAATTGTACTTATTTTTACCCTAAATTATCGTACATTTGCCCACCTTTCTTCGCTACACATCATCTTATTTTTACTAATATTATAATAAAGAAGAGAAAATATTCGTATTTATGTTTGTAATAAATAAACTCAACCTCTTTGCACCTTTTAAAAAAAAAATATCCCTAATAATATTACTTTATCACTGAACGACATAAACTATACACCACTAATTTTTAATTAGTAGCGCAAAATGTCACTCAATTCATGAAAATATGGTACAGGCTATTAATTACGAATGAATGAATAAAAATGGATAAACAAATTCACGTAGTATTTTCTAAAAGCAATTGTTAAGAATGATTGATTCAATTATGAGTTTAACAATTATGAGTTCGTAGACAATTTTAAGATTTCGTTATTTTACTTTTGACTACACAAATATGATCAGTAACGGGTAAAGATACTGCTCCAATTTTTTGCACTAATTAAAAAATAGGGGTTTATATTTTGTATTTTTCGAGAGGTGAAGCTGCTGGCAGCAGCCAGTAATATTATAAATATGAAAGTAAGTTAGTTTGTAACCTTTTTACTCATATACCCCCGAACCGATCGTCATGTGCATATAGGTAAGTCGAACTGAGAGAGTTGTTTTGATGATTTTAATTAATTAAATTCTGTAAAATACATATTACACCCGGCAATCACATCATAATGAATATATAATTTGAACCTCTTTTAGGCCTCTATGTAAATAAAACTATTATTATTATTTTGGGGACGTTTTATTTTCATTATTATTATCTCTTTATTCTTTTAATCTATAAATTATTTTTAAAATATTTCAGTAACATATAAAAATCAGTATCTATCCCACCGGTATCGGGAACAGGACTCCAGAGAGACGAAAAGAGACGTCCTAACAATACGAGTCGTCTCCAGAAGTACCATTTTCTAGATCATTATTATTATTAATCTTACCTGTGAAATGTAAAAATGAAACTGGCACTTTAACCTTCAATTATATCATTCAATTCAGTTTCATTGGATACAATAACAATAAACAAATAAATAATATCTGTATAATATTGCGTCAATCCAGATTACTTAATTAATAAATTGAGTAAGCAATTTATACCCGTACTTAGAAGGGTGTCAGTCTCACTGGCGGCTTTGTTGGCAACCCTGTAATTAATTAAATACCTCAATGGGGAAACTAGATTCGTCCAAGATGGCAATTTCCTGCTTAGTTTAATATTCGAACGATTTGAGAACAGCTGCGAATCTTATTGATACGACTTAATAAAGATGCTTAGGTTAGTATTTAAAATACTGACACTACAAAAAAAATACAGTGTGCAAGACTTGTAATTCAATCAAAATTCAAAAGTTTGCCATTCCTCAAGTTACTTGATAACTACGACTTAATAAAGTTGTTGGGGTTAGAATTAAAAATACTAACACTACAAAATATACAGCTTGCAGACTTGTAATTCAATAGCAATCTATCAAGAAGTGAAAGACTTCAGACTTGGGACTTAAGGTGGTGCATCATGACTCACATTGTCACTGTTTTTTATACAACCGCTCATAGCTGATTATGACGTTATTACACATTTTTCATTAGATATTTTAGAAACACAGTATCTTGTGGATATTATCTAGGTTTCTAAACAAACCAATTTCTAAATTTGTGTAAAACTAATCCAGTAAAAACCTCTGAAAATGTCCTATTTTGTATGAACTTTGACACTTAATAATTTGCCTAAAAATTAAAAAAGTCAAAAAGTAATCCTCTAGAGACCTTGCAAATTTTATTAAGATTTTAAATGACGACAACTTTTTCCAAAAACTTTTAAGGGTTTGAAAAAACAGCTATTTCCTGGAGCAAGTTTTGTGAAATTTTCGAGTAAATCTCGGAATTACCGAATACTAACAGAGTTTCCAGGCGTTATCTCTCTTTTTGCGTTGCCTTTTCGTCAAACATCGCGTTGGATTGCATTAAATGAAGTAACAAGCTTTTAAACCATTTTCGATGTTAACGATAGGCGAGTGGAAAAGGACCCTCTTAAAGCCTCCTCTCTAAGGGAGGAAAAAAAGTCTTATCTTTGGCCAACTAGTAATACGGATTCTTCATCATCATTATTTCAGCTGATAGACGTCCACTGTTGGACATAGGCCTTATATATAATATAATACGAATTCATTGTCATATAACTCAATATAATGTAATTAAATATTGGCCTCCTAACGATTGCCCCACTGAAAGATTTCCAATGAATGAAAAGTCACTCTGTATATCGTTAAGCATTTCACAGTAGAAAGAAATTAGAAAATATCTGCAAGGGTGTTTTATTTTTAATAATGAGTGGGCCGCTCTTGGCCTCGATCGCAGTTGATGGAAAATCATGCGTGGAGGCTGCAATAAACGAGTGCAACCAGCAATATGCCTATAGATACACCATATCGATTTTTGAGTCAGAGCTAACTCTGGGTGAGTTTTTAATCAGTAACAATCTGACACTTCGCAAGTTATTTGGTGACCAACTGCTAAAAACCTAAAAAAGGTACCTGTCTCGGTAATACAAAATAATAAATACAAATACAAATATTTTTATTTGTTAAACATAGGTGGTTTAGATACAGATCAGATAATCTACACAGTAAAGTGGTTGTCGGGATTAAAAGAGCTGAAAAGAAGCTTCAAATTCTAAAATTTTAGTAAAATAGTATGCTGCTGAGAACGCCAATTATTTTTAATAGGTTTATTTTTATATAATTTATTTCTTAATATGTGAATGAGAGAACACTGTAGGGTCAGCAGACTCATTTTCGAAGAGCTTAAAGAGTAATTTATTTGGATCGATTAATTTATAGTTTGTTTTATTTTATTGATATTAACGTCCTCCGCTCGAGAGCGTTTTTATCGTCATAGTGACTAAGTCAAAAAGCGTGTGGGAGGAATTTCCTTTCAAAAGTAGGTACTGAATATATAGGTCTAAAGCTCGACAAACAACAGCAGTTTGTACATTCAATCT
Source organism: Mythimna lalbum (assembly GCA_949319445.1). Classification (NCBI taxonomy): domain Eukaryota; kingdom Metazoa; phylum Arthropoda; class Insecta; order Lepidoptera; family Noctuidae; genus Mythimna; species Mythimna lalbum. The sequence goes on along the minus strand of OX439346.1, from coordinate 18,139,985 downwards.
TGATCTAAATAAGTTTAAGTATTTATTTCAGAAGCCAGAGTCTTCGCTTTAATGTTAACGCTGAAAAAGGAAACGCTAAGAGAGAGAATATTACTTCTAAAACCATTTTATTTCCAAGGGTCTACATTAAAAACGTTACTTACTGAGAGGGTAATGTCTCTAGCTCAGTACTATAGTTGTTCAAGACAATGAGAAAATTTAACAATGGCTGCCGGCCACAGATCTGCACAGGCAAAATGGAGTCTTAACTGAACTTTGTTTTAATAGTATTTTATTTTTTCTGTCGGCATGTCGCTTTTGCATTATTAAGCATAGAAGTTGCCATAGCTTATGTCTATTAAAGACAAAACAATAATAACGTCGTATTTTTTAGACCGTCTTTCAACAGTTTTTAGCTGGGTGTCCCATAATCACAACACCAGTTTATCCCTTCCGCATAACCCCAATAGTTGAAGAAACTTTCTTCTTCCTGCCCTTATCCCATATTACTTGGGGTCCCGTCACCCGTTAGACTATCACTAACTCCCTTTTCTTTCAATAGTTGAAGAAACATATCCTATTAAAACACATACAAACGTTCGTTCCTAACTCACGTAGCATCCCATAACTCATCGGCTCGTAGTAGTTCGCAAGTTCTCAAACAACTAACTTCTTGCCATCCTCCGTAATAGAAGGACAATTTAATCCCGTATTCCGTCCATATTTACAGTAGCTCAAACAAATTAATTCAGGACATGGCTTTGCTTGTAATGGAACCCCAGGGACTAGTGTAGAAACACGGTCTGTCCCGCTTATGCGGAGCACCGCCGTATCCACGTGGAGGCGATCGGAAGCGCCGACTACTCATGTCTGACCCTGATTCAGACCATGCGATGGTGAAAGGCGAGAGGAAATAGGATGCAGAAACCTTTTGCGAAGTAGTGATGCGAGCGAAAGAGGTGCTTAAAACCGTAAGAGAGAAGACATCCTCACGCCCGAATCGCCCCGGGTGTCGGGAATCACGAGGCAAATCCCGACTACCGTAGGCTCGAGCTTGCGGACAGCAAGCAATGGGTAGCTCGTCGTTCACTAAGGACCAAGCCAATAAAACTAGTGTAGGCTAGTGTAAAAGGGCTCTTGGCCAAGTTATAACACTCGCACAATCTCCAAAAAAGATCTCCATGATTAAGCAAGGCTTGCCGAAGTCGGATCTTGAAAAAGCTACCAACCATTACTTAGCCCATACTCTCTTGAGTGCCTCGGGAAGTGTCGCTTGAAAACTGTTGGTAGTCGTAAAATACTGGTATTCAGCAGCATCCGATTAGACTGGAAGTCGACCTTAATGTTGTTGGGAAAAAGCTAGACAGATTGATTGATTCTGTCTATATTCACAGTAGCTAAGCAAATTAATTCAGGGCTTCGCTTTGCTCGTAATAGCACCTACGGGGCTAGTGTCGCAGCACATTCGACGAACAAATCGTACGACATTAAACCAAGTTAAAGCCATATTTTATCTTTAGTATTTTTAAATCTAAAGTAATGACGTTATCTGTGAGTTATAAATGAAGCATAGCTCGTATACTAGTGCTCTAGAGAGTAATTTATTAACGTTTTAGGATAGATAAGTAAAACATAGTAAGTAAGATATCGCGCCTTACGCTGAAAAGTCGTAGCTCCAAATCTTAGGGCCGATTCACAACACAATGACAACGATGTCAAAAGGTCGATGGATCCAGGCGCTTGACTGCTTCAACCAACCTTTATAACCTTTCAAGCGATATTGGTCTTTCAAGGATGTAGATAAAGTTTAAAATAATTTCTCATTCAAAGTCATTTCAAAGACAGCTGCCATTACAGTATGAATCGGCCCTTATACTTTTAGCAATGAGTATAAAACGAAGAATTTTTGTGAAGAAATTATTTAATAAAATTTAGGGTAATAAAGCAATTTTTTCGTTGTAACACAATTTTTATTAATAATTATACAGTTATAAAATGTGTAAAAGAAACTGTGTACGAGTCAATCAAAAGGTCAATTTGTTCAAAATGGACTTTACGCCCTTGTAGCGAAGAGAGTTATTATCATCATAAGTAAGTAGACCAACTACGAAGAAAATAACAAAAAATAAATTAAACAAAGTATTTGGTAAATAAACAATAACGAAACATGAATAAATAAAGTGATGAATGATACCCGGGGATAACCGAAGGCGGAATAATTGTTAAAACGTCAGCTCGCTACACAATATTATTTCAAGTCTAGTGAAAAATGACGGGGTGCGGATAAACGTCGCTGTTAATCTTTTGAATGGAAGTTTAATCACTTTTCAATTATTCTTTTTGACTTGTACGAGGAAAGCTAGAACTGAAACAGAATACAAAAACGGTTTTAATTAGGGCCGTTATATAAACATTCTTTTTTTTACTCTACGATTATTTTTTTCAGGCTTCATTTTCACACAAGTATTAAAATCTAAGGTAATATGTTGCTTTAGTCTCTTTGTGCAATCATTGTCATAAGAAAATAACAGGTAGACACTTTCCGGAGTAAAACTAACATTGTCTTCAAAGAAACCTAGACGAATAACTGGTGCAGAACGCATGGACGATAGGCAAACAGCCTGTTTGAAAAATTTACATTGGCGACTGACAAAACAATACATTTTTATACAAGTGCAGAAAGTTTTTCATTGCGACCGAGGTGGAATCTCCACGAGCCGTAGGCGAGCCGAGAGCTGCAGTGACAAAGCACGTGTTTCAAACGACTTTTTACACAAACTGAAATGAATAAACAGGGTTTGACCGCCGATTCGTGGGGGACAACGCGCGCCCAGCCTGATACGATAAAAGTAATAAAATTAAGGCCGGGGAGTGCACGCGCAATTTTTTTTTTGCACAAGTGCGGGAAATAGCCTATTGCGTGCCTGTATGGCACCCGGAGTCGTGGGATAAGAGCGGGTTTTCGACTGAGTGTATTGAAAAAATATTATTTTATTTCAAAATTTTATATTATTCTCTAATTAATACAATTTAATTCTTAACAAAATATACGTACGGCATGGGTGTTCACAAGTTGGGTAAACAGCCTATTCAATGGAGTAGAATTACGATAGAGATTTTGTAACTTTAAATCACGATGAAACCGAAACTAAACACCTCAAAACTAAAACTTCTGGAAACTTTTGGATACAGAGTATCAATTTATCAAATATTACCGAACAATTTAATATTTAAACAGACCACGATCGAGTTTGACCCCAGAAGCCAGAGTTTAATCTCCATAAAGTCGACGGATATGTGGTAACTGTTCTATCGATTGGACACCTCTATTACAGGGTCGGGTATGTTATCGATGTAAATTTTGGAGTGGAACTAAGATATCCGTCATGGTAACGTGTCGCTTGGGAACCAAGTTTTAGGTTAAAAATAGCCCCATCTTAAGTTTCGGGTATCATTAATAATGAGTTGGATATCAAGGGAGTTGGGAAAACCTTTCGTCTGTTGGGTGATGGGATCTAAGTGAAAATTGTAATATTCTTTAAAATATTGAAGGATTATTAAATCAAATGGAGAATTAAAATAGCCTGAAGGTATTCCATTATGAGACGGATTGCTGAACCCATGCTCTGAGTAAATCGCGATCGGACACAATCAGTCTCAGGAGCTACTAATCTTGAGAACTAGCTAATTTTATCACCACGCCACGTGCCACCCACTTTGGGCACGCCACAATCGCGGCGGTAAGACTTTGAGGAATAGCGGTAAGGTCTCCCCATCAGCCTAACGCCAGTCCTCTCCAGACATGGTAGGTTCGGGAGGTTCCTGTTTCTCACTAACTCTTGTGAAAGAAACACCCGGGTGTGACCATTGTGCGTGTCACCCGGAGGACACGGTGGAGCATACAGTGGAGGTGTGCCCTGCTTGGGCGGAGTACCGTCGTATCCTTGTAGAGGCGATCGACAGGGGCGATCTCTCACGCGTGCGGCCGTTTCTTTCGCTAGCCTTACTGCTTTACAGAAGCAGGCAACCTAGAAGGAAAGGAACGGACATCACGCCCCAGACGCCGCCATAGGAGGCGCCTCGTACGTCGGGAGTGGCAGGACAATCCCCGCCCACCGCAGACACGGGTTTGCATGGGACTATAAGTAATGGGTAGCCCGATGTGCTGCCGTCCGACAAGGACCGGAACAGAGTTCTCGACGGTGCGTAGTGTTCCGCAAGCGCCTCAGACAGATGTCAGAAAAACCGTATGGCCCAGTAGGGTTGATGCCACTGGAGTTTATACAAAATATATCGTTTGCCACGTTGAGAACGGCTATTCAATCCGTAGATCACCAGTAAATCAACATCTCCGTCTATATTCCAAACTACAAATAAGATAAAGTTGGGTAAACGCGCGCGACGTTGCCATACGATAATACCATGTCGTATAAAATATTATTATTATTTCTTTTATTTATTAAAAACTCGTATAAATTTCATTTTTTAAAACAAAATCTTACAAAAAAAGGCATTTAACCCTTCAGATACCGTCAATTAGAGACACAATAGTAAGACAATAGATGCGCGGCCACCGGGTGTCGCTTGGGGATTCATGAATTAAAAATATAAAAAATAGTAGCCCCCAGCATCGTAAACAGAGTCTATTATTATTAATAAAATATTAATTTTGTTATACTTATTTTCGAGCCGATTGGGGTTGAAACTCTCGGATCGTAGTCTCTGACCTATCCATACGCCTTGTCTACAAGGCCAGAGGACCTTGGACAGAGGATAAGCATAGATAAGTCTGAGGCCTACCAAACCAGCCTGGTCTAGTCATAGGGTATTGTTTACCCATTTACCTCTAACCCCCATTTTTTTTTTTTTTTTTTGATAATTTTTATGGAAGAATATCTTTTGCCGGTCCAGCTACTAAAAATATATTATGTTAGTACTACTATGTCGTTTATCCAACTATTCTTTTCAACGACTGCTTTGTACGAAGTTATAAACTCGTAAAAGTGATACATGGACAAGACGGAAGAAAATTCTTCCTAACAGGTGCACAATTTATTCAGCTGCACAAAGATGGAGGTCATACAGAAAGCGGATTGTTGTGGAAAGTTACAAGATTTTGTTTCGGGAGTGTTGGCTTGTGTCCAACGAGAAGCGGTTGCATTTGACCTCTTGAATTGAGATGACATGAGGATTTAAAATTATATTATATTTTATACCTCGTCGCTTATACCGCGTACATCTAAGGACTGGAACAAATTGCCTGCTGCGGTCTTTGCATCTGATTATAATTTGGGTCTCTTCGAGGCGATGTGAATAGGCTCTTAATAAACTAGTGCGCCTCACTATCAACGATTGCATCACTGCTTTTTTTTTTTTCTCGACGGGGAAAATCATCTTTGACGAAACCCGCTCTTGGGTGGAGCGGGAGACAGTGTCAGACTCTTACTGACTAAAAACCCCGCGCCGTTCCTTCTAGCCTTCATACCGGGGCACGAGCTCCCTTTCGGACAACCCTGTCCCCAGTAGGCTTCGACCCAGCTGGGCCCCTCCTGCTGCTGACAACTCCTTGAGGCGCGCGAGAACAGTGCGCGCCGTCGACGTCTTAGACTCGGTCCATTACCGGACCATCGGACAGCGAGCTACCCATAGCTCGCCGTCCGCGAGCCTGCGTCTACTGTGGCCGGAAATCGGGATCGGAATCCCGGCGACGGCGGCGAGGGCGCCGTTGCCTGATGCGGTCGGCCTCCTCCTTTGCAAGCATTACTGCTTCGCAGAAGGAGGCGACCGCCTGCCATTCCTCCTCGCTCCGGACCATGGCCTCGACCAGGGCCCGGCGTGAGAGGTCTCCGCCGCCGATCGCCCCCACGAGGGCACGGCGATGCTCCGCCCAGGCAGGGCACACCTCGACGGTGTGCTCCACCGTATCCTCCGGGCGTTGCGCACAGTGGCGACACCCGGGCGTCTCTTCCGCCTGAATCCGATGCAGGAACCTCCCGAACTTGCCATGTCCGGTGAGGACGTGCGTCATGCGGAAGGTAAGGACGCCGTGAGGTCTTTCCAGCCACGCCTCAAAGAGGGGACTTACCGCCATAATCGTGGCGTGCCCAGCACTGGGTTGCGATAGCCGTTGACGCCATTTCACCATGAGATCCCGCCGGAGCTCTGTCCGCCATGCCTTGACATGTTGCGGCAGTGGACTTTCACCCCGGCGTTGCATCTCCACGCGCATGTCGTGCATGTGTGCAAGGACTGTTGCCTCCAGATCCCACGGTGGTAGACCAGCCAGAAGGCTCGCCGCTTCGCGGGAGATCGTGCGGTAACCCCGCACCTACCGTATTGCCATGACCCTCTGGCAGGCGTTCAGTATGGACGCCGGTCGCTTTGCCAGCGACGGCGCCCACACCGGCACCCCGTAGAGGGCCATGGACCGAACGATACCCGCGTAGAGCCTCCGGCAGGAGGCGTCTGGACCCCCAAGATTGGGCAGGAGCCGCTTGAGAGCAGCCCCAGCCCGGAGAAGCTTGGGAGCCAGACGTCGGAAATGTTCTACGAAATTCCACCGGCTGTCGAGGACGAGTCCCAGATACTTCATCGTCGACCCGACGCCGATGCGAACTCCTCCTACCGTAAGCTGGGAGTCCGATGGTGGCGCGTTCCGAGGGCCGTGGAAACACATTGCCTCGGATTTATGCAGCGCCACCTCGAGTCCCAACTCCTGGATCCTACCAACGGCTATCGCAACCCCGCGTGTCGCTAGAGCGACCGCCGCCTGGTGCGACTCTCCCTGCGCTAGGATCAGCGTGTCGTCTGCGTAGCAAACCACGCTGACCCCGTCAGGGAAGTCGCCGCGCAGCACGTAATCGTAGCCGATGTTCCACAAGGGTGGGCCTAGAACCGACCCCTGCGGAACACCGCACGACATCTCTCGACGATTCCAGTCTTCCTGGTGACCGGGGTAGACAATGTACCTGTCTGACAGGTACGCCTCGACCACTAGACAGAGGTATTCGGGCACCCGGTGGTACCGGAGTGCCCTCCGGATCGTACTCCAGGGCAGGGAGTTAAAGGCGTTGGCAATGTCCAAGGACACTGCCACGACACACCTACCCTGGGACACCGCTTCCCCTGTCGTGAAGGCTCGCACGCGCATGATGGCGTCTATAGTAGAGCGCGCCCTGCGAAAGCCGAACTGTCCGTCCGACAAGTCCGGCCCCACCCGTGTTAGCCGCACGACGAGGTGGTTTGCAATAACTCTTTCAAAGAGCTTGCCCACCTCGTCGAGCAGCACAATGGGCCGGTATGCGGACGGAGAGTCCGCAGGGCGCCCTGGCTTCGCTACGAGGACCAGTTTCCCCGTCTTCCAGCGAAGTGGGAACTGGCCCCTCTCCAGGCATGCGCTAAAGAGCCCTCTCAGTCGAGGCCCGAGAGCCTCCATGGCCAGGACCCAGGCTTTCCCTGGCAAGCCGTCGGGTCCTGGGGCGGTGTTTTTGGCACTCAGCCTTCGCACCGCCACTCTCAACTCTACCTCGGTCACTTCTGGAGCATTTTCGTCGTCGTCGCTGTTGCGATCCGCGTCAGACACCGCTGGCGGAGGCGGAGCCATGGGCGGAGGGGAGTGTTCCCCCCGCGCAGGGAACAGAGAGCATTGCATCACTGCTTACCATCTGGTGGGATCGCAGTCAAGCACTAGTTTATATCAGATTTAAAAAAATACCTACCTCTAGTACAGCTCAAGTTCTGGCAAACGCAGCGTTGGAAGGCCTCCCACAAGGTGGACCGATGACCAGGTGAGAGTTTGACCCCAGAAGCCAGAGTTTAATTTCCATAAAGTCTTGAATGAGATGAATGCGAGACGCACAGGACCGTTCGTTGTGGCTACACTTAGGGGAAGCCTATGTCCAGCAGTGGATGTATTTCGGCTAAAATTATAATGATGATAATCGTTCTAGTATGAGACAGAAAACAGTACTTGGTCAGCGTTTCAGGTCCATGTTTACAGAATTTCTAAATTTCCAAACCTTGAATCGTTATCAGACGTAATTTTGTCAAGTTCCTGACCAATGCATTGCTGGTCGGTAGGTACTGTGATATGGAAAAAGATCGCATGAGAAACGAACTTTATTCGTATGCGGGCTGGTTGGATGCAAAAACTTCAAAAGAATTGATTTGGATAGACCATGTGACAGGAACCAAAATAAAAATTATTGAAGTGTCGTGCCCCAAGTTTATCTTTACCTCTAGATCCCAGGAGCCTACACCTCAAGCTAGAGCTACAGTCTTCACAGTACCTACCTACCTTAATCTATGTATGTACACTAAATTATTTTTTGTTTGTAGGCGGTAAACTCTAAATTGCTGAAATTATTTCACCAATACAAAGCTGCATTATTTCTGAGTGACATGAGCTATATTTTATAGTCCATAATAAAACTTCACGCAGAAGCTGCAACGAAGTATCATGATAGGAGTTTTTATTAAACTCCAGAGAAACATGAAACATAATAGTTTAAACGATACTAAAAGTAAAGTACAAAATGTTAAGAAATAAATAGTTTTTGAGTCTAGTGATGGTGCTGCTGTTACATAACGGTAACAATTAGAAAATACCATTCTAGCGACCAGGTTCTAAGAGGGTTCTTTAACGTTACTTTTATTACAACACTAGCTTTCTTAGTCACATTAAGCTTCTTTTAAAATTTTATCTTGAAAATAGCACTTAAGAGGAAAAGGTCTTGACTTTTTTATGATTCCTTGGCGAATAAAAGAGAGTAAATTCAATTAAGGGGCAGTAGTTGTTGTGGGAGTTTATGTTCCGTATACGATAGCCTTTTAAATGAATAATTCTTTGCACATACACAGCTCGTGTGAAGTAATTCACTACCGGACTGTGATAGGGTCAACCGATAAAACACGTACCAAAAATAGAAAAAGACACACATACAAACCACACACATGACCCCCCACAAAACCCTTTTTTAAGAGGTGGGAAATCATAAAAAATTCCTCCCTTTGGGTGGAGTGAGAGGGATGGTCTTCGAGTTATATTGACTAAAAGTGACCTGTGTTCCTCCATGCCTTATGAATTCCAGAGGGCCATGGTAACTGTTTCAACCAATCCTACAGCCCTAGCATCGGTCTTTGTGGGAGAAACATGAACCCTGAATAGATACCAGAGTTTCTTATTTGGGCTTATGTTAAAAATCAATTTGGTTGACCGCTGGTAAACGAAATTCTTTAAGTTTTGGTGTAACGTGTATAGTTAGAACCTTTTCTAAGAACTAGATTATCCTGAAAGCTTCTTGGAAGAGACTGTCTACGTATATCAGAAAAAACTTTATTGTGCACTGAAATAGTTACATTTTTGTGGTCTTGTCGCTGACAGTGTTATCTACCAGACAACCTTTTTATGGATTATAAACTTAAAATAAAAAGGCGTAGTATTAACAGGTGTATAAGAGATACTAGATAGATACGAGATAGGATTTCTTGTGGGATTGAAATAATCAAATAACTTTTCCCTTTATAGGTGGATCAAAAGACAGTGACAGACTTTAACTGACTAAAACTCACTAAAGTTTCTTTACTTGCCCTTCCTTCCATTCCAGCGCCGCGGTCGCGGTGATTCTTTCGAGCATACAACAAATTTGGGATCACCCCAGTTTCCCAATTATTGTTCCAAAAATTTAGGACACATTAATTCAATTTAATATACATATTTTACGAGTATTTCAGACTAATGTGTCCATATAGATTAGTGTTAGAATTTTTTTAAATCTTAAGAATAAATGTTAGTACTTAATACATGAGGAACTATTTAACATTGATCTGAATCCATTGCCTCCATAGAGTTTTTTTTTTTGTAGGCAAAAATCATCCTATGACAACCCCCACTCTTGGGTGGAGCGGGTGATAGTGTCAGACTCTTACTAACTAAAAACCAACCCTTTCCTTCTAGCCTTCATACCGGGGCTCGAGCTCCCTTTCGGATAACTCTGGCCCCAGTTGGCGATAACCCTGGCCCCAATAGGCTGCCTCCATAGAGTGACTTTCTATTTTAACAGCAGAGAGCCATTTTACTAGTGAGAGAGACTTTCAACTTTACCAGCCTTCCGGTAACAATTAGGACTGTCCCTCACCCTGCGTATCAGCGATACCACTCTTTTACGGATTATGGCATGGAAGCTATCCACTTGCTTATGCATCGGCAAACATCGCATTTAATTAAACTATCTGTATTACATTATTAAATTTATTTATCAACATAATTCTCTCACTATCCTACTCTGTCGACACAGTTCGTCAAGTTTTCTGACAACATACCTAGTTAAAACTGTCTGAAAACCGTTGGGTCTTTACCGTTGGGACTAACGTCTGCTGAAAAATTTCTGTATTTTTTAGACATAGTGATGTTTTATCTAGCCTTATCGATTGTCGAAAAGTTCAAATGACTACGTGATATTTTGTTAGCGCATGTCGATTCTATATATTTTTTGCATCGTCGTTGTTGGTATAACTGATAGAACGCCACTTTTGTGTATAGTCTCTATACATAACATACTCTATACACTTTAATGTTAGTATAGTGTTTCTATACTCTCTAGCAACTATTTTTTTGATGTCTTTAAAGCTTCTCTCATTCTAGATGGAAGAAGAGGAAGAGAGAGCAAGTGTCAGACTTTTTTTTACCAAATAAAACTCACCAGTGTTCCTCCAGTTGCCTTTTGCGTTCCAGAGCCAAGATAACTTTTTCTAAAACTTCTCTGGCTCCTTTGCACTTCCATATATGCCAGTTATCTCAATACTCTGAAGTACATTTTGTAGATTTTTTGGACCAAGAACTATCTTGAGCGTTACCATAGGAACCATCTTGGGCGTCCTGCGATCATCCTACCAAAGTTTCAATACAATCTGATCAATCATGGCAGGTCAATGGTTTAGGCACGTGTAGAGTACAAACATTGATTTTTATTTACAATAGAATCTTCCTTTTCCGGAATGGAAGCGAAGACTTAAAAGTTAGAGTACTCAATCCAATGTAATATAGATTTTTCATCTATGATTCATCGTGCTCAATTTCAATATTGTAGTATATTTTAAAATATTCTGAATACAGAGGGAACCAGCAGCGGCAGCTAGTTATAGTCCTAAACACAAAACATCTAAATTCGAGATATGTAGATAACGCAGAGACCTTTAATTCAGCCGAAAACTCTGTGGCATTGCTTTGAGGAATACTTTGAGTGTTGCTTTAGCACTCATTCATTAGTGAACCGTGTTATCACAAAGGGAGCAACCCTGAAATGGTCCATGTGGATAGATGTCACTCTCTGCGACACAGACATAGTCTGAGCTTTACTTTGTGCTTTATTTTACACTGCGATTTAATAAACCTAATGCTATTTCATTCTGAAATACATACAGACTTTACCAGATCAAAAATTCGAAGACATGTGACATTTAACTATTCAGTTCCCATTCAATTAAGCCCAATCCCTCTTCTAGAGAAGAGGTAGGTAGGAGAACATTAAAAGGCTGATTATTTTATGTTACATACAGACATTGGGAATCTATAATTATATTAGAAAACTCTTCAATTACCTACTCTCTACATCACGATATGTAATTGCCCACCATCAAATTTTAAAAACTTCTCTGGTCTGATTGCAGCAGGATGGAGTATAAGTAAACCTACCCGTATCCTTTCGCGATAATCTCTCGCGCCGTACCCTGGTTCAGGCCATGGTCTGCAGCGAGAGGGAATGGGATCGTTCGGCTCCTTCTGCGAAGGAGTAATGCTAGCGAAGGAGACACCCCCGGGTATAGAGAGTCGCAGGATTATCCCCGGCCACTAAAAGAGCGGGTTTGCGGATAGCGAGCAATGGGTAGCTCGCCGTCCAACCGTCAGGTACAGACCGAGCCCGAGATGTGGACAGCGCTGATTCTAAGTTCACGCGTTAAAGAGATGTCAGCAAACTGTAGGGCCCACGGGAAATTTCTGAAAGGAAAACTGTGGTCCTAGAATTCGAAAGGGTATCTGAAGAAAACTGGTATGGTATTAGTCAGAAAAAGTCTAAGACGGCCCTCCCAGAAAATCATCCAATGACTTCCCCCACTCATTCAGATGTCATTCGATGATTTCCCACCTCAAAAAACAAAACCATATTCTTTTAGTTGCTCTACGTTCCAAGGACAAGTTACTCTTGCGAACAATCTCGTTACATCTAAATTATTCGAGATAGAAATGCAGAAAACGAACTCATAGCAACATTGCTTTGTATAAGGCTCTCAACGTTCTCAGTAATCAGCGGATAGTCATCACAAAGGGAGGTTCCCTTGAAATGATCCATGTAAACGTCGCTCTGTGATTGACTGTGACATAGGGTTAGTACGAGCTTTGCTTTGTACTCTGTTGTATACTGTAAACTATTACAATCACCACAACTGTTATTTCGTAATTAAATACAGTATTTACAATGATTTTCGAAATTAATATTATACTTTTATAACTAGTATTTGGCAAACTGTATAGCTCTGTTATTGGCCTCATATAAATCCTGAAAGATGCAAGTGAGAGCAGGTGATGCATCTCTGTGCAGAGCCCCACTCTGGCACTGTGTTTTGAGATGGGTCATAGAAGTCCTATTTGGCCAGATTGTTTGTGCAACGTCAAATCTAGGTACGCAGTCTGTTAAGAGATTTCCAGATTGGTTACAGCAGTTCGCGTCCAGTGAGGGGATAAATTCTAATAGGGTTATAGAGAGTGGAGCAGTTGGGGGTTACTGCTTCCATAGCGCGCACCTCTCATCCTCTGCACTGTCTTTCGAAAAACTCGTAAATCTCATTAAAAAAAATAAGAATATGTAGTTTTTATCCCAAAAAAAACACGATGACATTACTATTTCTATTCATCCCATAGACGACATTAATTGTCTATTAACTACCTCAAAATATTACAGCCAAATTTTCAATACCCACAATTCAAACGAGCTACAATTTATCAATGAGACACGAACAAATGGATCTAAATACGAAGTATGAATAAAACAATTCTCTATTCAACCACAAGAGTACACCAGTTGATAAAATAAGCATACGACTGAACGTCTATGAAAATCGCTAAACACAGATTTTCTTTCACATTTTAATGCTTCATTTTCTCATTTTATTTCTCGCCGAGAGATTTCTGCGCCATTGGCATTGAACAGCATTACTCAGGAGCAAGGCGAACAGAAAAAGTTAAAATGAAAACTGGAACTCAATGTTCGCATTGGAAGCTAGTACGCTACCTATACTTTTCACTTTGTACGAGTATTTGAACACGAGTAAGCCGTGCATTGTGATTGTTTATTCGGTTCTGACTGTTTTCGGCCTTGACCTACATTCAGAGTAGTCTACGTATAATGTCAGTCAAGGTTATAATTTGCACTGCAAGTCTACACAGTTTGCATACCAGAGCGATTTCGACGGCACTACTGGTGCAGTTGCGGGACGTAAGATCGATTCGTGCACGGGACAATTTTTATGACGCAGGTACGAGTAAGGTCCGAGTGTTATTTAGATTTGTGGCAGTAAACAATTTGACGAAATAGGAGAACGATACTGCTGATAGCTGAAACAAAATCTCATAACGATGACGAGGGCTTCGTTTGTTTGCTCGCTTTAGCACTCGTTACCTTCTTCGAACCTCACCTGTCCGTGTCGAGGTGCCCTAAATTTTTTTCTGTCACTTTATCACCCCATTGTATGGATGGCCTAAGCATTAATTAGTCAGCCAGTACATTACATGTTGTGTTACACGCATCGGCTGAAAATAATTCAGGCTGTTAGTTACGTTGCACCATTTGGCTAGGCCTTTAATCTCATGGCTATACTTCCCTACTAATATTATAAATGCGAAAGTAACTCTGTCTGTCTGTCTGTCTGTCTGTTACGCTTTCACGCAAAAACTACTGAACGGATTTAGATCAAATTTGGTAGGTAGGGGTTTGGTAGGTTGTTATTCCAGTGTCTCTTCTAAGAGACACTGGAATAACACATAGGCTACCTATAATTCCACTGCTGAGCACGGGTCTCTGCCCGTGTGATATAAACTGTAGTCCACGCGGGCGAAACCGCGGGCGGAAAGCTAGTAAATTTATAATTTTAAATAATTAGTATTGATCGCCTCCAACACATCGACGTTAGTGTCGTGTAGTTTTTTAGTGATTATTTGTGTAAAACGGGCATGAAACAAAGTATTGGTTGAAATATACATTTTGTGTCGTTTACCCTATAGCTTCAAAATTTGATAAGTATTTCGAAAACTAACATATCAAAAAATACCAATTACAACACATACCTTGATCTTGTGATGCGGCTGCTCTCAATCGGCCTTCATCCGATCGCCTCTCCATCTCAACAATCAATATCACTGCCACATTACATTGTATCCGTATACTGGACCAAACAGCACTTTAACTGAAACTTTCGGACATGATTACCAATTAGTGGTAACTTCGCTAATTGAATTATTTGACATTTACCATTTTTGGAAGTTTGTCTTGAATATTACATTTATAACAAGCCAGCAGCCAAAGGTGTCAGGGAATGGAACAAAGGGGACGCGGCGGGTAACCTTCAGTTAGTTCTCTCAGTGTTTGTCTTTTAATTAGGTTTCCTACTGCGGAGGAAGAAAGGCCGTTTTATCTCAATATGAAAAGGAAAACGAATCGAAAGAAAACGTAAATCAACATCCGATTTTCGTTTCTGGCTGTCAGTGTACAAAAGTTAAAGTCTTCGATAACCTTTTTTTTATTTCGGAGAACCATTTAATTTTTGGATCCGACCACCATTTTTTTTTTTTGCTTGAAAAGGAAATCATCGTTCTTGGTTTTGTCATTTGCTGTTCTCAACAGACATCTAATCTACATAAAATGGTACTTTTTGTTCTCGAAGTCTCTAGATAAACTAGCTTCTCTCAGCGGCTTCACTCGCGTGAAAGTAAAAAACATATCATCCAATGATAAAGCTGCTACTAGTGAATTAATTTTCAAAATCGGTCTAGTACTTTTTAAGCCTATTGATAAAATACAAAAAGTATAGATAGTATAAACAATGAATTCGTATAACAAATAGCATTGAATTTCTAATAACAAATAATCAAGTGAAAGCTTTCAAGTATACATATCAACAATTCAACTCGACAAAGGAATTCATTTCCGTCGAGACAATTTATCGCCGTGGAATATTCATACAAGGATGATTTCGAATATACACGAGATTCAGAAAATTGATACGTAGCTAACATAAAGGCATGCCTGTAATCGCGTAAAATTATATTCGTGAGCAAGCGAAACATCCCAAGGTTACAAAACCTTTGACATGCTGATACAAAATATCTTCATCTAAATATATGAAACCTTCCCTCGTAAATTCTCTAATTCATTAACAGAACATCTGAGTTTCGTAATTAAAATATAAATCTGTCTGGCTTTTGGGAGGTTAATAATAAATTAAAAATAGAGATCTTTTTTATGGAACATCTAGATTTATAAATCTTTTTTTTTTAACAAATCTCTTTGTATGTTTAATGGCTTAAATTAAGTTGCTAGGTATTAAATCAAATTATAAATGTGACTAGAATATTTCCAAATAAAAAAAAGTGTCACACACTTTTTAGTCCCTTGATACTAACGTATTTCTTTTAACAATCAGACACATCAGCTTTATTTATACGAGAGGTGTAATTTGTTTAAAGGCCTTATCGAGACCTCTTAGCGGGCTCGTCACGTATCCGCTCGCGATACGTATGGCACATCTCAGTCCGAAAGAGCCCATAAAAACAGATAGAAAGCCCACTAAAAGCAGCCTACGTCCAAATTATTTTTATGCTCCAAGCATGTTGTAGAACTTTATTGCTAAGAGCGTCTACGCAGCGTAGCACGCTATGAACTACTTAAAATATTTCGTAACTGAATTATTTTGTTGCTTTTAATAGTGGATTGAATTTAATATTAACATTTAATATATAAGTAGTTGAGATAAGTATAAATATTTAATTATTGTGTAATTTTATTTAATTGTACGTACTATACGATTTTTATACAGTTTTATTGTTATTTTTAGGAGCATACATCATTTTACTTATTTTCTACATAATTAAAATGACGGAAATTACTAAAATACTAAAAATAAATCAATCACGTATTCAATTGTTAGCTTTGTTTCTTTGATCATTTTCTACGACTTTGCGCTACGGAGCTACGGTACTACGCCGTAGCGGGTGCTACGAAGAATTTTAAATTGAATAAGTGAGGGTTCATTTGTGATTCAGAGGTCAATTGCCTACGAAGGGAGCTACAGCACTTACAAATATTGATCTATGGATATACTGGACATGGCGCTCGCACTAATTACATGTACAGGATGATTTATAAAAAAGTATTTTATAATAATATACAAATATTAAGTACAAATAAATTACATTTAAAAATCCCTAACAAAGGTGGCATTACGTTGCATAGTACTCTAATTTCTTTCTGTATTTCTTTTCAGAGACAACAGCTAAGAAAAATTGAAATCTAATAATAAAAAAATAAACAAAAAACTGAGAAGCAAGTATAATTTTTAATCAATCATATTAAAATAAACATATTTACCATTTAATAACTTTCAAAAGACTATGATTTTTTTTTATCTACAAAATATTACACAAAAAGTCGTTTCAGAATCAGTCTCATACTTGACAAAGCTTTATCAATAATTTTATCGGTCAGTATCAATAGTTTTACTAGTACCTATCGAAACGATACGCAATCGAATGTCGCCTAGTAAAACTAGAAATAGATAAACTAACCTATTTAATTCATGGTCATATTTTTCTATTACTACTGTTAGGAAAGAAACATGCTATAAAGTAGAAAATAACGCGGTCCCCAGCAAATATTTCATTACATAATGTCATACATAAAGAAGTATGTCTCAGCATTCATAGGTTGACAAAACAAAGTACCTAGATATGTATGCGAAAATACATAAAACTGTCAACATCACAAATGTATTCATATTTCTTTCAATAAAGGTTTTACGAGATCCCTCCTACCTGGACTAGCGATGGATTTGGGTTGCTTTTACCTTGGGCACATAAATCTATTAAATTGTACGAAAAACACGTAAACAAACTTGCATGTTTTATAGAGTACTATGAATAATTAAATGACTTTGAAAACAATTTAGTGTTTACCACAAAATGTTGGTTAAAATTCTACAAAATACGAAATAATTAAAAATGGTAAATAAAAAGTGGTTAAGCTGAAACAAATAGTCTAACACAAACAATAACTTCTGGCTCAAACAGAAAAAAAAAAAAAAACAAACTTTACGTAGAGAATTTCCCACGACCGCCTTTCGCGCTTCATGCAATATTCAAAACTTTTCCAATAGAGTTTGAATGATAAATAACATTTCGTCTCTGGTCGATAAAATTTGAAAATGGAATTTGGCGTTCGATTAATAGTTACCACTAAATTAGTAATTTTTTTTCTAAATATTTTATGTTGGTATTATCGTGTCGACGGGTTTACAGTGCGTTGGTAGCGAGACGCGCGAACCGCCAGCAACGCAGAACGCGACTGACCGTGTCGCGTCGCTGTGCCCGCTATGTTCTACGTTCTATACGCCTGAACACTGCCGCACTGGTCTTAACTTCGCTTATGTAAGCTTCTTGTATACCGCACGCTCGCTGTCGGAAAACTTTTATTAGCCAAAAGTTTCTCATGATTAACATGATATCGCGAGATAAGGTTTAGATTAGTAATACCAAAAATAAACAGGTTTGTAGGATACATGTTAAATTATCAAGTGCATATATTTATAGTCAAAAGAAAAAATAATTAAGTACAAAATTATAATAATATCTGAAATAATTGATTTTATGAATTAATTAATTATTAAATGTCCGGTAACCTTCCGGACCGAGCCCGAGTCATAGACAGCGCGTCAGAGATAATTCAGCAAAACCGTAGAGGCCCAGTAGGACTGAAGCCATAGAAGGCAAAGAAAGAACATAGGAGAGTAAGGAGAGAGTCTTAGTCAGTTTAAGTCTGACACACTCTCGCGCTCTACCTTAGAGCAGGAGAAGTCGTTGGATGGTTTTCAACCTAAAAAACCTAATTCAATATAACATTAATATTATAAATTATAAGGTAAATTATGGAATTCTGATCAAAAAATGGTCATTACAATTTAAACAAAATTAAAACGAAATGTATTTTACTGAACCGAACTTTGGGGCCCGTAGGACCGTAAGACCGTACTAAGAAGGTATTAAGAAAAATAAAATACTGAGTGCAGCTAAGTAGCGAACTAAGCCCGTTAGGAGCTCGGCATGCAGAAAATCTTGATATAGGAGAAATAATACCAGACCGAACGTAAACATTCTCCAACAAAAGAAAAAAAAATAGGAGTTACTTTTTGTATTATGCCGAAAAATGAAAATTCAGGATTCAAGAACGAGCTCGACAAGCTCAAATAAGTCTTATTCTTAGTTTTAAGCTCCTATTGTATTTTTAAGGTGTACCTATTTATAGTGAAAATAAAGAGATTTTGTGTGCCAAGTAGCGAAGCAAAATCGAAAATTGTACCACAGATACGGGCTCTGGAAGGTCAGGTTTCATAGGAGTCTGTCAACTTATCGAGCCATTACCGGCGCTTATCGTAAGCGACATCCTTTTGAAAATGCAAACTTATGAACTAAATCATAGCCTACATTTTTTTTTTAATCTGATATAAACTAGTACTTGACTGCAATCCCATTGCAATACATTCGATATTTGTTAACTTATTCCATAAATAACAGTGGTAACAGGCAGTGGTTTTTTTTTTTGTCGACGGGGAAAATCATCTTTGACGAAACCTGCTCTTGGGTGGAGCGGGAGACAGTGTCAGACTCTTACTGACTAAAAACCCCGCGCCGTTCCTTCTAGCCTTAGGCACGAGCTCCCTTTCGAACAACCCTGTCCCCAGTAGGCTTCGACCCAGCTGGGCTCCTCCTGCTGCTGACAACTCCTTGAGGCGCGCGGGAACAGTGCGCGCCGTCGACGTCTTGGACTCGGTCCATTACCGGATGACCGGACAGCGAGCTACCCATGGCTCGCCGTCCGCGAGCCCGCGTCTACGGTGGCCGGAAATCGGGATCGGAATCCTGGCGACGGCGGCGAGGGCGCCGTTGCCTGATGCGGTCGGCCTCCTCCTTTGCAAGCATTACTGCTTCGCAGAAGGAGGCGACCGCCTGCCATTCCTCCTCGCTCCGGACCATGGCCTCGACCAGGGCCCGGCGCGAAAGGTCTCCGCCGCCGATCGCCCCCACGAGGGCACGGCGATGCTCCGCCCAGGCAGGGCACACCTCGACGGTGTGCTCCACCGTGTCCTCCGGGCGTTGCGCACAGTGGCGACACCCGGGCGTCTCTTCCGCTTGAATCCGATGCAGGTACCTCCCGAACTTGCCATGTCCGGTGAGGACCTGCGTCATGCGGAAGGTGAGGACGCCGTGAGGTCTTTCCAGCCACGCCTCAAAGAGGGGACTTACCGCCATGATCGTGGCGTGCCCAACAGGCAGTGGAATTATGACGTTGAAGGGCCCTTACTGCAAGACTTTCCATGAGCAAATGCATTTTTAAAAGGGTGTTACGATAAGTCGGTGATAGTGGCTCGTTATGCATAAAGATTTTAAATCTATCTTTATTAAAATATTAGCACCCATTTATTGTCAGTAAAAGTCCGACACGCCCTCTCGGCTATAACCCTATTTTTATGGTATATGTGTAAAAAATGTATATATATCAATGTACCATCACTGATATTATATTTTATCACCTATATTGCACTCCAAAACCGGTTTTACGTCCGTTGCGTCACAGCCACAGGTTCAGTTGAAAACCAGCGTCAGGCACTTGTTGTCTGGCAATCATGCTGAACTGGACCTATTTTGGTGCAGCTATGAGACACACAACAACTTTATTTTTTATCTTTATTTTTTTTTTTTTTTTGGTATTGGTTTTTGTATTTGTGTTTGGGTCTTGTGCTGTGCCAAATAAATTATTTTTCTTTCTTTCTTTCTTTCTTTCTCGCGTCACCGTAGAGCAGGAGTAGTCTTAAGATGATTTCCGAATTTAAATATATATATATATATAGGTATGTTTTATATACAGGGAGATCTCCAACTGCTTCTTAGCAAAGGTACTAAACTCATTTGAACTTGAAACACAAGATTTCGTCCCCTTAGAACCAAGACCTGACAGCTCCCTTTTTCCTAAGTAGGTAGTGAAACTGGGAATTTCTTGTACCTAAGCCTCTTAAAAAAATTCTGTAAGTAGGTACCTACTTACAGAATATTAAAATTGACCAAAAAACCTTTCTTACAGTTATATTTTTCATAGTAAATAACTTGCCTGTCATTATTACATTTATAATTAACATTGTGTTATTTTACAAAACCGTAATGGGTATAGCCACGCGACAAGCCCAGTAAAATGTACCAACTTAAGTACCAACACTTGTTTCCTGAGGCTTGGTTTATTCTTGCGTGATTTGTCACTGACTCGCAACGATTGCTTTTAGATCTGATGGCCTTCGCCTTAGCAAAATATACATGTACCTACCTACTCAATAGTCGTAAGTTACCTAGTACCTACATACCTAGACCTTCTTGTTATTTCAATAGTAGATACTCTGTGGTATGTAAATATAGGAAATCGCCGTTTTGTATGAAAAAATTTAAACGAATTTTTTTCATGTATTTTTTATTTGTATTAATCGAAGTAATCACCCATGCAATCAATGCATCTTTGCCAGCGCAGTGGCAGTTTATTGATGGCCCTTCCTAAAGAAACCAGCTGGACGGGAGGCAACACATTCTTCAAAGGCATTTTGTACTGCCTCTCGGGTATTGAATTTTTTTCCCGGCAAGAAGTTATCCAAATTCTGGAAAAAGTAGTAGTCTGTAGGCGTAAGGTCTTGTGAGTAGGGCGAATGACGGAGAGCTTCCAACCCCAGTTCTTGCAACTTGGAGACCGTCTGCTGTGCAGTATGAGGTCGAGCGTTGTCGTGCAGGAGCAGCGGAGACGAGCGATTGACCAATGCTGGTTGGAGATGTGCCAGCTTCTCCATCATTGTGTTCAGTTCTTCACAGTACACATCTGCAGTAATGCTCACCCCGTTTGGTAAGAAGCTGTGATGAATCACACCGGCGCTAGACCACCAAACAGTGACCATCACTTTTCTAGGGGTAAGTTTTCGTTTACGGTATTGTTTAGGTGCTGAACCAGGATCCAACCAACTTGCTGAGCGCTTGCGGTTATCAAACAGATTCCTGGCGATCATTGAGTTCGTGGGGCACCCATTTGTCAAGCTTTTTTACCTTGCCAATTTGACGCAAATGGACCAATATTGTTTTGACGCTAACGTCGAAAGCTGCTGCTAATTCAGCCGTAGATTGAGTATCATCAGCTTCCACAATCGCCTTTAATTCGTCATTGTCGACCAAAGTCTTCGGATGCCCGCGAGGTTCATTTTTTAGGTCAAAATTTCCAGACCGGAAGCGAGCAAACCAATAACAGGTGGTGCGTTGGTTTGTAGTGTTAGCTCCGTAAACGTCGTTGATGTTGCGTGCCGCTTGTGCCGCGTTGCTGCCACGACGGTGCTCATATTCCATAATTACTCGAATTTTTAACGTATCCATGATAACGAAAAAGATTGAAAATGTAACACTAATCAATAAACAAATGACTACTTTTGGAAAAAAAACCATGTTTTAAAATAAAATTAATTTGCAATTACAATTCTTAGCCAAACAAAAATTATTTTGATTTGAAATAGCCAGTACTGCAGAACGGCAACTTCATAGGTAAAGACCTATTATATAAAAGGGTTTTTTTTTATCTGATATAGGTAAACTAGTGCTTGACTGCGATTGACTGACAATTCAACGCGCAGCCGTAACCGGGGTGAAGCAGGGTCCAAAATTTGTTAGGACAAACCTTTAACTCGGGCGAAGCCGCTCGCAGAAGCTAGTTAAACAATAAATCCATAATAAAAAACAAAACAATAAAAATGAAATGATGACGATAGCGTTAAATGTTTGAATTCTATTGATATGAGAAAAAAACCACCGTGAATTTTGTGCGGCTGGCAATTTGATCGAGCTCAAGTGAGACCTTAAACGGCCCCGGCCGATATTTAGGATCTCGAAACCCACCCACTGGCCTCTAATAGGGTTCTTGATAAACTCAGCTCCCGGCGGAAAATTTATGGACATAAACAGCAGGATGGAAGTAACTATATGTAGATATAGCATCCAAACTCGAGTTTTCGGATAGTTTCGCCTATACCAAACCAGATCTTCCTACACCTGCGGAACCCTGATTGGCAGAGCTTCTACTTATGGGTGGTTATAAAAAAAAAAATAGTAGGTAAGTTGTAGCCAAACCTATCCGTGTCAGAGTGCCCTAAAATTCCGACTTCGCACCACTCGATCTCAGGATATACATTAGTATCTTCCTACAGGCTATCTAATTAGGATATGGTGACCAGATGATTACTGGTTATTGACTGTGTATGGAAACTTTGAATGATGTGTATAGGGAAAAGATTGAAGAAAAAAATCACAGGTAGACATGACTAGGTGGGTCATTCTACAGAGACAGTAAAATTGTGTTGTGAAATATTTCCTAGCTCTTTAGTTATTATTTCTTTCTAATAATTGTTTTTTAAACTTTGTAACCTAACCTATTTTTTGTTTAAAACGATTGGTGTTGATGACCATGTTTTTCTTAATTATAACTACATTTTTTTTATTTGACCGAGCTAGGGATATAATCTATATACCTTAACTACTGTATAAAGATTTTTTTAATGTGTAATACACTGTTATTGAACTATTTACCGGGTTTAGTTCTACTTGGTCCGTCTGACCCATAGATATAAGAAAGGAGAGTGACTGTTACTATTTATATTTCTATGGTCTGATCAAACGTACCTAGGCATTACTAGCGTTGAAAAAAGCAGGTAAAATTCCCGTTTCTTTCCAATAGGTACTATTCAATGTGACATTTGAAACTTTCAAGAAATTTATAAAGTATAAGTACACATGTATTTTTTCAATAAAACCGAAAAAAACGGATAAATATGAAAAGAACCGAAAACTTCACTATTTTTTTATTGGAATTTTCAACGCTAGGCATTACCTACATAAGTTATAAAAACTCTATTGATAAGTTAAAAACACTGTGTTTTTATACGATTTAAGTACACAATTTAATTGGGTTTAAAACCAAACTGACACACTGACACACTCATTGACTTCGTCTGACTTCGTCATTCATGAACATGACTCGCGATCGCGATGCGACATTGCCAGCTCGCTAACACACACGCGCACATAACATGAAGTCAGATGCCAAAAAATTGCCCATAACGAAGTGTAAAATACAAATCTTTTATTTTTGTAGGCGAGTTTTCAACCATTTAAAACGGTTTTTTTTGGGGCTAAAATCGCAACATTTTGGTTTAAAACGTTTTAAACCAGTTGATTTACATCTATATCAGTGCGGAAATGACGCCTGGATTTCACCATTGTGTGGACCACCCGAAGGACACGGTGAAGCATACGGTAGAGGTGTGCCCCGCCTAGGCAGAGCAGTACGACAGCGCGTAGTGTTCCACGCGCGCCTCTAGGAGTCGTAATCAACCGTACCGGGCCAAGGGCGATGCGAAAGAAGCCCCCCAGGGCCCTGGAACAATGATAAAGACAAAGGAACAAATCATTTAAATGACCGCTCCGACCAAGGGCGGGAGATGTCATTTAGATGATTTTCCCTACTAAAACAAAAGCTAAACCTGTTTGTTTCAAGTATTTTACCATCTTAGAGAATGTCCTCGAACCTGCCATGATAAAAGAACTTTTAAAAGAATCTTATGAAAGTTTATCTTCAATACTATAAGAATCCACTGATGTGACAACAGAGAGCTGCGCTTTATTTTATTTAACGTGATTTTAGACCTCTGGGCTATTTAAAATTATTTTAGGCTACAGGAGTACTGTGCGTTCCAAATGAGAATAGGAAAGCCAATGAACTCGATCTGTCAAATTTTGATTGAAAAGTATAGTTTTCAAAAATAATAATAGTTACAAATAACTTATTTATCTATTTCTTAATAAGGCTCAGTTAAACAAAAATAAAACCATTTAAAAGACAATAAGCTTTTTTTGAAAATTATAGTTTTCAATCAAAATTTGACAGATCGAGTTCATTGGCTTTCCTATTCTCATTTGGAACGCATAGTAGTTCGGTTTCTTTAAGCTAGAAATGCTGTGAAAAATTGCGATATCAGGCTCTGCGCTGTTGGCAACACTAACTGAATTTGTGGTTGATTTGATTGCTCTCTGTAATCTGTGGTCGGCGACTGACAGACAGACCTCACAGAGTCACAGACTTGACAGTTTGTTGTGATACTGAATTATATTGTGCATTGAGTTTTTGTTTAAATTGCCCAATATTGATTTGATAGGCGTATATTTACAACTGTATACTAATAAATCTGTAGCTAATCCCTAGTATCAGTGATAGTAGCAAAAGTATTGCAATTTGATTACAAACTCAACTTGACTGATTAGGGAGAAAACATGGGCGACTTCAAAAATAGAAAAGTGCCTCAGAAACAAAAAGCTTTGAATAAATCTAAGCGCAACAGTTCATCGGATCAAAAAGAAAACGCACCGAAACGTGAGAAGACAAAAACTATCGAACCCGATCCTGACGATGGCATTGCTATGTCCAAACAATTATTATTAAAAAAGTCTCACGCCCGAACGCTAAGACAAACATCATCCAAACCTGAAAGGATTGTTCCTAACGGTAAGCCTATGCCTTCTATATCAGTGCTAAATAAAATGTACGAAGATTCTGATGATGATGATCAAACTTCAAAAACTACTATCCAGAACCCAAAACGTACACCATCGACACCTGAGAAGCGAACCCCTACAGGTGTCATTGACAAGGATCCGATCTTACCTACAACAATTGATAAAATAACTGAACGATTATTGGGTTCAATACAAAACCAAAACTTACCAAGCCCTGATGAACTATTGGAAGCCGCTGAACTACTTCGTGATAAATCACCACCACATACTACTTTAATCCTGCCACCTAAAAAAAGAAAATTACCAGAAGTTCCTTACATTGTTGGCTGTAAAGATCGCGCACAAGTAATACGCAAACCCAATACAAATTTCTGCAAAGGAGGTGATGATTATGGTGTGGAAGGTTCAGCTCAAGATCCAGAAGAAGAGACTCCAGCAAAGCGGGCTAAGAAATCCAGGATACCTAAATATACTAAATCTATCTTCAATGCTCAGAGTGACGCAATTGCTGAAAGATTGATTAAAGATGATACTGGGAATCTTAGTGATGCTAGTTCAGATAGTAATAAGACAATAGAATATGAGCCAACCCCTCTCCAAAATCCAAGGCCACGCTCATTTTCTCCACTGCCTAGCACATCTACAGATAAAAAAACTTTCCAAAAAAATGATGAGCTTTTTAATGAAAGTTTAAAAGAGATTATCATATCCAAAGACTCAATTCTCAAAAATGCAAATGATGACATTAATGACACATTAACAGCGGAAATAATGGAAGATGACATAACTCATACTATGCAGTCAACACCGATAAAAAAAGAAAATGTACTTGTTAAGGAAGAATCAACACTGCAAATAAAAGATGACTCACTTAGGGCAAAGTCGACTCCAAATATAATAGAAGATGAAATACAAATTATTGAAATTCCATATGATACCATTGAAATTGAAGATATTTGTGATAGAAATGTAGAAATACGAAGCAGCACTAGTAAGGCAATAAATACTAATGATATTGAAATAATTGAATTAGTAGGATCGGAGGTTGTAAAACCAAAAGAAAATAATAACTTAGTTGACAATATACTTGATGATGATGATGATTGCATGATAATTTCAAGTTCAGAAACAAAAAATAATCATAACAATGTCAAGAATCTCACTGATGCTACTATAGTTATAGATGATGAGTATAGTAATATAAACATGGAATTTGATAGTCATAATGATGAGCCAATAGAGATAATTGATGTTGATGAAATAATTGCTGAAAATAATTCAATACTAAATAAATGGAAAATTAATCAAGATAAAGAATTGAACAATATTAATACAGTTATTGATGTACCTAATACTTACAGGAATGAGAGTACACCACAAACTACTGTTACGCCAAGCATGGCAGTGCAGACAACTTCAACTCCAATTACAGCGCGCACTGCTCTGTCAGCTGGAGTAACAACACCCAGCACAACATTCCCAACTCCTTCAACATCAACACCTAATTATGATTCTAACATGACACACAGAAACAGTGCAATAAATGCTGACAATTATCAACGGCAAACATCAACAGCAGATGTTAGCCAAAGAAGTGCAAGATTCCACAGCATACTGGATGAATTCTTTCAAAGTATAAGAACTACTGGAAGTAATGTATCATCGCATCTTACTAAAATGGTCAACAGATTACAATCACCTAACTACACACCAAGACATACCAGTAATCAAACACGGAGACCTTCCAGCAACCGAGCACCAATACCTACCAGCAACCCAGCACCAATACCTGCCAGCAACCCAGCACCAATACCTACCAGCAGTACTGTTACAACACCTTCACATCCAGTAAGTACTGTGGCTGATACAACCAGTGTCTTTCAAAATACTATCAACACCTTACAAAATACTGATGGCAGGCAGAGAGTTCTTCCAAGATCAAACGATTCATCAAGTAATAATTATGAAACACATGAAACCAGTATGATTCAACCACCACCCTCACCCATTCCTTTAAGAAGTATAGGAGATTGTCCTATATGTCTGGATCCTCTTACTACATCTAATGGGATTGCATCAACCATATGTGGCCATGTCTTCTGTATGAAATGTATCCGAGCTTCAGTTAAACTTAATGGCAAAAAATGTCCTACATGCAGGAAAATACTAAAAGGTGCTGGTGGAGGTTTTCACCTGTTATACCTGTGAAAAATGTGCTTATTTTTAAAACTATGTTATACCTAAGTTTGTGATTACTAGTCACAACTGTGCCATTATAAGTAAAATATATCTATCACAAGCGGAGTTTGCTACTTTAGTACCTGTTGCTAATGTAGCAAACTGGTTATAGACCACTATTTAAGGAGATCTGGATTTGAAACCAGACAATAACATGTAAACCCATTCCATGTATTTGTATAAATTAACATCTCTATTTTTAAGATTGCATTTACTTTTAAAATTATTTCTTGAATTGTCTAATCTGTAAGTGTGTACTTACTCATGCTAGATTGTAAGTTATAATTCAAGGTTAATTGCTCATGTCCTCATCAATATATGTAAAACCAATGATACTGGCAGTTTAAGTACCTAATTCCATAGTTTTATAGATGGAGCATCTAAAATAATTTAAATATCTCATTGGGGTGGATTAATATCCTGAAAATATTGTTATATTGTCATAGTTTTTAATACTTAAGTATATTTTTTATATTCTGTTTTTTTATTTGTATATAAAAAAAAGATAAATGTAAAAAAAATAAGCTATAATTTCTATTATAATATTGTACTTATTTTATAGAAAATGTGATAAATGCTTGTAAACACAAGTTATAGGTAGGCTTTCTTCTCATTCATTATTTCTCAAGCAATATTATTTGATTTATGTACAATCTAGCCTAGAAAACCTGCTAAGCTGGGTATAAATGCTACTATGATACCAAATTCATTCACTAATTACCAAAAAGCGTAGATGATTATGTCAACGGCCTATAGTACCTACCTACACAGCAGTATACTGGTTGTGGCTGTGGTTTTTTTCTTAACATGTACCTATTTAGTTATGATTGTTATTTATTGTTAATACTATATGGCTTATTGCAATATCCTAAAGTTGAGGGAATTAGAAGTTTGGTGCACTAGCTACTTTAAGTGCATATGCAGCCCTTCCTGAAATACGAATTAAACAGAATTGTAGAAGTGAGAAGGTGTAAAGGACAAGAAGGTGAAGACGCCATGCACCAAACTTCTTTACCCAGTTAGTTTAGGAAACAACAGACTCAGTGTCAATTCACTGAGTTCATCAAAACCACTTAAATGTATAGTAATGGTACATAGGCAAGAACATCATGGCATTCTCTAACAGTGGTTTGGTTTAAAAAAGGCTAAACTTTGACTATGTATGTTAAAGAATTTAATTGAAGATTCTGAATTCAAATTTATAATGGTTGGACCTTAAAATCAGTGGTTTAGAGTCAGAGAGAGTGAGCCAAGCAGATTGGAACTGGCTTCCAATCTCTGGTGATTTAATCCCACCAATCATACTAATATTAAAGGAGAAAGCTTGTATTGGTTACAGTCACTACTTTTAATTAGCCAAAATTATCAAAAACTCTAAATCACTTCAATGAATGTTTTTCAAATGGTCAGAAAAAAAAATACAAACAGGTATTTATACAGAACTGTAGATGTCAGTAGTTTTAACTGATCAAAAGTACTTCTGACCGAATGATTTGCAGTTAAAAAGTGGTTTTGACCAATTAACAGTATTGACAGTGACAAGTGTGTATGTTGGTTACTCCTTCATACAAAAGCTGCAGATTTAGATTTCCGTAGACCATGTCCTTTACATAGGATAATTTTTGTCTAGGGAATATGTTCTGTTGGTATAATTTTCTACTTGTCCATGCAATAATTGGTGATATTAGTAAGATAAAAGAAGTGGTGGGGAAAGAAGTATCATACTGATTATTGATGTATAAATAATCTTAATCATTTAACATAAGTTCTAAAAGGAAAAAATAAAAAACATCTTAAGTTCATTAATTGTTTTATTCCACATTAGCATAATCCTTTGTTATTTTAATTTTTGTCTTATTTAGTTAGCCCATACTGGCAAAGTATAGGCTGGAAGGGCCAGAAACTGCGTTCACAGGAAAGGAAGATTATACTATCTATAGAAGGCCTACACTTATTTCCTAGATAGCAGTATAATATAAAGCACAATGATTTAACCTTTCAAATACCGTTAAATAGGGATACAATAGAAAGACAATGTCAGGGCAAATGCCAGTGTTCACTTGGGGTTTAATTCATGAATCTCGAAGCGAATGCCAGCATTCGTGCATCTATTGTTTTACTATTGTGACTAATTGATGGTATCTGAAGAGTTAATGAATTAACAGAATTAGTAATAATGTTTTACTCCATAACTGAAACTGTAGCTGTCCTTGTCCCATGGTGATCTTAAAAACATTAACATGTTATGTTAATGCTGTTAGAAAAAAATTAATTTATAAAAAAAAAAACTTTTGGCTAAAACAAAACTAATTATGATACTCATACTATAATTTAACCTACAGCGGTATCCTCACGTTTGCTTTTCAGTACCATTTCCATTTACAATATTGTCATCAGAATGCAAGTGTTCAATAGAAGCAGACAGTTGTTCAAGACTTTGAACAAGCTGTGCCATTTTGTCACGAGAGGCAGAGTTTTCAAAATTATCTTCAGTAGGCTTCTCAACATCCGCACACAGGCGGAAATGTAAGCGTGCCAAGTGCTCCTGTTGATCTCTTATATTTATCATTTGTTCCATACTACATCCTGTACCAAATGCACTTAATTTCCCTGTGTGGAAATCATCTAACAGTTCTAATAGAGCCTTCTCCATGTTTTTTACATCAGGTGTTTCTTTTGGTATGTTCTTGGGTTTGTTATTGGATCGCATCATATTATTATCTCTATTTATCCGTTTCTCACTAACATATGAAATTTTTGTCGATTCATTTACACTGCTGTTGCCAACACCTGAGGTAGTTTGGCCCGGATTTTTCGATGTTAGGCTGGCTGCGCCACTCGATAACTTATTGCTTGTAACTGGCGATGTCGCCGTATGAGTAACTTTTGGTTCATCTTCTTCTCCCTCATTCTGCATAAGTTGCTGTGTCTCGTTAACTTCTTCCAAATGTAAGCTCATGTAGACTTGTGGACCTCTTGAACCAGTGTAGTATTGAAATGCAAAAATAAACACTTGATAATTAAAATTGGAAAAATATTCAATTGTGTGTGTGTTTGTTTATTTTCAGTTTTTCGAGAATCCAACAGACAGATGTCAAGCCGTCAGTGGCTGACAGAACATTGGTTGGTATGACCATAGATTATACAGTGCGTTTCACTTAAGACGTTCCTTTGCCGTAATGTTGGCAATACGAAAAAACAGTGTTGCAACATTTTTAGCAATTAAATTACTTGATATGAGGGAGATTAACTGATACTTCGTTACTTTAACAATTGCCTTTTTTTATTGTTACTATTTTTGTATAAAGTATAGGGCGCTTGGCTCCATTCCGATTGTCTTACAATTCTTTCAAATAACGAAAACGCCACGCCACAGTATCGTTTCTCTCTATTAAAGGGTTAACAACTTCCTTTGAGACCTACTTTTTTAAAATAAAATCCCATTGCTCTCATAATTTTCCAAAAAGTGTTTCAGCTACCGTTAAAATCGATTTCGTTTCACATTTCGGGGAACAATTTTGGTAGAGTAGGCAACTCTTTCCTTTTTTCCCTTCTTTTTGTGTAGACAGACAGGGGAGCCAACATTACGCCGATGTAACTTCTTAAGTGAAACGCACTGTAGACTTATACTGGTATATGACCACAGAAAGAGATAAACCCTGCATTCCGAATTGCGTTGCGAATCCGACCAAAATATAAGGGCTAAAAAAGTTGTATTGAGTAATATAATTGTTGTTGCGTTGGTCGGATTCGCAATGTTATCGGTTTTGATGCAAATTAGAACGCAGGGAATAAGGACAATTATAATGATGTTGTAGAAGAACTTTTTAGGCGTCCAGCACACGGTCATGCCCTCTATTCTATTATTAGAAGTCAGTGGGTAGTAGGGAATTACCCTAGTACAGACAGCGTCACTGACATTTCTACCTCTATAAAATAGTTACTATTAGGGTCCGTTCACATAGGCTGGTTCGGAGAGGAGAGCAGATTTTCGTCACGTTGAAAACAGAGTTTGTAGTATTCTCTAGTAAGGTTTATTTTGCATGAGCACTGCTTTTGTCATTAAGAATGCTTAAACGCGTTTGGTGTGAAATAATAAGAGGAGCTGATTGGCTCCGACCGCGTTCTTTTTTTCATTCGCGCAGCCTTTCGGCTCCGATTGCATGCTCTTTCTCGCTCGCGCAACCGGTCGGCTCCGATTACGTGCTCTTTCTGTGAACCGTACTGGTTCAATACTCTGAAGTAAGGACTCGGAATATACAAAACACTCGTTTATAGACTTTGAAGACCACTTTTATTACTAAAGTTACTAACAGTTACAATATAATATTTATAATGGTACAGATGTCCCGTTAATTAAGAGTGCCGCGTATTCCACTCAAAAAAATGTCTGTCCCTTCCCGCCATTTTACTTGCCTGTGATTGGTCGAGAACTGTCAAAGTCTCGACCAATCATATGAAGTCAATACAACTACATTTGATCTTAAAAGTTAGATATGATTATTAGTCAACAAACATATAATTATAGGTATAATTTATAACATTTCTCACTCGCGCAGCCGATCAGCTCCGTTTGCGTGCTCTTTCTCGCTCACGCAGCCGGTTGGCTCCGATTGCGTACGCGCCGCCCCAAGCGTTTCGCCATTTTCATAGCACAATAACTCATCTGACCGGCTGCGAGCGCTTCCGACCGGCTAAAAGCGCATCCGACCGGCTGAGAGTGCATCCGATCGGCTGAGAGTGCATCCGACCGGCTGAGAGTGCATCCGACCGACTGAGAGTGCATCCGACCGGCTACGAGCGCATCTGACTCGCTCCGAGCGCATCCGCTTTCAGATCGCTTCCAGCCGGTCTGTGTACAATATTTGGCGACTCCACTCCGATCAACTCCAAGCGTATACGATCCGGTCTGTGTGAAAAGAAAAATGCGCGCCGATGCTCTCCGAGCCGGTCTGTCTAAGCGGACCCTTAGAGGTCAATGAATAGCGTACTCAAATTCCTGCCACTAGTCCACTCTCTACCATACATAAAACAAAGACTAGGAACTGGAAATATAGATTTTAAAGAGTAAAGTAAGCAAGAGTGTTGTCACAGTGTTGTCTTTTTTTAACCCAAAGGTTGACTGGTAGAGAATGCCTTGTTGCATTAAGTCCGCCTATGTACCACTACTGTACATGAAGTTTAAATAAATAAATAAAGTGTATATTACTATACTCTTGGTTAAAGTGCCGTACGCACCTTCTTGCATCCATATTGCTGTACGTCTTGTCAAGTGCGAGCCTGATTCACGATAAAAAAAGTCCGTAGGACCCGTAGGTCCGTATAACATAATTATATGTTATAATTATGTTATAACGTCTTATATTATATAGATACACTTCATTCAATCAATACATCATGTCGTCTTCTTCCCGTATAACATTATTTTAAAATCAGTAAATAAAAAGACTTTGTTCTTAGTCATGATCTTAAAAAGTCACAATATCTGTGGTCACCACAACCGTGTCAATGACTTGATTTGATTTGTCTTGTCAATTCCGACAGAAAAACGGGAACGGACGAGGTATTTTTGGTTTAATAATTTTAATAATTTACGAATAAGTCGCTTCTTTCCGTTTAACATGTTTACATATGTGTATCCCCCTTTTAGCATGTTTGACAATTAGTTTATGAGTCGCATTCTGTATTGAGATTTATTATAGACTCAACCTCCATTGTCCATTTTTTCTAGCCACATCCTCAATTTTATTGTGGCACATGTTTCGCTCGAATTCCGACAAAAAATTAATAGTTCTAACTTTTAGTACATTTACCTTTACTCACCATATTATTCTCAGGTCAGATATCGGAGTCTGCGACGATACGTTCCGGTTTAAGCTGGATGCAATATTTTGTCTTCAAGAGCTTACTTGAACTATTCAATCGAAAGCGGTAGTTGGTGCAAATGACCATGACTGAGCCGGCGAAACTTGAACCAGAGCTGTGCAACAGACTCACCAGGTTCCTCCACACAGGGATTGAGTTGCCTAGATACTACCCTGGATGTTGGCACACTCATAAGTATTTTGAAGAAAATAGACTGCCAGTCATAGCGCAGATCATGCAATTGTATGAGGGTAATGTTGAAGCCATCGAAATTATTGTAAAGGTAATTATGGCATGAGTCAAACACATTATTTTGTTATTGTTTTGATAATATTGTTTATGTTTTGTTTATATCTCAAGTTTATTCAATATTATAATGTTTTTACCATTATTGTCACCTTGTCTCAATTCTTTTCAGGGTAAGACCTACCCAAATCTCCATTGCTTTTTTTTACATCTACCTTCATAATTTTGATTAAGTTTTTCACATGATTTATATTTGGTAATATGAAACAAATTTTATTGTTAAATTTAGCACCTATCAAATATAATCACAGCTCTTATTTAGGTGTAATCTGAAAATGTTTTTGTTTGATATGTTCAGTTGAACAGCATTTGTTGCTTTATTTATGAGTTTTTCTTTTACACCTCATGCCACACATCTTGAATGAAGGCTACTGTATTTATTACTTTTAGGCATGCAAGGATGGGTGGTACACTCGGTTTGAAACAATTGCTTTTGCTTTGGTGAAATGTGTGCTCCATGGAAATTCTGCTGTCAAGGAAGCTGCATACAAAGCATCGCAGCAAATATGTGACACTCCTGAAAAGATTATGCTCTTCACCAAGTTCACACGGCATTTGAAAACTGGTAAGTAAACATTAAAAATATTTAATTCATTAAACCCAAGCGATTGCCAAGTGTTCACTCGCTCATTGTCTTTCTATTCTGTCTAATATAGGTATTCAAAAGGTTACGGAATAATAAAATATTTAACGGACCCTCATCTTTTAGAAAAATAAATTCACATGCTTTGGGGAATCTGTTATAGAGTATCTAAACTGACATTGATTATGTTCCGTTCCAGTTGCATTGCGACACAGGATTGCATAACACTAAATAGAAATGAAAAAATGATTTAACTGCAAGGTAAAATCTAAAGCAAAATAATTATTTTCCAGACAAATTCAATAAAAAAACTTTTTACAAAAAAAAAAATATCAACTTCACTTAAAAAAAACACTCATCATTATCGTCGTCATTATTAGCCTTTTTAATGTTCCCACTGCTGGGACTCGGGCCTCCCCTCTCGGAGAGGGAATAGGCCGTAATTCACCACGCGGGCCCAGTGCAGGTTGGATGTCACTTGTCTTCGAATTTTTGGTTCTAGGACATGCCGGTTTCCTCACGATGTTTTCCTTGATCGTTTCGTGAGCAGTGGTGATGAAATAAATTACACAAAATAATGCGCCTGGCTGGGTTCGAACCCACAACCTACAACTCGTTAGTCGGGGCCGTTACCACTCGGCCACCACTACTCTCCACACACCAAAAAACACTAAAACAATCAAAACCTTTTAATTTCGGAAATCAGTGTTTCTTGATGTTGTTTGTTTCTTATTCTAAAAAATTTCAAATCGTTCTATAAACAACGGAGTTCTGAGTAACAAACATAAAAAAGAAAAAAAAATTAAGAACCTTCTCTTTTTTTTGGAAGTCTGTTAAAAATGTCACGAGTTCCATGTAAAGTTGTTTCATCACATTTGATGAGGATGAACAGGATCTAATAAATAATCAAAACGGGGCGGCAGGTCGTCGGAATCCAATTTTCTTATAAAAAACTTCAATCCCGCAGACGTGCGCGATCCCAATCCCGCAGAAAAGGTGCAGGATCGAAAATGGTTGTCGCGTTGCTTCGTTCGCTCGCTCTCTGTAGCCTCTGTTATCGCCTTCTAACCTAACCTGTTCGAGTTGGGACCCTAAAATTCTGAGCTCGCTTGGCTCGCTCTTGGACATATTTAGTACGTATTTATCCATTTTGAAAAGCAAATAGCATTAACACAATCTCGTGAAGTGTAAGTAGGAATGTTAAATGCGGTATGAAATTATTCAAACAAATCACGACACGACTAAAACCGCGGTCGCGGCTAGATCGTCGCCCTCCCCGCTAACTGTCCTATTTCACAAACTGGCGTATCTGCACTGATATTACCAACGTGTTCATAACATTATTTCGAATAAGTTCTCTCTAATCGTCGTATCTGTGTCGTTTACCGTTTAGAAGATAATCACGTATTTTGATTTGCGTAAGTGCAAAAAAGGGAAAAAAATAGCCTTACTACTTTCGTATCCTAGGGCTTTAGAGCCCAAGGAGTTGTTAGCAACAGGAGCGGCCCAGCTGAGTCGAAGCCTACTGGGGTCAGGGTTATCCGAAAGGGAGCTCGAGCCCCGGTATGAAGGCTAGAAGGAACGGGGTGGGTTTTTCGTCAGTAAGAGTCTGACACTATCTCCCGCTCCGCCCAAGAGCGGGGTTGTCATTGGATGATTTTTGCCCACCAAAAAAAACAGGGCTTTTCTATCTTAAAGAATAAGCCAAGAGCAATATCAAACACTTATTGATTAATTAATAAAGCTACAGCTAACGCAACTACAAGAACATGATTGTAACGCCCGAACGAAAAACTGTCGCCCTGGAAAAATTTAAATTGCTAGTTACGACAGTTAGCCAGGAGGGTGAAGAAATGACACCCGTCCCTTGTAACTGCACCGAAAATGTTCGATCGTAGCATTCGTAACAAGAAATCTATTGAATTCAGTTTGGGTTAGCATCCAGCATGTTTTTTTTTTTGCAAAACTAGGTTGAAATCGAAAGTTCGTTCCGACACTACACATTTATAATAAACTGTGTGTTTAGGTTTGCAATATTACTTGACTTTTACAAAGATTTATGTCTGGTTTCTTGTAAGAGTTTTAAACTAAATAATATTATCTGCACAGGTTATTTTTCATTACACACTGAGACTTAAATCCATACCTTGGAATGCATATCAAACTGTTGGTCTCGGTTGTTGGTATTGTATTCAGTCTGAGAAAGACCCAATGTCAACACATTCAACTGCATCTGGTTAAATTGGAAGCTGACCCTAACATATTTTGGAAAACTTTAGGCAGATTAGGCATAAACTGATTTGTTTTAGTGCCATCGCTCAAACATAAATCAGATTCAATCTGCCTAAAGTTGTAGACCTCTCTACTTTACATCGCACACCTATTTCTATCCCCCAGGTAATGGCCGAGGTTGGTGTACCGCTGTCCAGAAGTGGTACGCTACCAAGGACCCGATGGAGCTAGCTAAGGAGGTGACAAGAGTGCGCGCACGCCATGGACGGTCTCATAAGACCCTTCTAAAAAAATCTCACATGAAAGTCCAGCAAACTGACTATGGTTTGTATTCTTTTTTATAATAGACTATCTTAAAAAGATTTTTTTATTTTACTTAATTGCTTTTCTTTGATTTTTCTGTTTGTGTTTCTCACAAAGTGAAATAATCGGAAAAGTACAATGGAGGGAGTCCTTTGGTTAATTTGGCTTTCGTCTGGGATTCGTCGCAATTCATTGTCTCGGCGTATTTCTGGTCCCCATTGTTACTGAAGAATAGTTTGGGGACAAGAACGAAAAAAAAGCTTTTTAACTATGAAAAGTCTGTTTAACAATTTCAAGTATCCCATTCTATAGATTTTTAAATTTGTATCTGTAGCCTAAAATCACATATTTCTGCTTGAAGATTTTTTTTACTTTAGATATTGTTTATTCAGTTGAATTATACACTAACCAACTGCCATGTTCTTGTGCAAAATTGTAATCGGGATGTTTTTCCATTGCTTTTTACAAGCGGCTCTATAGATGAGGAAAGAGCGTTCGATCCTATAAATTATAACGGTTGGTAAGATAAATAAATACTGTCCAAACAATAATGGGAACTTGGAATTAGTCTGACCAAAATCTGACACATTTATTGTATTTTAGCTCGCGACGCAGTTGTGAAGTATGCTATCTTCGGTTTTAAACGAACCAAGCAGATGGTTGGCGACAAGCCAGGGACCAAACCGATACTGGACTACATTCAGAAGGTGGACGATTTGCGACATTGCGAAGACCCTGTGGCAGCGGCGGCGTTAATCACTCAAAATCAATTCACTCTCGACCACGTCCCTGGTCATTTGCTCACAGCTCAGGAAGTATGTATTAAGCTTTTCAAAGTATAAAGAATATCATTTTAAGTAGATCTGGGCCATTAAACATGTTTATCTAAAATATTCTAGTTGCAAGCTTGCCTTCTTGCTATATTTTTTTAAAAGACATTATTTTTTACTTAAAAATTCTGAAGAAGTGTTCAAGCTTATAGATTATTTTGCTTTATTCTCTATAATAATCTATAATAATGAATTTTTCAGGTATGGGACGCTGTGCTGCCTCAGTTAAGCCTGGAAGAGCTACTGAACTACATCCAACGCATCCACAACATGGGATTCTTGACCAGCGACTCTACCACTACGGCGATCTTGGTGTCTCTGCTCAACAACCAGGAAATCATCAAGAAATCAAAAGTCACGCCGATCGTGGCCTACCTCGCTATGACTAATTACACAAACAAATCCAAGTACGTTATTAATATTTTTTTACTATTTCCGACAATTGACAAATATTTTACAGAATAACTAACAAATTACATTCTTTTTTTACGAGAGAAGTCATCAAATGACTTCCGCTGCTCTGGTTGGAGCAAGGAATGTCTCGATTTTCGCTTACTAATATCCAGTTTTCTTATAGCTACCCTCTTTGCAAGGGCTAGAAATCTCACAGCCCTCCGTTCGGTCGGTACTAACTGACCCCATCAATTTTCGTCAATTTTGATAACATCTTTAGGCCCGCGTGGAACATAACGCGCCGTCGATCCGAACTTGGTCCTTATCGGATGGCTGGACAGCAAGCTACACATTATTGACATAATGTAGGTACTTGGCGATTATCAATTTTTATTATTTCGATCTTAGGCCAATGAAGCACGAGAAAGCTAAGGTAGCGCTGGAGAGGGAAGGGCGCCGTCGCAACCGCCAGATGTACGATAGCAAGACGGGCCTGTGGCAGTGGACCTCCACCAAGAGACATCCTAGGGAGCTCAAGAATTGGGGTAAGTTTTTAGAGGGATGTGGAACAGAGAGTAAAGTCCCACATACCTCCGTTGAAAAGGGAGGATCCTCCGTCCAGACCGGGTGTTATAGTCTGGTAGGCGACTGCCCGATAGTTGTTGTCAGGCTGTCGTATATGTTCAAATCGCGCGGAGACCTTTGATTGCGCAATGCAGGATTTCGTATTTTCTTCTTAGTTCTTATGTGGCGTCATAGATGTCGCTACATCACTCCCCTCCGGAGATCGGAGATCGATGATTCTTGATGCTTCTTGATATGAGCCAGGCCAGCGGTAGGTTGGTTCCAGTGTGTCGGAACCGATGCCGCATAGTTCTCGGTGAATCGGAACTGTCTGCGGTGATGCCCCAGTGAATCGGGGTGTTGCTATCCCAGTGAGTCGGGATAATGCTATCCCAGTGAGTCGGGATAATGCCCCAGTGAGTCGGGGTGATGATGTCCGAGTGAGCCGGGATGATGCTGCGGGCTCCAGTGAGTCGGAGTATTTCTGCTGGCTCCAGTGAGTCGGAGCGGTGCTTGTGCGACGTAGGGCTTGATTGCTGGCGTCGACCAGGAGAGGTTCTTCATGGCTCTTCATATGACTGGCCGAAGGTGCGGTGTGCCAAGGTCGCTGATGCGGCTGAGGTGGTGACCAGGTATGACCAGGTAGGCATACTGATGGTCAGGATACCCTTAGCCGAGGGTACTGGCTGTATGGCGAAGACTAGCTTATTACTTATCGCAGACAAATAGTTCATTTTAAATGTCTTTTAAACTATGCTAGCTTATTTAATGTCTGCGTAAAATTACTTCTTCTATTAGCTATAGCTATAGCAAAAGCCTTTGCCCGCGAGTTCGTCCGCGAACATGAAGTATAGCCTATGTTACTCAGGAATAAAGCAGCTTTCTATCGGTGAAAACATTTTAGCAATCGGACCAGTACTTCCAGAGATTACCTCCTACAAACAATGAACAAACTTTACCTCTTTATTATATTAAGTGTACACAAAGTTTGGAGTATGCATGCACTTTTTGTAAGATTATAGTATTAGTAGTTAGTATTGTAACTATTGTATTGTATTGTAACTTACAAAAAGTGCATGCATACTCCAAACTCTCCTCATGACACTTTCATATTATTATGCCTATATTAACTGATTAAAATGTTAACTAAAACATTTCTTATTCTTCTGCACTATGAATCAATAGTAAAATCTATGACCCGCAACTAAACTGTGGTCTTTCGTCAGGTATCGACTTACCGGCTAATCCAGCCGTACTGACGGCGCTGAACAAGCTGGTCGACCTCACCTGGACCCTGACGCCGCCCACTAACGCGCGCTACTTGATCACTATGGACATGAGACACCACATGTTCAAGGGTAAGTGACCAGTAATGAACCTAGCCGTTCTGTCGGCGCAATAAACTGCTCGAGTCCACCTACAGCCAGTCTTGTTTCACTGAAAATCATTCAGGTTGGATGAAAAAAAAAAGTTGCTGGTTAATCTGTTTTTGCCCAGCAACATTTTCCTGTTGGTTGTCAGCACGCAGATCTATGCGACACAATGGGTTTTTAATTGTTTCTCTAATTACGCCGTAAGACAACTTAATCTAAGTCACAAACCGACGTCGCTTGGAAAATCTTTTTACACAAAAATAGATCACTCTCACTACTCACCACACTTGCCTTGCCAGGGCTACACCCTGGAGGCACTTACTCACTACACGCTTCACTCTTGCACTCTCATAACATTCCTCTAACTTACTTCCCTCAATTACTCTTACACCTCTATACTCAACTCTCTTACACATGCACTTACTTTCTTACACCACTCTCTACTCTTACATGTAACACCTCCTCTTTCACGTTATATGTTATCCTAAAATGAGATTCATTTTCCTACAGGAAAACATTTCTGCAAGAAATATACGGTAGCAAAGAAGGGAAAGAAGACCGAAACAAAGACCACGCCGGGCGGCGGCGGTGACGCTGACACGGAGAAGAAGAGCAAGAAGCACCTGCTGGCTGAGTGCTTCTACAATACGAACATCACACCCGGACATGCAGGTAAAAAATAGAACATAATATGTACTGGTGTACCTACAGAAATACTAATTACTAACAGCCCGCCCCGTTAAACAATTGTTTTTCGCTACCGCTAATAGTTTTGTTAGACACAAAACAAAAAAAAAAAAATAGCCAAATAGATGTTGTCGTTCTGTCTGATGCGAGTCCCGGCAGCTGGGGCGTGAGGATGCCATAGTACATTATTTAGTTCTATCACTATCACTTTGTTTGTTCCAATTTAGGTAGGATCTCAATTTTTTTATGTTACTCAGTGAAGATGTAGTTAATTCTAATAATAATAGTAAATGTTGTTTATTAATGGCAACTAGGCCCAAAAATTTATATTGTCAGAATTCTTAATATCTATGTTAGTAAACAAAATAAAACATTAGAAACAGCGAGAAATAAATAATTTAGGGTCATTTGACCTGTACCGCCATGGCGTGAGACAACCATAGCGCGTCAAACTTGCCCACCAACACCTTCAGGATGCTGTTCGAACTCGACCGCGCCATTGTCAGAATCGAATTGGTCTTTTTTCGAATTATCGCGTAAAAGTCATCGGTATGCGCA
This sequence comes from Mythimna lalbum, assembly GCA_949319445.1. NCBI lineage: Eukaryota > Metazoa > Arthropoda > Insecta > Lepidoptera > Noctuidae > Mythimna > Mythimna lalbum. The sequence goes on along the minus strand of OX439346.1, from coordinate 18,099,173 downwards.
GATGCGAACATACCCGACGCTCTACAATAACGCGGTAGTCCCAACAACATCCCGAAGTAGTTATTATACTGTACACGCGGGGCGTTTAGCGATCCCTTGATATGCCTAACCCACAGGCCGCTCGTGTAGGGTTGGCTATACGATTTAAACAGTGTAATTCTGACTTCCTTACTACAACGCGCAAGCCTGTGTAGCAACATATCGTCCCGGACCGCCAACGCCGTGCGCTCACGGTCTATATCCACTTCGTCTTTGAGGTCCCCGGTAAGAAAGTGTCCTAGATATTTAAACTTATCTACTCTACAAAGTGAGTTATAACCGGGTTTGAAGATATCTTCTTTCCGGGGGCCCCAAAGACCAAGTAGACACTTTTCTTAACATTGTACACGAGGCCATGGCTAGTGACATATCGCTCACACACGCGCAATAGCTCCTTGACTGAGCCAGCTGTTGGGCTCAGCAACACCATGTCGCCTGCGTAACTTAGGTAAAACGCATACATTATCCATCTAACATCCGACACGCATGCTACTAAGCCCAGCAATTAGCCTGTTTACAAACAAGTTGAAGATTATAGGTGAGGTTAAACCCCCCGCCCCCCCCCCCCGTCTCACTACACACTCCACCTCCACCTCCACCTGTATGCCGCAATGTCCCTGCGTTTTATAATGGTGAAAGAATTTTGATAATCGTTTTTGAGTTAAATCGTAACATACAAATACACAAAAATCTAATAATTCCTCTTCTGTTTTAGCTATAGTCCTGGCCTTGCAAATCCTGAAGCGTGAGAGCCACGTACAGTTGGCAGTGTTCACTGAAGAAGGCATCCAGATCATGACCATCGAGCGCAACTTCAGCAGCGTCGAGGAAGCCGAGTTCTTGTTAAGGGTAAGTGGTTTAATCCTACTAATATTATAAATGCGAAAGTTTGTATGTATGGATGTTTGTTACTCTTTCACGCCAAAAGTACTGAACGGATCTCGATGAAACTTGGTACACGAGTAGACCATACCCCAGAATAACACATAGGATACTTTTTATCCTGGGATTATGTTTATGAAACTAGAGATGCGCCCGATACCGGTACCAATATATCGGCGACATCGCAGATTTTTGATATATCGAATTCGATAGTAATTTGCATTTATCAGCAAATTACAATACATTTTGGATCCATCAATTTATTTACGCTAGAGGTATCTCCGCGTTTATTAATTTCAATTTCGGTTGTTATTGCTTATTGCTTTATACGTAATAAAATATTTTTTCTCTTATATGGTATCATTTTATAGTTTCAGCTTCTGAAAATTCTAAAGCAATATGCAAATGACGCGCAGGAACGTTCGTTGTGGCGACGCTTGGGGGAGGCCTATGTCCAGCAGTGGACGTGTATCGGCTGAAATGACGATGATGATGATGATGATGAATATGCAAATGTATTGACCGGATTGATGAATATGCAAATGTATCGATATTGTCGCCGCTTTTTTTATAAATGTTTTACTTTTGCTAGTTCAAGTAGACTTTAAAGTACACTATCGATATTTTAAACTCACACTCACAAAAAAAAATTATATCTGTAATGCAATTATAACTGTAGTGACGTCATTAGTCAACGACGTCTTCATAAGGATGCATGGAATTGTTACGACCCCGTATTCGTGTAATCAATTCTAGAGGGGTTACCATAACGTTCAAAGTAAGATTATTTTAATCTTGTTTTAGTATGGGTACCCACACTGAAATAAGATTAAATCAATCAAGATTAAGTTTCACCGGCGTCTTCGGTTACTGCTCAACTCCCGAGGGTTGTAGCTTGATGTTTACAGCATATATAACCTACCTCGACAAATGGCTATTTAACACTAAAAGATTGTTACGCGCGTATAAATAAACAAACTCTTTAGCTTTATAAACAATAAACAAACTCTTCAGCTTTATAATACAGTAATAGTACAGATAATTTTCCATTTTTCACCGATTGAATTTATTTTCACATTGTATTTTTATTCAGAACTTGTTTCATAGAAGTCAAATACCCTATTCAAACCTTACACTATCTTCACCTTTTCTCTTTCACAAAGTTAACTGAGACCTACTAGGTCGTCCCTCTGCTGCGAAGTTTCATATAAAACTTTTCGCAATACACAGTGTTTCAAGTTTGATCGTCACTATGCAATTTTTTTTTATAGAAAGCGGACTTAGGCCGCGTACAGCTGGACGCGCCAATCGACTGGGCCATCAAGAACAAAAAGAAGTACGACGTGTTTATCAACATGGTGGACCGCACCACTCGCTACATGGAGCTGGATATCAACAGTCGCGGGGGGCGTGGGCCCGCCGGCCGCTTTGGGCCTCCTCCCCCCGCTACTAAGGACATCCCTGACCATTGTCCCGTGCGAGCGCTGGAACGGTACAGGAATACCATTGGGGTTAAGGACGCTAAGTGAGTATACCATCCTAAATGTATAATAAGTCAGTCTAAATTTATGGATTTCGTGACGTAATAAAATTACTTTTGAGTTTTTTTAACCGTCCCTAACGATACAACTGGATGAACGAATAATGATAATAATTCTCAACATTCACCTACATTGTTAGCTCTTGAGCTTCCCTCAATTAAAATAGGTATAGAAATTTTTGATAAGGAGTTTGGCAAAGTAGAATAGAGTAGAACTTTTTAAAAAGCAACACAATCACAGCAGATTGAATCAAAATTTCTCCAAGGAGTCTTCATATTTTTATGTTATTTTTCCTCACAGGTTGATAGTGTTGAACTTGGCATCCCACAAGGTGGCGACGACGGATGGGTCGCACGAGGGCGTGCTCGACATCGTGGGCATCGACGAGCACGTGCCCAAGGTCATGGACGCGTTCGTGCTCGGTCAGTTCAAGTGAAACTACCCCCACGTCTCTCTACAAACGCTTCGCAAAAAACTGTCAATTTTAAAACGACCGCTAGGTCATAATCTCGATCGAAAACGACCTTTTACCTCAGTATTTACAATAAATTCGTCTCTAATAAATTACCACCTTGTGTTCCCAAGCTGATACAAAAAGTTGATGTGGAACTAAAAAAAATCTGAATGTAATTCTGATTATCTAGAGATCTTTAAACTATGTTTGCATGTTTTTTTTTTTATTAGTGTTTAACTTTGTTGTTAGTGGAACAGTTTCATGTAATCGATCTGTGCCTTTTAACCCTGAATTTGGATCTCTGCTTATGAATTATTTGTAGGATCACATGGTTTATTTTTAAGTTAAAATTGCGAGTGTGCTTACACTCCGTACTTAGGTTATATTGGATTTTGGAACGTTTTCCAGGCGAAATATCCTGTTACCAGGGAACAGTTAAATTATGTTAACCGTGTTGTTTGGTTACGATATTATTGCTTTTACGATGACGTATGTGTTGCTTTTTAGCTTAGTCTTTAAGTAACATTTTATTAATGTTTATCGAGTTGGCTTGACGCCTTCATATAAGAAAAGTTTTCTTTGCTTACCAGCTATATTTATCTGACCAGGTGATTAGTTTTGCATAATAAAATATTTTTGAGACACATTAAACTTCGTTTGGTAGTGGAACAAACTCTTTATCAAGCTTTTATTTGTTTGTTGTGTATTTATTCTTGTTTTATGTGATCATAAAGTGTGTAAATTTAGTTATATTTAAGCTTAATATTTTTAGCCTAAACATTCGTAACAGGGTCTTTTTGGTTAATCAAAAATTGGCACCTGGCGCTCAGAACCCGGCTATGTGTTCAAAGATACAGTGACTTGTAACGGGGGTCAAATTTAGACAATAGGAGGAAATGTCTTTTATTTAAAACCTATAAAAGAATGTATTTCGCACGGCTGTCGTAACTGCACCTCTGGAAAATGTTTGAACGCCAGTACTTTCGTAGTCATTGTTGTGTTTCAAATTTTATTTATTACTGTTTGACCAGGACATGGTCGGTTAGTGAGATTGTGCGTTACAAGCGTCTTTGTATTTGCCAAAGTAATTATGCATTTGTAATTTTATTCAAAGAGTACTGGCTTGCAAACGTAAATTAGCTATTAGAAACTTATAAATTATGATAGCATATCTCGATAATATAGAAAATAATGAGAACAGGTACATGCTCATGATTTGTTTAACGTTATAGTTGGATTATTTATTACTTAGTGAGCATTAGTTGTGGCTGCACATAAAATGATTCAGTCGCTATAGTGAAAGTGATAGATAAATAATAAATAGATGGGCATGCATCGGCTTTCATGTGTCGTAGGTAATAGGTGAAACCGTTTCAGGACATTGGTTACTTTTAGTACTGATAGATGAGCGGACTTTTCAAAATCTGTGATCACTTGGTACTCTCTTGGGATTAAGTAATTTTTATACCTGTAAAAGTTAATAAATTCAAAACTTAGGTGAAGGAACTCGAAATTGCTAGATATGCTTTTTTTTAATTTATCACTGTTTTGTTGAGTTATGTATTAGAATTTAAAAAAACTTTTTAGTATTACGGTGGTCGACGCAAGAATCTTTAACTTGATGCTGGCTAAATCAGGCTAACATACAAAGTACACGATGTCATAAAGGTTATTGTTGTAGGCCATCACAGGTACTTATTAAACGTGTTGAGATCCGACGCCTCTGCATCTGGTGTATGGTTCGTATCTCTAAAATAGCATTCTGTGATTTATAATGCCTTGGCAACTCTGCACTTTGGTGATATTATTGTTAATCGGACTGGTTTTCTTTTAAATCCAAAATAATGTTGTAAAATTTAAAGGAAACAGCCGGTTTTAGGTTTTAATAATAGCTTGTTAGTATTATGACAATACAAACTGTAACTCTGTTGTCAACTGAAAACAAGTACATAAGTACTCTCATTGTCATATTTTTTATAATAAGTATGGACATTTTATAATAGCTTGCTAGTGCATTTTTCCACAAAAAAAAACTATAAATGATCCGTCCCGACTACAAATTGTCTGTTGTAATCAATACCTAATGTGCTTTTAGCATTAAGTTAAAGTAGGACATTTATAATCATGTTATTTTAACCCATTCACAGCAGCATATCAAAAAAGCACCTTAAACATAATGAATAACAAAATGTATAACATTCGAAAAATGTACTTGCATGTTTGTATTCACGTTAATAAACTCTTAAGTATATCATTTGTTTTTACTTTAGCAATATCACTGCATGTATTCCGAAGGGTGCAGTATAGTAGTGAAGGGACGGGTATGCAGTGATTAAGTGATTATTACAAATGCAAATCTAGCTCCTGACGCTGTAGTAAGCGTTCGCCTGGGACTGGCAGCCGTCGCATGACGCCACGCTTGTCTCGTGTGCGGTGGTCCCCGTCTCGGGGACCGGATTATTACCTTTGCAGTGTCGCTTAACTTTAACGGTGTGCATGTAGTCGTATCGATACGTAACAAGACGGGGTGCGGGGCGCGTCTGTTCACGACGTGTACCCGCGCGCCAAGCCGTGACGGAGCATTGAGGAGGAGCTAAAGAAACGTCCATCAGCTCATCACGCCCATTAGAGTATGAATTACAACCGGCACATTTAAAAAGTTGCAATTTTCTAAGACAAGACAACCTCGGAAGAAGAACACACCATACCCCTTCATACTTCACCTCTTCGGCAGAGCACCTGGATGCGAACTACAGTGGTTAATCACAATTTGTAAATTTCATAACATGAATGCCGCCTCGGTTGCAATAGCAAACTTTCTCCGCTTGTATCAAAATGTATTATAGTGGTCGATCGAAACGAAAAGGAGATTGGCAAAAGAGAATAGTTTTTCCTTTTTTCGACACAGCCAGCTACCACTTACACTATTCGCTGCCACCTATGGCTGCCAAGAAAGACAATAATCGTACTTAAGCACATTAGGGCACTTTTTTTGAGCACCTTAACCGCTGCCCCACCCCTAAGCCAGTTATGAGTATATACACCCGTGACGTCTGAGAACGGCCCGATCTAAAAAGTAGGGCAAGCCGGGCATTTGCCCAGAGCGCAAAAAATTAGGGGAGGCAAAATTGACTTATTCCCATCTTTCAACCTAGCCATCTACAACCCAAGTTGGCAGGTTGGGAATTTTATGTGCCACCTTCTAACTAACGTAAAGGTTGGATAGTGGAAGGACTCATGACTTATATGGTTTTGTTTATGTAAAGGGCGAAGAAAATTATCTTTGCCCAGAGCGGTTATATAGCTAGATCGGGCCCTGCTGTGTAGTCTAGGACTAATAAGTAATAACCCACCTACAGATGTACTCTTCAGGAGAGATTCCGCAGGTGACACAAGGTTGACTCCTCCCAGTTGTGTTCGTAAACCGCACAACACAAATAGGAGCCAAGGCGTCGACGGCGCACACTGTTCCCGCGCGCCCTCCCAGTTGTGTTCGTAAACCGCACAACACATCTAGTCCTAGTGACGTCCAAAGCTAAAACCTTTTCTAATGGTTCAAGAAATAAAAAAGAAATTGCAAATTGTATGGTGTATTGTCTTGAACTACCTCCCCACCAATGACATTGAAAAAATATTTCCGTTCCGAAGTTTTATATACATAATAGGATTTCCAAACACATTTCATGCTGCATTTTTGAACAAAAGTTCATAACAAAATTCGTAAACGCTCACCTATTGTTTGTCACGGTCACGTCAGTGACATAATGTCACTAATGACAGTAATTCTTGGAGTTGTACCCAAGTATCTTGTATCTTGTTCAATTGATTAATCGCTTTCTTAGATCTCAATGATTTTCCCTTTTAGATAAGGCTTGATTCCATTTCTTTTACCTTTATTGAAATTTTATCAGGATAATTATAGTGCTAAAGCGCCAAATTGCAAAAATTATCACATCTAAATAAAACTATTATATTTTACATCCAGTATCGATTCTAATCTCGACTTCGTCACTCGAAGTCACACCCCTAACCTAATCTCAAAAATCGTTGGCTGTATTTAGTCAGGAAAATAAACGACCCCTTTTTCTCGTGAATTACTGCACAATGAGTGACGTGGATAAGTGGATAGAGATTGCGAAGAGGTGTAAATATTTACCTGAAGATGACTTGCGGGAGCTTTGCAATATTGTATGTGACTTGTTGTTGGAGGAGCCCAATGTACAGCCGGTGCAGACACCTGTAACTGTCTGCGGTGATATACATGGCCAGGTAAAGTTAAAAAATTATAAAAACCGGTATTTATTAATTGCGCAACTCAGTTCGATGTTGACTAACAATATCTACTGAAGTAAAGTTTCTGATGAACTATAACCAATTCAATCAGTAGAGGAAGGAAATCATGTCCCTGACATTATAAACTCAACTATGAGTGCAGACAAATAACTTAACTATCGGTAGAATACCAGTCCCTTCTCAATAACATGACTGTTGAGATCTTTCTTTGTTTGTTATCTTATCTCACTTCCGTGTTTACATGCCAGTTTTATACATTTTCTCTTCCCTATGTTGTGTCCTTTTTACAATTTATATTTTTTGAAGATAAGAGATCAAGTTTTAGATACAATATTAAAATTTAAGGAATCAAAAAATAATAAACAGAACAAATCTATCTTTCATAATTATTCTTTAATCTAAATATGAAATGTTAAAGCTAAAAAAGAAGTTTTAATTTATTAGCAATACTCATTCCAAAGCAATATGATTTGAAAAATACTAAATATCTTCCGGGATATTCAATATTTTTCAGCTTCATGTCATGTAGATAATGTACTGAAAACTCATACAGAAAAAATTGAGCCATAGAGCAAAAGCTATCAAATCCAACTGTGTATACACAGAAACAATCTAGTTTCATAACTACTAGGGCTTGGGAGTATCACTTTCTCCCGATTGAAAACACGGTGTCATAGCAGAAAGATTCTCAAGAGAAAATTAAGAGACGCATCGCTGAACAAATTTACTCACCGTACCAAAGACATATTTCAGTCAGAACATTGGATTATTGCTCCTGAAGCAGATGGTAATTAGCAGTAGAGAATTTTTTTTGGTTATTTAGCTAATCACACCAACCAACCTTTTAATTGTGATAATTAGAGACACAATTGAAAGACAATGGGTGCACAAACGCCGGCATTCGCTTGGGGTTTAATCAATTAAACAAGTTAAACTAAAGAATTAACGTTAGAACAATAACAAAGTTCTTATAGAGCCTAATGTCTTGTTTCAGTTCTATGACCTAGAAGAGTTATTCCACATAGGGGGCCAAGTGCCCCACACAAAGTACATATTCATGGGAGACTATGTCGACCGTGGCTACTACAGCTTAGAAACACTCACACTACTTATGGCACTAAAAGCGAGGTATCCTGACAGGTATGTCAATAGTCTGATTTTTGTACAAATAAATATCTTGTTTTAACCCTTCAAATACCGTCAATTAGATACACAATAGTAAGACAATAGATACGCGGCCACCGGTGGTCGCTTGGGGATTCATGAATTAAAGACTTGATGAATGATGAAAAAGACATTTGGGTAGACTGCAGAAAATGCTCAAATTTCAATAATTTTGACATAATTATATGTCAAAATCATTGAAAAGAAATACAATCTACCTATATTAGTCCTCTAATTCACAATTATTTTTTTTTGGATAATTTTCTACTACCGCGCGGGCGAAGACGCTTGCAGCAGATAGTTGTAAAATAACAACAATCATCAATGTCAAATCGTAAAAAAATATGATAAAAAGCACAATTGCACTTAGTTCGCAATAAATGTTTTGACTTTTGACTTTTTGCAAATATAAAAAAAACACAGGAGAAAAAAAATTACAACAATTGTAGAGCGTAATGGATCGAATTGTAGAGGTCAATCCCAGGCCTTTTATCCTCGGTCTATATAATGGTCTATCAAACACTTTTGTCATATTTCTTGTACTTTTCAGAATTGTTTTACTGAGAGGGAACCATGAGACATGTCAAATAACAAAAGTGTATGGATTCTATGATGAGTGTCTCAACAAATATGGAAATGCCAATGCATGGAAAGACTGCTGTCGAGTATTTGATTTGCTCACAGTTGCCGCGGTAGGTATTTCAACATGTTTTCTATGAGGAAGTAATGAACAATTTAATATTAACCTTTCGAATACCGTAATTACAGTCACAATAGAAAGACAATGAGAGAGTGTTCGCTTGGGGTTTAATGAATTAATGTTTATATGTAACACTTAGGTAAAACGGGCTGTTATCCGCAACTCCACAACTAAAGCGCGTATTTTGCGTACGGGATGTAACACCTTTAATCATTGAAATATTACCAATTGGAATCTGTTATGAATGTAAGATGATTTAATATTTGTAATTTATTTCAGCTAATAGATGAGACAGTCCTGTGCGTGCATGGCGGGCTCTCCCCAGATATATCCATGTTAGATCAAATTCGGTGTATTGACAGAAATCAACAAATTCCACACAAAGGGGCCTTCTGTGATCTCTTGTGGTCTGATCCAGCTGATGTAAAGATGTGGTAAGTGTATAAAATTAATATGATTTTTGAAGGCAAAGAAGGAAAATAGAAGTGAGTTTTAGTCAATAAAGTCTCATACGCCTTCTCACCCTGCCCTAGAGCGGCAGAAGTCATTGGATGATTTCCTACATAAAAAAAATGGATCTCAATCTTTTATCATAAGGGCCCCCCAAATTCTTTGAAATACCACTGTGGGAATTGTTGAGTTAATACTAGAGAGGTGCCATTGACGTGTGTCATATGTGTGTGATAATGTTCACTCCACTATAACTTGATTTCGGCAATTGACTGCTTCGACTTATAGTTTCTCTTTGGAGTCACCAGAGCGCTTGTGTCAACAAAGTTTACGCCTCCCAAATAGGAAGTACTACACTATTTGACCTGGCTAAACAATATTCTCGTTTTCAGGTCTGTGAGCCCGCGAGGAGCAGGATGGTTGTTCGGCAGTTATGTCACAGAACTCTTTATGAATTACAACAATTTGAATTTAATCTGTCGAGCGCATCAGCTAGTAAATGAAGGTTCGTATTCATATTAGCCTAATTTTAGTATTTATCTACATTCTAGAGCAGAACACTACTCTGATTACTAATAATTAATGTCGTTGTTCCCAGGGTACAAATACATGTTTGACAAACGCCTGGTGACGGTGTGGTCGGCGCCTAACTACTGTTATCGCTGCGCCAACGTTGCGTCGATATTAGAGTTCAATACAGTTAACGATAGAACCGCCAAATTATTCCAAGCGGTCCCCGATAGCGAAAGAGAAGTTCCCCCACAACATACTACGCCTTATTTCCTGTGAATTTTCATATAAATATAAGTGAAAAGTATTCCCCAAGTGTAATAAAATAATGTTTTATATAATAAATTGTTGCATACAATGTAATCTTGGAATTTATTGTACTTCACTACACATTGTGTAACTTTAGGGATGTAACTTTGATCACACTTTTTAAAATGTTGTAGCTAATTAGTTTGAAATTGGTCGTAAATAACAGAATTTGTCGGTCACTGGTTCAAAAGTTACAAGGGTTAATAAGTGGCCGACCAGGCGAGCATCTCCTCAGCTTGGCCATATTTTTATTTTATAAACTTCGATAGCGAAAATCAATTTTCATCCTTTCACTTCCAGTCGCAATTTTTGGCATTTACAGATTGAATTGGTGTGTAATAAAAAAATATCTCAGAGAATTCAATTTCCCCATACCTATAGGTATACAACAATGTACAAAATACTTTGTTGGTCATCAGAACGCTTAGTCACCCAAAGGTCTATGGAAAGGACTATGTAGTTTTCTTCATGACTGCATCAGGAATGAAGATCTCTAATCGACAAACTTAAGTGGCAGTGGCCGCATAGCTCGCAGAACAGATTGTCGATGGGATCGAAAGGTTCTAGAGTGACGACTGTGGACGCCCTGTTTGAAGGCCGAAGCTCCCACAACGTGAACCGACGATGCTTTTTGCTCTCAAAACGGTGAAGGAAAACATCGTGGGGAATCCGGCGTGTCCTAGAGCCAAAAATTCGAAGACATGTGACATTCACCAACCTGCACTGGGCCCGCGTGGTGGATTATGGCCATTCCCTCTCCTAGAGAGGAGGCCAAAGTCCTAGCACCGGAACATCAAAAAGGCTGATGATGAAGATGATTAAATAAAACAAACATTTGACCATTTATTAGAAATCAGTTTTATTGACATTTACAAATATTGTTTTGATTAAGTTTACTAATACCTCACTTATCTTTATATTCAATCCCTGTTGTAATCAAAGGTATAGTCAAAGTAGGATTGATCAAAGCTCTGCACTCTTACGTAACCGTCTTCTCCGCCTGACGCGTAGCTCTTGCCATCAGGGTGGAAGGCTAAACTGTTGATGGGACCGAAATGTCCCTTGATACGTCCGAATTCTTCTTCGAAAACTAAGTGGAAGAAACGAGCGTCAAACTTGCCCTGGCGAGTCGAGGTGGTCGTTACTTCCATGGCATCTTGACCTCCTCCAAGTACGACGTGGTCTAGGATGGGGCTGAGGGCCGCGGAGTTAACTGGACGTTCGGTCTTGTACTCCTTGAGGAGCTCTAAGGAGCTAGTGTCGAACAACTTAGCAGTCTGGTCCTTTGAGGCGGTGATGAACATGGTGCCGTCACGCGACAGCTGCATGTCGTGGATTTGGTGCGTGTGCTCCTTTATTGACTGGATTTTCTTGCCAGTCTGAAAAATTAAAAGGAGAATGGTATATTTTTTCTGAGATATCTGTTTGGTGGCCAAGCTGAACACATCCCAGAGGGTCATGGTCATCCGGATGGCGCGGGGATACCGCACGGCCTCCCGTAAAGCCTCTTTACTGCCATCATGGGATATGGAGGCAATTAATCCAGGGGTACATGGGGGTTTGGGGAGGTAGGTTGTATTGGGATGATATCTGGAACCCCATTTCCAAGCACATGTATTGCATATATATAAGAAGTAATTTACGTTTTTGCATTGGAACATAGTATCAATCATTCATTAATTTTCATAATCAAGGTTGCTAATAAAATTCATGCAGCAGAATATAGATAGTTAACAGAAAGTAATTCAATTTTATCATTATCGATACAGGTATCTAACAATCTAATAATTATTTTTGTTTCTTACCCTGAGATCCCACTGGATCAGATCACCACCCTCATGCCCAGTGATGAGGGTCTCGTCCAGGATACCCCACACCATGGAGGTGACCTTTGTGTCTGTGATCTCCCACTTCAGGATTGGAGCCTGGCTTGAGATAGAGTCATCAACTGTTCTTGTGTCAATAACAGATACCTGAAAGCAATAATTTATATGACATAAGAGCTGGAGTTCCTCAGGGTTCAGTGTTGGGAAGGTTCACAGTTTATACTGCAGGCCTACCACAGGTAAAAAGAAATAGAGAAGATTTGCTGATGACACAGCAATACTGATTAATACACAGATCCTTTTATGGCATCAGGAATGTTACAGGTCAAAAAAAACAACAACATGGCTAGTGCCAGATAAATCTCTTGAGACATACTTGTGGACCCGAGGTTGGGAATACCTGATTTAAACTAATATTATAAACAGATCAAATTGGTTTGTTTATAGGTTGGATCAGTGTTCTATAATTTCTTCATTGTTAGAACTACTAATTTTAGTCACAGAGATGTATGGTTTCTTTGAGATAGACCTTAGACAATACAAACTATTTATAACTTCCTCATTGAAGTTATAAATAGATTGTATCTTTATTCAACTACTACAGTGCGTTTCACTTAAGAAGTTCCTTTGCTGTAATATTGGCTCCCCTGTCTGTCTACAAAAAATAGAAGGGAAAAAGAAATAAGTTGCCTACTCTAAAACAAATTTTGCACGAAATGTGAAACGAAATTGATTTTAATAGTAGTTGCACCAGTTTATGCAGAATTATGAGAGGAATATTTTATTTAAAAAAAAAGCAAATCTAAAAGGAAGTTGTTAATGGAGAGGTACGATATTGGCGTGGCGTTCTCAGTATTCTATATTTAATTCAAAAATAGTTTTTACTGTTTCGAAAAGAAAAAAAAATTACAAAATTAGAAGTCACGACATATCAGTTAAACTCTCTAGTTTTAAGTAATTTCATTGCTCAAAATATAGCAACACTGTTTTTCCGTATTGCCAACATTACGGCAAAGGAACTTCTTAAGTGAAACGCACTGTAATTATTGATTAGCTTGAGAATATTGGAGTAGAGCAATGCTAACAGTAAAGGATCTATCAAAAGAGTTTAATTTATAATGCAGTAGTTAGTTTTATATTTAGTCTAAGATAAGTCATTGACAATAAAGATTATATTATCAGCAGTACTTGTACAATATTAAATGATATATTTTTTTTTAATGTTGCCTACTTTTAAAGCTTAGCATATGATATTGGTATGCTGCTAACAGAAAAGTATATAATATATGTACCTATTTATGTTTTTCAAATAAATATTTCAGATTAAGTTTATACAATTTACCTCACAAGGGTGTCCCATAGCCTTGTCAGTGGTGTAGGCAGCCTGGTAGGCACTGTAGCTGAAGTTACATGTCCTCACAGATGAGTTTGTCTTGATCAAAGCTATGTTCTTGCCAGTCTCCAAATCCCACAATCTGGAAAAATATTATTTGGGTAATTAGAACAATGGAAAAAATATTATTAGTGTAATTAGTAGGTTGCTCATAACAATTTAAAAAACTAAACAAAAACCTAACTTATGTATACATTGTTATGAGTGACCCTACCTACTGAGCATACCCAAAGATACTGGCTTTAAGTAGGTCATTTATGTGCAGCAAAAACAGTGTTGCCGAGAGCACTGACCCCTGAGGAACCCCGGCATTAATATCCTTTTGATTGGACGAGCAGCCATCAATAACCACTCGGATGGATCGATCCCTCAAGAAGTCTGCAATCCAATCGCACAGACCAGTGGGTAGACCGAAGGAAGGAAGCTTAGCAATAAGGCTTACGTGCCAGACCCTATCGAAAGCCTTCGAGATATCAAGGGAGACGGCAAGCGCTTCCCCATGCTTCTCGATGGCCTCGATCCAGGTGTGAATGGCATACGCTAGAAGGTCCCCAGTAGACCGATTTTGGCGAAAACCGTATTGCCGGTCACTGAGAATGTCGTTAGCTTCAAGGTATGCCAAAAGCTTCCTGTTAAGCACCCGTTCCATACTCTTACAGAGTACGGACGTGACAGATATGGGTCGGTAGTTTGCCGGATCGGCTCGACTGCCCTTCTTGGGCACAGGCTGCACGTTAGCTTCCTTCCAAGCAATCGGCACTTTTCCAGTCTCATTGAGAGGTGAAATAGGCGTGTCAAGTTCGGAGACAATTCAGGTGCACAAGTTTTAAGCACGACCGCTGGTATCCCATCAGGACCGCTGGCTTTGCTCACGTCTAGGTTACGTAGCAGCCTACGGACATCCTTCTGATGGATGCGGATCGCTCAGGAAAGGTAGGTGGTCGCGCATTACCAGAATCAAGACGTGATGATTCCGCAAAAAGAGAGGCAAAAAAATTGGCTTTCTCCTGAGCGGTGTGGGCCAGCGACCCATCGTACCCAGTTGAGAGATTAGCAGTTTATTCAGGTTGCTAAGCCAGTGTCACATATAGAATATTTTTGTTTCTTGATAACCACAATGCTTAATGCATTCTTTTAAAGCGTTTGTATTTATTCAACTTTCTTAGCTTTTGTTTAGGTTGTCAATACCCCATAAATTCCCAGCTCTATTTTACTGAGTTTGCAACCTATTTCCATACCACGTCTAGTTGTACAACAGTTACAAAAAAAAACAGACATTAAACATCACAAAACTTTGTCCATTATGTTATTTACAAACAAAAAAATGCATTTTTTTTTCATTGTCATACACAGTAAACAAGAAGAAGAATTAGCATAACATTTTCCTATTAATAAAACTTTGCTTACAATAAGGAAACATGTAATTAAACTATTTAAATCATTAGTAGGTACATCATTGTACTTATAGCAAGCATAACCAAAAAAAAAAATAATTTATACAAACCTGCATGAACTGTCACCTCCACCGGTGATGAGGTTTATAGTCTGCCAGTCCACATCTAGGCACCACACGACACCACCGTGTCCATTGAAAGTACCAAGGCGTTCACCGTTCAAAGACCACCACACGTTCGGCTTTGAATCTTTAGCGGCAGAGAACAGCAAGTCACCTTCGCGGTTATACTTGATCTGTGTGATGGCACGCTCGTGCCCTTGGAGCATAAGGGGTTTCTGAAATGGAATTATTCATGATGACACCATGCTAACTTGTTTCTTACATGCACTGCTGGAATACATTAATATATAGCGAAAGATAGAGGTTAAAAGACACATTATGATAGCAATAGGGTTTACTTACCATTTTGAATGATTGTTTTACAGTATAATTTTAGTAAAATATGGTAAAACTACAATAATTGTTGCCTGACATGTGGCAAGCGGCGGAGAATTTTTTGACAGAAAGACCAGTGTTGCCAGTATAGTTTCCCAAAAAAGGACGGTTGGCTTTCTGAAAAGGTACGGTTTTTAACTTCATGGTACGGTTGGGTCGGGATACTTATGCAAGAACTAGATCAGTTTTTTTTTCCTTCGAGTTGGCTGTCTGCGACCATAGGTTGGAGAAAAAGCGATAGGGAATCGTACAATCGGCGCGCACTGTTTCCGCGCGCCTCAAGGAGTTGTCAGCAACAGGAGGAGCCCAGCTGGGTCGAAGCCTACTGGGGCCAAGGTTATCCGAAAGGAAACTCGGGCCCCGGTATGAAGAGGCTAGAAGGAACGAGGTGGGTTTTTATTCAGTAAGAGTCTGACACTATCTCCCGCTCCACCCAAGAGCGGGGGTTCATAAGATGTTTTTGCCCAATGTAAAAAAAAAAATTAGATCAAATTAGCTCTGAAACTTTGGAACTAATTAGATCTTAAGAATAGGATTTTTTTTACATCTAATGAGATCTTTTTAGATATTTTTCAATTTTACTAAATTTACTCAGATCTAAGTAAATTGTAGTCAATTGTAGATCTCAGTTTATCTGAATAGATTGAGATTTATTTCAACAAATGTAGATTTTTCTAAAAAAAATCTTAAAGTCTTATTAAATCTATAAAAACATCAAATTATATCTAAAATATTTCAGAAGAAGGCGATTTTTTTGTGTTTTTTACACTTTGTAGTTTGTAGTGAAAACAAATCACTATAGTATAAAAAAGGTACGAAAAAGGTACGGTGGTACACTGAGGTACGGTTATGTGATGAATAGTACGGAAAACCGTACTTTTTGGTACGGTCTGGCAACGCTGAGAAAGACATAGAGCAGGATTCATAGAGACCGCCGCGTTCCGAATCACGTCAAAATCGCCGCTGGCACATCAAGAATTTGCTTGGTAGCGTACACACTTCATTAGCCAAGTATTAATAATACTAATAAAAAGGCCCTTTTTGTTTAGTTTCGTATTTTTATTGTTCTATAAAATTATAAATGAGGAAAACAATAAGATATTCATTTTCATTTGGCTGTTCCTATCCATCTATTGGTGTAATGAGTAATTAGGTTGGTAGTAACTTTGCTACTCGACGCTAGAGAGCATTAGTTTTACTTTAATTTCAGTTTTGTATAGTATCTACGCAAAGCAATTCTAAACACAAGCAAACAGAAAATTTATTAATGTGAGCTCGGTAATTCTATATGATATATTTGTATAATTATGACGACAAAATAATTGGGTAGACGCTCTATATTGAGCCGGGAGGAAAGCTTATAAGCTTAAGCTCATATGAATATCTAACCCGTGTAAAAAATCGATTGAATTATAGCCTAGCTGTTTTTCTAAAGTATGTATGGAACCTTGGATTTGTAGTCATAATGTTACCGATTTAGCTGAGTATAATCAGT
Organism: Mythimna lalbum; assembly: GCA_949319445.1. Lineage (NCBI taxonomy): Eukaryota > Metazoa > Arthropoda > Insecta > Lepidoptera > Noctuidae > Mythimna > Mythimna lalbum. The sequence continues at coordinate 18,082,226 of OX439346.1, read as the reverse complement.
CAATTCCAATTTTGTTTTGGTTGAGGGTTTCCTAAAAAAGTTCAGCAGAAATGATCGAGAAACCCTCATTAGACGGTAACCCCTCATTAGTTAGATTACGTAGTAAAACTGAAATAGAAACGACTTTTATCACTTTTTATAAATAACTATAAAAAACTCTGCCATTGTATATTTTCAATAAATCTTTTGCGACTTACTCTTACATTTCTTCACAGTTACGTTAGTCGCTATTAGAGCTACGTGGACTTAAGAGGCTCCTTTTCCACTCGCCTATCGTCAACATCGAGAATGGTTTAAAAGCTTGTTGCTTCATATAAGCAATCTAACGCAATGTTTGATGAACAAAAAAAGAGAGATAACGCCTGAAAACTCTGTTAGTATTCAGTAATTCCGTGATTTACTCGAATATTTTAAAAAACTTGTTCCAGAAAATAGCTGTTTTTTTTTTAAAGTATTTACAAATAATTCTCGTCATTTAGAATATTAATAAAAGCAAGGCTTCTATAGTTTTACTTTTTTTACTTTTTAAATTTTTGAGTAAATAATGAAGTGTCAAAGTACATGCAAAATAGTAGATTTTCAGAGGTTTTTACTGGATTAGTGTTACACAAATTCAGAAATTGATTTCAATAGAAGCCTAGATAATATCTACAAGATACTGTGTTTCCAAAATATCGAATGAAAAATGTGTAATAACGTCATAATCGGGTAAGAGCGGTGTGTGAACAACAGTGAAAATGTGTGTCGAGTTGCATCCCCTTAATTCATGAATCCCCAAGCGACCACCGGTGGCCGCGCATCTATTGTCTTACTATTGTGTCTCTAATTGACGGTATCTGAAGGGTTAAGTTAAACAAATGGAAAATCTATGTCAGTTAAATGGTGGTATTTAAATAAGTAAAAACTTTTAATACTGTAAAAGCAAATCTATTAAAAAAATCTCGTAGCGCTTGACGTAGCGGCGACGTAGTACGTCCGTAGGCGTCGTAGCAAATGCTACGTAGACTTGTCGCGAAAAAATCATACGCGAAATTCTTTATAATTATGAACACTGAACAGTGATGTGTGATATTTTTTTCAGTAAACACAGAATGTTATATAAATTGTATTATTATACAGTTGTTACATATGTACTGGACACTTTTCATTGTGTTATAAAAACTTTTCATTGTGCCTGTGCAATATTTCAGTAAACTATTTTTTTTATTCGTATAAACTAGTGCTTGACTGCGATCCCACCTGATGGTAAGCAGTGATGCAATCTCTGATGGCGAGGCGCACTAGTTTATTAAAAGCCTATTCATTCTAGCCTTGAAGATACCCAAATTATAATCGGACGGGAAGATCACAGCAGGCAAATTGTTCCATTCCTTCGACGTACGTGGTATAAACGACAAGGCGAAACGCTTAGTCCGGATCGTAGGGGTTTTAACAACGTATGACTGGGTACTCATCGTACGTCGGGTTGGTCAATGGTAGAATTGAGATGGCGGAATCAATTCATGCAATTCCTGCGCACACTCTCCAAAAAGCATCCTGTAAAACACCGAAAGGCTGGCTACCCTACGCCTGTGCTCAAGGCTTTGAAGGTTGGACTTAACCAAATCAGTGACATTTTAGGATATAAGCAAACGCTCAGAGCTTTGCTGTTTATGAATATTATTTAATGAGTATTACCTAAATAATAACAAAACCTTTCTAATAAGCCCTTTAAGTATTTGTATTAAATAAAAAAAAGTGGTGTGTAAGCTTTACTGTTCAAAATCAAAGCATTTATTTCAAATAGACCATTTGCTGGCACTTTTGAATAGTCAAACTTTGGTCAGTCCAAGAAAAGTTAAGCTAAATTGTAAATTACATTATTTTAAGTTTATCCATAAATAAAATTGAAACTGGCTGGTTCTGGGTAAAATTACAGTTAAGTACAAGATAAATGAGCATCTCAAAGTTACAATATAAGGTTGGTAGGCTGCAAGTTATCATAGTAACCTGTTTTCCTCAATTAATGGTTACTATTTGTTTGTGTTGGCTGATAAGCTTTAGATAAGCAGTAGCACGAAGTAGAGAGGCGAGGGACTGTACTCGCGTGCTACAGGCCGGAGACCTAGATCCGTTTAAAGGATTCATTACTCATTTATTTGTTATGGCTATAATTATAGAGCTAATGACTATAATAATTTGACTTCTCACGGGCTGAACGGATCTAGTTTTGACAAGAACTATTACATTTAAAATGATCAGCTGCTGCCAGCGGCTTCGAGTAGAAAATTGTCCTAAATGAACATATTCCTGAGACAAAAAGTATCTTAGTTCCAAGACATGTTCTACCCATATACCAAGTCGGTCAAACGTGAAGACGTACACGCTAGGCAAAGAAGGAACTTATGTGTAGCTTTAGTCAGTAAAAGTCTGGCACGCCCTCTTGCTCCATCCTAAAGTGGAAGAAGTCATTAGATGATTTCTCACTTAAAATAAAACACAAACTATCTTTCGCCTTTAAAAAAGTAAGGTTTTGAAATAGGTGCAGCTGTAATGTGTGGTAGCTAATAGATACCATATTCATTTGTAAATGCAGTCTTAGACTTGAATAGAAATCGAACAGATTATGTTTTTAAAGTCTAACGTAATCTGTAACTTTGTGTGTTCACTCTACAACCTGTTAACACATAAAAAGTACCTAAGGATGATCATCAAATTTTATTCAGAAACATTATATTTTCTATGGTAATGGTAATTTTCATTTAAAAAAAAATACAGGTGTTTTATATATACTTCTTTTCCTATTTACACATGGTATCTACATTTCTTTTTTCCAATTCTGCTTTCGCAGGTATGCTGCAAGTAATTTATATAGAATCATTTGTCTATTTCCTTCTTGTCTTTTATTAGACGTGTGTACAGACATCGTTACATAGACATTTTTGGTTTTTAGATTCTGGTAGTGTATTTTCTGTAGGTACTGACATACGTCTGGTCCCAGCTAACAATGAAGTCAGCAGCAGGTGGGGCCTAGCTGGGTCGAAGCCTACTGGGGCCAGGGTTATCCGAAAGGGAGCTCGAGCCCCGGTATGAAGAGAGACACTATCTCCCGTTCCACCCAAGAGCTGGGGTTGTCATAAGATGATTTTTGCCCACCAAAAAAAAAGCTAACAACGAACAATCTTAAAAATCCAACTTACAAAATGGTTGAAAACTACAAGGTCAAACTAGGGCTCTTTAAAATATCTTAAGACAGTAGGATTTGGGATCAAATAAAATCAATCAATATATTTCACATACAATTTATTTTCTTAAATTATTAACCATTGATTTCCAAGAGTACAACTAAAAAACAAATTAAAGTACAAACACGTTATGCATCGCTAACTAAACACAACTGTAGGTAACTTCTCTTGGCAAACCAGTACACATTCGGTAGACAACGCCGCGCGGCGCACCACTCACGAGACGCACGCCATAGACAAACTCCTGAGTACTGCTAACAATCACTGTATATCTTAACTTGGTCGAATTATAACAACAGCCTTATTCCATCGAGAACAGTACAGCAATCAGCAACGAATGTGATTTGCTACGTATAAACATAGAACCCTAATGTATCGATAATACTTAATGTATGCTAGGTCTGAAAGCGATAAGTCTTGGTATTGAGCGAGCCCAACTAAATACGTAAATACAGCACACTCAATCACATTGAACTCTTATTCATAATGTAGCTGCTACCGGCTAGTGTCTACTAAGGAGCAGTGAGGCACTCGCGTGGCAGCGTGGCAACTAATACAAACTGTGACACGACCATATCCTATCTTGAAAAATTGTAAAAGTGGACACAAAATGTATCTAGACATTGAAATTAGTAAGACAAGCGAAACGTGTTTGTTCATGGAAACTGTAACAAAAGTGTTTACTGTTATTATTTGATTAAAACATGAAGTATAACTCGTAGAATATATATCTATATGTAGTACTTAGAGTTCAAATATCCATCTGTGACATGTAGTTACATACAACAAACTCTCGTCAACGTTTCCAAATATATATTCTCTTACGGCGTTACACTCGATTTCATAACTATTTTAATACAATGTCTAATGTACACAAATTTTAACCCTTCGTTTACCCGAAATACTTGAAACACTATTTTTTATACACAACAAACCTTACGAATCTACGAATGTGAAAATATTTCGTCACAATATGTTACATGTAATCTTACACGTAATTAATTATTTTCTTATGGACTGTAAAGAAATGTGAAATGCATTAAGTTTTTGTTACACCCTTATAAATATATTAACATTATTATGTTTATTACATAACTATATCAGTCAAAATATTTTCGCAGTATTATCTACGAACCGGCTTCAGAACGGCCCGCGTGCATTGTGATGATGATGACGATATTCTTGATTCCAAATATCCTACGAGTACCGTTAGTAATGTTACAGAGCTAATTGACGACGTACTTAAGTAGTATGTTGATACTAGTCCGTGCAGCTCAGAGAGCCTGCAGGTCTCTGCACAACTTGGCAGTATATTTGTAAACACACGGTGGTATCGAGCCCACGAGCTGTCGAAGCCGGTTGTGACCGTCCGAGCCCCGGGGGTATCTCCGAGGCAGGCGGTACTAACGTTATGCAAACTCATTAAAAATTAAGATAGCAAGCAGAAGCAAATCATTTATTAATGTTTCCTATGAATCGGTCAGTCAGTTTTGATATTCAAAAGTTATGTTACGAGTTCCATTTAATTAGACGAAGAGGCGAACAAGCCCTATTTCACAGTAATAGCAAATAATTTCGAAGTGCAACGAAAGCGAGCGGCCGCCTTACGTCGAAGCATAATTTGTATTTACATATTACATGAATGTATAGCCTCAGCGGGCTGTCGTGTACTATTCTAATTAGGTACTCGCCAGTAATGCGCCAATTTCATTGTTTAATTGCTAACAATACTATCCTTTGTACAACGCCAATAACATTCTTACAAATCTAATTCTCATTTGATACATTGCCGTTAGTTTCGCCTTAACAAATACGCTATGATACTAACAAAATAAGTGTCAATATTACTTACATACATTATCATTTACATACATATTAGTAGAACGATGCACGATTCGCGATTATAGTTACATTTACGATTTCCGTCATTCATTACTTGTTTAAAAATCTATAAAGGCATCTTTACCTCAGACTTTAGATTTAACACCGTCGTTCTGATGGTGTTGTTAAGAACTAATTAATTATATTTAAGTTAGATAAAAAATGAATAAATAAATATAGTTACCCAATCGTCGTGAAGGGTTCACGTAGTGAGACCGAATATTAGTGAAGGCGCGCGCACCGGGCGAACACGCCGCGACGCGCGAACGTGCCGCGCGCTCGCGCGAGCTGCGGCCGCGCGGCTGCTCGGGCCGCCTACGCCTTTATCATATCACTGTTTACTATCACAATTAACTAATAATTTCACCAACGTCATTAACTTAACTAACCGTACGTAAATTATAACAAAAATTAATTGAAAACTATTTAGGCATTTGATGGCAGTATCGTAACTGGTTGTATTCAAACTAATTATAATGTACAAAACACATTTAATAACCGCTAATACTTAACTAATGGTAACACGATGAGGAACGGACGTGTATCGCTCATTCAGGTAACAGGATTATCTAATATTACAAGTTGTTTGTTGTGTCGACTGTTCAGCTACTTAACGCGATGTAGTGTGTGCAAGTACCTTCTGCCGTCAACTGGACGCGTCCACAACCTAACTGATTGAGACCCATGGCTGTTTTGATTAGTTTCCTCAGTATTGACGGGTTGTGAAGTCTATTTATATTACTATAAGTGAGATAGGATCTGGCTACTATTTGCTCTGTATACGCCGACGTCGACCGTGAGAAAGCTAAGACATAAAAAAATCTAATTAACTAGAACCTAAGTCCTTAGAACGAACTTTTTGGTTGTAATTACTTAATTTAAACAAGGCTTACATCGCCCCCTATAGCTAGTGGTAACTGTTCACCGTTGATGGAACGTTTATTACAAATTTTAACATTAACGATTAATACAAAGTGTTATTTAACGATAACGGCGAATAAATTGTAAGAAAATGAAAGGCAGTGATTACTGACAGTAGTAGGTTTGAAAGTCTTTTCGTAAGTTTAATGATTTTTTTGTGATCATGTAATGATACGTTTTTTATTATTGTTAGATACGCCTATTATATGAGTAGATGAAGATCGGTGTTAGTGATGTTTCGGGTCTTAGTTTACAGGAGTTCAGGGCAGTTAGTCGCGTGAACAGATGAGCTGGAGTGGCACGACTTTTTACATGAAGAGGAATGCTAGAGGGCTAATGCTGTGATGATGTCAAGTGATGGAATACATTCATAGTTTCAAGTGTCTTTCACTGTCTCGATATGATCATGAATGATGCATGCACGTACCTGCTTTATAATAAAATTAGAACTTCACAAATCACTTATTTATTAATAGTTGCAAATCAATCAAATAGTTTATGCAATCGAGATTTAACGCAATATGTACAAAATATTTTATGTATGTACAAAATGTATCATGTATCTATATTACTAGAGGAACGATGCGCGAAAGGATTTCAATGGTACGATGAAATGACACAAACGATTACTATAAATTTGAATATCCGAACAAAATCACGGTACATTGAGCACAATTACATTTGAACACATCAAAGGAAGCAAAGTATAAGATCAATAAGACTGAAGCACCTACGCACATAAAGATAACGTCGTCAGCTTAGAAATGCATCGAGTAGTCGGCGAGGCACGTGACGTCACGGCGGTGACGTCTCGCACTCGCCAACTCTTACAGCTAGTTAGACCAGAATAAAGAAGTGAAACATTCAGAACGAAACATGCACAAGTATAGTGTTATGCGAAATATTGGCAATAAAAATGCATAAATTGTGACTATAAGAACCGCGCGAGCCACCGCGCCGCTTATGTTAGTGTATAAACAGTACAGTTGTATACAAGCAGTCTTGATAAACACTGAGAGTAGGTACTTAGTGCTACTTACATTATGTACGAACAAGTCATATAAAATTAAATTGAAATTCTCAATATTACACACCCAGTAATTAGTCTACTGGTTAATCCTAGACGATATAAAATGCAAACTAGAACAGCAGTATTTCAATTAGGTACAAGAAACAATTCTGTCTAAAACAACGTCTTAATTATATTGTAAAGTTTAATCTATATTTACAGAAATAATATATTATGCGATTTTCCGACTGACAAATTTAAATAGTAACATAATATATATTTTATTCTATTTAACACTATGTAGTATACACTACCACGTATAAAACACGCATTCAAGTCCCTGGTACCTTACGTAATAGCTATTTTAATAATAAATCAGTCTGTCAATTGGGACGTTTTAATTCCTCTACTAAACAATAAACCAATACACACATCGACTCAACAAAGGTATAAATGTACCGCACTTTTATTGGCTGTCACTGTTTGTCGCACTGGGCGCACTTAGTGTCGGTGCTCGAGTAGGAACATTTGTACGAACTCTAGTGCGGGCGGCGCTCGGCCGCGCGGGCGCTCGGGCGGCGCGCGGCGGCGGCGGCGGCAGCGGCGGCGGGTGAACACATGTGGCGAGTGCGATCATAAGACGGAGCGGCGGGGGAGCGCGCGCGGGGGAGTCTGCCGCTCGTACATCGAGAACTAGACGCCCTGCTGCGCCATGTACTATCTGATCTCCGCCGAGTTCAGCACGAACGGAACGTAGAACATTTTGCTCTCGAGCAGCAGGTTCGCCGCCGCTTGGATCTGTAAGTGAAAACGACAACTTAGTATCGTGAAATCAAAAGCTTTCCTTCCACTTTCTATTGTGAATGTGCCTTGTAAATTTTACTTTGCGGGATAGACGATAAATCTGCTATCTTATCCCTTGGTAACGAAGCCGGCCGTATAAATTGAGCATTTATGCAAAGTTATTGACTGACAAAGATATAGCACGCTGAGTGAACTATAACGACTCTCTCCACCGAAAAAACGATTTATTCATCCGTGTTGAAAATCAAGAGAAAGCTTAATGTATGGCGTTCTTTCTTGACTTGACAGGGTTACTTTGAAAAGAGCGCATAATGAAATGTTTCAAATTACCTCAGGTATCCTGGCGAAGAGTTCCTGTAGCCGTCCAGGATGATGCGGAGCAGCGTGCTCCAGGTAACTGCGCAACACTTGCACGTACCGATCCTGAATACCCTCTAACTCAACTTCTGGAACAAAGCAAAACAAGCCTTAAAGTAAGCACTCGCAAAATCAATATGCAAAGGTGCAAACTGACGTCCAACTCGAAATTATTCAACGGTCGCAGCCGTAGTAGTAGCGAATGGCATTGGGTTGTATTGATTAATTATATTTCCTACAATCATGCAATGATGACCGCGAGTAGTGTGCCTACTCGCTTGTAGATGGCGCTGAGCGGTGGCGGTGAACCAATGCCACGGCGCGCGCGGTGCGGCGGTGACGTCACGCGCTCAGTAGGTCACTCCGATAGCAGGGCAACGACCGCGGCTAGCCGTTGACCTCCGCTCGAGCTCGCTCGCGTCCTCACGTTGTTGCCGTCTCGCTCTCGCGCAAGCATTTTTCCACGATATTGTACGCGCGACTGTTTTGTGTGTGCTGTTATTGCAACTACATTTAAGTAAATGTTTGTTTATTTTTGCTGAACAATATAGAATAAATTGTAGAATATATTACTGATGAGAACTATTTTGATGAAATATGCCGTGTTGTGGCTATATAAAGATCCTATTTAACAAATAAATTGGAAGTACGGTTTTATCGCGTGGTATCAGTGTGCATTTGAGCATCGCGCGCATGTAGTGTTGGTTACGTAAATGAATGCGCGCGAGACGTAGCGGTACTCGTTCATTCTATAATCTGCGCTTGCGCTTTTTTCAATGCGCGCAGTGCGCTGCAAAAGAGAAAGTTCGCCTTCCGCGTCGCGCTTTCCGCTCCGAGAGTGAAATGCTGTCCCGTTTTAGCTGACGTAACTAACTCTACATTATTATACGCTATACGCAATGCGCTTTTGAATGCAATGTGACAGTTTTAATTCTATACGGGTTAACAACCTATTGCTGTTTGATTTAATTAGGAAGTAATTAGAGTGTAACGATTTTTTACTACTTAGATTTATATTTGGTACTTTATGATGTATTCGCACTTCGCTATTTCTCTGTAATAAAGTTAGCATACAAAGTGAGAGACGGCGAATTAGCAACACATTCACAGTGACAAATATGGCGATACGTTCCTAAAATTCTAATGCATTACTCAACAAGCTCACACGCAACGAGCATTTTGTTACTGGTATCTAACACAGACACACACACAGCGGCACCGCCGACGCGGGCCAGTTGCGCAAGCGCTTTCCATTTCACCGTAGTCCGCACTAGCACTACTACAGCTATGGTACACGAGGCAGGGCTCGCACATAGCTACATCCGCGTATATGAAGTGGAAATTCAAATACTGTGGCAGATACAAGTGCTTACCTCTGTTATTTTTGGGGACAGGAATCGTTACTATTTATTAGGAATATCGCGGTCTTTTAAAAATTTAGTTTTAGGGAATTTAGTAGCTTGGTTTTGTCTAGGAAGCCGTAAACCTACCAAGACTTTTTCAACTTGGTTTAAGCTTTTATTTAAGTCAAACCAGTGATTGCTATAAAAAAGTATACAGGCGATTCAATCAGCGCATAACTAGGTTATCAACCATATCAATTCGAAGCCAATTCTGTTCGATAATTCGCTCCATTGAGGACTGTACATAAGTGGTGTATTCCTGTGTACATTGCCCCGTTTGCTAGATCTAAGATTTGATAACAAGTAACGACATACAACCATGACTTTTATTATGTTAGATTTACGGATACATACAAGATATAAGGAAAAGTCCTTGGCTTTACTCAGTAGGTAAGTTAGTCATCGTTGCGTACTTAGTAACGTTTTTAGAGGATCTAGAAGAGAGTGGACTACTTTCGTACATTTTGATGATGTCAACATCAATTGAGAAGAAGTTAACAGGGTCATAACTGACTCAAATATATGTCATTTCCTAGGTGTCATGTTCAAGCGATATTGCCTTTATGGAGTCAAAAGATTAATTTATTCAGTGGACCAGAGTGGTGACAGTAATGAAAGAGAAATGAGTATATTAGAGGAAGTTTGAAAGTAGCGCCAGTGACTGAAAAGTAATCGGTTGTCTTGGTATGGTCATGTGAAGAGGAGGGATGAAGCGCATATTACTAAAAGAGTTCTGAGTATACATATAGATGGATGGAGAGGGAGAGGAAGGCCGAAGAAAAGATGGATAGATTGTGTGAGGAGTGATATGAAAGAAAAGGGAGTTAGTGATAGTTTGACGGGTGACAGGACAGAATGGAAGAAAAAAACGTGTTGCGCCGACCCCAAGTAATATTGGATAAGGGCAGGAAGAAGAAGAAGGTCCAGAGTGATGACGGTATAATCTGTTTTAGTTTGAAAGCCGTTACAGTCGCTAAACATAGTAGGGTTATTATGATCAAACTTCAAAGTTAAATTTACATAAGCATCGAGCAACATAATACGCGGTATTTCCGAGCACACCTAAACACTTACTGAGTACTTTCATAGTTTGATAAACAGTGCACCTACTTAACGTATATTGTGCATGCGCGGTGAAAATAATTTTCAAACATGGCGCTTGAGCGTGGTGCGACCTAGTTGCTAGCGATAACACAGGATGTCACAGTTTCCCTGCCATAGTACTAGGACAAGCGAACCACTGTGATTAACCATGTAGTTGTTCTCTTACCATGGCGGCTAGGTTTTGAATGTGTGCGTAGATTTACATGTACACAATGTACACAGACATTTTAGTGTGTGAGCCTACTGGGGCCAGGGTTATCCGAAAGGAAGCTGGAGCCCCGGTATGAAGGCTAGAAGAAACGGGGTGGGTTTTTAGTCAGTAAGAGTATGACGCTATCTCCCGTTCCACCCAATAGCGGGTTTTGTCATTGGATGATTTTGCCCACCCAAAAAAAAATAGCTATTTACTATGACACTGAGTGCTCCTAACTTAAGTACAAAGAAATAAAAGTGACTAAACGTTGAATTACCTATAAAGACTAAATATTACATTGATATAAAGGCGAAAGTTGTATTTGTTACTTCTTCATGTTCGAACGGCTAATCATAGGATACTTAATAACCCGGAAGTATTTCCCTTGGGACCATTTTCTGCTTGCACGCGGGCGAAGCCGCTGAAAGCAGTTAGTTTAATTATAATGCTATCTATGGCAGTATTTTTAGTTTATCTGAACTTGTAACCCTACTCACATATTTATATTTATTATGAAAAGTATTTATACATACATGTTTATTTTGTATTCTTGAATATACAATATAGTATAATATGTTTCAACCGTTTACTGTCACTCGTCACTCGAAGATCATTGGAAGACCAACGTCTCATAACATTTGTCTGGCAATGTTATTGTTTTTTTTTTTTTTGTGATTCGTACTTTTTTGTGTGTACTTGGTGACTGTTAGCAAATAAATACTTTTTTTTTAATATTAAAAATTACTTCTTTTTATTTGATACTAGCTTTTGCTCGCAGCTTCGCCCGCGTACATAAAATATAGCCTATGCCATTCAGGAATAAAGTAGCTTTCCATCGGGGGAAAAATTTTTAGCAAGGAGACCAGCATGTCCTCCTACAAAAAAAAAAATCAACCTGTTTATTATATTAGTGTAGATTATTCTTTTTCTTTAATATTTTTCATTCTATCTTTTATATTATTCTTTCCTTCTTTCTCTTCAACGCATTCATCTAAGAGCAGCCCGTCTTGGTGAGATAGAACAACGATTGCACCATTATTATCGTCGAAGGTTAGATGTGACCGAGTCGTCGTCTTGCGCCGCAGGTACATTCTATTGCGTCTCAAACTTGCTTATTGAGACTTAACTTACAGTGTGGCTAATGGAATTACGTTTTCAGTTTCTGTGTATATTTTTCACAAGGTTATAGAGTTTTTACTACTGTTTAAGTACCTGATTGAATGAATGATAGGTTCTTTTCTCAATATTCATTTTGTCAATGTCATGCACCTGTTATTTGCATATTTACTGAAATGTCAATTTTATTATAAGTTTATTTGAATTATAAGTGACAGTGCTGTTAGTATGCATAATATAGATATATAAATTGAGCACTTGGGGTATACCAGAGGGAGGAACGGAGATGTTGCGTAAGAATTAAGAGCCTAATACAGCAGGCAGTATCTCTATCTCCTCGATATGGCTCGCATTGTGAGAAGGTTCTTGTCTCTGGAGCCTAACCATCGATAGCTTGGATTCTGCCCTCAACTCTGGTGGACTAATATTTTTAAATGTTTGTGTTTTGTAGGTTATTTTAAGAAACATTTAAGAATCAGTATGTAAATATAAATAAATAAACGGTAGTATAAACGGTAGTATAGTAATAAATAATGTTCGTGGAAATTTTGAAAAATAATGTGGCTACAGTCTACAACTCAACGCAATTGCTACGTTTAGTGGCTTAAGTACAAAACTGTTCCGAAACAAATAAAGTAAAATTATCAGTGAAGATATCTTCATACTTTCGTATGTCATCAAAGTTCACCGAGTGAAATTGTTATCACGTTTAGGAGTGGTTCCTAATCGGTGTCGCGAGCGAGCCTCGCCACATCTGGGTTACTTGTAACATAAATCACAATAATATTAACGAACACTTTGCTCTGCGTATCGCACTAGTGCGTCGAGATTTTTATTGTCTTGTCGCATTTCATATTGTGTCCATTAATCAAACGATAAAATCTACCGTTACATTTATAAAAGCTTTCGTATCTTATTAGAAAGTACATTTTTGAGCTCTCTTTACTTTTATTCGAAATGACAAATAGCTTTTCTGTTAATCGCTGCTGCGTGTAGTGTTTCGACTATTAAAAGTGAAACCGTTGATCTTGTTAGAAAGTTAATGGATTCATTAATCCTAACAATTAATTTGATACTATGTACATAATTAATTCTCTTGAATCTTTTCACCCGGAAGGACAGGACACGTTTCAAACAATGTCTTGCCTTCTTTATAAAGCTAGTTTCACACTTCACGCTTCCAAGTTTAAGTCTAAGCCTAAGCTTTATACTAAGTAGATATAAAGCCAGTAATATAATGAGTCAGGTCCACGTCATAGCACAGGACGCCTAGCTTGCGTAACACTAACTGACCTACATGCACCGTGGCCGATGCACCCCTGGCCAGTCTGTAACAGGATTACAATGCGGTGCGTTGACTTACTCGAGTAACGAGCCGGGACGTGTATTACACATGGCTTATGTCAATTTGTGTTCCTATTTTAAATTAGATACCTACGTGTGTTAAGGGCTTTATGTCAAATCAAATTGCGTTACTGATTAATGTTATCGGAGTGAGGAAGAGTTCAAGCTGATCTTGTTTATGTCAACAAACATTTTGCAAGTTAGGTAACTTGCGGAACTCCATAATCTCCAGAATCAATACGCTGGGTGATGTTTTAAATCTTGAAGCTTACGACTTAGTCTTTCTTTATGTTATTGGTATGAGAAAATCTTGAACAGGTGATTTGGTTTATGTGTATTTTGTATAGTATGTCTTTTGAAAACAAATTCTTCGTCCTATCAAATCAAAATACAGACTGATTTGTGAGTTGTATGTTGTACGTATAATAATAATAATAATCTTAATTTACATAAGACGTTTTACAATTTCATTGAATTCCCTGATTCTTGTACTAGGTGATTAACGTGTGTATACTAATATACTAATATCATAATGCCTTTTGATAGAATTTTGCCCGGTCCTCCAAAATCAAAATACCCACTGGTCGTTTTACTAAAAAGTTTTCACCTAACAAGTCTTAATTGGAACATCCCAAATTCTGCAATCATTTCCGTTAAAAGAATATTAAAAAAAATAAAGTATTCAGTTTCGTAAACAAGGAAATGTGGCATTCATTCTATTTACATAGCCCAAATAAATCCGGCCTCAATGGCCTGCAATGCGGTGAAAGGTTATCCAAAAGCCAATTAACACAGTTAAGAAACGAAAAGATACTTCTGAGCTGGGAAATTATGACGTCAATCTATTATTTACAGATCAAATTTTTATCGAGGTTTTTAAGTTTGTTTTTAATTTGCAGACAAGATAAAAGGATATTATCATTTGTAATTAACTGGAGCTTACTTCAAAAACATCCAGTTTTATCTAGCTTTATTTATATTACAGGAAGTCAGTCATTTTATTAGATCTTTGTAACTATCGAAGCCGTTAAAAATCTTAGATTAAATTTAAAGTTAGTCGATATCCTACGACGGTTTTCTTTAAGTTTGGATTTTCTCATCGATCGTCTTCTTAATTTCAGTAGTTATTTTAATCAAGTTATCTTTCCATTTCAAATATTTAAAATTAATAGTAGTATTCATAAATTTAGTACTTAACTGCAGTAAAAGTTTTCTATAAAACATCAAATTAAAACACATTCAGCCATTTTGAAAACACTTTCAAAATACATTGAATAGTTTTCAATATAAAAAAATACTGTATCCAATTCACAGTCAAATCCGTCGCTGGATGGAGACTATATTTAAAACTAGCTTTTCCCCGTAGCTTCGCCCGCATACATAAAAAGTTAGCAATTGGACCAGTACTTTCAGAGATTACCTCCTTCAAAGAAAAACCGATAATTACCTTGGTTTAGTAGTATGTAGACCTTGAGACAGACGTACTCCTCCATGCGCAGCTGGATGCGACGGAAAACGCACGTGATCTGCGTCATCTTTTCCACCACCAGCCCTACGTCCAGGCGCAGCTGTTCCAGTGTGATGGGCCGGCCCATCAGGGACGTCAGGCAGTTCTGTAGCGTCCGGAGGTTCGTGTTTACCTGGGAGAGAGAGAGAGATTCTTTTGTAAGTTGCTGGAGATTAAGAAGAGATTTGCTTCGCAAGGAATCGAATTCGATGTTTGGGTTTTGAGTGCAGCGCTCTATGTTACGTGTCGTCCTGGTCTCCGTTTGCTTTTGCTACTATGTCAACTGATGTGGTCGACGATGGAGATGAATGATATTAAAAGTGGATGCTTTTTGTATGATTCAATATATAAATTATATAACCCATATGTAGTTAGTCTTAATTCATGAATCCCCAAGCGACACCCGGTGGCCGCGCATCTATTGTCTTACTATTGTGTCTCTAATTGACGGTATCTGAAGGGTTAAAATGCAAGCTATTATTTGCATCGTTTGTCACATGCGTTGAAACTTCGTTTTCTATAAAATAATCGCTATACTACTTATGTACATCTCATTTGACGATAAGTGAATGCAAATAAGGCATGTCGTTTGCCAAGGGCTTTTCTTGTTAGTCATAATCCTTATTAGCATATTATGAAACCAACATCGCTTAATAACTAGAAATTGTAGAAATACTAGTCTATTTGCATGTGCAATCATTGTGAATGGCTAAAAAACGTATATGTGGATGTAGCACCGAACATAATACGCTATATTTACGTAATATCGAATGAATAAATAAAGAGGAAATGCTCTAGACAATGAAAAATACTTTCTGTATAACTACCGCTATTACGTTACGGCACCGCGTGCTCGCTTTATGTAACACATGCAATTCTCAGGTCGCGATCCTGCTGCTTGCATAGTGTTCGAGCGAGCTATGTATGTAAAAGCATTGTATGTCTATTTCTAGCTAGACCGAACAAATAAACACGGCTAATTTTGTAATGCCAAAACATTGAATCTAAACGTCTTATTGAATGGTGAGTTTTAACAGATCTTGAAACGTAGAATCGTTTAGCGTCCAGTAGCCTGCATTAATTGCCTAGTGTAACATAGAGCTAGTTATGCGACGAGTGTGCAAGCGTCCGAGTGCAACTAGTTGTCTGGCAGCTGCAGCCGGCGACTTTCTACCGCGGGTTGCGCAAGCGATGCAGATCACGTAACTGCACTCCGGCGCATGTGCGGAAGTCTCTGGAGCGAATGTGACCCGCAGCGCGCTTGAGCCACATCTAGGGCTCGTTAGTCAAATTGCGTGGAAAAATACACCTTTATGAGACTTTCGTAACATTTCCACTAACGCTGTAACATTTAATTTGTACTCACCTCTTGCATAAAGTCGTGTTCATGGTCCGACGAAGGCGGCGCGTGCGCATGCTTCCCGTGCATCGCCTGGTACGCCGCCGTCGTCAGTACTGAGATCTCGTGCCATTTCTCCATCAACAGCTTGGAATGTATTTCCATAGGTATTTCCATAATGAATGGTAATTTTTTCGTCCAAGCGACCATTTTGTGTACGATCGAGTCCCCGATCTTACACAGTTTATCTCCTATTTCTGAGGTGTCGTGAAGCAAGTCTGGTAGATGCCGCACCGTGGCGATGTCTTCCATGGCATCGCAGTCGATCAGAGCTCGGATCATGTGTAGGGCCCGCTCCAGGGGTACAGCGCGGTCTCGCGATGATGATACGGCACTTTCTAACCGTGCTCTTAAATGGACAACCTGAAAGAAAAGGGAAAATGTTACAACGAAATAATAAACAAATACTGCCGACAAAATTATATTTGTGTAATGTGACTTACCTCGCTGGGGTTGGTGAGTGCAGTCTTAAGAATGGTGCCATTGACCAGGTGTGATGGGATAGGTGGTAAAGGGTCTTTAGGCTTTTCCGGTGGTGACGCTCGACTCGTCGTCGTCGCTGCTTTGTTCGCTTTCTTATGCTTTTTGTATTTGACTTTGTACAAGTTATACACGGCGCCACTATTCCTTCCACCTGGCATCCGATCCTCTCGTACAGCTGTAAAATAATATGTTTTAGGAAAAGCAAAATTAATAAAATTTGTTTTTGAATTATAACGCATTGTATTCAATACACACCTTGTAATACCATTCCTTGTTCAATACATTTCTTGAATCGGCAATATTGGCATCTATTTCTTTGCGCTTTCGTGATTTCACAGCCACCATCAGCGACGCACGTGTAAACTCGTCGATTCTGTACAGTTCGTTTGAAGAAACCTTTACACCCTTCACAAGTAATAATGCCGTAATGAAGACCTGTGGCTTTATCTTCACATATCATGCAGATCATTGGTTGTTCATCCTCATCACGCTCCACCTCAGGTGCATATGCCCGAAGTTCTGCTCTGGGAGCCAGTGCCAGGGCGCTCGCGCTCGCCATCTGCGACGCTCCAGCGACACTGCCAGCCGCAGCGCTCAGGTTCAGAGCGGTGAGCTGCTGGTGCGCCGGCAGCTGGGACACGTCTCCTGCCCACAGTAACTCCATATTCAGAGGGGGTCCTCGGGGGCGCCTCAGCTCCCCACCAAGATTGAGCAGTAGCCGCGCCGCAGACTCCTCGCTACATGTTGACGGGTCGGGGGTAGGTGGGGTGGGCGTGTGCGATGCACTTGCCGCCGGCTCCCCGGTTAATGTAGGTGGAGGTAGTGTCCAGAACATCGTCCGGACTCCACCTGACTCGCCCATGATCACAGCAGGAGTACCTCGCCATTGGGTGGAGCTTCGCACGCCTTGTTTTGGCTCGAGTGGTTGCGGTGGGAAGTGTCCGCCAATCAGCTCCGGCTTGACACCGTTGATGCAGGCAGTTGGTTGCCAGGGTCCTGGCGATAGCGAGGTGTGGGAGCCCTGCGGTGGTGGCGCGAGAACACGCGGCCTATAGGGTTGAGGTGGTTCCAGGGTGCCTTCCAGCTTTACAGAAGACAGCTGAGGAGGAGTCGCATCAGGTTTGTTGCTGGCAGGCGAGCACTCTGCCTTGATAGAGGCCGGCCCGCTCTCGAACTTGATGACCGAATAGGGTGGCGCGGAGCGGATGACGGTGGGGTGGCAAGCTGGCGAGGGCGTCGGAGAACCGCCGCCGTCGAACACGGGCGGCGGGTGCGGCGGCGTGCTGCAGCCCGCCTCGGCCATGCGCGGCGACGGCGGGCCGGGGTCCGGCGACGACGTGCTGGTATCGGCGGCCGACTCGCCTGTGGGCATACGCGCTTCAATTAACAACAGTGGCGGACGACCTCTCGCCTCACCGCGAAACAAAAAGAACACCATGGACTTTTAGAAGCGACAAATAGAAACTAGGTGAAAAGTCAACGACCGCGCGGCGCGATCGTAGCTGAGCGCGCGGGGCGCGGCGCGGGGACGCGACACTGCACTTCCCGACGTCGCCGACTAGATTAGCTAGCCGGTTGCGTCACGTCGAGAGCGCCGCGGCCGTCCCGGACACATACTCAACTAATCTATTATATTTGTGGATGAAGTTTTGGAACACGTTTAGTCATAATGAGGAACGATCTTGCCTAGTTATGATTTATGTGATTATCGTTAATCGATCTTATGAAATTTTGGTGCAGAAGAAAGCTGTAATTTATGTAACTATCCGGAATAGATGTGGAAAATGTAGGAAGCGTGGATGCGGGTCGCAGCGCGAGCACGAGATGCGGCGGCGCGGGCGCGCGCGAGGAGAAAGTGAAAGCAGCGCGGGCGCAGATGCGGCGCCCGGAAGCGTTGCGCCTGCGCCGCGCACACCACAAAGGGCTCTACGTCACACAACAATAACGCTTATTATGTTATATCATTACTATATGCATAGACTGATACACTGTTTATGGCACTTTCAGATAGTTCTAAAATAAATATTTTGCACTGCTTACCCAGTTAAAACTTCTTATGGTACTGTACTAAGATCGGTATATGAACATTCAATGAAGATTATTTTTTATGTGAACAACAATTATTTACGTTCTTTTATAAAAGTCATTCCAAACTATTGCACAAAAATTTTATCTCAACAACAAACAAAAACACAAATCCCATGTCAAGACGTCGGCTGAAGCAGCATACCGAATGAACCGGAAACAATTACAACAATACAAGATTTTACAAAGCCAGCTCCCAATTCCCCTCAATCCTAGACTAGGAACTTAGAAGGAAATCTCTATCAAAATTAAATTATTACCATAAATTCTAAACACTAAACTTTACCGACTTTTTATTACTAAATCCATAGGCGAAGTCTTTACCCTCTCACGTGACCGGCTTTACATCGCAAACACGGTCCAAATTGTCCGATCAATTGTGTGAAAGATCTAATTTTTAATCACATTATTGTCCACAAGGGTCTTATAGCGAATTTCAAAATTGAGAAATTTAAGAGAAAATGAAAATATTGTGATGAAATTATTATTGTAAACTTCATTTGAGCAAAGGTGCGCGGTTGTAGGGTCGGGATGAAGGGACGCGCGGGCGCAAAATTTTGCGCGGTATTGTTTACACGAGGAAAAGTCGCGAAGAAAGTTTTCCACTGTCGGCGGCGCGACGTCGGGCGGCGGGCGCGCGCAGTGAGCCCGACCTACCGCACTCGCGCCCCGCTCCCCGCGCTTCCCGTGCCTCCCTCCAGCCGCTATTAGGTCACAGCCGTGCGTGAAGTGCAGCCGCACAATGACTAGTGCAACGCGTGCACCGCTCTCGCTTCGAGGACGATCTCTATTTCACTCCGCGTCCTTTGCCACATCATTGGTGGGGACCGATCTTTCTAGCCGCGTGATGCAATAGCGCTAGAGGTTCTAGGTAGACTCACACAAGCGCCTAGATAAACGTCCCGTTCTGATTACTTGTTTATGGTAGTGGTAATGTTGCACATAGTTAGTTTTCCTGTATCTCGTTGGCTGTGCGTGAGCGTTAGAGTTCATTATTTTATGTAACAAATCTCGCATATTGCTACTAACTACCAGCATCCTACCATCAACTTGTAAGGTGGCGGTTGTGGTAGACAGACAACAATAAAGACGGTTACGCAAGCAGCGAGTCTTTTATTTCGGGGCGGATGAACGATCGTTCATTCGGTCGCTGCAGGCTCGAAGGTCGTCCGCGGTCACCGACACATGAGAAAGTGGGTCACACCCCTACAGCCTGCCCCTCTACCCCATCCCCCCGCCGCCCGTGGTTCCGTGTCGCCACGTGCCCGCGCCGCATCGTGCTGCGCTGTGCCGCGCCGGTCTCAGAGTGTCCCGACTTGCATCTATCAATCATTTCTTTGGCGAAAGTCAGAACTGGAATACCCGAGGTTTAAGAAAGCGGTAATAATTAAATTTTATAGCTGACATTACAGAAGGGTATAGATTATTTGTCGGTTTCATTATATTCCTACCATAGGTACTAACACTTTCGGATTTTACATTTATCCCGAGTTTTTCAGAAAAAGTGCAATTTGCCGCAACATAGGAAATACAAAGTCTACGAATTATCTGACACCGACATCAATAAACGTTGAATTTGACTATCTGAAAGATTTTCCGTAGCATTACGATCCTGAAGGGTTAATGGAATCCTTATAGACAACTTGATGAATTGATCATTATTGTCTCAACACTTGAAACACTTAGGTGAGGGTTGCCAGGTGTTTTAGACGCCTTGGGTTTTAGCTAGGTAATTCCCGTTAAAATACAATGGACAAATATAGTCAAAGTTCCACAAGAATTTCATCATTGGAATAAACCAAATATTAGGTTAAAGGCGAACAAAATAGAACTTTGTAGTATTAGAGATATCAATTCTTGGCTCAATAATTCAACCCCAAGTTTATGCACTGTAGATCGCTAATCTTATCACCGACAATTGGCCTCCAGGCTCAGCGATATCAGTACCTCTCACTGGTACATACCTCAAGTGCAGCTGGCCTCGCGAGCGAAAATAGCGTAACGATACAAACAGTTTTACTATTTCAGTTGAATCTGGTAGTAATTTATTTACGCTCCGTGTTATCAGCAGACCTTCAGCGGTCAGTACAACGACTCCGTGATTAGGAGCTGTGGGTATGTATAGGTTTTCACAACTGAAATGTTCATGCATTTACCTCGCATATTTATAGGATTGCGCATATACCTACCCACATGCGGTCACACTCTAAGGCTGTGAAACTATAGAGTCGACGCGAATCATTTGTAGATGCACCGGACCAACAGGCGTTATTTTAATTATGCAAAACTATTAATAATGTTACAGGAAAGTGATGCTATTGATTTATTTATAAAACGCTGAGGGTTGAATGCACTATTCAATGACATGTTTGATTTTTACTTAACTACTGCAGTCAAGTTAGTCTGTACATTTTCCCATGAAATTCCATCAAGCCTTCAGTTTGAAATAGCGATGCTAAAGGGTAAATTAAATGCCATTTAATTAGTAATTTCAGAGCAAACGTATCTATTTCATAATACTCTTTTATTAAATATTTTATGTTTTAAACGTTTAAACCAATATTAATTTGGTATGACCGACAGTATCCCTTTAGGAATTCACACCCTACTCCCAATAACAAATTAAATGGCCCGAAGCTCATTAGGCATGGACAGTTGGGTCGTTATCTTGTTGGTACGTACAAAGTGGTGTGTCGGAATGTGCGTGAGGGGCGCGTCATGACGCGGCGACGTGACGTGACGCTCCCCGCGCGCCGCGTCACGCTGTGGTCGCGTCTGACTGCGTCACACCCTACGTGAAGCGTTTTCCACGGTAAGGGTTGCCAGGCGATCGGAAAAGCCGGACATAGTAAGACTTTTTAGATGCGTGATCGGCCAAATTGTTTAGTTTTTAAAGGCCATTTCGATTTTCAAAATAATTTAGATTATTTTATTTAAAACTCAGATCCTTATCAGGTTCATAAGGTGCCCGAATATTATCGGTTCAGCTAAACCGGTTGGCCTGTTCGTCTTTCCGGTTTTGAGAGCTGACAACCCTAGCTCGCTTGACTCCTCTTAACTTAGCTAGGTACACTGTATACCGTTACTCAGATTTGAATGCGATTATCTCGGTAATAATCGCCCCAAAATAGAATCAATCTATTCCTGGATTCTTGATTAGAATAATTATAATTTTAAATCGAGTTTGACGAGCGATGTTTACGCTTGTTGGAACAATTTAGTGATTTTATTAGGCAGAATAGGTAACTGATCTTTGCCTATGTATGATACTGTACAGACCAAATCAAAACACGCTAGAATTTTATGACGTAATTTTTTCGAGTAAAGTTTGTGGCTGTTTTAATTATTCGCTAATTTATTCCTTGTGAATATTGTGATGTAAAATTGGAGTAGTCTTGTGTATCGAGTGTCTAAACAGCTGTACGATATGTAAAACCATTGAAACAGGGACCATTTTGATAAAATGCAGCTGAGAATGTTATTGTAGCAGTGACTACCTGCAGCGATGCTTACCGAGAAGGCTGCTGACAATACATTTGCTGCCAAATACTGCAAAAACAAACTGACTGTTTACCGTACCAAAAACTAAATACTTTCTAAACTTGACACTGGCTAAATGCACAAACCGTAGGAAGCCAAAACAAAACAAAAAAGAAACATTTCAGCAAGTTCGTAGCTACAGCCATTTGTTAGAGCATTAAATTCATTGAACGAAAATCGATTATGTGCATCCGAAAAACTACACAGAAAGTTTACACAGATTTGTCTTCGTATATTACGACTGGCAGCCAAAAAGATTATCTGCAATTCATTTAACTAAAAGCAATTAATTTCCATTAACAAATGCGCATAAGTAATATGCAAAAATATAAAAGATTGGTTCTTAATAGCAATTCAGAGCTAGCCCGGGGCATGATGTTACGTTATATGACAGTGAATACATCTTTCTCTCATGAGTTATTCATGAGGCCACAATAGCAATAATTACAGCACCAGTATTTATTACTTTCACCTTTCGTGGGTTTACGTAAACTTTCTTTATCACCGTGACTTCACTCGCTACGTCATCTCTTACATAATATTTATGAACTGGTTAAAGACTTATTCCAAAAAAAAATATTTGCATGTTAATTGCAATTTTTGCAAGTTCACTGTTTAGTGTGGGAAAAAGTGTAGCGTGAGATTTTGTGAGAAAGAAAGAAAGCTATGTATTGGAAGTTTTCCGGAGTGTGTGTGTTTCATTTTTTACACGCATTCATTCAGTAATATGAGAAGTCAATTTTTACAGTTCTGTGAATCCCGATTCATAAAATGGAGGCCAAAGTGTCGAACATCATACGACACTTTCGTTTCGATAAGTAGTTTTAATTTTTGCAAACTCAATAACTCGTAACGGAGTCTGAGGATGCGCTTGAATAATACTGTCTCGATTCAATAGCTTCAATTAAATAAACATTTAGATAAAGAATCGTTCTGTCTCATCTGTTACATTAACGGAAAATAAGATTACAAAGATTATACCCGCTATTCATAATCCTCACGACGGCGACTGTAACTTGTAGAACCGGATCTCATTTTTGGAAGTTTATTTTTTCACATTTTGTAAGTGAAAGTTCGCATTTCTCGGAACCAGTCGCGACTCTCTCACGGCTTGTTATGTTGATCTGTTATTTAACTTTCTGTGACGATCGTTATCAAACACTAATTTGTTTACGAATATTAAGTTGTGTAATTCGATTATGATAATATCGATTTGACTGGATTTTGTTAATTTTATTCATGCATTTTTTCTTGAAAGAGTTTCAAAAGTTTTTCGTATTTTGAACTTTGAAGCTAATTTAACTCTTCAGATACCGTCAATTAGAGACACAATAGTAAGACAATAGATGCGCGGCCACCGGTGGTCGCTTGGGGATTCATGAATTAATAGCTTTTATAATGTTCTTCGCGATGCATACAAAATTTTATGTATTTGGGTTTTGGCTAATATAACTGTGCTATAAACTATATCAGTCTATAAAAGTAGTTTCAGCTAGAAATTGTAGAGTTTCCTGAAAAATCGTTACTTGTGTTTCTAATGAGTTCTTTACGACATAGTTTTTCATAAATAAAAAATATTCAGCTAATTAATATATTTTAAAAAATATAAAAATTTTACAAAAAACATACTGCGCACCCGCCATTAGTAGTACGCGAGGGTCACGTTTAAATGAAAATGAAATTACTGGCAATAAAAGACTTCACAGCGACAGAAAGTGATAGCGGTCCGTGATCCGCGTCACAACTATGGAAGACATCTCGACACGAATAACAAGTGCCTTCGTACTGCGACCTTATGTCTCGCACTTTATCTATTTATTTACAATAACAAACGTCTGCTACCGGGCAGTCTGACAGCCCTTTGTGCTCCAACGACGCGGGAAATGAGCTCGAATCAGACTATGGTGTTCTTTTTTTAAACGTTCCACGACGAGAAAATTATGGCAAACAAAAAAAAAAAGAAATCATCGACAATACAAAAGCTGTAGACGTAATAAATCGAATCAAGAATTTATTGGTGACATTACCTTTTGGCAAATTAATAACATGTTAACGATAATCACGTCTCATTTCAGCTTTTTATGGTCAATCGGAAGGATAAAAAGAATGATTAATTAGCATGCTTACCATCGCTGCTACATCGGGAGTCAACTTTCCGCCTCTTGAGTTTGAGGTCTTGGAACAGACTCATGTTGTCGAGGTCACACGGGCCGCGGCTGAGTGTCATTATTCCTGTGAACAAAACAAAAGCAAACATTAGAAACAGTAAATACAGAAAACCTGTTTTATTTTATAAAAGAAAGATGCGTGTACGATTCAGTATTTAAATTAGGCGTCTTAAAAAAAAATGTATTCTAATTTTGAACGGGAGATGTCTGCCAACTTTTGTTTTAAAGAGAGAAATAAACGGTAATGGGATTTAGTGGATTAGTGAACGTTAATTTGGTAGAAACAATACGCTGTTTATTTATTTATTTTTATAATTAAGGTAGTTTTTATTTGAGGCTTGTGTTGTTTATTGCTTGTATTACTTTATCATTTAATAAAAGTTTTTTTCTTAGACTAGTAATCTAAGAAAATAATGTTTAAATTATTTGGTTTAGGCAAGGGTAACTTACGGCAATCCGGTGACATATCTGGTCTAGACACGTAGTACGGTCCAGATATGATTGGGTATCGGTCGTGCATCATGACTGTTTATTATTTATTTTCCGAGTCAAGTTAAAAATATTATCATTTTTCAATGTCAACTCGGTTCATGGCTGGTGCTGACTACGGGCGGAGAGTGTGCGACCCTAGGTTTTATTCCAACGAATTGTGATTTCCATTCATCTTACGTAGAGTACATTTTATAGCTTTGATAAGGCAGGTAATGGAATTCGTCGTAGATATCGTGTGCCCGCGTACGTTGTGAGCTCATACATAAAAGTGTGAGCATTTCAACAAGTAAATATGAAATACGTCATTTTTCACACGTCATTGTTTGCGTAATGTGTTACTTCTTTCATATTCGATGGTTTACGAGTTGTTAAGTGATGTACCACTACTATTACTCGTACTATTAAATAATTGAATACCATTATTATTTGCATTATGAAGATTAGTTGTAATAACTAATCTTCATAATGCTCCTCGGTATTATCTTATTCAGTTATAACGTGCAAGCAGACACATTTGATCGAAAATCCATGCCTAAATTACGTCTCATTTCTTAAAGGTATTTGTAGATAATGACATACATAACACATTTAATGATATTAATTTATTCTTTGTGACGAAATCCTCGTCACGAAAATCATGACCGATTGATGTGTATCTTAGTCAATCGATGTCAATTGATATAGGAATTCGCGATACCATTACGTATCTCTGCCTACACGTTTGTATTGTATATTGTACATAAATATTATGTACAAATGACAGATACAAGCACGTGACAGGTCAATGGACAGTGTTCAACGTGCGTGTCACATGGCTAGAGAAATTCGACAGCAATTTTATCAAAATAGGTTCTTTAACCTCACTTTTAAAATACATGAGTTCATGTATCTCAGCGTTGTTGATAAATTTTGTTCATGAATACAATGGTGTGGGTTGTAATGATCTGATCACGTCATCGTGATACGGACTGGAATTGTGTACGATTTCATTTTTGAACTTTTGGATACATTTGACCGTGACAGTCACGATTTTGATATAATCACGAGCGTCATATATCCGGAAACTATATCTGATAGACACACACAAACTCTACTCTCTCAACTCTAGCTATTATTACGGTCAAAAATAACGCTTATTATATTTGAATATGTTTTTCACAACAATATCATTGCGTGACTATATTGTACATTAAACTTTGGTGCGTATTTGTAAACTAGTGCTGTAACATTGACGTAGAAGTACGAGAAAAATACTCGTAAAATATTTATAGCTCACAACAGCGCTGGCAGGCACGTGATAAGAGATTGACTCATTGAAACGTCACTTCACAGTTCTACGATCGAGATTGAAACAATGCACCGTGACATAGCAACTGTATCTAATCTAAGCTTCTTTTTTTAAATACCTGTCAAATCAAATGCATAACCGTTAAATGCGTACTGAACTGACGTAAGTGTTTACGAGCGATTTGAAAGCAAGCCACACCTAATTTTCGGAGTTTGTACCTGTCTGGGTACGTAAAAAATACACAGCATCTGAGATTCATAAAGAAAAAACGTTTAATCAGTCGCTGAAATTCTAATAGCCGTTACGTCATAGAAATAAATAAACTTAGTCACCACGTAGACAGTGTTTATAAAACCGAAACTAGCGAATTAATTTAGAATTTCAGACGAGTGCAATGTTCTTCGAAACTATTTTGTCAACATTAATGAACTCTGCGACTCTCAAATAAAGTGGAATGAGTCAAAGGCCTTGATAGTGACGTGTAAATGAGTCAATAAAATTATCCGCGGATTTGGGATCCGACGATTCTCTTGCAAGCTTTTTGCGAGGCCGCGAGCTTCGACTTCCGCGGACATATAGGAAACATGACTTTATTATATTACCTTTGCACAAATATATGATGATATTAAAAGATGATAAATGGACAGTAAATAATCTCCTTCGGTTCGAAATAAATGAAGATTGGAAATACAATCTTCCAAATTAAGTTGTTAAATTAAATATGCGCATTTGTTTAAATCAATTCTTTTTGTTAAGTTTTTGGTAAAGGCGGAAGAACTGTTACGAGTATTTGTTTGATTTTCTAATAACCTTTAAAGTATTCATAAACGATATAAAGTATAAGAAAGCAAAATTAGCCTTATAATATTCCCACTACCGGGACTCGGAGCTCCTCTCTAGAAGAGGGGTTTGAGCCGTAATCCATTACGTGGCCCAGTCCCTAAGTATACTATAAAAAATAAAAGCTAGTGTACAATTGTCGTTAAATGCAATGCCAAATACGAATACGTAATCTATTTCGTTACAATCCCATGATTATATTGTCTAGACATAGCATCCTTATTTTTCAAAGTCTATTATATTCTAATTTGTTAAACTCTAGACATAAAATTACCAACTCATTTAAACCAATAAATCAAACAATTTGAATATTGACATGTTTGATTACTATTAGGCAACACATATTCAATATTCATGTATGCGGATAGATAAAGGGATAATAGTTTTGGTTGATCTTGAACGTAGCCTAAAGCAAGATCACACGGAAGAGCCCGCGCCGCGTCCCCGGCCAGGGTCAAAGAGTTGACCGCAGGTCCGCGCTCCGTGCGTCTCAACGGGCTTTGTTTAATTGCATTCATTATTGTTGCTCATTAAATAGTACGGAGGTACGTACTCAGTTGTTACTGGTGTCCTCGAAACGCGAGTATAATGTTGGAATTTGTGTGCATGTGTCAATTGTTTTTTAAGAGTCTGAATTTGTAACCTGTTGATAGTAATTCTCGTATCAACAATCCCTACTTATTATAATAAGTTTGAACCCCGCAGGAAGGACACATTTTACTTTTTATCTAATTTCATTTCCGTCTTCACACGCTCCTTAATCACACCGTCTAGCCGTCATTCACGTGGGTAAAACCGTTGGCAGAAGCTAGTGTTATACATATATGTATAAATAGTATATAGGTATGAGTAGTAGTAGCCCAGTAGTAACGGTCCCGAATCACAAATCATACAACGTGGGTAGCGTAGGTGCTATAGCTAATGAGAGGAATTCACTGCTGGAAGCTGATACCTGATAGCTACAACCTGGGGGTCTTTTAGTTAAGAGTGAATTGATTACTTTTAAGCAAGCGTGCTACATCGCCAACTACATCATCATAGTAAACAAAAACATTGGTCTTAAGAAGGTACATAAAGGAAAACATTGTAAAGAAATCGATATGTCCTAGAAATATAAATTCCAAGAGAGATGACATTTACTAACCCGTACTGGGCCTGCGTTTGTTTTGGTCCATTCTCTCAGGCCTGAGCTGAGTCCAACAGTGGGAAAAGTATAAGGCTGATTTATATTATCTACCTACTAAGCACGATAAAAAAACACAAATGCAAAGGAAATACGATTCAATTTCAATAATAACTTTCTGCTATCCTTTTCTTTTTACTGAAAGGAGTATTTCACTAATATTTCGTGAGACGTGTGCAGAAATACAGTAATTGTAACCTCATTAGGGATTTTAATGAAGTGGGGACAAGGGGTTCGGATCATTATAAACCATATTTATGGGTAAGACGAAGAAAGACTTGACGTTGAAGTAGAACAGACTTGTTTTTGGTATACACGAAGTCTAGGTACATGAGTATATTCATATTTTCAATCACATCACTGAAAGCGATCTTCTACAGACAAACTTTACCATCTTTAGGCCGGACGCACACATCCGGTTTCCGGATTAGGTTTTCCGATCAGGAATTCAGATTCGGGATTCCGTGAGAGACGCACGGAGAAAGTTTAAAAACAGATGTAAGGTTTTTTTCCGTTCGGAAAAAGTAAGAACGTGTGATAAGAGCATTTAGGTTTTCGAATCTGGATTCCTGATCGGGAAACCTAATCCGGAAACCGAATGTGTGCGTCCGGCCTTAGACAGGACGTATATATACCTAAGAGATGAAAATTTTAAATTTATTAAAAGTGCAACATACTTCTGATTACAAAACTAAGCACGCATAATAAGTTGAGGTCGTGGACATCATATTTAAAGATAGTATTTCCTACTAGCCAAGGCTGGCGCAAATTAAGGGCCTGATACACACGTGTACTGGCCGAAAGCAACGCACTTGACGGGCGGAAGTGCTGTGACCTCTGTCGCGGTCGCCCGCTTATCGCCTACGGTTCCGCGGTTAGGGTTCCGTCTTCTTGGGCCATTACACCTACATGCATTTAAAGTACCTACCTAACTAAAATCACACTGATTTGTAAAAAACGTTTGTGAGTGTGTACGTTTGTTACTTCTTCAAGCTCGAACGGCTGAATAGATCATATCATTCGGAAACTAAAATTAAATAAAGAATTTAATGTAGATAAACAAGTACTTATTATTAGCCTTTACCAGCCCACGGCTGGGCAAAGACCTCCCTTTATTTATTCCGGCTCTGAGCCACTTTTTCCTAAGGAAGATATCTAAGTCATCTCGCCATCCCCTTTGTGGTCTGCCGTGACCCCGTCGTCCGATTTCAAGTCACCACTGATAAGTACTAGTAGAGTCTGTCTAAAAAGTCAACCGACTTGGGTAATTATTAGAGTTTAATGAAATCTGATGTAGTCAACATTGGTTCAATAATCAAGGTTGATTAAGAGATATTGAGCATTGTTTACTAACAGAAAGAACCTTATAAAAAGAATATGTCGAATATAAGTATTTTTTAAATGATTAAATATTATACAAATTTCCCAAGTCGGTTGACTTTTTAAACAGATTATAAGTGATATATCAATGAATTCCTGAAGATATTACGGAGCCAAAAAAATACAAAACATTTAAGAGAAGTTTAACGTACCTAACGATGTACTCCTGAACATCGATTGAATCATAAAAATTCCTCTTGAAAGCTCAATGAGTGCTTTGGCAAGCAGCAAAATGTTTAGTAAACCATAAAGAGTATCATTTTTTTTTCAGGTTACAGTGCAATGCACTTCTTGTTAGTGTTCAGCTGTTTACTCTTGACGTGAAGTGCAGTACTGCACATAGTATAAAACAAAATGGATTTCCTTGCCTCTCTGTTTATCTGCTAATTCCCCTAAAACACGTAACGGATTTTGAAACGGTTTTCATTAATAGAAACAGCGATAAACGAGGAAGGCTTGTTTATTTTTAGTTTCAGATTTTCTGAAAGACTCCGTAGAAACATTGCTATGATTTTAAAGACAAAAGTTTTGTTTTTTTGCTTGATTTTTAGGGTCAAGCATGATTTAATTATATAATGTTATTTTAAGTTCTGTTGTGCGTTTATATTAGTTATTCTTATATGTATATAATAGGGTTTGCCTACATAGCCCGATGGATCGCCAAACTTAGGTGGCAGTCTGCAGAGTACCTACATTACTCGCAAAATAGATAGATGGTTGATGTGGTCGAAATTTGCTGGAGTGGCGATCGCGCACCAGAAAACAATGCTTTGGAAGACCTCCCATCAGGTGGACCGATGACCTGGTCGAGAGAGTCGCGATAATCCGATGGATGCGATATGCACAAGACGTTGTAGCGACACTTGTGGGAGGCCTATGTCCAACAGTGGACGTCTTTCCACTGAAATGATGAAGGTTTGCAGTAAGAAAACTATTGTGGGTTAAGCTTGCCTGTGTAATCGGCTGTTCTAATTTTTATTTAAAAAAAAGTTGTGTACAATAAAGAATGTAAGGATATATAAAAAGCTGTTTTTCTGAATGATAAATGTAAGAAGAAACGAGCTCTACAGACAGCGAAATAAGATCTCGATTTTAATTTCACTCAACCTAATTTTACTGAAGAAACATCCAGACATTTCCTAACCGTGTTTCTAAGTTTGGATGACGTCACGAGTTCCGAAGATTGTACAGTCAAACGGACGTAGAACGTATCAAGCCAGTCTCGTGTGAATGTTGCAAGTTGTCAAGGTTGCTATACGAACTGGTAGTTCTTCTTGCATCATGCCAGGCTTAGCGAGTTGGTGTATTCGGAAAATGTTAGTCGTTCTAATGGTCTAGTTAGGTCTTAGTCTTATTAAAATAATCTGGTGTCGAAAATTATTGGTTGCCGTAAACCAGTTGGCTTGAATACAGAGGAAATATGACTATTTGGTTATGTTTTTAACATGATTGTTTCACTTGAGTATCTGTTACTCTATTTTAGCCTGAAAACTAGAGTTCTACAACCAATCTGTTACAATTCAAGCAGTTGGATTACTTATACATTGTTTAATTTTTAAAATATGGCGATTAAAGACAATGTATATCCGCGTTATATTAAGTTTCTTTGTTTTTGTTTAACCATCATTATGTCTATATATTGACTTATTTATTGTTATAAAATAATATAAACATATAAGACTATCTCTTTGTCTTATCCTCGTTTCTTGTCTATTTCCTTTTCTTCTATTAAATCCATCCAGAGGTTTTTTTTTAAAGAAGGCTTTTAGCGATAAGCCCGCCTATTGTGTCACCCAGTGAAATACTTCCTTAAATTGTGTTTTCTTTGTTTTTCCTGTTTTACATACCTAGAGATTATTCTATCTATCTAGATCACTAAATATGAAAAGCGGTGACCTACTCGCATGATCCATTGAGTGGCATGTATACATTATACTTTGTTTTCGCACCTCGAAAATAAATGAACTGCCAACAAGACGGATGTTCTAAAAGTGAGTCGGTTCAAGTTATATTTAGCAAAATATATGATATCACTATTCCTGCGCAAAAAGCGTGAAGACCTTAGTATTTCCGAAACATTATGATTATCCGACCGATTTATGTGGATACTCTTCGTCTAATATGAGTATAGGTAAGATGCTACATGTTGTGTTGTCCGTATTATGTGTCAGGAAGTGGTCGAATGGTTCCGGTCGCAATGTCAGTGTCATGGCGAGGTCGCCTGCCCGATTGGGCGCCAACGACCGTCCGAGCAACTCGGCTCGACTGCTCGAGTGCCTGAGTGAACGGGCTGCGTGTACGCATGTCCCTTGGACACTTCAGGGCTGTGAAGTAACACCGGTAGCTAATAGCAGCTTTTATCGGATCTCATTTCGTATGCATAAATTCTTTATTTACATACGTGTTCGTCGATGTTTTTAGTAAACTTACAGCGCTAGCATTCTTATAGTGGCGCTGTTTTAGATATATATTCATGTACGACTAAAAAAGGTAGAAAATGTAAAATGTCTACACAAGCAGGGCAATGAACTCAAAGGTTGAAAAGTGTTAACGGACAAGTATTACCTTAAATGTACTTCCGTTTTGCGGTTTTTATTTCAATTTACTTTTTTCGGTCATTTTTTTCAACCTGCTTTTAAGAAAGTGTTCGGTTAATGACGTTGTATTTTTTTAAGTAACAAGGTAAGTATTTAATTTTATTGAAAGAGGCTTACGTATATGTTGGAACTAAAAAACCTGGTAATTTGAAAAATTCTCAAACAAAGAATTCGTTACGTACAATATTTATTTCGACTTTGTCAAAACAGATTACAATGGATCATGTTTTCGAGGCCCCAATGCTGGGCCTCTCTCACGGCCTCCGTTGCAGCGCCTTGACATTCAGATGGAGTTGCGCGTGCGCACAGCTAAAACGTTCCATTTTAAAACACTGACACTTCCGATTCGATGACTTCCTGGGCTAATAGATACCTACAAACAAAGTTGTTATTGTTTTGAACAATCTATTCTTTAGTTTTTTTTTTAAATATACGTCTTTTCTCGCCAGATTACGCAGCAGTAGCTAAAATCCCCTGAAAGTGATTTCTGAAAGATTATGAGAGCCCCATAGTGAGGTATTTTATCAAAACAATGTGCCTTTATCACAGAGGTAATGTTTATTTCTTTGTTTGTAGAAGGTATTCTCTGAAAGTACTGGTCCGATTGCTATTTTTTTTAGACCGATAGAAAGCTGTTTTATTCCTGAGTGACATAGGCTGTATTTTGCACACGTGGGTGAAGCCACGGGCAAAACCTAGTAGGTTAAAATTGTTACTAACACGAATGCACGACATTTTGTCTAAAATAAAATTGTTACTAATTCAAACGGAACACGTGGAAGATCTTTCAATGCTCCCTTACGACCTTAAGGATACAGGAAAATAATTATCATAATCGGTTATTTTTATCGGTAATCTTGTATTTTAATATTATATATTTTTAGGTCTGGTATGTTCCGTAGTTCCGTGCTTCCGTATACAAAAAATGCACCTACACTATCGGAAACTTGAGAGTCGAGATGCCATTGGTAAGGTCAAATACACGAAATATATGCGCCGTAACATTGGTGGAACATGATGGAGCCATGGTATATTGTAGAGGCGGAGAGGTAATGTATTAATATAGGGTTAAGAGTACTTTATTTTGATGTATTTGTACTTTTATCATGACACGTTATCACGAAAGCTTAGTTAGGATTTACTATGCTATATATGTATATATAATTTTTAATTCACCAATGTTTTGTTATCTGACAAAGACTTCAAATGTGATCAAAATAAATAAAAACGTGAGATTAAAACCTGTCTCACTAATATAATGCGTAACCTTTTACTATTTGGTCCTATTGACATTCACAGTGTGTTCTTCTGTACACCTAAACCACGTGCTTTCATAGCTTATCAAGCTTGTTTATTTCTATAAACAATCATGTATTGTAAAAGTATTAGCACTAAGTACATGGACCGCAACTAATGTACGTTCGGCATTTGAATTGGTGAACAATAGCGTTTTTTGACAGCCAACTAACGCACCTATTATTATCGAAACTCGCCAACGTCCTCCCACTACAATGCTATGAAAGGAAGCAGTGACATTCTGTACCTTTTCGCTTTCACCGCATTGGAAAGTGAGCGTAAAAAACGTATTTCGGCAACGGCAAAATGGCGGGAGATCAACAACCTCACCGACTCATAGAGCATAGACAAAGGGCGGCCATATTGTAACGAAAGTAAAAGTAGCCGGTCATAGTCTATGAAGTCACGATTGTGATCCACGAGATGATTTGGGAATGTCATGGTTACAGCTCAATGGTAAAACGGTACCTCTTTTGTTTTGCAACTCTATGCTGATTTTTTTTTAAACTGTTTCGGAATCTGGTGTTTGCTCAATAAGACATTGAGCCAGTAACACGGTTGTTTGTGTATGCGGTTATAGGTGTTATTGGTTTCGATACAAAGTTCACATTAGCGTGCGAACTGAATATACAGGAAGTGTTTTCAAAAATACTTTTATGAAAATTTGTAACAATGACCGACTATTGTTGTTCTTCCCGTCTATTTATACGTATATTCACATAAACAAATTACCTCTAGAGGCCATGGTATTTAGGGAAACACTGAATTAGTGTTATTGTACGAGTATTTATTTGATTGCGGGTTCTTCACTCCTAATGGGTTCCTCATAATATTCCACGACTTTCACACAACGTCATTTAGTTTCAAACTAAATAGAACTTGTACTAGACAACTGATAAACTTACTTATGTATTTCTAGATACATATTATAGACAAATTACACACCCAGACACAGAACAAATGATCGTGCAAATCACACACAACTTGGGTGGGAATCGTACCAACGACCTCCGGCATAGCAATCAAGACTACTAACCACTATTCCAACTGGCTAGTCCAAGTCAAGTTAATTAAAGTTATTATTGTATATAAATTGACATTGTTCACATAATCCGTATTTATTTTATTAAAATGCCAACTTTTCAAATAAACGAAGATTATTCAAAACAAACATTTCCGTGTAACGGAATGTGTAAATTTTTTATTTAGATTCACTCTGCTTAAAAGACTAATTACAATTCAGAAATTACTTAATACAGCACTATGTAAAACAATTGTTCAGTATCAGCTATCAATTTTACTGAGAATTCGCTTCGTAGCAAACTTCGTAGCAGGCTCTACGAGTTTTGTTACATTACGAATAAAACTTAATATTACTATTTATATAGTGTTATTGTTTTAAAATCTGTTTGTGTTCTTAACGGCAATATTTTCGAAATTATAATTTTTTTTTTGCTTAAATTTCTTGTCCTTGATCTTGATAATTTACGTAGAATAAAACACATTGCAACAATTAAATAAAAATGAATAAAAAATAACCGTTTTATAGAAAATATTTATACAATATTTAAGATTAGTTATTATTACGAATTAATTCATGAAACATAATGCATAAATATTGTAGCTCGTAGCGCGTAGCAGTGCTACGAAACAGCCATTCCCATATGTACTACCAGTAAACGCAACTTCCAATGTAGGTTAGTTTGATTAGTGTTATAGTTCAGTATTAGTAACCAGTGCGATAATACAATATATGCACGACATGATAATGTTAGTCGGTATATTAATATGATTTTTTTAAATGTTTTTTTTTTTCCATGGTTGCTGGCAGGACGTGCTTGGAATTTTTTAGTTTTTTTTTTTGCATTATGGTCGGGGTGATGTTTTGCTGTATAATCACAATATTTACCCATGGTGGAGGTCATCGTCTGCAGTTGGTGCGCGTGAGTGGAGGCGTCGTGCGCCTCACCGGGCCGCAGCCTGTCGCCCGCCGACAGCTTGTTAGCGCATCAACACGCACATCACACGAAGAACCACCTTGTTCCAAATTCACCGATCACTTTTTTAATTTACGTTTCCGAAAATTTTTGGACACACCAACTCTCAGCATAGTTTTCCAAGGCAAGCACTAGACACGGTCATGCAGAGTCCGGGGCACTTCCTGCGGAGAACACTTAGGGTAGCGCGGCGCGGGTCGCGGGCGCGTCGCGGTTGTCTGCGCTCTCCGAACCTCTCGATTCGGCAAAATCACGATAACGACTGCGCGCGAATGTCGTCATGTCGAAATTCGAAACACTTTCACCTAAATATTCCGCCTCCGTTTCGGCGACGCGGGCGTCGCTCTCGGCGCGCACGCACACACCGCTGACTCCGTCAGTGCTCAATTACGTACGCTGTAAAAATTGCGTCAGTGTTTTTCGTGGCCGAACATACACTTGAGGAGTACACTGCCGAAATATAGTTATCTCTGTCTAGTCCTCATTCACCGTTACGCGAGGAGTATTTTTGTTTCATTTTTTTTATCTGGTTGTTTCGTCCATGGACGCGCGTGTGAGTGTGTGGATTTCGATAGCGGGGTCGTTGAACTGCCGAAAAGGGATTCGGTATGGTTAGTGGCGATGTTTCAGTACGGACTGCGATGGGCCACAGTAACGTCGATGGGTGCGCGCGTGGTGTAGCGTGTGTGGTCTGGCGCTGATGGCAGTACTGTAATGGTCGTCAGCGCATAAGTAGGTTAGCCGCACGTGCACGCGCGGTTGCTCATGACCGCGCAACGACTCTGCACACTGACTGTATTGTCTTTACATTTTTTCGAATGCTATTAAGCACTTAAATTATATGCCTAAAAACAATAAATCAAATAATACGCAAAAATAAGAAACGTAAAATAGTATTTATAAGATTTTGCAACGTTGACCTTGTAATTACCTCCTTAATACAAACTGCAATATTTCCACTGTTGAAAAGATACTTGGTATTCACTATTTCGAAAGAAACGTGTTTGGGGGTTACCGACATTGACTGTTGATAATGTGTTATTTGTTCGGTTATCAAGAATGGTTTAATTGTAGTCATGACAATGCATAGCCCAGTTAGCCTTAGTTTTTGTCTGAAAGGTTAACCGGCCGATGGCACACTTGTGTGTCGGGTTACATTAAAAGTGAGTTCATTCGCATCGGCCGCTATTCACCAGAATCTAGATTACGGTTTTGATTCATTGTTGGAACAAAGTGTTGACTACTACTAATGTTACATTCACGATTTATTTAGCAAAAATTCTAAGAGTATGTGAAAATTGAAAGTGTCAAGTTCTTTAAGGTATGATGAAACATTAAAAAATCTAACTATACAATTTGAAAAATTCAGACGAGAATTTATGTAGGTATTGTGAATGTGAGGTAGCTGTGTAAGGTGATGTGATCACACTATTACAGGGTGTTGCAGAAACTTCTCAGACATTGCAATAGACTGAATTACTTAATAGTGATGGGGAGCCCGTTACCTTCATAAGGTTTAACGATGTATGCAACAACACTATTCTGCTGCAAGTGCTGCTTATTTTGTTGTGTAGGTAAATAAATCTAGAATAGGCGTGGGCTCGCGGATGACAAGCAATAGGTAGCTCGTCGTCCTCCCATCCATAGGTAGGTCAAGTCGACGGCACAATAGTGTTACGCGCCTCAAAGAGTTGTTAGCAAAACTAAACTGCGGATACGTTTGAAAGAGTGATCGTGGCCTCAGTGGGTTTTAGTCTGTAAAACTCTGACATGCCCTCTCGGTTCACAATAGAGCGATAGAAGTGATTGGATGATTTCCCGTCACAAAAAAGGTAAATAACAATATTGGAAATATGAAATAACGTAAGGGATATTTACCTAAACTGTAAAAATGTCCCTTACGATGATTCATACAACTGGTATCGATAAATCTATCATAAAGCCTAGAAGAAGTACTTATACAGGATGCCATACACACTTTATAAATATAAAGTAAAAAAGTAGCCATAATATTCAAGAGTCCCGAGTTTTTCTCGGCATCCATACAAGTTTTACGTACAACTGGTGCCCTCGTTGTATTAAAATAACTTGTAGACTGAAGTTATTTTCAAAACTAGTGAGTTGCTATGGCTTTGGCCACTAAACTTTGTACTTTTATAACAAATGGCGTCTTTGGTTATTGCTCCGCTTCCGCGGGCCATAGCGTCGTTATATATAGCTTATGGTATAGTCAGCCTTATAATGTTCCCACTGCTGGGACTCAGGCCTCCTCTCTAGAAGAGGGAATGGGCCCTAATCCGCCACATGCATTTAGCCTGTAGTGTTTGTTATGAATCTGGTTATCCCATGCAGAAATATTTTAATCAATCCCAGTGGCGGTTTCAGAGATTAACGCATTTAAACAAACAAAAAACATCTCTTCCGCTTTGCTACAACATATATTTGGGTTTATCGCGAACATACCCGACAGACAGACGCGATAAGGGACTTTGTTTGTTTTATAGTATGTATAGATTATACATAGTAGGTATAGTATTGATTTCAGCCTATTTCTCTGGAGTAAAAAACATCTGGATGTATCTAGCAAATTTTTTGAAAATTTTACTCTATACTAGGAATAACTCCTGTATCATGGGTGCCTTCACAAAAATGACACTGACCTGGAACATCTAACTGTAGGCCATACAAATATTTGTCTCGTACGGGAATCGATCCCACGACACGCAGCACAGCGGCCAATCACGCAACCACTGCGCCAACTGTCCGTTAGCACATAGATTTTTACTACTCGTGTTTCAAAGCACACCTATTCGTCTGATCCCCATCCGATGGGATTCCACGTACACATGAATCACTCAGCCGGCCAGTCAGTACGACTCCTGCCAACTACACGTAACATTAAAAATAAAAGATATTTTAAATGAGATTGACAACATGTCATGCCGTTGCTGCGACCATGCGCTGCTGGTATGCGTTCGAAGTCAGGTAGCCGCGGTATATTTAGCCAGGAGCGACCGAAACTGGGTTAACTATTCTCCCGAGAAAACACGGCCACTCGAAATATTGACGCAACGGGCTATGTATGGTTGGCCTATCTGAAGAATGGGTGAAAGCGAGCTGGCCCGAATAACCCCATTCTCGGTGCTACGAAAACAGGAAGTCTTGCAATATTCGACACCATACGTTGTTTCTTAGAAGCGCGTCTGTTCAACTTGTGAACTATATTTAGTGATAATGAATTTTTATGGGCTGTTAATCTGTTATGTAGCTTTATGAGTCAGTGAGTCAGACTTAGATGTCATTAGACACACACGATTTACTTGAAGGCATTTCTAATTATGTGTTTTACGGAAAACTACGTCAGTGGAAGTTATTAACACGTAGTTAGTAAACTATGTGAAGTGTATGACGTTAAGTACCTAATCTCAGTATCTACATATTTTTTAAGTATTTGGCTTGGGTACTAAGTCCTTTAAGTGCAATTAGAATACGGATGTAACATATTTAATATAATATTTTGTAGGATTGGGCAACATATGTATAGAGTCGGCCTCCTCAGCGAGCTTCGTTGAGATAGTCAATACTATAATAAAATCTCAGCTCTATTTTGTAGAGATCGCGCCTGTTTCAATGATTCCACATTTGTGTGTGGATAATATTGTCCAACAGTGTAGACTCTTGATATATAAAACTACAGTAATTTTACATGACAATATGTACTAGGAATAAGTTGTCGAATATTTAAAACAGCCTCTGAACTTCACTCAATAAATCTGTGTGGTCTTTTAAATATTCTTAATTTAAAATACCACACAGATTACACAAACTTTTTTATTTACCGATTTAAAACAGCGAGGGTCATTGTGCACCCCCAATATATTTTCTATCAATTAAATCCGATTATCAACTGATTAAAATATCTATAGTCTGCAGACTACTTACAGAAATAATTTCAGCGAATGAAAGATAAACTTTAAAACAATGAATAAACAAAGTAGACGCTGAGACAGACCACATAGGTACTTATGTATTAGTGTTGACGCTGAACTCTATCGATGACAATCTAGTCCAAAGATAACGTTTTCAGACAACATGACCAAATTTCAGTGAATGTTATCGATACCAGAATTACAGGTGTATCAAGCCTTACCTAAATTCTTCGATTAAATAAATATTGACTTTGATATTAAAGAAAGAATTCTGCTAAAGTTATCTTTGACAAACTGACAACTTTGTTGTTGTTTGTTGTATTTTGTGTTGAAGAGTTAACAATATGATTTCGCAACTGCATTACAGAATTTAGAATTTCGTTCCCATCGTTTGAAATGTTTATCAGTTGCTTAGTGAGGCGTATCGACGAATTCATTGTATCGATAGTCGATACCTACACTGGATGCGGTGTGGAT
This sequence comes from Mythimna lalbum, assembly GCA_949319445.1. Lineage (NCBI taxonomy): Eukaryota > Metazoa > Arthropoda > Insecta > Lepidoptera > Noctuidae > Mythimna > Mythimna lalbum. The sequence goes on along the minus strand of OX439346.1, from coordinate 18,042,209 downwards.
ATTTTTCACACGCTTCACCGAGACTAGGTGATCTAGTTGGAGTTGAACGACCTACCTTAAGGTGGTGCATCACGACTCAAATTTTCACTGTTTTTCATACAACCGCTCATAACTGATTATGACGTTATTACACACTTTTCATTAGATATTTTGGAAACACAGTATCTTGTGGATATTATCTAGGTTTCTAAAGAAACCAATTTCTAAATTTGTGTAAAACTAATCCAGTAAAAACCTCTGAAAATTTCCTATTTTGTATGAACTTTGACACTTCATAATTTGCCTAAAAATTAAAAAAGTCAAAAAAGTAATCCTCTAGAGACCTTGCAAATTTTATTAAAATTCTAAATGATGACAACTTTTTTTTTTAACTTTTAAGGGTTTAAAAAAACAGCTATTTCCTGGAGCAAGTTTTGTGAAATTTTCGAGTAAATCTCGGAATTACCGAATACTAACAGAATTTCCAGGCGTTATCTCTCTTTTTTTGCGTTGCCTTTTCGTCAAACATCACGTTGGATTGCATTAAATGAAGTAACAAGCTTTTAAACCATTTTCGATGTTTACGATAAGCTAGTGGAGAAGGACCCTCTTAAGCGGAACCTATTAATCTGGTAAAATGTTTAGAAACAACAACCAAAATCAGGAGTGATTATGATTTGATAAGGCCACAAGTTGTTGATAAAATTGTTTTTTTTTTTTAATTTACGAGGATAGTTCACGAAACGAACTTAAATGGAAATATGGCGATCGCATGTTTATTTTGTGGGACACCTGTTCTTATCTTTAAAATCAGAATTCAAGAAATGCGTATTGCGAGCAATGTTGTTTACCTACAAACAGACGTGAAGTGAATAATAAATTATTGAAGTAATTCGAATCCTGAGTTGACAATGAATTATTTTCATGGAGTTATTGTAATCAATATTGCTTTGAAAACATCTAATTCTGGTTGGAATTGCAGTAAATCCTGTCCTGTACTGTAGGTACATACCTACAAGATTATCACGTAGATAAATGGGCGCGTTGTTGTGATCTTTTTATGTATCAGTTACCGGAACGTTTGCCTTGTGACAGTCCGAATTCTGCCGAGTCGCACGATAAGGTGTGAACGACCTCACTCATTGGTAAACATAGCGACAAAGCGAACCTAAATGAGTCTACTTCAACGTTTCCTCGTTCTTAATTTTATTTTGTTAATTGTAGACGAGTGACCGTGACAAACCGGAATGATAAGGTTATTTACACATTTGTTTCTTTTAGGCCTGATTTTTCAATAGTCTGATAACTGTTTTCTAAAGAATAATTATGACGGTTTGACACATTTTCTATAGGTACTAAAGCTGTCAAAATACCATTTTTATTCCTGTGTCAAATCAGCTCTTAAATTTTTTACAAAAGAGTTCGGAAATCGGGAAATTTTTGCTCACTAATAAAAGTTTTATTTGCTACTCTAAAAAATTGTTTACAAATATTTTTACACTATGGAACAAGACCATAAAACTTGGAAGATTATAATAGGCTATAAAACTTTGTCCGACCACAAACTTCCAGAACGTTAGCTTGGAAGTGCAAAACTAAAACTGCGTCAACTTAACAATGAACAATAGTTATGTCAATGACACTAATCATCACCATTGTGTGACATTTTGGCTGGCCGGGCCAACCACAGCTGCAAATACATTGCCAAAATATACAATGTATGCATTTAATACAGATCTTATCAGCTTTAAAAGAAAGTCTAGTTAGGTACCGACTAAGCTATCATCATCTCTCTACCCTTTTCCCAACTAGGTTTTTCTTTTTTTTGGTGGGAAAACTTCCAATGACATCTCCGGCCCTTGGGTGAAGCAGATTTCTACTGACTGTAACCCACTCCCAGCTTCTTCATTGCCTTTTATTCAATATTCCAGGACCGGGTTTTCTTTTCAGAAGTGAACCCATGGCTTCAGTAGGCTTCCCAACTTGCTTGAGGTTGTCTTCCAGTCAAACTGGATGCGACTGAATACCAGTGTTTTACATGGAACGACTGCCTATCAGAACTCAACAGACCATCAGAACAGTTACTGGGTAACCCGATTCTTCTTGATTAACCCAGAAAGAAACTGATGGTCTGACTTTCTGACATCTGACTACCTGTAATAACTTTTAAAAACGAATGACCACCGAGACCAATGGCTTTACATGCTTTTCGAGACCCGAGGTGTCAGTTATGTTCGACATAAACTCAGAAAGTAATATGAAACGAAAAATTCTCATTAGTACTTCCCGGCTTCGAACCTGCAACGTCATACGTAAGAACCGGCCTATACATAAATAAATTTTATAACAAACCGAAATTTAAATTTACGAGGTCATTTATTCCGAAATAAAATGAATTTCACACGCAAAAAATCCTATTTACATATCTCATAGAAATTACTAGAGTTGAATGTCAATGGCATGAAATTTTGCGTATATTAATAGACGCGAAATTGTATAAATGACCCTAACCTAACTATGAAAGTTATGCGAGGAGATTTCTAATGTGAAGCGACGGCCTACTAGCGTGTTTTTGTTTATAAATATTATAAAAAAACTGTTTTTATACGTATATATTCTCCAATTACTCGAAAACGTCTGGACCGATCTGAAAAAATATTTTTTCGTTTGAAAGAGTATACTTTCCAGGTAGTCTCATGGGCATCAGGTCAGGATCTAGCCATGGAATCCTGAATAAATCAAGGGAACTCTTCAAATTTCGTAGGCACACTTGTAATGGTTACATTTTATAGTTACTGAAGACCTTGCTCACTACTTAGGTTTAGCAACTAAAAGTATAAAAATCTGTTAAACAAAAAATTAAAGCCGACTTCACTATAAAAAAACATTTAAAAGAGCAAAATAACTTTAATTTCTGAAACCGGTATTAAATAACAAACAAAAAAAACAGAAGAAGAAAAAAGTTTCCAACGAATTGAGAGCTGCCTTCTTTTTTGAAGTCGGTTAAAAAGGGAAGATTACAGAGGGCATGCGTGAGTGATTATATGACACATGTTGTGACAGTGGCTAGGAGTCAGCAGTGGCCTGCTTCCTATTACATAAGAGCATGTTGTTCGGCCGCCGCGCACCATCGTGGTCGCGAGGCCTCGCTGCGCCGCGGAGCCTAGTTTCACAATCGCACCGCTCAGCCACCGCAGCCGTTTTCACTTTTTCGCTGTCAAGAACGAGCGCTAACGATAAACAAACTAACATTTTGGCCGTCACTGCCAACCAATAAATTAAATACAACATGTCAAAACTACCCGCTCATGCCAAATGATTTCGACATCTAATGCTTTGCATCTGAGTTCAAATTGCATTAAAATAGTCGCGTAACCTACGACAAAGTTCACTGTGCACATCGTGGCTTGAATAGCGAAACGTAAGGTCTTTATTCACGATAGTACAAACGTAATTTGAACCTTACTGGTACGCCTTAGTATTCAAATTTATGTAGCGTTAACTACAATAAATGCTGTTATATTATACAAGGTTCGGTTGTAGAAATACCGAGGCTGTTCATTGACCTTTTTAGGCACATAACACTAGCGAAACAAAAGACGAATTTTATTAGATATAAAGAGGAACCTTGATCTGCAATACACTGCCTTGTTGTGAAACAAGAAAACGAATTTAGTAATATCTATTAATACCACTGATTTATTTAATAGCGTTGATAAATTCGGTAACGTTCATAAATTCTTTAAGCAGTTTAGATTAACTGGCTTTTCAATGACAATGATTCCCACATTGTCATTGAAAAAGTCTTCAACGACTGACTTTGCAGGCAGCGTAAGATGTGAAAGATTGGCGTAGCAGCTAGCTCGTAGCGGCGTAGCTCGTAGCAATTCTCGTAGACCCCTTTACGTACATGACATTGGTAAACACTAACTTTGATATAGTTATGGCGAAATCAGGTTGTTACAAGTATTTATATCGTGAAAACATCTTAGTTTTGTTACTTAATATTTTGAAACTAGTTACGAATTAAATGTTCAGATCATTTTGACCTCCACCTTTCATTTGTGCATTAGTAATGCTGAAAATGCACTGTCATTAACTGATGTTAGTTTTTTAGGTGATTAAAAAAAATGGTTAAAGAAATAGTTTGTGCAGTGGAGTTGATCGGTAGCACGACATTGTGTGGGGATCTAAGACTGCGTAGCTGTCATAACAATCGTAAAGCCTGACATTGCCTCTCACCGCCACGTAACACAGACTTACGTAAAAGGTCTTTACCCTTGTTTATTTGGGACAGCCATATCAAAGAGATGTTTTAATTTACGAGTGTTAGCACTTGTCCGATTGAGTAACTTCGTAGTCATACAATAATACATATTGCTGGCGATCATAGCACATCACTTTTCAATTTGTGTTTGAGCAATATCTTTGAGCTTTTAGCAGTTTGTCGACGAATCACAGTTTGCTTTGTGTTTGCGAAAGATGACTTTCGAAGATCAGATGGTAGGGTGTGGCTTTTAATAAGAAAAGATATAATTTATAGTTCTGAGTATTTTAATCGATGGTAGTAATTAAAATCGATTAGTCTCAATTTATGAAACGAATAGTTCATTAAATTTTACTGTTGTCGAAATCATAATCGTTTATCTTACTGCTGAGTTTAGTTATGCGTAGGAGTGTTATTTACTAGTTTTTCACAAGAGATTGATTTTTTAATTGTTCAAGTTTTCTTGTAGGTACATATTATCTAATCTAACTAGCTGCTGCCAGCGACTTCGCCCGTTTGATAGTAGAAAATTATCTCAAGGGAAAATACTCAGGGGGATAAAGAGATATTCTGTGTCAGATATGGTCTACTCGTGTACGAATTTTCATTTAAATCTGTTCAGCTTTTTGAAAGAGCATGCCACACACACCTACACACACGCTCACAAACTTTCGTCTTTATAGTATTAATATCATATTTAATATACTTAATAAGTAAATTGCTTCTTACTAAGTAAGCAAAATGTTAACTTAATTTTATAACGTCAATGAGTAGTTTATACAGTTATCTACTGTCATTATTCTGGCGCAAAAACCTTAATGTGGATTTAATAACAAAAAAAGACCAAAAATGTTTCGTTCAATTACCCAGCTACGCATGCGCTTGCGGCGATTTCGCAACCAAATGGTCTAGACTCTAGACTGCTAATCCTAGATTATAGTTTGAAATTACGTATTGTATAATAGCTACTTAAAGAGAAGACATTTCTAATATGGGAACAAGTTTCTATTGGATTTTAAATCAACAAAAAAGGTAGTTTTAATGAGTTGAATAACTTTATGATAATTATTTTGTTAGAGTCATCTAGATATGAATAAACAGAAAATAATTTGAATTCCATCGATTTTAATTGACCAGAAGGTTAATTCTCGTATTAAAAATACGTTAAAAAAAGTTGCAATATCATCTCAGTGACAATAAATGTCAGAAACTTGTCAAAATGTAGAAACATTGGACTTACTTTTAATATTAATATGTTTAATGTCTTTGGATATTAGCGACTGCAGTGCGAATGTGTAGTTATTTAGTTTATCCATTTTAGCATATGTTTTATACATAATTTAATATAAAATTTATTATAAATCTATGCTTTACTTGTATTTACCTTTTTTCATTATTTCATTCCATTTACCACTATTTTTCTCTGCATCACCAGAAGTTAACTGGTTGAAAATGCTTACGAGATTACGTCCACCTCTGATATTCTGTGTGCATAAAGTATATAAATAAATACGTAAGCTATTGATATGTAATTCGGAAATGAAGGAAATGCAAAGTTTTTGGCTCTGACAATGGAATACCCGCTGTGTATATATGCATTACTAACGCTGTCCAAACATTCCTGCATGTCTAATGCAGGTAGGTGGGCAGTAACGTCGCTCCTCACAATGCACGTGTGCTTACACTTTCGCAAGTGCCGGGGATGGCTGGTGCATCCTTGCGTAAGCCTGCACAGGCGACGACAATGTCACACCTTATGTAAAATCGGACTTTGATAATCACATGCAGCACTTTTTCCACGTGCGGCGACCGGTGTTTTAGATGTAGATGCATATATGTAACATTATACTTCTGTTTTCAATTCTTTGTATGTTCTATGAATCGTCCGACGGACTTTTTCTGTAAAATTACAATCACCGTTCGAATGCACGAGATATAATCGCGAAACAAGCAATTTGTCGGTCTTCCCATAGAGCTACGTTAATTTAAAACTTGTGTGAAACTGTTGTTTCGTAAATAATAGGGTTCTTATTGTTTATAAATTTACACTTGACTCACCGCGAACCAGTTGCACGCAGTTACGAAATTTTCACGAGACCAAAACACTAAAACGAATTTCCTCATATAAACTGGCGTTAACCCAGCTGCGAGAAATACTTGTTGCGGCGTCATCCGTTATGTTTCATGGTATTTTAGTTTCCCTATTTATTGCTCGCATCTATTTTGCCGCTCTGAAACGTGATACGCGTTGCGACACCGACGACATCAACAAGCATATGAAATTCAGACCGAAAGCTATACGTTTCCAACGATTAAATTTGTCTTTCATTAAAAAAACGTTTTGCTGCTAAAACATTACAAATGAGGGCAATGAAAATATATATTTGCTTGGAAAAAATCATGACAAACAGGCGACAGTCATATGTTTAATGTCTCTCCAAATGGAAGAATAAATGAATGCGCTGACACGCTTAACAGCTTTCTTTCGAAACAACAAAACGGCGCGTAAATGTGTTAAAGTATAATTTCGAAAATATCTTGCCTTTACTTAGTTAACACATATACTGAGAATTTTGTTTAGCGAAAACTTAAAAAGCATCTGGTTAACGAAGTCGTTTATAAACGTGATAGACCGGCGCATCCTGTCGCTATTCTCGTTGATAGCTAAAAGCAAACGTTAGTGCAACTGTTACATATTTGTCTCATGCGATAAGATAATTAGGTCTGCAGTTTTGAGTGGTTCGGATGCAGCGGAGGGTTAGTGGGGGTGCTCGGGCACGCGATGTAGTCACGCGAGCGCGCCACACTAACACACTGCTAAAGAAACTGCGAGGAAAACGCCTTCCGGGGTGAACGGCCGCGTTGCGTAAAGCGCCCGCGCTGTGGCGCAACCGACCCCCTCTACGGTGCTCCAACAACGTGACGCTGCGTGTGCGCACTCGCAGCGCCATCTAGCGAACGCTTTCGTTGTCATTATATGAGTACCACATTTACATATGTTTGTTGTCTAAGACTCAAGCTGTTTTCCTGTATCTTCTTCTATGATGTGTTTAATTCATGAATCTCCAAGCGACCACCGGTGGCCGCGCATCTATTGTCTTACTATTGTGTCTCTAATTGACGGTATCTGAAGGGTTAAACGAGATTCAACTATATATTTCATTGATCTACACTTTAAAAGACGAAACGCAAAATATTTAAATCGCTGTGCAATGATGCGCTAAACAGTTTTCATTTCGACTCGTTGCCAACTTTCTTTATTGCAGCGTCCGAAATAATAATGTAGTCTTTATTTCAAGTCTTCATTTTCTTGTAAACACTTGTCAGATTTGCATCGCCAAGTGCCTGAATACCTAATAATGAACATATAACTCACATACTTTGCATTTATACTACAAAAACGTGGCGACTAATAAATTGCAATACGTAGCGAGTAAAGCGGGAGTGACGAAACGAAATTTAATTCCTAGGTCAAGGTTTGGCTTCTCTTCGAAATGGGAAAATTGCCACACATCGGCGACCTTAACTCGGCGCGAGTCCGCCAGTTTCGTAAGACGACACCGCGAATAAAGCCTCGAATACACTCACCACTGCCAAAGTGAGTTAACACGTGGAGACCACTATGAATTTCGATGATACTCATTTATAAGGGATTTTAAAGTAATTGATGACAGTTGAAAAGATATCGTGAGTCACAAAATCTTGCATCAAACCAAACTTGTATACATCTATGTGACATCATTCGGCAGCCAGTTACCATGGCAAGTTACGTCACGTCATGGAAAATGTTGAAAATCATTATAATAATTGCATATTTTGATTATGTATAATTTCAAATTAAAAATCAAGTTTAGTAAAATATTATCGGCGTTGCATCTTTAAGCTCAATGGAGATGAGGCTTTAAACTCTGCCAAAGAAATGGAAAGTGTGTTATACAACGTCCACCTGAGTTCGCCGTGAAAGGCGCGTGAGTTTTTAATGTCAGCCACCCGTGGTCAAGGCTTAAGTTTTTTGAATGCTTGCTTCACGCGATTTTATCTCCTGTTTTAGTACACGCTTACGGACTGTGATTGACGTAGTCTACACTTCACCGCTCCGATGCTTTATGTAGTGTTGGAATTAATCTAATTGAGCAATCTGACCCCTAATGTATTTCAATGAAGAATTACTTAAGTGGATATCAATAAACAATCTCCATTTTATACGATACGTAATCTTCTTTTATTTGAATCCACGTAACGACATTGAAAGCTATGTTAAACGCATAAAAAACATAATACAAATTGACTTTAAGAAACATCTCAAACAATTCGCATAAAAATTACATAAGCCGTAATCACAATAGGCGTCTATAAAGCGAAGAAAGTTCATTGTCTTCGGAAATAGAATTTGAATCGAAAGCGAGAGTAATTGTCGGTCTATGCGGCGCGGGCGCAAGCACGTAACGGGCAGGCAGCGGACTCGGCGCGCGGCGCAACGGTACCGGGTGTAAGTTACGGTACTTCCCGTAGGAACGGGTCCGCGGCATCCCGCAACACTAGTGTTGGTACCGCATCGGATTAATGTAAATATCGACGTATGACAATCACAGTTTGCGTCTTATTAGTAGACTTTTGTTAGGGTTTCCGCATAGATTGAGAGTTGGATTTACTTGGCTTATTTTAGAAGAAAAGTATGTTAAATAAAACATTGTTACGTTTTATTCATGAACGTTTTATCGGAACGTTTAATTTTTTTTTTTATAATTAGTAGCGCATAATATGTAATGTTGTTAATATAGTGTGTAATGAATGTAGTGCAATTACAGCGTAAATAATAATAAACACATTATAAGTATATTTATGGATGTAAAAAGATTGTAAGTAATAAAACATCGTGTTAACTAAATTTTATCTTGCGTAATAGTCAAGTAGGCAAGTCATTACTTTTAGACTTTTACTTTCTATGTTCATATTATTTGAGATATTATTGTGAGAATCTCTTTTAAGAAGAATTCCTTGAATATAATTTTGATCGAATATTTTACAGCGATCGTCATATTCATCAACATCTTCCTGCCCTTGCCCTGTGTTATTTGGGTTCAGAGCAACACGTTTTGCACGTTTTTGCTACCATCATATTATGGTACGCTAAAAAAATATTCCATTGATTTTAGCATGCTTAAAACGATTTAAAATGTGTGGAGTGTAGAGTTATGAGTAAAAACTGGGTGAAACTATTCTAAGCTGTTTCAAATTATTTTCAAGTGTTTTCGTGTACAATAATATGTGTTACACTGTTACAAGGACAAAGCCCAATTGTGCGTACGGGCGGGCGGCGAGGGGTCAATAACACCGGACTGGGTTAGCGATGAAATTTGTCGATAGCTCAGGCTGTAACGCGCCAACACTACTTGAGCACCGGTCAGCCACCATTGAGACCTTAACCACTTTCTCTTTCGATGGCCACTGATCGTGCTTGCATGTACTGTTGTACACACAAACACATGCTGAGATTTTACGTGTTTTGTGTCAATGTACGTGTGAATTGTCGGTTACATCACGTAACTTTGGCTGACGCATCAGTGGAGCGAAAGGTCAGTATCTATTTATAGTGTAGTTACGCTCACTTTCCATAAGAATGTCCACGAGATCTATTCGATTTCAAGATCGTTCACCTCTGTTGATTAATTGTCCCACGTGTACTTAGTTATGGGCATGTCATTTAATTAATAATGACCTGTGTCAAACGCGACATGCATTTGTCATGGGATGAGAGGACGAATGTTAATGAGTTCTTTGTTTATTGTTGTGTTTTGGAGACCTTGGGAAAAGTACACCATCTGCCTGACGCTAGCTATGATTTAGTGAATTCTTCTCCTTTATTTACGTACTTTTTGAGTTTAGTTGAGTACTAGTTGAGCTCCTTAGTAGTCCTGAGTTGAGTTACACGAATACTGACAATTGCTTGCAGTGACAGGACAGGTCCGCTCAAATCTGAGTAGTTATTTCCTCAAAAGTCCATCAAACTCAAGTTTGCATGGTAATGATGATATGATTTGATAATTTAAATAACGGTATGATTTGACTATTATATGTACTGTTTGGACTTTAAAAGAAACTTTCGGTGTTGTTTCTCAAAGTAGTCAGTCACCGACCTTTTTTAGTTTACATTGTCGAAAACATTGTTATATGATCAATTTCAAATAATCATCGTACTTTCGTTTTTATTTTTGTTTTCATATAATTCCACAATAGTTTTGACTAATCAGAAACTGCATGTGCAACAAAGTAGGGTAGTTCGTACTGAATAATTTGCGCCAATGTGATTAGCACAATAGTTGCAGGCGCGAGTCCATGACTCCTCGATAACATTGTGCTGCTACTCGCACAAAGGTTTAGCGACAAGGCCACCGCAGGGCTGCTTGCGTGGGAAACCTTATTGCAGTCACCGACTAGATTGTCAGTTGTTTGAACTTAGATGTTGATGTTGGTAGTGCTTGCGCAACTTCACGCTGTTATGTTGGCAGTTAGCTTGATTTGAATATATGGGTGTAGCTTTAGTTTCCGCGTGTAACGAAAACCGAATTGAGTACCTTTTCTAGCAGATTAGTTGTTGAGTTAACGATTTTTCTGTACTGTTTTTTCTTCATTTACTTATTAAACTTGTAACAAATTACATAAATGCAAAAACCTTTCTTGTTTATTGCTCTTTCTTTTAGTGTAACTCGCATCAAACTCCTTTGCGTGGTTTAGAAGGAGTTAGCGAATAAATGGACAGATGTAGGAAGTATAGGATTTAATACTATGTAAAGATAAATAGCTAGATAATACATTGTTAGGAAATGAGTTAGCTGTGTCCTAGCTTTGGGAGCCGGCGAACCATGGGTTGCACGCCGTCAGGTCGCCCGGTAAGGACCTAACCCAGGTCAATCGTGCGTTGTGTACACGTGCCTCAAAGAGATGTATGCAAAAGTGACTAGGCCAGTAAGGCCTGACGTTTGCCAGGGCTACGACTTGTTTGAAGGAGTTACCGTAGCCCTCGTATAAAGGGCAACTTCAGGAACACTGTGGGTCAGTCAGTAAAAGTCTCAGTTTACAGTGACAGTTATTTTATTTTTGTCAAAAAGTATCACTGTATACAGTCAGTTTAAAAAAAAACAAAACAAAACATTAATAATAATAATTATTAAGTTGAACTTTTGGCATTTTACAGCTAAACAGGTGTGGCTTCAATCATAGCTATTTGAAAGTCCTGCACTAAGTTTATGTTTGTTTTTTTTAAAGGCTAGGCTTGTTTAATGTTTGCCTGTTCACCTGAGATTGGCTGCATTGATTTGTACTTAGGTCACAAGCAGCCGTGGGCAGATGGGCGGCGATCGCCTACTCTATCCGCTGACGGCTTTGTGATTGATGTAAATCAAATGTTCTTATGTACATTGTTATATGTACATAGTATTATTTAGTTATACAGGGTTGTACCAGCTTACTGATAATTTGGTTGTTTCATTTATAAATCTATATGCCTAACTAGTGATCCTAGCGACATTGGCATTATTTTTAGTACATGCGAAAAATGAAAATAGTTTCTTCAGAATCAGTAGGTAACTGAATGGATTTCAATAGTTTTTACACCATGTTATATTTTTTCCCAAAAATATTTTAAAAGGTCACAGGTGTGGTGTCCAACACCACAGATACTAAGTATAACATAGGTCACGGCAGGTCATAGCGGGCATTAGGCCCCAGTAAAAAAGCTGGATGTAAGTGTAAAACCAACTCTCAGTCGCATGGATGGCCCGGTGACTACCTATGTATTTTTGCTGACATAACAAGCTTATAACTTTGTGATTTTTCAAAATACAGTTATGAAATTTTGTACATAGATTCTTTACACAATAGGTACTTGACACGAGTTTTGCATATACTAAAACTAAAGTTATATGTTAATAATTTAAATAAAACCTCTACATAAAAAGAATTTTACCACCAAGGAGCGATGCGATATTTTAAACGTCTGGCAATTTTTTCAGCAATAAACACTACAAATGAGCAATTTGACATCAAATAAATCATTTTAAGAACAAAATACAAACGCTACAACCAAAAAATCAAGCCAAATCATTAATCATTTTTATCGTGAACTTGCCCCCATACCCTTCGAAAAATGTACGGAGCACAACTGTACATTCCAGAGCACCACGCGGTACTGTCGCGTACAAATTGTTGGTGTCGGCGCGGTACAGTCGTGGATGACGGTTTTACGGTCTTATCATCATTGACCTTAATTTTAGACAGCGCATACCTCCCGCTCTCGTCTCTAGCCATCTGCGAATATGTTTTATGTACCTACTTATATTTTTTTATTCTTATTTTATGTACTTAGATATTTTTTGGGTTACCAGTTTGCCACACGTGTCTTTTGAATTAAGATTTTAGTTTTAGTAAGGACGTTTTATTTATTTTATATGAGGTATCATCAGGGCAATTAACACTGTAATTAATCAACGTTTGTTTCATTATCAGGGTATATATTTGAGTTTGGATTTCCCCGAATAATGTTCAAATAAATTTATCTATATTTGTAAAAATCATCGCCACTTTTAGTTGTTATTTTATAACTCAAGAACGGGCTCACCTATCCAAACCAAATTTTTAGGCTGTTTTTCGGACTATTTAGTAGATGGTTTATGTGAAGTTTGGTAGGGTAGAGTAGGGTATAGTAGGAAAGAGCGGGAGCGAAGCCGTGCGGGCAAAAGCTAGTATATTATGATGTATTAACAAAAAATGTGATAAAAATATTTAATAAATGCCTACTTACAAGAAAAATACTCAAACATACCTATGAGGTCTGGTGTAACGGCTGACACACATTCTAAATTGTCATATATTTTAATGTTTTCGTCGTAAAATATTTTGAAGCTTCTTAATTTACTAGAAATGCCAATCTGTGGATCTATCAAAATTTATAGGTAATAATACAACGTTAGTGAACGCCCGCGCAGCGTGCCTACTACGAGTAGAAACTAGGACAGACAGACCGACATCCCAACTGGCTGACGTATCTAGCGTTATGATCTCTGTGTTATTGTTATTCTCCATGTGAATTTTAAAATAGGTTCGTGTAACGGCTACAATTTGGTGTTTTACATTCGCCTACAGTAGTCTATGAAGCGTTGGTGTAGCTTTTGTGAACTGACGATAAACAATAGTCCATAGGTTGGCCAACGAATGAATCAGTACGTACTATTTTAATAGTGTTGATGTCATGAACGGGAAATAAGACATAGGTCAGTAACTGCCTACTGGTAAACAGTCAGTTATGCCACATAATGTATTTGTAGTGGGGTAGTCTATTGGTGTGGTCGGATATTTCTGATCTAAACTTAAAAGCAGCTTAATGGACTTCATTTTCGTTTTTTTTTGAGATGAGAATATATCAGGTAACTTCTCTCGCTCTGGGTGGGTTGAGCGAGATGGCATGTGAGACTTTTACTTAATAAAAACCACCTGAGTTCTTTAAGTTGCCTTTTGTAATCAAGGGTTGCAGTAACTCTTTCGAAAATTCCCGTATCCCGTTACTAAAATGACGTCATTTTAGTACTTTTCTTTATAATATTAATACATTTTTTCATACCTATATGTACTAGCGCCCAATTCAATTTTACCCGACACAAAACAACTAGCGCCATCTATTAGTCCCAAGCGTGAACAAAAAGATAAATGATTGAAACGTTGAATGAATACAGGTTAGATGACAAAGTTCTTGTCGTTTGATCAACATTTAGTAAGTGCTTGCATACTAATACTTGTTTATAGTACAAACGGATGTGTTATTCATTCATGCTTCTGAGAAAAACTTTATCTTTGGATCGTATTGCACAGTATTATAATTAAATATTTTATTATCATTTGCCCGCAGCTTTGCTTGACCTTCGGAGTTATGAAAGAGGGTTTAGCACGTAGTGTAGTGCGCTAGGAAAAAACGTCATGACATAATACAGGCTGCAAGTTGTCTGATTGAGAATTTAAAAAGTTTAAGTAGCATGTATGTCATGTTTGCGGGATAAAAGTTTAGGTGTTACAAGTTCTGCTGAATTGTTCGATAGAGTCAAACTGTGGCCCTGGTATGCCAAGGGCATCAAAAGGAACACAGTAAGTTTTAGTCAGTAAAAGTCTGACACTTTTTCTCACCCCATCGAGAATAGGAAAAAATATTTTATAATTGCCCAACGCATAAAAAAAATGTGTAAAAAAATGCACTATATTTTCAGTTATTTTAATCTATCCTATTAACTAATTATGAAAATGTATCTACTATTAGCTTATATTATTATGTGATGATTAATATTATAAAAGGGATGATGATTTTTATTTTGCTAGTAGGTACTTAATGAATAAACTTAAAAACAACTAGACCGTTTAAAAAAATCTTTGAATGCTAATTTATCATTAAGCAAAATAGGCTACAATTTCTACTTTTCACGCAGTCAAAGCGGCTAGCAGAAGTTACTTTTGTGAATACATCCTATCAATAGTTTTACTTTACAGTACTTTGACATGGAGTAACCTACAGGGTACATCGTAGCAAAATTACGAATCGACACGAGTAACCAAATATTCAATGCACCCTGTATGTAACAGAGACCCGTTACATTTATGTATATGTTACGTTTATGAATTTTTCAATGTGCAACTCTATTACGCACGTAAAATTACAATACCTAATACATTCCTAGCGACAATGCGTCACCTTGCCAGCGTTCGTTGACGCATCTACGTTTTGTCCACGCGACCTTAAGCCTAAGCGTGTTACACTAACTACTAATAACAACAGCCAATTTGTAGCATCCCGCTCGCTCTAATAGCAGTTATCATGCCCTAGAATGAGACGTAACTATGTGAATGATGATTTGACTTGGTACTACACCGGAGTTTACCTTCATAAAGGTAAAGTATGGACGGCGCTAACGAAAATGAAGGGCGATAGTAGTTTCAAGAGTCTGAAGGTAACGGCTTAGGTTGAGAACTAATTGCGAAGAATTTACGCTTGTAAATATCAAAATGCCGCGATAGAAGTGTTCGTCAATTGGCCCCCACATGGCAGCTATTAAAAAACATCTGTGACCACATTAATGACACATTTTTGTTTTATAAATCTCGATCAAATGAATACTTAGTCAGAGCTTTAGGTTAAAGTGTGAAACTCATTCAAAGGTCTGCACTTGAAACGATTTTTAATGTGCAATCGGGCGGTTTTAGTACCACTTTACAAAGAGGCACCTCCTAAAAAATAGCCATGAAAATCGTCGAAGAAAAACTTGCATTGATATTGTAAAAAATAGTTTAAAATGCTATTCATCATGAAACTGATTTAAAAGAAGCACATTGTTGATGCTAAACAATGAAAACATCAACATAATTATTGTGAAAGCATTTTCAAAAAACCGTACTGTAACTTCAAAAGCTATGACGTCACTATTGCACATCCTTTCTCTCCGCTTTCTCCGTCCTTGGCGAGCAAACGGTAATAGGTGCTTTACAAAGCTCTATGTACATCGCGAAACACAATAACGTCCTTAACAATACGACTGCAGAGTTCACAGTTGATTGCACACGAATTGCAGAAATGCATTTGTAAGATTGTTAGAAGGTACATGCCAAGTCGCAACACTTCATTGGTATTGCACGCGCTTGTCAGTAGGATCTTATCAGCAGAGCTATTTAGCGGTTAAGACATAAAAAGGAAAAAAAGCTTAATGAGCGTGGTTTTAATCTAAGAGAAAGCAAAGTCTTAGCCAAATAAGTAAATGTGGAGATTAATAGCGAATTTCTCCGCGTGGGTTGAGCTGAGATTTAATAAAATTAAATGGTATTAGACAAAAATGTCAAATTATTGTTTTGGCCAGAATGAAAATTTTCTTGTTTTCAACTTTAGAATGTTATTCAATTATTAGCGTTATTATTTGTATTTATTTGACACTTGTTTTGTCACGAAACACTATTAGGTCTAGGAGACTTAAAAAGCTCCTACGGTATTCACGACCAATAAAGTCGTTATATGATTCAGATGAGGATATTCATTTTTAAACAAGGATAAATAAATGAATCAGGCAAGCTATTTTTACATGCCTGGAGTAAAGAGGAAGATAATATCGTGAACAGAGGATCGATGGAAAAATATTCAGTCTAATATAAAAGCTTTGATAACTGGAGCGCAGTAATTAATTTAGTTTTAAATATATATCGGAAAGGAGGGAAATACTGGTGATCTGATTAGTCATTTATAGCATCTGGAAGGAGGCGGGCCCGAGTTCAATACCATTACTTGGAAACTAAAATGTTGAAATTACATCTGTGAGCATTGAAGATAAGGATCATCAAGTGTAATTGTCAAAATAATTACGTCCATATGCATTTTCTTTGCTGACTAGCTTTTGCCAGCGGCTTTGGCTTTGAAAATAGTAAATATAAGCCTATATTACTCGGTGATAAAGTAGCTTTCTACTTGTGAAAGAATTTCGAAAATTGACTCAGTAGTTTCGGAGTTAATAAATCGTTACAAATACCAACAAAAACACAAATCTTTCTCTTTATTATATCTAAACTATTAGATATAGAGCGTGCATGTGCACTGTGTCACACAACGTGATTGTTAATCAGTACAGTGCAGGAGACAGGTTGGCCGAAAGATAACCTAAACGAAAACGCGAACGCATTGATAATGATAACACCGAGTCGCGGCTCGCGAGGCGCTCCAGGCCTTTCGCGCCCGCCGCACAATCGTTAGATAAACATATGGGTCACTGAACCGACCCAGTTTCGTCAAGAGCCCACACGATGGGCCCGTGTGCGCGTTTTACTCAAAAATCCACAAACACAGGCGCAACTCCTCAATCAACGCACACATCCACACGCGTATGCGTGAACACTTCACGAAATAGGCGCTACCACGCAACGAACTCACATAGTTCTCGCTCTAAATATTTATTGACCAATACTAAATACGCGTCATTGCTCGTTGAATAAATTCGTGTTTACTGGTTAAACGACGAGCCGTTTAAAGGTATTTCGAAACTGTGCTGCAGCTATGTAATACTACTTATGTAATTAGTTCTGTAATTATCACAGTAAAACCGCAATAATAATAATAAAAAATGTTTAAAATTAACTTGACATTGTATAATTGCGTTTTAAAAAGCGAAACTTTTTTTTCCAAAGAAATTTTGCTTAAATTCATCGTTGAAATTATTCCGTGTTACAGCGTATATCTGGCAGCGTATTCGTGGACAAAAATAATAAAATTAATACTTTTATTAATTATCTACTTATTGACATTAAAAAGTAATTAAACAAGTGTCCGTAATAAAATGGCACCTTAATTCATGAATCCCCAAGCGACACCCGGTGGCCGCGCATCATCTATTGTCTTACTATTGTGTTTCTAATTGACGGTATCTGAAGGGTTAAGAGTGGTCATAATTTCACACAGGGTCCAAAAAAAGCTCAAAAATATTTTCGGACGCCCATTAAAATAACTCGTACGAATTTCGAAAGTTACATGGTCAATGGTCTCCGGCGGGCCTTGGCCATGACGACTACAGTGTTGCCGAAATATCAACAGACCTCAGCGCCGACCTGACGAGTTTAATATGAACCCTTTCACAAACTCAACAAATGGGCGCCAAAGCTAGTGCTTTTAGAATTGGAGCTAGACTAAAGTCTGGCCAAATGTAAACTCTTATATTTTAAGTTATATGAAAGGATTGTCGTATTGGAAATATGCGGATATTTGACTTTACATTCAAGTTTTTAAAATGAAATTATATGTGGCTCTGCAATAATATGTGGGCACTCACAATGGGCCTTATCAGAAAGCTCAGAGTCGCCCATAGAAAAATGGAGATTACACTCGGACTTTCTTGCGTCAAAGTGTTAGGAGAAGACATAGCACGAAGAATCGCAAAACTTAAGTAGTAGTGGGCTCCACATTCTGACTCTGATGTATGAAGCCGAAAGGTTCTGGAGTAGCGACCAAGTACCGAAAGACGCATCATTGGAAGGCCTTTCACAAGGTAGGCCGATGACCTGGTGAGGGACGCGAGAATCTGAAAGACGCGAGACACTCAGGCCCGGTCGTTTTGGCCATACCTGGGGGAGGCCTATGACCAATAGTGGATGTCTTTCGGCTAAGAATTAGTACTAATTGCTAATATTCTTTTGATAACTGCCAGAGTGTATAGATATAGCAATGTGACTACAAAGAGGCAGTCAGAAATGCCTGTTGACATCACCAAGGTACTGGATCCAAACTTCTGGTACCAAGGTAAGCTTTTCAAATCATTAGAAGCTATTGCCTTCTTGTTTATATAATTGTAAAGTACCCAATGGCTAAACAACTCAACGACGCGATCGGAAGTAAAGGCTGCTCTATAATTGGAAGGGCTACGAGAATGTTCGATAGAGTTACGGTGGAATGCAAACGCAAGTGAAGGAACACCATTGGGTTTAGTCAGTAAGCTTAACGTTCCCTTTCGCTCCATTAACTTCCAAATTAAATAAAAATAGCTCTTTAGTTAGGTTCTCTTAAAAGCTAAATATTTTAAGCTAATTTCAACAATCCATTTCGGAGGCAGCTCTCAGCAAGCCACCACTTGCATGAAAATGAAAGAGAATTGAAATCAATTTGTCTCGAGAAATTCAATACTTATCTGTTATTAAAGCTCTAAACTTACAACCGTTGAAGTTTATTACAATCGGATAAGATCAAAGCGAGAAAGTAGTGCGATTAGTTTGCAGAAACTGTTGATACAATCTGTACCTTTACGACTAGCAATATGTACTTACTACTCGTATGTACAGTCCAGAGCGAAAATCTAGCTATACCTACTGCACTTAATGATGTACATGTACATCGGTAGTACGGACAGAACCCCATATTTTGTACTAATTAAAAAAATGATGTTCAAAACTGTACTAATTAAAAAATCAGCTTGTCAAACTAAGTCACCCTACAATTAATTAGCTTCTTTTTTTTGTGGAGGAGGTCATCAAATAACTTCTTCCGCTCAGGGTAGATCGAGAGGGAGTGTCGTACTTTTACTGACTAAAATCCACCTGTGTTCTTTCACATGCCCTTTGCATTTCAGGGCCACGGTAACTGTTTCGAACAATTCTGCACCTCTAGCTAGTGCTCTTCCTACAATAAGGATTTTCTCCCAAAAGTTAGGATCAAAAGTATTAGTAGCATACCACTTCCATAACAGAGATCGTTATAGGTTGGTGATGACAATAATGCTTTTAGATGTAATTGTAGGATCTTCGTAGTTTGTCAACTACTACTTTAGTTGTTGTGTAGCTTTATTGATTTTGTCAGCGAAAACTTAGTTTCTGGAAAAACTACCTTTTGATTTTTATTGAGTGTAGAATTTGTTGAGAGAATTTTTGCCCTTGACTGTACTGTTGTACTATCATGTATGCCTACGTAGATCCGGTCTCTGCATCTATGGTTAAAACAGCAGTCACGACGTAAAAATGTAACCGTGAGATCATCAAGCCGGGTTAGGTGCCAAATGTACAAAAATAATTCAACCATATGTGGGGTTTAGGATATAATTTTAACTAGCCATTCCTTATGAGTCAGAAATCGAAAGTAGCGTTTTGTCGTTTAAAATTTTTGAATTGAGAAAAAACTTTGAATTGAGAAAACCTTTTGAAGTGCATTTGTACCAATTCATGGGTAATTTAATTTTGTCTTCCGGTGACTGTGTGTAGAAGAATCTTTTCTTGCTAAAAAAATATTTTTATGCCTTTGATAAAGTTAACTTTATATTTAATATGATTTTAATTTTTTAGTTATTCCTTCGAGTAACATATGAGTACTAACTTATTATTCATAATTGTATGGTTAGGTTTATTATATAAGATAAAAATTTCACAATATGGCGTTAATAACCAGATAACCTACATTTAAGTGGGTTTAATTTTCTATATTTATAATTCGCAATCTTTTTGGTGAAAATATACACAAACGAAATTTGTGTTATCATTAAATAGATAATATTAACGTCATTAGCCGCTAGAGGGCGACATTGGCGGAATATAGACAAATCCAATATGGCTGCCGATTTAGAGATATAATTTTCAGTATTATAATTTAGTAAATAAATAACGTTATTATTTAATCAACAATGATAGTATAAATATAATATGGACAGTAATTAACCTATATAACTACGAGTAAGAACATTGACACAGAAGCAAAACATTGATTTATGGTGCAACATAAAAAGCTGATAATTTATTTTTGTAAAATTGAATTGCAAGATAATCAAATCACAATACATTACAACTATTTGATATGACGGTCTAATATATAATTAGACGGTCTAAAGGATAGAACAATGATTAGAAATAAAAAGATGTTTTTTTGGTCTAGCGGTGTCTAAGATACTATGTTTACAGGTGGAAAATTAGATAAATTAGTTAATGCAATAGAGTCGAGAGTAAGCCAATAATAATAAATTTAACATTCGATAGTAGATACTTTGTAGAATATTAGATGTGAAGATATAAGTAGATCAAGTCTAGAAGACTTATGCATAGTGATAAAATTAAAATAGTCATCGAAATCTTAGAAAAACACGTGTTTTTCTACGTGCGGTGTGTGCGTGGCCGGCTACTAATAAACAAGGAATGAATGAACCGAGACTGCAAAGTGCATGCCAAACGTGAAAAATAAAATAACATAAAAGCTGTACAAGACGTACACAACGTCATCTCACCATAAAACATTTTGTTCAATTGGCCTTGTCGTCCGGTCAGCTTTATCGTGTTTGTGTCCATTCAAAATAAACAGCCGACCCGGCTTACTGAGTCCTATTTAATTTCATAGAATAGTTCATCACTAAAACGTGTCATAGGCAAGGTACAAGCTACGTGGGCCGGCGTGGGCCAGCGAGCGGCCAGGCGCACAGGGAGCGTGCTCGAGCGGGAGTCGCGCTCGCGGTTGGCGCCCGCACGGAAGTAGGTTAGTAACTAAAGTTTTGTTTGCGTGAGGCTGCGACTCGGTGCACTCGCTCGCTAGTGCGGGCGCGCGGCTCTGCCCGCCTGACGCCCCGCCCTGCGCCGCCCCGCCTCACCCCCGCACCCGCGCATCTTTCACTTTCGGACCGACTTTGCCCGGCTCGGTCCGCCCGCCCTACGCGCCCATTGTTGCGCCCCTAGGGCAAGGGACCGCTTTCCACAGCAAACTTGTCTCATTCACAGATATAACAGTTGACAACTTTGTAGTAACTTCCGAGCTAATTAGAGATCGGTTTGACATAGGTTTTTCACCAATATTCTTTAGCGGGTTCCTGTTTTTTTTTATTGATTAGGTTCAATGACTTGGTAATCCTGATTACAGTAATTAAAGGAATTTTAAGTGAGCTAATTGTTGTTAAGATTGCTCAGGAAATACCAAATAATTTGATCAGGTATTACGAGCATTGAACCTAGGCGATTCAAATGATTGAATAGGCTTCGAGGTAGGTTGTTGAATGTTTTACATTACCACAAATTATTTTCAGTTATACTTCTTATCCACTACAACATCTTAAAGTAAATTGGTATAAGTACAACATCTTGTGCGCAAAACTTGTAGTATTTGTATAGTTTACCCGGAGTTCAAATAAATATGAATTATTTAGTTGTTATGTAGCTACAGGTTCGTAATATGGTTTTGACATTCATTGCCTATCGTAACTATTTATTATATTTAAACACTGACCTTGACAATTATAACGGCACACAATAAGCGAGATTGACGCTGCACCCTTCTGGAATATTCCTGAAAACGCTAACCTAACTGAAATCATTAATGAGGCCAGAGTAAATAGGTTACTTCTAAGCAAGCCTGCTCCATCATTGTTCATATCGTCGCTTAGCATCAGGTGAGATAGTGGTCAAGTTCGAGCCTATCAACAATTAAAAATACTGTTTAGGACATTATGGTTGCTTGTGGTTATATGGGCTTTAGGCACCGGTGCTGTTCAGGCCTGGCGGGGTCGGCTGGTACATCACACGCATTCGCTAGCGCTCATTGTCGCTAGTTATGTAAGGCGGAGGCCGCGTCGATGCCGCTGCGCTGCTTCGAGTCAACGAACGGCATTGACACGCGCCCGCCTCCCGCCGCCCCCCCTCCCCCCGCCTGCGCGTCGCACGCGCCCCGCTGACTCCCCTCGCCGCTGCTGAAACCAGCAGCTGCGAAATTGGGTCACGAGCTCCGACGCTCCGAGCCACCTCACGTACACATAGACCAGCTAACTGAGACCTCTGACGTGCACACGATTCCTTCCACATCGCATCATGAAACTCATGAGCGACAGGCGGCAGGGGTCTTGAGTAACTGGTGCTGTACTTGCAAGACGACAAATGAAATAAACCTTCTGCCGTTTAAAATAACTACGTGTTTCAACATGATAGATCGGACGCGGAATCTCCGTACACCCAGCAGGACCTTGAATCTTAGAGCTCGTTACGTTGCAACTCAAGAGTGAAATCAGAACTTCAAATCAATATATTATTATATCATGTAGAAATTACAACCATTCAGTTAAACACTCCACCTATGCTTTTGCTGTTCTTAAAAATCTGACAGTAGCACTTTCAGCAATCGTACAACACTCGATTTCCATATGAATATGAATCTAGTCAGTTAATATTAAAATAATGATTCCTAGAAAAATATTAAAAATCTGAGTTGGAATTATTGATTAATTAAGAAAATAAATATTGAATTATTTGCAGCACAGCTTCTACGAGAGTTGTACCCATTTCATTTCTAAATATGCATTGTATATTCAAGGTTAATTATATTTAAATGCAAAGTCGGATTTAATTTCGCAAGATTTCTCTAAGGTCATTACTGCAGAATAAAACAAAATGAGAGTCTACACTAAAGCTCTTATAACAGCGAAATTTGTGGTTATACACTCAGAAATCGATGCAAATTGTAGAGCTAACATTATAACAGAAACAGCTTCAATAGTTTCTAATATCAATGCATGAAAACGGAGAAGGAAAACAGCACTGCGCCGGCATCGAACGCTCGAGTCAACGAACGTCATTGACGACAGCCGCCAAGCGATTCTCTATGCTCCGTGCGTAACTATAAAGTTTCAAATTCAGTGGGCCGGTTGCTCAACCTAGCCTTGGCTCCTACTGGCCTGGCTGACTTAGACATTCTATCTACTTTTACGAGTACATGGGCGAAGGCTCCAGTACTGTTTGGTACTTATAGTGCAGCCAGTACCTAGTGCAATAAGTTTGTCGCTATCGTCAGCGTGTCCTTATATAATGTTCTAATTCTTGGTACTCTCTCATTGGATTAGCGCCGTCGATGTCTACCTGTTGTTCTACTTGGTGGCACTAGTTATGTCACTGTAGTCGCATGTGTGCATGTATGTGAACGACAGACAAGTACCTACTAAGCATTTGTCAATTTCGCAAATACTGAGTTGAATTGCATTATTCATGAATATAAGCAATTACTTCTTGATTCACTCGATTTCTATCCGTAATTGAGAATGAAGAACCTGCATTATATTTAGTGTAATAATATCTGTTATAACACGCAATGCGTAATATAGGAAAAAATTACTGCATACGCATGACCTTGCGGACTAATATTGTCTATACGTGTTTACAAAAGTACAAATAAACTTGAATACATTACACTTAATTATAGACGTAATCTGTAGAATTTACATTGAAAAGCTGATCGTTGAAGGTCAAGTAAATATTAATAATTAATTAGTAACCTATAGTTGTAATTACCCATTGTGAGACCGGTTATGTGAACGTAGAGCTGGCTCACGGTGCGATAATATTTAATTATATTTTAATATAATCTTTGTTATATCAAAATAGTTCAAGGGTGATATAGGGTGGGTATGAGCAACCACATCGTCTCGTGAAGTCATCGGTTAATTAGGTTATCTGTAATTACACTGGTAGTCACCAGTGTAATTTATTTTTCCCCAAGATTTACTTAACCAAGATCTTGTTTCGCTTAAATCAATATCTTATTATTGCCTTAGGGAACACAAGAAGGAAAACGTAATAAATAAACAAATGAAGGAGAATAATAATATTACGCAAGCAGCGGACCCAAATTTGACCTGGACGCGGCCCTTCCCTCTTGTTGTTGCCACAACAAACCAGAACCGTTTCCGTCATTATTACCTCATTTTCTACGTCATTAAAAGAAAATAAAGGGTGTGTCTGTCCTTTAGCGGTTTTGAGGATTTTCATTTCCATAGCTTAAAAACTGGCATTGATTGATCAATTCAAGTGTGAATTACGACGCCCTAAGTGCAGTTAAGTTATATAAAGGGGGGCAAAGAGTATCGGGCGTGCGGCGAGGGTGCTGGGTGGTGGGTAGCCGCCCTAGTTTCAGGGTGCGCAGGCTGCACCGGGTGAAGGAACGTCATTGACCCACCTAGTACCTGCGCGTTACCTCCCCGCCCCGCGCCCCGCACCCGACCAGACTGATAAATATAGCGATCTCCGGGAATATGGCAATGAAACTGTTGTGTATAGAGCACCTAGACTGTAGGTAGAGGTAGGTTAGTGCGTCAAATGTGCATACGTCAATGGTTCAATCAATACGAAGGATTGGGAGGAGTGGCCGCCTGACCTATGACAGAACGAATCTGTTCGCACACATCGCGCTTGCTGATGAGGATTTAATTATAAGATGATAGGTAAACCTTGCTTATGATTTGTAACCAGTGGTTACGCGTCATCGTTACGCTTCTATGTTGCTCTAAACACTAGTTACCTGCTTGTAGTGTAATTGGATAGATAAAATACCTTGGACTCTAAAAGTCTAATAGTGACATTGTGGAACTGTTAATTGTTCATGGTTGCACATTATAAATATTTACACCTACATACGCAGGGAATGCGTAAACAAAAATATTTTTTTAAATCGCATTAAATCACTTAAATGCAATTGAAACAGTGATAAAATCCACCAATAATTTTACAAATAAATGTGTCATAACAAACACATGTAGCTACATAACAAGGACATCGAGTATCAATTGCAGTTTATTATCTACAATAGCAAAGTACAACTATGTAGGAACTTGGTATTTGGTACCAAATATCGATCGTTCACGTG
Organism: Mythimna lalbum; assembly: GCA_949319445.1. NCBI lineage: Eukaryota > Metazoa > Arthropoda > Insecta > Lepidoptera > Noctuidae > Mythimna > Mythimna lalbum. The sequence goes on along the minus strand of OX439346.1, from coordinate 18,016,815 downwards.
ACACTGAAGGAACATGAAGCATACATAGGATCTGAAGTTACAGGCAGGGTTATGATAGATGGCACGTGACTTATGCATTAATTGAGGCATTCGGAAAGGAAGGTTCAGTAATCAGCATACATTTCGAGGAAGGCGGGGCGAAATGGGGGTGTGTGCGGCGGGGGGTGCACGGCGCGGGGCGAAGCGGGGGTGCGAGGCCAACACGTGCGGGTGCAGGCGGGTCAACGAACGTCATTGACCCACCTCCGGGGCCTACTTATAACGGGCCGATAACACCCCCGCGCCGATACGGCGACTGATTTGTCTGTGTGCTAATAACAATACTACATTGACGGCTCACTTTGAACAATTACTCATGTGTGCATATGTCCTCGCCAGTGTGCCTGTTAATGCAAATAATTGTGGTAGGCAAGGTCAACTCATCATTTGACGTAAGTGTGGAGATGAAAATTTGCGATACAGACTGAAAATATTGATTTTGCCTTCGAATTAATTTCAGGCGATATTGACACACTAAGAAATTATTGAGGCGCCTGTTGACTGACATTGTAATTCTGCCCTTGATAGTTAAAAGACGTATCGAACAAAAACGAAATCGGATAAAAAATGTTTTAATGAATGAAACGGGAAATCGGGCCTTTTTTCCTTGTGTTAAAAAGCACTGGAGAAAGTTAGCAAAATATAAAAAATACAGGCAGATGCGCCTTTTTATCCTGATTCCGGCAATGTACTTATATAACTCAAATCTGGAAAAAATGTCAGATACGTCTTTTTTACTAACGGGGGCAGAATTTAATTCGTCAGTTTGATTTAAAAATAAAAACCATTATATACTTACAGCAACTGAAAAAATAATAATAATAAAAAGCAAGCTGGAAGTAACATCATAGTATTACTCCCAGCTTGATTATAAACAGCACTACTCGTATTTTCCTTCTAATATAATGATTTTGTGCCAATGTCAAGTGTAACTGGGGTATTCAAATGACATAAATTATAAACTTTATTAATTAAATTTATTTATCAATTACATAGCTAACACAACACCCACTTTTTATTTTTTATATTATTTATACATTGTGTCTCACTGCTGGGCAAAGGGTCTCTGTATTCTCTCTGTCTTGAGCGATCTCTGCCCAAGTATGCTCAGCGAACGTGATCAGCTCATCACACCACTTCGCCGCGGGCGACCTCGATGGTCTTCAATTCGTAGAAGTAATAAAATAAAAAATGTATATTATACATTATATTTTTTATATAATTTGTTATAAGCCGTCCTTCGTCTCATGTGTACATAAATGACGTATAGTTCGTTTACTTTTAAATTAGGTACATACAAAAGCTCACGCTTATTTCCTAGAGGCATCGGCAGAAGCTAAATAACGCTACCTGCTACGACCCCTACAAACTTCGGTTTTCTAATAAAAAGTAAAAATATATGCCAATAGAATTTGCTTCAGTTAATAAATGTGCCTAATATACCGCGTGGAACAACATTAATTTCGTATACCTAGTTACCTCTATGTAGCGTGTAAGATGCCGCACAATACAAGGTGTAACGTAAGGAAAATTCCGGGAAACAGGTGAATGAACTGTCAATGCTCATCTTCAGTCAGCTGTCATGATATACACTAGTATAGTACCTACTAGGGCATAGTATTGCGTATTGGAAACTATAGTAAGTACCTATCTACATACTCCATAGTATTACGTAACAACGTCATTAATTCATTCACCCTTACCAAGTGCTGGGTTGATATACGAAATTAAAAATGTATTCACGTATTTAATTGCATTAGTTATATATAATTAGTGATAAATATCTGTGGTAGGGGTTGGTGGTCATTTTTTAAATTTTATTATTTCTGAGTACCTACTGATTACTGTACAATAAATCATACGAAAGAGTTGAATTTGCATTGGGTAAGCAAAGAACGGGTGTTGTCAAGTCTAGAAGTTTCTTCAGCCGTGCGGTAAGGTGAGGGGGTGCTAACCGTTCTATGGAGGTCCGCTGCAACGGAGCCCACTTCCGGCCTCGACAGGCCGATCAATACGTATCGGGGAACGAACTCCTGACCTCGAGCTGAGAACTGGGCCGCCGCGCAAGCGCTACCCGCCGTCGAAGCCGCCGCGCCGGCCGGTGCATCCTCTTGACACTACCATTTTGAATTTCTAATTTTTTTCTCTCGAAAATTCGATGATCATCATCTTCAATGACCCTTTAAATATCTTTAAACTGCAACCTCTCCTTTTCTATCCTTTTTTGCGGTTTTTATGCAGTTTCATAGAAATAAAAATCAACCTCGTCCGCCATGTTGGTTGAACTCTTGACATTCGACATTTAAAGATCAATAATATCATGGCAGGGGTCTTATATATTATTCAAATTCTGCAGGCGTGGTAGCTACTTCTTCGAATATAGGTTATGAGCTTCGACGATTGCAACTGAAGTTATGTTTCAATTAGTTATTTTAATTAGTATTGAACTTTTATGGCATTCATGATTAACTATTCTAGATTTATTTCGGTTTGAGTTGAGACCTAGTTCAATTATCTTAACCCAATTTCATTTAAAAATACAATAACAATATAAGGCCTTAACTTAATTTTCGTAGGGTAGTCTAATACCTAAATAATAAATACTTAAATATTTGCTTTAGTTTTATCTTCAAGGAGTTATTGCCAAATTGCATCGAGGCATTTTAATGGCGTAATGCGTTTTCTTTTTTTTCTACATCTAATGGCGCAACATCGCACACTGCGAGATTCGATCCGACGTGATAGTGGCCGATATTAACTCCACTGACCTTTACAATAACACGAAGTACATGCACTGAACAAAGCGAACACTGCGAGCCAACTTCTATAATTAACAATTGACTGTATTAAACGTTTTAAAAATAATATAGACGAAAAAAAGGCAGCCATCATACTTCAGTGTTGAAGGTAATGGACAGGCGATATTGTTGCTCGATACTTGGTTCATTTTGAGGCGCGGGCTTATGAATGCGGCCCTGCTGCAATGCCAAGGCGACTGCCAAAAGGCGGAGTGAGGTCAAAGCCCAATGTCAGGGGCCCTAAGAATTTTGTCTCCGCTGCGTTTAAATACGATACATTCAGTCGATTAATGAGCGGTTCCGTTCAGAAGTCACGGAATTCGACGAGATGTGTTTATATACTTGTGAGGAAAGTAAAATTGAGTTTCAGTTACGGCCGTCTTCAACGTAATTTACTGCTTTTAGTCGCTTTCGGCGTAAACTGTTTTCGTGTTTTTGTGCAGGTATCCAGGAATATAAGTTCTGTTTTTAAAAAATTTTGTATTTATGTACCTACATAAGTAATAAATGAGTAAGAAAAAAGAGACTAGTGGCGTTATTTCTAATGGATCTAGATAAATTTATTTGAATGGCTAAGTCATGCTTAGCATGACAGAATAAGCCCTTTTGGGTTTCGTAGTTTTAAGGGTTGACTTTTCACGGGCAACGACGACGAGCAATGGATGGCTCGCCGTCTGCCGGGTTCGGTAAGGACCGGGCTCTAGTTATCGACAGCGCATAGTGTTTCACGCACGAGACCTCAGCAAACCGTAGGGGCCCAATAGGGCCGATGCCTGCTAGGGCCACGGAGAATTTCTATAAAGGAAACCGGTGGTCCTAGCACACAAAGGGTAACTGACTGAAACAGAACATAGGTGTGCTTTTAGTTAGAAAAAGTCTTACACACTCTCTCGCTCCACTCTAGAGCGGGAAAAGTCACTGCATGGTCTCCCCCTCAAAAAAGGGTTGACTTCTGGTAAACATATAACGCGAATGTCGAAATCTTATCTCATGGTTGATATAAAAATATCGTTATTGAGCAATATGAGCTTTTTTTAATCGACTTGGGCTGCCAAAGAACTACGTGATATTTGCCACGAACGTTTAGAAGTTCGAAGTTAACCATGACCGTCATTTTAACTGAACTAACAAATGATACAGGGTTTTGCCAGCAGATGGCGGTGTAGTCGCTTTGTAAAATATATTGATTGTATTGCGTTGTGGAAATTCTGCTGTCATTTTATATTATTACTATTGTTTATGTTGTTCTTTTATATTGTTGTTGTTGTTGTATGTATGCATGTATTTGTTGTGATTTATTTAATTTTCATTTCATTGTGAATAACCGTTTTCTTAAAAGCGCACTGTCATTTTAATATTCAAGCTGTAACGTTTTGAGCACGCCACAATCGAGGTGATAAGTCCCCTCTTTGAGGAGTGGCTAGAAGGGTACCACGGCATCCTAACTTTTCATCTGTCGAAGGTCCTTATCAGACATGCGATGTTCGGCAGGTTCATGTTCCGGATTCAGGTGGAAGTAACGCTCAAGTGTCACCACTGTCCAATCTAGAGCAGGAGAAGTTATTTGATGATTTTCTACCTCAAAACAATGGACAGTTTTATTTTCAAACATTGTTTAAAAATAAAACACTGGCGAATACTTTTTAAGCAGAAAGTAATTAAGGTTACTCGTGTTCTGTTCTTCTAAACGGAACGTAACTATCATGATCCTCAAATTCTGCGTAACGTTTAAAAATAGAATGCAACAATTATGTCAGTTTCGAAATGTCAACGGTTTCCATGCGGCGTGCTGCCGTGTTATTAAAGGCTATAACAGACTTTTCCCGGACTAATAAGTGTTATCTTTGGCCTAATTATTATGCTAAGTGTTAGAATTTATTGGTAATGTAACTAATGAAAACTCTTTACAATTAATAGCTAAAGAACCTTCTTTCTTTTTACAAAAAACCTTGTACTATACTTTTTTTTAGGTGGGAAATCCTCTAATGACATCTCCCGCCCTTCATGACAGACTTTTATCATGTCACTCCTGTTCCTTCTTTGCCTTCATTCCAGAGCACCAGGGTTCTCTTTTGCATCAGCCATGGCCCGAGTAGGCTTCGTCCCTGCTACGATTGCTGACATCTCTTTGAAGCGCGTGTGAAACACTACGCGCAGTCCACGACTTGGGCACGGTCCGAACGGTTAGCGGATGGTTGGACGGCGAGTTACTCATTGCTCGCTGTCGCCATACTCGGAGTTCCTCTTGTAGTTGTGGTAGGATTCACAAATATGTAAAATCACATATACGAGACACCCAGATCTGGAACAACTGTGTAGGCCATACAAATATTGGTTCCGTGCGGGAATCGAACCCGCTACACGCAGTACAAACCACTTAAGTATGAGATGGAGTCTTCTTGACTTATCGGGCTATAGATAAAGTTACATTCTGTCAGCTATAAAGAAGTCCAAAATATAAATGCTGATAGGATGTTATTTTATCTAAGGTCTCCTATACGGCTACCTCGAATAGATATCATTGAAGTCTCTTGTTTGATTGTCTTGTCGAACAAAACCATAACCAACCCTAACGTCACCTTCACGCACGGAAAGTTCCACCTCAAGGAATCCTCTGAGTACCAACTGATTTAGGAAAATTCCTTCATTTCTTTTAGATTGCTATATAAATCAATCAAAAATAATAAATATAATCTTCTCATCGTTAGTTACAATAAACACCTGCATTGTATGTTGTCATTTTTGGTTCACATCAGTGGCCTTTAGATTCTTTGTTGTTTGCAAGCACCAGAAATACTGAAGAAAATTTAACTGAGTGATTATCCAAAAAAATATAATTCGAAGCCTACTGGGGCCAAGGGTTTATTTCTGAAAGGAAAACTAGCAAAATAAAAATGAAATGCATCAGAAGTGGGTTTTTAGTCTGTAATAAAAGTCTAACACACTCTCCCACTCCTCCCAAGAGCGAAGGATAATTGGATGATTTCCCCATCTAAAAAAAAGTACTCTGCGGACCATTGGTTTACACGCTTATACCAAAACTAGGTTTTACTAAGACCAAAAAGTCATCAATCAGCGTTTTAGTTAACATCATTATTTCAACTGAAAGACGTCCATTTCTGGCATTGAGGCTCCCATCGCAGCTCTATCGACTGTTTCTGTGCTTCTCATATCCAGCGCCACAGCCTTCACCAGGTCATTGATCCAATTTATGGAAGGCCTTCTAACGATACGCCTTAAGCCTGAACATTTCAGCTATGATTATTTCGTAACCTATATTATATTTTATGATCAGATCTGTTATTTTAATACTATTTTATGTAGTATAACTATTTGCTACTAACTAATTTTATTATAGCTTAATAGGTAGAAAAAGAACTCATTGGACATAAAAAATTCATCCACATCGATGTCAATGGGAAAATAACCCATAACACTGGCGGCATTGCAACGTTGAATAGCAATGCTGATTCGTTGACCGAAGAACAACCCAATTAAAATACTGATATGCTTTATTATATTTCCCGTTGAAATTGATAATATGCAAGAAAAGGGAGTTAATGGTCCATATGCAAGAAGAAGGAGTTAATGGTCCATATGCAAGAAAAGGGAGTTAATGTTAGCGTGACCGGTGATAGAACAACATGTTGCGCCGACCCCAAATAACACGAGACAAGGGCAGGAAGATGATTTCCCTATGTCCATTTGAAGGGCAGGTAGGCAAAAGGGCTATAAACAGTTCCCCTTGTTAATGTTAAATAACGTGTAAAAATTTCCTATAAAATGATGAAAGCAAGAAACACCATCGTTATTAGGTCACATCCCTCGACGGCTGAGTGGACATTATGTAAAAATAAACGTTTTATTTTCACTACATTGTATATCTATTTTAGTATCTTTGTAAAATCTTTTGTCGTGACAGGCACCATGGGGAATGAACGGAAGAATGGAGATATTAAAAAAAATTAATGGTTGACTATTTTCAGAGCTGACGTATATATTTTTTGTTTTTTAATTGGTCCCTTAAAAAAAGATGTTGATTGTTATTTATTTTTAATAGTTAGTATCTATACTAACACCGTAAAATTTCGATCTTTTTAATCCCGTGGAGGGTCGATCCGGTACATGGAACTCTATGGATTTTTAACGATAAAATTAAAAAATAAAGTACCTTTTTTTAAAACTCGTATTAATTTACACATGTACGAAATTAATTTCTTTGAGAAAACGTCAGCTGAGCGAGTCCAATGACCTGTAGGTAGTTAGTTAGCGGGATTAAAAAGATCAAAATTTAGCGTGTATAAATGTCTAGATATATAAAGAAAAAAAAAAACAAAATCAATTCAAGTTCATTTTTATTGTCACTGCAATAAATACCTAGAAATAAATTTTAATAATTTATTGCTAGTAATTGTACACCTCTTCAAACATTGAATTACAACCGAATTAAAAAAGGACATGAAGCATATTTTTTTAATAGTAATACTGAAACCTTAAAAGGTATCTAATGTCATACATACTGAAAATCTCCTATTACACAACTTCAAAATACATGAAGCGTAACCATGGAAACCCTTCAAAGTCCTAGGTTAGCCGGCCACTAATTACCGTACCGGTAAGATGACCTCTTGAAATTTCGAAGGTCGTTCCACGTGCTTTGTACCTCCATTGATTTTCGTAGATTTGTAGCGGCATACACACCGATATGCTTCTGTAGATGTGTGCTATGACAGTGACAGTGTTTCGGCCCCCTTTTGACCTATTTTCAAGTCCCTTGTACCAGCGGGACGATGACGCAAGCAGGCTCTGCACACTGCTGCTGCCAAAGCTGAGAACTTCTTAAAATAGATCTTTTAAGGATCTGTTCGTTCTTTTTGGTTGTTATGAATGATAAAAATAAAGCTTTGTAAGGTTTTGCGATTTCGCAGGTGATGATTTTTTTTTATGGTTGGTAAAATCATCCAATGACAACCCCCGCTCATTCTTACTGACTAAAAACCCACCTCGTTCCTTCTAGCGTTCATACCGGGGCTCGAGCTCTTTTTCGGATAACCCTGGCCCCGGGTGATGATGAAGACACGGATATTGCAGTAAGATACAGGATTTTAGTGGGGATGGTATGAAAACTGCAGTAGAATGAACGTGTTTGGCTGCTTTTTTTAAGCTCAGCTTGTACCTCAGCAGAATAATGCTGAGATACGAGTATTTTTGCCCTCACACAGGTTTTATATTTTGTTAGTTCAAATTATTTTATTATATTGTTTTTTTTTTTAATTATATAAACTTCTGCTTGACTCTCTATATAGTCTTATGCAGTTTATGTTAAATACTAGTAATTTTTTATTCTGTCCATTTTTTTGTCCTGTGCGAGTTTTGAATAAACATTTTCCTTTTTGAAACATGAACAGATATTTTTGAGTTGTCAAAGATTGGGATAGTCAGAAAGATAACTGCTTCTTACAAGTTTTTTTATGTGCTTCCTACAAGGCTTTTGAATATTTAAACTTCTGCTTTTCATGCTTTGGAGTTTTCCACAATGGTTTGTAGAAAGTTTGGCCTGCATTAATTTTGCATGAAGTTAACATATCTAGGAATAATTTCAATAATAAGTTCAATGAATAGGGACTAAAAGCAAAAAGCAATGAGGAAATTCAATATTGACTATAAATTTCCAAGAGTTAATTGCTAGACTGCCGAACAATTAGAAGTTATTAGGAACAAAAGAAGAAAGAAACAAAACACGTTTATTTGACACACAGGTACACACGATGAAGTAGCAATTATATAGAAAATTGAATACCTTAACTTAAATCGTTGATGTATTAACCCATCAATGACTTAAATATTGATGTATTTAACTTAAATATTGTGTTTCTCACGCCTGCGCCAAATAGGTCCAGTTTAGCATAATGCCAGGCGTACGTAGCAGTCGCTTGACGCTGGTTTTCAACTGAACCTTACTACGAGTCTATGAGTAACTAAGTATTGCACAATATTAATATTTTAGTTTAAAAGATTAATATAAAATAAAAAGTGAAATACTTCGTAGTCAGTGTGGTTGCATGTTATGCGTCCGGAGTTTGGTTCGCGGTATCGCCGCAAGTTGGCTTGGGATCCCTTGGAGACGAAAAGTCAGTTGCAAGTATAATGTCTAATATTGGTGCTCTTCTATACATTTAATGATACAAAGTAATTTGTTTTCTGTACATCTATACCTATACACATAATAATAAAGCGGATGAGATGTTTGCTTGCTTAAACGCGCTTATCTCTGAAAATACCAGAGTCAGATTGGATAAAATCGGCTATAATATCTTGCTACGACCTAAGGAACCAGAGCGGTAACCAAAAAAGTGCGTGAAACCACGGGAGTCAGCTAGTTTTAAATATAAGTACATGGTATTTACTCAAGGTCTAGCTACAGTCTATAACTGTAACTAAACTTGGAAAAAATACCGTTATTATTAAAGACCCATTAGATAAAACAAAACAACCGACAGATAACGTTACAAAATCAAGAGGAAACGTTATAAATAGCCCAACAATAACGTAATAGGACGGGCGGCGCGTTTCCATGGCAACCCTGCAGCCGACGACGCACCGACCCAGTTCCCGCCCAAATACCCGCCCAAATGTTAATGACCTCCAAAACCCGGGTCGAAGTTCAGGCGCTACACGGGTAGGGTACCCGTACCTATGTACCCCGTGGACGCTTTACAGGTCACACCATGTATTGATCCAAAGACTTTAAGATTGAATCTAGGTTAGAAATGGTGTCGATTTCTTGTGGAAATTTCTTCCGTACCCTTGAACATGATATTTGATAGATAGATAGATATATTATTTGTTGTGTAGGAGCTTAAAGTTAATAGGGTGTCACTATGGGCGGTCTAATTGCTAAAAGCGATTACAGACTTTGGATGGATTTGACAGGGAAGGAGAAAAAGATTCGCGGTAGTTCGTGGTGTTTCATTCATCATCAGCCTTTTTAATGTTCCCACTGCTGGGACTCAGGCCTCCTCTCTAGAAGAGGGAATGGGCCGTAATCCACCACGCGGGCACAGTGCGGGTTGGTGAATGTCACATGTCTTCGAATTTTTGGTTCTAGGACATGCTGGTTTTCTCACGATGTTTTCCTTCACCGTTTCGAGGTACCCCTGGTAGGGTTTGAACGCGCGACCTACAACTTGTAAGTCGGAGTCAAAACCACTCGGCCACCACTGCTCTTATACAATACAATACAAACAATATATAATATATATATGAAAGCAGAGATATTTTTGGATGTTGAATGAAATTAAATGTTTTTTTCTTTTGGTCTTGTTTTGTCTTGGTGCTTATTTATTGGACAAGCTGGTTCATTTATAGGTAGTTGCCAATGTTGATTGTTGCTGTTAAATTCATAAATTGTAAGTTTATTGTTATAAAAAGTCGTTGAGACCTTTGGTATGTTTGTGTGAGTAAACACGCTGCCTTTTGTCAGTCAAGAATCAAAACATCTACACTGATATAATAAAGAGGTAAAATTTGTTTTGTTTTTTTTTTTTGTAAGAGGTAATCTCTGGAAGTTCTGGTCCGATTGCTAAAATTTTTTCACCGATAGAAAGCTGCTTTATTCCTGAGTGACATAGGCTATATTTTATGTACGCGTGCGAAGCTGCGGGCAAAAGCTAGTATCAAATAAAACATTTACAGGCACTTTTGAATTGTCAAGAAAACAGTCAGTCTAAAAAAATGATGCTAAATGCGTATCCTAAAGCGTAGATCAATGTGGAGAAGAATGTGCAAGAAAGTTCATGGAAACTCATTTCAATCATGTTATGTATTACAAATATCTCGGATACACTGATCTTAGAATTGATCACTTCATGACATAGCCAACTAAAACTGGCCAGATCGTTTAAACGTTAACATTTGTTGATATGGCAATCCTCGTTTAGCCATATCATTGATGTAGGATTTCTATGATAATAAAAGGTCTAACGAAATGAGGTTAAACGAGGATTGACATAACATCAAACTTTAACGCTTAAAAAACGATCTGGTCAGTTTGTCCGATTGTCCGGTAATGGACCGAGTCCAAGACGTCGACGGCGCGCACTGTTCCCGCGCGCCTCAAGGAGTTGTCAGCAGCAGGAGGGGCCCAGCTGGGTCGAAGCCTACTGGGTACAGGGTTGTCCGAAAGGAAGCTCGTGCCCCGGTATGAAGGCTAGAAGGAACGGCGCGGGGTTTTTAGTCAGTAAGAGTCTGACACTATCTCCCGCTCCACCCAAGAGCGGGTTTTGTCATAAGATGATTATGCCCGTCGACAAAAAAAAAAATCTGTTCAGTTTTATTTGGTCATATTATGAATTGAGAGCCGAGATATTTGTAATACATAACATGATTGAAAATACTTTTCATGTAATTTCTTGCTCATTCTTCTCGACATATGATACATATAGTGCGTGTAGGTTGTGGAGAAGGCGGCGCCTCTTGAAGCGAGTGAGTTCTTAGGTTACTATTGTTACATCTTCAGGTCAGGTCGACAGCCTAGCGCGGGGTAATAACCTGGACGGTGGATACTTTTTATTTATTAATACAACAACAATTTGAACGATGTTTAGTTTTGATTAGTTTGTTTGTTTTGTTGGGAAAATGTCTATAAGTATTCACGACTTTGTATTGTTGACATAGTTTATCTGATGTAGACATGAAACAAGTTCAATTTTGTAGATGTCGAAGGGTATAACTATACATTATATTGGCTTTTACTTTCTTAACGATAGTGAGGCCCTACCATGAGCTCTTAACGCAATCCATTAGAGGTTCTAAACTGAACTGTTGAATGGGGGCTATATAGGGTGTATAGCTCACACTGTCACTCGCATGCTTGACATTTTAACATATCACAGTAAGGTCCTTTATCTTTAACAAAAAATTCGAAGACATGCTACCAAAGAGACCACGTGGTGGATTTCGGCCCACTCCCTGTTCTAAAGAGGAGACCTGAGCTCTAGCAGTGAGAACATTATTAGCCTGATTATAATCATAATAATTAACATTTATTTCAGGCGAAATACCCGTAAGTTGTCACAAATTCAAAAACACAAAGCATAAAGAGAAAAACAAAAACATCCTATGATCAATTAATTAATTAAATCTATATAATGTTGACATCACACTAAATAGACTTAATCATAGAAATTGAAAATATCTGGTTTTAATAAAAATAAAAATCAAACCTTACTTAATTAAACTATTAAGATATTTATTAATAAGTTATTTATGCTTCATACTTTAACGATACTGCTCTGACTCAAATTTACTTTGTAACCGTTAAAGCGTTAAACTATCTAATATCCTTCTAATAAAAATTAATCTAAATTAAACTTAACACGTACAAAATACATGTGTCGCACACATGTTTGCGAATTCCTAGTTGCGTTGCTTATAGATAGAACAGAAAGGAAATTGCAAATAATTTTAGCTCATTACAACTACTGCGCCTAGACTTAGCTGTGCATGTGTGTGTGTATATGTGCACGCGATCCACGCAATTACACGTAAAGAATAGTGACAACGCACACCAACGCCAGTGTAATCGAAGGACTGAACCGCGTCACATGCATTTGCAGAGCTAACTAGGGCTGCTACCAACTGCATCTATTAATAAGCAGCTAGGATCGGCCTAAAAAAAAAACAATAAAATTTTGCATAAATTAGACACAACTAGTTCTGAGACGCGAATTCCAGACATGGTTGATTAGTCTGTACTTTCTTTTATATCATTAGCAATTTTCTACAGTGTAGGCGTTACGTAAACGCTGCGAAATAGAGCCGTGAAGGCAACGCAATATTCCATACAATATTTATTGATGTAAGTACACCGCCTACGCCGCGTAGTCATTGCTACGCTGTGTAGGCGCTGCTACGCTGCAGTAGTGTAGGCTACAATAAGAAACTGTATAAATTGTAGTGTACACAGTTACCTCGCGCCTGGTGGATTACGGCCCATTCATTGAGGGCCCCATGAGTCTCAGCAGTGGGAACATTAAAAAGGCTGATGATGATGAACCCGCAGACTACCCTCTTTTTTATTTCAGGTTTTTTTTTCAGTTTATCCTAAAGTTGTCTGGTAGATACCGCTGTAAGCGATAAGACCGCCATTGTACGCATAGATTTAAGTTAGCGTAAAATTTTGGTTACTATTTTGGTGTAAAATAAAGTTTATCCTATTCTAAATCGTGGTAGATCCAGATTTAAATTATCGTAACATGTTCAACGTCCCTTTGACCATAAGATACTACTACTACTTAAAAACAAATCGATGTCTTCATTTCAACCCTGCGTTGCCGGAGCCGCACAGCCGTAACTCATACACGCACATAAAGTTGGTACTCGGCGGTACTCGGGCGTACTTCCATCTATTTCGTGATGCAATGCTCTTGCGCACAGTTTTACGACGACCGCCGTTATTTACTACTTATTAAGTTTAATCGATTTTAGCATTAGGTATCTCTGTTTTGTGTGCCCGAGTTATTTGTAACAGGCTCTGGAGTGCCCTATTTACTAAGAAATTCCTTGCTTCCTTCCTTTCGTGTAACTAATGAAACTATACTTTCTCTGATCAATATTTGGCAACCTGTACGGCTCTATTGTTGGCTTGGTATAGATCCTGAAAAATGCAGGTGGTACTGCAGGATGTCTCAAACTCAAACTAAGAAATTGAAAACCGTTAATGAGTCTACACTTGTAAAATCATGATCTCTCTCAACGGGTCAATGAAAGATACTGTATGATCAAATAAAAAGATATAACCCAAAAAATAAAAATCGATAAGACTCGCAAATATTTAAATTCTTGACCATTTTTTTTTTTTTTTTTTTTAATGAAACTGATATTTCATCAAAGCTGTTCCAACAGACAGTTTAAAAACGAACTCACGGGAGAGGAATATTTTTATTGTTGTTTGTACTATTTTAATAAATAGATAAGTACCTACCCATAGCCTTTAATGAAAACACAAATTTTCTGTCCCATTGGTCCGCTAACACTTCAATACGCGAGCGTGCGCGTGTGGAGTGCGTTCTCTTTGCGTGCGGCTCGTCTGAGGGGTGCCTAATGGATCGTGCTCACGTGCTCGTTAACCGACCGCTGGATCGCAGAGCACGCTTGGGCAAGGTGCTATGTTGTTTACTTTAAGTATGGCTTTCAATAAAAGTTAAGGATAGAAGATGTTATTGGATTAAGCTTAAAATAGTTTTTTTTTATTAACAAAAGTCACCGTTGGGGCCGTTGGAGTTGAAAAATTCTGGATCGGTAATCGCGTACCGGACAAGCAGCGTTGGAAGGCCTCCTACAAGGTGGAACGATGACCTGGTGAAGGTTGCGGGAATGCAATGGATGCGGGAAGCACAGGATAGTTCATTGTGGCGACACTTGGGGGACGCCTATGTCCAACAGTGGACTACACCGCACTAACGCGGTTGTTTCTATTTCTAACAATAGTTCAGTAAGTTACAGATGAAATGAATACGCATAGAAATGAGTAACGTTAGTGAAATATTACACCAAAGTGGGGACATTTCCTAGTCACGCGGTTAAAGTAAAACAAATATGTTCAGCCAGATGAAATAACAAGGCATTGAGTAATCGTAGACACAACATACTAATAAAAGCAAGAAACGAAACATCTCACAGATCTAAACAGTTTCAAAAACAAACGATAAACTCGCCTGACCTAAAAAATAGTAAATCAAAAGAGGTTTCCTTTCTGCAGGTATAAAAGGGTGTTTGAAAGCAGCGTGGCATGAAGCATGAAAAGTTTGTATGTGTCCTTTAACAAGCCAGTACTTGGCTGGTGTAGGGCGCGAGGCGGGGGCGGCGCCTATTCCTAGCGCGAAACTAGGCCGGCCGCCGACCGCTGGTTGATGGTCTAGGGGATAAGTGGATTGCGGGGATAGATACAAGGTTGCTAAAGGGTGGGTTAATGTTTCTCCTTTTTTCAGTTTCTTTTTGTATTTTTTTTAATGTTTGGAACTCATCCTGTACAAAAGAGTTCGTTCTCGACATTGCTATACAAGTGTTACGTCTTGCTGCAGCTACTACTAATATGACAGCGCGTCTAAAAAAGTGTTCAAATCTGTAATAGTTTTATTAATATTGTTAAAATTACTACAGATTTTTCAGACAACGGATATTACTCTGGGTTTAATAAGTATTATTAAGTGAAATTTTGCTTACGTAGATATGTCTTCGTTCAGGTAACCATGAACGATGATGACTAAGATATCGTCATTACTCGATAATCAGTGTTTTTTTAGGTCACGTTTAAAATTTTAATACATGTGTCGCGGTGGATCTAACTCAATATATTTTATGTAGCAGAATTTACCGTCATTTTTATTAAAAAACAAGTTTATCTTGTACGGCACACTTTCATACATGAATCATTTTTTTCAATTTCGTGAACGATTAGAAGTTCAATGTTGGTAGACGAAACAAAAATGACGGTCAGTTTACCACGAAACTTATTCAGCACTGTGACAATGTGTAATTGTGTACTTAAGCTTAACAAGGGGTCACCATTTCTTTGTTACAACTTTTACGAATCATCTATGACACATACATAACTTTTCTATCGTCACAATGGCCTTACACAAGTACCTTCAACTTGAACTACGCGAGCTGCCTGTGACTTGGGCCACACAACGTTTTAAACTCCGGACGCATGCAGTGCCAACACAAAAATTACTTCTCAGAACAAAGGTTCAAGAATCAAGATCTATGTCGTTTGAGAACTCTTAAATATCAGATCCTCTTCGTGACGAATTTGTGTCAGTGAAAATGTCATAAAACATCGAAACAAAATGTTTGTTTGTGTGTTTTTAAGGGTACCAGGAACCTTTGGGTCGTATGCTTCGTTTTTCATTTGTGCCATTTTATGTTTGGCCATGTGGCTCGTATATACCCGTGGAGAGAGGTAAATAACAGATTTTATGATGTGGATAAGTATCATCATTCTCCTAAAATACTCTTATACTGTAATAATTATGAAATTTGGCACTTTGGTGTAATCTTTAGTCTTAGGAAAATCTACAACTTAGGATATTAGTATAGTTTTCCGCTTCATTGATCAGAAAATGTCTAGAATACTCGCAAATAAAAACTAAGCTTTGAGGCTTTCTTTAGTTGTGACAGCTTAGGCTAACAAGTATGTTAAAAACATATCATATATCAAAAACAAATGAAAAACTCGCTTCATCTTTCTTGACTTTATATCTTTAGAAATGTTTGTGAACAAGAAGTAAAACAAATCCTGGCGCAACAACTAGTTTCATTTAACACAAAAAGAAAAATAGGTAAACACGTAGTCATGTTTTCGCAAAACAACTTATTTCTGTTTGGCCGGCGCTGGAAATATTTATTTATGTACTAGATCTCGAATTACAGACATTTGCTACATATTTATGAAGATCTGTCTCTAGCACGTGACTAAACAATACATCTGTTATATGTCGTCTTTGTGGAGATATAAGGTCAAAACTAGCACAACTAAGTATATTTATTTTTAGAGTTTTAAAGAGGACAAAGATAAAACTGAGTGGATATACTAACTTTTTACTTAAAATGTAGTCAAAATTATGATGAGAGGCAATTCATTTACAAGTTTTAAGAGTGTTCGGGGGTAAACACTCTTAAAATTCTTTCAGAATTAAGAATTTCTAGTTGAGAGACTTTATTATCGCCCGAAACTATGCTAAACTTAGGAATTAAAACCTTAATTCCATATTTTTAATTCAAATGAAATGTATTCTGAAATAAATGATTATATTAATAAAGTTATCAAAAAAAGGCACGTTTTGACATTTGCATTTTGACTCCCTTGCGACTTGTCCAGTATAATATTGCTACTATTAAAATAGCTACAACCACAGAACAGAAAATATAACAACGGACTCTTAATTATTAATTTGATTGTTTTTTTTCAGTTTCGTTTCAAGTTCTTTCTCAAATGTGAAAACGGGACTTTTTAGACAAGTTTAAGTTCTTATGCTTGCACACAACACAAGCACTCTTTATATGCAACAACTTTTGTCATTTTCTTTGTTCTCCTTACTCAAGTGAACTCGAGAAATAAACTTAGATTCGATCAAAGAAAACTGAAAGTACTGCTACCAAATACTGAAGCAATGGTGCTATGCAACAAGTCTTGTAATATTTTTAATACAAGGTCAAGTATCCTGACCCAATGCTGTATCCACTATCGACCTAGTCTTTAGTCGACCTTGGTTGCAATCGTGATTCTACTTGTTGGAATTAAACTGTATAACCAGTATTAAACACAGCACGGGAATATTAAACTGTATCACGAATACTAAACACAGAACTGTAGTATTAAGCTGTAACCAGTACAAAACACAGTACATTAATATTAAACTGTTTTACAAAAGCTTAACAAAGTACAGTAATATTAAGTTGTATTAAGAGTGCTAAACAAAGCGCAGTAATATATGGGCACGCCACAACCGCGGTGATAAAAATCAGAGAAGAGCCATGGCGTTCTTACTTTCCGCTAGATGCAAATCTTAGGCGAAGTTGGATGTTTCGGGAGGTTCTTGTTTTGGATTTGGCGGGAAGAAACACTCGGATGACCGTTGTGCGTATCACCCAGCAGACACAGTGAAACGGTGGGAGTCTGTCCACTCTCGCACCTGGCCTGCATAGTCACCTCCAAGGTAGTAATGCGGAAAAACGCAGCGGAAAGTTTGAGCTTAGCTGGAAACGCTTGGGTGTCGTCAGCTGCAGGGTGATTTCCGACCACCACAAGCGCGGGCTTTTAGACGGCGAGTAATTGGCAGCTTGCCGTCCGGTAAGGACCAAGCTTGAGTCGTTGCGCGCCTTAAAGAGATGTCGGCAAAATGGATGGAGCTACTGCGATGAGAGAATGTTCGAAAAAGTTACCGTGACCCTGGAATGCCAGGGGCAACTAAAGGGGGAACTAGAGGTGGCTTTCAATCAGTAAAAGTCCCAGTAAATCCTTCCGTTACACCCGGGGCAGGAGGAGTTACTTGATGGTTTCCCACCTCAAAAATATGCAATAATATTAAGCTGCATTACGAGTACTAATACAGCACAGTCCCTAATATAAAACCATATTGCGAGTACTGAACACAGCACAGTAACATTTATACATATTAGGCTGTATTATGAGTACTAAGCACAGCACAGTGATATTAAACTGTATAGCAAGTGCTAAATATCGCGTTTTAATATTAAACTGTATTATAAGTACTAAACATAGTACAGCAATATTAAGCTGCATTACGAACATAAACGTAACAGTAATATTAAACTGAATTACATAGTAAAGTAATATTAAACTGTGCGTATCACGAGTACTAAACCCAGCACAATAATATTAAACTGTATTACGAGTACTTAACACAGTGCAGTAATATTAAATGATAGCATTTTTTATAATTGCTAACGTTAATAAAACATTCCAATTATTCAGCAAGTGCAATATGCATTAAGGTCTGTGACCTGACCTCATCCGCGTAACGTGGCCTTAGAGCGTAATGAAAACTGCGAAACGCAAACGGAGTTGGCCAATTATATTCCCGCGAGTTAATTTCAAACGCCCAATGGTGAAGCTTCTATGATGCTACCAGCCAATAGGAACGATTCATAAAATTAATAAACGTTTTTATTGCAATTCGCAGTGCTGTTTATTCCCAAAGTAAATAGAATTGAAAATTAGTTCTGGGTAGTTTCAATTTGTTTTCGAAATGTGCTGATATCATCTGATTTAATATTAGTCACACAATTATCGATCAAAAGGCTAGGAAATCAATGCACGGCTTTGAAATTACTGTGAGATAAATTATATTGTCGAGATAAGCATCTTTGCTGAAGTTTTAGATAAAATCCGTCCATTTGAAAGGAAGTTGACAGGCACATATAATCGAGATTAAAAGTTGAGAAAAAACTAAAATCGATCTAAGATCCATGCTTATTTCAGTGCACTTTCAGTTAGGTGCACCTCTAAATGGAGTAGATAAAAGCGCTCTACATGTGCAATTTGCAATGCATTTCTAATTTGATTGTTAATCTCAGCTCTTTACAACCATTCTAAATGTAGAAATAGTCGATTAGCTTTTTGCAATAGGGATGTCCTTAAAGCTCAGTTGATTGCTATTTTATACTACTTTAACCGTTACTTAGTGAAACGCCTCATAGGTGTCCAAATCTAAAGAAATATGATAAAAGCTGATATACGAGCATAAATATGACCAGTTTAACGATTTTGTTATGAATCTTAAAACAAAATGCATTGCTTGGTGTAATAAAAGTAGCTGCCAACTACGATTAAAAATTGTATATCTCAATTTTAAATTCATTCATGGATCTTAGTTACAGGGGTACTCGATAAGTGACAATTAAGAATCGATACAACGTATGTGATATACCAACACAGGCGTGGTCGAATGGAGTACCATATGATACGAATCGAATACGAGTGTGTATCGAGTGTGGCGAGTATCGACTAGCGCACTCTCTAGCGGTGCTGGGCTATTGCGAAACATCCGCATTCGTTAATGTTCTCCACAGATGATCTATGGAGCGCGAACAAGATACGCAACTGAACTACATTTCGCTTGCACTTTCGAAAGTAAGTCTTTGTTTTCACTCGGTAGCAGTAATTTATAGTAATGAGGAGAGATCATTGTACGCACTTTTGTAAATCGCTTGAGTGAAGTCTCACCGAATTTGGCAGACCGCCAAATGTCGCACATTACTTTTTGATTTAATGCTTTATGGTGAAGTTTTGATTTAAATTACTCGACGTTTAATATAATGCTCGAGAAGTGACAAAAATGTGGTCGATTCTACGTCATGAGCCTGCAGTTTTTATGCAGAATGCAATTGTCTTTTTTTTGCTAAAAGAGCTCATTGACTTTTGGTTTTTATGAACTTATAAGCAAGTAATATGCAATTAACAGCTGTATGTAAATCTGAACAGTTATATAAGAACTCTTACTTTCCTTATAATTAAGTTTAAAAATCCGTTTTGCCGTAAACTTCCTACAAAATAGCTTGTTATGATGTGAGTTGTAAGTATCCGATGCAGGTGTTAAAACCTTGGCAGTTACTGTAAACGCACTTTCACTAAAATACGTTCGACTGCGGGAACAAATGGACGTACAGAATATAGGGCACAACACATTGAGTAGTCGAACGAACGAACGGAGATAGCACCACAGGCGCGCTGTAGTCTTCAGCCACACAATAAATACAAATAGCCTTGAATATTAACACGAATGTAAGTCATTAAAATGTACTTTTCTAAAATATAGGTAATCAGTTAGCGGTAGTATTACCGCAAGTAAAAGTAGCGAGTGTGCGTATTTTGTGTCAAATCTTATCGCAAAAATCCTTCGACTTTTTAGACTAGTAGATATAGTTGGTTGTAAATAGAGTCATGGCCGGTTGTCGATCTCCTAATTTGATGGTCACTCGTTTATCATTGCTTTATACGCGCTGCCTTGAGATGATAAAACGGTTAGTATATGTATAGTCTAAATATATCATAATACCACAACATTTGAATATATCTTACATTAAGATTTTGTAAGTCATAGCGTTATTTTGCTTCATTACCCACTGACACATTCATTATTGTCAATAGAAGACCTTGAGCCGAGCCAGTGCTATTACTAAGAAATACAGTTTAATCGAAGAATAATGTGAAAAAAATTCTCTTTAGATTTCACGATCAGTACGAAAATTGGCAAATATATGGAGTGTTTACACAGGCCACGGTCTCGGGCTCGAACTTGTCCGATTTTTATTGCGAGTTTAAAGAAGCGAGCGAACTTGCCCCAGTGACCACGGGTAGCGGTTGATATAAATATAATACATAGGCCCACGTCCAATAATAGAATTGGTCGGTACTCGGTGGCACATTGCCGCCGCACTACGATCCAGAGCCCAAATTCCTAACTATAGTTACCAACTCCTCCGTTACTAGTCGGTATGCAGCTAAGATGCACTTTGGCATTTCAAAAATGGAATGATATTTTCAAGAGATTCATTATCTTTAGAGTTTTGATTACTGTCAAACACTTTCAATTACGTTTATTAACTATTTGAATTGTGCAATCCATGTGCTTGCGAATTTTCCTGAAGGATATCAGTTAGATAAATTCAGGCTGTACAAAGGTTTTCTTGTTAACCTATTTCTGTCTGTACCTGCGCAGTATGCTTCAGATCTTTCCAAGGAGTGTGCATTTGATATTTTCTTGTTGAAAAGTGCACGGATCATAGAAGTAGTTGCGTGGAGTGCGAGGCGGCGGGCAAGGGGGGGAGGGGGGCGCTCGCCGGTTCGCGCGGTGTAACCTACATACCGGTCAACACTCCGGCTCAGTCAACACTCGCTACAGGGACATTTGGAGCGTTTGATGAGCTAGTTCACTAGTACAAGTTACTTAGGAGAGTGCCAGTAGGATAGTAAATAAACTTTAGAGGAAATATAACAAGGAATTGACCAGGATTTTTTATCTTCACTATGAGATGACATCGACGACACTCGTTTTGTTGAAAAAGCTCATTTAGAAAGATTATTCCGAAAAATAGCCTCATTCTTATGTGGAAGTAATAAGTCTAATATATTCTATTAACGGTTTTTAAATGCTCCCGGTTTACATTTTTCTTTATAAAATCATACCTGTACATCAGCTTGATCAGAAAAAACAAATGGGACTCACCTGAAACAAAAAAAAAACATGTTGGTGAATTAAATGCTCATCTCATATCTGTTTCTGCATAAACTTAACAACCATGCCAATGACCGTAAAATTTGTTTCAGCTTGTCATGTGTGTAAACCTAATTATTTGACATAAATACACTGCACAAGTGTGTAACCTACTAAATTAGTATTAATTGGAGTGTTTCAGTGTGTGACTAACGCTTTAATCTAACACAGCGAATATTGTTCACTTTTAAAATAAAGTGTAAACATTTTAGAAGCCAGTTACTGGGGCAAGTAGCAGTGCGATGTGAACGGACTAACGCCAGCATTAGATGCGACTAGACAAGGCCATAGCTATCAGTGAAATGTCGAGAAGGAAAGAGATGGATACATAAAGTATTTATTGCACACATAACAACACCACAAGTGCAATTCACGCACACAACTACAACTTTTCTATTTCTATTACATGTTCTAGGGTTGACTACTGGTGTTAATAAAAACGGTTAAACTAACTACGTCAGTTTAAATTGTTGTTATTAATACTGAACTTAATATCTTGGAGATAGCAAATTTATGCGCTAAAGTATGTTACGAGCGCAAATATACTGCTCAAGATTACAGTCTTAAAATAGGTATAAACATCCTGCTAATTTATGAAACTGAAAGTCTTGAAGATAGGTTTCTTTACCGTTAGTTGCTTCAAACGCCACAATATGTTATTGTAACCATTATATCGAGTCTTTTCAGGAAAAACATCGTAAGCGACAATTTGAATTTTTTGCGGGACTGAGTTTTTCTACTTCCTTAATTAAAAAGTATAGAAATTATGTTAGTAAGTAGCAACAATTTATTAGATCGGTAATTATATGAAGTTATATTTTTTTATAAAATTTTATTATCATGATTGAATACATTTTAATTATGGAAGAGAAAATCTAGTCCTGCAAAAACGCTCACTGTCGCTTACGACGTTCTTTCTAAAAAGGCTCGATATGACGTCACATAGAACATTTATAGCATTTATATAGGTACACAATTATAATGGACTTCCTGATTAATTATTTGTATCTCTCTTCCTAATAACTTCACCCGGTCTAGATCCAGAACATAGATGTGGTTTTATTATAGTCAGCAAAAATCTGACACGCTTTCTTTTCAATGACTTCTCCCGCTCTGCCCTAGAGCGGAAGAATCAAAGAAAATTATTAAAAAACTGTTTTCCTTCAACTGATCTGGAAGGACAACCGCCATTAAATCTTTTGAACATTCACACAACCCTTCCTCAGGAATTGACTATGCTAAAGACTTATACAGTATGCTATATTTTGATACCTATTTTTTTTCGATATAACAATATCCTTAACAAAGAACTCATAAGAAAGTCGGAGAGGGCACAAAACCACTGCTAATAATACTGATTAAAGCAGGAAAAAGGTGTTTCACCATCTAGGTCGGTTAAGGAGGTTACCAACTATCTTCAGGAATTGGGTGAGCGAGTGTATAATGCGCACTTGATATACAAAATACCTATCTTGATAGCGATAAGCGTTCCCAACTTGCGAGTTGCGACAGCCTGTCCTAGAACCCGGTTTGAACTCGAGTAGCCTCAATAACTCAGCCCAAATTTTTATAATAATTCATCGTATCAACATATTGCGCACGTCAGTGCGTTTAGTTGATCGCGGATGCGCTAGTCCACGGGTGGTGTTGGATTTTTTTTAGGTGGGAAATCATCTAATGACATCTTCCGCCCTTGGACGGAGCGCAAGGGCAAGTCAGACTTATACTGACTAAAACCCAATCCTAGTTTCTTCGTTGCTTTGCATTTCAGGACCGGGTTTTGCTTTCAGAGGCGAAGCCATGACCCCAGTAGGCTTCGACCCTGCTGGATCTCTACGGTTTGCTGACATCTCCTTGAGGTGCGTATGAAACAATACCCACCGTCGACGACTTGGGCTCAGTCTGGATGGTTGGACGGCGAGCTTCTCATTGCTCGCCGTCTGCAAGCCCGCGCCTACGGTGGTCAGAAATCGGGATGGGTATCCCGGCGGCATGGGTAGTGGGTATAGTGTTGGACTGGTCCAATTCGATGTCGGTTGCTCAATTGTAGTCACGTGATAGTCGTGCTTAGCAGGTGCTGGCACACCTTGTAGTAACGGTTTGAAGTTCTGATTAGTATCAAGAGGGAGGTAATCTTTTTTATGTTAATTTTATGATATATAACACTCGTTCTAATAACTTTTTGAAGTTTTAAAAAAGAAATGTATTACATGCATCTGTCTAGGTCTATCTAGATCATTCGACCTCAAAATATTTATTTGCGTAGAGAATCTTAGTTTCATATACTTTGTTAAAAAAAAAAGTAAATTCGGGAACATCAAATAAAATTGGGTTAAGTTTATTAAACACTAGTGGTTTTGCCTATAAAAGTTATGATATGAAAATAATATGCCTGTTACAGTATTTAGGGATAGTGCAGCTACATACTCGTATTAGTGAAAGAATTATCAGAATTAATTCAGTAGTGTCAGAGATTCCAAACCGAAGAGGAATGGCAGACGGTCACCGCAAGGAGGCAACCGCACGCGTGAAGGGACTGATATCCTCACACCCCGGCCACCGAGACGGCTAGGGCTTGCGGACGAAAAACAACGGGTAGCTCAGTGTCCGGAGTCGTCTCAAAGAGATGTCAGCATAACTGTAGGAACCTAGCAATGACGAAGCCACCCCAGTAGGCTTACTGCCGGTCTACTGGAGCCATGGTAACGAAAGGGAAACCCTAGGAAAACCCTAGGTAAAAAAGAAACAGATCAATGTGGTTTTACTCAGTAAAAGTTTGACGCGAACCGCCCACCTTATAAAAACTAAACTTACAAATTATCTCTTTATAATATTAAGTTTAAATTTAACTATCCCAATCCTAAGAAATCATGAAGCGTCGGAAGGGCGATGGACCGATGACAAGGTGGACCGATGAGGGTCGCGGGAATTCGATGGATGCGGATCGGTAGAAGTTATGGGTGGCGACGCTTGGGTTAGGCCTATGTCCAACAGTGGACGTCTTTCGGCTGAAATGCTGATGATGAATCTTAGGAAATAGTATGACCTGTTTAGTTTACGAAATATCATAATGTAATGCAATATTATATAATTCCCCATCAAATCTCCATTTGTATGTGTTAGTTACAAGGAAACGATAGGTCGGTGTTATGACATACGTACAGCTTCAACAGATGTCACCCAGATCCTCAAGTTGAATGTCTGTCTCATTAACTAACGCAATCTAAACTCCTAATAGGTTAATTGAACTTGACATTATACCAAAAACGGAATATCTATGACGAACTAAAAACGCAATGAGTCGCATGGTTTTAACAGAGGTTTAAGTTTTTGCAATCAATTGTCTACTTTAACTGACAGTTATAATTATCAGTTAAAAACTATTCCGTTTAAAAAAACAGGAAGGCCAAACAAAACATAAACTAGAATGCTTTGCGACCATGACTTTGTTTTTTGAAGTGGGAAATCATCTAATGAGTTCTCCCGCTCTAGGAGGGAGCGGGAGGACTTGTCGAACTTTTACTAAAACCAAAACCACACCTATGTTCCTTCATTGTGCGTACAGCCAAGGAGTGGAATTTCTTGCCGGAGTCTGTGTTTCCTGATAGCTACAACTTAGGGGTCTTAAGTCAAGAGTGAATAGGTTACTTCTAGACAAGCGTGCTCCATCGTTTACCATTAGGTGACATGGTGATCAAACGCGAGCCTATCAAATAATAATAAAAAAACAACTTTTCCCTATGGATGTAGCAGGCGTCGGCCCTGCTGGGTTGTATACGACAATACATTCTGGCGATGACTTGCGACAAGAGGCCCTATCACGAGCTCTTAACAGAACCCATTTGACGACCTAAACTGAACTGTTAAAGGGATGGCATGTAGAGAGAGGTGGAAGCTGTATAAGATGTATAACTCCATCTCTTTCTCGTTTGCACGCCTGACATTTTAGTACGTCATTGCGAAGGCCTAGGGCTACCGGATTGTTCGAAAGGTATACTGAAGCCGTGGAATTCAAAGTGCCACTTTACATTATTGTAACTGAAAGAACACAAGTCGGTTTTAGTCACTTAAAGATTGACTTTCCTTCTCGCTTGGCTTACAGCGGCAGAGGTTAATGATGCTTTCCTATATAAAAAAGGATGCTTCGCAACTATCACAAGCCTTATTGTTTGACATAACTTTAAGCAATATTTCATCACCTACAATTTCCATCTATGTGTTCCTCGCACACAGTTCCCATAGAAATAGGGTTATCTTGATAGATTGCTCTCTTGATTCCGAAACACGATAGTATTCGCTGAAGAAAGTATCAGGTACTGAAATCTTAGACTTGATATATGTTGTGTACTTTCAGGCCTCTTTTGAAATGAAGCCGAAAAATAGCACTTTATGATGAAAAGCTTTTCATGGAGAAATTGGAAAATATGTTATTTATTTATTTATAACTTCATGTACAGTGGTAGTACATAGACGAACTTAATGCAACAGAGCATTCTCTACCAGTCAACCTTTGGGTTAAAAAGATAGCACTGTGGTGCACAATAAATAAATAACAGATATTTCAAATAGTATGTAGTATCATTAAATTAAGTTGCTTTTAATAATAAAATACGTATATTATATAGGCTAATATTATAAACTAATAAATACTATGATAAATATTAATAGACTATGTTATAAAGATAACTTAAAATGTAACAATTATGACGAAGACCGAACTAAGGTTGAGAGGACTTCAAGTAGTAGTTATGAACTTTACGCTGGAAGGAAAATTTAATTTCATCTTTCAGATTTAATATCTACGAGTGTGGGATTGTTCGAAAGAGTTACCGCAGTCTTGGAACATAGAGGGCATCTGAAGGAACACAGGAGGATTTCAGACGTAAAGATATTTGTAATACATAACATGACTGAAAAGAGTGTCCATGGAGTTGTTTGTACATTCTTTTCCATAGAAATCTACGCTTTAGAATGTGCAATTAGCATAATTTTTTTAGACAATTCAATAGTGCCTGTGTCTGCATTCAAGATCCACGGCATTTATTTCAAATAAATGCTTCGGATCTTGAATCTTTAAAAGCCTGAGATTAATTTTCAGATCAGGAAGATTACTTGATGATTTTCCAGCAAAACAAAAACTATTTTCGTTCTATGGGAGTGGTTAATATTTTGGCTACTTGTACTCCATTATTCAAGAGTGTCGTAAACAGTCTGATCCAGTTCATTGGTTCTCCGTGTCACAATACGCCTATTTCGTAATCGATGCCATAAAAAATACAGTTAGATTCGTCTGCGAGCTCACTGTGTCAACATCATACAATATTTTATGACACTTGGACTCATCTGAAAGCGATGCACGCTAACCTTTGGGAAGAGTATGGAGCAACAACACCGGACGCCCTATATTCACATTTCGGTCTGCCGGCTGGCAAATTGCCCAAAAATAATTAGTCATCATACTCTAACTCCTTAGTCGCGATCCTAGGATAGGACGATTCTCAGAACATGTTACGGTTTCAGCGGCCACAAAGCATCCATTGCATTTCGAACGAAATATGAAAATGGGACATTTATGTGGGTTATTAAATTCGCAGTATTGGAAAATTTAGTGGTGCACATTTTAGTTAAAATAAAATACTACCTAGTATAAATTACTTTTCTGACTTGTAAATACTATAATAGCAAAAGTAGATTTCTCAGCGCAGCTATGTTTATTGTCTATTCTAAGAATTGACGATTATGATCGTAAGCCATAATAATGACAGTATAATAGCATATTCTCAAACATTTTCACTTTCAACAACACATTCGAATTGCTTTATGCAACAGCCCTCTAGCGCCGAACAGCCGAACTTGCGGTGCGGCCGCTCGACACTAGATGGCGCTGTTATAGATTTCATAGCGTTAAGTCGGATATAAACTGAGTTTGTTATGAATTCAATCAGAATAGTATACATTATGAAAATTTATATTTCTAAATTATCTATTTCGAAACGTTTAAATTTTTTTATTACGACCGATAAAATAAACAAATTGGGGATAACAATTATATCATAGCAAAAAGCATCAGGTTAAGTAAATATCCTTTGGTAGGAAACAAACAATTGCGTTATTCAAACAAAAATAGCAAAAAATCATTCTTACGCAAACTTCGTAGCAGAAGTGCTACGGCGTAGGCATAGAAGCGCTACACTTGAAGAGTTTCATCTTGCGTGAAAGTTGTAAGGCTACGAGCTGCTACGAGTAATGAAATAAATTTTCATATTAGCGAGTTAATCATTTAGTAAATAGTTTTGACGTGTTAAGTTTATATTTTGTTTAAAATCATAACTTTATTTACGTTTCAAACACGTGTTTGGACGGTATCGTATTTATAACTATTTACAAACAATTAAATGTTTCCGGTTTGTTAACGATTTGCTCTCGTTCAAGGTTATTGTATGTTTTATTTTGTATTTTGTTTACATAAATAACGATAACAATAGCATATTTTTATATTATCTAAGTATTTTATTTTACAGCGAGACTAATGTAAAGTTTTTGTTATGATATATTCAATGAAGGTTCAAAACCATAATAGACACGCCAGTATTATTAGAAATATTATTCGAGAAATGCCAAAAATGTTTATTATTTACCTACTAGAAAATGTAAGTCTATTATTATCAGATCAGTATCCCATGGGCCAAGCGCATCGATGATGCCATATGGACCCGGCCGTAGTATACCGCATTGACGGGGCTAGTTAGGCCCGATACCTGCTAGGGCTGCAGGTTGTCTGAAAAAGTTATCGAAGCCCTCGCAAAGAGCAACTGAAGGAACACAAGTGGGTTTTAGTCAGTAAAAGTCTAACAGTCCCCCTCACTCGACCCGGAGCGTGAGAAACCATTTGATGATTCTATCGTAAAAAAGTAAACAAATCACAAGTTGTTGTCTGTTTCCGATTACAAAAAAACAGATAGCACAGTCGAGTATATCTAAACATCGATAAAAAAACAAAGCGTTGCAAGCAAAACATTTAATAAACATAAGTCTTCTGTCCTTGACGCAGAGTGCAACATTACGCTGAAAAGTTCAGATGCAAACAAATACATCTAGATACTATGTATATGGCTGCCTCCCTCTCCAATAGCATAATTGAACTTCACGTAAATATTGTGCGGGAGTGTGTGTGTGCATACAGTACTAGGCACACAGCCTTAGGTCTCAGTGCGAGTGCACTGAGCTATGTTAGGGTAGGTCGGGTACGTACTACGTAAACGATTATACTGATTTGAAACGCGAAGAATTTGATATTATGTTTTGATTGTTAGGGATGCATTTTTTAAATGGCTTGCTGGGTCCTTTATGAATTTTTGTGAGAAACATGAGATCGCTACTGTGGAGTTGCTTGGAGGATTATGCCCAGCAGTGGACATCTTTTAACTGACATGGTAACGTTATTTTTATTGAGGAAGAGAAAGAATGTATCATTGAATTGTTCTCGCGTCGCGTGTTTACATGTGTTACGAGAAAAGTACTGGAGAAAAACTACATTAGCAACACTTCAATCGCAATCTTTTTATATAACTATAAATAACAAGGTTTTCACGGAACTAAATAATTAATTAATCTGTTTTTTTTCTTAATTACAATAACGATTTCAATGTTTGATTTTCTTTAGCGTACACAACCAGAAATGAGATTATTTATCTTCCAATTCGAAGCTTGATGATTCAATTTAGAACCTCCTATGTGAAATAAAAACTATTGACTTTGACTTTGCCTTTTAACTTTGATCTTGACCACCGACTTTGTATGTTTAACAAAGTTTCAAACCTTCAGCAAACGCCTGTTGATTGTCATCGTCATCAACTTATCGCCATAACCACTTAAAAATTAAACAAAGAACCGTGAGGTAATAAACTGCACGGCATCCTCATATTTAACAAATTATATAGGTAGTAAACAAATGCCTACGTATCTACTACGTATAGATTGTCAACGGCGCACTGCATAGACACGGGCGCGCGCTAGTGTGCGTGCGGGACTGTCCAGACATCTAGATAGCTAGATATCTAGATGTGGGTGCATCGGTGCAGTGTTGGCGTAGGTCCTGGGGGGTAGGTCGGGTACCTCGTCAGGGGCACACCTCCCCCCCCACTGGCAATAACTACCATCACGTAATCAAACGCTCCGAGTGGGATGCGCCTGCTATGGGACTCCAGTTTATTTTTCCCTATAATGAGTTTTTGTTGTTCACTCGTCGTGGAACGTATTTAATTTAAAATGGCAGTTTGTTTGCTGAAATATTGTACATATAAAACTGTGAAGTTCTACTACCAATCAAGTCGAATGTCAGTTTTGCAGTTGGGATTCAAACGCTGCAATACAATTGCAAGTTTATTTAGTTATATGAAAGTTATTTCTAATATAGGTGGGAAACTTTTCCCACCCATATTAGAAATATCTGCCGCAGTTATAATTCTATGAGCAATGATTTTCTCCACTTTCAATCTGCATACGCGATTCAATTTTATTCAAACACCTACAACTACACCTCTAATACCTAGTACTGGAAGACAATCTATGTTTCAATAAAAGTTTCAATAATACCTGTACTTTTACAGAAATTTATTTAAATATTTTATAAACATTTCGAGAAAGTTTATCTACATTCACACTATGTACACTAATATAAAAAAGAGGTAAAGTTTGTTTTTATGTTTTTTGTTTGTAATCGCATCGGTAATCTCTGAAAGTACTGGTCCGATTGCTAAAATTTTTTCACCGATATAAAGCCGCTTTAATCCTGAGTGACATAGGATATATTTTATGTACGCGAGCGAAGCCGCAGGCAAAAGCTAGTAAAGGATAAATCAAAATAAATTTCAACCTACCTGTCAACCTTTGAAAAAAGAAAATTCATAGTTTATAAACTCTTCATAGTTCAATACATCATACGAATACTTCAATAAGCTGTTGACAATTCAAGTAACAAGTTCACATTGAAGCATTTTCTCATATTACTTTTGCAGAATAAAAGTTCTTAGAATCTGTTAGGTCGCGTCCTCCACCACCTACTTATCTTCCTTCGCGAAGAAAATCGATACAAAAGGACAAGACTTATTGAAGCATTACCTGTGTAGGTTGAACGATTAAATTCATGAAGCTGATTTCAATGTGTTGCTAAGGGAAGGCCCAGACTATTATTAACTCACCTAAGATTTCTCTCTTTCCTCTAGAGAATGTATTAGCCTTGAATATTTAATTTAGAAGGATTTCTCTTCAGCAAGAGTAATGTTTTCAGTACTCATCTAGTTTGAAAGAGTGAATGAGTTAACTGAATATTCTATGCCATGATTAATGCATTTTTTGTTGTGTTTTTAAATGCCTTACAATACAGTTTATTGGGTAATTTTATTCAAAGTTTACATGAATCAAGGTGCAAAGGAAAGAAATCACAAAGTTGCATTACATTCAAAATTCGGGGTTCGGTTCGTGTATGCATAATTTGATTTTGAATAATTTCTTTTTAAAAACCGAACATAAAGTACGTTGCTTTCCTACTGGAAGTTTTGTTGGTCTTTTCAAAATATAAAATTGTACTAAGACCTAAACATGACTTGAACAT
Source organism: Mythimna lalbum (assembly GCA_949319445.1). NCBI lineage: Eukaryota > Metazoa > Arthropoda > Insecta > Lepidoptera > Noctuidae > Mythimna > Mythimna lalbum. The sequence continues at coordinate 17,985,565 of OX439346.1, read as the reverse complement.
CGTATTGTATACTGAATCTAGTTCCTGTAAAACTAAAACCATATAATTTTCCCAATTTAAATAACTTCCGCATTGTATTACCAAAACAACAAAACAAAATGAATGCAAAAATTACGAAAAAACTCATCCTCCACCGCTCCGATACTCCATCAAACCGTGGAATCAATACCCACTATACGTTATAATTGTTATGTAACCCAGCATCAATGTTTATTTACCAATACGTATGTCGCTGCGGGTCGTCGACCCCGGCTCCTGATCGGGAAATTTCGGCAGTGTCCGTACTTTAGAACGGGATAGACTTATGCAGGGTACCGAGGGTGCGAGTGCACGTCCTGGGAGGGTAGAGACCTTGAGCTGGCAAAATCAAGGGTAAGGTGGTGAGCGTGTGTGAGTTGGAACCGGCTCTGTGTTGGTGCATCGATAACTATACAGATACAAGCGTATAGCTAATAATATATTCAGCATACACACAGAAAGAATTCAGTACTTATGTGTGTATATATATTTGCAAGTCGTCTCCTGTCCACTGAACCTTGAGAATAAGAAAATGTGAAGCAGTCTTGTCTGGATATAAAGTGCTGATTCAGACTTTAACTTTTTAAATTTTATAAGTTCGAGTTAAATGTTAGAACTTAGAAACGTCTTCAGTATGTAGATGCTATCTACATAGTGGTTAGGGGAGCTAAGAAAATATTAAAATAAATTAAGTAGTTGATTTCATAATTAGTAAGTAGATGTTGGCTTGGCTACTTATTATTACTAACAGAAATATAAAATTGACTGTACTTAAATGTATGTAATCAAAAACACATAATAAAATGTAAAAAAAAATATTCATCAAAATTTGACGTTTGATTTGGGTTCGTCTGTCTGTTTGTATACTAACAAATCAATTTACAAGCTACCTAACGAGACTTAACACTTATTAAAAATGGGGTCACACGAGAAGTTCTCAAAAATGTTTTAAATATGATGACGTTAGCATAAAATAAGATCGCAATCAGCTCATCATGTTACTGCTACTTATGTTGTTTCTTGTTGCTTTAATCGATTTTTGCATATTTGGTATTAATATAAAGCATTCATATCAATTAAAAAACGCTGAACGATTCTATATAACCATTTCTCGATATCAAAGTCAGGGAAATTGAGAAAATCTGCTATCGTAATCTTAAGTATTTAAAGGAATACCACATAGGTAAACGTACTCCTGTAAAAAGGGTATAGCGTAAATCACAAGGAGTTAAATTACAAAAAATGATGCAATTCAATTAACCGATCAAACTGTAAAGCCGCCATAAAAATAAAAACGCATGTCAACAAGCAACAACTACGACCACGTGCTCAACCCAAAATAGACGCGCACGCACACACGTGCACCATACACGCACGCGACACGAATACGCGAGCGCCTTGCACGCACGAGACACACACACAGGCGCACGCCACGCGGCCCACCGAGCCCCGCGGAAAAATCAATATTTTGAGCAAAACTACTTCCCTTAACGCAGCTGTGTGCGTCGGTTCCCTCCCCGTATCCAAACTCCAAAAGACCTATCGCTGATTTAAAGGACAAACTGAATCATACCTTATCTGTTACGAAACAAAGTGTTATTTCCCCTATTAGGAGCAGGGGTAGTTAGATCGTGAGGGTACGAAGAGGTAGTGCCGTCCCGCTCCAATCAATCGGATGGCTCGGTCGCGCGGCCGCGTGGCGCCGGCCGACGACCCCGGGCCGGTCGTTACCCCGCGACAGTTGCACCCTGCTACCCCGTACACAAGTACGCACCCTTGTTCTTGCCGAATCTTGGACCCACGCCTCGCCGCCGCTGACATTGACTCGCCGAGCGGTTCAACGACCTCCGTTAACGCTTCCGCCTTCCGGTGTGCTCTATCGAAATTCTAAATAATGTTCTTAAAGTGGAACTTTATTTTTATTGCACCATATAAATTTCATGAGCACACTCAACGCAGAAACTTGATAGCTATACAAATAAGACAATAAAATAACGACTTTCAAGTTTTAAAACCCTGCATGAGTCATCGTTTTTCACCTGACATTGAGTATTGGGGAGCCAATAAACATAACACATGTGCTGACGAGACATTTCCTTTTACAGACTTCAATGTCTTTAGCATTTGGTGAAACTTAAGCTATGTAAGTACTTATAAAAGTAGATATACTATGACTGTAAATTAAAAGAGCACTTCAATACAACCTGCTATGAGCGAGATCGAGCGTAATATGGAAGTTGTATGTAGAAATCCTAATGTTTGTAATGGATTCAGTGACTCACGTCCAATTAAGTCCAATAAAAATAAAACACAATCCGTTACTCAATGAATGAAAATGAATGGCCGTCCATGCGTGTGGGCACCGGAGCAAACAGACGCTAATGCAATGAAACCACGACACAAATCATTCCATATTCAAAACGTATTAGGCGCGAAGGCAGGCTGGAAACCGACACCAAAAAAAGAAAAAAAAAGACCAAAAACCAATGTGCCATCTCCGCTCAAATAAAAATTAAAAAGAAAAGAATCCCAGTGCACCTTCCCTAAATTAACGAAGTGACTAAGTGAACATTTGGGAAGCGCTTACGCATCCTTTTAGTACGAATTATTTTGGACCAAGACAAGAGATTTTTGCTGTGGATATGGTCTTTCGTCGAGTGCATTAAAAGTGAAGTTAATGTGAAACGCAAAAATTAAAAGCACAGCAAGTTTAAAACCGTGAGATATTTTTATGTTGAGTTATCAAAGTTACGATGAAAATTGAAAGTTTTTTTTTCAACAAGCGTAGTGTTTTCGTTAAACGAAACAATTTGAGATTATAATATAAGACTAGTATTAGATGAATTTAAGTAGTGACGCTCTGAAAAAAATTTGCGTAAAAGTTTATTTTATAAAGGAAAAAGTCGTAGCTTTTTAACCGACTACAGAAAAGGAAGAGTTCCTTAATTCGATATACAGTTATACTTCAGCAATTGCGTTATTTGACAAATATGAAGGTCAATTCATATTTGTCAAATGTTAACCAGATTTGAAAAGTATTTTCCCCAGGTGGTCTTATGTTTTCCTCACGACGGGGGACGCGGTGTCTCAGGGTAGGTGTGTTGTGGCAGTGTCCTTGGACATTGCCAACGCCTTCAACTCCCTGCCCTGGAGTACGATCCGGAGGGCACTCCGGTACCACCGGATGCCCGAATACCTCTGTCAAGTGGTCGAGGCTTACCTGTCGGAAAGGTACATTATCTACCCCGGTCACCAGGGAGACTGGAAACGTCGAGAGATGTCGTGCGGTGTTCCGCAGGGGTCGGTACTAGGGCCACCCTTGTGGAACATCGGGTACGACTACGTGCTGCGCGGCGACTTCCCTGACGGGGTCAGCGTGGTTTGCTACGCAGACGACACGCTGGTTCTAGCGCAGGGAGAGTCGCACCAGGCGGCGGTCGCTCTAGCGACACGCGGGGTTGCGATAGTCGTTGGTAGGATCCAGGAGTTGGGAGTCGAGGTGGCGCTGCACAAATCCGCAGGCTATATGCTTCCACGGTCCTCGGAACGCGCCACCATCGGGTTCCCAACTAACGGTGGGAGGAGTTTACATCGGCGTCGGGTCGACGATGAAGTACCTGGGACTCGTTCTCGACAGCCGGTGGAATTTCGGAGAACACTTCCGACGTTTGGCTCCCAAACTCAACCGGGCCGGGGCTGCTCTCAAGCGGCTCCTGCCCAACCTTGGGGGTCCAGACGCCTTCTGCCGGAGGCTCTACGTGGGGATCGTTCGGTCCATGGCCATCTACGGGGCGCCGGTGTGGGCGCCGTCGCTGGCAAAGCGACCGGCGTCCATACTGAACGCCTGCCAGAGGGTCATGGCAATACGGATGGTGCGGGGTTACCGCACGATCTCCCGCGAAGCGGCGAGCCTTCTGGCTGGCCTACCACCGTGGGATCTGGAGGCAACAGTCCTTGCACACATGCACGATAAGCGCGTGGAGATGCAACGCCGGGGTGAAAGTCCACTACCGCGACAGGTCGAGGTATGGCGGACAGAGCTCCGGCGGGATCTCATGGTGAAATGGCGTCAGCGACTATCGCAACCCAGTGCTGGGCACGCCACAATTATGGCGGTAAGTCCCCTCTTTGAGGCGTGGCTGGAAAGACCTCACGGCGTCCTTACCTTCCGCATGACGCAGGTCCTCACCGGACATGGCAAGTTCGGGAGGTTCCTGCATCGGATTCGAGCGGAAGAGACGCCCGGGTGCCGCCACTGTGCGGAACGCCCGGAGGACACGGTGGAGCACACAGTAGAGGTATGCCCTGCTTGGGCGGAGCAACGCCGTGCCCTCGTGGGGGCGATCGGCGGCGGAGACCTCTCGCACCGAGCCTTGGTTGAGGCCATGATCCGGAGCGAGGAGGAGTGGCAGGCGGTCGCCTCCTTCTGCGAAGCAGTGATGCTAGCAAAGGAGGAGGCCGACCGCATCAGGCAAAGGCTCCCTCGCCGCCGCCGTCGGGATTCCGATCCCGATTTCCGGCCACCGTAGACGGGGGCTCGCGGACGGCGAGCCATGGGTAGCTCGCTGTCCGATCGTCCGGTAATGGACCGAGTCCAAGACGTCGACGGCGCGCACTGTTCCCGCGCGCCTCAAGAAGTTGTCAGCAGCAGGAGGGGCCCAGCTGGGCCGAAGCCTACTGGGGACAGGGTTGTCCGAAAGGGAGCTCGTGCCCCGGTATGAAGGCTAGAAGGAACGGGATGGGGTTTTTAGTCAGTAAGAGTCTACTATCTCCCGCTCCGCCCAAGAGCGGGTTTTATCATAACATGATTTTGCCCATCGGGAAAAAAAAGGTGGTCTTATGTTTTGGTAAGGACCTGATTAACCACTATGGAGATAGACCATGGAACTCTTCCGGGATTGTTGCTATTGCATCTCTGTTCTGTAAAGAACATTACATAACTCCGATATGCTCTGAGAAGATTCGTAGAGTTCACCCTGGTACATTTCATCAATTGTGTTATTAGAGTGTTTCTTTTTGTGCTGGGTTAAGTTATAACTCCGTGGCAGTCCCACCTGTATTTGGTTGTACCTGCTGATATTTGGTTCATACTCCACTTATTACTTTTAGTTATTGGGTACCAGAACTACGTAGAGAGTAAAATATAAAATACTTAACTTATTCAAAAAAAAACGGCCGACAAAACAAACATTAAAAATTGCAAATAACTATTTTCAGAAATCAAGTTAGTTATATATTTTTTTAAAGTTTTTATACAATAGGTTCCCAAACAGATAACATGACGAAATCTGCATTGTGATTACAATGGAGATTGCATTTTAAACTATTATTAGGGCTAGCTCCACGATGCAGTATCACATTATTATAATCCTTTTTCATGCTAATATAATCAGGGGGCTATTATATGACACCCCTCCTAGACGAGGAGTTAACGTTGCCCAGACTCTATTATGAAATTTAAAAAAAATCCGTTGATTCAATAATAATGTTTCATTGTCAAGCCGGTATGTAAAGTCCAGTCTATGAATATAGTAGACGGTTACTATATTTCTCCTTTCATATAATTAAATACTCATGAAAAAACCTGAAAAAGTTAACAGACGTTATATAGTATTATATATAGAGAAGAAAGGTACAGTAACGAAACACAAAGAAGGACCCCCTATCCAATTTTATTGAATAAAAAACCAGTTCTGAAAAATATTCTCCCTTAGTGTGGAGGCCTGAGTTCAAGCAGTGGGAACTTCAAAAGCCTGTTTTTGCTTATGATATACATATGGGTACCTTTATATAGATGTGGAGGATAAGGAAAAGAAAAAAAGCTAAAAGAAGATTTCCGCATTTACATTGTTGCCATTGTTTATGAATCCTTTCGCAGTATTGAAAGATAAACACTGATCTCGGCGTCTTTCTAAATATATTTGTCAAAAGCCACAACGCGTGCGCCGGCGTCGGTTTAATTGGCCTTAAATTCGTCCAGTAAATCTCTTCCCGGACACGGCAAGAATGTCCCGCGTTTGAAATTTTTATCGGATTTTCCGAGACCTTTCTTTTTAACGTTTCCCTGCTCTTGCGCCGGTTGGTTGCGCAAGTTAGCAGAATCGATTAATAAAACGACATAACATAGACCGAGTTTTGTGTAATAAATACTTTTCCGTATCTTATATAATCGTACTTTTGTGGCGTTATAAAATAAAATTACGGTTATAAACATTGCCAAAGATACATAAGGCAGTTTTCCTTTCTGTTTCTCTTAAGGTAAAAAGTGATTATTATTTATGATAGTTAATTAACATTTGATCATAATTTAGAGCTTACAAAGTATATTGTTACGACACACGCTACAATTTAGCTTGTAGCTAGACAGGTCGACATCGTATTATTATCTTGTTAGTACAAAATTCGCCATTAACACCTAAGCTGCAAGTGTGGAAGCCATTGCATAATTCTCTTCCGTGATCTAGATCAGAGAGTCGGCAACGTGAAAGAGGTGGTTAAACGTGTGTGCTGTAATAATCCCTAATGTATGAACTGTTTACTGCGAACGCTCGTAAAGCTAGCTTCACACTTGTACTATTCTGCTGTACCTGTGTAATAGCAAGTGATATAGATAAGATTTATAATAACTTTTCAATGCACTTACTCGAATTCCCGCTCTTATAATTATTCTAATAATACAACAACTAATCTTATATTACATTTGTCGTACCAAACCGGGCGCGGCGCGACTCGCGTTTGTTTATGTATTAAAAAACGTCGTTCCCACTATTGGGCCATAATCCACCAAAATAGCCAAGTGCGATTTGACAGGTGTCATATTTTATAGAAATTTGGATTCTAGGATATGCCTGTTTTTTACGATGTTATCCTTCACCGTTTTGATAGCAGTGAATAAATAAATTACACAAAGTAATGCGCCCAACTGGGTTTGAGCCTACGACCTAGAATTCGTCAGTCAGAGACGTTATGACCATTCAATAGAGACCACATTGACAGATACCTTTGTAAAGTGAAATTATGGCCCTAAATTCAGGTTATATTTCAATTTTAAGAAAAAAATACGCAAGCAATTTATTTTCCTTTTCAATGATACTTGACGTGTCTCCTTCTTGCTACGGCGTAAAGTTCACGTAAGCGTAGCTACACCTGCCAATGCTTATTAAGAATACTCAGAACATATCCTGGGCCGAGATAACGTCCCATAAATTCCATTACACCTAAATTAAGTACACCGAATTATCGTCGCGTAATCAGCAGGTGTGTTGCAACGCTTATTTTTTACTGATTCTGACGTTTAATGTTCCTACACTTTGACACAAGTAGAGAAGGTTGACAAATCACGTGTATCAAACGACGTTTTTCAATACAGTTGAATGTAGACATACATAAACTAGGGTTGACGTGCGTCTTGTGGTAGTTGCTTAGAGACCAGCCTGGTATAATAAATATAATAAATTGGTGCGCCAGCATTTTTCCATACTGTGCGGAAAACAGTAAAATAAGTGCCTAGAAGCGGTAGGTATAAGAGCGTGTTTTCGAGTAAGTGTATTGAAAAGAAAATAGAAAAATGATTCAAGTCAGATGCCAGCTTTATGTATCGTTGGATATGCAGCAAAATATTGGTAGATGTGAGACATGAAATAGGACAGTTTTGCGTAAGAATAATTCAATATTTATGAGTACTGGTTACTAGACATAATTAGGAGTTTAAATACCTAATAAATGGGTTTGGCGTGAAACCAAAATGTTTCTGTATATGTTGAAATTATTTTAGATTAGCTTGTCGAATTCCAATAAGTGTTGAAATATTTTTCTTGAAAAAAAATAAACTGCCTTGTTTCTTCAGTTTTTTCTATGATTGTTTCACAGAAAGTTAGAACCCAGGCTCTTTATGTTCTTAGAAATACTATACAACAAGTTATGAAGTTTTTAGTATGAATAGAGGAGTAAAATATTAAAAATTAGTTATAATTAATAAAAAAAGATGTGTTTATGAACAGAATAAAACAAATAAATAAACATTATTATTTAGAAAATGATTTGCGCTTACCATCAAAATAACAATTATCTGTGTTATAAATTCAAAAATATTTGACAAAATATTAGCATTGCCATTCAACGTTGCAATGCTGCCAGTCTTCTGGGCACATTACCGGATGACAGCGATGTGGAGGAGTACTTCGACGCCTGAGTGTACTTTGTGTTTTTGTATTTTATTTATGTACCTGCGTTATGTATTTATTTAGCTTTTATTACAATGCTATATTCTGATGATTCGATCGGTTAGATCAGCTAGCTTGTAAAATTAACTATTTAATCATTTTAACTTAGCCACTGCTTATGTCAAATCTTTCTATTAGGTATTTCTATTTGTATTTCACAGTTTTCTTCTCCTTTTGAGCAATTCAAGCTGCTTCAAGCTGCACTTATATCAAAACCATAACAAAATACAAAAGGCCAGGCATGGGAACTCAAAGTTCCCCGTCCCTCGATCAATCACGTTCATCTTAAGCTCGTGTCCAGCGGGGGTGGCTACCGCGGCTAGTGGCTATAGTGGCCACAACTGGCGTGGGGAGTGTCGCCTCTCCATTGTACTTTCATTAATCTTTACTTAGTATACTGATATTATAAAGTAGGCACTGGTCTTGGTTGTTTTAGAAGTTACTTTCGTAGGCCATTTGTAAACTTTTGACATAACAGGGTAAAAATATAAGGAAAATATAGACAGTTTTATACCAGCGTAAGTATGGCAACGCCATCTATTGTCAAAATGTCAAACTAACACTTTTTATAAGACCGAAACGTTGCACGTTTAGCACAACACAGGTACATCTAGTTACGTCTACCTTGATGTACATGTACTGTACCAATATCCGGCCAAGCGTGAAAATTCAGACAAGCAACGTTATTTAAAATCGTTCACGGCTATCTATATTCTATAGGGAAAGCCTCTACACCAGGCGTCTTTACCTTTTTATACAACATACCTACACAAGCAGTATGGCGGCTCGGGTGATTCATCGGAAACCTCAGGAATGGCAAATATTGCTACGGGTGTAATTAAACAGTGGCAAACATGCTGGTTTTAAGTAACAAGGCCGAATATAGAATTTCCTTCGCGTCTGTCGATGGCATCGATCAATGGCGCTCTCTTCCTTTAAGATCTCAGAAGATTCGTAAACGGCAACATGTTTTATGTTTACGCAATAAATTACACGCCCGGCAACATTTATAATGTGTTATGAATATTTATCGGCAATTTCTCAGATTTATTGAATTAGTTTTTATTAGGATTAGAACATTTATAGTACGAGTATATCTTTTTAATTAATGATCCTGTGGCTGTGACGTGAAGTTTTTTGAAGTGCCTGCAAGACAATAACAATCAAAGTAACAGTAATAAGATTAGTCACCCGAAACTAAAACTGTCAAATATCCACGTGGTTACGAAGGTACTCAAAAAAATACCACGAGGTATCATAGTTCATATTAATATCTGACTCTTAATGCGGCATTTATCTAAGATCTATGAGATGTATGTAGTAGGTGGCGGCGAACATAAATAAACGCATCACGAGATGCACCGCGCTAGATTCTGTAACAGCTGTGTGTTCAGGCAAGCCCGCTCGGGGTCAATGCCCACCCGTATTTTCAACATGTGCCGACGTTTTCCGCGTTCCACGGAAAGCGCTCGCTTGTCATTCCTTCGGGAACCTCCGCTGCGCTTCGGAAGTCTTCGGGTTTCAGTACTTCTTAGTTTCGTAAACGAGGGAATAATGGCCGCTCGAAATATAAAGTGTTTCTTTTTAAGTCTCCTGCTTTTTTGTGTGCTCATCAAATTGCTTTTAGACGTGCATAATAATGTTTCTGTGTAATGGCTTGTTTATGCAATGCAGTGGTATTGGTCGGTGCAGCGTCCCACAGATTGTGCTTTCTTGGAAAGAATCTAAATCAATCTGCCCACTACAGTCGATCGAATTCTTGACACGTAAGGATAGTTTCGATGCCTTTCCTGAAGAAATTTAAACGTCATTTCATTTAAAAATCGAATAAATTCTTTAACTCTTTTTTTTATTCTGATAAGTTAAACACCTAATTAACATAAATAGATACTCTATGCAAATCATAAGTCGCTAAAAGTATAGTTACTTAATTATAGTGTGTTACCTAGTTACCTATTACAAAAAAACTAAACATCCATCGATCACGAAACTTTCTTTCTCACCATGTATGTAATTACACTGGCTGCAGTGGACACCTTGGCAATTCAAACACACAGTGGCCAAAAACAAAAATATTATCAGTCGTGTCTGTCTGTTTATATAACAGTGTCTGGGACCACCGGGTGCTGACATTGGACACGGTGTGACGTCACCAATACCTCATATTATGCCAAGGTCTTGTTTTAACACTGTATTTGATAGTATGCAATAACTTTGTGATCACTGTGATTAGTTGAGAGAGGTTTAGTTTTAATTAGTGAAGGTGCCGTCCGAAATTCGTGGTTAATGGAGCGATGCGAAGGTGATTAATGATCAGGGAGTAGAGTAGCTACCTAAACTGGATTTCTAAATATTATTAATCGTGCTGAACACCTACTTCTTCCTTTAGATACTAATAATCTACGAGCCAGATACCATGGTCTTCGAAGTCGGATATCGAGTTAAGGAATTAAAATGGAATTCGACAGTACACATGGCAAGGTGTGGTGACGACAGGTGGAATAAGGTAGTAACCGAGTTTCACCCAAAGCCTGAGAAGGAATGTAGGTCGTCTGGTAGCGAGATGAGTAGATGATACTGTTGACATCGCGGGTAGAACCTGATGAAGGGTTGCACAGTAACGGGGATTGGCAAAAGAAGAAAGAGACCTATGCCCAGCAATGGGCGAGGTCGGCCTGTGGATGATGATGTATCTATTCTGAGTTTTCACTTGTTTCGGGTCTAGAAACCGAATGTTCTGATATAATGTGATCTGACTGGTATAATTCGAAGTACCTACAAATAATCATAAAAGATCTTTCTTGGGATTCTTCTGCTGTTACTTCTATTATTGTAACCTTACATGAAATATTATTTGCATGAAAAATTGTCTCAAAATTATATACCTATACGTTCGTTTCTTATTGCCAACTTAGTATCGCAATAGCTAAAAGATGCTCAAACAAAAGTTGCAAAATGATGTGCATCATTCATGATTAAAAGTTTCGAGAAGAAGGGCTATTCTTAGTATTCTATTAATGAAATAGGCGCTCAGCATTTTGCTAATGCTAAGCAGAAACAGTTGCAGTAATCATCGCGCTGCCAAAGGTCCACTAGATATTATTTAGACCACCTAATGACTGCATATAACAGTGTAAATGGCAATTCAAAACAATGGAAATGTGTTGCGGTTTTCATCATTTTTATTTTCATAAAAAGCAACCCGTAGAACACAAAACTTGTGCTATAAATTCGCGACAAGGTCGAGCCAGACTCGAAAGCAGATGGCTGGACGACTTAGATGTCTCCCTTAGGAATTCGCAAGCAGTGATCCAGAGTTGGGAACTATGGAAGAAATGGACAGGACAGGCTAGAGGCGCGAACTTCTCCAAAACGGCTTGACCGATTTTTATGAAATTTCTTGTGTATATTTGGTAGATCTGAGAATAGGTCATCGGATATTTTCTTCCCCAACCCCCGTTTTTTACTTTGATAATAATTTATATGGCAGAACAAAGTTTGCCAGGTCAGCTTATGTAATATAAATGGATCAATCAATACTGTTTAAGGCATTTTACAAGGTGCCGTGTTCCCAGCAACTGTATTGTAAAGATTAAATAGAATTGGCAAAAGCTCTATGTAAAATACTAGAATCTTTTCTATTCATCAGATTATACTCAAGTCTAATCTATGGCCTCCAGGTCGACCTCCCCAAACTACCTAGTTAAGAAAAGGCTATGCAGATTGGAATGATACATAGTAGCAACCACGGAATAGAAAAATCTTGTATAAACACAAAGTTGTTCTGCGACCACAAACGCGGGAAGACCTGTAACGACATCTAGGTCGCCACATGGGAACTAAAGATTAAAAATCCTGCATCGCGGTATCAAAATTCTCCACGCTATTAGTACATATAACTAAAACGGTTCAAATTGAACTGTTGGGCAGTTGCCCCCACCAGAGACCACCTCCATGTGGTCAGAAGACTTTACACCTTGTTCCGCATACCTTTAAGAAAAAAAGAGACCTTTTTTGAGGTCAAGGAAATCATCAATTTTCCTCTAGATGAAGCGAGAGGGAGTATCAGACTTTTATTCACTTTAACCGTCTCGTTTTCCATCAGTTGTTCTTTACGTTCCGAAGCCGCCAAAGCGCAAGCAGGATCCTAAGAAACTTGACCTGGGTTAAAACTCTCAGATTGTGGGTTCCGAGTGTTCACAAGTTGTATAAAGATCTGTCGAAATGTCTAGTTGAAAATTCGCGTGACAGGGATGCTTTTTATTTCGGACAGAGGATAAGCATTGCCATAAAGCGTGGCAATACCGCCAGTTCTTTAGGCACATTACCGGTCGACAGCGATGTAGAAGAGTTTTTTGACGCCATATTTGTTTGATTTTAGTTAGTTGTAACTAACGTAGAGTTTTATAATTTTTAATTTACTGTAATTATTGTAAATTATTTGAAGTTACTCAATATTAAGTAAATTCAAGACGTTTCTTTGTAAGAATTTTTAATACAACTACAACAGAAATAATTATTAAAATGCAACTCAAAACCAAAGCTGCTCGTGCTGCAGAACCGTTAAACTGAGAATATCATCGACCTCGAATCAAGCTATTCTGAAATACGATGTCGCTTTGCCAAGGTTACTCAATCTTACTATAGATAGATACCTACTACATTACTTAACTATATATATTCTATATATTTGACGTTTACTACGTAGAGCTGCCCTTGAATCTTTGAACTCATTACGAGTGAAGGATCACATAATAACGGTGAAATATTCGACAGTTCCATTTTGTAACGGACTCAAATCAGTGGCGTAATTAGGTGAACTGTGGCCCTGGGCCAATACAAAAACTGGGGCCCCTTCTTTTACATCGGAGATCGTCAAATAACTTCTCCTGCACCTGACATGTACTGTTGCAAACTATTTTATTTAGATTTTGAAGGTGGAAGAATTTCTCAGTAGTTCAATAAGAGCTGGTTTGCTAATGAGGTTTCCCCCCCCCACCCCTAAGGGGCTGCAGGACACTTTTTTTAAGGTGCCTTTTTCCAGTTTGGAAGGAGTGGGAGGGCGTGTTAGACTTTTACTGACTAAAAGCACACCTTTTACTGACAAGGCATTATTTTCCATCAGGGATATTGGTCAAACGCGAGCCTATCCCTAATGAAAAAAAAAGGCTACGGGTTTCCTTTTCAGAAAATCCCTGCAGCCCTAGTGAACATCGACCCTGCTGGGCCCCTACGAGCCCCAGGGTACTGCGCCGCTCAGCCTTTGGGTAGCTACACCAGTGGCTCAAATTGGTTTACAATAATGATGACGGAAGCTGAATAGATGTTATTAAAACAAAAACTGTTTAGCTAAGCTGTGGTTATGAAGTACGTTTTACCACGTTGAACATTAAAAACCTATTGATTTTGTACCGTAGACTTTGCAAATACAATAAATACCTCACACGAATAACTTAAACTGGTCAAGAACAGATTATCTTCTTCAATTTCTAAGCAAGTTTACATATGTCTGTCATACGTGACCACAAGATTAACTAATAAATCAAACATTTAACTGTTCAAAGAGTATCGTGAGCATTGTTATATTTACTTTAGTTATCGCTATGTAGAAAAGGGTGTTCGCCATATAACATTGCCAAGTCAACAAACATGCAACGCATATGCAGTCAAATGCGAAATTATAATGACACATAAACAATGCTATCTGCATTGTTTATGTGTCATTATAATTTCGAATAAAGAAAAAAAAAACAAATGCGTACTCAAATATTCCTGGAAAGCAACACATGCAATCAACGACCATTAGGACCCCTTGAAAATACTGGCCGAAAACATTTTTGGCTTTAATTTACGTTCACTTTGATTGGCTGTGAAGGTAATAAAAGCCAATCAAAATCGTCAAGGGCGTGCGTGGACAATGGCCGTCTCAATTGCATTCAGTTGCATTCGCACAGATGCTCAGTGTTTATGGTTTCGTAACTCCGATGGTTGGCATGCGTGAGTCATGGCCGGCCAAGTTCATTGTCGTCCGGCCGAACTTGAACCCGCTGACGGCATGACAATTACTACACTACAAGATATAGAACATACCGTAATATAGCGAGCCAGACACTATTTATAGTCGAGCTGTGAAAACGATTTAATGTGAAAAGGTATGAATGAGAATGGTGATAGGAGGTATGAAGCAAGTTATTTTGGAATTGATAATGACCTCGCGAGATTCCGTTTTATTTTTATTACAACACTAGCTGTCAGCGGCTTCGCCTGAGAGTAGAAGTAGTCTCATCGGAACATACTTCCGGGACAAGCATACAAACATACACACAAACTTTTTCCTTTATAATATTGGTGTGATATGTTTTGATTTCAATATCATCATTATGTAGGTACTAAACATTTTCAAATCAAAACACATTAATTATGAGGTCACCTGACCAAAAAAGGGAAAACCGTGTGCCCCTACAATTTCGCAGTAACAGACATTCGTCACCATTCATCGAACTTTCCCTCGTTTGAGTGTTAGTTGTAGTCGGAAGGAACGCAAAAGAAGTGTAGTCTGTGGCATCAGTATGAGTTTTAAAACTTACTCAATAGCTTTAACATAAACGTCAATTTGTACTACAAAATGGTTCAGCTGATTGGTGATGATATGTGTCATGTCTAGAAAATCTGGAGGGGCCCAGCTGGGTCGAAGCCTACTGGGGCCAGGGTTATCCGAAAGGAAACTCGAGCCCCGGTACGAAGAGGCTAGAAGGAACGGGGTGGGTTTTTAGTCAGTAAGAGTCTGGCTCCAGCCAAAAGCGGGGGTTGTCATAAGATGATTTATGCCCACCGTAAAAAAAAATATCTAGAACAAGAAATATGAATGACAACCGGACCAACCAACAATCGACTAAGTTTAAAAACTCGCAATAAGAGAGACCTTTGTCTTTGATAGCATCGGTCGTGCAATCGTACAGCTGGAGGTATAGCACCGGCCCAGGCATGTTATTGATAAGGCGGGTAAACAGTGAGTCCACAATGGTACTGTATGCACAGCGTACGTGACAATGACTTCGCCGCGACCAGGGCCCGTCTCCAGATATCAAACGTTACACATGTTCAGATAAACGTCCAATCACACCGATTCGATGTTTACAAGTTAATGTGAAAATATTACCACTGTACGACTGTACATAATGTTACGTGTACTTATTGAGACTGTGCAGCGAACCGTATTGTTTTGAATACTTGTACATTTTTATTATGACTATACGGCTATATACTATATAGGCGTTTGACAATGTAATCGAATTAAGTCATTTATTGTAGATAGACATGTTACAGTATCCGGTAAAACTAGTTTATCTATGTTTTTTTTTCTATTAACCATAGATTTATGTTTGACCACTATTTCACCTGATGGTAAGCGATGATGTGGTCGACGATAAAGCACGCTTGTCTAGAATTATTCTACTCACAAGGTTGTAGCTTGATAGGAATTAGAAATAGGATAGCTTGAACAGACTTCGGCAGGGAATTCTACCCCATAGCTGTACGCACAATAAAGGTGTTCCTTGAACGTTGCATATAAGATTTACTACTATAATACTGGCACAATTGATATTAAAAGTAATTCATGTAATGATGGGCTCCTATGTATAAAGGACAATATGCAAAATAATAACTGCACACGAGCAGTTTCCAAATTCAAGTTTCCAATTCCTTTAGAAAATCATCAAATTATTATTTTGGCCCTTATACATAAGACCCGTAGATACGTGAATATAAAAAACGTCTATGATCGATGATAGACAATCCCAATAACTCCAATGGGTATGTTTTCGTGAAGATAATTTATTTAAAGCATTCTATTTTTTCCAATCCCTAATTTCATTTCAATTTATTTTAAACACCACTGCAATTGTTTGTTGTGTATATATTATTATGTATTGTATGCATAATTATCCTCAATGTCATCAGGGAAGTGACGCAAACGTCCGTGAACCTGACGACTTTGTTTCAAGATCATCGCACGTTTATCGTTATAAATAAACATATCTACAAGTTAATAGAATTTTCCAATGTTAAACTTCTAAGAATAGAGTGTACTTTATTTGAAGAATTGAATTGGGTGATATAAATCCATTTTTAAACGACTTCCTAAAAAAAGGAAGAGGTTGTCAAGTCATCAGAATGTCTTTTTTTAAGAGTATCCAAATAATTCGTTTGGTACTATCTAACTTAAACTTAATGGTGAAGATACCGCAATGTTCGTGCTTGTAAAGTTCAGAAATATGTTATTTGTTATCCCAAACTAGGACACCAAGTTGAGGGTAGTTATCCTAGCTACTATATTAATAAATATACTTAATGTGCACATGAAAATGTACATACTATAATTAATAGAAACTACTATTACTACGTAAAGTGTCGTAAATAAAATTAGAAAATAATAATCGAACTTATCATTGTCTATATTTAAACGCAATAACAAAACCTTGGGGTCTATGGCACGACCGATAAATTCAACAACCAGAAATTATTAATCATTGTCTTTATAGCTATTGTTTTAATTATTATTTGTTTTAATGAGTAACCCGGCTGTGAGTATACCGGCGCAAGAGTCACTCCGAGCCAATGACCCCCGATACACTATAGGAAAAGAATTTAGGATATGTACCGATGATGACGTCACTTTCAATGTCAACGCCAGCTTGTAATGTTAATGTCATTGCTTGATTATAATTAAGGAAATAACTTCAATAAATTTTAAAATTATTGGTTTGGTTTCAATATATCTGTCTGTATATATTTAAGGTTTTGTGTTTAATAGCCCAAATATACAATAACGTAAGTTATAAAAAAAATATATAATTTCAAAAACAAATAAACAGTCAATTAATAGTCAGGCAAAGTAAATTACCGAAACAAACAATAACGAACTAAAAATATGATGTAAAACAAACAATTCTATTACTAACACTAGCGTCTTAGGTAAACACTGCGAAACACGTTCTAAAGTTCCACACAAGCGACAAAACTGAAAGCCGATATTGCAACACAAATCTATTAGAAATAATTACCTGGGATCTCGTAACAGTGCGTCAATCGGCACTAGTGCGGCTACGAAGGAATTAATGAGCGGGATCTCTGAGAGTGGACCAGTACAATAAATAAACGCACACGATAATTCGGAGTTCACTTGCGGCCGTCCGTGGGGCCAACGACCGTCCTTAGCACAGCTGCGCGGTCCTCACAGACCTATGTCTGTCTCTTTCCCGCGGATATTGCGCGCTACCGTACCGATTTCCATATTATTCAAATCAATTAAACACTTCGGTTGTGAACGAATTTTTATTTTATACGGCATCTATAATGTGCTGAACGAATGATTTATTTATGAAACAACCGATTAATGGAGCGGTTGTTTACACACTGATTTGTAACTATAGTTTACTGAAACGTTTTCAGTTAAGTATATTTAACTCAAAACAATTGAAGAATTGTGTTTTGTTGTGTGCCACTACCAGCGTCTAAACTCACCGTAATGAAATAGAACTTCCTCAAACCTATAATTTTTGTTGTCAATTTATTTAAATAACGAAACATGCAAATTCTGACGATTGCTATTCATTGAAATACCTCTTACTTTGATATTCATTGGGTCAGGGAGCTGTCGTGCGCCTAGTGACAGCCTCTAATTATCCACTTAATATAACGATATATAAAATTATCTTTTTTGAATCATTGCACTAATAAATTAGTCATCAACTATCGAATGATCTAGGTTGTTTGAAGTTGTCGAAGCAATACACGCTCATATTTAAAACGACGCATCATTGTTTTAGAAATAGACTGATCGGTACTGCGGGAACTATCTAGCCTTCCACGCCTCCTGCAGGTGATGATCACTCCTCCTGCAGGTGATGATCAGGTGAAAGTAATAATAAAATTAGTCTAATTTGGATCATTCACAGTCAGAAGCCAGAAAATCTGTTACCAGTATTGCCATGGGGCATTGTATTACCCAGTTATACTATTAACATAGAGTGACTTACATATTATCCAGCTACATCCGGTTGGACCGGAAGCCAACTCTAACATAATCTGGAAAAGGCAAAGTGATGATAATAGATTCAGTTCCCCGTAGAAGGACTGCCAAAAATCAGTTAGCAGTAGGTGACATTATAATAAATAGCGCGGAAAACGGGAAAGAATGGTCGTCGAGTGAACGCACCTGGCGCGAGCCGATGAACCCGCGGGGCGGCCGGCGCTCCCGTGACGTCGCCGTCTCGCACCCGTCTGGCTGACGTGTCATCGCTCCTACGCAACCACGATTATATGGCCATTCATGGCCAATCATTGTAGTTCCGGATATTGAAAATCTTTCGGAGCTATGGTGCCTGAAGACATCTTTCACCCACCCATATCATTTCCATTTCATTTCCTCATTTTCTCATTTTCATTTTGCACTCTATTCATTTTAAGTTTCTTATATATTTTTTTTTATTTTTGGTGTACAATAAAGAATTTATATATCTTTCAACTCTAATAATTTAAGGACCAGTCATTATTCTTGATCCTCATTTATTCTGTGGTTAGACTCGAATAATGATTAGACTTTAAAAAAGACCGCGACCTCTGAGTTAGTTTTTGACATTTCCTCTTAGAGGTCAGTCAGCTCGGAAATGCCAACACAATCTAGTTTAAAAATGTTAACTGTAACAATGTAATTTCCATCTGTATCCATGGCAAATCTGCCCAGAACTTCTTAACAATCAGTACCCTACTTCTCCCTATTTAATCCCGTGAATACTCCATAAAACCATCATTAAAATATACAAAGTCGTTTCCACATTTATCTCCTACAATAGACTCACATCTCTTGGGGACAATCCATGACTGTATTTCTATAGTGCAGCCGTACAGTTCCCGGCAGTGTCTCGTTTCATTTTAGATTAAATTCTTCAAAGGTTCACAACAGGCCCTTTGCGTGGTACACTCACCAACAGCGTAAGCCTTTTTAAAGACCGGGATGCTACTTTTGAAGATTATACGTTAAAGAGGGGCAAATAATACTTGAGCTGTTCTTCGCTCTGTTTTAAATATTGATTGATTTGATGATGGTTTTTTCTGCTTTAGGGTGGAACGAGAGGGCGTGTCAGACTTTTCTTGACTAAAACCCACATGTCTTGTGTTTTTGTTCACATGTCTTTTTTTTGGGGCCTCAGTCACTTTTTAAAATGTTTTTAAAGCATCGGCCCTATATACTACTCTAGCGGCCTGCTATCTCCATTGGAGTAAAATTAATTATGGTGAAGCCGAATTTTCACCATATTTTTGAAATCAAACTTTTTAATCCAGTAACCGTTCACACCGGAAGCAAGCTTCAATAGTAGAAGGCATATGATATTGATTAAAATACCATAAAGCTTGAATAGTAAATAAATATACTAATAAAATAATTATATCTACCAATACTGAGGAGTATTGGTAGATATAATTAATAAAATTAACATAAGACTGTTGGGCAGAAAGGTGGCGTTTAAGATTTCTATGATTAGTATTCATTATAACGAACGACAAATATGTATGAGCCTGTCAACCGTTAATATGAATACATTGTGGGATAAATATGTAAAGGAAATTATGTGGATTCGTAAGAAAGCTGATGAATAAATAGATAGAAGTCACGTTTGCCTTGTCACACTTCAATGTCGGAAACTTCTTGGTGCAATATCGAAGATGATCAGATATATGCGAAGAGGTATGTATATCTCAATAGGAAATTGCAGACTCCTATGATTATAAAAAATCTTTATTGGATTATAACTTCTCGATTTATTATGTAAAACACGGATTGTATAGGTACGATAAATCTGAATTCAGCTAATTAGTTTCCAACGTAACTGTGTTTTATTTAGAAAAACTAGTTTACAGACATTTTACAATCTTACGGCATTTGCAATTTTCCGGTGACATATATATGTTTCTTCGGGCTATGTCGGCAACCTTGGTTCTCCTGCGGATATCTTCATTTCTGATTCGATCCCGCAAGGAAACTCCGAGCATAGCCCTTTCCATTGCCCTCTGGGTGACTTTGAGCCTTCTGATGAGGCCCATTGTGAGCGACCACGTTTCGGCACCATATGTCATCACTGGCAACACGCACTGGTCATAGACTTTCGTCTTGAGACACTGTGGTATATTGGACGAGAAGATACCGCGCAGTCTCCCGAACGCCGCCCAGCCGAGTCGGATTCGACGGTTGACCTCTTTCTCGAAATTAGCTCTACCCAACTGGATTGTCTTTCCGAGGTAGACGTAATCGTCCACTACTTCGAGTATAGAGTCTCCGATCTTGATAGGAGTGGGTGCTACATGGTTGTTTATCATGACTTTAGTTTTGTCCATGTTCATTTTAAGACCCACTCTTTCGGAAGCTCTACTGAGGTCATTGAGCATTGTGCTGAGCTCCTCCGTAGTCTCGGCCATGACTACTATGTCGTCGGCAAATCGAAGGTGAGTGATGTACTCGCCATTAACATTGATGCCTAGTCCACTCCAGTTCAGAACCTTGAAGACATCCTCCATTGCGGCCGTGAACAGTTTCGGAGAAATGACGTCTCCCTGCCTCACGCCCCGCTGCAGGAGGATAGGTTTCGAGGTCTGGTCCTGAAGTCGGACTGACATAGTGGCGTTTTTGTACAAACACTTCAGCACCTCGATGTACCGATAGTCTATCTGGCACCGTTGGAGAGACTGTAGCACAGCCCATGTCTCGATCGAATCAAAGGCTTTCTCATAGTCCACAAACGCTAGACAGAGAGGCAGATTATACTCCTCGGTCTTCTGTATAACCTGCCGTAGCGTATGTATGTGGTCTATGGTGCTGAAGCCTTTTCGGAATCCGGCTTGTTCGGGAGGCTGGAAATCATCGAACCTGCGCGCGAGACGATTCGTGATGACTCTGGAAAACAGCTTGTAGACATGGCTCAGAAGTGAGATGGGTCTATAATTCTTGAGCAGGGTCTTGTCGCCCTTCTTAAAGAAGAGTACCACCACACCTCCGCTCCATGCCTGTGGCGTTTTTCCCTCGAGTATGACGGAATCGAATAACTTCTGAAGGGCCTTTAGGACCGGTTTTCCACCCGCCTTCAGGAGCTCAGCCGTAATTCCGTCCTCACCCCCAAACTCCCGCCAAACTTAAGTGGCAATGGGCAGGGCACATTGCTCGCAGAACAGATGGCCGTTGGGGCCGAAAGGTTCTGGAGTGGCGACCTCGTACTGGAAGACGCAGCGTCGGAAGGCCTCCTGCAAGGTGGACCGATGACCTGGTGAAGGTTGCGGGAAACCGATGGATGCGAGACGCGCAGGATCGATCATTGTGGCGACACTTAGGGGAGGCCTATGTCCAACAGTGGACGTCTGTCGGCTGAAATGATGATGATGATATATATGTTGGAATAAGAATGAATAATAGCACTCAAAAATATAAAGAGGAGCTATAAAACTTTTCTTTTACAAGAATTCTACAGTTATGATGAATTCTTCGATATAAATAATATCTTTAGGATAAAATTTTTCAGTCTTTTTCTAAAAGCTATCTGTCCGCATCATCCCACGAATAGGCTTTCGCTTTGCTCCCATAAAAGTTACTTTAAAGCTGTTCTAGATGTACATAAAAATATGACTAGTCAAATTATTTTGTGTTTCGTTTTTTTCAGTCATTGGATCCATATTATGTAATGTAATCGTATTTGAAGCAAGGGCAACTTTCTTTATAATGTCCTTTGTCACTAATGCATGTTCTGTCTGGCGACATGTAATGCATTTCCAAGCATCGAACGGATGACGCTAAGCTCGCTGCCTGATCCGAGCCTTATGGTCGCTCCATACGTGTTGGACGCATACGGAGTGAGACCAGTTAGGGAGGAGTGGACTGTTTGTATTCTGTTCAAAGTGCTATTTGGTTCTGATGGTTTGTTTGTAAAGATCTTAAAATAATGGAACAGAGGATTTTTATGCTGTTAGGTTGTATGAAATAATATAAAAGTCAATGGGTATAAACAAGAACTAATTCTCTAGATAAAGTGATATTGAATTAGAGATGACGGTTAAGGAAAGGTATATGAAAGGGATATGTTTGCCGATAGATGGGCACTTTGGTAGTGAGGTCCAGACTTACA
Organism: Mythimna lalbum; assembly: GCA_949319445.1. Taxonomy (NCBI): domain Eukaryota; kingdom Metazoa; phylum Arthropoda; class Insecta; order Lepidoptera; family Noctuidae; genus Mythimna; species Mythimna lalbum. Next base: position 17,963,154 of record OX439346.1, on the reverse strand, counting down.
GGTATGTAGAAAAGATAGTGAGCAGTTTTCCAACAAATATCCGAGTTATGGATACATGACCCAGGGTTTTAATAACTTAAAGCCTTGATCCATCGCCAAAAAAAAATAACCAGCTACGAAGACGTTTGAAAGAGTGAAGATGGCCCTAGAGTGTAAAGAGCAACTAAAGGACATACGTGTGGATTTATTCAGTAAAAGTCTGATACGCCTTACTACACTCTAGCGGAGAAGTCATTGGATTATTTACCATATCAAAAAAAAAAAACAATTAAATTAAATTGTAATCCCTGCCGCAATCTGTGTTTCCTGATAGCTACAACGTAGGGGTCATGTCAAGAGTGAATAGGTTATTTCTAGAAAAGCGTGTTCCATCGTAGACAAATCATCGCTTACCATAATAGAATAATAATAATAAAAAAATTAATCACCATTATGTTCCTACTCGAGTTGCAAAAGTAGGTTTTTGAACTAATTTAAAGGAAAAAAGCTTCAAAACAGACCTTATCAGCTCCGTAAGTACCCAGTAACAGTCGGCAACTCCTACATCCAGTACATCTCGGCAGTCTAATCTTTAGATCCTTTGATCTGTATCAGTGCTGAGTCTGAAGCCTAATATATTGCCTTTAAGTGGAATATATTTACGAGCGCCGGCGTCGCTACGTTGCTACATTGTCGCCATTACCTGTGTGTGTTACTTTATAGTACAAGTAAAACGATTAGATAGAAATAATACACGTTAAAACTGGATTTCCTAATGATTACAAAGTTCCTTAGTTTTTGAAAAATAATTAGAGCCGATTCCAAACCCCAATATCTTCTCTAGTTCTTTGCTATAGCATGAATTTCTCGTCTATATTTACTAGCTGATCTGTGTCCGCTTCGCAACGCGTGTCATATTTTTATGGTAAAAAATATCATTAATTACAATCAACTATACGAAATAAATCTATGTCACTCGGGAATAACGTAGGTCGATACTGGTGAAAGAATTTTCAAAATCGGTTGAGCAGTTCCAGAGATAACTTCCTACTAACAAAGTTACAAACTTTACTTCTTTATAATATTAGTGTTTTATCCAAACTTCATGTCTCCGCTTCTGCAACACATATCTACAGTTTATTTCTTATTTGTAGGAAATCATTATATACTAAACATCATAACTCATCTCGCTGTAAGTGAAACGAGAGGGAGTGTCATGTTTTACTGACTAAAATCCACCTGTGTTCTTTATATGCCCTTTGGTTTCTAGGACTGCAGTAACTCTTTCAAATAATCCCACAGTTAAACACATGCTTACATGTCTAATTAACCACTAATAGGTGCGTCTAGTTAGTTATATCATTCATTACTTCACTCGCATTCACTTAGTTCCTATTTAAATGTCTACGCGGCTTGTATAAAGAGCATTAGAAACGCAGTGAAAGTGCACCAGCGATACTCCTGACTCTGCCAGAGAATACCTACATATAGGGAAGTTATAAATTAATAATAGGCATTGGAGACGGCAAGAAACTAGTGAATACTTCCAAGACTCAATTGTTTTTATGCTTTTCCGTGTTGCATTGTTTATAAAAATATAATAAAGTTTTTTTTTTTATTACTATTAATTTATTTATTCATATCAATAGGCTGAAATCTAAGTCTTTCATTTTGAATAAATTTAACAATTAAAAAAAAAGTTTTTTGAAAGGAAGGCACGGTAAGGGCCGAGTCGCATTCTTTATGGCTTCGTATTAGAGATTTTCCGACCCCACCGGAAAAGAGCAAAGTTTTATTAAAATTAGATTACCAATAAAAGCACACAAAGATAATAAAAGATAAAGAACATAATGCAGGCATTAGATTTCTCGCGGCATTTTCCTTTGGCAAAATAATTCTGCAGTAAACATTCAAAGCGCAGCGGAGGCGGAGAAAGTGCTAGGCAAACGCGGAAGAGTCGAGTTGCATAGCACGCTGCACGGCTGCACGGCTGCATGGCTCGGCTGGCCGCAGTTCACACCGGCGCTTTGTTGGGCCACGGTAATGAATACCAGCGATTAACGATCTCGGATGCGTGTCTGTTGTCGGTGTAACGGAATAATTAGTTTGTTTATTAATGAAACTGTGTTATCTTAAAATGTGATCGCCAGTACGACTGCTCATTTGTTCTAAAGCTTTAGCTCCAAAGTGAAAGTAATAGAATTAATTGAACCGGCCACCTATTTTATGGAGCAATTTATTATTTTCTGTTTAGTTTGCGCAAAATTAAATATTTCATCAACTTTTAATAATAGCAATTTATTTGCGTTAACAACTTTAAATACTTAGAGTTTGTATTATGAAAATTGAGAAATTACGACGCAATTTTCTCATCAGGATTCATGATAGCAAAATAATAGTAATTTTCCTAAACAATAAGTTATGATATCGTGCTGAGTGTACACGATGATGACTTGTTTCCGCCTCGGCGAGAGTGCATGACACGATGTGACCGTTCAACGAAAGTAAAATCGTTGATGATGAGCGAATGCCTCGAGACGAGGCTAGTAACGGCGGTCTGTAATTAGCCTAAATCACTTGATTTATTGATTCGAATATTTTAAAGTAAGAGGTGAGTTCTGGTGCAGTTGAGTGCAGTAGTTTGTGTGGGCGGGTCTAATAAGAGGCTTAAGGTTTCCTTCAATCTGAATTCAGTCGATATTAGAGAAACTTTTACCGCTTAAGCTGCTACTCAGCGTTCGGAATTTTGGAGGATCGCTATTTGCAGATTTTAGATCGTAAATGAGTTTTGATGTTATGTGTTCAGAATGAATTTGTGATAAGTTACTGATATGTTAATTAATACTTAATTTTTATAAAAATCTACTGGGATAAATTCCTTCAAGTTGTAAATATTAAGGTTCCTAAATATTTCTTATGATGCCGAAGCTAAAGTATTTACCTTAATTTGATACATATTTGAAAAAATCTACTGAGATAATTTACTTCAAGTTACAAAGATTAAAGCTCCTGAATATTTCATAGGATATCGAAATTATAATACTCATCCTTAATTTGACTAAGACAACGTTTTGTCAATTGTTACCTATTGCAACACCTCCTAGTGACATTCACATAAATAGCTTTTTGTACTCGTAGACTGATAAATGAGTGTCTTAGTGAGACTGCGACTGTACCTTTCACACTAGACTCATCGCTAGATGTTGCAACACGAGTCGGTGCAGCGACGCGAAATGCAGTTACGTATAGTAAACTAAACGCTTCCGCGTGCGAGCAGGAAGCCCCGAACACTTTCCCTTTTGCCCGCGCGCAGCAGCCGACCACTCTATGCATCACTATAATCCCACCAAACCGAGAGACATCCAGCGCTCCACCACCACTCTCCACCACACTAGCTCTCCTCAACTCAACCGACTTATAATGCAGTTAACCAACAAATGAGGTTAAGCGTTCGCTGCTTCGTGATGCGTAGCAGCTGCTAAGCATTTGAATTAAGGTATCTCATCAAACCTAAGGTTGTGATCAGACATGTGGAAAATTGACAATTAAACCAGCTCCACTTCCTGCGGGTTCAATGACCATTGTCGGCGAAGCTATTGTCAGGCCGCAAAATATGAAATGTAGCATTTTTAAATAACAATAGAGGTTAACGGTCTAGCTTTCTAATCCAGGTTGATCAGGATATATTTTGCATGAAATGTTCTATAATCCAGTTATAATTTAACCCCTTCCGTACAACTGGCGACTTTATAAATAATTCATGATAAAATAACCGGTTGTGAATTGATGTATGAATGTCGTGTTCATCGTAAAAGTCACGAAAGAATAAGGAGCAAAATTGACAATAAAATACCTGTTTTAGAGACTGGTTCTGAAAGAGTTTTCTAAAAGTTGTTAAAGCCAAAATCGCATACCATTAGCGTGGCTGTACCAGGCTGACATAACACAGACGACGAGGCGCCTTCAGCTGACCTATATACCACTCGCGGACATTGACCCCATCGCACAGACTCGTGCGGTTGGCCGAATCGCAATGGGGTGGCTGACGAAATCTTTCTCTTAGCTCGGGAACATTGAGCCACTAAAATGACTTTATACGTAGGCAGGTAGGCGTAATGACTTCTAAAGAAGTCGCAAAGGAGTTCATCCGAATCTCATTAGCGACATTTTTTTGGAAGTAAGTTTTTTCTATTGTTGATTTTTATAGTATTTTTACTATAGTCTACAACAATAATAATATTACGAACGATATTTGTACATCTTATCAAATATCACGTTTTTTTCCATGTCACTAAAAACATTAAAAAAAACTAGCTTGCATAGGCCTGAAAATATTGGAATAATAAAAACGCGAGGGCGGCAGCGATCGAACGGAGTGCAGAGTTCACGATCGGGCGGCGACCTCCTGAAAGTGGGGCGGGCCTAGTCTGGAGCCTTGCGGAACGCCATCACTTCCACAATAAATCCGCTCTGTCTCCGACGAAACTTCGGGAAATTCTCGATCGCTTCATTCAGTTTCCAATTTAGGGATATTCCCGACACTGATAACGGTTGCCAATTATAATATTGGCGTTTAATCTACGTAACATTCAACTAAAAATACAATTGCTATAATAAAAACGTGTAGTAATTGAACGAAAAAATACTTTCGCAAAGGGCCTAGGCTGGGAATTTCATTTTGCGACCGGATGTTCTGATTAAAAGGGACAAACGTAACATTTTCGGGGCGGCGAAGCGATTTAGCTAAGTCCCGACTCTGAGAAATTTCATTTACAGCTTCGTAAGTAGCTTCGCAAACGATGTTCGCTTCCTCTTGGTCTGATGACAAAGATTTACGTGCCGGCCCAGTTAATAGAGAAGTAAAGCTTATAATAAAGCTGGCGTATCAGTGAAGTAACATTGATTGCATAGATGTGGGACATGAAAACAGTAAATTAATGGCTGTATAATATGTGCTACAATAATAAGGCGATAAAAAGTAGAAACAATGCAGTCGTATCGAGGGCGCGTTAGACCTTAGGAGCAGAGCGTCGTGGCAGTCGTTAACCTAGTATTTCTGCGACGCCTTCTTATATGTAAATACTAGTTTTCTTCTGGGAATCGCCTGTTACGGAATTACTCGTTGACATTTTAAACTAACAAGATGTGTTAAGTGATCACATTGCTGCGTTTATGCAGATGCCTTAACAGAGAGTTTTTTTTTAGGAATATTTTTTTTATACAAATCATATTTTGCTGGCTACCATATTACGTGAACAATAATCTAGGCTTACGTATTTTTGTCTACAATGTAACGAGTATTTTTATTACATTTTTCTTTAGTATTCATAAAATCATTGTTTTTTCGTTCATTATTTCGTTAGCTTGATGTTATTTTATTAGTTCAAGGAGATTTAGATAAGTACTTATTTACGAAAGAGTAAGAGTGAATGAATCGCAGCTTACTTTAGGATTGTCTCTAGTTTATCTGTACGTTGTCCTTTCATGATACGCCCCCGATTTAGGTGTACATTACTTACACGAAGAACTAGAGCAAGAACCTAACTCTGATATAGATCAATAATAAATATACGACCTTCTTTAGAAATTAGTGGACTATTTTAAGTGTTTGTCTGTTAGAATGGGAAAAAATATTAGAAAAAGACACAACTTGAAGTTGTTCTCAATTAATGGTCATAGACTCTCCTCCTGCCGCATGCGACCCCTCATGTACACACGGACACAATGGGACCCTCTGCCAACCCTTCGCACAAGCACAGGTGTGACGATTTTATAATGTTTATGTACTTCTCTCATGTTTACAGCATCTCGTCCGCTCGAGGACATGCGACCGTTTGAATTATCTTTGAATCTTTCTCTATAGCGCCTGTCTAAACTCTTATCCGGAAAAATACTTATGGAAATTTCTAATCACAAGAAAAATACATAATTTCACAGCGATAGCCAAGAGTACTAGTTGCAAGCGCGGGGAGCGTTGCTAATCTAACTGACCTATATAATGTGGCCGGTGAAAGACCTCGTAAACTACTGCCGTCAGTGCATTATTCCTGCAACAATGCACATAGCTTCGCCGCGCAATTCCATATCCTACCTCTCTCACTAATAGATCTATTATTGCTCGCAGCGCACGCACAGAATGCGTTGTGCGTGTATATACTGGCCGGTAATAGTTTCGCAGAATCATTTTGTTTAGAACACATTTATAGTTTCAACTAATATCTAAAATTGAGAACGTGCAACTGAACTTAATATGTTTTTAAATAATGGTCGTTGAATATTTTCAGCTCATCTGCGGATGAAAATGAAACTGTGAGTCTCTGTGAGCGTTAGTAATAGTCTGTTGAGGAAACTGAACCGATAGGTTGGAAAGCTTTTCTAATTTGTTCATTATTACCGCCATTAAGTGTAGTGTGTTATGGCTGAACATGGCGGCAGTGGCACCGACACCGATTGGCCTTGTTTAAACTTGGCGAAAAGTTGTAAGAGAAACCAATTTGTAGCGATACATTGTTTAGTAATATTGTCGCATGCAAATTGTCCGAAAGCTCTTTGTAATGCGTTATATTGTGAGTACACATAATGGAGTAGCGTACCGCTTAAAGAAGTTAGTTAAGAAGAAAGTTAGACTTTTACTTTATGATTCAAACAGAGAAACACTTCTGTTTTTTTTTAATGCTTAATGTAACTCTAACTCATCATCGCTTACAATCAGGTGCGATAGTGGTCGTCGCGTTTGACCACTTACCTATCAATAATAATAATAAAAAATATAATAATGTAAAACAAGTCCTGTATAAAAAATTTCGATATTTTTTTATTGATATAAACTAAAACTAGTGCTTGACTACGATCTCACCTGACGGTAAGCAGTGATGCAATCGTTAATGTGTGGCGTACTCTAGAAGAGAACTAAAAAATTCTGTCTGTAAATCACAGAAAAATCGTTTTAGGGTCGCATCAAGCTCATTGTAATTCACAGTCACATTGTTTTCTTAATATAATGTCACTACGATGATTGAATTGATATGAATTTTACTCGGAAAACTGTATTTGCCGAACAGGTTGCGGTCTGACTGACATTGACTGACAATTTGAGGTTATTTAGGCGTGTAGCCGGTGTTGCTCAATTGATAGACAACCAGCTATTTGTGCTGGTGTATTTGCTAATTATTCTACATTCCTTGTTATCATGATAATATCTTTAGGAGACAAACTGTTTCGTAGTTCAAATGTAAACTACTTTATGGAGCGGCAAATGGTTTTTATATAACTTCATATTTGATACATTTCTCTTATTTTCTGTATTTGCGTCTGCATTTTTTAAGAAGCGTCATGTAGGGTACCTACAGGTAAAGAATAATGTTTTTTTTTTTTAGTTTTGTTTAGGTATCATGTATTACATATTATAAGGTAATTTCATTCTCAACTTGTTTCCACGAAAACTCAACATATCCCACATATCATATCTAATTTTTTATTCAAATATATTCATTTCTTTTTATTCATAATTATTAATTTAATGTAATTCTACGTTCCGAAATAAATATTGTTATTAAATATATCGCACAGCGTAAGTTACTACAATCTTCGATCTCAATTTAAAGTTCTTATTTAAACTTTGAATTCTCGCAATCAGTTCATGAGGATATCCTTGGCAGTACCCTTTTTTGATTTGAACGAGACCCACTCTCGACCAAAAAAAAGTCCCTGTCGGACTTTAACGGACTGCAATCTCTGTTGCTTCAGTTGCCACAAACAACTGAACAACAGTCAAACTGTAACATTTTCGAACAATCCCGCAGTCCATTTATTCTTTTCATGTGGTGTTTAACTTCCACTGAATAACGCAATTTACAAGATGCTCTTGGCAAAGCTAAAATCGGTTTCTGATATGACTTAGCGTAATAAGAAGTTAGCACAGCGTTACAATCCTCATTCTGAGAATGCATTAATGCTTGTACTTCGACAATTTTAAAAGGAAGAATGACGTGTACAGGTGGCGGGAGAAATGTCCAAAAACGCGAGCATGCACAAAACTCTCCTACGATTTTATCTCATGTCACAGTTGAACGACCGCACAAGAATGTGCAAGTATCACACTTAATTGTTATTAATCAGTTGAAGAATACTTTACGGTAATTGAATACCAGCCTTCTTCAACTAAACGCAGGTGCATTCTCATTTAAAACTGAACAATATTAGCTCAATAAACACTTAATACAAGTGCTTGAGCATCGCTTGCATGATTTTAATTCAGTTTAGATATTGCAACTAAGATTTTCTGCGGGTTTTGTTTGAGAGATAAGGGAAATAATTTTCGAATGGTAATTTTCACAAGGTGCAAAGTTATTTTTTGTTTCTTTTGCAAAATATAGGTTTTAGAAGTAAGAATTATTCAGTTCAAGCGTTTATACATTATTCTACAATTCCTAAGTCAAATGGTACGACTCAATGAAGTGATTTTTTAAGAGAACATTTTTCTAATCATTTTAATATTATGAAGGTGAAAGTTTGTATGTTAGTGTGTGTGTATCTTTGTCCTTGACTCTTAAATGACTGAACGGATTTGTATGCCATTTTATAGGTACTAGTAGACTATGACCTGGAATAGAATACAGAATACTTTTATATCCGAGACTATGTTTTTTTGGATAATTTTCTTTTTCACGTGAGTGAAACCGCTGGTAAAAGCTAGTTTGATATAAAATAGAGAGTAATATTTGATACTTCATTCGAGTTTTACCAAATAAAATAAAGACATTAACTTAGTATCTGTAAATGTAGATTGTGGTATATCTATACTGTTCTACAGAATTTACTAAAAGTGTGAAAGATGACAAAAAGCTTTACATGAAGGAGGTCATTCCATAGTTCAAGAGCATACAAATATTATAACAAGAGACATGTTAATATTATATGCAGATATATTCATATATATCGCGCACCAACACGTGTGTGTGGGCTTAAAAATATATTCGCGTCAGTTTGGCTGAACTGCGTAACTCGTGACGTGGCGGTAGGTATTCAGCTCGCGTCGACTCGTCATGATGAGCTCATAGTGCTCTCGTGGAACATACTTCAGATTAGTGTTGCAAGGTTCAGTAAGTGAAAATTCGGGATTCAAGATGAAAATATGCGTCATTTGGTATTCAATTCGGGACAGCTGCTATAATTGTCACAAAAAAAAAAACAAAAAGGAAGTAAGCCTATCGGGAAGCAGTTTATCTCAGAAGGGCTAAGATTACTCTTTATTAGATTCATTCAGGAATTGATTGATATACGAAAGCGGTGTTACGTTAAAGCAAAAATATATTAATATTAAAACTGTGAAAAATTTGCGATTTGACAGACTAAGGAGGTTTGGGAAAAATCAAGACCTTTGGCGTCCCAACGTTTAATCGGGACGTTTCACTAGACCCCTGAAAATCGGTACTTCCAACGCAAATCGGAACACTTAGCAACACTATTCACCACCGTCCACAATGTATAGCTGTAGTTCACGTGATTTAGAACCAAAATCATAAATGCATTGTGACATCCTACTAAAGCTACTTCCTATTTATAATATTATTCTAAAAGTCTGTATGTTTGAATTTATGTTTTATAATCTGTCACAGCCTAATACCTAGTACCTACAGCGCAGATTGGGATACAATTTAAGACACCTGCTATCCCGATAGTGAGCGCGTTTTTGTGGAAGATATAAAAAGTTGTTTCTAAGATGTGTTTAAGAAAAGCCAGCCTGACTCTTCTTCTCGCTCTACCCGATCTAAGAAAAAGACCGGACAAGAGCTTGTCGAGCCTCGCTCAGTCTAGGGTTCCGTAGTTACCCGTCCGTCACAATAAGAGTCCTACTTAAGAGTTAAACAATGCCAATGAGAGACCAACCGAACCATTCCACAATATAATAGCGCATACCCGTCCCGACCCCACCAACCAAGGAAAAATCTAAAAATAAAACATATTTTCCCACTTTTTATTTTACCACTTTTTCGGCGTTATTGATATACATATTGGTACAAAATTGCAGCTTTGTAGTGCTAACGGTCACAGAGATTTTCCGCGGACGGACGGACAAACAGACAGCCATGTTGAAACAATAAGGGTTCCTAGTGGACTCCGGAACCCTAAAAAAGGCTTTTAGCATTATATACTTTCAGCAGATTTTGGCTTATGATTAGCGAAATATATTCATCAGGGTTTCTTAAAGTTCGCACTGCAGCTACACGAGAGGATTAATTAAATGTAATCAATCAATGTCAATCATGACGTACTTGAATTGGTTTTAACTTCCGCAGAAGCTTTTCTACCTTCATAGAGATCTAATTCATAAGAAATGCAATCTTTATTCTGTTTCAATTTCCAAATCGTGATTGATTCTTCTTGAAATCTCCGTATCTTCTTCTTGTCAAAACTTCATTTATTATCATCAAAGTTTGTACTCTACTTCACACGAGTCTCCTGTCACTAAATCGAGGTTGAAGTGCGCAACTAGAACCATTATGTATCCATTAAAAATATGCAACTAAACATAAAACAGTCATTGTCCATGTCATCATCTAAACGATTTATTAGAACAGTGTGTTTCAAAATATTTCAGATCAGATAACGTACATAATAAGATTTTTATACGACCGGCTTTTCCGCTGGCCAATATAGAAAAGGGCCTTTGAGTTTCACCGCCCGTAAGTGTTAGGGTCGATTGCACCGGCCCCGAAAGGGTTACAACACTAAAAATTACAGCTGGTACTTACATTTTTATTCCTATGCCACCAAGGTATCCGTTCAGCCTTTCTCCCTCATCTCTAATAATGCCGAGTGAAGGGAAGGTGGTCTCACGGCTGCGGACAAAATTCATACTTTAATTTTTATTTTATTACACGAACAGACCTGAAAAAAGTTACGAGCGGGTTTCTTCTTGCTAATTTGTTTGAGACTACAAGAAAGTTCTGCTGTTTTAATTGAAGTTTCAGCAGGTGTTTATGTAATGGAATTGTGATAGGTAAATATAGATTGGTTTTTGTTTGTACATAATGCAATTCCGAATATTTGTGTAGTTCTTTTGTAGTCGCATACAGGAAATGTGGTTGACATACCGCATTTCATATCTTTAATAACTAGCCATAGGTGCATATTCAGAATATTTACGTGCTGGTTACGGATTTTAATTCAGGCAATAACATCGACCTTCCTCAAAAAATTATAAACTTCCATAAACAATACAAAGTCCAGTCGTTTTCAGTAACTACCTAAATAAAATTTACTCTGAATTTCCTTTCGTACCTCTCTATAATTTTCATTGTGAAACATGAAAGTAGTTTTTAATTTTAAGAAAGAAATATTGCTTTTCCATAATTCTTTATATAAAAATCTGTAGGCAATAGTAATTATTAGTAATTAAGTAATTATTCAGACAATAATTGATAGTCTTCTCAGCCTCTTAAACCCACAAAGTTTGGTCATAAACAAATAATAAACTTGTTTGAAATGTAATTGGTATCTACGGAAGTACAATCAATCACGTAATCTAATTGTAATGTTTCAATTTAATTTGACGGCTAAATAACCGCCCAATATATTCATTTTAACAAAGTAAACACTCTATTTAATAGTAAAGTTAGAAATAAGGCAAACACTACGTAACTTTCTTAAAGTAAATACTTTCAGAATTTTTCAGACTTGTATGAAACTTCAGGCTCTTGACGAACTTAAAAATTAATGTGTAAACAAGATTTCAACGGTCCTGAATTATTTCCTTTAATTTTAGGTTAATTAAACACTGATTATATTATTGAAGCAAATACATCAAAAGACAAAACAATGACCTGAAGTTATAACTGCAGAAGTTTCCTCTATAGTGTTCCCGGAAAAATCCTCAGTAACAAAATCCTCGGTAGTAAGTCACTTTCCACTGTCTTACACATAAACGGTCACAATCCACTGAAACATAGAGGCACTAGTCTGAAAAACAGAAACATCACGTCACAAGTTCATACTAGACGTGCCATGCGTACCAGGGTAGCGGATAAACATAGGAGGTGTCGGCTACTCGGAACAATAGCAGCGCGGCGTGGAACGGCGCAAGACGACACAGCAGCGAGCGCGCGGCGCGCCGGCAGAGCGGTGACTGACCGGCACACTGCCGCACCACCCCGCCTGGAGCGATCCTCCGGGACCCTTCCGCCGGGAATCAGACCCGCGACACACGAGCCCGCGACGCTTTCCTCACGCGACCACATGCACATGTGTTCGCACCACTCTTTGTGCTTCATTGTCTCAACAGGTTTATGCAATATACTCTGGACCACGCTTCAGTTCCGACCTCTCAGTTCGTCTCAGTACATTTCGGCATGCCGATTAAAATTCACAGCATGTAAACTGCAATCTGCCTGTATGAAAGTATGCGGATGCCAAGGTATTCTCTTGATCTGTCCGAATATTACGTGCAGCGCTCGGTCGTTGACATTAGAGTTCGTTTGTTTTTCTTACATTATCGAGAAAAAACATTGAGTTTGCCGTTTGGTTTGTGTGTTGTAATACAATATGTAAATATCGTTATCTGCTGGACCTCCCTCGATCTCGTAATTGGACACTTATGAAAAAATTGCAGTAGTAGACGATGACAGGGTTGTATGAAATGCATGTAGCGCGGCGTGTCAGGTTTCACCCGTCAATCTAAACAGTGATGCGACTGTTGCAGCAAGTGTAAGCGGTTCTATAATGGTCTCTAGTGGTCTCGGCAGAGAGTGAAAGTGGCCGCGGTCTAGGCGAGCGCACCTCGCGGCGACGAGGCGCGCCCTGCGAGACCTTGAGCGAACTGTTAGTGAACCAAAACATTTGTACTTTACTATAGAAAGTCCGCAAAATTGCAAAATGTTTAGTTTTACTTAAGTTGAAATAGATCTGTCGTACATTTAAATAAGGGTTAACGACCAGGGACGCTCCTAATTCATTGACCCCCTGGTGTACAGAACTTAGTTTGATAAAGGTTAGAGGAGTGTGACAACGCAAATCTGGCGGCGGTACGAGTCGCTTAGGATTTTCCTATAAATCTGCGAGAGGGCATGACCCGTTCTGTAATTTAATAGTTTGGAATTAGCTAGACGTGGCGGAAAATTGTAAGCGCGGTCGACTTAGGTATTTGCATGGACAATTTTTTTTAAATTATATTAAATTAATAGAGAGATTATAGAAAACTTTAATTTCACGACAACAATAACTAACAAATGCTACAAATTACAAATAATCTACAAAATCCTGGTATCTCAATTTATCAATAACATCCATTGTTGAAATAATGATTTTCATAGATAAACATCAACCTGAAAATCTAGAATACTTAAATAACTGTTACACAACAGTCAATCGTCCTATTTTTGTACAAGTCTCTAGAAAATAGAAATATCTATTCGTATAGTGATGAAGTTTGCCCAGTTACCAAGCAATTACAACGAAATTCCTAATAAAACTGTTTCCATAGAAATTAATCTTCTTATTTCCGCCCATTCAATCATGACTACTAATAGAAATAGCTAATAAATCACGATTCTTTATATTTCTGTATATTAATTACTTGGCGATGAATTTATAGTAAATTGATACTGAAAAGGTTTTCAATAATCTGACTGGAAAACTGAAACCGCAATTGGCACTTTATTATTTTCAGACGTGTTTTTACTAAATCTGTGACTTACTACATCTACTGTAACACTGTATCTACCTGTACCACTGTGACTTATTACATCTACTGTAACACTATCTATCTGTACCATTGTGACTTACTACATCTACTGTAACACTGTATCTACCTGTACCACTGTGACTTATTACATCTACTGTAACACTGTATCTACCTGTACCATTGTGACTTACTACATCTACTGTAACACTGTATCTACCTGTACCACTGTGACTTACTACATCTACTGTAACACTGTATCTACCTGTACCACTGTGACTTATTACATCTACTGTAACACTGTATTTACCTGTACCACTGTGACTTACTACATCTACTGTAACACTGTATCTACCTGTACCACTGTGACTTACTACATCTACTGTAACACTGTATCTACCTGTACCATTATGACTACTATGTCTTCTGTACCACTGTGACTTATATTGAACTAGCTGCTCCCAAGCGGCTTCGCCCGCGTGATAGCAGGATATTATCCCAAGGGAACATACTTCCGGGATAAAAAGTATCAGACATGGTCTATTCGTGTACCAAGTTTCATCAAAATCGGTTTTGCTATTTAGGCGTGAAGACGTAACAAACAAACAAAACTCACTTTCGCTTTTATAATATTAGTAAGGATTAAGTAAGGATTTGCCTCCACTTTTTTTTCTTGCGGATTATTCGCATTGAATTCAGAAGTTACCACAATTTACGTGCAATGTATTGAAGCGTTAAGTAACATCAAATAGAAGTAATTACTTTTGTTATTCCGTCCCGTTACATTGCCACTACTGCCGATAATTTGATATACCTTGCAGTCTCAGTTTCCGGAGTCAACGGGTCGTTACCCGGGTTTGTCACACGTGAATTGAAATATTGCGTAAAAATAATTAAGTGGTCATCACTTAATTATTTTTAATTGAAAAATAAATAATACTGGTTGGTAAGATACTTAGCGGTGTAAGATAAAAAAAGTGTATTAATAAAAAATATGTACCTAGAACTAGTTGCGGATCCGGTGGATCCCACACGCGACCCACAGGACCGGTCATTATGGCAACACTTGAGGAAGGCCTATGTCCAAAAGTGGATATGTTTCGGCTGAAATGATAATGATGAGTTGCGGCCAGCTGCATCGCCCGTAAAAAAATTCCCAAGGGACCCATATTCCTAGGATAGAAAGTATTCTATAGAATAGAATAGAATAAACTTTATTGTGCTATTCTCGGACATAGTCTACCTGTGTACCAAGTTTCATAAAAATCCGTAGTTTTACTGCCGCACTCAGAGACGCCCATTAACGCTAATCTCTGATTTACTAATTTTGTCATTGAATAATAGTCTATATCTTTATGATGTTAAGTACCTTAGGTTTTGCTTTAATTGACATTAAAGTAAAATGATGTCTCTGAGTGCGGCAGTTAGTGTGAAAGAGTAAAAAACATCTATATATAAAACTTTCGCGTTATAATACATATTGGTAGGATTTGTAAACGTGGAGTAAAGTTACGACCGAAATTCATAAATTGAACTTTAAGTTTGTAATCCTCTTAAATAATAATGATGTGTTTATAAATAGGGTTTTCCTCCATATTTATAAAGATATAATATTATTTCAATGAATAGCTTTAACGATTTACTTACTTTAGTTGGACTCCATTTCAGTAGATATTCCATACAATGTTTATGGCAACTTGAAAGCAGAATTGCTTATTCAAGGTATTTCCTAGAACTATTTTTTTTCTGAGAGGTTCTATTCATTGATAAGATACAAGATGGGTATGGTGACATGTAAATCAATTCAGGTATAGTGCTGGACGTGTTCTACTTTAATAGTAATTTCGTTAATAAATGTTTATGTAAGTGAACAAGCCATTTTATTGTTAACACAACGGTATAATAGCGTCCTCAGTCGATAAACCAGATTTAGAATCGAATGTTTCCTTAAGATTAGTCATAAAATATTATTTTTCATTACTCATACTCTGAAAGTAGGTCTGAAGTTGCCTGAGGAGCGGGTTGAAAAGTTTCACACTTTTCATCCCTAGGGAGTTTTACTTTCAACTAACAGCTGTCAAATAATTTAAAAAAATAACTAGGTCTATCTTCTTGTATTCGTAATGAAAAGCAAAATGCTTACCTCGGGGTTAAAGTTACTTATTTAGTCCCTCGAATTAGCGACCTCGCTACGCTCGGCCGCCAACTCCTTCTCGGGACGAAATCAGTAACTTTCACCCCTAGTATAACAATGTAGTATTTCATTTATTACTTTTACTCTAGGTAAGACTAGAGTCAGGTCATGGCAAGGCTAGGGTCAGGCAAGTGAATACCAGAACCAGACTAAAGGCAGGCTAGAGTCAGGCTAAAGCCGAGTAAGAGCCAGGCTAGAATCAGGCTAGAGTTCCCGTCTACTAGCACCACGTCGTCGTGGTGGCGATACGCTTGAATTTCCAAAAATAAAACTTCAATAGTAAGATCCTTTTTGACATAGCGTATTAAGAACGATTTTGTTTTTTCAAATCAACGGGGCTCGCAGAAGGCGAGCGGCGCCAGTCCAAACAAAAGTCACATTCGCTGCCCCAACCGGCACGTAAGTAAGGAAAGTTAAGGGTAGGGAACACAGGGGTGATGTTTGTAAGTAGAGGGCTGACAGGCTTCAGCCGCCCCAGGGCGAATACATGGATACATCCATGAGCCGGTCACAAAATGTTAACAATTATTGACAAAATTGTTCTGTTTTGTTTCCATTTCAATTTCAAACAATTCGATAAAAATGACATGCTGTTACGATTTTGACATTTATAGCTTCAAAATACTTTTAAGCAAAAATAACGTTTGATTGGGGAATTTTCATTGATAAATAGAGACTTCATTATGTAAGGGCCCTCCTTCTTGCGTCGTTTATATTCAATGCTGAGGGTCGTGACCTCGACGAATAATTTTCTTGTGGACTATATTTTGCCATGTTGTCCTACCTGCGGTGATGTGGATGGCGTCGCAGACTGTGGACTCCAATGTAACACGGATTTGGTCTGACCGACGTAACGGACTCCTGCCCCTGGATATTTTCCCATTTATTTTTTAAAAGCCATAAAACATAACATAACACGTTAAATAAGTATTTTTTTATTTATTTTATTTCCCATCGTTGACGGTCAGTATTTTCAGTACTTGGTTATCATCCGTTAGCGATTTTTTTTTGTTTATACTTGATTTGGAGAATGCGTTATTATCTTCTAATTGATTGATTTTACTATTACTGTTCTTGTCAACTCACACTACTGGAATATTTTTTTTTTAAATTATAAAGTTTAATAGTTTACATACAGACAACAAATTAATTAGTTTTATCAGTACGTCGCTAACTGCAGATATTTGAAGACAGTTATTGACCTTGTGGCTTCGTAGCACAACAACTTTGTTTTAAAAGAAAGTTCGACGACCGAAAAATAAAAACCCCGCACTACTTTTTATTCCTTGTTTTTATTGTAGCGTAACACTTTCGTATGTTTTGATTCTTTTTAGTCAAATTAGGCCTTCATTGTTGGTTGGTCTTATACGACCGATCAATCTTCTCTCGTTGACTTTTATAGTTATGTTAACAAAGAGTATTTATTCTATTTTAGTTACATAAATGATTTATGCAAAGCCCGTCAATTTTTTTTGTGTGTTGTTTTGTGTATTCCAAAACTAAATGCAGATTACGCTTATACTTCCCTCGGAAAACTGGTGGTGGTAGGAAATATGGTGGAAGGCGAGTAGTACCTACTAATAGTAGGAAAACAATATGCCGCAAATATTTGGATGAGAGTAGGAGGATGATGACGCACGATACTACTTGCAAAGCTGAAATCTTAATCTGAAAAGACTTTTTCAAACTTATTGAATGACACTTTACCTATTGATGTAGATTAGAATCGTAGCCTTTAGTTTTTGAGAGGGATTCATCAAATAAGTTCTTCCACTCTGACTGTACTGATAGGGAGTGTCAGAATTTTACAGACTAAAACAATAAAATCCTACTATGTTCCTTCAATTGCCCTTTGCGTTCCAGAGCCATGATAACAGTGTCGAACAATCCTGGCCTGGGGCAGTTCTAAATATTTACAGTTCAAAATCCAAAGACAATTCAGATCCAGTGATTGCGTCTCAAGGTTGTTTGTAACATAGTGTTTAATCACAAATGGCATTCTTATATTAATGAGTCACAAAATATCTGAAGAATGTCAAATTACAAGTATCTTTGCCCGGAATTCGCGAGCCTTGGGCCGACTTACCTTCACAAGGAATTTTTTTAACAAATTAATGAATGAATGGTTTATGAATTAAGAATTTGTGTCAAGCACTTATCTGGAAATAAATTAAACTCTATCAATGTCTTACATTAAACTATTAATGTTAAATTTTTTAGGTTTTCAGGCTAAAATAGAGTTAGATAATACTCAACTTCATCTGAATCTTTATTAGATTTCAATTTATAGATAACTATAAAAAGAAACTACCTGTGTAAGCGTACTAGACAACTGATAAACATACTTATATGTTTCTAAATAGTAAATACATATATATTATAGATAAATTACAACCAGACATAGAACAAATAATCATGCTCATCATACAAACATTTGTCCTGGGTGGGAATCGAACCCACGACCTCTGGCATAGCAGTCAGGCTCACTAACCACTAGACCAACAGGCCAGTCAAAAATATAAAAAATATACTTGAGTATATAAATATACTAAAGCAACCTACTCGTTAGATGTTAAAACGTTAACTTATACGTTTTCATAAAACGATCGATAATAAAAAGCTATTTATAGGTTTTCCCTATTTTGTTTTTCTTTAGGAACAACAGATTTGTACCGTTTTAATAACAAAACTGTTGATACACGTGTAAAAAATAACCTAAAAAATGAATTGGCCTAAATTAGTCATGATTGCCGATCTAGTCATGCCAAGTCATTATCCTACATACTTCATTGAGCTTAAAATATGAAATCTGAAACAGAATTGGATTAAATTAGAAAATTTTTATGACTAAACATTCAATAAAATATAATCCCTCTCCGCATGACTACAAGCCAACAAAATAACACACATACTTGAATGCTACTATATTTCTCCATTTAATTTTTATTACTATATAAATGTTATCAGAGTTCATGACGAGTAGTGTAGTAGTGCGCGTGTCTGCCTCTGTGTGTTTGTTATGTCGGGGTCTGCTTACAGTACGCAGGAGCGATTACGCAAACCACGCTTCCCCGAGGAGTGAGGTCGTTGGCAATGGACTCGGTTCAATGTCACCAAATATATCACCGAGCAGCGTAGCGCGCACACCTAAACTTGATACTTGTAGGAAATACGGTACTCTGAGTGGAGGCGTGTCGCAGATTTTATGGTGACTAGTTGAGTAAGTGCTGGTTAAGCAATGTTATGTGTTAAGTGTGAGTTGTTTGGAAACTTATTCTAAATTAACTGTAACTGTATATTTATAGTACCTAATCTATTTTATTTAGCTTAATCACAAAACTTCTTCATTCACAACCGATGTATATGTATGATCAGAATAGAGAAATATAAAAGAAAATGAAGTAAAAAGACTATGTAATGATCATAACAGGCGGTGTTTTATAGTTTCTTCTTACCCAAATGGGAAATACGGTAAAGAATTCGTCATCAGCAATTTTTTAAATCAGGATTTTATATTTAGCTAGAGTTTATTGTCAATACCATGATAAATGCTAACACCATTATTGCAAAACAATTAATTTAAAATATTAATCATTCAAGGAGTAGTCGCGTACGTAACAGCTGCGTGAGACCAAGTATCAACGCGAGTCGCGCGCGCTCTACGGCCGGGCTCCTGACCGGGTCGACGACCGCACTTTTCGGCAGGCGCCCCAAGTTTCAGCTGTAACGCGATCCTGACGCACACACGCACAGCGCGTCCGTGCAACTGCACGCACACATACACGACCAAGTCACCGCGATACTACTGCCGGAAAACCATTGTCGTAATCTCACCGATATAAGCGCAGCAATCAGAACAACAGGAATTTGATGCAATAATTAAGAAAGAGGAAATAATCATAATATTTTAATAATTAAGACTATTTTTTGAAAATGTTTTTTTATTACCTACTGCCTGTGCGTGCGTAATGCATTGGTATTATATCTAAAAGCCCTCCAGGAAGCGGAAGCGGAAACTGTTATCCTATAAAAGATTTCGTCAGACAAAAGAAAGTTCATTGCTTGTTCAGAGAATAGGATTTGTTTGTGAACTTTGTGGCGAATTTGGTTCAGCCCTGACCTCTATGACCTTTGAACTTGGAAGAGTTAACGTACCCTTGACTTGAGCGGAGTTCCCTCTATAATTAGACATTGATAACGCTGATATTTTCGTACATACGCGGGCAGACGACGAACTATAACAAACGTGTGTCACTCGACAGCTCGACAATGACGCACTTCCGAGAAAACATCGTAGGTAGGGACACGCACCGGGAAATCTCGATGGGTGACTTTGAATTTTGTCAGTGGCCTTATTCCGTCCACAAAAAAACATCGGATGGAAACTTTTTGTTTTATATCTATGTCCAATTCTATCGTGTCCACAGTCGTAGATACGCGTTGTATGGTAAAAATAAAATGTCTCCTCAAAGCATTAAGAGGTTGTTCACCCAATATTTGGGCATCGCCCTCCTCCCTTCGGGGACTATTTGTCAAAGGATACAGTCTTGTCGCCCTGCTTTTACTTTCTCAATTTACGTGTTAGACACTCGTAAGTTGGATTGAGAGATGCCACCTGTCCGACGACACGATAATTCAACTATCTATATAACAATTATTATGTTGTTTTTTTGTTCTACTGCATGCTGCTACGGAACGTATTTTTGAATGGTAATAGACTTGTTCAACTACTTGACTTGCGGTGTCACTATTGTATTTATTTCTACTGTCTACATTAGTTATTCGTAAATAAATAAAAAATATAAATGATAACATTTATAAATCGCGGCGGCGTATTTACTGTAGTTAGTGTTTAAATATAATGTTCCACAATTTTACTTTATATATTTACCTATATCAACTGAAGCTTAAATAAATTCTCATTAAGATGACGCGTAACTTTTCAGGGTCACGTTAAATTAATATTTTACATCAGCTTTTGGTATAGTAGTTAGGAATTATAAATTTATAAAAGAAAATTTAGCGTTTTAGAAAAGTAAAAGACAAAGAGGAAATACAAAACGTTATTAATTTAACAAAATAACCTAAATAAATTTAGATTTTAGCTCATCCGTCGCGGCTTTACATGTGTTTTCTATAAATAAAGTTGGCACGCGCCTCTCGCAAATTTGTACAATAATAAACCATCTTCACGCTAAATATAAATTTTCGATGCGCTTTCCGATAATACAGCTTAACCGCTTCATAAGCGTTGCATAATAATGTGCAGCTAACAATACGAGCTCGCGGCAGGCGCAGGCGCAGCACACAGGCTCGCACACGTGGACGCACACATGCAGGCGAGATAAGAGCCTGGTCAATGAACCTGCATAAGAAATAGCGCCTGAAATTAGTATCAATCTTACGAGGTATCATCTTTAAAGTTTATAAATAAACAAAAGAACTTTCCTTACCATATATTATAGCTCAATAGCTCTAAGTAATAAAGCATTTAGCCTAAGTGAAATGGAAAACGGGCAATCTGCGATCTCAGCCAATAAGCAATCATATAAAATGATATATAGACAATAGCTAGTTATTGTTTAGAACAGCGGCCAGGCTGCGAGGCGGAACGAGCGGCTGTGATCTTGAATGGAGTGAAAGTGGCTTCGGATACTTCCTGACACGAGGAAAGTGAACGCTCATGAGCACCCAGACACGACATGATCAGCCCTGCCTAGTGTCTAGTGTCTGGCTCACAGACACATCTTCCGCGCTGGGAAAATACAACAGTTTTCATACTACCGAACATAGATTTTCACTGATATAAAAGAGGTGCGTGTTTTTTTTCCTGCTGCTGTTTTTACAATAGTTTCTGATATCAATATTTTTAGGTAGAATTTTATTATACAACATCTAATATAATAAACGCACATCCTGATAGTAATGTGTTTAGAATCGGCTATTGAATTAATATTTTCAGCTATTTTAAAATACGTAATTTTATGTCTTTTGTTTGTTAAAATAATACGAATTTTGATAGATATTTCTTGCGTCACTAAAATATTATTTTGTGAATGCGTGCTTAGATACCGATACCGATGCGCTTGGGCACGCCATAGTCATCGCGGTAAGTCCTCTTAATGAGGAGTGACTGGAGAAGCGTTACGATGTTCCTACCTTTGCATGACGCAAGTCCTCATAGGACAGGAGAGGTTCGGGAGGTTCCTGCATCGGATTCAGGCGGGAGAAATGCCCGGGTTTTACCGTTGTGTGATACAGTGCAGGTGCGCCCAGCTTTAGTGAAGCATCAACGTGTCCTCGTGGAGGCGATCGGTAGCAGTGACTTCTCGAGTCGCAGCTTAGGCTACCTCCTTCTGGTCGGTTACCTCCTTCTGGTCGGTTACCTCCTTCTGGGAAGCAGTAATGCGAATATCCTCACGGTAGATGCGAGCTTGCGGACGTTGAGCTATGGGTAACTCGTTGTCTGGTCGTAATCTGGACTGACTCCAAGTCGTCGACAGCGCATAGTGGTCCAGGAGTGCGTGGATCACTATGCGCTGTCAAAGAGATGTCAGCAAACCGCCCAGCAGGTTATGCCCGCTAGGGGCGCGGGGACAGAGAACCAAAAAAAAAAAGAAACCCGTAGCCTAGAACGCAAAGGGCAACTATGCACGCGCTCCTGCCGCTTCACCCAGAGCGGGAGCAGTTATGGGATGATGTCCCAAAAAAATATTACGTTGCGCTACCAATGTAGAGCGTCTATGCCCATATTATTTGCCTACAATTAAGTTAGCCAATTTCTTAAAACCAAAAATCTCCTAGGTGCGTTTAAGAAAAAATATATTATAATTGTAACTTAATTTCTAATTAGGCTGTATGAGAGTTTGTATTATTCCAGAACAGTTACAAGTTGTTTAAACCAAAAATAAGTCCAGGTACAAGACAAAATATATTGTCTTGTCCTTTTTGAATACACAACAGAGAGAAACTGCGTTACATTTTCTCCACAATGTACAACAATACTTTACTAAGTGGTCGTTAATTACAGTAACCTGTAAAAGTGAACGCATGGGTCTAATTTGATGGTAATGTTGCCAGGTGACGAGATGTCGGCTAAAAGAGGACTATGGAAAGTATGAAAGTTGGACATGTTAGGCGGCCCCTAAAACATTTAGGTATCTATAAATAGTAATGTTAACAAATCACACTTACCGCCTTTTTAGGTTAATTAGGAAAATAAACGTTTTATGAAGGAGCGTGAGTGCCCCCTCAGTGTCAGTAATATTCTGGGTAAAACACACTCCTATGTTCCTTCTTTGTCTTACGTCCCAGAACCCCGAGGTTCCTTTTCGAACAACCCATAGCTCCAGTAGGCTTCGAACCTGCTGGGCCCCTACGGTTTTGCTGACATCTCTTTGAGGCGCGCGTGGCTACACTTGTAGGAATATAGGTACTGCACCTAGTCCTACGCTACACGGGAATCTAACCCGTATAGCTATGTAGCTAAGAAGCAAGTTAGCGGAACAAGCGGATGAATTAGATGTGATGATAGATAGAAGATGAGTATGAAGAGGTGAAGAAAGTGGAATGAAGCACGGAAGATGAAATGAATACTTATATTGGATAAAACAAAATTACAAAATATGGATAGGCAAGCGAGCAAGCTAAATAAGCGCGGCGCGACCGACTTCGAGGCTGGCTCAGTACGACTGTCCCGGTGCGGCGCTTGCGCTCGGCACAGGTAGGTGGCCCGCTAATGACCTGACGTCAGCGCGAACAAAAGATCGTATGATCGTGTGCGTGGCCCAAAGTTCATAAGCCGAGCGTTTCCGCTGGTCGCGAGACGTAGACACGCCACAAGTTCCCCCCGGCCAGACCGTTGCTTACGGTCGATAGAAATCGGGAAATCTAACTCGCCGCCCGCTTCTTGTCTTTCTCTCTTCGCTTGTGGTAGTAGTGGTGGTAGTGGTGGATGGCTTTTCATCTGGGACTTTGTTGTCCTCACGCAAGTCACGCATCATATAGGCCGGCTTGAGTCGATCGATGGAAACATTGTTGGGTTTCCCTTGCACCTCGATCGTGAAGTATTTTTCGTGCCTCTGTAGAACCTTGTAGGGACCTGCGTATGGTGGTTCCAGTGAGCTGCGAACGTAGTCTCTGCGGAGGAAGACGTGCGAGGATGAGTGCAGGTCGCGCGGCACGTAGAATGGCGATGTAGAATGCCACGAAGTAGGCCTTGGAGTCAGTCTTGCCAAGTGATGACGCAACCGGGTTGCGTACTGTGTGACGTCCGCAGCGGTGTAGTCTTCCTTTGAAGACAGGAACTGGCCTGGAAGGTGGAGTTGCTCCCCGTAGACGAGCTCGGCAGGTGTAGCTTGAATGTCTTCCTTCCAAGCGTTACGCATGCCGAGGAGAACCAGTGGGAGCGCTTCAGTCCACTGCGAAGACGTGTGGCACATGATGGCTGCCTTCAGCTGCCGATGCAGCCGCTCCACTAAACCGTTGGCTGCCGGGTGGTAGGCAGTGGTGCGGAAGTGGTGTGCGCCTACCAAGGCTGTGAGCGCTTTGAAGAGGTGACTCTCGAACTGGCGACCACGGTCAGTAGTCACCCGTGCCGGACAGCCGAACCTGGCTACCCAACCAGACACTAGAGCAGCTGCGCAGCTCTCCGCCGTGATGTCTTTCAAGGGGTACGCCTCAGGCCATCGCGTAAACCTGTCAATGACGGTGAGGCAGTATCTGTAATCAGACGAAGGGGTTAAGGGACCTATGATGTCAAGATGAATGTGAGAGAAACGGGAGGAAGGGGTAAGGTAAGTGGTTAGTGGAGATTTGGTGTGGCGAGTAACTTTGCACGCCTGGCAATGTAAACATTGCCTTGCCCACTCTCTACAGTCCTTGCGTATCCCTGGCCACACAAAGTGTTGTGTCACCAGTCGCACTGTAGCAGACATCCCAGGATGATGCAAGTTATGCAGAGAGTTGAATGCTTGCTTCCGAAGTGTCGGCGTTATGTAGGGGCGAGGTAGTTGCGTGGAGGTGTCGCAGTACACGGGCGAGTTTGTGCTGCCGGTGATCTTCTCTAATTTCAGAGCGGTACCATGGAGCAGCAGGCCTTGCAGTTCTGGATCTTCGTCCTGAAGTTTTGCAAGGTTCTTGTAGTCGATGGCAGCAGATACCTCCTCCACGCGCGATAGTGCATCAGCAACAACGTTGTCGCTACTTGACAAGTGCCTTATATCCGTTGTAAACTGTCCTATGTAGTCTAGATATCGGAACTGTCTTGGAGATAGGCTCTCTCTATTTAGTTTGAAGGCGAATATGAGTGGCTTGTGATCCGTGTACACTGTAAACGTTCTGGCCTCTACCATGTGCAGGAAGTATTTGATAGCCTCGTATACTGCCAGTAGCTCTCGGTCATACGGGCTGTACTTCTTCTGAGCATCATTGAGCTTATGGGAGTAAAAGGCTAGAGGTTGCCAGTTCTCACCTTTGCGTTGCTGAAGAACTGCGCCTATAGCGGTGTTTGACGCATCAGTCATAATTGCTAGTTCCGCCGATATATCCGGGTGAGCCAGCAGGGTTGCCTTAGACAGCGAGGACTTACAGTCTTCAAAAGCCTTCAGCAGTTCTGTCGTCATATGAACCGGATGGGATCCTTTTACCTTGGGACCAGCAAGTACAGCGTGTAGTGGTGCTTGAAGATGGGCTGCGTTTGGGACAAATCGACGATAAAAATTTATCATACCCAAGAATCGTCGCAGCTCCTTGACTGTTTTCGGCTTCGGGAAATCCTGGATCGCCTGAACCTTAGATTGTAATGGTTTCGTACCTTCCGCTGACACGCTATAGCCTAGGAAAACGACCTCAGGTTGACCGATCTTGCACTTAGCTGCGTTGACGACGATACCGTATCGCTTCAGACGGTCAAATAGCAGGCGTAGGTGGACCTTATGCTCTTCTGAAGATGCAGAATAAATGAGAATGTCATCTATAAAGCCGTAGCAGAAATCTAGGCCAAGTAAAACTTCGTCGATGAACCTTTGGAAGGTTTGAGCAGCGTTCCTCAAACCAAAAGTCATGAAGGGAAACTCGTATAACCCAAATGGTGTGGTTATCGCTGTCTTCTGGATATCCTCTGGGTTTACAGCTAGCTGGTTATATGCCTTAACTAGGTCTATAGTTGAGAAGACGGTACAGCCTGCTAGTTGGTGAGAGAAGTCTTGAATATGACGGACTGGGTACCTGTCGGGTATAGTTCGTGAGTTGAGTGCCCTGTAGTCCCCGCATGGTCTCCATCCGTCGTCCTTCTTTTTCACTAGGTGCAGTGGCGCAGACCAAGCACTCTCCGAGCGCCGTGCTACGCCACTTGCAAGCATTTCCTCGAACTCCTTCTTAGCTGCCTGCAATCGAGAAGGGTCAAGGCGTCTGGGCTTACATGCTACCGGTGGGCCTGGCGTCGTCCTAATGTAGTGCAGTGTATTGTGCTTTCCCTGTAGCTGTCTGCCTGGAGGTCGCGTAATTTCCGGATATTCGCGCAGAATTTGATGGTAATCCGTCTCTCCTACTACAGCCTTTACTGATGCGATGTCAACGGAATCGCAATGTGCAGCAGAGACAGACAGGGACGTAAGGTTGTCGATCAGACGTTGATTCCTGCAATCTACCAACAGATTATAAAAGCTGAGGAAATCCACACCGATAATTGCTTTCGACACATCTGCAATTGTAAAGCTCCAGCTGTAGCTCCTCCTGAGTCCTAAATCTAATTGCAGCTGTAGGGGACCGTATGTGTGAATTACCGTGCTGTTGGCAGCTATCAGATCATACTTGGATTGTATGCAGGGCGTCTTGACCGCAGATCGGGGGAAGACGCACAAGTCTGAGCCTGTATCTACTAGAAACTGCATCTTTGACGTCCGATCGGTAATAAACAAACGGCCTGAAGAAGTGGTGGGGCAGTCGTTGGCCGCTACTTGCGACCGCCCTTCTTGTTTTCCGACTCGAACGTGCAGGGCTGTTTGCATTTACGCGCCTTTTCTCCATAGGTGTAGTGATAAAAACAGTGCGGGTGATTCTGTGGTGGTTGCTGTGGTCTATGGCTAGAGCGATCATACCTCCGATGGTTGCTGCGTGGGCGTGAGCGTGAGCGGTTTCTCCCTCTGCTATTAAGCTGTGCAGTGAGCGAGGCTACCTGCCTCGTAAGCTCACTCACCTGCGCTGCCAGGTCCGTGGAAGCAGCGCTTGAGGATGTGGAAGTGCTCGCAACCTGTGGTGTCATTGGGGCGATTTCGTGCACCCTATCCGCTATCTCCGCTAGCCGCTCGACCTGTAAATCGGAAATTTGTGAGGCGATGACTGTCTGTATATTTTGTGGCAGCTGGCTAGTCCATATGCTTTTAACAAAATCTGCGGCACCTGATGGTCCTGCTAAGCCTTGGAGGTGTCGCAGGAATTGTGATGGTTTCCTATCTCCTAACTCCTCATGAACTAGTAGCTGCTTAATGCGCTTTTCTTGAGATGCTGACAATCGATTTATTAGTTCGCTTTTCAGTTTTTCGAACTTGTTAGTCTCTGGAGGGTAGGTTATAATATCTTTGACCTCTATGGCATATTTGGATTCTAGTTGAGAAGTCGCAAAATAAAATTTTGTTGTGTCACTGGTGATTCGAGACAAAATAAATTGGCCTTCAAGCTGTGCGAACCATAATGCTGGCTCCTCCGGGCAAAATGGTGGACAGCGCAATGGTAGTCCAACCCTCGACACTTCTCCGGAGACAGTGCCCGTAGCCTCTTTAGCATCAGCATAATTTTCTGCGTCAGACATGTTTAGCAAGTAGCAAAAATTAGAAAAAATTTAATCGCTCACCGCTTATGACTTGGACCAACGTCAAAATTTCTTTTACCCTCAGAATGTCTCTGATGTGAAAATACGCTTCACAACCAGAATCGCTGCTCCTCTTGATACACCGATACAGTTGGCTTCTTGCTGCACCTGGGCTTCTAAGAATGCGGATGTCACCTGGTTACACTGCTGTCCTGGGCTCCTGGTCTGCTGGAGACCTAGACTTCTGGGCTTCTGGACTTCTAGACTCCTGGTGTCTTGAGTAACGCGGTAGTCGGGGTCACCAATGTAGGAATATAGGTACTGCACCTAGTCCTACGCTACACGGGAATCTAACCCGTATAGCTATGTAGCTAAGAAGCAAGTTAGCGGAACAAGCGGATGAATTAGATGTGATGATAGATAGAAGATGAGTATGAAGAGGTGAAGAAAGTGGAATGAAGCACGGAAGATGAAATGAATACTTATATTGGATAAAACAAAATTACAAAATATGGATAGGCAAGCGAGCAAGCTAAATAAGCGCGGCGCGACCGACTTCGAGGCTGGCTCAGTACGACTGTCCCGGTGCGGCGCTTGCGCTCGGCACAGGTAGGTGGCCCGCTAATGACCTGACGTCAGCGCGAACAAAAGATCGTATGATCGTGTGCGTGGCCCAAAGTTCATAAGCGGAGCGTTTCCGCTGGTCGCGAGACGTAGACACGCCACACACTCCTCACCGTCGACGACTCGGGCTCGGTACAGACGGTTACCGGATGGCCGGATGGCGAGCTATCTATTGCTTGTCGTCCGCGCCTACGGTGGCTGCA
This sequence comes from Mythimna lalbum, assembly GCA_949319445.1. NCBI lineage: Eukaryota > Metazoa > Arthropoda > Insecta > Lepidoptera > Noctuidae > Mythimna > Mythimna lalbum. The sequence goes on along the minus strand of OX439346.1, from coordinate 17,934,667 downwards.
AGTGGGTTGGAGTCCCGGCTTCCTTCGCTAGCATTACTGCTTCGCAGAAGGAAGCGACCGTATGAAATTCCTATTTATTTTACAATTACAATATTTCCATAAATTGAGTGACATTTTGAGATACAATACAACAAACCAACGCTTAACTTTGTTTATAAATATTACTTATTGGGACTTAATTAAATATTAACAAGACCTTTTCTAATAAGCCCTTTAAATATTTCTACTATTAAAAAATTAATTGTGTATACACAGAATTATGTATGTGTAATACTTACGATCTACATCATTGTCATCATCATTCTCCAGCCCCACGTCCCATGAAATTTAAGATAGGTGCAAAATGTCATTTTCAACCACTCTATCTCATCAACCGTCACACTATCACTGACTCTATTTTATAATATTCCTTAAACAATCCTCATAACTCTTTTAGTAACATGCGTTTCATCTCTCGTCTTTACATGACCTTACTAAGACAAACGATTTCCTTTCAACTTTTCAGTCACTGGCGTCGCTTTCAAATATCCTCTGATATACTCATTGGTTTTTTTATACATTCAATTATCTTCTCAACTAATATTTCAGAGGTTTTGTTGACATGTGTTTATTCCCCGAAAGTTTGATCTGCAGATAATAAATCTTCTTTAGACATCTGGAGCAAAACCAACCTGATGACATAGATGCTGAAATTGATATGTATGATCCCGTGGCAATAAAATATACACTTTGTAAAAAGTTTTTTCAGTACGTGAATGATTTTATTATGAGATTTTGTTTTTAGTAAGTTACTGCAATTTGGAATTTGCATGCAATTTTTTATTTGTTAAATTATTATTTTTTAGAAATAGAAGTCAGATGACATCAAAATCCATCACTCCCATACAGCCGCTATAAAAAACGATGTTTTGGCCAGAGAGACAGTGATGTTTGTTTAATAGTTATAGATAGATTGCTTCTCTACCAATTTTGATATTGGTTTCACAGTTAGTGTTCTATTTTTGTATATTATTGATAAACCAATTTGATAAAAAAAATCTTTGTTTTGTGTATATTCCCTACTAGTGGCCCGTCCCGGCTTCGCACGGGCAATAATAGCTTACCTATGTTAATCAAGGTGAATATAGCTTTCCAATGGTGAAAGAATTTTTGAAATCGGCGCTGTAGTTTTTGAGTTTATTCATTACAAACATACTCACAAAAATAAAAAAATTCCCTCTTTGTATTATAATATAAAGAGGGAAAATTTTCATTTTTGTTATTAGTGTAGATTATCAGAGAATTGCAGATAGCCTTTTTCACTTTGCACCCGTCGAAATATTTACATACTGTAAGTATAAACTTTTGGTATACTGTAAGTATAAACTTTTGGATAAAATCGTTAGTAGTCTGCATTTCTAAAACATAGAAAGAATTTTTAATTCATGAATCCCCAAGCGACCACCGGTGACCGCGCGTCTATTGTCTTACTATTGTGTCTCTAATTGACGGTATCTGAAGGGTTAATAAGAATACAAGTAATGTCGACTATACTTCAATGTCAATGTACCCTCACTGACTATAATTTAATCAGTGAATCACATTAAATTAAAGACTGTGATTTATTTTGAAGCTTGCTGTGTCACGAGTGTCAATGATTCAGATAGTAGCCTGTACGAATAGACCGCTACCTTCTTACCAAATAACAACATTACGATATTATAGTAACAAAATGTTTATAATTGGTTTTGTTTGGATTGAAATAATTTAATTTAGTTGTATTTTTGCCCCATATTTACTAGAATTACCCCTGTATCGTGGGTGAGTTCACAATCATGTAAACTTATATATACAAGACACCCAAGCTCGGAACAACTATCTGTAGGTCATACAAATATTTGTTCTGTGCTGCCCATGCCCTGTAGATATTGCTGAAGCCTATGATCAGCTGGGACAGTGATAATAAATAAATCAATAGTATAATTACTTATTACCCATTCATCATCATCATCATCATTTCAGCCGATATACGTCCATTATTGGACATAGACCTCCCTCAAGTGTCGCTACAATTAACGATCTTGTGTGTCTCGCATCCATCGTATTCCCGCAACCTCCACCAGGTCATCGGTCCACCTCAAAGGAGGCCTTCCAAAGCTGCGTCTTCCGGTACGCGTTTGCCACTCCAGAACCTTTCAGCCCCAACGGCCATCTGTTCTGTGAGCAATGTGTCCTGCCCAGTCAAACTGTTAGATAATAATAATTAAAAAAGTCTCTTACATATTGTTTACCCAAAATGCACTCGACTATGTTCTATGAGGCAACGTGATAGCAACACTACCTTTTTGTTTAAAAAACAAAAAAAATACCAAAAACAAATTGTAAATACCTTGGATGCTAATGTGACTTGCATTTTTTCAAGAATTTGAGCTCTTTATGTGAAAATACCATTGAAATTGTTTCACTAGGATGTGCCATTACAACGATTAACGAATACTTAGACATCGATGTGGATGATTTTTAGATGCCCTATGGGTTCTATTTTTTTTATCTGATATTATCTGATATAAACTAGTACTTGACTGCGACCCCACCTGATGGTCAGCAGTGATGCAATCGTTGATGGTGAGGCGCAATAGTTTATTAAGAGCCTATTCACTCTAGCCTTTTGCATATATTTCTACCCGTTTGTATATATTATTATTTTCAGTTTGTATATATACCAGTCACGTCAGCCGCATGCACAAGGACCGCTGGGCAAGGGTCGCCACACAGGGGGTTCCTACTGAGGGAAAGCGCCGTCGAGGCCGGCCTAGAAAGAGGTGGCGGGATGATTTGGACGCCTACCACAAGGACTGGTTAGAGACGGCGCAAGAAAAGAAATTTTGGAAGGACTTGGGGGAGGCCTTTGCCCAGCAGTGGGACAGTAATGGCTAGTAAAAAATAAATAAAATATATATACCTATACATATATATTATTCCATATCATATACGTGCTTAAAGTATAAATTAAAAATTTGTAAAGATTATAACCGCAAGGTTCGATCTCATTTGTTATTTGTATCAACTCATCGACTCGTATTCGATCGGTTCGCTACACACAACCAGTGAAGTTAACCACAAATGGAGTTTCATTCACTACCGGTGTTTACGGCGCTGTCTCGAGCGGTCAATCGATTTTACATGTTGAAACGACCGCTAAAAAGTGTCACTTGATTGATGGTTTCCGGAACAATGTATACAGCTTAAATATTGAGATGGATTCGCCAGTGCGTATGAAGGAGGTGAGGAATTATTCAGGTGATGGATGGGCTGGGGCGTTCACCTCCGGCTGCGGGTCTTCGACCGGCCGAGTTTCACAGCTGATCGGGCCATGCCCGCTCGCCACGTCACTCGCCCCCTGCTCCCGACGTGCTTATGTGCATTAATAAACATTCGTAGTCTTTCAGGACACCGTTATTTTTCATTTGGTATGGATTCAAACGGAATTATTCATCATAGCTTATTATACAATTCAAAGATAACAAAAGTTCACGCATACACTACTCGACAATAGATGGCGCTACTTACAATTATAATACCGTCACTAGAAGTTAATAATTCGGGGTATCTCAGATATAATGTACTTTATAATACGCATTAAAAAAAATAACAAATACAAAAGTTGTTTGACATCGTTATGTCTATGCATTAATTTAAAAATCAGAAACTGAAGACACTTTTTTTTAAATATGAAAGCCTCAGAATTTGAGTAGTTTTTCTTCATCCCCAGCATAGAGTCCAGACCTTACCCTCGGATTTTATTTTACTCAGGAGTTATCTGAAGACTAAGACGTAAAATATTAATCCATCAATCATATCCGAATTGGCAAAAGCAAATTAGACAAGTAAGTAATCAAAATATATTATACTAGCTTTTGCCCGCGCGGCTTCGCTTTCGCTCTTCCCTACTCTACTCTACCCTAATTTTTTTTTTCCATAAGAACCTTATCCTCACAATAACAATCACAACAACAAAAAAAACAGCCAAATCGGTCAAGCCGTTTTCATGCTATGTCGTGACAACGGAAAACGGGTTTCATTTTTATATATATACTAGCTTTGGCCGCGCGGCTTCGCTCCCGCTCTTCCCTACTCCACCCTACTATACCCAACTCTACCCTACTCTACCCTACTCTACCCTACTTTACCCTACTCTACCCTACTCTACCCTACTCTACCCTACTCTAACCTACTCTTCCCTACTCTACCCTACTCTACTCTACTCTACCCTACTCTACCCTACTCTACCCTACTACTCTACCCTACTCTACCCTACCCTACCCTACTCTACCCTACTCTACCCTACTCTACCCTACTCTACCCTACTCTACCCTACTCTACCCTACTCTACCCTACTCTACCCTACTCTACCCTACTCTACCCTACTCTACCCTACTCTACCCTACTCTACCCTACTCTACCCTACACTACCCTAATTTTTTTTTCCATAAGAACCTTCTCCTCACAATAACAATCACAACAAAAAAAAAACAGCCAAATCGGTCAAGCCGTTTTCATGCCAAGTCGTGACAACGGAAAACGGAGGTCATTTTTATATATTTATAGATAGAAGATAGATAAGATAAGATGAGATAGGTAAGGAGAAACTGACTGGCTGGCATATTAACGATCAGCCAAAAACACCTCTGTACCTAAAAAAGTGCAATCTTTCACAACTCTTCTTTTTATGGTGTAAAAATGGGGTTAATCGAAATTTAATTTCAAACTTTATGGGGGTTTATAAGACGAAAAGTTTGTACGAAAAAAAAATATTCCTTGGGCCAATATACTACAAAAATGGTAGAATTAGGAAAACATGTACTTAAACCATAAATAAGTATGAAAAGTGACAAATAATATCCAAATAAATAAATAAACGAAATAGACAATAAAAGTTTTTAAGTTTCTATGAAATAATCATATTCCTTGATTTAATAAACTTGAAAATTGAGATGAAATGTAATTTTTAATACGCTTACTCGAAAATCCCTCCTTTTCCTATCGTTTTTAGGCACACAATCTACTCTTTTTCGCACTAGTGCAGTGCGTGAGCTCGCCGCTGTCACAATTTATTAGGTACATTTATCGTAAAAGGGGATTCTGGTATTTAATTCCTCGTAACCTACTCGTATGTAAAAAAATACGAAACCCAAACTAACGAAATCGCGGGCAAAATGCAAGTCATTAGGTACATTTGTAGTTTCTCTACAACAAATGAATTTTTTCGTTTATGCGAAAACTGAATATATTTTCTTTAGAATCAATACCTACCTAACTGAATGGATTCTAATAGTATTTACACCATGTTATATTTTTCCTCAAAAATATTTAAAAAGGTCACAAGTTAGACACCACTGTTATTAAGTACAACACAGGTCACGGCAGGTCATAGCGTGTATTAGGAGCCAGGAAACAGCTGAGTGCAAGTGCAAAACAACCCCAGTCGCCTGGATGGCCCCGTGACCTAGTATTTTTGCTGCTCATATCATAGCAACTTTGTGATTTTTCATGATACAGTTAGATTTTTATATAAAAAAACTAGACACATTTCGGGTTTCACATATACTAAAACTAATGTTCTATAGTTTCACAGAGGTCAGTTAATGATAAATGATATTTATTTTTGCAAATAGATTTAAAAAACACTTTTACACGTCAATTTTGTTTTTTTTTTTGTCTGTTTAAGCTAGATGAGGCCGGTGTTTCCTAGCGGACTACCCTGAGAAGAAACACCGAAACAAACTCAGGGGTCAAAATCTCTTTTAAAGTCCATACAGTAAATATGTAATAGTCAAATCACATGAGAACCATGCCGATCAGTCTGAGATGGTCTTTTGAAAAAAGAACCATACAGATTTGAGTGGATCCGTCCAGTCAGTGTAAGCATTTTTCAGTATTCGCAAAGGTCAACTCAGGACTACTAAGGAGCTCAACGACTTGACGAACAATACCAATGAAAGGACATTTGGGTAGGCCGCAGAAAATGCTCAAATTGCCAGACATACGGTTACGACAAAAAAAAAAAAAAGTTTAAAACCACTCGGATTTGTACTTGATTATAACAAACCTGACAATTTAAATACTACCTATTTAGATCTTTGATGCTGGTTGATGACAGGATGACGGTAATTTTGACCCAATGACATTTTATTCAATGTCACTCGAAATACATTTATAGAGAATTAATGTATTTTTATTTTTTTCAAAATTTTAGTATAATTTGATTATACACAAAAATGCGAATGTGATTATATTGTCTAAATAATATATTTACGTATTAATTATTGACAAGACATGGTTGAGCGAAAGTCGGAGGCCATCGGGCACAACGAGGCCGTGCGGCGCCAGCTGCAGGTGCTGTACGCCAGCCAGACCCGTGAGAAACAAGTCTTCATATCGGACCTCAAGGAGTATCGCAGGCGCAAAGATAGACAATTGTTTAATAGCATTATATATTCAATAGGGCCTAAATGGTACCAAGCTCTAAGTGTGCGACAAAGGTGTGCATTAGACACTTTACAATTGTCCATATATCAAGATTTACTCGAGGGACGTCCTGTTCGTTGTATCGTAATTATGCACAATCTTGGTCTGGTTCCTCTCCCGAGTTACACGGAACTGATGTCTTGTATCTTTTTGGGTCGTAATGACCCTAAAGAAATGCTCGCACAACTTTACTACTCGACCTACGGCTACCCTATAAACGGAAAACGGATTTCATACTGTCTCAATGCCAGACTTATTTTATCAGCTATTCTCTACTTAGGACTTGATAACTTAATAATTTTGCTTGAAAAAACATTTGCTCCAGATAAATCGGTAGGTAAATCTGAACCCAAGCCGAAACGGAAACCGCCAGTTAAACTGCCGTCTCCGTATCTATCAAAAATGGTTGCATTTTGCTATGAGCCGCCCAAAATCCGCCGCAAGCCGCCGCTTCCCTTGCCAGACCTGACTGTCCTCAATGAGCCCTACGAGGAAGAGCCGATCATGCAGAAACCACCACCACCACCGCCTCCTCCACCACCACCAAAAAAGCGATTATCGATATCATACTGCGAAAAGTTGGCTGGGATGAATCCTATAAAGCCTCACGTGCCATCGCCCACTAGTATTCCTATTACGAAAAAGAGTCAACGACCCAAAGGCAAAACACGGTCAAAAACAAATATCTTGGAAAGTAGTACAAAAAAGAAAAAGGTCTATGGCATTGGCATCGATTTCCGTAAGAAAAATAAGCGTCGAAAGAAACTAGTGCCTCCCACCACCAATTTATGGAATGCTCAATACACTATAAACGGAGTTTTCCAGGTTCAAGGCAAAACATGTTTTGTTTTGGGCAACGTTACTATACTACCCGCCCTAGGAGAACTCATCCACGGAGGTTACGCCATCGTGGGTGGACACCGCATTAACATACATTGCGGTTTTCGTGGTTTTGCGCCCGAGCTAAAGCCTGATCCCTGTGATTGTGTGAAGCAGTGGCAAGACGCTGTCTTTAAGTATGTTAAAGAGACTAAATGCGACTGTGGTCATCACTACGATTTTCGCAATGAAGGCCACTTTTCACAAGAAGAATTACCCTATTTTGTAAAACCTACCGCTCACACCCCATTTCAGTTTAACTACGATACGATATACGATCTTGATACACAAAAGCTTTACGTAGAGAAAGAATTCAAGAGGATTTGGGACACAGACAGTATGCTGCGAGTAGACGACAGCTATGCAAACAAACTTATAGAAAAGAAGAAGAAAAAGAAGAAGGCAGAAAAAGATTCTAAGAAGGATGCAGACGACGATGACGCGAGTAAAGTGAGAAACGTACCATCTCAAATATGCCTAGGAATGCATCCGAAGATTACTGATTACTTAAAGTGCGCACTACGGCTCATGAGAAAAGTCAACGTCGCAGCACGCCTGCCTGACTTGCATTTAGTTCCAGAACTCAGAGAATGGATGAGACAAAGACTTTACGGGAAGCTTACGTCTTATGAGAGAAAAGAATACTTGCGTAAGAGCACCACGTATTGGAGTATGTTACGCACGCTCGCTGATCAAGGATTCGGCCACGTGTCTCCTCCAAGAGACCCCTTGTACGGAAACCCTACCACTTGGAGAAATAAACAGAGTTTGAATGATAAATTTAGACAGTACACTGATAGGTACAAGTTAACTTTGTTCAGATCTCATGCTTTCGTCACGAACATGCTGTGGAGTACTATGTTTCAAGCAGAATTTCCTGACAAAAAATTTCGTGAAATATATTTTTCATATTTGTTTGGGAGAGTACAAGATATACAATTAATACACCCTTACAGTAAGAGAGAGACTGCAGAAAGGAAAACTATTTTAATGAATAAGCGATATGTTTGTCTACCACACGGATACGAGCCAAAAACCTAAAATAAAAAATGTGTTGTCCTTGTTTTATTGTCCATAGTGCTGTTTTAGAATTATAATGATTGATTGATACCTTGTTTTCTTATTTAAAGTGATTTTTTTATTTAGCCTATCCTTTCGACTGTTGGGTATAGGCCTCCCTTTTTCCCCAGGTATATTTATAGGTACTTACCGCCTCGAACCAGTCCTTACGGTAGTAATCTAGGTCGTTTCACCACCTCTTCCCTGGTTGACATGGGCGGCGTTGTCCAACGTCAGGTACCCATTTTGTGGAAATTTGCCCTGCAGCTAGTATGTATGCGGTTGATGTTTGTTGATTTCGATCTGGCAGCATTTTTTCCCATGTCTATGATTGCATAGCGTGGTGTTCCTCTTTCAAGCGGCTTTTGATTTTTGTGAATTTCATAGGGCGGGGAAACAATAATGAAACTAAAGGATACGTAATTCATAATTTAATGTGATAATTTATATACCTGTGCAGGTATATTAACTTGAAGTTATGGCTTAAATTACATTTTCGCAATACGACATAAATTGTGGTTCGAAACTTATTTTTTTTAAATTTTTTATACAGACTTACAATTTTAAGAATGAGGTTGTTTAACGCATCATATTTCCCATAGTCTAATACTCCAAAGGTATTAAAAATAAATTTTGATTTCATACCACATTTAACTAATCTTAACTCTTAAGAATATTATGATACAAGTCTTATACTATAATTATAAAATCTATAACTTTTTATTTTAAAATACAACACTAGGACGTGATTGCAGCGGGTTCGATTTGACCACTACAATTTAGTCTAAGGGATATTCAATCGTCTTTGGTATCATTGTTACAGAAAACAAACATGTCGACACATGGAACGAACATTTCATCGAATTTATGAGAAATACTGATATTTATAGAAAGTTAATGTCATTTAAAGCATATTTCAATAAAACTAACGAAACAATGTAACAAAAAAATGATAAATGGCAAAACAAACAATTATTGCGATACACAAGTTATAAAACAATACTATGCATATGTTAAAACATATTATTATATTCATTTCCGAAATGAATTTATTTATATTGCAACTAGTGGAGATATACAACGTCGAAGAGTTAATTTAATAATAAAGATAAACTGCGTGCAAAACTTGTTAATTGTGCATTATACTGTTTGAAACTTTAGACAAGCAAAAGTAGACCATTCATACACGAGCACACCACTAAACGGACCATTGTACCACTTGTGCGTAAAACTATGAGAATATAATTTATTTAAAGACAAGTACCGAACAGAAACGTACCGAATAAATTTAAAAGCTACTATGCACATAGTGCTTGAAATAAACTATATCAAGGAGTCTGGTTGCACATGAACCCTACATTTTTACGTTTACGTAAACATTACAATACTCGGAAATAACAATTTTATAACGATACTTGTACAAATAGATCTTCATTCTTCAAAATCAAATGCATCGAAATCTTAATATGCCATTAGTCATCCAATAAAACGGAGATCATAATAAAACAGAGCGCAGGTAAATATTTGTAGAGACAGCACAGTATTACCGGGATTAGATAGGTACTATTGAGACTGGAAGCATGGAGGTTTTGGCACAGATATAGAGATAGGTGGCTAACATATATAGGTCTGTAGATTTTTTCGTCATTCATAATGAACAGTAGCTTCGTAGTATATTGTCATCTTATTTCTTTAATGTTTAAAACGAGCAAGATTTATGTTTAAAATTGTTTTTTTTAGACACTCTTATTCTGGAAATGTTTCCTCTGCTCCTTTGTTCCAACTCTAGATGAAATTGTTTTTCTATATTTGTTTATCGGCGACCTGTATCTATATCTGTGTGATTAAGAGCGTGTTATATCTGCAGCTCCTGATGCGAGTGCGGCTGGTGCGGGGCGGGGTGGGGCTGCGCGTGGGGCGCGTGGGGCGCGTGGGCTGCGTGGGGCGCGTGCGGCGCGTGGGGCGCGTGGGGCGGCGCGTGCGCGGGCGGCGCGCGCTGCTGGAGGTGCACGAGCGCGGACAGCAGGCGGGTGTTGGCCTCGTCGAGCGCGGCGATGCGGTGCTCCTGCGCCTCGATGACGCGCTGCTTGTGCGACAGAGCCGCGGCCATCTTGCGCTGCTCGCGTCTCAGTTCTTCTTCAACACAGATCAACCTGAAAGTTAAGTTAGTCAAGAAATAAAAAATCTATAGGTACATAAAAGTCAATGCAAAATATTGACATGATTTCGGTTTCAGAATAAAACTCATTAGAGAAACCGTGTGGCATAATTGACAATGGGAAACTTAAGATATCAGACACGTCTATTGAGTATTTTTATTCAAGAAAAATAACGCCTGACAAAAACAATAGCAACCCACTAAATAGTCTCTAACTTCGTTCGGTTACGATTGGTAGACATAATTCTTTCCGCCATTGATTCCTCATACAGTCCCTCAAGACATGACCCAAGCTCCACTATTGACGAAAACAAAAAAAAAAAATTATGCCAGTACCCAAAACTTTTACCAAACACATGACAAAAGTTTCATTCCCCTTTTTCTTCTAAAGTAAAATTATAAAGAGGTAAAATTATTTTGCTAATACAAAGCTACACTATCATTGTTGAGAACTATAAGTTACTTTAATACCAAAAATAATGGTTTCCGTGTTTGATATTTTGGCTGGTTAAGGAATTTACTTTTAGGTTTAATCAAAATTGAACCTATAACAACTGTTCTTAATTTGAAAAATATTTACCTTGAAATGATAGCCTTCATTTTGGCGTCCGTATGATCGACTTGTCCTGGTTCGCCGGGCCCCAACCTTCCCCGTAAAAGTTCCACAGAACATTTTAACCTTTCGATTTCGCGTTCGTACTGTAAAGAAGAATATTGAGTTAGTTAAAACTCTAAATCAGTTATCCTCAAGAACGAATTCCGGTCACAGTGGCAAATCTTAACGGAGACTGCATAGGTGCACTCTCTTTCATTCACAGTCCGATGAGCCAGCAATCCGACACTCGCAGGAAAATATCAGACGCACAAGCTTTATGTGATAATTTTAAGACTATAGGGACTTGAAAGGAGGCCTTTGCCCAGCAGTGGGACAAAATAGGCAAACTATAATAAAGTGACTTGGTTGGCTTAATCATTTAGAAATAAAAACTTAGTAATTAAAAATTTACCTGTTCAATGGTCCTCTGATGTTTGGAGGCTCGTCGTCTGCCCGTTGTACTATAAAGTGTATCCTCGAGCTCGTCGGAGCTGTCGGTGAGCTCTCTTGCGGACTCCAGACTCAGCCTCCTCTGCAGCTTGTCCCTCCCGGCGCCCTCCCGCAGCGCACCGTCCCGCACGGCGGCGCGCTCGCTGGCCTCGCTCGACTGCGACTCGCGACCGAACATTACCCTCGAAGGAGACTCCCGCCTCTCCCGAACTCCATAGTATTCTGGATGCCTCTCCAAATCCTCATTCAGTCTACTACTCGACATCTTTGCACCTGAATACGTTCGGTCCAAAGGATAGTTCGTTTCCGGAATAGCACTCTCTGTCATCGAATACTTCTCGGGAGAGTTTTTGGAGTTCTCCATGTTGTAGAGCGCTTTCTGGCTTCGTGAAATTTGTAACCTGTACATTTCTTTATTCACTTCTTCTACGTTCGAGTCGGACCTGCTCATGGGGTAGCCGGAGTCGGTTGAAATGTGGTGAGGCTTGCTTTCGTACAGCGATTCTCCTCTTTGTCCAAAGTGTTTGAAGTTCAGTTGATTTTGGTTAGTGGAGTAAGAGAGCATAGGGTTTGTTCTGGGCATTCGCGTCTTACTACTCTTCCGTAGACTAGGCGAATTGCTCGACGACTCATCGTCCCGTATCCTCGGGGAGTGACTGTGGTTGCTCCTCTGATACATATCATCATAACTACAGTTATCTCTGGTGAGTTTTCGGTGGGAATTGTTGCGATTCTGTTGGTCATAGTTTCTACTATCCTCGTTGAAGTTAGTAGAACCCTCTTCAGAGTTTGTCTCGACGTTGTCTGTGCTCAAACCCTCCTCATCTATCGATGAACTGGATGAGCCACAAGGACAACGTTTTGAATTTCTGTTTTCATTATTCTTCTTCTCCTGCGCCTGACGGTTGTCATCCATGTTGTACACTGGATTCGTGAACACAAGCGGAGCTACCTTTGGATTTGCATTAGTGTTTGACGGCGTATTATCCGCAGTTGTGAAATTTTGTATTCCATACTTTTGGATGTCATAATCAATTTTCTGTTGCACTGGGCTCTTTGGATAGAACTTTTCGTTTTTGCTGTCGTAATACTGTTTGTCTCTCTGCTTCTGGTAGTTTATTTGCGAGTACCGACTCATGGGCTGTCCGCCGTTCTCGTAGGGCTGGTGATGGTGCGCCGTGTTCTCGATAGGACTTGAACTTTGGCTGTACGTGGCGATACTTTGATAGCCAGAACTTGCTACGTTTGATAACCCGCTGATGGAAACGTTCGAACCATTGTTTGTGTAATTAGCTTTATTCCCATTTACGATATTATTGTTATTCGAAATAGACTGGGATAGGTTCTTTTTGTTCATAATGAGTTTGTCTTCGACTATTTCCGAGTCATCAGCGTACTTCAAGAGGTCGGAGAGTTCCTCGAGCGTGGCGGTTTCTTTCATGATGTTCTGCATATCACTGGAGCAGTAGTTGTGGTTGATGCTGTCGCTGCTCGGTGACCGCTCCGTGCTGTTGTAGTTCGAGTTGTGGAAGTGCGCTTGTTGGTTATTATAGTTGTTGTTCGGTTTGTATCTCTCCTGGAACCTGCGCTCTAGGCTTTCGCTGATGCCGTTGCTAATGCCTTTAGGGTACTGGTCGGAGCCGAAGCCAATCTGCACGACTTTGAGATTGACGCAATGTTCTTGGTTGTTGTACTGCGAGCTGTATCTGTCTGGGTTGACGGATTGGCTGACGGGGCTGGAACCGTAGCCATTTCTGGGTAGCGTGGCTGATCGTAGATTAAAACTGGGTGACTTTGTGACTGCTGCGTATCCAGGCTTGTACTTGGAATCTTCGGCGTTCGACTTAGATGGGCTGATGTTGAACTGAACGCCGTTCTTGTTCATGATGGGCGAGCTATGTGCGAAGTTGTTGTTGAGCTGACCGTTGGTCGTCGGCTCGGGCGGCTGCTTCGTGGGAGTATTGCACGTGGGGTCGTTAAACCTGTAGACACGAGAACATTCATAAGATTTTGCTTTGAAATAATCAATCGATTTCAGTTCTTTAAGTATGAATTGTTGCTTACCTAAAGATGTTCTCAGCGGCCGGGGGCGCAGGAGAGCTGATATCGTTGCTTAGTAGTCTCTTGCTCAATTCATCGAGGATGTCTGATAACGGGTCCAATTCCTAAAAGAAACGTGACATTTAGGTGAAGAGGGTGCGTAAATTATCTGTTATTGAAAATTACACGGTGGTACAATAACCGGACAATGTAAATAAATCTAAGTATGTTAAGGATATTCGCTAGTTGGGTCCTGGGTATCAATACATTTTGACAATAGTTATGTATAATGTCGACCCGGGAAGCAGGTTATAAAAAAAAAAAGTGTATATATATGTATATATGTTTTTGGCACCGAAAGTGTTAAGAAAACACGATATTAAGGTGGTGCATAACGACTCACATTTTCACTGTTTTTCATACAACCGCTCATAACTGATTATGACGTTATTACACATTTTTCATTATATATTTTGAAAACACAGTATCTTCTGGATATTATCAAGGTTTCTAAAGAAACCAATTTCTAAATTTGTGTAAAACTAATCCAGTAAAAACCTCTAAAAATGTCCTATTTTGTATGAACTTTGACACTTCATAATTTGCCTAAAAAATAAAAAAGTCAAAAAAGTAATTCTCTAGGGACCTTGCAAATTTTATTAAGATTCTAAATGACGACAACTTTTTGCAACAACTTTTAAGGGTTTAAAAAAAACAGCTATTTCCTGGAGCAAGTTTTGTGAAATTTTCGAGTAAATCTCGGAATTACCGAATACTAACAGAGTTTCCAGGCGGTATCTCTCTTTTTTGCGTTGCCTTTTCGTCAAACATCGCGTTGGATTGCATTAAATGAAGTAACAAGCTTTTAAACCATTTTCGATGTTTACGATAAGCGAGTGGAGAAGGACTCTCTTAATAATATAATCAATATAAAGGCGACAGTTCGTGAGTGTGTGTACTTCTTCACGCTCAAACTGCTGAACGGATTTCGATGTAAATTGGTACACTGGTAGACCATGTCCTGAATACCTTTTATCCCGGAAGTATATTCATGGGAGTATGAGCAGCAGAAGAGTAAGTGATAGATAATTTAGAGAACCTTTTATAAAGAATAAGATTTTTTTATGTGACTTATAAGTAGTTGACGTACCTGTATCTTATTAGCAGGCAGCTTCGGCAAGCTGTCCACTAGCAGCGAGTGCAGCGTGGCGAGCTGCTTGCCCAGGTCCACGTGCGGCGCCCACTCGGGGTCGGGCTCCACGCCCGAGCGTGCCTCGCTGCTGCAAGTGGAGCCCTGTGACGCCGCTGAGTTGCGCTTACTGCCGTCTTGTTGTTGTTGCTGCTGTTGTTGCTGATTCTGCTGTTGTTGCGCAAGCTGCTGTTGATCTTGGGGACGCGTCTGCCGATAAAAACGAGGGTTTTTAGACGATTCACTCTTACGCCATCGAAATATTGGATAATTCATTTTGTGTGACTTTTACTAGATTTTATACACGTTACTCTCTTGTACAAGGTTTAAAAGAAATAAATCGACGTTAAAGCACGTTCGGCTATTTAAAGGGATTGCAGAAGTCGTTATCACGAAACGTGACATAAAGCCAAGTTAAGATAGTACAACTTAATATTATTGACCATGATGATATTATTTAACCATGATAATTAAACTGTATACAGAGTTATATGCTAACCAAATTAGAAAGAACTGCCAGAATGGATAAATACTCACCAAATTGTGTTTCAAAATGTATTGTAGAATTGAAGCTATTTTCTTTGTTATACTATCCCATTTAAATATATCATTAAAACTAATTTCATATGGTTTAGGTAAGAGACGGAGGCTCCTTCTGGATGCCTCCTATTTCTGTCTGTGAGGTTAACACAAAAGGAATAACGGGGGCTAAAGTGAGCGAACAAAGCGAGCTAACGGGAATAACGGGATTTATTCCCTTCTAGCCTAACTTCGTAGGATGCCCTACAATTCCAAGCTCGTTTCGCTCGTTTTTGGACATATTTGGTGAGCATTTATCCATTTTGATAAGCAAATATAATTTAAATACAAAACGTACAATATTATTCAGATGCGTGTATATTAATTTTGGAACTTAAAACGTAATTTTTTTGGGCACATAGGTACAGGTTGGGTACTCACCGATATCGCTCTGAGAAACGCCTTCATATTGGGCGCCTCTTGCTCCAGGAAGTCATTGAGGAACTCCATGAAGGCCTCCTTGCCCTGGAAGCGCGTGAAGTTGGCCAGCGTCTGCAGGGTCTTCGCCACCAGCGTCAGGTTACGCGCCGCACGCTCGTTCGGGTACTCTGCAATGGAGTTGACACTTGATGACTTCGGAATCATAGGGAGAATATTGAATAAACCAGCCTGCTACTATACCAGTGCTGGGTAAAGGGCACAGCATTCATCACAAAACTAAAACCTGGTCGATTGCTACAAATGCATTAAGACTGGTCGTTCTCGTACTTTGGTCCTGGCTGTTGTTCCAGGACCTATTCATGGTCAGGAATCGACAGTCTTGCCAAAGGATATCATTATACCCAATGACTGGGTTATGGAGGTCAGATAGGCAATCGCTCCAAGTAAAATATTGATATTCGCTGGAAACACTCCAACATAGTTGGAGTAAGTACGCCTAAGTACTAAGTAGATTGATTGATCGATTCCTACAAAATACTTCGACGGCAAAGTCAATGTCATCATTGTTTTGCCGTAATCAGTCTACGCTATATAAACTGTGGGATAAATAAATAGATAAATTCTGCATTAATGAAGTTTGATTTATGGGATTTTTTTGTCAAAAATGATAAAATACTGACCGCGTATACTGAAAAAGTATTTATTTATTTAAACTTAAATTAAAAAACCACTAATGTAAGTGGTACACAGGTGCGAGCCATATGCAACTAAGCATTCTCAACCAGTCAACTAACCTTTGGGTTGAAAAAGATTAGGCATATAATAATGAGTTGCCAATAAATTGTTTCTTACCATGTGTGATTCCAAAGAGACTTGGAGACAGTATAGCTGGACAAAGGAAGCGAAGGAAGATCGATGCGCTGATCAAGTTGTCCGAGATGTCTTCTCGACCCATCGCCGTTAGTCTGCAACGGAAATGATCTTGGATTTAGTCAAAGCTATGTTTAGAAAATAGACTACAGCAGTCGTATTGTCTTCTATTCTTCATACTGTAGCGACATCCATGGCGTCATATAAGAACTAATCTTGCATCGCGCAATTAAAGTTCTTCGCGCGATTTGAACATATAAAACAGCCCGGAATCTTTCGGGCAGTTGCCCACCAGACATAACACCCATCTGGTCGGAGGATCCTCCCTCTCCAATAGAGGTGTCGTTCAACGAATGATTTGTTGAAAAAATAAATAAATAGCTGTACGCAAGTATGAATTCATCATTAAAAACTATCTCACCTCTCCCGGAAAGTAGCGAAGCAATCCCTCAGGGGCGGCGGGAAGCGCGGCGCGGAGTGCGCGATGGAGTTCCAGGCCAGCGTCACGGCGTCCCGCAGCGCGGCCTGCTGGCGCCGCAGCGCCGCCGCGCCGCCCGCGCGCAGCGGGTCCACCTCGCACTCCGCCGCGCCCGGCCCGGCCGCCGTCTGCACCGCCTCGCATAACGTGTCCTGAACACAAACAACGTACATTACAATTATTGTGGCGAACGAAACATTTACAGTGGTAGGCAACACAGAACCCTACTGTGTTCCCTACCACTTATGACCTGGCAACTGAAGATTTCACTCGGTCTTTTGTAGACCTCATCCATCTATCGCTTACTATTAATTTGCTCGCTTAATGCACATGAGGTCTATCGACTTCTTTCTCTTGAACGGTTTGAGATCTCACCTGTAGATACTGGTCGCCCACGAGCTTGAGGTAGGCCTCCATGCTCTTGGTGGCGAGCGAGTTGCCGCGGAAGGTGAGCGAGTGGTCGCCCGTGCGCCGCACGTCCAGCGCCACCACGTCGGCCAGGTAGCGCGGCGCCAGCCCCGCGCCTGCCATGCACAGCACCAACGCACAGCCGATGTCTTCTTTGGCTTTTACACCTGTAAGGGACAATCAATTGAATTTGATGAGGAGATGGTAGAAGTAGATCGCCTACGTCGAATATATCCGACACACACTCTCGCGTTTATTCGCATTCATCTACGACCAATTACTCCATCTCGTCAGCTCTTCTGTCCCCTATGGGGATTGCAGAGCTAAACGAGATATAGTACCCAGACGCAAAGACATGACCCTGGCGAATAAGCGAGGTTAAAGGGTTAAAGAGGTTAATTTCTGAACTAACATAGAAATAAGTGCTCCTAAAATATAGTGTGGACCAAACATATCTCTTCTTAGCCCGCGACATTTAAATTATCTAAAGTTTTTGCAATTTTCATCTCAGTATTGGGTAATATGGTATCAAAAATTACATTTGCGGTAATGAAATATATGTATTTATTTTACACTATTGTTCTCATATTGTCACAAAACCATCATTATTACGCTCTAACGTAGAGACGAGTCTTATTAAAAAGGGACATATAAATGAACAGACCATTGACGACGTAGATTTTTTTTTGCATACGATACCTAATGCGCAAATCTACGCGAAACTCCCGGGAGTCTTGCAACATCAACGGATTCGATTGAATCGATGCGACGATATTTCAAATGAGCCCTAGATTCGCTTCACACCAACAATAAATGCCAAAATATAATTTCTATTTCAGTTCACAGTACAAGGAAAATTTAATACCTAAGTTTAATAGTCTAACTGGTTAATGAGACGTTGCCTAGTAGTCGACGTTCGATTGATTAAAATGTATAAAAAGTAACTCACCGATGACAGGTTCTAAATATTCACACAGCCTCCTATAATTCCTCTTCAAATAATCGAGAAATCTGGCATAATGGTCAATGGGCAGCACGTCGACGCTCTGGTAGCGGCACTTGATGCGCAGCGCGGGCGCGGGCGCGGCCGGGGACGGCGCCTTGTCCGTCTCCGTCAGCGGGTACCACCGCTCGTTGAGGTATCGGGAGGATACGTCGTCGACCGGGATGCGGACTGTACCTGGAGAGAGGGAATTTAATGGTCAGTATTTTGTACTAGTCTTTTACAACTTCTTACCTATACTATACTCCATTTGTTTAGGTACGTACTTAACTAATCAAAAACAATCTTAATGAATCTTTTTATTAAATAAAAAATCGATCGTATAAAAGACATAGGTATATATTTTTTTTAAATATAGCTAATTTCCTAACGTCGGTCTAGGCAAATAATCTGACACGAGTTTGGCTGTGTCGTGAAAATCTGACACGATTTTTGCTGTGAGGACAGTATGGCAAAGTTACCAGGTTATGGAGATTAGATAGGCAGTCACTCCATATAAAATATTCTTGGTCTCTTTCGCCCAGCTATGACTACCGTAAAAATAAAAAATACACAGGAGACTGACCAACAAGCGCATGTTTATCTCTCTTCCTGGAGCGTCGCTCCGGTTCTCGATACACGTTGACGTGTATGGCGCGCACGGCGGGCAAGCTGCCGAACTCGTACACCTCGCCCCAGAAGCATAGTTCCGTCTTCAGCTTTGATGATGACCTACAATAATAAAGTAAACAAATCAATTTTGATGCAGTCTACTATGGCATAAGGAAGTCCTTACAGCACATTAAAACAGTCCTAGTGGTATTATGCAGAGAAAAAGAGATAATTTAGGCAATGATGCATTAATTTGTGTTACATGACATTTAAAAGAAAATATAGCTGTTTGTAATGTTAAAATAGAAATAATAAACTGTTAACAAAAATATTAGTATTGACAAAATGCCCATTCTCCTATACAATAACTAAAATCTACGAGTACAACGAAATAAATTTTCGCGGCATTTTCACTTAAAATGAAATTAACCATTTATCATTATTAAACAGAGACTCTTCAGGCCTAATGGTTATGTGGATAGGTATTATTTTGAGAGAAATTATCAGTCACATTTTCTACTAAAAAAAGAAAGTTGTTTTGCAGAGCTAGACTTACCTAGCAATGCTAGACTAACTAGGTAATTATGAGGATAAGAAAACAAGCAAAGGTCACGTAAACACTTTCTTATGACCTAGGAATATATGCATAGTATATGCAGACGAAGTCGCGATAGGTCACAAGTAATTATAGCTTTATTTAATGCTGTGCATGACGATACCTATGCCGTAGCCGAACGATTGTGCATGCTGCGTTAATATACTTGATTAAAGTAAACAGAGAAAGTTCGAATAATAAGAAAGAGTTTGTTGCTCACAGCAATTATTTTATTACAATGGTTAGCTTCAGTATTTCCAGTAGGTAGTTATAACTGTTAGGCAATTCGATATGGGAAATAACTCCAATTAATACAGTGTCATGGTTGCCCTTTCGAACGAAGTCTATATTACAAGATTTTATTTAGTTTCCTGTACCTGTCCCGATGATTGTCTGAAATCAAATCTTGTAAATTAAATTTGGCCCACTTCCCGGTTACCGATTGACCTGAATTTTGCATGCATGTGTAAATCAGATGACAATGCAAAATTATTATGACATGGAGCTGATTTGATGATGGAACTGGAAGGTGGCGGTTTGATGGTGGAACAGGAACTTGGTAGTTAAACGACACAACCCCATCGAGTTTGGGCTCGTATGATTTGTATTGACGTGTATTAATTATATAGGTATACCGAGCTATAAAAGCTTGCTAGATATAATAATATGTTATGTAGCAAGATTATCCAATTAGTAGATTGGTAGTTGGTGGTTGGATTAGAGATTGGTTGGTTAGTTGGTTGGTTTTAAAATCTATCTATATTTTCAATGGACACCGCAGTCACTGTAAGTCAATGACACACTTAATATAACAATACAACATATAAAATTGTACATATGTAAGTTACCTAGCATATAACGTATCGTCGAGCAGGATCTCGCAGTAGTATCTCTTCTTGGGCGGTATGGCCTTGGCCTCCAGCAGCCACAGCTTGACGGTCCGCTCACATCGGCGCGTGCGCAACTCCTCCGGGCGCGCCGCTTGCCGCAAGCTGGCGAATAAACAGATACATTGTATAACTAATCATATTGAATGAAGTACCAAAGGAGGTCAAATAAGAATAAACTCGAGTTCTAGGGCCTATGACGTGTTAAATTGTAAGATGTGCGAGCGAGAAAGAGGGATGGAGCTATACACCCTATATAGTTCCATCCCTTTAACAGTTCAGTTTAGGTCTTCAAATGGATCCCGTTATGAGCTCGAAGGGGCCTCTGCTTTAGGAAGTCCATTCTTAAGAATTATTTGAGTCTCCGGACGATCACTTTTCGCCCATAGCCCTTTGTAATAACGTGAAAATAAGATCTTCTTGTTAAGGTTGGGTCATTCATTCTGTTGCTTTTATAATCTAATTTATTCGTGTTCAGTACATATTTCCTTTCAAACTTCGCTGGTAGTTGTCATCTACGATTGGCGCAGTGGTTGAGCGATTGGCTGCTACGCCGCGTGTCGCGGGTTTAATCGCTCGGAACAAATATGTGTATAGCCTACGGATAGTTTGCTAGTAGCTTGTAGTTCTGGGTCTGATGTCTTGTGTATGTGAAAGTTTAAATTTATGAACGCACACAAGATACTGTAGAAGTAATTCTTAATGGTTAGTAATCAAAGGTTCAGTTGAAAACCAGCGTCAGGCAACTGCTACGTAGTTGTCTGGCATTATGCTGAACTGTACCTATTTGGCACTACCGTGAGACAAATTATTACTATTGTTTGTTTTTTCTTTCTTTTAAGTTTTTTAATATTATTTAAGCATTTAATTATTTTCTTTAATACTTGTTTGTTCATTGTGTGCCAAATAAACATGTTATCTTTCTCCTTTCTTTCTTTTTTCAGATTCATTTTTAGACCTATTTTCTTTACACAGTTCGTTTATTGTGCATTTGCTTGGTCTTACTTTTACTCTTACATTCATAGTAACAGAACAAGAAATAATTCATAGAATCATAGACTAAAATCTTAGAAACAGTAACAACAAAGGACACACACATGTTTACGATAACACTTAACCTTCCGGGTCACTTTCTAATGAGTGTTAACATTTATCTGTCTCATTATAAGTTATGACTTTTCTTTAACCTTCGGTTCTAATAACGACTTCACACATAAAGACGTTAAAATCGAACGACACCACTGACATAAATTTGTTATGTCACAATCTTGTGTTTAGCGTCGTGAATAGGGTTGGGGGATTGTTCCAAAGAGTTACAGTGGCCTTGGACCTAGACCATGGCGTTCAAAGTAAGATTGTTTTAATCTTGTTTCAGTGTGGGTAAGAGATAGCGCTAGCCAACCTGTATAGCTCTGTCTTTTAACCCCACTAGAACGCAAGGAACAATGGAAAGAACACAGGTTTTAGCGAGTAAAAGTTTGACATTCTTTCAGCTCCACCCAGAGCGGAAGTAGTCATTCGATGATCTACCACCAAAATGATAAAAGACATCGCGAGAAACTATGTCCTAAAACCAGAACTTCGAAGACATGTGACATCTACTAACTCAGATTAGGTCCGCGTAGCGTAGTAACCTCAGAGTAGGTCAGCTGGGTCGAAGCCTACTGGAGCCAGTTTTATCCGAAAGGAAACTCGAGCCCCGGTATGAAGAGGCTAGAAGGAACGGGGTGGGTTTTTAGACAGTAAGAGTCTGACACTATCTCCCGCTCCACCCAAGAGCGGGGGTTGTCATTAGATGATTTTTGCCCACCGTAAAAAAAACCTCAGAGTAGGTCGTAACCTACTCTCATTAACACAGTGGATGCCTGTCTCCCAGAATACTTACTATAGACTAATTTTGTTATGCTCTACTTATAACAAGAGTCACTTGATCTTCCTTAATGAAATCATGTAACAGTTACTTAGTTATACCAATATAGCTCTTGATAGCTCACCAATTAACATGTATCCCCTGTGGGTACTTAGGAACGCTGCCTACACCTTCACAGAATGCCAGCTGACGTTACAAAGAAAGTATTGATATGTTTACTTTGTACCCGATATTGATTGATAACGACATCGACGACCTACTTAATAGGGAGTTGATGGGAGCAGTTTTATGCAAATGAAAAGGAATCGTTACTAAGCTGGTCTTTAATTTATATGATGTGAGGAAATCACCACTCATCCTTTCCTAATCCAATTTTATTTAGAGTCAAAATGCCGTTGGTATTATATTAATTTATTAAAACTCTATGTACTAGTGACAAACACGTTAGAATAGAGGACTTAATGTTTCAGGCATTTTCTACCAGTCGATTTTAGGGTGGAGCAAATACAGAACATGGTAAGTGAAATTGAGTAGAGAGTAATACAATAATAGATACAGACGTCCCTACAAATACACAATGCCACTGTGAAAAACAAATCAATGCTGTGATGATTCTACCAACTTCTTGCGAATATGTTCACGTACCATCACCATAAAGGAAAAACTACTGCCGAGAACCGAGCGAACGCATTCCAAAAAAAGATCACCTGTACAAAGATAGGGGACTAGATAAACCCAGAGCGGTGTATTATATAATTGTATATTTTATGATATGGCCAACTAAAACTAGCCAGATCGTTTAAACGTTAACATTTTATGATATGTCGATCCTCGTTTGACCATATCATTTATGTAGGATTTCTATGACAATAAAATGTCTAGAGCAAATAGACCAAACGAGGATTGACATATCATCAAACTATAACGTTTGAAACGATCTGGCCAGTTTTACTTGATGAAGTGACCAATTTCTAAGATCTGTTCACGACACATACAATTGTACATACAACTGTATCAGTCGTTATCTCACCATTTTCTAACCTACTAGGTATGATGTATTTATCATTTGTTTCAGAAATCATCGTCGTTGTGTCTTTTGATAACATACTGTGATTTATATAACTGATAGGATATCTACCTGTATATCCAGCGGTCCCTTTCCTTTCGTGAGGCACAGGCGAAGTAGCGAGGCGCTCGACTCTCTGCACTGAGCGCGAAACAATGTGGCCTGCCCAGCACTGATGAGTGGAGAGATCGGATTTCTACCTGGAAACGAGAAATAGAAACGTCAATTAAAGCTCAAAGAGTTCTCTCAATGCAGTAAATATCTAGACACATTTAGACGCCTACCTTAACGATTGAACAGAAGTAGCTAAGGACAGAGAAGAGTGGAAGAATGGATAAGAAGCGTTTGTCCTACAGTGGGATAAAACAGGCTCATAATAATTATTATTATGAAGGTTTTAATTCAACTGAAGATTTCATATAGTAACCTTCATGGTTGGATAGCATGTTGAGTGCAAACTTACGAAAGTTTCGACTCAAAGCATGCCGACGTTGGCATGTCATATTAAATAACAAAGTACGATGTGAGGCCGAAATATTTTACATGTTATTTACTGTGGCCGGGAAACCGACCCTAACATAAAGCTTACTATAGCGTAGATAAGTCAAGATAATGCCAAGAAATGTGGCCTGCACCAACTTCCCTTTCTCTGTTCCTGTTTCCTTCAGTTATTTTCAACTGATCATAGTTTCAAAAGTTTTAAACTTTCATTAACAAGATTTCGATTAAACAGATTTAAATACTGGATACTCACTTGATTAGGTGGTCCCAAATCCATGGTAGAGACGGCGGGTGAATGTGCAGACAGGAGGCTTTCGTGAGATCTGAAACAAACAGATTTAGTTACCGTTAAAGCGTTGCTTTCAAGGGGATTACTTGGGCGAGAATCGAACGACTAAATGTTCGTAGAATTTGCGGAGACTATTTTCAAAAGGAATGGTAAATGATATCTTGCGCCATTCTACCGAATATTTCTATAAGCATGCTTTGGTTTGAACTTAAGATTGGAAGTTGTGTTGACCGTTAAACCGTTCCTTTTTAATCCATCTACAGATGAAGTCCAATCCAGGAAGTGCTATTCCTTTACAGTTTACGACCTACATTGTTTATGTAAACGTTTACATTACGTGAGCCTTTCCATCTGTTACACGAAAACTTCAATAACCATGGGTCGATTTAAAGCAGGCGTTAATTGGCCGCCACAAGTAACACTATTTAATTAGGTCTCGATGAAGTTGTCGTGTTTGCGTTGGGAGGGAAGTAATTAAGAACATTTGGTAAATAGCCGTGGGGCAGACGGGGCGGGGCGACACTCCTACACGTTGAAATACGACACCATACAACCTGGATAACGTTTTATAGTCACGATATGTCGCTAAATACACTTGACAGTTGTTTTACGGACTAATTTGCGTCAGGATATACGACAAGCCTCGTTTTGCTATCCAATTTGCTGACTATAAAGTCGAGCACACGTCGTTGCTCCATGAACGCTAAATTTCGACATTTTAACACACACAAAAGCAAACTTTGCGATTAATGCTTACGGATAAAGTGGTGACAAGGCGAGCTAGATTTCTAAATATTATAGATAAGTAAGCTATATTGATGAAGAACAAACCACGTATTCAATCTATATAATTATGTGTGAAGGTAAGTATACAATACAAATCAATTGCTGTTCGTTAGTCTCGCTAAAACTTAAAAATGATTTGAACATTTATTTCTTTGTATTGTTCGTTCTAATACAGGGGTGGATTAAAAGAAATAAAGTAACAGAGAAAACCAAAAAACACTGTTGAACTTGATAATTTGCTATATTAATTTTGTATGGAATCGCCGTATACAGGTGGAAAATACAATTTTCATGGGGGCGGAGCAGTGGGCGACATATTACTATTACTTATTCTGTGGCGACAGCTAGTACCTAATATTTATGTAAACCTTAAGATTTTTGTTCATATTAGGTATGAAAACATAATGATTTTGATAGATAACATTACAGCAAAAGAAGGTTCGATATGAACTTAACCGACTAAACACTGACAAACTAGACAAGACAAGAATTGCGTAACTTTATGGAGTAAGATTTCGCAATAAGAGTTTTGGGCTGTTGTTTACGACCTCTTTTGTCACAAGTACGGCTGATATTTCTACCATAAAGTAAGTTATGAGGTGAGAAGGGATGTTTCTTACTACACAGATTATTTTATTTGCGTCGTAAACCAAGTTATTGTTAGCAGCAATACGTTTCTAGTAATCCGCTGCAATAACGACATTTTATAGACTCCAATAAAGTTGGTAGATGGGGGGATCAACAAACTGTGACAGCTGTGAGATAATAAAAATGAAACGTTCCTGAGAACACTTTCTTCAGAGATAAAAAACAAACCGCTAACACGGCTCGGATCAATTCATTGTCTAAACTTCAAAGACTACTTATTATGTCTTACTTTAATCTTTTAATAAATCTCATCCATTGTAACCAATCTTCCTAACCTTTTCTCAAGTATGTTGAAGTCGGTTTCCAGTCTAACAAGGTTTTTTTTATTACTGACAGGCTCGCAATTGACCACCATCTCACCTGATGGTAAGCGATGGTGTAGCCAACAATGGAGCACGCTTGCCTTGAAGTAACCTATTCAGTCTTGACTTTAAGAGCCTTAAGTTGTAGCTATCAGGAAACACAGACAAGTGCAGCTGATACCAGTATTTACATGGAGCGAGTGCATATCTGTCCTCCACAACCCAGTAATTGGGTAACACGACACCCCTTGGCAAGACTGGTGTTAGATTTCCTGCTCTCTGAATAGGTATCCATAACAAAGGTCTAGAAATGATAGTCACGACCAACGGCTTAACGTGCTTTCAGAGGCAAGGAGGCATTTTAAGATGGTCACTCATCCATAGACGACCTTGGCATGCGTTGCTTAAACCATACGGCTGTTATTATTTTAGCCACGTACGTAGCACTCTTCTAAGCACCGAGTTCGAGTTGGTTTACGTTTGGCTCTCTGATTGGTCAAAAGCTTGGAGCGGGCCAATCCGAGCGCCGAACGTCATAAACGTTTCGATCGCGTTATCGTAAAACAAACTCGCACTGAAAAACACTGATACAACGGTTTCATCTAGACAAACTGGAAGCACACTCCTACACCCAGTTCTAAGATTTAAATTAGAAGTTCAACACTTATTAACATGCACATTACACCAACCTTGATGTCCGCAATGCATGTGTAGGTGGATGCGTGGGTGCGGCGGCCAAGGCTCGTTCCCTCTCGAGTTTGGTCGCCGACTTGGTCCTCTTGAGGGGGTTGCTCCTGAAGGATCGCTTCGAGAAGAAGAAGGAGGCGAGGCGGGAGGGACTGTGCTGCGCCTGTGCACCCGGCACCGGCGTGCTCGGCGCTGAGCCGCGTCGACATGCTTTTTCATATGAGGTGTCTGAAAATAAAGAAAATTGAAGTTAAAAACTAGTATGGATTTTACCTATATTTTTACAAAAAAGGATCAACATAAAAAAGGATAAAACAGTACCAACACAATTAAAAAATTGATAAAATAAATACAGCCTCATATCCGTTTGATGGAACAACACAATTGACACTGATTTATAGTCAACCTTGCAAGAAAATTACTAGAACTATATTGCAATGCACACGTAATATTCGCGCGGTTTCATATTACGGCGACACATTACATTGCAGATAGATATGTAATTTGATATCAACTACACAGCAGTAGCCATGTACTTGTACGGCGTGGTTTCCGCCGGAAGTTGCGCGCACGCCGCCCGTGACCGCTGCGCATGCGTCGGCAAATGTATGACAAAAAGTTTAAGCTACAAATCATTATGGCGACCGCGTCCAAAATATGTATTAAGCATTCAGCCATCTGTATTTGTGTACAGCCTTATAGCTTGAATGACACCTAATGAGCCTTACCATGACATGTTACAATGCCAGGCGTGCGAGCGAGAAAGAAAGATGACCTATCCACCCTAAATATGACAACAAGTGAGTTCAACTCAAGTCGTCAAATGAATCGCGTGGTAGGGCCCTCTGTTTCTGTGAACGACTGTTGCGTTTATAAAAACGATCGACTTTAATTCGTACATAAATATTAAATTCTTGGAAACACGATAGTCCAATGGACTCAGTCTTCATATCGACAATAAATGTTTACAATAAATATTTGTGGCCACTATTAAATGTGATGGCTTTTTATGGATAAAGTTTCATGTTTGTTTTGATTCGTGTCACAAAACTATTGTTTACGAAGTTTTTGTAGACTTGTAGTTCATATAATAAATGTGGGAATGCCGAGCAATAGCCTGCAAAACCTGCAATGCCAATGACCTTCGACGTGTGAAGCAACAGATGTTCGTTCGAAGCCATTATCGTTATTACCTCAGTTTATGTGGTACACTGTGTTATGTTATGAGTTACAGCCCCTGTTTACTAACCGGCAGCAACAACAAAAGTGCCGATATTAGGAACACTGTTAGTTACTGCTACTGTGTCAGATACAGTGCAAGTCGAGCGAAAAACCGTTTGAAAAGAAATAAATTCAGTAGTGTTGCGAAGCGATGTTAAATGGCACTAAGTCACAGTTTTCACGGCTAAAACTTATTGTTGTCTAGTGGTCTTGGACGTAATTTAACAAAAATTACATAGAGAATCGATGTCCTTTTCCATTACGACACAAACATAGCAACGACTTGTCTCGGTCCGTTCCATTTAGGAGCATTTATTTAAAAAGTCCTGCGGTGTTCTCTGCGCAATCATTATGCGTACTTTGATAAGGAGACGGCTGCGATAACAGACCACGAGGAAGTGCAACGCGACGTTGCGATAGTGACGGTACATTAGCGACATTTTTTTTTTATGTTTGTGTTACAAAACATTTACTTGTGTCGGTTGTGTAGAGTACATTGTTTTGAAGGAGCGGCCGACTTTGGTTTTGTAGCGCAGCGGTTTTGAGCTAAAGATGTGACGTGAATATTTAATAGTAACGGTTATGATATACTTTTTTTGTTTATAGTGTTCACAAGTTAGACAAGTGACCTATTAAGATCAGAGGCAAAATGAGATTTAGATGTGACACAAAAAGCAAAAACTTAGTTTAGGTAACGTAGTCTACATATATAAAACTAGCTTCTTTCAGCGGTTTTGCCCGCGAAAAAGTAGAAAATATGCTGGTGATATATTTTTTTAAATCAGTCCAGTTATCCAGTAGTTTTTGAATTTATCTTCATCGACATCTTTATAATTTTGCAATGTCGCAGGTAATATTTGGTAAATAAATCAGCAGAGAAACAACAAAAATAACCTTGACTAAATATTATATAACATCAATATGTAATAACTGATAGCAATTAATAATTGTCGTATGTGATTAGATGTATTTATAATATATACATATATTATGTACTTATATATTTAAATTATCTGTGTGGATTTATTTTGAGATTTCACATACTTTCCTTCTCCTGTAGGTTTCTACATACTAGGTAAATACTGCCTAGATTTCTTTTTCTTTGGCTTTGTCTCAGTCTGCTGGAAGTTCTATTCAAATAAGCAATTTCTTTTCCATTATATTGTTTATCTATGACTGTGTACAAAAAAAATAAAACAAATAATAATTTCATATCAAAACCGGTAAATACTCCGTGCATTCGAAGCAATCCTTTGACATATTAATAGGATGATGACACAGGGGGAATGTACGCTACAGTATCATGGGATTCCATACAATCTTTTTGCACCTAAGCAGAATTATGTACTAAGGTAACATTGTTAAGGAAAAAGTACAGTATACCGGTGATTTACGTGTTACTAAGCATTGTTCGCTCTACCATCATCATTTTCGTCTATCTATTAATAGTATTCTCACACCTATGGGAATTTTGAATAATAGGTAATATATTTTATTATAATATTTTTTGTTATAGGTCTCATTTCAGACATATGTATATCCCAACAATGTATCATACTAATCATAATGTTTGCCTAACCTTGGAATAATTAAAACAGAAATACATTTCATATTCCTCAGATTTATTCTATTTTTTTCAGTTCCAGTTAAAACCACAAATCAAGTAACGATCAACGTTGTAGTAAAGTACAATTTGAATAAACCATTGTTTGTAGCGACAGTCATTTAGAAATAATGGGCTTGGAATAACAAGATGACTTCCAGTTTTCGTAATGCCAACTTTAAGACATGATATATCGTTCGCTAAAGACCTTCGCTACAGATCCTTGCTATGTAATTAGAGGGCATTGTGTCTCGTGGTAAATACTCCACACTGGTAGGATAGTTCGAAAGTGTTAAGTCATCCGTATTAGGTACTCGCTTAGTAAGGGCTTTCAAACGCTTTCTCCTCTCAAGTGTCTGGCATTGTCCACTTAAGTGCTCCAGTCGGTACGGTGTTAGGTGATCGATCAATATACCCACATTGTATATCACGCTAGGTACCATTGTTTCTAGAACATAAAATTCACTGTGCTAACTCTGAACAGTAGTAGTAACAAAATAATAGATACTTATTCATTTAAATTAATAGCTGCTGAAATGACTACTACACATAGTTTAGAGTAGGTACTATGTGTTATAATTGTTTGAAACTGACTCATAATGTTGTAATCGTTGCTAATTTATTTTAGAAAGGATCTTAGTTATTCATTCAATGCTAGTTATTATTTGACGATCAATGTCAAACAGGCGCACACCTCCATATTTCACTTTACGCAACGAAGTTGAACGCGCTGTTTCTATTATGATATAAATTATGGTCAACGAATAGAGGCGATGGGAAGTAAATTACAATTTACTCAAGGTTGCAATGAACAATGATGTTTGTGAAGGCAAATATCTTACCAGAATGTACTGCGACATCGTCGTCCACGTCTAGGTACGCTCGTCGTAAGCTCATGGGACTGTTGGCCATCTGAGCTTCGTTTTTCTTAATAAGAGCACAAATCACTTCTGATTCGCCTCCATTACTATCTACAAAGTTATCATAGTTTTCAGTCAAGTCCGTCACTACAGCGGCATGCTCGTCGAGCCCTTCTTCGATATGTCTAGCAGTGATGCTGCGCAATAAAGAATTGCTGCGAGACAATTTTGTACTTCGAGATCTTCGAATAAAATTCAGTCCAGACATTTTTCCAGCACTTTTATTGGGACTTTCAGGAGTAACCGTTATTCTAGGTGTTCTAAATATAGACGTAGAACTACTGCTGCCTCTAATAGGCGATGGCACATTGAGATTTTGCGGAAGTGTTTTGGATTTCTCCTTCGCTGGAGACAAAAGCTTTGGCGAATCCGGTATCAAAGACAAATTGGAATTCATAATAGAGTTCTTCGAGGGTATTTTGCTACCAATGTGCGTAGTGGAACTATTGTTACCAATGTTCGTACTGGAACTATTCAATTTGTTTGATGAAATTGATCCACCGATCGGTGAAAATATCCGGTCGTAACGAGGTTCGCACGACGTCGTGCTTCGTAATCTCGGCTTGGTATTTTTCATGAGAGTGCTCTGGGCGACAAGCCTCGGACTCGTCAGATCGCGATGACCCAATCTCGTCAGCGCCTCGCTAGAGCTCGCCGTTGATGACAAAGGCCGACGAAACCGTCTTTCTGGACTAAACGCGCTCATGTCACTTTCACTTTCCGTAAAGGATGAATCACCTCGAGATGGGATTCGCAATCTGCCACCGTCTGACGCATTCCTCCTTTTAGTTTTTGTAGAGACGTTATCTATATTTTCGCCAGATATTAGAGCTTCTTTTTCTTCTGGCGTCAACGGCAAATAATTGTCGAAGCTCTCAAACAATGGCACGTAGAAGACGGAGCGTCGTCGCGCCGGCTCGTCGCCGCCGTCGATGGCGCTGGGGGACAGCGCACTGGACATGGCGGCTGGCGCGCGCGCGGCGGATGCACGCTGCCTTAGCGCCTGTCGGCCTCCACTAAGTTCTGTCGCCGCATCGCCGTCGACCGATCGTTTCACTGCTCTTCTTCTAGTATTCCTTTTTCTGCTTTCATTTCACACTTTGCAACTGTTAATTGAAACCCAGAGTGCACTTTTGATTACTCACTGTTTTAGATCACTTGAAATGACTCGTTCTACAAAACAAGGACGTAAATGTTGGAGTATTGCAAGGCCGTAC
The DNA here is from genome assembly GCA_949319445.1 of Mythimna lalbum. Classification (NCBI taxonomy): domain Eukaryota; kingdom Metazoa; phylum Arthropoda; class Insecta; order Lepidoptera; family Noctuidae; genus Mythimna; species Mythimna lalbum. Next base: position 17,902,888 of record OX439346.1, on the reverse strand, counting down.
AAAGTCGTAATGGATACTAAACATTTTTCTCGTCTATTGTGAAATTAACGAATAACCGAAAATGATTAGCAGCAAGTGTGATAAGGCAAAGAGAACTGATTCATAAGTGGGTGAGGTACATGTATGTATACAAGTATTGATCGTAAAACTGTTTTGTTTTATCAACTAGCGATAAGATTATGCACTAACAGCAACCAATGAAAATGTCGTATCGAGTAAATGGAAGGAGGCCAAACAAATTTTACACCTGTACTTATTAATAAAATGTTTTAAGACCTAACATTCCTTGACTAAACTAAAAAACATGGAATATGACGGAAGCTCAAACAGAGCGTATTTATTAACAATGATGTACAGACGGCGCAATTCCCCATAACGTGACATGTAAGTAATTGTATGGACGGCCGTTAGCGCGTGAGCGAAAATAGGAATATTATTAGGGCAACATGTGCGTTCGTTTGTGTTTGTGCTGAGGAGTGGTGAGTGGTGGGTGTCGTGCGAATATATTTAGAGCCGCCCTAGCCCATACGTACTCGCAATTAGCTTACGGCATACGAATCAGTTTAATTTAATTAACGCACGCGTGTGTACCGAACATTTTGTTACAACTCTAAAGGGCGTATAGACTATGATTTATGCAAACTCGTAAATAACTTTAAGGTGCTCGTTTTTTCATTATGGCTTTCCAGGTCAGACACATTTCCGCGTAGCTAAAGTGCATCTAATGATGTCACTGACAATTTTTGCTTCCCTAATCAAAGAAACTCAATTTTTCATAATGACAGGTTTCCTACATTAAGTAGGTCTCAGCCATCACGATAGTAATTTGTGCAATCATAGGCACGACGTGCTAATGGCTGCAAGTTTAAGCGCTGCTGAACTAAGCACACTTTAATAATCCCGGAATAGCATGCAGCCCATCGCTCAAGTTTGCAGACAAATAAACCTCAACCGTAAACAAAAACTTTACGACAAACTACGAGCGCGTGAAAAAGGCATAATTTATAATATTCGTACAAAATCTGAATAACATGTTCATAATTGTAGCCCGTACGAGGCTGCGTTAAGTTCGTTGTACCGTGTTCAAAGAAACGCAAAATAAAATACCGGATGTCGTGAACACAGGCGAGGAGCGAGGAGCGAATGAGATCTGAGCTTCTGATCGCACGACGAAAGCGAAGCTTGCGGAACGAATGCACATAGTCAAGCACCACAATGAAGTAGCTTACTGAATAAAACAAGTTTACTATCCGCGCGATTATCTACGCTGATGTAAGAATTAAACAAGAGTAGCTATCGGGACTCACGATACTTGAGATCACTCCCATCCAATGACGCTTCATTGAAAATGCCATTCGCATGTAAATTAATGTCTTTAGTAATAGAGCTTGAGGTAATTTATTGCTGCAATCTGAACTCTTTGCTCATAACATGTTACTACATCAAGATGATTTAGAAGTAGGTGAGTATGTAATAAAGTAATATGTAACATTTCTTAACTTGGCATCTCTGCCTGGAACTCAGTAACTCATAAAGCGACGTCAAGAGAAGCCACACGTCCGTATATGCACGATATGAAATACTTTACATATAACAATCTCCTACAGCTTTGCAGAGACGCGAACCTAAAGAAACACACGCTCCCTTCACAGATTTAATAATTCCAAGTATTTCAATCATTTCATTTGAGCGACAGACTGGGACGCGGCGAGGGACCAATGTGAAAATTAGCTAACCCAAACGAAATTTCACAATCAACACTGTTTCATTTATCATAGGTTTAAGTTGATAACGATTTCTATTAATGAGATAGCGTTATGGTAGTGAATGGTGAGTTATACCTTTACTATATCGTCTATTTGAAATAGAAAATGACGTTGTAATTTATATCGTAAACTAATCAAGTAAAAAAACCTTTCGTTAGCTTTAACATGACCTAAGCATTTTATAATTATTGAACCGTTTTTACCTTAGCTATGTGAACCATTCGTAAAATGTTACCAGGACCGCATAAAACTATGTTAAATAAAAATAAACGGTGAGGAATGGAAATATGAGCCTTCGCTGAAAGTGGTCGAGCTGTGGCGTGACTAACGCGCGCGGACAATCATGATTCAAGGCAGCGCAGGCGCAGGGCTGCGCAACTTTGTAGCTATGAGTGTCCCTCGGTCTTTCAACTCGGAGGAAAGTGGAATATCTGCTTACGTAAGCCCGTGAAGGTACTACGATAATTATTATGCATCAAGAAAGGCATATCTTTACTGAAGATTACAGGTTTGTTGTTGTTTCCAAAAGTATAAAATCAGTGTTGAATTTCCAAAATTTATCTATGAACAAGTTTTGGAATATAAAATCAACATCAAGCAATCAACTTGGAAGGCAAACACAAAGTTACAGTAACACGAAAGAAAACAACAAACAATCTTTAAATAAATACTTAATCATAACATATAACACGCGGTGATCTCCGAGTGTGAAATATGGATACGAAAATAAAACATCCAATATGGCGGCCGGGGTATTTTTCTCACGCAGTCCTTGCGAATTATACATACAGCACGCAACTTAGCTAAGCAATTTGCTCGTCACTTGTGCGAAGGAATAACAAATGGATACATAGATACATATTCCTTTTTTATCATTGTCCTTATGAGAATATTATAAGACGAACCGTTGGAAAGTAATTTGTTAGCCATTACAGATACAAAACACATTAAGGGTTTTAAAGGTCAAGTAACTATCGTAACGGGGAACAGAGTCGATGCCAATTGGCTGGCAGTTACTAACTCCATTACTGTACAGAAAATAGATACGGATCCTAGAACAAAACAAAACGGCATAGCTAATCGAATACTTTGGACACAATAGATCAATGATGCATTTAATATAAACGTTAGTGAAAATAATTTTGATCAATTTGGAAAATGTCCAAAAAAAAACCTGAACTCTAATAATTATAGGCAAGCATTGGTTGATACAATTACTATAAAATCTATTGTATTTGTGTCCCCCGCGGTTTCATCTGCGTTTTTGCTTATAATACACTGCGCGCATTGAACGATTTTCCTGATAAAGGTCGCTACCCAACACTAAAAGAGTTTTCCAATTCGAACCAGTAGGTCATGAGATTAGCTTGTTCAAACAAACAAATAAAGTTTATATAAGTATAGATATCTCAAAATAACCACAGTACTGAATAACTGCGGTCATTCTTGGAAGCATAACGGATGAATTAATAGTTTTCCTTAATTAGCGAACATAAATAGTACCTTAATTAGGACAGGTAAGCACTGTAAGGGGAATAATCAAAATAATGGAGGAAATAACAGTATTAAGTAAATATACATGAACATATATTTATTTAGGAGGATGATATGATAGGAATACTAACTGGGACGTAAGTAAACTCTACTCGTTAACTTGTTCATATCGCCTAAATCCATATAACAAATGCGACAAGGTGGTACAGACAGCTACATCAATTGGGTACCCCTATCACATCCAAATACCTTAGAAAATTGGGTATTCAGTTAATGACACGTCCCGTACCAAAACGAAAAATGGACTAAAGATTCATCTGGTTGATAGTTTAATTGGATTGCCAATTGCTAAGACGATATCAGAACGAGTTAATTTGTGATTTAGAATCGGCCTTAATCAATTAAACAAGAGTTCAATCAAATTACAACAAGGATAATGTGTGTTGGTAACACTACGTTTAATAACAACGATCTAGAAGATCAATGTGCTGAGAAGAATCTCGAAAACTGTCCTCATATATGTGGTCAAGACATTTCAGACCATGATTAGTGCCAGACGGCGCCAGACGCATGAAACTAAAGCGGTTGCAAAAGTTTCCTCGGGCTTTCGCAAGCTATTCCAACCGCATGCCCGGCGAATGCAACGAATACCATAAAACCACAGAACCGTTGCTCTTTCGCAATCAAAATATTATTATGCTCTTTGAGATCATACACAAGTGCACAATAATGAAAAACATAAGGGAGAAATAACTTGAAAAGAAGCTCTTCATTGCTCAAAATCTTTGAGATAGATCTAACATGTCTAGCCAACAGTGTATGTGTATGCCATTAAAAATTCAAATACAACGTCTAAATTATATGTTACCCAAATTAGGAATTTCTTCTGTCTCGTGGATGCGTTTACAAACATGAAAACTCGCAAAAACACAAGCCACCCAGTCTTGGAACAAGTAGCCCATACAAATATTTGTACCGAGCAGAAACCGAACCCGCAACATACAGCGCAGCTAATCGTTCAACCACTGCGCCAACCGTACCCTCAATCTAAACAAAAACTTTGTCTACAAAGTAAACCTAAATTATTATTTACTTAATATTCATATTTTCTAACTCAACGGTTGATAAGTGTACTATAAAGCAAATTGCAGGCAATTATAACAATTTGCAGTAATCATTAGTATGCATGCCTTCAATTTATTATTCATGCAAATTATGCTGTAGGTACTGAATTAACTCCGTGGGTTTTTCCTAAAGAAAATCTCCCAAATGTTTTTGACAGATTCAAGTTATACGAAGACTAGGGATCCGTCCCAGCTTCGCACGTGTTTCATAAACCTTGGAATTCTCTACTACAATATGCCTATATCATACACATAAGCCTTCCTTATAGAACACTTTGTCTATTATTGAATCACTATCATTAAAATGCATTCTGTAGTTTTTGAGTTTATTGCGATCATACAAACAGACGTGGTAAGGGAACTTTGTTTTATAATATGTAAAGATATTGCAATACAGAATTATTTTGATGCTATCTAGGACCTTACATTATTTCGTTTCGTTAAAGCTATAAATTATTTCTGTGCAGGAGGTAGTATTAGTAGAGTCGATAGTAGATTGAACGGTCTCAGAATTGTGTGAATCGCAGTTATATTCGCTAGCTAAGAATAAAGTGTAGTTGCGGGAGAGCCAGAACACGGAACACGGGCCGGATTTAATTACTGCGTCTAAGTGCACAAGTCCCGGAAGGCGAATGGTGTCGAAACTAGAAATGTATCCGGTGACAACGGTATAGTATCTGGTTAATAGTTCTAATAATCATAACTCAGAGTGAAAAGGCAATTACTCCTAAGCAAACATGTATAGAGGATTTTATTGTTTTAGAATTGCATTAGGTACCTATCCAAAGTGTTCCTTGCGAATATGGCTAAGGATTACAAAGTTAAACCAAAGTCTATTAGCACGACACTCTTCAATACTACACACGAATTAAATATCTTTGATTGCATCTTACAAACGTAAACTCATCTTTCCTTCTACAAAAAGAAGTTCTATCAAGAGTTTAAAAAAAATCCGGTTTAATCGACAGAAATTATTGACGCAATTATCAATAACATGGATGGGGCTGAATGCTGTAGTAAGTGTGTGAACGGCACGATCGTACGAATAAAAGTTGTCTCCGAGTTCGTTGCTAGGAGACATCAAACAGTGCGGATGGACTCCGGTACTTCCTTGGGTCGGCCGACAAGATTACTAGCAATAGATACAGGTTTGTCGACCGGACGTCGACGTGTAAGTTTATAGCTAGGTGTAGTATCATAGTTTAAATTAAGGTTATTAACCATTTGGATTATCTCAAATAGGGCCCCATTGAATACTGCTAATGAATATAATTTCACGATCAAAACCACAGTCAAAGAGATCTTTCTGATAATCATCATTAAGTTTGAAAGCTCTTTAATAGAAGGGTTAAGTAGAGCAAAGCTTCAATAGATACCAAGTTTCTATTCAAAACAAATCACCCAATTCAGGGGATGGTAGCGATCTTACGTCAATCTGATGGAGAAAGTCGATCAAGCCTATCAATCAAGTGTCCTCGATGAAAAGGGTCTCCACTTGTCAATGTGTCGCGTCTATAATGTAATTCTAATTAATTTGAGAGTAGAGACCTCTAGGATAGAAATAGAGGGCTCTATCGACACATCTACAAAGTAAGTTTCTTAACCTATCAGTAGAAAACGATCATTACTCAAAATTATGATAAATTAAGGTTGATTTCTATTGCAGCATAGGAAATGCGATGTTATGTAAAGCAAGTAAGAGATAAATAACATGATTTTATGTTTATTGCTTTCCTGCTCTGTGGGAAGTTGTATTAACTTCATGTATTAAATATCATCATTATAAAATACTTTTCAGTACAACTAAGGACAGGCCTCTAGAGTAGTTGATCAACTTGTGGAATCCTCCCCTTTGTAACATAATCAAAACCTCTAAATACTGAACATAGCTCTGGATGTTAAGCATCAAGTCCATAATTACTATTAGTAAACAACAAATTGTTTCATTCAACTAAGATACATACAATAAAAAGGTACCTACTTTATTTTCAAACTCCAATAAATTTTAATAATTTACGATTTACAATAAAAGTCCCTAAAAAACAAATAATTGAGCAAAGCGTAAAAAGTTAGTAGATAGATAGATACAGTAGAAGCCTGATATATTAATAACAGATATAAAGTACCGTTTTGAACTGGGAACGGTTGCCCTGCTCGTAACTCAACCAGCCACGAGCTAAGTCGAACAAGTTTCTTATAATAAGAACGTGCCCATGCATCAAGCCATCTTCCAACAAGTCTATTGAGGTCAAGCAAGCTGCACGGTTTTGAAAGACAGTAATTGATCGAAAACAAATAGGTTCAAAACGCCTTTTTAGATTAGTTCCACAAATCAATCATTGGAGACAAAAACTAGGCACATGTTATAACGTTAGGAGTAGTCAATATATCCAGCATTGTAAAAAATATTCCCAACCAACTAAAAGTCTTCTCCTTAATTACTTCCTTAAGCGTACTGCAGAAAACCGGGCAAAAAGCAGCGATGACGTCCCGTTATTTAAGAGTAAAAGACTGTTTCACGAATGAACTGTATCTCAGAAGAGTTCAACTGACATACACGTGGCTGTACCAACTTGCCCAAGAGTACAGTTATCTGTGGCGTTCAATATTTCGGAGCTGCAGTACAAATATTGTTCGAACGTATTTGTATTGTAGTAATAAATAGAAACCGGTTCATCCACTTTCTGTTTATGTGCTACGGTTCGCAGTACAAGTGCTAAGGTTAAGATTCGATTAACATTTTCTTTTTATTAGATTCGTTTTTCATCAATGTTTCATTTTCAGTACTGTTATTTCGCGTGTCAATACTTTTTTTTCTGCAGATCTAATAAACTAGATAAAAAACGAACCGCTGTTCAATTCCTTCACTAAACTCAATAAAATCTTTTCACGTTCTGTCAAAAGGAGAATCTGACTTCGACAAATACAATTTTCTTTATTACATTTTCGTAAAAGCCCAAGTCCTAAATGTATTCGAAATATGTCCCCGTTTGTCAAATATGACGTGACGTGACATCACAGCCGCGGGATATAGGGCAGGCGGTGGGTCACGTTAAAAGCTCTTAGTTACAGCGCACCTCGACAACATGACGAAACGAGGGCAAGAGCGTCACTACCAAGTACCAAGTGCAATTTGTTCTGACAACACTACCGTACATGCTCAAAAAAATTTTACTACGTATATGGAAGAAGCTACGTTTGATACTACCGCGAGTAAACAACCGCTTACATTTCGAAATAACTTAAACCATAATCTTCGTGCATGTCTTTGTAAGTAACACAATATTGACTCACTACATCACGAAGATCTGTTTGCTAAGTAATCCCTAGCAACATCCAATCCAAATATAGAGGTACAGGAATATGTAGGCGGTACTACTGAAGCTAATAAAATAATAGAGAGAAAATTGTTCCGAGGAAGTTCAAAGGTGACACGAGCGGGAAAGATTGGAGGCGATGCAAACAAAGGTGGCTAGGCAACGGAACGTGTTCCGAAGGTAATCACACGGCTGCGTTGTGCAATAACGATTTTCTACGCCACGCCAGACGTTGTTTGAACAATGAATGCATAGAGCCAAATATTTACATTCGTTGTCAAAGATTTCACCGAAGTCTCTTAGATTCCGAAACGACAGATAGAATTAAGAATATGAGGTTAATGTATAAGAACTAAACAGGAAACAGTTTGAAATGCAATTCCGAAAATAAGTCGATGAATAAGCTGAAATGTCGTGCATAGATATGCGGAAACAGAATTACAAAAATGGCTCAGTTTTTATTACGATTTTAAAGATAGGAGTAAACAATATAAAACTAAATCAAACGGTAGATAGAATTGCGCCGAGGAATGGTTGCACAGTAGATAGCCCAACATTCACCGACGCAAGGTCACGATCAGCCAGTATGACGGCACTTAATGTTGCTACTTATTTAAATGCAGCAACCCAAGTCCGATTGCAAGCGACTCGGAATCCGCATAATCGCGGAATACAACGACTGCAGAACATGCAGGTTTATCTACATAGAGTCATGAACTTAAGTTGTGAATTCTCGTAGTTGTTTTGTGAATAGTCTTAAATAATCTGTAATTTTCTCTTCTGATAAATTACATCGCAACGTTCAAGACAAAAATCGTTGCCTTAAGACTGGATACTTTCGAAACTACATTCATTCGATTTAGATTTTATCAAACTATTTTAAGTCCTCTTTTATCTTAAAACAATTGCTTCAATTAGCAAATGATAAGATAAATAGAAAGAGGCGACGAAAATGGACGCAAATAACTATGATAAAGCGCTCAATATAGACGAATACGTTGGTTTTGTGAGCTACAATTTGTTCTTACCCGCTCTCAATGACACCTATCGAAGACAAATTAGAATGGTAGTTAAAAGGTCAATAACATAATACAGCCCTATTTGTATGTTAAACAGCAGAGGTTTTTGCGTTTCTACATCAACAAAGGAAATATCAAAAACTAGCTGTACTAAATATGTACATTTTAATGAAGTAATACCTACATTAGGCAGTCTAAATTATTCATATTTACTTGCGCTATCTTAATGAATTATAAAATTTTGTTAATCCATCATGTTTCTATAGTAAATGATAATTAACGTTCACTACAATAATAATTAGGACATTGCTAATGATAATTTAATTGCTTCATTCTTCAAGTATATTTCTCGTACTTATCAGTCGATTATGATAATTAGAAAATCTTTATGCCGGCTGCCGTCTGCAGAATGTCGACAAAAAATCTAATTAAGAAGCCGAATTCTGGCAGAGCACTTATCATCTCTAATGGACGATTTCCCTCCGTCAATGTTCACTGAATTTTCTTTATCTAAAATTCGTTCTGGGTTACATTCTGCAGTGTTGAAGAAAGAGAAATAATCAAGCTGTCGAGTGATGTTTCAATTGGAATCAATCGCATCAGTGCAAACAATAATTGCATCGCTATTAACGGTTTCTTCCAGCGCCGGCGTTTAAGCGTTGATCCAGATGATTCAACACACAAAAGTGCCGATTGCCGAAGTAATTCGCACGGGGTCGAGTGACTCATAGAGTCATAAGTCTCAGCCCACTTGACTATAAACCTATCGAAAGGATAATGAACTAAACTTAGATGAACAAAGAATATAGTTATTATTAATGCCTTCATAGTAATACGGGTGGCCAGTAAACAACGAGTCACGATCATAATTAAATTAAGTCATAAACATTGGGAGGAAGCGTAAAGCATTTTAGTTGTCAATGAGATAACCCGATTTCCTGTCAAATGTTTTCATGGTCTGTTATTGGTCAGTGGTCGGGGTCAGTTCGATATAGTGGTTCTATAATATGATAGGTGCCTACATACCTATCATATTATATCTACCTACTTTGATATCGAATTTCTATTTTATAATATAGTTTATAGTTTTTTAATTTTCAGTTTATAAATTGAAAATCTGTGTAGGTTGACTTGTAATCCTTTTGAAACATACAAGAAAAAGGTGTAAATAAGACAGGTGATCAGGCGCGTTTGCGGTAGCTACTTTTAGTCTACACATTTTTGATGGCTAAATTTCTTACAAAGTTTATTTAATTATGCTATCAAGTATTTACTATCTTCTTCATATTACGTAACTTTACACGCACAAAGTCTGTGTAAACACGACCAAGTGTTCTAATGCAATCGCATCAAATGAACCGTACCAACACAAACAATAGGCAATAATTTACACATTAAATGCACTGTTACACACTGAATCCACTATTTATTTTAAATGTTCCGCTCTTCTAACATGTAGTCCATCTCTTAATCTTATGGAAAGTTTTTGAAAGTACATACGACTATATGCGTCCGGTTCCTATGTCAAACACCGAATCCTTTGCTTCCCAATGTTAGGTTATTTCATTTAAAAAGGTGACTTATTTGGCTCGTAGAAAAAAACATTAACTTTCGCAAAGACATATTTACTTATTAAAATATAATAGGAATGTGAAGTATTTACATACTGGTTTTGGCGATGATTCACATTCGTATCGTGAGAGAAAACTCAAAAGCGAACGTTATTTAAACAAAAAATATTAGTTCAACATAATAAATAGTAGTTAATGAAGCTTTAAGTGTAATTAGATCATTAAATTGTACCGGTTCGGCAGCTTATGGCTGGATAAACAAAATCTGGTTTACAAAACCGCTTGGATTCGTACGCTTATACGCAATTAATAAGAAAATCTGAATAAAAATATGCAAATTAATTTTAAAAATTATTTAATTTATCAATAACTTTATTATTTCATCATAAATATAATGTACATGTTTTTGATAAAAATGTCGCTAATTTAGTTGTACAAATGTTTTAACACTTGTAATATTAAAGGAGCTTCGTAAAACTGTTTCAAACTTTTTGCTATTTAAAGATTAACTTAGTGGGTGGTGATTATCATAATTGCAAATTATTGGGGGTATTGTAAGCCATAATTACCGGAGACAAAATGATGATTGCAGCCTTCAAATGTCTTGGGTACCTCTATCAGGTATCTGGTAATTTTTTATTATTATTTACATGACGATTAAAATGTAATGACAAGTTCCGTAACTTTGATTAATCATTGTTTGTATAGTTATACCGTTTAATGTTATACTTCATTCTACCAGTCATTTTTAATTTAAACGGAAGTGTAAATTTGAAGACCAGGTTTCTGAATTGAGTATTCTGAGTTAAGAACGTCGTCAGATTTTGATAGGTTTTCTGGCTAAACTACAATTTAAGAAAAAACTCAACTTCAAATGTTTAAATCGGACACCGAAGAAAAGACCGTGCTGAATAATTCTTGTCATCAAACCACATTTAGAAGTATTCAAATAAATTAGTTTGCTTATGACCATAAATTCTATTAACATTAAATCTTAAAGATTTGTCCTGTATCAAGTTCTCGGTAGATTCCGACACCGGAAACGACTGCCTTATAAATTGAATTCAATCGTTCTTCACTCACATAACACTTAAAAAGTTGTAAAAAAAAACTTAAGAGTAAGGAAAGCGAATTCAAATCACCTGCTTAGTATGTAAAAGGACACCTGCCTCGGCAGATGGTTAACGAAAACCGCCCCCTTTGTGATGGGGGTTCGAGGCCTACAGCGAACTTTTACTGACTTCATACATATGCCATCCAACTATTTGAAATAATATCTTTTGGTAACCAAATACCTGTTACATCATAACGTAGTACTACGAGTTTCCTTAAAGGTTTTGCATTCTTTTTTTAAAAGGAGAGACGTGATTTTGCGATACGGCTTATTTAATTGGATCGTGGCAGTTTGGTGCTTCAAAGAAGGTATTACGTAAACGGAAAAGGTAAAAGAGAAAAAGGACCGCATGTAGTCGCGTGGGTCCGGTTTAGTGTGCCCGCGCCGGCAGCCCTGGAATGTGACCCAGACCTCGATGGGACTCGATGTGACTCATATGAACGCACTTTTTCAAACTACAGTTCGTCGAGACAACATCCCGCCGTTTAGAAAGTCCACTAAGATCCGACGTGGGTGCATAGGTAAACAGGATTATACACGCCTACACGTTTTTTTAGTCGTATAACATCCTACACGCACGTTTGATTTGAATTTATTCACGCTTGTTATTATTTGTATCCGTCAATCATTCGCCTGCGATCCAAAATATAATCAAATGCCAACTAAAATGGAAATGCTCTATGCTTCAATGCAATTGTTACGCAACGAAAGTTTAAAATACAAACGAGGTCAAGGGATTATTGCTAAGGCACAGAAAATAATAGATTTGATATTTCTGCAAAGATTTCCCGAGTGACAAAAAAACAATACCGGCTCTAAACAAAGGCTATAAGGACATTAATTTATTTTGAATTAATACAATGGCGTGTCTGAAACTGTTATCTCAAAGCTTTAAAGGATAAGGTGGAGCGGTGAGCTGCGAACTCGCCTCAGACGAGGATTTATCAAGCTGTAGAGCGGCTACTGAATTTATGCACAACGCCTGGAGACGGATTAACTCTCTATATACAACGCATTTATCTTATCAAAGGAAGTGCAGTGGAGTGGGAATAGAGTAGGATCGAAAGATTAAAGGATCCACTGTGTAATGTATGTCTCTATTCAACACAACTTTCTGATAACTCGCGGACAAGAATGTTAGGGCTAGGATCAAAAGTCGATTTGAATTTTATCAATTACGTGCAGCTAAAAGCATAAATTTTAAATAGCTAATAATAACGTTATAATTCGATACAACGCACAAAAAGACCACATTTCCCTTCTGGGTGTTACAACTATCTCGAAAGTCAATTCAGAACGTGACTTTGATGTGGGTGTCACGTTTCGCGCATTTTTTCCTAAACGGTCTCTGTAATAGCTGTCCACACACGCACATTTGTCCCTCGGGGTGACACGACGCCCCCGCACGGCCTGACCATCAGTTACAGTGGCCTTCGGTGGAGCCCGAGAATTCGTAGAGCTTCGATGGTCCAGACATAAATTAAACGCTTGGAATGTTTGCCGTCCGGGGATCTAAAACCATCTTCGTATAAGATATAGTCGTGAATTTATTTACTGACGCATCTAGGGATCGACAAAATGAATGTTTCCTCTATTTACTCATATTGCTGTGACATAATTGAGATATGTGACAGGAGTCGGTTTATTCAATATATCCGTCTGATCTTTGAAATATGAATGGGTCTTATCAGAATAGCTATTTATATTGCATGCCTACATGGTAAAATATGGCTGAACTTGTTACCTATATTTTTCTGTCATCTTTACTGCTACCCATATTTACAAAATAAAAGTATCTTTATCTTTATTCTCTTTGGAAATTTAAGAAATACAAACTGATCTCTCTACATTTGAACGCAAATTGACAAAAGACACGTACTGTAATTAGTTTCCACAAAAAAGTGGTGTTCAACCATTGTAAAGCTGTTCAAAGAATCCGTCACATTATTTTAAGATGTATGTCCTATTGTTTGCTGACAATGCATCAAGAAATGTGAGGGTTCGTTTTATGCAACAAGTTAAGCACGTGCGAGGCTTTAGGGTAGAATAAATAATTAAGGAACAGTGTCGTCCCGGAAAACAGTGTGTGCAGGCCATTAGTTATAGGGAACGTATTACTACAGGCTACCAGTACCAGTATGCTAATAAGTTAGCATCTACGACCGGCACCGTGCTGTGTTTGGGTGAAAGTCACTTAGAAACTATGCAACCGCGATAATATATTAAATAATCGATTAGATCATAATATTTACAACGTTCTAAGTACAGGCAGAAAAGTTTGTGATATTTTATTTTATAGTGACCATGATTTTAAATAAGAGTGCTGACATTATAAAACTATAACTTTTTAACGCTGTTATTCTACTTTCAACTACTGCAAAAAAAATCACAATAAACATTGCAATCATACGATATGGCATTCTACGGTTTTCAATACTCCAACATTCCTTCAAACACGTTTACATACCACTTTTTATTTAAACGATATAACAATAAAACAATTAAGCACAATTTTCAACCAAAAACAGCTTGTTTTATTCACTTTTACACTTTTTGACACAAACTGCACTTATAATTCGCGGTTTTGGAACGGAACACGAAAGCACGCGACCGGTCAGGCGCTCGAAGTCGAGTAACTTTGTTGACAAGCGTCAAGCGCACCTCCGCCGCCATGTTTGAAGCCTTCGGCAATCTCCGGCGGGGTTCGGGTGTCTTCGGGAGTGTACACTACCAACGTTACTCACTGATTCAACGGAATGGTTAAAATGAAGAAGTTCTCCTCTATTCAAACGTCTTTATGTCCGCAATGAATGCGTGACTTTTTCTTTTGAGATGTTCGAATTTGTTAAATAGGTTATGTATAATTGTTGTTTTTAATACAAGCAATAATCAATTAATAATAGTGCTAATTCTTAAACAAGTTTTTAAGTTACGGAAAACAATAAAAAACAATTATTATTACAATAAATTCTCTTTTCTTCATGGTTCTAGGCTACATTTTTACGTTTCTAAATTTTAAATCACAATATTATTCGTTTACCTTTTATTTCTCACGTCTTAATAGAATATCATAAAGATAATAAAATTACAAATATGCAAAAATAATACAATGCCCTGTTGACTGAATGTATGTAATTTATCGATGTTATGGAAAGTAAATATAAAAACAATGAATCGCATACGAGTACACGCGATTATCCTTTAACAAATAAAATATCTAACGTTATTTAAATTTTGTTATTGTCATTGACCTATAAAAAACGTGTTTTACGATTTTTACAAAATAATTCGCCCTAAAGATTATCATGAATGGAGCTTTTGAGCTACGACAGTTCGTAGCGCTACGTGCTACGAAAAATAACGTAACCTTTGTATACCTAACAATAGAAAGTAATCCGGTAATCTTTTTATAAAGTAGTGTTTAGAAAACATATTCAAGGTTATATATTTAAATAATTTTATTCGTTTCCGCATTCTGCGACCGGCCATACACGCTACGACGTACCTACTTTTGTTTTCGACCAACGAAATTTGACCTCTAGTTCCGCTTCAAAATATGCGTAATGAGCTTTTTATAAAAGAGCATGTAGGTCTAATAAAGGTGGTAACAAAGTGCGGTTCCTTTCTTGGCCAGTTTTTATTTGCCGCAGGGCACAAGTACATGAATAAATCACGACCAGGCTCGGCATTATGCGAGAGGCGATCGCGTCGGTCATGAACCTACTAAACTGGTTCTTGGTGGTATTGTTCTTAGTTCACATCAAGGTAAAGACGTTACAAACCCACATATTTCTATAAATAATGCGTTATTGGAGGACATCGATGAGATTTTATGCAAAATATATTGATTACCAGTTATCTATTGATATATTCGGAGCTGTTATTAATAAAATATTTCTTTAATGTTTATATATTACGAAATATAAATTGTAAATATAGGTTGAATAATTCATACAGTTCAAACGAAAAACCAAAAACTTAGGGCCTCTACTGAAACAACATCGTTGAAATACAGCGCGGTTGGTGAAGTAGCGCTGCCACTGCCATCTGGCGTCAAGTAGCAGAACGGCAAAACAGTTACTTTACCTTAACGTAGAGGGCGCTACCAGTAAGCGCGTATAGTGATTGTGAAACTTACCTGAAACAATAAAATTTTAAAAATAAAATACATGTTTCTATTAAAAAAATACCAACATACAGGTACCGTCATAAATACAGTAGATGCATACTTTGGCCCATTATAACACAAGGAACCGTCGCAGAAACGATTTATAACTTTCCACCTCCACACTATAATTATGGTAACACAGTTAATAGGAACCACATTTAATAGGAAAATTGCTATGTAGATTAAAATAAGTGTTGGTACATATCGGTCGGCTGGTATTGCAAAATATGTACTCATTTACATAGAAACTATCATTTCCTGTGTACGGCATACTTTTCACATGCGATAACAGTAGACTGCCATGGTTATTGTACTGACTTATTCCGCACTATATTTTTTTAGTATTCAATCACTACTTCAAATGAATATTACGAACTGAACGTTACACATCGCGCACAAACAGGTCAATTATGATCATTATTTCATAGCTAAATTATCCTTGAAACTATAGGGTTTTACAAGGGCGTAATAAAACTTGAAAATTATGAATTTACGACATAGGTCGATGAGGAAAGTGTTTTATTGGGTTATATAGTTGACCGAAAATATAGTAGAAGACTTGATATTGCGTGCCTAAGAGAGATCCCGCAAACTGCGGACTTTTTCGATCGGCCGATAATTTGGTCGGTTGCTTAATCAGTATGAAGCTAAACTTTTTTGTTGGGCGATTCTGAATCATTTTGTGTGCGCACTTCCTTACAGATACAGCTTCATAATGAGTAAGCAGCCGGCCAAACTATCGACCGTTCACGAGTCTGCAGTTAGCGGTCTCTAAAACTTAAAAAACAAAGTTGTGATGGTTCCACAGAAAGTGTGGAGCTTTTACTAAACTTTCAATAACGCATAATAAACACATTTTAAATCGAATAAACGTATGCTTTCTTTCATTCACTGCAGCTATAAATCAAACTACATAAAAAATCTGAACGCACAATTAGGTACTAAAATAATGTTCTTTTATGAATGACGTTTGACAAACGCTGCTCATATCAAAAAGTAGTGGCTTGCCAAGAAGGCGATATTAATAGAAGACGAGAGTGCAATGTACGGGACAAATCAAAACAGTTCTGACCAACAGCGAACTTGTGTTTTACTCACTCGTACAAAGAATTTGATTATTTTCTTAACAATATTCGCGACGGACATTGTTCATTTCCTTTATTAATTTCTGGAAAACAAAACGGACATTCCAATGTTGAGAAACTGCGTACTTTTTTATTTTTATTTTAAATTCGGAACAGCGTTTGAATTTTTGTAATCCATAGACACTTTAATTGTGTCTTTAATGAAAATATCAGCGATTTGTACGAAAGCTAGATAGTACATGTATGTAAGTACCTAGATATATGTTTTTTTTATAACCTCTGTGACAGAACAACTGCAAAATAATTGTACAAACACACACTGAGGAAAGCAGGTTACTATAGTACCTGTGAACAATGGACTTGCATACTTGTACTTATACATACATACATACTGTTAATTCGCACCATTGACATGTAAGTCAATAGGTTTATTGCTTTGTCAAGTAACTATACTATAACATTTCTTACGTTAAGCTTGTAATTGCAGATTCTGAACATAGTATTGTTATAGTTTAGGAGCGCAAAACATCAATGTTATGATAATGACAATAGATGAACATCGATAAGTATGATAATTGTGATATTTTGATGAGCTCACGAGTGATCTCATGCGTGTCTACACTGAACGCGGGTGAGCGAAACGAACGGTTTAATTGTCACAATTTACTTATAATTGAACAAGGCACGATGAGGCGAGACGCTACTACGAACCTTATCGTGATGCACCGTGACCGTAATGAGAAAAAAGGATGTTTGTGAATTTGTAACTCAGAAAGTAAACCCGAAGTATTCGTGCTACAGCTGTTTGTGGTGACCATTAGCACGTGCACCTACTTCCTGGCTTCTAAACCTCATGCGTATGTAGTCGCACGACAAAGGGCCACTGCGGTATGTTGGCTCTTGGCTCACAAAGTTTCCACTCGTCCGTAATGGACGTCTCACAAAAACCAGCCCCTGCAACATGTCGGAGATAATACAGGATTGACAATATGGACGTCGACGCACTCGGCGGATGCTAATAATTAACGAAATATCTTGATTTTACGTGACTTCGTTCAGACAAGTTGTGGAAACGCTTTGTGTGTGATAAAATATTACTTGGTGGGAATTGAACACGATTTTCCTACGATAAAGGTAGACCACCGTTGTGTAAATGGACGTGCGATGTAGATTATATCTTTTTGAGTGGCGACTCGGACTTGCTATTGTGAAAAGTTTGAATCGTCTTCTTTGTTTGAAGCAAATTTAATTCATTCTTAAATTTCACCAACTTCAAGCAGAGAGCTCTGTAATCCAAATAGTAAATAAAAAAAAATAGGTATATCTAATGTCTAAATAACAAGAAACATCTTGTATCCTGAAGAAAGACACTGAATTTGTAAAGTCAACAGATCATAGTTATATTAAAAAAATTACAACAGTGGACTCTCCAAACACATCCCTTTGATAATGAACCCATTGTTTATTTAACCTCAATAATAGTATAATTTGGGGCGGAAGCCGTGACTGGTACCGGCAAGGGTTGTGCAGGAACACAGGAAACGGATGTGCGGCGGCAAGCACAGGTGCGGCGCCCGCGCACGACTTGATTCAACTTCAAACTTTGACGTGGGCTAAACGTAAACACGTGACTTTTTTGTTTTAATCAAACGTGCTTAGAATATATTTTAGATTTGCTACTATTAAAGCTCTATTAAAATACAGAATTTCGTTGAGATCCGGTTGTGTGACTACCATGTGTGATGCGGCATTCAGAAGCGGTGTTCACACATTGTTAGTCTGCGATTTTGATAAATACATCGATGATTTCAACCACACCCGTAGTAGGAAAATTAATATTTAATTTATAATGCAGCACGTATGCAGCTAAGATGAGGTTATTTGTTCGAAGTCTGCCGAGATAAAAAGATAAAGCACACTTGTTGTGAACACAATGAGAAAAACCTGTACGTAGTATAGAAGATAAGATAAAACACAAGGAAAACAACGAGCACATGGATGGACCTATCAACACTTCCTTTAAAACAGATGATATCAAGGCAACGTACATGGGAATTTGACCTCTAATGTTATGGAGATACATTGAAAATCATATGAGATCCTACGAATCAGCGCTAAGTACATAATACGTCATGCTACCCACGTAAGAAGTAAGAAGGCAGACGTTATGTACCTATCCGGTGTTACAGTGAGTCATAGTAAGCCAACACGCGAATATTACTGCGAATCAATGTCAAGATCGTATCATTGATGTTATCACCTTGAATTTTTTGCGAATAACGTTTGCCAATAAAGTTAAAGTTCGAGTGACGATTATTTTTATGAGTTTAGAGAGACTTTTCATATAATTTATAAGATTTATCCTTATTATGTCATGGTTCAGCAGGTATTTATTGAACTCATTTTATTTATTTGTTGGAAAAAACAAATGCATTTTTGATATACTGTTCTAATGGTCTAAAATCATCTTCGCCTTTCTAATGAAATCTGTTTTTTTTTTTTTTGTCGACGGGGAAAATCATCATTGACGAAACCCGCTCTTGGGTGGAGCGGGAGACAGTGTCAGAGTCTTACTGACTAAAAACCCCGCGCCGTTCCTTCTAGCCTTCATACCGGGGCTCTAGTTTCCTTTCGGATAACCCCGACCCCGGTAGGCTTCGACCCAGATGGGCCCCTCCTGTTGCTGACAACTCCTTGAGGCGCGCGGGAACAGTGCACGCCGTCGACGCCTTGGCTCGGTCCGGACAGTTACCGGACGATCGGACAGCGAGCTACCCATAATGAAATCTGTTTGGGACACACAGGTGATTTCAAAGTCAGACAAACAATTATATAGAATTTATTTTTGTGTTTTACCAATACTGATAGGTACGTACTCGTATACATAGGTATAATAAATTTAAACATAAGATAACTTGGCAAACAATTTCAGTAAACGGTTCAGGTCTATTAGTTTTAAACTTTAACTTAAATGACTAACTTTCGGTTTGTTTGTTTGTTCTATTAACCTCTGGTTCTTCACAAAATATTATTTATCTTTAGCTTCTTGGGCAACAGGTATCTTAGTAATAGGGTTGCCTGGGATTCTTAACAAAACCCCGGGAAATGCACTTAAGTTCAATTAAAAATTAGGGAAATAAAACTACTAAGAAAAATTACTTTTCAAACAAGTGTTCCTTTTCCCCTGTTCAAAGGGAATGATAAAAAAGTAAATTCGGTGCTAGATTTATTTTTTATTGCCTAAATAAAAAATATTATAACACGGAAAATATACATGTAAAGGCGGGACATTTAAAATTTTAAATAAACCAGCTGTTTGCAGCACGTTCCGCCTAAATCGGAATACCTGGCAAGCCTTATCCCTACATACTATTACTAAGAGATAAACGCAACTTACTCCTACAGTATAAAACCGCGAAAACAGCGCGTAAACTGTTCGATTGTCAAAGATGCTAGTGCGAGAACAATGAGACGGCGACAATAGGGATGTGCCCATTCATCGACTTTTTAGTTTAACAATACACACATAGAAAGTTACAACACCAATTTTATTCCTATCAGAGAGTAAAATAACACACGTATGAAGTTGGTCATGGTTTTACTTATAGCATTCACAATCTGCGGTTAGCGGTCAGCCTGACAGTTAGATCACCGCTTGTAATATGCCGTAAACTAAGGTAATACCTTCCGTATATACTAGGTACGGGGGCCATTTACCTGTACTCAACGCTTTATGGGTATGTTAAACCATCTGTCTTTCTTTCACTAAAAGTTGACACATATGGTTCGGGGCCTTTGCATAGTACATAATTTTGGTTTTCCTTATTTTACTTTATTTATTTTATTACCAGAGAGGCAAAATATATTTACATAAAGTTCGAGTTAGTAAGTAACATAGAATTGGATATACCTCCTCGAAAACCCGGGACTATAAACAAGAGAATTAGATCTTGGGTTTTATGAAATGGTAAACTACATAATGTTCTTTGACAACAGAAACTACTACACCATGGCGGTAAAAATTTATAATAAACTACCTGAATAAATGAGAAATACTTGAATGACTTAGAATTTAATAGAACTTTGAACAATTGGCTTTGCCACAGATGTTTTTATTCGATAGATGATTATTTAAATTTTAAACCGACGTAATGTATCACTATAAGACCTACGAACATTTATTTAAAATACATATAACTATGGACATTATTTATAAATTTTCTAATCAATAAAATCTAAACTAATTTTAATAATGATATGTTTACAATTAATATTGTTTGACTGATGACAGTGATGAAACATAACATCATTATTATGCATAGTTATTTAAAACATATTTGCACGACTGATAAATCGGATATAGTGAGTCTAAAATAATATTTCAACATGTCATTATGTATACCTATATTCTAGCAAATAAATAAATTTCATTTCATTTGAACTAAATAATGTTTTTATAGTTCCATACTATTAAAAATATAATTAGTACGATTTTTCAATATAATAATTTGGTTCTAATTTATTCAGAGTGCTATAAATGATTTTCTATTTCATAAATCCGTGGTTTTAATCGTAATGTTTATGATTCCAGGATTTTAGAGGAGGTATAGATCTACACTATGCTTCTTCGAACTTTAGATAAATACACTCAACCAATTCTAATCTCTGTTTATTACACACATACCGTAAAACATCGTACACCAACTGCAGGCATGTGTAAACTTACCTGTGTGAATGGTAAAGTAAAAAGTAAATACTTCTAACTTAAAGTATGTGCGTGTAGTTTGGACATAACCCGGTCAGTCAGCAATTACCATCATGGCTGGCTTCTCTTATCGCGTGGGAAAATAAGAATCCGATTAATTGTTTAAAATAAGTTTAAAAATGTCAATGTATGAGACATTGACATTTTTACCATGTTACTTTTCGTAGTTCAAACAAATAAATTGATTTGATTCACTTTCTTATGAGAGTTCTGCCCCGCAAAATACAATATGCCTAGAAATACTTAAAATCTATCTATTGCGGTTTATAGTTAAAAATAAAAAATAGAGGAAGTACTAAGTGGAATTAGAATCAAAATTGATCGAGAAACAAACGATATACTACAATTTTTAAATAAATGAATCTACCCCTCTCGCGAAGACACTATTTAACTTAGATCAACAACATTTCCCATGACAGCTGAAAGGGCGTGATGAGTTTTAACATCAGAGTTTATGTCGAACTTCCTTTTCTATTCATTATCAACCCCGAAACTTTACAAAGACATTTACAAGAAAAACCTTTATGTTTTTTTACTAGACCTAATAAGTATTTCATTTAACAAATTAGAAAATACAATATTTATTTCCCATTGTAGAATCTGTAATATCCGGTTACTATAGCAAACCTAATAATATGCTATTTTATAAATATTGCCCATTATTGCCCTGTCCAAATATTGTCATCACTATCCATATATTCTCAGCATAATGTCCTGTAGCCCATCTCTCCATATCCGCCTGATACATAGCATTGCCATGTATGTAATTACATACATAGCCACAGGCATATACGACGGAAACACTTAAAATACATTTACCATAAAAAGGACGTATGATTTACATAATAACAGATTGTAGTAACCTTATGTAACATTACAACTTACTTTAAAGGACCGGTTAAAATACTGGTTCCAATGAAGGAGAGCGAGTAAAAAAAGTACTCTCATCTCATTAATCTATGTACATATGTAAAGTTCTTTGGTTATACAAGATCATTTTTATTAATAACTAGCTTTTGCCCGCAGCTTCACCCGCATATATAAAATATAGCCTATGTCACTCAGGAATAAAGAAGCTTTCTATTTGGTAAAAAAAAATTCGCAATCGGACCAGTGTTTTCAGAGATTACCTTCTACAAAAAAAAAACAAGCTTTACCTCTTTATAATATTAAGTGTAGATAACATTCTCACTCACAGTTTATTCAAAGTTTTTCTTCCCTATAACATACGTTTATTACCAACGTAAACCTTCCTCGTGAATCACTTCGTCTATTGGTAAAAACCGTATGAAAATCCCTTCAGTAGTTTTTGAGTTTATCGCAAACAGACAGACGCGGTAAAAGACTTCATTGTGTAACATTATGTATAAGGATTTTTAAAACTTGACATTTGATCGTATTGGTAAGTTTTTTTTATTTGACATAAACTAATGTTTGACTGTGATCCCATTTGATGGTAAGTAATGATGCAATCGTTGATGGTGAGGCGCACTAATTTATTAAGAGGCTTTCTCTCTAGACTTCAAGAGACTTTACTTATAATCGGACGGGAAGAAGTAGTCGAGCATAAGTTTGAAGCGAGCTCGATATCAACCCGTTATATTTAAAACACGTCTATCTCAAACATATTAAAACGAACACATCCGGAAAACCGAAAGTCAGCTCTCCTAACAAAAATAAAACAAACAGAATGATTTGTTTGTTAAACTAAATAGGAACTACTGAACAAATTCGGCTAACAAATCTCCAGAGAGAAGTCACACATCATCCATTTATTACGACGGGGCGAAACATAAACACCGGTGATTATTAATCTGACGGCAGTTCATAAATTAATAGTCGTCGAAATCTTTACGTTGTATAAAATAAAGTCGATTTCTACGTCTGTTTGTTTATCCGCTAACTCCTCCTAAACCACATGACGGATTTTGATGCAGTTTTCACTAAAAAAAAGAGTAGTAAATAGGAAAGCTCTTGTGTATAATTTACATTCTAACAAAGCCGTGGCGGGTCACTAAGGTACGTGCCAGATAAACGTAGAATAACTGTCCTTTACAGGATCTAGTAATGAAAAGCAATTCATTGTTAGCTTTTCGGGTACCTACACAGAGATATTAGAAAAAGGTCAATAATATAGTACAGTAGTATAGGTCAATAATACTTGATTCCACGGTTATTTGGAGACTTCTATAGTCGAGACAAAAGTACCTCCCACTGCTTGTATCAGTCTGTATGAATGCGATAAACTCAAAAACTGCTGGACAGATTTCCATGCAGTTTTCAACAGTAGACAGAATATTATAGTAAAGATTCCTAACACCCGTGCCAAGGTGGGTCGGGTCGCCAGTCTACACTAATATAATATAAAGGTAAAGTTTTTTTTTTTTTAGGGCGTAATCTCTGGAAGAACAAGTCAAATTGCTAAAATATTGTCACCGATCGAAAGCTGCTTTACTCCTGAGTGACATAGGCTATATTTTATGTACGCGGGCGAAGCTGCGGGCAAAAGCTAGTTTAAAATATAATGATGATGTCGCCAAACGGGTAAGCCCGGATAACAAGTTCGTTAATTAATAAATTCTGTGATCTTTATATGTCAGGCCCCTTTGTGGGTCAGCGAGCACATTACGTACGGCCCAGTTGTCATAGGAATACCTTTTTGTTATATATATAGCTACAGAAATATTAGGGATATTCGATCTAGGAAAAATACAGGAAAATTATATATGAAGTTCGGAAGTATTACAGCAAAGTGCTGATCAAGATTGAAGAAAGATTACAAAAACCCCATGAGCATAATCGGCTTTGTAATGTTCCCACTGCTCGGACTCAAGTCTCCTCTATACGAGAAGGAATGGAGGTCGTAAACCACCAAGCAGGCCTAGTGCGGGTTGGTGAATGTCACATCTTAGATATTTTGGATCTAGGACATACTGGTTTCCTCGTAATCTTTTTCTTCACCGTTTTGAGAGCACTGGTGATGAAATTACACAAAGTAATGCGCCTGGCTAGGTTTGAACCCGTGTCCTATAACTTGGGCGGTTACCACTAGGTCACCAATGCTCACCCAAAAGCCTCATCAATCTAAATGAATGAGTATCGTTATGTTAATAAAGAGACTCCCCACTATAGCCAAATTAAACACAAACTATCGCACTACAAAACGGTATTACATTATCGTAAAGCTGTTGATTACTAGAAACAAATTACATAATAATTTCCTCAAAATGTTAGACACGTGTAGCTAAAGTGTTATTCGGTTGAATAATGTTAATTTGTTGTTAACTGGCAAGTCGAATTTACGGTAACGCTTACGAACGATGCATAAATTATAGAGATGCGCCTAATATTTTTCTTATATTTGGTATTTGGTGTATTCGGCATAATTTTGAGATCTTCGTATTCCGCCGAATCATTTGGTTGAAATGCCAAAGGTATTTTAGTTTAATGGATCATTGTAAATCTGCCTTTAGAGCAAAATAAATTAAAGAAATTCCATATTTTAACAATCATATTGTAAAAGGAAGGGTTTCCTTATGTATGCATAATAGGTAAAATATGTTGTTTTCTCAACTGTGGTACTAATAAACATAGGTAAATCAAGAATATTTATAATTATATTTATAAGGAAACAGCGGTATATTATGATGCAAGAAGATTAAGCTTTCAGCTCTATTTGACAAAAGCTTATTTCTTTTCTCGTCGTACACATTTCCTGCCTCGGAAAACAAACGTTGTTTGCGTGATAAAACTATGGAAATTTGGCTCGGTAAGAAATTAACCGAATATCGGTTCGGTTTTTCGGTGAAACCAGTATTCGACGCATGTCTCTAATAAATTACTATTCGATAATTTATTTATAGGTAGGTACCCAATTAACAAATAAGTCGTTAATTATTATGTGTCAACGTAAATTAAAGACCTTTTAATAAAATGTTAACATTTCAGAAGCTCACGTTAAAAATACCCAAAATTGTGACATGTGGTACGATCTTTCATGGAATTTAAAAGAGAGAACTAACAAAATGACTGGTAAAATATTGCCAATATGACAGCCCTGCCTGACACCCGATTTCAGCAAAAAGTTATGTCAATTTGTAATACATACCATTTTCGTCCTGCGCTTCGAAATCCGCCAAGGATATATTAGTTAAATCCTCAATATAGACTTGTGGCTGTGTCCTGTTTAAAGAGTGCCTGCCTCCGAGGGAGTGGTAGCAGCTTTCCTCATCATCTGCAGCTTCCTCCGTGGAGGAACCCTTCAGGCATGAGTGGAAACTCCGGGAGAGGCGCCTCTCTGTACTCATCGTCACTCATGTCCTGAACCACGCACTAGTGTTGAACTTCACCACGTAAAACACGGAACTGCTCGTTATTTTTCATTCACTATATTTTGCACTTTTCTTAACACATTTAACCTTCCACTGATTAATTGATTTCGTGTGTTACGTCACTTTTTGTATCTTCAGGGTCTTGCGATTGGTCGGTGTAGCGTTGAATGTTCCGTGTAAACTGCACACCTTTTTAGATAACACTGTTTATTTCACATTGTCGTTTCCTTATCATTCGTTATCGCGAAGGACTCTGCAATCGTAAGAACTCAGTGATCTACTGCTCGAATGGTCTACATGCAAATAAACAGCATTGTTTTTTTTTTTAATATTATTTTAATAATATTACTTGATAACTATGCATTGAGGTATCGTCATCATCAATTCTACGAAGCCATATCTAGTACGCCATCATAACTGGTGAGAATACTCGAAGTCACAAAGAAAAAGTAACTGCAACTTCGTCACCATTATCGCAATGAGAACTAAATAAATATTACGAGTCATTTCACGTCTGTTATCTGAAAATTGTTTGCTCACATTTTGGGCTTTTTACATCACGAGTAATCACGACAGTCATGGTTAGACGGACCCATAGAATTAAAGTTCACGCCATTACTAAAGAATTGGACACGCGATATTTCCAGTTATCAACACTACTGAATAAACCATCATTTTATTTTGAGAACGTGTAAATAATAACATTCTCAGTTCCGAGTATTATGCATAAAGATGAATAAGAAAGAAAAAGGAGTTTTCTTATCTCAATTTGTTGAATCTCGGCATGGTGAGCGATTGCAACATCGGAACGTACCAAAACGCGCGTCAACCCGTAAAACACGTTACATGCGGATACGCAGGAAACATGACAGTTCAACGCACTCCCCAAGAATGGAGACCATGCCACATTCGGCTAATGAATGGCAGACGAACAAAGGAGCACATCTTTGTGGCGCCGTGGACCTATTCACGTATGCCCGCGACTGTCCGTGTGTGATGTTTCAGTTTTTAGTGTCGTAACTTTTTAGTACGGCCGGCTCATCGTTAACTAAAAATACAATACATATACCCTTTTCGTACACCAGCGTTACCCGCAAAAACAGCGCAATTCGATATTTCCTCAGTCCTGCAACCCTGACCATTACTTAAACAATGTTAATGAAGGAACCAATCGCTGAATTAACCATAAAGCTATTACAATCTCAATATTTCATGACAACCTACCAAAGTGTTAATTAGACGAAAATTAAGATTTACGAAATAATGAAACTGTAGTCAAATAATGTGGACCGATTGGATTCAGTTATTACATTACGGTCTACTTAAATCATAACTTAAGAAAAAATAGTTGACCGAGTTATTAATAATAATGATTTGCAAGTAATATTAAGAAACATTGCTAAAACTTTCAATCTATATAAAACTGAATACAGAGTATCAACAATCATATAACCCGGAATCATTGTTAATTTGATTAGCATTGAAAATACAATAGGAGAATAAGCTCTATCATGCAACCTGCAGTTATATACAGGAACTGAATATCGAATGATATTCGCAGCAGGATTATATATTTACGCAAGAATCCGGACGTAATGGTGAAAAAGTAAAAAAAGAAATATACATGACAAAGCTTGCACGAACGCATTGCAGTAGATACCGAAGCGTGTGGGAGCTCGAGGTCTTTACATAACAATTAGTGAAACAAAATGTGGAACCTGAATCAAGGAAGAGACTATTACGACTGATTTTAATTAACACCGGATTGCGGCAAGTTGATGCGTTGACAAAAACAGTGAAATCTTCAACGACCTATTGTCTTGTGGAAAGTTCTACGTGGGAGCCGTTGACGACTTGAATCGGGCTGACGAGAAAATTACGGAATCAAGCAGTGAACTTTCATGAGTATTTATTTGATGTTAGAAACAATTGATGTTCCTCTGCTTTCACACTTATTTCGTACATTATATAAACACGGCTGCTAGCAGTTGTTAGCACGAGAGCACGTGGCTATTTTCGCCGATCGGCCCTCGCCAAGGGGCTCCCTAGTATAAACAATGCTACCAATTTCCCATTGTTCCGAAGGCCGTCTCAAGGTACCAGACCACCCGGAACGACTAGATATTTTATTTATTACCATTATAGTAATGTATCCATTGAATTAAAATTTCACAATGGAAAAACAGATTCCGTAGTCATGGCAGAAACATAGCATCAATCTTGAAAGGTTATAACTGTTACATAAGTCGTTAATGAGCTCATTAAAGACGAATTTACTAAAAGCAAAAATAAACTCTATAAACAGAAAGCCATTTGGCATAGTGCAGTTAATCAAGCCTAGCGTAACCGTAACACAGAGTCGGGTACAATAATGGAAACGCGCGTGAGGACGAGGACTGGCACGAAGCCAATATTTTCCGTACGAGACCGAGATTTTCCCAAGATAAAGTACGCCAGGGCTCCGACCACTGGCCTCAACATCGCGTGTGCCACCACTGCCACCTAAATCATTTTCAGATTATCAACACGAAAACTCCGACCGGGTTAAATCATACTGCCAACACTAAAATTACACATTTTAGTATGTCATAAACGACAACCTTGTCATTTTCATAATCCAGATAAAGAAACTTTTGATTTGATTACTCAAGTTCTTCACTTTGCGATAAGATTATAAGAACTGACGATGTTTTATTTTGAGGAGTTAATTTTAGAAAACTGTATGACAAGTCACGCATGAACAACAGAGCTGACACAAGAATAGCAACGGTTAATCCTCTAAGTGAGACCTATTAAGTCTCCATTCTTATAGGTAGAGCTGGTTATAAATAGTGCTGGAGCAAATAAAATGCATCCGCTAGCGACAATCGTTGACATGTTAACTAATGATGGGTCAGGTATAAATCATGTTTATAATAGCGAGTCAACTCGAAGATGGTCGGAGGAAACGGTCGATTTGCGACGGATATGGCGATTGGAGCAAGTAGAGCGGCGTACGCGCGGTGAACTCGTGAACTGACTTATTAATCTCGCTCATTATGTCGGCCACACTACAATGCCGGCATTGTCCCACTCGCTACTGTCTGCTAATCATTGAATAGTTTACATTTTTTCTGATATTTATTTTGTTTGACGAGCGTATGTGTATGAGTGTGCGGCATGTGTTTTGTTTTTGTACTGAATAACCTTATACGTTTTGGATGCAAAATACAAGTCTACATTGTTTGTTCGTTGTTTTTAGCAAATTGAGTATGGCGAGCGAATCGGCTCATTTTTCATTCTAAGTGAACTACGCACTAAACTCTATTTCTTAACGACTAAGTCGTGTGTAACCTTGTATATAAACCATGATACTCGTACCATATTTTCATCACCTTTATCGTCGATTAGCTTATAGATAGTCTCTCCAACTTTCTGTACAACTAAACGAGGAGCGAATACTAATATAAATGCTAATTAATCTGTGGTAGCCATGTAATAAATAACGAAGCTGTTTAATCACACGAAGAACATCACCACTAAAATAGAATTTACCCAGAAATAAGCGTACACGTCACAATGGTGTTAAGAAACTTCGAACACAACACAACACTGAGATCCGTTCGCCGACTGGTAAAGTTATGGGCCTGATCCACATACACACGGAATCGCCCGACTTTCGTACTACAACGTAATTATAGAGTAGTAACAGAACGCCGCGTGACTGTCTCCATTGACAGATAGCAACACACTGAACCAAGCGGCGACTCGGTGAGGCGCGAAGACAAGCAAGAACGGCGCACGCGCACGCCTGAGCCCTCCACTGCCAACCGTTTATTTACTATTCACAGTTTAAAATTTGAATCTACTCTAATAATCAACATGGCGCGGCTAGATTAAGGATACTCCAAGGTATTATCATAGAGCTAAGGGTGAAATTTTATTACAAACAAATCGTTGGAATGGGATAAGACTTACATAAAGACGATCGTATTAGCTAGATGGATTAAGGAAACACTCCTCTGAATGAAAGAGAAATGAATGCAAATGACGTTAATAGACATTCTGTGGAAACCGGATCAATAATATTAGATACCTACCTATCTATAAAAGGTATGTGGATAAAAATCGAAAGTGAAAGTAAACTCGTCGCCACTCAAACTCCACTTTTTAGAAACCTGTTAAAAGTTTGGAACACTTTTACTCTTACGCGAAAGAAAATGTCAAGTAGCCAGGACTAAGGTGGAAGGTAAATACGAGAGCAAGGAACTGTAAAGGGTGAATTGCGCCAACGCACTTGTGTAATTATTTTAAGCCCGCTAGACGACGACGGGTAAACAGAGAGACCGACTGGAATGTCGGCCGCATATTTAAGGAGGGCTTCCACCCTGCCGTAGAATACAGAAGCAAGACAATACACACTGTACACTGTACACACGCATATCTTTGTATAATCCAAGTTGTTTAACTTGAACATGAATCAAATGTAACTAGACACCGAGTTTGTCAACGTTTTGTAAAAGTAAACATTATTTTTCTTCCATAACGTTATACACGTAAACTACTGTTTCAGTTAATATAATTACTTCAGCTATCTTATGATGACCATTTCTAATCTGATATGTACTGTGGAAAAAGAGCCTATAAACAATAAACCTAGCCTGTTTCCTAACGAAAATAAACAAAAACCATCTTCAAATGTTTCAAATTCGGGAGAGACCCGAATCATGTTTGAACTAAATAAAAATTAAACAGTTCTAATGGGCCCTATCCCTATCGAGTAGCCATCTTTTTATTATTATTAGATACATAGGTATTACATAACAGTATAAAACTACTCTGCAGTACGGTTAATCTCGTATCATAAAGCAACCCCGTAGCAGGTGGTACGACAGACACCGGTCCTTCGATAGCCCACATTTATATCTGCAGGAAAAAATATTATTAGGGGCTCATACTTCGTGATCTTCTTGTGAAATGTAAAACCGTTGAACCCTGCTGTCATACTTTTTAAAGTAGCCGCAAAAAGAACCATATATACCGTGCGCCTGGGGGGTCACGATGGGGCGACGGCCCAGGGCGACAAATTCAGGGGGGAGCCAAGGTTTAGAGTTGGAGTCTCCTGCCTCCCCTGGTGCAAACCCTCAAAACTGTGCTCTACGCTCTATGCTTATGCTTATGCATATTTTTATTGAGATTTTTTAGATGGATTTTTTGAAGGTTTGTGGTCGAGGAGCAACTAACGATATCGTTAGACCACACTGCGCTTACGCTTACGATTGGTGTGATACTTCGACCTGGGCGCCACAATATTTTCGCCCGGGGTGTCAGTGGCCCTTACTACAGTGGCTCTGCATATAAAGTAAATCCTCCTAAATACTAATACTACTAACATATTAAAACATCATATTTGAACGTAATCGATAATGTTTTTATACTACTTATTTTTTTCCTTAAAGCTAAATGTGGTGATGTATATGCATTTGCTCACATTTGCCCGTCTAGTTCCAATTTTAAACTCTGGTATCTGGCCAATGACATCCATAACAAATGTTTTTATTAAAATTCCACACCAAATTGCACAACACTAGTAACTAATTATAATATAATAATAATTGTAATTATATTTATCCTTAAACACTCCGGCCTTCTAATTTTATAAAATAAAAAATATGTAGTACAAACGCCATATTATCGTTTTGCGGTCAAATCCTAAATAGTTTGAAGAACTAACTCATAAATACAACAAATCTGATTACTGTCAAATCGTTCCGCCATTTGAACAATAGACTAAGTTCCACTTTACAAGGTAGGAAACGCTCCAGCGAACACCAATACTGTTTACAAGTTAAACTTCACAGCGAGAAATCACGTGCTATTGGAATTTGAAGATCTCAATTGGTAGTCGTGACAGGACGCAAATCCAGTAACTTCTCCCAGTCGTTTACAACACGCACAAGATAATAAGCAGCTGTTGAACTGCATTTATTTTAATTCCTCGATCAGTTTGCGTATAAAAAGTAAGAAGCAAATTTTTCCCATGGCAACACTTTAAGCTGAAGGTATGTCAGTAGCTCAAGACGACGGCCTTGAGCACAGAACAATGTTACGCTTACGTTGCTATACTACACATCTTGTATCGCTAGTTCATGGACACGCGATATCTTGTCGTGCGAGATGCACATGAGATGCACTCGATAAAAATAAACGGTAACATCAATCGTGGACGCAGGTGTAGCATTGCGAATAGCTCGTTTTGACAGAAGCTTTAGTGCAAGGGAATGTTGCGGACGAAGAAACAGATACATGTGTAGTACATGCTGAAAGACTCATTGACAGGACGACGTTAAAACTTTTGTAATCTATATAATTATGTGTGTCATCACTCATCGCATCGTCATCACTTCATCAATGAATTCTCATATATAATGTATGCAATTTCAAGATAGGCAAAAATGAGTCACAAAATCAAATCATTCAATTTTCTTTATCTTATTTTAACCATCCTACGAGTCTGTTGTTTACTGACCCTATACTCTTGTATATAATCGGTCGGCTCCATATTTGAGATAGACATACAATTGTCGAACATTACCAGTTATCTGTTGTTGATCGTTACAATCACAAATCCTAATGGATGCTAAGACCAGCTTACCGATGCTGCGTAGGAGCGTGTTTGGGCGGAGCTGCGGAGGTGGGCGGCTGAACTTGGCACGCCGGCGACTCTTGCGCAACCGATACAAGCCCTTCTATATTCAATGACATCTCGAAAAGGATCGTAATTTGTTCAGAATGCAAGTAAACGTCCACTTTAAATGAAATAAATACAAAGCTATTATTGAATCGATGAATACACCTTTTAAAAGGCAGAAGGTTATTTTGCGACACAATATATATTAGCCGTAGCAATTATATTGTAAATAGCATTAAACAGAATTGGATAACAATACCAGATACATTTGTTTTTTTCCTTTATTGTAAGTATTGCAAATAAAAAGGCATTTGATTTGATACAAATCGAAATGTACGTACAATCTTGGAGCCATTGATAAGTAGCCGACATGGTACAAAATACATGGCGCGTAGCATCAAATCAATTATTAAATTAAACTGCTTATTAGAACACTGGATCAATGAAGAAGCCAGTAGCGAGTAAAGCGCAAAAAGTGGAATAAATAACAAACTTTCGTTGGAGAGAAGTGTGCCAATAGAATGCCGAGGGAGTGTGCGTGTGCGCAGACAAACCGCCGACGAAGCCGTGCAAATGTACTGAATAACTGCATGCGTAAATACTTCAGCAAGCGTAAGTGAAACTGATGCGTTCCAGACATAAATACAGAATAATCGTGTACATAATTAAACAAGTGTGAAAAAATGATACAGCAGTATAAATTCTACTTGTAATCGAATGATGTAATTGGACCAAAAAACAAAAATTAAGAAAGAACATTCCAAAACAAGTTTAGAAAACAAACATGCAATCGGTCTTATAAATATAAATTTAAATGTATAAACATTGAAATAAAACACGTTACTCCAACATCCATGAATATACGCTAGAAGAGTCAATCAGGGTAGTAGGGTAAAAAGAATGCAGCCGCCTTACAAATGCTCAATGGAAGAGATTAAGCACGCACGCCGAACGCCGGCGACGCATTACCGTTGCGGTACATACCTACCACTACTGCTACTGTGTCTATGTGTTTACACTGACATACATATAATAATGAGATCATCCTTATTGCTAAGGGGAATTTTACATAAACACTACACTTTTGATGTTTGAATTTAAAAATGTTGAACGAACGACGATATGATCTCGAAATTGAAATATAAGTGAAGTACTCAGTTTCAACGTTTATATTTGTTTTCGAGGATTTTCAGTTGGATATTCCAATACTGCGCTGAAAAACTCGGTGCTGGATATGCAATGGAAAAATGAAACCGATTAAATCGTACGATATTATACGAGTAAATCAAAAACCTACATATCCTGATTCCACCCTTCCTATACAGTAATATTGTTTTGTTGCCATAGTTTCAAGATAACATAATGTTCACAATGAATGTGCATTATACGAAAAAAAAAACAAGTGATGAAAATGACGATGATACACAACTTCGATTAGAAATGTATCGCGCACCAATTCTACGCTGATTGCAGTTAGCATTTCCGCATCCGGCACGAGTTGAACAACGCGTTTCGGTTCAGATAAAAGCTTGTAAAGCCGGGAACATATTTCGGTGACGGCTCGGCTCTGTAAACAGTGTCAGCTATAAACTGTTGTTTGGACGAACGCCAGCGTTGATCCCGATCGGCTGCTCCCGGAATCGATGAAACTGTATCTGCCTTCGCAATGATATTGGAACATTCGTGTATCACATCGCGCCTCTCAATTTAGACGGCCTTACGCTGGATAAATAGCTCAATGAAATAGACTCGACTGGAATGAACGACGCCCACAGAATGCAGAATGGTACAGTACCGTCCATCTATCAAAGTAGACTAACAACAATTAAGAAAGTGTCACAAGACGAGCTAGCGGATGTAGCAAGTGTAACTAATAATGAGAGTGTCATTGTTGTAATAACACATTACGAAATAAGGAAGTCTCGTTTAGTCCTCTTTCAACTCTTATTAGCTGAACTTGAACGCATAAAAAGAATAAAACAATATCTAAGCGTAAACGCAAGTGAAGACAATGCAGTGCAGTTGCACAGCCCAGATTTACGAATGAGCTTACATCACAGCTTAGTGTAATGAACACGCATAGTTACCATTGTAACAATATAGCATCACAAACCAGCATCATTGTCGATTCGCATAATGTACCATCAGGATGGTTTCGTAGAACTAAACCAAGCTTAGTTACAGAGCAATGTACTAATGACCGAGGATACAGCGCGTTCAGAATATCAAAATAAACAAGCAATTATGTTGTACAAAGCGCAAAGTGTACATTTATCAAGATTTCCAATGACAGGACGAGCTCTGCAATTATATTAGGATTAGTTTAGGCTTCAAATGAATCAGGTATTACGTCGGATATAAAATTAGAACTTTATTCAATATTTACCACATCCCTCTTTAATGTATCAGACAGAATCCGTTACCAACAGTAAAGCTTTAAGTACAGCAAACACAGATGATCATGTTTAGATATATGTATTGGATTTGTTAAACTGCAAGATTCTTTATGAATGAGTTCCACTTCCGACACAATCGAGTGAAAAAATTCTGGAGCCTGACACGCGATAATTGTATGTAGGTGTATAATACGCATTTTCTTTCCTATTTTTGTATTTCTTTTGTGGGAAAATTTTATTACACACATAAATTCTACGGTATTTACTTTTCATATACGTGTGAATGCAGCTTCTGAGATTTATGACTGGCATTTCAAATATTATAATCTACTGCAACTCAAGATTCAAGATTGCGCCAGCGCAACATATTTGTGTTCATGTTCTAATCTAAACATAACTCGGATGAAACCATTCTACTGGCAGCGTGATGATTACATGAGGTCGTACCTCGTAATATGCTCGAACGGAATACCCGCAGGACATCAATTTGTTACTCGTAGTTGTTTTTAAAATAGCGTCTAGAACTAGATTAGCGTTGTTAGCTCGTTCTACTGTTGGTTTTAAAACATGTATGTCACATTTTCAATAGTATTTATTTATAGTTACAATATTGCAAGCTGTCAACGTTTCACAGATTTCGGTAAGTCAAAGAATTTCACTTTAAGTGGTACACTGGTAAGTATTCCGACAAGTTCCACATGCGGTCATAAAGTGCGACTCGAGTCTCGTAATTGACAGACCTTAGTGAGCTGCACTACAAGAACACACGCCTATACAATGTGAGATTTCTCCACATTTACAATTCCCTCGCTAACTTAATCATATCAAAGAAATCTTGTTGTAAGTAAATGTACCTACACGTAATAGGGTTTAAGCGCATTCGAAATTTTCAAAAAGTGAAAGCTCTTGTATAACCGTTACAAGAACAAAGTATGCCGTAAAAACTCTGAAATAATACAATGCATTATAATTTTATGTAGATTATTTCCATGTTTCCCACGTAATTACAAGAATTACTCTCATTATAGAGCGTTCCCAAACAAGATTGAATTCGTGACTATCACTAAACGTGTATACGAAATTTGTATAAGACTTTGCACGTTTTGTACTGTTTCCTACTTGCACAATCGTTGTAAAATAGGCCCTATGCAGTAAACTACCAAATATCGACTTGTAAAAGGTTAAGCGTGCAAGAAGTAAACAATGCTTTGCGGTAAATTGGCGATAAAGAATAATTACACGTTCAGCGAAGTAGAGGTGTTCGGATAATGTGATATTTTAGGTTTTGACGTAAAAGTCCTAATTCTCGAAATGGCAACTGAGTCACAAAAGAACTTATAGTTCTAAAAATGGCTAATTCTCAGAGTGGCCAATTCTAAAATCCTAATCTTATTATCTAAATGGCCAATTCTTTAAATGGCTAATTAAGTATGTTCTCAGTGGCAGTGCAGTAGCAAACGACTTGGGAAAGCGAATATAAAGTACTGGACACTTTCCCTCAGCTCGCTGATGTCAGTAAACATTAGCGGTAAGGGTACTATCAACATTTATCAACGGACTCCAGCGTATTCGATATGTTCTCGATTCACATCATTTTATCGTTCATAAATCAATCTCTAACGGAAATAAAAGTCGACTTTCTAGTTGTAAAGTCTAAAACTGTTTGCAGTAATCTTTTTAACTAAGTAAACAATAAAAAATAAATCTTAAAGTTGATTTAGGAAAAGCTTTAAAACGAGAATTTATAGAAAGAAGAATAGCTACGCTACAAATTCAAATAAATATGTTTCTAAGTATAAGAGAACAC
This sequence comes from Mythimna lalbum, assembly GCA_949319445.1. Classification (NCBI taxonomy): domain Eukaryota; kingdom Metazoa; phylum Arthropoda; class Insecta; order Lepidoptera; family Noctuidae; genus Mythimna; species Mythimna lalbum. Next base: position 17,866,261 of record OX439346.1, on the reverse strand, counting down.
AATACTTCTATACTAATATTATAAAGAGGTAAAACTTTGTAAGTTTGTATGTAGGGGGTAATCTCTGGAAGTACTGGTCCGATTGCTAAAATTTTTTCACCGATAGAAAGCTGCTTTATTCCTGAGTGCATAGGCTATATTTTATGTACGCGGGCGAAGCCGCTGGCAAAATTTTGTATTATATATTTGGGTAGATGACGATCATGGCGATTGGTGCAGTACAGCTTAAAAGCAAGGGGGTCTATTTTCGGCAGAAAGTATTTTTTAGGGTTCCGTACCCAACGGATAAAAACGGGACCCTATTACTAAGAGTTCACTGTCTGTCCGTCTGTCTGTCACCAGGCTGTATCTCAAGAACCGCGACAGCTAAGCAGTTAAAATTTTCACAAATTACGTATTTCTGCTGCTACTATAACAACAAATACTAAAAACAAAATAAAATAAATATGTCCTATTCAACAATGCGATTTTTTTGCCGAATTTGTCTCTTTTTTTTTGTTTTGATTTATTCAGTTCAGAACGTCTAACTTCAAAATGGTCAATATACTTAGACCGTACTGTACTCATATATGTATTTTTTTAAACTCTATTCATAGTCCCTTGAAACCTAATAATTCAAGGACAATGCAACGACATTAGTGAATAGCACGGGTGACACCGTGGGTGACACCATGAGTGGATGTCAATATCCGGCGAACACGCAGGTGCCGGAACTCCAGGGGAATGACCGCGATCCTATCTGACAACTGACCACTTAAGTCTCCTGCCTTGCGAAAATGTACAACAAGTACCGTTTGCTGCCACACTTTTAATGTAAAGATGTTAAGATACAAAGCTTTTACGAGCTTAATAATAACACTTTAAAATGGTTTAAATTGCCTCTTATTTCCGGTTGCTGAGCAACGGTCTTTCTTTTAAACAAACATATGCATACTTTGTACCTACTACTTTTGTTTTTTTTTTTTCTAATATTGATTAGCTCGCGCTTGACCACTATCTCACCTAATGATAAGCGATGATGTGGTCGGCGATGGAGCATGCTTGCCTAAAAGAAACCTATTCACTCTTGATTTAAAGGTTGTAGATACCAGGAAACTCAGACTCCGGTTAGAAATTCCACTCATTAGCTGTACGAACAATTAATGTGTTCACAAAATGTTTTTACGGGGTGGGTTGTCGACCATGTACTGTTATTTCATGTATCTTGTCCTTAACATTGCAACTCTATTCTGCGTAAGTAATCTGATGTAATTTCATTGGCCGTGATTACCGAGCTCGGGTGACCAACATACTTCCTTACACATCAAGCTCAGTGCAATGACTTACACCTAAGTGAAAACCCCTCTACTTTCAAACCATACGAAATAGTCGTAGCATTCTGGCTTGTGTAAAGATAACCCGATAGTAACGTATTCTTATCAGTCTATTTAAATAGCTATGTGATAGGACCAAAATAATGATACAACATTTAGATTGTAATAAAACTTCATACAACATGACAATGCAGCGCACGCCCTTAAATCAAAGGGAAGCTTCTATCGTAATCAACTTGAGTTACAGTTATTGGCCTTAAATGCTCCCCAAAAATCCAGGATTATCCCCCGAATGCGTGTTCTCACGGCATGTTATCGGCTTCTCGGGGAATTCGGTTCAGTGACGATAAGCACGCACTTATCTGTCGCCGGAGACCACGGCCGCGATTTATAAGCTAGTGACGATACGCTGGGGACTCTTTACTCAAAACACTATTAACTTTTTTCAAACATTCCGTGCTACGCGTTCGCTTTACTCAAAGAAATTAATGTGGACCGCAGCTTTTATCTTCCGTACAAACATCATTAAGGATTCCAGCGGTGAATTACGGAATTTTATTTGTGAGCGACCTTCGTAAAATATTTTTTTGGCAAACAGCGGACCTCGAAATATATTTCTATTATGAAAACAGCGATTAAAATTCCATCGCATATGTACAGGCCCGAATCGGATTCTCTTTGCATTCAACGTGGATGCACGGTGTGGGTAAAAGACGTGGTGCGATTGACAAAACAGCCCATTGGACTATTATGAATCGTTTACCTGTGCGTCTGTATTGCGAACACATAACTTTATATTCTCTTACTGTTTGCTACCTCCTGCAGCCGCATGACAACACACGCATTTGATTTGCAGTATATAATTGCGTTGATTACTCAAAAGGAGTTGTGCTTTATTAAGTAAGCGAGAAGCAATAAACTATAAATAGCCGGCGATGACGACGCCGCAAGCTAAACTTAACATTCTACTAATCAAGTGCAGCTACGATGGCGTACTTGAGAACAAAACAACGCGTTATTGTTGTTCGTAGAACAAAACAGGGTAAGAAGGTCTATTACGAGGAGGGAAGAGAACAATACGTGGCGAGGCAGGTAGCGGAGTACGGGCCCCGAGACGTGGTCGCTGTACGGCCGACACACGACTCACACGACATGTGCAAAGCGTGATTTTAGAACACCCGGCACGACAGATGCAACCCTATTTTTTTAAATCACCATTCAAATACTCGCCAAGATTAACTTCACATTCTGCTTATTAGATCAATAGTGAAACTGAAAGTTATTACAAAATGTTTTTTTTATCAAACAGTTGTTATTACGTGAAGATCAAAACACGAATACTTTTGTCAAAAATATTAGATATCAAATCGTTCGTGTGTATCTAAACCTTTCTTCATTGATGGTAATCGAACCGCGAAGTGTCCGCAGTCGGTCACGCTACTAGATCAGGAGATTTATCGAAATATCTTCAATATTTGAAACTCGATTAGTTCAATCGATCTCTGGTACCAAAACTAATTCATTTCTATAAGAAAAGGTAGTTATCATTTAACTATCATCATAACCAGCAATCATAGAACGATAAATGTAATGTTACGATGAGGCGAAAAGTTAAAAACAAACTGTAGTGAATTGATGATACATAACCCCATTGGAAACCCTTGAGAGTAAACCGGCAAAAGTTGCCAGACGTCAGATCGTAAAACTTGCTAAGCTTCACTTACAAACTCAACTCAGGTATCAGTATCAGAGCAGGTAAGTTAACGGCATCTAAAATCCAACGTGACGGTCCTTCCCCAATTGTTTGGGTTCAACCTGTCTGCATGCCAAACAGATGACAAGATCTGTTACAGAAGGATACAAATTGTACCATAAATAAAATGTTGACACGCTAATTAAACGTGTTGCGTCTATGTATGTAGATGTCGCCGCAAAGGGTGACTGTTATGACCGCCACACTCTTGCCAGCTATATTTAGGCTCCTCTTGCACGGTGCGGCCCACCGACGTGTGATACGCCTGGGCCACTGGAGGCAATCAATATACTGAGTGATTAATTGATTTATTACAGAACACTGCTCTACAGGGCCACTGTCAACATATCGCGTGACCTTATAATTTATGAAACCTGACATGTTATACGAAGATGAAGACTTATTTGCAAGAAAGACGATCTGTCAGACGCTTTCGAATACGTAAGCTGCGTAAAGTTCAGAGTGGTTTCGAATTTCTTACCGCAGTTATGTAAGTTTAGTAAACTTGACTGGTTAGTCTTGAACGTTGCATGTAGTCATTCGATGGATCATTGAGGTAAAATAAAGTTAACAGTACACACCATAGAAGTGTAGGTGACATACAAACTGCTTGAAACTGGCCACTGAACAAAACCACGAGGTGTAACACTTGACAAAAGCACGTAATGATTCCACAAAACAAGCACAATGGCACGGAGGTTCATTGGGAGCAGACCGCAGAGTTCCTGCGCATTGTGGTGGCACACCGGGCACAAGGCACAAGCACAACAGTGTGGACGCACCTCGCACAATGTCGGACAAGCGAGGCGCGACGTGCACGCGACACGGACCGATGCCGACTGTTTACCAACCAACCATCGCGCGCTCGGTGTGCACCCACCACTACCAGGGCTGGCACGTGATCATTCCGATGAGGATTGAGGATACTGTTGTTTATTTACTATAACCATACGGTTAATGGCATTTGTAGCGGAAACTAAAACAATTAATTGAATCATTCGCTTTACGGAAAATTATTAATTAATCATCACAATTACCTTAATACTATTTTGTTTTTAAAACTTTGGAAGTCAGATCCTACATTTTACCTATGAGGAATTTTCCATTTTACAATTTTTTATCCTTACCTTATCTACCTACTTGAAATTATATAAATATGCACGTAGAAATTCTAAGCAACCCTATTGGCATCATAAAGGTTATTTCACAAAAAAACTTGGTCATACACGATAAGTATTATCATATCGCGTCGGAACTTCGAAGTTTATGCTATGAATGATTCCTAGTTGGTCATACAGATATAATATTTTCTCTATTAGACATAATATTGATAATATTATCAATTATGTTTACCCACTGCGGTTAGTAGAAACCTAACATTAAACCGTTGTAAGGTCATGTGCATAAGCTAATAAAACTGGTGTCAGCTTACTGAACTGAACGCTCTTGATATAAACAGCTTACATATGTGACAACCTAGCTTAGCATAACAACTGTTCCACTGTTTAATTTTATTTTTTTGTAAATATCGGATTCGATATTTCCCTCCCTCGATTCGAATTACAAATTTGAGGGATACAAGTATGCACCAGCCTTAAAATGCAAAATTTGAGCACCTACTCAGCGAATGCGCTGTAGCCTGAGCACGAGCGTACAAGTTTATAATTATGGAACACGCCTTGCTTGACACACTTTTATATATTACTTTTGAAATTAAATACGTTTCACTGGAAGTGTAGTCAGACAAACCATTCAGATATGTTAAACATGGCTCGGGACAATACTACACAACACAACAGTGCAAGCAAACACGAACAGTGTGTACGTTGAACGTGTCATTTACTTATACATAATTGAAACTTCACTTACACAAATTGACACTGATAGTACCGAAACGGGGTCGCACGAACTCGTAACAACGATAATTTGACGGCAGTTTTCTTTAACTCTCGTTTGCGCAGCGATACGAATACGACAGAATGGTTGGAGCCCATCGTATGTAAATATCGATACGACATGACATATACTCAGTAGTACCAGTAGCCCCTTATCTGCATGCAATAATAAATTGAGCAATACATTGCAGATAGCGCTAAAGTGGAGCCGTTACGCAATACTTATTCACGATTTATTTTCTCATTTTACAGCTATCTTAATTAACACGAGAATGTAAATCAAGCATTTTCAGGGTAATTTATGTATTGTCTATACTAAGAATATTTACAGCTATCGCCGGAAGAAATAAGTAAACATACATCTTGGGCTAAAATTAGAGCCCAAACGTTGTGAAAGGCGTGCTTTGTGCCGCGTGTGTACTACCAGAAAAAGGGAAAATATATGGACAAGACAAGAGTAACTACTGCCGTTCGTACACCGCAAGGGCCGAGATCACTTAGTCACGTTTTTAAAGTATCTTCGAGTTTTTATGCACATGGATAACCACGTTTATAGATAAGACCTAGTAAATAAATAGCGATAACGACTTAATCAGACTTTAAAGCTTTCTAAATTAGAGATTCGCCAGATTCTGTGAGATTGTTAGAAAAAGTTACCGTGGTTCTGGATGGCTAAGGGCAACTGAAGGAACAGACTGCAGGTTTTAATCAGTAAAAGTCTGATGGAGCATCTCTCGCTCCACTCAGAGCAGGAGAGGTTATTTGATGATTTCTCACAAAAAACAAATGTTTGCCGCATCTACAATTCAACGCTCAATTTAAAAACAAAATTAAAAGATATTGACGATCATGTCATGATGGCAGCACGCCATATCACTTTTTCAGGCCGATACATTTTTACTAAATTGTTTTACATGCATGATTACTCATATAATTACAGTCAACATACTTATGTAGAAAAAGAATCGACGTTAGAGCTACAAGAGTGAAACGGTTATCCAGAAAAAGCGAATGCTGTTCGTGAAAGTTTAAAGTTTCAAAATATTCGGCATATGAGCTCGTGGGTAGTACCCGGCTGTGTCCCAATTTGTATGCGTAAAATGGCACATCTGCATTGCTGTTGAATGTGGGAATAATATTTTTGGCACAGGAGTTTTAAAATCGGGCCAAATCGCCGTAGCACAGAACTATTGGTTTTGAAGGAAAATGTGTGATTTACACTTTCTTAGTAGAAGTTGAAGATTTTTGAAAAAGAAAGATAGATAAAAAATGTCCTTAGTGATGATTTTTGAAAAGAACTTTCAGTTTAGCGATTATGGTTAGTGAAGTTAACCAAATAGCAATTTCTTAACTTAATGTTTTTCGAAAAGCATCAAATTAATGGAAATTGTACTGGTTTTACTAAGAACCATTTAACTGCCCGTACAAAATGCGTATTTGTATCTAAACTCCTAAACTCTCCATATAAATGTGAGCTGACGAGTACGAACTGTTCCAAGACTCCCACACTCCTTATGCGTACAGAATCGTTAATGTGCGTGCACTATGGCTTATAGAGAAAATTTTAAATATCGACTTTATAACAATTCTAAGAATTAAAGTACGGAGCCAGCCATAAGAACTCAGCATTCTGTTTTGTGTCTCGCATAATTAATACATAAAATTTATGTCTTATAATTAGAAAAAAATATACTGCGTCGAATAACAGTGAAGGTGACTTTTGAATGAATAACTTAAATAAAATTAACTTTATTATAAAATATAGGTATTATAATAATTATTAAAATAAAGCTTTTAAATATTTTTCCGCTTTATTAGGTTTATTGCAACAACATTTTATTTTTCGGATTTTTGCCAACAAACAATTTTAATTGACACCCATATCATGGGGTGGAGAAATCTAGTTCGCCATCTTCAGGAGCCCGCCATATTGGATTTATTGTGTCACTATCACTTAGCTTACTTAACCATGCATCCAAACTAAACATATCTACAAAATTTCAGCTCATTCAGTTAGGGGTTCCTAGCTGTTTTATATTCATTATACATGCAAACAAGGTAGGTAAATAAATAAAAATACAAATACATAACTAGAAAACCGGTTTCTTGAATACTTAAAAATTATAAACATTAAAATGCAAATAAAATTCTATATATTTCACGTTACATTGTCAGCGACAGACCACAACTACGCAGATAGTTTCGATCAAACATAATACCGTTGAGAACGGTGCTAACAAATTGTCACCGGGGCAGGTCATCATGACATAATCACAACAGGTTTATAAATCAATACAAACTAACAGTGGCTGTTGATTAACTCGGTTGATTCAATAACGGTGTGACCTGTGAGTGACGACACGGCACAACACACGGCTGATATCAACAGAAACAAAAATAACTTTGTATTGTAAACATCCGTGGGATAAGGTGTTAGCAGCGAGATGAGACAAAGGTAAACGTATCACAGAGATATTTGTATACTCGTCATAGTAGACTTTCGAGTGCAATCACACATTTTTGAAACCCCTAAATAATTGCCGATCAATCAGAATCTTAAAAATCTAAAGTCAAGGAGAATACTAGGCGAAAGAACAAATGACTTAAAAATATTTATATTCTTTTAAGTTCCATACACTAGCCAATAATACCAGTCACCCTGGTTAATTTTCTACTTTCGCACCGCCGTGGGTCTGTGCGAAAGTAGAAAATTAACTTAAAGGGACACATTCCTGGGATAAAACCATGTCCTAGAAATGCCTAGAATACAAAAATACCTACCTAGAATTACATATAAACTTTCACCTTTACAATGTTAGTAAGATGTATATAATTGGCATACGCTAAAAGAAGAAGAGACGGTTTAAAAATGGACAACACTTCCTCTTCTTTGTCGCTTCGACGGTGAAGAAGATGATATCGAGATGATGACAGATAGAGGTGATGGATCTGTTCAAAAAAACCTTGCTACTTCGATTTGATATGAACTGGGTTAAGAACAGAAGATTGATAAAAAAAGCCTCATAATTGTTTAGGAATATTTTTATGAGAAATGAATTTACCGTCACGATTATGACTTCATTATAGACTAGTACAGAAATCTTGAATGCCCGAGAGTCGACTTCTCAAGAGAGGTGTCAGAACTCATACAAAATACCAAAGATGACTGATTGCTTAGTGGTCTAAGCCGTCGTCTAGGGCTATTAAGTTAAATCGGCGAGCGTACAGGATTTTCACGGCCCCAATTACGCACGTCAACCAGATATCTTGTTTGCGGTCGAAACTTGGTCCGCCAGCTTGAGTGCCTGGACGAGTGAACCGTGTAACCCTAAGTTGCTCTTGTTTCCACAGGGCGACAGTATCCGGCGGCCGGTGAGCAGCCGGACCGGACGGCCTCGGACTAACGCGACACACGATACAAAAGAGCTTTAATTACACCAGTAAATTACTGCACTTTATTGCATCCGTTATACAATATATTCTCTTTTATTAACAGAGCGTCATGAAATTATCATTTTTAAAGTGGACTTACATAAAATTGTTAACAAAATGTACTTAATTTGTTTTTAATAGCAAACGGTAAGAGCTTATTGATACGACGCAATATGAACTGCATTACATAAATGCCATTTAGGATGTCGTAAAGAATAAGATAATCGTAAATTAATTCTTAACGATTTACTTGATATGATCAAAAACAGAATTAGCAAGTATCAGAGCAAAGCAGCCGTTAAATAGTTGAATTAAAAGATAACACATCTTGATGGAAGCATCGAGGTAATTAGTGAGCGGTCAGTCACCAAGTTAAAATTTAACTGAATTCGCACCAATGGTGTGCGAGACGAGGCCGTTAAGACCTTTGTTTAGAAAGCGTGAATATAAGATAAACTAATAAAAGGCACGCAGTACTTACCGTATAGAGCCCCGATTAATTAATAAAACAATCGACACTTACCTGTAACAAAATTATTACATAATTAGTGAAAGAAAGCTTATTATTTAAATGTTTTAGAAAGTGTTTAAATACATAAAACGGTGAGCCTATTACAATATTTCATCAAAAATGTTGATAAACACACTCGCAGCATTTAGCAATGTGCCTAATTAAAAGTTTATAGTCGGAATGGAGTCGGTAGGCAGGCTACGCTAGAGTATGTCAATTAGAGTCTGCTCTCTCAGGCATTCACAATTAGTTGCTCACATGCAAACGCTACAAATACTGACTTAAGGGTAAACACGGAGACTGAATACGAGATTATCTTTGCTAAGAAAAAAGGCAAGGATAAAGTGCGATATGGCCTCCACAATGAAGTGGGGCGGGAGGTGAGTCACTAACGAGCACGCCGCTGATTCATTGTTTTCATCGCCATAATGAAAAGTTATATAATTTGCTTCGAGACCCCACTCAGGCACACTATGTATAGGACGAGGATACAATGAATCTACCAGTCTACCCACACTCTACCCGGTAACTAATCCCACATAGACTCTCACATTTGTTTAGTAGGTCAGACTAGAGCTAATCATCATAACCTATCAGTTTCATAACTCAAATCATACTATCGGGATTTGTCATGCTTGTCCCAGAGGATACATCAAATTCGTTGGTTGTCACGAAAAATAAAACCTGCTTAACAGCCGGAAGCTGCGCTCTGTAAGCGTAGTACGGTGCAGTCATTTAAAATGCAAGAGAAAAAGATCGCTAATCGTATATTGGCATCCTGTTACCCCCAGCTGCGACGAAGGTACCCAGCGTCTCCCATATGTCGCGGCCCCTACAATACATAAATAAAACAAAACACTACCGACAGCATAATCATGTTGATAGCATCTGACCTCTGAAAACAATCTCGTAATTCTTTGAGAAGTAAATATTAGGTCATTTTAAGTAGCACAAACAAAGGAACAGGTTTCTGAGAAACCTAATTAGCTTTCTGATGCTTTTTCTGAGTTAGGAAATTATAAAATGACGACGCGAGTGGGCGTGTCAGACTTACAAAAGTGCTCTAAACCCTAAAACTCGCCTTGTGTAAATAAATAAAATAATAAATGTTCCTTCATTTGTCTTTTGCGTTTTGAGGCCACGGTAAGTCTTTTAAACATTCCCGCAGTTTCTGAAACGTATGATAGCTTCAAACAGAAAGTTGGGCAATCGCAAATATTGACGTCTAATCTACCAGTCACTTGAACAGGCGTTTTAAAACAACAAAACGGCTTTTCAATTAAGGTCTGATGTCTGTCTGCCTGCCAATCACGCCAGCATTTGATCGTCTAACAGATCGTCGTCCCTTTAATGGCAAACATTAAATCAAACAGCGTGTTAAGATTATGTACGACCTGTTAAAGGTAGATAACCTTTAAAAACTCGAACAACGCCTTATAAAGAAGTGAAATAAAATGGACCAGGGGCACGAATGGGCACGACACGCACTTAACTCTTTCCTCAAGTATACGGGCACTGTAGAGATCGGCTTTCCGTATTCATCGAAAGAACGCAATTGGAATTGCTTCTGAGAGTTTAATCGAATAAAAACTATGGAGAATTTTGTAATGACGGCCTTCAGAGCGTAACTAGTTTTTTTTTTTTTTTGTGGAAGCAGCTCTCGCTTCTGCATCCACAGTAGGAGGTTGTCGCATAAACGAGCTTGACATATACGGATAATTAACTTGATCTCGAAAAATGGATATCCGAAGATCAAGAGCTGTTAAGACGAAGTTTTTATATGTGCAAATTATTGTATTTGCAAATACAAAGTCATATGAGTTCACGATTCGATATTAAGGTCAGTGAAAGAAACATGACTATGACTATGCAGCCCTTAGTAAACAAGGTAAAAGATAAGGTGAAATGCTCGTAGAAAGACCTATTCAGGGAAAGCCCTTTGTGCGAAGCTCATAATATGGCCGCAAAAAGATAAAACACAGAGTTCGTAGCAGCACAATATTAATTCGTCATGAGTCAGTTCTTAGAAAACGGATGCGTTAATTTGACACAATTTGAACACAATAGCAGGAATCGCTCTCATAATCCGTGACACTCGGGGACCTGACTACAATGAGTTTTTGCGAATCTCTCATCGGATCGAGATGGAAACTCGAGAATTATTCACCCGTGAATTAAAGTTTCTGGTTTGGCCGAGTGATAATGGCCCCGACTTACGAGTTGCAGGTCGCAAGTTCGAACCCAGCCAGGCGCATTACTTTGTGTAATTTATTTCATCACCACTGCTCTCAAAACGGTGAAGGAAAACATCGTGAGGATACCGGCATGTCCAAGAACCAAAAAGAAGACATGTGACATCCACCAACCCGCACTGGGTCTGCGGTGGATTACGGCCCATTCCCTCTCCTAGAGAGGAGGCCTGAGTCCCAGCAGTGGGAACATTAAAAAGGCTGATGATGATGAATTAAGGTTAACAGCGAATTTGTTTTAAGCGTATTCACAGTTATACTGGAAAAGACTTGATTAACGGAGTACCGACAAGAGTAGAAAGCGACCCGTGTGAATCGCGAGCCTATAATTTGACTTGAAGCACAACATTAGGTAATAAGTGAAGGGAGTAGCCAAAACTGTAATTATTCTCTTATTACAAATGACTTCCGAACGTCCCAAAATCATTTTAATGGACCGCTATGTGTCTATTAAGACCGGATGCACTAGAAAATGTTGGCCTCATAAACTAATATATGCAAACCATTGAAGGGAACCATTATGCCGGTTATTGTTGATTCAGATATGCATAAATACATTCGAGAGTATGTGTGTAGCCGTGTTTGATGTCCCGAAGGAGGCGGTCGTGCCGGAGACGATGGCCTGCCCAAGTATGTGGGTCAAACCTGTACAGTGACTCCGACCATTGAGGCTCGCGTGAGCGACATTCAGTCACACATGTGTACAAACAAACGTTGCACGAACATAATATATAGGTACTTAAGGAGCAAAGGTGGCCCAGTCGTAACAGCCCCGAGTTACGAGTTGTAGGTCGTAGGTTCAAACCCGGGCATTACTGTATGTAATTTATTTCATTTCTGTCGTAACAAACTGGTTTGGCCTAGAACAAACATATTCGTAAATATGTGACATCCACCAACCTGTACTGCACACACGTGGTACTTTATGGCCATTCTTTCTTTTGAAGAGGATGCCTGAGACCCAGTAGTGGCAACATTATAAGACTGACTAAACATGTATGATGTATATTACTGGACTTAATAACCATGAACGTTTCACAGAGGAATTAGAGTGTTTATTTAAAAATAATAGATACAGGAGAGGGTATTACTCAAAGTTCAAAAGATAACAATGAAAATAGCACAAGAAAATTCAACAACGACCTGAAACATGACGAATTGCAAGACCTTCGATTTGAAATGCATGTAAACGTCGCTGATGATTGATGTTTCCTGTGTCCTCCATTTACATTTTACACATTACCGCTACCTCCAATACTTATCTACTGAATAAAGTCTAGATAGATCTAGGCATATTCGACCGCCACGTCATTTATACATTATTCCAGCCTTTCAAACGTTTATTGCTGGCTTAATAATAGATAATATTTTCCATTACGGCCATTTTATTTATATTAAAGTGGGGAAACATATCATTGTTATGTCTAAATGTGCAGTAATTAGCGGATTTACGTAAAGTCATGGAAACCATGTCGTGGGAGCCATATTGTCTGCGTGAGCCACGTTCCTCACTGAGTGTCAGTTTCTTTATAGTCAGCGCATTGTTGAGTGGTACCTAAAGATTACCTCCTCGCATTGCCAACTGATGTCCTTTCATGATTTTTACTCGGAACAATGACAATTGTTTCCGAATATGGATGGGGTATGAGACGAGTGAGCTGGGTATTATTCGCGGATCTTTTCTTGAGGACAACTGGCTTGTAAATTAAAAAGATACGATTTATTCGCAGAACACCAAGGTTACCGACATTACCCGAAAAATCGCCAAACTTAGATGGCAATGGGCAGGGCACATTGCTCCCTGAACAGATAGCCGATGGAGCCGAAAAGTTCTAGAGTGACGACCACGTACAAGAAGACGCAGTTTTGGAAGGCCTCCCATTAGCTGACCGACGACCTGGTGTGTGTCGCGAGAGTGCGACTGGAGCGTGACTAACAGGACCAGTGGACCAGTGGACCAGAGGTATCGTGAACAATGGTTTGCGATACCTCACATTCGACAGAAATGATAATGATGATAGTGATCATTTTAAAAAGAAAATCCTAGGCTAATTACAACTAAGTAAAATCAAACTAAAATATGTCAAAAAACTCTTCCACATCGCTGTCGACCGGTAATGTGCCCATAGAAAATTGAAAAAAAAAACTGGACGCGAAATATTTTGCAACTGGTATTATTTCTAAGCAAAATCTGTTCTCTAAGAGATCTTGAAGGTAATAAAAGATAGTAATGATTCAGCTTTGTCGATTGTCGCAAGGGCTCCGTTTGTTGTAAAACCGTGGGTCACGAACGTAGAGTCGCCAGAAATGTAACAAAGATTGACCTCATTCAGAGAGCGGCAGCGTTTGACGCGGTTGGTGTAGTAAACACAATGGTATGAATCATATTTTCCCACAATTGAAGTCCGAGAGGAGGCATTGGCCATGCCATTACGCGTCTCCACAAAAAATGCACACAATGTCATCGTTGTTGATTTTCAAGTATTGTACATAATATTTGAATAACTTTGACCAGTGTTTTAAACTTCCGATTTGGAGATAACTTAAGAGGGGTCTTTTAAAACATTACTCAGTAAAATGAGAAACTGGTACCACCTGTTATTTAGGTAGATAATAAAAAATTGCCTAATTTAAAATAATTGAATTGCTTATCCAGAGTGTTCCGATTATAGTGTGGAAGTATTTAATAACAAAAACACCATCGAAAAACTATTACACAAACTGTCAACAGTGCTGCCATCTAGCGTCGAGTAGCAAAAATACTTACATGCTCTCAGTGCGTCAAGAGATGGCGGTAGCGTCGCAGAACTACCTCCCTGCATTGCCGCTAGAGCGGAGTACGACTCTCGATCACATGGTAAAACTTCACTGTATTTCCTCTTCCTGTGTATAATTGCTTTCCACATATTAAACTTTGTACGTTTTTCCCTTTGTAAACTCATTTTACATATTTTTTATATACACTTTTTATTACTAGACACCGCTCACTAAACTTGCACTTTCAGCTTTATTTTTGTCGATTTTTCATTGCTGGTGGTAAAAATATAATTTTAGAATTGGAGCCATAAAGTTTCTGTTGTAAATTGCAAGCGAGTTCAAGGGTCGAGTGAATAGACGCCGACAATTGGCGTGTAAATCACTAGCATTACGCCACGACGATGTAACGAGATAACGATATGAATGAAGATAGGGGCGCTGCCCTCAAGTGTCTCTCTCCGCATCATTATACGATGTTACGCAGTCATTTCACTTTAAAAGACGATTTGTCTATATCAGACTGCTGTCTGACGGCCAAACTTTTTTTTTTACAAATTCTCCTAATTAAATATTTACATAGGTAAGTACCTCACGTGTTGCAGTTTTTAAAATACGAATACCTTACGAAGTTGAAACGACACTTAAACAATTACTTACCTACCTAATCTTTTACTAGGGTACCATCAAAGACACTTCCGCCTGACCACCACTAAGTTCATTTTGGCTTGCACTCGAGACGTAAACTTCAAAGGGTTTTATTTGGCGACTCGCCGCAGAATTCAAGCGACATTTTTTTTTGCGGTTGAAAGCACACACATTGCCGCTGAAAAGCCGCATTCATACATAATCTGTTAACCTAATCATAATCGTTAAAAAAGCCGGTCATAATATTTCACACTTATACGTATTACTATTTAGTCAATAAAACAATTCATCAAGTCTACATATAGTGAATAGGGGCTCTAAGTATTCACTATATGTAGGCTTGAATAGGCCCTTAATAAACTAGAGCGGTTCACCATCAACGATTGCAACACTGCTTACCATCAGATGGGATCGCAGACAAGCACTAGTATTTATAATTTAAAGATAAATCAATAAGTAATGCGTAAGAAATTCATCAACATAGCTGCACGGTTCAATCCTGAATCTGGCTGATTTCTTAATTGCTAGATAGAGTCGTGTCTAACGAGTAATTAAACGTCTTATTATTTAATTACAGGTAATGTAACAATGATACCTACCTCTAATTTCATTTGTCTTCATTAATCTTTCAGAGCGTGTTATGTTTGTACAAATGATATCGTTCTGTTTTTATAACAATTAAATACATTATCCGAAAGTTTTCTTTTTACTTAACTTACTTAATGTTACTTTAAAGAATGTAGTCTTAAAATAAATTAGTCATACGTAAAGGCATGGTTTCCTTGTGAGGTCACACCCAAAGTTCTCTAGTAGGGGCACTTATGACAAAGTTATCAGGACAAATAACGGGCTCCTTGCATTCCTTAAAGAGCGACGGCATTAGTGAGTTCCCCTGGCGATTGACGCACTTTATACTAACGGAATTAAATCAAAGAAAACTGATTAGACACTTAATTGACCTGTTTTAAACACGGTAACAACAATACGAAGAAATAAATACCTAAAGGTATCGCTTATCAATTTTTGTCGAAATTTGCCTATGTCCAACAGTGGACGTCTACCGGCTGAAATGATGATGATGATGATGATTCAAAGCAACTGTGATGTTTGTGATATCATGAATTAAAATAAAATGTCTGTCAAATCACGATAACTAACTACTTCAGTGCATAAACAATATTACAGGGCTTACTTCTGTACTTATAACGAGGCCAGCTCGAGCGATTTGAGGAGCGCATTGAACTGGATCAAGTAACTGTTCGTGACACTTTAAACAATAAAATCACAGGTGCACACTTTGCATTACAATCGAGTTCCGATAATAATTAACAATATAACTATTTAAAAGAAACAGCACGTTCCGCCGCGTTTTAAAAAGTGCCGCAAATAGTTGGATTTGTTTTACAATTAAGTAAATGAGGACGCGTGTAGACACGCTCCGCAGCCCCTGGACTCCGGCCAAGAACAAATCCTAATTAAAAATCTGATGAGATGTAATCGTCACGTCGTTCACAGAATTAATGTACGCGCTTTTCAAGTCCACCTTAACAATAGGCTGCGAAAACCTTTGACAGAAATTATATATAATTAGTGATGTTTTAAGATTAAACAAACAATCAAAAGAATTTGTTTACCAATGATTGTTACTGAAACAACAATGGTGTGAACAGAGTACAGTTGAATAGATGTGACGTACAAACCAATTTTATTCAAAAATCGCCTGGCACAGCTATTGTCCACTTCATCTGCTCAGATACACACGGCTCACACTTGCAAAACGGAATTCTGAAATCTGTGTTTCGAAAAACCTAATTGACATATTTTTCTTTGCTTACGGAATTAGGCCTCGCTCTTAATCAGTTTTTTAACTTAGATACTCCAAGGTGTAAAACTGATTAAGAGCGAATCGGAATCGCGCACCAAGGGTTCCGTATAAGCTTACCAATACTCTAAGATTACTTCGCATCGCAAAAAGTATTTTTTGTACTTAACTAAACTTGTATAACTAAAAATTTATTTGCAGATTCATTCCTATACTTGTGCTATAAGACCTTGATTCATGCCCAGGATTCTAAGTCCCCTATAGGTTTTGATTTCCTAGCGAATTCCTAAATATGTGCTTAAACAGAACAAAAACGATGAGATTGCAGCTTTGGAGTTTGCTGCTGCTTGGAGTTGCAGACCTGAGTTTTTGATATTAATTTCAGCTTCATACCTCTACGTGTTTTTGAATAAAAATAGTCTTGAATTCTTGATAGATGGAAGGACGGATAATAAAGTGATTCTAATAAGATAAGTACCGTTTTAGCCAACTTAGGTACGGAACTCTAAAAAGGTAAAAAAAGAAAAGAAGAAAATAAGGTATAAAAATTATCGGGTAGGTTACTTAACAGTTGTGTCTCAACTTCCTTGGTGAGGCATGACCAAGCTCAGTGCAATACCATAACAAATCATTGGCTCTTTGTCTTAATTCGCCATTGTACCGAAACTAGCAGACGTCACTGCGCTGTTTGCATACAATGCTGCTAACTATTGCTGATGAGTCAACTGTACGCGACTCTACTGCGGTTTGTGAGGGGTCTGCATCAGCCAGTAATTTTAATGTTGTGAGTAATCCATGTGGTCGTGGCAGTACTTCGTGTGACGTAGAGGGAAAGTGTTATTATTTTGCGTAAATGGCGGTTATTACCAGTAAACGAGCTACGTAGCAGCACTTAAAGATTTGACAAATAAATAATAGTGTTTGCTTATTAAAAACTAAGTTTCCACCACCTATTGATCCAGTTAGCATCTTTTTATTAAATAAAGTTTTAGTAGCGGGAAACTGCAGGAACCTCAGAACTACCAAGTCTCCGAAACGTTTCAAACAGCTTTACGTCCCAACTCTCACAGACTACCCACATTAACAGCTTGCTACGGAAACGGTACATGTTTTACAAGTCGCCTGTTAACTTCCCTGGAACTATAGTTCATTACCTACTTGATCGCAGTGGTGAACGAACTCCTATGAGTTTCAAACTATCCAAATAAGTTCAAATAAGCTTTTAATGCTATTTTCATACATAGCAAGCTTTTATAGCTCGGTATATATCTATAATCTTAATACACGTCAAGACAAATCATACGAGCCCAAACTCAATAGGGTTGTGTCATTTAACTACCAAGTTCCTATAGCCACCTTCCGGTTCCATCATCAGATCAGCTCCATGTCATAATAATTTGCATTGTCATCTGATTTACACATGCATGCAAAATTTTAGCTCAATCGGTAACCGGGAAGTGGGTCAAATTTAATTTACAAGATTTGATGACAGACAAACATCGGGACAGGTGAAACTAAATAAAAGCTTTTAAAAGAAATCGGGACCTACACAATATCCGTAGTTATAACATGTTCAGAAACGCATTGATACCTTATCAGTGTATTTGAAAACACATTCAACTAGTCCATGATTGAACCCACGACTTCTAATATCATGTTTTCATCCGATAACCTACCGCGAAGCAGCTTCTAATCTATAAACATATGAAAGTATAACATAAAATCAAGTGGGTTTTCAAAACAATAAGTTCGTAAGCGTTGAATTTTATCGGTTCGCGTAGCAAATTTATGAATAGCCTATAAACGTACTCACGTTTAAATATTTATACCTATTTATAGTGCTGATTATTATATGGGTATTACAAATGTTCGCGCCTGCGCTGGATGCGATGCTGCCCATCCGACCCACACTAGGTACTTCATCTCTCAACAAACGTTTTACTAATAATAGACTCTTATTAAAACGTTTCATCATCGTATTGACGTTGAAAGCGTCTTACTCAATCCCTGGAAATGCATCCTAAATTAAAAATGACTGCCAAGTTAATTTTGTTTTTAATGCTGAAACATTACATGAATTTTTACGTGGAATAAAAGAAGAGCAAACAACCTGTATGTGGGCGTTAAACTAGAAATGATTACTCAATCCTCATCTCTCTCTTTATCCCTTTCTGACTATGAAGTATTTCACTGATATGTTTTTATACTGCGAAGTATATGGATAGGATACCTATTAGTAGACTGAAACTACTATTGGACAAAATGTATACCATAGAGGTATGAATGTCAAAGTTTTCCCTAGAGATTTACACCTATATGGATGTTTGACGATTTACCAAGTTTGCTAATGAATTCTACAAATCTTTCACGTTTTAAATCTATACGCTAAAACAAAGGAACAAATCGTGACGATGTACTAAGCTAAATCTGCTTACTGTCACTACTGAATCAAACAATGAAATGAATGTCGATGTTTGTAAATAACCTGAAAACAATCGCATTACTACAAAGATTGTAGTAACTACGTTGTCATTTAAATTGTTTATAGATGCGATTCCAATTGTATTTTATATGATGTAGTGAAATAGCTGCCTCGGATGTTTTAAAAACTCATGTGCACAAGATTGCCTAGTGCGAATTATTACGTTCGGTGATCGGATTGGCCCGCTCCAAGTTCTTAACCAATCAGAGAGCCACAACTCGAACTCAGCACACAGAACACATAAAACAGGTAGAGTTTATTTGCGAAGATATAAGTCTTAAGTTGGATGATGAACAGTTCGGCATAAAAGCTGAAAGACATTTTCAGAAGCTTTTATTTCAAGTGCAATGTTTGAATGTATGTTAGTTATCTATCCTAAGCTGATTGAGCTGAAATTTAGCATAGGTGCCTATGTCAATGCCTTAATATGATACCATGGAGCTGGTCTGATGATCCCTATTGTATTTGATTACTTTGGAAGAGTCTTGATGACTTGATGAGTAGGTACTATGCTGCGCGATAATGGCTTATTATAAAAAGTGTTTTTTTTATTAAAAACTTATTAAACATCTATATAAACTTTCTAGTACTAGACTGCGATCCCACCTGATGGTAAGCAGTGATGCAATCTCTGATGTGTAAATCATAGAATCATAATCAATATAACAAAGGAATCAGATTTCCAAGGAAGGAAACTTTAAATACTGGACACAAGAAAACCCTTCACAATGATGCACGACTCTTCAAAATGGAGGCGGGTATTACCGATCGCATCAGCGAGATTTGACAGGAGGATACAATATATCACGTCCTACATAAATAGTTGGCAGAGGAGATAATAACGTTACCTGTCAGCTATCGTTGCTAATGCAAGTAATTACCACTATCAGCGTCATATCCCTGCAATAACCCTGTATTAGTCTTAGTCATCTGATGTTCGCGCAGATCGCCGGCAGATGGCGCCGCGCCAACGCCATTGTTTACTCTAGCCATAGCCGTAAAACAGAAATAAGGCCGTAATCAAAAGAACACGGTTACTTCTAACATTTGATACTATCAATGAATGAAAATAGATGCTGAAACTATTTCAGAAAGCTTGCTACATTCTTGCCCAATTACTTTTGTAGGTAAATTGTATTTGCAATTCATGTGGTCGTTGCCCTATCGCCTGGATTTATTTAAACGTTCTCTGAACTAGGTACCTACTATATAGTACGCAATGGAAAATCCACTTCATAATTGAATTTACAGACGCCTTCGCTCTAACATATTGTACACAGGAATGTCCCCAGTGATAAAAACCTACTATATCTAAGCATAGCCCGCACTCTTCAAAGAGATGTTAGCAAACCGCAGTAGCCCAGCAGGGCTGATACCCGAAATGGCGGGCCGCGAGAATTTTCTAAAAAGGAAACCCGTAATCCTAGAACAAAAAGGGCTACTAAGGGACATAAGTGTGGTTTTAATCAGTAAATGCCTGACACGCCCTTATGCTCCACCTCAAGCCGGAAGAAGTGATTGGATGATTGCTGACCTCAAAAAAAAGCTCTATGATATATCAAAGACAATCATCGAAAATGTGAATAAAGTTTTTAACCGACAACGTGAAAATTGGCTAATATTCTGGTCAGTGTAGCCGTACCTTAATATTAACTGGTCATTGTTATAAAAATTAACACATTTGACATTGAAACTTCAGGGTTGCATACTTATGCTCACGGTGTAATTTTAATGGGGAATTTGACTAAAAGACTGCAGACTACATGGTCGTAACCTATATGCTTTGTATCCTATCATTTACACATAGTTATTTAGGGATTAATTTAATATAATGACGACGACCACCTACAGCGACGTAAGACGTAGAGTTTACTAAAAATACATGTTAAATTAAGGAAGCATTTTATAGGCTAATAATGCTACCCATATAAAGTTAGACGCCGGAACTACGAGTATATAGCTTTAGCTAAGAATCGTAAAGATCTTACAAATTTTTAATTAAAATGAACACCTCTCTATTGAAGATATATCTTGCCAACAATTTTTAAAGTCAACAAGATTGAATGAAAAAGGGACTCAGAGGTCTTACCATGACGTGTTAAAATTCAAATTTTTAAATTCATTGTGAACACAGGGCACTTACAATGATCTTATATAAAATGTCAGGCATACGAGCGAGAAAGAGAGCTATACTATACACGAACTATACACCCAATATGTCTCCATCCCTTTAACAGTTCAGTTTAGGTCGTCAAATGGATCGCATTAACAGCTCATGATAAAATCTCAGAAGCAGTCTCTTTTCACCAAAAAAGAGAAAAGATAACCTTCGTTCTACTTTAACATCTTAGACAAACAGGGGGGTTCGCGCATGACGTCAAGTTACGAACGCTGATCATAACATCCCGACTTGAACATCCTTGCTGAGCGGATGCTGGCACCTCGCCAGCTCCACGTACGAACAGGAGAAATGATTTAACGCTTTATTTTCGACAGTTACATAGACTTCGGCTATATTCCGTTTACTACCATTGAACCTGTTTGCGCTAGGGTATAATTTTAGGAGCCATTCTGTAACTGAACTGAGCAGTTCTACACTAATATTATGAAGAGGTAAGTCTGTAAGTTTAGATGTAGAATCAAAAAGTAATCTGTGACACATAATCTTTTAAAATATAATATTTCAAATGCACGGTTTCACGAAATAGACAGCGTGAGCGAAGTAGCTGAAAAAGGTACTTAGCTATCATATGGGTCAACTGGAGGTGTTAAGAGGAGAGTCCTTAAGAAACACCTCAAAAGGCACTTACAGTTTTCAAAATTACACAAAAAAAAGATTGAAGGACCTAAATAGATGTCTTGACAGTTTCACCGCGAGATATTTGCAAACCTATCCTTAACTTCGAGACAAAAAAAAACAGGTTTTGCAAATATCTCGCGGTGAAACTGTTGGGACGTCTAATTAATTTCTTCGTAATTTTTTTTGTGTAATTCAGTGCGGTGTATTTTTAGAAATGTAACTGTAAGTGCCTTCTTAGATGTATCTTAAGGGTTCTCCTCTTAGTTCCTCCATAGTAGATGATCCGAAGACATTAATATGCCGCCTACACAGACACCATAATATCCATCTTGCTTACCTAGAGTACCTCATAAATACGTTTCAATATTCGACGCAACGACGACACTAGTAGGTTTTGTACTAGGCGACTATGACTCATGAGAGGTAGGTCTAGGTACCGTACAATTTCCCATAAGATTCATAACAAATTGGTCAGAGTTTTTGTAAAACCCCATGTGCCGATTCTGGTTATGACGTCACTGGTCACGCTCATAGACTTTTTTATGTGGTTAATGATCCAATGTCTTCTCGTGCTCTTAGGCGGGACGGGAGGGCGCGTCAGACTTATAATAATAATAATAATAATAATAATAGCCCTTTATTTCAGGCATCGAAGGCCCATAGAAAAAATACATAAAATAATCTTATAAAATAATAAACTAATAAATATCATAACAACAAAACTTGAACTATTTAATAATTATACACGTAACATCGGCGTCGTGTTCGGTGTGTGTGCTGGTGTGTGTTGCTTATGCTGACTTAAACTCTCTCCTATGTTCCTTCTTTGCCTTGCGTTCCAAGGACCTGGGTTTTCCTTCAGAAACGAACCCATGGCCCTAATAGGCTACGACCCTGCTGGCACATGAGTAAATAAACCAGCTGGGCCCCTAGAGTTTTGCTGACATCTCTTTGAGGCACGCGTGGAACACTACATGCTTTCGACGACTCGGGCTTGGTCTGGACGGCAAGATGGCGAGCTACCCATTGCTCGCCGTCCATAAGCCCACGCCTACGATGACGCCCATAGACTTACGAATATAATATAAATCATTACACTCTACAAACCAAATGAAAAACAAGTAAGTATGGATTCTGTTGTCAATAATACTTAATTAATGTAAATGAAATTAACCGTCAGTTTTATCTTCAAATGTGGCGACCCGGAAAACAAGAGTATCTTATCTGGCACGCCACTGTGACAGTAGTTGAAATTGCACTCATTTGGTAATTATAATGTGCATCATGGCTGTGTTAGGTAGTTGTGGTTCGATAGTGACGTTCTATTTACAAATAGATTGTTTGTCATGAAGTACTAATGACAGCATATTTGTATGAGCACCTAAATTAAGAATCAAGCGAGATTGTTTAAAAGTGTCACTGCAGCCCTGGAACGTCAAAGGAAACTGATGGAACACGAATAGGTTTTAGCCATTAAAGGTATGACAGAGTGAGCGAGAGCTCTCTCTCGCTCTATTCAGATAGGGAGAAATGATTTGGTGATTTTCTACCCTCATAAAAGACACAAAAAGAAAACCTTTTTTTTCAAAAAAAAGGTTTTCTTTTTGTGTCTTATTTTCAAAAATAAGAACTTAAAAAGACATACATTCATTCTTCAAATCAGATATGAGAAATATGACTAACAACTATAACGAACATAATTTTGAAGAAAACTAAAGGTGCTTTTTAAAAACTCAAAAATCTGAGGCAGAAATCGCACTATAACAAAAAAAAACCGTTTATTTCAAAAAATCACACACTCACACATATTGTATTATTGTCGTTCAATAAGGATTCATTATCATCATCATTTCAGCCGAAAGACGTCCACTGTTGGACATAGGCTAAATAAGAATTAAATATCAGAAATTAATGAAATACATGCAGCGGCCGCGATGTGGATTGCGGACCTCTTTAACAGACAATCAGTTTGTAAAACACGTGCTGAGATTTACGCTACGTCATAAGATTATGAGCAATATTTATTTATAGTAAACTAACTTCTGCCAGTGGCTTCGTCTGCGTAAAAAAAAACCCTTGAGGACATACTCCCGTGATTAAAAGTGTCCTATGTCTACTTATGTGTCCCGCTCAGCGGTTTAACAAATACGCAGAGGTAAAAATAAATAAACAAACAGATGGACAAAGTTACTTTCGCTTTTATAATATTTGCATAGAATATTCGATAATAATAATATCCTTGTATTAATATATTTTATGGGCAAGTTTGTGAGTCACTTCATCTTATATACATACATAGGTGTGATATTTAAAATTTTCTGTACATATTTAAATTAGGTGATTATAGGTATCTGAATCTCCGTGACACACCTATTTAATCGTATAAAACATATAAAAAGTCATATTCTTAGTTTCTGCAATGGATAATTTCAAACTAGAACAAAGTAGGGGGGTTGATTACAAAGAGCCTCCTCAAGTGACATCCGGTGCACCCTATATTGACAACCCCTTTACTAATTTTGCTGGCTATGCTTTCTCATAATGACAAGAGTTTTTGTCCTATGATACCGCACAAATCACAAGGATTTATAATACCAGTCCTAGGTTCGCTTTTCATGATCACAAACGATTTTCTCCTACAACACTGAAAAAAAGGGGATGCATACTATAAGTCCTACGCTTTCTCACGATGGCAAGAGGTTTTATCCTATAATACCGTATAAAGTACAAGGATTCACAATAGAAGTACTACGCTTTCCCACAATGACAAGCGATTTCCTATTGAAATTCGGAACGAAGAACGAGGTTCCATAATACACTTGCTACACTTTCTCACAATGGCAAAAGATTTTCTCCTATAACTTGATACGGAAATAGGTGGAACAAGGGTCCAAAATACTGTGTCTACTGGGTGGCCTTCCGATCTTTACACCGAAGCAATACAACTATATATAATGCAAGTGAAAACTTATTCACGATCAAGTCATTCACGCAACTCCGTTATCTATATGTCAATCACGTTTAGTCTATTGCCGCCGCGGTCAAGACTTACGACGCAGCTACGTATATTAAAATCGATTACAGTAGATAAGTTTACTTAAGGAATATTAATACATGTCCTTCTTAATACCTACCTACCTCCAGAGGTTCCATTGGAGGGATCAGATTATGCAATCTACTGATATTAAATAAAGCTGAAGAGTGTTTGTTTGAACACGCTAATCTCAGGAATTTCTGGTTCGAATTGAAAAGGTATTTTAGTGCTGGATAGCCCATTTATCAAGAAATCTATAGATATAGGAGTAGCAGTAACCAAAGAATCTGGTGAAACCGTATGGGCAGTTTGTGCAAAATGCACGATGGGAATATCCATCTACCCTTAGCTGAACCATGTATCGTCAGATTACGCCAACAATTATGAAAATTTGACCCTGCAAACTTGTCAAGAACCCATGACGTGTTAAAAGTCAGGCGTGCGAACGATAAAGAGAGATACAGCTATTTACCCTATTACTGTTCCATCCCTTTTACAGATTACTCAATGTCATCAAATAGATCGCATTAAGAGATTATGGTAGGGCTTCTGGCTAAATAAGCTCGTAAAACTAACAATAGCTGGTGAGCTGCAAACGATTACGAATAATGTGCATTGATCGTTGTTTGTTACACCAAAGCAGTCAATGCACATTATTGTTTACAACAAGAACATTACAATCAAGCCTGTCCTATTTTGACAATCTATTCAACAACCACTTAATGGTAATCGCAAGACAAGGACTAAGAAATGTTCTTGTCTACAACTTGTAACATTAAAATAAATCAGTTACCATCCACGCCTTAAACAAACAGTTTCAACACTTATAACTTCAAAGTTAGTTAAGATCCCTTCAACAAATACACAACTCCTTATATGGAAGAGTTGATTGTGTGGAGAAGACATACAAACTGTCGGCATTGACTCGATGATGGTCGAGACCTTGGCATCGTTATCTGCTGCCATTTAGCGATGATTTAACACGATTAGATCTAAGCTAAGTATTAAAGCGAACTAGTTTTAATTATTTAATAAACATCCTAACAAAACATTTCTTATACTTAATCGGAATAAACATAGCTACATATTAAGAAGGGTATGCACACGAGAACGTGTCAATTGAATTATTTCTTCAAAGACATGTTCCGAGAAACTTCGCACAAGTAATTCAATATACAAAAATTCTAGGGCTTCTTAAAACATGAGTACTGCGTACGAAAACAATCGTGTATTATAAAAGTAATAAAACAGAGGCGCTTCAATTTTAATGTCCAAAAAATCTCCCTAATCTCGTCAACAGGGAACAAGGACCCCTGACTCATTAATATGTATGTACTATATACAAGTTACGAGCTGCACCCATTGCAGTTGATGCTCATCTAAGCATATCGACTGCACAAATGGATTCAGAGTGCGTCCCCTCACGGCCCTCACAGGATTTAACTTTGGGGGCCTAGGTCACCCTCTAGGGGTGGCAAATAATGTGACTACCTAATGAATTGCATGGGGGTCTCCCCCAAACAATATTGGAAAGGGTTCAAATTGCTAAGCCAGCGAATTTCGCAGTGACTAAAGTGAACAGTACCTAGTTAAAGGCATTGGAAGTAAACTGTTTGTTGTACAAGGTAATGATTTATCTGATGGACTGGACAAGTGTGTTGATTAGTATTCAGAGATTCAATGTCAAGAACCATTTATAGCTTTAAGTTCGGTAAAGTAACGACCTGTGCCGCAATACCGGAAGATACGACATGCGACATTGGAAGGCCTCTTACAAGGTGGACCGATGACCTGGTGAGAGTCGCGGGAACATGATGAATGCGAGACACCGGATCAGTCATTGTGGCGACACTTGAAGGAGGTCTATGTCTATGTTCAACAGTGAACGTATTTTGGGCTGAAATTATGAACTAACCATAACTCTCAGTGATAATCAGCTAAATGTTGCATTCCCTTGTAGATGAAGTATCAAGATAGTATTCTTCCAGCCGGCCTACCAATACAACTGCAAATTAAAGCTAAGGATCAATTTAGATAGCTATCAGGCAGACAGCTCAATAGAAGCAATAAAATTAATTATGAACGTGATCTCACTTTAATTGAAAACAATCTTATCCAAGTGTTTGCTTTCACCAGCTCGCTAGGCATGATATCCTACGCCTAACGTCCATTACTGAGTTGACAATGAATATAATAAATTGTAACATCTATTTCCTAGTTAATCTACGCATTGTGTAAAGTAAGCACTCATCCGATATTGATTTTCTTGTATCTTTGGCGTTGACAATCACGAATCAGCATTTTGTCTTTGAGCATTAGTACATTCTTGCCAAAATAAGATTCATAACTATGTATTCGTCTAAATATCGTCCCGTCCTTGAGTTGAGGAATTTTTCGGATGAGTTACCGCGGCCCAGGATGGCAAAGAGCAAGTGAAGGAACACTGGTGGTTTTCATTATAAGCCTGACACTCCCTCTTGCTGCACCACGCAGATTAGGAGTTATTTGATGATAAAAAACAAATAATGTATTTGAGGTTGGCGCAGCACGGCTATACCGACATCCCTATTTGCAAGAAGCACAAAAATTATCTCCTTTTAAGCCATTATCATTTTCACATCATCCAACCATCGTTTCTTTGGTCTACCTGAACCATCAACCACATTCACACCAAAACTTATCAGTTGAAAACCAGCGTCAAGCAACTACTGCACTACGTAGTTGTCTGGCATTTTGCTGAACAGGACCTATTTGGCGCAGCCGTGAGAAGCACACTGTTATTGTTTGTTTCTTTTTAAAAACTATAAACATACAATACTTGTTTCTCAATAAGTGTGTTGTGTGTGTGTGCACCTTATTTTATATGCAAATACTTTCCCATTTAATTGCATTAACAATTAATTACGGTTCAAGGCTATTAACAGCACATCACAGGTAATCTTATTACGTATTTACCTTTTAGCACAACGACCTCGACGACCACTGGCGCTGTTAATGTTCAACTTATATAATGGAAGGGAAAATGTTACCACAATGTTAATAACGTATCGAGTCAACTTTCGCTAAAGACATAAGTTTCACTGCGCTTGGGAAATTGCGGTTTGACAAGCTGCGCATGAGTGCCGCTGATTATGATAAGGCTTTAGATCAAGAGATATCGTTGCGTCATAGATCGATCGATACCGAAATGGAATGGGCTTTTTCCCTTTTGGTTGTGAGAAATTTAGTTTCAATAGTCACGTACATGATTGAGTAAAATGGTTAGAGAACTTTTTGACTGAAAATGATGTTACTTTTTACATCATCAATCCAAAATCAATGAAAGAGACAAGAAAAGCACTGAGACAAAACAGTCTGAAATGAAAAGCGAAAGTTGAGTTGAGAGTTAGTAAAACATAATTTAGAAAGAGAATTTAAAAAGGAAATAAGTTGGAATTATGAAGACGAGGCTAGCGTGTACTTCGATAAAAGTGGGGTCCTTCTCCTAGCTAACCTACACGATAATTGTTTCGAAAGATTCGGTCTACTAGCTGATTCATCTGGACCATTCGCTCTAGACATGCATTTGATGCCACTTCAATCAATTCCTTATCCAAGCTGAACAAAAAATTTAACGCTCGATGTATAAAAACTTGTTACAAAAACTGCCACCTCAAATTACCGTGATAAACACCAGTAATTACTACTTTTCAGTGCCAATAAACACCACTACTTTGTTGTGATTTAACATTTAAGTAAATAAGGAAATTTAAATTTACTGAATTAAGATCATTTATGCTTCCTGAAGGGCATAAATTTACCGCAAATGAGACCTTGTTTACCTTTATAGGTACACATTTGTTCGTTATGATTTTATTGTATTTAAGTGCTTTAGTTATGTGCGTAACTTTGTTAATTATTT
Source organism: Mythimna lalbum (assembly GCA_949319445.1). Classification (NCBI taxonomy): domain Eukaryota; kingdom Metazoa; phylum Arthropoda; class Insecta; order Lepidoptera; family Noctuidae; genus Mythimna; species Mythimna lalbum. The sequence goes on along the minus strand of OX439346.1, from coordinate 17,837,667 downwards.
ATACATATAACATACATTTTTCTTTTTATTTTACAAGCTTTTATTTTTTTTACCTGTCCCGATGTTTGTCTGTCATCAAATCTTGTAAATTAAATTCGACCCACTTCCCGGTTGCGGACCGAAGGAGCTGAAATTTTGCAAGATGTAAATCAGATGACAATGCAAAATTATTATGACAAGGAGCTGATCTGATGATGGAACCGGAAGGTGGCTATAGAAACTTGGTAGCTAAACGACACAACCCCATTGAGTTTGGGCTCGTATGATGCGTCTTGACGAGTATTAATTATATAGGTATACCGAGCTATAAAAGCTTCCTATGAAAATATATTTTTATTTAAAGCTTGTTTAAATTAGCGTATACTGCTGGGAAAATACCTTCCTTAAATCCTTTCAGGAATTCTTTTGCTATGTCACCTCGTACCAGTCCCACTGACGATGACACTGGTACAAGGCAGCTTACGCTTCCAGGTCGTCAGACCATCTGGGCCCGCTTCAGTGGCTCCGTCTGACTTCCCACTAAGTGGAAAGTTTTTCCCATCTGTAACAGCTGGGCTAGTCTTATATATTATGTTAACCCAAGATTTGTATTACACCGGGTGCATAAAAACCCTGAACCAAACCAAAACAGAATCTACCCATTACCTTTGAGATATTTTTTTTTTAAGTAAAGGCTTCCTCAAGAACTTTTAGTAGGTACTTATACACTAAGACTATTTAATAAGTTTAAATTACACATTACAATTAATATTAGTTAGAACATATCAAAATATGGTTAAATTTTGATATGTTAAATCTATACTAATATTATAAAGAGGTAAAATTTGTAAGTTTGTATGTAGGGGGTAATCTCTGGAAGTACTGGTCCGATTGCTAAAATTTTTTCACCGATAGAAAGCTGCTTTATTCCTGAGTGACATAGGCTATATTTTATGTACGCGGGCGAAGCCGCTGGCAAAAGCTAGTTATTCATAAATTTAGCAAAATGAGAAATATGTATTGCAAAATTTGAAAGAAAAATTGACAAGTTGAAACTTACATTGTATAACCTAATCTTATTAGGATGACTGCTACAATTCGCTACGGTTAGTTTATGCGATAATTCTACCTTGTGACGGCTTCTGTTTACAGGTTATGTAAGACAACAGTACAATAACATAGCTAAATGTATAATAACAAGGTACACTTTTAACATTTTTGATCCCTCAGATATAAAGAATCATAAAATTCGCTCTACATTGAAGCAAAAAACAATTTGCTACTGAAAAACTTCTCGAGATTATGCGAAACAATGGAATGAATCCGTTATCTCGAAATACAATCTGTTATTCGGATAGTTTATTAAAAAAAATACTCATTATTTTTTATCTTTTAGACAAAGATGTCTGACAATTACAATAAAATCCAAGGTTCTGAGAAGTGTGCGAGGAAAATTTAAAAACAATAGTTGAATTTAAACGTCACAATGTCTTTTAATCATTATGGGCCAAATAAAAATATATATGCGTGTTCTTTATGCAATTAAGTTAATTTGCATACCTTTCACTTTTACGTCTATCATTATAATATTTATTTACCTCACTATAATTAATTTATTCATCTACTGCAAACACGTCGACAACTTTCGTGCAACTTGCCATCAACCATACGTTTTCCACTAAGTACCCATAAACAGTGGAGTTTCTTGGCGATTAAATGGCAATAACTCCAATACAGTGAGCAATCAGTCGTAACTGTCACAACTCATTTAGCATTTATCTATCACATCAGAAAGTGGACACGTCCACATCGGCAGTAATTTCCCCTCGCGTGATCACATCTCCGTACCTGCGAGTTGCGTATACGTCTCGATAGAAACTTGCGTATCAAGCCAATACACGATTAATGGCATTAAGTGCTTCATTTGCCAAAATCACGCAGACTATTTCACCCTTTCGGATAACGTTTAGAATGGAATATAGTATAATATATTTTAAGTAGAAATATCGATCTCAGTATCGGCTACGAAAAGTTATCTACGAATAGTTAGAATCGGTATCGGAATTGAGATCAATTCATGAAAAAGAAAACAATATTCGATGAGCAACCTTATCGACGCTCAGATATTTCGTGGTTGTTATTGAATCTCGTCATGATCACAGTCGTAGTTTCGTGAAGTCTCTTAGACCGAGTCGGAACGAATCGTCGCAGTTACTGTTAATTGCATCACACACGTCAGGAAGTGGTCATTATAACACTTTTACAAGGAGCACTGCTCATGCGCACTGATCAATTAACGGCTGTTCTGATCGAGTTTGACACGACAGGTAGCGCCGCACGGTATTTTTATGCAATACCTTACTATCATAGTGGCACGTTACATAAACTATAAAATCGATAATTATTATGCTGTAACAGTTACAAGCTTAGGTGGAATGTTTAGGATTTAATCATTTCACAGTATCGCATTAATGTGCTATCTCGAACAATTAGTGACACAGTGATTATGATCATTCTTCTATTTGCTTGAATAACGATTTAAAGTGATTGATACATCTCTAACACGCAAAGGCCCGTCTTTGCCTTGATTTATTAACGGCTGTCCATCTTCTACAGTGTAAATTAAATCTTCAATGAAGCTCATAGCTTTAATGAGGTTGAATCCCCAGCTAATATTACAGTAAACTGCTTATAAAGTCAAATATTGAATACGGAATTCCCACTCGCGAGCCTGACTCATCTGTACTGAATTTTATCAGAATATCTAAATGATTTTTATCTTTTCACTTGCGTTCTAGAGCACTTTCCAGATGAATGCAAAAAACAAAATCTCAGAAATAGGTAGAATTCTCACGGGTTAGTGTGTGGGTTGACATCTATGTACATAGACTTCCAATGTGCGTAATGATAATGATTGTCGGCTCGGGTCAGTCATTAAGGTAAACTTGTACATTACCTTAGCGAGAGCCGCTAGGTTCACTTTCTAAGTTTGTAGTTGTACACATGCCTTTAATATGAAAATAATTACTTTAAATTCGCAGGAAACTTATAAAGCATGATGTCAACTTGTAAATTATGGTTTTGTATACATAGGTACGTGTGCTGTTTACACTCATAAAGTACTATATTAGGACGGTATTTCACAACACTGCGCATTGCTTACTGTTTACGTTCGCTTGGTATTTCAGTGGTTTAAAAACAGAATAAGAACTGTACCGGGTATCGACATTAATATTTACAATTCCAGTAAGAATAAACAGGGGCTTGTGTTAATAATTATTTGGAGTTGGCACGTCAGCCATCTTTTTTCAAGACATTTCATAATAACTTTCTTTAAGAAAGCCTATGCCAATATTTTGGGCTTGCGGACGGCGATTTATGTGTAACTCGCCGTCGTTTCTTAAAGACCTCTCTTTCAGACACGAGCAGCTAAGGCTACGCGACTGATCGAAGGAGTACCGTGGTCCTGGAACTAAATGGGCATTTGAAGATTTACACACACTCCCTCTTGCTCCACTTACATACAGCGGGAGGATTTATTGGATGATTTCCCACTTCAAATAAGAAAAGTCATGACAAAACCTTGAGTTTAGTCTACTTCATCCAACTTTAAATACGACCAGATATGCTGGAATCTTCATAATATAGGCAAGTATTGTCTACCAGGGGCTTTAGATGGTGCTCTTTAGGTCCATCCCTTAGATACGTACCCCACAAGGGGTGTCCTTAGTTAAGTAAGCCCTGGCTGGAGACTTCGGTTCTCGAATTGAGGCCGCCACAGGTAAGTCCGGTTAAGCAGCCGACAACCTCCTAGAAGTTGACCTGCGAGGCTGCGAGAGGCCACACATAAAAAAAACCAAATGGATCGCATTAAGCTCTTACCACAAGCTCTTGTGGTAGGGCCTCAGTATTGCTACATTATAAAACAAGCACTTGAATGAAAAGCTTATCTACATATTGGATACACAGATTAATCCATTGATGTTTTATAACATTTACTCATAGCTCAACCATCGCATATCTGTTAAGCCTGAGGCCTCTTCGTAATGTTGCTTGTAATATTGCCGCGTATTATTTATTATAAACATAATTATAGTACTTATAATCAATTAAGACAAGGCAAACTGTGAGAACATAGTTGACAGACTCCTACGCATGTGTTGCCAGCGGATGCTGATCCATGGTCCTTTTTTATTTAGCCAACCAACGTGTGAAGGTTGCATTACATTATTATTTAAAAAAAAAAAAACTTTAATAATATATTTTTTTTAACTTTTTGCGGATTTAATGCGGCATCCTCAACCAGTCAACGTTTGGTTGAAAAATGCTACAATTATTGATATATTTTTTTTATATGTAAATAATTTGGCTAGCTGTTGTCTATGATCGATTTTCTACTCGATCAATTTTTTATAAGCTGTAAGTCCTCCAAGCTGTATAAAGGAAATTAATATGGTTATCTGAATACCTGGTATATTAATATCACACTATATTATAATATAATAAAGGCGATAGTTTGTGACTATCTAATGTGTATATTTGTATACATACTTCTTACATAAGAATATACTCAAACGGTTACACGGATTAGAATAAAATTTGACGCACAGGTAAGACCTTAGATTTGCTTTAACTATATCTCAGTAGTATGTCTTCTTAAAATTATTTGCTAGTTTGACGCGGACGAAGACGGTGGCAGAAGTTCTATTGTAGTCTATAATACTCGTAAACAAGTAATTGCTAAATATTCATACATTCGAGATGCGTAGGAATGACCAAGTTCTATAGTGGAATCTAGTAGGTCAAGCGATAAGATAAATTCCTATATATCGTTAGAATTTTTTTAATGAAACGTAAAGTACAATCAATTACACAAGTCCACGACCAAATAGCCCAGAAAACACTGGCCACCTGCCTTGTGAGATTGGTTTTAATGATCAGTAACTTACCGGTACAACTTTTTGTTGCTGATCGTACATTGATTTAGTAATAAATAACAATCAATCTAACACCTACGCGTGTATCTCAAGATAATATATACCAAGAAGGTATGTAGTACTAAGGTATAAGATTCAATTATACTACTAGTTTTTGCCCGCAAATTCGTCCGTGTGAATGTCGATTATTGCAGCCCCGAAATCGATGTCTAAGCCAGATAAAAAGCAGCCTATGTACTTTCTTCAGGTTCAAACTTATTCTGTACTAAATTTCATCAAAATTGGTTCAGGCATTTACTGTGAAAGCGGGATAAACAGAGTTACTTTCATATGTATAATATTAGTGTGAAGTGAAGTAAGTAAAGTAGACAAAATAACTATAGTCACTTATAGGCTAAAGTTATATCTCAATTCTGCCTTGTGAATAAAATACGTTATAATTAATGCATTCTTAAACACCCTGTTGAGCCTCCAATCGGAATTTAATGGCAGCCTCTGTCAATATGATTGTTTTGTCAATGGGCTATCTGTTACAATCAGTTGAACATTATATTGTCTTGGTTCAACTACTAATAATCCGCTGCGTCAAATTCTTTCGTTTATCCAGTGTCGTATTGCTAGCAATAAAAATTATTACAATACAAACCATTCCGAAATACAAGTAACCCAAAACCGATTTGTTGCAAATGTTTACACAGTACAACAGAAACCTTATGACATTAATTCCAAAACAGCTGATCGAATCACACAAAACAGCACAATAGCACTAGCACTAACAGATTTTATATCTTCCAATAAATTTCCACGCACTGAACTTTACTTTCAATCACAAAAGCACGTCGTGCGTCAAAAATTTTTTGCTAGAAGAAAATCGCGCCCGACAGTTTTCGAAGTTCAAAAAACCGATCGGTGTTCGGCTCCGCAGTGTGGCGAGTCGGAAGCGGCGACGCACACTGGCGGGACGCCGAGTACGCCTCGCGTCTGCCGCCATTGACTCAGAGAAAAGTAGGGGCGTCACTCACAAGTCACAATCAACGTATATAATTTTCCGCTTATTAACAATTAAAATCCGAACCGCACACGATTTTTCAGCGAAATGACTCTATTGTCGTATGCGCGCCCCAGAGAAAGCACACATAATTATGGTTAATTACTTAACTACGTTTGTTTACTTTCCATTATTTTTATGTTTACTGCTTAATATTTCACACAGCGATTAAGTTAATAACAATGCGTTATTATGAGGTGTTTATTCACTTTGCTCTTACATTTCACACTTAATTTAAATAGAGGAAAGACAATGCATCTGAAAAGTCTATTCTTCGATTATCGGATTTCTTCACAAGAGTCAGCGTAGCGCGTGCCCATCTATGAGACCGACGTGGCAGCCCTGACAATTCATTACAAGAGACAATAGACAGTAGCTATATCAGTTGTCGACGACTGATATCAACGGACACTGGAAATGCATCGCGTCGAGTCCAATATTGGAAATATTATGATGAATCACTGGTTGCATCCAAAAACGCCGCGCGCTATATTTGGCAGGGTTAAAAACGTTATGGATGATATTCGTTAATGTCGCAGACGCCCCGCCTACGTGCCGTGCCAATGCCGACTGCAAGTCTGTATCATGTTTTACGATCGTATTAAAATATGCATCGATATGCAACTCTGTCATCAGTTATTAAAACTAACAACTAATGCTTATTGTGCATGTGGTTTTCTTTACTAACAATGTGTTTGATTTAATTGTTTTTGTGGTTTTAACTATGAACGTTAATATTATAATTGCCAAGTCACATGACCGGAAAATCAAGTTCACAACCTTTATGAAGCGGTGGGCGATCATTACTAATACATAAAAATAGACTAATATTCTCTTTATTTATTACAATAGTCACATTCATAGAGTAAGGATAACTCTATAAACACTTATAAATATTGATGGTGTCTTGCGGCGCCTTAATCACGCCAGCACATGAATCACGTATTGGTCATAACGCACACACTGCCATAGACGATTTCATAGGGCAGAGAGACTATAGACAACTGAGCTGTACTCCTTTCATAAAGTTCAATAACGTCTGTGTGGTAGTGAGTGCTGAGGACTGAGGGTGAGGACACACCTTTCAAGTCAAGTTGTGCTTTTCCATTTTTATTCTGCGACCATTTTAATTATCGGATGTTTTGGTTGAGTTTATTACAAAATAGACGAGCGAGATTCATTTAAATGAAGTGGGCTGTCAAATTGGTAGTCTCTCGTAAAGATGATGAATACATTATGGAAAAATATTTCAGATTTTAGTGCAGTTTTTGAGAGTATTTTCCCTTAGCTAGTTACGTAACATCGAAGGCAAAACTAAGTGTATAAAAAAAATGCTGACTATTCATATTTTCAGTCTGAAAATTGAATCTCTTCAATTCTCTGCTCCTATAAATCTTATTTTTTTCTTTTTTGACTAATGCTAAAACCACGTCCCACCATTTTAAGAAGAAGCCATGGGTAGCTCGCTGTCCGATCGTCCGGACGGTAAATATCCGGACCGGACCCAAGACGTCGACGGCGCGCACTGGTCCCGCGCGCCTCAAGGAGTTGTCAGCAATAGCAGGGGCCCAGCTGGGGCGAAGCCTACTGGGGCCAGGGTTATCCGAAAGGAAGCTCAAGCCCCGGTATGAAGGCTAGAAGGACCGGGGTGGGTTTTTAGTCAGTAAGAGTCTGACACTATCTACCGCTCCACCCAAGAGCGAGTTTTGTCACTAATGATTTAACCCACAGAAAAAAAAGGACACCAAGTAGGTAAATAATATTTATGTATGATTTTAGGTTTATTTATGTAAGCTGGTATTGTTCCACGAACTGTAGGTATGTATGGAATTGTTTTCAGTAGGTTTTCCTGCCCGAGATATTGGTAAGTAAACCGTCGTAAATATACATATAAAGTAAACAGGATATTATATATTCATTTCACCTTTTCATTGAATGTCAACATATAAAAACTGAAAATTTAACTGAACTACGTACCTCACAGAAAAATTAAACCAATCCAGTATATCTCGCAAGTTATATACTTATTTAACTTTCCGACGTTTTTGCTAAACACTTTAGCAACTATAAGCCAGTGATTTACTGGCTTATAAATACAGAGTAGTCGACGGTAAAACTTGAAATTTCTCGTTCAGTACTTTCGAAACACTGGTAGTAACAACTTGATCGGCAAACTGACGCCAGTTCTATTAAGAATTCAGTTTTTATTCGGAAACCAGCCGGTCCTTATAGACAGACAATGTGTTGAATACGAATTAATATTCAGGACAAGCAACAGTTCGTAGGAACTGATGTGTAAGCCGCCTTTACTTCCTTATCAAGCCTTACTGACTAACGCTGCATATTATTTAGGTAAACGAGGCATCGAACTCGTAATTTTAAAATATTTGTTCCTAATAAAAGTTTTATGTTACTGTTAGTCACACACAGGACAGTGCAACAGTCATCAAGAAATGAGACAAAGAATCACGAAGTTGACCGAAATTAATCACTCCAGTCGTTAAATTACAATTAACCGAAATGGTTATCAAATTATCTTCATTCTTAGTAATTAACACCGAATTTAAACACGTCGCGAGTCAAGCGACACTGCACTTTAGCCAATAAATTCCCAATGTCAGTGACATCTTCAAACGGTTCACCGTGAACTAAAAAAAAAAAAATGACAAACAAACATTCCTTCCATAATCAGGAAGTCTCCAAAAAGGGTAACAAATTACATCGAAAGATCAATGGTTTTTTTCTACACTAAGTGCTAAGACGGCCGCGGTTAGTTTTCCAACCACCAAAAATATGACGAAAACGAAAAAAAAAAAATTTAACTCGAGTTCGAAATTAGAATTTCTTTTTCGTGGACGTCCGCTATTTCGGAGTCGTCAATCGACCCGTGTTCGCTTACCGACAAAGTTCGTGTCGTGTCGTGCGACAGGTTAAACAGTTCGTATTTTAAGTTCTCGAAAATATGAAAGCTGACTGATGGTCCGAGCTTTTGTATTGTCGCGCTGCGTTCTATTTTGGATACGAGCTTCAAAGACTTATTTTCAGGAATCGTATTTTAGTCTAGGAAGTCGAGTTTAGTTAAATCATTAGTTAAACTAAATATTAGGTTGAATATATTTTGTAAGTCAGTGAGTGTTTTAAGAGATTTCCGTTAGACAGTGGAATTATGTATTCTGAACAAGGCAAGGCCTTTATTCATTTTTAGTAGGTAATAATCGACTTTTTCCGCACTATGGTGTCAGATTTTTGCTGACTAAACCCCACCTGTGTCCTTCAGTTACCCAGACCAGGGTTAGAGATTAAATAACCATAATAGGTACAGGCTATTACCACGTTTTCGATAATAAGGTAATATTAATAAAAATATTTTCAAACTCAACAACAGCGTCTTTATAACACCTCTAAGGTATGTTATAACTTTTGCCAACGGTTTCGATCTGACAAGACCTGCTGAGCCTGCAGAAATGCCGTGCAATAGTTGGTACCGTGGTTATATAACCTTATGACCGTCACGTAAAAAAAGCAAATGCGTGATCTCAACGCCAACGGGAAACGCGGCGATTTCATGCTTTAACAACACAAATAAGAAAAACAATACTTTCTTATAAGATTTATTAGCGTTTAAGTCTGTCTTGTAGTTGTGACGGTGGCGTGCTGGGCACATTTTGGTTTATCATTTAATTTGACTGGCGGACTAAAAAATTATTAATAGGGTTTTTCATATGCTATACAACATTCAATATTATGTATATTATTTTATGGAATAAATTAAGACGAACAAATAACAAATTAATTAAGTGAATGAGGTATTTAAATAACATATAGATACTCGTACATATTTCAAATTTGAGATACCGAGAAACGTATTGTTTTGAAAATAATGTTGAGGCTACTTACGGATAGAAGGGTCTTTCTGCGCTACGCTTTTTTTGGAGGCTACACTCAATTATGTATTAACATCAGCAAAAACTTATCTTCTAACTTTTTCTAAACTATATTCAGGTCGGGATTAAGGGTCAGCGTATACTAGCTTTTGCCCACAGCTTAGCCTGCATAGGCTAAAATATAGCCTATGTCACTCAGGAATGAAGCAGCTTTCTATTGGAGAAATAATTTAAGCAATCGGACCAGTACTTCCAGAGATTACCCCCTACATACAAACTTAACAATTTTACCTCTTTATAATATTAGTATAGATAACTAAACTAGCTTTTGCTTGCAGCTTCGCCAACGTACACAAAATATAGCCTATGTAACTCAGGAATAAAGCAGCTTTCTATCGGTGAATAAAAAGTTGGTCTTATCGCACAGAGCAATCAAATATTAGGACTGTAAAATAAAGAAACCCAAGCTACACTATCAAATTCAACCCCTTGTCGTGCTACAGCCAGATAAAATCAACTGCATATTTGCGTATCAACTCGGAGATTGATAGTAACAGGGTGGGGCAACGGGACAGCGCACACGAGTCGAGGGACCGATGTCAATTAAAAACTGCTGGGCCCTAATTGTGCCCATTTTAGCTCGATTGCGCCAGACGCCCGAAGGGACACCGAACGCTCTGTCGCGTGTCCAATCGCAATACGGTCGCGCAGTGGAGAAAAACATATGTACACGTATTATTAAACTTCATAACTTATTATGACTAATATTTGTCAAGCGGTTTTACAAGTTTTTAGTTGGAAACTTTTTGATTTGTGGTTTCAAGTGGGACCACTACTACGGTACCCGTTTTTTAAGCAACCGTTCGCGATCGATCTAGGTCTATTTCTAGTTCTTCATTATTATCACTTTATCCGACAGACGTCCAATACTTACCAGAAAGGCTTCCCCCAAGTCACATTTTAACGACCGATCCTCTGAGTCTCTCGTCCAGCGAATTCTCGCGGCCTTTACCAAGTAATCGACCCACATTGCGGAAAGCCTTTCAACGCTGCGTTTTCCAGTAGGTACGTGGTTCCCACTCCAGAACCATTCTTTCCTTCCTGGTGTTTATCCTTAAGTATCTATTCGTACCTACCAAGTTCTTAGTATTGTATCTTGGTCAGGCATTACCAAAAATATAACAAAGCTATGTTTCCTAAATGGGAATAATCAAATTTAAAGTTTTCCTCGTCCACGTCAGATAGCGTTTTCGAAACTAGTTAACTGTTGTTGCTTTTAAGCCGTGCTGCAATGAAATTCAAAACAATAAAACTGTGGAAAAAGTTTAGAAAAAAAAAAAGGATCTAACTGAGCGTCGTCCAAAAGGTGAGACAATAGCACCAACAAAAAATCTCAGGACTGGCTGTTTCACAAGACACTACGCAACGAAGATAAGGAATCCGTTAAAGAAGCTAATATTCTCACTAATTTTAGGAGTCATAAAAAGAGTGACAAGTATGCAGCAGGGGCGTGAAACATTTGGAAAAATCGATTGGAGACGGCTGACGGGTGCGCTAGCGTCACGGTGCGCGCCCTTCTTGCGTTAGGTTGGTACCACTGCTCGAAACGTCACTCTGAGTAAACGCTAACTAATGAAGTGAAAACTTGTTAATATTATACATGATTAATGCCAGTTTTATGGAACTTCGTTTGGTTTCGCGGAAGCTAGCGCGTAAATGGGTATGTTAATAAATTTGCCCTACTTCATCCAATTAACTATTTCCTGAAAGTTCAAAAGCGAAAGTTATCATGTTTCATAACTGACCTTTCATTAAAAACTTGGAGTATTCAAACTTCAGCTTTAGCTTTTTAACTCGATGAAATGTTCAGATATAATTGTCCATTCGTACCTATAACTAGTAAGTTTTTGAAGTGATTTTAATTTCAGTTTTAAACTTTTTCCTCATTACCATCGCTATAACCGCATGAAGTGAAGAAGTGATATAAACAAAAAATACAAAACTAAGACTATTTTTCTAGCAAATAGAGTGCTGGGAAACTATGAGAATGAGGGAGGACCACAATCTGCCAATGGATTTGTCATAAGAATGGGCCCTAATACATTTAATAAACACAGAAATTCATGCAAAATCAAATAATTGACTTATACCCTTTGACTGGCCTGTTGGTCTAGTGGTTAGTGGCCCTGACTGCTATGCCGGAGGTCGTGGGTTCGATTCCCACCCAGGACAAATGTTTATGTGATGAGCATGATCATTTGTTCTGTGTCTGGGTGTAATTTATCTATAAAATGTATGTATTTAGAAATATATAAGTATGTTTATCAGTTGTCTAGTACCCGTAACACAAGCTCTGCTTAGCATGGGACTAGATGGCGTTGTGTGATAGTTGTGGAATATTATTATATTATTATTTATTATTATTATACCCAAACAGCAAAAAAAAATCTGTAAGGTTTTCTGAACTAAAACTATTTACAGAATGCGGTCCTCGTATTTTTGACACTCAATTCCATCCAGCAACACCAGGTCTGATAAAATTGTTGTAACCTATTTATCATCACTCGGAAAAAGTTTTCGTGTAAGTAGCTTCCTGAAGTTCAGATGGCAATGAGTGAATAGTAGTGTAGCGACATCTATATACGGAGCATAAAACTATTACAGCGCCATCTAGTATCGAGTAGAAACATTTCTAACATCTGGTCGCTAGAGGGCTTTAGTATCAAGTTGTGTCCACTGTACGCTAGATGGCGCTAAACTAAAATACTAATAAAACATTAAATTATTACAAACCTTGAACAGGCATTGCTCGTAATGAGACAGCATCTTCTTCTATTTCTTCTTCAACTTCTTCCTCTGTTATCGACGGCGGTGCAGCCCAACAGCGGAGTCTGACGCCGGCAGTGCCAACGTTTGCTCCGTTGTCAAGCCTCACGCGAGGAAGACTTCTTGAAGAGTATTCCCCGTTATTATTGGTCTGCCAAACAAAATTTTTTATATTAGTATCTTATTCTGGAATTTTTAAGTACTGGAGTGTAAAAATTAAGATTTTCTACTTCGTGAAAATAATTAAAGTTGCCAGTTACTCTTCTAATTACTAATTAGGTGTATTTGGCTACTGATGCAAATGTAAAGGAAGTTGCTGTCTAAAGCACTACACCTGTATGCATATGATAAAATTAAGCTAATCAAAATCCATTGCAATGAAATAAAATCGGATGCGATGCAAAAACAAATGGTAAGCGAAATAGGAATTCACTGATCAATTATCAAGGAAATAAAATTAATAAGAATTACAAAGGTATGGTGCACACAGGTGTTAACACAACGCATCGAGATTTTGAAAAAAATTTCACACGGTCATGTGAAAATGTTTCTACAAAAACTGTTTTTCTTATCCTCGATGTGCCATATTTAAAGCCGGTTAATCACAAACTGTACATCTTTAATTCTTTATCATCATATTGGAGGCCTTCCCCAAGTGTAACCACAACGGCCTGTCCTGTTGGTCTCGCATCCATCAGATTCGCGCAATTCTAATCGGAGCTATCGGTCCACTATGTGGGTGTCTCTGTCTTCCGGTACATGATTGCCACTCCAGAACCCTTTGGCCTCATCGATCATTTGTTCAGCGAGCATTGTGTCCTGCCCACGCTTAAATTTGACGATTCTACGGGCGATGTCGGTAATTTTGGTTCTCCTGCGGATGCCTTCATTTCTGATTCGATCACGCAAGAAAGCTCTGAGCATAGCCCTCTGCATTGCCTTTTAAGTGACTTTAAAGCTAGAACTACGTACATTAGACCGACGCACACGTGTAACACAACACAATTTATTTGTACGTAGAACGACATCGCGTGGCGTGGCGTAGACCAAGTGTATTGCTGTATTTAGTGTGTAGCTCTACAAGTCTAGTGTCCATATAAAATGTATGGAGACCGAAGCGCCCAGATCGGCGTGTGTGGCACATGTGTGCGCAGTGTAATCCTAGCTTCAGTCTACCAAACTGTATCTATATTATTAAGTAAATACAACAACCAGATAAATAAATGCAGTAGTTTGGTTTATAATCACGCGCACCGTTGAATGAACGACTCACATTTACTTTGTAGGCACGAAGCAGCAGCTGCTTGCTGATAATGATACGTTATGGAGAATAAATACTACTTTAAATAAGGCAATGTTGTGAGAAGGGATTTGTAAATCAAGCTTAAACAGCTTATCGGTGCAATACGAGAGATAAATGAAGGATACGCTGACTGGGATATGGTATTTTTTGAGTAAGAAATTCAACGTTACCTTTAAGAGTTTTCTAGCAAATATAAATACATAACAAATATAAAAATAACAAAATGCAACCACAGGTATGAATTAAAAAAATAAGAAAAAAAAAAGTAAGTTGGTACTCTTGTGCAAAATGCCTATGTATCCAGCCATAGCAGTTTTTTTTTTTGACCTTGCAGTTTAGAATATATGGCCGAACAGTGAATTTATGATTTTAACTTCTACAGTACAGCTAGGAGTTGAACCCAAAACACTCCCCAATCAAAGAATCATTAATTCTAAAATAAAGCTAAAAAAAATCACCCAAAATCAAAAACAAGTTGACATAAACATAAGAATAGACCATGTCAATTTGTTTTTAACTGGGGATTTTTTAAATTGAACCTTGAACTATCCTAGACACTTATGTGATGTGAAAACATTTGATATTCAAATCCTAAACTAACATGCGGATCTCTAAGCAAACATATAAAAAGCATGCTTGTAACGTGTGTTCCTGAGGATGTCACCAGTAAAGCATATTCTATCGCTGTGAGTAACGGGTCAACATCCCGTCATCGCTAAGCATTATCGCTGTTTTTTTGCTAAGCTATTTTAGGAGATCCTGCCGTACGACGGATTTCGCGTAAGTCACGGTGAATGAAACTGTCTTGTAGCTACTTACGTCTCAAGATATACGAGTGATATAAAAATAAGCTGCGTGGAGAAAAGAGACGTTTGAATAAAGACCCGCATTTATGAGCCACATACAGCAATAAACTATGACTTTTAGTTTATTAATAAAAATCTAAAGAAGAAAATATTGCTTTTTCTAGGAGGAAATCATGTAGCTACATATTGTGACGCATAGGTAAGCACCTACCGTACAAAACAACTAATTGAAACCTTATTTAGACCAAATGACGATATCTGATGTATATTAGCTTGGTTTTGAAAGTGGGAAACCGTCTTAAAAATTCCACCCACTCTGGCATAGTTGGAGGAGCTAAAACGAGTATCAGACTTTTACTGACCCACCCTTGTTTTTTCAGTTGCTTTTTGCTTTCTAAGGCCGTGGAGACTTTTTCGAGCAATGTAAATCCCGCAGCCCTGACCGGCGGCCTCTGCCCTAGCAGGCCCCGTCAAATTATGCTAAGATCTCTGGAGTGCATGGACATGGATGGCGGTTCTCCGCCCAAGCGAAGGAGACCTCTGGGTGATTCGGACAATGAATGGAATATATAGCTTTAAGGTACCATTGAAATGGTTTGACTATAGAGATCATCTTCACATAGGTACTAACTATACTCTAAAGAGGATTTAGAACTAATAAGGTACATTATAAAGAAGAAAAATACTAATTCCAGTTTAAAATTTAAAAAAAAAGTCGAGCGGATAATAGTTGTTTTTTTTTTTACTTTGTGTCCTTTTTGTGTGTGTCGTTGAAATAAATCCTACACTATTACGCGAATAAATATTTTTATTATCTTAGAACCCTACAGTAAACATATTGATTTAAAACACGCACGCACTCAGTCACTGCAAGAGGTGTTATGAATAACCGCAGTAGGCTCAATGTACGATAATTAATTATCTAATTAAGTAGCCGAATAAATGACTACGATGTATAATTTACTGTTCTATAATGCGCAGTAATTTCAAACTAATTAGGTACAATGTAGGTGAGCCAATCGGGTATTGGAATGGCTATCGTGGGAACGAGAATGTACCACTGCACTATATCGATGTTACCGGATTATTTCGAGGCCTTATACGGGTCCTCTCGCCTCGAGATCATCTCGCCCGTTGAGATAGTGTTCAACTGTACGGTACAGGCGAGCTACTGAGAACTGCTTACAAAGCTTAACTTGATTAGATTGATTACAAACTTGTTACCGTTGATTACACTGTTTTGACAAGATCTATAATACACCGTGGGAAATGTCAAACGGCTCTCATGAATGTAGGTATTATGACTATGATAAATAGACTAGCTACAAAAGCAACTGGAGAATTGGAATAGTCTTAAAATATCCGATTCAGCGGACATGATGATGGGCCAGAGATCGCCCTACTAGATAGAGGGTTATAAGGAGAAAGGGAAGGACTTGGCCCAGCCGTGGGACACAATATAGACTAAAAATAAACAAAAAATCTAAATCCCTTTCAAACTATTAAAAAATTAACTACCTAACGGGTTTTCGTAATAACCGTCCTGAAATCCGTTGTTTGGTATGGACTATTGTTTCAGATAATGATCCTCGTTATTAACAAATGCTGAAGCACAATCACATATTTCACTCAAACTGACTATTCATAATTCTTCATTAACACACACGACTCCATTCACTCATGACTCTTTATTATCGCCAGCATTGCAAATCTGGAAAATTATTTTTATTTATTAATCACTAATTGCACCTTACCTACTAATGATTAAATCCTGCACAATTAATGAAGTAACGATAGAAAAAAGTTCACAATCACAATGCTTCAACATCGTAACATAATATTGCACAATATCGGTGCATAATGCATGGAAGTATGTAAGAACAAATGCCATACAATAGGAGTACCTAACACCCGAGCGGCGGCGGAAGAATCCGAAGCACGCGTTTATTTCCCATTATTCCCCGCGTATGACATACGTCATGTGAACGGAGTGAATACTTGGAGCGTGACGCTGATCGCCACCTGATACTAAGTCGCTCAATGTCCTTGCTGTACCTCTCTAATGATACTGTGTGACAAGATCACTTGCTGTCTTGGCCGCATTTAAACATGCAAACAGATTTATTAATAATTTGCGCTAAATTTTAGTAACTGCCAGAGTATTTACAAAGGTTTTTATTTAGGATTATGAAAACGTTGTGAAATAATATTATACGCCTGTTAATTTAGTATTTTCTGCAATAGTTATAATCAATTATATTTAGTAGGTTACCTAGAAAACCTGTATTGAAAACAGCTGAAATAACAGCTTTCGACTTTCAATTAGTAAAATTCAAGATAGTCCAGTAGCAAAACACTAACGTGGGAACACCATGCTTAATTAACTTGCATGTATTTGTATCACAAGAGACAGTATCTCCGACCTTATCACCGTTCCAAGCCAATGACAGAAATAACAGTTCCGAGTATCACGTTAGTGGTCGTGTATAAGTTGACAAGTTGCGACAAGGTTCTGAGGATAGCACAACACTATTAATTTTCCTATGTTGACACTTACGGTTGGCGTGGGCAGATAAGTAGCCGATCCTTACGTCAACGTACATTAAGAATTTAATTAAGTTATAAAAGTATTCTTTAAAAAATGAACTGGTTGTACACATGTAATTAAGACGCCTTCAACTATAATGGTTCTAATAGACAGGCTCATCATGACGCATCGGTAAGACAACGAAGCAACGACGCTTATTTATTTAAAAAAAATATATATCTGCTGTCGAGCAATTTTGCGGAAACAATTCTAAAAAAGATGGGAAGAGTTATATTAAAGCTCCAATACTTGTCTGTGGGAGCTTTAATATATCTCTTTCTATAGTAATTTACTCATGTGGTACCATAGAATTGTAAGAGTAATAACGACGGGTTTACTTAAGTATCGCAGTTGTTATTGTTTTGTCTGACAACACACATGTCGTAAACAGCAGTAGCTAGACACAACACGTCCGGTTAACAAACAGCCTTAGAATAACTTATATCGTTGTGTAGAACATTAAAAAAAAAATCTCTAAAACATACAAAATAACTGTATTTTCGGCAGTCAGTATAGTTTTATTTTTACTTCACAGTTCTGTTATGATCCTATGAAAAGTTTGTTCCATATCTTCAAACTTCACTATCAGATCAAGACAATATCTCTCTGGGACCAATTCGGGAGTACTATGCGTTCCAAATAAGAATAGGATCGATTCCCATGTTGTGACGTCACGTCGTGCTGTCAAATCGAAGAAATTTTGGCAAAATTGAAGAATTTAAAGATGAGTAAAATTTAAGAACTTTTTTTTAAACGGGAAAATCATCCGATGACACTTCTACTGACTTTTACTGACTAAAAATCTATTCCTGTTCCTTCTTTGCCATTGTTCCAGGGCCCCGGGGATCTCTTTCGCATCACCCATGGCCCCAGTAGGCTACGACCCTGCTCGGCCCCTACGGTTCCTGACACTCCTTGAAGCGCGCGTGGAATCCCACGCGCCGGCGACGATTTGGGCTCGGTCCGGACGATTATAGGATGGATGGACAGCGGGCTGCCCATTGCTCGCCATCCGCAAGCCCGCGCCTACAAAATTGAAGAACTGGATTCTGATTGAACTTTTTTTGTTCACAGATCGTTAACAAATTTTTTTTTTTTGTAAATTAATTAAAGTTTAAAAATGTCCTTTGATTTGACAGTAAATCGTGGAAATTACAGTAGGAACTTGAAATTAATAGGATTTGACAACAACCTTTGGAAGGATTTGACAGAATTGGAGAAAAAGATATATGCAGGTAGTTTGTGGTGTTATATTTACATATATACAATACATAACTACTCAAATACATATCTACATACTCTTTCAAACAAATAATTCTTTCTCTTATACTGATTTAGGAGACAGAATTATATTATTTAAGCAGGATATAAAAGTTGTCATGGCATGAACTTATCCTAAAAAACCATATACTTAACGTGAATAGAAAAAGTACATAGCTAGCTTTTTATAACTCCATTACTGCATAGAAGTGCTCACAACTGACGAGCATGTATGAGTAATTAAATACCACTGGTAGATTAATGAACGAGAATGATGATGCCAAACGAGGACACGATAAACTAGGACACTTGCTATCATACTATCAAACAATTATCTATGGGACATATTATATCTTAGAAAACTAGATGAAGGTGATTAATATTTGAAGTTGAATTATCGTCATCATTTCAGCCGAAAGACGTCCACTGTCGGACATCATCATCAGCCTTTTTAATGTTTCCACTGCTGGGACTCAGGCCTCCTCTCTAGGAGAGGGAATGGGCCGTAATCCACCACGCGGGCCCAGTGCGGGTTGGTGAATGTAACATGTCTTCGAATTTTTGGTTCTAAGACAAGCCAGTTTCCTCACGATGTTTTCCTTCACCGTTTTGAAAGCAGTGGCAATGAAATAAATTACACAAAGTAATGCGCCTGGCTGGGTTGGAACCCGCGACCTACAACTCGTAAGTCGGAGCCATTAACACTCGGCCACCACTGCTCTCTAGCTGTTGGACATAGGCCTTCCCAATGTGTGTCCATAACGACCAGTCCTATGCGTCTCGCATCCATTGGATTCCCGCAATCCACACCAGGTCATCAGTCCACCTTGTGGGAGGACTTCCAACTCTGTATCCTCCGGTACGTGGTCGCCATTTCAAAGCTTTCCTCATCGACCGTCTGTTCTGCGAGCAATGTGCCCAACCCACTACCACTTAAGTTTGGCGAAGTGGCTTAGATCCCGTCTGAGTCATTTCTTACCAAATCCTAAAGACGTCATTGAACACAACTAAGAAGATATAAAAAAGTACGATAATAACTGATAAACAAAGGGCCCTTATAAATACTACACACATAATAAGATACAAATGTCAGATATTATGATATCACCGAACATAATCCCCAAGGTATCTTTCAATAATTTAATCATCATAACAATTAAATACTATTAAACTTAAAAAAGGCGTGTAGCAATTAACTTTTATAATATCTAGGGAACGTGCCACGATCACGAATTTGGCACTTTCATATACAGTACGTACCTACCTAGGCGTTAATCAACATGGGATTTCGAACCGACAGAACGACTCCCACTTTTTGTGGTAGGTAACCATTAAATAACTCCTGCAGGTCTAGGTGGAGCGAGAGGATGGATCAGAACATATTCTCTCTTATATATTCACAAATTATTTAACCTTTTAACCACGTCGGATATATCTGACAAACACTCTCTTTCCGACCTTCAGGGTCGCAAATCCACAACCAAAGACTCCATCTTGTCGGCTCTTCTATGGGGATTGTAGAGCAAAACGAAATGCAGTATCTAACAGCAAATATACGACCCTTGCGAATAGGACGCAAAAACACTCGTCGGACCAATCCAATGCGGGCGGTTATAGAGTTAATCTGAAAATCTGTCAAAGTTCTGTTTGACACATTCTAAACTCCTTACGCTCTTATAACGACTGAACGGATTATATGAAATACATGGGTAGACCATTTCCCGAATTAGCACAAAGGACTTACAGGTACTCTTTATCTCAGAAGTATGTTCCCTTGGGATAATTTTCTATCACGCGGGTAAAGCCGCTGTCAACAGTAATTACTACATAATTCAGAAACTGGCACAAAAGACAAGCCTCAACATAGTCAAACAATTTTCTAAAACTCAACCTACAATATATTTACAACGACTGGTTACCATCACTATACTAACGTACAAGCCAGCATAATGTTTCAACAAGTTATCTACTACACCGCTCTTCCCGTTAGCTTTAATCTAGGTCCAAATCGAGCGATAAATAGCTTTTCCAGTTAATAGTTTGTGGCCACTCACTGCTCATATAAAACAACAGACGTACAAAGCAAGCTGTGGCATCTGACAGCTAATAAAAACGGGAACGAGCAGCATAATTTAACGATGTTCACAAAAGCTAACGTGACCTAATTAGGAGACTTCCTCCTTGTCGAGGGATCTGTTCTGGGAACCGAATATGAAGACAGATATTACTTGTTTAACCTACATAAAACTTAAACCTGTCATGCTCACTACTTGAGTGAGTCTCGCTGTTGGCGTTATTTGGTCATTCATTTCGCTTCAAAATAATTGAGCTGATTGGAGGTACGCGGAAAAGAGTGTAAAGTCCTACAAATCTCCGTTGAAAGGAGAATCTTCCGACCAGACTGGGGTTATGCCTGGTGGGCAACTGCCCGTGATTTTTTGCACGTTCTTCTTCATAGAGATCTACGCTTTGGAACGTGCAATTTAGCTTCACTTTTTTGGCTAACCGACAATTTGACAATTCAAAAAAGCCTGTAAATGGTTTATTTGAAATAAACGTTTCTGATTAAAACAAACAAACATCATTTGTGCATTTAGAATTCGTGACTCTATGTTAACTCCAAGCTTTTGGTTACATTGAGCACGGATTTGACATAATGAATATTATATAATAATGCAATTCAAATTAAACGCTTTGAATAAAGCAAATTGATCACTGTCTCAGTTCATAAATATTTCAATCGGTCTCGAACTTTGAAACAATCACACAATTCACTTTAATGTAGCCATGAAAATTATCATAATAATGTACAGTTATAATATAATTTTGTAAATAATATTGTAATCTATCTAATATCACGCCCCATTCCCAGAAGTGGTAAACAGAGGCGTATGGAGCACTTTTAGTCAATTGATATAGCTACTGATCGAGTTATGTATTTGAGGTGAATTAGTTATTGTATTTTAACTATCCGCACACAGGCCTCAAAAAAATGCTGCCACAAAAAAACGCTAGAAGTGGCCACAAAAAAAAGATAGAAGCCGTCGCAAAAAATAGAACTAAAGCGCACGACAGCGGAGGAGCTTGAAGCGGCTTCAAGCGTTTTCATAAAAAAGACCGCCTCAAAATGAAGCTTGAAGCGGCGTATTTTTGAACTCCGTGTGCGGGGACAGTTAACTCTATAATTTAGCGTGAAAACTTGCTTTTGGTAGTAATATAGGCATCGATAAATGTTTATCTACACATTCTAAATTCAAAAATCGGCCAGAGACCGAAATAATGAAATGTCGGCAAAAATCCATCTTTGCTTATATTGAGAGTATCTACAACGGGTCCAAGTTTACTTAGTAACAATTTATCTACTCATTTGAATAAAAATGAATGTTGTTCGCAAAAATCGAGAAGGACGGGACCAATTTAGATAAAAAATCTATCAGTCCTTACTATAAACCACTTTAAGTTAACTTTTGACAGTACGACGTCTGTCGGGTTGGCTAAACTGTATCTGTATATATAATAGGCAAAGTCCTGACTCAGTCACTGACTCATCAACGCCCAGTACCCTTGGGCCTAGAAAGCTAAACCACAGAGTTTCTTTTGTCTATACTTAATATTATAAAGAGATAAAGTTTGTCTTTTTGTGGTAATCTCTGGAAGTACTGGTCCTATTGATAAAATTTTTCACCGATAGAAAGCTGCTATATTTTATGAACGTGGGCGACGTCGCGGGTAAAAGCTAGTGATGTAGACAAAGAGTAAGAAAGGGCTGTCCAAAATTCGTCCTCCTTAGGGAATGAAATGGGGGTGCAAAATTTATATGCAAAATTCTACTTTACACGAAGCCGCTGACAGTAGCAGCTACCTACACCCTAAGTTTTTTCTAAACATCAGTTCTAGGGTACGTAATGTATGACATGTAACACGAAACTAGCGGACATTGCACCTTGTAATAGACACCTAAAAATAGGTCAGAGAAAGCTATACGAGTATGAAATTAGAAACGCAGTCGAGAGGCCGCCCTTTGATATGAAGCTAAATAAATTGTGAGCCACCGCTTTGAATTAGCTTGATTAGGACGTAATTATCACAAATGGTTTTATAAACATGGCCTGTAAAATGGAGGAAGAACTAGTGGTGGATTAGCCATATAGCAAGAGTAGTAAATGCTACAAGCCCCGCCCATTCAAGGGCCCAGCGCGTTCGGGGATTCTGCACTTGAATAATGCAAAAAAAATCTAGTCAAAATACATATATTGAAATCCGAATGATTATTTAATTGAATGTGATAATCAATGTCTTAGATTTTTTAATTTTCACATATTTTTCCCAATCTTTAAGTCCACTGGATTATTGAAAATGAGAATAATAGTACCTACGTAATAGGTTTACACAGGGCCCCCTGGTCAAATTTGCTACAGGCCGCGCGCTGGCTTAATCCGCCACTGGGAAGAACTAAGTAGGTTTAATCAAAACCGTAGTCATAGAGAGAGCATTTGCTTTCTGATCTCTCTTGCTGGTCATACACTAGATTATATGTATTAGGTAGATCTTTCTCGATAGCCTACCCATACAAGTACATATCAAAACCAAATGTATATTATCTTGCACATGTATGTTGTCGACGAATTGATTAAGGCTTCAGATACTCAATTATCGTAATTAGTCCGTGTATAGTTGAAACATATTTGCACATAATTAGTTACAATTGATTTACGATCGAAGAGAATTTAATTAATACAGAATATACAGATTATAGTATCAATAATGTGGAGCCGATATTAAGACAATAAATGAAAGCACGACAATGCTTGACGGCACGGCTGGCGCAGTGGTTGAGCGATTGGTTTTTGCGCCGCGGGTAGCGGGTTCGGTCCCACGGAGATTTTACATGATTGTGAGAGCACCCACGACGCAGGTGTAATTCCTAGTGTGGTCAGGCAACTATATAAACAAAAACATGTATAGAACAATTGTTTTTTCTCGCTTCAATGTTGGTCACATAGTAAAAGTTGTTCATGGTGATGAGTGTTATCAGTGTTATTATGTAGGTACTGTCGTAACCTAATCTTCACATTCTCATTCTTGACATAACAACTATTATACACCTATATAAATATCTAAGAAATATATAAATAACTATTAAGATAACGGTGCATCAGTCTGGTCAAGGTATACCACTAACATTTAATTTTGCTTCTTTCAATAACCTTATGAACTTAGGTACTTAATAAATAACTATACTAAATATTACTAGTAGTTATAAACATCGACGTCATTTATTAACTTCAACAATTTCAATGTACTTAAAAAGTCCAAACTGATGCAGGTATTCACACAGAACTATAAGTGTAATTTTCATAGCGCGTATCACCAAATAGATCAGATTTTGAAAAAGGAACTCTAACTGAATTCCAGCTGCGTCCTTCCTGTCCGATTATAATTTAGGTGGCTTCAAGGCTAGAGTGAATAAGCTCTTAATAAACTAATGCGCCTCACCATCAACAATTGCACCACTGCAAACCATCAACAGTTTTGTCTAAAACGTCTTGTCTCAGATGAGCGCAGGCCCCACTTTACAACAATAAATAAAAAAAAAACATTTTGAGTGGGTTATTAAATAACACAGATGGCAAATCTTTAAACGTAAAAAAATATTCTATAATATTTTTACGTTTAAAGATTTTTCTTTTTTTTTATTATTGATAGGCTCGCGTTTGACTACCATCTCACTTGATGTTAAGCTATGATGTGGCCGACGATGGAGCACGCTTACCTAGAAATAACCTATTCACTCTTGACTTAAATACCCCTAAGTTGTAAGTATCAGGAAACACAGACTTTCAGAATTTCACTCCTTGGCGGTACGCACAATAAATGTGTTCCCAAAACGCTTTGTGCGTATGGGTGGGATGGCTACCATGTACCGGTGGCGCAACGCCGTACGCCTTGTGGTCCGATGATGGAACGGACTTGGCGGAATTAGATTGTGCAATTCCAGTACACACTCTCCGAAATGTAAACGATAGAAAACCGACAAGCTAGCAACTCGGCGGCGATGCTCAAGGCTTCAGATGAAGAAGATGATCATTATGAAGACAAATAAAACTTGAATTTTTATTTGCAAAATTATCATCGATCAAAACTTCTTTAAAGAAAGTTGTTAATATCTATCTATGGGCAGAAGGAGGATCTAACATAACATATGATCACCAATCGCAGTTATAAAACTTTTGAAACCATATAAAATAAATTCTATTTACCCAGAATCATTAAAATTTCTAAAGAAGGAGCGTAATAGAATTATTTATCATTAATTTTATTTTGAAACAGCTGTGTTTTATGTTATATTCATACTTTATAGCAGTTTGTGGCCATTTTGAGATGTACCAGGTTTGCATGAGGGGTTAGAGGTTATTTATATAATGACGTTATTTTGGTTCGCATGTTTTATGATCTTTTAATATCTTCAAGCTTGTATTAGCTGGAGTAAAGTACCAGTGATTGAAACTGCCATAATAATAATTATTTAATAGCATAGGTTCCTTTAGGATGGGAGAAGAGTATAAGACCGAGTAAAAGTAGAGACATAAATTTCGCTTTAAATAAAGCAAGTTTAAACTTCTTGCTACTGTAACTACTCCGGTAGGTCCCAACAATCATAAAACCAACAAACAGACAATTCAAAGCAGCAAAGTCCAAAGGAATCCTTTTACATACAAATCATGCAGAAAATACAAAATTCCTTGACATAAAGCTGTTCGCACATCGAGGCGTCAAGCGTCGCGCCTGTATGCAAACGAGGCGACGACGGACAGGACGAGACTACAATGTAGCCGACGTGTGCCCACCGCGTACCTACCATGTAGATGTAGTGATGTACTCATTGCATAACGTGCACGTGTGCCCGGCTATGCGATTGAACGCATCGGTCATATTTCAGATGCCAATCCATACGTTTATTGACGAGGAAACTCGACTTAGAATTGCAAACGTGACATCGTTTAAGAAAAGTGTTCCATCTGTAACTGTAGAATACAGCTATGTACATCTTTAAAGCTTTGCTTTTAAAGTTTGATTTCTTAGTTATTTTATTTTTTACAAGTATGAAATTGGGCTTTGGGTCCAGTTGACCTATTCAAAATGAGACGGGTCGAGTGATACCGCAAGTCCATTTAAAGTGGGCCCAGCTGACCAAAGACTTAATAAAGTTTTATCTATGTGCCTAACCTTTTCCCAACTATGTTGGGATCGGCTTCCAGTCTCATCGGTTACATCTGAATACCAGTATTTTACATGGGGCGATTGACTATCTGACCTCCATAACCCAGTGACTGGGTAGCACGATACCCCTTGGTAAGACTCTTGTCAGATTTACTGGCTTCCGACTATCCGCATCGACTGACAAAGATCTACAACTGACAGCCAGAACCAACGGTTTGACGTTCTTTCCGGAGAGAACCTCAAACTGACTACTTAATCTCGGAGATCGAGCAAATGACTATATTTCCTGATAACTGCAACTTAGGGATCTTTAAGTCAAGAGTGAATAGGTTACTTCTAGGCAAGCGCGCTAGTCGCCCACATCTTCGCTTTTCATCAGGAGATAGTGGTCAAGCGCGAACCTAACATGAATAAAAAAAACATAAAAAGCTACACAACATTTCATCAAATACAAATTAAATCCTGTTTGTAGGTATCATTTACTCATCTTCTAGCTCTACCAACTTTTCATGACGACATGAGTAAAGAATTTTTAAATTACTTTTATCAATTTCCAAATACCAATCAGATTATTACGATGTAGCTTTGTTATTACCAAAAACATTTCAACTGAAGAAAAAACACGAGATTACATGTGCCGAATTCGGCGCGGTCAATCAATCACTCCAACTACCGCACTCGTAATTAGGTAGTTTATTACAAAACCATTTAAATTTTATAAATTACCTAGTTCCTGTGGCTCGCTTATATTATTATTTTAAATGATTACATACAGTTTTATATTTTACTGATTTTGCTGTGTCTCTAAAAGTATGGTCAGAAAAAGTTCTTTACAAAGTTTAAAACAAAGTCGCATTCCGCGTAGAAATTACCCAACAGACTTTGATGCAGTTTTAAAAAGCAATAAACTCAGAAGTTTCGTATTTTTATGTCTATACTAATATTATAAAGAGGAGATTTGTATTTTTGTTTATAAGAAATATCCTAAAGTACTAGGTACTGGACCGATTTTAAAACTCTTTCACCATAGGACATAAGAATACAGGCGAAACTAGGGCGGGGCACTAGTAACAGTTAGACCGCATCAAAACAGAATTGTTTTATGACACAAAATATAGCAGTTCTGGTCATATTTGAAATGTTAATCTTGAGTCAATCAAGATCAAAACCAACACAAACTAGTAAGAAAGGAGCCAACAGCTATTCAGTACAAGTCTCACAGTTTATCAAACCACTGTTGTTAATCTCTGTACCCAACGGAACACATAAATAGCTCCGACTGTGGCACCAGTATGGTATTAATTGAGAGCGTTTGTTACTCGATATTCAAGGAACAAGTGAGTCTACGCGACTGTACCGGACCGTTGTGCCCACAATTCACACTACTTGTTTTATTACCAATCAGACTTGTCGGTCTAGCTTTACTTATTAACTTGAACTTTAAATACAACAAGTTTTTAATGAAAATATGTTTTTCATAGCAAGCTTTTATAGCTCGGTATACCCATATAATTAATTAACGTCAAGACGAATCATACAAGCCCAAACTCGATGGGGTTGTGTCGTTTAACCCTTCAGATACCGTCAATTAGGGACACAATAGTAAGACAATAGATGCGCGGCCACCGGTGGTCGCTTGGGGATTCATGAATTAAATACCAAGTTCCTATAGCCGCCCTCCGGTTCCATCATCAGATCAGCTCCTTGTCATAATACTTTTGCATTGTCATCAAATTTATACATGCATGCAAAATTTCAGCTCAATCGGTAACCGGGAAGTGGATCAAATTTAATTTGCAAGATTTGATGATAGACATATATCGGGACAGGTGAAACTAAATAAAAGCTTGCAGAAAAGAAAAACAAATGAAAACTAACGCGATAAAGGACATTTTGATTATATTCCGATAGGTATTTCTGTTATGTAAACTTATAAAGGTTACTCGTTCCATGTCTGTATTAATTACAGAACAATAACAAGCGAGTTGAATGGGCTTTGTTTCATTAAACCAATGTGATAATTGTACTGTGAGTAATAACAACTAACAAACACGTCTATGCCATTCGTTCCAAATTCATTTTTTTTTAAACGATATGCCTGCTATAATTCTTAGTCTGAAATTAAAATAGTTTTAAAAGCAATATTTCATCCTTGGGACATTTTTATAATTGGGCAGTGCGTACACTACGTAATGGGATATTTCGTAGCGATCATATCTCGGAGTGGACCACATATAATGGTAGCGGGCGTCGCTGGTCAGGCCTCAGGTACAAACACCAATTACGCACGATTTTATAAGCCACGCGATTAAGTACTCGATAACCCGATTACCTACTTCAGTTTTAATGGTAAAACATTTACCAATTGTTCGAAAGGTCAATTCAACGTGAGAGCTGGCCGGCTTGTGTTCCACCAGTCGCCTGGGAATGATCTGTCCTTGCCTTAACTCCCTTGAACATACAATTTCAATTATTACATCAGATAGAGTTGGGTACAATCTCTGCATATACGCGTACAATGTTTGTACATATTCTATCTGGAATTTACTGAAAGGTAGTTAAATTGTAGTCAATCAGCAAAATGTATTAAACCGGCTTCTAGTCTCTCTGATTCAGAAACATTTTAAAACTGACGTCAGTAACTTAAAATTACTTCTAACTTAACATAGAAAAAAAAACAATCAAAGTCGATTCCAGCTGGTCGACTCTTGCAACGTGTTCACGAATCAATTAGGGCAAAAACTTCTAAATATACCTACGCTTTATGTAAAAATAAACAGTAGTCCGTATCCCTCCATGGTCCGGCGCGCACATGGCCTTTATAAGTCCATGACGTCACCCAATGTGGTTCCATTTACATCGCCACCATGTTCCAAAAGTACTTCCCAGAATAAGGACAAAGAGTTTGGACGTTATGAAAGCTTTATAGAACAAGAGTGTTTTGTGAAGACATAAAGATGTTAATAGTAAACATCAATTATCGTAAAGTTGAGTGTTATGGCATTAACGTGAGCTTGATTAGTCATTACTTGGTGCAGAAAGTGCTTGTACTACATAATATGAGGCGTTGGTTGTGTTCTACGGTGTACACAGTCGCTTAGGACCTTGACATACGAATAATCACTAATATTCAGTTTCAAAGCTCTAATAGCAAAAAGAAATAAATGCTGCTAAAAACAACAACAACTTAATACATATAGGAACTTTGGGATTCATTCTTTAACAATTCAGATCATGCAAATGGTTCTGATAGGAAGGGATATAACGAAAAAACAACTCTGTTGGTCTAAAATTCAAACTAAAACCAGGAAAATGTTCAAACACAACAAACGAAAGGGAATATTTTCACTTTTTTAATGACATCCATGAATCAGATGACAAAGGAGAGCAGGGGTCGTAAAAAGCCGAGGCACACATCTTACCTTGTCCACGTAAAACCCGGGGAACGACTGGCCGGCCGCGTGCAACAATACAAGTCACAATCAGTGATTTAATACACAATATAATACACAAGTAGGTACATAAAAGAAATTGCAGGTGAAAACGACTTAAATGGCTTTTTAATGTTAATCCTCTTTATCGCTGTCCACTTTTCCTATGCCATTGACTATTGTTAGAGTATACAACAGCTGTTTGGCGACTTGTGGAAAATGCATGTGTTCCTTGTTCCGCTATATGCATCATAACTCAGATGCTGCAGGCTTAACGACGAGGACCATTTGACCTCATGTGGCAATAAGATGGTTTTTGCATAAGTTGATGTTGTCTATACAAGTTTTAATCGCCTCTTATGAATTACAATACATAAAAATAGATAATCTGCCAGCTGGCGATGTGCTATTTGCGTAGTCTCATGTTTTAATTATGTTAAAATTACAGCACTACAGGTAATCGCAGCATTAAGTATCCAACATGTAAAAAAAAAAATCTCGCGTAACTTGCAAGAGTCTTCGAGAAAAACCGACGGTAAAGAAAACGCAGAGGAAGCTGTTATTATGGTGATCGTGATCGTAAATGATTAACTAACTACCCGTCAACGCCATAACATTATTTTAATCTTGCGCCTGACACGTCTTTGATATTCACGACAGATTCATAATAAAAATAACTAAATTCTGTTATAAAAGGATACGCCAGCATTTCTTCTTTCTTTATCTTGGCTTTAGAAAGCTTATGAAATAAATAATACACCAAAAACAGCTGGCTATAAAACAAAAGAACGAATTCCGAATTCAAATCTAATTAGAATCATATTAGTGTCAACTTGACATATAAAAATTGAATCATGTCAATTTCATATCATTTCTTTTGAATTTATGTCAAATTGACAATAATTCGAATAAAAAAATCTGCAGATCCCTTGTCATTTCTTATACAAACCTAAAGTAGCAGATGAACACCTACTTATCTAAATTCTAAATAGACCAATGAGATGCGACCCCAACAAGGCCTACTAGAATAGATGACACAACGCATCTGGAGTACTTCATGATTCAGCTAGAAAGCGATGCGTCTCCGTGAGAAGCGGAATCCAGGCACTCCGTATTTCCGTCCTCATTGTTTGAAGACATCCTGCCTTTGATTAATAACCCAACGTAGGACGTACTTCTCTATATTCTAAGCATTTGGTCATAAAGTTCAAAGGCTTAAATAACCTCGCCCAAAGCACGGCTGAGAGGAATGTAAATTTTTGGGACAAGAAACTCATTATATGAGTCATGATTCGCGTGTTTGGCGCTCTCATCGTGTGAGTATGAATAACGTTAAGGTTCAACGGGGCAAATACTGTATAGATAATTATATGGCTATCTTATGAGGCTAATTGAATAAAATTACAGTAGCGGAATGATTTGCTTTTACCGAGTTTTTATTTGGCTTAGCTAGTGATGTGGTCAAGTTCGGAAGGAAATTAACGATGTTTAAATTGGAAACGTTAGATAAACCTGATTCAGTTATGGCAGGTTAAACCAGCTTTAATATTTATTTATTCATATCTTACTCTGTCTTCGCATACCTATATTTTTTGTTATTAATTCGCTTACCCAACACATGTCAAAACACAATGTACACAAAGCAGTTTCCACCTGAGGAAAGTAACATCTTCATTTCAATTCACCACAAAGTGTCTAACAAGTACCAAATAGGCCATAAAACTGCGGTTCAAACAAAACTTTAACTGCAGAGTTCATTCGTCTTATGCGGCTGCGGCAAAAAGCCGCTCTTAGGCGTGCAACGCATAATTTTGATTTATGCCGAGTGCCGGCCGTGCGCCCACGCCGCAACTGTCTGTTTGTACTCAATGCGCAGGCGACGCACGACAAAAATATTGTGCTCTTATTCTAATAAATAGTCTTGATATTATAAAGTAAGCAAATTAATTATTTTTCATCACACTTACTCGTAAACCTGCACTCCTATCTTCGCCGCTCCTAGACTAGATTTGATGTATTTCACACTAGTGCGGAAAATCTTACATTCCTGTCAGTATCTTTGATCGCAGGACAGCCTCCATTAAGGAGCATGCAAGCTAATACTTATATTATTTTCACAAACATTATTTTATGAACTTTTACATATTCTTTTTTACAGTGTTAAAAAACGTCGACTCATACACGTTAGCAATTTTAATTGCAGTTTCTCGGCTCCAAAACGGCCTCGCCTTTGGTTTGGGCGTGTTCCGCAACGTTTGCCTGCTTGCATGAAAATATATTTACTAACTAGGTATATTACTTAATATTTATTATTCATACAAGATTGAACCCGTAAATCTATCCGCGTTGATGTCGTTATAATATAGCTTGTATTCCCCGGAAGAATAGGCCGTAAAATGGATTAACAGGCTTTATTTCCTTAGGGATTTCTATAACTTTAAATATTCGTTCAGAGCAAGTAATAAACAATAGACATAAAATAAAAAAAATAAAAATTAACTCTAAAAGATGGAAACTAATGTGTAAGAGCAAACTATTAATCCATCCACTCACTGGTTATGACTTTATTAATGTACCTCAAATTACTATAAATCTGTCCGAGGCCTACAATTAAGTCAAAAATGTAAATGGAAAAAATCACCTCATTGTGTGGATCATCATTAAAACGGTTTATATGTTCTCGTGCCCGTTTCGAACGCGTACAAATCGCGTTCTCTGTTACAACACTTAATCTAATTTCCCACTGAATGACGTAACGTCGGTCCCATAGTTACCATAATGAGTGTAATCAAAAACAAAATAATGCTAGGCTGTGCTGTCGAACATATCGTATTGGTATCGATATCGATGAGTTTCAAATTAAAATCGACTTTCACTTATCTGATTAGGGTTGCTTCGATTTTTAAAAAAAAGACAAAGAATTTATTTGGACAGTTTTATATTGCTTCCTCGTGACATTAGAAGGTATTAGGCTAAGTACTCTTACCTACACGTTTGTACAAACATTGTTTTTTCATACCCGTATTATTAGAATTATAAATCTACAATTTATTGCAAAGTGTGACACAGTAAAATAAAACCCCTCGTCCCAAATAAGGTTAACCTGTAAGCACTATTGGAATCAATGATGCATCTTTTAGATGCATCATTGATTCCAATAGTGCGTAAGATATAAAAATAACATATAGTATCTATCAACTCATCAACAATAACACAGTGTACCTAGTCAATTATAAACTACAATATTTAAAGCTTTATATCCCTATTCATTCGACTTCTTCTAATGCGAGAAATAGAACAAAAAATAGAACTTCATTTTAATGGTCTACAAAATATTATTATGTGTTAATGGCAACCATTGCCAGCCCTGTATATAAATGTGTAAGCATAACCAACAATGCCGAGCTTCTCATTGGGTGTGACGCCAACGCCCACCATACCAACTGGGGCAGCACTGACATCAACGACAGAGGTGAGTTGCTTCATGATTTTGTACTAACTAACCGCCTCCAAATAGTTAATGAGGGATGTAAACCGACCTTTGTAACTAAATCGAGGAAGGAAGTTCTTGATGTAACTCTCGCTACTATTCACACTGCCAGGCTGATAACCAATTGGCATGTCAGTGATGAACCATCTATGTCTGATCATCGACTTATTGAATTCGCTTTGAATACATCCAACATTTGCGGAACTATCACTTTTAGGGATGCGAAAACCACGGACTGGGACTTGTACAGACGAAAGCTCCAGGAGAGACTCCTAGACGTCCCTAAAACCATACGCTCCCCTGAAACATTGGACTATGCTGTCACTCAAGTTACTGAAGCCATTACAGCCTCTTACCAAGAGAGCTGTCCTCTAAGAACTGTGAGGGACAGAAAAGTGACATGGTGGAACAAAAGGCTCGATGTTTTAAGGGAGGAATCACGTAGGTTGTTCAATAAGGCTAAATCGACTGACGACTGGGATCGGTATCGGAAAGCTTTAACTACCTATAATAAAGAAATCCGAAAGGCGAAAAGACTTTCATGGAGGAAGTTCTGCGAGGAGATTACTAAAGTCCCTCAAGGAGCCAGAATCCACAAAGTCTTATCCAAATCGCCTACGAATCAACTGGGACTCTTAAAGAAACCAGACGGTGCCTTCACTGCATCAGCGGAGGAAACCCTGAAACTTTTGGCGTCAACACACTTCCCTGGCTCGGTGATGGCACAAGACATCATCGTACCATATTCACCTCATATCCGCCTCTCCAGGCCTACAAATGAAGACTGGAGAAGAGCGGCGAGGTACTTTAGACCAAACAAGGTAGAATGGGCTATAGACTCATTCAAGCCGATTAAGTCTGCAGGTGATGACGATATCTTCCCAGCTCTCCTGCAGCAAGGGAAGACTATACTCATCCCTATCTTAATCAAAATCTTCAGAGCAAGCTTTGCCTGGGGATATATACCTGAGAAATGAACTACAGTTAAAGTCTGTTTTATCCCAAAGGCTGGTAAGAAAGACTACTCTCAACCAAAGTCCTTCAGACCAATAAGCCTTACCTCTTTCCTACTCAAGAGTATGGAAAAGGTTATAGACGAATGCATCAGGGATGGACCATTAAGGGCTAACCCTCTGCATCCGAAGCAACATGCTTACCAAAAAGGAAAATCCACAGAAACTGCTCTGTTAGAACTAACAGACAGGATCGAAAGGGCTTTGGAAGATAAACAGATAGCCCTATGTGCTTTCCTTGATATTGAAGGAGCTTTCGACAACGTCACCATAGACGCCCTTTCCAAGGGAATGAAGGCGAAAGGGATTGACGAGACAACTACTCGTTGGATCGAATTCATGCTCCTCAACAGAACTATCAGTGTTACCTTACACGGAACTACAAAAAGCTTCAAAACAACTAAAGGGTGCCCACAAGGAGGCGTTCTATCGCCACTTCTATGGCTACTCGTTGTTGACCAATTGCTGGTTGAAGCCTTTAAAAGAGACTTAGATGTACACAGTTATGCTGACGATGTGGTGGCTTGTGTTATCGGCCCCTGTCACAGCACGGTATCATCTATACTGCAAAGATCTCTGAACGTTATAAACACATGGTGCACAGAGAACAATTTATCGGTTAACCCGAGTAAAACAACAATAGTCCCCTTTACTAGGAAGCGAAAGTTGGACAAACTTGTAACGCCCACTGTAAAGGGGACTCGCATACCATTCTCCAATGAGGTCAAGTACCTGGGCGTAACTATCGACCAGAGACTGACCTGGAACACTCACATTAATAATGTGATTCAAAAGGCTAAAATAGCTTTAGGAATATGCTGTCGCTTAGCAGGGACGAAATGGGGCCTAAACCCTAAAATCGCCCTGTGGTTGTACACCGCTATAGTTAGGCCGATAATAACGTATGCCTGCGTAGTATGGTGGAGGAAAACATCCCAAGTGACAGTCATTAACAAACTTAATGGTTTGCAGAGACTTGCATGCATTATATCAACAGGGGCCATGTCTACAACACCAGGAGCTGCTCTAAATGCCCTGCTTAACCTTCCGCCACTTCATCTATTAATTGCGAAGGAGGCGAAAGCGGGCATGTATAGAATAAACAGCACTGGCAAAGTAAACTGGCGCTCTCAAGCACTGAGATCGCTACACGAATCAGTGCTTGAACACGATCAGCTAGCTATGACAACAGACGTCATGCTTCCACAGTGTAGCTTCACAAGAAATTACACAGTGGAACTGCCGAGCAGAGAGGATTGGGCAAGCAACCTCATTACTTGCAAGGCTGGAAGCCTGATCTGGTTTACAGACGGATCCAAAATGGGTGAGAATGTAGGATGTGGAATATTTGGCATTAGCCCGAAATTCAGCAAAAGCTTGAATCTGGGTAAATATGCCACCATATTCCAAGCGGAGGTATACGCCATTATAGAATGTGCGGAAGCCAACCGTCAACGAAACTACATAAATCAATTAATTCTGATTTACTCAGATAGCCAGGCAGCTCTTAACGCCTTGAACTCGAATACAATAAATTCGAAACTGGTAAAAGACTGCGTTAACAAACTAAATGACCTGGGGCAAAGGAATAAAGTTATTCTGAGATGGGTACCGGGTCATTCTGGAATTACTGGCAATGAAAAAGCCGACGAACTTGCAAGGACTGGGGCTCAGGGTCATCAGATAGGACCAGAACCTTTCTGTGGTATCTCAAAGAACCAGGCCATGCAGACCCTTAAGGGCAACCTATTTGGCGATTCAAAAAAGCACTGGTTGTTACAACCAGGACTGCTACACGCCAAATCTCTTATAGAAGGCTACTCACAAAAACGAACTGCCGAGCTTCTTGAGCTTAGCAGGACGAACATCTGTGCGATAGCCCGCGCCTTAACCGGCCACTGCAAATTAAACAGGCACCTTTTTCACATGAAACTGAGTGACACTGATGTTTGCAGGTACTGTAATCAGGAGAGGGAGACGCCTAAGCACCTGTTGTGTGAATGTGGGCCCCTTATCCACAAACGGAGTATCCATCTGGGTCGACACATTATTCGCCCGGAGGAGATTAAAACTCTCAAAGCTAGGAGTATTCTAGACTTCCTGGAAGCCTCCCGGCTAAAAGAGTTACTCTAACAAGGTGGCGAGTCACAATAGATCTTTTAGGTCGCAGTGACTACATCTCCTACACTATGGGAGATGCATAGCCCCTTTTCTTCAAAAAAAATAAATAATGGCAACCATTGCCAGCCCTGTATATAAATGTGTAAGCATAATGGTCGGGAATGTTCCCTTACAGGCCGATGGCTCGATGAGCCACTCTAGCGCACGCGAGCCAAGCGCACGCCATCGCCACCACAATGAGATCAACAGTCAAATTGAGCTATTTCTAACGCTAATGCATTAAGTAACTGCATCTGTACTTTGTGTTTTATGCTTGTTTGTTTTACATGGCCACGGGCGCCGGCAGAACTATTTTCAGTGAGGTACAACTCCAGCATAATAAATATCATCTCATACAGAGTTAGAACTAATTTGACAACTAAAGGACGTGAGAGGGATCGAAATGGGCTGGAAATTTTAGCACTTCGTCTCGGATACGCAAAAAATAATAAGAGGGTTTTCTGATATTTTATTAATAATAAATTGAAAACTCTCTCCCGGTACGTGGGTACATGACGTATGTTTAGAATTTAACTTCAATAAGTAACGAGGAAATTTACTTCTTATTTTCCAGCAATGTTCTATATTAGAGTCTGCTTTCAGGAGCACGATTTCAGCGCTTGGCATCGCCGTGATTGGCATCGTCTCTCCAAATGTGATTTAAGCAACTAAATGACTCGCTCTAAAGACTCCGTCACTTTAAAAATCATCAAATGTACCGAACAAGCAATTTCCACAAGATTAGGAAAGCGGAACAAACGAACCGACGGATAAATCGCAATTCCGAACATAATAAAGCAACTTGTAGGTGTATGTGAGAAAGTGACCATCATTATGTAGGTATAACGAGAATCACTCTTTTTTGGTAAGTGATAAAAAAACCATTACAGCTAAGGAAACCTTGTCCGAGAGAAAATCTTTGTAACGTTCGTTTCTAGGTTAAATAAATGAGGCGTACTAGCAAAAAGTTAAACTTACTGCTATAATGTTAATACAGTGGTTAAGCGATTGGCTACTAGCTTGCGTGTCACAGAATCGATTCCCGCAAGATACAAATATTTGTAGGGCCTACAACTAGGAATTTTGGGTCTGGATGACTTGTGCATTTGAGTTTACATATTTGTAAACCACGACAAAATAGAAATTCATAATGTAAGGAAACGTATACCAAATTAAATGAATGAATAATCCCTCTTTTTTTAATCCTTTTGTTATGGTATTATGCAATAAGATGACTTTGCACTACGGTCATTTATTAATTTTTGAGCCCTCTAATCGTTCAAAGGATTAGTATAAAATATGCAAATGGTCTATTACATTGTGGCTACATAAAAGGATCTACGTGCCAAATACAAAAACCTAAACGTGTTCGACAATAGTCATGCTCTATTGCACTCGAATTTAGTAACATCACCGCATCCGGTTTTCTATGATTATACGGTAATAAATAAAACCTTCATGTTGGCACTACCTACTGACCCATACGGAATGCCAAACTACACGATTTGTCTACATAAAATCGACATTAAAACTGGCAAAAGTGGAAAAAGTGGAAAAAATTTAGAACGTGGAATTGTTAAGTTTTTTCAAGTTTTTCATACTATTCATAGGGTATGCGTTTGTGAAATAGAGTGTATAAACAGTTATGTTACTGAAAATGAATCTAATTGGGCCCTCGTGGTAAAGAAAGAAACGCATTTGTTTGACGACCGATCATCAAGTCGATAGAACTTTACAAAACATAGTGTGCACCTCACTACTGTACCAAAAAGGATTGCTGGACTTTGATCCCATCTTCATAGAGAGGAGGCTTATGTCCGGTCAGTGAACAAGCTGATTATGCTACCCATATCCACACTAATATTATAAAGAAAGAAAATTTGTTTTTCTGTGTGTATGTTTATAATGAATAAATTCAAAAAAGACTGTACCGATTTAAAAAATTCTTTCACCATAGGAAAGCTACATTCAGCCTGAATAACATAGGCTATATTTATTGCCCGTGCGAAGCCGGGACGGACCGCTAGTATTTAATATTTTTAGAGTAAACAGTATTTCCAACGACCTTTAGACATACGACTCGAACTTTCGATACTTGAAAAATAATTAGTTAAATTCCTTAATGTAGGTACCTATCTACATTATTTGACTGATTGTTCCGCTTCAGTGAACACGCGGTAATATATCGATGAAAATAATTGTACTGGAAGCAATGAACGCTTTATAGCCTCAATCATGTTTATGCCAAATGCAATCATCATAAATATGTTAACATGCAAGTACCTATTCTTCTTTCGTATCGTGGTTTATGACGACAGCTGGCGAACTGGAAGAACGGTTTTAGTGGAATTAATCAGAAGATTATAAGTTCAGACCGTATGCTGATAATTCCAGTTGGTCAGTTCCATAAATTTTGGCAACAGTCGCTATATTACCGATGCTGCCTTATTTAGAATAACAGGAGGAATCATCATCTTCCTGCCCTGTCCCTTTTTATTTGGAGTAGGTGCAACACGTATTTTTCTTCCATTCTGTCCTGTCACTCGACACGCTATCACTATCTTCTTTTTCTTTCATATCACTTAGAATCACAGGAGGAATGAAGGAACATTTAGGTAGAGTATAATTATCAAAAGGTAGGTAAATACTTACAGCTAGCTCTTCGCTGGTGTAGGCAGTGAGGATGCGCCGGTCCTGCTGCAGCACGCAGTAGAACGGCTCCCAGGACAGAGGCACCCCCACGGCCGCGCCCGCCACCGCGCTTGATGCCCCATCTGGTGACAAACAAAAGGAAGCTGTAGCAACTAGTACATTACATCAAATATCATGACAGTTTGCTTTGGTCTGATGTCAGCATTGTGTCACGTGTCACGCTGATGCACGAACAAAAGACGATTGCAATTCGTTTTTTAAATCCAGTGATTAAAAAAACGACGTCTTGAATTCAGTTCAGTTGCGACATTTTATTTCTGGCCAGACGTTTTACTCCATAATATTCCGTTTGATTAGATTTAGCATTAACAATAAACGCTGTCCTCATTTGGGCACCCGACAAATCAATTAGCAGTAACACAATATTTACACATAGCATGTGGTGGTCGATGATGACATTAGCGATACCATCTGTTGGTCAAATGTTCACATAGCTATAGTAGAGTATGTACGCGGGCAATCTAAGGGTCATAGATGCCCTGCGCGTTCAGTTTATTAATGCTTTCAGGATGTTGTTGCGGCTGCTACGTTTTTACAGTCTACAGACGATTTTTATGCGATGATATTGATGCTGGGGACAGTGAGGGAGTTGAGGGACAGTGGAAACAGAATCCTAAAAACTTTAGTAGAAATCTTTAGCTCTCCGACTATAAAGACGTTGGTGCAAAGACTGATAAACACTTACACTAGTTTATAAGCAATTTTAATGTTAGTAACACTATATGAATTAATTGGTCCGAAATAAAGTTATTATTATTATAGTTCATCTTTATTTTTAGTAGGCAACAGAATTAGTAATTTATCTCCATATCTAATAAGCACTTTATCTCCAGTTCAACAAAAAAACTAAAGATAACTTACAACTCAACTCGAGTGAAAGTTATGAATAATACAACAATAGTGCTTTGAAAAACTTGTTTTTGCAATGGTTTCTTTTACAACTTTATGTTAAAATACTATGAAAAAGTGGAGAAATTATTCAAGTGTCCAGGAGAGATTTGAGAGATCGGTGCGTTTGGCTCATACTTGTCAATGTCGTCAAATGTAAATAATGTAATACTCATATTTAACCAAAGCCATAAAACAATAATGAAAACATTGGTACAAGTAACAACATAAAACATAGCGTAAAAACTAATAAGTAGGCGCGCATTATCAAACAGATGTTTTTGTAAAAATAGAGAGTTTATTTTAGCTAAGCATTATTATTTATATAGCTCTCTTCGGATTTACGACCAAACTTAGTTCACCATAACAACAAACATAAACTTATAATAGAACCGTATAAAAGCAATAAACATAATAATTCAATAACAAAAACACTTACGTTACGTTATAGTAGTAATACGAAGAGAAAGGTACTCTACCTTATTTAATTGTAAACATTACATTACATGCCACAAATACTATAAGATTACGTGACTTTTGTGATTTAAGTATGTAAATTATATACTTCCATAAGAATATCGTGTACAGACAGTTTTTAATTACCGTATACGACGATACGGCGAGATTTTATGGAAAGTGGGCCGTTCGTCTATCTATCAGATAAAATTGGAAAGATCTGAATTACATGCACGCGGCGCGGCGAGCTGTGGCGTAACGTGACGTACCTACATGCAAATTAATTTTACTGCTGATGAGAAGAACGCTAATGTCTGTTGTCATCGACTGTACGGAAAGCTCTCGTGACTCATCTGTTGATGAAGAATTCTGATTGTCAAGATCTATCTGGTAAAACTCTTTTGTGAGACCACATGCTGTTTGAAAGTAAATTATATACAAAATAGATGTTATGTATTATTATCAAATAAGTAATTAGGCTCTCTAATCAGATACACACACAATATAAGACGAGACTAACAAGCTGCCTCGTTATCTTCTAAGTTATAAAAAGGTTTAGTTTACAATTTAAATAATCACGATGCAACTCGTCGACAACTAAGTAGTTTATGCAATATATTACGGCATCGATTGCAGACAGAGTAGAAAAACGAGTCAACCTGACTGATGATGGACCAATATCTTATCTGCGGCACGACTGAACAATTACAGAGTATACATCTCATACATATTTTGTTATAGACCTTTCAACGCGATCTTAATCAGTACTTTATAATGGCGTGCCCACATATGATTAGTCACAGTACTAAATATAAGCGTAATGCAACCTCAAAACAAAGGCAGTGTTTTAAAACAACTTGAATAAAGGGATTTCAATGGGGCTGTGCCTCGTTCACACTGCTCTTCCTTACGAGGTAAACAAACGGCGCGAGAAACACAAACATGAGATGGCCGTGCCCCTCCAGGCCACATAAGGTAATGATGCTCTGCGCTAAAAACTATTTGTGGATATGCAGCTGCAAAGTCATCACTTGTGAATATGAACAACGGACGCTTTCGCTCAATTGACTGTCAGTGCTCTTGAAGAGAATAGGCACCCAACGTCAATTTCATTACCCATGATTAATGAGTCCTAACTACATAATTAGATAGACGTCTAAATGAGTAAAACCTATGTTGAAGCTAAGAAACACAAATGACCGTGAGCTTATAACCGTTCAACATTGTTTCTAAAAGCTCTTTTCCCCAAGCCAATTAAGATCCGCGATCTGAAAATAACTCTTGTATTTTTCTGCCATTGTATCTGCTATCTAAAAATATCTTTTACAAAAAATCCTGCATTCAATTTTAAACGGAACAAAGACAGTAATTGAAGCACTTGTTCAGCTAATAAAAGCCAGCGGTGGTGCGACGCTGCCTCCACATGGATTAATGCGTCCCATTTAATTTACTATTAAATAATGACTCATAGGGAACGTCGATTCAGTGCACGATAATCAAAAGGGACATGGATAATAATTTCATGCTTAGATACTAAGTACTTTGTTCGAAATTAAGGCTTAAAAGTCAGAGCAAGCGTACGTGATGAGTATTCATCAAAAGTCTTCAACTTCCAAGCACGTAATGAAATATCAACCTCAATCCCTCATCATCATCATCATTTCAGCCGAAAGACGTCTACTGTTGGACATAGACCTCACCCAAGTGTTGTCATAATGACCGGTCTTTTGCATCTCGCAATCATCGGATTCCCGCTACCCTCACCAGATCATCGGTCCACATTGTAGAAGACCTTCCAATGCTGCTTCCAGTACGTGGTCGCTATTCAAGAACCTACCGTCCTCATCGACCATCTGTTCTGCGATCAATAAGCCCTGCCTGTTTCTTCGGAAATTATCCTAAATTTTCAAATATTTAAAAGCTTTATTTTTGCAC
Source organism: Mythimna lalbum (assembly GCA_949319445.1). NCBI lineage: Eukaryota > Metazoa > Arthropoda > Insecta > Lepidoptera > Noctuidae > Mythimna > Mythimna lalbum. Next base: position 17,795,731 of record OX439346.1, on the reverse strand, counting down.
TGAAAAACCTAAATTAAGTTCAAATACCCATAAATAACTGGTTGAAATTGATTCACGCAATGTACAGTACCGTCTACGGCAGTAAAACTGTGTAACAAATAAATTTTACTCTCTTTGGGTTATTGCTAGTGTTCGGCTTCAGAGTGACTCATATAGTTGCCGCTAACGTTATACGGTGCTGTATTATGCTCGTAATATCAATCGTTTTGCGTCTATTTATCTCGTAAAGCACGCGAGCTAGTAAACGATATCAACATACTAAATATTACTGAAATTATTACAGTTTAGTTTAGTTCACATTGGCATCACAGATAAGTTATAGTTTAAAGGCAGCATAGCAAACGGCACTGATAAATATTGTAGCCAGCGATGGACTTATTTAGGTGGGAATTTCATCCAATGACATTTTGGGCGGACTTTTACTGACTAAACCCCAGTCGTGTTGCTTCTTTACCTTCGTTCCAGAGCTCTGGGTTTCTCTTTCGTACAACCTATAGCCTCTGTAGGCTTCGACCCTGCTGAGCTCCTTCAATTTGGTGACATCTCTTTGAGACAAGAATGGAACACTACGCGCCGTCGGTGACTCGAACTCGGTCTGGACTGTTACCGGACGGCCGGACGGCGCGCTACCCATTGCTTGCCGTCTTTTTAAGCCTACGGAGGCTGAAAATCAGGGTTGGGATTCTGGCAGCTGGGGCGTAAGGGCCGTTCCCTCATGCATGCGGGTCGCCTCCTTCAGCGGAGGAGGCGACCACTTGCCATTCTTCCTCGTTCCGGACCATGGTCTGTACCAGGACCCGACGCGAGAGGTCGTTGCCACCAGTCGACCTCATGAGGACACGGTGAACCTCTACCTTATGCTCCACCGTGTCCTGCGGGCGGTCTACACAACTCCCGCACGAATCTGGTGCAGGAGCTTACCATGTCCGGTGAAGACACCGTAACGTCTTTCCAGACACTACTCAAAAATAGGACTTACCGCCTTAATTATGGCGTGCCCAAACCAGCGATGGTCTAGAAGAGTAATAGTGCTTGGCCTGTGTAAACAAAGCTTTTAACGACATTACCATTGTAGTGCCATCCTAAAGGATGAAACGGAGTATTTGACCTAAAAACCACCATCTCACACTACTGCCATTAATATTACTGCGCAAGCCAGTAGTAATGCCATATTTATGTAGCTAGTCCCGTAGCCGACACATGCATGATCGTAAATCGTTTCCTTTCGAAGCTTACTCAACTCATACGGAATGACGAACAGCTGCCGCAAAATTTTTCGTGTACTCTGAGATGGCAATACGCCTACTGTTATAATAGCAGGCTAGTACAGTACCCACCCACGGCAACGTAGTGAATTTTTGTGATAATCTATCGTGCAAAGCACACCTACGCGAACCAGCGCTGGAGGCAAGTCGGCAAGTCGTATTGAATACGCGAGAATAATTAATCGTGTAGAAAGCACATTTATTAACAGCCATAGACCTTAAACATTTAATAGCGCTATTATCTATGGTTTCTATTGTATGAATTAAATTAATTGATCTATTGATATTGCGCTTATATGAATAAAATTATTATAAAAACGAAGACGGGTAATATATGTAGATGGATTAATTATTGATTTCATGTCTATTTCTTATTTTTTATTTCTTGTTGGTTTGTTGCATGTACACAAAACTGGTTTATTTATTGTTTAAATTGATTGATGACTTTATTTGTTTAGAAATATTTCGCTATTATATTGCGTTGCGTATTAATTTATTATATATGCTCCAATTGTTATTTCATTTGATACCTAATCGTTATGAAGATTTCATCAACCTCAACCTAAGTAATTATCTTGTCGTTAACACTTTAGAAAATATATTATTATTGTATATTTGGTCTAAAATTTTTGTAATACAGGTTTTCTAAATAATATTTTCTCTTTTTTTTATGCACCTGCCATATGTACCTCAGTCAGCCTAGGGTAGTCTCTGCACTACCCTAGGTTGACTGGTAGAGAACGCCTAAGGCATTAAGTCCGCCTGTATACTTTTTGTTGCATGAAGATTAAATAAATAAATTAAATATTGATACGAATCTATAAGAAAAATATTGGTCATACACCGTTGCCGAAGTAAACGAAATACACGCACGTGTGAAACAAAAAGTACATACAATCACACCTGCATTACAAAAGGTGCATAATGCGCTTAATTAACATTAATTTCACTTGTTATCATTGAACGAAATGTTAATGCGCTTTATCTTGCGTGAGAGTTTCAAACTTAACTGACCTCAATTATATTTTACACGTAGTTTCGGTAACGAAGGTCCTTCTTTATGACATTTTTTATTGTTAATAGACTCGCGTTTGACCACGATCTCATGTGATTGAAAGCGATGATGTGGTCTACGGTGAAGCACGCTCGCATACAAGAAACCTATTCACTCTTGACTTAAAGACCTCTAGGTTGTACTTAACTGGAAACACAGACTCCGGCAGGGAATTCCACTCGTTAGCTGTGCGTACAATAGATGTGTTCCCAAGAGGTTTTGTTCGTATGGGTGGAATGTCCACCACGCATATAAGGAAATCAACCCCTATAAACCTCTAGATGCTAAAATATAACTAAAATCCACAAAGCTAAACATTATCTTATCTCTTATTTCTTTCAAGAATTCCTCAAAGCCGCCACAGAATACTTATAGTTAATGAGCGTAAACCTAGAATCGCCTTTAAAAGCCCGTCGTGCTTCGAAAATAGCCGGCGGCTATCAAAATCACTATCTCCGTCTAAGTCACGCACGCTTCGCCTTCTCCATGATATGGCTACGAGCTAGGACAGGAAAACCCCACAATAATAAACTAAATATTTTCGAACCATTGTTTGAGAACAATTTAAATAGCTATCGAAGCATCTGTACATAGAAATAAAACTGCAGTGTCTGTTTTTAACATCAATTTTTTTTTTTTTACTTAACGTATAAGAAAGTAGATACTTATAGGTTAGAAAACCAATGTGAAGATCTGAAATATGTTGTATAAACATTTATTATATTTTTTAATTTCTTTCCATTTGTTCCATCTATACTCCGAAGCGGCTAGACCGCTTTTGACGGGACTGTCATAATCTAGCTGATTTTATAAGGAGTAACTAGGGGTACTTTTATTCTAGAAAAAGAATTAAGGTTCCACGCAAAAAAAAACTGTAACCAAATTCTGACTGATTAGACTTGTTCTGTTTTACGAAGCTGACGCGGACGAAGCCGCGGGTACCTGCTAGTTTCTAATAATATGTTATGTTTTACATAATAACTAATTAAACTTACATCATTAATAGGTTATCCTTCTGTATTACATATAGCGTGACATTGCATTTTGATGCAAATTATTTTTTATTATGTCCTAATGAATTCAACACACATAACTCATAATTCTGTCGGTGTACCTTTCATATGTAGGCGTATCTGGCGATCGTATCTTAGATTGGAGATAGCCCTGATTACCAGTCAGTGTGGTAATGGCGGTGGCACCTAGTTAGCGCCAGCCGAAGGCAATGATTCAAGCCAATGCGAGCGCAATTCGCGAGTCGTCAACGAACAAGAAAGACTCGTCTGCGTACAGCGTTGCCTTATAATAGCATTTTATATACAACCCAGACTTGGTTCTGCTAACCGAACTTTTGGAGGACAATAAAACGGTTCAAAACAAAAGTACTTGTAAGTAGGACTGCATTAAAATTTATACGATGCATAAAACAATACACTTTAGTGGATAAACATGTTAACTACAAGCGTCTGCACAGTATCATTACGTTTGGACTTAACAACAGAATCCACTTTCCAGTTTATTATTCCCTTCTCTGTTTGGCCTTATGCGGCGCTCTGTAAACATTAAGCAGAAGTTGATTTTTATAGACAATGTACAGCATATTAACGGAATAACGGCCCCCTTTCCAATCAGAGGAAGCTTTTAAGTTCGTGTTGAAATAATTTCAGCATTTGTTGAAAGGGTTTGGTTGGTTGCGTGGGAGGGCGGCGCGGCTGCGCGGGCGCAGGTGGCGCGGCGGTGGCGGTGCGCCTTCACGCGAGATGGCGCACAACAATGAACTTGAAATAAACAAGCGAACCTCACGACCGACGCAACATGTTGCCCGCTGTTTATTTATAAACATACCGACACCACGACAGATAGATAAACGGATAGCTACCGATGCCGGCTCGGCAGATTGATCAACTACTAACATTGCGAATACTTCATGACCATCATTGTTTTGAAATATTCTTGTCTAGGTACATGCACGTTTGTGCACCCAAAGCAATCTGCAAATAAAAGCTTTCAGTTTTAAATAAATACATTCAAGTTTAAACAATTAGAATAATTGCATAACAGTGCTCCCATTCCAAGCAAACATAACATTATCGCCTACCCCCACAGTACCTCTTTTATGTAATCTTGTCAATCTCAAACATTAGGCAGATTCAGACACAATGCTGCCTCATTTCAGTGCTAACTGACTTCTTATTATTCTATTTATCTTCATAACAGCATGATAATGGCTAACTTGTTATGTAAATACATTGCAAAGCAACGAGTGAATTTAACATTAATTGTTTCTCACGGAGGTGTACTTGTGCTTAATTTATTTTATAAATATGTCATTAAGATTTGAGGAATAGATTAACAATTGGTTAAACTGGTTAACCTTGGTGCCTGAGCTCGTTGACTGGCCACAGTCAGGTTGAAGGGAGGTGAGTGAAGTGTTTCTAGCAATTATTAATCTGGTATCTAAGACTCTAAAGGTAGCCATACACGCTTGGGCATACTCGATAGGTTTGCCTGTACAGTTGAGTTTTGTGCTGATGTTGCACAACTGTGCAGATTTCCACACAAGCTTACCTGACAGGTATAACTGTGCAAGCAAACCTCTCAGGTACACCCTCTAACGTGTATGGCTACCTTTAGTTACGATTTGCACCAAAAAGTACGGTACAGTATCCGTCAAAGTTAATTTTAACACTAACATTAATGACTTTTATTTTACCATCACGTAAAGCGTCGAAGTCAAAAAATGTCATTATAATATGTCAACATTGTTATGCTTTATCCGTAACTTTAATGTTTTTATTTTGTGGCGTCTTTTTTCACCATTTCTAAACTGGTGCAACCCTCGCTTAGCTGTCAAATTTCTGGTGACGTGATGAGGCGTTGGTTGTCGAGGCGAGCGGCTGCGGGGCGGGCGAATGCGTCGCGAACACGCCGCGGCTGCACAGCGATGACGTCGCGGACGCGTGGCAAATTCGCAACGTTTTCAAGCCGTGGGTATTGCAAGTTAACGACGTACAATACACTCATTAACAAAATGGAATGCGACACTGCTGTTGGCTTGGTTACTTCGAAAACGCCGCGGACCCGCACCTCTATACCGGATCTTGTAGCACGTCCGCAACAAATTCTAAATGCAACATAGTTTTGTCGAGTGCGTTCCGAATCACATTTTTTTTTTTCAGCAATGAAACAGTAATTATAATCAGCTATAATAATACACCTACAGTAGATTGCTGGAAGCTGATGGGGACGACCACGATAAAGACGTGTAACGCCATAGTTCATAATTATTACCAACTCAACCACGAAAACAATGATTGCAAAAAAAAATAAAAAAATAACTAATTAAACGTAACAGAATTAACATGTAACACTTAACAAGGTGTTACGTTGTAACATTAATTTAATTTGCTAGATATATCGTTCCGTTTGTTACTCAATGAAAATTAAATGTCAGGTCAAACTGACGCAGGTTTTTAACACATCAACCTCATTAATTTTGTAACATTTATGATTGAATACAAGTACCTGTTGGAAATAAGTTGCAAAAATGAACACACTGAGCAAAATATGATAAAAGAGTGATTGAAATCGTGATTCCAATTTCTGTCATCAGAAGTGTGATTGATGATCTTAGATCATTATGATTTTGGAGATATATTAGAAATTGATATTAGCTAATAATTCACAGTAATTATGAAATTATGAAGAGCCACCACATTGGTGATTATAAAACAGGTTTATTATGGATATGAAATTTCGGATCTGGTTACGGATGAAGGAATAATATTATATCGGTATCGGATACGGTGAATAAGAGTGATTGATGATTCATGATTCCAAGTTCTGTCATCAGAAGTGTGACTTAAAAAATTTTGGAGATATATTAAAAGTTAATATTAGCAAGGAATAATATTCATAGTTCATAGTAATTATGAGATTTGGTGGTCCTAAACCAAGTTACGTTATGGATATGAAATTTCAGACCTGGATCCGGATTTTAAAGGAATAATATTATACCGATTTCGCATACAGTGAAAAAGAGTGATTGGATTCGTGATTCCAAGTTCTGTCATCAAATGTGTGATTGATGGTCTTAGGTATTTTTTTAAATTTTGGAGATACTCATAAAAATAATGTCAGCAAGGAAAAATAATTCATAGTACTTAATTATGTGATTATGGAGCGCCATAAGTGGTTCTAAACTAGGGATGTTATGGATACGCGTAAAGGTAGGTAATATTATGCCGGTTTCGGATACAGTTACAGATATTAAATTATTTCAGATTTCGCTCTAGTTTAGGATAGTAACGTTTACGGATATAAGAATTTCAAAATTATAAAAGTAAACTACAAATAGGAAGATTTGACTTTTATTTCTATTCTAGATTATCATTTGTTTGATCGGGTAAAACAAACAAAAGCCGGTCAAATAGAATCCTTAACCCGAAACTTTTATATCGGTTTCATTTATAGTTTAGGGTGTTTTTTACTTCGGATATCCCATAGTTTCAGTTACGGTAGCAGAGCTTGGATATCATATATCATCCACGTTCTAGACTACATGTTTCTTTTAACTTTTAACTACTCTACACTACAAATTACTCCAGACGTAATTGGTGGCTGTAATCATAAACATGTAAACTAGCCACTTAATAATTTAAGGAACTACAGTTCAATAGACAAGCAGATATTTTTTTGAGATTACCCAGCGTGAAACTTGACCACAGCTTTAGAAAAAATGAGGATTCCTGCATCTAGGTTTCCTGCCCTTAGTAGACCTAAAGGTCAGTTGTCGACCGGCTGTAAAGGTCGTCGCCCTTTTGTAGCTACGCCAGGCGGGCACAATTATAAATTATACGTTTGCACACACGGATCTACGTTATACACGTAATTATATCACCCCACATATATTATATACGTACAAACACACATGCAGTATCTAGTGTCTAGTGCCCACATAAAAACTCACCATTAACGTAAACTGGACTAGGAACGTGGGAACCATAATAGTATGCAATTTTCTTCTGGTATGTAAAACTATAATATCCATGCCGCCCTCATGCCTAAAGAGCTTACTGATTTTTAATGCATCCAGCTTTTAAAACAGCATCAAGTTCTCTGGAAAGAAGCGAATCTTGTTACCGCAGAGGCGAACAGGTTGAGCAAGAACATATTTTTATCGGACTTCAACAACAATGGCAAAGAAATCTAAGCTTTTATTACGTGACATCACTCATTAGTAACAATTCCACGGAGTTTAATTCAAACACGGTCCTTTCATCACGACGTCGGCATACTTACATTTTCATTAATCATATTTGTATGTCATTCACGTCATGTTCTAAGGAACGTCTTCAAGTCCTAACGCATGAGATTCGCCTTTATATCTCTATCACGCGTGCATTGGGCACAATGTAAGCTTCCCGTCAAGCAGATTGTCGCGTAGGAGTTAATCTTCGTATAATATAATGCTGGGCGTTAAAATGTGAGCGTTTTGACAGACGATTACGTAGGCATGTGAACGCCACGCCTGCGCCTGCGCATGGGCACCGTTTGTGTCCAATTTCATGCGTTACATCGTGAGCTGAATACAATTACGAAGGTGTTTCGAATAATAAAAGTTGTTTGGAATCTTTTGAGTATAAACGATTGAGGAGCTGATAATTTGCTGGCTGTTAAGAGTTGTGTAATTTTTTTACTTTTTGGCTGTCAGATTGTTAGGTACAGTTGAATTATTTCGTGAAGGCCGGTGGCTCTTGGATGTGTGTGTGGTTCACATACACATTGTTTCTGTTTTATATGACATCCACCACTCGAAGCTTACGGAAACATTCAAGATCAACCGGCCTTCGTAAGATAGAACAACTATACCAAAGCATTCGCTGTATCATGTAGTCATTTAGAGCTAGCACGATTGTCCTATCCGACACTGACACACGTACCTACACTATATAATTCCTTCATTCGCAGAAAGGCATTCTCTGGAATAAATTGGGAATAATTTATAACACAATACGTGAGTGCATAGCTGGTGATAATTTCTGAAGTGCGTAGGCGCAACATGTCGACATCTCGCGCGACTGACTTTCGAGCCCTTCACGCGGTGTCGAGAAAGTAGATCAGATTATTCCTACGTTATAAGTCAACTAAGTATTCCAATGCTATTGTATTAACGGTCTTCTGTGGTATAAACATAACATCAACATCGACCGCAGTCACTATTAAGTCAATAACAGACGCAACACAATTCATATCCATGAGAAATGTGTTTCAGATCTATCCTACTAAATCAAACACGTTGTATAATCAATCTTACGTATAAATAACATGAAAAGTTATAGGAAGAATGTTTAAGTAGTTATAATACTTGTAAAACAATAGCTGTTCGATGTGCCTACTTTATTATCATAGAGTGCATATAGGTTGCGTAGGTGCTCTTATTACCTAGAAAGAAACCATAGTCTAACAATACTGTGATAATTACAAACGTATGCAACAGTTCCCACAATTGCACGGTTGATGTAACAGATGTGGCGTTGGATAACTGGCATTATTTGCAGCGGAAACCCTACGACCTCACAGCTGATTAGCTGCAGCATACACATCACGCGAGAGAGCAATAAACTGATCGAGCCGAGCACGAAAATCACAATCACACAAAGGTTTGAATTACCCTTAATTCCACCTGCAAGGATTTCCTCATAGCAGGCATGTTCCCTGGTCGTGCTAGTAATATGATCTTGGTATTGTAAATTCCTTTGTTTCCCTCAGAAATAAAGGCGAATTAGATTGTGGTTCACATTTCATAAGTCGTGTCCATTGTCCCCGTGATGAACGCTTAGCTGACAACGGCGGCGTGTCCGTTGACGGTGGCTATTTCACACGCATCGGGCTGGAACATTAACTTGTACGCATTTTACTTATTGTTCATATTTTATATCAGGCTCTACATCTATGCTCTTTGTGTGTACTGTGTAGTCTATTCTTCTTTAGTTAGTCACACCCATGTTCATAACGTTAAAATCTTCGTAGATTAGAGCATACTTCTGTGCCGTAGTTTTGAAATCTGGTCTGCTCGGACCTAGCATGTGCATCAAGTTTGAATCTTGTTTGTACAAGATAAGGTCAGGCCAGCCCATAATATATTCCTACTATAATTAAGTGTAAGTACCGTGAATGCATGGTTTTAAAGAAATGTGGCAGTTTCTAAAAGAAAGATTAAAAGTTCATTTTACAGAAAGAAAAAGCTAAAGAACATGAACCACTTCTGTCATCAGACGATAGTATCGATCTCTCTATCATAAGAAGTTCATTATTTTAGGATAAACGATTAACTTCCTGCAAAACCAACGGTAAGATCGAACGTAAGTAATGTTGGCGAACATCAATCACGTCGATGTTCTATGAAGAACTCCGATATTAGTTTCATAATCTCTTCCTACATCGACTAATCATCCAAAAAAAGCCGGAGACATGATATAATGGCAAAATGCTAGAGCATTGTTAAGAAAGAAGGCTCGGCTTGACAACTTTCTCCATGAACGAGTACTCTGTCTACACCGGAAACGCATTTGTTTGCGCACGCGTCACTCATGCGAGCTTCCAAGAACTTGTACTCAGACTTCCTTCGTGTTATGCGAATAATATAAATTGATAGAATACATAAATTTCATGAAAACCCATAAAGCAACAAGCGAACACATATTTCCCGATCATGCGGCCGTTATGCAAACTTCAGTGTTCGGAGAATCACGTTATAGTAATACACATGGCCACACACTCGACAAGCTATTATATTTTGTCTGCTCACTGAATGAATTATGGAAGCTTATGAATGAAACATAGAACAAAGATAAAAAGAGGTCACTTCTTCCGCGGGACTGAGTACATCCATTCATATAAGAAGAAATCAATTATAATCACATGAATAAACTATTCATATTGCTATGTGCTGCACACGCGAACGTCGTCTTGACTTAGTAGAATTGAGCCGTACGGTACAGTTGACACAAGTCACGAACTCTCCTGCCTTTGCATTCAATGCATGAATAACACTTTTGTCGGCTGTACCGAGGGGTTGCAGATGCGCACAGAATTATTTCAATGCCCATTTAAAAATCATTGATCATCCGTCTTCAGTGTATTTATACCAAGTTGACTTTTTAGTATATTTATAGCCGACTGTATAGGCCTGGCGTCGTTTATCTCATGTCATTTTAAATGCTTTGTCCGGATTATTTAGTTTCCTCGCGCAGCTATTTTTATTAGAAAATATATTCTTATTCTTTGTGAAGTAAAGAATAAGAATACATTTACTAATACCATTTTGAATGGTTTATTGCATGTAATGTACGCTAAACATGAAATTTGTAAGTCTAAGCGTACAATTAATACCAGTATTATGTAGATTGAAGCCGTTGTAGTACTTCAAATACCGTGCATAATTTAATGTTACTTTCGTGAGACTAAATCCGACATTTGAGCAACGCACCGTAAACGTAACTCAAATGAATGAACTAACAATTTTGTATTCTTTACTCGTTGTTTTAAGTTGAATACATACATGTGTTTAGATGGATATAACAAATGTTTAGATATAAACTGGTTCTTGAATGGAGACCACGTTCCGAAATGAGCGTACATGACGCGCACACGACAGCTAAAGTTACCTACGTTACGACCTAAAAACTTATGTTACGACGTGTAACACAAGCAAAACGTGAGTAAAAGAGATATGATCAAAGTATCTAATTAAAATCTCCATAATAACGTTCAAGACAACTTAAGAAACTGGGCCAGTTGTTTGGTTATAAATGTTGTGAGTAAGCCACTCGTAGTGCAGGTGCAATACAAACAAACAATCAATGTATCACTCGGCCTTGACTTTTAGTTAGTCACTATCACTTTGAAAGTTTTAATCGATAAGTATACGTGAAGGTGACGTCAGCGTTGAAGTGAGCTGGGGAAACTGGACCAGTCGGGCGAGTGGCCCCAGCGCACTGGTACAGGTGCGCCCGCGCCGGCCGCTCCGACCGACCGACCGACGCGTGCCCAAACACCACAGCTGCCGCCCGTTCATTGAAAACTATTCAGAAAATTCGCAATGCAGAAAAAAATTCTATGAATGCAATTCAAAATTATTCTCAATCCTTACATTCCTTTTACAAACCGGTTCTAGTTAGTATCGAGTTGTTATTTCTAGTAGAGAAATAAATCTTCGTTAACAGTAAGACAGCCGAATCTAGATGCTTGGTGAAAGGCTCTTAACATATTCAACAGTTATGCCATATCAAATAAATACCAGACGGTGCTTAAATCGCAGCAACAACATTTGAACATATTTATGATATGGAAATAAATCACTAGGGTATTTATCTCACGTACCGAAACACCATAAATTGTAGTGCGACGATGGATATCGGTACTCCTAATTTATTTACTAAACGCATTCCGATTCTTAGCAGTATGGAAATTCGATGCGATATACTTCGTTACTACACCCTAGGCTTCGTAGTCCGTTCCCATGATTATCGAGAATATTTGTCTCTCTAGGAGTTGCAAATTATCAGCAGATAGCAGTTATTTAAAGCGCTCTTACAGTGAACAAGCTATCTAAAAGACGAATGACTTCACTCAATTCCAGAATCGAACACACTTTTCTAACACGGCGGTTTCTAAACATTATAGAGTCAGGCTCGTTCTCTAACTCCAAATGATGTTAAATTTGATTACTACTAACTATAGACACTGTATTATCGAGAGATTGATAATTTTACTTAAACCATGATATAGTATCTAATAGAACCAAGTCCTTGATTTATACATGGTTATATTCATTTACTGGTCATTCTGGCCTGAAAGGCTACGGTTAATTTCTAAGATTATTTTGAAGATACACGTTGCCATAATTAGTTAGAGACTGGATTATCATTTACACATAGTATTAAAACAAGATATCATATCCATCATTATACCGACCAGCAAATGCATGTTATGAAAACACATTCGTGCGTACCGCACTAGTTCGTGGAAACCAATATTAGATGCTATAACAAACCATCAACGGCCTATATTTGATATATGGACACATGACATTATCAGAGTTATGATTATAATCATTATTTTATGAGTATTTACTATCGGCATCTAAACTGTACGCACACCTTCACCGTAATGGTAAAATTACGCAATGCTACATGCATGTAGATATGAAGGTCACATGATTGCGTTGAAATGAAAAATTGTTCAAATTAGTCTCAATCATGCATCAAATTATTTCATTTCACAACCACGCGTCACGTCACTCAACAAACAATAGAGACAATGCCCCTTGGATGGATGAAAAAACCAATAGACATATTTATGCAATCGAAGCGAACAATATACCGGTATTCGGAATCGATATTGAAGATATCTTCATTGTAAGGCATTGCATTTCCAGAGAATCGTTGTTCATTTTTATTCTCGGCAGTTGAAAGGATGCAGCGGGTCATAAAACTTCCTTTAAACAAATGTAAGTAACGTTCGTTCTTGGGAAACACGAACTTAGTTGTGAACTTTAAGCCGAGATTGATAAATATTTGAAAGGTGTTTCCTTTATCAATAAGTAAATAGACATCCACGAACGCCCTACCTTGAACGCAATGGCAAACTTAATGGTTAAACTAGACTAAGTTATCTGAGTCATATACACGCCTCCGATTATGTACTTATCGCCATAACTTGATATATGTCCGTATTAGGAAAACACTCGGCATACATCGAGTAAACTGCAGCAATAGGCTAGGTAAAAAAAGAGTATAAATACTATAATTTACAAAACTTTTGAAAAGGGTTTTATACATTAATCCATGTCGAGTCTCAGCAATCCTTCTTGCGCAACTTATGTTCATTGGCCTGATGCCAGGATCCGCTTTCCTAATAGACTTTCTCCTTTGCATACGACTTAACTGCCAACAGGACCAAGATAGAGACAAAAATAGTTCCCAAGACGTTATTATTATTGTTTGGAAATTGTTCATGAGTGTTCATACTGATATATAAACATACATAAACAATTATACCTATGCAAACATTTAGTTAAGGCTCGAAGCGATTGGTTTCTTCCAATTTTTAATTAGCCTTTAGCTTGTCTTATGCCAATAATTTATATTAATAATGATCTTCATGTTTATTAACTTCTGTGTATATGTATATTGAAGTAAGCCGCCAAGCGTATTAATGCTATACTGTATGTAACATAAAGTCCAGCACCGAAGTCGGACGCACTCAAGTAACTGTATACTCCCTGGTTACTCCAAAATACACAACCGCATATAATCATTATGACATAATTAGATACCGTAAACTCAATTCCGTATCCGTATTGTCTGTGAGTTTCTCATACAAATTGCTGGTTATTACGCGAAATTGCAACTACGGTAGTAGGTGACCGTCCTGGTATTTCTTTTTCTATTATCGAAACGTAAGAAGTTCTCAATATTGTAGTGTGTTCCATTTTTTACGATCTCATTATCTAACTATCTTTTACGTTTCTGTAAAACTTATTCATCTGTATCTAAATGTTGATAAATATGAATATGTGTTACAGCAACTTTCGTTCGTCCTTTTTTCTTAGTTAAGTTTTAGAATTTTCGTTATTTTTATTAATTGATGTATAATGTACTTTCATATTTATTATAATACCCAAGTGATTTATTTAAGCATGTTGAATTTAATAATTAAGTTCGCATTCTGTTGGCTTGTCACGACGAATATAATCAACAAGTTATTAATTATTCATATTCAAAATGCAGGTGACTGTCAAACAAATTATTGAATTATTCGCAAACTGACCGACATATAAACACATGTTCATATTGAAAATAAGACTAAAACTTTCGACATTCAAACATCTAAATGTTGCAAAACTTGTATTCTAATCAAACCCTCGTGTAGTGAAATGTTAAATCCTGTGCTTGCCTCACATTGCACTGCACGCGAAGTGCTAAATGCATGCGCAAGTGGCTTCCTTTAAGAAGCGGCTTACAGGAAGGGCAAGCTCATTAGAAAGTATAAGCAAACGATTGCATCACATACATAACTGGACAAGGATGCGCACCCAGTCCCTGATCGAGTCTAGCGAGATTATTGACGTTATAGTCTTGGGATTCCATATAAGAAACTTGAAAGAGCATGTGGGGTTATAACTGAGCGGGATTTAGTGCTGGTACCGAGGCTTGTTATTGAATTTAATCGCCCCCATCTTATAGCAGGCTCGATTTATGGCTGATGACGATCATAACTCGGACAGACGTACGACTCATTTAGCTGGTGGAGCTATGTCAGTCTCTAACATCTTGTATATATTGCAGAAGTGTCGTAATTAAACTGTACGAATGTTAGAATAATATTAGCATAGAGTATTAAGATAAGATTGGTTGTCGTATTGAAGCTTGACATGAGCTCTGATTGGTTTGCAACAAGTTGTACGGGACCGGCAACATTCTTGGGTATCGCGATGTCTAGTGGCGACTGGATAAAGTTGATGAGTCGCCGGAAACCAACATGAAGTAATTATTGACGTTTATAGCACTGAGTGAGTGCTACTGCGCATACATATTGATGATCTCCTGTAATTATGATGTCAATATGTCGTACCAACTAACAAATGACATTCATATAGTACGGTAAGAAGTTGATAAATATAATTTTAGATACTTAATCAGCAAGCGTGAACATGAAATTTTATGAAGATTACAGGAACTGATGATTATAGCTGGAGCAAGCGCCAGTTAAAAATATAAAAGACGTAAAAGATTTGCAAAACAATAGTAAAGAAGAATTAAAAATACAAATCAGTACTCAAATTAGTTCAAAAAGCACGTCGCGAAATTAGCTCATAAATCAAGTCCAACAACAATAGACAATATAAACACGATGAATCACTTTCCGACTAAATCCGATGGAAGTGTTCCTTTGACAATAATACTTTGCAATTTTTAGCATTCACGTTTGCACAATGCAGTGTAAATCAACACAAGTTTCCTTGTTTTGGCCTTTTGGGTACGCAAGCAAATGACGCAGAAGTGATCGCTCCCACGGTGGCCATGTTTTTGAAGCTGGAGTAACTGGGGAAAATTGTAAACATGAAGGCATGGACAACACAGAAGTTGTGTTGTGTGTGATACACAAATTAACAACTGCCAGCTTTCACAATCAAAAGTTGACTTAGGTTATTAGGATTGTTGATTCAGGTCGAGAATTTAGAAAATGCTTATTTTTAGAATAGTTGACATTTAAATTATCATAGATTATAATGAATAGCACTACCAATCTCATCCTAACTTATGGGACTTCAAATACTGGAAAAATACCAAGATAACATTTTTTTTGCGACGTCTAGGAATAAATTTTGGTTATATGTCCAAACAACGGTGTATTAAGTCCAAACCGTTATTGTGAAGTAAAGACGAAGGATTTTTACGTTACAACCGCGACAAACTCTCATAAAATTTTAACAGCAATGACCCCTTAACTTTCTCACGTATTGTAAAATACTTGTTTATATGGTAACCCACGTCCCGCGACTTAAGCTGTTTTAACAATGAACGCAATGGCGTTTGTTATGAATGTTTTCCATTTGCCACTCCATAACAATGTCACAAAAATACCATTCCTTCTTCGTACAATTCACCAAACTACGTCCGACGGTAAGTTTTCTGATCGTGATAACCTTGAAGTTTAACGGCTGCGTTTTATTGCTACTCATTCTTAACTTAAGCATTAGAACTGTTGATAGGAAGACTGATATGTACAAAGTTTTCGTAAATTACGATGGAACTGTAATCGTTTGCAATATAATTTTACATAAATCTCAAGATTTGCTTTAAATTAGTTTAGACTGTTTATATTATCATTATACAAACTCCAGAATGTCTATTCCAAATGCTCTATTTATCCATCAAAATATTTTTTTTAACCCAGTGAATACAGTCTACTACACCAAGTTTTAAATTCGGGTATATTTTTCAAGATTTTCAACAATGCTGGATCATGAATATCCAGACGGTAAAGAAAAACAGTCAACAAGCCTATATTTAAAAAAAGTATTCCAAAGCGGTCAATACAAAACCAGAATATTTGTTTCTTTACCTTTCCGATTGTCAAGCACAATTGGACCCAATTAAAAATCCATTGGAACATTTTAATGGAACATGCTGTTTTTAACGACCGACATTACAAAAATTTTGTTCACACGGAAATAATTACTTCAATGAGTACCTACGCTTACAATATTTATGAGCTGTATAAAATGGTTAACTATAGACGAAGTTATTGTATTCGTTTATAGCGAATAATTTCATTTTGTAATTATTATAACCCTTTTTGTACATCGCTGTCCTGCTCTTCATTTTACTATTGAATGTATGAATGAATAAGGATCAAATAATTAATTCTTCAAATGCTGCTTTTGACCCAAACCACATTAAGTGTCCGTTACATTTTCTCCACCGCGTGTGCTTTCAACGGGAAAAATACAGAGCATTGACTTACACCATATGTTTGCCTAGCTGTGTTTCTCTCTGTATCTCTGCTTATCTGCTCCGGTATCCATCGGATTTGCATGAGGCAACAATCGCCCTCTATCGCTACCGGTAATTAGAAACTTGCGACTAACGGTACGCAATTTGTAGCTAGCGCTAGTAAGTACAATATAAAAGCTTCTTTGGCTTCCGCATTACAGATAGCTAACAGTTTTAATTTTTTCTACCACTGCGACTAGGCGCAACATCCGTGATACCTTTAGAGATAACTTTTTCATAACTAATTTTTCGCCTATCTCATTTCAATCCAAATATCGATTTGTATACAAATGAAGGTCTACTCGTATCACCAATGTTATATCTAGTATTAAATAAACAGGCTTTTGATCAAGATCAAGTACAAAACTTGCGAGGTATGTAGGTAACGTTGCGTGTGTTATGATAAGTACCTTTACGGTCTATTATGCTTGCTTGCCGATAGCTGCCTCTGTTGTCACTACAAGTATGACAATGCTGCTAGTGATTGATGCGATAGTAATTTCCCGCACACCGTTGTTCGTATCGGATACGAGTCGGATTGACGCAGACCACACGGTAGTACGGCGCGGCTGCTCCATTCGTCGTGCTCCTAATCACTGTAATTGAGCGTTATCACAACAGCGGTTCCGGGATGCCTGCACTTAGCTGCGAATAAATTAGTCTACACGTCACTTACCAATGCTGTTGTCAGGGAGTGCGTACAAAATCCCGCACAATGTGGCTGAAGCGGATACAGCGGTGTTTCTTGCGGGGCCCTCACTGCATACTTCGGACTCAGTTTGCGCCGGTTCAAACAGAGCCAGGTCCAGACCGTCCATATCACTTCGGTTTGACACACCGTCCTCTTCCGCCACTCGATCACAAAAGTGTTCTGGAGAGTCGACATCCTTAGGACTGCGACTACATACCCCGTCACTCAATGGATCGCAACAGCACGTGTCCGAGAAAGGCTCAAAGTCTCTACAATCAAACTCACATCGTTCAAAACTGTCGCAAGTACACGAAGATAATGCGTCTGACTCGGAGTCTTCCACAAGAAAGACATCATTGCTTTGCACCACCTCTTTACGTGCCGTGTCAGTTTTTGCGGTAATATAGAACACGCTTGAAGTGTATGGCACTTTCTGGACTTGTAGCGTTACATTTTCTGCCGAATTTTCATCAGCGTATACCTGGTCTTCAGTTTCTGACAAGGTCTCATCGATCTGTGGGCGACAATCTTCATAGCGAGCGAAACTGGATGTGTCAGTGAGGTTGGACGATCTGTCTACAGAGTAGACGTCTGCATAGGGATCTATATGATCGCTTTGCAGAGCTGGTAATCTGTAGGGAGCGTGATGCGAGCGAGCTCCCAGGAATATGGTGGTGTAGGGACAGGTGTGGGGAGGCCTGCTGCGGTCAGCGCGACGCGGGTAGCTGGCGGCGAGTGGGTCCCGCATGGGCGCCCCTTCAGTATCGATGAACGCCTCGTTGGTCGAGAGCACGTTGTATCGCCAATCTGGCATTGCTGATCACCACCATCACTTTACGGCGACACAATAAAAAACTGTTGGTTTCATCCCAAGGTCACATTCACAATGGTAAGCTGACTAGCCTTATAAGCACATTATGTCACACTCATTGTTCAACCTAAAGAAAATATCTAAACTATTTTACTACTGTCGGTGTCTGCAGCTGTACAAACATGCGCTAAAGAATTTTTCGGATCGTTTCGCGTAACTATTTTCTTTTTTACGTCCCATTTCATACTAATATGCAATCGTCTATCTATATTAGACTATTGGGTGCAGGTTGATTTTAGGCATGCATAAGTCAAGACAATTATTCCAGAAAAAATATAAAATAATGATCCGTGACCATAGTTATGCAGTAACTATTAAATTTCATAAATGTACATATACCAGCTACTATGGACATAAACTGTTCCGATTCACATAAGGGTAATAGTAATAACATAACGTATGACACGAGCAATCATATAATTCCTGTTCGACTGATTAATTTTAGTGACCACACTAATCGAAAACGCGTCACTGTTGTTAATGGTCGAAACAGCTTCAAATGGAGCGCATGCTATGTGGGTCAGCTGAGCACGGCAACGCGTCATATAACCAAACAATGAACATATGCATAGCATGCACAGCACACGTCTCACGAACTCTGATAACGTTACAATAACCGTTAACAAATAGTATTGAAATGAAATGGTAGCCTTTGATCCTATATTAAAACAAGACAATTGATCAGTACTTGATCCTATATTTAAACAAGCAGACGGATCAAAAAAATTACTGCGGTATACATATTTCGTCCAGTCTGCCACTCAAATAGAATTAAAGTAAAATATTATTATATCATCCAATTTAAAACCCTTTATGCTATATGTACGGTACAAATATTTGTATGGCCCACAGATAGTCGTACCGGGTCTGGGTGTCGTGTATATGAGTTTGTGTGTTTGTGAACGCTCCCACAAAACAGGAGTAAATTACTAGAGAGGGGCTTGGAGTTAAAAAAAACCGTAAATTAAATACGATATTATTAATCCTACATTATTTTTCGAGGCGACAAACGACTGTCGGTAAAAAAAGATAGCAAGCAATATATCAATCAATCAATGGAAGATATCAAAGGAGCTCATAGTTCTATTTCCAATCGTATTTAAATAGGTAATTTATACAAAAAGGCTTGTGTTAAAGTTGCCGGATGTGTTTGAGACTGGTTGTAGATATGGCAACAGGTCCAGTACGTTACGGTATCGCGTCGAGGGAGCCGTTACGATCGAATTATTTGGCCGCACGACCGCTCCAAAAGTTCATTTTATACACTTACATGGCTACTGTAAGTAGTATTCATTAGAGATGCGCCGAATAGTGGTTTCACCGAATAACCGAATAATTTTTAGTTCAGTTCTTACCGAAACGAATATACTACCGAATAATTTGGTCCCCCTTCGGTATATGCAAACATCATTTGTTTTCCGAGGCAGGAAATGTGTATGAGGAAAAAAGAAATAAGCTTTTGCCAGATAGAGCTGAAAGCTTGGTCTTCTTGCACCTAAGTTTACCGCTGCTTCATTAAAATATTACATTTTAATTACAAATATTATAAATGTATCCATGTCTTTTATTAGTAGCATATTTGAGAATACAACATGGTCCATTTATTTTGCATGAGTAAACCTTTCGTTTAGCAATATGATTGCTAGATTATGGGTTTCCTTTAATTTATTTTACTCTATAGATAGATTTACAATGATCCATTTAACATTCGGCATTTCAACCAAATTAATTTGCCGAATACGAACCTAAAAATTAATACCAAATATTTGGCGTATCTCTAGTATTTATATTAGGTCTTTTAAAGATTTATAATTTAAGATTGTAATTCGTTCGTGGCTAGTTTGAAACTGTTGACCGGTTTGGTTTCCTTCCCTCCAGGGAAATTCCTTGTGTTAGATCTCGGCTAGTTGTCTAGCATACTTTATGTGTTAGATTTAAATTGCGGATTTAATTCGAAATATCCATTAAGTATTTAAGTAGGACATACTATATCGATTAAATATAAACTGCATCAACTAATATTATGAAGTAATTCCACTTGAATTGTTTATTTGTAATAGGTAATTTCTAGGAGTTTACTACAACCAAGCAAATGTCTAACTGAATGGGAAATTGGTACCTTTACCTACTCAAATTAAATAAGCGCCGCCTGAGAAAAACTTTTTTCATTTGATTTGACAAAAGCGAATGTTTACTTTTACGCCATAGAGTAGGTACGTTAAAAAATTCTTACTGGGTTCTCTGACTCGATTACGACAATTCGTCTATTGATATGAAGCTGGGTGTCATAAACCCTAAGAAGTTTGCGGGATTGTTCGAAAGAGTTACCGCAGCCCTGGAAAGCGTAGGGAAACGTTGATGACTTCTATACATAATCTGTAGAAGTTTTTAGTTGCGCGCGCATCACGATCGGTTGACTATATCGAAAGGTATTCTACATTCACTGAATGGGTTAGCTAGTAGTATCTAAGTAAAAATCTGACACTTGCTATCACTCTTCCCAGAATTGGAGAAGTACCAAAGGGTTCTTTTCACATCAGAAAAATGCGCCATTCCTACGAGTTGGACCATGCGAACCAAGCCATGGCAAGAGCTGGTTTTATATTTACTCTCTACGAATAATAGAGATTTTATTTAAACTGGAACAAAGAGGAGTGAGAGTGTACAGTATATGTAACCCGTATATCCAACTAGTTTGGGATCAATTGAAGCCCTGGTCCAAATTAATTGTCAGCTGTTAGGGTATTATTATTTAATCTAACTGCCTTTATCTGGCGGCTTGTGTTTCGGGAGCCGTTTAATGTTGTACATTGAAATCCGTCGCTTTGGACCTAAGGGATCAATTCTTAGATTTAACCCAAAGTTCTACAAGATTATATTAGTCAAGAATTTGTCAGCTATATAATGTTCCGTTGCTGGGGCTCAGGCCTTCTCTTCGGCAGAAGGAATATGCCGTAATTCACCACGCGGGCCTAATGCTGCTTGGTGGATGTTACCTAATCTCATATCTTCAAACTTTATTTTTTAGGACATGCCGGATGCTGTTACCTGACGATGTTTTCCTTCACCGTTTTGAGAGCAGTGGTGCTAATATAAATTACAAAAAGCAAAGCGCTTGCCTAGGATTGAGCCCGCGACGGGACAAACCGTATAACCTACAATAAAGCTGATTTATTCAGGAAATATTAACAAGAACATTTACATTTGAATGAACAGTAAAGTAAATCATCTCTGCACTCAAACTGAACGTCACTTAAGAGCGTAATAAATACCATATTTCCTTCCATTAAACAAACGCCAGTAAGTGAATAAAGGGTCAACGCCTGCAAGTTGCGAGTCGTGCTTAGAAAATGCAATTATTTTGTAAGTACCTACCAACGTTGAAAATTGTTATAGCGGCAAGATAATAAGAGATGCGACGTCGTGACCACTGCGGTACTGAACACTTCGGAAAAAAGTCCACAAGCACCGGCTCACCAAAGAAATCACGAAATACAAAACTGGACAAAATTCCTATGTCACCGGAATATTGTAAACGCCGTCACTTTGTAATACATCTTGCTAAATTATTAACTTTCTGGATTTTAAATCTCTATATTGGCGGAGCCGCTTACTAGGCTGAAAATATTTAAAAAGTTAACCATCAACTCGAAAAGAAGAAGACGATTATAAATTCTTCATATATCGCAAGCAGTTATCTCTACTACATGCTACTAATATTATAAATACAAAAGTTGATGGATGTATGAATGTTTGTTACTCTTTCACGCAAAAATTACTGAACAGATCTCGATGAAACTTGGTACACGAGTAGACCATATCCCAGAATAACACATAGGATACTTTTTATCCTGGGATTATGTACGCGGGTGAAGCCGCGGGCAAAAGCTAGTTTATAATAGTTTACAATATATTCGTGTCTTATCGACGAGAAAAAAATATTACGCGATGAATTATAAACTTACGATTTTTACAATATCCCGATGACATCTTTGCTTAATCGTTTTCAGATTAACAAATAATTCGCCGTATCTAGAAGTTTGAATAAGTACAAAATCTATTAAAAGCTGTTATAACAAACTAGGTCAAAACTATTGAGACTGTGCAGCTTTGCATACGCTAATTACTTATAATCAACGTATTTATCTTGTGCCTGTGAACAGTGACTTTTACTCGACTGCTTTAATTTAATTAGCGTAGAATTTGTAGATAACAAATAGGAACACTTCACGGACCGTTAAATTTTAATCTACAAATAATTACCATACAAATTAAATTATTTAAAATGTTTATTTATTTATTAAAACTTCATGCAACACATGCATTATTTTTCAAGTTACCAGTAAACCATTTTTTTTTTTTTTTTTACAATCTTTTATTTAGTTTCATCTGTCCCGATGTTTGTTTGTCTGTAATCAAATTTTGACAAATTAAATATGATCCACTACCCGGTTACCGATTGAGCTGAAATTTTGCATGCATGTGTAAATCAAATGACAATACAAAATTATTACGACATGGAGCTGGTCTGGTGATGGAATTGCAAGGTAGCCATAATAACTCAGATTTAGCCCTATCGTGTTTGAGCTTTTTGGAATGGTCTTGATGAGTATTAATTACATAGGTGTATACTGCGCTATAAAAGCTTGCTATGAAAAAGTAATTTTCATTGAAAACTTATTCGACAAGTGTTTTCACGCAACAACAAACAATCTCACAGGAACCGTCTATTTTCCGAGATAAAAAGCCTAAAAAACTCAGCGATAGTGTAGTCTTGTCAATGAGAATTTTCGTCACACAACAAATATCCAGCCTGGTATAGACTGCGGAATTATTCAAAATAGTAACTATATCTCTGGAACGCAAAGGGCAACTGAAGGAACATATGTGGGTTTCAGTCAGTAAACATCTGACACTCCGCCTCGTTTCTCGGAGTTATTTTCCCAACTCAAGACAGTAGACAGTATTTGCAGAACTAAGTAGTTAAGTCTAAGTAGTTTTACCTCATAATGATATTAGTTTAGATTTACATGTTAGAAAAAGTAGAGTAGATATGTATCGGTGGCACACGGCAGCGCAGGCGCGTGGTGGCCGTGGGCACGTGCCACGAGCTACAAATGCTACAATCCTGAGGCTCGATGCGGTGGGCGACAAAAACATCAGTTAACCACGGTCAATGAACGAAAATAACCAACCATTTTACTCGATGCGAGTACCTGCGCACGCGTCTGATACCAAGAGGAAATGCTCCACATCTATCATTAAATAAATCACCCTACGGAATAATGGAGAATAAACGCTTTTATAATATAGACGTAACTTCGCGCCAACGCTCCTAGAAAGCATGCATATAAAGTCGTTGATCTTATGTGGCGGCGGAAAACTAACAATCAGTACTAAAAAGCTTGGTCAGTAATTAATTACATCGAAATGCACTTAACTGATAATAACGTTTTGCCGGGACGTAGACAAGAGAAAATTGTACAATTTTTTTTTTGCTGACAAGCCTTTTATGTAATGTGAAACTAGAAATTATTTCTAAAATTCCTTGTTACATTTAACATTACTTCGCAAGTTAAAACACTGCGAAAGTTTTACAGCTCCTTGCATCACTTGCCAACTTATATGACGTAATTTGAAGTAAAACACCGAAAACTGGACACTTTTA
Source organism: Mythimna lalbum (assembly GCA_949319445.1). Classification (NCBI taxonomy): domain Eukaryota; kingdom Metazoa; phylum Arthropoda; class Insecta; order Lepidoptera; family Noctuidae; genus Mythimna; species Mythimna lalbum. The sequence continues at coordinate 17,771,621 of OX439346.1, read as the reverse complement.
AATGTTATAAGCCAGTGTTAAGTTAAACATTGACATTATGTTATACTTATATTTTAGTTTCCTTGCAAACTGTGGACATATTAGTATAAATATTCCTAAAGCACCTGTTACATCTAAATAACCATAAATGTACTAGATTTTAAGAGCTCCTCGAACGATGCATCACGTAACATGTTATTGCATAGAAAAACAAAGTATGTGGGTGTAGTAAACTCATAAAATCGCCATATTCCTACACTTAAGCACTAATGCTGGGAGACAAACAGTAAAGTAGTAAAGTTTATAAGCGAACTAAGTTATTTATATCAAGTATAAAGTTGTGCCGATTGTTTTGATTGTTTTTGTAGACTACCATAACACAACGAGCGAGGACAGCGACACGGGGCCCCAGTAGACCATGAAGGGGATGACGGGACGAACTGGATGTGTTCCTCCCTTATCAATTGGAAAGAAGAAGCGAAAACTCGTGAACGTTGGAAGGACTAGAAGGATGCGTTTGACTAAAAGAATCAGTCAATGTTTGAATAGTCAAGGCTCGTTTGACCAACATCTTGGGAGGCTGTCGTTATAGACAGCTAGACCAGAAGCTTGATGCAGAAAGTGGTTCTTCTGGACAGCACTGATCGCCGGTAGCTTACATCCTGTTCCCGATACCGGTGGGAAAGATTTTTATATTTTGAAATGTTTCTTATATTTTTACTTAAATATCTAATTATAAATGTAATTTATAATATGAATTTAGATTAATAAAAACAATCATATCACAAAGATTTCATGTTTAGTCATGACTTCTACTTTATTTGCGGATTGATCTTTAACGTCATCAATGTTATCATACTCGAAAAGCTAAGGAAAGAAAATTTTGGAAACTTTTATTTTACTATATTTTCAGCAAGAAATGCATCCATAGGATACGTAATTTAATGTTTTAATAATAACAGTTAATGATGGTACTCGTAAATTCGCAAGTTCTTAGGAAAAGCTCGCAAGCAGCGTTTGACATTTTTGCGATAAAACTTGACTTGACTTGACTTGCAACTTGAATGCATCTGCAAACGTATCTAAATTGTAAACTAATATAGACGTAATGTAAATAAGCTTTGTAATAAAATATTACTGGGCGTAGTTTTTCTTCCTCTTGTAAAGTTATCTCTTTCGCGTTTATGAGGTTTCTCTCTTTAGTGACAATATTATTTTTAACTGCAACAATGATTTATTTTAACTTAACATTTTCTAAAACAGATTACATAAGTGTTTGCAGGTTTTTCACGAGACTCTAATAAATGTTATAAAGGTAGAAAGTACCCAATAACTTGACTTTATATAATAAAATAGCTTGAGATTTATGATTCTTGTAAGAAAACAATCCTGTTTAATTGATGCCTTAACACGCAATACAACTTTTCTAAACTATTAATTAATCACCAACTATTTATTTTCGCCCGATTACCCATTTACCCAATATCAATCAAATTGGTATTCACTTTCTATTTTATAGTTATTCGCGCATCGTTTTAATAATGAACATGTAAATATAAAAATTTAGCATTTCGCTGTTCGAAATTCGAAATGTTGTCAAGGAAAGTTGGCCTAGTCATAGACAATCGTGGCCTCTTTGGAAAAGCTCCCGAGAGGTTTGACGCGCGATGCGGGGCCACCTCTAGATGTTGCATCGTAAGTAGCGGTGAGAGTTGCACCCACTGGGCCACTATTGGGGATTATAAACCAGGTTTATTGTTGGCATTGCCTGGCTCCTAGCAACGGATATCGATATTTTATAGACTCGCACTATCAGAGCAGTGCCCCTCGGGCTTGGCGTAGCAACAGGCGTAAGCAAGAGCTTTCGTAGTTTGTTGATAATTTATTGGGTGTTGTTAAAAATAAATTAAAGCAAAATAATATTGGTCTCTTTACTTGTAATAAAACTATCTCTAAGAACAGTATTCGGTCTGATTCAGACTTAGACTAACAATCATTGCTCTATCGGTGCTTACGAGGCACAGAAATAAAGGGAAGGATCGTAATATAGCCTTAGTAACACAAGGATATTTTGTACATAGTTTCCATGTCTTAGGTACTTACCTACTAACCTTATTTAGTTTATAACTATATTTGTAGCAATTTACTAGAATTTCATGATTAATCTCAACATTGCAATGAGTAAACATTCAACGGAAAAACTTTTTCCTCAATGTCACATAAATTCATATCTACCTAAGTAGGTTACGTGCCGTCTCACACGATTTCTTAGCATTTAATTTATTTCTAACTTAATGTTATATAGCAGCAAAAGCTACTAGAATCTGAACACAGAAGCACTAACGAAGCAAGTAGGTAAACACGAGAATGTTGCCATGATCAATAAGCACACGAACAATTCAACACCAAACCGAACGAAGTAGGTAAACAATCCGATAAATTGAGCGCATGAACATACTAAACATTTTCTTTATAAATACTTTCAAATAAGGTAAATCCGTAAAATGACATGTGAATATGAGACACCGACAGTAGTAAACATAAACAATCGAATGCTAGAAAACTCCTACCGAACGCAAACACTGAACTTGACACTGGATATAAAGCTGTCACTTTTCAATTTGACAATGGACAGTTGACCGTTTCATTCGAATGTTTCGATTGTATTCGTTTCGCTGGTGCGCGGGACAGAGGTGCGCGTGGCGGGTCGCGCTCGCACCGACTGCGCGCTGCGCGGCGGCTGCGCCTGCGCGGAGGGCGCCGGCTCACCCAGACCCGCTCATCTGTTCGCAGCTGGTCCCCGACGTCGCTCGTCACCGCCGTCGTACGAACCGTTACCACTCGTGAGGGACACAAATTTCAACTCACAAACAAATCCCATTTGATATTCATGAATTCATATCAATATATCAATCTATTAAACACGCAACAAAGGATTTGAATCGAACGCGCCTAACCAAAGCCCAGTTGTCAACACTTTTTAAACTAGTTTGCGCACCTAGCTTCACAATCGGCTAGGGCTAGGAAGCACACGGGGGCACATCAACATTACAACGCCTTTTTTAATCCAGATTTACAATAGCAGGCAGATACATGTTATTTTTATTCTATACAACTATCATAGGGGCCGTTACGGTCCCCACAATCTCGTCTATCAATTCAGAATGTCAAAAAGTTTTTTTTTTTTTAAATAGCACTGTATTGCTAGTTGGCACATAAGCGTTACCTTATCGTTGATTTCGAGCGGTGGACCGGTTCGGTTCTGATATATTTGCATTTAACCGCTTGGGATCCAACGAGTAGAGACAACAGCCGATGCCTGTTAAGCTGAGATAAAAATAGTACAAACAAATGAACATGCAGTGTGTAAGCAATTTCACACTGAGCGTTTATAGCAATTGTGCAAGGAAATTGTATTGTGTTGCTTAATAGAGCTTAATTGAAAAGTCAAAGGTCCCTTATCTTGGGCCATTACGGGCCGCGACGATTACTGACACGTTATTGTACAATTATAGTTCATACTCTATATTTACTAATCGTACAATCATATTTTTCGTTGACATTCATTCGATGCATTTACAGAAGAATTTTTGAAATCGCTCTCGCAATTAGTTTCAATGCAAATGAGTCGTTTCATTAATGAAAGTTGTTTTCGCGAGCTGACATTATAATAAAATGGTATAGAATAGTATCGAACTGCAACCTGTACCGTTAAACTAATAAATATGTAATTTAACGAACTAATAAAAAGCTTTTACAGAAAGAGGGAACTTTTCAAATTAGATAGTTAAAAACTAATTTAAAGTAACAGGTTGGGTGCGAATTCATCAATTACCTTTTTCTTCTGGCCGAGGTAAATTTTTCGAACAATCCCGCAGTAGGTACTATAGGAGGGCAGCCCTCTATTCCTGAGTTCAAATATCAAACTAGAGTTCAATCAAATATCCTCTTTTGTCATTCAAGCAGGGTTTTGACGCTTTCTCAACTCCAATTACTCACATCCGAAACCGAACCATAGTCTTTAAGTCCTTCATCATCATCACCATCATCATTTTAGCCTAAAGAGGATCACTGCAGGACATAGGCCTCCCTCAAGTATCGCCTGAACAACCAGCCCTGTGTCTCGCATTTATCAAATTCTCACGATCCTAGGTCACCAAATCGTCGAATCCCGGTCCGTTTGATCCTCATCACTTTAATTGGGCTGCAGCAGTTACAGAGCGCAGTTCCTCACTCATCGTCATTATCTGCCTGTCCAGCAGTGTAGGTTGGCATGAACCTCATAATCGACATACTTCTCAGTCTTCGGAAACTCTCTTGCAGCTCCTCCCTTCCACCCTATGCAAGTCGTCGCTAAACCTAGCCGAAACGAGACTGCACGTAGTGAAACTATATGTAGGACTCACTTAGACGTCCTATGTACAGTTTCGCAATTCACGATCCTCACTGGCGAACACGTACGTCTACCACAACCAACATCGCCGTAATGCTAATATCGCCCGCCCATTACCACTTCAGCTTGCTTATTCTGCGAGCTATGTCGACCATTCTGGCGGATCAACAGCTCTTCTTAAATCAAGTTCAAAGAAATGCAGCAGTATAGTTTACGGTACCACTTTTAAACGAAGAGTCAATTAAAACATATGATATGATCTATTGATACAATGTTGCTCAGTAACTGATCATAGATGTAACGTTTCACACGGGAAGCGATTGTTTGCTGAGAACTCCAAAGCAGATGGTTACTCGTCATTGCTCCGTCAATATTGAAGTTTACAGTAGGTCACCTAAGTAAATAGTTCCAGACATTTCATATTCTGTTGGTCACCCTCTGTTTAAATTACGAGTATTAAAGAGACTATTTTAATAAACTCGCCGAATCGAAGAACTTAACGATGTAATCGTTAAGTTCTTCGATTCGGCGAGTTTAGCTTTAATTTCATTATTTAATGTATTTGTTATTTCAATTATTACATGTTAGTTCCACTTCTTAAAAGTTATATTAATTTAATTTGTTTAAAGCTAACCGTCACTCACTTGTACAGCTAAGTAATTAATATGCTTACACTTAGCATTAGATTTCACGATAGCTTATTTTTTTTGGAATGGGGAATCATCAAATATCCCATGCGGCTTTGGGTGGAGCGAGAGGCAGTGTCAAAACTTATAAGCCTACAACTAAATAAAATCCACCTTCAGTTACTCTTTGCGTTCCACGGCCGCGGTAACTAGCGGTCTTCCCGTCCAATTAAAATTTAGGTGTCTTCATAGCTAGATTGAATAGGCTCTTAATAAACTAGTGCGCCTCACCATCAACGGTTGCATCACTGCTCACCATCAGGTAGGATGGGCAATCGGCGGCGGAGACCTCTCGCGTCGGGCCTTGGTTCAGGCCATGTTCTGAAGCGAGGAGGAGTGGCAGGCAGTCGCCTCCTTTTGCGAAGCAGTAATGCCAGCAAAGGAGGATACCGACCGAATCAGGCAACGGCGCTCTCACCGCCGCCACCGAGATCCCGATCCCGATTTCCGGCCACCGTAGACGCGGGCTTACGAACGGCGAGCCATGGGTAGCTCGCTGTCCGACCGTCTGGTAACTGTCCGGACCTAGCCCAAGACGTCGACAGCGCGCACTGTTCCCGCGCGCCTCAAGGAGTTGTCAGCAAAGGCAGGAGTCCAGCCAAGTCGAAGCCTACTGGGGCCAGGGTAATCCGAAAGGGAGCTCGAGCCCCGGTATGAAGGCTAGAAGGAACGGGGTGGGTTTTTAGTCAGTAAGAGCCTGTCACTATCTCCCACTCCGCCCAAGAGCAGAGTTTGTCATTGGATGATTATCCCCGCCATAAAAAAAAATCAGGTGGGATAGCAGTAAAGCACAATAAAAAAAACCTCTTTCCAACAATCCCGCAGCCCAATATACAACCTAAGGTACAACATAAAATTATGTAGTAAATCATCCAAAACACCTGATATAAACACATAAATTAGTTGTGACCTCATCGTCGGTCATTATTTTTGTCAATATTCATTAATTCTTATATTTTGACATCGACAACCACAAAACATTACGTCAGGCCGCGCGGTCAGACACAACTGAAAAGGAGTCATTAGAATTATTTAGGTCTGTGAGTCAATCTAGGTCAAACCTTACAATTTTAAGTTCTGAGTCAAACTAGTTTTAACCTAAGTTAGCTAAAGTAAATTCGTCTTAAGTTTAAAATAAGAAAGAAGACAGGGAGTAAGTTACTGAAGAATTTCGTGGCTCAGACGAGAGAAGTGAAAACGTTAAACAAAACTTTTATTTTTGACGCAAAATCCACTAAAAATGCGAGTACGCATAGCCTAAGATCTACCGATCCCGGCACCGCTAGGGTCACGGACAATTCCTGAAAGGAAAACCGTGGTCCTGAAACACAAACCACTGAAGAACACAGGTGGCTTTTAGTCAGTAAAAGTCTGACACGCTACTTCGCTCCACCCATCAGCGAGACAAATCATTAAATCTCTTCCAATCTTAAACAAGCTTTTAATGAAAATCAATTTTTTTCATAGGAAGCTTCTATAGCTCGGTATACCTAATAATTTATACTCGTCAAGACGTATCATATGAGCCTAAACTCGATAGGGTTGTGTCGTTTAACTACCAAGATCCTATAGCCACCTTCTGGTTCCATCATCAGATCAGCTCCATGTCACAATAATTTTGCATTGTCATATGATTTACACATGCATGTCTTCAGCTCAATCGGTATCCGGGAAGTGAGTCAAATTAAATTTACAAGATTTGATTACAGACAAACATCGGGACAAAAACTAAATAAAAGCTTGTAAAAAATTCTGTTTTAGATTAATTGGAAACTTAAATGCTGGTTGGTTCATCTTATGCCATATTACATACATGATACAAGTCTTTTTGAACGAAGTCAACTCCATTCGAAACGAATCGTAAGGAAATCCTGGATTAGATATCTACCGAACGTCGAAAATAACCAGACATAACTGTAGATTTGATTGATTCCAGTGGCAATAATGACTAAGCATGTAGGGGTCATGGTCAATAGATGACATCTTTGTCCTGTCTGGTTGGTTGGAACGCAAGTAATTAACCTATCAGCGCATCCGTCAGTGCATTAAGTTCATATCCGCCACTGAGCATTCATACTCATTATACTATCGTTGTTAGCGATAAATATAAGACGAGTGGTTTTTTTTGCAGATACCTGTATCATATTAGACTAACTCTCAAGATAATGACAATTACCTAGATTTTGATAATCAAATCATTAGCAAACAGCACTCTGAGATTCGCAATAGAAACGGTTTATCCAAAGAGATAGATATTCTACGACAGATGCACTAAAAGTAGGTAATCGATCAAAGCTTTTTCAAATCGCTTTTTTTTTCGCATCACATTTCACATTAATATTAAAAAGGCGAAAGTTTGCGACTGTGTAATTTGTTGATTATTCACATTCGGAACGATTTTTTTTTAAATTTAGTACAACAGCACGTAGGACTTTTTACCCCGGGAGTATGTCTATGTTCCCTTGGGATAATTTCCTACTATCACGCGGACGAAGCCGGTGGCAGAAGCTAGTTTATCTATAACTTCGTCATTATTCGACGCTTCGACGTTACATAGTAAACTTGGCCCTTACCCAGGAATTATTTAAACGCAGGACTTGAATGAATACATATTGCTTGTTTGCGTCGTCTTCAGCCTCAATTTCAATACATCACAATTTTCTATCAAAAGGAAAGGCATCTCACGTAGACATGAGCCAGGGTAAGTACGTGTGCTGTAGCTAATGGTAGTGTCATCTTGTGACACCAATGAGGTCGCAACGCTAGAGGCTTAACGTGTTCTACACGATGTGTTACAATGCGGATCCAATATGATCTGCCTAGTGATGCAGTAAAAAGCCCGTCCGATAGGCTCCTAATCTTCTTTAAATCCCTTAAAGTTTCGATGTTTCGAAATTGTACGTGTATCTCAAAAAACTGAAAAAGAAACCAATACAGCTGTTCCTAGTTGTTTTAAGCTTAGAAGTTTTATTGTTCCAACATTCGTTTATAACGTGTCATTCATCAGCATCACTTATCCCTCACTAACTTGTTAAACGTTGTGCTGATGTCAAGATTCAAGACCAGTGACCGGCTCGAAAGAGGTACTTACTTGCAAGAATAAATATTGCTCCAACTTTATTTATTGTTCCGCCTTCACAAATAACACCAATATTTTAGGATTACCGCTATCTAAGGATGAAATCAGAGAATATTTCACGCCAAACATACAAATGAACGTAGGCGTCTGGCGCAGTGCGAATAGCATTCTCGCAGAGTTCCTCAATCCTGCGCCAATTAGTAAGAACAATAACACCCACAGGGACTAAATAGATGCTTTACAAATCAAATTTTAATCACAATGTCGTTGACCGAGCAAACAAAAGTGCTAGAGCTATTAGAATAGGTATGATGTGATGTTCCATTTCATGTTTTCATTTTGAAGCTGTTCACATGTGGTCACCACATTTCCTGTACGTGTGATATCTAAGTACATTTAGAAAAACGGACTTGTTAATGGTTGATAGAAGTCATTGTGTGCCCATCCTAAAAACAGTTATTTGTGAATAGATATGAGCTAAAATGATTTTAAGGTACATATTTTATACTAGCTTTTGCCCGCGGCTTCAACCGCGTACATAATCCCAGGATAAAAAGTATCCTATGTGTTATTCTGGGATATGGTCTACTCATGTACCAAGTTTCATCGAGATCCGTTCAGTAGTTTTTGCGTGAAAGAGTAACAAACATCCATACATCCATCCATACATACAAACTTTCGCATTTATAATATTAGTAGGAAAGTAGGAATTAGTAGGATTGTCAACCATTATAAAATAATAGATATTATGCTATTAGTTTGTAAAACATTTCAAACAATTTGTTATCAAACTAAATAATTTAAACAATATAAAAGTTGGCAATTTATTTTGACTTTCTCAATCAAAATAATAATAAAATAAAAAGAAAATGTAAAAGGAAACTGAGAAAATAAAAAGCTCTGACAGCATGGTTGCACGCTAGCGCCATCTATCATCGAGTAGAAATAACGTTAATTGAATACATGGTACACCGCCATCTAGTGGCACACTTGCAAAACCGACTTGACGTTTCATTTGTAATAGTTTACTTACTAGATGCTAGATGGCAGTGCACAAAGCGTTCTTCAAAGCGTAGTATAGTAATTAGGTAAATAATAATATACAACACAAATAATTGATAGTAGTGCAGTAAACACAAAAATTATATGTATTTATAAAGTGAAATGCATTTACTTACTTTAGTTGAGCAACATTTGGTACAAAGCATGGTTTCTTATGCGATAAGCTGCCTGACGTAGCAAGTTCGATTCTCGGACAAGATAAATGTATCTAATTTAAGTAGCATCTCTCACAATTCGCCCTCGTCTATGATGATGTGATTGCGCCTATGATACTGGTATCAAGTAAGACTAGAGAAAATTTAGTTAGAATCGGTCTAAATGATAATGACGCAAACGCAAAAAACAAGGGGACGACGATATTTCCTTGCACTTTGATAAATTTATTAAAACGTGTTATTGACCTTCAGGTAAACGGCTTGTGACTCAGTACGCATGAGCTCATAAGATGTGTGTCAAGAGCTTCTCACGTTAAAATTAATTCTCGCAGAGGCTCACACATGTCTTAGTCAGGTCTCTTTTCTACTGGCTATTCTAGATTTGCGGTGTATTCTAACCATCCTGACCTAGATATGGGGGACAAATTTGGTCTTTGATCATCATCCAAAAGTCCAAACTTAAGGATTGCCAACGTGCTATGGAGCTCAGTACACTAGGTGTTAAAAATTTAAAAATAAATAAACAAAATTCATATATTTTTATTTTTCATAAATATTATGCCTACATATGAGCACTTATAAAAAAAAGGTCAGAAGCTAGCCCATGATTCCAAACTGATTGTTTCCTATGGAGAAGAACCAGCAAGAAACTTCATGGTTAAAAAATAGGTCGCGTTAGAAACACTATACTACGCTCCAAAATGCAGATCATTGACGTGGATCAGAAGGCTGCCCAGTTTAAACAGGACTAGGCTGGATAGTGGATATAGCTGTTGCATGTCAATCGATCGGTAGGCCAATAAAACACAAAGTTGGTGCACTGAAATCGCACGACGGGGTCACGGCAGACCAAAAAGAAAATAGCGGGACGAGATGTCTTACTTAGGAATAGACGGAGCCGGGAACATTGGAAGGAATGGAGGGAAGCCTTTGCCCAGCAGTGGAACAGTATAGGCTAGATATAATAAATAATAATAATTTTAGACAATGAAGAAGATTATCTTGATCTTATAAAACTTCTAACCAATGCCAACGGCACTGCCCGCGTGAAAGTAGAAAACTGTTCGAAAGAAACATTCTCCCGGAATAAAAAGTATCTTAATGTATGCTATTCCAAGATATAATTTATCCATGTGCCGAATTTCATCCAAATCCATACAGCTGTTCCAGCGTGAAAAAGTAACATAAAAACCAATTCACGAACTTACGCCTTTATAATATTAGTGTGATTATTAGATCAGATAAAACTCAATCTCCATCATCCATCTTTTCCTGAGTTTGATTTATTTGTGCCAGTTTTATTTTTATTTTTTCTCGCCATGTGCGAAAATGATTTCCCTAGAGCTTTCTATAAAGAGGAAAGATAAATTATTGCTTTTCTATTTGTGCTCTGTGTGTAGATACCAGTTTAGTTACAGAATTTAAAAAGATTCACAATATGCAGTTGATTCTGATCAAAGTTAAGATTGTACAACCTTTAAAAAGGTTTAAGATAAGTTCATTTTAGCAAGTTTTAATATATCTAATTGGGTGTTTCACATAAGACACATTGCAAGCTTTTAGTCTCAACACACTACAAGACAGACAAGACTATACCATTAGCAAATACCATGTTCGAAGTCTACATTCAACATATATGTAGGTAAATAAACCTTTATGTTACTAACAAAACTTTGTCATACAATTATGTATGTATGAGTTCAAATAACAGGTGGCTCAGCTTAAAGCCAAAACATGCTCATTGCTCACGGTTAGAATGCGCAACCGTTACGATGAGGTCACTCTATTAGAGCTGCCCCACACGTCCGGCCGGGTATCGCAGCGGCAGGACATGGCCTGTCCTTCCTCGTCCTCACCCATCCTTCACAAACTCCAGTTTCGCCTACATCACTCACTAACAGAGTGTACCGTTAGCGCGTATTTATTTTACACATCGTCACGACCGCTTTTGGGAGCACAGCCAGTAGAGCTTGCGATTTTTGAACACTCTTGTTCATTGATATGTGTAATGCTCGTTGAATAGTTAGGTCATTATTCTCGGAAAATGTGGAGCGTCTAACATTGGCTACATTGTTCGATATCTTCACATGTTGATAGCACAAAACGAGATCATTTCAAACACGTGTAGTAATAGTAGTCTTTAAAAATTTAAGAACTATTAATTACTATTTGTTTAGATAGATGAGAATTGATGGCCAAATCTGAATATTGTATGGACAGCTCGCTATTATTCTATAGGCAGTCGACAAATTGTCCTTCACATAACGGATGAACAATAATATAAAGACTATGCATGCATCCTTTGTGGGCGTCACGCAATAAACTGTTTTGAATTCATAAACAGTGTCTCTATTCAAATTAGTGTGAAGCAGCCTTTGATGACCCCGGGCGGACGTTTCGACATTTGCGGTACGGCACCTAACACAACATTTGGTATAATGATATTAAGAAGAGAATCCATAAATATTTATGAATAAATTTGCAGGTACAGTCATTATGACATTGAGCAAAACATCGCCAAATTAATTTAATAAATCGATTCTTATTGTTGTAGAGCTTTTATTCAATGAAAGCTTGAATACGACCAAATAAAAATGTTTTATCGGTTTTTCATCCTTGTGTAAAAGATAAAAGGTTCTATTTACGTATTTTATTAAACAAAGGCCGGAAAATCCTGACATTCCTTATTGTTCCTCAATTTAGCGAAGATTATTTAACCCTTCAGATACCTTCAATTAGAGACACAATAGTAAGACAATAGATGCGCGGCCACCGGTGGTCGCTTGGGGATTCATGAATTAATTAAGTTGTTTTCCTTTTTACACACATGAAAATCAGCTCGTAGTCGGGGTGATTTTACTTGCTTAAGGTTTCTAACGAACAACATAGAAATCCTAGCGACCTCGTTAGTATAAGAGACCGCGATGCTGAACGTGTCAGACAACAAGTCGTCCATTACTAAATATAGCAACAATGGCATATCAACACACCTGTTTAATTAACACCAGCGTTTACGACTTACGAACTATAAACCTAAGCTTATAATCAACATATTTATTATGCATCATAGTTTCTATTATGTTCTATGGAGCCACATTTATTACAGTTTGCCTCATTTATTCTTTATTTTTAGCGATCCACGCGGAAGTCGAATGTAAGTCTATTCAACAGATTGCGTTACAAAGCGCTTTTGCTATGTGGAACACTGGGCATAGTAGGCATTTTCCAATAGTTCAACAAAAACTCAACGGGTTGGGCTGTTATTGGAGCATTTCAATACATAATGGTAATGATATTACGCAAACTGCAAGTCACAGTATACTGTCCTAATTAATAAAAAGGAATGGTACCATTTGTTTTAATTCAATTTAGCCAATTATTTATATATACCTAGTACCTGGGTAATTGGATTTACACAATTTCACGTTTCGTGAAATCGTGACAGACAAGAAAAATAGTTAGAGAAGTTATCTGCCCGCATTCAAGTCATAAATAACTTTAGGAAATCGCTAATGTAACAGTACCACAATTATAAGCCGAAACATTAACAGCCTCAAGCAGTAGGACAACCATCCTACACTCATTATGTTTCCGCCTGGAGATGAATAAATAGACCACACATGATTATATTTATGTAACAATCATAACCATTTTTTTTTCGATCGAATTGCTTTCGATCCAATGTTTTTCTATTGCACAATGTTCTTAGAGTCACCATTACTCGAAGTAGGTACACATGATTACCAGGAAAACGTAAACGCCTACAAGTTCTTGTCAACCTGCAGAGACTAAAATAACCTATTACAAAATCTGTAAGGTCTAGCTGACAATATTAATAACTGCAGTTTATTATACTAAGGTAATAAACCTACCAGTTTATTATAGGTGAACTCTTAAACGGAATCCAGCCACGGATAACAAAAAGGAAAAGCAGACGCACATTTTATTACATTGCATAAAATTTGAATTTTCATTTGATGAAAATGGTATGTATAGAGGGAGGGATGAGCGCTGGGGCGGCATCCGGCCGTCCCTCCGGAGAGAAATTACGTTACACGCTAGGATGGACACCGCCCGCGCCGCCTGCACTCAGCGATTAACCGGAACGACGCAGATTAAGCTCACATACCCAGCCCAGACTCATAGCACCATAATGCATAGTAAGCCTATTCCAATTTATGCTGAGATCGTCTGCCTCGTAAATTGAAATAGCTTTAGAGCAAACCTTCGGAAAGGCTATGATTTTTTTTAGTACCTACGCTAATAGATTCTCCGTACCTACGATAACATTGGCTCAATGCCGTCCGTCTTCTAATATTTAAATAACATCGGACCAACAAGCATGTTTGTACATATAGCCAGTACTTTATGTAGCTAGTTACAAATTTAAGAACTATTGCATTTATATATAAAATGTCACCTATACCAATTCTACAGAAACACAGGCCATTTAATACCTTCAATCTGTTTCAATGTTACGTGGTCTACATTTCTTTTAGTTTAAACCAAAATTGATCCCAAACCAATCAGATTACTGAATAATAATATGTAGGGTACCTACTTAGATCGTTTCTATTTTATTATTTACTGAACTTTAGCAGCAATAAAATGTGGATTGAGAATCAATAAACTCCAAGACGCGCAAATATTTATTTTACATTCAAGAAAAACTAACACACACCATCAATTCCCGAATTTGTTCTGCCTACGAAATCATAGAGCCACCCGTAGCGGTCGTAGCGGTGGCGTAGACCTTGCTACGAAAAGTCCCGAAATCGTAGTTTCCTTTTAAATGGTATCAAAGCACATCCGTAAACACATTTACTCTCAAGTTATTTGACTTCTTAGTTTGTATGTAAGCCAGCCGCTCGCCAATACAGTCGTCGCGTCCATATTGAGTAGTCATCGCTGACGCAGCGGTTTATTTACAATCCAGTCCACTGACTTTGAGTTGCATTTCAATATCCGTGTCAAGGGCTCAGTGGGACGACAATATCGTTACATTCAACACTATATTTATAAATCACACATTAACAAGTTACATTATCTCTCCGAATCTATTTCATTGTGAATTTATTGTCAAATCAATACCGCAAGGTCGACAACCCCTCGCAGTCTAACTTGTTTGTGATTTTACGCAAAAAGCTAATGCCAATATGTCCCAAGTCCATGAATATTAGATTCTAAAATCAATGCAAAGTAAATGTCAGCGTGCGCAGCTATCGGCTGTAGAACGAATTACTAGATTTCTATTACATATCATTAAATTCTACGCTCATAACTCCAAGAATTTCTAATGCAAGATGCGTCAATGCGTCATTCATTGTACTCAATGCAGCATATTTGTGTAAATGTCACTGAAATAAATGGATAGATTTAAATAAACACCACACCGTTATTCAATTGAAGCAGGACTGAAAAGGGATATATTTTTTTTTTTAAATGTTGTCTCAACGATTGCAACAAAATACACAATCAGGAAGTAACCCGAAGCTCGCAGCATGGAGCACATTATAAATTATGGGTCCCGTAATAAAACTCATCCGTTCGTTTCTTTTGATCATAATATGCTCAAAATGATTATAACTTGTGCTGTCGGCCCAAATGTATATAATGGACGTTTTTGTTCCACAGAATACCTCCACTGGTCAGTTAAGTGTTACTTATAAATATTCAGCAAACTCAAAACAAATTAATTTCCCAGCATTCACCGAGTTAACCCTTGTTAAAATTATGTTTGCAAGTATGGCAGATGCATTAACACTTTAAATGGAGGCAATAAACTCCCCACTGCGAATCACACAATGGCAAAGACACCTTATCAGTAATGAGCACGTCATCATCGTGGGGACTTTAATTCTTGTAAAAATATATCATTGGAGGCAGACACGCGTGTGACACAGCGGGTGAGGGTTGTTTCGCTCTGTCTACTTCGCGTCTGTCAATATTCGCGGGAAGTGGCGTTGTCATGGCGACGAGGGAGAGCTTCCTACATGACGGTCGCTGCCCCCTGCACAATGCGCCGCAGCGTCGCAAAGGGTCGGAGGGCGAGAAGCGAAAGAGGCCTGTTGTCTGGGATTTATGCAAGGGCGTCTCCCGTGACGCGCTGCAAAGAGCCCGAGGAGGACTTTAATGACGTCTAAAATATTCACAGGATGATGTCATGCAATGCAACCTGTGAAATCATGCTATTCATAAATACTAAAGCTGTCTCGATGGGTCCATAAATCTTGGTTTTAAAAAACGATAATAATACGACTTACAATTTTAACGAAATATATATTAAGTGAACTATGAAAGAACTAGGTTTTCCCCTCGCTTGGACACGTAGCTTAGCTGTTCCAGATCCTTTTAGCATTGCGTGACAATAATAACAGTGCAGTTCCCGTTAAACTTCGCCTAATCATTTTCGAATGCTACATGCATGCAGGCTGTCGGACGGAGTTACTTGTGTACCTAACTTTGCTATGTAAAACATCAAACACGGACAAAATGAAACAGCGGTCTCCACGATTTTTAGAGTACAAAAAGCGAAGTTTTATACAATACGCACTGGATTTAAACTTCATAATGACGGTCGTAAGGTCAGTAACATATTCGGCCACGTAACATTATGAACCCATGTCACGAAACCTTTTAAACATTTCTACATCGTACACCGAAATAAAAACGGACATTATGAATGGATATTACGTTCAAACCGTTGTGTGGCGTATACTCGTAATTATTATTATAAATCACAATCTGAGAATCAAAGAACGGTGTAATTGAAAGGTAAATGTGAAATTAATATGAGTTGAGTGCGGCCAGCCTCCCACGCAGGTGAGGGCGCGTAGTGTCTCTGTGACGAGTTCTCACCGTAACACGAGACACTGTTCTAGCAACAACGGTTGCGCTTGATCGCATCCCAGGCATCCTCTCGTCAGTGAAAAACGAAGTCTGTCAGACATGAATTTGTATAAATTACTAGCTTTTGCCCGCACGGCTTCGCTCCCGCTCTTCCCTACTCTACCTTACTCTACCCTACTCTACCCCACTCTACCCTACTCTACCCTACTCTACCCTACACTACTCTACACTACACTACTCTAGACTACACTACTCTACACTACTCTACTATACACTACTCTACTCCACACTACTCTACCCTACTCTACCCTACTATACCCTACTCTACCCTACCAAACTTAACATAAACCATCTACTAAATAGTCCGAACAAAGCCTAAAAATTTGGTTTGGATAGGTGAGTCCGTTCTTGAGTTATAAAATAACAACGAAAAGTGGTATTGATTTTTATATATATATACGAGTAAATTATAGGTAAAAAAATAAAGCTGAATCTAATAAGTAACAGTATTACCAAAGTGGTCCGGCCAGATTCGATCCGCTGGTCAATAAACTTACCGAAATAAATTTTTCATTTGCAAAAGAGTGCAAATGACGAACGAACGAAGCTACTTTGCTCATTGCACTTTAATCACATTAAAAATGTAACGGCGAAAGTTCGTATGTATGTGTGTGTGCGTTTGTTATACCTTCTCGTCCAAATGGCTGAACGGCTTTGTGTGAAATTTGGGACACGGGCAAACCATGTGCTGGAATAGCGCATAGGATACTTTTTATCTCGAGATTATGTTCCCTTGAGATAATTTTCTACCTTAATGAGAAGTAAGTAGTTTGGACAGAAGATAGTAAATAAAAAGAATTTACCGCTAACTATCAAAAGGTGCTGAAGAGCTTTTAAATACTATACTAATAGTTTGTGCGTTCGTTTTATTTTTAGCCTAAAAAATATAGGACCATAACTCTCGGTTCCGCAAGGATCTCAAGTGGACTCTGTATATCTTATTTAACCTTGTATGCATAATGCTATGCAGAAGTACCTAGGGTTTGCGCCCTAACTACTTGCGCAATTGTTTTTCGTTCTCTCGTCCTGCCTCAAATTCTGATCCCATAAAACCCAGTTACATTCTAACTCCTTCTCTGATCATGCATTACGACGACTGTGGTACTCTCTTCCAGCTTAACATCACCATGACGACCATCCGTGACGCAAAAAACATGTCTTCAAAAAGCTAGTCAAAGAACATTATCTCTCTACCATTCCGTAAAATTACATTTAACCCACCCCAGATTTCACTGCCATAATATGCATTTTTCATGAATCACTGTCTATTGGTGAAAACTGCATGAAAATCTGTAGTTTTTGACTTTATCGCATTCATACAGACAGACAGAAGCGATGAGGGACTTTGTCTTATTGTTTGGGAACATGCATGTTCATTCTAAATACGCTCACCAAAATTTAAGTTCAAAAAATTGTTATTAGTTCACATTGCCTAACTAGATGGCGTTGACATCGATTTAGAAGTCGATGTTAAGATTCTCCGCCATTTAGTTAGGGTCCTGTCGATAAAGATCAATATGTGTGAATAAAATTAGATCAGTATTCGGTTGTTTCAATTTCAACCTTACTTCGATATTATTCTACCAAGTTCAAATAGTACTTGTGGACCATCCGCCGCGTTCGGTACTCAACATTGGTCCTTCGAGCCGGATAAATAACCGTTTTTTGAGTTAACGCGCGGCCCGGTCCGCTTGCCCGTGTACTCGCAGTGGATCGCTGCAGAAAGAGTACTCGGTCCCCCGCATCGGCAGCGACAGCTCTGTCCAGTGTTGTGGACGAGCTCGGCAGCAGCGGCAGGAAAGTGGTGACCAGAGGGCGCCACTTGCAGATCCAGATCAAACGGAAGGTGATCGTATACGACACCCCCGCAGTTCAACGTGTCGTCACAAGGAGGACGTCACACCCCCAGTTCAACGTGACGTTAGAAGACTGACGTCGCACCCAAAGGTTCAACGTGTCGCCACCAGGGAGCGCCAGAAACATCGTGTCACAGTATATCGTGTTGTGAGTAAAGTGCAAATTGTGAGTACATTTTAATTCATAGACAAAGGAAATTAAACAATTTTGAACTTTATTTCTGTTAAGAGTTTAACTTAGAAATTTTTGAAGAATTTTGGACTTATAGAATTTTAAGTAAATTTTAAGACTTTCGAATATTTAGAATATTTCCGCTTAGATTTGTTTTGTGTGCATGTTAGTTAAGGACTTAGTATAGTTTCTAAAAAAACGACGGAACGGGGAACCTATGCCCGATTTCCGACAGGATATTATCTATATTTAAAAACACTTGCAAAATTTTGCGCAACTTTTTAGGACATAGAATAGTTTAGTCAATACTGGACTTGTATTTATTTCAAGCAGGTTTGCTTACACAACAAACATAGTTTAGAAATATTTATTTGTTCAGTTATATTTGAAGTTTTAAATTAATACATACGCTTAGATTGGGTTTATTTAAATTGTTTTCTGGTTAGGAAGTGTGTCAAAGATGGAGGGATTAATGAACGTACTAAAGGGTTTTCAAAATGTTATTACTAAAGGATTAGCGAACTTCAAAAAGAGTCCTAAAGAACGATTAACAATCGAATATATTGAGACAAGACAAGAGTTGTTAGAAAAAGATTGGGATTCGTTTAAAGAAACCAAAACGAAAATTTATGTAAACATTAAATTAGACGATAATATAGAGGAAAAGGTTGTTGACATTTATGATGCAACCGAAGACACTTATATAATGTATAAAAGTTTGTTAAAAACAACACTTAATAAAATTAGGCCAAGGGAACCAGTACAACCCAGTGATCATTCTTCTAACAGTTCATTTAAATCAGCTTGTTCATTTGTTAAATTACCAAAGATCACCATTCCAATGTTCTCAGGAAAGTATGGAGAATGGACAACGTTTCGTGATCTGTTTATATCACTAGTCCATAAAAATGATTCATTAGATAACGTTCAAAAGCTACACTATTTAAAAAGTCATCTTTCGGGTGAAGCTGATCAATTAATACGGAATACACCAATAACGGATGCAAATTATAGTCAATGCTGGGATTTATTAGACAAGAGGTATAGCAACAAAAGATATCTCGCCAATTGCATATTAAAAAGGTTATTTGGGATAAAACGTATGCAAACTGAGTCAGCAACTGCATTAAAAGAACTGTTAGATACCACCAGTGATTGTTTAAATGCATTGTCAAATTTAGGCATAAATGTGAGTACGTGGGATGTTATCATTATACATATCGTGACGTTTAAATTAGATGTTGAAACGCGTAAACAATGGGAAATAAGCGTTAGCGGTAGCATTTCCAATGATTTTCCTACCATTGATCAATTCAAATTATTCTTGGAACAACGTTTCCGCGCATTTGAGTGCATCGAACCAAAAAAGGGTTCAGTTCACCAGGTCAGCAATAACAGTTCAAACCATACGCCTAAGACAATGCTTGCCACAAACTCATCATCACACATGAAATGCGAATTCTGTTCTGAAGCCCACAAACTTTGTTTTTGTAAAAGGTTTGCAAAACAGTCGCTTGATGCTAGACGTGAATTTGTTCGTAAACATAGAATATGCTTTAACTGCTTAGGTAGCAACCACACAGTTACAAGCTGTAAAAAGGACACTAGTTGTAAAGTTTGCCAAAAGCGCCACCATTCACTGTTACATATTTACCAAGACAAAACCCCTGAAGCAATGCCAGCTGCTGATAGTGCTAGTCCTTCGACTAGTGCTAATCAGATAGTCGCTTGCTTGTCAACAGGGAAGGTACCCAAACCCAGACAAGTTTTATTAGCCACTGCGCTAATAAAAGCCGAGTCAAACACGGGTGGATACCAAACAGTACGAGCCTTACTCGACCAAGGTTCGCAGGCTTGTTTCGTTACAGAAGCAGCAGTTCAACTTCTCAACCTGAAAAAGATTCCAGTTAAAGGGTGTGTTTTAGGGTTAGGAGACAATAGGTCAACCATGACAAAATATATGGTACAAATAACGATAAAGTCTCGCGTCGAATTTAGTTTTAAGATTACGTTTAATGCTTACGTTTTAAGCAAGATCACCTCTTACTTACCAGAGCGAAGCTTAAACACAGATGCTTTTGACTGGTTAAAGGTCAACAGTCTGTGTTTAGCAGATCCAGAATTCAACACACCCAACAAAATCGACATTCTGTTGGGTGCTGACGTTTATAGCTGTATTATTAAAGAAGGTTTAGTTAAGAGTCCTTCTGGTACTCTCATAGCACAGAGTACTAGACTAGGTTGGGTCCTGTCAGGTGCAGTGGGCCCTGAAAGTAAAAGTACAAATAAAATTAGCGTAATGCATGGCATGGTGCACGTAGATGATATTTTAAAGAAATTTTGGGAAATTGAAGAGCATATTAGTACTAAAAAAATATTTACACCAGAGGAGAAGAAATGCGAAGAGTTTTATAGTGAGACTACTAAGAGAGATAGCGATGGTAGATATATAGTCAGGTTACCTTTTCGAGACGAAGATCCTCCTTGCAAGTCTGGAAATTCACGTGGCATAGCTAAATCAAGATTCCTAGCACTAGAGAGAAGATTAGCAAAGAACGAAGATTTAAAAGAAAAATACACAGAAGTAATAAATGAATATTTACAGTTAGGTCATATGAGGCACGTGAAGAAAGATGATAGCAAAAAGGAAGAAGCAGTGTATTTACCACATCACGCAGTCATTAGGGAAGACAAGACCACAACTAAAGTGCGTGTTGTTTTCAACGCCTCTGAAAGGAACAACAAAGGAGTATCACTAAATGACACGCTCATGGTTGGTCCAACACTGCAGGCTGATTTACGGCACACGGTTTTAAAATGGAGAGTACATGCTATAGGACTTGTAGCGGACATAATTAAAATGTATCGCCAAGTGAAGGTAGCAGAAGAAGATGCTATATTCCAAAGAATACTGTGGCGTGACAGTCCGGACAAAGAGATACAAGATTACGAGCTTATGACTGTGACTTTTGGAACAGCTTCCGCACCGTACCAAGCAGTCAAAACTTTACGTCAGATCGCTGTTGATGAAGGTAAACACTACCCGCTAGCTGCAGATAAGGTTTTAAATTGCTTCTACATGGACGATTTAATGACAGGATGCAACAGTGTAGAAGAAGGTATTAAAATATATAAGGAAATGATAGCATTATTAGGGAAAGGTGGATTTATATTACAAAAATGGAATAGTAATAGTCAAGAAATACTTAAGAGAATAAAAACAATTGAAAACAAGGTAGTTAAAGTACAACCAGATGAAACAAGAACAAATAGAAACAAGGACAAAATAATAGAACAAATAGAAACACAGAACAATGAATTAGAGAAGATAGATCAAAAAGAAGAGAAAGGGTTAGAAATCAAATTAGATAGTACAATAAAAATTTTGGGACTTACCTGGAACCGCAACGAAGATACCTTCCAGTACTCGGTGAAACTTTCGCCTCTGACGACTGCACCTGTAACTAAAAGGACAATTATTTCGGACATAGCCCGATTGTTCGACCCACTAGGTTGGTTAGCTCCTAGTGTGGTTTTAGCAAAAACATTCATCCAAAAATTATGGCTTGCAGGTGTTAGTTGGGATGAAGAACTGAACATGGAGTTAATAAACGAATGGAGTTCTTACCGTAAAGAGTTGTCACTACTTAGCAAAGTTCGGATACCTCGTTGGCTTGGAACTAAGTCGCACGATGATCTTGAGCTGCATGGCTTCAGTGACGCCTCCAAAACCGCGTACTCAGCCGTGATTTACTTGCGGCTAGTAGATGTTGTAGGTAATGTTCATATTTCGTTGTTGGTTGCAAAAACTAGAGTAGCCCCCGTCAAGCAAATTAGTATACCTCGCTTAGAGTTGTGTGGAGCAGTTCTCCTGTCAAATCTCCTAATAGAAATAGCAGATGTCATGAATATTTCTAGGGATAAAATCAAGGCCTGGACAGACTCCACTGTCGTGTTGGCTTGGCTTAACAGCCATCCAAGCAGATGGAAGACGTTTGTGGCCAATCGCACCTCGGAAATATTGACCACGATGAAAGCATCTCAGTGGTTTCATGTGAAAACCAAGGACAATCCAGCAGACTGCGCCTCACGAGGTATCTTACCTAGTGCATTGATAGATAATCATTTATGGTTTTCCGGACCATCATTTCTAACTGAGAAAACAATAGTTTATAAAAGGCCAAATGATTTGAATATCGACTTAGAGCAAACAACAAAAACACATATTGCTGTAGTGCCAGAGCTTTCAATGTTCAAGCGGTATTCGTCATTACAAAAATTAGTTAGGGTAATTGCATATTGCAGACGGTTTTTAAGGAATAACACTTTTAAACATAGTTATTTACAAAAGTTAGAACTAGAAGCAGCGTTAGAATGTTGTATAAGACAGACACAAAAGGATATATTTACAGTAGAATATTTACAATTACAGGACAAAGGTTATTTACAATTAAAATCTAGTAAACTCAACTCACTTTGTCCATATCTGGACGACAGAGGCCTTATAAGAGTTCGAGGTAGACTTGAGAAAGCTCCTTTGAGTGAAGACATAAAGCATCCGATAGTATTACCAAACTCCTGTCATCTGACAAACCTTATAGTGGCAGATGCCCACTTAAAAACTCTGCACGGAGGTGCGCAGCTAATGTCAAATTATTTAAGAACAGCTTACTGGGTCATAGGAGTCAGGAACCTAGTCAAACACCATGTACGAAAATGTGTAACATGCGCTAAACATCGCGCTAGCATCAAGAACCGAATGATGGGTTCGCTTCCAACGGTTAGGTGTTCTCCAGCGCGACCGTTTCTAAACAGCGGTGTTGATTATGCTGGCCCTATTAATATTAGGACAACGAAAGGTCGTGGGCACCGTTCGTACAAGGGCTACATATGTTTGTTTGTGTGTATGTCCACCCGTGCAATACATTTAGAAGTCGTCAGTGACATGAGCACACAAGCTTTTTTAGCCGCCTTCAGGCGTTTTGTGTCTAGGCGAGGTCATTGCGCCAAAATATGGAGCGACAATGGCACTACATTTGTAGGTGCCTCCCGAGAATTGCAACATTTGGCATCCATTCAGGCAGCAATAGCAGAACAACTCGAGGCCAATGGTACTGAGTGGCACTTCATTCCCCCACATAGCCCTAATTTCGGTGGACTTTGGGAAGCAGGTGTGAAGTCCACAAAGTTTCACCTCAAACGGGTCATTGGTGATGCTACTTTGACGTATGAGGAAATGAGCACACTCCTCTATCAAGTAGAAGCTTGTTTGAATTCTCGTCCAATGAGCGTCATTAATGTTACTGATCCTGGTGAATTGATACCGTTAACTCCTGGACATTTTCTAATTGGAGAACCAATAGTAAATGTACCAGATAATAAATATGAAAGTAGTAATGTTAGTTATTTGTCACGGTGGCAATTTATTCAACGAATGCTGCAATCATTTTGGAAACGCTGGTCCCAAGAATATTTGTCTAATCTCATGAACCGGTACAAATGGTCTTATAAAATTCCTGAGCCAAATATTGGAGACATTGTGTTGGTGAAGGAAGACGATTTGCCGCCAAGTCGTTGGATGTTAGGTCGCGTAGTAGAGAAGCATCCCGGTGCCGATAACATCACCCGTGTAGTCACATTACGCACTAAATCCTCTACTATTAAGAGGCCAACCTCCAAACTTTGTATTTTACCAGTTGCAGATCACTGAATTTAAGTATGTTTGTAATATCATATTGTTATTTTAGAAGCTTAACCAATTAAGTAGTTTAAGCTTTTCGAATGTTATAAGTTTAGTTTATGTTTTTTAGATATTAAGATTTATTGTACTACAATTTCTTAATTTAAGACTAGATCAAACCTTAGATCAAATGTATGTCAGATTCAGGATTTATTTCAAGAAGGACATTTCTTCAGTAACGTCCTTGGTGGGCGGTATGTTTGGGAACATGCATGTTCATTCTAAATACGCTCACCAAAATTTAAGTTCAAAAAATTGTTATTAGTTCACATTGCCTAACTAGATGGCGTTGACATCGATTTAGAAGTCGATGTTAAGATTCTCCGCCATTTAGTTAGGGTCCTGTCGATAAAGATCAATATGTGTGAATAAAATTAGATCAGTATTCGGTTGTTTCAATTTCAACCTTACTTCGATATTATTCTACCAAGTTCAAATAGTACTTGTGGACCATCCGCCGCGTTCGGTACTCAACACTTATAACATGAAAGGAAGGATTGTCATAGATATTATAAACGGACTTTTATAATTTCTTTTATGTATTTTATGTATTTTATCTATTTATGTTTATGTTTATTTACTCTTACTTAATATCAAAAAAATCAAAATAACAACGCAATTTCAGCTTATAGGTATAAGTTAGATTATCGTCCAATTTATTTCAATATTTTAAGCCCAAACCCCAAACATTAATTGAACGGGACCTTTGTAATCTATTATCTGTATTACTATATTTTCGTTACAATTTTTGTGTACATAAATGAATATATAAATAACGTGTTTTAATATTCAATTTAAACTAGAGCTGAAATGACGCACCGAACATTTTCGATACATTAATTATCTGCAAGCCGCGCAGCCGGAATTATCGGAATTGCGGCCTGAAAACGGAAATGGAAATGTAATGTACTTTGGAATATCGATGATGGCTGAAAGCTTATTATTGTTTTGCACCTTTACAGTCGTATTGATTTTACTGTTTGTGGAGGCCAGGCTTTATTCAATATTAACATACAGGCATCTAATTGAGTACGTTGATTCAATTTAACCTTTGGCATTTTGGACGCCAACCTGTTACAATAGAAATCATTGAATCATGCTACTGACAGCCTAACCATCCATAGCCTGGAGCTATTCACAACTTTTACATAAGTACGTGTGCGTCGGATGTGTAAGCTTAATAGTATCACAGAATAAGTAATAGAACAAGTATAGTACTAAGTTTAACTGCCTTTTTTATTTTACTTTTTAGGGTTCCGAACCCCAAAAAAAAACGGAACCCTTAGAATCACTTTGTTGTCCATCCGTCCGTCTGTCTGTCTGTCTGTCTGTAGAGCCTTTATCTCGAGAACGTGTAAAAGTATCGAGTTGAAATTAAAACCATATACTCAGGTCTGCGGTCCCTTCAAGCCGTAAAAAAATCAAACTTCTAAGTTAACGAATAAAAAAGATGAGGTCGTTTATGTCGCAAAAAAAGGTATATAATTCCCTATGAATTTGGATTTTAAGAGTATTTGATACTCTTAAAATCCAATTCCCGAATGGTACTTCCATATCTATTCGGGAATTGTAGTTTGCACGGAACCCTCAGTGCACGAGTCCGACTCGCACTTGCCCAGTTGATTTTTAATCTAATTGATCTCCAAATGTTCAATGCAGTCTTTTTAATGTTTGAATGTTATGTTTTGTGCACGTTGTTTTAAAAAGTAATTTATTGATTTTTCTTTTTTATATACTCGTATGGATCTTACGGTCAACATACGTTATTATTATTAAAATTATGCACATAATAATATAATGATTACATTGATTCGTAACTTCCGACAGGACAGCCGTAACGGTAAATCGATAACTATGTAATTTTACATTTTATGCTTTCATATAATTGGTCTGAAGTAAAAAATATAACTAATAACAAAACTGTAATAATGTTATTATATTATAATTTTAATTACATATTTTATAAGAGCATAACAGTTACAATCAATATTATCTGACGGATCTGGTACAGGTGTGTAATTAAATTATGAAAGAGCCACTCGTAACATGGTTATATAACGTGAATGCATATTTTTTAATTTTTTGCGTCGTTAGCTATGTAAACAAATGATTTGAAGGCATACGTGAAAAAGCTTGAGTATATCTTAGAAATTTTAAAACACTGTAGATTTAAGTAGGTACTATGGAATGTTTCAGTATCTATGGATTCTTGTGAACCAAATTACACAAGTTTTTTTTTTTATATAACTGGCCACATATGTTCTCGTACATACCTACTGTAAAACTGGTCTTTGGAATCAAGATTTAAAAAGCACAGGTGTGCAAACTAAGAGAGAGTTTTAAATTTTCTGGTTATTGTTCCTAGAATATTAGTATATATTGTCACCGATCTCCAAAATGACCACTTGTACAATATTCGAACAAAAACAAGTGTAAAAGAAACTTGATATGCGATCTAGTGGCACGAAGTCACGTTGCATTGATCAACAGCACATTCTTCGGTTTCGATCACCGCACATTGAGCTTTGAAATAGATCTCTAGGATTATAGAAATTGGAAACCTATCCTGTGAGACTAATTACATATAGTACTCTGTCGGAAAATTAAAGTTAGTATTTCCAGCGTTTTTTAAATTAAAATTGCCTCGATACAATTCGACATCTCCAACAAGCTAACCTGCCGCCGCCCGTCCGCTTCCAAATAAAATTCAAGCAGTAAAAAAATGCGGAACTTTTGTCTTCACGAGCTCCAACTTTAAACTATCTTCGCATACCTTAAATATTGCATAACATACGAAACTTTTCTCAATCGCAATATCCACATATCTACGTCACTGACAAGGGCAAATAATACGCGAGACAACATAAAAATTCTTTACAAAACTGCATTTTACGAAATCGTTGGCACGGAAAACAGTCGGTTTCGACGACCAACGAAGAAATAAAACTTGTCGCACGCCTTATCGTGATTGAAAGTGTGAAAGTAAAAATATATCAAGAGCCGGCACGACCACCAGTCTACCACGAGTTTGTTGCGTTTTCACGACAACTTTTATAAACATGTTTTGGTTTGTGTACGCATCTACGTGACGTAATATATGGTCAAGTTTTTATCTTTTTTATCCACCTGTCTGCGACCCCAACTACAGCGATCTGCAAACGCTATTTCGTTAATCATCACCAACCATATTATTGGCATGTGCCTCTATTCAATGCAACTATAAACTGAATGCGTAGACAATTAAATTTACATATAATATGGATACGTTTAGAAATAGATACATTTTAATGGCATTATTATTTAAAAAAGATACCTAGTTTTATTTTATTTACATAATACATTATCGAGATTATGTTAAAAGCAGCTTTTACTTAATTAGCTAACATTTTTATTGTTTTTTTAGCACATTATTATAAAAAAAGTATTGTAGTTTTAGATATTCAAAGAATTTATTTAACATTAATTCTATTATTTTAATCGAAGATCTGTGTTGGTTTTCTGATGCGGTTATATAATTTACAGATTAATTAAAAAGAAACACTAACGTGGTAACATTACAGTCCTCAATTATTCAATGATAGCTGATTAACTCAATAATTTATTGGACGGATGGGATGACATCCATCAGATTGGGGCTAAATGTCCAGCCGACACGTAAAATCACAATTAGAAACGGGTTGCCGTTGTCACATTAACGTAGCTCTGGCTGGCCGCCGACCCCGGTCCAGTTCTCTTGATAAGCTATGACCGTGGGAGGATACTCCATGACCTCACTATTCCTCTAATTGAATGATAGGCCTGTACTTCTCATTTATCATTATCATTAATGTGGCTAAAATGATAGTTTTCTTGTGCGTTCTATTTTCTTAATAGCGTTCTATTTACGCTCGAGTTGGCGACTCTTAACAATGCGACGAGGACCAATCAGAGCCCACCAGCTAAGTTCAGCCGTTGCATTTTTCAGGCTGGAGAATCAGACGTTCAATACTTTTATTTTTAGATAGACAAACCATTTATTTCAATACATAATCAACTGTACGCGACCATTGACCTATGTAACATGTAATTACACCTTGAGGCGATTGCGCTTCGAATTGGGCACATCACGTAATGGAAAAGTTGGACCTACAAAAAAGACTATTGAAAGATAGATAAGTACTAATAATACAATAGAAATGCGATTCTCTTTGGGTTGAACAACTGGAAAGGACATTCCAAACACTACCTACATACTACCAAATCTGGTACACGAAATTTATCAATTAAGATCAATCAGAGCTAGTATTAATTTAAATCACCCACCGTAGGTATACAAAGTTGCTGCAAAGAGCCAATTTAGGAAAGGATCATCCTTTTATAAATTGGCTCATTGCTATATAACCTTGATTTAAGACTAACTAATCCTGGAGAATACTTACAACGGCTAACAATGACCTGCTTTGTCACAATCTAAACTCAACGTCTATAAATGCACTGGCATTATCTTGTAAGTTGTTTGATTTGAACACTCAAGTCCTAAACCTCTTGCTAACAGGTATTTAAACTGAATGAGGATTAGAAAAGCCAATAATAATGGTTTGTTTACTCAGCCTGGCTTGGTGGTACCGGGAATTGCGGTTTGCGCAATACTCGACTGTTTGTAGGTGATGCAAGGCGGGTGTGGACACAGATGAACTGTCCTTTTGGCGTGCCCAAACATGAGACATAACCAAGCCCCGGAATACCTTTAAAGTTAAATACTCTACGTTTTACACAACACATTTGTGTGATTTGTCAAGCTTGCTACCTTATAAAGTAAAGAATTGACAATAATTTCGACACAAGGAGCCACTAGTCATAAAATAATAAATTGGCATGGCATGAAAAGTAGGTCAAATAGATATAATTGTCTAGCATGAATGTCTATATGACCTACAAAAAATATATTTTACTTAGACTTTCAATTTAAAAAATAGTATTTTGCTAAGTCGTGAGACCTTCATAACTGCACTGGCACCGTCCCAAGTAGTAACTTCATCAGTGACGTTAAGGAGAATCAATTTCGTTGGGATTCCGATAGCGTGATCAGCTAAGCCGAGTTAGTAGTGATTTATTCCCAAAACTCCTGAGGGCCCCTTGAAACGTCGCCCTGGGGTAGATAGTAATTACCCCGCGATTCGAAAAGACCCCACACCAGAACATTCATTAGATTGTTACCACTCACCCTAGGACGACCTACCAAATTACAACGTTTCGGGGAAAACTGCTACAAAGTAATTGTTTAATTATAGTGCTTTAGATACAGTACAACAATTAAAACCAAATAAAATTCGGAATGACACGCATGAGAATTTGGAAGCTGGCACAATATTATCAACTTTCTAACGCAAACAAAGCCGAGCAATTAGCAAAACGGTATGATCATTAGTTAATTGTGTCGTAAACTGTGTGAAAATACATCAAACGCGAAAATACTTCAGTTTCTTTTATTTTATTTTTATTTTACGGGAGGCGCGTTGTAGAAAGTCGGTGGTAAAATTTCACGAGATTGAGATGTCACTGACGGAGAATAAAACAATGCTCTCTGCTGTTCTGGTTGGCGTAAAGTGAGGTGTAGTATCGAGGAGTGTGGCTCATCGCGTCAAGGCGATGTGCCTACGAGAGTTTACTTTCTACCGAATGTCATTCGCAGGCGCGGCACGTGCCCGGTCTCTATCCAAGTCAGTATTAAAATAACGGAGCTTCTCTCGTCACGCTGAGAATGTATTACTCGTCGCCAACAGGACGGAACTACCATATTGTTGTCACTGTTCCATAAGTATGCATTACCCATGGAATAAAATAATAGTATAATGACGATCTCTACATCATTTGCATAAAGTTGACATTAATTCAAAATGGCACCGATTGTAATCGTCGATATTCGTGATAATCTGATAGCCATTGGATTTTAATCAGCTTATAAACATACACGACTTACTTATCCGGTCAGGCCGAAATCCAGACATTAAGCAGAGATGTAATCTGAGATAAATACAGCTTTACATTAGATATTATCAGATAAACTTGCGACTTTTTCTCACGCTTAAAAGCTAATGACCGCTAATTGTTTTACGGAACGGTTTATTACATTAGCACTAAGTTTAGTCAGAGGATTCCTTTTAGAATTTGGTAGAATAAATTAGGTACATTAACCTGATTTCAAAAAGGAGAACGCCTATATATTAATTTCGAAAATGTCAATGAATAAGGGTAGCTATTTATAGTCTTTGACGTGAAGACCACAAAATTATAACTTGCAAATCCTTGATTTATATTCTTCATACAAATTCCATGACGTGGTTTCGTTTAGGTAATTCTCGGTACGACTGCGTGTTGGTTGTATTTAGGTCATTGATTTCGGTGGGTTCATTAAGTTAGCTCTACCCTAAGTACCTAACGTAAGAAGTTAGCAATTAACTTCGAAAACACTGTAATTAGGAATGTTGCGAATGTAGACACAACAAAAAAGTAGCACTTGACTAGCGCTCTGAAGTCAGTTTTCAGCGTGGTCATTGAACCTGTCGTTTCATCAAACAATGCCATGTAGTTAACTTAGCTTCGGTTTTTATAATAAAAGATGAATTCATATTTTAACTAACCATTTCTCGCCTAAATAAAACCTATTATTCATCTTAGCATGGTGGGTAGTCACAAACAAACAAGCTGCGAAGGGCACGGTATGACATCACTCGTCCACGATTTCAACATTATATACGGCCTGACTGAATAGGTCGCTAATAGGCATTAATTTGATTAAGGCACAGCAAAGCTACTTTATTATTATTCTACCATAAAATTATTAGGTATTATTCGTCTGCCAAGTAGTGAAAATTAGATTTGACGCTATGTGATGTAAATAATCGAAAAATCGGAGCAGAACCAATTCAAATAGATTAGACCGATGATCAAGGTGAATGGTCGTCGCATCCGCATCCGCGTCCAGACGTGCTAGTGATTGATGGGATGTTATAGGCATAATAGTTAAACTAAACTAACACATACATCGTTCCATGTATAATATTTTTTATTTTGGAAACGGCTAAGTAAATCAAAAGTTCGGAGTTCAATAAATTTTTTAAAAATCTATCTATATAACACGTTTGTTTGTTTATAGTTTCTATGCTGTATTACTAATTTTTAATTGTAGAATCTGTCAATAAATTCTCAATAGAACTCGTAAAATTATAAAATATTTTGACATTGATAGATTGCAAAGTATAAGTGAAGTGAGTGGTGTGTATAATTGGTAAGTATCTACCTAAAACTCTATTGTATACTGCTGCTGTTAATGAATAAGACATAAATATCCTCTTGGCAAATAAATAAACGCTAAGCAAAAAGGAAACAGGCAAGTAAAATCCAACATATTTTATTTTGAAAATATTTCACCGCAATTGTCAAAAACGTCATTTTAAATACAATACTGCCCGTCATGGCGCAATATTTCCAGTTTTGCTATGTAAATTAAAAATGAGTAATAAAACAATGAATGCATATATCAAAGAAGCAAGTTACCACGAAACTTGTGGTTTTTGAATGTAACACTGACATTGCGGTAAGAAGGACCACAATCCACAATGTAAAGGGAGAAGATAGGTAGAACTGGGTAGAACCTACCTGAGAACAAGCGCGTAGCCGCGGCGTAGCACTTCGCTCGTAGCGCATAAAAAAATAAAATTTTGATTTGCTGAATACAATAAAATTGACTCCTCTTAAATTAAATTTTCCTGATGAATTATAACTGTTGATTTAGTTAGTTTTTAATGTCAAAGCAAATAGACAAATCTGCGACAACTAGTAGCGTTTAATGTTTTCCAACTATCATTTACCTAGAAATTGAAACTAGGCTTCCAATCTCGAGGTAAATGATAATAATAGGAAGTATAAGCAGCATTCAGGAAGAAAAGCTGAGCGAGAATAGTTGAATTGATATCACATCTTTTCTCATTTTAATCCATCAAGTTTGATGGCTTTCTAATTTCGTAAACAAAGAGTTTTTAAAACATATTTAGCACTGTATGTAGACTCACAAATGCTCAAACATACCACCGACTTATACGACACGACGGTAATAAAACAATGTATTTTATAAAAACAAAATTCTTGGTTTTCCCTTAGTGACTTAGGGGTTCTGAATATTGTATTACTTATAAAATATTTATAGTTCTTAAAGGTGTATGTATGTATGAGGCATAGGCATAACAATCATTCAGATTGGAAGCCAATTACTGCAGAACAAAGGGAAAACGTTGGCTTACATTTTACATGACTAATTTAATAACACTAGAAACTCTTCCTGCTACGCGTGTCAATGATTTGTTTTCACTATAGATCCGTGAAGGTTAGTAACACTCCTTTAAAAGCCTATTCCCAATACTTTCCGACTACAGCATCCAGTCCATAAAAATAAGAAAGTTAGGAGTTCAATCAAATTAAAAATTACGTAATATTTTTATGATTTTTACTTTAGACGCACATATATTTCATGAATCCCCAAGCGACCACCGGTGGCCGCGCATCTATTGTCTTACTATTGTGTTTCTAATTGACGGTATCTGAAGGGATATAGAGCCAATAGCGATGCAAATTTTCTCTAGAAAGGAGGACGCGACGGGCGTTTTAGCGTTTGTTTCTAGGCTTGAATTAGATGTGAACCATCCAAGTTGTTTCCAAAATAAACCTATTTCATTTAGCAGACTACTACTATTCAGCTAAACTACTACTAGAGTAATTACTAAACTTTTTTAACATTCTAATATTTCTACATAAAGGTAGTGTGTGCAAATGCGTAAAAATAATGATGAATTGAATATTTTATTAGCATATCACTGAATAATGTAAACAATTTAGTATTCAGTAGGAATTGTAATGATGTAAGAAAATATGCAATAATGATCCACTTGGCTTCACAAACATGTCTGCCTATCACTAGATGATCACTGGTCCGTGTAATGCATTATTTGTTCGAATTAACTGGATTTTAGGTGAAATGTATTCAACCTAATCAATAAAACCAGCAATCTAAGCCTCAATGAACGATTATGTATGGTAGATCAATATTTATGAGCGCTGTAACACGTTGTGGGAACTTAGACAGCGAGATTAATCGGAGCTTCCATGAGAGCAAAACACGCATCATTGAATGTTATGACGTCACTTGCACTACAGGACTAGAACGAAATCTAAAATCTAGGCCAGAGTATCTTATACTATATCATATAATCCCTCTCCTAGAGAGAGGAGGCCTGAGTCCCCGCAGTGGCAACATTAAAAAGGCTGATGATGATGAATAACCTCTATGGTTATTTTAAAAAGTTCAGAAACCAACCTCATAAATAATAAAAAGTAGGTATAATCAACCTTAAAATGTTTTCATTTCCCGGAGTCCCGGACTCTGACCTGCTATATGAGAGGAAATGGGCCGTAATCCACCACGCAGGTCTAGACCGAATTTTTGGATTATTTTAAGTTGTAGGCATGTCCTATTGGACATGCCTACAACTTGTAAGTCGGGGCCATCGCCACTGGGCCACCAGTGCTCACAACGTATAACCATCCATCTAAATCAACCGTGTTCACATCTAAGTTCAAAGCTCCTTATCCTATTTTTTCTCTGAAACTACGCGTTAATCATTATCACGGATACTAGTCCCTTAATTGAGACTAGAAAGTGAGTCAATTGGTCCCAGCCTGATGGACCGAAACTCGATAGAAACCGCAGAGCGGCGTATAGTTTTCACTGTAAGTGGGCCATACGCGAACGACCTGCTACTCTCTTGACGATAAGGTCCGTCATTGTATTAATTACCCTAGTGATTTTATTATAATAGTACTCACAGAGAGTAGTAAATACTAACTTGTCAGTGAGTGTAAGAGACGTTAACCTTTAGTAACGGGTAACGATAGAAGAGTGCTAATTGCGGAACTAAAATATTGATAGATACGTAGATACAAGTACAAACATAAACTCAGGCTCTCAAGTTAAAATTAGAATTGTATCTGCTTTCCAATTACTTACTACTTCGGAATACGAACTAGGTAGGTTCTGCCTTCTTAACAAAGCCTGTTCTAAAAAAGAAAGGCAACCAGTGTTTTAGCATCAAAAAGTTTTTTGATTGACGCGAGAGTGACTGCTACTGGACGTAGCAAAAAGCTTTGTTTGAACACTTAGCATAGCTACGAACCTTTCTAGATGGATATTTCTTTTCTAGTCATTTACATAACTGTACTGTTCTGTTCATACGAATAATGAGAAAAAATAAGTACTCATACAAAACTTCGTAGACTCAAATCAATTGAGGTAATTTTAATTTTAGCGCTTACTCAATCTCTTCAGATGATCAGAATGACTAAGCATTGCGCACGTGGTTCAATTTAAGACTTAAACAATTATTTAGGTTCGCGTCAAGTCAATACATAATTGCCGGATGACGGCGACATTACTGTGGCCTGTGGGGGCTGTGGGACGCCCGACACCCACTGTTGTGCAATATGACAATTAAACACAATCACAACATCTCGGCCACAAATCAAAATCAATTCACGCAATAGTTCCTGATTATTAGTCATCTTTGAAACGTTTTCATTGATAAATTCGGGTTCTCATTTTTGCAGGAGATAAGATAGAGAAAATATTTTTCTGAAAATGCTGTTTTGTAGTTTACAGCGTAGTTTTCTAGACTGTTATTAAATTGTAAGTATAACAGATTTTCATTATCCTAATAATTTCAGTCAAATTACGAGACAGGTGTGTGTAGTTGGCAAAGCACTCGACCTTACTCACTTGCATACATGATACATGTCACTGATTGAGCACTTACGTAAAGCGCCCCAAATAACTTGCGAATAATTTCACGGTAAAAATAGCAGGCGTAACTGAACGTAAACTTGTACACAGTACACTGAGTTTGTACTTACCACATCGGTCGAGCCAGCCCTCGGCGCGGCAGGGGTACGAGATCACCACCAGCTGATCACCACTCCTCATCTTGACCACAATCACTTCTTATAAACAAACACTCGTACAAGTCCCGGACGATACGTACATAGCTTTACATTTCACTGTACACCGAACACCTTGTCTGATCAAGCGCTTCAAGCATTGGACTCTTCCACCACACAACACTTTCACCAGCTGCCGATAAAAAGAGAACTATGTTAATCATTGAAAATAGCAGCGTTGCAGCGGTACATAGGTACAATAAGATAAAAATTGAAATAGGTACTCTATCTTCAGTAACTTCAGCAATGCACATTTGAAATCTATTTTCTTCGCCTGCGTGTTGCGATTTTTATTTAATTTTATAGGAGACTTGAAAAATCTCACATTCTGGAGCGCGTTTTTTTATTTTTTGAACTAAATTCAACTACGAATATCTATCTGTCTAGAAATAATTATAGGAATAATATTACGTTATACTCATGCATTATAAAAAAATAGTCCATTTTATTTATTTATTTAGGTATATATTCTATATTGCACATCAAGAATAAAAATTTACAATAAGAAACCAAAATGGAAAATATTTTTTCCAATAAGATAGCAAATAGAAAGTTTAAAATATGTGATAAATACGGCATACTTATTAGGTATTTAGGCAAGAACACAGCACTTTCTGTTACTAATTAAGTATTTAATTAGATTCTGTTCTTCTGTAACTTGATTTAATTAATATCTACCTATGTCTTCAGCTTAATTTGAAACACCTCATAACTTGATTATCGATTACGAAACAAACTAATTTTTTTATTTGAGGGTATATTAAAAATTTTAACCCCATTATTTTCAAACATTGTGTTAGTCCATAATATCAATACAATGGGATACCTATTTTATTTTATACATATGCAATTAAACTAAAATTATCTTTGTTAAAAATTCTGTGATATTTACCTTAACTGTTAAACCGATTCTGTACCCTATATATGTTATGGATTTTGAAAATTCACGCGCACGTGATAATTACACTGAATCGCTAACCATCAACACACCCACATCCGAAACCAACACAGAAAAAACTGAATTGACGTTTCCATTCTGTTTTCCGTTCTACTGTAGGCAGAATGAAATAGCAATATGTTCTGTCTCTATAACTTCTTTATTGACCCGCCTCCTTATCATTCATGTTATCAAAATGCGCGCGCATCTGAAGCGAACAAGTACATCAGTATCAAATTATTAACATCCATCATGTAACAAATATGTTAGGATAATACTGCATAATCCACATTAGCAAAGTACTTATGTTTGATTTGAGAATCAACAAAATACTTTATCTTTTATTTACCTAATAAAATACATAATGATTCTGTCAAACAACAATTAATTGACATTTAAAGCCATAGACAAATAGCTTCAATGCACTTCAACATGCATGATAATAATATATGGCTCTGACGATGTTCTTAAAATCCCTAAATATAAGCAATATGGCGGCAGTAAGAAAAGACACAAAAAAGGCATGTTCAAGCTGATATTTATGTCCAAAATTATTGCTAATCCAAAAAAAAAGGTCTAATCCAAATAATTTAGTTCGTGTAACAGAGCGCGCGATTCTTCGACTTTCCTTCTTTGACAGATCCCATATTACTCTTTAGTTTACGGTTCAAGATGGCTCTCAAAGCACTTGTCGGGCAAAGTGAGTTTAAAAATATGTGTTTTTAGCAATATTCCATCGCCTAAAACAACTTATAATGGTCGATTTTTGAAGATAAATATTCAATATGTGTTGGAGTATATTTTTCACGCTCATTGTGTATTTTTCAATGTAACATTCTATCAACAGTTATCAACTTATCGATGACTAATAGTTTTATGTGTTTTGGTTGAATTATTTTGATATTTTTATCTGAAATTGCCTGGTGCTGACCTTATCAACATTTTTTTGAGCTATACCCTTCATTTATGAAATATCCGTATATTATAAACAATGGGTTCCTGTAACTACTAGAATCAGACAAAGAAAAGAAATCGTATTTAAAAAAATAGGTACAACATCGGTAGAACATTACTATAATTGTTAAAGTATTACAGTATGTGTAAAAAAGTTACGTAGAGAGACTGAAAAGCTTAGCACATATTATTGATTTTCTTGTGTCACTTGAGCTGGGGGGTGGGGTGCTACATACGTCACGAAGCGGCTACGAACAGTGGAACCTGAATGTATTGTTTTCAGGCACTTCTTGTTGTATTCTGATGCAATTATTTTAATGACTCATTGTGATAGAAAACTCATTTTTGCATTGTCTTTCTTCACACCAATGCAACACTCTATTTGCCTTGAAATTCACAGATATGACCTTTTCAATAAAAATCTATGTCAGAATAAAAAATTGACATAAGTAGTTATATCAAAACTAGGATTAATTAGGAGTTTTAATTATTTTGGGAAAAACTACAAATGATGAGGTCCTGAAAATAGAAACTAGGGCAGACAGACATCACCCACCAACATATTTGCATTAGTAACCTTTCAATCGTGGTAATTAGAGACACAATAGAAATACAATGGGTATGTGTAATGGGAACACGGCATTTGCTTGGGGTTTAATTAATTAAAGTTCAGGTGGGATCGCAGTCAAGCACTAGTTTATATCAGATAAAAAAATTATAATAATTACATATTGCCATTATTTTTCTTATGATGCCTTGAAAATCTTATTTTATTATAATGAGCCTTATTATGACAAAATGCTCTTTACAGAGATTATGAATGAGGTGATCCGGTATCGGTCAAAAGGAAAGGATAAAATAGAATGGCGTGTTCTGGTGGTGGATCAACTGTCGATGCGCATGGTGTCAGCCTGCTGCAAAATGCACGACATCTCTGCAGAGGGAATTACCTGTAAGTATATTAAGTTCAATCAATGTTATTAATGGATAACTTGCAATCTGTGCTGCTATTACATAATTAATGTAGATGCTGCTGTAATGTTAGTCTTACTTCCATACAGAATTTTTTGTGATCAAAGTTTAAAATTCCATTGAGATTTAATGTGCAACTGGGGTATTATTTTGGGTATTTATTTACTTCTTCAAGAATAAGGAACAATCAATAGGTTGCTAGCTGCAGTAGTCATAATTTTTCTATATATTAGGGGAAGTGATGAACATTGTGGCGACACTTGGGGTAGGCCTGTGTCCAACAGTGTATGTATATCGGCTGCAATGATATTGATGATGAGGGGAAGAGAGAAAACTATCAAGTAAGTTTTCTAGTGCTAGTCTTTTACTGACTAATACCCTCAATGTTACATCAATAAAATTGCCCTTTGCATGCCAGGGTCACAGTAATCTTTATAACAAATATGCAAATTTTATAAGCCTAAAAACTCAAAAATTTTTCCTCATCAGCAACAATGGTCTAAATCAAATATTAATATTGCAAACAATGTTTAAAAATATTCCAGTGGTAGAGGACATCCATAAGAAGAGGGAGCCACTGTGCACCATGGATGGTATCTATCTCATCACACCTTCTGAGAAGTCAGTGCATGCCCTCATCAACGACTTCTCTGTGGGAAACCGCATCATGTACCGTGCTGCTCATGTGTTCTTTACTGAAGGTAGGAAACATTCTACTTTATATAATTTAGAGACTGATGTATATGTCACTGGTCACTAAATGCAAGTTATTCTTTGTCTAAAATTATTTTTATACAAAATCACTGTGCTGTACAAAAATGCTACAACTTACTAAATTATTTTTATGTATAAAGATAAACATATTATGAGAAACAATATCAAAATTATTATAGAACATTTTTCTTTTTTTAAATTGATATAATTTTCTTGAAACAAATTATCCATTAATAGTAATGGATAATTTGTTGCCATTTGTTTGTTTGCCCATAGGGGCAGGATTTAAAATATTATCTATAATCACCTATGTCCATTACAGAGGAAATAAAATGAAATAAGGAATATTGGTGATCATATTTTATTAATAAATATAATGTGGAAGAAAAAACAAATATTATTTTCTTTTAGCTTGCCTTTTTATTTTTGTTAGCTTTCATTTTTATTTGCAATTTGATTTCTATTTTTACAGCTTGTCCTGATGCTCGATTTGATGAATTATCACGTAGTCCTGTAGCTAAATATATCAAAACATTAAAGGAAATCAACATTGCTTTCATTCCTTATGAACAGCAGGTTTGTCAAATTCTATTGTTTCTTAAGAAAGGAGACTCAATCAGACTAAAGTGGAACTCACAGTATTATTTCGAAAACATGCATCTAAACAATGCAACAATTTATAAATGGCTCCATTTCCGAAAATATCATCTGGATTCTTCTTTAGTCTAGTACTAAAACTGATAGAGTTTGTCTTTAAAACTAACATCTAACACTTGTTACACGCTGCCACTAATTAGTATGCCCAGAGGAACTGTTCAATGAACTCTGCAAGTCTTCAGCAGCAAGGAAAATTAAAACATTGAAGGAAATTAACATTGCTTTCTTGCCTTATGAAAGCCAGGTCAGTAAGAACCTACCTTACCTTTACAAAAATATCCTTTTACAATAATGTAAATAATCAGACCAAGGTACACCCTTCTCCGGCTATACTGGTTAATTTGGATGCACGTCTTTGACGTACATAATGGTAAATATTCAATGTTTTACTACATTGTCAGGTATTCTCCCTGGACTCTCCCGAGACGTTTCAGTGCATGTACAACCCGGCGCTGGCGCAGACTCGCAACGCTAACATGGAACGCATCGCCGAGCAGATTGCTACACTGTGCGCTACTCTCGGAGAGTACCCTTCTGTGCGATACCGCAGGTTGGTGTTAACACAAAAATGTCAACATTTTTACTGATTAGCTTAGTACCTCAGGTTCGGTCGTATCACCATGGCCATACAAAAAGTAACCACACTTTTAAGTATAGCGTAACTTTCACCGTTAATCAGTACATCCAGAGATCCTTTTTCAAATATAAAAAAGAAAAAATTTGCTTATAACATTAGATACGACCAGTTTCACTTTCGGTGTTTCAAAGCCTTTAGATATGAGATCATTACAATACCATACCATACAAGAATGTATTGCACTAAAGTAACACATCATCACTCACATACAGTGATGTTTTGAAGAATCATAAACAAATTATTGTTTGCAGTGACTGGGAACGCAATGTGGAGCTGGCCCAGCTGATCCAACAGAAGCTTGATGCTTACAAGGTATGTTTTATTCAACAAATTAATCCCGAACTTAAAAAAAACGTAACAGTTAAAATTGTCAAGGGATAATCAAGATTGATGAGTCAAACGCAGGTTTAGTCATCACATACTATGTCATGTGACCTATAAGTCATTGAAATAGTTTTGATTGAAATTGTGATAATTATAAGCTTGACATGAAGAACATATACATTTAGTTGCTTTATAAAGCTATAAATATAGCCATACTGATTACCTAAACTATTTTTCTGTAGGCTGATGAGCCGACTATGGGCGAGGGTCCTGAGAAAGCTCGCTCCCAGTTGCTGGTGATTGACCGCGGTTTCGACTGCGTGTCGCCGCTGTTGCATGAGCTCACCCTGCAAGCCATGGCTTACGATCTCTTGCCTATCGAAAATGACGTTTATAAGTGAGTTTTTTTGTTCTTTTGGTGGCTTTTTAATATCGAAACAATAAGAGTAGCTGAGACTGCGACGCGGGACGGGTGTAGTGACGAGAGCGAATTG
This sequence comes from Mythimna lalbum, assembly GCA_949319445.1. Taxonomy (NCBI): domain Eukaryota; kingdom Metazoa; phylum Arthropoda; class Insecta; order Lepidoptera; family Noctuidae; genus Mythimna; species Mythimna lalbum. Next base: position 17,730,879 of record OX439346.1, on the reverse strand, counting down.
CCGCAGGTAATGTCTTGGTTAAACTGTTGTCCTTTAAATAATATAAGAGAAAAAATATTATGACACAACATCTTTTGCAGTGTGCATTTCGTGATTAATCTTGTAAAGAAGACTAATTACGAAATATAAAATTCAAACCATCTTATCCTACTTGGAGTTGCGTGTATTTCAGTTCAAAAGCTATTTCTAAAGATGCTTCTCTCTTGTATTCCAGATACGACTCCTCAGGCAACATGAAGGAAGTGTTACTGGATGAGAATGACGAGCTGTGGGTGGAACTCCGACATCAGCACATTGCTGTCGTGTCTACTTCAGTTACCAAGAACTTGAAGAAGTTTACTGAGTCAAAACGAATGGGCGGAGGTAAATGACTCAATTAATTCTACCCAAATTTATTTTTTAATTCTCATATTTTGCAATGAACCTACTTTAAATCTTAAATGAAATTACTTTGAAAGAGTTTAAAATTTCCATAAGCTTGTCGATACAACAATAGTAGAAAAGCAAAATATTTTACCCTACAGTTTAGGGGCAGACAATTTCGATTGAATGACAAATTATTTCTTCTTTAAAAGGATCTGTTTGAATTGTTTAATGATTTTATAGGTGATAAGCAGTCTATGCGAGATCTGTCCCAGATGATCAAGAAGATGCCTCAGTACCAGAAGGAGTTGTCCAAGTACGCCACTCATCTGCGCCTGGCTGAGGACTGCATGAAGTCTTACCAAGGCTATGTCGACAAACTCTGCAAAGTTGAACAGGTAAGTTTTTCTTTAGGGACTTTAGCTTTTCTTTTCCATAATTATAGGGTCCAAAAGGGGCGTTATTTCTCTTGGTCATCTGCTCGATCGTTCTTTTGTCGCAATTATCTTACAAGCCATTGAACCTATACAATCTTTACATTTGCACTAGTTTCACTGACCCCTAACTAAATATAAATGTATAATCTAAAATCAGTCAATAATTGTTCTTGATCTTAGAAAGTCAAGTATTAATGAGCTTGAATAAGCGCCAAAGAGTGTTCAATGGAACCCTGGATTTAAAAATCTTCATGTTATAACAACTTTCAATCATTTTCGTTTTATCATTCCAACAGGACCTAGCCATGGGCACTGATGCTGAGGGCGAGAAGATTAAAGATCACATGAGGAGTATTGTACCCGTGTTACTCGACCAGGTATGTTTGAAGTCTTACTATTACTTTTTTATACCTATATCCCACGAAAAATTTTAGCAGGAAAGTTTGTGCCTAACTCGAGAATTATCAAGGTTTTTCGCCCGGTTAACTTTTCGGACTGGTGAAAGATAAATATCGAACTCGCGGGTTGGAGTGAAGGCGGCCATGACTCACGCACAATAGTCCACCAAGGACAAAGTGCCGAAAACAGACCACAATATATAGATAAATAGAATATCGAACTTCCTCTCTTTTTATCATTGCAGTCTATTTGTAGCCCGTTGTTACTTGAGAGTTAGTGCAAGATATGGGTTATCTTAATATATCAAAAAAAAAAACAACAATATTATCAGCCTAGGGCAACCATTTAGGTTTATTTTTTTATATCGTCAAAACATCACCATTCCTTTTTGCCTGCTTCCAGGCGGTGATAAACTTCAACAAGATGCGGATCATCGCGCTGTACATCATGTCCAAGAACGGCATCTCGGAGGAGAACCTCAACAAGCTGGTGACGCACGCGCAGCTGGAGCCGTCCGACAAGCAGACGCTGCTCAACCTCGCCAACCTGGGACTCAATGTCGTTGTTGATGTATATTTATTATATATAGATATATTTATGTATTTTTTGCATGTAGCATGGTTTTTGTTTAATGTTGTGTTGTTTTATAATATGATGTATTATTGTCTTGTGATTGATTGTTCCCCTAACCCCATTGATGCGCCCAAGATACACTATTCATCCAAATTATTTCGATAAAAACACCATACCTTGACTCTTCTTATTTATTTAACAAATTGATAAATAAGTAATTTTTGACTATTACTCTCATGGTGAAAGATTCTGAGATGCTGATTGAATATCTATCTTGAGTTTGTGTCTGATTATCTTTGTCTTATTATAATTATTATGTGCCCGTTGTGTCCCACTGCAGGGCAAAGACCTCCCTTTTGTTATCTTTATCTTACCTTAAATATTTAAATGTTTATTTTGATCTACCCCACATTATATTATGACTTATTATTGTCGTGTAACATAGTCGCTTCAATTATGAAGACTAGTTAAGTTTTCCTAATTAAATATTTTCAATTAATGTTACCATGTAATGTTCATTATACAGGGGAATCGGAAGAAACAATACCAAGTACCTAGGAAGGAAAGGATCACAGAGCAAACATACCAAATGTCAAGATGGACACCTGTCATCAAAGTAGGTTGCATTCACCTATCTAAAAAAAAAAAAAAAACAAATGCTGCAAGGAATATGACTGTATGCAATAATATTGGTTCTTGTTGTTTTAGGATATTATGGAAGACGCCATTGAAGATAAACTGGACCAACGTCACTTCCCGTTCTTGGCTGGACGTGCACAAACCTCAGGATATCAGGCACCAACTAGGTAAATATGAAAGTTGAAAGTTAGTCAACATTGTAATTTGTTTAGTGGTGGCCTAACACTAATTACGTCATAACTTTGTAACAATACTTGTTTGTATTTCAGTGTGCGCTATGGACACTGGCACAAGGACAAGGCACAGCAGACCATCAAGAATGTGCCGCGTCTCATCGTCTTCGTTGTCGGAGGTGAGAATTTGAATATTTGTCATGCCATATTTCATCTAAATGTATTAATAACTAATAATAACGCTGGCAGTAGCTGCCAGCGTCTTCTTTAGTGTTAAAGTCGAAAGTTAAGCCAAGAGAAGGTATTCCCGGCATCAAAAGTATCTATGTCCCATTCAAAGATCCAATATATCTATAACTGAATCGATTGTATAGAATAAAATAAACTTTATTGTACACCAAATAGTAACAAAATTATTACACAACTTAAATCTATGGGTATAATCACTGTCTATATACCTGATAACCTTAGGATGGACTTTCAGAGCTCAAAATAAAAAGCCTATAGTCTGCAGTGTACTGGAAATTAATAATCAAAATCAGTCATGTAAGCGTGATGGCGCAACAAAGAGAAGAGACAAACAGTCATTATTATTATTTTTTTGTTATTGGGACATTTTTTCTTCGCCTTGAGTATTAGCCATCTTCAATTCTCTTACCACAAAGCCGCCTGTCCGAACTTTTTTTTACGGCGGGCACTTCCGAAAGTCAACGACAATCGTAACGGAGCTTTTTGCTAAAACATCCAGACATATTAATTTTTTTATAGAATGTGGAATACACTTATAATTGGAAGAAAATATATTTTTTATGTTCTTCTGCGGACTTCGGGTTAGGAAACTCTGCAATAAACTACTCAAGAAAGAGTCTTCGGTATGTACCGTCCGGTAAATTTGTCTTTTCTTCTATTTCAGGTGTTTGTTTCTCTGAAATCCGCTGCGCATACGAGGTGACCGCCGCGCTTAAGAACTGGGAGGTGATCATTGGCTCCTCGCACATACTGACTCCAGACAACTTCCTGTCAGACCTCAGCTCTCTAACCGCCTAGACACCGACATTTACGAATCGGCTATTGACATATGAAACTTACAAAGTTAATAACGCCTAAACTTGTTTTTAGTTGTCGAAGTAAAAATTAGCAAACGCTTAGGCCCTTTTCGTGTTCAAAATAACATGAATTCTTTGTATTTGTTACATCAACTTTAGCATAGTGTTGCCGTACTTCGACCATTTATTGTGATATAAGCATATTATAACTATGCAAATACTAATGGCTAAACTTAATTTGATATAAGGGCCACATTATTTTATTTACTGCTTTTACTTACAAGTTAGAAGTACCTCTATCTACGATGACAGAAAGGTTGTTTTGGAATACAAATTGCGTGTACTATAATAACTTAGTATTTTAAATAAATTTTAAGATCAAAGTAAGTGCAAATGTGCTTTGTAATTATGTTTTATCATACTATTACGTTTTGTTGTACAACAGAATGATCGAAATATTTATATTGTTGAATTTTATTTAAAAAGATAATTAAATCAATCAGAATTATTAGTTTTTAAGATTTTCAATTGTATTATTTTGTTGTTTATAGGAATGTTATACATTGCATAGCATGGGATTGTGTACTATTAATATAGACTGATTCGGACGACATGCTATTGTTAAATTATGGTACATTTAAAATTTCTATTGAGATAACGATTTGAGAAAATTGTAGGCATAGTTTAAAAACTAAATTGTCTGCTATACTATGGTAACTTACAATGTCTTTTATCATTATGTGTGTACTAGATGTAAATTTCGCTTCCGAAGACCGTTGTGCAGTTAATTTAATGCCAAATGCTAGAATCTTAACGAGTATTAACCATAGATATAATTTGTTGTCAGGATTCGATTGCTCTTATAACTTGCACCTTCGATTGTCCCTGTTCGAAGCACGACTGTCGGTGTCGCGTGCTCGACGCACTGCAAGTAGTTCGTGACACGCTAGAGATTTACTCATCATCTCATACATTTTATCTTTGATATTATTCTGCGTGTTTACTAATATTTATCTATATTATCAGATGCGTTTACATTGATACATTCCAAACTATCTCGATATATAGTTGTTAGACAGTCTTACATGTTACTCTTGAAATTTTGATTTAGTGTTTACCTCTTCAAGTTTTCTGAACTATGTTAGGTACGTTTAACGTATTGGTGATTTACAATGTATTCATAAGATAATATTGTAGTATTGGTCTAGATAGGGGATTACAATTACATTTCATAATAATAATATCTATCTATAACTCGATGTAGTTCACTGATCAAGCATTACAAGTCCCCCATCTGTATCTGGCCACTGTAGCCTTAAAAGTGTTAAATCTACCAATTTGCATGAATTGTGTGTTAATGACGGATTGTGCAATTATGTAGGGAATATTCGTATTAATAGCCAGTTTAACCATAAATTAACTATCAGTATTTAATTGTTAACAATTTCATTAAATTATTTAATCATCTATAATAACGATTTTTAATTGATCTTAATCCTTGTTGAATAATGACAAATCCATAGCTTTGCTGCACTTGTTAGTCATTTGTTTAGTTAATTCTTTAATTCATGAATCCCCAAGCGACACCCGGTGGCCGCGCATCTATTGTCTTACTATTGTGTCTCTAATTGACGGTATCTGAAGGGTTAAGAAAAGCTTTCAATGGTGTTATCAGAACATGTGTCCTTGACCTCAGTCTGATAAGAAGAGTATCAAAGTGATCCATAACCTGAAAGCCCAATCTAGGGGATTGGACGTTGTTTACAAATCTAATAATAAAAAAATAAGTACCTAGTAATATACCTATAGTAGATAAGGCAATGTTTGTATTTTGCAATCTTTTAATTGGGAAGAAAAATAATCATATGACTAACAATGTCATGGGAGCAATATCCGCAAGTTATCACTTATTGAGTGAGTGATGCGATCATAATAAACAACCAAGTTTCCTTATAGTTCAGATCAGTACCGATCGATACAATAAGTCGTGTGCAGATGTTGGCAGCCAACTGCCTCAAGAGATGCGATCGTGTATGTGATATTGAAGCTTGTTCATAGTTAAAGCTAGGTTTGCGAATTCCAAAACCACTGCAACAAACGCTATACAACATGCACAGCAGCATAAAAGTATGATTCCGAACCACGCTGCACGCAGCAGTGCTGCCGCGACACTACTGGTCCCCATACAATTTCTATATGCTTATATGAGATTACATTTCGAGCTAGTCAGCAATATCGCGGCAACAATGTAGGTAGTGTGGCAGCACTGCGGCAACAACACTGCTGCTTGTTGCCGAGTTCGGAATCATACCTTTATGGGACAGCGAAACTTCTTACGTTCAACGTAATTAAAATGTGTTCGATCGAATATCACAATGAGACATTAAGACGCTTCACTATTGTGTTGACCTCAGGGTTATCAGCCCATTCTTGATAGTTCGTCGTCGCTTTCAATTTATCGACTGTCTGCAAACAGTCGCTCAGTAAACATCATGGCGAAAGATCTTGTAATTCTTGCCTATTCTGGTGGGCTGGATACTAGCTGCATCCTAAAATGGTAATGTTAATCCTACATTTTTTAAATTTTCGATTTACCCTTATCTTCTCGTGGATCTTTTTATTACGACAGTGAAGGTATATAGGCATAGGGCCGTGAACCATATTTTCAAACTCGAGAAGTTAACGTAAGTTACCATGATCAAATGTTTTATTTAGTACCTATCTAATTGTAGCGACCCATTCAGCAGTAAAACCATCTGCTCCGGTTACAGTAATAGATCTTTTGAAATTGCCACTTAAATTATGAGCTAGTGGGGCATATTAGTCTTCTGGGGCCTTACCATGACGTGTTAATATGTCAAGCGTGCGAGCAAGAGGTATGGAGCCAAAGAGAATAAAACCACTTGAGAGCTGATAGACCGATTTTGTCTAGGCACACGATTCACCGTTGCGGGTCGGGGGACGGGGGAAAATATAGCGGCTGTGATTGGCTGATGCAACAAACCCAGTAAAAATAGTGATGTTGACAAGTAAATTTTGCAGCACTAATATCAATATCGATAAAATCGACGTCGATTAGTTCTGCTTTTTTTTAAGCATAGACGATTTTCCCCACCATTTTATTGAACAGGTACTCAGTTTTAGGGTTCCGTAGTCAACTAGGAACCCTTCCCACCAAATTCCTAAATTATTTTTTGATAATGTTAATATTTTCAGAAATAATCGCTTCAAAAGTTAAAAAAAAATGTGTCCCTCTCTAACTTTTGAACCATAAGTTTAGAAAATATGAAAAACCAACAGGCCAGTCAAAATTGATTGTATATTCATTGGTTTTGTCAGTAAAAGTCTGGCTTTCATGGCATGTTCTTATGGTTTGGGTGGAGCCTTTTGCTCCATCCAGAGCGCGAGAAACTATTCTACGATTTCTCACTCTCAAAAAAAAAAAAAACTGAGGCTTGTCAAATTCATCAATATAAATGTTTTTCTACAAGTAACAACAAGAAATCTAAAATGTTAACATTAAAAGGTAGGTAACTTAATTTTTTATTCACCATTGGAAATCATCGATAAAATAATATTTATCAACTATGTTTGGAAGTTCTCACATCACTTCATCACTCAGTAGAAAGTACTTCTGGATAGAAAGGGATAGACTTATCTAATATTCTAGTGAAAGCAAAGGACTTTTTAAAAAGACATCAACGCGGTATCACTTTTTTAGTAACCAACCAATTTAGCTTGAGCTCTCTAATTACAAATCATGTAAATAAAATATAAACATATTTTACTTACTGATGAAAACTTATGCCATCTTTTTTATAATTAGATGTTCTAGATGATTTCCCGCACTATTTAATTGCACAGGAACTTAGTTTTGCTTCGGTTTTATACAATAAATGTTTTTAAGGTACCAACATTAAAGAATGTGCACAGATCCAACAACTGGTCAGTACTAAAAAATGCACTGATGTCGGCGTCTAATATAAGTGCAAAATCACATATGTGTCATGAGCTGAATTCACCCGTATGAGCGGTCAAGTGGTTATATAGTCATTGTATGGAGCTAAACACCCTTTAGCTTCATCCTTGTAACAGTCCAGTTAACACTTTCATTACCACTACGATTTTCACGATGTTTTCTGGGATGCCGCCTACATTTTACGTTGGACTCGCTAGGCGAGTTGCCGGCGCTGCAACACGAATTGAATCGACTCGCCACGTGAGTTCAGTGGCATTGCGTTAGCGTAAAAACAATTTTTTGTTATTTTTGTGGCCGTGATAATGTACGTTACGTGTTTAACGCAAAAAATAGCAAACACATTGAACTCGCCGGGCGAGTCTAAGGCGCTTGAATAAAATTTACGTGGTCTCTCCGGGCGAGTCGGTGGTACTGAACGTGTTAAGGTCGTCAAACGAATCGCGAATAGAGTTCGAGGTAGGGCCTCTGAACTGAACTAGTTAATAAAATTTGTATTTCAAACATCAGCAGTAATCAGCACTATGCACCAATTAAATATAAGTTTAGATACCTACTTATTTAGGTGGTGCCATAATGAATGATTCAATTTAAGATTCAAGGTAGGTACCTAAAGACTTGAAACAAAACAAAAAGACATCCAAAATTAAATCAGTTGCAAGAAAATTACATTATGAAATTAAAATAGGTAGGTAAATAAATTAAAAAATAAATTAGATTGGGAACATCAGGAAATATATCGCATCTCCGCTCAAATAGTGTCACAATTTATAAATCAAATGAATTGCGAAAAAGGCCTTTAAAATTCCAATGATTCAAGGATATTGACGCAACAAATAAATAAAGAAAAATGGTTGGTGCTGTGGGCAAATAATTAAAATACAAATAAGACATTATCTGCGCTTAAAGCTTGATAAATTCTGAAACTGATAGCATAATTATCAGCAAATAAAGCAAAAATTTTTTTGAGTTGTGACACTATTTGAGCAGAGGTGTGATATTTGTGATTAAGTGAAAAACGACAACTTGTCAGTCTTTATAAATAATTGTCTGGTTAGTAACTTAATTTTTTTCCCAGGTTAATCCAAAAAAACTATGAAGTTGTATGCTATATGGCCGATGTTGGTCAAAATGAAGATTTCAAAAAAGCTAAGGAAAAGGCTGTGGCAGTCGGAGCCAAAGACGTAAGTATTTATGACGTGGCCAGATCAAGACACTGATTATTTCATAATATGGTCAAACCACTATCGCACATTCGCACCTGCGCAGCGCTATCAATAAAAAATAAAATGATATTTCAAGCCTCGTTTGGCCATATCACTGATGTAGGATTTCTATGATAATGAAGTCTAAAGAAATTAGGCCAAACGAGGATAGTAGGTATTTCAAAAATGTGTACATATTTTAAGTTCCGTATTTTTGTTTTAGGTGATAGTAGAAGACCTGCGTAAAGAATTCGTATCCAACTATATGCTGCCTGCGGTGCAGATGGGTCTGGTTTACGAGAGTCGATATTACTTGGGAACTTCCCTCGCACGACCATGTATTTCAGTAGGCCTTGTGAATGCTGCAAAAAAACTTGGAGCTAAATACATTTCTCATGGGGCCACAGGCAAGGGCAACGATCAAGTCAGATTTGAGCTCAGTGTTTACTCTTTGTGGCCTGAGGGAAAGGTAAATAAGAATACGTCAAGTAAAACTATAATATCCAATCGTAATATGATTAGACATGTCCTTTCAAATGATTTTGATTTCTATTCCGTAAGCATAGGGATGGAATTTATACTGCACCTGCTATTTGTCAAGCTACCCAAGCAATAAAAATCAAAATTGGTTAAACGGACAATAAAATGGTTTGTTTAAATGTCTAATCGTATTGCGGATGGAGTATAAGTTAAGTCTTATTTAACAATATACGGTAAATGTTTGTCTAAAAAATCGCTCTATCCAGGTGATAGCGCCTTGGCGGCTTCCAGAATTTTTCGAAAGGTTCCAAGGTCGCAGTGATCTTATCGAATTTGCAAAACAAGAAAACATACCCGTGTCAGCAACTCCCAAGGAACCATGGTCGACTGACGAGAATATTATGCACATCAGGTAAAAAAACCGTACTTCCATTGTAAAATAGTCCCCGATAGGAACCTACAGGTAAGTATCTGCCACTCTAGGAACGAAGTTCCTGAAGTTCTCGTGTCAAAATAAAAAGTAGCTTAAATTACCTACCTATAACCCGTGCGCGTTAACATGGCACCTGGCTTGAAAACAGATACCACATTGAATACTCGGAAATAGTTTGTATTGTCACGTTTGAAGTATCGTTAATTCGTAAAGCAAGTAGTATGTCGCAATGAGAAACTACTCAGCGCAAAATAAATGTTGATATTCAAAAAACTAAAATAAAATTCAATGCATTCAATATTTCAAACGTCATTCATCAGGTGCCAAGTTAATGCGCACGGGTTGTACTCATATAATGACAACAACAACTATGTTCTATGAGTTTTTACAAAACATAATTTATTTACCAACAAACCATACAGATTCGCACACAGACACACCACAGATTTCGTTGTTCTATCTAACACATTTCAACTCTGTATTTTGCTTTACCTACCTACGTCTGCATGTCGCGACGCAAGTGCATTAAGCACCCCCACGCCGTCCTATCTCGCTCATCTCCGCTATTCAAATAACCCTGTATATTTGTACTTTTTTATTATTCTGCTTTAAAACCAACAAAGATATATCACTGAAAAAACTCAAATCTGCTTTCTTTCAAATAGCTCCTCCTCAATTCTATTTGATCAACTACTTTTAGCACCCTCTACCACTGACTGTGATGTTTACAATATAACATCTAAGGTTATATCGTAACCTGTAGGTTCCTATCGGGGTCAGTTTTGCAGTGAAGGTACGGCTGGACCCTTTACACTTTCTTTTCTTACTAAACAGAAATTAAAATAACTTGTTTAGGTAATGTTAAAGATTGCTTTATTTACACTAATCCAGTTACGAATCCGGCGTACTTGAGGATCCTGGTGCAATTCCACCAAATGGCATTTTCAAAATTACTCGGGATCTAAGGCAAGCTGAAGACTACCCTAGTGCGATTGATATCAATTTTGAAAAGGGTGAGTGCACATTCACTAGAACAAGTACAGATCTACAGATACCGGCACGAATCTTGAGCGCTCGGCATCAGAGTGGGGATCGCTTTGCGCATTCCATACATTGGCGAGCCAATCGTCGTCCTTGTTAGATAGATACATGCAGCAAGCTCAGGGAACGAATCACGAGTGACGTCTATGAAACGATGACGGGGCGAGCCAATCACTGACACTCCCCACCCTCACGTCTCACTTCGTACCACTAAAGAGAACCGATGCCTATTTTACTTCTGAGCAACTTGAAACCAGCGCTCAAGACCGTGCCGGTATCTGTACTTCTCATTGAAAGCGAAAAAGAAGTGTATCGACTATGTATAATTCAACAGGATTACCCGTCTCCGTTCGCATTCCTAGTGGGCACGAAAAGTCTCTTGTGTTGACTGATCCACTCGCTATAGTGGAAACCCTGAACAAGTTGGGGGGCCAGCACGGAGTTGGACGAATCGACATTGTGGAAAATCGATTCCTAGGATTGAAGGTTAACGATTACTTACTTAATTGACGTCATTAATGTAATTTTACTGATCTTCTTCTTATTATTGGTACTTCGTTTTGCTTGATATTTGTTCGTCACTATATTCTTGCGCAGTGCAAGAATAAGTAGCGTAGGAAATAGGTAGGTACTTACTATTTTTTTGACGGGCGAAAATAAATTTTATATTGATACCATTCAAAAAACTTAAAATCCTATCTCTACTTGTTTCTACAGTCTAGGGGGCTATACGAGACACCTGCGGGAACAGTTCTTCACGCGGCCCATGTAGATCTAGAGGCCTACGCTCTGGACAAAGAAGTTTTGAGGTAAAATACCTGTCTAAATAATATGTAAAGTAGAAAATGAAGAGAAACTAAAACTTTACTTATTATATCACAGAGTAAAGAAATATCTTCAGGAGAAAATGGCTGATTTCGTTTACAACGGATTTTGGTTTTCACCTGAAGCTGCCTACACGCGAAAATGCTTAGAGTGGTCTCAAGAAACTGTGAACGGAATGGTTACAGTCCAAATATATAAAGGAAATGGTAATTTGCAATCGTCTACACTTGTTTATTTTTTTATTTTAATAATAGTATCTAGCGTCTAATTAACTTTTTATTACAGTTACCATATTAGCAAGAAAGAGCTCAGCGAGTTTGTATAACAAAGATCTGGTGTCGATGGATGTTGCCGGAGGATTCTCACCTGAAGACAGTACTGGATTCATCAATATCAACGCTCTTCGTCTAAAAGAATATGCTAGATTTTCGAAACAAACTAAATAGTGAAACTAACGATTTACTCTTCTCCAACATTGTTTTAAAAGATTTAACGAAATAAAATTAGGTACCACATTTTTTCTTGTTTTATTTTTTTATTCAAAGTTCTCGAAAATGTAAACACTTCAATATTTATTTATTACATACAGCTAATAATACAAAACAAAGCGATTATGCGCAATATCATATCGAAATAAGCTTCAAAATTAAAAGAACGTAGAATCAGAAGTGAAGGGAAAATTTAAAAAATCTTGCCTCGAAAAGTTTTGATTTTTATAATAAAATAATTATTCTTATAAAAATCAAAACTTTACTTCAAGTTTGCAGTCATAGAATGGTTAGTAACAATATTAACTTAGGACTATGTTAATAGCTATGAAAATTCAAAATAAGTTCACAACAATAAATTATATTCATTATTTTAGCATTCATACAGATTGGGGAAGGCCTATATGTGGACGTCTTTCGGCTGAAATGATGATGATGGATGATACAGATTTAGGAGGATAATAATCTTTGATGATAAGGAAGGAGCGCTATAATACGTGTCGCAGGTTCTATTCTCGCACAGAACAAATATTTGTAAGGTAAAATAGAGCTGAAAATTTTGTTGTAGAGGTCAGACCAACAAAAAATGATGAACTGAGTTTTAGAAGTTGGCTCTGCATTTCTATTGTTGGCCGACTCGGTATATTTTCTGTCTAATGCTTTACATTTAAATCTGTTACATCCGTATTCTAAAGTTAAACAACTACGGAACAGTAAAAACAGTAAACAACTATTCAATTAAAGAAAAAATTTGACCTAAAAGTCTCAGTTACCAGGTCAGAAAATCCTTAAAAAATAATGCTGTCACTTCTCTTTCCATGAATGTCAATGTCATTGTCAAAAAATTGTTTTGGCTTTACGTTTAACTTGTCCTATCACTAAGTAGGTACTTTTTAAATATACCTTTAATTTACGCTAAATAGTAATACTCTCCAGCATTTTATAGTCTATTAACAGTTCGCAAGTGTTATTGGCAAAATTGCGGAGTCTCTTCCACAAATGCCATTAACGAAGAGTTGAAGTTACGTTTACCTTACTGTTGCTCAGTTTACTGTTGATTTACTTGGATCGGGCTTAGAACTGTGCCCTGCAAAATAAATCAAATTGAAAATGCAAAGAAATTTGCCCCAAAATAAGGAAGCACTGCTAAAATCATATACAACCCGCTTAAAAGAAGATGTCAAGAGTATGTTGGAGAACTTTGATGGTGAGTAATCATAACCCTTTGCTCTTGTTCTTTTAGCACTTCATTTTCAGATACCGTCAATTATAGACACAATAGTAAGACAATAGATGCGCGAACACCGGCCTTCGCTTGGGGATTCATGAATTATATTGATGATATCTGTTGATTGATTCAATACTTTATGGCAAGAAGGGAGAGACTGGAGAGGTATTTACTTGTAATCTTATCACTGATGAGCCCTTAAGCAGCCTTAGAACCACAGCTAACATATATATATAGTAAAATATATTTTACCTTTTAAGTTTTTTTTTTCTAATGAGATCCTCATCTATACTTATAATAAATCTGTAGAGAGGTCAATTCTGTACATGAAATATATTTTCAAAATAACTATCAGGGGGTGATTAGTGATCGATACTGATGCCAAAAATGCAAACAGTAAAATTTTTGTCTGTCTGTCTGACTGTCTGTCTGTATGTTCTTTATAGAAACAAAACCTACTCGATGGATTTTAACGAAACTTGGTACAATCATTCTTCATACTCCTGGGCAGGTTATAGTATACTTTTCATCACGCTACGATCAATAGGAGCAGAGTAGTGAAGGGAAATGTTGGGGAAAGGGGAGAAATTACTCCATTTTTTAAGCTTCCGTCGCGTTTGCAGCCTGGTTAAAGCTACACAGAAATCATGTATGACGGAAATGTTCTCCTTAAAATTTTATAAAAAATATCCTACAACAGCATATGTCTATCTTTTACGGTTGACTCACAATAACACGTGTAACTCCCGATAGCTTAGCAGTTCGGAGCTTTCTGTTTATTTTTGTCTACTCTTACGCTTATAACACTCTCACTCATCCCTAATTAAAAAAAGTTAACATTATTATCTATTCAATAAAAAAAGAATCATAGAAATCGGTATAGAGACACCAAAATTATACATGAAATACGCTAATAAGCCATCGCGCGTGAATACTGAATCATACTATAAGGATTATTTTTGTGTACGGCTCGCGGCGGCAATATTTGGCTGTTGATGCGAATAGACGTTCAGAGTGTTCGACCTTATTGACAGACAATAATTGATTTTAACAAACCGTGCTTATCAGCGCGACTTTTAGTCTACTCTTACGTTTAATAATTTATTTTTAGATTTCCTTGGTTGTTATTTTATAAAATAGGTATTAGTTATCAGAGTTCACAATAAATTTTCTGGAAAGGTCAATGGTCTGATAATTATGAATGATTCTAGTTAGACTTGAAAACCTAATATTGCAATCTCCAAATTATAGGAATATTCTGATCCTACTATACTAAAGTCTAAGGCTCAGAAGTACATGAAATAAAACCCTTTTTACCTATTGTGCTGAGTTTATTAACAAAAAAATTAGCCTGTAATTTATTTGCTTTGTTTCTATTTTCAGAAATCATCAAGCTTGCAAAACTTGAAAATGAAAATCAACTCTCAATCAATAGAATGACACAGATTGAACAAGATACATTTGAAATGCAAGTCCGAGCTGCTAACATTGGTAATTTCATCCAATATCTATATTTACTATCATAATCCCTGCTATGAGGCATGTTGTCTTATTAAATACTGTGTACAATATTCAAGTCGTATAAATATCATCATTAATCAACTTATCCAACATTTTAGTTAGATGCTTCATCATAATCATCTGGCCCTTATCCTGTCTTGTCTGGTCAGCGCAGCACATTTTTTCTTCCATTCTGTATTTTTAATCTTCTTGGTAGATAATACTTGTAGTAAATGAGTAATACCCATCATCTTTCTATAGATTTTTATGTTTTAATTTCTACAACATAAAAATAATAATGTGCAGACACTACATCAGCAGTTGTCACTTTTTTTTTATGTTATAAACTAGTGCTTGTTTGCGATCCGACCTACCATCAGTGAAGCAGCAACTTTTTAACAAGAAAGAACAAACAACAATATTAAATAAACAAGTTGTTAAAAAACTTTGTATTCAATGATTTTTGGCTAATGATGAAATATATTGTTATGGTTTTTCCCAAAAATCTTCAAAATAGGCTTGTCACCAACAAAACAAAAGTTTTTTATTTTATAGATTTCACTAAACTTAATAGTTATTTTTCTATTTTAGTGAGAGCTGGTGAATCCTTGATGAAGCTGGTATCAGATATAAAACAATATTTAATACTGAATGATTTCCCATCAGTCAATGAGGCCATAACACAAAATTCGAAACTATTCCGCACAAAACAACAAGAATGTGACCAAAAACTAATGTCTCTCCGTGACGATATTGCAGCTGATCTCTATGACTTGGAAGATGAATATTTTACTAGTATTTATAAATAAAATCTTAAATTTTATGTTAAAAAGCAAATTATAAACTATGTGTGGCCATGTGGTAATAAAAAAAAATTCTTTTTGCTGATTTCATCTTGGTAATCCTTTTTTTTAGAGGCAAATATAAAATACCCATGCTAAAATAGGTGTACAATACACCCTTGCGTTTTAAAGCCATATCCATAAAGTAATATGGATATAAACCTTTTTATTTGGTTCTTATCCTATTTGAAATGGAATCTATACTTTTCACAGTAGAAGAAATGACAGGCCTGTTGTTCTAGTGGTTATTGGCCCTAACTGCTATGCTGGGTTGTGGGTTCAATTCCCACCCTGAAAAAATGTTTGTGTGATAAGCTTGAACATTAGTTCTGTGTCTGGGTGTAATTTATCTATAATTTGTATGTATAAAGGAATATTTTGAGTATGTTTACCAATTGTCTAGTACTCATAACACAAGTTCTGCTTAGCTTGGGGCTAGGCAGCATTGTGTGTAGCAATATTTTCTGCATCCAATTTTCGACAGATTGAGGGGCATTGTATAAGAAAAAAAATATTTAACAATATAATTATATTAAAAATATGAAGTAAGGATGTAAACATGTTTTGTTTTTTATACCTTACATACCTATATAATTTTGGTGCAATCAAATAATATTTTATTATATTAAAAATGTGAAGGACAAAAACAAAATAATTAAACTCAAATATTTTATTTCAACTAATTTTAAAAATAATAGTTCTGAATTTCCAGACCTCAACGAAAGCTTCTGTGCTACTTAGCTTCAAATAAATAATGAGGTCCAGCTGTTGGATATTGCTTAGCTGTAACAGGCCTTCCAATTTTATAATCTTCCAGATAGAAGAATATTGCAAAAGACCCTCCTACAACACCCAAAAACCATGCCCACTGGTGAGTCAATGAGAACCTTCTCTTCATAGATGGATCATAACGGTCACCACCAAATATTTCCATTCTGGCATGAATCTGAAAATATGTATATCATTTAAAGATCTAGGCCTAAGTCAACAGCTGGTATCAAATAGTTTAAAATTTTAAGACTCACGGGTTCATTAAAGTTTCTCTTCAATTCTGGACAATCATATGGGTAGTGTGGATCTCTAGAATCCTCTCCAATATCAGGCAGTTTTGGGTAATCTCCATAGCCCATTTGTTCAGGATACGGTTGATACTCTTCAATAGTCATGCCATATTTTTTTGCCGCAGCCTCGCGCTCCGCTAGGGACTTAGGATACGGACCGGGCATGTATTGATAATTCCAATCTAAAATGAAATGACGTAACAGTCACAACACAGGATAACAATTAAGATAAACACGAACAGTATGGGTATTTATTATTCTTACGGTTTCGTGTGGCATTGCAAATTATTCCAAATGTCTTCCGCACAGTGGCAGGATTGGAAAAGATAGCTTTTTTTAGCAAACTCGATGCCATTTTTGCTACAAGTAGCACCAGAATTAGTTAGAAAACCATATGACACTGACACTTGACAGAACTGCTTGATTGACAGTGACAACTGTGGACACTGTTGCCAACATCCACAGAGTACTTTGTAATCTAATGAAACCAACAGACTTGCAAGATACACTTTTGGGAAATACAAAATGAAACCAACAAGAAATCGTATCGATGGAGAACTTTAATCTATTATGCAAAAAGGCTCGGAGTACAATAGCAGCCTACTTTTTGCTGTGCCTGAGTGCCCGACCATATTGATCTATAAATTTTCAAAACCATCTATGTATACATATGGATTGCAATAAAGAATTGAGTATTGAGCCCGCGGCAAGCCGCGGTGCACGTTTGTAAGGGACCGCGAAATCGCGCACTGCGTAACGCAGCGTTAACTCTTATGTGGTATAAAGTTTGCCGGGTCAACTATTGTATTCTGTATACACTGTTAAATGATCGTTTAAATCCCGTGGAGGGTCGAACCGGTACATGAAACACTATCGATTTGTGAAGATGAAATTAAAAAATTTTATACTTTTTTTAGTGAATAAATAATGCAAACCATTCCATAATAACAATAATCATGCGTTCGCCTAGTCAACGTTGACTCACAAAAAATTGCCAATCTTAGGATCAAACTCCGCCCCCAAACTCTCCTGATTGGCCGTGCGGTCGGCGCGCACACCGCGCGCTATGAGCGCAGGAGTCAACAGCAACACGTCACGTCAGTTTCCAGTTTCTCTTAAGACGTCAACGTGCATCGGTGTGTCGCGCGAAAATAATGGCGTCTCGGAATTACGTGTGTGGATTTCGTTGTCATGTGCAATTTTACGCAATCGTGGGTCTTGATGCGCAGGAGGCTCGACGTCTACAGTGCCAAACCACTTGCAATGTTTGTGTTACACGTGCAAGATTATGTATCCAAAGGAATGGCTTTGTGAAGTCTATCTAACCAGTGATGGATGATACAGAGGTGATTAGTTTTTAGGTTTATAACAGCCCCTAAGACGACCCTGACTAACCCAGAACTCTTATTAATTCATGAATCCCCAAGCGACCACCGGTGGCCGCGCATCTATTGTCTTACTATTGTGTCTCTAATTGACGGTATCTGAAGGGTTAATTGTTTTAAAAAGTTTTGATTAGGCTACCTACTTATGAACCACTTTAACGTGTCGCTATTTCGCTAAGTGTTAAATAAATACAAAGGTGATTTAGGTATGTACAAATTTTTTTTTTAGATCATTGTACATAATTTTGATTCCACATTTTTAATACGCCACATCTCGCAAGCCTGTAGCGATTTATTTTACATGTACACCTACCACTTTTAGCATAAGTAATTATTTTATTAGGTATGTCTTACTTAGGCACAAGTAAGTAAGTCCGTCCTAAGTCTGTAAAAGTATGAAGCAAAATTTGGAATCATTTTACTCATTTTACGCCAGCTGGGCGAGCGAATCATTGAACTCTAGCGCTCGACCGACGACGCGGGACGTAGGTATACGTATACGTGTCTACACTCGTGGGTACTACTATTTTTTTCACATATTTTGCGAGTTGTTTCTTATCACTTGCTGTTTTTTTTATTTTAAAAGTTACACCGCTCTACAAGCTTAGGATGAATAGTATTTTATAAGTGAAAACACCGGTTCAAAGGATTAAAACGATTAAAATTTAACGGTGTAGGCATTTTAAACTTAAAAGCCTCAGTCGCTATATCAAGTAATTTTAAAAGAAAGATACTGTCATTTTTGACGAGTTTCGGAATGTCACGTTGAATGTTTCTGTCTTAGATTATGTTGTTCCTATGTTTCTCTGAATTTAATTATTAATTAAAAAGTTTTCGTTCGTATGTAGTACTAGAAATGATTGATAGTTAAAATCCTAAATGATGGGTAACGACAGTTCACAGTTAAGTGGCTTAGAAATCGAAGAAAAAGCAATAGAGATAACCGATTTTTGGAGCCACTATCAGGCTACAATCAAGGATAGTTGCAGATATTTCAGCTTAAAAGGAGACGGCTCAGTTTCTGTTTTCAAGGGAGAAGCTGCGGTTGGCCCACTCTGGTCAATATCCACACCACTAGAAAAGTTTTCGAATGTAAGTATTCAAATCGTATAGAAACGTTTTTGTTGATGGTTACAGTCAATAAAATTTTTAATTACTCTTTTAGAATCTCCTGAAGTACCGTCATCCATGCATTGTACGATACATTTCCGCTTGGCAACAGCGTTCTACTCTGCATTTAGCCACTGAATTTGTGCAGCCACTGTCACACATTTTGCCATCTTTGACACCACTCCAGATATGCATAGGACTCAATAACATCTTAAGAGCTTTAGTGTTTATTCATGAACAGGTTGGTATATAATTTCTTTTGAATCTTTGGATACCAGTAGACTGTTTTCATTAATTGAGTTTATATTATGCTTAACTATTATTACTAAATAGTATAAAATAAAGTGACTGTTTTTGTCTGTCTGTAAGCAAACATATTTTTTTAATTACGTTATTATTTAGATTATTTCTTCAAAGTTTATAAATTATATAATTGTAGTGTATTTTGAAGTTATAAAAACTGTGCTAGACTTGGCCAGGTCCCCAATATTACACTAACACAATCTTAGCCTTCTGTTACATTTATTTGTAGGCTGGAATGTCCCATAATAATGTGAGTGTGTCAGCAATATATGTTACTGGAGATGGACAATGGAAACTGGGGGGATTACACTACCTGTGCCCCTTTACTGAATTGACAGCAGCTTATTTAAGACATGCCAGGATTCACAGGTAGAATTAATCAATAAATGTTTTGGTAAATAATCTAAAGTAATGTGATATCACATCACACTAACACTATAAAGGCGAAAGTTTGAGAGTGTGTGCATTTTTGATACTTCTTCAGACTCAAACGGCATCTCAATGAAAATGGGTAAACGGGTAGACCATGTGGTGGAATAGCACATATGATACCATAGATCATTTTCAAATTCTTGCAATGACACACTGCATGATTCCTGCAGGTTAAGCCACAAGTCAAAGCAAAGAAGAAAACCTGCTTGATCTATCTCTCGTCCCATTTTATTTGGGATTGGAGCAACACATTTTTTTTCTCCCATTCTGTCCTGCCACCTATCACTCTATCACTAACTCCTTTTTTCTTTCATCACATTTCATGCATTTGTCATTCCAGTTCATAATAAATAAGGAAGTTTTGTTCCTACAATTACATTTATACAAAACCTAACAACAAAATCATATTTTAGGTATGATAAAGCAGTAGATCCAAATGAAGATTCCTATGAGATTACTACGAAAGTGGATCAATATGCATTTGCTGTATTGGTTGACGATGTTTTCAAAGACTGCAAAGATGGTAGATATATTAATACATAATATCCATGTTATTATACCGTCTTTATTACTTCTAGTTATTTATGTGTAATTATTTGCTTTATTTTCAGATGAAGTTCCTCACTTGAAAGAATTCAAGAAATATTGTAGAGATTACTTGCAGCATCAAAATCCTGCCCAAAGGCCCAACTTATCAGAAATTCTGCTACATAACTTTTTTAATCATGAATTTATTTCTATCTATAAATTTCTCAATTTCCTCCCTTTAAATTCAGAAGAGGAAAAGACCCAGTTTTTTTCTAATATTTTGGACAATCTTAAATGTTATGATGAAGAAACTGTGGCAAAGCAACTAGGAGGTCTTTTGCTCTCGAGGCTTACAATGTTAGACCAAACAGCAAGAAGAGATGTCATTCCTTTTATTCTTAAACCTAAAAATGGTAATAATCTGTACTTTTCTCATTTTTACTATCCTTTATTAATGCAATTTAACCATCTATAAAGTGTATTTTACTTTTAATTTCCAGACCGCATACCAAATGGAGAAGTACCAGGTTTTTTCAGTCTTGGTGTCTTCAAAGAACATATTAAACCCAGATTAATGCAGCTATTTGGAGTGAGAGACAGTCAAATCAGGATGCTTCTTTTGAGACACTTTTCCAAGTTTGTTCATGTATTCTCACATGAAGAGCTCTCTCAACACATCCTTCCAGAGGTTATTTCATCTATTTATTGATGAATAAATTCAGTAGTACCATGCATGATAAATACTATCTGAATAGTATACAATACATATGTTTATGTATATCCCAAATAAAATACTGGCTGCACTAATATTTTTGTAGAATTATCTGTACTAATGTATACTTATTTGTTGCAGTTACTCTTGGGCATCAAGGATATAGATGATAGTTTAGTGTCAGCCACACTAATATGTTTAAGTGAATTGGTACCAATACTAGGAGCTAGCACTGTTATAGGGGGAAAGAGATCGAAATTTTTCTCAGATGGCAGACCAAATTCAAAAACAAAGCCTTTGTTACCAGGAGCCACACCAGTAACTGAAACTAGTGTATTTTTGCCAAGTAAGTCTTTCCGAGATTTGCCGTGTACTGGAGAAATTTACGAAAGTAATGATAGAAATGAACTAATTTCTTTTGACAAGTCTTTAACTTTAAATGAAAGACCTTCCCCAGTTGGTGGGGAAGCCATAGATGATGAGATTATAGCAACAGAATTACATACGGCCAGAGGAGACAGTGAAGATGATTGGAGTGACTGGGAAAATAATCGGCATATAACAACAAAAAGTGAATCTCCAATTTTAGATGTAGATAGTACACATGAACAGTTTGTCAAGACTATAGATGAAAAAAGTACTTCTACCTCAAGCACAAATTTAAAAGTTGTTTCCGAATCAAGAACGACGTTACTACAAAAAGCTGCAATCGAAGCAAAAAAGAATATCTTAGATATATCTGAGCTAGACATAAAAAATCAAAAATATGATTCCAAAAAGAATGCAGACGAATTCGATTTTTTTGCTGATATGACTCCTGTAATAGAGAAACCGACCATTGTAAATATTGCTCAAAATAGCGGTACGCAAAACGTAAGCAGTAAATTAGAATTTATTCCAGATGAAAATGTAGATGAGAATGAAGGCTGGGGTGAGGGTTGGAATGATTAATAAACGACCGAAATGTTGCAGAATTACATATTATAGTTACGGTATATTTAAGACATCTACAAGCAATGACGAGTGTTTGAATACTTCTACATTTTATAAACAAGGTGTACATAATCGTAAATCAAAGATAGTGATATGGAAAATTATGTAACACTTGAAATTTTGAGTCTAACGGATCGTAGCCGAGTAATTTGCAGCATATTTTTATGTTTAATCAAGCGATGATTCTGGTTTGAATGATTACAATGATTTGTAACCTTGGCTTACATATTTATTGGTTTAAATTTTTATTTCTTTATATGTACGAGGACAAATTTTTTCGGCGCGACGTCGCACACACGAAAAGCAACCGTATCGTAAACACGGAGCGATCACGCAGATCAAGCCGATCTATCGTATTGTATTACGGACTGATGTCTGCAATTTCACGGAGGGTACCTGGGTTTTCGAAGTACTTTGCCTTGTATCCAGCGACTACTGGTGCGATCTACGCGTCGAGCTTGATCATAAAGCATTGTATATTGTGACAAGACGGAACAAGTATAAATTCCAAGTTTTAGAGGAAAGATGGGCGCATAGGCGATGCGTGCGCGATTCGACTCCACAAAAACTCCTCTGACAAAAACGCACTCCTATGTTCCTTCTTTGCCTACGTTCCAGAGCCCCTTCGTAGCTGCAATCGGGATCGGGATCCCGGCGGCTGGGGCATGAGGAAGTCCGTTCCCTCACGCGTGTAGCCGTCTCGTCCGCTAGCATTACTGCTTCGCAGAAAGAGGCAACCTCCTATCATACCTTCTCGCACCAGACCATGGTATGTACCAGAGCTCGAAACAAGTACCAGTGCTGCGTGCTGATATCTAAATACGGGGTAACGCTGATATGTTTAAAAGATCGGTCGGAGCGCTTTTTCAGTGTGTTAATGGAAATGGAAGCAATCATGAAGTCGTTAAATGTAAATGAAATGAAACTTATTCGGATCTGCACGTACGCCACGGCATGGGTGCTTTTCCACCAGAGATATACCATCACCATTTCAGACGAAAGTCGTCCACTGCTGGATATATGCCTTCGCACGTGCCACCTTCCAACGCTGCGTCTTCAAATACGTGGTCGCCAATCCGCCTTTGAGCCCATCAACTATCTACTTTGCGATGTACTCCTCCACAACCACTTAAGTTTGGCCATGTCCTATGCTAAGATGCTATGTTTGATATCCACTAATAATATCTATTTATTGAGAAGCCACGCTCGATGCGCCCCACTTCTCCGTATAAGAGCACTTAGACGATGGATTCGAAGTTTACAGACGACGGCGGCGGCAACACAGTTCGCTGCGGTCGACTTTGAACGTTGTCCGTGATTGCCGCACTCGTCCGGATGTGAAGCCGGTCGATGTCCGGATGTTTTACAGGATGCATTTTGGAGAGTTAGCGCAGTATTTGCATGACTTGATCCCGCCATCTCAATTCTACCATCAGACAACCCGACGTACGACAAGTATCCACCCTGCATACCTTGTTGAAACACCTATGGTCCGAAGTGTTTCGCCTCGTCGTTTATACCGCGTACATCGAAAAACTGGAACAATTTGCCTGCAGCGGTCTTCCTGTCCGGTTATAATTTAGGTGTCTTCAAGGCTAGAGTGAATAGGCTCTTAATAAACTAGTGCGCCTCACCATCTGAGATTTTATCACTGCTTACCATCAGGTGGGATCGCAGTTAAGCACTAGTTTGTATCAACTAAAATAAAAAACTACTTAGCTGGTAGTCATGATGATGCACCGTTAGATGTGGTACGCGCCCCTATTCCAGCTATTTCAGGACATACGGAAGCAGGCATATTCGCGCATCCACTAAGGCCGGCCATAAACAGACAGCTCGACCAGTTAATGAGTAATCAACATACACGGACCTCTTTTCGTATAGTCACGAGTCAACAGCTTGAAGCTACCAGTCATAACTGCTGGATCAGTTCATGCTATCTACTCCAGCAGTTGGTAACTGTTCAACAAGTCACAATTTCATTCAAATCCTTAGCAAAATGGATTTTGAGGAAGGACTGCTACTGCTTCTTTAGCTCAGACGACGAAGGCGGCGGCCTAGAAATAGAACATTGTAGGTTCATCCAATATTGCAATATAGCAGTCGACAGCTCGAGCAGTCCGCGTATGCCTGATGCCTGGATTGGGGACTGCTTGAGCGCACGATGAAATTTCACTGCGCTGCCTGCCGCCCGCCCGAAGCAGTCGCAACTGCTCGGCTGAGTCCGTGTATGTGTGAACGTAGAAGATTGATTCACTATGCAGTCGCTCCTTGAATAGCCGGTATAGCTATATACCGATAGCTGTCCGTGTATAGCCGGCCACAGACGCGTTACGTGACACAAATCAAAATGTCAATATTTATTCATGTAAAACTATCTTAAAATTTATAAAAGTATTTGTATATTGCCACGCATTTTGGAATAGGGTAGAATATACTGCTTATTTTATGTGCAATTATTTATTTGTTTTCTTTCTCGCACAAGTACTATTTGATCACATGTTGTTGCAATTTTACTAGAATAGTACCTGTGTCAGGCTATTGTTATGTAAATTACATAAACGTATTTTGTATCATTATTATGTGTAACACATATTTAATAACTATAGATTTAATTATAGTGTATCATATGCACAGAGTGTAAACGAATAGTTGATAGTAGGTACTTGCAAAGAATTTAAGGTAGGAGTAAAATATCAAAATAACGCTTCGTTATAATTGTATCGTTTTTGATTCCTACTCTAGTATAGGATTAATTATAAGTTGCCATCAGAAAAAATTAGCAGCACAGCTGCTCAACTCTTTGCACATGCTGATAATAATATTTTATCAGTTTCCGCATTGCAACCTTCGCGCTGAGTAAGAGCCACTATAGCTTCCAGCGCGATATCCTGGATCATCGCAATACTCAATTAGATATTGTTGCTAAAATCCCAAAGTACCTACTAATTAACGCCAGAAATATCCATTTTGTCACATTAAATTTATTTTAAAATATGGTCACACATAAAATTGGTGTTAAATACAACTTATCTAAATTGCTTTAAGTTTATAAGCTTCGTGTTAGGTGAAACTATGTGAAATTCTAACTCACAACCTCACCTTACAAAACACTTATTGTATAGTACCTATCATTACAAACACAGCCCAAACAATAAATTATATTGCAATATAGATTCATTGGCTTAGCCAAATAAATATTTATCTAAGATTCTATAAACTTGTTTCATTATAACATCATACCCAAACTAAATGGTTAGGCAAAATTTTAATTTTCTTGTGGCGTAATACAATATTTATTTAGTGCCAGTAATCTCAGCAAATGCTCTTTTACAGACTGCTGTAACGTAACATGTAACACAATTCCCATAGTGTGGAAGCGTGCGCGCGCGAACAGAGCTTTTTAACTATGCAAGTAGATCCATGTTCGGTTTATGTGAACTTAGAAGTGCTCCTTTCATGTAACCTAGTATGTTACATTACAGCAGTCTGTACCCGGGTTTAGGTACATCGCGCAGTAGAACACAATAAAATTCATACAATAAATTGTGTTCTTTTTGCACACTATCTATCAACTTTTCTCTACTATAATGCATGTATTATACACACACATAAACTCACCTCAAGAATCATTCTGTCTATTGGAGAAAATTGCATAAAAATCTGTTCAGTAGTTTTTGAGTTTATCGCGTTCATACAGATAGTGGTAGACTTTGTTGTTAAATATGTAAAGATATGTATAGCAAAGGGTGCATTCACGAGGAAAACTGGCAACTGGCCCAGGTCTGAAAACACTAACTCATACCGGCTAATTCATATCCGCTCGGATTGGCTGCGCTTGTTTTTCCGATTCGGCAAAAGTATGTTATCTGCCTGCGCCGACTAGGGTTAGCGCCACCCGGCCAGTGCTTGCAAGGGCTATGCTAGTGACGCCGCCTGTTTTTTAGGGGTTCGTACCCAAAGGGTAAATACAGGACCTACTACCATCACTGAGTCCAGTCAGTACTATCAGTCTGTCGCCAGATTGTATCTCATGAACCATGATAGCTAGACAGTCGAAATTTACACAAATGATGTATTTTTGTTACCGTTTTATCAACAAATACTCAAAACATAATATTTAAGTGGGGCTCCCATACAATAAACTTCTTTTTTTTTTGCCACTGAACTCCGTACTGGGCCGGAGAATACTGCCTAAGACCTGTGTTGTCTTAGTATTTGTGAAAAAGAAAAGCTTGCAGATTTTTTTTCCAATTCTTTGTGACTAGTTAAATTCATATTTCCATACAAATGTTATAAAATAATGTGAAAGTAACACTACTATCTGTTACACTTTCACTGTTAAACTACTGAACCGATTTTGATGAAATTTGGTTAAGGCTTAAACCCAAGGAAGGACATGGGCTACTTTTATGTCTTCGACTTCGCATCCATAATAACCGACATTCACGGGGGCGAAACCACTGGCAGAAACTAGTTCTAAATCAAATTATTATCTGATTGGTGACTTACTACAGTACAATATTAATAACTTACAATATAAATACTACCTTAGATTAAAACATTCTAAAGAGCAAAAAGGAAGATCAAACATTTTGGGATTGTATCAGTCAACTTAATGGTGAGTAGGTATAACTTATAAATACATAATGACTAGTAAAGACAGGAAATAATCCTATTATAAATAAACTATCTTCAACAATACATACAAACGAAAAATATGACTAGATAAAACATTAAAAAAGGAACAATGGTTTCTTAAAATTAATTAACATTATGGCTTCTTGGAGTAAATAAAGTGAATGATTGGCACTTGTCTTCAAATATCATAACATGTCCATGTGTATTCATGGTCATGTTTTGACAAATAACAAATACCTCACATTTTAATAATTTTAAACATTCCCAGTCACAAATCGACAAAATTATTGGGTTCAAATAAATTCAAATAGCGCTTAAATATCTAGGATGAGATTCTAGGAAATACTTTTATAGACCATTATGCCAATGGAATGTAAGGTGGGTTAGGAAAATGTTTAAATTGCAATTTTCTTTTGCATGACTAGATCTTTGGAACTCTCATGGAAAACATCAATCATTTGTTGGCGGGCCATTTCAGATAAAGTTTCAACATCATTAATTGTCATACCACTTGTGGATATGGGAGGCAATGTAGTGATGACCACCTTTCCTGTAATTAATAAATAAGAAATATTAATGGACTAAAAAATCAAGATCAAAAAAACATTTGTTCATGATCAATGCAATAAATTAACACACCTGGTTCAAATGTCTTAGTCTCACTGTCTAAGAAATAATATTGACTAAAGACAACTGGCATTATTGGTATCTGAGCATCAATAGCTAAATAAAATGCTCCTTTCTTGAAAGATTGTATACTGCCTTTGTTGTATCTTGCCCCTTCAGGAAATATCCACAGCTTTGTCTAAAAATAATTATATTTAAATTATATTATACTATTTTAAGACTAAATAAAGAATAAAACTCAGTAAAACCATACTTTTTCTTTAATGACTCTGGCAGTTGCATCCTTCATAAGTTGGCGAGCTTTCTCCGTTCTTAACCGGTCAATGAATACAAGACCAGACAACCATGCACCAAATCCAAAAGCACCAGTGAACATTAAAGGTCTCTTTGCCACCACAGTGCAGCGTTTCATGCGAGGCCACATTTCAAACATACCTAGTATTTAACAAGAACATTATTAGCGAAAAACATAGCATTTAGTACAATTTGTGTAAAAATAGTTGTCGAAATGATTATACCTAATATGTCTAACGAACTTTGATGATTAGATATGACAATGTAGCATTGTTCGGTATTCCAATGTTCCATCCCCCGCAATTCCCATTCTATACCTACTATATGTGAGGCATAGCGACAAAATCTGGAAGCAACTCTGTGAATAAAACGAATTATATTAAAGAAATCTTAAACAACATTCTTTAATAGTATTATTAGATATTAGCTAACACAAAATAATAATTAAATCGATATCTTACATTAGGTTTGTTACGTCGCGAGGATATATTAACACTACAGGCAAGAGCACCGTACATGTTATTAACACATAAGCGTAGTACAGAAAAAATTTCAAATAATATCGAAATAGATTACTTTTTTCGTATAAAAATGGCAAGGTAAATATAAAACCCGCCAAAAATAGTTCAGGATATGAATAGGAGGAAGCCATAACGAAGAATTTAATTATTTGACGTTTGACTTCTAAAGATTACCACACTAAATAAAAAAACGGTAAAGGATAATAAAGTAATATTAATAAATAATTATGTAAAAAACTAAAATTTTAAAAACATGGTTACTTATGAATAGAAAAACACTGCGATACTTGAAATTGTGAAATTACATAAATGTTTTTTTTTTTTAATAAACAATGCTGAGATCCGAGTTCTGAGCACTAATAATACTAGATTTTATAGCTGGTGCCAAGTGAGTTCTCGGATTGAACAAAATCTCACTAATATACTGTAGTAAATTAATTGAACATAATCGGATTAATATCCAACATTATGTAATAGAAAGACTCAATCGCAAAATCTGTTCCGGAGGCATTTCTGCGTACAAAGAATGAACACCGTTTTGTATTGTATCGGGGTGTCCATTTATTAAGGCAATGGGGTGTCCTAAACTTTGCACCTATGCCTCGCACGCTCTTGATCCCAGTACTAATTAGTCTTAGTCCATGCTGTTCATGAGGTACCCTTTGGAAATTAGTGGTCATGGACCTAGTATTAATTTATTTAAAGTTTCAGAAAAAAGTGGCTGTGACTTAATTCATGAATCCCCAAGCGACCACCGGTGGCCGCGCATCTATTGTCTTACTATTGTGTCTCTAATTGACGGTATCTGAAGGGTTAAGGACGAACAGACAGACTGACAGACTTGACGAATTCATAAGGGTTCCGTTTTTTGCCATTTAGCTACGGAACCCAAAAAATTTAATGAAGCAGTATAAACTAACGTGATACTATGAGTTTCTTATGTCTATAACACATTTTTGTTATGTTTTTTAGTGAGGAATAATCTGAAAATATTTTAATAATTTAATCAGTTCTGAATTCTGTGGCATTAGCTATTTAATAAGTGTTTCAAAGTCAAAAACTTTACACACATACCAAGTAATTTAAAGCTATTTCAGACTTTATTCTGGTTCTGAGTGTTTTTGGTACTTTTTTGTTTTAAGAAGTACTTTTACTAAGTGGAACCTTTAGTGCAGTGCAAAGTGCAGTACGTGCGCCTTTATTGAAACCACTTTTGTTGAATCAATTATCAGGGGTGGCGCCATCTGCGCGCTACGAAAGATATATTGAATTTACCCCTCTTGAATTACATGAGCTGGCAACATAACAGAAAATGTCAGTTGTCATCTATTAAAAAAGTTTCTTTTTCCGGTGGTGTCCTTACTCGGACGCCCGATTCCTAAATATATTTAGGAATAAATAAAAATGGTGAGCTTTGGTGCTAAAATATTTACAATAGTTCTTAGTGCGGTTAAATCTTGTGTGTATTATGAAACGTTACTGATATTTCAAGCTGTGATTGTGAAAATATACGTTGATAACTCTGCCATGTTTGAAAGGAGTTTACGCTACTTGTTAGTTGGGTCAATAACATTATACCCCTAGCAGATTGTATTAATATTATCGCTGCTCATTTACTCATTTATAGCCTTTTCAATGACAGTAATCGTTTATTTCACTAAATGCTAAAGTTTTTAATTTTCTAACCTAAATGATGAAACACCGACACATGCGCGTCATCTGATGCTGCAAGAAAAGCAAGATTGATGTGTATTTCCATGTTTTATGTGAATTACAACTTTGATTTTGTTTTAGACTGTAGCACTATTGATTATAAAGTGTCTCTGATAACCTAAAACTAGTCGCACACCAGTGTTTATTTGTCAGGCTCTGTCGATTGAATCAAAGCATTGTTTTAGGCTTTCGTGAAAGTTGTGAAGAACAAGCAGTACTTCAAGAGGTACCAAGTTAAATTCAAGAGGCGTCGTGAGGGAAAGACCGACTACTATGCCCGTAAACGCCTGACTGTTCAAGTAAGTTACTGTTATATTATTTTATTCGTTACTTTCATTTGTCTAAGATTTAATTTTAGTAATTTTTATAACAGGACAAGAATAAATACAACACTCCCAAGTACCGCCTGATCGTCCGCCTGTCCAACAAGGACGTGACCTGCCAGGTGGCTTACTCCCGTATTGAGGGTGACCACATTGTGTGTGCTGCTTACTCCCACGAACTGCCACGCTACGGCGTCAAGGTATGGTGCCTTACAGTAATAATTATTGTAGGTTGTATAGGCTGAATTGAAGCATATTTTATTTTACCCAACTGAGATACAGATACATCCTGTTCTAGACATGGTTAGTTTAATGATCTGCTGTCTGAATGACTAGTACTGCATCTTTTGTATTATTTATGAAAATGGCATTTACAATGATGATTTTGAACGGGCGGTCTGAAGAGACGTACAAACTCATACAACCCTGTTGTTATACGGTTCAATACTGATTCTTTTTAATAATCATTGTTGTGACCCTTAATTAGTTTAAATGATTTATATAATTATGAATAGTTAATTTTTAGGTTGGGTTGACAAACTATGCTGCTGCTTACTGCACTGGTTTGTTGCTCGCAAGAAGACTGCTCCAGAGGCTTGGCCTTGACACCCTATACAGTGGCGCTACCGAAGTGACAGGTGATGAATACAATGTTGAACCCGTCGACAATGGCCCAGGCGCTTTCAGGTAATTAACTCTTCTATCGTGATAATTAGAGACACAATAGATAGACGATGGGTGCGTGTATGCCAGCGTTCTCTTGGGGTTTAATGAATTAAAAAATTTCATGACATAACTATCAATGACTTTTTTGTGGTTTTATTGGGCAAACAAACATCACACCTACTTTTGTGTTGACAAATAATTGTTTTTCTTATGATGAAGTAATTACGGGCGGTCTGAAAAAATTAACTGTTGTTTTGTAATTCTCTGATTTCATTTCTTTTGTCACACAATATTCATTATTTTTAAAAAGTATTTTTGTATAATTTTTTTACTCTGTTTATCATAGATGTTACCTTGATGTGGGTCTGGCACGCACCACCACTGGTGCTCGTGTGTTCGGAGCCATGAAGGGGGCAGTTGATGGAGGCCTGAATGTTCCTCACTCAATCAAGAGGTTCCCAGGATATGATGCTGAAGCAAAGAAATTCAATGCTGAAGTACACAGGTGAGTTCATCCTTCTTTTTATTTTATTTTCATATTATTACCATAAGTAGAAAAAAAGTTACTTTGAATAAAGTAGCTCCATTCATCCTCTGAATTATGGTTTATCTATTGTTTAGACAGCGTTATTGGAGCAACAGTAACATTTAAGATTATTGGTTGTGATAACAAGTTTGAATCAAACTTTTTGTAACCGGTCTTAAAAACATTAATATAAAATTAAAATAGCAGAAATTAAATCTCGTATTGGCAAGTGAATGGAAAATGAAATCACTGAGGCTGTATTCCTAAGGTTGAATGTGAGATGTGTGTCTAATATGAGACCTGCTTTTTTATTATTGATGGGCTTGCGTTTGACTACAATCTCACCTGCTTGTGAAAAAATAAATATAAAATCAATTTCACTTCACTTTTAACTCTCAGAATCCTACTTTTACTGGATATTGTTCAAATACCATAAGAATAATGATTATTATTTAGAATTTGCTGACCATTCTTCAGAACTCTAAGAATGCTTTCAATTTATGCCTTTTTCGTCGGCCTGCTGCGGTGCGTTAATCGTACTGAGTATAGACGATCGTAATTTTCGACGTCGCCAACAAGACGGCAACGTCACAAGTAGCACCACATGTTCAATTCAGTGTTGAATAGCGCATCACTGGCATACAAACGCACGGCAGTCAGATACATTTTTAATTAAGGCACTAGTTGTCGGCTACTGCTAACGTACTGCAACCCTCCGGCTGCGGTACGGTAAACGTGTGGCGGCGGTCTGACATGAAACGTCATTGAAAGCGCCCTAACCTTACATTGTCAAGGAATAAATAAAAATAATAAAACAATCTTTATCTGATGGACAACTATACTGATGCAAATAGTGAATGTAATGTATTAATGTAACATACAATTTAAAAAATAAATAATTTTTACAGAGCACACATCTTTGGTCTACATGTGGCTGAATACATGCGCAGTCTTGAAGCAGATGATGAAGATTCATTCAAGAGACAGTTCGGCAAATACATCAAACTTGGTGTAACTGCTGATTCTGTAAGTATTATGTTCCATATTCCCATTGAAACACTTCAAATTTATAAATCGACAAAAAAAAAAAACTTTTTATTAACTAAAAGAGATCATAGATCTAGCTGTATCAGGCAAAAAACGCTAGGAGTGCAGAGGGAAGATTTTATTGCATACACGTCCAACCAAATTACTGTTCTTTTATATATACTTGAACAGTGTCGAATTTGGACAATATTACTGCAATGTTTTTCCACACCTAAAATATTCCATAATTTTTTAAGTACTAAAATATTGCTACAAATTATAAAATAGCACTTACAGTACACTAATACACACTGTTAATATAATAATTAATAACTTTGTTTTTTTTTTTGTACTTAGATCGAGACCACTTACAAGAAAGCGCATGAATTGATCCGTGCAGACCCATCCCACTCAAAGAAGGAAGCCAAGCCGAAGGATGCTGGCAAGCAGAAGCGCTGGAACAAGCGCAAGCTGACCCTGGCCGAAAGGAAGAACAGGATCAAGCAGAAGAAGGCATCCCACATCAAGAGGCTTCAGGCTCAACAAGAAGCGTAGGCTCTAATAACAATATATGCCTCTGCGCTTTAATAATGTATTTTCATTTTAACCTGAGCCCTTTCACTAATTTTCTTAAGTAACTCAGTTTTAAGGGTGCGCGTCCACTGACGCGGAGTTTGACAAAGTGGAGAGGGGCGGACCGTAAATAACGTGAATTGGCCAATTACTGCTCGAAATCTCCACTCAGTATCAGTGAAAACAGTGGAAGTTGAGTAGAGCTGAGTACACTTTCAAATAAAACGAGTGAACTTGCGGCCACTTGAGAGGAAATTCATACCTTCATGTGATCAATCAAACATTTATCCATGGCTGTACCTTTGGTTAATTGTAAAAACGGTAACTTCGCAAATAGTAATTTTTCACTTTTTTTTACTACTCTGTCAAAGAAAGTAATACGAGAGTATTATTTTCCATCTGTCAAGCCTAAATACAAGGTGATTGGCAGATGGGTGCAAAGCTTTGAGGCGAATACAGTAGAGACAATTTAGAACCCCTTCAGCCATGGTTGTCTTAGACGAAGTCTTACCAATTTTTTTTAACCTAATTTTTAAATTCTATTTCGGAAATTCTTAAAATTTCATGTAAACTGCTTAATTATGGCCAAATGGAATGATGAATTCATTTTTATTTTATTTTAATAAAGTAATGTATAAGCAATTCAGCAAAACATGATTTAGGCAACTGTGTCATTAGAAATTTTCTTTACAGACATTTAAAGTTCAGAAAAAGATTAAAGTTTTTATCAATACTTTTTCAAAACTTTATTTAAAAAAAAACTTAGGGTGCTTTTTTTATTCAAACCATTTTGAAAATATGCCTGATAATCGTTCTTTCTTTTGAGATATCATTTACGTGGATATCTTACAAATTCTTGAAGTTAGGACTTACAAACCAATTTGAGGGAGAAATTTTAAATAGTGACCGAAAGAGGGGGGCCTCTTTCGGTCATTCATCGTCATCGACTACACGTATCTAAGACAAAGCGATTTTACTTGTTACGAGAGTACTGCTGTAATCCTATGAGGAGTTCCTTCCACGTTTCCAG
Source organism: Mythimna lalbum (assembly GCA_949319445.1). Classification (NCBI taxonomy): domain Eukaryota; kingdom Metazoa; phylum Arthropoda; class Insecta; order Lepidoptera; family Noctuidae; genus Mythimna; species Mythimna lalbum. The sequence continues at coordinate 17,696,767 of OX439346.1, read as the reverse complement.
ACCAGACCTAACCCTACAATAAAAAAAAAATTAAAATCGTTTCACACAAAAAAAAAATACCTACATTCAGCCGAACATGAACCTTTCTATTATGAAAACCGAAACTGCTGGACCGATTTTGACAGGATTTTATGTATGTACAAGATGTGATTTGGGCTACTTTTAACCGCCTACGTGCGTCGGATATATTCGACACACTCGGCTATATTCTCAGCAGTTCTTCTGTTACTTATGGGGATTGAAGAGCTAAATGAGATAGAGTACCCTGGCGAATAAGACAAGCGGTTAATGGTCCCGGCCCTGGCTGCTATGCAGGAGACCATGAGTTAGATTCCCAGTTTTCAATTTGCATAACTTGTTTTTATTTCATTACAGGTTTCTGTCGAGGTATTTTCTAGTAAAAGAGGCGCGATCTCGGTAAAATAGAACTAATAACTAATTTATCTATAATATGTGGTATTTAGAAATATATTTATAGTATGTTTATCAGTTGTCTAGTACCCATAACACAAGCTCTGCTTAGCTTGGGATTAGACGACGTTGTGTGTTAGTTGTGGAATATTATATTATATTAATGGTTTTGACTTGATACCAAACGATACATTTACTGCCAAATACTACGAAAACATTAAAATTAATATTATGGTAGAATTCTCTTCTCTTACAAAGGCTTCAAAAATTTAGTATCCAAGACGATATTCGTTCCGAATTACATCAAAAGCAATAATATTGCGAATCCGGCCAACGCGCAACGTCACAAATATTATTCAATAGCTCTTATATTTAGTGGTTGTTAAATTTGGCCGGATTCGCGTATAATCGCTTTTGACGCAATTCGGAATTCAGTGACTGCTGCCAGTGTTGCCAATTTAGCGACTTCGTCGCTAGATCTAGCGACATTTCGTTTTCAACAGTGACAAAAAAATCTAGCGACTATTCTAACGACTTCTAGAATAATCAAGAAATCACAATTTTCATCAATAAATCATAATTTATATATAATAACTTAACGAATAAATCATATTCATTTGCAAAACGTACATCGATCGCAGCCTCAGCCATCAACTTCAGGTTTTCATTCCAGATTTTCAAATTATTACCGGTAGTTCTGGATTTCTGATGATTAATGAAGAAACTTTTTCATCATTAAGGTTTTGACTTTATTTGTGAAATAATTATCTGTCCAAATTAACAGATAATTATTTCACATCATATTTTATTTTTAGTATAAATTTCTTGACTATTATTTTTCGTTAATTTATCGTTTGTAAATTTTTTTTAAATATAATTTTCAAAGGTTTTATACCAATTACAAAATGTTATTTTAAGTAAGTATTTTTTTTTTATTTAGCGACTTTTCTAGCTTACGTTAGCGACTTGTCATGTAGAATTGGCAACACTGATTGCTGCATTGTCAAGTTGTGATCTCTGAATGTCAAATGTATTCAAATTTCATTTTCATAAACAAAACAATCGATTTGAGTTGATATTGATTGGATGAATGAAACACAATTTAATTCATAGAAAGATAAGGATAATTTGATTAAATCCACTTTAACCAGGTATCCTTCCCGTGAACCTGTCGCATTATATGGCTCCTTTTCTATAGTACCTACGCTATATTGGCAAAACTTGTGATATCTCTTTTTTCTAGCGAGTTCATGTGTCCATTGTTCAAGTAACTATTTGGTATGTCCAATAAAACAGTATGTTTAAACGAATGAAATCAATCGAGCATATATTCTAAAAAAATATATATAAATAACTATACAACATAACTGAAACGGTGTTACAGAGGTTTAATAAAGTTCACTTGGTTTTGGGAATAAGAACTACGAAACAACAAACAAAAGCATGGAATACTCTATTAAGCCTTCTGATAAAGACATTCAAGGACTGTGTAGAATCTGTTTGCATAATGCTAAAGAAAGCAAAGAGTATAGTAATGTACAAAGTATCAACCTATTCTCAGAAAGTGTTGAATCTCAAGAAGTTTTAAACAGAATATATCTTTGTTTTCAAGTTACTTTAACTAATGACAAATTCATGCCCTTTTTAATATGTGGTAACTGCTTACAAGAATTAAACAGTGCTAACAGCTTTAGACTTAAATGCATTACACTCAATGAACGGATTAAACTATATTACAAGGAACATTTACAAGAAAGTACTCACAAAGTTGAGAAAGACTTAACAAATAATGCTTCAATATATGATGAGAACTCTGACACAGGTCCATTTCCAAGTGACTTTTCAGAATTCAATGACCTCTATTCCAAAGCCACTGAAAATACAGAAAAAAATGAAAACAAGATAATAAAGGAAAACAACAGTTTTAAATGTAATATGTGTAACAAAGTTTTAAAAACTAAGATTACACTTTTGAAACATAATGAATCTATGCATGAAAAAAGAAAGCATATTGGTAAGGTGTCTGGATTTGGTGCAGCCAGAAGATACCACTGCACATCATGCTCATACTCTACACCACACAGCCAGACGCTCGTCAGTCACATGAGAACCCACAATGGAGAGAGGCCATATAGCTGTGAATGTGGAAAAAGCTTTACACAGTCATCGAGCCTTGCTGCTCATCGGAAAACACATAGTACAACCACATATTTTACTTGCAGTTTATGTGGAAAGCAGTTTAAACATGCATTTTCAATGAAAAAGCATATGCGTGTCCATGAGAGTGCTAGTTTCTCTTGCAGTATTTGCTGTAAATCATTAAAATCTAAAGAATCACTCAAGGCTCACATGCACAGACATTACAAGATATGTAATTATAACTGTGAAGATTGTGGAGACACATTTGTCACATCTGCAGAGTTACATAATCACAGAAAAAAACATAGTTTAGAAAAGAAATTACAATGTCATTTGTGTGGATACAAAACCCATACTAAAAAAAATCTAATTATTCATTTGAAAAGGTTAAGTATCATAATTAAAATAAAAAATAGTGAAATATGATCATGTCATGCAGTTGATCCTATTGTAATTTGAACTATTTTCTGATGTTTTACTCAAAACAAAGAGTGAATTGCCCACTTCTGTTTCAGACATACTGGGAACAGAGCTTTCAAGTGTGACTTGTGTCATGTGGGCTTCTATACACAGAGTAGCCTTCGGCGACATTTGCGAGTACACACCGGCGACAAACCATACACATGTCCAACTTGTGGCCAAAAGTTCAGTTATAGTCCCAGTTTAAACAAACATATGAAAACTATTCATGGAGTTGATTACAAATGGGCAGACTGGAAAGAAACTATAGTCAGACATTCAGAAAAGACTGATGAAAATGGACCTAGCACATCTAAATAAGTTTTTAGTCAAATAAAACAATGTTTAAACATAGAAATTTGTTTATTGATGCCAAAGCACATACATAAAACCCTACATACCTATATTCCAACAACACTGTTTTGATGTCTAGTAGTAAAAATAGTGTTAGAGTCAAATAATTTAGGTCTTACTTTAGGTAATATTATACTATAATAGAAGGATTTAATATTCATTGCCATAAAAATGTAAACATTAATGCAACCCGGAATTCAGGTAAGTAATAAGATTCAATTAGATTCACAGTTATTTTACCTGACAGACTTCTGATCATAAATGTTCCAAGTTGAAACATCGTTACATCCAGGCCTACCTCTAAAGTTTCTTTGAATTTGAATATTTATAAGTAAGGAAAATAATGCTTAACTATAAGTATTGTTATTCCTATTAATATGCTTAATTACAAACAAAGTTACTAAATTAATTCACTACTTGGAATACCCTAATTTCCTTCTGATAATGTTTTACTTTATATAGGTGTTTTTTTTAATAGGGACAGTTTGGGAAAATCCGTAATAGATACAACTGAACTACTGAAACTGATTTATCGTAACATTTTTAGCATAACTACTTTTTTGTTAAGTAATATTAAAATGAGCAAACTATGGCTTTTTTAAATGCTGACATTTAAAATTTCATGTCAGTGATTGAAGAGACCATTTCTCAAATGGATTCAGTTCTTTTTTATTGTTGATTGTTTCGCGCTTGACCGCCATCTCACCTGATGGAAAGCGACGATGCGGTAGACGATGGAACGCGCTTACCTCGAAGAAACCTATTCACTTCCGACTTAAAGATTCCAGGGTTGTAGCTATCAGGAAACACAGATTCAGTTTTCCCCATACGCACCGCACCCACTTAAAAATATTACACTGTATAAAAAGCTGAAGTAGGTAGTTTAATAATTAAACGTAACAAATACTTAATTGGTTCTACTAATAAAAATATTGAAATACATATATTTAATTAATAAATGTCAAAATTGCGATAATTATAATTGAATTTAGTCATAGAAGGCTAGTTTATCGGTATTCTAAAATGGTATATACCAATATTTGTATAATAACTGATTGATCAAACATTTATTATAGTATTAGGACCAATTGTTCAATCATCCAACTAACTTTTACCTAAAGAATAAATATGGTCGTTTGAGATATTTTTATGTAAAACCTGTCAAACCACCATATTTACTGGCTATTGAAAAAAAATACCCTTAGAAGGGTAGATACACTTCGTTTAATCCTCCTCATAATCTTCGTCATCAGAGACATACTTTCGTTGTTTCCGCTTCCTGGATGGAGTGCTCTTGCTCTTACCCTTCAATTTGATCTTCATTTTAACAGATCGGCTAGATTCGCCATCTGAATCATCTTCATCTGTTGACAGAACTTTACATCAAAAACCTTTCTTGTGTTAGACTTGCACTTTTGATAAGCTGATATAAAATAATTTGCCACTAATGTTAAAAACAACACGCTCAGAGAAATATCTGACATGCAATATTCTGACCTTTTTCGTTATCGTCTGAATCGTCCGAGTTCTGTCCAGTTTCGTAGCGACGTCGTATTTCAATAAAAACGTTGCGCAAGCGCACTGAGTCCTCATATATCAGCGATTGCTCTTCGTTGTACGTCTGGGCGTTGGCGCATAACGTGAAGAAATCACGTTCAAGGTCTGATATTTCGGTGTACTGTTGATGAACATAAATATCTATTAAAATCAGTACATATTAATTAGATATTTAAACATTCAAGGTAGAACTACACTGCGCACACGTGTACCACACACGCCGATCTGGGCGCGTCGGTCTCCATACATTTTATATGGAAACTAGACTTGTAGAGCTACACTAGATCCACGCCACGCGACGTCATTTTACGTACCAATCAGGCGTGTTACACGTGTGTGTCGGTCTAATGTGGTTCTAGCTTTATTTTGTGTGGCTCAGTGACTTAGAAACGTCATTAATTATTTTTAGTTACATCAATTTACCTTGCCATCTTCAATTCTGTTCATAATTTTCTTAATATCCAAGGGTTTCTTGATTACGTCATAATAATCTGGCAACTCGCGGCGTGATGGAAGTTTCATAAACGGCTCAGATAGCACACGTCCAGCCCTGAAAAATTACATCATTGATTATGTTGTAAATAATAGTGAATCTAAATGGATAGTGTGTGTGTAGTCATTCGTAAAATCTACAATTTTATAAGTATCAACCACTATTTCTCCTGGTCACTCTATAACAAAAGAACAGCTAGACTAATTTTTTTTTTGTTCACCTAAAAGTGCCATTTATTGGGTCCCATTAAAGGCGACATCGTGGCAGACCAAGGCGAAAGTGGAAAGATGAGCTTGATAAGTACCGGAGGGACTGGCCCGCAATGGCCGAAAACAGACGTGTGTGGAAAAGAGACAGGGAGGCCTTCGCCCAGCAGTGGGACATAAATGGGCTAGCTTATTATTGCTATTAATTATTTTAATAATAATATCATAAAATTAATTCAATTTGACCAATGACTAATGTATCCCTTTTGACCTTGGTATCTTGACCCTATTTTTAATTTTAATTTGACATGATTCATTTGACATGACTTATTGGAATGTGTTTTTTGTCTAATCATTTTGATATTTTTTTTTGCTTTTTGCGGAATTTAAAATTTTGTGTAATCTGTATGGTATTTTTATGTGAATTTCAACTTTTTTATTTTTTACATTCACCTAGTTATATGTGCATATGCTGTGGTCTCCTGTAACTGAAGGAGCACACGTTAAAGGACCCCATGGCTAGTAATTTATACTGTGTCTGTGTAACCTTTGTTGGAGATCCAAATAAATAAATAAATAAACTTTTCACCAGCATAAAGGGAAGATTGTACGGTAGGTAGGTAGCGTAGGGTATGTAGGGTAGGGTAGAGTAGTCAGTTCACGTGAGCGAAGCCGCAGGAAAAAGTAGGTATATAGTTTACTTACTCATCTGAATAATCAATAACTTTCTTCATAATATTCTTCCATCTCTTTTTCTGTTGGTTTATTTCTGTTTTACTCTTTTTCTTAGATGAACTTGGTGCTTCTTCTTCTTCAGATTCCTCTTGGCGACTGTAAAATTGAGTTTATTTAAAACATGGTAGGTTAATAGCTACTTTCTGTCAATTAAATAAAAAGTGGGCTGTGGACCATATTATGTCCGTGTAAGTTACCGTCGCTTTCGTCCTTTCTTGCGTTTCTTGTCCAAAACTTCGTCGTCGTCATCTTCCTCTTCCTCCTCCTCGAACTCGTCGTCGATGGCCTTCAGCCACTCCTTCTCCGTGAGCGAGTCAGTGTAGTCGACCTCTTTGCGTTGCCGTGAACCGCGTCCTAAAGTTTCGTCCTCGTCCAGGTAATTCCAGCCTTGACCCTAAACGTGAAAACCTTGTTTTAGCCTTGACTGGCACAGATATCCCTACTCATATGGGTGAATCTCGTCCGACTTAGAAAAAATATAATAAATTGTTTATTAATAAACCCAGAATTTAACACTACTGAACACCTGTTAAGACAGTCGGTTTTTAGTGATATCTATATGTATTTGAGACAGGAGGATTTATTCTGAACTGTTGGTAAAAATGACAACTTACGAATAGATAACTTGCCAAAGTACTATCTTGGTTTTGATATTGAATCTCTAAAATCTATTAGTGAGTTATTTTCTATAGACAAGGATATTGCCTATAGGTATAGGTACATGAGGTGTATTTCGATGTACGCCTACTAGGTATTTGTCTGGACTATGCCGCACCTAGTACTCTCTGTTCATAGTGTATAATAATAATACCACTCGTGAGGTACAGAGAAGGTACACACTAAGTATTTTCTGGCAAAGTAATAATTTTATCCATAGTAATTATTATTTATTGTGTTGATAACACTGATTGATATCAACTACCACAAAATGTTCATGCTTAATTAATACTTAGTTCCCAACATCATGGAAAAACAGTCTTTCATTTTCTGATTTGGGTAGCGATATCGTTATTGGTCGCGATTCAAGTCTGCATAGAAGGCTATTGAGTAATCAACTATTTATACTCTTCACATTATGCAAAAATCGTTCTTTCTATCCTAATTAATAGTAAAAAGGAAATTAGACAAAAACTGAGAAAAAAGAACGGCGAGTATGATAATCATAATGACATGAATGGAAAATCGAAACGAAACAATAAGATAAGTTGTCCCTAATATAAAAAGTACCTAGAACGGCACTGCACTAAGTATGACTTACCTTGTTGCAAACGACCTCATCTTCATGTTTCACGAGCCAGTCTGGCAGCTCAGACTCCTCTATAAGTCGGGACTGGGTCTCGCTCTTCTTGCGCTCTATGTCGATCTGTTTGAATATCTCCAGTTCTTCCTCTGACCGCGCAATCATCTCGTTTATAAGATCGTCATCTGGTAGCTCATTTTCTTCCTACAAATTAATTAATGATACATTGACAATATAATTGAGAAATTATTCCTATCCTGTGACAAAAAAAAATTACAAACCTCTTCATCATCTCCATCTTGATGCAAGATACTCTGAAGGAACTGTTGACGCTCCGAACCTGTTGACTTCTGATCGAACATACCAGCTTGGATGACTTTCTCGTCCATGTTCAGCTTATACCTTTAAATGGAATATTGGTGTTAAAAAACATAACCTTCTAAAATACCAGAAAATCGGTGTGAAATAATTTTATATGGGCAATACCTAGCAGCTGCAAGAATTCTTTCCTCCACGGAGTTGACGGTCATCAACCTGAGCACTCGCACCTCGTTACGTTGTCCGATACGATGCGCACGATCTTGTGCTTGGAGATCCTGTTACAATTATAAACAAAATTAAATAGTGTCCATGCTATTATTTAAATTATTTAGTTACTTTCAATGAATACAGTACTTGATGTGGATTCCAGTCAGAGTCGAATATAATGACAGTGTCAGCACTCTGTAGATTGAGGCCGAGACCGCCGGCGCGCGTCGACAGCAAGAAGATGAAATACTCCGAGCCCACGTCGTTGAATTTCTTCAGTAGTTCTCCGCGGTCCTCCGCCTTTGTCATACCGTCCAGTCTGTGACAAGTAGTGTTACGAACTATATAGAGAGTCGAGCTTTTGCCACAAATTTCATCGAGAGATAAGACGATGTCAAAAATAATGCACTTCAATTGGTTACTTAAAAACGAGTGAAGTTCTTGTTTTTTAAAGTCGAGTGGATGCCACTCATTACATTGTTTGAATTAAAACGTTTCAGAATCTTACCTCAAATATTGGAAAGCCCTCCATGAAAGGTAATCTTCAATGATGGTCATGCACTGGGTCATTTGACAGAACACTAACACTCTGTGTCCCGTTTGCTTGAGCTTCGGTAAGATACGATCAAGGAGTTCGAATTTACCAGACGCTCGGTATAGGTCGGGCCTGTGAATAAAAACAACAATTTAGAAGTTTTGTAGTAAAGTTTGAAACAATTCAAAAATTGTCTGTAATAGGTTCTGGTAGTTTTGATCTGATTCGAAATTGTTCTTTCACTGATAGAAAGTTACATCATCAATAAGTTTCCAGAGCTGTGTGAGATTGTACAAAGGAGTCAATGCTGCCCCAGAACTCAAAAAGCAACTAAAGGAACTTAGGTTGGTCTTAGTTAAAGGTTTACACTCCCTCTCGCTCCACCCAGATTGGAAGCAATATAAGATCATTTCCCACCCAAAAAAATTGATCAAGGAAGTCATGATAAACTAAATTTCAGATGAATTGTTCTAAATTCGCCACCCACAAGTAATTTTCCCTCGCGACCCAGAATATTGCAGATTAATTCATTAAACCCCAAGCGAACGCCGCCGTTCGCGCACCCATTGTCTTTTTATTGTGTCTCTAATTATCACGATTGAAGAGTTACCCTAACAAACAATGGTGATATTTTTGCGTGGCCATACACTATCAATCGATCCTGCCACATATAAAACAGCTTGTCAGCCACAGCTGTAGCAGTGCCACTTTTTTGGTGTACAGGCTTATTATGATCTAAGAGAGTGACTCACTGTCATGGACCAAATTTACAGCAAGTGAGAAAGAAAAGCATTACTAACACAATACACAGCTGATTAGTACAAGACTCACCCGGAAACAACTCCGCCGCCGGTACCGATGTGGTCGCAAAACTTTTCCTCGATGTGTTGGAACATGAACGGATGGTTGCAGAGCTTCCGCAGTTGTACGATGGTGTTCATCAGAGCTTTAGCGCCGCCCTTGCCCTTGTTGCCTTTTTCTGATCCATCGGTTAGTAGAACTCCCTTAGACTGCATGTGCCTGTGATATAATAATTTTGATTTCCCTTCTGTTGATCACATTATGACGTTAGGGATGAAAGGTAGAAACTCAGCGTTGCCAGTCTCGCCTATTATGGCGGGAGGTCCCGAGTTTTTAAATCAAAATAAAATATCCCGCGTGGGACAAGCTCAGTCCCGCTTTTCGGGAAAAACTCAACCGTGCTTAGTGTACTGGAAACGCGGGCGGATGGCACACACAAGTGTGGATTGGCCGCCTGCCTTGAAACGCCATATTTTCCTAATGAATAAAACTGTTTTGGTTTTGATTTCTGTTTTTTTTTCGTAGCACCTCGCGCGCCGCTGATTTCAGCGTCAGTGTGGTGCTATATAGAACACAACGTATATAATAATATAATATAATATTCCACAACTATCACACAACGCGATCTAGTCCCATATTCGTACGCGCGACGGACGTCAGCGACAGATCAATTCAGGCCATACAAATCAGCGTGTTACACGCTTGCGTCACTCTAATGTAGTTCTAGCTTTATGGATTTCAGCCATGAGAATTTAAACTTATAATATTGTGTTTTGATTTTTGGATTTTTCGAAACAATGTAAAAAGATAGAAAATAATATAAACAAAGAGTGGAGTGTTCATTCCCCCCAGGTGATTTAATGTGTCTACATGCGACTTAAATATCTGTACTAATAGACTAATTTAATTTTTACTTAAACACATGCATGCACTTACTTGTAGAGCACTCGCTGCAGGCCGCTCATGTCGCACTTGATGATGTACTCCACCTTGTCGGGCAGCTGGCTCTCCACCTCCTTCTTGAGCCTTCGCAGCAAGAACGGACGCAGCACTTTGTGCAGACGACGGATGATAAGGATCGTCTCTTCCTCATTCAGCTCCACCTAGTAACATACGCGATTTATATTATTCGAAATCACTATCGCATATTCTCTAAAAAAAAATCTTCGTCTTAATAAAAAAAGCGGGTAGTGTGATAAAAACGCAATTATATTCGTATTTTGATTCTCTTTAATGTAATAATGTTGCGTATCGCATCCTAAATCTATAGCATCATTATTACTAGTTACCAGGAATATAGATGAAGTAAAAAAAATTAAACGCATTTTCGTGATAATACAGCTTTCTTAGAAGATGTGCGATTTGTCGGTATGTCCTGAATAAGATTATTTTGGACATACCAACAGTCTTAAGAAACTTGAGACTTCAGCAGTATGCACTGCTAACTATGAAACAATTCTGTTAAACTTTATTTTACCTCTCTGCCTTGTACAGGTACTAGGGATAATTATGTATATTGGAACAAAGGTCACGATTTGTCTATCAATAAGAGTCCTCTAATCTACCTAGAGTTTGTGCACTAAAATAAACAAAAGTCTCACCTTTTCACCAGTAGTTGCAAAAGGAGCATTGAACCACTGTTCGAAAGTTGAGCAACTCTTGAAGATGGACGGCAGAAGGAAGTTCAGTAGCGCCCACAGTTCAGGCAGCTTGTTCTGCAGCGGAGTACCAGTCAGCAGTAAGCGGTGCGGCGCGATGTAGTGCGTGTTCAGGACTTGTGTCAGCTTGCAGTGGTGGTTCTTCATACGGTGACCTTCGTCAATTATCATGTACTTCCATTGTACCTAAGGGTTAGCGCAGCATTGTAGTTTTAGTACTGTTTACTATATTCGGCTCTAGATTGAAGTAAGATTCTAAAAACGCTGACAGTAGATAAGAATTGATTTGTCTCTGACTGCCACCTTGAACTTACCTTAGCCAGTACAGCCTTATCCTTGATGACGTATTCGTAGGTGGTGAGGAGTACATTGAACTTAGTGGAGCGCATCTGTGCCTGCACGAGGCGGCGCGACTGCGGCGAGCCCTTGTACGACACCACCGACACTGTGGGCGCCCACTTCTCGAACTCAAGCACCCAGTTGGAAAGAGTACTGAAAATAATAAGGTCATCTAATTTCTTATATTCGATGCAAAATTTTGACAGCTAAATTTGTATGTGAGGAACAGTCGAAAATATAAATCCATAAAAATCTAAAGTCATATTTTTGTGAAAGAAAGACAAATTGTTGAACGGGCCAAAATGCGAACATTAGCACACGTTAGCCTAAGCCTTCGTGGAATACAGATTTTTGATGAGTTATGTGAAGGACAAAATGACAAGGATCATCATCAACAGCACAGTAAGTAAACAAAATGACCATTTTGAATCATACCAGAGCGTTTAATTAAGAGTTATTTAAAGACGTGACATCCACCAAACCACCGCCACCGCATGGCGGATTACGACCCATTCCCTCTCCTAGAGAGGAAGTCGTTCAGATTTTCTCTCCCAGCAGGAGGAACATTAAAATGCTGATTATGCTTACCTGAGTGGCACAATGATAAGGAAAGGCCCATTCACTTTCTTCTTTTCCATCAGATAGGTGACCAGCGCAATAGTCTGGATGGTCTTACCGAGACCCATCTCATCTGCCAGAATACCGTTCAGATTGTTATTGAACAGAGACACCAGCCATTCCAGGCCCTAAAAAGTTAATTAAAACAAGTTATTATGTATATAACTAAACATAATTTAGAAGGTCGATAATAACGTGTTCGAAACTGTACCTTGATTTGATATTCCTTCAGTTTACCATTAACTAAAATACTAGATTGTTCAGTGACAGACTCGTGGACTGTGTGGGCGATGCTGAAAAAAATTAAACCATTTATAATTCTACAATTTCGACTCTCAGCTAAAGGACGGACGAATCAGCTAGAATTGCAGAGAACATACCTGTAGTAGGTCTGTTCTTCTGTCTTGTACTCGTCGTCCTCGACCTTGGCCTTCTTGATCATTTCCCGCGCCTTCTCTTCATCCGTCTTCTCTTTGTCACTCCTCTCGTCTCTGTGGCCTCGCCTCTTTTCTGCACACAAAATAATGCGGTATAATAGATGTTTTTTATATAACTATTGGTAAATCCAGATAATCTTGTGTTGCTTTAGGTATTTGTGTCTTTCCACAGACGAAAACTTAAGATGAACCCTTTGACAGTGCGGTTTTAGCACTTATAGCTTGTCTACTGGGGCCAGGGTTATCCGAAAGGGAGCTCCTATGAGCCCTGAAGGCTAGAAGGAACGGGGTATCCATAAAAAAAGCACTTATAGCTTGCTTCATAAGTGTTATGAAAGAAAACAAGCGGTTCTGATAGATTAGTCGCCTTATACCTAGGTAGTTAATATGAATATTTAGTTTTCGAGACCTTTCTTACCATCGTCATCTTGGCTGTCATCGCCCGAGTCCTCGGAGTCGGACAGCACCTCCCAGCCGGGATGCGTCTCCATCCAGTCCTTCAGTTGGGACAACAGCGGCGCTTCTTCTCCCTTCAGTATCTACAAGGTCAAACAAGTATTTGATAACATATTACTGAGAAATACAGGCGTGATAGTAATTTATATGTCATTCAAGAATTGATTTAACAGGTTAAATGTTTCCAAGCTATTTGAAACCCACGGATTAGCTAATTAGCTTGTAGTCTTACCAAATAAACAAATTAATGCGAAGAGATTGCTATGAATATTTTTATTACCAATTTGTAGAAGTGCCATTAAAAAATAAATGTAAGGCATAATTATATCCTACAGGATTATTCGAAAGAGTTACCATAGCCCTGGAACGCAAAAGGCAACTCAGGGAACACGGGTGGCTTTTAATCACTAAAAGTTTGACACTCCATTTTGTTTCGCCTAATTTAATGATATCTCATCTCAAAAAAAAAATGTATAAATATGTAGCTCACCTCGCCCGTCTTAGGATCCATGACGTTAACGCGTGAGTCCGAAGTCTGCGAACTGTCGTCCATGGCATCGATCTCGCCACCCTCCAACAGCTTCTTCTTTCGCGACTTCTGCATTTGCATGATAAACTATTTCAATTTAACTTATAAAATTCTTTTGAATCCAGTCCGGCGTCCCAACCTAACCTATTATAGGGGGAATATTCACACAGTATAAAACGACACCAGTCTTCAATTTTGTTCAAATTGGGTGACGAACAAGCCGAGCTCATAGATAGAATAATAACAACCGCAAGAGTTGACGACCAGCGGTTGCCGAGGTCGGGCTGTGGATGGGTGACCATCTTAACACAGTGAAACTATTCCGTGCCTCGGAAAGCACATTCAACAGTTGGTCCCAGCTTAACTTGTGGGATCTTTCTTCATTCTGTTCTGTAGTGCATGACTAGTGAATGTCTGTAGTGAACAACTGGTGAGTGTCTGTCAAGAGGCTGGGTTGTGTAGATCAAATAGGCAGTCGCTCCATGTAAAATACTGATTTCCAGCTGCGTCCAGGCTGACTGGAATCCCTAATTCCCTAAGGAGAATAAAGATAGAGTGGTATATGTCTACATTTGAACAGCATGTTTCAAAACCAACCCTTTTCCTACGCTCCTCTTCCTGTTGTTTCTTGCGTTGCTCCTGCTTGTGCTGCTTGACCATCTCCGTGAGGCTGGCGATGTACTCGTCAGTCTGCGACAGAAGGAACGCCAGACGCTTGTCTTTCTTCTGATCAATGAGCTTACGGTAACCCTCTTCATCTTCCGCCATCAAACTACGATAAACAACAAGAGATTATATTGTTTAACTTCATTCGGTTAAAGAGGGTAAAACTTATGTTTTTAGAGTGTATATATCCTTGGCAAAGTTGTACCTAAGGACCAATTTTCTTATTTTTTTGAATATTTTAATCCTTTTCGAGATCATAGCACTCCTCTTTATACCTTTATTTATTTATTTTTTACTTTAAAGGTGATCTCACACTTATCCGGGCCGATTGCGTAGAACGAATGGAAGGAAAAGAATTTTAGAATTCTTTATAAGAAATCCTACGAAACGCACATCTGAACCGCGTCGAATCTTACAGGACTCCAGAATAAAGAATTGTATAATTTCGATTCGTTCGACGCGTTCGGCTCGGATAAGTGTACGTTCACCTTTAACCTATCATAACTTTGTCAATGTCAGAAGAATAAGTGATCATATAAAAGGTCATCTTACCGTCTCATACGCTCCTTCTCAATACGTTCTTGTTCCTTCTTCTGCTCACGCTCGGCGTTCGCGTGATGGTTCATGATGGCTTTGTTCATTCGCGATAGCTTAGCGACATTGTTGCGATGGTACTCCTTGAAATCCTTAGCTGAAATAAAGCAGTAGAGTTTAGTATGATAATTAGAATTTGTAGCTTGTTAAGAGTTATGATTCCTTCTCCTTTCCTTAAGAAAAATTTAGCTGAAACTAACAAACATAACAATATGGCATAGTTGACCCTGGTTATGACAATATGGTCAGCGAGAGAGGATCCAAAAAGAGCTTGAACTATAAGCTTTAATCATAATGACATAAAGACCATTCAAGTGCAACCCAAGTGAGGGTACTCGAAAACTCCCAAAAAAACAATAGTGTCAATACTGTGTCATATTCATTTCTTGAGCTGACCAGTATTTCTGTGTTCCGATTTTTAATGCCTCAACCTTCTGTGCCTATAAAGGATCGCTCGCATGTTAGTCTAACTGAACCACAAATAGTATAACCACACATTTAATAAAAAAAAAGGAAAACCTCTTGGTTGCGCTGAGGTTTAATAGTTCTGGAGTAACTTATTGCATTGGTGAAATGATACAAACAAATAGGCTTATCGATACACCTTGCGATGGCCTTAGACAGATATATTGTGACCGTATCCTTACTGATGATCCTTGATTTTCCACTGCCTAGCCCTTCGGAATAAAGGCATAATGTTGTATAGTGACTAACCATGTTGCAGCACGGTTTGCAGGAACTCCTGGTGTTTCTGGCGCCGCTTCCTCTCGGCCTCCAGTTTCTGTTGCTTCTCCAGCTTCTCGGTGGCGCGCGCTTCTCGCAGGCCCTGGCGCTTCGTGCGCTTGTAGGCTTTGATGTTCACCGCCGTCTCTAGCGTCGTGTCACGGCGTACTTGACCCAGGATCTAGCATTATATCGCAAGTTAGACAGGGGAACACTTATATGAACAATTGAGATCTTGTGTCATTACGTTATCACTGTGCAAGTGACACCGAAAACACGATGGATGACATAAAACTTAATTAAAGATAAACGCATTGGTTGGTTCCAACTAGGGAACCCTATCCCGCAAGCTATTTATCCAGCTAGGATTGTTTTTTTTTTTTTTAATGGGTTTAGATGACGGCCCTATACTGAGTACCTATTTATTAGGCCAAGCACAGCCCTATTGACAAGTAATTTAACAATTTTCCTCGGAAGTCGTGAATTTTCTCTAGAATTTGTTCATGGAAAATAATTTTATTCTGAAAAATGATACGTTAAATATTTCATTAACGTTCTTGACGTCTGCACAATACAAATTGTGTCAAGTTTTTTGCATTTAGCAGGTGTGCAGGGTGGCACTGACTGACCTGCTAACAGCAAAAAAAAAACTTAAGACAATTTGAATTTTCCTTTGATCTATTTTAAGGTGGATCCACTAAAATAAAATATTTAAAATGTACCAACGACCTGTGGGACTACTGAATTCAATCCCGCGAGCTTGCAGGATCGCGATTTTAATGCGCTATTGGATTCCCTAGCTACAACTCATTTCCTATGACAATGACAAGGGCTTTTTCTCTAAATAAATTAATAAACCCTAATAAACTCCATATTTTGCATTTCCTTCCTTTCATAAAATAAACCAATAAATTCAAATAAAGCGATAACATTCGGCATATTAAATCTTAAAAACAAGTTTTCAATGAAAATAAATTTTTCATAATCGGCTTTTATAGCGCCGGCTGTACCTATTTATAATAATTAATACTCGTCAAGACGAATCATTCGAGCCCTAACTCGATTGGGTTGTGTCGTTTAACTAACGAGTTCCTATGGACACCTTCCATTGCCATCATCAGATCATCTCCATGTCATAATAATTTTGCATTGTCATCTGATTTACACATGTATGCAAAATTTTAGCTCAATCAGTAACCGGGAACTGTATCAAAGGAGAAGGGGACTTCTGGGCCCAGCAGTAAACTAGTTGAAATTTATACTAAAAAAACCGTTATATTTTTCTTATGGAAATCACAAAATATGGTACCATGTTTCTACCCAGGAAGCGAGAAAACTTAAATTAAGTTAATGAAACTAAATAATCGATTAATAATGCCTGAATTACTAGTAATCGATTATTAATAAATCGGAAAAATGTATGAAAATCGAGTGACAAGTGCATATTATCAAGCTTTCGTGAAATCGATTGAATCGATACATAGTGATTTTTTTTCGTCTGGTAACACTTATGTCTGACATCTATCAATCACTGACTGACAGATGCACTCGTTCGTTTTTTTCGTTCTGAGTGCGCTCATATTTTCTGATATTTTCCTTGTTTAATTGTTTAACCTCGGCTTTGCATATTTTAATGGACTATTTGACGGATCTTGCTACTCTATATTACCTGGCTCTCTATTTTGGACAACTGTTTACGCCTATCGATCGGATATTGATGACATGGATCACTGTGTAAATTGTACGATTGCGACTGGTCCTCACCTTCCGCATTGCGCAGGTTCTCCTCAGACACGGAAACTGAGATCTTTAACTCGTAAGTCGGAGCTGTTATTACTCGGCCAACACTGTTTCAATATTAAGTATTTCGTAAATAGCATTAAAAAAACTACAATTTTATAATATAACCTCACTTTTACTATAATTCATGGAACTTGGTTCCTGGATAGCAAAATTTCACAAAATTTTTAGTGAGGCCTAGTTATTATATCCTCTTACAAATAAGGCTAATTTGATTCAGTTAACACCTGGGCCCAGGAATCTATGGAGTCATTCCCTTCTCCTTTAATTTGCAAGATTTGATTACAGACAAACATTGGGACAGGTGAAACTAAATAAAAGCTTGTAAGAATCACTAACTTATTTTGTGTTGCTCCAATGTTGCTGGTGTGAGTATATTACCTATATTTATTGTAACACATACTGAATAGCGTGTTAAATTATGACACTTCATATTTAAGAGAAGTATTTTTATAATTTTTAAGTAATCATTGTTGGTGAGCCTAATATATAAATACACTAAATATTTTTTTTTTCTTGAGCAAGACCATGCATGCCCGCATGGTCCTGCTCAAAACAAATAATTTATTTCTCTTTGCTCAAGTATACCGAACTATTGTTACTTGGCTTACCTCAGAACGTAATTGTTTCTGGAAGTTGAGAACTCGAAGAGCCCTGAGCTCGATCTGTGCTTGTAAGCGCAGATCGTCTGGCATATTGGCTGGTAGGCTTGATAGCATCTCGATGCGATGGGCGATGCGTGCTGCTATCCTAATATTATTCAAAAAATAGTTAAATTAAACACTCCTTAACGATCTAAAAATACTAATTAAAAAAATAAGACAGAAATTACTTACCTATTCTCTCTTTCATTTAAGATCTGGAGAGGATCAATACCTACTGGCTTGGGCATGCTGGTTATACGATTCTGTTTCGCTCCTGGTATAGGTACGCCCGGCTGCGGAAAATATTCAACGTTATATAGATTAAATATTATATTATTTGGTAATATTGTCTAAGCCATCCGATGCTGTTCCACGTAACCAACATGTAACATAATACAATTGATCTAAGATCCGGTATATGAAATATATTCCCTCATCTGGTATTTAATGATAAAAATGAATGTATGCCAGATAATATATGTATATATCGATACATCGGGGATAGGTTGCCTAACCAAATCATTTGCCAATGATGTGAAACAATAAAATTTGTATTTTTCCTGATTTGTTATTTATGAAAGTCAACAGCTGACAGAATATGACCAAAAGAATTTAAAAAATAAAGGTTGCCTACTTTTTCTCGGTGCACTATTATATGCCATAACTAAATAATTCTGACGACAAAAGGTCATTGGGCAACTAAGTATGGAACCTATACCCACGGCCTACAGAAAAAAAATAGGTGGTATGTTTAGATAAACGTCTCTAGTTTACGAATATATTTGTCGCATTAACGCAGACAACGGGAAAAAAACATAAATCTAAAAAAATAAAAATACAATAATAAGGTTAATTATAACAAGGCTTAGTACATTTCTATTGGTTTCTTGATAGTAAACATGATTTTAAAAATAAAATAAGTAAAATAAAACAAGTAGAGAAGAGTTTTTAAGGTTTTTTAAGTTTTTTTCCAAAATTCAAAATCCAAATGCAAACTAATAGTCCAATAAACACGCCAAAATAATCGATAAAAACAGTAAAAGCTTAAGAAACACACAGATCGCAACGACAAATGACGAACGACTGCGAGCAGGGTTGACAATCTTGGTACTGGCTAACGGGTAACCGTACAAATATTAGTATGCAAAATTAGGTTGGACACAAAAAGTTTTGCTTATCCATGCAGTTAATTCATGAATCCCCAAGCGACCACCGGTGGCCGCGCATCTATTGTCTTACTATTGTGTCTCTAATTGACGGTATCTGAAGGGTTAAGTAGCTTTTTAATTTAGTGTTATTATAATACAGAATATTTTTGAAACCGCGTTGTAGATGGCAGTATTTTCAATGCGTAATTACATAGTTTTATTATCTGACGCAAGATGGCGGGAGGGATGTAGTAGGACGTTAGGGTGGCTTACTATTGATCGATTTCTAATTTTAGAATTATTCCGTAAATGTAATTTTTTAAATATTATTTATTGTTAAGAAAACAAATGAAATCCAATCGACAATTGATTGAACCAAATAATTTACTTTAGGCAACATTTTTCAAACTTAAAATCACAATGTACCTACAAACCAGAGTTGCCAATTTTTGAAAAACTCCACTAACTAAGGGAATTTTAAGTTGATTGGTGTTTGATTGGGAATTGGTATTCTGCGGGGATTCTTGCAACTCAACGTTAAATAATACTATTAGAAGTTAAAAAAGAAAACTAGACAAGTGGATACTTTTTAGAAACATGGTGCATGACTCATTGCTACAGTATCCATTTATAATTTTATTATGAATAACGTAAGTTTTATATTACCAACAGCAATCTTTCTACTTAACGAATTACACTTGTATTTAAAATAATATCAGTTGTATTTAATTGTCATTGTGTCTTAGTCCAAAATACGGTATGATTTTGTGCTTGCAATAAAACATATTATGAAAATTGTTTGTTGTGAAAGACGAAAACAAATATTTTTTACATAGTTGAAATTGATTTCATTCCTTAAATTTTATTTGGAGGAGTTTTGTGTGGAATAGTGCTAATTTTTCTCACTAAAATTCGGGGAAATATTAAAATTGCATTGGCAACCACTCAAAACAAACTTGGCTGCCGGTTTGCGCGCGTGTGTTAATCGGATTCTTGTTTGTTTTCTAGATTTTTATCGTTCATAAGTGCTTTTTCCATATAAGTCCGTTGAGTTGAGCCTCCGCTTCTCCGGCCGTGTCGAATTTGTGCTTGTGTTGGTGGAAATCCTTGTATTGAGATAGAACTCTGTAGAGTCTTTTGGTTTTAACATTTTTTCAAGCATTATCATCATCTATCATGTCTAACAGAAAGTGTTGCGTCCCCGGATGTGTAAACAGCTTAGGTAAGCATTTTTCCATAAAAAGCAGCTGTGTCAGTGACATCTAAATTATTCGCGTAATGCCTTCTTTCACCTTTGAAACTTTTCTATGAATTATATGAGCTTTGCCCGCCCGGCTTAGCCCCTACTTTTTCTTACTCCATCCTATTCTAGCCTACTCTACCCTACCCTATCCTACTCTAGCCTACTCTACCCTATCCTATCCTACTGTACCCTACACTCTTTACCCTACTATAACCCACTCTACCCTACTCTACCGTACCAAATTTCACATAAACCATCTATTAAATAGTCCGAACAAAGCCTAATACTTAACTTTGTGAAGTCTGTTTAACAATATTGACATTGTGCAACTACGTGCAAATATAGAAAATGTAGCTAAGGGAGAAAGTAGGCATCATAGTACTAATTTCTCACACCTACTGTTACTGGACATTAGAACAACATCCCAAGTTTGAATTTATTAGGTACTTCACATGTAACTAATTAAATTATATTTATGCATTCTTTTCAGAAACAAAGGTGAATTTGCATAAATTCCCTAATCCAGCTATGGACAAGGAGTTATTTAATGCATG
Source organism: Mythimna lalbum (assembly GCA_949319445.1). Lineage (NCBI taxonomy): Eukaryota > Metazoa > Arthropoda > Insecta > Lepidoptera > Noctuidae > Mythimna > Mythimna lalbum. Next base: position 17,675,900 of record OX439346.1, on the reverse strand, counting down.
GGTCTATTCTATTGGTGGTGACATTTTGCGTCTTGACAATGACCATATTTACAAATACCGCCGTGTATGTCATGTTCACTTTGAAGAAAAGTACTGGTGCCGTTTTAATCGCCTTACAAAAGATGCTGTACCAACAATGAACATGCCAGGTAATAATAAATATCTGCATAACTGAATCAATATTTTACTGTTCTATATGTTCAAATAGAACACTGAGCCCATTTATCTCTGATATTGATCTTTGTGTTGTTAAAAGAATATGTTTTCCCTGCATTTATGTATGGGAGAACTAATTGTTTTTCAACTACGTGACTAAATTGTTCTTGTTTGTATATAATGTTCGCTATTGTGTGGAGGTACCAAGTGGAAACCCTTTGTGTCCTAGTTTGACTCGTATTTTTGTTGTTGTCTGAAAAAAATCAAATTAATTGATTTTTTTATGTTGCAATTTATTCTTATTGAACATAACACCTAGTTCTACTTTTTCTTATTTTTTCCCAAATTTAATTGTTTTTTTTTTATTTCAGGATTATCATACTTAAAATTTTATTCCGAAAGACAACCTTTGAGACCTCTTCAGATGTCTGAACCATCTACATCAAAAGGTATACTAACATTTATTTGAAAAATATATGTTTAATAATAATACTCAAATGGTTTTATATAATAAGTTTGATATTAGCAAACACTTCAAAGTTCTATTTGTATCAGTTTAAATGTAATTTAAATCACTAATTAAATGTATTGTTGCAGAATCTGTAGCTTCACAGGGGTATTCATATGTTTTAAGAGAAGATGTTCATGAGAAAGAAAATCTTGGTAAGTGAAGATTTTATATAAGTTATCATATTAATTCATTAAACCCCAACGTTCACAAGGGCTTCATCAGAAGACTTCACCAGACGACATCCAGACATCTTGCATTTATATCTAGAGAAATTAGTCACCGCTGTCCTTATGAACAGCACCTAGATTTTTCAGAATAAAGACACTGCGTGACTGTCGCCGTTCGCGTGATCTAATATTCCATTACAAAGTAGTTAATGGGTTTGTAAAATGCAGTGTAAATCACTATTTAAGTACACTAGTAGAGCGTATTCAATATTCAGTCCCTTCAAAACTTCCCAGAATGTGGAGTAATCTAGAGATGGGATGCATCTCTAGATTACACCACATTCCTTTCCGTAAAACCAACCTTGGCTTTAACGCACCCTTGCTTCGAATGTGTAAAACCCACAATAGTTTTTGCAAATCACCAGACACCGATTTACACGTTGTCTCACTCAACAAGCTTAGGAGAGCAGTCTCGGAGGTATGAGCTTGTGCAAATTTTCCAACCCTACATTTCAATGTTATACTCTATCCACTTTTTTCTAAAGAGTCATTTTTCTACGTTAAATAAATGGCTATTTTCTATTATTATTATTATAATAATATTTTTTTTATTGTATGTGTGTTTTTTCCCCTTTGTATGTTTAATTTTTTTGTAGTATTTTTTTTATTTTTTTATTTCGTTTGTAACATACATTTCTTAAGTAATTAATGTCATAACTAGCATGGTGTAAGCTGTGCATACCTGTAATGGGCATACATACCAGTGCCTTGATTTTAATATTATTTTTTAACAAAAAGTTCTGTATGTCATGCTGTTGGTGTGCCAATAAATAAATAAATAAAGACTTAAAGTCACCCAAAGGGCAATGGGAAGGGCTTCGCTCAGTTTTCTTGCGTGAAATCAGAAATGAAGATATCCGCAGGAGAACCTAGGTTGCCGACATAACATGAAAAATCGCCAAACTTAAGCGGCAATGGGCAGGGCGCATTGCTTGCAGAACAGATGGCCATTGGGGCCGAAAGGTTCTGGAGTGGCGATCGCGTACCGGAAGACGCAGCATTGGAAGGCCTCCTACAAGGTGGACCGATGACCTGGTGAAGGTTGGGGGAATCCGTTGGACGCACAGGATTGTTCATTGTGCCAATACTTGAGGGAGGCCTATAAGCTGAAATGATAATGATGAAACCTCTCATTATCTTTCTATTGTGTCTTTAATTACGGTATTTGAAAGTTTATATTATGGCCTTTAAATAAAAACCATTAAAAAAAATATATATCTTTACAGAACCTGTTACTTCACATTTGGATTGTCTGGCTATGCAACAAGATGCTCCAAGTGCAGGAGATGTGCAAACTATACAAAATCTTGGTAAGTGAAGTTGTTGTATAATCAACTTTAACTGGTATGGATAAGGCTCTGAATAAAAACAGTTCCCACTTAACAACAACACTCACTTGACAAATATACTCTTGTCATTGCAGAACCTGTTACTTCACATTTGGTTTCTCTGGCTATGCAACAAGGCACTTCAAGTGCAGGAGATGTACAAATTAAGCAAAATCTTGGTAAGTGAAAAAAAAAATTTTACTGTTATCACACATAAATGATTTTATAACATTATCTATCAGTACCATATAACCGTACGACCTCATATACAACACACAACGTATAACATACAAGTAGTTTCGTTTTATACATAATATAATTATGTATTATTTTCCTTATTCCACCTGCTTTGACAGAAGACACATACAAGTAAAACTACTGAAGGACATTTTTTAAGAGATTAGATTAGTAACTTAAAGTCCACCCTTGGCTTAAAGAAGAGGAATAGGAGGAAACAATATAAAAACTCCACTCTTGCAAATACTTCTGTACATATAAAATATATTTTTAAATTCAGTTATTTTAATCGATATTTTTGTTTCTTTTCTATGCAGAGTATCGCCGTATGAAAACTCAGAAGCGTGTGAAACATGTTGCCGTCACTCAATCTGAACATGCGCTATACAAAAAACTCTTAAATATTGGGGTGAAATTAAGCAAATGTCGCAGTAAAGTTAAAGACCAAGCAAAAAAGATCAAGGCGCTGAAAAATTTAGCAACAAATCCACAGTTTTTAAAAACACTAGATGAATTGCCTAGTACATCAAAAATTTTAACTTTACTGCAATTCAGGGAGCATAAGAAGGGAATCAAAGGCCGTCGCTTTACTCTTCAAGAAAAACTAGTTGCCTTGTCCATTTTAAAGCAAAGCCCAAAAGGGTACAGATTCCTTAGAAAAATCTTCATCCTGCCGTCACGCCAAACTCTCTTAAAATTACTTCATATGGCTGACATTAATCCAGGAATCAATAAAAACATGATTGGACAAATAAAAAAAGCAACACAGAAAATGAAGACAGAACACACAATTTGTATTGTACTGTTTGATGAAATGTCACTGAAACCCAATGTGGCATATAATGAAAGAAAGGACAGAGTAAGTGGTTTTGTCACAAATGGCCAAGAGACAGTCCCTGAATATGCCGATCATGCGCAGGTGTTCATGGTAAGAGGTTTAATCAAAAACTACAAACAACCTGTCGCATACACCTTTTCACAAGCTGCAACAAAAGGGCCTGAACTTGCCAAACAGTTAAAATTGGTCATCACTGAGTTGCAAAATGCAGGGCTTAATGTGGTAGCGACTGTGTGTGATCAAGGCACAAATAATGCAAATTGCATTAAATATCTTTTACAAGAAACACGGGGAATATTATTGAGAAAGGGTGATGAAGCAAGAGACAATGTAATTTTAGTAAATAACAAAGAAATTGTTCCTTTGTATGACCCACCCCATTTGATGAAATGTATTAGAAACAATTTAATTTCAAAACATTTAAAATATGTTAAAAATAATGATTTCAAAATTGCAAAATGGGAACATATAATATCATTGCACAAGGAAAACCCAGGATACAAAGGGATTCGCTTAATACCGAAATTGACTGATTCTCACTGTGACCCAAGCAAAATTCCCCGTATGAAGGTAAAATATGCTACCCAGCTATTCAGCCAAACTGTGGCATCAAATATGGGATATCTTGCAGGTGAACACCTTTAGTACTTATTATTGTCCTAACATTATTTTATACAACTCACAATAGTATCAGTGAAAGAAAACAATATAAAATTAGTACTTGCTGTAATTGACTGGCCTGATAGTCTAGTGGTCCTGACTACTATGCCGGAGGTCGTGGATTCGAATCCCACCCAGGACAAATGTTTGTGTGATGTGCACAATCACTTGTTCTGTGTCTGGGTGTAATTTATCTATAATATGTATTTAGAAATATATAAGCATGTTTATTAGTTGTCTAGTACTCATAGCACAAGCTCTGTTTAGTTTGGGACTAGGTGATGTTGTGTGAAAGTTGTAGAATATTATTATGTTATTAGGCAGTCCTAATTATTTTTTTTAATATTTAAAGAGTGTAATAAATAACAAAAACCTGTATTTTTATTTTACAGATAAAGGCATAATATTAAAAGAAGCCAAAAATACAGCAGACATCCTATTCTTTTTTGACCAACTATTTGACTCCGTAAATGGAAGCTTTGGAAAAAGGAAGAAATATGGTAAACCTCTTCTTGGACCTGCAACGCCTACATCTGTACACCATAAGAATTGGAAGGAATCAAAAGAAATGTTGAAGTCTATGAGGTTCATCAATAAAAAAACGTTAAACGACGAGTATGTTCCGACATTGAAAAATTGGGTATGGACACTAGAAGGCATTGAACTATTATTAAATAAAATTGCTACAAACTACGGCGTAACATCAGTTTGGATGAGGCATCTGAATCAGGATCCAATAGAAAATTTCTTTGGTTCCATAAGAAGCCACGGATGCCGCAACGTAAACCCTACGCCTGAAAAATTTGAAGCGGCATTTACTACTCTGTTAGTTAACAGCCTCTCTAGTGTCCATGCTCCAGGGGCAAATTGTGAAGTAGATAGTTGTTACGCTTTACATGAAGTACTCATCACAGGCGGGGGCAGCAAAGACCAAAAACATTGCGAACTGGAAAATATTCCCGTCATAACATTGACACCCCTCGAAGAAAAAAATGATCCTCGCAAAATCGGCGGTTTGCAGTATGTAAGCGGATATTTTGTTAAAAGCGCAAAGAAAAGAGTCTTCAAGGGGTGTGAACAATGTAATAAAAATTTAATATCGACACATGAGCTTGATTATTTAAAATACAGGGAATACGCAAATAAAAAATGGCTTTGCAGTCCTAGCGACTCTCTCTTAAATTGTATTTCGAATCTGCAGGATATTATTTATACCATATTAAAAGACAATTTAGAAAAAAAACATTTAAAAGAGTTACTAAAAACAATTATATTAATGCATGTCGATTTTGATTTTGTGCAATGCACTACTCACAACGAAACGTTAATTGATTTTTTAATAAAAATATCCTGCAGATTCTTCATATATAATTATTGTAAAGATTTAAATAAAATATTAGTTAATAAGAGAGAGTGTGATGATGATACAGATTTGTATAAAGTAAAAGCCAAAAAACTTTATAAAAAGTGTTTTAAAAGAAAGCAATAAATTAATTTAACCGAAGAAAAACATTGTTTTACTTGGCCTACTATATCCTATAATACAATAAGTAACAATTCTAATGTACAATTCTAGGTACGTAACCTAAATCTATAGGTACCTATATTCTCGTAGCTATGCATGTTAGAATTGGTTCCAAAACCAGCAGTCAGATGGCGCAAATCGCGTTACTCCATTTTCTCCCTGAGATAGACCTCTATTTCAGCTATACAATAGTACTCTGTGACTGCGAGCTGGCCGCGTCGCGCGACGCGAGCGCAACGTCGAAACCGGTTTCTACTCTTTTGACGTGACGTGCGAGTGAGACGACATAAATGCATGCCACTAATCGCGCACTCTTAAAGCGCGCAAACGTTTATTTTGTTTATTTATTTAACAGAATGCTTCACTGGAATTGTTTTATCAATACACTTACTACCTATTTTTTATTTATCTTTAACATTTTATTCCCATGGTTTAAAAAATAATAACTATCTAAATTTTAATGTAGATTATTACTTAACAATTTAAAACTAATTTGGTTTTTGTAGGAAAACTATCGTTAACTGGGTCAGATTTCGCCCAATGACCTTTACATAACTTGTCTGAAAGATTATCAAAATAAAAAATTGAATTGTGACTGTTAAATAATCCGGCTGTATATTGTTACAACAATGAAATGACTTGTATGTACACACTATAATGGGCACTTCTTCTGAGAATTTACTCTCATGCTTTTTCTGATATTCTACAAAAATTTGCCTAGTAAATAATATATATAATTATAAAGAATCTATAATTATACAAAATTTCATAAATGTATCACGAAAAATAAAAAAGATTAGCTTTAGCTTGGTATGTCAGCAAAAATACATAGTCACTGAGCCATCCAGGTGATTGAGCCTTTGTTTTGCACTTGTACCCAACTGTTTGCTGGCGCCTAATACTTGCTATGACTTGCTATGACCTGTGTTGTACGTAGTGTCGATGGTGTCCAACTTGTAACATTTTAAAATATTTTTGAGGAAAAATATAATATGGTGTAAAAAACTATTGGAATCTATTCAGTTACTGATTCTGAACAAACTATATTCAGATTTCGCATATACTAAAAATAGTGTTGTATAAACGGTGTTACCTGATGTTGCGGTTGCGAACCCGGAGCTTGCGGGCGCAGCGGCGCAGGGCCCCGCATCGGTGGCCCGCCGCTCATCGGCTGCAAGCGAGTTATACACATTTAGTTCCAGCTTAAGACTGAACATTGTTTCACATACAAATTTACGTGCAACCAAATCTGTGGACGGATAAGGCGGAATTTACATCGCCTACTAGTTTTTTAGCCCATAGACAATAATGGTAGCTTAGTTCCGTGCTTCGGATAGCAACTAAGCCGTTGGTAACGGCTGCAGTATCGTATCGCCCTATCCGCCAGATCATGTAGTCGTTCTATGTAAAATACTTGTATGCAGCTACATCCGGTTAGACTAGAAGCTGCCAGCTTCTAGTCTGATAGATGATAAAGAATGATGAAAGATGATGATAAAGTGGGTTGGTAAATCAGATGTTGTCAAGATGGTTCGAAACCTACCGGATTCACCAAAGGCGGAGTCAGCTGCGTCGGTGGAGCCATCTGACCGGTCATGGGCAGCGGCGTCGGGGGAGCGCCGCCGCCACCGCGCGCCGCGTCCCCCGCCGCGCCGCCCGCTCCCGCCTTGCCCCCCGTGGCGCCCGCCGGAGCGCTTCCGGAGCCCGCCACCTCGTAGGGCGGCTGCGCGGGTGGTGTGGGGCACTCCGGCGGCGCTTCGCCAGTCCGCTTGCCGGCGGCCATCATTGCTATCTGTTGCGACAGCGCCTGGTTTCGAGCGAGACTTCGGTAGGCTGTTATTTGCGCCCTAAAATACGATGTTTAATGGGTGAGAACGGTTATAAGTCACGAAGATAGAATGTGATCGATTGTTAGCACAACGCTTACTTCAGCTGGCAGAGCTGGTTGTTGCTGAACAATCCCTTGCCAGGATCCTGAGGGTTTGACCGCGCCCTTAAAGCTAGCAACTGCGAAAATCTTGGGTCCTCTTGTAGTCCTTTTTCTTCCATGGAATCAATGGTCCGTTGAATTGCGTGTAAATTATCAGGGCCGGGCGCCGGTAGTGAACCCTGCATAGGAGACGAAGCAGGGGGAGCGCCGTTGGCCGAGGAAGTGCTCGGTGGCGGTTGACCGTGAGGCGGCGTCTGCGCAGCCGGCGGGTGGGGGGGCGCACCAGCCTGCGGGGCCGCGGCCGGCGCGCCCGCCGGGGACGTGGCGGCGCCGTAGCCAGGCGAGGCGGCGTGCGGCGGCGGGCCCTGGCCGGGCATCATGGCGTGGTGCGGCGCGTGGTGTGAGGGTGCGGAGGGCGGCATGGCTTGCGGGTGCCCGTGCGGAGGGCCCGGCAGCTGCATCGGGCCGCCCGGAGCGCCCGGCGGACCTTGTGGTCCGTTGCCAGGCGGCGGTCCTCCTCCCATAGGCATCGGGGCCTGTGGTGTCCAATTAATAATTTCTTAGTTATTAGCGTTATAACAGCGACAATTTGCATTCGATTGGACTTATGCTGGCTGGATGGTCTATAGGCATACTTACATTGTTTACCTTCTTAAACTATATATGTATCATTGTGATTGGTGCCATAGCCTTACTGAATAAGATACATATGTCAACTAATATTATTATGGCGAGTGTTTTAGTTATTTATTTCTGCATGTTAGTATCACCAATAATATGTTTATTACACAGTGACAATTATACATTATATGAAGTGACAGCATTTAATTATCGAGAAAGAGCTCTCTTATATTTTCTTTATGTTAGAAATGATAACATAGTGTTTCTTAATGGAGTTACTAATCAAGCTGCTTTGCCTATGAATATCATTGTTGGTGGATGCTGCACCAAATTTTTCGAAGATAAGATGAGAGATAATGATATAGAATATGTTAAAGTACCAAAAGAAAATTTGTAAGTAGTAAAACATAAAAATTATAAAACTATGGATTTAACGACAAATATGAGACAATAACAATATTATGATTTTATAGGATTCCAAACATAGAGGGAAGATCTGCAAAACTTACAAATACACATATGCCTAATTTGGCCACAGAATTTCATAGCTTCGAAAGACTCATGCTTTGGGTAGAATTAAAAATGCAAAAGTTTCCAATTTTAAGAAAACTCCCTATAGCAACAACTTTCGAGAAGAGAGAAGTAGCTGTGTTAATGATATCTACAGGAAGACAGAATTCAGCTATATTTCTTATGGGGGGCGAAGAAGGAAGAGACTGGTTATCTCCAGCAATCCTTTTCAACTTTATTAATTACATTTTAGAACACCACCTACATCTTGAGCAATTGATAAAAAATTATGATTTTTATTTTCTACCAATCATAAATCCTGATGGATATGAATATAGTATAACCAACCAGGTAACTCATTTTACTTATGTTGCTGAACTTTTTCATCTGATTGTAGCAAATATTATGTAACTTGACACCACTTTGCAGGATATTTACTGGACACAAAATAGAAAATTGTATTTTACAAAAAAAATGTGTCCCAAAAACGAATCAACTATTGGAATAAACATAGACAGAAATTGGTTTTTTAGCAAAGATACAAGTAAGTATCTAATTTGTTTGTTTAGAAATAAACAGGCAAATGTGATAATAAAAAATAAAGAGTGATGATTGTGATGAACAGAAATGAGAAAGGAGAGTTGCCAAACAAATATGGGATGGATTATATAAGTTTGATAGTCAATATAATAACTTGGAGAATTGTAGAAAGATAAACTAGAGTTTGGTTCATCACGAAAGAATGGAATACAAGTATTCCATTCTTTCACCATGTATGAAATATTATGAATATATTATTGTACATTCCTAGGGACTGTATAGAGTACCTGCTCGCCCACAAGCAACATGTAAGATAGATTTTGGCCTATATTTATCAATCTTAACCAACTTTCTATAAAATGAGGGGCTAATGGAACATGTTCTATTACTTAATTCAATAAACCCCAAGTGGACGCCGGTGTTCTATTGTCTCTAATTACGGTATTCGAAAGGTTTAATCAATGTGTGCAAAAGACAAGATCAGGGTAGGCATTGATGTAATTTTAGGGCACCCCGATACAGACAGGTTGCCGTACGCAAAATACGCGCATTAGTCGTGGAGTTGCGGATACCAGCCCATTTTGCCTATACCTATACCTACAGACAGGTTAAGTTAGAAAGCTTCATGTTTTTTCTTATAACCAGAAAATACAAATAAAATAATGTGAACTTAAAAATTCTTTTGGCTATGAGTAACATAATGTAACTTGCTTACAAATAGTAGGTATCTTATTTTTGTCACCAAGGCTAAAAGCCTTCTAACCTAACCTATTCGTGTCGGAAAGCACTAAAATGACTTCACCTCTTTTTCTGTTTTCATATTTTACACACATTAGCTCATGGAGTATTGTATAGAATACCTAGACAAAGTATAAAATATATAATATTTCATACTTACCTACACATTTTAAGTATTCTATACATTGCCTAAGTATTGTATAGAATACCAGATTATACAGTTTGCTGGTAACATATAATGTGTTTTATATTCTTAGTAAGAAATGAAGAATGTGATCCAATTTACTCTGGTCCTAAAACATTGTCTGAGCAAGAAACGGCAGGGCTGTCCAGGTTTTTGAATTTAATTGCTCATCAAATGTTAGTTTTCATCAATGTGAGAAGTTTTAATAACCTCGTAACAATACCATATGGAAATGGTCATGAAAGTTGTAATAATTACCCTGCATTGGTTAGTAGTTTTAAGAGTAATCAATAGTAAGTTTTATAATAATGATTTTTTAAGAGAAGTTTTAATTAAGTTATAATAAGAATATCTTTTTATAACTTAATTAACAACCTCTAAATTCTAAGTTGACATTGATTAAAGTTTTTTGAAAAACCTATTAGATTTCCACCAATACGCACTGGGCCCGCGTGGTGGATTACGGCCCATTCCCTCTCCTAGAGAGGAGGCCAGAGTCCCAGCAGTGGGGACATTAAAAAGTCTAATAATGATGATGATGATGATTAGATTTCAAGAAAATCAGTTGCAAGAACCATAACAGAAAACTTGAATTTACCAGTACGGTACTTGCGTTTGATTAATTCATTAAATCCTAAGCAAACGCCAGCGTTCACTCTGTCATTGTGTTTCTATTGGGTCTATAATTGAAAGGTTAAGAATACACTTCCCTTATAAAACATTATTAAATTACTGGTTAAAAGTGTATGATCTGTTACACCTGTTACATGGAATAATATTCCACAACATCGCCTAGTTCCAAGCTAAGCAGAGCTTGTGTTATGGGTACTAGACAACTGATAAACATATTCATATATTTCTAAATACATACATATTATAGATAAATTACACTCAGACACAGAACAAAAATGATCATGCTCATCACATAAACATTTGTCCTGGGTGGGAATCGAACCCACGACCTCCGGCATAGCAGTCAGGGCCACTAAACTACCAGGCCAGTTAAAATCCAAATAGGAATGAACCTATATCGTATTTTTCAGTTGGAAATACTATCATCTGTGCATAATAGAGTTGCTGCACAGCACAGTAAAAACTTTTTCTATGGCACAACAGCACAGTATTACTGTGAGTAATATTATATGTACAAATTATAACATAATTTTGTTAAAATTGTATGATATTTTATAATGTTTATTTTTCAGTTAACTTCACTGGTAATGTTGCTGATTGGGTAAAGAAGAAACTTAACACCCCTGTAGTATTCACAATATACATGAAAAAAGATTTCACACACTTCTTTCCTACTGCTAAAGATATAGAACCACTGACAGAAGAATTAGCTACTATGATAAAGGAAATAATACTCTTGGCTAACAGTATCTATAGTCCACTATTCAGCCATCAGATTAGACATTCCATTTCAATAACAGCTATATTTATAAATATATTATGTGTTTTGTTGATATAAAATGTTGTACCAGTTAGTTCCCATAGCATAGTTTGTAATGCTATTCACAAAATAAAGCTTGCTTTTGTTGACCAATTGTTATACCTATTTAAAACATGTAGAACATATTTTTATGGCTATAAATTTGAAGAAGTATCTCTAAGAGCCACATAGAAAATATGACAAGAGTACAACCTACATTCATTGAGATAAATATTTCCATGAAGCCATCACTGATAATATTATACATGGTGAATCATCATAGTTTTCATATAAACTTAGGCATCATCAATATTAAAGTATTAATTCATGAATCCCCAAGCGACCACCGGTGGCCGCGCATCTATTGTCTTACTATTGTGTCTCTAATTGACGGTATCTGAAGGGTTAATACTACTGTAAAATAACACTATGTGGACACCTTGTATTAGCAGTGTTTATAAAAATAAAATGTTTGTTGACAAAACTTTTACCTGCCCTGGTGGCATATGTCCAATTTGATGCTGCATATATCCATGAGGTGGACCTTGCCCTGGCATGTTTGGATGTTGTGGTGCACCTGGGTGACCATTAGGTCCAGGTGGGTGAGCACCTCCAGGACCTAATGGATGACCCGGTGGTCCTGGCATATGTGAGCCCACCATATGCGGAGGCATTTGATGTCCACTTGGCGGCATACCAGGATGCTGTTGAGGCACGCCAGGGGGGCCATTAGAGTTCGCCGCTATAGGATGCGCTGGACCTGACGGCGACATGTGATTGGGCAGCGGAGGCTGTCCGCCACCCGACGGATGCGACGGCGGTGGTCCGTTGACATGTTGCTGGTTGTAAGGGCTATGCGGAGACTGAGGTGGAGCCGGACTCTGAGTGGGTGGACCCATAGGGCTCGGTGCCTGCGGTGGCGGCATTGGGCTACTCTGAGGTGACGGACTAGCCATCTTTTCAAAACAGTTATCACTGAATGCACATTTCACACTGATTTTTACAAAACAGTTACACACGCTAACTCCGTGTTCAGAGAAAAGTTAATGTCAATGATAGTACATATTAATTCAATACACAATAACGAAGTTTTTACCCGGCAGATATAAAAATAAGTATCACATTTATTCCTTTGAGCGCTGATGACGATATTTTTCCAATTAAAACAGTAAAATAATAAAATACAACATCCCAATCAATGCAACTTCACATTCAATGTTGCTATCACACAAATTTGTTAAGAACAATTTTCAGTTGCCAATGTTGCCATACTATTCGGTGTGGCAACTAACCTACAGTGCGTTTCACTTAAGAAGTTACATTGCTGTCATGTTGGTAGTTTTGAAAATAATGTTGCCATACTTTTAGCAATTAAATTACTTGATATGAGGGAGATTAACTGATACTTCGTTACTTTAACAATTGCCTTTTTTTATTGTTACTATTTTTGTATAAAATATAGGGCGCTGGGCTCCATTCCGATTGTCTTACAATTCTTTCAAATAACGAAAACGCCACGCCACAGTATAGTTCCTCTCTATTAACAACTTCCTTTGAGACCTACTTTTTTTAAAATAAAATCCCATTCCTCTCATAATTTTCCATAAAGTGTTGCAGCTACCGTTAAAATCGATTTCGTTTCACATTTCGGGGAACAATTTTGGTAGAGTAGGCAACTCTTTCCTTTTTTCCCTTCTTTTTGTGTAGACAGACAGGGGAGCCAACATTACGCCGATGTAACTTCTTAAGTGAAGCGCACTGTATGTTACAAAGTAAAATACTCTGTGAACTAAACTATGGTACTCAGCACAGAACAGTAAATACAAGAAAACAATAAACGTTGTACACGGACACCAGTAATATTCCATTATCGAGATTACGAGGCGATTCTCGCCAAAGTGGATGAGCGAGAGGTATGAATGTTTAGACGAAGAAACTTTTTTATATTCTTTGAATTATCGTATGTTTGAGATGAGAAATTCCCAGCATCTGAATTGGCTTTTATGGTGAACGTTGAACTAATGAAGTATTCAGAACTGACGAAAACGTAGCTAAAAGACTTAGAGCCCAAGCTAAAGTATTAACAAAAAAACACTTGCGTCTGACGACGCAGCGTTCCGAATTGCGATAAAAGAAAGCAAAGACCTACTCTAAAAATAAAAATAATTATATCGCGAATCCGACCAAATTTCATAGTCACAAAATCAATGGTCTGTTCAGTAATGATAATAGCAGTATGTTACAAAGTACTCTGTGGATAATAGTGACGTTGCGCGTTGGTCGGATTCGCGATATTATCGCTTTTGCCTCAATTCGGAACGCAAGGTGACACTGACATCGCATGACATTTATCAACTTATCAAGAAAATCGAATGCACATTGCACTCATTATGTGCCGAAAATATTTGAAATCTCAAGGACTTGTTATCTTTTATTCAAAGGTTTAGCAATCGATAAACAGCAAAAGGAATAGTTCTTATTATGAGAATCATATCATGAGAAAGTAGCTCGAATCTTTCCGACCACAAAACAAAGAAACCGGTTTCATACCGGCGGTAAAACATGGATGAAGATGAGGAATACACTGAAACTGCTTGGACTTACATAGCATTGTGTGGTGAACCCACTTTATATGAAGGACTCCGATTTGCCAAGGATTTAATCATCGCTAACATAACTCTGCGTCTAATAATACAGTTTGTACCGTTGCCTCATAACGTTCGTCATAGTTTAAGCTTAGTTATTGGAAGCTTTCTTTTATACCATAACATTGGACCCCCATTTATATGGACTGTAGGACTTACAACTGGTGCTTATGTATTAACGATATTAATATCATATATTACAAAAAAATGGAGGGGACTTTTGATGTGTATATCTGTTATTGGATTCTTGTTATTAAGCGAACTTTATGTACTGAATCCTAAAATGTGGCAACAAATAAGGGGTATCCAGATGATAGCAGCTATGAAGATTATTTCTGTAGCAATTGAACTAGACAGGGATTTATTCAAAAGAATGCTAAACCCAGTTGAATTTGGAGGGTACATACTTTGTCCAGCTAATTGCATATTAGGCCCTTGGATATCATTTCACAACTACAATCAATACCTAGAAGTTAAGTTTTTGTCTAAAAGATGGATAAAAATAATAGTGATAAATCTGTTTTTGTCCATGGTATTCTTGGTTTTATCTAATTGTATTGTACCATGGTACATTGATGATGAAATGCCCAAATGGTTAACAGCATATAGAGATGCACAAGCTTTTAGAATGTCACACTATTTTGTGTCAAGTCTGTCTATTGTATCAATGATAAGTGCAGGATTTGGACTCACAAATGATTGTCACTCTGAGGTTCATGTCACCAAACCATTTTTTATTGAATTGCCAAGATCTCTAGTCCAAGTGGTGATTTATTGGAATATGCCTATGCATCAGTGGTTGAAAAACTATGTTTTTAAAACTTGCCAGCCATATGGCCAATTTACAGCCATATTTATTACTTACACTGTGTCATCATTACTCCATGGCTTAAATTTCCAATTTTCAGCAGTTCTTCTCAGTATCGGAACATTCTCATATGTTGAGTATAATCTACGCTATAAAGTAGCGTCAACTCTGGAGGTGTGTTGTTTAGCAAATCCTTGCAGTAAACAATGTGATCACAAATTTAAAAAGAATAGTATACTTGCTTTAATCACAAACACTATATTTTCTATAATTACTATCATACACCTTGCTTATCTAGGTGTGATGTTTGAAGCATCATTTTCAGTGCAAGAATCAGGTTACTCATACTTCCATACTATAAGTAAGTGGGAAAATCTTAATTATTTTAGTCATGGTCTAGCTGCCTTTTTGTATGTGATTTATTTACTGATGTGATAAGTTGTATTCCTAGTGAGTAAGCATCTTTTTATAGTATTTTCTGAATCTCCTCTTGTGATCTCTTTCAGTATTATACATACATTTACATTTTTATTTTATATAAGAAACATGATTGAGCAAAATAGATTTGATAAATAATATTTCTTATGGTAAAAAGTTTTAGGACTTAAATTTAGATTAAAAGAATATCATTCATTTTAAAATGCATTGTTAGATAATTGAAGCAATTATGTTATGTAAGTCAAAAAACTAGTCTTTTTTCAAATAAAATTAAAGTTTTAGGACATTCCATATACTTAACACGAGTTCTAATGAAATAGAACTCATAATATTTAATAGATACAAATTTGATGCTCATTTCTAAGCACATTAATAAATAATTATGTTAAATGCACAATGAGCAATAATATTGATAGTTATATTATTATTTCTAAGTAATCTAAATCTTTTATCTAATATAATTAAAATTGGATAAAAATAATACTAAAAAATTCATAATCACTGCCAATTTATTTCATTGCCTGACTTACTTAAATATTTCTTATGATAATATGAATCAATTGTTGTTGCATTTACTTCATATGCCCCTGTGCTGTTATTATCTACTAACTGTACTTTAAAATTAATGCCGTCTGTGATTTTGACTTCACCAATATTTCCTGAATCTTTGCTTGAATTAAAATATCCTGGTCTTGTATAAATTATTATTACTTTATATTCTTTGGAAACTTTTTGTATCATTCGAAGTACATTTTTTACATATAAATCCATCTTTGTTATTTTTAATCCTTGTTCTGCCCAATAGAACGCTGTTAGAGTATCAAAAATTAACAATGAAATATTTTGATGATGTGCTAGTATGTTGTCCAAATTATGAATAGTTGTATAAAATTGTGTAGCATCATAAATATCTAGTATAAACAAATTGTTGAGAGTTCTATGAAGAACAGTGTCTAATTCAGTATCACAATAAGTATTCAATGATGATACTATCTTTTTTTTCAATGCATTGATAATTTCTTTGTAGTCTAAATGTCCAACTGTGTTAAAAATTAAGACACCTATTGGTCCTTCATTAGACCTGCTAGGTGCTAATGCTTCATTTATCAAATCAATCAATAAAGCAGAAGTATTATTACCAAATACTTCAACAACATCATAATTTTTTAGTCCAGGCTGGAATAAATTTGAGTAAAAGTTTTCGATAACTGGCTTCTTAATCAGTCTTGCTAGTAGTTGCGCTCCTGACTCAACCTTATATTTAGTCGTTGCCATTATGTGATTTCTCGATTTACTAGAAGGGATCGGGATTTCGAATAAAAATATAATTTGCTGTCTTTCTTTGTTTCCCGATTCCTATTGACCTATTGTTTATTTGGCCTCGAGATTTTTTAGTATGATGTACTTTTTTTTATGATTTTGACTTGGATACTAAAACCTTTTAGTCATGTCTTGTGAATTATTCATCTGATTACCATTAGAATATAATGTTCACATTATTTTTTCAATGTTTATATAGTATTTGGCAGCAAATGTATCAAGTCAACTTTCTCTACAAACTTGGCTGAAGTAGGCAATTTTTTTTTTATCTAATATAAACTGACGCTTGACTGCGATCCCACCTGATGGTAATTCTCAGCGCTATTTTATCGAGATCGGATCTATTTCAATGATTCCACATATTGTCCTGTAGCAAACTGCACTTAGGAAGGGGCCAACTGAGTCTAAGCCTACTGGGGCCAGGCTACAACGGCCACTAAACTTCACTCGAAGAAATCCTACCAAAAAAACGAATGACATGAAAAGCAATCCGTCAAACCACACAGTGTTCTTATTTCTATTGTAAAATCAAATAAATAAAGATGTTCAAAAGTCTCGGTGATTTCAACTAAAACGGCCACTAAAATTCACTCGAAGAAATACTGCCAAAAAAACTGATGACATGAAAAGGAATCAAATCACAGAGTAATCTAATTTCTATTGAAAAATCAAATAAATAAAAATGTTCAAAAGTGTCGATGATTTCTAAACGTAAAGCAAAGCTTGATCCACACGCAGCGCTTGGTTGGTTTAATGAACGTTTTTTACCGTAGGCGCTGCGCAAATGGAAACACTTTTTGTTCCAGTTACCGACACCGAACACTTTTTTATTAGCTTCACCTGTATGTTTGCGTGTTGATCGTCATGAGAATGTGTTAAATGAAAGTAACTGGACTGGACACAAAAAATTTTTGCGTAAGCACAAGGAGTGGAAGATTTCACACTGGTGCTATAAGCCGGGTACTCATTAGCGAGCTTTAACCGTAACTTATGTACAGTAACGAGGTTCTAGTGTGTACGCGTTTTACAATTACGGCTCACGACGTCGCCGGAACGCTTTCACCGAGCGTACTCATTTTGCAAGCTGTAACTGTAACTAAACAGATACAGTAACGAGGTTCTAGTGTGTACTAAAACTGAGGGCAAAGCAGGTCTCCCCCTGTTCTGCCCTCAGTTTTGGTTTGTAACTCCACGATGTCGGACGGAGTGTCTCTCGCCTGTGCAGCATACTTACTTCTCGATGATCATAAACGGCCACGAAGATGGTGGATTCATAGAATGTATCGAGAAAGAAGTGATCTACTGTTCATATTGAAAAATCAAGAAATTAGTGGTCCTCGTCCTCTTGACATCCACGAACGCACTGCGAGCGCCCTTTGATTCGCGGCAAAAACCGACAATCGTCGGCTCGCTGCGAGTCACTCGTGTAGCGTTCGTCGCAGGCTCGCGAACCACGTACACATTATGCATGTGGTAACAGTAACGGTTACAGTTACGTGTAACGTTACGGGTTTAGAAATGAGTGCGTTGTAAACGTCGGCTCGCTGCAAGCCGCACGCGTACCGCTCGCAGCAGGTTTGCGAACCACGGACACACTATGTTTTTTTGGTTACAGTTACGGCTCGCTAGTGAGTACCCGGCTATAGAAATCAAATATCCGTAGCTTGTATCTGACCCAAGACACGTTTGCGCCCGTTTTTTATAGCAATTTAAACTTTATTGACTAATCCACAATGTACAAATTCTTAGCAGTGAACAAACCGCGCGGCAGCCTCATATCGCCCGCGTGACGTTGAAACTTCATTAAAATAGAATGAATTCCGATGAAATCTTTTAAATTTCTGTTTTCCATTCTTTTGTGTTGTCCGTACAAATAATAGGCAAAAATCAAGAATTGCATTGGTGCATGAAAGGAGCCTCCCCGAGCGACGTACCTCCCGATTTCCTGTTACGTCCGGCGCACCCTGGGCAATCGACTTAAGTCGATTGGCAAATCCTTTCACCACGATGGCAAACTTAAACTCTAACAGGCCCATCTCAGGGCCAAGCAGTCCACTGACGAAACCAGCCTTGTGTGTAATCTCGATCAACATCGAAGGGTTCTCACAGAATAAAGCAGAAATTCTCTCAGAATTAGCTCGCAAGACACACTGTGATATCCTATGTGTTCAGGAAACTCATCGAGATTCCACACAGAGCAGGCCTTACATTCCTGGACTGTCACTTGTCGCCGAGATCTGTCACCCGAAGCACGGTAACGCAGTGTTTGCTGCTCCCGGCGTAAGTATCTTATCCACAAAGTGTTATAACGATAATAACATCGAAGTTGTCATAGTAGACCTCGGTAACTGCACTGTCACATCTGTGTACAAACCCCCTGGTGCTCCTTTTCAATTTGACTCACCTGATTTTGACACTCAGCAAACAAATATAGTAGTCGGTGACTTTAATAGTCACAGTACCAGCTGGGGTTACCGATCAACAAACTCGGAGGGTCAATCTGTCGAAGAATGGGTAGAGGCTAACGATTTGAGCCTAATCCATGATCCGAAACTACCAGCATCTTTTAATAGCGGACGATGGAAGCGCGGGTACAATCCAGACTTAATTTTTGTCAGCTCGAGTATCAGTTCCCAGACCAAAAAGACTGTTTGTCACCCAATCCCCCGAACCCAACATAGACCGATCATGTGCAACATCCAGTCAGTAGTCAGCCCAGTGGTTGTCCCATTCAAACGCCGCTTTAACTATCTGAAAGCTAACTGGGATCAATTCTCGAGGTCTATATATGATAAATTACTTGACATTCCACCTATTCCGCAAAATTATGAGAAATTCGTTGACGTAGTCGCACTAACTTCCCGAAAATATATCCCCCGAGGTTGTCGCACATCTTACATCCCCGGAATATCCCCGGAATCAAGCGAACTACTCAAGACGTACGAACAACTCTACGCTGATGACCCTTTCTCAGCAGAAACCGTTGAAACTGGTGAAAATCTGCTGTCACTTATAAGCGAACGACGTAAGGAAAAATGGGTTGATACGGTCACTAATATCGACATGACTCACAATAGTAAAAAAGCATGGTCGACTATCCGCAAGCTCACTAGCGAGCCACCTCTTCCTCATACGCCCAGCTCAGTGACGGCTAACCAAGTTGCCCACCAACTCCTCCTAAACGGCAAACCACCACAACGGCTCGGCAAAGTTCCCAAAAATAACTACCCGTCATCTTCCAGTGAATCTGTGTGTGACCCATTCCAACTATCAGACATCGTCCAAGCCATTCAGAAGCTAAGTTCTGGTAAGGCCTCCGGAGTTGACGATATTTCAGTCGAGCAAATTAAACACCTTGGCCCAATATCTGTGTCGTGGCTGCTGCGACTCTTCAATTTCTGCTTGGAGTCGGCGAACATTCCTCGACTTTGGAGAAGATCAAGAGTTATCGCTATACCCAAGCCTGGGAAACAGCACGACGATCCTAAAAACTTTCGCCCAATATCTCTGCTGTGCCACACTTATAAACTATTTGAAAGGCTACTGCTAGCTCGTCTTACAAAACTTGTCGGTTCAAAACTCATACCAGAGCAAGCTGGTTTTCGACCTGGAAAGTCTTGTTGCAGCCAAGTCCTTAACCTAACGCAACACATTGAGGATGGTTTCGAAACCAAGAAAATGACGGGCGCAGTGTTTGTGGACTTGTCAGCTGCCTACGATACCGTCAACATTCGGCGCTTGTTGTGGAAAGTCACCAGTCTAACAGAGGACCCAAAGTTTACTCGAATTCTTAGAGAACTCCTTAGTAACCGACGATTTCAAGTGAGCCTCCTTAATGATAAGAGCAAGTGGCGAACTCAAAAAAATGGATTGCCACAGGGTAGTGTTCTGGCTCCCTTGCTGTTTAACATATACACCAATGACCAACCGGTGAGCCCTAATACAACCCGCTTTCTGTATGCAGACGACCTAGCATTAACTTGCCAAGCTACTGATTTTGAGGAGATTGAGGCCAACCTTATCACCGCCCTTTCAGATCTTAGCCAGTATTATACTGCTAATGCGTTGAAACCAAATCCCTCAAAAACCCAGTCGTGCGTCTTCCACCTACGTAACAGACAAGCGGGTCGAACACTCAATATCTCGTGGCAGGGGGTTCCAATCACACATAGCCCCCATCCAAGATATCTCGGCGTTACTTTGGACAGGTCCCTTAATTACAAAGAGAATTGCGTGAACGTTAAGCGGAAGGTGCATGCAAGAAATAACCTACTACGTCGCCTAACATCCACTAAATGGGGGGCGTCTCCACAAGTTCTGCGAACAACTGGGATGGCGCTCTGCTTCTCTGCTGGTGAATATGCCTGTCCAGTATGGAGTCGCTCCGCCCACTCCAACTTAGTGGATACAGCACTTAACGAGACATGCCGGATTGCTACTGGTTGCCTTAAACCGACTCCGGTACGAATGCTGTATCCACTAATCGGTATTGCGCCCCCAGAAGTTCGCAGGGCTGTGGCTAACCGCATAGAAAGGGCTAAACAACAAAGTGACCCTCGCCATCCAATGCACAATTACTGCTCGGTGCCTCGAAGACTTAAAAGTCGTAGAAGCTTTGTTGCAAGCGTGAGCCCATCTCAAAGTAACGCGACGTCGGAGAGATGCGACCTCTGGCGGGATAAGTTTAGACCTCCTGAAGATTATATCGAGCCATCGGAGAGCCTCTCTCCTGGACACGAGTTGCCATGGTCAACCTGGAAAACCCTAAACAGACTCCGCACCCAGGTTGGGCGCAGCAAAGACAATCTCCACAGGTGGGGGTTCTCGGATGGTTCCGATCTTCAGTGTCTGTGCGGCGTCACTCCGCAGACGATGTCTCACCTTCCGTCCTGCACCACGTGCCCGGTCACCTGCTTACGTAAGGACCTAATGACAGCATCAGCGGACGGCATTGCAGTGGCCGATTTCTGGGCTGGGCAAGGAATTTGACTGATTTTGCCATCGATACGCTAAGAAGAAGAAGATAGGCAAACACAAGTTTTTTTTTAAATCAGATTACGCATGATGATGATGATGATACCTACATGTGAATTTCAAGAAAGATTGGAAGCAACTAATCGGCTGCGCTGCGGTCACGTTGTTTAAGCGCCAAATATTTCCATGTCATATAAACGCACCCTAAGCGCGCACGCCATTACGGTGCTCGCCCACGTCAGACCTTTTGTAGGACAGATAATCGGGCCGATTTTGTATATTTGTAACTTTGTTCTGTATTTCTGACCGACTTTTTGTAGGACGTGTGCGTTGCACTATTGTTCTATTTTTCTCATACAAAAAATCGGTCACCGATTATCAGACGTGGGCGAACAGGCAAAGTTGTTCCAACTTCCAAGATTTATTATGTCGATGCTTCCAAGTGACCGTAAGCAAGTACTAGAGATGGGTTTCTTCTACCCGATAAATACCCAAAGCATCCGGTTACTGAGTATTTACTCGGTCTGTGAATACCTTTTTTATTGTGTCTGCAACTCAAATATCTTGGGGTCGAAAACAACTTTGGTTACTAGTTTAGTTAATATTCATGGTCGCGTGCTATACCACGTTGTTGCTAAAAATTTAAAGCAGTTGTGCTAAAAAAACTTAAAAAAATTAAACAAAAAAATGAAGAAGATAGAAGACGAAAGACAGAAGATATTTATTTTGCAAATAGTATACAATCAACCATATAAAACAAACATCTATTCCATATTTGTAAAAAGGCCGAACAATGTTTATTGTTTTTACGCATAGTTTTTGGACATTCATCATCATCATCAGCCCTTATAATGTTCCCGCTGCTGGCACTTAGGCCGCTTCTCTAGAAGAGGGAATGGACCGTAAATCCACTACGCGGGCCCAGTGCGGGTTGGTGAATGACTCATGTATTCGAATTTTTGGTTCTAGTTTCCTCACGAAGTTTTAGATGTTTTTTTGGGTATTAAATCTGTTAAATACCCCGTTTAAAAACCATTTTTGTTTAAATTGACGCGCTATTAGTTATCGTGACTCGGAACGTTGGCCCTATGACGATGCTGTCACTGTCATTCATGTCATAATAATGTCATGTTAGTAGCTGTAGATTTATTCGAAATTGGTTTTACTTATTGCTTAATTTTATAAAAAGAGTTAAATACAAACTAGAAAATTAATTTGTTCTTAGTGGTAAAAATTACTCTAAAATGTCAAGGTGTAAAACATCAAGGTGATTTAGGTCGTGTAAAATCAACGTGTTTAAAATCCGTTTACTCCCGCCCGTCAAAAACTTCGTGCTTCAAAATGTTATTTAAAAATTACTTAATCGTTTTACCATTCTTATTAGTGTTATTCCAATGTGCCTTGTCGGAATTGATAACATTGTCCATACTTGGTACTTCTGCTATTGCGGCAGGCTGGTACAAATGGAATACGATAAAAGATAACACATATTGTCGGTATGTGGAATGTTGTAACGATCAACATGTTCCTTTTGATATAAATAGTGAGTAGAAATCTTAATTATGTGTTATTATTTTTAATTCTCGATATTATTTTAATAGTATGTACTGCACCTTCTTAATCTAAACAATTAAAATTAAGCCTTGAAATCAAACAGTTTAAGATAACCTTGTGCTTTTTATTTACAGATTTAAAATCATCATTATCTTTAAGAATGTTTGGGCAGCCCTTGGTTGATGAATTAGTTAACATAATGTATGCACACAAAGAGGCAGTACATGATGAGAACAAAAGAAACAAAAAGGCTTTAGTTATAAGCCTCCATGGCTGGCCAGGTGTTGGTAAAAACTATGCAGCTACTATGATAGCCGAAGCACTCTATGCTAAAGGTATGCACAGCAAATATGTGAAGCTGTTTATGGGGAAAAAAGATTTTGACTGTTCTGCCTTGCAGCAGAAAAAAGTGAGTTATATTATAGTACATTATGATCAATAATACTGGTAAACTCCATCATCATTATTTGAATCTAAATAATATTTCAGGAAGACTTGGTGGCAACTTTAAATAGAATTGTTAAAAAATGTCCAAGGTCACTTATCATTTTTGATGAAATCCATGACATGTGTCCCTCTGTATTGGACACCATCAAACCAATGCTTGATCACCATCATGCTGTAGATGGTATTGATTATAGGTAAGCATAGTGTTTTTACACTTTACATACCAAGGCCCATTTTCAATTAGTTTTTGCAGACAACCACTTTTAATTATTTTTTCTATGGCCATTTTAACCATCCTATACATGCTTGTTGGTTTATCAAGCCAACAAAATACTTAATTGCTCTAAACTTTTTGTCTGAGACTTTTTGGTGGGAAAACATTCAATCTCTTCTTGCACTCTTTTTGTCTTTGAGACTGCTTTAAATATTGTTTACTATATCCATTGACAAAATTTGGTGCAGATATAGGAAGTTTAAAAATTTGTTGCATTGTTCATATCTGCAGTAGTTTTACATTTATCATTTATTGGATTTAACTACTATTTTTATAACTATTGTATACATATTAAATATATTTTCTATTTCATTATAGAGATAGTATTTTTATATTCATATCAAATATTGGAGGTCAAGAAATAGCAACAAAACTGTTGGATCTATATGGGCAAGGCGTTAAAAGGAATGATGTTGCATTTCATGATTTTGAGCCAATTATAAGGAGGACAGCATATTTTCAAGGTGATTTGGTTTTTACAAACTTTTTTTATGTTTCCAGCTGTGTATAAACTTCTGAAGCATGTCTTTTTGTCTGTATAGATAGATTTGACAAAAAGGCTGTCAGTAAGTATAACTTTCAGCACAGACAATATGTTGATGCTTCAACAAGCACGGACAGTGTTAAATGATAGAGGCTGGGTGCAAACGTGTTTTGTATCAGATAAGCTACCAAAGAATTTTTAATTTCTATAGAACCAATATGAAATCATGCCCTCCCTGGGAATATGTAAACATTTTTTGTGTCCAGTTGCTTCCACTTAACACATACTCATGACAATCAAAAATGTTCAGTGTCGGTAACTGGAACAAAAAGTGTCTGTTTGTACAGCACCTAAAATAATTAAATATTTCAGGAGGGTTTGAAAAGGCAGCTGCTATAGCAAATCATTTGATTGACCATTACGTGCCATTCTTACCATTGGAGCAGCAACATGTAGAAATGTGTGCCCTGGCTGAGTTTCGTGCACATGCTATTTATCATCCTACTGAGGAAATGATGACGTAAGTACGAATTTTATTATTACCAGACAAACCATTGTATGTACTTCTTTAGAATATAAATTATTTTAAATAAAAGCAACAACTTTTTCAATGTGATTGTAAAACACAGTCATAATTAAATAATATTTTATTTACAATAAGCTTAAAATAACATTGTTTTTCATTTACATTGTTTACAGGGAAGCATTATCTGTTATAACATATGGGCCGAATGAAGACCAGCCAATATTTGCCAACAATGGCTGCAAGCGATTTACAAGACACATTCCTTATATTATTCAGAAGCATAAACAGAAGATAGAGCTGTAGTCACTCTCTTATTTAAGGGTAACCTTGTGATATTTTCAACAGATTTTTTATTTGTTGAGTTAATAATTTATTTAGCTTTAAACCTTGTTTGTACAAAATAGTTGTTATTAAAAAAAGAGCAGCATTTTAATATGCATTTGGTTTGTGTAAATATCTTTTTTAAAAAGTGACCAAGTCTCCCCTTAAATAAAGATTAAAACGAAAACTTTTTAAAAATTATTTTAGTTATAAAACTGTTTTCTTCACTTGGGTAAAATCATGTATTTATTCATTGTTAAAGTTGCTATCTATGTACTGGGATCTAACTTTTATTTCAATTAATTTACATGCTAATAAATGATCTGTAAATAATACCTCAACTAACAAACTAAATGTTTTATGCAAGAAATAAGAAATGTTCTCTCTATGTGTAAACTGTATTTTTTATAAGCACTGAAAGTGACTTCTTGCAATAAACAATTAAAATATAACATAGTCTATAATTGGATTGCATTGTTAACTAGGAATCACACTTTACCTTATGGCTTTAGAAAATAAAGAAATATCTAGCAGTTTTAGAATACACACAAATGCAAGAAGTTGTCTGGATAACTCATATGCTCAGAGAGCCATTGTAGTGGTGTATCTGCAGGAACTATTATTCCATGTGTTCTCAATTGTACTGAAAGAAAAGAAAGGCACCCAATAAGTTTCACACATTTTCTTTTTGGACCACAGGTTTCTTTAAAAAAATAAATACATTCAATATTGCTCCATGCGAGAATGTATCTCACATAAAACCAGCTCATTGAAATAAAGAATTCTACAAACCATTATGTTTGTCAGGATATAGCTCAGCAACCATTTGTTGCAGTGTCTTCCTACTGCCATCATTGTTTTTGGGGCTGACTAGGCGTTGACTACAAGTTCCATCATCTGAGTATAACTTTATAGGAATGTGTTTAAAACCTTCATTATCTCCATGTGATTCCATCAGTCGTCGGTTTATTGCCCAAAACTGGTCAAATTTGTCTGAAAAAAAAAAAATAGAAAAAGTTTGAATAATACCCAGGTATATATGTTTTATTACATTGTACCTCTCATGACATAAAAAACATCATTTACATAGCAGAAAAGAAGTAGCACTAAAATTTATGTAAACCCAATATAACAAACCTTTGGGATACCATCAATTAAGAGACAATGACAGAGCAAATGTCGGCGTTCGCTTGGGGTTTAATGAATTAAGGTTTGTAATTACCATTTTGTAAACCAAGCCATAGCTGGTTGTGATCTTTTTTCTGCATTGTTGACATGACTTGTCCTCTGTGTTTAAGAACATCAGCCTCTTTCACAGTTGACATAAAATGAGCTTCCACAACATCTCTGTAACAAATTTGCACATTTTTTAAAACAATCAAGAGCAAATGAACAATATAGGGTTGGAAACTTTTGTAAGTATTAAGCTTTCGAGTATTGTAATTAGAAACACAATGAGAGAGTGAACACCGGTGTTTGCTTGGGGTTTAATGAATTAATGGTTTACACTTACTTATTAGTACAATGGAGAAGGACATCTTCAGGGAATTTGGTGAAGTGCACAGTTAGATGCCAGGGCAGTTGAGGATCGTTTCCACAAAACAAATCATAAAGAAAGCCTATTGGGTAGTGCCATTTGAGTGGCTGACCATTATAATCTAACCACATTTCACTATCAGAGTTTTCTTGAGATATGTAGCGTAAAAAATGTCTTTTCATCTGAAAATATCAAATACGACACACAATCAGTAAATTTACGGTAGATAAAACTATAATAGTGCTAGTTCTACAAGCTTTTTTCGAGAAATAATTTCAACTAACCTTGTCTGTTACAAGAGGGAAGTAGCTGAGTCTAGGGACCATCACATAAAATGCATCAGGTTGTTGTATTTCCATAATTTCTTCTTGAGCCAATTGAAAACAAATTGGCAACTTTCCGTCCCATATTTCACGTAGAACTTCCCTATCGTTAGCCATGAAGAACGACGAGAACGTGTATTTGAACTAGCTTTACCGCAAAATTTAGTTGATGAAATCCAGTTTGATTGAAAAGACAAGAGAATAATATTTAAAGCGACTTGGAGTAATCAGTAGGCAATATATTTCGATAACAAAGGGAAGGGGTGAAGGGGACTGCTCGCTGATATGACACATGGATGACACTGACAACTGGAAATTGTAGTGCTGCCAACAACCAAAGAGAGTTGATATTCTGAGATCCGTAGAAGAAATCTCTTCCGTCATCTGTTAATCGATTATGAAAAATATTATGTGCTAGATAATATGTTTATTAGTACATTCCGAATAGGTTGCCTAAATAAATCTGGTGCCACATGGCCCGCATGCCGTCATCTGCTGGTCTTTTGGGTCAATAGTAAACTTATTTACTGTTGACCCGAAAAGTCAGTATGAATTACAGTTGCTGGCTTGGCTTGGATAAACATAAACAAGGCAAAAAGGCAGACACAAGACGAACAGTTAGTACGTAGGGTATATAAGATCCTTGGTTAGACGCAGTCAATAGAATAAAAAATCTTGTATCAGCAATCTTAAATGGAAAACCATGTTACTAAAACGATGAGGCGATATAGTCTAACATTTCAGCCTGTCCAAATAAGGTGAAGTAAAAAAAGAGTCAATGTCAAAGTCAGATGTCAGTCAATTTCGTTGTCAAAAACACGTGCATTTATTGCTAAAACTTGTTTCTATAAAGAACTTAGCGTTGCAATTTCTTATTATACTGAATTAATTGTGCTTTATTTCGTCCAATAATCAATTACTGCAAAATAGACACATTTCTGTTTGTTGTTTTTGTTTTAAAGACCCTGTGAATCATGGGAAAGAAAAGGAAACTTGGAGCGAAAGATGATGAATTTGAATTTGACCCGATACCGCGACATTTAGTCACTTCACATATAAAAAAACAAGAAAAACGTCTCGTGGTAATATTGGAAAACGCACAGCTGGAGACGGTGAAGGTAGGAAAACCAAACTTTTTAACTAAACTATTTATTCGTAACAATATTTTCTTGTGTGAATTATAACCTTCTGTTTTGATTTCAGACTGGCAATAGTTTTGAGCTGCTAAACTGTGACGATCATGCTAATATTCTAAGAAAAAATGACAGAGATCCTGGATCATGTAGACCTGACATCACTCATCAATCACTTTTAATGTTAATGGACTCTCCTCTGAACAGAGCTGGCTTACTGCAAGTTTACATTCACACAGAGAAAAATGTTCTTATAGAAATAAACCCACAAACTAGAATTCCACGAACTTTTAAAAGATTTGCTGGCTTAATGGGTAAGTTCCTAATAAAATAAACACTGATGTATAGTATAGTAAATCATACAGTCAATACATTTGGTTGTAGTGTCTTTGCTATTTTGTCAACCAACCTATTTATTTGTTTCGTTTATTTTAAGACATTTATTTTTATATTTCCAGTTCAACTTCTTCACAAGTTTGCAATAAGAGCATCAGACGGCCCTATGAAGCTACTCAAAGTTATAAAAAACCCTGTCACATCACATTTACCTGTTGGTGTAAGGAAAGTGACCATGTCTTTTAGTTCTACAGTTGTGAAGAACTGTAGAGAGTTAGTCCCCAAAGACGAGCCTATAGTCATGATTATTGGTGCTATGGCTCATGGTAAAGTAGAAGTAGATTACTCAGAAGAAGCGATATCAATCAGTAACTATCCTTTGTCAGCTGCTTTAACTTGTGCTAAATTATGTACAGCTTTTGAAGAAGTGTGGGACGTGGCATAAGTAATAAATTGTTAAAAGTTCCCACAATGGTTTTATTATAATTTTAGGTTTCTTTCGGCTAAGGATAAAAGAGTTCAAATTTTTTCAATTTTGCATCATCTGTTTTTTTGAAGTTAGTGCAAAAGAATTGATTCACGACATGGATTAATAAAACTGGCAATTTTTATATGTTTGCAAGTAACGATCACAATAATAGTTGGTTATTCTTTTATTACTTATTATTATTGATAATTAGAGATACATTGCGTTTCTGCCTGACCCTGTTTTTTTTTCTATGGAGCAAGATCATTTTCCGTTGACTGCTGGACTAATAATTTAATAAAGAATTCATCATCATCATCATCATTTCAGCCGATATACGTCCACAGCTGGACATAGGCCTCCCCCAAGCGTCGCCACAACGAACGTTCCTGGGCGTCTCGCATCCATCGGCTTCCCGCAACCTTCACCAGGTCATCAGACCACCTTGTTGGAGGCCTTCCAACGTTGCGTCTTCCGGTACGCCGTCGCCACTCCAGAACCTTTCGGTCCCAACGGCCATCTGTTCTGCGAGCAATGTGCCCTGCCCATTGCCACTTAAGTTTGGCAATTCTTTGCGCTATGTCGGCAACCTTAGTTCTCCTGCGGATGTCTTCATTTTTGATTCGATCACGCAAGGTAACCCCGAGCATAAAGAATTCAGTCAATACCAATGTTACCTGTACGACATGCCTTACCTACCTGAATGCTAGAGAAAATAAAAAGAGGGTAATGCAATGTGACCTATGACCATTATAGTGACTGTATCACTGATAAAATGATTTATAAAAATTACGATAATAATTCTCCGCTTGCGGTTAGCCGACGACTGCGCCATAGATGTTGTTACATCTTTCCCCTCCGGAGATTGGAAATTGACGGTTTTTGATGCGTCGTCTTATACCTATCTTTTGACGTTGCTATGCTACAGTTTTCGGATGAGGCACAGGCACTGTTATTCCCTGGTGAGTCAGATGTGGTACAGTGCTGACATTTATGCTAGGGCGTTGGACGTGATACGTACAGCATTACGTTGAGACTGACTGCTGGTGTCGACCAGGAGAGGCTATTCATGGCTCTTCATGTAACTGGCTGGAGGTGCAGTGTGCTTAGCCTGGCCAAAGTCGCTGATTGGGCTGAAGGGGATGACTAGGTTTGTACAGGTTGGTCAGGAACCCGCTAAAGTCGTGGCTGTATGGCTCGCTGCACTAGAGCTTGAGGAAGTGATGATAACGTCACGATGTATTATTTCTAGTAGCTGATTTTTCATAGTCGATGGCGAAACAGTGTGTAATATCCTACAAACCTCTGTTAAAAAGAAGGAATTCTCTGACCAGACTCAGTGCCGACGTTAGGGGAGGGCACGATGGGGCGACGGCCCAGGACGACAAATTCAGGGGCGCCAAGGTCTGGAGTTGGAGTCTCCTGTCTCCCCTGGTGCAAACCCAAAACACAAAACTGTGCTCTACTCTCTGTGCATATGCATATTTTTTATTGAGATTTTTTTAGATGGATTTTCTGAGGGTATGTGGTCGCTCCTCACTCACACTGCACTTACGCTTAGGATTGATGCGATACTTCCATCTGGGCGCCACAATATTTTCGCCCGGGTTGTCAGTTGCCCTTACGCCGGCACTGGATGTACTATTAGGTTCAATCGCGCAGAGAACTATAATATCGCGATGCAGAATTTTGTAGTTTAGTTCCTATTCGGCGGCATAGATGTCGCCACACGTTTCAAACGCAAGAATTTTATTAATTGACTTTCTCAGGATTGCTGTTTTAATACACAAACGAACGAATGAATTCCTATCACGAATTTACAAAGTAAATAAAAGTACCAGTTTGATCCTATCTATACGCTATTCAGAAAAATACATAAAATGCACAACGCCATCTATCAAATATGAAGTTCAACTGTCATCATTAGTTCTATTTTGAGTCTTTGGATGGCGTTGCGTTGCTAGTATCTGAACTGTGTGTGTATCTGAACTTCTTCATTTTTTAATTTCTATCTTTTGACCGATTGTGATGGAACAAACACTAAGTCAGTAATACATCAAGTTACAAACAATTTGTATGTATAAAAGTTATCTAGCTAGCATCAGTTTAGTACCTACATTAAAATTTTACGTGCTGCGTGCACAACTAAATAAACAGAAAAAAAAAATGCTTGAACTGTTTATAGGAAATATTATCGACGTACAAAAACGATTTTTCTAGAGATTTTTTATGCGCTTATAGAAGATAACAAATAGGTGCCGAATTTCGGGATGAAGTTGTTATTTTTTTACTTACCTAGGTACCTACCTATTTATTAGATATTTATTTATCATTTTATCTGTAACTATTTTGAAATCAATTGCAGTGAATAGGTCAAGTCGTATGTCCTGTCCGAATAGTTTAGAAACATTTTCATTTTATTTGTAGGACGGACCCAATTTATTTTAAAGTCAAACCATGATGTTAGAGCTGGAGTAACAAAGCCAACGTGCCGAATTATACTGTGAACGAACAATACAATTTAGATTTTTTGGGAACTATGAAATCTTTCCACATGGCTCATCGGGTGTAGGTACTAAGTGCAATTATGTAGGTTTTTGCAAGCAAATTAGGAGTATCTACCTACACCTAATTTGCTTGCATAAACTGTTCCAACAAAAACTGGAGTGAAATGACATCCTCTAAAACTACAAGTAAGCGGAATCGCACCCTCTTGAAACGAACTAATTGGCTAATTAATTCCAAAAAGCAGTTAGGTAGCTATATAGCAGGGAGAAGAGTCGTGCGAACCAGATGTTTCTATACAACATCTATACTAACACATGAACAAAATTATTTAGAGAAGACAGAGCTTCCAACGATTCAAGTTCGCTCCAATAAAAATATAGAAAATAATCTCATGGAATACTGTTTTTTAAAGTAGCGGAATGTTATAATTATTAGGTGTTAGCCGTTGGTAACATGATATTAATTTGCAATCAAGAACTTGAACTCGGTAGAGATATTTCTGGTAACATCAATCTATTTATTTTTTGTCGAGGTTTGATCCCTGAGTGAACTATCGTTATATTCAACTATCTCGATGGAATGCGAGGGCGGGGTCGGAAGGCCGGGAACTATGGAATGCGTTCATGAGGTTTTGTTTTCTTTTTAAGTGAAACAAAAAGTATACCACGGCCGCCTATTATAACACAATCATATCGTATTATTAGATAAAATACTGCTGAATGCAGCACAAGCAAGCTAAGTATCTGGCATACCTAAGTCATGAATATCTTAGATATGTTGTTTTTTTCTACACGATCGTGTTAGTTGATTTTATTCAAGTTATGGGAGTGTACGACGATAATTTCCAAGTGGTTGTGCACAATCCACATACACGTCATGCCAACATTGTGCATACCGACTTGTAAAAGGATAATGCTTGACATAAGTAATCGTGGCATGATGAAAGCGGTTGGCCGGCCGCCGCCGCCGCGCCGCACGTCGACTTGTGGGACTAGATTCTCGGCAACTTGCCTTATACGGCGTATGGTCTGACTCTGTGAGCCAATTAACTGCACAATAATGTAAACAACTACCTACTATTATAGTATGTACGTACTCGTACCTGACTACTGTACTGGACATACCGATGAACTAATATGACGCGTGATGAATAACACAAGGACTAGCGCGGCCACGGAGATCGACTGCTTGGGCTGCTAGGGAATTCAGAACAGTAGGCTATCTGGTGGGAACATTTAGAATATTCTCCGTACAGTTTAAAGTATACGGTGATTTGGTTTCTGCAATTCCGGTCCTATTTGAGTAGCTACTGCTGTGCAGCGCACTTATAAGTAGATACCGCAGCGGGAACGCAACGCTTTCTTACCGACATGTATGGAAAACTGACCAACAGAAGCTGCCATTCTTCACAACACGTAGCACTACTTAGATATCAAAATACATAGAAAACTATAATAATAGCAAAAACAAACCAAATAATAATAGTATTTTCTGTTAATTGTCAAGACGTAGATGTATGGAGTCCAGTCTATCAGAAGTCCTCCCATAGCTAAAACTGTTTAGCTATGGGAGGACAAATTAATTATTTAATAATTACAAAACTGATTTGTAATTATCAAAATATTTAATTAATTGTAATTATCATTGTAAAAAAAAACAAAAGTACTTAGATTTTTTATCATCGAATCCGTTTTAGAAACGACCGTTAACATGTTGCGTGGCGGAGGCGTCTACATGTCTGCTATGCTACGCGATGCCGAGTTGCCGACGCGACGCCAGTATGGCTACCTGTGCGCTATACAATAGCTATTATGCTACGCTGCGACTTGATGTTAAACCACCTACGCGGTTACGCGACGGCAAAACGGCTACGCGTCTATCAAGATTACTACGTTGGGATTACGATGCGTAACCGCCTACGCGGCTACGTAATGGCAAACCCGCTAAGCGACTACAGCACTACTTAGCTAAACTACGATGCGTAACCGCCTACGCGGCTACGCAACGACGTAACCGCTACGCGTCTGCTACAGAACTACTACGCTAGGACTATGATACTTAACCGCCTACGCTGCTACGCGACGACGTAACCGCTACGCATCTGGTACAGAATTACTACGCTAGGACTACGATGCGTAACCGCCTACGCTGCTACGCGACGACGTAACCGCTACGTGTCTGCTACAGAACTACTACGCTAGGACTACGATGCGTAACCGCCTACGCTGCTACGCGACGACGTAACCGCTACGCATCTGCTACAGAACTACTATGCTAGGACTACGATGCGTAACCGCCTACGCTGCTACGCGACGACGTAACCGCTACGCATCTGCTACAGAATTACTACGCTAGGACTACGATGCGTAACCGCCTACGCTGCTACGCGACGACGTAACCGCTACGTGTCTGCTACAGAACTACTACGCTAGAACTACGATGCGTAACCGCCTACGCTGCTACGCGACGACGTAACCGCTACGCATCTGCTATAGAACTACTACGCTAGGACTACGATGCGTAACCGCCTACGCTGCTAAGCGACGGCATAACCGCTACTCGTTTGCTCTGTAGCAGAGGCGTAGTTCCATAACTACTACGCTACAATGACTACTTTTACTTTGTAACTTCCTACAAGGTTTGGCTACAAAATACAAACTATAGCGTTCTCGTAGCGTCTACGCATCTGAAACGTTAGTACGCGATGGCAGAATAGCTAGACGTTAGGGAATAAACTTTCTTTTTTCTTCTCTTATTATGCAATCAGATATGTAGCCAAATTGAGAGTAATGCAGTCAGGTCCCTATCGAGATTGACTCGTTGTATGCGACTCTTTAGGTAGTTCAGAGTTCAGTGCATATTCGATAGTGAATTGGACCGCGTTAGTCCAGTAGAGATTACAATAGTAGATTCGTATGATGTCGGAAACACTATTTGCATAAGATCTTAAGTAGCAGTAGTTGGTGTATCAGTTGTATTACTTTACTAGTGTACAATAAAGCTGCATTAATTTTTAGAGTTCCGTACTGAAACGGTAAAACGGGACCTTATTACTACTAATGACCTTATTATTACGTTCCGCTGTTCATCCGTCTGTATGTCACCAGGCTGTATCTTATGAACCGTGATTTTTAGACAGTTGAATTTTTAAAGATTTCTGTTACCGCTATAAAATCAAAAACACTAAAAAACAGAATAAAATAAATATTTAAAGCGGCTTCTATCCCATACACTAACGTTATTTTTGCCGTTTTTTGTTACGGAAAGTACGGAACCCTTCGTGCTCGAGTCCGACTCGCACTTGGCCGGTTTTATAGATGATGATGGTGATCCTCTGAATTCAACTGATTCTATTTGTTTATGGATCGAGTCTTTCGCTCTTTGGATTATGCTTGTTTACGTCGGAGTCGTATGCGATACCCCAAGGTTTTTATAAGGAACTAGGGGTCCGTTCCAGCTTCGCACGGACAATAAATATAGCCTATGTTACTCAGGCTGAATGTTGCTTTCCAATAGTGAAAGAATTTTTAAAATCTGCACAGTAGTTTTTCAGTTTATTCTTTACAAACATACACACAAAAATACAAATTTTCCCTCTTTATAATATTAGTGTAGATAAATTGAAAATGAAAAGAATAAATAAAAAGACATTGTGGTGTTTTCAGGTTATGACGTTACACTACTATTCCTAAAGGCACCAAAAGCATGTTAGCAAAAATCTCATTTAATTTTTATGACGTAATTTTAAATGAAATAACAATAAATGTGGTCACCCATTTATTGTTATTTCATTTAAAATTATCCTTATTGCTTTTACCTTATCATGTGTTTAATTAAATATGACCTAACTACTTTTACAGTAATTATTTGTTGCATTAAAGAAAACAATTTAATATGTCGTGTACTTGTGTTCACATGGTTGAAGTACTAGAGTTATTTATTAATAGCATTTTATTGTCCTTCTGACCACAACGGCTTGTGAAGTACAAACGCACAAACATTAAAAACGCTCGCGATAGTCGCAAGGCCAAGCGACACCATGCAGTTAGGGCTGGCACTTTCAAAAACAGTATTATACTGTTTTTCAGTACTTTATACTTTTTACTGTTGAACAAAAATAAAGTAAACTGTTTTCAGCATCAAATATATAACGCTATAAGTACTCTTAAGTGTTAGACTTAGTCGCTCACTGATTTTTTTTTCAAATCACAATAATAGTTTCAGAACGATAATCGAATGAGCGTCGTTTATTTTAATTTTTGTTGTAATTTGATGAGTGCAAGTGGTAGGAAGTTTTTGAAAAAGACGAGAAGCTCAAAAAATGTTTATTTAAGACAATAAAATACTGTTTAATAGGTATTCTTCTCTTCTCAGGTAAAACATACTTTATTTCTTATAAAAAAAGTTGGCAACCCTACATGCAGTCAATTCTTAGAACTTATCGAATGCACAGTCCTGACCAATTTATATATCTAACGGCTATAATATTCATATATGTAAGTTCAGAATAGTTACTAACGTTGTAATTAAGACCATATACACAATATAGAACTGTTTATAATTATGGACAAAGTATGTAACGTACACTTGAGAATAAGTGTTCTGTATCAATAATAACCGCATGAGTATCTGATTACGCGGTTCCTTGAATTTGGTTGTTCTCGATCGAGGAGATACAGTCAGTAGCATAGCTAGGCGCGGGTGATTTGGGCCTTCGCCCACGGCCTCGCACCAGCGAGGGCTCTTTATGGACGAGGCTTTTCTTTATAATTGGTAAGCTCGCGTTTGTCCACCATTTTTGCCTAACGGTAAGCGACGATGTGTTCAAACACTGGGTTGCGAAAGTCGCTGTCTTGTTTTCGATTTTTTAAATGAAAAAGCCCTCGCTGAGGTGTATTCGCCCACGTCTAAATTAGTCTATGTTACGCCTCTGTATACC
Organism: Mythimna lalbum; assembly: GCA_949319445.1. Lineage (NCBI taxonomy): Eukaryota > Metazoa > Arthropoda > Insecta > Lepidoptera > Noctuidae > Mythimna > Mythimna lalbum. Next base: position 17,639,430 of record OX439346.1, on the reverse strand, counting down.
GTTGTGAGATTTGTTAACTTATTTGTTCATGTTACACTTCGTTAATGTTATTTGTGTTTTGTTTAAGCCTTTAATTCATGAATCCCCAAGCGACACCCGGTGGCCGCGCATCTATTGTCTTACTATTGTGTCTCTAATTGACGGTATCTGAAGGGTTAAGGTTTATTTAGTAGCTTAATTTGTAACTAAGTTAAAGTTAGTTCTAAACTATAGAGGAACCTGATAACTTTTTGGTTTTAAATTCAGCATTCGTTGTAAGAAATAATCGTATCTCACATCGCTAATCATATTCATTCTCATCCTTCTCTAAACCGTATGCACCCAACAAAGTGGTCTGTGGATACAAGTTACGTTAGGTATAGTGGATTTCCTTCATACAATGCTCCAATTTTACCGGTGTTGGGTCTCCAATACTTCCTTTCTTGACGACGTCATCCCACTTCGCGCATGACGTATTCTAGTCTCCATTCCCACCTTGTTCTATTCGTATTTAGATACGGTCCGAACTTCGGCACATGGGTCTGACCACTAGCACTTCATTCTCACGATTACGGGCTCTTGGTTTGCAAGAAAAAGATGATTAAATCAAAACCAACCATACAACTTGCCAACTACATTTTTTTTTGTATTTTTGCCAATTGAGCACACTATTCGCCGTGCATTAGGTGATAGATAGCACTTGAATCGTCTTGAATAGCACCATTGTTGTAGTCGTTCATTCACTGTTTTTTTTTTGGTGCGTGGTGAACATTACTTCTTGTTCTTTATTTCTGTTTCTGGCCAACTGAACATTTGCTTTATCTTGTCAACCGCCATGATACTGCACCGGATGAATGAATACAGTACAGCATCATATTGTTCCAGACATTTTCTATTAAAATTACAGTTAAAAATATTCATTTATAAGCGTTTGAATAGAATGTTCACAATTATAGTTTTACAATATTTTTTGAATACCTATGAATATGGAGCTGCATTATATTTGCATTGCATTGATATTATAAGGATGTTTTGGATGTGTTGCAATGACGTCTTTTTTCCAGTAGGTATGCTGCCAGCTACCATCTGTACATTGTGCGCGGTCGGAAGTTATACACTAATCACCTTCTAGGTAGGTACACAGATATTCCACATTCCTGACGCATGAGAAAGATAAGTAATGTCTTAGCCGGTAAAGTATGTTATCAAGCGCAATCGACAGGAACAGAGAGGTATGGCGCGCAGTTAGTTGAGTCAGTGCACGTCCTTCGTGTTCGTTGACTCAGACATGTCGCATTTCATAGGCCAAGTTCTGGTGGTGTGATGTGTGACGACGGAGCTGAATCACGTGGATAATGTACACCCCGGAACATTGTTTATAGCTTTGTATTGCTTTACGGACGCAGGCGAATTAATATTAAAAATTACCTGCCGCTAAAGTCCAAGACAATTTTCTCGTAACCAACCACAAACCTATTGTAGGTATAACGTTTGTTAAGTTAATCCTAAAAGCGGAGCGTCATTTAATTAAAATATATTCTCAGCTTCTGGTATTGAGTGAAAGACGAGCACGCATTGTGTGTCGGATTAAGTTGGTTGTACAGGGCGCTGCGCTCTATCATGTTGCGCGTTGCGATCTACAGGTTGACGGGTGAGGATGGCCGCGGCGGGATAAGGTGTCGTATTGTATGCAGATGCAAGCGCACGCCGGTTCTAGTGCAGCCGCCGCCATATCAGGATCGTGGACGTGCGTGACAAAGCACCCGCTAGAGCGACGAGTGCATACGTATAGGAGTGAGCGCGCCTCACGAGCGCGCCAGACGCGACGGCGGCTCGCGGCCCCGTGCGCCCGCGCCGCCAGACCGATCGGCGCCTGCGCTCACAAAGGACTCTATTGTATTCCTCGCCGCCCGACTCTATAGAATGGACCCTTAGCTTCTTCGCTTTTTTCCCCGAAATTCCTGATACCAGAATAACAGTCAAACAATGGATTTCCGTCCCTTTATTGGCACCTTATTTTTTGTGCCACCTTGAACGAGCCCGCCTAAGTTCTAAACATAATCACAACCTGTTCTAATGTTGGTGAAGATTTTGCCGCCATTCCTCAATTTATTGCTTTTTCATTGTTTCGCAACATTTTAGATTTTTGAGACCTTTCTTTTGATAGGTCTTTTGTTCACCAAGGGGTACAATTGCTAGAGCTGCAACTAGCTACTTTTGACTAGCATGGTGTTTCTTCACGGTACTATAAACAATTAGACGTTTAATGATTCTACTGAGAGGCATTAGCATTAGGTGTGGCCGGGCTCGGCAGACGCCCACGATCGGCATCAGCTCTCCGACCAAACAGGTTTCCTCTCACCGGCAGCGCTGCGCCGCGCGCCGCCGACGACCACGCCACGATCTCAGGCCACGCCGCGCCACCCGTTACCGCACTGCCTCACCCAAAAACTGCACGAAACACGACACCAAACATATTAAAATGTCTCTAGAAGGTTAAATGAAAATTTATCTCCGTTAATTTTTATGGGCAAGTAAGCCAGAAACGTGGAGGTAAAAGAAAAGGGAAAGTGTTTCAAACACTGAATACTGACCGTTTGGATCCTAAAGATAAATTAAAATTAATATAGGTGCCTACGTATTACATACAAATATGTTATTAACTAGAGATAAGTATAGATAGATATTAAGTCCATGATGCGTGATCCAGTGAGCTGGGAGGGCATCGAGTCGACAATATTTATCAGCAAGTTAAAATTGACGCATCAGGAAACATTACGCAATCACACAATTGCGCACTAGTATTCCAGTTCCTTTTACTGTCGGTTACATTTTCCCCCGTTATCTTGAGTTACAATATCGGCTCTGCAACTTTAGTTGAATGATGTCAACGCAGCGAAATGTTATCTACATCCGCCTGTGGACTCCTCGGTTTTGTATATGCCATACGTATACGGCACGATAATCTACTCGGTGCGCTACTGCACAGTGCACTAGTATGACGTGACGTAGGTAGTTACAATAAAAAAAAGTTTACGCACTTGTACTAATTAATAATTTAAGTAATAAAACGTTTATAACTATTTATAAGCAGCGATGATTGAAGGTGCTAAATATTGGGACAACGGAGCCGAGTAGTTCGCGTCTACAAATAGCTTGTTGCATCGCATCGCATGGCCATGATTCGTCGGCTGGCTAGGCGCCACCGTCACCGTTGCACAATCGCTGCAAAAATCTACCGAGGTAACTCGGACAGATAATCACAGTACACATTATCTAGATCAGATTTATCTAGATCGAGTGGACTAAAATAATCTAGACTGCAATTTACATTTAAATTAATGCGTTGGTCTAACTCAACCGAGGCTTACTAAAGATACCTGTTAATTAAAAATTAAAATACATAAACTATAAATTAACAACATTAGTTCTGCTTGCATTCTTGCATGTTCTCTTTGTGGAGGTATTAGTAAGTTAGGTATGGAATATTATCAAAATAAGATCTCATTATATATTGATTAATTGAAGAATTGTTAGGAACACGGTAGATTCACTAAGATTGCTAAGTGTGCACGTGTTCAAATTCTTTTGTCCTCTAGGCGTGAACTGGCGATAGCACGGTGGCGCGATGGCGTGGCACCGGCTTGAGTCAAGCTGGTGAGTGGTAATGGCGCCTGCGTCGCGTGTCGATGGATGACGTGCGCACGCGCACCCGCGGCCGCTACACTTGCACAACGTTCACCCGAGCGCATCGCCATCGTATCAAGTTCATTAGCGTGACAGAACAGAATTACATTTACCTGCCATTTTTGAACTGGTGCAATGCAGGCTGTAAGAACTAACTTGGTACTGACTGACTGCTTGGGCGAACGACATTAATTTGTCAACTTTTTATATATTCGTATTCATCTACGATTTGGTTTCAGAGAACTACAAAATGATGTTAACTGTCAGGAGGTACAGCCTCCAGGGTATTTTGTGTCGTATTTTATAGATTTTAAAGTGATTATAGTTTTTCTTGAAATTGACAAGAAAATGTCGACTAAGCCTAGTTGATAACAGCTCAATATGACCAATTTTTTTAATTTATTCATTGATAAATAAAGTAGTTAGGTACACTGTTACGCATATTTTCGTGTAATTCGTCCTAAAATATTGCACCTATTGATTAAATTCTTTGTGGAAATTAATCTCAGTTTTAAACGACAGGAAGAACAGATTTCCTGTGTTTATAAAACCAGTCGTTTAAATTCAACGAATCGAAGTAAATTAGTCATCAGACATCAAACACAACGATTATTATTTCATTGTCTTTGTTGCAGCATCGTACTACTGAACGTCAAGTGGTAGATACGTTGCTTATCTATCGTACCCTGGTAGATATGTTATTTACCTAAAGCTGCTGCGTAATAATTGGCAACGCGAATTACCGCACGTAGGCGCCTACTCGTGGTGATATGGACTCTCATACACACGTGGTTATCAATATTTCTATATAACAATAAGTACTCATTCCCTTTACGTTCTAACAACAAGGCATGGCTTGACTCACAATGAGATTGTTTACTCGGAAATGTACCGGATGTACCTCAAGAGTCAAGAGTGGGATTCGTTAATGAAATCAATAAAATGCTAGCCCTGTTAACTTCCTCATTTATGAACATGATATGTCTGAATATCCCACTAATTATATCCCTTAATACATTTTACTTATAGCTAATACCATCGCCATTTTACAAAGGAATGTCGTCATAATGCATGGGCATAAAATATTCATACTCAGGTGCGAAGCGAAACCGAATATTTTAATAACTAAATGAGGTGTTATAGAGCCGTTGTATTGGTTATAAATAATAATAATATGAAATTGAGTGAAAATTTATTGGACGATCACCTTACAACTTGAAATTTTATGCTGGATAGAGAGCTTAAGGTACACACCAATCAGATAGGAACCTACTATGGTAACTTTCAAGCATAAACAAGTAGTTATGTATGCGTACTTACCTATCAATTTTACAAAGTTCGATAAACCGAAGCTTAGAACTTTATATCAGCAGGCATAACCTGATTACCTTAGTGCTTTAGTACTTTACCCATTTACAAATAACGGATGATCTGGGATTTAATCTCGGAAGAGAGCAAACTCAAATTACGAGATTTTGTGTTTTATTTATTGACGTAAAGTTTACAATTTGACCTTGAAAAGTACTCAAGTTACACGTAAGATTGTCTTTTTATGTAGGTGGGACGTATAAGTTATGATTTTACTTGGGTCTAACCTACCAGTATCAAAACGGAACCCTTTTTACCGACTTCCCAAAAAGGAGGAGGTATTACGTTCGGCTGTTTGTATGTTTTTTTTTTTTTTTTTTTTTTTTTTTTTTTTTTTGTATGTTTGTTCGTCGAATACTCCCCCAAATGTGGACGGATTTTCAAAATTCTTTTTTTGTTCGAAAGTAGATAGTTCTGAGGTGGTCCCATTGTCACCAAATTAGGATCTGATGATGGGATCTTGGAGAAATCGAGGGCAACCTTCAAATTTTATAGGCTCACTTATTGATTTTCGCATATTTTATGAAGTATCTTGTGTATTTGCGTATGGTCGTCACCATCTCAGGTAGCTGGGCTGATGATGGAAGGTACAACTCCTTAACAGTAAGAAGTTACTCGAACAGGCAAGGACTGTTTTAGTAAATTGTTTTGATGTTTGATAGGGCATTTGCCACATTTGGTCTCATGATCATCAAGTCATGACCTGATGCTGCAGTCAGGATAGTCTGCAGAGTACCTAAGCCCTCGACAACAAACAGCAGATATATCGAGTTTAGGCTCATTGAAAACGGCTCGATGTGTGGATAAACGTACTGCTAATACACCGAAGTACATAGAGACCTGATGCTGAAGCCAGGAGCATCAGGAAAAGTACAAACCTTGAAATTACAGCACCGTAGTCGTGTTTGGGCTCATTTTAAACAGGACTAAATTTTAAGTTCATTGCAATGTTGACATAAATCTGGCCTGATGCTACAGCCGGGATTATCAGCATCTAGTCTAATGACTGATTAAAAGATTTACCTTTCGGCTTCATCATCAGATCAGTTCGTTATATCCTTTCCCTCTCCAGCATCTAGTCTAATGACTGTTTGAAAGAAGAGGGGGAGAGGATATATCGAACTGATCTGATGATGAAGCCGAAAGGTAAATTAATGTAATCTTACCGTGTTTGGGATTATTAGAACCGTTATGAGATGCGCTCTGACTATAAGGTATTTAAGTTTGACTGAGGGGTACTTTTTAGTGGTGGTACCATAACTAAAAAGTGTAAAATAAAAAAAACTTTTTACAAAAAAAATATAACCGACTTCAATGATAAAAAACACTGAAAAGTATCAAATAACTTTAATTTTGGAAGTCGGTGTTAAATAACGAAGAGACTAAACTATTGTAGAAACACCGACTTCCAAAATTAAAGTTATTTGATACTTTTCAGTGTTTTTTATCATTGAAGTCGGTTATATTTTTTTTGTAAAAAGTTTTTTCATTTCCATGATAATTGAGAAAGTGGTAATCTTATCGTTTGGTGGTAGCCAAGGACGTCCCCAATCATCATCACTATTAGCTTGACAGAATCTTCAATAATAATAACAAATAACAATAGAATAAGCCAGTGCACTTGTACTGTGTCATATCAAAGTGCGGCATCGATAACTTGTTGAGTATAGCTCGAAGACGTAGTTGATCATTATTGCTCAGCAATGAACGCTGTCCGTTACCAAATCCACGTTAATCGATGCATTGCTTGCTACTTGGGTGAAGTGATTGGCGCTCTATCAACGCGTGACCGCTATATTTGGACGTGATGCAATCGCGCCCAGTGTGATTGTGTCGGTGAATGACTGCAAAATTGTATCACAAACATTTGTCGTACTGCCTTCTTTAATTTACGATGATCTGTAATCAATAACCAGCAGCATCGGGTATTATCGAATGATCTGACTGTATTATTTTAAAGTTGACCTAAAGACGTCTCTTTTGGTAAATATTATCGCTGGTGTTGTTCACAGATGTTGTATGTATACCTAGATACCAGATACCTATTGCTATTTATGATACGAATAACCTACATAACGAATCAAGACAAATATTACGTAGTATTTATTCCTTTGTTATTGGTGTAACGAACTATGATTGAGACAGTTAGACAATGTCCTATACACGCATTTATTTACTTGCAACGCAACATCGTTGCAAGTAAATAAATGCGTGTATAAATACAAATTAGATTAAATAGGTCACAGCACTAGCTAGAGGATAACGGTTCGTTGCTGTCGGCTAGTCTAGCATAAACCATGATTAGCCCGTAGTTGTAGGCGGCGCCAAGCGTGATTGCGCCCGCGCCGACCAAGTGTAGCGTCCCACGCGCATTCATTAAAATATCTTTCAAATAATAACACATAACAGCAGATTCGAATTTCGAACACTTCACACAAAAATACTGATTGAGATGTTAAATCTACGTAGGTACTTTAGCACTAATAACGTTACAGTACCTGTTGCATTGCACCTGTTCTAAAATAGTACGTTGAATTCAAAAGTAAGGGCTTTAATTACTCTAAGCGTCAAATTGTCTGTCAGATAAATATACATAGTTAATTGCTGCTAATTGCAACATAATCAATGTGGTTCATAATTAGCGCTAAACAGTTGTGTTAGTACTGTCAATGATAACATCTGTATACAGAACCGATGATAATATACAGAGTAGACAGTACTTACTTATTAATAAACACGTATCTGCCTCACAGTGGAAGATTTAAACGATTTTCATAGTATTTATTACGAATTTATGTAATTAACATAGAAGTTTTCCTCATGTATGCGTCGTAGAAAGCTAACGTGGTCGTGAATGAGGCGAGCAGCCTTGTGTAAGTAGGCACCTACCTGGCGTGATTGCGTCGCTGGTCGGCGCGGCGAGAGGAAGCGCGCAGGTGAGCCGACATCACCACAAACCGGTTGCCCCGCACCAACGCCAACGTCTCGCCTCATCTTCACATCCACTGTAAATCAACTAATACTTATTCAAATTATAAACTTAATTCATGAATCCCCAAGCGACCACCGGTGGCCGCGCATCTATTGTCTTACTATTGTGTCTCTAATTGACGGTATCTGAAGGGTTAATAGCATTTCTTTCGATTTCATCACTTTTCGACATTCCATGTATCGAAATAGCACTCTTCTAAATCTTATCAAAACGCAATGCCCTAATAGCTGATGAGTAAGGTACTGAAATCAAAGCATGCATGGAGTTTACATAAGCTGGTGAATCATACTTACTTGATCGCAACCAGATCCAGTCAACAGAAGGAAAATGTAAACAGTATAGAGATGTTCTAAAACAAGATGCATTTAACATTTTGATTCAATTTCGCCATGTTGAATCATAGGCACCAATAACATATTGGAGGTTATGAGCCGCTTGTTTTCTGAGGAACAATGCCACTACACAATGTGGTCGTGGCACTACCACATAAACTTAACCGAAAGTTTCATGGAGAATAAACCGTATCTCATTTGTTTCTGGAACCGGATCCTTATTAATGCCTGACAAGTAATTTATTGGAAACTTGGAATTTTGCTAGTATAAACTGAGATTACCAGAGATTTAGGTATAATCCTCTACAATGTCTTGTAGTTATAGTAAAATAGCTTCGAATGGTCTATATCTTGCCCACGACATAAGAAAATGGTATAGTCAATGAACTACTTATATAATGATATTAATCAAAATGTTGTGAACATTAGCGACTTTCAATCGTTTAACGTCGACAAGCTGCGACATGTTATGTTTGCGAAACAAAAAGATAAAACAAATGACTAACGATGTAAAGCAGGCAAGACGAAGAGAAGGTCAAATGATAATGATGCTCCAAACACTTCGCATTTACTGACTTAGAGCTCCTTATTAATGCATATGCATATCCTACATAATGTCAGAATTAACAGTCTGCTAAAAGTGAATCCTCATTCGACTGCTTGCCTAGTGCTTATTGACTCTAATCGGAAGGGTAAACTGATTGGCGCACGCGCAGCGCATTTGTTATGAGAGTGAGAGCTTAGTGTCCACTGACCAGTGTGTTTTACATTTTACCGAGGCGGATGTTGAATTTTTTTAAAAATTTTGTATAAATTGTCAAGATGTTCCTCATGAAATAGTTTTCTTTGTTGTGACCTGAATTATAAAGTAGATCCTCCTTTTAAAGAAGATCCCATGTATTCAACCAGATGAGTATTCCTTAGAGAACTATGAGTGCAAAACCATTCTCCCAGAAAGGCTATAAACAGTTTTAAAACACTCGCTCCACAGGATGTGTCTCACAAGTCCCATAGATATTAACGAAGCAAGAAACAGCCCATTAAGTCCCGACAGAGGCCGGTATTGATACAGTTATCAATGCTACGATCTCAGGAGATATATTATGGAACTCTAACTGGTCCCCATTTGGGTGACGCTTGAAACACACGTGTGCTTGACACTTGAATTTCTACAAACTCCAGCAAAATACGACACGAGAATATATACCTTCCCAGATCAACTAAGGAATCAGTTTTGAACGCAACACATTTGATATAAGTCATTATTGCTATGGGATTAGGTTTACGACTGAAGTATTTTATAGCTTCGGAGCATGATTTTCAAGTTAGTGTTGTATCGCCTAGGCGCAGAGTTCACAATCCAAAATGTTGATACGGTACATAAACCACTTCATTATCGTGAAAGACTCATTGGTATGGCGAGCAGGCAGCGGCGTCGATGTGTCTGTAGGTTTGATTAGCTGATTTTATGAGCGGCGACTGCTTGTCTTGTCTCTCTGGGTTAGTGTTGGGCTTTCAAATGTTCGAAGACGAAACACATTTGAGGAAATTATTCTAGTTTTAAAATACAGTCATTATAACGATCACAAAAATATCTGAAAATGTCAAGAACACTTGCACGTGGTTAACATGCGGAATATTCTGAGTTAATGGATTATAAAATCGCGTGTTTTATTCGTGTAAATATGTATAAAAAGCTATGTAAAAAATGAGGTTCTACACATTGGCTACTTCATAAAAGTTGTTGCTATGGTGCCCATTGAGTTGATACTCGTCGTCCACGTCGCAATTAACCAACCTGTCTAAATGTGATGTGAGCGGCATGGCGTGGCACCATGCAAAAACTAAAGCCAGCTCAGTGGAATATTTTACAAACGCCATGATGTCATGGTGGATTAAATTACTGAGTACTATGACCTTGCCTGTCAGTTGTAGGTAGTTAGTCAACGAATATTATCGGTACCGTACTTACAAGTACATACTTACAACAACAATATTAAGTTAGTAGGTACTTACTTACTTAAATTGAACAGCAAGACACAAATCACCGTGCCTTCACTATTCGGTATAAGTCGGTGTTCCAGTCTAATCCAGTATTCCATTTCAGTGTAGTGTAAACTGTTAACATAATTTGCGACGCAAATTCAAAATTGCAAACTGGACGCATTATTTTAATCGTTCTTATGAATAATAACAGACTATAGATAGCTATCGAGTTTTATTTTTATTGATTCGATTAATTTTATCTCACTCGGGAGATTACGTTGATGATATTTTATAACGAGTGTAGAACTCGTTTTGGCCTGAGCGGTTGTCGCCTGGAGGGGCCTCATATTAGCATGGATTAATTTCAATCAAGCGAATTTGGTCCGCAGTTGAATGAGCGGTGATGGCGCGGCGACGACGCTTGCGTACACCGGTTTGCTGGCTCTTGCTCTACTGTCACCATCCTGTTGCTGTTTTGTAACATTATCTGACGCTAAAATATCTGTCTGGCCATGGATGGCAGAATTATATTATATCTTTGATGCTTTGCTATTTAATGCTTCATTAACATTTTTAATAAAAACTGGACCACAATAATTGATTCTATGCCATTTTTGGACCTGTTTTCAAAGGCCAGCCACATCTTATAGTATGCTTAAGTCTAGCGAAAATAATGTGTATCGAGAATCTGAAGTCAGTCAGACAGTTCTGTTTTTTTTTTTTTTTAAATAGAACTTTTTGAGGTCGGTTGAAAGAGTGATCATGGGCCTAGAAAGCAAAGGCCAACTGACTTTTCGTTACACCCTAGAGCAGGGAAGTCTTTAGACGATTTCCCACCTCAATAAAAAAGGCAGAAAGTAGTAGTAATAACTCATTTAGTAAAGATTGAAGGAACTTGATTCATCGTTGATCTTCAAAGCCGTTTCATCAACCATAGTAACTTAGGTACTTCACCGTAAAAAGATGACTAATATTTGCCCATTGATGACAGGTACATATGTACTTATCTACCTTGCTACTAAAGCTACTTTAGCCACGTAGTAACATAGATAAGTAGATAGAGCCATGGGTAGGTCCCATATAATGGAGTCGACCATAGCATGTTTCTTAATAAGCACATCATAAAAAAACTTCATACATACATAGCTATTACCCACCTGTCAAGTTTTTGCTTAACGTTCTTTTAGTTAATTGCAAACATCAAACGTTCGCAGAATATAATTATCTGAGACATTCTAAGTAGCAAGCACATTACATCACAAATCTTAGGTACCGTTTAAATCTTTTAATGATTTAGAATCGTATCTACTAAGACATGTCCAGTAAAAACATTTCTAAAATCTGAACGGATTCTTACCAAGAACGCATCATAGTAAGGTTTTCTTTTTATTTTCCATTTCATCCCTTCATAGCAACAGCTGAAACGCCCAAAGGTATTTCCTGAAAAACATACTTAATTTTAAAAGGTCATGTACAAACGGCCTGCGGGATTCTTCTGTCCTGGCGTGCAAAGCGCAACTGAAGTAACATGGGTGGTGGGTTTAGTCAGTAAAAGTCAGACGCAATCGCTCCACCTAGAGCGAGAAAAGTTATTGTCGCTTTCCATCAGGTGAGATGGCGGTCAAGCGCGAACCTATCAACCATAAAAAAAATTGATTTCCGAAACAAAAAATGACTCTTCTCGATCTTCGAGCTTAATAATGTATAAATAACATATTTGTACGTATTGTTAATCAGATATCATTATCTGAGGATATATTTAGCCAAAACCTGACAACAATTTATAATCTTAATTAATTTATCTAATAATATTTATAACTATGTACTACATATTTTAAGTGCTCGTTATGACATCGCCTTGGAGTTTGGACGCGTCTGTAAAGATGTTTTAATATAATTTTGTAAACAAATATTTTCCTCACAAAAGTTGGTTTGCGCAGATCAGCGTCCATATACTACCACCGACGCGATAAACTTAAAACTTGCTTCTTTTTACACCAAATTAACTCGTCATTATATTAAGAGCTAATTGCAAAGTGAATAACGCAGTGCAGATGAAGTAATTGGACTCTGCTCTAACATTGATAGATAGATATAACATTAGAGTGTTGCATTGGTAAGAACCTGCCCCCCTAGCCAAGTTACAACTTACAACCATTTCGCTTGCATCGAACGGTTCGAGTTGACCTTGCCGCCAATTCTTTGGTTCTGACCACGTGATTGAGCGTTGAGATGGCTTCGTTCCCGTACATTTGAAGCTTTCTACTAGCGTTAACTATTGCAGCTTAGCAACTTGGCTAAGGGTTAAGTATGAACTAAACCCACCGTAAAGAATGAAAAGGAGATCTATTACCTGCATGTGTTTGTGGGTGCTTCTGAACTGAATCTATTCACACTTGAAATAACAGTTTCACATTGTAATGAAACACGTATGAAATATAAGGACTTGCACCTTGCGATTAAATTCAATGCAGATAACATTATCTTCTAAAGTGCTGTGATTCTCCTTGATTGTCTTTTACTCGTATAATGATATTATTGTAGCACTCAGTACCTACCTACTGAGAATATTGGCAGCCTTCCCAGAAACTTTTACCAAGTAAAAACCCCAAATGTGCTTTAAAATTGCCAGAAAGGGTCAACACTAGTCTTGGCAAGGAAAAGTATAAAAATAAGTAATATACCAAAAATAACACTTATGTCTTGCCCATATTATGTTAAGAAAAAACTCAATAAAATCTTACGTTTGACCATTCTGTCTTTCTGACCAGACTGGGTGGACCCGTCAAATTTCTATTCTCTTATCTTTGCTCGTGATGTTACCGGTCATCTGTTCTATTCTATTTTTCAGTGTTATTGACGTATTGTGAAAGCGGTTATTATATTTTACAAGTGAATTAGATTCTGTTTGAGTTCGAACGATCTTAGATCTTAGTCCCTAAAATTTTTCTTAGGTAGAATATTTGTAGCATAGGTATCTACAGTAGAAAGACAGCACGTAGTACCTGCAATGATACCACGAGCTTTTATCGCGATCCATTTTACTACCCAAACTGAAATGTTAAAGGGATGGAGATATACAGGGTGTGTAGTTCTATCCCTCTTTCTGGCTCACATGACCGACATTTTAACACGTTATAATGAGTTCCCTGTAGAAACTAACCTTTGTATCTTATCAGCAATTAGCTTCTGCCAGCGACTAGGCCCACGGTTACGTGAAAGTTGAAAATTATCGCAAGGGAACATACTCCCGGTAAAAAAAGTACCTATCTCCATGTTCTATAGCAGCCAGCTCTGCGTTCAAAAATAGCCAGAGTCGAGTAGAGTTGCAACCCCGGGTCGTTCTTTTATAACTCGAGTAGCTACCCTAGAGTTAACCCAACTAACCCAACTCTGAGCAGGGTAGGTTGGAGTAAGCGGCTAATGCGCGAACAAAGTTCAACTGTCAATGTCAAATTCACAGTTGAACTCTGTTCGCGTTCAAAAACGCCAGGGTGGTGTAATTACCTTATGACGTCATTAGAGTTCAACTCTAAACTCAAATTTTTAAACTCAGCCCAGGAGGTTTACCCGTATCCTTATACTATTACCTATTCTGTGCCCGTGTGTCAAATTTGTTCAGCCGCCTGAGAATCAAGGAGTAAGAAACAAAATTATATCATATCCATTTTTAATATTAGTTTAACTTTCAACTGACATAGTTAATTATGGACAGTATTTTGTACCCTATGAGGTAATATCAGATTATCAAAGACTTTCCTTACAACAGATCACATTTTTTTATTGTATCCGCACACAGTTCCTAGTAGGTACTCATCGGAAAATACCACAGTTTTCCTCCAAGCTCGGTCGGCGATGACGTGAGCACTAAAGATACTTGATCTTGTGCTATCGCTATCTAGATGAGTCGATGTTTATTTAATATGTTGTACCTAGTTATCTGCATAATTATATACTGTGTTGTGCAACTCTTGTCTCTATTTACTTGGCTAACCCACGTAGTTAAGCATATCGAAGAACAGGTGGGCTTATGTATCTATAGACTTTCCACCCATTTATGTCCCTAGTTGATTATTAGAAACCCACCCATCTGCTTCTATTAAAATAATACCTAAGTAATTCACTTAGAAACGATGATGCCCGGTGCATAATTCACCCGGAAATGAGTATCGGCATTTTGAGCGCGTTAGAAACTAGTCTCGCTTCTATTTCTATCTATGCGTAGAATTCTTTTTTTTTCTCTTCAGTTAACTGGTCGAAAAATCTCTTGGCTAGGGTTCCGTTCATAAATATTTAAAACGTGACTATAGGGCACCTCAGAGCTTAACCTAATTTATAATACTTATTGTGTTGTTATATTTATATTATACCGTATTTTTATTATTGTTATTATTATTTTGCTAATGGTGTTTTATAACTTTTAGGAGACGTAGAGTCGTATTATTTAAAAATATAGTGCGCACGTAGTTTTTTTTATTTTTAACTTATGTTATGTCGAGGTTGCGACACAACCCTAACTCTTGAGAACTTGACTACACTAATTTCAGCTGTATTGTCTGAGAACGAACCTTATAAATATAACATTAATGAATAAAATAAGGACAAAATTAAAAAAAATACTTATATATTTTTCCTTATTAATCAATTACTAGTTTTATTTAAGTTTACGAGTTAAAATAATTTATTTACTCAATACTAATGATTTTTTTGTTCAAATAATTAAACATAGCGTAGGTACCTAAACGATATTTCCTTTGGTGTCCACCTAAACAATCTGAATCTTATAGACCACATTATTCGTGCTATTTTATTTTGTTGTTTTTTTCTTTTGCACGTGTGAGATAGAGTACTTATAGTTTTCTATTTTATTTTAGCTTTCTCTAGTTTCGTAACAAAAATGTGTCAGTTTTAACTTTTACAGTAACACATAATTTCATAGGATACTTTTAAAAAAACTTGGAACAACGCAAGCACAGAAAGATGTTCAAAATACGATAAATGGTATCGGTATCAGGACCAGATTATAATAATTAGTAATAAATTTCAGTTTCAAAAGAATTTTATCAGGCTAGAGTACTTACCTACATACCTAGTAATTAATTAGCTCACCTAAATCAAATGACGTACCTATAGGCTATAACAATTTTGCTACGCATTAAAGAAATGGAGATCTTTCTATAGAAAAAAAATATAGTTAATTAAAAACAAAAAAAAAATCTGATTGTTTGGCTCTTCTTCCTTAGATCTCATAAAAATAGCGGTATTATATTTAGTCAATAGGTATCGCTTAATCAGCACATTTTTCCATACTCCAGAAAATTTTGATAAGTTACTTATTATAATTTTTATAATTCTGTTAAAATTTAAAAATTATTTGTGCCGTCCTTTTTTGAGTTGGATCGCTATTTTCACGGTCGCCGGACGCGAGCGAGGCAGGCGCAGCAGGCGGCCGCTCAACAAAAAAACAACTTTCCTCGAAACAGTGATGGCGCTAAGTTTGAAACGCAACCCAAAACGTCGTAACCGCCCGCTGAAACCATGTTACTTGAGATCTTATAACAACGCAACAGGCTGGGCCGAAATAACTTGTTGATGTGCGTTGCGGGTGGGACGGGTGCGCGCGGGTGTAAGGGGGGCTAGCGCCGCCGAGCGACGGCCTGTCTACGGCGGCGAGTCGGCGACACCCTGTCTGCCACGGTCGGCGCCGTTGCCGTTCCGTGCGCATTCCTATCCGCCCGCACCCCTCGATGCTCGTGAGCCGCCCGCGCGCACACAGTGGCAACATCGCATGCAAACTTGTTTCGTAAACGGATGTGGCAGCGACCGGGGCAGGGCACGTTTGTCTGTCTTCTTCTATAATGAGAAGTTCTATAAGTTCGAAAGAGATAGAAATGGTGGCGCTACGTGCTATCGGCTCCCACTTGCGGCATTTTTTCACGCCGAGAATGAGGCGAGATTACTGCCTAAAGCAACGTACACATGTAATTTTTTATGATACTTTTTTATTTTAAAAGTTGCGCATTATTTATAAATTATTTTGGTACAATATGCTGGTCCGGGAAATTAATAGTACTGAAATGCATGCTCACAACACAAGTGTTACATCTTAGGAACAACTCGTAACCATTCTCTTTATAATTACTTATACTATACTACAATTACTATAAATAATTCTACGACTCTATGTAGAGATTTTATAATAAATCTATAATTTATAAACGCTAATAAATGTGAAATTTGTTATCATGCGCATTCGTCAAAGTATAGTTTTAAATGCAAAAGTAATACTTATAAAATAAAATAAAAAGTCCACAAAGAGTAACAGTGTGAACAGCGTTTTATATGTATACGAGACTCACGTCGCACACTCACGCACGTTGGACGGGCAGCGGCGCGCCACCAACATCCGCGCCGTGCCGAGGCGAGAGAGCAGCCACAGTCAGTTCGGCGCCGTCAACCGCCACGCGCACACGTATTCTCCTAGAATGGCCGCCGCCCACACGCACCCGGCCCCCGCGCCTTCAGACCGTCGCTCAGAGGGCCGCGCCGGTTCCCGCCGTATCTTCCCACCACAATTTAAGCTTCAAGTTCTCGAAGCGTATAGACGCGATACTCAATGTCGCGGAAATCAACGCGCTACAGCCAGAAAGTTCGGTATACATCGTCGTCAGATCCAAAAGTGGCTTCAAGCGGAACCTGCACTGCGAGCGGCTCTCCTGAGGCGAGCGCCGCAGCCAGCACCGTCACCTCCACCGTACGCAGCCGGGTCTCCAGAGAGCGCCCGCTTGCCTACGCCACCGCCAGTGACCATACCCACATCGGTGCAAGTGCCCACGCCTCTACCAGTACCAGTGCCTATACCTGTGCCTATGCAAATTGCCGAGCCTATCGACCTGTCAGTACGTCGACCTACACCACCACCTGCGCCTCAACCGGCATACGTGCCTCCCACGGCACCTTGTCCACCGCGCAAGCCTTTTAAACTATTCCGGCCGTATCTCCTCGGGGACGAAGAAGAAAAGCGGCCATCGCTAGCATCGCTGCCAGTATCCAGCGGCGTGCATGTGTCAGCGTTCGTGCCGGTGCAAAGTGCGGCAGGGTGCGCGCTTGCAGCGTGCTCCGCACCGCGCTGGTGTTCACCAGTTCCCTCCTTTCCGGCTCCGCTCAGATGAGAGTGTGCCGCCGGAGCCCTGCTCCGTAACTCCTGTGATCTAGTCGCCGACGCCCGCCTGGCGCCGCCTGGGGCTTAGCCCTCTATCATCGTGCCTTAATGTTCACGCCGCCATAGTGCATTATGCCGTCATCAACCGATGACAGATATTTTGTGTATAAAGTTTAAGAATGTATTTTTATATGTGAGGTTTATGAAGCTTACCTACATTTATAAAGAATAAATATTATAACTTCTATTATTATTATTAAATAAATAAAGAGGATTGTTTATTAAAACGTATTTTAATTAATTAAATAAGAGTCCACTGGTCGCTGTAGGCGCAGGTAGCGCCGGCGCCATCCTCCTGCCTACCTGACTGATGTAATCCCCTATTCTATTATGTTTTACATAAACTATGAGATATTTTTTTCTCTTCTGTATGGAGCACTCTTGATCGAATATTCAAAATTTCTTATAATATCTACTTTTGTACAAATCTCTTGGACCTTTTATTTGAGCTTCACAAAGATAAAGGCTTGCTTAGTTACAGTTAGTTCAATTAGTTTTTAAATCAAGGTTCACGGATGTAGCACTTTTATGCACACTCTAGTGAGTCGGTTTAGATCTGAAAATAGATAGGTAGTTTAGGTCTGAAAATCCTATAAACAACCTACAAAAAACAAAAGCACCACGTGACAATACCTTCTACGTGGTGGGAATGACTGGAAAACATCTTCAACGCAACTGGTTGTTATCTATGGTACATCCATATAACATCATAACAAAGATAGTTTCCAAAATACGGTAATTATAGTAATTGTATGATTATTTCTTAGGCAAGGTAATAGGGTTGCAGGATTGATCGAAAGAGTAACCGTTGCCCTGGAACGCAATGGGCAACAAAAGGAAGACAGGTGGGTTTTATTCAGTCTAATACTCATACTGTATGAGTACTAGTCTTACTATAAAGTCACGCTCCACCCAGGGCGGGAGGAGTTATTTGATGATTTCCCACCTCATAAAAAAGGCAAAGTAACATATTACTCTCATAGGCAAAACAATATGATATAGGTAAAACAATGAAAGATTATTTTTCAAAAACCAGTGACGATGAGTCACTAGCTTGAGAGGCGATAACTCTTTACAAGACAACTTCAAACAATAGATAGCAAACATATTTTGTACTTGTTTCAGGCGTCGTATGAGATGTCACAAAATTCTAATCACTACTATGGAAACAAAACTACTAAGAAATACAAAATTTTGTAATACATGGTCCTATTACGCAAATATAATAAAAAAAAACAACTCTTAGAGTTTTCAATGATGAAATGATATTAAATTTTATAAATATAACTATCTGTAGCTTATAAAATGTATACCACCAATGGCATTTTAAATTTAATAAATTACTTCAGATATAGAATGACGAAGACATGTGTCATTCGCTAACACGCACCGGGCCCGCGTGTTGGATTACGGCCCATTCCCTCTCCTAGAGACGAGGCCTGAGTCCCAGCAGTGGGAATAATAAAAAGGCTGATGATGATGATGATGACAGAATGGCCGAAGCCAGATGTGTAGGTAATATGTAAAAGGGACAGGGAGGCCTTCGTCCAGCAATGGGAAATAAATTGGCTAACTACAGATACATTGATACATTTCTGGTGTTAATGTCATTTCATTAAAAACTGAGAGTTGCTTTTGCACTAATTTTAGATTTTGAGTTTTGCGAATAATTTTAAATTTTGTCTTGCAGGTTACACATTTTTAATTTAGACTAGCTTTTGCCCGCACGGCTTCGCTCCCGCTCTTCCCTACTCTACCCTACTCTACCCTACCCTACCCTACCCTACCTTACCCTACCCTACCCTACCCTACCCTACCCTACCCTACCCTACTCTACTCTACCCTACTCTACCCTACTCTACCCTACTCTACCCTACTCTACCCTACTCTACCCTACTATACCCAACTCTACCCTACCAAACTTCACATAAACCATCTACTAAATAGTCCGAACAAAGCCTAAAAATTTGCTTTGGATAGGTGAGCCCGTTCTTGAGTTATAAAATAACAACGAGAAGTGGCATTGATTTTTATATTTTTAATTTAGATTAGTTTGGGTTAGGTTGGTAAGTTCCTCAAACTTGGATTCGACCGATTCGACATTCAGCATTCAATATCACCACAAAATAAATAGACATCCTGGTCCAGGTCCTACGGATTGAGGCGCCAATAAATGTCTAATTTATGGCTTTGATACGAATTGAATCACAAATAAAGAGAATAATTGTTTGTATACATTGAAAGCTGTATGCCTTTTTCGTCGTTCTTGGTGGTCCTGTGGACATCCGTGAGGACTGTGAGGACAGCCTCAAGATATTCAATATTTAAGACAACTTAGTTATCAAAATCTCTTCTTTGATATCTTTAAAAAAATATTATCCTAGCAATAACCAAGGTTCGGTGCAATCAAAATGTTTGCCAAAATTTTTAAACTAGCACCAAAACTGCTTTCGAAATAAAACTTTATTTTGAACAAGGGATAAAAAATATTGTTATTATTTGTTTATAATAATTAATATGTTGTTGTTCCAATTGTATCTGAATCTGCGCAACAGATTTAAAAAATAAAAAAAATATTCCATAACATAAGATTTCTGGTCCAGATAATATGCATGAAAAAATGGTTGTAGTATAACCATCTATCAATGAACATAAAAATAGAACACTTACTGTAACAAACCACACAGCATGCATATTTCCTAAATTTCTAAAATGTAGTTCAAAACTTCAAATTATCGGAGTAATATTGCAACTTTTTTTTTATGACCCAACTAATAGATACAATACTTTTAAATTATTTTTCTTATTTATCTTAGACGTGGATTATCCATGTAAGAGATCGTACGTAGCTACACTAGGCGCACTGTTGAATTTTCAAAGTTCGGCTTAGCGTCGAAAGTTGAAAATTCATCGGCGCACGTATATTTTGGTATTTGTTAGTATCACCTAGTGTTAGTAAAGACAGAAAAGTGTATTTAACCGAAACTGTCATTTTTTACATCATCATCATTAAATGCCAATTTGCGGTTTTACTAGAATCGAGTTTTCTGGGACAACAGTAATTGTTATTTTCAATCATGAAAAGTAGAGTTGCTAAAACGTCAACAGTTATTTATTTATTTAATTTAAATAGAACGGCCAAAGCCAATTACACTATTTAAACACACATAGAACATACAAAAGACAAAACAACAAAATATAAAACAGTAATAGAACATTAAAATTAACACAAACAAGTTACATGTCGCGCAGGACTTTAGGTGTAAATAGATTCATCTCACAGAATATCATACATTCTGACAGTATCGTCTTCCATTCTTCCGCAAACATATCAAAATCTGTGTTCTTGTCAAGGAGAGCATTAAACGTAGAAAGTGTCCGCAGTATGGGCGATTTGGAGAGTGCAACTGTACGACACGTCGGAACTGCCAGGAGCCGATGTTTCCTACCACGGTTGTAGTTGTTTGGCACATACAAGTTACAGATAAGGTTTTGCAGGTCAGGAGCATCTATAATTCCCCTAAGTATTTTGAATGCCACCATCATCTGGTCGCGTGACCGTCTAGCTTCTAAGGAATTGAAACCCAAGCAACCCAGCAAAAATTTCGTGGGATATAAAAAAGGATAATAGCCATAAAGACGTTTATAGAGATTCTTTAGGAATGCTTTTTGCACTTTTTATAAAGTTAAAGTATATTGTTTTTCAAAGGGATTCCAAACGCAAGCACTTGACTCAAGCTTGCTACGGACTAAGGCTCCAAAAACAAGTTTGATGACATGGGGACTGTAGAAATCGCGACAGTTTCTTAAGTTATGATTTAGTTACAATTAAGAGTATATTTTTTATTGTGGTTTTTGTAGTTTTTTATGGGAGTATATCACATATTGTCAACTTATATTTTTATAATAGCTCAAAAAGTATGAGGTCATTACAAAATCAAAAATATTTTTTTAATCCAAGCAGGATAAAAATTAACCACCACACCACATAAAAATTGCAATCCTTATTTCAGTTCTTAATGTAATAAAAACCACTTTTTATAACTCTTGCTATGTTGTGGACAACCATTTATATTTATAACCATTCCAAATTCCAAGTCGAATAACATCAGTACCTAGTTTCTCAAAAAAGCAGCTTTGACAGATAGGCAAACCCTCGTAACATGTATAACTTCGTATATCTTCAAATGCGTGATCTATATACGGATCCAGTGTTTTCTACGTACTGCCTAAGTTCGTGTTTTATTAAGCAGAGAGCGACTACGGTCTTATTTTCCAACGAAAGCATTCAGCGGGGAGACTGAAACAATAAAGTAGTTGTTTTATTATTGAGTACATTTGCGGTGTGGGGTAACGTAATGGCGACGAGCAGTCTGGCGCGGAAGGCGGCGTGGCACGAGGCGAGCGCGGTCCCCGTCCGCGCCGCATGCCCGCAACACATGCGGAATGCCTGTATCATATGCCGCAGTAGGGCCACCACAACCACGATAATGGACGAGAAAAAACTCCACCATTTACCAGTTACTGGTTACTGCTCATTAAGATAATTGATTCAGTACAATTAAGACACGTAACCACTGGAACTCATAGGAACGTAGAGGTAGTTAGGGTCGTAGGGTTGTCATGTTCTCCCATTCGCTAAGACAGAAATTTTCAACTCTTTTATTTGGTTGATAGTCTATACAGACACTATAATAATGTAAATAAATCAAAACAGAAAAACTTATACCATGGGACCGACCCTGAAAATCAAGAAAAAAAAGCAACTGCCTTATATATATTTTATGTTTTCATAACTCGACAAACTGTACTGAATAATTGATTTAGTTTAGATACAAATGGTTGTCAACACTGCGATATCATAGGAAATAAAAAAACACAAAGAAAGCAATAAATAACTAATTTTCGTTTTCATCATCATCATCATCATCATCATCATCAAAGCTGCCAACTTCATAGATAGGTAGGAACCTATGTAATATCTGTACCTCGGCCTTACAAGTTGTTCAGTGTGGGAATCAATACCGCGCAGTAGCCTATCACTTGACCACCATGCCAATCGTAACAGTGACAAAGGGACAGGTACTGCTGCCACAGCCTTCAGAATATTGGGCCTTTGGAGAGATCAGAATGGAACAGCGTGCAGCGGAGAGTAGTTTGACAAGATTCTATGACAATTGTAGGATTTGTAGGAAATCAGGATGATCAGAAACCGCATTCAGTGGCCTTAGCGCGAGATATTTAACGTAAGTGCTCGTAAACATTAATATACATAAAACTAAACTCATATTTCTCCTGGTCACTCTGTGGAATATTATTATCTTTTTTTTCACCAGCATTCAGGAAAGTTGTAATAAAACATAATTAAGGAAGGATAAGTAGGTAGGTAAGTAGCGTAGGGTTGAGTTGGGTAGGTTAGGGTAGAGTCGGGTAGAGTAGAATAGAGTAGTCAGTTGACGAAAGCGAAGCCGCGGGCAAAAGCTAGTTTGTAATATAAGCACCGCCTGCTGACAATAAGGGTACGAAAATATTTATTCCATACGAACTTTAACGATTAACGAACGGTAACTTTATCGAATACGTATAAAAACTCGCACTAGGCCCTCGGGCGTACCCTCGATAATCATACTATGATTTATCAACATAGAGCTAGTGGTATAATGTACTCGTCCTACAAATATATCAATTCCGCATCGTGGTTTTGCCGTGGTGATGTTGGATTAAACGAACTCTTTAATTTTCCTGTTGTAGCCACAAAAGAGGAGATTTTCTTTAAATTTAATGAATATCATGGATATCGGGAATATAAATCACATAGGGATAAATTGATTTAAATACAATTATATGATTCTAAATCTGAGATTATTATTTTGTACATCCTTCAGTTGTAATTTTAGACGGTAGACCTTTCTTTAATATGACTAACTTCTAAATCTTTGGGAAAATTCTTGAAACTTTTCCCGCTTCATGCATTTTCCCTTATTGCCCACTTTTTATGTTGTTAGTAGTCTGTTAGTGTTTTTAGGGTCCCGTACCTCAAAAGGAAAAACAGAACCCTTTTATAGGATCACTTTGTTGTCCATCTCTCTCTTTGAATGTCAAGCAAGACCCTTTAACTATATATTTCGTCACTCTCAAGGGAATCAAAATTCATAAGGTACTTCCCATTGACTCAGAATCCTGAAATTTTGTAAAAAAGCAAGGTCTTACAGCTCGAATATTGGAATAAATCTGAAAACATAACAGAAAATTTGCTGTAAAAAAATGCGATTCGTAAAAATCTACGAGGCTCGATTCGGGAGTTGAACTATTTACATAGGCAAGTGAATCCGTCTCGCACATGCAGTTTTTTAAAAAAAAAACAATAATACCCTCCGACTTCTAGTCATAAACTAAAGCGCTTTTAATGACTTAAATTACAAATGTCTATTATTATTTGATGGTATTTAGACAGTGTCCAAGCATTAACCCTTCAGATACCGTCAATTAGAGACACAATAGTAAGACAATAGATGCGCGGCCACCGGTGGTCGCTTGGGGATTCATGAATTAAACTGTTAACACGAGGTAAGTCGGTCAATAATCGCAGCTTATCCAGGACACTGGATTACGGGCGCCCTGATTTACCTATTACACGGTACGATAATGGCACCTTACCCAGAATATACGACATAAGCCTTATGTTTATAAGTTTGCTTTTCGGCAATGACTTTAAGAAAGTCATAAATTTTAAACACTTTAATCTATTGTTAAACTATATTCCAATTCTAGAGAACAATAAAATTACTTTTAGAAACAAGCTTGAGAGACTTAAGCAAACTTGGAGACACTTCTAACAATCTATTCGAGAGAACTTTGTTCGGCTAAGTTATCTATAACTGGTTTTAACTGTTGGAAAATGTATGCGAAGTGAAAAATAGGAAAGCTGCAGGTACGTACCTACACCGTGCGCCCGTTGCTACATCAAAAAGTTTTCAACAGGTAAACAAAGTTTTGTAAAATGTGTTGGGCTAATTACAATGGTTTAAAACTTTAAAGATCTAAATGAATACTGAAAAGTTATCTTGAACCATAAAATCTTGATAACCACATAGCAAAACGGCCAGTTCTATATGACATAAAAACACAAAATGGAAAAAAGGTTGGTTGAGAAATTCAGAAAAAGACGTATGAGAAAGAAAGTGGACACTGAAGTTACTGGATCGGTGTCGGATTAAGACAAAAAAAACAAAATAGTGTAATCATGTTAGTAAATGTCGGTTGAATAGTCCAACGAGAAAACACTGAAAAGTGGAAAATTTCAGCATTGTTGTACTGAATTCTTATTTAAAGAAATTACAAAAATAATGAAGTGAAGAGCGAAAACAAATTAAGAAAATCCCTAAAGAAATTTCTAGTGGAATCTTTGAAAGCTGAAAACCATGTCAGAGCTTAAAATAATCGCAAACTACTTAAGTTGCCAAATGTTTCCCTTCAGCTCACATTAAAAATATGCTTTAGGACCTGTAAGTATTTCTGTGTGTCGGCCGGGCACTGGTCACTGACGCCAGCGGCTGCGTCCACTGACGTCTCTTTGACGCATTGGAATATTTCGCCATGTTTTCGAGCTCAGGCGGATAATTTAGCGAGCCGCATAATACCTAGTGTTCGCGTTGCATTCGCAGATGTGAGTGTGATATTTACGATGCTCTGCCGGACGACGCGATGGCCCATAAAGCAAGTAGGCACAGCATCTACTATGAAGTCAAGGATATTTTTGGCACACGCGAGCACAGGATACACTCTCTGTTATAGTTCACGGGTCATATAACAATAGTCTTTCTTTGTACGTTTGCTTTTTAAGGCTTGACGCAGTTTCGTTTGTTGTTTCAAATTTTTATTTCTAACGAACATCTGGTTTATCATTAACTGGTAAAGAATAAAAGTTTTAAGAATTTTGTCTGAGAATACTACTTGTAAATCCTTTACCTTTGCATGACTTGTCATATACAACAATATTTTGTTCTATAACGGGTCTTATAGTGACTTCTGAAACCTAGCAATACTAATGAGTGATAGAAGATTGTAAGAAGTTGGTGCTTAATTTGCAAGAGTAAAATCATATGACATTGCTAAAATAACTCTCTCTAGTTATTATGAGGATGACTTCAACAATTTCGTTACCGCAGACGGACCAAAGTTAAATAATAATAAATTTACAGTTAGATACGCTTTATTATTGTTTGCTAGTGTTCCGAGTTAAGATTTTGAAAGTTTTGTGTTTGCTAAACTCTACTAAAGACTATAACCAGCCTAATTTACAGAGCATCCATCATGTGGGATTTGATACGTTCTCAACTCTTAATTTTCAATTCGACTATTGCTTTCCGTGTTCCTCAGGTTCGAATATCAGTGCCCTCAGGTGATGAACCGTCCGCAGCTCTTTCAATACCCACATATGAAAGGTTTCCATACAGTGTATTGTGTTTGTGTGACACTACACTGTGCACTCTACAATACACTTCATATTCTACACTGAATATAAACAAGACTTTGAATAGGTTCATAGTTTTGATACCTTATTATTAGTTTCTTTAAATTACATTTTTTTTTGTATGGAAAAGTAAAATGCTGCATTTTTTTTAATTAACATGAAAATGCCCTTTAAAGTTTGTTTTCTATTCACCTCGTTTGACAGTTAGCAGGTTTGTTCGTTCTTCATTAGAGACAGTTTGAGTTGCCCAAATTGTTTCTTATGAATTATTTACGAATACTTTGACTGGCTAATACAGCCAGTCATCAATATTTCCAGTTACTTACAACTCAATCTGTTTTATTTTTATTACGAAATTACCTTTATGTCTTCAATCTTAGGTCGTACCTAAAACCCAAGTGGTTTTTTACCTGAAGTGGGTGAACCTAGAAGGAGTTTGATTTACCTACCATTTACATGTTGAATAGTGAAGCGAGTTTATTTTCCTTTTTTCCGCATGACTGCCGGAACGGTATTCTTACTTTTGTTAAGCTTAGTTCCATGACTACTATAATTGTTTAGTTTCCGGATGTGTGCGTGTCGGCATAAAGGATATTCACTTTGGTGTTGTCTGTCCGTAGAGCGCGTTTGTTTCTTCAGTGCAAACACCGACTAATTAACCGCGGTGCTTTTGTTTGCCTCTTCCAGAAATTGCTTTAAATGTTAAGATGTTTGAATGTGCCTACGCGTTGCACCTCGATTTCTAATATGGTTTGCTTTGATGTCAGAGTCCAGTCCAGCCAGTCGTAATCACACAGAAATATCTTAACTCTCACTGCTTTGTTGGGTTACAACTCAGATAAATGGAATGTGGTCCTTCCACCTTTATTATTTCACTCCTAACTTTGATTGTTATCAGCATTTCAACCAATGCATTTTGTTCACGAGTTCACGACTCATACATGAATAGAACACAATAATATGCACACGGCAATACGTCATATATGTATGTTTATGTAACAGCTCACCATGTAATAAAACTAAATGAACGGTAAATGGTTTGTTGTACCTACTGCCAATACTTAGCGGGTAGCTTAGGCATACTAGGACTAGTTTCTAAGAAGCCTTATACAGTGCAATGCGCTATTGCAATGTAGGTGTACGATCTAAGATATCTCTTAACTACTGGGCAAGTTATTAAGGCAGCATTAGTTAAAGATAACTTCAATAAACATTTTGTTGATTTTTTTTTTTGCTAAGTCTACAGTGGCCTTTAAACTCTCATAGAACTGTACAAAATATTTATATTAATTTACAAAATACTGTTAATTTGCATTACATATCATTATGTCAGATGTCTAACAAACAGTAGGCCTGAAGTTATAACAATAATAGAGCAACCTTTAAGTCTCCGTGAGGTGATCTCCTAAATAAATCAGCTCGGAGTCACGTCACTCCTTAGCACATAAATAGCTCAAGTCACAAGACAGACCGGTCGGCGGCGCGGCGCGCTGCGCGCTCAGCTCGGGGGGGATGCGCGGCTGCGCGCGCGCTGCGCCTGTGTGCGGTGCTCGATGGCCGCTCCGCTTGGCGCCAACGCCGCCCGCGTGTTATTTCCGACGCCATTACTCACACCGGCTTCGACTAATTATAATATTCAGCGAGCTCACATCGGCCGACAGTCCGACGAGTCCGTTCACATATCCTGCGCACAGCACAGCCAAATTGTTTTCTTGTGAATGTTATTTTGAGGTCTACGTAGAATTTTAGAGTTGTACTAAAGATATCATTCGTATAGGTAGGTATCTACCTAAAGTTTCAACACAAAGTAATCGCGTGATCATCCTCAAAACAAGGCATTGTTGAAAGGCACACAAGCGGGCCGGTTCTGTTAATTGATGTCGTCTGGCTTTGATAGCGGCTGTTCGGTGAGATCAGAGAGGTGTCGGCGACGTTGAAACGGCTCTTCTCTGTAAACACGCCTGTTGGCTGTGTAGTCGTGTAACGCAATCAGCACGCCCTTTGACTCCAGCCTCGGTACCTCTGATAATGTAGCTCGAGCTCTTCGTACCGTTTGGCACATTAATAGCAATGTTAACCTTATTCAACTTATTTTTTTATGAATATTTGTGACATTTTAATCATAGATTGTGTACCTACGTGGTATTTTAGAATTTATATTGTCAGACTGGAGAAAAAGAATTTGAATCAAACATACCTATCATTCACCAAACACTGTAGAAACAGTTAAGTACTCCATTGCGGAGTGGTTACAACATATCCTTTGACGGCTAACTGATGTTACATATCCAAGCAAAACTTTTCTACAGAAATGCGAGTATGATCCGGGGCAGGTTGAAGAAAGTGCTGCTAAAGTTATTACAGTACCTACTACTTACGTTCTTTTCAAAATGTTGTTACAGGACTGTTATAAAATCTATAATACATTTTGCAAGCAAATCTTCGACAAACTTTGAAACATATACTTAAGCATTTTTCCGTTTTCTAAGTAGATGATGTACTTAGAAAACGGAAAATCTATAAATAATCTTGATCCTTCAATGACAATTTAAAAAAAAAGTATATCAAGTCAGCTTTAAAACAAAAATGCCGATTGATGCTGATGATATCTTGAACTGCATAGTGAATAAACGCCATGGGACAGGTCATCCTGCACGAGTTCATGCCGGAAGGGAAGCACGTATTCAAGCATGTCTCTTAGCAGTAGATAATGAATGAGCTAATGAGACACTGCACGCGAATCATTCTCGGTTGCCATGATGATGTGCGGAGATAGCCGTTGTAATAAGTTTGACCGGCAGATTAGATGACACTCTCGGTCAAGGTTATCTGCCACTAGCTTATAGCATTATTAGGTCCTAAGGCTGTTTAATAAGATAAGATAAGATCATTGTTTCATTGAAATTTCTCGGTACTGTACTCTGCAGGTAACATCCTCTGGGATACATCTAGATAAGTATCTTGGTTCACTAATGTTTCACCAAAACGCCATTGACAATTTTTTTGTTAAAAACCAACGTTCCGTATACTTACTATTTATTTCACAAACGATTCGTTCTGCAAAATGCAATTTGTTTCATTTTATAAAATCTCGCTTTACAAACTTTTTTTGGCAAAATGCTTCTTTTGATAAATAGGTAGTTCGGATGATATTTAATAATTTATACATTTTAATTGTTTTGGAAAAATTACGTTTATATTAAATATCATTTTATAATAAATTTTGTGACGATTCGTGACTCGTGTACTCGTGACGATATTGTTTTGTATATTTTTATTTAACTACTTCCTTGGAGTCGAAACAAGTCGAAGCTACGGCGGAACCTGTGTAAAGTCGGTTTTGCGGCGATTCATTTCAGTCACTGTAGCACATCATATTGACTTTTTATGCCACTATTTTAGTACAAACCTTTCGGAAAGTATCGGTCGGATCAAAAAAAAAAAAAACACTGGTATCCGTGTAGCCTACTAAATATTTACAAAACGTTATATATTCCAAACGTTTTATGAGATAAAATGAATAAAAAATGAATCGTTACACATTAGTAAACAAAATTTTATTTGGCGAATTGTTTGTAACGTAATGTAGGTACTATTTGGGAAAACTTGTTGCAAATTATGAAATAGGAAACCATGTTTTTACCAATCGTTGGTTGTCAAAAGATGTAAATCAGTTTTTGGTGATCTGATAGAAACAGGGACACCAAGTATTGTAGATACTACTCACACTCACTATGACACTATGCGTCATTAGAATTAGTAGCTTCATAAATTGAATCTTTTATTTTCTTCCTAAATTTATTCCAAAATAATTTTAATGTATGAAATATTTTACAGTGACTTTGTTAACTGATTACTAATATCTATCTATAAAATATCTTTTATATTGCAAAAATATTTACCTATTAAAGTATTGTGAAACAGAACACCCAAGATATGAAAACGTCAATGAGATAAGAATTTTTCAATACCGATGACCGGCCATGACGTACATGCGACTGGTGCCAAAATAATGGTGTATGTGTCGTTTGTCACATCACCA
This sequence comes from Mythimna lalbum, assembly GCA_949319445.1. Classification (NCBI taxonomy): domain Eukaryota; kingdom Metazoa; phylum Arthropoda; class Insecta; order Lepidoptera; family Noctuidae; genus Mythimna; species Mythimna lalbum. The sequence goes on along the minus strand of OX439346.1, from coordinate 17,609,349 downwards.
GTTTTTACGAATATTACTAGCTCTATTAGTCATCACGTCCCGTCGTTTAGTCTACGTGTTTATACTGTTTATTAGTATTTACTTTATGCTTGTAATGCACTGCTTTAAGACTGCGTTTATAGGTCATCGTGATAAAGTTACTTGCCCCTTGTTTGGTATCATTTACCTACTTATACATTAGCATCTTTATGTCTGTACTTAGATGGGGTAGGACGAGGACTCTTACGTACTACTAAACAAGAGCCGAACCTTTACAAAATCAGGAGCAGGATAAGTTCACAGTGGAGTAAAACATTACAAGACGTGAACAAAGTTTTACCTAGTTCTAAAGAGAGTCTATCACATAAGTCAAAAATCTACTATTTTTTTTGGATGGAAAGAAGATCGAAGTTGAAAACAACAATAAATTTAGCGTTCCTTAGAGCCTTTAGGCTTATTGTTAAGCTATTGGGCATAGTATTATTAAAGTCAAATTGGCTGCTTTTTATGTTTTTAGGGTTCCGTGCCTCAAAAGGAAAAAACCGAATCACTTAGTTGTCCGTCTGTCTGTCAAGACCCTTTATTGCGGGAACGCGTGGAAGTATCGAGTAGAAATTAAAACCATAATGTACTCTTAGACCAGGGTCGATATTTTTTTAAACGAAATAAAATCATAGTAGGATGAAACCCACTGGAAAAGAAAGAGAATATAACAAAAATGAAAGGAAAAATAATTTACGGGCGATCTGAGGTCGGGAAATGGATGGGTCATAATACTAAAAACACTGATCAATTACCGGTTACAACTGCCGTCTTATAATAAATAAAAAAATGTCAACGCCAGATGCAGGGTAGATGCTGGTAACACAAATGCGTTGGTGTGTTCATGAATATGGTTAAGGCATTCGACAATATGATTCGACCGATATTACTGCAAAGGTTTTCGTTAATCGGAATACGGGATCTATCACAGAACTGGTTTCAATCCCAAACAAATAACATATAGTAAAATATAAAGGTAGCAATAAGCGAATAATCTGATCAGCACATTGACTTTCCTCGTTTGTTGTTCCTCCGGGAGGCATGCTCGGGCCATCTCTCTTTCTAGCCTCCTTTAAATAAAGGATATTGTAAAGATTCTCACTTTCGCGGATGTCACGGCTGCTCATTGTACTCCATAGCAATAATATTGGACTTGTGGGTGCCATTTAGAGGGGCTTAGTTAAAGTGATGAATTGCCTGCAGAAAAACATTCCTACATTGAATGCCAATAACACCAAATATATCTGGCATTTAAAATATTTAATCGTATTGAGAATTAAACTTCACTCTTGCGAGTACTTTAGCAGTGATTTTTATCAATGCGTCGAGATTGAACATGTTGACAATATTATAACCTTGGCACCTTGATCAACAACCAGTTATTCTGGATCAAATAAATAGATGCTGTCACTTTTAGGTTTCGTAAACAAATTTTTATAGATAAAACACTTAGAAACATAGCTGACCACAATACCCTCAGATATGTGTGCTTTGCTCTATGCCAATCTACCATAAGTTATTGTATAGCGCCATGGGGTGCAGCAGTAAAGAATCATATTTTAATAAACTGAAACTAGCATAAAGGGCATCTTATAGGCTGCTTCTAGAAGGTCCTTTCGGTACCTATCCCTCTAACAGGCTATTATTTCTACTTATCACATCCCTTTAACATTACAAATTACGCTAGTTACATTGTTCACAAACCTTTTAATTTATTTTTAAGTAAGCATAGTTCCCTTAGTTAATAAAAGTTAAAATTATGTTTATCTTTTAAATAAAACATTAATGAACTGTACATATAATGAGACATTAACGAAGAAAAATCTTGAGGGTATCCTCGTGTAAGCGCTAAAGCTACTTTATTGCACTTAATAAATGTTCTTTATTTTTATAAACATTTGGTATATTGTTTTTATTTCCTGTGCTTGAAATATATGCAATGCATATAGCATGATTTACCAAACATAATACACCCAAATTGACTTAAAAAAAATAACTGGCTACTACTCATACTATGGTTAAATATGTGCTATAATAATATTTCAAGTTGTTTCATTATTTTGTTCAAATTTCAAGTTGTTTCATTATTTTGTTCAAAAAAGCATACAAAGATGCGCTAATAATTTGCCGCGGGTGAATTTTTAAAAGACTGCAGCCTTAACTAAACATTCCTAAGAAAGCTTTAGACCCTCGCCCTACACCTAGCAGCGGGAGTCGGATGTAGATGAAACAAATGCCGCTCGCGATCTCACTCATCACTCCTTATGGCTTGTTCTCAATCTTTACTCTGGAATCTTACATTACAATCTGGTATCAATATGACACCTGTGACGTAAGACTGATGCATGATCTACTAGGCCTAAAATTGACTAGAACCAAAACAGAATATGTAATTGTTCTGAAATTTCGACGGTCTCTCCAGTCTGTTCTCTTAGCTCCCGCCGGAAGGCCCATACTGATCTGATCAGACTTTCGGTACCTCGGTTCCTCGGATCGCTTGTCCATGGGAATGGTGAAATAGACTGAGGCGTAATAAATCGAATTAATTTGTGACCCATGGATACCCTTTAAGTTGAAGGGTAAAATCTACAAGTCCGCGATAAGACTTGTCATGTTATGATATTGTATAATATGGACCAAAATGTTGAGTTGTGAAAAAGACAGATGAAAGAAAGATGAAAGAATATTGTATGTAACCAAAATGAGAATATTTAGATGGATGTGTGGTGTGATGATAATGAATTAATAAGTTTGTTAGGAAGAGGAAGTTTAAAAGTGGCGCTAGTGACTGAAAAGTTGAAAGGGAATCGTTTGTCTTTGACCATGTGAAGAGGAGAGATGAAACGCGTGTTACCAAACGAGTTATGAGCATACATGTAGACAGATGGAGAGGGAGAGAGACCAAAGTAAACATGGATGGATTGTGTGGGGAGTGATGACAGGACAGAATGAAAGAAAAAAACGTGTTGCAGCGACCCTAACACGGGACAAGGTCAGGAAGATGATGATAATGATTAAAGCTGAAATAGTTCTTAATTTTTTAAATTACAGTTAGGTTAAAAACTTATGACGCCTATGTAATACGCGCATATACGCCAACATTCACATCTATCCTAAATCAATAAATAAATCTGAATCTATTTAAGGGCAGCCAATTGAATTACATAATTAGCTAGAATGAATCAGTCTATTTTTACCATACGCACATATTAAAGTGTACTTCGATATGTCCGAGAGAGCAATTTGTCTCAAGCGGACGTGTCGTAGTGAACTTTACCTTCAAGACAAGGGTCAATGTGAGACAGTGGACATTTTTCGCGCAGTTTCAGGAACGACGACCGGCCGTGACGCAAATAAAGTCGTGCCAATGAAAGCACTAATCACTTACATTTCTTCTTGTGGGCATTGTTACACCTACCGAATGTCAACGTGCCAAGTTAATATTTTTGGCATTCTAAATTTATCGTTACCAGGCTAATTTCCTATTCCATGTAGTCATTTTGAGAAATCTTCCCAGTGTTCTCTATGAATCCCTACTAATATTATAAATGCGAAAGTAACTCTGTCTGTATGTCTGTTACGCTTTCACGCAAAAACTACTGAACGGATTTGGATCAAATTTGGTAGGTAGGTAGAAGAGACACTGGAATAACACATAGGCTACCTATAATTCCACTGCTGAGCACGGGTCTCTGCCCGCGCGATATAAACTGTAGTCCACGCGGGCGAAGCCGCGGGCGGAAAGCTAGTCTTATCTATAACATCATATCAGGATTTCTGAGAGTGATTTGAATAAATTGTTAATAATCACGTAGAAGCAAATTAATTTATAAATAAACTATCTTCTGCCAGCGGCTTCGTCTGCGTGAAATTAGGTTATCCATATAAACTTTTACCCTCGTTTCATAAAATCCTCTCTTAGTGCTCGCCTATTTCATAAAAGGAAGGCTTGTACAAAATAGCACGCTCCTCATCACAGTAGTTGTGGTTGTGCGTTGATATGTGAGGCAGTCAGTTTCTCCTTTTATATATATAAATTACATACATATTTACATATAAACCTGAAAGTGACTTCATCCACTTGTTTGTGTTCAAATCATTAAAAGGGGTTCATATCAGTTTCCATGAGTTTTTAACGGTTGCCCTCTTGATAAACTCCTGTTGATTATGCGGCTCCGCCACACGGGCGGACCACCCGAGCGCCACTACGCTCTGAGACCGGAGTCATAAATATCCGTGGCGCAACGAGGATCTTCTACCTTGAGCCCTGATAAGCCCGAGCTACTGACATGATAGCGTACGACCACCAAATCTGTTTGGATATATTAATCCTCTTTGTTAAGGACAACTACAGCACAGATTTAATCGTAATCCATCGTGCTAGTTGGTCTTGCGTCATAAACTTTAATAAGTACTTATTACTCAATATGAATGTAAGGACTATAATGAATAGTTACAAAATAGATATTCTTATCAATTAGCAGTAAATCCATATGGAGTAGATGACCCAGTTTAAAACAAAGAATGAGTCAGGCTCGTTGTCATTGTGGAAGTATGCCCGGTTGGTTAATATAGGGTGCTACTAGTGTTGCACAAAATCATGCTCCACAAGAATATGTTACCTTCGACGACGATACTTGACAATTTTTAACGGTTTTTCTTGTAAGTTAGTGTTATATTAGTCTTCTAACGACAATTTGTAACTAAAATTATAGATAAATTTAGTTATTTGTATGTGTAGCTTAGAATTCTCCATCGCTTTAGTTATGCAAAATGGTGCACATGAATTAACGCAAGGCGTTAAAAACTTGGTACATTATGTATATTAAATAAATAACTTTATTGTGTCGTTTCATATAAAATTTCGTTGAGATCGTAATGATATTATCGATACCCAATTCTACATAGGTTTTAAACTGGTTAGTTAAGAAGTTGGGTGCGCCAAGTAATTTGCTGCTCAGCCGGTGCGCGGGGCAGGGGAGGCCACTGAATATCGGTTCCGGGGTTCAGCGACAACTTGTCTGGCAGGGCCGGCGCCCGGGCTCCGCGCCGCGCCTCCGCCCCACCGCATTATTATGGGCTTGACGCCGCCGGCCCGTGCCCCTCTCGCTCCTCACCGCACCTCTTGCCGCTGCGCCCGCGCCACCGCTTCTCAGAAAACGAATCCGGCGATATGGTGACGCACACATTGACATTTGGCAGTTGATACGACGACACAGTTTCTTGGACGGGAAAATTTAATTGATGTGCTAATGAATATAGAAGATAGTTTTATGATGTTACATACTTTACTCAAAATAATCAGGACTTGAAAGTTAAATCAGAAAATGACCCTTAACAGACTGAAATTAATTTATGTTATTCAGGAGATCATTTTTCCTCTGGTGATATAACTTTCCAGTATAACTAACTAACTAGTCTTCCTGTTTGATACCGACCGAGACCGATTGATTCCAGAACCAAGATAACAGTAGATAGGTACCTAATCGATTTTACTATAATAATAAATAACAGGGGATGTTTTAATAAAGATTTAATATAGTTAAGTACAGCGTCAAGTGAATTCAAGAAAAGTGTCGGTCAAGAAAGATGTGTATCCACTTTCAGTAAACAGGTGACGAGACGACTGACGACTTTTACGATACACGTGACGAACATAAGCAAAGGCATTACGATATGCAACCAGAAAATAAATTATAACCCTATGTTATGTGAGTTAGGTTAGAAAAGAAACTGGAGATGGATTGCTTTATCCCTAAGTAAAAACTAAGAACAAAATTACTGAATCTGAATTAGAACCGTCAAGACAATCTCAACAGTTTTAGTTCTCGGACGATTCCGAACCTCAGTGTTTGTGCGGCGTCTCTCTGCAGACCATAACCCTAGTTCCTTGTACCTGCCCTGTTGCCTGTTCATGTAAAAATCGAATAATGTTGTCAGTGGACGGCAATGCCGTGGTCGAATACTCCAGTATCCACCAAGCAAGGGTTTTACTTAAAAATTGATGCTATTTTTGCCATCGAAGAAGAAATAATTATAGCTTTGGGAAGACGTCGCCCGAGTGCTAGTGCTACATGCATTATTATCTTAGGTATACTTACCAGTCATTGAATCGAACTGATACGTTTGAATCATGTGGATATCGTCCACACAAAGGAATATAATGTTCGATGCTCGTGCTGGGTAGACGCATCACAGCACTCCTACATAGATAATGTATTGGCGTTACATATAAATAGGTGTGTCAAAGTAGGTGTGATGCCGGCTATGTGTGCGTTGTCGGTGCGAGTAGATAATTTATCGAGTAGTGAGCTCCACTCGCCGCTACGCAGCAACTTACCCGGCGTGGTGAGGTGGGTCGCACTTTATATGGAGAGTTGTCTAATCCGCTGAATGAATTACCATTGGGCCTAGGTTTCTCCTGAATGACTAATGGACATTTAAAGAATTAGCTCAATGCGCATGCCATACGCTTTCCAATTTCTACTTAGAATACTCGTATGTAAATAGCGACGTACGAGTTGATATATTCCATTTTGAAGAGCATTTTAGATAATAATTTAAAGTTGGTACCTAAGTAGAGTTTGAGTAGCTATGTTGTTCTCGAACGTTTCATTACGCATTATGGGCTGGCAAAAGATAAATAATGGTAGATTTTGTGGAATTTTTCAATTTTTGTGAGTAAGTTATGCCAATTTAGATTGTCTTGGTGGCTCAATAGAACACCAAATGGCCAGACAGGGGTCTTCCAAGAAACTTTTTGACTTTAGAAGAGTTTCTTGGAACTTTGAAAGACCTCTGCCCCGTAGGCGGCAGGTGATTGCGTTCTAAACAATTAACAGTTCGTACTTTCGTAGTAATTGGCACACTTGCACACTTGGTACTAGATTATCTACAACATAAACTCGTACTCAGTACCGTGTATTGTTTAGTGACACGACTAGTCTATAGCCAAAATGCAACAGGGTGGCCCTAAGATAATATTTACAAATAATGAATATAATTATTTGTGTAAACATTGTATACATACAATAGCAAGCAAGATTGTTTATTGTTTGAGTCCAGTCATGTTTAGCTGTAAGCATTGATTTAAGTACAAAAAACCCATCTATGGCCGTAATTGTCGGCGTAAAAATATTTAGGTAGATATAACATTGAAAATTAAAACATAATAAACTCTTCGCACAAAGCAATTACCTAGAATTTCAATTACAATAACTTAAAGACCATTTACCTAGTTTGAAGTTATTTTTGTTTTTTTTACAAGCTTTTATTTAGTTCAAGCTTTTACTTCCCGGTTACCAGTTAAGCTGAAATTTTGCATGCATGTGTAAATTAGATGACAATGCAAATTATTATTACATGGAGTTGGTCTGATAATGGAACTGGAAGGTGGCTATAGGAACTTCGTAGTTGAACGACACAACCCCATCAAGTTTGGGCTCGTAGGTTTCGTCTTGGCGAGTATTAATTATATAGGTACGGTACTTATACCCAGCTATAAAAGCTTGCTATGAAAAAAATATTTTCATTAAAAGCTTGTTTATTTTAAGTTATTTTTCTCATAAGGGCTTTTATATTAATGAATGCACACCAAGTGTGATTCCGTATTTAAAAAGTCCATTTCACGTAACACGTATCACGTTTTTGAGATGTTTTGACTACAAAAAAAAAAAATTACAAAAATAAAAATAGTTGCCTGTACTTACACATCATTACTTTGAAAATAAACACGATCAATTCAAAATTTGCATACCTAGTATCAGAGAGCCATGTAAGGATATTTTTCAAACAATTTTCGAGAATCTTTACTAAAATGCAGCTGAAAATGACGTCATGAAAATTTTCTGGAATCGAAAAGTGACAAAAATTATCGAAAAAAAAAAGACAAGTTAGGACATCTGTGAAATAGATGCGCGCACGGCGCAGGCGCAGGAGGCGCGGCGCAGGTAGAGTCTACACTTCGCCGAAAGAGGCAAGCGGCCAAGCGCTACATGATGTGATCGGGCTGGATCTAAATGAAGGCGGTGGACGCATACTGTGGGAAATACGCAGTTACGCACAAACGAACTAATTCTATTCTATTTTTTTATACTAAGAAAAAGTGCTATAAAAATAGTTATAGGTGGGTATTAAATTAACAATTAACAGTTTTAGGCTGGCATTATTCATGGGCATTCAAATAAGGATATTTTCAAAGAATAGGAATAAAAAAACTAAATAAAATTATTTTAGAACAAAAGTCTGAAATGCCATACACCGAAACAAAATGCAATAATAACTACATTCTCCATAAATAAATAAATTTTCTAATAAATCTTTTTTGAAACCTCCTTAATTTTGTACTATCTAATGCAAACTCACGTAGGTACTAGATGTGGGCTATATTTTTTAGTGTAAATAAATAATTTTCAAGGATTTTTTGTTGGTAGGTCAGTAAAAAAAAAAGATTTTTAAACACTAAATAGGTAGGGACACGTTTTTATGAGTAATATTGAGTATCACGTACCGCGAATTGCAGAGCTGTCCTTATGATTAAGGGCAAATGACTATTATGGGCATTCTTGAGTTATTAAGTTCAGAGACACGAAGCCAGCGAACCGTTGAAGGTCAAATGCTCAAGTTACATTGCCATGCACAATGCAGGTCTTATGAACGAAGATTATCAATCTGTATTCTACTCGTATAGGCCTACATCATGAAGTGCTTAACCACTTCTGATAAACAATACGAATCGAAATTTAACCCTTCAGATACCGTCAATTAGAGACACAATAGTAAGACAATAGATGCGCGGCCACCGGTGGTCGCTTGGGGATTCATGAATTAATGAATATTTTTTCGAGTCAGCTAAAAATGTAGAGCATTGTTAGGTATATGTTTTGAAATTTGGGAAGGTCTAATAGTCTTCGTCGTCCTTTACTTATAACTTTAAGGGCTCAATCAATACCCTAAACACAATCTTCTTCTTCCTGGCCTTATACAAGGTGTAAGGGACAGCCCTCCGCAAACTTTAAGGGCTTGCTCAGTATACAGAACTGAACAACCTTTCATAAGATTTTTTTTTCAGGAAACGAAAAAAAAGGGCTGTCCCTTGCACCTTGTATAATTATGTCATACAACACAAGGGGGACTACACCACACTAGGGGCACTAGGGGTCGGCGCAACACGTTTTTTTCTTCCATTCTGTCCTATCTCCCGTCACACTATCACTAACTCCCTTTTCTTTCATATCACTCCTCACATAATCCATCCGATACATATTATTCACAGAATATTTTATTTATATTTAATCTTTGACCTAAAGCTCACTAAATGGTAAGCAATGGGTCTATGATAGAACGAGTGAGTCCAGAAAAGCAATCTAAGTAAGTTAATAAGGACTATTTACTTCTATTCGCAATCTAGGAATGGATGCGAGAGACTGTGGGATAATCTGGCAAGGTATTTGGGTTGACAGCAGAAAATAAATAATTAACCAGCAACAACACTTAACTTGTTAATTTTAATCAGTTGCCTCTAATGGCTACTTCATTACAAATTGATTAAATGTAGATAAGTAAAGTGTCGTATAAATGTGTGTACCTATCGCGCCGTTTTCCCTGAGGTATAGCTTCAAGAGAGACGCTTGTAACACTAGGATGCTCAAACTTTTTTTTAAAGAATATGGCCCCACACTAGGAATGACTATATCATTTTATCTTCTGACGAACACCTTATAGATAACTCACATATGAAAATACCTTTCAAACAAACGGTTCGAACACCGAATACGTATTGGAAAGAAGTTTTCTAAGTTAGAGCCATTTTAATTAAAATTCTGTTTTGTCTGAATTTTAATGGAGTTCTTACGCACGCAAGTGTCTATGTAAGTACCTGCCTTTAAGTGCCTTTTTTATGCCATTGGGGGAAGACCTTTACCCGAGCACTTTTGAAAAAAAGACCAGTGAGTGAAATTTTTACCTCATTAAAACCATCCAGGTGATTAACATCAGCACAAGGATTTTGTCCCGTGACCTCTTAAAAGACCATTTGGGAACTCCTGTACTGTACAACATCTGTGAGGGCCAACAGTATCATAAAATTAGAATAATATTACAGAATATTATGTGCAATAATAAGTAGCGGCTAGTTGGCAAGCTACACACCCACACTCGGCCGGTACCCACCGTGGAAACTGCGCCCATTCCCTTCAGGCCGCCATTCAAGTGACGCGGGCACCGCGTGACCGCCTACGCTATACATACGTACCTTAGTAAGAACATCCTTTGTTTTTATTCATTCGCCAAGACTATAATTATTACTGTTAAAAGAAGTACCTAGTAGGTACCAACTTCTATGAGTAATGAATGATTGACGTACTGCCTTTTACCCATTTTTCGCCATGATTTTCCGTTATTGCAGTTTACTGCAAATTGGTATATTTGTATATTGTAAGTTCACCAGAGATACAGAGATACAAGTAGGTATCTATGAGCGCTCGCTGCTTATTCTCCTAAAGTCAGCTCTAACTAAACTATCCCGTTATAATCACCATGCCAAGCCAACTCACATGCACGAAAAGTTGTCGATAATTTCTGTTAGACTTTAGATGATAATTATATTTTGATTTGCAAGCCTCATTAGCCCTTATCACGATGCGAACTTATCATTGCTACTTGCATTGCTTCATCGTCAACAAGCCGACTGTGGGCAAAGTCGCACACAATTATTTCTACAACTGAGTGCCAATTGGAATTCAGGCAAATCACCGTGAGTTTCAAACACAGTTATCTGAAGTACCAAAGTATCAGTATTTAAGGGCCCTCCAGCTTGGGTGAGCGTCAAGGCAAACCGGCACGGCTGCGCAGCGCCAGCGAGTCTGGTGCGGACACCACGAACCCCCTGCCCCCGCGTCCTCGCCGCCCGCTTCCCCCGCAGCACCTACCTGTCATGCTACCCACGCAACCGATCGGCCTACGCGCCTTTGCTATGTTCATAAGTGTGTACGCATGATGCATAATAATGAGTAATCGTGATTCGTGCGTAAAGGATGTCTAATCAATGTTGACAGGAGTCGTTGGGTTTACTTGATAGGTATTTGAATCGTCCATAACGTTCTCAACAGGATCACTATATCATTGGAGACTGATTAGACTGCAAATAGCACAATAAATTAGGCCTATTTGTTCGCCAAGATACTCACAACCAGTTAGAATAAAGAAAACGTATTTTTCAAACAACAAAATCAACTTATAAGCCACCAGGAGGCATAGTTTGCCTAGCATGAAGTAATCACGTTGTCAGCCGGCCTTTCCCGCTATCTGGTCAATATAAAAACAGTCAGTAACAGAAATAGTAATTATAGGACTTGGTAAGTTGGCACGTCTTATCTACACCTTGAGGTCAGGGGGTGTGCATCTCATTATAATAATGATCCGCGATGGAACAGCTTAGAGTGAGTCACCAGCGGCATCGTGATACCGCTCACGTTCGTCGCTCGCTCGCAAGTCGCCACATCACTACCTTGCTGCTTCTTGCAGCCGTTACATATTCTTATCCTTACGTATTATAAAACAAAATCCCCCACCATGTCTGCCTGTCTGTATGTTCACGATTAGAGATGTGCTGTTGCCGGCTATATTGCCGTGAAGTGGGAATGGAATATTGGTGAGAATATTGCCCTATGTATGAATATTGGTGGCAATATTGCCAGCAATATTCCCAGATTCACAATACAATAAAAAAATACTGAACGGATTTTCATGTGGTTTTCACCACAAGACAGGGTGATTCATAAGGAAAGTTTAGGTGTATAATAGAAGCTTATTAGAGTAGAGAAAAGCCAAGAATTTTAAAGATTTCTAACACCCGTTCGAAGCTGGGGCGCGTCGTTAGTACACATTATAACTTAGAAAACCAACGACCAACTTCAACTCTTTCACAGACCTGTTCTTAATGTTGCATAATTAATAACTGTCGACAACTAGATGCTACACATCTGCGACTCCACTCAAAGATTAGAAAACTCAAAGAACATTCACTTCGTAGCTCATTGTAAATTTAATTATTTTGATCTCATCATTTTCATATGAGCATTTAATTAAATGATAAGAGAGTCAAAAATTACGTCGAATAATTTCTTTTTATACGAAACTATGGATGTAAGATTGGATTTGTGGTTCTTTTTTTTTGTTTTCAGTAAGTGTAGAGTATATCACTGTTAACATTAATTTTAGGATATTTTTTTTTATAAGGTGGGAAATCATCTAATGACATCTCCCACCCTTGGGTGAGGCGGAAGGGCGTTTCAGACTTTTACTAACTAAAACCCACTCCTGTTCCTCCTTTGCCTTTGTTCCAGGGCCCCGGGGTTCTCTTTCGCATCACGCATGGCCGCAGTAGGCTTCGACCCTGCTGAGCCACTATAGTTGCTGACATTTCCTTGAGGCGCGCATGGAACATTGCGCGCCGTTGACGAATTGGGCTCGGTCCGGACAGTTGGTCGGCGAGCTAACTCATTGGTCACCGTCCGAAAGCCAACGAATTTCAGGATATCTATGTTTTATTTATGTGCTTTAAATTGTTGTTATGGACAGGTGCAACTGAAGCACAGGACTATGGACCCTTGAAAACTCTCACCTACAAAAGAGAACCTGCACCAGATGGCCACAGGTAGTATGATAAATATACATTTAAATTCAGTGTTTATTTTCCGAGACAAGTATATTCAGCGTTATTAATGCAAAATGATCTTCATCTTCTCCCTAACCCTGTCCCACCTAGCTTGGGGTCGGCTTCCAATCTAACCTTATGCGATCTCCACAACTTAGTTACCGGACAACATGATACCTTTTCGATCATTTTCGATAGACAGATGGTCAGACATTGAGGCGTCTGACTACTTCCAACGACTGTCAAAGATCTACGAATGACAATCGGGACCAACGGCTTTTCATGCGTTCCGAGGCACGGTCTTAGATAAACGTAGGAAAGTACATATTAAATGATAAATTCACATTGGTACTCGCCCAGTATCGAACTCCCAACCTCATGCATAAGAGGCGGGTGCCTTAACTCAGAGACTGATCTAGCTATTTAGCCGATCTGGGCAAAGACAATTTTCGCCTTTTACATACCTACTTACACAAAACCATATAAGTCATGAATGTCTTCATTATTTCCACTATCCAACCTGAAGTAAGTTGAAAGGTGGCACATAAAATTCTCAGCCTGACAACTTGGGTGTCAACGTGGAACAACGTGGCTAGGTTGAAATATAGGAATAAGCCAATTTTGCCGCGCCTTATTTTTTGCCACTTTGAGCAAATGCCCGGCTTATCTCCCTTAAAAAGGGCCCTGCCTTAACCACTGAGCAATTACGACAGTTCATGTAAAGTCATCTGCATGATCGTGAAGCTAGAACTACATTAGACAGACGCACACATGTAACTCGCCTGATTTGTACGTACAAGCACGTCGCGTGGCGTGGACCAAATGTAGCTCTACAAGACTAGTTTCCACATAAAATGTATGGAGATCGACGCGCCCAGATCGACGGGTGTGGCACACGTATGCGCAGTGTGGTTCTAGCATTGTCACTTTATAATTTGGTAATAGTAGATTAGCGAAAAGTAAAGTTGGCGAAGGACTATTTTTTAAGGTAGGGTCATCACATCATCATTTCAGCCGAAAGACGTCCACTGTTGGACATAGGCCTCCCCCAATTGTCGCCACAGTGAACGGTCCTGTGCGTCTCGCATCCATCGGATTCCCGCAACCCTTACTAGGTCATCGGCCCACCTTGTAGGAGGCAAGGTAGGGGTAGGAGGTAGGGTGGTATAACCCGGTTCATTAAAGAAAGGAATCTAAAATGGCGGTGCTTATCATGTTTTCTCGCTTGCACACTAGTGCCGTCTATACTCACTCTCGCGCGTACCGAAGGCATAAAAAAAATCAGTCTTGATTTGCTTTCACGCATTCTTGAAGTTGAAAATCTATCAAAGAATTTTGACACATTGTAGTAGGTTGATGTGCTGACATCTGCACCTACTGATCCTGCAACTAGTTAGAAATAAATACGGCCCGGTCATATTTTTATTATTTTTAATTTGAAAAAATATTCGACTTGAAATTTTATATGCTAACTGTACTATCTGTCAACGCAAGCACAAGCCGCCATTTAAGATTCCGTTCTTTAATGCATCGACTTATATCATCAAATAACTTCTCCGAGGGAGCGTCAAACTTTTACTGACCGCGGTGACTCTTCCGAACAATCTCGAAGCCCTGACGTTATTGAACCACAGTTCTGAATTTCAATCATATTCAGAACTGTTTTGTCACGTTAACAACAAAGTTTAAAATTCAGGTCAAACGACTATTTACTTGAATAAATATACATTTATTTCGTCCCACAGATGCGGCGTCTGTCCCACGTATTTCCAAAAGATATGTGCGTTCGACTTCTTAACGAATGCCACGCATATATTCGACAACCACTGCGTAATGGACTTGTACAACTGCATAGAAGCCACCGGTTTGTTTCTTATGCACATTATTAACGTCATGATTTATACACAATTACTTATCGACGATGAAGTGACAAGAACTCCTAAGTGACATTTTTGGGTTTTTTTTTTACGTAGATAGACTTTAAATAATCGTTTGCGTGAGCTGGCAAAAGCAGCTAACTTTATATCTTATTTTTTAACGATTTAACTATAACTGACAATAACTATTAAGCAACTATGCATCCAATTTGCTGACAAGATCACCTAATGAACTAACACAATAACAAAATTATGTTCTGGTAGATAGAGGTTCTTGTCACTTCATCGTCGTTATATATTTTGAGTGCAGTGGTGGTTGAGTGGTAACGGTCCCGACTTACGAGTGGTAGGACGAGAATTTAAACCTAGCCAGACGCATTACTTTATTTTATTTTCATCACCACTGCTCTCAAAACGGTGAAGAAAAATTTCGTGAGGAAACCGGCATGTGTTAGAACCAAAAATTCGAAGACGTGAAATTCATCAATCCGCACGGGCCCAGTGTGGTAGATTACGGCCCATTCCATCTCTTCGGGAAGTGGCCTGAATTCCAGCAGTGTGAATATTAAAAGGTTGATTATTCTATACATTTTAGTTTACTTGTCAATTACAACTGCTATAATCGGGAACTATTTGTAAACAAAGACTGATGTTTCAACAGGCAGGATTTGATATAGTGCCCCCGCCAATTCATTTGTCTATTTTGTCTAAGGTAGGTGACATTCTGTTTAGATAGGCAGCCTTGAAAGAAATTGGATTGTTCCTAAATCAATGTACCTATTTGGATTTCGTAGCTGCGAGAACAGCACTGCTGAAAGAAGTATAGGGTAAGAGTGACCCAGTTGGCAGTACCAGGAGGGTTGATAGAACCCCCACCCTGCCAAGTGGAGATCTCTCTGGCACAGAGAGTAGGCCAGCTGGAGAAACCATAAGATTAATCTACTTAGGCTGTAGGTAAATTTTATCTCGCAAGTTTCGTGTGATCTTACACCAATAAACGAATAATTTTCATTGTCTTATTATTATAACATTAATTTTAGCAGGTAATGTATATTTTTTAGAATTTGCACCAATGAAATACGAAAAGTGCCTATACTTCGGGAACTTCGCTTACGTTCACGGATACAAACATGAAGATGAGGACTACGGAGAGGATCACATCGTAATCAAAAATTCAAAGAAGAACCCAGATTTTATAAAATAACAAATTATTTTATTTTTGCTGATATTATATAAAATTAAACCTTCCTAGACAAATATCTGTCACTCATTCTGTACAGAAGGACCAATCAGTTACACAAATATTCCGACTCAATATTAACTTATTCTGATATGAACATTGGTTTAGCTTAACTAATTACTGAATACCATAGACTTTGATTAATAATATCTTAGTGTTAAGTTATAATTTCAAAGTACTATTGCTTAAATAAACAGATATTGAATTTAATTATTATTATCACTCGGTAAAATGACGTATTACTGTGTACATCGGTTCCTAATTGTTATCAAATAATTGCTTATGATAATGTTGTATCTTTAGACAATGGTGTGCAGTTAACTTGCTCTGAGGGCTTAGCCAAGTTGATAATCTATTGTTAACGCTAGTAAAAAATTTCAAATGAATGGGAATGACGTCATCTCAACGCTCAGTCACATGGTCAGAACGAAGGAATCGGAGGCGTTGGCGACTCGAGGCGATCGACGAGAGAGAAAGGTGCAAACACTGCAATATGTTAGTGTTAATGATTCTGCACATGTCTTTTTACAGTTCTATATATAACAATGCTTAATAAATTAAAGTCCATTTCTATTAAGAGGCTACCACTTGTTTTCACAAGAGAGGCTGGCTTCACACTAACCTACATCTGTGTCCACGACGCCGCGTCGCTCAGTGTGAGGCCAGTCGGCGCGAGAAACATGGGTTATGTGCCGGCCATGTGCCCGAGCCGCTTGTAGTCGATCTTGTCCAGCTGCACGAGGGGGCGCAGTTGGTCGGCGAATGCGCGCATGTCATCAGCTATCATATCCTGGCCTTGAGGTGCTAGCACCTAAACAATAAATGTACAAGTTATTTTCAATCTAGGCATAAGAAGCTACTGAAACATGTGTTTTCAGCAAGGAACTAAGTTTTGGTGTTGGTTTCAACACATTGGCTTTTCTTTCTTAAAAAAATAAATTGCAAAGAACTATATTAATCCTTACTTAATATTATAAAAGCGAAAGTGAGTTTGTTTGTTTGTTACGTCTTCACACCTAAAAGGCAAAACGGATTTTGATGAAACTTGGTACACGGATAGACCATGTCCTGGAATAGTCCCTTGGGATAATTTTCTGCTATCACGCGGGCGAAGCCGCTGGGAGCAGCTAGTCTTAATATAAATCAAACTTTATTGCAGATGTTAAGTCTACTATCTTTTGCACAGTAACCCAACCCTCATCCTCTATGGTCCCCTATGTTTTGATTGCAGCAAACTATGATTGGACACATTTTCTCCACAAACTAACTCTCATCACCAATTGAGGCTCTTCCTCAGGGGATAACTTTCCAGCAGTGCACTAGAAGTCACTGAATTACCCGAGAACCCTAGCAGGAAAGTATAACTACAACCTCGCAATGTGAGTCAGAGTCAGACTTTCATGTCAGGAAGTGGAACCAAATTGCCAACTATGCTCCACTATCTATCCTGCTCTTTGTTGTCCAAAACATGCAGCTAAAGAGCCCTCTGCACTGCCACTGAAAATTTCAGGGAATTGGAAAAGCATTGGACCAAAAATATTGAAATATCTTTTGTGTCAGTGACTTGAAGAAAAAGACACCCAGTCACATGAATTTTCTTGTTCTATAACATGATCAGTGCTGCCATAAATTTTTCGTGAAGCTGTATTTAGGTGAGAATACTTAAACCTCTTTAAATAGAATCCTCATCCAACATATCTGTTGACATGAATTATCTCTATGGTTCTGAAACCAGCTGAGTTGCAACTGGCAAATCACTGGTATCAAATATTTGATATGATATACTTCCATCTGTCATAAAACTGTTACTTACAGATAATTCCACTAGATAACTCTGAGATATAGGCTCCGGGGGCATTGACCCTTGGGATATCTTGAACACCTTTGCAACTGTTATCTTCATGCGTCCTTTCCTGAACATGTACCCTGCAATGAAGTGCAATAAATTATATTATTATTATATCTCACAACTCCGCTGTCCCAGAGCTAGGCAAAGGGGGAGGCCTCATTCTTTCCTCAATAAATAAATAATAATGAAAAACCAAATAGAACCCTGACATTCCAACACACCTGCTAAATGTAGTGAAACTGATTGCAGATTAAGAAATACAAAAAAAGAATAGAACCGTAAATAAATATTATTCGCAATAGCCAACAAGATTTTTATTTAAACAATTCAGGTGCTTTTATAATATTTCTCTTCACTGGAGGCAGTGAACAAATTTTGAAAATGAACTAGTTTTGTCTCTAAGAGTATTTTATCTGCTAGCCGATTTAGCATAACCATAATTTATGAGTAAGAATCTGACATTTCTTCTTAAAAGGCCATAATATTAGTAGTATTCCATAATGTTATTTTTGTTACAAAATATATACAAGTCAATATCATAAAATAATCTAGAATTTAGATGTGTCCTTCAAACTCAGGTTATTCAGATTACAAAGAGAAAACAGAAGATATGAACCAGATCAGATTCAGCAACTGAATACATTAGTCATTACTTCATTCACCTAATATTAACAAAAAGTCAGTTTTTCTCATAAAAAAAAACATTGAAAATGCTTCTTTAAACCATGTCTATAATATATTTCACTAAATATTACCTTTAACGCTATATTCAAATTCAATTCTGCATCCTAGTTCATTCAGGAAGTCTATAAGCATTCCACTGCAAGCAATGTCAAGGCTTGACCGAACTACTGTGGGCCTGTTCTTGTCACCCAGATCTGGCTGACCAATGTATCGGAGCTGGAATGGCATATCACGATAGTCCAGAGCTTTTCTAACTCGAAGCATCAATGGCGCCGCCTGAAAATTTTGACAATAAATTACGTATTAAAAGTTTTTTTCAACTGCACTCATGTAAACAGAACCCTACCAAAACATATGTGGGGCAAGGCTAAGCAAACTGTTTTCTTAATGCTTTTATCAATTCCTGCATAAGCAGATATTTTCATAATTAGTAAATAACCTGTACCTGTTGATTGGGATCTCGTAAACTAAAACAAACTTCTTGATCATCAAAGGTCTCTGGACCAGCATCGACATTATCACACAAACCACGCAGCCGATGGAGCAAAACCTCTACAGCCGAATCCAGAACGGAACCCTAAACGTAAAATTAAAATAACAATATTAACAATTAAGTGAATTCAGTAAATCTCAGCAAAATATAGATTGAAGGACCTGCCTGTAGTAGGTATTCTTGATTTGGAATAATGTTAGCTTTCAAAGCTTGTGATAAGCTGTCGGTGGCCGTTATAGGCGCTCCGTTTGCAGCTGACATTCCAGCCATTTTTCAGTATAATATTTTCCAATGTCTGAGAAAAACAATTTTCGTTTTATGTTATTGATGAAACGAAATCTACAATTTTAGTTTTTTTGTCGACGGTGTTGACAACTTGACAAGTTGACATTGACATGATTGACAGACAAACTCAACGTTCTGAATCGCAAATCCCACCAAAAATTGTCACAAAAATGGACGGTCGGATTCACGATATTATCGCTTTGGAATTTTGGATGCAATTTAAAACGCAGGTTGTACTTTACTTTATGTATTAAGGTGAATGCTCCAACCAGCCCGCAAAATTAAAATTTTCTTACGTTTTTTGCAATTTGCAGGCCATGATTCGCGGCAATAACAAGTATAATTTTAAACATAAAAATGATCTCTATATTAATGATCTCTGTGAGTAGAGTCCGTCTACTGAAAGCGTGACCTGAGAAAAGGAGGTTGAAACTCAAAAATTTGAATATGGTATTATTGAAATAGTAGGAGAAAAAAGTTTTGGTACTTGAGTATTTTTTTATATAAGACGATTGTACAATAGTTGTATAAGAACTTAAAATTGCGTAGATTTATTTATTGGTAGATGTATGGTAAAGGTTAATAATACACAAAATGTTAGTTATTATTCCAAATTTATTTTATCTGTTCTCTAAAATGCCGTATATAATATTCTTTATTTACAATTTGGCATTTTGGCCTTCCGACAAGAATACCAAGAGCACAAAACTGCGATAGTCAAATAAAATAGTCATCATCATTCATATCGTAAAAATATCTAGTGGTCAATCAACAATGATCAAGATCATAGTGTCACACTAACTTAAAAATCCAAGATCGTGTATAAACATTGTTGTTTTTCTTAGAAAACAACTTCTTTCTCTTCTTGTTATTGTTTAAACTCACTGATGATAGTGTGTAGCAGCTTTCGCACATAACTTTATATTGTTTTACCCATGATAAAGCAGTTATTGTTGATAAATAAATATCTGTTTCAAAAAACTGACAATTGCAATCATAGACTTAGACGTGATTTTGGTGGCAAAATAATGTTGCCACTTTAATTTAAAAAAAAAAACTCCAGGTTACGCTTTCATTAGACAGACTCTAATAATTAGAACGTTGCGTGTTGCCCTGATTCGCGATATTATCGCTTTTCTCGCAATTCGGAACGCAATGAATACTGTCAATTAAATTGTCAATGCCAAAAAAATTGACAACTGACTGACAAACAAGTTACTGGACAGCGTGTTGTTTACTTATTTTGTTTAATTTCGAATACATTTCTAATAATTCTTTATAACTTGTACTTTGTAGTTCAAAGATGACGAGCCATGTTAAAATACGTTTAGCCTCCGAAAGGGTAAATCACTCTGTTACTACTAACAATGACTTACCTCGATTTTACACGCCTGGGCAGGTGGTTACAGGCATGGAAGACTTCATGCGGTAAGATTTGCTTACCTACCACAATAACAGTGCTGTAAATATAATAAAAACATTCTTATTTTGTTTTTCAATAACATATTTTTATTGCAGGGGCCATGGTACCTACGCAGTAGATGATTCTCTCAAAGCTGCAGTAGCTGGAGTTATGCAAAAAGTAAACAAGTTGATATGTATCCGACCCAGAAAAAATCGGTACGTCGGTGAAATAGGTGACGTTATTGTTGGACGAGTACTTGAAGTCCAACAGCGCAGGTGGAAGGTGGATACTAACTCACGTTTGGACTCTGTACTTCAGTTATCAGCTGTGAATCTTCCTGGTGGAGAACTGGTATGTGACTTTATTTGTTTATTTATAAAAAAAAAATTATTTGTAGGCTCGCATTTGACCACTATCTCATTCAATGGTAAGCGATGATGTGGTTGACGATGAAACATACTTGCTGGAAAATAACCTATTGTCACTTGACCTAAAAATAATACCCTAAATATGTTCCCAAAACATTGTCTGTTTAGATGGGAGGTCCACCATGTATATATGATTTCTTTTATAAATTATGAGTTAAAATATTGCTATTTAGTTTGTACCAAATATTATACTTGTTTGAGGCCAGCAGCACCTTTGTGTTACCTGAGCATTTCGCAGTAAAAACCTGGGTTTCCAAAGTATTTTGCCCTGTATCCAGCAACCACTGGACAGTTTAGAAGTAGATGACCTACTGTCCCGTCTTTCTACATGCTGGCCTCTGCAAACCTGAGCTTTCTGTAACTCCTATAAGAGGTGCTTATATATGAACCCATGGACAGCTGTAATGGGCATGAATTTACACAATTGAAGTATAATCACCTCGTTTCATGGAGCAGTCACATATTTGTACACAGGGAAGAAGGAGAAACAGACAAATATCTTGCAGTTTCAGCCTCAACCTAATTAGAAATACTGAAATTTCCTTTCAGAGGCGGCGATCAGCAGAAGATGAACAGATGATGAGGAAACACTTGCAGGAAGGAGACCTGATCAGTGCAGAGGTACAGAGTGTGTTCTCAGATGGTTCACTTTCTCTGCACACCCGCAGCTTGAAATATGGCAAGGTAGCTCTGTCTATTTATTTTTCTTTATCAACATCTTAGTTACATTTTTAAATATGAACAAAAACATTTGAATCTAGACCTACAATACTAACAGCTATTAGCCAATGAGTTATGATACTTTGGAGAGATTAGTCTCTCTAAATATTTTCTAGAGCAGTTTTTTTTTAGTTAAGAGTAATCATTTATTTTAAAGAGGTTGCACTAAACCTAAATGATTATTTATCAGTATTACACCTCATTTATCTGGAAATCTAGCCAGCACTAGTGACAGAAAACTTGAAGGGGTTTTGTTTTTATTGATAAGGTCATGTGAAAGGGAGGGATGATAGAGAGGGAGAAGGAAACCATAGATAAGGTAGATGGATTGTGTGATGAAAAAAAGGGAATTAGAGAAAACATGACAGAAACATTTTGATCTGTTAAGTCCAACTAATTTCTGCAACAGATGGACTGATTTTGACAAAAATTGAAATGGTTCTACCGTTGAAATTGTTGTTGGTGGCTGTTGTTACAAGAACGAACTCAGGTTTTTTTTACTTTTCAGAAAGCCTCTTGAAATTGTGACCAAATGTCATTGTAGTGTTTTACGAGTCTGATGCGAACGAAGTCGCAGGCACCAACTAGTAATAAAAAACTTTCATTTCAGCTAGCACAAGGGATATTGATCAAAGTATTTCCATCATATATTAAACGCAGAAAGAACCATTTCCACCACCTACCTTGTGGCGTATCAGTCATCATTGGCAACAACGGCTACATTTGGATCAGTCCAGCGGAACAAGCTAATGTGCTTGAAGGAGACAAAGATGAAATTGTACATTTTGAATCACAGGTAAGCTGACCAGCAAAACGTATATATATACGGTATAAAAGATCCCTTAAAATTGGAGTTTTAAGGGATCTTTTATACCTACCTACAATTTGAAATTTTTATTTACAACTAACTTTTGCCCGTGCGGCTTCGCTCCCGCTCTTCCATACTCCACCCTACTATACCCAACTCTACCGTAATCTACCCTACCCTATTCTACTCTACCCTACTCTACCGTACTCTACTCTACTCTACACAACTCTAAACTCTAAAAATAAAATTACGGTAGTGTAGGGTAGAGCCCTACACTACAGTAATTTTTTTTTCCATAAGAACCTTTTCCTCACAATAACAATCACAACAAAAAAAGAATTAGCGAAATCGGTCCAGGCTTTGAGTTATGAGCTTACCAACACATTTTGCGATTCATTTTTATATTATAGATAGCAAAATTCCATTTTTCTATTTACAGAATGTTAGCAGATCTGACAGAGAAACAATGGCAAGAGTGAGGAATTGCATTATGGCACTTGCAGCTTCTAAAATGATGCTGGATGATACAAGCATCACGTTTGCATATGAAGAGAGCCTAAAGTATGATGATGTCAAAGACTTGCTAGACCCTGAAGCTATGCTTGATGTAGCATTCTTAACCCAGCACAGAATAAATTATGTTATTGAAGAATAACAGGTTACATTTTTTGTTTATTTCTGTTTCTCTCACCTGCAAATGATTTTCTTTACCAAGTGGTTTAGTAACACAAATTCATTTTCCTTTCACATAATTTAATTGCATTATCACAAACGACTTAATCAAATAATAAAAGTGGAGTCTTTTCTCAATTTATTCATCATAAAGTTTTTAAAGGTACATAACAAAATTATTTTTTGGTTTTTTAATATTATAAACTATGGTACAATACTGTAAAAGAGTACAAATCTAAATCAGTAAAAATATTTTACAAATAGAAATATTGTAAAAAATCCTATAAAAATGTAAATCGAAGTACAGTAATAGTAAAAATTGTGACAAATATTTGGAAAGTTTGACACAGTTACACTTATTCTTTTATTCCTTACATTTATAATACATATACGCTAATATTTGGCACTTTATAATTTCTTATTTCTTTTTCCAAGGATTTTCATAAGATTCTTTGACATGAAGTATGGTTTTTCTAGAGAACCATCATTTCTTTCGCAGTCTTCAACTGAAAAAAAAAAAATCAGCAAGTTGTTAGCACTTTATATTATTATTTGTAAATTAAAAAAGAAATGTTTGCTTTCTTTTACGGAACACTTGTGTTGTTACGTGTATCAAATACTTACGGAAACAAAGGAACAATGTATCCACAGCCATCTCATAGACGTTGAAGAATATAGTGCAAATGAGATAGGTGGCGATACTCAAAATGATGGCGGGAATATGGTTGTAGTGCAGAGGCTGGCCCTGCGTCACCTCATAGAACAACTTCCACTGGAGCAGGTAGTACACGCCTACACCCACTCCCACGGATATTAACAGCTTGGATAAGAAGAACAGGAAGTCTGTCACCTGGAAATAATATGACGCATTAAATGGACCAAAATTTAAATAAAAAACTTTAATCAATATAGGAAAATCGAGACAGTTTTAGGCATAGTTGTAATAATATTTTCGGGGGTCAAAGTATATCATAAATAAAAAAACTGATGAAGGGACTCTGAAATCCCGAAATCAATGTATCTAAACTTAGTTTGGGGATCGCCTTTCAAACAAACCGAATGATCAAATAGTCACAAATACCCATATTTATGATAGTCCTACGAACTACGTGCAGAAACCAAATTCTAATAGATGGATAGTTAGTATAGGTGCAGCTAAGATAAAATTATGTTGTAGATCTAAGGTCTGTAACAGTGAACAAATAAACTTGATCCAATTTCAAAATTATAGTTTTGTGTACAACATACCTTGTCTACGACAACCACTCTGATGATATTTCTCATGAGCAACGAAAAAGCATCCCTCGCGCTCTTACAGAAACTATGTCCGTGGACCGCGCACATAATATACGCATTCTTATTGATGAACTTGAGGAAGTTCTCCAGGCACCAGCAGAAGCATTTGCAGAAGCACATGACGCACTTGGTAAGCGGGTTGTCGAACTTTTTGAGTTTCTGGTCGATCCACTCCAAGATGACGCGGATTACTCGCACTATAGCTATGATCAGCGCTCCTAAGGCGACGGTTCCCAGGTGGTACCTGAAATATGCGTTAAAGAAATGTTACAATACACACACATAACATACATCGAGCGAAGAGTATTTGGAGGGAATCCTTTTCATTGGAAATCAAAACTGGCAGCCTTTTCAATGTTGATTAATTGGAATAAAAATGGCCCGAATTTGATATACTTGGCGTCAGGTGCCTCGATCCTCAGCAATGAGAGCGCGATAGTAAGAGAAAGACTAAGAGAGAAAGCCTATAAAGACATTTTAAGAACTCATTTAAATAACACTACGTCTTACCGTAATGTTCGGCAAATACCAGAAGTAAGAGTGAAGAACGGAAGGTCCCTCTTCTTATCGTAAGTCCAGTACCAGGTGGAGAATGTGCTGGCGAGCATCATGTCCGACACGCCGCTGATGAAGAACATCGTCCAGAAGAAACCCAGCAAGTTAGCCACTGTGGGGAAAATAATTTATTTTTAAGAAAAAGTTAACTCTACAAACAAACTCTCTCTATAAACAAACCTTTAAGTTCAATATATCAATAAATACACCGTTACTGAAAAAAATCGTGAACTGTTTAGCAGATAAATAATCTGCAGTTGCTTTTAAGAGAAATAAATAAGAACCTTAGTTTTCTGTGTGTATTGGTTGGGATGCTGAATTCTTGATCGCACGGTGCATGAGATTCTTGTCTATTGCACTAAACATCATTTCATCATGAATGTGGTCTACGGTGAGCAAGACCGGAAGTCGGAAGGTGAGGACTAAATAAAACCAGCTCGTAGACTTGGCTCAGAAGTAGGTAAGTTAGTCGTGTTATTGTTAAGTAGGGTATGGTCCCCCTACTTAAAGCCTGTAGCGTTTTCCTTTCGTGTCATACTCGAATTGAAATCAAACAGCTTCAATGGGTCTTAATGATCGGTTTTCCACCCGACTTCACTCACCGCCGTGTTGTTCTTTGATTGAATTTAGATTTTTAGGGATTTGCTAGATATGTAGCTAGGTTGCATCGTCGTCGGTTGCATAGTGTTACAGGTTTACAACCCGACCTCGCACGGAACACACCCTAAACAATATTGTTGAAATTAATAAGAGGGTACTAACAGTGCAAGTAGACAACGCTGTGGGGATTATCCAGGCCTGTGAAGTGGCACGTGGCCAGCTTACAGGCTCCTCCTGCTTTATCACCACACCCGGTCAAGAAGGAGACAGGATCGCAAGCTTCGTTGTCCTAAAAATAAACAGGTTCTTTAGTGGAAACTTCGCGGCTCCAAGTCTTTATCGATTGTGCTGACGATGATGTCAGTATTAATAAGAATTTGTCTGGAGAGTAAAGGACCAAGGACTTAAAAATAATGTGAGTTTATATTAGGTAGTTATGAACGGACCCTAGCGCGCTCGGACGAAATGAAAAGTGAAGTACCACGGAATAAAGAAAAGTAGAGGAAGTGCCTCTTAGATATCGCGCGCGTGTTAACATCAAGCGCAGGTTCGCAGATTACATGTGCAGGTGAATATGGCATCTATTTCAAAGGCACTAGCGTTCTGAATAGAATAAATAGGTTACAGCGCCATCTAGCGTTGAGTAGTCGAACTCGTTGTAAATTGGTTTTTAGACGAAAAACTTCTTTATTGTTTGTGTCATGTCAAATAATAACAGCTTTCTTACGTTTCTTGTATTAAGACCTAATTTATGAAAGCAATAAGAATATGATTTGTAAAAGTTAAGTTTGTAATTCGTAGCTTCGTAGCCAATCATATTACTGTTTTTTATGTGCAATGTACAATTTAATACGCAAATGTGTGAGTTTGGCGACACTGGTTCCCGTGCTTAGCCACGTTAGGGGCACTTCTACCAATATTTTCTGTTCTGTGTAAAGTATCATACATGAGATTGACTTCTGTACCTACATATCATCTATTTGTGCTAATGGTCTACACTATCATCGTACCGTACCTTACTATAATGAGCAATTATGTTATCGCATTGGCACGTTGTGTCGTTCTGGAAATTAGCAGTTTTGAAAGCCGGCTCTCCGATCGACAGCAAGTACATGAGCACAAACACGCCGTAAGCGATCACGCCGCACTGAAGGATCCAAGGAAATATCGGGAAGAATATTGTGGTTTTAACAGCAGTCACAGCTCTAGAAATAAATAAAAAAATTCGTTAATGTGATTTTATGAAAGAAAATATATATTTCCACCATAAGCAAGTGATAAGTTCTTGTATTCTTTACTAACACGTGGGTCTTGACTAGTCTTGAGTATATAGTGTTGTCAGGTTCAGTAAGTGAAAATATTGGAATGAAAGATGAATATATAATCGAGATTTTAGTATTCAAATCGGAACAGCTGCTATAATTGTTATAAAAAAAAAACAATAAATGGCCTAAGCCTGTCGGGGAGCTATTCATCTCAGAAAGGCTAAGATTTCAAAAGTGAAGGTCTAGTGACTCGTCCAGATCAAGGGTTAATAATAGGGACGTGTAACTAGGCCCCTAAAAATCGGGACTTCACGCGCATATTTGGACAACTGGCATCACTAGTCGTGAGAGAGAATGTACTTACTTGCTTCCTTCGGTAATAAGCGCAATGGCAATAGCGATCCGGTTTCGTAGGAAAATGACAATTAACACCAGAATGAGTAGCAAGACGGCCACTATGATGAGGACCACCATCCAGGTCTCCGGTTTACTGAATATGGACTCTGCGTAGCCCTTGAGATTGGTCGTCTGATGCATTATCGATGGGTTTGCCTTGTAATACGCGTAGTTCTTGTAACATAGGTATACGCCTGTAAAGAAGAGAGTTGGAATATAAATCGTAATTGTGTCTTCATCTGTCGCTTCGGGTTTTTTTTTATACCTAGCCTATTTTGACAGCAAATCTATTAATAACATGGGTAGGCACATTTCACAATGTGCTGATTGATGATGATGAGACACGGATAAAATACCCAGAAAATTATAAAAACAAAAAACCTAATGTGGGAATTCTCGCGCGCCTCGAAGGAGTTGTCAGCAACAGCAGGGGTTAGCTCCGAAAGGTAGCTCGGCCCCGGTATGAAAGGCAAGAAGGAACGGGGTGGGTTTTTTAGTCAATAAGAGTCTGACACTATCTCCCGCTCCATCCAAGGGCGGGGAATGTCATTTGGATGATTTTTACCCACCATAAAAAAACCCAATGCGGGAATAACCCGATCTGGTGATAAAACAATTGCTCGGGCGGAATCCTCTGATAACCTCTGTAGTAGGTACGAGTATCATCTACCTACACATTTTTTATAAGTATTATTTTTACTCAGATTTAAACCAGTTTTCATTTGATATAGTGTTTGGAACAAATGGAGTAGGAATAGATGAAGAGGAACATCATAAAAATGAAAGTGATGAAGCAGTGAGATCACGACCATTGATCACCATTGAGGAACAAGACGCAATGAAGTGAGATATGGTTTTTTGAACAGGTAAAAAAAGCATCGTGGAATATACTTACAAAATCCCATTAGACCGATTAGTCCGATGATTGAAGTCCACACGACTGGCGCGACTACCCAGCGCAGGAGTAGAATGTACAAGAAGCATAAGAGGACGACTCCGAACACTGCGCCGAGCAGGTACCACCGAGACTGCACCAAGTCTTGGACTATTTGCGCCGACAACTGATACACACAAGTTATATTAGATAAATCTTAACTTCCACTTAACCGAAATTAAAAAAAAAAACCAGATATATTTATAACTTAAAATGTTTTGTAAATCAAACTATACCTTTAAGTACCTTAATATACCCTCACCAAGTTTAGTCCAAAGCTAAGGAAAGGTTACTGTGATATGCCTAGCTTAGTAGAAGTTGGTTAGCTGAAGTCGGGTTACTTTGGTTCTAGCTTATCAATCAATGGGAACACGGGACACGGTGTTTACTGTGCTTGTAAACTCGTAAAAAAAATAAAAGGCTTTTTTGACATTTAAGAAAGGCCCTAGAATGTAACTTGGAACGAAACTAAAAGAAACAAATAATAATTAGGGGTCCGGTGTAGTAGTACTTACATATTTCTAAATACCTACATACATAATATAGATAAATCACACCCAGATGACAAATGATCATGCTTATCACACAATGTCACAGTGGGAATCGATCCCACGACCTACGGCATAGCAGTCAGGGTCACTAACCACTTGACCAACAGGCCAGTCAAAAATGTAAAAACAAGTCTTATAATTTTTTACAACTTTACCTCAGGGTCATAGTAACCCCACTTTAGGGTAATGGTAAATGGGCTTAGAAGTAGGTAACAATAACATAATCTACAACTACGATGTTTCGTACAAAGATACATTATTTAATTGTGCAGTTAGTTCTTATTTACTTTACGTACTAGTCTTATTAAATAGTCCAATAGTAGTTTTAAACTGATGAAACAATTCACAGTAATATTTGATGTGATGCTCTCGTTCATTTTCTTGTTAATTTGCTCACGTAGTCACGTGTGATCACTTGTCCATTGTTTACAGACATATCGTCACCCTCCCGGCTAACTGTCGTAACTAGCAATTGATATTTTTCCAGGGCGACCGTTTTTCGCTCGGGCGTTACAATCATGTTCCTATAGTTGCGTTAGCTGTAGCTTTATTAATTAATCAATAAGAGTTTTATATTGCTCTTGGCTTATTTTTTAAGTTAGAAGTGACCCTAAAGCCCTAAGTTACCAAGGTAGTAAAGGTATCTTTCTCTTTTTTTGCACTTACGCAAATCAAAATACGTGATTATCTTCTAAACGGTAAACGACACAGATACGACGATTAGAGAGAACTTATTCGAAATAATAATGTGGTGAACACGTTGGTAATATCAGTGCAGATACGCCAGTTTGTGAGATAGGACAGTTAGCGGGGAGGGGGACGATATATTCGCCAGTTTTTAAAGAATTTAAGTTTTAGATTCGAGATAGATATTACAAAAAACTGTACGTCAGTGGACAATATTCGTAAATAACCTACAGCGTGATCGTAGTTAGTAGGTTGAGCGAATAACAGACGCACTGCGTGTTTCGGGTTCGATTACCGCACGGTACAAACATTCCTATGGTCTACAGTTTTTATGTTTGTGAATGTACCACGATACAGGGATCCTAGCGTGCGACAAAGCTCATAAAAAAAAACTGGGCTAGTGCGAGTCAGACTCGCGCCCTGAGGGTTCCGCACAAAGATACCTATGTTAATAGTTCAATTCCGGAATGGAGTCTCGGAACATTATTCCTATTGATCTTGCTTTATGCCAAATTTCAGGATTCTGAGTTCTCTATAACCGCGTACGCGTGTACAAAGTTGTTACTTACAAGTTTGTTTTTTTACAGCTTCAAGAGTCCGGAGACCTGATTATATATATAGTTTAATATAAATAGTCATTTTTAGAAACCGGCATGTCCTAGAACCAAAAATTCGAAGACATGTGACATTCACCAACCCGCACTGGGCCCGCGTGGTGGATTACGGCCCATTCCCTCTTCTAGAGAGGAGGCCTGAGTCCCAGCAGTGGGAACATTAAAAAGGCTGATGATGATGATGATGATGAGTCATTTCAACTCGATAACTCCACGCGTTCCCGAGATAAAGGGTCTTGACAGACAGACAGACGGATGGACGGACGGACAACAAAGTGATTCTACAAGGGTTTTTTTCCTTTCGGAACGCTACAAATGAGTAATTTTGTAAACCATTGTAATTATTTAATTTATCATGCAAACTCGAAAGGAATGAGAAATTAATGGTTAACAATTATTAAAGTAATGAGCTACAAATGTGTTCTATCTACCTCTTGGAACTGCACCAGATTTACGAGTTGTGAGATCACCTCCTCCGTGGGTAATTTTCCCAATTCCTCTTTAATTTTGTGTAGTTCGCCAACGTCCACGAAACACCGTCCCATCACTGCTCCGATCACCGAACATGCACAGCAATGACGACCGCAATGTTAATGAGTGGATAAGTGATATGAATCATTACATGTGGATGTGAAATAGCTGTGATTTGAGTGAATCTAGTAATACGTAGTTATGTATGTACAACTTTGAATAGGACAGACAGAGCATTCAATATTAGTATGTAGTGGTTTGTCAGTACTGAAAAGTGCACATGCACGAAGGTTAGAGTCTAGCTTCTACACGTGCATCAGGTCATGCGCGGTGGAGTCGCGGCTACCTACAATGTGGGTTTCGCGTTCGTCCGTCTTAGTGAAGAAGGACATCCAGCCGGCTACGATCCAGCCCACGTAAGAGTCGAGCGCCGTGGCTCTGTTCACCAGCGACTTGCGCGCCTCGTTAGGGTTCCTCACGCAGCTGGTCGCGGGGCTAATCGACCTCAGACTCGTCTTGCTGTCCCCCTGGCATTGTAGAGTCGACAGATCACCGATGCAACGGGATAACACTGAAGTGTAGTTAATACACAATATCTAACACAGGTCAAAGTTAGGTCAAGCAGTCTTAATAGGAATATCCGAAGGGACATGCCACACATCAAACCACGTGGGCCAAATTCTAAGCATCACGAACATTAGTGGCAGAGTTTCACTCAAACCATGACACCCAAATCATCTGTCATTTTCACAACAATTACCTAGATATTATTGTAAGAACTGAAACATTACCTGCTTGACTTCTTAAAACATAATTAGCGCAGTCTTCGCTGTCAATTTTTTTCATTGCGTCCTCGAAAGTCAAGGTGGTGACATCAACGGTGTTTTTACACACCATGTGCGGTTTTAGTTGAGCAAAATTGACTTGAGTCATTTGAGCTTTGAATATTATCGTTTCTGTCGGGCACTGCTCTACGCACACCTGAAATAAACGAATAAGGAAGACATTTACACCATATATCATGAACGAACTTTAAAGTGAGGATTTCGTGGCTAAATAGTGATCTTCGTGGTCGGCTGAAGAATACACCTTTGATTTAATTTCATTTTGGTCTTTGCAATGTTTTATTCAATATTTGTATCACTAGTGATTCATTAATGTTATAATCATTTCATTAAGGTTTATTTTTAAATAAGTTGGTTTGAACACTGTAGGCTTCACAGGCTCATATATGCACATATTACTTTCTATTCCAAACCATGACTAGTCTACAATATCTTCTCATACCTATTAATATTGTAAAACTTATCTAATCAATTTAATTAAAAGAGCAAATTTTCATTTTTTTTTTAAATTTCTTTAGGCCGGTTCTTATAGGAAACGACCAATTGGAACCGTGCACTTTTCTTTGATTGATGTGTGACCGTGACCATATATTACACACCGAAGTCTTCCGTGTCTCGAAAGACACTCTAAGCTCTTTGTCCCCGCTGTCATATTTGGAATTTTGAAAAACGTTTTTAATCATACATCAGACTTGCCAAGTTTGTGATCGTGTTACAGAAAGACGGGGTTGTGGAGGCCGGGTGGCAGTCGCTTTAAAATTGTATATACATAATTATAAGAGCCTTGCCTGTGGCGTTGGGCATCCAACGATGGGTGAGCCGGGTTGCAAGCATTTGGAAATGTCAAAGAATACGAGGTAGGGCTTGTTCTTCACATCGGAGTCCATACCGCACCGCGAGCCTCGCGAGTCGATAGGAGCAAGAAGCTTCTGGATATTGCCGTGAGTCATACCTGCAATGTGTTTATAGGTTTTAGAGATACACGTAGATATTAATCGTTGTTCCAGTTGTTATTTCAGTTTGTTTTTTTTTTTACAAAATTATTTTAAAATGACAGTTCTTCAGTTACTCACCGTACCAGCCGACATATCCCCATACTCCGAGAAAGAGGATGAACAGTATTAGCCATATGATGTCCGTGCATGATCGGTTGTGGATGGGACCGTTGAAGTTCGGATCGTACCGGATCGGCTCTCCTGAAAAAATATAACAAAAATAGGTTAACGTTCTGCTGTATCGGTAAAAGCTTGTAAAACTAATCAACTTTTATCAGACCATATCAACTAGCGGCTTCAAAACACTCAGCAGCCTCTCGACTTATTTTTTTAGATCGAAATGAATACCTATTCAACCTCTGTCTATAATGCCGAGTTGAGGATCTGACTAGGCCGTAATGCTTCACTCTATTGCAGTAAGAAAAAAAAACCACTGAGCCCTAATTCGGTAGGAACGTCAGTTAAAACATAAAAACCACATTTTTTTAAATAATTATTATTTCTTTGTTCTAAACAGTTCATTATCAGGTAACATTGCCTCACAAAATAACTGTGCCGAAAACATGTTATCAGCTATCGGTATCAAAATAAGGTACTAGTACTTGATGTGGTTATAAAAGAGTATTTAATTTACCTTATAAAATTAGTAACTATGCTGAAAACCGGAAA
Organism: Mythimna lalbum; assembly: GCA_949319445.1. Taxonomy (NCBI): domain Eukaryota; kingdom Metazoa; phylum Arthropoda; class Insecta; order Lepidoptera; family Noctuidae; genus Mythimna; species Mythimna lalbum. The sequence continues at coordinate 17,576,334 of OX439346.1, read as the reverse complement.
AATTATCAACAAAAAGCATTGTTTTAATATACTAAATATCTATATATTTCATGTTTTACCTTGTTTTCTTATTAATCTATTCTTTTTTTTATGCACCTGCCATGTTTTCTCTTCACCGCCCTTGGTTGACTGTTAGAGAAAGCCTAAGGCATTAAGTCCGCCTTTGTACCTTTGTGCTGCATGAAGTTTTAATAAATAAATAAATAAATGTTCCACAATACTATAAAAGATACCTACTTATTTGCAATAAGTAAATACATCTTAGTATAGGTTTAGCTATAAGCTTATCAGAACTTACTGGACTCTTTTGGCGGTATGCAGCAGTCACTAAATCCCATTTTGTTAGTAATTTGTCATGTTTGTTTTTCTAAACAGTGTCATCACAGTCATAAAACAGCCCACTTGGTTCAATTTCAGTTAAAGCTAATACAGTTTCAAACACATAATCTTCGAGCTACGACGTCGTGTCGAATCGTGCACGCTTATCGCTACAGATTTTGATAAGGATTAATCAACCAATAGTCTTGAGCTAATGTTTGCTTCAAGTTTCAGTAGTGTTTGGAAAGGCTATTCTCATATCTTCGCGATTTATCAGACGTCGACGGTGACCTACGCGATTTTACTTCAACTAATTGTATGACCAACTGGGTACAAAAATACTCCATGACAGTACAAGAGTAGGTACCGAGGTTCTAGTTAGTGTACATGAGCTAAAACGCGGTCTCGGTCGGATTGCAATTTATTTCAAAACTAGATAGTGCCCGCGACTTTGTCCGCTTTAGACACGTAAAACAGCACAATTGCCATGGCATTTCGTCACAACTTTTCTGCGCAGAACTCTAATTCCTTTTACAAAATAAAAGTAGCCTCAGTTATTCCTTACAACATCAGCGAAAGACTTATGACAAAACCATCAGTGTATCAGTGAAAGCCATGTCAAAATCAGGTCAGCTCTTTCGGGGATTAGACGGAATAAACATACAGACAGGGTTTTTTTAAATTGCTTTTTTTTTGTTGTATCGACTATACGCTCATAAAAAATATTTAAAAAACAGTTTATTTTGCTATTACAAACACGCGCTTCATTTTGTTTTGTGCATACGTACAGAAAAAGATATGAAAGAAATGTGTCGATTTACTCAAAAATAAGTTTAGTTATTAAAAATCTAAAACAACCCAGTTTTGGTTCGATTCATTATTATTATTAATTTTACGGATACGACCGTGCGTTACCCGGTGGCTAGTAAAACAGGATAAAAAATTAAAAGTTGATGTTAATTTACATGGATTATGTATTTTGGAAACAACCAAGTAAGTACCTACTCAGAAATATACTCAACACTCATAATAGATTGGAGAGTAAGTACCAGCAATGTTTGTGCTTTTTGCGTTGCGAATGACAGCGACCTAAGTAGTTAAGTTGTTAGATTCGGTGATATCATTGAAGAAATAAATTAGACATGACGCTACCGAGTAACTAGATCTTACCAAACATGCGAACATCGAGTTAAATATTTTTTACGCGATCATCAATCGCCTAGCTATTTGTAAAGGTGGGTCTACGCTAGAGGAGCCGAGAACGAGCGGAGCACAGACGAGCTCAAACAGAGGCGTAGCGTGAACTAAAGAAGACGTGGGCGAAGGCACATCAGCGAGGCCTTTTCCTTTCATATATTGGAAAACGAGACAGCGACTAGACTTTTGCAACCCAGTAAACGATCACATCGTCGCTTACGGTCAGGTGAAATAGTGGTCAAACGCGAGCCTTTTAGTTATAAAAACCCTCGTTCACAAAGAGTCCATGGGCGAGGGCTCAGTTCGCCCACCTCTAGCTACGCTATGAGCTCAAATTCGTGTAGTTTGGACCAACTCTAGAGGAGTTGAGCACGAGCGATACTACAAATATAAGCTCTACTCGTGCTCCGCTCGTGCTCGACTCCTATAACGTAGACACGCCTTTAGAATGATCGGTGATCATAGTCCACTTAACTCAGTGGCTTCCATCCTGTATTCAGCGGATCACTGGTGGTCCACAAGAACTAAAATACCATAGGTATGGTCTGTAAAAGGTTTCTAAATTGACAAACAAGTATTATGATTGATAATAATATGACAGTTACTCTTGAATTTAACTTATGCTAAAAGTTTTAATTGAAGTAGGTACTGAAGTTTAGTTTCAGATCGATACTTTTGGAGCATGATCTGGAGCCCTACCATGAGCTCTTAAAACGATCCATTTGACGACTTAAACTGAATTGTTAAAGGGATAGAACTCTATAGCGTGCATAGCTCCTTTACTCTTTCTCGCTCGCACGTTTTACATTGTAATAGGCGTCATGGTAAGGGCCGTCCTCGCTAACGTCAAAGAATCAGTGGTCCCAAGGAAAAAATAAACGTCTTGGCTTGGGTACCACTGAATTTTAGTTGTATAAAATGATGCTGTGCTGTAGAGCCTCTATTTTTAGGTAGTAGATGGACTTACAATATTATGTGGCCATCTTTCGACTTATGTGTAGGTACCTACCTCTATTAGTTGACACGTCCACATGATTGTAATATTATGCATAGCGGTCGCATTCCAACGGTGTTGGCATTATTTTCGTCTTTTCTCCGCCATAACTAAGTATATCACTCATTTCATTCCGTACTTACTGACAGATTATCTAGGTATTATCGATCTGTGTCAATTAGTATCTTGCAACATTCTCTCATAGATACGTCGACGAGGACCGCCAGGACTGCTAAGGTTGTGGAATTGAGGGTAACTGAAGGAACAAAGGTGGGTTTTCAGTCAGTAAAAGTCTGACACTCCCTCTCACACCACCCAGAGTGGGAGGAATAGGCATTTTAATTAATATAATATTCTCAATAATCGTAAGGTTTGTTTTTTTGTTTGTAGGAGTTAATTTCTGAAAATACTGGTCCAATCGCAAAATTTTTTTCACTGATAGAATGCAGCTTTATTCCTGAGTGACACAGGCTATATTTTAGGTATGCGGGCGAAGCTACGGGCAAAAGCTAGTTATTAATATATCCAGAAAATTTTCGACGATAAGACCACATACAAGATGAAACTGAAGTTAAAAACAAGCTGCCCAATGATATTCTAATGAAACTGCCCAAGTATTTAAGTAAGTAGCTGTAATTACAGGTAAGTACGTTATTGCCGTTATTGGTAATTAGCTGATGTGGGTTGACTGCTATGACGTCACAACCTTCTAGTAAACACTCTCATTGTCACACGATAATTGCAAGTAGGTAGGGATGTATATTTTGACCTGTTTCTCTAATCAGTGTGTTATCAATATCATGGTTATCAAATATTTATTAATAGGCTAATCGTAGATAGGTAGGTATTTCCCTAGAATATTTTTTAACTTTAGTTGGTTAGGTACTGAAATTTTCGAATTTACATAAGTGATAATAAATTATTTAAAAAATTAAATTACTTAAGTCAAAATAAAATTGAGAGGGCGTTGACTTCTGTCATACAGGCAATTAGGCACTAATTCGGCACCTTAATTATGTCAGAAGTTTTATAAATTGTATCAACCTTATAATTATGAAAATAAAGAACAAATTATGGAAATAATAATATAAACAATTTATTATCTATACTAATAGTATAAAGAGGTAAAATTTGTAAGTTTGTAAGTTTGTAAGTTTGTATGTAGGGGGTAATCTCTGGAACTAATAATCCAATTCTAAAATTTTTTTAATTGTTTCTATAGCATGTATATTAACCGAGCTATCACAACTTTTGTCTAGCAAGTCGGAAAAAAATACCTCATAAAATAGAATTATTTGCGTGCGCTGCCTAAACAGTTGCTTAAAATTAAAAACAATGTATGGCTACCTGGTTCGTCTTAATTATTTCTACAAAAAAGTCCGCGGTACCATATCTCTATCTTTTATATTTCATCTTTTATACGTTTTATTGCATTAAAAATATTTTTTTTCGGCATACTTACGTTTGGTTGATTATTTGAGCAACAAAATATTAATTCTTATGACAATAAATTATTTCAGTATCACAAGAACATTATACAGATAAGATTTGCCATTTACAGCATAGCAATTGGTCATACAGTTTCGAAGATAATATAAAATTACTAAAACGCAAAATGCCCCTAGCGTAACTTTCATTGTGCAGACGTTTTACCTATTTTTTTTTATGGTGGGCAAAAATCATCTTATGACAACCCCCGCCCTTGGGTGGAGCGAGAGATAGTGTCAGACTCTTACTGACTAAAAACCCACCCCGTTCCTTCTAGCCTTCAAACCAGGGCACGAGTTCCCTTTCGGATAACCCTGGACCCGGTAGGCTTCGACCCAGCTGGGCCTCTGCTGTTGCTGACAACTTCTTGAGGCGCGCGGGAACAGTGCGCGCCGTTGACGTCTTGAGCTCGGTCCATTACCGGACGATCGGACAGCAAGCTACCCATGGCTCGCCGTCCGCGAGCCCGCGTCTACGGTGGCCGGAAATCGGGATCGGAATCCCGGCGGCGGCGGCGGGGGCGCCGTTGCCTGATGCGGTCTGCCTCCGCCTTTTCTAGCATTACTGCTTCGCAGAAGGAGGCGACCGCCTGCCATTCCTCCTCGCTAAGGACCATGGCCTCAACTAGAGCCCGCCGCGAGAGGTGTCCGCCGCCGATCGCCCCCACGTGGGCACGGCGATGCTCTGCCCAGGCAGGGCACACCTCGACTGTGTGCTCCACCGTGTCCTCCGGGCGTTCCGCACAGTGGCGACACTCGGGCGTCTCTTCCGCTTTAATTCGCTGCAGGAACCTCCCGAACTTGCCATGTTCGGTGAGGACCTGTGTCATGCGGAAGGTAAGGACGCCGTGAGGCCTTTCCAGCCACGCCTCAAAGAGGGGACTTACCGCCATAATTGTGGCGTGCCCAACGTTTCACCTTTTTGCCCATAGATGGCGTTCTGCAATTACGTAATTTTTCTGAATCGCGGTGTTAAGACTTTCTGTGGATTGATGACCCTCTCGAATTATTATGCCCACGTTGTCGTTAGTTGGAGTTCTTCTGTCAGTTGCTTATTGGTTTCGGTTGTTTCGTTCGTATGGTTGTTGTTGTTGATAGATACCTCATAATCGAAAATATCGTAATTTCGTTGTACGTTTTTGTATGTTCGTAGTTTCGTACTTCGTTCTATCGTAATAATCGATACGAGTTATTCGATATTACGATTGTTTGGTTTTGTAAAAGCGGACGGTGTTCGAGTCGCTCTCCTTTTGTTCATAATTGTTTTCAAGTCTGTGCGTAGTTTGTTGAGAGCATGTCTAAAAGGAAATCTCAACTGTCCCGGCAGACATCACAGACAAGAGCCGCTCGAGTACGCCGTACGGAAGAATCTGCCCCTGAAAATGAGTAGCGCCTCTCGAGAAATAGAGAATATATTTCGCAAGCACGCGCTAGAGAATCTAGCTCCGAGCGCTCACAGCGCCTCGCTAGCCAAAATGTGAGGACATCGCGGGCCCGTGCTCGAGGAACTAGCGCTGAACGTGCGCACCGTCTATCTGAGTTAAGGCAGCATGTCTCTGAGACAAGGGATAGGGAGACTAGCGCTAAACGCTCGCGGCGGCTTGGTAGGCAAAATGTCATAACATCGCAGGCCCGTGCTCGGGAATCTAGCGCTGAACGTGCGCAGCGTCTATCTCATTTAAGGCAGCATGTCTCTGAGACAAGGGATAGGGAGACTAGCGCTGAGCGCTCGCAGCGGCTCGCTAGGCAAAATGCCATAACATCACAGGCCCGTGATCAGGAATCTAGCGCTGAACGTGCGCATCGTCTAATCGAGTGTAATCTTATTTTAAAACAAGAAATTTTCCGCGGACGAAGTCGCGGGCAGAAGCTAGTTATTAATAATTAAGTACCACACAGAGGCGTAGCTACCGCCTCTGATACTGGGCCCTTGGGCTACAGGGGCCCCAAAGTGTGCTCCAGTTTTGGGACTGGCTATGCCACTGGCGCGATTATAATTGATATCGCAGTGATTTCGTGACCTATTGCAAATATTGGTAACACACCTACATACCTACCTGTTTAATTCTTACTGCTAATAGATACTAAACCGAATAGATCCTATTTCTTACGTAAACTTATTAGTTTAATCTGCTATAGATATGTTATATTAGTTACGTTCCTACAAGTGTTTCTTTGTTGAGAAGCCCTAGATTTACACTTAGCTTCCTGCTAGTAGCTGAATGAGGTGCCTATCATGTTTACTTCATAAGAAATATGTTGTTTGGGAATTGCGGTAATTTAATGAATCATAATTAGAAACGAAACGTATACTATACCTACCTAACTATAAGCAATATGAAAAATTAATTAGGCCAGTTCTCTCAGAAATAACGCAAATATATTTCTGTCTTGTCAAGCATAATTCACGTCAAAAGATTTTACTGAACTCATTTAGTGAAGTAATACGAGTATAAACGGAGATCCCGTAAATATGGAAACCAACGGCAATTGTGTTTATGTATAGGTAATCTAGGTACGTTTCATTCTTCACAATTTCAAAACCTAATTAGGTACAGCTAACTAACTTTTATCATGTTTTGATTTTTGCCCAGAGGTTGGTCATAAAATATAATTTTTCATACTGATTTCTTTTTTATATTTGTGAATTTCCAGGGTTTCAAAAAAGTGCAAAATTAGCAGAACCAAGCCTAAATAGGTACTTAGATACTTGCTGTATTTTTATTGACGGTGAAATGGTGTAACAATAATAAAAAACACTAAATATTAAATGACTGAAAAATACCGGAGACTGATCATTGCGGTAGATCCTCAGATCCTCAGTTGCATCCTCAATCTAGTTTACTATTTGAACAATGTAGATTACCTCTCACAGCCTACGCAAACAGCAGATATCCTATGAATAGTCCATGACTCACATAGTCAAGTCTAAATAGATGCAATAGACTTCTATTGTATCTTTCATGGTAGATCGCATTCACGCAACACTGATAAAGTTGGTCAAACGTGTAATGTTATCAAAACATGTCCATTAAAACCTGATTGTGGTCGTTTACTTTTTCTTCTATGCTAGCGAGCTGCATACCAGTTGTTATCGAACACAGAGATGCTGAACTACTCGTCTATCAAATATTTTATGTAAGCCAATGAATCCAGTTTAACACGTATTGTAGCTCCTTTTGTTTGTGATTTACATGTGCACCTACCTAATGAATTTAAAATTCGTTAATAATGTAGGTAATTTCCGTTTTTAATATTTTTGGGTGTTACATGGTAACATTGGGTTTCCTTCCTCATTTCGGTTAAGCTTCCTGCTCTATATTTAGGCACGTACCAAAACCATGTTATTCCATTTTCGAAATTAGTTTTGTATTTTCTGTAATGTAACTTATCAAAATATCATTAGTATGATGTTGCTACGCCCTCGCCAAACACTTAGGTATTTATTAAGTAGGTAGGTTCTTGTGAACTTTGATCAGTTTTTACGGATTCAGCCTACTCGGGGCCTGTAGCAAATTCAACTATCAGGCTCTTCTATAGACCATTTTTTATAAAGATAGATAAAATAAAATATATTGCCACTGTTTTTAGACACGCAATAGACTCTTATCCGTACTAGTGCTCTCAAAAAAGTGTTCTTCTTCGCCACAATTTTATTACATTTATCGTATCGGGCTGGGCGTTGCGCGCTGGTCAAACCCCCTTTATTCATGTCTTCGTAAGTGTATTAAAAAAGTTGTTTGATACACGTGCAAATCTGTCTCTGCAGCCCTCAGCCCTCCATCAACTTAGAATTCTGCCTCGGTCGCAATGACAAACTTTCTGCACCTGTGTCAAAATGTAAAATGATATGGCAAAAAACGTTATTTTCGTCATTTAACGTAACACTCATCTGATTCAAGGAAATTACTTTCTTTGATTAATATAGTAGAACTTTTGAAAAAAAACTAGATGATGATTTTTTGCGTACCTAACCACTGTGAATAAATATTTGAAGGCAAAATTTAAAACTATGTGATCTCGATAATGTGGGACCTCGAGGGGCCAGTAGCATTTGCTACTCTTGCTACGTGACTAATCCGCCACTGGGTATTGGTAGATCCTACCGAGAAAACGTTTCATTCACTTTTATCTCTCCACACTTTACTCAAAAACTATGAATATTAGAAGACGAGCGTATAACGTAATTTTAATTACGGAAAACTAAGAGCGTTTTCACGCGGGCACAGGTGCTAGCACTAGTATTGCGTTTACGCGGCTAGGTAAGGTACACACTTTTATTACTGTAATGCACTGTTTGTATTGATAAATAAAACAAACACGTTTTCTACAAAACCGGATTTGACATTAACGACAAAAATAAAACTTAGAAGGCACTTCACTTCACAAATCTTATAGATATGCGCTCGCTACAGTGTCTAGTTGTAAACTGTCTGTACTCGTGATGACACCACCATGATGTAAGGTATATTCCACACCGTGCCACCATGACGAAATTAAGACAATGGCACAGTATTACAATATTCTCTGTATTACTGTGACAATGGTGTATAGTTTTTGTGTCTTTCATTTTTCACATGTCAAGGTAGAGGTTGGTACGCCAAAGAACATGTTATTTTAGTCATATCAATTAGTAATCAATGTTTTCGTTTAATATTAAACTGCAATGCGGTCATTTATATTTTTGTGTAATTTTCGGCTTATCTTATTTACTTACAGCGGAACCGTCGAAGGACTACACGTGTAGATAAACGTTTTGATTTTTTTACAATACCTAATCTAATAATACACTGCCGCACTCTCTGTCATGCAGATTATCAAGCTATCGAAATGTGTATGGGCGGTGAACCTAGGGGTCACCGCAAACAATGACGGGTTTTATCTGTGTTGTTGCTAGTTGTTCCAAGAGATAACATCATGTGTAGAGGGGTTTACCTTATAGCCTTGTATCTTTATGATAGCAATGTTGAATAACCGGTTAAGAAGAAGTATTATTATTTAATCGTTACCGCCTTCATGTCAGACAGTTAAATTGAAGCATAGTGTGCGACGCCTAATGTCAATATCAGTGTGAATGGCGGTGACGGTAACTTTATTTACGTCTTGAGCAGCCGATCAGCGGACGAATCGCGTGTGCCGCAAATAAACACAACGTACTCTAATTTTATGAAGCTTCTAGCTTATGTCAGCGGCTTCGCCAGCGTGTAAGTAGGTTTCTCCATAAGTACCTACTATACAAACCTTGAAACCCCGTTTCATTCAAAATTTTGAGTTTCTTAGGGGCCGTTCTTTTTGCAACTCTCTCCCTGCTGCATATCAACGATCTACTGATGCCCGGTATATCTAAGTATGCAGATGACAGCACAGTTGCAAAGTGCTCAGGCTAGTAAGGAGCTAATCCAGTCCAAAAAACCGGCTATGGTAGAGCGTACGAATGTCTCACTTCAGGCAATCTCAAAATGGGGCAAAGCCAATCTGGTGGTCGGTGGGATTTAGGACTGCCAAAACACAGGCGTGACTGTTCATCGCCAAAAAGTGCCCCCGTTCACCTTGGCGCTTGCTGTTTTAGAATGCATCCTTGGAGTACATTGAACGTCTTCAGCTCTTGGGAGTTGAAATTTTCTCAAACTTTAACTTTAGACGGTTAATTGAGTCCAATTTTAATTCATGAATCCCCAAGCGACCACCGGTGGCCGCGCATCTATTGTCTTACTATTGTGTCTCTAATTGACGGTATCTGAAGGGTTAAGGTAGCTGCGAGAAAACTTGGCATTTGCACAAAGGTCCGGCAATATGCCGCACCGGGACAGCTCCTAATGTTATACAAAACAGGTCCGGTCCGATAACTGAAGAGATGAAAACTGAACAACCTTCCACATTTTTTTTTTCAGGAAACGAAAAAAAAAATCGGCCTCTTCATACAAACTGTCCAATCAAGTTTATAATTTTGTATGGTGAGGTTGATTTTTTTTTTAGATTCCTGAAAAAAAATGTGGAAGATTCAGATTCGTCTACTGAGCAAGCTCTTTAAGTTTGCGGAGGGGTGTCCCTTACACCTTGTATATATGTAGATATAGACGATTCTTATTTCTTGGATTAATAAACCTGAAATTCAGCAGAAATTTTAATCAATATGAATAATAAAGACTCATTACTCGTATTAATTTTTCAACATGGTTTGAGGGGTGTTAAAATTTTAATGAAAATTATTCGCGCTAATGAAGTTGCTGGCAAAGTGCTAGTCGAATATAGGTATTCAGATTCGACTAAACAGTACCTAAAATGATTCTAGGATATTGCAATTAAAGTTCAATTCCTTCCTACTAGCTTTTGCCCGCCGCTTCGCCCGCGTACATAAAATATATCCTATGTCACTCAGGAATAAAGCAGCTTTCTATCGGTGAAAATGTTAGCAATCGGACTAGTACTTCCAGAGATTACCAAACATAAAAACAAAAAAAAAACGCACCAATGCCAAAACAGATTTTGTAACAGGAAGATGAATAACAAGTACTCACAACTACTTATCAACAATATAACGGTACCCGATGCGTTCATGGAAAACCCAAACAATGCGTCACATGCGTTTGTAAGTAATAATGAACAATTGGACAGTCCATAGGCATAGGGCTATTCGTTAATTAATTTCTAGTCTGTGGTCGTCTGATCCATTTTAAATGTTACCTTGACCGTCTGTTGAAGGCTATGCCTATGGATGATGAATGTTTGATGACTTATTTTTTTGTCACAGTTTTACTTTAACAGACAGATAAGGTCGGTATTTGAATTGTGTAATGGGAGTTTGAGGAAGTTTGACAGGTTTGGCCAAATTAGAATTGAAAATTAATACTAAACATTAAAATAAAATAGGTCAGATGAGTCAGAAAACAAACTATAATTCAGAAATACATGGTAATAAAATTAATTTAGTTTAGGTGGTTTTAGCTAGTTTTACTAAAACATTTAGCCTTGATTTATTATCAGGCGCATTTCAAAAATATTATTTCCGTGTTTGCGAAAGTCCATCCTTTATGGAAATATCTTTTCCTTGTAGTAATTGACGTCAAAGGAAACGGTTGAACTAAACGAACTCAAGAATGTATCAACGTCGTAAAAATATGTCAATAAATTTTCTTTGAACAAAAAGTAATTTTCGGTTCAAAAAGGTCCTAAAGAAAGGATCTAGTCCTAAAGGTTTCCAATTAATTATTTTTGTACGATATAATTGAAAGTCTTTTTTGGCTTCTGCGGTTTGCCTAAAGATCAACAAATTAACAAAATATACTGCATCTGACTGACATCTTGATAATTAAAAAGTGGTTTAATAAATACTTTGTGTCTGACCATTGCTATTTTTTGTTCATAACGTAAGAAAATTGGCGTACAAAATTGTAATATGTAGTTAGCACAGTCTACTGTAGTAAGTTATACAATAAGATTAGTTATTTTAAATTTAATGACCGTGCCATGGAGCGTAGCTCTAACTAATAATTAGCTTCAGGTTATTTGCTCAAGACATAACACATAACTAGATTCCTAGGAACTCTAGTAGGCATAGGCAGGTACGTTTTACTAGGTTAATGTCAATGATCCAAGAACCCTAAATAGTCTACTGCCAACTCTTCTGTGAATTTCAAATTTATATTATTTCAATTCCGCTACAGTTTCATCAATATCACCCACAGCCCGAGTTTAGCCACTAATATAGGCCCCACTTTTCTTGTGCCAAACTCAACAGTTCAACACATCTGCGCCAGCGTAGTGTTATCCATATTTAACCACCATTTTCCTATAGACAATATTATACAGGGCTATTTGTAAAACACTAACAACCTTGCAGGACTGTATTACTAACATCATCAACAACAACTTTTGTTCTATGACTTTTTTCAAAACATAATACATTTACCTAAAACAATCCTTCAATATTTTCTTGTTCTATTCGGCGGGGGGGCTTGATGCGCTAGCGTCGCGTGTCGACCAAACCCCCTCCCCTCCGCTACTGTATTATCGCTCGCTTTGCATAGACTTCGTAATATTTAGAACATTAATTTAATTATTTTTATTTTTGTATGAAAATATGATGAACAAATACAACGTGTAACAAAAAGGGGGTATACATACCAAGTGCAAGGCCTCTTGATAAGATAACAAACGATACGGAAAGGGTTTTCTAACCTTATGTTTACATGGTAGGAAGTTGTGATTTATTCCATACATATGATACCAGAAACCGAACATTTCAAACTGAAACCAATACATCACTAGCAAAAAGTCAGCTGATCGGTGTCATTGAACTGTTTATGACTAAAAACAAACCTCTTACTCCTGGTATTTCTTTAATCAGTGGATAAAGGGTTCCGCATGTTTATTTTTTCTAACAATTTTTTTTAAGAAAAATAGTTTTAAGAAGAAATAAGTTTTTCCTACAAAGACTAAGATTATGTTTGTGTACAACAAACCAAGCCAAAAACTAGAGCGAGTGCGTGCGTTGGCTATCGAAAAAACTGCGCGCCGCGTAGGCCCGTGTTCGTTAGCGCGCAGCGCATATTATTTTTCGTGCGACTCACGCCGCTTTTAGAGGAGACTAATTAGATAAGGGTATTCGTAAGGATATGGAATAATTAGGTACCTATCTGGTATTTACGTGAAACAATAAGAAATATCTACATACTTTTTTATTGTTTTCGTAGATAGGATAGTAACAAATACTTAATTTACGAAAAATTTAAACGAAGTACCTACCTACGTAAAATCTAAACGAACGTTGTACTCGGCGTTAGACGCTGCGAAAAAGGATTTCATATCTGTTAAAATGAACCCAAATATCATTTCTAAGCAACTTATGTGCCTCCTGGTACAAATAAACTCCCAGTGGGTTCCGTTCTTGAATTTAATTTAATTAGAGGACTTCAATAAGTTGTCACTTTTTGCAGGGTCGAGATGAATTTTCTTACGTACCTAATTCTTTTTATGTCGGTTGCTATACATAGGAATTAGGATATGTACTTAGTTAACAAGAAATTAATTATTTAGATGTAGTGTGCGCATTCACGACGCCGCGTGAATGCGTGTGAGTTTAATTTTACCCCGAGATTAAAATCAAATCAACAAATCTTTCGCGCTTATTTCTAAAAACCTACACGTTTGCGCACAATTAGGTCTTTGCGTAACTTTTTGCCTTTTCTACAAAAACATTACCAGTAGTAGCACAGTTTAGTCTTAATTTATCATTTTAAAATAAATGAAAAACATGCGAATGTACTAGGAGTCCATAAGAAACGAGAATTGTTATTGATAATTTTAAAAAACGGTTCACAGATCCCTAAAAAAATTCCTTTGAGAAGCTCAAATGTTATTGAACACGATAAAATAGTTTTGTCCCAGTCGCACGCGCCGCCTGCGTGTTTAATGTGAGAGAGATGGCAATGTTGTCGTCGTCCGTTCGGCTACTCTCTTTGGCGGTACTGGCGGCGTCTTTGTACGCGCCGAAAGTCAAATTTAGGTAAATAAATAAATATAATTTTGCATTAGTGGATGACCAATAATCTTACGATGCAGTCGCATAGCATAATTATCCGTTCCGGTGTTTGTGATTTGGATTTTAAACATTATTTTATTGCAGTTGTGATAATCGTGTGTGATGGCATTTCTATGGTGATGGTGTTAAGTAATAGTGAATATTATGAGATGATGTTGTGTGTCGGAAGAGAGGACGGACGGTAATGTGCGAGCTGCTCGCGAACTTTATTGTCCTCGATTTATCGCGGGTACCTAGAAGGAGCTGAGCGCCGACAGTTTCTTCGGTGGCGGGCTTTCATCGGATAGTAGGTAGGTACATTCACAGAGTACTTTGTAACATAGGTACTGAAAGGTACATCGTCTGCAACAAACTGGTTCCACGTTTCTGGTTTAGGGGGTCGCCCAAACACTATCGATCCAGAATTTGAGGAGGCCGTACTCGAGCATTTTGAAAATAACCCACGTAGGTACTAGCGCACTCGGCGAGCTGCATTAGCGCTGTATACCTCTAACCATAAGCAAGTAGGTATGGCGAGTGTTGCAGAATGAAGGTCAGCACCTCTTCCGTCGCATCCAGGAACTGACACCTGCAGATATTTTGCCTCGCGTGACCGTCTGCTTTTTTGAGGCAAAATTTTAAGTAGGCAGGTACTAGGCAAACAGCGTTTCATTCACACACGCGCCGCGCGTATCGAAATTAGGTAGAATTAGGAAGAGAGGTACTAGGCGATCAGATTTACAGAAGAAGTCTTTATTAGTATTAGCAAGTGCCGTGGAATGTTATTGACCCTCGTAGTGTCGTGACACGTTTGTTATGATTTGATTTCGAGAATCATACGATACCAAGGATACCAAGAATTTGGTATCAATTCTTTGAGTAATTTATTTTGAGCTGAAACTTTGTGTAGAGATTCTATACCACCAGTAAACTTCAGGGCTTTTTGATGTATATACCCTTTTTGTTACACGTTGTATATGATAAATTTTTAAAGAGTCATAGAACAAAACACACAAAGTTTATGATGTTAGTAACATAGTCCTGAGAGGTTGCCAGTGTTTCTCAAATAACCCTGTATATATTTTTATGATAGGTACCTAAACATGTTTAAAATAGTGGCTTCCTTAGCTATAAAAAATATATTAATCCCATTTTTTTCCTCCAGCCGTTTCTACAACATCCGGCACAATGTGATTAAAATATTGCTCATAGTGTATATTTACGCAATCATTCCAAGATTGACAGGCAGGATTACTTTCCATGGGATAAATCTTGAACATCCCGCCTCGAATACTTAGTTTTCTTTAAATTTGGTCGACTCATGCAGAAATTATACAAAAGATAGCGAAAGATTTGAAAACAGTATATCTCGTATCGGATATGTTAGGTTTTTTAAATAGGAGTCCTTTTTATACATCATTTTTATATTATTTTTAATGTTGTTAGTATTACTAAAAACCAGAAGGTGCAAAAGCTCCTTCTTGCACCACCCTCCCGGGGCCTATGTATATCTCTATGATAGATATAAGGCTAAAGAAGATGGGTCGCTTTATACTCTGTCTGCTACTATCAATTCTTTAACATATCGCCTAAAACTTTTGGGCAAAAATCATCTTATGACAACCCCCGCTCTTGGGTGGAGCGGGAGATAGTGTCAGAGTCTTACTGACTAAAAACCCACCCCGTTCCTTCTAACTTCTTCATACCGGGTCTCGAGCTTCCTTTCGGATAACCCTGGCTTCGACCCAGCTAGGCCCTGAGCCCCCTCCTGCTACTGACAACTCCTTGAGGCGCGCGGGAACAGTGCGCGCCGTCGACGTCTTGGGCTCGGTCCGGACAGTTACCGGACGATCGGACAGCGAGCTATCTATAGCTCGCCGTCCGCGAGCCCGCATCACCTAAAACCCTCAAGTAATTCAAACATTTTGTGCACTCTAAGAAACCCCGACCAACAAGCAACGCCCGCTGTCGTGTGCATTTTCATGCAACAATTAATATGACTCATTTATTAATCACTTTTTAATTAAAATGCAGGTTTATCATAAGTAAGACGCAGGTACTTTTCGCATCATAGATAAAGTCTATGCGTCAGTGATGGCTTTAAAAAGTGTATTTACAGTGCTTAAGTGTTATATTGCGTGTTAAGTGTACCTAGTCCTTGATAAGCCATTCATTTAATGAGAACAACTGCAAATTATTCATAGTTGCTTCTTTATCATAAACTTTGTTATTGTTTCATACAGTTTTTTTTAATATTTTTTAATAACACTAGTTGAAACAGTAAGTGCCTCCTACAGAAATTATTTCAGTTCCACATTTCTTAGCACTTATTTCTATGGCCGGAAGACTTTACATATAACAGCACAGTCAATAATGTAGATTTCCTGTTAGTATTCGTTAGGTAGGTACCTAAGTAGGAAAACCTACGTTGAGCTATTTTAAAATTATTTATTTATGGAATATAAACAGCACGTCAGCAACAGCAATATGCAATCTGCAATATTTTATGCGTCATGGAAAACGGAACGGGAGATTTAGAAAGTCGTAAAGCACCTGCGGTTTTCTCTAACTACTTGCCGTCTAATGAACTATCACGTACCCAGTCCCAGTATCTACTTCCTTACCGATATTGTAAATTTTGCGATATCTACTGAGCAATATTATGATAGTGATCAAAGGAGAGTCAGTCTGATGCACGGACAGCTTAACAAAAACTTCAGCGATATACTTAAAGGTTATTTTTTATTGTTAATGAAATCTTGAAATAAAAATGTAACACTTTGTCCTTTTCCAAACCATCAATTACAATGGCATTGTACCAGTATCTCGTAACCTACGTAAAACTCATTATGATTTTTGGTAAGTAGTGGTATTTTTTACAATTATTAATTTTTATTTATTGACTTGCTGGGTAGTCATTTTCTGTCTAAGTTTGTGGCAGACGATAAGCTCCTCAAATTTGGATCAGTGGGAATCAAATTGAATCAATATTCAATGTCGTGGTCTTGCGGATCGTGTGCGCTTTGAATCATTGTAGATAGATTTTTCAGTAACTACAAATGTTTTAATGATTTTGTACGAAATTAATCACAAATTTCTACAAATTGTATGTACAGGGTCCTTGTAAAACACTAACAACCTTGCAGGACTGTATTACTAACATCAGAAACAATAACTTTTGTTCTATGGCTTTTTACAAAACATAATTCATTTACCAAAAATAAACCTTCAAGATTTTGTTGTTCTATCCAACATATTTTAACTCTGTATTTTGCTATACCTACCTATGTCTGTATGACGTAACGCAGGCGCATTAAGCACCCCCACCGATCCCCACTTCCTTCCGCTATTGTACGATCGCTTGTTTCGCATAGACTTCGTGATATTTAGAACATTAAATTTAAATATTTTTATTTTTATATGAAAATCTGATGAACTAAAATATGAAAAATTTAAAAAAATCATAGAACGAAAGTTGTTACTTATTATTTTGCTTATTATAATGTTAGTAACATAGTCCTGAGAGGTTATTGCCAGTGTTTTACAAATCACCCTGTATATATTTGGAATATACATAGATGTAGTATGCTCCCTTTTTTCATCGTTCATTGTTATCCTGCGGACGAGGCATGTGTTTACCGTTGTTTTGAAGTCGATTTTCTTAAAAACTACTGCAAAAATATTTTTTTCCGTGTGCTAATTGGTACTTACCTCTACCTATTAACCTTTTGAACGCCAATCACTTGCATACAATTTGGGGTTTTTGTGCGCTCAGCGCCATTACTTGATTAGAAGTAATAATAGTATAAAATAAATTTACGACTTTTACAAGACCTTTTATTTTGTTTTTATAGAAAATTGCCTTGTTATAAGCCATATTTTTAACTTTTTCACACTTAATAAGTTCTTATTTGTGTTGCGTGGCGCTGGACTGGAGGACACATCGCGTATTATATAGATGGACGTCGAAAAACTTAATTATCCACTTCTCAATTTCAAAGCGCTAGTAGTAGCTCAAACATTCTGTCACGTTTGTCTTCTCCTGTCCTAACATTCGTTCGTGCTCAACCTGTGAACTAATGCTGCGCTTGCACACTGTCCGCTGAGCCGCGACGTGCATAACATAAACACGCTCATTCGACCTTCTAACCTTAGAATCTCCCCGATGATTCATTGTATAGTCATTTCAAAGACATAACAGACATGATATCTACTTGATAAACGGGTACTGTGAATTACCTAACATACCAATATTTATTGCACTACATCGTATATTATAAGTTTTTCAGTGTTTGGACAGAAAGCGTTCTTATAAGGAAATCAAGTAATTCAACGTTGATCTGTACTTATATTTTATAACTCAACTATTTATAGTTATGAGCCATGAGCATATAAACGTACAAAACTGCGTCAGCAGTGATAATGATCGATAAATACAGCAAATCAGCTAATTGATAAGGCATCATGATCAGGATATATTAAGTTGATTGATAAAAAGCCGTACCTACATATAAACAAATGATACGGAATAGTACTAAAATGGCTCATTAAAGTGAAATCCCAGATAAAAATCCTATCGGCTTTATACAAACCGTCTGCTTCTAAAGGTATCTAAATCCTCACTACTTTTAACCGATTAGAAATCTTAAACGGAAATTAGATACGGAAATAATCGATCATAGGTAAAATTGTTAACAGATATTCAATGATTAGCCAATAATTAGGGTTTGGCTATGCACAACTGGGAACTTATAATGCAACTACAGGTGCCTACTATTTAGTACCTACGTATGGTTTCTTTGTTTTGTTATTCAATTGATAATTATCTAATAGGCAGCTTAGGTAGTTTAGTAACTAGTGTGTATTATAAAATTAACATGTATAGTAAACTTCAAGAGTATTAAAAAATATTCATAAAGTTATAGGTACATGTGACCAGTGTCGGCAGTCGCACATAATTTAATTATGCAAACGATATACTGTTCATAGCTTAGCAGTGTTATGGAGCGGAGCGACGATCAGTGATTCTGCACTTATGCAATATAGGAAGCTATCATAATAATTTCGTCCATTACTGGTTTTATTTCGTTCTAAAAAGCACTTATTTCTTCTGTGGCAGCTATTAAATATTCAATGTTGGTACAACATAACAGTAGGTATCTAATTTGACCAAAATATTTCCGAAATTATGTAACTTAAACTGGTTATGGACATATTAAGTATTGTATCTGTGGCAGGTATAGCCAACGATTATAGCCTACGACGTAGCCATTTCGACCGACCACTAGCACTAATATCTGACATTTGACAGGTCTATTAGAATTGAAAAGGCAGCTTTACCGAATATGGTCACGCAGATAGTTGACAGCCTGCACAGCGCTGCGGCCAGCGCTGCGCTCAATGCTGTTTTCTTAGAGAATAGCACCGCTGAAGGAATTCCGACAGGCGTGTCCGGTGTAAACTACCAGGCTTGTTAGGTGCCTTAATACTAAAATCTAGGCATAGACCTGCGTAGGCTGGTTGGTAAATGGGTACAACTATGCCGTAAATTTGCGTACCTACACGGACGAAGAATTTGCCATAAATAAAACTTAACCCTGTAAGATAATGGGGGCCGGTTTAATGTTTAATTAACATAGGTATTTGTCAAGGTCTATCTCCCGGGAAATGGACCGGTGTCGCAACTTCACGAGCTAAAGCGAACATCGCCGGCGGGCCACACGGCCTTGTTGCGACATTCAGATTCATGGCAAAATATTATCGAAACTGCTTTTGTTTCAACAGGAAATCCTATATGGCAAAGTAATTTACTTTTCCTTAAGGTCTTTCCTCAGCTGGGTTGGAGTGGTATAAATAAAAAAAAAACATATTTAGAATAGATATGATAGAGTAGCGTAACAAAGAAATATTCTTATAAGCTATATCTAATAGGCGTTCAAATTTCTTCGCAATAAGGGCCCATTTTCGGTCACTCCTTTGTTTTGTTTGTAGGGGTAATCCAAGGATATCGAAGTAATCCCTGAATAATCACGCGGGTGAAGCCAGTGGCAGAAGCTATATTTTATAATTCGGTACATTCTCTTTGGATCTTTCATAGTATTACACCTAGTTAAAGCAAACCTTGGACAATAAGTTATCAGCCACGCACACACATTAACTGTTACAGTTTGGTGTTTGCCTACCTCGACTGTGCATATATCACCAAATGTAATTATCGCAATTTATCTTCTGTGTACCTAAATTAGTAAATAAAGGAATTTCATGCCACTGTAACGCACATAGCACATACATTTTCAAACTTAGTGAAAACATTTGATAAAGTTAGGGTTACCAGGTTATGTAATTTTTTATCAGAATACAATAAAAGTAATATATTGTTACCAGATAAAAAATCAAAGGTTTGGAAATAAGACCCGATTTTCATTGAAAAATCCTGAGATTTTTATGCAGTTTGAAAATTTGCGGATCAACGTCATCCGTTGCACATCACACTCAAAGTGTTGCGGGTGGCAGTGGAACCTCCCTTTACTAAACGAAGATTAATTCTAGTTTTTTCACTTTTTATTAGGTGTTTTTATTAATTTGTTTAACTTTTCGGTTATAGCTTAGGTACAACTGTATTTTATTGAAAATTCTAAAAATCCTGTTACTTTATGAGATTTGCAAAATCCAGCCGCAATCCTGAGAAGACTGAAGGGTCCAAAAATCCTGAAATCTTAGGACAAATCCTGAGATATGGTAACCCTAGATGTAATACAGTGGTTGTGGTACGAGTACAACTATGCCTTATTATGAAGATTTCTGTGACTATACCTTACCTGATTGCCGAAAATTCAATTAATTTTAATTAACCCTTCAGATACCGTCAATTAGAAACACAATAGTAAGACAATAGATGCGCGGCCACCGGTGGTCGCTTGGGGATTCATGAATTAAGTAACTGAATTACCCGAACATATCCATCAAGTAGTCTACATATACGTAATGTAAGCTAATACGTTGTGTACAGTTCAGTGATCTGCTCCATTGTAATTGATTTCAATTGAATTACACTTCCTCGCTCTCTTGTTACTCTCTTCATAAAAGAATTCGGATAAAGAACGCCGGTAGGTAAATACGCCAAATGTCGGCCCCCTTAGCGATTTTTTGACTGCGGATCGCTCTAGCACCTTCAGTTTCCAACGAAAGAGAGCTTCTGATGCGGTTTTGGATCGTTTAACTAATCTATTTTATGTTTATAGGCATAAGATCGACATTTCTACTAAAAGAAAAAAGTAATAAGGTTTAGATGCGGCGAGAACAGAAAAACCCTAAAGTCGGCCATTCACGGCCCATGGTCGGTCGCGTTTTTTCCAAATGTCGGCCGGGTATAGGATGTTTTAAATTAAGACAGTGACCAATATTATTAATGTGATTTTAATAGTTAAATATTTTTTTATTTCCCCTCATCAATATTAGATAAGTACTAAAATTATAACAAATTAAAACATCAAAATGAAATAAATAATATATCTTCAATGCTGTCAACTTCTACATTTAAACTTAACTTCTTTAAATAAGTTTGATAAACAAATAAAAAATCACTACCCAATCAATGAAAAAATACAAAACTATTTTTTCATCAGCCTGTATAGTGGCGCTCGAATTCGAGGCTGGTCGACATTACGATCTTTAATATTTCTAATGTCGGCCCCTATTCCTTGTACCTTATTTCTCGAGATTCGATTAATATCACCCCGGCCGTTATTTGGCGATTAAACGTAAAATATATTTATTCATCTAGAAGCTTTGCAAATTTTCTTGTTTAGCCAATGGAATTGGTACAATTGGAATTTATAAAACAGACTGCATTTACTTTAAGTCGGCCACGGCCGAGAATCCAGTTTTTAAGTCAAAACTGTTACCCTAATGGCGGCCTCCTATTTTGCCCTGAAAAATATTTGCAAAACGCTGAAAAAACTATCTCAAAATATAGTAAAAATAACCCTTTAGTGATAATAAAGCTTAAAACAAAAATAAAGAAATGTCTTATCGTTGTAATATCAATCCCCGAAGTGTGAGTATTCACATCAAGTAAGCTACTTTTATTGCAAACTTAACGCTTCAACGACGCAATCCCTGCTGATGCTCAGTGTGCGAAAAGCAAGTGACTTAATCGGATAATAACGATTTGTACATATAGAGTATGAACTAAAGTTGCAATTCGAGAGGTAAAATTGTCACTTAATTACCTTTTGAATGAATGCAAGCTGAAAATGTGCAGACGGCCGACTATTGGGGGGAGGCCGACATTTGGCGTATTTACCTACCTTCCATTCAGTGCATTCAACCAAAAACAAATGTCAAAGTTTTTATGCGATCGTATGTTGGTCCCACAAAAATAGAAATCTAAAATTGTAGTAGGCACAAAATGTAATAGTCGGTCACCGGTCACCGCGTAGAGTTGTGGACTTGTGGTTTCAAAAGAATCGGGTTGTTTCATATTATATTTTTTTTTAGTAATCAACTGCAATATACCTAAATAGATAGGAGCTAGAAGTCGACCTTCATGAGTTTAATGCTTTTTAAACTTTTAAACTTCATAAGAAATACTGATTTATTCTAAACTTTCTGTGGTGGTACTATTTAAACTCGCTCAAGAACACACAAAAAAATACCTCCATTATCTATAATAAAAATTTGATTTGAAATAGTATTCATTTGAATCATGGAATGGAATATGATATGATCTCTGTAACACGAAATTACCATAATCCTTGCCCATGGTCGATCAACGCTCAGGATCCTCAGGTACTTAGTTAATTTAGTCACTGCACAATTGGAACATTCATTGAATTTAATGATCAACACTGCTTGCTGTGATGCAATGAAACTTTATTACGACCGAGTCTCTGGCGTCCAGCGTTTCTGTGATATTTTCAATTGTTACACATCGAGCAAAAAAAAAAACACCATCACTTTTTACCGCGACTATAATTACACTTATTAATTTGAACTTTTTTAGTTATTTGTTACGTACATACAGGAATTAATTCTACGAGAAAAATTAAACAGTTTATCGAATTTCCTTGTTTATTTACTGCCGATGCCGAGGTGAAAGTTTGTTGACATTCGAAGAAGTCGATTGTGTAGCGCGCTACAGTGGTGCTAGCAAGTCGCGCGTCGACTGCTAACTGGCTGCGTTGCGTTGCCGCTGGCGGCGGGCGACAGTGGCCACTGGCCTGTCTGATTCACTCTACTCATACATACAAAGGCAGTTTAGCTTTGTCTTGCTTGTTGCTGGTAATACTTGTTTTCCTAGCTGTGCTCAGCGTTGTTGTTCTTTGTAATTTGTATCCCCATAACTAGAGCAACAATAAGCTCAATTAAGGAATTGAAGAGCTACTGTATATAATTGTAACTACTGTTAATTTAATCTATGACATTTTAATTTGTGTTTATTTTTAAGTTTGTTTATTAAACCATTGGCTCATTTACATTCCTAAGGAAAATCAAAGCGCAATGCATTCAGAAAATAGTAAAGTTTTTCAGTCAGGTTTTTCCTCCATTTTTAGGAATAAGGTAAAACTAGGCACTGTAAAATTACAAAAGTAGCTTGCAAACTAATCTTATTGTCTGTCCTTGCCGGGATTGGCAGGACACGAATCCACTAAATAAATGAGTAAATTACAATTTTATTTTGCTGCGCATATAACGGCTTCTGTGTCATCTTTCAGGAGACAGTTTTAGCTGGAAACATTTTAAAATGTATGTCTCTCTGTCCTATCTTCTTTGTTTTCAGTAAACAAAAACATAATTATTATGTATACCCAGAGGCATAAAAAACGTTTTTGCAATGTGTTCAGTTAGACGTAGTTTTATTAGCATCATCAATTAGAGCATTAGCACCAATACATCAATGTACGAAGAATATTATGCACATGTGCCATGATAACTTAGAAACTGACGCTGGTAGGTTTTTTTTTACTTTGCGCGCAATACGAATTATTGCGCTTGGGCACACCCATCTCCCATTGTTCCTTTTTTCCTTTATGAGTATGTCCTACATAAGCTACTAGTGTACGATGTCATGCAAATGCACGGTGTGTCATTGCAGTCGACACAGATTACTTTGCCGAGTCGAAGGCAAGGCTTCAACGAAGGTACTTGAAAATGTCTACTGGGGATCGGTCTACGGGAATTTCTAGTGTATCCCTTTATATCGGGAGTGAGGCCATCGAAAAGCACAGGGAAGCGCTTGCTCCCTTGACATCTCGAGGGCTTTCGACAGGGTTTGGTACGAAAGCCAGTTGCTAAGCTTCTTTCCTTCGGTTTACCCAATCGGAGTAGTAATTGATGACTACTTTTCCGGGCATTAATGCCAGGTTCTGCTCCTTCGGTAACATTGTTCTTGCTGCACATTAACTATCTTCTTAAGCCCTTTACCTTTGGGTGACAACAGTATTGGTGAGAGTTACGTGTCTGACTTATGAGTTACTCGGCGGTCACAGATCCTGTCTCTCCGAGAGGATTAGAGCATTTGAACTTGTCCTTGAAAGCGATTTCCGATGAGGACGATGCCAATTTGGTCAAGATCAATGTTGCTAAAACCGTGTCTTTTTTCCGCTAAACGGAGCCAATTCCACCCGTCTCCATCTTTACTAGGTGTAACCGTGCCGATAACCGTTCATCTTGAGCTTCTTGGGGTAACGTTGACATCTTGCCTCAATTTCAGCGAGCACGTACAACGGCGGCAAAATACCAACTGGCTGTCAAAAAGCAATGGTGAGACGATGTATGGAGTAGGAGAGAGTACTGCTCTCATCTTTGGGATGGATCTGCATGATGCGCTATTGTCGTTTGAGAAACGGGCCAAGAACGTCATCGACAATAATGCACTCATCAAATCAAAACTCCAAAATCTGAGCTTCGACGCCGAGTTGCTAGCCTGTCGGTTTTTTATTGTTTACATTTGGGGGAGTGCGCATCGGTTTAGCACAATTTGAATTCCGTCAAGCTAATTCCATCATCGGACCAATCGACGTACGGCAATGCACCACCATGGTGGAAAATCCACCTATACGTACAAAACGTTATAGGAATAGTTTTACTATGCGTTCTTTTTCCTGAGAGCTTCTACAAGCTCTTCATCTTTCAGTCAAGAACGAAAGGTAATTTCTAGGCAAGTATGCCCCATCCTCGACCACGTCATCGCATACCATACCAGGTGAGATAGTGGTCAAACGAGAACCGATACATTCCATATTGTTTCCATCGCAAATCTCACTTCAACACTCGTTTTCCGAGAAAATGGCGTACTTAACGCCCAAGTAGTACCGTATGACTCAATTTTGTTATTAATCATTGCACTGGAGTCTGACCGATTTTTACATGCAAAGGGAAAACCACACCACCAAATTTCTTATTATTGCCGTGCCGTGCCGTGTATTATTGTTACCAAATGGCGAGAATATCGTTTTGG
Organism: Mythimna lalbum; assembly: GCA_949319445.1. Classification (NCBI taxonomy): domain Eukaryota; kingdom Metazoa; phylum Arthropoda; class Insecta; order Lepidoptera; family Noctuidae; genus Mythimna; species Mythimna lalbum. Next base: position 17,551,357 of record OX439346.1, on the reverse strand, counting down.
TGTAATCCCACTAATGTAGGAGTTCATGCATATGAATGCGAGTGTGCGCTATGATTTTCGCTTCATAACTATCCATTTTAACTATTCTTAAATATCTTAGTAGGTTTCTTCATACACACTTTGGAAGCCCATTGTACCTATGCCTTTAGGGGGTGGTTTTTGGAAAATTCTCTTAGCGCACACCTCAGTCATATAACTTTGGATGCCCATTGTTTGCCTTTAGTCGATTTTTGAAAAAATATCTTGCTCACCTACGTCATAAAAGGAAACGGTGCAAAAGTTTCAGGTTTCTAGTCACAGTAGTTTCAGCTGTGTGTTGGTATGTCAGTCAGTCAGTTTCTCCTTTTACCAATGAATAGATTTTTATTTTGTACTGTATTTATAAGTAAGTATATCTACTAGAGAGGTAAAATATTGACAAATTGAAAATCATTGTTTTTCCGTTCGCAAGTCCTTGTTTAGATAACAAACCTTTTGATGATCGATATCCTTCATCTTCACCGTGTTGTGATAAAACAAAACGTGAAATAGACAAGTTTGTTGTTGAACTGACGTGAACGGGTATATTATTCGGGGTAAATGGCCAGGCGCCCTTCAGGTTCGGAACAAAGCACTTGCATTGCATCCCCGTCTGGTTGTTGACCCGTCCTGAACTTTTATTAAACTAATTGTTTCTCTGTTTCCATTTTTGTATTTTGCTGCTACTATACAAAGTTATTTGTAAAAGATTAATAGCTAAGCTAAGCTAGGGGGTGAAAGTAGTTATTCACGATTTTAAAATACTTTTTTTTCAGGCCAACCCTTTGTTTCGTAGAAGTTTTTTTTTTATAATCATGCATATGCTCCCTGAAAGGTTACCTACTAATTAATATTTTACAAATAGCCCTTTATAATAATATGTGTTACCTATAAGGGCCTGCACTCACTTGCTAGCGCTGTTGATAAAATATCAATATATCAAATATCGATATTTTTTTCGAATATAAATTATCGGCTTCGTCTTAAAAAACAATCTTAAGTCGGCTCAAAAATAATTTACTCAATTTATAATTCATAAGACGTCTTAGACTTGTCTGAGACGTATACCCCGACTTACGATTGATTTTTAAAACAAAGCCGATAAAAAAAAAATCGATAGGTATTTCGATCAACAGCCCTAGCGCCTCGTGTAGTAGACAAAACAGTTTTGGCTGAGACGTCTTGTCTCAAGTGAGCGCAAGCCCTAACTATTTATGTACAACAAAATAGCGCCATTAGTATTAAATTCTTTCGTACTGATAACGTTTATGTATAAACCCAATGAAAACAACAACGCTTAATTGGTGATAATTACATATCACTGTAACTACATTTTATTTGGAAAATCAATGAGGATAACAACTCAACATAATATAATTAATCAGTGCTCTACCAGTTCTACTTTAAATAAATCGTCTTTATATAAATGGGTATGGTAATCGGGGAATACCTATCATGCTATGTGATCGTTTGGGTAAATAAAACAATGTTATCTTTAATTAATTTTTCAACAGGCTAGGCTCAACTAGTTATCTATTTTGTGGCTCAATTGCGTGACTCAGGCACCACTTCTCGCAACAACAACACTCATTAGGATATCATCAAAACACTTGCATATTTACAGGCACCCTTACTTCGGAATGCAGAACTACATAGCTAGGGAAAACCGATAGATATCGGTTTTCCCTACCTATGTAGTTGTAGGTATTTATAGAACAATTGCAGCTTCCTTATGTAGTATTGTGTCCACAAGATTTTTTATAGGTAACGAAAAAAAAAATTGGTCATACAAACTGTCCAGGAATCATGTTTATAATTTTGTATGGAGAGGCCGATCTTTTTTTCCTGAAAATAAATCTTGTGGAAGGTGGTTCAGTTTCGTCTACTGAGCAAGCAATTAAGTTTGCGTTGACCTGTCCCTTACACCCTGTACGGCCACGTCAGATATCAGGATAGACTAGGATCTGGCCCTGGTTCCAAGTGCCCTTCCGGAACTGGTTGTTCCTGCACCGATTCAAATGTATCACCATCCGTAGGGTTATCGCATTGATAATTTTCATAATACGGATGTTGAGGGTAGTATAAATATAAATTTTTCAAATCACTGACCTGTTTTGCAAGTTTTTTGATTACCTTGCTTTGTCCTCGGCTACGCTTACTTTTCTTCTTCTTACTCGCCTTCTTCCTCTTACGGGATCTTTCCACCTGTTCAGTCTCCAACTCGGACTGTGATGACTCCGAGGAACTTGAACTTGACGAATCCAATGAAGAATCGGATTCGTTGCGGTTACGTACACTATCCGCCATTGTAAGAAAATCAAATTCCTAAACTTTGTTTAAAAAACGAACACTTTTAAATTTTTTTTTTTTTTTTTTTTGCATATACCGAATGTTATTTTATAAAGTATCGAACGTTAACAACGTTAAACTTTAAAAGATGTGATCCGTCCGAAAAACAGGACGCCAATGAACGAGTTGGCGCGCTGCAGCCACCTGGTGAACGAAAGCGGAAATACGTCATGATGGTGGGAGATTGTAGCATATACCCATATAGATGTGACACGGAAACGGAAGATGCTAGACTCAAATATTGTTTATATGACCCCGAATGAGGCCGAAGGACACAACATTCTGTTCTAAGCTCCCACTTGTGTTTCACTTGTTTACTTACCTACCTACCTTTGGTAAACCATAAAACGTAGGCTTATTACCAAATAAAGTATTATGATACCAGATTAAGTTATATCTCCGGCTTGCAATCCCCTCCCTCCGCACCGCAAGCGCCGTGCTTTTAATACTCTTAAAGATCAAAATTCATAGGGTATTTCCCGTTGACCCAGAATCCTGCAATTTGGCACAAAGCAAGGTCTTATAGCACAAAAATAGTAATAAATCTGAAAACAGTAAATTTAAATTAATAAAACAAAACAAAAATTGCAATTCGGAAAAAAATTTGAGACTCCATTCGGAAATTGTAGTTTGCACGGAACCCCCAGTGCGCAAGATGTAAAAACTTTGATTACAATTTTACATTTAAATTCTGTTTTAATTTTGGTAATCTATATATATAAAAATCAATGCCACTTTTCGTTGATTTTATAACTCAAGAACGGGCTCACCTATCCAAACCAAATTTTTAGGCTTTGTTCGGACTATTTAGTAGATGGTTTATGCGAAGTTTGGTAGGGTAGAGTAGGGTAGAGTAAGGTAGAGTAGGGTAGAGTAGGGTAGAGTAGTGTAAGGTCATAGTACAGCGCACCTATTATACCTAGATGTAACAACTTTTTATACTTACCTGTATTATACAAATAAACGTTTTGATTGATTGAGTAGGGTAGAGTAGAGTAGAGTAGTAGGGTAGAGTAGGGTATAGTAGGGTAAAGTAGGGTAGAGTAGGGTAGATTAGGACGTAGAGTAGGGTAGAGTAGAGTAGTAGGGTAGAGTAGAGTAGTAGGGTAGAGTAGGGTAGAGTAAGGTAGAGTAGGGTAGAGTAGTGTAGAGTAGGTTAGAGTAGTGTAGAGTTGGGTATAGTAGGGTGGAGTAGGGAACAGCGGGAGCGAAGCCGCGCGGGCTAAAGCTAGTCATTTACTATTTTTGGGTAGCAAATGATTTATTTAGAGTCAATTTCCTTAAATAGGATAGCGAGATGTTAAAATTTTGGTTAGAATTTTACTTTAAAATGCTGTTTTAATTTTGGTCATCATTTACTATTTTTGTCTGTTATATGTTACTATATCTGGTGGTCAGTTAAACATAAGCCTTAATTAATTATGCAGTGAAACGAATTCAACAAGTAATCAAAATATTTATTACCTATTAACCCGTTGTACGCTAATCACTTGTAATTAATATACTTATCTATGTCGCACTGTGGAACTTAAAGCATTTAAAAAAGTCAGACTTACTGACTAAAACCACACTTGTGTCCTTCAGTAGCACTTTGTGTTCTAGGACTACGGTTTTCCATTTCAGAAATTCCCCGCGGTCCTAGCTAGTGGGCATCGGCCCTGCTGGGCCTCTTCGGTTTGCTGACATCTCTTTGAGGAGCGTATAGATCACTACGCGCTGTCCGACTTTCCGAATGCCATGAAAACACATGGTTGCGGACTTGTGCAATGCCACCTCGAGTCTCTACTGCCGGATTCTCTCCACGACTGTCGCAACCCCACGTGTTTGACCGTTGCCTGGTAAGACTCTCCCTGAGCCAGGACCAGCGTGTCGTCTGCGTAACAGACCACGCTGACGCCGTCAGGGACGTCGCAGCGCAGCACGTAGCTGTATCCAATATTCCACAAGGGGGGTCCAAAATATCTAAGAGACTCTTTTCATAAATAAGCTGTAATAGTTTGTTTGTCTGTAATATCGTGTCGCTAACGGTACGTGGGTATAGGATTTAGAGGTTTGCGTTGTGGAGATCGACTGGTGGTCAGAAAGCAGCTTTTCGGGCATAGCCACTTGTCACTATTTTTATAGTTGATACCACTCTTATTCCTTTACAGTATGATGACTGAAAACAAAATTGACGTGTAAAAGTGTTTTTTGAAAACCTATTTACAAAATAAAGATCATTTATCATTATCATTTATTTATAGATATTGAATTTAACTTTTTGACTGGTATAAAAAGTAATTTCTGACGTGTCCCTTTTAATATAGTCATAATAAAAAATTACAATAGAAAATTGTGAATAAAACATAAGAAATTAATACATGCCATTGGCTCCCATTCTCGTTAAAAGCAGTAACTCAACAATGCACTTATGATGACAAATAATCACTTCAGTTTCTTGTAAAAACTCGGTGGCAAAGCTTGCGTTTCAAAGAGCGACTACCTAACCGAACAATATTAGTAAGGGACCCTCAATGCAATCGTTCCAATAAATTGTTGTTGAAGTTTTCAAACTACTATTTTCATTAATGATTAACTGAGTTAAATAAACAATTACTTTTTTTGGTTTTGTCTTTCTACTGTAGAACAAAAGGCCTGGCCCGGCTGGGGCGTGAGGGCCTTTGCCTCACGCGTGCAGTTTTCTTCTCTGCTAGCATGACCTGTGTTGTCGGTGGTCAAAGAGCATGTAAACTTTATTGGTGGTGTCCAACTTCATTACTCATACCCTGAAAGTAGCTCTGAAGTTGCCTGAGGAGCGGGTTAAAAGTACAGTGCGTTTCACTTAAGAAGTTCCTTCGCCGTAATGTTGGCAATACGAAAAAACAATGTTGCTATATTTTGAGCAATGAAATTACTTAAAACTATACATAATAATAACTGATATTTCTTTTCTTTTAACAATTGTCTCATGTGTGGGTTGAACAGTTTTTGAAAAGTTGTACAAAATAATTTCTGAACTAAATTTTTAATTTAACCGTTTAAGCAAGCATTTTTTTTTTAACTTAGTTTATACATTTTATAAATAAATTATTATTATAAAAAAAAACATAAATAAATTATTATTATTATTTTATTATCCTGAACGTATCTTCTTTCAAATAAAAAAATAATTATTAAAATCGGTTCACGCAATCATTATCGTCGCAAAAATTACCACCGAAAACCCAAATAACTTGTCTAATTTGTTTAAATTAGTAACCCAATATCCTGAGAGATGGCGCTATACTTTGGACTACTTCGCGCTGATACGATTTTTCTCGAGTTGATGGGGTTTCTTTCTTTAGTTATCACCGTCCTTTGTGGGCCCGTTTTTAGGGTTCTGTACTTAGTATGTCAACTCAATGTAATAGATAGTCCATTTTTTTAGCTCTTAAGTCAGACACTGACGGACGGGCAACTAGGGAACCCTACACTGAGCGTGGCCCGACACGCTCACTGTCCGCGGTTGCACTCCCGCTCTACCCTATTTTTCATAAGAACCTTCTCACAATGACAAATACAACAAAAAACAGTTAGCATAATCGATCTAGCTGCTCTCGAGATTTGCGCTTATTGTTTTTGCTTTATATTTCACTGGGACAACACCTACGCTATCAACATGTGTGCAGCTCTTATAGAGTTACTCACTTGGTGTTTGGTTGCGCGATCAGCTCGGACGTGTGGCGTCTGTACTTTTCACCGGAACACAATGGCGGCGCAACTGGTCGCGCGCGCCGCCTTGGTATCCCGGTAGCCGTAAAGGGGGGGGGTGTGATCTACTCTACGCCCCATCGTTTGGGTACCCATGTACAAAATGATGGAAAAATTAAAAACTAAGATTCGGTCATAATAATTTTATTCGCATATAATAATATTATTGATTATGATACATGGAGCGTTAACCTGCGTCGATCGGCAGACGCGCCAAACGGCACTCGGTCGTCTGCGCTCCAAATTATATTTATTATTCGGTTACATCGCATCGACAATCGCTCTGCAAAATCCGTAGCTACATATTCACTAATGAGAAGTCTCGAGGCAGCATCGGACAAGGACGCGCGGTCCCCGGGGTACTCCGGTCGTCGCAGCAGAACCGCCGACCGGTCGCGTCTATATATACTTAAATATAACAGTCAAGGAGTCGGATGGCCGTCCGATCGACATATTTACATACGAACAGAACGCGCCGCGCATCTACGCGGCCGGCCCGGCGGCGGCCACGGGGGCGCCGCCAGTCGAACGGCTCAGAATCACTTCCATAATTTACGTCCTAATTAAAATACCGAAAATCTAAAGTCGGCGACGTCTCGACGCTCACGCCGCGCGCGGGTTCGGCGTGTCTCTCATCTGGGTGCGGCGGCGGCACTCGCGGGCGGCAGCAGGGGCGCGCTCGGCCCTTCACTCCGCCTTGAGGTCGGCGGGCGCGGGCGCGTCGGGCGCCGCCGCGTCGCCCGCCTCCTCCACGCCCGGCGCCGCCTCGCCGTCCGCCGCGCGGTCGCCGGCGCCGCCGTCTGCACACAACGGGAGTGGGTGAGCTGGGGCCGCACGGGCGCGGGGCGCTGCGCGAGAGGTACTAACTGCGCTGCTGCTGGTGGTAGTAGAGGTTGGGGCGCGGCTGGTGCGGCGCGTGGTGCGGGCGCGGCTGCGCGGGCGGCGCGCGGTACAGCGGCAGCGCGGGCGCGTGCGGGCGCTGGCCGATGGGCGCGGGGTAGCGCGGCGCCACCATGCCGCCGCGCGCCATGCCGCCGCCGCCGCCGCCGCCTCCGCATCGCCCGTTGTTTCCTCCGCTCACCATCTACATCATCGTAAAATAATCACAAGTTACAAGTCATTTCAGTTTTAGTAGCGCATGTTCCGAAAAATTTTATACAAAATTTTGCATACATTTTCGGCTGGTGTGTCGTTACACATAAGTGTTACTACAGCGCCGTTCGTAATGGCAGTATGAAATTAATATTGGGTTAGGAGACTGTCACGATAATCAATCATAGCTAACCTGTTGCTGGTGGTGTTGGTGCGGAGTGTGAGCGGGAGGCGGATGAGGGGGCGGCGCGTGGTACTTGTGTTGCGGCGGCGAGTGCGGCGGCTTTTGCGGCTTGGCAGCGCCCTTGGGCGTGGGCGACGACGCATCGCACAACGGCGCAAAGCCATTGGCGTGCTCGTGCAATGGGCTCTTGAGCTGCTGTGGCGGTGGCCGAGGCTGCGGCGCGTACTGTTGTTGCAGCGGTGCGCGATATTGCTGCTGCAAATGTTCACTTACAGATATAGTTTTCGTAAATCTTATTAAATCGAAAAGATAGACAAGTTGCGGGCACAACCAACTACCTGCATCTGCTGCACGGCCGCGGCGACCTGCAGCTGCGATGACAGGAATTGCGAACCGAAAGCCCCCGATTGGGCCGGTTGCGTGAACTGCAGCGGGTAAGTGGGCGCGGGCGCAGCGGGAGGCTGGTAGGGCGAGTAGTAGGAGCTGGCGGGCGGGGCCGGGCGCGGCAGCAGGCCGGGCAGTGAGTAGGGCGCCTCGCCCACGGGCGCCGAGTAGCCCAGGTACTGCTGCTGATACGTGCTCACGCCGCCGACTCCGCCTACGCCGCCACCTTTGCTGCCTGCAAATTATCAATGGTTCTGATTTTCGTATTCAATTCAAACAATATCAAATAAATGGATGTCGAGTCTTTATAAAATTTATTTAAACATATAAATCTAAATATAATTTGTAATGTAACTTTGTTCCAAATTATTCTATTAAATATAATAATTATTAACTAATTCAGCCCTTTTGAAAAAAGAATATATTGTGTTTTTATATCAGATTTCATTTCTGTTTTCTCATTTGTGAGATGTTATACGCACCAATAGCGCCTATTTGTTGAGTGGAAGGCTTGACAGTGGCTGACATGAGAGAATTAGAAGTGCTCGAGATTAGAACAGTACTGGGACTATTACCCAGTTGGCCCGACTGGCCGAATGCTGCGCCACCACCAGCGGCTGCGGCCTGGACATGGGATGAAACAAAAAATTAACATTATTAACATAATTCAACATGAAATTACAGCTTCTGGTAGTTATATAAGGGACTAATTACATTTGTTCAGCTCAATTTAGCTTTTATCCATGGAAAATGTCAGATTGTCATGGAGATGCTTTCTGCGTGAATTTATTTTTGAAGGCAAGACCAAAATGATGTTCAATATGACAGTATTCAATGCTGTTCGGCCGCGTGCGCTATGATGGCCTTTCACGAACCAATTATGCCGTACGCGATGTATAGAAAACTGTATAAGTGTAACCAAAATAGTGGAGCTGAATAAATGTAGTTACTCCCTAACTTTCCTTTTGACTTTAACATAGGTACTCAGGAAATAAAGAATTGAACAAAGAGACAAATATTAAATCAGTTCTATTTTTTTATGAAACAATGAGTTTCGAATTATTACCCACAAAAAGCTAGTATTAAATATACCGTCCGTTTTATGACCTGTGAGAGGCTTTCATGACTATGGACTGAATTCGAGCCTGGAACAAGTCGGCAACTGAATACACGTGATTATTGCCGTAAATACTCCCAAATATTTAAACTATGCTGTAAATAGAAAGTATTCAGTAAATGTTTCATGTTCAAATACAAAAACCAACACATGTTTTCGATAATTTCTAAAGTTATGAAATACAAATCATTATTTCATAACTGTGCATGCTTTAGCATATCAAACTATTACGAAATGATTACCATAATGGTTCTTACCATGCGATATTGATTTGGTAGACTCTGGAACATGTCTGGAGGAGGTTGATAATTGTACGGGGCGGCTGATCCGGCCCCATACGGGGTTCCTGGAAACCCGCCGAACTGACCACGGCTTTGATCAAGGAAGGCTCCGTACAGACCGCTCTGTTGAGGCATCTGCTGCGAAGAACTCAACAGTTGCTGGGAAGAATTGAACATAACGGCGGGCGGCGACGGCACCGACAGGCCCCCGTAGCCGCCTTGGTAGCCGACGTGGTTGTAATGTTGGGGTGGTGGCGACTGTAATTGTTGAGTGGGCTTCACTTTACAAACGTTAGGTGGAGCAGTCTCCGTATTGTTTTCTTCAAAACCAGCGAATTGTATATCTTCGGTGCCTTCTGCTACTGCAGGCATCTCCCAAACTTTCTTAACACTAGCGATTTTTAAATTGAGATCAGCTGCCAGTGGAGAAATTGTGTTTGAAGTGCTCATGTGTACGCCTCGTGGCAAGCCGAGAGATTTCGCAGATTTATCTTCTAATTGTCCAAGGTCAGAATCAAAAGCAAAATCGAGTTTCATATCAGACGAATCTTCTGGTTTTTGTGATGTATCAAAAGTCATTTGTAGACCTAAACCAGCAGCTTCTGCATCAGTTACTACTGGTCTGTCAGATATAAGTTCTTGTATAGATCTTGGTCGTGGCCTAACTTCACCATTGAATGCCAAGGCTCGATTTTCTAACTCTGCATTTATTTCCTCTGCTTGAGTTTTAGGAATAGGAGTAGTCATTTGATATTTTTGTTGAAGTGTTTCATCTGGTGTAGCAGTCTTGTAATTAGTATTTTCAAAAATAATGGTTTCAACTGGAGGTGTGGCTCCATCTAGCACACCACTCTTATCAGCAACAATAGTACAAGTAGGCTGAACAGCGGTTTTAGTGTCAACTGGAGTATCTCCAGGTGTACTACGTTGGCTCGACTGTGCAGACTTGTTCTCTACTGTTTCTACAGGTTCTTCTACATTACCACGTAGTGTTTGTGATATAGGTTTGTCCCATGCGTTGACGGGAGGTGGAGGAGGCGCGGCGCCGGTGTCAGGGCCGAAACCGGATACCAAACCCATCTGTTGCTTCTGTCTCTGTTTGACAAAACGCGGTGCCAAGTTAGCCTGACGAGGGCGATCATACTGAGCATTCGATTTGTTGGAAACCGGAGCTGATCCACGAGGGTTTGTTTTATCATTAGGATTTCTTGTTGTTGATCCATTTCTGCCACCACCTTGATTGGAATGAGATCTAGGTTGCTTTGCTGCATGTTGATTATTATCATCTTTTGTGGGACCTCTTGCATCTTTCGAATTCTTTTTATTCCGCACTTCCTGGAAACCATCATCAACTACTTCTTCATCTTTTTTTCCAGAACTAAGCTTGAGATCGGTCATAGCCTCTGTAATATCACCAGTTTTATTATCAGTCGTGGCGTCCTTTTTATTGGACTGAGGGTTGCGTCCATTGTTTTGACGATTACCAGAATTTTGATTACGCCCGCCTTGACCTTTCTGAGATTGACCAGATTGTCTTCCCGCTACAGAACGGCGGTGACTAGATGTACCACCACCTTCGGAATGTTCAGATGTTGTTTCCCAATTTTCATCTTCACCACTCGGGGGCCCTGTGCCTTTCGGACGTCGATCGCGACCTCTTCCGGTAGATGACCCTGCTCTCGACTTATTACTCCCTTTAATTTTATCATCAATTTGAGAGTTATCTTTAATTTCATCATCTTTTACTGCTCGATTAGCCTGGCTAAATGGGCTTTTGGTATTGGGAGGTCCATATCCAGTTACTCGTTTAGCGGGAGCAGGCGGGCGCGAGGCACCTTGGAATCCCCCACGGCCTCGTCGGGATGGTTGCCCGCGTGGTGCAAATGGTTCTCGGTTTTCCATGCCATCAGTTACAGGTGTTGGTTGATCCATTGTCGGAGGCCGATTGGCATCGTCTGATTTATCGTGAGGATTCTTAGGACCACGGGGGCTTCGAGGCGCTCTTCGTCTCTCTTTGCGCTCTGGGTTAGGAGCACCATCAGTAGAGCCGTCAGATTCGCTGGCCCTATTATTGGATCGTGAGCTGCGATGAGACCGTCGTCTTGGTCCCCAACCTCTATTGTAAACAGCATACCCACCTCCAAGGTACCCTCTGCCTTTCTTCTCAGAGCCTGACCCACTTGATTTTCGTTCAACAGGTTCTTTAGCAGGAATTTTATTTAGCTGCTCATTGCTGACTCTTTCGTTTTTCTTTTCGTCAGGTGAACGTTTTTGGATAGCTGCACTAGTATGAAGAGATTCTGCAGAGTATGTTTCACTAACTTTAATTCCTCCTAAGCTTGAGGGGTCTGTGCTAGATTTAGAAGCTATTGATTCTGATTCTGAAAGTTCTTTTTCAGACTTTTGAGATGAAAACATTGGTTTAGCAATATTCTGTTGTGTGATTGGTTCAGGTGCTTGTTTCTGTGTTTGAGAAGTGTTAGACAATGATTCTACTGGAGTATGGTGTTTAGGAACAGTTTGAGGAGGAGCAGGTTTACATTGATTATCTGTGAAAGAAGTTTGAGATTGGCTCACAGGTACTTGGGACTGAAAGGCTGTTTGAGCTGCTTGTTGATTTTGTCCAAAAGATTGAACATTAGTGGCGTGGTTACTTTGACTCTTTTGAATTGGAGCTTGAGATGTCGGTGGGTTCGTCGCGACATTTGATGCGACCTGTGATTGTTGAGCATGAGGCGATTGAGAACTGCGCTTCGTATCATCATTCACATTTTCACGGTCATGAGCCTCTTTTGGGTTTGATTCAATATCTTTCGTTATTGAGACTTTGTCTACCGATACCTTCTGTTGGCTGGAGTTACTAGATTCTTCTTGAGTAACTTCAGCCCAGGATGTCTTGCCAAAATCTCTTTCAGTAGACTCCCTTTGCGATACACTCGAAGGAGGAGAATTGCGTCGCTCAGAAGTAAGCGCCTGAGATGTCGACTCAGCGGAGGCGAAAGGCTCAGCGAGTCCTATGCTCTTCCTTTCAAATACTTCTGTTAGTTTATCAGCAGCAGTACGACTGCTAGGTTCAATAGTATCTAGTGGTTTTTTATCAGATTCATTTCTCCTGTCTTTGTAGTCATTGTATGAATCTTTCGAATTTGATCTGTCTAACTCGCGGCCAGATCTTTCATAATCTTGCATTTCAGACCGCCACTGCGGCCCAGGTCCATCTTTTTGATCTCTTCTAAAGTCATCTTCACGGTCTGAATAATCCCTGAAAAAACAAGTAATGTAATGTGAGTACATGATGTTTCGAATTGCTTTATTTTTACGTTTTGGGATGAAATATCTTACCGTGAATAGGAACGACGGCCATTGTGCGGTGCATGTCGTGGAGCATTGTAGGACGGCGGTTCTTGACGCCTCGGTGCTGGTTTCCCCGAGAATGCCCAGCCTTTGTGATCGTCTTGCTGTCTATTTTGCTGTTGTTTCAAAAATCGCGGTGGTATATTTGCTTGGAACGTTTTAGAAAATGCTGGGTTTGTTTGGTCACGGTCACGTCCGTAATCGCGATCCCTTTCTCTAAAGTCACGTTCACGATCGCGATCTCTCTCGCGATCGTTTCGCTCTCTGTCTACACGATCTCGATCGCGATCTCTGTCTGAACGTTCTCGTTCTCTGTCAAACCTATCACGATCCAAGCGATCTCGGTTATCATTGCGATCTCTGTTATCATTACGATCTCGATCGCGTGTTTCCAACCTTTCTTTGTCACTCTCTGCACGATCTCTATTTTCGACTCGTCCTCGATCATTTCCTCTGTTATCTACTCTATCACGCTCACGGTCACGTTCTCTATCTCGTTCACGGTCACGCTCACGATCTCGTTCACGATCCCGTTCGCGGTCTCGGTCACGATCGCGCTCGCGGTCACGATCACGGTCTCTCACGTCTCGTTCACGATCGCGGTTATCGTACCTATCCCTATTATCAATACGATCGCGGTCCCTGCTTTCGACGCGATCTTTTTCTCTATCACGTAGATCAGTACGCTCCTTGTCTCTATTGTCCATGCGATCTCTATTGTCAGCACGATCCCGGTCTCTATTATCACCCCTATCCTTTTCTCTTACGTCCTGTTCTCTTTCCCTATTGTCGTTGCGGTCTCGGTCGGGCCCCCTGTCCGTGCGGTCGCGCGCGTCCTTGGGCGGCACAGGCGCAGAAGCGTCACGGAGCTGCCGTCGCTGCTCTTCCTCCTTGCGCTGGCGAGCGCGGGCGACGGCTTGAGCTACCTCGTTACTTTGCTTCTGCCTACGCTCTGCCCAAAGCTGGTCTTCATCTCCAGGCTCATGAAGCTTAGCGTCGGTCCGCTCGCTATCCACGCTCGCGCGGTTTCCGCCGCCTCTACCGTGCCCCTTATTAGGAGCCGAAGACTCACCGTCGGAGAAGTCCAGCTTCTGACTGTAATGAAAAAAGAAAGAAGCTATAATCATAGTCCGAGCGAAGGCAATCGGTTGTGGGATTGCGGCGCGACTTACTCATAGTCGATGTCATCCTGCTGCGCCCAGCCGGCGTCGCGCGAGATGTCATCGAGCGAGGAGATCTGGTCGTCGCGCAGGATCGGGCGCGCGGTGAGCACCTCCACGGCGCGCGGCGCGGCGGGCGCGCGCGGCGCCCGCGCCGGGCCCGCCGCGCCGCCGCCGCCGCCGCGCAGCGCTCCCAAGGTGCCCATCCCGAGCCCGCCACCACTGCTACCTTTCATCTATACACAAAATTACTCATTTCAATATATTTATTACCACACTAAAGCTTAAACTAAATCGAGTGCCTGAGCAATACGTACGAAGGATGGCAAAATCGATCTCGGGAGGCAGGCAGGACTCTGTTGTGAGGCAGGCGCGGAGGCGGGCGCGGCGCCGACCGACGCGGCATCCTGGCGGACGCCCGCCGTGCCACCGGACGTCCAGCTGCCTTCCGCTGCAACAAAGTCAATAAGAAAGGTAAGGCAAAGTATTCAAGATGTTTTGTTTCTTTTTTCCACAATGACATTATTTCTCTCCTGAATTTGCTGTCAAAATATTTTGCAACAGTGTTCTTGATATTTACATAAATTTATCTGAAATTCAGTATACAATGGGGAATTTCAATAGCATTTATAATAATGCTGACACATTGAATTAGTACTTGAAATACCTACTTCCTAAGGCAAACGGGGTCATTGACCTCACCTATATAAATTCTTTTACAATAAGACAAAAACTATATGACAAAAAAAACCCACATAAAAATTTGATGAATATAGATAGATTTAGATAATAGATGTATTTATAATAATAGAAACTTCCTACTTCATTAGTTTCAATATATTAATAAACTTACTTTGTGGTCTCAGTTGTGGTTGTGTTGCTGCATGTTCTGCTGACCGATGTGATGGTTGGGCAGCTGCCTCCAATGATGGGAACTCTGTGCGGAAGTGTGGGGATGATGGTGGTGGCAGTGCCACCCATCCGCCGGGTCCAGTACCAGCAACCACACTGCTGTTCGACGTTGTTGACTGAGGAACCACATATGCCTAATTACTTACATATTCTACAGTGACAAAATTTACTTGAGTTATTATTCACATACAAAGTATAGGTAATTCAACTAAACAAAGATACAACATAGCAGTCAATGAACTTTTATCATAACAATTTTACTAACAATGAAAGGTGAAAAAATAAAAATTCATACCACCTGAAGTAACATACCTTTGTTTAACAAATTCTAAGCAAAATGTGAAATAATATAAATGACTCACTGTAGTTTGAGAGGTACATGTTGAGGTTGTAGATACAGTTGTAGCAACAGCAGAAATAGAGCTGAAAATAAGTTTATTGCTTCAGTCAGTACATGTCAATAGGTCAAAAAACTCATCATAGAATCATTCACCTCTTTATAAATGTATAATCTTTATTCTATCTACAGTGAAATGTAATGCACAAATACAAAGAATATTAATGCATTAAACCCCAAGAAAATGCTGGCGTGCATGCTGTCATTGTCTTACTATTGTCTCTAATTGACAGTATCTGAAGAGTTAAAAGGCCAAAAGATTCTTCTCTTGCACATGTCTGCCCAATTATCATTCACATGTTTACATTTATTTTGGATATCACTCACTGGATTACATAAGTATACTTACTTTATATTAGGGTCTAGACCAGTTTCAGTTTTTAAAGAAGGCAAATTGGCAGGTGGCCGCCTAGCTGAAGGTACTTTTCCAAGACTTTGCATTCCATGTTTGCGGCTTAGTTGAGATTTCACTGAGGACGGTTCTGAGTTCTCGTTCTACAATACATTAAAAATTATGTTAATTGAGAAAGTGCAGATTGTGAGTAATAGATGTGCAAAAAAGTGAGTACAAAATTGTGGTGAATCAAAATTAATCCCTTTCATTTCACAACATTTTGTCAGGTAATATAAAATTGCCTTTTTAATTGTAAATTGTTAGCTCATATTAGAAATTCCATGCTCATTTCCTTTTAATCTTTAAAATTGCAAACTGTGAAACAAGGTCATTGTCTATTTCACTGTTGCAACTAGATATGCACAAGGCAGCTGAAGGTCAATTTATTCAACTGTGACTACTGCAATTATTTTTTGCTGGCTTGCAGCTTGGTAACATGATTATAGGTAAATCAAAATCCAGAAGATACAATTCTTCATAGGTTGTTACAAAATAATTAAATAAAAGTATGGTAAAAGTACCAGCTCTCTCAAGTACCCAACACATAGGGTAGGTCAATAAATTGATATAAACAGTAATTCAGGTCATAAAGAATGTACTGGTGGGCGTGTACTCTCTTGACATTGACTTGAAAAAATATGGATCAGGAGCAATAAACTCACCCTGTTGGCGCAGTACAAGCTATTGATGTCCAACTTCTGATATTTTTGCTTGCCGGACGTCGGCTTGCTCTGCGCCGTAGTGCCTCCGCCGCCCGGCGTTGAGAGTGCAGACATGCTGCGACGTACACACCATCAGGAGATCACTCTCGCAACGACCACCAACTGCAATCAGCGAAAACCTCACTATATTGACCACACAGTAAACGCAAATCACTGTAATCACAAGCAACTAGCCACGACCAAAGACAATCGTCCTTCAATGTAATCCGTTCCATTCCAATATTAGTAATAGCAAAAAACATTATTACTACTTCGAAGCACAAAGTAATATTCACACTATTGATTACGTTCACTGAAACACAAAACACTTTCACATCACTGATAGAACAATAAATTGGAGCCCTGCCCTCAAAGGTTTATTGACGTGTTACATCCGTCTGATGAACGCTGGATCGATGAATTTAATCATTTCACTTACGTTTTTTATTTCACTGTTTTATCCGTTATACTTTTATAACTTTCTACTATGTAGCTCAAATTAACGGTACTAACAAGATTGAAGTAAAAGAACGGTAAATAAACTAATTTTTATCTTTCTAGAAAACAATAAAAGCAAAATACATCAGTACCTTGGTCCGTTACACTTGGTATCACTGAATAAAAAATACCTAAGCTCGATTGCTAATTTATTAAAGAAGATTACTTTAGATTTAAACTATAATCTACGCTACCAAAAACTTATATCACTTTATTTTAAGATGGCGTCTCCAAAAGACGATCTCCTTCCTTTTTACAATCAATAGCGTGACGTCACAAAGACGCGACACAGCGCTCTCTGGTGAAAAAACAGACTAACTTATGCAGAAGGTTGCTAGATGAATAAAATATTTTTACTGTTATTGCAAAGTGTAAAAATCATGGAGCAGAACTGGCCCAAATAGTAAGTACGAAAATAGTAAGTTTAACACGAATTTAAATTCCAATTGGAACATAATGATATTTTAAAATAAGATTAAGTCGTTATTGAGCACACATTGATATTATAAAAATGCACAAGTAAAAAATAAAAAACTTGGATCAGTCAGTTATTTATTATAAAGGGCAGTCTTAATAGATTGCATCAATAAATCTACTAAATATATATTATTGAATCTATTAATCACTAATACTCTAATATGTCGATTTATTTATAAAGAACCATGTCGACAAATTCTGCATTCTGCGATTGCATAAAAATAATGGTTCATCGTTAACTCAGTCGATTCTTAAACTTATTTTGTTGAATATGTTTTTGTTTTTCTTTCTTATATTTTTGTAGATTACTTAATTAAGCAAAGATCCATGAGCTATTAATCTAGGAATCCTAAGACAAGCAGACTTAAAAATATTTCATACGTAGATATCGATATACTTATTTTTCTTTCAAGTTTTCTCTGTATTTACGCCTGCGCACGAGAACTTTGCACCATATTGATGAAAGAAAAATCAGTAGGCGAGGATCTGCGGAGAAGCTCATAATACGAGGAGTGTTTGAGAAAACCGGCAGCCATGGCCGGGAATATGGGAATGGAACAATTGATTCCAATTGTTAACAAGCTGCAAGATGCTTTCACACAGTTGGGTGTTCATATGCAGCTGGATTTGCCACAAATAGCAGTTGTGGGTGGACAATCTGCGGGGAAAAGCTCGGTTTTAGAAAATTTTGTGGGGAGGTAAGTGATTTAATACTTAGCATGAATGGTGTCCGTTTGTCAATTTTACTTTAATTTTGAGGTAAGCAGACTAACTATCAAGCGAACTAGTGGTTACATCTTGCTACCCTTCGTTTAGTTTTCATTAAGCTCTATATTTCGAAATCTACGCATGATTTTATGATCCTATAATAGGCCAAATTGCTGAGAACACAATATTTAAAGAGAAAAATTGGGCCAAATTGTTAGCCAAATATATTATTCTGCTCATATAGTATTATGATAGAGAATTACGTAAGTATCGGAAGGAATAAGCAAGTATTTTATTTGGCAATTGAATACCGTTTATTTGAACATTTTACAATACTTTTCATAATACAAATACTATTCATTTTATAAGAAGTATTTCAGAGTTTAGACAATCCATAACTGGCATTGATAACTGGCCTATGTCATTTTCTCATTTGTTAGCTATTTGAAGTTTTACTTTAATTTCTCTGATGGCAATTAAAAAACTTGACGATTAATTTTTGCGTTTAATTATTCTCAAAAACTATTTATTTGTTTTTCCAATTATATTGATAAAAATGTTATCTACTATGAAAATATATATTTTTATATTCTGGCCTAGATTTAGTGCGCATGTCGAGCAGTATTGATTTAGTAATACTCAAATGTCAATGGTTGCGATGGGTATTCTACTTCATTGAAATAATTAATTTAGAGAATATGCTCAATTTGTATAGATAACAATGAAAAATATACGATAAGAAACTAAACATAAAAATTCTTAAAAATATTAAATGCCAAATATTTTTATAAGTACATTTTTTTCTCAATTTTGCAGCATGTTACTCGTTTTACTGACAGAGACCGAGAATGTTTTGAAACGTTCTGCACTACGCTTTGTTTCTTTTTGACAGTAGTCGGATCAAGCTGAATCGAAACGTAACGTAACCACCCACCACCATATTGAAAAATAAATTAGTTTATCGATGATGAATTGATGATGAGCAAGTGTTATTAGTGTTTTATAGTGATAAAAGTTTAATGTATCTTAGAAAAAATGGCTGGAAATTTCGGAATGCAGCAGCTAATCCCTGTTGTAAACAAATTGCAAGATGCATTTGTGCAAATGGGCGTGCACATGTCTTTAGATCTTCCCCAAATTGCAGTTGTGGGTGGTCAATCTGCAGGAAAGAGTTCGGTGTTAGAAAACTTTGTAGGCAGGTAAGATTTCGTATCCAGTAGGAAATGGTATTGTTAATTATAAAACGTTCTTATGTACCGAAGAGATCGGAAGTATGCATATACCTTCTTTGTTTATTGTAAAGACCATTGATTTATTGGTTCAATGTGTAGTATTGTCTGCAGGAATAGACCACTTCCTTGGTACTTACTACTACTTCCATTACATTTGTCTCGAGCAACGCTGTAAGCCAATCAGAGATTTTATATCATAATAATGCAGATGTTGTGATGAGTCATATGTAACCTTTCTAAACAACAATAATAGTAAAGTGTATTAGAATATTATAGGACTTTTCTGTTAAGTTTTTGTTCAAACGACTTGCTAGATAACAAACAGACTTTTTACCCATTATGTAATAAAAATGGGAGGAATAAAAACGAAAGCTTTTGCAGATAAATTAACTGAGTTAGTAATCACTGTACAATGTTAGTTTCCAAAAAGTCTAGAAAAGATTTTAACCCTTCAGATACCGTCAATTAGAGACACAATATTAAGACAATAGATGCGCGGCCACCGGTGGTCGCTTGGGGATTCATGAATTAAAATTACAATTGTATGTAAGGGTCAATGTGATGAATCCAGGGTCTGGGGATCTTCTTGGTTTTTTGAGAATTAATACCTTATTGGTTATACTATTACTTTTATACATTAGGGTGGTCAGCTAGGAAACACCAGTCTCATCTACTTGAAACACAGTGGTGAAAAAATTGATGTGTTTTTAAAACATTTGCACAATAAATATCATTTATCATACTTTTTAAGCAATTATTCATGATACAAAATTATGGCATGTTACTAATCAGTATAATACTATATTTTTCTGGTATGTATTAGATCTAGGGGTTTCCCTTATTTAGTACCTGTAATTGGGAGAAAGATTCAATAGGACAATGTAAACTTAATAACTGCAAAGTTCTACTTGTTCCTGTCTTATGTTTTTATCCACACAAGTTTTTTGATCGTTTTTTGTTTATTAATTCATTAACTCTTCTAATACCATCAATTATGCCTAAGGCATTAAGTCCGCCTTTGTACCTTTGTGTTGCATGAAGTAATAAATAAATAAATAAATAAATGAGAGACAATAGAAAGACAACAACACTTGGGGTTCAATGAATTAATACTGGTATTTGCTTCTATAAATAACATTGTATACAAGGAGAAACTGACTGATTGAAAAATCATATAATATAGCTATGGTTGTACTGTTGCTGTACTGGGACTATGAAGGTGAAATTTTTAAAAGGTTCCCTTTTATGACGTAGGCTTTTAGGATTACTAAGAGAAGGATTCTCCAAAATTGACTTCTTAAGGGGATGCAATGGTAATATAATATTTGTATATAGGCACTTTACATGGGTGAAGCTGCTGGCCAAAGCTAGGATCTTAATATGATATGTATTATTATATATCAGATAGTAAAAAAGTGAACCTTCCTGTTAACAAGAAAGTCTACAATTACAACTTGATTTCAGAGAGTTCTGCTTGTTGAACATTGCTTATGTTTCATAATCTGTCTTTAACAGTGTTTTCCTAGTAAGGTACTATGCGTTCCAAATGAGAATAGGAAAGCCAATGAACTCGATCTGTCAAATTTTGATTGAAAAGTATAGTTTTCAAGAAAAGCTTATTAGCGTTTAAATGGTTTTGTTTTTGTTTAACTGTGCCTTATTAAGAAATAGATAAAAAAGTTATTTATTACTATTTTTTTTTGGCTTTTTCACTATTTGGCTTTCCTATTCTCATTTGGAGCGCACAGTACTGTGATTTTAATATTAAAAAAAAAAATAGGTAGAAGTGTACCATTATAGACAAATACATTTAAAAAGAGTGTACTTATTATTTATTTGAAAACAGTTTGCAAATTAATATCAATATTTAACCAACTATGTTATAATAGTAAACTGAACTATGGACATACATAATACACAAATACATTTAAGAGTGAAGTGGTCCTCCACTTTCTGGCGGCATTGATTGCTATTTTGAATGGAAATGGTACAAAAAATATTATTTCCAATTTTAGTTACTGGAAGTAGCATAATTATCCATAAAAAATCGAGCAATAACCAGTAAACCTGTGTAATACATAATTTGCTGATGATCCATCAATTTATTACCTCACCTTTTACAACCTCCTTTTTCCTTTTTTTTATATAACAACTAGCTTTTGCCCGCGCGGCTTCGCTCCCGCTCTTCCCTACTCCACCCTACTATACCCAACTCTACCCTACTCTACCCTAATTTTTTTTTCCATAAGAACCTTCTCCTCACAATAACAATCACAACAAAAAAAAAATCAGCCAAATCGGTCAAGCCGTTTTCATGCCAAGTCGTGACAACGGAAAACGGGGGTCATTTTTATATGTATAGATAAAATAATCAGTAACTAATAATAAATTATTAATAACAAATTAATAATTTATTATTAATAATTTATTATTAATAATTAATTAATAATAAATTATTAATAATAGACAGTAGGTAAAACAAGTAAATATTGTTATCTACCTTTATTAAATATAAATTTTAGTGGTTGAATTAAGGAAAATAAATATTGAAACTATACAAAGTTGGTAATAATATAATCCTAATTTGTTTGGGGTTGGTGTTGCATTTCTTCTTCTTCAAAGAGCCATCTAACAAAATAATGATTAACCCGTTGTATGCCGGAGCGCAGATCTACACGGGACACAATGGCTTTTTCATTGTGTTTCTAATTACGGCATATGAAAGGTTAAAAACACTAGTTTACATTAAATTCGCCTTTTACACTCCTTTTGTAGTATTTGATGTGTGCTGTCTACATGTATTTGATTCACAGAATTATTTAAATTCTAGTAGAACTTATAATTGATATTTAGCTGATACATAAAGTTATGTTATGCCATATTTATTTTAATAGCAGGGAACTTGATAGAATTCTCATATTATTTTGTGTTTGTTTGCTATGAATGATTAGTTTTTTCTGTTTCTGTTTTATTTCCTAGTTAAAACATGTGTTCACCAGACATGTTTTAACTAGGAAATAAAACAGAAAAGAGAAATTTTTTACTTTTCATAGACTTATGACTAAAACCTACTTGTTTCTTTAGGTGCCCCTTTGCGTTCTAGGACCATGGGTTTCTTTTTAGAAATTTCCCATGGTCATAGCGGGTAACCGCCTGGCTGGGCCCCATAAAGTTTGGTTTACATCCTTATAAGTCGCGTGTGGAACACTACGCGCTGTCGACGATTGCGCTCGCCCCATACTAGACGGCCGGTCTGCAAGACCACGTTTACGGTGGCCGAAAATCGCTCGGCGACTTTCGACTTCCGGGGCATCTCCTAACGCGGAGGCTGCGGCGTGAAGATGTACGTTCCCTCACTCTTTTCAAGCCGTCTCCTTCGCTAGCATTACTGCTTCGCAGGAGGCGACCGCATCCCATTCCTTCTCGATCCGGACCGTAGCTTGAAACAGGATAGGATTTCGCCGCCGCCGCCGCTGGCGTCAGCGAGATTAGGGCGGTGCTCCGCCTAAGCAGGGCACACCTGAACCGTATGTGCCACTGTGTCCTGTGGACGGTCCGCACAATGGTGACAAACGAGCATTTCTTCTTCTTCCCCCCTGAATCCGGAATAGGAACCACCCGAACTTACCATGTCTGGTGAAGACCTATTTCCTAAAAAGTATGACTGACTATCATAAGGCGACCATTATGCGATCAACGCTTACATGACCGTGTGGTCATGTAAGCGTCGATCAATTCCGTCAATCATGAATAATGGTTTTTGTCAATCAGTACTAAAAACCGTCAATCAACGCATTAGACGGTCAATTTTTGTCAATCAAGACTGACTGTGGCAAAACTGGCAGCAAAACCTACCGTGTAATGTTCGCCTAAAAGACTCCCACGCTACTTTTCCAAACCAATTAATTTATTTTTATTTTGTGCTTTATATCACATTCTATAGTTTAAATGAATGTACGGATATACTGTTGTCTACCCACAGTTGCCAAGGGAGATATAACCAATAACATTTTAAGCCAATATAATAGCCAACATGGTACAGACAATTTCAATATTTGTTGTGGTGATAAAGAACATAAATATGGTATAGTCATTTATTTTTGATTTGGTGTCGATAAACACGCAACTCGCAAGGGACACTGTCGCGTAACTCTATGAATAGTTTTGTTGTTTATATCAACATTGGTCCACTGCGAGACTTTTGGTTCTATGAAGTTGCTCTTTAATACCTGGATTTCCTCTCACATTCAGTCAATCCAAGACACATTTTAAAGTCGTCGGTTTAGCTCTCCAATCGTGATATTAGTGACACAATAGAAAGACAATGGGTGCGCGAACGCTGGCGTTCGCTTGTGGTTTAATGAAACTACGTTTGTTTTTTTCTGCTTAAAACCAAGTTTGTTCCTAGCAAATCAGCCCACTACCACTTCACTATTTCGCTAAATCCAGTTCTTTTTCGTATAAATTACTTTCCGTAATCATATCCGTGGTTCCGAATCCTCTATTTGTGGTATGGAGCGCTAAGTGACGTTGAATGTATGTAGGTACTGTCCTGACTGTTGTCTTCACATGTCTGCTCTCATCTTTAGGATGGGTCTACCAAATACCAGCTTGATGCACTAGTGTTGATTGAGAAGCGAGCCAAGATCATCGGCAATGATGTACTTGTCAAGTCAAAACTCCAAAGTCTTTACTAGTCTTCAGCTTCGATGCTGAGTTGCTAGCCTGTCGATTTTCTATCGTTTACGTTTTGGGGAGTATGCATTGGAATTGCACATTTGATTCTGTCGGGTTTGCGTCACCGTTATATGGTGGACATCTCACCCATACGTACAAAAGCGTTTTGGGAACACATTTATTATGCGTACTGCTAAGGACTGGAATTTCTTGCCAGAGTATGAGTTTCCTGATAGCTAAAACCTAGGGGTCTCTTAGTCAAGAGTGAATGGGTTGCTTCTAGATAAGCGTGCTCCATTGTCGGCCACATCATGGCTTACCATCCGTTGAGATAGTGGTC
This sequence comes from Mythimna lalbum, assembly GCA_949319445.1. Classification (NCBI taxonomy): domain Eukaryota; kingdom Metazoa; phylum Arthropoda; class Insecta; order Lepidoptera; family Noctuidae; genus Mythimna; species Mythimna lalbum. Next base: position 17,527,353 of record OX439346.1, on the reverse strand, counting down.
AAACGCGAGCCTATCCATAATATAAAAAAGTGTCTCCTTGCACTGTATGGCATAACAGGTTTGACTGTTTTTAGGCAGCGAGAAACCTTGCCGCTGCTTCCGCTCGCCCTACCCTACTGCGTCTTCCTGTTACCTACCTTTTCGAAATTCTAACCATTGAGTTGAAAGACATTCCACAGCACAGATACCTTCTCCTCAGTACAGAAATGTAAACTTTTTGGGTTTATCATCGTGGTGAAAAGATTAGGCAGCTAGCGTCTGCGTTACCGAGTACTAGCATGTCCAGGGTGCGCCGAGAGTTGGGAATCGTAGTACGATTTAGAATAACGGAAGGCTCTTTTTTTCTAAAGAGTTTAATCATTGACTCGAAAAGAAAAAGAAGCTAACCTCTGAACAAACATCGCCCTTATTACATCCTATGTGCGGCTCACGGGCCACTGGCCACAACAATTAAACGCCGCCACCGGCATATTTCCTATAGTTTCCATACATTTTATATGGATTCGCCGCACACGGTAGATGTGCGGTGTCCACTTCGTCAGGATCGAAGCGGACGGATTCAGTGGTGACACCTGGATTTTTCTTTCGCCTGAATCTGGTGCAGGAACTTCCGATTTTACCATCGTCATCCATCCGGTGAGGACCTGCGACATATGGAAGGTGAGGATGCAGTGATGCCTCACTAGCTACTCCTCATAGAGGATACATACTGCTGAATGAAATATAATTAAATTCAAAGTAAATAAATAAAACATTAATAAAATTTATTCATATTCATTCATCCGTTTCTATGAAAACATCGACCTTGTATGTCTGAATAGCCGGGGTGTTTACTCATCCCCTATGTCGACTCTACGGGTGATGAATTTCAAAGAGAATTTTTATTGGTAGTCGGACATATTAGCGCTCTCGATAGGTTTAGAAAATAAAAAGAATTACGTGTGCATAACACAGGGAATGTAGTCCTTGGGTTGCTGTTCTTTGACTGCTCTCGAACCCAAAACCAACGATATAAAAGACCACATTATACAACGTGTAACGTTAAATGCACAAAACCTCAGACACCCCAAATGATTTTTTTAATGGATTGATCTATTAATGTGAGAAAAAACAACTTAAAAAAAAATTAACGGTTTTATGAGCAGTTTTAGTTTGTTTAAAATTCATATCTGCATTGAAATTTTACTATCCCGTGTATGCGAAATTTGATTGGATTACAACTATTTGTGTTTGTTTACCTATTTGGGCGGGTTTGCGCACGTGATGAGTTGACCTATTCATAAATAGACAGGTCGACGTTTTTAATGAAGATTTTTTTGAAAAATGTAACCTATATTAAAAAATGGTTTAATTGATTCTGCTCGTTATTCTGATCAAACTAATTTCAGGTTTTGCGCATTTAACGTTAAACCTTGTATAAATGATGGTAGTTATGCTTGTGAGCCTGTCTCACGAATGAGCTGCATTTCGGTGCTAAGGTATCTAAGAACCGCATGCTTTTTACATGGGACAAGGCATTTAAAACTAAAAATCTCCAACCTTATCAGATGTTTACGGCGAAAATTATGCGCCTGTTCAAATTGCGCGTCAAGTACGTTTTTTTTTTTCATGAAATCACTATTATTACTGCATGTAGGTATTACCTTCTGTGACTCATTTATCAGTACGCTATGATTAGGTGATTACATCTACGTAAATTCCGTGACATCAACCATCTTTACTTTATGTTTCATTTTCCGTACGGATCTATGCAGATTCAGTACAGGAAGTATTAATTTTAAGTAGTCATTATACCTGGCATCCCGGCCAGCACCAGGCCTGCAGGTAACCAGCACCCCTACTACTTTGGACCCGCATGCTGGTACAGGAGATGATCACATCAGCTTCAGATGTAGGTATATCCTACAGCTGCAAATGATTTGGCAGTTCTTAATGACATCTGTTTGGTTTCAGGGACTTCCTTCCCCGAGGTTCCGGAATAGTAACGCGACGTCCATTGATTTTGCAGCTTATACATGGAAATGCAGGTACTCCTAATAATTAAGAAACACTAGATAAAACGTGGTGTTACATCAACATTACTGTTCATGGGGAAAATTATCTTCAGTACGTCAGTATATTTTTATATCTGGCTATGATGTAGTTCGTTATTGTGCAAAATGTGATCATTAACCTTCAGCTGTATTCTGAATTTTAAAACAACTAATTGGTTTACTAATACGTGCCTATTACTGTGCACATGTAGGTGTATCTACTTTGTCCAAAAAAACAGTGTAAATGGCAGTTATTTAAGAAGATTATTTACTATACAGACCATTGCATATTTAGTATATATTTTGTCCAGTGATAATTTTTTCCGGTCACGTACCTTAAGGTCACTAACCTTCCGTTCTGCATGATTGGAACCTTGCTTCTTGTGATGTATTTTAATGACTGATGACTATTATTTGACAAATATATTGTTAAAAAAAACAGTTACTTACAGTTCATTATTTGAAACTTCAAATTAGGCATTTATATTGTTCTGTTGTTTACAACACTTATCATAATCGTTGAATAAAAGAGCAAAACAAAATGAGACTGATTAGCTATTTATCTTTGTTTTAATAGCGTTATTCATAAAGTTAATTGACCAAGGCTATTCATTGACTTGGAAAATACGGTAGTAGCAGGTGGGCACGATGGGGTGGCCATCTGTTAATTTAATAAGCTGGGGTTAACCAATTGTTGACAGTTTTAAATCGCCATAAGCCAAACTTGGTTCATGTAGTTTTCTCAATTTTAACCAAAACACTGGCAGACTAAATTCATAGTAACATTTAAAGAGTTACCAACTACAATACAATTATTTTCTTTTTTTCCTAGAATATGCGGAGTTTCTGCATTGCAAAGGCAAGAAGTTCGTTGACTTCAATGAAGTACGCGCAGAAATCGAGTCAGAAACGGATCGTATCACCGGTTCCAACAAGGGCATATCACCAGTGCCGATCAATCTTCGTGTATATTCCCCAAATGGTAAGATTCAAAGTGGTAAATTATTATCTCATTGACTTAATTTCCAAAAGAGAGATAAAATTAATCGCTCTTTGTTGTAATTATATTTTACATTATCCATAATAGATAAAATAGTCTGAGGGGCCGTTACTTACATCAATCCGATATAAGCCACATGCAGCTTATATCGGATGATATAATCCGAGGTTTAACAACATTAAACCGTGGCTATTACTTCAAGCTTTATTCATATACTGTCAGGTGGATCAGGAGAGCGCTAGGAGACGCGCTAAAACAAAGTTAGGACGAAATTGGAAGCGTCTTCATACGCATGCGTAACGTTATAGATTGTCAATTTAACGAAGTCATTGGCCGACAAATGCGTGACACTCGTTATCGTACACAATAACGACATTTATGTTTTACTGTTCCCTCTTGTTTAGGAGTCAAAGCAAAGCATTGTCGATCAAAATTCATCAATTTATCTGTACGCAGTATTAAGTAAATACGAGTATGTACTTCTATGGACAAAAGGGAATGTACACACTTGCAAGATCAATGGTGATGCAAGGCCACAGTCGTTCACCTTTGACATACCTTATTTATAGGTCTTAGCTAACAAAAGAAGATTAATTAGTAACACATTAATGGGTATCTTCACGGAGGCACATTGTCGTTGTATTCAATTACAGTTCCATTTCAGACTAATTAATGAAACTTTAAAACGTTGTTTTTCGGTTTATCAATAGGATTGAGACTGACTCAGTCGTTAAAAATGTTATCATTTGACAAGTTCTATCATTTTAAGTAATCGACGACCTAGGGTTCTTGTTTAGATATTTTATCATATGATAGACAATCAAGATTGCTCGCAAAATCATCGATAAAACTGTAGTTGTTACACGATACTAAAATAAAAACTTATCGGAAATTTCAACGCGTAAAACCACTAACTGTATGTGTGACGAAGATGTCTCCTGGGTCGGGTAATAAATAATGAGTCAGTGTTAATCATGTGCTTTAGATAAGCCAATATCCAGTGAATTGATAATAAAATAATGTACTCCATTATCAGTTTACTGCCAATGTATTTATAGGTTTTTGTGCCCATTTGCTAAGGAACAATTGAATGTTCATTGATAAGGTCATTCAAATTGATTTTTTTTTATCTAACAATTACTGTCCTAATGTTGGGCAAAGGCCTCCCCCGAGTCCATTCTGACATTCTTTTTCCTCGCTGTCTCGAACCGGTCCTCGTCGTACGCGTAGAACCATCTAGCCAACTCTTTCTGAGAAAAGAGATGCGTTGACGCCGAAGCGGACGGTCCTTCCCTTTGCTGGGATCCACCGCGTGGCGACTTGCCCAGCGTTCAATGTGCATACGGCTGACGTGACCCGTCCAATCCTATTTGGGACTGGCAGCCTTTATATCCACGTTTATTATACCTATTTTAGAGCGCAGCGTGTTTATTCCTTATTCGATCTGTTCATTATTATCTATATATATTTTATATATGTGTAGCATTCTTAGAAATTCCGCTAAAACGCATAAAAAATGTGTCGATAGAACCAATATTTCTTCCACTGCTTATAAAGAGAGAAAATGCAAGTAGTTTGTACTACGTTTTGTACTGGCAATACATGCGTGTGTAGTCATCTTAATTATGCAATATCATGATTATAACACTGCTTATTTGATATTCTATGTGTAGTTTGATAATGACCTACATTACATATGTTTGTTTGGTGGTTAGTTAATAGTACTACAACTTACTTTCTCATATACTTGTTGGTATTTCCTATCGTCAAAATCTTCCTTCAATTAACCCTTTCAGGGATTTTAAAAGAAAAGAATTCCTTTGTGCTAATTTGTGTTATGCAACAAGGAACTCTTGTGGGAAATTTTATGCTTCTAAACTCGTCAGTTTTTGGCAGTGCGTGGTGACAGAAAGAAAATAATAGAATTTAGATTTTTCCGTTAAGTGTATTGTACACAGGAAACAATTATTTACCTGTGTAGTGTTTATACCCATGGGAACTATAAAGGAAGAAAATATGTAGGTAAATGCAGAAATTATAGTAGACATTCCTCAGTTTGTCGTTGCACTCTAGTTCTTACAGGAGTACATATCATCAATGGCAATACATATAGACGATGTACCTATGACGTTACCGTTACATACATCAATAGATTTCTCCATTAACTTACAAATAAAGCATTAACTACGCTTATTGTTTGGCATTATCTTAAATGCTCAGAATGCTCAGACTACGCACAACAATTCCACTTATCAGGGTTTCACGTCTACAAAATGATTGGCTTCTTATTACTTACGAATGTACGTACAATCCTCCTGAAAAAAATAACAATAGACACCTAATTACCTATTGTTGTGAAGGTCATTACAAATCTGCACAGATGTGAACGTAGAGCTAAAATGTATTATTGGTACAACGATTACGAGGTTTGTCTGAAACCATCAAATGATATAAATCTTACGTTATCTCTACCCTTATCATGTAATACAAATATTATCTATTTTACTGATCAGTACAGCGCAGAAATTCTTGTTTTCTCGTATTGTAACAAACATTCTAAATAGGTACAGTAGGAAATTTAACACTTTTTGTCTATGTTAATTTTCATTAGTGTACTTTCGAAGAAAATAAATATTTATATACTAAAAAAAAAATATTATGTCATTGCCACTAAATTGAAAGTAAATAATGTAGGTACACTATTATTGAAAACATTGATTTTGTTGTTAAACAGTATGTATTGTTAATTATTAAATTAAGTGATAACAATGACCTTGTGTTATTCTTCAATTGCAAATATTTCGTGCTGCCGAACGTATGCAACTTACCGAGTTGTTTAAGATTAGACGATAAGAAATATTTTGGCACGCACACCAGGTTTATAGGTCAATTTAGCTTTTACGCTTAAGTTGGTATCTATGTCATGCTTTCTGACAGTAATGTAAAATTTTAGCTTAATGGTATTTTATTAATAGGGACTCGTCATGCGGTGGTTTGTCATATCATGGTATGACAAAGAATTTTAAGTTTAATATTTTCTAATGTCAATGACCTAATTATTATTTCCATTAAATATGCTGTGTAATATTCTTTGAATTTATTTATTACATACTTGGAACTAATTAAATTATAAAATAAACTTAAATAATTAAAAATAATATATACACTTAAGGCCTAGCTAAATATTCCTTGAATTAACTTATTTATTTTCCTCATAGCGATAGAAACTGTAGGCAATTTCCTCACGTTCCAGTGCTCAACTTGACCCTGATTGACTTGCCGGGTCTGACGAAGGTGCCTATTGGCGACCAGCCGATAGACATCGAGCAACAGATCAAAGGGATGATCTTCCAGTTCATCAGGCGTGAATCCTGCCTCATCCTCGCCGTCACGCCCGCTAACACCGATTTGGCAAACAGCGATGCCTTGAAACTTGCAAAGGAAGTCGACCCACAAGGCTAGTTGACAAAAAGTTTTTTTTATTATGTAAATGACTCGTAAGCCTTATTAGGCAAATAAATAAATTCATACCTACTATCAATACGAATTAATTTAGTTGCTGGCGAGCAATTCCTTTTATTATGCTATGATGCACACTATGTGGTCAGTTACATAAGTACTTATTTACCTAATTGGTAACTGCAGATTAATTACTTTTCAGTTTTTGTTTAAATTTAAATTCTAATTATATTTATTTTTAAATATATTTTTTGCTTCTAAAGTTCCTTCACCTTAGAGCTGAAATAGTCTTTTTTGTTAGCATTTTATAGAAGGCATTATAACGATTCCTGCAGTATACATCTAGGGAACACAAATATTTACGCTCTAAATATGTCGAAAGCTAAAAATATGTTGATGCTACTATAGGTCTCCGTACAATTGGTGTGATCACGAAGCTGGACTTGATGGACGAAGGCACGGATGCACGAGATGTGCTTGAGAACAAACTGCTGCCTCTGCGGCGTGGCTACATCGGCGTTGTCAATCGGTCGCAGAAGGACATCGATGGACGCAAGGATATCACCGCGGCATTGGCTGCTGAGAGGAAATTCTTTCTGAGGTAGGCGAAAGCAACTTTCTGGGTAGTTTTAATAGTTGTTCCAGATGTTACACTGGTACTGGTTACCGTGTGGTGTCGCATGTAAAGAATAAAAGGATAGCACCATCCCATCATTTCCCGAGGGTGTCATAAGATGCGACTAAGGTATACACAATGGGCAGCAGCATTCTCTGAGCATTGCGACAACCACTGCGTTTACCAACCCGCTTTCCAAGCGTGGCGATTATGTAAACCCTAGTCTGTAAAAGAAATACAACGAAAAAATGGTCTGGCAGCCTGTCTACCCCCGACTCCGGTGAGGCTCGCTGGAATCCGATGAATGCGTGACCTACAGAACCCGTAATTACGGCGTCACTGGCTTATGTGAACGTCTTTCGGCTGAAATGATAAGGTTCTTTTTCAAGCATAAATAGCCCAAGAGATTCGTTGTCAGTACGAATTCAACCTATTGCAGTATTGTTTGGCATAACGTTTTCTTTGAAACATTTATCTGATACCACAAGCTATTAACGCGATCCATTTTACGACCTAAACTGAACTGTTATATTGGGTGTATAGCGCCATCCCTCTTTTTCGCTCGCGCGACTGACATTTTGGTAGGTAAGGCCTCTGGATCAATTTACCAAGTATTAGAAAAAAACGTAGTAAATTTGAGACTGGCAAATATTTGGAAACGTTAGATTACAATGATTCCGAGACATTAAACTGAGTCATACTATAAAGGACTCGTTCTCGATGAGTCATGTCCTCCACAATTCATCACCGTTTAGTAAAAACTTATCGAGCCAACGTCATCGGGCCCGAGTGCCACTTGTACGAGAAGTTGCAAAATAAAATAAAATGATAGACATAGGTTGCTCTCGACTATCGGACTGACCTACTTCCGCAGATCGTCGATTGCATTTGCAATTTATGAGATGATAGCCACTTATTAGGTCATTTTAATTTTCCTATTATACAACATTTCTTTTAAATATCTAAATATAATTTAATTCAGCTAATTTAAATTTATTGATTAGAATAGAATAGAATAAACTTTATTGTGCACCAAAATAGTAACAATTTCACAAAAACTGAGATAAGAAAAACAAATAGGAATCAACAAGTTTTTTTTTTACATGGGAAACAAACGACTTCTCCTTCTCTAGGGCGGAGTGGGAGGGCGTGTCAGACTTTTACTAATTAAAACAAGGTTAAATGTTTTAGTAATGGCCGATTTTTATTAACAGCTTTTTCATAGAAAATATGTCAAACCGCCATATTTATTTTTTAGATAGCAGTTAGTTTTTTAGTTAACAGGCTATTGATAAATCAGGCCTAGGCCTTAGTTATAGACAATTATTATAATTAATTGAATTAGCTTCCAATATGACATGGTTTCATTTAGAAAATATAATTATGAAAACTATTTGAATAAGAATTCGGCATCATATTCGTGTGATAGAAACATTTATATCACACACATATTATTAACTCGAAAGTTTTTATAATTATATGGTTTTTACACCTTCACGATCCTATTTTGTGATTTGGATGCTTACTGGTAGACCATATCATGGAATACCACATAAGATTGAGGACCTTTTGTTCCGAGAGGATGTTCCCTTGACATAACGCGGTCAAAGCTACTGCTAGAAGTTAGTAAAGTATATTTTAAATGCATTCATACGCGTTTATTTATTGGTAAGTCAAATGAGTTTTAGAGAGATTTTCCTTGTGTGACTGCGTTTGACTGCGTAATTGCAACTTGCGCAGCTGATTGCGGCTTTTATTTTGTACGTAGTGACTATAAATAAAATTAAAAAAAGTTAATTTTTATTTTCGTACGGGATGCCGTTGCCTAGCAATCAGTGAATGGACACTGCTGGGTAAAGGCATCCAGTGTGTTGCTCCAAATCTTTGTCTTGTGGAACCTCTGGAAAAGTTGCATTTCAAACGTGATCGATCGTCATTGTACCACCTTCGCCTCGGTTTTGAGGTCGACTGGCGTCACAGAAAGAAATATAAAATTACTAGCTTTTACCCGCGGCTTCGCCCGCGTTTATTAATATACTTTAATTTTATAATAATATTTGTATTTGACTTCCCTCTTTCTCCACCATTTCTCACTTAAAAAAAAAATAGCCTATGTCCGTGTCCACGGTCCCAACTATCTCTGTACCAAAATTCATTAAAATCGGTTTTGCCATTTAGGCGTGAAGGCGTTACAAACAAACAAACTCACTTTCGCTTTTATAATATTAGTAAGGATAATAAGGATAATGAAATCTTCTCGTCTATTACAGCCACCCATCCTACCGACACTTGGCAGACCGGCTCGGCACCCCATACCTGCAACGCATACTTAACCAGCAGCTGACCAATCACATCCGGGATACGCTGCCCGGCCTTCGAGATAAACTGCAGAAACAATTGCTCACGCTCGAAAAAGATGTCGACCAGTACAAACACTTCAGACCTGATGACCCCTCCATCAAGACTAAGGCTATGTTGCAGTGAGTATTAATTTATTAATTCGTATTTTATAATGTTTATTAGCAATTGATCTGTTCTAATGTTCAATTTAATTAATTACTAGCTGACCTGGCGAACTTCGTACTTCCTAACAGTAAATGATTATAGTATAATATCTTTCGATATAGTCAACCGATTGTGATAAAACAACTTGAAATTAACTTGCAATACGCAAAAACTTAAGAATATTTGATTTCGCTGGCTATCTTTGGCTTTCATCTAAGTTAAGCGTGTTCAAAAGAGATAGCACGAGTTCCTGATCACGCCCACTCTTCTTTATTACAACATTTGAAAAGCTAATTGCTGCTTCATTTAATAAATATAATATTGATGCTGTTTTCAGAAAACTTTGTTTTTTGAAAATATACATTTAGTTTAGAGTACTGTACAAAAATAAATACAGGTACCTAATTGCTTGAAACTCTAGATATAATATATGTATGCGAAAAAAATTGATTAAAATTAAACTACTTGAGCTTATAACAAAGCAATGTTGTAAATGTTAAAGACTTGTAACCTTACATAGTTAAACCCTTTCCTTTCACCTTACAGAATGATCCAGCAATTGCAAACGGACTTTGAACGCACAATCGAAGGCTCCGGCTCAGCTCAGATCAACACAAACGAGCTCTCTGGCGGTGCGAAAATCAATCGGTTGTTCCACGAACGGTTCCCCTTCGAGATTGTCAAAATGGAGTTTGATGAGAAAGAGCTCCGCAGAGAGATTGCATTCGCTATTAGAAATATTCACGGTATTAGGGTAAGCATTCATATTGTTCTACATACAACAAATACCTGGACATACTTGTTGGTTTAATGATCGCAAAGTAAATTGCTGAGTATATCGAGAAGTCTTGTGTTTCGATCTCCATAAAGGTAGAACTACATTGAGTACACGTGTACCACACACGCCGATCTGGACGCGTCGGTCTGCATACATTTTATATGGAAACTAGACGCAGAGCTACATTAGATCCACGCCACGCGACGCTACGCAACGCGCCGCTACGTACAAATCAGGCGTGGTTCACGTGTGCGTCGGTCTAGTGTAGACGTGTAGTTCTCACTTCACTGTTATATGGGGATCTAACTATTAGGAATTCAGGGAATTAATCCGAAAATGACCATTTTGTTCTTGAATAAGCCAAGTCTTCAAAGAGGTATTCGGGCACATCTTTTTACTACGTTTAGTAATATCGTTGCTTTCCTTAGGTGGGTTTGTTCACTCCGGACATGGCGTTCGAGGCTATCGTAAAGAAACAGATTGCGCGGCTGAAGGAACCCAGTCTCAAGTGCGTTGACCTCGTCGTCTCCGAACTCTCCAACGTCGTCCGTATTTGCACTGAAAGGGTAATTATGCTTTTGTACAATTATTCAACGTAATATAATCAGTCATATAATGTTTCCTACAGCTGGGACTCGGGCTTCCTCTCTAAGAGAATGAATGGGCGGTATCCTACACGCGGGCCCAGTGCGTGTTGGTGGATGTCACATATCTTCGAATTTTTGGTTATACTTATGCCGTGCCGGTTTTCTCACGATCAAGCGATCTACCTTCACCGTTTTGAGAGCAGTGGTGATGAAATAAATTACACAAAGTATTGCGCCTGGCTCGGTTTGAATCCGCGACCAACTAAGACTCGTAAGTCAGGGCCGTTACTACTCGGTCACCACTGCTCTCATTATATTCAGAAAGAAAACAAAAAAAAAACCCCGCACATGACATCAACAATCTAATCAAATTAAATTTTCACAGGATGTCAGTTTCCGTCGTGAATATTTCATGTACCTGATCTTTCCAGATGTCTCGATACCCCCGGTTGCGTGAAGAGACGGAGCGCATTATCATGTCTTACGTTCGTTCTCGCGAACAAATGTGCAAGGACCAACTGGTACTGCTGATTGACTGCGAGCTTGCCTACATGAACACAAACCATGAAGACTTTATCGGATTTGCCAAGTAATGTATTTTTTTCTATTTTCCTGTCATTGTTAGAAAATAGAAAGACCAAAATTTAATCTTGTAGAAGGGCTTCCACTGCAAAAGAATGAATGGAGCAGACTGAACGAGTATAGAGAGCGGTTGAAGAGTCATCGGATTTGCAACGGACTCCATTCGTCTCGCAACACATAAGTTTGCCGAACGGTCCGATTGTACCAAGTTTGAGGGTGTAATAATAATATTAATGCTTCCACTCGTAAGCGAGTGAGAGGAACTGACTGAGCGAGCACGAAGGAGTCCATTGTTTCATGCTGTTGACGACTAGATTTAATCGGACAGTGCATGTACCCCGCCTCTTCCAAACGTCGCCGCGACATTATAAATGACAGTCATTTTTCAAAATTACTATATTGACCCTGAAATATTTTTTGCAATATTCATCTTGTAAATCGTAGTAAATCGCCTTTTAACAGGTCTCTCTCAAATATGGCTGCTCATCAACCGTCCGGGTTTGTTACGCTTTTTTTTTCTTATACCTGTAGAGTAGCATTTACTTGTTGTATTGATGAAATCATGTTCACTAAAATTGACAGATATCATCATGAAGAAAATTACAAACTCGTGATGATGCCCAGCGAGCCGTCTAGCACAGGCGCTCACTCCGCACTATCTACTGAAAATGAAAGCAAACAGCCTCGCTCATCTGACCGCATTTCATTTCCTGCCTAGCTCATTCCTCGAAACCCGCTGGCAATGGAAGGCAAAACCCAGTTTCTTACAAGTCTTGTTAAAAAACATAGAGTATTTACTGTGATCCGCTTAGCTATTTCCTGCTCATTACATTACTCTTTCGCAGTGGAAGGCGTAAAATAGAAAATATGCAACTATTAATATTGTAAAATTAAAAATCTTTGAAATAACTGGTTTTGTTACAGTGCTCAAAATCAATCTGAGAACTCTACGAAGTCAGGACATCGCGCACTAGGAAACCAAGTCATCAGGAAAGGATACATGTGCATTCATAACTTGGGAATCATGAAAGGTGAGTTAGGTAAATAATTTAACAGGAACGTGAATGACCCATGACCAACCTTTTCATGGAATGGTGGCAATACACGATTTGAACCTTGCCCATTGGTCACATCATGATACGAACGAGTTAAATCAATGAACACCGCGTTTAACAATAAGCATGTTTGATATTGGTGATGGAGTTTCTTGCCGGTTCTTCTCTATAGGAAACAACCAATTTGTTGAACTATACACTAGCTTCTGACGTTTTATTAAGTGTATCACTTAATTAATTTACTTATTTTTAACCCCCTGTCGGAAAAGTTGTGATGTGTTATAAGTTTGACGTGTCTGTCTAATAATAAAATACTCTTGTACATGCTGGTGCTATTGAGCTGATCTGATGGTGGAGCTCATAAGTAAGAGACGTAACCCTGGATTTAGGCAATCCACCTATCGAGTTTGGGCTCATTAGATTCGCCTTAACCAGTGCTATAAATTTCTCGAGAGGACGAGGACCTGATGCTAGAACTGGGAGGTGGCTGATGGTACCCTGGAATACCTATTAGTAAACCTGTCGAGTTTGGGCTCGTTAGATTAGTCTTAACCAGCTTTATACATTTCACATGATGACAAGAAGTTAGTAGTAATCACAATAATGGATTCATTAAAGCTAAATTAACCTGAACATTGCCCAGTCAACCTACTTAATTAATACGAGAAAGAATGTCGACATAAAGTATGTAAATCTTCCTACACCCTGATAAGTACGATTTTGATTGAGAAAGAAAAAGATTATTTTGATAAAGAAAAAAATTACTAAAAATTATTATTACCTGTCCAGGAGGCTCCAAGGACTACTGGTTCGTGTTGACTGCTGAGAGCATCTCCTGGTTCAAAGACGAGGAAGAACGAGAGAAGAAGTACATGCTGCCTCTGGATGGACTGAAGCTGAGGGATCTGGAGCAAGGGTTCATGTCGCGGCGGCACATGTTCGCGCTGTTCAACCCTGAGGGCAGGAACGTCTACAAGGTACGAAACAATGTGATACGGTTTTATTGAGATAAAGTTTTTTTTTATTTAGACAAGATAGACCAATGAGCTGGTGAAGGTCGCAGGCAGCAGTCTGCTGGAAGCAAGGTGCATAGGAACGGCCTATGTGGTATTTGGGGAAGTTCATGTCCGGCAGTGGAAGTTTATCGGTTGAATTTATGATGATGATGAGGGGATTTCCAGATGCTGTTACTGAATTTATGCTGAAATACATTCTGATATCAGTTAAACAAGGATGTATTCGATTTCTTGGTCATGTGCTGTGTAGTATCTAGGTATTTATGACATAAATGTTATGTTGTGAAAAACGGATGGAAACTTTTGTATTTTACACTCACTTTGCAGCAATGAAGTCAGTTAAAATACAGTTATAAGTTCCAATTCAAGCCAATTTAAACAAATGATTTTTGTGCTGTGGAATGGGACATATTGAACCTGGTTTGACATTTATTTTACAGGATTACAAGCAACTAGAGTTGTCGTGTGAAACACAAGACGATGTCGATTCTTGGAAGGCTTCCTTCCTGCGCGCCGGAGTCTACCCTGAAAAGACGTCCGAAGCTGCCAACGGAGACGAGGTGAAAATAGCTTATGTTTATCATATTATTTTGTATGGCCCGTCTTATTATTATTCCAATCTTTCTTACCCCCTCTACATTGATCCCCACAATCAAACTATTGCGGACATAACTTATGTTTACTTTTTGAGCTTATTTACTTATATAGCTTAATAATATGTGCATTATATATTTAAATATACCTATTATATGTCAGTTTTATGTTATAAAATCTGTTGTTTTGCCATGCTATTCAGAGTGAAGGAAATGAGGTTCGTTTATACAGGCTTATGAAACATTTACACAAGTACATAGATCACACAGAGCACGATGGCCGCACATTTAACACTGCGCCCGATGTGGATTTCAAGAATAACCTAAAATTAATTATATTTTTACTAACTAATTCATGAATCCCCAAGCGACCACCGGTGGCCGCGCATCTATTGTCTTACTATTGTGTCTCTAATTGACGGTATCTGAAGGGTTAATATTGTAATATGGAATTAATTTTCTTGAAATACATTTTAGCCGATGTAGCATGAGACGTGTAGAGTGCTGTTTTGTCATTTTAATATTAGTGTCACATGCACTTCATTATCATAATATATGCGCCACCCACTGCTAACAACTGTTTGTATTAACACAATACCTACCACAACATTACCACGATTAATATCTGTTTTTTATTTGTAAGTAAAAATAACATCTGGATGTCGTGCTTCGTTTGTTTGAGCATATTACCTGCAAGACTCTGAGCGGTTGTTCTAGTTATTGTAACTTTGATAATTCTGTGGAAGTAGTAGTATTCATTTACATTCAATTTTGTTTTAGCATGTTTATGTTTTTATTTTTTAGTTATTTCCGCCTTCACTGGGGTTGGGTGGAAATAAATCAAGAGTAAGTGACTCGTATTTTAAAGCTTGTTTGCTGGATTTGACTTGTTTACAAAGGTGATGTGCGATATATTTAGGCGGTAGTTATCAATTTGTTTTATAAACGATTGCATGTGCAATTAATAATTTACAAATGATAGCTCTGGGCATCATATTGTAAAGCATATCATATGGGAGCATCAAAAAACGTCCTGTAACATGGTTTTGGTTGTGAATTTTATTTGTAGCACTGACTTCATTTGTTTCACGATCCATTGCCTGGTTGGTGGGTGGTGAGTATGGTAGTATTGTAACCAGGGTTGTTGCTGATGCAGAATTTTGTCATATCAGCGGATGCTGATGCTGATTTTTTGTAATTTGCATCAGCTGAGTTTGATTTTAACTTTTTTGTTTTAAATACTGAATTTTATATAGTTTTAGGTAAATATTATTTAATTTCATCGATAAATTTTTAATAAAAGATATATTTTAATAATTTAATAACTTTTTAATGAAGAAATACAATCAACACGTACACTAGCTAATTAAACAATAAATTATTATTAATACTGGAACTCGATTAACGGCAAGTTGCATTTTAAAAACAACAACTGCAAACTATCAAATTCCGTTTTTTAAAAGTCATAAACACGCCCAATAACAATGCGCTCTGCATACACTTTGCTTGCAATATGGACTAAATCACTGAGAACAAATTGATCATTTGTTTTGAAATGTACGTATTTTGATTGGCTAAAACTTGGCAGCGACTGCGGCACGTGCCATTAACTCCGCCCTCCGCCGGTCATGTCGCGACACGAACTTTGAACATCAGCAAAAATCAATGCGGATGCTGATGTGGAAAATAATGCTGATGTTCCGCTGATGCTGATATTCGCAACAACCCTGGTTGTAACCTTGCATCATACATAACAAAAGATGGTCTGCTGTTTAACCCTAACCATTAATATTGTCGTTAGAACTCTTGATTGTTTTGAACTTACATAGTAATACTATCTACAAGTAGACATCATTAGGTGGAGCATGCCGTAACAGAAACTTTTGGTTATTCTATACAAACGACGCTTATTTTGATGAATAGAAATACAAACCGCATAATATAAGTTTTGATAAGTATATTCTTCAAATAGTCAGAATCGAAAGATATACTACTTTAATTGACTGGTGGTACGAAGAAGTTCGCAATATCTTTCGATTTTGTCAACAAATTGCGATGAAACAAAGCCTAAGTAATATATTAAGTTACACACTAGTCAGATATGATTTTGTGCGTTACCGACAGCGCATTATGGCGCATTGAAATTTAATTTAAGAAATAGTGGACAGTTTGATGGACACAGGAAGCAATTTTATTTAACAAGCTTGTTACTATAACTGCTACTGCTATCTTCGATGCTGGAAGATTTCTACTAATAGAAAGGTGCGTTCAGATCAAACAATTTCTTGCTGACAAGCAGTTTCTTAACGAAAAAAAAAAGAAACAGAGCAGTGTTTGTTGTCTAAACGCACTTTCCCTGCATGCTATTTGAAAATAAGTTTGGTTTAATGGGTTTCCATTTAACATTTCGAATTGTTTGGCAAAGCGGTACTGTATCTCGTCTCATGTGGTTCGCTCGGCCTTGCGTTACGACCAGTTGCTATATTAATTGCGACAACGCTGGTTCACGCCACAGTGTGTCGAGTCAAGTTCATATGTCTGTAACATATTTTACTCTATACCTATCTTTTGTAAGTTATTCCTTTTGTAAGCTACAAACAAAGCTTGATGTTTAGCGCATTTATAATATTTAGAAAATGTTATATGTAGTAGTTTTTCATCATTGCAAGCAAAATGATCACATCATGGGAATGCTTAGAATTAAAAACACCTCTGAAATCGGTCGACAGATACTGGAATTTGTAATTGTATTGTCATTTTAATTGACTGCAAGGTGTCACTGTTCTTATTTTATAAGTTTTTATTGTTATATGCCAAAATTGTTTCAAAAACGTTGAGGTCCATGACGGCGTTGGGACTCAAGAGCTCAAGATGTCTGCGAAATTTGCAATAAAAGCTATTATAGCATGAAGAATTTTATATTTTCAGAGTTCAGACAGCTCCGGTACAAGTAGCATGGACCCTCAGTTGGAGCGACAGGTGGAGACTATCCGGAACCTGGTCGACTCTTACATGCGCATCGTGACCAAGACGACGCGGGACCTGGTGCCCAAGACCATCATGATGATGATCATCAACAATGCCAAAGACTTTATCAATGGGGAGCTGCTCGCACATCTTTACGCTTCCGGTGATCAGGTAATAATTGTTTTGGCAAATAGCTAGGTTCAGAACGCGCCTGGTGTTTGCGCATTTTTCACATCTTCCAATGATTGTCGTGTGGACCAGGGACCGCATACCGAAAAAATATCGGTTATAACGGTTAACGGTATGACGTCATACCTTTTTATTTCGATATCTCAAAATAACGGTACCGTTATTTTTCACTACCAAAAAATTACGATACCTAAATTTTCTTCTACCGAAAAATAACGGTACCGTTATTTTTTACGCTACCTAAACCTTTAATATTAAGGTACCCGTTGAAACCCCCCACTACCGCGCTCTTTTATCGTACTGCGGCTGGCTGCCCGTTGCCAGTTTTCACTCGTTACGCCGATTGCGTGCGTTTGTCTTTTTACCCGACAACGGCAAAGCCAAAGGAGAGTTATGATTTTGACAGGCTTAAGGCGAGGTTCTACTCATTTTGAACTTTTTTAAACCTCTGTAAATCCACAAATATGAATGGTCCCATTTTTTTCAAAATCCAGTTCTGATGATGGGATCCCTGAAGAATCGAGGGAACTCCTCAAATATTACAGGCAACTATATAGTTATTTTGGTATTTTTATCAGGACTTACGCATTTACAGTCAAAAAGTGACATTTGATGAATTAGTGTAATGTTGAAAATAGTATCATCAAAGTGATCTGATGATGATGGAGCATGTATGGCGGACACGGGAACTTCATAATAAAACAATGTAACCTAAGCGGGTTTGGGTTAATTGGAATTGTCAAACACCTACTTCCGAAATTAAAGTTATTTTGATCGTTTTAGTGTAGTTTTTTAGTGCAGTCGGTAATTTTTTTTTTCTAAATTTTTTTAAAATTTTCTTTAAGTAGTTGTAGTTATTTTGAAGTACTTTATTTAGTAGTTATAGGTTAGTTACATAGTTAGTCTTATAGAAGTTAGTTTGTTAGGTATTATAATTTGTTTAATTTATTATTGAAAATAAAAAATGGGTAATAAAAAAAAATCATATAGGTAAAAAATTTAAACCTAAGGCTCGAACAATGTTATTCGAAAACTGGTATACGTACTATCTATGTATTTCTTATTATTATTCTATTTAAATGTGTGTAAATTACTGTAGGTAATTTGCTGTTTATAAAACGCTAGGCTAACACACGAGACCTTTATGGCGACACTTGGGGGAGGCCTATGGCAAACAGTGGACGTCTTTTGGCTAAAATGATGATTATAATGAGGGTAACTTTCCCCGTGCTAGGCTAATGCACAAGACCATTGTGGCGACATTTGGGGGAGGCCTATGTCAAACAGTGGACGTCTTTTGGCTGAAATGATGATGATAATGAGTCTAACTTCCCCGCGCTAGGCTATCGCATGTGACCATTGTGGCGACACTTGGGGGAGGCCTATGTCAAACTAGTGGACGTCTTTTGGCTGAAATGATGATAATGAGTCTAACTTCCCCGCGCTAGGCTATCGCATGTGACCATTGTGGCGACACTTGGGGGAGGCCTATGTCAAACAGTGGACGTCTTTTGGCTGAAATAATAATAATAATGAGACTAATTTTCCCCTTTCCCCACGCTAGGTTAACGCACGAGATTATTGTGGCGACACTTGGGGGAGGCCTATGTCAAACAGTGGACGTCTTTTGGCTGAAATGATGATGATAATGAGGCTAACTTTCCCCGCACTAGGCTAATGCACGAGATCATTGTGGCGACACTTGGGGGAGGCCTATGTAAACAGTGGTCGTCTTTTGGCTGAAATAATGATGATAATGAGACTAACTTTCCCCACGCTAGGTTAACACACGAGATTATTGTGGCGACACTTGGGGGAGGCCTATGTCAAACAGTGGACGTCTTTTGGCCGAAATGATGATGATAATGAGGCTAGCTTCCCCGCGCTAGGCTATCGCATGTGACCATTGTGGCGACACTTGGGGGAGGCCTATGTCAAACAGTGGACGTCTTTTGGCTGAAATAATAATAATAATGAGACTAATTTTCCCCTTTCCCCACGCTAGGTTAACGCACGAGATTATTGTGGCGACACTTGGGGGAGGCCTATGTCAAACAGTGGACGTCTTTTGGCTGAAATGATGATGATAATGAGGCTAACTTTCCCCGCACTAGGCTAATGCACGAGATCATTGTGGCGACACTTGGGGGAGGCCTATGTAAACAGTGGTCGTCTTTTGGCTGAAATAATGATGATAATGAGACTAACTTTCCCCACGCTAGGTTAACACACGAGATTATTGTGGCGACACTTGGGGGAGGCCTATGTCAAACAGTGGACGTCTTTTGGCCGAAATAATGATGATAATGAGGCTAGCTTCCCCGCGCTAGGCTATCGCATGTGACCATTGTGGCGACACTTGGGGGAGGCCTATGTCAAACTGGACGTTTAGTACTTAGCTTACAATAATCAAATTCCAAATTCATACCTTCATGCAGTACTACAACCCCGTCGAAACTTGTCTTATTTCAAACAATGTCATTCGTTGTATCAAGTCAGTCTTTTACCTACTGCAGAACGGCACGGCGGCAGTAATATAACGTGCGGCGCGGCGCACTCTACGCCGATCGCAATACACTTGTCGCGAGAGCTGGCAACGTCGCAGGTCATAGGTACTCTCACGAGAAATAATTCCGGTACCGAAATTATTTCGGTTGAATAAAGGTTAAATAAAGGTATAACGGTACCTAAAAAAAATAGCGGTATCGTTATTTTATACCGGTAGCGTAACCGCAAATCTTAACCGGTTTCGGTGTACCTTTAAAATAAAGCGGTACCGGTATGTAATACCGGTAGCGTAACCTTATACCGTAACCTAGCTAATTTACAAGATTGACCTAGTTTTAGGTAGGTCTAATACTGTTGCTATTATAGTAAGTTGTTATAAAATCGACTACTTTATTTTTACAGTCACAAATGATGGAAGAATCTCCCGAAGAAGCACTTAAACGCGAAGAAATGTTACGCATGTACCACGCATGTAAGGAGGCGTTGCGGATCATTGGCGACGTGTCCATGGCCACTGTGAGCACGCCCGTGCCGCCGCCCGTCAAGAACGACTGGCTCGAGAGCCGCCTCGACTCCAACCCGCGCCTGTCGCCGCCCTCGCCCGGCGGCCCGCGCCGCGCCATGCCGGCGCAGCAAGGTGGGTTCCCAGCTCAGCCTATCTGTGTTCATCAAGAACGACTGGCTCGAGAGCCGCCTCGACTCCAACCCGCGCCTGTCGCCGCCCTCGCCCGGCGGCCCGCGCCGCGCCATGCCGGCGCAGCAAGGTGGGTTCCCAGCTCAGCCTATCTGTGTTCATCAAGAACGACTGGCTCGAGAGCCGCCTCGACTCCAACCCGCGCCTGTCGCCGCCCTCGCCCGGCGGCCCGCGCCGCGCCATGCCGGCGCAGCAAGGTGGGTTCCCAGCTCAGCCTATCTGTGTTCATCAAGAACGACTGGCTCGAGAGCCGCCTCGACTCCAACCCGCGCCTGTCGCCGCCCTCGCCCGGCGGCCCGCGCCGCGCCATGCCGGCGCAGCAAGGTGGGTTCCCAGCTCAGCCTATCTGTGTTCATCAAGAACGACTGGCTCGAGAGCCGCCTCGACTCCAACCCGCGCCTGTCGCCGCCCTCGCCCGGCGGCCCGCGCCGCGCCATGCCGGCGCAGCAAGGTGGGTTCCCAGCTCAGCCTATCTGTGTTCATCAAGAACTACAACTCGAAGGGTAAACTGATGTTGCTGTGTGAACAAAGAGTAATAGTTTCACATTGATGAAGTCATAGGTGTGATAGTGTTTAAACCTGAGCTTATCAGTTGGTAAGAAATAGTTATTCTTCAACCACCTGCAAGATGACCCGTCCGCAGTTGATGATAGAACTAATGAATAGTCCTTATTTCATTAAAACCATAATATGCATGGCTCTTAAAAAAATAGATAATACGTGTGACTGTTATGACATCTCATTCGGATCTCCGTCTGACGCTCAACGCTCTAAGCCGCTAGGTTTAGGGAGAAACAAGTTGTACGGAGAGCTCTGATTCTAAACTTTTGAATAAAGAATCAAGAGCCGCCTTCAGCTGCATGCAGAATCCGAATGGGAGACCGCGGTGTCGGCACTTCACCAATTGATTTATGAATGCACTGAAAGGCGAACACGCCGAGTTAAGATGGAGGTGAATTCGCAGGTTCGATGGGAAGCCGCGGAGCGCCCCCGCCCCCGGGCGGCGCGGGGCGGCCGGCGCCGCCGCTGCCGTCCCGCCCGGGCGGCGGCGCGCCCCCGCCGCCCTCGGGCCGCCCCGCCCCACAACAACCCGGCTTGCCCGCGCCACTCGTTCCCACGTGAGTATAACTCTTCTATCCTGGGGAAATCATTCCTTGTTCCCTCTAACGACAGTACTGGGTGGTCTCCGTTTGTTTAGTACCCAAAATTAATAATGTATCTCAATCCGAATCTTGAACACAATATTTTACTTGTAACCAATCAACAGTAGTTTGCAAATCTTTTTTTTTTCGGCGACGCATTACAAGCAGCCTTCATAGATTTGGATTGAGATACATTGTTATTTTAGCCGTAAAGCACTTGCCATTTAACCCATAAAAACTGGGAGGCACTCGAATGGTGAAAGATGTTCGTAAAATATGTTCCTGTACTTGTCTGATTCCATGTTAATTTCTTACTTATTTGGACGGAGGCTACTCTTAACCTGTGTTGATGCATTGATTTGAATTTAGAGCTCGCTCGATACAATCAAATTAACGATTCGTGGGAAAAGTAGGTTGTATACGTTATTTGAAGTTTTAGAGAACACACAATGGACTTGATGATTGTTCTCGACTCTTGTGTCAGTATGAATAGCATAAATTATATTACCGCGGCACTATCGGTGTGTGAGCTTTGCTTTAGTACTGTAGGAGGCATTTGTGTGGGTGATGTAACAGCCATAATTTGCAGTAAACATGTATTCTGCTTCATATACTAGTATCTATTAACGTAATTTTGACTATGCATTACATATGCACGTTATCAAACTTATTCATAAAGGACAGTAATGGTTTGGGAACATACATTCAAATAATTCGGGTTGTGTTTAATTTTCTGAGGTGTCGTAGTACTAATATAGATAAATGAAGTATGCAGAGTGAGGCAGTGTGTGTATGTGTTCGCAGGCGGCGCTAAGCGGCCCGGCGCGCGCACTAACTCACTAACATAAGTTACGTATCGACGTAAGGCACTAACTACGAACTTGTTAACTTATTACACGTTTACATTACTATAGGTACCAACGTTAACCCTAAAATTTTGTTGAAATTGATGAACGTCACTGGCCAAACTAACCTCTAATCAGTACGATCCAATTACAGGATTAATCACGAGGCTGTAGTAAGTTAACAAATATCGACAAATTATAAATAAATTATACATATGTTATATACATTATTATTATTAGACATGTAAATGATCAATACTTATGATACGTATGAAAAAAATATTGCTTCCATAAAATTATTGAAATAATAGTGGAATTTATTATTACCTTTTGGTAGAATACAAATTAAAGATAATATTGTCCGCTTATGAATCCTCTGCCGGCAGCCGATCGTTAAATGAAACCTATTTTATATACGTTGAATATTTTATTTATATATACTTATATATTTTATTCCATATTGAACTTTCCGAATGTTATATTTTTGATGAAACTGGTTGTGTACTCATCGAACAGTACAGGCTGCCCACAGACCGATACATATTCCACATGATCATTATCGATTTATAATAGTATGATTATAAATGTCTAAGCAAGACTAGTTACTTTCAATATTTGTGTGATTTTGATGATTATTAAACAGTTGAAAGGAGAGGCTAACATAATTAATTCTTGGTTTTTGGGTGTAATTAACAAAAAGATGTTATATTCATGATATGTTAACTTTCATTTACCAATGTTTTAACAATATCGAAGCACCGCATGCTTTATGCACTAATTTGTGTGATCTTCATGATTTTAAGAAAAAAAAAGTTGTCCTGTGGTCATGCGTCAGAACCTGTTTTCAGTCGCCACGAAAATGTTACTTGACAGTTAAGTAGGTACACTTTACAATAAAATCTTAGTGCTATGTGTTCCTGCTTGAAATACTTCTGATGAACTGCGAAATGATGTCTATCTCACTACTAGATATTATTATTATTTTCAACGCATTAAATAACTAGATGGATTAAGATGTCGATAAAGTGTAACGTTGTGATTTGTAGTAGAGATGTGTGTTAATAATTACACTCACAGTTACCCTGTAAGAGTTGTGTGTCAGTATACTTCACCACGTTCAATGAGGAATTTGCATTATTATGGCGGTTACGTTACTCCGGAATGTCTTACAGAGGAGCTGTGACGGCTTTATAAAATTCACTGAAGTTTGTTACGTTACAATATAAACGCACTTACTTCCTCTTTGTATGTAACTATCTTGTCTGTGTGTATCATGAAGTAGCTTGAGTATGCTCTCTTGTAAAGTTTTCTAAAAACGGGACTAAATTACAATCGTTGTGTAGCCACATGGATGTTTGATAGACTAGATCCTAACAATGACCCCCACTCCCCCTCATTTTGCTTGTGTATGTTTTTTTGTTATGTTTGAAAAGAAAATGTTCACAATAAACCAAATAGGAGGCCGGGAGGAGCGATGCCCGCTGGCGCAGGCGCGGCCATGAACGTGATGAACCAGATGCCGCCGCACATGCGCCAGCAAGTCAACCAGGCCGTCGGCCAGGCCGTCACCAACGCCGCCATCAACGAACTCAGCTCCGCCTTCGCCAGATTCAAGTAAACACGACAATGTTGTCTGTTACGATTGTATACGCCTCGCATTTGTCGGAAACATCGTCACTTCGACTAGCCGCTGTCTCCATACACTGACACATATCAGTATTGACATTCCTAATACACTATACAGCCTCGCGGACATATCAATATTGTTATCCCCACTGCCCCAAATGATATGACATGCGGTATCACACTATTTTCGTGTTAAAAAAACACGTTTGAAAATGTGTGAACCAGTAGAAGCTTTTTTAGTTAGATACTTTTATGTAGAATTAGGTTAATAATAATACATGAATTTATTCGAAGTGACTATGTTTGTTGCAAATAAGGTCTGTGTTAGTAACCAATTTTCTCCTTGATATAAAACTTCTGTATATGATCGAACACGTATTATAAGTGTGTTCTTCTTGAAACATCGCTTAAACAACGTTCTTTAATATATTTCGAATTGTATGTTAGTTGTTACTGTTTAAGCATTGTTCTCGAATCTTTAAGCGATGTTTTAGAGGTTATGAGATTTTCTGTTGCTTATGATGTTTTACAAGATAACTTAATCCAAGCATAATCAGAGCACATTGTATAACCGCTTGAATGTTTAGTGTGAACTAAACCTCTCAAATCTGGGTACAGAACGCAGTGTTGTGTTACATTGCTTTTCGTCCAAAATTGTAAATGTAATCCAATGTGCCTGTGTAACACTGTACGCTGCACATCAACTCCGCTTGTGATACATAAACAACGTTACCTTAGGGTTATACCATTATTATGTATTTGAATAATATATGTTAGGTATTTCCAGTCTATTCGATCCAGCGCAAATCATTTCAAAACTGACGTTCAAGTTTTGCTCAAACATCACAATATCAAAATCACGGAGATCACACATGATATAAAACGTTGTATCATAAAAAATATAAAAAAATATCCGTAATGAAAACTCATGTATTGTTACCAATTTCTTGGCATAGTTTTCTGTGTACATTCCAATGGTTATATTTCGATATGGGAAGATGTGTTTGCAAGGTATTCAATGAAATGTAACGGGTGAAAATCGGCCAATGATCACATTGAGCACTTGCAGACTTATCTACGTTTTTCGTACATGTTACTTTATGTAATGGAATTTAGATTATAATTAATTAGGGTTGCTACCCAAAGATTTATACAAAAAAAAACTTAATAATGTATAGCGTCAAAATTGTAGAACGACTAAATTGTTCAGTATTAATTGTGAACAGAGTATTGTTTCACATCGCTTCATGATTATGTAATTATGCATACGTATACTGGAGCGCGGAGGCACCCGCGCCGCGGGTTACGTATTATACTTATGATATAATTGAATTTATGTTACGATTAATTGTAAATGTTACATTCAGTGGCTTAATATAGGTGTATATTGGGATTATATAGTTGAGTTGTTTCGCGGAGGGCATTACGGGCTCCCGGCTCTCGACAGGGGAGTCCACGAGCATATCATATTGTTTTGTAATGTGCTAGAGTTGTTTGTACACTATTTAAAGACAAGATTACAGTTTGTTGATGTTGCCGCACCATTGTCGCGTAGAACTAGCTGCGTAGTAACAGTCGTTGCAACATGTATCACGTCAGTGTCTAGGTGTTACAGTAGTTTAGAACTTCGATACGCTCGTCTAATCTCTTTCCGTCTCCAGTAGCGACGACGCGTCTTTAACGTTTATGCATTTACTCTAAATTATACCCAGCTTGATTGTTGTTGTATATTTACAACGATGTCAGTATAATCTGGTATCTAGTGACACTGGTAACACGTTACTTATGAACTCGTAACGATATATCTATCGATAAAGTTTGTATGTAAAATTAATTGTACTTATATTGGATAAGACCAAAGCAGTTGTCTCGTATATTGTTGCTGTTAGCAATACCTTTGGTCAATTATTAGAACATTTTATTGATGGTGATACAATATGAATTCGTTATTAAAAAATATTAAATAAAGCTTATCGATATTTTAATCTTGGAATCATCTTGAATCCACTTTTCATCGTTAACTATTGTGAGTATCCGTCAATCGCAAAGAATCGACACTGAACATCATGTTATGATAGAGTGGTTCCACTGGCCACGGTTGGTACGTGAGCGAAGTCGCGGTGAGACAAGACAAGATGAGCGAGCGAGCGGCGCCGCGTGCGACGCCGACGTCCCGAGTTCCTACCGTAATGGAGTGTATAACGCTGTACTCATTGCTCTATCAATATTAGCTGAACACTATACAAAAGTAATCGATCATTAAACGTTTTGCTCTCTCTAACTTGTTAATAGCGTTAGTACCATCGAAAAAGGTATAGGCAGTGATTGTTGGATTTGATATAGTTTATGAATATTGTTAATCTTATGCTGTATAAATAGAGTAATTAAATGCTATATGTGTACTAAAGACGTTTGATTTATTCCAGTAGTTTTGGCAAATATAATGCCCATTGGTACACTATGTTACTAACAGTTTCGGATAATAATATCTACAGGATGTAATAATTAGGTAAGCCGAGTTTGAATAACATGAGAAATGTTTCAATAAGAATTTGGTTGCTTTGTTAGTTAAATAATGGACAATAAATAGTTGTTGATTTAAACTGTTTTTAATGCTAGTTAGTGTACTGTTTTATTCACAAAAATTTAAATGTTGTATGAGTTGTATTGTTTTTTTCTGTTTATTATTTTTTTATTTGTAAACGTAAACGGAATGACTACTTTTGATACGATGTTTGTAGGTATAAATTTTTTGTTCTTATTGAAATATTTACCTAATTGCTGAACCGTTACGTAGGGTTGTGCTTGCGTTAAGTACCGGTTCTAGGTATTGGTGCATGCGATTGATACTTGAAAGCCTGTGTACATATTAAGGACGTATTAATTAAGTATAAGCATTGCTCTTTCATAGTTTATTTGGAACAGTAGCATGGTGACACGAACGTACTTCTGTATGCGAATAGGATTTAATATTGAGTATCTATCCATAAAACCCCTGCTGACGGTGCATGGTATTGTTTGTTCATTTCGTGAAGTTTCCCATTTTGCTTTATGCTTATGAATGTGTCTGCGTACTAACCATACCTTCTCATTATCATTCTAATTTCCCCGTGGCCCAGTCCACAATTATTTGTTAAACTATCATGATACATTTTCTGCGTAATTAGATTTCACTGTAAATAATATTTGCATTGTATGTGTTTTATGTTCAAGCAGATTTTAATGTATATATTCTATGTTAATAGTCGCCCGGTGCCGAACATGCCGCCGAAGCTGCCTGAACGGCCGCAAAACGGACGGCCATTTTGAACGAGCCCGATCTTCGCCGCCATCTTGTGATACTAAGCGTCAATGTAAATATGTTCCCTACTATGTACCTATATTGCTTACAATTATTTAATGCTTAGCATTGACTAATGACTTTAAGTCGATGAAATTCGTATTTACATTTATAATTTAAAACGAGGTAGTTCAATTTTTTATCTTCCTAATACGAGCCGATAAATAAACGAGCGCTTGCTGAATGCGTAACGTAATTGTTGTAAGGTGAGGAACTTTCATGAACTAATGTAGTAAGTTACTGAAATACTAAAATATTGGTCGCGTTGGGCCGTGCCGTGCGTTAGTCTCATGTTAACCAAGTAAAGCTATTAGATTGTGTCTGTACTTACGTGTTAGTTGTATATTTACAGCACAAGCACGCGATCATGTAGTCATGTATGTAAAGTAACGACACAATATTTATGACTCATATTCAATTCTACAATTGATATAAATACTTATGAAATTCTAGTATCTGGCTTGGATATTAAAATACACTTACAATTGTATGTCCTTATGCTGGAAGTAAATGTGTAGAAAGCAAGCTGTCGGATTACGACTGATATTATAAGTAAGATATTGGCATGTTTGTGATAGAAGAGGCTACTCAATAAAATGGTTGCGCCTTCAAGTAGAAATGAGCTGTTTCACATTTTATCGTGTTATTGTGGCATTTAGTATTAAAACCTGGCACGGGAGCACTGAGGCGTTAATGCATCGAGCTCAAAGAGATTCTTATGTACAGGCAGCGCATTTATAAACTGACTTACCCGATGTATCTCACCTCTCGTCTGTACGTGCCGCAAGACTAGTCAAGCTTTATCTTTTACTTATTTCAATATTTTTTGTTAATAAACCCAAATTTTTTACTTAGTTTGTTTTCTAAGAAAACACTTTAGTTTTCATACATTCCTTTATCGTCATGGTCCCGCGCCAGGTTATTTCATGTATATAAATGTATAAATATTATTATAGACCTGTTTATATTTGTGTACTGTTGTATACAACTGTAATAAATGTGTAAATAAAAATATAAATCTTGTTTATTTTCCTTTGCACTATTCATCATACAATATGGACCCTTATTGTCAGGGGTCGGGAGTTTGTTGAAAGGGTTTAATGTCCCTAATGGTTTCAGCTATACGGATAAATGTAAATATATTGGCAATATTTGTGTATTGGGTTATAAAAGTCGATAATATAATAACACATTATAACCACATTTATTGCCAATGTTATTGCACAACTCATGCCTTGGTTACTGATAGAGTCAATAAAATAGTATGACAACATTTTAGAGCAACTAAATAAACATCGATTATTACTGAAAGTTCATGTCAAAATAACAGTATCTAACCAAAACATGGCACGCTTTAGTTTTTTTGTGGAATGAAATCACTGAACTTCAGAATGGCCGGTCAAAATTCGTATTTAGCTTTCAATTTGTACCTAATAATTGCTTATAATTTGCTCATCATAAGAGAATTGTTTATTTCATAGGTTAAAAGAATTTAAACATCACTTTGGCAGTAACTTTTACTTTCTACAATTTTCAGTTCTTTGTTAATACGGTCGTACAGTTTGCAACTCAGGTTAAATCCTCTGGCAACGGCTGTCTTAGCCCATCTCAGCCTGCTGTTCAAATTCCCCCCCCCCCCATGGATTTTGCACTGTCCTTACGAGTAAGTTCACATATGTGCGAGTAAATTCTAGGCATGTTTTAGTTTTTTTTTGGTGGGCAAAAATCATCCCAATGACATCCCCCGCCCTTGGGCGGAGCGGGAGATAGTGTCAGACTCTTACTGACTGAAAAACCCACCCCGTTCCTTCTTGCCTTTCATACCGGGGCCGAGCTACCTTTCGGTGCTAACCCTGGCCCCAGTGGCTTCGACCTAGCTGGGCTCCTATTGCTGACAGCTCCTTGAGGCGCGCGGGAACAGCGCGCGTCGTCGACGACTTGCTCTGCCCAAGCGGGGCACACCACCACTGTATGCTCCACCGTGTCCTCCGAGCGTTCCGCACAGTGGCGACAGCTGGGCGTACGCACGAATCCGGTGCACGAACCTCCCGAAATTACAATGTCCGGTGAGATCCTGCCTCATGCGGAAGGTGAGGACGCTGTGAGGTCTTTCCAGCCACGCCTAAAAGAGGGGACTTACCGCTATAAAGTTCTGGGCATGTGCAGTTTCCATCCAGGAGGTGTTTCTTCTGGTGGATAAGGTCACATAACGAGTTTAATCGACGTTAAGGGTTAATAAGTTGTCCGAGAGCCATTGCATGATTTTAGTTACGGAGTGTTCAGCGGTCTTTTTGACAGCGGACCAATTTGGACCCCCTTCAAGGATAGCGGTGTCGTCACCGTAAGTAAAAAAAATTTAGTACTAGCTTTCCGCCCGCGGCTTCGCCCGCGTGGACTACAGTTTACATCGCGCGGGCAGAGACCCGTGCTCAGCAGTGGAATTAATAATAATAATATAATAATAATAATAAGCCGAAATCATTGACGATGGTGACAGACTTACGGACAGGACAAACACTCCTGTAGAACCGTATAGCCCAAGCACAGATTCATACATACCCTCTAGATCATCATCACCATCCATGCCATCGTCACCCATACTATCACACTCACACTCATCACATCCCATTGCTAGTTTAAATACAATCCCGCCTACTCCAACCCTGAATGTTGCGCAGGAGGCTAGTTCCTTTTTACCTGCGTCCACCAGGGCTGGAAAAACAAGAGTTCGCATGAGATGGAGCAAAGAAGTAAACCTATTTATCATGCGAACTTACTTTTACATCACCAAATTAGAGACTGATATGACCACTTACAGACAACAGTTGCATGAACTTTTTACTCGACAATACCCTGAGATAACAGTCTCAGAACAAAGAATAGCAGATCAAAGGAGGGCTATTGTTAGAAATAAACTATTATCGCAAGAAATAATAGAGCAAATAAAAGAAGAAACACGGTTGCAATTACAAGAATTAGAAGGTAATACAGACACAACCACACTATCACAAAATATAACCGAGGCGGACCGTCGACCACAAACACAACTGCGCACTCAATTACAAAATAGTAGTTCTCAACAATATAACCAATCGCAAGATTATACGCAGACGTCGCATACATCCACACAAACCGAATTTTTAACTCTGATGCTAGAGAATGATGTTGAGACCTTAGTTGTTCCAGAACAAAACTTGGCAACAGAGTTATATATCCAAGAGATAAATGATAAATTCAGAACAACTCTGACACTATACTCAGGGATGGACCCAGCAGTTCGGCCAAAACTACCTAAACTTCGACACAGTCGTGGTCTTGTTCGTTTAGTTAACTTATTTAACGAGAATATACTAAATCAATTTATTTCTAATGACACACAACTTATAGATATACACACACTCATATATTGCACAGCGGTGGTTATATGTGAAGAACTTAAGTTTAAAATCTCACAAAATATAGGAAATTTAAGGCCAAAACCGAATGTCAAACCAGCGTGGCAGCAGAGGTTGGAAAAAGATATCGACAAATTAAGAGCTGATTGTAGTAGACTTACACAATACATCAACAACAACAGATCAAGTAAAGTAGTAAGAAGAGTTGAGGCTATATTTAGGAGTAGTTATACACACACTAGGCACGAGAATATTAACAGAAAACCTGAAGAGTATTTAGACACCTTAAAACAAAAACTATCACTTAAAGTTCATAGGCTTAAAAGATACAAAAAGGCACAACAACGTAAACTCGATAATACCACATTTAGTACAAATGAAAAAATGTTCTATAGAAACCTACGTAAATCAGACACCAACACAAGTACTGAGAATAACTCGGACACAAGTGATCAACCAACAAAAGAACAAGTAGAAGCCTATTGGTCTAGTATTTGGGAAGAATGTGTACAACACAATGATAAAGCTACGTGGATAGTAGAGGAAGAAACAAAATGGAAGGCAATCGAAGAAATGGTTTTCCTTGAAATTACAGAATCTGATGTCATAAATGTAACAGGGAGACTCCATAATTGGAAAGCTCCTGGTATAGACAAAATACATAATTTCTGGTATAAAAAGTTAACTTCGTTGTACAAACCCATAGCAAAAAACTTAACGGAAATAATTTTAGGTCAACAACCCATACCCGAATTTATTGCAACAGGCATAACTTACATGTTACCTAAAACTAAAAATTCACCACAACCTTCCCTATATAGACCAATCACATGCCTACCTACGATATATAAAATATTAACATCACTAATCACAACAAAAATCAACTCGCACATAGAACGTCACAACATAATGGCGGAAGAGCAGAAAGGATGCAGGCGGGGTCATATGGGATGCAAGGAACAATTAATAATTGACTCTACTATTCATAAACATGCTTCCACTAAAAATAGAAATCTCCATTGCACTTATATCGATTATAAAAAAGCTTTTGACAGTGTCCCACATTCTTGGTTAATACAAATACTACAAATATACAAAATAAACTCAAAAATAATAGACTTTTTACGCAACATAATGTCAAAGTGGAAAACCACACTTCAACTAAGTCATGATCACAATCGCGTTATAACGCGTCAAATTTATATCAAAAAGGGTATATACCAAGGTGATTCCTTGAGTCCCCTATGGTTCTGCCTCGCACTAAACCCTCTGTCTCATTTGCTGCAGCGTTCTCGTGCCGGATACTGTCTCAAACACTCTACAGATCAAACAACTATTTCACACCTCATTTATATGGACGATATTAAACTATATGCACAAACCGAAAAAGATATGAGAAAACTAGTAGAAGCTACAGCAGAGTTTAGTCAAGACATTAACATGCAGTTCGGTCTTGATAAATGTAAAACGCTTCACATCATACGAGGTAGGATACGGCCGGGCAGCTATGTAGTGAATGACACAGATACCATAACAGCAATGGAATCAAACGATTTATACAAATACTTAGGGTATATGCAATTAAAAGGACTGGACCACGTTAGGATAAAAGAGGCGCTTACGGCAGAATACAAGAAAAGACTTAACACCCTATGTAAAACTCAACTTTCTGGTAAACATCTCATCAAGGCTATAAATACATTTGCCATACCCATCTTAACCTACTCATTTGGGGTTATTAAATGGACAAAAACAGACACAGAACAGTTAGAGAGAATAACCCGCACAACACTTACAAAAAATAACCACTTACATCCTAAATCTGCAATAGAAAGACTTACTATCAAAAGGCAAAACGGAGGGAGAGGCCTAATAGACGTCCAGCATATGTGGCGAAAACAAGTCTTCAAACTAAAATCATTCTTTGAAACAAAATCTCACACAAGTAAGATCCATAAAGCCATAGTTTTACATGATTTGAATTACACCCCACTAAATTTAAACGTACAGTTAGACACACAAAATTTTACCAGTGATAACCCGCAAATACAAAAAATCGAAGACTGGAAGAGAAAAGTGTTGCATGGCCGACACCCTCACGACTTAGAACAACCCCACGTAAACAAAATAGCTTCAAACAAATGGCTTAAAGTAGGTAGTCTGTTCCCGGAAACTGAAGGATTTATGATTGCCATTCAAGACCAGATAATTAACACTAGAAATCACAGAAAATATATCATCAAAGATCCTTCAGTTACAGATGATAAATGTCGTAAGTGCCACACCCAACCGGAAACTATCCAGCATATCACAGGAGCGTGCACCACCCTCACGCAGACAGATTACACTCACAGACACAACCAGGTAGCAAACGTAATACACCAAAATTTAGCGGCTAAGTACACACTCATACCGAACACGAACACTCCTTACTATAACTATACACCTCCAACTGTTCTAGAAAATGATACACATAAACTTTATTACGACCGCGCCATACTCACCGATAGAACAATTCATTATAACAGACCAGATATAACCCTCCAAGATAAAATAAATAAAGTTACGTATTTAATAGATATTGCTATACCCAACACACATAATATAAAGAAAACAATAACTGAGAAAATAAGCAAATACGCTGAACTCAAGGATGAAGTTACCAGAATATGGCGACAAGAAAAAGTTTATGTAGTCCCGATCGTCCTTTCCACAACAGGCGTCATTCCAAATTGTCTACTACATAGTCTAAAACTGCTAAACTTAAAAGAAACTCTCTATATCACCTTACAAAAAGCTGCTATCCTGAATACATGTCGAATTGTTAGAAAGTTCATGCAAATAGACGAAAACGCATTAGGTACCCATCATAACATACCCTCAACGTAACACACCACACGCTGCATTTACTTGGTTTCGGCTCGTAAATGTAGTTAAAAACCAGCCAAAGAGCTGAGAATAAAAAACATTTTTCCAAAAATAATAATAATAATATTCCACAACTATCACACAACGCTGTCTAGTCCCAAGCTAAGCAGAGCTTGTGTTATGGGTACTAGACAACTGATAAACATACTTATATATTTCTAAATACATACATATATAGATAAATTACACCCAGACACAGAACAAATGATCATGCTCATCACATAAACATTTGTCCTGGGTGGGAATCGAACCCACGACCTCTGGCTTAGCAGTCAGGGCCACTAACCACTAGACCAACAGGCCAGTCGGAATTATAGGTAGCCTATGTGTTATTCCAGTGTCTCTTCTACCTACCTACCAAATTTGATCTAAATCCGTTCAGTAGTTTTTGCGTGAAAGCTTAACAGACAGACAGACAGAGTTACTTTCGCATTTATAATATTAGCCCTTCAGATACCGTCAATTAGAGACACAATAGTAAGACAATAGATGCGCGGCCACCGGTGGTCGCTTGGGGATTCATGAATTAGTAGGGATTTAAGGGAGATTTGTCAAAGATTACCTAATGTATCAACAGGTGGAAAAGAGTGGGACCAAGTAAGATTCTTTGCGGAACGCCGTAGGTGTGTACCTCTAGCCGCTTTTTAGCCATCTCGGGACTAAATAAGCTAATTCAACCCTTAGGGTAACAATGTACCTACTATCTATACTTATAATAAATCTGTAGAGAGGTCAATTCTGTACATGAAATATATTTCCAAAATAACTATCAGGGGGTGATAAGTGATCGATACTGATGCCAAAAATGCAAACAGTAAAATTTTTGTCTGTCTGTCTGTCTGTATGTTCTTTATAGAAACAAAAACTACTCGATGGATTTTAACGAAACTTGGTACAATCATTCTTCATACTCCTGGGCAGGTTATAGTATACTTTTCATCACGCTACGATCAATAGGAACAGAGCAGTGAAGGGAAATGTTGGGGAAACGGGAGAAATTACTCCATTTTTTAAGCTTCCATAGCGTTTGCAGCCTTAATGGTTAAAGCTACACAGAAATCATGTATCACGGAAATGTTCTCCTTAAAATTATATAAAAAATATCCCACGACAGCATATGTCTTTCTTTTATGGTTGAATCACAATAACACGTGTAACTCCCGATAGCTTAGCGGTTCGGTGCTTTCTGTTTATTTTTGTCTACTCTTACGTTTATAACACTCTCACTCATCCATAATTAAATAAAGTTAACATTGAATCTATTCAATAAAAAAAGAATCATAGGAATCGGTATAGAAACACCAAAGTTATACATGAAATACGCTAATAAGCCATCGTACGTGAATACTGAATCATGCTATAAGGATTATTTTTGTGTAACGGTCGCCGCGTTCGACGCGGCTCGCGGCGGCAATATTTGGCTGTTGATGCGAATAGACGTTCAGAGTGTTCGACCTTATTGACAGACAGTAATTGATTTTAACAAACCGTGCTTATCAGCGCGACTTTTAGTCTACTCTTACGTTTAATAATTTATTTTTAGATTTCTTTGGTTGTTATTTTATAAAATAGGTATTAGTTATTTTGGTAGTGTTTAAATTTTGGAGGTGGGCGGAACAGAGAGTAAAGTCCCGCAAACCTCCTTTGAAAAGGGAGGATCCTCCGACCAGACAGGTGTTAGTCTGGTGGGCGACTGCCCTTTTCAAAGGAGGTTTGCGGGACTTTACTCTCTGTTCCGCCCACCTCCAAACTGGTGACCCCGACGTGATTTTATTGTAAACGTAAATAAACTTATAATATGGTAGGGGTGAACCCTACAAAATATTTCTTAGTATTGGCTTAGTTATAAATTAAACTTTTTTTTTAAATTTATTTAACTGTAGTTTTAAATAGGTAAGTACCTAGGTATCAAATAGGTTATTTCATTCTATTAGACGTAGTTTAGGTACCTACTTATACTTAAAATTCTGTAGGTACATTGAAAATATAAAAAAATAAACGGCAGTTACTAGACCGACACCGAACCCAAAAATGTGAATAAAAAATTTTTTTGTTCATCTGTTTGTTCAGGCATCACGCAAAAACTACAATAAAAACAAACTTAATTTTGCGGTTCGATCCCTAGACCCGATTACTGTACCAACCGCAAATAATAAGTTGGTCGTAGGTTACGTCACCCGCTGTGGAGTTTATTAAGGGGCGCTGCACATGGCTAAGATACTATAATATTTGGGTAGAGTTAAATCACGCTATGGGGACACTTTTTGGGAATAAAGAAAGGAGCGCGTTTTCCTATAACCCAGTTATTAATTACATCGAACATGGAGACGTTGGCACCATGTCTAAGGTGTGTGCACACTGTCACGCGCGTAAGTGGAAGGGAGAGATCTGGAACGTCTCGAATCGTCTCGCGCATCACGTTGTTTTCCAATCCCCGGGCTCTTAGAATTCGACATCAGACGTTTCAGATCTTTGATTTTGACGACCGTTGTCGCTGGTATAAGCAACAGGATCCGCGTACGAAGTCGCTGGCAGAAGCTAGTTAATTATAAAACTTTTACAACTTTTACCTACTTAGCGATCTCGATTTTTTACGGCCTAGGTATCTAAGGCCAATAGTATCAACTATTTATACGGTGCAGGTAGGACGTAGGTATCTATGTAGGCAATGTTCCATATTTTAGTGAAATAACTTCTAAGTCTTTGTAATACTTCACAATTGAGAAATTGAAGCTAATTGTGACCTTGGTTATACCTCATTGCAATTTTGTTAAAGAGTAGATGGACTGAAATAAATTTTAAAATATCCTCTGGGGTCTCTTAACTTAGGTAGGTAAATAATTCTTTGGGAATAACGTCATGGCGTTATGAAGTATTAGATACTTATAGCTTTTATTTTTGGTTTCCACCACGTGAAATAGGTACCTATGCCACCTACCCACATTAATTTTCTCGTTCTAGCCGTGTGTGAAATGCGGCTGAAACCGAAGTCGAACATTTAACAAAACTACGCGGGTAGCTCTGTCTATGGCCCTATACGGGGCGTCGGTAAGGGCGCCGTCGCTGCGAAAGCGACCGGTGGAGGTCATGGCCATCCGGATGGTTCGGGGTTTCTGACGGAGCGATGAGCCTCCTTGATGTCAGCAATGGTCACTATGGTATATGAAGGCAAAATTCCTTGCACACACATAATTTGTGTGTGGAGATATAACGCCGGGGCGTAACTTCGATGTCGCGACAAGGCGGCGAGATCTCATGGTGGAATGGTGACAGCAACTGCCGCTACCCAGTGCTGGGCTCGCCATAAAATTATAAATCGAATCAGAATTACGCGTGCAGCCGATGCAGGCGGCCGCAAGCGTAAGGGAAGTATGGTCCTCATGCCCCAGCAGCCGGAACCGCGATCCAGATTTCCAGCCACCGTAAGTGTGGGCTTGCGGACGACGAGCAATTCACAACGGTGCGTAGTGTACCACGCGCGCCATGGGTTGTGCAAAAGAGAACCCTAGAGCCTTAGAATGAAGGCGAAGATGGAATATAGGAGTGGCGGGTTTTAATCAGTAAAAGTCTGACACGCCCGCCAGCTCGGCTCAAGAGCGGGAGCATTCATTGGGTGATTTCCCACTTAAAAAAATAAATATCTCAAAAGTAGAACTTAATAAAGACATTTTATTAGGTATCCTGAACGTATCTTCTTTTAAATAAAAAAGAATGATTAAAATCGGTTCACGCAATCCAAAATTACCACCGAAGATCCAACACACACATAACCCGTCTAGTTTGTATAAATTAGTAACCCAATTTCCCGAGAGATGGCGCTGTATGTTTTTAACTCTTAAGTGGGGACATATATTGTAACGGACGGAAACTAGGGAACTCTACACTGAGCGTGGTCCGACACGCTCTTAGCCGGTTTTATTATAGAATAACACCTACATAGCCTATATGTTTTTTTTTTAATTGGGTATTTAGAGTCATGCGGAACAGGTTGTGAAGTTCCACATACCTACCTCCATTGGAAAGACCTCTCTTTCCTCCGACCCGACAGGTGTTGTGTTTGATCCGGGCAACTGCCCTAGTAGATTTCTGGCTGTTGTATAGTTACAATAAGGATTAGAAAATATAGATAAAGAACATATAGATGATATTGGAGAACTCTAATACCGTGATGCAGGCTTTTGAACTTTTAGTTTCTATGTTGCGTCTTATGTGACGTTACAGGTTTATTTTAATTTGAAGAAATATGTCTTTATGTCTCGAACCTCACATCTGATTTCTATCATACTTTTCTCTCTAGGTACCTACTCAACTCTCCCACCCCTCCTTCTTATCTTATTATATCTCTCTTATTAGGTATTTGTGTTTATTACACGCTACGAATCTACGTTCTTGTAACAATCATCTATTGCTATGCTCTTCTCATACATTTTGTTTTGTGTCTATTCTTCCTTTCATATAGGTACCTACCTATAGTACTAATATACTTAGGTACTTCTGCGGAATGCGCTTCCTCTCGATATTAGAACGACAACCATCAGTCATATATATATACATAAAAGCGGTAGTTGCGGAATTACTTTCTACAGTCAAAAACACCTGTTTTTTACTTTAAATATTAAACTAGCCTCTGCCAGCAGTATCGGTGGCTGCAATGTCGATTTCTCCATGCAAACTTTAGACTTTCGTTTCATCACCTTAGGGGGTGAATTTTGGAAAATCCTCTCTTAGTGCTCGCTTACGACAATAATGAAACCTTGCGTAAAATTTCACGCTCCTAGGCCCTGTAGTTTTGATTGTCCGATGATAATGTCAGTCAGCCAGTTTCTCCTTTTATATAAAGGTATATCACACCAAAAACATTTCATGTAAAATATTGCTAAGGCGACCACATAAGGTTTGCCCTGTGAAAAAGATATCAGATCTCATGTAGAGCCAAGCTTCTGAATCTACACAGCCTAACTCTACAGACCCTAACTTCACAAATTCTACATATCAGTAAAATGTCTGGCATTAATTCCGCTTTTGCAGCGTTGTATTGCATGAAGTTTTAATAAATAAATGCTCAAGTATGTAAATAAGTACCTATAGTTGATAATGTCGAAACCTTGCTGAGCGTTTAGTACGGTATTTGCGTTTATACTTTTTTTCATGAGTTTGCGTGGAAAAGCAGAGTCGTATCATGAGCAAAGTTGGTGATCCTACCACCACCCACTTTGAGGTTGAAAAAGTCATTAATATTTGTCAAAAACAATGTTGATCCAATGATAATGCCTTGCAGTAGGTACTCGATACGTGATGCAAGATCATCACACACATATCACCTATGTTTACCGATAGCGATTAACGAGCTGTGTTTTTCTCACTCCAAATCGTTCTAGTTAATCTAAAATAAGCAGGAGGAGACTATGTTAAAAGCTTTTGCTAAATCCAAAAAGACTGCCGGTACCTTTTCTTTTCCATTAAGATTAGTAGACACAAAATAGTTCGATGGCATCATGATGTATTTATTCACTTATTATAATTTCTTAAACAGGTAGGAAAGCTATAGTTAATTTATACTAGTACGAGTAGTTAGTTGAGTGTGGGAGTAGGATCAGTCCTTTTTTTTGAGTCCATAATTCTCAACAAAATCGTGTTTTCTGAACTAAAGGGTGCTGAAAAACTTTGTGATTAGGTAGGTACTTGAAGCCTTGTATACTATGCATACTTTAACACCAGCATCTTGTCTTTCTATACAGCTAGATCATTGCCTGAATTTTTTTTAATGCTTTATCGTCCTTCTTGTCATACCTACTAGAGAATTTGCGTTACAAAGAATTATTCAATCTGTGTTTTAGTGAACGCTTAATTTTTTGTAGACTAATTTTATTTTTTATTGTTTGCACCCCAGGGTGTTCTCGCTAATTGTCTAATCGCATGTCGGCCAGCACGTTTAACTACGTGAAAACGTTTCCGAACAAGCTAGTTCTTCAACATAAAATTAGGTAACTTCGTAAAACTTAGCGCTGATTAAAATCATGATTTAGGTGCTAATGTGACTCAGATATACATCAAAGTCGTTTTTGCACGTCAAGACGTTTTTAGGTTTTGAAGGCAAGGCAATTAGGAATTAAGAATGGAATAATTTTGGTTATAACGGTAGGCAGCTTTGTTCTCAATAACATCAAGAGGTCGGTAGGTAGGAGATCATTAGCTGCATTAAGCTGGCCACGCCCAATATCCACCGCAAAGACAAAAACAGCGTCCATTATTACAATTTAATGAAGAGAGAAAGCCATTAGGAACGGGGACTTGATTAAATCGTCGGTGAGCAATTGTCGGGTTTGTGGCGGCGCGGCGCCCTGTGTCGCGGGACGTGGGGGCCTAATCGCACCGACACGATTCTGATTACGTGTGATTGTTGTATCAATCATTTTCCCTATCAAATTATTCAGTGGCTGGTAATTGTATCGGCGTCGTCTCGTAATGGCCGCGAGACGGGCCCGGGCGACGGAAACATTCGGCTGCACTTAGTCTCGGTTTGTTACTCGAAGGATTGTAATTCATATGCTATTACTATCGAAAATTAGAGAGAGAATTGTCGTAGTCAGTCGTTTGTTGTTGATTGCCGTGCCCGTCATCAGATCTACTGTGTAATATTGAAAAGTCTTGTTATGGGCGTTATAATAGATTTGAATTTGAGTGGATTTCTTTTGTCTTTATTGACAGTCATCTTCAGTTAGTTTTTCAGTAGCTAACTGCCTAGTTAAGTAGTTCCAGATAAAAGAAAATCCATACTCCATACTAATATTATAAATGGGAAAGTGTATGTCTGTTTGTCCGTCTTTCACGGCAAAACGGACCGACGAATTGAAGTGATTTTTTAAGTGGAGATAGTTGAAGAGATGGAGAGTAACATAGGCTACTTTTTGTCTCTTTCTAACCCCCCACTTCCCAGGGGAACCGTGTTACCCCGAATTTAATGCGAGCGAAGCCGCGGGCAAAAGCTAGTTATAACATAATGAATGAAAGTTAAAAAAAGTTTTTATATTGAACTTACCATGTTAAATACGGATTAATTA
Organism: Mythimna lalbum; assembly: GCA_949319445.1. NCBI lineage: Eukaryota > Metazoa > Arthropoda > Insecta > Lepidoptera > Noctuidae > Mythimna > Mythimna lalbum. The sequence goes on along the minus strand of OX439346.1, from coordinate 17,486,434 downwards.
TCACGAAAGCCACAAATTGCCTTGTTATGTCTAATAAATGTAGCTACTTAATACCTTCCTACGAAGTGCCGAATATAAATCATTGAACAGCATATTTCCCTTATCGCGGCGTGCGTGTAGCTAACCAGCCGATTAGCTATGCAAATCCGAGGAATTTACTACGAGTGCTAAACGGTGCTGTACCGGCGGAGCTTTGCATAACGCTACTAAACGTTACCCTACCCTAACGAACCACGCTTTACAAGTTTATTTTCGTCAGCTTTATACCTTCTTGGCGAAGCGTCATTTTTATGATTTACGTAAACGTAAGTAGGAACGGCGTGTCGTGTATATAGCAGTTAGAAAATTTAGGCAGGCACCTAACTAATCTGTTTCAAAGTCTCAGCCGCATAGATGCTTACCTACCAGATTTTTTGTCTGAAGCCCTGGAAAAATAGATAATAAACTCATATACTTTATAAGAGGTCTCCACGAGGACCCGTTAGCGTTCCACCCAAGCGGGGTGCGCCACCACCGTAGGCCCCATTGTGTCCTACGAACGCGACGGTCCACACATTGGTGACATCCGGGCGTTTCTTCAACAAGAATCTAACACAGGAACCTCGAACTCTCCATGGCCGGTGAGGACCTGCGTCCGGCGGAAGGTGAGGACGCCGTGGTATCACTCCCGCCATTCCTCAAAGATGGGAACTGCCGCAATTGTGGTATACCCATAAACTCATATAAATACCTAACATCCAACTAAACTTATAAGCTACTTTTACAAGCACTCTGTTCCATGCGCGGGGGGAACACTCCCCCCCGCCCATGGCTTCGCCTCCGCCAGCGGTGTCTGACGCGGATCGCAACAGCGACGACGACGACAATGCTCCAGAAGTGACCGAGGTAGAGCTGAGAGTGGCGGTGCGAAGGCTGAGTGCCAAAAACACCGCCCCAGGACCCGACGGCTTGCCAGGGAAAGCCTGGGTCCTGACCATGGAGGCTCTCGGGCCTCGACTGAGAGGGCTCTTTAGCGCATGCCTGGAGAGGGGCCAGTTCCCACTTCGCTGGAAGACGGGGAAACTGGTCCTCATAGCGAAGCCAGGGCGCCCTGCGGACTCTCCGTCCGCGTACCGGCCCATTGTGCTGCTCGACGAGGTGGGCAAGCTCTTTGAAAGAGTGATTGCAAACCGCCTCGTCGTGCGGCTAACACGGGTGGGGCCGGACTTGTCGGACGGACAGTTCGGCTTTCGCAGGGCGCGCTCTACCATAGACGCCATCATGCGCGTGCGAGCCCTCACGACAGGGGAAGCAGTGTCCCAGGGTAGGTGTGTCGTGGCAGTGTCCTTGGACATTGCCAACGCCTTCAACGTTCGTCGACGATGAAGTACCTGGGACTCGTTCTCGACAGCCGATGGAATTTCGGAGAACATTTCCGACGTCTGGCCCCCAAACTTCTCCGGGCTGGGGCTGCTCTCAAGCGGCTCCTGCCCAACCTTGAGGATCCAGACGCCTCCTGCCGGAGGCTCTACGCGGGGATCGTTCGGTCCATGGCCCTCTACGGGGCGCCGGTGTGGGCGCCGTCGCTGGCAAAGCGACCGGCGTCCATACTGAATGCCTGCCAGAGAGTCATGGCAATACGGATGGTGCGGGGTTACCGCACGATCTCCCGCGAAGCAACGAGCCTTCTGGCTGGCCTACCACCGTGGGATCTGGAGGCAACAGTCCTTGCACACATGCACGACATGCGCGTGGAGATGTAACGCCGGTGTGAAAGTCCACTGCCGCAACATGTCAAGGCATGGCGGACAGAGCTCCGGCGGGATCTCATGGTGAAATGGCGTCAACGGCTATCGCAACCCAGTGCTGGGCACGCCACGATTATGCCGGTAAGTCCCCTCTTTGAGGCGTGGCTGGAAAGACCTCACGGCGTCCTTACCTTCCGCATGACGCAGGTCTTAACCGGACATGGCAAGTTTGGGAGGTTCCTGCATCGGATTCAAGCGGAAGAGACGCCCGGGTGCCGCCACTGTGCGCAACGCCCGGAGGACACGGTGGAGCACACCGTCGCGGTGTGCCCTGCCTGGGCGGAGCATCGCCGTGCCCTGGTCGAGGCCATGGTCCGGAGCGAGGAGGAATGGCAGGCGGTCGCCTCCTGCGAAGCACTAATGCTTGCAAAGGAGGAGGCCGACCGCATCAGGCAACGGCGCCCTCGCCGCCGTCGCCGGGATTCCGATCCCGATTTCCGGCCACCGTAGACGCGGGCTCGCGGACGGCGAGCCATGGGTAGTTCGCTGTCCGATCGTCCGGTAATGGACCGAGTCCAAGACGTTGACGGCGCGCACTGTTCCCGCGCGCCTCAAGGAGTTGTCAGCAGCAGGAGGGGCCCAGCTGGGTCGAAGCCTACTGGGGACAGGGTTGTCCGAAAGGGAGCTCGTGCCCCGCTATGAAGGCTAGAAGGAACGGCGCGGGGTTTTTAGTCAGTAAGAGTCTGATACTGTCTCCCGCTCCACCCAAGAGCGGGTTTCGTCAAAGATGATTTTCCCCGTCGACAAAAAAAAGCTACTTTTACAAAATAATAAAGAAAAACTAGACCACGGAAAAACCTCAATTCTTTCATAATACCACGTTTAACGGCCTCCAATTAAAGGAAATCAGCTCATTTCTGTAACATTACCAACTCATTAAATCACTCCCCACATTGTAAAAACGCCTTCTAATTCGTAGATAACAATCCCTAATTAGCCAGCTACTGACACAAGTCGCCAGTGACAGTTACATGGGCCTCGAATTAGCCGTAGTAAGAATCGGTAGAGATATAATTAAACAGTTGTCTAATTTAATTGGCAATAGGCGCGTTCCCACAAGTCAGAAAGTCACCCTCGTTTATTACGTACGTTCCGAATTTTCCCAACAATTAACATGCGAGTAGTATACCTATGTGGTAATTACAGGTGTGTGTGCGGTAAACGGTGGCTCAATCACGCTACAGGCCGCGCTGCGCCGCGAGCTGGTCGTGTGTTGCACGCATTGATTTATAGCGAGAGTGACGGACTATTGAAACGTTTAAATTATTTCTGCAGATTAATAATAATAATAATATTCCACAACTATCACACAACGCCGTCTAGTCCCAAGCTAAGCAGAGCTTGTGTTATGGGTACTAGACAACTGATAAACATACTTATATATTTCTAAATACATACATATTATAAATAAATTACACCCAGACATAGAACAAATGATCATGCTCATCACATACACATTTGTCCTGAGTGGGAATCGAACCCACGACCTCCGGCATAGCAGTCAGCGCCACTAGCCACTAGACCAACAGGCCAGTCGAACAATGCAATGCAATGCAGGCAATGATACTGCTATTCGTGAGCAAGTAAACCGTGATTTGAGATTGATATATACTCGTAAATAGTTTTATTGCTTTCAGTTCATCTGCCTACTAGAAAGTACACATAGCTTTCTAAATAAATAGCACCATTATATACTTTTTCGGATAAAATTCACATTAATTTCTCATTTGTTCTAAGTAGGGGATACTTCCTCTAACAGTAGGTGGACATGTAATTACAATTATTTTTTTGCTGTTACGATAATTATGCCCTGCTACCGTAATTGAAAAAGTTTGCCATCGATAGAGTCGGAACTGCCTGAAATTACATTCTTTATTGTTATTTCTTCTCTCTCGATGCCTATCAGCTTTATTTAGCGGTTATTACTATTTGAACTTTTAATAATTCGACCGCGACGTGACCCAGGTTTTCATGTCGATTTCGACATAATAACTCGAGGAGAGTGTAATTTAAAAACTTACAAAGTGATTACATTGTGGTTTCTACCTATTTGGCTTTGCTTAGTACGAATTAACTTCTACACAGTAACGTTAGAAGTTATTGTATAAAACTAATACTGGTTAATACCATATAGAACCATATAGAGTCAGGAATGAGGATATCCGCAGAGGAACCAAGGTTACCGACATAGCACGAAGAATCGCCAAACTTAAGTGGCAATGGGCAGGGCACATTGCTCGCAGAGCAGATGGCCGTTGGGGCCGAAAGGTTCTGGAATGGCGACGACGTACAGGAAGACGTAGCGTTGGAAGGCCTCCTACAAGGTGGGCCGATGATTTGGTAAGGGTAGCGGGAATCCGATAGATGCGAGACGCACGGGACCGTTCATTGTGGCGGCACTTGGGGGAGGCCTATGTCCAACAGTGGACGTCTTTCGGCTGAAATGATGATGATGATGAATACCATATACGGTAAAGTTTGTGTTGGTATCTAATAGAGTATTATATAGGTACATAATTTTGTATACAACGACATTTTTATTAAGTGTGTAGTGGAGTCAAGTACTCGTCATTAAACAATAGTGCGACGGTTACCGAAACAGGCAGCGCCACTCCAACTTTCGAGGAGCGATTTAACTTTTTGTAAAGTGCAACACTTTCCCAGCCCCCGCGTAGGGCCCTTCAAAACGCTACTGCGTTTAGACAAATGAACAACGTTGCACCCTTCGCGGCACACGACATGCGACACCGTGTACGTTTCCATGGAATGACGAGCGTAGTTTTAAGCAATGCGCAAGCGTACTCGGAATACGTAGTTCTCTATCACAAACAAATTAAAACGTAAATTTTATGTAACTATTTTACAAAATTTTAACTCTGAATTAATATTATTATTATTCATTAGTGACTGCGGAAAAAGATATTCTTAAAAATACTTTTGTCTACTTTTTGGACAACTTTTTCAACTAATTAGGTCAGTATCTATTTTATATTTCAGAAACTATCCAACTGAAAATTACAAAATACAAGTATCTAAATATTTCAATATCATTATGTTTCGGATCCAATTTAGACATTCTATTATTATCCGCCATCTATTTAAGAACTTCAATTGGTATTCTGCGGACCTACTTACCTGATTTAAGATACTTACAGTAATTACTGCAATTTGCAAATTGACTGTTGATTGCTGCAGGTACCGAGATTTGAATTTGAGATGAAAAGGAAACTAGTCTATCCCACTTAGAGATGTGCCGTTGCCGGCAATCTGGGAATATTCCCGGCAATATTCCCATCAATATTCCCACTTCACGGCAATATTGCCGGCTATCTTTAATCCCACTGATCTTTATTGACTTTAGCAACTTCCGAATCCTTTCCCAATATCCGTAACTTTAGCAAAGATATCTTTGTGTAAATTTTCAAGGAGGAACATAAAATAGCGCTTCCAGTGAATAACAATTAGTTGTAACACACATCCGCCACAAAATGGCGGAACTCGTAGGACACAATAAATCAATTGGAGTGGGTGGTTGACTTTTCACTCAAATGTGTGGTTAATTGTAACCGAAAATGACTGTTGATCGAGCCACACTTAATTTGAGTGGTGCTTTAGAACGCTAGGGTTGCGCAGAGGGGGTGGGTTCCAAAGTAATGGGTCCGTTGGTTTTGTGATTATTTCGACACTAATTTCCTAAACCTGCCGGAAATAGTACAGCAATTATACTTATTATTGTTTGTATGTTGTAGGTCATGCAGTTGTGTCGAACACTGATTTTTAATAACGCACAATGTTCAAGGGCGGTAGTAGGTATTTTTGCAGTTGTCGAAAGTTGATTTAAACATTTATAAATAAATAAAAAATAATTCATCAGAAATTAAAATATTTCTAGAAATTATTATTTTTTTCGCAGGCTTGGTAGTGTTAAGGGAGTTATCTATCTGATATCCCGGGTCGGTCCTTACTTTTTCTATTCTATACAGCTGCATACCATCCTCCAGCTGCTCTGTTGTACTCCTCTGCTCCTCATCCTCCTGGCCTAATGGATTTCTACTCAAAAACATAATATGTAGTAGGTGTATAAGTTTAGTAAAGAGAACCTTACATTTATAAAATTATGTGTTTTTCTAGATATGTAGGTAATACACACCGATATCAAATTCTGGGGCCGATATGAGCTTTAACTAGATATATAAATAGATAAGGAAAACAGCGAGGCCGCTATGAATTAAACAAAATCTAACTATTTTTGTCCATTCAATAAGTCAAAGTTGTCGAAGTCTTTCGCTTTCTTTAAATAAGTACACCAAAAGTAGCGAAAATTAAAACAGTTAAAATTCTTGTAAATATTTTGTGGCCTGCTTTATTTAAAAAAAGTTAAGATATTCATACCAATTCAAGAGCTTCAAAAGCAACAGTTTCCACATGTGGTTATGACACACAACAGGCATAAAATAAGTTATAATCCCTCGCTTTTTAATTGTATTTTATAAAATCATAAACCAATTTTACATTAAATTGATCAAATAATCTGATTAACCTAATCGAGAAATTGTATAAAAAACTACACCTAATAACTAAATACCTATGATCCTTTAAAAAGTAAATAAATACTAATAAAGTTACGGTTCTTCTGGCCAGTAGACTTCGATCATCTTCTTTAGCTTCTCGTCGATCTCCTTGCCTTCTGGAGGCTGCTTGCCCAGGATGAAGACGAACTTCTCATGGCAGTCCATCATGCCGAGGTACTGTCCTTCGATGACCTTCAGCCGCATAGGGTAGCGGTGGAACTCTGCCAGGTCTAGTTTAGCTGTGACATAGGTATGTTTAATTAGTATTTTTTTAATTCACCCTCCTACTTCATAATACGACAGGTGTAGTCATCATAATGATTGTTCATTCACCTGCTCGAAATCAACGACGTTGTATTGTTATGAAGGAATGAAAAAAACTGTAAGTGATTATAATGATAGCTACAACTACGTTTATAATTTAATATTTATAAGAACATCAAAGAAGTCCAACGAATAACTGGTGAAGAAAACCATCATGAGACTTTTCATAGTTTGATCAAAATAAAGCATAATGTCAGCAAACACAGGACCATAATTCACCTAAACTTTGAAACTGAAAATTTCAGAGAGAGAGAGAGAGACAAAGATTTTTTTTTATTTCATTATTATTATTATTTTTTTATTATCATAAACCGGATGAGTGTATCAAAAAGATTAACTGTCATGCTATTTTTTTTTCATAGGAAATAAAACAAATGACTGCTTCCGATCTAGTGTAACTGCTTAAACCTACTTACGAGTATGTACCTACATTTGCCCTTTACGTTCTAGGGCTTCGGTAACGGTAGTGTGATGCCCTGTATGATGTTAGTTTGTATCTACCTACCCGTAGACGGAGGCATCTGCAGTGTCCTGTACGACCCATCATCCTCAAGTTTCTCTAGGTAGTAGTCACGCGTCTTGTTAGTCTTCAGACTTGCGCACGGGATCTGCATCTTCAAGACCAGTTTCTTCCATTTCAGGTTTTCCACGAACTTTTCGATCAGCTCCTTCAATTCTTTTCGTTCCTGTTCATTGAAATTACAGATTTATAAGATACTAAATGATCCACCCCGGGTTCGCTCGGGGGACAAATTATAAAGAGACTTTTAGCTCTTTATTTGGAGTAATTGACGTGAAATGTATGTCAACCTCTCGCCAAGCTTCGCTGAGGAAAGTACCTAGTCAATCTATAGATATACCCGTTTATAAAAATGAATCCCTCTTTCCCTTGGTCACGTCATCACCCGTGAACAGCTGGATAATATCGGTAATAGTTTGTTTGACAATGTTCTTTTGGAAAGGAAAATTAAGAAAATTGTACAGAAAATTACAACTATTTAATTCATGAATCCCCAAGCGACCACCGGTGGCCGCGCATCTATTGTCTTACTATTGTGTCTCTAATTGACGGTATATGAAGGGTTAACCTTTGAGCGTTTGACAATTTATTGCTGAGACAGGATAACGTCTTTCGGGTCAGCCGGTTGGCTACAATAAAATTCTCAGCTCCATTTTATGATTCCACATTTAGTCCGGTTGAAGCACAAAATTATATCAATTTTACATTATAATCAAAACAGTCACTGAATTTTACTTGAAGTAATCCCTCCAGTTCACCTAAGTAATAGGTAGATATAAACAGGGTTGGATGATAGTCTAGGAAGGAAGGTAAACAAAGGTTTTGCTAAAGATGTTTTCCATAGAGCTAAACAAGTCTAATACCTATGACTAGTGAGCCGTCGGCGATGAGTGGGTGAACTGCGCAGTTCTTAGTTAAACGATACTAGACAAGGATCTCGTAAAGATCTAAATTGACTGACCTTGGTCGTAACCGGCAGTCAACAAAGTAAAACAAAAGATACTTATGTCATAAAATTACTGAGACTTGACCACTCATTTTTAATTAGTACAAATACTTAAATAGCTTATTAGAAAATGTCTTGCTATTATATAAGTTAAGTCTCAATAAATAATATTCATAAACAGCAAAGTTATTAGCGTATGTTTATATCCCAAAATGTCACTCAATTTATAGAAATATTGTACAGGCTATTGATATTATGAATTAATAAACGGAAAAACACAGGGCGTAGTATTTTCTAGTAGCATCAATCATTCATAACAGATTGATTCTACAACTTTCGTGGACAACTTTGGATTTTTTTTTGAACTTTGTAAGGATAGAGCCCCATTTTGTTGTACTAATTAAAAAATAAGGATGTTTATAAACCGATTATTATCCTGGTAAGTTCAATCTGACTTTTTTTACACTCTTATTTTGAGATGGGAAATCATCAAATAACTTCTCCCACTCTGAGTGAAACGAGATAGAATGTCAGACTTTCGCTGACTAAAATCCACCTGTATTGCTTCAGTTACCCTTTGCGTTCCAGGACCACGGTGACAGTTCGAACAATCTTGGAGCAATTTAATTCATGAATCCCCAAGCGACCACCGGTGGCCGCGCATCTATTGTCTTACTATTGTGTCTCTAATTGACGGTATCTGAAGGGTTAAGACACTGTTAATTAAGATGAAAAAAATGCCTTAAGGTTTGGAAATTCAGAATACTGGACTTTACCTAGGTATACCCATACGCCAGAAACAATGTACAATGCGTTCCAAATGAGATAGGATCGATATCCATGTTATGACGTCACGATTTACTGTCAAATCGAGGAAAAATATTTGTAAACTTTAATTGATTTACGAAAATTTAATTTATTTACGAACTTTGAACGAAAAAAGTTTAATTAGAATACAGTTCTTCAATTTTACTCATTACCGAATTATTTAATTTTGACAAAATTTCTTCGATTTGACAGCACGACGTCACGTCAAAACATCGCAAACGATCCTATTCAAAATTTGGAACGCATAGTACGAGTTTGATTCACTTCAAACTCGTACATTGTTTCGCCTCTCTTATTTATTTTGCAACAGATTGTCTGATCCACTAATTTATTAATTATAATTATTTATTTTAACACTGTTCGTACCTGATCGTTGACCAAACTGAATTGAACACAATGCGAATCCCCTGCTCCATTTGTTTTTTCAGTCCTATAGTGCAGTAGGTGCCAGGATCCAATGGCTTGGCTGTCATTGAAGGTGAGGCCGTGGGTGAAGTCCTGGCATGTCGGATGTGTCTTCTCCGTCTTCTCGTGTCTGTCGGCTTTGTCGTGAGAATGATGCGCCACGGCGTCCACAGCTACGTGTAGCGCTAGGACTATTGAATAAAGATTACTTTGAAACTTTTTGAAGATAGATTATAACTATTAAAGTGCATCTCTTAACGTCTTGTTGACACTTCAAATGGTTGTGTAGGGACTGGCTTTTAACTTGGATGGAGGATAATCACTGTCGTATAGCATCGTAATGCCACCAGTGTTTTGGATACATTGCCTATCGAAAGTGATGCGGAAGAGGTTAGATTGTTTTTAGTTTGTTTTAATGAGTTAAAAAATATTGGTTTTTCTGTAGAGGGTGAATATAATTATTTGAGACTAGCTTTTGCCCGCGCCTTCGTGCGCAAACTTAAAATATAGCCTAGATCACTTCGAAATAAAAAGTCTTTCTATCGGTGAAAAAATATAAAAACAAACTTTAGCTGATAGCTCTTTATTATATTAGTGTAGATGTGAATAAGTATTTTTTTTTATAAATACTTATACGAATACGTCGTATGTAGCCATTGTTAAATAAACTAAAGTTTTATAAACGTTTGGACATCTTTTGGGTGTTTTTACTTAAAGGTGGAACTAGGTACATATATAGTACGTATAGCAAAATAAATAATAAATAAATATATCGTCACTTTATAACAAGACCAAGAATTACTACTCCAAGTCAATTCATCATTCATTGTAACCAGAAAAATTGATGGCGTTCTTATGCTTATGGGCTGACTCAGAGCGATCACCTCGAACCTTCGCTGTTTCTCATAACAAAACAGAGATTTTTGTAGCAAAATCAAGGAACAAGAATCAAGGATATATAAAAAGAGTTTTGAAATACCTGTGACAATGAACGTGATCGTCGGCGACATGTCGGGAGCTGGGCTGCGCACTGGCAACTGCGGTAATGAACTGAATGACTTGATTGCGACTAACGATGCCGGGATTAACTCGAGTTGCGCAGCTCCGAAGATAGGATAAGGCGAATGTTTTTTTTGTTGCTTTTTTTTTTAATAATATAAACTAGTGCTTGACTGCGATCCCACCTGATGGTAAGCAGTGATGCAATCGTTGATGTGGAGGGGCAATTTTTAAGAGCCTATTCACTCTAACACTGAAGACATCCAAATTATAATTAGACGGGAATGCTATCGGCCTCTACCTAACCCTCACTCCTGAGTTAGGTTTGGTGTCTGTATTTCAGCAGTTCTTTTTTTTATACGTTACTAGTTTTTGCTCGCGGCTTCGCTCGCGTTAGATTTGGGGTAACATGGTTCCCCTTTCGGCTTATTTTTTCCCGACATCTTCAACAAATATCGTTAATGTACACAGAAATAAATACAAAAACTTAACAAATTATATACTAAAACCTTCCTTGAGAATCACGTTATCGAGTGATGAAAACAGCTTGAAATTTGGTGAAATAATTTTTGAGTTTATCGCGAACAGACAGACAGACGCGGCGGGGGGCTTGGTTTTATAATGTATATTGATGAGAACAGTATGTAACAAACATAGAAGTCATTTTACCTAGTATTTTAAATATACAAGTTTAAAAAAAAGGAAAAAGCCTAGGATATCTGTTAGTTTCCCTAGCCTTTTTCTAACTAGCTTGGCTTCCAGTGTAACCGGATGCGGCTGAATACCTGTATTTAACATGGAGGGACTACCTATCACACTTCCACAACCCAGTTACTGTGAGCGACATGACACTCCTTGGATAGACTGATGATCAGACTCTCTGCCATCTGACTACCTGTACCGACTGTCAAAGACAACCGGGAGCAACGGCTTTACGGGCTTTCCTAGGCACGGGGTGTCGGTAATATCCTACTACTAACTACCACTTATGTTCCTGTGTCCCCTAGATGGTGCAGAGGGCGTCCACAGTGCGCCGCCATCCCGTTCGATCTTGAGCTTCAAGTTTCATTTCGCTCCAGGTCTTCCCAATGTTTTTCGCTTCTGCGATGACCGTTCATCCCCAGGACTGCTTAGGGCGACCACGTTTACGCTTTCCTTGAGGGTTCCAATCTAGGGCTTGCCTTGGTATATATTCAGGATCCCTTCGGAGCGTGAGGCCGATCCAGATCCATTTGCGGCGTTTGTAAAAGAGAAACTTAGAAAAGTACTAGTATCTGTTAAACTAAAATAAAAAGACTCATCCATCGATCTTTGCGACATGAGCATCGCGGTCGCGATGACCGCACGGTGAACTGAATAAACAGCGACTTCCTGTGTTCGTCCTCAGTGCGACGAGACAATTCCTTGTAATGTGATAATACTAATCAATCCTCGCCAGCTCGTCGCTTTCAGCACGAACATGATTTGATGGAAGACTGGCCCGCCTAAATAATTGGCGACTGTGGAAAAATTTTGCAATAATTTAAATCATAGCTCTTTTTGATGGATTTGCATCGACTTCTTTTAATTATTTTTTTCACAACTCTTACACAACGCCATCTAGTCTCAAGCTAAGCAGAGTTTGTTTTATGAGTATTAGACAACTAATAATCATACTTATATATTTCTAAATACATACACGTTATAGATAAATATACCCAGACACAGAAAAAAACACAAACATTTGTTCAGGGTGGGAATCGAACCCACGGCCATCGTCATAGCAGTCAGGGCCACTAACCACTAGACCAACAGGCCAGTCAATTGTAGTCTAAGAGAGAGGATCACTACAACACTAGCACTTAAGAGGGTCCTTCTCCACTCGCTTATCGTAAACATCGAAAATGGATTAAAAGCTTTAGAAAAGCTTTAAATGAAGTAACACTTCATTTAATGCAATCCAGCGCGATGTTTGACGAAAAGGCAACGCAAAAAAAGAGAGATAACGCCTGGAAACTCTGTTAGTATTCGGTAATTCCGAGATTTACTCGAAAATTTCACAAAACTTGCTCCAGGAAATAGCTGTTTTTTTTTAAACCCTTAAAAGTTTTTGGAAAAAGTTGTTGTCATTTAGAATCTTAATAAAATTTGCAAGGTCTCTAGAGGATTACTTTTTTGACTTTTTTAATTTTTAGGCAAATTATGAAGTGTCAAAGTTCATACAAAATAGGACATTTTCAGAGGTTTTTACTGGATTAGTTTTACACAAATTTAGAAATTGGTTTCTTTAGAAACCTAGATAATATCCACAAGATACTGTGTTTCCAAAATATCTAATGAAAAATGAGTAATAACGTCATAATCAGTTATGAGCGATTGTATGAAAAATAGTGAAAATGTGAGTCGTGATGCACCACCTTAATACTCCAGATTAACACGCTTCACTAAACGTTTCATTTAAGCCGAAGTATCTATATCTTTTTATTATACATACTAGCTTCTGACGAAAAACTAATCCATGGGAACATACTCCTGAAATAAAAAGTAAACTATATATTAATTCAGGACTTGATCCACCCGTGGGCCAAATTTCATCCAAATCCTTTTAGCCGTTTGAGCACGAAGCAGTAACAAACATACAAAAATTTCGCCTTATAATATTAGTGTGATTCTGTAGATTTTCTGACTTTTTAGTTCTCGCTGTCGGTGCAGTATTAGGTATTTAATTAATTACCTACTTGATGTAACACGTGTAGCATTTATTTAACTATAGAGAAAGAGAGAGGGAAGAGAAGCATGTATGGTGTCTTGGTTAATTATTTGTTAATGAAAAGTGAAATGTTATAGGCTGGCTGGTTATTAAAAAAAACATTTATTTCTAGTACCATTATTAAGACCCATATAAAAATCATTCACATTTGGATTAAAATAAAATTAAACTAAACTTTTAATTAAACTGATGACGATTATCGTAGATGTGTGTGTGTGTATTTGCTAACAGTCAATCATGTTGCCTTTAAAATGGTCTTACCATAAAATACTTTAAGTTTGTAAGGTAAATACGATTATAGCATTGCGAAACTGTTCATCATAAGTGTTGTGTTACCGTTGGACCACAAGCTGTTCGAATCCTGTGCGGTTAAAGACAAAGACAGACTCGTGTCCTTTGTTTTGCATTTATCCATCAACTGCTTGCGAATTGTTACCATTCCCTCGCACAATCGAAAATAAACCTTACATTAATGTGTTAAGGTAGCATTTCTCTTGATAATACTAGGAATTCGCCTGGGGTTGTGGTTAGGTGCGCACGCGCTTCTTGTATCGAACATTTGATTATTATCCTTTGTTGCGTTGCACGAAGCGTGACATCTGTTGTTTCTTTTGATTTCAAGAAAGTCGTATGAATTAAGTAACTTTTGTTTTATATTTACTTTAATCAGAATTTGTCACGTACACGTGCCATTAGAGATCAAATAAAATGCAATCAGAAGATTTCAATCTAGGAAAGTTTAGATATATTTCAAGCCTATAAAGAGAGAGAGCCTAGAGAAGAGTTACAAGCACATTGACAATGTCTTGTAACTTTGTACTAGGGTATGCGTTAGTCAGACATAGCGTAGCGCAACCGTAGCATAGCGTAGGTCTGCGTAGTCGCTACGAAAGCGTAGTACAGTCGCTGCATATGCATAGGTCCGCGTAATCGCTACGGAAACAGCGCAGGATGCAGCTGGAGCCCGCTTAGGCCTCGTAGGTTGTAGGCTCGCGTAGTCGTAACTTTGTAGGTACTAGAATAGGTGTTAGTCGGACCTACCGTAGCATAGGTCTACGTAGTTGATACGAAAGCGTAGTACAGTCGCAGCTTAGGTCCAAGTAATCACTACGGAAACAGCCAGATGCAGCATACGCCCGCTTAGGTGTCGTAGCCCTGTAGGTACTTGTAGACCCGCATAGTCGCTACTGTAGCGTAGCGTAGACGTAGCGGTCGTTCCTTTTGTCGTTAAAGGCATGCGATTTATACATTGTGATAGAGTTCTACAGACGTAGAATCGTTAGCGAATAGTACCTAAAGGTATTAAGAAATGGGTGTAAATCGGCAATTTTACACATTGTTAAATTATATGTTTTGACTGGCCTGTTGGTCTAGTGGTTAGTGACCCTGACTGCTATACCGGAGGTCGTGGGTTCGATTCTCACCCAGGACAAATGTTTGTGTGATGAGCATAATCATTTGTTCTGTGTCTGGGCGTAATTTATCTATAGTAAGTATGTTTATCAGTTGTCTAGTACCTATAACACAAGCTCTGCTTAGCTTGGGACTAGACGGTGTTGTGTGATAGTTGTGGAATATTATATTATATTATATATTATTACTATTTGAAATAGACATCGTAAGCGACGTCGAATGAGAAGTTCATACTGATAACTGTCAGCCTGCACTATTGTCTTTTCCCGTGACTGCCAGATGTTTGATGGAGTCGAGGGTTATTGTTTTGTCCATTTCGTCCCTCCATCTCTGCCAGCCTGCGATTCAGGCATTTTATTCACAGCAGCAAGTTGCGTTCTCCAAGTAAACTGTACCTCTGGGAAATAGAGCCTGGCAGGAATTAGTAACACTCAACAAGGCACGCATAACCAATTACATGAGCGTTTCGTTACTCCATTGCCAATTTATATCGGACAATAAATCATCGCTGGACGTCGAGTGCGCTCATTAAATCTATTATTAGGTGCTACATTCATTTACCTACATACATACGCGTGTCTAATTTATAAAATGTGGCTAATAACTGTGTCATCAATCAACCAATTTATAGACACACTTATGTTGGAACTTTCTAAAGTGACTGAATTCAAATTATATGTAACATGACAGCGTTTGTGTTTCGTACTTTAGATTATTGTTTTATTAATCTGTGAATATTGAATATAAGTAGGTACAAAATATATCTAATTTGTGTAATTTAATTACGTTGAAATGGTGTTACAATTTGTCATACGATGACAGAGTACGATATGAATCAATAGAATAGTGCATAAAGTGAATGATAATCCTTACTAATATTATAAAAGTGAAAATGAGTTTGTTTCTTACGTCTTCACGCCTAAATGACAAAACCGATTTTGATGAAACTTGGTACACGTACACGGATAGACCATGTCCTGGAATAGGACATAGGATACTTTTTATCCCGGATGTCTGTTCCCTTGGGATAATTTTCTACTATCATACGGGCGAAGCCGCTGGGAGCAGCTAGTACTCAATACTTTATTGCGTTCCATAATGTTTCGAGTACAACATTATGGAACGCGGAACATTAGTTTAAAAGATTGAATTATGGACCCTGGCCAGTCAAGACAACCGCAAATGAAACTGTGCCGGATATTCGAAATAAAAAAATATTGATGGCTGCTCGTCGGATCAAATGGATATTAATGCCGGGGTCCCTCAGGGCAGCACTGTTCTTGCTGCACGACCTTAAGCTTAAACTTTTGGGTACGCAGACGATAGCACTGTTGTTGTGATTTACATGACCAGCGCGTGAGCTAGTGGGTCACAGATCCAGTGTCTCCAAGATAGGCTATGGTTGTACGCCCTTAGAGTAGTATAACTTGTCCTTAGAGGCAGTTTCAGAATGGGGCGATGCCAATCTGGTTAAGTTCAATACTATACGAGACCCAGACGTGTCTTTTTTGAGGTTCAAAACAAAAGTGATCTAACTAACTAATTACAAATCATCATCATCATCATCATCTTCCTGCCCTTGTCCCATTTTATTTGGGGTCGGCGCAACACGTTTTTTTCTTCCATTCTGTCCTGTCACTCGTCATGCTATCACTAACTCCCTTTTCTTTCTTTCTTTTAATTACAAATATGACAGTAAAATGTTATTATGCATGCCCATAGATAATAATTATTTCAAAGTCAACTAGAGATGTTATGGACATGACATTTAGATTTACCAATAATCCCTACTAATCCCTACTAATATTATAAATGCGAAAGTAACTCTGTCTGTCTGTCTGTCTGTTACGCTTTCACGCAAAAACTACTGAACGGATTTAGATCTAATTTGGTAGGTAGGTAGAAGAGACACTGGAATAACACATAGGCTACCTATAATTCCACTGCTGAACACGGGCCTCTGCCCGCGCGATATAAACTGTAGTCCACGCGGGCGAAGCCGCGGGCGGAAAGCTAGTAATATATATATTTTACCAATTTCGGATACGGTTCCGGAAATTATTCCGGATTATCCGCTGGTTTCAGATAGTTTTGGTTACAAATATTAAAATGTTAAAATTAAAATATAAATATCAAGACAAACAAATACATGTCGTATCCTATCATTTAGACTACTCCTTTATCTGAAATTTTTATACCTATCGGTTTCGGATATTTTTTTACTGGCCTGACTGCTATGCAGGAGGCCGTGGGTTCGAGCCCCACCTAAGACAAATGTTTGTGTGTCGAGCATGATCATTTGTTCTGCGTCTGGGTGTAATTTATCTATAAAATGTATGAATTTAGAAATAATTGTGTGTATTTATCAGTTGTCTAGTACTCTTGTGGAATATATACATATAAAAAAAGATCCTACTTTGGATATCAAGACATCGGCCTCAGATAGAGTCAGAAACACTTTCCTAATTAAAATATTATTTCGAGCTACTTTCGGAAATAACACCAAAACAACTTGCAAGTCATCAAAACACAATACTCTATCCAGAATATAAAAATCAGTATTAAATGTTCCAGTACCTCGGTACATTCAGTGAGGTGCGCCAGCGCAGCGGCGCCGCTAGTTTATGTGGCTCGGTTATCTTCGGAGATTAGATCGCGCCTCGTCGGGGCTTCACGCCCACCGTGGCCCACCAGGGGATCAGCACAACTCGACGTATGAATATACTTGTAGGACTGAGGAAAGCTCGCGTGATAATGTTGTTTATATAAAACTGTGATGGGTTATGGCTTGCAGTTTTCTGAATGGAGAGCGGCAACTTGTATATTTTGTACAGTTGATATAATCGGGTTACTTATCTGCCTTTGTGAAGTATAAAAATTTGTACGTCATCATCATCATAATTCCAGCCGAAAGATGTCCACTACATATAATAATATGCATATATTTATTTACCTTACACCTAACAAACTAATTAACATCCGTAGACTCATAGTAAGGTTTAGTTGAAAACCAGCGTGAGGCAACTGCTACGTAATGGCCTGGCATTATGTTGAACTGGACCTATTTGGCGCAACCATGAGGCACACAATGTTGATGTATACTCGTACTAAGCTTAAATATTTAAGTTTTTATATTATAATTGTTCTTATTGTGTGTACTATCATAGACAATAGTCCATGGGTATCTTAAGGTCGATTTTTGGCTGTGAGGTTTTGCATTACTTTTCATGAGACGACTAGATGGCGCTGTTAAAAAATGAAATTAACACTGCAAAACTTAAAAACCTTATTATGCAGAGGCACATAATAGGCTTTATAATACCTAAAATAATTACTTAGAAATAATAATATATTTATATTCAAATAAACATAAATTATTTTATTTTCTTCTTTCCGAGTACTTAATACAGCGCCATCTAAACCAAACCAAATAAGTCAATTGGTATCTTAGTTAATTTGACTACAGATGGCGTAGATCATAAATAATAAAGAATCCTTACATTCACAAAGTAGCTCTCATTTTCGCGTTCCGTAATAGTTAGTTCGGTAGCTCAGGTAGATATGCATGGCAGAATAACACAGCTCGTTCCACTGGGCACCGGTTCGAATCCCAGTTTTCTGTCGACTTTTTTTAAGTTTAATATAATTTATATTCTATTTTTTATAATTTTAAACCTTTTTTATTTTATTTTTTACATAAATAGTATAAAAATATGAGGTATAAGATGTATAAATGAATAAAGGCATATTATACAAGTAAATATTGACTATTATACAGGGATATTTATAAAACACCAGCAACCTCTCAGGACTATGTTACTAACATCATAAACAACAACTTTTGTTCTATAACTTTTAAAATTTATCATATTTTTATTTATCAGATTTTCATACAAAAATAAAAATAATTAAATAATGTTCTAAATATTACGAATTTTATGCGAAGCAAGCGATAATACAATAGCGGAGTGGAGGAGGTTTGGTAGGCAGAGGTGTTTGATGCGCTAGCGTCGCGTCAAGCACCCCCGCCGAATAGAACAAGGAAATATTTAAGGGTGGTAAGTATTAGTATTATTAGAAAAAAAAATATGTAAGAAAATCTAGACATATTTTTCTTACAGATTAAGATTTACGAAGTTTAATTCTCGAAAGGATAAGAAATAAAACTATTGTAGTGATATTATAGTTTCAGACCTTTAATTCTCAAAGAAAAACACAATTTGTTTCTTTCTTTCTTTCTTATACTATGTATAACCTAACCTAACAGCTTTACACCCAATCGACAATTATTTAAGTCACTCTTTATGAGAAATACAAGTAAAATTTATAACTGAATAACTACATTACAAAATGGAAGACATTAACAAAGCAAAACTGTTTAATAGAAATTATAAGTATTCTAAATCAAAACAATGTTGTGCTATTCTTCTACTATTTAGTTTTATTTACATAATGTTATAATACCTTTCACTATAATGCAACTTTAGTTCTGTTAATATTTTACTTACTCATAAATTATAAAAAAAATATTACGTTTTATATAATTATGGTTAGTGGTATTGACTATAATGATTGATTTGTGCATTATGTTATGACTAAGGTTAATAGCTTAAGTATTCGTTCCAAAACGAGGAAGAAATTGAAGCTTAACCTCAAATCAAAATAACAATTGTAAGACCGGGTTATAGCTGTCATTTTGGGACCTAGTTGTTTATATTAATAAATAAATAATTTATTATATTGGAAAGGAATCTATATTTATATTGTTTTTATTTTAGTTTCTTATATTTTATAAGAAATTAAAATCATTAGTGTAATAACATTTTGTTGTTATAAAGTAGTAAAAAAATGTATCCCACTTACGCTAAGTTTGAATACTGTAATTTATCAAATAAATTATAGCTACCCCGGTCTTTGTTAATACTCAATCCAATAGTCAACACTTTATATTCTTTTTTTAATAACTCGTGTGTCTGCCATTTTGATCGCTGACAACTTGCAAGCGCGAACCCATGGAGTTTATACATTTTTCACATAAATTTTGACCCCGTATAGAATCCCATACCTGCATGCAGTGAGTACTCAGTGCTTCCTTAGTTCTTTCATTCCTATTGTCCCACCTTTGACCCATAACGCCCCATAAATTTTCAATAGGGTTTAAATCTGGCGATCTCGCAGGCCAAGGAATAATCCGTATGTCCGATTGCTGGCTAAAGCACTCTTGCACAATTATGGAACGGTGTATAGGACAAATGTCCTGCACGAACGTTATCACTGGCACGTCTTCTACAGGAAAAACATTCCGCACGGTGGGTAACATGACGTCATTCAGCACATCTATGTAGTTTACACTGTTTGCACGACTGGGTATTACAGTAAATTCTCCTGGTCCTGCAGCACTTATCCATCCCCACATGTTCACTGTTACACGACCGGATTCACAGTTAGGCACAACGTGATCACTATCATAACGCGTATTATTCCTACGCCACAACATAACTCGCCCGTGCTGGCTAGACTTGAAAGCTTTTCATCACTGAAGATGACGTTGCTCCAGTCGAAATTTCTGTATTTCATTGCGAACTCCAATCATGCTCTTTTATTAGCTTCGGTAAGCAATGGTTTAATAGCATGTCGACGATAATGCAGACCTTCACTGTGAAGAGTACGATACACCGTCCGCAAAGATGTATCAAACAACTCTGCGTAATATCTTGTTGGTGTCCTCATAACCTTCCACCATAAGTTGACGCTGGTCTGAGTCAATATGGCGTCTTCTGCCAGATCTACTACGGTATTCCAACGAACCCCCAAGTGACAGTCTTTACCTGTAAGGAAAAAAAAAATATATATTCGATATTTCGTGTATCGATAACCAGGGATAATAAAATAAATAACGGACAGTGATTTTAAAACATTACTTACGTTTAAGCCAGTTTCTCTCGAAATTTCAGAATAATTTAAGCCTTGATTATGCAATGTTATTATTTGGGCCCTCGTAGCCATATCAATATTTGAACGGGAACTCATGATAAAAATAAATATTAAAAACTTGTTAAACGCAATCGTAACCGAACTCACTCAAAGATAGTAAAGAACGTTATGATTGAACAAAAAGATTTAATTTTTATACAGCCAATATTAAACTACCCTCAATTCTTTTGAGATTTATGATACGGGTTAAAGTCTCTAAACAACTTCAATATAATAAAGAGTAGGATAATTTCAACTAATTGCGTAATGACGCAATGGTCCAGTGGCTTATGATATCGGTAAATTTTATGCTACCGAGTTCAAATCCTAGTTATTACGTGGATTGCTTTATAAGGTTTGTAATGTCGTAGGAGAATTTGTGTTAAAATTAAGTAATATTGTAACTAGCAAAAAGCAAGATAATATTCTTTAACGAGAGATGTATGTTTTTCAATCCAACTACTATACTAGCGCCATCTATGTCATCCAAGACATATTATTAACGCGATGAAACCCAGTACAAACGATTTTGGTTTGGAATTCTCCATGGACTTCTGTCTTTGTTAGTACCTGTATATCAAATAAACGTGTTTTCACTGCTAGACATAGCCCACCCCAAGTGTCACCATAATGACCGGTCCTGTGCATCTCGTATGCTTCGGATTCTCGCGACCATCACTAGGTCGTTGGTCCACCTTCCAACGCTGCTTGTTCTGGTACCTGGTCGCTACTCCAGAACCGTTCGACGCGACCCAAGTGAAGTTTCAAACTAAAGTGGCCTTAAGTTTTGTGATTCTTCGGCCTATGTCGGTAACCGTGGTTCTCCTGCAGAACTCTTCTGCACCTTAGAGTAACTTACAATACAATTACAATTACTGCAACATTCATACCTCAACAATACTACCTATTCAAACATTCTATAGACTCTTCATGTTGTATCCATAAAGGTTTTCAGATTTGTCAATCCCCATTCAGTAGATTTTTCTTTTGTCTTCGGTCGGTTTTGTATTTAATTTAGCCATTGTCAAGATTAGAAAGTATTTCGTTTCTGATAGAGTATATAATATCTACATTCATTTTGTATACTATTAGAAGGCGGATGTAACAAGTTCAAATGTTTTCAAAGTATTTGGCAGCAAATGTAGTTTGTGTAGGTTGCATTTTGGAGAGTCTGCGCAGGAATTGCATGACTTGATTTCGTCATCTCATTTCTACCATCGGACAAACTGACTTATGGCGAGTATCCACCCTTACATTGTTTACCACCGTGGGATCTGGAGGCAACAGTCCTTGCACACATGCACGACATGCGCGTGGAGATGCAACGCCGGGGTGAAAGTCCACTGCCGCAACATGTCAAGGCATGGCGGACAGAGCTCCGGCGGGATCTCATGGTGAAATGGCGTCAACGGCTATCACAACCCAGTGCTGGGCACGCCACGATTATGGCGGTAAGTCCCCTCTTTGAGGCGTGGCTGGAAAGACCTCACGGCGTCCTTACCTTCCGCATGACGCAGGTCCTCACCGGACATGGCAAGTTCGGGAGGTTCCTGCATCGGATTCAGGCGGAAGAGACGCCCGGGTGTCGCCACTGTGCGCAACGCCCGGAGGACACGGTGGAGCACACCGTCGAGGTGTGCCCTGCCTGGGCGGAGCATCGCCATGCCCTCGTGGGGGCGATTGGCGGCGGAGACCTCTCGCGCCGGGCCCTGGTCGAGGCCATGGTCCGGAGCGAGGAGGAATGGCAGGCGGTCGCCTCCTTCTGCGAAGCAGTAATGCTTGCAAAGGAGGAGGCCGACCGCATCAGGCAACGGCGCCCTCGCCGCCGTCACCGGGATTCCGATCCCGATTTCCGGCCACCGTAGAAAATTTAAAACAGTTACTGAGTTTCATTCGAAAAAATCTAGTGAAAAACTTCGTTTCAATAATTATAACCTGCTGAGAAGTTGAAACTCCGCCAAATATTAAAATTAGAACACTTTATCTACATATAAATAGACAAACTTTATTATATTCTCAACAGCTTTCTCTAACTTCATCATCATCATCATCATATCAGCCGAAAGACGTCCACTGTTGAACATAGGCCTTCACAACGATCGGTCCTGTGCGTCACACATCCGGATTCCCGCGACCCTGACCAGGTCATTGGTCCACCTTGTTGAAGGCCTTCCAACGCTTCTCTAACTTAATTTTAATTAAATAGCAATTGACCAATTGTCTGGCCCTTTTTTTCAAATAAAATTAATTAAAAGTAAAATGGCTACTTTCGTAGTTATGTTTAAAACTTTTATGGCATTTTCTATTTGCCTTTTAAATGTCTCTCACGGCTTGTGGGCAACAATAAATTTAGCGGAGATACAATCAAATAATTACTTGTTAATACTTCTAATATCGCAAAAGAAGCCATAAGAGCAATTACCTACAAATAGGAAAAGGTTTTCTTTTAACGATTTATATCTTTATGAAGTTAACGAGCAGTAGAATTATGTCTCACATTAAATGTTTTTATTATTATTTATAGATTGAGATAGATTCGCATGAGATAGGCTGCGAACAAAACATGTGCATTTATAACAGAAGTTTATTAGTAGTTCTTATCTTATTTTCACAGTTACTTGATTATGTTTTAGTTTAACTGTGTTTATGACTCGTTTGAAGATGGCTAAGGTGATTGTAAGCAGCACAATGAGACATTTAACGAAACATTTCCCTGTTTTAACCGCATTCTACCTAAGCAGGTGATAATAGACGACGATTTAACGGCTGGTGCAGTAGTTGTACAATTGACTGCTGCACTATGTATCGTTGATTCGATTTCTGCGCGGAACAAATATTTGTATGGCTTTCAGACATGTGCTCTGGGTCTAGGTGTCTTGTGTATGTGGTCTTTCACGATACAGGAATAATACCTAGGGTGAGGCAACTTTTTTTGTAAAAAAAAAAAAAAAATCAAATCGCAGGTGGAGCACCTGCGTTAGCGAAATCATTTTTCTTCTTCTTCTATTAAAACTATTATAATTGACGTTGCCTAAACCACAGGCTTTTGTTCATCGGCATCCGCGGACATCCCAGCGTGGTTTTAATTACTGCCGGCCAAATGCGTTAATGTAATCAAAGCTCAATACATCATACTCGCGCTATCGCCCCGCCTCGGTTTGATTAATAATTCTAATGAGCGGCGGTGCCAAACGAGTTAATTAAGCGTCGTTTTTTACCGGCCGGTGCCACCGCGGCTGGTAAACGGCGCATCAATCACCGCTTTGTGTCTGCCGCCGGACTTCTTAATGATTGAAATGATGCCAGACGAGGCTGCGCTGCCCTCTGACCGCCGCGCCTGCGCCCGCGCAACTCGCCCTGTAGCGGGTGCAAAGTGTTGCGATTAATACGCTAAAGGGTGGCTTTCACTTAGATATCAGAAATCAAATTAGCAGACGGCTGATTTACTAATAGGTGATCCATAACCATTGCTTTTACAGATAAATCTAAAATGTAAAGTTTGACCGTACCTTATTAAGTTTAACATTGTAATATTAATCGTCCAAAATATGCCGATAAGTAGTCAAGTATGTTACTAGAAATAACGTTGCCAAAACTCCTCCCATCCCATGTAACAATAAAGCAAAGATTTTATAATGAAGTATCAACACAAAAAATCTGTTGCAATTATGACAAACAGTTTCTCAATATTAAAATGAAAGAGGTATATATAATAAAAGAAGAGCTCAAATAAAAATAAGATACCTTAATGTACCTAATATCTAGACCGGTAGCTACAAGATTTTGGTACATACCTACATTATGTATTATAGCCTGAGGCTTTATTCGGCTACCGGTCAACATCTCTAACAACATTTAAAAATTTACATAAAATAACATTTAAGATTCTTTCCACCAATCAGTGCACCGCCTTCCATATACTATGTACCCATTACTTTTAAGAAAATATGTTATGTTACATTATACAAATCGAGTTTTTAGTGCTAGTAAAACTCTATAGCACAGTCAAGTGGAGCAGTTTTTGTAGGCGTAAAACACGTATTTTATGTTTTTTTTTGCTACAGACTTTAGGCGTTCTGAATACCAAAATTTAATTTCCATCATTTATAAAACGACAAATCAAAATATCTTAGCCCGGGGATGATCTACGAGACAAATGGCAAACATTAATATGAATCAAAACAGTTTATTCTGTAAAACTAGTGGGACCGGTGCTCCTCAAACATTATCAATCATTTTCGCTTCGGCCGCGGGCAGAATAGCTTTAATTTGATAAAACGCAATTAGCTACCAAAAAGAAATCTAATCTCAAGAGGCGGCTCCAACTTTTTTGGCCGCCATCTTTTTGGGTTCCACATTGACGCCTCGAATAAATAGAATGAATTACAAAGTTAACTATAACGAATGGATAATAGAAACAAAGCGTTAACTAATTAAGAAGATAGTTTTGATAGATTAATACCTAATCGAATAACACATAAATTGTAACTAAGATCTAATTGCGTCTAGTGTCTGCACAAAAAATATTTCTGCAATCATTTTCTTTGCAGGCGTTCAGAGTTCTATCGTGCAACTTAACAAAGAGCAGTCTAAATGAATAATTTTATTTTCTTATATTGTAAACGCGTGTTTTCTACGATTGAATGGTCCTTCAATTTAGTGGCGAGTCATTCCAGTGGCAGTATCGCGTGGAACGCGCCGCGGGGTTCAATGTCTAATTCTCCGCGCTACCAACAGGTGGCGGCTGCGCGGCTCTTCAAATCTGACAGACGCCATTGCCTTTACGTCAGAAAGCCGCGAATAAAATTAATGATGTTCGCGCCTTAATGACGTTTCACGACGCCGCTCCATTGTGTCCGTAATACAACAATTATTGAGATCATTTATTAAGTTTATTGATCTTTTAACTTAATCTTTTATTTCGTAATTTAGCTCCGTGCGAGAGCGCGAACTCTGAAAAAAAAAATCTCATATGCGGAGGTATTTTTTGGACTATTTTTGTCATTATACGGCGTGATGTGAGCGGGGTCTTTGAATATAGAGGCAATTACTGCCCCGCATGTGGTTTGATTATGTACGACGGTTCCATTCCATCTAGCGATGAGGCTATAAAACGCCGGTAAAAACATTACTACAACCTTTGCGAGCTGTAGTTTTTAGCTTCCGTTGCTAAATTGATGCTGATGTTAAGATCCATTGTTATGATTTTGTGAACGTTAGAGCATAACTGTCTGTTTTTTGTATGTTCTAAAGTAGATTAAGTTTTCGGATGACTTTGGTGTTTAATAGTTTGCGGTGCGGTGAGGGTAGATGTGTGTGTGCACTTTGTGCAGTCTGTGGGAAGTAGATGCCGCCAGTGAGGACGCAGTTAATTAGCAGTTAGTTGACAGTTAGGTTCCTTTGACGTCGGGTAATGTCGAAGCTTTGCCATCTTAGTGCCATTAAGTCTGAGCTCGACTGGCATGCTAATGTCTCTCTGCTTGTTACAAATTAACCAGCGTCTTCTGTGTGAAGTTAACATATTCCTGATTAGAACTTTTAATTGGAAAAAAATCCTTAATCACTGAGACTGAATATATGAAATTTCGGCGGAAGGTTACGTAAGAAGCGTAGGTATTAGGTATGTATGTACTACCTATTCAGAAAGGATTTTTATAAATTCTATTGATATTTATACCAAAGTTAGGGTTCTTAGTGAAGGTTGCTTGTGAAAATCTGTAACTTTTTATGTAAAATCAAGTAATTTGTTATTAAGATAAACAATAAGACACATTTAATAAAATACTGTATTTAGAAAAACCTCTTATAATTATTATACAAAAGGACTTGAAATCATTAAAATTTCTAAAAATATATAATAAATAATAAACATAATTATTTATTAATTTAATAATTTGATTAAAAATATGTAAGTAACAGAATATTTACATATTAAAAAAAAACACTTAACTATGTATAAAAACAAAATGGAACCCTAAACTAAACTAATTGCCACGCCATCTCTATTTTTTTTGGTGAGTGACCTCTCGCAGGTCAACCAATGAGGTTGTCGATTGCTTAACCGGACTAGCCTATGAGGCTTATTAAAAATCAAGCTGCCAGGGCTTACTAACTAAACTTAAAACTAAGCGACCACACTTTAAGGCCACCCCCCGTGGGGTGCGGACCTCGGCAAGTGTAGCTGGGGAAGGGCAGCAAGTTACGGCCTGGATTATCATATCAGCCGTAATACGTCCACTGCTGGACCTAGGCCTCCCCCAAATGTCACCACGACGACCATGTGTGCGAGTCCTGTGCGTCACGCATCCATCGGATTCCCGCGACCCTGATCCTGAAGTCATCGGTTAGATATTGTCTTGGGCCAGTGAATTCCGAGGATGCGACAGAGACAGTGGTTGATGAAAACCTTGGATTTGGCGTGAGATGTCCTTTGTGACTTTTAACGTTTTGCACCCGTGGAGCAGTAAGATTTTACATTTGACCGGAAGATTTTAAGTTTTATCTTTGTGGTCAGTTTCTACGACTGCCAAACAGGTCTCAGCTGCGCGAAGGTTGCTCGGGCTTTGGCGATCCGTGAAGTGATGTCCTCTTCACTACCTCTGGTTTCTGAAACGACGCTTCCTAGGTGTACGCGTCCCACTACCTCTGAGTTCAACGTCACCGGTGAGGGATTCGTCACACCCGTTCTCATTTCCTGTATCTTTCCGATGTTTATTTTTTAGGCCAGTTTTTTGCAGCCTTCCGACTTAAAACTTCCAACTTTTCTCGCATGTCGGCATGGGTATGCATCTAGGTTCTCCAAAACGTTAGATAATCCCCAATCAATGCCACGGGGCCTGTTATCGGAGATGCGAAGCATTATTCCGTCAAGACACAAAAAAGAGAAGCGGCGAAAGTAGGCAGCCCTGGCGGACACCATCGTGCACTGCGATGTCATCAGAGACGAGGCCATCGTGGGTAACTTTGCAAGAATACTTCCTGTATATAGCCTCGAGAAGACGCATAAGTTTCGATGGTACTCCAAAGTTCAGTAGACGAGACCAGATGCTGGACCATTTCAGCATATCAAAGGCTTTTTCAAAGTCGACATAAGTAAGATAAATCTCCCTCTGCCATTCTGATGCCTGCACCCTATGAATTTTGATTCCCTTGAGTGTGTCGGAATATCGTTTTTTGCAACATAAAGGGCCGTATCTTTTTTTCGTTAACTAACAAATTTGATTTTTTCAAAGCTTCAAGAGACTGCAGACTTTCATCACGCTTGCGGGTTTGCTTCGTATGTAGAACATTTTGTAATGCATAAAAATGCATCCCGCGTGCATATATTACAATAAATACTTGTATGAAATGAACATTTGTGATAGTTATTCATGCGGAGCAATCCCGCATGCGCGAACAAAACCGCACGATATTAAAAACACCCTAAACTGGTGATGCTGGTTGCCATTTGTAGATCTTTGACTACCAGGAGACAATAAATCTGTCACTAGTCTTGCCAAAGGATTGCTCAGTTACTGGGTTATGGAGGTCAGATAGGAAGTCGCTTCTAACATACTGGTAGTCAGCAACCAGTTAAACTGGAAGTTGGGCACAACATAGTTTTTTTTATTGGTAGGCTTGCTCATGACCATTATCTCACCTGATGGTAAGTTGTGATGTGGTCAACGATGGAGTACGCTTGCTTAAAAAAAAAACGCGTCAAGTGCGAGTCCGACTCGCGCACTGAGGTTTCCGTACAAACATACATATTTGAGGCACGCACTTGCAGACGATGAGCAATGGGGAGTTCGCAGTTTTGCCGTCCAGTAAGGACCGAGGCTGAGGTGAAGTAGTGTTTAATGCGGGCCTCAAAGAGATGTCAGCAAAACCGTAGGGGCCCAGAGGTGCTGATGCCGTAAGGCTGCAGGAATGTTTGAAAGAGTTACTGAAGGACTCAGGGAGGTTTTAGTGAGTAAAAATCAGACACGCTCTTTTGCTCCACCCTGTACGAGTAGCATATAAAAAAAAAAACAATTATGGAATATCTATTATTTACTTACTATGCACACCTACCACAGTGTTGTCTTTTTTAATCCCAGAGGTTGACTGGTGGAGAGGTGCCTTGTTGCTTTAAGTCCACCTATGTACCACACAACGGTGCGTGAACTTTAAATAAATCATCATCATCATCATCAGCCTTTTAATGTTCCCACTGCTGGGACTCAGGCCTCCTTTCAAAACCTTTTTTCCTTTTCTCCTTTTTAAATAAATAAATATTGATTATAAAATTCTGGGAAAAGAAAATAAAATTCTACATTCAGCTGTTATTCATTCCAAATTCCAGATTCCATTAGCGTTAAACAAGCGAGCATCGAATTAACGCGAAGGAAATCGCCTGAACCAATTTCAGCGTTGTTATTACCCTGTAACATGCTGTAAGAGCAGTTCGCGCCGTCGGCTGCAGGCATTTGTTGGCTGCAAACGATGGCAAGGGAACCACGTACCGCAAAATGATATCTAATAAGGCAGTGTTAAGATTATCGACGCGATACGCTTCCCTCAACAAGCTCCGATTTCCCAATAACATTCCGTATCTTACCTACTATAATTTCAAAGAACCTTCATGTACGTACCTACGTAGATAATCCGTAATTCCTTGTCTTCGGTCCACGATCATCGGAAACCAGCGCAATTAGATGCAATCGTGTCGGAATTATTGTAATAACCAAAAAGAATCGATGGTCTAACGATGGACGATGGGCGATCGCCGCGCGGCTATTGGTGCGGCACTCACCAATGCGCGCGCGCACGACTCGCGTTGTTAGCCGATCTACACGAGATAAGCTAATTATACAACAGCGGACGTTGATTGTTATTCTACTTTCCTCCTTTATTTTTCAGATGTTAAGCTTTCGAAGTATATCTTAATCGTTATACGCATACATAAAACTCAAAGTGGTTATTAAAATATCGATCGGAAAGCGAAACACGTTATTATTGTACGAATCGTCTAATCATTAACGATTGAATGGACCACCGACGATAGCCATTACGGAAATTAAAACGGAGCCCACATGTAGTACAAGTGACTACCTACGAACAAACATTGAACATGTATTTGTACCAACATTGAATTAAATTGATATTTAGGAATATGTTGTTTTTAACGTTTACCTTTATAAACTGACTAAACATCACGGATATTTTGTAATTAATATTCTAAAATTTTAATTGCGCACCATTGTTTTCGGTATCAACTCTACCTATAATAATATACGAGTACGTCAATATTCATACTATTTGGTTATTATAATCTTATGAATATATATAGGTATTTCATTTATCAAAAACATTTCCTCTTTATGTAACGGGAATATTATTGGTTACCAATGATTGGCTACCATTGTTGGCTATACTAAATGTGGCGGTACTGCCTACGTGATACTCTAGAAATCATATTTTAATAAGGAAAACTGTGGGGAATACCAATGGAATGGAAAGGCATAAACTGAAAGTGATTATCGTTAAATTAGTTCAGTCTATATTGCTCTTTATTAAGTAAGAAATGTTGTTGGCAATAATGTAGTCAAATTCTTTTTCTTCCTCTTTTCATTTCGATGGTAAACTCGTCAAATTTTTTGGGCCCAGTAGGTTGGCTATGTAGCAGCATCGGTGGCACTCATCAAATCCTCCAAAGTGCAGGTCTACGGGAACTTGGGGCATTCTAATGTGTGTCTCATGTTTTGAACAGGAGCACCGCACTCACATTTAGTATCTGACGGGTCTATAAAACCCTATTTAGCCAAGTTGTGTTTACAGCGGCCACCTGGGTCCGCCGATTTAGTGCTTTCCATATAGACTACTGCAAATCGCGCCCAGGCTGGAGAAGTCGGATGGACCTACCACCTGTGTCTGCTCTTTCCAATTTATTCTTTCTTTAGGTGGAGTGGCAGAGTTGTGGCAAAATCTGGTCAAGTTCTAAGATAAATGGTCATTTCCCACCT
Source organism: Mythimna lalbum (assembly GCA_949319445.1). NCBI lineage: Eukaryota > Metazoa > Arthropoda > Insecta > Lepidoptera > Noctuidae > Mythimna > Mythimna lalbum. The sequence continues at coordinate 17,455,936 of OX439346.1, read as the reverse complement.
CCTGGGGGAAACTTTAGAAACCTATGTATTGGGAACACACTCGGTTACTATCGAACCAGTGTTTCTATTCACTGGGAATTTCCCAGTAGATAGCGGACAGGGAAATAGATTTCGTCTCTTTTATTTCCTAGAATTGTATATGTAAAAGGAAGTAAACTGACAAAATCTAAACTCAAGTTATTTATATGAAGCAACTACATTAACCGCAACAAGTTTTAATAATATTCTGACGCCCCGACGGCAATGATTTTTATCCAATTTATACAAATAAGTCCGGTCGTGATCTCTATGATTCTATTTATATTTTTAGGTTAAACTTATCTTTGAAAGGAAGCATGTAGTTTGGGACGAACCACGTTTTTTTTTTGTGGGCGAAATTCAGTGGTCCAAACAAATAATAAATCGAAAATTGTCCTATGCTAGGATATACTTTTTTCTTGTCACAATAACTGATCATATTCTGGAATACGTACCAGGTCTTGGACTATCAATATGCCATATTACATCCAAACCTTGAACAGGTTTGTTAAAATGTGAAGAAGTAACACACAGATAGTCAGAGTTACTTTTGTATTTAAATATTATTGCAGATTTGAATTTAGAATACCAAACTGTTTGACATACATCACCTAACTCGTCCTAGACGGCTTGAACGATTTGGATAAAAATTTGTGTGTATATTTCAACGGATCCTCGGATGGTTAAAAACACATTTACACGTAGGTGGCGCTACAATTAGGATTTTTTTTTTACGAGGATCCAGCTTTCGGGCAGCATAACTTCTGTCGGGACCACTAAAGTATTTATATTTCTTTGGCACTTCCTAAACCCTAAATATCTTCTTGCATTTTAGCCTCCTGGCACAGCAGGGTAAAAAAGCTGTTAAAAGTTTTAACTACTGGAAGTCTAACCCCTCGAGCGTATAGGAGTATTATTATTAAGTAATTGGCCGTTATTTAATAAAATCAACAAAAAAATATAATTAAAAAAAGAAAACTGGATTTTATTGGAAAAACAAAAATGTAGACCAAATTTTTCGACCGAATAAATTTCGTAGACCGGTAACAGTACAGTACGACAATTGTTTTTCAAGGTCATTCAAGTTGTACACTGTACATATGTAAAATCGACGCTGAAAGGACATTTTGAAATCTCATGAACATTTACACAATATAATCATACTGAACATGTTATGTGAATAACGCTGAAAATAACATGTCTGAGTATTACTTGCAGCATAGAGTTTACAATTTTGTGATATTAAGACGACATTTACACGTATTAATTTGCTGTAGCATATTTTATAATATCTATCTTGAGCCTAGGGTTGCTAGGTATGGGCTGCAGGATTGTTCAAAAGAGTAAAGGTAGGCACACGTGTGCCACACACGCCGATCTGGGCGCATCGTTCTCCATACATTTTATATGGAAACTAGTCTTGTAGAGCTACACTTGATCCATGCCAGGCTGTACATTATTTTTAGTATATAAAAATAATGTTGTAGTCGTTCTGTCTCATGAATGCTGGTTGGTCTTGCGTGGATGTATATTATTATGGAGGTTCACGTACACTTTTTAGTATGTGCATGGGCTCGGAGCGCTGGACATTATAGAAAATAGTAACAGGTTACGGACACTAAAATAAATAAAGTGCATGTATGTGGTCTTAAATGTCACACACACATTTAAGACTTAACTGACTCATGACACTATTGTATCTAATTTTTAAACTAATTTCGACAAGTATAGGTAGGCCAAAGAGAACCTTTTTAAAAAGTCGTTATAGGTCAGGTCTGTTCTGCTTGACAACCATAGCCGGGGCTAGCCTTATCCTGCGTCGTAGGCTCGCGGTCACGTCCCGGCGATTGGGCCGGCTCTCTTCATTGCACGGACGTGCGCGCGCCGCTTGCGCATGCGGCCTCAGCGCTCATTCAACGCGCCATGTGTGCGCACAGCCATTATGTGAACTTCGTAGTTTCGTACATAATAGCTATGTGCTCGTGTCATTGTTTTGCTTAAAGCGAAGGAGATTATTTTATAATGATCGCTGAAATTCAGTTCGTAAGATTTAAAGGCCTTAAATTGGTTCTCAAAGAATCATTTTAAGGCTCGGCATCGATTGAATTATGGACAAGTATTAAATCATTATTTCTCTTAGACAGTACATATAAAATAACTTTAATGTCAATTTAGTGCCACCAAATTATAGTCACCCAAGAGAAAGAAAGTAGCAAAAGCAAGCAAGCCAGCTTGGGTTTGTCTAAAAAAGCCTCTAGCCGTACCGAGTTTCATGTTCGTTTGATTATCATAGTTCATGTCAAGCGAGCGAAGCGAGCCTAACTACACCACGAGCGAGCTAAGCGCGATTCCTAATGAGCAGAGTGCGTCGGGCGTAGGATGAGGCGCTTGTTAACTTAGCCTGTATCTAAGTCTTGTTATATTCGCTGTTCTTGTGATAACACCCGCTACGCTCGCTTGTAATTGGGGTACCCATACTTATTTGTGACGTGTAAGGACTCGTTTCGCTTGCTCATTATAAAGCAGCACTTGCTCCTTCTTCGCTTTCCTTCAAGTGAGGGAGGGAGGGGGGTCTAGCCTGGTTTGGTCGGTTGACTTGCAAGATTAATCGACTTATTTATGTCAAGACTGGGTTCGTTTCTCATGTTAGAAGCTACATTTCAATTTTGCTTAGCTTACTGACCTTTTTTTAGGGTGAAGTATTTTTCAGATGCCCTTTGCATTTTAAGACTACGGGCTTCCTATTCAAAAAATCTCCGCGGCCCTAACGGGCTCTGCTGGGCTTACACGGTTTGCTGACATCTCTTTGCTCCTCAAAGAAATGTCGCTCCTCCTCAAAGAATGAACACTACGAGTTGTCGACGTGGGCTCGGTCCGGACGATCACCGGTGCCACGAGTACCTATTCATCAGTAACTATTACTGTGTGCTCATTTCCCTCGCTTAAATCTTCAATCTATTGGAAAATTCTCCACTTTACCACTAAGGCTTTAGCTATTGATTTGGTTTTTGTTTTTATCTTTCCGGTGCTGCCTCAACTTTATATTTTATTTTAAGTAAAAGGTATATAGGATAATGACTCGGATACCTTCTATCCTAAAATACTCCTAAAATAAAATTAACAGACCTACGAGTTCAAATTTGAGTTTAGAACGACTGTCACATTGTACCTTACTTCAATCTGTACTTACATTAAAAGGGGAAATTGCTATTGCTAAATTTAGCTATGTGAATGCTACCACCTGGCCTAATTTAACGTTATCGGCCTCAATTAAAGCTAACTGCCACCAAATGGCGGAACATTGCCAGTGTTTTAACAAGAGCGACTTCACTCGACCGCATGTCATTTTATTACTCCCCCATAACACATAATTGTTTGCGGTTAAACCCACCCTTAAATACTTAAGCGAAACGTGCTCACTTCGGCACTACGCATCGCAAATAATTCCACAAACAAGCAGTAATCATACCTATACATAATTTGTATAATTATTTGTCATTTGTAAGTAAATTGCTTTGAATTTTTTTAATGTCATCTTCCGTAGCTTCAGGCCCTTAAATATAAAATAATGGTACGAGTCACGCCCGTTTTCATTGTATACACCATGTGTTATAACAAAAATAAATACATTTTGTAACTGTCATGTTATAATTTGCTTTTTATCCTCCGAACAGTGACTTTAGCATAATTATCATACTTAATAATAATATTCCACAACTATCACATAACGCCGTCTAGTCTTAAGCTAAGCAGAGCCCATGAGAGAGCCCAGAGAGTTCATGGCCCATGTTTTGTGATGTGTATATAATTGTTTAGGATACGATGGGACTGACATACCCAAAAGCCCCTATAAATAAATAAATAGAAAAAAAAGATAAGCAGAGCTTGTGTTATGGGTACTAGACAACTGATAAACATACATATATATTTCTAAATACATACATATTATAGATAAATTACACCCAGACACAGAACAAATGATTACGTTCATCACATAAACATTTGCCCTAGGTGGGAAACGAACCTACGACCTCCCGTAAGTATAGCAGTCAGGGCCACTAACCACTAGACCAACAGGCTAGTCACTTATCTCTCGCAATGTTAATTCAGCAGAAAGAATTACACAAATCAAATAACATTTCTGCTTATTACATAAAATAACCAAAAAGTGGTGTTACAAGTTTTAAATAATACTTTAATCGGTTATTGTGGAGACTTAAAGGCTTGCAAGCGTGGATATAAAAAAGCGTGGCGAGTGCGACACAGCGGGCGCGTGGGCGGCGACATGTCCAACACATTTGTTCCGATGACGACCGCCGCGATTTTATTATAATTCATTTACCGTGTTTTAAACAGATACCGTATTAGGCGATCGCATTCCCCTCTCAATTGTTAAGATATCGGGCCACATGAGCAGATCGACATTTCAATTCATAAAGATAGTCAAGATTGAGGCTGGAGCATTTAAATATAAAATATTTCTTATCTTAACTATCAAACACCTAGACATTTTATTACCACGAGAGGAGACTTGTAATAAAGAGGATGAAGAAATATGACTGTCTTTAGTACCTATAAAAATAACTATTCTATAACACTTTAATTTCAATTATGATAGAAAATTGCCGAACAACTGTTAACATCTTAGTAATCATGGAGTTATACGGCTCCAAACTACCTCCCATAGAACTAGCAAATTAAATCGAAATGGACTTGACTTGAGACAAAAATTGGTAAAAAAAACATGTTGTCTTCGGCTTGCTCACCCACGGGAAATAATTGGCGTATGAAAAAATACAGGAAGTCATTAGTGGCAAAGCGAGTGAGCGGCATCTATTTCACGAGCATGGTCGCTCCAATAGCGTGACCGCGTGTCACACCGGAGTTCAAGGTGTGAATGGGATCTGTTGAAATCTTTACTAATAAGTAGGCTAGAGTTCTGTTAAATTCCCAGTATATGATCTATCGGAAATGGGTGGTCGTATTGTAGATGCTGCCCATTGAAATGTGTATTATATAAATGTAACAAATTTTTTCAAGAAAGTCATACGTAAACCCCAAATAAGTTGAACTTTCCGTAATAATTTTGATGGTTGAAGAAATTTGTTCATTTCTATGGGCAGGAGTTTAAAATATGACCAGCCTTTTCCGATATGGTGACACTTTCAAAATATAGCGAACTGGCTTCTGACAGCTGTTCATCTGCGTGTAAAAAAAATCTTATGTCACTCGACGAGCTGAGGGCTCGTAAAACAGAGGATTGGTGTCCAGACGCAGCGACACGGGGTCGCGTTAGATCACGAAGGTGGTGAAGGTCCGCCAGGAGAGACGAACTACTGGATGTCTTCTTTGGGAACTGGAAAGAGAAAGCAAGGAGCCATTACCGTTGGAAAGACTGGATCATGGCTTTTTCGCAGTATGGGCTAGCTAGAAATATGTCACTCAGTGACATTCTATTAGTGAAATAATAAAAAAAAAATGGTCTTATAGTTATTGAGTTTAAACATCACTAATAAAAACCAAAAATTATTTGTAAGGTCATAGACGTGACTCTATTTGTTTTTTCAATTGCACATTACGCTACGTTGTGATAGGAGGCGAACCGCATTCGTCACTAATAAGCCTTGTGTCCTCGCAATTTGACATTTCAGACATTTTAATTCACTTTTAATTCGACTTATGAATAGCTCTTTTACGCGGTTTGTACATCATTTTATATTCATTAATATGATACTAATGTGTCTCGTTATATGTGCCCAGTGTAGTGGGACGGGACAGTGGTCCGTAGCCATCTGTGTCACCCATTGTCGACTGTTCCTACGATCATTTCGGCAACAGATCTTTTGTTCGCAGTTGTTATAGTGGCTGTACGGAAAATGGTTACAAGAGTAATTTGTAGCAATAAACGGTATTTAGAGCGTATCTAATTTCGTATTTTAAACATTATCTTTATCAATTTCTCGAATCGTAGATGCAGTAATTCATGTCTTCTGGAAGTTTTTTGAGTCTTTGATGTTAATGTATCTTATTATAGGCAATTATTTATGCAAAGATAATAGCTCACAGCAATAATTTTTAATTACACATCGTTAATTTATGTAACACATTCAGAATTTAATACTTTTGTAAGCTGAGTTTAAATATGATAATGTTATACACAAAATGGTAGTCGGATATACGTACACTGACTTTTGAAATGTTTACTTCGACTAACAAAAGCTTTCTGCGAATACGTAGAGCCTATCTTCTAAACGATAGGGCCTGCGATATGCAATTATTATATATGATATGTGTATCCATTATTTATACAAAAAAGGTTATATTACATTAAATAATAAAATATTAAAGTGGTTTATATTTCTACCAGTTTAGATCTAAAAATGTTTTGGTGATAGTTTTATAGTCTGTTTATACAAGAAATGCGCTATTGCGCCGGGGTGGAGAGTTGAGAGTCGAGAGCCAGCACTGCGTCATAAAGCGACTCTTCAGAAACGACACCCATAAAACCTTTATGATTAGTCAAACCGCTGGCGAGGACGATTCATTATGGGCCATTATGCGTCGTGTTTATCGACTTACTCTATACAAGCCAATAAAATAACGAACGACCGAGATATGAGGTGGACAGTCCTCTAATCTACGGAACAAGGGACACTAATTCGATTGTGGTTTTGGTCGAGCCTTTTTTGGGGTTTACGGCACAAATTGAAGTGTTAAAAAAACTACAAATTGGCTTTTTCGAGGGCCATTCATTAGTTCCACGCTGAATGGAGTTCGTTGTGTCGTTTTCGCTCAATTAGTTAAACAGAAATTCGAGCTTCGGACGCACACGGCGCGCGCCGCGGCTCCGCGCTTCCCGTGAAATATTACGACATTTTAAGTGTTGCCATCAGCATTACGATTATACTGAAATGGAATAAGCTATTTATGTTAAGATAATTTGTCGCCTCATAAATATAAAATTTATATCAGCTGGTTTAGATATCCATAAGTTGAGAGCTGACAATACTTAATTGAATTAAATATTCTATTAAAGATGTCATAATTTACATTTGCATTAGTGTTATTTGGTTATCTATTTATATGAAATCTGGTTATCTAGGAAATTTTGTAACATACAGCTTACGTTTGGTTTACCTAAAAGATAGGAACTTATTTATAAGATGACTTTTTTGAGATAGGAATATATCAAGGTGGAGTGAAAGGGAGCGTCAGACTTTTACTGACTGACGACCCACTTGTGTTCCTTCAGTTGCTCTTTGCTTTCCAGGGCGTGGTCTTTAGAATAAACTGTCTCTGTAGAAAATAAACTGGCCTGTATTTAGTAAATAATAAATTTGGTCATGCTCCATGCCAAGAATGTTATTTAAACATTAATTAGATACAAGAGTTAGTTAGGAGGTCTGGTTTGGCACGGGCATGTCTGCCAATGTCGTTAATTAAGTAATTCATTGAATAAATTAGTAACTTGTTCATCGCAGTCAATCAAGCTCCATTATCGTATCGGTGATAGATTGCTGGCTAAGTTATTCGAAATATTAACTTTCTATCTACCTACATATTTGTATGGAATGGTTATGAAACTTATTAGCAATGATATTATGCAGCTTTCACAGTGATGTTGTATATTTCTAAAACGTTTGACAGGCAAACATTGAAATAATACTAAACATTTGAATATTACTTGTTTAAAAGCGACAAATTGACTTCCTATTAGTGGGAAAGGGTGAAAGTTTTTGTGTTCTAGTATTCATGTGTGTATGAAAAAATACCTAAAATAGATATTCTAAAAAGCAAAGCAATAATACCCGTAAAACATAAATTCCGGGAATAAAAGAGATATTTTAAGTTTAAAATTTATATGATGAATTTAAGATTCAATAGTGAGACAGAGATATCTCAATAACCATGAAGCAAAAAAATTGGAATTAAATAACTTATAAGAAAAAAAGGTAACACACAGGTGTCCCTGTGTGTTACCTTTTTTTTTTTTTATCTGTCGATAATAATGTTCGATTTCAGTGAAATTAACTGAATGAAAAATATTTTTACTTTGTATTTTCTTTACTCTCATTCATAGGTTATATGGTGGGTCGTTGGTCCGGTCGTTGTGGCGACGCTTGGGGGAGGCCTATGTCCAACAGTGGACGTCTTTCGGCTGATATGATGATGATGATGATGATAGGTTAAATATTGTGTTATAAACTTTGAATCGCTACTTACCTTTACTTATTTAACTAGTTTTTTATGTTAGACTGGTTCATGTATTCAAATACTCGGTAGCCTTTTCGTAGAGCGCAAAAACTTTCATTGAGGAAAATAAAACTAACGTTACATAGACTAATTTTGACACAGTTGTATCTGCTTGAAAATTTTAACTGCTTCATTTAAGTATTTACTTAGTTCAATTAATTATGTCGTTAAGTAGTATCAAATCGTTAATGGAAAAATAAATGGACCATCTACATTTAGATTATCTATCTTTTTAATATTTAAAAAAAATAAATAAGAATCTATTTGTCCAGTGTTTCATTTCATTTAACCCACGCCCCACATCCGCAGGTGACCAATCCACTTACAAATTCTTTTACCTTAAAAACACACGCAATAAGTTGATTTTAACACATTTAGCGTATCGTCCGTATAGTTAAAAGCTGTATAATAGCGTTATCTTAGGGCCGGCACTAAATTGGGATGTCTCGGGCGAGCGTGGCGGGACCTTATCAGTTTTGTCGTGTTCATCTTGAGTTGTGTTAGGCTTTACTTGGGATATTTATGTCGCCCCACGTCGGGGTGGCGAGTTCTGCCCGCGAGCCTACACGCGACAATGTCGAAAACTTATTGTTGACGTCGCACAAGGAATGTAGAATTCTATTCTGTTTTCATACAGAAATTGTATTGATATTTACAAGAGAATGGCGTAGGCTGGAGATTTACCTATATTTTACTCTGATTTTGATATGTACAAACTTCAATATTGTAGGTCCTAAGGCATCACCCTGACTAATGATCAAACTCGTGACAACAATACGTCGTAATTTAAACAAAGATGTCGTTTATGATCGTGGGCGCATTATAAAGTGACAGTAACGGACGGATAACCGTTGATAGCGCGACAACCCTTGCCGGACGCATCGGTTTGATGAAGCGCTTTTTTGATACTCTTTCACATTTTTTTTCACCTTATTGTCCGTGGTCCATTGATAAACGGACAGGTATACGTACTCAGACAGGCGCCAACATTCCTCGCTCCGACCTCACACTTACTCGTTGCCTTATAAAAACGGGCACACTTTTTTTATATTAGCACTTTTTGGACTTATTTGCCTCCCTTTGTGTTCGTCGCTGTTGTTTGTTTTGGTTATTAGAGCGGCTGTAGGAAGTGGACGCGATAAACCTATTGGGCCTAAGCGTTTTATTGTACCAATTTTGGATATCCGTTTTCATTTCACTTAGAGATATCTATTGAGAGTCCCGATGTCCGTTCGTAGTCACTTATTTATTTGTGTGAGCCAAATGATATCCATTAACACCTCGCTGTGAACGTAGTTAGGTAATAAATGTATGTGAATGTCATAAAAACTACAGGGTAATGTTGTTAGTTGTCGCGTTCCAAGACGTATATTCATTAGCATAATGTGTTCATATTAAATGTTTTTGTCAGGTGTTAATTATAAAATTAATGGCACAAGCTGAACAGGTTGGTGGGTTTGTCGCTCCGGGCAATAAATTTAGCAAAAACAATGCGGAACTAATCGCATTAGCATTTTATGAATGGGTTGTAGCGTGTGACAAACATTTGAAAGTTATGATGTCGCCGGCCCTGGCGGCCGACTGATCGGAGCTGCGCCATCTGACGGACAGCTAGGGTCGCTGACATCCTCGGACTTAGGCCAACATTCATTAGGAAATTATAATTTACTAATGAAAAAATTAGCAGCTCCGGATGATAGTCTCTTGTATTTCTCTGACTAACAGATTTTACGTTCGTTCTTTTCATAATGGATGAAAGATCCATCTCTTTCATTCATTATGGTTTGCTTATAATATTTAGGTGTTCGCGATTTCTTGTGATCATTTCATGACAAAAAATAGATTGCCTAGACCACTTCTTCTTATTTAAGTGGAATAAGTTGTATCACAAATATGGCCTCAGGCGACGTGAGCCTCCATGGCAGCCACAGCCTCAGGATCTCGTGCGATGTCTCAAATTAGGCACAATTAGAGCGGTGGGACCCGCCCCCGGTTTCTCGAGAAATTAATAAATAAGCCGCAGAGTGAGCAGCGTCACAGGGTCCTTTGCAAGCGCCGCCTAATCGCTGCGTTTACGTTCCTAGTGCAATTTTGATTTATTTGCCAAACGGGTCATTTCCGGCACTAAATGACCATTTGGGATTGTTTAGAGTTCATTCATGGGTTTTTATGTTTCGACTAATTTGGAAATGAAATGTGGGGAAGTTAAATTACGACGGTTTTTTGTCTTTTCGATAAATTGTTTATGTTTCCAGTTTTATGTGAATGGCAGGTACGTTAATTCGGTTCCAAACCTGATTCGATGTCAGTTTTTTAGATTACTACGCTCTTTGTGGGAACTGATGCTGCGGCCTTGCATCTGTCTCTAGTCAGATGATTTACTAACATACAGGTAATTTGCAACGTACTCACATAGATAAATAGATACTCTGACATGGATAATTACCTATGTAACCACATTTTATAAATTGCAAGCAATCTAATGTTGTTTGTAATGATTTCTCATGATTGCATTGGCCTTAGAATCTATTATTTGTTATTAGGAACGAAGTCAACTATAACTTGTAAAATAACTAAGAAGTAATTTTCCATATCGAAGTCATTTTTGATTCGTGATTACGTGTAAGGTAATACGTCTAGTTGGGTACTTATTGTCTTCTGCTTAGCTTTGTTATTATACCTATTTATATTTAATCTAAATCTTGAAATACGCACTGTGGGATTTTTCTTTGATTATCTTAAATTAAAATTATAAATAAAATAATTGTTGTTACTCATGTGGATTCCTTAGTGCTCATGTGGATTCATCGCTCTTCTATGTGTAGCATCCTCACTTTAATTTGATGATTTGGACCCAGTGGCATAACTAGTTATTTGCGCCTCGTGCGAGCTGTTATACGACCAACAACAGTTATAGTATGTATCTAACTACCAAGCATTTTAGGCCCTGGTTTGATCAATTCCGTGCTCCCCCAGGTTCTGCACCCTGTACCTACCTTGGCACCGCAGGCACCTCCCTGGTTACGGCACTGTTTGAATTGGAATAGTTCCCATCTAGTCTGATGTGGATATACATTGGACAAGATGGGGACACCAATGAAGATAAATCCCTTTTTCACAAGTTTGTCTCCGTTGTTTATTTTGTACCAAATGTTTTCAATCTAATTTCGCGATTAAATGTTTCCTATATTGGATCGTGACTTTTGACACCTTCCCATGAATTCACAACACTTTAATAGGGATTTACCTCTATGAAACTGTGGCTTTATTAGCATAGATAATTTTGTTTCAGGACATTCTAATGTCTGCCGGAAAAAAAGGAATTTCACCTCAGGCTCAAACAGACTGCTTACTCTGCAGATGAAATTTCTTATTGTCCGGTGGGAAATCATTAAATAATGGAATGGGGTGCATTCTGGGTGGAGCGAGAGGGAGTGTCATACTTGTACAGACTAAAACATACATACATTCCTTCAGTTGCCTTCTGTTTTTCAGGGTCACAGTGATCCTTTAGAATAACTCCACAGCCATACAGACGAAATCCCTTTGACAGCTAATACCAGAAAATTTTAATCTAAATTCGATTCTGGATTGCTTCATACCAGTATCAATTCCGGCGCCTCATCCCTGAGGGCGCCTATATCGATTATATATTGACATTAACTATTGACATAGGACAATGTGCCCTGTTTGATTAGCCTGGGCGAACAAACACGACATTAGCTTTGTTTTGCTGACGATCAATCGGTAGGGGCGGTTTATTTGCACGGGATCAGTTCGACGTAACTTTGACACTTGGCCGCAGAATTTAGAGGTAAATTCGAAGTTTTTATACATTTAAATGGAATGACAAATATTTTGGAGATTGAACCAGTTAGAGGTAAGCCTTTGCAGTGATATGAGAAGTCTTCTGTGAATTTAGAATTAATACTTTTTAGAAACTGCTTACACTTTAAATTATTGTGCTTTTCAGGTTTTGTAGAGGCTTGTAGCAGTCCAATTGTCGTCATGGAAGCATAGCAGCCTACACACTATGATTCTGAAATACGTTTAGAGCTCCTGAAAGGTCAATCTGCTACGTTAAAACTATTTGTAGTCGTTGATCATTGAAAAACTTGACTAACTAGGCGTTTGGAAAATAAACATAGTGTATGAGCACTCGGACCAAGCGGCCCAAGAGTTTTACCCTAAAACGACTCGAAAATGTCACTGCCGACGGGGTTGTTATATTTCTGCCGCTCGAGGTTCCCCGTAGTTGAAGCGGCAGCATCAGCACAATTAACTAGCCTACTGGGGTCAAGGGTTATCCGAAAGGGAACTCAAGTCCCGGTATGAAGGCTAGAAGGAATGTGGTGGGTTTTTAGTCAGTAAGAGTCTGACACTATCTCCCGCTCCGCCCAAGAGTGGGGGTTGTCATTGGATGGATTTTGCTCACCTTAAAAAAAGCACTAGAAAGATGGAATGGCACAAGAATATTGTATGTTCGCTTAATTGTTGATGTACAAATAATAATAATAATAATAATAATTCTTAGTGCTTGATTGCGATCCCGTCTGATGATAAGCAGTGATGCAATCGTTAATGGTTAAATGCACTAGTTTGTTAAGAGCCTATTCGCTTTGGCCTTGAAAACACCTAAATTATAATTGAAGGGGAAGACCGCAGCAGGCAAGTGGTTCAAGTCCTTCCGCGGTATATGCGGCGAGGTGAAACGCTTAGACCGGACCGTAGAGGTGTCAACTATGTATTATGTAATGTACACCATTGTAGAATCATCATCATCAGCCTTTTTAATGTTCCCACTGCTGGGGCTCAGGTCTCCTCTCCAGGAGAGGGAATGGTCCGCAATTCACCACGCGGGCCCAGTGCGGGTTGGTGAATGTCATATGTCTTCGAATTTTTGGTTCTAGGACATGCCGGTTTCCTCACCATGTTTTGAGAGCAGTGGTGATGAAAAATATTACACAATTATAGTAGATTGGTAAGTACAAAAGATGTATCAAAAAAGTTTTTTTATATAGTGACCTCACAGTCACAACACGACAGGTCCATTGAGAAACACCTTTTAAAAGAACAAGTAAACGTTGTACACATCGATTAAATCAATGAAAACCACCACTCAAACGTTGTGTCATCGAAATCCTTGGTACCTATTGAATTATTCTTATCTCTCCACTTACAATACTGCGTGTGATGTCATCAGGCCCGAGCAGGTATCATTAAGTACCTTTAACTTAACCAACTTACATTTACACACACTGAAACACACCTCAATCCTTATTCGGCTAATAATACGGTTCTAAATTCAAGTGAAAAAATTTCGGTGGTACTCAATAAGGTGGTATTTGTTATCTGTATCCCGACTTGTGACACCTCGGCTGGACCGGACGGATGGAGTAGTGTCCGACTGGGGGACTCCAATAACTTTTAATAAAGTTGCAGAGTTATTGACGTTTCTTATATCTATGAGCTTTCCAAAAGCTTGGAAAATGTAGGTCTTTTGTCCTTTTATTTCACTTTTAATTTGATAATGTTGAGCAAGTTAACTACAGCTGAGCTGTAATGAGTAAAGCCTAGAATAAATATAAGCATAATCAGCTTTATAGTATTCCCCACACTGGAGCAAAGACCTACTCTTTAAGAGAAGAGAAATGGACCAAAACGCACTACGCGTACCTACTGTGGGGGTTGTTGGGTGTCACAGTCATGTCTTCGAATTTTTAGTTCTAGGACATGCCGTTTTCTACACGTTGTTTTGCTTCACCGTTTTGAGAGCAAAGTGTCTAGTGCAAGTTATTTTTACGTTAACGCGGTCGACACCGAGCTTTTAACCAATCAGAGAGCCAAACGCGGTAAACGTTTCGATCACGATAACGTTAAAAAAGCTCACAGCCAGCCCATCCAGTGGGTTAATAGCAAAATAATGTCCGAAGTGCTGCTACAGACATGGAACACATAAATGGAGATAAAACACAAGAGAACTTGCACTGGCAGACTGTTTGCTTGACCATTGAAAATATCAAATGGCTAATAGATTGGTACTCGAAACGAACCAGATAAAGTATTTTAGAACACACACTACTTTTAAGTTATCTCAGAAGTGCAGAGAGAGTAGGGTTAGGTAAGATGCTAATTTCATAGGAATCATTAAATTAAACTAAGTAAATAAAATAGATGTTAAAACAGTTCATCTTCTGGAAGCAACGTTTGTTTGTTTTTGAACTAATCTAACAATTAATGTGATGTTATTTTGTCATTGTGTTTTTTGTACTTTTTGGGAGAATATACAAAAAATATTATTGCTTAAAAAAATCTGTAGCCAAGTTTGAACAGGGGCGTGCGTAAGAGGCGCCAAGCAGATTAGATGGCCGCTCCGCGCTCGCTTCAAATTAATTTGTTTCAACACTCATAAACAGACTAATTAACCAATTAACATTATATTCAAGTGTGAGTGCGATAATACTTCTCGGTCTTACATCGAATGAGTAAACAAATCGGATTTAAATCGGCCCCGAGAGGCATCGATATGCATCAGGTTACGAGACCAGTTTTATTCACACTAAAGATAAGTCCGCAACGATTAATTTTATTCGAGAATTTTATGTTTATTTAATTGGTGAATGGTGCTTCCTTATTTATGTGAAAGTATTAATTCTTCAATCAATCCGTCGATTAACCTTCGACGATCTATTAATCAACGTACTACTTCAATCTCAAGGCACTAATAATATTAAATATTATTTTCAAGACATTGAAAATCGATATCAATAAAACATTAGTCGAAAGTTTGAATGATATTCACGATGTCTAATGATATGTTAACGAAAAATTGATTCTGCTTCTAAAGAATAGTGAACATAGATCGTAATGGTTGAATGCGATTATAAACCTTCAGTTATTAAGTTTTTAATAGTCAAATCCATCATAAAAGAACATCAAAAGCCGGAGCAATTTATTCGTTCAATGGTTTCGCTACTCGCTTTTTATTAGTCCACGGTACATTCCGACGCGTAGGCGAACTCAAAAATTCTCACAGAAACGAACATTTAATAATACGAATGAATATAATACGATTCAAACGATTTATTTTCCGTGTAAGCACATCACGTACGAACTAAATCATCGGTCGGAGAGCCGAAAAATATACCAGAATCGCTCCTATTAGCTTACGATGGGATCATTCGATACAAATCGTATGAAATCGATTCGTATCGAGACTAAACACTACAATCAGCGGCGACTCGTTGCAGCTGTTAGTTATGCGATCGGCGTCATCCACTAAAATAATATGACACAGCCATTTCTGTATCTCCTTCGTGCACCCAAAAAGGAAAACTATTGATATAGCCATAATTAAGTGTAGTGGTGTAGCGATCGCAGAAAAAATACTTAATCCCCGATTAAATAAGTTGATAAAGGTTTTTTATTACTGTTTTTGCTGCAGGTTTTCTTTGTAAATGTGTATTAAGAAATCCTACATAGTTAAATTGAAATATAGATACGTAATTTGAAAATACAATGGACAAATAACAACATTTGGCTGCTGCTAAGTAAACAGTGAAGTAACAAAACGAAAATACTTGATTCGATAATATAAATAATAAAGATTAAGAAAAATATCATTTACAGTTTTTAATAATTTTCTATTATATACAGAGCTTCTTAATCTTGATTGATTACATGAAAAATCTGCACCCATGGTTACTCCAAAAATACTTATAAATCCTTGCAAGGACATGTATTTAATATGTTGACGCTACGCAGGGATCAACGGCAGACATTGTAAGTGGTTACCCATGCTTTCAGAGCCTATAATTTGACAATATTTTGTGTCATTTGGCCTTTATTATTACTTACGCCATTACACGACTGTGGATATAACGTTAATACACGAACAACGCCGTCCGAAGCCCGATTAAGGGCGCTGTAACCACAGGGTCCCCTAATTCAATATTAAAAGCATCCTACGACGTGATCGCCAACTAATAATAGTTTAATTTGAAGAAATGTCCCTGAGAAAATGACGGAATGTCAACCTTTTTCTAATGCTTTTTTGAAAGTCAAAATGAAATGGCTCGTTTCGAAATTTTTGATCGGAATTACAGTGTTTACGGACACGATTTTTAGTAATAATGTCAGTTCTATTGCAGTTAAATTGGATATTACCGTCAGTTATGATGTATCATTAGGCCATTAATGTGTTCCAAATATATGTAATGGGTTCCCTTTTTCGGAAAACAATGAAAAACGATCTTTTAGATCTCTCAGTCAAGCATTTAATTATTTTCATTGCTTTTCTACATGCTCGTGTGGGGTCTGGCTTAGACAATGAGGTGCATGCCTGTAGGTACTTAAGACGCTAATTAATGTGTTGGTCAATTAACTTCTTGGATACCTTTATTCAACTTGCAAATGAACAGAAATAAGTTGTGTGTTCCTGACAGAAAAGCGCACGGAAAGTGATCAATGATCATCGCCACTTCACCAGGACGCCAATAGCGTGTTATATTTTAGGAATTTATAGAGGAATTTCAAAGTATTAAAACAACATATTAAATAAGCTGCGACATGTACTTTTGTTGTCATAATCAAAAGTTAAAAGTGTTAATCGAAACGTGATATGAATTTTCTTTTATGTAGATATTTAATCAGTAAGAAACTGTCCCTCTTTTTATTAGTGTCCCTGAATTTAGGCGGTTTAGAGTAATGTCGTATTTAATGCAGTCTTTATTATTACTAGTGTGCCTCTGGATACAATGTTGTCTGATCTATACTGTCCTCAAATATCTATTAATATGATCAAATATTTTTTTTAAAGAACGCCATAGAGTTTTGAATAGAATCGAAATACTTTTAGAATACATAGTTTTGCCTGTTCTTCGCTGTAGAAAACGACCAATTGGAACCGAGCACTAGCTTTTGACGTTTAATAACTGCCCATGTAGGTCTATATGAAATAAAATGCCTAGCAACAGATCATGATGACTTTTTTGCCGTTATTCGGAAAAAAGTGGGGTCGCTTATGAGGAGGGTACGGGGAAGCTTGTGGCTTCCCAGCATCCTGAAAACCATAGCTGAGGATGTGCATGCTCCTGTGTTCAGACATTTCGTTCGTCTGATGATTAATTAGGGAGGGTCTCTCTCTGTTAGTTACCGGGACGGGGCGGGGTGTCTCAGCGCAGGGCCATTTATGAATCTCAGAGGAGATTATTTTAGAAATAGTTTTAGTCATTGTGTGTGTGTTATTATTATTATTACTAACAATAGTTTTTAAGTCTTATGTATACTAACCATTGGATCATGATGTCCAAAAAATTTGAATTTGAATTTGAATTTGAAGATCAATCTAAAACCAATAAAACTTAACTAAAACAAAACAGAATCATGACATCACGTAATAAAATTTAAATTGAGTCGGTCTGCATTCAAGGGTGCGCTGCCGAGTGCCGGGTGGCTGAATCTAGTTAGGTGTAAATGGAGGCATCGTTTATGTACGGAGCGGCGTAATGCAGCAGGGCGCAGGGCTCCCAACCCATGCATACTAACGCGCTGGGTAATAAGTAGCCTGATTCCCTGATTCTATGTTTACCCCTCATCTCTAGCTGGCCTTTGCCCCGAGCGACGTCAACCGCTCAATATAATACGAATTTGAATGTAAACGGAAAATTTCGCTTGTGACTGGGTTTGATTGTGTGATGCATTATTGGATATGTCGACGCTCTTTTAGAAAGAAGATCGTAAACGACAGTGTGCAGTTTTTACAGGTATGGGCTTTCTTGCTAGTTTCATTTTACACAGCCTCTTTTTATAATGTGAATGTGAGAACACTGCAGGCTCCACAGACATTATATATAAAAAAAATAGTTTTTGGCACGTGATATGATGACTCGTCTACACTGTTCTTTTAAACTGTAAGAGCTCAGCAGGGACTGCTTCTGACCGGAAGATTCGGCCCCGGTACGAAAGGCAACGAAGGAATTGGACTAGGTTTTAGTCAGTAAAAGTCTGACACTATCTCCCGCTTCGCCCAAGGGCGCGGAGTTGACATTGGATGATTGTCCCACCTACAAAAAAAATACCTATACCCAATTATTGTAAAAAATATTTGTTTTTATAGTGTCACCGTGGAGTATCTTGCGGTCCTTCACCATAGGTAATGCCTAATTGGAATGCACAGGTCGAGCTTCTGACGTTTTAAACTTAAATAAATTAAAGTATTTTTTATAGCCCTACGGCCTACGGGCCCATAAAAATACCTAATTACAGACCGTTTATAGTCCGTAAGAAAGCGTAGTCCAAACGAGCACAAGTCTGGTGGTCTGTAATGAACCGTGGTCGTGAAATAAAATATTTCTGAATTGAATAGAATTTTCAATAATATGATGCAGAAAAAGGTTTGTGCTGTATTTACAATATATTGAATTTACTTTTCCAGTTCTTTTCAATTTTCATCGCAATATTCTTTGAATAACTTAACCAATATGGTCTTTGAAGTAATAACAAATCTGCTTATTTGTATGAATAAGGAACATAACGACCAGCCTTCGATAGTATGTGATGCGGGTGAAGTCATTAATGCAAAAAGTGTTACCTCACAGCCAGGCCATGGGCAGTCATGGTTTATTACGACCTAAATGTAATAATACTGTGCGAGTTAGTGTTATTATACAATATAATAACCATGATAATGTGACTAGGAAAATTGTTGTATAGTCACACGGTTTGTTGGCCTAGGTAAAATAAGCTTGTGCTGTGGGATTGAGCGCAAGTTTCTGCGGCTCTAAAACGTAAGGAGCATTTGGACACAGGTAGGTTTTAGTCTGTCTGGCACCCGCTCTCCCTCTACTCAGTCAGAGTAATTTAGAAGTTAACTTTCAAATTGGCAAATAGTGCCCAGCACGCCACCGTCACGACTATAAGACAGACTTGAACGCTAATAAATCTTATAAGAAAGTATTGTTTTTTAGGGTTCCATACTTCAAAAAAAAATACGGTACTCTTATAGGATCGCTTTGTCGTCCGACCGTCATTCTGTCTGTCTTGCTTCGAGAATTGTTATTTGCACGAAATTCTCAGAGCGCGAGACCGGCTCACACTTGCCCGGTTTTTATTATTAATTTGTATTGTTAAAGGATGAAATCATCGAGTTACTCGTTGACGCTAAGTGCACGCTTTTGCTTATTTGGCGTGGCGAAAAGTTAAGCTTGTGAGTACAACTGTCTGTCAGACACGAATGTTGCATGAAAACCCACTCTGGGGTGTAATAAAACAATAATGGACAAAAAACCTTTTTTTCTGAAATCCATTACGCACTCTTTACGAGTCTTGTAACACTAACACATAAAGTAGCTAAATATATCAATCACGGCATGTCTACTGAACAGTTGAGCGGTTCTACGGCAAAACCTAACTACAAGCGGTTATTTAAGAGGGGAAGCAACCAACTGGCGGTAATCACAATAAATACAATTATGCAATGAACACTTTTTAACAATAGAACATAAATCGACGCCAGGAACGCGACGCGGATGTACTACATGACACTCTAATGCAGAAATAAATATTGCCATTAAAAAAATAACAAAACGGTTATAACAAACGTGGTTTTTACCGATAAAATGACATTTAATGTCTGTTTGATGCTGAATTAAATTCTTATTGTGGTTGCCAGCCATTATTTTATTAATAGCATTATAAATGGAGGTGAATTGTCATAGAGCGGATAATGAGGAGAGTTTTTGTCATGTGTCCTTTGCCGTCACCGGCTATTAAGTGCGACCCTGCGGCAGCGCCTGCGCCGCTCCCAAGCACGTATCACTTACCACTACGAGACGCTATTTGGGGTATAATAGCCGAAAACAGTCGCATGTAGACGAAACTTTTTGCTCTAACAATACTTAGATGTGTTTAAAATGTTTTTTTTTTTTTATAAAACGGCCACAATTTTTCCGTTCTGTGTCTCGTAATGGGAATTCTGTTTTTAAATTGTACGACAAACTGTAATAGCCGAAATGAGTTTAGAACACGACAACCCGCGGCGACGCGCTGGCAAGCTGGGCGACCGGCGCACGCGCACCGTTGCGTAAAAAGCACCGCGAACGGCGAGCGGTGCTTAATGCAGATAATGAGACCATCATCGTTTACAGAAGTAAGTTTAATTAACGTAAAAAAGCGCGTTTACTCTAACCGCCGCGTTATCGCGACCATCTCGCCACTTATAATGACTTTTGTTCATTATTTAGTTGCGCGCTCTACATGTCTGAGCCGTTTCCGGCCGCACCGCTTCTAAATACCAATTTTATGCTCATGTGACTGTTTGATTTCATATATGCGCTCATTTTAGTTTCAATTTGAGAAGCTGTTTAATTAATTTTCAGCCATAAAACATAGTGTGTTAGATAACATCGCCGTGGAAAGTGGAATTTAGGCACGTATAGGTATAATTAGTGTAATTGCTAACTGTTCTCGTAAGTGTAGCGCTGAGTGATCTCGGCTTTGTTAGAAATGAGATAATTTTTACTTATTTATTTTTTTACATGCAAGTAGAGATGGGTGGTGGGTAAAAACCCATCGGGTATTTACCGGGTAAAACCCTATTTGGGTATAAACAGGGTATTTACCCGGGTAAAAACCCTGCATTTAGGTATTTACCCGGTATTTACCGGGTAAAAACCCATCTCTACATGCAAGTAGAGACTTAGGGATTCTTAGCGTACCTACTTTCAGGAAAGGTTTTGCAGTATAATTTTGACCTTTTGTGCAGGTTTCATATAAGGAAACATTGTTCACTTCCAGGAAAGAAAAAACTTATGCGGTTTAGTTTTAACTTTTTGAACTTGTTTTGTATAAGGAAACAAAGATGTTTTTACCGAATCATTTTGCCCTACTCGTGTAGATTGCATGTTTAATAATAATTTTAAATGCAAAATCATTTACTACAGAAATATATATTATAGCAAAAAGATACCAAACTTATTAAGTACCTATGTGTGAATACTGTATTATTATTTAAATAAATATGATTGGTAGAGGAAAGGCAGCAACAGGCAACTGAAGGACCTTTGGTAGGTTTTAGTCGTTTTTTTGTAGTTATTTGATGATTACCCACCTTAAAAAAATACTAATTATTTTCTATGTCTACAACATCATTTTTAGTCTAAGCGAAATTTGAATATTCAGATATTGTTCAGAATCAGTAACTGAATGGATTCCAATAGTTTTTATACCATGTTATATTTTTATATTTTATACACCACCGTGACACTAAGTACAACATAGGTCACGGCAGGTCATAGCAAGCATTAGGTGCCAGCTAACAGCTGGGAGCAAGTGCAAAAGAATCCCTCGTTCGTCTGGTTGGCCCGGTGACTACGTATTTTTGCTAACATAACAAGCTTATAACTTTGTAATTTTTCATGATACAGTTATGAAATTTTGTACATAGATTCTTTACATAAAAATACTAGACACGTATTTCGGGTTTCGCATATACTGTAACTATTGTTGTATATAAGGAGCCAGGAATATTCCCAGCAGTGGGAACATTAAAAAGGCTGATGATGATGATGATATAAGGAGAAACGGACTGAGGGACATATCTACGCACAGTCGCTACTGGGATTCATCATCAACACCATCATTTCAGCAGACAAACGTCCACTTCTGGACATAGGCCTCCCCCAAGTGTCGCCACAACGATCGATCCTGCGCGTCCCGCATCCATCGGATTCCCGTAACCTTCACCAGGTCATCGGTACTGGGATTAGAAACGTGAAATTTTGTACGAACCTTCCTTTTATGACGTTAGCGAGCACTAGAAGGGGTTTTTTTTAAATTCACCTTTTAAGAGGGTAAAAAGAGGAAATTTCGTTTGTATGAAAAATCTCATTCCGTGTACTACACTTGAAAGTTAGCACAAATAGTAGCCTAAGTTATTAATAAAGGTTGTCATTATTTGTTTTGAAAACTACCCCCAATAGAACAAATTATTGGGCTTAACCCTTCAGATACCGTCAATTAGAGACACAATAGTAAGACAATAGATGCGCGGCCACCGGTGGTCGCTTGGGGATTCATGAATTAAAGATTGTGTGTTATTGTTGTTTTTATGGTATGATTTTTTTTATTTCTACAGATTACAAAACACTTGTTTAGAAATAAATATTAAACATTGCATTGTTTTTTTCTTTTTTTATTTCTTAGTTTCTGTACAACACATTAGTTTAGGCTGCAATGTTGTACAAGTAAATTGTAAATAAATAAATTACTTATTTAAACATTTGCACCTAACCCAACTAACCAAAATGAAATAATAAAGCCTGTCATTATTAGTTTTTTTCGCCGCGGTACGAGGAGAGCCGACCCCAAATAAAGGGACAAGGCTAGGCAAAGGAGAGAGAGAAGAGAGAGATTATTAGTTTTTTTCACGTCGATATCTACGTAAAAACTTACATAAGTATAGTTCGATTCCCGGATCGAGTCTCAAAAATGTTTTGAATCGCAAAATGTTATTTTATGTTTAACTGCATAACGGTTTTCATAATTTTCCTTTACCTATGCTATAAGAGTCAAGCTTACTTCTTGCCTAATTTCAGGATTTTTGGTAAACAGGAAATACCCTATAAGTTTTTATTTCCTTGCGAGTGTCTATATATGCGCTGTGTGGTAAATGTTGTTTATTCGTAATTGGCATATATGCTAATTAAAACAGTACCTAAGAATTTTGTTTAAATGTACATATATATGCACTATAAATAAATAAACCTACTCTATCATTAAATAGCGACTTAGTAGTTTGATTTTTTCACAGCTCCAAAGCACAAAAATATATATGTACAGAAGTCAATCTACATACAAAGCGCGCTCGAGCATCGCACACATAGACACCGCTCACGGACACGATATCTCGGTAGCGTCTCGGACCGCTCGTCGAACAATTCCGGCTCAAACGCTCATTAGTGTGCGTCCACCGAGCGTAGGTATAATAAGTGAAGTACATACATGAGATTGTCTTCTGTACTTATCTATTTTGTGTCCAAAGAGTACCAGACCCTAATTTCAGCCTAATACCTCCATGAATGTCTGAGAAAAAGATTCTAGACCGACAGATAACACAATAATTCAACAAGGTCTCCGTTTTTTCCATCTGAAGTACGGACCCCTAAAAACTTTAAAATACTCAAATAGCCTCGTTTTCCACAATTCAGTACAGTAAAGTAGATACAAAATTAATAGGCATGCACACATGCCATTACATTTTCACGGTCCGAGGCGTACATTGCTCAACATAAGTTTCGTACGGCCGTTCATGGTGATCTCTTACATAACTAGTACACATTCTGTCACCGTCTGTACATAACGTTACAGCTATTTGATTTATCAAGCGGTGAATTGTTTTTAATGACTATATTTAGGTTTTACGTTTGTATTACGGGTCTCTGAAAACGCCTAAAGCAATGTAACATTATCTGTCCACGCACACGGGCTTCAAAAAAACGCCGCCACAAAAAACGCCAGAAACGGCCACCAAAAACGCTAGAAGCCGCCGCCAAAAAGCAGCTGAAGCGCGCGACACTTTGTGTTCGGAGAAGCTTGAAGCCGCTTCAAGCGTTTTTTTATGGTAACACCGCTGCCGCACACGAACGTTTTTTTGAAGCCCGTGTACAGTATGGTGAGCAGGGAGAAGTATGAGAATGAGGTGGTTGAGTCACCGAAATTACGTGCGTTGCTTTCGGTTTCAAACCATAGAATAGAATAGAATCAACTTTATTGTACTCCAAAATAGTATAAATTTTACAGAAACTTAAATCTATGGGTACAATGGCGGTCTTATCGCTGAAAGCGATATCTTCCAGACAACCTTGAGATGGAATATAAGAACTTAAACTAAAAAAGGGGGGAGTTTGCGGTGTACTGCAAACAATATTAATCAAGGAAAAATTTACTAAGGGAAAAAATAATAATATATAAGAATATATCACTACATAACATAAAACAAAGTCGCTTTTTCTGTCCCTATATCCCTATGTGCGCTTAAATCTTTAAAACTACGCAACGAATTTTGATGCGGTTTTTTTTAATAGATACAATGATTCAAGAGGAAGGTTTATATGTATAATATTGCACCCGAGCGAAGCCGGAGCGGGTCGCTAGTTTAAATATATACCTTAGATTGTAGTTGGTGCCGAGTTGACTCAAAACCAGAGCAGTTTTCAGGACTCATTTTGAGTGACGATAATAATTGTAGAGCGTAATTCATTCTCAATCATTTATTTATATTATACTAGCTTATGCCAGTGGCTTTGCTCATGGTAAAGTAGGTTTCTCCATACTACACAAACACAAACTTAGGACCCCCGTTTCATGCTTTTTCAGTTTGTATACTCGTACATCATAAAAGAAATCTCAGTGCAAGTTTAGGCTGAGCACATAAGTGAGAGCAGTGGTGGCCGAGTGGTAATGGCCCCGACTTACGAGTTGTAGATCGCGGGTTCGAACTTAACTAGGCGTATTACTTTGTGTAATTTATTTCATCACCACTGCTCTCAAAACATCGTGAGGAAACCGGCATGTCCTAGAACCAAAAATTCGAAGATATGTGACATTCCCCAACCATCACTGGGCCCGTGTGGTGGATCACGGCTCATTCCCTCTCCTAGAGAGGAGGCCTAAGTCCCAGTATTGGGAACATTTAAAAGGCTGATGATGATGACATAAGTCAGAACTTGGTCTTTTTGGTTTCTTGGTCTTATAAATTTCCACCAAATTAACAAGACGAGTAACAAACATAAACTCTTTATGTACAGTCAACAAATTAGATAAATAACCAGGTCACCAGATATAGTTAAAACCGATTGATAGATATGAATGTAATATTATTAAATTCAAAGCAAATTTATTTATTTATTATATATCTACTAAAAATTTATTACATTTATACATAAAAAAACTTAAATACTAAATAAACTATTTAAACTAAAACCTAACTATGTACATAAATATGATACAAAAAGACAAAGCACGCTCAGGCGTCAAAGTACTCCTCCACATCGCTGTCATCCGGAAATGTGCCCAGAAGACTGGCAGCATTGCCACGTTGAATGGCAATGCTAATTCTTTGGGCAAAGAACGAGCCAGCCCTCTGGTCACGTAAAGTGTCGATCAGTCGGCGTGAAATATCCTTGAAAAGGAGACGCGCACTCGGACCCCATGAACCAAGCGTTTCGACCCCAAACGGCTCAAAACTGTAATTACCAATAAGGTTACGATATTTCCGCCGTTTAAGGGTCTCAGCAGCAGAAGCAGCAGCACCAGCACAGCCCGCCGTACTTGGAATATGGGATGGCGCAAGGGTATCGACACAGGTTGCGTCCCACACCAGAGGCCTACCCACCTTCCACGGTACCAACGTCATGCCATCTGGTCTCTTCCCATCGTCACGTACCAAGCCATTTGGTTCTAATACGGCAGGTACGCCGGCGGTGACAAGAGCTCGACGAATAATATCGTTGATGCTAGCGTGTCGTGGTATGCGGCCTGCGCTCCTGCAACAAGACAGGCCATGGTGTCCGAGACTGTCGACAGCTTCTCCACAGTGGCACCGATGTGGAGCAACACAAGGTGCGCCTAAGCGTAGACAGGTAGCTAGCCGAAACGAGGCGTCATCCATCATAGTACCTATGGTGGATGACGGGAGTGCCTGAAGCCATAAACCCGACTCCCATTCCCCCACAGCCAGCAGACGCGCACGCTCAGCAGTACTTGACGACGTATTCAATAGGTTATTCCGTACAATACTGCAGAGCGGCACATCCCACCGTCTCTGTGAGGACAGGTTGTCGGGCAAATCCGTGTTGGGACAAGCCATTTTCCAAGCGTTCAACGCATCAGACAAGCACGGTACCTCAACATCAACCAGTGTGGAAGATAAAATATTCCTGGTTAATGTTTCAGTACTGTGCACCGAGGAGAGGAAAGCTGGTAAACTTATACTAGAAATTTTGCGGACTCCAAGGCCACCTAGCCGGATGGGAAGCGTGGCTTGCTGCCATGCTCGGTCGTCCAAGGCCACATTAAGGATTGAAGATAAAGTGTTCCTAATAATTTGATCGACTTTTTCCAAAAGTTGTGGATGTTTCCAAAGATGGGAAGCGCGAAGACTATACGTAAATTTTGGCCCAAAACAACAGTATCGAATGAGTGTGAAAGCCGAATGTATGTTTATTTTGAAAAGTCTTTCCGAGACGTCATTAAAATTTCAAAGTAAATAAACAACTCATTAATAAAATTAAAATCCATTCATATCTCTATCGATTTTCATGATAACTTCAATTTTAGCTGACGACTCTGGTTACATATCTCCTTTGCTCACTGTACATAGGTGAGCTTAACTCAAAGGTGAGTTTTCTTCCAGCAAACCTTTGAGTGATAGAAAGAGATAAAAAATAAAGGGTATATGTATTATCGGTTACCATCAAGTCATCTTTAGGAGGCATTCGATGTTGTAAGAGTTTTAGACCCTTACAATATCTGTAACTGTTTAACCTTTTCGACGCCCATCTATATAATACGCGACGTGTCCTCCAGCGCCACGCAACAAATGTAAAAAAATATTTTCTGGCGTTTTTGTTTCTATTGAATATAAAATAAACAAGAACTTATTATGTGTGAAAAAGTTAAAAATATGGCTGGACAATTTTCCATAAAAGCAAAATAAAAGGTCTTATAAAAGTCGTAAATTTATTTTTTAATATTTATATACTTCTAATCAAGTAGTGGCGCTGAGGGCACGAAAATCTCGAACTTGTATGCAAGTGATTGGCGTTCAAAAGGTTAATGATGATAATAAAAACAAGCAGCCTCTCTCAGCCCTGCGTTCAAAAATAACCAGAGTCGAGTAGAGTTGCGACACCGGGTCGTTCTTTTACAACTCGAGTAGCTACCCTAGAGTTAAAACAACTAACCCTAACGCTGAGCAGGGTAGGTTGGAGTAAGCGGCCAATGCTTTTTTTTTGTCGACGGGGAAAATCATCTTATAACAAAACTCGCTCTTGAGTGGAGCGGGAGATAGTGTCAGACTCTTACTGACTAAAAACCCCGCGCCGTTCCTTCTAGCCTTCATACCGGGGCTCTAGTTTCCTTTCGGATAACCCCGACCAAGCGGCCAATGCTTGAAATTAACAGTTAAACTCCGTTCGCATTCAAAAATGCCAGGGTAGAGTAATTACCTTATGACGTCATTAGAGTTAACTCTAAACTCTGAACGCAGCTCAGGTTTGCTATAATCAACATAATTAAAACTTAATTGATCCATACCATAAATAATTTTGTCATATATGTAATATTCTATTAATATGATTGTAACAATCAAGCCATTATTCTGTTAATAGAATAGTATATGACTGGACAAAACGGTTATCCTGTGAAATAAAATTCGTTTCAACATGACTACGGAGATGATATCATAATTGATACCGTCGCACCAATTAAACGTATAAATAGACCCAGTAACCATAAACTGCTTATGTTTTACAATAGAAATTATTTCGAATTACGAATGTTTTACCATCTTAATATAATAACAGGCAGTTGCACCACATGTCCTTTTGAAGGATATAATTTTATTACCAATTCAACTTAACTACCCGCAACAGTAATAGGAAAGATAAAAAAAAACGTAACTCGACATAAACTATTGAACGTACAACAAAAAATTATATGAGCAAGTATCAAATAGTTTTACATTTGCAAGTGAACAGTAATCATTAATGTGGGTTACACAGCCTATTAAACTGTCAGGGAAATAGTCAATAGGCGCGTAAAAAGAAATTAGTGTCGTGGTTACCTAACAGTGGCTTTATAACTAAGTTAGTGCATTTACAAGGCGGCGATAGTGTCAGCGAATCACTTCTAGACACAACAAAGAATATCTGATTAAGAGTACGCGAGCACGCAAACTGTCTCGCACACGCATTCGCAATACTACGTCAACTTTTTACTCGTCTCAAGATTGCTTGCACAACGATCAAAATTGTGTGATGTTAGTATACTGTATAACCGTGTTGCGTCACCAACCTAATAATGTTGGTGGAACAAAGACGAGCAATTAAATAAGTATTTGTTAAGCTTGCTGAAGTAAAAACTCTAAATTAATATGCCAAGCTTCCTGATAATGAGTAATTATTGCAATTAGAGTACGGTCAGCGAGTTAGCTGTCAGGTATTTTATTTGTTGCGAGCCTTGTTTAATTAGTTATAATATTTAATTAACGCATGTCATGCTGCTGATCTTTAGGTACGGATAATTTTAAATGGACAAATTAGTTTTATACTAATTAAGTATATTTTTTGTACAAATAAGACTTGCTTCGGTAAGCACTTACAGGCAGGTAGGTGGCAAGCAGTAGCCAACCTAATGTTTCAGATCGTAAGAGGAATTTAAGTGATTTTTCTTTGAGTTAAATGAGGAAACTAATTATTAGAAGAGCATGCTCAGTGTCGAAGTAAGCCAGTGTGAGGCCTGTAGCAAATTCCAAAGTTGTTTTTCCTTAGTACTCAAATACTTGAATTAAATTATTCTACAGCCTATCAATGGACAATAATCCGGTGATATGATATGATAATGATGCCTATCATATAAAATCTAACCAGTCTTGTTTTTGTACTTCTAATCACGCTTCTCACCCAACTCAAAGGGCCCGTATCTTTCGAATACCCGCAAATATGTTGAAAGTTTTCAGTTATCCATTGATTCGCAAATAGAAGAAGAAAATCTAGAATTTGAATACACAGCACTAAAATAACAAATAAAAGCACCTGTATGCTTCAGTATGCTGACGGTACTGTGAGGGGAGAGCGGGGTGCGTTGCGCAGCCGCCACTCGCGACACAATTATGTCATTCGATCACAACAATTACGTGGGAATACATTTGATATCTACACAATTATTGATTTTGTTAGCTGCGCCCGCTGTAATGATTATACTTGCATGCGAAATGATAGGCATCTCCAAGATAATCTTATGATTACGGATAAATTGCGCTTTTCTTACTGGCTGATCTAGATGAGAGGAAGATGAAAAATAGTCTACTTAGTGTATTGAAAAATCAAACATCGTCATCATTGATTTGTTTAGTATTTATTAGTTTATACAAACATATTTTACGTATTTTATTATTATAAACAACTTAATTTAATTATACGACATTACAGTATTTGAAATATCTGTTATTTATTTTTTGTGCACACCTACCACAGTATGACAGTGTTGTCTTTTTTAACCAGAGGTAGAGAATCTCTTGTTGCAGGAAGTCCGCCTATGTAAGTACTACTACTGTACATGAAGTTTAAATAAATGTGCGACTAATCATAATCTTAGAGCTATTCTTGGAATCTAGAATATTACAGCTACAAAGGGTGATGTTCCAAAACAATGCAGAATTAGTATAGGCACCAATCTGGACATGGTACAAGGATAAACGGTTAACTGAGACGGTCAGGTGAGATAGCGGTCAATCGCGAACGTAAAAGAAACTGCGAGTCAAACTAATGGTTCCATACAAACTTACCTATATCATCATCATCTTTCGAAAGACGTCCACTGCTTGGCCTCCCCCAAGTATCGCCATAACGAACGGTCCTGTGCGTCTCGCATCCACTGCGTTCCCACGACTCTCACTAGGTCATCAGTACATCTTGTGGGAGGACTTTAACTTATCTATGTAAATAATTCGACTCCACAATCGAGTTACGAAGATTTTCCGAATTGCAAAAAAGTAATTATTTGATGATGTCACTAGAAATTCGCGGTTATCAGGCTTTTTCAGGATTTAAGGTCAACGGTAAGTGCCCTATGTGTTTTGATTTCCTTGCGAGCGTTAAAATATGCGCTATAAACGGAGCATAAACGGTCTCATCTTTAGTTTGCGCTGACTTCAGAAGTTTTATTCTTTCACTGCTCCAAGGCCTGACAGCCTTGATTATTTGTTACCACGCTTTTTTTAGACTAAGGATCTTGACAGGTGGATAGATGGACAAGAAAATGATGCCATAAGGATCCTATAAGGATTATTTAGTTGTTTTAGCTGATATTAGGTTAACACTTTAGTAGGTCACGCAGGTGGTGTTTTGTCTTGAATGTGTGTGTAAGTTTACGTACACTTTTTTGCCTGTGTGCGTAAACTCGCAGCGCTCGGAAAATACTTCACGCTCACAGAAAAAAATTGCACACACATCTAAGACCTTCATGAGGTGAGCTACTAAAATAGTAAACTATTATATATTATACTAAATAGTGATATTCACCTTCATTGTGAACTTTAAAAGCAATCTAACTTTTATTACGTTGTTGACTTTGTATTCAACAAAACTAAAAACGACATTGAAATTATCGCCTTTGCAGCAAAAAAAAGTCGCCAGACGGTCTACAAATAATACATTAATGAACTACTATAATAATAATTTCTTAACTTATGAATGAAGTAGAAATTGCCAAGATATCAAGGAACCATGACTGATTGGCTACACGTTTGATAACATATCCGGAGTAATATCCGACGACGTACCTAACCTCGCCGTATTTTTGGAAGACATCATTAACAAAGGGGGCACATGAAAGACCAACCGCACCGGAAAAGTGCAGAAACGTTACAATAGTAATTAAAAGCAACGATTCCTTGGAAATCGATAGCAAAAAAAAAAACAACTGTAACGCGCCTCGATACTGAGAACGGAAACGCGCGATAAACGCTCTAGTTTGCCGAGAACGAGCGGCTAATAAATTTATTATCATTTAAAATTATCATATTTGTAATATAAATTGCGAGTAGGAGCCATAAAAGTGGTGTGATTAGAGTTTTTCAGGTGATGGCGGGCGGCGGGAAGCGTGAAATTACTGCCGACGCACACTCGTCGTGTCGCCTAGCTGCGCCTGCGCACACTGGAGTTGCGGTGCGACGTCGAGCGACGACGCTAGACTAAGCTAAAATTGGTGACAAGCTTTTGAGACAGGTCTTAATTTTGGTAACTCCAAACTGGATAATGCCCATATTTATTTATTTCCTGATAGTTACAACGCGGAGAACTTTAAGTCAAGTCTGGATAACTTATTTCTGAGCATGCGCGGTCCTTTGTCAACAATCAGGTGATATAGTGATCAAGTACGAGCCTATCAATAATAAAAAAATATATATGTAAGTACCTATATATCAAAAATTGTAACTTGTTAAAATCATTATGCCCCAGAATACGAGTAGTAGCAATTTACATAACTCACCTGACCTTTTTCCTCTTCTACAAAACAATTTGTACAACACTATGTTGACCATTCACCCCGTGCTGCCATAACCTCAAACTTGAACAAACAACACTTATGTTCTTTGTAAACATATCTTATGCACCGCATAGCCAACTTCTTCACGTGAAAAAGGTGTGAGTGTATGCGTGTGAGTGTATGCACACATCCGTACTACTTTCAATAAACGCTTAGAGCATTTGTACTATTAAATAGCCTTACATGCGATTAAAGGTTCATGCGAGCGTGAAATGAAAATTGTAAATGCAGTATACAGATGGAATTCGCTGGAAGAAGTTGTTTTTATTCCATATAACTCATTTAATGGTTCTCTTGACCCAAGTATTGTAATAATGGAAGCGTCAAGTATGAGGGATATTATCGATTACTTCATTATAAACTTGTCGTTTACACTCGTGCTATAAATTTCCATCGATATAAGCTATGATGTGATAAAAACAATTATAGCTACTTCCCTCAGGCGATGTACATGATATAGTACAGCCATTTACGTAAAAATATCTAGATTCAAATGTGTTGAATAGAACATTTGTATGATAATGTTTAGCTTTTTTTGTGAACCACTTAAACAGATGAAGGGCGCAAGTTCAGTACTAGGAATGTACTCACAAGGCGTAACTATAACTTATTTGATATACATAACACCAATCCCTTATAAAATGTACTACTCACCATTGTTTCTAATGACTGTGCAACTACACAATACGGTTAGCTTTTAAAAATAGAAATATGTTAATTGAAAAAAAAAAAAGTTTTATTTAGTGTATCTATGTGTCGGAGTTTGTTTCCTGTACTTTCTCCATGAAGGACTATTGTGTTGTCTTTTTTTTAATAAGTAAATAGTTTGTAGATATACATACGTATTAACTCAGGATTTTTACGTAATAAGATTTAAGTTAGCTGGTACGAGGTGTACCGTTTTCGGTACACTACGGCCTAAGAGGTTAAAATGTAACAAATATAAGTAATTTTTAAAGTTGGAAGGGGAAACTGTTAAATAACAGATAATGATGCCCGTAATAAAATATGACATCATTATTAGCTAACGTGAGATAGTGCGATATTTCCAACTTCCTGATTTATACAAATGTTTAAAATACTTAATAATTTAAATTGCTGCTTTATTTAATAACTAATTTTGAAGTTGTTTTCAGTGATTATATTCTTTTTGAGTTCATCATCAGTCTTTTTAATGTTCCCACTGCTGGGACTCAGGTCTCCTCTCTAGGAGAGGGAATGGCCCGTAATCCACCACGCGAGCCCAGTGCGGGTTGGTGAATGTCACAAGTCTTCGAACATGTCTTTAATTCTTTTTGAGTTATTATGAAATATTTTACATAATGAAACAACCTAATACCCTTTTTGTTAACTCAATCCTTTCCAACGTCTTCTCTGTGGTACATTCGTGCTGAAGAAGACTTGATTCACCTCCTTCTTTATGACATAACCACACGACGCTATTGTTAAAGATATTGTATTCGTGTGTGTAGTTTTAATTGTGTATATAATCGCTGGCTGCGTCTGAGTCGCTCTACTGTGACCTAACAGTAATTGCAGCACTTTGCCGTTTTTTCCATCGGCCATTAGTGCTCTTTACGAGTTGCACTGAGCATGCACGAATTGCACGATAGAAGCATTAAAGTTTATATTAGTGTATTCGGTATTTCGTCTGCAAATGTGGAAATAACGTATTAATTTCCGTGTTGTTATCTAATAGTAAACTATTTGTTAGGATTAGTAGTGCAAGTGTTTCATGGGTTGAGCTATTTTTTTTAAATGATGACTCGTTTTGTTCAATTTTTGTTCTGTGTTTCCTGATAGCTACAACTTGGGGGTCTTTAAGTCAAGAGTGAATAGGTTACTTCTAGGCAAGCGTGTTCCATCGTCGACCACATCATCGCTTACCATCAGGTGAGATGGTGGTCAAACGCGAGCCTAATATTAATAGCATAATAATAATTAAAAAAAATGGGTTAAAATAATTTTGTAATGTCTTTAATTCCTCGATGATGAGATACTGTGGTAGGTACTGTACCCTTAATAATAAGGTAAAGCTTTTTCGATTTAGATTCGAGGTGTAAGCGGCTAGTTAGGCAGTGCACTAAGGGTATTCCATTAGGATATTCTCAATATAATAACGCGTTCAGGGTGGATGGTAAAATGTGGGCGAGGATAGGTGAATTGTATATATTCACCTACTTATCTTTTTGTATCTTACCACATGTTCTGTTCTGTGCTTCAAAAATTTTTTTCTAGAAAAACAGTTTTTTCAAAGTAAATATTGTTTGCCTGCTGCGGTATTCCCGTGCAAATATAATTTAGTTGTCTAATAAGGCTACAGTGAATTGGCTCTTACACAACGCCCCTAGCCAAGTTACAACAGTTTCGCTTGCGTCGAACGCTGTGAGTTGACCTTGCCGCCAATTCTTTTGTGCTGACCACATGACTGAGCGTTGAGATGACGTCATTCCCGTATATTTGAAGCTTTCTACTAGCGTTAACTATTGCAAAATAGCAACTTGGCTAGTGGTACTGGTGTGCCTCACCATCAACGATTGCATCACTCCTTACCATCAGCTGGAATCGCAGTACTAGTTTATTTTACGTAAAAAAAACTTTTCTCCTTAATTGATGTGATATAGTAGACAGAGTGGCGTTGGCCAACCTATTTGATGTGTTCTTGAAGAATTAGAGCAACAAAATGTGTTACACGCTATCGAAAGAGTAAAGGGCTTTGAAACCTTTGCCCTCGGAAAGATATTATATAATTTAAAACATTTTTATTTGGTTTTATTTTTATGGTTTGTGATAAGAAGACTTCATTCAGAATACTTCAATGTACTCTTATATTCAGAATGATTTGTTTTCCTAGATGGGAAATTATTAAATAACTTCTCTCGTTGTGAGTGTAACGAAACTAAGTGTCAAACTGACTAAAACCCACCTGTGTTCCTTCAGTTGCTCTTTGCGTACCAGGGCCGTGGTTATCTACTCGTTCAAACAATCCTGCACCGAAACTTAAATATACAATGTGGCAGGCAATAAATAGTTCAACCAGAAATCAATCTTAACAAAGCAATGCACAAAAAGTTACAAAAAAAACATTTTCAAAAAAAATTTAAACCGACTTCAATGTAAAAAACACTGAAAAGTACAAAATAATTTTAATTTCGGAAGTCATTTTCAGTTAATTTTTATTTAGTTTCACCTGTCCCGATGTTTGTCTGTCATCAAATCTTGTAAATTACATTTGATCCCCTTCCCGGTTACCGATTGAGCTGAAATTTTGCATCCACGTGTAAATCAGATGGTAACGCAAAATTATTATGACATGGAGCTGATCCAATAAACCAGAAGGTGGCTATAGGAACTTAGTAGTTAAACAACACAACCCCATCGAGTTTGGGTTCATATAATTCGTCTTGAGAGTATTAATTATATAGGTATACCAAGCTATAAAAGCCTGTTATAAAAAAAATGTTTTTCATTAAAAACTTGTTTTGTACTAATTAAATATGGGGGTGTATATTGGGTCAGCTTCCATTTTAACAAGATTTAGCTGCATACTAGTATTCTAGATGGAGCGACAGCCTGTTCGACCTCCACAACACAGTAACTGGGTAACACGCTACCCCTTGGCAAGACTAGATTTTCACTTGGATTTCTTTCTTCTGACTAAATGTATAGACTGTCAACTACACGACGAGACT
The DNA here is from genome assembly GCA_949319445.1 of Mythimna lalbum. NCBI lineage: Eukaryota > Metazoa > Arthropoda > Insecta > Lepidoptera > Noctuidae > Mythimna > Mythimna lalbum. The sequence continues at coordinate 17,420,645 of OX439346.1, read as the reverse complement.
GTTCTACAAACGTCAATCGGGATCAACGGCTTGACGTGTTTTCCGAGCGGAGCGGAGGAATTTTGGTCACCCATCTTTAAATTAACCTTGACAAACGTTGCTTAACTTTGAGTATTGACTCTGGCCTACTAACTAGTTGCAAACAATATAAAATTAAGAAAACCTTTTTCATGCATTAAGTAGATTTAAGATTTTGCTCCATAAAATCTCTTTTTACTCTCTTATCATTGCAATTATTATTACAAATATATTCATATTATTATATATATGTATGTTTATTTTAATTATATGTATTCTTTTTTACTCGTTCTCAATTTTTTTTTATGCGCCTACCATAATGTCTCTGCACCACCCTAGGTTGACTGGCAGAGAATGCCTAAGGCGTTAGGTCCGCCTATGTACTTTGTGTTGCACGAAGATTAAATAAATAATATTAAAACAGTTAAACTAACGTAAATATCATTAAAACAATACATTGATAATAAACATGTCATTGATTACTAAATAGTAATTAAAATAAAAAAGATTTTCTCATTAATGCATGATTTAAAAAGTAATAACATAATTGTACAAAATAATCTATTAAAAATCTATAAGGAGATGTAAATCAAACATCAGCCGTAGGGTATCGTTCTTTTAAACGCCATGTAAACGATTAAAAATGGTTTTTATTTCAACAGAGACAATTATTGTTGTTTAAACCCGATACGTCACTGTTGTATAGCTTCCAGGGACATGTGAACTTCTCACTATAATGGCTGGCTGGAAAGTGAACACGACTCTATATTTCATGTAATTTTACGAGAACCATTTCTTTTCAAGAAATATTATCATTGTTCGTTTCATTTTGTTTTTGTTTTGAAATTTGCCCCACACTAGAAATTAGCTCCTGTATCGGAGCGATGTTTACAAACATACAAACTCATATAGATACACAAGACAACTCGGAACATCTATCTGTAGACCACACAAATATTTGCTCCGTGCGGGAATAGAACCTGCGACTCGCAGTGCAGCAGCTGATCGCTAGCACCAACAATCATTACAATCTGCCTAGTCTTTTTCCAACTGTATTTGTGGTCGCTTCCAGTCAATTCGGATGCAGCAGGACCTCAGTATTTCATATGGAGCGACTACCTACGAGTATCCGATCTCCACAACCTAGTAATCGGGTAACACGACAACAAGAGAATTGAGATCCTCCTACTTTTATGAATTCGGTTTAAAATTAGAATTTATTAAAATGTCTCTTTACAGTACTATAAGTACTTCAAATGGATAGCCTAGCTTTAATAGGCAAAAGTTGGGTAAGTCCCCTCTTTGAGGAGTGGCTGAAAAGACCAAGTGCAACCCCATTTTGTGTCCAGGCAATCTCTGTCCATTCTAGGTTGCCTGGAAGAAATCGCCTGGTGCGATAAGGCCGCCCATTGTGTTTTCTATTGTATGGTTTCTTTTTTGTAAATTTTTATTCTTGATGTGCTTGTGCAATAAAGTATATATACTACTCTGTCAAGAAAGTACCGGGAAAAGATCAATAATACACAAAATGTCTGTTATTCATCCAAATTTATTTTATCACCTTCAAAGTATGCTCCTTTAGAAACGATACACTTGCGCCAACGAATAATCCATTCATCAAAACATTTTTTAAACGCTGCTTCCTGAATTGAGTTCAGTTCTCGCCGCGAATTCTCCTTTATGTCTTCTATCGATTGAAAACGGGAGCCACGAAGTGGTATAACTAAGTTAATAAACAATTTAAACTAATATTTGTTGCTTGGTTATCTTTCCTAGATCTGTTTGCCAGTCGGCAAAGGCCTCCTCCAACCTTTTCCATTCCTTTCTTTCTTGAGCCACTCTGTTCCACGTGACTCCTGCCACTTGTCTAATGTCATCATCCCACCTTTTCTGTGGTCGGCCTCTCTTCCTTTTGCCATGGTGGTACCCAAGGGATTTTGCATGATACAGTTATGAAATTTTGTACACAGATACTTTACATAGAAATAATAGACACGTGTTTTAGGTTTCACATATACTAAAATAATGTTGTATACTATAATGCGTGCTCCATCGTCGACCACCTCATCGCTTACCAACAGGCGAGATGGTAGTCAAACGCGAGCCTATCAATAATTAAGAAAAAAAAACGCACAAAGCGTACAACAGTGTGTAGGAGAAAATCCTACACACCAGTTTTTTTTTTAATTTGTGCTCTTTGAGTATTAAACCTTTTTGTCTTCTATTTCAATTATCAACCTAGCATCAACATTCGGTGATCTAATGGACTAAGTATAATGTAGGAAAATGTTATTTATTATAATGGTACATATGAACATAATATATCATTTTAACCTGGCATACTTGAAATTGGTTTAATAGTGGTAAAATAAAATTGGCAAGAACTGTAAAGTAGCACAGAAACGATACTTTACAATCGTAAAGTAAAATTTTCTTCAACTTTCTATAGTTTTAAACTTTTGTCTTATTAATGATAGGCTTAAAGTCACCCAAGGGGCAATGGAAAGGGCTATGCTCGGGGTTTCAGGCATTGGACGAGGCACCGTGGTGCAGCATGGTATACCTAATTTGGCATAACTAATTTGGGTAGTAATTTGGTTTTTGGGACGAATTTTCTTGTAATGATAATAATTGTTGAACTAAAAAAAATACTTGATTATTAGCTTTGCACTGTTTTTGCATTTAGTTTTGCATTGACACTATTCAAGTTTATAAATACAAAATTAAAAAAAAAACACTTGCAAGGAAAATAAAATTGTCAACTCCTATTGACCGAGATCGCGCTTATTTCAATGACTCCACATATTATCGAGATAGGTAGACATTAGAAATACAAAACTACACCAATTTTGTCTGAAACCAAACCAAACCATCGAATAATTAAAAGTCTCTAAAGTAATTGAAAAAATCCCGCCAACAAACCTTCAACAGTTTATTAGGACACTCAATATATCTAACTAACATAATAATATACTGAACGTTTACCTAATATTTTCTTATTTCTTCCAGAGGTAAAGTTCGTGCCGGGCCCTGGTAAAGGCCAAGATCTGAAGAGAAAAGAAATGCCAGGCGAACGTCTCCTTTTGCGAAGCAGTAATGCTGGTGATGGAGGTGGCCGCACGCGTGAAGGAACGGCCTTACCCACGCCCCAGCTGTCGGGATCAGACCCCGCTTTCTATCCGTTTCTAGTCGTTGAGCTCCTTAGTAGTCCTGAGTTGAGCTGTTTTGAATACTGACAAATGCTTGCACTGGCTAGACAGGTTCACTCAAATCTGTATGGTTCTTTCTTCAAAAGACCATCTGAGACATCTGCATGGTTCTCATGTGATTTGACCATTACACATTTACTGTATGGACTTAATAAGAAACTTTGACCACTAAATTTGTTTCGATGTTTCTTCTTAGGGTATTTAGCTAGCAAAAATCGGCCATATCTAGTTTAAACGACAAAAAAAAAAATTTACGGTTATTTTTTTTTAAACCTGTTGCAAAATAAATATCATTTTGGCTTGCGGAAGGCGAGCAATTGGTAGCTCGCCGTCTGGCCGGCCGGCAACCGTCCAGACCGAACTCGAGTCGTCGACGGCACGTAGTGTACGCTCCACGCTCACCTCAAGCTGATGTCAGTAAGACTGTAGGGGCTCAGCAGGGTCGATGTCTACTGGGGTCATGGGTTGTGCGAAAGAGGAGTAGGTTTTAGTCAGTAAAAGTCTGACACGACCTCCCGCTCAACCCTAGAGCGGAAGAAGTCATTGAATGGTTTTTCACTTATAAAAAAGAGGTAAAGTGACGTAATCTAGGTACTATGTACGCCATCATAACAGTTAAAACTATCCTGAAAAACCAGAATTCAAACAGCGCTTGTCTTTTTTTATTATTGTTTACTGTATCGCGTTTATTACTATCTCACCTGATGGTGAGTGACGATAGTGATCGTCGTTGGATCACGCTCGCTTAGGGGTAACACAATAACTTTTGACTTAAAGACCCCTAGGTTTTTGCTATAAAAAAACAGTTTCTGGCGGGGAATCCCAATTCTCAGCTTATCTTAGCACCTTACAGTCCTTCAACTATAAAAAATATTGTTGTGGTAAAGAAATAATTAAAGATAGGGAAAAGGGAGGCCTTTAACTAGATTACTAGAAGAGTATCATTTTGTAAAGTGAGAATTGCAGGAACCTAGGGCTGCGGAAATTTTAAAAGACTTACCGTGGTCCTGGGACACAAAAGGCAACTGAATGGTACAGGTGGGTGACATGCCCTTAAATTCCACCCTAGAGCAACAAAAGTGCGTTCGAAAGCATTCGATGACCACACACCATAAAAAAAATATTGCCAGAACTAAAACTGCATTGCTTTTTATTATAATAAGTTAGATAATTGCACAAGAAAAGCATGCTGGTTTTTACCGACTTACCAAAAAGGAGGAGGTACTACGTTCGGCTGTTTGTATGTTTTTTTTTTTAAAGGTAAAAACATGCACTTTAGGTAGGTAAGTAGCATAGCACCCGTATTTGTACATGAAAGTCCAAATACGTAAGCCACTACCTTTTTATTTGTTTTAATTAATTTATAAGATTACAATTAAATTAAAGAATTTAGCGATTTATTTTAAGTCTTCTTAAATTTTTTTCCTAATATTTGAGGTTTATTTTTATCTTATTCAGTTACCTACTAACATAAGTTTTTAATCCAACCGAAAATATGGACGTGTACTTATATGAAATAAATAATTATAATGGTGGATATGTAGGTATGTGAATTCTGAAAAATATTAACTGGTTGAATAAACTGCTACCTAAATGAGACCGCAAAACACAGGAAAACGATAGCATTTGATCGTAACGAATACCTTTATAAATATTTAAATTGTTAATAAATATATTTTTGTTTCTACTTTAAAATGGACGATTTGTGACCATAAATGGTTTATTTAGTGAACCAGGTAAATAAAATACCGATGTTATATTTTTAAAGATAACAGTGCTGCTACGCTGCATGGAAGCTAGTCATTGGCAATATAATAATTTATTACTATTACAGTGGAATTTGGCTAAGTGGGACTTGGTTCTCTCTCCTAGAGAGCAGGCTTGAGTCCCAGTAGTAGGAACATTAAAAAAGGCTGATGATGGGACCTGTACAAGTGAAAAACCTCCTTATTTGGAACTCATGCTGAGGCTCTAATATTTTGGCATTAAATTACCTCTGGCAGTAAGACAAAGCAATCCTCAATCAATCTGAGTGTAATTTATCTATAATATGTATGTGTTTAGAAATATATAAGTATGTTTATCAGTTGTCTAGTACTCATAACACAAGCTCTGCTTAGCTTGGGACTAGACGGCGTTGTGTGATAGTTGTGGAATATATTGTATTATTATTATTATCCTCTGTTTTTGGGATTCGTTCTTTCGGTTTGATCGTCATAGTTACCTCTATAATTGAGGCAGTGAGTGTATTTACCTCTTTTACTATGATTTTATTTTAAAGAATCCTTTTCCTAAATTGTTTTCTTTGCATTTTATAGTAGTCGACATCTGTAACTAAGATAACATCAATTGTACACCCAACTTGTACTATTTGTTTACAACTGATGTATAATGTGTACATAAATATGTTATTTTATTTAGTAATCGCACCTCTATAACTGGAATAACCACTGTTCACACTTCTATTAATAAAACAATAAAACCCTCTATAAATGAGACAGATATTTATTTATACCTTTTTTTTTGGTGGGGAAAATCATCCAATGACAACCCCCGCTCTTAGGCGGAGCGGGAGATAGTGTCAGACTCTTACTGACTAAAAATCCACCCCGTTCCTTCTAGCCTTCATACCTACTGGGGCTCGAGCCCCCTTTCGGATTACCCTGGCTCCAGTAGGCTTCGACCGGGCTGGGCCCTTGCTTTTGCTGACAACTCCTTGAGGCGCGCGGGAGCAGTGCGCGCCGTCGACGTCTTGGGCTTGGTCCGGATAGTTACCGGACGGTCGGACAGCAATCCACCCCATGGCTCGCGCTCCACAAGAGCGAGCTATGGGTAGCCGCGTATACGGTGGATACGGTGTGAAATCGGGATTGAAATCCCGGCGGCGGCGGCGAGAGTGCCGTCGCCTGATGCGGTCCGCCGCCTCCTTTGCTAGCATTACTGCTTCGCAGAAGGAGGCGACCGCCTGCCATTCACACAGAAGGAGGCGACCGCTCCGGACCGTGGCTTCCGCATCGGTCTCCGTCACCGATCACCCCTATGAGGGCAATTTATTTATACCTGGATATCAGAATACACTGCGTAAGTTGCACTGTGTAATAATACTAGCTGACCCAGTAAACGTTTTGTTATATAAATTACTTCGGGCCAACCTAGGTATACAAAAAATTGTTTAAGACCTATTCTCAGACCTAAGATAAACACAAAAATTTCATTAGAGAATTTTATACATTAGATTAGTCTGTTAGTTTTCCTAAAACGTAAAAAATAAATCATTCGAAAAAGTTTGAATCAGTAATGGTCTAAAAATATGTTTGGAAGGTTTATGAACTAAAATTATATTTGTTTGAAGGACTAATGATTTTTTTGACAATTAAGGCTTCCTACATGAGATTGTTCGAAAGAGTTACTGCGGTCCAAGAACGTAAAATATAATAACTAAAGGAACACCAGAGGGTTTTAGTCAGTAAAAATCTGAATCTCTCTCTCGCTCCACTCAGATTAGTAGAAGAAATGTTATTATATTACATCCCAAAAAAAGGCTACATGAGATAACTAACCCCTAGAACACAAAGGAAAATAATATCAGTGGTGGCTTGTCATTCGAATTTAGAATAAGTTTTAATAAAAAAAAAAGTTATAAATAAAATAGGTCACCCGATTTTTGCAGCCGAGTTGAGAATTAAGTATTGTTTTAAATTATGGAGTGTCCAAGATCTACGTTAGTTGAATAAGTAAGTACACGAAGTATGAGAGGAATAATTACGAGAACTGGTATGAAATGGTAGGTATAGTTAAGAAAGTCCAATGATGTGAGAGATAGGTAGCTCCCTCGTCATTAGAGACTTTACTTTTTTTTTTTTTTATTCTAGAGTTAAATAATAAAAAATAACAGAAAAATAAGTAGCCCTCCGGTCCTTAATATCTATGCGTCTAATGACTAACTACCTATTGTTTTCGATTTAACTGTTTCGTTAGTTGTAAAATAGGTTAGATCGACATGGATATTCATATGCTATGATTTGGCTAACCTATACGTCGAACATCTAACTCCCAGTAGTGTGATTTTTTTTCGGCAATTCTTTATCAAATTTTCTTTACTTATGAAGGCGTCTAGATCATCCACACCTATCGGCCTACGATCTTCAGAAGTGTACTAATGACTAACTTGCCGATATAATCATCCACATTGCTTCTGCCAGCGGCTTCATTCACGTTGAAGTAGAAAATTACCCGAAGGGAACCTAAGGGAAAAATATTGTTTTGTAATATATCAGGATATGGTCTCCCCGAGTGACAAATTTCTTCTAAACCTGTTCAGCATACCTACGAACTTTTGCCTTTAATATTCTAGTGTGATCTATTGCTTTGCTTTCCTTGCTTTATAGGTTACCTGTACTAAAATTCTCCTTTTATACTTTACGCACATACATAGGTAGTTACATGTAAATGTAAGCACACATAAACCTACTGTAGCTGTGGCATGGGTATTTCATTCATTGCAAATACTGAAATTGGTAGTTCTTTGATTCAAAAATATTTCATATCAAATAGTATTTTTAAAACACGAGATAAATAACTAACGAGTCTGTATCATAAATATAAGTTATTCATGTCCGGGCACAAAGCTACGGTGGCTGACACGCTAGCCTCAATTTGGCGGGCGTGAACCAATTACTGGAGTATAGTGTCGCCAACTTTCAGTAAAATGCCGTCATAAAGTGCGATATCCCGCTGCGAGAACGCTTTATTTTCCTATAAAAGCGTTTTATCCACGTATAAAAGCTTAAATCCGCGCGGAGCTTTCTCCCGGCGGCGAGTTGGTAAAAAGAGCATTAAGTTGGAGAGGCAACATGGCCGGGGCACGCCCCGCGGCGCCGCGCGGCGGTTGGCTGGCGCGGCGCCTCCCGCCAGGGCCCGCCCCCGGCCCGCCGCCGCCAGTCGCGCCGCGCCCGCCGAGCTCACTCCGCGCCCGCGCACGTCACACGCGACCCGTACCGCGGGACACACGGAGCAGTCGGAACAGTTCTGCGCGACACGATTCGCACTAAACTTTATTTCGTGAGAACTACAAGTGTGTAAACTTTGTTGCTCTGTGTCTCGTAACATTAATCTGGTTTCACTTTTAATAAATAAATAAAAATAGACGTTGCAAACATTCGGAAGGACAAGTGATAAACAAACTTATCTCGTTCGGAATACGGGAGCACGTGACTTTTGGAAGAAGAGGGACTGCACGTTGTTGTGCCGGCGATGCGCGTTCGAAAACACTGTTGACAAAGTGCTGCTAGAGTTGCATATTTGTTAGTATTATTTTGGACTGTGATGGTACGGTGAGTGACGAGCTGGGGGCGATCGAGCTGTGCGTGGGGCGGGGGTGGCCCGCGCTGGATGCGCTAGGGGCGGCTGCGGGCGGCGGCGGCGGCGGCCCCGCCGGCGGCGCGCTGGCGATGACGGTGCAGCGCGACGAGCGCGAGCGCGCGCCGCGCACCCGCTTCATGATCACGGACATCCTGGACGCGCCCCCCCGGGACCTCAGCGCGCACCGGGACTCGGACTCCGACAGATCCGCCACTGATTCACCAGGTTAGTTGTTCTTCTGCTTATTTATATGTGCGGCTAAAGACACAAGTAATCACCTGCTCTGAATCTTAGCCCAGGAGCTTCGAGTGCCGTGCCAAAAATCCGATATGTTTGGTATTTTATATTTGATTCAATATATGTAGTAAGAACTTTAGGCAAGTTCAATAGTTTTGGCAAGTAGGGAGTATAACAAGGCGCTGCGGATTATGTATTTTAGTCAAATATCAGCATAACGTTAATATGGTACGTTGTGGCGGCGGTATTTCATAAACAATGCATGACCATTGTTGCTTTAATTAGGTCCCCTACTTTAACCTAACTTACATCAAATTACCTAAATCTATTGTAATTTATACTAAATTAAATAACATACTCGTAGATGTGTCCAAATATTTGAAACTAAAAAAATTATAATGTTTACCCACATTTAGTCTAATGAGAGTAGCTAGAAGGTATTTACCTGCTTAGGTATTAACATGTGACTTTTCAAGTGATAAGTTTAATATATTGCGACAGTTGGTCAAGACACAAACCCATTAGCTATCATAAATCGTCGTTGCAAAAAGTAAAATGGATATGCAGAATATACCTAATATTACGGAAAACTTTAAAATAATAATTGCCGTAATGTGTTGCAAAAATAAGGAAATAAAACAACAGGTAAATAAAATTATCGAACAAAGGAAAAAAATACAAGAAAACTAAAAGTGAGTCTTGATAAAACTCAAACAAAAACAATTCCAAGGGTTGCTACGAAAAAACGAAATTCGCCTACAGGAGTGCTACGTCGTAGCACTTAAGATTTAAGAAAAGACATCAACGCGACAATATTTCATTATTCCTGTCTTTTCCGGACACTCTAAACGTTTTCCGGCCAGCTTCATAATACTCACACAGTGTACACTGCTCGTTATGAAACCAGCATTACAGACTAACACGGTGAGCACGGTATTATAATTTGATCTAGTTCGATTGCTGGGAACCGCGATAGTGCCGCGCAGTCACGCGATGACTCGGTGTCTGTCTATTAGATGGAGACTTTACTCCGAAACGATTGTGATGAAGAAGTTAACTTATGTAATGAGTTTACGTATTAAATGTGCTGTAAGACGTTAGTATGTTAAAGTTTGTTAGTTCTAATTATAGAGCTTTTCTGTTATAAAATATTTTGGCTTATAAAGGTGATATTTAAACTTTAAGTTCAATTTGCGATTCTCAAACGTAATATAATTTTGAATTGGAGATCATATAAAATCTAATTAGTTTATGTGCGCAGTTTCGGTCACATTAGTTCACATTTTGCAAATCAATTTATGTATTTGGATAATGTAGGAAGTAGAAGTTTAATACCTATAAATAAATCATAATTTGAAAGACACATATCGCCATAAGTGTCTAAATCAATTATGACTTTTGAAATTGGCTATTCTTTTCGTCACAAATATTATTCTTTACTGGATAAAAGGTACATGCATGCAAAATTTAATTATAATATCGATTCTAAGTTTTAAGCGTAAAAAAATACGAACAAAAAAATTAGTAAGATTGACAATTCTATTGCATTTCGCGATAAAGACAGATTTTTTTTACATTTAAGATAGTATATTTTACCAACAAAAAAGTTTTTTTAAGTCTATTTCCTTTATCAGAAGATTACACTGAGGAGTAGCATAAATATTAATGTCATGAAAACTCTTTAGTTATGGTTAAGTATCAGTCAAGGATCAGGCAAGGAATTTAAATTAATTTTTAGTACAGAATCAGTGGACCAGTTTTACTCATACTTAAGTGGGGTGTAGCTCAAGGCAACTGAAGATCAAGTAAGCAGCGGAACAGCACAATATACTTAGCATAAGTATAGCATAATCAGCCTTTTAAAGTTCCCACTGCTAGCTCACGGGCCTCCTCGCTAGGAGAGGGAATGGGCCGTAACGTAACCCACTACACGGGCCCAGTGGGCCCGTGTATCACATGTCTTTATATTTTAGATTTTAGGACATGCCGGTTTCCTCACGATATTTTTCTTTACCATTTTGAGTGCGGTGGTGATGAAATAAATTATATAAATTAATGCTATGGGTTAGGTTTGAACCCGCGGCCTACAGCTTGTAAGTTGGGGCCGTTGCCACTTGACCACCACTGCTCTTACAATACACTTAATATTTATTTATTCATAGCATATCCTCTTTGGACTGAGATTGGTTGACTGCTAGAGAATGCCCACAGAACAGATAATACAGAAGAATACCTAAAACATTAATTCGATGACATATTGTGACATTCACCAATCCCCAATTATGCTATGCTATGTTATGCCTAAGGCATTAAGTCCGCTTTTGTACCTTTGATTGCATGAAAATTAAATAAATAAATTGTGTGAAGAGTGAGTGATATGAAAGAAAAGTCAGTGATAGCATGACGGGTGACAGAATGGAAGAAAAAAACGTGTTGCGCCGACCCGCCGGAACAAGAGCAGGAAGTTGTTGAAATCTTACAAATCTAACCGTGTGTACAGCCGGTGTTAAGGAATTGTAAGAAAGGATCACTGTGACCCCAGAATCTAAAGGAACACATGTTTGATGACTTCTCCCTCTTTAGGCGTGTCAGACTTTTACTGACTAAAATCTGGTTCTGTGTTCTTCTTTGCCTTACGTTCCAGGTCTCCGAAGTTTCCCTTTTCGGACAGCTTATAGAAGGAACACGTGTGGGATTTATTTAGTAAAAGTCTTCAGGCTTGCTTCAACCAGAGCGGGACAATTTTTTTAATGATTTTCCACACAAAAAAAGTTTACAAGTGGCGTTCAGAGTACCTAGCTGCTTATTGTTAGGGTAGATGCAGGGTGGAGTAATAATTCTACTCCTGAAAATGAATCAAAATAAATAAGTCAACCTAGTTGTTCTGTAGCACACATAATTAGGTTTATGGATGTTATGGCCGGGGGCCTTCTAACGCTGCGTCTACCGGCAGGTGGTTGCCCGTCCAGAACTATGCGCCTACTAGATAGTTCTAGTATGCGAGCACTGTGTCGTGCCCATTGCCACTTAAGTTTGGAGATTCTTCAAGTTATGACGGTAACTTTGGTTGTTCTGAGGTTAACTTACATTATAAAGATATAAAATTGTGTTTTTGTAAGAAGTTGTCCTTTGAAGAACAGATCAGTAAAAAAAATCTTACAATGATAAAAGTTACAGCATCACCGAGTTTTTTGCACCGAATGAATGCGCTTTTGGAACAGACCACGGATGAGAACACGCGAAAAAACCAAGTCTAAAAATAAAATCAAGGACGTTGACTATCTAGGAAAGTAAGCAAAAACTTTATAACTTTTGAATTTCATTCAATGAGTTCGTATTTCAGCAAACACGAAGTACTTACACTAAATACGCTACAACAAGTTGTATTTTGAACTCAAACATCACAAAAATAGAGAAAAAAATGTCTATCTCAGACTTTAATAAGGTTAAGCATTACTTGTCGATGTTGGTCGGATAGGTGACAATTTTTTAACCGATTTCAAATAGAAGGAGGTTCTATGTTCGGCTGAATGTATTTGAATAATTTCAAGATTCCGCCGTGATTTCCTCAGAAAACACTTTAAGCTATTGGTCCGGGTTTTTATTTGAAGTCAGGAAATCTGACACCAGTCTTGTCTTGTCTTGTTCCAATTACTGGGTTGTGGAGGTCATGTATTTTACATGTGGAACGACTGGTATTTAGCTGCATCCATATTTCATCCATGCATATTTTTGTATTTTCATGTAAAACTTTTGTAAAGTAAAATGTAAAAACGTTTTATGTTAGTAATAAGTTTGCGACTTTTTCGGGCAAATAATATTATTTTCTTTTTTTTTTTTCTTTTATTTGGTTAGTCTGGAAATTGACCCCAACGTTGTTGGCAACCACCGTATGGGTGAGCTTGTGGACGGCGAGCATTGGGTAGCATTCGGCCGTCTGGTAACCGCCTGGACCGAGCCTGAGACGTCGACGGCGCGTAGTGTTCAAAACTGTAAGAGCCCAGCAGGGCCGACGTCGACTGGGGCCATGGGTTGCCTTTTGGAAGGGAAACTCGTAGTCCGGAAATACACGTACAAAGGCAACTGAAAGAACATAAGTGTGGTTTTAGTCAGTAAAAGTCTAACAAACCCTTACGCTTCGGCTTAGAGAGAGAATTCGTTAGATGATTAACTACCTTAAAAAAAACTTTGTTAGGAATAATCTTGGCAGATAGATTATTTCGGTAAATAAGGGGACGATAAATATTTTCTATTTTACGACAAAATGCAAACAGGATTTCAAATGGTCAGTGCTTACGAAGGATAAGCTTTTGCATAGCTCTCGTCATTGTAATTAACGACATTTCAGCTTGACAGTGGCCCAGTGCAGGACGCAGGCCTGCCCAATCGTTTCAGATACATTCCTTCATGTTGTGGTTTATCTTCAATTACTGTCCCCGCTCACAGGCTTCAAAAAACGCCGCTTCAAGCTTTATTTTGAGGCGACCTTTTTTTGTGGCTTGTGTGCGACAGTGCGGCCACAAAAAAACGCTTAAAGCGGCTTCAAGCGTCACCGGACAAAAGAAGTGTCGCGCGCTTCAGCTGTTTTTTTTTTGTTGCTTCAAGCGTTTTTTTGTGGCGGCGTTTTTTCGAGGCCCGTGTGCGGGGACAGTTAAGTTGCATTCTACAGTTTGGTGATTCAGCTTTATTCACCAAAGATGCAACTTTATCGCCAAACACCATAATGTAAAAATGTCTAAATTGGTGTAAAACATTTTAGTTCACAAAAGTTTTGTAGAAATCTTAATTTGAATTAACTAGATTGAATGCCTTATTTTGTCCCACCCACAGATTCACAGAACTATTATGTATCTGCTATTGAGTTAAATAAACTGGACACGGTTACATTTCCATAGACTTGAATCCAACATCTTAATTTGCAATAAAGTTACGCAAAGAAATTGTTTATTTAGTTGGTTTCACTTTTGGCACTACCTTCTATTTTGCTTTAAAAACATTGTATGTTCATCTTGGTTCTTGACAACCACACCATCTTCTTTTTTTTAGTTGATATAACGCAGTGCTTGACTGCGATCCCACATGCGGTTTTTTTTTTTCGGTTGGAAAGTCATCTAATGACATCCTCTGCTGTAGGACGGAGCGGGAGATAGTGTCAGACTTTTACTGACTAAAAATCTACTCCTGTTCCTTCGTTGCCTTTCGTACCGGGGCTTCAGCTACCTATCGGAGCTAACTCTGGCCTCAGTAGGCTTCGACCCAGCTCGGCCCTTGCTGTTCGACGACTTGGGTCCGGACAGTTACTGGACGGTTGGACAGCGAGCTACCCATCGCTCGTCGTTTCAAGCCCACGCCTTCGGTGGCCGGAAATCGGGATCGGAATCCCGGCGGCGGCTGGGGCGCTGTGAGCGCCTTGCCTGATACGCCTCCTCCTTAGTTAGCATTACAGCTTCACAGAAGGACCGCCTGCCTCTTCTTCTCAGTCCGGACCATGGTCTGTATTAAGGCCCGGATCCCACCTGATGGTAAGTAGTAATGCAATCGTTGATGGTCAGCCGCACTAATTTATTAAGAGCCTTGAAGACACCTAAATTATAATTGGACGGGAAGATTGCATCAGGTTTTCTTCCTTTTTGAGAAAAAAAAACAGAATTTGTTATCTTGCTCTTAATTAGAGTCAATTTACAAATTGCCATTTTATTAAAACAAACATAATCCTCTCAAATGTCTTTACAATGTTATTATTCGACCTTGTTAGGGTCAAACGTCACGCAGGTGCATATGAGAGGGGCGCGGGGGTGTCCGTGCGGTGAAGGCCGGGGAGGAGGAGGTATGCAACCCGATCCGGTGGCTTTTGTCACAACCGACCTCTTCCGATGCCACCCGACCGAGCGGCACTAATTCTGTGTGACTCTCAATTTTATTGTTTTGATTAAACTTTGAATATCGAAGATTTGGATTTATTCTTTCAAAAGAAGATCTTTGAATTACTTTATTTAATTTTTGTAATATCAATAATAACCGACTTTTAAAATCCTTGCCCCATTCGTGTGCAACAGCAGGGCAGGGGCCCAGCTGGGTCGAAGCTTACTAGGGCCAGGTTTAGTTTTGAAAGATAGCTCAGCTCCGGTACGAAAGGCAACGAAGGAACAGGAGTAGGTTTTTAGTCAGTAAAAATCTGAAGCTATCTCCCGCTCCACCCAAGAGCGGGTGATGTAATTAGATGATTTTCCCACCGCAAAAAAAAAACTCTTTTAGTGTCGTCTAAGGCCAAAAAAAAGTCGGGTTGAAATAAAAACACTTTAGAATTCGGAAGTCAGGTAAAGTCAGCAATTAAATTAAAACAAAAGACATTCTCATTACGTGAACTCACAACAATTTAATGTAGAATTAAGGATGCAAACAAAAACACAATTAACGAATAACAAGACTCGGCTAAGCTTCAAATAGACCGACTCACACAGAATAGGCCAAAGTCACGGCTGTAGTAGAAAAACTTGTTTTCATTTTATTATATTAAATAAAAAACAATGACCGAGCGTTAAATGTGTCTAAACTTAATAAATATTACGGAAACTTTAATGTGTATGCCTAATTAGAACTTAAACTATTCAACGTTTTTACGACTAAACGAAGCCTTATTAGCAAACACTATTGAATTAAGTGTTCTTAACAGTTATTACCATATAATTAATTAATAAATAAAAAAAAGTAATGACATGCAAAAAATTGCGGACCGTAAGGCGGAACCAAACCTATGTCTATAATTCTCATAATTTGTTCCTAGATAATTATCTGCAGGTCTAACTTGAAACTAATTAACACTGTACAATACATTACTGAACGAATGTAGTGTCTACTATTTTTTTTTATAGTGGAACAGTTTACAAAAGCTCAAAAATTGAAGAACAGAAAAACCAGATTGGAGCTACAAAATTGATACATGTCCGTTGATTGACAATAAAAATCTGAAAATTGAGCTTCAATGAACCAAATCATTTCAATTAATTATTAAAAAGATATAATCATTTATATTTTCAAACTCTATAAGTATTCTGGTAGTTTCTTTCGACAGTTCATTCAATTTACGAGTATGACTATTTAATCAACTCAAAGAGACTGCAACAAGTCTTATAAAAGCACAACTTTATTAAAACATTTCGATCACAAAGCTTTTAAGTGTAACATTGGAAAGTTACATTCAATAAACTAGTGGGCACTTAGAGCGGCGTATTAAGGGCACTGCATATGATTATTATAATTTATTAATTTAAAGCCTCCGACCGTGTAATCCCAGCTTCATTATAATTCCTCATTAATGTTTAATACGGCTTGGCTTCAAACTAATTAATGTACACTAAGACAAATGCTTGTTATAAAGATTTTATACAACACGCGTTATTTGCATAAAATCTTTTAAATTGCCATAAATTAAAATTAATACGATACTATTTTATCATCCGAACAGCTAATAAAAATGACTCGTCTTTATCGGTTATGTCTTGAACAACATTACCATTAGATACCACTAATATCCCAATCTTCGAAACAATTTTTAATCACAGACGAGCTGTTAGAAAGTTCGATATAAATAAATTAACAAAACAACACATTTAAGACTAAGTAATGTTTGAGTTTAGATCGCATTATCCCATCGACGATTTAATAGTCAAGCGGCTAAACCCGAAGCGTTAAATAAATTAAATAATAAAATGTATAATGGCTTGCGATAAATACAACCCGTTCCTAACACTCGGCTTCGAGATAAGTAAGCCCTTATAAAACGGACCAAATTAATCCTGGCTCAAAGGACTCTCGGTGTCACGGGGGAAAAAAGAAAAAAAACTGACGTCATAATCAGCTTTTGTCAAATGTCAAGCTACGTTCGCTTTTTAAATTTTTAAATAGCTCACCGAAATCCAACA
Organism: Mythimna lalbum; assembly: GCA_949319445.1. Taxonomy (NCBI): domain Eukaryota; kingdom Metazoa; phylum Arthropoda; class Insecta; order Lepidoptera; family Noctuidae; genus Mythimna; species Mythimna lalbum. Next base: position 17,403,898 of record OX439346.1, on the reverse strand, counting down.
GATCTGTATGAGCTCCGTACAGTCGAGTACAACTGTATTTGGTGTTTACCATATTTATTTTCGTGTGACCATCAAGTTCTTTTATACGTAGGCCAGGCCACGCAAAGACACCCCATGCTTATTATATTTCTTAACGTATACGTTATCTTACGAATTTACCTCCCAATTACTGTATTTAACATCCGTTGGAGGCAATTAAACGTTTCATGCAACTGTAAATACAAAACCTCTGGCATCGTAATTTGAAAAAACCCACTTACCGAGAATGTGAAAAAAACACAACGTTTACAGCAATTAGTGACCATACAAGCCAAGACGATTTAACTAAGTAATTAATCTATGAGTAATGACAGGGTACTGAGTTGCACGATCAAATTGAATGTTCGGTTTCTACGAATTGAGAGAAAAACTGCAATGAAATAAACATATTACGATGTATATTCGAATTTTTCTGCACAAATATCGTGTTTTCCTTGACATTACTAAATGAGTATCTTATCTGAACTGAGCGAGCAAAGCGATTAGTTTTCATTGCAAAACTTATTTATTATCAGTGATCACGTGAACTGAACACAGCAAAATATCTTGCAAAGGTTTATTTTGCGCTATTAGTCGTTGTGAAATACATTTTCGCGCATATCAAATAGCAAGGTGTTTTATGTTTAACAGGTGTTTATATCCCACCCGGTTTCCTTAGTCACGATTACATTACTACAATTTAATTATTTGTCAAAAGCCATTTGTCGTTAGCTGTACTTATAGTGCACAACCGATGCCACTGGATCGACTCGTCACTCGAAACGTCAGGCGAGCCTCACCTCGAGTCCGCACCATCGAATCACTAAGCTTCTTAGCATACCTTCCATGATATTATCATCAAGCTAATACAATTCTTATTGACTGAAATATAAAGTTCGAATTAGCTTAGAGGTTGGAGTATAACGTGACTTTTGGCATCGCGATAAGGATGAGAGGAAGGTGACGATTCTTTCATCACTGCGAGTTGATAATATCAAAAGTTTTTATTGTGACAATAAATAGATTATCATTGATATAAATAGGGTCAGTTTGAATTCTCTCATAATACGGCTGCGATTGGCTTTGTGTCACATTTGACAGGCGATGCGAGCTGTGAAATTGGGTTCGATTTAAAATATAAAGGTTCGTCTCAAGACTTTGTGATTAGCTTTTTTTCCAGAGGGGATTATTTAAAGTTTGTTTAGTTGTAGTAGTGTTACAACTGTCAACCAAATGCTTTGATAGCTTTAATGAGAAATCGAATCTGTTTTTAATGCGTGTGTATTTCATAAAACCCACCAAGTATGAGTCGGATTCACGCAAAAAGGGTTCTGTATCGTCCGTAGCAAAAAACTACAAAAAAAAACACGTTTCTTTTATGAGATTTATTTTATCCTGTTTAGTATTTGTTATAACAGCAACAGAAATATATCACTTGTGAAAATTTCAATTGTCTAACTGTCACAATTTATGAGATAAATCCTGGTGACAGACGGACATACATTCAGACGGAGAATGGATTCTTAGTCATAGGGTCTCGTTTTAGCCTTAGAGTTCCGTAAAACCCTAAAAATTTAGTGTTAATATTAGAAAAATCAAAGAATTCTTGAACGTAAATAAGAACGCCTATTTAGTTCATCTAGTTAGACGCTAGCAGATGAACAAGCTCAACGAAGTGTTAAGTAGTAGAATTATACCGAGATAATCATAACAGACAGTGACTAATATTTATTTTTCTAGATTTTAAGATTCCGCTGTAATTTACAACCGTACGTAACCACTCACACTTTATATGCGAATTTTGAAATAAGACACTTTACGTTACATTTTTAATGGATTAGGTTGCTTAATTGCAACAATATGCGCTAAGTTAAGAATAGTACATTTTACATTTTTAATGCTCTTACGAACAAATGAATAAACGGCGGTTGACTGCGACTCGTGGGGGTTGACGCGCGCCTAGCCTGATACGATAAATGAAATAAAATTGTGGCGGGGAGAGAATGCGAACTTTTCTGCACTAGTGCGGAAAACAGCGTGCCTAAAAAGAACGGGTTTTGAAGTAAGTTTATTGAAAAATGTTTTGTGAGCTATCATAATAGTGGATTAAACGATTAAACTAACTACTTCAATTTTAATCCAATATCGACACTTACCGAGCGTCTATATCCATAATGTAGCGTTTACCAATAGAGCATTAGTAAATTACATCAATATTTATATTTTTAGCATAAAGTCTTTCAAAGAAGTTTATGTAATAATAACTGAGTATATTAAACCTTTTCTATTAATTCATTAAACCCCAAGCGAACGCTGGTGTTCGCGCACCCATTGCCTCTCTACTGTCTCTAATTATCACGATTGAAGAGTTAAATAAAAAACGCTACCTTTGACTTCGTTCGCTTTTCCCAGACGATCTAAACTTAGAAGCGAAATAACACTCACTGATTAATCACAAAATCTCAGAAACCAAGAATATACGCATCCCCTGAGTTCGTTTCGGTGTTTCTTCTCATAGTCAGCTAGGAAACCCCGGCCTCATCTAGTTAAAACTGACTGAAAACCTAATTGACGTGTAAAAGTGTTTTTACAAGCTTTTATTTAGTTTCACCTGTCCCGATGTTTGTGTGTAATCAAATTTGACCCACTTCCCGGTTACCGATTGAGCTGAAATTTTGCATGCATGTGTAAATCAGATGAAATGCAAAATTATTATGACAAGGAGCTGATCTGATGATGAAACCGGAAGGTGGCTATAGGAACTTGGCAGTTAAACGGCACAACCCCATCGAGTTTGGGCTCGTTTGATTCGTCTTGATGAGTATTAATTATACCTATATAGGTATACCGAGCTATAAAAGCTTGCTATGAAAAATATATTTTCATTAAAATCTATTTGCAAAATAAATATTATCATTTATATATGTTTGTTATTCCTTCACGCTCAGTCAGCTGAATGGCTTCAGATGCCATTTTGCGCACGGGTAGAACATGTCCTGGAAAATAGGATACCTTTTTTTCCTGGAGCATGTTCCCTTGGGATAGTTTTCTACTTTCATGCGGGCGAAGCCACTGACGGATAGTATTATTAAAGGACTTTCACAAAAGATGCCCCATAAACCTGGTTCTTTTTTTTGGTGGGTAATCTTTAAATGTGTTTTCGCTTCTTCAGTTGCTTACGGTCTACGGCTACAGTAACTCGAACAATCCCGCAGCCCTACTGAAGCCCTAGGCTTCAGCCTTAATAGACCAGGTCAATCCTGCTGACACCTTTTACAGGTCAAGACAGCAAGCTATCCATAGCTCGCTGTCCACAAGCCCCCACATCAACCAGTCCTGTGTTTCCCGTATCCAATAGAATCTAACAAACAACAGAAATATATTTAAAGCAAAGGCAGAACCGCAGAAAGCAAAGTGATCAAACCATCTTAGATTTGAAACCATCTTAGAAGGAACAAAAGATGTAGAGCAAGAAAGTTACAAGTTTACAAGTAGGTATTTATGATTGCTTATCGAACCTTATCTCATTTGTACTTACGCAGATATTAGCGTGGCCTATGCGCACGTAACTTGTGTGAACATACCGTGTAATGGCCTCTCAAAGTCCACTTGAACGGTAGCTAGAAAAGCTATCGGAAAATGCATAATTTTTCATTCGATTTCACATCGACTGGCCCGAATATATCGCGAAACGATATCGCTTTGATACGTCGTTATTTTGTATTCGATACATTTGATATCGATATGTTTTTGTATGATGAAGCGTTACGTCCCTTTTTTGAGGTTTAGTTGGATGTTTAATCATGCAGAGTTGATATGAATGTGGATGTTTTGGTGTTCAGTGTTCACACTAAGATTATAAAAGCCAAAGTTTGTGAGTGTGTATGTTTGTTACTTCTTCATGACTTCATCATCCGAACAACTGAAGGGGTATGGTTGAAAGGCACCTGCCTAGACTCCCCCCGGAGTACAGATCTCACACATAATGTTTGTTCTGTATTTTTTGTTTATGTGTTACCCTTGGGATAATTTGTCTACTAAGGATTCGCTTCTAGAAGGAAAACTAGGAGGCCAGGTACGCAAAGCAAAGAAGGAACATAAGAGTGTTTTTTAGACAGTTAAAGTCTGGCACGCTCTCCCGCTCTTAGAGAAGTCATTGGATGGTTTCCCACCAAAAATAAAACACTCAGGATAATTTTCTACTTTTATGCGGGCGAAGCCGCTGGCAGCAACTAGTTCAACTAACATGATTTATAAGCAGTCTCTTGATTGTCACGAAATTGGATGAGAAATTGCACAGCCTATATTTTCTTCGATTCTAAAGTGCTGCGTCAAAAACCATTATTTTCACGCTTTCGTATTCAATTATATTTTAGTCATAAAAGTATGTGAAATAAGTTAAAATCGTTAATATTTTATGGCGTTTCCGGATTCAATTAGCCCAGCCAGTCTTTCTGCCTTTCTTTACCAGGGAAAATATATTAAAATGCATGTTGTAAGCGAACAATTACATTAATCACAATTGCACGTAATTGGTGCTAGCGCAAAATCACCGCATTGTTAAGCAGCATGTATTGACTTACGTGAACGATTAAATTAACGTACTTACCTTATAGTTACTGTTCAGTTTGTTCCACGTTAATGTTCGTATTGCGTTTTTCTAGCAATATCATCACTGGATGGTATTCTATCGTCTTTAATAGATATTCTGTTCTATTTATTTCAAGTTGTTGCGAGATTTTTCGAAAGAATTACATACTATGGAACATAAAGAGCAACTGAGAGAACACAGATGGATTTTAGTCAGTAAAAGTGTGACACATCTTCTTACTTTTTCTAGAGCGGGAGGAACCATTTGATGTTTCAACTACCTAAAAAAAATTACGATTTTAGATTTTATCCATATTTTTTCTTTTTGGTTTGTATCGCATCGTATTTGTTGATCCTAACTCGACCTGACTAAATCTCACTTATTTTTTTCCCTCTTTTTATAAAGATCTCTCTATCATGCCCGTCCATGTATCACTATCAACCGGAATTTTGCTACAAAACGAATTTCTTACTCATTCCAATAATAACAATGTAGGTACTACAACCACAACTATCACACAACGCCATCTAATCCCAGACAAACCCGAGCTTGTACTAGATAACTGATAAAACCTACTTCCATATTTCTAAATACACACACATATTATAGATAAATTACACCCAGACACAGAACCAATATCGTGCTCATCAAACATTTGTCTTGGGCGGGACTCGAGCATAGCCTGCAGTCAGGGCTACTAACCATAATATATATACTCATGTTATGTACGAGTAATCCCATAATCTATTCTAGAGTTTATGAGGCAGTATAATCTTGATTTTCATTAGATTTCCACAATTTTCTCCTAGTTATCTTTAGCAAAGGACCAGCTTGACTGTAAAAGGCGTTTAGACTCGCAACAGGTTTATATCGTTTCCATTAAATTCAATTATTTATATAGAAACACATGCTTTTGCCCGCGGCTTCGCCCTCGTACATAAAATATAGCCTATGTCACTCAAGAATAAAGGAGCTTTCTGTCAGTAAATGTTTTTTTGCAATTGAACGAGTACTTTTAGAGATTACCTCCTACAAACATAAAAACAAATTTACGTTTTTATTATATTAGTGTAGATTACTTTCAAACTTTCAAGAGTTCTAAGAGGTACAACTAGTAGACAGTGTAACTGTATCATATGTTAAAGGGGAAAATCACTATAGATTTCATTGATTGAACACTACCTACTGTACCTACCATTGGCTTGCAAGATTATTTGAAAGCTTTAACTGGATGGGTTTTGTTCAGTGAAAGTCTGATACTCTCTCTCGCTCCACTCAAAGCAGGAGAAACAATTTTATTATTTTTGCCTGGATTGTGGGTCTAGTAGTCAGTGGCCCTGACTGCTAAGCCAGAGGTTTTCGATTCCCACCCAAGACAAATGTTTGTGTGATGAACAATCATTTGTTCTGTGGCTGGGTGTAATTTATCAATATTATGTATGTATTTAGAAATATAACACTACGTTTATCAGTTGTCTGGTACTCATAACACAAGCTCTCCTTAGCTTATGTTATAAGTGCTGCCTGTCAAAAACTGCTTACAATTACAAATCACCCCACCTTTTTAGCACAAACCTCATTCTTCTTTTTCTTCTCTGTCTTTTTCATCGATATATTTATGTACTACGCATTAGATTACGTGTGCCAAACACTCACTTCAATCGATGCAGTATGTACGGCATGTAGTCCGTACACCGTGATCATTACACTATATTGAATGAAACACGTAAGTGCCACGAAATTCAAGGTGCTTAAGACATTTTGGTAAAAGTATCCTCTAAAGCTATCTTAGCTTTGTATGTTGTAATAGTTCTATTAGACGACATAATGCCAATGTAGCGCTGCAGCGAATTTATGTTTTAACTTTTCAGTATTTTAAAAAATAGTTTCCACGAACGTGCTATCACTAGAATATAAGTCGATGATTTTTTTCTCAATTAAGAAGTTTAAGTTGAGCTTTTTTCTTTGGCATTAGTTTGAGGACTAATGCATCTTTAACTAAGGCAAAACTTCAAGTTTTTACTAAAATTAAAAATTTTAGCTCTTCTCTAAGTTAAAGAATTATGTTAATAAGTAGTTTTAATTAGTATAATTGTGTAAACATATTATTACCGCAAATATATATGTCTTACCTTGCTATCTGATACTGAACTGCAAATTACAAAAAGATACGTCCGAGAATTTGAATTACCCTGAAGCGTTCAAGTTAAAATCATGAATAGAGTCCATGATCAGAATAAAGAAAAGTCCGCAGAAAAAAAGAACAAAGATCTCCTTTGTATCTCTTTACTGTGTGATGTTGAGCATGGGTTGCTTGGCTATGATTGCGCGTGTTATGCCACAGTCGTGACATAACGCGCATGCGCGGTGCATTGTGCAGCGTCCGCGCCGCTCACACGCCGCCTGCGCCCGCGCCCATTGTGCATCAATTCATTAAGGGTTAGCTTACACCGCTTGAGAGACCGCGATTTGCGTCCAAAATATCACTTATTCTCGATACCAGTTTTTTTTAGGTGGGAAAATCACCCAATGACATCTCTCGCTCTTAGGCGGATCGAGTTTGTCAGAGTTTTACTGACTAAAAACCAACTACTGTTCCTTCTTTACCTTTCATACCAGCGCCGGGTTTTCCTGAAGATTCTTATTTGTGAAAATTAACTGTTAATGGACTGCTGATTTTTTTTAGGAACGTAGGTATTTCATTCGATGACGCAAGTTAACTATAAATAGAGAATTGATAAAACTGCGGTCTTTTTCCTTATACATATTTCGGGGTTTCTGATCAGAAATAGGTCAAAACATGGATATACTTCTATGATCTGTGGGAAATATGAAGAGTTTGTCGAAACCGCTGTCGCTCATGGCATGTGTCCGCATCATTATTCTTGCATCGCCGCTCTGGAAAGCAAGCGTTACAGTAATTAGGCAAATTGTATAAACGGCATATAGACTATTATTTAGTTGCTCGCTACCGGTTTAGATTTTAATTGCCATTAGATTAGATATATATTACACTGCAACGCTACTGACGTTCTAACTTTATGTAATAGTACCCAAAATAAATATTTTGCAATCCGTCGCTTTTGTAATTTGATTAATTATTTCCTTTGTTTCAAGAATGTCGTCGTTAAGAACCAGGAGGTTATCTAAGCAGTTATTATACTTAATAAAAAGGTTTAACTTTACTTCAGCTATCGTAACTGTAATTCATGTTTGATTAACGTCCCCACAGAGCAATGAATAGAGAATAATTCCCACTAATCGAACAATTATATTAATTACGTAGTTAAGAGTGGGAGTACCTATATAGTGATTAAAACAATCTATTGTTTAATGAATTTCCTACAGGGGATTACAGTTAATTAAACGGCAGACAAGCCTATAAATCTAAGCTCTTCTTTCTAGGTTAAGTCATCATTGTATTGTGATCGATGGGCCTATTCAGTTGTTGGCAATTTTCTCCTTTTGCGTACGTCTGATGACGGAGGTAATGACAAGAACACAGCATTCCATGATGATCAGCCATTTAATTTAAATAATGTTCGTTGTTTATTGCTTCACGGTTACCTTGTCATTGTTTATTAAGTGTTACACTTGTTATCTGAGAAGGAATAGACAGAGCCGCTGAATGTTCTTTACGCCCACTCCGAGCAATAACGACATTTTAGGCGCCAACACCAGTTCCATCCATGTAGGGTATCTTTTTATCGCAGCATATCAGACGCGGCCCATTCCATCCAAAATGTCTACTTTTCTTTATCTCCATATCTCGTAACAATTTTATTGTGTTCTGTTGTTAGAATCTAGAAATAACTCATTCGCCTCAAGGTACGCAGCCTTGCATAAATTCTGACGATCTTATCACCAGCTGTCAGTCTCATTAATCTAGGTTGTCTTTGAAATTCTATATCAGTGGACACACCTGCTTTAATACTTTTAATTAATTAATTGCAATAATATTTATGATATGAGTTATAACCATTGAATAGCATTGTGGATGTTGAAAACCTAATTTAAATAAAAGATGCAGTTTTTATTACTCGCTTTTAAGTTTGATTAGGATTTTTATTCTTCTATTTTGAAATAACACTTTAGTGAATGTTAATGTCAAATTCAATCAAAATAGATGTTAATATTATGATTTACAATATTTTTGTATCTTTATTTGATTCAAATGTCCAAATTCACATACGAAGAATTAGCATTGCAATTCAACGTTCAGTCTTCTGGGCACATTTCCTGATGACATCGATGTGGACGAGTACTTTGATGCCTGATTGTATTTGGTACTTTATTTTTGTGTCATATGTACCTACTTAGTTGGGTTTAATATAAATATGTACTTAATTTAATAAGTTTCTTATATACTTACATATATAGATTTAATAATTGTTGCAAATCTGGAATAATAAAAAAATACAGTCCCAATTGTCAAATAAAAAATCACATACCTAGAATAGAGTACGTAGGTAGCGCATGTGTCAGTATAACAGGTCACTACACAAAGCTTTTAGCGTGTCGTTCCGTTTGACAAGTACTAATACAACGTCCTTCACTATCAGATTTGTTAATCGAGCTATCGCTATAATTATCGAATAATTAAAACTAGTTCGAAATCAACCGCGCGTACTTAAGTAACTTAATATTCAATTAGCGCCTAAACTTGTGTGCATGCGTACGTAGGTAACAGATTGTCCTCTCAGAGTTATTGCGCGGATAGACAGCCGGGCGAGGCCGTTTAGAGCCGGCTTTATGTAGAGGTTCAACGCGACATATACGGTACGACATCAATTAGCATCCATTACTGTGTCGCTTACTTCTACAACCAACTTCTCGCACATAAACCTTGCAATGGACATCACTCATGCTACTGAGTGCCGACATGTAGAGCCAGCATAAGTCATAATTTCAATTATAAACCCATTAGCAAGCCGCTCCTACGCATATTGTTTCATATTCACATTTAACAGAGGTCGAACCACTGATTATTTTGTCGACGACAAAAAACACAATTATTATAGTCAGTTATTGAACGGGTTTGTTTTAGCGGATTCAAAGCTGTTATTAAATAAAGTACAGCTAATAATACCTATGATTTGAAGGTACACGGAATAACTTGGGCTGTTTGTCGGCGAGGGGACACCATGAGGAAATTGCTTCAGTAGCAGTTAAATAGTGGGGTGTAGTATAGTGGGGTACTAGTGTAACATGGTGAACCAGTTGTGTTGTATACCGATCTGACGTCAGCATAGGGACATTTAGGTAGCCAGAGCATTATTAAAATTATCAACCTACATTTACATTGTTTTTCAAACGGAATTCCCAGTCGTTAGATTAATTCAATTAGGTAACAACATGAGTTAACTCACGACGGATCGAATGACATTCGATATAGTTTTCAATGATCTCGGTATGATCGTCAACAGCGAGTGTTGCGCGGAGCCACACCGCCGCGCCTCTCGGATCGTGTGTCTCTGCTTGCTGCCAACTGAACCATTTAGCATTTGCGTCACGTCATCATACCGATTTCTTAATTAGTCGATTGAAATCCGTGTTCATGTAGATTGTGAATTGGATAATAATATGCAAAGCGCTTTCAGCCGCTGTGAAATCGACGAGAACTAATCGATTGGAGGTCTCATTCGAGAGCCGGAGCTAAATGAGGTTCTCATTCAATTCTGGGTATAATAGTGTTTTCATATCTCCGCAAACAACCCGTGGGTTAACGCATAACAATATGAAGGAAAATTATACAAAATACTTACCTATATCAGCGACCATTTCATAGCCCGTGTATTTATGTAAACTTCGGGAGCAGCTTGATAAGGGCAGTAGCCTGATGTGTGCATTGTGTGGTACATTACTGTGCGCTAATGATAATAATTTTCATGGTCGAGTAAGTGCAGTCGGCAGTTGGACCTTATTATAATAAATTAACGGCGGTGTACCCTAATGGCTTGCCTGTACATAATTACGCTCAATATTACAAACGGGTAAAGGGTCGCTGGTAAAAAATCTGCTCGAACCTCCAACGAGCAATTTATATCCAAGGTTGTTTATTACGGAAAACGTTTGTGTGTTAACATTTTATCCGCTTCTAATTGAAAACAAAGTTGTTTTTGATCTGCAAATTGATTGCCGCACATTTTACTATAGAAGGATTTTTATTTATGTACTTGCTAATGACGTAAGACTTGCTCCTTTGTTCGTTTAATGGTAAAATAATTAGACTTGTTTGCATAGTTTAATAAGTTTCAATAACGTCTTGAATAAAAAACAAATAATTAAATCGCTTGATACTTAGCAATAACTAATTTAACCGACCTAGTACAAAGAAAACAATAAATATAATTTTATGTTTCATAGTTTTATTTTATTTACCCCAAATCAAACGGGACAAGGGCAGGAAGATGATGATGATGATGATGATTTTATTTATTTAGTTTTATCACACGTGTTCAAATTTGCGCATTGTAACTTAATCTACAAAGGCCAGTTTAATAGTCTACGACACTACGTAACTATAATTTCCCAACAAAAATACACTGTTAATAAAACGCATACCCACATTCCTTATTGACTGGCAAACGATTATCAAATCAGCGAATAGTTAACGTAAACGTGACGGTTTACGTTACAGCCGAGCTTGGCGGCTGAGCGCGTACCTGGGTGGCAAGCCGCATCGGCCGCAACTCGCGACCGCAACCACCGCTCCACTGCGCTAATTCCTCGCGCATTATACACTTAATCCTTTGTCTCCTCACCGTGTTTAACACGTATTATATTATGTTGACTTTAAGGATATTACCTGCTTGACGATAAGGAGCTTTTCTTGTTGTTTTATGGTCAAGAAAACTGACCCGTGCGTGGGCGTGAATGTGGCACATCTGTGTAGCTTTAGCAAAGGTTTAGTTTCGAATGTTTAAGTTACAGATTTATTTATAAAACTCGATATGCTAGGAACTGATACTTGTGTTTCCAGTTGTGTCTTTTACACTACGATTACCATTCAATTAAGAAACTCTATCTCGTTTTAAAAGCACAGTTGTAAACCTTGTACATCAAACGAGCGAACCGCCCAATAAAGTTCTAATACACTAACTTTTTTATGAGCCATATACCTTACAATAAGCAAACGAAACAACTATAAATATTTAGCGTGAACTGCGAATTTATAAGCCATAAAAACTCCAAAATACACAAGCATTTAATATCGCATTATTAAAACTTTTCGGCACATAATAAGTTTTATTACAAGGTGATTAAGTACTAAAAAAAAAAATTTTCTTTTTGAAACTTTAGCAGTTAGGCTGTTGGTCTGAATTCCGCTTACCATAGTGCGCTTAGCGATGTGTGTCGTCTTTGAGCTACGCCGTATCGTAGTCTCGTAGACTGCACACACAAACGTGGTTATCATGAGTCGGAGAGAGACCCAGATGGATTTATTTTGAACACAGACTAGTCCACTATTCTGTGAAGAGGAGGGATGAAACGCATGGTACTAAATGAGTAATGTGTATATTTTTGATGGAGAGGGAGAGGGAGGCCTAAGTTGAAAGATAGATGGATTTTTTGAGCTGTGATATGAAAGCAAAGGTAGTTAGTGATAGCATGACAGGTGACAAGATAGAATTGAAGAAAGAAGAACACGGCACAAGGGCTAGAAGATGATGTTGATACACAGTCCACAACACGCCGAATAGTTTGGTGCGTGTAGGTTCTGTAGCCTTTTTAACCGACTTCTAAAAAAGGAGCAGGTTCTCAATTCGGACGTTTGTAATTTTTTTATTTTTTTTTAATCTTCATGCAACACAAATTAAGTACATAGGCGGACTTAATGCCTTAGGCACTCTCTACCAGTCAACCTAGAGAGGTGAAGAGACAATATGGTAGGCGCACAAAAAGAAAATTTTGTTTTGAAAACAAGAGTAAAAAGTATACATATAGTTAAAATACACATATTTAATATTTATAACTAATATTATAAAGAGGTAAAATTTGTAAGTTTGTATGTAGGGGTAATCTCTGGAAGTGCTGGTCCGATTGCTAAAATTTTTTCACCGATAGAAAGCTGCTTTATTCCTGAGTGACATAAGCTATATTTTATGTACGCGGGCGAAGCCGCTGGCAAAAGCTAGTAATATATATACTACATCAACTATGAGTAGGGTAATTATTAGAGCAAAATGAAATCTGATGTAGTTAACACTGGTTCAATAATCAAGATTGAATAAGAGATCTTGATCATTGTTTACTAATAGAACGTATATACTCGTACCTTGTAAAAAGTATCAAATATAAGTATTTTTTAAATGATTAACCTATTAACCGCCTACGTCGGATATATCCGACAAACATTCTAGCGTTTATTCCACTAGGGTCGCATATTCACGACCAAATACTCCATCTCGTTAGCTTTTCTGTCATCTATGGGGATTAAACAGCTAACCGAGATAGAGTACCCAGTCGCAAACACACGGTCTTAGCAAATAGGACGCGAAAACAGTCATCGGACTAATCCAACGCGGGCGGTTAAAGGGTTAAATATTATAAAAAACTTTCCAAGACTTTTTAGACAGACTATACCTAGTAGTCTCTACGTCAAAGATACATCATAGAGGAGAATAGAGGCATTACTTAATAGCAAAAAAAAAAACATTTACATCTTTGCTCAAGATTAGTATTTAGTTAAAATCACAAGCGTGTGACAAAGGCCGAACCTGTAAGGAAACAAGTGTCGTGAAGGAAGCGCCCGAGGCCCAGTGACCGCAAGAAGCCCTACCGTGACTCTTTGGGGACGGCTTCTGTGGCGAGTGGTGGCGAGGACAAGCACTCTCTAATAAGAAACACGTTTCAGTGAGGTCGATGACTGAGGTTTTGTTCGAGGATTAAACATGATTATCGTCGTAGACTTACCTCATAATTAAGTAGTTCTTTGCAATGTAGGTAGACTTTCGTCTTGAGACACTGGTATGTTGGACGAGAATATACCGCGCAGCTTTCCGAACGCTGCCCAACCGAGGCAGGTTCGTCGATTGATCCCTTTCTCTCTCTCAGAACTAAGGTTCTGGAATGGCGAGCACGTGCCAAAAGACGTAGCGTTGGAAGGCCTCCTACAAGGTGGACTGATGACCTGGTAAGGGTTTTTTTTTTTTTTTTTTCTGTCGACGGGGAAAATCATCATTGACGAAACCCGCTCTTGGGTGGAGCGGGAGACAGTGTCAGAGTCTTACTGACTAAAAACCCCGCGCCGTTCCTTCTAGCCTTCATACCGGGGCTCTAGTTTCCTTTCGGATAACCCCGACCCCGGTAGGCTTCGACCCAGATGGGCCCCTCCTGTTGCTGACAACTCCTTGAGGCGCGCGGGAACAGTGCGCGCCGTCGACGCCTTGGCTCGGTCCGGACAGTTACCGGACGATCGGACAGCGAGCTACCCATGGCTCGCCGTCCGCGAGCCCGCGTCTACGGTGGCTGGAAATCGGGATCGGAATCCCGGCGGCGGCGGCGGGGGCGCCGTTGCCTGATGCGGTCTGCCTCCTCCTTTGCTAGCATTACTGCTTCGCAGAAGGAGGCGACCGCCTGCCACTCCTCCTCGCTCCGGACCATGGCCTGAACCAAGGCCCGGCGCGAGAGGTCTCCGCCGCCGATCGCCCCCACGAGGGCACGGCGTTGCTCCGCCCAAGCAGGGCACACCTCTACTGTGTGCTCCACCGTGTCCTCCGGGCGTTCCGCACAGTGGCGGCACCCGGGCGTCTCTTCCGCTCGAATCCGATGCAGGAACCTCCCGAACTTGCCATGTCCGGTGAGGACCTGCGTCATGCGGAAGGTAAGGACGCCGTGAGGTCTTTCCAGACCTGGTAAGGGTTGCGGGAATCCGATGTATGCGAGACGCACAGGACCGTTTATTGTGGCGACACTTGGGGGAGGTCTATATCCAACAGTGGACATCTTTTGGCTGAGATGATGATGATGATGAATGTAGGTAGATATATGGATTTAGTCAGACACCTTACTAAAAGTGCTTCTAAATAAACGTATGACTCACTAGCTGGATTTTCATAACACGAAAATTTAGTAGCTATTTTTTGCCACATATCAGAATTGGTCAGCACGCTATAAGGTTTTATAGGTGGCCGATCCAGGGAGAGTCTTCCCAGCTTGCCCGCATAATTTGTATTTCAAAAACTAGTGACCTAATTTAATAACCTAACCTGATTGTGCGGTTTCTCCCCCGCTTGCACACATTGGTGTCTCAAAAACGAGTGCCCTAATTTTTGAGATTGTTACCTGATTGTGCTGTTGTTACCTGATTTTCTTAAAAGCTTTTGAAGAAAGCTGCAACTCGCAATGTGCCTAATTATTTGTATCTGACTGAAATACGATTTGGAGCCGACACCGAATGTTCGGCTCCTTTCTCAGTTTTAACCGTAAAGTCGTAACTGAAAAACTATCAAAATTTAAAATTATAATTCGATATTTATATTCTAAACTGCTTCGAAATACTCGTAGTTACCTATGCTTAATTTTATAACTTTCATAAAATACTAAATAAATGAATAAATCGATGATTAGACATTTAAAATTATTTCATAACATCAATGTTTTTTGCGATTATTTTGCCAAAAATTACTGAAAATTTGGATTAAGTAGTGAAAGATTTTGGCTTTATTTCTTCTGTAATGTTTTTCAACATCTATTTCAGGCCAGTCTCTTGAATCTAATGTACTATTCTTCTCCAACAGGTGTAAAAGATGACTCAGACGACGTATCAAGCAAAAGCTGTGGGGGAGACTCATCAGGCCTGGTGAAGAAACAAAGGAAGGCACGGACAGCCTTCACTGACCACCAGCTGCAGACCCTAGAAAAGTCCTTCGAGAGACAGAAGTACCTCAGCGTCCAGGACCGAATGGAACTGGCGGCCAAACTAGGACTCACGGATACGCAGGTCAAGACCTGGTATCAGAATAGAAGGTTAGTTTATTTCTGCATCTTTACTCTTTTTCAGGAGAAATACTTTATTGAACACTAGCTTTAGCCTGCAGCTTCGCCCGCGTTAGCACAAAAATTAAAACTATGTCACTCAGGAATAAAGCAGCTTTCTATCGGTGAAAAAAATGAATCGGACCAGTAGGTACTTTCAGAGATAGCTTCTACACAAAAAAATTACCTCTTTATACGAGTAATATTAGTGTAGTTATTTCCACCGTTGCGTTGATCGAAACAAAGTGTGTTCATGGTCACGGTAACTTTTTCGTACAACCATACAGGCATAGGCCCTTCAATCTTGCTGAAATCTTTTAAGACGTGCGTGGAGCTAAACGCGCTGTTGACCCCGAACTCCACCACTTACCGGACGGCGAACTGTCTATGATTTGCCTTCCGCAAGCCCGTACCAGCTTGAGCTGGGAATCGTCTTACAACTCTTTCTCTCATATTTTCAACCCCATCCTTCACTTGCATCACTATTTTGAAGAAGGAGGACGCTATTTAACATTTGTTCTCTCTCTGGGCCATGCTCTTAACTAGGACCAGACGCGAGAGCTCACGACCGTTGATCGCCTCCACTTGCTCTATCGTGTCTTCCAGGCGATCCGCACAATGGCAACACTGGGTCTTTCTTCCCGCCGAATTCGACACAAAACACCCATGTCCAGTGGAGACCTGCGCCTATCTAACCAATCTTCAGGAGAGGACTTAGTCACGATTGAGTCGTATCCGGGTTTTAAATGTTGCAATTCCTTTAAAGGATTTACTTACACTTATACCCTGTTTCACCTATGGCGGTGTCTTTAACTAAAGACAAAACTTGTCTTGGTATGATTTCAACTGATTACCTAGCTACGCTTCTATATGCAGCAGTTTTTCTAAATTCATATATTTGGCACCAACGAATAAAATACAGGAATTTTCAAAGTACCTAACTACTTTTTAAGTAGATGTACATAAAGTTTTTGAACAACATGGCTTAGAGTGGTGTCCTATTTCAATAATCCGTATTATATAAACACACTAGCTTTTATTAGCCCTTTCTTCCCCTTTTCTCACTTTAAAAAAAAAGTTGCCTATGTCCGTCTCTAGGTTCCCGACTATCTCTGTACCAAAATACATCAAAATCGGTTTTGCCATTTAGGCGTGAAGACGTAACAAACAAACAAACTCACTTTCGCTTTTATAATATTAGTAAGGATTATAGATTTTCATGCAATTTTTATAATATGTAAATTACTAAGGTACCTACTTGTTTGCGTACATGTTTAACAATGATAATAATTCTATAAATTACAAGGAAATTAACCAAATACTAACAAATATTGTTATTTCGTTCAATATTGTCCCTGATTAGCTTACTTCATAAGTATCAACTTCGTCACCTAGCTATCGATATAAAATATGGTACTTACAACATTAAACTGGAAAAATGTACACCCTTATACACTCTAATAGAAAATTAAGTTATAAATATAATTTAGCTTTAAAATTTAGCTTAAATGCACATAAGTAGTTATTCAAGAAATATACCTATTATCCTAATTGTAGATAAATAAATGCACATAAGTCAAACATACTACTACGAACGCATACACAAACCGCTAATAGTAACTATTTGGTTAAATTCTTAATTGCATATTATAATTTTTTTTATTTTTAAAATTCCAAAAAAATTTTTGGGGAAAAAAATTACCTATTACAAAAATAACTTAAATCGATTCAATCGCCGATTCTGAACATACTACTTTCATGGGTGCGTAAATTATACATCTAGCAATCGGACCAGTACTTTCAGAGATTACCTATACAAACAAAAAAACAAACTTTACCTCTTTATTAAATTAGTGTTGATGTAGATTACTAGTTATATTAGTACCTAGGTAAAATACTATTAATAACAATAAACTAATACATCTTCAATTTTTTTTACAATTAGATTATATTGTTGCTGATAGGTATCGTAATAGTAATAATTAAAACCTATATACGTTAAAATGAAACCTCAGTTCTTCTTAGGTGGACTGTTAAGATGAATGCTCCAGACTAACCGGCGAAATTAAATTTTCCGCACATTGATTGTAATTTATAGTTCAGAATCTGATAGTACGGTTAATATAACTTGAGGGGGGCGCCACACGTTTTTTTTCTTCCATTTTGCCCTAACACCCGTTACACTGTCACTATCTCTCTTTTCTTTGGCCTCCCTCTTCCTCTCCATTCACATGTATACTCAGAACTCTTTTAGTAACATGCGTATCATCTCTTTTCTTCTATTTACTCAATTATATCCATTAAAATCTTCAACATAAATACTGACTGAAGAAAAGAGGTCAAATGTGCCATTTTAATAGCTACTTTTGATAGTAAACCTGGTAAATTTTCTATACCCATCTCCTGTACTAAACCTTTAGTATAATCAAGAGTAAATTGAAAATACGAATACTTCTCGTACGTAACATAGAGGTAGGATAAAGAAAACAATTAACTAACAATTTATTTTTACCCGACTGTAGCAAAGGCCAAAAGGAAGTAATGTTTTAAACGTTTGTGTTCCGAATCACAGACGCTGGGCGGTGCAGTATACTTCGAAGGTGTTTCTAGTTAGAATAACCTGGCACTATGACTTTTACCTGACGTGTGTGAAGACGAAACTTTACAAGCTTTTATTTAGTTTCACCTGTCCCGATGTTTGTCTATAGTCAAGTCTTGCAAATTAAAGACCCACTTCCCGTTTACCGATTGAGCTGAAATTTTGCATGCATGTGTAAATCAGATGACAATGCAAAATTATTATGACATGGCGCTTATCTGATGATGGAACCGGAAGGTGGCTTTAGGGACTACAGCCGAATCGATCGTTTAATTTAAAAAATCATACGGTATACCAGATATACCTAACAGTTATTATTTGGTTGTTAAAAATCATCCAAATTACATCCCCCACCCTTGGGCGGAGCGGGAAATAGTGTCAGACTCTTACTGACTAAAAAACCTACCCCGTTTCTTCTTGCCTTTCATACCGGGGCTAAGCCTCCCTAAGCCAACAATGCCGAGCTTCTCATTGGGTGTGACGCCAACGCCCACCATACCAACTGGGGCAGCACTGACATCAACGATAGAGGTGAGTTGCTTCATGATTTTGTACTAACTAACCGCCTCCAAATAGTTAATGAGGGATGTAAACCGACCTTTGTAACTAAATCGAGGAAGGAAGTTCTTGATGTAACTCTCGCTACTATTCACACTGCCAGGCTGATAACCAATTGGCATGTCAGTGATGAACCATCTATGTCTGATCATCGACTTATTGAATTCGCTTTGAATACATCCAACATTTGCGGAACTATCACTTTTAGGGATGCGAAAACCACGGACTGGGACTTGTACAGACGAAAGCTCCAGGAGAGACTCCTAGACGTCCCTAAAACCATACGCTCCCCTGAAACATTGGACTATGCTGTCACTCAAGTTACTGAAGCAATTACAGCCTCTTACCAAGAGAGCTGTCCTCTAAGAACTGTGAGGGACAGAAAAGTGACATGGTGGAACAAAAGGCTCGATGTTTTAAGGGAGGAATCACGTAGGTTGTTCAATAAGGCTAAATCGACTGACGACTGGGATCGGTATCGGAAAGCTTTAACTACCTATAATAAAGAAATCCGAAAGGCGAAAAGACTTTCATGGAGGAAGTTCTGCGAGGAGATTACTAAAGTCCCTCAAGGAGCCAGAATCCACAAAGTCTTATCCAAATCGCCTACGAATCAACTGGGACTCTTAAAGAAACCAGACGGTGCCTTCACTGCATCAGCGGAGGAAACCCTGAAACTTTTGGCGTCAACACACTTCCCTGGCTCGGTGATGGCACAAGACATCATCGTACCATATTCACCTCATATCCGCCTCTCCAGGCCTACAAATGAAGACTGGAGAAGAGCGGCGAGGTACTTTAGACCAAACAAGGTAGAATGGGCTATAGACTCATTCAAGCCGATTAAGTCTGCAGGTGATGACGATATCTTCCCAGCTCTCCTGCAGCAAGGGAAGACTATACTCATCCCTATCTTAATCAAAATCTTCAGAGCAAGCTTTGCCTGGGGATATATACCTGAGAAATGGACTACAGTTAAAGTCTGTTTTATCCCAAAGGCTGGTAAGAAAGACTACTCTCAACCAAAGTCCTTCAGACCAATAAGCCTTACCTCCTTCCTACTCAAGAGTATGGAAAAGGTTATAGACGAATGCATCAGGGATGGACCATTAAGGGCTAACCCTCTACATCCGAAGCAACATGCTTACCAAAAAGGAAAATCCACAGAAACTGCTCTGTTAGAACTAACAGACAGGATCGAAAGGGCTTTGGAAGATAAACAGATAGCCCTATGTGCTTTCCTTGATATTGAAGGAGCTTTCGACAACGTCACCATAGACGCCCTTTCCAAGGGAATGAAGGCGAAAGGGATTGACGAGACAACTACTCGTTGGATCGAATTCATGCTCCTCAACAGAACTATCAGTGTTACCTTACACGGAACTACAAAAAGCTTCAAAACAACTAAAGGGTGCCCACAAGGAGGCGTTCTATCGCCACTTCTATGGCTACTCGTTGTTGACCAATTGCTGGTTGAAGCCTTTAAAAGAGACTTAGATGTACACAGTTATGCTGACGATGTGGTGGCTTGTGTTATCGGCCCCTGTCACAGCACGGTATCATCTATACTGCAAAGATCTCTGAACGTTATAAACACATGGTGCACAGAGAACAATTTATCGGTTAACCCGAGTAAAACAACAATAGTCCCCTTTACTAGGAAGCGAAAGTTGGACAAACTTGTAACGCCCACTGTAAAGGGGACTCGCATACCATTCTCCATTGAGGTCAAGTACCTGGGCGTAACTATCGACCAGAGACTGACCTGGAACACTCACATTAATAATGTGATTCAAAAGGCTAAAATAGCTTTAGGAATATGCTGTCGCTTAGCAGGGACGAAATGGGGCCTAAACCCTAAAATCGCCCTGTGGTTGTACACCGCTATAGTCAGGCCGATAATAACGTATGCCTGCGTAGTATGGTGGAGGAAAACATCCCAAGTGACAGTCATTAACAAACTTAATGGTTTGCAGAGACTTGCATGCATTATATCAACAGGGGCCATGTCTACAACCCCAGGAGCTGCTCTAAATGCCCTGCTTAACCTTCCGCCACTTCATCTATTAATTGCGAAGGAGGCGAAAGCGGGCATGTATAGAATAAACAGCACTGGCAAAGTAAACTGGCGCTCTCAAGCACTGAGATCGCTACACGAATCAGTGCTTGAACACGATCAGCTAGCTATGACAACAGACGTCATGCTTCCACAGTGTAGCTTCACAAGAAATTACACAGTGGAACTGCCGAGCAGAGAGGATTGGGCAAGCAACCTCATTACTTGCAAGGCTGGAAGCCTGATCTGGTTTACAGACGGATCCAAAATGGGTGAGAATGTAGGATGTGGAATATTTGGCATTAGCCCGAAATTCAGCAAAAGCTTGAATCTGGGTAAATATGCCACCATATTCCAAGCGGAGGTATACGCCATTATAGAATGTGCGGAAGCCAACCGTCAACGAAACTACATAAATCAATTAATTCTGATTTACTCAGATAGCCAGGCAGCTCTTAACGCCTTGAACTCGAATACAATAAATTCGAAACTGGTAAAAGACTGCGTTAACAAACTAAATGACCTGGGGCAAAGGAATAAAGTTATTCTGAGATGGGTACCGGGTCATTCTGGAATTACTGGCAATGAAAAAGCCGACGAACTTGCAAGGACTGGGGCTCAGGGTCATCAGATAGGACCAGAACCTTTCTGTGGTATCTCAAAGAACCAGGCCATGCAGACCCTTAAGGGCAACCTATTTGGCGATTCAAAAAAGCACTGGTTGTTACAACCAGGACTGCTACACGCCAAATCTCTTATAGAAGGCTACTCACAAAAACGAACTGCCGAGCTTCTTGAGCTTAGCAGGACGAACATCTGTGCGATAGCCCGCGCCTTAACCGGCCACTGCAAATTAAACAGGCACCAATTTCACATGAAACTGAGTGACACTGATGTTTGCAGGTACTGTAATCAGGAGAGGGAGACGCCTAAGCACCTGTTGTGTGAATGTGGGCCCCTTATCCACAAACGGAGTATCCATCTGGGTCGACACATTATTCGCCCGGAGGAGATTAAAACTCTCAAAGCTAGGAGTATTCTAGACTTCCTGGAAGCCTCCCGGCTAAAAGAGTTACTCTAACAAGGTGGCGAGTCACAATAGATCTTTTAGGTCGCAGTGACTACATCTCCTACACTATGGGAGATGCATAGCCCCTTTTCTTCAAAATAATAAAGCCTCCCTTTCGAAACTAGACCCTTAAGCCAGTAGGCTTCGACCCAGCTAGGCCCCTGCTATATACCCAACAGTTCATATTGCTTTCGCTAAACGCTAGTAACTTGGGACAATCACGGACAGTGGTCGTGAGATAGTCGGCGTTCTTCACAGAGCAATGCTGAGTCAGCGGGACCGTCGACATGTTACTGCTACTGCCCGAAACTAGGCTCGATCTCCATCTATATAATTACAAACGAATTAAACATTTACTTCCTAAAAGTACACGCGATTGTTTATGGAAACCTTTTCTTTAACCAACGTTTTTTTTAATCACTGCTAAAGATGAATTAAAAACGATAATCATTTAATTCATTAAACCCCATGCGAACGCCGGCGTTCGCGCACACATTGTCTTTCTATTGTATCTCTAATTATCACGATCGAAGAGTTAAACATTTTTACAAACTCGTTTTATTTCAAGTTCGAAATGAAGTCATAAAAATAATATAACCTTATAAATAGAATTATAGCTACAATGAATTGTCCATTCTTTACATTCTGAAGTGGTATTATAAATTGTAAAAAAAATCCGTTAAAGGAGTTTTGTGGACAGCAGTACGGCGGCGGCGGCTATTTCAAAAACAAACGTTTGTAATTAAGGTCAAATCTCCGCCCTCGATGGGCTCTTTATAAAAAAGCTACGGTAGCTAATAACAAACTATACTAATTTTCTATTGATTGAATACCATCTTTCTAATCAAGATTGGGCTGTATTAAATACTGTCTAAGTAGTTGTAATAGGAAGTAGTGAATTGGGATTTTGTTCGTATGCTACGCTCAGACAAAATAGTGCAAGTTCCGATTGATTCTAGTCGAATTCGATTCGGTAGCCCAAAGCAATTATGTTGAGACGTGCTGTGACTATTGTTTCTTACGGTACCTATCAGTCTAGAGTCGTGTGTTCGTGGTAACTAAAAGATTGCAAGTAGGTACCTTACCTTTGACAGTAGGATCAAGCCCGGCGCAGGCGCCGCACGGTGTGCGCACGCCCACGCCGCCGCGTCTGCACCTTTTTGTGGCACTTTTTGTTGATTTTCTATAATTTCGGTTAAACTAATGTTTGGGCTTCGATTTTTCGGTTCGTGAAAGGGTGTGAAATCGTAGTTAATTGAAGGATGTAATGGGCTTTTGTGTGCGGTCACTTTCCGTTTTTGGTTTTTGTAACGGCTGCCCAAATAGAACAGTGCCACTACCTACTAATAATAGGCACCGATTTTCTGGTTCCCGGATACGGAATAAATTATACTAATATATGGATTATTTTCGAACAATGGTTACTTCTAATTTTTTGTGGAGAAACACAAAGCTTTTTAATAATGACCCAAAGTGAAACAATTAATTTTAATTACCTATTTACAAGACACGCCGTTTGCTTTTTGCTTAATTATAAATAATTACATATCTACATAACTTCTTGCCTACTTGCTTAGTGATTTTCTACAAACTATTTAAATGAAAAACATTATCATTTTGATTATTTGCTGCGATCAGTTTTAATTGGTATTAGATAATTCGTTTCACACATTCGCCAATTTTGTAATTAGTGAGAGAGTGGTCGTTTCATTTTAAATTACATTGTATTTTTCGCAATTAGATCAGTAATGTGTAGTGTTGGTACGTCGATATGAGCTTGATGGTAGCGTTAGCAACATAAGTATCCCAGGTGCTGGCATTCCCACGCGACAGGTGTAAGAGCCGAGGAGAATTACTTGCCACAATGTAATGCTTTTCAGGTTAAGTCTGTTCATTGAATCACTGCCTTTTACATGCTGAAGACTTTAGTTTCCAAGAAAAACATTAGATCGTACGTGTGGCTTTCTAGTGAATTCCTAAAGAAATTATACTTTCAATACTAAGTGGCCATTTTCTAACAGGTACAGTCGCGACTAATGTCTTTTTTACGTAATATGAGTAGGATTGTCATCCTAGTAGGACGAAAATATGCATATTTAATACATTAAACCCCAAGCGAACGCCGGCGTTCTCTCTCATGGTCTCTTATTTCAGTATTCGAAAGTTTAAGACGAGAAAAATGTAGAAGAACCCGCTTCATTCTACAGCTATTGCAGTGTTACTCAAAAGTTATTTACCCACTTTTATTTAGCACTTGATAAGATTCAGAAAGAAGTACAAAGTTCTAACTTCTGATACAGTATAACTGTAGTACTTACCTAAGTCATCCTCGCACCGTGTGACCGTCGGCTCTCGGCCTCATCACAAAGCCTGCAAGTCACCGGCGGGCCGGCGCCGACGCCTCACACACCTCTTATTAATCGCCACACCGCCGACAATCTGCTTCGTCGGCCACTGGTGTGTGTTTACTTAATTGTTTTCAAATAGCTTCCTTATTTGGGAACATAAATGTGTCATGTTGGAATGAAAGCTGTAAATGCCGCGTGCATTTTAAATTTTTTGCAGGCATCAACGCGAACAATAATGCTTGTAAAATCTTATGATATAGATCAAGTGTCTTTAAGGTTACAGTGAATAAAATAAATAAATTAAAAAGCCTTTTATTACATGCAGCATTACTCATACGTTACAACAGTATTTTTACTTGAAAATGTAATTTGAATACTTACATACTTTAGTTCGATTTCTTACATGCAACTTTTAAATAAAATAAATTTATAATTCATAGTGAATAGTCTGAATAAACTAGTGCGATTCACCATCAACGATTACATCGCTGCTTACCATCAGGTGTGATCGCAGTCAAGCACTAGTTTATATCATAAAAAAAAATCTTACAAGTTTGATAAATCAAAAAAAAAATTGAATCTTACTTGAGTGTTACTTGAAACTTTTGCAATAAAGTATCAACTACTCGTAAAATTAATTCTTATCGGTAAAATGTCACTACATTCTTCTAAGAAAATATGGTCCCATGCCTCAAAAAAACCTCAAATATTTTCTCTCTACACACGTAAACAAACCTTCGTATATCGTTTCAAAATAGAATTTTAATCAAACGAAACAAAACTAGACATCGAACTTACATAGTTGATCGAGCTTACATTGTCTGATTCATCGATAGTTATAATATTTTGTTGGAACGTTCGTGAATGCACAATATGCCGGGGGCCGCGAACAAAATGTCGTTTATCGGCGTTTAGTCGTCGAAACGTGTAATCCATCGCGATTACCTAATGACGTATTCTGTAATGACGCTCGTAACAACACCTACCTGTGTTGCAACTAGTTCGGTCGCGCGACTATGCCTGTTATTAAGTCGACTCGTAATATTCAAAGGAATTGGTTGTAGATCTTGGCTTTATAGTTTTAATGTGCGGAAAGTAGATTTTGGTGATACTCAAGAAACACCTTAGACATTTAAGTTTCCAGGCTATACAAAAAAACTATGAAATAGTATGTAAAAGTTTTTAAGGCTAAATGAGACTAAAGAAAAAATATTATAAAACTCCTAAAAAAATCGTAAAAAAACACAAACGTGCTTAGGTATGAGATAACTCATTAGTACCTAAGTAAAAATTAAAGAAAGTATCAAAAACTCACTAGATTTGCAAAAACAGAATATAATTTTCATATTTAAAAGCAAACAGCTGATATTGCCGATAATTTTCCCATACATAAACTGAAACGTACGCGTAAGTGCGAATATTTCTTAGAGACTAAACGGTTAGCGTTTCTCGTAAATTTGTATCATTTGTATAAACGCCGCCGATCACCCAGCTACGTGGAGTCGGTTCACACCACTTGAAACACAGGATACGCATGACTACTGATTTTGTTCGAAATTCTGGTTTCGTTTAGTGTGTAGCGATGATGCTGTCTACATGGAGAGGAAGAGGCTTTAGTCTGAGAAGGTTTCGATAAGATGGTAGTACATGTTTTAAGGAGTTCTTTACGTACCTACCAATAATATTATTGAAGCAGTTTACTTATACATTTCAGTTCATACAAAACTGGAGTTTACGTGTAAGAAACAGATACTTACAGGTAATGAATACTGCTGTAAATATACCCACGAAGGGCATGTAAGTAGTTTAATATGCAGTAATTTTCTATTATTGCAGCATTTAAGTCTCCCTCATCGATTACAAACCATGGCGTACCTAAAGAATCACTAACAAGTCGATAAGTTGTAAATTACATCGAACAATCGTAACGGCGCGTGCTTTTAAACAATAGATTGTTCAATTGATTGATTCTAGCATTCTAAATAGTCGGCAGCTTTATTAAAATTCCGTACGTGTGCTTGCACATCTTTAATGACATAATGCGCGGGTTCCGCGACTCCGCGTAGCTACCGAGAACCAGACTAATCGCTTATAACGAACCCTTCCAAATTACACAGCAGAGACACGGGATTCGAAGCAAGGACGCTCCGGTCGCGCGGCTTATCATTTAACCACTAATCATTATACTGCAAATGCCATTTCAGTTTTGGCCGGGTTTTAATAAGCGGATTGCGAGGCGGATTATTCATTCTATAGCAATTTTGCAGTCCTAAGTCTGGCTCTGATGCAATCTGATATTAGTGAACGTTCGAGTTGCAGGAAATGTTTTATTGTATACCTACCTAGTTGTTCATTAAAATATGATTACGTAGTTTAGTTTTAGCAGACATATTACTACATTTGTTATTTCTTCAATTAAATATGGTTCACGGTTTTTATCAAGCCCGCTACGGTAGTGAATAATAACATCAAATAGATATAATAGTTTAGATGACCTTTGTGATGTATAATTTGAAAAGTTTTTGCATTCATCCGATACTCATAAATGTTGATAAATAATGTAATGATCTCTTCCTACTTCTGTTATTCGCTAATTTATCTTATCCATTGATCTACCGACTATTTACGTGTGTTACTGTGATGGCATTTTCATTAGGATCCGGAGGTAAACATTGAGACCTACGTATAATTTTAATGTCTATGGGAGAGAAGGAATTAGGTACTACTTATATCGTTTTTTCTTTTTTCTTTCGGCTTTGTATGGTTTATACATTGAGCCAGTGTCAATTAGTTTTTGATATAGAACATAGCCGTATTGTTTTTCATTAGAAAGATTCGAATGTTTTATAGTAATTAGTAGTAAATGGATGGGTGAAGGGATGGATGTTCCCTCTCCTAGAGAGGAGGCCTGAGTCCCAGCAGTGGGAATATTATAAAGCCGACTATGCTATGCTATGCTAGTAGTAAATGGCAAATTTTATTTGCAAAAGACATCCAAATCAGTCAACACTATAAATAAATTCTCAGCTTCATTTCACCGAGACCGCAGTTGTTTAAACACTTGCGATACAAAACCACACCAATTTTACGTCACGCATATTTATTATGAATCAATATGCAATTAGGTTATTAAAATAGACTCTAAAAAAATACAGGTATAAACTTTTGGTGGGATATCCACCAAAAGTTTATACCTGTATTTACCTACTTATTTATAGAATCAGATAAATGAGTACTAGATCGTTGCTGTGATTTGATGACTTTATAGCGTACTGTATTCCAGTTTGGGGTGGAGCCACTGAAAACGTTTTCTTACGATTGGAACGAGTGCAAAGAGCTTAAATTATCTCGAATCACTTTTATAATATATTTATCTATTATAGACAGATGTAAATTAGAAAAATAGCGCGTCCGATTCGGTCGGACAATTGAATTGTACTCGAGAGCTGTTCATGCTGGCCTATCGGGCGAGTGCTCAGAAAAATTTACTTTTCACCACACTTCCAGTAGAAAGTCCTTCAATCCTAGAACGAAAAAAAAATCAGCCTCACCATATAAAATTTTGTATGGAAAGGCCGATTTTTTTCGTTTCCTAAAAAAAATAAGTTGTGGACGGTTTCTCAGTTTTGTCTACTGAACAAGCCCTTAAAGTTTGCGGAGAGCTGTCCTTACACTTTGGATACACGGAGTTATTTGTAAAACATTAAAACTGCAAGGTTTTTAATGTTTTACAAATAACTCTGTATGAGAAATGAATGAATATATATGTGACTATTTTTCTAACATCATAAACAATAACTTTTGTTCTATGACTTTTTACAAAACATAATTCATTTACCAAAAACCAACCTTCAAGATTTCATTGTTCTATCTAACACATTTCAACTCTGTATTCTTGTTGTTGTTGTTGTCTGTATTTTTGTTTGGCACGACGCAAGCGCATCAGACACCCCCGCCGCTCGATGTCCGCTCCCGTCCGCTATTGTACTATCGTTTGCTTTGCATAGACTTTGTAATATTTAGAACGTTCAATTAAAATATTTTTATTTTTGTATGAAAATCTGATAAACCAAGATATGATAAATTCATAAAAGTCATTGAATAAAAGTGGTTGTTTGTGATGTTACTGACATAGTCTTAAGAGGTTACCAGTGTTTTACAAATAACCCTGTATAGATAGATTAACAACAAGAAACCTTGTTCCAATATGAGTGGCCGACTTGAAAAGAGGATTTTGTACTTTTCGACACTATTTTTAACTTTTTCATATTTAGCACAAACTTAAGTCAGTGTGTAACTGTCTTACTCTGTAGCAAAGGCCTCGTCTCATGAGAGATATAAAGTTTAGTCTGGTTTACAATTTCTCTGTATGAAAATCCCCAAGATGTTTATAAAATTTATCTGTGATGGAAGAAAAATAATAGTCTAACAGCAAAACATTCCTGAAACTACATTCCAAGTTTAGAACTGTTTTGAAACTATATTTCGATTTAAGAAAGCTTAAAGTTTAGTAGATATTTGTTTAGACTAAGTTTAATGGATATTATGAAAAGGCTTTTGCACGTTAAATCATACAATGAAAATTGTTTTTATCAAATTATTATTTTACATCACACTGATATTATAGAGGGGTTCCTAGAGAGAAGGCCTGACTCCCAATAGTGGGAACATTATAAGGCCGACTATACTATGCTATGCTATGCTAAAATTATAAAGTTGAAGGTTGTGAATGTGTGTGTATGTTTGTTACTTCTACA
Source organism: Mythimna lalbum (assembly GCA_949319445.1). Lineage (NCBI taxonomy): Eukaryota > Metazoa > Arthropoda > Insecta > Lepidoptera > Noctuidae > Mythimna > Mythimna lalbum. Next base: position 17,374,922 of record OX439346.1, on the reverse strand, counting down.
CGCTCGAACGGCTGAATGAATATTGATAAAATTTGGCACACGAGTAGATCATGTCTTGGAATAGCACACAGGATTTTTTCCGGGTGTATGTTTGCTTAGGATAATTTTCGACTTTTACGTGAAGCCGCTGGCTGCAGCTTTATACGAGTATGATCTGATCATTATTTTTCTTTTGAAAACTCGACTCGCTTTTATTATTTTATACCAGTTGTAAACCCTTTAAAGAACTACTGATGAAAAAAACTACAGTTATCTACACTAATATAATAAACAGGTCAAGTTTGTTTTTTTGTTTGTTTGTAGGAGGTAATCTTTGGAAGTACTGGTCCAATTGCTAAGATTTTTTCACCGATAGAAAGCTGCTTTATTCCTGAGTGTTATAGTCTATATTTTAGGTACGCGGGCGAAGTCACGGGCAAAAGCTAGTATAATATATATTAATTAGATGTCTACCTAGGTACCTATTCTTCCCTATGAAGTTATAAGATGAGTATTTAAATGTTTAATTAATTTTATTAGTTGCTATGATTAGCTACTATATCTACCTACCATTGATATTGTTTTGACAGGTATAGGTACTCGAGTTTTATTTATAACATCAAAATATTTCTTGTTTCGAATTTAGTTTGTAAAAACCATTCAAACATCATTAGTAGGTAGATATCACATCAAAAAAAGTTCACATTATTTATTGCAAAAACAAGATTGCGAGTAACAATAAATTATAATGGTTGTAACATACCAAAGTGTTTTTTAATTTTCAAATTAAATTGCAATTTATTCCCAAAATAGCTTTTGGTAGGTACTTAATACAACTTAATGTATTATACTTTTAAACATTTTGTTTACTTTATAAAAGATAATTTGATGCAGCAATTAACTCTTAGATATTATAAGAAGGCCTCGACTTCCCTCTCCTTCGCGTAATCCAAATGTAAAAGCCATGTATTTAAAATAAGTGGGCAAAAGTGGCACTACTCCAACAAAATTTCTGAAGCAGTTTTCCTTAAACCCTTCCAAAACCGTCTTAAATGCCACTGTACGCCGGAGGCTCAAAAGTTCTTTCAGATAGACATGTGTCATGTTCGCGACAATAAAGGTGCTTAAACTTCAAACAATTCCCATAAGAGCGCTCGCACAAACATGTTTCTGAAACTTTCTAAGCAGCGTATAAATAACGTTCGATAAAGCTCAAATTGGGCCCGAGGACGTCAGAACCTTAAGAGCGTAAGCGGCCGCCGCGACTCGCTGCGATCGATGAAAGTGCTCTTTGTTTGCCGGATATACAAGCCGAATTCGCATCACGTCGCTGAAAAACGCAAACTGAGATAAACAACCTCCCCCCTGGAGAGGTCGTAAGCGGGATCATTTTAACGGACAATTTTCGTCTTTAACGAGCGCTGTTAAGGCCCGTTTTTCGACGGGTCTCCTCGAACAACAATTGAATCAGTTCACGCAGCATCAAATCACTAAACCACTGGGCGGGGCGTACTCAGACTCCACCGGGGGACGGCGGGACAGGGACGGAGGAGAGCGTTCTCGCCGCGCGCCCTCGAGTTAGACAGAGAGGAGCGTATTGTCTGTGGAGAGGTCTCGACTTGAGATGGCAGTCCAAATTTAAGTGCGCTCCGAGAGCTTTTTGTTCGTAGCCCGCGGCGGCAATAAAAAGAATAGTGTCACTGAGCAGATTGCCCCTCATTCAGCACTTGACAATTAAATAAGTGCTCTCGAGTGACGTACGCTAAGAGCGAGCCGTCATAATATCATGATTAATGAGAGCGCAGCTTTCTATCGATCATTTGTCAGCTACTGATAATTAAAGTGTAGTATTTAAATTAGGATCGAGTTTAATACGGCTTAAAGTGTTAACGTTATATTAGATGCTAAAATACTTCTATTGTGATGCTGGATATGTATTAACTAGACAGATGATAATAAATGGGGTTACAAAAAATGAATATAATTAATTCATGAATCCCCAAGCGACCACCCGTGGCCGCGCATCTATTGTCTTACTATTGTGTCTCTAATTGACGGTATCTGAAGGGTTAAACCAATGACGAGCATTAAATATGGACTCCCCCTCATTTGCATTTAATAAAATTAAATGATCCATTTATAGAAATTAATTAACGAGGTGGCCAGTGAAGCGACTGTAGTGCGGCTAACAATGGGCGCACACTACGCGACTAATAATAACGATGATAATGCGACGAGCGACTCCCCACGAATTAATAAAACGCTCACTCGATCACAATAACAACCACTTCGGAACTAATCGAGGACCCACAACGAAATTATATTAAATTTTCAAATGGGGATGCGTTTGTTTGTTTGATGCGTGCGGAAAATAAATGCGAAATACAGAAATAGAGATCTATTTTTATTTGTATTATTTTTAATGCTTTGTTGCATTCATCAAACAAATAAGCGGTCTATTGAAATTAATAATTTATAAAAAAATATAATTAGGTACTAACAAATAAGAACACCAAAATAGTATTTAAGCAATACCTATGTTTAATTATAAAATATTTTTTACATAAAATACACTAAACAAATATTAATTTCATAAATATTTGAGCAGTTTCAGGGTTTGTAAGTCACGTAAAGAATTTAGTGACAGTACACACAATTGAAAATGTTATTGAAGTTCAAGCAGAAAGTCTCTCTTTAAAAGTCCTATATAGTTCAGATCATCATTCTTTGCAAGTACGCAACCATTAAACTTTTTGCTAAATGTCACTGTGGGACAGAGCAGTTGTAAACTAAAGTAATAACCGTGAGTGTAGCGTAATTTATACGCGCTTACCCTTTTCAAATAAATCAAATTAAAGTACTCGACCACGCTTCGGCGACTCCACTAGTGCCCAAGACGTTTTGTCAAATTTATTATTTTATTTACATTTTTTTTATTAGTTTCACAATTGCGGTATCTGTATTGTGTTCTCGAGTGTACTGTGACAAATTTGATGACGATTGGGGTCACATCGCGTGATCTATCGCTGTAGGGTCCGTAAACGACAGTTCACAGAATTTTAGAGTCCATTTAAGTTTGCAATGTGACATAAATCTGTACTTGTGGGACTCTCGTAACGATTTATTTCGATTTCAAATGGACTGTGATCTTTTTGTCAATCGTACTTTTTGCTATTGAGACTTTTTTTTCACTTCTTAATAGTTGTTATTATGTTTTTAGATTTCATTTTTGGTGATTTTTAATCTAAAAAATATCCATTAAAGCGTTATGAAGTTGCATCAATTTTTTGTAAGCCAGAAGATGATGCATGCCACTTGAGAGCACCTTCTGACGATATACGACATTGCTGATATACCTTATAGCGTTTATAGATCTATGTAATATTAAGAAAATCACCTAGTACACTTAACACTTTACATATTTTGTCGCCATCTCTAAGTAATCTGATTATGAAATGATGATAATCATTGAATGCAGCATTGAGCATTGATGCAGATAGTTGAAACCGTGAAAGATTTCAACTGCAAATTGAAACAACACCTTTATTCACCACTCTTTTCTTTCCCCAGGACAAAATGGAAGCGTCAAACAGCTGTAGGTCTAGAACTGCTAGCTGAGGCTGGCAACTACGCGGCGTTCCAGCGGCTGTACGGCGGCTACTGGCCGGGGGTGCCGGCGTACCCCGCGCAGCCCGCGCCCTCCGCCGACCTGTACTACCGGCAAGCTGCGGCCACTGCTGCCGCGGCTGCGTCGGCCAGTGCTAACACGCTGCAGAAGCCCTTGCCTTATCGGTGAGTTTGACGTTGATTTCGGGATAAAGTTTGCTTTTTTGAAGTCGTCAATAATTGCCGCAGAAACCAATAATGCACATCTTACTATTTGGTATTTTTAATTGCAAGATTATCTTAGCGTAGTAGACAAACCTTGTTGATACATGAATGCCTTTTTTCAGAAATGTTAACTCTCCTTTGCCTATTGGCACTGCCGCTATTCAGAAATATTTCAATGTACTACAACCGTTTTGTTCTTTGTCACCAGGTTATACCCCGGTGCGCCATTAGGAGGCGTCCCACCTCTAGGACTGGGCTTGCCAGGGCCGTCAGCACACCTGGGCTCGCTAGGTGCGCCGGCGCTGGGTGCGCTGGGCTACTACGCGCATGCGCGACGAACGCCATCGCCCGACCTCGACCCCGGCAGCCCCGCACCCCCGCACCGCTCGCCACCCGACACCCCTGCAGACAGGCGCTCCGACGACGAAGACGACGATGAGCCCATACACGTATAATGTGAACTAACCCTTACACATCACAAGTGACACATTCCATCCAAAGTGACATTGATATTTCAAAGACAAAAGTGAAATCTAACAAAGTGAAAAACTCTACACGTACGAGTGCTTTGGATATTAGGAAAGAAGCCATTTCCCGGTCAACTCACGTGTTTGGTTATGGTTTCTCTTGACTCGGTTTTCGTCTGCTGCACTGTTGTTTTGCACGAGAATTTCTTGTTCGAATATATTACATTTCGAATATTCTTTCCTTGAGACGGACATTGCCTGTCCGAGATATGTGATATTATAAGCCCAGATTTGATATTAAGAACGTGTAAAATATATTTGATGTCGTGTTAACTACTTATTGATAATCTAGTGATTAGACAAAGCTTTGTAAGTTACAATAGAGATAAATAGGCTGGAATTCAAACATTCCGTTATTGATTAATTTATATTTAAGAAATGTTCCACAAGGTTTGCTTCGGTGTTGCATCTTCGTGATAAAGAGATATTCTCCATTGAGTTATAAATATTATCAGTGATCTACGATTACCGATTCGCGATCTCAACTCAAGGATTTAATTGCTTCAAGTCGTAATCATAAGTTTTCTGATAGATATGACTTGTTTTTTTTTGCAGATTGATATTGCTAAGTTAAGATGCGTCCACACGGTACAGACGAAAACTATTGATAAATACAAACGAATCCCTATTTCTCTTTGTGACATCATTAAGAGTGAATACAAACATAACAATAAAGACTGAACAAAATTGGTCCAGTAGACCAATTTTGTTAAGTCTTTTTTGTTATATTTGTTATTGTCAAGACCAAGTTCTTATAGAAGAAAAAATTAAGAAAATTGCGCAGAAAGTTTAAAATTACAGGAAACTACAATGACTAGTCAATATTCGAGCGTTTGGTCGTTCAAAGTTAAGAAAGAACAACGACTATCGGGTCAGCTAATATCTATAGAACAAATGACGATTTTCCACATTTGTCTGCATTCATGTTGCATAGACAAAATTGTATAGAACTCTTTATACGTTTGTACTACCGTGTGGACCCACCATTGGTGACTTCACTTCAACTCTGCATAAATTACTGGTTTAAACATCATCAATATTGTATTTCGATTTTTCATGCAGAGAGAATCCCAGTATCTACATTTATTTGAAATAAAACATGAACATTTATTGGCATTAAAGATATATTGGCAGTCATTAGTGACAAACAAATGAATCTCATAATGAGTGATATTGTGACGAGTGTATTATGATGTGGCACTGAAGTGCACCGTACTGTACTTAGTGGGTCGGAACGCCAGTCGACGACATTGTGCAAACATACTGTATATTATAATATAAATATATAACTATTCATATACGATGTATGTATTGTTAGTATTAAATACACAACTTAAAGTATTAAATGTATGTAATAAAGTACCTAATGCTATAATAGTAATAACACAGCGATGTACTTAAGCAATCCGAGATGTGGCATTTTATGTCCCATAGATTTTGTGGTGTTTTGTAATTAAAATGTTGTCAATTAAAATAGCAATTGTTTTTTTCGTTGTCACACCTTTTGTTTTATATCATTCTAATACCAAAAATTAATACCACTTGAATTTTTTTAATCATATTTTTTCCACTCCGAACGAATACCAACAACTTGAATTTGGTGCAGTCAGCTCAGTCAAACCTAATAAAAATAAATTATAAGTCCAAACAAATACCAGTGGTATTAATTGTTGGTATTAAAATGGAATAAAACCACCTTTTACATAGATTTTCCTTACGCTTTTGTATTACAATGACATTTATATTTGACAGTTATTAACTTTATTAACGAAATTAAAGAATAATGCACTCTATCAATTGGTTTCAATAGAGCACAAGGAGGTGAAACTCAGTAATTAATAATTTTGACATGTTTGCATATACAACGACAACAACAGTTACTTGAACTCGTATTTCAAGTGACAAGTTTAACGACATAAAATATAGAGTCGCCGATCGAGCTATTACATGCAAATTTATTGGTCAAGCAAACAGAGGCAAACGAGGTTAAAGTAAAGATTAATTAGAAGTAGTATATAAAAGCGAATTTAATACATTCTCCGTGGCACTTTACCAGTTGTAACAAACACCTAGCGGGCAGCCACGCGGCGTGGAGCTAACTCCGCTGTGTCACGCCATCGGCTCAGTCGGCTAACAGGCCCGTGTTAAATTGTGTGTGCTATCTCCATTTGCAACTGCTCCATTAGGGCTGTTACGAATATGAGCCTATATACCGCGCTATGTGCAACGTCCTGATTGCACGCTATGTAACTTTATGTCTGCGAATAAAAGTGTTTATGTGTACGCCAATTTATTACTGCGCTCGCTCAGTTTTTACCGACTAATGCCCACTTTTCATCGACTTTGGACATCCTTGTTATAGTAAACTTCTTGTTGTTCGAATTCATTTTCCACGGTACATTGTTTTGTTTTAATAATTTGACATTTAACATAATGGGCTCGTCAGAAACTGAAACAATTATAAAGTCGTAGAGTACGCACGTCATAGGCACGTCACGGCCGTCACGCCAGATTCGCGTTTTATAAAACAACTTGTCCTCGGTCGCGTTTACACAATCGGCCCTCACGAAAACTTCTCTTTGATTTCCTTCGAAACATTTTTAGCGGGCATAAAACCTATTTAAAAAGCAATCAGTCAGAGCCCGCTGATTGCCCACGGGGCACGCCACCGACCGTGTTCACAAAACGGAGCAATTAACAGCACCCCTCCCCCCACCGCTGCACACCCTTGTGTTTCCTCCTGCACAGATCTAATCGCAAAACGACCGTTTTCTAGAATCGCCTCTACAAAGCATTGCGTGCTTCAGCGCGCTGGGGTAACGCAGTGACCACGATCAACAGCCATGTAACTTTGAAAATACAAACATATTTTCCTTGATGCTTGATGTTCATCATAACTTATTGGGAACGATAGGATCATAACCACCTGTATTGTGGGGGCAGTAAAGAAATATCCAATTAGCTATTCACAGCGCTTGCGTAACTTATCAGCTTTACTTTTAATTCAGTCGACTGCTTTTAACAATCTTCACCATATCATCAATATAAGGCGCTCATAAAATTATAATTTCTAAGTTCAACTGTTTACTTGAAAGGTTTTTTTACATAATCGTTTACAGTAAAAAAAACTTGGAGCTGATATAATAACAGGGTATAAATGCAAAGTATATTTATTACACATATTTACGTAGGAACAACGCGTTACATAAAAACTAGGCAGGTATCACGCCACGCCACGCCAATACCCACTCGTGCTGTATTAATATTTATGTTGTTTAAACGATGTTTAATCACAACAGACACGAATACTTTTTGCTGACAGTTATAGTGAAATGAGTATTTTCTGATTGAAATCAATACCTGACTAAAGATACGAAATTATAGCGTGGAATTTATGATCGGTCAAGTTCGACCTGAAGACACGACCATATTCCGTTTTTTTTTCTTTTTTAAGATATGCCTTTGACAGGGCAGACTGCTATCAAAAAAATTTAATCTACACTAATATTAGTTAAGTTTTTTATGTTTTTTTGTTTGTGGGTGGTAATCTCTGAAAGTACTAGCCCGATTGCTAAAATTTTTTCAACGATAGATAACTACTTTATTCCTGAGCGACATAAGCTATACATTAGGTATGTAGATGGGTAAAGCCGCGAGCAAAACCTAGTTTAAAATATTGTGTGAATGTAAAAGTTGTTATCGTTACGAACCCCTAAAAATAAAACGAAATAATTACAGAAATAAACGTTTATTACCACATAATTTAATTAGAAAACATTGACCGCACCAGAATGTCGAGTAATAAAACATATAATTTAATTGGCATTTAACTTATCCCTTTATCTGTTGTCTGTATCTATAGTCTACGAATCTGTTATGAGTAGGAAAAAAAACACATGATGCTATCTATGGTCAGTATACTTCAACGACTTCCTCGCATTGCATTGTTGCCGTTAAAAGATTGTTTAATTGAGTGAGTTATGGCTGATGCTTCCTCAATTCGCGTAACATTTAACATTTTAATGTTGTTCACCTACTAACGTTTTCCTGCGCTTTCAGTAAGTACTTACCCAAATACGTTTCACTTAAGATGCATAGCGGTCGTTAATTATAATGAGCGATAATCAACGACTACTACTCATTTTGAGAGCTATATTTTGTAGATTAACTGTCCAAACGGCCGTATTGGCCCGGATACATCGAAATGGGTCTTAACAACACTTGTGCAAAGTGCCAATTTTGAGTAATCCCCCGTAACCACTAACTGTTACATGACGACTGAATGAAAACATTGAGTTATTTTGTGAGGTTTGAGTAACTGCCAAATGTTTTACATCTAGCTTATCATCGCATAATCAGCCTTATAATGAACCCACTGCTGAGACTTAGACTTCCTCTCTAGAAGAGGGAATGGATCACAATCCACTATGCGGACCCAATTGGTGAATGCCACATGTCTTCGAATTTTTAGCTCTAGGAAATGCCAGTTTCCTCTCGATGGATTCCTTTACCGTTTTATGAGTAATAGAAAGAAGTAATGGTGATGTAATAAATTACCTTAGTAATGCATGGAATGCACCTAGCTAGGTTTTAGCTAGGTCATTACCAGTAGGCCACCACTGCTCTCCGTTGTTACATCTGTATACAAACTACCTTTTTGAAAACCATAGACACAGATAAAGATAAATTTGAACAGCATATAACCTGATGTTGTCTGAGCTCTTAATAAAAAAAAAAACAAATTTGCTCAAATAATAAATTCAAAGCACTTCATCAAAATATGTTCCATATTCGTACTGTAAGTAAAATATTAAAGCATTTAACGAGTGTTTAGCACTAAATCAATGGGCAACAAGCGCGCGGCGGCGGCGCCCGCGCCGTTGCGTTGTAGATCCCTATCTGTTTCCGTCGCCGCCACCACTCGTAATTACTGATTACAAGCGATTTTAGGCTTTTTGTCCAGCGAGCCAACTACACAAACATTAAAATGCTATATGACTCACTAAAAAACTTTGACGTTGTCACTTAAGGGCTGGAAGCGATCGATCATAAACTGCTTTGTTTTCAAGGACACAACCGTCATTTGTAAGTAAACATGACTTAATTAAGTCGATCAACCTGTATGCAAAACTAGTCTTTCTTTTAAAATACACCTCAAAATAAAGCTACACTTGTGTAAACTTTGCCAAATGATTACATTTCTATGAATTCAAATGTTTTCGAATGTGTCCATAAATCGTTGTGTGGTGTTTAAAAATGTCGTGTCCAGCTCTTATCGATACATGGCGAAGTCAAACAGACAACGATTACTGCGGACTAATGCCAGCATTAGTTCGGTGTAACTGTATTTGTGATCGATGTAGGATAAAGGGCTGCAATGTTTTTATTGGAACAGGAAAGCGATAGAGTATACACGTTATGTTTGAGCAGTGAAGTTTTCTACATCAACTTTTATCGGAAAAAGGTGTGCTTGTGTGGGCAAATAAATTGGTAAATTCTGGGTTATACTGGTCAACAACGCCATCTTTATTTTTTCTCCGTTGCCATCATGACGGTAGTAGATATGTTTGCTAAAGACAGAAATATATTGCCACACCATAAAGAGCCATATAACCATATACTTACAGCTTACTACCGATCTTTTTCCCACATTACATACATTGTCTGGGGTACCAAGCTGTAAGTATGGCTATATAGCTCTTTATATTGTGGCAATATATTTCTCTGTGTCTGTGTCAACTTCAAAATATAAATAAAAAAACATAAATCTAATAATAATATAAGCTGCAATGAAACCCCGATTGACCAACAGATCAAACGCCACAATTGGAACTGGACTAGCCACGCGTTCCGAAGGGACCCTGAACAACTACCAAGGTAAGCCCTAAACTGAAATCCTCAAGGAAACAGTAAATGTGGTCGCTCTAAGCAGACCTGGTGACGATCGGTCATCACAGAAACGAAAAACATAGGAAAGCCCTGGAGCGAAATGAAACTTGAAGCTGAAGATCAAACGGCATGGCGGGGCGCACTGTGGACGCCCTCTGCCCCATGTAGGGGACACAGGAACTTAAGTCAAGTAAGTCATATCTCCGTAGTCTTTATTCGCATATTCGACAGCAGTGGTGGCCGAGTGGTAATGGCCCCGACTTGCGAGATGTAGGTCGCGGGTTAAAACCCAGCCAGGCGCATTACTTTGTGTAATTTATTTAATCACCACTGCTCATAAAACGGTGAAGGAAAACATCGTGAGGAAACCGGCATGACCTAGAACCAAACAAATTGTCATAGAAGAATCGCCAAACGTAAGTGGCAATGGGCAGGGCACATTGCACGAAGAACAGATGGCCGTTGGGACCGAAAAGTTCTGGGATGGCGACCGCGGTCCGGAAAACGTAGCGTTCGAAGGCCTCCAAGGTGGACTGAGGACCTGGTAAGGGTCGCGGCAATCCGATGAATTGGTGGATGTCTTTCGGCTGAAATAATGATGATGATGTTGTGACTTCCACAAACGCGCACTGGGCCCGCGTGGTAGATTATGGTCCATTCCCTCTCCTAGAGAGGAGGCCTGAGTCCCAACAGCGGAAACATTATTATATATGCTGTATTCGCGTAACTTGACAACAGTACAGTAATTTAGTCTCATTTTTATTGTTTCACATAACAATAATCTGCAACATCTGCTGAAAATTCACCTGTGTAAACACAACTTTATTTAAAGATAGATTATGAGCACTTTTATCGACAGTGGGAAAATATTGACAGTCTTTAAATATTTTCTGCGGAATGCGGAATTTGTTTATGACGCAACATATGTTGCTATGACATCTATTACATAAATTAAAACCTTTTTATTAAAAAAAAAATTACCGATTTCACAAAAAAAAAATAATTGAATTTGAGGAGTTCCCCCGATTTCGCTAAGATTCCATCATCAGATCCCAATTCGGTGACTATGGGACCATTTGGGAAGTTTAGGGCATACTTCTCAAATAGTCCCATTTGGGAAGTATGCCATTCCAACAAAAAATATTTTCTAATCGGTTGGCAAGGAAGTTATGCGCAAACAAACATAAAAAAATACAAACATCCGAATTGAGAACCTCCTCCTTTTTTAGGAGTCGGTTAATAAAGCTTGAAGAACTGCACTTGTCTGCTTGTCTGAGTTTTTGTTTTCATTTGATAAAGAAGTTATTCACTGGACTGACAGCGGCAGTAATGGCCAAGCGCGAGCCTATGAATAATAAAAAGTAAGCATTGCTTTGAGTTTTTCTGTGCCATATTGCTTACCATCCATGGAGCTATTTTTTCCAACTCATAACTGATTTTCTGTTTCCCACAGAGTTTAACTGTCCCGCACATGGGCCTCAAAAAAACGCCGCTTTAACCTTCTTTTTGAGGTGGCCTTTTTGTGGTTTGTGTGTGGCGGTGCCGCCTCAAAAAAACGCTTGGAGCTGCTTCAAGCTGCTCCAGCCACAAGCTGTCGCACGCTTCAGCTGTTTTTTGCGGCGGCTTCTAGCGTTTTTTTGAGGCCCGTGTGCGGTAACAGTTACTGTCCCCGCGCGACACCTCTTGACACCTCTCAAAATGAAGCTTGAAGCAGCGTTTTTTTGAAGCCCATGTGCGGGGACAGTTAGTCAGTGTGAGCTAATCATGCTTTTGTTTATACACTTAAAAGGTCTTCAATCTTCAATCAACATTTGATAAAACGAACCATCTTACTCTTTACAACCACTCCTAATTACCATCAGAACCATAAAGCCTAACCGTACTTTCGCACACACTTAGGTGTGATATAAAGAGTAACGATATGTGAAAGTGGATACACCACATTTCAGACACCGCACAGGGATATTAAAATATTAATGTACAATACATTAGCATATTAATCAGGCCGGTAACGTAAACGCAGCTAATGGGAGCCATTAAAACAGCAGAACGGTTCATATTGTATGCACTTAATGCATTGTTACAATGCAGCGTGTGAATTAACACAGGATCTGCATAACAGGGATGTAGCTAAATGTGGAGCTAAATATATCCTTTGTAAGCTACTGTTTATACTAACAATGTTAAACGATGTTTATTTACCAAGCCCTTCCTTCAAGCAACGTGCGTCGTGCAATTCTGACTCCTGAAACCTTACAAAAGGTTACAAAGGAGACCACGACACATTGTAAACGTTTAAGTCCGGATGGGAGCGTAAGATTCTGGAGTGCCGACCGCGTACTGAAGACGTAGGGTTTGGAGGTCGATTGATCACTAGGTGAGGATCGCAGGACTTCGATGGTTGCAAGATACACAAGACGTTCGTTGTGGTGACACTTCGGGGACGCCTCTGTTCAACAGAGGATGTCTTTCGGCTGAAATGATGATAATTATGATGATTGCATCTCATACATTTTTACTTTGAACAGTCTCAATCGCTGGTAGGACAGTCCATATTTTAAATCCATTTCTGTGTACAAAATACTCGTACATACGAGTATTATAATAATCATGTTAAAATGCCGTATATCTCACTGTTTTACGGTCTTCTATTGTCCAAGCAATATTTTTTTTCAATGATTCATCAAAAAAGGTAATAATAATAATAATAATCGTGTGTTAGTTAGTTGTAAACTCTAATCCAGGAACGTATCATAATCAGACTTAAAATATTTTTTTCTCGAGACATTCACACCATAAGTACCTAATTCAAAACGTCTGGTATCGATAAGTAAGTTAGCAAAAACATCATAACAGGCATATGTAAGTACTGTTTTAAATTGGTTTTTTCAAACACTCTTCGTTCTAGTTGTAATTACTGGCACTCTACAATAATCATTGGAATTAATGGAACCGAATGCAACACCTGTCTCTATCGAACGGAAAAAAGTGCGTCGAAGCACGAATCGTTGTGTTGTATGTTCACGAATAGTAATAACTACAAGTGGGACTGAATTAATGACAGTAAAAGAGTAAATTATAAACAAGCCAAAGAATTAGGGATATAATACCATATAGGCCTTGTATTTCCTGAAAAAGGAGAACCCCTGGAGTGTGTTAACGATGTCCTCAAAAGGTGGTAATATTCTTTAGATATGAATAACATTATTTGCGATACTTTTGGGACAGAATAGAATATAACCTAACCAGTACATTATTTACAGTATGGTGCTTTTATCTCCTCATCTTCATATTTCTATCCAAAATCTCAATTATGTCTCGTAGAGCATCTGCCTAAAATGTGTAATAGAACACAAAACTGCTTAAAATTTCTTCATAATACAACTGCCTAGATAAGAACCAACCAAATTTTTATCTTTTTTTTTTGACATAAGAAAACTACACACCGTCATTGTGAAACCTAATATGACAAACTCGAACGTTTTGGTCATACGTTTATTGTGAGGTTTTCTGATAGCTACAACCTAGGGGAAAACCTCTTTAAATCAAAAGTAAACAGGTAAGTCCGATGGATGCGAGACGCACAGGATCGATCATTGTGGCGACACTTGGGGGAGGCATATGTCCAACAGTGGACGTCTGTCGGCTGAAATGATAATGATGATGATGAAATAGGTTAGTTAGTACTTCTAAGTAACCGTGCATCATCGCCGCTCATATCATCGCTTACCATAAGATGAGATAGTGGTCAGTGGTCGCAAGCATATTAATAATAATATATTTTTATTTGCATCAACTTTTTTTAGTTTTTATTTGCATATTTAAAAAGTAAATAATAGATATGTATATTTGAACGCGAATAAACACAAAAATAAGTAAATTATTAGGAATTACAGGGACTAGGTGTACTGGTGCAGCCCTACGCACCGTAACGGCTAAGTGCTACATAAACGCTATTATATTATAGTATTAATTGATTATAAAGACATTTTATTTGCACGCAATAGTGCTAGTAAGTGGAACAGGAGCGCTCCAGTTAATGATATCTCGCCATTAAGATACGTAATTGCACAGACACCGCGATTTGAATAGCAAAGCGGAGTGATTTTTATTTTACACCCGGCGATTCTATCGCGTCGTAATTAACCGTACCATTTAGTCGCGCCGTAAACGATATGGCCGCGCGTTGGCTACACGAATAAAATCACTATGAATAATAAAATATTAGGCATTACCAAGCACTGTTATACTAATTCATTATTAATTACAAATGTGCGTATCGCGGTGAGTAGCGTTTATAATAACAGTCGTAAGGACGAATGAAAGTTTTCTTTTTATTTTATTATGTTTTCCGTTCGGCCACTCGCGTTTGGGAATTTGATTGAAATCTTTTTGAGTTTTTGTAGTGTATTTAAAGCTTAATGTTGGCACATTAAGCTCTCACTCACTGTTCTACAGATTTTCTACGATATAATTACATTGATTTTATTTACAAACACATGAAATTAAACCTAACTATGCAAGTTTAATGCACCGGATGCGTGCAGCAATACTGCATAGTTATCTATTTAAAGTTCATATCTACCTTTATGGGCTTACATTGTTTTTTTAATTGTCAGTCAGTGTTTCCTTTCATTTCAATCAAAATGATTAACAAAGTGTTGTGTTTAAAACCGCCGTGTGGCCGGTGAGGTCGCGGACGCGCGGTGAGGCGCAGCGGCGCGGTGCGCGATACGAGATGCTATCGCGCGACCACTGGGTAATTAGTCGTTTCATTTTAGTCGCGTCGCGTTCTGTCGCGATAACTCGCTGCACGCTTTGTATGCACTTCTTTGTAATTAATTTCTTTGTATCGATTGATCCACCCCGTATTATTTGTGCCACGCACGTTCTGATTGAGATATAACTGTTTATGATACCTTATGCAACCAGAACATACAGTTAAGTCAGTAACTCGTGTTATTACAAGACCAATTAGTTTCGTTACATTTATATACAGAATGTGCACCATTTATGGCCTTTTATTATTGTGATTGGCTAGGTATCGCGTCACGTCATGCGCTCGCGCAACGTTTTTGACAAGCAAATTGGATAATGCGCGGGAAGCGCGGCGTGGCGCATTGTTCTGTCGCGGCGCGATTGTCAGCGCTGTTTTCGAATTTTAATCTGCCATTTTGTGAAATTATGGAAATGAAATGGACGTTTCGCGGTTAGCTGCGTCCGAACCAGGCCGGGCGGCGGCCGCGTGTCATTTTATTATTACGATATTAAATTGTTTTTAATAAAGGTCGTAATTGATTCGGTAGTTAAACATTGGACGGAGGTAGGTACTTGGAATTTATAAAGAGGCTTTTCATACCCAACTTAATTCGTATAAGTACGGTAGGTATGGTAAACGTTTTTATGACGCCGTACTAAAATGTTTTTTGGTCTAATTAACACGTAAAATCTGTCGGTGCATAATTAAGAACGATTTCACTAGATTTCCCTTCTATTTCCCTAAGACTGAATCTCAAAGCTTACAAAAGTTTTAATGATCGCGAGTATTACGATATCGGCGATATAAAAGCGAGATGGTCTGTAAATATCCATTATGCAGGTAACCTGTGTTGGTAATGAGCGCGCGATATCGTCCGTTTTGTAGCGCGTAATCGCGATGTTATCGCGACCCCCTCCCCCCGCGGACACCCACCACCTCCCACACCCTCCCTCGCCGGACCGTAGCCCCCCTAAGGATTTTATCACCGTTTTTAAACCGCTCATTTGCCACTCACGTCTGTTAAATGTGGAATACAAGAATATTTACGTTTAGAAAAGTTGTGTTGTTTATTCATGTAGGTTTTTTAGTAATTCAATTAAATGTTGCCTATATAAATAAAAACCAAAGTGCTATGTCTACTAGATTAAATTAGGGGCCTAAATTCATGGTTAAATTGAGACGCTACCACGAACCATGAAAATAAGGACTGAAAAAATATTAGTTGAGAGAGAGAATAAACTTAATTACTTTTTACGAGTACTTACAAGCTTTTATTTAGTTTCACCTGTCTCGATGTGTGCCTGTCATCAAATCTTGTAAATTAATTGATTAGCTGAAATAGATTGAGCTGAAATTTTGCATGCATGTGTAAATCAATGACAATGCAAAATTATTACGACAAGGAGTTGATCTGATGATGGAACCGGAAGGTGGCTATAGGAACTCGGTAGTTAAACGACACAACCCGGTCGAGTTTGGGCTCGTATGATTCGTCTTGACGAGTATTCATTATATAGGTATACCGAGCTATAAAAGCTTGCTATGAAAAAATAATTTTCACTAAAAGCTTGTTTTATATATTTCTTTCTTTTTGAGATTGTCATAGTAGAGTCTTAAGCGTCAACTCTATCATTGTACCCTTAAGTACTTCACTTTCATATTCCTTAAGTACTTCACTTTCATACTCAACCCAGAAATATCTAAAACATTTAACATACCCAAAGTTTGTAAAGTAAACTAACCTGTCAAATTAAACGAAAAGTTCAACTTAAAGAACTCATTGTTTCGTTAAAAATCGATTAAAAAAATTAACAAGAACAATGAGTCTCCCATACAAGGAGGTTTAATTATCATACGAACAGGTTTAGTTTTAACTTCACTTTAACGAAATGAAATTGTGAATAATGAACTTGGATTTTAAGCTTCGTTACTTCTTGTCTGAACTGACTTAAGTTACAAATATCAAATGATGAATGATATTTATCATTTAATTACTTTTCCATGTAATTTTTTAAAGAACATAAAAGAAATTATAATAATCGTTTATTTGCTTAGATAGTCCTACTAATATTATAAACGCGAAAGTTTGTATGTATGGATGGATGTATGGATGTTTGTTACTCTTTCACGCAAAAGCTACTGAACGGATCTCGGTGAAACTTGGTACACGAGTAGACCATATCCCAGAATAACACATAGGATACTTTTTATCCTGGGATTATTTACGCGGGTGAAGCCGCGGGCAAAAGCTAGTATGTTCATAAAATAAGGTGTTTGCAAAGAGTTGTGATCCTGATACAATCTACCTTAAATTAGACATGCAAATACTGTCAAAGATTTGAATTGATGCAATTATAATAAGGGAATACATAATGTCAAAAACGAAACCCACTTAAATAGTACCGTCATTTGAAATAAACATTAATTCATGAATCCCCAAGCGACCACCGGTGGCCGCGCATCTATTGTCTTACTATTGTGTCTCTAATTGACGGTATCTGAAGGGTTAATAGAATAAAAATAAAATTTATTGTAATCATAATAAGGAAAAAAAAACTGAAAACCATTTTTATTTCATAAACATACACAATATAGGAAAAAGTAAACTTAATTTAGAATCAATAATATGGTGCGCCAAAGAGGTGCAGTCCATCATAATGACAACTACTACTAGACAACTACTTAGCAGTTGCCTGACGCTGGTTTTCAACTGAACCTTAGGTTGAATGTATGGAATAGTTTTGTTAGGTATGAGGCAAATAAATATATATGTATTTTAAGGCAATTAAATAATAAATACATGAGAATCAACAAGCCTTTTAAACATCATAAAAGCGAACAAATAAATCGATTGGTACACTCCATGCGACAAATAAAAACCGGATTTCAGCGATTCAGTCCAAACACAACATCGTAATTAATGTCATAAAATTACATGACGTGTGCAAAAAATCTAGCGGGTGTAAAACCTTACAAAGTTGTTAAATAAAACCATAAAAAAATTAAACTAAAAGTGTTGCACGTGTCTAGTAATTAATAGTAATTTGTCAGTCAATGTCGACTGAAAATTCTAGGTCAATAGGGTTTTTTACTGAGACTCCTGTTAATAAGTAACGAAGTATATCATAGGTCACATGTATATGGAGAACATATGTACAAAAAATCACACCTTTTTCACATGGAGCAATCTCTGCCAATACAGAAACTGCAGAGTTCAGCATGTTGTAAATCGCGTTAGAGTAAATATTCGACAAATCGTATCATTATTGAAAGAAAGAAAATGAATATCATTTTATTTTGATCAGACGCGTTTTTTTTTCGGTGGGCAAAAATCATCCTATGACAACCCCCGCTCTTGGGTGGAGCAGGAGATAGTGTCAGACTCTTACTGAATAAAAACCCACCCCGTTCCTTTTAGCCTCTTCATACCGGGGCTCGAGTTTCCTTTCGGATAACCCTGGCGCCAGTACGCTTCGACCCAGCTGGGCCCCTCCTGTTGCTGACAATTCCTTGAGGCGCGCGGGAACAGTCGCGCCGTCGACGTTTTGGGCTCGGTCCGGACAGCTACCGGACGGTCGGACAGCGAGCTACCCATGGCTCGCCGTCCGCAAGCCCATCATAGGTCACATGAATATGGAGAACATAATTATGTACAAAAAGTCACACCTTTTTCTCATGGGGCAATTTCTGCAAATACTGAAACTGCAGAGTTCAGCATGTTTTTAACGACTACGTTAGAGTAAACGATCGATAAATCTCATAGAAACATACAGGATATGCATTATTGAAAGAAAGAAAATGAACTTCATTTTATTGTGATCAGACGCCATATATGTATACTATGAGCTCTTAACGCGATCCATTTGACCGACCTAACTGAAGGATGAAGCTATATAGGGGTGAATTTTAGTCAGTAAAAGTCTGACACGCCCTACATCTTGGAACAAATCATTGAATAATTTCCCATCTAAAAAACATAATAAACGCACATTCATCTTAAATGAAGAATAATTCTTGCGATTCCTGCTACGGCTGAAAGAATTACTGTGGCCCTGGAACGCGAAGGGCAACTGAATGAACATGGGTGGCTTTTAGTCAGTAAAAGTCTGACAGTCTTCCGCTCTGGCTCCACCTAGAGCGGAAGGAATAATTCGATGATTCTACACCTCACGCCTCAATCAGCCATTTCACTTCAATACAGTAACTATAAAGTACCACATAAAGTACAAAAAGTTTTTATTTCAAAGCAAATTACTTCTGTCTTTTGTATTCAATGAAATGCAGTTAATTTATTCATGCTACCATTTTTACCGTTGCTGTATAATCATTAGAATTAATGACGAATTAAAACAAACGATTTGATCGTGGTTCGAATAACCATATCGCTCTAATTATGATGTTGATTTTATAGGTGATTAGGACTTTTTAAAAAACAGTAGCGCCCGAGTGGTAACTTCCCCGACTTATGAGTTGTAGATCGCGGGTTCAAAACTAGCCAGGCGCATTATTTTGTCTATTTATTTCATCACAACTGCTCTCAAAACGGTGAAAGAAAAAGGAAAACATGGTGAAGAAAGCGGCATAATTATCCTAGACCCTGAAATAATCAAAGACATCTGACAACAACCAGCCCGCACTGGGCCCGCGTGGTGGATTACTGTCTATTCCTTCTCCTAGAGAGGAGGCATGAGTCCCAGTAGTGGGGGCGTTATAAGGCTAATTAATAGGTCTTTTTAAGGGAATATTATTTGGGCCAATGTTATTTTTATTTCAATTTTATGTGTGTGTTTTTTAAAGTGTGAAATCATCTAATAACTTCCGCTCTAGGTCAGAGCGGAGGGCGTGTCAGACTGACTAAAACCACACCAAAGTAAGCCCATGGTCTTAGTAGCCTTCAGCAGTACAGAGCCTACGGTTTTCTCTTTTGAGGAGCGCGTGGTACACTACGCGCCGTCTACGACTCAGCTCGGTCCGGATTGGTGCTGGATGGCCCAGATGAACCCAGAACCCCGTCCATCCGCCGACTAGGTACCTCAACGAGGTAGCTACCTAATCAATAAATCCTTTTCTGCACGTGCCATCGAATCTTTACTCAATTGTTTTTCTCCATACAAGTTTATGCAACTGACCTTACAGAAGGACATCATCAATAAGGTTAGCGTAATTAATTACACTTCTTAGTATAGATAAACACTAGCAAGTACAGTCAACCGCACGTCAAGCTGCTACCACGTTATCCTACGATATACCTACATGATGTAATGAACTGAAAATTTCTTCGTTGTCATACGTATTTATTGAAAACATTTCTAAAGGACGAACCCTCGTATCGCAAAAATAAACAACCCTGTAAAAAAATATCTATATGGATTATTGATCTGCGATTTCAGGAATTCTACGATAGGAGAATAAAGTTTGGGAACTTTTTGTATGTCAATCAATGAAACTTAATTATTCAGAACTAGCTTTTGCCCGCGTACGTAAAATATTTGTATAACCTATGTCACTCCAGGAATAAAACAACTTTCTAACGGTGCAAACATTTTAGTATTCGGACCAGTACTTTACCTCTTTTACCTACAAACTTTACCTCTTTATCATCATCATCCTTTTTTAATGTTCCCACTGCTGGGACTCAGACTTCCTCTCTAGAAGAGGGAATGGGCCGTAATCCACCACGCGGGCCCAGTGCGGGTCGGTGAATGTCACATATCTTCGAATTTTTGTCTCTAGTACTTACATGCCGGTTTCCTCTTTATAATATAAGTGTAACGTGCATTCGTTGTACCTAACGTGTTTCGGATTAGTAAACTTACGGGAACGAGTTATTCGAGTTTACACTATTCTGAATTATGTAACACACCCGATGTAAAGTGCCAATGCTGAGCCAGCCAAGGTTCCTGTTTGGTCCCATTTATTACCTTTTTTATTATTGATAGGCTCGCGTTTGACCACCGTCTCACCTGATGGTAAGCGATGATGTGGTCAACGATGGAGCACGCTTGCCTAGAAGTAACCTATTCACTCTTGACTTAAAGACCTCTAAGTTGTATCTATCAAAAAACATAGACTCCGGCAGGCAAGTCCAAACTATACGATCAAAAACCTTTTTTAGGTTTCTCAGTTACTAATCTTCAGCTAGCCATGCGGCAGACCGTACATCTAGCGTAAGTCGCTAAACAATTAGCTTGGCAGCTTCTTAACACACGTGTAAGTGGGCATATCGGTGCGTGCATGTGTGGTGTGTCGGTAATTGCCGCGTCCGCCGGAAGTGGCCGGTTCCGACGGAGTACGGAGTCAGGTGACGCTCGCACCTGTGTGTGTCCAACACATGAACACACATAGACACAGAGCTAGGAATAGTAACGTAGTGTTTTCCAGCTTGATCGTAAAGACCGTGTTTGGGGAAATTGTGTTTGGCGGTGACGTCAAACTAATACGCCTTGCTTAATTCTGAATGGTGGTTTAGTTATCTCATTTTTTAGTTAGGCAAATAACTTGTAAAGGAAACAAAACATGATTTAAAAACTTTCACACCCCAAGCAACTGCTCCAGTAACCCAAAAGCTGACGTTTATTTTTACGATGATAAAGATTTATTTTACTTGAACCCTTCAACCGTCTCATCACAATTCACAAACCGAACTTATAAGGCAAACAGTGAACTCTAGATTTTGGTCGTTATATACACTAATGAGAGCAGTGGTGGCCGAGTGATAACGGCCCCGACTTACGAGTTTGTAGGTCGCGGGTTGAAACCCAGCCAGACGCATTACTTTGTGTAATTTATTTCATCACCACTGCTCTCAAAACGGTAAAGGAAAACATCGAGAGAAAACCGGCATGTCCTAGAACCAAAAATTCGTAGACATGTGACATTCACCAATCCGTACTGGGTCTGCGTGGCCCATTCTCTCTCCTAAAGAGGAGGCCTGAGTCCCAACAGTGGGAACATTATAAGGACGATTATGCTATATACATGCTAAAGAATTAATTCAAGTACTATAAATAGTCTACATAAACCATTATGCCGACGCTAAATTAAAAATCTAACTAGATAGCCGGAACAAAAAAACCTCATAAAATAGACCACCTTCCCACACATGACAAAACGCGAAACTTAATTTATTCTGATAGATGATATAATAAATTACGGACAAGCATAATATTACGACACAGCAGTGCATTTGTGTCCAGTGACCATTGAATCTACACATGTGTGGGGTACACAGACGGGTGTAATGCGTCTGTGTGAGTGCGACTAATTAGCTATTCGTCGATCGAGCGATAAGGACAACAATTAACTTTTGTTGCTAACATAATAATGTAAAAAAGTAATAACGTTTATGATAAAATTTGAAATTGTTCCAGAATGCTTTTTGGGTTTGTTTCTTTTCGAGTTTCGTGGCACAGTATGTCAAATGTGAAGCTAATTGCTTAACAAGAAGGCATAATACTGATATGACTTTGCTTGTAGTTCGACATACAACAAATCAAACAACTGATGAGGGAAGAAATTTCTTCTATTGGATCTTAGATCATTGGCTCTTATTTTATCTTGCCGAGAACCTTTAGTTACATTTTTTTTTTTATCTGTTTAGTTTATTCAGTCATACTCATTTCTAACCGGCCGGCTCCATTACAATTCAAAAGTGTAAATGGATTAATTGAATTAGATGCTTTGTTTGAATGTGAAGACGCAGCGTTGGAAGGCCTCCAACCGGGTGGACCGATGACCTGGTCAGGGTCGCGGGAATCTGATGGATACGCGACGTATAGGACCGGTCATTGTGGCGACGCTTGGGGGAGGCCTGTGTTCAACAGTGGACGTCTTTCGGCTGATATGATGATGAAGTTGGAATAGACAATTTTGTTGGTAGTGTCATCACTACTATAAATGAACTAATAACATGAAAAAGACTACAAAAAAAAACACTTTCAATAAACACCCAGTTTTTATACAAGCTAGTCAATATTCTAGACACAGACAGCGTACGATCCAACAAACGGCTAGCTAATGAACTCGCCGCTAACATCAATCCAACAAGAGAACCAACTATTACATTGACGTAATTAAGCATTTTAGTCATCAAACTCATATTTTAAACACTCATGCATGACTTTCAATTTGTGGAAAAAAAAATATTACGGTGAAGAAATGTCGTGAGCTAATGTGTCGAGCGTGGGTTCAGGGAATGCTCGCCATTCTGTTTTTTTTCTCTCCTCCCCCATAATTACGTAATTAGTGGCGATGCGAATTGGAAGTGCATTTGTTGTGGGTCCTTTTGTCCGCGCTCGGTGCGCCCGCGCCTGCCCCGAACGGAACAGCTGTTCCACGGCCCGTTGAGCTGCGACTTTCTCGTTTGACAATTACGAGCTTTTTATAATTGATACGTAGGAATAGAATGAGTCCGTTTTAAATACCTTTAACGACGCATATCTGTTTATTTTTTAAATAGTTAAGGAGCCATTCCGCTTACGGACTAACTCTTCGAAAGTTCTTCAAAACATCTACATCATCATCAGCCTTTTTAATGATCCCACTGCTGGGACTCAGGCCTCCTCTCTAGGCGAGGGAGGATTTTTTTTACCGATAAAAAGCTGCTGTATTCCTGAGTAATATATATAGGTAGGCTATAGGTATTTCATGTATGAGGGCGAAGCCGCGGACAAAAGTTAGTTTTTAATACTTAAAGTGTATGACACCATTCTGCCCGGACTTTATAAATGTGCGAACAGGGTAAATCATAAGCGGCCAGTGGTGGTCCCAGTAATAACGGCTCCGAATTACAAGTGATCGGTCGCGGGTTCAAACCCAGCCAGGCGCATTACTTTGTTTAATTTATGTTAACACCACTACTCCCAAGACGGTGAAGGAAAACGTTATGAAGAAACCGGCATGTCCTAAAAACAAAAATTCAAAGACATGAGACATCCGCTTCGCACTGGGTTCGCGTGGGGAATTACGACCCATTCCCTCTCCTAGAGAGGAGGCCTTTGTCCGAGCAGTGGGTACAATATAAGACTGATTATGCTTTTTATGTGTAAATAGCGTTGTGGGCAAAGATAATGCAATTAGGGAAAACGAATTGTAGAAGTTAGGTAGATGTTGAAATGATACTGCTGCTTAAATAGTTAAGTTAAATATATTAAACGGACCAAAGATTTAGCAATACAAAGGAGCGAGGGAGCACACGCGATGACCGCTAATCGTGTACTGAATGCTCGATTAATATAAATTAGTGAAGAGAGGTAAAAATGCACGAATAAGCATTAGTGCATTATTAGTGTATGGTTGCACCGTACATGCTCCCGGGCCAAAAAGATACAAAAAATGTTACACGTCTTCTAATCTAAAGCGACACCTTTTAGGTATAGGAGACGTAGCTGTATCCCGCTTACAATCAGTGTTCGCACTAGTTATATTTATTTCACTTGGCTGACGGTCAGCCGTACTCTGCTTTCGCGAAAACACTACACTATTTGCCACACTTTGAGATAGTTCCACTGAAGAAACTGCTCGACACTTCCTCCATATGAAGTAGGCTGCCACCAAAACGGCTGCACCCAGTAGACAATAACAAACAGCGTACTGATGAATGTCATGCGTAGACAGAGTGTAATCTGGTGAGTTGGTATTGGCTGATTTCAGTTCTTTTATTCGTTCTCCCAGATCGACTAAAGTGCTATTTATTGGATCTTCGTATGCAGTGTAATGAGTTAATGATATGTTTACGATATGATTTAATTCTGCTATTTGAGGGGTCACAATGTCAGAGTTAGATTTAATTGTATTTGCTGATAGGGCATGAGAATACAAAGTAAACTCGTTACTTTTTATCATACCTTTAGATCCTAGGTCAATGATACCGACTCCTGTCACCTGTTTAACGGCAACTTGATCTTGACATATAATCCTCACAGCGTAGGTATTGCAACAAAAGTACATGAACCTTGCTGGCTCATTTAATTCGAGCCACCTGTCTTGACATGGAGATTTAGTTACAATGCATTGTTTTAAATTATTATCTAGTTTGCAGAATTTTTCATCAATGCTTAAATGATTAATAGGTTTTTTAGCTTGGCATAAATAAGAAATATCATTGTGTAGACATAACTGCAGCTCTATAAATGACATTGTGAAAAAAGCGTCTTTTTTTAAACTAATAGCTACGAAGTCTGCAGCTGGTATTACGCTTATCATATAATTTTGAACTTGATGTGGGACTGGTATGATTTTGTAGATTTTATAGCTGTCTCTGCTGGTCAATGGGAATGTAATCTCGAAGATGAAGTATTCTTGCATCATTCTCGCTTTTACTTTTAACATGCTATAAACATGTTTTAAATCAGATTGTAGGTTGTCCACGGGCAATGTAGTATCCTTTGTTAATTGTCCGGAAATAAACTGCAGCTCACGTTGCAACTGATCCGGTGTTAACAGGTGAGTGTTGAATTTTCCATGGTAGATATCCGTGACTATATCTAAGAGAGTATCCTGAATCCTTTTTAGGTTTTGAAGCAAGTTGATGGTCGTGAGTGCCGACAGGGCAAAATCTTGTGTTTTGGCTAAACCTTCAACTTCTTGCTTAATAACAAAGGCTGCATTATCTAATTGGTTCAGGTGTTTGTTTATGGTTTTATGTTGTAATTGTATAGTTTGCTCAGTTCTTTTCAATACGTTATATTCAGCTTCGATGATGGAAGTCTGATTTTTTAATAATTTATCAAGATGACGCTCGTTTTGTTTTACAAGCTGTATATCTTTCTTGTACTGTTCGGCGAATCGCTCGTCTAATACGCCGAACAGGCTATTGGCCACGTAACCGATACCGTTTATGAGACCGCGACGCTGTCTCGTGCGCGCGTCGAAGTGCTGATTAATCATAAGTTGATTATAGTGCTGTATTTCTTTGTAGTCGTGGTTTAGTTGAAGCGTTATCATATCACATTGACTGGTATTGTTTAGGGATAAGCAGAGTCTTTCTAGATAATCCAAAAATTTTATGGCAGCTGTATTCCCTTCCC
Source organism: Mythimna lalbum (assembly GCA_949319445.1). Taxonomy (NCBI): domain Eukaryota; kingdom Metazoa; phylum Arthropoda; class Insecta; order Lepidoptera; family Noctuidae; genus Mythimna; species Mythimna lalbum. Next base: position 17,348,910 of record OX439346.1, on the reverse strand, counting down.
AATAAGGGCTCATGTCATAGTAAACAATAAGGTTCCATTTATCTCTAATAACTTGCATATTGCCCACTGTTTCGAAATACAGCGAGTTGTTGTTTGGCAACGCTGATATGTTAAAAGCTGCGTGAGATGATGTTAGCAGTGACATAAAAAAGATTAACGACATTACTACTGATAATAAATTACATTTAATTTTACTGTTTGTTTTCCGCTTATCAGGTTTCTTTAAGATGACTTCTTGACTAATCTTTCTATCTTCCGTCATATTGCTTGAAGCAGGCGCTATCGGTAAGATTGAGAGTTTCACAACCGGTCTTTTAAGTATTCCGCTTTTTGTTTTTAATGTTACGACCCGAACTAATCCATCTTGACCTGGGTGAGTTTCCACTACTCTACCGATCATCCATTTTCCAGGTGGCAGATTGTCGTCCTGGATGGTCACTAAATCATTAATTTTGATATTTTGTTCAGTGTTTCGCCATTTGCTTCTTACAGATAGCTGCGTAAGATATTCTGCTCTCCATTTCTTCCATAAATCATTTACTATCTTAGCTGATAAATGCCATCTAGTTCGAGCATCTGTTTCCGTTTCAATTAGTGCAGTTCCCGACCTCCCGGTCAAGAAATGCGCTGGAGTAAGTACATTCAAATCTTCGATATCTTCAGACAAGGCACACAAAGGTCTGGAGTTCAGACAAGCCTCTACCTGTGCTAGTATAGTACTGTACTCTTCGAAGGTCAGCTTCTGTTCTCCGATTACTCGCTTGAGGTGATATTTTACGCTTCGAACGGCTCGCTCCCATAGACCCCCTGCACTTGGCCAAGATGGTGCGTTGAAGTGCCATTCTATATTTAAATCTGTTAGCTCTGCAAGAAAGTTGCGATCATAAAAGTTTTTAAAATCGTGATAGCTTTCCTGTAGCATTCTATTTGCACCTACAAAATTCGTCCCATTGTCACTATAAATATGACGTGGCGCTCCTCTTCTCGCGGCCATCCGCCGTAGTGCTGCTAAGAAGCTAATACTGCTTAAGTCGGATACAAGCTCTAAATGTACAGCCTTAGTCGCTAGACAAATAAACAACGCAATATATCCTTTCGTGGTCTTTATTCCGCGCCCCTTATTGCTCTTAACATCTACGAAACCTGTATAATCCACTCCGGTGTGATAGAATGGCGGGGCGGGGTTGCTTCTTGCTACGGGTAATTCTCCCATTAGTTGATGTTGTAGTTTGGGTTCATATTTTCTACAGGTAACGCAGTTACGCACTTCCTTCCTAACTGCTTTATTTCCAGCGATTATCCAATATCTCTGCCTAAGATTAAATAAAGTTAATCGCGGTCCACCGTGAAAGGTGAGCTGGTGAGCTTGCTGAATTATTAGAGTAGTGAGCCGATGGCTATAAGGTAGTATGGCTGGATGCTTCATTTCCATGCTCATGCTTGCCTTATTCAAACGGCCTCCAACTCGTAAAATCCCCTCGTGGTCAAGGAAAGGATTTAATTTTAGTAAATTACTTCTGCTACTCAATTTATTATGTTTTCGTAACGACATGATCTCCTCTGAGAACTCCGTTCTTTGTACATATTTTGTTATGAGTGCTTTTGCTCTCCGTAATTCATGCAAAGTAAGATATTCAGGCAAACCACTGGGCTTACCTAAAGCGACTGGAGTTTGCTTAAATTGTATCTTTTTAATGGCTCGCAAAAGCCATGCTACTATTTTAGTTATTTTATTAAGTGAGCTGAATTTATGTAACAATTGCGATATGATGGTTTCCTTGTTATCTGCTTGAGCAGCATTCACTTTTCTTGGCGTTGATTTTGCTTTTATATCTTGATCTGTAGAGTAAATGCTCTGCTTTGTTTCAAGTTTTTCATCAAACGTTTTTAACGACTGTGGTCCATGCCACCACAAGATTTGATCTTTCAATTGTGAGGCTGAAATGCCTCTACTGGCTGCATCAGCTGGGTTGTCCTCCGACTTGACATATCGCCAGCAGCTTGGTTTCATTGCTGCTGTGATAACTTTAGTTCTATTCGCAACAAAAGGTTTCCATCGGCTGTGATCGCCTTGCAGCCATCCCAGGACCACCATGGAATCCGTCCACCCATATATCCTAATGTCCATTTCGCTATAACAACTAATTACTTTATTCATTAACTTAGCTAGTAAATACGCTCCGCTTAATTCTAATCTTGGTAAAGATACGCTTTTAGAAATAGGTACTAATCTAGTCTTAGCTACTACTAACTTTACAGCTGAATCTGCATTTTTCCGTAGCCGCGCGTAAATTACTGCCGCATAGGCTTTAGTCGATGCGTCACAGTAACCGTGCAACTCTATGACGTGATTAGGTTGATACCCGATCCAGCGCGGTATTTTACATTGGTTCAAAAATTCCATGTCATTTTTTATCGCTATCCATTCATCTTTGATGTTTACAGGAACTTCTTCATCCCAATGCATTTTATTTAACCACAACTTTTGAAATATCAGCTTTAATTTCGTCGTGAGTGGGGACAACCACCCCAACGGGTCGAATACTTTTGATATCTCCGACAAAAGTAGTCGTTTAGTTATTTTGGCGTTTGAATTAGCTATGCTGTATTTGAAAGTAAACATGTCATCACAAGAGTTCCAACGAAGGCCTAATGTTTTTGACGTACTCTCTGATTTAAAGTTGAAAATAACTTCGCCATTGCTGCTTGTCTGCTCTATGTTTTCTAGAAGTTCTGGATAATTCGCCGACCATTTTCTCAGTGTAAAACCTCCTGATTTTAATAATCTGTTAAGATCTTCGATGAGTTGTTTTCCTCTTTCGATAGAGTGAGAACCATGGACCAGATCGTCCATATAAAATGATTCTTCTAGAACCTTTGCTGCTTCCGGGAACACACTTCGTTCATCCGAGGCTAGACGTTTTAACGTCATCATCGCTAGAAATGGAGCTGATTTTGTACCGTAAGTCACGGTGGTAAGGTTGTACGTTTGTAGTGGTTGATCTGGCGCATACCTCCAGATGATTTGCTGATATTGCTGATCTGCTTCATCCACCATTATCTGCCTGTACATTTTCTCGATATCTGATGTGTAAGCATAACGATATTGCCGCCATTTCAATATCAGTTCTTGTAAATCCTGTTGTAAATTAGGGCCTTTATACATCAGGTCATTCACACTAAGCCCGCTTGACGTCCTTGCTGACGCGTTAAACACTACCCGTAGCTTGGTAGTAGCTGATTCAGCTCGTTGCACTGAATGGTGCGGCAAGTAACACGAGAGCGCTTGTTTGTTTTTATTGCTGTTGCTACGTACCATATGTCCTAAGTCTATGTACTCACTAATAAATGCTTTATATTGTTCTGCTAGAACAGGTTGTTTGCTAAATTTACGTTCCAGATTTTGGAGCTGTGCTATTGCCATCTCTTTAGATGAACCTAATTTTTCATTGATGTCTGCTTTTAGTGGCAATTTTACTACATAGCGCCCGTCTTCGCGGCGTTTTGTAGTTGCTGAATAGAAATCGACACATTCCTGATCTTCTAATGATAAGTTTGATTTTTCGCTTATGTCTTCAATGTCCCAAAACCGCTGAATGTCATGAATATTATTCATGACCACGTTGCACTGAAGTGATGCTATTGGGCCGCCGCCTCCGTATACGATCCATCCAAGCTGTGTTTCTTGTAAAACAGGCTGCGTTACAGCTTCTCCTTTTAGATCTGACCGAGTTCACTCACGAATTACTTAATATACGTTACTCCCTAAAGAAAAACGGATACTAAAATCGCGAGGTCCCGCCCGATAGCTCGAAGGACCATGTAGAAGTTAGGTAGATGTTGAAATGATACTGCTGCTTAAATAGTTAAGTTAAATATATTAAACGGACCAAAGGTTTAGCAATACAAAGGAGCGAGGGAGCACACGCGATGACCGCTAATCGTGTACTGAATGCTCGATTAATATAAATTAGTGAAGAGAGGTAAAAATGCACGAATAAGCATTAGTGCATTATTAGTGTATGGTTGCACCGTACACGAATGTTGTACGAACGTTTTTATTAATCACTTTTTTATAAGTTTGGGTATCGATTACAAATGCCACGAATGTCGATCCATTAATGACCTATCATCACACAATGTATTATGAAAACATGAGTACAGTGTTCACAAGTCGATTAGGCACGGTTGTGACTCGCGGGGGTAGCTCGCGAACGCGACATTTGGCGCACGGGCGCGGGCGTCGCGACTTGCGTCGTGCCGAGCTGCACGCCACGCCACGCCACGCAATCGATCGCTAATCGATTACTCAGATATCAACCTTTGTTTATGATAATAATATCCAATTGCGAAACTTTATATCGAATGCCAGAAACATTAGCTCAAAAGCATCCATAAATACTATGAACGGACTTTAGATTAGAATGGGAATTCAAGATTTCATATAAATCTTCCAAAACTGCAAAAGATTTAGTAGACTACCAAAGAATGGAACATTGATTTATAACTGTAAATGTCGAATAAATGCATAGAAACTCAAGTACGCCCCAATTTATATTAGATTTATAGCAGGATGTGGTGTGATGATATTCCTTTTCAATTAGCGCTCAATGAATGTAAGCCGAGTGGCGTTCGAGCGGTTGCACGATTGGATACGCAATATCGACGCGAACAACAACCGATGCTCCATTCATCATTATTATAAATGTGCCACACTCGCTTATTTACGGAAATCGATATTTTTTTCGGTATCGACTTTGAATGCTTGATTTCGACACGTCGATAAACGTAACACTATTGTGTGGGATGACCCCGGCTTTATGCCTGATGTGGCGAGTGGTGGCCCGCTGAGCGCGCTCTCCTCGTCACGTAAAAGTAGGAACAGCATCATTAGTTCCGCGTCTACATTATGTTATATTGTAATTATTGATTATACAGGTCACGGTTATTGGTGAGTAGCGTTTGTAAAACAGACCGACTTAATTAATGATAGGCGCTTCTTTGTAGTTATGATTAGTTTAATTATCAATAACAAAAGCGACAAGAGAGCTGTTTCGTGCGTCTAATTTTTCATCTGTCGCGTGTTTCCTATACAATTACTCAATCTATGACATGATAGCGGGGCCGGCGCGCTGGAAATGGTAGCTGCAATATTGATAAACGTCGACGGGCAATCAGTGGCCGGGCAATTTGCGAGCGATTGTCCGTGGTGAGATGCGAACACACGCAAATTGGAAGCGGTGCACGTTCAAACGGAGCTGTTTAGAGCGCACATCGTAGTTAGTGCCGGCCGATTACCGCGGAATGTTACTATTATTTAGTTATGTTTATACACGGCCTAATTGACTTCACACATGATTTCGATTGAGAGATAAGTTGTTTGTACCGTTGGAGTACTCTACAGAGGCGTAACTACTTACTGAAACTCATAAATTATGCAAGAAAATCTTTTATTTGAAATATACTTACGTGCAAAGCTTTGCCTAGATTCCCTTAACATACATCAACATCAGCGATAACGACAAGTCCAACATGCACATTACTGTATCCATTATTGTATAACCGAAGGCAATCGATGATCAAGGAGGAAGAGAAGGGCTCTCACGGGGTCACACATAAATATCTAATGAGAAATACGATTGCGCAAGAAAATGATATCGATATCAATTCGATATTCGTTCCAAAGCTAGCAATCACGAAAACAAATTTGCGTTCATTTCCTTTCCCTCGGAACAAACGTACAGCGAATCCGGCGTAGCAATATCTTTTATAAGGCGGTAGATCGTAATGGAAACCATTTCTCATCAATTTTCTAAATAAAGGCGCACAGAAGCTAGCGGATAAAACAAAGCGCGAGCGCTCACGACATAGATTGAGCTGAATTATCGCTTTACCGCAGAACACAATCTACCCTCGAGTGTACTCGCGCCGGACTATACATACTGCGGCAGTGCATGTAGCGCGGTATCGGAGCGCCGAGCCCGACCGCCTTGTGCACTCAGCCCGGGACCAGATAACAAGTGTGAATTATGTTAAATCTAGACAGTTTTTCTCTCTTTTATCAATTTACTACTTCACTAAGTACAACGTTTGGCTCTGATCAAATTTAAACAATAATTTCACCTTTACAATCGCGCTCGCTAACTTTGAAATTGTAGCAGTAAAAGGCGTACAGCTTGCAAAGCAAAACGCACAGGTAAGTTTTAGACGTTTGTTGATCGAATGATATGGCAATCATTAGAATATTAATTATTTAATGCCTTCTGCAGAGACCCATTACGTTGATTTTAGACAAAGAAGGGTTAGAGAGTCAATGTGTCAAGATTACCGAAACCCAGCTGCTCACATCGCATACAACAAAACAACATTTTTCATACATTAACGTGTGCCTGTCGTAATCAAATTACATTTAATAGCAAATTTTCTGTCATTACAACAACAATATTAATAATTGTAAATAAAAGAATTACTGTAATTTCAGCGACTGGCCAATCAAAACGTCGAGTTACAAAACCACCAGCAAATTGGGTGAAAGTGTGACGTTAATATTCGTACGGATGACAAATGGCCGAATCTTGCGCAGGAGAGCCGGTAATGAGACCAAATCAAATGGAGAACGAAGTAATTCGCGTATTAGTGCAGCCATTGTGGACGTTCGTGCTGCGGGGCATTACCGTCACTCTGTCAACTCGTCACCAAGAATAATGAAATCAAACATACTTAGGCTTTATCTTGCGACCTTCGTCTTTGTACGAGCTTTTTACTAGGAAATATATAGAAAGTCTGCATGTTTGTTCAAATAAATGTGTATTGTATGTAGCCTTTCTTGTAATAAACTGCTTCTTGAATGAAGTTGCAAAATTTCAGTTGTATGAATAAATAAATGTGAAAGTAACTCTGTCTGTCTGTTACGCTTTCACAGTTAAACTACTGAACCGATATTGATGCAATTTGTTACAAAGGCTTGAATCGTAAGGAAGGATAAGCTATTTTTTATCTGGCTTTATAACCGACTTTTATGAGAACGAAGTCGTGGGCAAAAGCTTGTATTATATAATAAAGAGCTACTTATGTTTTTAGATATTTTTTAATCCTTTATATAAAGCTTATTTTACTGAAGTCTTAGAACATTAAAACGTACACTTTCATGATTAAAAGCAACTTAATACAATTGCATGCACGTAATTGAATTAGACGTATGTTCTTATTTTTCTGTTAAACTATACAGTTTTAATGATCGAATTAATATGATGAATGGCGCAATATGCAACCGCTTATGACTCGTAGCAATAACTTTACAGTATAGATTACTCCAACAGGATATCATACAACCTTTTTATACGAACCAATAAATATTCCCAGGGCACTATCATTATTGACGAACAAGGTTGAACTTACAGACAATTAAATGTGTAAACGTGTGATAAATTGTGGCGTGGCCAGGTTTTATGGCGGCCGATAATAGAGCTCTGTTCGTTTTATCGACACAACTTATTGAACTATTTACTATTAATTTAAACAGAGTACGACTGATTAAACAGACATTTAGTGGGAACGTGCTTTATTGTTCGTACTGATTTATTTTTTTAAGTGTGTGTGTGTTCTTGTTTTAGATAATCTTGGTTTAAATTGATTGCTTGAATTACTTAAAACTTTAGCTAGAAATGTTAGAGGCTGATTATTAAAATTTATAGTATTCTAATAATTGATTTGTCAACTGATAGGTAACCTAAGAAGTAGGCTTGAGCTTAACGAATATACAGAAGACCACGCAGGTCTTTAATATTGTTTTTTAAATTAGTCCTCTGCTTCTTACCCCACTACCATCCTACCATTCTCTTCCACTTCCAACTATAGGTGACTCCACACACGGGCTTCAAAAAAACACCGCTTCAAGCTTCTTTTTGAGGCGGCCTTTTTTGTGGCTCGTGCGCGGAGTCGGTGCCGCCACAAAAAAAACGCTTGAAGCCGCTTTAAGGTTCTCCAGCCACAAGCTGTCGCGCGCTTCAGCTGTTTTTTTTTCGGTGTATTCTAGCTTTTTTTGTGGCCGCTTCTAGCGTTTTTTTGTGGCAGCGTTTTTTTGAGGCCCGTGTGCGGTTGTCAGTAAATTTTATAAATGTGAAACGGCCTTTAGGTTTATAACGGAGGTGAGACCCCTTTTGACGAGTGGCTAGTGAAGCGCCACGGTGCCCTTGCTTTCTGCTTGATGCAGGTCCTCCCCGGACATCGCCAGTTCAGGAAGTTGCTGTTACAATTCAAGTGGAAGAAACACCTGGATATCACCATGATTAAGTAACTGGAAATCTGCCCCACTTAAGCACAGTACCACTGTGTCCTCGTAAAGGCTTTTGTTCCCGTTGTCTAGAGCTAGAGAGCCGAGCGAGGGAGATGGCCGCATCTGTGACTGAAAGGACATTCTCAAACCTCAATTGGTTCTTACTCGACTCCGAAGGACGCCACAAGCGTCAGGAGCTGCTGGGCAATTTTCGGGTACCATAGGCACGAGCTTTGGACGACGGGCATAGGTAGCTTGCTATCAGGCACTCAGTTAAGGATCAAACTCGACTCGAAATTGCATAATGTTTGTCAGCAAAACTAAAGGGGACCGGTATGACGGCTAGAAGGAACGGGGTGGGTATTTAGTCAGTAAGAGTTTCACACCATCTCCTGCTCCGCCCAAAAGCGGGGGTTGTCATTGGATGATTTTCCCCACCATAAAAAAGGCTAGGGCTGTGGAAAAGTTTGGAAAGAGTGACCATGGCTTTAAAACACAAAGACACAGGTAGGTTTTAGCCAGCAAAAGCCTAACACGCCCTCATGCTCCACCCTAAACCGGGAGAAGTAATTTGATGACTTCTCGCCTAAATTTTTTTTTATAAGGGATGGTTATGCAAATGAAGTCGTTCGCCAATGCTACTAAGGAATAATATTAAAAATAGCCAATGACTTTACGTACGAGTAGCATCGCAACAGCTGCCAACACCAAGTTACCAACCATTAAATTCCAGTTATTTCTAACAGCTTCAACTAACAAAAGATAATTGCTTCATTAGAAACAAACGCTTATATTTCCATGGCTTACAATATTTTTATGGGGAAACATTTAAATACATTATACTGTAAAGAATTGTATCTTTCGTATATGGATAGGGTTGCCAAGCTAGAAATAAAAAATAAAATAAAATAGAATTTTAAAACAGTGATCTGGACTATAACAGATGATTATCACCTCCCTGCTCTTGTTCCATTTTACTTCAGGTCGGTTAGACGGGGTTTACTTTTTTTTCTGCGCTGTCAAACGTACGCTACCACCGACTTTCTTTCCTTTCATATCACTCCTCACAATAACCGTTCATCATTGCTTTGACTTACCTCTCCATCGTGGAGAAGTAGGTAAGGTATACCTGCTGACATTCCTATACGGTCAGGTTACTATATCAGCCGAAAGAGGTCCACTGCTGGACATAGGCCTCCCCCAAGCGTTGCCACAACGACTGGTCCTGTGCGTTACGCAGCCATCGGATTCCCGCGACCCTGATCAGGTCATTGGTCCACCTTGTTGGAGGCCTTCCAACGCTGCGTCTTCCGGTACGTGGTTGCCACTCCAGAACTTTTCGACCCCATCGACCATCTGTTCTGCGTGCAATGTGCCCTGCCCATTCAGGTTACATACATAACTCTTTTAGTAACATACGTCCCAATCCTCCTCTTCACATGACCGTACCAAGATAAACGATTCCCTTTCAACTTTTCAGTCATTGTGCCACTAGAACAAATATTGTTCTATTTCTAACTAGTCTTGTATTCTTTGAAAGAGAATAAAAAATGTTCACTAGTAGGTACTAGATCTATATGTTTAGGTACTCTCTATATCCAATAGTAGCTTTTGCCAGCGGCTTCGCCTGCATAAAAGTAAACAATTATTCCAACGGAACATACTTCCGGAATAAAATTGGTGTTTTTTTTTTTAACTTCACACAACACGAATGTACAAAGGCCAGACGAGACGGCCAGGCATTCTAGAGACCAGCGGGGCTATTCTATAAGAAAACAGTCTTGAGCGACGAGTCGAGGGCGGAGCACATTGAATTAACAATCCAATGTAGATAGGTTCACTGGATTGTTAATCCAATGTACTTACCTATTCGGATATCGTAACTGCGCTCAGCGCAGCGCTCAAAGCTGTTTTCTTAGAGAATAGCACACCTGTCCATAATGATAAATGATATTATTTTGCGAATAGGTTTTTTTAAACCCACTTTTACACGTTACTTTTTTCGTCAGTTTAAACTAGAGGAGGCCGGTTCTGGCATACCAGTCAACCAAAGATGCTGGAGAGGCAACATGGCAGAAGCACAAAAGTTGGGATTATAGGGCTATTCCAAGACATGGTTTACCCGTATACCGAATTTCATCCAAACCCGTGCAGCCTTTTGAACGTAAAGGAGTAACAAACATACACACACATAAAAACTTTTGCCTTTATAACATTAGTGTGATACTTCATCTTATTTATGTTGCTATTGATACACCTCAACCTTTTCACTTTTAAATAAAAGAAACTTAGTTCATCCTATCCTACTAATATTATAAATGCGAAAGTTTGTATGCATGGATGGATGTATGGATGATCATATGGATTGATGTATGGATGTTTGTTACTCTTTCACGCAAAAACTACTGAACGGATCTCGATGAAACTTGGTACACGAGTAGACCATATCCCAGAATAACACATGGGATACTTTTTATCCTGGGATTATGTACGCAGGTGAAAGCTAGTATAAAATAATTATATTGTTTTTTTTTTAATTTTAATTTATTTAAAATATGTAATTTTATTCAACCACTGCGAATGATGTGCATGCCTTTAATCGATTTGTTTACAAGGAACCATTATCTGAACACTCAATCTAGAACCTTATTTTGTGAACAAATTGTTGGTGTGCCGTAATAATAAAATAAAATAAAAAAATTATCAACCCTACAAGTGCCAAGTACCAGTGGATGGGTCATTTTACGTAGTGGCCGCGTAACCGGTGGGCGACTCGTAACGCATCGGTTATCTACGCGTCATTTACGTAAGAACTGTTTGATGTATCCTACGGTCAACATCTACCGGTAGCAGTCGGTAGCAACCACTAGACGCACTTTATTACCCGTTATTGTCAAATTATGACTCATTTAAGTGAATTTGAGAGTGCTACAACGTGTTTTCTTGTCAAATAATGACCAGATTGTCAGTTGGCCGGTTATTCATTGGATGCTGTTCAGTTGCTGTATGCACATTACTCAATCATTCACAGGAATGGAGTCGTACTGGAATACATCGACTCTCCGCTATAAAGGTCGTAAACACCATTTTGGAGAAATGGACTTTTCAAACCCGCTCCTGTCCCTACTGGTTTTAGGCACGCAGTTTACTGTTTTTCGTACTAGTGCGTAAAAATCCACAATTTATTGTATTTATCGTCTCAAGTTAGGCACTAAGTGACCCCACGAGTCGCGCAACAACCCCCGTTTATTATTTGTACATAAGTGTATTGAAAAAGGTTGTTTGATTCACATGGAAAGTCACTGCAGCACTTGGCTCCATAACACCTTCGCCTAAGGCTCGGGTGAATTCCGCCCCGGTCACAATGATAAACTTTCTTCACTTGTATGTATCAAAATGTATGTTGATGCTTGCACACTTACTCAGTTTTTTGCGCTCTTTCAATCTGTAGGTACATTTAAAATTGCACTACGGTGAAAAAAAAAATTTTTACTACACAAAATGTCATTTAAAGCACGCTGATTTAGTGCTTTAAATGACATTTTGTTAGCAAATCTTTTTCGTTGTTCTTACTCATTACAAAAAGTATAAAAGAAGTTACGCGGTTTGTAGTGAAAAGAATCGCCACGTTAGTTCACTTTTAACTTCAGCCTGTTAAACCAACTAACTCGTAAGTGTACTTCGTTTCTCTGCCTTCAGGGTGCAACAAATAAGACGAGGATAATTTCCTAGTGTATGGATGCAAGCTAAACACATAGAACCAGCTCGATAAACGAATAAATCCTGGATAATAAATAGGTGAGGTCTTTCCCTGCACCTCACAATTCAGAATTACACGTACAGTGATATCTTCGAATGCAAATCAGTAATTTATCTACTTTTCTTTTCCAGAAATCACACATTATAACCAGTCAGCAACATGGTTGCTAGGAGCCTCCGTTCATCAATCCTAGTTCTTAGGTATTCCATGGTACCTAATCCCACGCGGTCGAAACCATTGATTTCTTTCATTTAAAAAAATGAAATGATGATGACGATGAAAATGAAATGATGATGATGAAAATGAAATGATGATGATGATTTTTTTTTTGAAGGTCTCTAGTACTCTTCGTGAAAATTCAAAAAGTAACCTTCTGTTTAAAAAAGTAACCTTATTTTTTATTTTTATCGCAAAGCTTTTTTTTTCTGTCGACGGGGAAAATCATCATTGACGAAACCCGCTCTTGGGTGGAGCGGGAGACAGTGTCAGAGTCTTACTGAATAAAATCCCCGCGCCGTTCCTTCTAGCCTTCATACCGGGGCTCTAGTTTCCTTTCGGATAACCCCGACCCCGGTAGGCTTCGACCCAGATGGGCCCCTCCTGTTGCTGACAACTCCTTGAGGCGCGCGGGAACAGTGCGCGCCGTCGACGCCTTGGCTCGGTCCGGACAGTTACCGGACGATCGGACAGCGAGCTACCCATGGCTCACCGTCCGCGAGCCCGCGTCTACGGTGGCTGGAAATCGGGATCAGAATCCCGGCGGCGGCGGCGGGGGCGCCGTTGCCTGATGCGGTCTGCCTCCTCCTTTGCTAGCATTACTGCTTCGCAGAAGGAGGCGACCGCCTGCCACTCCTCCTCGCTCCGGACCATGGCCTGAACCAAGGCCCGGCGCAAGAGGTCTCCGCCGCCGATCGCCCCCACGAGGGCACGGCGTTGCTCCGCCCAAACAGGGCACACCTCAACTGTGTGCTTCACCGTGTCCTCCGGGCGTTCCGCACAGTGGCGGCACCCGGGCGTCTCTTCCGCTCGAATCCGATGCAGGAACCTCCCGAACTTGCCATGTCCGGTGAGGACCTGCGTCATGCGGAAGGTAAGGACGCCGTGAGGTCTTTCCAGCCACGCCTCAAAGAGGGGACTTACCGCCATAATTGTGGCGTGCCCAGCACTGGGTTGCGATAGTCGCTGACGCCATTTCACCGTGAGATCCCGCCGGAGCTCTGTCCGCCATACCTCGACCTGTCGCGGTAGTGGACTTTCACCCCGGCGTTGCATCTCCACGTGCTTATCGTGCATGTGTGCAAGGACTGTTGCCTCCAGATCCCACGGTGGTAGGCCAGCCAGAAGGCTCGCCGCTTCGCGGGAGATCGTGCGGTAACCCCGCACCATCCGTATTGCCATGACCCTCTGGCAGGCGTTCAGTATGGACGCCGGTCGCTTTGCCAGCGACGGCGCCCACACCGGCGCCCCGTAGAGGGCCATGGACCGAACGATCCCCGCGTAGAGCCTCCGGCAGGAGGCGTCTGGACCCCCAAGGTTGGGCAGGAGTCGCTTGAGAGCAGCCCCGGCCCGGTTGAGTTTGGGAGCCAAACGTCGGAAGTGTTCTCCGAAATTCCATCGGCTGTCGAGAACGAGTCCCAGGTACTTCATCGTCGACCCGACGCCGATGCGAACTCCTCCTACCGTAAGTTGGGAGTCTGATGGTGGCGCATTCCGAGGGCCGTGGAAAAACATGGCCTCGGATTTGTGCAGCGCCACCTCGAGTCCCAACTCCTGGATCCTACCAACGACTATCGCAACCCCGCGTGTCGCTAGAGCGACCGCCGCCTGGTGCGACTCTCCCTGCGCTAGAACCAGCGTGTCGTCTGCGTAGTTTATCGCAAAGCTGAAACTACAGAAATCAACGTGTTATCGTCCATTGTTAAATTGATTTGCGCTTTACTTTATTCCTATAATGAATTTAAACCTCAGGCTTTATGCCAAACTTGAAATTGGATGCGGGTTTTATTCTCGTACAGAACAAATGGCTATACAAGCCTACAGATATTTATTGTTTTATGTATGTGAGTTTACATGTTCCTAAATGCTAGCACAACACCTACAAGAGTTCCTAATGTGGGGTAACAGTTTAAAAAAAGGAAGACAGAATTTATACTCGTATATGCAAATTAGTAGATTTCCTTTTTCATCACCTCAGTTTTAGTTGTTCGCGTTCATCTTACTATAAGTGGTCCGAGTGTGACAGAAGCGTGTCTAACCGGCGGACACCTGCGCCTGCTCTAATGCGCCGTAATGCGCCGGCTCTGTCTTACGCTGCGCCGTGTCCGATGCGCGTCATTCCGCCTCACCCTCGCGTTTACTGCACTTACGCGACCTTACGCACAAATGACGAGATGACGACTGTCGTTTGTCTGAGAATCACTGCAAATAACACTGCAAATTGAAGCTTTTGGATAAGCAGCAAATCAATGGGCCTAACACATGAATGGCAAACGCAAGTGTGGACTTTTAACAATCATCATCACTAATTGGCTCTTTTAGTGTTTGCATATGGTGTTGGAAAGCGGAGAAAGAGAATATCTTAATAAAAGCAGAAGACTGTTTTATACACTAAAATTATGTGTAACTTGATGTTACTTAGGCTTTGTTTCATCTCAATCGGTTGTCTATATCGAAAGATTTTTATCAGAGACGATTTATTTAATGTAGTATCATTAAATAAATTGTCTCTGATAAAAAATATTCTGAATCCTTAGATTCAAACCTGAAAGTGACTGAAACTAAAAGTTAACTCGTTAATAGTCTTTTAAGTTTCACGATTTATAATTTCATTAATTTAACCACTGTACTAGAACTAATCGAGACTATTAAGTAACGGTACGCCATCAAAGAAAACGAAACAAAAATATAACGTACGAGAAAAACGCGTGATCAATAAAAAGCCAGCCCATGGCCGTAGAACTATTTATTACAGTAACTAAATTAAAAGAGCATTACACGACAACAACTCGAAAGGAGTCAACAAACAAAAAGTCTACACCGACTTCCTTTTAAAAATGTAATCTGCGTCAAGCGCGGGCTGCGGCGAGCGGGGTGCGGGGTAATCATCGAATATTCCGTATCTAACTACAACTTTATACCGCGCGTTATCATGGCCGTATAATGAGTTATGTGCTCTTGCTCGTTTTGTGTCCATCACGGGGTATCGGCGAAGGGCGTCATCCATCATCCGCTGCGACTAATTGCCTGCTACCTTGCTTCGGCTCTCTTATCCTTTTAATTCGTCCTCCGAACACCTATACGACGTCGGAGCGAGCTGTTACGAATAATTGCTTGCGAGATACCGACGTCCACTTGATTGCAAAATTAAAATGTAAAAGCAAAAAGTGCAAGCTGCATAAGTTGTTGTTAAGTTAGCATGTTATTTATCCTTTATGTATCAACAGCACCCTTTACATAAGCGGTTTTCGTTCGCACACCTTTAACATGAAAGAAGTTGTACAAAAATGATTGTTTTCAAGCAATATCAAGATCAAATATCGATATTAGGCGCCATTACCGATCCACGATCTCTCATACATCAACGAACCGCTTAATGCAATACAAAAATCGTGCTCGACCAATTCGTAAGCAATCCAGCGGCTGCGCTAGTGGCGGGGCTAGTCACGAACGAGCAGTGAGTCCATTGGCAAATAAAAATAAGGTTGAGGACAGCGATCCCGAATCCTGGCGAAAGGGGTAGCTGTATTAAGTGTCGGTTTGAGTTTTATTCGCGCGGGGTGAGGGGGCCGTGTGAGCCCGGCGCCGCATTAATCATTAACACAGCCTGCCTAATGACACCGCCGAAACGGGCCCACTAGTGATGCACCTGTGTTGTCGGCAGTTGCGACACCGGGCTTATAGCAGCAATGATGAACTAGATAGATCATGTTTGCATCGTCTCGATGGTTGAGCTTTCAATACGATTGGTATGATATAAGAGGTTTCCATACCTCACTTAGATGACTTTCATTTTAATGGTTTACAACTTAAATGCTTTTTGAGATACCTACTTACTAAATACTAGTTGTTTCAAAAATGTCTAATATCTTTAGGCTTGAAGTTATTATTACAGTTGAGTGAATTTACAATAATACTAACTAAACTAAAGTTAACAAATACTAGAACTATCTAAAAGAGATAGTGCGAGAGGTGTTTTTATTAACCTAGCAGTTTTTTTACGTATTTCGTTAAGTCGGTATTCTGTATTTAACAACCTATAAATATATTGTTACATGAAATAAAATTATTTATTATTATTCCGTTTATTCATTTTATGTCCACGCAAATTACATTTTTAAATATATTTTTTACAAAATCGTATGAAAATATTAAAAAATATTATTATTATTAAAAATCCAAGCAGTCACTAAGTAACTTAATCACACAAATATCGATATAATGACGCGCACATCACTACGCCCGATATTAGATGTCGCTATTAACTCCGCAAAACGTAATTAATCGAATAAGTTTATGATTGATATAACCAGTTTGTGGGGCGCTTAATTCACTTTCCCAATTCCTGGGGACCCGGTCGCTTTTATAAAGTTATCCTTTAAGAAAATTGATTGGCTCTATCGCTACGTAAGTGATTTAGTAATGAATCAATTCAATTACTATAATACCTTCCCAAAGTAGCGATCGAGGAAGCGTGAATAACAAGTGAACTTAATCAAAAGCAACTTTATAACCACGTTATAATGTTATTTGGTTAGATTTTCTGTTTGAATCTGATATGTTAACTAATAAACCGTTGAGATAAGCTTCACTGGTTTTGTACTCTAATCTCATTTTATTCTCTATACATCTATCAATGTACTCTTTACCAGTGGCGTAACTAGTCCTAATCCCCATATCAAATACTTTTGAAAGGATCATTCAGAAGGTAACCTACCTACTGAAAATCCTACTAAAAGAGGATGAGTTTTAATTGTCGTCTTATATGTTATTATAAAAGACTAAAAACTCTTTACAGAGTATCATATAGTCATTATTCATTCACTCCTAGCTTTTTATCAATATGAGAATTTAAGATTGTGTTACGAATTTAGGCATATGTCGGGGCCCCTGTAGCTCATTGATAAGGCGGTACCTCTTTACCTACCTTTTCATTTTAAAAAACGCTTTTAGTTTTTCTGCGACACAAATTCTAGGTCTTTGAGATCATCGGAAATTCTAAAACTTAATATTCGCACTTCGTTTTTGACGAATCTTGCACAATTCAAGTAACTCGATTGTGGAAAGTATTACCCATAAAAGCGTGCTCAAATACTACCAAGATAAAAAAATGATAAATAAGCATTACTTGTTCCGGGCGGAGATCGAACCCGTGACGCGCAACGCAGCAGTTAAACATTTTCATTTCCATCATCATTCCCCACTTTTCAGTCTATCGCAGGTACAGCGCATGATATTAAATTAATTTAGACATTTGCAAACATAATTTTCCTTTCTTTTTCTTTCATAATAATTAAAAATGTAATTGTAAAGCAAACGAGATATTCTTAAAACAATTTTTGAAACACTTCTTACTAGTTTAAAACAAAGGTTCTTACAAAAATCTAGCTTATTCGCTCGAATTCCGAAGTTGACCTCTATTTTCGCCTTATAATGCCTGGGTTAAAACAATCCTATCTTTAAATAAATCTTCTTTTTTGCAATACTTAACCAGTTTTTCCTTTAAATCATCATCATCTTTTCAGCCGATACACGTCCACTGTTGGACATAGGCCTCCCCCAAGCGTCGCCATAACGAACGTTCCTGTGCGTCTCGCATCCATCGGTTTCCCGCATCCTTCACCAGGTCATCAGTCCACCTTGTTGGAGGCCTTCCAACGCTGCGTCTTCCGGTACGCGGTCGCCACTCCAGAACCTTTCGGCCCCCGCGGGCATCAATATTCCTTTAAATAATAAGCAATAAATCACTTGATATTCTAATTAGATAATGTACATAATAGTAATATCTACATTTGAACTGAAGGTAATCCAATTTTCCAATACACAAAATATTAACCAAACAATAATACTTATAATAAGATCATAAGTACAGACTTCAGTTTTAGCCACCTTTAAACATTTACCCCACCTGCTAATTGGAAAGCTAACAAGTAGGTGTACACACAATCTTCCCGCGTAATGTAAAGTGAGATAAAGGAAATGGATTATTATTGTAATGTAGGAAATGGCAATGCAACTCTCACTATTAAGTTACATTAGTAATCTAATTACCTTGTACTAAGTATCCGCTATACACTGCGATTTGCGATTGCGTCGAGATATGTCGCTAGATTATTTTTAAAACCAAACCTGCCCCCCTAGCCAAGTTACAACCGTTTCGCTTGTGTCGAACGCTTCGACGCAAGCTTTCGTCGAATTCTTTTGTTCTAACCACGTGACTAAACGTTTTGATGACGTTTTTGACGATTCCCGTACATTTGAAACTTTCTACTAGCGTTAACTATTGCAGATTAGCAACTTGGCTAAGGGTACTGATTATTTATTATTGAAAGATGAGAAAATGTTAACAGCACTGGACTTTCAAAAGTTTAACTAGATGTAGGACTAAAGCTAGGGTTACATTACTATGTCGGGGACAGGTGTGTCGTGTCGTAGGATGCACCAATCAAATGAATCTGTTCAAGCCTACGTGACATCATATTAAGTTTTATAGTTAATCTACGATGTCAGAAGACGCTCCGACACGACACAGTAATGTAACCCTAGCTTTAGGCCAACTTTCTATTAGTAGTTGTACGGCGATTCCCGGGCACCGACGACGCGGTTGCAAACGGTGAGCAATGAGTAGCTGGCCGTCAGATCAGCGGTGCTATTCTCTAACAAAACAGCCTTGAGCCCAGCGCTGGCCGCAGCGACGAGTCGAGAGCACTGTACATTAAATTAGCAACCCAATGTACACTGGATTGTTAATCCAATGTACTTATTTAGATTTCCTCGCTGCAGTCTGCGCTGCGCTCAAGGCTTCTTAGAGGACCAAGGCCGGGTCGACAGCACGTTGTGTTCCCTGCGTGCATCTAAAACTTTTGAGCAACATTGACGTGACGGGGTTCGCTAGGGTCGATGTCTGGGTCTTAGTCCGCAAAAGTCTGACTATCTCGCTCCACCCAGAGCGGTAGTTATTTGATAAGTTCCTACCAAAAAAAATGGGTTATTTTGTGAAGCGAAAACTACTGTAACCAGTTATTGTAGTAAACACGCGTTATCTACCTGTGATTGATTCAATGAATCCTCAATAGCCAAAAGTATTGCTTGATTTTAGATTTAATTGGCAACGCGTCAATTTTGTGTCCATATTTCTGGTCATTTCTTCAAAAATTTCCTTACTTTTCCGTAGTTTTGTATCAAACTTACTGAAGGTGTCTTGTGGGTATCATCTCTAGGCTATCACTAATGCGTATTAGATCGTATAACTTAAAATACTTAAACGTAACTAATTAATAACGAGTCTACTTAAAAAAATATCATTTAATGAAAGCTTGTACACTTAAACTTCAATATCTTCAGATTGACTTGGAATTCTAAATTCTTCTAAAAAACATTATTTTCATTCTATAAAAACGGGTTCTTATTTTTTTTCTATAATACAGCCAATTATGAAAATAAAAACTCTTCTTTATTAAAATCAACATTATTTTGTTGACAGTTCTGATCTTATGCGTCTACACACTAAGAAAAACACGTGGTTTTATTTAATTTTATACTGAAATAAATAACTAGATTACTGAAAAACCAAATTCATTTGGAACAATGGGTATATTAGAACTTACAATTACAAGTCTCAAAATTATCTGACGATACAGGTGAAATTTTATAAAACGACAATTTTATAGGCAAGCAAGACCTATTTATTATGTATACTGGTGCTGTCGTTCACTTGGCAGCAGTCTCTAGGTATATGACACTTCCAGAAATCAAATTTGAAGAACTTAATAACATTACACAAAAAAATCAAATGCTATTAAGTACGTATACAAAATACTTAATTTAACACTTGATGATCGAGTACCCCTGACGAGGCAGCGTGAAAAAGGCAGTGTGAAAGTAGAGGGGGTGCACAGACGCGAGGGGTGCGGGGGACGCAATTTGTAATATTTCACGAGCCAGTAGACGCTTATTAACTAGGCGTGCAAAAAATCGACGCCACAGAAGCGCTCAACCTTTGATCACAAATGGAAAAATCTAAATCGCAATTTTAATCTCTCAAATAAGAAATGTCTCCCATTTCACACATTAGAAAATTCAAATATGTGAAGCGGATGATATTTCCTGTTTAATAATATTATTAACATATATTTGTATAAATTACTTTATTATTTTAGTTATAACTTTTTATTTTAGATTACGACTTAAGTTCATCACTGTCCATACATAATAATTATTTTACAATATTACAATGTAGGCTAGAAATTCATTAAACTATAATTTACAAGAATTCTGAGTATAACTTACCGTCTACCTAAGTATCTAAATAAGTTTAGATTTTTTTTAACCTTAATACAAATTTTTACAATAACAATAAACGTTTTAAAAATCTTTATATTTTTAATATTACATATTTAGAATTGAGACTTATCAAGACAGCCGCAAAATGATAATGAAACCAAATTATAAATTGAGAATCTATTATAGGTATAGTTCAAATCACAAAAGATGCAATTTAATGTCATCGTATTTCTACGATACAAGTAACCATTTAAGTTAGCGAATAAAACTGTGCAGCACCTCTGACTAATGCAAAAAGTCGTATCTAGTCAGGGCCAGAGTATTACAGGGCGGAAAATAGCAGGCACGTAGTTGGAAACCCACTCCATGCCTTTATTATTTTATAAACACATTATCTATGTTTATTATCTTTCTGACTAACTAGCAGACACGGTTTGAAATAATAGAAATAGGTTCTAATATGAATGTCAACTTTTAAACTTTGTAGATATACAAATAATAGGTTCTAATATGAATGTCAACTTTTAAACTTTGTAGATATACAATTTCGTATTACTCCAATAGTCAATAAATTATCTTTTCTAACTGTTTGTAATTCTCACTCAAAAAATTCTTATCCTTATTCCTTGTTTCATTTTTTTCTTTCTTCTTATTCTTTTTTTCTTCTTCTTTTATAGATCCTCAAACAAGAATTCTTATTTGAGATACTATAAATTCTTATAAAAATTTCTCTTCGTATCATAAAATCAATTAGAAAATTAAGATACCAAATTTTTTAAAGTCTGTACACAAAAAGGCGAAGAAAAACATCGCGTGGAAACTGGCGTGTCCCAAAAACAATACTTCGAAGACGTCCACCATCACGCATCGAGCCCGCGTGAAGGATTTTAGTCCATTCCCTCTCCTCAAAAAGAAGCCTGAGTTCCATTAGCGGGATCTAATAATGTTATGTTATTATGCTAGTTTTGAGTTCAGGTTGTTTTTCCATCAGAAGGTTGTCACTATTGATTCATTCTATCCATTGGTCACTAATTCTGGCCTTTAGCCAAAGTAAGGCACTAAAATATACGAGCACTTATTTTATTTGACCTAGCATTTGTCCGGACAGGCAAAGACAAGCGAAAAAATTTTGTTAAAAAATCGAAAGCTGTCAAAATATTTTTTAAGAACAATAAATAAGCCTAAGTTCAGTTAATGTATATTTTAATTTCTCTTTTCACGCCTTGTCAGCCTTCTTGAGGTTAAAAATATTTATTACACCTACACACAAAATAAACTTACGGTGTGTAGACAGATTTATGGCAGAAAGGAAAACGTATTTCGAATGCCTGACCAAATTATATAGTAATTAAACCAAAAGCTTTTTACTAGATAGTAGATTGTCATTAGTAATTAATTATTATAATTCAGCGAAAATTCTGCCAGTTTACACGAGCTACAGTTATTGTGTTAGTAGAAAATATTTAATACTGGGTCTTACTTTATATAACTGAAAAAACGCAGTAGAACAAAAATATTTGTAAAAAATAGATGCACAATTTTCGGAACTTTCGCGACATGTGTGTTATGACCGAGCCCTAGTCAAGACGGCGCACACTGTTCCCGCGCACTTCAGGAGCTGTCAGCGACAGAAGGGGCCCAGCTGGGTCGAATCCTAGTGGGCCTGTGGCTAGGGTTAATTCGAAAGATAGCTCAAGCCCCGGTACGAAAGGCAACGAAAGAACAGGAGTGGGTTTTTAGTCAGTAAAAAACTGACACTATCTCCCGGTCCACCCAAGAGCGGGGATATCATTAGATGATTTTCCCGCCGCTAAAAAAAAAAAAACAAAATGTCAAAATTGGGCTGCGGGATTGTTCAAAAGAATTACTGTGGACCTAGACCGCCAAAGGCTACTAAAAGAACAAAGCTGAGTTTTAGTCAATCACTTACTCCTTCTCTCTCTACCCAGAGTGAGAGGAGTCATTTAAAATTTTCCCTCGTAAAAAAAATGCCTGGATTGATGTCTTCTTTTCTAGTATTTCCTTAGCACCGAAGCCGTCCCTGTGTCATGCACGTACTTTTTCCGAGAGGCTATTAATCGCGGGAGAAGAGGGGGAGGACATTTAGCCGCCGCTCGACCGCTGGCCACTCAATGAGCGCTTTGCAGATACACTGTGTACCGGCTAAAACTGCGATCGATAATAAGGAAGTTTGTATGGCATCCTTCTGTGATTACACGGAGAAGATACTTTAAATGGGGAAATTATTCGATGTAAATAGGCGATAGATTGCTGGCAGCATTTTCAGCCTTTGAGACATGCATTTCTTGTAATTGTTATTAGTTTACATAAAACAAAGATTGATGATGTAGAGCCTTCTTGTTTAATGACTGCTATATCCTGAAATTACGTCTATCTTTTTTTTACGGTAGGCAAAAATCAACCAAAGACAACCCCCGGTCTTGAGCGGAGCGGGAGATAGCGTCAGACTCTTACTGACTAA
This sequence comes from Mythimna lalbum, assembly GCA_949319445.1. Lineage (NCBI taxonomy): Eukaryota > Metazoa > Arthropoda > Insecta > Lepidoptera > Noctuidae > Mythimna > Mythimna lalbum. Next base: position 17,325,894 of record OX439346.1, on the reverse strand, counting down.
AAACCCACCCCGTTTCTTCTAGCCTTCATACCGTGGTTCGAGCTCCCTTTTGGATAACCCTGGCCCCAGTAGGCTTCGACCCAAATGGACCCGATTTCAGGTCAACAGAGGCGCGGGCTTCTGGACGGCGAGCTATGAGTTACTGGCCGTTCGGTAAGGACAAAGTCAGCATCGACAACGCATTGTATTCCACGAACCCTCACAAAAAAAGGCAACTGAGAATATATATAAGGAAACCTTGTGCAACATTTTACATTCCTAATTTCAGTAGTTTCGGCAGTGCGTTGATAATAATAATTATTTATTTGCTAATTTAGACAAAATTAATCCAATGGTCAGTAAAAAAACTTATCATCCATAAGCCAGTCAGTCATTTTCTCCTTTAACCTAATTATGTACTTGTACCTATAGATAGAAGATATAAAGGCAACGGTTGCTGGCTGACTGATCCATCAATACACAATTCAAATCACTGAACGGATTGCCCTGAAATTAAGCACTTAGATAGTTATTATGACACAAGCACAGTCACTATTAAAATAGTCCCCCAGGACGAAAAGAAAAAATCAAAAAAAGGGCGCGAATATGAAAACAGATTTTTACCGCCACAAAAGATTACCAGTTGTACTTACAATCATTTTCTTCACAAGTGTATTGAAAAACGTCTTATAATACACGTGTTTAATTAATGATTACCGTTCTCGGCTCTCTTAAGACCCTCGCCGTGGCTCGGGTCTAAATACCGCCTTGACGGGAATCACTAACATTACACACTTATATCATAACTGTACTATTCCAAAATTCACCGTTTCATAGAGAAACAGGATAAGTTTGTAGGGAGAAGTTTAAGAACCTAGTATTCTTATAAGAAAGACTTACTAAGTAAATAGCCTATGAGAAATATACATACAGTCCAAAGCCAAATAGCTCCTTATAAGAAAACATAATTTACAACTCAAGAAAGTACATAAAACTGCAATCACTGTTGAGTACATACAAGGGGAAACAGTAACGCCCTACTAAATAATAGGTAGAACAAACGTTTAAACTATACGTAGAGACATTAGTGCATTTTTACTTAGAAAAAGTCCCACAAGTATATTCCTAAAAAAACAAGAATGAACTTTAAAGTTATGTAAGTTAGAGTTGAATTTGGGGATGAAGGGCGTTGTAAGCGACTTTATCGTATCGAAGTACGTAGGGCGGGCCGCCCAAACGTTTAGCAGCGTTTAACGAAAGCCTCGAGGTAGGCTCGGGACACACCCCCGAGGTCGCACTCTCGGCTCATCCATATTTCATTTTAGGTAAGCTTATGTTCTGTTGAACTTGCTTACCTAAACTGGAAACTGGCATTTAAGTACATAATAAATATAGTTTGTAAAATAAATGGGTCTAAATAAATACATAGATACGTAAACTATAAATAGAACTTAAAACCGCTAATCTAATATACATATTTGAGTTAAAAAACACGTTTTTCTTAGTCACGAAATTTCGTTTCCCAGACCAATAAAATTAGCTTGGTATTCCAGTAGTATCTGGCTTTAAATTCTCATCCAAGTTGGCGATCTCAATCAGCCACAGACTGTTTCGTACACCTCCCAGTGTTACATACAAAAGCTTATGCTTTAATACCACCCCTTCTTCACACCTATAGCACGTAGATGTAAATAATTCAGGCACTAGTTGGCACTGAGCGTCGAGGGTTGCACTTACACTCGTTCCAATTTAAAATGTCATTTATTTCTGCGAATGCAACCCCGCTACTACTTGCAAGCTTCAATCCTCTTGATACTTTCAAACGATGATACATTTGAAATAGTTTATAGATTAAAAGGGACATATATAAATATATGTGTGTGTAAAACAAACGGTCACAAAAGATAAACATGATATTGTATTCAATTTTTTTTTTTAAATATTCGACATTTGTTAAGCAATCCTTTTAACATTTTCCTAATCATTATAATATCATTTAGACGCACTTACGTAAATATTCTCGATATGACTAAATAATCGTGTTTTGTTTTAAATATTGCGAAAATATCTCATTTGTGCCTACCTACAGAAGGACATCGTGCCCAAAGTGGCTGCGCTTCAATCAGATAAAGCTTGTTTTCTAAACGTTAGATCTAGGTTAGCAATCTCAATTATATTTTTATCGTGAGATTTCATTGTAATTTCATACAATGGTTTATTGCTTTTCGCACATTAAAGTTTAAAATGTTTGTAAAACGAAGTATTTGACGTCTAGCAACAAAGTTAATTGATGGGAACCATTCGTTTAAGTCAACAAATTTTAATGAAATTCATCAAAGAACCCCACCGCTTGGGTACCGGTATTTTTACGTACACTTTGACGTTGAGTTTACTCATAAAACTATTCTGGAAGGTACGAGCCATATCTACAGCAGAAATATTAACATTGTTTATCAAGCAGTTTTTACTGTTCATTTTCATTTTTAAGCTTGACTTTTTCGAATAGTATATGTATAAGAAAAACAACGTTGTCTTTGCAAGTATCAAAATAACTTAGTCACGGTACAGTAGGGTGGTGTAGCGAATAACGAAGGCGCGTTTGATATGTTAATTTATATAATTCGTAGCTTTTCACTGCTTTTACAAGCTGTTGCGATACGTTCTTCGTGTGAATATCTATGTAACACAATTTGCTACTACTATTAAGTAATAGAAATGGAATGAATGACTGTATATGTAGATCTTGTGCGTTTATTTAGGTGTTTACACAAATACTTCCATCTGGAACTTAAGTTTATGCTCCTAGGTACACTTAGTTATAATGGTATGTTTTTAACTTGCTATTTAAAAATATAGTCTCTAAATATAAGCTTTCTTAGTTAAGTCGACAAAAAAAAATAACAGATCCTTATTAATTAAATAACATATCTTCTATTTTAACCCTTCAGATACCGTCAATTAGAGACACAATAGTAAGACAACAGATGCGCGGCCACCGGTGGTCGCTTGGGGATTCATAAATTAATGGTGTGGTCAATCTATTATGGAAAAGTGACCAATCTGTTAGAAATTGCAATTATTTTGACCTCCTCAATCGTAATACGCCTGCAAGTTCACATTAAAAAAAAATGTAAAATGAATTATATTACATGTAATAATAATAGTATCTAACCCGTTATTTCCAGTCGTTACCGACGCCGCATCGATAATGATAAAGTCGTTAAAATCAATTTGCGACACCTTTGTCACGATACAATAATTTAATTTTAATATTTAAAAGTGACAACATTAAAGCGAAGCTCGCTCTTCTCTGATTGCACGTTCTGAATACGAAATGTAAACGGGAAGCGCGGGAAAAGGCGGCCATGTTGCTTTTAGCACCCTTTAATGGAAAATATTTGAGAATAAAACGAAGCGCCCTGATTAAAGTGTAAATGAAAGTGAATTGATATTTTAGCAACTGTTTGTAGATGCTTTACACGATGACGATTGAGTTTAATATTAAAGAGGCTCGATGTTTTTATTTTTGACAAGTCCTACTTGGTATTTTGTTTCGGTAACTGGTTTTTCTTCCTTTTTGAGAGGTTTTTAACTTACATTGCTATCAATAATTTAAACAGTTACGAAGATTATTTTATGAGTTATAAGTCACTGTTAAGCAATATCTTGCTTTTTATATGTTCTTATTTTATTTAAGACTGTACTTGTACCTAATAAAACAAACTGCAAACAGCTGGAGAAAAACAATCTAAAAACAAAATTCGATCTGATTTTTTTTATTCAGCACTAAATACAATAACTTATTGAAGATTATATATTAACTCTTTTCTGAAGTCTCCTGAATGTTTCAATTACCAATGATTTCAAGAGAGAATCTTTCCAAGAAGTCTTGAGCGTGAATCTCGTCAAAGCAAAACAGGCGAGTTCGTGTTACAAATCCTCAATTAGCGAGCTTACAGCTCAGTTTAAGTCGGCGTTTAAATTCGTTAGGAGCGGGCTACGTTGTTTTCGTTTGCGGGTTTGTCATAGACTAAATGTTATAGATGTGCTACATCGAGAAGGCAATGAAAAGAAGTAGGAATATTAAAAATGAAAAAAATACAAAAAGTCAGAAGTGAATACATAAGTCGGAAAACATGGACATAGATGCTCTACATTATGCTCTCAAACTCACATGGAGATGAATCGGACACTAGCCCACTATTCCGACAGCTGATGGACTATATAGAGGCGACCCAGTGGACAGGACCCAGTGGCAAGAGACGACAAGGGAGACCAAAACAATGCTGGGCAGATGGTTTAACAGCAATTTTGGGAAAAGAATGCATAAAAGAAGCCGCACAAAGAGAAAATTAAAATAAGCAGGTGAAGGCCCATACCTTAGAAGGGGTACCTATCCTTAATAAAAACTATGTAGTTGTAATTAAGAATAAATACAAGGAGCAAAAAAAAATTAAATGTATATGTTAGCAACGTTAAGAAATGAAAGCTTGTATAGTTATTTATAGGAATTTTAGTATTATGATTACATCGAACAGGTAACCTTATATAGATAACCTTATCGTCTCTTTGCCTGTCATTGAGGAAAAGTTGAGGTTCCCTTTCGAAAAAATCCGTCCATGTTTGAAAAGTGAAAAAATAGTGGTGATATAGAGATGATTGTAGAAAAGAATAAATAAACTTAATTAAGTTTCACTTTTTTTCTACCAAACTACACTAATGTTCCAAAACAGTGTTCCAGTGTCCTTCAATCAACGTCTATTCAACTTTACCATTACAGATATTTTTTTTGGGTCCTTGCAAAACAAAACTATAACAGTTTGCTGTCAAAAGATAATAAAAGAAAACCAAAATCGTTCAAGATGAAAAGTTAATATCGCGTCTAAAACTTCTTAAAAGTTTAAAGCCACCAAAACTACTTATACAACTATCTTGTCCGCTCTGCGACTCCATTCTTTGGCGGCGCCATCAATTGCGTATGTGAGCTGCGTAGCCCGCTAAGTGGATCTCCATTTTAACTCCTGAAACAAGCCGGTTGAGGCTTTCAGTCGGATCTCGGCATTTGCATGATTGGCATTACGCTGATTACCCCCCCCCCCCCCAGCACACCGGTTCTTCCGTCACGCTTCACCCCGGGCTCCTCATTCGTGCCTCGTGCCGATTTCAGAAAGCTAAACACATGCAAATTAGCGTTTTAGTGAACCGAGCTGGAAGTAGCTGTGTTTCTTTAGTGTTTTGAGTCGATTAGGTTGGGTTTGACACATATTTGCCTCAATGGGAATTTACGTGGTTGTGTAGTATTTCGGAGGTATGCGTAAAGAAGTAAACAGAGAGTAAAGTCCCGCAAACCTCCGTTGAAAATAAAGGATCCTCCGACAGTGGGCAACTGATAGATGATTTCGGCTGTTCTATATGTTCAAGTCACGCGGAGATCTTTGCACGATGCAGGAGTAGTTCTTATGAGACGCCATAGAGGTCGCTACAGTATGAATGGATGCAAAGGCTATTGATATTTATTATTTGTGAACTAAAAATGAACCGACGACGATGATAACAGAAGCCAGTTTGTACGAATTAAAACCGTTAATCTGCCCCCACTCCTGCTTTGCGTCACCTCCCCCCCTCCCCTCTACCGACAGTTGAAAGTGCTCCAGAAAGTGTCGTTTATGTACTCAAAGCATATGCAAATGAATGTTTTAAAATTTTAGGGAGAGAACGCCACTTTAGTCCCTGAAGCACTTGCGAATATCAAAATGTAAATTTACCCTTTTATGTTTACAAATCTTGTAAATGAAAGCGTTCATTTTATTGACTTTAGCCCGACAAACATTGAGTACACGGCTATTTTGATGGAAAACCCGTTGAAATATGCATAAACAATTTTCATATACTCGCTCATATTTCAGTTCATACTAAACGTTTTTAAATTATTTTTTAAGTGCCTACCAAGACTTAATGCGAGTGGTACTTTTGTGTCAGCTAGGCATCCTCTTTCTCATTTACTAAAAACTTATGATTTCATACCGTCCTCCTTAAGGGCCGTACCTCACTGGTTAAATATGGTTGCCTGCGTGACCCATAGTGGTCCGGCGAGGTACACACCACAGAGCTGCATTAATTTTCTTATCTGGTGCCCAATGAGACTTAATGGCTTAGAACTTTTGTGGCCTAGGACTAAATAAATATCTATAAAATCAAATATATAACTTTAAACAACGCTCTAAATGGCCTCCATTTTGTTTTGCCGATCGTCTCAGTTACCTCAACTAAGCAGTCTCACGCAACAAACTGTTAAATAACACAGATTATGTTTTGGTCAAACTCCGTTTACCGGGTGTAAGCTGAGAAGTAGGAATAGGAAGACGGTGTCGCTCGGTCCGGTGCGCGCGCGCCGATCTCAGCTGATCGAGTTACTTGTACCCAGTTATATGTAGCAGGATAATTAGAAATTCGTTTCTTCACGAAAATCCTACGATTTCTGAAAAGGACGTACTGTTGGAAACTAGATCTCATTTACCGTTTTTTAAAAAAAGAACGCAATTTTAGTTGATTTTTACGACGATGAATTAGAACAGTGATTGGCTATACATTATAACGTGTCGGATAATTCTGATTTGTTAATAGCTATGTTCGCCTTCAAGCCATGTTCTAGCCAACCAGAATAAAGATGTTATAAATTGTGTCTTAGTTTAGTATAAATACACAAATGTCCCTAACAGCCTGGGCTATTCACAAAATTCCTGAAATTACCCGTAGAAACCTACGATTTCTTTCTTACCCTCCAAAAAAAAATCTAGGAGTTTTGAGAAAAAAACAATTTTGCCAAGAACACTGCGACGCATCACCTTTGAGAATCAACTAAGCCCAGTGTTTGTTATTTCGCATAATTCTGTACCTAACGTTCTAGTGTATAATAGAAATGCATTACACTAATTTGTAACTTATTTTTACGGAAATCTTGAGCAATCAATGACAAATAAATAAATTGTCATTGACAACTTAACGCTTGGTATCTTATTGTTAACGAAGATATAAGAACGTATATAAAACGATAATTTTTACTAACTTTCAAGGCGTCTTGGGAAAAGAGTCATGTGGCTAATAGGTACAGGTCTTAGATTGTCTCATATTTTCGCCAGTAACAGGTAACTTTAACTTCTTCCTTGGTAAGTATAGTTATGTATAAGCTATCTAAAAAGGTAACCTACTTAACACTTTTATGAGCTGGTCAATCAAATAACTTATCCCGCTTTGGATGGAGCGAGAGCGTGAGCCTTTAAGTGACTAAAACCCACCCGTGTTCCTTCAGTTGCCCTTTGCGTTCCAGGGGCGCGATGACTTTTTCAAACAATGTTGCAGACCATCTAATACTGACATGCTTACACGTTTACACACCATTATGGTGAACGTAACATAAGGATAATGCATGATTTTCTATATGAAAAAAAAAGTCGCTAAAATGGAGTCATATTATTTTCGACATGATTTTTAAAGTTATAATATCAGCACCATAAGATAATTACACCCCTATAATTTCTGGTATCAAGTGTCCATTGTAGGTGTTCGTTACAGAATGTCTGATTTTTCGTTCGCTTAAACTCGTTGTGGCGCAGTGGTGCGAGAAACATAACGTCACGCCCCATGGCTATATGTGACGATATCAATGCACTCTTCGTATCCGATTACTGTAATAATTTGAATAAATCTTCCATTACACTTATTAATACAGTGCTAATGGACTGCTTCAGCGAGTCACGCGGGTGCTGATGAAGATTGGAAACGATAAAAAAGTGATCGGTAAAGGTTTTTCTTTTCCTTTATGTTTCCAGGAAAACAAATTAAAATCGTTCATTTAAGAGTCTTCTGTTTCATTATTAGAGAAACTCCTATTAAGAAAAATTTCGATAAATATGATTTCTTTTAATTTAATTTATTTAACAATTCATGTATACACTTACACAATAAAAGGAAAGAAGACGGATACAGAAAAATAAGTACATAGGTAACGTTTATTTCTACAGAAATCTCTTTACTATCATAAATATATTCATACAAATAGTAGAATAAATATCGCAATAATACGCACAGAATAATAATACATACTTATAAGCAACTGCGATGAAATAGAAAGATAATTTTCTTTCACTCCTTTTTTGAAAGCTGCAAGAGTTTGGCAACCCCTAATGTCAGAAGGTAGTGAGTTCGATAACCGTAATGCGTGCGCAGTGAGTTTTTATAATAATAATAAATATATTATTATTATTAAAAAAGATTTTCCGACATAGTAAGAAGGTTCTGCCTAAAAAGTCAAATGACTTGGGAATTTTAATAGTTTTTATTATAATTTTAATAGAGTACTTTATTTTTAATAACATTTATGAGTGATAATAAATGACGTCAGTTGCCTAGCGTATTCCGTTTATGGTAAACCAAGTTGATGAAGCGAATGATTATAATCATTAACTTTGTTCGAACTATCAAAGTCGTTTGACTTTTTAGACAGACTATATCACCAACCTTTAAAAAATAATTCTCTTGACTACGTATTCCTGTCAATATGTCAGTCTAAATCAACGCTAAGAAACCAAAACCCAAAAAAAAGCAAAATCTTTCACAGTTAATAGTCACAAAGCAGCAAAAAGCGCAATGTTTTTACAGCAACCTAATTTGTTCCAATAATCAAGAAGCTTTTGTCTGTTAATATAAATCAACGGTCAATTAAAAACAAAATCATTTGAACGCAAGTGGTCGAAACCGCAACGTCCCGTCCTGTCAACTCGATGCGGAGTTGCGTTCACGTCGGCCCAATGAGTTGAGAGCCCAGTGGCTAATACCAGCTGGATATCATGTTCACATACTCTATTAAACAAGATAACCATCGCACCGGGTGTTGACCACACTTTGTTTAGATTAGAATTCAGTCTTTCATTCGTTGTTCAGTGAACAAGGAATTCAAACATGTGTAAATGGTGGCTGTATGCGATGGAAGTTTGTGTTTTAAAGCGTTTTGCTAATGAAATAAGTAAGCTCAGTAATGAACCAGGCCTGGATAATGGATAAAATGTAAAATATTGCAATCATACGAACCAAATCAACATATAATTACACAGAAAGAAGTGTTCGTAAAATTTTTTTTTACAACTATCACACAACTCCATCTAGTCCCAAACTAAGCATATATATTTCTAAATCAAAATATATTATCATACATACATTGCACCCAGACACAGAACAAATGCTCGTGCTCATCACACAAAAATTTATCTTGAGTGGGAATCAAACCCACGACTTCCAGTATAGCAGTCAGTGCAACCACTAAACGAACAGGCCAGTCAAAAAAGTTACATAATCAAAAAGTCTGTAACTTTTGCTTTTTGTTAGTGGCCCATCTTAAACCAAGAATATGACAAGGTCGACAGATTGTATTCTTTGTTACTGAAATATAAACAATTACTAAGATAGACTCTCAGGATTATACTGAGCTATTCATATCATGAAAGTAACATTATCCCGCTATAACTACAATCTACATATCGCATGCTTAATCATAAAACGACCTAACTCAAAAAAGAAAGTATTTGAATATTAAACAATATATTTCAATAATAAGTTTCAATTTTCAAATACCCACATTTTTTAATTAGGTCTGGCATGCAATATACACCTCACATCTGTACTTGTAAATTGCTAGAACCTATATAACCTAGGAGTCTTTACGTCAATAGTGGTTTGGTTGCATAGTTTACTTACTAAGCAATCGTTTTCTATCGTCGTACACAATCATCGCTTAAGAGAGATAGCTAGTCAAGTGCGAGCCAACTATAACAAAAAAAAAAGAAAAACTCCAAACTATAATCCTACAATTTAACAGAAACTGAAACAGAACCCAAGAATTAGCTGTTCACAGAAGTATTAGCTTCGCAACCAATCAGGCGTGCAGAAATTCTAATAGAATTTCCTTACATGTTTAATTTCACAATTTGCCTGCACCCACACTGGCTCACCATTGTGTGGACGCATGACAACTGACCAGGGGCCACGTGTGAGTGCGTGTGCTCGGCTGCTTGTGGTCGCCGCGGCTCGGTTGGTAAACGGACGTAATCTCGACTAAACACTGATCAACTGCTAATACACCTCTATGTTGGTCGGTTGGAAAGATACAACGGTAGTACAATGTTCGATTACGGAGTAAAAACTTGTGACATTCATTGTCCGTTACAATAATACATTATTTGATTTCACCAAAGATCACACACACACGATTTCTTCTAGTTGGTGCACACCAACTTTTCAGAACGAAATTTTTCGTAGCAGGCGTAGGCCACTCGTAGACTGCTACGCGGCGTTGATGTCTTTTTCGGGAACAATAATTACAAACTACATTACTTTTATGTCGTCATCCTTTGCATCGAGGAAAGAACACTTAATGATATTTGCAGTTTATTTAATGACAGTTTATAAATTCAATTTGAATTCACGCTATCATAAGCCAGACTACCACCACTTTGTAAACATGCACTGACAGCAATTCATCAACATCATTCATTGCCTACATACACCCTTTATAGTTCTGGTGCCCCTCAGTAAAACTGAGTTTGATACTGTTGCCAATTTATACATTTGTATCTACTGGTTAATCAAAAACCATGTCACAGGATATAATTATAATAATAATAATCAATTCTGGTCAAATAGGAGAACAGTAAGCATTACTGTGGCCTAAAACACAAAGGACAAATAAAGGAACATAGGTGAGATTTAGTCAGTAAAAATATGACACGCCCTCTGACTTCGAAGTTATTTGATGATTTCCCAGCTCAAATAAAAACAACACAGTTATTCCTGGATACAAAAACGTGTAGTCACTCTAGGTCTAATCACACTAAAAAAGAAAAAGACACTCAGACACACCACTTCGCTTAGTTTATGCTTCACTTAATATAATCTTAATATTAATGCAAAGTTGAGTAGTAGAAGTTATCGCAGATCCTCTCAAGTCATAATTACATACATTAGAAATACATATTCATTTTAAACGAGACAGTGAAGCTACATCGAAGGCAGGAGTAAATCGATATGATCAAGTTAAACTATTGGTTAATGTATCAGTGACGGGTAAAGTGATACACGATGTGGCTACCTGGCCGGCTCCGCACACAGCAGTACGACGCAGTCGCCGTGAACATGAGGTATGCGGATTGACAGTTATAATGACAACATTTAAAAATATTAGGCTTCTTGTTGATACAAATTGTGCTACTCGTAAAAGGGAATATCAATGTCAACAGAGCTCTTTGAATATTGGAGAACTTACCAAACCAGGAAAAATGTTAAGGGAACAATAGACAGCTCCGCGTCCGGTAAGGACCAATCTCGGGTCGACGACGTTGTTGTGTTCCACGGATGCCTTAAAAGAGAGTTCAGCAAAGTTGATAGGGCTTGTTAGGGCCAATGCCTGTCAGGGCGGCGGGTTGTTCGAAAAAGTCACCGTAGGCCTCGCACAGGGAAACTGAAGGAACACCGTGGGATTAGTTAGTAAGCCTGACACTCCCTGTCGCTTCTCCAAAGTGGGAGAAGTACTTGGATGATTTCCCATGAAAAAAAGAGTATAAGTAGACCCCAATGGACATAATATACCTATTAGTAATGTCTCCTGAAAAAAGTGTGACATGAATTTAAAATCTAAACCAGAGTGAAGTCGAAACACTAGTTTAGAATAACGAATTTCATCTAATAAAGTTATAGGAAGCTTTTACAACTTCAAGAAACAAAAAAGCTTTATGTGGACAAACTCGGATAAACGCAAGCTTTTCTCAACTGCCTACACTTCGGCCACATACTTAATTATTTCGCAGCAAAAAGCCACACTTACCTCCATATTAAGAGCGCACAGTACACATATGACAGCTTACGTTCCTTGCAACTATGTGTGTGTTACGGGTTATGCGCCCGCGCAATTTCGCAGTGTTTTGTATCGTCGTGCGACCGCAGGCTCCGCTCAACTGATACACAGCTCTCAAGTTACACCCAAGTGAAATCGTTTCATAAAAGGCTTTTATTGGCTTCTGCAACACTTTCCTGGATTCTAGTACGTCTAAGAATTTAAATACGTAAGTTTGAACTTAAATTGTAAGCTAGAAATTAAGCTAAGAAGAAGACTGGCCTGGTGGTCGAGTGGTTAGTGGCCCAGACTGCTATGCCGGAGAACATGGATTCGATTTTCACCCAGAATAAATGTTTCTGTGATGATCACGATCATTTGCTATTTGTCTGGGTGTACTTTAACTACAATGTGTACATATAGAATAACATATATAAGTATGTATATCAGTTGTTTAGTACTTATAGTACAAGCGCTATTTAGTTTGGGACTAGATGTCATTGCGTTATAGTTGTAGAATATTATTATTAAAAAAAGTTGGTGCATTAAACATAAGGCAATATGATGACAATAATGATGATATCTAGCTGATTTCGGCCAAAGGGACCACATTCCTTGGCTCCTCATGGTGGTTGTGAGCTCAGATCTGTTACTCTGTTATGTGCCCTCATGTAACTTATATCCAACCAATGCAATATAATATAATATTTTTTTTATCTTTTATAAGCAGAATACAGAAATCGGTTAGTCAAATAGAATTTTCATTGAAATTTAAAAGCTCTTAGCTGGTTTGACTGCATTAGCAGAATTGGGTAGCTGACAATGGATGTGCTATGCCAAATCGATTTCCAAATAATCGAACATCAATTGATCGACCACTGTAAACGTGCGTGTTTTTTTTGTATTCTATATAAAAAGTATTCAGTATATTTTTATATCGACAGAATGAGTGTGCGATACGTTGAACACTCGATCAAACAAACATTCGATATTTAAATGTTCGTTTTATAGTCGACGATCAATAATTGATAAGTATTCGATTATTTGGAATCCGATTAACCCTTCAGATACCGTCAATTAGAGACACAATAGTAAGACAATAGATGCGCGGCCACCGGTGGTCGCTTGGGGATTCATGAATTAAGCAACTGACAATAACTTTGTCATTCGCGCAAAACATTTTTTTTTATTATTTATTTTTTTATTAAAAACACACACTATCTTTACAGGCTTGCTGGCCCAATACAACAGGTGGAACAAAATTAATCATCTTATGGCTAACTCTTACCTAAAAAAAAAAAACTTAAACAACTATAAAAAATCCAAAAAATAAAAATATATAACATAATACTTAACCTACATATAAGTAAATAAAATCAGACTCAGAATCAGAATCAGAATCATTTCCCAATACCTAATATTAATTAATATTTAATTATAACAAAGAAACTTAAATAAAACTCTTGCGAATTCTGTCTCATGGCTCGAAAATAAGTCAATGAATGAATCTAAATACGATAATTGTCCCTCCTTACACATCTAGCAAAATAATATGCTTTAACAATAATTGTGATTACAATATTATCATTTTTACGACACGATTTCCCCTCTCGTAACGTGTTTAGTGTACGCCACGTTTGTGTGAGAGCTCTGCCGTTAATTTGCTCATGAATAGTAACAAGTGGGGTCCGAACGAACCATTAATAGCTTGTTTTTGCCACCTACACTGTGATTATTTCTAGTAAAACGGTTGTTTCTTGCTGTTATTCAGTGTTGTACAAAGTGACTGCTCCAGCCTATTGTTTTTTCCGACCGTGGCTGTCCGACTGTTTCCACATCATTAGCTACTACGCAAGTCTACCGATATTGCTTCGCGATGCAATTGCTATTTTATTATTCATTGTTTAAACGTACATTAAAAACTATTTTGCACGATCTGTTTGCTATCATCCACAGTTTTTACTTGAGACTGTTATTTACGTAGATAGGCACCGTCATTATGTAAAATTATTCAGTTTTCAAATTACTCTGTCAGTAAGCTCGTTAATCCAAAAAAAACGTGTTTTGAACTTAATTAACGATATTTTGCACTTCGTTTACTATCGCCTGAGATTGTTGTGAAGCATTTAACATTATCAAAGAATTTCTTAACAAACAGTTTTTCCAGCGACATCGCCGACGCGGCGCGACTCTATGAGGCTTTCTATGGAAAACGCTTATAATGGAGTTTCTACTAAAAGTATGCGTCGTAACAATTATAATTGATAACGTTTCTCATTCGCTCAATTATATTAAATGGAGTGAATGTTAGCTGTTTCCCGGTTTGAAACAATAACGATAATCAGATGGCAGCATCTGCGAACAATGACACTGTACGCCGGCTGCGGTGGCCATGACGACGATGCTAGCGAAGGATTTTTCATAGTTTTGTATGTAGACATATTATCTTTATATGCAAATTCATAGATACAGATATCCTAATATATTTTTGAGCATTTGACTTTTCTCATAATTCTAGGAAGGTACTTGTATAAAGACAGCAGCTTTTCAAAAATGATTCTATGATACACAATACAACACACAAATACTACTCTAGAAGTGCCTCTGATGGGAAGCTGCTGAGCATAAGGTTCGAATTATATTTCAAGGAGTTGTAGTAGCTATAGTAAACCATCTACAATGACCTCTCCTAAAACATTGTGACAGGCTTATGGCCCTAGAAGTACCTCTGACGAAAGGTTACTGAGCATATGGATTTTTTTAGGTGGGTAAATCTTCCAATGACATTGCCGATCTTGGGCGGTGCCAGAATATCTCATCGTCATCGATTGTCTCATCTTAGACTGTTACTGATTCAAAACTCACTCCAGTTCCTTTGTGCCTTTTGATACCAGGGCAGAGTATTCCTTCCTTCCAGTCAACATTTTCTTTAAAAAAAAAAAAAAATTATAAGTACAAAATAATAGTCGCTAACCAAGCGTACTTATCCACTTCACCAGTACATTTAAGTAAGTAGGTATCGAGGCAAATGTCAGTAAATCAAAGGAAGTGAGACAACGCAACACCACCACGGGATATCATAAAACGCTTATAGTTTTCCTCTGTAGCGACATCTATGACGCCACATAAGAACTACGAAGAAAACACGAAATCCTGCATCGCGCAATCAGAGTTCTCCGCGCGATTTGAACATATACGACAGCCCGACATCAACTATCGGGCAGTCGCCCACCAGACTATAACACCCTGTCTGGTCGGAGGATCCTCCCTTTTCAACGGAGGTTTGTGGGACTTTACTCTCTGTTCCGCCTACTTCCAAACTGGTGACCCTCGACAAAGAACGTCAGCGCAGCCTTCGTGCAGCTACTACTTCGTGACGTCAACATCACTTCCTCAAGCTTTCGAGCAACGAGCCATACAGCCAGCACCCACGGCTAAGGGTATCCTGACCACTAGTATGCCTACCCGGTCATACCTGGTCACCACCTCAGCCGCATCAGCGACCTTGGCACACCGCACCTTCGGCCAGTCATATGAAGAGCCATGAAGAACCTCTCCTGGTCGACGCCAGCAATCAAGCCCTACGTCGCACAAGCACCGCTCCGACTCACTGGAGCCAGCAGCAATACTCCGACTCACTGGAGCCTGCAGCATCGTCCCGACTCACTGGGACAGCACCACCCCGACTCACTGGGGCATCATCCCGACTCACTGGGACATCATCACCCCGACTCACTGGGGCATTATCCCGACTCACTAGGATAGCAACACCCCGACTCACTGGGGCATCACCGCAGACAGTTCCGACTCACCGAGAACTATGCGGCATCGGTTCCGACTCACTGGAACCAACCTACCGCTGGCCTGGCACACATCAAGAAGCATCAAGAACCATCGATCTCCGATCTCCGGAGGGGAGTGATGTAGCGACATCTATGACGCCACATAAGAACTACGAAGAAAACACGAAATCCTGCATCGCGCAATCAGAGTTCTCCGCGCGATTTGAACATATACGACAGCCCGACATCAACTATCGGGCATTCGCCCACCAAACTATAACATCCTGTCTGGCCGGAGGATCCTCCCTTTTCAACGGAGGTTTGTGGGACTTTATTCTCTGTTCCACCTACCTCCAAACCTCCATACGCACATTACGTGCCCATTTGAATATCCAATGCGTTTTGTAATTAGCAATTCAATAGACACTTATCTATACGTACTCTGTAGTTAAGTGAGTGTACAGACGAATACAGTCTGACCGGCGATCTATAAAATTGGTCAGAAAAATGTCACAGTCATAACCAACCCTCATTTTTAAGACACTCGCGAAGTAATTCCTATCGGTTACTTAAAAGTTGTGGAAATCAGATGTCATGTGCCATGCCGTATTATATAGGTAGTTTTACCTATATATCATTGGTCATATGGAATCGTGTCTCATTCTGGCATGTGATGCGCAAGAATGAGGACAATGTGATGGCAATATTCAGCATTTTTTTAATATTTGGCTCACTGTCTCACTTGATAAGTATATGGTACACATTTGACCATCATCTCACCTGATGGTAAGGGATGATGTGGTTGACGATGGAACACGCTTGCCTAGACAACCTTGAAAGTGGAAGACCATAAGAGAATGACAAAACAAAAGAAGATAGATGAACAGTGTGAAAGATGAAACCCATGTCTAGAATCAGTACTGAAATGACGACGAATTGAAAGGTATAAAAAAGGAGGAAAAAATTGGCGCCGACATCTAATAAATTGAGGTAAAAGCCACTTAACTTTTAACATTAATTGTTGCCATAATCCTTGAATAATATAATAATTAATTAAAAATGTCTTGCGTTTTAGAATTCTACCTTTAAATTTTACTTATATATAATGCCTGTTAAGAAAACTCACCCACTTCATGCCAAATATCCACCGATTTCCACCACTGCAGCCATCGCTTCGAATATACCGTAGAACTTACTTACTAGAAGAAAACAGAAACAGCACGACTGTACGATATTTCAAACCGCTAAACTATCCAAGCAATGGCGCACTCCATCAATCTTGACAAAGCTTCTTAGACGCTAAGCAACATTAGTTTTCAAACCTTTTATGTAAAAAGTATCCGTTATCGTTCCTACAAAGAAGACTATCAGCACTCGACGCCAACAAATCGGTAGGGTATCGATTAATCGGTCGTCGGTTGCAACAAGCCTACGCTACTCTATTTGTACAGGCCAGGCCCGCTAGGATACTAACCGATTCATTGTAACATGCAAATTGTCCACTGTTATTTTATTTTAGCATACCTAATAAGATGTATGAGAAAGAAAAAGTAGAGAATCAGCTTGCAACCGTTCCGTTATAGGAAAAAAAAATGTTAAGTTATTCTTATTTCAAATGGCACGGGCGTTATAATTATGTCTATCAAGAGATAAATTACTGCTACACTATATTTCGCGGTCAGGTGGAAAATCAACAAATAACTTCTCCAGCTCTGTGTGAAGCGAGAAGCGTCACTGACTCAAACTTACCCGTATCCCTCTCGTAAGGCTCTCTTGAATAATCTTTACATAGTCCTAATATCTACACTAATATTATAAAGAGATATTTTTTTTATTTTTGTTTGTAGGAGGTAATCTCTGAAAGTACTGGTCCGATTGCTAAAATTTTTTCACCGGTAAAAAGCTGCTTTATTTCGGGCGTAGCCGCGGGCAAAAGCTAGTAGAAAATATAGTTGATTTATGACTTTATTCAATATGAAAAAAATCATTTGCAAAATGTGAAATTCCTAGCTAACCCTGAACGTATGGTGACTACCAGCTTTTAGCCGAGTTCCCACGGCGCTGTTACTGTTAACCTAACTGCCGGTAAGCGGTGCACTCATAATACTTAAAAATTAAAAGTTATTGTATTTATGAAACGTGTGAGAATATTTAATTAAATAAGTGGAATAATCGGAACCAAGCACTTATTAGAGCTAATGAAAGTGACGACACACTGGTAAACATTGTGGAAACAACGCGTAATGAGATTAAACTAATCCTCCGAGTTCTCAAGCCGATTAGGCAATGTGTTACCATACTCGAGTCGGTTAAAAACGCATTGGAGTTTTAATTTATGGCAATACAATGAGCCAATTAAAAATAATACTTCCTACCTTTTGTTAAAAGTTAAAAGATATGAATCATGGTAAACATCGTTCTGAAAAAGACTGAATATTTCTAATAAGCGTTTATGCAACCGTTTATCTTAAACTTTATTTATACCTACGCTGCACGACAATACTTTTTTTTCTCTTTATTTTAAATTAGGGACTTTATACAAATGTAGATGCCAATCCCACCTGCCACCTTATCGGGTAAAACTTAACAACAAAAACTTAATTAAGCTATAAGCTGCCTCGGAGTTAGGTGTCGACAAAATATGATGAAAAATTCCAACATCGTACATGTTTGTATCTAGCTCTCTATAAAGTTCTTCTCTTGCAAATTGAAATCTGACACATTCCGTCAATAAATATACAACATCTACTATGGCACATTCATCACAATTTCGACCGACAATACTTAAACGTAGTTTCTTTTTTTCGCGGGTATAAATCATCCAAATGACATCCCCTGCTCTTGGGCGGAAGAGTTGAAGGCGAGTCTACTCAAAGTTCTGTAAGTCTGTTAGTATATTGGCAGCTTCTAAAAAAATATTAACGGCGATCGGTAGCACAAACAAAGATTAGTTCCACATTATTTGACGTGTATCCTGGACTCATCGAAAATTAGTTGCGCGATCTGGCGGGAGTACGCCCTCGGCGTCATGTGTTAGACTCGATCATTAATGAGTTACAGCAAAAAATATGTTCGTCTACACAATACAGGCGCATGACTCGCCGCTCCGCGATCAATTATTAATAAAAAGCGGGCCGCTTCATTGAAAGGGCGATTAGCTCAATATTTATATGGAATATTCGGTATCAACGGCGCTTTGTGGCCATAATTCGGTGGGTCGTGACGCGGCGCGTTTGACTCTCCCGCCCGCGCCATAGACCAACTGCCTCGCTGATGCGTAGACTTGATACTGCGTTAATTACCTATTAAGCGTTACAAGTTATCTAAATAAATAAATAAAGTTCTAAACTATGGCAGTAGAGACAGAAAAAAAAAACAAAATGACGGAACACAATAGTCAGATGCAATATTTAATATCACGCAAATGAAAATCAGACTAAGGTGAATAAAACTAGAACGATATTAGACCGACGACGCACACGTGTAACACGCCTGAGTTGTACGTAGAACAACGTCACGTGGCGTGGATCAAGTGTAGCTCTACAAGTATAGTTTCCATATAAAATATATGGAGACAGACGCGCCCAGATCGGCGTGTGTGTTACACGTGTGCGCAGTGTAGTTCTACCTTATATAATAAAGTATTTTACTTTTCGATAAACGGCTACTTAATTTAAGTTCACATACAACCAGAGACATGAAAATAAAACCTCTATGAGTTCCACCAAATGAAGGCAGCATACTTGGGTACGCGTTTCCTAAGGCTAGAGCTACGGCCGGGCCACCGCGCTCGACTCATTGTCCTACCGAATTGACTCGCCGACTCGTTCAATAGAATTCTTCGCCGTGAAAGCAGCCACTATGTCGGCATAAATCTATTTAATCTGATACATTTCCCGAACATCAATCAAATTCACGCACTCGACAATCGACACTAGCGAATTATTCGATCAAGATTAGATATACAGTATGCTATTCATTTTAACAATCCAATCTTTGAGGAAGTGGTATCTGCCTAATATAAACAGAATCTCATCATGAGCAGCATTAAATGTATGAAATCTATGACGCTATTATAAACGAAAACAATAGGCTATCATGCTCTATACAGTTTAGCTCATCCGCTAATACCTCGCTAACATATTCTTCCGACGATAAATGAACTGTTTATAGAATTCCAAAACAACGGCCTAATACCAATTAATTATTTGTATAAATCATTCGATATTACCAATTCGCATAGCAACCAATGGCTGCCAGAACAATTTTTCAGTAGAGCTGATGCTAATGAAAAGGCATTTTCACGAGCTTTGGCGCCGGCCGACATGCAAATGTGCTGTTTAATGACGCGCGAAGCCACGCCACACAACTATACTAGCTTCGTAGAAACAAAACATTACATTACACACAGTTTATTGTGAAAACTCGTTTCTGAACTGTAAACGATCCTATCTATAACTTTACCGATACCTACACACGATCCCAGGCGAATCAAACGCTATGTGAGTTTTGAATGCATCTTGACCCCTTACTGGCCCGTATTGACAATCGTAATTTATGGTGAGAAACACGGAAAAACATATTGCGAAAAGAAAATAAAGTTCATACACAAAACACCTCGCCATGAGAACTGAAAGCAGACACGTTCTACGGCTAGCGGCGCCTATTCACTGATATTAACTAAATGTTTTATGACTCAAGCATCAATACAACGGCATCTTTAAGATAAATATGTCACGATTGAGTCATCCGACCCGCCTTCAAAATGAAAAGCCCTTCAACCTTGAAAAGAGAGAATGCGGCATGAAACAGCCTCACAATACTCTTTTAATTTGTCATTATGCAGCAATAAAAACATGGTAAATGAGAGCGACAAAAAACTCGTTCAGAGACAAACAAAAACCGCGAGCTGGGGCGAAATTCGCAAATCATTCTACGATAATGACGGCCGCTTGAAAAAAATTTAAATATCAAAAGGCCGGACGGGGCACGGTAATGGTTTAAAATCATTTTTCATTCGAGTCACTCGTGAGTCAGAAATATGAAAACGGTAGCCATCACATCGGGCGCGCTTCCATTAACTCTAGCCGACTCGCGATTAGAATTTTGGACGAGCTCCATCTTTCATTTGTTACCTTCTTTGGAATAAATAAAGCAAAAATGTTGATCAATTACGGTCTTCGAATGAAACTACATAAATACCTGCATCGTTAATGGTTTTTATTTACAAAGGTCCTTTTTAATATTAAATCGCATGACTTATGTTATTTAAATGTCATTTGTTCTTTTTTTTCTTGTTCTTCGGTTGCGGTTGGTCGGCAGAGGGCAGTCCGCTATCGAATTCGCTCGCTGTATGCATGGAGCTCTGTTTCGATGCCCGAGGACCGAAAGAACCGAACTTTGCTTTTGGGAACCTGTGTAGGAAACATTTAGCTTGTAAAATATCTATATATACCAATAAAATTTAAGTCTGTATTATCAAAATAAAGATTTTAATTTAATTTAGTAAATATAGCTTATGAAAATATATTCGATACCTCTAACAAAAATGCACTAAGAAATACGTCTACGAAACTGTTAAACAAAATTGGACGGGGCTTTCACTAGTACCTATACAGCGATTGTTAAAATCAATAACTTAAGGTATTTTTTATTTTCCCGCGCGAATGGGACTTAATTATCGCGAGCAAACATCGTCCGAAATGGATTTTGACGGAACTTACACTAACAGAGTGGTGTTCTTAAACTCCACGCGAACGAAGTCGCGGGTAACAGCTAGTTGGTAATAAAATCAAAAAAGCAAATTGTACGTAAGGATCACTCTAGTCTATAAGAAAACAAAAACCGGTCAAGTGCGAGTCGGACTCGGCTGAAGACAGACGGATATAGCCTAGTGACAGATGGATCTGTCCATCTGTCACAGAAAATAGTAATTTAACGTCAAATGCTCACCCTGGCCGCTTCTTCTCCTCATCTTCATGAACAGTTAGTCTGTTGCTGGGCTTGTCCTTATTGACCGGGTTGGACTTGACTCTTCGGGCGAGTGTAGCGGGGGCGTCTCGGAGGGCGAAGGCCTTCGCCGCGTGCCCCAAGTGCAGCTGTCTGGAGTCCAGGTATTCCTTCACGTCGCGAGGGTACCCCGCGTAGAAACGCACCCAGGATGTATACGCTAGGTGAGGAAAGGGTTGTTTGAGAAGATGAGTCTATTGATTGATGAATAGCATTAGTGTAGTGAAACCGTAATGTTCCCACTTCTGGGAATAAATATTCTCTGTATAAGAGTGTGCCGTGTTCTCTAAAAATCCAAAATCCTCCAAAACTACTTTACCGATTTTTATAAAATATTTTGAATATATTTGGTAGGTCTGAGAATAGGTCGTAAGCTATTTTTTACCTTCCTACCCCCATTTTTTCCTTTGATAATTTATATGGAAAAATTTCTTTTGCCGTGTCAGCTAGTAAAGATATGTTGACTCTCTGCATATATTGGTTTAAATTGTAAGTACAGAGACTAAGTCACATCAAAAGATAATTCCAGATCTAATACACGGTCACCGTCCAACGGATATTTGTGGAAACATTTTAAAGCTTTCTAGAACTGCTAACTTTCGTCACTTGCTTTTCTTCGAACTACGAGTAACCTATCTAAGCACGTAAAAAGTGTAGGTATTGTATGTTTAGACTGATAATTTCATGGCTTTTTTTTCTTTCTACAGTTGAACATACCTCTGCTAGCTCTGAGCAGCCATTCTCTGTTGGTGTGCGCGGTGTGCTCGAGCCGCGCCTGCACGGCGACCGCGGCGCGCTGCGGCGTCGCAGCCGCGGGCACCACCGTGCGCAGCGCTTCCAGCGCTCGCGACTCATCTCCTTGGCGCAATCTTGGAAAATACTTGGATATATAGTTTTACGAGGAAATACACGTAGAAAATTTTACCTATCAACAAAGGAAGCTGCAGCAGCAGTGTAGGTAGCTGAAAGCTCGAAGTATAACGTACAGGAGTTTCAAAGTGATGGTGCTTTTTGCATTACATGCAATCTGTGAAACCCTAATAATCCTAAAAAAGCCTAGTGCTCTGTGCGTCTAGTATAACAACGCGGTAAGGCTCCGGTATGTTCGTCGACCACTGCACGGATGGCTTCGCAAATGGACGGACTCCCTTGTAGTCTCGGGTAAAGACTAGCACGAATACGCTTCTGGCCAGGTGTCGGAAGTGCACAGACACATCCTGAGGCTGAGGTCGCTCAAGCATAGCCAAAAAAAATATTATTTTAAATTTTATTAACATAGTTAAAAGTATTCACCTACTAACGTAATATGGACTTGTATCATTACAGTGTGCTTGACCTGCAATATTTTCAATTCAATTTCAATTTACATGCTGAAATTTAATGAAATCAAAAACAATTGACTCACCTGATCCTCTTCTCCTCTAAATGCCTAATGAAGCGTGCTTCGCTGGGCAGAAGGAACAATACGGCGGCACCCACTTGAGCCGCGCGCCCTGTGCGACCCACCCTGTCGAAACAAATACATCTTCATTGCCAGTAATACTGATAAATAGGCTGGTCTATGACTGTATGGACCACATCATCAACTGATCTACCTTCTCCCCCTTTTCTAAGATATTTTAATTTGAGAGAGTACCCAATTGCGGCTGCTCTATACTACAGACGAAGTCACGCGGTGTATGGATATAAAAGATAAGGAAACTTCCTCTTCTGATGCCCAGAGAACTTTTGCATATGAGATAAATAAAAAAACAGTTCTAATACTAAGGTCATATTCTGAAATAAAAAAGAAAACAGTAAAGAGCCGGAAAATTGGCTGAAAAAATATAATCGATTAAAAGCGGTAAAATGATATAATAACTCTTGAAACAATCATACCTATGCACGTAGTCGGTGGCTGATGCCGGAACGCAGAACTGCAGGACGAGGTCAACTCGAGGCACGTCTATACCCCTGGCTGCGACATCCTGGCAGAATCATAAAATTGATAGAGACAGTATTGTAATATACTACTATCCTCACAGATACTGAAAGAAACCTTTCTATATCGGCTTTTGGACCGGTCCTGATTAATCTTCGGAAGACATCTTCTGAAAATTACCGGGCATTTACTTGGCTTAGGATCGTCAATTCCGATGCAATAAAATAGTGTTCCGAATAGATAGTAATACAAAAAGGTTTTAGATGAAATCCGCTTGCAAAAGTCAGTGTATCGTATACGACACAGAAGCGTGTTGTCGCGTAAGCGAGTGAGCCCCGCCGCGGTAGCTACCGCCCGCTGCGACCGAGATTAAACCCGATACCATCTCGCCTTCGCGCCGTCATTATCTACACTATGGAGGACATTACACCGCCGCTATTGCTGTATTAATGCAATTAAAAACACACTACCACATACAACGTATTCGTCGTGGCTAATTACACGATTAGAAAATTATTTTACGCTTCACCTCCAACGCTGACCAACCGTAGAAAATGTTCAAATGATAATAAAACGCTTTCTACGGAATCTGCGATATAATCCTTTGAAACATGTAGTCGGTTACTAATTATAAAGCCTGAAATAGAAGCAGTATCAAGACGTTTAGTTTTTGTTGCATCATTAATGGAGTATTAGTCTTGTGGTTAATATTCATTTCGAGAAAAAAAATCTTGAAAAGGGTAAAGATTTATAAAAACGAAATCCTAATTTAGAACCCATTGGCTCCACTTCATTAAATCGAGTTTACATGAGATGCAGAATTCCTATTCAGCTTGTAAAAACAAGTGACAAAAAGATCAATCTTGTATTATTATCTAGAACGACATTAAATGAACAATTTTACACATTAAACTTGTAATCAGAATCCCTACCGTAGCAGTAAGGTACCGATGTCGGCGTTGATAGATGTAATAAACACATATAATAGTACATAATCGCCGCGTATTGTGGCGGCGGTGTGGGAGCGCACAGAGAGCTAGATGAATGACCAGCTAATAGGCAACCAGCCACAATGGCCAGCGACAAAGGTGAGCGGGAATACGAACGCCATTATTGAACTAAGAATGTGATGATTAATCTGGTAGCACGTTTTCGAAGATGATAAATTGAAATTCTATTGTACGCGTAAACACGATTAAAAAATATTCAAGAGATCGGAATTACACGTGTTGTACGCGGTAATAACTGAAGACAATGTTGGAGACGGTGAGATTGGAAGTGATACAAATCGGAATAAAAGAAATCTTTAGTAATACTAAAACTTTTAGAATGTTACGACATAATATCACGCGAAAAGTACAATAAAACATAATGCAACATTTCTGTGATTGCTTCCGCACTGCGCTGTTTCATTGTAATCCAAAAAAATTTGAGCTGAAAAATAGATGTGGCAAATTTGAACTAAATAACAATACCAAATCGATGATCGGACCAGTCATACCTAATATTAAAAGGAACTCCAACACTGCTGGAAGAAAATTCTTTAAATCGTAACAAGATTTACAACTTACCGTGCAAATAAGAACTCCATTCCTAGCAGCACGGAACTGCTTGAAAACCTCCATCCTCTGTTCGTGAGGCATGGATCCATGAAGACTGAACATATCCAAGTCGACGGGTACTAGGCCACCTTCAGTAGGCTCTTCATATTCCACTTTAAAGTCCTCCGAATCGTCTGATGATGCATCTTTGTCCTAAGAAATGTTTTTAGGTATTAGATTTTGTGCGATATTTCACTAAAACTATAATTATTTGTTTTGTTATACTTACATCGTCAACATTATCATCGTCAGATTTTCTTTTCTTTGCTTTAGATGCAACTTTGTTTTTCTTTTTAACTTTAGCATCTTTCCCAGTTAGCGCAGTTTCTATTAAATCTGAAAGGTAATCGACCATTTCTAGCGTTGCTACGAAAACGATCATTTTACCACCTCTCTTATTCATAATGCAATGTTCAACTATAAGGCCGACAAGTGTGACAAGCCTTAATTTCATGGGAACCACAAGGAAAGTTTGATTGACCGACGCAGGCAAAACTAATTCGTCTTCTACTAACGCTGATTTTACTGCTGCTGCGAAAGTGTTAACAGCTGGGGCCGTTTCATTCTCATCATCATTATCATCACTCCCGTCTTCTTCACTGCCATCGTCTTTCTCTACTTTGGGGTTTTTAAGCTCATGGTCTCTTTGTGCTTTGAAGTACTCGTAATCAGAATCGCTGTCACTGTCTTCATCAATTTTGGCGGCCCCAACTTTGGGTGGCGGTGCAGCACTAGTTTGTGTAGTGTCCTCACTTTTGAATAGTTCTTTGTGATTAAGGCCCGTGAATGCTTTCAAACCTAGAGTAATAAAATCAGTTTGAAATATTGTTCCGCGTTGTTTCCTCAAAAGATTTGTAATAATCTTAGCGGACTTCGAGGACATGAACGGTATGGCAACGCATAAAATACGAACAAACAAACAAAATATTGATTGTTAACCGGCTGCGCTAGAAGGAGGGTTGTTAAGTATTACTTACCTCTTCTAGCTTCGGTATTCTTTTCTTCGACAGGAAGAGGTTTTTCTTCTTCTTCGTCATCATCTTCGTCTTCTTCCTCGTCATCATCTTCGTCTTCTTCCTCGTCATCACTTCCGTCTTCATCGTCATCTTCTCCCTCTTCATCGCTTTCATCTTCATTATCTTCTTCTCTCTCTTCATCACTTTCATCTTTATCTTCATCTTCTTCTTCCGATTTCTCCTCAATTTCTTTTACTAGTTTAGACTTTTCTGGTTTCGGCTTTTCAGGTGTCACTTTAACTTCTGGTTTACTTTTCGATTCAATTACATTTTTACTTGAAGAGGGTTTATCAGTTTTTAGTGAATCCGCAATAACTGCCTTGCCTTCAGACGTATCTACGAAGACTGGATCCACTAAAGTAATTCCAGCCAAATTTTCAACAGCCTAAAAAAAGTATGTTTTTTTTTATAAATATAAAATGATTAATGCCAATTAATATAAAGACTAAGTAATTCATTTTACACATTACCTTTGTAAGAGTGGCAGATAGCAATATTGTTTGCTTTTCTTTAGACAAAAATACATCAGTCAAATGATGTTTAACCTCTTCCGGTTTTGCTTCACTGCTATCATTTTTTTCATTAAGACTAGCTACTTTACTATCATCTTCATCTGGAATTTTCTTTTTTACATTCTGTTTCATAAGGGCTATAGGATCATATGTAGCTGCTTTTTTATGATCTTCAATTGCTTTTACGATTGCTGCTACATCTTTTTCGTAACCCATATCTAATAAACGGTCTGCTTCATCCAAGACTAAACATCTGCGGATTTCATGTTAGTATAAATTTTACAAGATTTTTTTAAACAGAAATAATTCATGAGCAACATTTTATTTAAAGGACATCGTTGCCCTGTAGACCCGCTACCCAGTGGGACAGTAAGTACAAACTAGGTTAACCTCTCAGGCACCAGTGTACCATATACAGTACAGCTAACTTAAACCTTCTCACGTAAAAAATAAGGTTGAAGTTAGCTGGTAATGAATTGTACCGAATTTGGTACACTTGTGACTGAGAGATGAATATGGGAAAATCTGTTTCATTCAATAATAAACGAAAATAATAGATATAAGCAGTTTTTATTTACTTACCCTGTCTTGGCAAAGTTAAAAGATGCAGTGTGTCTCAAGTGATCATTAATACGCCCTGGGGTACCAACTAATATGTTGATACCTTTCCTAAGTCTTGCTTTCTCAGCCTTCCTCTTCTGCCCACCACTTAGCAGACCAGGCACAATCCAATGAAATGGCTACCAATAAAATTGAAAAAATTTAATTATTTGCAGTCCAATTATATTTCACCTCAGAATGCAGTTATCAATCCTGTTATTGATATGTATTAAAAACGGTGTTTGAAACAACTATTAACACCTGATTTAGAACACTACAAATGGGTAATCTTTTTTTCCAGTGATTATAACAAGATTTCATCATTTTCCCATAGTAATGGACGAATTTTATTACACTAAATGACTAGACCATAATTGCATTACTATTATCTAGAGTAACTCTATCCAACAGACATACTTTAAACGTGAGTGTAATTACTAAACATTGTGTTTTATTTTAAGTCAGTGTGTTGTATCCCACAGCACAGCAAAAGCCTTCCTTAGTTCTTCAACTTTCTCTGTCCAACTCATCATGCCATATCTTACTGGGCCTACCCTATCATTGTTACCGTTGTTCGAGATCCTGTCACTGATTAACTTTAAAAAAAGTTTAAACCTCCCCCAAAAATTTCTCAGTAGTATTTACCAGAAAATTTTGAGTGAATTTTTGCCAAGTAGTGAGAATCTTTCAAGCAGTAGTATCTAGTTTGATTTAATTTTCTGATCAAACTCTTAAAAATAAAACAATAAATAAACAGTATCATGTACCTTGACTAGCTTAATAAATAGCTCATATGTCTGCACCGCAAGCTCCCTGGTTGGTATCACCACAATAACACGGATACCATCATTCCTACTTATCTTCGGTCTAATGGCCTGTAGCCCCTCTATGATTGGCAACGCATAAGCCAGCGTCTTGCCTGACCCGGTCTGTGACCTAGTTTCAAAATAATATAAACAATATGCATTATCAGTTAAAGTAGAAAATATATTTATATAAAAAAATTAAAATACTAGCTATTTTTAATTAGGTACAGTTTTTTGATAAACTCCACTCAAATACAGTAACTGGGTACAGATTAATAAAACTTTAAATTGCACAATTTTAATTGCATCATATCAAATGTTATGCAATTCATTATTATAATATATATTAACCCTTCAGATACCGTCAATTAGAGACACAATAGTAAGACAATAGATGCGCGGCCACCGGGTGTCGCTTGGGGATTCATGAATTAATACTATAAGTTATAAAGCAAAATTATAATTTAAACCCACCTAATGAGAACATCTCGGCCCCGCAGGATTACAGGTATTGCATTCTGTTGTACCGTCATAAGCTCTTTCAATCCCATGTTTTGCTGCAAGTTTGCGACACTATGTGGATGTATATCCAAGTCTGAGAATGTCTTGCCTGTAAACACCTGTTCCACAATAGGTTTGATAGCCCGCTGTCCAATACGGGGCACTTGCGGGTTGTTCTTAAATAGTGAAGATATCCATCCACCACTCCTAGGCTTGTTTTGTTTCAACTGGATTGTGTCACTGAGATCCTGGTAGTTCTTCCCCTGGTACTTTCCTTTGTTTTCACTGAGATCCCGTAGCTTTGCACCCAAATCATCAGATTTGGCGACCACAGGAGGTGACACTTTTGCCACCTTTTTAGGAGGGCCTTCTGCATTTTTTAACACTGCACGATTCGTTGCAGCTAAGTTCTGAGGTCTTTTCCTAGCTATGGTCCTACCAGTGAACTTTGGATTAGATATAAACTTGTATTCTCCCGCATTCTTTTGAGGAGCACCTGATTTTTTCTTATCCTAACAAAACAAACTAGTTAACACCGAATCTATAAAAATTATTAAAGGAATCATGTATTTTTGAGACTCACCTTCTTGGGTACTGATATGTTCAACTGTAAATCATCCATATTTTGCAATTTCACAAGTTATTTACGTTTTCAGGCACATTAATTTGAGGTTATACGCACGTTTTGACGTTTGTTGTGTTGTGATTATATGACGTTTACAATATTCGTTCTGAAACATACCAACGTTACTGTATAGAAAAACGTTCTTAAATGAAGGTATGGTCTTTCCTTCCTTATTTTTTATACAATTTCTTAAGAGTTGCTAATAGAGCCTGGGTGATGCTTTGTTTGATTTAATATGAGCGTTATTTTCACGTAAACCATCGAAGTCTTGATCTACTGATGTGCGATTGACTATTCTATCATTATGCCAAAAAAAAAGGCTTACAAGCGACAGGAAAACAGAACTTTGAATACAAATCAATCTAGTTTTCAAATAAAGCTAGGCTTAGGCCCTCGCCCAAGAGGGTCTCGCACACTCAGGGGGGCTCTTTAACCTTTTCGACGCCCATCTATATAATACGCGATGTGTCCTCCAGCGCCACGCAACAAAATATTTTCTGGCGTTTTTGTTTCTTATTGAATACTAGCTTCTGCCAGCGACTTCGTACGCGGATCCTGTTGCTTATGCCAAAGACAACGGGGTCGTCAAAATCAAAGATCTGAAACGTCTGATGTCGAATTCTAAGAGCCCGGGGACTGGAAAACAACGTGATGTGCGAGACGATTCGAGACGTTCCAGATCTCTCCCTTCCACTTACGCGCGTGACAGTGTGCACACACCTTAGACATGGTTTTTTTTTTTTGTCGACGGGGAAAATCATCTTTGACGAAACCCGCTCTTGGGTGGAGCGGGAGACAGTGTCAGACTCTTACTGACTAAAAACCCCGCGCCGTTCCTTCTAGCCTTCATACCGGGGCACGAGCTCCCTTTCGGACAACCCTGTCCCCAGTAGGCTTCGACCCAGCTGGGCCCCTCCTGCTGCTAACAACTCCTTGAGGCGCGCGGGAACAGTGCGCGCCGTCGACGTCTTGGACTCGGTCCATTACCGGACGATCGGACAGCGAGCTACCCATGGCTCGCCGTCCGCGAGCCCGCGTCTACGGTGGCCGGAAATCGGGATCGGAATCCCGGCGA
This sequence comes from Mythimna lalbum, assembly GCA_949319445.1. Classification (NCBI taxonomy): domain Eukaryota; kingdom Metazoa; phylum Arthropoda; class Insecta; order Lepidoptera; family Noctuidae; genus Mythimna; species Mythimna lalbum. The sequence continues at coordinate 17,295,586 of OX439346.1, read as the reverse complement.
CTGCGGCGAGGGCGCCGTTGCCTGATGCGGTCGGCCTCCTCCTTTGCAAGCATTACTGCTTCGCAGAAGGAGGCGACCGCCTGCCATTCCTCCTCGCTCCGGACCATGGCCTCGACCAGGGCCCGGCGCGAGAGGTCTCCGCCGCCGATCGCCCCCACGAGGGCACGGCGATGCTCTGCCCAGGCTGGGCACACCTCGACGGTGTGCTCCACCGTGTCCTCCGTGCGTTGCGCACAGTGGCGACACCCGGGCGTCTCTTCCGCTTGAATCCGATGCAGGAACCTCCCGAACTTGCCATGTCCGGTGAGGACCTGCGTCATGCGGAAGGTAAGGACGCCGTGAGGTCTTTCCAGCCACGCCTCAAAGAGGGGACTTACCGCCATAATCGTGGCGTGCCCAGCACTGGGTTGCGATAGCCGTTGACGCCATTTCACCATGAGATCCCGCCAGAGCTCTGTCCGTCATGTTTTAACATGTTGCGGCAGTGGACTTTCACCCCGGTGTTGCATCTCCACGCGCATGTCGTGCATGTGTGCAAGGACTGTTGCCTCCAGATCCCACGGTGGTAGGCCAGCCAGAAGGCTCGCCGCTTCGCGGGAGATCGTGCGGTAACCCCGCACCATCCGTATTGCCATGACCCTCTGGCAGGCGTTCAGTATGGACGCCGGTCGCTTTGCCAGCGACGGCGCCCATACCGGCGCCCCGTAGAGGGCCATGGATCGAACGATCCCCGCGTAGAGCCTCCGGCAGGAGGCGTCTGGACCCCCAAGGTTGGGCAGGAGCCGCTTGAGAGCAGCCCCAGCCCGGAGAAGCTTGGGAGCCAGACGTCGGAAATGTTCTACGAAATTCCACCGGCTGTCGAGGACGAGTCCCAGATACTTCATCGTCGACCCGACGCCGATGCGAACTCCTCCTACCGTAAGCTGGGAGTCCGATGGTGGCGCGTTCCGAGGGCCGTGGAAGCACATTGCCTCGGATTTATGCAGCGCCACCTCGAGTCCCAACTCCTGGATCCTACCAACGGCTATCGCAACCCCGCGTGTCGCTAGAGCGACCGCCGCCTGGTACGACTCTCCCTGCGCTAGGATCAGCGTGTCGTCTGCGCAGCAAACCACGCTGACCCCCTCAGGGAAGTCGCCGCGCAGCACGTAATCGTATCCGATGTTCCACAAGGGTGGGCCCAGAACCGACCCCTGCGGAACACCGCACGACATCTCTCGACGTTTCCAGTCTCCCTGGTGACCGGGGTAGACAATGTACCTTTCTGACAGGTACGCCTCGACCACTCGACAGAGGTATTCGGGCACCCGGTGGTACCGGAGTGCCCTCCGGATCGTACTCCAGGGCAGGGAGTTGAAAGCTTTGGCAATGTCCAAGGACACTGCCACGACACACCTAGCCCGGGACACCGCTTCCCCTGTCGTGAGGGCTCGCACGCGCATGATGGCGTCTATGGTAGAGCGCGCCCTGCGAAAGCCGAACTGTCCGTCCGACAAGTCCGGCCCCACCCGTGTTACACGACGCACGACGAGGCGGTATGCAATTACTCTTTCAAAGAGCTTGCCCACCTCGTCGAGCAGCACAATGGGTCGGTATGCGGACGGAGAGTCCGCAGGGCGACCTGGCTTCGCTACGAGGACCAGTTTCCCAGTCTTCCAGCGAAGCGGGAACTGGCCCCTCTCCAGGCATGCGCTGAAGAGCCCTCTCAGTCGAGGCCCGAGAGCCTCCATGGCCAGGACCCAGGCTTTCCCTCGCAAGCCGTCGGGTCCTGGGGCGGTGTTTTGGCACTCAGCCTTCGCACGGCCACTCTCAACTCTACCTCGGTCACTTCTGGAGCATTGTCGTCGACTTTAGACATGGTGACAATGTCTCCGTGTTCGATGTAATTAATAAATGGGTTATATGAAAACGCGCTCCTTTCTTTATTCCCAAAAAGTGTTCCCATAGCGTGATCAAACTCGCCGCCAACGCCATCTAAGAAACGTTTAGAAAACGGAAACTACATATTATTTACCCAAATATTATACAGTGAAACTTGGTTAAGTGGGACCTGGATAAGTGAGAAACCTCCATAACTGGAACTCATGCTGAGGTCCCAACACTTTGGCACTGAATTACCTCTGTTAGTGGGACGAGGTAAGCCTCTATATCTGGGATTTGTTCTTTCGATTTATCATCATAGTTACCTCTATAGCTGAGACAGCGAGTAAATTTTATATCCATAAACCGCTGTAACTGAGATAACATTGTTTGTTTACTCATTCTCAACTGAAATAACCTGTATTCTCACCTCTATTAATGAAACCCTCTGTAAATGAGACAGATATTTATTTATACCTGTATATCTGAGACACTGGGTAAGTGGAATACCTCTATAAGTGAAACGACATTGCAGGTCCCTTGATGTCTCACTTAACCAGGTTTCACTGTAGTATCTTAGCCATGTGCAGCGCCCCTTAGTGAACTCCACGGCGTGTGACGTAACCTACGACCAACTTATTATTTGCGGTTGGTACAGTAATCGGGTCTAGGGATTGAACCGCAAAATTAAGTTTGTTTTTATTATATATACTTTTCTGGGATAAAAAGTACCCAGTGTGGTGCCCAGGATATTAAAGAATAATTATACCAAGTATCATCGTAATTGGACCAGTAGTTTTTGCGTGATGCCTGAACAGACAGACAAAAAAAATTTTAATCACAATTTTGTACAATGTATAGAATTTTCACTTCTACAAATTTATTGTAAGTATAAGTAGGTACCTAAACTACGTCTAATAGAATGAAATAACCTATTTAATACCTAGGTACTTAACTATTTAAAATTACAGCTAAATAAATTTAAAAAAAAAAAGTTTAATTTATAATATTAATTCATGAATCCCCAAGCGACCACCGGTGGCCGCGCATCTATTGTCTTACTATTATGTTTCTAATTGACGGTATCTGAAAGGTTAAGCTAATACTAAGAAATATTTAAACACTACCAAAATAACTAATACTTATTTAATAAAATAACGGTTTGTTAAAATCAATTATTGTCTGTCAATAAGGTCGAACACTCTGAACTTCTATTTTTTGCATCAACAGCCAAATATTGCCGCCGCGAGCCGCGTCGAGCGCAGCGACAGTTACACAAAAATAATCCTTATAGCATGATTCAGTATTCAAGCGCGATGGCTTATTAGCGTATTTCATGTATAACTTTGGTGTTTCTATACCGATTTCTATGATTCTTTTTTTATTGAATAGATAATAATGTAAACTTTTTTTAATTAGGGATGAGTGAGAGTGTTATAAACGTAAGAGTTGACAAAAATAAACAGAAAGCTCCGAACTGCTAAGCTATCGGTAGTTACACGTGTTATTGTGAGTCAACCATAAAAGATAGACATAATATATGCTGTTGTGGGATATTTTTTATATAATTTTAACCCTTCAGATACCGTCAATTAGAGACACAATAATAAGACAATAGATGCGCGGCCACCGGTGGTCGCTTGGGGATTCATGAATTAAGGAGAACATTTCCGTAATACATGATTTCTGTGTAGCTTTAACCATTAAGGCTGCAAACGCTGTAATTTCTCCCGTTTCCCCAACATTTTCCTTCACTGCTCTGCTCCTATTGATCGTAGCGTGATGAAAAGTATACTATAACCTGCCCAGGAGTATGAAGAATGATTGTACCAAGTTTCGTTAAAATCCATCGAGTAGTTTTTGTTTCTATAAAGAACATACAGACAGACAGACAGACAGACAGACAAAAAATTTACTGTTTGCATTTTTGGCATCAGTATCGATCACTAATCACCCCCTGATAGTTATTTTGGAAATATATTTCATGTACAGAATTCACCTCTCTACAGATTTATTATAAGTATAGATAAAACAAACAAGAACTTAATTATGGGTGAAAAAGTTAAAAATATGGCTTATAACAGGGCAATTTTCCATAAAAACAAAATAAAAGGGCTAGTAAAAGTCGTTTTATTTAATAAGCTTTCCACCCGCGGCTTCGCCCGCGTGGACTACAGTTCATATCGCGCGGGCAGAGACCCGTGCTCAGCAGTGGAATTATAGGTAGCCTATGTGTTATTCCAGTGTCTCTTCTACCTACCTACCAAATTTGATCTTATTCCGTTCAGTAGTTTTTGCGTGAAAGCGTAACAGACAGACAGACAGACAGAGTTACTTTCGCATTTATAATATTAGTAGGGATTATTATTATCTCTTTATTTATTTTTTATACATATAAAATTACATTTTTAAATATTTTTTAACAAAATCATATTAAAAAAAAAAAAACATTTAAAAATATAAAACTATAGTTTCCGCCGGTGTCGGGAGCAGGGTCCAAGCTACCGGTGGTTAGGGCTCCAGAGACAGGAACCTCCTCACAATGCGTGCCGTATCGAGGAGTACTGCCTTCTGTATCAGGCCCTTGATCCAACCGCGCAACGATAGCTTCGACAGATGGTCGTCGAAGCTTTTGGCTATAAGGCCATTGGCGGTCACGACAATCGGCACAATGATAGCTGAGTCCACATTCCACATGTCGACAACCTCGTGTGCTAAGTCGAGATATTTTATTTGTTTCTCTTTCTCAGCTTTCACGAGATTCTCGTCATGCGGGATGGTGACATCGACTATCATTGCGCGGTGCGCTAATCGGTCTATCACCACTATGTCCGGCTTATTGGCTACAATAGTCCGGTCAGTAATGATAGACCGATCCCAGTACAACGTGACATGGTCATTTTCAAGAACTGGGTCGGGCACATACTTGTAGTACGGTACCTCAGAATCCACTAGGTTGTATTTTAAAGCAAGTTGCTGGTGAAGAATCCTGGCTACTTGGTTATGCCTGTGCAAGTACTCACCGTTAGCCAGACGAGAACAACCAGAGATAATATGTCTGATAGACTCACCCGGACGATGACATGCCCGACACACGTCAACCGTCCCGTCCTTCATAATATGTCTCCGGTAGTTGTTCGTCAAAATAACTTCGTCCATAATCGCACAGATAAAACCTTCAGTTTCTCCGAAGAGGTTGCTGAATCGTAACCAGGCCACGGACGCCAAAAAATCTACATCAGGCTCATGAAGAGCCCGAAAGAAGCGCCCGTGGAGCTCCTTGCCTTTCCATACTTCCTTGCGGTCATCAGTAGTTAGTACCACAGGTTTGCGCCAGTTCTCTTTAGCCATGGACAACGGGGTGAGTCCCTTGTCCACTGCGACCACATCGCGGTGCATACCCACGTCGGTTTTGAGAAAGTATTCTCTGAGGCTGCACACCTCGCGGTTGTGTAGAGTCTTTGCGTTCAAAAAGCCACGACCTCCACACTTCCGCGGGATGTACAGTCTCATCACCGAAGATCGTGGGTGATGCATCCGATTTGCGGTCAGCAATGTACGGACCCGCCTATCCAGAGCGTCTAACTCGGTCTGAGTCCATTTGAGTATGCCGAAAGAGTACATTAACACCGGCATGACCCAACCGTTGAAGGCGCGCACTTTATTTCCGCCTGACAGAAGGCTGTTTAATACCTTCTTCAGGCGGCCAAAGAAACGCTCCTTCAACGATTGCTTCATGTCAGTAACGTTAATGCCTAACGCTTCCGACATACCCAAATACTTATAGGTTTCGGTCGAGGAGAGGGATCTAAGGTGTATGGAATCCGAAAGTTGAACCCCCTCAGATTCCATAATCTCCCCTCGCTTTACATGCATGACTGCACATTTATCCACACCAAATTCCATCCTGATGGCACTACTGAAAGTTTCAGTTACCTTCAGTAGTTCCATTAGTCGTAACTTGTTGGGGGCAATGAGTTTCAGATCATCCATGTAAAGAAGGTGAGATAAAACCTGCCCACCTCTTCTCAACCGATAGCCCAACCCTGATTCCTCCAGCAATGTGCTTAGAGGATTCAGGGCTAAGCAAAACCAAAGTGGACTCAGACTGTCGCCCTGAAATATTCCCCGTTTAATCCATATAGGCTCATCGTCCCCCTGGATCGATCGACACCCTGGATAACGAAGGACTGTGTTCCATTCCCCCATACATGACTCAAGGAAGGTGCGTAGAGTTGCATCTATTTTATACAACTCCAACACCCTCATGAGCCATGTATGTGGAACAGAGTCATAGGCCTTCTTATAATCTATCCAGCATGTCGACAAATCCTTGCGGGATCGACGAACCTGTTGGCTTATGGCCATGTCTATGAGGAGTAGCTCCTTAGTACCGTGTGACCCGTTCCTACATCCATTCTGAGAAGCAGACATAATTGAATTGTTTTCAATGTGCTTAGTAATTTTTGTTCTCAGAATGGATGTAAGAAGTTTATAGACCGTTGACAAGCATGTTATCGGTCTATAATTCTTGGGATCCGCAGTACTACCTGTCTTATGGAGCAGATGGGTAACGCCAGTTGTTAGAAACTGAGGTAGCGACCCAGATTCTAAAGATGACTGGAATTGAGATGCTAGGAGCGCGTGTGAGCTGCTATACCATTTTAACCAGAAGTTTTGCAGTCCGTCCGGTCCTGGAGACTTCCAATTCGGTAACGGACGGACTGCTCTGGCTACATCTGTTGGGCTGATGACAACTTTTTCCATTTCTGGTATAGCTTCGCACACGCGCTCGACATCACGCATCCAGCCACCCTCAGTGTGACAGACGGGCACCTACCAGATACTGCGCCAGAATGCGTTCGTGGTAGCATCATCCGGGCGGAGCCCGTCAGTCACATTTTGCTCAGGTCGCTCCCAAGCTCTGTATACCCATCTCTCATCGCTCTGGAACATGCGATTCTGCGAGTACCGGTCGACTCGCCGCTTATAACGTCGAATACGGCTAGCCCATGCACAAACTTTCTGCTTCAGGAAGTCAATGCGCTCCGTGACGTGAGATAAGTATTCTCGAGGGCTAATTCCAGTCCCCGAGAACGCTCGCCTCACGTAGCGTAATACACGTGGTCGCGTATTGCCCTCCCTGAAGCAGTATAGTTTACCAATGAGTGCTCTGGCCCCATCAATACGCCTCTCAATCCTACATTGCCAGGCTGGGGCGGCAGGCGTTGGTCGAGTAGCTCCGTCACAACTTGGTAGTTTTACGTTAGCTAAACGACATGCCGCAATAGCCCCGCAATAGAGGATCGAGTGCGTATCAACGAGGTTTACACTGCTCTCGAATACATTCTCAAGCAGCGAATCCAGAGCACACACTAGCGCCCTATTTTTTTTGTGCATAGGTAACCGGGGTAGACGAGGTCTAAGAGCGATTGGAGTCGATCTGTACTCGCAGAGTGCATCCTCCAGTGCGCTCCTCAGTCGATCGTTGCACTGGCTACTTACTGCGACAACCCTATCATCTGCTTCATTATCACCATGATTGGACCGCGGCGTGAATGCATCTGTAGCCCGTGGTGCCGCGGTCTGTGGCTGTGTTGGAGTCGAGATGATACGGTTGCTCAGTACTTCTGAGCGCAGCCTATCAAGTGCGGCGTCGTCCAATCTGTGATTCCGTTGGATAACCCGCACCTGATCCGACAATCGTTGGGTCGTGATGTTGACGGATGGTTCAAGTTCCTGAAAAAGAGACAGCATCCTAACACGGTACGCAGTGAGGTTAGTTCCCCCCTCTGTAGCCCCGTAATATGCGCGCATGACGTTCTCATTCATGGATTGAGTCCATTTCATGCGCTGCACACAACCACCGGCAGCGGGGACCCGGCTCGGAGCCGGTTGGCTCCTGGATCCTAAGCCGTTCGGTGGCCGGCCTCTCCCCGGCCGGCGTACAGGTGTTGGCGACGTCGGTGGGGAGAAATACTCGTCGCTCGAGCTCGACGCAACTGCAGCCATCGGTGACACTGGTGATCCGAGATCCGGCGGCGGCGAGGCGGAGCTGAGCGACGAGCCCGGGGGTGAATGGCGTGCGCGTCGTGCAGCTGATCTTGTCAACATTATCGTCCAACGTTCATTTGATCCCTTGTTCTCGTAAATATTATTTTTTCCGATGTTGTCATTTTCATTTCTTTGTTGACAGATGTCATATTGTGAGGTATTTTAATTTTCTGCAAGATTATATTTTTTGAGGTTTATTGTTTTAGTTGAAGGTTTTCTTGGTTTTTTATAATATTGGCTTCGTCGTATCAAATAGTATTTGTCTTGGTTTTCGGTAAATCTAGTAAAAATGAATTTATTTAAAGGGATATGAAAACGTTTGACTTTTGTTGTCAGTGGGTTGCCAGTTATTTAGGATTATTATTATTATTAAGGACTTCTAATCAAGTAGTGGCGCTGAGGGCACGAAAATCTCGAACTTGTATACAAGTGATTGACGTTCAAAAGGTTAAGAATGAAGGTTTTTTTTATAATTGATAGGCTCGCGTTTGACTATTATTTGACTGAATTTGATTTGAATTTATGAGAGAAAAAGGTCCCGCCAAGTATATAATCAAAGGGTCCCGCTAATGTGCCGTCGCGTACGTTTAAAATTAATCCAAGTTACACTTTTTACGAGATGGGAATCAAAATTGAACTCAGACCACTCGCTCGAGAATCCTAACCACACTAGACAAACACAACTAATGCCGATGTAGATTTTATTCAGTCATATTTAAACCGATTATTTTCCCAAGGACTAAACATACACACCCCTGTTAATACAACCTATTATAACTTAAAGTGTAAAAGTATTTTGTAAGCAGAGTACTTATGAACACGTGGCCAAAACACAGTGATGATGCGAATTACGCACAGATCACGTGGCGACGCGTGGCGCCAAAATATCCCTTTGTGCCGTCTATGGGGTGTAACAAATATTTAAATTTAAAACCCCATGTTAAATAGATGCCTTTTATAATGGATTTCATTTGGGATTATTATGACGACCTATTTTTCTGAAGGAAAAGTGTTTCATCCATCCATGTTTTCATCATCATCATCATCATTTCAGCCGAAAGACGTCCACTGTCACCGATCCTGTGCGTCTTTCATCCACCGCATGCCCGCGACTCCATGTTTTAAATTACAATAATAATCTAGATAAAGTTACTAACGGCTGACCTCCTAGTTACTATAGCCGTGGGTGAGGTCTGTACCTCCTTATCTAAAAGCTTGTAAATATTAGGCACTAGGTAGATCCCGGGCTACAACAATTGATTCATGCTTTCCATTGGTTTATCAGTTCAAAAGGGCAGATACCTAATTTAAATTGGATTAATCTATCTAACCTATCTGTTTTTTGTATTATAACAGAAATAGCTGTGTGTGTAAAGTCATAAATATTAGATAAAACTTACTCAAGTAAGTAGGTAGGTATATTTCTAAGTCCACGAAACTTCAACTTTGAAATAAAATATCTTTTGAATACCTACACTTAAGTTATAAATTGGTCTAAAACAGCTTTTTTATAACGATTAAACAATATAATATTCAGGTAAATAGATCACATACCTACGCTACCTACCTTTTAGGTAGGTCATGTCTATCTACATAACGACTATAAAAGTACCTACACTTACCCTGTTTACATAAACTCCATTGAAAGGAAGAACCGCTAAATCCGTACACTTGAAATTCAGCAAACGCACGGTTTGGGCACACAGGGAAAATGGCGCGGGGGCTAAAGGACGCGGAGGCGTGAGGGCGAGTCGTCGTGATTACTGGCGCCCAACCGGGACGACCCCGCTTGCCCGCCGTCCTAACACCCTTCTCTTATTTAAAGCAAACACGCTATGATTTCTGTGTACCTACCAATATGTAGGGGCTTTCAAAGTCAAGAACAAACATGTAACGTTTGTTTCATTGGGAAGAATAATTGAGTAGGTACCACATTGGACTGGTTGTGTACAGTGCTGCTAGCGTAATTTGCAACTAAAATCTCTTTGCTGTCTGGTACAAACAATTAAATTGGTCATGTTAGATTTATAGAAGACGGGTTCCTTTTCCGTTAAAAACCGTTTTAGACAAGTATTAATCTAGTGCCACTATTAAACAAACCTAGATAAAATATTTAGATGAGTATGTATTATTATATCTAGTTATCATATGACAGAATAACAAACTCAATAGGTAATTGAAAAAAAGGAAGTCCGATATTTTTGGATCTCAAGGAAGCTTTTGACAAAGTTTAGCATGAAAGCGTAATACTCAAGCTCAGACGCAAGCTATACCTTTAAAATTTGTAGATATTTTGGAGTCTTATTTAACTAATAAAATTTTCAGAATAACACAAGAGAATGCAACTTCTAAGCTAAAAACTATAAAACCTGGGGTAGGTACCTAAAGAAAGTAGGTACTGCTAGGCCCAATCCCATACTTTTTGTCATTATTAAGTGACATTCCTGAGCTGAAAAACCACATTATTAGACAACCACAATGTTATTATGACTAGGTAGGTACTGAATTGAATACAGAGAATCAGTAGAAAAAGTGAACAAAGTTTATGACTGGACACAAAGATGGAAGATCAAGTAAAATGAGTCAAAATCAATTGATGTTGCCTTCACAAAACAACACGCTGCTGCCCTGTGCTGCTGCCATTTAATACAAATAAACAGCACGCAAGCTTGTGCCTTATATGCTAATAGTACCACAATACCTTCGCATTATTCTCGAAGCCAAGCTGCGATGGAAAACCGATGTCAACAAGAAAAAAAAGGACAATTTATTTTACTCTATAAAAGTATGTATTGATTACTCGGAAGGACATCTTGTTTATTAGATAAACCAGTCCAGTGGTAGTAAGGTCAGTGAAAAACCTCTTTTAATTATTTTATTATATTAAAAAAAAGAATAGCTAGTTGTTTATTCCATATTAGACAAGACGTCGATGTCAGCATTGTTAGCTTGCTCCTTGCTCTAATAAATCCAATAAATAGTAAATAGAACTGAAAAATAAATAGAGCGATTACCTCAGGTAACAACTCAAATACCTATTAATATTTGGTTTTCGATTTCTTCTACGCTTAGGTTCAATAAGTAGAAATCTATAGTGACAGAAAATTTCGTGGTGCAGGAATAATAATAAAGCTTTATTTCATAAATTTTAACAAGTTTCAATAAATATAATACAGTAATGCAAAAGACTTAAATGCCGGTATATTAGGTACAAATTCCCTGGACCCCACACTAGGATTCCCTGTGTCGTGGGATCCAGTCTCTTCCAGAGTTCGGCATAATAATAATAATTTATAGGTAAGTTACATTTTTTTAGATAGACAAAGTAATAAGAGTATGTATGTAATGATAAAAAAAAAACGTTTTATCGTTACTGACAACAAAAGGTTTCAGGTGCTTTTGAGTGAGTGTATTGATATGGGTACCTATGTATTTAATATGGAGGGGCTAAAGTGCTAAACGTATTAAATTAGAGCATGAATAGGTATAAATGTGGGTATATACAGAAGGAGTGTCAAGCCAAAGAAAATAAGGATAGATAGTGTGAGGAATGAAAAGTGAGCTAATGAGAAAGCCTTTTGACCGACCGACCTGAAGAGCCGGAAGATGATGATGGCTGTATTGAAGGTACTATAATAGTTTACTACACACTACCACAAAGACACCAATATCTACATTTAATAAATGAAGTCGATTTAAAAAAAACTTCTTTGTTTCTCGTTTTGTGTCTTCATTATAATCATAACACATCGACATCCGAAATTGAAGTTAACTTGCGCTTTTTAATGTTAGGTATTGTAAATAAAACTAAAAAGTAGGGCAGCCTATCACTCTTTTCTTGTATTGATAGGATATGGTTAATTGTAAAATTAAATCACTGTTACCCCAAGTTACAAAAGAATAATAATGGTTTTGAATACAAAATAAGATCTGTACCCCTAGCCAAGTTGCTGATCTGCAATAGTTAACGCTAGTAGAAAGCTTCAAATGTACGGGAATGACGCGCTGTCAACGCTCAGTCACGTGGTCAGAACAAAAGAATTGGCGGCAAGGTTAACTCGAAGCGTTCGACGTAAGCATTACGTTTGTAACTTGGCTAAGGGGGCTGAAGTCTGAACGCGAACTGGTCCACATTTTGGTGAAAGATCGAATGTGTACCTACATACTTGCGTTTAATACAATTACTTACCTAGATAGTATCGATTGACGATTAATCGATTGTTGTGGTAACCAACAATCGATCAATCGTAAAGCTAATGGTAACTACACTAATAAAGGATTCCGCGGAATTGAGAACCTGCTCCTATTTGTAACCGGTTAAAACCTGGACCTGACTGTATACCTTGTAATTTACAGTTCCCACTGAAAATAACTGCCAAAGTTTGCTGCCCCTCTAGCCAAGTTACAACCGTTTCGCTTGCGTCGAACGCTTCGAGTTGACCTTGCCGCCAATTCTAGGGTACTGATTACAAATGTTATTCCTTTCATTCAAACAGTAAATACTAGCAGTTATGGCAGCTTTAAAGCCAACCACGTGCAAAGAAGCTATAACTCGCTGGGAGAAGGCGAAAGGAGAAAACGCAGCAGAAGCCAAAGTCATTGAGCTGCAGTTCCAGTGGCCTCCCATTGAAAAGATGGATGGAGCTCTGTCCACTCTAGTAGCTTGCGAGTAAGTCATTCTTTTCTCGATCAAATTGTAAACGTAGGTGCTTGTAATTTCGGTAGCTATTTCCGTCACTGAAATCTAACGTCACCGCCATTGAATTATGTGTGGACAAATTCCCACCCCGTATACCTTCCTCATACCATTATATAAATTAATAGCTGCAATTACGCAAAGCAATTATCTGAAACCAGCACCAAGATTGTTATTTAGATGTTTTTATGAGTAAGAAATTATTTTTAGTGTTATTGATAAGTATAAAAGATATTGGCGACCGGGTACGGCACTTAAGGGAAACCTATATCTAACAGTGGACGTCTTTCGCCTGAAATTTTGATGATAAAATATTAATAATAAACACTAATAGTAGTGTAATAATAGTGTTTTCTACTTGCAGGAAGTTAAGCTTGTCATCGAACATGATTGACAAAATAGCTGGCATTGCTGGAATGAAAAGTCTTAGGATTTTATCCGTTGGACGAAATTATATAAAATCTTTATCAGGAGTGGTAAGCCTTGCGCGTAATTTTTATACAAAACCGGATGTCCCCCGCGGTTTCACCCGCGTCTTTGTTCCGCTCATATTGGTTGTAGCGTGATATTATGTTAGGGGGAGGCCTATGTCCACCAGTGGACGTTTTTCAGCTGATATGATACACGCCTATATACACTCTACGCTGATATTTTTTTCAGGAAACTGTGGCAGAGACATTGGAGGAGTTGTGGATAAGCTACAATCCAGTGGATAAACTGAAAGGTGTCGGACAGCTCAAAAATTTAAAGGTTCTATACATGTCAAACAACAACATCAAGGAATGGGTGGAGTTCAATAGACTTCAGGTGTGTTTTCCATTGAAATTCCTAAGAACATCACCGTAGGTTCGTCGTATTTTCAGCAGTGATCATACTTATGCCTTGATCACAATTACCGAGTAAACAGGCGAGACAGTGCTCTCGGCCGAATACTCGGTACGTATAAACACAGCGCCGAGTGCTCGGCCGAGCGCTTTCTTCAGCAACTCGCTTACATCACTGTCTTGGCCGAGCAACATTTTTCTGTCTCGCCCTTTTACTCGGTACGTGTGATCAAGGCATTAGGCCTACTGTGCACGGACGCGTATTCGTCATTGTATGCTTGGTGTACGCCTGCTCACAGCTTACATCTATGAAACTCTATCGACAAAGCGATAACGACACAACGGCACGACACCGCTTCATCGACAAGTTTTCAGTAGTATAATGACGAATATGCGTCTATGAAGCTATAGGTTCGTGGACTTAGGTAGACTGTTAGTATAGGTTTTTTGTCAAGCCATAATTCGTTTCATCACGACTGCTTTCAAAACCGTGTGGAAACAACCGTAGAACTACAAAAAATCATAAGCAGATAACATTCCCGCTAGGTTCATTTGTTGATTTATGGCCCACTCTGTATTAGAGAGAGGAAGGCGTGTCTCGAATTCTCGATTCCCAGCAGTGAGAATGTTCTCCAGGCCATAATGGCTAACATTAGATGTTTCTGTCTGTCCAATAAAATCGCTCTCAAAAGCCAAACTTTTCTTTTCATACGCAAGTGAATGCATAAACGCCTGAGTCGAAAGCGAGACCGTTTTGGAGCTGAGAGACTGCAATGACAATTGCCCACGTATATCAAACGACGGTTTTCAACATACTCGTAAAAATGCCTAATATTTAGTAGTAACAATTAATTGTGAGAACTTTGTTTTCAAGCGCCTTGCTTTAGGGACTACCACTTATTAGCAGTAAAGGCTATAAGACAAGGAGCAGGTTATCGTATATGAGTGTTAAAAAATACTTAAAAGTTTGGCAGAGTTTGCCATGTCTTCAAAAAACAAACAAAGGGCACGAAAACAAATATTCGAACTATATACATACCTAAAGACATTTCACATAAATATAATGGATTGAATTATTATATTCATGATGTTCTAACTAATTATGTAGTTTGCATTTGTCATTGCAGTTTTTTTTTTTCAATAAAATTTAGATAGTACTACTGTAAAATATGCTGTTCCTTGTTTGTTTGAAGATATTAAACATTTTATTTTTTACAGGAGTGCCATAACCTCAGAGACTTGGTTTTTATAGGGAACCCGATAGTTGATGCCCAACCAGACGTTGACACTTGGCGCAACCAGGCCTCTACTCGACTCCAGCAAATAACCAAGCTGGATGGCATACCTATTATACGAGAAACGGACTGATTTAATCAAGAAAAAGTTAAATTTATGTTTTTAATCATAGAAATAAAGTATGTTCTAAAAACGGTATTTTCTTTAATTATGCCTTTACCTGCAAACGAACATTTAATATTAATTTTATAGTTTTACCATGAAATTCTGTAGTTTTGTGACAGGAATTCATCAGTCCCTCAAAACTAAATTTTCTGAATAAGAATTTTGATTGCGTGACACTTTCCGTAACAATGGGTGATAGAGGACCACTTGTTTAGCCTAAGAATTGAAATGACGATAATATTCGAAATAATAGCCTCATCGCATCGCCTCGCTTGCTTGACATTTATGACAGATTATGACTCTGGCAACACTAATAACTGCTGCACACGCCATCTATCTATTAGGTGACGCAACTATAACATGACAGCGTTAAGATTGAATTCCATTAATCGAATAATGATTGCGATGGACAGATTGAAGATTACAGAGTAATTCAACTAACTCCGTGAAGCGATTAATTGACTCATTCGTTGATAAATACAATCATACACAGCTATCTAAATTTTATCAATACACACCTCATAAGCACAGTAACATACCTGAGAGTTCTCATTATGCAGTAACTATATCTATTGGTTACTGCATTGGTATCAATAGGTTGATATTATTGCTTACTACGTAGCAATTGACTACTCACATTTCCTCCGGAAATCGAATGCTATAGAGAAAAACGCGTGGAAATTGCTAAATAACGTAAACGACTCCCCCGATCTGGTACTAAAAAGTAGATTATTTTATTGCAAATCGTCCAAATCTTCATGTGAATGCGTCTCTATTGTCCGTACGGCTTTATGATTCGTCATACGTCTCAAAGCCGACTTAATAGCCTGCTTAATTCGCGCCAAAAGGAAATACGAATTGGCCGGGGACGCCATTGCCGGCGGAAAAGTCCCTCTCTCTGTAGATGCGCGAATGGCCCCGCCATTGTGTTGCCACTAATAAAATTTAATGTTGTAAACGGATAGCACGAATTTATCTAACTCAGAACTTGAAGGGAGCAGGGCACTGAGGGGAAATCAATTAACGACAATATATCAGCTGTAAAGCAAATTGAATTCGGTATTGTTATACGATACTGTTGGAGTTTGATTATAGGCTCTCTTTATTTAAGTTGCTTATTTGTGCTTTAACCCTTCAGATACCGTCAATTAGAGACACAATAGTAAGACAATAGATGCGCGGCCACCGGTGGTCGCTTGGGGATTCATGAATTAAGTGCAAGAATTAGGTAGGTAGAACTTTTACAGTGAAGTCTACCGGAACCAATACCTACAGCCCAGGTACAGAGGAGTTTTGTTTTGGGATAAAACTGTAAGTCTGTAAACTCTTCGCGAAAGATGAAAAGCTGGGAGCATCTCAATTTTATTTTTCTACTACTTTCTGTTTCTCTTCTTATAAATCTACTCAATTAACATAAGTAACAGTATCACCAAAATACGTATAAATATACTAGTAAAGTATTTAGGTGGCATGTGTGTAAACGAGCCATATGTATCAGTAGGCCCGTAAGCGACATTTGAATAGAGCTCAATAATTTAATGGAAAACCGGTCATTGTGTACTCAGCGTAATGGACCGATAATTGTCCACCCAAACAGAAGTAACTCTGTTAATCAAAATGAAGCTCGCACCTTCCCTCGCATTATAAATGAAGTAAGCTCCCTCGTTAATGCGTACAAATGCCGCCGACCGCCACCTAGCCCGTCATTATTTAATTATTAA
The DNA here is from genome assembly GCA_949319445.1 of Mythimna lalbum. NCBI lineage: Eukaryota > Metazoa > Arthropoda > Insecta > Lepidoptera > Noctuidae > Mythimna > Mythimna lalbum. The sequence goes on along the minus strand of OX439346.1, from coordinate 17,279,030 downwards.
CACTACAATCGACCTAATTTTGATTTCTATTTGACATTTCGATTACGCGGCACGTAGACGCCGCCGGCGCCGCCGAGCAGCCATTTTGTGACATCTGTCCTCGAATGTGTTACGAACTATAAAATTCAATTTCCCCAATCGGCCAGCTCGACACATTTATTATTCATAGGTCGATACCTAGATGCCCGGCCACTAACAGATGTGATCTTTTACGTGAAGGAATATCAAAAAACATGACTTCGATATAAAGAGCAGTGATTCTAAGGGACATGAATTTAATATAAGATCATGTGAATCCAATTTATGGGCATATTCGGATTGTATAAAAGAAAGTCCAAATACATTCACAAATAAGCTATTCAATCGCGTGACATCAGAGTTTTCCCGTTGCGGGAAATGAGTTTTCATTTCAGTTATTGAAAATTTGACTCGGTATTGTTTCTGAAAAGCTATTAATATTGTAGGAATGTAGCTCGAGCTTTATTGGCAATCGACTTCAGGTCACGCTACTGATCGCGTTTAATACTTGATACGATTGACTGATGGTCATGCAGTAATGACTGTATCGTCGGGTCCCAGCTGGTTGAAAGTTTCCACTCTAATTGAATATGCGATTCGTGCCTTTATAAACGTACTTACGTAGCGGTTGAATATTGGGTTCGTGTTCTATTGCCAATAAATCAATCCATGTCCTCGGTAATGCACAATCCATTTGCTCGCATGTAGCCTAATTGCCGTTAGCGCCGCCCAATAGCCGCATTAGGTTAAAACGCTGGTCGAGCAGCCCGCCCCCGCACCCGGCTCGTACGGTAAACTCATGAAACTCAACTATAATGGCTGATTTTCTAGCTCACGAGATGTATCCCCAGCAAACGGTCGCGCTTACGCCACTCAAAGGCGGAGAAAATGGCTTAAGTGCTTTCTCTATTATGCTTAAGGTCGTTCGTGAAAAGGATAATTTTCAACTCTCCAGCGCCCCCGTTTCGTCCGGATGTGGAATTAGTAAGGATGTGACAGCGTTTTTAATATTTTCTTATGTACTTACGGAATAAACTCTGTTGTTAATTTTTCATCAAAAATAGAAGAATAACTACCATAAAATACAAGGTTTCTCTCTAATACTCAAGTAGATACGAGTAATGTCGGGATGTCACACACATCATTGGTAGTATCCGAAGATATTGAATAACTGTACCTTTTTACTGGTAGGAAATTTTACCGTACCTACCTACGTAAGTTTTTCACGAAATTTATATTATTTAACAAACCATGTTCATACTATTCCAACGTCGAGTAAGATAATATATTTTTAAGTTGGGTAACCTATTGTCGCGGCAAGCGTCGAGGGTAGCGAAATAAAGCTTTTCCAACAAACAATAGTTCCGGCCCTTTGTCGCACTCGGAGTTGAGTAAACATTAGTAGTTGAGGGCATTGTGAGAGGTTTCCTCCTCCGACCTCCTTCGAGCCTTCGCCGCGCTCTGCCGACTCCAGGCCTAACAGTTTACGGCCAGATAACTCCCACTTACCCCTCATTACCTTTTGTTTCAGAAGAATTGTTTGTTTTGTTTAAGAATACGTAGAACCCATTTCGTTGTATTATTTGATACCTACCTATAAAGTATTTCAGTATGATTTCAACCAGATTCTTACAGCTAGGTTTATCTAATGCATAATTCATTAAAAACGGCTGTTTCTATCAGCTTAATAACCATGAAGTACTGTGCAAACAGTAGAAGTCACGATCGTATCATAAATTTCTTTCAACATTAACACCTACTTTCCATAATAGCCGATAAACCAAATTTAGTTTTCATGTTACGCACCCTCTACAACTACTTATAATAAGCAATGATCAATGGAGAATAATCCTATTGTGTCGCGCGCACACAAAAAAACCATGTCGAAATTATTCCGCTACGGTTACGCGCTAATATCTCCATTACATTAGAGTAGAACCTCATTGTTAGCCACACTACATCTACATGAAAAAGATTACGCGCCAAAATGTTGACAGTTGTCGCATAGACAATAGAAAAGTGAGTGCATTTCGATATACGCATAATGGTTTGTGTTTATTTAATTTAAGTCACTGGCAACATAGAATAATGGCGTGTTTTCGCCAGCGGCGCTCAGCGTTCCGACTTGAGCCGGGAGCGCCTCGGGGCAATAAAATTAATGAAGCGTGGAGATGGGACCATTTTACTTGTATTATTCGTCTCCTGCGGCCTGAGACTGGAGCGAATGTCCATTAGTTCTGTTTTAACATGTTAGCGAGGTTGAAACGTTGTAAATGCGATTTACTTTGTAGAGAGGGTGGAAAAGTAGCCGGAGAGATTTGATCGCGATCAGTAGCCAAAGCGATCGGAAGTGATCGCAAATACCTATTTGTTCGTAGTAAGAGTTCATAATTTATTTATGGCCAACTTTAAGATGACTTCGATTTTTCTTTAAGTATCTACGTTTATAAATTAGATCATTCAACTCTATTTATTAGGGCCCTTATGAACACATGTCAAAGTAGGTCTACTTAGCAATATCTGTAAGTACAAATCTTGTGGTAAATGCTGCAAATAATACGGTAACGTGAACAAAGAGCGCATTAAACCGCATTAGATGGTAACTGATGATCAGCCGATGGAAGAGCGCGGCGGTTACGCGCGTCAAATTCCCGCGATATCATCTTAATCCGCCAATATTAGTCGTGCACTAACGGCTCATTGTACGCATGTGTGAAGAACGTTTATTTTTAAGCTTTCAAGGGATTAAATATAATATAAATAAATTATGTAACATGAATCTCTTATAGGACATATGTACGTCTCTACATGCAAAGCGGTTCTTTTCTTTTGTTTAACATTTAAACAGTCCTTGGGTGATTCTTTGAAACCGAAAAAATATCTCATTCATTTGGTGCAGTTTTTTCTTTACAATTTGATATTTTTATTTGCATATTAGTTTTCCCCGGTCACTAAATGTATCAATGGCAATAATTTGCGCCCAGTTTAAGAAAACTAAGCCAGATGAATGAGACATTCTCTTGTTTTCAAAGAATTACTCCTTTCACAAATGACATATTATAAAACATGCCACGTACCAGAAGTTTAGTGTTTTAAAGCACCGGACTCCATTAAAAAAAAAAAACAATTCCTCACCAAACCGCTTTAGAATCCAGACTCATAATCACGCCTCGCGCAAATATTCCGCTAACTGCAGAAAATTACATAGAAGTCATTCCTTCACAAAAACCTCGTCGAGCACAAAGGGAATATCGCGGGCGCTAAACCGTCGCACGCTCATTACGGGAACATTCGCTACTACTATTAGCATATCAAATGGTCTTATCAGATGTAACGGCTGGCGCCCTGCGCTCGACCACTGCGCCCAACTAATGTTCCTACGAGACAATAACGCGATTAGCGATATAAATACAGTAACAAGAGCATAACGAGGGATTTTAGCAGGATACACTGATTCTTATCAGGCGACACGTTTACAAGGGTAAAGTATGTGTTTTTGAGTTTCAACTGTATCGTGTTGCCATAAATTGCCCTATATCGACAAACAGCCATCATCAATACGATGATGGCTGTTTGTCGATATAGGGCAATTTTTTTTTATTATTGGTAACTTCGCCTTTGACTACTATTTCACCTGATGCTAAGCGACGGTGTTGTCGACGATGGGGCACATTTGCTTAGAAGTATTCTTATTCTTAAGACCCCTTTTTTTCGGTGGACAAAAATCATCTTATGACAACCCCCGCTCTTGGGTGGAGCGGGAGATAGTGTCAGACTCTTACTGACTAAAAACCCACCCCGTTCCTTCTAGCCTTCATACCGGGGCACGAGCTTCCTTTCGGATAACCCTGGCCCCAGTAGGCTTCGACCCAGCTGGGTCCCTCCTGTTGTTGACAACTGCTTGAGTCGACGTTTCGGGCTCGGTCCGGACAGTTACCGGACGATCGGACAGCGAGCTACCCATGGCTCACCGTCCGCAAGCCCGCGTCTACGGAGGCCGGAAATCGGGATCGGAATCCCGGAGGCGGAGAGGGTGCCGTTGCCTGATGCGGTCTGCCTCCTCCTTTGCTAGCATTACTGCTTCGCAGAAGGAGGCGACCGCCTGCCATTCCTCCTCGCTCCGGACCATGGCTTCGACCAAGGCCCGGCGCGAGAGGTCTCCGCCGGCGATCGCCCTCACAAGGGCACGGCGATGCTCCACCGTGGCAGCACCAGGCAGGGCACACCTCGACTGTATGCTCCACCGTGTCCTGGCTTAAGACCCCTAGGTCCTAGCTAACCAAGGACGGTTATTTTTAGCTATCAGGAAACACAGACTCCGACAGGAAATTCACTCTTTAACTGCACTACGGAATCTATTTCCAAAACGTTTCGAGAATGATGGATGTCTACCATGAACCGGCAGTACATCACCATAGGTACGTCTGATGGACCGATGATGGAACGGGCTTGGCGGAATTTAATTATGCAATTTTGACATACATTCCCGAAATGAGACCGAGAAAACAGACAGACTAGCAAGACTTCACAGATTGCGATCCGTGATTAACGTGAGGTGTACATCACTGATGTACACGCCCACTTTACTCAGATGGCCACCAGATAAAAAATTTAAACCAAATAGATTTTTTTATGTTATATGATAGATCTTTGACATCTTCACGTTATTTTAGGCTTTGAGATATTCACAGATTTAGTACATCTGGTATGAGTATTGAACAATTTATGATATTCACGTTCTATATAAATATCCCAAGAATAAATAATCTTCATCCCGCATCCGACCCAGGGCTTGCAAAAAAAAATAACAGCGGAATTTGTTTTACACGCGAATGATAAACTTTTATGAGGTTGTTACGTAGCAACAATAGGCGGAGCGCTCCCGAGGCCCGGGGGTTTAGTGCGTCCGATTTCCATACAAAAACTTCTATTTCCCCGGCTAAATGGCACGTGAGAGGACATAAAACTGCGGGAAAACTACACCCAGCTACCGACTAGTTAGCTATTCGCTTTTTATTTATTTTTTACCCCCTTGCAGCCAAGATAAATAACTGTGACTGCAACCAGATCTATTATTTTTGCAATCAGGAAATATACGCAGTAATGCTACGTTTACTTTTGTGGAATGTAAATTAAAACTGTTAAAACATTGGCAGCTCTACCAAGCCGTGGCGGAAAATATTTCCGACTGACATCACAATCCGAGCCAAGACGGCTTGGTTTGCACAAGACTGCATAAAGTTTTAAACCATAAAATGTTAGAATACTAAATGATTTTATCTCGTAACCATTTATAGCGTTGAGATAAATAGGTATTGGTGTAGCATGTCTTGACGAAAACACATCACATGTTACGAAAACATCAAGAAAAACATTTGATATGTACCGACGACATAGAAGTCGATAAATCGAATAGATCTAACAACACAGTTAAGTCATACTAACTAAATCCAAGAATGTTAAGTAGACATCATAAAAACTTATAGGGCCTGGGCTCGGAGACGTATCCTCCACGAGTACACGCGTCAAGCTGATCTTCAGCCCACCGACTTGTGCCATCTCTTAGGAAGTGATTTGTCAGCGCCGCCCCCTCTCGATTGAATAATTCAAATAATCGAGGTATTTATATGTAAATAGCGAGCCACATCTCCATACGAAAGGGCCGATCGGTACATAAATTTGGCAAGACGACGAGAAAACTGCGACGCACCACCGATCTGATTTATTCGCTAAGTTTTAGAAAAAGTGGCGCGCGTCAGGAAATGTTTGTCTAATCGCGTTTATTGCCCCGACCCGGGATTTTGCGCCCCAAAGCACACTGGGGTGAGGCCGACTACGTAATACATTGATGCTGTGCAAAAACAACTAGATATTTACTCTATGAAAACAAATAAAAGGAGGAACCCAAGAAAATACCAGCCACAACAGATCAAACTCTACAAAATTGTTTTGATAGTAAAACTGTTGGTTGCGTAAATAATACAGCGTAAATGCTTTTCAGCCTCAATGAAAACACTTCTTATCTTACTTAGCGTGAGTACCAAAAAAACTATTGCCAAAATTACATGACTAGCCAAGCTCTTCTTGTCATCCTAACAAGAGCTCCAAAGAAGAAAGCAGGCCCTAAATGAAAACATAACAGGCTAATAACAGCAATTAATATCACTCTCTCAATTAGAGCAACCTATGACACTTATCCATGGAAATAATAACGTTGTTTATGAGCGCTGCTAGTTCCCAGCAGCGCCATCATATGGCACTACACTATTAGTCATAGGAGCTGGCAACACCGGCTCATCAATCATTTTGGTACGAGTGGGGAGGAACGGGTAAAGTGTTAATAATCGCTACCGCCACTATTGTTCATTTCTAACTAAATTCACGTACGGAATGATATCACTAACCTGACGTAGTCCGTGGAACTTCATTAGTGGTGGGATGGAGTTTTAGACAAGTTTTTATAGGGGTTACAAGTTTGCACGATAGAAGATAATAGTGCTACGTGACCATTGACAGTATATATACTGTTGTTGTCTTGAGTATCTAATTTCAGAGTAAGTTCATTATGGCAATCTTCACTCACACCCTCTTCTTATGAAGAAATAATGAGTGACCTATGGACTTATGTTGTGTATGAATTTACCTTCAATGGAATAGGAGACCTATGAAAATCAATAAAGAAATCTTTAAATCTTGTGTAGGTGACTGGCAACGATTGTACTATTTAAATTAAAACCTTAACCAGTACCAACTTCATCAATCCCAAAATAATACTCACAATCATTAATTCAAGATCCTATACAAAATCCACTCTAGACCGCTCTCGATAAATAACGTTCTGACCTGACTCAAGGGTAAAAAGTTCAACCCTAAAAAATACATTCAGCTTTATAGAACAGAGAAATAAGCAAGTGAGCAACAAAACGCACTTTATCAGGTGGCGGCCGCTTTATCCCGCTAATGACCAACCCCTCTGGAGTAATAAAAGTCGATATCAGCCTCCCTGCAAACACCGCTGACGAAGACATCTTGATACTTTATCTTTTTGACTCTTAGCATTTTCATCACTTAAAATAAACTCGCTTTAGAGTAATTCCCAAAAAAAAAACTGTAAAAACTAAATCTGCCCGAATTTCATTAATTTATTATTTAATTAAAACATTGCCACATACCTACTAAGATTTGACCTTTGTACTATTCTTCTGTTTCCTTCTTCTGTTCTTTTATTATTGTGTGTACAAAAATTGTTAAATAAATAAATAATAAATAAGATTTACTTCTGTGTCGTAGGTGCAAACATGTTAAATGTTAAGGTTTGTGTCTATACTGTAAATGTGTCACAATACACCCAGACACAAAACAATTATTTATAGTCCATACAAATATTTGTTCCGGGAATCGAACCCGCGCCGCAGCGCAACAGCCACTGCACTAACCGTGCTGTCAAACTGAACGCCTAAATATCTTTTTTTTTATTTTCTGATGTAAAAATAAGTTTTTTTTAATTTAAATCATAGTTTTAAAAGTATAACGATTCAAACGGTCTTTAAGTCAAGAGCCAATATTAACCATCAAGGACAGCGTGTTTCATCTTCGGCCACAACATCGCTTACCATCCTCCACCACCGGGTGAGATAGTGGTCAAACGCGAGCTTATCAATAAAAAAGACGTACTAAATCGTATTAGGTACATGTTTTGATTTGACTTTAAGATCACGTCATGTGTTTTTCATTATCTGAATAAAGCTCTCCATTTTGATATCAAAGTAACCTACCACTTCCTTAGTAGAATATTTTGAATTTTTCGTCAACTTGACGTTCATAGGGAATCGAACTGCAACTCTAGACGCACAATTCTGCACCCCTAACTAAATAAATCATGTACAATGCAATGTATAAAGGATACTGATGAATCAAATTCTACAGGACTTGACAGTACCTACTGGCTAACCAAGGAAATAAAATAGTGAAAGCACCAAAAATATAGATTGGCGTACATGCCCAGCGAACCGCGGCTGAGAATTAGCGGCGGCGGGAAAGAAAAATGATTGTGACAGTCCGGCGAACACCACTAATGGAGTCTGCGTCTGCGAAATATCCCCACTTAGACCAGTAGTGGGTAGCCGCATCCACTACCTACCCATTCCATAAATACGTGAGTCGGTGGCTCAGCATTTTACCCACGTTTAGAATTAAAACAACGCTCGTACGACCTATCAAACTTTCTTATTTTTTAACACTGCTTTAATCCATGATATTCGAAACTTCCATGCCAGTTGTTAGCGCACTAATCTTTAGTTTAAAAGTGATCAATAGCTAGATAACACTGTAATAGGGTGACTATCTGATTCACGTATCTACTTAAATTCAAATCGCCGTCGAAATACAGAGGGCAATTCAAATGTAGCAATAACGGGGCCCCACCCCTACGATACAATACAACACTCCCCTCACAAATTAAGTGTAAAACAAACCTAATGAAATTTAAATATCTTTTCGGCGACGCAATAACTGCACAAATAAAATCATGTCGCGGGGGAGAGTATAATCGCTTCTATTGTGTACACATTGTACGAAATTATTCTGTTGAGAAGTTTTACAACCCTGTCGCAATGAGATGGTAGTGTCGTCCCCTCGTATTGTTAGGTTCGTGCGTGGGATGGTTAGTGTGACAAGGTAGCAGGGGCCCGTGACGACGTAAGAAGGGGCGGGAATGCTCTCTAGACAGTAATAGGCTCTTGCGGTGATGATAAGCCTCTCATTGTTAGCTTGTTAGTGGATAATTCGCAGTAATGTGTTTAGCGTGCGTGCAGAGGAAATCTGCGTGCGGTGTTTGTTTTTAGGCCTTGTTTTGGTTAGCTTAAGTACCCAAATGTTTTTTTTTTTTTGTTTGAGTCGTTATTTTTAAGACAACTTTATTACGGCCATTCCACATGACTCTGTAGTCAAACACTATAAGACAACATTATGCTAATTACGCTTACAGATTTAAAACACTATTTTTTATCATAGATTCTGATCAATTCGTTCTGAAACAAGATAAAAGAACGTGCACAATATTTTCACGTAATTGGACAAGTATTCAGCAGCGGAAACATTATTATTCTAGCAGATTAAGTCGAGTATCCAAATGAATCTCTTAAAAGACGCGCTCGCCCCTCAAAGGGGAGGATACTAATTTTCTTTCAACTTTAAAAGAAGGTTCCTTTCAAGAAGTGGAAAAAAGTTACAATCGAAAAGGAAATTTGCGTTTTAAATCCTCTAATGAAGCTAAGAAGTTTGTAATGGAGGGGCGAAAGGCTGCCGGCAAATTGAGGAAAAAACTTACGCTCGGGACTGAACCGAGTTTGTTAGACACAAGTAATAATTCATTGGTATAATCTTTGTTTTTGTAAAACTTTGGTTTTGGTAAGAGTGTATTTGGAAGCTAATAACGCCCGAATAGAGCCCTGCTGACCTTTAAATCCATTTTCTTTGCGAAATATTGATTGATTTACATGACGGGTGCAAAGTAATGAAAGTTATCTGCGATTTTGAGATTTTGTGTTAGTAGCCGTAACTTACTAAAAAATCATATTCTAAGACCAGGAGAATCGCCTTTCAGAAAGAGGTTTTTTTTTAAATTAATATATTTTGAAAAAAAAATACTATTTAACTGCTTATATACACTATAACTCTTTTTACTTTGCACCCGTCTTTGTACCTTCTAGCAATTTTTTTGTGTAAACTATAGATCAAAGCCAAAATTTTGAAAGGAGTAGGGAGAACCAGCGAAAAAATATCATGTTAATTTCGTTTTCGCAAAAGTATTCTATGTTGATAATGTTGTACATGAATCTATATAAACATTTTTTTTCCAACCCTATTGACCTAGCCGTTACCAAAGAGTAGGCTTAGGAGTAGGTAGTCTAGAAAAGTTACTGTTTTATAGCACTGCTCGGGAGTTAAGGCCTTAATAAAAGATAGTTAATTAATTAATAATTAATAATTTTTGTCTATATAATTATAGGTATTTTGCACTTTTGCTACGAGTGCTACGACGTAACGGAATGCGTAACTGCCTACGCTGTCGTAGCAGGTAGCCAATACGCTACAAGGTTTACAATTCGTAGCGCAGATCTAAGTGGCGTAGCGTCAAATCAGAAACTAAGAAATCGAATCTCGTCGGCAAAATGTACGTTCAACATATTTGAGGCGGCTGGTAATGTTGTAATCAATGCAGGTAGGTACCTAGTCACAACGAAATTTCTTTTCGTATATATTATTCTGTAGTTGAGTCGCTTGGCATTTTTTTAAAGATAGTTAAGGTGAAATTTTTTGTCAAAGATATTAATCACATCAAGGCAGTCATATTGTAATATAATAAACTAGCTGCTAACAGCGTCTTCGTACGCGTGACAGTAGGTAAAATTGTCCCAAGGAAACATACTCCCAGTATAAAAAGTATCCTATGTGCGGCGCGCACTGTTCCCTCGCGCCTCAAGGAGTTGTCAGCAACAACAGGGACCAGTCGGGTCGAAGCCTACTGGGGCCAGGGTAATCCGAAAGGGGGCTCGAGCCCCGGTATGAAGGCTAGAAGAAACAGGGTGGGTTTTTAGCCAGTAAGAGTCTGACACTATCTCCCGCTCTCAGGGTTGTCATTGGATGATTTTTGCCCACCGGAAAAAAAGACAGTCTACTCGTGTGACAAATTTTATCCAAATCCGTTGATAGCGTGAAGAAAAACTACTCAAGTTTTGACGAATCCCTATAAATAAATATATTTTCCGTTATTTCATAGTGTCTCCGGCAGTGTTTGCAAAGTTTTTGTATTCGAGGTACATAGGACATTGGAAAATTTTGGAGCTACATGAAAGAGAAATCATTTTTATGTCTGCCATGTCCTCGATTGCCTGATCGGCGGCGGTGACCTCTCACGCCGGGACCTAGTTCAGGCTAAGGTCCGGAGCGAGAGGCCACTGAAGGACACAGGTGGTTTTAGTCAGTAAAAGTCTGACACGTTCCCTCACTCCACTCTAGAGCGACAGAAGTCATTTGATGATTTCCTATCTCAAAAAAAGGAGGTCCTTTGGAGTAATCGTTGACATGGATGCTCCATCCCTACATCGATCGTCCTGAGGCGTTCCCTTTACCTAATTGTGAAAAGAGTTGAAAATTCTACGTCACAAAAAAAGGTCGTTGCAAATGAGAAAAGTATTCCAATAGCATGCTTAGCGAGCAAGTAATTTTCTACAAATAGCCACAAATATTTAAATGACTTTCTCGTTAATAGGATCAGAAAATGGATTTCAAACCCAGTCCATAGGTTGATCTACTTTTTTTCCATCCTATTAACTTGAGATACCCTAACTTTTGCGAGGCACAATAACCAATCACCATGGTACACCAGTATGCCGCGACACACCCTTTGCGAAACACTGCTCTAGGGGACGTTTTAACGAGTCCTCCTCCTTGCGTCGTTCATCCTCCATCCTGAGGGTCGTGACCTCGACGAATAATTTTCTTGTGGACTATATTTCGCCACGTTGTCCCATCTTCGGCGATGTGGATGGCGTAGCAGACTGTGGTCTCCAGTGACGACAGTGTGTTCTCGAGTAACGAGTATAGTTGTACAAATACTGTCACACAAACAATGTCATTACCGCAAATATAATTTTTGACGATGAAAAATCTGACGAGATTTTTTTTCGCATCGCCCTTGGTCTCTATCGCATCTTATGGAAACCGACGATGCGGTAAATGGCGGAGCGCGTTTACCGAGAAGTAACCTATTCAATATACCCCCAGGTTGTAGTCATAAATTTCACAAAGAGCGCCATATTGTACCCATATATTTAAATTTATGTAAAAGTTGTCTTGTGTTACTTTTTGGTGTACAATAAAGTTTATTCTATGATTCTATTCTATTTATCAGGAAACACAGACTCCAGCAGGAAATTCCACTCCTTAGGTGTACGTACGCACTATGAATGTATTCCCAAAACGTTTGGTGCGTCAACCACGTACCGGTAGCGCATCGCTGTACACGGTGGTGGTCCGATGATGGAACGGGCTTGGCGGAATTAGGCTATGCAATTCCGACAGACATTCCCCAAAATGCAACCGGTAGAAAACCGACCGGCTAGGAACTCGGCGCCGATGCTCAAAACTTTGAAACCTTGGCTCGACGAATGCATCATTGCCAATGAAGCTGATATCTGGCTGATTTTTTCCACAGATGAGAGCAGTACTCCATACACGATCGAACTTGTGCTTGATAAAGTTTGAGCAGCCGTTCCAACGTGAAGAAAGTACTATTTGACTTTTGTGAGGATTCCGAGCTTTTTTGCAGCCAGTTGAGCCTTTGCTTTGATATATGGCTTAAAGTTGAAAGTTGATGTCAACGAATTGTTGAATTTGAGTATCGTGGGCTACCCCAAAGGGGAATGCATTACTTTTGTAACGATTTTCTTTCAATTTGAGTACTCGCAGACACATTTCTCGGATATTATGCTACACATTTAAAGTATCAACCGTTTACATCACTTTTCGATGAATCAACACAATCACCTGCGGCGAAAAAACTCTACTTGAGTAAACACTTTTTAGGGCCGACGCTGCGTTACGCGGTCGCCCGCGTGTTCCGCAATTTTGAATCCGAACAGAAGACTGACCCCCAATATTTGAATTAAGCCATTGAAGTCGTATTTATATTTCTCAAATTCTACAACATGAAAACCTGTCAAAGTTTGGCATCGAAGTAACAGGGTAACAACGTAAGTAATTAACTCAATTTAGAAACCTGCCCTTAGTTGAGCTCATTACATTTCGCGTGAGTTGATCTTGGGTAAAATAATAAAAAAAATTGTGTATAATTTTGTAACAAAATTTATTAATGTATATAAATATTTTAAATATGTTACATTTAAATTCAATTGCCGTTTGGAAACATTGCCCAACACAGTATGACTAATCGACAGGAACAAACAAAAACTATACAGATTTTTAAAATAAGCTATTTATTACACTGTGTAATAATATGTCATTTAATTTAATCTAATAACAATTGGTATAATTGAACTACAGATTCATGAATTCCTAACCTTTCAATGTATTTTATTATATCTGATAAATATAATAATTTGGTTGTATTAAAAGTATTAATATTATCATGATTCCGTCGTGAAAATGGGATGGTGCTACCAGCCATGTAGAATGCAATTCAAATAAGAATAGGAAAGTCAATGACCTCTATCTGTCAAATCTTACTTGAAAAGTACAGATTGCAAAGAAAATTTATTTGCGTATCAATAACGGTTTTTTTTTTGCTTTGTGTCAATATAAGTAAAGAAAAAACGCAATAATTTATAAAAAAAATGTTTTCTTACTTATTTTTTTCTATTGGTAAGTGATCATCACTGTGTGGAAGAAGAAAAAGAAATGAAATGATGAATAAAAAAGAAATGAGCGGAATTGAAGAACTAGATACTGTGATTAAACTTTTTTCGTTTATGATTCGTAAATAAATTTAATTTAAAAAATATCTTGTTTTGCTCACCCTACTCGAGTTCTTTGAATTGACAGCTATGACATCACAATCTGTCAGAAATTCGATCCTATTCTTATTTGAATCTCATGGTATAGCGCCGTCTCTGTCATAGGCAGAAATCATGATGGCACTTGGCCATAGTGGTCCAGGTGGCCCTTTAGAATTTAGGACATCAATAAGAAATTATATGATATGTGAAATCATGAACTAAGTTGAAAACATTGGAAGACATTCATCATGGAACTAGTTACGCTATTTTTCCTACATTGTAATAATAATTATGACATGGATCAATGAGTAAATATTTGTTTCCATAAATTATTAATTTGCACGATGAATAAAAACGGGGACGCGATATAAACATTTAAAGAGTTTATTTTGACATTAAAAGAATTTATTTTGACATAATGAATTTATTTTGACATTAAAATAATTTATTTTGACATTTATCTTTTTTTACACATTTTATTTTGACTTTCTTACTGACGTTTTTATATCCATTTTAGACCTTCTTTTTTAACTTTATTCCGTTTATTTGTAATATTTACTTACATAAAACTGCTGTACCTGACAGGGTAGGTCCATGAGAACTTGTTCAACTATTTTTAAAACCGTATAAAACACATACGATTTGCAAGAATTAAAATGAATTGTAAATAATTATAATACTTCATGCTTTATTAAATTACACTTTTATATAATGCTTGCTTTAAGCCATAAATGGTATTGAAGTGCTTGATATAGGCACTTGTGTGACACGAAAATAATCTCATTCTCTGAAAAACACTTGTGATACTATGTTAAACAGTAACTCGATTATTAACCCTATTAACGCCACAGTCTGATATATGTGAACGATTTAAGAGTTTGTTTTTCGGTACTACGATATCGGTATTTTTGGGTCGTGGCATGTGGTAAGCGTTCTTTATAAAATCCGTGGCGTTAAAAGGGTTAAGTATTTTTTTAAATATTCAACAATAATAGAGCTGTACTATTTGTCAAAATTACTAATGGCACTTGTGGATTTAACTTTTATATGAAGAACTATCTAAAATGATGAATGAATAACAGTCAATCGTACGAGTAACGTTGCGAAATACGCAGATACACACCAAACACATTGTATTTTTATTGGAGATCATCTTTACTGACTTTCTTGAAGTTTTCAAACTGCGTTTGCAGTAGCACAATAGTTGAACACAGAACAACATTAGCTCTAAAATATCTTCTTTTATTGAGTTCGGTATAACGAGCTAGGCGCTGAAGAGGATTCAGAAATGGATGACCAATCTCTAGCATCTGAGAATAATGACAGTCATTTCACCTGAGAAGAAGCCCGAATGTCATCGTGTAAAGTTTGCATGATGGAATTTTCACAAAACAGATCGGCTATTGCACTACCTTCAATGAAAGAACATTACCGTCAATGAAACTTTCTTGAAATTGCATGGACGGTCCTATAAACAAAACAATGTGTGTGGTGACACCCCTATCTACAACACTTTATGGCCTGTGCAGACTACGTATTTTAAACGCAATGTTAACGCGCGCTTTAGAAACGGGCGCCGTCGGCACGCCTTTATCCTATTAAAGGTCTACAGGCTGCGTCAACTCAAGTGTGTATCGCGTTTGTATCGCTACAAACGTGCGTCAACGGTGCATTTAAAAAACGTAGTCTACACAGGCCCTTACAAAGAATTTATCTACCATGTCTTTACAATTACAACCCTAATAAATACATTCTTTTACAAAAACATTTGGAAAATAAAATAACTAGAATAAGTACGAACAAAATAATCTTAACAAATCGTACAACGGGTTGCGTGTGTTCGGCTGGTTTACTGTTGAACCGCTGCGTTCGCGATGATGGAAGGAGAGTTGATAACTTCTCCGAGGCTGTCCAGCAGTTCTCTGCGGTAGTCGTCGAAATCGCCGTCAACCTGAACAGAACAGGAGTCATTAAGTTATTGTTCCAGGAGTTATTTTGTAATTAATATGAAGATGGTGATGGAATACAAAATAGAATTACGAGCAAATAAAGCTCCTTTACAGCTTCTTTGGTACTGTGTTCACGCCACGATCGGTTTATGTACTCCTGGCATCTAACATCAAACCGACAACAGTCCGAGAGTCTACCCAAGTTGCGTCGTCGAGCGTTTTCCTGTCTGTTTGGAACTTTTCTACGCCATTTTACATAGTTAGTGGGGCAATGTGCCCCACTTGAGCTAGGCATTGCTTTGGACTGTGGATGTTATTATACCAAATTGTTCGATCGTCAATGGATGGTAGAGAACAGTCAAAATATGTTGGCCACTCTGAACTTGGGCATTCCGACCTGCCACAAGATTCTTAAAACAAAAAGAATTACTGTGCAGTCAATTATTTGAAGCTCGGTCAAGTTATTTTCGTGCCGTACAATAGATCAATTGACGTCAAACGGTAGTTTCTATTAAAGCTACTACACCAATCAACCGAAGTCGACCAACGCCGACCAATATCATCGATCGGTTGGTGAGGAAACAAAAAAGATATACAAGAACTGTACCTGTACTATATTTTTTTTATACCTACATATTAGCACTAGCGAAAAAACTCTTTAAATAATGATAAAAAAAAGAACTGTACCTCATTGATAGTCTGATCCTCAATGACATAGAGCGCGCAATCAGTTTCCCTGATGAGTCGCTCGTCGTGGGACACGATGACCACGCCGCCCTTGTAGTCGTTGATCGCATCGGCTAACGCGTCTATACTCTCGATGTCCAAGTTGTTTGTAGGCTCGTCCTGTAGTTACAATAGTTTGTGATATCAATTTTTTTTTTGTAAAGATAAAGAAAAGTTGAAATAACACGGACAATAGGATAAGACTTGATACTGATGTTCTTACTTATCTTTTTAGGTATGACTTAATTCTGAAAGCTTGTAGTAACACGTGACAAAAATCAGACTTTATTTGAGAAGTTTTTCGTAGAGTCGCATTCTCACATCCCGGAGAATTTTCGAACGCAGAGTAAAATATTAATAGCTAAGTAAACGATATTACGAGAGAATATATTTGTAAAGTTACAGATACGACCCCGTAGTAGGGCTTCAATTTTAGATCCGAAATCGCCAAAAATCTAGAAATACGAAACATTTGATAGATAGCATTGCAAGATGCTGATACACGTCTATAATAGCGCCCATTGTTACCCTTTTAACCTTAGCTTCTTTGTAATATACTATGACTATGATATTCAAACTATAAACCTGTCTATTCATAAGAATAACTAATATCTTACCAAGATAACGACATCAGGAGCCATAAGCGTGAGCTCGGCGAGCGCGACCCTGGCCTTCTGGCCGCCGCTGAGGTCCATCATCTTGATGGTGTGCGCGTGGCTGGCGAGCCCGAACGTGCCCAGCGCCTTGCGCGCCTTCTCGTACTGCAGCCCGAACAGGCGCTGCAGGTACTCCGCCGGCGTCTCCTCCGCCGTCAGGTGCTCGCCCGAGTGCTGGTCGAAGCGACCTATCCGCTACACGATAAATAATCATTCATTATGAGGAGCTAAAACTTTAGAAGCAATTTTTGAGTTAAATTGTGTTTAAATCCAGCTCCGCTTAGCTTTTATTGGAAATATTTTTTTGGTTCCTGTGGTAAAGGCATATAAAACCCAATGGCTTCGCACGCGTGTTGGTAGATAATAATTCCAAGGGCACATACACCTGGGATAACAAGTATCCTATATGCTATTGTAGGGTACCGAAGTGAAAGATTAACAAACATCCAAACAAATCTTCGCGTTTATAATAAAAATTAAATGTAAGTCACTTTGATTGACACACGGACGCAAGAGTGGCTCATCATCCTTTCTCTCTTCATTCGAAGTATTAATACATCAGTTGTCCACCAGTCACAACACTCGTCTAATTAGAGGGTCATTCCTTTGCAATGGTGGTTTGCTCGACTTCTATAGATTAATTGCTCAGACTTGGATAAACCTTAAAAATAATAAAAAAATCTACTTACCAGCCTATGATTCCTAATAAGCTCTCCTTGTACGGGCGTCAATTCTCCCACAAGAAGTTTGAGGAAGGTGGACTTGCCCACTCCGTTGGGGCCGACGATGGCGATACGCGAGTTCAAGTCTATACCGAAGTCTACGCCACGGAACAGAGGCTTCTGGCCGGGGAAGTTGAAGTTCACATCTGGAGATAAAAAGTAAGTTTTATATATGGAATAGGCTAGTAATTGTCTTAAAAAATGTAATTAGTCCGTATTTTAGATTATTCAAAAATAAGGGACACGTAATTTTTTATTTGTAAATTAAACCAAAAATGACAAAGATATAGCCCATTGAAGTTACGTGTAACGTCACGCCGTGTTGCATTTTTTCTCACGGGGTGATGTCACAGGTAACTTTAATGGGCTATATCTTTGTCATTTTTGGTTTAATTTACAAATCTTTGTTATTTTTTGTTTAATCGAAAAAATAAAAAATACATGTCCAATATTTTTTTATAATCTAAAATACAGCCTAAATAAAATATAATTATTTTGACCCTGGAAACTACCCTATTGCATTCATTTTGCACAGGCCAACATTTGCTAAGAAATAGTCAAACATATTGCAATATGATATGATTAGTACACTGAATTTTACAGCCAATAAGAGTTTATTTGCAGAATCTATGTGCAGGTGATCCACTTATACTGGTTAATTTGTAAAAATACAAAACAGCTAGCAAGATACAAAATGCGGCATAGCTATTACATACTGAGTAATCCAAGAATAGGCGGCTGCAGCGGCGGAGGGTCGGGGAAGGAGAACTTGACGACGTACTCCTTGGGCCGCTGCAGCAGCGCGGTGGGCGCGGCCGCGTCCTCGTCCTCGCGCTGCGCCTTGCTGCGGTTCTTCTCCTGCTTACGGGTCAACGCGTCCTTTTGCTTCTTTTCCTATTGGTGGCAAATGAAAAGTTGTGTAACCATCACAACATATGCATAGTGGTTTTTTGTTTTGTGATATATTGCACATGTTATTTCAAGATACGAGTTGGCACCCCGGGCGTCTCGCAAAAATCAATAGATAAAATAGTGTAAAAAAACTAAGTAAGAAAAGGCAGCTCGGTAGAGGTGGCATTTAAAAATATTTAATAAATTATTCTTATTTTGAAAATACTTGACTGGTTTTAACAGCACGGACCACAAACGACACAGGCTTCGGAGGTACTAAACAAGGCGTAACAACTACGCTGTTATCTTCCATCGGCTAGTACATAGTTTTTATGCAACTTAATATTATAAATGCATGTGCAAGTAACTCTCGTATGTATGTCAGCTCTTCTCGTCGTATCGTCTGAACAGATTTAAACAAAATTGACACATTCTAGGCCATGTTTTGGAATATGACTTTAGTACACTTTTTATCCCGTCATTAGGTATGTAGCTTCAGAATAAATTACTACTTAATTCATTAAACCCCAAACAAACGCCGGCGTTCGCGCACCCATTATCACGATTGAAGAGTTAAACACGGGCGAAACCATTAACGCAAATTAGCATTTTAATAACTGAACTTACAGCTTGTTTCTTAGACTGTCCATGCGCCTTCAAGTCTTTAATCCTCTTCTCCTGCTTCTCATATTCCTTGATCATCTCCTTCCTTTTCTGAGCGTACATCTTCTTGAACATGGAGTAGTTGCCCTTGTAATAGTACAACTTCTGCGTGTCCAAGTGGATGATCTCGTTACACACGTTGTCTAAGAAAGACTGGTCGTGAGACACAACCAGGAGTGTCTTCTTCCAACCTTGGAGGTAGCTGAAACAGGCTTGATATTGTATTCCTAATGTTACTAAGGTAAACAATACTTATATATACATATAGAAACCAGCAACTGTGTGCTACGAGACTATATAATAGCATGATGTTATATACATACAAGTAGATTAAACAACACACGCTTTATACATATTCAGACTTATGTTCCCACTGCTGGGACTGAGGCCTCCTCTTTAGGAGAGGGAACAGGCCGTAATGCGGGTTTTTTGGCAGGAGTATACCATTCTTATGGAAGCCATGTTGCCTCATCGACGAGTCAACCTCGGCAGTGTCAGACTCATAACTAACTAAAACCACACTCCTGCTACACTAGTTCTCCTGTGCGTATGACCACTGGCATGGTTGGAACTCACAAAGGGCAAATTGTGAGCCAGAGCCTTTACCACTGTTTAGCATTATACTAAACACAATTAATTTTATTTTTCTATTAAGTACTGTAATGTAGCAACATTAGTTTGAAATGTAATGGCTATACTTACTTGTCTAACCAAATGACAGCGTTCAGATCTAAATGATTCGTAGGTTCGTCGAGCATCAGCAGCGTCGGTTCAATGTACAGAGCTCTAGAAATAACAAGATATTAATTTAATAAATAATATACGAAGGAAAATCTATACTTAATATTATTAAACTATAATAAACTAGCTGTCGCCCACGGTTTCACCCGCGTTTCTGTTAACTCTTCCGCTGCTATTGGTCGTATCGTGATCTACTAAAGCCTTTCCTTCCTCAATAATTGGGCTATCCAACACCAAAAGATTTTATTAATTGAAACCAGAGGTTTCTGAGATTAGGGTGTTGAGACAAACTCTTCATGCAACAAACACTTTATGTGAAAGTAAACTTGTTATCTGTCTTTTCATAACCTGTACACGTCTTATCCACTGAACCAATTTTGGCAAAATCAAATGGCCGGATTTTGCACACAACTACCGTACCATGGACATGAATAAGACATAGAATACTTCTTATCCCGGGAGTAAGTTCCATGTCTACCCGGAATAAAAAAGTAACAAGGGTCAGAATTTTCGTAATTGAATTAGTACTTCCAGAGATTTTCTTTGACAAACATGATAGATGATTACCGCTGAAAATGAACACCTGCATCACCATTGATGGGCATCAGTTTTACAGATCATTGCCATCAAGCATACATGCCAATAGAGAACCGACCGACTAAAGGTTAAGGTAACATTGGACCCACATGGGCCACGTACGCCGATCTGGGCGCGTCGTTCTCCGTACATTTTATATGGCTACTAGATTTGTAGAGCTACATTAGACAAGGCCACGCGATGCCATGCGATGCGACTCTACGTACAACGCTGGCGTCACCCACGTGTGCATCGGTCTAATGTAGTTCTCGTTTAACTGTTTGCGTACCTAGCGAGTGACACCCTCATACGCCAACCTCCGGAGAAGTTCTTGGTGGCTCGGTCCTGCATCTCGCGACTGAAGCCCAGACCCGCGAGGATGCGGCGCGCGCGCGGCTCCGCTGAGTCGGCGCCTATCGCTTTCAACTCCGCGTACACCTGTGGAACAAACCTGTTAGATTGGATGTTCCAGGGTCGGCTGCAAAACTCAATTTTCTTAAGTTTTTTTCATTTTGCTGGCCAATGTCAAGTTGTATGTTTGTTAAAATATGATGAGCGGTGGTAACACGAAATTATATACGGGATTTTAATCTGTAAAATCAATACAACACTGTCAATTCGTCTGACCATATTGAATGGCTATTTCAAGACGCTATTTGGGTTTATATTGTGATTGGGGTTACTGAGAGAAACTGTACACCTTGACACTAACCAACAAAATGCAAAGAAAAACTTTAGAAAATTTAAAAACTATTGGCACAGGTAATCACAATAATATATCTGCTACTTACCTCATTTAACTTATCTTGTTTGCTGAGATCTCCTTTTTCTATTAAAGCTTCTAATTCCTTACATTCCTTGAGCAATTCTAAAACGAAAAGATTTCATTAAAATTTCACATCAGATTAAAAGGAGCAGTTTTAGGTTTATGAAGAATAATAAGAACCGCTTTTTTTATGAATTATCGGCTCGCTATCGCAGTTAACTAGTGATGATTTTCACTAGTTTATCTAGTTTACCTGATAAACTTCATGCAATATAAATCTAAAATATGTACTCATGATATGAAAATAATTTATAGCATTCAAAGATACTGCAGCTACATATTAAAGAACTAATTTTCAAAATCGGTTCAGTAGTTTCAGAGATTACCCCCTACCAGCTACAAACTTTAAAAATTTACCTCTTTATATTACAATTAATTAATAAGTAAATAAAACTTACCAGTCCTCTTAACATCAGCCTCGAGCAGAGTATCAACGGCGCTCATATCACTAGCGGTGACCTCCTGCTCACACAACAGTATATCTATATGGGGAGGGAGAGGGAAGGCACGCTGCGCCAAATGCCTCAGTAGCGTAGTCTTGCCGTGACCGTTCGGGCCCACCAGACCGTACCGCCGACCGTTCGCGATCAACAGATTAGCGTTCACGAACAAATCTTTGCCTTTCGCACTAATTGAAAAGTTTTCCACTTTGATGTCCACCGCGTTTTCTAAGGCTGCCATTTGACCTGAAATAAACATTGGGCCATTGAAAACTTTTGAAAATTGATCATAGACATACTTCGTAAATATTATGTATACTCAAAGGTCAGTGCCAACATTTGAACTGGCCTGTTTGTCTAGTGGTTAGTGACGTTGACTGCATACCGGAGGTCATTGGTTCGATTTCCACCCAGGACAAATGTTTGAGTGATGGTACGATTATTTGTTCTGTGTCTGGGTGTAATTCATCTAAATATACATGTCTAGAAATATATAAGTATGTTTATTAGTTATCTAGTACTCATAACACAAGCTCTGCTTAGTTATTGTAAAGGCTATAATGCCATTTTGGCATAGTGGACTTGGGGATGACCACCCAGATGCACAATAAAAAAATGACCAAACTAACAATATAGTACTTGAAATAACACATGTACAAGCTCGCTACATACCAGCAGTTTTCTGTGCCTGACTGACAGTGAAGTTGGCGTCAAGGTCACTGTGTCCCTGACCTCCCTTCTTGGTCAGCAACTCCATTTGCTTCTCATACTCCTGCATTTTCTTCAATTTCTTCTTCTCTTTGTGGCTCATTTTCTTCTCTGACGGTTCTTCCTTCTCTTTGTCGTTAAGTTCCGCTACTTTATCATCAGTCTCCATGGACGCTTCATCGGCTGAGCCTACTGGTTCCACTACTTCCTCTTTTTTGGATTTCTTCGTTTTTTCCTGTTTGAAAAAAAATATAAAATAGTTTGACTAAGGGCGAATGTTCGGTCCCATACAAAAGTTCTCTGTCAGCTTGGATACTTGTTTGTATGTTTGTTTGTGTTATAAGCTATTTTCTATGTCACTGAGCGCTCTGAGTCTACATACACAGTAAAATAGTGTATGACAGTGTGAACTAACATCAACGTGTGATAGAAGAACTTTAGGTACAGTTCTTCAGGCTATCAGGCTGATATCGACTCTCATGAGGCAAAATCGCAATATGTCGTGCATACTTTTTCGATAATGAACATACCTTCGCCTTAACCGCTGGTGGAGGTGGCTCCTCCACTTCTGGTTCTGGTTCAGGTTCAGGTTCAGGGTCCTTCACTTCGAACTTCGCTAATTCAGCTTCTAAATCATCCATATTGTTCTTCTTTTTATTTTTACCTGTGAGAAGAAATTCATCTATTCATCATACTGTAGATTATTATATTCAGTGTAAGAAAAAGTTTTATATAATATAATGGAGAAAGATTATATAGGGTTATTTGTAAAATACTGGCGAACTCAGGACTGAAAAAAGGATGTTACAACATCATAATCAGATTTTCATACAAAAATAAAAATATTTAAATTGAATATTCTAAATCGCGGAGTAAGCGACAGTACAATAGCTGCACTTACGTCGCGTCATACAGACGTATAAAGATGTCTGTACGTGTGGCAAAATACAGAGTTGAAATCTTGAAGGTTTGGTAAATGAATTATGTTTTGTAAAAAGTCATAGAACAAAAGCTATTGTTTAAGACGTTAGTAGTACAGTCCTGTAAGGTTGTTAGTGTTTTACAAATAACCCTGTATAGCTTCTGCCACGAGGTCCGGCCGCGTGATAATCGTATATCATTCCGAATTCCAAAATATGGTCCTTTGTGCCGAACAGCCCAATAGTTTTTACTACTATAGGTACTATTCAGCCTCAGTAGGTATGCCACAACAATAATTAATATACGTTTTTCTTGAATAGTGGATGAGAGCTCATGAGACGAAATATTTGGTCGTAAATACACGACTCTGGCGAAATGGACACGAAAATATTTGTTGGATTAAAAAAACTAGTGGTTAAAAAAACTGAAGTGGTTAAAGAGTGAATTCATTATGCCCCAAGCGAACGCCGGCGTTCGCGCACCCATTGTCTTTCTATTGTGTCTCTAATTATCATGATTGAAGAGTTAATAGTCTTATCTGATATTTTGAGATTCTTTGGAATTATACCTTTACTCTTAACTACTGGAATAACTATTTCTTCCTCATCTTCTGAAGGCTCCATTTTCAATTCCTTGTCGCTCTCTTCATCTGGCCAATCTTCTTTCTTTCCTTTGCCTGAAACAGTAGAAAAATTGTTGCTAGTAAATAGTCCAATTTAAAAAAAATGAATATTTTAATGTGTAAACAATTAAAAATGAAAAGGTATGCACTCCGGTAAGTTCAGAACGTACTATTACTGCCACGCTTTGTGGTAACCTAACATTGCGCGATTTTATGGAAGGCAAAAGTAAGTTAGCCACCGAATGCAAATAACTATGTAGACGAATAATAAGAGCGAACAGTTCGTTCGCTGCCGTGTACGCAGACTTGTACTACATTACGTCCGTGCTCGTCCTCACCCACTACCAAATAATGTGGCCAGCCTCAGATACTACACATATAGCGCCGACGATGATACAGAGCGGAATGAAATGATTTATTTATCATTCATAGCTCAACAGCTAAATAGTATGCCTTTTATCCGGGTAATACATTCCACGGGATTAGTAAAGCGGCTGACAAAAGCTAGTACTAGGTAAGGAAGTACTGTTAACAACAACAGTTTCAACATTAAATAAACATCGCTTATTCGTATTTCCAAAGATTGACGATTATTTCGAAAAAAATCCATACTAATATAATATTATAAATGGGAAAGTGTGTGTCTGTTTGAACGTCTTTCACGGCAAACGGAGTGACGAATTTACGTGATTTTTTAAGTGGCGATAGTTGAAGAAATGGAAAGTGACATAGGCTACTTTTTATCTCTTTCTAACCCCCCACTTCTCAGGGGAACCGTGTCTGTCAATTTGGGGTAGCCGAATTTAACGCGAGCGAAGCCACGGCAAAAGCTTAGTTAGTAAAAATATTTTCACAAAAAAAAATAGTCACCTTTTTTGTTCTTTGACTTGGCAGCAGGTTTAGCTTGATTACTAGAAACATTGCTCACTACTGACTTCGAGTCATTGTGGTCCTCATCTTCTGATGATTCAGCGTCTATATTTTTCTTTTTATTTTTTGCTGCAAAGTAGGAAAAGAGAATGAAAAAAGATAGTGAAACGACATATCACTGACGTGACGATAAGTTGGTATTTTGTCATATCACTAGATAGTTTTAGTAATAAGACGTAATAATCAAGAATATTCGACATCTACCGGGATTTCGTGATATCCCTAGGGATTTCGCGAAATCCCTGATATCGTCATTTCCCTGCGACATATACACCACAGAAAAAAAAAGTAAATATCATCTGACACTAGTCTTCCAGTGAAACTTGAGTGACAAATGATGGTGCAAATGGTGTAGTGTGTTACTATCATCAACATCATTTCCCAAACCTTTTCTCAACTAACTTGGGGTCGGCTCCCAGTCTTACCAGATGAGCCTGAATTGAATACACACTTTTTATACAAAACAACCTACATAACCCGAACGAATTTTCGAATGTACTTACTCAAACTCATCAAATGGACCTACCCATTAAGAAGATCTCTAAAGGGGAAGTAATTCAATCCATTAAGAGACTTGACGTTCATAAAGCTCCAGGATATGACTTGATTACAGCCAAAATCTTAAAAGAGTTGCCAGACACAGGATACAAATATCTTACTCAGCTATTCAATGCCTGCCTTTGGAGAAATTTTATCCCACCACAGTGGAAGGTGGCTGAAATTATCATGATTCCTAAACCTGGTAAAGACACTACTGATGTTAAATCTTACCGGCCAATCAGTCTCCTTCCCACAACGTCCAAACTACTCGAAACCTTGTTTCTGAACCGCCTGGCTCCGGTTATTGCGGAAGCCAAATTAATCCCAGAACACCAGTTTGGCTTCAGACCCTCCCACAGCACAATAGAACAGGTGCACAGAATCGTAGAAAAAAATAACGAGACCTTTGAAAATAAGTGGTGGTGCTCTGCTGCCTTTCTGGACATCTCACAGGCCTTTGATCGGGTCTGGCATGACGGACTTCTATTTAAAATCCTGAAGAACCTACCATTGAATTATTATCTCTTCATAAAATCTTACCTCCATGACCGACATTTCTACATCAAAAATGGTGACAGCGTTACTAAACTGTATGAAATAAAGGCCGGGGTCCCTCAGGGCAGTGTGATGGGTCCAATGCTCTATCTGATCTACACATCCGATCTACCGAAAACAGAACACGTTCTAACTGGGACATATGCCGATGATACGGCGGTGTTAGCAGTCGACAAAACAGCAGCTGAAGCGTCTGCCAAGCTCCAGAGAAATCTAGACGAACTATCTTGCTGGCTAAAAGACTGGAGAATAAAAGCCAACGAAACAAAATCTGTGCATGTTACATTTAGCTTGCGGCGTGATACTTGTCTAGAAGTCGAACTCAATGAAGTCAAAATACCACAATCTGATGAAGTACGATACTTGGGCGTATACCTTGACCGTAGACTGACATGGAGAAAGCATATCCAAACAAAAAGAAAAGCACTTGATCTGAAACTCCATAATATGCATTGGCTAATGGGTCGAAAGTCACAACTTAGTTTAGAAAACAAGCTTCTTCTATATAAAGGCATACTAAAGCCTATTTGGACCTATGGTATCCAGCTGTGGGGAACAGCATCCTCATCCAACATCGAAATTTTGCAGCGATTCCAGTCAAAGACCCTGCGAATGATAACTGAAGCACCCTGGTTCGTAACAAACAGGCATCTCCACAAAGACCTGAAAGTTGAGCCTGTCAAGAAGGAAATAAAAAACAGTCTGCAAAAATATTCTAAAAGATTAAATCACCACCCAAACCTCCTGGCTAGGGAGCTGATGAGCATAGAGCCAAACTCCACCTTCAAAAGGTTGAAAAGACGTGCTCCTCAAGACTTGATACCATGAAGAGCTAACACCGATTTGGACTTATCACTGGATACTGTGCCATACACGCCCATCACTTCAAATATTTAAAATCCAGCCCAATGTCGAAGAGACAGATTGCAGGACTAAAGACAACAAAAAAAAAAAAAAAAACCTACATAACCCACTTTCTAAAGTAACACTAATACCACAAAATAGATAGGTACAGAAGACAATCTCATGTACGTACTTCACTTTTTATACCTACGCTTAGAGGACCGCAAGTGTTCAACGAGTGGGTGGAGACACTCAGAGATATCATGTCTGTGAGCGTTGTCTATGTGTGCGTTGCTCGAGTGTGCTTTGTATGTAGATTGACTTCTGTACCTATATATTTTGTATTAATACTCTTAGCATGTCTGGTGTCTTTCCTGGCTTCTGCTTACCCATAACATAAATAACAACTGAGATTAAAAGTAGAACTCTTGAGGAGTCACAGAATGTAACAGATGGTTGTCAAAGACCACCAAAGCCACAAATAGATAACTATTACATAATTATGTTATTACATTTAATTATATTTTACCTTTAATATAATAAACACTTACTTTTCTTTTTACTAACAGGTTTTGCAGTTTCTTCTTCAGATACTTCTTTGAGCTCAACATCACTTGCTTCTGAGGACCAGTCTTCATCTATCTTACCTTTGCCTATCAACAAAAATGTAAGTATGTCAACAATATTGGCTGAATAGTAATGTTGAAACAATGCCAAATAATATAGGTATTGGATGAATGAAGCATATGCATTTTATACATTGTCAAGTAACAAGAATTCTTCTCTATTTTCTGTAAGTTTAAGGAGGCTTATAGTAGGTTGTACACCATAGACTTTTCAGTCACTTGACCTAGTACAAATATTGTGAAACAGTCATAAATGTCTCGATTGGTCATAGACGTTATTGATAAAATAGGAAAAATTTCCAACATCAGACTACTAGATGTATGGCATTGTGCCACTGGTACATGGTGGATATCCCAGCCATACAAACAAAATGCTTTGGAAAACATTTACTATATGTAAAGCTAAGGAGTGGAATACCCCTGCCGGAGTATGTTTCCTGATAGCTAAAGCATGCTCTATCATAGACTATATAATCGCTTACCATCAGGTGAGATAGTGGCCAAATGAGAGCCTATCAACAATAAAGAAAAAAAACCACTCTCCGTCAGTTTTTTTTTTTTAAAGTACTAATAATGTTTGCAAGTGTTAAAATAAGCTTTATTAAACGAGAGAATGTCTGTGAATACAGTTTTGTTGTTTACATGATGGTAAAAATATTACTTTTGCCTTGAGAAGATTGCCTGTACCTTAGAAAGTTTATAAAATGGTATAACAAAATTAAATGTGATTCTTAAATGCTTACCTTTCTTTTTTTTATTAGACTTGGCAGCTGGCTTTGATGATACATTTGTTGTATTACTAACTGTTGATTTGCTATCATCTAGCTCTTCATCAGAGTCTTGGCCCTTCTTTTTATTTTTACCTGAAATATATGTTAAAATTTAAAATGCTTTTTATTATAGTTGTGATTATTATAAATTGATTGCCTGAAAAAATATACAATAGATATTGAGATTTATAGTTTAATTATTTCACACACATAAAAGTAGAAAAAAAAGCCTTATATAGGCTAAATCGGCAATCTATTTTTGGAAGAATTTTCAGTGTCTAGACCCAAAAATACTGTGAAACAGATTGGTCAATATAATTATTAGTAGATTCAGAGATCACCCTCTACGCACAAACTTACAAATTTTACCTCTTCATAATATTAGTATAGATTTGAAATGAAGCTGGTAAAATGATGACAGAATGGCATAACAGACCAAAGACACAATGTGTGCTGTAAGATATTTGTGTGGCATCACATATTGTAAGAAAACAGCACACATGAAAATTGGAAAGCCACTAATTTCATGTTATGTTAAAAACACAAAAAATGTAATTCATATAATTGTGCACAGCATTTCTAGTTTCAGTCTGCGATGAGCCTACTTGAATGCAAATGAAAGCAATGGATTTTTTAAACATATGTGCACCTTTCTTTTGAGGTTTCTTTGCCGCTGGCTTAGGTGCGTCTTCGTCATCGGACGCTATGACCTTCTTCTGCACATTTCCTTCGTCACTGTCGCTCCAATCACCTGCGTTGTTTTTACCTTTCTTCTTCCCTTTTCCCTTACTTTTAGAGGTTACCTCATGATCGTTAGTTAAAGTCTTTTTCTCTTCAAAATCATCATCAAAGTCTTGATTTTTCTTGGTTCCCTTCTTTTTCGACATTTTATTGACTTAATTCAAAGTAATTCAGAAAAATCGAAATCGGCCAACTCACTTAAAAACGAAATTAACACATGAACACAACTGTCTGTGGCCAGCAAGTTTGCAGTTCAATGAAAGTGACAGACAGACATGACATATGATATAACACTTGACGTTGTCAATGTCACAAAAGGACATGGAATTAAAATGTACTATGCGTTCCAAATAAGAATTAAAAAGTCAATTTTTTGCTTTGTATTACTAAATCTTAGTTAGATCTAAGTGAAGTAAAAACGTTATTGTTTAACATAAATCGGCTACCTAAATATATTGTTTTAAGTCATAACCAGTTTTTAAAAATCTATTTTTTTTCTTATTTTCATTGTTGGACGGGAACAATTCGCCTTCTTCTGTCATTTGCCACTACTCAAACACTTCACAAAGCGAGGGAGAGCCAAAGATTTTATATATCCTACTAGACAGAGCAAACAAAATTATGATTAAACTTTTTCATTCCGTAAATTAAATATTTAAAATTTCTGGTTTTGCTCACCCTACCTCTTTAATTTGATAGTATAGCCTGACGTCACATCATAGTACCTAATCGATCCTATTCACCCTTACCATAATCACAAACTCGTCTAATTATTTGACGACGCGGATGTACGGACACTCCCTGTCTCCATACCGCCAAAAAAAAATTGAAAATTGGCTCCAAATTCTACGGTAGCAGGCTCATAACGAAGCTCACCCATACCGCGGTATCGAAAAAATTTAATAAAATTCTCTATTTCAAGCTCCTATGGCCCATATACACTATACATAAAATAATCTTCAAAATAATAAACTAATACAACAAATAACATTATGACTTATAAACTTATTGATTAAACTATAGCACACGAAGTGACGGCGTTGTGTTTCGCTGCGAAGTCAGTAGCCTCCCACAAAATCGTCGATACCTACATGACACCCTTCGGCCAAAACTGTCCTTTGAGAAAGGTGTCCAAACGATGAGTTGGCACCCGCACCACAGGCGTGGCTCCAACTCCTCGACTCTCAAAGTCCAGTTCGTCCTGACTCGAAAATACTCTACGATGTTAATGTAACCTCGAAACGTACAGCTGCGTCGTGGGTATTGCTGGACGCAGTAGCATGTTGGGTCTAGGGAATGCAATCTCGAAAAAGGCCGAGATTGATCTACGACGAAAATCGGGCGAGATCTCGCGAGATTAACGAGATTGTACTCGAGCATAAAAACGTCTTATTCGAAGCGCGGATTGACACGGACGTTAAAATATTATAGACAGATACGTCAAACAATGTTTAATGCAAGAAAATATATTGAAAAAATTCGTGAACAGGAATGTTTATCTTATAATACTTCTTTTTTGGTGGGTAAAAATCATACAAATGACATGTCCGGCCCTTGGGCGGAGCGGGAGATAGTGTCAGACTATTACTGCCTTCGTGCCTTTGATACCGGGGCTGAGATACGTTTCGGAACTAACCCTGGCCCCAATAGGCTTCGACCCAGTGCGCGCCATCGACGACTTGGGCTCGGTCCGGACAGTTACCGGACGGTCGGACAACCAACTACCCATTGTTCGCCGTCCGCAAGCCCGCGCCTATGGTTATCTTAAGATACTTATATTTTTTTCCTTATTTATTCAAATATTGTGATTATTTGAAAAAAAAACACAAAACTGCCAATCTCGCGAGATCTCGAAATTAGCGAGATCTCGCGATATTGTATTCATAGTCTCGCGAGATCTCGCTCGAGCCTCAATCTCGCGAGATTTGCATTCCATAATTGGGTACTGCTAGCGCGGTATTGCACTGATTCTGACAAGTAGGCTTCTTTCTCTTCTTCTTCTCTACATTTGTGAAGCCATTCTCATCGCTCAGCTTGTCCCCTTTCTTGTCCTGTCCTTTTTACCTGCTTGTCGCATTATTTGCAATACAGCAGGTTTGTTTGCGACACCAATAGCGGAATAGGCAGGTTTAGGGGTCGACGTACCTGCATGCATCATCACTTCGACCGGTGACGCGGGACGGCAACAGCGGACCAAGATGTAACGCAAGCATTTTCAGCAGCTCCCGATTCAAAACTGCTGATTGATGCATTTCGTGCTCCGCGACGTATGGAGTTGGAGTTGTTAGGTTGCTCTAGCTTGGATCGTACCGATCGTTGTTTTCATTTTAAAAGGCTACACTGCCGCTTTAATATCCTTCTCAGACGCTGTAAAAGAAGAAGCAAAACTGTTATATTTATACACTGACCTCTATATTTATATCAAAGATAATAAAAAAGAAGAGTGAATGACATAGTTTGCTGGCTGCTAAACAAAATTAAATTAAAAAGAAAGAAATTATTGCGACATGATAGGTATGAAAAAAGAACTAGAATTTTCATTTTTCTAAAAAGAATTAGCTCTTTTTGATAATGAATTTTGGATACGTTTTATTTAATTATTTAGTTCCTGTTGTGTTTGTATTTGGTTTTATAACTACGTGTGCTGGGGAAAATGTAAAAAAAAGTGTGGATGAAAATAGAGATGACAACGGCGAAACAAGCGATGACTCCAAAGACGAATCCCTCGACATCCCTGTTGAAAATGAACCCAATAACATTACGTGCACGAGAAGACAAAATAGTCAAATGCATGAAATACAGGATGCCTTTCACCAGCAGTTTCCATTCATGGCCGCTATAATGTCTCAACAAAATGAATATTTGTGTTCTGGTGTTATAATCTCCAATGGATTGATATTGACAACAGCTCACTGTACTCAATCTGCTTTAAGTTACGTGCTATTGAATACTACAACTGACAAAAAGGACGACACATCGATATCACTTCACGTTATAAAAACCGAAAGATTCCCTACCTTTAGTGGATCGGATTCATTGAAAGATGTTGGTGTCGTGTACACCGAGAAGCATAACAGTAGCATTGCAACAAAAATTACTCTCAGTAATTACACAAACCCTCGCAACGTCGTCGACTTAGAAGGTATAGGGTTTGGATTGAATGCCGATGTTGGACAAACAAAACGCCTTCAGTATATAGGCATGGAAAACCGTTCCCCGGAGGAAATATCAGACATTTTGAAAGTGTATTTTGACTGCGTTGAAACTAAGGTAGTCACGTGTTTCAAAGACACGGGTGGCCCTGTGTTATTTGATGGAGAGCTTATGGGTATTGTTATTAGAGGTCAAGACGAATGTTCCAGAGAAATGTCGGCCACTTATGCTGTAAACAAAAGGATGGTAGATGTTTTACCAACTTATACTTTTAAGGCATGGATTGATGAAAAAATAAAAAAGAATGAAGACCAAGGGTTACCAGCTCTGGCATCCTATCCGTCGCCGATTCTTCGTACCGTAGCAGCCAGTCCATCTCGTCGTCATAGACTGACCTATGTATATAGCTCAGGAACACAGTTTCCTCTGAATCCCATATATATCTTTACTGGATTTTTATGTACCTTGGTTTTTTATTAAAAAGTATGATTTTATTTTATAGCCATTTAAATTATTGGTGAACTTGCAATAAAAATTTTGAGGTCTATATCATTTTGTTTTTTTAAACTACCCATGATTTCGCATCTAATTCGCAAATTAATTTTGTTTTTGATCAAAGATTTTTTGACCTCAATTAAGGGCCTGCGCACACTCGAGACAAGCCAGTTCTGTTTAAGACGTCTCAGACAAAACTGTTTTGTCGACGAAGGTGAGTATATCACTCGCCTTCGGTTTGGCGTCGATACAGTACTAGTCATGGCTGAGACGATGACCCAAAGATTTTATATATCCTACTAGTACACTAGTAGTAGTTGTCGTAATCAATCTAGTACTAGGATATATAAAATCTTTGAGAGTAGGTACTTACATTCATTCTTATGACTTCCATTCAGGAAGCCATAACGGTAGATATTGTTTTTATGAACTGTTTGTTGAGAGCTCAAGCGAGCAAAGTAAGAAAATGAAAAACGCTTGGGTCATAGGATCTGAGTGTATGTCTTCTTTTCAAGGAAACTCACTGACTCGTCGAAAATGGTTACACTCTTACTAGTGCACCTTTTCATTAACGATTGCATCACGGCTTAGAGCGAGTTTTTTACGCTAATACGATCGACACGGACATTTGGCGCTCCGATTGGCTCGCTCCAAGATCTTAACCAATCAGAGAGCTAAACGCGCTAAACGTTTCAATCGCGTTAACATAAAAACAACTCGCACTCAGCCACACCCACAGGTGAGATCGTAGTCAAGCACTAGTTTTATTTTTGCTGGCGCGTTCTTTACTCAAAGACTGGCAGCATTACCATCTCAGATTACTTTTCCTTATTATGAGCTTTTGTTTAGTTTCAGCTCTAATACAATTTTGCATAGTTTGACCACTTCCCGGTTACCGATTCAGCTAAAATTTTGCATGCGAGTGTAAATCCGATGTTAATTTTTTATTTATTTTGTGGATGGATGGAGGGGGAGAGGGAGGCCAAAGAAAAGATGGATGGATTGTGTGAGGAGCGATATGAAAGAGAAGGGAGTTAGTGATGGCATGACGAGTGACAGGACGGAATGGAAGAAAAAAACGTGTTGCGCCGACCCCAAATAAAACGGGACAAGGGCAGGAAGATGATGAGTTACCTACATATAGAAACATACAGAAAAATAAAAAAAAGGTGGGATCGCGGTCAAACACACACAGTGTTCGACCACGATCCCACCTGATGGTAAGCACTAATGCAATCGTTGATGGTGAGGCAAAATTATCATGCCATTGAGGTGACCTTATAATGGTACCGGGAGGTCGCCAGAGGTACTCAAATAACCCTATCGTGTTTGAGCTTTTGGAATGGACTTGATGTTTAAAAACTTAACTTGCTACGAAAGAAAATATTTACATTTTAAATTTTTACTTACCAGACTTTTGAGCACATTGCCGGATAACGATGTGGAGGAGTACTTCAACGCCTGAGTATTTTTTTTTTTGGTTTTGAGTGTATTACATAGTTAGGTTTAGTATATAGACTTACTTAACCCTTCAGATACCGTCAATTAGAGACACAATAGTAAGACAATCGATGCGCGGCCACCGGTGGTCGCTTGGGGATTCATGAATTAATACTTAAGCCCTTTGAAACGTTTAATTACGTACTTATAAATACTTTTTAACCGACTTCGAAAAGGAGGAGGTCAATTGTGGACCTATTTCGAATTTTTTTTTTTTTTTGATTGAAAGGTTATGCTTCCAAGTTGGTCCCATAGAAATATTGTTATGATCTGATCATGAACTTCGAAGATATGGAACGGAACTCCTCATAGAATCATAGCAGAATTGTCGTAACAAGTAAAATTGCTTTGTTTATACGTGTAGTCGATGACTGATTAAAAAAAAAGGGGAGGGGATGTATCGAACTGATCTGGTGATGATAAAGCCGGAAGGTATATTAATGTAATCTAACCGTGCTTGGGATTATTAGAACCATTATGATATGCGCTCTGACTATAAGGTATTTAAGTTTGACTGAGGGGTACTTTTTAGTGGTGGTAGCATAACTAAAAAGTGTAAAATAAAAATATAACCGACTTCATGTACTTAATAACTTTAATTTCGGAAGTCGGTGTTAAATAAAGAAGAGACTAAACTATTATAGAAACACCCACTTCCAAAATTTAAGTTATTTTGTACTTTTCAGTGTTTTTTTAACATGAAGTCGGTTATTTTTTTTTTTTTTTGTAAAAAGTTTTAATTCGCCACTTGTTGAACATTGCCTCTGTTAGATCTCTCGCCCACGACGACTTTTTGTAGCGATGCGATCGCAAGCTGTTTGCCCTCGTCCACCCCACAATTATCAGTCGCGATGCAAACGCGATTTACGCGATACCGTCGAGCTTCTGTTGTGATACAAACGCGATTTACACGATACTGACGAGCTTCTGTCGTGATGCAAACGCGATTCAGTAACAACACAAAACATGTAAACAGTTCAATTACCAAATTGAGTAACGAAGATTTTTTCGAATGGGAAAAAGAGTTTCTTTTGGGACGTAACTACAAAACAGTTTTCAGATTTTTTCTTAGACTTGTTCTATGAGACCTTGCTTCATGCTAAATTTCAGTATTCTAAGTCTACGGGAAGTACCCTATGAATATTGATGCCCTTGAGAGTGTCGTAATACCTACACTTTTTTTCGACTTAATTCATGAATCCCCAAGCGACCACCGGTGGCCGCGCATCTATTGTCTTACTATTGTGTCTCTAATTGACGGTATCTGAAGGGTTAAACGGCTGTATCTTTTTTCTCTTACTCAGAAGTTTAATTTTTTCGGGATCGCAGTCCTGAGTATATGGTTTTAATTTCAACTAGATACCTCCTCGCGTTCTCGAGATAAAGGGACAGACGGAAAACAAAGTGATTCTAAAAGGGTTCCGTTTTTCCTTTTGAGGTACGGAACCCTAAAAATAAAGTTTTTGTATGTAGAATATTTCAGTTATGCACCACCCTCCACCTCACTATGCTGACTACAGCATCGTGATTGTATAACGCACTAGCGTAAGCATCGCTTCTGCAGCGCGTTGCAATACGCGTTAGTATGGTGAAACCCGTGAGTGAAACTGTCGTGCGTTTACAAAGCGCGCTTCGCTATAAATAGTCACCGTGGGCCTGAAAATCAGCGTCTTTCTACAACTTATAAAATCAAGTTTGACGTCTTGGAACTCTTGAAGTTGGCAACATTGGCTGTCATCATGTCATGTCTGACTGATGTCAGTTGTTTTGGGTTGATTGTCAAGTTATTGAGATATTTATCGAGTTTTTTATTTGCATTATTTCTGAAACGATGTTCTACGAGTAAATAAAACCATAAAACGTACGACTTATTTTATATAAAATAATATTTGTGCAAAGTGATACATTAAGTAATGTAGGTATTCTTTAGGATCGTAAGTAACATTCGGTTTATTCGGATTTTTGCTTTTGCAGGCTTCGAGAGTTCATAAGGATAAATGAATAGTGATCGACTAGAGGGGGTAAGCCTTTTATATTTTTTTGCTATATTTGTAACAATAAATAACCAATTGTGTTCGGTGATTAATGCATTACCGAAAATAGAAAGGAAAGTTAGACAAAGGCATTGTTCATAACAGGATATTTTTTAAAGTTCGCCCCTGAGATGACCTGTTTTAAGAAATCAGCTTAAAAAATTACAACAAGCTTTGTTATTATGGTATTGCATATTAGAATGTAGATACACATAAGAACTATTGACGCATATATACGTAGCAATTTTCTGCTGCTGCACTATAACATTTTACAATGATTAAAATATAACAATGTTTTTTCATGAATCCCCAAGCGAACGCCGACGGCCGCGCACCTATTGTCTTACTATTGTATCTCTAATTACCAAATAATGCAGATTATACATTGTCATTAGTCAGCCTATATAATAAACTAGGTTCTTAATTGTAGCTAAAAACATCATCTCCAGTCCCTACCCTTTTTCCAGCTATCTTCTAGGCTAACTAGATGCAGCTGAATCCTACTAATATTATAAAGTTTGTATGTATGGATGGTTGTATGGATGTTTGTTACTCTTTCATGCAAAAACTACTGAATGGATCTCAATGAAACTTGGTACACGAGTAGACCATATCCCAGAATAACACATAGGATACTTTTTATCCTGGGATTATGTACGCGGGTGAAGCCGCGGGCAAAAGCTAGTACTTATATATATATTTTACTTGGAGCAACTGCCTATCAGACCTCTACAATCCAGTTTCTGGGCAACATTATACTCCTTGGATAGACTGATACTTAGACTTTCTAGCATCTGACTGCCTGTTGGCTCCAGTTGCCATTTGTTAATTTTTGACAGTGATCTACCAATGAAAATCAGGGCCAACGGTTTGCCATACTTTTGAGGCATGAGGTGTCAGTATTGAAAAATTAATTTTGGTACTTGCTTAGTCTCAAACCTGTAATCCCATGTATAAACCCCAAGCGAACGCCGGAGTTCGCACACCCGTGGTCTTTCTATTGTGTCTCTAATTATCACGATTGAAGAGTTAATTCATGAATCCCCAAGCGACACCCGGTGGCCGCGCATCTATTGTCTTACTATTGTGTCTCTAATTGACGGTATCTGAAGGGTTAAATGTGGTTACTACTACACTAGTAACCACACCAATGTTATATTTTCCAGAAAGGGGGGGTTCCTTCTCGTCCATCAGCTCGACGGCCCATTCATAACTATAGACTTGAAAATCAAATACCAAATGAAATAATGGGTAGGTATGGAGTTGAAAGGTCAACTAAGCGGACAGAAAAAGATGCCAGACCAAGTTCACAGGCTCAAGGAGAAGATGTAGTCGACAATGTACAGAGGTATTGAACTACTACTATCTTGCTAAGTATGATAAAATTATATGACATTAATTATTTTTTTTGCAAGGGCTTGTTTATTATAAATAGTATCATGTCTTTAAATGAATAGCTCTGAAACTAAAAAACTAAATGATCTAGGACACACATATTTGCTAATTGCTTTTTGCAATTTGTACCTCAATCACAGATTTAGTGTGTATATAACAAAAAATATGTTTGCAGTACCAACACATATAAATTAAATACATATTTATGTTGGTACTGCAAACATAATTTTTACACAACATACTCATTGAAACCATCATCATAACTTACTCTCTAACATAGAGGCTTGGAAAAAGTCAAGGTTTTTATTTAATTCATGAATCCCCAAGCGACTACCGGTGGCCGCGCATCTATTGTCTTACTATTGTGTGTCTAATTGACGGTATCTGAAGGGTTAAATGCTAAATGTTTATGGTTTTAATAAGTATAATCGTGTACATACAAACATGTTATTATTAATGCATTTTTTTACATTTCAATAAACTGCAAACTGCAAAAAACATGAAATTTTGAATTTAATGGGCTATCCTTTTTTTTTTTTTTTTTTTATTATTGATAGGCTCGCGTTATTGTTTTTACCACTTCTTACTTACTGCATATTTTTAATTTTTGTTATCCTTAGTCTGCAATCAGTCTCACTAAAAAACATAAAAAATATGTAAACTTATTTTTACAGCAAAATGTCTCGTCAAATGAGTCCACTATCAATACGAAAAAAGAAATTACCAAGGAGTAATTCATATTCACAGGACGAGGAAAACACTGACGAGACGTGAGTCATTATCCTTTGTGTGGTTGCTCGTTGTCATATTCTAACATATATGTATGTGTATTTCAGAATATAGAACAAATCCATAATTATTCTAAAATATACATTTATGATTGGTGACCATAATTTATCATACAGCATTGCTCATTCATTTTGCCTTGACTGGTGTTTTTGTCTTGTTTTTATAAATCATATGAACATATTGGTTCCTTGGACTTAATTAGTGACTAAAAAATTTTTAATAGTTATGCATATGGTCTTGTGCCATCACCAATGAAGCTTTACTAAACCAAACAACATGAAAATAATACATAGATTCCACAACTGATACTTAGGAATAATGTTAATGCACCCTGGAATACTGAGCAATTAGTAAATTATACATTCCTTCAAATGGTGGATTGTAGAGCTATAATATGCAATGTTTTTTTGGCCCTGACCTGATAACATTGAGTCCAAATTGGATTGTTGAAAGTACTTAATCAATTTTTTTTCTTGGTGATACAAATCATTTTACTTATAAAATTAAAAAAAAAACATCTACGATCTTCGTAGGGGAGTTCACACACACACATCACACACACACACACACGCACCTATGCACACACACACACACACACACACACAACACACACACACATCTATGGCAGCACATAAGAACTAAACAACGAAATCCTGCATCGCCCAATTAAAGTTGCCCGCGCGATTTGCACATATAGGTACAACTGCGCGAAATCATCTATCGGGCTGTTGCCCAGATCTGACAAAACATCCATTTGGTCTGAGCATATTTCATTTTCAAAGGAGGTACCTACTTACTTTGAAAAGGGTGTAAACCACATGGGTCTTTACACCCTTTTCCGAATACCTACAAAAAATAAAAGTCAAGTCAGTAAGCCAAAACAAAGTCGACCGCGCTATACAGAATTATTTCACAGAATACTGTCCTTGAACCAATATGCTTGTCAAAGCCGGGTCCGCTGCGCCAATTTTCTAATAAAACATGTTATCTGTTCATATTCATTCACGCGCCTATCGGTTAGCAAACAATGTTCTTCTGTTAGCAAACACGAAAACACGGCACAGCGGACCCGGCTTAATAGTGTTAGTTTCATTGCGATCAAACCAGCTGCCGCAGAAAAAAGTTACCTTTCTGTAAGTGACCTTTGAATAAGGCCAGGCTTTTCTTTTTAGCATGCATAAATTTTATTTCTTTCATATTGTCACAACATCTTGTTTATCAATGATATTGTGGCATCTAGTATTTCGAAATCACATGCTGCTGCTTTTAAACTTACATCATCACAAGCTTTTCAATCATCATATTTTTATTTGTTTCATTGTGTGACTAAGCTTTTGTGAAAAGTCTATGTGTGTTTCATTGCAGCCATGTGCTTTCAAAATCTTTACCTGCAACTCTCCCGTCACATTTGTCTTACAGTGATGATTCTGATATTGAAGGAAACTTCTCTACTAATTCTATGAAAGACTCAAGAATTGAAGAGGAAAGTCATCACGATATTATGAATAGAAGTAATAGGAGTAATAGGAGCGTTACACTTGAACGTGCACACCCTACCGAACCGTCACCTTACCAAGAGAGGTTGCCGGTTTCGTCAAGAGGAATCAGCCAAGCCCAGTCCAGCAATACAGTACGAAATGTCTTTCTCATGTTAATAGTAATTGTAGCTATTGTGATGCACTGGATGTATCCCAATATGATAACATCAACAACAAACAGTCAAGATAAATCAACACAAACTGTGAATCATGATAAAATTATATTTGAAAACAATATGAAAATCCTCCAGGAAAAATATAATATTGATGATAATTCTATACTGAAGCTAAAAGCTGGTAAGTAATGTCGTAAATCGTCATTCTACTTTTATAGTAGACCTTTTGTTTTGGGAAAACATTAATAACTCCTACTTTTGATGGAGCAAGATGGGAGTATCAGACTTACTAGCAAAACCCCAGCTATGTTTCTACAGTTGCCCTGTGAGTTCCATGGCCGATGCTGGCCAGGGTCTCCTGCAAATAATCCCGCAGCCCTAGCAGGCATCGGCCCTAGAGGGGCCTGTCAATTTTACTGACACCTCTTTGAGGCGCGCGTTGAACACGACACGCCGCCGATCCGTGGGCACGCCACAATTATGGCGGTAAGTCCCCTCTTTGAGGCGTGGCTGGAAAGACCTCACGGCGTCCTTACCTTCCGCATGACGCAGGTCCTCACCGGACATGGCAAGTTCGGGAGGTTCCTGCATCGGATTCGAGCGGAAGAGACGCCCGGGTGCCGCCACTGTGCGGAACGCCCGGAGGACACGGTGGAGCACACAGTTGAGGTGTGCCCTGCTTGGGCGGAGCAACGCCGTGCCCTCGTGGGGGTGATCGGCGGCGGAGACCTCTCGCGCCGGGACTTGGTTCAGGCCATGGTCCGGAGCGAGGAGGAGTGGCAGGCGGTCGCCTCCTTCTGCGAAGCAGTAATGCTAGCAAAGGAGGAGGCAGACCGCATCAGGCAACGGCGCCCCCGCCGCCGCCGCCGGGATTCCGATCCCGATTTCCGGCCACCGTAGACGCGGGCTCGCGGACGGCGAGCCATGGGTAGCTCGCTGTCCGATCGTCCGGTAACTGTCCGGACCGAGCCAAGGCGTCGACGGCGCGCACTGTTCCCGCGCGCCTCAAG
The DNA here is from genome assembly GCA_949319445.1 of Mythimna lalbum. Taxonomy (NCBI): domain Eukaryota; kingdom Metazoa; phylum Arthropoda; class Insecta; order Lepidoptera; family Noctuidae; genus Mythimna; species Mythimna lalbum. Next base: position 17,238,020 of record OX439346.1, on the reverse strand, counting down.
GAGTTGTCAGCAACAGGAGGGGCCCATCTGGGTCGAAGCCTACCGGGGTCGGGGTTATCCGAAAGGAAACTAGAGCCCCGGTATGAAGGCTAGAAGGAACGGCGCGGGGTTTTTAGTCAGTAAGACTCTGACACTGTCTCCCGCTCCACCCAAGAGCGGGTTTCGTCAATGATGATTTTCCCCGTCGACAGAAAAAAAAAAAAAAAAAAAAAACGCCGCCGATCCGAGCTTGGTCCTTACCGCGCAGCAAGCTACCCATTGTTCAAGATTTCGTCAAATATTAGTGCTGCATTGCTTGCGGATGATGAGCAATGGGTAGCTCGCCGTCCGAATGTCCGGTAACCGATCGGACATAGCCCGTGTCGTCGACGGCGCGTAGTACCACACGTGCACCTCTAGGGCAGCGATATACACCACTATTTTTTAATTAGTACAAATACTATTTAAAGGTTTATTAGAAAAAGTATTGTTATTATTTATAAAGTAAGTCTCAATAAATAATATTCATAAACAGCAAAGTTATTAGCGTTTGTTGATGTCCCAAAATGTCACTCAATTTAAAGAAATATTGTACAGGCTATTGATATTGAATGAATGAATGGCGATCAAAATGGAAAAACACTGCGCGTAGTACTTTCTAGTTGCAATTGTTTGGTATTGATTCAATTGATGAATTTACCAATTATGTCAAATTTTCGTACACAATTTTTGGGATTTCGTTTTTTTTTTTAACTTTTAGTGATGTACAAGGTCATGGTAGACCAATGACCTGATCAGGGTCGCGGGAATCCGATGGATGCATGACGCACAAGACCGGTCGTTGTGGCGATACTTAGGGGAGGCCTATATCCGACAGTGGACGTCTTTCGGCTGATATGTTAGTTCATTGTTTGTTTCAGGTATATCAACAATATTCTCAAGAATGGATACCGGCTCCTTCATTTTTGTATACAACAGTAAAACAAACAATTTCAACTTCGTGAGATTCGAAAAATTTGCAGATGAAGTTGCGTATACTGCCGCAAGATTTTTACGTAAGATACATTCTATACGTTACTTTCAATATCTTTGCTTTCCATATGCTAGGAAACTGCGTACTTCAAATAATCTGTTACTGCTTGGACAAAGCATTCTCATATCTTCTGAGTTTATCCATCCTTCGTTCTATACAGGGTTATTTGTAAACACTAACAACCTTGCAGGACTGTATTACTAACATCATAAACAACAACTTTTGTTCTATGACTTTTTACAAAACATAATTCATTTAAGTACCAAAATCAAACCTTCAAGATTTCGTTGTTCTAACACATTTCAACTCTGTATTTTGCTATACCTACCTACGTCTGTATGACGCGACGCAAGCGCATCAAACACTTCTTCTCAAACTCTTCACCCGCCAATCCCTGCTCCCCTCCGCTATTGTACTGGAGAATTGCCTGTATTGTATCGAATGTTCTTTCATTTGCATTTAGTAAAAAAACATTATTTTGATATAACAAACAGACTTCAATTTCATTTATATAAATGTACGAGTATAGATAACTACCGCGCTTTTTAAATTACTTCTAAGGATGTAAAAAAACGGTTGCAATGATATTGTCTGACTGTCTTTAGTCATTTACTTCTTGTGGTTTTTAAACTCACAAAAAATTTGTAATCTGCCTTACTTGCTGTATTAATATGTAAGCTACTAATTATGTAATTTGTAACAGGTGGGGACCTGGTGACCTGTATTACAGGTGTTACTACCTTCCACAGGCACCAGCGATCCACAACCAAAAATTGCCAGCAATGGTTTTTAGTATAAAATTATATGTATTTTTTGGCTTGTGGTGAGAAAATAAACGTTATTATTATTATGGTTTTTTAGGTAATTTTTCTCAGGCCAATACCTGGTGTTCTATCGGAATCTCACGGGTGTGAACCAAGGTGAGATCCTAATAATTGAGTTTAAGATGGTAAAAGACTTTGTGCTGGATTTAAGTTATTATCTAAGTCCAGTTGTAAAAATTTTCTAACTATACGACACGTGTTCAAAATTGCCGCTTTTTGTAGTGTTAGATATGTGTATTTTGATAGATTTAGAACATTAAAACTATTGAATATTTGTTTTGGAATAACACCTGTTGTTGATATTATTATTGGGACTATTGTAACTCTATTCATTTTCCATACTCTGGTGATTTCCTCTTGTAATTCTGTGTACTTCCTAATTTTTTCCGTGATAGTTTTTTGTATGTTATTAGTGTTTGGGACTGCTACATCAATTATATATGCATGTTTGTTTTCTTTATCAACAAGTGTTATGTCGGGTCTGTTGTTATATATAGTGTGATCTGTAATTATAGTGCGGTCATAATATATTTTGTAAAATTGATTTTCTAAAACCGCTCTTGGTGAATATTTATAATATGGTGTGTATGGGTCTTGCATGAGTTTTAGTTTTGTTGCGAGTTTTTGGTGTATGATGTTAACGAGTTGATTATGTCGGTGAGTATAATCGTTCTGTGTCAATGTCATACAAGCACCCGTGATATGTTGTATTGTTTCAGGTTTGCTGTGACATTTTCTGCATAAATCATTCCTTACTGTACTATCTTTTATTATATATTTTCTATAATTTTTGGTATTAATGACTTGGTCCTGAATAGCCAACATAAACCCTTCTGTTTCAGGAAACAACCCGCTTAGTTCTAGCCATTTGTTGGAGGCTTCTCTGTCTATATGCAATTGTTGTAAATCTTTGGGATGTCTTCCGTGTAACTCTTTTTGCCTCCATCTTCCATTTATCTCTTCTATTTGTTGCGCTTTATTTACTGTCTCAATATTATCATCATCACTAAGGTTTAATGGTGTATAATGTTTATCTATATCTATTATTGTTTTATGTAAATTACTGGTAGTTTTCTTCCGCCTGAAAAATTGTTTTAGATTTATTATTTGTCTTTTATGTAGATGTGAAATTTCGGTCAAACCTCTTCCTCCTTCTTTTCTGGGCAATATAACTCTTTCTATCGCAGATTTCGGGTGGTGATATCTGTGTTGTGTCAGCATAGTTCTTGTTTTGACTTCGAGACTATGTAATTCTGTGTTAGACCATTTTATTACCCCGAAAGAATAAGTAAGTATTGGTACCGCGTAAGTATTAATGGATTTGAATAAATTTTTACTAGACAGGTGCATTTTGCATAACGAGTGTATTCTACTATTGTATTCTTTTTTTAGTTTATCTTTAATGGCTCTGTGTTCTAAAAGTCGAGCTTGATTATATCCTAAATATTTATACAGTTCTTCGTCTTTAATTGCTTCTATTGTTTCATTGGTTTCTGTCAAATAGTTTCCTTCTACAATCTTTCCTTTCTCTATATTTAGTTTACGGCATTTGTCTAGTCCAAAATCCATTTTTATGTCTTTCGAAAATGTAGTTGTAATATTTAATAAATCGTGTAAATTTGAATTTTTATTAGCATAAATTTTTAAATCATCCATATATAATAAATGTGTAATTTGGTGTAATATTGACCTACCATTTTTTATATCAAAACCTAACTTAGAATCTATTAATGATCGGGAGAGTGGATTTAGGGCTAAACAGAACCATAGAGGGCTTAATGAGTCCCCTTGAAAAATACCTTTTTTAATCGCTACTTCATCCACGGTTATGTTTGCTGTTTCAGTTTGTAATTTAAGTGTAGTTCTCCAGGATCCCATTGTACTCTTGAGAAAATTTATTATTAAAGGATTAATTTTATAAATATTTAATATTTCGATCAACCAAGAATGCGGAACGCTATCAAATGCTTTTTTATAATCTATGTATGCTACGTATAAGTTTTTTCTAGATCTCTGAACATATTTTAAAATAGCGGAGTCTATGATTAATTGCTCTTTACATCCCATATGCCCGCGCCTACAACCTTTCTGTTCTTCTGTTAGGATGTTATATTTTTCAGTGTGTTTAATAATTCTATGTGTGATACAAGATGTAATGATTTTGTATAAAGTTGGTAAGCAAGTAATAGGTCTGTAATGTGAAGGATCCTGGGTTTTTTTAGATTTTGGGAGCATATATGTAATTCCTTTAGTCAAAAAATCCGGAATATTTTGATTGCCTTTTAGAATATCACTTATTTGTTCTGCTAACGTTTTATGAAGTGAATGAAGTCTTTTTATCCAAAAATTATGTATACCATCTACTCCTGCTGCTTTCCAGTTATGTGTTTTATTTATAATTGTATTTATTTCAAGCGCATCTATATCTTCAAAAGGCATTTCGTTTATAGTTTCTGATCTACGTACTTCCTCTTGTATCCATTTAGCGTCTTTATTATGTTCCGTTCCGTCAGACCAGATTCTTTGCCAGAATTCTTTTAAAGCTTCTTGAGATGGAGGGTTTAAGATTCTTGTATCATTGCCTTTAAGTTTTCTATAAAATTGTTTTTCATTTATTTTAAACAATATATTGTTATCTTTTCTTAATTTTGCTTTTTTATATCTTGCTAGCCTATGGCTCTTAACAAGAAGTTTTTGTTTTAATGTGTCTAAATGATCTTCAATTCGTTTGTTAAAGTTTTCATGTGTACTGTGTTGTTTAGTATTATTGATAATCTGTTTGACTTTTCTTTCAAGTTTACTTGATGTATTACCGTTTTTGTACTGTGTTAGTCTATTTATATCTTTTCTCAATTGCTCTATATCTGATTCTAATCTTTTTTGCCAAGGTGGATCATTTGTTACTCTGTTACTTTTAAAACTTCTGTCCGTATTTATTTTTAATTTAAAGTAACTTGCGATTGAGATAGCTACGCAATAAATTAACGAATGTGTGTCACTTAAGTTTTCTAAAGATGTAAGCCTCAAAGGAATAATTTTTTGATTAAAAATATTAATTATATCGGATAACTTGCGAGATGGTCTCATTTTTGGTAATAACGGTCTACAAGTAGGATCAATTTCCTTATATTTTAGCAAATTTGTTTCTAATTCGTTACTTAATGAATCTACTAATGATGAATCAAAATCAGTATTATTTTGTATCTCAATTAATGTGGAATTATCTAAAATAGATTGAGTGGTGTTTTGTGTACTGTCACTTGTACTTGTAACAAAATATTCAGTCCCTGGACTCGTGTCGAGTTCCAGGGAGGTGTTATTATAATTGTTTATTGGTTGCGTAAGGTTTATTCTTTCCTCTTCTTCTTTCTTCAATTGTTCTGTTATTTCAAATCTAATTCTATCTATAGTGTCGTCCGATAACAACTTATTTCTGACAATGACCCTTCTTTGGTCTGCTATTCTTTGCTCAGTTACATTTATTTCTGGGTATTGTAACTTAAATTTTTCAAATAATTGTGTGCAGTACATGGTTCTGTCCTCTTCAAGTTTCGTAACATGAAAATAAGTACGCATGATGAATATGTTCATATCTTCAGTCCATTTCATGCGCACTCTGGGTTTTCCCGCTTTGGTGGTCGCTGGCTGAGTAGCTGATGCCGCCTGCGAAACATCCAAGGCGAGTGTAACTGCTCTACTGTCCTCCCTATTATCTAGTCTGTCTGTTGGTTCGGCTGTAGTATTTTTGTCGGGGAGAACCCGCCTGCTCAGTCCCCCACCGCCGATGGGTCGTATGCTGTGACACCCAGCATCGGCCCCAGGTGCGCCCCGACGATTGCCCTCGGGTAGCGGTCCTATACGTAATCTCATTGATCTAGTCTCCATTTTGAATGGGTTTCCAGAGCCACGTTAGCCACGCCAGTAATTTCAGCTTCGTGTGTCCGCCCCCCACGTGATTAGATGGTCAATCAGGACGTGTGGTTGTTTAGGGGGCTTATTATTATTATTATTATTATTATTATTATATTATTTTTTAATTTCATATCAAATTTTCAGGTAACGACATCTCGTCAATACGACACACAGTCGTTGAAAGCTACAACCTCGATATGCAAGAACATGGGGAGCTGATCTCGCGCTACCGGGAAGACGTCGCCAGATCCGGTGTGATGCTTGTCAAAGAGATCGACGCAGTGCCCTCGGACCTCGCAATGGCCTTCCATTACTATTGCGATGAATATGATCCACTGGTCAAAAGAAGCGCTATATTTTTCACGCTAAATATGGCAAATTGTTCTAATACGTCAGGTAAGAAATAAATAATAGACTTGCTTAAGGCGTACGCTGTAAAAGTATAGCGGTCTGTTGGTGTCTCATGTGATTTGGCTACGACCTGAGATCATCATCATCATTTCAGCCAAAAGATGTCCATTGTAGGACCCAGGCTTCCCCAACTATCGCTATAATGACCGGTCCTATGCGTCTCGCATCCATCGAAATCTCGCGACCCTCATCAGATCATAGGTCCACCTTGTGGAAGGCCTTCTTCAGGCATGTTGCCGACACTCTAGAACCTTTCGGCCCCATTGACCATCTGTTTTGCGTGTAATGTGCCCAGCGCTCTGCCACTGGCGATTCTTCGAGATATGATGGTAGACTTGGTTCTCCTGCTTATATCTCTCCTAATGTGATCACACAGGGAAACCCTGAGGCTCTTGTGACCTGAGATGATATATCTTAACTAGTGATCCACCTTGGCTGAGCATGGATGTGAAACACAAACCTTCCTTGATTATTATTCTTTTTGTCGGTGAAAACCGCATCAAACTCTCTAGCGAGATTTAAGAGGAGTTAGCGGATAAACAGACTCTCAGAAAGCGACTTTGTTTTATACTATATGAAAATAAAGTTTATGACGATTTTTTTTTATTATTGATGGACTTGATCACTATTTCACCTGTTGGGAGGCGATTATATGATTGACTCACTCAGAAGTAACCTAGCCACTCTTGAAAAAATATCTGTTAAGAGCCTTGTCGGCTGGAGAAATAGTACATTTTCATACAAGTACAGCAAGTTTGTCATTGCAACAGAGGCAAAATCCGCACGAGCCGTAGGCGGAGCCCTAGGGCTGCAGTGACAAATTTGCACGTAGGTCAAACGACTTTTTTCTATACACTCACTGAAATTAAAAATAGTCCAGTCAAAATAGACATTCCAGTTTGCATTAATTCCCAACAAGCTGGATTTTTGTGCAGGCCTTGAATACGTCATTACAAATGATATGTTAAAAGTCCCCATCGATCCCGCTTGTGCGTTGTTTTTTATTCGAGGTCAAAGGTCACAAATTTGCGTTTTTTGCGTATACCTCTGAAACAACGAGAGCTATCGAAAAATGGTTTTGTCAAAGTTTGTAGATCGTAAAATTTTCTACAAAAAAGATCTCTTTTTTTAATTTTCTTTTTATTTTAAGATACTTTTGAAATAATGCTGTTTGGTGAGCATCTGAATAAATATTATAATTTAAACGATATTTTTAATTTTCAGATCCAAAAACTATGCATGATTTCATTGAGAAATGTCTTGCAAGGAAATGGAAGACCGTGCCACCAGAAAATATGAGACCATTGCTAACTAGAGTGGTTGATGTAATAATTGATGTCACCAGTGTATTTTAAAATCAGTATTTATGAAATAATGTTATAATTTGTTATCTTTTACGACTTATTTATTTATAAGTTTTAAAATAAAATTATTGATATTGTCATAATTTTCTATTATTGTTCCTGTTAAATCAAAGTAACAATTTTGAAAGAGTAAAGTTATTTTATAATTAATTTCACTAACATAAACTATACAAGGCGCCAGATAAACTGAAAATAATGTACATTGACCTTTTCCTAATATCTCCAATATAATCGATGTTACCCTAAACACCATCAATGAACTGTTTTTCAGAAAAGGTAAAGGGTCAGGATAGATGTCGACTCAAGACAGCTTTATGTCTTTAATTCTTTTTTTGAAATTAACGTTTTGAACGCCAATCACTTGTAAGTTCGAGATTTTCGTGCCCTCAGCGCCACTACTTGATAAGAAATAATAATAGTATAAAATAAATTTACGACTTTTACAAGACTTTTTATTTTGTTTTTATGGAAAATTGCCCTATTATAAGCCATATTTTTAACTTTTTCACACATAATAAGTTCTTGTTTGTTTTATGTCGAAAAGGTTAAGAATCTCAATAAATGTAGGAGGGGGTCAATGACCGTTATTCCAAGTTTATTTGGAGCCGTCCTTAGTGTCCAAACAAATGATGGTACACACAATAATATTACATAGGTTTATCTAAACAGTCTAAGCACTATTGTATGGGCCAGAGAGCACTCTGGTCGGAGGTGTTGAGGTCAGGGCCATCATTGAGGTCGTCGAGACTGTCGGGCTCCAGTTCGTTGTTGTTGCGTGCAGGAGAGTAGGATGCCGGAACATCCTCTTCCTCGTCTTCATCATGCGACTCCTCAGATTCATCTGATTCATCATTTCCTGGAACAAGAAGCCACAATATCAGTTTGTTGTAAAATCAAGTTCTCTAGTTTTACGGCCTGTTCACTATTTCGGTCTTAGCGGCGAGCGGGGCGGCATCGGTACGCGGGCGCCCGGCGCTATGAGCGGTTTCTTTTTTTTTAATCTTTATTTAAGTGGACTCTGTCAACATGACGATGTGGCCCCTTAATTCTAATTATAATATAACTTTTATGGCTGAATACATCTTAACTCTCTAAAAATTTATCTAAGCTAAGGGGTGGGAGCATCGCCCAGCCGTTGTTGATGGCAGCGGTGTCAAACGTCGTAGCAAGGTCGTAAACGGGCCGTTATGGGTTAGAAGATAAAATAGCCCTTGGATTCGTTTAGATACACGTTATTGATCTACCCATAGGTACGACTGATGGACTGCAAATTTCGGGAGAACCAAAAGAAATCCAGTCCATGGTCCAGAGCAATATAAAAAAGGAATAGTATGCGATCGCCTCCAACGAAGCAGTAATGCTAGCGAAGGAGGCAGCCACAAACGTGCGGGAAAGGACTTCCTCACGCCCCTGCCGCCGTGATCCTGACCCTGATTTTCAGCCACCGTAGACGTGGGTTTGCGGACGGCGAGCAATGGGTTCTCTACACATACAACACTACTGGGTCGCCGTCCGGCCGTCCTGTAGCCGACAAAGCCAGAAATGTCAGCAAGAGAAGTCTGAATGATTTCCTATGTAAAAAAATACTAATGAAGAATAATAATTATTATTATTTTGAAAGTGGCACCGGTGACTGTAATGTTGAGTGTACGCAAAATACGTGCTTTAGTCGTGGAGTTGCAGATAACAGCCCGTTTTACCTATTACCTACCTAATGTTGAGTGTACATGTGGATGGATAGATTGAGGCTAAAGAAAAGATGGATGATAGTTTGAAAAATTATATGAACGAGAAGGGGAACAGAGGAAAAAGTAAGTGATCAAAGAACTAAAAGAACTCTATCACAATTTATTTGAACAAATTTAATTAACAGTACTAAACCGAACCTTATAAATGGTAATAAAAAAAAATGTGATTACAATACATACAGTAGTGTACACCATTCAATTGCACAAAATAAAAGCTAAATTAAATGTGGAAATCAACACTGTTGCTGAGTGCCTAGCAATTATATAAAAATCCTCTGTACCTTCTTCTTCATCAGTATCTGCTTCTTCTTCCATCGGCTCAGGGTCAGCTTTTCCCAGAGGAGCCCTCTTCATGTACTGCTGTCCAATCGAGTTTAACTGTAATTAAACCAATCAAATGTAAAAGCTATTGTTAAAAACAAAAGTATGTTTACTGAAGTACTTTCAAAGTTCATGATCTTTCTTCACTCGAATTTGTAATCCAGCTTGACCATAGGGCGGGTAACTATAAAAAAAAAACATCAATCAGTGAATTTACTTCACTGTGGTAACGCATTAATGACTGATGATATCAACTTATTGATAACCTAACTACCTACGTGCTTAAAAAAAAACAATCCACGTAGGCATCGAAATTGGACCTTACTAGGCTCCACAGGCACGCTTGCTGTAATCGTTTGCTGCCCAGCAGTGGGATACTTAAATCGGAAAATAAAGAAGATAAAGAAATAATAGCCCGAATGGTTCAATACTTGCCCAATGTTGATTAGCCTGTTCTAATGCAGTTAATTCTGTTTCTTCATCGCATGGGCTATCAGCATTAAACCACAATGGGTCCACTAGTCGAGGAGCTAACACTGGAAAAGGAATATTCATTGTTAATATCAATGAGAATACAAAATCAACAGTTTTGTAAACAAACAAAACAAATAAACGTCAAATCGTCAACGACTGAACGACACTGACAGAAGCAGAAAATATCATCTATGGTCAACGGACAGATTGATTGCTTTTTATAATGTTTTTGATTTGGGTACTAAGTTGTTTAAACCATGTCTTTATATCATGTAAAACATTCTTTTATTTTTGCAGAAATTAGTAAATGTATCGAGTGAGCCTTCTCGACAAGTTTCGTTAAAGTAGGCAATACTATAAAAAGAACAATGTCAACTAGGAATCAATTTGTGAATAATTAAAATAGCCACTGAACTTCATTTGAAAAAATCCGGCACAAGGAATTGAATTCGCCAATTATTTTGTTCTAATAACACTTGACTTTTAATTTAGCAGTCCGTGGATATTCTATATTAGGACAACCACAACTTTTGCGCTGAGAAGATAAAGTTCAAAATTTAAAATTACGTAATGAGATGGTGATTTTACAAAATAAAGACTACAAAGTTGAATTTCTTTTGTGTGAATATCAGTTTTTTCAATTTTGGTGGCGAAACCGTTACTGCAGCTTTCGTAAAAATTAGGAACCTGAGTCACAAATTTTCAGGAAAACAGGTAAAAGTTGCTTCGCTTCAGTTTCTTTTCCTCGGTGTTTGCGAGAATTAGGGTCCTGGGTCCCTGATTTTAACGAAAACTGAATAAAAAGTTTCGCCACCAAAATTGAAAAATTGTGATATTCACCCTTTTTTCGTTGACACACTTTAGGTATATAAGGAACCCCTATACTGAGAATATCACTCTAAAACAAATTAGGTTCATTTGTTTTAGAGTACTAATCAAACAACGAAGCAATCAGTTAATGGTGCTCTTACTACCTACTTTACGGTCGACTGTAAAAACCTTCACACGATTTTTCCGTCTTTCTCAGGTCTTTGCTTTGAGTACCTAGGTACATTACAAAACCAGCAAATGAGCAAGGCTCGAAACTTAATTTAAAGGTAGGCGATAGGAACAGATACATTTAAGCAGTCTAAAAAAGATAGTAGAGGTACCTACTCATCACAGTCATCACATGCCATAGGTGTCTATTACAGAGATTCCGAAAAGGTGCTTATTGGCAGATAAGTATTGCTAAAACTGAATGAAATTCAGAAAAAATGACAATCAAGCCCTTGACGCGCTTAAAACAACATTCAACATGACTGAATCTCCTTATCACGGTCGTAAACTTTTTAACGAGCGCTTGTTCATTGTTAATTTCGTAAACATTAACAAGATAGGCAACTACTTTTTATGAGAAAGAAGCTATTGAGCATTCAGCCGTTAAATTAAACTTACACTGATCGCATATGTATTAATCTTTCTTAGAAACAAACATGTTTTCGTATTTAAGTGAATATCGGATAATATTTCTCTCTTATTGGGTAAGTTAAATATTTTTTTATAATACCTATACCTATGTCAGCCAGTCAGTCATTTAGATTATATAAACATGTTAGATCTATTTTCTTTTTTTCACTTTTCGACAAGATTTTTGTTTTATTCGGATAATGTGTAATTATAATTCCACCTAAATAATTTTTTAAACATTTTTGCAGATACAAACAGCGCTATCGATGGCGTTATTGAATAAAAATCCTCTGTACTTCGTCGGTAATGAAGCTGAAAACGATGTTTCGGAGTACATAGTCTCCAAAGGGTATTTGCCTCATGAAAAAGATTTGCCAAAGTCCACGATCCTAAAAAACGTTGGTAAGTCAACAATGAAAGAAAATTCTGTTAAACATTAATTTCGGCTGGTTATAATTAATTTCGTTGAATAATTAATTATTATGCATCGAAATTAGGTATGCAAACATTTCACCGCTGATATTGATAGGAGTAAACAGTTTGCATAGAGTCTCGCACTTGACAACTCTAACTAGGTATTACTGTTAACTATTCACTCTTGACTTATAGCCAGGTTATTCTACCTACGTAGGTCCTTTAATTAGGTAGATTAAACTTATGCATTATATACGAAAACGCTTATCGTTTGAAATAAAAGCACGTAAAGTTGTTGGTGGTCTATGGGGTTTTCGAAAAAATACTGTGACTGAAACGCGAAGGGCAACTGAAGGAATAGGTACAGATGTGTTTTAGTTAGTAAAAGTCTGACACTTCCTCTAGCTCTATCCACAAGTATTCAATGGTTTCCCACCCCGCGAATAAAAGCCATTGGTCCTGCCACTGATCTCTCTCCAGTCGTATGGGATCTAACTATCAGGATAAAGGAACTGAGACTCTGAGAGTGCACCTGTATTCGCACACACACTTGTGCACTAAAATGCAAAGGCACATTTGGTTAATCTGCATTGAGAATGATCACCGTGATTGAGATTCTGTCGGAGGGATTATTATTATTTCATGAATCCCCAAGCGACACCCGGTGGCCGCGCATCTATTGTCTTACTATTGTGTTTCTAATTGACGGTATCTGAAGGGTTAAAGAACATTAACAGACGAGATTTTCTTATGAATGTTTTTCTTTTTCAGATACCGACGTTACGTATCTCCTTTCAAAACTGTCAGACGATGAACTCATTAAGCTTCTTCGTGAACAACCTAATAAGATTGAATATAATTTGAAAGATATAGTCAAAATTGCTACAGAATCAAAGGATGCAAAAAAATTTAAAACAGTAGTCGAGTTACCGACCAAAGCTTTTTCGGCATTCAATGATAACTTCGAAAATCATAAAAAAAATAAGAGATTTCAAAAAGTTTCAGACAAACCTAAATCAAGCGGAGCTTTTTTTCGGTTAGAAAATAAAGAAGTGGACCCTTATTCTGCTAATAGTGTTGGAGATCCTCAGTATGCTGCTATACAAAAACTGAACAACCTATTATATAGCCGTCCCTCAGAAGTGGATGTAGATAGTGGGAATGACGATGAAGATGAAAAGAAAGCATTGCTATTTGATGTTCTTGTTGCACAATTAAAAACACTCTGTTGTAAAAGAAGTAAACCGACGAAAAAGAAGGACAAAGGCACTTTTAAACTCAAAGCCTTGTTAAATGACATAATGCCTCAAGAAATAGTTCAAAAGCCTTACATACCAGAGAATACCTTCTCACAAACTATGCCTAATGAACACATGTTCTTAATTATAAATGACGAAATAAAGAGTAATGGGAGTGATGATGGGCTCATCTCGGTAGATCCAGAAAGTCTTGGGTCAAATAGCAGTGTCATATTTTTGGGTCCAATCGCAACCCCTCTTTCAGAAGCCCAACTAAGAATAGTGGTAAGTATCCATTCTCCTTAGTGTGTGCCAGGGCCGGGAGTGGGCACGATGTAGGCTGAAACATTACACCTTTTTAGCTCCCATTTGATTAACGTCACTTTTTAACCATTTTCAATCTTGGGATTTAAAAGTGGTTCCATGGCATCCAGATACTGTTGACATTGATAAAACCTATGAGAAATTCAGAGTTCTATAAATGTTACTTAATGTCATAACTAATATTTCTCGTCTTTTCAGATGACCCGTATTACAAATGAACTATCAAAACCAGAGTATATGCCACTTTTGCAGCAAATAGCAGATGGCACTCTGAGTGATGATAATATAAGGCTTGTTAACAGCTTGGTATCTGGACCACAAACACGAAGATATATTAAGCCCCATAGATGCAACCACCAGTCCAAACTAGCACAGATACATGACGGCGGTCCCAAGTGGCTAATATGTACAGGATACTTAAATATAAATACACCGAGCTTATACGATTAAACTGAGGGTTTATCAAAGTATTTATTAATGTAACATAAGTTTTAACCTTAGAGCACTTAACCAAGGTAAATGCTCTAAGGTAATAGCCGATGTAAAAAATAAACTAAAAAGTACAGCTAGAGTGTTCGTCGAGGGAAAGAATACTTTAAATACTGCCTAAAATGGTTAGAATGCGAACGGTAGCTTTGCAGCTTACCTACTTTGGTAGGAGAAACAACCTCGTATTGACTTGTTAGTTAGAGCAAAATACATGCGAAAGTATATTATTATAATCAAAGTATAACAATCAACACCCAATACGTATCTTTGATAAATAGTATTTAAAGTCTGAAACGAAACGATCGAGCACTCTATGTACAGTCAACAAGAAAGTTAGTTAGAATATTGATTAATTTATTTATTTGTGTGCGTATCATATCACACTGAGATAAGTACCAATGTTTTAAATAAAGCCCAATGTAGAACATTAATAGAAAGAAGCTGGAAGTGAGATGCGTGTACTGCAAAACTAGACTTACCTATTAATAATTTGCTGAAGTAATAAAAATCGTCTGGATAGTCTCATTTTTTAAATGGCTACAGTTTTACGGGGTACATGTGACTTGGGTGGGCGAAAGATTGGCTGCAATGTTGATCGAAGAATGTAGGTAAACACACAATGCGACATATATAATATCTATAATTGTAAAATGGGTAGACTATGTAGTGTGCCCGCATCACTCTGTCCGCCTACTGTACCTAATGTCCAAATCATGTATTATTTATGATCTCTATTTACATGTAAGTATGATATTTTACAATAAATCTACGAAGGTGATTCATTTCTGTACCTGTAATACTGTGAATAACTTTCGCAGAAAGTAGCACACAATATAACATTAAGTAAATGGTACAAACTGTTTTTTTTTTAAGTATCCCTGTTATTCATTCCATTTATTGACTATATTGAGTCGTTTAGACAGCATACCTACATTTAAACTTTAGCATTCATTAACCCTTCAGATACCGTCAATTAGAGACACAATAGTAAGACAATAGATGCGCGGCCACCGGTGGTCGCTTGGGGATTCATGAATTAAGACTGGAAGTCGACCGACCCCTTATTGTAGTTGTCAATGTTGTTCCAAAAAAAAAGAAACTCGAAATTTCAATAATTATTCATGCATGACTAATTGTTGCTTACCGTCAATTTATTATCAATGTTGAAATTAACATTTTTACCTTTAACTTAACCGTACCAAAGATTTTAAAGAAAGATTTTATATATCCTACTAAAGTACTAGGATATATAAAATCTTTGAACCGTACATGCGATCCTTGAGGTACAAAGTTTTTAAAAACAATTTTTTATCTGTGGTAAATTAAGAGTTAGGTTAGGATAAAACAGTTTTGAGCATAGTAACGGATAAGTACTAAAATTGAAAAAAAAAATCCTTTATCACGATATATTACTATATATTTAAATACAATTTGCTGAAAAAAAATCATCAAGTGAAAAGAATGTGATGTGATGATGGCAGAAGACAAAGTTATCCGATGTGGTTGGTTAACAGAAGATCCACTTTACACAAAGTATCATGATGAAGAATGGGGACGACCACAACATAACAGTTATGCTTTGTTTGAAATGTTGTGTTTAGAAGGACAACAAGCAGGCCTATCATGGTTAACAATATTGAAAAAAAGAGAAAATTATCGGAAGATTTTTTTTAAGTTTAACCCGCGTAAAGTATCAAAATTAACTGAAAAAGATGTGAACAAATGTCTAAAAGATTCAGGAATTGTGAGGCATAAAGGAAAAATAGAGGCAATAATAAACAATTCCAAGTGTTTTGTAAAAATGGAAAACGAAGGCGAAGATTTTGCGAATTTTGTTTGGAGCTTCGTGAACGGAAAACCCATTGTCAACAGTTGGAAACACTACAAAGAAATCCCGTCTGAAATACCAATATCTATCGCATTGTCGAAAGCCTTAAAAAAGAGGGGTTTTAAATATGTTGGGTCTAAAATTTGTTACGCTTTTATGCAAGCGTGTGGTCTTGTGAATGATCACGAAATCACCTGTACATGTTTCAATAAAAAGTAAATGTTTATTGACAATACAATTTTATTTAAAACTGGTTGATAAACATAGGAGATTTAAAAGTATCATCAATAAGTTTCTATTCCAGGTTAAGGCCCACTAGTGTGCTAAGTTTAATTATTATAATTATTTCTTTATTGACAGGCAATTAAGGCACATAAATAAAATACATAATAATACAGTCTTATAAACAAAATAAACTACTTAATACATATTAAATGTTAATTAATACGTATGTAGTTCGAGTGTGACGAAACTGGCGATTTGTGAGTTACACACAAACTTTCACCTTTACAATATTAGTGTGATGTGATATTTTCCATCACGATTGTAATTTTATTGGCAATAGATAACACCACTATTTTACATCAGTTTTGAATAAATAAATACCTAACATGTTTACAAATTATCTATCGGTAAAAAGTTTTTTTTTTTTCATTTGACAAACTATCGAGAATACATATCAGCAGTCTTGCCATTTAAAAAATAAAATATATAGTGAAGTGGATCGATCAGGCTCTCACAGGAACGCGATTAGGCTCTAATAGAATAAGTTTTTAAATTATAGTCCACATTAATTTAGTTATTTTAACATGCGCAGTCCATGCTATAATTATCAAATAATATTTATTAGTTATCAAATTATTTGTTTTTTGAATAACCTACATTTTCAGTTAGTGTAGTTGTTCATTGTCAGACCCTGATCGCGTTTATACTATAGACATATCACTGTATAGACAATCTGTGGGTGATTTTGTGACGCGACACGACATCTTCCTTTTTCGTATGATTGCCACTTTGATATATCTTGTAATCAACCTCAGACGCGCCGGCTACACGTTAATAAAAGTCATAATGGCGGAACAACGTGAAAGAACTTTCCTCATGATTAAACCCGACGGAGTCCAACGTGGACTTGTTGGAACCATCATCGAGCGTTTTGAGAAGAAAGGATTCAAGTTGGTCGGACTTAAATTCATGTGGCCATCTGAAGAATTACTGCAAAAGCACTACAGTGACTTGTCATCCAAGCCCTTTTTCCCTGGTCTAGTGAAATACATGAGTTCCGGACCAGTTGTTCCTATGGTGTGGGAAGGCCTTAATGCAGTGAAAACCGGCCGTCAAATGCTTGGTGCTACAAACCCAGCTGATTCCCTTCCCGGTACAATTCGTGGTGACCTCTGCATTCAAGTTGGCCGCAACATTATCCACGGTTCTGACAGTGTGGAGTCAGCTCAGAAGGAAATCGCCCTTTGGTTTGGTGAGAAAGAAGTCGTCGGATGGACACCAGCTGCCGAAAACTGGGTTTACGAGTAAACTGTAGTCATCGTTATAACCTTTCACCACGTGTAATAGGTTCTTTTAAGTTTAATCAGTGATTTATATATTAAAATCTTAATTTTATATGTACTTAGTTTCTTTTAATTTAACCCCATTTATATAAATCTCATTTTGTTTACATGTGCTTGCTTGGTTTTGACGTGTCAAAATTAATCACAAGTAAAATAGTTAGCAATGTTTTCATTGAAATACATTAATAATTGCCCTTGCTCAGTGCCGATCAAATGTGTACTTCTCGGTTTCGAACTTGCATCCTGCTTGAAACTGATCTTTATGTCATTAGATCTAGATACGGGTGGCAGGCGAGGTACTACTATACACCACATGTTGAGTAATTTTTCTAACTGCTTGGTTTAAAAAGTATAGTAAATATGGTTGGTTTCACTAAAAACCATAAAAGCAGGTTAAAAAGATGTCATACCTACTCGAAAAGTACTATGCGTTCCAAATAAGAATAGGAAAGTCAATAACCTTGATCGTGAAAAGGATGGTTTGCAAAAAAAACTTATTGGCGTATGTATCACTAAAGGGTTTCTTTTAGCTTTTTGCTATAAATTTCACGAAAACCGAAGAAAAAGTCGGCACCAAAATCCGTTTACATGTTGGCTAGGGATGGTGGTTCGCCGAGGCTGGGCCCACGTAAACGCACCATTACTTGTTTTGTTCATCCTTCCCAATTTCTTCTATTCGACTGTATGACGTGATGTCACAATATGGCAATCGATCCTATTCTTATTTGGTACGCATTTTAAGCGACATGTATTTACGTAGACAAAGCCGCATTTCTATTACGACAGCATTTTGTTATGGATGGACCACCAAGGCTAATTGGGGTTTCAAAATTGTGCTTTTGAAACCGAATTATCGTCGCCAAACTAGACGACCGAGCAGTGCTGATCCAATAGTAACGGCCTCGACTTGCGAGTTTTACATCGGACGCGCGGGACGTTACATTGAAACACTGCCTGGGTTTATAGCTGGAGCTTTATTTAGTGTAATTTATTTTATTGCTACTGCTGTCAATACGGTGAAGGAAACCATCATGAAGAAATTTGCACATCCTAGAACCAAAACTTCGAAAAAAAAAAAAATCGTCGGGGCCTATTCTCTCTTCTAGAAAAGAAGCCAGAGTCCTAGCAGTGGGAACATTTGAAGCTGACAATGAACAATGTTTTCATTGATCCAATTGTCAACTAGCCGGTTGGTTTATCTCAAAGATTTTATATATCCTACTAGAGTAGGTTTATCTATCTGGGGTTAGCAACCTTTCTATTTTATAGGAACTTTGATAAGATTAGGTTCGCACTAGTAAATAATGATTCGCATTAACGTGACTATTTTAAGGTGGCGCCACACCGGAATGGCAGCGACGCGGCGAACACTGTGATATAATTTTAAACTTTATCAACATACTAAAAAAACCAGTATCGCATGAAATGGTGGCTAGGCCGCCCACGGTGCGGCGAGCGGCTTTGCTTTTTGTTGGTAGTTCTAAATAGCCAGCCGCTGCCATTCCAGTGTTACTCGGCCCTTATATAGATTGCATGACATGGAAATTGTGAAGTTATTTTCCACTGATTATGTGGGATAATTATTACGCATTGAACCCAACGTCATCCATAATCGCACTTCAATCTAAAACTGGAGGCATGTGTCATCTGTATCAAAAGGTTTACCAATATGTAGTAATGTACTAAGTACACAAAAAAAACATAGACAAAAATTTTACTATATATTTCATAATTAAAAATTCCTGGTTTAACTTACAAAACGCATCACTGTGATGCGGGTGCTTCTGGATGAGCTGCACTTACTACATTGTTATTAGATAATTATTAACGTCTATATAAAAACAGAGTAAATTGTATAGCAGCTAGTCTGTATATAATTATTGCAGAGAACCTATAACAAATTATTTCTAATATTAGTAAGTTCACCCCATCCACATTGTATGACAACAAAAAAATCATTGACACCTCCTTGGATATGCTAAAATACTAAATCACATAGGCTTTGTGACGCACCTGAATTCGTTTTATTTACATTTTTCAAAAATAAACTCTAAGGGAATATATGGAGCATTTTAAAAAAATATTACGGTGTTACAATCCACAGCCAATAAATTGGAAGGCTAGATTCCAGATTTTAAAATGATAACCTGGTAAATCAAATTCCGTCAAAAGAAAACCTCTACATGTTATACATAAATAACCTGCACATAACATGAACACATAAATAAGTCATTAATGCCGCAGCGTTTATAATACTAAAAAGAATATTCAATCATTATCATTGTTGAGAAATACATAATATTGATGCATTTGATTTCTGATGAATTTATTGTTGGGCATTGTGTATCACAATATTATGTCTTCAGTCACCTGAGTTTCGACACCTTTGTCATTAAGGTTAAAGTTAAAAGACAGGGTGGGATTAACAATTATCTTGAAACACAAAGCAGTTTTTAGACTCAAAGTGTTTCTGCATGGTGTTCAACTTCAACGGCCGGGGTGCTTTGTTGCTCACTATTCTGGGTTTGCTGTTGATCTTGTTGACTTTGTTGTATTCTTGAAGGTAACGGCGCAGTTTGACCTGGGAATAAAAATAGTTTGTAAATATATGGGGATAAATAACCAACCAGTAAATTGTACATTTTAGATGCGAACATTTTGTATATATTTTTAATATGTTATGCGTACCATATTTATCGTGAATCCCCCGATGCCTTTTAAGCGCGAACCTATCTGCAAAGGCCGCCGTGCAAATGTCACACTTGAAAGGTTTCTCTCCAGAATGCACTTTAGCGTGGTTCTTGAGATGGGCTGCTTGACTGAACGCTGATCCGCACGTTTCACACCTGTGTTTCATGATAAATATTTTTTAATGATACAAATTCAAGTTTATAAAGATGTCGCTCATTAGGGACAAGGATGATATAACTCAAATTAACCCTTCAGATACCGTCAATTAGAGACACAATAGTAAGACAATAGATGCGCGGCCACCGGGTGTCGCTTGGGGATTCATGAATTAAATTAAGATTTGTGACTAAACACTTAGTCAAATCATAAATTCTGTCAAAAACTTTGAATGGAATTAGTGATACACCTGAAACTAATTGAATGTACAATTTTATTTATATTATTAGAAATGCCCATTTTGAATACATGGAATTGCCAGACGATGCGGCCGGCCAGTCATTGATTGCAGCACGCACCACATTCATATTGTATTTCTGCCGCTGCTTTAACCAAAGATGCTCGAGAGACTTCTACAAATGTTGCCATATCAGCTGAGATAAACTTAATTAAGTAACCAAGCCAAATAATTAATGACGAAAGATAATGCCCTCGCTGGACTTCCACATGCGTGGGCTCGCTTGTTCACCGCTGTGGGCACCTGTCTTATCATATTGTTTGTTATAACTTTCTTCGAAGGTAAAAGCTTTTATTTACATCCGAAAACCATAATTTTGCGGTATTTTTGTAAAACGACCAAAACGCGGAATCTTTCTAATCTAATATTTTTAAAACGTTCGTTCAAAAAATAATATATTCGGTCTTTTTACGATAAGCTCGTGGTTTAACATAGTTGGTTCGATTGTGTGAGTCTTATACGCCGGCCCATGGGCTCAGATACAACGCCAAAGGAAGTGAACTAGCAGTTCACTTTGTTTTTAAAGGGTGTGGTAAAAGTTATGTGACTGTCTCAGTCACCTTAGCTGGTACCGCTTTCGCACTCTTTTGACCGTGGTTTTGTTTAGCCCCATCTTTGCGAGGTTGGTCGGCTGCTTCTGTTACGATTTTCGAAGCTTGAATGTGAGAATGTGATAAACAAACCGTAGTATTATTTTGTTTTTTTGTAGAATATTGAAAATCTCTGTTGATCGAACATTGTGAAACTCTATTAATATTAATTCATGAATCCCCAAGCGACCACCGGTGGCCGCGCATCTATTGTCTTACTATTGTGTCTCTAATTGACGGTATCTGAAGGGTTAAGTTCCTACTGTAATTGTTATTATTGGTGCACAATAAAGAATATATCTATCTATTTACCACAGTTGCAACGCGATAGCCGATAACCGACCGCGACTCATGCAATATCAACAATATCTACTTCCTACTTCGACCAATCCATATTTGAAAATGAATAAAAATGATATCTATCCTTTTTTATTTTCGGCAAATATTTTAAAATTAGTCGACGTATATCTAGCTAGTATTCGATAATAGCAAAATTAAATAAAAAACCCCGATGCATAAAATCTATAAAAAGTAAAAGAACTGGTTAAGACGAGTCTAATGAGGTCAAACTAGATGTGTTTACTAGAAGGCATTCAAGGGTTCCGTCAGCCACTTCCCAGTTCCAACATCAGATCCTCCTCCATCATGAAAAATGTTTATTACTGGTAAAGACGAATCTGAAAATGAGCCCAAATTCGACGGGTTTACTAGTAGGCATTCCAGGGTTCCATCAGCCAATTCCCAGTTCTAGCATCAGGACCTCGTTATCATGAAAAATGTTTAGAACTGGTTAAGATGAATCTAATGAGCCCAAACTCCATGGATTTATTAGTAGGCATTCCAAGGTTCCATTAGCCACTTCACAGTTCAAGTTCTCGGACATGAGCAACGAACAGAACTATTTTTTAAGATAAAATCTAAATGAGCCGAAACTGGATGGGTTTAATAGGCATTCCAAGGTTTATTTCTCTTACCTCCGACCTTCATCATAAGGCCAGCTTGATCGCGTCGGCATATAGGTACACGAGTATTTCAAACATTAGGTCACATATATGAGTTTATTAGTAAAGTATGAATATATCCATTAAGTGTTTAAAAACCCTGCCACAGCCGACAAACGCGCTGATGACCTTGAACACCTGAACAGATTTTCATAAATTGTATCTAAGAACCATCTCGGAAACGTCAGCTCTCAAATAAAAAAAAAAACCGCATCAAATTTCGGTCTATTCACTTAGGCGCTACGATGCCACCTACACAGACACCTCAAATTTATAACACCCCTCTTTTCCGTCGGGGGTTAAAAATTAAAAATATAAAGGTTTTGACAGAATTTATGAAATGTGAAGCTACGAAAAACGCTAAGGTAAAAGTATTAGCAACCTTTTCCTTATTGCAGTCCTGAATAAAATAAAAGTATACCCTCAGAATATAATGCGTAATTTTTGCCTAAGTAGGCAGAAATTACGCGTAACGAAGCACCTGTTCAAATTATTCTATAGCCGAGTTTATACGAAACTAGCTGGGCTTGGCTTGACTTTGTACAGGTGGCTTAAAACCTTACCAAAGGTATGCAAGGTGCTTTACTCACTTGTATGGCTTCTCCCCGGTGTGTATGCGTCGATGATTCCATAAAGTAGCGTGCCTCGCAAATCCCTTGTCACAGACCTAAATAAAGAGAAAAAAAAAAAGGTTTTATTGTTTGTATACTAGGTCTATCATAAAATGTCTATCTACTTGTCCAGTCTCACTGTTTTTGGAGATGTAATCACAAATGTTCAACACTGCGCTTTTATTTAAGTGTTGCCTTATGGGCATAATACCCGCATGTTAGGCTAAAACAGACTTCAAAACAAGGAAGTGGCCTAATTCCATTGCAATTTTTACAGACTTTAATGAAGGTGCAAGTTGTAAGTTCGACTGAACGCCTCTTTATGCCTTGTCCAGCGATATTTTCGCTAAATGTTAGGCGTTTTAATTCTTTCAAAAATAAAACTTATTTTATAAATTTTCTTTTTTTTTTTATTGAAGTAGGTTTATATTTTTCAAATGATATTTGTCTTAGAACTTGCATCGCTGAGGAATTGAGGGAACTCTTTAATTAGTATAGGCACTCACATAACGCCTTTAGTATTTTCATCAATTAGTCAAGCAGGGTTTTACCAAATGGACTTTCGAACCGTTATTCCTAAGCCGATTGAGCTGTTTGTTATACCACGCATCATGAAGCCGGTCTGGTAATGGAGTCGGATAGTGGTCCGCCCAAGGTCGAGGCCTTGGGCGGAGCGGGAGAGTGTCAGACTCTTACTGACTAAAAATCCCACCCTATTCCTTCTTGCCTTTCCTACCCGGGCCGAGCTACCTTTCGGAGCTAACCCTGGCCGCAGTAGGCTTTGACCCAGCTGGGCACCTGCTGTTGCAGACAACTCCTTGCGGCGCGCGGGATCAGTGCACACCGTCGACGACTTGGGCTCGGTCCGGACAGTTACCAGACGGTCGGACAGCGAGTTACCCATTGCTTGTCATCCGCAAGCTCGCGCCTACGTTGGCTGATCGGGTGGAACTCGGGATCGGCTCCCGGCGGCGGCTGAGGAGCTGTGAGCGCCGTTACCTTATGCGGTCGGCCTCCTCCTTTGCTAGCATTACTGCTTCGAAGAAGGAGGCCACCGCCTGCTCCTCGCTCCAGACCATGGCCTGTGTCAAGGCCTGGCGCGAGAGAACGCCGCTGCCGATCTCCCCCAAGAGGACATGGCGATGCTCCGCCCAGGCAGGGCACACCTCGACTGTGTGCTCCACACCGTGTGTCCTCCGGGCGTTCCGCACAGTGACGACACCCGGGCGTCTCTTCCGACTTAATCTGAAAAAGATACCTCCCGAACGTACGGTACGTCCGGTGAGGACATGCGTCATGCGGAAGGTAAGGACGCCGTGAGGTCTTTCCAGCCACGTCTCAAAGAGGGGACTTACCGCCATAATCGTGGCGTGCCCAGCACTGGTGGTCAGCGATACTCGTCCCGTGCCTTCTGCGAATTACTCTTTCAGAGTTTCACTTGTTTCGTATTTAGCATGTTATATTTGTTCGTAATTAATTTACATCTAGGTACGTTAATCTGAGTTTTAGCGTGTTTAATTTGACGCTTGTACCTTTGCATCCGATTTTTTTTTTCCACGTTATTCAAACGCGCTGTTGATGCACGTTTTGGAAACGCGCGTCGACGGCGCGCTTTTATCCAATTAAAAGTCTACAGGCTGCGTCTTGCGCGCGTATCGTGATACAGACGCGTCACAGGCTAATTTGGTTCCTATATCCTATAACTCCGTAACGTTACTAACTGACGCGTTATTATAAGTACCGGCACGAAACTTGAGCGCTCGGCTTCAGATTGGGGATCGCTTTGCGCATTATGGAATGCGCAAAGCGATCCCCAATCTGAAGCCGAGCGCAATGTATGGACATTGGTGAGCCAATCGTCGTCGTTGTTAGATACATGCAGCAAGCGCAAGGAACAAATCACGAGTGACGTCTATAACACGATGACGCGGCGAGTCAATCACTGACACTTCCCGCCTTCGCGTCTCACTTCATACCAATAAATAGGCCCGATATTTGACTTCTGCGCAAGTGAAGGTCAGCGCTCAAGATTCGTTACGTTCAAGCCTTTCATCATCATCATCATCATCATCATATCAGCCGAAAGACGTCCACTATTGGACATAGGCCTCCCCCAAGCGTCGCCACAACGACAAGCCATTAACTTCATCAAATGCTAATAAGTAAATGGAGTTAATTTATTTTATTACTTACTTCACAGACGTAAGGCTTTTCCCCTGAATGTGTTCGTTCATGGTTTTTCAAGTGTGGTGATTGTGAAAACTGCATACCACAAGTATTACATCTGAAATATTAATTAATTATTTTCTTTTAGTTATTCTAGAGAATATATATCTATACTAATATTATAAAGAGGTAAAATTTGTAAGTTTGTATGTAGGGGATAATCTCTGAAAGTATTGGTCCGATTGCTAAAATTTTTTCACCAATAGAAAGCTGCTTTATTCCTGAGTGGCATAGGCTATATTTTTTGTACCCACGCGGGTGAAGCTGCAGGCAAAAGCTAGTGTAACATAATTATATTCTTCTTTTTTTTATTTGTTAATACAATAGTCACTTTCTGCGTCTGTCTTTCTGTTACCTTTTAAGTCATACAAATGATTTTGATGTGGATGTAGGTATCTAGTAGAGATTAAAAAGGAGGAGGATTTTAATTATTTCCAACTTTGGAAATCTAGGGTGGGTTGATAGTAAATAGTAATTATGATTAATTTTACATACCTATATGGTTTTTCTCCTGTATGTATTCTTGAATGATTCTTAAGATAAACAGCCTTAGCGAATGCAATTCCACAGATGCCACATTTAAAGTTCTTCTCACCAGAATGTAACTTTTTATGTGACCATAATGATGAATATCTGGCAAAGGATCCTCCACAGATATTACAGTGGAATGGTTTGTCCAAATTTGCATTATTTAACTTATTCTTATTGCCTCCTACGAAGATAATGCCCGAACCATTACAGTTCTGACATTTTGTTACCGATGCTAAGTTTCTCCTCTTTACAGGGTGGTGGCCTGGAACTGAAACAAAATATGTGTTAGTCTAATGTAATACACTAACACTGATCTATATATAACAAAAGGAGAAACTGACTGACTGACATAACAACACACAGCCTACGTACACCTACATAGACTACAAGGCCTAATAGAAACGTTATTTTTGCAAAAGGCTTCTGTGACGTAGGCCAGCACTACGAGAAGATTTTCTAAAATTTAATCTCTAACTGACACAAAAAAAACCCTTGAAGCAGCCGCAAAAAACAGCAGAGGCGCGCGTCTCGTCGTCGCACCTCTTGTGTCCAGTGAAGCTTCAAGCGTTTTTTTGTGGCGGCACTACCGCATACGAGCTACAAAAAAAGGCCACCTCAAAATGAAGCTTGTAGCGGCGTTTTTTTTAAACCCTTGTGCGGGGACAGTTAGGGGATGAAATGGGGGGGGGGTCGAAAGATTGTGTAGAGAAACCTATTTTTAAGGGCGCCAAAGCCGCTGGCAGAAAATCTAGTGGCTGCATAGAAGACAAATTATAGTTTTTCTGTAGTTTATATATGTTTTCTGATTTTAAAATTGACATAAAAGGGTACTCACGAGGTTTCTGTTGTTGCTGCTGCTGTTGTTGGTTTTGCTGATTGGTCTGCGGAGTCGACAGAGGGTCCGAGGTTGGCTGCACCGTGCTCACTTCAAACTTTACATTGTCTTCCGCCGCCACAAATATTTGGGTTGCATTCACTGTCAAATACAAATGACTTATGATATAAAGAAACGAAAAATAAAACGAATTTCCAAGAAGGGATAAATGACTTGTTAATTTTTAATTGTTGTTGTGAAAGATAAAAAAGCATTTCTTATTTTTTCATTCTGATAAAATCTTTCTATTTTGTCAAGCTTGGTCCCAGCCCATTAGTGCATCTACATTAATCCGTTTCATGATATGTCCAGCTGTCATAGTATCAAAAGCAGTGTGAGCTTTTTAAACCTGGATGTGTTGGTTTATAATTTTCTCTCAAGTTTGATACCACTTTATTAGGATGAATCATAATCCTTTTGTTTTTCATTCTTGCATGCCCTGACTGATTGAATCATGATAGAAATACTCTATGTAATTCTCTCAAACGAAAACTTTCTTCATTGAGGTTTGAACTTTTTTTTTACAGTTAAAGTGTAAAAAGCTTTAGTACCTCTGGTTAACCCTTTGGGGAATACAAGGTTCATAATATAGGGACAGATATAAAAAAAAATAGTATACTCACATTGACTATTTCTCTGATCTACAGAATCTTGTGCAATGCAGTTTTCACAGCGAATCAGCTTGGGTCCCTTTCTCTTAGGATTATTGGGAATGGGTCCACCACAAGTAATACATTTCTGTACCTTTTCTATTAAAACTGGTTTAGCTGAAACATAGATGAAAACATTAATTAAGGGTTTTTATTTTGAGAACTTAATAGGCCTTAGTGTGCAAAATTAACATGCAGTATCCAGGCTTTACAGAACTTTGGGAACAAACAACAATCTCACAATTAAAAGAAAAAGAAGCAGTGCTTGTCCTATTATAAATTCATTGTATGCAGTGCTAACAAGAAACTCAGCATAGCTTAAAGGTGCAACTCACAGAACATTGAACAGGAGACTGATGTTGTGACAACATTATTGACTGTTTAGCTAGACAATGCAATTAAAATTAATAGGCAAGGTGAGACCATTCCTTTGTAGTAGAAAAAAAGGATAAAAATAAATAAGTGCCTACTAACTGTCTTGAATTTGTACGTGATGCTGCTGCTGCTCATTGGGATCAGAGGAGAGGATCTGAATGTGTGGAGGCATAGCAACATCATTCCCAGTACTTACACCTGTTGCTACCACGGTGATATTGTTTTCTGTAATCACACAATCAAATCAATCGAACCACCAAAATTAGCTAAAAGTAGACTGACCTTAGTCTACTTTTAGCTAATTTTGATGGTTCTCTTTCACAAACATCTACACTAATTTAGTAAAGAGGTTAAGTTTGTTTTTTTTGTTTGTACTGGTCAGATTGTGAAATTTTTTTCTCCAATAGAAAGCTGCTTTATTCTTGAGTAACATAGGTTATATTTTATGTACGCTGGCGAAGCTGCAGGCAAAAGTTAGTTTTAAATAAATCAAGATAACATTTCTTGCAGGATTTATCGGTACATTGACCCAAATACTTCTTCAAAAGTTATAAAAGGCCTTAAAAAATATGTTTTAACATTTTGATAGATTAATTTAATTAGGCCTTTTAAGATCACTATCACATTACCGAGTTATACTTATACATGTCGGAGCAGTAACATATGTATTGTTCTGGATGATTAAAATATAAATCAACAATTGTATTGATCAAAATCATGCAAAAGTAAAATATTTACCTGTATCTTGAGCGTGTATTCTTTTATGAGCATTCAGAAGAGTAAGATGCCCAAACATTAGGCCACAAACATCACATTTAAAACTAATATTTGATATTGTATTCTGAATTCCATTTGGAGCTATTTGCATTTGATTCACTAATGCATAGTTGTAGGAGAATGGTTGGGCTATATAACAAGTCTTATCATCACTGGTGGTCAGCTGAGTGATATTTACACCACTAGTCACATTGCCAGCTCCACTGGTGGCACCTGTGCCTAGTTTACCAATCATATTCACGTTGGTAGTATAACAAAATGTAGGAAACTCCTGAAATTAAAAACAAATAAAGTTGATATAAAATAGCATGTTTTGATGAAAAAGATTAAAAAAAATCGATGAAATGCCAGCAATAGAGTAAGTCTGGTTTAATTTGTACTTTGTTGATCAAAAGGACAATCCATTCTCTCTCTATTTCATCTGTTAAATAATAATTTAGTAACAATTGTTTAATCAGAAGAAATCTCTTATTAAATAAATTTATGAGAGCACTAAATATTATTTGAAATGACAAGGAATAGAGGAAGAGATCACTACTAAATAAAAATTTAACAATTGTATGATCTTTGGGAAAAAATAATTAAGTATACACATTTCTTATATTTAATGTAGGAAATCTATTGTAAATAGAAAAGTGTATAATGCAAATTTTACTGAAATAAAAACCATACAAATTCCCCCTTACCTTAAATATGCATATTGTCTATTTGTGTTGTTTATAAATAGGTTTGTATACATTATATTACCTGTTGTTGTTGTTGAGTCTGCTGAGCATTCTTCTGCTGAACGTTTTCAATGTTTTTGCCTTGAGACTTTTGTGGATGCTCTTGATACTGCAGCGTCGGCACTGTGCCGGTTTGAACGGTGTTCGTAGTGAACATTATCGACACATCAATTAATTCATCACACAATTTCAATCAGCTGCACATAGTGTATATCTGTTATAACATAAAATACACATCGTAAATATGTTTAAAAACATCTTTGCGCATTCAACAAAAGCGCGGCTAATTGTACGTGAAAGAGAAACTCAAACACAAAGTGCGAAGGTAACGGGGAATATTTCTTATCAGTCTACTCTACTCGTAAAAAGATCATTCGTTAGAAAGGCAGTGTCTCCTGAATAGTCGATATATGCAAGAAAAGGATGACGGAATATCCATACGCGCTACGAGTAAGCGGACGCCATTGTACTTGAACAAGAGGTGAGACGCGGTCACGATTAAAATTAAAAAAAGTTGAACAGGAACTGATTGAAATTAATTCACTTTGCTAACCTGATTACAATTTTCCTAAATTACGTAGAACTACTTATAATTGACTAATAATATCAAAAGGATTCAGATTTTATTTCTGTCTCACTTTCTTGTCCAATTCTCCATCTCACGAAAGAAACGAAATGGCGATACAATACAAATAAAATGGCGGCGGAAAGGGCGGGTGCAATATAGCACAACTATTGCCAGTCGAAAAATTATATTATTGTATTTTTTTTATAGTCTGTCTAAAAAGTCAAACGACTTGAGAAGTTGGTTTTGAAGGAAATAAAAAATCTGATGTTGGCAACGCGAATTTTAGTTGTCATTCACTTGTTTCTTGAGGTAATTATTTTGGTAACTATAAGGTTCGCGAGTACATTCATAAGAAGTTGACAGTAGTTTTGTCACAGCGCTGATTTGTTTCCATTTTATTTGTTTCACTAGATCCGTGTATTCTTCATTTTTTTTATTATTATTTTTTTAGAATATTTAGAATCAGATTTCTCTTACGATTCCAAAATGTTATCACCTTAACTTACTTGTGACACTATTCTATCTTTGCAAATGTATCTTACTTTTGTGATAAGAATAATACCATTGAAAAGACTGAAATAGGTGGAAATACTATACGTTCCCCAAATGAGAGTAGGATCGATTGCAGTGTTTTGACGTGACGTCGTACTGTTAAATCTAAGAAATTTTGGCAAAATTGAAGAACTCAGAGTGAAGAACCGGATTCTGATTAAATTTTTATTGTTCACAGTTCGTAAATAAATTAAATTTTCCATAAATTAATTTAGTTTTAAAATTTATTTCCTCGATTTGACAGTAAATCGTGACGTCACAACATGGCGATCGATCCTAATCTCATTTGGAACGCATTGTAGGTATATTCTAAACGAAAATCTTTTGAATTTTTTACCTAATAATATTAAATCATTTAAAAATAGTTATATTACATACTTTTTATAAGGTTCTTCTATTAGTAAACAGTGACCAAGATCTCTTAATCAACCTTGATTATTGAACCAGTGACAGTGTTGACTACATTTGATTTTATTTTACCCTAATAATTACCCAAGTCGTTTGACTTTTTAGACTGACTATACACTCCACCTTTCAATCGTGTCAATTAAAGACACAATAGAAAGACAATGACAGCGCGAACGCCAGCGTTCGCTTGGGGTATAATGAATTAAATAGAATGCAATACTCCCAGCAAAAAGATAGTGTGCTCAGTATATCGAGTAGTGGTGGTATCCGTACGGTATCGATCAAGAATCTTTTAGGCATCCATTACACGATCATGCAAGTATCAATCAATTCTATCAATCATGAATGATGGTTTTCGTCAGTCGGTACTGAAAAACTTCTATCACCGCGTTATTAAATATTCGCGAGTAATCCACAATTAGTTGACAAATCTTTCTCATTTCAATCTGATCGTTTGTGGAATGCGTTAGCCATTGAAGTGATGCGTGCTCAAACGCTACCAACATTTAAAAAAAAGGTAAAGGAGACCTTTAATTCATGAATCCCCAAGCGACCACCGGTGGCCGCGCATCTATTGTCTTACTATTGTGTCTCTAATTGACGGTATCTGAAGGGTTAACTTTTATATTTTTTATATTTATTAGTATATTTTTGTAGGTATTGTTTGTATGTATTTTGATATTATTTTTGTTGTTATTCACTGACGGCCCTAAATCTTTCTCCTTTTTTTCAGTCCATCCAAAGGTGGGCCCAGTGCGATTAGTCCGCCAGTCGTAACTAAATGTAACATTTGCAAGGCAACGCTTCTGACTGTCGTGACGGGTACTCAGAAACTAGAAATTATTAAACTTTTCTTGCCAAAGAGTATTGTAATCACCGTGTTCAGATGATAGGCAGTCGCTCCACGTATAAGAGCAAAATTTAAGAAAAATTAATATCTCCGACGCATAATATCTATAAAAAGTAAAAGAACTTATTAAGACGAATTTTATTAATCCAAACTAGATGTGTTTAATAGATAGCATTTCAAGGTTCCATCAAACACTACCCAGTTCCAACATCAGGTCCTCCTCATCATGAAAAATGTTAAGAACTGGTAAAGACGAATCTGAAAATTAGCCCAAATTCGACGGGTTTACTAGTAGGCATTCCAAGGTTTCATCAGCCACTTCCCAGTTCTAGCATCAGGTCTTCGTCATCAGGTTCTCGTCGTCATGTGAAACGAACAGAACTATTTTTTAGATAAAATAAAAAAATCTAAATAGGCTGAAACTGGATGGGTTTATTAATAGATAGGTAATCTAAGGTTACGTCTCTTATCTCCGCCCTTCATCATCAGACCAGCTTGATACGGCGTGCATGTAGATAAACATTAGGTCACATATATGTGTTTATTATTAAAGTATATATCCAGTAAGTGTTTAAGAACCCCGGGCAGGGTTCTTGTGTTTTCCTGCCAGGCATCGCTCGGGTACCAATATGTAGGGGAATTTTATTGCTTGGTCACCCGAAAAAATATTTGACAAATGAGTCTAACTTTGGAAAATGATACCGTAGGTCCGATATTTTCTCATTCCTCTTAAAAAGCACATTTGATTTCCAAGATAATATCACAGCCAACACTTTTGGTTTAACAATGACGATTGTTTATTTTGAAAACAATTAAAAACACAGAACACAACACATTCTCCTAACACATGATATAAACGTCAAGATGGCGGCGAACGATTAGTTTTCGATTTCTGCCACGCGCCAACTTAGCTTGCGCACTCTCTAGCTACGATGCCATGGACAGACCCACAGACACGTCAAACTTATAACACCCCTGTTTTCCGTCGGGAGTTAAAAACTGGGACATAAGTACGTCCCAGTGTTTAACTTCAGTTTATTAGTTTAGACTGGAAAACGACTTGAATATAATGGTAAAGAAACTAGACAGATTCAATAGCCGCTTTCACACTAGGCGTTTACAACCAAAGAGTATGTTAACAACGCTATACTGTCGGGCTGGTAGTCTCTTATCTGACGATGTCAAGGTATGAGACTACTAGTCAAGTAGTTAGTAGTGTCGTTATCGACGATGTAAAAACGGCTGTCTCGAATTAAAATATACTGGGCGTAAAGTTTACAACAAGAGAAAACGTCAAATGTTAAATTTAAGGGCCTTATCATACTAGCGAATTGCGAGCGTCCTCAAAGCGGTGCGGGTGCGCAACGAATACGTTACGGGCGTGCAACGATCACGCCGCGAATGCGCAGCGAATATGTTGCGGACGCGCAACGAGATGCAGATCGCAACATACAACGAAGTTACAAAGCGAACAGCAGTGTCTCTTCGTCGGAATCCGTTTTGTTACTGAGTGTATTGTACGTCGTTAGCCTGCTACAAACACGCGTTGAAAATTTTGCGAATTTGCCACGCGTCCGCTGTCCAGCCGCGGCGTGTTCGCAACGCATTCGCTGCGCGTCCGCCTCGCCCCTCAGCCGCTCGCAAACCGCTAGTGTAATAAGGCCCTAACTGTTGTCCCGGACTAGTGGCAAAAATGACCAGTCTGATCTTTGTTGCCTCCTAAGGGCAGACACTGCGTCACACGGACGGCTGCGTGGTCCTATACAAAAGTGCTCCGTCACAGTTCGCCGCGCGAGAACCTATCGTAGGCAGCCACGCGAGCACCCCGCGCCCATTGTACTACATAATAATACATTAAAGTTCTGTATCGACACGACTACATGCACACCGTTAAAGTTGAACTAGCGACATTACGCAGGAATTAATCCGGTTTCCGTTACGGGGACGGCCGTGCACTACACACGTGCGACGTCACGCGACGGATGCCTGCTTAACGCAGCGATGGCCTTTAATCTGGTGGTCACAAAGGGGTACTAGAAGGGTCTCATGCAGAAAATAATAGACGTCCTTAATAAGTTTATTTTATATTTCGTACATGCTTATAGTAATACATATCATCTAACCTTACAATACCTAGTTACTTACGTTTAAAATAATGAGTCATATTTGAGATTTGAATTGATTATATAATATTACAAAAATCGAATACCTATATAAAACACAATCGTAAAATAATTGAACACAATATTCTTATATATATTATTGTGTGAGTAGTGATATGATAGAAAAGGGAGTTCGTGATAGCGTGATGAGTGACAGGACAGAATGGAAGAAAAAAACGCGTTGCGCTGACCCCAAATAAAACGGCAAGGGCAGAAAAATTATGATGATTCATCGAATTAGTAACTAAGTACTAACCATTTTTGTTTTCATTTTTAGAAACTTGTTTTGTAAAATATTTTAAAACAATATGCGGATTCGTAGATTTATTTCTATCTATATCATTGAGTATATTAGATATTCTATTACTCCAATTTTGACACGTTTCCTTTTTAATTTTCTCGAGAAGATTGTGATCGCAGCACCAAAAATTTTTAATAGTTGCTATTGATAAACTATCTCTTAATTTTTGTAACATATGAAGTACTAAAAATGTTAAGGAACTTTTTTTCCAAAAATCATCGTCCTTTTCTACAATTTCCCATAAAAATAAAGTTTTTATAAAATAGCTCGCCAATTTGTTAAATCCTTGAATATCTCGAAATAACTTCAGAAGTTTTAAAGCGCTTTTTAAATTATTCGTATTGTCAGTATAATATCGTTCTTGATATGGAAAGGCTAATCTCCAACTAAAATCATTATCACTAGGTTTTGGTACTGCAAAGTAATAATTAATATTTGTCTTCTTAACTTTTTCAAAATCGATTTTTGAATGACATGGTATTTTTGGGAGTTGAAACGCTAAGGTTGGAACTAAATCGACATCGATAACGTAATCGTTTTCAAAACATATTGTAATTGTATTAGCAGGACCCGACATTTTATAGAGGATTTTAAAACTGTTATTTTTGACTTTTAAAACTCGTTTACCATCTTCTAGTGGTAACGTTTTTAGAGCTGCATCTACAACGCTTTGCATCCAAGATCTAAAATTTGTAACTGATAGGCGGTAAGATCTGTCGCACCAGAATTTCGTCTTTTTGAAACCTTTCGTAGCAGTTTCAGGAGTATTCGACAGCCTGCGGAATTCTTCTGGCATTATAATACTTGTGTAACTGTTTTGAGTTTCTCTGGCATTTAAACTAATTTTACTATAATTAACGTGTATGGTTAGAATAACATTGATGTCGTATTCATTTGGTTGGCCTACGCGCATCCCATCATAGTAGCTACCCAAATATTCCAGTTTCGGGTTCATACTGTCGAATAAGTTGTCACATTCCCGCATTATTTTTAAAAGTTGATGCAGCACTTTGTAAAGAATAGAATTGTTATCCGTCCTGTCTTTTCTTTTGATTCGCACATATCTTCTATTCACCTCTTGGAAAATCTCTTCCACTGTTTTCACCTGACGACCACGATGCCGACCTCGGCCCGAGTTTGTCATCTTGCTGAAACAATTTAATTACTTTTGAATTTATTATATTCAGTACAGCAGTTCCTTAGGAATCAAGAAATGGCTCACAGCCGGGAACAATGGAAATAATGGAGGGACGTTTTTGCCCAGCAGTGGGACACCGGACAGTATAGGCTAGATATAATAAATAAGGAATTAGCAGGTGCCCGCAATTTCGTCCACGTCAGACTCGTAAAATAGCTCAAATTCGTCAGTTTTTTGGAGATAATTAAAATTAATTAGACGACTCACAAGTTGTAGGTCGCGGGTTCAAACCCAGACAGGCGCATTGCTTGTGTAACATATTCTATCACTATCTAATACTCTCAAAACGGTGAAGAAAAACATGTTGACAAAACCGGTTTGTCCTAGAACCAAAAATTCAAAGACATGTGACATCCTCGTAGCTGCACTGGGCCGAGTGGGGGATTACGATAACGACCCATTCTCTATCCTAGAGAAGACCTGAGTCCCAGAAGTCGGAATATTATGCTATATGGTGCAATCCGTGCAATATGCAATAGTTGTACCAATTGTGCAATACGCCCTAGCGACAATATTTATAAATACAGAAATAAAAATGAATGTGGAATTTAGTTATTATTTTCCAAGGAATTATCAACTCGGAATCCCGTCTATCTATCTAGCTTATACACACGGTTTCGGTCTCATGGCCAGTCTTTCAGGAACTGCGTGAAATCATCAAAATTTACTTCTCCTGCTCTGGGAGGTGCGAGAGGGAGGTTTATATTGACTAAAACCCAACTGTGGTCCCTCAGTTGACGTTTGCGAGGGCTACGGTAACTCTTGCGAACAATCACGCAGCCCTAACCCACGCAAGTTCAAATTTTACAATTATAGTTTAATTCATGAATCCCCAAGCGACCACCGGTGGCCGCGCATCTATTGTCTTACTATTGTGTCTCTAATTGACGGTATCTGAAGGGTTAAAACTGTAGATAGTTTTGACAACGATAACGAAATGGGTACGACTCGAGACATTCCCCGATAGGCTCATAATAATTAACGCTAAGATAATTTCGGAACGGAAACTAGTCTGAAATTATATCTCAAATCCAACTTAAATGTCAAATTTTGACAGATTTTCAGGCTAAAGCAAATGAAAACTGCTGAATTTCAAATTAGACATTCAAAATCAGAAATCAAAGGTAATTTCGGTCACCCCATAACGAGTTGAAAACTAACTTTACCAAAATTATTCAACTTTTTTTTATGCTTTGTAGAAGTAGAACTTAACGACTATTTAACCTTTGTGCGATTGTCTGGGTACACGAATAAAATGATCCACAACAAAAAAAAAAAAACTATTAGATACATTATCTGTGAATAATTCCGTACTTGTCTAGGAATACTTCCTGCGGACTATGAAATAGAAACAGGAAACGTATGTCATTACCATTTGATAACTTTTAAATGGATTAAGTGATCCAAACTAGTAGATTAACTTGATGAGTAGGTATTTCCGAACTCAATTCAATTTATTTTCATATGTAATAGAGTACCTACCTACGTAATTTCACTATCCTTGCTTGATCCCTTTGAGATCACTTATTATATTTTACAATCTTTTTTATCTGACTGTACTAGACAGGTTCAAAAATTAGACGGTATCAGAATAATTGACAGTGAAAACATTATTGATACTTATTCAAATATGTCAATTCGGAATTTCGGATGTCCCTGTATCGTCATTAACTCAAAATAATAATTTACATTTGTTTAAACTATGACCAAATAAAATCGATTAAAATTAAATAAATTATGTAAACTTTAATAACTTTGTTTTTTATTAAAACTATTTACTTACACACCTACCTATGTTTTTGAATAGTCAATATAAAAAAAAAAAAACAAGTTCACTCACCTAACACAATCAAACCAAAATGTAGGCACAACACACGAGTTATTAGTAGTAAAAAGAAACGGTAATGAAAACAAAAACATACACCAGTTTGTTTGAACTTTGAGCTTTTATACATTAGCCAATAGTTATCGACTACGTGTCCGCGCTATTCTCGTAAAATCGTAAGCGTGCCTACAACACGCGCGTATGGACAAGAATGAACACTACTGTTCAATATGTTTGCGTCTTTGCCGCGGTTTTCCCCCATATTGAAGTAGCGGGATTTTAGTTCATTGCATTGCTTTGTTTGTAATCTATGGACTTTTTATTCAACAGTAACAGGGGAATTACCTTGTCGACCTTGTTGTCAAAAACGGGGATCTAGATAGTGGCCCGCGAAATTCAATTTTTTTGTTTTTTTTTTAGCTGATTGTCGTTCACATTTCGATTCATATTCGTGCTTTCCTTACTATGAAATATACTCTGACACGCGACTGCTGAGAATGAAATCTTGGTTCGATTCTCAGGTCAGATAAGGTTTTTCCAT
Organism: Mythimna lalbum; assembly: GCA_949319445.1. Classification (NCBI taxonomy): domain Eukaryota; kingdom Metazoa; phylum Arthropoda; class Insecta; order Lepidoptera; family Noctuidae; genus Mythimna; species Mythimna lalbum. The sequence continues at coordinate 17,200,734 of OX439346.1, read as the reverse complement.
TAGGAATTTTACAGTAGCAGCTCGGTGTTTGGAAGTTGGTGGTGTGACACTCCCGTGCCGAATCCATATCAGTTTAGAGTAGCTTATAATTTTACTTCTCACTAAATTAGCTATACCATACGTTTTCACAAGCGTTTGGTTACTGCTCCTCTTCACTTCCGTGATTCATTAGCGTGATGTTATTATAGCCTACTTATCTATACTATTCGTCATAAACCTGGCTATCCCACACAAAAACATTTTATCTAATGCAACTCGTAATTCCGGAGATATGCGCGTTTAAACAGAAAAAGTGAATCAGGGCCGTAACCACTAGGCCACCACTGCTTCGTATTATTCAATTACTAATGCTAAATCGTTCACGGCAAGTTACACAACTTATTGAGCATAGCATTAGTTTTATGGTAGACGCGGTGGCTCTTCAAAGACGACTACGTAACGTTTGGTGTACAAAGGATAGAGCATGCAGGTTGATAACAGACATTTTTGCCATCACTCACTCAAAAACAAAAGTTTGTTCCGACTATATTAGAATCCGTTTATTATGACCCCGCCTATATTGACCAACCGTTTATAGTGAAGTTGGGTATTACTCAACGAAGTTTGGTTTTCAGGTTTTCATATAAAATACTTGCTAACAAAGTCTGATATAATGACTTGGCTTATACTGATAAGTCGCTTACTGTAACCCATTTTTCATAAATTGTGTCGGGTCATAGTGACTGAAATGATTTCTAACACTTTCGACAGTCTTCGGGAGAGTTAAGTACTTAAACCACAGATTACAGAGCGTACTAACTTACACGACACCCGTCGACGTTCGGCGCGTGCGTGCATAGTTTATTTTTGTTTTGAGTCCCAGTGTTGATAGTTTAAAACACGTATAATGTGTTTCTCTTTTATAAAATGAATACATACTAACAAAAACCGGAGATTGTTTATTTTCCACTAAATGCTTTGTATGTCGTCCGTTAGATATGACGTGTTTGTTATTCCCTTTCGATGTCCAGTGTGACCAACGTAGGCGATTTGTCGCCATTTAGAAACAATAATTGGCGATGAAAAACGTGGAAGGCGACTGGGCGCCTTTCAGGCTACTTTAAGAGGCGAGCTATTTAAAATTCTCAAAATATCATAAATGCATATTCTTTTAATAAAAATCATAGCCACCCTTAGGACTGTATTATTAATATAGAATTATGGTCGCCCTATTAATTTATAGTTGGCTAGTTTCGGGGAATTCCCTAAATTTTTCTTAGCTATTATGGAACTAACTTTAGGATGTAATGAAGTGTTATGTATTTATTTTGCTAGTTGTGACAACCACAATTTTTTTTGTTATACAGACAAAATATTTCACAATTATTTAGTTTCCCTTTCACTTCAAACAATCACTTATCTTGTGCATGTGCAAAGTCATTTCAAAGTAATTTTTTGGTGATTCCAACATGAGAAAACACATAAAATATGTGAAGCATTATCATGGCGAATGAAAAAATAAAAACATTTAAAAGTAAGTGAAACAACATAACTGTTTTCAATAATAAAACTGCCATTTTCTGTCAGCAAGCAGGACATCTAGGAAAAGAACCTTGTTACGAACAAATATTTATGATACTTCTAGCTGCTGCCCACAACTTCATCTACATCAAGTTCATATATGTGCACAAAAATAGATAACTAATATTATTATTTGCTTGTAAATTATTCCGTAAGGATCTAATTAATTTAATTTCACATTCACACATCAACGGTTAAAAGCCAAAACACCAATACACAGTAAAAGTAGGCTAAATTATTAATTCTTATGACCTAACATATCTATGCTGTTAGTGAAAGTTCCGTCAAAATCTCTAATCTATTGAAGTGACAGATAATGGTAAGAACTTGAACAATCTGCTTGCTGCGGTCTTCTCATACAATTATAATTTGAGTGTCTTCGAGGCAAGAGTGAATAGGCTCATAAACTAGTGCGCCTCACCATCAGAGATAGCATCATTAGCAATATTATCCACCAGGCCTTTTCCCATCCACTTTACTGGTTACAATGAGCCTTTCGAGGTTGCCACTATCTTTCCTTGCTATGTGACCGAAGTCACCTTACACCATGCTCAAAGAACCAATTTAGACTAGCATATGAAAACAAAAATGTTCAAAGACCGCGAATTGAGATTATCAAAAAACAATTGAAGCTGTTTGTTTGCTTGTTACGTCTTCACACCTAAATGGCAAAACCGATTTTGATGACACTTGGTACACGGATAGACCATGTCCTGGAATAGGATATAGGATACTTTTTATTCCGGAAGTATGTTCCCTTGAGATAATTTTGCGGCGAAGCCGCTGGTAGCAGCTAGTTTGTCATAATTTCTGGTTAAATTGCTGAATTGCTACTGTATCTCATGTTTATGTAACTTACCTCATGGATCTATGACTTCAGTAACCGACTCGGTTTCAAAACGATTTTTAAACTTCTCAATAGCTTCTTGCAATGACTTAAAATTGATAGGTTCTATGTTGTCATCAACATCAGGTTTTTTATGTAGGAGATCATGGCCTGTGAAATAAGGTCAATTATAAATGGCTGTTTATAGGAACTAGGGCTATATACATGTTATAATATGATTAAACAATCATAGCAATCAAGTAATTAGTTTAATTTTAAGTCTGATCAGTCTAACAGACCTAATTAGATTACTATTATGATAGGAAAGATTTTTATTTTGCAGTTGATATTATCCGGTGAAAGAATGGCGAGGTTTCATGATGATTCTAATATCATATTTAACATTTCAAACACTGTAATTAGACACAATACGGAAGTGAATGATATCTTGTGATATGATGATCTTGTGTTCACCTACCCAGATCATCGTAACAAATCATTCAAATATATGGGAGTTTGTATGTCAGTTTGTGTGCTCTTGTGCTGTTCCTAGCTATTTTACATACAACTTACCAGTTTTTATTTTAATGGTAGTGTGTATTTTTACGTCACTATGTACATTTAATTCATTTAACACTGAGCGAACACCAGCGTTTGCTCTCTCATTATCTTTCTATTGCATCTCTAATGACAGTATTCAAAAGGTTAATTCATGAATCCCTAAGTGAACGCAATTGTGTCTCTAATTGATGCTATCTGAAGAGTAAGCATTTACCACTTCTAAGTGAATTTTCTTGTGAAACAGGTATACTATTTATTATATTTACCTTCTTTAGGAGTAACATATGCATGTTCCATATTCAATAACTTTCTGGTCTTGCACAGATACTTTAAATTCTTTTCAGGCAATTTGTCAAATAATGGGTCTTCAGACTTTGGGTCTGGGTCATCTTCAAAAAACATATATGTCCCAAGAGCATTTTCATGTTTTCCTGTTTGATTTTAAAGAAATAAAAACCATTAATTATTGTCACATATATATAGGTTCTTTGTACCTGCTGCACAGATGTTATAATTTATTACCAGTGTACCTAAAACTAAACTAAAACAAAATAACACGCGTCTTAAATTAGCTAGTCTTCAGCGTTTTGTTCAATGGACTGTGCCGATATAAATTAACTACTACTTCAGTTGATAACCATCAAAATACTATGGCGAACATTGAAATATTAGTCATCAATAACAATGACACTATAGAGGACTGGATGATCGCTGAGCGTCAGAAACAAAACAAGAGTTCATACAAAATCAACAACCTGTGAAAAACGTATCATCCATTTGTATGACAGGATTTTTTCCATTAATTCCCAATACGTGAATCGCTCGATACTTTTCAATATTTACAGTATCTTCAAACTCGGCGTACACTAATACTTCCTCTTCTGAATCGGTTATTTCTTCAGCCATTTTTAATGTAAATATATCACAGAAATATATCGCGATTCGCGTTTTGCTAGGTTATGTTTTCACGGCTGACGGCAGTCTGACGTCTGTCACCATCTGTCACTGTCACTGACTGTCATTTATTTCAATTCAATTCAATTCAATTCTTAATTAATGGCCTTTGTGGAAAAGACACCACAATTTTGCCAATAACACGTGCGAACTGTTAATAAACCATCAAACATTGGAGAGTATTTAGCGTGAATTAACAGTAAAAAACAAAAAAAAAAAAACATATCTTTTTATAAAATGAAATAGTACAAAATGATACAAGATAAAAAAATTCTTCGCAGATACAGAATTACAGTTTGACAAATTCTATGACCACAGATTATGACCTGAAAGAATTGTAAGAGAGAATATGTAATAATACTTACAACTTAATTTTATTAATTTCAATGAATTTGGATAGTTTAAATATAAAGCGAGTAAACACAAAAGGAAGAAGACATTTCACCGAGGTTGGACGCGGAATATGAGGAGGAATGAATTCATGAAAAGAGAAACGCAATTTAGGACAGGAGAAAAATAAATGATCCACGTTTCCTTCATCCAAGCCACATTCACAAAGAGAGTTATTCCTAATCCTAAGTTTGGCCAAGAAATGAGGAGAGCAACAATGATTTAAACGTATACGACAGATAGTTGAGGTAGTGATTTTTTTTTCTAATTGATATTTGAAAAACCAAGGTTTGTGGGGTATCTCGGGTTGAATATCTCCATAAAATTTACCCTTTATGGACTTAGAGATTTGCCATGTCTTGGACCAAGATTTAAACATAATTGAAGGAAGAGTAGTACAAATATCATGGGAATAAATTTCAGAATGGGCAACAGAGCCAGTGAGAATAGCATTTTTGGCACATGAATCAGCTGACTCATTACCAAGAATACCAACATGACCAGGAATCCAAGCTATGACAACATTAATTCCAAGTTCATGACATTGAAATAGCAAATCTCTAATTTTTAGAATTATAGGGAATCTTGACTTAGATCTGAAAGGATTAGATAAAATGGCTTGAAGACAACTTTTTGAGTCAGAGAAAATTATGGAGTCATTCAACTTATGAGACATAACAAATGAAATGGCTTCAAAAATGGCAATTGATTCACCAGTAAAAACGGATGTAATAGCTGGGCATTTATAATTTAAAATAATTTTAGTATGAGGAATCCAAACAGCAACTCCTACAGGGCTATCATCAGAGACTTTGGAAGCATCAGTGAATATAGTAGTCCAGTTATTATAATTAGAGGAAACTTTTTGGACAAACATCTTATGCGGTTCTAAGGAATTTTTGTTAATTCCAAAGTCCAAAACGATCTCTGGTTGAAATATCAGAGCATTATAAGGCACCGAGTATAGATATAAAATGGGGTTTTGAAAAAGTGGGCTAGAAAGACGAGTGAATTGAAGGTAGGCACGAAGAAGACAAGGAAGTTCAATATTAGAACGACGACTACAAGAGTCAAATATGGATGATAAATGGTCCAGCTTACCAAGAAGGGGATGTTCAGAATTTTGTACAAGTTTAAAAATAAATCTATTTGCCAGAAATTGTCTTCGAATCGAAAGGGGAGGCTCAACACACTCAACTTGCATAGCATTAATTGGGGACGACTTCATCGCCCCGAGAATGATTCGTAAACACTTTGATTGGATCTTATCAAGTTTTTGAAGGCCAGATTTGTTACAAGGATCTAATAGGAACATACCATAATCAAAATGACTACGAACTATAGCATTGTAGATCAGTTTTTGAGTATAAGGGTGAGCACCCCACCAAACACCTGAAAGAGAGCGAAGAACATTAACGTTTCTTTCGCATTTTTGAGAAACAAAGTCTGTGTGAGCAATACCTGATAGTTTTGAATCCAACCAAACTCCTAAAAATTTTACATTGTTCACCTGAGAGATATTTTCACCGTTAACTTTAATATCAACAGGAGGAACAATCTTTTTTTTAGTAAATACAACTACAGAGCTTTTAGAGGCTGATAAGGACAAACCGTGTTTTAGAAGCCAATCAGAAAGATATTCAAGGGCGGAATTTAGACGGTTATTAGCCTCATCTAGAGTTTTTCCAGAACAGTATAGAGCTAAATCATCCGCATACTGCAATATTTGACAAAATGAATCTGTAGAAAAATGTAAATCATAAGTATAAAGGCTGAATAAGATAGGACTTAAAACTGAACCTTGAGGTAAGCCTTTCCAGATAGTCTTAGTGGGAAAAGAAGAGTTTTGATTTTTAATGGAGATGGTTCTCTCCATCAGTAAGTTACAAATAAAACGGACCAATTTTTTAGGAACCTTCAACTGATGCTCAAGTTTCTCCTTGAGCACCGGAAGTAAAACATTATCGTAAGCTGAGGCAATATCCAAAAAAACTCCTACTAAAAACTGCTTACTTATTAAAGAAATACGAATGTCACAAATTAATATGCTAAGACTATCCATTGTGCTCATACCTTTACGGAAACCAAACTGGGATGCGGGCAACAAATTCCTATTTTCCACCAACCACTCAAGTCTATGCTTCATCATATGCTCTGCTACCTTGCACAAAGTAGACGACAAAGCAATAGGCCTGTAGCTATTAGGGTCTGACGGGTTTTTCCCAGGTTTAATGACCGGTATTATTATTTGGTGTTTCCACGGTTGAGGAACCAAACCGTACTCAAAAAAGTTATTTATAAGATCTAGGTAATATTGTTTTGTAATTCTTGAGGAGTTTTTTAAAAAAGAGTAAGGGATCCCATCTGCACCAGGAGAGGAATCAACAAGACCGTCAAGTGCCATTTGTAGTTCTGAAAAAGAGAATGGGGCATCAAAATTATTTTCGGAAGTAAGAAAAGCCGGAGAAGAGGGAAAAGATTCCAAACTTGGAACTGAAGGAGGAGCTAATTTGTCAGAGAAAGATTCAATCCAAGAAGAATGATCATTAGCTAAAATGTCAACAGAATTACAGGATCCTCTGTATCTCCTGATTTGCTTCCAGACTAGTGAAGAAGGAGAACAGGGAGATAAGCTCTGACAGTAGCGAAGCCAACCCTCTTTTTTCTTTTTAGAAAGAAGTCTCTTAGCAATGGCCGCTTTTCTTTGGTAGACTAAAAAATTTTGAAGAGTCATTGAGTGAGAATAATTATTCTCTGCTATTTTTCTTTCCTTAACAGCAGTAGAGCATTCTGTATCCCACCAAGGAGTTGAAACCTTGAACCTGTAGGGTTTTTTAAGAGAAAAATTATCATCAGCACTACAAATAATGGCATCTACAAATTTAGAATAACAATCAACAAAATTATTACTGTCAGGAGGGGGAAGAGAGGCTAACTTAATTTCAAGAGAATCGGAATACGACGACCATCTTGCATTATTTAATCTATATTTAAGGGAGGGATTAAAATTATTTGTTGGAGCTACTCTATCAGAGATAGAGATAATAATGGGAAAGTGATCACTACCATATGAATGAGACAAAATATTCCAGGAAATAATGGAAGCAAGAGAAGCAGAGCAAGCTGTGATATCCACAGCTGAACTAGGGTCTTGAGTAGGGCGAACTCTCCTCGTGGGGGAACCGTTGTTAATAACACAAAGATCAGCTTCATCAAAAATTTCAAGGAGGGCACGACCAAAGTAGTCATCATGGCTCGAACCCCATGAGCGATGGTGAGCATTTAAATCACCCATAAAAATGATTGGAGAGGGAACTGAAGAAAAAATACATAAAAGGTCTGGAATTAATCTAGAATGAGGATGAGGAATGTATGCAGAGAGAAAAGTTATATTAAAAGCTCTAACAGCAACGATATTAATGTCAGGAGAAATAGGGGGAAGAGATATTAGAGAGAAAGGAAGGGAGCGCCTAACAAGAAGGGCACTACCTGCATACCCATCAGCCCTATCATTTCGAAGACAGGAGTAACCTGAGACCCGAAAGTGAGAACCAGGTACCAACCAAGTCTCCGAAATGGCAATGACTGAGGGGTGGAATTTATTAATTAAAAATAAAAGTTCAGGCTTCTTCGGCCGAATACTTTGGGTGTTCCACTGAAGTGTGGAGACTAGATCCATAATTTACATTAGAAATAAGCAGGGAAAGTTTCTGGGCAACGTGGGGCGGTATGGAGGAATTATTACGGGAAACTAGACTAATAATTAGCGATAGAAGTAGTTCTAAGAGGCTATCCTCTTGAGGGGACTCTGAGGATGAATGATTTTGAGACTGAAGTGAGAAGCCATTGGGAAAGGATGAAGGATCCTCAGCAACGATGGCTCTATGGGCAGCTTTGTCATAAGACTTACCTAAAGGAGCTCTAGGCTTAGGGGAAGAAAACACAGTTTTTTTATAAGAGGGAGGAGGAGTAAGGCTAGTAGGCTGGGAAGAGGAGAAAGAAGATTGGGTAGGAAAATTTTGAGTGACCTCGGAATATAACTTTTTGATATTGGGATGGGATCGAGAAGCCTCTTCATACGAGAGATTTTCCTGAGACATTAATATTTTTATTGCTTTTTGTCTCCCTTGCTCGGGACAGTTACCATAGATGGCAAAGTGTCGGCCCAAGCAATGGATGCAAGAGGCCTTGGCCTCTACCACGTCACAGCTGTCGCCAGTGTGAGGTTGTGAGCACCTAAAGCACCTTGCCTTGGACCGACACTGAGCCTTAACGTGCCCAAAGCGGCAGCAATTTAAGCATTGAATTGTGGGGTATTGATATACCTCCACTGGAAGAGATGTATGGTATAAAAAGACCCTTTGAGGAAGAGTTTGTCCCTGGAATGTAATGACTATGGTTTGTGTGGGGATCCAGGAGGTCTTACCATCCTGTTTATTTTTCCGGTTCAATCTTCTTGCTTTTAATATCATTCCGCACCCATCAGGAAGAATCACAGAATCTACAAATTCATCCATAGACATATCGACCGGCACTTGACGGACGATACCCATTTTAGTAATGTTGTACGATGGAATCTTGCTTACAAATTTCGTTTTAAATACCTGGTTGGATAGAAAATTATTGGCCGCCTCACCAGAGGTGAATTCGACCGAGATTTTATTTCTGCCCACTTTTTTAATTCCGTCCCTGCATATGTTTTTTACGTTATGTTGTATTAATAGTTGGCCAAACTTAATTGGACGGATTGATGTCCCAGCAGAAGGATCCGGTTCGGATCGGGAAACGTGGACTAGAAAGGGCCCTTTATCTATATTAGAGTATGAGCTTACACCCTCTATCAGAGAAGGGTGAACAAACAAAGTTTGGATGGCCGCAACAGCCATATCTTTATTAATAATTGGTTTTTTTGAAACAACCTCGATTGTTTCAGAATCAATCAGGCGTCGCTTACCAGCCGCCGAGTTTGAAGACGGAACAGCGTCGGGAGGGTCAGGAGGAGCAGGAGGGGGAGGAGGTTCGTCCATAATTATCTATATAAAAAAAAACTGTATTCTGCGAAGAAAAAATAAAATTTCTAACTGTTATGAAGATTTGGAAAATTTGGAAAAAAATTATCTCTCCAACACGACTGACAGCTATCAATCCTGTCATTTATTTACCAGTCCACTGATTTTCGTGATTTTCATTCATTTACTTTTTTTTTTAACAAGACGCTCTACGTAAGACATTCACTATGATATAAACAGAGATACTCGATACAACATGTTATATCGATTTGACTAATATCAAAATCGAAATTAACTTATAATGTCAAACGTATTTCATTTAAAATTTTCTGTTGTTTGTATTTGTTGCCGCACCGCGTCACTGCCACTACAATCTATAACTCATGCTCAATGTGATCAAGGTCGTCACAGAGCATGTAAACAATGGTCGTCAAATAAAACTACACGTCAATGATATGTAACAAAGTCAACTTCAGTCTATTTGATCACACTTGTGATCAGGCAGTAGGTAATTTTAAATGGAGAAGCTCGACAATAACTGGTGAAATAAGTTCTCAAATCCATAAACTAAAACTTTTAAGCGTAAAATATGTCTTCTTAATACTGAATAGGAGAAACTCGCAAGATTATATGTGATAATACTATAATCTCATGCCTTTACCCATAAGTTTCAAGATTGTACCCTACTCGCTTTTGCTTTGCATATTCGTCGACGTCGTTTTACATGTCGTGTCTGAGATATAAAAAGAAAGTCATTAATAAGGTTAATATAAATGTCCTTCTACCTTAGAGCATTTAAACTACCTTAAAAGCTCAAAGCTTCTGTCTACCGTCACTTTCAACACCAGTTTCGGTGTCCGACCGAAACTGGTTTTTCAACCAAAACCGTAACCGACTTTCGGCAACAAACACAGTTTCAGCTGAAACCGAAACTTCCTTACAAGGATCATGTTTTGAGGGAAAAATTATGAAAACGTTTTTGTATCACTCAGTCCTTATTTTTTTTTTTTTAATTTAGGTATTTATATTCGTTGACTATCACGAATTTTCATCATCATCATCATCATCATTTCAGCCGAAAGACGTCCACAGTTGGACATAGGCACATACCCCAAGTGTCGCTACAATTAACGGTCTTGTGTGTCTCGAATCAACCGGATACCCGCAACCCTTACCAGGTCATCAGTTCACCTTGTAGGAAGCCTTCCAACGCTACAGCTTACTGGAATGGCGACCACGTACCGGGCCCCATTCTAGAACCTTTCAGCCCCAACGGCCATCTGTTCTGCGAGCAATGTGCCCTGCCCATTGCCACTTAAGTTTGGCGATTTTTCGTGCTGAGCCGGTAAACTTAGTTAGGGACCGAAATAGCACGGTTAATGACTTGGTCTTCTGATGAGGCCCATTGTAAGCGACCACGCTTCGGAGCCCTATGTCATGGGCAACACACACTGATAGATTTTTGTCTTGAGACACTGTGGTATGTTGGACGAGAAGATACCGCGCAGCTTCTTGAACGCTGCCCAGCCGAGTCGGATTCGACGATTGACTTTTTCTCGAAGTTAGACCTACCCAACTGGACCGTCTGTCCTAGTCCAAGGTAAACATAGTCGTCCACAACTTTGAGTGTAGTGTCTCCGATCTTGATAGGAGTGGGTGCTACATGGCTGTTTACTATGACTGATTTTGTCCATGTTCATTTAAGTCCCACTGTTTCGGAAGCTCTACTTAAGTCACCAAGCCGTCGTTGGTAAACCGAACGTGAGTGATGTCTTCGCCATTAACATTATTGCTTAGCCCTCTCCATTCCAGAACCTTGAAGACATCTTCCATTGCCGTCATGAATTTGACTGCACTCGATTCGATTTTAGTTTGGGAGAAGGTAAAACGAACTACTAACACAAGCCAGTCACGATATGATTAGGCACGTGGACACGGCAAGAGTCTTAATTGCTTACACGCTTGGAAGGAATTTAACACGCTTAACATGACCGAACACAGTATGTGAATTCCCGAGTGCTGTTTTGGTTTCGGTCGCAGTTTCGGCAAGTTTTCCAAAACCAGCTTCGGTTTCGATAACCGAAACTCAATTTTTTGGCCGAAACTCATCCGTAATCGAACATTCAGGTGGGACCTAAAAATAACAAATCGATTGTTCTCGAATATAAGTAAAAGGTATCGATATCGATAGCATCCTTTATAGTGAATTAGTTACTGCCCTAGCGAGTACGTACAGGACAGCACGCACGAACACGAAGTAAGCAGAAAAATTTTCGTACCTACACATCATCAGTAATTTTATTGTGAAACTATTATAAAAGCTGCGCAAAAATGTCCGATTGGGATACAGTCACGATTCTCCGTAAAAAGCCACCTAAAGCATCAGCTCTGAAGACTGAACAAGCAGTTAATGCGGCACGTCGTCAAGGCTTACCAGTTGATACTCAACAAAAATATGGAGCTGGAACCAATAAACAACATGTTACCACTAAAAACACTGCCAAACTTGACAGAGAGACTGAAGAATTGCGTCATGAAAAAGTACCCCTTGACCTGGGAAAGCTTATAATGCAGGGAAGACAGTCTAAAGGCATGAGTCAAAAAGATTTGGCAACTAAAATATGCGAGAAACCTCAAATTGTTAATGATTACGAGGCCGGTCGTGGCATTCCAAATAACATTGTACTTGGTAAGATAGAAAGGGCAATTGGGTTAAAACTTCGTGGAAAAGAACGTGGCCAGCCACTACAGCCTCCTGGAGGAAAGAAATAACGGATTCCCTGGGAGGCGAAGACATAACTCCGATTTGTTTATTGCATAATTATAATTCTATCTCATTTTTGCTGTTGAATGTGTTCTATATTAATGTATTCTTACAAAAACTAACAAAGTAAAATAATGTGAGCATATTTTATTTTCCTCTGGAATGTTCCATCTGTGATGCAATGTGTTACTACCAAGGAAAAAATGTTCAGTTCACATTATATTTGGAGATAGTGGTGGAGTGGTGATGTGATATGCAATAAAATAGCTATTTATGATTGTTCTATCTTTCATTTTATTTGTACACAAAGATATCCATAATTTTTAGGTTAGGTATTGTCTTATTTTGCAATGACAATAGTGATAAATCATGGATTCTAAAAGAATGCTAATTAATTCATATACATATCTACTTGTATTATGAGGCATTTTTATTGTTATCACAAATATTCTTAATATACCTATGTGCAGAACTTTCAAATTCAATAACAACTGGGCCGGAACTAATCTCAAGTCACATGTTTATAAAGATTGTTTTCATATGGTGCAATTATTATTGCGCATTAATCTGTTGTTATTTTGATAACTCAACCACTTGCAACAGCTCAGCTGATAATAGCAATTGTAAAAATTGAAAATATTTTGATTACGCATGGTATAACTAGTTATTAAAATTTTAAATTAAAAACATTTTATGGGACATGATTGCAATTCTTGATTATGTAGTTTCTGTGTATATTGTTTACATAACTAACTGTATAGAACAAATATTGCTCTTATCTTCTTTTGGAGCTGGCGGAGCATGGCTCCCATTTCCTCTGTTTGTCATCATCTCAATGGTCACCTCCATTCCAATTTCCAGGCACACTGTAGCTTACAATTTACCTTATTTTCTATTTATAAACGTTGTAATGGTTGCTTACTAAAAGTGGATTTAACCGGTAATTCACAAACAACAATGGACAAAGAACTTAGCCTTGGGGTACCCCTATTTTTATCACAGTTTTAGGAGAATTTTCTATTGTTGTTTCTCTCAATCACCATATTCAGTTACTCAAGGTAGCCAAGACGATACTGAAATGCTGAGACGTGTTCCCGATCCAGTTAGTATGTATGACTTTCAAGCAAGAATGTTTCATAAAGAAAGTAAATATTGGCTCAGTGAGGGACTAACAAATAACAATACATAATCATTAATCGGATCAATCTGACGTATGGCGAGTACCCTTACGGTTGTTGAAACCTCTATGGTCCGGACTAATAATTCAGCCTCGTTTATATGGCACACATAGGACTGGAACAATTTGCCTTAGACACTATTATAATTTTGGTGTCTTCAAGGCTAGACTGTAAATGCTTTTAATAAATTAGTGTGCCTCATCATCAACGATTGCGTCACTCAATCAAGCACTAGTTTATATCAATAAAAAAAGATACCAAAAGTAAGTAAGTACCTATTTCAATTGTTTTCATCACAAATCCAATACTGTATTGAAAGTTCAAGGACCTCTTGTATAACCTGTTTGGTACCTATACACGGTAATATTTTAAAGACGAAAGTTTTTCGAATGGATGCGATCAAACTTGGTGCTTGTGTAGATCCTTTGTAGACCGTTCCCTAGAACAGCTATACTTTTATTCCCACGAGTACCTATATTCCCGAAGGACAAAGTGCTAATATCACGTGGGCAATGCTGCTGGCAGTAGATACGAGTAGTATCTTAGGTAATAAAGGCTAAGCTTTCCTTATATATAAAAAGTACTCTGTGGGCCAAAGTAACTTATCTGGGTCATATGTATGTACGGCCAGTTACCACCGATGTGAAGTCGACTGGCCTTAAGCAGTAAAGAAATTGAATAAAAAGCGAAGCCAGCTTATTTATGAGTTATAATATAACTCATGCTAATGAGTGAATGAATGCCAATGCTATGTGCCTTAATTATCACACTTATATTAAAAAGGGAAGTTCATAATGTATGTAAGTGTGTTTGCCAATTTATCACTCTCAAATAGCTGAACGGATTTGTAAACCTAATACAAATCCGTCAGACTGTCTTGGAACCAGACTAGCTATCACCCCAAGAGTATGTTCCCATCGGATAATTATCTGTTAGCAGAAGCTAGTAAGATTAGAAAGTATTTAGAATTTATATCAATTGAGATTTTTCAAGGCGATCTCATTTCGTAAACTTTATTGAAAAAACATTAGCTGCACGAAACGAAACGTGCAACGTTTCGTAACGTCAATTTGAAAAACAACATGACAACAATGTCAAATTCAAATTAGTATGCTTCGCGTTCCGATTCACGATAATTCCTAATTTCATTCATGGATGTAGATTAAACTACTTACAATTTATTTTATTTTAGATTTACGATTTGATCATTGTTGTAGCGTATAGAGCATAAAAATAAAAAATCGGAGGAGCACAAGCTTACGAGCTTACGGCACTGACGTCTTCTGAATCTTAGCTTAAGGCCATTTGATATTTGAAACGACCCACGGGCTGCGACCGACTGACGCGCCAACATCGATGCATAGACTTTTGTCTAAACGTCCTAATGTCATCGATGTTGTCGTGAGTCGGAACGCGCAATTTGTACGAGCGTAAAAATAACCTCTCACATTTGTTAATTTATTGTTTACATTACTTAATTTTAGGCTCTGTGTTTTTGTGTACAAAGTATAAATACAATTATTGTCTAAAAATTTACGTAATGCGTTAAGTCCTTCGGCCAATTTTGTACAAAAATATAGTAACAAGTAACAGAATGGCTTTCTCATTTGGAACTCCTAGTACTCAAAGTTCAACCTTTGGCGCTGCAGCGAAACGTAAGTTAAATTTAAAACTTTTTTAAAGATTGTGTAAATAAAAAAATCCCAAGGTGCTTAATGTTATTTTAAAATTAAAAACAATCTGTGCTTAACCACACTGCCTTTTTGACTCAGCATTTATGTTTAAAGTACTTATTTATTTACATGTCGGAAATAGGGCACCAATACCAACCAGTTTTGTTAAGTTATCAACAACTATAAAAGGTGCTCTGTAATGATGTTTAATTAAATTTTTTATCAATGTATATTTCAGCTACATTTTCCTTCGGGGGTGGAGCAGCAACTACTACTACACCTGGGTTTGGTGGTTTTGGCGCCCCAGCCACATCTACGGGTTTTGGGTCATTTGGTGCACCAGCAACTAGCACAGGTTATTTTACTTCATAGTAGTACGCAAAATACGCACCTTAGTCGTGGAGTTGCGGATAACAGCCCGTTTTACCTATACCTTTACTTCATAGTATAAGTTTCAGTCCAGCTACCAACCAAATAAACCAATCAATACCTTATACATACAAATCTCTATATATATATACAAACCTAGTTATGAAATTATTGCAACTGTATGGTTATACTGATTGGTACAAGAGCTGAGTTATACATGAATAAAACATAATCCAATTTGTCTTACTAAGAAAAATCTTATTTACTGAATTCTTTTATTTTATAGCTGCACCATTTGGGGCCCTAGGTACTGCCCCGGCTTCTACTGCACCCTCTTTATTTGGTGGGACTGGGTTTGGTGCTACTCCTGCTAAACCTACAACAGGTATATAATATGTAATGTCCAATTGCAAGATATATTTAGCAATTATATTTGATATTACCAACTAATTTAAATCTGCAGGTTTTGGAAATACCTCATTTGGAACCAACACATTTGGTACTACACCAGCATTTGGTACTGGAACATTTGGCAGCACTGCACCAACATTTGGTAGTACAGCACCAGCATTTGGTACCAACACTCTTGGTGGTACTAATACTTTTGGTACCTCATTTGGTGCTGGTGGCAGTTTTGGTCAATCATCATTTGGAACTAAACCAACTACTGGGTTCACTGGTTTTGGCAATGTACTTGGATCAGCACCCCAGTTTGGACAGGTATTCATTTTAATAATAATATGCATGATAGTTCATCTATACCCCTTGAGCGCATTAAGTCTCAAGGTATTTTGAACCTACTGCTTTTGAACTTACGGTGTTTGGCTGAAATCTTGAATATTTTCTCTAATGAGCCTTTGCATTTGTTTTTTTTTTTTTAATTAATATAGACTAGTGCTTGACTGTGATCCCACCTGATGGTAAGCACTAAGCAGTGATGCAATCATTGATGGTGAGGCACGCTAGTTTATCAACAGTTCAGTTTTTTTTGCATTATCATGTTAGGCTGGTTTAGAGTCGAGCGCGTAGCTTGTCAGTGTTGAGGTTCAGCGATTATTATTCTGACTTTCTGGCAACTGCTCTGTTGACAGCAACAACAACAACAACAGCAGCAGCAGCCACAAGGGCCGTCATCAGCTCATGAAGCGCTGGTGGCTGCTGTATTCAACTGCTGTGTATTTGGAGATGAGAGAGACCAAGTTCTTGCCAAGTGGAACCTTATACAAGCACAGTGGGGCACGGGTAAGTTCAGATGCATTATGAGTGGGGTCGGAGTTAGGTAGAGTTATTCATGTACTTGCATCGAAATGTTGTTATTAATATGGATCAATCTTCCCAGGATTTCTAATGAAAAATCACGAAATTGTGCTGTATTTCTGATAGTATCAAAAATTTCTCTTTAAAATAAATCTCGGGATTTGGGCATATCCACTCTATTCTTTTACTGTAGGAAACTGGTGAAAGTACATGTTTTATTCTACCTAATTCCGACCTCTGAATAAAAAAACTCGGTCTTATCCTACTGCTTATAGGTACGCAATTGACTGTTTTTCGCTCTAGTGCGGAAAAATACACCCCCAAAAAGACTTCCACGAATCTCGCGTCATCTCCCGTTTATTTATATCTTCGTAAAAAACATAGTCATAGTCATATTTAAAACCACAATTTGTAAAATTAAATTAAATAAAAACACTTGTCACTGCTCTATAACACCCTCGCCGAGGCTCGGGTGAATGCTGTATAAAAATGTACTAAGTATAGTTTAGGGTAACATTTAATTTCTTATTAGTCATAGGTATAGACTAGATTGTAATAAAATTAGAAACAATCCTTTGGATATACCTACTCTGGAATAAGGGAATCTATATTTTTCTGAAATATACTATTATTTTGCGAAAAAAGTGTCTCTTTACTCCGAGTACATGCCAGCCCCAACACCATTCTCAGAACGCTGGCTGACAGGTGGGACTCCGATCTTCGGACGGTGGAAACGACTGCACGCGGTTAAATAGACATTGCCCAGGTTCGGTGCGTCTCGCCAAGTTTAGAATAAGTTACTAACATTATAAGTTTAAATTGTTACTAACAAAATACGGCAAGTTCCGAATTAAATGTTTTTATTATAATTATACTCGATTACTTTTGCAGGACAAGCCTACTACAGTCGCAACGCGCCCCCGTTGGAGCTTAACGAACAGAACCCGCTTTGCCGGTTCAAAGCAGTGGGCTACTCTCGGCTCGGCGGTCGCGAAGACAAAGACGGACATGTTGCCATGTTATTTAATAAGCCTGAACAGGATATCAAGTACGTGCTTATAGAATATAGATAGATTTCATTACATTAATACTAGATAATAATATCGTAATTATTGAGGGTGCATTCTAAATACCCGTGTTTTAGGCGTGAAAAGGTAACGAACAAATTAGCTTACTTTCGCATCTATAGTATTTGTTAGGATATACAGATAAAACAAATAGTCCTGGGCTTGTGGATGGAGCGCAATATGTGGCTCACTGACCGGTCGACGGACGGACGATGCGTTGTGTTCCACGGGCACCTCAAATAGATGTCATCAAGATAATCCGCAGCCCTGCAGTAATAGAAACAGTAACTGTGGGCCACTGTTATTACAATGTTGCCCCACATTAGAATAGGAACAACCGGTGTGAAAGGCTACAAAGGAACGGGGTGGGTTTTTAGTTAGTAAAAGTCTGGAGAAAGAGGGGGGGGGGTTGATTGGTTTGTATTTTTGTTGGCTTGTGGTTGTGCAGCGACGACGATGGGGGTTCGTTTCTTTTTTCCGTCTACCGTCTATCTTAGGGAGTTCCTTCCTTTATAGGGGGGGGGGGGGGGTGCTGGTCAGGCCAAACGTCCTCACCTGATCCCAAGCAATACTGGCCAGATTGTTTAAACATTTACATTTGATCATATTATGTTAATCCTCGTTTGGCCATATTATTGATACAGGATTTAAATGATGATAAAAGATTGAAGTATCATCAAATTTTTACTTGCCAGTTTTACTTGGTCATATCGTGAAGTGATCAATTTATAAAATCTGGCAATGACATTTACACATGTCTGTGTATTTGTCCGTATGGGAATCGCGCTGCGCTTTAATCTCCAACTAAATGCATCTTAACCTTTCAAATACCGTAATTAGAGACACATAAGAAAGATAATGGGAGAGTGAACTGCGAATGAATTAAAAAAAAAACTTATGAAATATTTCTTCTGTTCTAGAACAAACCAGCAAGCTTTGACTACATCTCTTCATAGTTTGTTGGGAAACAAACCCAACTTAGCAGTCAATATAGAATGTGTTAAAGCAGTTTCTGACAACAAGACGCAGGTGCGTTATTTCTACCTATACCTACTTTATGTGGAGGATCTGTGTTTGATCAGGTACATTCATTAAGATTCCATAATTATAGCAGCTTGGAGTCTGGATCTGTGCCAATGGCAATAGGGTAAATATCTGTTGCGTTTTCACATGTAAACAGGGTCATGGATCAATCACCACCATGTGCATGTTACTTATAGGTATGTGACATCTTTTCAAAAACGGAAATGGCATGAATCTATGCTGATCAAATTACTTTACAAATAAAAATCTTACTTAGTTGTTACTGTATTAGGGGGCACAGTAGTGCTCCCACCAAGGCGAGCAAAAAGTCCTTTTCTTGAAACAGTTCAGGCCATTTTCGACCCCGTATAACTTCGTTGTGTATAAAACTAGAATCCTGAATTTAAGTAACCAAGCAGACATTGTATTAACACGGTACACTTAAAACTAGCGACACGCCCCGGCTTCGCTCGGGTGTTTCTCCACTTTAATGGATGTTATTATACATATAAACCTTTCTCTTGAATCACTCTGTCTATTAAAAAAAACCGCATCAAAATCCGTTGCATAGTTTTAAATATTTAAGCGTACATGGAGATATAGGGACAGAAAAAGCGACTTTGTTTTATACTATGTAGTGATGATGTCATTCAATTTGAACCAGTAGTTTAAGAATGAGAAGTCAAAGTTACTTAATTTGGTCACTCATTTACTGACCGATCATCAAAATTCTAAGGCACTTCTGACAGACATAGAAGCTTCAAATTTAGAATACAATTAGTGTTTTGTGTACAAACTAATGCAAAACTAAAATATTTTGCAATTTCGCTACAGTTTTCTAGATACGCCAACTGCATGAATAACTTTATAATCCCATATAAATATTTAGGATTACAAAGTTACATATTATGCAGTAAATGAAACAGTGTACCTACCTGTATATTTATAATATAAAGAAATTTACTAAAAGAAATGAGATCCCATCAAAAACATAACTTGTAAAAAAACCAAGGCTCGCAACTCAGTTTTTATATTTAACGGTATTTTGGTCGCAGGTGGTGATTTACGTCGTAGATAAAGGCGCAGGTGGCACGCACATCTCTGCGTCCGAGCTGGGCGCGTTCCTGAACGCTGGCAACGCTCGCAACGCGCTGGCCGGCGCCGGCTGCACCTCCGTGTCTGCCGTCACCGCGCCCTCGCCGCAGATGTTGGCGCAGTACCTACAGACTGCACCTCCTGGTACGTAAAAATGAACTCTAAAGTAAACGTGTTAAGTTCAGTTTCGGATGACACGCGAGACGCGCAAAACGGCACTGGACGAAATTGCGCCGCCGGCGCCGTCGCTGATGTTTGCGTAAAATAGAAAGACTGCGCCGCGTGTTATGAAAATGTTATTATTTTTATTGCCGTCTCCTTTAATTTACATAAAGTGTAGTTTTGGTATAACTGTAATATTTATATATTGTAAAAAATGCTTGTCTATTTCAGGTATGGATATGCGATTATGGAAGCAAGCTCAAGCTGACAATCCCGACTCTGAAAACTACATACCCGTGCCAATTATTGGATTCTCCGAGGTAATAATAATTCCTTTTTAAGGATTTAAAGTTGTATAATCTCAACATGTTACGGCGAAAATTTCTGATTATTTTCATACAGCAATATGCAACGGATCGGCGTAAAACTGGACGATGCAACTAAAATTACAGCTGAAAGTGAATGTTTGTTTCGGCAGATCAAGTTCCGCAGCCGCTGCCAGTCGGAACAGGCGAAGCTGCAGGCGCAGTGGCTGCAGCGCGCGGCGGGCGAGCTGGCCGAGCTGCGCACGCGCCGCGCCGCCGCCAGCGCGCGCCTGGCGCAGCTGGCCGCGCGCTTGCACGCACGCCGACACACCTTGTTGCAGGTATGTACAGATCTAGCTGCAGGCGCAGTGGCTGCAGCGCGCGGCGGGCGAGCTGGCCGAGCTGCGCACGCGCCGCGCCGCCGCCAGCGCGCGCCTGGCGCAGCTGGCCGCGCGCTTGCACGCACGCCGACACACCTTGTTGCAGGTATGTACAGATCTAGCTGCAGGCGCAGTGGCTGCAGCGCGCGGCGGGCGAGCTGGCCGAGCTGCGCACGCGCCGCGCCGCCGCCAGCGCGCGCCTGGCGCAGCTGGCCGCGCGCTTGCACGCACGCCGACACACCTTGTTGCAGGTATGTACAGATCTAGCTGCAGGCGCAGTGGCTGCAGCGCGCGGCGGGCGAGCTGGCCGAGCTGCGCACGCGCCGCGCCGCCGCCAGCGCGCGCCTGGCGCAGCTGGCCGCGCGCTTGCACGCACGCCGACACACCTTGTTGCAGGTATGTACAGATCTAGCTGCAGGCGCAGTGGCTGCAGCGCGCGGCGGGCGAGCTGGCCGAGCTGCGCACGCGCCGCGCCGCCGCCAGCGCGCGCCTGGCGCAGCTGGCCGCGCGCTTGCACGCACGCCGACACACCTTGTTGCAGGTATGTACAGATCTAGCTGCAGGCGCAGTGGCTGCAGCGCGCGGCGGGCGAGCTGGCCGAGCTGCGCACGCGCCGCGCCGCCGCCAGCGCGCGCCTGGCGCAGCTGGCCGCGCGCTTGCACGCACGCCGACACACCTTGTTGCAGGTATGTACAGATCTAGCTGCAGGCGCAGTGGCTGCAGCGCGCGGCGGGCGAGCTGGCCGAGCTGCGCACGCGCCGCGCCGCCGCCAGCGCGCGCCTGGCGCAGCTGGCCGCGCGCTTGCACGCACGCCGACACACCTTGTTGCAGGTATGTACAGATCTAGCTGCAGGCGCAGTGGCTGCAGCGCGCGGCGGGCGAGCTGGCCGAGCTGCGCACGCGCCGCGCCGCCGCCAGCGCGCGCCTGGCGCAGCTGGCCGCGCGCTTGCACGCACGCCGACACACCTTGTTGCAGGTATGTACAGATCTAGCTGCAGGCGCAGTGGCTGCAGCGCGCGGCGGGCGAGCTGGCCGAGCTGCGCACGCGCCGCGCCGCCGCCAGCGCGCGCCTGGCGCAGCTGGCCGCGCGCTTGCACGCACGCCGACACACCTTGTTGCAGGTATGTACAGATCTAGCTGCAGGCGCAGTGGCTGCAGCGCGCGGCGGGCGAGCTGGCCGAGCTGCGCACGCGCCGCGCCGCCGCCAGCGCGCGCCTGGCGCAGCTGGCCGCGCGCTTGCACGCACGCCGACACACCTTGTTGCAGGTATGTACAGATCTAGCTGCAGGCGCAGTGGCTGCAGCGCGCGGCGGGCGAGCTGGCCGAGCTGCGCACGCGCCGCGCCGCCGCCAGCGCGCGCCTGGCGCAGCTGGCCGCGCGCTTGCACGCACGCCGACACACCTTGTTGCAGGTATGTACAGATCTAGCTGCAGGCGCAGTGGCTGCAGCGCGCGGCGGGCGAGCTGCGCACGCGCCGTGCCGTCTCACCTTGTTGCAGGTATGTACAGATCAGGTTCCGCAGCCGCTACCAGTTGAAGCAGGCGAGGCTGCATGCGCATGATACCTAGTTGCGGGTACTGCTTTAGGCACCTTAGGCTGTCAAACTTACTGGTTGACCGATGTTCATCCTTATTTCTGAGAATATAAGAGGGACATAGGCATACTCGAATATCATCATAATTTTTTAAGAATCAGGTTCCTCTTTATGGTTGACTTACGGCCTGAGTCTTCTATCGCAACATTTGTGTCGCAGGTGGTGGCCCGGCGAGAAGTGGTGGGTCGTGTGGGAGCCGCGCTGAGTCCCGAAGAAGAAGCGGCTAGAGCACGATTACACGAACTGACGTCACAGCTCGCCGCACCGCCGCTTTATAATGTAAGTATAAAGGATAATCACCTTATAAAAGTTTGTACTGTATAGGTAAGAACAAAATACAATCACCTTACCAATAGATCATTTGTCACTTTCAGACTTTGCCTCATTTAGCTCTGTAGGTACTTTGTCTTTAATATATCTGCGTGTATCAAGCCGTTGACGCGACTGTGCCAGGCGTACGTCTATACGAAAATTTCGATGTCGCCGTATTTTAAGAACAGGTAAAGCTTGGCCAGAAGTTTTTGTGGCAACAGTATACTTAATGTTACTTTGATTTTATCACGTCTCCATCGTCGACCTCGTCATCGGTTAGTGTCAAATGTGAGTCAATCTATGACAAAAAAAAAAAACGATAAAAAAAAGTCGGTATTGCGGCACTTTTACGCAGTAACTTTTATCATAGATTTTAATGTAAAAAAGATAGCTAGAACTTTTTTTTAGGCCATTTTTAAATTTAGAAGAGGTGCATATAACATCAAAATCTAATTAAACCGAAAGCAATGTTTCGATTAACAGTTCTAACACAAGCAAAAATGTTTACTTATTTAGGTAGGTATAGGTAAAACGAGCTGTTATCCGCAACTCCACGACTAAGGCGCGTACTTTACTTGTTTAATGAATACGCATTGCGCGCTAGAACAGACTTAACAAGGGCTTTGTTCAGTATAAAATGAAAAATACGCGCTTGGACTTTAAGTTGCGGCCACCAGCCTTCCTACAGTCATTCTTTGCGTTAACCACATTTTCGCCCCCTGATGTCAAACTAGTTCGCTTGTTTAGATCCTCTCCATAATTTTTTCAACCCAATTAGTCCCAATTCTGGGTTTTCCCCATACAACATTTCATAAGCCTCCCTAAAAAAAAATGCCTCCCTCGGACTTCTCAACCGTATCTTGGCTTCTATTCCATGATGACTCTGACCCATCTGTTTTTGTACAGGTTTACATAGTATGAAACGCTTACTCCTAATTAACTCGACAAATGATGTACTTTTCACTAATAATAAAAAGAAGAGGAAGGTTTATGTATATAATTTGCATCCGAGCAGAGCTCTTAATAGATATGGTCCGCCAGACGACCATATAGCCTCTGCCTATATTGCCTTGTACCGTGAGATTAACAGATTTGTTATTCGTATATACGAGGTTGCACCTCAAACTAGTTTGATAAGAATACAAGTAGTATGTGTAGTTAGTATTTAACTAGGACGGTAATATTGTGTCCACAAATATTGAATATAGGTACGATAGATATATTATCCTTTCCAATTTTAGTATAGGGTTACATTTTATGCGCGACAACCTATATCCGCTCGAATATCGCTTCACGCCTGTTAGCGTTGGCTTCGATATTTAATATATAAAACTCGAGTGTAACATTATTTGTTATCGAGTTCCTCCGAAACGGTTTGACTGATGTTTATGAAATTTTCTGTATATTTGATAGGTCTGAGACTGAAAGACGTGTGGCACGAAATAATTTATTTGGCAAAAGAACGTTTACTGGGTTTGCTAGTAATCTATACTTATTAATATTATAAAATTTAAGAGTTCGTTCGTTTGTTTGAACGCGCTATTCTCATGAGCTGGTTTAAATTGAAAAAAAAAAAAAATTTAATAGTGCTTAGCCCAGGCTATAGGCTATCCCTGGAAGCGGAGCAGTAACCTATGATGCGGGTAAAACCGCGGGGAACAGTTAGTTATATAATATCTATAATTTCTGGCGGATTTTTATAATTAGTATTTTTTTAATGTTATTTGTCGTGATTAGTGTTACAATAAATGTTTGATGCCTGGGACACTCAAAGATTATAAGAATCACCGAAAACCTCAAAGATACCACACCATACCTCATAGGAAACATTAATTTTCCATGCGATTATCTAGATATCTGTTTCCCATGTATGGTACTTAGCCAGCGTATGCTATTTATCACGCAGGATCAGACTGTATTTTGATAAGCCAACAATACAAAGTTAATTTTAGTAGAGAACGACCTTGTCTGCCCAAATGTTTGGAGCATTCGCCATACGCGTGTTCGCTTATCAGTGACTATCGCCTTATCTCCAGACACCAGACAGCGTTATAACACAAGTAGATAGATATATCTCTGTTACGCTGTTGTTGATAAACTAATAATTAACACCAGCAAAGAACAACAATGAGGTTGCTATATGGCGTACCTATGTCTGTCTTACCTAAAATATTTTTTATCGCCATAACATTTTGTTTCATAAAGGAGTAACATTCAACAAAATAGCATTTATAGTTACGAAATTCTCTTTTTACTTTCATGTACTATAATGATAAATAAATGATAATTATTTCTCCTGTCTTTAAGTCTTTTATAGTATCTATAAAAGCTTTATAAAACGCCTGTTGCACCAGATATTACTGGTTTAGAATGTAACTTTGGCTCAAAAGTAAATGGTTTGATTATCATGCAGGAAACGAGTGTAACCAAGATATGGGCACTATCTCGAGGAATCAGTCATGTCAAATTTACTTTTATTTTTAGATTAGACCAGTCTAATCGCCCATCCATCGTTTGATTTTTGCTTGCTCATGAACATAGCATTTTGTATCGCGATTGGGGGTGTACAAATATCTAAATTAAATAGTGGTAATTATTATTAGCACAATAACGATAATGTCGTTTATATTTTTTTCTCACAAGGAAACCAAGGATGACATTTTCTTTTTGTTAGCGTACCTTGTGTCCCACGGCTGGGCAAAGGCTTCGCAGAAAAAAAGAAAGACATCCGGGTTTGGAAAGAGAAGCCAAGTTTTTCCCCGCGAACGTGATTAAATTATCATACCACCGTCATCGCGGTCGGCTTCGACGGTCATGTGAGGGTCATGTTCATTGATCGATCTTCGTCCATCTGTCCGAATACATTCGTGCGACGTGTCCACTCTCACTTCAGCCTGAGTCTACTGAGACTACTTGAGTTTTGGATCTCAGGGTGGTGTTCCTAACGCGGTCTCTTGCTTAAAACCTATTAATAAGACCTGAGAATATTTAAATGGGACTTTAATTATGGTACTCATTGAAAAAAAAAGATCCACTACTCTATTTTTTTACTTATACCCATATTGTTTGGGAATGTTGCCAATTATTACCCTCAGCACAAAACTTTTTGCTGAAATAATAATTTCCCACGAATGAATATGCTTCAGATTATGACTACTTATGGCAGCAATTAATAAAATTGTTGAATCACACCTGTAATTCATCGATTTTTTATCAAGTATTTAATTCATGAATCCCCAAGCGACCACCGGTGGCCGCGCATCTATTGTCTTACTATTGTGTTTCTAATTGACGGTATCTGAAGGGTTAAAGTAATCAATTTTTTATCAATTTATAAGGTACTTACTTAATAAATTGATAAAAAATTTATTACTTTTATTATTATTACATTTTGATTAAAATATTACATTGTAACTCAAATATACATAAAACTTTTTAAAATTAAACAATATTTTGCACAGTATTCAAATAAAGACTATTTAGTCATTTTTTCAAAAAAAAAAATCCAACAGAATCATGATTGAAATAATTCGCCAGTTTTGTTCCCATAACGCCTTTCCGTGCTGTTCAAGACGTGTAAGGTCCATTTTAACTGAACTAAAGAAAAAAAGAAAGCAAATAGTGCATCGTTTTTTACTGTTGGGTATTCATCTCCCGGGTTAGTTTGACCGTTGATAATCCAACAACGCACAAATATGTATAGTAATGTAAATTAGCATTAGTAACATAATTATCACGGTTATAAGCTGTTATCCAATACTAGTTTCTGCCTGCAGTTTCGTTCGAAGAAAATTATCGTAAGGAAACTACTGCTATGATAAAAAATGTCCTATATCCAGGACATGATCTACCCTTGTGCTAAATTCTATCCCACGCCGTTCAAACGCGTGAAGAAGTATCAACCACACATACATAAAAACAATCAGCCTTTATAATACCAGTCGCTAGTGTGTTAGGTGTATGTCATTTGCATATTTCTGTCCTCGATGAATCTCTAAAATGTGATTTACAAATCATTGTTCTTTTTATATAGACTTTAGTAGTTATGAAACTGATTAGAATTAATGTATATTTGACAAATGACGCTGACAAAACAATTATTTCCGTTTATCATTTTGTAAATTTATTTGCAATGATTAAGGAAAGAAACGCTATTGTGTTTACATTGTTTACACGCTGCCAAAGAGTGACTTTGTCGTATAAGGCGCTAATCAACAACATTTGCATTACATAATTTCTTTACTGTGTCTACGCAGAAAAGTTCTTTGCCCTGAAGTGGAAAAATAACTGGCTTTTTATCCTCACGTGTTGCTATACTTTCAAACTTGTTCTAAAGTCTGTCAGTACGGTTGGAAACTGCTTCAGTAGTCAGTGCAATAAAGAAGTACCGTAATAATTGTGAAGGATCTTTAAATAATAATTACTTCAAAAATATACCAAATGTTCTAGGAAAAGCCAGGGCTAAAAGAGCTTATTTATTCGAGGCTTAGTTATTGGGTCCCAATAAACACATGGCGACATCGCAGCAGACCAAGACGAAGGTGGAGTGATGAGCTTGACTCTTACCGGAGAGACTGGCCCGCTATGACTGAGGACAGATGAGTGTGGTGACTTCGCCCAGCATTGGAACATAATGAGCTAATCAGGAATTCTAGGAAAACAATGAACATTACCGAAGGATGATACTTTTCTGGTTGAACTAGTTTTAAAAAAAATACTTTGTTATATAATAAATGATATTTATTTTGCAAATAGGTTTTTCAAAAACAATTTAACACATAAATTTTTTCGTCAATTAAAACTTGATGAAGCCGGTGCTACCTAGCTGAAGAAACACCGAAACAAACTCAAAATCTTTTAAAGTCCATACAGCAAACTTGTAATGGTCAAATCACATGAGAACCATGCAGATTGGAGTCTGAGATGGTCTTTTGAAGAAAGAACCACACAATTCTGAGTTGATCTGTCCAGTCAGTGCAAGTATTGTCAGTATTCGTGAAGTTCAACTAGAGTAATAAAGCTCCGTCAACGTAATGGCTTGCCAAACGCAAACCATTACGTTTCCGTATCTTTCTTGCTCATGAATGCCCATGGGACTATCTCTATGGTGACAGATGACTGTCTGTCTGTTGCGACTCGTGATTGTGATAAATAAGTAATCTTTTCTTCTAAGTGATAAGAATGACTCGAACATGTCCTATTCCAGGACATGGTGTATCTGTGTACCAAGTTTCATCAAAATCGGTTATGCCATTTAGGCGTGAAGACGTAACAAACAAACAAACTCTAAAAAAATATTAGTAAAGATTGATATTCCATGTTGAATAAACGTTAAATATTTTTATATTATAACCTTTAAGACTACACAGCCAGATATCTAAAATTATCTAATCGATAAATCTGGTTGTAACTGGTTATTTTGCAATTCATTTGGAATTTGCGGGGCAAACCCTATTACCGCATGATTGATTAATAATTAAATTATCGATGCTTAGATGGTCGGATAGAGGCAGACAGGCAGGTATCAATCCGCCACGATACCACCACATCTCTAGCACGCACGGCCCAACGTTTGTATCAAACAAATCATGTTGCACTAATGTGAACGTTATCTTTACATAAAAGGAGAAACTGACTGACTGATATATCAACATAAACTACTGGGCCTAAGTGCATGAAATTTTGCACAAAGCATGACTTTTATGACATACTAGCTTTTGCCCGCGCGGCTTCGCTCCCGCTCTTCCCTACTCCACCCTACTATACCCTATTTTTATTTTCTTTCTTTACAATAACAATCACAACAAAAAAAAAAACAGCCAAATCGGTCAAGCCGTTTTCATGCCATGTGACAGTGGAAAACGGGGTTCATTTTTATAATATAGAAGATATAGACAAGCGTAGGCAGGAAAAGCGGAAGGCAGTAGGAAAGGATTTTTTTAAATTATGAAATGAAAGCGGTTACGTTCAACGTTTGTGTAGAAAAGCATACGGGCGAAGCCACTGAAAAAAGCTAGTTTATTATATAAACAAAGCGACTATAACGATATACCAGCCACTTTGGCGCTTAGAATTTAGGCAATAGATCTGCTCAACATAAAAAAAATATGACATGATGCCTTTTGCTATTATAAATTAGCGGTAAGCGCGTTACTGTTGTCATGTAAAATTTTCCTTTGTCTTTCTTTCTTTGTTGTATTTTAGTAATAATGATTATGATAATAATTTGATTATTTATTTATGTATATACGCTTTATTTTACACCAAGACTACAAATATATTTAAAAAAAAAACATGCAATTTGCGGCATAAATAATGTATAATTTTAGGAGCTACTTTTCAATAATAATAAGGCACCATGAAGAAAATTATTTCTCCAGTTTGATCTCTATTTTCAGCGAACTGATTTGTCAGTAATGTCATCGTTATTCGTGGATACTATTTATAGTTAATATCTCTGTACTATCTATGTCTGGTCTATCATCTATTTTGATAATTTGTCTATCGATAAAAAATACGATTTTCTATTCGAAATTTCAGCTCGTAAGATAGGAGTTCAATTTTATATAGAAAATCGTAGTTATTGTTTATTTATTTTATTATTTTGTCCTGAAGGCATTTTTTTTTGCTTATTAAAAATCTCTGAACTATTTAGCAACTCTTTAGGATTTTTTATTTAAAGAAAATTGTACTGATCACTTCATAGAATTTACGAATTGGTGAGGAAAACTAGAAAAACCCATTAAAGGTTCTACAAAGATGTCATGAACCCTCATGCTTTGACTCTATCTTTCAATTTGATACAAAATAAGTGAAAGAGTACCTACATTATTATTTTTATAAATAAAGGGTTATTTGAAAGCATTAAAAAAAGATGTTTAATTTAAAACGTAATTTGCATCATGAGTTACATACAATATTTTGACCCCATGGGTATGAATTTTTAAGAATCTTTCCTTCAGTAGGAAATTATCATATTATTTATTAGGTAGGTACTAGCTGAACCGGCAAACTTCGTACCGCCTAACAGTCAATGAATGTAGTATCGTAGTGTATCTTTCGATATAATCAACCGATTGTAATGAAAAAAATCCTAAGGAAGTATCAAGTTACACGCAATTTTAATGTATAAAAGTTACCTACATGGATTTCGTACATTTGACGTGATGCGTGTACAACTAAAAACTTCTACAGGTCTATTATATGTACATATATGTAGATTAGTCTATAATTTAATTATTTCTTTGTTTAGGGTCGTCTAAACGAGCTGTTATGCGCGGTACGTCTGCAACGCAGCGCAAGCGCAGGAGCGTCGCACGAACGTTATCACCTGGATCCTGGTAAGATGTTTCATACTATTACTTACTAGAACAGAATATTAATCAAGTTGCCTATTGAATGGAATGGTCGTGTAAACAAGGAAAAGCTAGTTATCAAATGGTCAATGACTGTTTATATGGCACGAGAAAGGAAAATTTCTTGTTTCTTTTAAACCGACTTGGTGGTTAGCTATCTCATGGCAAATAAGAAATGTGAGGCCTCCAATAAAGATGAGGTTATACGTATACTTCTTCTTAGTCTGGCTACAAAGTCGATAAATACGAGGTTTACATGTTGCATGCTTGCAGCATGTTGCATGCCTGTTTCCAGGCTGTAAACTTACAAGCATGCTGCGTGCCTGCTTGCATACTGCATGCCTACGTATTTAGTCCGGGAAATTATCTACGACCATTGTAACCATTTCTGCCGCCCAGGAGCGTTGCGTAGTCTCGGCATGAAGGCGTCAATATAAGATGGCACACAAGACTTTTCCGCTTTATTTCTGGGATGGCAACGTACCTGTAATGCTTCTAGTATTGCAGATAGAATTTATATTAGATAGTGGCCACTTACCATCGGGGTTGTCACCTGCATAACATAAAAAATTTGGCTTACCTTTAGCCTCAATCGACGTATTATAAATACTGGCGTTTCATTGTGTTATTGGGTTTTTCACCACGAAATTAGATTCGGGATTAGTGACTAGACTTTTGGGTTATTATGTAGGTTCCTTATAGGGTGTAGATATCTGCTAAGAATAAAACGGGGCGCGGGGGTCTAAAGTTTGATGGAGAAACCGACTTTCACTCGACTGAAGCCGTAGGCAGAAGCTAGTATTTTATATTCTCGTTCGTATTCATATATTTTAATTGTTTTATTTGTCTATAGGTGCACAAGAAGATGTCAAACAGTTCCTGTCGCTGCAGCAGAAGGGCATGGCTCACTTGTTAGATACTGCGCGAAAGGATCTTGCAGCACTTGGGACCATTGCTGAAGGCATGTCGCGTCTCGTCAGAGCTTAGGCTAGATTTTTACTGCCCTAATCAAGTTATAGTTAGCCTATAATGTCCCACTGTTGGGCAAACGCTCTCCGTTTCCCTCTTACACGTGACACGTCTGTCCTCAGCCAGTGTGGGCTAGTCCCTCCGGTACCTAATCAATATTCTTTTTTCAATGACTTTTATCATAAATTGATTTCGACATAAGATAGGTTTTTTATTATTAAATACTTGTATCGCAAAAATATTCCCAAATGTAATTTTGTCTTCTCAGTAACAAAATGTATTTTTCTAAAATAGATTATATGTTCTAATTTTTTATTCATTGTGCTTACATTAATTGTAAGTGTATGCAAAAATATTGAATAAAGTTGATTGAAAGTTATTTTGGTGTGTGAATAGTATGTCACCTAAATCAGACTTATCTCTGAAAACAAAATATGAACTAACCGGATTTTTCCGGTTGACAAAAAATATTCCACAGTTAATCGTCTTGTTGTGTTGTAAACATCTATTCGTTCTATAAAGGTTGTCACACAAGTGTGTAGTTATAAAAACTTTTACTTATTTAACTTTCTTCAAGAAAGTCATAGTCTAGCCATCATTTTCCTACCCTTATCCCGTGTTATTGGGGTCGGCAAAACAACTCATTTTCTTCCATTCTATCTTGTCACCCGTCACGCTGCACTAATTCCTTTTTCTTTCAAATCACTTCTCACACAATCCATCCCTCATTTCTTTGACCTCCCTCTCTCTCCTGTATAATCGTTTCACATCTCCTCTTCACATGACCATACCAACACAAACGATTTTACCTTACAACTTTTCAGTTACATAGCATAGTCCGAAAAAAAAATACCGAAGAAAGTTGTTCGCTTCCATGGACAGTATCTAAAATATGAACACCCATTTCCGTTACACCGTTCTTATTACTTGAACTCATGAGTTTTGTCATCAGATAATGAAATAATCCGCTTGTATGTCTCGGCGCGTATGTACAATGTTTGCACTTTGATAAAGATGTGCTGAATATGATGAACAATACCAAACAGGTGCTAATATTTATCATAGACTTTGTACCTTGGCACAAAAGCAAATTGTCTGAGGAAATTAATGAAAATCAAAAAGTCGTAAAGAATAAGTTTATTAAAAATAAATATTAACTCTTAGTACTTAAATCTAAAGGTAAATCTGAGCGTCTGACTAGATCTTCAATAGAGGTGTATTCATGTCTTTTTGAGCAAATGAGGTTCAAAGGCATCTCTTCGTCCATTGACCTGTAGATCTGGGGGCTCTCTTCCACCTTTTTCAGAGAAACCTCTTCCAATCGAGGTTGGTCTTCATATGTGAATACTTTATCACTAATACTTGATCCCAATGTTGGGTAGCTGAGGGTACTGGAGTAGTAGTTTCTGTATGCATGCTCATACATCTGCGTGTACTCCATGTAAGACATTTCACTTGATGGAATTCTTACTGGGTACATAGGTTCAAGGGGCCTGATGTAGGTGACTTGATCCATGGGGGCGTAGGATACTGTTGTGGGGACGGAGTCTGATAGCATCGGCGCGTACGTCGGTAGCGTCGGTGATAGAGAGCTGACGGGAGGGTTGTACACTCTGGTAGCGTGTATCGGTGATGTGGGCTCTATTACTGTGTACGAAGAGCTATTTTCTCTTGTAGGTGAGAATGTGTCTGGGCTGTAGACTTCATCTGATGATTCTCTCCTTGTGACTTTTTCTGTGGTGTAATGCTTGTAAGTTTTGACGTGCTTCCTTAAGCTGGACGGATCTGTGTAGCGCTTGTTGCAGCCGGGGACCTTGCAGCAGTAGGGCTTCTCTACCGCGTGTGTTCGTGTGTGCTTGAATCTGTCGCTGGAGTTTGAGTAAGCTTTGCCGCAGCCCTGATGAAGACAAAAAGACATAAATTAGAATTTGGCATTCAGATTAATTTTGAAAAACATTTTTCTTTTATGAAGAAAACGTGATTCTTTGTATATTAAAATTAATTAGATATTTACCTCATACGGACAAACGTAAGGTTTCTCTCCAGAATGTGATCTGAGATGAATCTTCAAGTTTTCAGCTCTGGAGAAACTTTTGTTGCACTGGTTGCATGTGTGTGGTCGTTCATTTGTGTGTGTTCGTACATGCACCAACATTTTGTATCTGTTGACAAAAGCAAAAAAATAATAAGTAAAAAGCTACGAAAATTTACTAAAGTTAATAATTTTGAAGTTTGTCTAGTTGTGTAAAATGCAAAGTTAGAAACGTACCGTGCATTAAAGCCTCGTTGTGGTCGCGTGCATCCCTTCCACCCGCAGTAGAAGAGCCCATCTCTGTGTGCAAGCGCGTGTGCGCGCGCGACGTGTGCCGACAGCCGCGCCACGCTCGGGAAGTGCGCGCCGCACCCCCGCCACAGGCACACACCCTCGGCGTTATCTACTGTGTCCGAGGTCCTCTCAGGTGACGAACCACCGGACGAGTCTTCATCTTCCAACTGTGAAAAAATAATAATTATAAAACAATTGTTTTTCAATGATAGTGAAATGTTTTGTTGTCAAAACATGTTTTTCTGTTTTTGGAATATTCAAAACAAAAATAAAAAATATTGCACCTGTGGTGGCTGAGGAGGCAAAGCAACAGGTCTCGCAAAATAAGGCGCGAATCTCTCAGCAGGCATCCACCGTGGCACCCTGCACCCGTCCCGGGGCAAATCCGACCTCCAAGCCGGAAACACTAACATCGTAACACTGGTTCACTAAGCGAATTCTAACAAATAATAAAGTAGTTGTGGTCACCGCGCGGTCGCTACGGACAATGGTGGCGGGCGCCCGCGTCGCCTACTTATAAAACGTCTACGAGTGACAACCGCTGATAAGAGGACGAGTCCCCCGCGAACATGATACATTCATACAATTTTCGAAATTTTCCCTTCTGAGTCTACATTAGATTTGTTTTTCCTTTTTACAAAAAATCTGGAGTTTTTGTTTTTTTTTTGTTTTGGTTTGAGCAATAAGGGTTAGTTTGGTTTGAGTGTGCTATATGATTAAACTCACGTAGCGTCGCGTGTATGTGGGAGCGTTATCAGAAGCCGCCTGCCGCGGCTGCTGTCCAGTTATTACCGGTCCGATAGGCCGCGGTTCAATAGGTGACTGATATCGCAGTGTCGGTGTGAAGCGACCTCTTACTGGTTCTTATTGACGATCTCATTACTAATCGCCTTCAGAACAGTAATTTCAAGAACAAAGCGTTTGTGTCGTGGTGTCTATCACGTATTCAAAGGCGGAAGATCAGCGAGAGGAAAAAAGTGTTTATAAGAAGATTTAGATAAATAAGTATATTCACAGATATGTATTTTATGCAAATGATACAATGTTTATGCAATAGGTTATTTATAATTATCTATGTATCATTTTATTGAAGAGAGGTCTAAAGTCTCGAGAGTTTCAAGTAGCTACGGGAAATTACTTGAAATGCTGCTTTGCAGGTGAAACCGTTTATGTAACTGATCATCTAAGTACTTAAATATAAAAATAACTTGCACAAGATACCTACCCGTCAAAGTTTGAGACTGGTCTTCGATAGGTAAACGTGCAAAGATACTACAAATATAATCTATTGAAGAGGAGATTGACCTTGATTCTAGCGTGTTCTAGCAAAAGCCACGTTATTATGACTGTTGGTCTAGCTAGTGGTTAGTGACCCTGACTGCTATGCCGGAGGTCGTGGGTTCAATTCCCACCCAAGACCAATGTTTGTGTGATCATTTGTTCTGTGTCTGGGTGTAATATATCTATAATATGTATGTATTTATAAAAAAAATATGTTTACCAGTTGTCTAGTACTCATAACACAAGCTCTGCTTAGCTTGGGACTAGACGGCATTGTGTATAGTTGTGGAATGTTTTTATTTATTTATTTGGAGATAAAACCTATCCGTTTTGTTTTCGTAAGAGCACTTAAAGATTACGAAGTTCCGGGTAAATTCCCTGTTCAAGCAGTATAAAACATTCGAGTTAATGTAGGCGGAAATTCTTTGTAACAATCGCGTTAATCACAGGTGTAGTATGTTACTAACGTTAAATAGTCTTCATTCGTGAAATTAACATCGATTTGTAATCGTACCGTAGATTCTAGTGACGAGGCATTATAAAGTAATAATTAAATCGATTATAATCGATGTTGCAACAGGAATTGCGTCGTAAAAACGACCTTTATGCCTGAAAGTAAAAGATTTTCTGATAAAACTCAATTTTTTCGAATCCGCCAGACAGACATATCTAACTGTCTGATAAGGATAAAATATCAGCTAGGTCATCGGAAAATTTGAGGTACCTCCGTTGGGCCTGCGCGTGGTTCAACAGTGATGAGGGTGGCCCATGTACCGGGCTGCATCGTGGTAAGCTTATCTAATCACGTGACCGACTAGCCGGATCATTGATTACCTACGTTTTAACATTACACCTGTCACCGTTTAGATGAAGTGAAGATTGTCATGTTTCTACGTAATTTACGATTTTGGGTTTATTGAGAACCTACCTACTTATACCTATATAGAGGGGGATTTGAGATATTCTATTAGGTACCTATTATCTTTTAGCTAGACAGCGGTTAGAAAAGGGAAGGAGTTACCCGTTAGGACCACAGGGAATTTCTGAAAAGGAAACCCGTAGTCATTAGTTGATTATCCAACTCGAAAAAAAAAAAATAGAAAGTTGTGGTAAAAAGGCAAATTGTTTGTCCATAAAAACGATTCCCTTTCTGCTCATGCAAATCCACAAGTGAAGAGGTGGAGAGTAGGGCTCAGTGATGAATGTGATGATGGATCGAGAGTTGAGAATAATTGGATGGATTGTGTCGCCAAAGGGAAAGAGAGGGATTGATTGAGCGTGACGATTAATAGAGACTGGAAGAAAAAACTGGGCAAGTGCTAGTCGGACTCGCGCCCTGAGGGTTCTGCATAAACTATTTAAATATAAACAGTTCAATTCCGGAATGGAGTCTCGGAAGATATTTCCGAATCGCAAAAAAAAATGGGAGATAACAACAAATTTACAGTTTTCAGATTTATTCCTATACTTGTGCTATAAGACCTAGCTTCATGCCAAATTTCTAGATTCTGGGTCAACGGGAAGTAACCTAAGAATTTTGATTTCCTCGAGAGTGTCGAAATGTACGTTTTTTGACACAAAAACCGAAGTATCTTTTTACAATTAAGGAATAGATGTGAGTAGCAAGATGATGAGTTAAATAACAGTCTTTCAATTATTGCTTTACTACAAAACGTGGGCAGGCATTATCATGATTGTACAATACATCATTTACTAAGGAGGGATCATCAATATTTAAGATGTGGAGTCTCCTAAGGGTTTTTCACCCTTTTGACAAATAGATGCAACCTAAGAAGAGGTCTGATCGTTTACGAATTTGGGAGACAACTTTGGGACTTTGAATCATCATCATCTTCCTGCCCTTGTCCCGTTTAATTTGGGGTCGGCGGAACACGGTACTAAAAATTACAGTAATTAAAAATAATCTGGTAGCCCATTGTGCAACATTCAACGTGACAAAGCACCTAATTCTCCGCAAGAACCGTCCCGTGAGCAAATAGACTGCAAAACTTTGCGTCATTGAATACTTGTTCAAACGAGTGATAATGTTATCAGTGACTGTGCAGTCTGTGTGCGTGTGCTCAATACGTGTGTGCTTGTGCGTGTGAGCGCGCTCGGCCCCCTGCGGCCGCTCGCGGCGCGTGCGTCGGTTATAGCCGGTTCGCTTATCGCCGCTGTCGTCTTCAACGCTAACTCAGTCTCAGTGCTAAAGTTATAAAGGACTTAATAAAAATATACCTACTTTATACCACGATGCCGACGTGTGCAATGATTAATAGCTACATTAAATCTTCTTTATGACGATTTGGGGAAAATAAGAAATTTTTATGCTATTGAGGGCAGATTGTTTTTTTTTATTATCAGCCTCAAATATTTAGGTGGTCGTTATGTTCAGTTTATTTATGATTTAAATATGACATCACAATGATGCGAGGTCATTCGGTTTGAGATTTTATTCACAATCATTAGGTAGGTATTCTTTGCAGACGCTGAAAAAATGTCTGTTCAGATTATTCCCATTAATTTTCCAGCTACCGCTTAGATTATTAGATACCAACGTATATTTAATTAGGTATTGGGCAATCCTTATTAATATAGCTAACTTTATTAACCTTGTTGCTTGTGGTGTTTACTGGATCCGAATTACGAATTCGGGTTTATAATTAAGAAACCTAATTCTCAGTAAATCACAACTCAGGTTTTGAAGTAGGTAGAACTACAGTTTTACCTTCAGCGTCTAAATGCTAAGTATTGTAATTGCACATAAAAGATTGAATAACCCGAACCCCTAATAAGAGGTTCTAGTGAACACCATATTGCGGATTGAAATTTATCAATCGACCGTGTTGCAGTACATAGATAGGTATATTAGCTAAGAAACTTTGCGAGCGTAGTTACAGCGCCTCGAATTGGAATTAAGTACACTCAAGACTGATCGGCAATATTAAGAGGATGATTTTCCGGACCTCTTGTGGCTAACAGCTCTGATTACACTCAAGATATCCGCTATGAGTAGATATGTGACACTACGTCTATTGTCTATGACTGTTTGTCAAATACTCAGTGCCGGATAGCCTCATAGTAAGAGTAGCAAATACTACGGGCCCCGAGCATCAGGGGCCCCACTTGGACGTACAACAAAAAGTCAGCTACCTATACCATATAAAATAATAAAATCCTTTATCCAAAAAGACAATATAAGCAACTGCCTATACGGATTCCTGAGGCCTGTGCAAAAATAATTTAAAAGAGTTTTAATTCCTTTACAAGTTACTAAGGTTTAGTGGGCCTCTTGGAAGAAATTACTACATGCCCCACGCTTGCTTATTCTGGCACTGCAAATTAGTATTCAGGGTCGGCTTATTTCAGCCGTTTGGTTTCAAAGTAGAGTCTTAAAAACCTTGATATTGTCTTAAGACTAAAAAGATATTATTCAGAAACACTTTCTTAAATCTTACAGGACACAGCAAACATCAGAACAGGAGCATTTTTTCCTTTTTATAAAGTGCAACGGATGTTATGGTCAAAGGGTGGACACTAAAGGAAATACCGTTTTGTTCATTTCTATGGGCGGAAGATGACCATCACCCATTTTTGTCACATTAAAGTGAAACCTTTTTTTTTACTGAGTTGCCTAATTATAGGTACCTAATTATTACATCGTATTTTTTTACTTCAGAAACTGACCTGTTTTATCGAAATCACCACAATCTCTATATATAGCGTTTTATTTTACTGCTATTTAGAGACGGTGACCTATTTTGTCGAAATCAAGCCGGAATAAGAATCTTCCTCAATAAGAACGTCTTTATCCACGTGCCAGGGAATCTTGACCACAGAATTACCATCGGCTACCGTCAAATGCCAACACCTACGCAGTATGGGCAAACAACAGTGATTATACCATATTAGCACTCTCTGTAGCAAGATGTTTGTTCACGTGTCGTTAAAGTAGATGTGTTTACTTGTCCGTATCGCAAAGTCCGTCGGGGGCAGGCGAGCGGGCCGCCGCGGCTGGTTTGCACCGGTTACCCCTTATCACACTCCACCACGTTCAGCTTGATGTATTTCATCATCATGCCAGTTTTATAAGTAAACAGCTATGACTACCTAATACTTTAAATTAATTCATGAATCCCCAAGCGACCACCGGTGGCCGCGCATCTATTGTCTTACTATTGTGTCTCTAATTGACGGTATCTGAAGGGTTAAATACAAATATTCCGAGATTTACGAAAGCGAATGGCACGAAAACTATTTTGAAATATATCAGCAATAATACTAGTGGAGATCGTAACGTAAGTACCAATGGGAAATGGATTTGTATGAAAAACGTATGCTCTCAGGTTTAACATAATGCGATTGTTTTTAAGATTTGATACTCCAGCCAATCTATTAAGCCCTTGAAAAGAAAACCAAATAAAATTGTCAATAAAAGGTGCGAGGGTCATCGAAAAAGATTTCCGAACTCTTCGTGAGTGTAGAACAGGAGTGGGTTACGTTACCTTACGTTTGATTGTTTTGGGACGGCGCGGCGGCGGTAAAACGCGAGCACTTTAGGTAGCTTTAGAGTGCGCGCATTATGAGCATTTTGCCGGTCCGTAGTCTGATTACAAGCAATCAACCAAAGTCAAAATTGTGGTACTTAAACTCGCTTACCTACCTACCTCTCGGAATCAAACAGTTGAGTGAAAAAGAGCAACAATTGTATTCACCAAATCGTAAATTAATTGGTTTCTAGGTTCGGTTGCCATGACTTTGTTCGACCTCCTGTCATCCTGTGCAAAACAGCGTTCTACGTCCAATATTTATTAAGCCTTGGGGCCATAGGTTGTGCGAAAATGAACCTTGAGGCCCTGGAACGAAGGCAAAGAAGGAACAGGAGTGGGTTTTAGTCAGTAAAATTCTGACATGCCCTCCCGCGCCGCCCAAGGGCAGGAGATGTCATTGGATGATTTCCTACCTAAAAAAAAACGCTTAAGTCAGCGAGTGAGTGAGAACTTTACCTTTTATTTTATGTTTATGAAATAATGACGTCGGTCGGTTTTGGCGGAAGAGCAGTGGCCGAGTGGTAACAGCCCGACTTACGAGTTGTAGGTCGCGGGTTCAAACCCAGCCAGGCGAATTACCTTGTAAAATTTATTTCATCGCTGCTCTCAAAACGGTGCAGGAAAACATCCCGAGGAAACCGGCATGTCCTAGAACCAAGAATTCGAAGACATGTGACATACACCAACCCGCACTGGGCCCGCGTGGTGGACTAACGGCCCATTCCCTCTCCTAAATAGGAGGCCTGAGTCCCAGCAGTGGGAACATTAAAAAGGCCGACTACGCTGTACTATGTACAAACATAATATGTGTGAAATATGTATAACTAGTTCCTATATATGCTTAGCTAATGTAGGTAGAGGCCACAATAATTAAATCTTGATGATTAACGTGCTACAAATCAATAAGTAAGTATGTAGTTCTTGTCGGCAACTCAAGGTTTGTTTTCCAGGCTTCCCAATAGTAGTGAATGTTCCGGAAACTGATAACGAAGACTATTTATATACTTATTGAATCGTTGGAGTCTGATGAAAACCGTACAACAAATTAACTTTTTTTTTTTATTATTGATAGGTTAACTTAAATCATTTTATTATAATCGATTGAATCTATTCATTTTTATGTGGTGGGAATACAAATTTAGTCATTATATGATGGAGCTAAGACCTGCACGGACGGATCAAACGACCTTCTTCAATATTGGTGATGCGGTAACCACACTAGTGTGAAATTACTTTTTCGAGTGTATTTCTTCAAAAACTTCTTTGAAAACCCGTTCTTATCCCTTCACGCAATTTTCTTTTTTCCGCACTAGTGCGGAAAAGTGTCCGACTATTTACTATATGTATTTGTCATAATCAGGCTAAGCGCTAAGCGAACCTCACGAGTCGTCGGTCAACCCTCGTTTATTTATTTTTTCCTAAGTCTATTAAACAACGTCGTTTGATACATGTGGAAATTTGTCACTAGCACTCGGCTTCATAACGCCCTGGCCAGCGGCTTGCTTGTATTCCAGCTCGGTCGGAATGTCAAGCTTTCTCCACTTCTATCAAAATGTTTTATTACGGTACAGCTGAATTCAAATATTACCCATTTAGGTGTTCCATCTTAAACCTCGAGTTGACCGTCTACAATAAAAACAATTCGTTACCTAATTACCGTAAAATTCATGTGCAAACAATAAAAACTCGAATTTGCTCAAAGATCCTTGAGCTTTGATTAAATTATGTTCAGAATTATTAATACACGTAATTCCATTATTCGTATTGTTCGCGTAATTTTTACACGAATTATACGGTTTAATAAATTAATGTCAATGAGAAAAGTGATTTGTTATTTTACATGAGAAACGTTACAAGAAATCAATCAATTAATCTAACCTAAGGGCTAGAGGTATTGCACCGGGACATCATGGCGGCACGACTAGTTGCGCCGCCATAATGACCCGGTGAAATATATCCCTAAGCTACCAAACTAGCCACCATACAGACACCACAGTTTCCACATGTCCGAGCTGGTCGCACCACCAAAAGGAAACCAGTGAGTAACTCTCTATAGAGCTGTAAGTATACATTTTTTTGATAACGGCGACTGGTCGCCATGGTGTCTCGGTGAAATATAGCCCTTAGTGTCGCCGCACATGGGCCATATGCCACAGCCACAAACGTACGAGAAGGTATAGAAGAATAAGAAGCGAGCAGCGCCGATTTGTAGCGTGTAGCGGCCACCGGCGTCAACCGTGTGCGGTGAATCCATATAAAATGTTTCATACATTTTGAGGTATTGTGGTTGTGGGCTGTGGTCGATGGCCCGTGTACGGCGACCCTTAGGTCTGAATCGACTTCTAGTCTAACTGGATGCAGTACTCAGCTATTTTACATGAAGCGACTGACTGAAACTAATTCTCACAGCCTAAAAATAGTACATTTTAATACAATTGGAGAAACTTTGTCATTGCCACCGAGGCAGCATTCACCGAGCCTTGGCGAGGCTGTTATGGACAAATTTCCAGGTGTATTAAATGGAAATATTTTTTTTTTAAATAGATACACTTATGAACATATAACTAAAAGGGTTGACGCGCGACTCGCTAAAATACAGAATTGAAATGTGTTAGATGATAGAACAACGAAATTTGGTTTGTTTTTGGTACTTGTGTTGTTTTGTATAAAGTCATAGAACAAAAGTTGTTGTATACGATATTCTTAACTTGCACCTAAGGGGTTGCTAGTGTTTACAAATAACCCTGTATAACTGATAAACATCAGTCATAACACAAGCCCTGCTTAGCTTGGGCACGCCACGATCATGGCGGTAAGTCCCCTCTTTTAGGCATGGCTGGAAAGACCTCACGGCGTCGTCACCTACCGCATGACGCAGGTCCTTACCGGACATGGCAAGTTCGGGAGGTACCTGCATCGGATTCAAGCGGAAGAGACGCCCGGGTGTCGCCACTGTGCGCAACGCCCGGAGGACACGGTGGAGCACACCGTCGAGGTGTGCCCTGCCTGGGCGGAGCATCGCCGTGCCCTCGTGGGGGCGATCTGCGGCGGAGACCTCTCGCGCCGGGCCCTGGTCGAAGCCATGGTCCGGAGCGAGGAGGAAAGGCGGTCGCCTCCTTCTGCGAAGCAGTAATGCTTGCAAAGGAGGAGGCCAACCGCATCAGGCAACGGCGCCCTCGCCGCCGTCGCCGGGATTCCGATCCCGATTTCCGGCCACCGTAGACGTGGGCTCGCGGACGGCGAGCCATGGGTAGCTCGCTGTCCGATCGTCCGGTAATGAACCGAGTCCAAGACGTCGACGGCGCGCACTGTTCCCGCGCGCCTCAAGGAGTTGTCAGCAGCACGAGGGGCCCAGCTGGGTCGAAGCCTACTGGGGACAGAGTTGTCCGAAAGGGAGCTCGTCTCGCCCCGGTACGAAAGCTAGAAGGAACGGCGCGGGGTTTTTAATCAGTAAGAGTCTGACACTATCTCCCGCTCCACCCAAGAGCGGGTTTTGTCAAAGATGATTTTCCCCGTCGACAAAAAAAAAAAAAAGTTCTGCTTAGCTTGAGCCATTCAAGACGCCATTGTGATATTGTTGTGGAATATTATATTATTATTGCTCACGACTGTTTCTGACGTTTTGTAAGTGCCCCTGCCTATGTGAAATAAAAACATTCTGATTTTTTAAATTCTGTGCCAAATAGGTACAGTTTTGCCATGCCAGACAACTGCGTAGCAGTTGCTTGACGCCGCTTTTAACCGAATCTTACTTCGAGATCGATAATCGAGTGTGCTTACTGTGATAATCAATTTTATTATGTGTGAGGTAAATAAATATACGAATAAACCTACTAATATTATAAAGCAGCAGAACGGTACTATTCTCAGGAACTATTGGCTCGAATTGTAAATAAATAAAATCGTTCCTTTAGTGTTGGTTAGCCTATTTATCGAGTAAGGCTATTTACACGATCGTGTATATACGGGAACGGAGGAGTACGGATGTTAGATAAGTTTGTTATGTTTGAGGTAAATAAATATACGAGTGCGTATGTATTTATATTTATTTAATACTATAAAGCTGAAGAATTTGTTGGTTTGGTTCTTGAGCGCGCTAATTTCAGGAACTACTGGTTTTTATTAACAAATTCGTTTAATGTTGGATGGCCCATTTATCGAGGAAATCTATATAACATCATGCTACAACCTACAGGAGCGGTGAAGTA
Source organism: Mythimna lalbum (assembly GCA_949319445.1). Taxonomy (NCBI): domain Eukaryota; kingdom Metazoa; phylum Arthropoda; class Insecta; order Lepidoptera; family Noctuidae; genus Mythimna; species Mythimna lalbum. The sequence goes on along the minus strand of OX439346.1, from coordinate 17,157,566 downwards.
ACCAAAGACGTACTGGGACTCGAAAGGCTGGTTTTTATTGACAAATTCGTTCAGTGTTGGATGGCCCATTTACCGAGAAAATCTATATAACATCATGCTACAACCTATAGGAGCGGTGAAGTACTCGTAACCAAAGGCGCAGGTAAAACCGAGGGGGACAGTTAGTAGGTACATATACATTTATTTATATGTCTAATCCTAACGTTGTCTGGTAGACAGTCACTTTCAACGATAGACCGCCATTGTTCCCACAGATTTAAGTTTTTGTAAAATTATGTTACTATTTTTGTCTACAACCAAATTTGTTCTATTCTGTCAATGTGTATAAATGATCAATATTTTTTGAGGTTGCGTAGTTTCGCTAGACATTTCCATGACTATTCTTGTCGGACAAGTGTGGAGGTAGATTATTTCATAGACATGACGCCGCAGCCGACACGAGCCAGACACCAATCTCGGTAGTAGTTGATGACGGACGATAACACTGATAAGAGATAAGACATGCCTAATCCTCTAGTCTTTGATGTCATCATCATGTTGCAGTGTAACCATGCTATCAATGCGTGATTTATTAAGTTTTAACACGCGTTTGAAATGTTAATTGTGTGCCTACGCGTAGAAGCCTACACACACAATAGGCTTCACTTAGCACTTAAATAAAATGTTATAGGCGTTGTTTTTTGAGCGATTTATTTTTTCATTTATGAACGCACACATAAATACTTAAATCGAAAAGAACAAATATAGATAAAAAGACAAAGGACCTGCTTATTTCTAACGAAATTTCTTCCAGCACACCTGCGACAGAGAGTTAGATGAGAGATGTAGACACAGTGTGTATAAATTAGATATTTTTTTCAAGGTAATCGCAGAGGTACTAAGATGGTGTTTCATAGTTCATAATATACTGGCCACTCGCCAACGTGCAACTTGATCCAATGTCTTAATACAAAAGGTTTGATCAAGCCCAACTAGCTGTGTGTGGTGAGAATTTTAAAAGGTGGTTTATGAAATATAAAAATAACTTTGTTTCACTTTTTTTTTACAAAGCTCAGACAGACTAAGAAATCGCTAAGGTATTTAGATGCTGTGTGTTCATATACTAGCCACTTATCATCACGCTTGATCAAACCAAACTAGTCTTGGGTGGGGAGTTTTTTTTTTCTAATTCATCAATGCCTGGAAAAAAATATCCAGCCACTGGCTATGGATCAATCCGTATGATGGAAAGTGGCCAGTATTATACATTGTGTAAAGACATGTACCTACCTACCTATAGATCAGCGAATGATATGTAGTCAACGTTGAATGACATTTAAAAATACCAATAATATCGACCTAAGTGTCTAGATATCGAGTGAACTTCACGCTTCCGTGAGTAAAAACCAAAGTTCGTATTAGCAAGGTATTAATTTATTAATACGTGCTTCATAAATATTATGAGTGACATCATACACTCAAGTATTATTGTAGCGATTTAATCATAGTCTTGAAATCAAGGTAGGTAGCCTATCTAATAATAGGTGCCTACGATTTTGAAGTAGTTTTTAGTAGATAGGTACTAAAATCGGACAAAAGAGGAACCTACCACTGTACGGTAATATTTAGCGTTATACGGATTTGGCCATGCCCGCGAGATTTAACCCCGATTTCTTTAGCTTGAAATCTTGAAATTCATCAAATTTTTACATTTAAGTAGGGTTGGAGAGGTTCTTCACTCAAAATACAAAATTACGAAACCCGTTCGTTGTAAACAGTGAAATTACTCTATAATTCAATATACGGAAAATAAAAGAATATGAGTAAGTATTAGCAGCTACTAGTTAATATAAAAATGGTTATTTCCAAATCTAAAGTAACCTAAGTTAGTCATTGTAGTTAGGTATGTAAGTATATAAGAACTCACCATTATTTTATCCGGGCTACTTGGCTCCAAAACTGTGTGATTAAATCTGCTTCGGTGTCGCGTCAGCGGGTGCACCAGTGGCCAACCTCTGTCCTTATGATTTTTCCCGCCAAAACATCATGGCGACTTCGACCACACGCGAACTACGCCAAAATAAAAAGTTGAAAATAGCCGCATCGATTATGCCGCGGCGAAATTAAAATAGTCATACGTAATGTGACGTACGACGTGCTTTCCCCCCCAACTGAGTTTTCTTTGGGGGTTCTTTTTTTTTACTTCTAGAACTGAGTATGTAAGTAGACAAAGGTGGTGATATACTCAGACATGTACCTGTAGCTGGTACTAAAGTATGCAAGTAGCTTGCATACCAGAGAACTGCAACGCATTCTGATTGGTGGATGTCACTATAAAGTAAGAAAGAAGAAAGAAAACTATTTTATTTGTGTAAACACCAGCAGGAACAGGAGGTAGTAAATGAAGTTGCAAGGATTACACGAAATGTCTTGTATTTTTCAAGTCGTTCGATTACAATAATAGGTACTTAGCACTAGGTTACAGATTACTCGAATCGCCTATCACGTTAAGTTCCAGGAACCAAGATTTTCGCGCCACCGGTCAAACTTTTCGCTCCATCCATCATTTTTGGCGGGAAAAAGCACGTTCTTTGATTGGTTCCCGCCACTTTGTGTTAACCAATCACAGAACGACTACAAACAAGCTAAAGAGTAAAATTGCCAGCATAAAATATTAAAATTAAGGTCGTATTCAATCGAATAGAGATTAAATAAATCAAATAACGAAACTAAAATACACAAACCCTAACAATCGACCGTCCTGACAACGTGTTCGTCCCCGAACACGACACCAGGTGGAACCCTAACAATCGGAGCGCTGACCGGTTGCTCAGTTTACAACATTATTTATTATTTGACTATCAAATAACAGTAGTATCAATTAAATTTGTATACTTAAATGAAAATAAGAAACTCTTACTTAACTTTACAATTCTAAAAAGAAAATATCTAAATCTATTATAACATGTTCCCTAAAGCTGATTGACACGTATACCACTTAACGAATTAATGACAATATCCTCATAAGAATTTAAGCTAATTAATACAAATATTTAATTTAACTTATGTACAACTTTAATAAAGTGGTATGTAATACAATAACAATTCACTCAATTGGGTAAATATCTGACATAAATACTTAACTACTATCAAGGAGTGTGAAGTACAAATCAACTTTATAAATTCATGTAACAATTTCTATATCTAGCAACTAAATTACATCCATCAGATGAGAAATATGGTCTATGACTTATTATTAATTTCTCTTGGAATGTGATCAGAAAACAGCGATCGATATATGTTTTCTATCACCTTAAATCTAGCTTTGCTTTAGGGTCCGAACGATCGATTAATCGGTTTACCCATCAGAGAACTACAAACCCGAACGATCGATTTTTCGGGGCCTAACTGATGCCTACAAGACGATCGATTTACTTGTGGCAGTCAGTAGGACATTAATTTTTGAATCAAGTCACGATCCGATCGATTCTCGTGCCTGATCTAAAACAATGAACGACAAGCATGTGTAGTTAAATGTCACTTAAAACTTAATGGGATACACAGTGACACAGATCTCCAAAAATTAAATAAAATGGTCAAATTATGGTTCAATAGCGTCCTCATCGTCAGAGCCACTAGTATCAAAATTATGCACCTCTAGAGCCGCAGTGTGTATCCATGGCATCATACGATCTGCTGCCACGGTGGTAGGTCGTTTGTTTTGCATACTGGTCAACCCTGGAACCGGTGCTACTTTATATCTAGCCCTAGCTAAAACTGTGGTAACACGGTAGGGCCCTACGAACGAGGGCATGAGCTTTTTACTTTGCCCATCATTATTAAAACAAGTCTTAGTAATTTTGACAAGTTCGCCTTCGACATAGATGCGGGCTGGTACCCTATTTCTATCATAAATTTGCTTTTGCTTTATCTGTTCACTATCAATCCTTTTCTTGACCTCCTCTCGAATATCAGTAATTTCACAGTTTTCACGCGAGTCTTTAGTAATTTCGTTAAGAATGGGATTTATTTCACTACTCATATTGGTTCCAAATAATACCTCTGATGGAGTCCTGCCAGTGGTTTTCTGTAAAGTATTGTTTAATCCCCATTGAATTTTTCCAACATGACTATCCCAATCCTTTTCACCATATTTAACAGTCATCGTTTTTAAGGAGTCGAGAACATCTTATTTCATACAAAAGCGGTCACCACAGGACCCAAATCGACTACTTTTAGTTAGGCGCAATAACTTAAAGCACGTCAAAGATTGTAAAGTGCTGCCAGGAGAAGATCTAGTATCACAGCATCGACTCCTGGTTATGGAAGCAATAGTCAAAATAAAACGCAACAAACGCAAAGAGCGTCCCCCCCCTAAAATAAAGTGGCATATGTTAGAGAAGAATGATTGTGCGAAGAAGTTCAGAGAGCGAGTGGTTGACAAAATGATAGAGATGGGTGACATGAATGATCGAAGTATAAATGAAAGCTGGAATGAGATTGCAGAGTGTATTAGACAGGCAGCGAAAGATATTTTGGGAGAAACGAGAGGAAAGGGCACAATTGATAGGGATACATGGTGGTGGTCGATAGAAATTCAGAATGTGTTGAAAGAGAAGAAAAGAAAATTTAAGGAATGGCAGCGTGTAGAAGCGGGAAATAGTAGTCTGAAAGCGGAAAAGAAGAGTGAGTATGATCTTTTGAAGAAGAAAGCTAAGAAAGCCGTGGCATTAGCTAAAGCAAAAGCCCAGGAAAAACTGTACCACACACTGGACAGTCCTGCAGGCCAAAAAGACCTCTATAGACTTGCAAAAACAAGAGAGAGAATGACGAGGGATGTTTGTCAGGTAAGATGTATACGGAATGAAGCTGGAATGGTCTTATCAGATGATGAAAAAATTAAAGAGAGGTGGAAGGACTATTTTGAAAGACTGATGAATGAGGAAAATAATTGGAATGGAATTTTAGAGAGTAAACCAGTGAATGTAGGGTTAGTGAGAACGGTTAGTATGGATGAAGTCAGGATAGCAGTGAATGGAATGAAGAATGGTAAAGCTATTGGTCCAGATGGAATACCAGTTGAAGTGTGGAAGTTATTGCGAGTGGATGGTTGGATGTGGTTAGCTTTGTTCTTCAATAAGTTGTTGCAGGAAGAGGCCATACCTGATGATTGGTGCAGCAGTTCCTTGGTGCCCATCTTTAAAAACAAAGGTGATGTGCTTGAGTGCAACAATTATAGAGGAATAAAGCTAATGTCACATACTATGAAAGCCTGGGAGAAAGTTATTGAAAGGCGACTGAGAGAAGAGAGTGAAATTTCGCAGAACCAATTCGGTTTTATGCCGGGTCGGGGTACGACGGATGCCATTTTTGCTATACGCCAACTATGTGAGAAATACAGAAGTGCGCATAAAAACTTGCACATGGTATTCATCGACCTCGAAAAGGCATACGATCGGGTACCTCGTGAGGTTCTGTGGTGGGCCCTTAAGGAGAAAGGTGTGCCTGGGAAGTATGTGCGGTTGGTCCGAGCGATGTACAGCCGATGTAATACCCGGGTCCGGTCTACAGTTGGCACCACGGACTGCTTCAATGTGGCTGTCGGCTTACATCAGGGGTCGGCTCTCAGCCCTTACCTCTTCCTGATGATAATGGACGCTCTGACGTCGGACATCCAGGAAGAGGCTCCCTGGTGTATGTTGTTTGCCGATGACATTGTTCTGGTTGCCGAGAGTGGCCTAGAGGTCCAGAACAGATTGGAGGTGTGGGGGCACAGACTGGAGAGTGTTGGCCTGAAATTGAGCAGAACCAAAACAGAGTACTTGTTCTGCGATTTCGGCGGTCTCTCCAATCCTGTGCCTTTATCTCTCGCCGGAACGCCCATACCGATCTGTTCCGACTTTAGGTACCTAGGGTCGCTCGTCCAAGGGGATGGTGAGGTAGACCGAGACGTAACACATCGGATCAACGCAGGATGGATGAAATGGCGACAGGTCACGGGAACCACTTGTGACCCACGGATGCCCCTCAAGTTAAAGGGTAAAATCTACAAGTCCGTGATAAGGCCTGTCGTACTGTATGGATCAGAATGTTGGGCTGTGAAAAAAATGGATGAAAAAAGATTACATGTAGCAGAGATGAGAATGTTAAGATGGATGTGTGGTGTGACAAGAATGGATAAAGTGAGAAATGAGTATATTAGGGGAAGTTTGAAAGTGGCGCCAGTGACTGAAAAGTTGAAAGGAAATCGTTTGTCTTGGTATGGTCATGTGAAAAGGAGGGACGAAACGCATGTTGCTAAAAAAGTTATGAGTTTACATGTGGATGGACGGCGGGGGAGAGGGAGGCCAAAGAAAAGATGGATGGATTGTGTGAGAAGTGATATGAAAGAAAAGGGAGTTAGTGATAGCGTGACGAGTGACAGGACAGAATGGAAGAAAAAAACGTGTTGCGCCGACCCCAAATAAAACGGGACAAGGGCAGGAAGATGATGATGTTTTTAAGGAGTCGAGAATGGTACGGTTGTAACGTTCAACCTGGCCATTCGACCTTGGACTGGCTACTGTATTTAAAATATGCTTAATTCCCTTATCTAGGCAGAATCTATTGAAAGCTTGAGATGTAAAGCAGGAACCACGATCGCTAACAAGACGATCGGGGACCCTGAATGTAAGAAATATATCTTCAAGAACTCTAATTGCATTCAAACTATTAGTATTTCTGACGGGTTTGATAAAACAGAATTTAGTGAAGGCTTCTACAACTACTAGTAAATAAGTATAGCCTCTCTTTGACTTAACAAAAGGCCCGAGGTGGTCAACATGCACCGTATGAAATGGTACCTCTATTTTTGTGATGGGATGGAGCAGACCTTCGTGTGTATTAGCCTTGTTCTTCGCATATGCACATTCAATACATGAACTAACATATTTTTTGACAAACTTTGACATTTTGCTAAACCAATAATGTTTTCTTATTCTTTCAAGGGTCTTCTCCACCCCAAAATGGCCAATATCGTCATGGTTCATCCGGCAAACTGGCCACCTTGCACCTTTCGGCACTACCCAACGAACGTTATTTTTATAATTACCTATACAACGAAATAATTTGTTATCCTTGACCACGAAATTATCTTTTATGTATCCGAGTTCCTTCTGATTAAGACTATCATTTAAAATATTCTTAATCCTACATAGTTCGGTATCGCCAAGCTGAAGCGTAAGTAACCAATCATCGTTAGTGATCGACATAACAGAAAATTGATCGCTGGGACCCTCCCCTGGACTCTCGATTGGATTACGGGATAGCGCGTCTACATGGCCCATCTTTACGCCTGCTCTGTACTCAACTGAACATTGAAACTCTTGCAGTAAGAGCCACCAGCGTGCTATCCTCGGGATCAGGTCTCTCTTTGAGAACGTAGATCGTAGAGCACTACAATCTGTAATGATCTTGAATGATTTCCCTAGCAGATACACCCTAAACTTTCGCAAAGAGCAGATTACTGCTAGAGTTTCGAGTTCGTATGAATGGAAATTCTTCTCTTCAGGAGAAGTCTGTCGACTGTAATAAGCTACTGGACGAAAGGTATCATTACCTTCGGGGCACTGCAATAATGTTCCTCCAAGACCTAACTTGCTTGCGTCGGTGTGAAGCTCTGTCTCTGCTGCAGGATCATAGATGGCAAGAATGGGCCTATCAACCAACTTGGATTTCAAGACTTCAAAAGCCTCCTCTTGACTATCACCCCATGTCCATGAGGAGTCCTTTTTTAGCAACATACTGAGAGGCAAGGCAATCCGTGCAAAATCTTGGATAAATTTACGGAAATAACTAGCCAAACCCAGGAACTGGCGTACATTATGAACATTCTCAGGTCGTGGAAAATTCATAACACTAACAATTTTCTTATCACCTGGCCTAACCCCCGCTGCACTAATTTCGTAGCCCAGATAATCAATTTTGTCCCGTAAAAAGTCGCATTTGGAAAGATTCAAAGTGAGATTTGCTTTCTCCAAGACCTGCAATACTTCCTCGAACCAATCCAGACATTCATTGAAGTCCCTACCAAAAATAAGGACGTCATCTAAATAAGCAGTTGCCTTGTTGAACCGAGACGACCCTAATATCGAATTCATCATTCGTTGGAACACAGCCGGTGCATTCGCCAAACCAAACGGCATGCGGTTAAACTCGTACTGGCCGTCTGGCGTGACAAATGAAGTTAGATGCCTGCTCTGTTCTGAAATCGGAACCTGGTAATATCCTGATGTAAGGTCTAGTGAAATAAAACAAGCCTGGCCAGTAAGACGTGCTATCTCGTCTTCAATAATGGGCATAGGATAGCGCTCCTTCACAGTGATAGAATTGAGCATACGGTAATCGACACACATTCGAAATGATCCATCCTTTTTGCGTACAAGTAGAATTGGACTAGCGTACCCTGAAATCGACTCCCTTACTATCCCTGCATCCAGCATCTCCTTCACCATTGCTCGTACCTTTTCTCGTTCATAATGTGATAACCTATATGGGCGGTAGACGACAGGACGCTCACTGTTCAACTCTATATTCATTTCGGCCGCATTAGTACAACCTAGGTCCCTAAGAGAAGACGCAAAGCAACGGTGATATTTTCTAAGCAGCTCGAACAACCTTCGTTTTGCATCTTCTGGTACCTTATTGCCAATACGAATAAGATTCTCATCGAAGTCGCCCTCAATCGCCAAAGGGATTTCTGGTGGTTCAATAACTACCCTACTAACAACCTCTACTCGTTGTGCACGACATAAAACTAAATTATTAGCGATCCAGCAGGAGTGAGACAATGGGAACACGGTTACATAGATCCGATCATTTTCAGAGCGATAGAGACCTCCACAAACAAAGTACTGTTTATTTGGTTTACCAGCAACGACATTTTTCAAGAGAACGCTGCCACATGTGGAGGGTTCAATCCACGCCTTCACTGATGCTGCACCATACAGCTCTACCAATCCTTTTGCCCGAACCTTTAAAGAGGAATCTGTTAGATCCGGATCTGGTTGTGGGATTTCATTGCTGATATCGATAAATTGTAGCCTAGTTACATCCTTATAAACTAAAATTTGAGGTTGTTCAGTGAATGACTGCCCTATAAGCGCGGATTTCTCTAACAAATCGTCACCCACAACCTTGCATAAGACCTGAGCATTGACGCCATCCACCTCAAAATTAAGCATCAACCCTCCCGGCGACTCTATTATACCGTTTCCAAACCCTTTCAATAATGTCGGTAAATGATCATGGGTCAAGCCTAACTCACACACTACAGACTCCTTTATAAGCGTGACTTCGCTCCCAAAATCTATAAAAGCTTGCTGTAGGGTACCGTTAATTTTTACATCCTTGATAAACTTCGAGTTCGGGTGCAAGTCGCGACCTTGACTGGTCACATCAATACGCATAGCTTTTGGAATATTGCCACTGGGTTTTACGAAATTGTTTTGTGGCTGCGCGCCACAGCTATCAACTGTATGCCCTAGTTTGTTGCATTTTGTGCATTTTATAAGCGGTTTAGGACAATGTAAGAAGCTGTGACCCCTTTCCTTACAATTGTAACAACCAGGGAATGAACCTGACTTAGCACCCGACCGTTGGCTAGACTGACTATTAGGGGTACTAGAGGGATCGGTTTTGTTCTTGTTATGGTTTCGATCGAAACGCTGATAAGAATCTCTACTGCTCATCAAGAATTGCAAGATTTGATCGGGGTGAGAGGACCGTAATGCTAGAGCACCCGATTTGAGGGTCCTATCACTGATCCCATGAATGATACAGTCTACCGCGCGTTTCCCAACAATATGACATTGATTAAGCAAAGCCAATTTTTCATAAAAATAAACCTCTATAGGTTCACTGTACCTACTTCTTCTTTTAAGCATGTCCTCCAAGGCCTGACCGTAATTCTGTTCGCAAGGAAACGCGTTCATGAGTTTATCTTGCCATTCTTGCCAGTTAAATAATACAGAGTTTAAGCCCTCATACCAGGTTTTGGCGAGGCCTTGGAGTTTCTGCATAGCAAAGTGAACGACTGTTTTGTCATCCCAACCGTACACACTAGCACATTCGTTGACCTTTTTAAGCCACACGTCAATTCGTTGGTTTTTTTGTCGATGGATCAAAATTAGGCAGTATGTTCATGTGATCTATTTTTTGAAAAGAGTGTGTATCTCGGGCGGGTCGAGATGTCAAACTATCTTTCAGACATTTGAAAACATCGACAATATATTTTTTAGATACAGATGGGCTACGTGACCTTTTAAAATATCCCGTGACGTTACGATGCTCAGCCTGTGGGTCGCCACCGTCGTGACGATCAACCTCCGCTCGTCGCTGATGATGATCAGATGTCCCACCGCGATGACTGCGACTGCTACGGCGGGTAAGAGGCGCTCCCGTTCTTGTAGCAGCTGCCTCTCTAGGAGCTTCACTCGTTCATGGCTCGAACTCAGTTCTTGATCTCGGCTGCGACGGGGGCTGCGACTTCGCAACCGACTACGGCTGTGGTCTCTCACCCGGCTCCTACTTCGACGCGCCATCGCAAAGGGCGTCTCCAGTCGTCGTTGACTGGACTCCATGCTTGGACGTCTAGATGTCCCATCCATGATGCAAGATGTTGCAATCCCACTTCTGAAATGTAAACACCAGCAGGAACAGGAGGTAGTAAATGAAGTTGCAAGGATTACACGAAATGTCTTGTATTTTTCAAGTCGTTCGATTACAATAATAGGTACTTAGCACTAGGTTACAGATTACTCGAATCGCCTATCACGTTAAGTTCCAGGAACCAAGATTTTCGCGCCACCGGTCAAACTTTTCGCTCCATCCATCATTTTTGGCGGGAAAAAGCACGTTCTTTGATTGGTTCCCGCCACTTTGTGTTAACCAATCACAGAACGACTACAAACAAGCTAAAGAGTAAAATTGCCAGCATAAAATATTAAAATTAAGGTCGTATTCAATCGAATAGAGATTAAATAAATCAAATAACGAAACTAAAATACACAAACCCTAACATTTGGCATACACACTCGTAGACACACACAATGTAGTAACAACGTGTACTACAACGTGTACTATAGCATGCTAGCCACTTGCATTCTTTAATGCAAGTTCCAGACATTAGGCCTTTACTTTATTAATATGCCAGAGATTAAAAGGATAAGGTTTTTTAACAATAAAACTACTTAAAAATACATTCTTTTGTTGGCATACGAAACATTCTTGCCTATTCTTTTCGGAAATTTGAAATGATTGTGCTTGCTCACCAAGTTTTTTTTTTTGCGATACTTTCTACTCCTTTACTTTTATCCTCTGTGTCGCCAGCACGACATCCTTTGTGTCGACTCTTCGGTGCAAAGCTGCGATTATTAAGTTGAGACCAAAATATCTTGTGAAACGACCCCCCGGGACTCTGTGCTTGCTATATTCACCTGCAGTCTTTAGAAGCTTTCTCTTAAATCATGTTTAAAACCAAATGTTAATTACTTGAAATGAACGTAAAGGCAACTTTTAAAGGTCGGTTTTTGAATTGAGTATTTTGAGTTAAGAATGTATGAAAGTTTCCATGCTTAGGTAAAGTTTGTGAAATACTCAGTTTCAAATACTAAAATCAGAAATTGAGGGTTCAATATGTCTGTATTGTACACAAAGTACACAGGGTGTAAGGGACAGCCCCCCACAAACTTTAAGGGCTTGGTCATTAGACGAAACGTAACAACCTTCCACAATACTATTTTTCAGGAAACGAAAAAAAAAACAGCCTCGTTAAATTGTTTGTATAATTAAGAATGTTTATGATCATCATTCACTCGAAAAACGCGCAGATAATAATTCTTCACAATGAAGTAAACTGCATACCAGTGTTACAACTGGTTTAATTTTAACTCGACTCATAACTATCCGGCCACCCTATCAAACTATTACGTCCCCCATTCCGCAAAACTACATATATTTTAGGGAATAACTCCCCAATTACAAGACTTAAAATTATTACTAGTGTTGTAAAAATAAGCGCCGAGCGTCGAGCATTGAGCGCTGAGTCGGGGCTGTTGGGCGTTAAACTCTCGAGCGTTTAGGACTCGCGAGCGTTGAAGTCGCGCGCTCGACCGTCATCATTCAAAGTCCCGAGGGAAGTCTTAAACTTTCTATAACAAATAAAATTCACGCAAGCAAAACCGCGAGCGTAGCATACGTATACAATAAGTAGTAATTAAACTGATTTCTTTACATACTTTGTAAAGACTCGTGCTCGAGCTCGAGTCGGCGCTATTTATTGTGCTTTTTTTCTAAACGCTCAAGCCAGCGCTCGAGCGTTTTCGAACCGACTCAAGTCCCGACTCGAGCGTTTTTACGCTGCTCGAGTCCCTACTCGAGCGTTTTAGCGCCGACTCGAGCGTTTTTACAACACTAACTATTGCACATCATCAAGCACCGAATTCGGAGGAGGCCTGAATCCCAGCAGTGGGAACATTAAAAAGGCTGATGATGATAATAATGATATTGGGATCACATCCTTCAGTTTACTGGATTTTGCTGAATACCAGTATTTTTGTTTAATTCGGTTCACGTTCGGTTAATATGATAGTGAATAAACGTGACAGCTGGAGAATTTACGGAGAAAAACAATGAATCACAGTGTTAATGAACATTATCTTTAAAAAGTACACGCATTAATGAAAGTCGCATTGATAACCCTGTATTAAATTATAAACATATTTTTCTCCAGGTTAACTGCGTAATTTATTTCGTAGTTTGATAGACAAAGGGATTTATTGATTACTCGTTGCATTGATTATTACTCGTTGCATTGGCTGTCAGAGGCTGTCTAAAAAGTCGAACAACTTGGGTAATTATTAGGGTAAAATGAAATCTGATGTAGTCAACACTGGTTCAATAATAAAGGTTGATTAAGAGATCTTGATCACTGTTTACGAATAAAAGAACCTAATAAAAAGTATCGAATGTAAGTATTTTTTAAATGATTAAATGTTATATAAAATTCCCAAGTCGGTTGACTCTTTGAACAGACTATACATCGCCGTCCCGCCGTTAACAGATAAAATTCACAATGCTTTACTTTGTACTCTTTTCTAGCTCGTCTTATGCTGTATTTCTGTATTTTGACTCATTCCGAACTCGTCTAATGATTTAGAACAAAATTTTGGAGCACATAGGTGATGGTGAAAAACGTGTTGCGCCGACCCCAAATAAAACGGGACAAGGGCAGGAAGATGATGATGATGACATAGGTGACGATGGTGGTTGTCGAGGTTCATATACCGCTTTCTGTCATCGTCATTTCAGCCGAAAGATGTCCACTGCTGGACATGGGCCTCCACCAAGCATCGCCACAATGTCAGATCGTATGCGTCTCACATCCATCGCATTCCCGTGACTCTCACCAGGTCGTCGGTCCACCTTGTGGGAGGCATTCCAACGCTGCGTTTTCCGTGTCGTTAGTCCACCTTGTGGGAAGCATTCTAACGTTGCGTTTTCCGGGTCGTCGGTCCACCTTGTGGGAAGCATTCCAACGCTGCGTTTTCCGGGTCGTCGGTCCACCTTGTGGGAAGCATTCCAACGCTGCGTTTTCCAGGTCGTCGGTCCACCTTGTGGGAAGCATTCCAACGCTGCGTTTTCCGGGTCGTCGATCCACCTTGTGGGAAGCATTCCAACGCTGCGTTGTCCAGTGCGCGGTCGCCACTCTAGAACCTTTCGGCCTCATCGACCATCCGTTCTACGAGCGATGTCACCTGCCCACTGACATTTATCGCTGCTTAACGAGGGCCTCCTACCTAAGATGTCGGTCTAGGCCTTTGGCAATAGCCAAAGGCCTAGACCGACATCTTACTTAATAAAGCCATAGGTTGACGAGCCAACTCAAAATACTTGATTTGCGTATCGTTTTCGGTTTAAAAAAAAATCTCGTTATACGGTAGGTACGGTTATGTCAATAATCCTTGCATGCCTCTTGCTTTGGTCCACTACCATAATATCAGGTTTATTGGTCACAATATTCCTGTCAGTGATGATGGACCGATTCCAGTACAATGTGATATGACCATACCTCATCATCATCTCATCTTCCTGCCCTTGTCCCGTTTTATTTGGGGTCGGCGCAACACGTTTTTTTCTTCCATTCAGTCCTGTCACTCGTCATGCTATCACTAACTCCCTTTTCTTTCATATCACTACTCACACAATCCATCCATCTTTTCTTTGGCCATACCTATAATAATTAAATTTAGATGTACAGTAAATGTTTATTTTGTAATTAATTGTACTTTAACTATTTCGTTTATGATTAATAGTGTTAATGAATGTGATCTCTTAGGTATAACAACAAAATAGTCAGTGAAACAAGTAATCATCACATTAGTGCAAATGCCTACATTGTTTGGCCCAAAGGAATTCTGTGCGTACCAACTATTTATCCTGTTTTGTCAAGAATTTCAGATTTCAAACCAAGTGTGGTTTCACAATTTCTTTATTTTCAATAAATAAATAATAAAATCAACTCGCATGCAGCAAAGCATCAAATTTGTTTTTCACGTGGATACCATGTGCTTTTTCGTTCATAATGATACAGACAGCGCCATCTGTTGGGAACTCAACACAACAATATCATACTTCGGGAACTATCTGTATCTTTACTGATATTATATGCTCGAAGTAATATCACACCCGTGCTTTCCATTATGCAAGTATCGTAGCACTGTAGAAAGAGCCAAGTAGCACTATAACTGTAAGGCGGTTATCACACTGCCACGCACCACGTAGCGTAGCGCGTGAAAACGCACAGACCTACGTACGTACTTGCGGGAGTACATATCTGTATCATCGTGCGGGTTTTTTACGCACTCACGCGCGTAGGTGCGTTTTGTAAATTCACGCAGGCACGCACTCATTTCATACAAAATCACGCACGGTACTACGAGACTCCGTGTGCCATACCTTGCGTGTCACCCCACACCCACGCACGTGAGTGCATGTTTCTCCTCATGTAGGTGCGTGATCTGCATGAACGCGCGTGGATGCATTTTCAGTGTGTTGGACTGTGCGTGTTTTCTAAACAAACGGAGATACTTATAAGCAACGTTAAGACACGTTCACGCACTATGCTGCGGGGTGCGTGGCAGTGTGATAACTGCCTAAACAATGTGTACCTATGTAGCGCTGTAGCGATGTCCGTAACGCTGTAGCAAGACCCGTAGCGTGTTAACAAGTATTGTGGCTGTTGAAAACACCGTAGCGCTATATCATTATTGGTAGCGTTGTAGTTACCATATCGTAGCACTGTAGCAAAGTCCGTAGCTCTGTAGCAAGGTCCGTAGCGCTGTAGCAACGTCCGTAGAACTGTAGCAAGGTCCGTAGCGCTGTAGTAATATCCGTAGCGCTGTAGCGAGGTCCGTAGCACTGTAGTAATATCCGTAGCGCTGTAGCGAGGTCCGTAGCGCTGTAGCAAAGTCCGTAGCGCTGTAGGAAGGTCGGTAGAGGTGTAGCCAAGGTTCCGTAGCACCTTTTGTATTAGTAAACCAATATGTATTACTAATATTTCTCAAATTTCATAAATAAACTTTGCAAATAAAACAAACATTTATCTTAATCAGCATATCATTTAATTTCACTATTTTAAAATGTATTTCATGTCGACCGTCATTCCGACAGGAACATTGCATAAACAGAGGTAATGTACGGTTTTACAAAATTCGTCGAAGTAACAATCTCTTTCATTTCAATCAATTTATTTAAAATTTCCGAATTAATAGTTTTATTACCTACTTAAATTTAAATTGTTTCTAATTAACAGATCGCCTTATTTTATATAGAATTGTAGGTGTGTTTATCTTTGTGGTAGGTATATTACAATTATTTTTGTACCCAAATGTCACTTAATTATTACGTCAAAATACCATTGCAAGTGCTGCAAAGGCATCTGTTAATTTAATAATATAAATTATTGGGATACACAAACTAAAATGACATTAATAATACCTTTTCAATACATTCATTTAAGTCTCATTTAAGTATCAAAGTAACTGGGTCTTTAAGTACTGATCATCATTTTTTAAAACTAATAAAAAAAAACGTTTAATTATTTTCTCATACTTTCGATGTTCGAACACAATATTATCGTATACTTAAGTACAGACATAAAATTGAGCTACAAAGTTATCACACGAATTACTTAAAAAAATGCAATAAGTAGTCGTGAAAATGGACAGTGTATATAAGTATAATACTCGTAAATATAATAAAAAAACTATACTTTCTTATAAAAAGATAAAGCAAGAACACATACAGAATAGTTATATAAGACTGTAAAGCAGAATACTATATATATTTTGACTTCACGTCGCTAATTGCTAAGAATAATAATAATAATAAATTTATAAATTAAGCTAGTTAAATCTGGCGAAAAAGCTATTAATCAAATTATTCTCTACTTCAGTGTAATGACAAGCTCATGCTGAAATGCAAAATACGGGAATGAATACAATTATAAGTCTTTAGTAAATCAATTGAGTTGTAGCCAATGGAAAGTGCTCGCACGTAACACAGAGTGCAATTAAGAAATAAGAAACATTTGGTGCCACAAAAGATGATTTTGAAACTATTCTATGGGAATTCGTAAAGTATTGTTTATTTATTTATTTATTTATTTAAACTTCATGTACAGTAGTGGTACATAGGCGGACTTAATGCAACAAGGCATTCTCTACCAGTCAACCTTTGGGTTAAAAAAAGACAACACTGTGGTAGGTTTGCACAATAAACAAATAACAGATACTACAAACGGAAAAATATAAAATAAGTTATTTAAAATAATAAAATACATAAATACGCTATATTAATAAACTAATAAATACTATGAAAATTATCAAATCATTACGATAACTCAATAATAACAATTCTGACGAAGACCGAACTAAAGTTGAGAGGACTTCAAGTAGTAGTTCCGAATTTTACGTTTGAAGGATAATTTACTTTCTGATTTTTTGATGTCAAGGGGAAGCACATTCCAGAGTTTTATGGCGGAAATATTGTTAATTATTAAAATGCTTTGAATACTTTATTTCATGTAATGAGAACTAAAACTATGATGAAATTGTAATGATGATACAATCAAACAACTTTTGAGTGTTTTCGTGTCCTATCCGCCAGCGTCGTCTGTTTGCGACTGCGTACTCCATCTCGTTTAGCTCTTCAATCCCCATAGGTGACAGAAGAGCTGAGAAGGAGTATTTGGTCGTGGATGTGCGACCCTGGCGGAATAAACGGGAGAGTGTTTTTCGGATATGTCTGGCTTACATTCACTATGGATTCTCGTCTTGAGTTCCATGGGAGTTCTATATTCAAATACAAAACGATATTAATGGAAAAACTTTTCGCGTCGCGGTCGACATCATTGTTCTATTGTCTCTCAGTTTTTGTTTTATTTTTCCGCCTATTTCAACATAAATAAGTTTGTGCGTAAACTTAAGTACAAAACGGTACCTTACCTATTCATACGTCCCTCGGCCGTGTTCTCATATCGTACGCTAATGCAAAAACCAACTAAAATTTTGTATTATTATATTAGATTCAATCTGTAGGTTATCCATTTTTTTGCCGAAGCTAATTTTGTAAATAAAGTGTCGTAGCTAATAACCGGTTTTACCTGTAGATCCGTCTTGATGAGACAAATCGATAGCTATTATTTAATTTAATTTGGGTAAAAATTGCAGATAGTTGGTGGTTGCAATTTTGTTCGGCAAAACTCGGGAAGTTTTGTCGCGATTACAAAGGGCCATTTCGGCCGAACATAATGAGTTGCAAACGGTTGCATCTAATGTCAGAACACGGTTTAACTCAGACCAATCAGTCGCTTCTCTTCAGAACAAATTGTTAATCGTAGTGAACAATATAAAAAGCAGTAGAATAGTGAATTTAACTCCGATCTAATTCTCAAATTCACTTTCGTTTCACCAAAGTTTGGGGTATAGAAAAAAGATTTTTGACCGCAAGGAGAACCGTGGTGAATAGAACTTCCACGATTCGCAGTGCGAAGTCAAATGTCATTGTGCGTAATGGATAGGACGTTGCAAACGATATCGAAATTGCGCACAATGGTCGCGCGTTTAGAGGCAATATGTCGTAGATTCTAAGACCGAGATATATAAATGTTACTTATATAATTAAGTACAAAGGCTAAGTGTCATGGTGCGTCCAGATCTGGTGACACATCATTAGGTACTCCTGCCACAAACACACGTCTGTTTTACTACCAGTGACAGGAGGATGTCAAAGGCCTAATTCAATTCCACCAATAATTAAATGTATTCAGCGCTAAACGGACTACTTAAAAATTGTTTTATTTCTGTCAGCTTGAAACAATTTGCAGAAATAAAACGATGATTTAAATTCGTTTATTTATTCGTGATGCAAGTGGGTCTAAGTCAGAATACGTTGTGGGCAAAAAGGAAGGTAGTCTATTTGATGGCAATGTAAGTGGACATCTGCAATATTAGGAGTGCGTTGCTTATCTCTAAAGTAGAATTTATAGATCTCGGCCAAGAAATACATTGTCCCTAACCGTGGCTTAAGGTGCGGTGTGGCGGCGTGCGAGCCTCGTTTTGTAGACGGGTTCTATGTCGCCACCGTGTGCTAGTCACGCGTACGTCTCCCTGAAGCGCTTCTGCAGGTGATGCGCGGCGTTGAGCAGGCGGTTGTGCAGCGTGAGGTGCGTGTGCGGCGTGAAGGTGGGCGGCGGCGGCGCGGCGGCGGCGCGCAGCGGCAGTGGCGGCAGCACGGCGTCCGTGTCGGGGTGGCAGAAGAACGCCACGCAGTGCCGCCCGCGCGCGCGCGCGTACTCGCCCGGGGGGACCACCACGCGGTGTACCTGTCGACACAGA
Source organism: Mythimna lalbum (assembly GCA_949319445.1). NCBI lineage: Eukaryota > Metazoa > Arthropoda > Insecta > Lepidoptera > Noctuidae > Mythimna > Mythimna lalbum. Next base: position 17,138,652 of record OX439346.1, on the reverse strand, counting down.
AATAGCCACTGTGAAAACAATTCATCAATATTTTGGTTGTTCCTTCCTCCGCTACAGTCAACTATATCGTCATGACAGCGGTAAAATGTCTTGAGTCGTGGAAGAAATAAATTTTCACTATTAGTGTTAGTCGTCGGTGCTTCTCACCATAAAAAAAATATTTTCATGCTTATCAATATCTCGCCGAGGATAGAAAATTACAGCATCTCAGGCGGATAAAATAAGGTACCATCAGGTGCCATTTCAAATCTGAATCATTAATTAATAGATACTAACCAGTGCCGGCAGAACGTTAGCGGTCCAGGCGGCGAGGAACTCTCCAGACTGAACGAGGATCGCCCCGGGCAGGTGACCCACTTTCTCCCACTTGTCACTACCGTTCAACTTCACCTGAAGACAAATAATATAAATTTCACAACACTGCTTGTTTTCTAATCTATTCTATATCTATACATACATATAATAGATCTGTAAAAGTTTTTAGTTGTGCTCGCATCATGTAAAATGTATCTTTTATTCATAAAAATTTTGTGCAACTAACAGAATCTCTCAATCTATTTTGTGTGTCTATACATATATTAGGTACTTATAGTCTTTGTTTCATCGCAATCGATTGACTATATCGAAAGATATACTACATTCATTAACTGTTAGTCGATACCACAGAACAGAAAATATAGGTAGAATTACTAGTATTTATTGTTCTGTGGTCCATACGGTCAGCTATAAAGAATAGTCTATAGTACTCGTATGTATGCAATTTGCAGTACATAAAAACAATGTATTGTCTCATAATGGATTTTCAGAAGTCATTGCATGCAATAATCACGTTATTACCCTAAAATACCAAATTACAGTGCTGTAAAAACTGACGATAATAACAATTTTCCATGTATTTGGAATGACTCATATGTCTGCATGAGCATTGCGTGTTTTTGGATGTTCTAGATTAATCTGTTCGCATGTTCATATAAACAAAACTGAGTATTGGGGAATCCCTCAAAGCGTTGTACAGAGACCATTGTTTTTTGCAGACGGACTGGCGCAAAAAATTGCAGAAAAATTACGTTCGTTATATGTATGGGAGCCCCACTTAAATAATAATTTTACCTATTCTGTTTCTAGTATTCGTTGTTATAGCAGCGACAGAAATACATCGTCTGTGAAAATTTCAACTAGCTATCACAGTTCATGAGAGCCTGGTGAATAGACAGATGGACAGCGTTTTTACCCTTTGAAATTTGAATATAGAAAACTAAAAAGTAAGTAACTTGTAACTTGCGGGCATAGAACAAGAACAAACGGCGAGAAGCGGGGCGACGTGTGATGGCGAAGGCGGTATAAAATTGTATCAATGACGCCATCCCCGTCTTCCCCCGGTCACCGTTCTTTGCCGCTCATAACCACAAGGTAATTTAATAATTCAGTTCCATTTCATTGACCCTTACCTCGAGTCCTCCCTCGGAATCCTGTGCCAACAGCGTGAAGGTGCCGTAGTCGGCGTGTGCGCCACATCTCGTGTAGTGCACCGCATCGTTCTGGTTGCAAGGACCGACGTCTTCAGGGGGCACGGGCGGATAATACAGTAGACGCATCGTCGACGGGTTGCGGCCTTCCGGCATCAGCATGCCAGAGTGACTCGCCAGCAAAGAGGACGGGGGCACACCTGGAATTAGTAGATGATTTTTTATTTGAGCTGTTTGGCTTGACGTTATAAGGCTTATCATTAATATAACATGACTAACTTAGACTTTAAATACTAGGCCGCTTTCAAATCCTTTGTGAGAGGTGCGAGCGAGAAGGCGTGTGCTGTACAAATATTTTAGAATTTTGTTGGTAGGACAAAACGTTGTCTCTCCTTTTCTTTTCTGGGTCATATTGATTTAACAAAGATAAAACATACTTTGTTGTTTTTAATTTTCTCTTTGCATATTTAAATACAACGAAGTTTTTTTTTTCGACTTTCAAACGAGTGGTTTTATGAATGAAAGTCAAAAGCCAAAAACGAGTGGGTTAACCCTTTAACCGCCCGCGTTGGATTAGTCCGATGAGTGTTTTCGCGTCCTATTTGCTAAGGCAGTGTGTTTGCGACTGGGTATTCTATCTCGGTTAGCTGTTTAATCCCCATAGATGACAGAAAAGCTGACGAGATGGAGTATTTGGTCGTGAATATGCGACCCTAGTGGAATAAACGCTAGAATGCGTCTCGGATATATCCGACGTAGGCGGTTAATAGGTTAATTACGAAATTAACCCACTCGTTTTTGGCTGACGTGCATAAATCGTGATAGTACGTAATTAACCTAGAAATAAGAGCATTAGCAAATATTTGCACATAAGTACTGCCTAAACAGTGCTCAATGGCCTTTACCGTTAATTTATATTCGTTGAAGGTGTCTAATTAATATTTCTTTCATGTAAATTGGTGGCGCTAATGACACTGAATGACGGGTTTTCCAATAGTGACGAAATTAAAATACATATTTGGACTGCGCTAACGTGTGTCATTCATGGTCATAAGATGTGAAAACGAGACGGCACGATTCATGATCACCCGTAACGTTGCCATACGTAGGTAAACGTCATTTTTACAAGCCTCTTGTTTTGACGTTAAATGCAAACATAACTTCAAAACACGCCTGAACGCAACGGTGTACACATAAGGTACACCGTCGGTACTCTATTTCTTTCGCATTTTATCCTTTTTCGTCTTGATACTTAGGGCCTGTTTCACAGTGCCCTAATAGCCACTACTTCCCGAATAAATTAAAAAATGTAACAGAATTTCTATGAAACTGTCTGCCAAGTAAGTTAACGGAAACTTAATCATAGGTGGTGAAACAGGCTCTTTAGTGTTATAACAAGTTAATAAAAACATACCCATGGCATAGGCAAGAGCTTGCAGCACGACTCTAGAGAGGTTTGTGAGGTCCTGCGCCAGCGGTACGGCGTGCTTGGTGAACTCGGGCACATCCTCCTGCGCCGGCATCGTGGCCGCCGACAGCGTGGTGATGTTGAACGAGTGACGTAACTCCTGGAGAAGAAGACAAGAACATTTCGTAAGTTGTCTAAGAAATAATTCATTCATATTTAGCTTTAAGACTGGCATTGCTTGCTCGAGCAAAGGTAAAGTAGAGCAAAGTAGAGTAAAATAGAGTAAAATACAGACAAAGGTAGTATGTATCCGTACGTATGACTGGCCTGTTGGTCTAGTGGTTAGTGGCCTTGACTGCTATGCCGCAGGTCGTGGGTTCGATTCCCACCCAGGACAAATGTTTGTGTGATGAGCATGATCATTTGTTCTGTGTCTGGGTGTAATTTATCTATAATATGTATGTATTTAGAAATATATATGTATGTTTATCTGTTGTCTAGTACCCATAACACAAGCTCTGCTTAGCTTGGGACTAGACGGCGTTGTGTGATAGTTGTGGAATATTATTATTATATTATATCCTTTGTTTTTACTTTCCTCGACTTTACTTTTGTATGTATGATTTCATGTTATATTAAGATCTTCATGTGCTCAGAACTAAAGAAGTTTATTCTATTTGATATAGGCCTCTTACAATAATATAATTGTCACATTCACAACAACCACTTGTGTTCTTCCCGCAACCAGCTGTTTCTGGGAATAGGTCTCTTAGATTGCGAGCATCGTCACTGCAATCGGAGCATTTTAGTTAGTTACGTTTTAGTACTTGAGCAAACCTCATGTTGTCATGCTGGTAATTCGAAATAATTCATTAAAGGCAGGAAGGATAAATGTTGAGGGAAAGAGGATAGTGACGATAGCGATAAATAAACAGGAAAGTATTCCGGGTATGGCCCAGCTATCGTTAGCCGGAAATTGTTAGACATAATATCGCACAGAGCTTAGTTTTTTTCTAGTTCACTAAAAGTAGTTGTTCTATTTAAATGTCTTGCGAGACTTTCAAACATTAGCTACATTGTGTATTGTGCTAAGTAATCACAATGAGTTTGGAGAAAGTTACGACTGTCTAGGTTTTCGTGTTATGCAAATTTATTGTTCAGCCGCTAGATGGCGCTACTCGTTAGTCGCTCGTTCGTGAGAAACATTATGCAATTTTAGATAGTAATATGTATGGCATTAACATGTAATTACTTGCAAAATTACCGAGAAACAACGTAATAACAGTGCAAAGAATATTCGAGATAAATGTGTAACACTTGACGAGTGTAGGTATTGTTTAAAGTTTGAAACTAAAAAGACAGACAGAACAGTCATACCACGAACGACCGCATTATTTAAATAGTTTTGTTATTCTGAATTTTAACTGAACCGATGCCTCTTACATTTTAGAAAAATACTACTTTGCTTGTATTTCTACTTCAAAACTCATTTTCACAACCTTTTTGGCGCAGCCGTAATTTCTCTTGTTTAAATTATTTAACAATATTGTTTCTTTTGTTTTTGACAAATAAATGTTTTTCTTTCTTTCTTTGTAATACTTTACCTTCTTAGTGGTGTCAAACTGTTCCATCCCTGGTTTCACGTAGCCATGGTTGCTGACGGGGTTGCGGAGGTACTGCGCCTGGCAACCTTCCGGCAGTGCGCAGAAGTTGTCCAGGTCAGCGTAGACCGCCTTCAGCTAGAAAACCAAAAACTCGGTTTCAAGAACTGGTTACACGAGGTTTATGAGAGGATCTAGGATAATCTGACTGAGAAGCCTGCAATATCTAGAAAACAATTAACAAAGTGATGCCTAATTGTGGTCTGCTCCTAAGTTAGGTAAGTAGGTATATACCTTATCTGAACCCGAATGCTTGCAATTTTGGCTCTATTGACCAAAGTTGATACAAAAAACCCAGATGAAACAATAAGGCAACCTAACCGTGGATCTTTTTAACTCCTACACAATACTAAGAAGATATATCCTTATATATCTACTTATTGCAAAATCTTAAAAATGCTTTGCGAATAAAATTGTCGTCACCTCATTGTGTACCGTAATGCGACCTTAAAATGTGTTGATTATGACCATATTTAAACGTTTTGTTTAAAATGTTATTATTATAATGCAGAAGGCCTTTTTACCAAGCAGCCTTGATCATGTCAACTTGTCAAGATTACACGATAAGATACAGTTATATTCGAAACTAAACATACAGCAACAAACAAACATACATTACAACGGTGTGTCCGTACATGCTTGCCTTGACTAGTTTCTGCATTTAAAAAAATTAATTTCTTTCACATAGGCCTACACGGGCACTCATAAAATCGTCAAAAGATTGAGCACGGTTACAATTTGTCGTTTCCTATAGAGAAGGATCGGCTTGAAACTACAAGGACATTCTTTTAAAACATGTTGATTTTACATTTCCATGCTACAATATTAATAGATATGAAAGAGGACAGTCTAGACCAGACCAAATAAGTAAAATAGAAATTTAAATCGAAATAGAAAACAATCTACGAGTTTGTGGAGTCTGCAGTGTTATATCACATTTAATGAAAGCTATAAAAAGAAACATGTTAGCTTTGCTTTAAAATTTGCGAGAACTGTACTAAGAGGAATGACTTCAGCTCAGGTTTATGACGATCTTAGCAAGTTACAAGAAGGCAAACATTGGCTAACAGCCTGGCAAACTGATGCCAAGTGATTTGATTGCTGTTGTTATGTCAGTCAACTAATCACAGCAGTTTACAAGAATTTGACAATAAACCGGATATTATGTCTGTCTCACTTAAGTTGTCTCACGGAAATAATTGGAATTAACTAGATATGTTAGCGGTTAACATCATCATCATCAGCCTGTTTATTGTTCCCACTGCTTGGAGTCATGTCTCCTCTCTAGGAGCAGTAATGAGCCGTAATCCACCACGCGGGACCAGTGCAGTTTGATGAATGTCACCTGTCTTCAAATTTTTGGGTCTAGGACACGCCGGTTTCCTCGCAGTGTTTTCCTTCACCGTTTTGAGAGCAGTGATAATGAATTAAATTACACAAAGTAATGCGCCTGGCAGGGTTTGAACCCGCGAGCTAAAACTTGTAAGTCGGAGCCATTGCCACTCGGCCACCACTGTTCTCTTATCATTCGGTTAGCGGTTAACATTCCGTCCTATAGTTGCTAGCGGACCTTATGTCAGACCTCTACTGGATATAATTGTGTTTTCTGGGAACCCAACAGAAGCCAATATGTCTATAGCGCCACATGAATCTTTTGAGGTGGCCAAAATCGGAACTAAACCCGCCATCTTGTTTTTCCATGCAAGTTCCCTTGACAATGACATTACACTAGCTCTGTGTGGTCAAACTGACATCAAAGTCATGATTAATTATGCAAACAGGTATACAAAGACTACCTCTCAGTTCATAAGGTTAGAGTCTAGCAACCCATGAACCCACTAGTGCTGATACTGCCTTGAGATGTTAATCGCTGTGAGTCGTGTTCACTCATTCAGGAAAAAAACGATGCATTTGTAGAGAAAACTGTTTTTTCCTTCCTTCTACATTTCCTACTATAAATAATTTTACTGACAATGGTAATGGGAAAAGAACTATTGTTTTAATTTGTGCAAGTGCCGTCATTATCTAACCATCATTTACGTAATATGGATAGTCAAGTATCTCAATTACAGGATAAATTGTTACGATTACAATTTGCCCTTAAACACCTATATGAAGACATTATAGTCACGAGGCCGTGACGTTCTTAGTTTACTTTGAGCAAAACGTTTCCTCAGACCATCTGTGGAGATGGTTGGAATGATATCCCACGAATAGATCATAATCAAGTTCGAATGGTGATTAGCTATCACCACATGCGGATAACTTAGTAGTACCTACCCTAACCTATTCACTATACATATACAAGAGTATTAGATGAAGATGAATGGAATGAAAAAAATGGGAGACCATTATCTAGTAGTGTCCCATTTTTTTTTGCTGTGGGAAATCATCCAATGACTTCTCCAGCTCTAGGGTGAAGTAGAATATCAGAATTTTGCTGACTAAATCCACGCATGTCCTTTAGCTGCTCTCTAGGACCGCGGGTTTTCTTTTCAAAGATTTCCTTAAAACATAATCGATGTGTTTCATTAGTTGACCATTGATCGAGATTGAGCTGCAATCGACATATTTGTAAATAAAAACTTGATTTTTAATAATGTCCATTGAGTTGCTTGCACATTCTTCTCCATAGAGACCCGCATTGTAATGTGCTATTAGCAAAGTTTTCTGACTGTCAGACTTCCTGTAAATGCTTTATTTGAACTAGCAGCCCGTTTTGGCTTCGCACGGGCAATAAATATAGCCTGTGTTACTCAGGGTAAATGTAGCTTTTCAATGGTGAAAGAATTTTTGAAATTGGCTAAGTAATTTTTGAGTTGATTCATTACAAACATACTCACAAAAATAAAAAAAACCCTCATTATGATATTAGTGTAGATAAATGTATTGGTTGATTGATTGAATCAAGTTGTACTTAAAACCGCCTTCTTCTGAATGCTCACCTTCTCATCAGCAATTCCATGGTTGACCAGCACCGCCAACCCTTTGGCGCTGAGCGCAGTGAACAGCTGCTGTCCAATGCGTCTCAGCACTGATTTCATAGGGCACACATCTGTACCTGCAATGGCGGAAATAAATTGGTTAATAAATGTAGATACAAATGTACACACGAAGTGAAGTGGTAGGTACTACTTACCACTTCATGTGTATACATAAGATGAAGGTATCTTATGTATACACACGAAGTGGTAAGTAAGTACCTAATCTAAAAAGATATAAGGAGAGTTGGGAAGAGAGAAGTGTATTCCTAGTCAATTTTTAACTATTTTGATATCAACTTTGTGACTCGGTTCCTGGGCTCCATGGGAACTCCTAGCCGTACAGCAGTTTTGTTAAGGAACATTAAAAATGCGCACTAGAGTATCTATATCACAAGATTTTGCCTAATCTGACAAAAAAGAAATGTCGCTAGCAATCCATAACATTTTAATTCAATCTAAAAAAAATTGCAACAGTGACTGAAAAGTTGAAAGGGAATCGTTTGTCTTGGTATGTGAAGAGAAGGGATGAAACGCGTGTAACTAAAAGAGTTATGAGTATACATGTGGACGGATAGAGAGGGAGAGGGAGGTCGGAGAAGAGATGAAAGAAAAGGGAGTTAGTGATAGCGTGACGGGTGATAGGAATGAAAAAATCGAAGAAAAAAACGTGTAGCGCCGACCCCAAACAAAACAGGATAAGGGCAGGTTTCTGATGTTGATAAATTGATTTTGCAACATCACAATTTCTGGCCTTGGTGAGGCTATTTCAGTTAGATATTTGTGAAAATGAAAGCTCATTAATGAGGTAATATTTTTTAGACCGGCATCAGATATTAGGTGCCTACATGATTTGATAAACATAAATATTGCAGCTACTTTGTTAAACTGCCTTTCTACGCAGTTCAAAGTAGCTGCAAACGATTTCCATTCAACCATGATCCCATCGATATAACTTAGCTAAAGATATGTGATAATTATAGTAGCATAGGAATTTTATAATAATTGACCTGACAAGTAATGGAAGCCATAATAATAAATGTGTAGGTATTATTTTTAATGATCGTGATTGGCGCAATTATACTTAATTGCATTAGTACTGTAGTATTCAAAGAATCATAATAGTACTTCTGTTCTGTCGTAGTATCGTACCTACATACTGTAGGATTCCACAGTAGTTTTTTTTTTAATTACATAATCTAGTGCTTGACTATGATCCCACCTGATGGTAAGCGTTGCGGCAATCGTTTATGGTATTTTTAAAACTGAGTCAAATATTTGCTGAAGAAACTGAGAAGCTTGTAGCTAAGTAATAACTGTTGCTGATGCCGATCTCCGAGGTTAAGCAACGTTTGTCGAGGTTTGCCTGTGGATGGGTTACCATCTTAATTCATGAATCCCCAAGCGACCACCGGTGGCCGCGCATCTATTGTCTTACTATTGTGTCTCTAATTGACGGTATCTGAAGGGTTAAAATACCGAGATTCCTCCTCACTTCGGAAAGCACGTCAAATCTTTGATACAGGGTGTCATTTGTAAATCTTTCGCAGTAGATAGTCAGAATCCAGAAAATCTAACACCAGTGTTACCCAGTTACTGGGTTATAGAGGTCAAATAAGCAGTAATTCCTCGTCGTTCACGTAAAATTCTGGTATTCAGTTGCATCTAGTTTGACTGGACTTATTATGACAGATGTTTTTCATTGACGAAAATATGTATGAAATAACTCTTCCTGTTCTTTTCGAGTCGGTTGTTATCTTTGCCAATTTGGGCCCAGCAGGTAGGCAGGGCCGCAGGGGAGCCACAAAATAACACATGGCGTTCATGAGGTCCTCGTAAGATTCGAAAAGAATAGCGTACTGCAGTTACAACCGATTTCAAACAAGAAGGAATGATCTCAATTCGTCGAAATCTTTTTTTTTAATTTATATTTTCCGATTACTTGAAGACGCTTAGACCGATTCGGAAAAATATTTTTTTATTTGATGAAAGAGTTTACTTTCCAGGTAGTCCCATGGTCACCAGATCAGGACGTGATGATGAGATCTTGGAGAAATCGAGGGAACGCTTATGATGAGTAGACAATTTCACACAGAAACACCGACTTTCGGAATTACCGTTTATTTTTTATTATTTTTTTGTATTGAAGTTTGTTGTATATTTTTGTAAAAAGTCGTTTTATTGTTCAAGTCGTGAGTCGAGTTGTTTGCATATAGACGCGGAATTGTATTTAAGTAAACGTTGACCTGAAAGATGTTGCATGTAAAATGGCGGTTCACCTCGTCTTGTGCAATATGAATAAAATATACGGCGGTCTGAACATACATTCTGAGTTAGCTGAAGGCCCGGCCGTGACATCGTTCTGCGATGACATACCGGTACACTGGCACATTTTGTGCACACTTCAAAATGCGGGTGTTTTATTTGGTGTTAAGTAAACAATGCCAGGCATAATTATTCTAGCTAATTTGCTTGAGATAAATATCGTTCAATTACATTGTTAACACCTCTACTGTCGGCACTAAGCGTTTCGCCAACGCGAGTCTCTGTTCAAAAACTGTACGCGTCATAATTGCGTCATAATGTATCTATGTTTCATTACTGTAGTTTCTACCATCGGACAACCCGACGTACGGTGAGTATCCACTCTTACATTCTTAACACTTGTATGGTCCGGACTAAGCGTTTCGCCTCGTCGTTGTTGTTTGATTCAATTTGCCTGCTGCGGTCTTCCCATCAGATTATAATTTAGGTGTCTTCAAGATTAGAGTAAATATAGACTTTAAACTAGTGCGCCTCACAATCAACGATTGCTTCACTGCTTACCATCAGGTAGAATCGCAGTCAAATATTTTTTATTAAAATTTAAATATGAAGCCAAAATCATCCTAAAACATCGTGATATTCTTTGCCTTATAAGCAAAAGTGCGTGTAATAATATAACCACATATTTTTGCTAGTTTCATAATCGCTTCGTTACACAATAAGTATTGTGGCAGTGACATACACAGCCGTTAACCACAAGATTGATAAGATGTGACCGTTAACGACTGACGTCACAACGCCCACTGCCTTGTTACCCAAACGTTTCACTCAAATCATAAATCGTAGACCGTTTAGAACTCCCATATTCGTTCAGAAACAATCTCAAAGTTTATGGAGAGTAAGGCAGGCATACTGTCCACGGACGCGTAACTTCATAGACGCGTATTCATCAATATACGCTTGGTGTACGCCTGGGTGAAGTTTATATTCAAAATTATGAACCTCTGTCGACGAAGCTGCAACGACACGACGTGGCAGCTTCGTATAATGACGAACACGCGTCTAAGAAGCTACGAGTCCATGGACAGCAGTCCTTAATCTCATTGTAACCAGTACAAACCAATTCATAACAGTTACCATTGTTTATGGTAGCAGTCTCTGAAATGAGTCATATTTTCGCCTGGTTTAGGTTTTCATCGTAGTAAACTGTGATTCATGACAGACTGTTAACAATAAATATTTATGAATTCCACTAATGTACTCACGACACGACATGCTATGAGTAGGAGTTTTCATTGTTTTTTCATAATGGGAAGATGATGCAGATTTTCCCACGTAATTTCATGGAATTAGAACGTTCTTGATGACTTTTATCATCGATAAATATAGTTTTGAATAAGCCCTTGTTGATTTAAAAGATGTTAGTTGCATAATTTTTGTCCCAATTTAAAAATAGGAGTGCGCGGTTTGTTCCACTTTTGATATGAGGTGGCAGTCGCGGCGTGGGGCATGCTGTAACATAAACTATGTTGTAACATGAACGTTGACAGATAGCCGTGCTGCTTGATGGCGATACTTTCGAGATATTTTTGTAGCTTTTCTTAACGTTCAGACCAATATATTATGAATGGAGCTGATTACCACACAGCCGAATATTTTAGCAACATTATCTTAAATACAATTTACAGCAGCTTGAGTGCGTGCGGTATTAGGAAACCTTTCATCAACACTGATATCTTCTATAATTGTTAGCGGTAAATGATATTTAGGTATTTTGCAAATAAGTTTTTATAAACACTTTACACGTCATTTTAAAAAAGATGAGGCTGAGGATGAGTTTTGGTACTTGATCAGTTTTTGACGCTTGTACTTATTAAAATTTTGACGTGTAAGTATTCACGAATTTGAAGCTTCGAAGCTTACGTTTTCTTATCGCCTCGTATCGGTCGGGGTCAAGGCAATTCGTCATGGCGATTCCGTCATTCTTTAGTGTTTAAATAAATTGTTTACCTCTCAACGACAGGCACTTGAGCACCACGATCTTCAGCAAACCGGTTATCTTATTATGTGCATACGTAGGTGCCTTTGAATTTTAATTGTGAACATCAAGAATCTTCGTACGATTCCCGACATCACGTTTTGCTATCTCACGTTCTGTTTTTATTCTACAATATGTGACTGCCACGACTCTAGATTCTGCTGTAGGACCTGTTATTTAAATTTCTTTACATATTCTAAATGCTGAGCTTACATGTGCATAGAATATGGTATTACCTGTGTGTTTTATGTGGTCTTAGCTGCATCATTTTGCTTCCAATCTCGTAACAATGTCTTCTCAAGAATATCAAGTTGCCAGTAACTCTAGAGTGATTTCCTACGCGGCTGTCTGTATCCTTGTAGTTGCGTGAGTAGCAACATCTGTATCGATTATTTTGGTATCGATTTCTAGTACTTGCATTGACACGATTAACAGGAAGGTCTGAAATTGTCCTTCATTGTAAACTGCCCTTGTCGGTTGGCTATAATGTATTGAATATTGTTTAAGTACGTAAGTACTAGAATATTTTTGCCTGATTATTTATCATCATTATTCTCGTAGTTACTGACAACAATTTTTCCTTTGGTGAATACCTACAGATAAAAATTATTTACTACTTGAATAAGTACGTTTGTAGGTTATCTGTGTGAATTAAAGGCACCGTTTTGAAAGACACAAAGGTTAGCCGTGAGTATATCAGACTCTAACAACGAATAATTTACGGTAGTAAGGACATTGCAGGAAACAATAATTACCTACTAAAATGTTAATATATAGAAGAACAACATGTACCTTCTCCACAGGTGTTCTTATGAACAATGATGGTAGATAAGTTTGCCTCATTACAATATTTACAATAATAAGCCATCATATCCTATTACAATGTTTAATCGTTAAAGATAATCTATAGTTCATGCAGGTGTTAAATTTATGTATGTTTGAACTAATGGCCTAATCACAATGTACATACATCTTGTTGCCATAAAACATCCATCTGCATAAAAATGTCAAGCTAAATATAATAAATCAGATCGTAACAAGCCATCATAAACTTTGGACTTACAGTAAGTAGCTAACGAAGCATAACAATTAATTGATAGTCAAGACAATACCAGTGATGAGCAATTACATAACAAAGTGCAAATGCTGCAGTATGCAATGACTTACTTGAACTATTATAAAATGATTATGACATCAACAACACAAAATTAGCTTTGGGTGCTATTTTTTTTAATAATATAAACTACTGCTTGACGAATTTAATTGTACTTGTAATAACACGATGGACTCATAAAGAATAATAATGATTGCTTGACTAATGGAAAGCAGTGATGCAATTGTTGATGGTGAAGTGCACTAATTTATTAAGAGCCTATTCGTAGCCCTGTAGCCGTGAAGACACCTAAATTATAATCAGAGGGGAAAACAGTAGCAGGCAAATTGTTGTACGCAGCATAAAAGACGAGGTGAAACGCTTAGTCCGAACCGTAGAGGTGTTAACAATGTAAAGGTGGATACTCGTCGTACGTCGGGTTGTACAATGGGAGAGACTATAGTAATGAAACTAATATTATGACGTAATTATGACGATTACAGTTCTTAAACAAAGACTCACGGAAGTTAAACCGCGTTAGCCTAAATTAATATAGCTAGCTGCGTTTTATCGCTGAACGTGACGAAATTCAGAAGGCCAGCAAGTTTTATCCGTTACTGTTACAGCAGTTCAAAATGGAAGAATACTCGGCTCAGTTGCGATATCTTGTAATTGCATGTACATATTTGTATTTGTTTCCATTATCTCAGTTCTGAGTATTTCATTATTAAATTAGGAATATATTGTGGTCTTTTAAGTGATGTCCTCACACCTGGAGTTCACAAGTAGATATAAAAAATTTTGAACAAAGAACAGCGAGGGCTCTGTTATTTTACTCTTTGACATTTCATATTTTTGGCCTGATTTCTCGTGTTTTTTCACAACATTGGTTGGTTTGATTGATTTGGTTAGTTGGTTGGTTGTTTGGTTTGGTTGGTTTACTGAAAACTATTTTATCTAATCTCTCACCACTCTTTAAAAATATTAAAATGCCTAAACGGATTGAGCGATTTGAATAGATATATTTTATGTCTTGTTCGCTCTAGTATAAAATAGTTAAAAATTTACAAAATAATCAATAAAAAATAAAATTAGTTAATTTTGAAAGGTAATCGTGTCTTAAAGGTGGGCAGTACAGTAAAGAGGGACATAAAGGTGGATACTATATTAAACACAATACAATATGGTTCCCTATGCATGATGCGTGACTAGTATGAGGATGAAGATATTTATCCTCCTCATAACAACTCTAGCGAGCTCTCATAAATGTGCTTGGTTAAAACTGTGTAATCTGTTTAAAAAAGAATAAAATCACCAATTTACTATTATGTCACCAATAGGTATATCTCCTCTTACCTTACTAATTTCACAGTGGCGGAGCCCAAGGCGGCAGTTAGAAATATTTGTATACCAGTAAATATCAAAACATGTAGGATCACGACGTTATTACAAGACCTCAAATAAATGTAGGTATCTACTATGTACAATATATAAATTAAATATATAATTTTTATCTGCATACATAAAATTATTATTCACAATGTCCCTAGACATTTAGTTCCAACCTACATAAATCTAACAGCGTGGTATGACTAATATCATTCTCCGAGCTAGTTGGTATCCGCAATGGGTGTCGTGTCGAAATCGCTCGGCCGTCGGCGCCGCAGCATTGTGGGCTGGCTAGATTGGGTTAGTAGGTCTGTGTTAGTTATTGACTTTGCCACGTACCTATAGTTATCTTCACTCAGTTTCATTTACAATAAATAAAATGTTTTCCACGCGCTATGTTTATGCTAGAAGAGCCATTGTTAAACGCCTTACAAAGTAAAGCGGCTGCATCGAAACATTTTATCGTGGAAATAAAATACGAACACGTGTAACACGCTTGATTTGTACGTAGAACGACGCGCGTGCAGTCGTCGTGTTGTGTGGATCAAGTAGTAGCTCTACAAGTCTAGTTTCCATATAAAATGTATGGAGACCGACGGACGCGTCCATCGGTGTGTGTAGCACGCATGTGCGCAGTGTAGTTCTACCTTTGTGTTTTGCTTTATTTCGCAAATATTTTTATTTTTATTTAGCACATATTTTGTAGCATATAGGAGCTAAGTATGTTGATAAATCAATAAAGAAATCTAATAATTAGTAGTAAACTGCAAATCCCAGTTCAATCACATGCTAAACACATTTTTGCGCCAAAATATTCTCCAGACCAACGACACGATGCTAAAGGCTGATGGAAAAAATCAGAACATTACATTAAAGATGCAAATAAGGTAATGTGGGATGAAGCCTTCCAAGATTAACATTGGCTTTTCGTAATGAATAAGCTACTGAAAGAGTTCTATGTATCAATGATATCGTTTCATTTACAGTCATTTTAACACTTCTTGCTAAATGTTTCCGTTTGTTGTATTTATAATTATTATAATAATTGTGGTTAGAAGTCGTGGCAACATAAAGTAAATCAACGAAAAGAAAACGATGTGAAATGTTATGAATATCGTTGATATAAATTTTATAAACACCAACTTGTTTTTAAAATAATGTGTTATTTTTGTAGATAGTGTTCTTTGATTGTTGGCTGGTTCATTAATTCACTGTAAACATTGTAGTTTACTGTTTGGTCTCGTTAATGGAACAAGAAACCAGTTACACCAATACCTATCTAGTTCTTGCTAATGTCAACTCTCATAGTAAGACCAATTTCTCTTTAACTTAATTAATTACCTGTAACTTGCACGAGAAAGTGTCTCTCAGGGCCATTGACTTTAGTCATTATGAGTATGACACACATCAATAAACCTATCTTTATGGCTATGATTATACAAGAGATAAGTAAATAGGCTACATGCGTAGCCATGAGATTAGGAGGTCATAATAAGTAATAATTTGATAACAAATTCATTCACTTTTATGGTAGTTGATAGATGCAGTTTTAATGATATCAGTAATTTTGTATTTTCATCGCGGAATGCCACAAGGGACAATATTGGGTCACGTTCTGATGGAACAAATCAATAGTTGGTGGATATAATGACTTTTAAAATTTCTCTTCTATGGCGAAGTCAGACTTCTACTTGAAGTCCCCTAGGTACCCTAGCCTAGGGAAAGTGAAGTGCTTCTATACTTATATTTGTTTGTGGTAGGTATGCTATCGATTCTCAATAGGTCATTTGAACAAACGCATCGGTTGAATAAACACACCTATTGTTATTATCTGAATAGGGTGTGGGTTGCATATTGACTGCGTTCAGGATAAGAATGGCGTTCAAAATAAAACATATCTGTTTAAACGTGCTGATCCTAGTAATTGACCGATAAGGATCGGTGTGCCAGTTTTTTTGTTAGTTACTATATCTCCTCGTATGGTGGGAATCGTTTTATTGGGGTCAGAATACGAGTCGGTCTATGTACACTATAAAATGACACGCGTAAATCAACAAAATGGACGAACTTTGGCCGCTATTTTGCAATGTACTCAACTTTCTAAATTCAAGTCGTTTCTAATTCGTAAAAAGTTTATTTGATGAGTGAACCGGAATTGAGGAAGAGAGAAGAGCTCTGACATCTTCTAGAATAAAAAGAAAGCCTGAAACTTATCTAAATCAATACAATAAGGTTGAGTTGTGCGTGTTTGTAGGAATAAATCTCTGGAAGTACTAAATAAAATTATTTTCTTGACAAGAAGCTGCATCATGGTCCAACTTCTACAAAAAAAAAATTGGATCCTGTTGGAGAGATTATTTATTGGTAGCGGCAGTTGAAAACAAGTTAGTTTATAATATTTATTTAAAAAAAGTGAACAGCTGATAATGAAGTGTTTCAATAAATAAACTTGTATGAGCTCTTTAAACTCAATATCATGAGAAGGTGGAACTTACAATAATATTTATAAGTAAGGACGAAGATATTTGTAAACATCGGGGCAACAACTCTTAGAATATTTTATTTGAATATTGCAACTTCTTCAGTGACGTCAGTTAACCTCACTTTACCTAATTTCTTGGAAAACGTTTAAAGTGGGTAGTCACTGAAGGCGATCTTATCGCTGACAGGACAGCGCACCCAATATCACTCGGCTTGCTACATGTTATATGGTACACACAATGACATACAAACAGGATATGACTGTGTTTATTTATATGACGTAAATTTACCCAATTCTGCGATTCGGTACACAATTGTAACAAATTTCCGTTTCCTGAACGGCTTCCCCCAATCGTTTATTATTTAAAATGTTTATTTGATAGAGTGGTCAGATATCTATTTAAACTGATACTAGACCATTTTATTGGGGTGAGAAATCGTCAAATAATTTCACCCGTTTTGGGTGGAGGAAGACGAAGTGTCAGACTTACTGACAATAACCCATCAGTGTTCTTTCAATTGCCCTTTGCGTTCCAGGTTCTGCAGCCCTGGTAGGCATCGAATCTAGGGGCTCGTCAATCATGGTGACATCTCTTTGAAGCTTGACTTTAGGACTGATAACAGACCTGACATCATAATACCTATACTGACGTTTAGTTTGTAGTTACCTATGTGGTTTGGTTTCCACAATTGTTTACAGTATATTTATGAATAGATTACCTTCTTTTCTTATTGATGTAGAGATAAGTTATGAGTATGAATGAGAACCGAATAGCAACAGTATACCTGTTGCCTATTCGGTTCATAAAACATAATGGTAATGCTTCTACCTACGTGTAGCCTACTCATTCGTATGCTAGTAAAAACCCGGTAAATGTTCGTTTTTTGTTCAACTACAACAAGTCGAAAAACAACAGTTCAAAACATGGATGTTTCATTATTGGGAATACTGACTACGTCATGTGAAGGGGAATAATAATTATAACGGAAACTGTTATTTTCCCACGACTCAGTGAACCCAGACAGCGGCGCCCCTCTAGCCAACCCAACGAGTTCTTATTTTGAAAATCCACTGAATTTTGTGTACGATGTAGATACGGTAAAGGTGTTAACACAAGATCCGATCGATATCATTGATCGACGTCGGTCGGTTGGTCGTCGGGAGCTTGTGCTGATCAGCGGATACCGGTTGATGAAACGTCGGTCTAATATAAAATAGACCAACGATGCATTATTGACTATAGATCCATTGATTGAATAATTGATCAGTGAATACTGAAGGGTGGACTATGGAGATATTTGTGATATGTGTATAACGACTCGACAAACCAAGCAGATAAATGGTATAATAACAAAAAAACTGTGTGTTTTGGGTACCTTGTGGCATTAAGTTATGCTATGCTATCACCATTGTACATGAAGTTTAAATAAATAAATAAACTGTTGACTGATCCATCCGACCATCAATCGACGACGTATAGCTGTGGATTGTGGTAACATCCTAAGGCATGTTTACACAGCAATCACGTTAAGGCGTGGGACACGTGCGCCGATCAACGTGAATGTTAATTTTCTTATCAATCCACGAGTCAACGCGAAAAAAGAACACGTTTTTTAAATGGCAACAATGAAATGTTGAGATTTGACTGTTAGTGTTTCAAGATTAGGTACGATTCCTGTAGTGATTGATGACTTACGATTAGACATTGATAAAAAGGATTGAAACAGATAAATTAACAATGCACAATTATCTTTTTTGTCCAAAGATTTCCAATGAAATGATTAATTTTTTATTAAATTATTTGAGACTTAAAAGATGTTGATCGTAAAATAAGAGACAGGACCAACAGTACTGGAATCACAAAAAAAATAGAAAAAGATACTATCTCAACATTTCAATACGCTGATAAAAAGACTCATGGAAACCGATCCAGTCTTGAAACGGTTAAGCAGTAGATATAATAAGTTAGCTGTATCACTATACACCACGCAAGCCACATTTTCTTATTCATAACACCAGCTAAATCTCAGAAACAGAGGATAGCAGGAAATAAAAAAAAAAAAACAAAACAAAAATAAATAAAAGGCTACCGCAGAACTGTAGGGCACTGTGGTGCACACATTGCACATGAAACAGTGTTGTCAAAGTTAAAACAAAAGAAACTCTAAATTTGAATTTAGAGTTTCTTGGCATATTTTGCTACCGACCGACGTATTAATAGCAAAATATGCCAACATTCTACAAGTAGCTCTATGCCGCAAAGTAATCTAGAAAATGCTATTAAATAAGTAAGTACAATAATCGCAACAAAGGAACGAAATGTAATATTCCATTTCAATGCACGAGTGTTTCTGTCACAAAAGACTTTGTTTCTCTTCTAATTTAGGAACATAGAGTAGATAGGTATAAACACCGTAGAAAATCTGACTTTCGATACACTTGGCATTGTTTGAGAATTACATTTTCTTAAATACGTCTGTGTTCAGATGTTTGCAGGAAGTAAGTCTGCGAACAAAAGGAATCTATCCACCATTGTTTTAGATAAGACTTCCTACGTCAACGCCCAACACAAGGTGCCTTAGTTGAAAAAAGTTCCAAGAGTTAAAAATAAATGTTCAGAAACGTGATCTTTTAAGCATTGAGTAAGATACAAACAAACCTACAAAAAAAATACCTACACGATTATTTTAAGGCATAAAAACGTTTCATGTCTATGTTACACCGATTGCTTAGTGCCACGTTTCACAGAAAACTAGATATCGCTAACATTTATTCCAAATGTTTTTTTTCTAACTACATAGTAGGAACCTGTTGTATGTATGTGAACATAATTTATACTTTGATATTATTACTTGTGTTGCAGGTTCGTAACTACATTTTTATCGATCACGTTTTCTATTTAATCTAGAAAATGTAATTTCAATCAACACTAATCAAAATTCAATATGGCATGTATATTATGTTTCCTGCTAACTGGTGTAAAAATGTTAGAATATACATATATGTAGGTGCTTATGCAAACTAGTTTTTTTACTTCTTTTTTTCTATTAAGTAAAGGGAAAAACTACTTAATGTTTCGTAATCAAATACAAATAAAATATATACCTAGCTCTATTGTTGGTTTGTAACTGGTTACTTTAGTTAAATCTCTTTACTGTCCCCACACATGGGCCTCAAAAAAACGCTGCCACAAAAAAACGCTAGAAGCTGCCACAAAAAAAAATCTAGAAGCCGCCGCAAAAAACAGCTGAAGCTTGAAGCCGCTTCAAGTTTTTTTTTGTGGCGGCACCGCCGCACACGAGCCACACAAAAGGCCGCCTCAAAATGAAGCTTGAAGCGGCGATTTTTTGAAGCCCGTGTGGGTCAGTTAATTGTTATAAACAAAAAATAACTACATTGTAGAATACATCCTTTTTTATATTAAGAACAAATTAGTGTCACTTCGGTCAAAAGTTCGAAAAAAGAAACAGATTTCGGCTGAAGTTTCGGTTTTGGCGATAAAGTGGCTGAATATTCGGTTCAACTATCTGTGGGTTTAACGCAGACTAGCGTCTTAGAGCTGGGTTTGGATAGCGACCTAAAAACTAACTGTACCGTTCGTCTATGTGTGTAATCGTTTTATAAAGTCATTTGTATTTTATGTAAGTTAGGCTGGGTTTTTCAATGGCTTAAAACTGTTTTCAGGACCATATTTATAATTTATTAGAAGTGTAGCTGTTACCATGTGAATAACGATTTTTGTTTCGGTTTGAAACCAGAAGGGGAGCCGAACTTTCGGTTACTATCTCGGCTAAAAATCGAATTTCAGTCTTACTCTAGCACGAGTCTTATTCTCGCTGAATAAAGAGTACTAAGTGTACCTACTGTACCGATCAAAATATAGGTTTACTAAAACGTATTAACGACACCATAGTAGACGTTGGCTTCAAAAAAAGTGCTACTAAATAAAGGTGACGTTACCTATTTTGTAAACCAAAATCCCAGTTCTTGTTGTTAATCGTACCAAACTGTTTTACAATGAGCTCGGTGTGAGACAGGGGTGACTGATTCAGAGCAATAGTTGTCTTCTTTTATCCTTGAAAGGACATTGGCAGAGGTCAGTTCCGCAGCGGAATAAAGGACCTTGGCCCTTGAAAAACGGTTTAAAAATAAAACCGGTCAAGTGTTATTCGCACTCGAGTACGAAGGGTACCGCAGCAAACAACGGCAAAAAAAAACACGTTTGTTTTATGAGAGCCCCTTTAAATATTTGTTTTTTTCGGTTTTTTAGTATTTATTGCCATAGTAGCAACATACATTCAGTCAAAAAAGTATCGGGAATGGATGATTTGTTTATGGTTCCAAATTCAAATTTAAGGTTTTTTTGTAGTTGTTAGATTGGCACAACTGTTTTCCATTTTGGCGCGGAGTTTGAGTTGCATCTGTTATTTATATTATTTATAAATACAGTGTTGGTTTTAGTAATATTATATATAGTGTGTATTGCGAATTTCATAATGGACAAAAATATCGAACAAAGAGTTTGTCTTAAATTTTGCATCGCCAATGGAATTTCGTGTTCGGAGTCACTGAAAATGTTACAGAAGGCTTACGGTGAATCGACTTTATCAAAAACTCGTGCTTATGAGTGGTTCAAAGCGTTCAAAAGCGGTCGAGATGTGATGGAAGATTTGCCTCGCTCTGGTAGGCCGTCAACGTCTGCAACTGAAGTTAACATCGCAAAAGTGAAGGAAATAGTGACTGAAAATCCCCATTCAACTCTGAGAGAGATAGCCGCTGAACTTTCTGTATCTCACGAGTCGATCTGTACCATTTTAACTAATCATTTGGGTATGAAACATGTTGCTGCTCGGCTAGTCCCAAAAGATCTGAATTTTCTCCAAAAACTCAATCGCATGAAAGTCGCTGAGGACATGCTAGAACGAGTCAGTTCGGACCCAACATTCATGAAACGCATTGTTACTGGTGACGAGACGTGGGTTTACGAGTTTGACATGCAAACTAGTCAACAAGCTTCGGAGTGGCGCCTTCCAACTGATCCGAAACCGAAAAACCACGCCAAAGTCGATCAAAAGTCAAAGTCATGTTGACGGTTTTCTTTGACTATCGCGGTGTTGTGCACTCTGAATTCTTACCGGAAGGTCTAACGGTAAATAAAGAATATTATTTGAGCGTTATGCGGCGTTTAAGAGAGCAAATTCTACGAAAAAGGCCAGATTTGTGGAAAGAAAATTCTTGGATTTTGCACCACGACAATGCGCCTTCGCACAAAGCTATCATTGTGAACGAATTTTTGACCAAACACTCAACAAATACCATCCAGCAACCACCATATTCACCAGATATGGCTCCTGCTGACTTTTTTCTGTTTCCTAAACTCAAATTACCACTTCGTGGCACCCGTTTTCAATCGATAGAAGACATAAAGGAGAATTCGCGGCGAGAACTGAACTCAATTCATGAAGCAGCGTTTAAAAAATGTTTTGATGAATGGATTATTCGTTGGCGCAAGTGTATCGTTTCTAAAGGAGTATACTTTGAAGGTGATAAAATAAATTTGGATGAATAACAGACATTTTGTGTATTATTGATCTTTTCCCGGTACTTTCTTGACAGAGTAGTACATCATCTACATAATCTGTGAAAATTTCAACTGTGTTATTATACAGCCTGTTGACAGACAGACAGACCAACAAACGGACGGACTGCCGTGTCTTAGTAATATGATCTCGCTTTACCTATATACCCTTTGGATACGGAACCCTAAAAATTGCTTATAGATTGAAAACTTGACCAGGAGAAACAATCAATAATATAAATGAAACCAAGTGCCTCTTGAAAGTTGAGACTTTAATACTTTACAAGATAAGCAAATCCCCTGTGACAATTTAATCTTTGATTTTCCTCAAAACTTTTCCTTAGACCGGCCTCAAAGGATTTCTCAAGAAGCGCTTGTTATGCAAGTCTACAGGGAAAAAACATGTTTTTTAGGTTTACAGAACAAAATGTGGTTTGGTGATTTACCGAATAATGCAATAAATGAATAAAATTGATAATTATTGTTAATCGGTAAAAACCTTGTACGGGTTTTTACGAAACATGATAAAAATCTATTGAAAGTAATCCTTTGAGATACCTATTTAACATAAATATCAATATAAACATCAACGTATCTTATAATAAACTAGCTTTTGCCCGCAACTTCGCCCAATATTGTAGGTTAGGTAACATATTCATTTATCGACCTGGATTCCTACCGTGGGGACTGGTTTGAGGTGGCTCGGGAAAAGAATGCCTGGAAGAAGTTGGGGGAGGCCTTTGCCCAGCAGTGGGACAGCACAGGCTAATATAAAAAAAAAATGACATTATAAATAGATAACTATATGTATACTAGCTTTTGCCCGCGCGGCTTCGCTCCCACTCTTCCCTACCATACCCTACTCTACTCTACCCTACCCTATCCTACTCTAACTTAATCTACCCTACTCTACACTACTCTACACTACTTTACACTACTCTACCCTACTCTACCCTACACTACTCAACCCTACTATACCCTACTATATCGTACTCTACTCTAGTCTGAACAAAGCCTAAACATTTGGTTTGGATAGGTCAGCCCGTTCTTTAGATAAAAAATTACAACGAAAAGTAACACTGATTTTTATATACATAGATATAGTAAATTTTAAATACTTACTATAACTTTAGCTATTTATCTTGGTAAAAGGACAATGGACACTGTTGTGTGGATTTTGTGCCCAGTAGGTACTGTATTTTAGTTGCGGTTAAATAGTCATATTAGAAGCTTTATTTAATTTTACTATATTAATAATAGTCAGACGTGCGCAGGAAATTTTTTTTTGCACATTTATGAGTTGGCGTCACGCAGTATGCTGAAACTATTGTGTCCATTCAAATAGCAAACGTCAATTGATACATAACCGGGTCCAGAATGCCCATTCTCTTTTGAAATAAAGATTGTATTGATACAATTTTTTATCGATATTAAGCATAATAAACGATATGCCATTTTTAATAGAAAAAATGATTAGATTATAATATTAATAACCTAACACATGTTATCTCCTGAGCACATGTGTGAACACGTTGTAAGTTAAAATTTACGTGAAGATGTTAAAAAAAAACTTTCCATTCGCGACCGTAGACAGGTTCACAATATGTGCATATAGAAGATGATTCACAAAGAAATTTTGTTAGTAAGTATGTAACTTACTAGCAAAGTGTCATTGTGGTTTGTGGTGATCAAATAGAAGGCATTCTTAGAAGGCGGTTTGGTAAAAATAAAATATATAAATAAAAAAATAAATCATTTTCCTTCTAAATGTATCAGAAGAAGTAACGTGTGTTTTCGTAACTCCATACGGGAGACTGAAGTCTGTGTTTGACCTAGGTCACGAACGGATGTTGTCTAGTCTTCAGTATTTTTAGTACTTACTGCGTGATTCACGTAAATAGTACTACTACGATACACTTACGAACGTAAACATTTGGCAACGCTTGTTATGAATGAAAATAAATACTGATGTACCTATATCTATTGGTGAATTCATTTACCAAATAGGATTGTTATGAATGAAAATAAATACTGATGTACTATATCTATTGGTGAATTCATTTACCAAATAGGATTGTTATTAATGAAAATAAATACTGATGTACCTATATCTATTGGTGAATTCATTTACCAAATAGGATTGTTATGAATGAAAATAAATACTGATGTACTATATCTATTGGTGAATTCATTTACTAAATAGGATTGTTATTAATGAAAATAAATACTGATGTACCTATATCTATTGGTGAATTCATTTACCAAATAGGAATCAAATACTTAGTGCAAAATATTCCTCTTTTTATTATTATTTGTATACAGGTATAAAACCATTAATAATAATTGATAGAACATCGAAATGACAACTTATTTGTTACCAACTGACCCGGCGAACTTTGTACCGCCTAACATTCAATATAGTCAACCGATTGCGATGAAACAAAGCCTAACTAATATACCAAGTTACACACAATTTTATTATATAAAAGTTATCAACATCGATTTCGCACAGTTTACGTGATGCGCGCACAACTAAATACATCTACAGATTTATTGTATGTATAGATTATAATATTATGTATGCAGATGTAGTTACCTTCCTGTTTACGTTCTTCGAGGAAACTGTGTGTAATATATATGTCGGGTGCTTACCTGTAACAAAGAAAGGTAAAGGATTGAGTAAATTGAACGTATACACTTGAATTTGTTCAGGCAATTAGGATGCGCGTGTTGAAAATGCACTGAGTTTCCAAATGGTTGGTAGGATACAAACAAAATTCCAAATCATTTTTTATTAATAAATGGATAAAAAAAAACAGCTAAAATTGACACCGAATAGAAACGCAAAAATTGGTAAATAAGCATATTTATAAATTTTTAGAGTTATGCTCTGCCCGTGATTCCCAGATTACAATGTAATGTGGACATAAAACATAGCCATATTTTAGCGTGAAGGAGCTCCGCGTATAATTAAGATTCTTTGTTGTATTAGAAGTCGATAGGCATATTTGTTTTATGTAATTCTATGAATTAAAGTCGAAATATTAGAATTTGGGTATAGGTCTCTATCATTCTAATGATGCGACGTAAGTATACTGACTACAAATGCGTATGTATGCCGTTGGCTTAAATTGATTAAAGGATCTCTAGAACTAATGACAACCCCAATCTTGGGCGGAGCGAGAGACAGTGTCAGACTCTTACTGACTAAAAACCCATCCCTTTCCTTCAAGCCTTCATACCGGGGCTCGAGCTATCTTTCGAAACTATACTTGGCCACAGTTGGCTTCGACCCAGCTGGGCCCCTGCTGTTGCTGACAACTCCTTAAGGCGCGCGGTAACAGTGCGCGCCGTTGACGACTTGGGCTCTGTCCGGACCGGACAGCGAGCTACCCATTGCTCGCCGTCCGCAAGCCCGCGCCTACGGTGGTCGGAAATTGGGATTGGAATCCCGGTTATTCAAGCAGGTAGGATATGTTTCACCTATTTATAGCTAAAAGTGCTTCAATAAGTATCGTGATCATTACTTCGTGGAAACGTCAGAATTCCGGTCACAAGTGTAGGTAGAGGAAAATATTGCAAATTCACAATCTAATCATCTAATCGAGCACCGTATCTATCGCCAGCTCAACTCGTATGCTCAGGTGTCTTTTTAGTTTATGTTATAACATTACAGTTGGATGTTATCTTTAGTGTTTGTTCCTATTATTATATTATCGGTCACAAATCCTTGCTATCTACGTATCAATAAAGATAAGGGCAGCCATAATTTTTGAAGAGAAATTTGAACTTGTCCATTATCCATCCAGATAGAATTCGAGACTGAGGTTTGTATGACGTATAAAACGACAAAGTCGAGCAAGTGATGTTAAAACTAACTTTATAAAAACCATACACACCGTTCATAATAATGTCTACCAGTTTACAAGCTGAAGTTTCAGACTCTCCAATATATCGTTTTTAAAAAACAGTTCAGTATTATTTCAAGAAAACATCCGTAATAGTGCGCACTTGTATGTTGCTTGCGAGTGTACTATCATTTAGTCTGATTGATGACACAGTGTCGTTACCCACTTATCTCTGTCCCATTCACATAACTTCGAAGATGAAGATTAATAAGTAGCAAACACAGATTGATTCATCTCCATCACGCGACCGTGTTTTCAATAACATTATGAATCACTGAAATATTGTAAACTTACTGCAGACGCATTGTAAATCATTTATTCAATTACATTGTTATAAAAGTTATAAACTGCGACCTTTTTAATCAACAATACCTTTGTTTGTAAATAAAAGAACTGTCTGTACAGACAAACAGACCCACGCACCCTTTTTACATAGGGCCTGAACTAGGGGGGGTATGGGGGGGGGCAAGCCGGGCATTTGGCCAGAGCGGCAAAAAAAGAGGGGCGGAAAAATTTACTTATTCTTATCTTTCTATTCAACCTTGCCATCTACATCTAAGTTGGCAGGTTGAGAATTTTACGTGCCACCTTCCAACCTACTTCAGGTTGGATAGTGAAAATATTTAAGACTTAAGACTAAAAATATATGGTTTTGTGTATGTAAAGGGCAAAAAAAATCTTTGACCGGAGCAGCTAGTTAGATAGGGCTGTGTTATTACGTACCGTAGGAATCCAGCAGGGCCAAAACTTATTAGTAGGCTAGCCCTAGTTAGGGCCATGGGTTGACTTCCGAAAGGAAAGCCGGGGTCTTGGAATACAACGCAAAGAAGAAACATAGGTGTGGTTTTAGTCAGTAAAAGCTTGAGACGTCCTCTCGTACTGCCCTACAGCGGGAGAACTCACTGGATGATTTGCCACCATAAAAAAAACTTTTTGCAAACAGATCTAAAAAGGGTGTGCCGCACCACAGAATACGTGCAAATTAATTTAATTGTGATTGAAACTGATTTCATTTATCGTTAAATGACAATAAAACCTGATTTCAATTACATGACTATAGGCAGGCAACACAGTTAGCTTGCTATGAAAAAAATATTTTTATTAAAAGCTTGTTTCTAATGTTCAGTCATCGTGTTCTTACTTGTCAAATAAATACTATGCTAATAAAATTATAGTGACAGTTGGCAGTAGCAGACTACCACCACCACTTTAGATATTTATACCTGACACCAACGTTAATTAACTCTTTATGCGATTAAATTAACAAACCGATTGGTATTGAAGTCCAAGACACTTGTGTCATTAATCATTAGCATAGCATAGTCAGCCTTATAATGTTCCCACTAATGGGATTTAGAGAGAGAATGGGCCATAATCCACCACGCGGGTGCGGGTTGGTGGATGTCACATTTCTTCTCTCTTTCTCTGCCTTCGAATTTATGGTTCTTGGACACGCCGGTTTCATCACGATGATTTCCTTTACCGTTTTTAGAGTAGTGGTGATGAAATAAATTACACAAAGTAATGCGTTTGGCTGGGTTTGAACCTGCGACCTACAACTCGTAAGTCGGGGCCGTTACTCGGCCACCACTGCTCTTCATTAATCATTACCTACTCGTATTTTTTTTTCTAACTATTATTGATAGGCTCACACTTGACCACTATTTGACATGAGATGGTAAGCGACGATGTGGTTGATGATGGAGTACACTTCCCGAGAAGTTTGCTATTCACTCTTGACTTAAAGAGACTGAATTGAACTTGGATAATATTATTTTTACGATAAAATCTAGTAGATACTCTAGATGGAGTAGATGGGTAGCTCTTGAAAAACATATTGATTACATTACATTTATTTACTTAGTTGAATACCTATACAGTTATGTAGAGATAGCGTCAGGCATTATAAATATTTGTCTTTTGTAGTAAATTACTTTGTACCTAACGGAATCTTTGAAATGCTCAACCGATAAAGAGGCATGTAATTAAAATTTTTGTAATTCGATGTAGAAACTAGACGAAAGATATTCTTTTGGAATCAAAGACATTGTTTGGAATGAAAGTCACAAGTCACGTTTGACATGTAAGGTCATTTTTATAGTGCGATACAGTGCGTTTCACATAAGAAGTTTCCTTCGCCGTAATGTTGGCAATACGGAAAAACAGTGTAGCTATATTTTTAGCAATGACATTGCTTAATATTAGGGAGATTAACCGATATTTCGGTACTTTTAACAATTGCCTTATATATATTTTTTTTTCTTTCGGAAACTGTAAAAATAGGTTTGAATAAAGTATACCCTGGGCTTCATTTCGATTGTCCTGCAATTCTTTCGAACCGAAAACACCACGCCATAACATCGTACCTCTCCATTAACACCTCCTTTTTAGACCTGCTTTTTTTTTAAATAAAATCCTATTCCTCCTCTTATGTGGAAATCCTTATGGAATTGCTTATTAAGAATCTGATCGCTGTCACCCTCATCATCCTATAGCAATAATTGTAGTGTAGATATTATAAGGAAAATGCCATTTATATTTTCTTCGAAGAATTTCTATCAATGCACTTTGATTTACAGTTTCTAATAATCCTTGAGTCCAGGCAATAATAGGAATCAATCTTCTCGGAACTTGCGCAGCCATTTTTGAAATAGCCTTTTAAACTGTTGCCGCCATTACATACCCAAGGTGACAACGACATTACAAGGATAGAAAGTGAAATCTATTTACGAAGTGCCGTTCACCGGTTACATTTCTGACTGGTGAAGTGTTTATTTAAGGCAATAACTATTTGCAGACACTATTGTTTGTTCAGGAGAAATACAAGCCGCTTAGCTAAGATTAAAATAAGGTACTGAAGTTTTTATGTTATCGTGTTCTTAGATTTCTATGTAAATAGATTCGCTTTTTGCCGTCATAGTATCTATTAATTACTGATGTTATGTAATCTTAGGCACGCTTAGTGTCTTTATCAGGGGATTAATGTATCTCCTTTTTTTTTTTTTTTTTTTATGCGATGTAATTCTCTTTATTCACTTTATAAACATATAAATTAATTCATATATACATAAAAAAAAACTTAAATACTAAATAAACTATTTAAACTAAAACGTAACTATGTACATAAATATGATACAAAAAGACAAAGCACGCTCAGGCGTCAAAGTACTCCTCCACATCGCTGTCATCCGGAAATGTGCCCAGAAGACTGGCAGCATTGCCACGTTGAATGGCAATGTATCTCCTTGTATCTAAAGGGGATTTTTAGATCACTGAAGCTTAGAAATGCCTTTGAGATTAAGCGCTATAGATAAAATATACCTACTAAGGTGAATACAAATCAAATAATCGTCTCAATAATAGAAGTAGGTCCTATTGGCATTTATTTATATTTTGTGTTGTTTTTTTATAAACTGTTTTGTTAGACTCGGCATTGTCGCTTTACCTACTCATAAATAAGTGTGACTGTAGTAACTAACTGACTGTAATTCTGTTCAAAACGATTTGTATAAATTATCCTCATCACAAAAAAAAATTTAAAAAGTGTCATGGCGTTCTTGAAATTTCAAATTTGGAATCTTCCCGCCATTATTAACGGTGCATTTTCTATACCTTGATTAGTTAGGAAGGGTTTTAAGAACAGGCAGTTTATTATAATATGGCAGACTGCAGTATTTAAATAGGATTTGGGTACAGCTATACATAAGATAAGCGGTTTCTCTAACGGAGAGTAAGTATAGACCAGCCTTATTTAGCCCCATTCACACAAATCACGCATTGACAAAGACGACTACTACCGAGAAATACCCGTTCGTTTGCTTTCTAAACATCTTTTTTTAATGCGGTTTCTTCCTTCTTTTTAGATTTAATAACATTAAACACACAGTAACATACATCTGGCTGAAGTTATGTTACAAACTTTGACATGCACATTATTTTGCATTGTTCCACGTCGTATCTTGATATTCTTGTACCGTTTCCAGAACACCATTTCGTCCTCAAAGTTATGCAACACTGTCCTCTGAATACACCATCAAGAAAGGCATGGCAATAACGTCCTTATTTGTATGCAGCTTTGCAATCTTAGACAAAGAGCGAAGCCCTAGCGCCTGTTAGCCTCTCACGGCTTGATTTATGTCGTCTCGGAAAATATATATGTGGGCAACTGGGCAACTCGTTGTTCACGAGGACGCATTCGAGCTACACGTGCCAAGTCAATAAAGTACTCATAAATCAAATTGAACCAATACAAGGCGCGCGGTGTAAGTGCATCGATGCATACCCACTTGACATGCATTCAATCGGCAAATCTAATGCATGATAAGAATGATTGATGTGTGGCCTTAATTTTCAGAAGAAGGCTTACACTAAACAGTTTGCCTCTTGTGATGATGAGGTCGACGTATGAATGATTTTATCTTTTCAAACTTCTTAGTTCCTGAGCGCACGGAACGACTTTGGAAGTCATCGTGTGTGCAGCTACGGAATGGAATTCCCTGTTGGAGTTTGTGTTTCCTGATAGCTACCATCTGGGTGTTTAATATTAAAGTAAAGAGTGGATAGGTTACTTCTATGCAAGCGTGCTCCAACGTCGACCACACCATCGTTTACCATCAGGTGACATTGTGGTTAGACGCAAGTCTTTAGAAAATTATAGAGAGTAAAGATATTTTGTATTTTTGTTTGTAATTAATAAATTGAAAAACTGCTAGACCAATTTTAACATAAATAGAATGCTACTTTACCATTGAGTGGCAAAGGCATAAATTTTTTACTTTCACGTGGACGAAACCAATATCTTAATAAAAAGATAAAAAAAACTGGCATACAGCAAAGAAGGGGGCAATTGTTACCACAGCTGGTAATCAATATAACGTAGGTACATCGATTAACAATACTTATGTAAAACACAATAAATCATCATTGCAACATGAATACGAAATGAGCATCAATTCCAGCGTTTTTGTGTGACGTCCTTCCTCGGCGCTATGATGTGTGCATGCAAATATTCGTAGTCGCAGCGAATTTAGTGTACACAGGTGGCATGGTAAACAATAGCAGAACACACGTCATTAGGATGTACAGCATTCTAGGCGAGGACAATGGTTGGCTGGCACCGAGTGCCCGACGGTCGGTCTGTCGGGCATCGCCTTCATGTTGTCTCAACAAATATGGCTCGAAGGCCTCGTGAACTGCGATTTTTTATGTCAACACGTACGGTAGATGATTCTTAAGTTATGGAGACGTGACTGCTTTAAGTGTTGAGTTTTACTCGACGACAATCGATCATTGAATTGATTTATTTCTATTTGATCGTAGCGAACAACGGCCTTTGTTTTCAAAATATATTCTGCTGACCTACGGTATTTTCTTATTTTCCGGTTTTCCTATGAAAACGAATGAAAACTTAAGGTCGACTTGAAGCAAATAAGTATTTGCCTTAGAGCTTATATTTTAAAGCCATTGAAGTCTTCAGTTGTGCGAGAGAACTTGAGTTTCTCAAAGGAGGAAAAAGGAATTTTACCAAAATTTATGTTTATTGTGCATTTAACAAAGGTACCGTACAAATACTTATAAACATCACAAAAGTTGAACGTCGTTTCATATACCTAATTAGGTATAAGTAGATACCTTCTTTCTCTATGGTAGATATGTGTTAAACGTGAATGTGAAATAAGTGGGGGATGAACTGCTTGCGTCCGTAGGATTTACTTGACTTTTGACCACCCTACACGTGTCCCCTGGGTAGTGCTAAACGAGCAGTAAATACGGTGGTAGGCCACAGCATCGGCTGCCGGCTTAAAGGTTACCACCCACCAGACAAAGTCATACCGCCAAGCGATCCGTCGTGTTCCGGCATGTTGTCTGGTGAAGCCGTATGGTGGAGGATGGGTATGAGTAGTTGTGTTGCGATGTACGCCGGGTATGATACACCAGTTGTTGTTGTGTCGGAGGTTTGATCGTGGAGAGTAGCGGGATCCGAAGCACGGTTCTCCGCTGGCCGACCGCAGACAGTTGGGGGCCCAAGTAGTGTGCCAGCCACACACGAAAGGCTGCCCCGCCATCTGTGAAAAATCCCAGGGTGGCCCCATCGTGCCGGTTGGCGACCGAACGAGAGGACCCGATGGCAATCGCTGGGGGGGTTCGGGCGTCCCCGCAGTCTCCAGATCAACCCTCCATCGGCGCAACGGTTCTGGTTGTGTTGTTGGGTTTGACATCGCATCACCTCGCTCAACTGCCATCTTCCACAAACCCTATTCACTCCAAATTTAAAAATTAATGTCAAGTAAAAAGAAAAGTAAGTGTGTACAGCGGATGCACGTCCTCTCGTTTCATGTGCACCTCTCAAACATACGAGGACTGCACTCCAATCTCGATTCAGTCCACCATCACCTCGAGACTGATAAGCCCCACTTACTTTTCTTGACGGAGACGCAGATCAGATGTCCGTCTGATGCGGCGTATCTCGACTACCCGGGATACTCATTGGAGCACCATTTCCTGCAGCGTGCCGGGGTTTGTGTATACGTCCGCAATGACATCTGCTGCCAGCGTCTCCGTCACCTTGAAGATCCCAGTTTCTCATCCTTATGGTTGCTGGTGGGCACAGGTGTGGACAAAATTGTCTACACCTGTGTTTACCGGTCGCACAGCGGTGACCAGGAGACGACTCGGCTGTTTGGCCACCTCAGTGGGGCCGCCGATGAGGTTCTGCATCGGCACCCTGATGCGCAGTTGGTCGCTCTGGGGGATTTTAACGCCTGCCACCAAGACTGGCTTTTCCCATACCAGAGGACCGACCACGCTGGGAGGGAAGCGCGAAACTTTGCGGTATCGATGGGCCTCTCCCAGATGGTAAAGCAAGCGACAAGGGTGCCTGATGTAGTTGGTCATACTGCCAATTGTCTGGACCTACTGCTGACCACTGATCCGGACAGATGTATTGTTACAGTTTCCTCACCACTTGGAACTTCAGATCACTGTCTGGTGAAGTCCGTATCGTCCTTCTCCCCACCTGACCGCGACACACGTGGAGAACGGCGAATGTGGCGTTACAAGTCAGCAGATTGGGATGAGATGCGGCATTTCTTTGCGTCTTATCCTTGGCAGCAGGTCTGTTTCTCTTCTAAAAATCCTTCGAGCTGTGCGGATGCTCTAACCGATGTGATACGTCAAGCTATGGAGTATTATATCCCTTATAGCGATGTACCCATCGGTGGCTCAGCTCACCCGTGGTTCAACGCCGATTGCATTCAGGCTGAAGAGCGTAAGCATTCGGCGTTCCTCGCTTGGGTTGATGCTCGTGACCGCAAAGCTCCGGATCTGAGTTCAAAGAAGAGAGCCTTCAACCATGCTGCCAAGTCCTACAAAAAGGCACTGAAGAAGGCTCGCTTCGACCGCATTACCCGTATTGGCACAAAGCTCTCTGCGCAACCGTCCGGTAGCAGAGCATTCTGGTCCCTTGCCAAGTCGGTCGAGGCGAACTTCTGTCGGCCCACATTGCCTCCGCTGGTAAAGCCTGATGGGACACTTGCTCATACGGCAAGAGAGAAAGCAGGACTCTTTGCATCTCTCTTCGCTCATAATTCTCGTCTTGACACTAGCAATGCTACTCCACCGACTCTGCCTCATTGTAACTCTTCAATGCCCGAAGTCCACATGAGGAACCGAGAAGTACTGAGAGAGTTGCGTCGTCTAGACGTGAATAAAGCTAGTGGACCAGATGGCATACCAGCGATTGTTCTCAAGGCTTGTGCTCCCGAGTTGTCTCCTGTACTCATGCGCTTGTATCGCCTCTCGTTTAGGACCGGTATAGTGCCCAAGTCCTGGAAGCTTGCTAACGTGCAACCCGTGCCCAAAAAGGGCAGTCGTGCCGATCCTTCCAACTATCGGCCGATTTCGGTAACCTCCATACTCTGCAAGATTATGGAGCGTGTATTGAACTCGCGCCTCATGGCATATCTGGAAGGTAACGATCTCCTCAGTGACCGGCAGTACGGGTTTCGCCGCAAGCGGTCTACTGGGGACCTACTAGCGTATGCCACCCACTTGTGGGGCGAGGCCCTTGAGAAGAATGGGGAAGCGATTGCCGTATCCTTAGACGTCTCGAAGGCCTTTGACAGGGTATGGCACGCTAGCCTATTGAGTAAGCTTCCAGCGTACGGCATTTCCCCTGGTCTGATCAACTGGGTAAAAGACTTCCTGAGTGAACGGTATCTTCGAGATCTTGTCGACGGATGCTCATCAGAGCCGATGACGATTAATGCCGGAGTTCCTCAGGGGTCTGTTCTCTCTGCAACTCTATTCCTGTTGCATATCAACGATCTGCTGGTGCCCGGTATCTATGGGTATGCAGATGATAGCACAGTTGTAGAGAGATACCTGCCCGGTGCTCGGGCTAGTAAGGAGCTAATACAGTCCGAAAGAGAGGCTATGGTAGAGCGTACGAATATCTCACTTCAGGCAGTCTCCAAGTGGGGTAAAACCAATCTTGTGGGATTCAACGCCTCCAAAACGCAAGCGTGTCTGTTTACCGCTAAAAGGAGCCTGTTCACCTTAGCTCCTGCTTTTCGGAATGTTTCCCTGGAGTGTACCGACCGTCTTCAGCTTTTGGGAGTCGAAATTTCCTCAGACCTTAACTTTGGGCGGTTCATTGAGTCCAAAGCCAAAGTAGCTGCTAGAAAACTTGGCATTCTTGCAAAAGTCCGGCGGTACTTCACACCGGAACAGCTTTTAATGTTATACAAAGCGCAGGTCCGTTCGTGTGTGGAGTACTGCAGCCACATATGGGCTGGTGCTGCAAAATGCCACCTGGCAGCTTTGGACTCGGTGGAAAGGCGTGCGAAGAGGCTAATTGGTGATCCAGACTTGGTTAAGTCCAACCTTCAAAGCCTTGAGCACAGGCGTAGGGTAGCCAGCCTTTCGGTGTTTTACAGGATGCTTTTTGGAGAGTGTGCGCAGGAATTGCATGACTTGATTCCGCCATCTCAATTCTACCATCGGACAACCCGACGTACAATGAGTATCCACCCATACGTTGTTGAAACCTCTACGGTCCGGACTAAGCGTTTCGCCTCGTCGTTTATACCGCGTACGTCGAAGGAATGGAACAATTTGCCTGCTGTGGTCTTCCCGTCCGATTATAATTTGGGTATCTTCAAGGCTAGAGTGAATAGGCTTTTAATAAACTAGTGCGCCTCACCATCAGAGATTGCATCACTGCTTACCATCAGGTGGGATCGCAGTCAAGCACTAGTTTATACGAATTAAAAAAAAAAAAAAAAAAGTACATAACCAACTGTTCAAAACCCTATGTAAATAAAGGAGAAAATTTTATTTACAAAACTAAATCACTAAGCACTCGTCAACGTTAGTTTTCATTAATAGGTAGGTACTTACAATGTTCCTATGTACAAATATTTGGAAAGACATTTAATAGATTACAGTCGGGAAAACCGTAATAAAAATACAAAACTGTAAATGACTCGTTATTTAGTAAAAACAATTTATCTATAATTAAGTTATTTATTACCCTTGCCAGTTGTCGCTTTCTCTAGTCTTGTGGGTGTACCTTCGTGGTAAAGGAAATCAACTCGTTTGTCTAGCTCAGTTGGAAGAAAGAGCAAGCCAGCTCTAGTTTTGCCGCCGTCATTTGTATTATTTATATATTACTAGCGATCCGCCCCGGCTTCGCTACGCTATTTTTTTCTCCGCTTTTTAATGGATTTTATTATACATATATATAAACCTTCCTCTTGAATCACTCTATCTATTAAAAAAAAACCGCATCAAAATCCGTTGAGTAGTTTAAAGATTTAAGCGTACATAGGGATATAGGGACAGAAAAAGCGATTTTTTTTTAATACTTTGTAGTGATGTACTACCTTCTACCAGAAGCTTCAACCGCATGAAATTAGATAATATGTCTACCTACTCTTACATCACTCAGTGATAAACAGCATGGTACTGGTAAAATAATTCTAAAAATCGATCCAGTTTTTTTTTCATCTTTCCTCTTTATAATACAAA
The DNA here is from genome assembly GCA_949319445.1 of Mythimna lalbum. Lineage (NCBI taxonomy): Eukaryota > Metazoa > Arthropoda > Insecta > Lepidoptera > Noctuidae > Mythimna > Mythimna lalbum. The sequence continues at coordinate 17,102,354 of OX439346.1, read as the reverse complement.
TTAGTATAGATAATTATGTTATGTTTAGTTGTTCATCACTACATAGTATAAAAAAAAATCGCTTTTTCTGTCCCTATATCCCTATGTGCCCTTAAATCTTTAAAACTACGCAACGGATTTTGATGCGGTTTTTTTAATAGATAGAGTGATTCAAGAGGAAGGTTATATGTATAATATTGCACCCGAGTGAAGCCGGGCGGGTCGCTAGTAAGATATATTTTTTATATAAATATATTTGTTCCGAGTCTGGGTGCCCTGTTTACTTACAGGTTTGTGAACGCACTAACGATAGGTACACAAATAATTCTGAGTGTGGGGAACGTATTAATGCAATGCAAAAAAAAAATTGTCATGAAAGCGAAACTATTTCGATGGTAATTAATAAATAATAAATGATATGTTACATAATAATAACGCACATCCTGCATGTAGTAGTATGTTCAGAATCGATTAATTAATCGATTTCAGCGATTCTTTTCTGTTGTGCTTTTGCTGTTTGTAGATAATTTGTTTTATCCTCAAAAATCAGGCATTATTTTACGATAAAATTAAGTACTTATTTTGTTAAATTTTTGATAAACCTTGACTGTGAGACACTAGCGTGATTGTGTGTGCGTTTGTAGATACCAATATCAATTTACCTACTAGTAACATAGAGCGTCGTTCATATTTGCCTACAATTAGGGTAGTTAATTTATTTAATTCATTAAACCCAAAGCGAACGCGTTCGCGTTATCATTGTCTTTCTATTGCGTCTTACTTTTTTTTATTATTTGTTTTTTTTTTATTCCACAACTATCACACAACGCCGTCTAGTCCTAAGTTAAGCAGAGCTTGTGTTATGAGTACTAGATAACTGATAAACATAAATATATAGGTACCTATTTCTAAATACATACATATTATAGATAAATTACACCCAGACACAAATGATCATGCTCATCACAAAAACATTTGTCCTGGGTGGGAATCGAACCCACGACCTTCGGCATAGCAGTCAAGGCCACTAACCACTACACCAACAGGCCAGTCAAGATGATATTATGATTGTAACTAAATTTTTTGTCTGGGGTGTACATACAATATGGATGTGCATTATCCCAGTTACATGACATGATGTACATCATACGAGTATGATAGGAATTTCTACATTAGTTGGAAGCTTTGAATTTTAACGACCCTGGTATAGAATAGCTTCCTTACTTGATGTGTGAAAATCAAGTGAGGAAGCTATTGGCGATAAGAACATCATAAACTTCAGCTGTCTACGGTTGATTCCGCTTCCTCGTGTACACTTTATTTACTATCCACTTCAAATTATGCATAAAATTGCTCTCCAATATTACACGCATGTCAAGTGCCATTAGTTTAGATTTCCTCATATCTAACATCATTATGTTCTGCTTCTGATAACAGGAAAATTGTACTATTCAGCGTAGTTTTAAAATATCTATATACCGACGCGGCAAGGTAGAGCATGTTAGATATAATAGGGTAGTTTCCAGTTTCAAAAAAACTACATTTTATTTAGTCCGTATTTTAGATTATAAAAAAATATTGGACGCGTATTTTTTCTTTTTTCGATTAAACAAAAAATAACAAAGATATAGCTCATTAAAGTTACGCGTGACATCACCCCGTACGAAAAAAATGCAGCACGGGCGGGACGTTACACGTAACTTTAATGGGCTATATCTTTGTTATTTTTTGTTCTTTGTCTTTAGTCTTTGTAAATTTTGGTTTAATTTACAAATAAAAAAATACGTGTCCCTTATTTTTGAATAATCTAAAAGACTGACGAATTCATTTATTACGGCAACTAGCCTATTACAGGGCGGTATTCATATCTTAGGTATGAAAGGAAACTAGAGCCCCGGTATGAAGGCTAGAAGGAACGGCGCGGGGTTTTTAGTCAGTAAGAGTCTGACACTATCTCCCGCTCCATCCAAGAGCGGGTTTTGTCATAAGATGATTTTTCCCGTCGACAAAAAAAAATATATCTTAGGTATTTAATTCATTAAACCCCAAGCGAACGCCGGCTCTCTCATTGTCTTTCTATCGTGTCTCTAATTACAGTATCCGAAAGGTTAATGTATGGAATAGTTTATTTAAAGACAGGCATTACATGATTGAAATTGTTTCACGCTACATACTCGTAGGTACTAAATACGGTAAATAGACAATTTCCGTGTGTAATAAATATTTATATGAACACGTTAACGGCTGTCCTAGTGTCCTGTGGACAGTGGGCTCGACAGCTTCATGTTCGCGTGTGGGTTAAAAAATTCGTGATTAGACACTATTTAGCAGAACAGCAAGTCGGCACGAAGTGAACAGCGTGGCCGAGTAACCGAATTTGGAGCGTTCGCAACATGTTACCAAAAGATAAAAAGAAATATAAACGAGTTCAACAAATTCGAGGAAGTAGCGGAACTTTATTACGGTTTTTGGAGCGACGATGGCGTTGCCCCTGCGCAGGATGTTGAGACGGCGCGGACGAACTGCGCAAGAGCACATACAGCTGCAAGGCTCGCACACAGTGGCGTAGCACCCCCGTATCAAATATTTTTGAAAGTTTTGTACGAAAAAGCTTCTACTAGCATAGAAATAGTGCCTTGAGAGGCCTCAAAAATGAAAATGTGCCCTTTTAACAGCTCAAAAAGGTACCTACTAAAATAGGTAGAGTTTTTATTGTCGTCTTGTATGTAGAAAATGCCAAAGCGAGAGGAGCGTGCTAAAAACTATTTACAGATTATCATATAGTCATTATCCATTCGCTCCTGGACTTTTATCAATTCGAGACTTTGAGATTGTGGATAACGTCTTACGAATTTTGGCATATGTGGGGGTCCCTGTAGTTCGGGGGGGGGGGCCGTATCATTGATACGGCGGTAGCTACGCCTCTGCCCGCACAGCTGTCAGCGAGGGACAGACTCACTGTTAACCCATCATGAAAATTATCTCGGCCCATCAAACCGCACGCTATAATAAATTGCGTGTTTTACGCACTAGTGCTCCGTAACGTAACCATCACTCTAGTGTACAATAGATTAGAAGTCTTATCTCTCAATTTGATTCTGACGGCTTAATTCCACGGAATTACTCACTTTCAGCAGTTTCAGTGGCGTTAACAAGTTGGCTGAGAATAGATAAATTGACGTGTATTTTAGAGTGATATTTATAAGTAAAATTATAAATAGTCGGGTAGTCATCGTGTAGCGTGCTAGCGTGACGCAACTGAACGAAGCGGCGTGACTTGTAGTCTCGTGAGACATCATCTCCGACGCGGTTCACATTATGGGGGAAACTATCAATTAGTCCCGCTCTATTAACACACACAGGCTCGTTCGTCTAGTGGTTATTGACCCTGACTGCTATGCCGGAGGTCGTGGGTTCGATTCCCACCCAGGACAAATGTTTGTGAGAAGAGCACGATCATTTGTTCTGTGTCTGGGTGTAATTTATCCATAATATATAGGTATGTATTTAGAAATATAAAGTATGTTTAATAGTAGTCTTACTCATAAATCAAGCTCTGCTTAGTTTTGGATTAGATGGCGTTGTGTGATAGTTGTGGAATATTATTATTATTAACGAAGTTTACTCGATAGGCTTTTGTTAATTTATAGGCTTACTGCAGAGATAGGTCTGTTAAAAATAATAGTCAAGTAAATGATAAATAAAAATGAAGCTGTTATATATTAATTTCTTATTATTATGTGTAATGGACTGTGTGTAACAATAACATGACACAGAGTAGGTATCTATTAAATCTCACATTGCAATACACCTGAGATAAATGTCCAAACCATTATCTTGTCAACAGCGTATTAATAAATGTACATAGAAGTGTACAGATACATAATCTTTAATTCATGAATATGTCTACAGACATACTTGGTGATGAAATATTACACTTAGTTTCGAAGTTATATACGCAGGATAAATAATAACAAAATTATTACGGTTGATTATTTTTACAATTAGAAAAAGCAAGGAAGTAAGTACGGAAAGGTTAAAATTTCACTGAAAAAAAGCTGGTCGTTAAAGGTGATGATATTTTTAAAGGCCAGCTCTAAGTTGCATTTAACCAATACTTTTAATAAGTACTATAATAGATATGAAACTCTTTTATCTGTTCCGAGATATGAACTAGTAAAAACATTGTTCCAAAAATACTTTAAACAGGACTATTTCGGGAAGATGGTCTTCCAAATACGACGGTGAAGTAATCGCCGAACACGATAAAAAAAAAAGTAGCGACCTATTAGCCGAATTTAAAACTTCTTTTTCCGTCTATTTTATATTGATATTATAATCGGTCTCTGGATTCGTATTCGTTATAGGTTGACGAAAACCCCTCGTATAAGTTTCACTACATTTTCCACAAGTAAATGAGAACGCTGACAGAACGATCTCTACCGTCAGCATCGAAGAATGAGAGAGTTGCGTTATGAAACTTAAAACATGAGTTTCAGCCCAAAATTCACAGTCGTTAAAAAATTACTCTGAAACATCGATTAGTCACTCCTTTCTCGACGATACAGTCATCCTAAAAGATCTTCGAGAGAGAAATAAACTCGTATTTTTTGTGTGGAACCGCTTGTCTCGCTGGAGAATGATGAATGGCTTCGAATGTGGGTCAGCGAGGATCAAATGTGACAGAACTGACAGACCAATTAACACTGCGTTTGAATACGATATACCTATATAAAATACATAGTCATTCACATTGTATTTGTATACATAACTAACCTTTTAAAAAGCGCTAACGGTAAATCAAGAAATTGTCAGACAGGGGAGTGTAAAACAAAGCTTATGCTAATATGAACGTACTAATTTTGTCTATGTCATGTTTTATGTGAAACTAGTGACCTGCCCCGGTTTGACACTAGTGTAAATTATACATACACAGTTTTCCCATTTATTGTTCTTTATTTTAGTGATCAAAATTTGATGTGAGCTTTAAGAGTTGGTGGATAATAAACAGATAGACGTGGAAGCGACTTTATTTTTTTATGCTTTATAATGAATTTACCATTTCCCTTTAATAGTCATTTAGGTACTCAATTAGATTAAACAATAGACTAACTAGATTTTATTCTTCACCTGCGTAGACACGGTTGTCTACGCGGCTACGCTTTTGTGCTGCGCCTAAGCTACTACGCAAAATCTACGTTGCACTCTAGCAGAGTAGAGGCGGCGTTTTAAAAAATGTTTAAAGTGTTGAAGAGCAGCAGGGTAACATTAGTGATCTTTTGTAAACATGTATTTTTACATTGCTACATGTGGGTTATCCGAAAGGAAGCCCGAGTATGAAGGCTAGAAGGAACGGGGTGGATTTTTAGTCAGTAAGAGTCTGACACTATCTCCCGCTCCGCCCAAGAGCGGGGGTTGCCACTGGATGATTTTTGCCCACCATAAAAAAAACGTGTCTAACGCTGTATTCCCAAATCTCATTATGAGTCTCGAGTAATATAGGTACCTAATGATTGTTCCAAATGGAAAATTCTCCCGAGAATCGAACCCGGAAATCTACGCTCAATACTTGCTCGCTTGATTTGCGACGGCATTACTAATGGGGCAGTCAAATTTCTGTAAAATATGACCTGTAAAATGTGAATGTGAAACTTATTCAGGAGTAAAGTGAAATTTAAAAACAATGTATCTTATCAATCTATTTTGCAAAACGACTTTGGTTTACCTACTAAGTTATCTAATCAGTTTCTGTCCTTCAGTATCTAATAACAAATAACGTATGATGGATGACGTTTCTTGAAACGTTGAAAAGACGTTCCATTCGTTTAAAAAAAATCAGAAGCAATTTTTTTTGACACGTTTTTAAAAAAAAAACTCACGCGTATTTTATTAGGTAACCAAGTAATTCTTATTAGATGTAATTATCTTCAGGTAGGTGTTTCTCGGTGTTTCTCCATTAAAATAGCTTTTGTAATTCCATTTGCGCGAGTTTAATTGCGGACCGCATTTAATTAAATATTTAATTAAGTTTATAGACAAGAGTAGGTATGTAGAATTGTAGAGTAACGCCTGGATGCATTTAACAATGAATACACAATGCACATACCTGACTGGGTAGGTACGTACACCTACGGTGGTATTTCCGAATGTGATGTCATAGGATAATCATTCCGGGAAAATTCTTTGTTCAGGGAATGTGGAAATGAATTGGATTTGCTATTCGTGTCTATGACTAATTCGATTCTGCGAGCCCGCTGGACATTAAAAAATTCAGGTCGTATTTTCTGAATTACTACTTAATCAATAGGTTACATCAAGCAAAGTTCAGCTTTAAATCTCAGCTTATGAGATTTACAAAAGCTTAACTTTGCTTTTGGACAATAAGACATAATAATCACAGACAAAGAAAGTCAATCAAATAATGACTGTCTTTGATATTGTAGATTATACCTAGATAGTGTTTTGTTTAAAAGATGCGTGCCTTCACGAGGACGTGGTGCGTCGGCAAATGCATTGATAGCGAGCGTTGCCGCCGGGTGAAGTTACAAAGGGCCGATCGGCCAATGCCCCCACATTGCAAAGGTTTCTTTTTTATGTCTGCCCCGTTTAGAGTTAGCTTCCGACGTATTCATGCGACTAAACAAGTATTCTACAATCGGGATTCGAAACGGTTACTTATTGTTTGCTGGCTTTCTAGATAGGTGATCACTTAGGTAACAGTTCTTAAAACGGGAAATTACTGTTATAAAATAGTCTAGTTCAGCATACTTTTTACATAATATTCTATCATGAAAGTGCATAATTGCACGTTGTTAATGATATATCAATTTACTTTAACGACTAATTAGAAGCATAATGATGCCAACGTAATTGTAAACGTGTTTTAAATGCAAAATAAAATGCTACCTATGCACAGATATTTTTTTGTAGACAGTTGCACGTCCGTGTAGATAGGTGACGGTATAAGTTGCAATCTACCCGCGTATTCATTAGACAATAAACCTATTAAGCCCTTTATTAGCTTCGTATTATGAGCTTACTTTCATTGATTCATAAAACTGTATCCCTACCTAAATATAAACCAATATAGGACACGCATCCCACTTACTCATCGCATCGCTTCAAAGAATCCTGCCTTTGTTTATATTTTAATTATTTACACATAAATCCCTCATCGCATGATGGAAGTGCCGTATCCATTAGGATAGTAAAAGTTTAATTTATCTCGAAATTAGGCGGATGAACTGCGATGAACGGTTCAGATCTGGGTGTCCGGTCTTTGAACTCGAGAGCGGGATGCCGAGATTGTTTAATGACAACAAATAAAGCATCGGTGCACAGCTGTCGTCCTCTCGCTGTCGCTCGGCTGTCGGCTTGCACGCGAGACGAGGGCCCCTCTATTGTAGCGAAGGGACAGCAGGTAGTCAACTCGACGGATATTTCATTTATGTCTGCTTTTATATCTTTTTATAAATTTGATTGAATAGAACTGCGTTCTACCTGAACTCCGGGCTACCTCTAAACCACGCTTTCAACTTTTGAGCACTTGGGGAAAAAATAAAAAATGTTGGTACATTCAACTCATTGAAATTTATACTGTTAGTACCTATCAAAAGTTGATTACTATAATTACGCAATAATAATATATGCGATAAACGCACAAAGTTTTAGCTAGTGAATGTCAGTCTGTTCAACACAGGACTTTCGCTGATCAGTGAGTCGCGGGCTCGCGGGAGGTGTGCAGTGCTCACCTATATGTGCCAGGTCGATGATGGGGATCGCGCAGCGCGCGAGCAGGCTCTCCTCCTGCTGGGCCGCCATTGTCGTCGCTTGATACAACAGCTCTGATTTCCACTCGCCGATCGCTCGCTCAGTCAACACTCCTTATCACTCGACTCCCACAGTAATTAGCAATTAGCGAACGCGACACCGAAAGATAATTAAAGGTAGAGAAACGATAGATAAGCACTTAATACACTGTAAGGATACAACGTAAACGTTAAAGTTTATTGAAGTTATGAATGGTCTTTTGATTATTCCTGGTATAGAAGCGTTCAGAACTCATTTGCATAACCTTGTAGTTCTTGCTCGAGGCTTTCGTCTTTCTGACGTAGCAGCAATAAGCTATACTGACTTGACACATTAAAAATTGGTTTCCGTTGCTTCTCTCACAGTAAGTAACTATGTGTAAAGGTTGTCCCGCGTGTGCGCCAGACGCGTCGCGCGCCCCCCGTCCCTCACAGCTGGCGAGTTTCGAATGTCTCTCGTCACATAAACTGGCTCACCGTGTGCGATGAGCGTTACCCTGGCGTCCGATGGCGGCTCTCACTTGTATATCATCGCGCAGACTTTCGCAACCGAGTGGCGTGTCGAAACAGCTCTGCCTTGAGCACGCTGCCGTGTGGAGAAAGCGTATTATGTGACGGGTGTGCGCGAGTGGCTCGGCGACCAGAGTAACACTGACGAGTGACGATACCGATACTACTACTAGCGAGGCGCTCGGGCCGGGCGCTGCTCCGTGTCGGCGACTGACTCACGCGGCCCTTGATCGCGGCTCACTTCGCGCCACTCGTGGGGGCAGCGGCGTTACCCTGTGTCGGCGCCGCTATGCTGACTTAACCTCGTCTCGTTTGCCATTCACTCGAACGGCATAAAGTAAACGTGGGTTGCAAACTTTGTTGCTACCTGAACAAATTCACCTCAGTTCAGCCTCATCTGATAGAGATGAAAGTTCACACATTAAACTGTTGTGTGAAACTTTTGGCTTATTATAATTGGCATACGTTAACAACAAGGGTGCTACTTTTTAAAGTGATTATCACCCATAATTTAAAAGTTAACATTACGAGACCATTAAGTAACGCCATCTACACTACTACTATGTAAAATACTGTTTTTAGCGCCATCTGTGTACACCACGAACTTAAGACTAAAATAATAAAAAACGCATTTAATTTAGTGGTTTATAATTTCCAATTCTACGAGGCAGCCACTTGGAACTGGCACATCCACTTCAATATAATTAAAAAAAACGTATTCGTTAAATAAAATGTATAAAAATATAGGACGCAAACCCTTATTATACGATGACATTGACCTTGTAAATAATTATGTCAATCCACTTGTTTAAGTTGAATAATAAATAAGTAAATGCTTTAATTTAAAGTGAGATTGTTTTATTTATATAGGGCTGGTAGCATTAATTTACAGTAGAGTGTTGTTGTTCATTTGAGGCATCGTTCGAAGTACGAGGAGCCGACGTAGCCGCCGCGCATGGCTCTCTGCACATGTTGCTCGAACAGCCGCCTGTTGCTTTGCAGTTCGTCCGCAGCCTCCTTGTTTAGAGGATCTTCTGGATTTGGTTCCTGAAAACGAAAAAACAAAAGGCTAGAGTTAATAGTTTCTTAAGAAGCTAGTGCGCCTCACCATCAATGATTGCATCACTGCTGCTGGGATTGCAGTCAAGCACTAGTCTGATTTTAGAAGGTAGAAGTGAAGAGTGCATTCTAAGAAAAAGAGTACCCATAATTGTTTTATTTTTTGCGGAAAAAATAAAACAGCGGAAATAAAACCCCTAGCGGGCCGCGCCACTTTCTTTATACCTGTTGATGTGCGCATGGAACGAAATGCGCCGTCGACTCGCGCCTGGTCCTTATGTGGGGTTTACACGGGTGGCTAAAGCCGCACGATTTTTGCTACGCGGCTAAAGGCGGATGCTACCCAACTTTGGGGCTAGCGGCTTTAGTCACTTGCGAGTTGCGACGTAGCCGAATTGTAATTTAGACGGTCGATTTACGCCTCGCGGGAAAAAAATCGTGCGGCTTTAGTTTCCCGTGTCAAACCCACATTATCGGTCTGGACTCTGGATGGATGACTAATGATCCAATCAAGGCAATGGCTTCTTAGACATTGTCTCATTTTCATGGACGTCCGCCCAATTGTCTGTCCGTCCTTCAAAGGAAGTTGAAATTTTCAGTGTGTATTTTTATCTATATATATAAAAATCAATGCCACTTTTCGTTGTTATTTTATAACTCAAGAACGGGCTCACCTATCCAAACCAAATTTTTAGGCTTTGTTCGGACTATTTAGTAGATGGTTTATGTGAAGTTTGGTAGGGTAGAGTAGGGTAGAGTAGGGTAGAGTAGGGTAGAGTAGGGTAGAGTAGGGTAGACTAGTGTAGAGTAGAGTAGTGTAGGGTATAGTACCACAGTAGGGTAGAATAGGGTAGAGTAGGGAAGAGCGGGAGCGAAGCCGTGCGGGCAAAAGCTAGTAGTGTATATTTTTATAGCTGCAAATAATAAAATCGTATGGAACCCTTTGTATGCGAGGCAACCTCGAATTTTAACATTGCTTCTCTGGTGTAAGCTAACATTTTCAATTATTTACAATATTTAGAATAGTGCTCTTACGTTTTTTATACAAGTTCGCAATAAAAAAAATATTTTCTACATTTAACATGCTGCATATTTTCGTCTACCTTACAACTAATGCAAGGATGCATGACAATACATAACTGTTATAGCCCCATTTAACATTATCAGTGTTCACTTGAATTGATTAGTCATTGTCTTTTATCAACTGTAGACTGTACTAGCCAATTTTGTGAAATGTCATGTTCTTATTCCACTGTATAAATAACGAGATACGAATAATTCTGTATATAACTCTACGTATACTTTAAGCTATAAACACATTGAAATACACATTGTTAAATTTATATTTGTTCAAAAAAGTTCAAATAATAATGTATTCATAGGTGTGTTCGTGAACCGTGATCGTTGGAAGGAGTGGAGGGAGGCCTTTGCAAATAAATTATTTTTCTTTCTTTCTTTCTTTGCCCAGCAGTGGGACAACATGGGCTAATTATGATGATGATGATGATGATGTGTGTCTGAATCACACAAATTGCCTGCATTATCACCTCAAGATACAAAGAAACTTTCTTTAATTCAGTTAATTCACCCATTGTCTTTCTATTGTGTCTCTAATTATCACGATTGAAAGGTTAAATTCTTTAATTTATTTTGTAGCATGCCAATGCTGTGACGGTATTAGAACCAAATACCCTCAATAAAGGTATTTTGAAATTCCCCCAACACCAGGATGCAGGCAGACCAAGGAGGCCGAAAATCTCATGCGACTGGACAGGGGCAGACTGCGGCTGATGGCGAGGACCATCACTGGACACTGCACACTGAAGCACCTCCACACAATAGGCATCGCAGACAGTCCCCTGTGCAGAACATGCTTAGAGGGGATGAGACAATTGTGCATGTGATCCTTGACCACACAGGTGTCACTGATAAACCAACCTAAACAACAAACAACGTGTCTATAAAGAAGTTTGGGGGTCTAAGCCCCAAACTAACGGTTTCAATTCATTTTTTTCTAATATAATATTACTTGATTACATTTTTGCTGTCCAAGAGAAGCAAGAGCTATATGTTAATATTTGGTATGAAGTAAGAAGGTTACTAATAGTTTTGTATTTTCTACCGCCATACGGCGCTTCCTCATACACGCCTTGAAAAATCCGAGAGCCTAATCAGTTTTTGGAGAGAGGTAGGCTGGTTAGAATAAGCCCATCAAAGGTTATGGCCGCCATGACCCACATACTATGATCTGCATTGGACACCATACTCAAATTGAACTGGACTTTTCAGTCCAGTTCATGCCATGATCATGAGTACCAATAAGTACCATGAGTAGATCACAACAAATGATAATAATCCTTCTGACCAAATTTCAATTATGGTAGCCAATCTTAATTCATGAATCCTCAAGCGACCACCGGTGGCCGCGCATCTATTGTCTTACTATTGTGTCTGTAATTGACGGTATCTGAAGGGTTAACTGAGTTTATCCAAGTGTGCAGGAGAAATGACAGTGCACAAGATTTTATGCTAGCAGGGGTTTGCTCTCTGTTCCTTAACTGTCATAGTCTGATGGGTCAGCCATCTGATACGACTGGGGAGGGATGAGGCGCAGATCATGACAGGCATGAAAGATTCACAACCACTAATTTCCATACTACAGGCAACTACAGAGTTAGTCTTAAAAGAAAAATTCCAATAGGAATTTTTGACCTAACCCAGAAAGACAAGACCCCATGCACCACAATTGCGTTTGTGACTATGAGTGCAACGGGCGAGGCAGTTATGTATGAATGGTATGAAAATATAAATAGATACTAGTAACACTATGAAACATTTTTGTGAAAAGGAATATGTATTAGATTCTTAGCATTCTGTTTTTCTGTCTGATTTTGCACATGTGTATTTAAGAATGTATAAGGATGACAGTGCAGTTACATTATGTGTTTTGTCAACATAATTCATACAATCAGGACTACCTTATAGAATAGTAATGCTATTACGATTCCAGTGCATGAGATATGAGTAATTAAAATACTGATAATACCATTTCACATTCAAATAGCTGTCAACATGGCATTAAAAAACTTCAAAATACTGTGCTTAGTTTTACTTATCAATCAAAAGCTCATGCAAAACCACACTTACCAAGAATAAATACTGGAGTCCATAAACTATAGAGTTGACAGTCAGCACGGGTTTCCAGTCTTCTCTTAAGATATTGAGACACACATTGCCCTCCAGGTCTATGTTCGGATGGTATACCGCTGTTTCACACTTTACTTTGGGAGGCTCATGAGGATAGTTTGGTCCTACCTATAAAGCAACAATTAAGGCTTAATAATCAGGAAGCTGAACCTTGGAGATAAAATGGGAAAAGGATAGGAATGATAAAAGAACTTCTGTGCAAAATTATAGCATTTTAAATCCAAGGGTTTGACCTAGGTGTTCATGAGTTAGGACTGTGCTGTTATATATGTATATAGATAATATATTTTTTCAGAACTAAAACTCGGTAATATTTTTACCGAGTTAAAATAAGATCACAGAAATAATTCCAAAGTTATGGCTATGTTACACTCTTGCTATACAGCCCTACGTTAAAAAATAACCAGAGTAATGCAGATAGGTAGGTAGATAGGTGGAGTAAGTGGCCATATGTTTGACATTGACAGTTGAAGTTGTTTGCGTTACATTGGGTACATTTAAGTAGTACACTACCCTATGACATCATTAGAGTTAACTCTAACTCAAATTTGAATGCAGGGCAGGCTTATTCTTGTGATAAGCCTGTATACCAACATGGTTGTTGTCGGACAACAAAATTCTTAACATTTGAAGTCTTGAAATAGTGACTAATGTAATTATTTATTATGTTAGGGTAACATAAGCATATAAGTGGCGGGAAGACTATTACTATAATCATTGCACTCATGGCAAGCACTTTTTGAGAATTCTATCACTTGTCATATTAATTTGAAAATTGTTCAAATCAGAATCACCTAATCATACAAGTAATGTGACCATTATTAGCAACAAAATGAGTTCATCTTAATATGTTAAGAGAAAACTTTAGATTTAAGAAGTAAACTTTAGATTAGAAGAATAATTTAGGAAACAAGATCTTATTTCTAAAATTATAATCCAGCTGTGAACATTACCTTAAAACTAAATACGAATCTTCCGCCTCTATAGAAACCTTCATCAGGGCATATGATTAGTTTGAAATTAAGTAAATCATCTGGATCTGGAAACTCTGTGTTGCATGTCTTGGGCAAATTCAGTTCATTCAAATCTGAAATTAGAACGTTTAAAGTAGATGAAGATAGTTGTAAACACTGTCTTCGTGAAGTACAGTTGTAACAATTTGTCTCATGATCATAACAAGGAAATCTTTGAGCATGATTTAAGCGCTATCACAGCTACACCTCTTAACTTTAAACTAATTGACAACCTAATATAGGCCATTGTAAGCTTGAATATACGAGTTCTTCAAAGCAGAATTAAAATAACAATTAATACACAACGCGTAAATTGTTCTATTTTCTGAACTTTACCTTTTGTGATCCGCAACTGAGCGGCTGATGCTTTTTTCTGTGAACCTCCTGCTCTTGCTGAGCCTTCCTCATCTTTCTTTTGTTGTTTTAATGAAAAAAGTTTAATCATTGTCCTAACTAATCGATAAAATAGAAATTATTAGAAATAAAACCACGATCTATTTTGACAGCTTAAATTTTTGTACGAAACTTCAATTCAGGCAGATTGCAATTTGTAAATAAAATAACTCTTTTATTTTATTGGCAAGCCTATCAAAAGAAATAAAACAGTAAAATTGGACCAATCAGAGTTCAGCATACTCAGCAGTGACATTTTTCATTTTCAAGCGCGCGGCGCGGTTACAGATTGACTAGTAAAAATAAAATAAAATATTAATTGCCTTTATTTTGTTTACGTCTTTAAAAAATGGCGGTTTTAATAGTAGATATTGTTATGTAAAATTGGTGATGCATAACTGTATAATATTTCAAAGTCAAAGTCAAAGACAAATATTGTATGTGGAATCATTGAAACAGGCGTAATTTCGATAAAATGAAGCTGAGAATCGTATAGCAACGATGTTCCCGTCAGTGAAGTTTGCCGAGATGAGTGACTTTACACATTTGCTGCCAAACAATTTAAAAGACATTAGATTTGGTACATCTATACAAATAAACTATTTAGAAAAGATATAGTTTAAAAGACTCAGTACCCAAGTCATGAACTTAACAAGAAAAAAATAATTACAGATTCTGTGGTTTTAATTTCCTATTGTTGCCCGTCTCAAAATATCTTATATACAAACTGCTGCCATACATACATGCTCTTTGGCTTCGCCTGCGTGCTATCTAGTAGAAAGTATCCAATTCCAGGACATGATCTACTCGTGTACTAAGTAAGTTTCATTGAAATCTATTCGATAGTTTTTGCTTGAAAGAGTAATAAAATTCCATACCTACATACATATAAACTCTCTCGAGCATTAACATTAGTTTTTTTTATAACAATTTTTCAATTATGAACATGAAATAATTGCTTCATTTTTACTACAAATATAAAAATGCCTCATAAATTTAATCTATTATAAAGCAGACTGCAAATGGGGTTTGTCATTTGAGAGTGGATTTGGGCAACTTGGCGACTATACACGGTCATTCAAGCACAATCAATTCCATCAATCATGAATGATGGTTTTCGTCCATCAGTAGGTACTAAAAAACGTCAATCATCGCATTGGTGTTTCGTCAATCAAAAATTTTACTGTGGCAAAACTGACAGAACCCTCTTTGACAGAACCTACCGATGTTCGCGTTACGAGCGTTGTGTATTTTTAAGCACCGGCAACCCCGATTCAAACATTTGTCAAACATTTTTCGTTTCGATGTGTCGCTGTGAATTAGATACCTACAGTACCTATTTTTTTGAGATTAATGAGAATGCTGTAACAGACTATCGTTTTTTATTTTCCTTGTTTTGATTAGAACACTTTCCTCGTTTAGTCGCTATGATGTGTGAGCACAAGATATAATACTTGTTTGTACTTAACATTCGATACAAGATGGCAAGTGAGGATGTGATAGAATTGGGGTCTTCAGACGACGAGGCAGAACCGGCACCGAAGAAGGTATGTAATTAGTAGATTAATAATTATCACCTTTTTATTAATCTTTTACAGCGTGAAAACGTATTTATAGGTTTTGGTTGGTACAAATTTTTTATTTTGTTTATTAACATCGAGATTAATCTATTAACTGATATTTTATGTTCCAGAGTAAACCGATGCCAAATGCAATGGTGTGTATTCCTAGAAAAATACATGAAGTTACAATAAGACCATCTAAACTAAATGCGGGAAGAGTAGGGCCTGCATCAAAAGGGCTACTTGCAGCTAAAGGGGCACAAAAACCAAAAGCCCTACTTGCAGTGAAAGCAGTACCAGTTTCAAAAGGACTAACAGTTGGAAGAAATATTTTTACCTCAAAAGAAATAACCATAGTTAAAGCAGTACCCTTGGCAAAGAAACGGACAACCATTACAAAAGCTCCAAGTATTTTATCGAATCCATTTGCTAGCAGAACTATCAATGGCAAGGCAGTACAAAAGATCGCACATCTCAAAGCGGTAAAACCTATAAAAATTAATTCATCTTCAACATCAAATATTGATAGTGGTACTTCAGCACTTTCAATGAACACTATTAAAATACAAAACACTAAATCTCTTACCAATTTGCCTCCTAGCATTACTGTAAAAAAAACTATTCAGACTAATAAACCCATTATTTATATGAAAAATACAAGTCAAATGTACAACTCCAAATTACAATCTGAGCAAGTAAGTGAAGTTCAAACTGTGGACTTAGATGATGATGAAGTCAATCCTACCCAGGCAGGCCCTGCTTGGTATTTAAGACCTGAAGAGCAAACCGCAGAACCTACATTAGAGGAAAAGAATAATGCAGAGCCAGAGCACCCCACCATGATTGAAATAACTATAGATGACAGCCCCATAAAACCACTGAACAAAAGGACCTGTGAAATAGGTGCTGAACTGGCTATCACTATTGATGATAGCCCTGTTAAGGTATCTGCTGATAAGAATGCATCTCCCAGTGGGAGTGATGATGAAGAAACTAGTACAAGAGTACCAAACAGTAAGAAAAAGTTGGAGTATCCCAAGGAAGCTGGAAATGAGAGTAAAGACACTGTAGAAATTGAAATTGATTATCCATTTGAAGTTAGCTTAGAAACAAATGAAAAGAACACTGAAAAAATTGATGATACTCAAGAAGTTAGTATTGTTAGTGTTGAGCCAGTTCCCGAGCCGAGTAAGAAACACGATAGTGCAGAAACAGCTATTTCTTCAAAGAAAGAAAACAATAGTGCACAAAAGACTAATTCCCCAGTAATAGAAGAAAACAAAAGTGAGTCTCCAAGTAGTAGTGTCCAGAGTGAATTTCATACTGTGTATCAAAACTTTATAGATACTTGTTTGAAATTGGAAAACTCGGAAGACATGAAGAAAATAGTGGAGAGGAAAATCAAAGCATATTATAGGCAAGTTCCTAAAGAGTTTACAGAATCAGAGGACTTTGTTGATAGGGTTGCAAGTAAAATTCTTGCAATGAAGGCCTGCCCTCAAAGGATGTATTTGTATATAAAAGATATTGTAGATGAATTGAATATGCAAAGAAAGTTTGCCAAAACACAGATAGAAAACGTGGAGAGCAAAACAGATGGTTAGTATAATAATTGTATTTATTTGATTAAATGATGATTAGAAACAAATAAAATGTAAACCAACTCACAATATCATCTTGTAATATTGCCTCTCCCTTGGATGCTTTATTGCAATTTTCTTCTCAGTTGTACACTCTTGACAGAGTGTTCGTAATCATGTTTCGGCTAAGTTCCGCACCACCGTCACCACCGTCTCTCGCGATATGACACCATGCAGTTCTGTGTTTTGCGGGAGCCTTTTCATTTACACTGCAGTGGTTTGATGAGGTCCGTCCATCGTGTTGGAGACTGTCCACGAGATCTTTTACCCTCATCTTTCCCTTGCACCATCAAACATTCCATCGAGTCCTCGTTACGGGTGATATGCCCAAAAGAACTTATTATTGCAGTAAATTATTAAATTACGGTTTTTAATACTTTTGTAGTTAATTGATTTTGTTGAACATTCATCAACAGACATTATATTTTCAAATTAGAAAAAAAAGAGGATGTTATCAATTTGGTTGTATTTTTTTTTTCAGAGTCAGAACAGTTTGCATTTGGAGAAGAGAGTGAATATGATGCTAAACGCCAAAGACAGATAAGAAGGCTAGAGAAAACCATCAAGAAACTGCATAGAGCTATTCAGAAACTAGAAGAACAAGAGGTTGACTTTGATGACGATGATGACTCTGTGTATTTATTAACTGAAAGGTATTCTTATATATCTATTTATATATAAATCAATGCCACTTTTCGTTGTAATTTTATAACTCAAGAATGGGCTCACCTATCCAAACCAAATGTTTAGGCTATGTTTGGATTATTTAGTATATGGCTTATGTGAAGTTTAGTAGGTTAGAGTAGGGTACAGTAGTGTAGAGTAGATTAGAGTAGTGTAGAGTAGGGTAGAGTAGGGTATAGTAGGGTGGAGTAGGGAAGAGTGGGAGTGAAGCCGCACAGGCAAAAGCTAGTTATATATAAAAAAAAAGAACCCATACATCATCTGTCTGTCTTTTTGCAATAAACTTAAAACCTACTAATTGGATTTTCATGCAGTTTTTAGCAATAGACTGAGTGATTCTTGAGAAAGGTTTAGATGTATGATACATGCATATTATAATTTAATTTTAATTTAATTTAATTTATTTATTTGTCTCAGATACAGTAGATCCATATTTTTGTTAGTAGATACTTAAAAAATATGTTAGTAAGCTTAAAATTAACTACGCACCTTTATTTCCTGACATGCATCTGTATACACTGCCATAATATTGGGCAGTCTACTCTAAGAATGCTGTTGCTACTGCCGCGGACACGACTTAGCAGCGATGCGGCCCTCTTACGAAGAATGGCATGAAAGCCATCAACACGTGCATCGGCAAACATGCCAGATGCACTATATTGCCGCGGCAGCCGCATCAGCATCCTAAACGCGTTGTTATACTGAACGCGCAAGGCATTGACCGTCCGCTGCGTACAATTGACCCAATAGACTGCACGTATAAAATGATTGGCAAAACGCCCGGAACAAAGTCACTTTTACAGCATTAGTGCAACGTGCAAATCTACGAGTCAACATATTGCATCGGACAGTCAACGCCCGGCGCTCCCTCTCAATATCATCGCCGTCTGAAAGGTCATCCGAGACCCAGTGGCCCAGGTACTTAAAACGATAAACTCTCGGTAACGATACACCATTTAAGAAGACGGGTGGTACGTGCGTGACCTTATAGCCAGGCGATTGGAACACCAAGAACTCACTCTTCTCTACATTATACCTGAGCCCGTGAGCCCCGGCATAATCCTCACACACGGCGAGCAGTTTTTGAATGGCGCTTATAGAGGGCCCCAACAACACCATATCGTCTGCGTAACTTATATTATTAATATACTTTCCATCTATAGAACATCCGACTTTGGTATTGCTGAGCCTCTCGATGAGACCGTTAACGTACAGATTGAAGAGACTAGGCGAGCTTAGACCCCCCTGCCTTACTCCACACCCCAACCTGTACGCATCAGAAGTCACACCTGCCCACCTTACAATATTAATTTGGTTATTGTACCAATAATCAAAAATGTTAATGACCTCTTCTGGGAGGCAGGTTTCTGTCCTCATTTTGTGCCATAGAATATCATAGGACACCAAATCAAAGGCTTTTGACAGATCTAAAAAACAGGCGTAGACAGGGGTCTTCCTTCTTATAGTAAAGTCAAGAATTTCAAAGACTTGTAATGTCCGTACAAAACTGGGGCCAGATACTAATATAAAATAAGCATTATTAAAAATATGTGTACCGATTGTACTCACATTTTTTAATCTGAAAATCTGAGACTCTGCCATGAGCACTTAGTGCAATCCATTTGAAGGACTAAACCAAACTACTTAGGGAAGGACCTACATAGGGTATAAAGCTCCATCTGTCATTCTCGCTGCCATGCTTGAAATTTTAACACGTCATCATAAGGTCCCTTTAGAGTAAAGGCACCACGCTTCCTCAAGAAGGGTTAGTTTTCAGACTTTTAAGTCCATTAGAAGAATTTTTTGCTTCTTGACTCGTTTTTAAATGGATTCAAGAAATAACTCTGGGAAGCATTAAAAATTAACCAAACTGGCCAAATTTCTTGGTGTGTAATAGTAGGTCCTGTTGCTGATAATATTTCTTTACTGATAATATGAATTATGGCCCAACCAAGGTGCACCAAGTGTCGCCACAATGAACGATCCTGTGCGATCTTCTCGTGGGTGTAATCCTGTGATTTATTTGCTTTAAATTATCGAAAATGTATATTATCGAGTCTATTAGTTTTTTGGTTTGAGATATCATACAATATAGCTCTTCACCTTTTTATTGTATAGGTGTATGTATATTCGGAATTTATTTATTTATATGGTGCAGTCTTGTTCGGGTCACAGCAGTTTGGCAGTAACAGACGGATAGACAGACAGAGATTCAAGCCTATGTTTTTTTTATTTCTTTCAAGGTACAAAGAGCGAATGGTGCGCGTTTACGCGAAATTTTGTCAGTTGACAAATACAAAAATGCCTTCAGAGCCTCGTATTGTACTAGACGCGAGGCCAGGCCAACCATTGGGGCCGGCGAAACGTCTTGAAAAGTGGATCAATAAGAAAGTACCCATTGGCACACCACTGCCGTTTCCAGATTTTCATGATGTTCTCCGTTGTGTTAGAGAAGCGAATGACGAAGACAAATTGAGTTGGAATGAAGCTGACATAATGGAAGAAGGTATTTTAAAAACCATTATTATAGTAATAAATATGATCAAAATCACAAGTACACACCTGTAACATGCAATTATACATATTCTTTTTTTATTAGCTCGAGACTTATTTACGCGATGCGGCAGAAAACTTCAAAGGCGTAGACAGGAGAATGAATGGAGACTGGCAGCATCAAGGATTGCCATGGAAGTAGATCCTGCAGAAAATAATGAGGACCTGAAATGCAAACTTGAAGAAAATAAAAAGTTAGCAGTGAATAAGGAGACTGAAATATTTAATAAGTAAGTTTTGTATGGATCAATTTTATTTTTAGGGTTCCCATAAAGTCAAAAAGAAAATACGGAACCATTATAGGATCATTTTGTTGTGTCCGTCTGTCCATTTGTCCGCCCTTTATCTCGGGAACACGTGGAGGTATCGAGGTGAAATTAGAACCATACACTTAGGTCTGCGGACTCTTAAAGCTCTAAAAAAAACCATATCTCCTGAAGCAGGTCATACATAATATATTTGTTTTGAATGAATTTGTACGCTTTTTTCGATGTAAGAAGCATGCAAACAAGCATACACCAGGCATGCAAGCAAGCAAGCATGCAAGCAAGCCTGCAGCATGTAAGCAAGCCTTCAAGCAAGCATGCAAGCAAGCCTGCAAGCAAGCCTGCAAGCAAGCATGCAAGCAAGCATGCAACATGCAGCAGGCATGGTTTCTGTCACGGCTCCGGCGCTGCGTGCCTTCGGCGGCCCCACGCGTGCGTAATGGTCGTAGACGGCTTTCGCTCGCTCGCAGCCGCCTGTTCCTCAGCCCGCGGGCCGCCTCACCCCTACGCGCCTTCGTGATTTTAAATTACGCTCTAGGGGTAGAGGGCAGACAAGACTATGTGGAGTCAGTTTTGCAGCGATTCGGTTCTGACATTAACTTTTGTAGCTTAACAATTGAATTTTTAATCAACAATATTATTGAATTGTTACATAAACTATAGCTATGTGGTGTTGTTATGTTATATTAATTGTATGCCTAAATATTATTATGTTAATAGTCATTAGGCTTAGAACCTTTCGGTGCGCACTGTTCCCGCGCGCCTCAAGGAATTGTCAGCAACAGGAGAGGCAAAGCTGGGTCAAAGCCTACTGGGGCTAAGTTTATTTATTTAACACTTCTTGCACATGAGTACAGAGGCGGACTTAATGCCTTAGGCAATCTCTTCCAGTCAACCTTTGGATGATGCAGAAAAAAAGTAGTGGTAGGTGAAATAAAAGAGTGAGAAAAAAGCGAATTTAAGAAATGATATACTAATATATATATTCAAATTAATACACTACATACATACACTAAAATAATCAAATACTTGGTCCAAAACGACAATAAGAAAACGCTATGATGAAACTACTGCCAACCTTTTACGAATCAACTCGCGAACTTTGGTTTTGAATGTAAATCTGCTTGTTGCCATCCTCGCATTCCACAAAGAAATAGCTTGAATAAAGAAGGAATAGTGAAGAAAATCAATACGATGAGTGGAACAATGGAGAAGGCGGTTAAGAGATGAGCGTAGATTTCTATTGTGGTTGGCGCAAATGTATTGAAAGTGAGGGGCTAATAAGTGGGGGAATTAGGAGAATCAAGAAATGAAAATAAGGTGGTTGCCCTTTGCTCTCTGCGCGGCCGAGAGGAACTCGAGCCTCGGTATGAAGGCTAGAAGGAACGGGGTGGGTTTTTAGTCAGTAAGAGTCTGACACTATCTCCCGCTCCACCCAAGAGCGGGGGTTGTCATAAGATGATTTTTGGCCACCGAAAAAAAAGGCCGAGTAACGTTATGCGAATTACATTTATGCCAAAATAAATTAGCCTTCAAGATGACAACATAAATGTATGCCAAAAAAAATATGGCAAAGTAATATTATGGCAAAACAAATTATACCAAAATTGTTATGGCAAAGTAATATTATGGCAAAACAAATTATATTAGCCAAAGTATATTAGGACAAAGAATAGCAAAAAGAAAAGCGCGAGTCGGACTCGCACTTGCCCAGTTTTTTATAGTAAGACCCGCCGTCTGTCGGCCTGCTTTTCTTGCGCAGTTCTCCAGTTTTGTAGATATTATTGCAATTTATCAATTATTGTAATTCTTAATACCTCTGGCAGCTATTTTTGTGAACTCATTAGTAAATTTCATCTAATAATAATGAGCATATTTATGTTATTTCAGGTATGCAGACAGACAGAACCAACTCAAATTAGAAGCTGTTGAAATTGGAGATAAAGAAGCGGAAGAATCACCTGTTGAAAGTGAAGAAGAAGAAGCCAATGATGAAGGTGCGTCATTAGAAAACAAAGGCAAAAGGAAGGAAAGGCTGAAAAGACTAATACAGGAAATATCTAAAGGGCCAAGTGAGGGAAAAGAAAATCAACCATCTGAAGAACCCGAAGTTGAAACAGAAACTAAAAAACCTGAAGAAAATGAGGAATTACTAACAAACAAGAACACTGTTGCAACAGAAATTAAAGAAGATTCTGAAGAGAAATCTAAACATAATGATGATGTTGCAGAAACTCTTTCTGTTAGTAGTGATGATAATGATGTGGATTCAGATATAGATGAACTCCATTTATTGCAGAAATTGCACTCGGGTAATGAAGCTGAAAGTTCAACACTCGAATCCTCTGATTCTGACAGTCCTATAGCAGTTTCTGATTCTATAGAATCAGGTGGCGACACTAAAAAGCAGTCAAGTGATGTCATCAGTATCGAAAATTCAAGTTACTCAGAAAGTGAGGCTGACAAAGTGGATGATGCAAAAGGCAGACTTACTGAAAATACAGAAAGTATCGAGATAACAGCTCGTGAACTCGATGATGAAATTGAAGTGCTGATCATTGTAAAAGAAGTAGATTGTTCCAATATTGAAGAAACAGCACCCACAAATGATACTATCAACACTGAGACCACAAGCTCTGATACCAAGAAGGATATCAGTAAATCAAATAACAACGAATATAGTGAGGCAGTTGAAGATATATTACTTGCGTCATCAGATGAAGAAACAGGTGGAAGTCAGGAAGAGAGTCCTTCCTCCACTGAGGGTGCATGTATAAATCTTAAAGATGATCTCATTTCAATTGATGAAACTGTTGTTGGGAGTGTTGTTGAGGAACCCGAAAACGTCGTTGAAGAAGAGACAAGTGTTAGAGTTGTTGATGAAATCAAAATAGTTGATGAAAAAGAGCCAATTACGAGTGTCGTCAATGAACCCGAAAAAGTTGACAAAGAAAAGCCAAGTGTTATAATACCTGAGAAGGTAAGTGATGTTTATGAACCTAGTGTAGTAGAAAATAGTACTAATGATGATGATGTTAAAGATGACGATAAAGTTGCAGAGGAAACAACAGCCATTGAATCTATATCTATAGAATCATCACAGGAAATAGCACCTAGTGCACCCAAGGAAGATCCTGCTCAGAATGATATCAGTATTCATTCTGATGATACCAAAGCCATTGACACTGTTACAAGTATGGATGTTGATGAAGCATGCGAAGAATTGAAGACAAATTCAAGTGTAGAAAACAATTTACCACCTGCATTGTCTTCAGAAACTTAGTAACCAAAACTTCCATGTATAAATGACTGAAGTGTGAAAATTTAATAGGTATATTTTGTTTATGTTTAAATGAGTACCCAGTTTAGCTATGATTTTAAAGCCAGTTCAAATGTCATTATTTTCTACTCATTCTATAGTAAATGAAATTCTTTTTCTGAAGACAATGTTTTTAATTTTAATTCATATAGATACTTATCTGCCTGTATAAAATGCTACTGTCTTGGAACTATGTACTAATTCTATTTCGGAAGTCAAGCCTAATTTAATTGTGAAAATACATTAAACTAGGTTTATATGCGGGGTGTAAGGGACAGCCCTCCGCAAACTTTAAGGGCTTGTTCAGTAGACGAAACTGATCAACCTTCCAAAAGATTGTTTTTCAGGAAACGAAAAAAAAATCAGTTTTTCGTTTGCGGAGGGCTGTCCCTTATCCCTTGTAGATATAATAACTGCATTTATAGCGTATATATTTTTTTTCTGTATAGCGTTCAGTGTTAATTTCTATACTTCAGTTTTAACTTCTGTAATATTTTTATGTTTACAAATAAGTTACATTAATTTTAATGTTAGAATTATTTTAAATTAGGTATGATGTAAAAACTATTTGATCACAACCCTAATCTTATCATATAATAAATAGTCTGTCAGACTTGAATAATCTTTTCTGTTTATTATTTTATGAAAACATCCGTTTTGGCTGCCTAACTAATTGAGCGAACCACCGTTATACCCTTCGAGTTAGGTTACTCCGCTCTCTACGTACAAATAAGGCTTGTTACACGTGTGGGTTGGTCTAGTGTAATTCTAGCTTAAAGCTAAACATTGGACCCCGCTTTGTAGAATGTCATCATTATCATCGTATTGCCCTACACCGTATATTTTGAATTAACTAAATAATCAAATTTAATATAATACATTTCTCTAGTCAATATATGTTTTTTAAACTTAAAAGATTTGTAACATTGATATAGTCATTATATGATGTTGCAAAAGGTTCCTCAAGTAGGTAGGTACTGAACAAATTAACCGACTTGGTATTGCATGGATCTCACAACTTTTTACGATAGAAGAATTGCGAGCTTTGGTTTTTTACAAGTTATGTTTTTGATGGCATATACATTTAATTGTATATCACCATCAAAAGCGTCAAACGAATTTGGTAAAGAAGTAATGCAGTCATGTCCCTTGTATACAATAATTGTACGAGCCGAAATTATTATTACCATATCTACTCATGTGTAGGCGGTATTCCTAAGTTTTACCTACCATTTTTATTTATTTACAAGCTTTTATTTAGTTTCACCTGTCCCGATATTTGTCTGTTATCAAATCTTGCAAATTACTTTTGACCCGGTTACCGATTGAGCTGAAATTTTGTAAATCAGATGACAATGCAAAATTATTATGACATGAAGCTGATCTGACGATGGAATTGGAAGGTGGCTATAAGAACTTGGTACTTAAATGGCACAACCCCATCGAGTTTGGGCTCGTATGATTCGTCTTGACGAGTATATACCGAGCTACAAAAGCTTGCAATGGAAAAATGATTTGTTTAAATGCTTGTTTTACTCCTTCTTAGTTACTTATCTCCCAGTTTTGGTCTCTATCGGTGTCTATCATACTGCCAAACAGTTTTTAAATAAAATGAACGTAAACTAAGGTCGTCACAACATTTATTTACAATATTTACAAAGGTCCACTCTTAAGTACATAATGTTAAATCTATCCTTATATACACAAGTCTTCAGCAACAGTATGATGCGCAAATGTCATGTGAAGCAAACTGGTCCGGGGGTGAATGTAAACTGGTGTTCCGCATCAACGAACGATAGAGGTTGGAAGTCGGTGATTGGCAGTCTCTCTGTCCTGGATGTCTTTATCTCCAGGACTATTTCACCAGTTCCTTCCTGAAAAATAAAAAATAAACTCGATTTAAAGACGTCCATATTTTAAAATTGATGGCTGTAAATTCGGTTGGAATTTACTTTAACTTTATCCAGCTTTAACTAACACAGCCTGGTTCAATGGACAGTTTTTCCGCATCAGACTCGTAAAATCGCACAATGCCATTTGATCACAATTTTAAGAAGCTTTTTTTGCAGAATCTAACTTCTTTTCTTTATATCAACGTACGTACTTGTGAAAGTCCTGTCAAAATCGGTCCAGCCGTTTCGGGGATTTTCAGGAACAAACAGACTGACATATAGGAAACAGATATTTTAAAAATTACATTTTTGATATAGGTATCGTTTGTTCTATGCATTTAGAAAAAAATGTTATTTCGATGTTACAAATATACACTACAATTTTATTTATATGAATAGATATATAGATACCTTGCAGTCGTCTTTTATCAGTTGTGGTTCTCTAAACTCCACGGAGTTGTATCCGAAAAGTTTGAGGTGGTTCTGTCTGGTCAAATCGCCTGGGATGTCGGATCTGAAACCAAGTTGAGAATACATCTTTACTCATCTTCGTACGTTTCAGAAAGTTATGTGGGATACTGATCATAAATGGTTGAATTTGAACATCAAGTAGGTACCTACAGACGACGTAGAATAGAATAGGATTAACTTTATTGTACAACTAGCTTTCCGCCCGCGGCTTCGCCCGCGTGAACTACAGTTTATATCGCGCGGGCAGAGACCCGTGCTCAGCAGTGGAATTATAGGTAGCCTATGTGTTATTCCAGTGTCTCTTCTACCTACCTACCAAATTTGATCTAAATCCGTTCAGTAGTTTTGGCGTGAAAGCGTAACAGACAGACAGAGTTACTTTCGCATTTATAATATTAGTAGGGATATAGTAGGGATAAAAGGTAACAATTTTACCGAAACATAAATCTAGGATGGGTATCATCATCATCATCATCATTTCAGCCGTAAAACGTCCACTGTTGGACATAGGCCTCCGCCAAGTGCCACCACAATGAACGGTCCTGAGCGTCTCGCATCCATCGGATTCCCGCAACCCGTACTAGGTCATCGGTCCACCTTGTAGGAGGCCTTCCAACGCTACGTCTTCCGGTACGTGGTCACCATTCCAGAACCTTTCGGCCCCAACGGCCATCCGCTCTGCGAGCAATGTGCCCTGCCTACTGCCACTTAAGTTTGGCAATTCTTCGCGTTATGTCGGTAACCTTGGTTTCTCTATGATGGGTATATTGGGGTCTTATCGCTGACAGCGATATTTACCGGACAACCTTAAGGGGTGACCAGACAGTTGCAAAGTAGCGTTCTAACTAAGGTTACCTTGGTTTATGTGTTTGATTTGTGATGCGGCTACATGGATGTACTACCATGCGCCAACACGTAGGTAGTCGGAAAAACGCGCCTCCCAACCAAGGGCGTTGAAGGTCATGGTTTACAACTGCTGTCTACACGGATTGAAAATGGCAAGGTCACCTTGGTTGGGACGTTGGTTTGCAACCATCTGGTCACTCCTTTAGAATTATCATCATCATATCAGCCGAAAGACGTCCACTGCTGGACATAGGCCTCCCCCCAGCCTCCTCCTCCTTTAGAATGGACTGTAAGAACTTAAACTAAAAAAGGCGTACGTACCTCTGTGGGGCCTTAGTATTCACACAAGAGTATGTGAAATTCTGCCTGGCTCCGTTTGACAGCAATCTCAAGAATCGAAGTTGTATTGCACCAGATCCTTCACCATCGTAAGTAAGCTATAAAAAAAAACAATGTATTTTATTTTTTAACTAGCACTTTGCCAGCATCATATATCATGAGAATGGTTTTTAAAAAAAACTTTGAATTACCGTCAAAATAGAGGGTAGTTTTGTAAAACGAATAATCAAAACCTTTTTTATTTATACTTTAGGATTATAATTTAATTCATGAATCCCCAAGCGACACCCGGTGGCCGCGCATCTATTGTCTTACTATTGTGTCTCTAATTGACGGTATCTGAAGGGTTAAACTTGGCATATAGTAGCCACTATTTGGTATAAACAATGTTGTTATTTACCCTGTATCCATTGTCAGATTGCGAGAATTTGTGTGCTGTGGCATCACCAGTGAAGATTGTTGGTTCCCTCTCGTCTGGGTATACGCAGGTGCTATGGCCCTTGCAGTAAACACTTATGGGTCGTCCGCCTGTTGCTGCCCCACGAGCATCGATCCAGTAGTATCCTATGGCAGAGGTAAATATTTAATAACATTAAAAAAATTTACTTCTAAAGCCAACAAGGTATCTAATAATTTGACCTGAACTAGAACTGGAGATTGATTTCCACCTTACCCTTGGGTCGCCTGGTCCAGAGAAGTAATTGATTATGTGAAATGAGTTAAAAGAACATTTGCTCTATCGTCAAAACCAGTCGAAACCCATAATGCTCAAATGACATAACGTTTACTTCACAACCACATATTACATAATTTTTATTTAATATAACGTTCAGTGTACATAACAATAAAAAAATAATTTATACTAATTGACACTATATCTGTAAATTGTCATTTTGTATCCTAACAGTTGAACGAAGAGCGAGTTTGGGAATTTACCTACGTTCTCCCGTCATCTCCTTCGAACCAGTGAGGTTTGAAGGAGATGACGGGAGACAGTGAACCAGCAAGAGTACAAACGTCATCCCCTTCATGTTAGGTTTCTTTTTTATTCAAGCTTTTATGTTCAATAGATCAAGTAAATCTTATAGGTACTATATGAACATTATTTAATTACATGTTATGTCAATTGAAGATCATAAGAAACAAAATTATATTATCAGTTGTTAAGTAGATATATTATACACGTAGAATACGTAATTCAATCTTATAAGTTTTTGTTATTACCGTCAGTGAGATTAACGTGCGAAGTCCTGAGATCACGACAAGACAGTGCGGGATAGCTCCTGGTCCCTCGCGGCCTCCTCACTGCCTCAAGTGCTCCTCGCGCTGCCAAGACACCCGTCATCACTTCCTTCACCCATTCTATGTCTTCCTCTGCAAAGATGTTGGCAAATTTTGTTAGCAGTTTCTTTTCTACTAAGTAGGTTGAGCTTGAAGTTAGATGGATTGATGGTTTAATAATTTAGTATGTGTATAGCGTGTTGCAAAATAAACCCTTTTAAAAAGAGTCAAGTCCGTTCCATCGTTGGCCCACTAGACGTCCAGCCATCCTCCCATACGTCCAACTCCAAAGCATTTGGGGAATATATTCCTTGTGCGTACACAGCTAAGTGGCTGTGGTGTGTGTGGAGTGGTTGTGTACTGTTGGTGGAATTCGATACCGGAGTTTGTGTTTTCTGATAGCTGCAACTTGGGGTATTAAGGTCAAGAGTGAATAGGTTACTTGTATCTAATCAGGTGAAATAGCGATCAAACGCGAGCCTATTCATAACAAAAATTAATAAATAATATGAGTAACGGCATGACTATAATCTACCTTCATCGAAATTATCTTCAGTAACGGATTCCATAGACTGCATCTCTACACTGCGACGTCTTCTGGTGTAAGAAGAGAATAGTTCAGGAGGTATCTGTGGGGTTGGAGCAGGTGGGCCTGGTGGTCCAGGGGTTCCCGGCGGTCCCGGAGAACCTGGTCTTCCGTCTGGTCCCGTGGCGCCCTTTGGTCCTAGAGGGCCTTCAGGTCCTGCTGGCCCTATCGGCCCGGTATCTCCTTTTAGTCCTGGAGGTCCTACGGGTCCCTGAAATAAGAGATTTTTACGAAATCATGGTATATTATATTATTAGGTTTTTCAAGATGAATCCTTAATTCAATTAAAAATATTTTACTTCACATATGGGCACTTATATTTCGACAGAAGCTAGTATAAGACTCCAATTGGTCTTTTCCTACAGAGAAGAACCGGGAAGAAAAATTAACTAGTATAAAACGGTTTCTCTTTTAAAAACATGATTGATTTCTACAATGTTACATAATACTTGACTTATGAGAGGACAGAATCAAATAATAAAACATTCATTTAAAAAAAAAGGTGATTATAATAAAAAAATAGCCTATAAGTCAGTGGAGTCTACAGTGTCATTAATCATTGTAAAAAAGAAGCTATATAATAATAAACCTAACAAAAGACATGTTTATATAATATTAATAATTCTGAATGGAAACATGTCCTCAAATAAAGTTTGTCAAAAGTGTAAGGAAAGTAAAAAAAATATTAATATATATACCATTTCTCCTTTAGGTCCAGGTGGCCCAATCGGACCTGGCAGACCTTGCTTCCCAACCTCGCCTTGATCACCTTTCAATCCCATTGGCCCAGTATCGCCAATGTGACCTTTTGGTCCTCTGTTGCCTTTTTCGCCTCTTATTCCCTGGTTACCTGGAGGCCCTGGCTTGCCTGGTGCACCTGATGGTCCCATTATTCCTGGGGCGCCATTTTCACCCTGGAAAAAACACGATATTTTTATTATCTTTTTTAAATCTTTTTGGTTTCTATGGATTGCCAAATAAAGTACTTCAGAAGTTCAGATCAGTACGTAAGTAAGATGTTTTAGATATAATCGCGATAAAAAAAAGGTGACTAGCTCACTACACTATTCCCAACTACTGTAATTCCTTAAAACTAGAACGTTGGAACTACATGAACTTACAGTAGGCCCCGGCATTCCCCTTAAGCCTCGCTGTCCTTCTGGCCCTGCTGGTCCGGCTGGTCCATTTGGTCCTTGTTCTCCCGGAGCTCCTTTGGGACCCATATCACCCTTTTCTCCTGTTAAACCGGGACTGCCTTGAAGTCCTGCTGGACCTTCTGAACCCTGTTAATGAAAACCATATACGTGTTAAATTACAATATACTGCTAAAAGTGAAATGTATTATTTTGTAAAAAAAAAAACTTACCGGGTTGCCAGGCATCCCTGTCTCTCCGGGTTTCCCTGGCGGTCCCACTGGCCCAGGTGATCCTGGAGGCCCCGGGTTACCTTCAGGTCCGTCGGACCCTGGTTCACCCTTAATTCCTTGTAAGCCTGTTTCTCCTCTTTCTCCTGGGAATCCGGCAGCTCCACTGTCTCCTTTCGGTCCTTCGGGGCCAGGAGGTCCTTTAGGTCCGGTTTCGCCTTGTAATCCTGTGGGCCCATCATCGCCTTTCGGTCCTACTGGTCCTCTAGGTCCCTGTAAATATGAATTATAAATAATGGCTTGTTTCTTTGTTGATTGCGATTCCAATCAGTTTCGGATGCAATGCTTAGATGTTTACCAGTTTTCCTTCAGGGCCTTGAACACCTGGAGGACCAGGGGCCCCAGGACTGCCAACATCACCCTGTTGTCCCTCAGCGCCTCGCGGGCCTGCTTCACCTTGCACGCCTTTAGGTCCTCGGCGCCCTGGAGGTCCAGAAGGTCCAGCTGGTCCTGACGCCCCTGTAAACAGAAAGATGTGATAAGGTAACTTAAAAATTATCAGTTTTTTTTAATCTAATATTGCTTGGTGTAACTATTTTGTGGCCCAGGAAATGCATGTAGGTTTTTAATAAATGTAATAAAGAAAAATGATGCAAAAAGAGTTGAGATATTATAAAAAAAAAATTGTGTTCATTTTCATTTCAATAAAGATTCACCTTATTGATTAAAGCCATTAAAGTACAGGTGTTATTTTTTGGACTTTAGTTAGTTCGATTCCCGGGTTTGTCAAGATAATTTTCAAAATACTTGCGTACAGTTATGTTTCTTAAAAAAACATAAAGGAATGTTTTATGTGAGTGCAGTTTTTTATCTCCAGTATTTAGTGAACTTTCCCTTCAGATGGTGAAATTCACTATGTATTGATATAGTTACAAAATATCATGTCGATACCTATTGCTCTGTTCTGGTGTGACAGATGGACAAACTAAGCTATACCGCTTTCACAATATGGAGACGATAATACAACGTTACATGAATTGACAATACTCTTTATCATGAACAAATTTTAGTATGGGACCAAATCTGAAAACACGTAAATAATCTAAAAATCTTCAAAATGTGCTGAACGGCTGTTTATTTATATTAGGATATGCCATACCTAAAGCTCCAGCATCTCCGATATCTCCCTTAGATCCCTGTTGTCCTTTGGTCCCTTGTGGGCCAGCGGGTCCGAGAGGTCCAGGTGGGCCGCGGGCGCCGTCTGTACCCGATGGTCCAGGAGCACCTGTTTCTCCAGGCGGACCTTTATCACCGGGTAAACCTACTGGTCCAGCTTCTCCTCGAAGACCTTGTATACCAGGTGATCCGGGTGGACCCTAAAAAAACAGTCAACCATTCAAAGATTCGTATTTGTTCAATTGAATTGTTATTGCTAATCGTATTATTAAACTTACAGATTCTCCCATAGCTCCTTTGAAGCCCTTTTCTCCGGGTGGTCCAGCTTCTCCTTTGTCACCGTCTTCACCAGGTGGGCCTACTGGGCCAGGGGCTCCAGTTAGTCCTCTTGGTCCAGGCAACCCGTCACGACCGATGGGCCCTTCAAAATCAATTGAGTTTTAGTTAGAAACAGATTTAAAGGCACACAGGTACATTATTGAGAAAAAATACGGGTTAGCAGTTTACTGACCTACTGGTCCAGCTTCACCAATTTCCCCTTTCTGTCCGCCTGGTCCTGGCGGCCCTCGTTGTCCTTCACGCCCTTGTGGTCCCTGCGGCCCTTCGCTACCGGTCTCGCCAGGCTCTCCCTTGTCTCCTCTGATACCAGCAGGACCAGGTGGACCTAAGTCACCTTTAGCTCCAGGTATTCCCTTTAATATTAACATTTTTTTTATATTGTTAGACATACCTCCAATTTTCAATTCTCTAATATTGGCAAAACTAATTAGGTAGACCTACTTTCATATTATAAATTACTAATTGCTTAACGATGGGATACTTACAGCAGCTCCCGGTAACCCAGGATC
The DNA here is from genome assembly GCA_949319445.1 of Mythimna lalbum. NCBI lineage: Eukaryota > Metazoa > Arthropoda > Insecta > Lepidoptera > Noctuidae > Mythimna > Mythimna lalbum. Next base: position 17,069,559 of record OX439346.1, on the reverse strand, counting down.
TCCGTTATTTCCAGGCGGGCCTGGAGATCCAACAGGTCCAGGTTTTCCTTCGGGGCCCGCAGGTCCAGGTGGCCCTTCTTTCCCTACTTCTCCTGGAGTGCCCACGTCTCCCGGCGTTCCAGGAATGCCTGAGGCACCGGGTGGGCCTGGTGGACCCGGCTCTCCATTTTGACCTTGAGGTCCGACAGGGCCTGAGGGTCCAGTCAGTCCGATTGCGCCGGGATCACCCTGTTTTAAAAGTAACAGTTAAATTCGGACGTCAACAGAGATTTTTAATGTGTATTTTGAAATCTATGATCATTTCTAACCGTAGGGCCTCGTTCTCCCGGTGGGCCAGGTAAACCAGCTTTCCCATCAGGTCCAGGGGGACCCATAGCTCCCGGAAAACCTCGTACTCCTTCTAGACCTTGTGGTCCTCTCTCGCCGGTTGAGCCAGGTGGTCCTGGTTGTCCCGTATCTCCTTTAGGTCCTGGAGGCCCGTCTGAGCCTCTACGTCCACGTGGTCCTCTGTAGCCCTAAAATTATGTTTAAAAATTACAATACCAAAATGAGGCTAGGTCCTAAGTCAAAGTTTATAAAATACTCACCCTGGGGCCAGTTTCACCGCGATCACCTTGCTGTCCTACTAAACCCTATGAATAAAAAATAAATAATTTAATCATTTGTAACGAAGAATTTCATAATTATATTACTTATATTTTATAAGGTTGTAAGGATTACTACCATTAATCCTTTCGTTCCTCGTCTGCCTCTCCTTCCTGATGCTCCCTTGTCACCCTTTTCACCCTGGCTGCCTGGATATCCTTGTGGCCCTTGAGGACCGGTCGCCCCCTTTTCTCCGGCTGGGCCTATCAGACCAGTTTCGCCCCTTGGTCCTTCTACTCCCTAAAATGAATGTGATAAATAGTGAGATTTTGTGTGAAAAAAAAAATTTAAATAATAAAAGAGTTAGTTTTACCTTTTGTCCTTCAAGTCCCTCAATGCCAGGAGGTCCAGGTTCTCCTGTTAATCCTCGTTCTCCTTTTGGTCCCATGTCACCCTTTTCTCCTTCAATACCTGTAGAGAAAAGGTACGTTTAGAACTATACGTTATTTAAGTAAAACGAAGCCAGTGTCAAAGTTATAATCCTTGCCTCGTATTCCTTTATCTCCTTTGTCTCCTGGGAAACCTCGTGGACCCTCGTCTCCCTTTAAACCACGACTTCCAGGAAATCCCAGCATTCCCTGTTAATAAGATATTGGTTTTACAAATGTCATAATGTGTAAAAATTGTAACGCACCATACTGCTAATAAAATATCTTTATCTTTACTATTGATATCAGCACAAACCTGTGGTCCCTGAGGGCCTACGTCTCCAGGTGATCCTTGCTGTCCAGGGTTTCCGGGCGTGCCTGGGGACCCCTCTGGGCCAGGTAGTCCTGATATACCTGGTTTTCCTTGAGGACCCTGCAAAATATACTCAGTCAAGGTAATTTAGGTTTCACTACAAGTAAAATCGTATTATTATACATAAAACGTTTTCTAAGTTACCTGAAGTCCTGGTGCTCCAGTAGGACCTTGAGGTCCCGATGAGCCTGGGGACCCGATTGTACCCGGCTGTCCTGGTGGTCCCGGGGGACCCGGTAGGCCACTCGAACCCTTTGCTCCATGGGGACCTTCTAGACCAGGTATGCCTGGGTAACCGATAAGTCCTGGAAATCCTCTAGGTCCCATAAATCCTCGAGGTCCCTAAAATAGACAGATTTTTGTAGTTTTATAATTAATTTAATACGATTAGTTCATTCAATGTCTACTAAACATTAATAAGTTTATAAATTCACCAGTTCTCCTGGAATTCCCGGTGGTCCAGGGGCTCCGTCATCTCCCGGTGGTCCGTCTTGACCAGGCGCTCCTGCTTCACCTTGTAACCCCGCGCTTCCTCGTTCACCTTTGTCCCCAGGCATACCAGGAAGTCCTGGGTAGCCTTGCTCGCCTTTAGTGCCTGGAGCACCCGTTGATCCCCTCTCTCCATCCCTGCCTGCGTGACCTCGTCGTCCTAATCTTCCTGGTGGGCCTTGTAAACCTCTTGGACCTGGTGGACCCTAAAATAAAAGTCATTGTGTATAGCTAATATCGCACAAAATTAAGGTTAAATTGATGAACCTAACAATTTGTAGACTTACAGGTTCTCCTTGCTCTCCCAGTTCTCCTTTCGCACCTTCAGGGCCAATCTCGCCTTCTGGGCCTGGTGGACCCGTTAGCCCCATTGGGCCCTCTGCTCCACGCATTGCTGCCTGTATTATTTTTCAAGTTATTAGTTTAAGAGCCTTACAAACATATTAGTCATATAAAAGATTACATTTAAAAGAACAGAACATACCATATGTTGTGAGAACATTTGTCGAAGAGCTTCTGATTGAGCGTCGGGTCCTTTATCAGTTGACGACTGTTGTAACTGCAAATAATATCGTTTATTAATAGATAATATTTGAAAATAGAGAGAGGATTGGAGGGAAATATTCTTCAGCTGAAGGTTATACTTACAGGAATAACAAAAACATTGCCAGGAGGACCTGGGAATCCTTGCGAGCCTTCAAAGCCAGGTTTGCCTGGCTCTCCCTTTGGGCCCCTTGGTCCTTGCGGACCTGGTGGCCCGGGGTATCCTCTAGGACCCATGTATGTGCCAGAACTGCCGTAATCATAGTAAGTTTCAGATGAATCGTAGTTGGAGGTTGAATTGTCCTGAAACAAGTATTAATTAATAGTTGCTAAAAGATTGAACAACAGAAAATGGCATAAGCATCGGTAATATTTGTCAAGCTTTTATTTAGTTTCACCTGTCCCGATGTTTGTCTGTAATCAAATCTCGTAAATTAAATTTGATCCACTTCCCGGTTACCGATTGAGCTGAAATTTTGCATGCATGTGTAAATCAGATGTCAATGCAAAATTATTAAGGAGGTGATCCGAGGATGGAACCGGAAGGTGGCTATATGAACTTCGTAGTTAAACGACACAACCGAGTTTGTATGATTTTCATTAAAAGCTTGTTTGAAATGTCAAGTACGTGAAACACAGTAGATACCCTAAATATACTCGAAATCTTTTGTTTTAAATGGGTATTCTTTTTCATCCCCGAATTCCACAAAAAAATAATCAAGTTAATAAACAGAATGACGTTATCTTACTTGGTAACCGGGTTCATCCGGAGGATGTGTGAGCCAATCTGTGTCTTCCGTGGTCGTCATAGGGCTGTAGGTAGTCTCGGTGACGGCGAGGGTGCTCCCAGACACATCCGCTTCGTCAGCGTCCCCTCGTTTAGACTGGAACACGATACGTTATGGAAATAATCTCACGTGTCATAAAAACATGATAATTCCATTAAAAATCCCGTATTGAGGTGTCGGTGATACCAAAAATAAAATGAAAAGAAAATTGTTGTTGTACAAATGAGGTCTTTTTTGTACATTATAATAAATTAACATGACAAACCTATTACGATTTCTTTCCATTTTTACCCGATTATGCTAGAAAGAGAGTTTCTGTTTTGAAAAAAAAGTGCTTGTTTTGTAAAATGTATTATTCACTTTGATTTAGTCACTGAAGATTCAATTAATTTTCAATTGAATTTGTTTTTTTCTTTATCTATTTCCTACTTACTATAAAGTTTTTACAGGGTAACTTATTGTGTTAGAGTATTTTCTGATACAAATATTGAACTTACTCTCGGAGTAGTCCGATCAACAACGTTTTCTTCAACTTCGGGTTCGATCTCAAATGGCGTCGGTGGCGGCGGTGGAATTATATACTCGTTGTCATCCGTAAAACTACCAAATATGCTGTTTTCATCTGAAATAAACGCACAATTTAAACAACAGAAACTAGCACTATTTAATACAGATACTTAACCTTGAAATGTATAGATTTGATACCTGAATCTGTGGATGCAGTTGGAGAGTACTGGTTGATTGGGAATGAGTTAGCGACCTGCCAGACTGGTTCAGGCGTTGTCAATACTCTGGTAGGCCAGCGAGAATTCGACTCGTTTCTATCAAAGAATCGGTTCCGACTGTGAGAACCAACCCTCCTTCGAACGTCGTCTTCTGTTATTGTTCCTAAGTTTGGATGCTCAGTTGTATCCTGCCGTGGTGCAGGTTCGTAGAGGATGGGTTTGATTTCTGGTGGTAACTGTGCTGCTGCTAATGGGACGTATGGCAGTCCAGGTCCCCCTTTACAGTCAGGCGCTATTGATAAGCACATGTCGTAAGCGACGTCCGGTTTGTTGGCGAATTGCAGTAACTCGATATCACCCTAGAAGAAAATGGTAAAGTTTTACTGAAAATCGTAGGCAACCTAAGTATGCACAGTTTTCTCCTTTGCAGCTTTGTCCTTAAAAAAAAGCTGCATATTTATATTCTTCTTCTATTTTTTATTTAAAAACGTTCCTTCCTTTTACAAATTACTCCTGTATCGCATCTATGACATAAGATTATAAAAAAAAACCAACATAAACATTTAAACTCGCATGATAGATAATTATATCCAAAATCCAAGGTACTCAGACCCGGAATAAAAAAAAAACAAAATTGAAAATGTTTTTAGCTCACAGCCTACATTTCGCTCTTGCATCCGTCTTTGTCCTTATTATCATTACTGCTTAGCAGCAGAAGGCGACCGCTGCCCAATAGGCTAGTTGCCGTAAAAAATGTAATTAGTCCGTCTTTTGGATTATTCAAAAATAAGGGACACGTATTTTTTTATTTGTAAATTAAACCAAAAATTAAAAAGATGTAACGTCACCCCGCGCTGCATTTTTTGCACGGGGTGACGTCATACGTAAATTTAATAGGCTATATCTTTTTATTTTTTGTTTAATCGAAAAGAGAAAAAATACGTGCCCAATATTTTTTATTATCTAAAATACAGACTAAATAAAATGTAGTTATTTTTATCCTGGAAACTACCCAATTCATGTTGCTTTGTAGTTTTTCCAATGGCGCTGTGTTTTTCAACCTACCTCATAAAACTGGTCGGCAGTGACTTGAGAACCAACTACCAGGGCTCCAGCCAGGTTGAAGGTACTGCCAGGCTTGCGGTCCAGTCGTAGTGTTCCCCTCACTTCACAGTCCACGAGAAGAGTTGCCGAATCGCCTTTGATACTGATCGCTATGCGATGCCATCTGAGATAAAGCCACAAATATGTATTACTTTCATTAAAAAAAACAAAATATCTACACGATACCATTACTAAGTATCAATTTAACTCTAAAATATCAACCTAATAAGTAAAAAGAAACCCGGGCAAGTGCGAGTCGGTCTCACGCACTGAGGGTTCCGTACAAACTTACGTCTTATGAAAACAGTATAATTCCCGAATTGAATTATGAATATTTGTACAAATCGCATTTTTTTTTGTGACGTAATAGTTATCAGATTGGTTCCTATACTTGTGCTATGAAACTTTGCTTCATGCCAAATTTCAGGATTCTAAACGGCCGTATCTTTTTTTTTTCGTTAATTCATGAATCCCCAAGCGACCACCGGTGGCCGCGCATCTATTGTCTTACTATTGTGTCTCTAATAGACGGTATCTGAAGGGTTAAATCGAAATTTTATTTTTTCACAGCTTCAAGGGTCCACAGACCCACCACAGACCCATATGGTTTTAATTTTAACTCGATACCTCTGCGCGTTCCCGAGACAAAGGGTCTTGAAAAACAGGCAGACTGACAACAAAGTGATCCTAAAAGGGTTCCGTTTTTTCCTTTTGAGTCACGGAACCTTAAAAATACAGACAAAGGTTGGAAAATATTTTTCTCCTTACAATAAAAATACTTCATTCAAGTATTTCGGTGGGCGACATTCCACAAATAAATACTAGTACTATATTAGTTCTAAAACATTTGATAATTGCACTCAAACTTCACGTGCCCAAAGGTTATTTCATTAGATTAAGAAATACCAACAAAGTTATTTTAACATTGTTTCTAATCTAAACAAATAAGGATCGTTTCCAAGAATGCCAAGTCCGAAGTAATTATTATACTTTATTTATTTTGTCGAAAAAGTTTCTTTTTTGTGTTAGAAAAATAAAGTATACCTACTCTATCAAACTCTTAGTACTCAGTTTTTTATTGAATTCCACAATGTACCTATATAGTAGTAGGAGGGAGGCTTTAACTTTTCTTTTTTAGTTAACCATACAAGCTTTTCTCACAAAAATCACTTCAACACTGAAAAAAAAAAACAACACACATCTTTTTTTCTACAAATATTCAAAACTGTTCTAGAACTGCAAAATCCTTAAAAGCATATTTTACAAGCCAGTCCGTTGGCTATTATAAAAAAACATAGATTAAAAGTGAATAAAGTCGGTAAAAAGTAACCTATACAAATCTACGCTCAAACGTTGTGGATGAGAAATTTGTTCAAATTTGTTTGGGTGAGAAATTCTATAAATTGTAAATTATCACGCTCAGTTCCCACATTTTTTGAGATACGCCACTGTCATTCTCAAGATGCGTTATGTCTATGTGGCCAATCTATGCTGTGGCCAGATCTTAGAAATTGTTCACTTCATGGTATGGTCAAGTAAAACTGGCCAGATTGTTTTAAAGTTTGAAGATATTTCTTGTTTGTTTATTTTTAGATAGATAGCCACTCCATGTAAAACACAGGTATTCAGCCGCATTCCGTTAGACTCGAAGCCTACCTACCTATAGCTAATTGGGAAAAATCTAGGAAGATGATGTCGTTGGTAAAAAAATAATTAAAAATTTCAGCTCAATCACTTGAAGATCTGCTTCAAAATTGAGTTGCAAGATTTGAGTCGAACAAACCTACATAAATAGCAAGTTAATAAAAAGCTTCTAAAAAAATTATAAATACCTTCCATCAGCGATATCGACCCGGTAGGTGAGGAGCTCATGGTCGGCAGGGTCCCCCCTCGTGTCCTCATAATACAGCTCTATCAGGTTGCCCACCACCAGCTGCAGCTGTTCGTCACCAGCGTCCGAATACAAGATGAATATCGGATTCTGGTCCGTTCCTGTTTCAGAGATTACTTTTTTTTTAGGGAAACTAATATATTCAAGACGTAGCTTGGCTATGTAAACAGATTTGGGTTATACATAAAAATACTTTGAAGATAAATTATTGAACAGGCTTAAAATTGGGTAAAAAGAGCTTCATTTTCGTAGCTACGTGCTATCATAGCACATAGGTACTTACATATAAATATACTGCAGTACTTATTTTGAATAATGTTGTCCTGTATTTTTCTTTGTTTATGTGGTGTACAATAAAGAATATAATAAAGAATAAATAAATAAATACTACTGGAGTACTTCGACGCCTGAGTGTACTTTGTGTTTTGTATTTTATTTATGTACGTTATGTATTTATTTAGGTTTTAGTATAAGTAAGTAGTTTAAGTTTTTTTATGTACATATGTAAATTTTATTAATATATTGCATATTTGTAGCTGCGTCATAGCACTTATAAATATACTACTGATATGGTGTACCTATCATATGCGTAACACGACGCATAGGTTAGGCCTTCTGTAACTTTCTTTTGTTTAACCAAACCACGTGACTTAACGCAAAATCTTAGGATCTAAACTGAATGGTAGAAGGTATGGAGCTATGTCAATTAGAGACACAATTGTAAGACAATAGATTCGCGAACGCCGGCGATCGCTTGGGGATTCATGAACTAAGGTGTATAGCTCCATCCCTTTTACTTGCTCGTACGATTGACATGGTAAGGCCCCTATATTATGGGTGCGTCCACAAACATATAAACTTACGAACACAAGACACTCAGATGATCCGAAACTACTATCTCTTGGGCATACAAATAATTGTCCTAAGCGGTAATCGAACCCGAGACACGCAATGCAATAGCCAATCGCGCCGTCAAATATTAGGCATCTAAGTGTCCCCGCAAACGGGATACAAAAAAAACGCCGCTTCAAGCTTCTTTTTGAGGCGGTCTTTTTTTGGCTCGTGTGTGGCGGCGCCGTCACAAAAAAACGCTTGAAGCGGCTTCAAGCTTCTCCGGATACAAGGTGTCACGCACTTCAGCTGTTTTTTGCGGCCGCTTCTAGCGTTTTTTTTTTGTGGCGGCGTTTTTTCGAGGTCCGTATGCGGGGACGCTAAGAACTAAACATATAACTTTTAATTATATCGTTATTCGATAATTTAAACAACTACTTAACACTGATTGCAATTAGTTTTATGTTTTTCGTCTTAATTGAATTTGTATAAGAATAGAAGACACTTCTGAAACTTAAATGTAAATATTCCAAATCGGTTAATGATCACACAAATTCTTGCTAACGCAAATTCCTTTCGTTATTGCACTGTTGTGTATTGTCGTGAGATTTGAAGTACCTTTGTAATGGCGCCGTTTGAACCCTCTTAATAGTCGACAAGCCGGAAAACCCCTGAGAGAAAGTGATTATGTTGTTTAGGTTATAACCGAGACGCGTTTAGATAGGTATTGAAAGTAGGTGTTAAGTACGAAGCTCGTTTTTGCGATTTGTACTTAATGTTTTTTTTTACAGGGCTGTCTAGACCCAAGTTAAGCAATACAAAATTTCTACGTACATACATATACAGATAAATGACACCCAGACACAGAACAAATGATCGTGCTCATCATACAAACATTTGTCCTGGGTGGGAATCGAACCCACGAGCTCCGGCTTAGCAGTCAGGTCCACTAACCACTAGACCAACAAGCCTGTCAATGAAATGTGAAACAATAAAAAAAAATATCTCACCTGGCAATCGAACTACAGCCAAAATTGAGAAGTCTTCTGGAAAACTGTTGTAGAACATTCCAGCGGCCAGTCGGTGTAGAGTAGCGTTTTCATTCAGGGCAAAAGCGGTGTAGTCGGACTCGTTTTCTAGGGGGGACTGGCACCGCCCGGGGGCCCGAGTCACCCCATCAGGGAGCTCGTCGTTGTCCCGGACCACAGACAAAACATCGAAAAATTCTGTCTCAGTCTCATCTGAAATATAAAGTTACATTAGAATTCATAGTCAACATTCTACGAATACTGTCGTGCCTTAGGGACAGACAGTTTATTTGATGACATTAGATCCAGGTCTGCAACAAATACGACGTCGATATCTCTAACCTAATCCACTTGACCCCTTACTTGATTCCCTGTGGGGTCATACGCCTGATCTCACCATTGCTTTTAGTCTTACAACTTCTACTATTTATTTTAAGAGCCGCTGTTTTTCTAAGAAGGTGCCATCAAAATTGTATGCGCAGTCATGCGTCTCGATATCGCAATAAAAGCGTTTAAAGTTTATTTACTCACCGTCCCCAGTGCCCCCACTGAGTGCGCAAAACAATAATACAAGGAGGAATAGTCCTTTTGTCTGTGGAGCCATTGTGGCCCGAACAAATATGTGAGGTGGTTGATGTTTATATTTGGTCCCATCCCGGAGGGCGCGCGAGGGTTGTTAGTCCGAGGCTGTGGGGTGTCGCAGCCTCTCGCCGAGCTCGCGGGAGCTGCGGCTCATGTCTGTCAGCTAGCCAGCGGCGGCAGGCACGGTACTGAGCCTCCGAGCCGCCGCCACCACACCACATCGTCAGCCATCTTTATTGCAATGGTGTCAAAATAATGAACGCTAATGAAACGGCAGAGATCGTAAACTATCTTCATAGAATATGATCTGAAGCAATTATGAATCTGATAGCGGTTGCAGCTGCAGTATTTGTGTAGTGACCGTTGTTCATTATGAACAAAACAGTTTAGGCTCAGTCACTGAAAAATATTAATAGCTGTGTTTAAGTAGAGATACATCATCATCATCAGCCTTTTTAATGTTCCCACTGCTGGAATTCAGGCCCCCTCTCTAGGAGAGGGAATCGGCCGTAATCCACCACGCGAGCCTAGTGCGGGTTGGTAAATGTTACATGTTTTCAAATTTTTAGTTCCAGGATATGCCAGTTTCCTCACGATGTTTTCTTCACCGTTTTGAGAGCAGTGATAATGAAATAAATTACACAAAGTAATGCGTCTGGCAGGGTTTGAATTCGCGACCTATAACTCGTAAGTCGGAGCCATTACCACTCGTCCACCACTGCTCTCTAAGTAAAGACAAAAACAAACTCCACATGAATCATGTTAATCAGAGTTTGGTAAATAATAATAACCGATACCGATGATAAAAACAAAAATAATATCGTGTTTGCTTTTGTAAAATGTTGATATTGCCTGCCTTGCGTATATTGATCAAATCCAATTTGGTTCCAGTTCTATCAACTCTCTAATGGAGATACATTTGTTTTGTGACTAGACAACATATTTGTGCGCGTCCAAGCACTGATATACCGATGTCGATGTACTTTAAGAGGTACAATGAGTACACATTACCATCGTCATGTTCAAGATAATGTACAATTGTAAATGTTCTTCAATTCGTATGAATTACCTAATTGCCTAAGTTACAAGAGTTAATGAATAGTCGGTTTTACAATGTTCCCTCTGTTGGGACTCAGGCCTCGTCTCTAGGAGAGAGAATGGGCCGTAATCCACCACGCGGGCTCAGTGCAGGTTGGTGGATGCAGTACCGTAACCAGCCTTTTATGCGCCCGGTGCGTGCTACCATAACTGCGCCCCTAGAAAAAGAAATACAAACAAAAAGGACTAGGTATATAATTTTTGCACCACTTTGGGGGCTGCGCCCTGTGCCTGGGCACCGCTGGCACCGCCCTATTTACGGCACCGGGTGGATGTCACATGTCTTCAAATTTTTGGTTATAGGACATGCCGGTTTATTCATGATGTTTTCCTTCATCGTTTTGAGAGCAGTGGTGATGAAATAAATTACACAAAGTAATGCGCCTGGCTGGGTTTGAACCCGCGACCTACAACTCGTAAGTCGGGGCTGTTACCACGTAAGGTCTTGAATAATTCAATGATAAATCTACTCGTACTTAGGCTTGATGCCTAGGCGTGTCTAAACGGTCTCTCTAAACGCCTACATCCACTTCAGAAGGTTGTTCTGAGGAACTGTTGACTCTTCAGGGTCATCGTATTGAGAACTAAAATTGGATATTCGTTGTTCCAGACTTTTTTGGTTCAAATATCTTGCTAGGGTTAATCTTTAATCAGAATGTTTTATTTTTTACTTCTTACACTCTGTATGGAGCGTGGCAAGAATTGTCAGACTTTTACTTCAGTTGCACTTTGCGTTTCAGTAAGTACCGCGATATCTTACTCTTTCAAAAAATCACGCAGCCCAATCAAAGTAGCTAATGTTGTGTAAGGATATGCTGTTCACGGACCTCACGCTACAGCCACAAATGCCGCCACGAGAAGCTATAAGTGCACATAAAGGACGCTGAAGCGCGCGACAGCCAGTCGTGGCCGGTGGCTGCTGCTTTTTTTTACCTATACGGGCAGTATCATAATGGACTCTGACGAAGAAGGTTTATACGCGAATGGCATGTGACGTCGTTTTGTATAGGCGTTTAGTGGCCAGTGCGGACCACAAGAAGCGAGCAGCGGCGATTTGTAGCGCGTGGCGGCCATCGGCGTCAATCTTGTGCGGTGAATCTATTTATGCACTATGCAGGAGGCGGCGTTTTGTGGTTGTGGCCGATGACCCGTGTGCGGCAACCCTAAGGCTCGAAGATACAAATGGAGAAGCGCCAGGTAGGTATACTTCTGGTAGTCTAAAGGCACCATTGGCAGCGACGCTAGGTCACGTCTGGGACTCACGGATTTGTACTTCCTGAGTTAGGAATATTTCTCCTTCCCATCGACCATATTAACTGACTAAAATAATAGTGTTTATTTTGCTAAAAAAATTACAGCAATTTACAGTAACATATTGTGGACACTTACTGGACCAGCGTGTCGGGTTATGATCCAAACCCCCCCAATGAAGCTTACTTGGCGGAGGCCTATGTGGAACACTGGACGCATATCGGCTGAAATGATGATGATGATATTGTGGTGTTATTTTTTTATTTATTCGTTTGACCACTACGTCACCTGATGTTAAAAGCGATGAACTCCGATGAAGTGGCCGACGATGGAGTACCCTTGCCTAGAAGTACTTACCATCAAAGACACTCCCACCTGACCACAGCAAAGTTCATTTTTGCTTGCACTCGAAACGAAAATTTCAAAGGTTTGGTTTGGCGCCGCGCCGCAGGATTCAAGAGATTTTTTTTAAGTGTTCAAGCAGAAATGCCCGTGATGAACACAGGCAAGTAGGTACCTACTTGCCTGTGTTTGTTTCGTAAATTGTTTTGTTCTAAACAACAAATAACACTATAAATGAATCGTTTTCTCAAAACCGCATCAATATGAAGCAGCAATTAGCATTTCAAATATTTGAAGTGGCGGGGTGGGAACATCTCGTTGTCTCTTTTCCTCGGTCGTAACCTAATGTCGATGACGACACATTGAAGTTTGTGCATCCTTTTTCTGTTAGTTTAGTTTACCCTTCCAGTTTCAGTTTAAAGGTAAACTGAAACTTTCTTAACGTAGTTACAAAATTATGTCTACCTACGAGTTTTTAATTAGGTAATATAATATAATAATAATATAACACAACGCCGTCTAGTCCCAAGCTAGGCAGAGCTTGTGTTATGGGTACTAGACAACTGATAAACATACTTATATATTTTATATTATAGAAATATAAATATATAAATATTATAGATAAATTACACACAGACACAGAATAAATCATTATGCTCATCACACAAACTTTTGTTCTGGGTGGGAATCGAACTCACGACCTCCGGCATAGCAGTCAGGGCCACTAACCACCAGACCAACAGGTCAGTCAAAAAGGTAAGGTAGGTATGTTAAGTTTCAATAAATAAAAAAATAAAAAAATACATTTATTGCAGACTAAAAAATAATGTCCATAGACCAAAAAACCAAGTACTTAATAAAACAAGATAAAAAACCAAGTATTTAATTTAATTTTCAAGTTTATTTAATGCACAGGAAACATTTAAATTGATTTGAGTGCGAGACCGGAACTCGTTTAAATAACGGTTTTAAAATATTAAAGGGGGGAGGTCTCCTCCCTTGCACTAGCACTAGGTTGGGGTAAGGACAGTCGATCCAAGGCACTTAAAGTAAGTATAATAATATTACCGTGCTCAAAGCGTTCAGACGTAGATTCTAGTGGCGACTACGATACGTTTACCTTATTAGTATCTATTAGGCTAGTAGCCGTAAAAAATGTAATTAGTCCGTCTTTTAGATAATCCAAAAATAAGGGACACGTATTTTTTTATTTGTAAATTAACCCAAAAATGACAAAGATATAGCCCATTAAAGTTACGTGTATCGTCACGCCGTGCTGCATTTTTTCGCACGTGGGTGGGGTCACACGTAACTTTAATGGGTTATATCTTTGCTATTTTTTGTATAATCGAAAAAAAATACGTGTCCAATATTTTTAATAATCTAAAATACATAAAATATATAAGGCTCAAATGTCTAATTTGTTATTTCGGTGTACAATAAAATATATATAAATAAATAATACGGACTAAATCAAATGTTTTATTTTGACCCTGGAAACTACGCTACAAAAACAAAACAAACACAAAATAAACAGGTGCATTATTTAAGGTGTGTATTATTATTTAAATAAGTTGTCTCTTACCACACTCCTATAACCGAATAGCTTGCTTGTAATTATGTTCTTGCCGCGTTGTTATTCTGATATATTACTACAGGTAAGTTACTTATTGATACAAATAATAAAACAAAATTAATCAAGTAGCCAATTAAACGTCAGCTTACGACCTACTGGAGTCGCCATTTCTGGCTATCGTAGGCCCGGGCTTGCGGACGACGACCAAAATGTAGCTTGTCGTACATACAATAAACGGGATTTCTAGCCAGGTTTTTCCTAACCCTCCGAGCGCGAGTCCGACACGCTCTTGGCCGGTTTTTTTGCTGTTACCTACTCTAACGACCAACGATACATAAATAAATAGTTCTAGGTGCCTGTTGTAGTACTTATGCTAAAGATAACAGCCATGACAAAAGGTGACAACAGAACAAAGGGACGAAGTTTTCCGCACACTAGTGGCGACGTTCTTGTTGTTCGAGAATCGTGTATTTGTCACGGCACTCAGTCTTAACGAACTTTCGCATAGTTCGGGACACGTAGTTGGTCTTGGAGACCGGCAGTACCTATCTACTCGTTTCCTATTCCATTTCCACTCCTGAAGGGGTGAAACCGGGGTTCAGTTTGAATGAATTAAGATTAGTCATTGGCACTGAAAAAGTACTACCAAATTGTGAAATGTATATCTACTTATCTCGTATGTTGCTTGCACTAAGAGTAATTTTTTCAGGTGGGAAAATCATCTAATGACACGGCTCTCGGGCAGAGCGAGAGATAGTGTCAGACTTTTAATGTTCCAGGGCCCCGGGGATCTTTTTCGCATCACCCCCCTAGTAGGCTTTGACCCTGCGAGGGTGGTGATCCTACGGTTGCTGACAATTCCTTGAGGCGCGCGTGGTACACTACGTGCCGTCGACGACTTGAGTTCGGTTCGGACGATTGCAGGACGCTCGGTCGGCGAGCTATAACCCATTGCTCATGGCTGGAAATCGGGATCGGAATCCCAGCGGCTGGGTCGTGAGCGCTGTTGCCTTACGCATGCGGCTTTCGCCTTTTTTAGCATTACTGCTTCGCAGAAGTAGGCGACCGCCTGTCACTTCTCCTCGCTCCGGACCATGGTCTGTACTAAGGCCCCGGGCACTAAGGTATGTGATCAGTTTGTGAGCAGTTTGCGAGTGGCGTCTACGACTATGTTTGTTACCTGTTAAAACAATTGTATGTGTTAATTCATGAATCCCCAAGCGACCACCGGTGGCCGCGCATCTATTGTCTTACTATTGTGTCTCTAATTGACGGTATCTGAAGGGTTAATAAAATAAAATATAAACGCGGGCGAATTCGCGGGCAAAAGCTAGTCTAAAATAAATTAACAGCTTGTGTGTTTCAGAACTAACTCAACTTTGCTGGGACGATCTATTTATGGGGATATATTTGACTTAAACTTATTTAAGCTTTGACTAAAACCTTTACCTGTCGTACTATATGTACGTAGGTGGTACATATATATCTATGTACTGTATGAATCAGAATGTTGGGCTACGAAAAGATGAATGAAAAAGATTGCATATAGGGGAGATGAGAATGTTGAGATGGATGTGTGGTGTGACGAGAACAGATAAAGCAAGATTAGTAGTACATTTTGATTCAAGTGCAGAAAGTTTAAACTTGGTACACGAGTAGACCATATCCTAGAATAACACATAGGATACTTTTTATCTTGGGATTATGTACGCGGGTGAAGCCGCGGGCAAAAGCTACTACTTATATATATCTAAATACTTACATATTAAATATAGATAAATTACACCGAGACAGAACAAATAATGCTCATCACACAAACATTTGTCCTGGTTTTTTTTTTTTGTCGACGGGGAATATCATCTTTGACGGAACCCGCTCTGGGAATCGAACCCACGACCTCCAGCATAGATAGCAGCCAGGGCCACTGACCACTAGACCATCAGTCACTAGTGGCACTAGGCCAGTCTAATGGAGAAGAATTGGTAAAAACCAACAATAGGTTTTACTGAAATTCAATTAATTTTTAAAAACTTAAAAACTTTTCTCTTTCATTTTTCACACGTGTTCATTGGAATAAAAAACCGGTCGGACACTAGTTGAGATTCCATATTCAAATCACATCGTTGACTAGCGGATTACAATGACATTCAGTACAATATTACTGCCTTGCTTCACCTGTCAGCAGCAGGGGTACACCCTCGGCCTACGGGTAATAATGACTCACTTTGGGTTATGTTTGCATGACATATAACTTAACTTATCGAGCAGGTCATTAATAATATTCCTGTCTACTACCGATTGTGATCCTCTTGAAATCTTCAGGGATTATGTGAAAAAGATATACCTCTTGTAGGGTAGTACCAGTATTTTTTAATTTCTTTTATTTTGTCCTTTAATCCTACTTACTTTTTCTCCAAATCTGGCTTACGAACTATTGTATCTTGTTCACAATGACCAGTCTTGAGATCATAAGTGTAATGCAATCTTATTAATCACACTTTTGCTTTGTACAGTCGTTCTTGAATAAAGTAGTAGTTTTTTTTAAAGTGAAAAACAATTTGTCAGTTTTTGTTTTTTTAATATAATATAATATAATATAATATAATATAATATAATATAATATAATATAATATAATATAATATAATATAATATAATATAATATAATATAATATAATATAATATAATATAATATAATATAATATAATATAATATAATATAATATAATATAATATAATATAATATAATATAATATAATATAATATAATATAATATAATATAATATAATATAATAATATATGTCGACGAAGTTAATATTACGGAAGCTTGAGAACGAATGAACCAGCTAAGTGACAAGTGACACATGTCACTTTGACAGAGTCCGGTCTGACGTTTGCACGAACCGAGCAGATAAAGGTGGCTGGCCGACCGCAGAGGCTCGGGCAGGCTCATTTCTCTGTCAGCAGCCGTTCGACGTGCAATGTCTAGTCACGTCTCACGGAAGCTTGCATCATAATAAATCAATTGTGTGATCTGGAATAGTCTGTTTATTGCTAGATACCCAGCCGTCGCCCACAAAACAGTTTTTGGAAAGATCTTCAATTGTTTTTTTGATTGTAGGACTCTGAAAGTGCTGGTCGGATTGCTAATATTTTTCACCAATAGAAAGCTGCGTTATTCCTGAGTGACATAGGCTATATTTTATATACGCTTGCGAAGCTGCGGGCAAAAGCTAGATAAATAAAAGGATTTTCAGATTTATTGATAGGCTCTGTATTGAACTTATTTGACCGTGGCGAATTTCACACCATTAGAATTTTATACACGATCAGACTAGAACGAATCTTTTTATTATGAAAATAAATATTTTCATTTCGTGTACTCGCTTGCTATAAAAGGTTTTGTTCATTTATAAATGTCACTTTCTAGAAGGCATGGAAAGCTGTTTGGAATGAAGAATAACATAACGACTATGACGCAGCTATACCGATATGATTTACGACCACGTTTCTTAAGTGAAGCTGTAATACCATATTCGCACTGCACTGCACGTTTTTTGCAGTATTCAGGGTGGGTTGCCATTGCAGGAATATTCAAAAGAGTTATGGCCCTTACTATGGCCCTGGAACTCAAAAGACAACTAAATGCAGGAGTGTTTTAGTAAGTAAAAGTCTGTCATTCCCTCTCGCTCCACCTAGAGCGAAATAAGTTAAATAAGCTAGTCCTTCGATGATTTCCCACTAAAACAAGTCTCGATTCCCAAGGCACGAAGGACTCTGAAGTTAATACGGTGAAAAGTTCTAGAGTGGCGACCGCGTACCTGAAGACGCAGCATTCGGGAGGCCTCCTACAAGATGGATCGATGACCTGGTGAGAATTATGGGAATGCGATGGATGCGAGACGCACAGGACCGTTCGTTGTGGCGACACCTGGGGGAGGCCTATGTCCAACAGTGGACGTCTTTTGTCAGAAATACGAGTAAAGGCAATAACCTAGACTTATATATACCACAATCAAATTGAACTAAGAATGAATGGGTATCTAAACTATGAATAGTTAGTTATACAAAAATTATGTCAATAGCTGACATAGTTACAGAGTTCAACAGAAAACGTTACGCATCAGCGTAATTGCTTTTTACCGAAGAAACCTTGGATCAATTGTTCGATGTAATGAATGGAAGGAATTTACGATACCTATTACTGAAAATGACATAAGTATCTACAAGTACCGTGCTTGCAGGCACGTCTTGTGAAATGCTTCTTTCGATCAGAGTGCCTAGTGTGAGTTTGTTTTACGTTAACGCAATCGACACGTTTATGACGTTCGGCGCTCCGATTGGCCCGATCCGAGATCTTAACCAATCAGAGAGCCAAACGCTCTAAACGTTTCGATCGCGTTAACGTAAAAACAACTCGCACTCAGTGCACATATGCACAAACGGTCATCGGTTTTAAACGGGTATATCATCAGGTGGGATCGCAGTCATTAAAAAAGTATATTTACAAAGTATTTGCGGGCTGTTATAGTAGAAGTTAAAAATCTACGCTAATATTATAAGTAGGTAAAGTTTTTTTTTGTTTGTAGGTAATCTCTGAAAGTACTGGTTCGATTGCGAAATTTTTTAACCGATAGAAAGCTTCTATATTCATGAGTGACATAGGCTATATTTTATGTTTGTGGGCAAAGCCGCGGGCAAAAGCTAGTAATAAATAATGCTAAACTACATACAGTGAATTTATTTACATTAGCCGAAACCCTGTTCAATATTAATAGACCTCTTATCCATTGATGTTAATGTTCAGAAACATTTTATAGCGGCCATTATTTAGTCGGTACAATGGTAATAATTGCGAATAAATTCGCGTTTAGCTAAGTAGTAAGTGCTAGGCCCACACACTGGTGTTCACAAGGCGTAATGTTTCTTATTGCAGCTGCGACCTAAATATGCAGAGCTAGTCGTAATTCAACGATTTATGACATCTGTAAAGACATTGTCGTATTGAAAGCGAGGCGACGGAATAACTGCCAACTAAACCAAACCAAACACTTTGAGTTGAAAACCAGCGTCAGATAACTATCGATGGCTACCGTGTGCTAAGTCTGCCATTTTTGCTGAACTAGACAACCGTCTTAAGACACGCATTGTGTCAGTGTTTTTTGTTTTTTTTTTTTTATCGTTTTTATTGTATGTCTGTAAGATGTATATCAATGCGTATCAAATAAAATATTTTTATTTCTTTCTTTCTTTTGACGGGCTGCGAGATTGTTCGAAAGAGTTACCATGGCTTTGGAACGCACAGGGCAACTGAAGGAAGACAGCTTGGTTCTAATCAATTAAAGTCTGACACTCGCTCTCGCTCCACCCAGTCTCTCACTGGTCATATGATGATTTCCCACCAAAAAAGGCTTTGCACCCCAAGGCACCAGGGATTCTGATGTTTTAAGGTAGAAATCGAATAGGTGTCTATCTACTTAAAATAGTGCAGTAGTACCTTACCTTTATATTTATCAGATTTAACTAGAAAGTTAACCGTAGGTCTAGAATGCAAATCGTGACTGAAAGACAGGTGGGTCTGTCATGCCTCGCTCTGCCCAGAGCAGGGGAAGATTTCATTTCTATCAAAAGCTAGTACACGATTCCAATTAGTCGTTTCCTATGAAGTAAAGAATTCTATGAATCCGCGAAGTCCACAGTGTTCTTACATTTACATTATAAAAAAGAGGCCATATAATAATAAAACTATCAATAAATCAGATGTTTATAATAATACATCATAACTGGAAGCTAAGTCATACTAATGCATTGTCATCCAAGTTATATGGTTATACTTACCAAATTTTAGCTCGCTTAGTTAGGGGTAATTCAAAATCTGTTCGCAAGATTTGCCCTAATCAACCTAAGCTAGGCTAGGCTAGAGTGAATAGGCTCTTATTAAACTAGTGCGTTTCACCATCAACGATTGTCTTTAGGTGGGATCGCAATCA
This sequence comes from Mythimna lalbum, assembly GCA_949319445.1. Classification (NCBI taxonomy): domain Eukaryota; kingdom Metazoa; phylum Arthropoda; class Insecta; order Lepidoptera; family Noctuidae; genus Mythimna; species Mythimna lalbum. The sequence goes on along the minus strand of OX439346.1, from coordinate 17,049,938 downwards.
AACAATGGCTTATAACGTTTCTTAAGAAAAAAAAAAAACAAACAAATACATAGATAGATCTACATAGGAACGTTGCAAGTAAAATAAAACCTTTTAAGAACACAGACGCGCTGCATCCTGTGTGACACAAGCTTTAAACCCTCGCTAAACTATGTTTGGAAGAAAGCTCATTCGGTGTAGTTATGCTGATGTTATGGCTCGTTTAGCTTGGCTGATGTGGGGGAAATTTAGGACATAGGGCGTACCTAAGTGCAGCACTTGATAAGCGAGTGAGTTCTTTCTTTTCTACATGAGCTGTTTCTGAGTTTTCTGGGGTTGGGAGTGTGTAGGGGTAAGTTTTGCCTAAAAGCTTGTCTAGGTTTAGCATTCAAGTAAAGAAATTTTCAGTGGAGTAGTGAGGCGTCAGCGAAGGGTGGACATGGCCTCGCACCCAAAGGAATTCCGCTCAAGCGAGGACTCTTGAATGGATGCAAGACGCACAGGTTCGTTTAGTATGGTGACACTTGGGCGAGGTCATAACTTCTTCTTGTAAATATTTGAGTACTCGGACTGTTTCGTCCGACTATTTAGCCACGTAATAGTTCCATCATTGCTCTATTTACAACTGATGTGTGTCATCACCTATGGACTACGACATTCTAATTGTTTACTAAATAGATAAGGAACTTAAGTCCCACGTAGAAACTTCAGGTACCTACCTGAGTCAATTTGAATGTCCCAAATATAGACCGCTAAGTCCTTCCGCATTTAACCCCTTCCATGCCCCTTTGATTTAACTAATGTGGGGACGCCTACAACCCTTAGCCGTCATTGTCTCCCAAAAGTGGGGCAGCCTTGACTACGTGACTGATAAGTGTAAACTCAATTAATGCAAGCAAATGGAGCATTGTCTGTTTTGTATTTGGCTCTAAAGTAAATTACTTCAAATTGAGATCTATGGAAGTGAAACGTTTGCATGCAATGCTTAGAGTTAGAACTGCGCACACTTGTGCCACACACGCTGAACACGCCGGTCTCCATATATTTTATATGGAAACTAGACATTCTTTTCTCGAAACAGTTCAGGCCATTTTGTCATTCCTCTTGGTACCTCACCAGAAGTGATTAGGTTACTAAAAAAAATATGTGGAAGTTAATTAAAAAAGGTGCTAAAAATGACAGATTAAAAACTAATTTTTTGGAAGTCACTTGTATTGTTTTTAAAGAAAGGAAACAAAGTGATAGTTTATATACAGTTTATTTTACGTAGATCTCAGACATCCAGCTGCTACAGAACATCTCGGAACTGTAGACAGAGCTCTCGACGACGAAGCGATTCACGTAATTGGAGGGTTTAAGTTTAATTTAATAAAACATAAATCTACAATCCCCATCTGAGGCTAGAAACGCACTAATTAATTTTTGTTCCCGAAGGCAGCCTGATAAACAGTGCCGTAAATAGGGCAGTGGTGCCCAGGTATAAGGTGTAAATCCTGAAGGGGCGCAGAAACGATCAAACTTAAGCCAAGTTTCGTATCTTTCATTTCATCAGAAAGAGGTTACTATTTCTCATTCCTTCATACCAGAGGTAGACGCTTGGATCGCCACTATAAGTCGCCCTCATGAGAACGCGGCGGTGCTCCGCCCATGTCGGACAAATTTTCACCATGTGCTCTGAACGATCCACACAATATTGACACCCGAGCGTGTCTACCTGAAAGTGTTATATCCCGAAACACTAGTCCGGAGAGGATCTTTGTTAGGCGAATTTAACTCACCCAGCTCGGGACTTTTTTTGGGGCGAAGTTACCAAAAACAGATTTAGGACGTATAAAAAACTAGTTACGGCACTGCTGATAAATGGAAGTTACACTTAGAAGGTAATTAATTAAAATAAAATATTTTTTTTAAATTATGAATCGTTTTGTTTTTTTGATAATAATGTTGTAAAAGCTGAGATGAAATGTCTTGTCTCCAGTTTGTGAATAAGATATGGAATATAATTTTATATTTTTGATTTCAAATTTTCGGGATGAGTCTCCTGAAAAACTTTTTCTTTTAACAATTTCTGGTAGAGCTTAGAAACTGTTGGGTACTTGCTGATGTCCAGTTTATGTCTGAAAATGAAAAAAAAAAACATTCAAATAAAATTATGTATCTCTTTTCAATCGAAACTTTTATGAAAGTGTGTTTTGTTTTAGATCACAGATCACCATTTTCGCATACAGAATGAAAAATAAACAGATTTGTCAAACCTCCGAGATAAGGTGAAGCGTTTTAGTTTTCTACTGGACCCACATGCTTATATAGGCTCAGTTGATAAAATATTAGCTATGGTAAAAAGTGTGTAATGGAATAAAAATATGGATTGTTAGCATTGTGTCTCGCTAGAAATTTGTGGGCGTCAAGTTAGGTCTACTGCCCACTGACACGTAGCTCTATAGACGCGTATTCATCATTATACGCATGGTGTACGCCTGCTCACAGTTTATGTGATTTAAAAAGAGTGTCCATGGAGTTTCTTGCACTTTCTTCTCCATAGAGATCTACGCTTTAGAACGTGTAATTTAGCTTTACTTTTTTGGGCTGACCGACATTTGACTATTCAAAAGTGCCTGCAAATGGTCTATTTGAAATAAAGTTTTTGATTTGATTTGATTACAAAACTATGAAACTCTGTCGATGAAGCTGCAACAACACGACGCGTGACGGTACCACGACGGCGACGTTGCCGCTTTGTCGTCAGTGACATAGTTTTGTGAGTAGTAGGTATCCCTAGCCAAAGTTTATAATCTGCAATCGTTAACGCTAGTAGAAAACTTCAAATGTACTGGAATGACGTCATCTCATCGCTCAGTCACGTGATCAGAACAAAAGAATCGGAGAGAGGAGAGGCGTTTGACGCAAGAGAAACGAAACGGTTGGAACTTGACAAGGGGGCTGGCGTTTAGAGACGAATACACGTCTCTGAAGCTACGCGTCCTTGGACAGTAGGCCTTAGAGAAGTGGCTGTGAAGCTGACCTTGTAATTTTCCTCAACATTACAGCCAAAATTATAATTATGCGCGTACCTTGAAAGATTGCTTACCTAATGAACATGTTAATTACCAACTGGGTAAATCATCAGTAAGTACTGGAGTTCTTGTTTAGCGATTAAATGTTATATTTGGTTTGTTGTTGTTAATGCTTAGGTATCTGATTTGACTGTTTTCCTGAGAATACATCCTAGAAAACTGTAATCTTATGAATTGTAAACTATGTCAATATAAGTAAATTTATGTGATTTTTTCGCCAGGAATTCTCAGAACCGCCTGATTTACAACTCATTGTAGGATGTAATTTTAAAACTGTTCTGTAGAAGTGTTTTTTATTGTTCTTAGTATATTAGAATAAATTTAATAATAGACTTAGATTTTGCCAGCGGATTTGCGGTGACCCAGCAGTGTCGAAGCCTACTGGGGTCAAGAATCTGTTTCTGAAAGGAAGTTTCGGCCCCGGTATGAAAGGCAGGGAAGGTACTGTCTCCCGCTCCGTTCAAGAATCAGGGATGTCATTGGATGATTTTTCCACCAAAAAAAGCTTACCTGGTGACAGCATTATACAGCTGGGGCACCACACACAAATCAGCGATGGTCAACTGGTCTCCAACGCAAAATTTCCCAGCGGTCTTCTGCAGCATAACATCCAAGGCCTTCAGACCACGGTCAGTCCAATATTTCGTAAACTGGATGTATTGCTCCGTCGTCTCAAATTGAGGCCTCAGACCGACGTTTTGCAAAGGCTGGATGCCTGAGACTACAATCTGCAACATAAAATTTTTGAGGGTTTTCTAATACTACTTAGATTAGATACGTTTTTCAGACTATAACTAACACTAACTGTCCCCGTTCACGGGCTTCAAAAAAACGCCGCCTCAAGCTTCATTTTGAATTTTTGAGACTGCCTTTGTTGTGGCTCGTGTGCGGCGGTGCCGCCACAAAAAAACGCTTGAAGCGGCTTCAAGTTTCTCCAAACACAAATTTCAGCTGTTTTTTGTGGCGGCTTCTAGCTTTTTTTAGCTGGCCCATGTGCGGGGACAGTAACACAATCAAATTAATCCCAAATAGTAGTTACTAGCAATCAATTTAATCCTAAATAGTAATTACTTACTATCAATCAAATTTATCTAAATTTTTAATATTTAAGATTCATTTGATTGCGGGATTGTTCGAAAGAGTTATCGTGGCCCTGGAACGCGAAGGGCAACAAAAGGAATTCAGGTGAGTTTTAGGCAGTAAAAGTCTGAGATTCTCTCTCGCTCCACACAGTGAGAGAGAAATTTATATGATGCTTTTCCGCCTGAAAAAAGGGTTAATTTAATTCCGAAATTTGGTAGACTTTACACTAACAGTAAGTTTTTTTTTTAGTAGCCAAAAAGCTATTCAGTACATTACAAGCAACCTGAAGATACGGGTAAGATGTGCAGTTAATCTCTAGAGGTATGGAGGTATATCTATATAATTATTTTTCAGTAAAATTGTTTTTGAAGGTAGAAATAGCAGAATTTTTTCAGGTAAAAAGGTGAAATTTTTTCTTACACAGAATTTTTGCTGACAATTTAGGGACGCTAGATAATTTCGAGTTTTATGATAATTACCGAAATACCGACTGAACGCGAAAGGGGTGCCGCCAGAGAATTAACACCTCGAAATACCCTTTAAAGGCGGACAGGTTAAATGGTAAATTCAATTAATTATTTAATTCAGAGAACAGTTAGCGAAAGTTGGGCCATTAGCCGTTTTTATTATTGGGTTAGGTATGTTTTGTCAGCATCGTGATCAAGTTAGGATTAATGAGTTTTTAAGAGTTGGTGTATGCCTACGTTGTCAGATATCTAACGTGGAGACTTTTGTGATAATAGGAATAAATATGATTGTCTATTATAGGTATCAAATCTCTGTGGTTCTTTCCTCAAAAGACCATCTGAGACACCGGTCTGCATGGTTCTCATATGATTTGACCATTACATGTTCTTTACTGTATGGACTTTAAAAGAGATTTTGAAGTTTGTTTTGGTGTTTCTTTTCAGGGTATCAGCTAGGAAACACCGGCCTCATCTCGTTAAAACTGACTGAAAACAAAATTGACGTGTAAAAGTGTTTTTGAAAACCTATTTACAAAATAAAGATCATTTATCATTTATCGATGGATGTATAGTGGAAGAATAGAATAGAATAAACTTTATTGTAGACCCAAAGGAACATAGCTTGTACATAAACTGAAATGTATAGTGAAGAGGTCATAGACGATAGAAAAATATACATGTACTAGCTTTTGCCCGCACGGCTTCGCTCCCGCTCTTCCCTACTCTACCCTACTTTACCCTACTCTACCCTACACTACCCTACTCTACCCTATTCTACCCTACTCTACCCTACTCTACCCTACTCTACCCTACTATACCCTACTCTACCCTACCAAACTTCATATAAACCATCTACTAAATAGTCCGAACAAAGCCTAAAAATTTGGTTTCGATAGGTGAGCCCGTTCTTGAGTTATAATATAACAACGAAAAGTGGCATTGATTTTTATATATATAGATAAAAAATACCATTTAAATAGAGTGTGGCTGATTCTTGTGCCAGGTTCACATTCAGTAACTTTATACTAAAAACCTAAAATTGTCTTTTGTACACTAAAACAGAAAGCAGTAGTGGTGGCCCCGACTTACGAGTAGTAGGTCGCGGGTTCGAACCCAGCCCGGTGCATTTCTTTGTGTAATTTATTTCATATGTCCTAGAACCAAAAATTCGAAGGCATGTGACATTCACCAACCCGCACTGGACCCACGTGGTGGATTACGGCTTATTCCCTCTCCTAGAGAGAAGGTCTGAGTCCCAGCAGTGGGAACATTAAAAAGGCAAATGATGATGATACACAAAAAATTAAAATAGTAATAAAATTAGATTAGAAAACAAATATTTAAATAATTAAAAATTATAAGCAGTTTTATTACAAATTATTGATTTATTGTGTATGCAAGAAAGAATACATGCTACGAGTACGCATGCCTAAATCGTGTGCAGTTTGCTTAAATTATAAAAAAAACTTAAAAAAAAATTAAACCGACTTCAAAAAGTACAAAATAACTTTAATTTCGGAAGTCGGTGTTTCTATAATAGATACCTAATCTTGTCTCTTCGTTATTTAACACCGACTTCCGAAATTAAAGTTATTTTGTACTTTTTGAAGTCGGTTTAATTTTTTTTGTAAAAAGTTTTTTATTTTTCACTTTTTAGTTATGGTAGCACCACTAAAAAGTACCTACCCTTCAGCTAAACATAAATTACCTTATAGCCAGAGTGCATCTCATAACGATTCTTATAATCCCAAATACGGTTATATTACATGAATTTACCCCCTCCCCCTTTCCCCTCCCCCTTTTCTTTCAGTCAGTCATCGACTACGCGTATAAACAAAGCAATTTTTTCTTGTTACGACAATTCTGCTATGATTCTATGAAGAGTTCTGTTCCATATCTTCGAAGTTCATGATCAGATCATAAAAATATTTCTATGGGACCAACTTAGAAGCATAACCTTTCAATCAAAAAAAAAAATTTTCCATATCGGTCCACAATTGACCGAAATATCCGTGAACATACATACCAAAAAAAAAAAACATACATTCAGCCGAACATAGAACCTCCTCCTTTTTGAAGTCGGTTAAAAACTGAGTTCTATGATTGACACCTTTTTTGATGTGAAAAATCGTCAAATAGCTTCTCCTTTTCTGGGTGGAGCGTGAGGGCGTGTCAGTCTTTCACGGATAAAAAATCCACCTATCCTTCCTTTAGTTGCCTTTTTCAGATTGGCCATTGCAAGTCGTGTCCAGGAGAGAGGTTTTCCAACGGCTTGATAATTTTTTCTGGAGATTTAAACATCTTCCCGAGGTCGCACTCTCCGATGCGTTTTGGTGTTACTTTGAGATGGGCTCACGGTTACAACAAAATTTTTACGATTTTAAACAGATTGGGCAGTAAAGACAGGGTTACTGGACGGTTCAGACCTTCAGTGTTTGTGCAACATCTCTCCGCAGACCATGTCCTACCTTCCATCCTGTCTAACGTGCCCTATGACCTGTTCACGTAAAGATTTAATGACAGCATCAGTGGACAGCATTGCCGTGGCCGAATACTGTGCTAGGCGAGGAATTTAATTAGCTTTGTCATCGACAGGCTAGACATCGGCAGGTCAAGAAGAAGAAGTTACCTCTTGCATTTCTGGGCCATGATAACTTTTTGTACCATGGAAGGCAGCTTGTAATGATACTAATCTATCTATCTATCTATATATATAAAAATTAATGCCACTTTTCGTTGTTATTTTATAACTCAAGAACGGGCTATCCAAACCAAATTTTTAGGCTTTGTTCGGACTAATTAGTAGATGGTTTATGTGAAGTTTGGTAGGGTAGAGTAGGGTAGGGTAGGGCTAGCAGGAGCGAAGCCGTGCAGGCAAAAGCTAGTAATAATATAAAAATAAAGATGAGTCCTATACAAACCTCACATAGTTCCCGCATCCTGGCTTTCTGCAGCGGAGACTTCGGCGTGAGGGCTGGCTCAGGACGAGTGTCCTCCAAGTACTGCACGATAGCCATCGACTCTACCAGGGTCTCATTATCTACAGGTACACAAATATAACATTTTATACATATACTGTTTTAATTTTTTTTTTTTTACAACTATCACACAACGCCGCCATTAATATGTATTCAACGTTTATGCAACGGGGGTGTTCTAAAATGACGACGACCAGGCGTCAGAGCCCTGTCAAAAAGCTTATATTAATGACATTAATTAGACTTTAACGTCAACGTCAAATGTCGGCAATCAACGAAATGTATTCGTTTTCAAAGGAAAAAACCAGACGGATGTGACGCCTACTGGTGGTGAGAATTAGGGAACGAGACCATACGAGGCCTCGGTCTTCAGAAATTTCGCGCAATGTATTTTTTTTCATAGCCTTATCTACATTATTCTCATTTTACCTACAACATTATTTTTAGTATAAGCGAAACCTGAACATAGTTTGTTCAGAATCACAGACAGAATCGGTTCCAATAATTTTTACACCATGTTATATTTTTCCCCAAAAATGGTCACAAGTTGAACACTACCGAAACACACACCACTCAGGTCACGGTAGATCATAGCTGGGTCCGGGAGTAAAATAACCTCTCAGTCGCCCAGATGGCCCGGTGACCAATTATTTGTGCGGGCAACTAGGTAACAACAACAACAAGCTTATAACTTAGTGATTTTTCATGATACAGTTATGAAATTTCGTACATAGATTCTTTACATAAAAATTTATGTAAAGAATCTATGTACGAAATTTCAAACTCGAAACACGTATCTAGGTGTTTCGGGTTTCGCATATACCAAAACTAATGTTGTATTGGCAAGTTATAATATAATAATATAATTAATATACTATAATATTCCACAACTATCACACAACGCCGCCGTCCAGTGCCAAGCTAAGCAGAGCTTGTGTTATGAGAACTAGACAACTGATAAACATACTTATATATTTCTAAATACATACATATTATAGATAGAAATAAAACCAGACACAGAACAATTGATCATGCTCATCACATAAACATTTGTACTGGGTGGCAATTGAACCCGCGACCTCTGGCTTAGCAGTCAGGGCTACTAACTACTAGACTAACAGGCCAGTCATTGTTGTTTCAATATTGAGACAACGGACACAACAAAATAGACGTAAGTACTGTCCTTTAAATTTAAACACGAAATTTCAAGGCAAACCAAACCCAAATAAAATTGATAGCGATTGATTGACCATTGACTGATACAATCGATCGGTGACAAATTGTGTGGCTTGAATTGAAGCAATCAAAAGTTGTAGACACTAGATACAAATAAATGGTATGTAAAGTGTAGAAATCATAATAATTATTCGACTCAATAGATTCTGTTTCGATCCTGACGCGGTTGATCAGTCCTGTTGTGACTACAGAACCATTCGGTTATTGTTAAAAGGTTATATTCATTGATCCACCTACAACCGTCCCTAGAATTGTCAAATAATTCACTTGATTTGTCTCGTATTTGATTTGCAGGTAAATTAAGCGAACTTTACAAATTCCACGAGGCGGAAAGTTTGAGCAAATAAGCTTGCCAAGTGGTAAATTTATTTGCGTCAGTAACAGACGGTGTGATTTAATTTGAACCTTCTGCTGCGGAGATAGGTGTGTTTATGTAGTGGAGATTAGCTCTTGTTTTCCGGAGCAGCTTTGATCGTTGTCCTGAGAGCACATATACATAATTTCTGTCAATATTGGTTCCCACACTAGCTTTATAAACAGGAATTTGTCGTTTAACGCGTGTTTTTTTTGCATTGAAAGTTCACACTGGCTATTTTCGTCCAACGAACCCGTTGTTTACCATATTTACATCGATTCCAAATTAATAAACGCAGTCTGAGTGGGTGTGAGGTAGTTACTTAGTTTGTCCACACCTTATGTGGATATTATTTCATGTCTTATTTACTTAAAACGGTCCTAATGGATAAGTATTCGTAGTGAATTGAATTTTGCAAATATGATCATAACTGCCCATATTTGCAAGTTGTTGCGAATCCACTCCAAAACTGTTGAAAAAAACAAAGATATAAAGATTATATCTACAGTTATTTAAGGACAATTAAAAATAAAGTTTGTCATGCAAAAAATATAATTGTTTTGGTCTATTAGCAGCATTCAGCAGAGCGTCAGAAACAAATGAGTATAGCAGATTGAGCACAAATTAACGAGTTCAATTAAATCAAGTCTAAATTGTTTCCAATTTGTTTCATCGAATGAAGCTGTTACAATAATTGCGTCTCAGATCATCAAAATACTTTACAATCCCTCGCAATTTACTATTGTCTTGCAGTCGTAAAGTTGAACGAAACCGCTGAGACAAATGCGTGAGGAGCACTTTACAGGATTCAATGACCTAAATAGTTACCAATTCAGTCAGAGTTTTTCTATATACGATGTTATTAGGTGGCGACACATTCATTAAATAGCTATTTGCGGAGTTATTGACCGGTCCACTTAAACAAACGGTCGCTCGCCTCGAGCACGCAAATGATGTTTGATTGTACCGGACCGCAGCCCGACGACACTGCTTGAATTTTTAATATTGCAGCTTTAGACCTTACTCGACCGAGCCCGACCACTTAGTAAGAAAATAAAAAAAGATTTACCTAGCGTCGCAATTTGAGTGCATTCTAATGGGTCAAACTGGACCCATTTATTTACGTGCCCAGCATAGATTAACAAAATTTTTATGCAAACATTTTATTGCACTTAGCTATAGTGATTTAATAAAAAATTCAATGACATGTTTTTGTGTATTATTCCCGCAAATTCTTATCAAACAGCTTTGAAGATTACATTTCAAATGAAAATTCTTCGAGTAGGTACGTTACTTTAAATAATATGCCCGCAGAATTTTCGGGATTCAATTTGTTTGCACTGTGTTCACACAGAACTGTTTACGATATACATAAAGTTAAGCTTTTATCATCGTCTGTAATCTTAGCTAAACCGATCCACAATGTCTAACGGATCTTTAATCCCAGAGATAGCAAATTATAGGGGTGGAGCAGATTAGCGGGTCTAATGCGCTTCGCTTGGGTCTACCTCTAACATTAATGGCACTGCACTTATTAATCTGTAGCTGTAAATATTGAAAGAGTAATAAACTTGAGTTTGGTTGTTTTATCATTCTTTTGTGATCTATGTATTTTATTTATTTATAGGTAACTTAGCTTCTGCCAGCGGCTTTGCCCGCGTGAAAGTAGAGGTGAATTTTGAAAAGGGAAGCTTTGTGCAAAACCAGTAGTTTCGGCAGTGCGTTGATATTTATATCAGCCAGTCAATTTCTTTTTTATATAGAGATTAGGACGGTACATACTCACTTATCTACATTAATTAACATAAAATCGTGAAAACCTAAAAGATAACAATCATGTACATTTTATTTTCGGTGGGCAAAAATCATCCAATGACAGCCCCCGCTCTTGAGTGGAGCGGGAGATAGTGTCAGACTCGTGCTGGTTAAACCCACCCCGTTCCTTCTAGCCTTCATACCGGGGCTCGAGTTCCTTTCGGATAACTCTGGCCCCAGTAGGCTTCGACCCAGCTGGGCCCCTCCTGTAACAATTATGTACATAATATTGGCAATTTGTAGAATTTTAGATGTACCTACTGTGTATAAGAGTTTTGGGCAGGATTTTTTCGAATGAAGTTCTGTGGCTGTTTCAATTATGCAAATCGATTCTTTGTGGATATTGTGATGTGAAGTAAATTCGGTGTTGTTTTGTATCTGAAGTGTTTGCGCAACTGGATAATATGTGCAACTCGATCTAGGCAAAATGAACCGGAGAGTTTTATTCAAAAAAAAGTCAAAAGTCAAAATATTTTATTTCACATAGGCCTACATGGGCACTTATAAAACGTCAGAAGCTAGTGCACGGTTCCAAATTGGTCGTTTCCTATGGAGAAGAACCGGCAAGAAACTCCATGGTTACTCTTTTTAAAAAAAGTGGTAGGTGTTACAATATGATAGTATGTAAGAACAGTGTATATCAATACTGTACACAAAAGCAAAAAATAAAAAAAGTAATTCAAATAAAAAAGTAATTTAAAATAGGAAGTAATCTAAAGGTTTGTAAGGTATACAGTGTTCTCACATTCACATTACAAAACGAAAAAGAGGCTATATAAAAAAAAAGCAATAGAAATATAGATAATTGCAACTATCAATAAATTGTTAACAAAATAAATTATCAACGAGTTTAAGGTAGTTGAAGTCTCAAAAATTAAAAAAAAAGTACTTATTGCAAAAGCAATGTCCAATAGAAAAAAAAATACAAATAAAAAATGTATATATATTAAAACAGAGGTGGAGCAGTTAACAGACACAATATTGGTGAGTTACCAGGGAGCCACATGTGCATTGCCAAACAAGCGTGTCCTCGACATAGTCTTTAACCTTGTAATATGCTTTTTTGGTTAAGACACGCTTAATATGCGTTTTGAATTTTCCCTCACTAAGTTCAGTTACCGCCTTTGGTAGCTTGTTGTAAAAACGTATGCTGTTTACTAGGAATGATTTGCTGGTCTTAGCTAATCTCCATTTGGGTAATACAATTTCGTGTTTACTACGTGTATTTTTGTTGTGGAAATCGCTTCTAATTTTAAAGAGTCCTAAGTTTTTACGAACATACAAAATGCATTCCAAGATATAAAGAGAAGGCAGAGTCAGAATATCGATTTCTTTGAATTTATTTCTGAGGGACTCGCGAGGACCCATCCTATAAATAGCCCGGATAGCTCTCTTTTGCAATATGAAAATTGAGTCCACATCAGCTGCAGATCCCCACAATAAAATGCCATAAGACATAATACTGTGGAAATAAGCATAGTAAACCAACCTAGCCGTAGCTACATTTGTCAATTGCCTTATTTTTCTAACTGCATATGCAGCTGAGCTTAATCTTCCCGAGAGAGTTCTAATATGAGCGCCCCACTGCAGTTTAGAATCGATAGTCATACCCAAGAACACAGTGTCCACAATAACATCAAGTTTTTTGTCATCAAGAATTAGACTGACGCCAACTTGGGGGACACTAGGTAATGAAAACTTTATACATTTATTGTAGTGTTGACTACCTCAGCTAAGTGTGCCGAAAAGATTTATTTAACACATTTGCTGCAAAATTCCACAAAAACATTACAATATGTAGGATACACGTTGTAATGGTAAACAAATTAACTATTTGAAAACTTGTCATCTATAGTATTCCGACTGAAGCACTTTATATCCAAGGTCTGATAGGCAGTCGCTACATGTAAAACGAATGCAGGAGCCGGCGACGCGGTAGGCCCAGGAGATGGCGTGACGATTTGGACTCCTACCACGGACAGTAAAGAGTGGAATAACGGAACGAAGGCCTTTGCCCTGCAGGGGGACACTACGGACTCATAATAATAATAATATCTGAATTTCCAAATTTAAATAATAAAATGCTTTATTGAAGATGCCAAGAGGTGTTCAATACCTGATCCTTTGTAATCTAAGTAAATTTTGATAGAATTTTTATAAACAAGATCTTTAAAAAAATTAAATTAAGATCATACCGAACCTCCGCTCAAATAGTATCACAACTCAAAAATCAAATTATGGGAAAATAGACTTTAAATTGTAATAAATTTAGGGATAAATTTAAGCAAAAAATTTTTTTTGGGTTGTGACTCTATTTGAGCGGAGGTGCGACGATATTATAAAACCATTTCCTACACCGCGTCTGTCTGTATGAACGCGATAAACTACAGAACTGACTTTCATGCAGCCTTCACTAATAGACAAAGTGATTCATGAGTATGGTTTTAATGCATATTAGATGTAATAGACAACCTAGACAACTGTGTTGTTTATGATCATATGCAACACAGTTATGCCCGAGCCACACATGGCCTGACGGGGAAACTGTTTTTTTTTTTATATAATTGTGCGTCTAAATAGAGTTTTCTTTCTTTATTTCTATTTGTCTTTCTTTATATTACGGTAGATAAAAGCCCAAAATTTCAAAGATCTCAAATACCCATTTGAAGCAAAGGCGGGTCGCTATAGCCATCATACAATTTGCGTGATCTAAATGATGTAGGTATTGGAAAGGTATCCTCTCATTTGCGACTGCGACCTGTGATTAGATAGATTTGATCCGTTTCTCCCGTTTGCCCTCATTCAACATACCCCTCGTTAAACCAGTCTGATCACAGTACAAGTAACTAGTGCTCTAAGTGCTGAGAATTATCCATGCGGGTACTAGTCTTATTCCAGTTATTTCTATTTATATCTCTGACTTTAGATTGCTTCGCGACACAGATATTTTAATTTTTAAGCCCGGCAAATCTAAGAAGTGCCGTAGACAGTTCTACACGTAGTATGTACATTTTAATTTTTATTTGTTGATTAAAAATTGTATATAATAATATTCCACAATCATCACACAACACCGTCTAGCCCCAAACTAAGCAGAGCTTGTGTTGTGGGTACTAGACAACTAATAAACATACTTATATATTTCTAAATACATACGTATTATAGATAAATTACACCCAGACACAGAACAAATGATCACGCTCATCACATAAACATTTGTCCTGGGTGGAAATCGACCACTAGACCAACAGGCCAGTTTATATGTTGTGATAAAATAAAAATAGCTTCATAATTTGACGGTTTTACGGAAAAGATAAGAGAAAAATAGTGAGTTACGTCTATACAAAGTTATTTTTATAGAAAAGTGTGAAATGTCAAACGGTAAAGTACTTCTTAGATTTGTTATATTAATCGAATTTTGGAATTTTGGTCTATAGTTACTGTCCCTTTCTATTTTCAGATATAATAATATACACACTGGCTTTTCCAATTCACTTTAGACATTGGCAGAATAGTCGACATCGGTTCTACTTGCCATTAAAAAAAATAGAATAACCCCCCTAGCCAAGTTGCTAATCTGCAATAGTTAACGCTAGTAGAAAGCTTCAAATGTACGGGAACGACGTCGCCTGATAAACATACTTATATATTGCCGCCGCCGAAAGAATTAGCGGCGAGGGCAACTCGAAGCGTTCGACGCAAGCGAAACGGTTGTAACTTGGCTAGGGCTAGATTAGAATTGTTGTGTGATTGTTTTACTCTTTATTAGTTTGATTGCAGTGGTTGCTTTTATTTAAGCACACTTCGATAGCATTTTTCTCATAATATAAAGATTATGATTTTGAGAAAAGTTAATAAATATATCTAAAAATACAAACATTATAACTATCCCCATCAATAATATTTCATCACATATGCTGTTCAAAAGTAAGTACGATAGAATACCATTAATTTTAATATAATATCGACAGCGCGCAAATATTGCAGGCTGTCGCTGTCGGTCGATATTCTTGTTTCAGAATTTACTTATTCAGGAAATTGCAATGCGTACATTATGGGGCGTATTATGTAGGACAATTTCCGGTGATTTTTACAAAGATGTTTTTATTGAACCCACGCTACGTCATTATTATGTTATTGTTTTTGATCTAAGATACGGAGAAGAAATCTCTTCCCTCGTGTGTTCTTTGATTATGATAAATATTATATTTATTTATTTATTTAACCCTTTGTGCACATGAGTTCAGAGGCGGACTTAATGCCTTAGGCATTCTCTTCCATCAACCCTTTGGGTGATGCAGAGAAAAAGTAGTGGTAGGTGCAATAAAAGAGTGAGAAAAAATGCGAATTAAGTAATGATATACTAATATACCATAGAACAGATAGATATACAATGATAGATAATGCTTTCATTAAGACATTGCACATAGGTTGCCTAGCAAAATCTGGTGCCAATGATGTTAAAAAATAGTTGTTACATTTTTGCTATCAATTAAGGGAGGTCAGCTCAAACCTAACCTAACCTAACCTTAACTTTGAGTTCAAAAAAATCACATTAAATAATACATTTTTTAAGAAAGTAATATACCTAATGCAGAATTATTGTAGATGTTTTATTAAACTTCTATTATGTGTAAATCAAATCGCCTAAATCTTAAAATTATTTAAATATGATGTTATGAACTTGTCTAAAAACCGCTTTGGTCGAAAGCCTAAAACGGCCTTATGGGTAAGGGTAACGTGGCCAGCATAAATATTCATTTGAAATGTATAGTTATAATGAAATATTATATCGTATTTAATGAAATGAGAATACTAAGAATGTAGTTTAAAAATATATTTGTAGAAAAACGATTGGTGTCAACTAGGCATCAGTTTTCAAATTATCTTAATATAAAAATCCCCTTAAACCTATAGCTTACGATAGCTTTAGTCAAAATATTTATATTTTTGTATTCATGTCCGCTTTGAACATAATCAGTCTTATATGTACCTTTGGAGGTTGGCGGAACAGAGAGTAAAGTCCCATTTACCTCCGTTGAAAAGGGAGGATCCTCCGACCAGGTGTTATTGTCTGGTGGGCGACTGCCCGATAGTTGATGATGATTTTGTATTTACTTCGTAGTTCTTATGTGGCGTCATAGATGTCGCTACATACCTATTTTAACTAAATGTGCAGTCATCAGGTTCAAAAGGACACTTTTTTTTAGGTTACAAATTTAGCTGAACCACAATTTTCCTGAACATCTTCAACTAAAGAAAAAAAAGAATGTCTAATGTATTGGTAGTTTTATACACAGCAATGATTTCACGTGATACTTTGTCAATAGATCGAAAAAACGTAAAGAAACTATACCTAGGTATCAAATCAACCTAGGCAGGCCCATATGCACTGGATATCTTTTTAACTACTCGTAGTTAATTAGCCACGTGTACCGAATTGACCTCATTCCCCTGATTGACAGCTTATCAACCCGATCCGAACGAAAATCAAATTTTAGACGCAGGTAGGGTTGCCAGGTTTTATAATTAAAAAACCGGACAGAACAGCCAGTTTGACTGGACTATTGGGTAGAAAGGCCGGACACCCTTAATTTTTTAGTTCTGATATAACATTGCTTTTTATCATATCACAATATCTTCTTAAATTATAATAAAATATAAATAAAATTAACTGAATCAGTTCATAATTTCTTTCAATATTAATTACGATAGTATAGATACCGGCACGGATCTTGAGCGCTGGCTTCAAGTTGCGCAGAAGTCAAATATCGGGCCTATTTAGTGGTATGATGTGATGTGATTGGGTCGCCGCGTCATCGCGTCATAGACGTCACTCGTGATTCGTTCCTGCGCTTGCTGCATGTATCTAACGACCACAACGATTGGCTTGCCAATGTATGGAATGCGCAAAGCGATCCCCGCACTGACGCCGAGCGCTCAAGATCTATGCCGATACTTATATCTAGTTGCAAAAAATTAGTTGACGGCACGGTTGGTGCATTGGTTGAGCGATTGACTACTTCGCTGCGTGTCGCGGGTACATTAACATATATTTGTATGGCCTATAGATGAGTGTTTCGAGTCTGGATGTCTTAAATATGAGTTTACGTGTTTGTGAATTTATCCATGATATATGAGTCATTCCTAGGGTAGGGAAACATTTTTGTCTTTTCTTTAAGCCGCTAATACAATCGCTTGTGCTACCGATATGGTGGGCAGTAGTTTATTTCTATGATTTTTAGTAAGTATATGCCCATGTTTCGTATCCATACGTTTCTCGTTCCTGAAAAAAAAAAAATGTGGGAGGTAGTTCAGTTTCGTCTACTGAGTCCAAGCCCTTAAAGTTTGCGGAAGGCTGTCCCTTACACCTTGTATACAGGTGTTGTGAAATTTCTACTTTATAAAAGTACTTATGTAGATCTCTGGATTTCATGATTTCTTTCAGTGTCCAATACTTTTTCCATCAGCTGACTATTCTAACATTAATTATTGTTAATATTTGTTGGATTATAATATTATAATGTCCGGCATTATATATAATATTTTGATTTTGAGTCGCTTGACTTAAAATCCTGATTATGTCCGGCATTATCCCAACGTTTGGCTACACTAGTTGCAAGAGTACCTTGCTTCGTGTCGTGTCGTGAAATTGTGATTGAAGTGTGCGTATTCAACGTGTTAATGGCGAGGCTATTAGCGCAACTAAAGTGCACTCCATCAGGCCAAGGGGCTATTGTGGCGCGGTGACATCAGCGAATTTAGAACCGAATGCATGCTCTAACTATCATAGACTAGCTAATAAATAGATGCTTGTCCAATCGTGATTATGCTGATTTATTGGTTGGTATCCTGCCTGTATAGACTGTTCATGTGTATGATTTATGGGACTATGATATAATGAACTATCTTTTACTAGCGGTTCCGCTCGTATCTCTATGTCATCATCATCAATTTATCAGCGGAAAAACGTCCACTGTTGGACATAGACCTCCCAAGCGTTGCACTGAAAAATGGTCGCTGACAATGGGCCTCATCAGAAAGCTTACAGTCACCCAAAGGGCAATGGAACGGGCTATGCTAGGAGTTTCCTTGCGTGATCGCATAAGGAATGGAGATATTTGCAGGAGGACCAAGGTGCCTGACATAGCCCGAAGAATCGTTAAACTAAAGTGGCAGTTGGCACATTGCTCGTAGAACGGATGGTCGATGGAGCTGAAAGGTTCTAGAATGGCGACCATGCAGGAAAACGGAGCGTTGGATGGCCTCGCACAAAGTTGACCGATGACCTGGCGAGAGTCGCCAGAATGCGGTGGATGCGAGACGGTCAGGATTCGTCGTTGTGGCGACGCGACGCTAGGGGGAGGCCTACCCTATGTTACTCAATGATAAAATAGCATAGTATTGATTTAATTTTTTTTTAACTCGGTCCAGTAGTTTTTGAGGTTATTCAATACAAACAAAATTACAAAGGTTCCTCTTTGTAATATTAGTAATAAAGTAAATCCTATACAAATAATAAATCAGTAGAAGTTTTTAATTGTGCGCAAGATATACTACATTAATTGACTTTTAGGTGGTGCAAAGTTCGCCAGGTCAGCTAGTAATAAAAAAGTTAGCTTTTTTAGCCTAGCCGGTTCCCGTGATTTTGATTACATATCAAAGTCACGGGACTTTTCAACATTAACGAAGTTGAAAAGTTTCATCTTCTTTTATGGGTTGTTTATATTAACTTTAATAACTTATCTATCTTTTTTCTTTTGTTTTTTCGCGGGTGGGAATTCATCAAATAACTTTTTCCGCTCTGGGTGGAGCGAGGGGTGTCAGACTATTGCTGACTAAAATCTAGCCGTGCTCATTCAGTAGCTCGTTGCGTTCCAGGGTGGCGTTGTCTCTTACAAACAATCCCATGGCAAATTATCTACCCTACGACCTACGTACTATTTTTTAAACCTTTTTTTTGGTCTTTATCCACAAAGATACGTCAACCCCAAAAATACATTTAACAGTATTATACAATGAATTATTCATTTACGAATTTAAATAATCGCTCGATTAATCTCCCATGTAATAAGTAGATACTTACCATATTTCCAATCAGAAATATATTTTTTCCCTGACAGTATAACGTTTTTTTTTTATTTTGTACCCAAACTTTTTTACATTTAACTCTCTATGATGCTAAATTTAAATGTTTCGAGAAGTGTTAATTTAAACGAATTTACAAAAAAATAAGTGTTTATAGCCAACGCTTTCGGGGTTTTACCTTTAAACGTATCTAGAGCGGCAAACGCTTTCGGGTTTAATCTCTAAACGTATCTAGAGCGTTGCTGTCGCTATCCTTTTAGTTTCTGTAATAAAGGAACAATCGCGTTCTCAAAACTATGTCAATACGATCGGATCACAGAAAGTGTATTTGAAAATGAAGTCATGCGGAAAGTGGTCGACTTTCGGCAATATCCTCCCCGCAACTTAATCTGGGCAAATGAGATTTAAACTTAATGTATGAAAACTACTTATAGGATTAAAGCACTAAGCTCACTTTATCTCTTAACTACTGCAAGCATGACCGTTTATACAAAACGTTATAGTAAAGGATCACATACACAGTCTCGAAGCGGCAATGCGACGACACATTATAATAAATTTATTGATTTATGAAAAATAAAAGGTACATTTCATACAAAATCCATATGAAAAAAAAAAATGATCAAGTGCGAGTCGGACTCGCTCACTAAGGGTTCCTTAATAACTGTAATTCCTATTGTCGAAGATTTTTCCGAATAGCAAAAAATTTTTTTTTTTTTGGTAACGTAGGTTAACAACTACGGTTTTCAGATTTTTTCCTACTCCTGTTTTACCTTGCCTTATGGGGTTGTTCCCGTTCGTCCACACCCCGTCGTCCACACTGCGGACGACTGGGAAAGATGCGTTCTGTTCATTCACAGTGTCGACGAACATAACGCAACATTCCCAGTCGTCCGCACCGCACCTCGTTTCATATCTAGTTTAAGAGTCAGTGTAAAGAAATTTTAAATAAAATAAATGATTTAACGGTTTAATTAATTTAAAAACAACATAACTATTAAGTTTTTTTCATCAAATGTTAAAATAATTAACAACAATTCTAGTTTTTATCACAGATCAACATAATTTACAATAATTAAAAGGCAATATTTTAACTAATATAGTTTTGGTATTATATAAACATTTTTAAAGTATATAATAACAACATAATATGTACTAAGTAGTGTTTAAATTCAACAGTATTTTTCATCTCAGATCATCTTATTGTACAATAATTTATTTTTATTTAGTATAAAATACGCAAAAAAGCTTTAGATTTACTAGGTATGTACTTTTCAAGTATTTGACTTACTAAAGTAATAAAGCTAAGTACATAATATTTTAAAAGTATGTTTATTATATAAGGAAATACTATCATCATATTTTCTTTATTATATTATCATCATATACTCTTAGACTAGACGTGAGATGACGGGGTGTGGACGACTGGGAATAATGCGTTCTGTTCAGAACGCAACATTCCCAGTCGTCCGCAGTGAGGACGGGGTGTGGAGGAGAGGGAATGACCCGCTTTATGCAACGGAAAGTACCCTATTTTTGATTCCTTTGAGGTATCGAAATATACGTTTTTTGCGACATAAACAGCCGTATCTTTTTTATTATTCGTGAAAGGGTCTTGACAGACAGACACATAGACAGTCAGATAGATGATAAATAAGTAATGTTTAAAATTAAAACACTTTAATTAAAAATAAATAAGTTACAAACATTGAGAATAACAGTAAAACTTAATCAATTTTGTGAATTTTGGTTTAAAATTAAAGAAATTGTTTTGAAACTTAATAGAAATTGTTATATTTTGAGATAAAAAGAACAATTTGCTGTCAAATTGTCACAAGGCACCTGCGGGCGTCTCGATCGTGTTATTCAATAGCTAGCCGAAGTGAAAATAAAAGGTAGGTATGCTTTTATGCAAAACCAATTTCAAGATATTTTCTCAGAATCAATTGCTACGAGTATTCCGATTCTGTTGTGAATTTTAGAATTTAATATAACCAATTGTATTTTAATATTCTTGCTCTTTATAAAAATATTTACTTAGTTAGTAATTTTAGAGTCAATTTGTGACAGATGATTGGATATTAAACTTGAGACGAATAATCAATACTATATCGTTTTTCTGACTGACAGGATTAGGTACTGGACTCTTTTAGGGTTTCGTACCTCAAAAGGGAAAACGCAGGCCTTATAGGATCACTTTGTTGTGCGTCCGTCTGTCTGTCAAGAACTCTTTATCACGGGGACGCGTGAAAGTATCGTATTGAAATTAAAACCATTCAGGTCTACGGTCCCTTGAAGCTGTGAAAAAAATTAAACTTCTAGGTTAACGGGAAAAAAAGACAGCTGTTTATGGCGCAAAAAACTTATATTTCGACGCTCTCAAGGGAATCAAAATTCATAGGGTACCTAGAATTCTGAAATTCGGCATGAAGTTCTAGAGTTCTAAAGTTCTAAAGTGTAAATGAAAAATTCTGATAACGCGATTTGGTCAAATCTATGTATCGGGAATTGAACTGTTTTAATAGGTCAATTTGTACGGAACCCCTCAATGCGGTTTTTAATTATTTGTATGAAAATGATACTTTATCTAAAATCATAAACTAATAATAATACTAATATCTTTTAACCTGCAAAGTCAAGCGCGGGAAAAAAAATTAAATCATATAGTTTTATGTGAGAAACCATCTAAAATCCCTTTTAATGACTAAAACCACCTGTTTTTCAGGTGCAGGTACATCTAGGTCACGAATACTATTTCAAATATTCCCGGAGCCTTTAAGTTGTGTATTTTATAATACAAAGGATATTGAATCGAGTTATCGCATTTTGTGAAATTAAAATATTTCACCACCATTATAAGGCTGTGATATCGCTGAGCCGAATATTAGCTACTCATTTCCTTTTCGCAAAATCGAGCGGATATTGCTATATTAGGCGCCTTTATCGGCGGGCGAACGTGTGGATAGAATAACCTCATATCATACGTCTCCAAGACGTATCCTACATCGATAAGACGTACCCACGTGTACACCCACCTGCATGAGTGATGAAAGAAATAAAACGTTCACAAATTGAATTCTGAAAACAGCCCAAAATGAACGTGGTAAATGTTCAATCATTCGTGAAACTGTGACACACTTTCAGAATTTTGTTTGTAGCTAACAATTTTGAGGTGGCCCATATGTTAGCTTCCCAAGCCCTCAAGAAGAAACAGGCCTTCAACCAGATAGATATATGTGTTTTCTAAGTTTACTTGGACATCTCTGACATATGGTATAATATGATTTAGGGCCCTCTGTAATTTCATTTTTATTTATTTATCTAGTTTTTATTGATATAAACTTACTGTTTGCATTGTGCACCCTATTAGTTTTAAGATACTCATGTAATTTTTATTTTTTGTGTAAAATAAAGAATCTATCTATCTCTCTGATGGTAAGCAGTGGTGCAAACTATGATGGTGAGGCGCACTACATTTATTCAGCAATGACTATAACTATGTCCTAATATTTTATAAAAAAAAAATACAAAAAACATTCGTTCAAGGGATGATTCAAGGTTGGCTACCTATTTCTAAAGTTTTTTTTTAACCCCCGACAAAAAAGAGGGGTGTTATAAGTTTAGGGATGTCTGTGTGTCTGTGTGTCTGTGTGTCTGTCTGTGGCATCATAGCGCTTAAACGAATGGACCGATTTGGATGCGGTTTTTTTATAAGAAAGCTGACGTTACCGAGATGGTTCTTAGATACAATTCATGAAGATCTGATCAGGCGTTCAAGGTCAGCAGCACATTTGTTGGCTGTGGCTGGGATCTTAAACGCTTTACGGATGTATACTTTACTAATAAATACTTATGTGTGACCTAATGTTTGAAATACTCGTATACATTTTTCATGATGACGAGGACCTGATGCTAGAACTGGGAGATAGCTGATGGAACCCTGGAATTCTTACTAGTACAGCCGTCGAGTTTGGGCTCATTAGATTTGTCTTAACCAGTTCCAAACATTTTTCATGATGACGAGGACCTGATGTTAGAACTGGGAGGTAGCTGATGGAACCTTGGGATGCCTTCTCGTAAACTCGTCGTGTTTGGGCTCATTAGATTCGTCTTAACCAGTTTTAAATACTTTTCATGATGACGAGGACCTGATGCTAGAACTGGGAGATAGCTGATGGAACCCTGGAATTCTTTCTAGTAAACCCGTCGAGTTTGGGCTCATTAGATTTGTCTTGACCAGTTCCAAACATTTTTCATGATGACGAGGACCTGATGCTAGAACTGGGAGGTAGCTGATGGAACCTTGGGATGCCAACTAGTAAACCCATCGAGTTTGGGCTCATTAGATTCGTCTTGACCAGTTTCCAACATTTTTCAAGATTATGAAAACTTGATGCTAGAACTAGGAGGTAGCTAATGGAACCCTGGAATGCCTACTAGTAAACTCGTCGAGTTTGGGCTCATTAGATTCGTCTTAACTAGTTTTAAATACTTTTTATGATGACGAGGACCTGATGCTAGAACTGGAAGATAGCTGATGGAACCCTGGAATTCTTTCTAGTAAACCCGTCGAGTTTGGGCTCATTAGATTTGTCTTGACCAGTTCCAAACATTTTTCATGATGACGTGGACCTGATGCTAGAACTGGGAGGTAGCTGATGGAACCTTGGGATGCCAACTAGTAAACCCATCGAGTTTGGGCTCATTAGATTCGTCTTGACCAGTTTCCAACATTTTTCATGATTATGAAAACTTGATGCTAGAACTAGGAGGTAGCTAATGGAACCCTGGAATGCCTACTAGTAAACTCGTCGAGTTTGGGCTCATTAGATTCGGTTTAACCAGTTTTAAATATTTTTCATGATGACGAGGACCTGATGCTATAACTGGGAGATAGCTGATGGAACCCTGGAATTCTTACTAGTAAACCCGTCGAGTTTGGGCTCATTAGATTTGTCTTAACCAGTTCCAAACATTTTTCATGATGACAAGGACCTGGTGCTAGAACAAGGAGGTAGCTGATGGAACCTTGGGATGCCTACTAGTAAACCCGTCGTGTTTGGGCTCACCAGATTTGTCTTAACAAGTTTCAAACATTTTTCATGATTATGAAAACTTGATGCTAGAACTGGGAGGTACTTAGCTGATAAAACCCTGAAATGCCTACTAGTAAACTCGTCGAGTTTATGCTCATTAGATTCGTCTTAACCAGTTCTAAACATTTTTCATGATGACGAGGACACGATGCTAGAACTGGGAGGTAGCTGATGGAACTCTGTAATCAATATTATAAAATAGGAATGAAATTTAATTTAATGAAATTAATTAATTATTATTATTTAGACGGAATTAATTTTCTAATTGTCTTGTCAATCAAGTTTTGAATATGAATGTCAAAGTTGTTTCAAGATAAACCTTAATAAAAAGTACATCTAGCCAGTTTGCAAGTTAGTAGTATTAGTGTGGCCTTCATGATTGTTACAATATAGAAAAGATAATATCACAATAATGGATTCCTCGATTAATTTAAAAAATTTAAAATAAAAACTAAAATTAAAAATTTAAAAAAACCCCCGACGCAAAGAAAAACTATAAAAAGTAAAAAAATAAGTTAGTAAATTACTCTTTCAACCTTTTAACGTCATTAAAGCAATCTATAAATATTTAAAAGATGAGTGTCACTAAGTCGGGGGACCGCAATTGTCATTTTTAATTCGTTTAAGTAAAATAATAATTTTCATATTGCGGTCCCCCGACTTAGTGACACTCATCTTTTAAATATTTATAGATTGCTTTAATGACGTTAAAAGGTTGAAAGAGTAATTTACTAACTTATTTTTTTACTTTTTATAGTTTTTCTTTGCGTCGGGGGTTTTTTTAAATTTTTAATTTTAGTTTTTGCATTATGTTCTGATCAGTGTCGAGTTGTGTGTTATTTTTTTTCTTATTATTAAGTAAAGGTTTCTTAACAATTGATTACAATCTAGCCTAAAAGACTAATAAGCAATTTAACTCTAACTTTTTTTTATAAAATATTGTGGTAGTACAAACAAAATAAACGATTATGATTATGGTGAAAAGACTTTTAGATGTTACTGAGTAATTGCAGTATCCATTAGTTTACAAAACATCTCGTAAAATTATAAACTTTTTTCTCGGAAAACACTGATAGTTGAAGTATCAATTTTTGGTAGGTCTTATGTTTTCGAATACATTCGAAATTCACAAAATAATAGAGATATCGATAAATAGGAAGACTTATGACAATCTTACGGAATTTACAATTATTTATGGTGACATAAACATAAGCGAGCTTTCTGATAGCACGACATGACGCAACCGACATCGCGGGCCCCGTGAAGCGATATTGCACAAGAATGGATAAAAATATGGAATTTACATTTTCAATTTCGCCTCGAGTCGGCTACGCCTCCAATTCTTTTTTTCTGACCATGTGACTTAGCGTTGAGATGATGTCATTCCCATACATTTGAAGATTTCTACTAGCGTTAATGATAGTAGATTCTAGGTACAACGTGTAACGTTAAATGCGCAAAACCTAAGACACCCCAAATGATTTTTAATTCGATTGAGTTTTTTCGATTTGTTTTTACGATTTTGTTCGATTGTGTGAGAAAAAAATCATATAAAAAAATTTAAGGTTTTATGAGCAGTTTTGGTTTGTTTAAAATTCATATCTACATTGAAATAAAAACTTTTATTATCCCGTGTATGAGAAAATTTGATTGAATTATAACTATTTGTGTTTGTTTACCTATTTCAGCGGGTTTGCGCATGTGATGGCTTGACCTATTCATAAATAGACAGGTCGAAGTTTTTAATGAAGATTTTATTGAAAAATTTAGCCTATATTAAAAAGTGGTTTAATTGATTCTGTCCGTTATTCTGATCAAACTAATTTCAGGTTTTGCGCATTTAACGTTACACCTTGTACATCAACTTGGTTAAGTATTCAGGAGAATCGGTTAGTATCTAAAATTCTGAAATCGTCAATCTGCCGTGCGTGAGTGCTTCGTGTGCTGATCAAAGTTGCCTCAGGTTCTTATTGTGTAAATTTCCAAGAAATTTATAAAAGTAAAGGTATCTTCACCTGACCTCAAAATCTTTCAGCCTACATGGGTTTATCTCATCATTATACACACAGTCATACTTCACAGTCAGCGTGATTTAATCATATTCTGTGGCAGAATCTTTTACAAGAACGACTTATTATTTGTTTTGCCTAGGGGAAATTACGTTTTGAGCCTTTTGGGATATTGTGGGTACAATCAACCCACTGATATTTACAGCGACAACAAATGACATATTATTGTGTTCGTCACAATGGCCGAGTAATATTTATTTCCGCCCATTGTGACACCCTATTAATTTTAAGTTTCTTATGTAATTTTTATTTTTTGTTTTTGGTGTACAATAAAGAATTTATCTATCTATCTATCTATCTATCTATCTATTTTCATTTTCGTCCCTCTCATCTTCGCAGGAGGAGAAGGACCCCTCGAAATTAATTTTTAATCATATATTTGAAAAGCTGCTTCGTTTTTTTTCATTGTTGATAGGTTTGCGCTTGACTACTATCTCACCTGATGGAAAGCGACGATGCGGTCGACGATGGAACGCGCTTACCTAGAAGAAACCTATTCACTCTCGACTTAAAGATTCCCGGGTTGTAGCTATCAGGAAACACAGACTCCGGTCAGGAATTCCACTCCTTAGCTGCACACACAATGAATGTGTTTCCAAAACTTTTTGTGCGTGTAGGTGGGATGTCCACCATGTACCGTACGTACGTAAACAAGCTTTTAATGAAAATCGTTTTTTCATAGCTCGGTATACCTATAATTATAATTAATACTCGTCAAAAAGAATCATACGAGCCCAAACTCGCTGGGTTGTATCGTTTAACTACGAAGTTCCTATAGCCACCTTCTAGTTCCATCATCAGATCAGCTCCACGTCATAATAATTTTGCATTGTCATCTGATATACACATGCATGCAAAATTTCAGCTCAATTGGTAACCGGGAAGTAGGTCAAATTTAATTTGCATGATTTGATGACAGATAAACATCGGGACAGGTGAAACTAAACAAAAGCTTGTAATGAAAAGTGATTGAAATTAAACTACTAAACGACGTCTTTCGGCTGAAATGATGAAAAACTTTGTTGTTCCCCAAAAAGTTGAAACCTACAATATCTCCGTAACCTCTAACCTAATTGTTCCTGTCTATGCTATATGGACCAATATTTCAATTAAGTAACAAAAAAATGATCAGAATGTCGATCTGGGTGCGTTCTTTTTGGCTTCGTTACACGTCTTTTCAAAGTCTCTAAGGTACCTACTATATAGATAGTTCTCTCCTAATATAGATTAGGAGAGAAATATGCATGCATTCATACCAACAACATAAAATGGGGTGGGATGGCAACTGCGGTGGTCTAGTCTTTACTCATTTAAACTGTCAACTAGTTACCCACTTGAATTGATATACGGAATTGCTGACGTCATAAATTAGCATTGTTCAACGGTTCGTTTTATTAATGAAACAGGTTAGTTATTGAGAAATGAAGATGTTGACATCATGCTGTTGTCAAACATGACTGGTTACGTTCGTTGTCACTAGTACCGTTATCAGTTCCATGATGGTTAAAAAAAAACACCAGCAGTTCCATCATGGAACTGTTAATGGTACGAGTGAGTAGTTTTTGGTTACTTTGTATTTTGTTGTTACATCAATCTTGATCGAAGTTGTTGGGGAGGATTAAAAGTAGAAATTTTTGCTCTAATATTCTATTTCACCAAAGGCAGCATACGTTAAAGGACCTGCCCCCCTAGCCAAGTCACAAACGATAAAAATAAACTCTCAGTAGTCTTTAATAGATTTTCAACTTTATGCTATTGGATATAAAGTTGAAAATCTATTGAAGATTACATAGTGTTTTCGTTCGTTCCGGTCGCTAACGCTCAGTAGTCTTAAATAGATTTTCAACTTTATGCTCTTAGGTATAAAGTTGAAAATCTATTGGAGATTACTAAGCGTTCACGTTTATCGTTTGCAACTTGGCTAGGGGGGCTGGTCTATAATAAACTGTGATCCAAATAAATAAATTCTAAATATATTTACCGCGGGATTCGTCCCCAACTTACGAGAATTGATTGATTGATCTCTACAGAAACATTTTTGATTATAGAAATTATCTAAGTAGGTACAACTATGACCGTGTGAAGAAAAATAATACTAAAAGAGTTATAAATAAAAATGTGATTAGATGGAAAGGATGGCCAAAGAACAAATGGATAAATATTGTGGCAGCTGTGAGGAATGGTAATAAAAAGAAGTTAGAGATAGCGTAACGTTTGACAGAATAGAATAGACGTAAAAAAAAAGTGTTACGCTGATCCTAAATAATACGGGACAATGGTAGGCAGATCATGATGAATCTTAATTATCATAATGTTATGATTAACAACACAAATACAACGCAAGATTAATGCCAAATGCTAACGATAACATACTCTTTGCATCCTCATCGCTTACCAATAAGCAAGGCAGGTACTTTCTGGATAGGGTTGATAGCTCGAAATTCCTCTGTGAGCTGGTGACCTTCCTTCACGATGTCCACGGGTCGCTCCTCATATGGGATCCGCTTCAAATGCAAGGCTGCTCGCACCCTCCATGAGCATGAAGACAGCCAAAAGGCGTAGAGAACTGCCCGGTTTTCAGCCTTGGAAAGTTATAATAATAATAATATTCTACAACTTTCACACAACGCCATCTAGTCCTAAACTAATCAGAGCTTATGTTATGAGTACTAGACACCTGATATTATAGTATTCCTGTTTTTTTTTTTTATTTTACAAAAATACGTTTAATCAATAATCTCCAAGCTTTTGCTCTCTCATAACCGGCCTAGTGGTCTAGTGGTTAGTGGCCCTGACTGCTACGCCAGAGGTCGCGTGGGTTCGATTCCCACCTAGGACAAATGTTTGTGTAATGAGCATAATCATTTGTTATGTGTCTGGGTGTAATTTATCTTACGTATGTTAGAAGAGTTTAGAAATTTATAAGTATGTTTATCAGTTGTCTAGTACTCATAACACAAGATCTGCTTAACTTGAGACTAGACGGCGTTGTGTGATAGTTGTGAAATACATTATATTGTCTTTCTATTGTGTCTCTGATTATGGTATTCGAAAGGTTAAATGAATATTCATAGCCATCCATAGGTCGCTCGCAAGCCTATGTTATGCTAAGACAAACACGATACGACAAATTAATATGGTGGCTTGCATGTGAAGTAGGAGAAAACGTATGATATTATCATGCGAGAGATAAACACACACTATATGATAGTTATGTCAAAATTTATGACATAAAGACTGCCGACAAGTCAACAGTCTTACTTTCCAAGTAGTCTAGTCTATGGTCTAGGTCGACTATGTAAATATTCCCAATCGTCAACTCGAGAAAGTGGTAATCCGAGTCCAGTTAGTTTACTTATTGATTTACAAATGAAACTGGTTTATACAACTGGTGAATTTATTTGTCTTGTGAATGTAAATTTGATTTAGAGTTAAGTTAGAAAGCTGGAATAGTTTTACATTTTAATATTATAAAAACTGTAAGTAGATAGGTACCGTTTGTGGAAATTGTTTTAACAATCAAGAAAGAAAAAGTTATAAGTTTAAATAACAGAAGCTACTACTTATATTATTTGTTATGTTTGTGTTTTTAATTAAAGACACTCTTTAAGAAAGCGTTGTTACTTAATGTTTTTATTGTTGTTATTTAAAACATGTTTTCCGTGACATTTTGAGGTTATTTTCTGTAAGTTTTAGAAAAATTTCACGACTTAAAATTCGTATCAACAAAAGCGAACTGTCATTTTAGATAGATCACCAACCATTTGATCTAAAGTGGCTCTTGAAGTTAGTGATTATCCTTTACTAAGTGCTTAATTAGACACTAATTAGCTTATAATGATCGGTATTTGCAAAAATTAATACTTACCATGTCAGTTGTCTGCTTATTCTCATCCAGAGTACGTGAATGACTTGATATCTTATTATTTATAAAGTGTTTTGAGATAACTCTTATCAAATCATTGAATTTTGGATGTTGTTACAATGACATTGATGTTGACTCTGTTCTGTATAATATCTACCTATCGTTTATAAAGCAGTTTCGTTTGGAATTAACATTTCAAAGTAGGTACTTTTAATTCAAGTCAATAACTTTAATTAAAATGATATAGGTAAATGAATGCTGTAAAAATAAAAATGAGCCACTTTTGTACATCTGTGGTGTTTAATTTGTTTGTCGTAGTTCCCTGCGTAAAGCATAGATGTCTCTATTACCAATGAAACTTTGCTGGCGGGAAAATTCAAATAGTTACAAACCTATTCGAGGTTATAAATAAAACATGAAAGCTGATATACATTTTATTTATTTACATATATATTGGCAATATACGTAATTATTTTATTATCACTATCATATTATTCAAATACTTTTTGATTTTTTTTTAACCTTATAGACACAATAGAAGTGGAAGTTATATAGATATTATATTCTATGGATTATTAACAAATAGTTATATTTCTGAAGACAATAAGCATTGATATTGCGCACAAGAAAAACATATATGCACAGTCAATAATCTTTATTTTAATTTATTCGATTAAAATACATACCTTATTGTAATACTGTTTCCGAATGTATAAATAGTCATTACAAATATTTGTTATAAATTATTAATTACTACCAGACAACCATCAAAAATGATAGTAACGATTTGGTCATTTTATTGTACTATTCAGCATTTTAAAGAAATCTATTAAACAATTCAGTCGACGACATTAGAGATTTAATAAGAAAATAATTCTCTAAGGTCACAGACTATGTTTTCAAGAAAAATTTGAAAGTGCTAGAAAAAATAATAGTGCAAAATTTTTCATGCATGCTGTTTGCGAATAAGATAGTTCCAAAATCGTCGATTAAAAATATAAAACTGAGCAAACATCAAATTTTATTGCTTTAAATACACATATTCGTCATAAACACGATGAGACATCTATCGCTAAGACAAAGATAAACTGGTCTGAGATACTTTTAACTCACAAAGCGCTTCGAACATAACCAAACCTTTACTCAACATATAATTTCAGCCAGTGTCATGATATATTCCTACTATTTCAACATTTTTGGAGTTGTCCTACACTGTTGCTACTTCCATACTTTTTTTTGCCTATCATGTTCATCATTTATTTATCTAACACGTAACTGCAAATCAATCGGAACTTAGAAAAGCTTTAACAGTCCTAGTATATTCATCCCCATCGTAGTGGTGAGCCGGGTGGTCGCATGAGGGTGGCCCTGGTTTCCGCCGTGAGGGTGCCTCCTCCATCAGAGTCAGGTAGACCGTAGAACGCGTGTAAGTGTCGTCGGTGCTGCAGTTCATGCCCCTTGTGGTTGAGGCTCTGCAGACGACTCCACAGCGAGAAAATCCTCTTATTCACTGCTTTGTTCTGCGTTGGGTTTTCTGTAACACATAAAAAATTTATTTGAATAGCTAGAAAGTAGGTGTGCATCAATCATCGTCTGCTAAACACGGTCAGATTTTCCATGTTGTAGGTAGGGAACTAGATCGAATTTTTGTCTTGAAACAAACTAGTTATTCGTACAACAAAAAAAAAAAAAACCAGTAAATAACATGAATGAGTGAATTATTGAATTCCCTCAAAAAATAATTAATAGTCCAAGTTAGTTTTTCTGGTTATGAATATTTGTTATTTAATACTGTTTTTAGAAATTGAAGTTATTTTGCAGTTTTTAGTACACGAAATGTGTGCAAATTATACGTACAGTAAAGTAAAGAGACTGGGGTCAATAGAAACTTAGGTTAAATGAATATTTTGTATTTTCGTTTGTATTTTCCCCATTACCTGCAATTACAAAGTTTGCCCACTTATATTATATTATAATACTGTCGCAAACACGTGTCTAATTAACTATCTCATAGGGTCAATACTTTAATGATAGATATTTTAAGTTTAAACTCACCAGTTAACTCACTTTGCGTACTTGCAACGCCTTCCCGTTTGACTTTCATGACGTTCACTTCGGGGTTTTCATTCCTGAATTCATTCTTTTCATCCTCTCTTAGGTTATTAGATCCTAGTCCAAAATGTATAAGATTAGCATATTGCGCATTTGCATTGTCAATATCTTTATTCAAGCTTGCTAAACGCATTTTAAGTATTAACAAGGGGTTAGTAGCAGCCATCACTGCATCGTAGACATTATCCGAATCAGTGTTACTGTCTAAGTAGATTTCGTTGGGTTTATCATTTATATCTTGATTGTCAGGTGCAACTTCTTCAGTGTATTCTTTATTAGGGTCGGGGTCGAAATTCCTTTTATCCGAATTGTGTTCATATAACTGATGGAGGCGATCTAATTGTCTCGGATAGTTATGCCATTGTTCTTTCCGAAATCCCTCTCCATTATAGTTGTCATCTTTACTTATAATATTGAAAATATCATCATTCTGATTATTGTCTGCATCTGCATATTTGAGCTGTAATTTATTCAATCCTGGTTTGTTTTCATGTGTGACGTACAGTTTGTATATTTCATCAATAAAGTTTCTTGTTTGATATCTATCACTAAATGTATTGTCATTATGTTGGCTGTCAAAGCTGAGTTGCTCTCTGTTCAAGTCATTTACGGACATTGGAAGAACATTACTCGAGGAGAGCGCCACAATCGCAAGCAGCAACACGGGGACGATGTATTGCCGCATCTGTAACAAGTAAATGTGTGTTTATAAAATCTGTCATGCGAATAAGATGTTAAATAAATCTCAGTTAATTGCTTTAATTAAACATCTCGCAACGATGTCGAAGACAGCGACGTTCGTCTACGTTTATTAATTAAAATTCTAATGTCATCTGATTTGCGTCTGACTAGTTTAGAATATTCAAAGATTAAGCGGTTCAGTAGATAGAGTGATTAGGGGACCTAGCATCGTTCCACAGAGGTGATTTGCATATCTTTTAGTCGTGTTCTCGAGATAATACGGCACATGGTGAAGTTGTGTGCAAACCTCTCAACATTAATAAGGTTTCGGCAAACAGCCGCGCGCTAAGAGAAAATCAATTCACGTTTATTTATCTTGCCTCGACACGATTCCTAACTTTTAGGTTCCTTCGTTAAATTGTGTAAAGTTTACTTTATTTACAGTAACTGTTAATATTTTATGTACTTAATGCCCTGAAGGTTCAAACGAATGTCTACCTACGTTGAAAGTTTTTTCACTATCAATTTTCTTTTATTAATTTATCTACGTTGTTTATTTTACCTAGAAAATAACACGTTGTCCTGGGGTCGATTCCTAACATATTAGTGAATACTCTCGAGAGTGTTAACATGACTGGGGGATGTAATGGTCGAGAAATAAACTAAAAACGAAGTTTTTGCTAGATAGTCATTAATACTGAAGAAACAGTGAGGCTTGTTAGTAGAATGAGTTAATGAATACAACTTGTAGGTACATATCAAGAGTATTGGCGCTGTATACTATTCTACTATCTCATACAGATATGGAAGGTTTCTCAAGTTAAAAAAATCAGTCTACTCTATCCGTTTGCTAGGAACCTGCATCTTTAGGCTCCTAAGATGTTTTGTAAAGCTTTGGAAATAAAGACGTACCTATTCCTTTATCTATGTAATTCTTTATGAACAAAAAAGTTCAGTTGTCTTACGCATTTTCTACCAGCTGACTTTTTCATTGAATCGGTTCTCCATACAAACTTTGTACCCCGCCGTTTCGTCGGGATGAATTTCGGAAAGTCCTTTCTTAGTGCTCGCTTTTATTATAAAAGGAAAGTTTGTGCAAACTTTTATGCTCCTAGACCCAGGGCTGTGTGTTAATATGTCAGTCAGTTTCTCCATTTATATATATATATATATAAATTAAACATTATAACAAACTGAATTTTATACAAAAATATAATATTGATTAAATATAGAAAAACTAATTAGATTTTTTTATATATACTTTTTTATTGTTATCTAAACGTTTTTATTAAATAAATGAATTTAATAAAATTGTTTAAGTCATACATAGCTCTCTAGTCATTTCCACCAACCGAGGATTGAACTTGGGTGCACTTGGATGGTGCGTACAAGTAGGTACTACGAATGTTGGTTGGTACCACTTTCTATGAAAAGTGTCTAAGGGAGATCTGAGAGTTGGCTTCGGCCCCTCGTATACCACCCAACTGCTCCGAGAGACTTAGGTACCGACTCCTTTATTGTGGATACGTTTACAAACATGTAGACTCATATAAACAAGACACCGAGACACGCAACACGTACTTGAAAGCCATACTAATATTTGCTCCGTGCGGGAATCGAACCCAGGTTCCGCAGTGCAACAGCCAATCGCTCAACCACTGCGCCAACTGTACCGTCTAAAAACTGTAAAAATTATACTCAAATAAAAAAAACGAAATACACGAATACATGTAAACCATTAAACATTAGTATTGGGTAACGTCAAATGAGAAACTTAGGAAGTCACGAGTCACCCAACATTATTTACATCCGTTTCCGAATGGCAGGAAGACAGTCGGCGACGGTATTAAAAAGCAATAAAGGTTATAAATGAATGGCAGAAATGTGCGCAATTAACGAAGTCCCGACATTTCACGACGTAAACGAAGGAATATTGAGCAGAAGCGACCTAATAACTATCGGTTTGCAATACTTTTAGGAGTAGGTTCTTTTTGCTTCTACCTTCTTTTTATTTTATTTTACTGTCGATGGCCAGTGCCAATGACAGCGTGACAGGTGATATTATTCCACGGATTGTAAAGGGATTAAAAATAAAATGCTATGGTCCAGAGATTAAAAAAAACCCACCTGTTTCGCATGAGGGTGCGGGTTCGAATCCAGGTAAGTATAAATGTGTAACAAGTTTATCAATAAATATACAAGAATAGAATATTAATAGTGAAAACTATATCTAATTTGGTAGATTGGTCGCAAACCAAATATAACAATTTGAAATCATTTTTTTTTTTATTGAATTCAAATTGCTATACCCGTGAAAACGATTTTTCTATGGTGGTCGCATGGACGCGATGAACTTTGACGTCAAAGTCCATGTTGGATTTCACTTTCTTATCAGCAGCTTTGAAGCTTTATAACTTCGTTGTTGATGAAGATATTTAAAATAAAAAGGTTCTTTATTAGAGCTATTTTTTTTAATTTAGCAATTAAAGAAATTATATGCATATTGGTTGGCGCAGTGGTGGAGCGAATAGCTACTGCATATTGCGGGTTCGTTTCTGCAATTGTATGGCCTACAGATGGTTGTACAGAATCTGGGTGTCTTGTATCGTGTTGCACACGATACAGAGTAATTTGTAGATTTTTTAAAAATTAATACACTTAAGTGCTTGACTGCGATCATACCTGATAGTAACCAGCAATCGCTATTGGTGAGGCGTATTAGTGTATTAAAACCCTATTCACTACTCTCTTGAAGGCACCTAAATTGTAATCGGACAGGAAAACCGCAGCAGGCAAATTGTTCCAGTTCTGCGATGTACGCGGTATAAACGAAAAGAGGTGAAACATCGGACTGGAAAGATTTCGACAACGTAAGGGTGGATACAAGTACTCGCCGTACCTACAACGTCGATTTGTCTAATGGTAGAAAGGAGATGGCGGAATCAAGTCACGCAGTTGGGGATACTAAAAGGTTTTATTCAAAAAAGATATATCTATTTATGTATGTCAGATAAATAGTACAGACAGTTGCATCAATTGAGTACCACTCTCACATAAAATCAAAGGGGTGAGAGCAGCGGTGGCCGAGTGGTGATGGCTCAAGTTGTAGGTCGCGGGCTCAAACCCTGTCAGGTGCATTACATTGAGTAATTTATTTCATTACCACTTCTTTCAAAACGGTGAAGGAAAACATCGTGAGGAAATCAGCATGTCCTAGAACCAAAAAATCGAAGACATTTGACATTCACCAACCCGCACTGGGCCCGCGTGTTGACTTATGGCTAATTCCCTCTTCTAGCGAGGAGGCCTGAGTTCCTGCAGCGGGAACATTAAAAAGGCTGATGATGATGATAACCAAAGGGGTTAATCAGTTGATGACGCTGACTGTAGATACTATTTAATCAAGTGTTGAATACTCTGAATTATTAAAAAAAAAACTTCTAAAAAATATATTTCTCTAGGCCAGTTTTATCTATCTTCCTACAGTAAGTAAATGGATCTTTCATGAACTTATACGTATGTAAAGGGTTGAATCTTGTGAGAAGTCAGATGAGAACCGAAAACGTAAAGTTTTGGGGAATTGGATGTAAAAACTTTTCTCGCATTCAACATTCAGAAGTGACTTATAAATAGTCTTATTTAAACTGAAAGTTATTTATGTTCGACATTTTCCAAGTACCTATGTTACTTAAGGATTTAGGGAGTTTATGTTTTAGTTTTCAATGGAAATCTAGAGAAAAGATGGCGAAAGAAGATGGGCTC
Source organism: Mythimna lalbum (assembly GCA_949319445.1). Lineage (NCBI taxonomy): Eukaryota > Metazoa > Arthropoda > Insecta > Lepidoptera > Noctuidae > Mythimna > Mythimna lalbum. The sequence goes on along the minus strand of OX439346.1, from coordinate 17,013,278 downwards.
GAATTAAGATAAACAAGCTTTTAATGAAAATCATTTCTTCATCGCAAGATTTCGTAGGTATACCTATATAATTTATTAATTATATAGGTATACCGAGGTACAAAAGCTTGCGTGTGTGTATACTCGTTAATACTCATACAGGGTAAGTTTTCTACATTCACGCAAGGGAAGCTGCTGGCAGAAACAGGTATAGAGAATAAAAGTTCTTTTACTTACATATCATCATCATCATTATCATAGGATAATGATGATATTGATATGATATTTTAAAAAAAGGCCGATGATATGATGGCCTTTTTCTTAATGTTCCCACTACTGAGACTCAGGCCTCCTCTCTAGGAGAGGGAATGGGCCGTAATCCACCACGCGGGCCCAGTGCGGGTTGGTGAATGTCACATGTCTTCGAATTTTTGGTTCTAGTACATGCCGGTTTCCTCACGATGTTTTCCTTCACCGTTTTGAGAGCAGTGGTGATGAAATAAATTACACAAAGCAATGCGCCTGGCTGGGTTTGAACCCGCGACCTACAACTCGTAAGTCGGGGCCATTACCACTCGGCCACCACTGCTCTCATCACTGCTCTGCTTACTTACATATACTTACATTTTATTCTCATTATTTTGAACTAAGCAGGCACCTACGTTAGTTACCTTTTACAAGCAATCTATTCCCTCATTCCTGTCCCAAAACATAAATGAGGTTTCCAAGCCCACAAGATACGAACGCAACGTTTAATTGTAAAAGTTACGAAACCTTAAAATACCTTAAGTAAAGCCGGGAGATTACAACTGTTTTGTTGACTTTAATCTGTTCTGGAGTGTCTACTAATCTTCGCAGGAGCCTGGAGTGACGCGATTAAAACCTTAAGTATATCATTTGCGTAGGGAAACAAAATGCTTGCCTTTACAATCTTGTTATATTTTTTACTAGATTTTGCCCGCGGCTTCACCCGCGCAGGTACATAAGATATATCCTATGTTACTCAGGAATAAAGCAGCTTTCCATCCGTAAAAAAAAATTAGCAATCGGACCAGTACTTTCCGAGATTACCCTACATTAAAAAATAAAAATAAAAAAACACTTTACCTCTTACTAAGCTTATAGTGTAGATGAACCACTATATTTCTGTCTTCCTTCTTACGTACTACTTGCATTGTACGTTTACCGATTGATATAATTATGTTCTATAACAGTCGATGAATACGGGTGTCTAGTGTGTCTGCTACTAAGCAGAGACAAAACCCTACAATCTTTACATAATACTAAAGGCCTCGCCAGAAGTTGTCGTACCCAGAAGCTAAATATTCATCAGAAAAGAAAATTAATAATCGACTGCAGCGCCACCTATCAGGTCTAATGTGTGGGTGTATTTTCAAACTGTCAACTCGACTGCAGCGCCACCTAACGGCTTCAATTGTATTTTCAAACCGTCCAAAGACCCACTCGAATATACACACAAAGTTCCAACCAAACCGGTCAAACCTTTTAGGAGGAGTTAAGTTACAAATACACGTACAGAAGAAATTTATATAAACTTAAAACAAATGCCAACAGTCTGGTAAAACAAAAGCTGCCACTGCTAAAAGTTGAGTTTTTGTCGAGTTGCGTCCTCTAATTGGACGATTCAACGTTCAGTGCGGTTTACCCAAAAATAAAGCGGTGCGGCGGCCATGACGGTTCTAAATGACAGCAAGAAGAAGCATAGAAAAAGTGCGATTCGGTGCGATCAGGTGTTGCTTACTCCTCCTAAACGAAGCAACAGATTTTGATGCGGATCAATAATCGAGAATGGTGTAAGCTTATGTATATAAAATAATTTACAGCCATGTGAAGCCAGAGCAGTTCACTAGTTAATATTATAAATGTGAAATCTAGATCCTTGTTAGCCCTTCAGATACCGTCAATTAGAGACACAATAGTAAGACAATAGATGCGCGGCCCCCGGTGGTCGCTTGGGGATTCATGAATTAATCAATCACGCCTCGACATTTAAATGGATTTAGATGTAACTTGCACACGGGTAGACTAGGACGTAGGGTCAAGTTCCCGTATTCCCGAATTTAACACAGGCAAAGCCACTGGCAAATGTCAGTTCATAATAATTTTCCCTAAACGTAGATAACTAAGTTCATATAATTTTCTCTCTTCGCTAGTCCTGCGACTCAACCGCAAACGACTTCTGGAATGCTCATAAAAATAGATGATTTGGAAATTTTAAAGAGTCGTAAAAGTTTATAACTTATCCCGAAGAGGTAAGCCTGCGTGATATTTGAACTTTCATTTCATAAAATGCATCTGTGGGTGACTGAAAATGAAATGTCTTTTTCTAGACGAAATGGCAAGAAATTATGTATTCTTGATTAAAAATTGAAGCCGCTTAGACGATAGAATATGAAATAGTGATCGGCCTGGAGGATTCGGTAAGCTTTCGCGAGATTTTCCTTGCGTACAATTTTCTATCAAGCGAGTTCTGCATAATAGATCCACTTAATTTCAATGAAGATGTTTGCTAGGCAAAAGCCTCTGAAACCAGCCAAAATATTTTCATTTGTTTCACTGCAGAAAATAATCTCTGTGGCATTTAAAAACCCTTAAGTCTCTGGGTCATGAACATACTTCGATCTGTCATAGCAGTATTATGATATGATGATGGAGTCGGATAGTGCTCCTAGGCACTGCTAAGTGTAACAAGATAACCCCATCTTGTTTGAGCTCTTGCAATGGTCTTGGTCAGTACTATACCACGCACTTAAAAACTTATCGACGATGAAGTGACAAGAACTCCTAAGTGACATTTTTGGGATTTTATTTTTTTACGTAAATAGACTTTAAATAATCGTTTGCGTGAGCTGGCAAAAGCAGCTAATTTTATATCTTATTTTTTAACGAGTTGACTATAACTGACAATAACTATTAACCCTTCAGATACCGTCAATTAGAGACACAATAGTAAGACAATAGATGCGCGGCCACCGGGTGTCGCTTGGGGATTCATGAATTAAGCAAGTATGCATCCAATTTGCTGACGAGATCACCTAATGAACTAACACAATAACAAAATTATGTTCTGGTAGATAAAGGTTCTTGTCACTTCATCGTCGTTATTATTTTCGTTACTCCTCTGTTAAATGATACATTTTGAAAATCCGTTTTTTAAAAATACATTTCAATACACTTGGTCATAAAGTGACCCTTATTGCACTGCACTTAGGTATATAATGGCTCTTGTTACCAAACTGTGACATTTTGATTACCATTACGCACTAGTGCATAATTTTGTTACATTTATCGTATCAGGATGGGCGCGCGTCGTCCTCCACGAGGAAAAGAAAAAAAAAAGAATGGGCGCGCATATGATAACAGATTTTTATCGCCATAAAAGTTTACTACTTGTACAGTTATTTTCTTCACAAGTGTATTAAAAAACTTTGTATGATATACGTGAGTAATTAATGATTACCGTTCTCGGCTCTCTTAAGACCCTCGCCATGGCTCGGGTCTAAATACTGCCTCGACGGTAATCAGTAAAATTACACACTTATATCATAATGTACTATTAATGCGTACATTTTTTCATCAGTTAAAAAAACGCCGACACAAACTCAGAGGTCCTAGTCTCTAATAAATTCTGATACGGATGACTGGGCTAGGCTTTAGTGGTTTTTTTTTTTTAGGATTTGTGACTTTTGCGATAGCTATAAGACATGTAGATAATAGTTCTCTTGAGGATGTGTTCTGGTCACATTCTATCCAATAAATTCAAATACCGTATGGGTTCCTCACCAAATTGAGAAATTTGCGGGATCATGTGTTAATTATTTATTGATGGAATGTGACCGGACCTGAGGTCGGGGCGTGAATAACATCTTAGTTAAGATTATTGATAAGCGAGTGACATATTTATCCTATTCTATTAAGTATTTATTTCTAGTAAAATTTACATAACTACATATTAAATATTGACTAAACTATATATACTGAAACCTAACTAAATACATGACGTATATAAATAAAATACAATAACACAAAGTACAGACAGGCGTCGAAATACTCCTCCACATCGCTCTCATCTGGAAATGTGCCCAGAAGACTGGCAGTGTTCTATTGAGTTGGTTTTAATTATTAGAAGTGTTTTCTGGAGAACTCTAGAGTGACATTATCTCTAAGTGATAAAACTCCTTAAAATTAATAAAGAATAAAAAAATATCGATGCTTCCGACAACAAAGGTCGTAAACACCAAAATAGCACTTTTGGTAATCAACGAAAAACAAAAAATAATTTCGTTTTTGGCTTATATCTTTTTAACTTTAAAAGTTGTAAAATTGTGTTCTATACAAGAAATACGTAAAATACGATGGTGTTTCATAATATATTATTGCTATTTATGTCAAAGCCTTATTTTAAAAGTTAGCTTGGACATACACCCCAGAAAATTCAAAAAGTTGGTATTTACGACCACTAACAAATCAATGGAGAACGATTTGTCTAACGGAAGTTAGAAGTATGCACCAGTTTTTAAATACAATAGTTCTGGCTTTGGTTTTAAAAACCATGTACTGAAATAAAAATGAGTGTAAACACCACAATCTGATGCGATGGTATGTAAAAAACATGGAAATATCTGAAGCAAATCAATGTATTTAAGACTGTAAGTTGAGTTTTCATTACTTGTAATAAAAACAATAAAATAAAACACAAATTGACATAATTAAAAAAGGTTTTTTTCATTGACCGTCATCGTTTAATCAAAATAATGGTTAAGCAAGGCACTAATATAAATTCAAAGTAAAAAAATGTCTAAACCAATCACTTCAATTTCCATTAGAGGATTTTGTACTTCAATCATCATTTATCATCATTGTTTGTGTCGCGGCTCGAAATTTTTGACTTGCCAGGTCCTAAAGGTATAAAAATACACTTAAGTAAGTATATTATAGGCATCGTCCCGTATAATTTAATCAAGCGTTTGTTACAAGATGCCTATAGTGAGTTTATTCTATTCTATTCTATAGTGTTCTACATCCAACGGCGTACCTAACCAGCTAGACATAATTCAAAATGTTAAGTAATCATTTTGTTTCATTGATTTCAAGAAGATTTTATAATCACGACATTTTTTAAATCGTATTGTTACGTACGTGGGTAACTAAATGCCGATTTACCAATAAAGAACTTTATTTACCACAAACAATAAATAATTAGTCCAGTCAACAATAATCCAAATCACAGTTAGCACTAGAGTTCCGGTATACTATCGCCTCGGTCGTTAGATAAAATCACTTCGCACACTTAGGTAGATCGCTCTTGTTCGCAGTCGAAATCAGAACTGACTCACTTCCTTTTTTTTATGAGTGGCCTCTCGCAGGTCAACCTAGGAGGTTGTCGTCTGCTCAACCAGACTTGCCTGTGGCAGCCCTGAATAAATTCAAAGCCTCCAGCCAGGGCTTACTTAAAAACTACTTTAAAATTAAGCGACAACGCTAAGGGCACCCCCTGTGGGGTACGAGCCTCGGGTTAGGGCGTCGCTGGGGGAGGGCAGCAAAAGGACGGGCTGGATCGAGCAAAATTCTAGATACTGACGTCTCGGGATAGATCCAGAACAATAGAGTCGCATCGCGGGGCCATAAATCAATTTTATTACTTTGTCCTTCGCGAGTCACTCACGCGAATTTCGACTCTATTGTTAATAGCGGAAAGTACCTTTTCCCTTATCCACCTACAGATATCTACAGATTACATACCAATTTTTTTATTCAATGTTCAAACAAATTCTCCAACACCAAGTGACATTACGACAATTGTTTCTCAGCAGAGCTTACGTTTTAAAAATGATTGTGGGGTGTAATTACAATTAATTATGTATTCATGTTTTTACGACCGACAGCTGTTTGTACGTTGTATTATACGACCTGCACGGTTATTCGATTCTAAGCAATATGAGTTATACATACCCTCTTTTCAAAAAAATCTTGATTATACTAGTAAAAATTTTGGGTGTAAAAGTATTTTTTTTAGGCGAATATTTTTTTCACATTTTTAGATCGACGCAGCGCCAAAAATTACGTAGGGCTGCATTCTTAACTCATTTTCGCCAAAATGGCGTTTACGACATTTGTTGCCGGAAGCATCGATATATTACTCGCTCTTGGGTGGAGCGTGAGGGCGTGTCAGACGCACACTGTTCCTTCAGTTGCTCTTTGCCTTCTAGGACCACGAGTTACCCTTACAGAAGTCAATAAATAGCCCTACTAAGTCCTCAGTCGGTGTTTCATGAACTTGAAAGTCTAGTTGAATGCATGCATGAGTAAACAAGTAATTGACTGGTACCTCCTGGCACTATTATGCGTGTAAATTAACTCTCGGTTTACTTGTTAGTGAATCTAACTTCGAAACTAAATTGTAATGGTTCACAATAACTTTACCCACTGTTGTGTTATTGTGATCCATTACTCTATCACTCAAATCAATTCTTCACAAATCAATTTGGAAAATAGAAACCTCGTATTATTCATGCTGGTGGTTGTATTACAAGAAATCGTTAATATTTTTTTCATTGTAAATGAACAACGAATGATTTCGTTTTGATGACGCCTACTAAATATTTCTTTGAACCTATTACTATTTCTAGATTACAGTTACATTGGTAGTAGTAATATCGCCCTAAAACGTGTGAGTCAGAAAAACTTTTGGGAAAATTGAGTCCATTTTCCCCAGACAACATTTATTTTATATTTTTTGTTAGCGTTGCTTAGAAACCGATTAACGCACCAACACAGTGTCAATAATCATTACCTAGGTACTTGTAATCTTATCAAATTGAGTCCTTACTTCGGCAAGGTATTGTGTTGGCCTTTTCATCTTTTTAGCTATCTTTACGATGATAATACTTATGAAAAGATTATTAAATAGAGTACTTATAATACGTAGAATTTGTATCTGGTAGAGCCGATTAGTATAGCATAGCATAGGTAGTCGGCCTTATAATGTTCCCACTGTTGGGACTCAGGCCTCCTCTCTAGGAGAGGGAATGGGTCGTAAACCACCCCGCGAGCTCAGTGCGGGTTGGTGGATGTCACATGTCTTCGAATTTTTGGTCCTAGGATGTTTTCCTTTACCGTTTGGAGAACAATGGTGATGAAATCATCATCATCATATCAGCCGAAAGACATTCACTGCTGGACATAAGTCTCCCCCAAGCGTCGCCACAACGACCGGTCCAGTACGTCACGCATCCATCGGATTCCCGCGACCCTGACCAGGTCGTCGGTCCACCTTGTTAGGGGCCTTTCAACGCTGCGTCTTCCGGTACGTGGTCGCCACTCTAGAACCTTTCGTCCCCATCGACCATCTGATCTGCGTGCAATGTGCCCTGCCCATTGCCACTTAAGTTTGGCGACCTAAATAAATTACACAAAGTAATGCGCCTGGCTGGGTTTGAACCCGCGGCCTACAACTCGTAAGTCGGGGGGTCCATTACTATTCGGTCACCATTGCTTTCAGCCGACCCGCACCCGCTATTGGTCACATGAAACTCAACTGGCGAAATGTACGAGTAGACATCTCTGCCTACTATTTAAAGTAATACAGTCGTGATATTACGTGTCATTTTATGGTCAGTGAGTCGTTCGTTGACAAAACGTATACAAACAATTTCCAGGTATACCGCTACGCAGTGCGATTTGCGGCGACCTAAATGTCATAATCGTAATTCACAAGCGATGTAAAATGTTGCGTAGCATGACTGGTATGACGGTCAGCTGACTGGCGCCGCACACATCGGGCGCCATGCTACGGCGAGGGAAAGGGGGCGACTGAGACGCGGCGCGGGGCGTCATGGCCGCCGCACCGCCGCCGCCGCGCTCCGCATGCCGCATACCGTGGCGTCCCGCGTCACCGTCACTATCGCACGACGCGACGTGGCGGCGAGTAACGCATTTTATCCTCAAAATGAGCATGTTCGACGACGATTTAATCGAAAATGTTAAGAAATATCCAATTTTGTATCGCCATAAAGGAAAGGACTACAAGAACATGATTAGAAAAGGCAACTGTTGGATCAAAATTGGCGAAGTACTGAACAAAACACGTGAGTAATTTTTCCTTAACTATGACTGTTGTTTTATTTACCTTTTATGTATGTTGTGTATGATTCATTCTAGTAACGTTTCTGCTGTTAACGTCTAATATTCAAGCATGTTGTTACGACTGTGTGATTGCAGTAGCCAATCAGTACTTATCGAGTATTAAGTGTTAACTGGGGACTAGTAGATAAGTGATAGTTCAGACAGCACAGAGACGTTTTATATGGATAATTCCGACTACGGGCACTACGGTATACAAAGACGTTCCCCTGGTACCGTCGCAATCGGTCGCTGTTTTTTTACTGGGCTATTCAAACTGAAGCGCCATGTCAACGTTTTTTGCTATTGTGATTCATGACGCTTGCAAACGTACCCAAGCATAACGTTCACTAGTACTTGCTTACTTACAATGCGTCATGCATTATTGAGATAACCTTGTCTTGGGTATTTAAAGTAATCGGTGTATGAATGAATGTTTATTGCGACTCTTAGTAAAGTACTAAAGTATAAAACAAATCTAATCCGCCTCAATCTTTTGTGGCGTAGCTTGATGTTTTATGTTTTCATAGGTTTTAGTATTTAGTCATAAATTCGCTTTGGCTTTATAAAAAGGGAGTTAACAAATCAATCAATCAACATTTTTTGATCAATGAGATTGAACAGTCAATTTTCAATCGATGAGCTTTATAAAAGGATGTTACTAAATTAATCAATTAATTTTCGATCGATGAAATAGCGTGACCTTTTATTGTAGTAGGATGTCTATGCCAAATGATCCATTCTAGCATTTATGAAAAAAAATCTATAGATTTTTTATTTGTTACAGCTGAAGAATGCAAATCAAAATGGCGCAACATACGAGACAATTACATGAAAAATAAAAAGAAAAAGGTTACTGGAACCGCCACATCATATTCCAAGTACGATGACGAGAGACTGAACTTCTTGTCAGACACGCATGAAGATGATGAACTGTCCTATATCGTGGACAATTCTAACCAATCCATATCCCATGACCCAATTGAGATTAGTTTCGAGAACGTCAAGGAAGAATATGATTCGTCTGAGGAAGTTCCTTTATCAGAATCATCTTTTGTTAAAGGAACTTCGAGTTTTAGCAACGCAGAGCAACCAGCATTTGTTCCAGCAATTGTAGCCACAACTTACGACAGCAATCAATCAATGACTGCACAGCAAAGTTTCACCGTTCAAGAGCAAACTGTGACTCCACCACCAAAAAGAGCAATGAAAAGAAAGATGGATTCTATTATAGATGAATTGAAAAAGGATAGAGAGGAGAGGAATTTGATATTACAACAATTGGTTACTAAAGCTACTTGTCCATCGGGACAATCGCCTGTCCATAACTTTTTTTCCAGTATGGCTGACATTGTTTGTAATTTCCCGCCGGATAAAATTGCTGAAGTGCGTATGAGAGTGTGTAGCATGGTCAGTGAGGTCGAACTGTCAGTATTGAGAGATACAAGCCATTCTGATCCTTGTTTTTAACTTAAAATAATGTATCTATTGTTTTCTTGTTATTTGCTGCCCTTGAGTTAATAATTCGAGATAATATCAACGACCAATACAAGTATCGACTTTAGCGATGTTTATTTAAAGTTTATTTTTAAGTGATCGTTTTTTTTTTTATTAAAAAAGTCGTATAAAAAGTAAGGTTTGCTATTGAGTTTGAACTTAGGCGTAAATGACATAGTGTAATTTGTTCCCAAATTTGACAAGTATTTCTAATTATTTATTCAAATATGGAATAGAGAAATAATTTTATAGTATGCCTAATTATAATGTGGATAAATGGTTTATATTTTTAATGGATAAAAATGTTTTCGAATAAATCTCTTGGCGATTTAAATTTTTCAGCATAGGTAGACACATTTATGTCCAAGCAGCCATTTGGCTGACAAAAGGCTTTATCAGGGGGCGTCCATAAAAATTAAGTGAACTTAAAAAGCTAGCTCCAGTAACATCTCATTTGAAGGGTGCTTATATTTTTTTAGAGTTTTAATTACAGTATTATACAAAAATTATGACAAAAAATGTAATTAATATTATTTATCCTTATTGTAAATCCGTATTTTATTTTTTGTTCAAATCTATAATAATAATTTGAAAATATAATTTACCTACATCATTATCTTCATGTTTCCCTGAGTTATTTAATCCTCAAATTATCTGTGTAGGTAATTAATATGATTATACAAATATAATTAAATAAAATCAAAAATAAACTTTCATAATGAATAGGCCAAGGTTCCATGAGAAAATGTGGTGTGGGCTGCGGGAATATTAAAAAAAGTCACCTCGGTCCTGGTAAAGAGCTACTGCTGGAACACGGGTTTTATTTTTTTTTGGGTGGGAAAACCATCCAATGACATCCCCGCTCTTAGGCGGAGCGGGGAAGTGTCAGACTTTTACTGACTAAAAACTCTCCCCTGTTCCTTCGTTGCCTTTCGTGCTGGGGCCGAAACTTCCTTTTAGAAACAGATCCTTGGCCCCAGTAGGCTTCGACCCTGTTACCCTTAACCATAGGGACCCAGTCCCTATGGTTTGCTGACAACTCCTTGAGGTGTCCGTAGAACAATACGCGCCGTTGACGTCTTGAGCTCGGTCCGGAAGGTTACCGGACGGTCGGATGGCGAGCTACCCATTGCTCGCCGTCTGCAAGCCCGAAGAAACACGGGTGGGTTTTTATCAGTAAAAATCTTTCTCGCCCTCTTGGGGGAATTTTAAGGCTTTTAAAAAGAATATTTTATAAATATTTGCTTCAGACAGTTACAATTACAATATTGATGTCTAAAAACAGCGTTGAAGTCTGAGAATTTGTATAATTAATTAATTTACGACAGAAAAAGCAGGTGCCTAGCTAATTCAAGAAGCAAGATTTAACTAAAGGCCGCTATTAAAAGGTTAGTTAATTTCATTTATTCTGCGTCGGACAGGTAATTTTGGCTTCTTGTCTGCAAAAATCTTAACCTTCGTCCTAGGCGACACACGAATGTTTCGAATGAAGTCGGTTTCATTACTATTTCCTTTCGAATTCGTACTAATAAGGGGACCTATACCTAGGGTTGCCATCCGTCCGGATTTCCCCGGTTTTTGTCCTAGTTTGAAGGGTAACTGGAGAACATTTTGGCTTGCCAGACTTTTACTGACTAAAACCATACCTGTGTCCTTCACTTGCCCTTTGCGTTTTAGGACTAAGGGTATCCTTTTCAGAAAGTCCCCGCGGTCCTATAGATAGCGGGCATCGGCCCTGCTAGACCCCTACGGTTTGCTGACATCGCGTGGATGTGCTGTTGACGACTGGGCTTGATCTGGTCAATTATTGCATGACCGGACGGCGAGCTACCCATTGCTCGACGTCCGCAAGCCCGTGTCTACCGTGGCTGGTAATCAGGGTCAGAGTCACGGTGGATGGGGCATGAGGACATTCATTCTCTCACGCGTGGGGCCTCTATCTTCACTAGTAATACTGTTTCGCAGAAGGAGGCCACCGCCTGCCATTTCTCCTTGCTTCGGACCATAGCCCGAACCAGGGCTCGGCGTGAGAGGTCATTGCCGCCGATTGCCACCACGAGGACACGGCGGTGCTCTGCCCAGGCAGGGCATATCTTCTCCGTCTTCTCCACCGAGTCCTCGGGGGAACATTCAAGTGGGGTTCACATTTATAGTCCATATATAAGTTTTTAAGCTATGAGACACACTACCGCAGAGCGTCAGTGTTTTATTTCAAGAATTAATAATAATAATAATAGGACACTATTTTTTATATTTTTAAATGTTTTTTATTTTTTATTTAAATATTTAAAAATATAATTTATATGTTTATATAGTGAATAAAGATAATAATAATAATAATTTATTTTCAGATAATAAAATCCAATTATTGTTAGTAAAGACACAAACAACTTATAAACTAGTGTTAGTACATTTATACATTTGTCAATTAATAAATACATAAATCCAAAAAGCATGTCAACAATAATAAATAAATCACACAATCAAATAATCAAAATGCAATAAATCACACGATCAAATAACATCAACAAAACACACACAACACCCATGACACTACTTCTGGGCACGGTTTGAGGATAACACTTGCGTCCTCGTCCAGTGATTCAATATAAGGCCATCAGTCCTATCTGCTACAGTTTTTAAAAGACTGTTGGAAACTAAAGTTTTTTTTTTAAACTGTCAGAACTTACATTTTGTTTTCTCACTCAAGATGATGAAAACTGACATATTTCAAGTATGAAAATAATTTAAAAGTTGCTTTATGACTATTTGAACGTTTTATAAGTTAAAAAAGTGTTCTGTCTGGGTTGTGAACTTGTGAGCTTTCCAATCCAGGCTTTTTACGCTTCTTGTCCTGGTTGCAAAAAATTAAAGATGGCAACCCTATCCCAGATAATTACGAAACTGCCACTGGTTTTCTCGCAATTTCTCTATCTTTTTCAGAAAAGCTGAAAGGGATAATGTAATATACAGGTACTATATATCAGTAATGTTGAATCGATTTTGAAAGGCTTTTGAAGCATAATTATTGTATTATGAAGGGTTTATTTCGTTACAAGACCTTTTTGTCTGTAAGGTAATCCATTTGTAGGTTTAACCTCTATCTGGGTCGAAGGGTTATGGCGGACTCATACCAGCTCTAACCAGTTTATGTATTGATACCAAGTGTCGAGGGCCTTGGAGAATCCTGAGTTGAGCTTCGCGAATACTGACACTGACTGGACGGGTCCACTCAAATCTGTATGGTTCTTTCTTCAAAAGACCATCTCAGACTAATCGGCATGGTTCTCATGTGATTTGACCATTACATATTTACTGTATGGACTTTAAGAGAGTTTGTTTCGGTGTTTCTTCTCAGGGTAGCCAGCTAGGAAACACCGGCTTCATCTAGCTTAAACAGACGAAAAAAAAATTGACGTCTAAAACCTATTTGCAAAAATAAATATCATTTATCATTTACAAGTACCTATATTTGCACCTTCGACTGTTTTCCTTGAACTCCGTCAAGTCGTCTATTGGACTCCATCACCAACCATAGCTGTATTTTATAATTATCGAAATTACTTGGTTTTAGAGGTAAAGAGAAACGATAATAAAATAACGTTTGAAAGAGTTACCGTGGATCTATAACGCAATGAGTATCTGAAGGACATAAATGGCCTATAGTCAGTAAATCTGACACGCCCTCTCGTTCCAACATAGAGCGGGAGAAGTCACTTAACGATTTAGAATTAAGAACTTTTGTGTAGATACAATTTATATGCTCACAAACATATTTTTTTGTCCTTAAGACTAAATTCGGAATTTACTAAATATATAACTATGTTCATCAAACAAACATTTGTCCTTGGTGGGAATCGAACCCACGACCTCCGGCATAGCAGTCAGGATCACTAACCATTGGACCCACATGCCACTTTTTATACAGACTTTACTTCTACGAGTATTAGCGAATATGAACAAAATAAACACAAAAAAAAACAAATTTATAAACTCCCCGTAGTTCCCATAGTAGTAATTTAGATGCGCCAGGCGCCGTAGAATTTTAGTTTGTATTGCGTGGGGCCTATGGCGCGAGCTAAACGAAAAGTCCCTTTATATTGCATTTGCTCAAGTCCAGTCACAACTATCTAAGTAATAATAAATCCTCAGTCAAAGGAGTCTATTTTCTATTCAAATAAGGTGAACTTCAAAGAGCAATGGATGATGAAATTCTGCTTGTCTTTGACTTCCCGCAGTATTCAAGGCTGAGACAAAATTGAGCTCTATCCAAATGAATTTCTTCTTTCAAGATAGATTTGTCACTTTTTCAATAACTGATGAATGAAAGAAGTTCTTTGTGCTCGGAAAACTCTTTATCTCCTTCATGTCTTATTACACTACTAATATTATAAAAGTGAAAGTACACGGTATATTCCGATATTTGTTAAACAATCACGTCACAAAGGATTTGTATGAAATTTGAAAGAGAAAAAAAGAAAAAAAAAAACACTTTTATTTGAACCCCACACATAAAGTAGAAATGAAATAATATTAAAATCGGTGCAAAATAAAAAAGGCGCCTAATTCAGCATCTATTCATTGTAAACATGTTGCTAGGGATTTGGCAAATATTTTTTAGTCGGCCGCCTGACTCTAACCCTCCTTGGGAGCATTCCCAAGGAAGGTTCCACTGGGGGTCCCACTGCAGGGCAAAGGGGAGGCCTTTGCCCTGCAGTAAGACACATTATACCACTATTTTTAATCCCGGTATTCCACTATTTTATGTCATTATATTATGTTGGGTTTAAAATCAGTTTATCGTATCCAGTGCGTTTGTGCAGCGGGTCTGTTTCGCTCGAGCGACCAATGAGCTAGCCGCTTTGAGTGCATGCAACGCTTGCATTAGCTGCCGCATTGTTCATCCGACCAGAAGAAGTTTGTTTAATTAAAAGAGAATATAAGTGGAATTCCTTGATTAAGGTTTACTGGAATCCGCCGGCACTAGGTGAATGGCGAATCAAACGAAAACTATGGATTTTATTTTAGGTCATGGTTAAATAATGATAGTACGGTTAATATAAGTGACATAATATATATCTAATTAAGACATGTTAAAAAAGCAAAATAATATTTTATTCAATAGTGGTCTTTTTGAATGTTTAATAATTTATTAATGTGTAATAATCTAATGATGTTTAAATAATGTTTAAGAATTTTAAATGACATAATTTTACTATACTAGGTACCTAATATTTGTATGCCAATCATTGGTGAAACATGTAGAACTTATGTACTGTACTCATCATCCTCATTACCAAGTTTCTGACAAATAAAGTACTTTGACTTTTTGACTTTGACTTCTACAAAACTAAGCAACGTATGCGGTGTTTGCATGGATGCCCATCATTGTCCATCCATTTCAAATACTTGTCCGTGGCCTGGAAAACACGTTGTGTTAAAATTCTTTGGTCCCGGATATGTAGATAGAGAAATAAAAAAGAAAAACATTTATTCGTTTAAACGTTTGTTTATACGATCTATGACGTTACTGTAGTTAGCTAGAAAATCATTATGAATGAAGAAGATGGCGGGACGAATTAGACAGATTTTGCCAGAACTGCAAAGAGAAAGCGCAGGTCCACGAAACATGGAGGGAGTGGAGGGAAGTATTTGCCCAGGCGAGGGAATGAACAGGCAAAAAATCTATAATAAATAGGTACCAAAACAAGTTGGAGAGTAGCAATGAATAAATAACTTATATAAAAATATTATCTTTTCTAAAATAAATGACCTTTATAGTAACGTTATTATGTTGCTAGATTTTTATTAATTTAACGTGATCTCAGAAATAATAAAAATATAGCTTTTTTTTTAATGTGTCTATTAACTTATTACAAAAGATTTCAGTAATTGTTAGTAGGTAATTGTAATTTTAATTTAGTTATGTTTGCATACTGAAAATAAAATAATTACACTTTAACTGATGTACCATATTTTACTTTTACACAAAGTAAATATTCTATTCTATAACCAGCCTTCATAGAAACATCGTGGCTTATAGCTAGCTTCGCCTAGCTTGGGCTACAAGCCTTCTCTTACACTTTACGCGAAATTTGCGCGCTTTAGGAAAAACCGATAAAAGCCTGCCTGACTTATCGCTCACAAGCTTTTAAGTAGAGCCGGGATCGTATCGAAGGGTGCAATTATTGTTGCCATTTTAAGACGGATTGTATGTACACTCCAACGATTTGTGGTACACATGTAGCTTATATGTGACAGACACGGTGTGTAGAGTAAAATAAATCTAATGTAGTCAACGCTGGTTCAATAGTAAAGGTCGATTAAGAGATCTTGATCATTGTTTACTAATAGTAGAACCTTATAAAAAGTTTTTTTTTAATGATTAAATAATATACAAAATTTCCAAGTCGTTTGACTTTTCAGACAGACTGTACCTGACGGGGTGTGTAATTGAAATTGCTTGGGTTTGAATCCACGAGGTCCAGTGCTTACGGCTCCGACTTACGGTTAGTCATAGAACAAAAGTTGTTGTTTATGATGTTAGTAAGATGGTCCTGAGGGGTTGCCAGTATTTTACAAATCACCCTATAATATAATATACATAAATCGTACAAAAAAAACAAACTTTACCTCTTTATTATATCAGTCCTCTTTTTTATGTAGTCATTTAGTAGTTTTTTATGTATGTCTTTTTATTATGTAGCTCAATCACAGCCAAATTTTAAAGTTAATCAATACAAATGAGCGAAAATAATCCGAGTAATTTAACACGAAAAGCAATAAAAACTTAGATCAATTATAAAACGAAACAGCTGCTATGACTGACGAATGCGCCATCCACAACTGTACGACAAAGTCTTTAAACAGAAACTTTCATACTTTAGTGCTCGCCGTGTGGGAGAATGAGTTTTTGAACGAACCATTAAATTGCGTCCTAGAATGGTTCAAGTTGAACTTTTGATTAATCATGTGTGCTTACCGAGCTTAGCTCCCGAGCTATTTATTAAGTTGCCAAGCTTTACTAAGTCAGGACTTGATTCCCTCATGTGATATTCAAGGTACTTACTCGTAAATGCTTGTATATTTAAATTTCTATTAGTTTGAAGATTTGATTTCAAAGTTTCATACGTAATGAAGAAACGTTGGTTATTTTTCAAACAATTAAATATTTACATTTAAAAGAAGATTATAAATTAAATAAAGGCCTGAACTAACTAAAGGTCTGTTGACTAGTCCAACAGTGGACGTTTTTTGGCTGAAATGATGGTGATGATGATATGGTTCATAATAATATATGCACGTGCAGTTCTAAAAAATGCCCAATATTAGAGGCAGTGGCGTAACTATAGGGTGGCAAGGCTGGCAAAATGCCACGGGCTCCCGGCCCGGGGGGGCCCTGGTCCGGGAGGCCTTGAGTTCAGAAGGTAAATATACAAATTCAAGTAAATTGTTAAGATTTATTAAGAGGGTCCTTCTCCACTCGCTTATCGTAAACATCGAAAATGGTTTAAGAGCTTGTTACTTCATTTAATGCATTCCAACGCGATGTATGACAAAAAGGCAACGCAAAAAAAAAAGAGATAACGCCTGGAAACTCTGTTAGTATTCGGTAATTCCGAGATTTACTCGAAAATTTCACAAAACTTGCTCCAGGAAATAGCTGTTTTTTTTAAACCCTTAAAAGTTTTTGGAAAAAGTTGTCGTCATTTAGAATCTTAATAAAATTTGCAAGGTCTCTAGAGAATTACTTTTTTGACTTTTTAAATTTTTAGGCAAATTATGAAGTGTCAAAGTTCATACAAAATAGGATATTTTCAGAGGTTTTTACTGGATTAGTTTTACACAAATTTAGAAATTGGCTTCTTTAGAAACCTAGATAATATCCACAAGATACTGTGTTTCTAAAATATCTAATGAAAAATGTGTAATAACGTCATAATCAGTTATGAGCGGTTGTATGAAAAACAGTGAAAATGTGAATCGTGATGCACCACCTTAAACGCATTCATAATAAAAGCAGGATTAATTTCCTTTAGAGTTTTGCCTGCTTGACCACCTTATAGATAGGTATGCCACTAGGAAGCCCACCTTCAGAGACGAAATATAATATTGGATTTATTTAAGGCTAGCTGCTTCCAGCGGCTTCGCCCGCGTGATAGCAGAAAATGATCCTAAGGGAACATATTTCCGGGATAAAAAGCAACCTATGTTCTATTCCAGGACGTGGTCTATCCGTGTACCAAGTTTCATCAAAATCGGTTTTGCCATTTAGACGTGAAGACGTAACAAACAAACAAACTCACTTTCGCTTTTATAATATTAGTTTTGATTAGAGACCTGCCGATTTATTAATCAGAATGAATATTTTAGGTACGTCTGTACTTCAGTGATCTGTCCAACTTTGTAATTTATTACAAAGTTGACACTTTGCCTGGGGCCCCACCCAATAATTTTGCCACGGGCCTCGGATGGTATAGTTACGCCACTGATTAGAGGGCAGTGTCATAAGAACTATTGAGATAATCAAATCCTATTCCCCGACGGATTATATGTAATGTGTATCGTCATGAGTGGAGCAGAGTAATTAAAACCAAGTATAATTATTACCTACCTTTATTTTTATTTCATATTCAAACGTAGAATCGTCTAATTTTTAGATGTCTTCAAGGCTAGAGTGAATAATAGGGTCTTCTTAATAAACTAGTGCACCATCAACGATTGCATCACTGTCTACCATCAGGTGGGATTTCAGTCAAGCACTCTACCCCAAGCTAGGTGAGAAGAGGCTATGATAATGATTTAAACGTAGAATACAATAGAATAAATTAGTAAAAACTAAAAAAGTAATCATCAGCATTATCATCATCAGCCTCTTTTAATGTTCCCACTGCTGGGACTCAGGCCTCCTCTCTGGGAGAGGGAATGGGCCGTAATCCAAAAAGGGGCAGTTGGTGATTGTCACATGTCTTCGAATTTTTAGTTCTAGGACAGGCCGGTTTCCTCACGATGTTTTCCTTCACCGTTTTGAAAAACACAAAGTAATGCGCCTGGCAGGGTTTGAACCCGCGACCTACAACTCGTAAGTCAAAACCATTACCACTCGGCCACCACTGCTCTTACATAATTTATGTCTTATCTCTTACAGCGATATCTACCAAACAACCTTAGAATGGATCGTAAGAACTTAAAATAATACAGGAGGAGAGGGCAGGAATATTGAATCAATATTTAAAAATAACCAAAACCTTTCCTTTAATAAGTGCTCCGCTGATCTATTATACCTATATCTTAAATTAACTGAACTTTACTGAGAATAACACAAGTATCAGTTCAAGTGTTTTGTTGTGTTAACCTATAATAATATTATTCCGTCTGATATCTTATTTTTAGGAATAGAAGTATAATTACTTATTGAATTACCAATTAAACAAAAAAAGAAACGTATTTTTATTTATTTATTGGCTCGCGTTTGACCACTAAGTAGTAGCTAGTAGCGTTTGAGCACCTGATGGTAAGCGATGACGTATTTGACGATGGAGCACGCTTGGCTAAAGTTAGAACTACATTAGACCGACGCACACCTGTAAGGCAATCTTACACGGTCACGCAAGCGTCAATGAATTCCATCAATCATGAACGACGGTTTTCGTCCATGCAGCCCCCCTAGCCAAGTTACAATCGTCTCGCTTGCGTCGAACGCTTCGAGTCGACCTTGCCGCCAATTCTTTTGTTCTGACGACGTGACTGAGCGGTGAGACGACGTTATTCCCTTACATTTGAAGCTTTCTACAAGCGTTAACTATTGCAGATTAGCAACTTGGCTAGGGGTACAGTACAGTATTGGGCACGCCACGATTATGGCGGTAAGTCCCCTCTTTGAGGCGTGGCTGGAAAGACCTCACGGCGTCCTTACCTTCCGCATGACGCAGGTCCTCACCGGACATGGCAAGTTCGGGAGGTTCCTGCATCGGATTCAGGCGGAAGAGACGCCCGGGTGTCGTCACTGTGCGCAACGCCCGGAGGACACGGTGGAACACACCGTCGAGGTGTGCCCTGCCTGGGCGGAGCATCGCCTTGCCCTCGTGGGGGCAATCGGCGGCGGAGACCTCTCGCGCCGGGCCCTGGTCGAGGCCATGGTCCGGAGCGAGGAGGAATGGCAGGCGGTCGCCTCCTTCTGCGAAGCAGTAATGCTTGCAAAGGAGGAGGCCGACCGCATCAGGCAACGGCGCCCTCGCCGCCGTCGCCGGGATTCCGATCCCGATTTCCGGCCACTGTAGACGCAGGCTCGCGGACGGCGAGCTATGGGTAGCTCGCTGTCCGATCGTCCGGTAATGGACCGAGTCTAAGACGTCGACGGCGCGCACTGTTCCCGCGCGCCTCAAGGAGTTGTCAGCAGCAGGAGGGGCCCAGCTGGGTCGAAGCCTACTGGGGACAGGGTTGTCCGAAAGGGAGCTCGTGCCCCGGTATGAAGGCTAGAAGGAACGGCGCGGGGTTTTTAGTCAGTAAGAGTCTGACACTGTCTCCCGCTCCACCCAAGAGCGGGTTTCGTCAAAGATGATTTTCCCCGTCGACAAAAAAAAAAGTGGTACAGTACTAAAAAAGGTCAATCATCACATTAGACGGTGGGTTTTTCGTCAAAGAAAACTTTGACTGTGGCAAAACTGACAGCAAAACCTATCGTGTAATGTTCGCCTAGTGTTCGTGTGCCTGATTTGTACGAAGAACGACGACGTCGCGTGGCGTGGTGGTTATCAAGGGTAGCTCTACACAAGTCTAGTTTCTATATAAAATGTATGGAGACTGACGCGCCCAGGTCGGGCGTGTGTGGCACACGTGTGAGTAGTGTAAAAGCAACTTATTTACTCATAACTTAAAGTCTAAGTTATAGCTATCAGAAAACACAGATTCCGTCAGGGAATTTCACTCTTTAACTGTACGCACAATAAACGTGTTCCCAAAACGTTTTGTATGTATGGGTACTTTATTTTGCATTAAAATGGCCACAGATTCGAATAAACAAAGAAAACAAGCAAAATATTATTATTACCCCTCAAAGGCTTGGCTTGTGGCTTCGCAAGTGTCGCGCGGTTTGAGCTACTGTTTCAGACAAAGTTTCATTTACTTAGTTTGTACAGAAGTTTGAGCTATATTTGATTCTGAACCGCACTCAAACAAAACAATCAAACTCAATGCTTTTTGTTTGTGGTTTACTCTTATTTACTGTGCGAAGTATTATGTTTAAAATGGGAAATTCGAATCGCTTCTATTTTTACAAACTTTTATTTAGTTTCACCTGTTCCGATGTTTGTCTGTAATCAAATTTGACCCACTTCCCGGTTACTGACTGAGCTGAAATTTTGCATGCATGTGTAAATCAGATGGCAATGCAAAATTATTATGACATGGAGCTGATCTGATGATGGAACCGGAAGGTGGCTATAGGAACTTGGTAAACTCCATCGAGTTTGGGCTAGGTATACCCAGTTATAAAAGCTTGCTATGAAAAAAAATTATTTTCATTATAAGCTTGTTCCGAATATTAATAACTAGCTTCTACCAGCGGCTTCGCCTGCTTGAAAGTCGGTTTTTCCATATAAACTTTGGAGCCCCGTTCCAACCCCTTAGAGGGTTTTCATTTAGGTGGGAAAATCAGCTAAATGACATATCCCGTCCTTGGGCGGAGCGGGAAGCCGTGTCAGACTTTTACTGACTAAAAACCCATTCCTGTTCCTTCTTTGCCAATCTTCCATGGCATCGGGAATCTCTTTCGCATCACCCATGGCCCCAGTAGGCTTCGAGCCTGCTGGGCCTCTACGATTGCGGACAACTCCTTAAGGAGAAATCCTGTCCTAATCACACTCCTAGACCTAGATCGTGACGTTTAAAGTAAGATTGTTTTAATCTTGTTTCAGTGTGGGTAAGAGATGGCGCTAGATAACCTGTCTAGCTCTGCTGTAACCCCGCTGGTCTCAATAGGTTATAATTTGATAATGTACCTAAGTCAGTCAGTTTCTCCTTTTATATACATATAGATAAATAAATCCTCTATCAAGATCTTAATTATTTGTCTATAGGAGGAAGTAAATATATACCTACAGCAGGCTTAGACAAATGACTTTCCCGCCAAACGCTATGTACTAAATGTATGGTAATAACATTACCTGTGGAGAAGTCACGTGACAAGTGACGTGACAAATAATATTATTGCCAAGCATACATAGTTATGTATATTTGTTATTGCTTTTTTACATTTCACAAGTGTTTTACTTCGAAGCTGTAGATTAAAATATTCGGAACATACGAAAATTTTAGGTGTTAAGTAGTTTTCATAACTAAAAGTATCACAAGGTAAATTGAACACTACCCCCTGAGATACAGGTTACCACCTAGTTCAGGGGATAGGATCTAAACTGTTGAGGCATATCACAGCCACCACGTTATATACTGCAGTAATATTAAACTGCCCCACATTGTATGCTTTGTATCGAGTACTTTTAAATTAAGTTGCTATATTTTTGTTAACCTTTTTAGTGGTGAGAATAAACAATTATTACTATTATTATATTATTATTAATTATAACTATAGTTGTCAAAAAATAAGCGGCCCGTTTTGACATTTGTATTTTTTACTAGGTACCTAGCGTCTTGTCCGGTGCAGTGTAGCGTATTGGCTATATAACCCTTCAAAAACAGCAATCTCGCCATTGAACAACTTAATCCACAATAGTCAGAGTCAAAGTGCAATAAGTACCTACCTACCCGCCATAATAGCTAAAATATCTACTACTACACCGGATCCCTAATTATTATTTTATTGTTTCTTTCAGTTTCGTTCCAAGTTACATTCTAGGATCTTTTTCAAATGTGAAAACAGGCCTTTTATTTTTTAACGAGTTTATGTAGGTAGTGGAGTAGCTAGATGACCAAAGGCCCTGGGGCAAAAACAAACTGGGGCCCCCAAATTGCTTGCAAACTGCTTTATCTTTTATATGTATGTGAAGTAATTAGTATAAGGTACGATGGGGCTGACATATCTTTTTTGGACAAAAGCCCGTAAATAAAAAACTTGATTAAAAAAAAGACTTTTATATAAATTCCAAGTTATAAGAAGATTTACCATTAACATGCATACTCAATGATATGAAGACATGGTCGTCGTTAATATGATCACCAACGATATCTTTCACAGCTTAATTACCGAATCTTCATAATTATGGTGACTTTTCAACCAATACTGCAGTGGTCATATTATCTGATTCACTATCAACAGAAATATTTTTCGTTCATTCAATAAGAGGTTTGTTAAACAGGTTTTAAGGCGCCCCTGAGTTTGAGGGCCCCGGGGCACTGCCCCACCTAGCCCCTAAGTAGCTACGCCACTCACTGTATGTAGATACTTAAGCTATAGGTATAATTTACAAAATAAAATTAATGGATCTGCGTGGGTCAGAAATAAATCGGGAAATTTCGAAACAAACGCGCACCTATAGCAAGATTGTAAAAGATAATGAATTCCTTAATTTAATTATCTTTGCTTAACATTAACTTGAAGTTTATTATTGTAACTAATAGCGTAATTACGTCAGAAAATGTAAAACCTTTGAAAACATGTAATTCAGCAAAATAATTTGGGGAACTTTATTCAGTGAGTAGGTACTTTGTAAACTTTTTAGGTTTTAATATACGGGCTTTCGTTTTGTTAAATGTGTGTCTACTTAAAGATAATTAGTGGCATTTAGTGGAATTGTTTCGTTGTCATTAGAATTAGTACTTTAGTGCTTTGGCCGTGTTTAGTGCTTTTGTAATAACTATTATTATCGTGGCTTTTAAGCTAAACTTTTTCAAGTATATGTATATATATTTTTGAGCTGGAAAATCAACAAATAACTGTCAAACTGTCTGTAAATCTGATAGGCGCGAGAGGGATTTTTGCAGTCGAGGGTCAGTGGGACGTGGCAATGCCGCCAGCCTTTTGGGCACACTTCCAGTCGACGGCAATGCGAAGGAGTTTGACGTCATAATTTAGCTAGGTCTTTAGTATATATACCAATTATTTTTATTTATTTAAGTTTATTTTATAATTTAATTTGTTTAAAAACCAATTCTAACTATACAGCAAGATTTGCAAGTTTTAAAAATGACAGTTTTTTGTAGTTTTAGATAATTATTTGTTTTTCATGACATCGTGATAGCCCAATGGTTAAGTCCAGTGGCCTCTTATATACGAGGTTGCGGTTTCAAAACCAAGCAAGTACCAATGTGATTTTTCAATTCATTTATCTTTTTTATGGTAGGGAAAATCATCCAATGACAAACCCCGCTCATGGGCGGAGCGGGAGATAGTGTCAGACTCTTACTCTAAAAACCCACCCCGTTCCTTCTAGCCTTGATACCGGGGCTCGAGCTCCCTTTCGGATAACTCTGGCCCCAGTAGGCTTCGACCCAGCTTGGCCCCTGCTGATGCTGACAACTCCTTGAGACGCGCGGGAGCAGTGCGCGCCGTCGACGTCTTGGGCTCGGTCCGGACAGTTACCGGACGGTCGGACAGGGAGCTACCCATGGCTCGCCACCCGCAAGCCCGCGTCTACGGTGGCCGGAAATCGGGATCGCAATCGCGGCGGCGAGAGCGAACCTCTCGGGGACTAAATAAGTGAGTTCTTTGTATTTCACGTGATTCTTCTATAGAAGTCTGATACAATGTACATATTATACATAAAAGGAAAATTCCTGCTGTCATTGTTCTATTGCTTTCGATAAAGTAAGAGAGTATTTTCTGCCAAAAGTTATCCACTCATAGAATTAATTTGATAAAGTAGTAAGTGAGTAAGGGAAAGTTAGGTCCCCAGCTAGCTCCGCGTTCTGCTCATAACTACTTTAACTTTGAAAACTTTTTCTGAAAAGATATAAGTATTTTCCTACTTTTGATTCATAAAGAGCCCGAAGTAACTGCGAATAATAATAATATTCCACAACTATCACACAACGCCGTCTAGTCCCAACGTGCCCAAGCTAAGCAGAGCTTGTGTTATGAGAACTAGACAATTGATAAACATACTTATATATTTCACATACTTGCATCGTTTACGTCGACACAGCGATCGGCCCACGCTGAAAACCAGCGCTGTGAGCTCATCGCATTATGCGTGAGGTCACAGCTTTATGCTGAGCGTTGGGCCGTTTTGCGCGGATGAGACGCATATCTTCCCTATCGACTGATTTTTTGTTACGTTTGTTATTTAGCTATAAGTATGCGTCTAATTCACGTAAATAAAATGTTTTTCTTTCTCCTTTCTTTCTTTCATTTCTAAATACATACATATTATAGATAAATTACACCCAGACACAGAACAAATGATCATGCTCATCACATAAACATTTGTCCTAGGTGGGAATCGAGCCCACGACCTCCGGTATAGCAGTCAGGCCACTAACCACTAGACCAACAGGTCAGGCGAATAAGTAAATATTAAGTCGTTTTTAGAGTTCTGTACCCGAAGGATAAAAGCATAACCCTATTGCTATCACTCCGTCTGTCTGACATCAGGTTGTATCTCATGAACCATGATAGCTAGATTGTTTAAAAAATAAAACAATGGGATAACTACTTTAAAACTGGCGCAATTTGTGTGTAAATTATAACTTAAGATGATGTATCTCGACACACATTTTTACTGTTTTTCATACAACCGCTTATAACCGATTATGACGTTATTATACATTTTTCATTAGATATTTTGGAAACACAGTAAAAAAAGTAAAATTATAAAAGCTTTACAAATTTTATTAAGATTCTAAATGACGACAACTATTTTTAAGAGTTAAAAAAAAAACAGTTATTCGAGTAAATCTCGGAATTACCGAATACTAACCGAGTTTTCAGGCATTATCTCTCTTTTTTAACCGACTTCGAAAAGGAGGAGGTTCTATGTTCGGCTGAATGTATGTTTTTTTTTTGTTGTTCACCGATATTTTGGTCAATTGTGGACCGATTTTGAAATTTTTTTTTTTGGTTGAACGGTTATGCTTCCAAGTTGGTCCCATAGAAATATTGTTATGATCTGATCATGAACTTCGAAGATATGGAACAGAACTCCTCATAGAATCATAGCAGAATTGTCGTAACAAGTAAAATTGCTTTGTTTATACGTGTAGTCGATGACTGACTGACTGAAAGAAAAGGGGGAGGGGAAAGGGGGAGGGGGTAAATTCATGTAATATAACCGTATTTGGGATTATAAGAATCGTTATGAGATGCACTCTGGCTATAAGGTAATTTATGTTTAGCTGAAGAGTAGGTACTTTTTAGTGGTGCCACCATAACTAAAAAGTGAAAAATAAAAAAAAATTACAAAAAAATTTAAACCGACTTCAAAAAGTACAAAATAACTTTAATTTCGGAAGTCGGTGTTAAATAACGAAGGGACAAGATTAGGTATCTATTATAGAAACACCGACTTCCGAAATTAAAGTTATTTTGTACTTTTTGAAGTCGGTTTAATTTTTTTTGTAAAAAGTTTTTTATTGCGTTGCCTTTTCATCAAACATCGCGTTGGATTGCTTTAGATGAAGTAACAAGCTTTTAGAACATTTTCGATGTTTACGATAGGCGAGTGGAAAAGGAGCCTCTTAATTCATGAATCCCCAAGCGACACCCGGTGGCCGCGCATCTATTGTCTTACTATTGTGTCTCTAATTGACGGTATCTGAAGGGTTAATAAGAGCATATCCTTCTGAGAACACAAACGTAATATCTTGTACCTATTACCTACCTATGTTATACACCTTTGCCTCTCGGCGTAGTATACCCCGTATCATGTTATGTTCAATATAATTAATACGTACGATGAGTATCCATCCATACGTTGTTGAAACATCTGCGGTCCGGACTAAGCGTTTCGTCTCGTCTTCGAAAAACTGGTACAATTTGCCTGCTGCAGTCTTCCCGTCCGATTATAATTTGGGTGTCTTCAACGAGTGAATAGGCTCTTAATAAACTAGTACGCTTTACCATCAGAGATTGCATTACTGGTTATCATTAGGTGGGATCGCAGTCAAGCACTAATTTATTTCAATTTTGGGAATACATTCATTATGCGTACAGCTAAGGAGTGGAATTCCCTGCCGGAGTCTGTGTTTCCTGATAGCTATAACCTAGGGGTCTTTAAGTCGAGAGTGAATAGATTGCTTCTAGGTAAGCGTGTTCCATCGTCGGCCACATCGTCGCTTACCATCAGGTGAGATAGTGGTCAAACGTGAGCCTAATATCATTTAAAAAAAAAAAAACTTGAGAGGTGTCAAGGGACACCCGGATGGAACGAAGTTCCTTTCGATTAATTAGTGAAGGAATTGTAATGAAATTTTATTAATCTATAAAAAAAAATAATACAAATAAAAAGAAACAATTTCCATCTGTAGGAATGTTGACATAAAAAAAAGTGTCGTTACAACTTTTCGTAAGATTTTTTTCCGTCTAGCCCCCTTTAACAAAGCGCGATAAGGAACTTCGGTCCAAAAAAAAAACATCCAACCATAACAACCTTATTCATGAGCTCTTTTTTTGATATTTTGGGTTAGAATATTTAACGTCTACTACGCATTTCGATTCAGAATTTGGGTCGCAAGTCACAAAAGCATGTGAGGTTTGGCTTTACTGGATATTGTGATGGAAATCCGAGATTATACTAAAAACGATTTCCGTTCAATCTACATGCGAGTACGTCGCATCGAGCCGTCACAACTCACCCTTCTGTCGCTGTATCATCAATCATCCTACCGTTTGATGTTTTTGATTTTATCTAGATGTCTTCATAAACTGATTATATGTCGGCCTTTATGTCTATTTCTGGCTTTGGTATCTGTTTAAAAATAATGATGTTATCTAAATATAATTATCAAATTAATAGAGTTCAATGCTTTTTCAATGGTATTAGTAAGAGAGTGAGTTCGATGGACTGCAGATTACAATATTTGTACCACGTGCACGTTATTCACGTGCTCAGGCTTGCCATTTAAGACAATGAGATAGCTTCTTATAAACCAATTCATCGTTTTTTGCAACGCCAACTAGAAATTCTTAGTCCAAGAGCGAGGTCAGAATTGTAAGGCATTCCGACACGGACCAGCTAAGTTAGAAGACTAAGGCAGGAGCTCCGCTTTGCTCTCGTTACTCTACCTTAGCCTTCATGGTTATTTTTTATAACCACACAGAAAGTGGTTTATATAGAAAAATGATTAGTGGATTCATTATTTTTTTTCAGACGCTCGTTGATTGTGGCTGACTTAGTAATTTAGCTTATTTAGAATGCAAAATTTTTTTATAAAGGTTGTTTTTATGATGGATATAAAAATTAAGAAAGGATTTTCTAAAATTCACCTCTTAAGGTGATAAAATAGGGGTGTAAAGTCTGTGTGAAAGAACCTTCCTTCATGTGGGCGAAGCCGCTGGTAAGCCAATATTATGTCTACAAATGCTTCTCCACATCATGCAATATCTCAACAATAGAAATATCTTTTATATCAGAAACAAATTGGAATGCCTAGAATAGATATTGTTTTACAGAAATCGGTTATTTATGATACACAATACGAAATTGAAAATTGATGGGTTCTCACCTTTACAGGTTGTTGATATTTCGTTCTTAAAGCTTTGGAGTTCAATAACTTTCTAGATTAATTATGAGAAGTCTTTATTAATGTTTCGACGTGACTTTTGCAGATTCACATCTGCTTAATTTAAAAGATGTCGAAGTTTCAAAGTTAATCTTGGGCCAGATTAATGAATAAATACAGCCAGACAGACAGAACTCAAGATATTCACTAACATGTTTGTACTTAACTCCTTTCAACTTTTTAACTCCCTTTGGTGATAACATGAGTGATAGAAGTTCGTGAATTACGAATGTTGAGAATGCGCTTAAAACTCGTTGAGCACGGATTAACTTAATTTTAAGGTTTTAAAGCTTTTAATGGAATTTAGGCAAATCGCATCGACTTGCGTTTTTTCTTCGTGTACAGAATTCCAATCCGGAATTCGTAATCCTTATTATCATAATCTATTGAATCTTCACAAAGGATTAATTCTTTTTCTCTTCACAATGGAAATTTGTGATTTTTCGACTTCCTAATTCTTATTATGAATCGTTTATCCGATTGTATTTTTCAATTGTGTAATTTGGTGTTATGTGTGACAATAAAATGGGTTTGGAGTGCCTATGTGTTTTAGGTGTTGGAGTATAACAAACACAATTCTATCCTACTTCAACACCATGGTTTTTCTTTTACCAACCAATGAATATTACATTTCAGCATGGAGCAGGCAGCTCTTTGTGCTCCAAGCCACCCTGCGTACACGTAATGGCATCTCTCCACCAGACCCCTACAATACGCAGAGCAAAATCACATGCCCAGCAATTCCCCACAAAACAGCTTTTGCTGGCCGTCAGCTTTATGTTCTGGGTTCACTTATTTGCAGAAAAATTAGCAAGTACTTTCAAATAAATCATCTGAATAGGCATGAGCTTAAGGCTAAGCTGAAGCTCTGGCTGTACGATCTGGGTTATTCTCGGACAGAAGGCTTACTTTTACATTTCAAATCTTAAACAAACATACAACACAATTACACACACACACGGACCCACCACCATACACATACATGCACACACCATTCCACACACACCGTCACCCTTTACACAGTTTTTATTTTTATTGAATTCAAATATATTCTTATATTTTTTAAGGCTAGACTTAAAACAACAGAACCGAAATAACCAGATCCGATGTAAGTGCAGAACACTTACGCCACAGGTCTCACCTAGTTTAGGAGGCAGGGTTCTAATATTAGAAGATACCTTCCTATAATGTACTTATATTTGTAAGTCTTACTGCCGCACTCAGAGACGTCATTTAACTTTAATGTCAATTAAAGCAAAACCTAAGGTACTTAACGTCATAAAGATATAGACTATTATTCAATGACAAAATTAGTAAATCAGAGATTAGCGTTAACAGGCGTCTCTGAGTGCGGCAGTTAACTTTGTTTGTAAGGTTTTAATTGATTTAATAAAGTTATTATTATTAACCGACTTTTAAAAAAGGAGGAGGTTCTCAATTCGAATGTTTGTATGTTTTTTTTTTTATGTTTGTTCGCGCATAACTTCGTCGCTTGCCAACCGATTTGAAAAAATATTTTTTTGTTGGAAAAGGTATACTTCCCAAATGGTCCCCTAGTCACTAAGTTGAGATCTGATGATGGAATCTTGGCGAAACCGAGGGAACTCCTCAAATTCAATTCAATTTTTTAGTGAAGTCGGTTATTTTTTTTTTATAAAAAAGGTTTTTTTTATTTAATGGTCCGAGCTCCTTGTCACCACTTGACTGAAATCCCTAGTATGGTTACAGTGACTGTTTTCTTTTAACCTTGCTTAAAAGCACACGTCTCATGTGATATTACTGAAACAAATCTTTCAGTAATTAAAGAAAGGGATAATATGTAAACAGTTATTATTAAATCCCTAAAACAGTGTTTCGTTTGGCGTCTACCTATTGACCCTAACATTAGGAAATGTTTATTAATAATATAGAAGAGTTAGAGAGAGTTATTATAAATTACTTATTTTATTTTTTCCGTTTGAACTATCTGTTATTTGTTTATTGTACAAACCTACCACCGTGTTGTCTTTTTTAACACAAAAGATTGACTGGGAGAGAATGCCTTGTTGCGTTTTAAAATAATCTATATATATAAAAATGAAACCCGTTTTACGTTGTCACGACATAGCATGAAAACGGCTTGACCGATTTGGCTGTTTTTTTTTTGTTGTGATTGTTATTGTAAGGATAAGGTTCTTAGGGTAACAAAATAAAATTAGGGTAGTGTAGAGTAGAGTAGGGTAGAGTAGGGTAGAGTAGGGTAGAGTAGGGTAGAGTAGGGTAGAGTAGGGTAGAGTAGGGTAGAGTAGGGTAGAGTAGGGTAGAGTAGGGTAGAGTAGGGTAGAGTAGGGTAGAGTAGGGTAGAGTAGGGTAGAGTAGGGTAGAGTAGGGTAGAGTAGGGTAGAGTAGGGTAGAGTAGGGTAGAGTAGGGTAGAGTAGGGTAGAGTAGGGTAGAGTAGGGTAGAGTAGGATAGAGTAGGGTAGAGTAGGGTAGGGTAGAGTAGGGTAGAGTTGGGTATATTAGTGTGGAGTAGAGACGAGCGGGAGCGAAGCCGCGCGGGCAAAAGCTAGTAATCAATATATTTCAGGCAACATGTACACGTCATGTTGTCTATAACTTTGGTAAGGTATTTATGATATGGGTACCCATATCATAAATATCTTAGAGACTAACATACATACATATATAATAAACTAGCTGCTCTCAGCGGCTTCGCTCGCGTGATAGTAGAAAATTATCCCAACGGATCATACTTCCGGGATAAAAAGTATCCTATGTCCTATTCCAAAACATGGTCTATCCGTGTACCAAGTTTCATCAAAATCGGTTTTGCCATTTAGGTGTGAAGACGTAACAAACAAACTCACTTTCGCTTTTATAATATTATTAGTGAGGATCATTTTGTTAGTAAACATGCTTTAAAACTACGTTAATAACACTTCACTTCGCACTATGTTCTCTTTGTGCTGTACAAACAGTAAATAAAGTTTAAATAAATAAAGAAGAGAACTAAATGTTTAGCTTTACAACAAAAAAATATTCATGACACAACGAATAAACCAACTAGCCAACCTACGTAATGTAAGAGAACCTAGGCTAGCCGCTATCACACGACGCGACCCTCCGGGCTCGAGAACCTATGAAATGTCTTCCAAGTAATTACTTGGTGTGATACCCCTTCAGTGGCTCGTAAAGGTCGCCCCGACCGGAATCCTTTTAGGCAACGTAACTCAATAGTGTTTAAAATCGACTTACCCGATATTATTCAATCAAGACCATTTGCTATAAGGTCTGGCGTGCACTGGCGGGACGGAAGGGATTTTGGCTTGAAGAGATAAATGTAACCATGGAGTTTCTTGCCGGTTCTTATCTATAGGAAACGAACTTTGGAACTGTGTACTTGCTTGTTTGAGTTTTATAAATGCCCGTGAATTTAATTGAATTTGTTGGATACCATGGTGTCTACCTATCCTAAAGCACAACTCAAATTAAATGGACCTTTGTTTATTTTTTTTGAGGTGGGAAATTATCCAAACGAAATAATCCGAGCGAGAAGGCGTGTCAGACTTTTACTGGCTAAAACCACACCTGTGCCCTTCAGCCCTTTGCGTTTTAGGATTAAAGTTTCCTTTAAAAAAAATCGCGTGAGATTATAGCCCTATATATATAGATATAGCCATATATATAATGGCTATTTCCAATATTTTTTACACCATATTTTTTCCAAAAATATTTAAAAAGTTCATTAGTTGACCACCGACAACAAGTAGACAACAAAAGACAACAATAAGTACAACACAGGTCATGGCAGGCCATAACGGGTATTAGGAGCCAGCTCCTCAGTCATGTGGATGGCCTGGTGACTATGTATTTATGTCGCCAACTAGGTACCATAACTGACTTATAACTTTGTGATTTTTCATATGTACATAGATTCTTCACATAAGAATACAAGGAAGGTATTTCAGATTTCGCTTATACTAAAAATAAGATTGTAGAATTATAGTTGGTTAAGTGTTTATGTATCTAGTAATTGTAAAAAAACATTTTTTTTTTAAATAAAATAACTGAGCTCACTAAAAAATTGAATTAAATTTGAGGATTTTCCTCGATTTCACAAAGATTCCATCATCAGATCCCAACTTGGTGACTATGGGACCATTTGGGAAGTATACCCTTTCCAACAAAATAATAATTTTTCAAATTGTTTGGCAAGCAACGAAGTTATGCGCGAACAAAAAAAAAAAACGTTCGAATTAAGAACCTTTTCCTTTTTTAGTCGTTAAAAAATAAAAATAAAACATGACTAGTCGCATTTACATTCCGTAGCATGTCGTTCTGCCAGTGGGCGACGGGCCTTAGATTCATATTAGAAATGATATTGTTCGTAAAGCTTTGGGATATCGTAAATGTAGGTCGTAGGTCAACGTTAGCGGACAATGGGGCAAAAATTATGATAATATCAATATTATCTTTTCACGAAAATTCGATTTATTTACCTAACTTTATTTTATTATTTTCTTACAATACAGTTGAGGAAATTCGTTTTGCTGTATTTTATTCCAAGGATTGGGCTGATTTGAATGAAATGTAAGTATCAAAAATGTTTTTATTACCTCATTCTTAAAGAATAAATGCGTAAATAAAATATGTAGGTACATGAATCCCACAGATCTACTTCTTATGAAGTGATCGATAGATTTAAAGTAATAATTATAATAATATATAAAAATCTTGTGTCACAGTGTTTTTATGCATTTTTTGTGTACCTATATGTTAGGACTGTGAAAAGGTCCTAGGGAATTTTTATCCTTCTTCCCTACCCAATTTTTTTTTGTGATAATATACACGTCAGAACAACGCTTGCCGAGTCAGCTAGAATATATAACAGCTTTTATTTTTTCAAAATTGTACAATTTTTATAAACATTTCATAAGGCTTATAAAAATAATGACGTATGGTTTTCTAATTAATAGTAATAATAATTTAATAATAACAATAATTTATTTAATTTCTCCCACAAAATACATAGGTGCAGCAACATTACTTTAACAATATTTTTGGTAGGGAGACAGGAGCCCATACTAAGAAAAACTTGTATTATGGGTCTCCTGGCCACCTTTACCCAGACACAATAAAAAACGGATCAAAATAAAAAACTGATTAGCAACTTAAAATTAAGGGAGTGTTCTCAGAAGTACAGAAATTGTTGACATGCATTTGAGGGTGTGTATGTGTGTGTGATTGAATATATGAAACGTCAATGTTATTATAATTGCCGGGTGTCCGGTCAATATGAACTGTACATATTCAATTATTGGCTACAGTTATCCAAATACAATTAACTTTTAATTGTGACTCCCAATGTTTCAGTCTATGTTACGTTTTTCGCTTTCTAGAAACAAAATTGCTTGTATAGTATTTAATTAAGGGAGTGTTCTCAGAAGTACAGAAATTGTTGACATGCATTTGAGGGTGTGTATGTGTGTGTGATGGTATATATGTATGTGTGATGGTACGTTTAAGTGTGTGATGGTATGTATGTGTGTGTAATTGAATATATGAAACGTCAATGTTATTATAATTGCCGGGTGTCCGGTCAATATGAACTGTACATATTCAATTATTGGCTACAGTTATCCAAATACAATTAACTTTTAATTGTGACTCCCAATGTTTCAGTCTATGTTACGTTTTTCGCTTTCTAGAAACAAAATTGCTTGTATAGTATTATTGGAAACTACTTAATTCACATTAATTAGTAAGAATAAATAAGTATCTTTAATACGAATTCCTTCGATTCGTAATTTAATGTTAGTACTTTGAGAAATATTAATAAACTATGCGTCTCACCATCAACGATTGCATCACTGCTTACTCATCAGGTGGAACGCAGTCAAGCACTAGTTTATTAGATCAGAAATAAATATGTTTTTTATTAAAAATAGTTAAATACTTTAATAAATTCCGAAAAATACCGAAATATCTTTCTGCCCGCGACTTCGTACGCGAGTCCTGTTGCTTCTGCCAGCGACAACAGGGTCGTCAAAATCGAAGATCTAGTTAAAACGTCTGATGTAGAATTCTAAGAGCCCGGGGAAGGAAAAACAACGTGATGTGCGAAACGATTCGAGACGTTCTAGATCCCTCCCTTCCACTTACGCGCGTGACAGTGTGCACACACCTCAGATATGGTGCCAATGTCTCCGTGTTCGATGTAATTAATAAATGGGTTATAGGAAAACGCACTCTTGTGTTTATTCCCAAAAAGTGTTCCCATAGCGCTATCTAACTCGACGCCAACGCCATCTAGTTAGATAACGGAAACTACATTCTATTTACCCAAATATTATAGTATCTTAGCCGTGTGCAGCACCTCTTAGTGAATTCCACTGCGGGTGACGTAACCTACGACAAACTTATTATTTGCGGTTCGTACAATAATCGGGTCTAGAGATGGAACCGCAAAATTAAGTTTGTTTTTTTTTGTATATACTTTTTACCAAGTTTCATCGTAATCGGTAGTTTTTGCGTGATGCCTGAACAAACAGACAGATAGACAGGTAAATATTTTTTTAGTCACCTTTTTGGGTTTAGTGTCGGTCTAGTAACACCCGGGTGCTATTTATTTTTTTGATATTTTCAATTAACAGAATTTTCACTTCTACAGATTTATTATAAGTATAGATAAAGAATTTTGACTACCATAAACTAGTATATTTTCCAGGTCTAATTACACCTCTGCCTTCGTTAATTTCCGCGTCCGAGGAGGCGAAACTCGTTGCCTCCGCTAAAATGGCCTTCGTTACATCCCTGATTCAGAGATACAAACAAAAAAAAACAAACTTTAATTATATTAAACTATAATATTAGTGTAGACTTTAGATTTAAAGCTACAAAAATTAAAACAGTCATGATCACTTGATTCTCTTCTACAAAAAATAAAAATAAACACATTTAGCATAGGTAGTTTTTGGTAGTGGTTTTTTTTACCTCTGATTGTACATCTGGCTTAATGTACCACATTTGGTATAACAGGGCGGTCCAATCCACCCTGGAGCCCGAAGCCGCTAAACCAGTTCTGTATTACACGAAGGGCCAATACCGTAGCCACTATGACATCTCCCGCTCCACCTAAGAGCGGGGGATGACATTGGATGATTCCCACCAAAAAAAAATCCGTATATTTGTTGTATGGAATCATCTTGGATCCTCCATCCGGTTCTAATTCAAGAGTCAGGGTCCGGGAGATACAAGGTGCCAACCTAACCAACCATAACAGTACACTACCCTCATTTTCTAAAGGCTCATCCAAGCCTTTGATCATTAGATGACAGCCTTTTGTGATTGACTGATATAAATAACAAAAGCCAATCAAATCAAGTTAAGTTACTGATTTGGAAATGTTTTAATTAAATACACTGTTGAGTAAATCCGAGGCTTTAACTGAACAGGTCTGTATACATTTTCTGTTCAATTAAATTGGATTGAAATAGAACTCGCAATATCTATTTAAAGACAATCAAAACCTCATTTTATGCCTGCAGATATCGAAGATTGTAGATTTAAGGCGTATAGTCCCTTTAAAAATCTGGCCGGAATTAAATGCACGCATACTTGTACTGCCGCTTGGGTCCGCATAGAGCCTCGCTGACGTTTAAAGCCATTTTTTTTTGCAAAATATTGATTAATCTACATAAATGTACATTCTGTAGAGTAGTCTTAAACAGTATTTTTTTTTTGTGTAAACATATTTCTAAAGATCAAAGCCGTTTAAAATAGGGAAAACAAGTGAAAAATATCTTGTTATTTTTTTTTTGCGACAAATGTGTATACGAAAAAATCATATGTTAATAATGTTATATATGAATCTATAATAAATACACATTTTTCCAAGCTTTTATTTAGTTTCACCTATCCCGATTTTTGTCTGTAATCAAATCTTGCAAATTAAATCTGATGGCAATAAATTATTATGACATGGAGTTGATCTGATAATGGCACCGGGAGGTGACCATAAGAACTTGGTAGTTAAACGACACAACCTCATCGAGTTTGAGCTCGTATGATTTGTCTTGACGAGTATTCATTATACAGGTATAGTGCGCTGTACACTTGTTTTCAAATCTATTAACCCAGACGTTACCGAGGAGTAGGCTTTAGAAAGTAGGCACTACATGGGAACAGGGGCCTTAAAAATATCAGCAGTAGACGTAACAAAATGCAGGTATTCGTGGAAAGGAAAACTCATAAGAGCGGTAAACGAAACAACACATTTCATGCATTTTATTGAAAAAGGAAACAGCACACGTGTTATTGTGAAATGAGAACCGCTGGAAATGTTTTTCTGTGTGCCTAGTGCGAATTTTTTTAACTCGATCGACATGTTTATGACTTTTGGCGCTCCGATTGGCCCGTTCCAAGCTCTCTTAAAAACACGT
The DNA here is from genome assembly GCA_949319445.1 of Mythimna lalbum. Taxonomy (NCBI): domain Eukaryota; kingdom Metazoa; phylum Arthropoda; class Insecta; order Lepidoptera; family Noctuidae; genus Mythimna; species Mythimna lalbum. Next base: position 16,976,567 of record OX439346.1, on the reverse strand, counting down.
AAAAAGGCACTTACCATTTTCAAAATTTCAAAAAATACACCACTTTAAATTACAATAAAAAAATAAAGAACTTAAATAGATGTGTCAACAGTTTTACCGCTAGATATTTTCGAGAAAAAATGTTCATTTAGTCATAATCATCATATCAGCCGAAAGACGTCCACTATTGGACATAGGCCTCCCCCAAGCGTCGCCACAACGACCGTTCCTGTGCCGCATCCATCGAATTCCCGCAAAATTTAGTAAATCTTGTAAATAGAAAAGGACGATTTAAATTAAGGATAGGTATGCAAATATATCGTGGTGAAACTGTTGGCAGATCTATTTAGGTTCTTTTTTTTGTGTAATCCAGAGCGGTGTATTAATAGAGATTTTAAAACTGCAAGAGGTGTTTCTTGGACTCTCCTCTTAACACGTTGAATGCCACCAAAAAAAATGCATCTTCCCGTTCAGGCCATGTCGGTCAGTGATGGTCGACAACTAGACTTTCCGTTCGGGCTACGTCGGTCAGTGCTGACCGCAATTCACGAGTGTTTTTGATCCATTCCTACAGGCCGTAGGGCAGTGCTATCAAACTAATTCCTATATTCATTGACCCGCGTGGCCCTCTAGTTACGCCAACTATGATGGTTTTTGAAAATCGTAAATGACTTTGAAAAAAAGCAACATTTACGTAAGAGTGAAAATTTTTATGCAGCGAAATTGGAAAGGCATTTGTCTAGCAGTAGATTTTTGTGTTTGATGAGGATATAATAGGTCTTTACCTATGAAATTGCCGTTCTGCAGTACTGGCCATTTCAAATCAAAATAATTTTTGTTTGGCTAAGAATTTTAATTGCAAATTAATTTTATTTTAAAACATGGTTTTTTTTTTCCAAGAGTAGTCATTTATTTATTGATTAGTGTTACATTTTCATAGCATTTCAATCTTTTGCGTCATCATGGATACGTTAAAAATTCGAGTAATTATGGAATATGAGTACCGTCGTGGCAGCAACGCGGCACAAGTGGCACGCAACATCAACGACGTTTACGGAGCTAACACTACAAACCAACGCACCACCTGTTATTGGTTTGCTCGCTTCCGTTCTGGAAATTTCGACCTGAAAAATGAACCTCGCGGTCGTCCGAAGACTTTGTTCGACAATGACGAATTAAAGGCGATTGTGGAAGCTGATGATACACAATCTACGGCTGAATTAGCAGCAGCTTTTGACGTTAGCGTCAAAACAATATTGGTCCATTTGCGTCAAATTGGCAAGGTAAAAAAGCTTGACAAATGGGTGCCCCACGAACTCAATGATCGCCAGCGCAAAGTACGCGTCGAGACGTGCCTTGCACTGCTCATCAGACACAAAAATGAAGGAATTTTGAACCGCATTGTTACCTGCGATGAAAAATGGATACTGTTTGATAACCGCAAGCGCTCAGCAAGTTGGTTGGATCCTGGTTCAGTACTTAAACAATGCCCTAAACGATGATTCATCACAGCTTCTTACCAAACGGGGTGAGCATTACTGCAGATGTGTACTGTGAAGAACTGAACACAATGATGGAGAAGCTGGCACATCTCCAACCAGCATTGGTCAATCGCTCGTCTCCGCTGCTCCAGCACGACAACGCGCGACCTCATACTGCACAGCAGACGGTCTCCAAGTTGCAAGAACTGGGGTTGGAAGCTCTCCGTCATCTGCCCTACTCACCAGACCTTGCGCCTACAGACTACTACTTTTTCCAGAATTTGGATAACTTCTTGGTGGGAAAAAAATTCAATACCCGAGAGGCAGTACAAAATACCTTTGAAGAATTTGTTGCCTCCCGTCCAGCTGATGTCTTTAAGAAAGGCATCAATAAACTGCCACTGCGTTGGCAAAGATGCATTGATTGCATGGGTGATTACTTCGATTAATACAAATAAAAAATACATGAAAAAATTTCGTTTAAATCTTTTCATACAAAACGGCAATTTCATAGGTAAAGACCTAATAGAAGTAAATTGTGCAGGATTGTGAGTGTGGATGTAGAAAGTAATGGGCGTCAACTGCGTAAGCGCGGGCGATCTAGAACTCGGAGGTGCGGGCCCGACCCGACACCGCGACCCGCGCGGCCCCCTTTAACGGAAAGTCGCTTTTTCGTCTCTAGGAGCCGCGTCGGTCACTGCTGACCGACGTTTACTATCTCCATAAATAATTACTAAAGTTGACTTTTGTTAATAAAAACATACATTTGGACATTAGATATTAGTATATAATTAAAAAAACAGTTGGTGTAAATTTGGATAGAACTGTGATTTTCGCTTGGCCTGAAGGGAATGTTCGCTGTCGGTCAGCACTGACCGCGTTGGCGTTCAACGTGTTAAATAATCAATATTACTCGAAAATATTGAGGGGTCTTTAGATCAGCCCCCCTAGTCAAGTTACAACCGTTTCGCTTGCGTCGAACGCTTAGAGTTGACCTTGCCGCCAATTCTTTTGTTCTGACCACGTGACTGAGCTTTGAGGTGTCGTCGTTCCCGTACATTTGAAGCTTTCTACTAGCGTTAACTATCGCAGTTATAGCAACTTGGCTAGGGGTACAGTAGTTCCCAACCTGTGGTCTGCAGACGAATGATGGTCTGCAAGTGCTAATACATGGTCCGCAAAATGTTTAAAATTTTAAATTTTGCAACTGAAAACTTTGATTGACGTGGTCGAACTGATTTTAAGTATTACCAGAAAAAATGTTTTTTCTTTTCTGATAAGTAACTAAAAAAACTGTCAGAGGTGTTTCTTAACCAATCAGAGAGTTAAATGCTGCAAACCTTTCGATCGCATTGATGTAAAAACAACTCGCACTCACCGCAATGGTGGGTTTTGTAAACGCGCGCTAAAGGGTAAAGTTGTGGGTCATTAACCCCATATTACGTTTCAGATGAAAGTAAACCGGTCATGGTGAGTCCCTTTTTGTGCACGTGAGTGATTCTTATCTACGCATGTAATTTGTATTGGATGTCCATTGTCCAGTTAGTTTTAATACATTGCCTAGCTAGACGTTGATTTTTATAGGTACTACATTTTGTAGAGTGTAACTATCATCATCATCATCATCATTTCAGCCGACAGATGTCCACTGCTGGACATAGGCCTTGCCCAAATGTCGCCACAACGATCAATCCTGCGCGTCCCGCATCCATCGGATTCCCGTAACCTTCACCAGGTCATCGGTCCACCTTGTAGGAGGCCTTCCGAAGCTGCGTCTTCCAGTACGCGGTCGCCACTCTAGAACCTTTCGGCCCCAACGGCCATCTGTTCTGCGAGCAATGTGCGTGAGTGTAACTATATTATCGATCATTTAGGGCCTGCGCTCACTGGAGACAAGACGTCTTAGACAAAACTGTTTTGTCTACGACACGGGGCGCTAGGGCTGTTGATAAAATATCGATGTATCAAAATATCGATATTATCGTAGTACTCAAACAGCTGGACATATAAACATGTATTTTTAACCCTCTTGAGAAATATTGGTAATGTTTTATTAAAATTGAAGATTTTTTTTTCAGTAAACGAAATAAAAATCGGCCTCTCCATACAAACTGTCCAATCGAGTTTATAATTTTGTATGCTGAGGCTGAAAGTTTTTTTAGTTTGCTGAAAAAAAAAATTGAGGAAGGTTGTTCAGTTTCGTCTACTGAACAAGCCCTTAAAGTTTGTGAAGGGCTGTCCCTTCCACGTTGTATATTCTTTAAAATCTAAAGTAATAGGCATTATAAAAAATACAATAGGTAGGTATTTCTGATAAAATTTACCACCAGAAATAACTCTTCAAAATATGGTTACAGTAAATCACACAGTACCTATTTATTGTAACAACAGAAAAACTATCCATGAAGTAAGATCACAAAAAACTGAACATCTCGTATTTTAGCAGATATCAACATCGTTATCTCTAATGTACCTACATACGTTACGTTATGTATCACGTTTCTTTTAGCTCAACAAAATTGTAGTTTTTTAAGGGCTCTGGAATACCTATCTTTTACAATACTTATATGTATTTACATATAATAAACTACTAGCTGCTCCCAGCGGCTTCGTCCGCCTGATAGCAGAAAATTATCCCAAGGGAACATACTTCCGGGATAAAAAGTATCCTATGTCCTGTTCCAGGACATGGTCTATCCGTATACCAAGTTTCATCAAAATCGGTTTTGCCATTTAGGCGTGAAGACGTAACAAACAAACAAACAAACTCACTTTCGCTTTTATAATATTAGTAAGGAAAGGATACTAGGTTCTGTCGGCAGCTTCGCTCGCACGAGATGAGGTACACAAACTTTGGACCCACTGTGTCTGAGTGTAATTTATCTACGTATAATATGTATGTATTTAAAAATTTATAAGTATGTTTATCAGTTGTCTAGTACTCATAACACAAGCTCTGCTTAGCTTGGGACAAGCTACCTACATAATAGGAAAAAGTGTAGGTACGTGTAAAAATTGTAACTGGAAGTATTGTGTTTTATCTACCCCAAGGGAAAAAGGTGACAGTTTATGGAAATATGTAAAAATACACAAAAATAGTGGTAGGTAACAAAACAAACTTAGAATATAATATAGAGTCGCAGTCATGGATATATGGTCGCAGTCCACTTCATGAATAATTTCGTTGGTACCTGCGACTTTATTCGGAAATCCTCTGTTTCTAAAACTCAAAATGCCATATTTATTGCCGGGAGCGGTGGATATATCTATTATTTTGTTATTCATGTACATTTGTAAACTGTCGAAAGTGAAAATGTTGTTTTACAATATGGCTGACGCGTTGGCAAACTTTCAGGTAGAAGAAAATCATGAATATAAACGACTTTTAACAATGGTTTTTTTTTTTTGATTTTGGAAATCATCTTATAACTTGTCCCGCTCTAGGGAAGGGACGACGCGACGTGTCAAACTTTTATTGAGTAAAACCACACCATCTTTTATCTCCTAGGACAACTAGTGTCCCTATTATACGCTTTTTCACGGCCCTATGGTTTGCGGACATGTTTTTGAGGCGCGCTTCGTCGACATTCGGGCTCGATCTTTATAAGAGCTATGTACCTACTGCTTATCGTCTCATATTTCTTCCCTATTTCTCATAGCATGATCAACACCTGTTAGTAACGGGAGAACTCATTAGATGGTTGTATGAAAAAGAATGACCAGTATCCGGCCATCAAGGCTTGCTTAAAAAAAAATACACGTTCCTAATTCTTGTTGAACGTTAAAGGCAAAAGTACAACAAAAGGGTCCTAATTAAATAAACAGAAGACAATAAATAACAATTTCCGTCAGAGCGGTTCGAGTGTTAATTAGGGTAATTATTTATCTACTAAACAAGTCATTAGTGTGGATAGATCCTGCCATCCATTACGACGGCTTTGGACTGCATTGTGTCGGGGACGTATGTCCTCATTGTCCACGACCTAGTTGCCGCTGACTTGTCTATGATTAACATCTTAATTAGGGTTAAATGATGCGCTGTGTGACACCTGGCTACGTGTGTTCTAAATTTGAATATTATGAAATGCAATTTTTTTAATTTTGTTAATGTTTATGATTTGGATACTAAGTCTTTTAAGCTGTGTCTTCGTATGAATAGTTAATTGGTTTACCATTAGAATATGGGTTCACATTCTAATGTTTTTGTAGTATTTGGTAGAAAATGTATCAAGTCAACCTTCTCGGCCAACTTCGTGGAGGTAACACTGCTGCACTGTAATAAAATTCTCAGCTCTATTGTACCGAGATCCCGTCTGTTGCAATGATTCAGCATGTTGTACAGTTACGCAGAAACTTGAGATACGAAACTACACCAATTTAACGTCATAATCACCACTTGGGATTAATTTGCGAATAATTAAAACAGCCACTGAACTTCACTCGAAGAAACTCCGAATTACTTAAATCAACTTTTTACAGAAGCAAAACGCGTTTTTCACATTGATTTTAAGATTCTTTCAACAATGTCAGACTTTTACTGACTAAAATCCCTCTGGGTTTTTTCAGTTGGCCTTTGCGTTCCAGGGCTGCGGACATTTCCACAACACTGCTGTCGATCAAAATTTGCACAATTTGACGATATGTAGTTTAGGATTCGAAAAGCTTAAGAAAGAAGGCCGAATGTGCCAATTACAAAACCATTTTTCACAATAACAACATCATGCAAAAATGCATTTAGCAATAATAATAATATATTCCCCATTTTTCAAAGCGGTGAAGGAAAACTTCGCGAGGAAACCGTGTCCTAGAACCAAAAATTCAAAGACGAGACGTTTACCAACCCGCATTGGGCCCGCGTGGTGGATTACGGCCCATTTCCTCTCCTAGTGAGGAGGAATCCCAGAAGTGGGAACATTAAAAAGCAGAGCTTGTGGTTAAAAGTGATAGACACCTGATGCGCACATTTTTATTTATATATATTTCTAAGTACATACATGACCAAAAAAATAAATTGCACTTAGACACAGAACAAATGATCGTGCTCGTCGCACAGACATTTCATTTTGTCCTGGGTGAGAATCAATCTACAATAACAGTGCAAAGGAACAAAACTAATGTCAATGTACCTTGGAAACTACTGGCTTGATAAATGAAGACATAAAAGAGACTATACAGGACAACAATACCTGTGTTATTTCGCTTGTTTACCCGTCTTGGAAGCACTACGAGTTATTAAAGAGCTTCTTCGTGTCCTACGAGTCTTGAGATAGAACTAGTTACTTGCTAAGTAAAACCTTCTTTAAAAAATAATTAACAATGGATTACTCAGGTGTTAGTCAGAAAATAGCTAACTGCAGCCCTAGAAACTTAAAATATCTTAAGTTTTCTGTATTTTGTAGGTAAGTGACAAGATGTAAACTTTTTTTTAATTTTATAAACCCATTGCCTGACTGCGACCCTTTGCAATTGTTGATCGTGAATCGCACTAGTTTATTAAGCCTTACTTTAGTCTTGAAGACACCTAAGTTATAATCAGATGGGAAGACCGCACAAGGTGTTTGAATGAATTTAAAATTTTCTTAATTTTTTTTTGCATTTTGCACTTTAGTGTACCTAAGTATGTTGATTAGAATATGATTTTTGTGACCGTAACAAGTAGGTATTCATTTACGGAATTATAATCATTAAAATCATCTATACAATATTTTCCGTGCAGCTAAGACTGGAATTACTTTTTGATAAAGTGGCCTAATCAACATACAATTTGACACTGAAATGCAAAATGGAAATGAAAATCTGAATTTTCGCGGTTTATCCTGGCGTTTTGTTGTGTGTTGTGTTGTGTGTATAGTGTAATTAAATGAGTAACTATCCTATACTTGAAGAAATCCCGCCAAAAACTAAAAACCATTGCGCTAATAGATATTAAAATGGTCTATGACCTAAAATTTAATGACCCTCATACGTCACAAAAAGGTGTGTAGTCCAAAATAGTATAATTGCAATTTAAGGTCGATTTTTCAATAGTTAGTTCAGTCAGATAATATCTGAGCAATATATTTTAATTACAGTTATAAATTATGTGGTGTTGAAAAATTAGTCCTTATTTAACCCTTCAAATACCGTCAATTAGAGACACAATAGTAAGACAATAGATGCGCGGCCACCGGTGGTCGCTTGGGGATTCATGAATTAATAAATTATCCACGTTGTCTTCAAAATACATTAAGTATATTTTATTTTAATTGTAAAAGCCTGAACATACACTAGTCAAATAACTTTTATACTTATAAATATTAATTATAGCATTTTCTACACATTTTCTACACAAGAGCTGTCAAACCGACATTTTTATTTCTGAATTAAAAATTAACTGGTAATTGAAAAACCGAACCCTAAGAACCGATTTTAAAAAATTCAGTTTTACCTCAGGAATATAGTTTAACAGTGCTGTCAAACAGCCATAGTTATAAATGAGTTGGTTTTTCATTAATAAATGGTTCACGTTGTCTTCACAACAAAGTACTTATATAAATTAGTTTGGTTGACCAGCAGATATAACTGCGGGAAAAGCGAGAGTCGCCAAATTAAATTCAGTGTCGCCATATTTAAGCAACGTTTCCAAGCAAGCAGACCCAAGAAATTTTAGATTAAAATCAGCTTATTAAATTAATATTTCGTAAGTATTACGGTCCAAACAAATCGTCTTCGAAAATTTGCTTTTTAATCAACGAAAATAAGATTTATTATGTTTTTGTTTACCCGATTGTCTTTGAAAACCCTTTCATATTAAATGCAAATATGTAGGGAGGTTTTTGAATAATTAGTATAATTTATGAAACAGTGTTATAGGGCCGAAGTAAACGTAGGTTTGACATTGACACGGGATCATCGTAGGACAGCATAAAGTTGCCTAAAAACTTTATAGGGTATGTTTATCAAAAGACATTATGTTTACATACTGCGTTCTAGCCTAAACGTTATTAAAATGTTTTAGCGGCTGCTACGCAGCGCTGTTGTAAGCCGGACGGAGTGGAAAAAATGTAGAGACCCGCCTCACACCCTGGTCCCCGCCTGAGATACTCTGGGTTGATACTTGCAGAGCGATTCCCGGTCACCATAGGTGAGAGCTTGTGGACGGCAAGCAATTGGTATCTTGCCGTCTGGTAAGGCTCAAGCTATTTACGCCTAAAGCTACATATAGCTTAGGTGCTTAGTGGCTTATGGCTTAGACGCATACGCCTCAAACAGATAATAATAATAATTCTTTATTGTTCCAAAAAGTATGTAAACATAAAACACAATGACAAGATAACATCACATTACACTGGCTGATTCAGAAAGTGTGTCAACGACTTCCAAACTGAGCACTGCTCGTGTCTTGGGTAGTCGGTGGTCCACCATTTCATTAGTGCAGTCTGTTATAGAATAGGTAGGTATATCTATTATATTATGAAAGATTCGACGAGATCAGTTAGGTCCAATATCTGCCTTCGCAAACGGCAATTGAAGGAACATTGGGTTTTAAGATTTTTAACGCAATAAAATTCATCAGTGCAAATGACCACTTTTGGACACTCGTAGACACGACACACATTTATGCAGAGTTTCTGAATCCAAAACAAATGCAAACGCGATGGTTGTTGTGACTGCTTGAATTGATTTTCGACAGCCAATAGCATAACTTGACTTCAGTTTAATTAGTGATGCATCGATTTATTTCAAGGAAAGAGGTCATACTGACCTTTGGTCTGTTCCACCTAAGTAAAGAGCACAAGGTAAGGTCTCGAATCAATAATCTGTTTGCGCTATGGCATTTCACCAGTCAGCTTCAAAACTATGGCTAACTGTCCACGGATGTTTAGATTCATAGACGCGTATTCGTCATTATACGCTTGGTGTACGCCTGCTTACAGCTTACATTCTAAACTATGAAACTCTGTTGATAGACGAGCAACGTTGTGCCATCGTATCGTACCGGCTATGAAGCTACGCGTCCGTGGACAGTTAGGCCTAATGGTGTGTCCCTGACGTGGCGAATCCGCCTGCGAGCCACTCGCGAACGGATTCGCGGATTCGCCAGATCTAGAAGCACCGTTAGAAGTCTATTTATTGGTTATTTACTAAGGTAGAAGCCCGATAACGGTGGAATAACGGTCATTCATCCTCCTTCATTTGTTAACATTCTATTTTTTTCTTAGTAAGCTTTTATAGCACTGTAAATACTTGTATAATTAATACTCGTCAAGACGAATCATACGAGCCCAAACTCAATAGGGTTGTGTTGTTTAACTACAGAGTTCCTATAGCCTAACCTTCCGGTTCTATCATCAGATTAGCTCCATGTCATAATAACCTTGCATTCACTTCATTCACTTTACACACTTCAGCTTAATCGGTAACCGGGAAGTGAGTCAAATTTAATTTGCAAGATTTGATTACAGACAAACATCGGGACAGGTGAAACTAAATAAAAGCTATTAAGAAAAGGTCAATGACCGTTATTCCACGGTTATCTGGCGCCTTTTATAGACATTTCATTTAATTTTCGTTTTCATGGAAACTAGGCCCGTCATTGTGTGTCATGGTCGGTGTAGACAAGTGGCTATTTGACATTCAGTGGGTGTTTAAACAAAAAAAGTTTTTATAAAGGGAATGGGAATCTATTGTCGACCTAAATTACTTGTGTGATGTGTCCTGTTCAAATAAAGTTGAAAATAATTAAATACGACGAAATTACAGAAGGATCCTTGTTCCCTTGTGAGATGTGAATGTGATGTGATTTTAATTATAATGTGTAATTGATAATATTGCGTCTACCACAATTTGTCACTGCATCACCCAAAGGTTGACTGGTAGACCTTAAGGCATTAAGTCCGTCTTTGTACTCTTTTGTGCGTGAATAAAATAAATAAATAAATATTTGTGAAGTTGACGCTATGAATTCGTTTTTTTCTTCCGTTTTCTTTTATAAAAACCCAACAGTAAAAACTTTTTCTGTTTTATAGATGTCATTCCTCGGCACTGCACATTACTCACAGAACTTAAGGTTCTGGAGTGGTGACCTCGTACTGGAAAACGCAACGTAGGAAGGCACACAAGGTGAACCGATGGCCTAGTGAGAGTAGCTGGATTCCGATGGATGCGAAACACACTGGACCGTTCATTACGGCGACACTTTGGGGAGGCCTATGTCCAGCAGTGGACGTCTTTCGACTGAAAAGGTATAATTCCTCACACAATTCATAATTCTTTTCTTTGGCCATGCTGCTCTATCCCTAAGCGAACGGCGCGTTCGCGCTGTCATTGTCTTACTATTATGTCTCTAATTGACGGTATCTGAAAGGTTATATAATATAATATTCATAAATCTTTATTCACATGCATTTCATCCCACCATATTTCTAAAAAAAACAAAACCATCCTCTTTGAACTTTAAATTGAGAAGCATAAAAATTCATAAACAAAAGATAATTATGTTATAAATAGTTCATTCATGAGGCATCTAATGTCAAATCAATAAAACTCGAACGCCGATGAACACTGGGCAGCGAGCCGGCCAACTGTAAAAATTTAATGCCCCTGTACACTATCGATCCCCAGTGTACGAGAATTTTACACTTGCCACTTGGCACACTAGTTAGGACTCGTTTACCTCATTCATTAGACCGTGCAGGGTCAGAAACATTTATCGGGCACCAATTTTGGAAATAATTGTGCTTTAGAAATTAATAGTAAGTATACTTTTTATGGAATATATTTTTGGATGGATGCGTGACGCACAGGACCGGTCGTTGTGGCAACGCTTGGGGGAGGCCTATGTCCAGCATTGGACGTCATTCGGCTGATATGATGATGATGATGATACTTTTTATTGTCTCTTTCTTTTAAGGTAGAACTACACTGTGCACACGTGTGTCACATACGCCGATCTGGGCGCGTCGGTCTCCATACATTTTATATGGCAACTAGACTTGTAGAGCTACACTAGATCCACGTCACGCGACGTCGTTCTCACGTACAAATCAAGCGTGGTCCACGTGTGCGTCGGTCTAATGTAGTTCTAGCTATAACCGTCTTTTTGACTGGCTGATATCATGATCATCAACTTCTTCTATATTTTTTTCTGAGAATTCATTAAATAGTTGCTCCCACTCTTAGTAGAGCAAGAGGAAGTGTCAGACTTTTACTGACTACAACTATTTACTTATCTGTATCCATTCATTTATCCTTTGTGTTCCAGGACTGCGGTATTTTTCCCTGTGTTTAAACCAATGTATTTAGAGATTGACGAAATATGTCTTCTTCTCGCTATTTACCATCATCGCCATCGGTACCTACATTTTTTTTTTACGGTGGGCAAAAATCATCTTATGACAACCCCCGCCCTTGGGTGGAGCGGGAGCTAGTGTCAGACTCTTACTGACTAAAAACCCACCCCGTTCCTTCTAGCCTTCAAACCAAGGCACGAGTTCCCTTTCGGATAACCCTGGGTACCTACATGGTGAACATCCCACCCATACGAACAAAACGTAACACATTTATTGTGCGTCCAGCTGAGGAGTGGTAGTTCGGTTCGGCAGATAAGTATAACCTGGGTTTTTTAAAGTCAAGAGTGAACAGATTACTTTTCGATAGCGTGATCCATCATCGACCACATCAGTGCTTACAATGGTGCAAATCCATAATAATACAAAAATCTCAATGGCAACCTTTTTTTTAGCCACTTCAATTTATTTGACTGCCGGCTATCATAACAAAAAATGTATATTTAAATATAAATCCCGCCAAAAACCGATAGGTCAAAACGAATCGGTTTATGACGGGATTTTTTCGAGTGAACTTCAGTGGCTATTTTAATTATTCGCAAATTGATTCCTAGTGGATATTGTAATGTGTTTTTTTGGTGATATAAACCAGTGTAATTGGTGTAGTTTTGGGTCTCAAATGTCTACGCAACTGGAAAATATATGGAATCATTGAAGCAGGCGCGATATCGGTAAAATTGAGCTGAAAATTTTAATGTGTCGACTACCTCAGCAAAGGTTGCGGAGTAGGTTGACTTGATATATTTACTGCTAAATAGTACAAAAACATTGTAATGTGTAAATCCATAGTCTAATAGTACACAAATTCATACGAAGACATGACTTAACTTTTTGATTAGGTAAAGTTTTCGTGGTGGTTTACTAAAGTGGCAGTGGGCAAGGCACATTGCTCGTAGAATGGATGCTCGATGGGAGGTTCTAATGGCGACAACGCACCGGAAAACGTAGCGTTGAAAAGTTTCGTTCAAACGGAGGACCAGTACCCCTAGCCAAATTACTAATCTGCAATCGTTAACGCTAGTAGAAAGTTTCAAATGTTCAGTCACGTGGCCAGACACAAAAAAATTGGGGGCGTGGCCAACTCGAAGCGATCAACGCAAGCGAAGTGTTCGTAATTTGACCAGGGGGGCTGGTAAGAGTCGCGGGAACGCGGTGGATGCGAAAGTCATAGGCGACGGTTGAGGGAGGCCTATGTCCAATATTTGACGTCTGTCGGCTAACCTGAAAATTATGAAAGTTTATGCGAAGCCAGAGAAAAAAAAACCGGATCAGGAACTCATGTGAAAGCAAATGTTCATTAAACGCTTTGTCTACAGCCACACTTATCCTTGGACAGTGTAGAAGATCCCCTCGGCAGACGTTGGCTCACGAGACACTAACTTACGATTATGTAGTAGATTCGATTGATACGATAAAATGATCAAAGGTGTGCTTCGCCATGCGTGAAAACCTATCCCCATGTTGAGTCTAAGATTTATTTAGCTGCCACCACACTTATTGATAGACTACTGGGCGTATCAACCGAGATTATTTTTATATAATGTTCAATGAAAATAAAACGGGACACGTTTATATTTAAAAATTATAATTGAGGTTTTTTATGGTGGGGAAAATCATCGGCGGAGCGGGAGATAGTGTCAGACTCTTACTGACTAAAAACCCACCCCGTTCCTTCAAAGTTTGATTATTTATCCCGCCTCAAAAAAAAAAGACTTGGTACCTGTAAAACAAGAGCTCAAACCAATAAATTAATCGAAGGACTGGATCAGTTTGCCTGCTGCTGTCTTCCCGTCCGATTTAAATTTAGGTGTCTTCAAAGCTAGAGTGAATGAGCTCATAATAAAACCAGTGCGCCAAATAAACCATCAACGATTGCGTCAATACTTAACCATTAGGTGGGATCATAGGCACTGTTTATTAAAACCAATTTAAAAAAAATCTAGTTAAATATTCTTTAAAATAACCGCAGACCAACTCCTTGATTAACGTTAACCACTGCATAGAACCAGCGGCGAAATTGAGCTGTACCTCAAAATATAGCTATTAAAGGCTTTGATTGGATAGGAATATCTATCGGGTATCACCGAGGCCCGACCCGACCCGTCCACAAATTATTTTGCTAAATACTGACACAAACTGTGCCAGTGGGCCATCGAAAATAGCTTTATGTTGTTACATAAAATGTGTAATGGAAGTCGAGGGGTTACCGGACTACCGCTGTTTAATCTATTATTGAATGGACGACATGTTCAGACCTAGTACAGTAGCTAGGCGTGGGCGAAATGAACCCTCGCCCCCACCTTCGTACCTTAATAACAGACCAAAAGCTAAGCTTATTTCGTTTAGCTTAGCTCGCGTAGCTGACTCAGTTTTCCATACTTGTGTGCAGACCGCAAACTATGCGAACTAAGCTATGTGAGCTAACTACAATATGCGAAGCTAAATTAGTTGTGTTAGCGTAGATTTCGGTCTGCAACCGGCTAAGAGGCGTCTCTTAGGGCCCGAGGCGTGAGCGAGAGCTCTTTAACAACGAGGGTTTTGTTTTATAATTTATAGGCTCGCATTTGACCATTATTTCACCCGATGATAAGCGACGATGTGGTCGAACACTAGTAATATCTCGATTTCGAATTTATTAAAGAAAAAGGCCTTGCTGTGGCGCCTTCACCCACGTCTAAATTAGTCCACGCTACGCCCGAGTTCAGACCTTTTGCCGATAGATGTCAATACCTTTTTCACGTAGTTACACATAGTTTTTGTATTCGCTACGCTCGTTCGTGTCATCGTGTGACGTGTTTTGTTATAACAACTACTGGTTTTCATTGTTTGGATTTTTAGGACGGTCTTTGTCTATGGTTGTGTGGAAAATTAGAATATTTTTTTCATTATTCTGTTCTTTTGTTAAAATAACAGAAAACGATTAAGGGTACGTTACCCTGTTTGGAACGACTGTCATTCGTTTGAATTACATGACCCCACAGATGGATCAATTTGCGATAAAAATTTGTCCCCTTGTCAAAATCCTTGCTGATGCTATAGCTAGGTACTTAAATAACTGTGTTGACACTGCAGTGACATATCGAATTAATGTACATTGAAACATACTTAAATATATTCTGATTAATAATTAGCTAGACCAAACTGACAGCAGTGAGCTGTCAAAAAACAATGCTCCACTGTCATTTAACTGATTAAAAATTATTTCATCTTTTTTTTTTCATTTAGAACTTTATAATAAGTTTTTCTTTAAATAAAACGTTTAGTTCTCTCATATGTACGTAATATTTCAATTGATTTAAAAACAGAAAAACTTATTCATCGGAAACCAAGTTTTGGAACTGTAAAAACGTAGCTAAAGTAAGAAATATAAATAGAGCCCGGCATCATCTCAACAAATGCAGTTAGCCGCAATCTCATCCTAATTCAGTTGGTCGCAAATCTCATCGCACAATCTAGCTCATTTGTGGTGGACGGCGGCTGCTAGTCGTCCTTTAAAACAATATCTTGGCTCAGCAATATCTGAGCTCTTATCTCTATAAAAGCACTTCATTCAAAGGCGCATTCTCTTTAGTGTTCCATTTGATTCAGCTGGCGTCCCATCAATTTTGTAGGTTGGTATTTGTTTATAATATTCTGGTTTCGCTGGGTTATCCCTTCTCTATATTTACAGTCGGGGTAATTAATGTTGTTTGCAGGCCCTAAGACGATAAAGCATAGATACCTATTGGTTTGTGTGAAAATTAGATTCAACCTAAGATTAAGTTTCAATTTAGGTACAATTATTTTCCTTGAATTTAAATATCAATTTCTAACTTGGTGCTTTTGTACGATTGTAAAAAAATGCTAGTGTATCTTACCAATAAATACACTTTACATTTGGAAATAATAGAGATTTACTAATGAAATTGCCGTTTTTTAAAATGGCAATTTCAATTGCTTTGAAGTGGTGAAGCCAATCTTTGGATTGACGTTGAATTATAAGGTCAAATAAATTTTATATTAAAGGTTATTCTTTTTAGAAATTGGTTTCTTTATGCTTTGTTTTTTCTGTAATATCGCAGTACCGTTTTAAATAAGAAGTTGAAAAATATTTTGAGGGATTTTAGTGGCCTATTTTCTACATGTGATTTGTGCGATATACAAGGTGTAACGCTAAATGCGTAAAACCTGAAATTAGTTTGATCAGAATAATAATAAGCAGAATCAATTAAACCACTTTTTAATATAGGTTACATTTTTCAAAAAAATCTTCATTAAAAAATTCGACCTGTCTATTTACGAATAGGTCAAGCCATCACGTGCGGAAACCTGCTGAAATATGTAAACAAACACAAATTTTTATGGTTGTAGTCCAATCAAATTTTCTCATACACGGGATAATAAAAGTTCTTATTTCAATGCAGATTTGAATTTTAAACAAACTAAAACTCCATATAAAACCTTTATTTCTTTTTATTGTTTTTTTTTTCTCATATAATTAGTCAATCGAATTAAAAATCATTTGGGGTGTCTGAGGTTTTGCGCATTTAAAGTTACACGTTGTATAGGTACATATTTTCCACGGAATACCATCACGAGAAACGCCGTCAAAAGGGCATCTAATAAAGATCACTATCCGAAATATTCTTTAGATCGGCCACACAATGATAGACCGGTCTTATTGAACCGAGAATATTATGGCATGTGTGAATGGGAACACAATGGATGGACCTATATAATGTTCCAAATATATAAAGAATAAGTTTTGACTAAGTACATTGCAATTTAAGTGGGTCAATGCCAAATAAGTAGATAATCCACAACAAATGTTTGTGTTATGCACGGTCATTTGTTCTGTATCAAGATGTAATTCATCTATACCACAAAATAGATAGGTACAGAAGACAATCTACATACAAAGCACGCTCGAGCAACGCACACATAGACACCGCTCACGGACACGATATCTCGGCTCAATCACCCGGTCGCGCTCATACAGTTCGGCGCAACGCGCATTCGAAACTAAATTTTCACAAGGATGTATTTTATCACGTAGGTGAGAATTAAGGGAGGATTTTCCAAACTTCACCCCAAAGGGGTTGGAAAGGGGGTCCGTATTTTGAATGGAGAAACCCATTACCAAGCGGGCGAAGCCGCTAGAGAACCGCTACAGAAGCTAGTTTACGGTGATATATAAGCATGTCTAGCAGGCGACTAGTACTCATTACACAAGCTTGGTTTGTCTTGGAACAAGGTGGATTTTTTGTGAAACGACGACGTTGTGGCCAGCACGCGAGTGAAGAATCGAAGAGAAGATTCAAAGACATGTGACTTTCACCAATTCAAACTGGGCCCGCGTGGTGGATTACGGCCCATTCCCTCTCCTAGAGAGAAGGCCTACCCAGCAGTGGGAACATAAAAAGGCTGATGATGACGCGGGTGAAGCCGCTGGCAGAAGCCAGTTCTAAATAAATGCGATATTTTTCCTGTCTCACTGTGTTATGATTATACGTCACTGTGGAAAAAGGTACGGGAACACCCAAATTCATCGTAAATTTTTTGATGTGGTACGTGGCACGTCTTTCTCTTAATTATTTCCTTTCCATGGTCTGGTCACAAACGCCATGACGGCAATCAATAATTCATGAAGCCCCTTATCGTTCAGTCGTAAAGGTGACGAAACACTATAAAGCTAGGAAGTGCTTGGTAGAGTTGAGTAGCATGGGCAGTTTTATTGCCTGTAAAAGTGTAAACCTGTCTCGTTCTACATCCAACGTTTCGTTAAGTACTTGCCAGGAGGGAAGACCAAATGAAGGAACACAAGTGGGTGTTAGTGGTAGGGCGAAATCGCGCGCTTATGCGTTTTACAGTCGCTAGTTGACGCGTAAGCCCTTTTTTGTAGGTATGTTTCTTTATTAAGTAGTTAGTTACGAAAATTTATGATTTAACTACTGAACGGTATTGGGTAAAACTTGACCTGAATACCCTGGAAGATAGGCTTGGTTTCCAACTCATCATCATATCAGCCGAAAGACGTCCACTGTTGGACATAGGCCTCCCCCAAGCGTCGCCACAACGACCAGTCTTGTGCGTCACACATCCATCGGATTTCCGCGACCCTGACCAGATCATTGGTTCACCTTGTTGGAGGCCTTTCAACGCTGCGTCTTCCAGAACGTGGTCGCTACTCCAGAGCCTTTCGTCTCCATCGACCATCTGTTCTGCGTGCAATTTGGCTTGCCCATAGCCACTTAAGTTTGGCGATTCTCCGAGCTATGTTGCCATTGATCTTCATTTCTCATGTGATCACTCAAGGAAACTCCGAACATAGCCCTTTCCATCTACCTTTGGGTGACTTTGAGTCTTCTTATGAGGCCCTATGTAAATGACCACGTTTCGGAGCCATAAGTCATCACTGGCAACATGCACTGGTCATAGACTTTCGTCTTGAGACACTGTGGTAGGTATATTGGACGGAAAGATACTGCGCAGCTTCCCGAACGCTGCCCAGCCGAGTCGGAATCGACGATTAACCTCTTTCTCGAAGTTAGACCTACCCAACTGGACCGTCTGTCCCAAGTAAACGTACTTCAACTATTCCGTGTAAAATCTATAGAATCTTGCAAGATAGGTATTTTAGAAGGCACAAATGCCCAGGTAAAGTTCACAACAATATAAAATTTACCTTACGAAAAATAAGTAGCCATTTTTAATTCAATTAGACACAGAAAATGAAATGATCAATTAGTGCAATTAATTAAAATGTCAGATCAGAGTAAAATCAAAGAAGCAAAAGTCTCGGATCACCTTATTTCATTAGCTAGACTAATGCTAGACTGACCTTATTTAATTATTGAATCATACGATTTTTATTTCTCTCGACTAGGCTCAATATTTCTTAAGACTTTTATAATCCCTAAAGCCTTTAGTGTGCAGAGCACAAGCATAAGAGCATTTCAATTAAATATTTATTGGAAATTAAGTATTTGCTTAATTAATTTTGTTTAATTTTACTTTATTATTTGGCCGAAGATTGAAAATTATTGTTTCACAATACGTCATTCCATTTCGAACTTATACAAAAGCCTTTTCTGAAAGCCATAAATACACTGTAATAACTTAGTTTGGATTAGAGAACCGATTATCTCGAATTTTAAGTATAATACAGATTTTTATTAATTTTATGAAGAACTAGCTGTCAGCCCCGGTTTCACCTACGTCTTTGGTTATTTTACCGCTCCTATCGGCTGTAGCGTCCCTCAATAAATGGGCTATCCAACACTGAATAAAGTTTTGACAAACAAAATCTTCAGCTTTAGAATTTTTGTATGAAAATCTCTTGTCACAATGTTTGTTATCGAATTCCTCCGAAATGGCTTGACCGATATTTATGATTTTTTTCTGTTTAATTAAGTTTAAGAACTAAAAAGCTACGCTAGTTTTTAATCTCCCGCCTAGAAGTTTAAATTTGACTACATGCGGTATCGCCTGTGTGATAATCTGTTAACATATAGGCGAAGCCGCTGACTAGTATTGTTGTAAATTATTCTCGATGACTGTTTTGTTCAGCAAAAATAATAGTTAGATTATGCTTGAAGATGATAAATGTATAACTTCATAACTTTATTCTATTCTTTTTTAATTGACATAAACTAGGGCTTAACTGCGATCCCACCTTTTTTTTCATCTTGATTGAACTTTTAGATAAATATTTATATTATGAAAAAAAGGCTAGAAAAGTTCGGTGTTTAATCCTTGAATAAACGTTTGTACAGTTTGTGGTTTATTTCAATTTAATTTTAAAATGACATTTCAGTCGTTAAACTATTTCTCACGTATAAATAAACCGATTAAACAAGCTTTTAATGAAAATATTTTTTTCATAGCAAGCTTTTATAGCTCGGTATACTATATATAATACTCGTCAAGACGAATCGTACGAGCCTAAACTCGATGGGGTCGTGTCGTTTAACTATGAAGTTTCTATAGCCAATTAGCCACCTACTGGTTCCATCATTGGATCAGATCCATGTCATAATAATTTTGTATTGTCAACTGATTTACACGTGTATGCAAAATTTTAGCTCAATCGGTAACCGGAAAGTGGGTCAAATTTAATTTGCAAGATTTGATGTCATACAAACATCGAAACAGGTGAAACTAAATAAAAGCTTGTAACAAATGATAGTAAGTAACTAAGTATTGATACAGAGAATAAAAGGCCTAAATCATGAAGATTATTTGAACTTATAATTCTAACTAACTTTTGCCCACAACTTCGTCCGCGGCGTGGAATTTTTGAAAATGAAATAGTATGTGTGTCTAATCTAAGTGATAGTCTTCCCATATCCATATGCTTAGTTCCATGCGGTCCGGTCAAGTATACGGCGCCAGGCGTTATAATATCGACAGAAAATCAAAGTAAGCACATTATTTCTCTTGGAGTCACACATTTGGCAAAAGTATTATAATCCATAATTATAATTACAATCTAAAGAATATGACAGTTCAAACTGTGTACCTTCACAAAATGTACGTAGGTATGTGTTATACTTAACTCAAGTTTCTTTTAAAATTGCCTTCATAATCTTTTAACTTAGCCTAGCAGCGGACAGCGGTTAAACTACTGAAAGGTTTAATAACAACAAATTAAAGCCGTAAAACACGTTATGGCATGTTCAGGTGGGTCGGAGTTCAGCGGGACAGTAATCAAGCAACGCCTGCTGGAGACTGCGACAAATGAATGCCAAATTAGGGTCCTCCGTAAATTGCGAGATGTCAGGTAGGCATGCAGGCGGAGTCGGGAACAATTACATATAGCATCAGTAGGTATGCTACGGGAGATGGCGAGCTCATAAACGACTCATTTACTTAATTATTTTCTTTTTAGGAATCCCTAAAATGTGAACGCAAATGTTACGTGACTTGTATTTTTACAAGCTTTTATTTAGTTTCATCTGTCCCGATGTTTGTCTATCATCAAATCAATTAAATTTGACCCAATTCCCGGTTACCGATTGAGTTGAAATTTTGCAAGCATATGTAAATCAGATGACAATGCAAAATTATTATGACATGGAGCTGATCTGATGATGGAACCGGAAGGTGGCCACAGGAACTTGGTAGACCCCATCGAGTTTGGGCTCGTATGATTCGTCTTGACGAGTATTAGTTATATAGGTATACCGAGTTATAAAAGCTTGCTATGAAAAAAATTATTTTCATTAAAAGCTTGTTCATAGATTAAAAATGGTGTAACGATCATGTAGTAAAACAAATCCCCACAAAAATCTAAATACAAATAATAGTAATAATTATTATTTTTATTCAGGTCAAACACACCCATTGCCATTTTCAAATAAAGTTATCACGACGCCAATAACACAACGAAAGAAAATCAAATAAAATCACAATAAAAGAAAACCCAATTAAACTAAATAAATTAAAATTCAATCAATCAGTTTCAATTATATGCCCATTAATTTACGAATAAATAATCAAATTCGAATTCTATTTACTGCCTACAGATGTAATTCGCTTTTGAAGTATACCTTCATTAGGAGTAAAATTAGATGCATAATGAAATAATATTCTCAAGCTAATCTCAAATATAAATTGATCGAATTAATTTTACATTTCAATTAATTTTAGTAGGTACTGCATTTTTGTCATCATCAGCCTTTTTTAATGTGGGAACATTGCTGCTGGGGCTCAGGCCTCCTCTCTAGGAGAGGGAATGGGCTCTAATTTACCACGCCAGTGCGGGTTGGTGGATGTTTGGTTCTTGGACATGCCGATTTCTCCAAGCATCACGATGTTTTCCTTCACCGTTTTGAGAGCAGTGGTGATGAAATAAATTACACAAAGTGATGCGCCTGACTGGGTTAAAATAAACCCGCGGCCTACAATTCGTAATTCGGGCCGTTCCCACTCGGCCACCACTGCTCTTTTCATGCATTTTTGTATTGAAAGATATTTTTCAGTAGGTATTTCAAACAGGCCTGCTCGCTGATAGCATCAACACAGCTTACGTTACGGTCCGAGTTAAAAAATACGTAAAAGTGACAATTTTCGTTTCAAAAACCCTTACACTCCACTTCAGTGTGTAAATCTACATCGTGGGATCCCCCATTGCTGTTATCTGCGAGAAACGCTGCTGCCTTTGAGAGAAAATACAGCCGCAAGTACTACACTATTTTTAAACTTTTCCATAATAACATTGACAAGTTATCCAAGTACCCACATACGGCCTCATTTTCTACTGTCAACTTCAAATGACAGCTGTCATTGTCACACTGTGACATTGACATTTGACAGCTATCTGATAAAAGGGTTGCCAGGTAATTGCAATCTCCCCGAAATCGGGGAAGGGCTGTTATCATAAGTGATTTGATAACTCTATGCCGCAAATAAATATGGACGAGAATATAACCTATCGCAACCGTAACCTATTCAGAACGAGTTCAATATGTGACGTGACTGCTGAAGGTTCAGCTCTTCTTGATGCAACTATGATGAGTCTACCGAATACATCGTTAAATACCAGCCAAACAGTTATTGAATTACAGGAAAAAAATAAACAACTATATAATGACCTACAAAGTGCTCATCAAGAAATTGAAAATTTAAATTCTGAAAATTTCAGACTAAAAACCGACATACAAAGACATATTAAAATAATAGACGCCTATAAGAACATAAATAGTATTGACTTAAATATTTCGACTCCACGCTCAGGGCGGAAACGGAGAACAATCCATAATGGCAAAGTAACGCCTTCGACAAGACACAAGCAAACAATCACCACTGTACCATATAGAGTAGATGACAAATTACTTGACGACGACAAAAGGATATCACCATCTGCTGACCAGACTCAAAACGAAATTAGGCTAGGGTTGGACCAGATATTAAACACTGAACTAGATCCTTTAAGAAGGTATTGTACTGGAGCTAATATAATGCCGTTGGAAGACACAAATTTAGAAGCTAACGTGATTCCTGATTTACCCTTCCGATTGACCTCAGACAGCACCACTTTGAACGTAACGACTGCGACGACACGACGTAATATTACAGTTAAAAATACTCTGCAAAACAAACTATGTATATTAAGTGATAACAATGTTAATAGTATATTACAGATTGCCGAAAACACGTTTCCAAACAAAAAAATCTGCCACTACTGTTTGCCAAAGGCAGGTATAATGGAACTTTTTGCAACTTTGGATAAAAAATTGGTAAATTACACTCTTGATGATTATTGTATAATTTTCTTAGGTGAAAAGGACTTCTTAGTATCTAATAATTATACAAAATTAGTTGACTATATAAAATGTAAACTAGAAAAAATACTGCATACCAATATCATTCTATGTTGTCCTACTTTTAAATTAAGATGGAATACTAGCTTATTTAACACCAGGATAGAAGCTTTTAATCGACTTTTATACCTAAGTAACCAGGTTTTTAAATATGCTTACACTTTTGATACTAACAAACAGCTACAATATTCACATGAAATGTTTTCTAAGTATACCCGTAAAGTTAACAATACTGCAATGAATAATGTCTTCGGAAACTTGAAAAACTATTTAGACCAGTTTAATCAGTCAACACATCAAAATATTTGTAATTATAATAATTTTAATTTGACGCCAGCATGTGAAGACATGGAAAAAAATCAATTGAAACGAGGCACTATCCCGTATTACTTTAATAGAATGAACGCAAAGCCACTTTCATCAAAACTTAATTTATCAAATTGTAACACAGTAACTAACGACAGTGATTTTTTTCGTGCCTAATATAGTGCCAAAAGCAGTCTATAAAAATACTTTGATGCAAAAAAGCAGATGTTTAAAGGTATTCCATCAAAATGTATGTGGAATAAGTAATAAAAAAACTGAGCTAGAATTGTACATGGAAACCACGGATTTTCGTGTAGACTACCTGTGCATAACAGAACATTTCTTAAATCCTCAGTCTGCTGAAGTATTTAATATTTCCAATTATAATTTAGCTTCGTACAACACAAGGACAAACAAAAAAAGGGGAGGTACTCTTATTTTAGCAAATATAAATAAAGATTGTGAAAATATTGATTTTGTTAAAAAACTGTATAAATCAGATAGCTTTGAAATATGTGGGATAAAAGATATTGAAACAGGGTTATGTATTTGTTGTTGCTACAGAAGTCCCTACGATAAAAATTTTGAAGGTTTTATGTCTAGTTTAGAAAAATTATTAGAACATTTTATTAACAAGAAGTGTATGATATGTGGTGATTTTAATATTGACGTGCTTGTTGAGAGTAAGAAATCTACTGAATTTTCTAGTATTTTGACTTGTTATAACTTTCGATATCTCATAAAGGCTCCTACGTTTATTAGGAATAACGCAAATTCGTGTTTAGACAACATAATTACAAATCTTGCTGACGATGACATAAAAAATTGTATTGTTGATCACAATGGCTTGGCAGATGGGCATGGTGGTCTGTTTTGCGACATAGTTCTTGACAAAACCGACAAGAAATCTAATGTCGCTGAGCAGACTATAATAATCAAAAAAAGGATTTTTAATGATAAAAATAGTGTCGCCTTCAAGAATTATATCAGTAATATAAATTGGGCTAATTTAGGAATAAATGGTTTTATAAACCGTCTTGGTAAGGCTTTTCAGGAGTGTTACCGAAAGAAAACAATTCGTATAAAGCCATTTAGAAACACGACAATAAAGTGGATTACTAAAGGACTTAAAGTATCTAGTAAGATGAAAAGAGTACTATGCTCGGGTACGCTAAAAAATTCCAGCCTTATAAAATATAAAAACAACTATGTTCGGATTTATAGAAGAGTGATTCAGCAAGCCAAAAAAGAAGCCATAATAAATAAACTAAATAACGCAAAAAATATAACAAAACAGACATGGAAACTAGTAAATGAAAGTACAAAAAATACTACAAATAGGCTATATAGAACTTTAATCCTAAAGGTGAACAATACAGTGATAACTGATCCCCAGCAGGTCGCAAATCAATTCGTTGACAGTTTTGTGTTCAAATCTTCATTGGGAAACAATGAAAAACAAAAGGCAATAACCTTCTTAATGGAGACTACTAAAAGAGTAGAAAATGATTTAACTTTTTATCCGACAACACCGTTTGAAATCAAAAAGATTATTAGTAAGATGACAAATAAAAAATCTAGCGGTTTTGATGACTTACCGATTTCAATTTTGAAAGAACATAGACTCTTTGGCTTTCCCTCTCTCTGATTTTTTTAATAAATGCTTCGAAGAGTCGATCTTTCCTGACCAGTTCAAATTGGCTAAAATTATTCCTATATTTAAGAAGGGCATCAAGACTGACCCAAAAAATTACCGGCCCATATCTCTTTTGCCGACGTTGTCAAAAATTTTTGAAAAAGTTATAAAACATAGACTGATGACTCATTTAAATGTTAATAAAATCATTAATTTAAGACAATTTGGCTACCAGAAAGGCGTTGGTTGCTCTGATGCAATTCACACTCTTATAAATGACATAATTAATAAATTAAATGACAAAATGAAAGTGGCTGGGCTATTTGTCGACCTCAGCTCAGCTTTTGACACTGTTGATTATGAGTTACTACTAGCTAAGCTTGAATTTTACGGTGTCAGAGGCAAGTCCTTACTTCTTTTAAGATCCTACTTACAAAATAGAAGAATGTTTGTCGAAATAAAAAGCATTGATCATGAAAGTAATCAGGAATTTGTATACACGTCGAAAATTACCAATATACAACGTGGTGTACCTCAGGGTTCAATTTTAGGGCCAATACTATTTATCATATTTACAAATGACTTGCTAAACTTTATGCATCACATTCAACCTGACGTAAAACTTGTTGTCTTTGCAGATGACACTAATATAATAATTGGAGCAAATGACTTATCGAAATTGACCAAAATTGTAAATGAAAGCTTGGAAAATATATGTGATTGGTTTACAGCCAATGACCTTTTGTTAAACACAAGTAAGACAAACGTTATTTTATTCAAGACTACGACTCGCAATAATGACAACTTAGACGTACAGCTCAAAGGTAACAAGATTGACTTAGTAGACAAAGTTAAATTCTTAGGTGTTAACATTGATGTGAATTTGAATTGGAAACAGGAGCTAGCTGCTATTGATTCCTCTATTTCATCAGCCTGCTATGCACTCAGGAGTCTAAGAGATATTTTAAATATAAAGCAACTAAAGGCTATATATTTTGCTCTAGTGGAATCTAAATTAAGGTACAGCATCATGCTTTGGGGTAATAGCTACAGTTATAACTGTCAGAAAGCTTTTATCTTACAGAAACGTGCCATAAGGACTTTAGTAAGGATCTCACAAAGAGACTCATGCAGAGAGCATTTTAAAGAACTAAAAATTTTAACAGTACCAAGTTTATATATATTAGTTATCCTCAGTCACTTTGCCAAGTATATTCATCAATTTGAATCACAAGAGGAACGTAAGGTAAGAGAAAGCACAAGAAGAAAGGAGTTTAAACACAAGATGACACCAAATTTTAACGTAGCTAAGCATTGCTCCGGATACCAAGCAGTTGAATTGTTTAATAGGTTACCAACTGATTTAAAATTATTAATATATAGCCCTCACCTATTTAAAAGCAATTTAAAAACCTTCTTGTTGGAAAAATGTTTATACTCAGTATCAGATTTCATGTCAAATTATATAAAATAAATACTTATAAAACAATACTATTCTACTGAATACATTTCTAACAGTATTAAAATTTGACATTACTTTTGACATTATATCTGACATTTGACATTATATCTGACAATTGACATTAGATTTATTTGATGACATTATATTTATTTGATGACATTATATTTATATCATTTGACTCAATATTTTACGTTATAAATTGTTTTTGCATACATGTGACAGTTCTTTTTTATATTATTTTGTAATATTCAACACAATGTTTTGTTGTTATGAATAAATAAATAAATAAATAAATAAAAAGACCAAACCGATATGTCCTACTTCCTTCTAAGTACAATAACAAACGGTCACTTCTAATTCTTATATTGTAATCATTATTTATGTATGTGTTTTCGCTTTAAGTAAGGAGGGAAATGTTTTCATTAGAATACAGTTATCGTCACGTAAATTGGGACAAGGTCATCCTCTATGTTTACGGCTTATGTTAATGAGTTTCTGTATTATTTAGTCTTATGTCTAGATGTAAGAATAAATTCTAGATAAGTTTCTTGTATGTTAAAATCGAAGCGATTATCATAACGAGTGTTTTACACAATTAGATGGATGTTTCTTTTAAATAAAACAAACTTGTGGAAAAGTTATAACACGCTGAAACCTTTTAGATAGGTACAAAAAAATACCTAAATGTGTTTTTAAACGGCTTCACACGTAAATAAGTTACTTTTGTTTTAGCTTACAAAGTATGGTAATTAATAAAAGTGGGAAGAAAACATCTGTTTCGCCTTGTAATGAACTGTTTGTTACTTCGTCAAGGAAATCTCGAAATTATAATTACAGCTAACTTTATGCAAAGATGGACGGGGGGCGACTCACAGACTAGAGAAGTCCTATGTAACTCCGCAGTGTATGGATCATGGCTGCCATTGATGACCTACTAAAATTTGATGTTATATTTGGCAAAATTGCTTAGGGTCGGTTTCTGAATTGAGTGTTTTGAGTGAAGGACATGTCAAACTCTACTTAAGTACCATATTAAGAAGTCCATTGATGTAAGTTTTTGTGAGTTGACATGCCTGTATTTTATATTTCTATGCTTCTAGCTATTGCGTCTAGTTATAAGGTACCTACCAATGTTCTTGTTTCTTTAAAGCTTTGTATTTTATAGGCTTCTTGTTCTATATCGCACAAAGGTCCGGTTAATGGCCAAAGAAATAACAATAAAAAATACTGAAATCAATAGTAGCCCTCGCCCGGACGTCAAATGTTTTGTAGAAAAGTTCCCTGTATTATTGTGTTCCCTGTATACTTCTCGCTTATTTCGTCAATTATAGAAAATGTAATCAAAATGAACAGCGGGTTCGAAATTCAAAATAGTGGCTAATATCTTCAATATATACATGTAGGTATCACTTATAGCCAACTACTTTCTAAATAAATTCAAAAATGGAACAGAATTTCGAAGGAATAAATCGGTCAAGTAATTAAACGAAAAAAATAATCATAGATGGTAAAAAGTAAAACATGCCTTATTATAATAATCTATGTAAATGGTAGTACCTATGTACAAAAATGGTACAACAGTAAAAAAACTATAGTTATTTCAAAATTGTGGAACAATACTTCGTAATGTAGATCAGATAGCATTTTGCAATCTATCTGCGATCATACTCAGGATATTATTGGAGCGAGCCAAAGATACATAAATAAAAAGGGAAATATATCAAAGAATTATGTTAGCATATATTATAAAAACGT
This sequence comes from Mythimna lalbum, assembly GCA_949319445.1. Lineage (NCBI taxonomy): Eukaryota > Metazoa > Arthropoda > Insecta > Lepidoptera > Noctuidae > Mythimna > Mythimna lalbum. The sequence continues at coordinate 16,948,317 of OX439346.1, read as the reverse complement.
TCCTGCAACAATAATAGAAAATCGATAGGTATAGCTGTTGCATGTGGGGTTGGAGCTAAACGCAACAGATAATAATCGCTAATAACACTGCCAATCTCGGTCCTCATTATTAGGTTCATTGGATTTGAAATACAACTAGGGTAATGTGGTAGGTGTAGACACTATAGACAATATAAACCCTGAAACCACCAGGGAAACCACCCAAGAGATGGAAGGACGACATTGTTCGACAAGCTGGACGGGATTGGATGTCGATTGCCCAAGACCGTCAGGAGTGGAGAAGATTAAAAGAGGCCTACGTCCAAAATTGGATATAAAGAGGCTGCTAAAGATAGATAGATAGAAACCCTGGAACGCAAAAGACAACTTAAGGAACACAGGTGGGTTTTTGTCACGTTGACATCCTTTCTCTCGGTTTATTTGATGATTGTGGACAACTTCTTTTATTATAGATAGGCTCCCATTTGACTACCCCCAGTCACAAAATAGATAGGTACAGAAGAAAATCTCATGTATGTAGTTCACTTTTTATACCTACGCTCGGTGGACGCACACTAATGAGCGTTTGAGCCGGAACTGTTCGACGAGTGGGCCGAGACGCTACCGAGATATCGTGTCCGTGAGCGGTGTTTATGTGTGCGTTGCTCGAGCGCGCTTTGTATTTAGATTGAATTCTGATTTGTCATCTAAAACAAAACCACAGCTCAATTTGGAGCACTAGTCTTCCGATGGCTTTTTTTGTTATGCCAACCCTCAAGTTCTCGCGCTGCCTTCTTTGCTTCGCCCAGGAGCGATAGAAGATGTCAGACTTTTACTGACTAAAACTCCTGTGCCTTCAGTTGCTCTTTGAGTTACAGGGCCACGTTAACTCATTGGAACCATCCCCTCTAATGGACAATGTAAAACAATCGATCGATCTTCTAGTCTATTCTTAGTAGACAATTAATTACATTAGAATAATTTCCATACAAACTCTGCTACCCAACAATATATAAATACCTACATGGGATACCTACATGGGTTTTCGTAATATATTGTGTCAAAATATTTGTACGTGTCGGCCTTTTACACGTGAGGACGGTATGCAAGTAATTAGAAAATGTTTACAGTACACCTAAATTTTGTAATTAAGTGTACAGAAAAGACTTGGTAACGACCATTTGTCATTTTGTTATATACACTCGCATATATTCACTAGCTGACCACGCAAAAGTTGTTACGTATTAAAGAAAAAAAACTGTCAATGATCTATTCTCAAACCTTCCAAATAGACAAAAATCGATCCAGTTGTGTTAGAGGAAATCGATAACAAACAGTGACACGAAATTTTTATACAATACTAGCTGCTCCCAGCGGCTTCGCCCGCGTGATAGCAGAAAATTATCCCAAGGGAACATGCTTTCGGGATAAAAAGTATCACATGTCCTATTCCAGGACATGGTCTATCCGTGTACCACTCATCGTGTAGTTTCATCAAAATCGGTTTTGCCATTTAGGCGTAAAGACGTAACAAATAAACAAACAAACTCACTTTTGCTTTTATATTATTAGTAATTTTTTATTTCATATCACTCTCCACACAAAAAAAAGTACCGTGTAAAAAATAGCCCCTAATTCCCAAGTAATGTGTTACCAATTACAAATAAAACGTTCAGATATCCTTTTTATCCAACACTTACAAAGAATACGGGCATCATTATGGCGCAAAAATCTTGTATGGCATAACATAAAAGCTTCGACTGATGTCAAGTTAATGGTTTCACGAAGATGGCGCAATTTGCCAAGATAAAGGCAAGTGTGTGAGGGTATTGTCTTTTATGTCGACGTTTTGGGTTGCTTGGTTCGGCCTACTGACATATCTTGGCTGTTAGCGGCGATTATGAGCCGATTGCTGTACTGGAGATAAATTTGTGCATCATTTGGTACACTCCCTTTTAAATAGCTCAGCGGCATTCATGTTTTTGCATACAGAGTTATTTGTAAAACACTAACAACATTGGAACACTGTATTACTAACATCATAAACAACAACTTTTGTTCCATGATTTATTACTATACCAAATTATTTTACCAAAAACCTAACTTCAAGATTTCGTTGTTTTATCTAGCACATTTCAATTCTGTATTTTACCTACGTATGTATGACGCAACGCAAGCGCATCAAGCACCCCCATCGCCCAATCCCGCTCTCCTCCGCTATTGTATTATCGCTTGCTTTGCATAGACTTCGTAATATTTAGAACGCACAATTTAAATATTTTGTTTTAAAATCTGAAGAATGAATGAATGTGATACATTTTTTAAAGTCATATAATAAAAGTTGTGGTTTATGATATTAGTAACATACTTCTGAGAGTTTTACAGAGTGTCAGTGTTTTACAAATAACCCTGTATCCAATTACCCTGTATCGTAGTAGCAATGCCAATATACAGCACTAAGTTTTTAATTAGTACAAATACTGGTTTATTAGAAAATATCTTGTTATTGTTTAAGTAAAATCTCAATAAATAATATTCATTAACAGCGAAGTTATTTGCTTTTGATTATATCCCAAAATGTCACTCAATTTATGGAAATGTTGTACAGGCTATTGATTATTATGAATTAATAAATTACGATCAAAATAGAAAAACACTGCGCGTAGTATTTTCTAGTAGCAATTGTTATGATTTTATGAATGATTGATCTGTTATGACAAATTTTCGTGGACAAATTTGAGATTTGGCTCGATTTATTCAAATGCAATTCAGGGGCTTAATTACTCGTAAATAAAATTATATACTACAAAATTATTAGAAAATGTTACATACCCATTGTTACTGCGAAAAACATTATAGTAAAAACTTTTCACGCAAAAAATCATCAACGTAAGACTAGGCAGTACGATCAGAATATCCTAGCCTTCCCCTAGGGGTAAATAAAAAAAATATGCGCGCGCTTATGAATACGGATCTTAAATCAGGAAATAATCAAATCAAATCAAATCAGTTTATTGCAAACATGTTGTACAGTGGTTGGAATAAAAATTAAAAGTTTCAAACATGCACCCTGTAAGGGCACTGCAAAATAAAACAAAATAAATTTCAATAAAATAAAATACATTTTAAAATTCACTTTCACTTTCAATATTACATTAGGAACTTACAAAAGGAAAAGCAAAAATTATTGATAACGTCAAATCAATTAAACGTCAAAATAAATATAAATGTCAAAATAAGTATATATGTCAAAATAAGTATAAATGTCAAAATAATATGAAATACATCGAAAGACAATAATAATAACATTAGTAATAACGAATTAGACCAATTTAATAATGTAGGTACCTGCGCTTATTTAATTATTTGTTTATTTTTTCTTCAAAAAACTCTTTCAATGTGTAGTATAGTAACACTTCTGGTTCAAATAAGTAAACAATTTAGTTTTAAATAAATTGATTGCTTTGATTTCTTTTAAGGACTTCTGAATTTTATATATTTTGATACACATTACATAAGGGCCTGTATTGAAAATAGATAGCTTCGAAACCGGTAATGCTAGATCGTTTTGGTGTCGCAAATTTCGTGGTTGGGTGTAATGATCCTTATTTAAGGGAAAAAGTGACATATTTTTCCTCAATAGCTATTGTGCAGTATGTTTCACAGAAGTTTATGTATCAATGTTTTAGATGTGCCGAAATGGTTTGATAGGCAAGTCGCCTGCAGCTCGAATACCGTGTAATGAATGATCTATGTGGTATATTTTAAAAGAAAAATTATTTAATATCTTCGCTTAAGGCTGAAAAAGAGAGCGCATGTCAGACTTTTACTGACTAAAATCACACCTATGATCCTTCAGTTGCCTTTTGCGTTCTAGAACCACGAGTATCTCTTTCATACTTTCCCCATGGCTCTCGCAGTCATCAGACCTGCTAGACTCCCACAGTTTGCTGACATCTGTTTGAAGCGCGCGTGGAACACAACGCGCTACAGACGACTCGGACCTTATAGGACGAGCTGACGAAGAGCTCCCCTTTGCTTGTCGTCTGCAAGCCTTCAAGTATAGTTCTAAGGTGGGACGTATTTCTATCTTGCTTTTTCTTCAAGCGAATACGGAGCTTACTCGCTACCGATTAATAGCTAAAATATGTACCTAGTCTGGCCATAAATTTTGTTACATTAAGGGCTGATTTCATAAGCGGCGGATAACGTTTAGCTATAATATAATAAATATGGCCATCTGGCATATTTTCAATACAAAAGCTGTCAAACCGCCATAAATTATTCCTACATAACTGGCTATTGAAAAATCAGCCCTCTAAAAAAGTATACCTATATTATTTTTCTTTATAATTTTAAAATTAGAACGCGGCTAATATACACGCTAGGGTATACCTGACCGGTTCACCTGTACAGCTAGGTTCTACAGGTAAAGGAGCGTGTATGTTGCACAACTGTGCAGGTTTCCCCACAAGCTCACCTGACAGGTATAACTGTGCAGGCAAACCTGTCAGGTATATCCTAACGTGTTTGGCTTTGACGTATTACTGTGTAGCTTTTTTCGTGCTATCACTACATAGATAAAAGAAAGTCGCTTTTTCTGTCCCTATATCTCTATGTACGCTTAAATCTTTAAAATTACGCAACGGATTTGGATGCGGTTTTTTTTAATAGATAGAGTGATTCAAGAGGAAGGTTTCTATCAGCATTGCACCCGAGCGAAACCGGGGCGGGTCGCTAGTTACTATTAAATTAATACGTTTGGACTAGCGCCGCTCTCGTGAGGTTAGGTATATATTATTATGACAAAATATTTTCTCATACAAAATGGACGGACGTAGATAAGCGTCTACGGTGGCCGGAAATTGGGGTCGGAATACCGGCGGCGGCGGTGAGGGCGCCGTAGCCTGATGCGGTCGGCCTCCTCCTTTACTAGCATTACTGCTTCGTAGAAGGAGGCGACCGCCTGCCATTCCTCCTCGCTCCAGACCATGGCCTCGACCAGTGTCCAGCGCGAGAGGTCTCCGTCGCCGATCGCCCCCTCGAGGGCACGGCGATGCTACACCTCGACTGTGTGCTCCACCGTGTCCTCCGGGCGTTCCGCACAGTGGCGACACCCGGGCGTCTCTTCCGACTTAATCTGAAACAGGTACCTCCCGAACGTGCCATGTCCGGTGAGGACCTGCGTCATGCGGAAGGTAAGGACGCCGTGAGGTCTTTTCAGCCACGCCTCAAAGAGGGGATTTACTGCCATAAAACCCACGTAGGTGGACCATGTCTTGGAATAAGACATAGAATTATTTTATCCCGGGGTTATGTTCCTGTGGGATAACTTCCTATATTCACGCGGGCGAAGTCGCAGGCAGCAGTTAGTCCCCGATAATTTCGAATTACCTTGCCTAACGAGTCGTGAGCCGTGGTTTGAGCTCATTAGTAAATGCATCGGTTACTCTGTCCGTCAAAGTGACTAGGTTGGACATCTGCGTTAGGCAAGGTTGTACTTTTCTTTAAACTACAACTTCATAATATATTGTTACTAGCTTTTACCCGCGGCTTCGCCAGCGTTTATTAATATACTTCAATTCCTCTCCCCTCTTCCTCCCTCTTTCTCCCCCTTTTCTCACATTTTTTTTTTAAATTAGCCTATGTCCGTCTCTAGGGTCCCTATTATCTCAGTACCAACATTAATCAAAATCGGTTTTGCCATTTAGGCATGAAGACGTAACAAACAAACAAACTCACTTTCGCTTTTATAATATTAGTAAGGATTTAGGGGTATACTGTGAAACAGGGTGTAAAGTACCTCTGTTGAAAAGGGAGGGTCCATGGGGTTTTTGTCTGGTCCGGGCAACTACCCGACAGTCTGCCGCCAGTATATAAAGAAAGACAAAAAGAAAACCATTTATTTGAGACATGCAAAGGACCAACAACAATAAAATAAAAAGTAAATACTTAATCTATAAATACTTAACTTAAAATAAAAATAAAAGAAAACAATATTAAGGCGATTATCACACTGCCACGACTGCGTGTTTTAACGTTGCTTGTAAACTGTATCTCCGTTTGTATAGAAAATATGCACAGTAAACACGCAAATGCATCCACGCGCGTTCATGCAGATCACGCGCCCACAAGCGGAGAAACATGCGCACACGCGCGTGGGTGCGGGGCGAGACGCAAGGTATGGCACACTGAGTCTCGTAGTGCCGTGCGTGATTTTGTATGAAATAAGTCAGAGCCTGCGTGAATCTACAAAACGAACTACGCGCGTACTTAAGTGCGTAAAAAACCCGCACGAAGTTGCAGATCTGCACTCACGCAAGTACGCGTGTAGGTGCATTGACACGCAACATGCAGCGTTATGCGTGGTCATGTGATAATCGCCTAAAAGATTTAAAGTAAAAGACCCGAAAGCGAGGCCAAAAAGGCTCCTATCTCAAAAAAAAAACACTAACAACCTTGCAGGACTGTATTACTAACATCAGAAACAACAACTTTCTTTTCTATGTTTAAAAAAATTTTGTTTACTTTCGTTTTGGTAATTTATTTTCTATTTCGCGAAATCTCGGGGATTGTCCTTGCACGTGAGTGTAAATGTCCACATAGTTTCTGGGTGTATTACCTAGTTTGTTTGACAGCGAGCTCTCCACATATTACGTACAAAAAAAAACTGTGTTTGATAAACCTTACAATCAAGATCATCTCGTATTGATTATATATGAAACAACTATTCCTCGATTCCTCTTTTTTTTACTCCATAAGGTAAGCAAGGCAAAAAGTATTTTTTTTTTTCAGAAGAACCGTTTTTGTAATGCTTGTCTAATTAGAGAAACATTTTAACCGTTTTTTTTTGCATTATGAAATCAACAATCATTTTAAAATCACAGTAGGTACTGTGATGACTCCGCATGTCGGAAGAAATAACATCTAATATTTATTTTGTTATTTTATAATACAATTTTACGCATAAAACATGTTAAGACAGCGTAGGAGGCATCGCTACATCTTCTTTTGACAAGCTAGTCCCATGTTTCTCGGAATCGACCCTTTTTATTGACAACATCACTCACACAATTCATTCAGATTATCTTTGATTTCCCTGTTCCACTCCTAATAACATTTATTCTTCACTCTCTCAGTCACATACGCTTCATCCCTCTTTATTTTCACCCCTTCATTCATCCCTCATTGAATATCTAATAAAGTTATATGTACTCGAGTATATGTTTACACTCAACATTTTTGGGTCCCAGGCTAAATTTAGATTTGAGTCAAAGGACGGCAATGAGAGGCGCCAAGAATAATTAAATAAATTCATTTTCTTTGAACGGCTGTTCGTAAAATATTAAGTAGGTTTAAGTAGGCACAATAAATGGTATAAAGATGGAATTACACTGCGCACATGTGTGCCACGCACGTCGGGTGCGTCGGTCTTCAAACATTTTATATAGAAACTAGACTTGTAGAGCTACACTTGATCCACGCCACGCCACGCCTCGCGACGTCGTCCTACGTACAAATCAGGCGTGATCTACGTGTGCGTCGGTCTAGTGCAGTCTTAGTCAGGACTAAGCTAAGGAGTTTGATATTTAATATATAACTAGCTTCTGCCAGCTGTTTCGCTCGAATCAAATGAAAGTAAAAAAGTATCTTGTCGTTTGGGCGTGAACGATCAAACAACACACATAGGCATACAATGTAACCGAGAACTGACGGTGTTTGTGAAAACAAACTCCGTCAATTTATGATAAATCGCGTCAAATTATAATATCTTTGTTAAAACACGGATATGTTGTAAAGTATTAAAAGGTTGGGATTTATTCTATTTGAAACTATCTTAACTTAACTTCACAATATATCGATACAAACACAAACATATAGTGTTTATAATAATGTAGTAATATTAACAAAAGCACAAACGGTTGATCCCTTTTAATATAACTTAATTGGAAATGCAGTAAAAGGCTCTTGAATGGCACAAGTTTTATGAATGGTTCATTAAAGTTTTAAGAGTCAGAAGAAAAATCCTTTATACATTTTAATATAATGGTATATTACTGGAATTATGCAAATTTCTGACAAACTAAAGTTCAGAGGGAGAGTGTTTGTAACAGTATTTACAGCTTAAGTAGTCCAGAGTCGGCAAAAGTTATTCTTATAAAGAAAAAAAGGCACTTCGGTCAATCTGCGACAATGCGACTATTTGACCGTCCGGTGCGGTATTCGGTCTCAGTTTTTGTTTTATTAAGTTCTGGTAAAACTTTGAACTTTATGCTACCGAAGTTGTTTTTGGTTGAATAGTAATTTTCGCTTTATGAACCAACTAGCTGCCGCCAGCAGCTTTGCCCACATAATAGTCTGCTATTCCGGGGGAATTTTCTGAAATTCCCCCGGGGGGACATAAGGGGACGAGGTGACCACTGAGTTGGTGTTGGTGTTTCTTCTCAGGATAGTCAGCTAGGAAACATCGGCCCCATCTAGTTTAAACTGACGAAAAAAAAACGTGTAAAAATGTTTTTTAAAACCTATTTGCAAAATAAATATTATTTCTATACTCCCTGGATAATAAGTGTCTCATGTGCTATTCCTGCTATTCCAGGACGCACATATAATTTGTCATCCAAATCTTTTCAGCAGTTCGAGCATGAAGCAGTAACAAACAGACTCATAAACTTTCACCTTTATTGTAGTTTGAAAAAGAGTTTTTAGTCAATGTTGATTCAAAGCCAAACCAACTTTTTATTTGACGAACAAACCATGGCTCTTATATAAAGATGTAAAAATTAAAAAGAAGAATATTATAACATAATCTGGTTATTCACCACGCGGGTTTTGTGTGGATTGGTCCATGTTGTCAGATATTATCAAAATAATTCGTTACCACTGGTGGTGACTTTAAGGTTCTTAGGATTTTAAGGTCGTTCCAGCAAGGCAAAATTCGAAGCCATGTGACATCCCCCAATTCACACTTTTTTTTTTTTTTTTTTTTTCTCGACGGGGAAAATCATCTTTGACGAAACCCGCTCTTGGGTGGAGCGGGAGACAGTGTCAGACTCTTACTGACTAAAAACCCCGCGCCGTTCCTTCTAGCCTTCATACCGGGGCACGAGCTCCCTTTCGGACAACCCTGTCCCCAGTAGGCTTCGACCCAGCTGGGCCCCTCCTGCTGCTGACAACTCCTTGAGGCGCGCGGGAACAGTGCGCGCCGTCGACGTCTTAGACTCGGTCCATTACCGGACCATCGGACAGCGAGCTACCCATAGCTCGCCGTCCGCGAGCCTGCGTCTACGGTGGCCGGAAATCGGGATCAGAATCCCGGCGACGGCGGCGAGGGCGCCGTTGCCTGATGCGGTCGGCCTCCTCCTTTGCAAGCATTACTGCTTCGCAGAAGGAGGCGACCGCCTGCCATTCCTCCTCGCTCCGGACCATGGCCTCGACCAGGGCCCGGCGCGAGAGGTCTCCGCCGCCGATCGCCCCCACGAGGGCACGGCGATGCTCCGCCCAGGCAGGGCACACCTCGACGGTGTGCTCCACCGTGTCCTCCGGGCGTTGCGCACAGTGGCGACACCCGGGCGTCTCTTCCGCCTGAATCCGATGCAGGAACCTCCCGAACTTGCCATGTCCGGTGAGGACCTGCGTCATGCGGAAGGTAAGGACGCCGTGAGGTCTTTCCAGCCACGCCTCAAAGAGGGGACTTACCGCCATAATCGTGGCGTGCCCAGCACTGGGTTGCGATAGCCGTTGACGCCATTTCACCATGAGATCCCGCCGGAGCTCTGTCCGCCATGCCTTGACATGTTGCGGCAGTGGACTTTCACCCCGGCGTTGCATCTCCACGCGCATGTCGTGCATGTGTGCAAGGACTGTTGCCTCCAGATCCCACGGTGGTAGGCCAGCCAGAAGGCTCGCCGCTTCGCGGGAGATCGTGCGGTAACCCCGCACCATCCGTATTGCCATGACCCTCTGGCAGGCGTTCAGTATGGACGCCGGTCGCTTTGCCAGCGACGGCGCCCACACCGGCGCCCCGTAGAGGGCCATGGACCGAACGATCCCCGCGTAGAGCCTCCGGCAGGAGGCGTCTGGACCCCCAAGATTGGGCAGGAGCCGCTTGAGAGCAGCCCCAGCCCGGAGAAGCTTGGGAGCCAGACGTCGGAAATGTTCTACGAAATTCCACCGGCTGTCGAGGACGAGTCCCAGATACTTCATCGTCGACCCGACGCCGATGCGAACTCCTCCTACCGTAAGCTGGGAGTCCGATGGTGGCGCGTTCCGAGGGCCGTGGAAACACATTGCCTCGGATTTATGCAGCGCCACCTCGAGTCCCAACTCCTGGATCCTACCAACGGCTATCGCAACCCCGCGTGTCGCTAGAGCGACCGCCGCCTGGTGCGACTCTCCCTGCGCTAGGATCAGCGTGTCGTCTGCGTAGCAAACCACGCTGACCCCGTCAGGGAAGTCGCCGCGCAGCACGTAATCGTAGCCGATGTTCCACAAGGGTGGGCCTAGAACCGACCCCTGCGGAACACCGCACGACATCTCTCGACGATTCCAGTCTCCCTGGTGACCGGGGTAGACAATGTACCTGTCTGACAGGTACGCCTCGACCACTAGACAGAGGTATTCGGGCATCCGGTGGTACCGGAGTGCCCTCCGGATCGTACTCCAGGGCAGGGAGTTAAAGGCGTTGGCAATGTCCAAGGACACTGCCACGACACACCTACCCTGGGACACCGCTTCCCCTGTCGTGAGGGCTCGCACGCGCATGATGGCGTCTATAGTAGAGCGCGCCCTGCGAAAGCCGAACTGTCCGTCCGACAAGTCCGGCCCCACCCGTGTTAGCCGCACGACGAGGCGGTTTGCAATAACTCTTTCAAAGAGCTTGCCCACCTCGTCGAGCAGCACAATGGGCCGGTATGCGGACGGAGAGTCCGCAGGGCGCCCTGGCTTCGCTACGAGGACCAGTTTCCCCGTCTTCCAGCGAAGTGGGAACTGGCCCCTCTCCAGGCATGCGCTAAAGAGCCCTCTCAGTCGAGGCCCGAGAGCCTCCATGGCCAGGACCCAGGCTTTCCCTGGCAAGCCGTCGGGTCCTGGGGCGGTGTTTTTGGCACTCAGCCTTCGCACCGCCACTCTCAACTCTACCTCGGTCACTTCTGGAGCATTGTCCTCGTCGTCGCTGTTGCGATCCGCGTCAGACACCGCTGGCGGAGGCGGAGCCATGGGCGGGGGGGAGTGTTCCCCCCGCGCAGGGAACAGAGTGCTAACCACACCCTCCACGAGTTGGGGCCGGAGACTCTGAGTCAGCGGCGGAGCCCAGGGGCGAAGCTTGTCCCGTACCAACTTGTACGGGCGCCCCCACGGGTCCGCGTTCAGAGACCCCAGCCACACGTTGCGGGCCTCGAGTTTGGCCCGCTTGATCTCCGTTCGGAGGGTGCGTTTTGCCTCTCTGTATCCCTCATACAGCTCCGCCTCTCTGGCCTCCGCATCCGGCGGGCGGATGCGGCGCCTGCAGTGCCTGGCATACCGGCGTCGCGCGTGATTGCAAGCATTGCGCAGTGCGCCGATCTCTGGCGACCACCAGTACACCTGGCGCTTAGCTCGTCCTGGACGGACACGGGGCATGGCAGCATCGCAAATTTGCGACATGGCCTCCTGGAACCACTCCGCCTCGACGTCGATGTCGACAGGCCTGTCCGGTGCTTGCACCCAGGCCTGTACCGTCGCGGCTTCCAGGAGGAGCTCCCGGTCCATCTGCTTAAGCGCCCACCGCGGACCGCAAGGGCTCCGTCGGACCGGCGCGGCCGAGGTTTCGGCGGAGACGTCAAACCGGATGTACCGGTGGTCGGAGTACGTCTCCACCTCCTCCATCACGCGCCAGTCGACGACACGCGGCGACAGAGCGGGGCTGGCGAACGAAATGTCCACCACCGACTCACCCCGCATCCGCACCAACGTGGGGACAGAACCCCGGTTCAGTACGACCAGGCCCAGCTCCAAGGCCCAGTCCTCCACCATCCGTCCCCTCTGGTTCGTGAACCGGGCCCCAATTCACACTGGGCCGCGAAGTGGACTATGGCCCATTCCCTTTTCTTGAGAAGAAGCCTGAGTCCAACAGTATTGGGAACATTAACCTTACACTAGGGCCCACTTCACAAACGCCTAACTACGCTACTGCTGTTGCAACTGCGCAACTACCAATAACTCACTGTATGCTTCGCGGCTACGAAATAACTCTATGAAATACCTACTGTCGTAGCAAGTCGTAGATTTAGTAACTTTTTTCTTTGTTAACTCTTTTTAATTTGTTAACTCTTTTTAATTTGTTAACTCTTTTTAATTTGTTAACTCTTTTTAATTTGTTGACTCTTTTTAATTTGTTGACTCTTTTTTATTTGTTAACTCTTTTTTATTTGTTAACTTTTTTTTGGGGTAGGGAATCATTGCATAACTTCTCACGATCTGGATGGAAGGAGCGGACTTGTCAGACTTTTACTGTCTAAAACCCACTTGTGCTTTTTTAGTTGCCCTTTGCGTTCAGGGCTACGGTAAATTTGTTAGTTCTGTTACCCCTTCATGTCTTACCGATTTTGGATAATGATCATTGAACGCGGGCAAAGCTGCTTGCAAAAACTAGTAAAATTGCTACGTTTAAACTGCCTTGTATTAAATAACTTAAAATACCAAAATTAATATAAAAGCGTAGGCACACGCCTGTCTATAACTAAAGGCACTAATGAATAAAAGTGGGATCAATTAACGGTGGGTCATTAAGGCACAGCTATCAATAGGTAATGACTGGTGTCGGAATTTCGAGGAGGTTCCTTACGCTTACTTATCTCATTTAGTCGCTGACGACTGCCTCGGATGCTTCGGCACTAAAAAACGTCGTCGGGGCTATGCAAGAATTTCTAAGAGGAGAAATTTTGTTATTGTTACCGAAGTTACATTCACCCGACCTTGGCAAGTGTAATAATTTTCACCTGTATCAAACGACGTTTTTCAATACACTTACAAAGTCACAAATAAACGGGAGTTGGCGCGCGACTCGTGGTGGTTGATGCGAGCTCAGCCTGACACGATAAATATACCTAACAAAATTGTGGCGGGGCCACCGCTTGCACTTTTCCGCACTAGTGCGAATAACAGTAAATTGTTTGCCTAAAAGCGGTGGGATAAGAGCGGGTTGTCGAGTAAGTTTATTGAACAATTCTTATCATGTACTATATGATGAATTGGTTCTTTCTGTAGCAGACACGGTGAAATATCTTAGCGTGTACAAGTGCCAAGTTTCATGTAGAAGATTATACATATTTTGGTGTACTTTGCGATTATAATTATAATAATAATATTCCACAACTATCACACAATACCATCTAGTCCCAAGCTAAGCAGAGCTTGTGTCATAAGCACTAGACAACTGATAAACATACTTATATATTTCTAAATACATAAATAGACAAATTACACCTCGACACAGAACAAATGATCATGCTCGTCACACAAACATTTGTCCTGGGTGGGAATCGAACTCACGACCTGCGGCATAGCAGTTAGGGTCACTAACCACTAGACCAACAGGCCAGTCAAATTCTACGCATAATTAAACTGGAGCAGGAAGAACATAAGAATGGGTCAAAGGGACACCCGCACTTCTAGTATTAAGGTGGTGCATCTCGACACACATTTTCAATGTTTTTCATACAACCGCTCATAACCGATTACGGCGTTATTACACATTTTTCATTAGATATTTTGGAAACACAGTATCTGGTGAATATTATCTAGGCTTCTGTTGAAATCAATTTCTAAAGTGTAAAACTAACCCAGTAAAAACCTCAGAAAATCTCCTATTTTGTATGAACTTTGACATTTCATAATTTGCCTAAAAATCAAAAAAGTCAAAAGAGTAAAACTGTAGAAGCTTTGCAAATTTTATTAAGATTCTAAATGACGACACCTTTTTTCAAAAACATTTAAGGGTTTAAAAAAACAGCTATTTCCTGGAGCAAGTTTTCTTTTGAAATATTCGATTAAATCTCGGAATTACCGAATACTAAATAAGTTTTCAGGCGTTATCTCTCTTTTTTTGCGTTGCCTTATCGTCAAACATCGTGTTGGATTGCGTTAGATGAAGTAACAAGCTTTTAAACCATTTTCGATGTTGACGTTAGGCGAGTTGAAAAGGCGAGGGGCCTTTTTTTTTTGACAGTTCATTTTAGGCCGTCGAATGGATAGCAACATGAGCTCGTGGTAGGGCCTCAGGTAATTTTACGTTTAAATGCTAAATAGCTACTTCATACTTATTAGGACGGACACGATTACACCTTGGCTTATTTGAATTACTAAGCGGAGTATTTTTGTGGTCCGTAGACATTTTTGCGGCCTGTTTTTATAAAAATTATGAGTGGGACCGGGGAAACTTTGAAATAAATCACTGAACGTTGTGATTTTTTTACACTATAAATAATGTAAAAAAAACATTATTCAACCGTTTGTTGGGTTTGTATTTTGAATTGAATATTATTAGACGCCATTTTGACCTCTCACAGATATATTTTCAATTTTTTTTTATGTGTTTTTAGTTTATATAATACGTTTGCGTGTGAATTTTATGTCCGATTTTTTTTAATTATTGTAAGGCTCTTAAGTCTCTTGACCTCTATCTCACCTGACGGTAAGCGACGATTTGGTCAACGATGGAACACGCTTGCCTAGAAGTAATCTATTCACTCTCGACTGACTTAGCTTCTATTTTTAAAGTACTCGGCCGGAAATGTATATAAAAGAATCTACAGAAATCACTTACGTACATTGAAGCTTGACCTTTCTCATTCAACAACCAGTGCCTAAGGATTACAATGTCAAAATGGGTTGAGATAGGAACGAACGTATAAACCAATCCCGTCTCAGCATAAATCCTACAGTCCAAATACGTAAACAACAATCATATCTTCAGCGTGATCAAATTCCCCTCTAGACGAGACTTGTCTAGAGAGGGAGTAGAGTAGCCAGAAATAAATAAACAAGTTAACGACCTAACTACTCACTCAACAGTTTTGACAAACACAGATACTCAATACTCAATTATTTATTGCACATGTATAGGTGGTAGGTGAAAATTTAAGACACAATTGTGGACTCTGTTGGGCACAGCAAAAGACAATATTAGATAGAGTGAAAAGAACTTATAGACTAACTTATTCTAAGTATAATTTCATAAAACATGAATTACATTATATTAAACATTCATTCCAATATTTTAAGCATTCATTTAATTATATTAAATCATTCATTTCATTATTTTTAACAATCATTATATTAAAATTATTTTTATACGTTTATATATCTCAGTACAATGCTCGGTGACCTCAGTAGAGCTTCCGAAAGAGTGGGTCTTAAAATGAACATGGACAAAACCAAAGTTATGGTTAACATCCATGTAGCACCCACTCCTATTAAGATCGGAGACTCTACACTCGAAGTTGTGGACGATTACGTTTACCTGGGACAGACGGTCCAGTTGGGTAGGTCTAACTTCGAGAAAGAGGTCAATCGTCGAATCCGACTCGGCTGGGCAGCGTTTGGGAAGTTGCGCGGTGTCTTCTCGTCTAATATACCACAGTGTCTCAAGACGAAAGTCTATGACCAGTGCGTGTTGCCAGTGATGACTTATGGCTCCGAAACGTGGTCGCTTACAATGGGCCTTATAAGAAGACTCAAAGTCACCCAAAGGGCGATAGAAAGGGCTATGCTCGGAGTTTCCCTGCGTGATCGCATCAGAAATGAAGATATCCGCAGGAGAACCAAGGTTGCCGACGTGGCTCGAAGAGTCGCCAAACTTAAGTGGCAATGGGCAGGGCACATTGCACGCAGAACAGATGGTCGATGGGGACGAAAGGTTCTGGAGTGGCGACCACGTACCGGAAGACGCAGCGTTGGAAGGCCTCCAACAAGGTGGACCGACGACCTGGTCAGGGTCGCGGGAATCCGATGGATGCGTGCGGACAAATTTGAGATTTGGCTCGATTTATTCAAATGCAATTCAGGGGCTTAATTACTCGTAAATAAAATTATATACTACAAAATTATTAGAAAATGTTACATACCCATTGTTACTGCGAAAAACATTATAGTAAAAACTTTTCACGCAAAAAATCATCAACGTAAGACTAGGCAGTACGATCAGAATATCCTAGCCTTCCCCTAGGGGTAAATAAAAAAAATATGCGCGCGCTTATGAATACGGATCTTAAATCAGGAAATAATCAAATCAAATCAAATCAGTTTATTGCAAACATGTTGTACAGTGGTTGGAATAAAAATTAAAAGTTTCAAACATGCACCCTGTAAGGGCACTGCAAAATAAAACAAAATAAATTTCAATAAAATAAAATACATTTTAAAATTCACTTTCACTTTCAATATTACATTAGGAACTTACAAAAGGAAAAGCAAAAATTATTGATAACGTCAAATCAATTAAACGTCAAAATAAATATAAATGTCAAAATAAGTATATATGTCAAAATAAGTATAAATGTCAAAATAATATGAAATACATCGAAAGACAATAATAATAACATTAGTAATAACGAATTAGACCAATTTAATAATGTAGGTACCTGCGCTTATTTAATTATTTGTTTATTTTTTCTTCAAAAAACTCTTTCAATGTGTAGTATAGTAACACTTCTGGTTCAAATAAGTAAACAATTTAGTTTTAAATAAATTGATTGCTTTGATTTCTTTTAAGGACTTCTGAATTTTATATATTTTGATACACATTACATAAGGGCCTGTATTGAAAATAGATAGCTTCGAAACCGGTAATGCTAGATCGTTTTGGTGTCGCAAATTTCGTGGTTGGGTGTAATGATCCTTATTTAAGGGAAAAAGTGACATATTTTTCCTCAATAGCTATTGTGCAGTATGTTTCACAGAAGTTTATGTATCAATGTTTTAGATGTGCCGAAATGGTTTGATAGGCAAGTCGCCTGCAGCTCGAATACCGTGTAATGAATGATCTATGTGGTATATTTTAAAAGAAAAATTATTTAATATCTTCGCTTAAGGCTGAAAAAGAGAGCGCATGTCAGACTTTTACTGACTAAAATCACACCTATGATCCTTCAGTTGCCTTTTGCGTTCTAGAACCACGAGTATCTCTTTCATACTTTCCCCATGGCTCTCGCAGTCATCAGACCTGCTAGACTCCCACAGTTTGCTGACATCTGTTTGAAGCGCGCGTGGAACACAACGCGCTACAGACGACTCGGACCTTATAGGACGAGCTGACGAAGAGCTCCCCTTTGCTTGTCGTCTGCAAGCCTTCAAGTATAGTTCTAAGGTGGGACGTATTTCTATCTTGCTTTTTCTTCAAGCGAATACGGAGCTTACTCGCTACCGATTAATAGCTAAAATATGTACCTAGTCTGGCCATAAATTTTGTTACATTAAGGGCTGATTTCATAAGCGGCGGATAACGTTTAGCTATAATATAATAAATATGGCCATCTGGCATATTTTCAATACAAAAGCTGTCAAACCGCCATAAATTATTCCTACATAACTGGCTATTGAAAAATCAGCCCTCTAAAAAAGTATACCTATATTATTTTTCTTTATAATTTTAAAATTAGAACGCGGCTAATATACACGCTAGGGTATACCTGACCGGTTCACCTGTACAGCTAGGTTCTACAGGTAAAGGAGCGTGTATGTTGCACAACTGTGCAGGTTTCCCCACAAGCTCACCTGACAGGTATAACTGTGCAGGCAAACCTGTCAGGTATATCCTAACGTGTTTGGCTTTGACGTATTACTGTGTAGCTTTTTTCGTGCTATCACTACATAGATAAAAGAAAGTCGCTTTTTCTGTCCCTATATCTCTATGTACGCTTAAATCTTTAAAATTACGCAACGGATTTGGATGCGGTTTTTTTTAATAGATAGAGTGATTCAAGAGGAAGGTTTCTATCAGCATTGCACCCGAGCGAAACCGGGGCGGGTCGCTAGTTACTATTAAATTAATACGTTTGGACTAGCGCCGCTCTCGTGAGGTTAGGTATATATTATTATGACAAAATATTTTCTCATACAAAATGGACGGACGTAGATAAGCGTCTACGGTGGCCGGAAATTGGGGTCGGAATACCGGCGGCGGCGGTGAGGGCGCCGTAGCCTGATGCGGTCGGCCTCCTCCTTTACTAGCATTACTGCTTCGTAGAAGGAGGCGACCGCCTGCCATTCCTCCTCGCTCCAGACCATGGCCTCGACCAGTGTCCAGCGCGAGAGGTCTCCGTCGCCGATCGCCCCCTCGAGGGCACGGCGATGCTACACCTCGACTGTGTGCTCCACCGTGTCCTCCGGGCGTTCCGCACAGTGGCGACACCCGGGCGTCTCTTCCGACTTAATCTGAAACAGGTACCTCCCGAACGTGCCATGTCCGGTGAGGACCTGCGTCATGCGGAAGGTAAGGACGCCGTGAGGTCTTTTCAGCCACGCCTCAAAGAGGGGATTTACTGCCATAAAACCCACGTAGGTGGACCATGTCTTGGAATAAGACATAGAATTATTTTATCCCGGGGTTATGTTCCTGTGGGATAACTTCCTATATTCACGCGGGCGAAGTCGCAGGCAGCAGTTAGTCCCCGATAATTTCGAATTACCTTGCCTAACGAGTCGTGAGCCGTGGTTTGAGCTCATTAGTAAATGCATCGGTTACTCTGTCCGTCAAAGTGACTAGGTTGGACATCTGCGTTAGGCAAGGTTGTACTTTTCTTTAAACTACAACTTCATAATATATTGTTACTAGCTTTTACCCGCGGCTTCGCCAGCGTTTATTAATATACTTCAATTCCTCTCCCCTCTTCCTCCCTCTTTCTCCCCCTTTTCTCACATTTTTTTTTTAAATTAGCCTATGTCCGTCTCTAGGGTCCCTATTATCTCAGTACCAACATTAATCAAAATCGGTTTTGCCATTTAGGCATGAAGACGTAACAAACAAACAAACTCACTTTCGCTTTTATAATATTAGTAAGGATTTAGGGGTATACTGTGAAACAGGGTGTAAAGTACCTCTGTTGAAAAGGGAGGGTCCATGGGGTTTTTGTCTGGTCCGGGCAACTACCCGACAGTCTGCCGCCAGTATATAAAGAAAGACAAAAAGAAAACCATTTATTTGAGACATGCAAAGGACCAACAACAATAAAATAAAAAGTAAATACTTAATCTATAAATACTTAACTTAAAATAAAAATAAAAGAAAACAATATTAAGGCGATTATCACACTGCCACGACTGCGTGTTTTAACGTTGCTTGTAAACTGTATCTCCGTTTGTATAGAAAATATGCACAGTAAACACGCAAATGCATCCACGCGCGTTCATGCAGATCACGCGCCCACAAGCGGAGAAACATGCGCACACGCGCGTGGGTGCGGGGCGAGACGCAAGGTATGGCACACTGAGTCTCGTAGTGCCGTGCGTGATTTTGTATGAAATAAGTCAGAGCCTGCGTGAATCTACAAAACGAACTACGCGCGTACTTAAGTGCGTAAAAAACCCGCACGAAGTTGCAGATCTGCACTCACGCAAGTACGCGTGTAGGTGCATTGACACGCAACATGCAGCGTTATGCGTGGTCATGTGATAATCGCCTAAAAGATTTAAAGTAAAAGACCCGAAAGCGAGGCCAAAAAGGCTCCTATCTCAAAAAAAAAACACTAACAACCTTGCAGGACTGTATTACTAACATCAGAAACAACAACTTTCTTTTCTATGTTTAAAAAAATTTTGTTTACTTTCGTTTTGGTAATTTATTTTCTATTTCGCGAAATCTCGGGGATTGTCCTTGCACGTGAGTGTAAATGTCCACATAGTTTCTGGGTGTATTACCTAGTTTGTTTGACAGCGAGCTCTCCACATATTACGTACAAAAAAAAACTGTGTTTGATAAACCTTACAATCAAGATCATCTCGTATTGATTATATATGAAACAACTATTCCTCGATTCCTCTTTTTTTTACTCCATAAGGTAAGCAAGGCAAAAAGTATTTTTTTTTTTCAGAAGAACCGTTTTTGTAATGCTTGTCTAATTAGAGAAACATTTTAACCGTTTTTTTTTGCATTATGAAATCAACAATCATTTTAAAATCACAGTAGGTACTGTGATGACTCCGCATGTCGGAAGAAATAACATCTAATATTTATTTTGTTATTTTATAATACAATTTTACGCATAAAACATGTTAAGACAGCGTAGGAGGCATCGCTACATCTTCTTTTGACAAGCTAGTCCCATGTTTCTCGGAATCGACCCTTTTTATTGACAACATCACTCACACAATTCATTCAGATTATCTTTGATTTCCCTGTTCCACTCCTAATAACATTTATTCTTCACTCTCTCAGTCACATACGCTTCATCCCTCTTTATTTTCACCCCTTCATTCATCCCTCATTGAATATCTAATAAAGTTATATGTACTCGAGTATATGTTTACACTCAACATTTTTGGGTCCCAGGCTAAATTTAGATTTGAGTCAAAGGACGGCAATGAGAGGCGCCAAGAATAATTAAATAAATTCATTTTCTTTGAACGGCTGTTCGTAAAATATTAAGTAGGTTTAAGTAGGCACAATAAATGGTATAAAGATGGAATTACACTGCGCACATGTGTGCCACGCACGTCGGGTGCGTCGGTCTTCAAACATTTTATATAGAAACTAGACTTGTAGAGCTACACTTGATCCACGCCACGCCACGCCTCGCGACGTCGTCCTACGTACAAATCAGGCGTGATCTACGTGTGCGTCGGTCTAGTGCAGTCTTAGTCAGGACTAAGCTAAGGAGTTTGATATTTAATATATAACTAGCTTCTGCCAGCTGTTTCGCTCGAATCAAATGAAAGTAAAAAAGTATCTTGTCGTTTGGGCGTGAACGATCAAACAACACACATAGGCATACAATGTAACCGAGAACTGACGGTGTTTGTGAAAACAAACTCCGTCAATTTATGATAAATCGCGTCAAATTATAATATCTTTGTTAAAACACGGATATGTTGTAAAGTATTAAAAGGTTGGGATTTATTCTATTTGAAACTATCTTAACTTAACTTCACAATATATCGATACAAACACAAACATATAGTGTTTATAATAATGTAGTAATATTAACAAAAGCACAAACGGTTGATCCCTTTTAATATAACTTAATTGGA
The DNA here is from genome assembly GCA_949319445.1 of Mythimna lalbum. Taxonomy (NCBI): domain Eukaryota; kingdom Metazoa; phylum Arthropoda; class Insecta; order Lepidoptera; family Noctuidae; genus Mythimna; species Mythimna lalbum. Next base: position 16,927,116 of record OX439346.1, on the reverse strand, counting down.
AATGCAGTAAAAGGCTCTTGAATGGCACAAGTTTTATGAATGGTTCATTAAAGTTTTAAGAGTCAGAAGAAAAATCCTTTATACATTTTAATATAATGGTATATTACTGGAATTATGCAAATTTCTGACAAACTAAAGTTCAGAGGGAGAGTGTTTGTAACAGTATTTACAGCTTAAGTAGTCCAGAGTCGGCAAAAGTTATTCTTATAAAGAAAAAAAGGCACTTCGGTCAATCTGCGACAATGCGACTATTTGACCGTCCGGTGCGGTATTCGGTCTCAGTTTTTGTTTTATTAAGTTCTGGTAAAACTTTGAACTTTATGCTACCGAAGTTGTTTTTGGTTGAATAGTAATTTTCGCTTTATGAACCAACTAGCTGCCGCCAGCAGCTTTGCCCACATAATAGTCTGCTATTCCGGGGGAATTTTCTGAAATTCCCCCGGGGGGACATAAGGGGACGAGGTGACCACTGAGTTGGTGTTGGTGTTTCTTCTCAGGATAGTCAGCTAGGAAACATCGGCCCCATCTAGTTTAAACTGACGAAAAAAAAACGTGTAAAAATGTTTTTTAAAACCTATTTGCAAAATAAATATTATTTCTATACTCCCTGGATAATAAGTGTCTCATGTGCTATTCCTGCTATTCCAGGACGCACATATAATTTGTCATCCAAATCTTTTCAGCAGTTCGAGCATGAAGCAGTAACAAACAGACTCATAAACTTTCACCTTTATTGTAGTTTGAAAAAGAGTTTTTAGTCAATGTTGATTCAAAGCCAAACCAACTTTTTATTTGACGAACAAACCATGGCTCTTATATAAAGATGTAAAAATTAAAAAGAAGAATATTATAACATAATCTGGTTATTCACCACGCGGGTTTTGTGTGGATTGGTCCATGTTGTCAGATATTATCAAAATAATTCGTTACCACTGGTGGTGACTTTAAGGTTCTTAGGATTTTAAGGTCGTTCCAGCAAGGCAAAATTCGAAGCCATGTGACATCCCCCAATTCACACTTTTTTTTTTTTTTTTTTTTTCTCGACGGGGAAAATCATCTTTGACGAAACCCGCTCTTGGGTGGAGCGGGAGACAGTGTCAGACTCTTACTGACTAAAAACCCCGCGCCGTTCCTTCTAGCCTTCATACCGGGGCACGAGCTCCCTTTCGGACAACCCTGTCCCCAGTAGGCTTCGACCCAGCTGGGCCCCTCCTGCTGCTGACAACTCCTTGAGGCGCGCGGGAACAGTGCGCGCCGTCGACGTCTTAGACTCGGTCCATTACCGGACCATCGGACAGCGAGCTACCCATAGCTCGCCGTCCGCGAGCCTGCGTCTACGGTGGCCGGAAATCGGGATCAGAATCCCGGCGACGGCGGCGAGGGCGCCGTTGCCTGATGCGGTCGGCCTCCTCCTTTGCAAGCATTACTGCTTCGCAGAAGGAGGCGACCGCCTGCCATTCCTCCTCGCTCCGGACCATGGCCTCGACCAGGGCCCGGCGCGAGAGGTCTCCGCCGCCGATCGCCCCCACGAGGGCACGGCGATGCTCCGCCCAGGCAGGGCACACCTCGACGGTGTGCTCCACCGTGTCCTCCGGGCGTTGCGCACAGTGGCGACACCCGGGCGTCTCTTCCGCCTGAATCCGATGCAGGAACCTCCCGAACTTGCCATGTCCGGTGAGGACCTGCGTCATGCGGAAGGTAAGGACGCCGTGAGGTCTTTCCAGCCACGCCTCAAAGAGGGGACTTACCGCCATAATCGTGGCGTGCCCAGCACTGGGTTGCGATAGCCGTTGACGCCATTTCACCATGAGATCCCGCCGGAGCTCTGTCCGCCATGCCTTGACATGTTGCGGCAGTGGACTTTCACCCCGGCGTTGCATCTCCACGCGCATGTCGTGCATGTGTGCAAGGACTGTTGCCTCCAGATCCCACGGTGGTAGGCCAGCCAGAAGGCTCGCCGCTTCGCGGGAGATCGTGCGGTAACCCCGCACCATCCGTATTGCCATGACCCTCTGGCAGGCGTTCAGTATGGACGCCGGTCGCTTTGCCAGCGACGGCGCCCACACCGGCGCCCCGTAGAGGGCCATGGACCGAACGATCCCCGCGTAGAGCCTCCGGCAGGAGGCGTCTGGACCCCCAAGATTGGGCAGGAGCCGCTTGAGAGCAGCCCCAGCCCGGAGAAGCTTGGGAGCCAGACGTCGGAAATGTTCTACGAAATTCCACCGGCTGTCGAGGACGAGTCCCAGATACTTCATCGTCGACCCGACGCCGATGCGAACTCCTCCTACCGTAAGCTGGGAGTCCGATGGTGGCGCGTTCCGAGGGCCGTGGAAACACATTGCCTCGGATTTATGCAGCGCCACCTCGAGTCCCAACTCCTGGATCCTACCAACGGCTATCGCAACCCCGCGTGTCGCTAGAGCGACCGCCGCCTGGTGCGACTCTCCCTGCGCTAGGATCAGCGTGTCGTCTGCGTAGCAAACCACGCTGACCCCGTCAGGGAAGTCGCCGCGCAGCACGTAATCGTAGCCGATGTTCCACAAGGGTGGGCCTAGAACCGACCCCTGCGGAACACCGCACGACATCTCTCGACGATTCCAGTCTCCCTGGTGACCGGGGTAGACAATGTACCTGTCTGACAGGTACGCCTCGACCACTAGACAGAGGTATTCGGGCATCCGGTGGTACCGGAGTGCCCTCCGGATCGTACTCCAGGGCAGGGAGTTAAAGGCGTTGGCAATGTCCAAGGACACTGCCACGACACACCTACCCTGGGACACCGCTTCCCCTGTCGTGAGGGCTCGCACGCGCATGATGGCGTCTATAGTAGAGCGCGCCCTGCGAAAGCCGAACTGTCCGTCCGACAAGTCCGGCCCCACCCGTGTTAGCCGCACGACGAGGCGGTTTGCAATAACTCTTTCAAAGAGCTTGCCCACCTCGTCGAGCAGCACAATGGGCCGGTATGCGGACGGAGAGTCCGCAGGGCGCCCTGGCTTCGCTACGAGGACCAGTTTCCCCGTCTTCCAGCGAAGTGGGAACTGGCCCCTCTCCAGGCATGCGCTAAAGAGCCCTCTCAGTCGAGGCCCGAGAGCCTCCATGGCCAGGACCCAGGCTTTCCCTGGCAAGCCGTCGGGTCCTGGGGCGGTGTTTTTGGCACTCAGCCTTCGCACCGCCACTCTCAACTCTACCTCGGTCACTTCTGGAGCATTGTCCTCGTCGTCGCTGTTGCGATCCGCGTCAGACACCGCTGGCGGAGGCGGAGCCATGGGCGGGGGGGAGTGTTCCCCCCGCGCAGGGAACAGAGTGCTAACCACACCCTCCACGAGTTGGGGCCGGAGACTCTGAGTCAGCGGCGGAGCCCAGGGGCGAAGCTTGTCCCGTACCAACTTGTACGGGCGCCCCCACGGGTCCGCGTTCAGAGACCCCAGCCACACGTTGCGGGCCTCGAGTTTGGCCCGCTTGATCTCCGTTCGGAGGGTGCGTTTTGCCTCTCTGTATCCCTCATACAGCTCCGCCTCTCTGGCCTCCGCATCCGGCGGGCGGATGCGGCGCCTGCAGTGCCTGGCATACCGGCGTCGCGCGTGATTGCAAGCATTGCGCAGTGCGCCGATCTCTGGCGACCACCAGTACACCTGGCGCTTAGCTCGTCCTGGACGGACACGGGGCATGGCAGCATCGCAAATTTGCGACATGGCCTCCTGGAACCACTCCGCCTCGACGTCGATGTCGACAGGCCTGTCCGGTGCTTGCACCCAGGCCTGTACCGTCGCGGCTTCCAGGAGGAGCTCCCGGTCCATCTGCTTAAGCGCCCACCGCGGACCGCAAGGGCTCCGTCGGACCGGCGCGGCCGAGGTTTCGGCGGAGACGTCAAACCGGATGTACCGGTGGTCGGAGTACGTCTCCACCTCCTCCATCACGCGCCAGTCGACGACACGCGGCGACAGAGCGGGGCTGGCGAACGAAATGTCCACCACCGACTCACCCCGCATCCGCACCAACGTGGGGACAGAACCCCGGTTCAGTACGACCAGGCCCAGCTCCAAGGCCCAGTCCTCCACCATCCGTCCCCTCTGGTTCGTGAACCGGGCCCCAATTCACACTGGGCCGCGAAGTGGACTATGGCCCATTCCCTTTTCTTGAGAAGAAGCCTGAGTCCAACAGTATTGGGAACATTAACCTTACACTAGGGCCCACTTCACAAACGCCTAACTACGCTACTGCTGTTGCAACTGCGCAACTACCAATAACTCACTGTATGCTTCGCGGCTACGAAATAACTCTATGAAATACCTACTGTCGTAGCAAGTCGTAGATTTAGTAACTTTTTTCTTTGTTAACTCTTTTTAATTTGTTAACTCTTTTTAATTTGTTAACTCTTTTTAATTTGTTAACTCTTTTTAATTTGTTGACTCTTTTTAATTTGTTGACTCTTTTTTATTTGTTAACTCTTTTTTATTTGTTAACTTTTTTTTGGGGTAGGGAATCATTGCATAACTTCTCACGATCTGGATGGAAGGAGCGGACTTGTCAGACTTTTACTGTCTAAAACCCACTTGTGCTTTTTTAGTTGCCCTTTGCGTTCAGGGCTACGGTAAATTTGTTAGTTCTGTTACCCCTTCATGTCTTACCGATTTTGGATAATGATCATTGAACGCGGGCAAAGCTGCTTGCAAAAACTAGTAAAATTGCTACGTTTAAACTGCCTTGTATTAAATAACTTAAAATACCAAAATTAATATAAAAGCGTAGGCACACGCCTGTCTATAACTAAAGGCACTAATGAATAAAAGTGGGATCAATTAACGGTGGGTCATTAAGGCACAGCTATCAATAGGTAATGACTGGTGTCGGAATTTCGAGGAGGTTCCTTACGCTTACTTATCTCATTTAGTCGCTGACGACTGCCTCGGATGCTTCGGCACTAAAAAACGTCGTCGGGGCTATGCAAGAATTTCTAAGAGGAGAAATTTTGTTATTGTTACCGAAGTTACATTCACCCGACCTTGGCAAGTGTAATAATTTTCACCTGTATCAAACGACGTTTTTCAATACACTTACAAAGTCACAAATAAACGGGAGTTGGCGCGCGACTCGTGGTGGTTGATGCGAGCTCAGCCTGACACGATAAATATACCTAACAAAATTGTGGCGGGGCCACCGCTTGCACTTTTCCGCACTAGTGCGAATAACAGTAAATTGTTTGCCTAAAAGCGGTGGGATAAGAGCGGGTTGTCGAGTAAGTTTATTGAACAATTCTTATCATGTACTATATGATGAATTGGTTCTTTCTGTAGCAGACACGGTGAAATATCTTAGCGTGTACAAGTGCCAAGTTTCATGTAGAAGATTATACATATTTTGGTGTACTTTGCGATTATAATTATAATAATAATATTCCACAACTATCACACAATACCATCTAGTCCCAAGCTAAGCAGAGCTTGTGTCATAAGCACTAGACAACTGATAAACATACTTATATATTTCTAAATACATAAATAGACAAATTACACCTCGACACAGAACAAATGATCATGCTCGTCACACAAACATTTGAACTTTGACATTTGACATTGACATTTCATAATTTGCCTAAAAATCAAAAAAGTCAAAAGAGTAAAACTGTAGAAGCTTTGCAAATTTTATTAAGATTCTAAATGACGACACCTTTTTTCAAAAACATTTAAGGGTTTAAAAAAACAGCTATTTCCTGGAGCAAGTTTTCTTTTGAAATATTCGATTAAATCTCGGAATTACCGAATACTAAATAAGTTTTCAGGCGTTATCTCTCTTTTTTTGCGTTGCCTTATCGTCAAACATCGTGTTGGATTGCGTTAGATGAAGTAACAAGCTTTTAAACCATTTTCGATGTTGACGTTAGGCGAGTTGAAAAGGCGAGGGGCCTTTTTTTTTTGACAGTTCATTTTAGGCCGTCGAATGGATAGCAACATGAGCTCGTGGTAGGGCCTCAGGTAATTTTACGTTTAAATGCTAAATAGCTACTTCATACTTATTAGGACGGACACGATTACACCTTGGCTTATTTGAATTACTAAGCGGAGTATTTTTGTGGTCCGTAGACATTTTTGCGGCCTGTTTTTATAAAAATTATGAGTGGGACCGGGGAAACTTTGAAATAAATCACTGAACGTTGTGATTTTTTTACACTATAAATAATGTAAAAAAAACATTATTCAACCGTTTGTTGGGTTTGTATTTTGAATTGAATATTATTAGACGCCATTTTGACCTCTCACAGATATATTTTCAATTTTTTTTTATGTGTTTTTAGTTTATATAATACGTTTGCGTGTGAATTTTATGTCCGATTTTTTTTAATTATTGTAAGGCTCTTAAGTCTCTTGACCTCTATCTCACCTGACGGTAAGCGACGATTTGGTCAACGATGGAACACGCTTGCCTAGAAGTAATCTATTCACTCTCGACTGACTTAGCTTCTATTTTTAAAGTACTCGGCCGGAAATGTATATAAAAGAATCTACAGAAATCACTTACGTACATTGAAGCTTGACCTTTCTCATTCAACAACCAGTGCCTAAGGATTACAATGTCAAAATGGGTTGAGATAGGAACGAACGTATAAACCAATCCCGTCTCAGCATAAATCCTACAGTCCAAATACGTAAACAACAATCATATCTTCAGCGTGATCAAATTCCCCTCTAGACGAGACTTGTCTAGAGAGGGAGTAGAGTAGCCAGAAATAAATAAACAAGTTAACGACCTAACTACTCACTCAACAGTTTTGACAAACACAGATACTCAATACTCAATTATTTATTGCACATGTATAGGTGGTAGGTGAAAATTTAAGACACAATTGTGGACTCTGTTGGGCACAGCAAAAGACAATATTAGATAGAGTGAAAAGAACTTATAGACTAACTTATTCTAAGTATAATTTCATAAAACATGAATTACATTATATTAAACATTCATTCCAATATTTTAAGCATTCATTTAATTATATTAAATCATTCATTTCATTATTTTTAACAATCATTATATTAAAATTATTTTTATACGTTTATATATCTCAGTACAATGCTCGGTGACCTCAGTAGAGCTTCCGAAAGAGTGGGTCTTAAAATGAACATGGACAAAACCAAAGTTATGGTTAACATCCATGTAGCACCCACTCCTATTAAGATCGGAGACTCTACACTCGAAGTTGTGGACGATTACGTTTACCTGGGACAGACGGTCCAGTTGGGTAGGTCTAACTTCGAGAAAGAGGTCAATCGTCGAATCCGACTCGGCTGGGCAGCGTTTGGGAAGTTGCGCGGTGTCTTCTCGTCTAATATACCACAGTGTCTCAAGACGAAAGTCTATGACCAGTGCGTGTTGCCAGTGATGACTTATGGCTCCGAAACGTGGTCGCTTACAATGGGCCTTATAAGAAGACTCAAAGTCACCCAAAGGGCGATAGAAAGGGCTATGCTCGGAGTTTCCCTGCGTGATCGCATCAGAAATGAAGATATCCGCAGGAGAACCAAGGTTGCCGACGTGGCTCGAAGAGTCGCCAAACTTAAGTGGCAATGGGCAGGGCACATTGCACGCAGAACAGATGGTCGATGGGGACGAAAGGTTCTGGAGTGGCGACCACGTACCGGAAGACGCAGCGTTGGAAGGCCTCCAACAAGGTGGACCGACGACCTGGTCAGGGTCGCGGGAATCCGATGGATGCGTGACGCACAGGACCGGTCGTTGTGGCGACGCTTGGGGGAGGCCTATGTCCAGCAGTGGACGTCTTTCGGCTGATATGATGATGATGATATCTCAGGACCCTGAGGTCCTGGACCTTTGGGAGGCGTACGAGGGGCCGAAACCAACTCGAAGAGGCCTTTTTTGTACGTTTAATGAAACGTGGTATCAACCGGTGATTATCCCTGTACGCGCTATGCTAGTGCATCCAAGGACAACCCCCGGTTTGAAAAACTATTGCGACATAATATGGAAAACAAAATAATAGGGCTATGGTTTTTGGAGTCATAAGTGGACTGGTAACATGGAACTATGTTAGGACTATGGCCCCTGCCTAAACAATATCATTAATATCAATCGATAAAAGGTAGGGGGTGACTTGCACACTCAATAAATGGGCCCCCAAAACGGCCGCTAGCACGATGTGACGTAGCAACAAGAGGGCAACATATCCTGAGGCGCTTGAGGAGTGGAGAGGCATACCACGGCTATCAGGACAATCCCGGAAGTACGGTCAAGATCCCTACCAGCACCTTACTGGATTATGCATCCTTCTCCCGAGCATGTTTGCTCTTGCGACTCTCCACTCAAGCCAGCCAGTAAAGGCAAGAGAGAGGTGGAAGCTCTGTTCCTCGTCAGTGTTCACTACGGCCGGCCAATAAAGGCAAGCCGGAGATGAAGAACAAGAATTCATATTAAAATCTTTATTATTAATATTATTTTTATCATCATCATCATATAAGCCGAAAGACGTCCACTGCTGGACATAGGCCTCCCCCAAGCGTCGCCACAACGACCGGTACTGTGCGTCACGCATCCATCGGATTCCCGCGACCCTGAACAGGTCATCGGTCCACCTTGTTGGAAGCCTTCCAACGCTGCGTCTTCTGGTACGTGGTCGCCACTCCAGAACGTTTCGTCCCCATCGACCATCTGTTCTGCGTGCAATGTGCCCTGCCCATTGCCACTTAAGTTTGTGGTATTTAATTATTTTTACGGTATATTATTATTCCAGCTGTATACATTTGTCATTTAAATATTCATTTATGCTGTAATAGCATTTACTTAGTAATAATTACATAGATAGATAGATCCTAAATCCAACCTATTCTATTAATCCGAGCTAATTCGATTCGAAACTTGATTTCGCCTCGAATCCGACATTACGATTCCCAATTTCATTTTGACAAGCAAGTGGGGCACGTAGCGACACTCATGTATTCAGTTCGTAATGGCGCTGCCAAAGTTTAAGAGCACAGGGTTTTAAATTGAAAAGATACGCCAGTCAGACACCAATATGGGGTTTCTGTTGAAAAATTGGATGATTTAGCCGAGTCGTTGCAAGCTTCGTTGATTTTAAAGGTTAGTGTTGAAAATAGGTAATACAATATGTACTATGGTCACATAGACAATTAAGAAACATAAGTGTCTGTCACATCTTTTACGATGAGCTGTATTGTCAGTATATTTAAATTATAAATATCTTATTTAATTCCACTGTGTGGTGTTATTTACATTAGGTTATGGGCCCAGACCATAACTTGGTTGTTTGGAGTGAGTAGAATTTCTTCTCATGATGCAGAAGAGTGAAACGGTCACCATACAAAAATTGATGGGCCAATCCAATTATGGAACATGGTCGTTTGCAATTCAAATGTTTCTGATCGATCATGATTTATGGGATTGTGTTGGAGAAACATTCGTGGCAGAAACTGAAGCTGAGAAAAAACGAGATGCCAAGGCACGAGCTAAAATATGCCTATTAGTTGCCGAAAACGTGTACCCTTTAATAACTAACGCTAAGACGGCACGTGAGACATGGCTGGCTCTGCAGAAGGCATATGCAGATGCGGGTTTGATGAGAAGGCTGTCCCTTTTGAGAAAGATGTTCAGTTTGAAACTGTCAAGTTTTCAAAATATTGAAGCATATGTCACTGAAGTACAGGCAACTCAACAAGCCTTGCATAGTATTGGAGCAGCTCTAGACGACGAATTTGTCGGGATCATCATGTTGGCAGGTTTGACAGATTCATATAATCCATTAGTGATGGCAATCGAGCATTCTGGTGTGAAAATAACCACGGAGTCGATTATATCAGCACTGCTAAAGGAAGGTCAACGCCAGCAATCTCCTAATTTTCAAAAGGACGATGATTCTGCATTGGTGACTGATACTGCAGCAAGTAGCAGTGGTACACGGAATCGAAAAGAAATAATTTGCCATTCTTGTATGAAAAAGGGCCACTACAAGTGGCAATGCAAGCAGTTTAAGATCAAGCGGCAAGATAAAAATTTTACTAAAAATATGTTAGCCAGTGATAATGTTAAAACGGACTTTTTAACCTTTTTATCTGCTTCAGGTGGCAGTGGTAGTTGGGTTATCGATTCTGGCGCTACGTCTCACATGACGCCTAATCGTGAACTTTTGGTTCCAGCTAAATCGTGTTCCAAAATAATAACATGTGCAAATAATCAAAAGATAGTTTCGATTTCAGAAGGTCATGTTAAACTGAACGTGCGTCATGAGGGTCGTAAGTTGGGAATCAAATTAGATAATACTTTAGTAATTCCTGAATTAATAACCAATTTGATGTCCGTAAGTAAGCTTGCAGATCAGGGCAAAGTGTGTATTTTTGTAAAATTTTCGATTCCAATGTTTTTGTAGATGGTAAACCTTTAATCTGCGCACCACGAAAAAACGGTCTTTATGTTGTAGATACGGATAGTGATGGGGCGACGGTCTTTTTAGAAGGTAAGGGTTCAGAAAATTTCGAACTGTGGCACCGTAGGTTAGGCCACCTATCTGCTCCTCAAATAGAGATTTTGAAAAAGATCGTCATAGGCCTACACTATGATAAAAGGACTAAGAATGGTCCTTGTGTTCCTTGTAGTCAAGGAAAACAGTGCGTGCAAAAATTTCCTAGAAAGAAGAAAGGTTTCAGAGCTTCTGATATTCTGGAATTAGTTCATACTGATGTAGCTGGTCCCGTTAATGTGGAGACATATGGCGGTAATAGATATTTTCTATTGTTTATCGATGATTTTAGCCGAAAGATTTTTGGATATATATTGAAATCAAAGGATGAAGTGCTACAGAAGTTTAAAGAGTTTCAAGCTCTTGTAGAAAACCAGACCGGTAAGAAGCTTAAGCGGTTGAGAAGTGACAATGGGACAGAGTATACCAATAAGGCTTTCCAGGCTCATTTAGCCAAGTGTGGGATAGTGCATCAGACGAGCGTCCCCTACACACCACAGCAGAATGGTGTAGCGGAGAGGAGTATTCGCACGATTACTGAGATGGCAAGATGTATGCTTCACGACAGTAATCTTGACAAGAAGTTTTGGGGCGAAGCGGTTGCTACTGCGATTTATTTAAAAAATCGATCGCCAACGATGGCTCTTGTGGGAAAGGTTCCCGAAGAAGTCTGGACAAACTGCAATGTAGATGTGTCAAACTTGAGAGTGTTTGGCTCTACAGCACAGGTACTTATAAAGGATGGTAGTCGAAAGAAGTTCGACTCGAAGACCTGTGAGCTTGTCTTTGTTGGTTACAGCGAAGTCACGAAAGGGTATAGATTTGTTGACTTGAAGAATCCGCGTCGAATAATAACTGCACGTGATGCTGTTTTTAATGAGAGGATCGATACAACCAAACTTGGGGAAGAATCACTGAGTGGTAAAAATTCTAATGCGACTTCCAGGATGAAGTCAGTTGAGGTAAAAATTCCCTTGTCTGAAGAGTTGTACTCTGACGAGGAGAGTTCAACAGCTGACGCTCATAGTGAAGAGCGACCTTGCCGAAATAGCTTAGAAGAGTCAGGAACGACGACGTCAGCTGAAAATGCAACTGAAGAAGAATTTCATGACTCTTTGGATTCAGAGGCTCCGAATCCAGTGGTTTGTGAAAATCCTGAAACATTGGAGCGACGCTATCCATTGAGGAATAGAAAAACAAAGATAGATGAGAGCTTTGTGTACAATTTTAACCTGACAGACTATGTAGATCCTGCTTCGGTAAAAGATGCTATATATATTATTATATATATTATATATTATATATATTATATTCCACAACTATCACACAACGTCACCTAGTCCCAAGCTAAGCAGAGCTTGTGTTATGGGTACTAGACAACTGATAAACATACTTATATATTTCTAAATACATACATATTATAGATAAATTACACCCAGACACAGAACAAATGATCATGCTCATCACACAGACATTTGTCCTGGGTGGGAATCGAACCCACGACCTCCGGCATAGCAGTCAGGGTCACTAACCACTAGACCAACAGGCCAGTCAAATGCTATGACTCGAAGTGATAAAAACTTATGGATGATAGCAATGCAAGATGAATATAATTCATTGATTGAAAATAAAACGTGGCAACTTGTAAATCGTCCAGACAAAAATGTTATAAAAAGCAAGTGGTTTTTTAAACTGAAGAGGGGAGCAGATGGATCTATTCAACGTTATAAAGCGCGACTAGTTGCGAAAGGTTATTCTCAAATTTATGGAGAAGATTATTTCGAAACTTTCGCTCCAGTAGTCAAGCTATCTTCTATCCGGCTTTTACTTGGTTTGGCTGCGGAAAGAAACTTAGAAGTTCACCATATAGACGTGACAACTGCCTTCCTAAATGGAGACCTAGATGAGGAGTTGTATATGGAACAGCCTGAAATGTTTGTTAAAAGGGAGGAAGAAGGAAAAGTCTGCAAGTTAATTAGTGTATAGTCCATCAATTGGTAGACGGTCTAAGCATATAAACATTAGGTATCACTTTGTTCGTGAGTTAGCTAATGATAATGAAATATGTATTGAATATTGTGATACAAAGGTTATGCCTGCAGATATGTTAACTAAAGGTCTATGTGGAGTTAAACATATGTTTTGTGTTAAGCATATTGGATTAAGTGGGGGTGTTGAAAATAGGTAATACAATATGTACTATGGTCACATAGACAATTAAGAAACATAAGTGTCTGTCACATCTTTTACGATGAGCTGTATTGTCAGTATATTTAAATTATAAATATCTTATTTAATTCCACTGTGTGGTGTTATTTACATTAGTTAGACAGAATTCTTTTTTTAATTGACTTTACTCTATCTTCAAAGGATTAAAAAAAGTGAACCCAAAGTTGGTTTTTTTTAATCTTATGAAGATATGGTAAGAGAAATAGTTTCGAAGAAGAAAATCGGAGCGTTTTTCACTTAAATGGAATTTTGTTTGCTTGAATATACAAAATCTTTGATTACGTAGGGTAAGGTACTCACGTGTATAACGTGTAGTACCATGGACCCTGGAACGCAAATCGCAACTGAAGGACATAGGTGGGTATTAGTCCGTTAAAGTTTGACACTCCTGATTCGCTACACCCTAACGCGGAGGAAGTCTTTTGATGCTTTCCCTCCTCAAAGAAGGGGTACTTATAATAAAGTAATTATTAACAACTAAATACATTATATCTGTATTTTTTCTTTTATACCTTTTGATTATACAATAAAAAGTAAAATTAAATCACACTGAGTTCACACAACCTGGTTTGTGACCTGGTGATGAAAAAAGGATTGTAACATAATGTAAAAATGAAACACAAGATAATATAATTTTAAAAATTCCGAGTAAAATAAGTAATTGCTTTTTACTTTAAAAGCTATAGCGACCAAAAGTATATACATAGTTGTATCTTCTAGTTGCTCATCAAGAGCTAAGGTAATCCTTCATACCTTGTGTAAAGACAGCAAACTATGTAAACAAGTAGGTATGAAAAACGACCTCAGCTATTATGTCTCTGGTTAGTTATTTTCTGCAACTAGGTTTATGATACGTCAGTTAGAAGTATACAATATTATTTTTAGTTTATGCGAAGCCTGAATATACTTTGTTCAGTAACAGTAACTGAAAGGATTCCAATAGTTTTTACACCATGGTATATTTTTTCCCAAAAATATTTGAACAGGTCACAAGTTGGATGGATACCATCGACACTAAGTACAAGTCACGGAAGGTCATAGCAGGTATTAAGAGCCAGCAAACAGCTGGATGCAAGTACAAAATAACCCTCCAGTCGCCTGGATGGCCCGGTGACTATGTATTTTTGCTGACATAACAAGCTTATAACTTTGGATTTTACATGAGACAGTAATGGTTCGTTTCTCGGTTAATTTGCATCCCCTTTTCCGCTAGGATAATTAAGTATTTTAAACTTATCTTTATCCAAAGATCACAATATTGTTAACATATAAATGAAATAATTATTCAATTTTATGGCAGAGTTACTTTATTAATTACTACCAAATAATTGCGTCAGAGGGCGCGGGTGGATACTACGTTGCATGGACATAATTATAACGTTGCTATATTTTGTTTTGAAGACATTGATTTATGTTGTGGCAAAACGTGAATGGCGTCCGTTATATCTAAACTAAACCCTTATTTTTATGAAAATTTTCCTATTTCTCCGGATGATTAATAGTGATTGAAATTGGAAGGCCGAGGATTTTTAGATTACGAAACTAATATTTGTTTTAATTTTTTGTTTTACAATATTGTAATCAAATTCTAATATTAATAATTGTATCCCTAATTTAAATGTATACGCGTATTATTCATATTTATTGAAATGCATCTTTTTAAAAAAATTGATGGATAAATGTAGGTGACTAACATTTCTCAAATTAAATCATGTTGATGTAAAGTCTTGTTAAGTACTAAAATATAATAAAAAATTGTTAAGGAAATTAATATCTATATTATCATGCTCCGTTTTTAACAGGCTTCAAAAAGGATGAGGCTATATGTATTTTTTTATAGAATAAAATTTATAGTACACACAACAACCAACCAACCAACCAACCAACCAACCAACCAACTAACAACCAACTTTCACACTATTTAAATTTGGCTTCAGAGCAGCTCGTGGCCAAATGTTACTACTGACAAATAATTGAGAATTATTTCAGGATAAAAATTACATATCTTACGAATAACTAAAATCGATTTAGTAGTACTTTCCGTTTTTTAAATTTTGTTTTTGCGCTTACAAAAGTTTTGAAAATGGCAAATAGAAGCTTGGCATACAAGGAACTTTATGTTTGACATACGGTTCTCTTTATTAGATTGGGTATCCCATGAAAAATTACCCTCATGTCAATTTTATACATTGTTATATACAAACAATAACCCATTCCCGGGTTCAAGTTATAACTTGACATAAACAAAATTGAATTCACGAATTGACTCAAGGCAATTGTTTGAGTTTTATGTTGACTCAAGTGTTTTGAATTGTTTTGTAGCTTAATCATTTACAATGTTCTCGTACGATAAAAGTTGTAAAAAAGTATGTAACCGAGATATTTTTTACACAACTTTATTTTTACCGTCTTCCCAAAAAGCCTCCTCCTTTTTGGGAAGTACTACGTTCGGCTGTTTGTATGTTTTTTTTTAGTATACGCGAAACCTGAACAAAGTTTGTTTAGAATCAGTAACTGAATCGATTCCAATAATTTTTACACCATGTTATATTTTTTTCCAAAAAATATTTGAAAAAGGTCACAAGGTGGACATTACCGACACCAAGTACAAAAAAAACCTTTTTATAAAAAAAAATAACCGACTTCACTAAAAAAATTGAATTGAATTTGAGGAGTTCCCTCGATTTCTGAGATTCCATCATCAGATCCCAACTTGGTGACTATGGGACCATTTGGGAAGTATTCCCTTTCTAATAAAAAAATATTTTTTCAAATCGGTTGGCAAGCGACGAAGTTATGCGTGAACAAACATAAAAAAAATATACAAACATCCGAATTGAGAACCTCCTCCTTTTTTAGAAGTCGGTTAAAAACAGGTCATAGGAAGTCACAGCGGGCATTAGGCGCCAGCGCACAGCAGCCAAATCAGAATAAAAAGTATATCCGCACTCTTTTATATAGAGTTATCTCTTGTAAGACAGAGCTAGCCCAATAGACACGTTGTGACGTTTTCAACGGGGATAGGCCCAGGACCAAGCATCATATCTTTCATCAAATAACTTCTCCCGCTATGGGTGGATCGAGAGGTAGTGTCAGATTATACTGACTAATACCCACATGTGCTCCTTTAATTTCCCTTTGTGGTCCACGCCCACGGTAACTTTTTCGATGTTTCAACGTACCGTTGACTGGAGCTTGGTTCTTACACAAAATGTATAGATACAGAAGTCAATCTACATACAAAGCGCGCTCGAACGACGCACACATACATAGACACCGCTCACGAACACGATATCTCGGAGGTCTGGCTCAAACGCTCATTAGTGTGTGTCCAACGACGTAGGTATAAAAAGTGAAGTACATACATGAGATTCCACAGCTATCACACAACGCCGTTTAGTCCCAAGCTAAGCAGAGCTTGTGTTATGGGTGCTAGACAACTGATAAACACACTTTTATATTTCTAAATACATACATATTATAGACTAGCTTTTGCCCGCGGCTTCACCCGCGTACATAATCCCAGGATAAAAAGTATCCTATGTGCTATTCTGGGATATGGTCTACTCATGTACCAAGTTTCATCGAGATCCGTTCAGTAGTTTTTACGTGAAAGAGTAACAAACATCCATACATCCATCCATACATACAAACTTCCGCATTTATAATATTAGTAGGATAGTAGGATTAATTACACCCTGACATAGAACAAATGATTATGCTCATCACATCAACATTTGAGATTGTCTTCTGTACCTATCTATTTTGTGGTTCTTATTGTGCGGTCGGACAGCGAGCTTTCCATTGTTCGTCGTCCGCATGCTCACGCCTATGGTATCCGGGGATTAAGGCCTGCAAACCTTTTGCGTTTCAGGACCACGATGACTCTCTCATTTATAATATGGGTCCTAATTTACGTACAAATTAGAAATTGGATCGTGGGGTCCGAGTGCTCACAAATTATTTAAAGAACTTTCAAAACGCCTTGTTGACTCTTCGCGTGACCTAAAGGCTGGCTTATAAAATAACAAAGGATAAGCATTGCCATTCAGCGTGGCAATACCGCCAGTCTTGTACATTACCAGTCGACAGCGATACGGGGAGTTTTTCGACGCCGTATTTTAGAATAGGTCTTTATGATTTTTATTTTTATTTCTAGTTTTAATTAGGTTAAGCATATTAATCGGATTCCCGCTACCTTCACCAGGTCATCGGTCCACCTTGTAGGCCTTCCAACGCTGCGTCTTCCAGTACGCAGTCACCACTCCAGAACCTTTCGGCTCCAACGTGCATCTGCATCTGCGAGCAATGTGCCCTGCCCATTGCCATGGATGTGGCGACACTTGGGGGAGGCCTATGTCTAACAGTGGACGTCTATCGGCTGAAATGATGATGACAATGATGATAATGAAGCATATTAATGTATTATTTGTGTGTATTTAATTTCAATAAAATTATTAGAAATGTTTCATCAAATTTTAATTACCATTCGATCGGATTAAACCTCTTATGTCGGAACTGCCACTTTCCACGGTAATAAACGAACCGGTGCTGTGCGGTGGCGGTGCCGACTGAATGTTACATGAGCCTTGACACCATTTAGTTCAGTTTCAAATCCAAGGCTCGACCGTTCGGTGCAGATAGTCACATATCGGACTAAGAACTAGACTATTGAGTCGATAATATGGGTTATTTCAGTCAGTGTTACTTTTCAGAACTATTTTAGTTCCCTAAGCTAGAATCAGTGAGTCTGATGGGATATACTCGTAAAGGAGTAAAATTCTTAGGTTTCAAAGTTTCAACTTTTTTATGAAAATAATTGTCTAGCAGCCGAATGGTAACGGCCCCGACTTACAAGTTGTAGGTCGCGGGTTCAAACCCAGCCAGGCGCATTACTTTGTATAATTTATTCATCACCACTGCTCTCAAAATGGTGAAGGAAAACATCGTGAGGGAACCGGCATGTCCTAGACCAGAAATTCGAAGACATGTGACATTCACCAACCTGCATTGGGCTCGCGTGGTGGATTACGGCCCATTCCCTCTCCTAGAGAGGAGGCCTGAGTTCCAGCAGTGGGAACAATAAAAAGGCTGACTATGCTGTGCTATTGTCTAGTTTGCTTTGGCGAATGGATACCACCGAAGATGCCCCGGGCGTCGGGAATCGCAAGACGATTTCCGGCCACCGCAGGAGCGTACTTGCGGACCGCGAGCAGTGGGTAGCCCGCCGTCCAGTAAGGACCAAGTGGCACAGGGCAAGGCTATGGATTGTTTGAAGGAGTTACCGTAGCCATTGTAATAAGGGCCACTTATGGTACATTGTGGGTTGTAGTCTGTAATAGTCTGACACTCCGTGTCGCTTTATTTAGAGCGGGTGAAGTCTTTAAAAAAAATCACTGGTCACGTACGTAATACATATATATCGAAACTGGTCATTAAAGAAAAACTAAGTTATTAAATACTTTTTATTACTATCACATAAGTAATGCTATATGAATGTAGCGTGAATAATCGTTTACGAGTAGGTTTGTCTATGATGAGTGTACACTGCAATCACTTTACAATAAATTTATTTTTCTATATTTATTTATAGAGGCTTTTACGCATAGCATAGGTATGTCAGTCCCATCATATACTAAACAGTTGTGAATCATAAGACGTAGGCCATAAATCCTCTCTATTTGGTTGGGATAGAATGTTATAGGACATGTCTACATCTTCTTCTCAGTTGTGCACTCTTGACAGAGTGGTCGTGATCATGTCTCGGTCGAATCCTACACCACCGTCTCCCTTGCGATACTATGCCATGCAGCATGTTAGGCCGCCTAGGAATTTTTATTTACGCTGCAATGCAATGTGTCACCGATTTGATGAGATCCGTCCACCGTGTTGGAGAGCGTCCACGAGGTATTTTGCCCTTGACTTTCCCTACATGAGTCATGTACGATATGTCTATATGGTCAAATTATTTCTACTGGACTCATATTGGATACATTCCGTCAATAAATGTGGGTTCTCGACAACTTTTACAATATAATTGGGACAAAGCAAAGGAATAGTGCTGTTTTGCAAGACGCGAGTCCCCTATACAATACATGACTAGCACAACGTTATGCTGGAACACTCCTTGTTTATGTCTTTCTAAAGTTTTAACAAGATGTAAGTAAGCCAATCATACTCCTTAGAAAAATATTGAAGTAAGTATTGTTATGTTTTGAAGATACAAGGAAGTGTGTCTAGATAAAGCTTCCTAGTTTACTTTTATTTATTTATTATTTATTAAAACTTCGAAAAAAAAAGGGCTCTAAATTATGTACAAATACAAAATAACCTTAAATACAAAATAAACATACATATATAATACAGACATATATATATATATATATATACTACTATAATACATACATATATATATATATATATATATATGTATGTATACAAGAAAGAATTTTTTGTTGCACTCATTACCTTCAATATGGCAGAGATGTTGATGTGAAGGACAGTGTAATCTTCAACTAACACCACTCGATTTAACGACAAACTTGTCTAATACGTTAAAATTAGTTTACTCTTGGTTGGTTTATCTTCTTGTCCATGTCGTGAAATGGCCAAGTAAACTGGCCAGATCGTTCTAAAAGTAAAAGTTTAATGAAATTTTAAACATCGTTCGGCCTACTTTCTTTAGACCTTGTATTATCATAGAAATTCTACATTGAATCAATGAATAGAATGCGCCTCACCATCGAGATTGCATCATTCCTTACCATCTGGTGGGATAGCAGTCAAGCACTAGGTTATATCAATAAAAAAAAAAAGATATGGTTAAACGAGGATTGACATATCATCTAATGTTAACGTTTAAATAATCTGGTCAGTTTTAGTTGGCCATATGATGAAGTTTTGAATCCTAAGACCAGGCCATAACATCCATACAATAATACACTACTCGTATGTAGCATTTTCCTCACTATATCGACCCTTTTCAGGAAGATCATCGTAAGCGACAATGGGCTAAAAGCCTAAGCCCTCTGGTAGTCGAATTGCATTCGTCAACTAAAGGGCTTAGGCTTATGTAATAAATTTTTCGTCGTTCTATGGCCAGAAAAGTTTGAATCTCCCATTCCACCTAGAGCGAAAGGAGATATTTGGTAATTTCTCACAATAAAAACCAAAATCTGTATAAGTCTATTAAATTCGTTAAATTCCCCCATTTTAGGAAAGTGGGGAGTTAGAAAGAGAAAAAAAGTAGCCTATGTCACTCTCCATCCCTTCAACTATCTCCACTAAAAAAATCACGTCATTTCGTTGCTCCGTTTTACCGTGAAAGACGGACAAACAGACACACACGCTTTCCCAATTATAATATTAGTATAGACTATACCTATGGGTTTTGCTTCATTGTCTAGCCAGTATTTATCTCGATTTGCGGCCGCATATTTACCGAAGACTTCTAAGAAATTCGTTCTTTTGTTTATCGTGATTAGTTTTTATCGATTATGAATAAAATTCATTCGAAAATACAATTGAAAATTCAGATGCAGCGCAAAAAACGTCAGATGACGATAACAGACGGAGCAATATGCGTTGCTTTTTTTTAATCTTTAAAACCTTTCGAATACCATAATTGGAGACTCATTAGTAAGACAATGAGAGAACGAACGCCGGCGTTCGCTTGGGGTTTGGATAAATTGACTATGTCGCTCCATAGTAGCCAAATTTTTAATTTTAAGTTATTTTAAATTATTGTAATATATTTTATATAGAAATCTTGTCTCGTCTAACACTGGCTTAGTTATGACACAAATACCGATTTCAGACATATTATATTTAGAGCGCTAAATTTCGTTGTTATTTTTTAAACTAGTTTGTGTGTGTGTGTTTGTTACGTCTACGCGTGCGAATGGTTGAACAGATTTCGATGAAACTAGTTGCACGGTTAGACCATGTCCTGTTTTGGTACATAGACTTTTTATTCCGGGAGTATGATCCCTAACTTATATTAATCAAACAAATTGTTTTATCTGACTGTACAAAACAATTTTTTTTCTTTTTTTCCTTCGGCCCTGCTGAACTCCTACGGTTTTGCTGACATCTGTTGACGATTTGAGTTCGGTCTGGACGGTTACCTGATGGATGGACGGCAAGCTACCCAAAAACATCTAATAGAAAAAAAAAATATCTTTAATTTTCTTTCCATTAAATCGCAACTTTCACTAACGTGATGAAACGCGCAGTTCCTTCAGCGTGTACTCGTATCTAGTTTACATTGTACATCAAAACAATGTTTATTTATGTTGAAGACTCATAGATACTAAACTCTCTTGTTCACAATGTAAATTAAATTACTCCTCGCCCGACTTAAATTTGAATTATGATATACTAGGCTCTACCGAGGTTTCGCCCGCGTGATAGCAAAATATACGCCAAGACATTTTTTTTTTTATTGATATAAACTAGCGCTTGACTGCAAACCCACCTGATGGAAAGCAGGTAAGAATTAATATTAAACAAAATAAAAAATATGCATGTTTACTGTGATTAATTGTTGCAATTGGCAATTAATCATCTAATTACTGACTGAATTATTTGACTGGCCTGTTGGTCTAGTGGTTAGTGGCCCTGACTGCTATGCCGGAGGTCGTGGGTTCGATTCCCACCCAGGACAAATATTTGTGTGATGAGCATGATCATTGGTTCTGTGTCTGGGTGTAATTTATCTATATTATGTATGTATTTTTAAATATATAAGTATGTTTATCAGTTGTCTAGTACCCATAACACAAGCTCTGCTTAGCTTGGGACTAGACGGCGTTGTGTGATAGTTGTGGAATATTATTATTATATTATTAATTAACTTATGTTACAGGAGCTAGTGCCCTCTAGTGACTTTACTAGTAAGAAAATAATGTTATGCAAATAAATAAAGATAATTATAATTATGAGTGTCCTAATACATGGTCTACCCATATGCTAAATTTCGTGCAAATCCGTTCAGTCCTTTAAGCGTGAAGGAGTAACAAAACCCACAAATATACACAAATGTCACACAAACTTGTGCTTTTAAAATATTATTGTGAAGCGATAGTGTAATTATATCTTTCTTCATCTATATGGACGACATAATTGGTTATTTTTTTCAAGTACGACATACGTAATTAATATATGTTTTATTTAATTGAGTCCCTATTCAGTAATATAGGACAGGCCGATAATTCAGTTTGAAAGAAGCGTCATTACGACGTGGTGTGAAAATAGCTATTGATATGCCGAGAAATGACGGAAATGTCGTAATTAAATTATTATTGTGTGTAGATAAAGATAGCTAAAGGTATTTTTTCTTTAGTCAGCTCAGAGTAAAACAAAAGGCTGGATAAAAATGCGAAGGTTCATAAAAAGAGAATTAAAGATGGCATGCTGCGTCGATTTCAAATAAATTGTATAATGAGCACGATTTTTATGAGATCTAAAAATTCTAAGAACTAAATAATAATTCATAATGTCAACAGCATGTCATGTAAAATTTTAAAAACATATAACTGTTGAGTTTATTTCTAACGAAAATCATTGAAAAACAGTTTTGAAAAAAAAAATGTAGGTTTTCTTTGTCCACATAAAAAATATTTCTATAAAAAAGATTAGTCATCAACAAGAAATGTCGAAGAACATATTGTATTCTATTCCTTTTTTACAATTTGTAAGACCTGTCTCATAAATTATTTTTTAAGTAAACCCGACTATTTGTTTTAAAATATTGCTTGGGAACCGGGATAGCTGATAACAATCCCGATTTCCTTAAAATAAAGTTGTTTTTTTCTTGTAGGCGACTGCTTAAATTATTTAAGTAGAATTGTTTATAAAATATTCCGCATTATTTTAATGTCATATCTTTTGTCATATATTTTTTTTTAAATTCAGCATAACATGTTTATTAAAATACTTTCTATTAAAAATAAAACTTGTAAATTTGAAGTCACTCTTCACAAGTTTTCGCGGTGTAAATAACTTCTCAACTTTAGTCAGAGACAAATCCGTGTGACAACGAAAAATTTAAAAAAAGTAACATACTAAACTAAAAACTAAATAAAACAAACTTACCTTTAAAGTGGACAAAAAGCACAACAACAACTTTTACGACATTTACTAACACGTAATAATACTGGCGTTTAAACTTTAAAAACTACTTTAAACTTTATTTTTATTAAGAATAAGAGTTATATTGCTTCGCAGCTTCACGGTCTAAAACAAGAAATAGGTCTTATATGGTTGTTAGTATTTAATAAGCTTATTGTTTTGTTAGTTGGACATTTCGTTCGATCGCTGTGATCGCATGGTGCGCCGCGGTGTGGCCTGGGCGGCGGTTCGCGACTCTCTGCCGCCCGCCCAAAGCCCTCCCAGCGCTAACTTGCACAGTAACTTTGTACGCAGTTTCTAGTTTTGGCGGATAACTTGGAGTTAATCATATTTTAGTTGTCTTTGGTAAGCTTTGAGGACTTGAACGAGATGCTAGTGTGATAGTGTTGGGCTTGTTTATTATCACTGTAAAATTATTGTCATAGATAAAATATGTAATTTCCATTACATATTTTGTTTTTGTTTATGCGGAATGGTTTTGAATTATGCGGGTGGGTTTTGTTAGTCCAAAACTGATACAGATTTGTTAGTTTAAATTAGTCTTACTCAGTTTATTTCTTGTAGTAGCATATTTCAGAATGTTAGGTAGGTATATCGTTCATGGTATTAATATTTCTTACAGATACTAGTAAAGATAAGCAAAATAATATATTTATCAAGCATGTCATAGATAAAATATGTAATTTCCATTACATATTTTGTTTTTGTTTATGACAGAATAAGGTTATGCGGGTGGGTTTTGTTAGTCCAAAACTGATACAGATTTGTTAGTTTAAATTAGTCTTACACAGTTTATTTCTTGTAGTAGCATATTTCAGCATATGTAGGTATATCGTTCATGGTATTAATATTTTTCACAGATTATTATTATTATTTTTGAAGAAAAGGGGCTATGCATCTCCCATAGTGTAGGAGATGTAGTCACTGCGACCTAAAAGATCTATTGTGACTCGCCACCTTGTTAGAGTAACTCTTTTAGCCGGGAGGCTTCCAGGAAGTCTAGAATACTCCTAGCTTTGAGAGTTTTAATCTCCTCCGGGCGAATAATGTGTCGACCCAGATGGATACTCCGTTTGTGGATAAGGGGCCCACATTCACACAACAGGTGCTTAGGCGTCTCCCTCTCCTGATTACAGTACCTGCAAACATCAGTGTCACTCAGTTTCATGTGAAATTGGTGCCTGTTTAATTTGCAGTGCCCGGTTAAGGCGCGGGCTATCGCACAAATGTTCGTCCTGCTAAGCTCAAGAAGCTCGGCAGTTCGTTTTTGTGAGTAGCCTTCTATTAGAGATTTGGCGTGTAGCAGTCCTGGTTGTAACAACCAGTGCTTTTTTGAATCGCCAAATAGGTTGCCCTTAAGGGTCTGCATGGCCTGGTTCTTTGAGATACCACAGAAAGGTTCTGGTCCTATCTGATGACCCTGAGCCCCAGTCCTTGCAAGTTCGTCGGCTTTTTCATTGCCAGTAATTCCAGAATGACCCGGTACCCATCTCAGAATAACTTTATTCCTTTGCCCCAGGTCATTTAGTTTGTTAACGCAGTCTTTTACCAGTTTCGAATTTATTGTATTCGAGTTCAAGGCGTTAAGAGCTGCCTGGCTATCTGAGTAAATCAGAATTAATTGATTTATGTAGTTTCGTTGACGGTTGGCTTCCGCACATTCTATAATGGCGTATACCTCCGCTTGGAATATGGTGGCATATTTACCCAGATTCAAGCTTTTGCTGAATTTCGGGCTAATGCCAAATATTCCACATCCTACATTCTCACCCATTTTGGATCCGTCTGTAAACCAGATCAGGCTTCCAGCCTTGCAAGTAATGAGGTTGCTTGCCCAATCCTCTCTGCTCGGCAGTTCCACTGTGTAATTTCTTGTGAAGCTACACTGTGGAAGCATGACGTCTGTTGTCATAGCTAGCTGATCGTGTTCAAGCACTGATTCGTGTAGCGATCTCAGTGCTTGAGAGCGCCAGTTTACTTTGCCAGTGCTGTTTATTCTATACATGCCCGCTTTCGCCTCCTTCGCAATTAATAGATGAAGTGGCGGAAGGTTAAGCAGGGCATTTAGAGCAGCTCCTGGGGTTGTAGACATGGCGCCTGTTGATATAATGCATGCAAGTCTCTGCAAACCATTAAGTTTGTTAATGACTGTCACTTGGGATGTTTTCCTCCACCATACTACGCAGGCATACGTTATTATCGGCCTGACTATGGCGGTGTACAACCACAGGGCGATTTTAGGGTTTAGGCCCCATTTCGTCCCTGCTAAGCGACAGCATATTCCTAAAGCTATTTTAGCCTTTTGAATCACATTATTAATGTGAGTGTTCCAGGTCAGTCTCTGGTCGATAGTTACGCCCAGGTACTTGACCTCATTGGAGAATGGTATGCGAGTCCCCTTTACAGTGGGCGTTACAAGTTTGTCCAACTTTCGCTTCCTAGTAAAGGGGACTATTGTTGTTTTACTCGGGTTAACCGATAAATTGTTCTCTGTGCACCATGTGTTTATAACGTTCAGAGATCTTTGCAGTATAGATGATACCGTGCTGTGACAGGGGCCGATAACACAAGCCACCACATCGTCAGCATAACTGTGTACATCTAAGTCTCTTTTAAAGGCTTCAACCAGCAATTGGTCAACAACGAGTAGCCATAGAAGTGGCGATAGAACGCCTCCTTGTGGGCACCCTTTAGTTGTTTTGAAGCTTTTTGTAGTTCCGTGTAAGGTAACACTGATAGTTCTGTTGAGGAGCATGAATTCGATCCAACGAGTAGTTGTCTCGTCAATCCCTTTCGCCTTCATTCCCTTGGAAAGGGCGTCTATGGTGACGTTGTCGAAAGCTCCTTCAATATCAAGGAAAGCACATAGGGCTATCTGTTTATCTTCCAAAGCCCTTTCGATCCTGTCTGTTAGTTCTAACAGAGCAGTTTCTGTGGATTTTCCTTTTTGGTAAGCATGTTGCTTCGGATGCAGAGGGTTAGCCCTTAATGGTCCATCCCTGATGCATTCGTCTATAACCTTTTCCATACTCTTGAGTAGGAAGGAGGTAAGGCTTATTGGTCTGAAGGACTTTGGTTGAGAGTAGTCTTTCTTACCAGCCTTTGGGATAAAACAGACTTTAACTGTAGTCCATTTTTCAGGTATATATCCCCAGGCAAAGCTTGCTCTGAAGATTTTGATTAAGATAGGGATGAGTATAGTCTTCCCTTGCTGCAGGAGAGCTGGGAAGATATCGTCATCACCTGCAGACTTAATCGGCTTGAATGAGTCTATAGCCCATTCTACCTTGTTTGGTCTAAAGTACCTCGCCGCTCTTCTCCAGTCTTCATTTGTAGGCCTGGAGAGGCGGATATGAGGTGAATATGGTACGATGATGTCTTGTGCCATCACCGAGCCAGGGAAGTGTGTTGACGCCAAAAGTTTCAGGGTTTCCTCCGCTGATGCAGTGAAGGCACCGTCTGGTTTCTTTAAGAGTCCCAGTTGATTCGTAGGCGATTTGGATAAGACTTTGTGGATTCTGGCTCCTTGAGGGACTTTAGTAATCTCCTCGCAGAACTTCCTCCATGAAAGTCTTTTCGCCTTTCGGATTTCTTTATTATAGGTAGTTAAAGCTTTCCGATACCGATCCCAGTCGTCAGTCGATTTAGCCTTATTGAACAACCTACGTGATTCCTCCCTTAAAACATCGAGCCTTTTGTTCCACCATGTCACTTTTCTGTCCCTCACAGTTCTTAGAGGACAGCTCTCTTGGTAAGAGGCTGTAATGGCTTCAGTAACTTGAGTGACAGCATAGTCCAATGTTTCAGGGGAGCGTATGGTTTTAGGGACGTCTAGGAGTCTCTCCTGGAGCTTTCGTCTGTACAAGTCCCAGTCCGTGGTTTTCGCATCCCTAAAAGTGATAGTTCCGCAAATGTTGGATGTATTCAAAGCGAATTCAATAAGTCGATGATCAGACATAGATGGTTCATCACTGACATGCCAATTGGTTATCAGCCTGGCAGTGTGAATAGTAGCGAGAGTTACATCAAGAACTTCCTTCCTCGATTTAGTTACAAAGGTCGGTTTACATCCCTCATTAACTATTTGGAGGCGGTTAGTTAGTACAAAATCATGAAGCAACTCACCTCTATCGTTGATGTCAGTGCTGCCCCAGTTGGTATGGTGGGCGTTGGCGTCACACCCAATGAGAAGCTCGGCATTGTTGGCATAGGCGTACTCTACTACCTTTGCAAGCTCCTCGGATGGGTCGGTTTTCGTCCCGTCCAGGTATGCCGAGCACACGATGAGGCGTCCATTTCCGCTTTTGACATTGACATAAGCTGCAATCAGGTCATCGCTGCACAGGCCTGGTATGCATAAGAAATCAATATTATTATTGAAAAGTATACACGCTCTTGGTTTGACTCCACCGATATGATGAGCGACCTTACCTGCAGAGCCCAGTCCAGACACCGTGTTAGTATTAGCCAGCCACGGTTCCTGGATAAGAGCGATGTGAAGGTTCTTTTGTGTGAAGAGTTTTTCCAGAACAGCCGTGGCTGCTCTGGCGTGATGCAAGTTTATCTGCACCACTTGTGTGTTTATGTGTGTCTGTGTTATGGTGTGTTTGTGTTGTGTTAGTGTTATGTGTTTGTGTGGGTGGGTTAAGCGGCGTTATTCGACCTGCTTGGCTTCGAGGCTTTAGGGCAGCCCTGAGGTTTGGCCGGTCGGCTCGCCGCTACCGATCGATTGGGACGGTTAGCCCCTTTCGTCGGTGGTGCCCCGAGGGGGCGGTTCCTGACGCCCTGGCCTCCGGGTTTCGGCTTAGCGTTTTGCCGCTTTGCCGTTTTACCAGAGACCCGGTCGCTCGGCCCCGCCTTAGGAGCGTGTTGAGCAGATGGCGAAAACCTTGCGCCAGATTGGCTAGTCCCTGCCACCTGCTCAGCCTTCGCTGGCGTATTATCGCCGCGAATGCGTATTAGGACTTTACGAAAGCCTAATTGCGGCCTGCAGTCTAGTTTGCGCAAGGCTTCTATGGAGGCATCATCGATAGAAAGGGCGGTCGTGATTCCGTCCCCTTCTTTCTTGACGCTCAGCACCTTCCACAATCCAGTCTGCAGGTCGTTTTGTTTTTCCAAGAGATTAAGGGCATCTCTTGGAGTTTTGATGACATCTTCTGTCTTAAAGTGGAGGATCCCAACCTTGGCTTTTGGCAGGTCCTTCTCGTTAATGAGCGAGAGTTCCGCCTCTGGCCACGGCTTTAGTGTCCCCACTTTTTCTTCAAGCCATTTCAGGCTGTAGTCGTTTTTGATTACGACTTGCAGCCATCCTGGCTTGAAAGTGCAACCCTCGATTCGAATTTTGAATTCGGGGGCTTTGGGCATAGGGGCGTTAAGAATCGCCCTCAATATGTCCTTAGAAAGGAGCCCCAATTGCACGTTCGACATGGGCTCTCTATTACGGATTCCCACTCGGACGTTGGTTAGGGCGTCCTTAAAAGACACAACGCTTGTCCCAGGCGGTGGTCCGACCTGAGCTGCGGACGTCTCGTCAGGGATCATTGGAATTGGCCCTGACTTTTCGTCCACACGCGTTGTCTTTTTGGCATGATCTTTCGGCGACTCGTCCTCGGATCGAAATCGTTTTACCGGCCTCTTCCCCGATGACGTATCGGCCACCAGATCAGTCAAAGGAGCACGCGCACTCGCCCACTGCTCCGTGACCAGCTTGTAGGCCTCAATGGAGTCCATACCGCCAGCCTTGAGGCGCCGCAGGCGCTTACGCGCGGCTCCTGGCAACCGTCGTTTCCTGGGGCTAAAGTCAGTTCCCAACGGCACTTCCGAGTCCATCTCAGTAGGCCTCGTGCCATCGTTTGCCGACTCCAGCTCAGGAGGGTTGAGTTTGGTGTCTAAGGTGACTTGGGAGTCTCCCTCAGAACCGAGTAAGAGAGTAGTCAGATCAGGTATTGACCCAATAAGACTACTCGAGGGTTCCGGACGTTCATCATCGTCCTGAGATGTTTTTGTATAAAACTGTGAATCCATACAGTTCCCACGAGTAGCTAGGGAAATAAATAGTCCACCCCGGCAGAGCCCCGCTTGCCCGGGTAAGGCAAAATTTACTACCCCAGGATTGCCATCTCGCTGGGGAGACACCGATAAGAACCAAGCTCCCCCTTGGCCACGCATCCCTCGGCTCGGTACGAATGACACCTTGGATTGGGATTCGCCAGGCGGTTTCGGTTACGTCTAATTCTGATGGAATTAGACCAAAAACGGGGTGGCAACCTCGAGAAGGTGGATCCGCCTGACTTGCCTTGAGGATCTTCACGACTGTAGCGCTCTCCCTCAAGACCCCGCCACCTTATCGCCTCTGAGGGAGGTGATAAGGTAGGCCTGCATCTATACTACCAAGCAAAGCAAAAGCAAAGCATGTCGTTGTGCAACCGCAAAAGCATACATACAGACCCTCCCCCTTGTGGTTTTCACAGATACTAGTAATGATAAGCAAAATAATATATTTATCAAGCTTGTTCAGGAAAATATTTGCATTTTTTGCAGACAGGAGCTTTTCCTTTCGTAACTAAAAAGTATTAGAAAGCTTTTAGTCACGCAATTTACCGTTTTTCGCTTAAGTGCGGAAAAGTGTCTGCCATAACTTATTACAAGAAGAAAGAAAGAAAGAAAAGAAAGAAAACATGTTTATTCCGCCTAAATAGACGCACAAATCATTACAGAAAAAAAAAAATTAAAAAATGCCCGCCAGGCCGTGTATACAGGGCTTAAATGTATTGAGTAACAATTTACTCTGTGATTGCACCTACACCATAGACAAAAGAGTTGTGCAATTATATACATGTATCGTGTCAGACTGGGCGCTAAGCGACCCCCACAAGTTGCGGGTTAAACCCCGTTTGTTTATATCTTAATAAGTGTATTGAAAAATCCACACTCGCCTTGGTCGCAATTACAACCTTTCTACACTTGTATCAAATGTGCTATTTTTGTGCCTACTTTTTTGTGATATTTCTCTCATTTCTGCGAAGAAACGCACATTATCGCTTACGATATTTTTATAATGTATATTTATGTATGTACTTATATCAAGTATCCCACTCTCGCTCTACTCTATAAGTACCTACTCATAACTGTGTAACTGCTGAGTTGAGCACTCATAGAAAAGTGCAGAATCAGCATCATCAGTTATATTTGTACTCACATCAGTAATTAACTGTTTACGCTTATTTCTTATGAAATAACTTTTCTGTCAGTAACTTGTCTGTCAGTATGTGCTTACGTATTCATATAGTTTGATTGCTTATTGAGTCATTAACGAGTTTTACCTAAATGTAGCTTGATTGGGTATAGGTTAGGTAAGGATTTTTGATAGATATAGCTGTCTCTGAACTCGTTAGGGTTCTGTGCCCAAAGCATAAAAACGGAACCCTATTGCTAAGATTTAACTGTCCGTCTGTCACCAGGCTGTATCTCATGAAACGTAGCTAGACGGTTGAAATTTTCACAGATGCTGTATTTCTGTCGCTGCTGTAATAACAAAATACTAAAAACGAAATATTTAAGAACGAGAAACGTGGTTTTTTGCGGTACCCTTCTTGTGCGATCGCAGATGGCCAGTTTTATTTTCTGTATTAGGTATTTGTTAAACTTTTTCTTGATGAATGATGTTTGACATGACAGTTTTTTTCACTAATAGGATATACTTAAAACATGTAAAAACTTTGGTACCCTATTAACTAGTGTTCCAATCGATATCAAAGAATAAGTGTTAAATTGACTGGCCAGTTGGTCTAGTGGTTAGTGACGCTTACTGCTGTGCCGGAGGTCGTGGGTTTGATTCCTACCCAGGACAAATGTTTGTGTGATGAGCATAATAATTTGTTCTGTGTCGGGGTTTAATTTATTTAGAATATCTAGTACCCATAACACAAGCTCTGCTTAGCTTGGGACTAGACAGCGTTGTGTGATATTTGTGGAATATTATTATTATTATCTAAAAATGTTCCAATCGACAAGGAAAAAGTATGAAATTATTATTTCGAGATCATTTTAATTGATCCAAAACTCAAGTGTATATTTTTTGCATTCTGCATTAGAAGTTGATTTTGATCACATTATTTATATTACAAACGCCTTAAACAAATTACGATGAGCAATGGAATTTTTACTTTGAATTATAAATCATAGAGTTTATTGTGGCATAGTTATGTATATGGAATTCTTATTTCTTGTATATATCCCAATTACATGTCAGTTAAGCATGCATAATCGGTCACGTGTTTAACAAGTCAAGAAGATATAATTTTTCGCTCAAGTGGTTTGATTACTCCACATCGAGATTCTGTTTGAATTTGCCCAAAACCCGTATATGTATCTATATGATGAAAATCGTCCTTGCATGTGACATTTACAGTGATACATAATGTCTATATAAATAATCACACGAACATTATAAAGGTGAAAGTTTGCGAGTGTGTGTGTATGGTTGTTACTTCGTCAGGCTCGAACGGTGAAACAGAATTGGATTAAATTTGGCAAACTGGTAGACTATTTCAAAATTAAAAAAAAAAATTCAAATAAAACATTTACAGACACTTTTGAAATGTCAAGAAGTCAGTCAGAAATGATGCTAACTGCACATTCCAAAGTTTAGATTAATTCGCAAATAACTCCATGGGCACTCTTTTCAATCATGTTATGTATTGCAAATATCTCGATTACATATTTCTTGTTGCTACTGTTATGTGTGAAAAATGTAGATCATCATCATCATCATCTTCCTGCCCTTGTCCCGTTTTTTTTGGGAAAAAATGTAAATATAGTAAAAAAAACCTAATAAAGATATATATTTTTTATGATAGGTTTGCGCTTGACCGCTATCTCACCTGATGGAAAGCGACGATGCGGTCGACGATGGAACGCGCTTCCCTAGAAGAAACCTATTCACTCTCGACTTAAAGATTCCTAGGTTGTAGCTATCAGGAAACACAGACCCCGGCAAGGAATTCCACTCCTTAGCTGCACGCACAATGAATGTGTTTCCAAAACGTTTTGTGCGTGTAGGCGGGATGTCCACCATGTACCGGTGGCGCATCGCCGTACGTATTATAAAAAAAGCGACTGGCCGCTAAAACATGACCAGTCTCAATTATGCTATCAGCGGCCATTTTCAGATATGACGCGTTTTTTTTATTTTACATTTTTTTATTTTTACGCAGGCGAAGCCGCTGGTAGCTACTTATCTATATACTAAAAAAAAGAAAGAAAAAGACAAATAGGTTAAATTTGTTTTTTTTTTTGTTTGTTTGTAGGAGTTAATCTCTGGAAATACTCTGCCCCCCTAGCCAAGTTACAACCGTTTCGCTTGCGTCGAACGCTTCGAATTGACCTTGCCGCCAATTCTTTTGTTATGACCAAGTGACTGAGCGTTGAGATGACGTCATTCCCGTACATTTTAAGCTTTCTACTAGCGTTAACCATTGCAGATTAGCAACTTGGCTAGAGGTACTGGTCCGATTGGTAATATTTTTTCACCGATAGAAAGCTGCTTTATTCCTCAATGACATAGGCTATATTTTATGTACGCAAGCGACTCCGCGTGTAAAAGCTAGTATATTGTGAAAGAAAATAGGTATAAACTTGAAGTATTTATTACTGGAAACCACATGATGGTTTTTATGAGCATCTCACGCTTTTATCCTTAGACAAATATGTCGTGTGTAGAGTTTTCAAATCCTATTTTATTTTCTCGTTTCGTCTGTGAGCACGAAATGGAGCTTACACTGGATGTAAAGTTGCCAATATTTGCGCGCCTATAATGACAGACATGACATGTGGGTACAACCTAACCTAAGGCTGTTTTTAATAGAACATTTCAAAATCCAAAAAAAAGAACGCGTCCCGTTTGCGTATACTACGTATTGCAATAATAAGATGGACAATGGCGAGGGTTATATGCATGCATGATCAAAATCACACAATATTAAAAACGCCCTTAGTAATTGTGTACCGACGGCGACGTGCCAAAAAAAAACTTTTTGAACTGATTTTGGTCACTTAAATAAGGTCATTTGTTTTTTTTTGCCGAATTCGCCATCACCTAATGATGAGTCCTGTGCTTCCACATCTAGCGGATCCCCACAACCTTCACCAGGTCCTCGATCTGGGTCTAGGGGGTTATGGCCTCTCTGTACCATTGTTGGCCACTTCATCGTTTACCATTAAGTGAGTTAGTGGTGACCGAGTGGTAATGACCCCGACTTACGAGTTGTAGGTAGTTCGAACCCAGTCAGGCGCATTACTTTTTGTAATTTATTTCATCACCACTGCTCTATACGGTGAAGGAAAACATTGTGAAGAGACCAGCATAAGTTAGAACCAGTAATTCGAAGACATGTGACATCCACCAATCCGCACTGAGCTTGCGTGGTGGATTACGGCCCATTCCCTCCACTGTTTTAGATGGGAAAAGATCCAATGACATCTCCCGCCTTTGGGCGGGGCGAGAGGTCTTGTCCGATTTTTACTAACTATAACCCACTCCTAATTCCTTCGTTACCTTTCATTCCAGGGCCAGGTTTTCCTTTCACAAGCAAACCCATGGCCCCAGTAGGCTTCGGCCCTGCTGGGCTCCTACGGTTTGCTCACATCTCCTCGAGGCGATGACTTGAGCTTGGACCGGAAGGTTACTAGACGGTCGGATGGATGGCTTTGAGGTAGAGGTTAAGTGCGAGCCTATAAAAAGGTCGTTCACTCACGAAAAAAATAAGTACCGACAATTTCCTTCAAATCCATGTGCCCGGGGAAAGTACAAGATAAGCCGCGATTTACTCTACACCTCGTCCTATTTATGTTTTTTTATTCTCACACAGATTTGCGTTTATATTGACATCCTTAAATGTAAATGTCACAGTGGGAAAGAGTGTGTCAACATAAGATTGACATTGCCTTAAGGGCATCTCTTCGTCTTTCTTCAATATTAAGTAAAAATATATAATTTACTACCGACCAACCACTGTGGGACGAAGGTGTATTACCTTTTTGTTTGGTGGGTAAAAATCATTCAAATTACGTCCCCCACCCTTGTGTAGAGTGGGAGATAGTGTCAGACTTTTACTGACTAAAAACCCACTCTGTTCCTTCTTGCCTTTCATACCGGGGCTGAGCTACCTTTCGGAGCTACCCCTGGCCCTAGTAGGCTTCGAACCAGCTGGGTCCCTGCTATGGGACGAGGCTGTTATAATTTTATGCTTTAAAATACTCGGCCTTACTCTACTATATACCATATACTATATGTATCTAAGTGGCAGTAGGCAGGGCACAAAGCTCGTAGAAAAGATGGTCGATGGGGACGAAAGGTTCTGGAATGGCGACCGGAAAACGCAGCGTTGGAAGGCCTCCCACTAGGTGGACCGATGACCTTGTGAGGGTCGCTGGAATCCGATGGATGCGAGAAGCACAGGACCGTCATTATGGCGACACTTGAGGGAGGCCTATGTCCAACAGTGGACGTCTTTCGGCTGAAATGATGATGATGATGATGTATCTAAACCTTTTTTATGAGTAATTTCGTCTATTGGTTTTAGTGTTTATGTCGAACAGACAGACAAACGCTGTGGTAGTTTATTTTATAAAGTGCGATGTAAAGACAAGACTAGTAGATCACTATTAGTCATATGTCTATCACACTATAGGGGGCCGCAGCAGAAGATGATGATCGCATCACCTCGAGGTCCCATGTCACTGTCAGGGTTTTTTTATGGTGGGAAATCATTCAATGACTTGGAGCGTGAGAGCGTATTAGTCTTTTACTGACTAAAACCACATCGTATCCTTCAGTTGCCTTTTGCAGTCTTTGAGATTGGCTGAATTGGCTGAAAACAAACCATAATAAGCTAAAAAAACATCTCTAAATCTATTCTTCCATATGAACTTCATAAAAGGCTTTTCAAAAGTCATTCCAAGGGTTTCATTCGGAGTTTCAAATATGGCCGAAACTTAGGCCGTCTT
Organism: Mythimna lalbum; assembly: GCA_949319445.1. Classification (NCBI taxonomy): domain Eukaryota; kingdom Metazoa; phylum Arthropoda; class Insecta; order Lepidoptera; family Noctuidae; genus Mythimna; species Mythimna lalbum. Next base: position 16,892,270 of record OX439346.1, on the reverse strand, counting down.
CAAACTGTATAATGTTATTATGTAGGTCCTGTTTGCACATCGTTTGTCCACTTCTTTGTTACTTGTTAGTTGGTATGTTATTCAGTTAAGTTACAAGTTCAATCTACAGAATTTACTGGCCCGAGACAATATCCAACGTAGAGCTGTTGGAAAAATGCCACGAGAGCGCCCGATCGACCGCCAGATCAAGCGTCGCAAGTGGAGATGGATTGGCTATACACTTCGAAGGAGTTCCATTCACATACCCAAGCAAAGCGTTGGACTAGAATCCGCAAGGAAAAAGAAAGCGTGGCCGTCGCCGACAAACTTGGCGTCACACCGTGTCGGCAGAAGCAACGAGCAACGGAATGACGTGGAGCGAGGTGAAGCATGAAGCTGAGGACTGTTCACGATGAAGGATTACTGTGGACGCCCTCTGCTCCATCTAAGAAACAGGACATTAAGTCAAGTCGGTTTATTCGTTTTGATTTATTTGATCTAGGTAATTATTGACTCAATTTTGATTAGACTCGTTAGTCTCGTGGCCGCAAGCACTTGTCCTGAGTGCGACTTCCGGTTGGGGCAAAGTGTTATTGAGCATTTCCGTTTTAATCTCAGTGGTAACAGACCTCTCAGAGCATAAAATCAAACCGTAATTAGCAGTTTATCCTAATATTATAAAGGTTAAGTTTGTTTTTTTGTTTGTAAGAGGAAAGATGCTGAAAATCAGCGCCGTGGATCTGTCCTGCACGAGCCCCAGCATTATGCTGAGCACTGGCCGTTTTGCGCTGATGTGACGCATATCCTATCTAGCTGATAGTTTTAAGTACTACGTACGATATTGTCACTTGTTACATTTATTTATTTTTAGGAGTCATGTTGGATGCAAATAAACTCTTTTTCTTTCTTCTTCTTTCTAAGTACTGATCCAGTTGCTATTTTTGTTTTCCGATAAAAAGCTGCTTTGTTCCTGAGTGACATAGGCTTTTATGTATGCGGGTGAAACCAAGAGCAAAAGTTAGTTTTATATTTCTTTTTACTACATTACTAGCTGTTGCCCACACGGCTTCGCTCCCGCTCTTCCCTAGTCTACCCTACTCTACCCTACTCTACCCTACACTACTCTACTCTACACTACTCTACCCTACCAAACTTCACATAAACCATCTACTAAATAGTCCGAACAAAGCCTAAAAATTTGGTTTGGATAGGTGAGCCCGTTCTTGAGTTATAAAATAACCACGAAAAGTGGCATTGATTTTTATATATATAGATTGCCAAATTCTTTGGGGAAAAAAACAGACATATTATTTTAATTTTATTCCGAGCGACCGTGTATATATGTATACAGCTCTCACACGCTGGTCACATAAAATTTACTTTCAAACAAAACTTTACTTTGAGGTTAAGTTAAGTATTTAAAGCTGCGTGATTGAAACCCACTGAAGTGTCCACCACTGGAAAACGAGTGGAACATTTCTTTCAAGGTTCTTTTTACACATGGATGACTAAATTTTTCACACAAACTTTGTTTTCTCATGGGAAATTATAATAAGAGTATCTTGTACCAGAAAAGGTCCACTTAAGTACCGAATGCTGGTAAGGTTTTGAATTAGAAATGGTTTTGAAATGGCCGCTTCAAAAATAACTTATTATTATATCCAACGGTGGATCCAAGATTTTTTTCTGATATTTTCACTCAAATCTGTAGGTATGGTTCTTTCTTCAAAAGATCGTCTCTGACATATCTGCATTTCTATGTGATTAGCCCATTACATATTTACTATATGGACCTGAATATGTTTCGGAGTTTCTTCTCAGGGTAGTCAACTAAGAAACACCAACCTCACATAGTTTAAACTGCCGAAAAACAAATTTACGTGTAAATGTGTTTTTTAAAACTAAGTATTTGCAAAATTAATATCATTTATCACTTGTCACGCAAACATTCTGTTTTGGATCACAGTATTGAGCTCTAATCGTGATCCATGATACCTACTTTATGGGCTGGCGGACGGCGAGCAATGGGTAGCTTGCTGTCCGACCATCCGGTAACTGTCCGGACCGAGCCCAAGTCGTCGATGGCACGCATTGTTCCCGCGCGCCTCAAAAGGAGCTGTCAGCAACAGCAGCAACAGCTGGATCAAAGCCTACTAGGGTTAGGGTTAGTTTCGAAAGATAGCTCAGCCCCGGTATGAAAGGCAACGAAGGAACAGGTGTGGGTTTTGAGTCAGTAAAAGTCTGACACTATCTTCCGCTGAAAACAACGGAAAAACAAGTACCTACTTTACAGATTAGTTATAATAGAGCCATTTAGGGATACCTACAGTCCCAATCAACTGTTTTTAATTATCTTAAGCCAGCGGCTTCGGCTGCGTGATTATAAAGGTATCTCACCACATTCTCACCCGTAGTCTATTAGTATTCCACAAATACAAGTCTGTTCAGCCTTTGAAGTGAGATTTATGATCTAACACACAGTTTCACATTACATTATACCTAATATTACTAGGATTAGAAAAGTAGGATATCAGTAGTGAAAAAAATGTATTAAACTATGTACAAAGACAAAACAATGAAAGTCCGTGGTTATTAAGCTATCTCGTTCTACGAAACATTGGTGAAGGGCGGTTCAGAGATATTTTAACAATTGAAAGAATCGGAGTCGTTAAAATAAACTATTGAGTCAACTCGACTCGCTGGTCTACAAAATAATCGAGGTGTTTTTCGATTGTTTCGAGTCAACGGAATCAACTACTAGTTTTCGATTGTTCGAATCAGTCACTCTCACGGCGAAACTGAAGCTAAAACTATATTAGACCGACACGCACTTGTAACACGCCTGATTTGTACGTAGAACGACGTCGCGATGTTTCGCGTGGCGTGGATCAAGTGTAGCTCTACAAGTCTAGTTTCCATATAAAATACCACACACACTGCCCCAGTGCCCCACAATTTCCATAGACCGACGCGTCCAGATCGACGTGTGTGGCACACGTGTGCGCTATGTAGTTAAGACCATCGAGGAACAACTGTCTTGCATGCAATGTATCATGTACACCATGTTTAAATAAATAAAGTTTTACTTACTTACTTACTTACTTAACTCGCAAATGAACGCGTCTAGCGCTAGTCGCAATAACAGGCTGAGTCGGACTCGAGTCAAAGTCGAAACAATCGATATCCATCGAGATGGTCGAACAATCGACTAAAACCTCTCGCCATCGAGCATCGAATCGCTACGAAGGATACCTAACTCATCAAAGAACATCTTCAAATCATTACATCCTTTGATAGAGATCAGAATTTTCCAAGAGATTCGCCCCTGAATAAGTAATTTATTCCTAAGCTCGGTACACAACTGAGATAATTTTGTAAATATTTGTCTTTTTAAATAACCTCCCGTGTTAAAGGCTTTGATAAAGACAAAATGAAATGGAGGTATGTTGGAATACGGTTTCATCTTGCTTGGATGGGTTTTGGTTTTTACTACCAACATAATTTCTGGGAAGAATTAGATAAGTATTTTTTGCGGGTTGTTTAAGCAAACTGTGATGGTAAAAAATTTTTTGCGATCTTAGAAATTAATTTGCCGTTACCTGATAATGATTGGGTAAAGTGTAGGTACTTTACCCAATTATTAGATGTATAGTAACTCTGATGGAATGTCGACGGCGCACTATTCCCGCGCGCCTCAAGAAGTTGTCAGCAACAGGAGGGACCCAGCTGAGTCGAAGCCTACTGGGGCCAGGGTTATCCGAAAGGAAGCTCGTGCTCCGGTATGAAGAGGTTAGAAGGAACGGGGTGGGTTTTTAGTCAGCAAGAGTCTGACACTATCTCCCGCTCATAATGCTGATTGGCTGTCATAAGATGATTTTTGCACATCGGAAAAAAAAAAGCTCTGATGGATGCGAGACGTACAGGACCATTCATTGTAGCGACACTTGGGGGAGGCCTATGTCCAACAGTGGACGTCTTTCGACTGAAATGATGATGATAGTAACTCTGTAGATACAGAATGTTTCTAAGTACTATAAATAAAGCTCTATGCAGTTGATATACAGCTTATTGTGTTACTTGGGTACTAATACCTACTAGTACACTTAGGATATAATAAAAAATCCTATTTATGCATTTAGAATTAGAATTTACTGCATTAGGAAATTATTATTTTACATTATCCGTAGGTATCTTTACTTATAATATTATAATGAGGTAGGTAAAGTTTTTTATTTTTATGTTTTTTTTTTGGTTTGTAGGATCTCTGAAAGTATTGGTCCGATAGCAATTTTTTTTTCACCGATAGAAAGCTATTTTATTCTAAAGTGGCATAGGTACCTAAATTTTATGTACACGGCCAAGCCACTTGCAGAAGCAAGTAAAATTAAAAAAAAAAAAAAACAGGGCAAGTACCAGTCAGCCTCGAGCACTGGTTCCGCACAACCCCAGGTATGAAAACAGTTCGATTCCCGAATTAAATTACGAAGATTTTTCAAATTGTAAAAAAAAGATTTTTTTGTGACATACTCGTAACTACACAGTTTTCAGATGTATTCTTATGTCTATACTTACTATAAGACTCTGCTTTATGCCAAATTTCAGAATTATAGGTCAACGGGAACCCTATGAATTTTGATTTCCTTGAGAGTGTCGAAATATACGTTTTTTTTTGCGACATAAACAGTCGTATTTTTTCGGTTCGTTAACTTAGAAGTTTGATTCACAGCTTCAAGGGACCGCAGACTTGAGTATATGGTTTTAATTTCAACTCGATACCTCCACGCGTTCCCGAGATAAAGGGTCTTGATAGACAGACAAACTGACGAACAGCAAAGTGATCCTATAAGGGTCCCGTTTTTTCCGTTTGAGGTATAGAACCTTAAAAAGGACAACATTTGTTACTTTAACGAATTTGTGTATAGTTTTATTCTAAACTATCTAAAGATATCAAGATGAAAGAGCCTCTATAGTACTCACCTACAAGTAGATTACTTTAGATGATCAAAGTTATATCTACTACATAAGTTCACGCGTGAACGTATCGTAAACAATTTTCCCAGTAACGTATACCTGTAGACATTCATCGATAACGTCACGTGCCTATTTACGAAGAAATGTGAAATGTTTTTCCTCCACTTACTTATTAAGACACCCACGAGAAGTACCTAAAGGGTGACCTATACCTACATTCCACGTTTGGGAATAACTTGTCACTCATTCCTATTGCGTGGGCAGTAGTTATTAATCGTTCATCCCTCGCTAGGTATTGAAAGCGGCTTCACTCGCGTGAAAGCATCCTTTGAACTATAACTAACATGGTCAACCTGTGTGTCAAATTTCATCCAAATCTATTCAGCCGTTCGAGCGTGAAGAAGTAACAAACACACACACGCACACAACCCGAAGGATACAGTGGAGCATACATATGGATGAAGTGTGCCCCGAGTCGAAGCCTACTGGGGCAAAGGGTCTGCTTCTGAAAGAAAGGCTCGGCCCCGTAGGAACGGGATGGGTTTTTTAGTCAGTAAAAGTCTCTATCTAGCAGTGACGAAGGTTCCATACAACTCGATTCCCACCGGCTTCCCTTCAGAAGTTTAGAACACAACCACTCTCTATCGTAATTGAGAAATGGCACAATCAGTAATTATAAAACTACAAAGAAACATTACAAAACGCCTACACTAAGTATACACTATGGATATTAAATCAACAAAATTTGCTTTTCAACAACATGTTGCTTTAAAATAAGCCGCAGGCGCAATCGGCTTTTTAGCGTTTAAATTTCTATACAAGAATACGTCATGACGTCACACAAAGGTCGATGAACCTGCGCGCTCTAAAGCGCTCCGGCAAGCCGGTTTTTTTTCGAGTTATTTGATAGAGTTTTATTGAATCGGCTTAAAAACTACTAGACTGTTTTTAAAAATTCTTTCACCACTCGAAAGCTACATTATCCACGAGTAACATAGGCTAAATTTTATTTTGGAAAAAAATTGGGTTCCGTAAGATATTTGGGTTTTTCGGACACAAGGTGTAAAAAATCAACCAGAAACATTACTTATTTTGCGTACGCTGCCTGAACTATTAAAGATAGAACCGTAAAATGTTCTAATTAATTGTAGATCTTATAAATATCTACAAAAAAGTCAGCAAAACAGTATACCTATCTATGTCGAGTGAGGCACAACAACCATTTTTTTATCTAATCATCTTGATTTTTTTTTGGATTACATTTGAACGCATTTATTTTACTCATGCTATTGACCCTTATCAAAATAAATTATTTCATCACTAAGTACAGTTTATGTAGATAATATTTGGTCTTTGAATGATTAAAATTGGACTTTTGGTTTTGAAGTTATGGCGAAATTAAAATATTACGATTTATGCTGGACGGCCCAAGCGTCACCAAGGCGGGGCTCGGGGGTGCGCGTGCGGGAGGTGAGTTTAGATCTATGAGTAAGGTCGTGCGCGAAGTCTGATAATTTTCGTGCGATTTTTTTAGATTTTGTTCTTAAAACTACACCTACGCAAAAGTTCTTCTCAGAGCTGGTTTTTTTAAACATTTTCATATATCCCTTTACAATAAATATCAACATGCGTAATTCAAAAACAAGAACGATTATCTGACCTAGCAATTATTTCTATAGAAAAACGTTCTTTACTAAAAATTAAGAATCTTCCCGGCTTTTATGTCTTAGCGCACTTTGTAAGAAAGAATAGACGAATAGCTTTAGAGTATAAGTAGTATTATTAGTACTTAGTCGATTAAGTTTTGTTTAATTTACATCATATCATCATTTCACCACAAACGGCTTTTATCAAAGCCACTTCTATTATGCTTGCAAGTAGCGTTGCCAGGCGTCCGGATAAAGCCGGACATAGTCAGGCGGTCCGGTAGGGTCGGGCGTGTCCGGCCAAATTTGAGCATTTTTGGCTTTTGTTAGGCTTTTTAAAGACCATTTTGTTTAGAATTGTCATTAGAGTTTTGCCTTACCTTGTATCGCTAGCACAAGCAAAGTGGACATGTATAACAATAATATCACTTAATCTTATGGTTTTTTCATTAGAATTTAAAAAGATTTCATGAATTTTATTAGACTTAAAAAAAATGTCGGCCTTTTTGACCAAACGTCCGGCTAAATAGGATAGATTGTCCGGCTTTTCAGTTCCAAGACCTGGCAACCCTACTTGCAAGACACTGTTTCAATATCTCAGTGCTTACACGTATAGTAAAAGTGGACTGAAGATACATCTGCCTATACAAGACTGAAGCCAGGATGCCAATCACAGATTTTCGGTAAGGACTCAAGACTGCGTGCCCGCGCTCGGAGTAGGCTAGGCAAGCATTTTTTTTTTTGCTCCGGCTTACCTCTCTCAATATTTCACGCTTCGCCACTGCTATCTAGTCACTATCTTCCGCTCCGCCCAAGGGCGTTGCATGTCATCTGGATGATTTTTACCCAATGAAAAAAAAACCCTGTGTGTCAAACATCCAAATCCAGTGAGCCGTTCGAGCGTGAAAGGGACAAACATACACTCACAAACTTTCGTATTTATAATATTAGCGTGATGGTATTTCTGTCTGGCAAGTCCATAATCTCGGAAATGAATGAACCGATTTAAATAAATCTTGTATCTAAATAATTACGAACATATTCGAAAAACCTAGAGAGACAATGATACTAATTCAGTTTATTTTTAGGATTCCATACCCAAAGGGTAAAAACGGGACCCTATTACTAAGACTATGCTGTCTGTCCGTCTGCCTGTCACCGGGCTGTATCTCAAGAATCGCGATAGCTAGACCGTTGAAATTTTTACAAGTTAGGTATGTATTTAGCTATTTCATATGTGCTGTGATAAAACTACTGCAGGCGTTATGTAGTGACGATAACAAAAGCGTCTACAACAACAGTTAAGCATTCCTTGGAAAACAAAGCTTTGCAAAGTGGTAGTCGCCAAGACCCATCGAGAATGGAAATCTTCAATGTAAGTATTTCTGTTGCCGCTATAACAACAATAAAAACAAAAAAAAAATTTGAGAGCTCCCATCCCATACAACAAACGCGATTTTTCGTCGTTTTTTTTTTTTATATTATGTGAAAAATTACCTTTTCGTTTTTTTTGTCAACTCATAATATTCGTAAATTATGTTCGCAACTAAATTTTTAAATCTAGGTAGGTTGCGTGCATGATGCGTGTAAATACCAAGTTTCAATTTATTTCCAAGAAAAAGTATGAAACAGCGTGACGCATAAAGGCTCAAAAGTTACTTTCACTTTGTAGAAAACAAGTACCGATATAGTATTCAGCTGTGATTACACAAATTCCTCCTCACGGCTGTATTTGTTTTTATTGACCGCTAAACCTTTTCTTTGACGAGTGTTATAAGAAGAAAGGTACGCTGCCTTTGTGGGATCACGGTTACGGTTGCCAGGTCTTCAAACCGAAAAGCCGGACAGACCAACCATTTTAGCCGGACATTTGAGTAAAATGGCCGACAATTTTGTTACTTAACTTATATTTTTAATGACCATATACTCGCCCCTACTTAATATTTTTTTTTTCTAATGAAACTTCACTAAAATTGACTGCTATAATACCTAGTCCGCTCCGCTTACGCGAGAGATACTAGTTTTTTTTTTCATGATAAGCAGTGATGTAATCTCTGATAGTGAGGCGCACTAGTTTATTAAGAGCTTATTCACTTTAGCCTTGAAGACATCCAAATTATAATCTGACGGGAAGACCGCAGTTGGCAAAGTGTTCTAGTCCTTTGACGTACGCGATATAAACGACGAGACACAACGCTTAGTCCGGACCGTAGAGGTTTCAACCACGTACGGGTGGATACTCGTCGTACGTCGGGTTGTCCGATGGTAGAATTGAGATGGCGGAATTAAGTCATGCAATTCTTGCGCACACTAAAAGATAAAGTAGACATAACAAATCTAAAAGAAAAATGTCATTTAAAAAACCTAACAAAAGCCGGATAGCCTGACCCTGTCCGGTTTTATCCGGACGCCTGGCAACGCTAATCAAGGTTATGGCGGGATACCAAACTTTTTGCACAGACTATCTACAATGAACGGGTCCTCCATTTGCAAGTAAGTCCTTTGTGTTTCTCTTAGTTATTGGTTATAAGTTAAAGGTCAACTATTAATACTATTAATAACAGTGCTATGTGATCAACATAATTTTGTCGTTTCTCTTATGCTTGAGGTTGCGGGTTCGAAAATAGGAAAGTAACATCGTGAATCTTTCAATTAATATGTACTTTTCAAGTTTGTGAAAAAGACGGCTGTGAAAAAGATGGACGAAAAAAGATTGCACTTAGCGGAGATGAGAATGTTAATATAGTTGTGTGGTGTGACGAGAATGAATAAAGTAAGAAATGAGTATATTAGGGGAAGTTTGAAAGTGGTGCCAGTGACTGAAAAGTTGAAGGGGAATCGTTTGTCTTGGTATGGACATGTGAAAAGGAGAGATGAAACGCATATTGCTATAAAAGTTATGAGTTTAAATGTGGATGGATGGAGGGAGAGAGGGAGGTCAAAGAAAAGATGGATGGATTGTGTGAGAAAAGGGAGTTGATGATAGCGTGACGAGTGACAGGACAGAATGGAAGAAAAAAAACGTATTGCGCCAACTCCAAGTATAACGGGATAGGGACAGGAAGAAGATGTACTTTTTAAGTTTATCTGACATCCGGTGCCTTGGAAAGCATGTACTTTTAGCCGATGGTTCCGATTGACATTCGTAGATCTTTACAGGTAATCAGACGTGATAAAGTCTGATCATTGTCTGTCCAAGGAGTATCGTGGTGGCCAGCAATTATTATAGGTTCTGGAAGTCTGATTGGCGGTCGCTCTATGTAAAACACAGGTGTCAGCCGCAGTCGATCAGTCTGTAGCTGACCCCAAGCTAGTTGGGAAATAATTAGGGGAGGGCTATGTAATCAATATTTTTTATTGTATTTAAAGTTTATCTTCTTTTTCATTCGCATTGGTTTTAAAATTATGTAGGAACTAAGTATTAGCTTACATTGTGTCCCACAACTGAGCAAAGGCCTCCTCTTCTCCTTTCAAACCTCGTAGTCCTGGGTCATCTCACATCTGTGTTTAAGTTTGACCCTGGGACATGATCTGATCGTTATAAAGTCTCGAGGTGGTCGAATAGTCGTTTATGACTTTGACGTTGTGACCGGTAGCTAAGAGCGGGGCGGCTTGCGGTGACATCAAAGGTATGAAAATTTTTGAAGGACGCCATGAGAGTGACACGCTACTCATAGCGCCGCGAGCCTGCTTACTGATACCGTGCTCATTAAGTACTTAGAAAGAAGTCGTGAACCGGCCGTTAAGCTGAGGACATCGTCACGTCGCAGAGGCGTCATCTGCGACTGGGGCGTGAGGGGTCGTCGGGAGTCGCAGGGCGATTACGTAGGCGCAGGCTTACTTAAGGATGGCGAGCAATATATTGTGCATCTATTCGGGCAGATTAAACAATGTTTTCTTTCAGACTTAAGGACCTATTACACTACGCGTTATTCAGACTCATTTTGTCTATGCTTCGTCGTATCTAGTCCATGGTTCGACGTATCGTTTAGTGTAATAGGGGTTAGACTGTCTTTCTATGAATGAAAAATACTACGAGTCTGAATATCGCACGCGTTAGTAGACCCTTTACCAAATAAACACAAAAAAGTTATAAACATCGGTCACTATGACACGAGTTTTTTATTTATTATATTAGAGAAATAAAATCCCTGACGTGACGGACATAAATCTGGCATATAGGTGGTACAACAATAACACTGGCTGAAAGTTAAAGTTGTACATAAAAAATTAAATCCACTCTAGATAATAAAAGACGGATCTAGAGAAGAAACTTCCCTCACGATGAAATTGTGATGTCAATATCCGCCTATTTATAACATACTAGCTTTTACCCGCAGCTTCGCCTGCGTACATAAAATATGACCTATGTCACTCAAGAATAAATCAGCTTTCTATCGGAGAAAAAAATTTAGCAAGCGGACCAGTACTTTCAGAGATTATCTCCTACAAAAAACAAAGCACTCGGAGACTGCCGCGGTAAAGCTATTGCATAGCATTTTTTATCAACTTATGCAATTAAATTGTGATTGAAGTTGACAAGTTGCCATGACAACCATTTAGTGTGGGGTGTTAGGTTTTTTTCGTTACGGAATTTCTGGATTCGGTCTCCACGCTCAAGGCCCGCGATAGAAGCTATAACTCTTTATAATATTAGTGGAGAGTCGTAAATTTATCTCAAAAGATTTCCATTACTTAAGACTGTTTATCTTTTAAAATCTTGTCACTTCTATTTTGTTGTGTACTGACCGGGGAAAGTTTTTCAACTTTTTCTCGACATACTTTACTTACACGTTTCAAACTTTATCTTGAAATGAAAAGAGGAGGCAATCCTTTCGGTTCGGGCACGTTCGGTGTGATTGTAAGTATTGTTAAATTCTGTACACTTCTTCTTTTTAATGTAGTGTTGTTGCCGTCCTGTTGTATGTGCCGAATAAGGCCTGCGCACACTTGAGACAAGACGTCTCAGACAGAACTGTCGAAGATCTCTTAGACAAGTCTGATAAGTGTGACAAGTCAAATGTGTCAGACAAGTGTGAGTCGATATATCGATATTTTATCAACAGACCTTGCGCCCCGTGTCGTAGATAAAACTGTTTTATCTAAAACGTCACAGACTTGTCTTTTTTTATGATAGGCAAAATCATCCAATGACAACCACCGCTCCTAAGTGGAGCGGGAGATAGTGTCAGACTCTTACTAACTAAAAACCCACCTCGTTCCTTCTAGCGTCTTCATACCGGGGCTCGAGCTTCCTTTCGGATAACCCTGGCCCCAATAGGCTTCGACGCAGCTGGGCCCTGGTCTCAGACTTGTCTGAGACAGTTCTGTCTAAGACTTCTTGTCTCAAATGAGCGCAGGCCATAAAATATTGTTCCATTCTATTCTAAGAAAAGTGCCAACTAACCCTTCACCATATGTCAAGTTGAAGGTCAAAATCATAAACTAATCAGTTTTCGAAATGTTCGGTGCGTTTCAATTAAAGTTTAAGATCAAACAAACGCGTAGAGGAATTAATTCAAGCGTCAGGGAGCGGCCGTTTCGTCCCCTGAATTAGGAACGGAGTAATTTCCGACATGACGTAAATAAGATGTAAGGGAGTTCGAGCTCACTTAACGAAGCGAGAACGAACTTTGTAGCTGACATTTAAAATGTCAAACATTTTTTAAAGTAATTGGGACGTTTTTTTTTTCAGTTATTTTAATTAAATGTAAATAGGTAGGTGGGGTCAGGTAGGGTGGTTATATTATATTGTAGGAACCAAATAACGTGATAGAAATCTTATTTGTTGGTTTATTTTTTGGAATTATAGAATTAAGTTTTTATGTTCCAGCCGTTGTCCCGTTTTATTTGGGGTCGGCTCAACACGTTTTTTTTTCTTACATTGTTTCCTGTCACTTGTCACGCTATCACTAAGACCCTTTTCTTTCATATCACAAAATAGAATCAAAAATAATTTCGTATTATTGAATTAAGTTTATAAGCAAAAATTTGGTATAATTTCAAATTATTTTATACTTTGACTTCAGTGAACTTCAAAGTTATTAATCAAACGCAATTTTATATTAATGCCAAGAAAATATAAAAACTTTTACAAAGCGTTCTAGCGTGATTTTATTTATTCAATTATAAACCCCTACAAATACGTTCAAGGCGATCTTATAATTAATATTTAAAATACTTAATTATGATATTATTAATTTATGATTACAAATTCTAAGTCCAGATGTTATTTTATGAAATGGTGTTGACAATATACATATATACTTAGATTAGATGTGCATTTGCAGTAATCTCGGAATTACTGTAATTTATTGTAGTGTGTCATGAATGATCTATCTCCGTAGTTATTCATCTGAAATTCACGACTTCTTGGTTTTATACCAACGCATTGGAAAGAAAAAAAAAACATATAAAAATTGGTAAACATTCATATGACTTGAGAATCTCCTCCTATTTTGTAAGTCGGTTAAAAATATTACAAAAATAATCAATTCTAAGGGCACAGAAGATTAGATTTGCGATTTATAGATGAAATAAATCCCAAATAAGAAGTTAGGCAAATGGGAATTCGATTTGATATTAGAAGTCGACACTGACAGCCAATCTTACCTATATATATTCTACCGCACATGCGTTATTTATTACCAATAATGTTGTTGAAAGGCGAATTGTGTAGACGTCTGAATAATATTGTATATGTTTTTCAGATAGCCTAATTCAGTTATTCAGTCACGCTTTGGACGAAGTTGAGTTCATTATATTATAACACGAGCTCTGTTTGTAGATGTGTTGTGTTAAAAATTCCCAAGTTGTGACAACCGCTCTGACGCGATATTTATGTACTCTAAAAAAATTGAATTAAATTTGAGGAGTTTCCTCGATTTCGCCAAGATTGCATCACCAGATCCCAACTTGGTGACTATGGGACCATTTGGGAAGTATAAACTCTCTAATAAAAACAGAATTTTTCAAATCGGTTAATAAAAATCATTCATAATCTACCTACCTAGTAATGTCTAACTTTTCACGTTAAATCGAAACTCTGAATAACGAAAACATTTTCCGAAAACTTTTAAGGTTTTTAAAAAAACATGTTTTTCCTGGTACAAGTTTCGGAAACATTCGAGTGACAGTCGGAGTTACCGAATGCCAATCGAGTGTTCCGATGCAACCTTTCTTTTTACACGTTGCCACGATGATGATAGGCGGACAGGGTCTTAATTCATGAATCCCCAAGCGACACCCGGTGGCCGCGCATCTATTGTCTTACTATTGTGTCTCTAATTGACGGTATCTGAAGGGTTAAGCACAGAACTCATAACTTTTACAGACAAGTCAACTAAAATTGCAGAACTATTTTTTAATTTTTTTGGTGGGTAAAAATTATCCAGATGACGTCTCCCGCCTTCGGGCGGAGCGAGAGATAGTATTAGACTGTTACTGACTAAAAAATCCACCCCGTTCCTTCTTGCCTTTTATACCGAAGCCGAGCCTCCCTTTCGGAAACAGACCCTAGCTCCAGATTTCAGAACAGTTCAATAATTTCTTTGATAAATATAATCAAGACCAATCACGAGCTCTTAAGGCGATCCATTTTACGACCAAAACTGAACAGTTGAAGGAATAGAGCTATACATGGCTATTTGAAAAACACTAACAACCTTGCAGGACTGTATTACTAACATCATAAACAACAACTTTAGTTCTATGAATTTTTACAAAACAATACATTTACCAAAAACATACCTTCAAGATTTCGTTGTTCTATCTCACACATTTCAACTCTGTATTTTGCTGTATCTACTTACGCCTCCCGCGCACTGTTCTCGTAGTACCTAATAGTAAGCAGGCTTTCGGAACATTGTCATCACACCTAGCAAGTATTCGCACCATTTCCGTGTACTCAACATTAGAATATTGATACACCATCATGTAAAGATAATTACTCGCTACAAGAACACGTATGACGCGACTCTAGCGCATCAAGGCGACCGACCGACTAGTGAGGGTCTTTCATGTTCATCTACCCTCCGCTATTGAACTATATCATTTTTTTAATATGAAAATCTGATAAACTAAAATAGATAATTTTTTTAAAGTCATAAAAGAATAGTTGTTGTATGTGATTTAGTCCTGAGAGGTTTCTAGTATTTTACAAATAACCCTGTATAGGTTGTGCCACGGAATAAAGAAAAGTTGTTCTGTGGGGTGTACATACGTACAGCTCCTACTCTTTCTCGCTCACACGACTGACATTTTGACACGTCATGATAAGGCTCTTTGACATCACATTATCGCGACGCACCTGTCTATGGTCCTATAAAATGCGATTTAGCAAGATTTTTAAGTTGGCTTGCCTCGTGCCTCATCATCATCATTTCAACTGATAGATCCACTGTTGGACATAGGCCGCCCCCAAGAGTCGTGCCTGATGAAAGCGATTAGCAAGTAAAACCTTTAGTAAATTTTTGCAGTGAATAAAAAAGATGTTATGTCGCAAAAAAACATATATTTTGATACTCTCAAAGATCGAAATTCATAGAGTACTTCCCGTTGACCCAGAATCCTGAAAATTGGCACAAAGCAAGGTCTTATAGCACAAGTATAGGAATAAATTTGAAAATAGTAAATTTGTTGTTACCTAGGTCACAAAAAAAAATTGCAATTCAGAAAAATCTTCAAGACTCCATTCGGGAATTGTAGTTTGCTCGGAACACAAAGAGCGCGAGTCCGTGTCGCACTTGCCCAGTTTTTTCTGAGAGAATTATACCCAAAGCTAACCCACTAACCCACCTGTGTTCGTTTAGCTACCCTTTCCATTTCAGGACCACGGCAACTCTCATTTCAACGGACTGGATTTTATTGTTTAGGTACCTATTGCATAGTATAAACATAGCTTAATCAACCTTTTTAATATGCCCACTGCTGGGATTTAGGCCTGATCTCTAGAAGAGGGAATGAGCTGAAATCCACCACACATGCCCGGTCCCACTAGCAATCTGTCTCATTTCCAGTTAGTGGATATCACATAATTATCTTCAAATTTTACAGCACATAATATGTTTGACTGTTGCTTCTAATACTGCAGAATCATAGACCAACAAAAAAAAAACAGTGCACTATGTATAAAAATTAATTATTTAATCATTAATAATGAGCATTTTAACCTAACACTTACAAATTACTCAGTAATAAGTCTAATGAAACTTAACAACTAATTATTATTTGATTACTATTAATCATTATGATTAAACACAAATTATGAGTAAGGCTTACAAACAAATGTTTACACAAATATGCAGGTGTCGACAGCCACGACGCAACTACAATTTTTCATTTTTTATTTTATTTTGTAGACAACGACGTTTGTTTAGAGTTCCGCTCCCAAAGGGTAAAAACGTTACTAAGACTTCGCTAGGCTGTATGTACACAAAATATATAGGTACAGAAGTCAATCTAAATACAAAGCGCGCTCTAACAAGACACGATATCTCGGAGCGCCTCGGCCCGTAGGTCAAACAGTTCCGGCTCAAACACTTGTTAGCGTGCGTAGGTAAGAAAATTAAAGTACATACATGAGATTGTCTTCTGTACCTATCTATTTTGTGGTATGTGTCTCAAGAACCGGGATAGCTAGAAAGTTGAAATTTTCATAAATTATGTATTTCTGCTGCCGCTATAACAAAAAATATTATCACAAAATAAAATAAATATATAAGGGGGACGCTCCCACACAACAAACGCGTTTTTTCCCGTTTTTTTCTGCGGACGGTACGGAACCCTGCGTGCGCGATTCCGACTCGCAGTTGTCCAGTTTTTTATTACTTTACAGACAATGACTTGTACACCTGAAATAATAATGTAATATTAATTGTATTTACGCTTGCAATTTTTAATGTTCACAATTCTCTTTTGTTTTAAGGTCATTATTAAACTAGCGGCCCATCGCGTCTTCGCACGGGCAATAAAAATAGCGTATGTTACTCAGGGTGAATGTAGCTTTTCAATGGTAAAACATTTTTTTAAATCGGCGCAGTAGTTTTTGAGTTTATTCATTACAAACGTACACACAAAAATACAAATTTTCCCTGTTTATAATATTAGTGTAGATTACATATAAGAGGTAATCAAGAGGTTTAATTGATTTATTTTTAATTATTCGTTACAAAGTAGACGAAATACGAGGCCCGTTACACTTCGATAGAATTGAAGAATGTGTCAGAAGCCGTTGTTGCATCGTTATGTCGTGGCTGGCTACATATACACGTGCAAGCTTTACCAAAATACATGTTTATCTATATCAGATACGGTTAACACACACTCCTTGGTACGGACGGACCAAATCCGTCGAATCAAGTTCGTATGTTAAGACTTATGTTATTTCGATAATAATGAAGAGCGAAGTGGACAAAGGTGTTTTCTGACCAAATAAAAAAATCTTACTTTTTGCATGAATAATATATTAATATACAGGGTTTACACCCTGTATATTAATATATATAAAATCAGCCTAACCATACAAAATTAAAAACTTGATTGGATAGAGAGGCCGATGTTTTTTCGTTTCCTGAAAAAAAGTCTTGTGGAAGGTTGTTCAGTTTTGTCTACTGAGCAAGCCCTTAAAGTTTGTGGAGGACTGTTCTTTACACCCTATATGTAGGTTTAATTTCGGTTGGTTCAACAGTTAATAGTAACAGACGCGAGCAGAAGTGTTAACTGTCAATCATGTGCATTTATTTATTATTTTCAAATGCTCATTACTCGTTTAAAACCATTTGCTAGTTAATTCATGAATCCCCAAGCGACCACCGGTGGCCGCGCATCTATTGTCTTACTATTGTGTCTCTAATTGACGGTATCTGAAGGGTTAATACCTTTGTACGCTTAACCCATCAATTATTATCTTTAGTGACTAGTTTTAAAACAACGGTAATATTACATCGGTAATACATTTTTATGTCTCATACCTACATGTAGCTACATAGTAAAGTTAAGAGAAATAAAATGCCTTGTGAACTTAAACTAAATCATACAACAGGTAATATGCCTTATATACCTACAGTTTTATATAATACACTATGAGACTCCCTTTTCAACTGCACAATATAAACATCATTTAAAAAAATAGCTTATTTCCAAAGACATTTTTAAGTATCAAGTGGGTACCATTTCTGCCTTTTATCACTTGAAAAAAAATCGCTTGAATCCTGCGGCGCGGCGCCAAACCAAACCCTTTAAAGTTTTCGTTTGAGTGCAAGCAAAAATGAACTTAGTGGTGGTCAGGCGGAAGTGTCTTCGATGGTACATTAGCTGTTCATGGAACCCTAACTACAGATGATATATTTCTTGTTATGTATATTACTAGCGACCCGCCCCGGCTTCGCTCGGGTGCAATATTATACATATAAACCTTTCTCTTGAATCACTCTATCTATTAAAAAAAACCGCATCAAAATCCGTTGCGTAGTTTTAAAGATTTAAGCGTACATAGGGATATAGGGACAGAAAAAGCGACTTTGTTTTATACTATGTAGTGATACATATAGCTTTCCTCGATAATGAGCTATCCGAAACTAAAATATTGTTTCAATTCGAAACGTTTCCTAGATTGACGCATTCAAACAGTCACACTTTTTAGTTTTATAATATTATAGTAAATATAGATAACAGATATCTTAATAACGATTTTTTTTACAAAATGTTATTGTATATTTAACAGCCATCTGCTGTTATATTGTCATAACAATTCCGTCATTATTACCGACTTCCCAAAAAGGAGGAGGTACTACGTTCGGCTGTTTGTATGTTTTTTTTTTTTTTTTTTTTTTTTTTTTGTATGTTTGTTCGTCGAATACTCCCCCAAATGTGGACGGATTTTCAAAATTCTTTTTTTGTTCGAAAGTAGATAGCTCTGAGGTGGTCCCATTATCACCAAATTAGGATCTGATGATGGGATCTTGGAGAAATCGAGGGCTACCTTCAAATTTTATAGGCTCACTTATTGATTTTCGCATATTTTATGAAGTATCTTGTGTATTTGCGTATGGTCGTCACCATCTCAGGTAGCTGGGCTGATGATGGAAGGTACAACTCCTTAACAGTAAGAAGTTACTCGAACAGGCAAGGACTGTTTTAGTAAATTGTTTTGATGTTTGATAGGGCATTTGCCACATTTGGTCTCATGATCATCAAGTCATGACCTGATGCTGCAGTCAGGATAGTCTGCAGAGTACCTAAGTCCTCGACAACAAACAGCAGATATATCGAGTTTAGGCTCATTGAAAACGGCTCGATGTGTGGATAAACGTACTGCTAATAAAGAACACCGAAGTACATAGAGACCTGATGCTGAAGCCAGGAGCATCAGGAAAAGTACAAACCTTGAAATTACAGCACCGTAGTCGTGTTTGGGCTCATTTTAAACAGGACTAAATTTTAAGTTCATTGCAATGTTGACATAAATCTGGCCTGATGCTACAGCCGGGATTATCAGCATCTAGTTTAATGACTGTTTGAAAGAAGAGGGGGAGAGGATATATCGAACTGATCTGATGATGAAAGCCGAAAGGTAAATTAATGTAATCTAACCGTGTTTGGGATTATTAGAACCGTTATGAGATGCGCTCTGACTATAAGGTATTTAAGTTTGACTGAGGGGTACATTTTACTGGTGGTACCGTAACTAAAAAGTGTAAAATAAAAAAAACTTTTTACAAAAAAAATATAACCGACTTCAATGATAAAAAACACTGAAAAGTATCAAATAACTTTAATTTTGGAAGTCGGTGTTAAATAACGAAGAGACTAAACTATTAAAGAAACACCGACTTCCAAAATTAAAGTTATTTGATACTTTTCAGTGTTTTTTATCATTGAAGTCGGTTATATTTTTTTTGTAAAAAGTTTTTTTTTATCATAACAATTCATCAATGTAATCTTCCTTATAATTTTAATAAAATAAATACAAAACGTATTTTTTTTTAATTGTTCAAAAGATTGTTAAAATGTCAGTACAGTAGTATCTAATAACTGCATTTAGTATTTTAGATACTTAGCAAAAAATTTCGCGACAGACGTAAAGCGAGTGCTGAAAATTGATTGTCGCATTGTCGCACCGCGCCTGTCTGCGGCAGCCTTAAAACACAAAGTAGATGCCATATAAAAGTAATTTACAACAAATGCTTACGAATATCATGAATCAACAGATTCCTCATATAATTGTCGTCATTAGAGAAACATTCGACAATGTCAAAGTGGTCCATGCCATCTTTAATCTCTAAATACATATTCTGCATTAAGCAAGTGTTGTGCAGGATCTCGTAGAACTCCCTGGATTGTTTCTTGAAGGTGGGACTGTCATGTTGGCCTGCTAGAATATACAATCGTATTCTTCTTCCTTGCAGGTGGGTGAAGTCATCGAATAGTGGTGACAAGGGTACAGACCATTCATTCGGTAGCTGAACAGCATCATTAACAGATGTGTGGACGATCTCCCTCAGATCATACACTCCTGAGACGAGGAATGCTCCTTGAAGGCGTGAAGCTCCTGGGGTGTTCTCGAAAAAATCTGCGCTGGAGAGGAGTTTGGCGACGAGGTGCGCGCCTGCTGAGTGACCCGCGAAGTACACTCCCCTGGAAAGTGGAGAGACAGAATCAATATTTAATATATGTCAGATTCTATAATTATATTTAGAATAGATCAATCGTGAACATTTGAAAAAAGTTCGAAGCGACTGGAATATAGATACAGACATGATAAGTGCGATGTTAGTTTTGGCCCCTGACTGTAACTTACGGATTTCGTTTATACTTTCCAAAAGATAATTTTTTGGTTTAATTCATGAATCCCCAAGCGACCACTGGTGGCCGCGCATCTATTGTCTTACTATTGTGTCTCTAATTGACGGTATCTGAAGGGTTAAACCATGCTAAAGTTATTTGTCATGTTGTTTTTCATTAAAAAACAAGCTTTTAATGAAAATCCATTTTGCATAACAAGCTTTTATAGCTCGATATACCTATATAATTAATACCTACTCGTCAATACGAATCTCTTTGTTGTGTCGTTTAACTACCAAATTCCGCCTAGCCACCTTCCGATCCATCATCAAATCAGCAAATGCCATAATATGTTTGCATTATCAACTGTCTTACACATGCATGCAAAATTTCAGCTCAATCGGTAACCGGGAAGTGGGTCAAATTTAATTTACAAGATTTGATTACAGACAAACATCGGGACAGGTGAAACTAATAAAAGCTTGTAATAAACAGCCGTCACGCGACAATCGACAGATGTGACGTACAAGGACGTAACGGCGACGAAGTGGGAGAATCATGCCCTTTGTCGTCAGGCTTTCCAGTCGGTTTTCCTGTTTAGGTGCGTCAATAGATGTTTCATATTGGGCTTAGTAGATCCTTACTTCCTTACTAATACTCGTATTATAAAAGCGAAAGTGAGTTGTTTGTTGGTTTGTTACGTCTTCACGCCTAAATGGCAAAACCGATTTTGATGAATTTTGGTACAGAGATAGTTGGAACCCTGGAGACGGGCATAGGCTTTTTTTTTTGAGAAAAGGTGGAGAAAGAGTAAAGTATATTAATATCGCGGGTGAAGCCGCGGGTAAAATCAAGTATAAAATACTAGCGGCTTCGACCGCGTGATAGCAGTAAATTATCCCAAGGGAAAATACTTCCGGGATAAAAAGTATCTTATGTCCTATTCCAGGACATGGTCTATCCGTGTACCAAGTTTCATCAAAATCGGTTTTGCCATGTAGGCGTGAAGACGTAACAAACAAACAAATAAACAAACTCACTTTCTCTTTAATATTAGTAAGGATTTGAACAAATAGAAACAAAACACGGTCACGTACACAAACGCATAAGAAAAATAAGGTAGGTATATTTCTTGTTACAAGCCTAGTCCATCAGACTTCATCATCCAAATAAAGACAGTGAACATTCAATTGATCATTTGTTAAATTGTTTATTCTTGTACATAACGTAAAATATTTCATTCTCCAAATAAACGTCCGTCGTATCTCAGTTTTCGGTTCATTACATCACAATTTATTTATCTGGGTGAAGGGTTATCTTACTTGGAGGCCATTTTTTCTGCGTACTCGAACACAAATCTAGCTGCTTTTTGTATCTGGCTGACGATTTCGGCTAGTGTGGCCGTCGGACAGAGATCGTACCCGACGACAATGGTCTTCACTTTAAACTTGTGAAGGGGACCTGCTGGATACCTTGAGATTTCACGGGAAAGCTCCTGCCAGTAGCCACCGTGAATGTAGACCAGGATCGGTGCGTCTGGGAAAGAATTTAGAATGGTTAGGTTTATGAATCATCAGTACGAACACGTAACGCCGGGTTTTGGAAACGTAATCTGTTCTGATTGGATAAATGTAGTTTTCGGTCTCGAAACTTTGGTTATTTTTTTTTATACGAGCTTGCCAGACTGTTCCCAACCACTACAACTCCCGAATATCAGAATCAATTGTGATAACCACCACAATAATGTCGAGGCAATGCATCGATCAACTGTCTTGGCTCCAGTGACAAAATTGATCATAGGCCCTACCACAAGCTCTTAATCCGATCCATTTGACGACCTAAACTGAATTGTAAAAAGGATGGAGCTATATATGGTGCATAACGCTATCCCTCTTTTTCGCTCGCACACCTGACATTTTAAGACGTCATGATAAGGCACCAGAAAAGAACGGCAGATGATTAAAAACTACTAATTTATGTAATTAAAATGTTATGTACAAATAAATAGTATTCTCTACCCGTCAACCTTTAGGGTAAAACACCATACCAGCCCCCCAGCCAAATTACAACCGTTTCGCTTGCGTCGAACGCTCTGAGTTGACCTTGCCGCCAATTCTTTTGTTCTGACCACGTGACTGAGCGTTGAGATGACGTCATTCCCGTACATTTGAAGCTTTCTACTAACGTTAACTATTGCAGATTAGCAACCTGGCTAGGGGTACAGATGTTTAGTGTTTGTGATGTTCGAGATGGCTCTAAAGGTAGAACTACACTGATAACTGAATTACACCACTCACACATATTTCATACACGCCGATCTGGGCGTGTCGGTCTGGATACATTTTATGTGGAAACTAGACTAGTAGAGCTACACAGTTTGATACACGCCACGCGTCGTCGTTCTACGTACAAATCAGGTGTGTCACACGTGTGCGTTGATCTATTGTAGCTCTAGCTAAATTCAGAGCTGTCGTACGGTTTCACTGGCCTACTCTAGGGAAACTTCACCGCGTGCTTCCCGGAATTACTTATACTTAATTAATTCGTAGTCATGTTCTATCTGTACACTATCCTAATCCGTCTGAAATTCTGGATGATTAGGCAACAAACAAGCCAAATGTGGCTCACATGTTGGCCTGTTTTGTGGGACACCGTCGTAATAGAAATCATATAGTTTACGAGCATCATTCTGGGATAGTAATACTTATGCTTAGGCAAAATTTCTTGCTGATTTCTGATATTTAAAGTTTAATCTTGCAATCGAGGTTAACCGCATCGAAAGTGGTGTGACGATCTGATTATGTTCGCAGAGCAAAATAATCAATAGCATCACTCTCATCATTTCAGTCGAATGTAGACATAGGCCTCCTCCAAATGTCAGTACAATGACCGATGCAATGCGTTTTCCATCCATCGGATTTTCGTGATACCAGGTCATTCGTCCACATTGGTCTACTTTAGCCTTCCAACACTGTATCATCCGGTACGCGTTCACCACTTTAGAATCTTTCGGATTTGACTTTGACTATCTGTTCTGTGATCAATATGCTCAGATCCGATTCTTCGGGCTTTGTCAGTAAGCTGGGTTCTCCTGTGGATATTTTCATTCCTAATTCGATCCCGCAAGGAAACACAATAAAATTAAGCTGTCAGCAATTTTGTGGTGCCAATCTACGTATCAAAGTGCATTAGCGTAATATCAATAAACATAAAATTTCAACATTTCAGTATCATTGACAGGAAATTCGCACTAATAGGATTGTCTATGACACTGCATCCGTCAATTAGTTCTAATTTTATTGGCTATCACACGCTTGGTAATTGTACGCAATTAAAATGTGCTATTAATTGGGCGGTCAGTAAAAATTAAGTTAAATGATGGACACAAATTATATCAAAGATTCAA
Organism: Mythimna lalbum; assembly: GCA_949319445.1. Taxonomy (NCBI): domain Eukaryota; kingdom Metazoa; phylum Arthropoda; class Insecta; order Lepidoptera; family Noctuidae; genus Mythimna; species Mythimna lalbum. The sequence continues at coordinate 16,868,486 of OX439346.1, read as the reverse complement.
ACCATTTTATACCAAATAAACTACTTACAGGCATTTTTAGAATTTCCAGAAGTCAGTCAGTCGGAAAAATGATGCTAATTGCACCTTTGCAAGCGTAGATCTCTATGGAGAAGAATGTACAAGAAACTCCATAGACACTCTTTTCAATCATAATTATCATGTACTAGCTTTTGCCCGCGGCTTCACCCGCGTACATAATCCCAGGATAAAAAGTATCCTATGTGTTATTTTGGGATATGGTCTACTCGTGTACCAAGTTTCATCGAGATCCGTTCAGTAGTTTTTGCGTGAAAGAGTAACAAACATCCATACATCCATCCATACATACAAACTTTCGCATTTATAATATTAGTACGATTACAAATATCTCGGTTACTTATTTCTTGTTACTAATATGTGACAATAGTATTGCTATATATTTTATGCAAGAGGTTTTGTGCAAAAACAAAATCTTACTCTTAAAATGTTGGCACTTAAAAATATATACCTAGTTGTATATTATTTGGTTTGCTAATAAAACTATCAACTGTCTTTGAGATATATGAATTTAACTTTATCATATTTTCTTACCTTAAAGAAAAGAAAACTTGTTCTGGCATAGCGTAGTTTTTGGAAAAACTTGATCCATATGCTCCATTTCTCAGATACTATACTACAGATTGTATATTAAAATAATGAAGTCCCGTTGTTAAAACAATATTCTTATGTAAATTTCTCTTAAATATATCAAGAAATGGTATGAAAACCTTGTCTTCTACTCTAGTATATTCACACAGAGAAAGATACGTCTCTTCTCAATTTATTTGGGATGAATACGATACATTGGAACTCGAAATACCTAATCCACATCGGGGGACAAGATACTTACGGCTGACGTACAGTTTTCTTATTGTTTATTTTTATGGTTCGCTCGTAATGTGCCCACATCTGTTGCACCTATAACCAGAGCTGGATTAGGTCAGCGCGAGGCCTGTATGAAATTCTACCTAGGGGCCCTAATGTAACTGAAAAAATATATTTATTACGATGAGGTAGCGACGAGGTGGTATACCTTAGCCTGTCGCCTTCAGCTTAGGTCTAATTAGCCTCAGCGGTAACATCAATATCGAATATATATATCATTTAATATATATAATAGCATTATTTTTAAAGTTACAGCTTAATTCTTTATTTTTTCAAAGAATTGACGATTACCATCAATCTCACAGCACCACTAACTAAATAAATACTAAGACTAGCAGCACATCGCCTGTATCAAGATAACTAACCTTATGTTTGATTAGTATTTAGTATCTATCACCTTCATTGTAATTCTATTATCAATTTAACTGCGAAGACGTCAAAGAATAGAGGCCACTGTATTACATTTTACACATTTGCACAGTCATATATCTATCAAGTAAACTATCCCACTAAGGCACAACCTACTGCATGCAACTGATTTCTTTACTTGGTATGAAATGTATCAATAAAAATGTAGTTTGTTGTCTTTTTCTACCGTCACGTTGGCTATGCTTTATATTAAAAACGTTCGTAAAATTAAGACTGCACTTCAGTTTTGCATTTTAGTATCTAATAGGTATAATATATAGTTTAGGTTTTCATTTGACATTCCTCAAACAAGATATTGGAGTTACTTTGTCAACTTGTACAGAAAAGGTCAACAATTAATAAAACATAGAATGTAAGAGCCAACAAAGAGCTTGAAAATTTTAGCACCAAGCGTCAGAAAGCGCGGGGCCCGTATTGTTCCCTAAACTTACTACATGACGTGCCTAGTACGGCCCTGTTCATAGCAACGCGTTTTATAACGTGCCACAAACCCTCTACTACTATAAACCGTACAAGGTAATATGGACCACTGAGATGTGTGTAGTTACGTTTTTATGCGTACAGTTTAACGTTTGGAAGCATCGTGAACAAAATGAATATTGTTGACGGTAGATATAGTGGGTGTATGTTTTATGCTCTTGTGGCTATTTTGTTGAGTTTTTTTTTCTACTTACAGAACAAGCTTTTAATGAAAATCGTCAAAAAAAAATCTGCTATGAAAAAGTAGCTCGATATACCTACATTAATTATTAATACTCGTCAAGACGAACCATACGAGCCCAAACTCGATGGGGATGTGTCGTTTAACTACCAAGTTCTAGGCTATTGAGCCATCTTTCGGTTCCATCATCAGATCAGCTCCTAGTCATAATAGCTTTGATTTCTCATCTGATTTACACATACATGCAAAATTTCAGATCAATCAGTAACCGGGAAGTGAAATTTAATTTGCTAGATTTGATTACTGACAAACATCGGGACAGGTGAAGCTAAAAAAGAGCTTGTAAAAAAAACTCTGCATTTTATCAGGCTTAATGTTTTTAAAAGCACGCACAAAAAGTAGAGCCACGTATTACCTAATTAGGTACATACCAGTCTACAAACCGGTTTCTGATTTTAGTATTTGAAGTTAAGAACGTTGTAGACTCTAATGTCAAAGTTTAACTTGTTTTTTTTTGGTTAAAGTAGGTTTTGACAAACTTGATTATTCTTCATACAGAAATCGGGGCTAAATATTGAATTTCGTTTAGTTTGTTTATTGCGTTATGTTGAAACGTATTACGTATTATTCTGATTTCAAATTGTGCAATTGCTTATCAAGCGAATAATTTGTTTTAATTAACTAAAATTAGTCAATGACGCCATAATTTACTGTTACAGTTTTTCAAACACATAATGTCCTAGCCTACTCCCAAACCTAACCGAACCAAAATATGTATTGTAGTAACCTTTCAAACTAACTGGATGCGGCTTTTTTTTAGGTTAGAAATCATTCAATAATATCCAAAAGGAGGCGACCGCCTGCCACTCCTTCTCGCTTCGGACCATGGCCTGTACCAGGGCCCGACGCGAGAGATAGTTACCGCCGATCGCTCTGAATGCGGCTGACCTCCATAACTCAGTATCTGGGTAACAGGATACCCCATTGACAGGACAGCTTCTCAGACATTGGGGTTTAGTCACCATAGCCAAATGAAGGAACACCCTCGCTTCACCCAGCGCGAATGAAGTTATATGATACGTTCTCACTCGAAAATTAACTAAGGCATTGGGGCTTCTGACTGCTCAAAACAGAGGCGTAGCATGGACTAATTTAGACGTGGGCGAAGGCTCATCGGCAAAGCCTTTTACTTTAATAAATTCGAAAACGAGACAGCGACTGTCGCAACTCAGTGCTCGACTACATCGTCGCTTTCTATTAGGTGAAATAGTGGTCAAGCACAAGCCTGCCAATTTAAAAAAAAAACCCTTTTTGAAGAGCCCTCGCTTGTGCGAGGCCGCTTTGGGTGCGAGACTGTGGGTCAGGGCCCACTTGGCCCACACCTAACTACGCCACTGGCCCGAAACGAGTCCTAAAGGTCCATGTATGTCAGCCTGGAAAAATGACTTTTCAATTTAACCTATCGGGAATTGCATACGATATGGCATTGACATATAATTATCAATACCTTGGTAATTAAGAGTGCTTATTAATATTTGCACATTATAATAACAAACACTTCATGACTGAATGAATGTTTGTTAATTAAAACAATATTAACACTGTGCTACGTAGAGCAGGATACAGAATGCTGTAATGTAACATGCAATGTAACACGTAATGAAAGAATTTACCGTCGTATCATGCAATGTAACATTCATCTTTCAATAAAATATACATCTGTTAAATTTCTTTGGTTGTAAGTCTATAAAACGGGCTTAGCGGAAATAAGATATACATTTCCGTTGAACAGTCCCCAAAATACAACTGATAGAAAACGACAGGTTAGCAACTACTCGACGTTGATATCACAAGCTTTGCGCGTCATTGCCGACCACTTGCCGACAATCATCTTGGTTTGTTTCTCAATTGACTTAGCCCCAAAGATGTTTGATGTGAATTACCTGAAGCTCACATAGTCATTGTTGTGTTGTTGTTGTCATTGTTTTCACATTGTTTGTTGTTGTCGTTGGGTTGTGGTGGCTATCGTATTGTTAAGAGCCGTAGACTATTTATGAGAACATATACTTTTATACCGGAAAAAAACGTCATTTGAAGGATAAAGGCAGACAGGTATTAAACTGCGCACTCGTGTGCCACGTAAGCTGCGGCGCGTCGGTCTCCATACATTTTATATGGAAACTAGACTTGTAGAGAGCCACACTAGATCTACACCACGCGACGTCGTTCTACGTACAAATCAGGCGTGGTCTACGTGTGCGTCAGTCTCATTTAGTTCTAGCTTAAGTCATATGGGCGATGCCTAAAGCTAGCTTATTAATATTTAGCATACCAGTGTGCGGCAGTAGTGGCCGAGTGGTAGCGGCCCCGACTTACTTCAAACCCAGCCAGGCGCTGGGGCGCATTACTTTGTGTAATTTATTTCGTCACTGCTGCTCTCAAAACGGTAAAGGAAAACATCGTGAGGAAACTGGCATGTCCTAGAACCAAAAATTCGAAGTCATGTGACATCCACCAACCCGCACTGAAACCTCATGGTGGATTACGGCCCATTGCCTCTCTTAGAGAAGAGGCCTGAGTCCCAACAGTGGGAACATTAAAAAGGCTGATTAATATTTGGTTAACAACGAAAATTAAACAAGTGAAGCGGCCTTGTACTATAATAAAACAATTTAATTTATATGATATTTCAACAGCTACCTGCATTTTTCGAGGGCCTCGGAATAATAATGAAGATCCTAATCAATTTAAAATTAGTAAAGTAATAAGCTGATTAAAATGTCATTGACCGTTTACAAAAAAACGCGTCATTATAATATAGTTTTATAATGTTCTTTGTTTGTTATTTTTATTTAAAAAAAATGTATTAGGTATTATTTAGCTAGGTATTAAATATTATAATGCACTAGCTGAAGATGCGTCGCAAAGTAGCTGCGCGAGGAAGATGCGCAGCTCGAGCTATGCGATTTATCGAAAGATAGTGTAAAAATTGAAAGGCCTATTGTAGGTAAGTACTCTGCTCTGCAGATAGCTATACCACTCGCGATAATCCATAGTACGCATCCATAGCACACATCCATAACGAGCATCATTAGCACGCATCCTTCCATATAAAAAGCATATCGTAGTTTAATCTATTTCCAACAGTGCTAAGTTATGTGCAAGTGCATATCAACGTAGCATAGGGCGCATCTCTCGTTTAAAATCACCCTTAGGATGTACGAGTAGAAATCTGGAACGACCCAACAAATAATTTGGTCGCAATTCGACGAAAGACTAGCAGTAAATATAAATTCAGATATCATAGAAGCAAAATTCAAGTAAGTAGGTAATATCAAAAACACTGCCTCCTGACCACCGCTAAATTTATTTTTGTTTGCACTCCAATCTAAAATTTTCAAAGGGTATGCTTTGGCTCCACGCCGCAGGATTGAAGTGATTTTTTTTAAAGTGATCTGGTAGAAATGACCGAGTTCAATTGAAACAAAACATTGGTCACTCATACAAATAATGCTGGTTTTTTCTTAAACACGACTGCTCGTACAATCACCTAGTGTATTAATGCGACATTAGGCCATAGTTACAATAGTCAGCTACCTTGAAACGCCACTGTTTATCTGACAACGGTTTACATATAGGCTGACATTTATCGCTATAGTAGTTTATGTGACTAGGGGATAAAGCAGTGTCTTTAAGTCAGTGGCAGCATGTTCAATTCCGAACGAAACGAAGGTTGCTGATTTTAATCCCGAATGTGAGTGAGGGATTAATATAATTAGCATTGCGAGGGAGTTAATAAAAAAACCTGAGTGAAGTGAGGAATTCAAGCCGCCCAAGACAAAGACAGCTTTATCCCCGTGTTGCGTAGTCTACTTTTTACACCATCTGTGAGATAATTAAAAGACAATTTGGTCGATCAAATCGTATATTAAAGATATACTACTCTGTCAAGAAAGTACCGGGAAAAGATCAATAATACACAAAATGTCTGTTATTCATCCAAATTTATTTTATCACCTTCAAAGTATGCTCCTTTAGAAACGATACACTTGCGCCAACGAATAATCCATTCATCAAAACATTTTTTAAACGCTGCTTCCTGAATTGAGTTCAGTTCTCGCCACGAATTCTCCTTTATGTCTTCTATCGATTGAAAACGGGTGCCACGAAGTGGTAATTTGAGTTTAGGAAAAAGAAAAAAGTCAGCAGGAGCCATATCTGGTGAATATGGTGGTTGCTGGATAGTATTTGTTGAGTGTTTGGTCAAAAATTCGTTCACAATGATAGCCTTGTGCGAAGGCGCATTGTCGTCGTGTAAAATCCAAGAATTTTCTTTCCACAAATCTGGCCTTTTTCGTCGAATTTGCTCTCTTAAACGCCGCATAACGCTCAAATAATATTCTTTATTTACCGTTAGACCTTCCGGTAAGAATTCAGAGTGCACAACACCGCGATAGTCAAAGAAAACAGTCAACATGACTTTGACTTTTGATCGACTTTGGCGTGGTTTTTTCGGTTTCGGATCAGTTGGAAAGCGCCACTCCGAAGCTTGTTGACTAGTTTGCATGTCAAACTCGTAAGCCCACGTCTCGTCACCAGTAACAATGCGTTTCATGAATGTTGGGTCCGAACTGACTCGTTCTAGCATGTCCTCAGCGACTTTCATGCGATTGAGTTTTTGGAGAAAATTCAGATCTTTTGGGACTAGCCGAGCAGCAACATGTTTCATACCCAAATGATTAGTTAAAATGGTACGGATCGACTCGTGAGATACAGAAAGTTCGGCGGCTATCTCTCTCAGAGTTGAATGGGGATTTTCAGTCACTATTTCCTTCACTTTTGCGATGTTAACTTCAGTTGCAGACGTTGACGGCCTACCAGAGCGAGGCAAATCTTCCATCACATCTCGACCGCTTTTGAACGCTTTGAACCACTCATAAGCACGAGTTTTTGATAAAGTAGATTCACCGTAAGCCTTCTGTAACATTTTCAGTGACTCCGAACACGAAATTCCATTGGCGATGCAAAATTTAAGACAAACTCTTTGTTCGATATTTTTGTCCATTATGAAATTCGCAATACACACTATATATGATATTACTAAAACCAGCACTGTATTTAATATAAATAACAGATGCAACTCAAACTCCGCGCCAAAATGGAAAACAGTTGTGCCAATCTAACAACTACAAAAAAAAAACAAAAATTTGAATTTGGAACCATAAACAAATCATCCATTCCCGATACTTTTTTGACTGAATGTATGTATATTTACAAGTTCATCAATCAAACAAAATTCACTACTCTAAGATTCTATAGTTTCAATTTTCTAAAACGCTCCCAGTTCGCAGTCAATAAGCAGGTTTTATTCTATTTTCTTTTTTTTGTTAGTGGCCAGTTTGAATTTCGAGTCAAATTGTTCGATGCACATACCAAAGATTTTATATATCCTAGTACTAGATTGACTACGACAACCTCAAAAGCGTACCCGAAAAGGAAAGTCAGAAAGAGTCCTGTCATCTCGTTCTACTAGTGTGTCCATACATACTGCGGGACAATGTTGCTCAAAAGTTAGTTAAAGATATTTTTGATACATTAAAATAGACATGCAAGATCAAAAACAGTTAATATGTATTATAATATGCTTACCAAAATTGAACTGTGAGTTTTCTCTGTAATTACTAGGAAATAGCTGATGTTCGTATATATTATAATAGCAATATCCTCTTATGCGAGTTAGAAATACCTACACTGATAAAAAAATGCCTAATGTGTGTGTAACTACGTAAGAAGATCACTTCTGAACGGCTGCACCTATCAGAATAAGGTTTGTCTGAAAGAAAAAACTAGTTAGTTTATAATAAAACTAATGTTATTTTTTTATTTTTACTTTATTAAAAATAGACTGATGCGTGACATCAAATTGTACATTTTTTATTACGTTAAATTGCACTTATTAACTAACAAATAAATAATACATTAAATAAATGATCCTCGACTGGTTTATAAATTTATTTATACTAACTACTACTACTAATTATTGCCGATGCCCGTTAGCGCCACAGGGAATTTCCGAAAGGGAAACCATGGTCCTGGAACACAAAGGGCAACTGAAGGACACGGGTAGATTTATTCAGTATAAACCTCAAATAACTTGTCCCGCTCTAAGATGGAGCGTAAGGCGCTCTACCTTAGAGCAGGATAAATTATTGGAGATTTTACCACATCAAAAAAAGTCCCCCACTATGTTCGTTTGTCTATATCTGTTTGCAATCAACTCAAAAACTACTGAACGGATTTTTAACAACGGATGAACTTACAAAAGGGTATACAGATGGAATAGAATTAGGTTTTAGTGTTGATTTGACTTTACATCTTCAGACTTAATGAGGCGACTACAAATAAAACTGTTGCTGAAAAAAAAAAATTTAAATGGCACGACTTCAAAGCCACTGTTTCCGATGGTTCTCGTTTCTTGGAAATCTACAACAAAACATAAAAAATAATATATTACTAGTAGTTAACGGTTAAGCCACATACCTACGTGCAGCATTGCGTGCGGCATTTATTAGGGACTTACCTAAGGACTAAACTTAAAGACAGTAGACTATTATACTTAACCCTTCAGATATCGTCAATTAGAGATACAATAGTAAGACAATAGATGCGCGGCCACCGGTGGTCGCTTGGGGATTCATGAATTAAAATGAATATAATTCTCGAATGTACTATATCGATGTGGAGAAGATTTTGGAGCGCACGCGCGTCGTTTTAAGAGCTGGTCACAGATAACTATATACTGAATTGGGCCGAAGACACGTCCCGCATGCCGCAGCTCTAGCCGCCGCTGCTCGCCGCTTTCCGTTGTGTCATGAGAGCAGCCGAAGATCGCCGAGCGGCCAAAGGCGCCCGATCAACAGAAAAAATAAAATTAGTAAAATTGGGACGCGCTTGATTTACAAAAAAAAAAAAATTGAGCCTTAGATATTTAGAAATTTGCTTATAATAATATAAAACTTGAACAGTAGACAATCAAATTTTATAAAATTTAGCACCCAGTCCGTCTTCTGAGTCGTTTATGATGCCCCTTCTCTAAGTATTTTTACAGGCAGTTAATATGTTTTAATTCCCGCATGAAATTCAAAACGATGTTTGTTGTCACCCTACATAAATATTTTGTAAACAAAACAGAAAACTTACCAAATAAAATGAAATTCCACAACCAGGATACTCATCACTATTGCGAAACTTTACACAGCAACGTTTTGAACATCTTTTACACTTTTTACTTTACTAAACATTGAGATAAAAACAATTAACAATTAAAAATACAACTTTAGCCCTATGAAGTATCAGCCATATTGTTTATTGATGTCAAATTCTGTCAAATTGAAACCTCCTAAATGTTGCCTTTCATAATTTGAAAATTACTACGAATAGCTACTAAATCTAAATGAAATCATCATTAAATACAAGAAGAATGCGTATAAAATTTCAAGAAGCAATATTTGAAATAAAATATTTAGTTGCAATTCATTTTATGTTGCATAAACCAATCAAAATGCATGAACACGGACTATTTAACGATAACTGGAGCAATCTAAAAACTACCATCTGTTTCTTATTTTTTTCTGGTAGTATGTGAGAAAGGGACACAGAGGATTTATCTTAGTGTCCTGCTCCAGGCCATTTTTCCCTTTTGCGTGTCAATAACACACATGAACTTAATGGTAATGAGAATAAAGAACACTTTAGACAGTTTAATATTTCTTCGTAGTCAATCTAGTCTACTCTAGTAGGATATATAAAATCTTTGGCACATACATTTTAATTCACAATGTTGTCAATTTTTGATGTTCCAAATTGAAATCTCATTATTCCCTAGAGATCGGCCATACTTCATTATTTCCCCAGAGAATAATGACTTGCTTTATAGTGAGGTTTGTATGACGTATAAAACGCATTATCGAGCAGGTGGTGTAAAAAATAATGTAAGAAATAAAAAAAAAACGATCGAACCGTCCGATTCTAATTTAGGTATCTCCAAGGCTACAAGGTAAATAGGTAGGCGCTTATTAAACTAGTGCGTTTCAGCATAGACAATCGCATCGGTTTGTAAAAAAAAGAAATATGATCCTATAGACTGAACGCATTATCGCTGTGGTCACTAGTCTAGGTCCTAGTCTACGTTAAAATAAATCGATGCCTCAAACGTAACGTACGTATAAGGTCGTAAGACAAAAACTGCATTTTTTCAAGAGATCTGTTTTTGTATAGGTAATGTCAATGATATGAGTAATTTGTGAAACACTTTTTGCCAGTGTTTTTGCATTATGTAATCAATAATCAGTTTAAGATTACATTCCCAGACGCTGAATGTAATAAGAAATAAAAATATTTTATTTTTTTAAATATAAATATATTTTATTTTACCCAAAAAATGGGTTACGACGTAGAAGCCATGGAAAAAATAAATAATCACCGCGACCACATTTTGATCACGGTAACTATTCAGATCTGGGATATTAGAGTGAAAAAATGTGTGTATGCGCAAAAACACAGGTCCATTGTCTGTTCCTTTACACTCATAGTTCAATAGAAAGGTAATCCGACACAACCGAAGAGAGATCATACGTCCTGCGTATGATCTCTCTTCGGTATTTCGGATTTACGCGCTTTACCATACAAGGGGGGTGTCACATCACCCAAACTTCGTAACTGTGGACTGTAGACTGAGCAATTCTTAATGGAAAAACTCAATCGTATTTTATGCGCGATCCGGGAATCGAACCCAGGACCTCACGGCCAGCAGTTGCGCTTGCGACCACGAGATCAATGAGGCATTTACAATGTCGTAGTAGTAAATAACTTGGGTAATCGATTAAATAGAAATAGTTATTACCGTTTGGTAAATCAGTTCCAAGAATGTCAAGTTTCTGTCCTGGTGTTGATCCATACTCGATCTCCAACTTGTGTGGAATGTTATTCGTTGCTTCTTCACTTGCTGTAAGGAAATAAAGTTGAGTTAATAAGGTCCAGATTTCTATGATTTGACGCGGCAAAAGCACAGGATATTTGCTGTGTCTCTGTGTCACACTGTTGCACGAGCTCTTTCTCCAACACCTCGCATTCTGGCTGCATTTACTGTTTTCTCAACTATTGGAACCAGCTTTCAGACTTACAGTGTAAAGGGTAACTGAAGGACACAGGAGGGTCCGTAAATATCTGACATGCCCGTTCGCCACCTTAAAGCGCGGGAACCCGGATGATTTCTGTCATACAAAAAGGCTTGGCTCTACCTACCTGCTCCTCCAAGTGCGATCTTAAGAGTCCCATTCGGAGAAGAAGGTGTTGAAGAAGCAACCGCCTTGATGCCTTAGACAGGTGGTCTTTGGAATCACGGGTGTTCAGAGTCGAGACTCTATTGGCTCATCTAGTAATTCCTGGGAAGACAGTACAGTGGATCACATGCTGCCTGCCGTCCACAGCGAGTTTCAAAGGAAACCCTCTACTTTCTTTTTTGGATGGACGTACACTTCCAGGTGGTGAACTGAAGGTTCCGGAGTGGTGTTTAACGGGGCCCTTTCCTTACATGTGATGGTGATGATCACCGGAGTAGTTTTGGCGAGGTAAAAAAAGTTTAGTCTGGGCACCTTTTGAAGGGTTCTTCCCGAAATAAAAAGTCCTTACCTGCTGTAACATGTTTGACGTGGTTCTGAAGAACTTCCATAGGCGTGGGGAACCTCGGTGACCACCGACTGGGGGAGTACTCCCGCTCAAGATCGATGGCGTCCAGGATTACCGACATTGTTCCCTGAGGTTCAGTCTGGAATTAAAATGATAGATATTAGATATGGTTAAAGTAAGTAATATTTTTTTGAATCGGTTAGACAAAATACACTCGAAAAGTAATGTTAGAGATCCTACCACGAGCTCTAAATGCGATCCGTTTTACGACCTAAACTGAACTGTTAAATGGATGGTGCTACATAGGGTATAACTTCATCCTTTCTCACATGCGCGACTGAAATTTTAACACGTCTCTCTGAAACAACTGGTACTAACTTAAAAAGCGAAATTTCCCTGTTAAAAGCTAAATTTGAATTAACAACTGTCCAATGAACAGCGAAAAAACTTTTTTGCGTTAAAAAAATCACAAAAAAGTTCACGAAGCGGATGCACTCGCGCTCATACTGGTCCGAGCGCTCTAAAATATCGTGCCCATGAGCGGTGTCTAATTGTGTGCGTTGCTCGAGCGGTCTTAATATGTAGATTGACTTCTGGACATTAGTATTCTGTGCCTCTGGTGTAGAAATCACCCTTAATCGTTAGTACTTTAGTAGACGTCACGGTTAGTGCTAATTCAAATTTAATTCAAATTCAAAATCATTTATTTCATATAGTCAAATGTCGATCAGTCCAAGAAAAGTGAAGCTAAATTGCTACGGTTGAGCTATTAGTTGTAGCACTTCGTGTGGCTAATTCGATTCCCGCACGGAACAAATCAATACCTCCTACGCATTAAGTCGTAACATAGGTATTTATAAGCAACATTGTATTATAAAAAATATGTGTTTATTATTATTTCTTATTACGTCCAGCGACTGGTACCTGATTATTGATTACATGATACAAAAACATTGGTAAAAAGTGTTTCACGAACTATTTAATATATCATTAACAATTATGAAAAAGACTAAAGCTACCTACTGAAAAAATGCACTATTTGCCTTACGACCTTATGTGTAGGTGGCTTATGGAAATACTTTTATAGCCTACATAAATAGTTTCGGATCTGGGTGTCTTAACACAAAATAGTATGTTGTGAGTTTACATATTTGTGATCTTGTACGATATTTTTTTAAGGTAGAAAATCATCTAATGACTTCTCCTAGTCTAGGGTGGGGTGAGAGGGCGTGTCAGACTTTACTGACTAAAACCTCTAACCTTTTTTTAGGTGGGAAATCATCCAATGACTTCTCCCGCGCTTGGATAGAGCAGGAGGTCGTGTCTAGCCTTTTTACTGACTAAAACTCACTCCTGTTCTTTCTTTCCCTTCATTCCAGGGTTCCCGGATTCGCTTCCACATAGGGTTATAGCTAGGTTGAAGACTACTGGAGCCATGGGTATGGCTCCAGTAGGCTTCAACCTAGCTTCAACCCTGCTGGGTCCATATGATTTGCTGACATCTTAAGGCGTGCGTGGAACACTACACGCTGTCGACGACTTGGGCTCGGTGCGGACGGTTACCGGACCGCCAGATGGCGAGCTATCCATTGCCACCGTCTACCTCTAAAAGTGGTAGAAGGTAGTTGTTAAACCACTACCTTCTATGGAAAGTGCAAAGAGAGACGTCATTATGAAATACCTTATGGTTTTACCCAAGGAATCCTCCTCTATACCCACGGATATCTATGTCTATACCTTTACGTGCATACAGTATTTAAAAGATAAATTATTTGTGAGCGGATAACTCTAGCAAGGATAGAATTCATATTACATTTTGTTGTAATATCATAATCATACCGAAATCGGTGGACGGTCTTCCAAGATCAATAAATTTATAATCTGGCTCAGAAGGTTCGGTCATCTTTTTGTTGAAATGTCGACCAATATATAAATGCCATTGCCAATATTTAATGTAAAGATGTTGGGATAAAATCTATACTCACTAAAAGAATATACCTAGCTAAAGTTTGTTTGTTTGTTTGTGTAGAAAGAAGCCTTGAAGATAGCTCATTTATCATTTGTCAGCTCAGCTCATAGCTGTTGTGGTATATTGTGTTGCTTGCGCCGAATAAATGCTATTCTATTAAATTTATCGAAGAAGGCTATAGGCTATATAACCTCACGCTACAACACATGAGAGTAAGTAGTAACTTAAAAGACGCGAGGGAAACCGTAGGAGACAGTGTAAAAATATTAAGTTCTTAATAGTGTAACACTAATAGAACTGCTTCATTATGAGTTTTCGTTTGAGCGATAGTCTTCTAGACATGTGGGGGAGAGGGGAATGTTGACAAATATTATGATATGTTTTTCTACAAAAAATCTAATTCTTCAATCTCTCAAAAAGATCATATTCTTACTCTTTTATGTAATATACTCTTTTCTACTTGCACTCTTTAACTCAAGAATCGTTTTTAGTTTCTTTGCGACTCCCATTCGAAATCTCTTAGGTCATCAGATAACTTAGGACTCAAGATGCATCCCACAACTTTCTTGGATAAATCTTTTAGAAACCATTACCGCAACTATCGGATATCCGAAATATAAAAATAACCGTAACCGAAACCGATATAAAAGTTTCGGATAGTTTCAGATAAAGGTGGAGTCTAAATGACAAGCTACAATCGATTTTGTTTGTTTTGCCCGAACAAGCAAAAGATAAATAATCTGACAAGAAATTAAAGTGAAATTTTGCTATTTCTATTTTACTATTATCATTTTAAAATTCTAATTTTTGTAAACCGAACTAGCGGATAATCGGCAATAAATTCATATCCGTAGATTTACCAATGTGCATTTTGATATAGGTCAAAACAAATCTTATGAAATCTCACTATAAAGTCAAACGTCGCCAAAATTACCTCAAGTAATTGACGCGCAATTAATTTATTTGAAAACAAATACTTTACCTTTTTCACTTCCTCGATCTTCGATTTTGTATTTTTTCTGTTGCGTCGAAACACTTTCAGTACCGTCCTGAACAAATGCTTCAGTCTAACCAAGTAACATTTCATGTTGGCACGTAAACTGTTCTGATCCTTATCGCGTCTATTTCAAGTAAATAGAGCGATTGCGAACCCAAAACATCAACAAAGTTTGCGATAAGAGCACAAACAAAGTGTTTATCAAATAATTACATCATACCGCAGATGTTTTATGTGAACACCTAACTGTTATCTAATCTTTGTGCTAAATAATGACGGTTTATTGGATTTTAGACAGATTTGAACTGTTCACAGTAACTGTCCACGCTATTTTGAGAACGTTTAGGGCTGAGAAATCTGAGCGCGGAAATTTGAATTTATCTTTAGCCTAAAATAAACATGTTATTTCTTACTTTTATCGGATTCTCTATGTCCTTACAAATGCCAGAAAACACGACAAGATTTTTTTATAACACTCCGAGTTACGAAAATAAAATGTAACTACATAGACATAATGAAAATTGATTTATAAAAAAATCAATGTAGGTAAACATTACATTCCTTGGTTGATATTTTTTGTAGACTTTTTTATTGTCTACGTGATGCTTTTACGTTACAGTTCAACGCGTCCATAGAAATTAGTCAAAGTCATACCAAACATTCGTAAAAAAAAAAAACCAAACAAAAAAATATCTAGAGCACTGGGTAATTTTGTTCACAGCACTAGTTTATGTCATTTTACACGAACTAATGAACACACCAATTTTTAAAAAAGGAAACACTGTTCGATACACTAATACTAAATACTGGATGCGCTTATTGCACTACAAGTCGTTTTGTGATACTTTCGTTCGTCTCAACAGATATCGTTTATTTCAACGACAGTTAGCGTGATAACAATATCTTGCGTGATAACAAATCGTTATTGTTTATCCTAGTTTGATTACACATTTTTAATTTTAAAACTTTTAACGACGTCATTGTCAGCAATTTACTAAGGAACTATTAAAGAAGTAATTAAGTTTGATTACAAAACAAATACCCAGAAATGGTAAATTACCTACTATTGAAGACCAAAAAATAAATGGGTAAGCCTGTCAAAGACGATGTCACTAGAACTGGCGGCTGCTGAGATGACAATTAAGGGCACTCTAGTCGAGGCTGCGGGTTTTCTCGAAAAAGTCAGGCCCTGGCATGTAAAGAGTACCTAAGTGAAGGCACACGGGTGGGTTTTAGTCAGTTAAAGTCTGACACTCCCTTGGTATGATCAAGTGGAGAATGTGGATGCATGGAGAGGGGAATGAACGCCAAAGAACAGACGGATGAGTGGTGTACGGAGTGATGTGAAAGAAAAGGGAGTTACTGAAAGCGTGATGGGTGACAGGAGTACAGGGACAGAATGGAAGAAAAAAACATGTTTCACCGACTTCAAGGAATATGAAACAAGAGCAGGATGATGAAAGTCTGACTTACTCTTACTCCACCCAGAGCTGAAAAAGTTAGTTGAAGATTTTCCACCATCAAAAAGAATAAGGGTAGTTTCCCTACTCGATCATTATTCCAAACGTAAAGTGCCGATTGCACCACTGTTTGGCGGTGTACTTACATAACGATATCAATTAGTTTCGTCTGATTTGGAAGTTATAAGGATCTTCCATATGTAACGCATCTTTAGGCATAAATTTATACTTTGGTGGTTACTATTCAGGGAAAGATTTATTGTTAAAAAAATTCAGATCATTTCATTTTAAACTTATACATTCAGTAGTTTTTACAAAACTATCCGTATGTCTAAGGGTCTGTTCATAATATATCTGACGGTGCCCTTGTAAGCCTATGTGAAATAAAATATTTTTGTCCTTCGATATAAACCGTCAGACGTGCCAAAGGAGTGCGCATCCGTGCGCGTACTAGCTTCTAATTGGTCATCATAGTGTTTATAACTTTCGCGAATGACGTTGACTATACATTTTTACTACTCCCATCAACGAGTTCGTGCCGTCGACTAAGGCACCCTTAATAGAGAAATATGATATAAAAAGAGAATGTTATAACGACCCAAACAATGCAAGGTAATGACAAGATAACAATGATGATAAGCATATGCTTAAACATTTACCGCATTTATGACAAAATAAAACTGTTTGTACAGCAAAGTTGTAAAATTGCGTCACTTGCATCGCAAACATAATATTTTTCAGTGGTATTAGGTACACAAACTACGAGTATCTTTGTATGTATATTAATGTTATAAATATTTCATTACACTATCTCAATCTGCTCGGTCGTGCTGTATTTCTGACACTATAAGAAGTATACTTTGATCCAATATTGGGCACGCTACACGCCTTTCTTTTGTGGTGGGAATCATCAATTGTCTTCTCCGGTCCTAAGGTGGAACGATAGGGCGTGTCAGACTTTTACTGCACCCACCTATGGCCCTTCAATTTAACCTTCGTGTTTCACTAACTCTTATAATTATTTTCGCAGCCCAAACGTTTATCTCAGCTCTAAACGTTCCCGGAGCCCACGTTACAAACCATAAAGTTTAAATACCTTCAAAATTGAAGAAGTTAATGAGACATGTAATGAGTAGATCCAAGATATCTACAAGATCTAAGAAACGACAGAAAAACGAATCGAAAAACAAAGTAACAAAGATTCACACCTTCATTGTTAGCACCTCTACGTTCCGGACTAAGCGTTTCACCTCGTCGTTTATACCACCTATATCGAAGGACTGGAACAATTGCCCTGCTACGGTCTTCCCGTCCGATTATATTATTTAGGTGTCTTCAAGGCAAGAGTAAATAAACTCCTAATCATCTAGGACCCCGGCCATAACAATCTTATTTCAGGAGAGTTTTTTTTCCATCTTAAAGTAATATTACTTTATTTTGCACCATGAACTGCTGCTAAGGGCTGAGAAAGAACGAACGATTTTAAAGATATTGTCTATTCTCTGTTAAAAAGAAAAGATACGCGCTATATAGCTCTGTATAGAGTAAGTTGTCTCTTTTACATGTTTGTTGTTCGAATCGCTATATTGAAATTCGTGAACCATTTATTTTTTGCCATTGAGGATCTGCAAATAATCAAGATTGCCCAGATTGGCTTTTATAGCTTAATAATGATAATGACGATAAAAATAAACTGATTCTACGAAACGGGAAGTCCAAGGTTAGCGTAATAAGATACTTATTTGTAAGTTATAATTATTGTGATTTGCATTATTTCAGTGTATCTAGTATTCAATCAAATCAATTAAGTTATGCAACTTGCTTTGTTTTTTACCACTTGCCAACCACTTCAAGTAACTAAGCTAGAATACCTGCTACCAATTATGAAGACTGGATTTTCACGTGCATCATTTATTTATTTAAAGTTTTATGCACAAGAACTGTACGTTTACAGGACTATAATGTACGTCTAGATGATATATGTGAAAATACAGTCGACGATGTAGTGTTGTCACTTATACCTAAAACAAAATGGATGTGTTAGCGATTTGTTGAGTGCGGTGTTCCTCAAGGATCAATCCTTGGGCCGCTTCTGTGGATTTTTGAGTCATCTATTAAGCTGATGTTACACTGATACAACATGAGCCATGTGGTAGAAGGAGCTATGCCAGTACAGGCAGGGTCCTGTTGACGATAGATGCTATGTAAAACAAACTAACACTGTATGACGTAGTTACCTACCTGAAAGCGATATACCTCAATGGTCGTTTTTTGGAACTAATCTTTGATTCCATTTTAGTTTGGATTATTAATATTTGAACGTGTTGGCGCAAGTGGGCAGGACACATTGCTCCTAGAACACTTGGTCGTTTGATCCGAAAGGTTATGAAATTGTGATCACCAGTAGATGAAGCGTTGGAAGACTTCCCTCAAAGTGGACCGAGTAATCGCGAGAATCCTATGGATACGAAACACACAGAACCAGTCGTGGTAGAGACACTCGGAGAATGCCTAAGTACAGCAGATAAATGCATTTTTGGATCCATAGTTCGCGTGAACAAGCTATTATGAAACTACGACTTAGACTTGGTTTTCGAGAACAAATCACTGTGAACAAATTTAAATGCAGTTGCTGGATAGATAAAGTAAGTCCCTACAGGGCAATATATTTTTAAACTATCCAAATCATCTACTGATTTCCATATACATATTTAAATCAAACTGTTTGATTTAAATATGGAAGCTGGCAAAGAAATGTCTGTCGAAATCAGAGACAAATATAGTTGAAACTGTCAAACTGTTTTCGAGGCGATATTACAAGTTCGACGACATTTCTTTATTGCCATTTATCTCATGTAACAAAAATGATCATCATTTTAACAAACTTAATTGGTGGAATTGTCGACTATTACTTTCGACAACTTGATTGTCTCATAGAATTCAGAACACATTCACATCACTCACAGTTTACACTTCACAGGCACAGTTCACAAAAACAAAAAAAACTACCAAGCAGCTTTACTTCACAATACGTTTTATGAGCCGCTGGCTACATATACGTATCTTCAAACTCGTTTTAAAAACACGACCCACCAACGACTAATGACATTACCATATTTTAGTAGACACCTAAAACATTGATACGAATAAAAATATATTTAATGAGAGAATGGTAACGAAATGAGAAATAGTTTTAGCCAAGGATGTAACACTACAGGAATAATAGGAACCTATTACTGGTTTCGGTTGATGCAGTTACGGATATGAAATTATTTCGGATTATCCGCGGTATTATAGTTTTTGTTTAGGATATTTGGTACAATTTTAAAATTATATAAAACCTTTTTATAAGAATAAAAAAATAACCGACTTCACTAAAAAAATTAATTGAATTTGAGAAGTTCTTTCGATTTCGCCAAGATTCCATCATCAGATCCCAATTTGGTGACTATGGGAGCATTTGGGAAGTATACCTTATGCAACAAAAACAATAATTTTTCAAATCGGTTGGCAAGCGACCGAAGAGCATAAAAAAAGAACATCCGAATTGAGAAGCTCGTCCTTTTTTAAAAGTCGGTTAAAAAGTAAAATACAAATAGCAAGATTTGACTTTTATTTCTATCCAAGATTATCACTTGATTGGCCGGGCAAAATCAATAAAAACCTGTTTGTAGCCTGGCATTTATAGTTCACCTTTATCCGAAACTTTTAAATCCGTTTCAGTTATGGTTACGAATTTTTTTTCCGGATAATTTATATTTTCGTTTATGATTACGGAGCTCCATAAGGACCGGGGATCGATCATTGTGGCGATATTTGGGGAAGGACTATGTCCAGCAGTGGACGTCTGTCGGCTGAAATGGTGATGATGATGATGATGATGATAAAACGGGAAAAGTCATTGGATGATTTCTCACAACATCCAGCGTCCATCTTAACAATCTCATCTCCCCTACATGCAATTTTTTTTCAGCCGTTTTTTTAATATCGTGCGATTTCGATAACGCATGCGGGATTGCTCCGCACGCGTAACCCCGCCATCTCATACAAGTATTTATTGTAAATGTAATAGGTGACATACGGTCGCGGGACGCCTTTTTTGCATTTTTTTTTACATGCGGGATGAATCCGCATGCGTGATATTAAAAAAAATAAAAAACAATAAAAAAACCCTTTTACCTTTTAACTTGAGGAGACACCCGTGGGTCACAAGTTAAAAAGAAAAGAAAATAATATTTTAAATGAACCTTGACGGCTTCATCCCTGGTCTCGTTTTAACTGCATAGCGATAACTCTTGATAACTCACTCAAGGTGAGTAATTGCGGCCGATATTATTATGCCGTTGCCAACATGTCACTCGCGATAACTGAACAACGACCCCTATGATTACGAGTATTTCTGACATCTATGTCAGCAGGCATAAACTATACGTCCGAAACTTTGATACAAAACGAAATAAATTAAGAGTAGTTTAAGTTTGATGTATTATTTGATTATCTTAATCTGATTTCATTCTTTGATTTTGATTATTTTAATCTGATTTCAATGTTTGATTTTGAATATTTTAATTTGATTTTGATATTCTACATAATTTTGATGTATTATTTGATTATTTTAATTTGGTTATAATATTTCACATAATTTTGATGTATAATATGGCACACGGGTGCGTGTGCCAAATTTCATACCAACCCATTCAGCCGCTTGGGCGCAAAGAAGCAACAAACCTACACACAAACTTTCGCCTTTACAATATTTGTAGGATTAAGATTATTTTGTTGGTAATCAGTTGCGAAGTCAACTGTGCGAGCCCATACTTTGCATTTACCTTGTACTAATTTATTTACATAACAATTTAGCAAAACCAGTCAGTGGATTGGCTCTGGTCCACGCATAACGCATCGTACCTACCTACTACGTAATCTTTTTTACTTACATAAATATAACTTTATCAAAACTTGGGCTCGCGAGGTGGATTACGGCCCATTCCCTCTCCTAGGGAGAAGGCCTGATTCCCAACGATGGGAACATTATAAGGCCGACTATGCTATGCAACACTTGGGTTTGGCATAATGGAGAATTTTTAATTCGTAGAACGTCCGATTAAATTCGAAGAATGTCCAATTTACAAAAATGTTCTCCGAAGAAGTCTGAATAGTAAGATTTCCAATTGACAAAAGGTCCGTGCCACATTTGACATAAAGTCCAAACTACCAACCCTTGAATGTAGATCCAATTAGATAGTATGGATAGCTGGAAGGGAATACTACACTCGACTTTCATGTGACATTAACAGTTTCATACAAATACTTCCACAATATAAAAGCACCAAAATACATTCGATACAGCTACAATCACGGAACGAAAGAAACCAGCCAACGAGAAACTAAACCACATTCCGTACTCAATGGAGGGTAGGTTACCTACGGTCGACCGCAACTATTCTATTGATACCTAAGGGTCAGCACACACCAAGACACGACGCGACGCAACGATGTCTGAAGAGGCCAGTTGTTTGGTGGTGGCGTGAAAACCATCGCAATACTGTGAGGTGCATCGTGAAGTTGCGGGCGTGTACATTTTTGACTTTGAATCACACACTTTATCTTGCTGTGTCACACTCGATCACACTATATCGCTTTGCACCGTGACTTCGAAGTGTCTTTAGAGCACAGAAACTTGCGATGTCAAATGCTGCGATGCTATTATGCAGCAAAGCGATGTTCAGATGACGCAGAGAGATGCGATGTGAATTAATTAGTAGGTAAGTTCTTACGATGCGTCGTGCGAGCTCGTAGATTTTTACGATGAGACTGTATCGCAGTTTTGTGTTTTGACCCTTAGCCAGCGCAGTGCAATGCCGTAGGGTGTTTTAATTGTTTTGATTATATTACTAACATTTTTAATTAGTAAATAAAGTCAGTGTAGCTAAATGAGCACTTGACTTGGGAGAAAAAACAAACTGGAGCCACTTTCTTACGTGGTAAATAAACAAATAACTTTTTTGCTCTGGGTGGAGCGGAAAGGAGTGTCAGACTTTTACTGACTAAAAAGAAGTTGACATAATAAATATTGCAACCTATTGCATTTAGTTTCCGAAGATGGGAAATTTTTCGCTGGTTCTGTAAAAGTTTTGGGGGTCCCCGCGTCCCTAGCTCTTCGATAGCTACCATAGCTACGCTATAGTGAGTGTAAGCTTTTTTTATGGTGGGGAAAATCATCCAATGACAACCCTCGCGCTTGGGCGGAGCGGGAGATAGTGTTAGACTCTTACTGACTAAAAAATCCACCCCGTTTCTTCTAGCCTTCATACCGGGGCTCGAGCTCCCTTTCGGATAACCCTGGCCAAAATAGGCTTCGACCCGGCTGGGCACCTGCTGTTGCTGACAACTCCTTGAGGCACGCGGGAACAGTGCGTGCCGTCGACGACTTGGGCTCGGTCCAGACAGACAACTCGCCGTCCGTGAGCCCGCGTCTACGGTGACCGGAAATCGGGATCGGAATCCGGATGCAAGAGCGCCGTTGCCTGATGTGGTCGGCCTCCTTCTTTGCTAACATTACTGCTTCGCAAAAGGAGGCGACCGCCTGCCACTCTCCTTACTCTGGAATAGTGAGTGTAAGCTAACCCTTACACGGATATCAATACGACACTAAGCGTAGTATCAAGTACTCGTAAGCTTGTATTACTCGAGTGTACCGTACCGTAATCGAATCTAGTATATTGGGTTCCGAGATGTGTCAGAAGCAACTGGATTCATTTAAATCTCAAGAGTACAATTTGCGCCAATCACAGTGTTTGCTTTCATACTTTTATTTCTTGTTTATTATCCGCGTTATTCGGTACTGCTCGGAAGATACGAGTAAATCAAAAATAATATCAATAAATACTTGAACATGAGCAGGGTCCGGGTTAGGTCGTTGTACTCCTGTACCTGTTCTAACCTTTTTTTTCTACTTTCAATTTTATTTTTAGGTTTTTATACAGGTAATTTGTTCTTTTTTACCTTATTAGTTACGTTATTCTCACAAATAAGCGAGATATTTTTAATAGTATGACCTAATAAAATTTCTTGCGCAATCTTCTCCATCGGAGCAATTAGCATCATTTTTCTGACTGACCGACTTCTTGTCAATTCATGTCAATTGCATATGGTTTATTTGGATCCTCAAATGCCACTAATGAAGAGTTGAAGTTGGATTATTTGAAACTAGCTTTTGCCCGCAGCTTCGCCCGCGTACTAAAAATATAGCCTAGCCTATGTCACTCAGGAATAAAGCAGCTTTCCATCGGTGAAAAAAAAAATAGCAATCGGATCAGTACTTGCAGAGATTATCTCCTACAAACAAACAAAAATAACTTTACTGCGTTATTATATTAGTATAGATAAATATTTTTGATTTTAATATTTGTTTTATATCTCAATATAAGTGGTATAAAATAGGTTTAAAAGCTGTTTTATGAGTCAAAGTCCCAACGCGTTAAAATGTCAGTCATGCCAGCGAGAAAGGGCGATGGAACTATACACCATATAAAACTCCATACCTTTAATAGTTCAGTTTAGGTCGTCAAATGGATCGCATTAAGAGCTCGTGGTAGGCCTTTTGGTGACAAAGTTATGACAGATTGTTTAGAATAGGATTACTATGTGGTAACAAAGCCTAAACAAGTGAAAAGAGTAGAGTAACAAAAACAGTAATATTGGTTGTAGAACCGCAATTTTTAACTTAACTCAAAACATTGTTCTTCCTACAAACAAATTAACCACAACAAAACCGTTCATCGATCCCTTTGTAAGCCTTTAAAAAGCGTCGTGAAGAGTTTCCCCTACAAAGAGGACGGGTACCTAAGTGTGACGAAAGAGGGAATGAGGGTTTTTAAACTTCAAGGCTCATTAACTCAGTTGATCTTGGTAATTTTCACATTTTTTTACAGTAATGAGCTTAGAAGTAATAGATACGGGTTATTTTTTTTTCAATCGACTTTCAAAAAAAGGAGGAGGTTATCAATTCGGTTGTATTTTTTTTTATATGTTACTTCAGAACTCTGTCGTTTATACGTTAAATGCGCAAAACCTCAGACATCCGAAATGATTTTTATTTCGATTGGTCTTATTATGTGAGAAAAAAAAAAAAAACAAAAAAAAAATTAAGGTTTTATGCGCAGATTTAGTTTGTTTAAAATTCGTATGTGCATTGAAATAAGGCCTTTTATTATCCCGTGTATGAGAAAATTTGATTGAAATACAACTATTTGTGTTTGTTAACCTATTTCAGCGGGTTTGCGCACGGGATGGCTTGACCTATTCATAAATAGACAGAGCGAAGGTTTTAATGTTTTTTTTTTTGAAAAATTTAATCAGTATTAAAAAAAAGTGGTTTAATTGATTCTGCTCGTTATTCTGAACAAACTAATTTCAGGTTTTGCGCATTTAACGTTACACCTTGTAGACCGATTTGAATAAAACAATTTATCCCCTTAAAGGATGTGCTTCCAGATTGGTTCCATTTTTTTCAAAATCCAGTTCTGATGATAGGATCTACGAAAAATTGAGGGAACTCATCAAATATTATAGTCAGCCATAATTATAGTGATTTTAGTATTTTCAACGAGGAATTAAGCATTTACAGTAAAAAAGTAGCATTTGATGAAGTGGAACTGATGAAGTAGACCAGAAAAGGCATGATCATTAAGGAGAATAAAGCAATACGTTGGTTAATTAAAGATTCTCAAATAATAATTAATATAAATATAATAGCTAATAAGGAAATATAAGATCCTAAAGAAGAAATAATATTTCATGAAATATCATCATGATCTTATTTACTTATCCTATGTCCTTAAACCCCCTAAACCCAAGCCCTTATTCCAGTACAGGCGTGCCTTTGCACGTATGAGTAGTGAGCAACTCTTGGAAGATGCATCAGCTATTGACTGGACACCCCTGGAGGAAGCTGCTACTGTGGATGACAAAGTTTGTGTCTTCAACAAAATTGTGATCGATTTGTACGACATACATGCACCTGTCAGGAAAGTTAAGTTGAAGCGTCCACCTGCACCATGGATGAACACTGAAATTCGATTGGCAATGCGACGGAGGGACCGTGCGTTTCGGAAATTTAAGAGGGATCGCTCTGAAGACAACTGGACTTTCTTCAAGACTGCAAGGAATCGGTGTAACATGATGATACGTAACGCTAAACGCCGCCACATTTTTAATAATATAACTTCGTCTTCTTCTGCCGATATCTGGAAATTCCTTGGAACTCTAGGTGTCGGTAAATCGCGACATTCAGACCTTCCTAATACAATTTGTCTAGACGAACTTAACTGCCATTTCTCCACTGTTCCTACGCTTGATAGTCTAACCAAATGTCAAACTATTGATTACCTTGCTAGTCTGACGCGCCCCAATATTGCCCCATTTGTTTTCACTCCAGTTGATCCGGGAGAGATCAAAAAGATTATCCTATCCATCAAATCCAAAGCCGTAGGCTGCGATAACATCAGTCGTCATATGATCGTATCGGCTTTGGATCAACTTCTGCCTGCTATATCACACATCGTCAACTTTTCCCTTTACTCTGGCGTTTTTCCTTCCCTGTGGCGTAAGGCCTATGTCCGTCCTTTACCTAAGATTTCCAATCCCACTCTTTCCAGTCACTTCCGTCCAATTTCCATCCTTCCATTCCTGTCTAAAGTGCTCGAGGCCTGTGTCCATAAAGGTGTGACCTTTCAGCTGGCGTCCCTCAAGGCGGTATTTTATCTCCTCTTTTGTTTTCCGTTTTCATTAATCTCATAACCCCCGAGCTTCAGTGTGCGTATCATCTTTACGCTGACGATTTGCAGCTCTACTGTCAGGCAGGTGTTGACAACGTATCTGATACGATCGAGATGCTAAACCAAGACCTAAAAACAATTAAAAGCTGGTCTGACCGATTTGGTGTGGCAGTTAACCCGCTAAAATGTCAAGCTATCATAGCAGGGAGCCCTCATAGTTTGAGAAAGCTTAGTGACCTAACTATTCCACCTGTACTATTTGACAACATGGTTATTCCGTTTAGCTCCGAAGTTAAGGATCTGGGTCTACATGTCGACGCCTGCCTTGACTGGCGCAAGCAGGTTGCAAGTGTCAGTAGAAAGGTAACCGGAACGTTACGGTCGCTCTATCGTCTAAAAAATCTTCTTCCAGCTCACATAAAGGTACTGCTTGTACAGTCCCTAATTTTTCCCATTATTGACTATGGTGACGTGTGCTACTATGACCTGAATGCAGATCTCCTCAATAAACTTGACCGCCTTCTGAATAACTGCATTCGATTTGTCTTCAACCTCCGTAAGTATGATCATGTATCTGAACATCGTTCGCTTCTGAAATGGCTACCTATTAATCAGCGTAGAGCACTAAGGGCCTTGACTACCCTGTTTTCTTTTCTAGACAAACCTTCTTCTCCTTCTTATCTAACTTCTCAAATTCAATTCCTTTGCTCTGCACATACTAAAAATCTCCGTTCAACGAATAATCGTCTACTAAGATGTCCTTCACACCGGTCTGGGTTTATCCGGTCCTCTTTCTTTGTCCAGGCGATCTTTCTCTGGAATGCGCTCCCATTGAACATCAGGATGGCATCCAGCCGGTTCTCTTTTAAGGTAATGGCACGTGAACACTTTCGGAAGAAATAGGCAGAATCTTCATATCAGTGATTTATTATACTCATTTCTCATAATAATTCTGTTTATTTGTATGTATTTATATAAGTATTTATTTTTATAATTATGTATTAATTTTGATTTTAATTTTTCTTTTTTGTTTACTTTGAAGTTAGCACCTACCATGTTATGTTTCTGCACCACCCTAAGGTCGACTGGTAGATAATGCCTAAGGCATTAAGTCCGCCTTTGTACAGTGTTTGTGCCATAAGCATTAATAAATAAAATAAATAAAATAAATAAAAATAAAAAGGCCAACAGAACTTCATAATCAACTATGACAAATAAATAAATGGTTCTCAATAGTTATACTGAAAATGGTACCAACAAAGTAACCTGATGATGATGATGGAGCCGGAAGATAGGCACCGGAACTCCGGAATTAATCAATGTATCCTAGCCGTGTTTGGGCTTATTAGATGCACTTTGGCTATCAGGTACTATCGATTTGATTTGATGATGGAGCTGGAAGGTTGCACTTTTGATACCTACCAAAGGAAATATTATAAACTTATGTGTGTGTGTGCTATGTATGTGTATAATGTATGAGTGGATGTTACCCCATCATGTTGAAACGACTGAACGGATTTGGATGAAACTTGGCACAAGGGTAATCCATGTTCTGGAATTGGACATTGGTGAAAGCAAGGCAAGGCAAGAACAATAGATATTTAATCAAACATTACAAATACAGGAAATCTTCTTATTTGTCTATAATTTCCTAAGTACTAAGTACACGATTCAACCTAGAACGTAATGATCCAGGAAATTAGATCATGACGGTATATTCTAGACTCAATCTAGATCATAATGATCTTATTTTCGTCCTTGCTAGTTTTCCTCAAAGTAAATGCATAGATAATGTTATCATAATAATTATACCTAAAACTTGTGTACAACAATAGTTTATGCGATACCTGAAAATAGTTTATTATTTATTATATTCTTTATTGTACACCACATAAACAAATATATAGGACAAACATTTAAAGAAATTAGTGTACTATGGGCGGTCTTATCGCACATGGCCATCTCTTACAGACAACCTTTGGATGGGCTGAAAGAAGGGAGATAGATTTAGAGAGATTTAGAGGGAGATAGTTTGTTCAGAACCAGTAAGTAACTGAATTGATTGCAATGGATACACCATGTTATTTTATTGCCCAAAAATATTTATAAGTTCACAAGTTGGACACCACCGACACTAAGTACAACACAGGTCACGGCAAGACATAGCGGGTATTAGGGGCAAACAGCTGGGTGCAAGTACAAAACAACCCCTCAGTCGCCTGGATAACCCGGTGACTATAGTTTTGCTGATATAAAAAACCTAAACTTTATGATTTTTCATGACAGAATTATGAAATTTTGTACGCGTGTATCGGGTTTTATGCTGAAATTAAGGTTGTATATCAGACATGTACTGCAAATAAGTAAAGTTCGTTTATTTTTTGTTCCATGGAAAGTGTCTGACTGGAATTTGGGTATAATTTGGTACACTGGTAGACTATGTCTTGAAATAGGATATTGGATACTTTTTGTCTCGGGAATACCTAATGTTCCCCGTAGATTCCGTTCGCATCATTTTTTTACTTTCACGTGAGCGAAGCCACAGGTAAAAGTTAGTCATTAGTATAACGATTATAATGATTACTTAATAAAGCCGGTAAAGAGGTATTGTCACATCAATTGGGTCGCCATAACAGGTATGTTTCACAATCCTTATCTACAAGGGTTTTAGTGACGAATCACACTGTAACAACCACGGATATAGAACGGATATCTATGGTAACAACGTATACAGGGTTATTTGTAAAACACTAGCAACCTGTCAGGACTATGTTACTAACATCAAACAACAACTTTTGTTTTATGACTTTTAAAAATTTATCATATTTTAGTTCATCAGATTTTCATACAAAAAAAGAACGTACTAAATATTACGAAGTCTATGCGAACCAAGCGATAGTACAATATCGGAGGGTAGCTGAACATGAACTTGACCTATTTACGGGCGACTCTCACTAGTCGGTCGGTCACCTTGCGCTTACGTCGTGTCATACGTGTCCTTGTAGCAAAATTAGCCAGTGCGGACGTAATATTATCGTAAGATTATTAAGACTAAGGCACCCTTAATAGAAAAATATGATATAAAAAGAGAATGTTATAACGACCCAAACAATGCAAGGTAATGACAAGATAACAATGATGATAAGCATATGCTTAAACATTTACCGCATTTATGACAAAATAAAACTGTTTGTACAGCAAAGTTGTAAAATTGCGTCACTTGCATCGCACACATAATATTTTTCAGTGGCATTAGGTACACAAACTACGAGTATCTTTGTATGTATATTAATATTATAAATATTTCATTACACTATCTCAATCTGTCCTGTGAGAAGCTCGTCCTTTTTTAAAAGTCGGTTAAAAAGTAAAATACAAATAGCAAGATTTGACTTTTATTTCTATCCAAGATTATCACTTGATTGGCCGGGCAAAATCAATAAAAACCTGTTTGTAGCCTGGCATTTATAGTTCACCTTTATCCGAAACTTTTAAATCCGTTTCAGTTATGGTTACGAATTTTTTTTCCGGATAATTTATATTTTCGTTTATGATTACGGAGCTCCATAAGGACCGGGGATCGATCATTGTGGCGATATTTGGGGAAGGACTATGTCCAGCAGTGGACGTCTGTCGGCTGAAATGGTGATGATGATGATGATGATGATAAAACGGGAAAAGTCATTGGATGATTTCTCACAACATCCAGCGTCCATCTTAACAATCTCATCTCCCCTACATGCAATTTTTTTTCAGCCGTTTTTTTAATATCGTGCGATTTCGATAACGCATGCGGGATTGCTCCGCACGCGTAACCCCGCCATCTCATACAAGTATTTATTGTAAATGTAATAGGTGACATACGGTCGCGGGACGCCTTTTTTGCATTTTTTTTTACATGCGGGATGAATCCGCATGCGTGATATTAAAAAAAATAAAAAACAATAAAAAAACCCTTTTACCTTTTAACTTGAGGAGACACCCGTGGGTCACAAGTTAAAAAGAAAAGAAAATAATATTTTAAATGAACCTTGACGGCTTCATCCCTGGTCTCGTTTTAACTGCATAGCGATAACTCTTGATAACTCACTCAAGGTGAGTAATTGCGGCCGATATTATTATGCCGTTGCCAACATGTCACTCGCGATAACTGAACAACGACCCCTATGATTACGAGTATTTCTGACATCTATGTCAGCAGGCATAAACTATACGTCCGAAACTTTGATACAAAACGAAATAAATTAAGAGTAGTTTAAGTTTGATGTATTATTTGATTATCTTAATCTGATTTCATTCTTTGATTTTGATTATTTTAATCTGATTTCAATGTTTGATTTTGAATATTTTAATTTGATTTTGATATTCTACATAATTTTGATGTATTATTTGATTATTTTAATTTGGTTATAATATTTCACATAATTTTGATGTATAATATGGCACACGGGTGCGTGTGCCAAATTTCATACCAACCCATTCAGCCGCTTGGGCGCAAAGAAGCAACAAACCTACACACAAACTTTCGCCTTTACAATATTTGTAGGATTAAGATTATTTTGTTGGTAATCAGTTGCGAAGTCAACTGTGCGAGCCCATACTTTGCATTTACCTTGTACTAATTTATTTACATAACAATTTAGCAAAACCAGTCAGTGGATTGGCTCTGGTCCACGCATAACGCATCGTACCTACCTACTACGTAATCTTTTTTACTTACATAAATATAACTTTATCAAAACTTGGGCTCGCGAGGTGGATTACGGCCCATTCCCTCTCCTAGGGAGAAGGCCTGATTCCCAACGATGGGAACATTATAAGGCCGACTATGCTATGCAACACTTGGGTTTGGCATAATGGAGAATTTTTAATTCGTAGAACGTCCGATTAAATTCGAAGAATGTCCAATTTACAAAAATGTTCTCCGAAGAAGTCTGAATAGTAAGATTTCCAATTGACAAAAGGTCCGTGCCACATTTGACATAAAGTCCAAACTACCAACCCTTGAATGTAGATCCAATTAGATAGTATGGATAGCTGGAAGGGAATACTACACTCGACTTTCATGTGACATTAACAGTTTCATACAAATACTTCCACAATATAAAAGCACCAAAATACATTCGATACAGCTACAATCACGGAACGAAAGAAACCAGCCAACGAGAAACTAAACCACATTCCGTACTCAATGGAGGGTAGGTTACCTACGGTCGACCGCAACTATTCTATTGATACCTAAGGGTCAGCACACACCAAGACACGACGCGACGCAACGATGTCTGAAGAGGCCAGTTGTTTGGTGGTGGCGTGAAAACCATCGCAATACTGTGAGGTGCATCGTGAAGTTGCGGGCGTGTACATTTTTGACTTTGAATCACACACTTTATCTTGCTGTGTCACACTCGATCACACTATATCGCTTTGCACCGTGACTTCGAAGTGTCTTTAGAGCACAGAAACTTGCGATGTCAAATGCTGCGATGCTATTATGCAGCAAAGCGATGTTCAGATGACGCAGAGAGATGCGATGTGAATTAATTAGTAGGTAAGTTCTTACGATGCGTCGTGCGAGCTCGTAGATTTTTACGATGAGACTGTATCGCAGTTTTGTGTTTTGACCCTTAGCCAGCGCAGTGCAATGCCGTAGGGTGTTTTAATTGTTTTGATTATATTACTAACATTTTTAATTAGTAAATAAAGTCAGTGTAGCTAAATGAGCACTTGACTTGGGAGAAAAAACAAACTGGAGCCACTTTCTTACGTGGTAAATAAACAAATAACTTTTTTGCTCTGGGTGGAGCGGAAAGGAGTGTCAGACTTTTACTGACTAAAAAGAAGTTGACATAATAAATATTGCAACCTATTGCATTTAGTTTCCGAAGATGGGAAATTTTTCGCTGGTTCTGTAAAAGTTTTGGGGGTCCCCGCGTCCCTAGCTCTTCGATAGCTACCATAGCTACGCTATAGTGAGTGTAAGCTTTTTTTATGGTGGGGAAAATCATCCAATGACAACCCTCGCGCTTGGGCGGAGCGGGAGATAGTGTTAGACTCTTACTGACTAAAAAATCCACCCCGTTTCTTCTAGCCTTCATACCGGGGCTCGAGCTCCCTTTCGGATAACCCTGGCCAAAATAGGCTTCGACCCGGCTGGGCACCTGCTGTTGCTGACAACTCCTTGAGGCACGCGGGAACAGTGCGTGCCGTCGACGACTTGGGCTCGGTCCAGACAGACAACTCGCCGTCCGTGAGCCCGCGTCTACGGTGACCGGAAATCGGGATCGGAATCCGGATGCAAGAGCGCCGTTGCCTGATGTGGTCGGCCTCCTTCTTTGCTAACATTACTGCTTCGCAAAAGGAGGCGACCGCCTGCCACTCTCCTTACTCTGGAATAGTGAGTGTAAGCTAACCCTTACACGGATATCAATACGACACTAAGCGTAGTATCAAGTACTCGTAAGCTTGTATTACTCGAGTGTACCGTACCGTAATCGAATCTAGTATATTGGGTTCCGAGATGTGTCAGAAGCAACTGGATTCATTTAAATCTCAAGAGTACAATTTGCGCCAATCACAGTGTTTGCTTTCATACTTTTATTTCTTGTTTATTATCCGCGTTATTCGGTACTGCTCGGAAGATACGAGTAAATCAAAAATAATATCAATAAATACTTGAACATGAGCAGGGTCCGGGTTAGGTCGTTGTACTCCTGTACCTGTTCTAACCTTTTTTTTCTACTTTCAATTTTATTTTTAGGTTTTTATACAGGTAATTTGTTCTTTTTTACCTTATTAGTTACGTTATTCTCACAA
Organism: Mythimna lalbum; assembly: GCA_949319445.1. Lineage (NCBI taxonomy): Eukaryota > Metazoa > Arthropoda > Insecta > Lepidoptera > Noctuidae > Mythimna > Mythimna lalbum. The sequence goes on along the minus strand of OX439346.1, from coordinate 16,835,788 downwards.
ATAAGCGAGATATTTTTAATAGTATGACCTAATAAAATTTCTTGCGCAATCTTCTCCATCGGAGCAATTAGCATCATTTTTCTGACTGACCGACTTCTTGTCAATTCATGTCAATTGCATATGGTTTATTTGGATCCTCAAATGCCACTAATGAAGAGTTGAAGTTGGATTATTTGAAACTAGCTTTTGCCCGCAGCTTCGCCCGCGTACTAAAAATATAGCCTAGCCTATGTCACTCAGGAATAAAGCAGCTTTCCATCGGTGAAAAAAAAAATAGCAATCGGATCAGTACTTGCAGAGATTATCTCCTACAAACAAACAAAAATAACTTTACTGCGTTATTATATTAGTATAGATAAATATTTTTGATTTTAATATTTGTTTTATATCTCAATATAAGTGGTATAAAATAGGTTTAAAAGCTGTTTTATGAGTCAAAGTCCCAACGCGTTAAAATGTCAGTCATGCCAGCGAGAAAGGGCGATGGAACTATACACCATATAAAACTCCATACCTTTAATAGTTCAGTTTAGGTCGTCAAATGGATCGCATTAAGAGCTCGTGGTAGGCCTTTTGGTGACAAAGTTATGACAGATTGTTTAGAATAGGATTACTATGTGGTAACAAAGCCTAAACAAGTGAAAAGAGTAGAGTAACAAAAACAGTAATATTGGTTGTAGAACCGCAATTTTTAACTTAACTCAAAACATTGTTCTTCCTACAAACAAATTAACCACAACAAAACCGTTCATCGATCCCTTTGTAAGCCTTTAAAAAGCGTCGTGAAGAGTTTCCCCTACAAAGAGGACGGGTACCTAAGTGTGACGAAAGAGGGAATGAGGGTTTTTAAACTTCAAGGCTCATTAACTCAGTTGATCTTGGTAATTTTCACATTTTTTTACAGTAATGAGCTTAGAAGTAATAGATACGGGTTATTTTTTTTTCAATCGACTTTCAAAAAAAGGAGGAGGTTATCAATTCGGTTGTATTTTTTTTTATATGTTACTTCAGAACTCTGTCGTTTATACGTTAAATGCGCAAAACCTCAGACATCCGAAATGATTTTTATTTCGATTGGTCTTATTATGTGAGAAAAAAAAAAAAAACAAAAAAAAAATTAAGGTTTTATGCGCAGATTTAGTTTGTTTAAAATTCGTATGTGCATTGAAATAAGGCCTTTTATTATCCCGTGTATGAGAAAATTTGATTGAAATACAACTATTTGTGTTTGTTAACCTATTTCAGCGGGTTTGCGCACGGGATGGCTTGACCTATTCATAAATAGACAGAGCGAAGGTTTTAATGTTTTTTTTTTTGAAAAATTTAATCAGTATTAAAAAAAAGTGGTTTAATTGATTCTGCTCGTTATTCTGAACAAACTAATTTCAGGTTTTGCGCATTTAACGTTACACCTTGTAGACCGATTTGAATAAAACAATTTATCCCCTTAAAGGATGTGCTTCCAGATTGGTTCCATTTTTTTCAAAATCCAGTTCTGATGATAGGATCTACGAAAAATTGAGGGAACTCATCAAATATTATAGTCAGCCATAATTATAGTGATTTTAGTATTTTCAACGAGGAATTAAGCATTTACAGTAAAAAAGTAGCATTTGATGAAGTGGAACTGATGAAGTAGACCAGAAAAGGCATGATCATTAAGGAGAATAAAGCAATACGTTGGTTAATTAAAGATTCTCAAATAATAATTAATATAAATATAATAGCTAATAAGGAAATATAAGATCCTAAAGAAGAAATAATATTTCATGAAATATCATCATGATCTTATTTACTTATCCTATGTCCTTAAACCCCCTAAACCCAAGCCCTTATTCCAGTACAGGCGTGCCTTTGCACGTATGAGTAGTGAGCAACTCTTGGAAGATGCATCAGCTATTGACTGGACACCCCTGGAGGAAGCTGCTACTGTGGATGACAAAGTTTGTGTCTTCAACAAAATTGTGATCGATTTGTACGACATACATGCACCTGTCAGGAAAGTTAAGTTGAAGCGTCCACCTGCACCATGGATGAACACTGAAATTCGATTGGCAATGCGACGGAGGGACCGTGCGTTTCGGAAATTTAAGAGGGATCGCTCTGAAGACAACTGGACTTTCTTCAAGACTGCAAGGAATCGGTGTAACATGATGATACGTAACGCTAAACGCCGCCACATTTTTAATAATATAACTTCGTCTTCTTCTGCCGATATCTGGAAATTCCTTGGAACTCTAGGTGTCGGTAAATCGCGACATTCAGACCTTCCTAATACAATTTGTCTAGACGAACTTAACTGCCATTTCTCCACTGTTCCTACGCTTGATAGTCTAACCAAATGTCAAACTATTGATTACCTTGCTAGTCTGACGCGCCCCAATATTGCCCCATTTGTTTTCACTCCAGTTGATCCGGGAGAGATCAAAAAGATTATCCTATCCATCAAATCCAAAGCCGTAGGCTGCGATAACATCAGTCGTCATATGATCGTATCGGCTTTGGATCAACTTCTGCCTGCTATATCACACATCGTCAACTTTTCCCTTTACTCTGGCGTTTTTCCTTCCCTGTGGCGTAAGGCCTATGTCCGTCCTTTACCTAAGATTTCCAATCCCACTCTTTCCAGTCACTTCCGTCCAATTTCCATCCTTCCATTCCTGTCTAAAGTGCTCGAGGCCTGTGTCCATAAAGGTGTGACCTTTCAGCTGGCGTCCCTCAAGGCGGTATTTTATCTCCTCTTTTGTTTTCCGTTTTCATTAATCTCATAACCCCCGAGCTTCAGTGTGCGTATCATCTTTACGCTGACGATTTGCAGCTCTACTGTCAGGCAGGTGTTGACAACGTATCTGATACGATCGAGATGCTAAACCAAGACCTAAAAACAATTAAAAGCTGGTCTGACCGATTTGGTGTGGCAGTTAACCCGCTAAAATGTCAAGCTATCATAGCAGGGAGCCCTCATAGTTTGAGAAAGCTTAGTGACCTAACTATTCCACCTGTACTATTTGACAACATGGTTATTCCGTTTAGCTCCGAAGTTAAGGATCTGGGTCTACATGTCGACGCCTGCCTTGACTGGCGCAAGCAGGTTGCAAGTGTCAGTAGAAAGGTAACCGGAACGTTACGGTCGCTCTATCGTCTAAAAAATCTTCTTCCAGCTCACATAAAGGTACTGCTTGTACAGTCCCTAATTTTTCCCATTATTGACTATGGTGACGTGTGCTACTATGACCTGAATGCAGATCTCCTCAATAAACTTGACCGCCTTCTGAATAACTGCATTCGATTTGTCTTCAACCTCCGTAAGTATGATCATGTATCTGAACATCGTTCGCTTCTGAAATGGCTACCTATTAATCAGCGTAGAGCACTAAGGGCCTTGACTACCCTGTTTTCTTTTCTAGACAAACCTTCTTCTCCTTCTTATCTAACTTCTCAAATTCAATTCCTTTGCTCTGCACATACTAAAAATCTCCGTTCAACGAATAATCGTCTACTAAGATGTCCTTCACACCGGTCTGGGTTTATCCGGTCCTCTTTCTTTGTCCAGGCGATCTTTCTCTGGAATGCGCTCCCATTGAACATCAGGATGGCATCCAGCCGGTTCTCTTTTAAGGTAATGGCACGTGAACACTTTCGGAAGAAATAGGCAGAATCTTCATATCAGTGATTTATTATACTCATTTCTCATAATAATTCTGTTTATTTGTATGTATTTATATAAGTATTTATTTTTATAATTATGTATTAATTTTGATTTTAATTTTTCTTTTTTGTTTACTTTGAAGTTAGCACCTACCATGTTATGTTTCTGCACCACCCTAAGGTCGACTGGTAGATAATGCCTAAGGCATTAAGTCCGCCTTTGTACAGTGTTTGTGCCATAAGCATTAATAAATAAAATAAATAAAATAAATAAAAATAAAAAGGCCAACAGAACTTCATAATCAACTATGACAAATAAATAAATGGTTCTCAATAGTTATACTGAAAATGGTACCAACAAAGTAACCTGATGATGATGATGGAGCCGGAAGATAGGCACCGGAACTCCGGAATTAATCAATGTATCCTAGCCGTGTTTGGGCTTATTAGATGCACTTTGGCTATCAGGTACTATCGATTTGATTTGATGATGGAGCTGGAAGGTTGCACTTTTGATACCTACCAAAGGAAATATTATAAACTTATGTGTGTGTGTGCTATGTATGTGTATAATGTATGAGTGGATGTTACCCCATCATGTTGAAACGACTGAACGGATTTGGATGAAACTTGGCACAAGGGTAATCCATGTTCTGGAATTGGACATTGGTGAAAGCAAGGCAAGGCAAGAACAATAGATATTTAATCAAACATTACAAATACAGGAAATCTTCTTATTTGTCTATAATTTCCTAAGTACTAAGTACACGATTCAACCTAGAACGTAATGATCCAGGAAATTAGATCATGACGGTATATTCTAGACTCAATCTAGATCATAATGATCTTATTTTCGTCCTTGCTAGTTTTCCTCAAAGTAAATGCATAGATAATGTTATCATAATAATTATACCTAAAACTTGTGTACAACAATAGTTTATGCGATACCTGAAAATAGTTTATTATTTATTATATTCTTTATTGTACACCACATAAACAAATATATAGGACAAACATTTAAAGAAATTAGTGTACTATGGGCGGTCTTATCGCACATGGCCATCTCTTACAGACAACCTTTGGATGGGCTGAAAGAAGGGAGATAGATTTAGAGAGATTTAGAGGGAGATAGTTTGTTCAGAACCAGTAAGTAACTGAATTGATTGCAATGGATACACCATGTTATTTTATTGCCCAAAAATATTTATAAGTTCACAAGTTGGACACCACCGACACTAAGTACAACACAGGTCACGGCAAGACATAGCGGGTATTAGGGGCAAACAGCTGGGTGCAAGTACAAAACAACCCCTCAGTCGCCTGGATAACCCGGTGACTATAGTTTTGCTGATATAAAAAACCTAAACTTTATGATTTTTCATGACAGAATTATGAAATTTTGTACGCGTGTATCGGGTTTTATGCTGAAATTAAGGTTGTATATCAGACATGTACTGCAAATAAGTAAAGTTCGTTTATTTTTTGTTCCATGGAAAGTGTCTGACTGGAATTTGGGTATAATTTGGTACACTGGTAGACTATGTCTTGAAATAGGATATTGGATACTTTTTGTCTCGGGAATACCTAATGTTCCCCGTAGATTCCGTTCGCATCATTTTTTTACTTTCACGTGAGCGAAGCCACAGGTAAAAGTTAGTCATTAGTATAACGATTATAATGATTACTTAATAAAGCCGGTAAAGAGGTATTGTCACATCAATTGGGTCGCCATAACAGGTATGTTTCACAATCCTTATCTACAAGGGTTTTAGTGACGAATCACACTGTAACAACCACGGATATAGAACGGATATCTATGGTAACAACGTATACAGGGTTATTTGTAAAACACTAGCAACCTGTCAGGACTATGTTACTAACATCAAACAACAACTTTTGTTTTATGACTTTTAAAAATTTATCATATTTTAGTTCATCAGATTTTCATACAAAAAAAGAACGTACTAAATATTACGAAGTCTATGCGAACCAAGCGATAGTACAATATCGGAGGGTAGCTGAACATGAACTTGACCTATTTACGGGCGACTCTCACTAGTCGGTCGGTCACCTTGCGCTTACGTCGTGTCATACGTGTCCTTGTAGCAAAATTAGCCAGTGCGGACGTAATATTATCGTAAGATTATCTTTACATAATGGTGTACCGATATTCTAATGTCGAGTTCACTTGACATGGTGCGAATGCTTACTATTACTACGAGAACAGTGCGTGGGAGGCGTAAGTAGATACGGCAAAATACAGAGTTGAAATGTGTTAGATAGAACAACGAAATCTTGAAGGTTTGTTTGTGGTAAACGTATTATGTTTTGCAAAAAGTCATAGAACAAAAGTTGTTGCTTATGGTGTTAATGATACAGTCCTGGTAAGTTATTAGTGTTTTACAATTAACCCTGTATAGACGTCAGTATGAACGTATGTTTTTGTTTTTTGAGGTGATAAGTAAACCATCTTATGACTTCTCTCGTTTTAGAGTGAAAAGGGAGGGCGTGGCAGAATTTTACTGACTAGAACCCACTCTTATGATCCTTCTTTGCCTTGCGTCCCTGGACCCTGAGTTTTCCTTTCGGAAGACCCAAAGGGAGAATGGTCGCTGTGACCGTATTTCGGTCAGGAAGATATGAAATGGGGCCGAATAAAATTAGCTAATGAAAGTCCGTGATGAGATACTTATGACGATTAAACAAGCTTATATATACCTATATAATTAAGACTCGTCAAGACGAATTATACCTACGAGCCCAAACTCGATGGGGTTGTATCGTTTTTCTATCCTACCTTCCGGTTCCATCATCAATCAGCTCCTTGCCATAATAATTTTGCATTGTAAGTATGCATTTCAGCTCTCAATCGAATAAAAAATTTACAAGATTTGATTTGAGGCAAACATCGGGACAGGTGAAACTAAATAAAAGCTTGTAAAAAATCTAATCTCATCAGTAGCGGTCATTGAACGTAGTAAGCCGTCATGTTACTTGAAATTAAAAGTATTTTTTTAATGTTATTATATTATAATTAGCCCATATTGTCCCACTGCTGGGCAAAGGCCTCCCTCCACTCCTTCCAACGATCACGGTTCCTCGCCTTCTCATTCCAATTCTTAAGGAAGCCATCCAGGTCGTCCCGCCATCTCCTTCGTGGTCTGCCTCGGCCCCGCGTTGCTGTGTCCGGGCACCAATCCTGCGTTTTACGCGCCCACAGCTCGTTGGACATGCGGCAGACATGTCCTGCCCAGTCCCATTTAAGTTGGGCAGCCTTTTGAGCCACATCAACGATTTGCGTTTTGGAGCGCAGTGTTGTGTTTCGACCGTGATCTGTTAATTTATCACATAATAACAATGTTATTCAATAAAATTCCTACTGCGTTGTTTGTTCAATGTACAAGTTCTGTTTCGAATGTCAAGGTTAACAGAAGAACGTGCAGCTAGTAAAATAAAAACTTAATTCTTCCGGCATAATCAAATCCATTACAGGCTTTGTCAGTCCATTTCCTTATTAAATTGTAGGTAGGCTTAAAGTCGGGTTACTTTGGCTGAACCTCGTAAACCAATAGAAACGCAGTATCCCTATTGCTTAAAAGGCTTCTTCATCATCATTATTTCCGACCACCACCAACCACCTTGTGGGAGGCTTTCTAACGCTGCATCTTGCGGTGCGCGATCACCAATCCAGAACATTTCGGCCCCATCTGTTCTGCGAGCTCAACAATTGTCACTTATGTTTAGAGACTCTTCGAGCTATGTCGGCAACCTTGGTTCTCATGCGGGTAAGTCTCTTTATTTCCGATGCGATCTCAAAATCAAATTCCGAGCGTAGCTCTTTCCATTGCCCTTTGGGTGACTTTAAGGCTTCTGATGAGGCCCATTGTAAACGATCACGTTTCAGAGCCACAATTATGTAATAATAAATTATATTTATTTTGCAAATAGGTTTTTTTTTACACGTCAGTTTAAACTAGATGATAGTTTCCTAGCTGACTACCCCGAGAAGAAACACCGAAACAAACTCAGGGGTCAAAGTATCTTCTAAAGTCCTAGTCCATACAGTAAACCTGTAATGGTCAAATCTGAACTATCTGGCATTAATAGTAATAAGGCCAATAGGCATTAAATCCACCTTTGTATCTACTTAATGTTGCATGAAGATTAAATAAATAAATAATATATTTTTATTTCAACCAGTACTATGTAGGTATGTACCTACGTTCGGAACAAACGAAAAGGTACATTCCTAATTTAAAAGTTCCATCGTGGCTTAGCGGTTGTTAGCTACAGCGCTGCGTGTCGCAGGTTCGATTCCCACGCGGAACAAATATTTATTTACAGCCTATATCCAGTCTTTTACATAACAGACGGTGGTCTACAGGTGCACCTCTACATGATCCTTCGGAGTAAATAAGTCTGCACTTCTGCAGGGTTGTTCGAAAGTCTTCGCAGTCCTAGAACTCAAATGGCAACTTAAGAAACACAGTGGTGTTTTATTTATTTAAATTTTATCGAAAATCGATCAAAGCGTTTCGTAAAGTGGGCGGAGACTCATACAGGTTAACGCACTCACGTACACAGTGACCTAACGTGTGTCATGCTGTTTTTTGAGGAGATTTATTTTTAATACCATTCAATTAAAAAAAAACTAATTAAATAAGTAAACAGGCAGTATTATTGAAATTATTAACCTGAGATCTTATTTTTATATAAGTTACTAGCTGCTCCCAGCGGCTTTGGCCGTGTGATAGCAGTAAATTATCCTAAGGGAACATACTTTCGGGATAAAAAGTATCCTATGTCCTATTCCCGGACATGGTCTATCCGTGTACCAAGTTTCATCACAATCGGTTCTGCCATTTAAGCGTGAAGACGTAACAAACAAAGAAACTCACTTTCGCTTTTATAATATTAGTAAGAACATTTGACAAGTTTTTAGCTTTTTTTTGTTTCTACTGTTTTTTTTTTTATTTCGTCCACTCGGACGAAATTAGCCTTCATGTATTACGAATTAATGACATTATATCGTACTCATCTATTGTCGACCAGAATGGTCCGTCTACCTATCTGAGCCGAGTGCATTCGGACGTTGTTCTCCGAATCTATTTTTGAAAGTAGTTCACAACGTGTGGGTGAACTATATAGTAGCTTGTATCTAACCTATCTACATACCTATATACAACATTCGTATGCGAAACCCGAAACACGTCTCTAGTATATTTATGTAAAGAATCTATGTACAAAATTTCATAATTGTATCATGAAAAATCACAAAGTTATAACCTTGTTATGTCAGCAAAAATGCATAGTCACCGGGCCATCCAGGCGACTGAGGGTTTGTTTTACACTTGTAGCCAGCTGTTTGCTGGCGCCTCATGCCTGCCATGACCAGCCGTGACATGTGTTTAACCTAGTGTCGGTGGTGTCCAACTTATGACCTTTTTAAATATAATATGGTGTAAAAACTGTTGGAATCCATTCAGTTACTGATTCTGAACAAACTATATGTAGGTATTCAGGTTTCGCATATACTAAAAATAATGTTGTATAGATATAGGTCCGATGCCCTGGTTAGGGTCGCGGGAATCCGATGGATGCGTGACGCACAGGACCGAACGTTGTGGCGACGCTTGGGGGAGGCCTATGTCCAACAGTGGACGTCTTTTGGCTGATTTGATGATCAGATATGAGATATAAGTTGCGAATGTCTGTAAGTGGTTTGTCATCTAGTTAACTTTCAAAGTCAGTTTTTTTAAACAATCCCTTGTGAACACTGGAATAAACTCTTCCATCTTCCAATAACTTCTCTCGCTCTAAGGTGGAGCTAAAGAGCGTGTCAAACTTTTAGTGACTAAATCCCACCTCTGTGTCCTTCAGTTGCACTTTGCGTAATAAGCCAATACTTAGCATAGCATAGTCTACCTTATAATGTTCCCACTGTTAGGACTCAGGCCTCCTCTCTAGGAGAGGGAATGGGCTGTAACCACCCACGGGCCCAGTGCGGGTTTGTGAATGTCACATGTCTTCGAATTTTTGGTTCTAGGACATGCCGGTTTCCTCACGATGTTTTCCTTCACCGTTTTGAGAGCAGTAGTGATGAAATCAATTACACAAAGCCAATACTTAACTTCGCTAAAACTAACCATCATTCAAATCTCTCGCGGACGGCGAACCATGGGTAGCTCGCTTTCCGATCGTCCGGTAACCGTCCGGACCGAGCCCAAGACGTCGGTGGCGCGCACTGTTCCCGCGTGCCTCAAGGAGTTGTCAGTAACAGCAGAGGCCCAGCTGGGTAGAAGCCTATCGGGGCCACGGCCAGGGTTATCCGAAAGGAAGCTCGTGCCTTGGTTTGAAGGCTAGAAGGAACGGGGTGGGTTTTTAGTCAGTAAGAGTCTGACACTATCTCCCGCTCCACCTAAGGGCGGGGGTTGTCATAAGATGATATTTGCCCACCGTAAAAAAAAAAAACCATCATTCAAATCTGAATCAGAACCTACCAGATTTTAAACCAGTAATATCTACATTTAATTTAGTTACTTGATGACAAGAATAGCACCTGTATAAATACACTTGTTTTCTAATCATATCGCACCTAGACTAGAGTTATAATATAGTAGGTATGTGTAAGTATATGTTTGTATATATGTCGCAGGTTTTTCACAAAATTAGGTTTTTGATCAAAAACCGGTAGATGACAAATCTTCAGCTCTATTTCGTCATAAACCTGTAAAAGTTCAGATTTCTGATCAAAAACCTGAACTAGTTTAGGTTTATGATCAATCTGCTACTGCCTTTAACGAACCTGTATCGACCAATTAACTGAGTTGGCGTGAAATTGCTTCAAAGATGTCTTTATTTGGAGGTCAAGGTTTTAAGAAATGCTCGTGTGAAAAATCTAAAGTACGCTGCAAGATTACTCGGTTTGCATGCAAAAAAAAAATGTTTTATGCAACTCTAGATGTCACAAGTCTACAAACTGTCATAATAAATAATTTATAATAAGAGATTTATAAAAAAAGCAAGCACGTGGTAAACTTTTCTTTATTACATTTTTTTTTAATTTGACTCTGTTTAGTCGTATTTAATAGTAATTAAAAATCAGGTAAAATTGAAACATTATCATAATTAGATTGAAGAACGAGAATATTGATTGGACCATGGATGTAAAATTTTAATAAATAAAAAATTGTGATTTTGTCATAAAACAAAGCAATTTTGCCCAGAACTTCATCATAAACATAAACCAGTTCAGGTTTTTGATCAAAAATCTGGACTGTAATAGGTTTATGATGAAATTGAGTTTAAAATTTTTCATCTTCCGGTTTTTCATCAAAAACCTAGGTTTTTGATCAAAAACCTAATTTTGTGAAAAACCTGCGACATATACTTCACGATCGAACGGATTTGTATGAATTTTTGCACACGGGACCATGACACACCATGTCCTGGAATAGCATATTGGGTTATTAATCCTGGAAGTATGTGCCCTTGGAATAATCTGTATATAGGGTTATTTGTAAAACGCTAACAACCTTGCAGGACTGTATTACTAACATCATAAACAACAACTTTTGTTCTATGACTTTACAAAACATTATTCATTTACCAAAAATAAACCTTTAAGATTTCGTTGTTCTATCTAAGACATTTCAACTCTGTATATTGCTATACCTACCTACTTTTGTATGCCGCAACGCAAGCGCATCAAGCATCTTCGCAACCCGATCTCCACTCCCATATACAAATGTACTATCGCTTGCTTTGCATAGACTTCGTAATATTTAGAACGTTCAATTTCAATTTTTTTTTTTGTATGAAGATCTGATGAACTAAAATATGATGCACTTTTATAAGACAGAACAAAAGTTGTTTACGATGTTAGTAACAGCCCTGAGAGGTTGCCAGTGTTTTACAAATAACCCTGTATACAAACGAAATATTAGTCACAGATTTATATCACTTACAAACTTAAAATTATGCGGGTAGGTTACTTGTTTATTTGAAGCTTTATGCACAAGAATTGTACAAAGGACGAATTTCACGAAACTCCACCCCAAAGAGTGTAACGGGGGTTGGATTGGAAGTTTATATGGAGAAACCTACTATCAGACGGGCGAAGCCGCTGGCAGAAGCTAGTATCGTATTCTATTTTCACACGAGTTCAGCTCTAACAGAACCTAGTCAATCGACAAGCTGCTTTTCCATAAATAAGAACTTTGTTAACAATTTTATTTTGCAACCACATTGATATTCGATAATATCATGGAGAAGTTCAAAACAAACATTTAGTAGGCACATAAGCGAAAACGATGCACATCCTTCACATTTAAAACACATTGTTTGATTACTAATTAGCGACCAACGAAGTTCAATGGTACCTACCTAGTCAATGCATCAATAAAGTAGGTTGACATGATAATGTTAGCTATAAATACAGCAGTAAATATATTATTTATATACCTCAAGAAGCGACGCTGTCTACTCCAACAAATACATGTGTGTAGGTGCGATTGTATAAACATGCATAATCAAACATAGTAGATACCCACAACGTATTGTGTACACATCGTTTGCGAAATCGTTTAATACCGGCTCACTTTTTTAACATCAAAATCCGAAACAGGTACGCATGACACAATACTTATAAACAGACGCACATTATTCAGCTCCTTTAAAAGTAAAATGAACAACCTACCTTTAGTACAATGTCAAAATATCACAAGTTTTTTCTACGCTGTTTGTAAACAAAGACGGAGTGGAACGCGCGCGCACCCGCGTGGATTTGTAAGTTTTGAGCTCCGTCGATTCGGCCGAACGCACCACGCCCGCGCAGCGACTGGTCGCGACTACAAACCCGTCTAATTATAAATCGAGTAACACAGTACAGCCTGCTCGAAGTTGTCCCGATAACAATGTTATTGACGTTTAGTGCAGTCTCAGAACAGCGAATTATAGTCCGATAAACTAATTGCGAGCCGGCTGATTAAACTACATTAGTAACGCCTTGTAAACAATACCACAATAGAATTTGTTTTGTTTGTATTCAAACAGCCAAATAAATAAAAATTTCCACGCTGTTACGCGACCATAAATGGTTTTCTTGTTTCATGCTTTATAGGTACATCATTTTCCGTGCATAAAGTTTTGGATAGCTAGAGATGGGAGATGGGTTTGATCAAAGTATTTGAGGTTTTCTGAAGGTTTCAGGTGACTGCGGAACTTCTAATATGGACCGCTAATCTCTTTCAAAATTAGTACTCGATTCGTTTTTTGGAATACAAAAATCTGCTTAGGATTCTGAATTATTGATCACTATTACTTCTTTCGCAGGAGAACCAAGGTCACCGACATAATCCGAAGAATCGCCAAACTAAAGTGGCAGTGGGCAGGGCACATAACTCGTAGAATGCATGGCCGATGGGACCGAAAGGTTCTAGAGCGGCGACCGCGCGCGGGAAAACGCAACGTTGGAAGACCTCCCACAGGACTGACGACCTGGTGAGAGAAGGGGGAATGTGGTGGATGCGAGACGCAGGATCGGTCGTTAGGGCGACCCTAGGGGGAGGCCTATGTCCAGCAGTGGACGTCTTTTGGCTGAAATGATATATGATAGATACTAAAGGAAGCTATTGACGACGTTGGTTCAGAAGAAGCAAAGAAGTGACTAAAAACTTCTTTGTTCTACCTCTCTGGCAACAGACTCTTGTCTATGTCAAAAGTTTCGTAGTTTGTCAAGCACAGAATTTAATTTTCTAAAATAATTGCGCTGTATTCGACAAAAAGATAATTATAATAAGTTAGAAACCTAAATTAAGCAAAAATGCCACTAGCCATAATAACAAGGTGAATTTGTTTTTAAATTGACGCTTTACTAAATAATTTTTTGCAAGAATCAGTAGGTAAAGGTAAGGTAGGGAGAACTTTTAAGTAGTTTCAGGTATAATTCTAGTGGCATATTATATTATTAGTGTTATGCAGCTGCCTGGGCGTTTGTCTGTAGGTTTAGCTTGCTCACGCAACTACAGACCTGTCCGTTTGTGTCAGGTATTTCAACTATTACGGAAGACGTAGCATTACAAGGCCACTCGTATATTCGACTTAGTCGACCGATGACCTGATGAAAGTCACGGAAACCCACTGGATACGAGACGCATGAGACCGGACCAATCGACGTGGCGACGCCTGAGTGAGACCTATGTCCAGCAGCTGACATCTTTCGGCTGAAATTATGATGATGAGTTCAACTGTCTGGCAATCTGCCAACAGCATCATCTGGTTTCTGACGACGACGGTCAATGTTTGAGAAGCTTCCTGGTTTGTGAACTCTACCTTTAGGTCAAATCAGAAACCCAAAGTCGGAAGCTTCTTCTTCTCGTGTCGATTCGACTCAAATCCTTGAGCACAGGCGAAGGGTAGCCAGCCTTTCGGTGTTTTACAGGATGCTTTTTGGAGAGTATGCGCCGGAATTGCAGGACTTGATTTCGCCATCTCAATTCTACCATCGGACAAGCCGACGTACGATGAGTATCCACCCATACGTTGTTGAAACCTCTACGGTTCGGACTAAGCGTCGCCTCGTCGTTTATACCACGTACATCGAAGGAATGGAACAATTTGCCTGCTGTGGTCTTCCCGTCCGATTATAATTTGGGTTTCTTCAAGGCTAGAGTGGCTCTTAATAAACTAATGCGCCTCACCATCTGAGATTGCATCACTGCTTACCATCAGGTGGGATCGCAGTCAAGCACTAGTTTATATGAATGAAAAAAAAATTGTCCGATCAATATTTAGGCACCTGGACTGCTCTGTCGTTGGCTACGTTTAAGGCCGAGGCTCCACCAAAGCGGAGACGAGACGAGCGGAGAGATGTTTTTTAAACAACAAATAGAATTGTGTTATTAACACATCTCTCCGCTCAGCTTCAGTGGAGATCGCTGTGAGGAGATGTGTAATATTTGTATGACGCGATTGAAGCGGAGATGTGAGCTGTGCACGGACGTCGCGCAGTGGAGACGAGATATGTGAGCGGCGGCGGCGTGCAGTGAGCGATATTACCCTCCCCCCTCTCGCCCGCCAGCAACCCGCAGATCCCCGCGCGCGCGCCGGCCGGCCTCGGTGCCTCGCACCCGAGCTAAAAAACATCTCTTCCTTCTCGCACAGCACACATCTCTGCTTTGGTGGAGCCCCGGCCTTTGTCATGGAGAGTTTCAAGTTGGAAGCTGCACCGATACTACTATTATATCGATGCAGCTTGCAGACTTTGTGTTTCCGACTACCCTCGGTTATGACGATAATGAAAATTTAATTCCAGTGACGCACAGTCGAGGCACAGCCTACTCTTTATATTAAGCATTACTGCCGTCTTCACGTGCATTTGTACCAAAGTTCTACTTGTGCTAACAGCTCTCAGTAAGTAACCTATACAATGCAGATAATTGTCTCTTTCTTTCAGTCCATGTGCGATATGACCGTTCATTGTACACCATACCAAATTTCATCAAAATCTTTTTAGTAGTTTAACCGTGAAAGCATGAGACACAGTTACTTTAACATTAATAATATTGGGCATAGGCCTCCTCCAAGTGTCGCCACAATTAACGATCCTGTGCGTCTCGCATCCATCGAATTCCCGCAACCTTGGGGAGGCCTATGTCCAACAGTGGACGTCTATCTGCTGAAATAATGATGATGATAATAGTATTAAATATGAATTAATTTGTTAAAACTTTTTACAGGAATGATATTCATAGAACCTGATGAACATCCAGTGATTCAAGATCACGTTACTAACTTTCACAATAATGCACATTTATTAAGTGGAAGATTTTTAAACGACTCAGATGATAGTAAATGTGCAGAGAGAGACATCTACGAGTACCTCTTGTAAAAAGTATATGTCCTTTCGAATACCGTAATTAAAGACACAATAGAAAGTTAATGCTGCCCCCGTTAGTAAAAAAGACGCATCTAACTTTTTTTCCAGATTTGAGTTATATACATTGCCGGAATCAGGAAAACAAGGCGCATCTGCCTGTATTTCTTATACTTTGCTAACTTTCTCCAGTGCGGTTTTACCACAAGGAAAAAAGGCCCGATTTCCCGTTTAATTCATAAAAACATTTTTTTATCCGTTTTCGTTTTTGTTAGATACGTCTTTTTAACTATCAGGGGCAGTGCGGGACTTCTCCAAAATGGATACACAGGTTTACGGTACTTTCATTAAGTCCGTCGTGCCACCGTAGACAGTATCCATGGACGCGTAACTTCATACAAGCGTATTCGTTATTATACGCTTAGTGTACGCCTGCGTGTACTATGAAGCTACACAAACATGGACTGTAGGCGTAAAAGGTGTATTAAAAGGCAGCACATCTTTTTTAAAAAAGCACACGGTAAAATCTGCGAACAAAACACATTTTTTTTAGCAATTGCTCTAGAAAAGGAGAACACGAAACTCTATTGATTTGTAACGATAGGTCATTGGACTCGCTCAGCTGACGTTTTCTTAAAGAAATTAATTTCATACATGCGTAAATTAATACGAGTTTTAAAAAAGGTAATTTATTTATTAATTTTATCGTTACAAATCGATAGTGTTCCATGTACCGGATCGACCCTCTACGGGGATTAAAACGATCAAAACTTAGCGGTGTATATAACTATGAATATAAATAGATGTATAATTAAAACCAGAAGTTTTTTATTGTAACTTTATTAACTTCAAATAAAAAGATAATACAATGTTTGCAATTATAACGCCGGCTGTGCTTTTACAATCTATAGATTAAAACTTCAACATTCTTATTCATTCAATCGTAACTCTTAGACTAATAAGGCTACCCTTAAATTCTACCACTTTCACTCTTAAGTAAGGGCCAATGAATGCAGTTTAGTTTTTTTTATTATTGCTTGCATAGTTTAGTAACCGCACGATATAAAAAAAGTCGATATAATTATTAGGAATTCTGAATCTAAGTAGAATTCCTTACAATATTATGCATTGATATAAATTCGCTAGCATCCTTACAAAAATCAACTATTATTACAATAGGGAATATGTATGTGATTCAATATGGATTAATTACATTTTTTTTTTGTAATCTTTATTATGTCAATATTTTTAAATATAATTTTGTTTTGAGATAAAATAACCTGCTGGATCAAATACCTAATGGAAAGTCACTAATCAGAGGAAACGTGACGTCGTAGTCTATGATAACACACATAACATCGAGTGCGTATAATTGCAGTGTAACTTCGCTTCACCACTAGTTTATCATCATAGACTTTGACGTGACACCAAGCGCGCCAAAATGGCGGTCCTTTAAACTACCCGTGTCGGTTGGGTTTATATTTTGTTTAATACTTTTTTTTTTTTGATGATATAGTACTTATTTTATTACTATTTCAGAACTATGTGAAATATCAAATAAAATTATTTAAATAAACACATGCATATTCCCTATTCCACACCCAGTACAACACTATAAACGCTCGCACCTAAACCTGTGCCCTGATAAAAATATAAGAATCTACTACAACCAATCAAAACAATTGATTCGATATTATAATATACACCCAAACGAACAAAATACAACGGAATATCACACGATCCAATACAAACAGAGCAAGAATATAATGTTTGAAAAGCAAACATGTAATGGAATAAACATTTTACAATAAGTGTATACCTTATGATATGGTAATGATATGATAAAAAATCTACACTGGGTCCAGCCAGCCACCAGAACTTTTATTTTATAAATGATTATTATTTATAATATAACTAACATGCAATTCAATAATAAACCTTACCTATATCACTACCAGTATTTCGTTAAGGCATAACTGAATATTTATATTGTCCAATCTATCAGGAAGCATGTTATCTTAATTTAGTAATTGATGGCATTTTATTGACATTGGTATTTGTAAGCTTCATTCCATAGCCCTGATGTACATGAGTGTAAAATTAAATAAACATAATATCACACTCATGAACATCAGGTTTTATTGTATAACTAACTAGTTTACGAAAGACAAGGTCGAAATTATATAATACGTAAAGAAAGTTATTTTGATTCAATTACATACCTACTAATGCATTGAGTAGGCAATTACAGTAATGTTTAAAAGCTACAGCTTAAACTCGAATATGAAATTAAAACTTAAAGAAAATTGATTCAATATTTTTCTTTACATAGAATTGCAAGTAGGTCTCAAATCTTAAACACCCATTTACACGGAGATAAGGCCCTATGTTGGTGGCGAGAATGTGAATGCATGCGAGGTTCTTTATTCTTTAATGTACACAAACAATTTATACAAACAGTTTGTAAAAGTACAGTTGATGTACATTGGCGAGCTTAAACCACAACTGGGTTTTCTTACAGCAAACCACACAAAGGAGAATGAAAAAATACATTTTGAGGAACCTTCAATGTTCAACAAAGTAAATTCAATCAACAAAGGTTCCTAGTCGATTATCGCACTTATATGCGTTTAATTGCGATTATCGCAATTAAACGAAAACTCGCCTATTTATCGTTATCGCAAACGTTCTATTTGCGAATAAAGGAAGTATGTACTTATATAACGTTTTTTTTTAACAAAAATCTTTCTCCATGTAAATGAGAGTTTATTGAAAAAAACCGCTGCAAAAACAAAATATCAGAGAAACTCGAATAAAACTGAATACATTCAAATACAACACAGTTGATTTAATCAAATATTTTAATCCTAATTGTTACTACTTTATAATCAAGTGCACTTAATGAATTCTCACTACATTAATAGTTCCATTTGTTTGAGTCGTTTTTAGCGTACTTATATACCTACAGAAATACTAAATGTCCCATGTAAATGGTCCACAGTAACTGAAAGTACAGTCACAGAGAGAGCGTCGTCTCCTTATTGTTATATCTGAGCATAAGCACTCTTTATTTGTTCCCTACGATGCCTACTAGAATATTATTAACTAGCGGTGGGCGTTTCAAAAATCAACCGTTTTCAAAGACCGTTTTTTGTTCTGAAACGTAACAACCGTTTTTCATCCTGCGACTAGTCTTCGTTGCACAAACCAGTCTTTGAATTACTGTATGCAAATGGTTATCTTACTATTAAGAAAATAAGGTCGAGAATCTATTGATTCAACTATCACACTCGTCGCATCGTCGTTTCAAAACCATTTATTGCAATGAAAAATGTACGTTATAGTTATGAACATTAAGTTCATTTTGGGTACATACTGGGTTTGAAACGACGACGCGACGAGTGTGAACCAGTTATTACAATGAAAAATTTACTTTATTTTCATAAACATAAAGTTTATTTTGCATTATATTAACTGGTTTTAAAACGACGAACAAACGTTTTATGCAACTACTTCACTCAACGATAGTTTTGTCTTCAAACAAGTCGCGACGAGAACCGTTTTTAACTACCGTTTTTGACTTCGCAAGATCGTTTCTTCGTTCAAAAATTCGACAACGACCCACCACTATTACTGACCAAGTTGAACATAGGATCCAACTCTACATGGGTCACTAAGTACCTCGCAAATGACGTATACGCTTGTAGGCATGTCTGTCGATAATTCGATATAACAACTGAGCATGATAATTTGACTTTTGAATTCATGTACTTAGTGTATGCAAAGCATTCAATTCCCAAAAACCTTCTCTCCAATATAATATTTTCTAAAAGCAAATGACTAGACCTTCATGAAATTCCGTTTTTACTATAGATAGAAATCATTCGAAATGTGTACGTTTTTGTAACAGTACCCCTAGCCAAGTTGATTATCTGCAATCGTTAACGCTAGTAGAAAACTTCTAATATATGAATGACGTCATCTCAACGCTCAGTCACGTGGTCAGAACAAAAGAATCGGGGGCGTGGCCAACTCGAGGCGTTCGACGCAAGAAAAACGGTTGTAACTTGGCTAGGAGGGCAGGACTTCAAGGCAAAATTGATCCTTATCAGCAGTACTATGATCGCTCACCGGGTTTACGATTTACTATTCTCATAAATAGAGTATATTAATACTTTTATTTATTTCTAGTAACTTTGGTTACCGCCGTGAAGTCTCATATAAATTGCCTGTATATCTTGGACCTTATTTATATAAAAATAAGGCTGCTTATTGTTACCGTCATGTTTGTTACTTGTTACGTATAATTCACAGGAGGAACTCGACGGCGGCGTTGGTTTGGGGGTTGTTATATATCGTGGATCGTATTATATCTCATGGACGGAGATTACGTTCACTTACTAACATTGTTCCATATTGTTAAAATTATGTAACTGGGTATCGGGCAATATCACACGCGATATGCTTAATATTATGTATGTACTTATTAATTTGTGTATTGGAATGGCGTATTGTACACCAAGTCTAGTTCCTGTATCACAGTTGGCTTACTGCCTGAAAGCCTCGGATCTTCGATATCTTTGCTACTCATACAACTATTTATTAGTTTTATTTAGTCCCTAATATAATTATGCCATTATTTAACTTGTAAATTAAGATTCATGTAATGGAGATTCAGTATAAATTACGTCGTTTGTGTTTTATTTGATTACTTTAATTTTAACTTAAAGGGGTCACGTCTTACCGAGTATTATTTCAGTTACAATTGGTAATGGACGATTCTATTCTCATTTATTATTTATTCTCAAACTGATAAGCATAAATCTTTTGCAAAAGGAGAATATTGATGTATAAATATTTTTAGCAGCCTCGCTAATACCACAGTGTATCTATACTACTTGCAGTGAGTCAAAGTCCGTACGAAACACCGAA
Source organism: Mythimna lalbum (assembly GCA_949319445.1). Taxonomy (NCBI): domain Eukaryota; kingdom Metazoa; phylum Arthropoda; class Insecta; order Lepidoptera; family Noctuidae; genus Mythimna; species Mythimna lalbum. Next base: position 16,815,333 of record OX439346.1, on the reverse strand, counting down.
ATGTGAGTTATCAAAATGAGTTGAAAATCTGTGCTCCACGTCAATCATGAATTACTCATTTTTGCATTTTTTTATTTTTGTTTTTACAGCATTAGATAAAGCTACAATAAAAAAATATGTCAACGATACCTATGCAATTTTGTGCGTATATAAGAGGGTTTTTATATTGCGCCATCTTCCAAGCATCAACCCCACAATATTTTTTTCCATAATATTTTATTTGCACACACGGGCTTTATACCCTTCTTGTGAAGTGGGAAATCATCAGACTTTTAAGATCTGCGCCCAGAGAGACAAGAGACGTGCAAATGCGATCCGATAGTGATCTCCTGTTAGTGATCGCGTCCGTATTCTGTGTAACAGATTGCATGCAAATTGGAACCTTACAAACTATCCCACCCCGTATCGCATCTCTGTGAACGCTAAGCTTAACTGACTGAAATCTTGTTTAGAACGGGAGAATTCACTGGATGATTTCCCAGCTCAAAAAGACCCCAGTTCCTTCGCGTTCCAGGGCCGTGGTTATTCTTTGGAACAATGCCCAGCTCTATTAATCCCCTTGGATTTATTTGCGCTAACCCCTTTGTCGACCCACTGAAAGTAGCTAGATGTACGTAGACTGTGCTAAAACTAAGAAGGCTTTTGACTACCACTATATAGAAGAGCACTGTTTGAACCCTTACACGTTAATATTTAATAAAAAATAATGCATCTCTAAACTATACGTGTCTATAATGGAAGCATTAACAATCGGTCAATTCCGTGAGTGCCAAGTTGCCTAAGCTTAATAATTAAATGCGTAAAAATGAATAAGGATTAAAATTGCTTGAACACAACCTTATTCATCAATGAGCCGAATACTGAACTCGTTCAAGCAATTTTGACCCTTACGTCATTATGGTCCATCTTTTACATTTTGATATAATGACACACCCGCAGTGCTATACACAACCTGAGTTCACTAATTATAACTACCAAGTACTTTTTCCCCATTGGAATATAATGTTTTAAAGCGCAAACTTTAGTCGTGTTAATGTATGGAAGATTAGGATCGATAGAATCATGGTCAGTCTTAAATATAAATAAACAATAAGAAAATTAACTAGCATCGGTCTTACATGAATAAATAAATTAATAATATTCTATATATTGCATGCTATTCACGAAGATTCGATTCGATGTTTAATTTATACATAAATTATGAGATTACAATAATAGTATAATTTCTGGGTAGCGCTGCCGATACGATCGTCATCATTTGGGTTTAAGCAACACGTTTTTTTCTTCTTCCATTTTGTTCTGTCAACCGCCACACTATCACTAACTCCTTTTTCTTTCATATCACTCACACAATCGACGATTACGATTCGCTGTATTGTATGTGGGCTGCACGTTACTAAGCCGCTTTATCAAACGCGAAGAGCACATTCAATGCGACGTACTTTATTTCAGCCGAATTGTAATCTAGCTAAACGTGAGGTAGTCATATCACATCACGGAGTTGTTTTCAGACGATACGACTGCGACATAACCCAACTCATAACTCTTTTATTAACATGCGTTTCATCCCTCTTCACATAACCATACTAAGACCAACGATTCCCATTCGACTTTTCAGTCAATAGTTCCACTTCTCATACACTCATTTCTTACTTTATTCATTTTCGTCTTTCCACACGTCCATCTAAATATTCTCATCTCCGCTACATGCAATCTGTTTTTCATCCGTCTCTTTCACAGCCTAACATTCATATACATATGATATAACTAATTTGATGCATTCGTTCGCACGAATATTTATCTACGGATCTAAATTGCTCTTAAGAAAAAAGGCATAATGAAATTATTGTATGCGTATAGATTATACATCAAATTGGTTCAGAAAAAATGTTCAGATCGTACCTTCAGTGCCACCCTGTACCCAGTTAAGAAAAGACCCATAACGAAACCAAATGGTTTAGCAAGTAATTTTGCTCGATATCGCATATACGTAATACGTAGACTCAGCTCCGCTAAGGGTTTTTCTTACAACCAAAAGAGCATAACACAGTTATGCACGTGTTACGAGTGTAGTCTACAAATTGTTCAACTTTTACTAAAGTAATTTAAATCTATTAATCACATTCTTTATAATATAATTTAGCTTTCGGGCTTATTGAAATAATGAGAAAAGCCAACACTTTAGGCCTCAACTAAATACCTTAATTCTTGCAATAGCAACGCCACACAGTGGGCTGAAATTCACGTTTCATAGACATTCAACATTTTTTTTTAAGTGTCGCTTTTTTTGCTTGGTAACGATTGGGAATACCTTCTACATGCCTTATAAAATGAACTTTTAGGTTTATAATCGGAAACAGCGCACTCAGATTTTTTTTGGAAAAAAATTGTATGGAGTCGGCATAATAAATGATGATATCTCCATTATCGCACAATTGCGCCTAATATCCTCTTAGATTATTAATATATGAATTATTTTGGATTTTTTGACATACTCCATGCCAAGGTCAAACATGCGTTTTTTTTTTTAAAAATCGTTAAAAAATTATCGTTTTTTTTATTTTTTCGTTTTTTACTATTATTCCATTTATTTATTTTTACACATATAAATTACATTTTTAAATATTAATATAAAAAATAAAAACATTTAAAAATATAAAAAATAGTAGCCCTATTATTATTATTAAAACCAAAAATATGATGTAAAAATTTAATATTAAAATGATTACAATAAAAATATATGATAAAATTAATAAGACAATGAATAAAAATAGTGCCTATTCTGAATCACTATCTTCAGAGTCGAACTCAGAGTCAGAATTTATTTGAGCAATATCCCTAAACTCGAATTCAGGTGTGTGAAGATTCAGCAGATCCAATGTTTCATCAAACAAAGGTTTCTTTTTTTTTGCATTCATCGTTGGTCTTACTGCTGAAATAAGCGGGTCTGACGAAAGAAGAAGGAAATTAAAAATATTTTCATTGGAACTCACTCTGCTCTTCTTACGTGAGTGATGTTCTCTGAATCTTCTGAAACAAGGACGTTCCTTGCTTCCGAAGCTTCTTCCGATAAACTTCCAATCGGTACTATTGCGTTAAAAGCAATAATTTCGGCTCCATGAAGCAGTATCGTGTGCACTGTTGATGGCATGTAGTACCAGTTGTACAATTCAACATATTTCTCAGCAGTTATGTACGCATATTCTTTAAATTTCGAAATATTTATGGGTTCTCCTGAAGTTATGGCTTGCAAAATTACAGCAAATCTTCGGATCAGATCTTTATCTAGTCCTGTGATAGCCGCAGTCTTTTCAGGAAATTCAAAAAATCGTCGTGCTGTGTTGCCGTCGTTAGTTGTGCCATAACCTTGTTTTACGACATCGATTAATAAGTTGAGCTCCGTTTTGAACTTCGCTTGGATAGTTTTCTTTCTTGCATCCACTGCAGCTCTTTCACTATCCCCTCTAGCAAACCACTTCTTAATATCTAATATTTTATTATATGCGATATGCAAAAGACATTCCATCATGTTTATGCGTGCATGTAGTGAAGAAAGTCCGAGCTCCATCAAGTCATCTTCTGTTGATTTCTTTTTAACTTCTTCCAAATTGTTCATCTCCGAAGGTTTCGCCAAACAAATGTAACACGCTGCATTCGATCTTACGTTAGGAGAAAGGTATGTTTTTATTTTAGCATCTACCATGGTGAGCATTAGCTTATGACTCACCATGTTGCTATCACATTCAGATGGTTGGAGACCCGATATCTCAGCTTTGACTCTTTCATTTTCTCCCTTCACCACTGTTTCACTTTCTTTAACAAAGGTGAACTGTACTGGACGACAATACGCTGCTGAGCAAGGTTTCGGGTTCTCCCAAACTGTGATGTCTTCACATGTCATCTTCAGTGGTGATAACGAAGTCATGAAGATACTAGAGTCATCTTGTGTAGAATCCATCTTTTGTTTGTATCTGCTTTGGCTGGATGCTCCGTCGAAACCGTATTTTGATATTAAAATGAGTTCTTTATTTTGTATACTGTCTGGCAAAGATTTAATTATTCTTTTTGCTGTCAGATCTAGCAAAGCTTGCAGTGAAATTTTTGCTGAGGAATCTGTCACCGTAATTGATTTTTTCGGTTCAGGTGGAAAGCACACATTTTTCTCTTTTTGCACGCAGTTATACGAAGAGTACAAGTGCTTAAGGCCTTCTCGAATTGCTGATTCTCGCAGAGTTATATATTGCCACTTCGATAATTTCAGAGATATCAGTAAACCAAGTGCTTTTTGGGGTGAAAACGTTTCTTTACTGGTTGGTTTTTTAATTAAATCTTGAAGTTTTTCGATTGATTCTGGGTGGTTCACCATATATTCAATCACAGAAGCAATGTTGTTTTGGCCTTCATCTTTAAACTTAGAAATAGTTGCAAATACCAGCTCACTGGAATCTTTGTCTGTCAGGTCTCCACTCCGCCTCTTTTTCTGTTTCGTTCCCAAGTCTTCAAAAGGTTTACGATTTGAGATTTTTCGTTTCGTCATTGTTCCAGTTGATGATGTAGATGGCTCCAAAAGAGAACCAGTAGCGCTTGACGATGATTCCAAAATAGTACTTGATGATGGTTCAGAAATTGGCATTATAGGGCTTCCCTCGTTTTGAGTAATCGATTTTAAATTTTATTTAAGCAACTCGGCCAATCAACATCAGCCTCGAGCCAACTTTCGTAGTCACTTCGGAACCTCTCATATTTCCGTTGTGTTGATTCATATCGTTTCTGTGCAGCCCTAGTGAATCTTCGGCAAAATTCTTTTAAAGTCACACAATCTTCTTCAGATACACTGTTGTTTAAACGAGATAGCACGGTTTGAAACAAAAAATTATAGTCACTGAGTTTGTTAGCGTTTTTCAAAATAACGAACAAATATAAGTTTGTTACGATGCTTGCCATGATGTTTGTACTTTCAACGATTGAAGAATACTAAATTAATGTCTTTTAGTACGCTCCTATTTATTGCGTTGCGATCGACTTTAATGTATGTGCCTGAAAAACTAATTTAGTAATTACCCTCTTAATTGCTAACTTATGAGAACCCAATTATTTAATAGTTATAGGTATTCAAAAAGTCGGTAGATAGTTAAAATGTCATTAACAAACAATAATTTCCTGATTTTTTTTGGGAATTTTGAGAATCATTAGATTAGATAAATACTATTTCAGATTTTAGCTAATGAGTTTTTAGCGAATTTCACTTAATTTGATTGTTTTGCGTAAATGTCTAGTCTATACATCCATGTTAAGCTTAATATTAGTAAAAAACGAAAAAATAAAAATAAAAAAATTTTTTAACGATTTAAAAAAAAACGCATGTTTGACCTTGGCATGGAGTATGTCAAAAAATCCGAAATAATTCATATATTAATAACTTAAGAGGATATTAGGCGCAATTGTGCGATAATGGAGATATCATCATTTATTATGCCGACCCCATACAAATTTTTTCGAAAAAAAATCTAAGTGCGCTGTTTCCAATTATAAACCTAAAAGTTCATTTTATAAGGCATGTAGAAGGTATTCCCAATCGTTCCCAAGCAAAAAAAGCGACACTTAAAAAAAAAATGTTGAATGTCTATGAAACGCGAATTTCAGCCCACTGTGCGCCACTCTAATTATTAGGAAACAGCCAATTCTTTTTCTGGAGCAAAAGTAATGGAACACTTTCTGAAAAATAAAAAGAAACGATTTCAGTTATAGAGAAGATCGAATACGCATATTTTAGACATATCGCTTACCATCAGGTGAGATGGTGGTCAAACGCAAGCCTATCAATAATAAAAAATATATATATACATTTTTACGTCAGAACGCAAAATAAATGTAAAGATTTACTAACACACACGGTCAAATTCGATTAGCTGGCAAAACAACGTGTACGATATTTAATTAATATAAAATAATAATAAAAAAGTAAAACAAGCAGTCATCTTGTACGTCAAGTAACCAATTAAAGTGGTTAAGTCACAGCTAGAACTGCTAATTGGTTAAAAACCACCAAAAAAACTGGCAAGAATTGGCCAGAAGTATTTTCGACCAGTTAAAACGACTTAAAAACAACTAAAATTTACTCAAACAACTGTTAGGTTGGTAGGTTATTTTTTGTAGCCATTTAAAAAAATATTGTTATAGTGATTCAAGGAAAACAACCAACGCGTTTTAATTTTAACTTTATAAGAGTTTTTACTGAAGCCAGCAAAACCAGTTTAATCTAAGAGTATTTATTGTGACAAATATTAAAATAAAAAAGAAAGTATTTATTCTAGGTAAAAAATATCTAATTCGATTGATCGCCAAGGGCTACTGAGGATAGATGGGTTTTGGTCAGCAAGTCTGTCATGTCCTCTAGCTCCACGCAGAGCCGAAAAAACTATTTGATGATCATTCCATCCACAGATCTTTTTCAACGCTATACAAAATTATGTTTAGTTTATGCGAAACCTTAATATAGTTTGTTCAGAATCAGTAACTGAATGGATTTCAATAGTTTTTGCACCATGTTATATTTTTTCCCATAAATATTTAAAATGTCACTCTTTGAACACCACAGACACTAAGTACAACACAGGTCACGGCAGATCATGGCGCGCATTAGGTGACAGCAAACAGCTGGATGCAAGTGCAAACAACCCCTCAATCGCCTGAATGGCCCGGTGACTATGTATTTTTGCTGACATAACAAGCTTATAACTTTGTGATTTTTCATGATACAGTTATGAAATTTTATACATAGATTCTTTACATTATAAATAGAAGTAAAAATATACTCACAAGATATGAATAATATTTACTCCTCATGTGTATATTATGTAAAAATTCGGAGTGAAATGTTCCATTATTATAGTGAATGTGTTGAGATGTGTTATGTTCACTGTGAGATTGTATAATCCTCTATGGGGTTGAACTCTTTGCTTTTCATGTGGGTCTCGTTGTACGCCATCTTGTAACCCCACAAGAGCATAGCTTCCTTGCACGCCAACTGAAACATTATCGTTAATGATAGATTAGTAATCTAATTAGCATATAATTATAAGGGTTGCGCGAATCCAATAGATGCAAGGACCGTTCATTGTGGCGACACTTGGGGGAGGCCTATATCCAACAGTAGCCGCAGTGGCATAGCTAGGCCCTCAGGGACCCCATATCAAACACTTGATTTTTTTAGAGCTCGTTTTGCATTATGATCTCGGATAGGTAAGTTTTTATTGTGATCTTATACTGAAAATGCTAGATCGAACGGAGCTAGCTATAGAGTATTAGAACATTATATCATATTTTCATTATTTTTTTACTAGTAGTTTCTTATCAATACAAGAAAATTGTGGATAACATGTACAATTTTTGCACCCGTCGCGTCAGGGCCCCCTGTAGTGAGGGGGCCCCGTATCCATGATATAGCAGAAACGGCGATAGGCGGTAGCCCATGAGTGGACGCCTTTCGGCTGAAATGATGATAATGAAACATTTCATCTTACTCTAGTTTCTTTTCCGGCAGCGCGAGCTGTATAGTGTTAACGTCGTCAATAATAAAATAAGTGGCGTTTAGTTATTTGCTTCGTTAGATAGAATATAACATTTAACGTCATGCTTTCGCACGTTCCATTCACCTCTGCGGTGAAATCATTATAAATATGACTGAATAGAAACCAGATAAGTAACTAAAAAAATGTTTTCTTCCCAATATTAAAAACCTTCGATATTTTTTTAACAATAATAACGTAGGAGTATGTTAAACAATTTTGATCCAGCATCGCATGTTACTAAAAGAGTTATGAGTGTACACGTGGATGGGTGGAGAGGGAGAGGGAGGGAAAGGAAAAGTTGGATGAATTTTGTGAAGAGTGATATTTAAGAAAAGGAAGTTGTGATAGCATGACGGGTGACAGGATAGAATGGAAGAAAAAAACGTGTTGCGCTGACCCCAAATAACACGGGACAAGGGCAGGAACATGTGGGCTCGCGGACGGCGAGCCATGGTTAGCTCGCGGTCCGATTGTCCGGTAATAGACCGAGCCCAAGACGTCGACGGCGCGCACCGTCCACGCGCGCCTCAAGGAGTTGTCAGCAGCAGGAGGGGCCCAGCTGGGTCGAAGCCTACTGGGGACAGGGTTGGCCGAAAGGGAGCTCGTGCCCCGGTATGAACGGGGGAACGGGGGAGTATGTTGTACGGCTAGAAGGAAAGGGATGGGGTTTTTAGTCAGTAAGAGTCTGACACTATCTCCCGCTCCAAAAAGAGCGGGTTTTGTCATAAGATGATTTTCCCCATCGAAAAAAGAAAAAAGGGCAGGAAGATGATGATGAATACAATTTTTGCCAACGAGGAAGAAAAGAGTAAAGTTGCTGTTCGTGGTTAGTGGTTACTGGCCTTGATTGCTATGTCAGAACTCAGAGGTCCAGCTGGGGTTCGATTTCCACCCAAGACAAATGTTTTTGTGATGACAACGATCATTTGTTGTCTGAATGTAATTTATCTAATACGTATGTATTTAAAAATATATAAGTAAGTTTATCAGTTGTCACTCATATAACTAGTAGCTTAGTTTGGGACTAAATAGCGTTGTGTGATAGTTGTGGAAAAAAAGATCCAAAACTCAAAAGTATCAAAACATACATACATAGTTATGTTATGAAATCTACGGTATTGTTTGGATTTAGACTAAACTGACTGAAAACATGCATCACAGCCAAACGAAGTTATTCAAATACAACAAACTTTTCCACGGTGATACGGACCGATAGTTTTTTTTTTCGTCGATGGGTAAAAATCATCACCGCTGTCCATCCGACCGTCTCTGTTTGTCCGTCTGTCAGCGTGCTGTATCTCATAAACCGTAAGATGTAGAGCTTTTTTTTTTTCTCTCGACGTGGAAAATCATCATTGACAAAACCCGCTCTTGGGTGGAGCGGGAGATAGTGTCAGACTCTTACTGACTAAAAACCCCGCGCCGTTCCTTCTAGCCTTCATACCGGGGCTCTAGTTTCCTTTCGGATAACCCCGACCCCGGTAGGCTTCGACCCAGATGGGCCCCTCCTGTTGCTGACAACTCCTTGAGGCGCGCGGGAACAGTGCGCGCCGTCGACGCCTTGGTTCGGTCCGGACAGTTACCGGACGATCGGACAGCGAGCTACTCATGGCTCGCTGTCCACGAGCCAAGATGTAGAGAGCTGAAATGTTCACAGGATGTGTATTTTTATTGCCGCTACAGCAATTACGAATAAGTTAAAAATTAAAGGAGGTTCATAAACAAGAAACGTTATTTTGTCGACATTTTATTTTGTTAGATTTTAATACACGAAAAGGTGGTAGTGTGGCCCCTGCAGGTTTTTAGCCTTCTTGCATATTTATAATTTAGAAACACGCTATCTAGTATATCGTGCGTGGGCTGTGGAGCTCTGGTGATAGCTGTCGCATATAGCTAACAAAATCCGTGAGATCGTGTTACGTTCGATTATTTGAAACAGTTGAAACTGTTCTGTATTTTATTATTTTTTTCTAGATAAACAAAATTTTACTTTCGGTAATTACAACATTGTCTTTGACAACTTTTCTACTGGATTTTGAAAGTAATTATGCAAAAACATTAAATAAATATATGTATTTTCGCTTGGTTAGATATCCTTACTAATATTATAAAAGCGAAAGTGAGTTTGTTTGTTTGTTACGTCTTTACGCCTAAATGGCAAAACCGATTTTGATGAATTTTGGTACAGAGATACTTGGGACCCTGGAGACGGATTTGGGCTAATTTTTTTTTAAGTGAGAAAAGGGGGCGAAAGAGTAAAGTATATTAATAAACGCGGGCGAAGCCGCAGGTAAAAGCTAGTTCTTTAATATTTCTAATTTTACCCTCACAAATTGTTCCTATAATGTCTCCGGAAGCCATATAAAAAGTACGACCGAAGTCTTTAATATGAGCTTACTGCTAAATGTATGAGTCTACATCCTGACACTGAATATGTATTTTTTTAATTGATTTGCTCAATTTAGATAGAATGCCTGAAAGTTTAGATACCTACTTGTTATACAAAATATGCAGCTTAATACAAATTAAGCTTCATGATCACTAGAATAACTTGTTATTTGTATAACACACATGGAGACAATGAGCGACATGGAGAGAAGTGGTTTCAGTGCCTGAGTTGTAATTTATGGGCTCACACAGACTGTGCTGGTCCAGAAGGTGAATTATATTTGTGATTTATGCCGTAAAAGCTTAATTTAAGTTTAATATATTTAATATGGTCCTCAGGGTACCAGATAACCCTGTTATGTTGCTTGTTCTAAAGAAAACATTTTTTAATTATGATTTTGTGTTTATTTCATTTATTCCACATACAGGTATGCATAGAACAATGGAAAATGAACATTGTAACACATTTATTGATTTATATATATATATATATTTTTTTTTTTGTAGTGGGCCACATTACCATTTTTTTCTCTATTGTTTTATGGAACCCTATGTTTTCGAGCCCATCTCGCAATTGGCCAGTTTTTTTTTTTGTTAAAACAAAACGTGACATAACTAATCGATGTAAAATTAATCAAACTTTTACGGCTTTAGAAATTCGAACATTACTTCCAAGCGTAACATTTTTTAATAGCAACACTTAAGCCAGAACTACCCATGATAAGCCATACCAAATTTGTAAATTTATATTTAACTAGCTTTTACCCGCGGCTTCGCCCGCGTTTATTAATATAATTAACTCTTTCTGCCCCTTTTCTCACTTTAAAAAAAAAAATAAGAAGCCTATGTCCGTTTCCAGGGTCTCAACTATCTCTGTACCAAAATTCATCAAAATTGGTTTTGCCATTTAGGCGTGAAGACGTAACAAACAAACAAATAAACAAACTCACTTTGTTAAAGTTTTTTGTAGTTTATATGTTTGTTTATTAGTCTTTAAGATTTTAGAATACAAGTGTTTTGGTCCTGTACTATAAACTTATATTTTTAAATAAATAAATTAGACTGACGCCCACGTGTAAAACGCCTGATTTGTGGGTAGAAGGACGTTGCGTATCGTGGATCAAGTGTAACTCTACGAGTCTATTTTTCATATAAAATGTATGGAGGCCGACGCGCCCAGATAGGCGTGTGAGGCCCACGTGTGCGCCACGTGTAGTTCTAGCTTTAAGGACGCGTTCATGGCTAAATAATGACAGCCGCACGTGTAGATTTTCAAGGTTTTAATATTAATATTCCGCAACTTTCACAACGCAGTCTAGTCCCAAGCTAAGCATAGCTTGTGTTATGAGTACTAGACAGCTGCTAAACATACTTATATATTTCTAAATACATACATATTATAGACAAATTACACCCAGACACAGAACAAATGATTATGTTCATAACATAAACGTTTGTCCTGTGTTTTTGTTTGTCAACGGGGAAAATCATCTTATGACAAAACCCGCTCTTGGGTGGAGCGGGAGATAGTGTCAGACTCTTCCTGACTAAAAACCCCGCGCCGTTCCTTCTAGCCTTCATACCAGGCTTTAGTTTTGTCCTGGGTGGGAATCGAACCCACGACCTCCGGTATAGCAGTCAGGGCCACTAACCACTAAACCAACAGGCCAGTCACAATGCTTGCCGAGGTCGAACAGGTTTTTTTAGATGGGAAATTATCCAATAACTTCTTCCCTCCAGTGCGGAGCGAGAAATGTATGATGTAAGATGTAAGACTTTTCATACACTTTCAGTTTATTTTGTTTATAGTGTAATAAGAAGCAGTTTTAAGTAAAGGAAAAGGTATTTATTGGCTAGAATCGGACATTCATACCCATCACTTTATTAGACGGTCAAGTTATTGTCTCCATTTCCAATTTCATACAAACTTACCTATGATAGGTACTTAAATTCCCAAATCGAATCGGAAGTTTTTTCCGAATCGCAAAAACCTGTTTAAATATACGGTAAATTTATGGTTATCGGAATTTTTCCTAAGTATATTTGTGCTATAAGACCTTGCTTCTTGCCTTCAAAATTCAAAGTCAACGCGAAGTAACTTTTTTTTTTTTTTTCGAGGGGAAACCTTCAAAAGGCGCCCGGACTTTGGGGAAAAGTCCGGGGAGTGTGGGATTTTTACCTCACTAAAACCACCCCGGTGATCACCATCAGCACATAGAAGGGGCGCCGTTACCTCTTAAAAGACCATTCCGGAACCCCCTCTGTGCAACGCCTGTTAGGGCACATCCCTAAGGAGACTGCGCAGTAGTCTCCCCTGAGCCTCTTTATGCACGGCAGCACGTGATCACTGTGCCACCGTCTTCTTTGGAATCACTCGATGGGCGGGCAGTGTCCCCACTCTGCACGCCCGTGTTTCCATAGTCCCGACTGCATTGGATGATGCAAGCGGGGTTTCGGCGTGTTAGGTATCGAGGCGGTTGCCTCCCCGACGCCTTCTTCTTCGAGCGGGATCAGCTCTCTCCCGGTCTCGCTCAGCCGCCTTCTGGACCATTACGGTCTCACAAAATGAGGCAACTTCTTTCCAGTTATCTGGCCCAGCCAGCATAGCTCTCACTACCGCTGGTAGAGACAGATCCTGCCCAATCCTGGCGACCAGGAGTCGTCGCTCCGTGACCCACGCTGGACATTCTTCCAGCGTGTGCTGTGCAGAATCAATCGCGCTTCCACAATGGTGGCAATTGGCCGTAGCTTCTCGCCCAATCCTATTCAGGTACTCACCGAAGCAACCGTGCCCGGTCAGCACCTGAGTGAGTCTGTAGGAGATGCGCTCCTTTCTTTTCAGCCAGGCTTCGAAGTGCGGTAGGACAACTTCGACAACTGTGTCTCTAATTACGGTATTCGAAAAGTAAAGAAAAAAGGTCTTGACAGATGGACAACAAAATGATCCTGTAAGACTTTCATACAACTTAGGTACAGAACCCAAAAAAAATATGAAAATCTATTAAAATTTAAAATGAATACTCTTAATATGTATAATACGTGACTAAACCGTTTATTTACTGTCGAAACTTCTCTGTAATTGATGATATCATGTAATCAGATCTCTGGGCAAAATGTAATATTACACTGTATGAAAAATACACAGGATATATCATCCACATCCACGTGTAACTCATTAAGCTCCATACCATTCACACATACTACACACACATGCACTATTCTTCACAAATTATGTTAACGACAATATTTAAAGCAATTGTTTATAGGTAATTTAATTTCACTAGATCTTTGTGATTAACTAGCTTTTGCTTCAGGCTTCGTCCGCGCGAAAATAGAAATATAGGCTTTTGTTATGGTGGGAAAATCAACTAATGACAACTCCCACTCTTCGGCTAAGCGGGAGATAGTGTCAGATTCTTACTGACTAAAAACCCACCCCGTTCCTTCGTGCTTTCATACCGGGGCTGAGCTACCTCTCGAAACTAACCCTGGCCCCAGTAGACTTCTTATGTTACTCAGTGATAATGTAGTTTTTTTACATGTGAAAATTTTTTGAAAATCAGTCCAGTAGTTTTTGAGTTAAATCGTAACATACAAACAAAGAAATAAACAAATCTTTCCTCTTTATAATATTAGTATAGATAACAATAATTGAATTTATATTTTGAAATCTAATATTAATATTTTAATTTCTAGTATTAAATGTAATTGAGTCAATGGTTATATTGCATTTAGGAAAAGACACTGATTCCTGAAACATTAAGTGTAGGTACCCCCTAAAATTAAGTAGTAGTCTCTAACCCCTGTGCTAAGTAGAACAGGGGACTCGTCCTGCTTTATTTTTATTTTATTTTTTTCGGTGGGAAAAATCATCCAATGACAACCCCCGCTCTTGGGTGGAGCGGGAGATAGTGTCACTCTTACTGACTAAAAACCCACCCCGTTCCTTCTAGCCTCTTCATACCGGGGCTCGAGCTTCCTTTCGGATAACCCTGGCCCCAGTAGGCTTTGACCCAGCTGGGCCCTTGCTGTGGACTCGTCCTACTAGTACACATATTTTATGTCTTATCCATTAGATAAGTACTTCGTTCATCTTTACACTGAGCGACGGCGACACTGACGAGGAGGAAAATCAAGATCTTAATGTTAACGACAATTATAAACTCACTACGATACGAGTATCTACTTACATTACAATACACCAAACGCACATTAATCACATACAACAATCTAAAGCTTATACTCGCTTTAGCCAACATTTAATAAATCTATCTACCCACAAACTACTTTTTTAAATATTGACCACAGAAAGAAAGTGTTTACAGCCGATGCAGGCCCGGCGAAGCGCAGCGTACCATGGTTTCACTGGCAAACAAATACAAACCGTCCTCCAGTTGAAATAAAGTTGAAAATATATGACCTTTCATTAGCCTGAAAGACTATCAATGCAGTCAAGGTAAAGGCGGTCAAGATAATTTATTTTCGACTTCATTTTAAAAAGCGCAAAGTTCATAATTGTCTGGCAGGGAAAACCGCGTTTTACTGAACTTGACCAGGACCTAGACCATGACGTTTAAAGTAAGATGGTATTAATCTTGTTTCAATGTGGGTAAGAGATGGCGCTAGACAACCTGTATAGCTCTATCTCTTACCCACACTGGAATAGGAATAAAACAATCTTACTTTGAACGTCATGGTAACCCCGCTGATCAGAGCAGGCACTAAAAAGAAGTTCAGTCATAAGTAATGTAAGTGAAGGTCGATAGTAAAAGTATTTTTACTAACGAAAAGTCAAAGAGTAAGACGTCATCCTAATACAAAGCAGTCATACACAATATGTGATCGTCGTGATCATTTGGCTTACTGTCGTTTGGGACACGTCATGTTCGGACACTGTCCCAATTGACACTTTTTAATTTTAATAATTTTTTGGTGACGTTTCGGACACTGATAAAAAATAACTGTTTTGTACAGTCAGATGAAAAAATTTTGTTTGACAAATATTAATTTATACTACCTAATCTTAGTGTAAATTGCAGTACGCCGATCATTCAATCAAACAAACGACAGTAAGCTGATCATTTGTACGGCAAATCCAATCGCATCGCTGCGCGGCCCTAGCGCGCTTTTCTTTGGCGAACAAATAAACACAACGATCGCGTACTCGCGTGATGGTTGATTTCTATTAGAACTACGCCTATTTTTAACATGTATATACTTTAATTTAGAACTAACAGACTTTTTGCAGCACTAGACGACGCCCATACCTTCATGAACTTGGTTTAGTTTTTCATTGGAAGACATTTTTTCACTGTAAAGAGTATATTGATGTATTTAAAAACTAGAAGCTTTGACAAAGTAATTTTACGCAAAAGACAGTGGGCTAATTGATAAATGTCGAATTCATTTTCAAATATGTCAGGGAAAGCATACTAGAGCTGTGTACAGGTATAATATACATGTGGGATGTGAATTCGGCGGTCATTGTACTAACAGTCGTAACAGGCAATGGCTCAATAGCCAAGAGCCTTGATCAACACCTTAGGAGGCTAGGGTTAGGCGGCTGGATCATGGGCTTGATTCATTCTTGGTTCGTATTTAGGGGGTTTGTTTCTCTCGAGCCCTAACCGCCAGTAGCTTGGACTCTGTTCCCGATATCAGCGGGACTTTTATTTATTTCTTTTTATTTTTTTCTATTGAAATATTTAAAAATATAATTTACTAGCTTTTGCCCGCGGCTTTGCCCGCGTACATAAAATATAGCCTTAAGAATAAAGCAGCTTTCTATCAGAAAAAAAAATAGCAATCGGACCAGTACTTCCAGAGATTACCTCCTACAAACAAAAAACAAAAAAACTGTACCTCTTTATTATATTAGCGTATATGTTAACGAATTAAGAAAACATACCTGTATTTCATCAACATAATTGAAGTCCAGTGCATTCTTCCACCTGAAAGGCACGTCTCGGGAGATTCTGAAGGTGGAACTAACACCGGCCACCTCCACGTTTGTATGCGACTGCAGGAACTCGTCAATCGATTGCGTGGGACTCAGCCGTAGGAACTTTAGAATTCGATGAGTAGTGATATTAGGCTTCAATGCTAACTCTTCGTATCGCAGCACCCTGGAAACATTAAGCCAGATTAGATTTATCTAGGAAAATATTGAAATTAGTGTGTTAAGCAAATAGATCGCGTTAGAAATACCACGCTGCCCTCCGTAACTCAAATAGCAGACGTCGGGAAAAAAACAGCCAGGCTGAAGTGGGAGTGGGCTGGCCACGTCGCGTGAATGCATCCGGACAGGTGGGCGAGGATTGTCACTCACTGGACGCTAGACGGTCGTGTGACGATCTGATCATGATCGCGTGGCAAACTTGGCCAGAGATCACCCTAGGCAAAGAAGTTTGGAAGGAGAAAGGGGAGGCCTCTCCCAGCAGTGGGATACACAATATGGTATTAAAAGAAAGTAGATTATTATGATCGAGCAGTGATAGAGCAGTGTTGGCCGAGTGGTTACGGCCCGGACTGACGAGTTGTAGATCGTAGGTTCAAACCCAGCCAGGCGCATTATTTTGTGTAATTTATTTAATCACCACTGCTCTCATCATCTAATGACTTTCCTCGCTAAAATCTACTCCTATGTTCCTTCTTTGCTTTGTGTTCCAGGGGATGTGTTACCGTTTCGGAAGCTAACCCATGGGCTTAACTCAGCAATGAGTTTTCTAAAAACGCATTTGTTTTGTTTATAGAAACAAACAGTCAAGTCAGACAGTCTATACCTAGAGTATTATTAAGTACTAGCTTTTACCCACAGCTTCGCTCTCGCTCTACCCTACTCTATCCTACTCTTCCCTATTTTACCATACTCTATCTTACTCTACCCTACACTACCCTATATTTTACATTTTAACCTTCTCCCATAATAAACATAACAAAAAAGAATTAGTGAAATTGTTTCAGCTGTTCTCGAGATTTGCGCTTAGCAACACATTTAGCAATTCATTTTTATTTTATAGTCAAAATATTGTACAAAAATAAACAAAGGGAAATATCCAATTGGATATAAAACCGGTGCTGTGTGAAGTTATACCTTATGAAGTAAAAAAATGCTAACATTATTTATCATTTCCTGCAATAGTCATCGTTGAATATCAAGTTACCTTGTCAACAATCATACCCTCACCTTGTACGATTAAAAAAATTTAGCTTGTTTACATAATATTTAAAAACTAGCTTCTATTAGCGGCTTCGTTCGTATGAAAATAGGTTGTCCAAAAAAAAAAAAATTTAGACGCCCCGTTTCATTCGCGTCTAAGGGAATGCAACTTGACATACATCATGGCGCGCCGTAGGTGCCACCGTAGATATGGGCATACTGACGACGAGCACTAGGTAGCTCACCGTCCGGTGGTCCAGTAAAGGCTAAGTCCGAGTCGCGACTCAACAAAATGTCAGCAAAACTGAAAAGGCTTATTAGAGCATCAGGCATCTGTCTGCTAGTGCTGCAGGACTCATCGAAAGAGTTACCATGGTCTTAAAACACAAATGGCAACTGAAGAAACAGGTGGGTTTTAGTCCGTAAGAGTTGAAAGACTTTATCGCACCACCATAGCGGGACATGTCATTTAATGATTTTCCACCTCAAAAAAAAATACCTCATCATATCTTGCTGATAACAACCAAGTAATGTGGAAAGTAATAATTCAATTTAGTTCCAAATTAGCAGCTAACTAATTTTCCACATTAGTATGTAACTAATTTTCCACATTAGTGGAACTAAATAGTTTTAGCTGCACATTTTTGATGTGCAATTAAAACTAACACACTGCCATTAATGTCTTTGCTGAAATAAATTCTTTCAAAATTTTCTAAACCTATTTCAAATATAGGTTTAGAAAACAAATGGTTTAATTCATGAATCCCCAAGCGACCACCGGTGGCCGCGCATCTATTGTCTTACTATTGTGTCTCTAATTGACGGTATCTGAAGGGTTAATGTTACAATTACTGTGTATTGTGTAATGAAAAAGAAATATGGTTGATTGGTCATATGAATCGCTGGAAGAAATTTGTCCGAATAACTATTTTACTGCTCACTGCCTGTTCATTATGATTCTTAACTCGTTAACATAATTTCAGTACTCCTTGTAAGAACTTAAAGATGAAAAAAACCAGTCTTGACCAGGAAATCACTCAAAAAAAAAAACATACAAACAGCCGAACATAGTACCTCCTCCTTTTTAGGAAGTCGGTAATATGATTTTTTTTCTTTCTTTCTTTTCTTTCTTAAATCGGGCCCAGGACCAAATGTTTAGTAGAAGCAATCAAGGCTGTTTAAAACAAAGAATTAGTAATAATTCACTTACATAAGTCTGTCAGGATACTGCTGCTGTATCCGACCTGCTGCCACATAGTCGCTTATCATGTCAGCACAAACAAGTGATGGCTCCCAGCAGTCCGGAGCAGGCTGGCAGAAGTTACGGTGCTGCCTGGACTGCATCACACCCCGAGGGTCACGGACCAACAGTAGCACCTTCACATTTAAACTAAAATTTCAAACAGGTAGTTAAATATTTTATTTTGATAAACTATTCAGAATTAAATACTCAACAATTTAGGTAACCATTATTATTAGAACTTTTTTTAACTACCTAATTGATTACTCGTAATTTTTCTGTTTAACTAGCATGACTTAAAACAAGCATGCATTTTGTTCCCACAATTATTTTTAATAATATTAAAGTTGAAAAGTAGGTTTTATCACAAAAATACTAGATAGTGTAATCTATCTATAATTTTTATGTATTTAAAAATATATAAGAAAGTTTATCAGTTATCTAGTACCCATAACACAAGCTCTGCTTAACTTGGGGCTAGACAGCGTTGTGTGATAGTCAAGGAATATTATTATTATTATAGGTTTATTATAGAGACCAGTAATTGATATGATATATGAAAATTATTTAAAAATTTGTGATAATTTAAATAAAATAAACTCACTCTTTATCATCCAGTATTTCCTGTATGAGCCGCAACCTAAGACGTACAACCTTCATGGTTTGAAAAGGAAAGAGCTTACATAACCGGGATGTGAACTCAGCATCATAACACAGTTCTTTCTTATATTTACAATGGTCCCAAAGTCTGGTGTTATGGCTAAACTGATTCCAATGCTTACTTCCATACGTAAAGTAATCTTCTAAGCCTTCATAGTTACATTTCAACATAGCCCTGATGGTGCTCAAGGCTTGGTCTGCCTCTGGTGGCCCCCGTATTTGTATAATTCCATACTTAAGTAGTGGTTCATAATGATAATAAGTACCTGGGATTGCATTTAATACCTCTCCAAGAAATGTAGTTCCAGATCTCCATGTTGATATAATTAAACTTTGTAGGGGCCGGCCCCCTGTTTCCATAACTAAATCTTCCAATACATGAGCACCGGATTCTGAAAAGTTGTACTTGGAGAGCTGATACTTGATTTTTGAACGAGTTTTTTCCAATAACTTCTTGATATCCGGGGAACCATCATATGGTACCGTGGGTATGTGTTGCGTATAAGTTTCCTCTCCGTATTCAACCTTTAAAAAGTTCCTGACATTTCTCCGGTTTTCAATGGACGGACGATAATATGTGTTATCTGCATATCGACTTCCAGCAAGAATTAGAAGAACACTGAGACCGAATGCGAAACATATTGAGTAAAAGTTAACTCGCCGCAACATCACGTTATAAAAACGAACAAAACAATATAGTAGATTTGTAAGGATGAAGATAATTTATTATACAATACGAGTACTACCAATACACACTCACTGTCATTTTTTTATTGGATTTGATTGCATTTAAATTATAATTCCATATTTTTCGTTTCCGCGGAAACACCGCATTGCACCTCCACCGCCATTTTGAACGAATGACGTATGGTTTGTCAAAAGTAACTTTTTAATTTTGCTTTGTAGGACTACAGAAAGTTACATCACTCTGCGCTAGCTTTGAAAAGCTCACTCATTTGTACTAGATGCAGAAAACACAGCAAACTGACGCTTATTATGATAAAATATTTAAAAACAAATCTAGGCAGTTCAATTATAAATAAATTCCGCTAGCACTGTCGAAACTGTTTACGCGACCAACTTATACCGCTGATATTCTTGTATTAAGCTGTGAACGTACGCAGTTTGATTAGGTATTTTACCTATTCGGATTCACTGATTGGCCAATGCAGGCTGCAAACGAACAATAAATTATTAATACATACAATCCTAAAGAGTGAATCGTTACGTACGGTGCTCCGTCCAAGCAATTATTTATTAATAGGTTGAGTTCATTTCATGATTCAGTGAAGTTGGAAAGCAATTAAAAATCTAAGCTTCTTCGTTGATTTCTTGCTTAGATATTTATAATATTTTCTTTTGTTAATTAATTAAGTAATGTTTAAAGTTTTATCAGAAAGCATACAAACCTCTTCCTTTCAGTTGGCACGAGAAAAAAAAGGAACACCAGACTCATAAAAAAAGAAACCTGAAAAAACTGGGTAGAATATGGTACTTTTTAATTGATTGTAGAAGGCTGAAGGCTAGCCTTCTTCCACAGGTCACACAGAAGAAGTGCTTTGAGCCTGTCGTGCAGTAAGTAAGTAGGTACGCCTTCATTCTTTACTCCAGAATTACGAGTTGATGTGTAGGTAGGTACCGAATCATATTATTATTTTATTAATAAGTAATAATTTGTTTCACTGGTCTACCTACCTAGTTGGCGAAACGCGCTTTTTTGAGCTTGTGCGGTCATTGGCTTGCTTTCAGTCTATCGAAACTTGTTTAGTAGGTAAATAGTGTTTATGAAAGTTGAAATATAAGTGGGCCAAGTCCAAATAAGAACTAACGCGACTAGTCTATAGTTTGGACGCCAAAGTAGGTAGTGGCAGCAACCCTATCCGTTTTGAAGCGTCTCCTTTGGGTTTCAGAAATATTCTTATAATATCTATGGTTTCACCAGAGTCGGGGGAAAAAGATTTAACTACGGTCAGTCGACAGTTCTTTCTTCAGAGACCCTATCACGAACTCATAACGCGATTCATTTGACGACCTAAAATTCTTCTTCTTCTTCTCACGATTGGTGATTTTTCATTGATGGTTTTCCATTCCATCGAAAGCTTTTCGGCCCAGTAAGTTGCCACGTTTATAGCGGCGTTAGTGGCGTTTTTTAGGTCCTCCAAAGTGCAGGTGTACGAACACTTTGCACACTCCAATAATTGGGCCATTGGGCGTCTGGACAAGAGCATCGCACTCGCACTGGGTGTTGAATGGGTCTATAATCCCCCACTTTGCCAGGTTGTGTTAAAACGACCTAAACTGTATTGTTGTTATCGGGATGGAGCTATCTAAGGTGTATAGCTCCATCCCATTTTCTCGCTCGCCCACTTGACACTTTTAGGCCTCCGATCTGCTTATTGGTCTGATGTAAAATAGAACGCAGACTTTAGTAAGAAAATGTTCCATGCTCCTGCTTAATTGTTTATTTTCACGAACAAAAGCCCGGCCCTCTTAATTAAAATCATCATCATATCAGCCGAAAGACGGCTTTTGCCGTGGCCAGCTGTTGGGCATAGGCCTTCCCCCAAGCATCGCCACAAAAACGACCGGTCCTGTCCTTAATTAAAATTATAAAAAGTAAAAATTGTTTATTGTTAGTATTTAAATAAGACTCATGATGATTATGTTAGTGGGTGTACCCACTGCACTAATTCACTTTGTGCTGTTTCTGAGGCACCTGTCCGAGGAAGCGACGGAGCATCATGCCCTGCGGCCAAAAGTCCGTATGGGGCAGAAAACTGTTCGGGACTCGCACTACGAACGCCTTGAAATGGACGTTACGGTGCGACTCCAACACCCTCAGTTAATCAAGTAAATCAAGTGGTCCATAAGACTGATAATATTGATTTCAACATCTTAGTTCTGTAATTAACATCATAAATATTTATACTTATTATATACTTATTTATTTCAATGATCAGTTTAGGTCGCCAAATGGATCGCATTAAGATGTCGTGGTAAGGACTATGTTCAAGCAATTAGTCTGGTTAGTGAACATGTAATAAGTTCTACAATTTTATGTAGCATCAGTTTAGGTCGCCAAATGGATCGCATTAAGATGTCGTGGTAAGGACTCTGTTCACGTAATTAGTCTGGTTAGTGAACATGTAATAAGTTCGTTATACGTAGGTAGGTAGACCGATTAAAATATTTGATCTTGGTTAAGTTAGTAGGTATAGAAAGTAAACAGAAAGGCGGCAGTTCAGTCAACTCAGTAGGTAAGTCTAATTTCGTACATACTAAAATTATACGATAGGTATCTCAGCCCAATGCCACTTTAGAGGCGATAGGCTGGACAGTCAATTTGAAAGGTTATGCGCATTTGACTAAGTAGGTAGGTACCTACAAATACCTTATCTTGGGTTTTGCGGTTCTATGAGGATGTGTGGTTGTGGTTATAGTGGTCATAGGATCCAACGCACTTGGTGATAGTGCTGCTAGGCATGATGACCGACTGATAACAGTTGGGTGAGCGTGTGAATGTATCTAAGTAGGTATTGTTTCTCACCCTCCTGACTTAAGGTAGCGAGGTAGGGATCCTAAAGGGAAGGTCAGTAGAGACGTCAGTAGTTCCCTCCCTTGAACTGGCACATTTATTATTTTTATTATAAACCTAGGTTGTAAACTGGTTTTGTTACTAAAGTGAACTGCTCGGCCACGGTTGCTTCGGTGAGGAGTACTTACCAGAATAGAAGTGGGTGTGAGATCACCAAGTAACCACCGATGCGAAGGCGATCTAGACTCTGCACTGCACATGGTCGTGGAGTCCCCTACGTTTGCTTCTGATCCGTAGGTCTTGGGTCCAAGCTCGTGAGTGTAAATAAGTATGTACAAGAAACTCACGTGACAGTGATTATGTACATTCAGTCAAAAAAGTATCGGGAATGGATGATTTGTTTATGGTTCCAAATTCAAATTTTTGTTTTTTTGTAGATGTTAGATTGGCACAACTGTTTTCTATTTTGGCGCGGAGTTTGAGTTGCATCTGTTATTTATATTAAATACAGTGCTGGTTTTAGTAATATCATATATAGTGTGTATTGCGAATTTCATAATGGACAAAAATATCGACAAAGAGTTTGTCTTAAATTTTGCATCGCCAATAGAATTTCGTGTTCGGAGTCACTGAAAATGTTACAGAAGGCTTACGGTGAATCGACTTTATCAAAAACTCGTGCTTATGAGTGGTTCAAAGCGTTCAAAAGCGGTCGAGATGTGTTGGAAGATTTGCCTCGCAAAGAAAATTCTTGGATTTTGCACCACGACAATGCGCATTCGCACAAGGCTATCATTGTGAACGAATTTTTGACCAAACACTCAACAAATACCATCCAGCAACCAGATATGGCTCCTGCTGACTTTTTTCTTTTTCCTAAACTCAAATTACCACTTCGTGGCACCCGTTTTCAATCGATAGAACACATAAAGGAGAATTCGCGGCGAGAACTGAACTCAATTCAGGCAGCAGCGTTTAAAAAATGTTTTGATGAATGGATTATTCGTTGGCGCAAGTGTATCGTTTCTAAAGGAGCATACTTTGAAGGTGATAAAATAAATTTGGATGAATAACAGACATTTTGTGTATTATTGATCTTTTCCCGGTACTTTCTTGACAGAGTAGTATAGCGAGTTATACAAAAGGGGGTCCCAGGATGATCTTTTAAAAGGTCACGGGTCCCCCCTTTCAGGGCCCGATCTAAGGGGAGGGGGCAAGCCGGGCATTTGCCCAGAGCGGCAAAAAATTGGGGCGGCAAAATTGACTTAGGTATTCCTATCTTTCAACCTAGCCATCTACGCCCAAGTTGGCAGGTTGAAAATTTTATATGCCATCTTTCAACCTACTTCTGGTTGGATAGTGGAAATATCTAAGACTTAAGACTTATGACTTATATGGTTTGTGTATGTACAGGGCGGCGAAAATTATCTTTGCCTGGAGTGGCTAAATAGCTAGATCAGGCCCTGCACCCTTTTAAATGTTGTTGTTGATTTGCTAATGGTTTTAGTGAGCAGCGAAAAAATAAGTAAGTAGGTGTACCTAATGAACAAATACATTGTTAGTTAGTGAATAGTATAAGTAACTCTAATTTTAATTAAAATATAACAAAGTAAAAAACGGAAACTCGATGTCAATGTCTAACAAAGCGTGATATTTTAATGACTACAAGGAAAATAGCGACGTTGGAAAATAGTTATTTTTATTTTAGGTAAGTACTTGTTTATAATCATTGAATGCCATTTAAATTGCAATAAAACAGCATTCTATTGTATACATCATTAGGGTTATTGTAATTTGGTCACAGTTTAATTTTGTCACAGTTTTAATAATAGATATTTTTATTTATCAAAGGCCACCTTTTTATGCTCCAACAATTGATACGGTTGTTTTTGTAGGAGCAAACTGTGATCAGTGATCACTTACGACACGGTTGGCGCAGTGGTCGAGTGATTGGCTGCTGCACTGCGTGTAGCAGTTTCGATTCCCGCTCGGAGCAAATATTTGAATGACTTACAGATAGTTGTTCCGGATCTGGGTTTGTGTATGACGATATATAAGTGTCTTTCTTAGTGCGCGACAACGTATTTTTAAAAATAAAGAATGAAATAATTTACACATGTATTTTGATGATAAAATTAGTGTCTCTAAGAACCTATCGGGATATAGTAACGTATAATATAACGAATACAACGTACAAATAATAGTAACGTCTTTAGAGCTACTCCAAAGTAAAGGCGTATATTCATATTGGGGTAAAAAATAACCATTTTAAAATTAAAGTAAACTATTAAAAATATTAATAGTAAGCAATTATTTTAAAATTTAACCATAATCGTAAAAATATCATTAACATTTATTATACACCCCTAATTTTAATTAGTACAAAAAAATATGGCTCTATCTGTACCCTTTTCAGATCATATTTGTGTAGTCAAAGGTAAAAAAAAGTCCCAATATTGACCAAGAAAATTTGACATGATTGGTAAATTCTTAATAGAATCAATGAATGATTGCTACCATAACAATTATCATACCATAACCACTATCAAAACAATTGCTTCTAGAAAATACTATGGGCAGTGTTTTTTCAATTTTGATCGTCATTATTTTATTCATTCATAATCATTAGCCTGTACCCCGAGTAACACCGGGCAAGGGCAGGAAGATGATGATGAATCACATTAGCCTGTACCATATTTCCATAAATAGAGTGACATTTTGGGATATAAACAAACGCTCGTAACTTTGCAGTTTATGAATTTCATTTACTAGCTTTTGCACGCGGCTTCGCTCGTGTACCTACATAAAATATAGCCTATGTCACTCAGGAATAAAGCAGCTATCTATCTGTGAAAAATTTTACCTATCGGATTAGTACTTTCAGAGATTACTTCCTACAGATAAAAAAATAAATAAAAAAACAATCTTTACCTCTTTATTAAATTAGTGTAGATCGAGCTTTTACTTAAATAATAAAAAAAATCTTTTCTAATAAACCCTTTAAGTATTTGTACTAATTAAAAATTAGTTGTGTATAATTACATATTTTTAGATGCTTAGTAATATAATCATCCACACGTCGCTCGCGGCTGCGTCGGTACTATGAATACTTTCCAATAATAGACCCAAGAACGTATTGTTGATTATACTTACTTACTTAAGGTGAGTATAAATAAACTACAACTTTTTTTGGAGAATTTTTGTGTAATTTAACGTTCCTACGAATGCTCGGCGTTATGTTACGGGTAAATGCTCACAGCGAGTGTGCATTCACCAACATTTCGTTGTACCTTGCGTTTTTTTTTTAAATATCACCCCGCAACCGCGCATCGCCCGCACTCGTGGCTCGACGAAATGTTACACCAATACGATCGACGAAATGTTACACCAATATGCTCGTTGGTTTGTAATAAAGACGCGAGCGTGCTCGACGTTTAGTTCGTAAAAGGATAATAACTAGAACATATCATAGAGCGGCTCGTTGTTCTGTTACAAGTAAATGTTGTGGTATATTACCTAATTACAATTAACATACTACACTTTGTACCCAACAATATGGCGTTTCCCAATAGTTTCTCCTAGGAAGAACCATAAGAATATCTCAAGCCCGACCAGGAACAGCAGCCAGGCTTGCCTCACCGTAATGAACATGAAGCATTTGTTTTTGAAGAAATCTTGCACTAAACGGATGTCAGCAGTGAGTTTCTGTGAACAAAGATAGGTAATTTAGACAGACTTGACAGACAGACAGACGGAAAGACAAAATGATCCTATATGGGTTCCATTTTTTCCTTTTGAGTTTTTATTTTATGGTGGGCAAAAATCATCCAATGACAACGCCCGCTCTTGGGCGGAGTGGGAAATAGTGACAGAGTACTGACTAATAACCCACCCTGTTCCTTCTAGCCTTCATACCGGAGCTCGAGCTCCCTTTCGGATAACCCTAGCCCCAGTAGGCTTCGACCGAGTTGAGCCCCTGCTGTTGCTGACAACTCCTTGAGGCGCGCGGGAATAGTGCGCGCCGTCGACGTCTTGGGCCCGGTCCGGACAGTTACCGGACGGTCGGACAGCGAGCCCATGGCTCGCCGTCTACGGTGGCTAGAAATCGGGATCGGAATCCCGGCGGCTGCTGGGGCGCTGTGAGCGCCGCCGTTGCCTGATACGATCGGCCTCCTGTTTTGCTAGCATTACTGCTTCGCAGAAGGTGGCGACTTTCTTTTGAGGTACGGAACCCTAAAAAAGTTGACTAAGGAGGTCACTATCAACTATATAAATAATACTAAGTATATTTCTCCGCCATTCGATATGCAAGTCAAAGTTGTAGTAGTAGTTAGACAAAATGAACTTTTGTCTAAAGTCGCCAATTTCAGTTTGACTGGCCTGTTGATCTAGTGGTTAGTGGCTCTGACTGTTGTGTCAAAGATCGTGGGTGCGATGCCCATCCAGAACAAATGTTTATGTAAAATATATAAGTACGTTTACCTATCAGTTGTCTAGTACCCATAACACAAGCTCTGCTTAGCTTGGAACGAAACGGCGTTGTGTGATAGTTGTGGAATATTATAAAATAATGCAAAAATCGCAGTCGAAATGTTATAGTGCACTGAACTGTTTACCAATCGAATAAGTTAGCTCCAATATCTCAATTTCGCAAATGTACCTACTGCAGATTTGTACATAGTATCTACGTTAACCTGTGTGAAACCAGTTTAGCATAGATAAACATACTATATCTACCTAATTTGTTTTCTGTTTTGGGGTACTTAACTAGACGAAACTGGTATAATAGATAGTATATTATGTCACTAGGGGATAAAGCAGTGTCTTTAAGCCGCGAGCGGCATTTTGAATTCAGAACGTAACTAAGGTTGCTAAATTTAATCCCGAACGACACTGAGGGATTTATATAATTAACTCCCAAGCAATGCGAGGGAGTTAATATGTAACCTGAGTGAAGTGAGGAATACAAGCCGCCCGAGACAAAGACAGCTTTATCACCGTGTTAAAAAGATTAGTTAGATTGATTAGTTAGTTGTTAGTTAGATGCTCTACTTTTTACACTATCTGTGAGATAAATAGAATACAAGTAAAACCAATCATATGTTAGGGAAATATAAGTATTATTCACAAGTTAATCTTAACTATCAGTCAACATGTTTTGAGATTTGAAACAAACAAAATCCACTACCTACCTACTCTAGTTTCATTATATTTTTATCACTCGCGCTTTTTCATTACATTTTTTTTTAAACTCGCCAGTAACCACGACCGGGTTTTTTTTTGTTGCCTGTTTGTATTTTGAATAAATTTGTTTGATGTACGTACATTTTAGTTCACTAAATGTTGATGGTTTTAGACGTTCAAATCTCATTATTCCCTAGGGATCGGCCATACTGCTCTATCTCCCTAGGGATAGCATAATGGATTGAGTGATGGTTGTATGACGTATAAGAAGACATTATCGAGCATGTGGTGTAAAAAATGGATTAATTATGTTTCAGTTTGAGAACTATAGTTAAGAGGTAACAGCGAACTACCGTGGTCCCCTCTCCTAGAGAGGAGGCCTGAGTCCTTCGAAACTCCATTCGGGAATTGTAGCTTGCGCGGAACCCTCAGTGCGCGAATCCAACTCACACTTGCCCAGTTTTTTTTTGATAGATTTAGTGCTCAGAAACTGCAAGTACGAATAAAATATACCTAACAGTAATGACCAACTTAATCTATTTTATCAATAGAAACCTCAAAATATGAAGTATTATATTAATATTACCATTGCATTATGTTAAAGGGAAATAAGTAACGCCTGACAAAAATATACTAGCAATATGCTTCCATAGCTATCTTCGTTCGGTTACGGTTTAAATACCTGGTTCTTTTTGCCATTGGTGCCTCATATTGTCCTCTAACATAATAACCTAGGCTCCATTTTTGGCGAAAAGAAAAATGTAAATCATGCCAAGTTTAAATTGCTTTTTAATTTCAGTTTCAAGCCTCTTTGTTTGTGTGGTAATGGCATAATAATATGTAACTATAGCAATTGATCGGAAGATTACGAGTGGGATATGACTACCATTGTTTTGGTCGTTATGGGTAGGTTCGGTACCTATTGTCCCTTTTGCGATATGACGCATTTCTAGTTGCTGATGATTCGGACACAATATATTCGGTCACAGTGTCCGAATCGACACACTTTATTTTCAATAATTTTCACTGATGATTCGGACACCACCAAAATTAAAGCTTTAAAATAAAATATAAAAAGAATATTGAGTTGCCGCCTTAAATCCAGCCTAAAATAGTTTTGGTAACGCGTTTTTTCCCCATATACATTATTATGTTCTAAAACTTTTTATCTGTTTGTACTAAACAGTGTGTGTCCGAATCCTCAGTGGAAAAATAATAAAATAAAAAAGTGTCAATTCGGACACTGTGTCCGAATGTATTGTGTCCAAATCGTCAGTAACTCCGCATTTCGATACCAGGACTGCAGAGGTGACAATGTTCTGTGCAGGAATCGCATGCTAGTTACCCATACACAAACGCTGTTTAGATAGGCGAGATACCATAATTTTCGTAAGCGTTAAATAAAATAGTGAGGGGCTTTATATACGTCCGGGGCTGACCCTTAATGTGCAGTCGACTGTACCTACTTGGTAAGATGACATTTTGCTGAGGTTTGAGTCATCCTAAAAACAGGCTGTATCTATAATATAAACATGAATCGCTAAATGTGTTGCTAAGCGTAAATCTCGAGAACAGCTGAACAGATTTCGTTAATTCTTTTTTTTTTGTGAGAAGGGTCTTATGGGAAAAAATGAAAGTAGAGTAAGGTAGAGTAGGGTAGAGTAGGGTAGAGTAAGGTAGAGAAGGATAGAATAGGGTAGAATAGGGTAAAGTAAGGTATAGTAGGGTAGAGTGGGCGCGAAGCCATAGCTAAAACCTAGTAGGATAATAATAATATTGAACAATTTTCACACAACGCCATCTAGTTCCGCACTAAGTAGAGCTTGTGCTATGAGTACTATACAACTGATAAACATACATCCTTATATATTTCCAAATACATAAATATAGATAAATTACACCCAAAAACGAACAAAATTAATGATTATGCTCATCACACAAACATTTCATTCATTGATTAATTTCAATTCGAGTTATTTTTGACCTGGTCCGGAATCGAACCCACGAGGCCACGACCTTCGCTGTCTTGGTTGGGAATCAAACGTACGACCTTCAGCACAGCAATTAAGGTTACAAACCAATAGATCAATTAGAATGGCACATATGAATTAAAAGCAATTGGTTGCTTGTAACTTTCCCATGAACCGATCCTTCGTAATTCATTATCTTTTTCAATACAATTACTCGAGAACCCGCTCTTATACTTACCGCTTTTAGGCACGTAATTTACTGTTTTCCACACTAGTGCAGAAAAATGAGTGATCTCGCCCCCGCCACAACTTTCCTATCGTATTAGTCGTATGTGACTAAGCGCTAAGCCACACCCACGAGTCGCGGGTCAACCCACGTTTATTACCTACACGACACTACACGGTTTTCTCCATACGACCAATTTAGAACCGTGCACTAGCTTCTGACGTTTTATAAGTGCCCATGTAGGCCTATGTGAAATAAATTCGTTTTTTTTTATTGACCTACCTACCCAAACAAAGGAGAGCAACAGTGGCCGAGTGGTAATGGCCCCGACTTACGAGTTGTAGGTCGCAGGTTCGAACCCAGCCAAGCGCATTAATTTGTGTAATTTATTTCATCTACTGCTCTCAAAAACGGTGAAGGAAAACATCGTGAGGAAACCGGCATGTCGTAGAACCAAAAATTCGAAGACATGTGACATCCACCAACACGCCCTGGGCCCGCGTGGTGGATTACGACCCATTCCCTCTCCTAGAGAGGAGGCCTGAGCCCCAGTAGTGGGAACATTAAAAAAGCTGATGACCCAAAAAAAGGAGCGTTATGTTTTCAGGATTCATGTATGTATATTTGTTTTTTAATTCGCCTAAAAGTGGTTTGATACATGTGGGCCACTCCAGCTCCCGGCTCCAAAACTCTCCTAGAGAAGAGGCGAGAGTCTCAGCAGTGGGAATACTATAGGGCTGAATATGCTATGATAATACTAATGTTAATTACTCACCTGCGTTTCAGACATGCGTGGTGGCGCCATCTCTACGGTGTAGAATCCTTTAAGAACTCGCATTTTCTTTGCAAGCTCGGACTTGGTTGCGGCCTCTGCTTTCTCTAAACCAGGACAGAAGATTGTTAACACAGAAGAATGATAATACAGTTTCTACTTTGGATCACATAATTATCACATTTGAATTCTGCATTTGAATTTTAAAACAATTCTTCTAAGGTCGTTTGGTCCTTTGATCGGAACTTTATGCAACTATATGGACTCTAGTGCCACACACCACAGTGTTGAGTTCCGTTCAAGAGACCAAAGCTTTTGAAGTAATATTTCCAATGTGGTATTCTTAAAAGACAGTGATGAGAGTATTATCGGTCAACTCAGATTAAATGGTGATTCGAACACGAGTGAGTCTTTGTGTAATAGCATTTTGTGGTGGGTGTGACACACACCTCACCTGGCTGTATGAAGTGTGTATACTACCACAAAATAGATAGGTACAGAAGACAATCTCATGTATGTACTTCACTTTTATATACCTACGCTCGGTGGAAGCACACTAATGAGCGTTTGAGCCGGAACTGTTCGACAAGCGGGCCGCGGCGCTCCTAGATATCGTGTCCATGAGCGGTGTCTATGTGTGCGTTGCTCGAGCGCGCTTTGTATGTAGATTGACTTCTTTACCTATATATTTTGTGATACTACTCGCTACACACTTCAGCAGTAGGTACACACATTTTACAGCTCCTAATATATTTGAATCGAAATATATCTTCTCAACAATCGAACTATATGGTTCACCACAAAACTAACCTTTCATCAGTTCTATCAATTTCTCCCTGTTCCTGGTTACCGCCGGTTTGTATATTTCGGGCAATTCATGCATTATCGTCCATCTTCCACCTGCACATAGATCAAAATTTTAACATGTCTGTAAAATGTTGTGAAATTGTGGATATCCTATAAATATATCCTAAAAAATCTACAGTAGGGTTTTTTCGAGAAATCGTAGATATGTTAAAGAATCCACTGCAGCTAAGCCAGAGTGGATAGTATTTCCAAATGCTGTTATTTTGTACAGGACGCATAATGAGGAGTGCTATTTTACCTCAATTATGGTTAAGTATCCAACTCCAAATATTTTGTATAATAATTATTCCTTATGAGTTAAAAGTGGCTCTCGGACAGGTCCATCTTGGTTTAAGGTTGATTTCCAATTTATTTATCAATACACTTACTCGAAGAAGTTATGATTGTAGGTCAAAAGCCACAAAGGACGTTAACCTACAACTGAAACCATTTGAAACCAAGCACCACTGATTTAAAATTAGGTAGGGTTAAAATGAGTGGCTCTAAAAATTTATTTTGATTCCAATAGGTAAATATGGCGAAAATACTCTACATAACTTAAGTGTGTGGCTTTTGGGGGGTAGATCATTGTAATAGGACAAACAATGTTACAAATATAAACTATTCATGGTCAACAAAAGTTTGCACATTTTGAAACATATAATTTTAAGGTTCCTGTTTCACCAGCAACAAGTTTACCAATTTTTGATAACTATGCGAATAGGTGTACCGCTGAAAGGAATTGAGGTAGGTGTGAACTCAAATTGGGGCGAGGGTGAGCTTACGTACTTTTCTGCACCAGTGCGGAAAACAGTATTTTGCGTGACTAAAAGCTATGGGGATAGGAGCGGGTTTTCAAGTAATTGTATTGCAAAATTATTACTCATTTTCATAAGTCTGTTATGTCCCACTACAGGGTAAATATACTCTTCCATTATCCACTTTTCTCTGTACTTATCTGCATCTGGCCAATCCTTTAGGTAGGAGTCCAATTCGTCAGGCTATCTCCTTCAGGGCCTACTATGTCACCAGTTTTCGCTATACAGGATCCAGTGAAGGAAAATACTTACGGAAAATATTCGCCAATTTTGCTATATTCACACCTGTGGTCATTATGACTTTTATATGGCTCAATAAAGGCTAAAAACTTCGTCAGACGTTTTACAAAACGCCTATTCTGGACTTTTTCATTCGATTTGATTATTTCTGTGTTGTTATGTATTTTGGATTTCTGCAACTGTCACTTTGGTTTCAAAGATGTCAAAAAGTTTTTTTTTAATTATTTTGTACATAATTTGAACTTTTTATTGTGTACCTTTATGATAGGAAATCCTTTTTGAGGGAATCAAAGATTTTATATATCCTTATAAAATCTTTCGAGGGAATTTAACTAAAAATTGATATCGTTTTTAACAGAGTTAAAAAAGAAGGAGGTTCTATGTTAGCTGAATGTCAATTAAGTGTCTTCACGATTGGACAATAATAGAAACAGGTGCAATCTCAGTAAAATGGAAATGAGAATTTCATTGTAGTGTCGATTACCTCAGCGTAGCTTTCCGAGAAGGCAAAGACATCCGCTGCAAAAACATTAGAACGTCTTACATCCACATTCTACTGGAAAACAAAGTGACTGTATTGTTGATTCCGTTTCGGTTGAAGAACTCGCCCTCTGCAAGTGAACTTGGGCTCTGTATTATCATTATATCCCTTTCAAGTTTTTTTTTTGTAGATCTAATAACTTCTTGCGCTCTAGGGCGGAGCGAGAGGGTGTCAGACTTTTACTGACTAAAACCATCTACTCTACGTGAACAGGTAACAGAGACATGGTTGGTCTGCGGAGAGATGCCGCACAAACACTGAAAGTCGGAACCGTCCAAGAATATCTATCTGTGGAGATTGTCTTTGCTGCACCCAACCAATTAACATTACAAAATTACAAAGAATATAACCAAAATTAACACAATGTCCTACATGTCATGTTGGGGGACACATTGTCCCCTAATGTATATGAGGCATTAGTGGCAATTGCTGTCAAATCCTATTAAGTAATTACAAAGTTTGACTGTAAAATAAAATATCTAACACATATCTTTTTGGTAAAATTTAATATTCATCATTATAAATTTTACTAAAAATAAAACTTATTTCAAACAATACAACTTACTACTAAAGTAGCTTAAAAGAAACCTCAAAATATATTTCATGTAAAAAGAAACCCTTCAAATCGGGAATCTCAAATTCCTACAATACAATATTTTTTGTTGGGTTACGTTCATACTGAACCATTTTGAGAACCGACAGGATAATGGAGGAAATATTGAAGGTAATAGTTACTTTTTATGGGCTTCATTATTGTTTCATTAGTAATTCACTGTGAAATTCTGAATTACCACTAACTGGGTTCAAATCCAGACTCTGGGAAACCAAAGGACCAAGAAAAATCCAATAATAATTTGCCTGAACTAAACCGAGCTGCAGCAGCAAACAAGGCCGTAGAATTACTATATAAACTATAATCAGATGTTTTGTTATTTCTTTTTTTTTTCTCTATTACTTCAGACCAACTGCTACGGCTTGTAATTAAGACTGGTTTATTTCCTTTTACGTTTCTGCTGCTTTCTAGACCTGCCAGCTTTTGGCTTAGTTTTGGCTTTTGGTTTTGGATCTTCTTTGCGCTTTTCAGCTGCCAATTCAGCTTTCTTCCGATCAGCTAATTCTTTGGCTGCTTTTACAGCTTCGGCGGCCTTCCTTGCTATCTCTTTAATCCGTTCCGCTTCTTTCGCCCTTGCTTCAGCCTTAAGTTTATTCTCATGCGCTCTTAGTGCAGCTAAGATTGCTTGCCTTTCTCTTTCCGCTTCAGCATCAATTTCTTTTAGTCTTCCATCTAAAGCGTTAATGAAACCGTTTGTCAACTTTCCAGCTAACATTTCCATCTTCTTACCAATCGGTCCTCCAAACAAGCTTACGGTCAGAGGCGGTACCGCTTCAACTTTTAGATACTTCCAAGATGTAGCTCCAACACTCTGTGCGGATTTCGCGGCAACTGAAATATATACGTATAATGTAAACAACACTCATTTTACTTTTATCTGATTCTGTCATAACTATTTATATAATTACCTACCCTTACGTTAGCTTATTATTATTTTTTATCTTGCAGTCTCTTTTTAATTATTTCTATTTCTTTCTCAAGATATTTGATTTCAATAGGTAGCTGGTTGTCGCGTATTTCTTTCATTTTGACTGTCATTTTCTTCATTATTGTATCCAGTAACGATTCCATTTTAGGTATCATATTATTGCTGACAAGCGGTCTTGCTCGCGTTTTCATAAGATACGTCTTAGTTGAACTCCAACCTCTTTTAACGTATGGTTCAGATTTCGCCATAGAAACTGCGAACAAAACAAATGCGGAATTATCTCGAATATTTTATTAGGTGTTGGACTATTTTACATAGCTAAATTGTTGATATAATATAATTATTTAATAAAATTGCCATTTGGTAAAACCCACTTTTGTTTTGTAACAGTTTCTTTAAAATATTAGTAAAACACGAATGTAATACATACATAATGTTATGTCAAGAACCTTCCTGACGAATCTGCTCGCCATTTCTAATAATACCGACGCTTTCAACAACTTCTATAAAAATACCAATAATTTGGTTGTAGATTTGTATGACATGGATGTGTCACAATGTGACATGTCTTCGTGTGGCCTGGTGGTACAATATGGAAACACGCGACCGCTACGTTAAGTGACAAGGCCTGTCATGTTTTGTTCGCCGGCAGCGCCACCGCCGGCGCCCTCCAGAGGGTCATGATATTTTGGTTTTTGGAACTATATCGTACTTGTCAGTGCTTTATTATTATTTTGTTGTCAAAGTTCAGTTTAGTCATAAGATTTACTTTTAATTTTTAAGAGGCATCCTGTAAAAAAGTTGGGATGTATGTTCACCGATATTTCGGTCAATTGTGGACCGATTTAGAAATTTTTTTTTTTTGATTGAAAGGTTATGCTTCCAAGTTGGTCCCATAGAAATATTGTCATGATCTGATCATGAACTTCAAAATTTTTTTGTTTATACGTGTAGTTGATGACTGACTGAAAGAAAAGGGGAAGGGGATGTATCAAACTGTTCTGGTGATAAAGCCGGAAGGTAAATTCATGTAATATAACCGTATTTGGGATTATTAGAATCGTTATGAGATGCACTCTGGCTTTAAGGTAATTTATGTTTAGCTGAAAGGTAAGTACTTTTTAGTGGTGCTACCATAACTAAAAAGTGAAAAATAAAAAACTTTTTACAAAAAAAATTAAACCGACTTCAAAAAGTACAAAATAATTTTAATTTCGGAAGTCGGTGTTAAATAACGAAGGGACAAAATTAGGTATCTAAAAAAAAAAAAAAACACATTCAGCCGAACATAGAACCTCCTCCTTTTCGAAGTCGGTTAAAAAGGGAATTCAATCTCCTTCGTTTACATATAACGGATGACCATTAACTAACAAGACTTAAGCAACTCGCTTCTCATTTCTGATCCGATCCTTAGCATTTTCCTCTAAATTATATTAGCACTTCCCCACAGCTTCGTGCAACGATAAGATCCCACAGGAATTACAAGCAACTGCAATTTATAAGGAGACGTTATAGGAACACCTTGCTGTTACGAGTCTATTTAAATTTTCCCGGAAGATCTCGTTGATCAGTTTACTCTACATGAGGGTTGTAACAGATCTTCGCCTCTGCCTCCCGTAAGTGTAGAACTTCGCGCAAACGGTAAATGGACAAAATGGTCCAATGACCTTAGGTCTCGAGATTTCGATGGAAGCGTGACGCACAAGACCGATCGTTATGGCGATGCTTAGGCGATGCCTTTGTCCAGATATGGTCGTCTTTCGGCTGAAATGATGATGAGGATATCTTCGTATGGCTGATTGTTTGCTCCTACTACTAAGAAGTCACTTAGAAGTCCGAGGAAAAAGCCTGTTTTGCATTCTTTACCCAAGTGGACTTTTTCCTAGGTGGTACAGAATGCAAAACAGAATGAAAAAAAAAAAGACTTTTCCTCTTTTCAAATAATCCTGCAGCAGCATAGTTCAACCCTTTTTTCTTTTTGAGGTAGGAAATAATCAAATGACTTCGCCCTCTCTAGAGCGGAGCAAGAAGGTGTTTCAGACTTTTACTGACTAAAAACCCACTCTCATGTTCTTTTTTTGCCTTGCGTTCCACCCCAGGGTTCCCTTTTAGCAATGATATGGCCTACGGCCCCAGTAGGTTTCGGCCCTGCTCCTCTTCTGCCTCTTAGGTTTTGCTCCCAGTTACCTGTTGCTTGCCTGCCGTCCTGCAGCCCTCTATGACACTCGGAGCATCTCTTGTGGCGGCGTCAGGGGTCTGACGTTATTCGTTCCCTCACGATTGTGCCCATCTCCTTTGCTAGCATTATT
The DNA here is from genome assembly GCA_949319445.1 of Mythimna lalbum. Lineage (NCBI taxonomy): Eukaryota > Metazoa > Arthropoda > Insecta > Lepidoptera > Noctuidae > Mythimna > Mythimna lalbum. Next base: position 16,778,333 of record OX439346.1, on the reverse strand, counting down.
GCTTCATTGAAGGAGGTGTTCGCTTCCAATTCCCTTTCGCCCTAGACAATGGCCTCCCCCCGACTATAAAGTGTTAGAAAAAAATCTTATTGCAGGAGAGTTTTGTTTCCATCTTAAAGTAATATAACTTCATGTTGTACCATGAGCTAAATCGCTCAGTATGATTGTATTCCTCTAAGGGCTAAGAAAGAATGAACGAATATAAAGATTTTGTCATAGCATAGCATAGTCGGCCTTATAATGTTCCCACTGCTGGGACTCAGGCCTCCTCTCTAGGAGAGGGAATGGGCCGTAATCCACCACGCGGGCCCAGTGCGGGTTGGTGGATGTCACATGTCTTCGAATTTTTTGGTTCTAGGACATGCCGGTTTCCTCACGATGTTTTCCTTCACCGTTTTGAGAGCAGTGGTGATGAAATAAATTACACAAAGTAATGCGCCTGGCTGGGTTTGAACCCACGACCTACAACTCGTAAGTCGGAGCCGTTACCACTCGGCCACCACTGCTCACCACTCACCACTGCTCAAGATTTTGTCTATTACTTGTTAAAACAGAAAAGATTCGCGCTATATACTTAGATTTGTATAGCGTTGTCTCTTTCACATGTTTGTTTTTTAATCGCTATATTAAATTTTATCGTGAACCAATAGAGCACATTTAACTCAAAGATACCTTAACAAAATATTTTTTTAAAAGGATCTAAGTAACTTTCATAAAAAGGACGTAGGTACTAATTTTCAAGATTTTACATTAATAAAGTAGAAAAACAATTATTTATGTTGTGCTTAAAACTTATTGTACATGGACATCATAGAATCAAGGTAAAGTTAAACAGTGTAATAACTTGTTGTTCGTATAAGTACTATTGGATTCAGTGTTATACAGAAACTAAAAAAAAAACATATATATGTTCACCATCTAGAATACAATAATAAATTAATAACCCATGTATGTACAAAAAACAAAAATTAACTAGACACGTTTAGGCATCGAAATAAGTTTTAAATATTTTTTAAGTCATGAAAAAGACTGAATAGTAATTATTTGGAAAATATTAATAAATCCGCTGTGTTCGAGCAACTTTTTTAAGCCTGCTAATTTGACGTAAATAATCTAGCAGTCAAAAATCCCGTCAGAGTACAGTGCGTTTCACTTAAGAAGTTACATTGCTGTCATGTTGATAGTATTGAAAATAATGTTGCCATATTTTGAGCAATGAAATTACTTGATATGAGGGAGATTAACTGATACTTCGTTACTTTAACAATTGCCTTTTTTATTGTTACTATTTTTGTATAAAGGATAGGGCGCTGGGCTCCATTCCGATTGTCTTACAATTCTTTCAAATAACAAAAACGCCACGCCACAGTATTGTTCCTCTCTATTAACAACTTCCTTTGAGACCTACTTTTTTAAAATAAAATCCCATTCCTCTCATAATTTTCCAAAAAGTGTTGCAGCTACCGTTAAAATCGATTTCGTTTCACATTTCGGGGAAAAATTTCGTAGAGTAGGCAACTCTTTCCTTTTTTCCCTTCTTTTTGTGTAGACAGACAGGGGAGCCAACATTACGCCGATGTAACTTCTTCAGAGAAACGCACTGTACGAAAAGAATGAAATTTTTAAGAGTGACGTCATAATGCGACCCCATGTGTGGAGAAAGTAGGAACTAAAACTGCATCAGTGTTATTTAAAATTTAAACCACCATTTTTTTGGGGTGAGAAAATATGAAATTACTTCTCCCATTCCGTGTGGGGCGAGAGGGAGTGTCCGACTATTATTTACTAAAACCCACCCGTGTTTCTTCAGTTATTCTTTGCGTTTTAGATTTTTTTAGAGCCCGAGAGCGTGCCAGAATGTTCCTGATTAAAACCACACCTTCAGTCGCTCTTTGCATGTTAGGACCACGGGTTTCTTTAAATCCCCATAGCCCTAGCAGGCGTTTCAGGATGTTTTTATTTTTCAAATAAAAAGACCGGTCAGCGTTTTATTCGGCAGATAAAGCAAAAAAAATATTTCGTAATTCGAACAATTAAGAATCCCAAATATTTGGCTTCCATTTATTTATGATTGCATTTACTTACCCTAATTACTTTTCCGCTTGCGAGACTAAGATTTCCTTGACACATACGAATATGTGTTGGTGTGTTGGTGCTATGTTTGCGAACTGTAAACTAATTAAACTAATTGAAAAATACTGTAAATGCAAGTTGGTATTATTATTACGTAACTAGCTTTTACCCGCGGCTTCGCCCGCGTTTATTAATATAATTCCTCTCCCCTTTTCTTCCCTCTTTCTCTCCCTTTTATCAATTTAAAAAAAAAAAATAGCCTCGTTTCCTGGGCCAGGAAAATCCAAACCTTAGCTGTACGCATAATGAATGTGCGATGGTGAAGTGATGGAACGGACTTGGCGAAATCAAATTGTGCAATTCCAATGCACACTCCCCGAAATGGCCAAACCAGCAGGCCAGCAACTCGGCGTCTATGTTCAAGACTTTGGAGTTTTTACTCGACAAGTGCATCATTGCCGATGATCTTCTTGGCTCACATCTTAATTTCTCAATCGACTCTAGTGCATCTATTGGATTTGGACGTAGAGACCCAGACGTATGGATGGTTCTACATTAACATCATGACATTCTCGCACAATAAACGGCAGTTTTGATTCGTCTACAACTCTCAAGGTTATTCAGACATTAAAACATTGAATTGGTGTTCAGCTACCGTAGATGTTTTAGGCATAAAACATACCTAAATGATGATATAGCGTCCCCGCGCCATGAACAACGAATAATAAAATTTTAAGTACCTGGCTAGTACTTCATTTAGCATCAAGGTTTTGTCAATAATTACTGTCATATAAATGTTCAAAGGAAATTATAATAAGTACCTACTGTATACGTCTTCGAGGCTAAGTCTCCTACGTAATAGGCTACTCATCATGAGTCATAACTTAATAGCATTAAATTACTATCATTTCATGAATAAATTACACATTTTAATCATAATCTATCGTGAATCCTACAAAGATGGTACTTATTTGCAAAAATAAATTGCAATTTTGAGGACATTCGTGATTGACACCATATTTTTAGGTCATCAAGAGGTCAGCAAGCATTGAATTCTACTCTTTTGAAGTGCCAGAGAACTGACGCTGGTTTTTAAAACCCCGATGGCCACTAGAATCTACCACAGAGGTCTTGTAGTAATGTGTAGTGACAGCAATGGACCGAAGAACTTTTTACAAGCTTTTATTTAGGTTCACCTGCCCCGATGTTTGTCTGTCATCAAATTTTGTAAATTAAACTTGACCCACTTCCCGGTTGCCGATTGAGCTGAAATTTGAAATTTTTGATTTGAGAAGTGCATGGCTGCTTCAGAAAGTACTAGGTACTGTCGCATAGGCAGTACCTAGTACCCAGTCGCTCTTGGGCGGAGCGGGAAAGTGTTTCAATCCTTTACAGTTATTATTATTTTTGAATAGTAATATGTATCTAAATATAATATTCCACAACTATCACACAACGCCGTCTAGTCCCAAGCTAAGCAGAGCTTGTGTTATGTGTACTAGACAACTGATAAACATACTTATATATTTATAAAAACATACATAATATAGATAAATTGTAATCGTTGTAATCCTCATTTTTTAAAACCGGAATCAAAGACTTATTTAGTACAATATAGTCCAACATTAATTCTTCCTTCAATGTCTAATACCTAATAGACTAGTAGCGACATCTATGACGCCACATAGGTACTAACATCTACAAAATCCTACATCACGGTACCTATTAAATTTATCTACGCAATTAGGGCCTTTAAAATTAGTCAGAAATCAACTATCGGGCAGTTGCCCGGATCAACGTCTGGTCGGAGAATCGTTCCTTTTCAACAGAGGTTTGAGGAACTTTACTCTCTATGCCGTGTTAAAACTTTTAGCAATTGTTTCAACACAGAATAGAGAGTAAAGTTGTTATATTTTTTCCCAAAAATATTTAAAAAGTTCACTAGTTGGACACCACCGTAAGTACAACACACATCTCGACTGGTCATAGCGGGCATTAAGGACTAGCGCGCAGCTGGGTGCGGGAGCTAAACAACCCCTCAGTCACCCGGGTGGCCCGGTAACCATGTATTTATGTCGTCAATCAGGTACCATAACTGGTTTATTACTTTGTGATTTTTCATAATACAGTTTTGAAATTTTGTACATACTCATATGTAGATTCTTTACATATAAAAAATAATAATTTCTAAATCGGTCCACAATTGACTGAAATATCGGTGAACATACATACAAAAAAAAAACATACATTCAGCTGAACATAGAACCTGCTCCTTTTCGAAGTCGGTTAAAAATACTAGACAGGTGTTTCAGGTTTTGCATATACTAAAATAAGGTATTGTACGTAAGTCGCCAGTGTAATACTGGAAGTTAAAGGATAACGTAACATAGTAGACACCGTCATCCATCGGTGTAACACGTCATAAGTCACATAACAAGCTCTAATTGTTCTGTCACAACACACAATGCGAGGTGCTCACGTGCGTGGAGTAGGTAGGGTACGTACTTACACTTTCGCAGCGGCCAGTGTTGTTGCAACACCAAATTGTCCCCAAGACGTTGCAGCGTGCGTTACATCTCACCGGTTTTGACAATTAGCACATATTGTCCCACCAAACGGGCAGACTGTGTGTGACCTAATGCAAGATTGATGTACAGTCGCAAACAAAAGGTTTCATTTATTTACTAGCTGCTCCCAGCGGCTTCGCTCGCGTAATAGCAGAAAATTATCCCAAGGTAACATACTTCCGGGATAAAAAGTATCCTATGTCCTATTCCAGGACATGGTCTATCAGTGTAGGTACCAAGTTTCATCAAAATCGGTTTTGCCGTTTAGGCATGAAGGCGTAACAAACGAACAAACAAACTCACTTTCGCTTTTATAATATTGGTATAAGGATTTTAGCTTTGCACTGCTTAAAGGTTTTTTTTTGTGTATTTAGCCAGTGTCTAGATTAGAAAGTTAAGAAGTTTTTAATCACTTTGGGTTACTTGGAGTTCTATTAGAACGCGGAAGTAAAGATAGCCATAGCCATACACGTTATGGTGTACCTGAAGTTTGCTTGTACAGTTACACCAGTCAGGTAAGCTTGAGCTGAGTAGAGGGCATACATGTAAAGGTAAACTTGTACAAACTCTCCGTTGTCACCATGGCCCCGGCTTTAGATTTCGACGTCGTAACGCTAATCGCTTTATAACTGTTGCAGTCACTGCACAACTGACGCCTGAGCAGGCGACCACCACATACGGTTCAGTTTTGCATGTAGGTACAGTTAACAGGCAAAAAATATTGAAATTCATATTGGTTGCCTGTACAGGTGTGGAATCCTACAGAGTTGTGCAACATACACGCTCCGGTTTAGAAAATCTCACGAAAAACTCTAAAACATAACAGACCGACACAAATACACACAAATGTCTGGAGACATGTATAGAACTTAAATTGAAACTAGTTTACTTTTGAACAAATCATGAGGATTTTATTAAAAATCCATGAGGAAGAAGGTTTTAAACAGATAATATTTTGCAATTGAATAGAAAGTTTGATCATAACAATAAAAATCCTTTTGATTTATAAACAAGCTTTTAATGAAAATATTTTTTTCATAGCAAGCTTTTATAGCTCGGTATACCTATACATATAATTAATACTCGTCTAGACGAATTGAACGAGCCCAAACTCGATGAGGTTGTGTCATTTAACTACCAAGTTCCTATAGCCATCTTCCGGCTCCATCATCAGATCAGTTCTTGTCCTAATAATTTGCATTGTCATCTGATTTACACGTGGATTTATACATGCATGCAAAATTTCAGCTCAATCGGTAACCGGGAAGTAGGTCAAATTTCATTTACAAGACTTGATGACAGACAAACTTCGGGACAGGTGAAATTAAATAAAAGCTTGTAAAAATAGCAAAGTATATTATATATAATAAACGAGTACCTATATTACATTTGATAAGTTTTAATAGCAAGTATGTAGATACCGGCTAGGAAGTATTGCATAAAGTCTAGGCGCTGAATGCATTCAATTGGAGTCCATTAGGAATCATAAGATTTGCAGGATTCGATTCAATTCGATTGGTTTTGGTTGGATTCGGTCGGATTAAAATCAGAATTCGATAGATGCGGGACGCGCAGGATCTTTCACTGTGGCGACACTTGGGGGAGGGCTAAGTCCACCAGTGGCCGTCTTTCAGCTGAAATGTTGATGATGATAATGATTTCTAATTTTAGTTAATGCTAGTGGATCTAGCGCCATCTCTCGCTTGTTGATAGAAGACGAATCATTATTTAAAAAATTTACAGGCAGATGATGGAGTAGTTAGAGATTAGTAAGTAAAGAAAAGGCGAAAGAAATAGATACTGTAATACCTACTTTAGTAAAACCGTAAAAATCAAAATTAGGTTGGTAATTTGTAGATAGTCCAATCTTACCTACTTGTCAAATTCTGAGTTTTTTTTTTGTTTAAATGATATAAACTAGTGCTTGACTGCAACCCCTCCTGATGGTAAGCAGTGATGCAATCGTTAATGGTGAGGCGCGCTAGCCCCTAAATTATAAGACCGCAGCCGGCAAACTGTTCCAGTCCCTCGATGTACGTGGTATAAACGACAATGCGAAACGAACAACAATGGAACTCGATTAAAACGGTTACTTTTGTATTATGTACCTATTTATTCAAATTAATTGCTTTACAGCATTTCCTGTATTCAATAGTTTGTCTTATTTGAATAGCTAGACTAACCTCTTCTCTGTTCTAATTTTAATTCGTTGCAGACCTTTAGATATTCTTTTAAATATAAAAGGAGAAACTGACTAACAAGCATATCAACGCACAGCCGAAATTACTGGACTTGAGAAAGAGCATTTTTACACAAGGCTTCCTTTTATGATATAGATGAGCACTATGAAAGGATTTCCTAAAATTCAGCCCCTATGGGGAAACGGGGTTCTAAACTTTGTATGGAGAAACCTACTTTCACTGGAGCAGCCGCGGTAGAAGCTAGTCTTATTATAAATCTTAAGTAGCATTGAGATAAAATTTTATTAATCTCTAGAAAAACTCCAAAACAGAAAATCTTTCTTTGACAGAAATAAAATTTTGTATTCCTCAATGCTGAGGGTCGTGACCATGCTTCATCACTTTAACTTTTATGACATTCTACCATCTGTTTCCCGCAAGACCTTTTCCCATCCACTTTTCTGGTCACAATGAGCCTTTTGAGGTTGCTACGGTCGTTCCTACCGCGTACCGGAAAACGCAGTATTGAAAGGCCTCCTACAAGGTGGACCGATGACCTGGTGAGGGTTACAGGAATCCGATGGATGCAGGACGCACAGGATCGTTAATATTTAAGCCGCTAAAATGCTCGTATTTTACTATTACAAGCTTTTATTTAGTTTCACCTGTCCCGATGTTTGTCAGTCATCAAATCTTGTAAATTAAATTTGACCCATTTCCCGGTTACCAATTAAGCTCAAATTTTGTATGCATGTGTAAATCAGATGACAATGCAAAAGTATTATGTCATGAAGGTGATCTGATGAAGAAACCGGAAGGTGACTATAAGAACTTGGTAGTTAAAGACGCAACCCCATTGAGTTTGGGCTCGTATGATTTGTCTTGACGAGTATTAATTTTATAGGTATATCGTGCTATAAAAGCTTGCTATGAAAAAATAATTTTCATTAAAAGCTTGTAATGGAACAGTTCACGGGATCAAGGACATTGGAATTTAGCTAATGACATTTTATTTTTTATCCTATGTTAACACTTTCGTATCTGACTGTACGAACCATGCAAAGTTTGAATGAAACAATGTGTATACCTCGTAAACAATAAACGCAGCATTGTAACCGAAGGTAAGTCAGATTCAACCGTGACTGCTGAATATTTGAGGCTAATCAGTTATGTAACGCAACCTCATCATTATCAAATACTTGGTAATGGCTAAGTGTGTCGGTTACAGTAAAATTTTTCACATCATTGTGGTGGTAAGGTTCTGTTGCTGACATTGAACGCTTTTCGTTTGGTTTGCACAACAGTTTTGATGTAATACTAGAAATATTTTAGTCTTTTGATGTTGTTTTGTATGAGGTAAATGCGGGCCTGAAAGAACAATGTTTTGGACCAAATAGGTAATCTATAGGTCTTTTTTTAAAATGATATAAACCAGTGCTTGACTGCAATCCCACCTGATGGTAAGCAGTGATGCAATCGTTGATAGTGAGGCGCACTAGTTTATTAAGAGCCTATACTCTAGCCTTGAAGACACCTAAATTATAATTGGACGGAAAGACCGCAGCAGACAAATTGTTTCATACTAAAATTATAATTGTGAAAGTAACTCTTTCTGTCTGTCTATTAAGCTTTCAAGGATAAACGACTGAACAGATTTTGATGAAATTTGCTATGGAGTAAGCTTGAACCCCAAGGAAGAACATAGGCTACTTATTATCTGGCATCGACTTCGACTTCGTGTTCATAATAACTGGCATTCACGCGGACGGCGTAAAAATAAAAAATATATTTGAAAAACTATTGAATTTTGCAAAAGGTAGGAATGTATATGTATTACAGTATATCTCACGCCTTAATTCAGATGTTCAAACATTATTAGTACATTGTTACACTAGGGGCGAAAGTTACTTATTTCGTCCCGAGAAGGAGTTGGCGGCCGAGAGTAGCGAGGTCGCTAATTCGAGGGACTAAATAAGTAACTTTAACCCCGAGGTAAGCACTGTGCTTTTCATTACGAATACAACCTAGTTTTTTTTTTAATAATTTGACAGCTGTTAGTTGAAAGTAAAACTCCCTAGGGATGAAAAGTTTGATACTTTTCAGCTCGCTCCTCAGGCAACTTCAGACCTACTTTCAGAGTACGAGTAATGAAATAGTACATTGTTACACTAGGGGTGATAGTTACTAATTTCGTCCCGAGAAGGAGTTGGCGGCCGAGCGCAGCGAGGTCGCTAATTCGAGGGACTAAATAAGTAACTTTAACTCCGAGGTAAGCACTGTGCTTTTCATTACGAATACAAGGAAAGTAAAAATAAAATAATAAAAAGTTTGTTAAACCTGAGATATCATAGCTATGATTTTAGGTGGGTATCTTTCTTATGATTTAGGCGGTAAAAGATTCCACTACTGCTTTAGCCTTTTCTCTCATAAAATTATTATTATCACTATTTTAATCTGATGAACATTCCATGTTGATACATATCTCTGCAGTACGGAAATGTAAACAAAACTCAAAAAAACCAATGTCTGATTTGCCACTTTCCCGCCATTTTGTTTTTTTTTTCTGTAGCCGACCAGCTATTCAGCCTCATTAATGAAAAATTAGAAATTAATTGTAATATTTTACAAATAAAGTATTTTAAAGAAAAACTTGAACAAATAAGTCACTTAAAAATATAATATTATTTAATTAATACTTATCTTTAAGTTATTTGAATTTTATATCGCGTTGTGATTGACAGGCTGTATGGAAAATTGGAACATGATTCAATAGAAATGTGAAGATAGAACTAGTTTTTTTTTTTAATAATTTGATAGCTGTCAGTTGAAAGTAAAACTCCCTAGGGATGAAAAGTATCATCATTTCAACCCGCTCCACAGGCAACTTCAGACCTACTTTCAGAGTATGAGTAATGAAAAATTTATTTTTAAACCGCAAATTCTTCGTCATGTTGATCATAAAACTATAAGTTATTTGTGCAAATAACACTATTCTTAGCTCTACAAGCATAACAATTTCCAGATATTTGCTTTCAAAAATACAAAATGTTTGTTCAATCGAATACGCAATTAGGAAATGAAAGATGACAATAAAGTTACGTGTTACAACAGAATTACGATTAAATGGAAATATTATTCATATTGCTGCATATAAATATTTGGGAGCTGCTATATTATGTTGTTTTATGTTCGAAGGTAATGTAGCGTCACGCATGTTTTTTACGGATATTGCGGAATAAACTTAACTTTATTTATTTTTAAATGCTTCCTTCTCTCTTTTCTGTCTTCCTCCTATCATAACTAACTCTAATCTATGACCAGAATATCTAAAAGTTAGACAGAGGTACGACAAAGAAAAGCTTGAAGGTGTAATGGATGAATGTAACGAATCCAAGTTCCAACCAAGTTCAACACTGCTAAAACCTAGAAATGTTTTATCTGATAAAAGGAACCAATTTTAACCGTCTCCAACTTTCTAAGGTGTAACAGTACCGATAACCGATAATTTTGATCTTATTTGCATAATATTAGCTATACTCTGAATTGATGGCCAAAAGACAAAGGCTCAAGTGCCAAGAAGTTAGAAAGTAGCCGGGAAATAACTGCTCGAACTTTATCATGCGAAAATTCAATCGTGTATGGAGTAGGTATTACTCTCATCATTCGAACGGTCGCCCCGATACCAGCTTGATGCGCTTAATTTAACAATTCGAGAAACAAATCAAGAGGATCGACCGCAATGATGTACTCTTCGCTCAAAGCTCCAAGGTCTTGATCATCGATGTCGGGTTGCTACCGTCTCGGTTGCATTTCGGGGAATGTGCGTCTGAATTGTATAGTTTAACTTGCTTTTACCCGCGACTTCGCCCGCGTTTATTAATATACTTTACTCTTTCTCCCCCTTTTCACACTTTAAAAAAAAAATGAAATAAATGTTGCCTATGTCCGTCTCCAGGGTCTCAACTATCTCTGTACCGAAATTCATCAAAATCGAGTTTGCCATTTAGGCGTGAAGACGTAACAAACAAACTCACTTTCGCTTTTATAATATTAGTAAGGATTCCGCCGAGCCTGTTCCATAATCGGATCACTATAAGAACGGTGATATACCACCGGTACATGGAGGACATGTAAAAAAACAGCTAAGGAGTAGAATACCTTGTCGAAGTCTGAGTTTCTTGATAGCTTCAACTTGTAGTTGGAAGTCTTAAAATTAAGAATAGATTACTTTTAGGCAAGCGGGTTCCATCGTCGACCACATCGTTTACTATAATGATGTAAGATTGATCAAGCGAGAGCCAGTCAATAAATATATATTAAAAAAAAACAAGAATAAAATATGGACAAGAAAATTATATTGTATTGTGTAAATGTACCTATGTGGTGACCTTATTAAAAGCTCTAGCATATAACTCGTTAAGGTAATGAAAGGGACATGAAGTAGTTGTTCACGACACGAGAGACCCTGAAGCTAGAACTACACTGCGTACACGTGTACCACACACGCCACCTAGGCGCGTCGGTCTCCATACATTTTATATGAGAACTACAATTGGAGCTAGGTATACTAGATCCACCCCACGTGACGTCATTCTACGTACAAATCAGGCGTGATACACGTGTACGTCGGTCTAATGTAGTTCTAGCTTCATGAACGTACTAATAGTAACCTAAATGATTGGTCGGTATGTCGATAAGTACTTACTGTACCTAGTGAAAGAGTTTGAGTATAGAAGTGTAAGTGTTCTCGGACGGCGTCATTTTTATAAAAAATGCCGACACAAAAAAAGCTAGAAGCGGCTTCAAGCGTTTTTTTGTAGCGTCACACACTTCTAGTTTCTTTTTTGTGGTGGCTGTTTTTTGAGACCCGTGTGCCCCCGAACACTAAGTTGTATGTAAGAGGAGAGGAGTGTTAGGAGAGTGCAAGAGGGTGAGATGTGTATGTACCTCCAGGGAGTAGCCCTGGCTAGGTACGTGTGGTGAGGAGTGAGAGGAAAGAGTGAGTGGTGAGTATGTACAGCGTACCTTGGCTACATTGATTCAGCGGTTGGCAATCTGGAACAAATCAATCAGCATATCATATGAACATGATCGTATACAAAATCAGATTCTATAGTTAAAATTAACAAATCAGAAGACAAAGCTCTGCAGCAGAGATTTATACAAACAACTCATAAATCTCATTCATTCAATTACGTTTGACGTCTAACCACGTTCCGCCTGGCTTCGTTGTCGTAAGTTCCAATTTTGTTTGATGTTGTATCACAAATTGGTTCTAACAAGCGATGCGATGTTTAAGACTAGGCTGCACTACGAGCTAAGCTAGTTTAGCTAAACCTAGCCCACGGAGCTATGGTGTCTAATATAGGTACTTTGATTACGATTTACTCCGCGAATCATGCTACCACGTTGCTACGTCGGATCATGGGATGCTACTACGTAGGCTAAGCTGAGTTAGCTTCGCTTACGGTGTTGTCTGTGCTTTACAGACACAATGTTTGTTAAACGATATTAGTTAGTAAAAGTACACACAATCTCGCCACAGCAGGAGAAGTTATTGAATCATTTCATACCTCAAGGTAATCCATGAAATCCAAATTTTGGAATGATTTTGCCAATTTTCTTTTCAGTATTGAATAGTATGGTAAAAAAAAATATATTTGTGGTAATGACATGTATGTATTACACAATTACCTACACTCATTAAAAACTTAGAGATGAGCTAAAATGTGCCATTTTAATAAAGACTTGACGTTTAACCTTGTCTTTAAGTCTATAGAATATGATGAAGGTTTTAAGTGAGTATACGAGTATGGTTGAATAAATTTTTTGTTACCATTCTATCCGATGCAGTGCTGCAAATTCTAGAAACCTTTCGATAATTTTAATTCCGCGAGTAACCCTTTTTTTCAGTGAGAAATAATAATCAAACAATATCTACTCCCACTCTAGGGTGGACCGGTAAAGCGTATCAGACTTTAACTGACTAAAACACACTCCTATGATCCTTCTTTTCCTTACGTCCCAGGACCCCGAATGGCGCTATCAACAAAATGTGAGAATTACTCACCAGGTGTCTGTTTGGTTGCGCAACCAATTTGGCGGCACGATGCGCTCGGATGCCAGCAGAATGTTACTGGTCGCTCCGCCAGATTGGTTGCGCCACCACTAATTACTATATAGCTGTATGGAGTCTCACTAACTCGACCAGTCCGACGTCCAGTCGCCACGGTGACGCGACTGGTTGAGCCGCCATGGTGTCCCGGTGAAATACAGCCCCTAAGAATATATCATTCAAAGAAATTTAGAGTGTAGCTCGCTTCATAGATCACTGAGCGACTTACCTACAGCTCTGTGGTAACGAAACAGGCTGGAGGTAATCGTAACGATTAATATCAAATATGAAGGAAGCCACGGGCCACGACAATGCACGCCGCTCACTATTACAAAACATTTGGACTCGTTCTTTTCTTCGTGTGTTGTTGCGACTGTTGTAACGCATCTGCAGATGTGCTCATAGAATTAGATGTTACTTAGAGATGTGTTAATGTAATGCTATTCAGTTTGTGTTGGAGAAAGAGAAGGTTAAAGTTTTTAAGTTGTTACGGGTGATTTGGTTTCAGCTAATCAATCTGAATACAGGGTTATTTGTAAAACACTGGCAACCTCTCAGGCCTATGTACTAACACCATAAACAACGACTTTTGTTCCATGACTTAAAAATAAAACATATTTTAGTTCATCAGATTTTCAAACAATAAAAATAATAATATTTAAATTGAACGTTTCTACTACAAAGTCTGCGAAGCAAGCGGTAGTGCAATCACATGAGTTGTGGTACCTTAGCGGAAGCGAGTCGGGATCGGGTGGCAGGGGTGCTTGATGCGCTTGCGTCATTTCATACAATCGTAGGTAAGTAGAGCAAAATACAGAGTTGAAATGTGTTAGATAAAACAACGAAATCTTGAAGGTTTGTTTTCGGTTAATGTAATCATTATGTTTTGTAACAAGTCATTGAACAGAAGTTGTTGTTTATGATGTCAGATACAGTCTTGCAAGGTTGTAAATGTATAAAAAATAAATAAATACAATAAAACGTCGGAAGCTAGTCATACACTGGAAAATGGGCAGCATTTTTATAAACCAGTGCTTGACTGCGATCCCACCTGATGGTAAGCGATTGCTAAAATTTTTACCGTTAGGAAGCTGCTACCTATGTTCTTAAGTGACATTATGTTATATTTTATATACACAGGCGAAGCTGCGGGCAAAAGTCAGTTGTTAAATAAAACAGATAAGAATTTCATATGCTTTGTTAATACCGCAATATGTAACACTTTTTCCTGCGTCCAGAATGCTTTTGTGCTTCGAGCACAGGTTCGTTGCCTCCGGCGTCTAACTGGACGGTTTTTTACTGACCAGTAGTTACCGGACAATCTCGATTGACTCTTGTTTATGAATAGCGGCGGCCACGTCATAGTTTTAGAGTTCTTCACTGTAATTATCAATGTAGATGTCGAGGTCAGAACAAAGAAATTGATCGCTTTATGATATGGCCAAGTAAAACTGGCCAGATCGTTTTTTTTTTTTTAATTTATTGATAGGTTTGCGCTTGACCGCTATCTCACCTGATGGAAAGCGACGATGCGGTCGACGATGGAACGCGCTTACCTAGAAGAAACCTATTCACTCTCGACTTAAAGATTCCCAGGTTGTAGCTATCAGGAAACACAGACTCCGGCAAGGAATTCCTTTCCTTAGCTGCTGTTTTTAACGTTAAAGTTTGATGATATTTCAACCCTCGTTTGGCCTACTTTCTTTAAACCTTTTATTATCACAGAAATCCTACAGCAATGATATGGCCAAACGATACATATCATGAAATGTTACATTACCAATGTTTGCTCAAATAAATTATTAGAATTTATTGTGTAGACTGTTCTGTTTTGGCTATATTGTATCGGCTATATTTTCTCAGTTTCTAGGTTATGTAAACCTGCATTCTCTACGAAGCGTGCAGCTCAAGTAGATATAATACTTTATATCAAATGCAGATGATCTATATCTTGAAGATGTAGGTGAATTAGATTAGTATTACGTAACATAGACGCGATTAGGAAGTTCGATACTGTTTGAGTAACATGTAATATCCATTGAAAGCCAAAACATTTTTTACCAATCAGTGTCTAAGTAGTAGGAGGTATGTTGATTAAGATTTGTTTAAGGAGTTATAATAAATCATGAATAGGTACATAGGGTTGGACTGGATATCTATGGGTTGGACGAACTCTGAATTTAGCGGGCTACCCTGGAGCATAGTCTACCATAAGATCAGACTAAATTGCTCATCAAAACGTTGATTTCAACTAGAAAAACGTTGATATTCACTAGAATATAAGATTTTTTTTTTATTAAAATAAGTAAAAAACTTCTAAACATTTGCTTCCACAAGCAATAAAATTTTCCTAAGTAGTCGACTTTTAAAAAGATCAGCGCTTGTCACAGGTTTGGGTGTGAATTTATTATATTCACATACTTAGTTGATGCTCTACAAATTAAAGCTTTTTAAAGTAAAGTTCTTTATCATCATAATTTCAACCGGAAGATTACTGGACACTACTCTCCACAATGACCCGTCCTGTTCTTGTCACATCTGGCTCTCAACAGCTCATCTTAAGCCTTCCGACACTGCTTCTTCTATACCCTGCCCAGTGCCCACTGCAACTAGGTATAGTTTGGTGATGACATGACTATCACTTCTGAACTAAAATTCTACAAGTTCTACAAGCGTTTTTACAAATTGCATCGTCAAAACTACTAATTAATTATATCCGTACCTACACGGAACCCAGCAGGACTTGTTTTGACATTTTTTGTTCTCGTCTCAATTTAAGTGTAGGTGTTGGTACAGTAATATTATTATAATTTTTTCCGAGTTTACATTACGTTCTGTCTACTTAGTCCAAAACTACATAGTTAACGAGTTTCAATCGAAAAATCAAGTCACGACGACCTTTATTTGGACTCGTAGGTATAATTTAAAAGATTAATCAGTAGATCGTTTACAGTCGTTTTAAAAATAACGAAGTAAGTAGTCAAGGCACAAAATAGATACAGAAGCCAATCTCATGCAGGTACTTAACTTTTTATACCTACGCTCGGCGGACGCACACTAATGAGTGTTTGAACCGGAACTGTTCTACGAGCGGGCCGAGGTGCTCTGAGATATCGTGTCCGTGAGCGGTGTCTATGTGTGCGTTGCTCGAGCGCGCTTTGTATGTAGATTGACTTCTGGACCTATATATTTTGTGTTTAAGGTGTTCATTTTTTTTCTGTCTCTAACAGTAAAGTCCGTAATTAATCAGTGATAAAATTAGCAATTTGTGTACAACATTAGTGGTAATTTTCTACGCTCTAATAAGTTGACGCGCTGTACGGTATCGTAGACGAAAGTGGATTGTTGTTTCTGGTTTAAAAACAACGTGAGAGATCAAACTTGAATAACGAACTGTATAATATGAAATGATGAACCGAATATACGGAAATCACATTTTGTTTGTTTTGGAGGACTTTGGTTTAAGAGGGTCCTTTTCCATTCGCTTATCGTAAACATCGAAAATGGTTTAAAAGCTTGTTACTTCATTTAATGCAATCCAACGCGATGTTTGACGAAAAGGCAATGCAAAAAAAGAGAGATAACGCCTGAAATCTCTGTTAGTATTCGGTAATTCCGAGATTTACTCGAAAATTTCAAAAAACTTGCTCCAGGAAATAGCTGTTTTTTTAAACCCTTAAAAGTTTATGGAAAAAATTGCCGTCATTTAGAATCTTAATAAAATTTGCAAGGTCTCTAGAGGATTATTTTTTTTACTTTTTTAATTTTTAGGCAAATTATGAAGTGTCAAAGTTCATACAAAATAGGACATTTTCAGAGGTTTTTACTGGATTAGTTTTACACAAATTTAGAAATTGGTTTCTTTAGAAACCTAGATAATATCCACAAAATACTGTGTTTCCAAAATATCTAATGAAAAATGTGTAATAACGTCATAATCAGTTATGAGCGGTTGTATGAAAAACAGTGAAAATGTGAGTCATGATGCACCACCTTAAGAGTGTTTTTAGGGCTCCGTATCCAAATAATAAAATGTGACCAGCGGTGCTATTCTCTAAGAAAACAGCCCTGAGTTTGAGTTGTTGGGTTGTTAATTCTATGTACTGCGCTCTCCACACAGAGCGTACAGAGCTCAAGGCGGTTTTCTCAGAGAATAGCACCGCCTATTACTAAGACTCTGCTTCAGTCCGTTTGTCACCAGGCAGTACCTCATGACCCGTAACAGTTCAACTGTTGAAATTTTCAGAACAAAATAAAATAAATATTTAAGGGTACTCCCATAAAAACAAACATGATTTGTTTGCCATTATTAGAGAACCCTTATTACGGAACCCTTCGGGCGCAATTCCGATTCGCTTTTGGCCGGTTTTTTTTTTAAGTTTTAAAGGTGTTAAAACTCAAATCCAATTTTACTTACGTTCGTGCAAATTTTTTAGATGATTTTATACCAAAAAAAAGGCAAAGAATCATAAATAATGAATGAATCTTTGTCAAGTGATAAACTTAGTCAAACCGCTTTTGAATTAGGTAATGTTATCTTAGAAATTGCACAGATGAGCAGATTATTCAATATACCTATTGCCACAATACTTTCAGTTTTCGAGTTTGTTTCGAAACACCCCGAATATATTTTTTTGTACATATGTATTATACTATATAGTTAGGTATCATCTTGTTATATAGTGTATTACTAATGAGGGTTCCAAATGAGAATAGGATCGATTGCCATGTTGTGACGCCACGATTTACTGTCAAATCGAGGAAAGAAATTTTTAAAGTTAATTTATTTACGAAAAATTTAATTTATTTACGAACTGTGAACAAAAAAAAATTAATCAAAATCCAGTTCTTCAATTTTACTCATGTTTGAGTTCTTCAATTTTGCCAAAATTTCTTCTATTTGACATTACGACGTGACGTCAGAACATGGCCATCGATCCTATTCTCATCTCTTATTATTACATACCTATATAAACGTATTACACCTCAATAAATAGACAGCAAATCTCGTACATCCTCAGACATTCCCACGGGAAATCAGAGCGAACGGCCTGTTTCCTCTTATTATAGGAGTACTGTCATTAAAAGGACGGCAATCTGCTACGAACTCCCTATTATGGCAGAAAATTAACTGAACCTATAATCAACGCCTGTAATGCATAGCATTATTCAATCAATATACAACTGACGCTAGAGTATAAAAAACTGGCCATGTGCCAGTCGGACTCGCACACTGAGGGCTCTGTAAAAATAATCACTTACTGAATTAAATTGGAAGATTTTTCCGAATCGCAAAATAAGTTTTTTTTTGTAACGCAACTACAAATTTACAGATTTCAGATTTTTTCCTATACATATTTGTGCTAGGAGACCTTGCTTCATATCAAATTTCAGGATTTATGGTCAACGGTAAGTAGCCTATGAATTTTGAATCCCTTAAATACTCCTTTTTTGCAATATAAACGGCCATAACTTTTTTTTTCCTTAACCTAGCGGTTTGACTGTTACAGCTTCAAGGGACTGCAGTCAGTCAGTCAGAGTATATAATATTATGGTTTCAATTTCAATTCGATACCTCCACGCGTTCCCGAGATAAAGGGTCTAGATAAACAGGCAGACGGACATCAAAATGTAAGGGTTTTGTTTTTCCTTTTGAGGTTCGGAACCCTAAAAATGAACAGGATGAGAATAAATGAGAAAAAAATAGCGTCATTTACAAAAGCCTTAGGGGCCCTAACATTATCATTTGGAGGACAGGTGACAAGGAAGGTCTCAAGTGAATAGTTAGTACAGTTTTTTTAAGAAGGATATCATAAAATAACTCCTTACGCTCTGGATGAGCACATCGAGGGCTAGTTTGTTAGAAGTTTTCAGGGGAAGAATTATGGAATATGTCCTGCCTTTCTCTCAACTCTTTCGTACAATTCTACAACACTGCCAAAAACAGTTGCATGACACTTCGCATATCTGTTCAATTTACATCTATTTATCATCATTTCGGCCGACAGACTTCCACTGCTGGATCTATGCGTCCCCAAGTGTTACTCATCTTTATCATCGTTTTAGCCGAAAGACGTCCACTGTTGGATATAGCACCAAGCGTCGCCACAACCACCGATCCTGTGCGTCTCGCATCCACCGCATTCACACGACTCTCACCAGGTCGTCGGTCCACCTTGTTGGGAGGCTTTCCAAAGCTGAGTTTTCCGGTGCGCGTTCGCCACTCTAGAACCTTTCGGCCACATCGATCATCCGTTCTACGAGCGATGTGCCCTCAGTGCCCTGCCCACTGCCAGTGAAGTTTGGCGATTCTTCGGACTATGTTGGTGACCATAAGCGTGAAGTGTCACTGCATCAAACTGTTCTTTTCACATCTAGGAAACTCTGTAGCCCTCAAGAGCTCATGTTGCTCCTTTTAGGAGACCTTCGAACGCTGCGTATTCCTGTACGCGTTCGCCTTTTAAACCTTTAGGCCCCATCGGGCGTCTTCCTCTATTTACGACTTATAATGATAGTATAATGATAACAACACTTGATATAATAATAATTATGGGTTTTAGTTTAAAAAGACAACAACAAAAACATACAGTGTAGTGGGTGTCTGAAGCTAGATTTGCAAAGAGATATAAGATATCCAAAGTTCTAAGGAAGGAAGGAAGGGGGTTCCGCAGGTTCAAGAACTTTCTAGTGACGAATAATGGTCATGATTTGACGACAATTTCGACAACCTCAGAATTTTGGCAGTATAATTGCTTGCTAATTTATTTTAAATTGCTGTAATAAATTATGTTAGAGCAGTGGTGGCGGAGTGGTAAGGGTCGCGGGTTCAAGCCCAGCCAGGCGCATTACCTACATGGCCTATTTTATAAATTAAACGATTTTATTATTTTATTATTATTATTATTACTTTGTGTAATTTATTTCATCACCACTGCTCTCAAAACGTTGAAGGAAGATATGTGACATTCACCAACCCGCACTGAGCCTGAGTCCCGGCAGTGGGAAACACGGGGGGGGCCGGACTTGTCGGACGGACAGTTCGGTTTTCGCAGGGCGCGCTCTACGGTGGACGCCATCATGCGCGTGCGAGCCCTCACGACAGGGGTTGCGGTGTCCCGGGGCAGGAGCGTCGTGGCAGTGTCCTTGGACATTGCCAACGCGTTCAACTCCTTGCCCTGGAGTACGATCCGGAGGGCACTCCGGTACCACCGGGTGCCCGAATACCTCTGTCGAGTGGTCGAGGCTTACCTGTCGGACAGGTCCATTATCTACCCCGGTCACCAGGGAGAGTGGAAACGTCGAGAGATGTCGTGCGGTGTTCCGCAGGGGTCGGTTCTAGGCCCACCCTTGTGGAACATCGGCTACGACTACGTGCTGCGCGGCGACCTCCCTGACGGGGTCAGCGTGGTCTGCTACGCAGACGACACGCTGGTTCTAGCGCAGGGAGAGTCGCACCAGGCGGCGGTCGCTCTAGCGACACGCGGGGTTGCGATAGTCGTTGGTAGGATCCAGGAGTTGGGACTCGAGGTGGCGCTGCACAAATCCGAGGCCATGTTTTTCCACGGCCCTCGGAATGCGCCACCATCAGACTCCCAACTTACGGTAGGAGGAGTTCGCATCGGCGTCGGGTCGACGATGAAGTACCTGGGACTCGTTCTCGACAGCCGATGGAATTTCGGAGAACACTTCCGACGTTTGGCTCCCAAACTCAACCGGGCCGGGGCTGCTCTCAAGCGGCTCCTGCCCAACCTAGGGGGTCCAGACGCCTCCTGCCGGAGGCTCTACGCGGGGATCGTTCGGTCCATGGCCCTCTACGGGGCGCCGGTGTGGGCGCCGTCGCTGGCAAAGCGACCGGCGTCCATACTGAACGCCTGCCAGAGGGTCATGGCAATACGGATGGTGCGGGGTTACCGCACGATCTCCCGCGAAGCGGCGAGCCTTCTGGCTGGCCTACCACCGTGGGATCTGGAGGCAACAGTCCTTGCACACATGCACGATAAGCGCGTGGAGATGCAACGCCGGGGTGAAAGTCCACTACCGCGACAGGTCGAGGTATGGCGGACAGAGCTCCGGCGGGATCTCACGGTAAAATGGCGTCAACGGCTATCGCAACCCAGTGCTGGGCACGCCACGATTATGGCGGTAAGTTCCCTCTTTGAGGCGTGGCTGGAAAGACCTCACGGCGTCCTTACCTTCCGCATGACGCAGGTCCTCACCGGACATGGCAAGTTCGGGAGGTTCCTGCATCGGATTCGAGCGGAAGAGACGCCTGGGTGCCGCCACTGTGCGGAACGCCCGGAGGACACGGTGGAGCACACAGTTGAGGTGTGCCCTGCTTGGGCGGAGCAACGCCGTGTCCTCGTGGGGGCGATCGGCGGCGGAGACCTCTCGCGCCGGGCCTTGGTTCAGGCCATGGTCCGGAGCGAGGAGGAGTGGCAGGCGGTCGCCTCCTTCTGCGAAGCAGTAATGCTAGCAAAGGAGGAGGCAGACCGCATCAGGCAACGGCGCCCCCGCCGCCGCCGCCGGGATTCCGATCCCGATTTCCGGCCACCGTAGACGCGGGCTCGCGGACGGCGAGCCATGGGTAGCTCGCTGTCCGATCGTCCGGTAACTGTCCGGACCGAGCCAAGGCGTCAACGGCGCGCACTGTTCCCGCGCGCCTCAAGGAGTTGTCAGCAACAGGAGGGGCCCATCGGGGTCGAAGCCTACCGGGGTTCGCATCGGCGTCGGGTCGACGATGAAGTACCTGGGACTCGTTCTCGACAGCCGATGGAATTTCGGAGAACACTTCCGACGTTTGGCTCCCAAACTGAACCGGGCCGGGGCTGCTCTCAAGCGGCTCCTGCCCAACCTTGGGGGTCCAGACGCCTCCTGCCGGAGGCTCTACGCGGGGATCGTTCGGTCCATGGCTCTCTACGGGGCGCCGGTGTGGGCGCCGTCGCTGGCAAAGCGACCGGCGTCCATACTGAACGCCTGCCAGAGGGTCATGGCAATACGGATGGTGCGGGGTTACCGCACGATCTCCCGCGAAGCGGCGAGCCTTCTGGCTGGCCTACCACCGTGGGATCTGGAGGCAACAGTCCTTGCACACATGCACGATAAGCGCGTGGAGATGCAACGCCGGGGTGAAAGTCCACTACCGCGACAGGTCGAGGTATGGCGGACAGAGCTCCGGCGGGATCTCACGGTAAAATGGCGTCAACGGCTATCGCAACCCAGTGCTGGGCACGCCACGATTATGGCGGTAAGTTCCCTCTTTGAGGCGTGGCTGGAAAGACCTCACGGCGTCCTTACCTTCCGCATGACGCAGGTCCTCACCGGACATGGCAAGTTCGGGAGGTTCCTGCATCGGATTCGAGCGGAAGAGACGCCTGGGTGCCGCCACTGTGCGGAACGCCCGGAGGACACGGTGGAGCACACAGTTGAGGTGTGCCCTGCTTGGGCGGAGCAACGCCGTGTCCTCGTGGGGGCGATCGGCGGCGGAGACCTCTCGCGCCGGGCCTTGGTTCAGGCCATGGTCCGGAGCGAGGAGGAGTGGCAGGCGGTCGCCTCCTTCTGCGAAGCAGTAATGCTAGCAAAGGAGGAGGCAGACCGCATCAGGCAACGGCGCCCCCGCCGCCGCCGCCGGGATTCCGATCCCGATTTCCGGCCACCGTAGACGCGGGCTCGCGGACGGCGAGCCATGGGTAGCTCGCTGTCCGATCGTCCGGTAACTGTCCGGACCGAGCCAAGGCGTCAACGGCGCGCACTGTTCCCGCGCGCCTCAAGGAGTTGTCAGCAACAGGAGGGGCCCATCGGGGTCGAAGCCTACCGGGGTTCGCATCGGCGTCGGGTCGACGATGAAGTACCTGGGACTCGTTCTCGACAGCCGATGGAATTTCGGAGAACACTTCCGACGTTTGGCTCCCAAACTGAACCGGGCCGGGGCTGCTCTCAAGCGGCTCCTGCCCAACCTTGGGGGTCCAGACGCCTCCTGCCGGAGGCTCTACGCGGGGATCGTTCGGTCCATGGCTCTCTACGGGGCGCCGGTGTGGGCGCCGTCGCTGGCAAAGCGACCGGCGTCCATACTGAACGCCTGCCAGAGGGTCATGGCAATACGGATGGTGCGGGGTTACCGCACGATCTCCCGCGAAGCGGCGAGCCTTCTGGCTGGCCTACCACCGTGGGATCTGGAGGCAACAGTCCTTGCACACATGCACGATAAGCGCGTGGAGATGCAACGCCGGGGTGAAAGTCCACTACCGCGACAGGTCGAGGTATGGCGGACAGAGCTCCGGCGGGATCTCACGGTGAAATGGCGTCAGCGACTATCGCAACCCAGTGCTGGGCACGCCACAATTAAGGCGGTAAGTCCCCTCTTTGAGGCGTGGCTGGAAAGACCTCACGGCGTCCTTACCTTTCGCATGACGCAGGTCCTCACCGGACATGGCAAGTTCGGGAGGTTCCTGCATCGGATTCGAGCGGAAGAGACGCCCGGGTGCCGCCACTGTGCGGAACGCCCGGAGGACACGGTGGAGCACACAGTTGAGGTGTGCCCTGCTTGGGCGGAGCAACGCCGTGTCCTCGTGGGGGCGATCGGCGGCGGAGACCTCTCGCGCCGGGCCTTGGTTCAGGCCATGGTCCGGAGCGAGGAGGAGTGGCAGGCGGTCGCCTCCTTCTGCGAAGCAGTAATGCTAGCAAAGGAGGAGGCAGACCGCATCAGGCAACGGCGCCCCCGCCGCCGCCGCCGGGATTCCGATCCCGATTTCCAGCCACCGTAGACGCGGGCTCGCGGACGGCGAGCCATGGGTAGCTCGCTGTCCGATCGTCTGGTAACTGTCCGGACCGAGCCAAGGCGTCGACGGCGCGCACTGTTCCCGCGCGCCTCAAGGAGTTGTCAGCAACAGGAGGGGCCCATCTGGGTCGAAGCCTACCGGGGTCGGGGTTATCCGAAAGGAAACTAGAGCCCCGGTATGAAGGCTAGAAGGAACGGCGCGGGGTTTTTAGTCAGTAAGACTCTGACACTGTCTGCCGCTCCACCCAAGAGCGGGTTTCGTCAATGATGATTTTCCCCGTCGACAGAAAAAAAAAAAAAAAGCCTACCGGGGTCGGGGTTATCCGAAAGGAAACTAGAGCCCCGGTATGAAGGCTAGAAGGAACGGCGCGGGGTTTTTAGTCAGTAAGACTCTGACACTGTCTCCCGCTCCACCCAAGAGCGGGTTTCGTCAATGATGATTTTCCCTGAGAGAAAAAAAAAAAAAAAAAAAAGTCCCGGCAGTGGGAACATGAAAAATGCTGATTATGCTAATAAATTTTGTATAGAACTCTTAAAATACAAAATTTGGTAATGTTAGAGTGACATAGTCAATATTGTGACAAAGTTCCTGAATAAATTGCTTGCTAATTAGTTCTGTTGCATCAGGAAGCAAAATAAAAAAGCTTCAACGCAGCCAGATTAAAAGGCTAGATTACATTATAATTACACAACTATTTGCTTATTAAAACTTTGTATGCCCATCAATCGTGCATGACAGCGCTAGTCGTGACGAGTTGAGCCCACGAATTCATATGTAGATATTTTTAAGATGGTCACGGCATTCAAATATATTTTTTTAGATTTCTCATTCACCGTTATTCTATGTCTAATTATAGGTCTTTAGAAAAATTAAGGAAGCGTTTTGAATCAGGAAACAATAGCTAAAACTAATATTTTTAAATGCGATGTTATTAAACAACAAGATGAAGCCGCGTGTTCATCTTCGTTTTTATTATGTTTTCCGGGAATTTTACGATTACTTAAGTCATTCTGGATACCTACCCAGAATGACTTACGTAGTCGTAAAATTCAGTACTTTGTGTATTTATGTTCAGTACTTTGCGACACCTGTCTCAAAGCATTGAATACAAATACACAAATTTTATTTTATTATTATCTATTACTATCAATATGCAATATACAACATATTTATTACAACATATTATTACAGGGTAAAAAATTTACATATGTACAAAAAAAAACTTAAACTACATACTTATACTACACCCTAAATAAATACATAACGTACATAAATAAAATACAAAAACACAAAGTACACTCAGGCGTCGAAGTACTCCTCCACATCGCTGTCATCTGGGAATGTGCCCAGAAGACTGGCAGCATTACCACGTTGGATGGCAATGCTAATTCTTTGAGCGAAGAACGAGCCAGCCCTCTGGTCACGCAAGGTGTCGATCAGTCGGCGAGAAATTTCCTTAAAAAGGAGACGTGCATTCGGACCCCATGACCCAAGCGTTTCAACCCCAAACGGCTCAAAACTGTAATTACCAATAAGGTTACAGTATTTGCGCCGTTTAAGCGTCTCAGCAGCCGCAGCGGCAGCGCCAGCACAGCCCGCCGTACATGGAATATGGGATGGCGCAACGGTGTCGACACATACAACATTATTTTTAGTTTATGCGAAACCAGAATATAGTTTGTTCAGAATTAGTAACTGATTCCAATCATTTTTACACCATGTTATATTTTTTCCCAAAAATATTTAAAAGGTCACAAGTTGAATACCACCGATAGTAACAATACGCGGTTATTATGCGCCAGCAAACAGCAGGGTGTAAGTTGCCTGGATGGCCCGATGACTATGTATTTTTGCTAACATAACAACCTTTTAACTTTGTGAGTTTTCATGATATAGTTATGACATTTTGTACATAGATTCTTTAAATAAAAATACTAGGCACGTGTTTCAGGTTTCGTATATACCAAAACTAGTGTTGTATATATGCATAATGGTATGACCACATATAGATAAACACATAGCACTTGACTTATAAATCCACCAGCTTTTACACGCGGCGGCGCCCGCGTTTATTAATATACTTTACTCTTCCTCACTTTAAAAAAAAAACTAACCGACGTCACTAAAAAATTTAATTGAATTTGAGGAGTTCCCTCGATTTCGCCAAGATTCCATCATTAGATCCCAACTTGGTGACTATGGGACCATTTGGGAAGTATACCGTTTCCGACAAAAAAATACCTATTTTTTCAAATCGGTTGGCAAGCAATGAAGTTATGCGCGAACAAACATAAAAAAACATACTAACATCCGAATTGAGAACCTCCTCCCTTTTTTAGAAGTCGGTTAAAAAAAATAGCCTATGTCCGTCTCCAGGGTTCCAACTATCTCTGTACCAAAATTCATCAGAATCGGTTTTGCTATTTAGGCGTGAAGACGTAACAAACAAACTCACTTTCTCTTTAAAATATTAAAGTAAGGATAACGCAAAGTTCTAAACGATATTTACTCTTCATAATTTAAAAGAAAATAATTACGATAACTCAACAGGCATTCTAAATATAAGTACAGTGCCTTTTCTAGTACTAAAGTACAGTTCAGTAGCAATTACTGTAAAAACAAAACGCGACAATGTAAACTTAGAAGCAATTTACTTAAATAAACATTAGTATCAAGTTACATTGTAGATTCCATTGCGTGCAAGGATGTCCTGCGATAGGCGACTGCGCAAGAGTGCTTTAGCTTTACCTGTTAAAAATAATAATGTTTTAAACTATACTCTCTTCCAAATAACATTAGAAATTTATGCAAACCTTTCATTACTGTCCGTTCAACCGATTTTGACTTTTATTACGTTGGTGGCATGACAAATGGCGACTGCAGTAAATAGTTCGTAATATAACATGTATTGTAATATTGATGTACCAAAATAGGGTAGTTTCCAGGGTTAAAATAACTACATTTTATTTAGTCCGTGTTTTTGATTATAAAAAAATATTGCTCACGTATTTTTTCTTTTTTAGATTAAACAAAAAATAACAAAGATACAGCTCATTAAAGTTACGTGTGTTACAAAAAAAATGTAGCACGGGCGTGACGTTACACGAAACTTTAATGGGCTATATCTTTGTCAGTTTTGGTTTAATTTACAAATAAAAAAATACGAGTCCCTTATTTTTGAATAATCTAAAAGACGGATTAATTACATTTTTTTAGGCAACTAGCCCATTGTAACAACTTTTTTACTTTTAATGCCATCCTTATGCCTACGAAATAGAAATTAAAATCGGTTGAACAGACAATAACAAAAAGTTTGTTTAAATTTCTATTCTTAAAGCGATTAGGGTATACCGGTATAGACCCATTTTACAACAATCTTGTGGATAGACATGACTCAGAAATAATGGTTATCACACATGGGTTATATCGTGATTACGTCATCCGATAAGTAGGTACTATAAACTTTTTTTGTTAGGATAATGACGGAATTGGCAGATGATGCACTGTATATTCGAACTAAGTTTAGTCCGCCTAGAATAATTGATGATATTGAGATCGTCACTAGTCGCAATGTTTCTTTGTGTTGGTGACTGCAATAAGATGTGGTCTATTACCAAATAAACTTGGAGATTAAAAAGCTTCGTTACTGAGTTCATGAGTGGGAATGTCATCATCATTTCAACCGAAAGACGCCCACTGTTGAACATAGGGCTTCCCCAAGAGTCCCCACAAGCAATGGTTCCTCAGTAGTCAGTATCCATGGTGGAAATCATGAGGACTTCCAGTAATTGCACAGTGAGGTAAAGTATCTCAAGCAAATTGGTAATTGTGAATCATAAGCGTAAACAAGTCCTCTACTCATTCGTGCATTCACAGAATTTATAAAGGAAGTAGAAAAAATACGATAATTACAGAAACTTGGCTGCCATTCAAGACTTGTTGGGAATCTTTGAAATATGCAGAAATCGTGACGGCGAAGAATCAAAGGCTTCTATGACGTCACTAGGTCGTGTGTTATCATCGACCATCCTTGGGATGATACTGTGATGATCTCACTCGCATCAGGGCCCATTCTTCTCAATCGTGTGTATCCGTTAAGCTGTGTTATTCATGTACAGGTTAAACATGTACCTACTTTGTTGCGTTATGTTATTTCTTTCTATTTAATATTTTATAGCCATGTTGGAACCAATTATCACGGCTGTAAATTTTTTAGGCTCGTGTGATTAAGTTGGTTGTAAATTATAATTATGAATTTACAATGGAATAAATCTTTGGCTACGTTGATTGGACTGCGGGATTGTTCTGAAAAGTTACTGTGGTCCTGAAATGAATAGGGCAGTTAAAGAACACAGGTGGGTTTTATTAGTCAGTAAAACTCTGACACTCCCTCTCCCTAAAACTTGCAAAAAGAGTTTGCCTTATCCAGACATAGGTTTTTGTTTTGTTGTGGTTGCTTTTTATTATTTTCTATGTATTATCTGGTTTAAAAAAATTGTGTGAAGCAAAACTATATAATTTTTTTTTACGTTATTTGCGTATTTACTAGCAACCAATAACGGTTTCGTATAGGTGCAAATTATGTGCCTAATTACTACTACACACTAATTTATTTTTGGTCTTGAGGTCCAGCCTGTCTTTCCGTCTGTCTGTGAAAAACGCTTCTAATTGATTGTGTAGTTTAGGAAGAATTCGCTGATAAACAGAATGACGCGGATAGCAACTTTTTTTTATATTACGAGTATGTAGGCTCTTCTAGCGCTTGACTCGCATCCCTCCCTATGTTAGTCTGTGATAAAGTAGCCTTCTATTGGTGAAATTATTTGTGAAATCGGTCCAGTACTTATCTATTGAGTTTATTAATTACAAACAAAAATATTTTTTTTTTTCATATAATAGGTATATGCACTCGCATGAAATTTTGAAATCGATCTTTTGCAAGAACTGTCGATTGGAATTATGTCGTAAAAATGTTTTGAAATATTGTACGTTACACTGCTTAATTTTCGTATGTAAATAAAGATAATGTTTTAATTATACTTGATAGTCTGTTTTAATAACCGACTAATCTATCCGTTATTATGATTATAAATTACGATTCATAAATCACTAGCTGCTCCCACCTGCTTCACCAGCGTGAAATAATAAAATTGTCTGTTTTATAATTTAACTAGCTTTTGCCCCTAGCTTCGCCTACGTACATAAAATATAGCCTATGTCACTTAAGAATAAAGCAGCTTTCTATTGGTGAAAAAAAATTAACAAACGGACCAGTACCTACTTTTTTTTTTTTATCTGATATAAACTAGTACTTGACTGCAATCCCACCTGATGGTAAGCGGTGATGCAATCGTTGATGGTGAGGTGCACTAGTTTATTAAGAGCCTATTCACTCTAGCCTTGAAGACGCTCAGATTGTAATCGGACGGGAAGACGGCAGCAGGCAAATTGTTCCAGTCCTTCGATGTACGCGGTATAAAAGACGAAGCGAAACGCTTAGTCCGGACCGTGGAGGTTTCAACAACGTAAGGGTGGATACTCGCCGTACGTCGGTTTGTCCGGTGGTAGAAATGGGATGGCGGAATCAAGTCATGCAAGTCTACTTCCAGAGATTACCTCCTACAAACAAAAAAAAAACAAAAAACTTTACCTCTTTATTATATTAGTGTAGATTTATAGACATCAAATTCGCTCTTGGTGGAGCAAAAGGGATATCAGCATCAGACTTAGATAGGGGTCAGATTTTTATTCATCATCATCAGCCTTTTGTTCCCACTGCTGGGACTCAGGCCTCCTCTCTAAGAGAGGGAATGGGCCGAATCCACCAAGCGGGCCCAGTGCGGGATGGTGAATGTCACATGTCTTCGAATTTTTGATTCTAGGACATGCCGGTTTCCTCACGATAGAATAGAATAAACTTCACCGTTTTGAGAGCAGTGGTCTTTTAGACTTTTAAGCTATTGTATAGCTTCTATCGCGGGCCTTGAGCGTGGAGACCGATTCCAGAAATTCCGAAACGAAAAAAACCTAACACCCCCCACTAAATGGTTGTCATGGCAACTTGTCAACTTCAATCACAATTTAATTGCATAAGTTGATAAAAAATGCTATGCAATAGCTTTACCGCGGCAGTCTCCGAGTGCCACACGATTTTTTATTAATTACTGGCTTTGCAGCGGCTTCGCCTGTGTGAAATTACAAATTTATTCTAAGGGAACAACAACAACAATCCCTCATATAATCTACCCATATGCCCAATTTCATCCAAATCCGTCCAGCCGTTTGACATACTTTTTTTACAAGCTTTAAGCTTTTTTATTTAGTTTCACCTGTCCCGATGGTTGTCTGGTTGTCTGTAATCAAATCATGTAAATTAAATTTGATCCACTTCCCGGTCACCGATTGAGCTGAAATTTTGCATGCATCTGTAAATTAGATGACAATGCAAAATTATTATGACATGGAGCTGATCTGATGATGGAACCGAAAGGTGGCTATAGGAGCTTGGTAGTTAAACGATACAACTCCATCGAGTTTGGGCTCGTATGATTCGTCTTGACGAGTATTAATTATATAGGTACCGTGCTATAAAAGCTTGCGAAAATAATATTTTCATTAAAAACTTGTTACAATTTTGCTAAGTCATTGGTAATTTCGATTGTTAATTAATTACTTACAAAAATCCAGAGGCCTTTAGAACATTAGCCTTGTCATAACTATATAAGTACCTATGTAGGTAAGGTCAGCTTTCAGTCTAGGAGGTGGCAAATCTACGCGAGAGGTCAATTGGGTTCAAGACCATTCTACGAAGGTTATCACACGGTTCAGCAATTTCGCTGGTCGAAAACATGTAGTGCTGTTCCAGTGGCTACATCTTGCTCCTGAAATATTTCAACCGTAGATACATAGGTAAGTAGGTAGGTATATTGTAGTAGATTTATTCCTACATCTACATGGTGAGACATTAGACCAAAAAATAGGGCTAAAGTTCAGTGCCGTAAATAGGGCGGTGCCAGCGGTGCAAAAATTATATACCTAGTCCTTTTTGTTTGTATTGTACTTTTTCTAGGGGCGCAGTTATGGTAGCACGCACCGGGCGCATAAAAGGCTGGTTACGGTACTGCTAAAGTTACAATGACACGCCGTTTTATAAGATCGCCTATTATACACTAATATTAAAATTTGTAAATGTTTGTCCTTTATTAAGTTTAGGTGTGCAATAAAGTTATATAATAATAATAATACACAACCAGCTGAAAATCAGTAGAATTGTTCAAAACACCATCTTAAATTAAATCTAAAAAGTCTTCATCGATCCGATAAGCTACGTTTTATCTTAAAATTAACTCCGACAAAAATTGTGGGTCAGATAGTTATTTAAATAAGGAACGGTACTAAATATAGAGGAAAAGCAGATTTGGTGTGGCACTTCAGTTTTGGTACATAGGTAAATAAATCTAGCCGTTGCGCCCAGGAGGGCGCATCGGTCCTGCTGGGCCCCAATAGTACGACAGTTCTACTGTGATCCTCGGAAGAGTTCCGATCCATATCTTCGAAATTCTTGGCCAGATTATTACAATATTTCTATGGGTCCAATTCGGAAGTATAAACTTACAATAAAAAAAAAAAAAATTTTAAATCGGTTTATTTTATGTAAATTCAACTTAGCTTGTGCCAAGCAGTAGGTAAGCAAGCAATTTCAACCTGACGTTGAAATTCTTTTAGACCCTGGAAGTGAATACATGGACGCAACACAAACAAAAACTTGGAAAAATATTTAATGAAATTGTGATTTGCGGTACATGGAAGTAATTTGGGACTACCCGTCTACTTATACTCACATTTTTCATTGCATCATTATGTTGTTTTTTAGGCATGTATTTTTTTATGGTGGGGAAAATCATCCAATGACAACCCCCGCTCTTGGGCGAGACGGCAGATAGTGTCAGACTCTTCCTGACTAAAAACCCACCCCGTTCCTTCATACCGGGGCTCGAGCTCCCTTTTGGATAACCCTGGCGCCAGGGCTTCGACCCGGCTAGGCATCTGGGCACCTGCTTTTGCTACACAACTTCTTGAGGAGCGCGGGAACAGTGCGCGCCTTCGACGACTAAGGCTCGGTCCGGACAGTTACCGGACGGTCAGACAGCGAGCTGCCTTTAGGCATGTGTATAATATCAACAAATGGATTCAATCAATCAACCAAGTAATCATATCGATCACCCTACATCGTATCTACGTTGGACTATTTATTCACTGTAGTCTTGTGCCAGATTTTGTATCTCGATCATCTATCTACATTAATATTATAAAGAAATTTGTTTTTTTGTTAGTAGGAGATAATCTCTGAAAGTAGGTACTGTACCCCTAGCCAAGTTGATAATCTGCAATCGTTAATGCTAGTAAACAACTTCAAATGGACGGCAATGACGTCATCTCAACGCTCAGTCACGTGGTCAGAACAAAAGCACCGGGGGCGTGGCCAACTCGAGGCGTTCGACGCAAGATAAACGGTTGTAACTTGGCTAGGGGGGCTGAGGAGCATTGGTCCACCTTGTAGGAGTAAGCGAAAGTAGAAGGAAAAAATTGAACAAGACTCATTCTTAATTTATTGACATTTTGGAATTATTATTTACGTGTCTATTGGCTGAAATGATGATGATGATGATAATTTTTTGGGATTGTAATTTAATTTTTTGTATGCATATTTTAATTTTAATTTGTTGTTGTATATATTATATTAACCGATTCAATTTTGTTCTCTGATATTGGTTTATACCTGAAATAAATAAATATTATTTTTTATTATTCAATGCCAGTCCCACTTAGCCTAAAGTGACCTTCAAAGAATTTTTTCCTATCGTGATATAAGCCGTATTAAATCTGCATAACCTCGCCTCGGAGTTTACTTAATTCATCAATGTTCTTCCTCATGGTGGCTCGGTCGTGAACACTCAATTATTTGATTAGGGGTATAGATCCATCACAATAATTGCAGTCAGAACTATTATTTCTTATCTAACGCGTATCAATAAAGTCACTGTGTAGTTAATAACTGTCGAAATTATTCGTTATACAATATTTTTATTATTTACTAACTGTTGCTACCGGCTTCGCCCATGTGAAAGTAGGAAGTTGACCCAAGAAAACATTTATGGAGTCTGTGTTTTTTGATGGCTACTATCTGAGGATCTTTAAGTCAAGAGTTACTTCTAGGTAAGCGCGCTCCATTGTCAACCGCTTCGTCGCTTTCGATCAGCTCCCCTAGCCAAATTACAACCATTTCGTTTCGATGTGAGTCGGCCACGCCTCCGATTCCTTTGTTCTAACATCATACAACGCCCAGTCACGTGGTCAGAACAAAGGAATCGGAAGCGTGGCCGATTCGAGGCGATCGACGAATAAAAATATAAATAATAAAAAAAACCGCAGTGATAAAAGGTATCCTATGTGTTATTTCAGGACATGGCCTACCCGTGTGCGAAGTTTCATCGAAATCAGTTCAGCCTTTCTGGTGAGAAGAAGTAACGAACATACATACATACATACACTCACAAACTTTCACTTTTATGCGGGTAATAATTTAATATTAGTGTGATTTAGACAATACCAAGCAAAAGCAGTGGTGATGCACGATTATGGCGGTAAGTCCCTCTTTGAGGCGTGGCTGGAAAGACCTCACGGCGTCCTTATTATACCTTCCGTATGACGCAGGTCCTCACCGGACATGGCACGTTCAGGAGGCACCGGTTTCAGATTAAGTCCGAAGAGACGCCCGGGTGTCGCCACTGTGCGGAACGCCCGGAGAACACGGTGGAGCACACAGTCGAGGTGTGCCCTGCCTGGACGGAGCATCGCCGTGCCCTCGTGGGGGCGATCGGCGGCGGAGACCTCTCGCGCCGAGCCTTGTTTGAAGCCATGGTCCGGAGCGAGGAGGAATGGCAGGCGGTCGCCTCCTTCTGCGAAGCAGTAATGCTAGAAAAGGAGGAGGCATACCGCATCAGGCAACGGCGCCGTCGCCGCCGCCGCCGGGATTCCGATCCCGATTTCCGGCCACCGTAGACGCGGGCTCGCGGACGGCGAGCCATGGGTAGCTCGCTGTCCGATCGTCCGGTAACCGTTCGGACCGAGCCCAAGACGTCGACGGTGCGCACTGTTCCCACGCGCCTCAAGGAGTTGTCAGCAACAGGAGCAGGGACTTAAAAACACCTTCATAAAGGTTACAGAATTATAAGTGTTACATATTTAATTGGTAACAGAATCAAATGTGTAACACTTATAAATGTGTTAACCCAAAACACTTACAAAAGTGTATCCGTAACATATCTGTAACAGATATAAAAGTTTTAACAGTGTTAATAAGTGTAACAGGTAAACGCAGCGTTGCCAATTTTACAATTTACTTATTTATGGTTATAATAAGCATTAAATAGCCGAAATCCAATCGCAGTCTGTTGTATTCGTGCAAAACACGTGAGCCGAAGTATTGAAAATATCCGTGATTTAAAACTTTAAACATATCCGTGAGTTACTTATACCTAAAGCTATACTAAAACTTATTATTTCAGTTACACATATTAACACTTATTAACACATATAAAAGGTTACAGCTTGATTCGGTAACATTATTGTATCCGTTACATTTAAAAGTGTTTTTCTGTTAAAACTGTTTTAAAAAACAGTGTTAAAACACATTATTACGGTTACAGTTTGAGTCCCTGAACAGGAGGGACCCAGCTGGGTCGAACCCTACTGGGGCCAGGGTTATCCGAAAGGAAGCTCATGCCCAAGAAGAAGAGGCTAGAAGGAACGAGGTGGGTTTTTAGTCAGTAAGAGTCTGACACTATCTCCCGCTCCACCCAAGAGCGGGGGTTGTCATAAGATGATTTTTGCCAACTGAAAAAAAAAGTTGTGGCCGATAAGTCTTACAAGTTATACGTTGTGGATCTAAAGTTCCTAATCCAAGCAGACGCTTTATTTTATGTAATTTATTTCACGACCACTGCTTTCACAACGGTGAAAGAAAACATCGTGAAGAAACCGGAATGGCTTTGAATTTGAACCAAAAATTCGAGACATTATCCAACTAGCACCAATCGCCTGGTAGATCGCACCAACCGCTAGCAGATTACGGACCATTCCCTCGTCTAGAGAGGAGGCCTGAGATTCTTTAGCAATGGGAATATTAAAACTCGAATCAACGGCGCGTTTAAAAAACGTGGTATGCACAGGTTTTAAGCTCACCTTTGTACATGAATTGTCAAATAATTGTATTACTGTTAAGTTTTGTGTACAATTGAATTAAGATCGACATATACCTACCAATAAAACTCCACTAAACCAAACTCCATCCTGTTACTGAGATATTTGTAATGTAAAAACTCAATAACACCGTAGGGACCGAATGGAATCCAAACAGTAAAAACAACAGTCACAAAAAAGCGCTATCTCATTATGTTATTATGATGAATCGATTATTAAGGAGTTCATTCACCAGTCCCATAAATCAAACGTATAAGCCATAAATACTAAGATGACATACGTAATAACACTACCTGTACCACTATGTATGAATATTTATCACATGTCCACTAGATTCTAATATTAGGGTGTGTTTCCACTGACGCGATGACGCATAGACAAGCGGAGCGGAGTAGAGTAGACCGTGAATCGGCCAATCACAGTGCTGGAAATCCACTCTGCATCAGTATTTTTTTTTTTAGGTTTGAAATCATCTTCACTTCTTCCGCTCTTGAGCGAAGCGGCCAAGGCACAGCAGAGTTTTACTGATTCGTGACTACTCTGCATCAGTGGAAATAGTCTAAGTAGAGCGTAGTGGACCTGAGATGACTTTCAAATAAAACGTATTGAATATACGGCCCTATGCTGGACAGAATGGAGTTGAGTAGGTGTCTCCGCACATGGACCACATGCCATAGCCACAAACGCCGCCTCGAGAAGCTAGAAGCGGCCACAAAGAAAGCTGAAGCGCACGACAGCTACTTGTGGCCGGTAGCTGCTATTTTTTTAAATCCATACGCGGAGTATTATAATGGACTCTGAACGAAGAAGGTTTGAATGCGCGAGTGGCGAGTGGCGAGTGACGGCGTTTTGTACCGGCGTTTAGTGACCAGTGCGGGCCACAAGAAGCGAGCAGCGCCAATTTGTAGCGTGTGGCGGGTAATAACGTCAATCGTGCTCGGCGAATCCATATAATACGTATGAAACCTATAGGAAATATAACGGTGGCAGCGTTTTGTGGTTGAGGCCGGTGTCCCGTGTGGCGACCCTCTAAGCTGTGATGTTGAACAAAAGGCATGAAGCGGAGGGTAACTCAACTCCGCTCCGCCTCACTCCGCTTCAAAGAAAACACGTCTTGCCACTTTTACTGCTCTTCTTCACTAAGCCCCACTTCAGTGGAAACGCACCCTAAACATAGTTGGTTCTTGGGTTCCACCGTAAATTTAGTTGCATGATAATAATAGTTTTCTTTTTGTGTAATTTATTAGTGGCTGCAATAGCACCAAGTGTCGGCCTAGGCGCCTATTGACAGAATTACATGTAATAACATTACTAACAAGTAGCCTACGCTTTCAGATACAATCATGTTTCACCACGTGGGTAGTCTAGCGACAAATAGAGGACGCCATCATAACTCAGGAGAAGTACCATGGACCGTGGCGATTACAATATTCCATATACGGGCCCTCGGACAATAAAATAAATTGCGGATTCCTAGTTTTGTTTGCTGATTGAAGCTGTTCTTTTTTATGTGAATATATTTCATGGTACGCAGTAGCGTAGATAAGGTGTGGGCGATATGGGCCGACGGCCTCGCAGTTCGCACCCAAAAGGCACGGTAATATTATCTACATATAACAAGTCTTTAATGAAAATAGTTATTTCATAGCAAGCTTTTATAGCTCGGTATACCTATATAATTAATAAACGTCAAGACGAATCATATGAGCCCAAACTCGATGGGGTTGTATCGTTTAACTACCAAGCTCTTATAGCCACTTTCCAGTTCCATCATCAGATCAACCCCCTGTCATAATAATTTTGCATTGTCATCTGATTTACACATACATGCAAAATTTTAGCTCAATCAGTAATCGGGCAATGGATCAAATTTAACTTACAAGATTTGATTACAGACAAACATCAGGACAGTTGAAACTAAATAAAAGCTTGTAAAAAGGGCTTCGCGAGGGTTCTTATTCATTAAACCCAAAGCGAACGCCTGCGTTCGCTCTCTCATTGTCTTTCTTTGTATCTCTAATTACAGTATTCGATAGGTTAAGGACGATGGATTTTATAAAATAGATAGACTCTCGTTTGACACTATTTTACTTAATAGTAAGCGACGATATGATCGAACACTGGGTTGCGACAGTCACTGTCTCATTTTCGAATTTATGAAAGAAAAAGACTCTTGCTGATGGGCCTTCACCCACGTCTAAATTAATCCACATCACGTCCCTGATTGCCCGCTGTGCGATCGAGTTGGAAATTATGTATATCCTTTAACAATCATGCAGGGTTTGTTACGCCTACACAGTGCTGCGGGAGTTTCGAAAGAGTTACCGTAGCCCTTGAATGCAAAGGGTAACTGAAGAAACATTGGT
The DNA here is from genome assembly GCA_949319445.1 of Mythimna lalbum. NCBI lineage: Eukaryota > Metazoa > Arthropoda > Insecta > Lepidoptera > Noctuidae > Mythimna > Mythimna lalbum. Next base: position 16,740,995 of record OX439346.1, on the reverse strand, counting down.
AGGTTTCAGTCAGTAAAGGTCTGCAACTCCGTCTCGCGCGTCGTCGTTTCAACCCATCCTAAGGTTGTCTGGTAGATATCGCTATTAGCGATAAGACCGCCATTGTACCCATAGATTTAAGTTTATGTACAAACTATGTTATTTTTTGGTGTACAATAAAGTTTATTCTATTCTGTTATATCCAGAGCAGAAAGAATTATTTGAAAGAAAGAAAGAAAAAACGTTTATTTGTACCTCACACATACATTTAAATTTAAAAACAGTAGAATTAGGATACATTTAAGAAAATACCATACAATTTAGAATGAAAAAAAAAAACTTTAAAATCTGTGTAGGTAAGGTCAAAAAGGCGTCTAACTCAGCATTATGCTGCGATATCTCTATAGATAAATAACGCAGCGCTAATTTCTGTTAGGACCCGCGGTGATGCCACGGTCACACTCTCGGGAGTTTGGTGGTTTCACACCTCAAAAAATAAAACTTACATAGTATTGCATGTTCGTCTGGTTTTCTTGCTAATGTTTGCTGATCATTGTCTAACTGTTCAGTTGTTGAGACTCCAGCAGGCTTCAGTGGTAAACAAACATCATCACAGACACAGCAAACGCACCTTTCATAAGTAACTTCATTCATGAAAGGTTTCATTCAATAGGAATTGGGAAGCTTTTGGAAACTATATGAAACCGACACTTGTAGTATTTTTTTGTGTATGTTGGACCGTTTTACACAAACTCACTTTTTATATTTTCAAGGTAGCCACACCTCTAGGGTATACCTGACAGATTTACCTGCACAGTTATACCTATCAGGTAAGCTTGTGTGGAAACCTGCACAGTTGTGCAACATACACGCTCCGGTTTACCTGTACAACTCACCTGTTCAGGCAAACCTGTCAGGTATATCCTAGCGTGTATGGCAGGCATTAGATATAGCCTAGAGACGTTTTCATCACGCGATAGACCATTTTTCGATGCCTCTCCATACAACCGTTTTACGTGAATATAACGTTATTACACATCTATCTCAAGATGCTTTGGAAACACAGATATCCTCTGAATATTATCTAGGTTTCTATTGAAATCAAATCATATTTTTTTGTAAAGCTAATCCAGTAAAGATCTCTGAAAATCTGTTTTATTTTGCGTAGAACTTGGCCGTTTATAATGTTCTCATAAAAAAATAAATAAAGAAAAAGCCTGGCACATCTAATCGAGATTCTGAATAAAGTAATTTTATTCATGTTTTTACAATTTCCTTGATCAATTTTTGTAAAATATTCGATTGAATGATGGATTTTTTTGAATTTAAGTCATTTTCGATAAAATTCCGATTAATTACCTAACTAGAAAGTACTTATAATCTCATATATCTTTAGGTTTGGATATCTAGCCAATTTGTTCCGTAAACAGCTTCTATAAAATAATAGTCGTAAAAAGTTTATTATTTCTAATCATAAAGTAACCATCAGACGAACCAATCTTTCCAGTTAGGTACCTCAACAAGCACGCTTAAACGATATCTACCAATAATTAATTGCTCTAAAAAGTTCTTACACGAGCCAACGAAGTTCTATTACTAATAATAGCTCTTCAAATGAGAGAGATGGTTTGATGGATGGGTGGAGTTAAGTCGAAAATAATTGTAGAGTTCCGCATTCTACTCATTACTGACCTTGTACTTACATAATTGAGATGGAGAGCAAGCCTGCGCCCGCGCAAGCCAGATGACACACTTAGACTATAAAATGGTATTAATGGACAGAACTGGGACAAGATGGAGAATTATTTATAATCCACGGGCACATGTAGATTATAATCTTTGGGATTTTGTGAGTTAATCGCGATAAAAACAGTATTATGACTTAAGATCGTTACACAAAGTGGATGGTAAGTAAATGCTTACCTTAAATGACGCACGTGCAATTTTAAAAAAATTGTTGTTAAGCTCGCGCTTGACCACTATCTCATCTGATGGACGACGATGTGGTTGACGATGGAGCACGTTTGTTTGGAAGTAATCTGAATAGGTACGTACCTACTCATTGCGTTATTTGTTAGTATGAGTAAATTTTCATACTAACAAATAACGCAACGAATACGTCATATGTTCAAAATGAAGGAGATTGTCAATTAACGACTGCTAATAATATACTTATTACGTGAGATGAAAAGGACATTAGTTGAGGTAATAAGGCTCAAGGTTGCAGGTTTGTTTGAAAGTCACCCAAGAAAACTGACTGACTAACATACAACACTATTTTTAATTTATACGAAACCTGAATGTAGTTTGTTCAGAATCAGTAGGTAACTGAATGGATTTCAATAGTGTTTACACTGTTATATTTTTTCCCAAAAAAAATTAATAAGGTCACAAGTTGGCCAACACCGACACTAAGTTTATTACAGGTCACGGCAAGTCATAACGGGTATTAGGCGCCAGCAAACAGCAAAACCACATAACAAGCAGGCATAACAAGTTTATAACTTTGCTATTTTTCATGATGCACTTATGAAATTTTGAATTATGAAAATATTAGACACGTGTATCGGGTTTTGCATATACTAATATTAATGATATATATAAACGTAAAGCCGAAACTGCTGGGAGAGGAAGTTCAAGATTATTTAAGTTTGTAAGCCTTAACGTACGGGGCGACTATATCTCGCCATAATCCTGGCTGTAATCTTTGAGGAGTGGCTGGAAAGACGTCACGGTGTCCTTGCCTACTGCATGACACAAGTCCTTACCGGATATGGTAAGTTCGGGAGATACCTGCACTTGATTCGTTTTGACCACCCGGAGGACACGGTGGCATATGAAATTCATGCGAACGAAGTCGCGGGAAAACTGCTAGTAATATACAGGGTTATTTTTAAAACACCGGCAACCTTTTAGGGCTATGTTACTGACATCATAAACAACAACTTTTGTTCTATGACTTTTAAAAATGTATCATATTTTAGTTCATCAGATTTTTCTACAAAAATAAAAATATTTAAATAGAATATGTACTCAAAACATTATGAAATCTATGCAAAGCATGCGATAGTACAATAGCGGAGGGTATCCCTGTCTAGCGGCGGAAGTGCTTGATGCGCTTGCGTCGGTAGGTATAGCAAAATACAGAGTTAAGGTGGTGCATCATGACTCACATTTTCACTGTTTTTCATACAACCGCTCATAACTGATTATGACGTTATTACACATTTTTCATTAGATATTTTGGAAACACAGTATCTTGTGGATATTATCTAGGTTTCTAAAGAAACAAATTTCTAAATTTGTGTAAAACTAATCCAGTAAAAACCTCTGAAAATGTCCTATTTTGTATAAAATTTGACACTTCGTAATTTGCCTAAAAATTAAAAAAGTCAAAAAAGTTACCAAAAAGTGCTAAGAAAGAAGAAAGAAGAGAAGTGTTAAGTGCTCTAGAAACCTTGCAAATTTTATTAAGATTCTAAATGATGACAACTTTTTCCAAAAACTTTTAAGGGTTTAAAAAAAAACAGCTATTTCCTGGAGCAAGTTTTGTGAAATTTTCGAGTAAATCTCGGAATTACCGAATACTAACAGAGTTTCCAGGCGTTATCTCTCTTTTTTTGCGTTGCCTTTTCGTCAAACATCGCGTTGGATTGCATTAAATGGAGTAACAAGCTTTTAAACCATTTTCGATGTTTACGATAAGCGAGTGGAGAAGGACCCTCTTAAAATGTAAAACAATGAAATCTTAAAGGTTTGTTTTTGGCAAATGAAAATGAAATTGAAAAGTCATATAACAAAAGTTGTTGTTTATGATGTTAGTAATACAGTCCTGCAAGGTTGTTAGTGTTTTACAAATAACCCTGTATTTTTTGTCATTGTCATGTAATATTATGTTTACAAGTTTACTCTCAAACAAAGTAAAGATGAGAGAATTATTTTCATAACTACTGTCATCTCCGGAGTTTTGTTATTGAAACCTCAATCAAAGTTGTTGACTTATCAATGATATTGTATGTTTACTTTTTACCTTGTTATATCTTTAATATCCTGATGCCAATATATGCTGATGTCCTGGTGCAAAATAATTAAATTACTACCTTCCGGTGGTAGGGATCTAGTACTAGCTTGTGCCCGCTAATGAAAGATAGCGTTACTCCTGTATTTTCTGTTCTGTGTTGTTAAAAAAAGCTACACAGATACACATAATTTTATTTTGTGTAAAATCAATAGGACATTTATATTGTTAACTAACAGCTAGGTTACTTATTTAGTCGAAAAGTATTACACAATTTTTTTCATTTCAAAATTTAACTCTTTATTTTCGTGAGGACTTGTAATTGGCTGTCGGGTGACTTGTGTGGTCGTCTCTGATTGTTGTTTTTGTTTTTTTGTAGTTGTTTTTTTTTAATTTATTCTATTTATTTATTTTACTATTTATGTACACACAAAAATAACAAAAAAAGAAAATACATAAGAGACATTAGTACAAAGGTAGGGGAGACCGGGTCAAAATCGTATAGCTAAGGGTTTTGGGTGGTAGGTCTTTGATTTCAAAACACTTATTTATTTTCTCAACAATTATAATTAGTCAGTCTTATAAGGAACATAATCACATGAACATTTTTGGAACAATTAAAATCTTTCACCATAAAAACCAAAAATTATGTAACGTCTCTTAATTACTGTTTTACCCCGACACATGGACAAAACCGTATATTATTTACGATATTGCCACAAAAAGACCAATTAATCGTTTATCCATGATCATGCAAGACATGCTCAACTAGACTTTGTTCTTGACAAGCCAAAAATATCAGTTTAAAACGTCCCAATACTGCGTGTGGAATACTCCAGGTCATCGTTCTGTCTAAACCATTTTACTCGATCTCGTAATGTTGATTTTGGCTTTTTTCATGTTATCTAGATACCTTGCTTGTGTAGAAGTAGTCCTTTTATAATTAGGCGGCATTTTAACTGCACATAAAATAAAATAAAAAATGTAAATTTATATTCATTCATGCGGAGCAAAATCGTATAGTGGCCGGTTTTGCCCCGTACGGTTTTGACCCAAGTATATAACTCACTACTACATACGCAAACCGATTTTAACTACTGAAATATTTGTAAATTACGAGTTTATACACACACTTTAGCATAGTTGATTGGACTCTTACCTGTTATACACGTAAATTTCACTATTATTGATTGAATCTTTACAAGAGTAAGATCAAGAACGCCGAATAACAATAATATCGATTATTTTGATAACGCGCATGCCTACAGCAACCAGTGTTTGTGGACAAATAGCACCAATTGGTCGACACCGCTGAGCAGTTTGCGCGCGGGAACTTTGAATTATTGGCAAGAATAGACATGCTGTACTGTTTTACCCCGGTATACGGTTTTGTACAGGTCTCCCCTACTGCTTATTTCCAAAGAAATTTCTTCCAGCAGGCCAGTGATAGGAGAATTGAAAAAGAAATGTGTGTAGGAATCAAAAAAACAGAATGTTTGAAGTCTTAATCCAAATATAATTAAATATAAAAATAATATATAACTTCTACTATACTTAACATACATAATACATACAATATCTCTATTATCATTCTATTATTTTTCCTTTTAGTTACTTTGAGCTGAAAGTCATTCAAGCTATAATAAATAAATATACATACCTAAATGTAAGGAAAGGGTCTCTATTACTGAGTGCTTATCGCCTCTTTCATCACTATCCTCTCCTTATAGTAATTTATAGGTATGTGAACGATGCACCGTGTCTTCTCAACTTGAAAAATGAAACCGATTGATCAATGAACCTACAGGTCTACATAACAAAACCGCCCGGGTTGCGTTAAAAAAATCATTTTTTTTTTTTTTGTTTCACATAAGCCTACATGGGCACTTCTAAAACGTCAGAAGCTAGTGCCCGGTTCCAAATTGGTCGTTTCCTATGGAGAAGAAACGGCAAGAATCTCCATGGTAACTTTAAAAAAAAAGTTGTTTGTACAATATTTTCATATTACAGTATTAATAGATATTTTGTAAGGACAGTGTAGACAAGTCATATTGTTCTCAAAAGCACAATAAAAATAATTATACAGAGCGGACATATCAAAGAGAGCAGAGCATAGGCATTATCAGTGATTTATTTTACTTAGTAAATGGTCACGCGTACGCAAACGCTGATATTGCCCAACCTACATTACTCTATAAATGTGCAGGTTCACCTTATAATTATATAACAAAATTTCAAAATGGACTGCATAGGTTTTTGCAGCAAGTGCTTTTTGATACCTACTTAAATCAATTGCAAGGCCACTTTTTTTCTTTCTCTGACTTCGCGAAAACATTACTCAATTAAAAATGTAAGTCATGTTTTCGTATGCTTTTTTCTAACTAGCCATGACTGTCCCACTTCTGGGCAAAGGCTTCCCCAAGTCCTTCTAAACTTTCTTCTCTTGCACCGTCTACATAAAGTAATTTTATTTTCAGAAGTCTGGTTAAGTCTACCTACAGTGCATGAATTTAATATTAAAAAATATTCTGTCGAATTAAGAACGACTTCAAAAAAAGGACGAGTCCTTTTTTTGATCGGTCAAAACATCACTGTTCTAGGAACATATTCCTAGTACATAAACGAAATAGAGATATCTAGCAGGAAGCGCGACTCAGTTGCGGTCGCCGCATATCTAATATCGAGTTGTACCTATCTACGCAACGCTAGCGTGTGGTATCAATTGTCGTAATACCCTGTGCTAGCGATGATATACAATAGATCCTGTTGGCAGATCATATGTGAGAATTATATAATTATAACAATTTGTTTTCTCAACCCCTCGAGGGCAGATTGTACCTACATACCTCTGTACAACTTGGAGACCTTGAAAAATGCTTAATTTTCGTCTTGTACTTACACACGTTTTATTGTAATTTATTTGGACGAAATTTTTGGTTTCTCTATATACATATATTAATTGTTTTTCCTAGAAAAAAAAACAGATTTTTTTTTGGTTATTTACGTGAACAGTGCAATTTTTAGGGTCAATGAACCTCTGGCACTGGGGGAGTTAAAACTAATTAACAATTACCAGTCGACAGCCATGCGGAGGAATTTTTCGACGCCTTACTTTAAACTGCCATTTTTTTTTTTAGTTATTTTGGGTTTTATTTTTATTTTTTAAGTAATTTTAATTAATTTAAGTTTATATCTATAACTATATTTAACGTGATTTTAATAAAATTAACAATACGGCAATGGAACATTGAAAACCAATAGTAACGGCCACAAATCATCGCGGTTCAAACCCCGGAAGGCGCTTTAGTTTTTTATTTAATTACCAATACTCTCAAAACCATGAAGGTAAGCATGTTGAGGAAACCAGTATGTCCTAGAACTAAAAATTCGAAGACATGCGACATCCACCAATCTGCACTGGGCCTGCATACTGGATTACGGATTTACGGCCCAGTAGTGTGAACATTTTATGGCTGATATTGATTAAATTTTAACAATGCGATCTAGGTATATGTATTTTCCAAAAATATACCAAAATCGTCAAATTTTCGCGAAAGGCCTATTTCATCTATCATCATATCAGCTGAAAGACGTCCACTGTTGGACATAGGCCTGGACCACAAGAGGGGTTTGCCATAATCGCAGCGATCTCAGCGGTTGGCGATCGCAGTGTGGTTGTTGGAATCCACAGAAAATGCTGCTGCCACATCTCTTTCCGTGGGTGTCGTGAGAGGCGACTAAGGGACATAACAATACTTAATATTAAAATGCTGAGAGTTTGTTCGTTTGTTTGAACGCTCTAATCTCAAGAACAGAATGGTGCGTAACAATTAAAAAGTATTTATGATAATACTTTCTATAAAAATATTTTTTTTATCCGTGTTACTACTGATCGAATAGAATTTTTACTATCAAAATATTTTCATCTCGTTGCCTCCTTGCGTTGTTTATCCTCAATGCTGAGGATCGTGACCTCGACGAATATTTTTTGTGGACTATATTATTTGCCACGTTGTCCTATCTTCGGCGATGTGGATGGCGTCGCAGACTGTGGTCTCCAGTGTAACTCGGATTTGGTCTGACCAACGTACCGGACTCCTGCCCCTGGGTCTTTACCCATCATGGATTGTGGAGATCAGAAAGGCAGACGCTCCAGGTAAAATATGAGTATTTTGTAGAACACAGTTAGGTTGAAATCCAGTCCCAGCATAGTTGGAATAGTGCTAAGTTTATTCAAGGAAAAAAATATTTCATGAAGACCCATAATTTTTTAACAAATTATTGTAGCAATACGTAGCATACCTATTTCTACAGTTTGAGAATTTACCTTAATTCATGAATCCCCAAGCGACCACCGGTGGCCGCGCATCTATTGTCTTACTATTGTGTCTCTAATTGACGGTATCTGAAGGGTTAATCATCCATTTTTCATCTACACTGGACAGCAAATAAACCGAGCCACCCGCTACCTAGACACTCTAATTCGATTTTCTCAAAAACTAAAAAACCTACAATTATCAAAGTTGTACCTACAGAAAGTGCGTTTCATGGTGATTAAAATGAAAGGAAACTCATTGGGTTTAATCAATATTTCAGTGTTTATTAAGGATTTTACAAAGAAGAGTCGTTTTCCAGTCGTGAAAATCGTTAGTAATGATAAAGTGAAAAAAAATTAAAGCCAAAAACAAAGATAAAATCAAAAAAAAAGTTTTTGATCAATATTCCGTATTCCCTCCCCTTGCTCGGATAACTGCCAGCATCCTTGTATTCATCGACCTTACGAGCCTGACGATAAAATCTTGAGGAATTGTATTCCACTCCTCTTCAATTGCGATTCGCAGCTCTGGAAGCCTTGTTGGAGCAGGTACCCGGGCTCTATTGGGCACGCCACGATTATGGCGGTAAGTCTCCTCTTTGAGGCGTGGCTGGAAAGACCTCACGGCGTCCTTACCTTCCGCATGACGCAGGTCCTCACCGGACATGGCAAGTTCGGGAGGTTCCTGCATCGGATTCAAGCGGAAGAGACGCCCGGGTGTCGCCACTGTGCGCAACGCCCGGAGGACACGGTGGAGCACACCGTCGAGGTGTGCCCTGCCTGGGCGGAGCATCGCCGTGCCCTCGTGGGGGCGATCGGCGGCGGAGACCTCTCGCGCCGGGCCCTGGTCGAGGCCATGGTCCGGAGCGAGGAGGAATGGCAGGCGGTCGCCTCCTTCTGCGAAGCAGTAATGCTTGCAAAGGAGGAGGCCGACCGCATCAGGCAACGGCGCCCTCGCCGCCGTCGCCGGGATTCCGATCCCGATTTCCGGCCACCGTAGACGCAGGCTCGCGGACGGCGAGCTATGGGTAGCTCGCTGTCCGATCGTCCGATAATGGACCGAGTCTAAGACGTCGACGGCGCGCACTGTTCCCGCGCGCCTCAAGGAGTTGTCCGCAGCAGGAGGGGCCCAGCTGGGTCGAAGCCTACTGGGGACAGGGTTGTCCGAAAGGGAGCTCGTGCCCCGGTATGAAGGCTAGAAGGAACGGCTCGGGGTTTTTAGTCAGTAAGAGTCTGACACTGTCTCCCGCTCCACCCAAAAGCGGGTTTCGTCAAAGATGATTTTCCCCGTCGATACTGGGTCACCACATGAGCAACATGAGGCCGTGCATTATCATGCATCAATTGCATATCCTGTCCGATATATCCTGCGTAAGGTACCACATGGTCTATGAGGATTTCAGTAATGTAGCGATGAGAAGTCAGTCCACGTGTAAGGCCCGTCGGTTCGATGAAAACTAACACTGTATGTGCTGTTAACGAGATACCCCAGACCATTACAGATCCTCCTCCATAAGCAACAGTTTCTTCGATGCAACACTGAGAATAACGTTCTCCAGGGCGTCGATATACTCTCTGACGTCGATCACTTCCATGTAGACTCACCCTGGTCTCATCAGTGAAGAGTACATTACTCCAATGATCTAATGTCCAATCCCTATACTCTCGAGCAAATTCAAGTCGTGCTCGACGGTGTGCTACCGTTAATGCTGAGCCTGTTGCAGCTCTTTTTGGGGTCAGGTTCCGTTCAGCAAGTCTCCTTCTGACGGTATCTGAACTTATGACCACTTGGCGTGCGTCACGCAGACTTTGTTGGACTTGAACTGCGTTGAGGTGGCGATTTCGCAGAACAGTGAGGTGGATATAACGATCATCTGCTGCTGATGTAGCCCTAAGTCTGCCCGTACCTGGACGGCGATCGAATGCTCCAGTCTCCAGGTATCGTCTGTAAACTCGTTGCACCGAAAATCTGCTGATTCGAAGCCTTCGAGCGACTTCACGTTGCGCAATGCCTGCTTGAAGTAATGCTACAGCTTGAGCTGCTTCCTGAGGTGTTGTATCCATTATTAATCGAAAAAAGTAGCAAAAACACACGCGTCTGAGCAAACGATGGACAAAAACTAAAGAAATGATAAGAAATATCTGACAACCCTCATTGTAGAGAAAAAGAACGCTAATTTTAAACTCTGGTGAAAATAGAGCAAATCGTTAGCATTGTGTTTGTTGCTTGATTACAACGTGAGTTGATAGTACTTTCGAATTAATTTGTTGTCATTTTAATCACCATGAAACGCACTTTTTGTAGGTATAACTTTGATAGTTGTAAGTTTTATACTTTTTGAGAAAATCGAATCAGAGTTCCTAGGTAGCGGGTGGCTCGGTTTATTTGCTGACCAGTGTACTTCTCAGTTTTCACTTATTGGTAAGACAGATAAGTCGCTCCACTAATAGAGGCAGCACCTACAGAATAAGCTGAAAAACGGATAGCATTCTATAAAATTTATTTTAATATTTATCTGTACCCTAGGTACTGAGTTTTCCGTTAGCCTTCCAACCTTCATCTCTTCATAGCTCTTAGTTTAATTTATACCCACTGAATACCGGTACATTTTTACATATCTACATATTTACCCAAGTGTTGTACCTAATTATAGACCCACAAGGTTATTAAAAAAAAAAAATCTACAACAGAATGTAGGTAACTGGTATAATGTACAAGCTCAAATTATAATATTTGTTCAAGCACATATAAAAAGAATTCATTGAGCATAAAAAAATTCAACTACATTTTGAAAAATGCAAAAATTGCCAAGGACACTGGCAATATTGACACTGTTGAATAGCAGAGCTGTTTCTTTGGTCAAAAAAAGCTCATTAGGTAACGAGAGTCTGAATCGAACTGACGTCAAAATTTGCCTCTGCAATTTTTCAACGAAATACAATAAAAATGAATTGATGGTGATGACGATGAATGGTTGACTTTGATAGATTGTAGAAAAATATACTATATATACTGTATCTACCCAGTGAAATGACGAATTAAGGTACTCCTTAGAGTGTGCTATTTGGGAATATCGCAACATTCCGCCCGAATTTAGGCCACGCTTACCTCGTTTGACCAAGAATTACAACAATCTAATGATATAAAATATTTATTATTAGTCTTTTCTTCTTTCTTTCCGTGGTCTTTTAGGTAATTTATGAATTTTGCGATATGAATAGATATATATTATGCGATGCACATATTCATAACCTATTGCACTAATTCACTAACACTCGGCGACACCGAATGCCCACAAAAAAATTTGCTATTAGACTTTTCAACCTTCATTACTTAATCGAACGTTGTCAAGCATAAATAATATTTCGACCTCTGTTTAATATATTAATTAACTAGCTTCTGCCAGCGACTTCGTACGCGGATCCTGTTGCTTATGCCAGCGACATTCAGTGTTATAAACGTAAGAGTAGACAAAAATAAACAGAAAGCTCAGAACTGCTAAGCTATCGGGAGTTACACGTGTTATTGTGAGTTAACCATAAAAGATAGACGTATGCTGTCGTGGGACATTTTTATATATATTTTAAAGAGAACATTTCCGTTATACATGTTTTCTGTGTAGCTTTAACCATTAAGGCTGCAAACGCGACGGAAGCTTAAAAAATGGAGTAATTTCTCCCGTTTCCCCAACATTTCCCTTCACTGCTCTGCTCCTATTAATCGTAGCGTGATGAAAAGTATACTATAACCTGCCCAGGAGTATGAAGAATGATTGTACCAAGTTTCGTTAAAATCCATCGAGTAGTTTTTGTTTCTATAAAGAACATACAGACAGACAGACAGACAGACAGACAGACAGACAGACGGACAGACAGACAGACAGACAAAAATTTTACTATTTGCATTTTTAGCATCAGTATCGATCACTAATCACACCCTGATAGTTATTTTGGAAATATATTTCATGTACAGAATTGACCTCTCTACAGATTTATTATAAGTATAGATATTCGTTGCTTTTTTTTATAGAAGTTTTTTATATTTGTCAGAGAGTAAAACTTAACTAACCGCACTAACTGTTATACCTACAAGCTAAAACATAAAAAAATACTCTAGAATTTGACGTTACAAAATATCTATAACTAGCTGTTGCTAGCGGCTTCGCCCGCGTACATAAAATATAGCCTATGTCACTTAGGAATAAAGCAGCTTTCTATCGGTGAAAAAATTTTAGCAATCGGACCAGTACTTCCAGAGATTACCCTCTACATACAAACTTACAAACTTACAAATTTTACCTCTTTATAATATTAGTATAGATATACCTACGAGTACTCAGGTAGATCAAATACGATTCAGTCTAGTACTATTCCAACAGATCAGGAAATTGTGCAATACGTTTTCTATTACATTACGTCGTGGCTTCCATGCCGGCAATCCCGGAAGTCTGACACACTCGGCCTCCCTGCTTCAATAGCACATTTGTATCTCAATGTTTTATCCCGACTGACCTCTCGGCTTCCAGGATATTCTCAGAAAACTTTATTAGGAAACTCAATAACTCAAATCAGGCAAACCAGATGTTTTGTATTAAATAACTCTAAACCGAACGAAATCTGGTTAGCATCTTGTATGCTTATGAACCTGGTACGATGTTAAAGTAAATATAACAAGATCTGATATGCACTAGTTTTATCCGAAATCCAGTCATTTATAAAAACTCCGACATTGCATGTGATCGGCGTCGCATAACACTGCAGTGCTAAAACAGCGTGTCATCACTTATGCCCAATCCGAACCCCTTTGAATGGTCCCAGCCAGACGTTTGTTGCTAATCTTAGACGGGACAAAAAACGCAGTCGGGTTGTGGCCCTTCTTTCACGGTCCCTCGTCCCGCGTCGTCGGCTCGTCGCCGGTCTTCCGAGCCGCGCCGCGCGCCCGAACGAGTATGGCCCGAGCACCAGTCCGCCGCGCACCGCCACCGGGGTCGCTTGTGTCGCTTCGGTACATGTGCATTACTAAAACTTGCTCCATCGCAAGCTTAAACATATGAGTGCATAAAAACCGACAGATATCCCATGTATTTTTGGACAGTGCTTAACCAAGCCGTATAACGGCACGATTGCGTGCATCCTGGCCACGCAAATGCGGGTTTTGTACATCAGTGGGTGGAAAAATAAACAGAACACTCCGGTAAGTTTATTAATGTTTTAAATGGCTTATCTTAACTTTCTATCTTATGAGAAGGAATGATCCTGGGAGGCTGGTGTTCTTATTTTGCAAGTTTTTTTGGGTTTAAACTTCTAAAGAGCTGAAATTGACGGTGTCGTCAAGGTGCTGTTCATGACATTTCAAAATCTCGACGACCGTTTAATTAAGATCGCAGCGAAAGTGAAAACGTATCGTTTTTATCAATCAACTCATTTCTCGACCGATATGTACTGTTCATTAAAACGGTAATAATGATGTGTATGATCACATGCGGACTCATGTCTGCAGCTTATCGCCATAACATCATTCATACTTCCGTACCACATTGTCTGATATTAAAAACATTAACCAAAAACTATGCATAATTATAATAGTATACAAACGTACCATAGCTTTTAGGACTATATCGTAGAATATAATACCTAATCTTATGCGGTATATGTGTTAAACGTTATGAAATCAATAGCTCCAAATATGTACATGCAGTGAACATTTAAAATATCTGATTTGAATGTTGTAAAAACGAAAGGAACAGATATAATAAAAACGAGCATTGAACTTTCAAAATTAACATAGGTTAAATTATAAAAAAGAAAACAAGTCTCTGGGAAGGTCACGCTCACAAAGATGACAAAAAAGTAGCTGCTTCAATACGTATTGCAATCTGGTTTGATTACACAACGATATCTTTGGATCATCTAAGACATTTATAATGATGCTACAGTGTTGCTCCACTGATCTTGCGAAAGGCTTTAGGAAAGGAGGATTCATCTTCACTGTATGCTCAAATTCATAGAAGTAATAAGTATATATGCTCAATTACTCAGTGTTAGCACATTGGAGGTTGCGGTTGACAGCGCTACAGATTTGTTCAAAATAGTTATCGTGACCCTGGAATGCATAGGGCAATTAGAAAAGCATAGAAGGGTTTTAATCAGTAAAAATCTGATAATACCACTCGCTCAACTCAGAGCAGAAGTTATTTGATGACCTCCCACCTAAAAAGAAGGTTGATGCTGGTACATTTAGTACCCATATATTTTTAAGCTTCAAACGTACGGGCATTAGAGGAAAAAATAAAGTTAAAGAAGCCAAAGCAAAAAGGTTAAAGCTCAAAGTGAGTACTGTGAGTCAAATCCTCTTACTTTAACTTTATAAATTTATTCTGCAGCATTAATATAAATCAAGCTAAGTGAAAGCTTTGTCATCTTCATCTAACGCTTTGTATAGACTACCAGTTTTAAGCATAACTAACCAACTATAACTAAATTTCGTACCTAAGTACTCATTAGTTATAACAATTCAAAATGATTTAAACTTTACTCTGCCTGACGCCTGATCATTGAATATCAACTCCCTCGGGGTAACCTAAGGTCAAAGTGGAGATACACCAAAATATTAAGACCAATGCACCAGACCCTTCATCAATCATTCTTGATCTGACAGTCAATTGCCAGTCAGCAGTGGGGTCTTTTAAGTTCCAAAAGTGGATCAAGCACTTATAGATAAGACTTGTTACTTACACAAAACTCATTTGAGTAAAAGTTTCTGTAACAACGAACTTTACGTCGATAAAGATGTAAATGATCTCAACCAATTTAAGAGAAAACAAGACAAACAGCTCAGTCCAAAAAGCCCAGTAAAGAAGGTACCATAGCAAATTTCATCAATATTAACACGCTAGAAAGGATACGTGCTTGCACTTTTTGCAACGGGCATGACTAACCACCCTTCAACTATATCCATTAAAAATGCCCTTGAATATTGCAGTATTCCCTAATGAGTACGCTGCCATACCTAGCGTCACGCTTGAATCACGCCCCTCTGTCGTTGGCCTCACTAAATCAATAGACCGGCGACAGACCGACAGAACGACAGCACATATACGCAGGACACACAATGGACCAGACGGACTAAATAGATGAAAGGTGAACAGCCAAAAGTCAAACATTTTCGGCCAATGAAGCATGTTATATAGAAAGTTAGGACACATATATTGTAGTTGAATACAAAAGGATTTAGGACAATGCATTAATTTATTTATCAAATTATTGCATTGCCTAACAGTTAATGTATATAGTATATTTTTCGATATAGTCAACCGATTGAGATGAAACAAAGCCTAAATAACAAGTTACACACAATTTTAATGTACAAAAAAAAGTTTCGTAAATTTTACGTGATGCGCGCATTACTAAAAACTTCTACAGATTTATTATATGTATAGATCAGATATGGTATTAAATGCAACTGGGTGAAGACAATGGCTCCTGTAACACAGGTTGCTTCCTACCTCAGGAGCCAGGGCTTCAAATACTTTGAAACCTATATTATGTTTTGTGTCAATAAACAAATTATTATCATTATTAATCGAGGCTTGTCAAAGCTAGGCTTGCTTGAAGTATTTAATTGTATCTTATTGATAAAAGCAATTGCAAAAACTACACGTTCTAAATTTCTTCGTGAATGTTTCTCATGGTAGTTAATCAATCAAAGTCAGTTTATAGCTCATGATTCCTATAAACCATATGAAGATTGAAGAAACTATTTACAATGAATATTTATCAGCGTTCAAATCGCCAATGGCCACACATCCAATGTGACTTGAATGACACACGTGTCCGTAGAAATTTGATTTTCTGCGATAAATCAGTTGGACATAGATATCCAAAAGTTATTAGCTTTTTACGCGCTTGTCATTTATGCGTACATCCAACCGTAGCAATTCGCACAATTGTCTGTAGACTGTATTCTTATTAGTCTGGCTTGGACAAAGAATTGAGTCTATTCATAAGCTCATCCAACTGACACGACCAGGTAAACGTGACCGCTCAAAATACAGAAAGCCCTTTAGGTTGAATGAAATTGTAATTGGTTTTGGAGGCCATCCTCCGTTGGTGACTACGCTCCCACCCTTTGCTTTCAACGAAAAGCACTTAAGTGACTGCTGGAGCATCGACATGATGAATTTATGGCTTGTACAAAGAGAATGGAAAGCGAAATTTTATTGTGTCGATTGTTTACCTCTTCAAACATGAGTAGACGTCATTTTTTTGTTAAAACATATTTTTAGTATACAAACGAGCTAGTATTTTTAACCGAAAAACAGTTGAATCATGGGATATATGTATAATGTCAAACCCCTTTTGTGTCGTTCAGAAAAGAAGAATTTACTCTCGGTAAGATTCTTCTCCGGTACAAAATGGCCTCTTCTTACAAAGTAAACAATATCAAGATATTGTTATATCCACAGAAAACCTGTACGTTTCCTGTCAGACTGTCAATATGATTGTAAAATAATAATTCATTATGCAATTATTCACAATAACTGACTAATGTATTTATTTTATTCAGATTAATAAGGGAACTTTATTACTTTGGGGTCAAATAATAAAAAGAAGTAAAAATAAAGATAAGGATGCTGATCATTAAAACTCAAAAACGTTATGATAGATTTGCTTTTTTTATTTTGTTTTGTTCTGTATAATATAGGGATGGTATTAAAGAAAAAGAGAAATAAGGAATAGCTACAAAAAATAGTTGATTTAATTTTTTTTTCAAATTCAAAATAATTGAGCTTTTCACTGCAGCTTTGCCCTCGTACATAAAGTATAGCTTATGTCGCTTAGGAATTCTATCAGTAAAAAAAAAATAGCAACCGGGTCAGTACTTTCAGAGATTACCTGCTCCAAAGAAAAAAAAACAATTTATACCTCTTTAGAATATACCTTTTTGGTAATTTTGAATGGGAATCACCTCTAGGTAGAAAATACTGACTTCACGTGAGTGGAGCCGCGGGGAGCAGCTAGTTTTCAACTATTTTTTTATAGTTATTTCTTGTTTCCATTTTTTCGACAAAAATAAAATATTTTTGGTTAAAAGCGTGCAGGAATAAAACTATGCGGAGTAGATAAAATTACTAAACTACCAAAAATAGAAATTACGCTGACAGATACGAGCAGTATACGTATATGATTCATATATGTATCACACAGTGAGCATGATCATCTAAATACAATTAGACACTGGTATAATTTGCGAAAATTCAAACTGTATGTAATCAATTTCCGATTACCTAAAAACGTTCACGAGTTTGTAAGCTTACTTATTATTTCCGACGGTTTATTTTAAATTATACCTGGACATTATAATAATAAAAACAAAGCATTTAATGAATGAAAAAGTAATGAATACACCACCTGATGTAACATAATTTAACTTTGCAACCGTACTGGCAATCTTTTTTTCTCTTATATAGAATTACTAGTTTTCAGATTTTTACTGATTATAAATTATCTCACTATTTGGAGTGCCATGTTGCGGGATTCTATTTAACTGAAATACGTGTATTGAAACTCCATAAACTAATCTACTGGTAGTAGTCCGGCGTTTCGGATGGTTTCATGAATTCACCTGTCTCGAGTCTCAGAACCATTTACTTCTTTAGACCGTGATAAATGATTATAGGTCGTAGGTGGACGCGATCAGAAAGAGCATTTCAATAAAATTTGAACCGATATACAGTAAGTGATTTAGTTTGTACAGGAAAAGATATTCGCACAGTCCCTACGCACAGTCGCAAATTAGAATCAAAATGTATACGAAGTTAAAGAATTTCTAAAATTATAGGCAACGATTACTACGGAATAAAAGATACTCCTAAAGTAGGTTGCAAATATCATTGCATGGTTTTTTTTTTTCTATAGCATCTTATGACATATTTCGAGTCCATGCGGGTGGATATCTAAATCTTGAGTGCATTAATTCAGATGGATTACGTCTCCAATAAAACAGCATATTTCAAGTAGTGACATCTATAAAAAAAACATCTATTTGGTCATCCAAATAAAGCAGATTTTGATCGGTAAAAAAACCCTTATTATAAAAAAACCCGCCTTCACTAAAAAAAATTAATTGAATTTGAGGAGTTCTCTCGATTTCGCCAAAATCCCATCATCAGATCCCAACTTGGTGACTATGGAACCATTTGGGAAGTATACCCTTTCCAACAAAAAAAAAAAATTTTCAAATCGGTTTGAAAGCGACTAAGTTATGCGCGAACAAACATAAAAAAAAATACAAACATCCGAATTGAGAACCTGCTGCTTTTTTAAAAGTCGGTTAACAAAACTGTAGTATCTACTGCAGACAAAACAGTCCTTTGTTTTTATGATCCATCTTCGAAGTAGTGTGAAAACAATATGTCATAAAGTACCCGATAAGTTAAAACCTTTTAGAAAACTATAATGACAACAAATGATATCTATACCAAGGTGCATGCGTGCATGCGTGCTGGGCTATAGTAGCATAACATTTAGTGGTAGGCCAGGTTAGTGTTTAGATAAGTGAGTACAATGCGCCGTGCTGCATTCCACGCCACCGACTGAAGTCAGGAATTAGCCATAACTTATTTTAGAGCCTTTCGCACCGTCAGGTCGACAACAAGCTACGTTTCACACAGGCGCTGGCTCGCCTTGGGTCCTTTATGGTATGTGCAGTATTGTTTTTACCCACGCCAAAAGGGACGTTGGGTTTCGTAGACATTTTGAAGGGAATGTCTTTGAAAATATTGTGGACTAGCTGTTGACTGCAGCTTCGCCCGCGTATATAAAATATAGCCTATGTAACTCTGGAATAGAACAGCTTTCTTTTGTATTCCTCCTTCTAACAAAAAACAAACTACCTCTTTATTATATTATGTACTAGCTTTTGCCCGCGGCTTCACACACGTACATAATCCCAGGATAAAAAGTATCGTATGTGTTATTCTGGGATATGGTCTACTCGTGTACCAAGTTTCATCGAGATCCGTTCAGTAGTTTTTGCGTGAAAGAGTAACAAACATCCCTACATCTATCCATACATACAACTATCGCATTTATAATATTAGTAGGATATATATATATTTAAAGTTAGTAACAGCGTGTCGAGTGATCGGACAGAATGGAAGAAAAAAACGTGTTGCGCCGACCCCAAATAAAACGGGACAAGGGCAGGGAGATGATGATGATATACAGGGTTATTTGTGAAACACTAGCAACCTCTCAGGGCTCTGTTACTAACATCATAAACAACAACTTTTGTCCAATGACTTTAAAAAATTTATCATATTTTAGTTCATCAGATTTTTCATCAGATAAATTAATATTCTAAATATTAATTTAAGCAAAGCTAAGCGAAGCAAGCAATAGTACAATAGCGGAGGGAAAGGGGGTTTGTCGGCGGAGGTGTTTGATGCAATAGCGTCGCGTCTAGCACCCCCGCTGAATAGAACAAGGAAATATTGAAGGATTGTTTTTGTTAAATGTATTATGTTTTCTTTAAAAGTCATAGAACAAAAGTTGTCGTTTATGTTGTTAGTAATACAGTCCTGCAAGGTTGTTAGTGTTTAACAAATAACCCTGTAAATGTATATAGTGTAGATGATGAGGAAATTGGAAACGAATCCAAATAGTTTGAAGCTGTCTCTAAAGTACACGTTTAAACTAGTAGATGTGCAACTGGTAAGTGCAAAACTAACAGACTCACTTTTGCAATAGATAATCGATGATTGACTCTGAAATTGATTTTACCTGCCAATTTTAGATTGAAAGAACTGTAATTCCAATTGAATTAGCAATTTGGAAATTCTTTATTTATTTAAGTAAACACTTAAAAATGAAAAGAATAAATACAGATAGAAGAGCATAAAGGCTGTGCTTATTCCAAATGCTTTTTTTTTCCAACAGACCTGCAACAAAAGAGTTGGGTGATAGATGATTAAACATATAAATAAGTTAAAAAAGATAAAATATACTATATTATCTAAAGTTACACTAATATTATAATGAGGAAAAGTATGTTTTTTTTTGTGGTTTGTAGGAGGTAATCTCTGAAAGTACTGGTCCGATCGCTAAATTTTTTTCACTGATAGAAAGCTGTTTTATTCCTGTGTGACATAGGCTTAATTTATGTATCCGAGCGGAGCCACGGGCAAAATCTATTTCTATTATTAAATACATCCATATCTATATACGTGTATATCAATGACAGTGCAGTCAATAAAGCACGAAAATAGATACAATATATAAATTAAGTTATTAAAATACATATCTATAAGTATCATCATCATCATCATATTAGCCGAAATACGTCCGCTGTTGGACATAGGCCTCCCCCAAGTGTCGCCACAATGAACATTTAGTTCTTTGACAAACTTTTTGAAGTTTATTTTTTTTATTATTTCGATTTCTGCATTCTTTCAACCATACCATTTTTTGCGGTTCCCATAAGTTCAGCATAACATTGGCAGTGTGCAGGTCCGAGTGCAATGGTCGCACGTTAATCAGAATCTATCAGCGGTACTGTTACATTACATTTGTATAACAAAAGCTCGCTTACGACCGACGTTGTAAATAAATTCCTGGCTAGCTATAAAAGTCGTGGTATGCGGCATTCACACCATCAACCATTACCTACAGTAAGTAATTAATAAATTAATAGTCTTGGCTCATGAGAAAGATAATAAAACCTAGGATTAGACATTATCTTGATTTGTACCAAATTAGTAAGGAAATAGAGACGGGTGTGATTGTATATTGCATTGTACCCATCCGCATCCCATCGCAGTAGTATTATAAATGATACTACTACGATGGGTAATGGGGATAATTATGACTGGCCTTTTGGTCTAGTGGTTAGTGACCCTGACTGCTAAGCCGGAGGTCGTGGGTTCGATTCCCACCCTGGACAAATGTCTGTGTTATGAGCATGGTCATTTGTTCTGTGTCTGGGTGTAATTTATCTATAATATGTTTGTATTTAGAAATATATAAGTATGTTTATCAGTTGAATAGTACCCATAACACAAGCTCTGCTTAGCTTGGGACTAGACGGCGTTGTGTGATAGTTGTGGAATATTATTATTATATAAAGTTAGTATGAATGCGTGTATGTTTTTTTATCTCCACGCTCTAAAAATCTAACTTGAAATCCACACCGAATCTTGACCTATGTTTACTATACTATACCTACTTACCTATTCTTTATATTGTATAAATATTTCGATTCACTTACTCCAAATCTCACTCTTATCCCACGGCCTTTAGGCACGAAATTATTTTTCTCACTAGTGCGGAAAAGTGAGTGACTCTGCCACAATTTTATCACATTTATTGTACCAGGCTAGGCGCTAAGTGACTCCCACGAGTCGCGCGTCAACCCCCGTTTATTATATCTTCCCAAGTGTATTAAAAAACGTCGTATCACACACGCGAAAATTAGTCACTGTAGCACTCGGTCGCAATGACAAACTTTCTTCACTTGTATCAAAATGTACTTATTATTTTTCGTCCTTTTCAAACCATCTTCAACTACTACCTCAGTTACTACTTCATTTCGCCACTCTCTTGGGGAGAATCGTAGAAGTAGCATTCCTATTTACACGCCCAGCTCCTCTTTTCAGCTAACATAGACACTTCTAATTATACCAGATACCAGTGTCTGTATCAATCTCGTCTTTATCAACTAGTCGTCTGTCACTTTCAGTATGTCGGATGTGACAACCTTTTAAACAAATATGAAACTAAAGCCAGTAATTACATAGATCCACGTGCCAGTTGATGCTGTAACGTGAGACTTATGAGTGCTTGAGAGTCATGCATAAGCCGGGCTGCTTAAAGAGAAATACTACTTCAGTCGTTACCTCATGAGAAGACAAAGTAGATTAGCATCAATTCATTGACATAGATAGTTAGGAGAGACCATACCGCGGTTTTTTCTGTTTTAATAAAACCTTTTTTTTTTAATAACCGACTACACTAAAAAATTAATTGAATTTGAGGAGTTCCCTCGATTTCACCAAGATTCCATCATCAGATCCCAACTTGGTGACTAAGGGACCATTTGGGAAGTATAGGGTATACTATTCCAACAAAAAAATAATTTTTCAAATCGGTTGGTAATCAACGAAGTTATGCGTGAACAAAAAAAAAATACAAACATCCGAATTGAGAACCTCTTCCTTTTTTAGAAGTCGGTTAAAAAATTGGTGTCTTGTTCCCTAATCTTCGGGAGCGTTCGGTAAACTTCGGGAGTAGTCGTTTACTTTTTTAAAAACAAAGCCGGGCTAAGACACGTCTACCGGCTGCGTGCGACGTAACTTTCAAACAGCGCGTTGGTGATACGATTTTATAGTTTTTTTTTTTATGAATCTTCGGCTGATGTTATAGCCGGTATTATAAGATTACATTACAAGGACACTTGTGGCGCTAGTAGCACTTGTAACGTGAACGTGATAGGTAAGTATATGTTCTGACGGCCCTATATTTACTGTTTAAAGCTATGATTAGCATTAATTTATTTAACAGTTTATGTTCACATAGACATAAAACGACATGATGGAGGCGATGCTTATCTCTACTTAAGGCCCTAGCGCCCGAGCAATGCCATAAAACAGTGACTTTCTGAAGCCTAATCCTCGGTGACGGCAGGGTTAATACTTCTGAAAAAAAAAACGTTTGTCATAGACAACATTACCAATTTATGACAACATTACAATATTATCAGCATATGATTTTTTCGTGCGATTTATAGAATAGAATATTATTATACTTTATTGTATACCAAAAAGTAACATAGCTTATACATAAACTTAAATCTATGGGTACAATGGCGATCTTATCGTTAACAGAGATATCTTCCAGACAACCTTAATAAGACCTACAATACCATACCTTGCAATAGTTTAATATTTTGGTTTATAACAATATTTAACGCTTTGCTTGTTTTCCCTACTCCGTTCAAACGGCTTTGATCTTTAGAAATCTATGTTTACACAAAAAATAGCTAGTTCTTCAGAATGTACATAACATATGTATGGAAATCAATCAATAGGTATTTCGCAAAGAAAATGGATTTAAAGATCAGCGGGGCGCTATCGCTAAATAAAACGCTTTAAAGAAATCCCTTTCTGGGAATCTTGCTATAAGAGATGCATAGATTTTCACATGCGTGTTGAAATCAACACACATACGAAAATGAGTTTCTATCTAATGTTAAATTAGAAATTCAAAAACACTGAAAATATCAATGTGAAGGTGAAAACAATAATCATAATGAACAGAAAGAGAAAACAGAAGAAAAAGACCGACTTACTAACTATATACTTACATTTTTTTTTACTGTGGGCAAAAATCATCCAATGACAACCCCCGCTCTTAGGTGGAGCGAGAGATAGTGTCAGACTCTTACTGATTAAAAACCCACCCCTTTCCTTCTAGCCTCTTCTTACCGGGGCTCGAGCTTCCTTTCGGATAACTTTAACCCCAGTAGGCTTCGACCTTCGACCTTCCTGTTGACCTTCTTACATGACGTAGCGTACCTACTGCAACTAAAAAACCCAGGAAAAGCCTTCTACTTCTGAGACATATTGACTCAATTTTTATAATTTAAAAATACTACCTCAAATCAACACTCTTTTGGACAACCGTAAAGGAAACTCACGCTCTAAATAATACCAGAACTGTGTGCTTAGTGCTAATTTATTTTACGTTAACACCATCGAGACGTTTATGACGTTCGGCTCTCCAATTCTCCTCATCATCATCTCCTACAAGGTGGGCCGATGATCTGGTAAGGATTGCGGGAATCCGATACATGCGAGACGCACAGGACCGTTCATTGTGGCCACACTTGGGGGAGGCTTATGGCCAACAGTGGACGTCTTTCGGCTGAAATGATGATGATGAAGCTTATAACCAATCAGATAGCCAAACCCGGTAAACGTTTCGATTGCGCTAACGTAAAATCAACTCGTTCTCAGCGCACAGTAGAAATAGCTTTCTTATTTACGCGCCCGGCTCCTGTTACCTGCTAACATAGGCAGAGACACTCCTAATAATTACCCTCTGTCTACTTATAGCCGCTTCTGTGTTATAAACAAACATCCAAAGTGTTCAGTATCAGGTGTAATTAGATAGCCGTGTTTACTTTTTAGCTGGCTTTACCCGATGCGATCGATGCATCGTTTTTTTTTTATGTTTGCAATGTTTTTTATTAGCTTAGTCGACGATTTAAATTATTAAAAGGTCAATGAATGTGTTACCTTCAATTGCCTTTTGTATCTAACTTTAGACTGTTATTTACAGTATACAGGGTTATTTATAAAACACTGGCAAGCTCTCAGGACTATGTTACTAACATCATATACAACTTTTTGTTGTACGACTTTTAAAAATTTATCATGTTCTGTTCATCAGATTTTTATACAAATATAAAAAAATTGAAAGTTCTAAATATTACGAAGTCTATGCGAAGTAAGCGATAGTACAACAGTGGAAAAGAGTGGCAACTGAGTGGCGGGTGTCTTTGATGCGCTTTCGTCACGTCATACAGACGTAGGTAGGTATTATCAAAATACAGAGTTGAAATTCGTTAGATAGAACAACGAAATCTTAAAGGTTCGTTTTTGGTTAAATGAAAATGTTTTGTAAAAAGTCATAGAACAAAAGTTGTTGTTCATGATGTTAGTAGTACAGTCCAGCAAAGTTGTTAGTGTTTTACAAAAAACCCTGTATTTTATATTTGTTTCCCAAACCAAATCAGTTATTTCAGATATATTTCTTTGGTCAATGTGGTTCCAGTGTTGATCAGGCTAGTTTCTCAATATAAACTAAAAAGCAAATCTCAGAGGTAGTTAACCTAATGGGAACGTAATCAATAATCATTTATTTTAATGTTCAAAACTGTATGTACCCAACGGTACCGAAGACTGGACGGTAGGCAAGTGGCATTCCTGTAGGCACCGGCAGCGGGGCTGCGTGCGTGAGCGGCGCCATGCCACCGTGATCGACTTACAGATTCACGCGGCTGCACCACTGCACGCTATTTTTACTAAAACAACACAAATGGAAGATTTGAAACGAGTTTTATCTATAAATAGCGTAACTTGCTCATTACATTTCAATGATGTAAGCTCTTACACCAGTGGAAATATTGTTCCTTTTTTAATATCTGGCTAGCAATTGATATCGTCAATTTCTTGCCCTTGTCTCATTTTATTTGGGGTCAGCGCCACACGTCTTTTAGGGTCCGTACCAAAAAGGGCAAAAACTGGACCCTATTACTAAGATTTCGGTCTCTGTCCGTCCGTCTGTCTGCCACCAGGCTGTATCTTAAGAACTGCGATAGCTAGACAGTTGAAATTTCCACAAATTATGTATTTCTATTCTATTGCCGCTATAACCACAAATACTAAAAACAAAATAAAATAAATATTTAAGGGGGCTCCTATACAACAAACGCAATTTTTTTGCTGTTTTTTTTACGGATGGTACGGAACCCTGCGTGCACGAGTCCGACTCGCACTTGCCCACTTTTTTCTTCCATTCTGTATTGTCACCCGTCACTTTGATATTACTTCTCATACAAACCATCCATCTTTTCTTTGACCTCCCTCTCCCTCTCCATCCATCCCCGTAACTCTTTTAGTAACATGCGTTTCATCCCTCCCCTTTACATGGCAATCGACAATGAATTCTTAAAAATTTATGATTCATATATCGAATTATAAATTCTTGGCGTCTTCAGCACCTCACGCCTTACATTTGTCTTGACCCTATGCCAGAATACAAAGAAAAAAACTTAAATTCAAATGACGTACCGTACAACAATACTGCATTTGACATTTTATTGTGATTGTTAGTTTGTCACAACCACATTTAAGTTTGATTTACACCAAACGGCGCCAAATCCTGTTCGTATAAGCGATAACTAACAATAGATACTTAAATGAAGTTCTTACAAAGCTATTTTCAGTCCCACAGAATGCATGCTACATCTTTTATTTTTGGTGTAAAGTCAAATAAATTCTCACGTTTTGAGTGAAGCGAGAGGTTGTGTCAGACTTTACTTAAATTATATATTGTTCCTACTAAAACTATATATGTATGTACACAATAACTCTTATCTAAAACATGGCGTCAAAAAATTCCTCCGTATCGCTGTCGACTGGAAGTGTGCCCAAAAGAGAGGCGGCATTGCCACGTTGTATTGCAATGCTTAATATCTGACCAAGGTAAAAGCCAGTCCTTGGGTCACGCGAAGTGACCTATGTAAGTGTTCCTATTACAATTATGTTGTGTTGACATTATCATATCATTTTACTATATGTATTAATCTCTGACATATCTTACTCATTAATAACAGTAATTGTTTTTACCTATGTTTTCACTATAACATACATTACATGTATTTGACTTGCAAGAATCCCTTACCAAAAAACTACTATGACTATTATTACTAACTTACTCAAATGTTTTCGAATTTTTACTACAATTATGCATGCCTAAATTGTTATTACACAATGAACCACGCATTTACATGACATCCAGAATTGAATTGATTAATTGTATTGTGTTGAGCCATAAAGATTTGACTTAGATCGCTATATTACTGACTAAAACCCACCTATGTTCCTTCAAGTGTCTTTTGCGAACAATCTCAACGCCTTACACCACAATGTTTAGACTCACAATTCATCTAACGGAACAGAAGAACAATGGAATCGATCATAAAGTTTGAAGAAGTGCTGTTTTGCCATTTTAAGCGTTGCTATTTAATTAGTCGCATACAGTTATATAGTTAAAGCATCGGCTCTATACAGCACTGGTTCTGCGCCAATGCATCGGTATTTTACTGCAAAACCGTTTTCCACCGACAATCAACCTCGACCACCCACCATGATTTAATGAAAGCCTTTACGACTAGCCAATGTCCCGTACATAGTAACAAAAGTCACACCCTTATGGCACAAAACACTAAACTCTTGGACACAATCTCTTAAACCATTCAAATGACGCTTAGAAGGTAAAATGTTGCCAATGACGACTTCAATTCTCGAGATCGCTACGTTGAGTTTAAAAAAAAAATCTATTCCGCAAATCTAAATAAAAACAAACTGTTGCGGTCATTAAATAAGCTTTGAACTTGAAATCGAAGCCTGAAGCTATAAACTCGTGGGAATTTCCAGCTCAGGTTGAAAGGAATAAAAAGGGGTTATGATTCATACATACCTTTACGCGCGGTTTGTGTACGTCATTGATCAGGAGAATAATACGGAATACGAAGAAATCTACAACCATTGGAGAGATTATTTACACCTAGACGTATTATTACAGCACAAAAACTAAATGGACGTGACGTGGTTCTTCTATTTTCAATGGAGGTACTTTGAATAATTGATCGAGTATCCATTCATTGCTTGTCTCGTACAAGTAAGAATGAACGGTAAGAACCAATATTTATGGTGAACCAAGGTGAGGGGCTTTCTCATGTTAATACTTCTTTAGGCTACCGGAATATTATTTACTAACTTCTTGAAACCTTTCATCATCGGAAAAAAGTGAGGAATCCGGTAAGGAAGTAATTGACTGCAATTAAACTACCCAAAATCGTCTTGCTGTAAACGAAAACCGATTAATTGAGCAATAAGACAGGTTTATATAAAACAGGTAACTGTTACCACCAGGAAGACCTAGAGCCGATACCTGATATCCTTGAAGAATGGCTGCTGTATTTAAAGCAAGCTGCTAATAAAAGCCAGTCCAGGGAGCGAACAATAAAAGTTGTGGATACCTATATCATCAGTGATATATGTATAATAATGTCTACTACTAACACTAGTTACCTTTATTGTAACTAATGAATTGCAGCATTGGTTTCGTTGCAGACTTTCCTTATCTTTTTCGTTTTACTTTGTCTGGCTTGTAACGTGACTTGGCAGTAGAAATAAAGGAAGCTGTTAGACTCAGGCTCTGTTAGTATGTTACCAAAGTAGCGTTAAAACGGGTGCCTTGACCTGACAATGACTGACCTTATTGTTACAATCGAACATTTTTGTACTGCTGCCAATGAAAACAGGCAAAAAGAATCCTCAAAATCTGATTACTTTGTCGATAAGCCGAGAAACAAAGTTGCTGATTGAAATACAATAGATACAATTGAATAGACAATGACATTCAATACGGAGAGTGGAACGGCAAGGGCGTTGAGACGCTTGAGTTGAGACCCATTTAGCCATACCTCAATGAGTAGCGACAGTACTAGTTGATTATCGTATTATATAACCTGTTATTATGATGAGATATAACACGAATACTAGATACGAGTATTATGAAAGAGATACAATTATTGAATTCAGAAAATAACGAAATTGCCAAATGTACGGATAATCTCAGAAGAAAGTAATATTAGTCAATGATGAAACTTATAAATGCGACATAGATAAACTTAAGTGACCAAAACAATATATAGCAAAAATCCCTGGTTGATGAATCAATAGTAGCAGTTGATATTCATGATGAACATCAACGACCACAACTCCGTGATTGGACTACAAATCGTCGTCAACACTACAAGTATTTATACTCATATCTATCTACGCAATTTACTGACAATCAACATATTGCATTATCCTTGTATTAAAATTACTTGCTTTGCAATTCAGAAATAATGTAATGTAGTTCAATGTAAAACAGAAATGTCTACCTACATTCTATTGGATTCCAGACTGCAATAGGTCAAATTGCAGATATTACTCAAAAGATCGCTTCGAATGCATCCGTGCAAATGTCAGAGGAAATGATGGTGATCAGGTAAAATACTTGGAAGTGTTCCAAATTTTGTGTTTACGAAACACTCCAGCAGCGGAACGAATAGTTTTAAACACTTGAATTTACCTCCCAGACTGAAAGATTTATGGCCCGAAGACGCAGTAGCGATTATAACTCCCCAATAGACCAAATTACTTGTAAGAGTAAGTGTAATCTATTTTTAAAATCATAATTTGTTCTTAAATGTAGATTGTTTTTCTGTGCATGCATGCATGGTGCATGTTCTTTAAATTTTATAATTTCGTCCTGATTTAAAAAAAGTTATAGTTAGTAATTTGAACCGACTTCAACATAGTAAAACAAAACTATTTAAATCGGTTTTCAAACCAGATAACTGTTTAAACAATGCTTAGAAATAAACTTGACCACATTTACCATTCTAAAAGGATACTTAGGAGAACGACTTCACCATTCGAACGTAAAATGGTCGATTAGGGAAGAATGTCAACGATTCTGAGTCACCAGTAAGAACTAGAAAATGTATCTAACAAAATCGCCTTGACCCGCGCAATTACGTCGTGTGACCAATCTGTTTTAAAGACAGTGTATCTAGGCTCATTGGACCGCCAATAAGTTTGACCGTGTAGGCAGGCACAATTGTTACGCACTGCGCTTTGGTATAGGTAGCGCCGTCCTTGAATACATTTCTGTTGAATTTAATAGTGCTGCATTTCAATTGTGGTAATTGCCGCTTAAATTATTCCATATTGATCTTTGCCTGCATTTTATTCATATTGCCTACGTATGTTTAAGATATGTGTATATTTGTACGTTCATTTTTGATAAATATAGAATTATCGCCATGAACTACAAAAACGATCTCGTTTATTTTGCATCCAACATTAACTATTAGGGATACCTTCACCACATTTACATTCTTTATTGTTTAATTTAATATCTCATATCAATTCATAAACTATTGATAAATATGAAAGAAGAGATCAGATTGTATTTCATCGCCAATGTAACCTCAGACAACTTTTATCTCGTAAAGCACTAGTTCACGCAAAAAACTGAGAGAAAGATTTTATGAAATTAAAAAAATATATAATCTAACTACAAATAGATACAAGTAGGTACTGTTCTTTCGTAGAGTAGACAACTATTGAGAACATAAAACAAAACATAACAAAACTACAACATTTCGGATGAATGAACTTCGTTCTGCAGTATGATTACGTAAAAGTTGATTTCTGCGAAATACTGTAAATAATGTGTATGTGGACGACCCACTTTTAAGTTCGTATTGTTTGATTATGTTGATTGCCAATTAAAGATAAGTAGAAACCGTTGAAAAATATGATGTGCACATTTAACTATATTATTTGCTAGCTTTTGCCAGCGGATTTGAACGTACATAATGCCTATGTCACTCACGAATAAAGCAGCTTTCTATTAGTGAAAAAGTTTTAGGAGGATCAGTTCTTCCAGAGATTACCTTCTACAATCAAAACAACAAACTTTACCTCTATATTACATTACTGTAGATACTGTAGTAAAGGCAAAGTTTGCCACGTGCTAATGTACGTTATTTGGAATTTGTAAACAGTAAAATATCCGGTTTTCTCGCAATATAAACAAACTTTATACCTGTCTTAAAAACTGTAATGTTATATTTCGTTATGTTAATATAAACGCAGGATCCCAATTACCAAACTTCGGTTATCACCAAAACAAGATCTTAAATTTCTTAAATTCTGCGCCAATGTTTTAACATTCAAATAAGTTTAAAGTATCATAAAATATTTGCAAGGGAAAATCGTAAAGTGTATGCGGGGCTCCATTACACTTTAGCGCGATTAAAATCGTGATTCTGGCAGTGGTCGGGAGGGCCTTTTTTGTAACTGGTGGTTCTCGGAACTTCCTTAAAGAAGCAGCAATTTGCCGCGGCACCGCTTCATCGTCGGGCCGACGACCTTCGCCATAGTGAGTCATTTATACAGTGATTAAGTTAAGGAAACGAGATTGTTGGACAACGATCACGTGGAGGGAATTACGTGAATAATTCCATTTAAAACATTCTAATTGACAACACCATCATATCTGCACACACACATATAGTTACTGTGATATTGAAGGAGATTGCAACAGAAACGGTCCTTGTTAGCATTTGGCCTGATTAGTCAATTATGCTTTTAACGGTTTGTGTATATTTAGAATATGATTTGGAATTGATTGTAATAGAATTGTTTTAGAATAATCACAAGAATTGTATTGTTTTAAGTCAATTTAGTTGGACAAATAATGTAACAAGAGTTTGGAAAATATCGGGCCCCAAGTTCATAATATACCAAATTCCAGGAGCTTAGGGGCTTATACCTCGAGCCAGAGCGACAGTACATACATATCAACATCGTTATCTAACCTTTTTTCTAATCATTTGCAGTCGGCACAGCATTCTGTTATTTAAATTTTCTCTATTTGCTAACACTTTGGGAGTCAATTTCTTTCTAAAGTATCATCATATATATTTGGGGATATATATGATGATACACTAGAAAGAAATGGCCTCGGCGAAAATAACCAGACAAGATCCACGTTATGCAAAATATTCAGAAGAAATTAAAATTGCTAAAGTCGAGAAACACAGTGATAAAAACAATCTCAATTTCCTGTTTAAAATTCTTCACAGTAAAATAGCCACTGTGTCTATATCATATACCAAACTCTTAATGCTAATGTTTTATTGTTACAATTCTTTAGATTATGACAACTGTAGTTAAGCCAATAAGCAAATACGTAAATAAGAATTTTAGTAGCAATGCCAGCCCATTTTACAGAATCTATATATATAAAAATGAAACCCGTTTTCCGTTGTCACGACATAGCATGAAAACGGCTTGACCGATTTGGCTGATTTTTTTTTGTTGTGATTGTTATTGTGAGGATAAGGTTCTTATGGAAAAAAAAAATAGGGTAGAGTAGGGTAGAGTAGGGTAGAGTAGGGTAGAGTAAGGTAGAGTAGGGTAGAGTAGGGTAGAGTAGGGTAGAGTAGGGTAGAGTAGGGTAGAGTAGGGTAGAGTAGGGTAGAGTAGTGTAGAGTAGGGTAGAGTAGTGTAGAGTAGGGTAGGGTAGAGTTGGGTATAGTAGGGTGGAGTAGGGAAGAGCGGGAGCGAAGCCGCGCGGGCAAAAGCTAGTTGCAAATAAAAACATAAAAATACTTTACCAAGAAGGTACATATAACACACGTTTTACGCATGCTTGTTTCATTAGCCAATGACCTTCGCACATCAATTTGACAGCCGTTACACTAACATCATTAGCGGGTCACGGCTAATCATAGGGGAAAACAGGCGAAGCAATACAATTTGCTTAATTGATAAATAAAACTTTATATAAGCGAAGTGTAATCAAACCGCTTAAATTATTGAAAACTTATATTCACGATTGTTCTTAAAAAGAGGAAGTTTAAAATCAACATAACCGAGTTGAAAAAACAATAAAATCCAGTCGTGGACAGTAATATTATAAAGAGGGAAAATTTGTATTTTTGTGTGTATGTTTGTAATGAATAAACTCAAAAACTCCTGTGCCGATTTCAAAAATTCTTTCACCGTTGGTAAGACACATTCACCCTGAGTAACATAGGCTATATTGCCCGTGCGAAGCCGGGTCGGGCCGCTAGTAATCTATACCTATATGTATATGTCGTGTCCAGATATTAGAAATGGATCACTTGATGATTTTATATGGCTAAGTAAAACTAACCTAGATCGTTTTAAACGTTAAAGTTTGATAAAATTTCAACCCTCGTTTGGCCTACTTTCTTTAAACCTTTATTATCATAAAAATCCTACATCAGGCAAAACAAGTATTGATATATCATCAAATGTTAGCGTTTAAACGATCTGGCCAGTTTCAATTGGCAATATCATGAAGTGATCAATTCAATGTTCTGGTGCCGCGACAAACATAATAAAAGGAGAAACTGACTCACTGATATATGAACGTACAACCGAAACAGCTGGGACTAGAAGCGTGAAATTTTGCAGAAGGCGGATTTTATGACGTAGACGATCACTAAGAGAACATTTTCCAACATTCGCCCCCAAGAAGGGATGAAACGGGTGTCCAAAGTTTGTAATGAGAAACCTACCTTCATGTGGGTGAAGCCACTAATAGAAGCTAGTCGCTTACGTTAATTCATACTTCTGGTATCGATATATAGGCAAAGAGTGACCACGGCCCTGGAACGCAAAGGTCACTTGAAGGAACACAGGTACGTTTTGGTCGTAATTAGTAAATAATCCAACATTTGCTTTCGGCCCTTCCGTTATTTTTTTTTACCTGGTCCTAGATCACATCCAAAGGACGGATCCTAATTTTATTACAATTTAGCCTTATATGATGTGACGCCATCTAGCCGATTTCGGCCACAGCGACCGCATTCTTTGGCCTCTCATAGTGGTTGTGAGCTCAGATTTGCTGCTCTTCTATGCGCCCTCATGTGGCTTTGTTGGATATCCAACGTTGGCCGAAAAACTCCGAACACAAAGCGGACATGTCAGGACATCATTAACGACATTATAAATTATAGCTGTTGTTTAATTTAGCCTTATATGCAGACTATTAAGTAATTTAATTATATCCTAATCTAATAAACTGTCTTTACTAAGAATGTGTCCAATAGCATTTTTTTTATTATCTCCTTCGTTCTTGTATTTATTAGCTAGCAATTATGCACTAACACTATTTACTATCTAACTCGAACGGTTTTGTTCTTTTTAGTTTTGTCACTATATTCGTGTGGTCGAGAAGCTGACTTGCTTCGATGTTCACAAGCTGATGAAGTCGCTTTTCGTGAGCATCTGGAGATTTTTTTAAAAATAATAATCTGTTATTTGATGAATATATTGGCATAGGAAATAATAAGTATATCTACTAAATATAATGAAAAGACTTGTCGTTTGGAGTGCAATGAAACCGGAATGAATCACGAGTATCGGTGCGGATACAGTTTTTGACGTCCTTTCATAACGGGTTTCAATGCCAAAAAACATGTTTTTTTCCTTTAAGCCTAAAGGAAAAAAGTTTCTGAATTCTTAATTTAAGTACATACTTATTGGTAAGCTGTGGAAATATTCGAATGAGTTATTACGATCTTGGGCGCAAAGGGCTACTGAAGGAATACAGGTAGATTTAATCGATACTTTATATAAAGTCTGACACTCACTTTAGACCACTGGGTCGAACGAAAGTGTCAGACTTGTGCGTGAAAACTATTTGATGAGTACCTATCTCAAAAAAGTACTTATCGTGGCAAGAACTTGGAAAGTACCACAACAGGTATTTCGGAATTCCCATTTTGAAATTCCAATTTGCAATTCGTGGAGTCACGACCATAATACATCTTACAGAGAACCAATCTCAATGTTATGATTAATTTGAAGGTATAACATTAATAAAGTCGGTAGTATGTTTCGTGTACCAATTGATTATATATATTTTTTTGTCTATTTGCTGTAAAATATCGTCAGAGAATTTTTGGCGGCAAAAAGTTTGAGCAATTTCAATAATAATACCTCTAGTCAAAGCTAACAGGTCCAACTCGATTCGTGTAGTAATAATTTCGTGTCCACTTTATCTGATTTATTTCAAACACTTAAACGATCCAGCGATACAGATAATATTATTATTTTAAATTTCTAACTAAAAGGCAAACTACCTACTTCGACATTCGACTTTTTCATGACTGTACTTGTAATAAAATTGAGCAGTGGGTACAATCGACCCATTCAAAATGTGACTGGGTCGAACTGGCCAAAATCGAGCGGGTCCAATTGACCACAGACCCGTATTTTGTGTTTGTATTTATATAGGTATGTACATAGGTTTAGTATAAACGCTTCCTATGTGTATAATGGTAGAAATCCTATTACCAACCCTTCATACCTTAAATTAAAATATCCTTAAGTACTTAATTCTTTTGATTTTATAATCTCAGTAACGACAACCACTAAAAGCTCTCTTAATTATAAAAATGCCAACTTAATTAAGATAAACACATTATCAGCATATAAAAAACAATCTGAGAATAAGCGGCAATTGAAAGCGCGTGCG
This sequence comes from Mythimna lalbum, assembly GCA_949319445.1. Classification (NCBI taxonomy): domain Eukaryota; kingdom Metazoa; phylum Arthropoda; class Insecta; order Lepidoptera; family Noctuidae; genus Mythimna; species Mythimna lalbum. Next base: position 16,705,761 of record OX439346.1, on the reverse strand, counting down.
TAAATTACGAGTACAAGTTGCGACCTTTTAACTGACACGCGCGAGCGCCGTTATGACTGCATTGACGTATAAATGTACTAAATTATTATACAGATATACTTAGTAATCACATCTCACTCGACAACTGCCTACAGATGTATATGTTTAATGGGACATATCTACCAATACAGATTGCCTTCAAAAGCATATCGAATTTGGTATCTAAAGGTGAAGATAATTGAATATGATACACCTAAATTAACTTTTTAATCTGTTTGCAGCCTGCAAGCATGTTCGAAAATGATTAGGGATTCCTCAAATACACACACACTTGTAGCTTGAATACCACGATACACAATAGTTTGAACACATATAGAGGCGATTAAGAACTGCCCTGCCCCAGACCACTGTCTTGCTGTGAAGACACGGACTCCCCAAGTCCTCCACAAAGTCGTAAGTACCTAATCCTGAATTTCTACTCTTTTTCCGTGCACCTTGCATAATATCTCAAAGGTTTTAATAGATACAACTACCGCCCATAAACTTATTTATGGGCGCATAAATAATAAAATAAACGATCTTTATCCCCTCTGGTAGCCGATCATCAAGTGTTTATGGCCCAATCGTCTTTGCCTTCACGTCTCTTTCCTCAATATTGTCATTTAGTGTACGTGATCCAAATGTAAAAAAGGCTGCCTCTAAACTTCCTCGATAACCTGCATCTGATATGACTTTATCAAGCCCTTCGTAATATGTTACTATACAAGTAGCTATACGAACTTAGCTTTCGACCTTTGATATTGATTTACATTAATTCATTAATAGCGCCCATTTGCTCATAAAATTAAACCAATATTACACGCTTGCTTTGAAGTAAATCAAGCCAACAATCGATTTTCTTTGACAAAACGAATTTTGAACTAGAGCATTTAAGGTCTAGCTATGTTACTATTCTATAATCTCAGAATCATGTAAAATTCGCATCGCTTGAAATCTCTTTGTTCAAAACGAAACACCTTGTACAGCGAGTAATGACAATGCATACTCACCAGCTAAAACAAAAAATGAAGGGAAAACAGTCGTTATTTTTAATGTAGATCCTAATCTCAGCCATAATAATAATACCAGTCATAATAACGAAACTATGCAAAACAAATCCTTGTCCCAGTTTGACTGGAAACTTTTAAATTTGTCAGAATACCCGCATATTCGTTATTCAAGTCACCAGTTAACCCATAAGTCTAGTGACTGCAAACAAAGGGTAACCGAGCTATAAGTATCTTGTGTGCAGCAGCTATAGGGTTGACAGATATCCTAGTAGTGGTCCAAGACTTTTCGATTGTCTGCTACATTTGCATAATATCATCATCATCATCATTTTACTCGAAAGGCGTCCATTGCTATTCATTGATGACCATTATATTATTTTATGTTGTTGTACACTGATTGTTAGCATCTATCTTTTTACGTTCAGCCCATCCAAAGGTTGTTTGTTCGAGATCATCTTATGCGATAAAACCGCCCATTGTTTGCATATATTCATAAATATTTATCCTGTGAATTTTAAGAGGTATACAATAAATTACAAAATATAAATACAAAATGTTTATTTCTGTAACAACTGGTTTAGGTTTGTTTATGATTGGAGCCTCATTTTAAGCATGACGTTCTCTGAGTCTCCTAGACTCTACTCCTCCATAACTTTGGCTGTTTGCACAACTATAAATGTTTTATTTAAAATTTCAAGTTTCTTGGGTTTCATTTTTTCGTAAATACACTAACATATTTTTTATAAAGAATGAAGTAAATATTTAGTTCTTACAGGTAGAAGTTATATAAACGCGGTTCATTTCTGCATTCAAGCACTATATAAAATTCCTTTATGCATGTAAAGGAATTTTATATAGTGCTTCATACCGTAATTTTGATTCATCATTTTTTTTTTATTGATAGGCTCGCGTTTGATCACAATCTCACTTGATGGTAGTATGACAATAATTTTGTCCTGTTCCATGGGCAGCCCTAAACGCACTATACAGTTGTTCACGAGTCGTCTAAGCCAAGTTACAGGTCCCGCGGTTGCGGTGAAAGACAACAATTTGTTTCGAATTAGTTTTATAAATTGTGTGTTTCGCAAATTAAATGACAAGGCTGGTTCACGATGCTCGTGGTTAGAACCTTGGCTTCTGTTGTGATGATGTACCATTTGTTTATTAACTCTTACTTCACACTTGTACTAAGAGCTTCTGTAGTAACGATATAACAGAAAGTGTTAGCAGATCTTTTACATACAGGTATATTTTTACCTTGATTGTTTTAGCTTTATGTTTCATCTGGAGATTGCAATTCTTTCTTCACCCGCCTACTATCAGTCTAAAACTTGTTGCCTACACCTACCTATCCAATATCAATTTAGATATAAGTATAAATAATGATCTACGATTAGTGTTATAAGTATAAATTTTAGATTGCTATTCCTTTAGGATAAAAAAAGCTCCACCACAAGAATGGCCTACAAAAAATAATAGCAAGTCACGAATGTCCAAATCAAAACAAAATTCGATTTGTTATAGTCCACTTATGCTATTACAAAACCAGTAGCTTATATTATAATAGAACACTACGAGGGAGACTAGACAGATAGATTCTCCTTACATCTGACCGCGCAGCTACGTGATCTGGTACAGCATTCGATTCAGAAAATAAACCGTTTGTCTCACAAAATGACAGTTCTAGGTCTTTGAACTTTGCCATCTGACGTGATCTATGCAACTGTAGGATCAACATACATAAAACCAGTACTGTCTGTACAGTTATTAGGCTCGGCTTAGCAACTAGCTATTTTTAATAAATTATAAAACATTTTTTGTCTTGACAAAGATACTGGCCTAGTACCATATTTTAAAATTATTATTTTTTCCTAAACTATTGAAGAGTTTTGAAATAAAAAAAAAAACGCAAAGATATAAAATACTTTGGCTATTCCGCACAGTTTCATCCTTGACTTTGGTTACTGCTCCACTACTATTGGCCATAGTGACACTTTATGTAGCCTTCCTCGATGTATGAGCTATTTAACTCTAAAAGAATTGAAATTTCAATTGAAACCCGTTCCTAAGATTAACGCATCACAAACAAACTCTTCAGTTTTATAATACTAAAATATAGATTAGTAATATTTCTCTTAAGATAAAAACTATACCTAAGTAATTGCCAGGCAACTTTTCAACAAATTTTTATATATTTTTATCTTTTTTAACTTAATGTATGTATATTCACTATCTCTATTATATCATTATCAGCTAAAATATCTAAGATAATGATAGTTATATATAGGTATACTAAAACATTATCGTTTTGCGTACTTAACTTATTCTCAAAAAATGCCATAAGCCTCTCACACAAGTTCATGTAGGACATCAAGTACTACTTTTTCTATAAAAGATCTTTTAAGTGATGATTCAACAAACTTTGAAGAGTCTTTTTATGAAAGCCATATTCTTCCAAGATAATTTATGAGCTATAATATTATCAAAAGTGACATCATGCTTGTGCATGATCAAAGGCTAGCCCACGTATTCATTGATGGCTTCATTTGAAAAGTGATTTTAATTTAAAACTACTGCAGACTTGCTAGCAAATTCCTCTTAGCATATTAACATAAAAAGTGCCGCATTTACTCGTCAACTGAACACATCCTATCCACAATAGAATTGTCCTTGTGACGCGACTCAGGTTTCTTGTTCCCACAATGTGATTCAAAGTAGACGGTGTCAATCACAAGTCTTACAATATTGATTGTAAGAACGTTTCTTACAATTCTTCAATGGCCTTAGTTCTACTTTTTTAATGTACGAGCTCAATCATTTTGAAGTAAAACTTTAATTTGTATTTAAACTTTATTTAACAAATTCCTTATCTTTTCTATATTGTGCTCTGAGTGCTAGTGGTTTTTACGGTTGTAACCAAGGATTATAATGTAATACATAATATGATTTAAAAGAGTATTCATGGAGTTTCTTGCACGTTCTTCTCCATAGAGATCTACGCTTTGGAACGTGCAATTTAGCTTCACTTTTCTTGGACTGACCGATATTTGACTATCAAAAGTGCCTGCAAATGGTCTATCTATCTATCTATATTATAAAAATGAGCCCCGTTTTCCGTTGTCACGGCATGGCATGAAAACAGCTTGACCGATTTGGCTGTTTTTTTTTTTTTTGTTGTGATTGTTATTGTGAGGATAAGGTTCTTATGGAAAAAAAATAAAATTAGGGTAGTGTAGGGTAGAGTAGGGTAGAGTAGGGTAGGGTAGAGTAGGGTAGAGTAGGGTAGAGTAGGGTAGAGTAGGGTAGAGTTGGGTATTATATAGTAGGGTGGAGTAGGGAAGAGCAGGAGCGAAGCCGCGCGGGCAAAAGCTAGTTTGAAATAAATGCTTTGATTTGGTTGCCCGCATTTGGCTCTCTGATTGGTTAAGAGCTTGGAGAGGGCCAATCGGAGCATTGTACGTCATAATCGTGTCTGTTACGTTAACGTAAAACAAAGTCGCACTATATACTCTGTTTGACATAAGCAAACGTTTACAATTAACGCGATCGACAACGTTAAAAATTGTGCACTAGGTCATTTGTTATCTTGCTCTATCATTTCAGTTATGTATCATACTTACCTCAATTGAAATGTTGTTGACGCAGTCTTTATTCTTTACGACGTCTCTATCAGCCTTATCATTAAATAAAGAATCAACGTTCGTGTAATAGTTATAATAATAACCTAACAGCCGTAATATAATAAGTAACGGTGCTTTTAAAACAAAGACCTCCAATCCAATTTGCATATTACATCATTTACAGAAACAGTGCCAGGTACACGAGTATGCTCGTTTTTTTCGCATTGTTTTGAGTTCATGGAACCATATCGCCGATGGAAAGGTTAATTGTTGTTAACGCGAAGACGAAACAGAAAAAAGCTCCTTGTCTACTTCCACAATCCTATTACTGGCGTTTTAAGTGCTCCGAATTGGACCGAGTTAAAAAGTAACAAAAAATTCGAGACAATTTGAGCTCTGTAATCAAGTTCGTCTTCAGAGCTTTCAATTTGGTTTGAACGTTTCTCCGTTACTTATGTCTATGTTTTCACAAGAAAAACCGTTCACCATATTTTGCATTTCGCTTTGAATACACTTCTAATTTCTGCGAACACATTTCATTAGCCTACTAGACTATTAATGACATTCGTCTGCGTCTTTCGCACAGCTTTTGAAATCTAGCAATGTTATTTGCATATCGTGAGTCGTCGATTCCAGTTCGGGGTATAGGTCGTTGTGTATGCGCTCCATGGTCGCGGCTTCCTGTTGATGAAGCGCTAGAGTCGATGTGCCCACTTGGCCAGCTGTATAAGTCTGTATAGCATTAATGCTGCTGCCAGTCATTGCTGTTAAGTGACCGGATAAGGCGGCATTAGCAATGACGTAGTATCTCTAAATTATGAAGGCTATGATCTTATAAGTAACACTTCAATGTAAAATGAGGAGTGACTTGAATGTGAATGAAAAAACGAACCGAAATGAGAACAGGCTGCGGGATCGTTCGAAAGTGTCGACTGCCCACATAGGGCAACTGAAAGAACTCAGTACAAGTCTAACATTATCTCTCGCTGCACTCGGGCCAAAAGTAGCAGTCGTTTGAAAATTTCGCGCTGAAAAAAAAGTATCACTTCTTTTAACACATTGTCAATATTGAAACGTAAACTAAATTGACCATCAGTCAGGAACATCTTCCAATAACAAGGATTGTTATTTATTATCTTGAGCGGATGCACAATTAATATTGTCCAGTTATCATCCTCCCATAAATTATATCAATAAAAATGCGTATGTATACTTAATTACTCATTCAATATTGATGAACTTTATACATTTTCGAACCGGTTGCTATGGATACTCGTAGTTTGCTGTCGGGGTGTACAGGTTTGAATTATAAATGATTCGATATCTATCTGCTCTTCCCAAAATAGATTATGGTGTGAAATGTGAAATTTTTAGATCACAATAATTAGCACCATTTTGTTCAGAGGTTCGAGTGAGTCTTGTTATTTTGTAATGTTGACATATTCATATATCTTGTGAAAATTATCACTTTCTCACGTAAACGGTATGTTACGTGGAGCAATGCCAAATGCAGTGAATTGCTACTACAAATAAACTGAAATTGAGGTGTCTTATGTAATTTATGTTTTTTGAACCATTGTGGCTAAAGGGTTATTCTTTGAAACCGTGAGAATGTCTCGTTCGTCTGTCCTAGCTTTTATCTTTACAATTTGATATTTATATTTGCCTATTAGTTTTCCCCGTTCACTAAATGCATCAAAGTGATTTGCGCCCAGTGGCTTATGACACAAAATAGATAGGTACGAAAACTGGGCCAGATGAATGAGACATTCTCGCGGTTTCCAAGAATCACCCTGAAATATCAATGTTATTGTTATCATAGAGCTGTTTTGAAGGATTTGTGTGTGAAGGCAATAACAGACCTTTTCAACTTGTTAGCGGAGTAATCGTACAAAAATGTAACCCTATGGGGAAAAAAGCCCAACACATAAAATCTACCCAGATTTGTTTTTTTTTTATTTAAAAATAAAGGGCAGTATTTAATAATAATAATATAATAATACTATTATTCTAATCATAATTGTGCACTAAAATAGTGTAGTAAAAAAGTTAGCTAAAAAAAAATTAAGAAACGAGTCGTGTTGCCCAAAGTTAATAAAAAAGTAAAAAGTCCGATAACCATATTTGCTGAACTATTAATGTTTTTTTTTTTCAGCAAATATAGTTATCGGATTTTTTACTTTTTACTACACTATTTTATTTTGTTTTTTTTGTTTTTGTTTGTGTTTTTACCTACACAGCAAAACATTCTATACAAGAAACTTAAAAAAAAAACAATAATTCTGCAAATGTTTCAAGAACATGAAAACGTTATGTACTCATAGGAAACGAATTACGCAAAAAGACTACCATTATAAAGTACATTTTTTAACATTTTACAACGCCTATCCTAGCAATAAAACGAGGAGAGGATGTGGTTTTATATTTATAGGGTGCTATTGGCTCCTGCATGAATTTAAATGCCAATTTATCCTCGTTAATTCCATTAATTAAATTGTGGTATTTTAATGAGTAGTTTTATTACTTTCGAAGTATTCCGTTTTCCTTTCTGAATTTATTCGTTGATAAAAGTTAGCATAAAGGTTTTAAAAAACGTTTTTTGGCAGTTTTCTAATTCTTCTTTCTTCTAAAAACTACTTCGCTTTCCATCAAGGGAGATAGTGGTCGCGCGAGTCCCTCAATGCCAAAATATGTTGTTCTGGGTGATAAGAAAAATAACCACGAAGGAGATGCCAGAGTCGCGTCCGCTCGCTTCCCTCGCTCACTAGACCCCGCCATCCCCTGCTAAACTAACCTGTCCGAGTCGGGGTGCCCCAAGAACCTCCGTTAATATTTGGTGTACAATAAGTATTTTTAGTGAAGAATAAGATTTTTTATGCACAGAAATTCTACATTAATGATATGGCTAAAGATGGTGTAGCGACATCTATAACGCCACATAAGAACTACGAAGAAAATACGAAATCCTGCATCGCGCAATCAAAGTTCTCCGCGCGATTTGAACATATACGACAGCCCGACATCAACTATCGGGCAGTCGCCAACCAGACCATAACATCCGGTCTGGCCGGAGGATCCTCCCTTTTCAACGGAGGTTTGTGGGACTTTACTCTCTGTTCCACATACCTCCAAAATGGTTTGACATATCATCAAGTGTTAACTAACGTTTGCACGATCTTGCCATTTCGAATTAGCCATATCATGAAGTGATCAATTCTAAGATCTGGCCACATCATAATAATTGGTCTGTTTATCTACACTAATATTATAAACAGGGAAAATTTGTATTTTTGTGTGTATGTTTGTAATGAATAAACTTAAAAACCACTGTGGCGATTCCCAAAATTCTTTCACCATTGGAAAGCTGCATTCACCCTGAATAACATAGGCTATATTTATTGCCCGTGCAAAGCCGGCACGGGCCGCTAGTATATACATATATCCGTAAAAACAAACAACACTTCTACTTCCGAGATTATTTGTCTTTGTTAACACTCAGTTTCTAAAAGACAAAACAACACAGGAATTAGTTATCGAGCTAGTTGTCAAACTCATGTTAAATGCTGATTGGCTGGCTAAAATAACAAAAGGCAATTAAAACTCTTGACACTTTGTTGAGTTAACTTCTGTGCTGGTACATAATTTATTCAAATTAAGCATTATTTTGTTGCTGACTTTGTTTAGTCTTCATGATTTATTTCCAATTAGCTAGCGCCGTATGCTTTTTTTCTGATGGTAAGCAGTGATGTAATCGTTGATGGTGAGGCGTACTATTTTGCCTTGAAGAGACCTACATTATAATCTGACAGGAAGACTGCAGCAGGCAAATAATTCCAGTCCTTCGTCGGTATGAACGACGAGGCGAAACGCTTAGTCCAGACCGTAGACGTTTCAACAAAGTAAGGGTGGATACTTGGTAAAAACATCTCCCGGGTGAAGTTTCTACCATCGTAACAGATAAAATCATACACTGAGAAGATACTTTATCATTAGATAAAATTTCTTCTCAGTGTGCGTTTTTATAACCAACTAGCTTTTGCCAGCGGCTTCGCCCGCGTACATAAAATATAGCCTATGTCACTCAGGAATAAAGCACCTTTCTATCGGTGAAAAAATTTTAGCAATCGGACCAGTACTTCCAGAGATTACCCCTACATACAAACTTACAAATTTTACCTCTTTATAATATTAGTATAGATGTCGTTTCTAAATATTTAAGTACTTGAAAGGTATCTTTCTAGGGCATAAATGTAAAACATTTTCTTAATTACATTACTCAACATAAATACATAACAATTCACCCATTAGCAAATTCATAACTAGCGTCCATGAAAATGATTCACGGTCGAAATGAAAATTGTTTTAAAAGTAAAAATATGGCTGTTATACGCATTGCGTGCTCCACTTTCTGGTCAAATGCCACTTGTAATTTGAGGACTCAAGTTTACGTAGCCATAGTTTCTTTTCATATTTTTTTAAGATTAAATAACGTATCCATCGGTTTCCCGCAACCTTCACCAGGTCATCAGTCCACCAGGGAGACGAGATGCACAGGAACGTTCGTTGTGGTGACACTTGGGTGAGGCCTATGTCCAAAAGTGAACCTATATCGGCTGAAATGATGATGATGATGATAATGAAATAACGTATGACTATATTTGAATTAGTAATAGATATATTATAATAACCGAAAAAAAAATTAGGCATTGTATAGAATAGTTTATCTATCGTTTATCACCTTGCCTAAGCAATATAGATATACACGATGCCTAGGCGTTGTATGAAATGCCCGAGAGGGCTCAGGCTAATAATAAAAGGAACGGGGTGGGTTTCTGACACTATCTCCGACTCCGCCCAAGAACGGAGGTTGTCTTAGGATGATTTTTCCACCATAAAAAAAAAGTCTAAACTAGTCCAACTAACGCCTCTGTTAACCGGTAATCTAAATGCTAGAAGTGGTGGCCCACCGGTAACGGCCCTCGTACATCGTCACCGATTTAAACTTATAATTCATTTATTCTCGTAATTCATTTCATCACCACGACTCTCAAAACGGTGAAGAAAAACATCGTGAGGAAACCAGCATGCCCTAGAACCAAAAATTCCAACACATGTGACATCTACCAACCTGCATTAGGCAAGAGTGGTGGATGACATTTCTAAGCAAAGGGAGCATGCGGTCTTGATTGAGTAACATAATATGATAATACTTACTCAATAGACACAGATAAACCTTTCATAATGGACAGACTGTTGCTGTGAAAGTGGTTTGATCATCAACATATCAGCCGGAAGACGTCCATTGTTGGACATAGGCCTCCCCCAAGCGTCGCTACAACCAGTTCTGAGCGTCACGAATCCATCGGAATCCCGCGACCCTGACCAGGTCATCGGTCCACACACAGTTGATTATTTCATAAAAACTTAGGATCCCCTTTTCATCCTTTTAGAGGTGAATTTTGGAAAACCCTCTCTTAGTGCTCGTCTGTGTCATAAAAGGAAACGTTTTGCAAAATTTCACACTCTTAGCTGCAGTAATTTCGGCTGTGCGTTGATATGACAGTCACTCAGTTCCTCTTTTTTTCATATCATTTACTTATATATGTCGTGGTCAAATTTTAGAATTGACCACTTCAAGACGTTTTAAACGTTAATGTGGATGATATTTCAATCTTCGTATGACTTACTTATTTAGATCTTTTATTATCACTGGAATCCTACATCAATGAAATGGCCAAACGAGGATTGACATCATTGACATATTATCAAATGTTAATTAAACGATTTGGCCAGTTTTAGTTAATATAATATAATATCCACAACTATCATACAACGCTGTCTAGCCCCAAGCTAAGCAGAGCTTGTGATATGATTACTAGACAACGGATAAACAAATATAGATAAAATACACCCAGAACAACAGAATAAATGATCCTGCTCATCACACAAACATTTGTCCTGGGTGGGAATCGAACCCACGACCTCTCGGCCACTAACCACTAGACCAACTAACCAGTCAAGTTGGCCATATCATGAAGTGGTCAATTTTAAGATCTGGCGACGGCATATACAGGGTTATTTGTAAAACACTGACAACCTTGCAGGATTGCATTACTCACATCAACAACGTTTTTTCTACGACTTTTTACAAACATAACATGTTTACCAAAAACAAACCTTCAAGATTTCATTGTTCTATCTAACGCATTTCAACTCTGTATTTGCTATACCTACTTACGACTGTATGATGCGACGCAAGCGCACTCATGACTCAACTCACTCCCTTCCGCTATTGTACTATCGCTTTTAACACAAACTTCGTAATATTTAGAACGATCAATTTAAATATTTTTTATTTTTGAATGAAAATCTGATGAAATAAAAATATGATACATTTTTAAAAGTCGTAGAACAAAAGTTGTTGTAGACGTTAGTAACATAGTCCTGAGAGGTTACCAGTGTTTCACAAATAACCCTGTAGATCACTGTTCCTGACACATTTCCTAAGTGCATAAAATTCCGAATAAAACAAGAGTGTATTGCATTTTTGTGTTAACATAACCATTTGTCATGCTTTCCACGTATACAGACTAGCTTTAACTGGCATTATAATCCGTTTAAGTAAAACACTTTCGCCCGTGAAGGTCGCTCTGTGCTTTGAATGTTACGCCTAGCGCCTGCGCAACCGACCGCTGTGAATAAACTATTGCTTACATTTTACATAATGAGATGAGCATACATAGATAGTTTTTGTCCGGTTTGCTTATTATATATGTGACCTTGATGCTTCTATATTTATTTATTTTTGTTATTTTTAAGATGAAATGTCAAAAATTACAGGTCTGTGTTAGATACAAATGGTGAAACTTACAAGCCAGCTTTGATAGTAATAATAATTTTCAAATATAAATGCTAAAATAAATATTTGTGACCATTTTCCACCCGCTAACTTGGGTCTTGTTCCCGATATCGGTGGGACCATTTTTTAAATGTATCATTTTATTTTTTATTGAAATATTTAGAAATATAATTTATATAAACAATTGATATGAATACACGAATAATATAAAAACCTTTATTATTTTATTATTAAGACCACTTCTATAAGAAAAGACACCTAGTATTTTGTCATCTGCATCATCAACTTTTTTTTTAATGTTCCCACCGCTGGGATTCTAGGAGAGGGAATGGGCTACGCGAGCCCAGTGCGGGCTGGTGGATATCACATGCCTTCGAATTCTTAGTTCTAGGACATGTCGGTTTCCTCACGATGTTTTCCTTCACCGTTTTGAGAGCAGTGGTCATGAAATAAATTACACAACGTAATGCGCCTGGCAGGGTTTACCTACTATTTGAGAACGTTTACATCTTATGGTATATCATACAAACTGGCAAGTCCTTATTCTCGGAAATGAATGAACCGATTTTAATTAAACTTACATACGCACTTACATACGCAAGGTTACGCAAAGTTTAATCAAGAACATTTTGAGACTGTTTTTTTTATTACATATCTTATGTTGATGCTTGAAGTAGACGGATACATCAAGGTAGATCCATTATCCATTTGTTACTCATAAAATAACATCATGAAACTATACAAAAAAATATTCTAGAAGTTGCGAAGATTTTAAACTGATAAAGATTCAAATACAACACTTGACCATAGTTTAACATAAAAGTAAGTATCATATACTTCTACAAATGAATTCTAACATATCGATGTTATGGCGGATGAAGCTAATACGACTGGTTTGTTCATTACTCTCCGAGATAAAACTTTATAATGACACCACAATTACTTAGGTATATCAGTAATTGAAATGAGATTATATTAGCTCAAGCTAAGTCCTGATTAAGTAAAATAAAACACTAGGTTTCTCATCAATAAACTAGAATTTAAGTACCGCATTAGCACATTTGTTAATATAATTACCAGCATATCTAGCATAGATACAGAATTGATGCGTTTTCTACACGTCAGTAATATTTCGTTCAGCTTATCACACGGGTAAACTATAGTTACTGCGTTTTAGCATGGCAGTTGCGGCCATTGACCTATTTTTAACCGACTTCGAAAAGACCTCCTCGGTTCTATGTTCGGCTGAATGTATGTTTTTTTTTATTTATACATTCTTAATTTGAAAACGGAACAAAAACTTACCTCACAAAGCCGTCCTAAATCAACATCTATTGTGATCATCATAATCGTTGGTATCTAATGACAAACGATACATTGTTTATTGTTCGGGTTCCTAGAATAAGACACCTTTTAGGGATAGGTCAGTGCCACTGTGGAGACTCTTCACAGGATATGCGTCACCTCCTTTCCTGTCCAGCTAACGCAACCACCTGCACCTTCTATTAAGGCTCAAGCGACAGAGAAGTGCCATAAAACTGTGACTTTCTGAAGCCTACTCCTCAGTAACGGCCAGGTTAATAGGTTTAAAAAATATATATGTTTATATGAACAACATTATCAACAATTGATTTTTTCGTAAGATTAATACTTTTGTCTAAAAAAAATATTACATTCAACACCTTTTCTCTACTCCTTCGAAACGTCTTGGATCTTTAGAAACATTTTTGCATATAAAAATTGGTGGTTAAATATTCTTCAAAGCAAACATAGCATATGTAAATCAATCAATATTTCGGAAAGAAAATGGATTTAAAAGTCCAGCTCTATCCGGGCGCAGCTTCCGTAAATAAATGCGCAGATAGTCGCACTGTCGCCTAGGCGGGTAGGTACGAGAGTTGTAAGCAATTAATTTCGGTCAGATGATCAAGGTACTTTACAAATATAAGCCTTAAAACGAAACCAGTGCCACAGGACCAATCCCAGCGAGTACAAATTAGCCAGAGTTTTTGAAGAAGTGGAAAAGGACAATGACCGCGATCACCATGCTAAAATGCAACTCCTATATTTAATTACGATCGGCCACTTAACCCAGGTGCTGCTCAGTGCTCGGCCATGTTCCACTGACCGGACGCGTATGTTCTCATTAATCTGTTATTTGCGAGATACTAAGCCATTCTTCTGTAATTTATTAGTTTGGGTCCACTTAATTTATATTTGCAATGGAGGCAAGACGCCCGTTCATTGTGGTGACAAGCTGTAGACGTCTTTTAAGATGAATATATTATTTACTTAGTTCAATTAATAAACTTTAACTTAATAATAATATGTTCATAACCTAACAATCGATACGTTGATGACTACGTAGATGACTATGTTGATGACTTCGTTGATGCCTTTACATTTTTCAACTTATTATTTATTTCAAAGCATACATTTCAGAAGTGATGCAGAACAATTTCTGACCAGTACACTTGTAAAGCCAATATTACAACTTTCAGATATTTTTTAAGTAACTCACCTTGTAACGTTTTTCAAGGTTTATTTAGTATTTAAAGTAAGTAATAAGGTGACACTAAACTGTTTACTAACGGTAAGACAGTATCAGATTTGTGATTATTCAGATTTATCACGTCTTACAATAAACATCGGAGGTAAACTGGTACATGCAACAGTTACTTATGAACTACCATGTAGTATATAGGGGGCCTGTAATTATTTTATCTTTCAAATGGTGAAAGTAGGTTCTCCTGTATGTATTTTACAACTTTTAATATGAGATGGACTGAGAAATGTTAAAAAATAACTGCCCGCTAAATGGCTCTGCTGAAATATCTATCTATAATGTAATAGATGGATGGATTGTGTGAGAAGTGATATGAATGAAAAGGAAGTTAGTGATAGTGTGACGAGCGACAAAACAGAATAAAAGAAAAAAATGTGTTGCGCCGACCCCAAATAAAACGGGATGAGGGCAGGAAGATGATGATGTTGATGAATAGTGTAACTTGCTTTCGCTTGTTTGCTCGTTGTACTTTCATTCCTGAAAGACTGCAGACGAAGAACAATTGGTAGCTCACCGTCCACCCTTCCTATGAGGACCAAACCCAAGTTGTTCCATGAGCGACACAAAGAGATGTCAGTAACATCGTAGAGGTCCAGTAGGAGCGATTGCCCGCTAGGACCATGGCTAATTTCTGTACAGGAAACTCGTGATCCTAAACTGCAAAACAAAACCGAAGTTACCATAGTTGGGTTTTAGTACGTAAAAGTTTGACACGGTCTCCCCCTCTACTCTAGAGCAGGGGAAATCATAGGACGATTTCCCACTTCCGAAAAAAATCTTTAAAGTTTGCGAACGAAAAAAACTCGCCATGTATAAATAACTGAGTTCTTCTAAACTACCTACAAAGCAATAGTTGACATGACCTATGACTGACACACACGTTTCCAGGGTGATGGATGACCACAGTACCTTCGCTCCACTGCCGCACGCCAAACCGCAAATGCCAACATATTTGCATAGTTGAGGGGGAAACAGAATAGTTAAAATCACTGGACGAGAATTCCTGGTTGACATAAGAACTTACGATCTATTGTACTGGTCCTCGCAACAAAGTAACTGATGGAATGGACACGAACTACTTTAGCACCTGGCCAACAGTCGGTGGTACTTGGGAAAATATTCTAGTTCTAGATTGTATTGTGTCATTTTACTCCTAAACCATTTATCTTACTCTGCCTATACAACCTCATTATTACAAGCTTTTATTTAGTGTCACCTGTCCCGATGTTTGTCTATCATCAAATCTTGTAAATTAAATTTGATCCACTTCCCGATTCGGTTTCCGAAATTCGGTTACCGATTGAGCTGAAATTTGGCATACATGTGTAAATCAGATGACAATGCAAATATATTATGACATGGAGCTGATCTGATGATGATAGGAACTTGGTAGTTAAACGACACAACCCCGTCGAGTTTGGGCTCGTATGATTTGTCTTGACGGATATTAATTATATAGGTATAGCAATAAAAGCTTGCTATGAAAAAATGATTTTCATTAAAAGCTTGTTTTTAATATATGCTAAACCTGAAACAGCTGTCTAGTGTTTTATGTAAAGAATCAATGTACAAAATTTCAAAACTGTATTATGAAAAATCACAAAGTTATAAGCCAGTTATGGTACCAGCCCCCCTAGCCAAGTTGCTAATCTGCAATAGTTAACGCCAGTAGAAAGCTTCAAATGTACGAGAATAAAGCTCAGTCACGTGGTCAGAACAAAAGAATTGACAGCGAAACGGTTAGAACTTGGCTAGGGGAGCTGGTTAGCCACATAAATACACCATCACCTGCACCACCGCCTCTCTCGTGATACGTCGCCATGCTACTCTGTCTCTGGCGGCTTGGGAGTTTTCATTTACGCTGCAGTGTGTCACCGTGTTGAAGAGTGATCGAATGTGGAAAACTTGGCATATGGTTGAACTAATGCCTAATCCAGATATCAGGATATTTTTTTTCTTGGTAGTAAATTTCTATGAGAGAATTGCAAACAACAGTTGCAGTAGTTGACTAGAGTGAATAGATTTTCAATAAACTAGTGCGCTTCACCATCAATGATCCCATCACTGCTTACCATCAGTTAGGATCGCAGTCTAACACTAGTTTATATCATTAAAAAACCATACAAGTGAAGTCTCGTGCTTGCTTAAGCTATATCAGCAGCAAGTATATAAACACGCTTCGCAACGAAAAAAGACGTGTGGCACTCGAAAACTGCCGCGGTAAAGCTATTGCATAGCATTTTTTATCAACTTATGCAATTAAATTGTGATTGAAGTTGACAAGTTGCCATGACAACCATTTAGTGGGGGGCGTTAGGTTTTCTTCGTTACGGAATTTCTGGATTCGGTCTCCACGCTCAAAGCCCGCGATAGAAGCTATACAATAGCTTAAAATAGTTCACGATGTATGTGGCTATGTCAAATACAAAGCCACGTACAAATCCAATTAAAAACTGACAAAACCAATGTAGGTACTCGTTTAAAGCAATTTTCCGAACAAAAACGCAATCCACTAATTAAATTTAGCGTTTTTCCCACAAGCTGATGATAGATAAAGTTTGCCATTACTGGCATAAGAAATATAACCGCAAAAGGAGCCATTCAAAGAGTACAATACGGCCGACGTAACTTGGCGAGCCCGAATATAGACACTGCGCATTCGTTCATGGCAAACGACGTGAAGCCTAGTTCGGACAACGCTAGTGTTTTAGTCGAGTAGCGAGTAATTCAGTGGCTTAACTAATGAACTCGACTAATTCGATAGGTTCGGACTTAGTTAGCCGGTGCGCCAGTGAGCACAGACGCGTGGTGGCAGGTGCTACTTGCCCGATAAAATAGAATAAAATGGATCGTTCGTTACTAAATACTCGACTAAATTTTTGTGTTCACACATGTTTAGCCACTAAATTACTCGCTACTAGACTAAAACACTAGCATAATGCGAACTAGGCTTGAGAGAGAGAGAGAAATTTTTTTTTTTTTGTTGACGGGGAAAATCATCATTGACAAAACCCGCTCTTGGGTGGAGCGGGAGATAGTGTCAGACTCTTACTGACTAAAAACCCCGCGCCGTTCCTTCTAGCCTTCATACCCGGGGTTCTAGTTTCCTTTCGGATAACCCCGACCACGGTAGGCTTCGACCCAGATGGGCCCCTCCTTTTGCTGACAACTCCTTGAGGTGCGCGGAAACAGTGCGCGCCGTCGACGCCTTGGCTCGGTCCGGACAGTTACCGGACGATCGGACAGCGAGCTACCAATGGCTCGCTGTCCACGAGCCCGCGTCTACGGTGGCTGGAAATCGGGGCTGGTACCCCGGCCGCGGCGGCGGCGAGGGCGCCTGAAGCGGTCGGCCTCCTCCTTTGCTAGCATTACTGCTTCGCAGAAGGAGGCGACCGCCTGCCACTCCTCCTCGCTCCGGACCATGGCCTGTACCAAGGCCCGGGAGAGAGAGAGAGATGCGCAGAGCCTATGTTCAGGCTCGCCAAGTTACGTTGGCCGTATTCTAATAGCGACTAAAGTAGTGGTCATTCTGGTGATCTAATAACAATTACATGGGTCATAGCAGTTTTACGGTCGGATGCTGTTACGACCGAAGGCAAGGTCGGAATCCGGTTACCCATCAAAATAATGGTTTTTTTACTTTGCAAACAATACATCGAATTGAAAAGATACTAACTTTTTATGTGATGATTAATTTTATAAAGTTTTGTTTTTATGTTTAGTGTTTATTATTGTAGCTTTAAAAGGCTCTGTTAATTAAAAAATATTTCAAGAATCACGTGTTGAGGCAGCTACAGTTAGGGAAGCCAACGATTATTTTTTTAAATTGACGTTTTTTTTTCTTTATATCTTTGTTTTTCTCGTTTTCTATGTGATCAGTCCGCTGAATGCGAGTTGTTTTTACGTCAACGCAATCGAACCGTTTACAGCGTTTGGTTCTCTGATTGGTTAAGAACTTGGTGTGGTCCAATTGGAGCGCCGAACGTCATAAGCGTGTCGATCGCGTTAACATAAAACAAACTCGCACTAGGCACTGAGCTACTCACTAGTTTACCAACCGTAACACAAGTTGCAGTCCTAACAAAAATTGTAACCGAATCTTCGGTTCCTCTTTCAGTTTCGGCCGTAACTGTAAATAAAACTGCCGTGGTAACAGAAAAACTGACAAAAAAATAAAAAGTTTTCACAATGTTTGAATGATGGTAACAAATAGGCTTAGAACTATGCTTATGAAGCTATCCTTAATTATGTATGCAGCAAAATTAACTATTAGATAAAATTAGATAACAGTGACGAATGACGCGATAGCTCAAAGTTGCTATAGTTTCAGTCGAACCGTATATTCGACTTCTTTTGGAACTCCAGCCAAAACCAGTTTTATTGGTCCACCACCAAAATCGAATCTTCGATCGATTTTTGCAATTGACTTTGAAAGGTCTTAACGACCCCGTGCCACCCATTCGTAATTTTCCAGACAGACTAATGAGAATGTTATCACAAAACATCCACTGCTAACCGATACACATCTATAGTAAAGTTATAATAAATCATCGCACTTAAAAACGAACAATGTTTGATGTCTTCAATAAACACTATTACGATAAACGTCCTCCGACACGTTTTCATTATTCATGGACTGTTCGCGTGTCCTTTGAAATTCGATAAAAAGTCACAACTAATACTGGCCACTTACGTAGTTAGAGCCCTACATATTGAGGGCTCGCTTTTATAATTTACCATCAAGGCCAGAAAACATAGGTCACACTAATTCTTTATTGGAATTCTCGAAGCTATAATATATGATGGTGGTTTGACCTTTCGAATACCGTAACTAGAGAGAGACACAATAAAAACAAAGAGAGAGCGAACGCCGGCGTTCGCTTTTTAACAACACAGATAAGTACAGAAGACAATCTCATGTATGTACTTCACTTTTTATACCTACGCTCGGTGGACGTACACTAATGAGCGTTTGAGTCGGAACTGTTCGACGACTAGTCCGAGACGCTACCGAGACATCGTGTCCGTGAGCGGTGTCTATGTGTGCGTTGCTCGAGCGCGCTTTGTATGTAGATTGATTTTTGTACCTATATATTTTGTGGTGGTACCAAGAATTATTCTGACATAAGTATAATAATAACATCAATTTCTCAAGTTTCTAGATCATAGAAATTATCATCCAAATTACGTGGAATGTGGAATGTGTGCGCTTTGTATGTAGATTGACTTCTGTACCTATATATTTTGTGGCTTGGGGTTGAGTTGCTTAATAAATTAAGCATCGATCTTTGCAGACAAAACGTACCTAATTGAGCAAATTATTAAGACAATTTCAAGGAAATTATATTATTTAACAATGACATTATTATGACAACTTTATTCTCATGAAGTGCATGAGAGATCGTTTGTAACGAATGTTCCCACTTAATGAACGTGGGAATGTTAATTGAATATCTGACACTTAGTGTAATGTTAATATTTATCGAAATGTGATCGCTCTGGCATTGATTTGACAGAGGCTGATGATCGGTTCTCTTGCCTTTGATCGTCTTTGTATTTGGAAAGCAAGCATTAAGTAGTAAACCAAAATCATTATTAGCATAACCGAAAGCTAAAAGACGTCCACTGTTGGACATAGGCGTGTCACCAAAACAAACAGTCCTGTACGTCTTGCAATCCCCGCTTTTCCGTGACTTTCACCAGGTCATCGGTCCACCTTGCGGGAGACCTTCCAACGCTACGCTGCTACCAAAACAAACTGTTTTAAAATACATAATAATAAATTCGCTACGACTAACGCTATGTGCACGGCAATTAACCCTTCAGATACCGTCAATTAGAGACACAATAGTAAGACAATAGATGCGTGGCCACCGGTGGTCGCTTGGGGATTCATGAATTAACCAATCACGTTGCAATTTTATCATAAGTAAAGAAAAGATCAGTTCTCAGCCATAAAATACTAATTAGTCTTAGTTAAAAAGAAGACGAACATCTTAGCGCCGCCATAAAGGCGCCTCATACCTGGGTAGACTGAATAATCGACACGTATTTTATAGATAAATCGTCGCTCTTCGGTTCGTCTGGGCAGTAACACCGACCGCTCACGGACACGATGTCTTGGTAGCATCTCGGACCACTCGTCGAACAGTTCCTCCTCAAACGCTCATTAGTGTGCGTCCACCGAGCGTAGGTATAAAAAGTGAAGTACATACATGAGATTGTCTTCTGTACCTATCTATTTTGCGGCAGTAAGCTCGCATGCCTAGTGTCCAGCGCATCGGGAACAGAGATAAAATGCATGGATTAATCTATCCCGAGTCGGTAGATAGCAATCTAAATAACGAGGATCGTGAGCCGATAAAGACTAATCAGAACTCAGCTTGCTAATTAAAGATTAAAACGCTCGCGAGGCGCCATTACCGTCGCCCAATTAGTGAAGATGAAACTTTATAATATAGACTTGAGTGTGCGCCAAGTTTTATGCACGAATAAAATGCACTTTTTATTTTTAGCGTT
Organism: Mythimna lalbum; assembly: GCA_949319445.1. NCBI lineage: Eukaryota > Metazoa > Arthropoda > Insecta > Lepidoptera > Noctuidae > Mythimna > Mythimna lalbum. The sequence goes on along the minus strand of OX439346.1, from coordinate 16,685,169 downwards.
TTTACGTACAGCCATTAAAAGCGTCCCAAAGTGAAACAAATATTGTCGTGTGGTAAATGAATGTGAAATAAAAATAAATATGGTTTTATATATATTAATACACCATAACTATGGTTTTTAATAAGGCTCATTATGTTTCAGGTTTAAACAATAACCAGTCTAAAATTATATATTTAAAAAAATATAATATTTTTTGTTACTTGAACAGTTAGACTGAATTTGCAAATTTTATCTGGCTACTTGTCTTGTGGAATTTTATAGCTTAACCTGCTAGTTAAGCAATAAAATAGTGCTGTATACCTACGTAATGAGCTACTAGATTTGCTGATATTAAGATGAGATTGAAATTCCTTCTGATTTGATTCCTGTTTTATGGAACAAAATTATAACGTAATTCCCTCGACGACGCAATCTGTCTCGTTCATTTCCTGCACCAATCTTCAATAAGTCCTCAAAAGAAGTTATGGAAAAGCATAAAATATTGAAGTTGATTTTTTTTTGTTGCAGGAGCAGACGCGACAGTGGCGTGGCGCCCGGCCACACACCTGTGCTGATGACACAATAAATTGTGATGCTGACACGAACAGAAGCCTATAGGATCCTACGTCCTAGAGGACGAAGAAGGACGTTGTAGCTAAAACCCTAAAGTTAACACTAGTTCTAAAAATGCAAGTGCCTAATTTTATAATAATGTTGGGTAACCGCCGAAACTTAATATTTAGAGTGAGCATCGTGTTTAACATCGCCGTTTTTTTATACGCGGCGGTGCATTACTCCGGGAACAGTCCCCAGGGGGTGGAGTGGATGCCCATAACCAGTGATGGCTCTGAGAGGGCTGCGGAGTTGAGGTATCTCAAAGAAGATGTTCGGAATGACACCGTGTGGAAACTGGTAGAGCCTAGTGCGCGTATTTTTGGTGAATACACTTCCCAGAAGGTGGTTCCTTCGACAATGTCCACAGTGAAACAGAAAGAAAAAAGACCAAGTACGGCAGCTGATGTGGATAAGAAAATAAGTGCAGTGCCATCGGAAGCTAACATTATCAATGAGACTCTCGAAGCGTACGATGAGAATGTTTTGTCTGATTCTACGCTGACGCTGTTGCGGGCTATACTTGGGTGTAATGACAAGGCCTATCTCCCTGAGACAATGCAGCGCGGTGAATTCTGGGTGCTGAAGAACTACGTGCGTGCTAACCATGGTGCTATCTCATGTCATGAGAGCATCACGTACACGACGCACGGCGGCTTCGAGTTCCTCGACAACCTGCTTCCTCTTATAGAACGGTAAGTTTTGCTTTGATTACGAATATATTTCTGCTATGATTAGATTGCGGCTCAGTTGTAGCGTATCACTTTGCGTTGGCGTTTCGTCATTGTGTTGACACTCATTCACGAACTCTTTGGCAACCGCTCTCGTTTGAGCATTGAGGATAAACAATACCTGAATGAAGTTAGTACGACAATACTCAATATTTCTTTTGTTATTCCGTGCAATGACCAGCTTTTTTAGGGGTCCTGAAGGGTCCCAACAGGATCCTATTACTAAGCCTCCACTGTCTCCGTCCATGCGTCAGTGGGCTATCCTAGTAATAAGTATTATAAATGCGAAAGTTTGTATGTATGGATGGATGTATGGATGTTTGTTACTCTTTCACGCAAAAACTACTAAACGGATCTCGATGAAACTTGGTACACGAGTAGACCATATCCCAGAATAACACATAGGATACTTTTATCCTGGGATTATGTACGCGGGTGAAGCCGCGGGCAAAAGCTAGTCTCAAATCTTCCCGTTGAAACATCAAATATTAAAATTAAAAATGATAGCGGGTTCCAATACAAGAAACCTTATTTTGCTGGTGTTTTTTTTGTTCAAATTTAATATTGTAATACTTAAAGTGCCTTGTAGGCCTTAGGCCCAGCAGTAGAAAAGTATAGGCTAATAAAAAAAAGATTCCATCGTGTACAAGTCCCACTCGCATGCATTACTATTTTGTTTTTTTTTGAGATGGGAAATCATCCAAAAACTCCTCTCACTCAGTGTGGAGCGAGAGGGAGTGTCAGTTTACTTCCTAAAACTCACCTCTGTTCTTTCAATTGCCCTTTGCGTTCCGTACTTTGGAACTAGTCGAACATTGACCAGCCTAAAGATTAATAGAAAGGTTTAACTTCAAGACCATTTTAATCTGTGTTAATTTTGAACTGTTTGGATCACTATCGATTGCTTATGTCAATGTCAATCACGGTTAATGATATATAATAACGCATTGTGGAACTGGTTCTTTCTTGCACTTGCATGTGGCGCAAGCGTAATAGATAAAATCGTTAATAATCATAATTGACTATTAAGTATTTTATACATTTATAGAGCGCTATCTATAATAGGTATACAAGGAAAAACACTAAAAAAAAATATTCCACACTAGAACTTAAGGTAGAACTACACTGCGCACGCGTGCGTGTACCACACATGCCGATCCGGGCGTGTATGTAAAGGGATCCCATACATTTTTTATGGAAACTAGGCTTGTAAAGCTAAACTTGATATCAGCTACGCGACGCCACGCGACAACATTCTACGTACAAATCTGCCGCCCCCCTAGCCAATTCACAACCGTTTAGTTGCGATTCTCTTGCTTCGAACGCCTCGGGTAGGCCACGCCTCCGATTCCTTTGTTCTGACGTAAACTCAACGCCCAGTCACGTGATCAGAACAAAGGAACCGGACGCGTGACCTACTCGAAGCGTTCATCTTATGTAGTCTACTGAGAAATCCCTTAAAGTTTGCGAAGACTTGTCCCTTACACCTTGTATACTAAAATTACGGCTCATTCATCTTTCTCGCGCACACGACTGAAATTTTAATACGTCATTGGATGATTGCCCACATATAAAAAAAAAAAAACAAATAATAAGGGCCCTGATAGGTTGTATGATGGTTTGATTTCATAAAGTATTATAATACAAGTAATATTATATTAAAGTCATAGCCACTAATAAACAAACTCCAAAGATAATAAAAATGAAACCGAAATAAAATTTTCAATGAAGTGTGTTTCAGTTCTTTCTCACGGTTTGAATAAAGTGGTCATTTTAACGTCGGTAATGTGTACGGTTTATATATCTATGCAGTACTTGTTAGACCAACAGACAAAACTATGGCATGCCAATATCGCACCTATTACTAAGAAAATACCGTGGAAAATTGCATGTATAAAAGCAGCTATTACTCAGCATGTCGCCTGAAGAAAAATAAAAAGTTTTATGCTTTATGTTATGCAGATAACTAGGTTTTTATGTCTTGCGGTGCCAGACTGCACTGTAGCTATTATTATTTTCTTGATAAACAATAAACTCTGATACCGTGGATTAACACAAATTAAAATAATAACGTGAAGGTATAAAGCTTCGAATAAACATAGCCTTTATTGTGACATAAAAACGACTAGTGTCATAAAACTAGTTCTAATGCATATAGACTAGATTGACGTCCAGTTTCACAATGTCCTATCTACATCTTTTACAAGCTTTTATTTAGTTTCGGTTTCACCTGTCCCGATGTTTGTCTGTAATCAAATCTTGTAAATTAATTTTGACCCACTGGGTTACCGATTGAGCTGACTTTTTGGACTTTTTAAATTTTAGTAATAGACATAATTCAGTATAGTCCCTACATATAATTAAACACTTTTGAGTGAAAAACACAAATTCATTATTTTGTGGGTTAAAACAACTTACGTGGGAGGCATTGATACATAAGCAACAGATTTTTTAAATATAAAGGATACATATTCCTTTCTCAACAATACCTACACCACAACACATCATCTTACCAAACAAATAGCTACTTTAAACTTTGATTTGTAAATAAAGTAACAAGAGGGCATAGACTGAACATATGCCACTCACAGAGTCCTGGGTAATCATATTTGCGAAATACAATAGTATTATCTACGTTCCTACTGCACCATATTTCATGAATGATTGTCCCAATAGAGTTATTTGAAACTCATTATACCGACTATTTCGTAATTTATTTGAATAACACAATGAAAGAAGCCGATCAAAAGCCTGTACATTGATAATGCTCTATAATTATGAAGTACTGATGCAATAATTTTGAATGAATAAGTACCTATCTACCTTTTACACTCCTACCTATTTGAATGCATTATTGAGTAGTAATCTTATGATGTCAAAGGTGAAAGTTGGCTTACTAAGCCAAGATGCACGTCCTATTTCCGTTTGAAGTAGGAGACAAAAGATATCTAGGTAACTTTGTACAATATATCTAGACATCTTTTGTGGTACTAGTACCTGGTATTTGATCACAGGCATTCGAAAAAACTAAAGAATTTGAATACAAAGGAATCAAGCATTCAAATTGATGTCGTGTCTAAAACAAATTAGCCGTCGCGTCGCGCTCATACAGGTAGGTTCACACAATAAACTCGATATAATGTCATTATTTCTTTTTTGACAGCCCTGTGCTTATTGTATTTAGGAATAATCGCCTGTGGTGCGCACGCCCGCCGTAGGGTTGTCATTTGGAGGGAATTGTTCTATTTGTACTTCATCTGATATATCTTGATTGATATAAAAATCTTTTTCTGTTCATTAGTCTCGCTAAAACTCAAGAACGGCTTGACCGATTTTAATCCTGTATCGTGAGTGTTCTCACTAAGATAAGTCACATATACAAGATACCCAGACTCGTAACATCTATATAATCCTTACTAATATTATAAAAGCAAAAGTGCGTGTTTGTTTGTTACGTCTTCACGCCTAAATGGCAAAACCGATTTTGATGAAACTTGGTACACGGATAGACCCTGTCCTGGAATAGGACATGGGATACTTTTTATCCCGGAAGTGTGTTCCCTTGGGATAATTCTCTGCTATCACGCGGGCGAAGCCGCTAGGATCAAGTAGTATACAAATATTTTTTCAGTACGGGAATCGAAACCTGCGACCCGCAGTACCACAGCCAATCGCTCAACCACTGCACTAACGTGCCATCAAATTTTGAATTTTTTGTGAGTCTTAAAGCCTCTTAACTCACTAGTTACAGACAGATCTGAAATATAATTGATATTTACATGCTTTCAAATAGCTATTTCTAAATGAAACACACGCAATCCAAATCAGGGCCACCTCGTTTTTAAAACGCAACATAAGACCGTCAGAAGACTGAAGATCTTGTGTCAAGTCATTTAATTAGCTGTTGACGTTTTCAGTCAACGATATGTCAAACTTTTGTCTTGGTTAATCTTTCTAAATCGGTTATTAAGGCTGCAGTCTTGTAAAAATTCATCCGCGGCAAATTATTAGCGCATCTTTGTATGCTTTTTTTGAACAAAATAATGAAACAACTTGAAATATTATTATAGCACATATTTAACCATAGTATGAATAGTAGCCAGTTATTTTTTTTAAGTCAATTTGACTGTATAATGTTTGGTAAATCAAGCGTTAAACATAGCTCTTTCGTGCCAACATCATTTCGACTTATGTTTGTAAGCTTCGTTAATGGCAATAATATAATGAATTTACAAATCTTTGGAATGGAAAATTAGCGCAACATTATCATCTTTGAAATGCATTCATGGCTAGTTCTAATTGTTTCATTTTCTTATTTTAGAAGTCACAATTTCATCAAAGCTCTCAACATTTGGCTCTTATTAAATGTTTTTTTTTTTTCACAATAACTAAGCATCTTACCTACCTACCTTAAGCAAGAAGCACCTAACCATGAATTGTTTAAAACAATGACAGTGCAAACGCCAGCGTTCGCGCACCTATTGTCTTTCTATTGTGTCTCTAATTAACACGATTGAAGAGTTAAAAGAGTTACCGAGGCCATGGAATGCAAAGAGTAACTAAGGGAACACAAGTGGGTTTTGGTTAGTATAAGTCTAACACGCATTCTATCTCTACCTAGAGCGGGAAAAATTAATATTCGATCACTTGCTGCTGCCAGCGGTTTCGTCCGCGTAAAAGTAGAAATTTTTAAATTATCCCAAGGGAACATACTCAATCCTTTTTAAATTGGAAATCCCAATTGACTTTTTATCTCACTGAGATAAAAACCAGTGTGACTTTCATCTAAATTCGTTTAGCCGTTCGAGGTTGGAAAAGTAACAAACATATACACTCACAAACAAACTTTCGCATTTATAATATTAATGTGACTTTCAACCTAAAAAAAAGACAACAAGCATCGTCATTTTAAGTACGACATTTATTTTTTCAAAATGCTTCTTTTAAGTATTTAGAATATAATGTTTTGCCAGCCCTAGTTCGATCGCCGTCATCGTCACCTCACACGACGAGGCTGCGTTGACGACACAATGGGCTGGCTCTACGACGCGCCATAACGTCAAATCTGTTCCATCACTTTTATAGTACTACTTCTCCAAATACTTCTTTGCGTTTTTAAATAGACATTTCTAGCTTTATAAAAACATAAAAGTAGGTTTTAAACTCAGTACTGAATATACGATCTGAAATTGAGGGTAATTGACAACAAAGGCACAAAAAAGATAGGTACAGAAAACAATCATGTATGTACTTCACTTTTTATACCTACGCTCGGTGGACACTCACTAATGATCGTTTGAGCCGGAACTGTTCGACGAGTGGTCCGAGACGCTACCGAGACATCGTGTCCGTGAGCGGTGTCTATGTGAGCGTTACAGCGCGCTTCATATGTAGATTGACTTCTGTACCTATATATTATGTGGCAAAGGTGTCATATTATTCTCGCTTTCCCTCGATTAGAAGTTGAGTATTTGATAAAGTGGTTAAACTCTACATTGTCTTGAAAATCTGTTAACTTTTAGCTTTAATTCATTAAGCCCCAAGCGAACGTTGGCGTTCGCGCTGTCATTGTCTTTCTATCGTGTCTCTAATTGACGGTATTTGAAAGGTTAAATCAAATTTTGATAAATTCTTAACGCGCAAATGTAGACACTTTTAGTTTTCAGTTACCGACACCGAACACTTTTTGATCGTCATGAGTATGTGTTAAGTGGAAGCAACTGGACACAAAAAAATGTTTACGTATGCTCAGGGAGTGGATTATTTCATAATACTGGTTCTATAGAAATCAAATATTCATTGGTAGCTTGTATCTGACACAAGACACACGTTTTTAACCTGCCTAAGCTAAAGCGGGAGCTCTGCTTCGCTTCCGCTTTAGTCTTCTTACCTAACCTGTTCGTGTCGGGAGTCGGGGTACCCTAAAATTCTGATTCCACTTCGTTCGCTCGTGAACTAATATTGCGGACTTGGCCTAGGCTAAACTAGTTTATCCTAAAATCGGGTTGGACCAGTCACATATACAAATGCAATTAAAAATAGTCGAAAATATAAACTTTTTTTTTTGAGTGTGTGAAACATTTTTCATTCTATCCGTTCCCCCGTTGCGTTGTCATCATCATCATCATAGCAGCCGAAAGACGTCCACTGTTGGACATAGGCCTCCACCAAGCGTCGCCACAACGACCGGTCCTGTGCGTCACGCATCCATCGGATTCCCGTTGCGTTATTTTTTATTAAAGTTTGAAGCGTAGTGAAGTGAGTGATCAAAGAAAACTGTGTAATTGAATTTCTAAAGAAAAAAGAGACCATCATAGCTAGAAGTTTACAGCTCAGCATGATCAATTTAAATGATCATTGGTTTAGATCTTTCGAGTTCTGGTTAAAGTAACCGTTTCTTTTTGTTGCTTATTTCTGATAATTCTATAATTAAACTGTAAATGTCTACGGTATTGGAACCTTGTACGAGCGGAGCACAGGCGGTGCTCAAATTCATGATCGTGCTCATCTCCGCAAGAGGCAGTCCACACTATACAAATTTGAGCTCTGCTCGTGCTCGACTTGTGCTCCGCTCATGCTCAGCTCCTCTAGCGTAGACCCAACTCCAGACCCACCAGTTTACTTAACTATCAGTGGGAACTAGGTAACACCGGCCTCATCTTGTTTAACCCTTCAGATACCGTCAATTAGAAACACAATAGTAAGACAATAGATGCGCGGCCACCGGTGGTCGCTTGGGGATTCATGAATTAACCCTTCAGATACCGTCAATTAGAAACACAATAGTAAGACAATAGATGCGCGGCCACCGGTGGTCGCTTGGGGATTCATGAATTAACCCTTCAGATACCGTCAATTAGAAACACAATAGTAAGACAATAGATGCGCGGCCACCGGGTGTCGCTTGGGGATTCATGAATTAAATTGACGAGAAAAAAAAGTACTTTTAAAAAACCTATTTGCAAAATATAGTACATTATGTTAGTGTAATGTTAGTGATTACCGTTGAGGCGGTATTTAGACCCGACCCATGGCGAGGGTCTTAAGAGAGCCGTGACCGTTTTTTTTTATTTTTCTCATGGAGGACGACCTGCGCCCATCCTGATACGATAAATGTGATAAAGTTATGGCGGGGGACAGGTTGAACAATAAGGTTTGAACCACATTATAGCAGTAGTGCATAATGGTAATCAAAATGTAACAGTTTGGTGACAAATGGCATTATATACCTACCTAAGTGCAGTGCAACAAGAGTCACTCAATGAGCAAGTGTATTGAAAAATATCGTTTATCATATTTTATAACTCGTCTTGTATTAGCCGTACATTCAGTAAGTAGATATCATGACATTTTAATAAACTTTATTGTTTTTAATTAAGGTAAATGTTCTAAAATGTAACATTTACTAAAATATTTTGCAAGGTTACAAACACATTTTAGTGATTTAGTAGAATGCTATGATTAATAATAATAGTCTTTAAATGCACTCTTACAAGCAAACTGGACGTAAAAAATATATTATTCGGTTCATCTTTTGTAATGGATTGACCTTTGAAAATTAATGAAACACTAAATTCATTTCGTAATTGATAATTGATGCTTCGTTAGTACATTTTTAAAACAGGGCACGACATTACCGATATATCTGTAACTATTAATATTAAAAAATGGATATATTTTAGTTTGAAATGAATAAACTGGAAAATTTGACTGGCCTGTTGGTCTAGTATCTAGTGGCCTTGACTGCTATGCCGGAGGTCGTGGGTTCGATTCCCACCCAGGGCAAATGTTTATGTGATGAGCATGATCATTTGTTCTGTGTCTGGGTGTAATTTATCTATATTTAGAAATATATAAGTATGTTCATCAGTTGTCTAGTACCCATAACACAAGCTCTGCTTAGCTTGGGACTAGACGGCGTTGTGTGACAGTTGTGGAATATTGTTATTATTATACTTAAAACTGCGGAACCGATTTTAGAAAATCTTTCTCGAGTAAAATGCTACTTTATTACTGAGTACTAACACTTGCCATGTCCGGTGAAGACCTGCGTCATGCGGAAAGTGAGGACGCCGTGTTACCGCTCCAGGCACTCCTCAAAGAGGAAACTTACTGCCGCGATTACGGCGTGCCCACCCACTCTAGGTGGTGGTGGTGTCAAATTTTTCATCATCATCATTTTAGCCGACAGCCGTCCACTGTTGGACATAGGCCTCCCCCAAGCGTCGCCATAACGAACTTTCCTGTGCGTCTCGCATCCATCGGTTTCCCGCAACCTTTACCAGGCCATCGGTCCACCTTGTAGGAGGCCTTCCAACGCTGCTTCCATTAAGCGATAGCCACTCCAGAACCGTCCGTCAAATTTTTACTGCCTAGCTAAAATCTACCTGTGTTTCTTCAGTTGCTTTTTACGTTTTACGTTCTAAGATGACTTTTAAACAATTCCTCAGCCTTGGAACCTATAACTACATCAATTACAGGCTTTTAAAAATAACATATCAATAATTTTAGTTCCATAAGTTGTACCTAATTGAGGTGTAGAACTACTTAGTAATATCTACCATTACTAAGACAGTACTTTGCCAATAAATACATGTGTATAACTACGATAATAGGTATTACCAGTCCATTCTACCTTTGTGTTGTGTTGCTAAACTGATCACAATCAGACGCTTGTCCTAATTAGTATTGCACCGAATAAATAGCAGCACTTGAAAGTTTAGAATGACTTATGCAAATACTAAGAACTCTTGACCGAAATTTACACTAGGTTTCAACCGCGGTCAAGCTTCGCACAAGCACCATCTTTACTACAGAAACCATACGTGGGTGGTTTAAAAAGTTTCTGACCTCAATGTGAAGATAGCAGCACTCACAGAACAGATGAAAGAGGTTAGAAAGGAAATACTTTCCGATTTGTACAACGAGTGTCGCCGCTTGTCTTACACCCTTTAACTACACTACAGGCAATAAACTAATACAAACTGAAACGCGCATTACGCAACTTAAAGACTAAGCACACTTAGATCGCAAGTTTGCTATTGGTAGTTGAACTATGAGCATTGCCCTACTTTGTGGCACGTCTGCTCCACTCACAAGAACATTCTAATAAACTCTTTCATCTGTTTTGTGGCAGCACTCGTCAATAATAGCTGGTGGATGTAGTTGTGCATCTTTTTAACTGTTACTCACCAAAGTTTCAGCCATTTTGAACGCCCAGTTGTTATTTGACGGTCATTTGTGTGAGTCGATGTGAGATGCAGAAAAAGAAAATCCTTTTTCACCAAAACAATGCACCCTCTCATATCTCAGTGGTTGCGTGTCGATAATCCACGAATTACAGTTTGAACTGCTTGATCATCATCCTTACTTACCAGATCTAGCCCCTAGCGACTTCTTTTTGTTCCTAATAATTGCACTCGGAGGATAGTTGCCGTCAAATATGGCAAACTTCGTGAGTAATTATTATGCAGTGAAAAGCGCAAGCTAATATTTGAACGGGTTAGAGAAATGGGGGCACCGCTGGGAGAAGTGTAGATTTACAAGGACACAACGTAAAAAAAAAATGTAAGAAAAAAAATCTTGTATCTTTATTTGGTCGGAAATTTTTCAGACAATTTGTGTATTTTTCTCTAGAGGAAGATCTAAGCAAATCCACCTAAAGTTCATGCAATACTAAATAGAATTAAAAATTAAATAAAAAAAATAGCAGTTTTAAATGCACATAACCTATGTAATTTTATTACCACGTTATTTTTTATGCACATACCTAATTAAAAATAAGATGTTTTCAATGTTCACTATCTTAACCCTTCAGATACCGTCAATTAGAGACACAATAGTAAGACAATAGATGCGCGGCCACCGGTGGTCGCTTGGGGATTCATGAATTAAATAATGTCAAAATTCACTGAACAATATTATAATAATGTCAAAAGATATTCATAAAATGTCAATATTTATTAGAGACTAATACAATGCCAATATAAGGTAGGCACAGGACACGATAACAGGGATCCCCGTGTAATGATGTCTGTGCGAGTAGGTATACCTAGTGGTAGGTAAGATACTTGTATAATACTTGTAAATCTTTACATGCTTGTGTACGTAAATCACGACGTTACATTATTTATAATTTCAATCCGAAGCTATAACACGATCGATAAACACACAAGCCTCAAAGAATAAGGTAAATCAGTTACAAACTGGTTATTTTTTCTTTAATTATTGTAGTGATACGAACTTTGTAGTGGTTTAAAGACCTTGACCATTTTTATGTGTGAAAATGGTAAATACAACCGCGTGCGATCAACCGCATGTCTTGATAGCAGGTAGGTACATAAATAAAATGTTAACTATGAACTAGTTGCTACAAAAAAAAGAGATATCAACGTAAAAACGTGCTGACTGAATATTTGAAATGATAGATAGATAGATTATAATACTCGTAGTTCATCATCATCATCATCATTTCCCGAAACACGTCCACTGTTGGACATAGGCCTCCGCAAAATGTTGCCACAATGAACGGTCCTGTGCGTCTCGCTTCAACAAGTATAGTAGGATCAAAATATGTTGGCCAATCTGAAGTTAGGCGTTCCTCAAAAATATACGTAGTACGCATTTGCCACAGATTACTCTTAAAAAGATTACTGCGCAGCCAATTGTGCGAAGTTCATAGTGGTCAAGATATTTCTACCGTACTGTAAGTACCTACTATACTCAACTAAACTATTATATTTTTAGTATTTAGATTGCTTTTTAGATTAAAAAAACTAATACGACAAAACGATTCAATCTCTTTATCGGGTCTCTGTAGTTGTAGATACGAGTACGCTATAATCAAACGAAAAAACTTTATAGCCTTTTAAGCTACTTAGCTTCATGGGGAATGTGAGATTTGATATAGTCAAAGTGAACGGAGATTGGACGACAGAAAGCTAATTTTGTTGTACGTTTAATTTCGACCATTACTAAATATTTCAACTCAACTCAAAATATATTTTTTTACATGGGCCTACATGGGCTCTTTAAAACGTTAGACGCTAGTGCACGATTCCAATTGGTCGTTTCTTATGGAGAAGAACTGGCAAGACACTCCACGATAACTCTTAATTTTTTTTCTACTGATTTTACAATATTTCCTTATTACAAGATTAGTAGGCATGAAAACACAATGTAGACCAGTCAACGTCATATCCAAAAGCACGATAAAAATAGTAATCTATAAATCCGTGGAGTCTACAGCGTTTTAACATTCACATTATAGAAAGAGGATATACAAAAAAAAATTGATTAATGAATCATTATATACAGTGTCTAAAGTAATGAGAACAATTTTAGCGTGCATAGGTTCTATATATATTATACTTCGAAGTACGCAAGATTACGTTTACAATATTTATGAACCATTAAGTCCTCAAACGGGTGTCCCCAACGTGCTCGGTCCATAACCGGCGCCGTCCTCAAGTGAGGACAGAGGGCAAATAATTACCGTCGAGAGGCCATGTCATTGGCGCTCCGGTCATATTCCTGACCTACGACTAGTTGACCACTAATTACTCTGTCTAATCACATGTTTAAAACGTTTTGTTTAAATCGTTTGACGACTGTCGTGACTCCTGTCTCTAGTTTCAAATTGCTTCGTTAACTAATTTCGTTGCGCAGTCATTATTATTAATGAGAGCGACGGACGATTCGATTTCGGTTTCGGCCAGTTTCAGTAAAAAAAAAAACTGGTTTCAGCCACTTTTAGCCGAATATTCGGTCTAAACGTAGTATTCGGCTCAAACGAAAGTAGTGTCCTTACCCTTCAGATACCGTCAATTAGAGACACAATAGTAAGACAATAGATGCGCGGCCACCGGTGGTCGCTTGGGGATTCATGAATTAAGCTAAGTCAGTCAGTGTTTTGGTTGTTATCACATACCAAAAAACTAACTGATGATATATTATGTCAATCGTCAATTTAGTATTTCATGAAAGTTATAACTATACAATGAAGCATAACTCTATATCGAAATATAGTTAGGAATAACGTCAGTTTCGGTTTCGTTTACAGCCGAAACTAGGAGAGGAGTCAAACATTCTGTTACGGTTTCGGCTGCAAATCGTGTTATTAATTATTTTTATTACAAGCCCTTTCTTACAAGATATCCATACTAACTATCACGATTTTTCGACCTCTTCCTTCCAGTTCTTAAAGAAGACATCCAGATCTTTCCCCCATCTCCATCGTAGCCTACCGCGGCCCAGAGTATCTATCTCAAGGCACCAAATTTATGTTTTACAGGCCCACAAATAGTCAGGCATACCGCAGATATGACCTGCCCAGTCCCACCTAAGTTGCGCAATCAATTTATTTCAAAATATAAGTTACAAGTAATGTTAAACGGAAGATCATTAATTTACTGCACTGATGTTGCCAATAAACTTTAAACATATTTATTAAATACTAGCTTTTGCCCGCGCGGCTTCGCTCCCGCTCTTCCCTACTTCACCCTACTATACCCAACTCTACCCTACTCTACCCTACCCTACTCTACACTACTCTACCCTACTCTACACTACTCTACCCTGCTCTACCCTACTCTACCCTACCTACCCTACTCTACCCTACTCTACCCTACTCTACCCTACTCTACCCTACTCTACTCTACTCTACCCTACTCTACTCTACTCTACCCTACTCTACCCTACTCTACCCTACTCTACCCTACTCTACCCTAATCTACCCTACTCTACCCTACTCTACCCTACTCTACCCTACTCTACCCTACTCTACCCTACTCTACCCTACTCTACCCTACTCTACCCTACTCTACCCTACTCTACCCTACTCTACCCTACTCTACTCTACCCTACACTACCCTAATTTTATTTTTTTTTCCATAAGAACCTTATCCTTACAATAACAATCACAACAAAAAAATCAGTCAAATCGGTCAAGCCGTTTTCATGCTATGTCGTGACAACGGAAAACGGGTTTCATTTTTATATATATAGATGAACTTTACCGTTTTGAAAGAAAAATGAGAAAAGTTTCCTGTTGAGTCACTATTCTTAGTTAAGTACACTTTTTTAACTTTGCCTAAACTTTCTTACGGCAAAGTTATGTTATAAAGTTTACAACGTCGGTACCTATATTTTTAACCTTTCGTTAAAATCCTTCCTACAGTTACCATTCAATCTGGAAACTAAATGGACAAGCCTGTTGGTCTAATGTTCAGTAGACCTGACTGCTACGCCGAAGGTTGTGAGTTCGATGTCCACCCAGGACAATCATTTTTCTGTGATGAGCACGATCATTTGTTCTGTGTCTGGGTGTAATTATCTTTAATATGTATGTATTTAGAAATATATAAGTATGTATATCAGTTGTCAAGTACTCATAGCACAAGCTCTGCTTAGTTTGGGACTAGATGGCGTTGTGTGATAGCTATGGAATATTATGCACGACGGCCTTAAAAACTGATTTCAAGGTTGTGGCCCGTCAATCGTTTACACATTGAGCTCTGGATCCCAATTGCACAATAGATAAGTGGTACGCTTTGCGAACACGACGAACGTTGCGTATCGGCGGATACGGCGATACCGCGCCGGCCGCCTGCGCCCGCGCCGCCATGTGCTCGCGTCCGACGTGCGCATACTCCGGCTGTGGCCCCGTTTCGGTGCTCACAACTCGCACACCACCGGAGTTACGGATGAATTCACATGAATATGCACTTTCATATTTATATATGAATGATAATTAATTATATGCGTTTATTTCGATCGATGAGTTACTAAATTTATGCACGCTTTTACCAAATATATTTTGATAATTATTCTAAATTAACAAGTGAATTCGCAAAAACGCGTATCGATGAGAATTGTATTAATCAAAACTCAGTCTTTTTCAATTAATAAAGAACAGATAAATGTAATCACAGCAATAGTTAAATGTCATCAAGCGAGGACAATATTTTTGCTCTATTTATTAACTTTGCCCAATTGAAAGGAGTGAGTTCATCCTTCCAAATATTTTCTTTGCCCCGAATGACCTCAATAGCGTTAATAAAAAATGACTTAGCCGAATGTTTTTAATGAATTCATAGATCTAATTCGGGGTTAGGAAGCGAGAAACGTCACACGTGACACAGAGTCCGAATATTTGAGTAGTCAGAAAATTACTATGTTAATATGATACGGAACAGGTTTGCGCTCATCTCTACCACGTTTCCACGACGAAAAGTGAAAATGTGCGCATCGATGTGTGCTGTGTTGACGGCGACTGAGTAAAGTAAAGTAAACATTGTGTGTATCTCTAGTGCGTCCCCTGGCCCACTTATTAGTGCCCAAAGTGTCCCCACATCTGTACTTTGGAGGATCTAAAAAGCATCGCCTCTGTAAACGTATAGCAACATTCTGGGCCCAAAAACTTTGAGGGATGAGAAAACCATCGACTCGAGAAGAAGAAGAAGAGCGTTCCTCATAAGTCCCTCATAAGTCGGGTAAACTCCGGCCTATATTGTCTAGGACTATAGGGTTGTTTTCAGCTCTAGACCGCAAAGGGCAATTAAAGGAACTTTGGGACAGCGAAAGTCTGTCACTCCCCCTTGCTCCATACAAAGATTATCTGCCAGTCTGTTCTCAATTATGATGTAGTCGACATAACCTAACCAGATGCAGCTGAAAACCTAGTATTTTATATAAAGCATCTAACTGATCTGGACAACCCAGTGATTAGGTGATACGATACCTCTTGGCGTAACTGGTATCTGATTTCCAAGTTTCTTGCTATCTATGACGACTATCAAAGTTCTACAAATGACAGCCACGACCAACGAACCATTGACCAATTTTTTTTTTTTTTTGTATCTGATATAAACTAGCCAGTGCTTGCCCACTGCAATCCCACCTGATAGTAAACGGTGATGCAATCGTTGATGTTGAGGCACACTAGTTTAATAAGAGCCTATTCACTCACATATAGCCTAGAAGACACCTAGCAATTAGACGTTGCCTAAACTAATCCAGCTGCTAAAAAGCCAGACAGCCAAACCCAAAT
Organism: Mythimna lalbum; assembly: GCA_949319445.1. Lineage (NCBI taxonomy): Eukaryota > Metazoa > Arthropoda > Insecta > Lepidoptera > Noctuidae > Mythimna > Mythimna lalbum. The sequence continues at coordinate 16,668,798 of OX439346.1, read as the reverse complement.
GGGTCAAGAAATCTAGCCATTCAGCCTACTAAAACCATGACTAAACGAAGTAGATCTAACAGTACACAACACACATAAACGATGTAGATTTGTAGAACTAGACTAGATTGTAACAACGAACGAGTTTTGGCAACATGCCTTGTGATGACGGCATGGCACGCGCGTGGATACACTTCCTACTACTGCATTAGTTCATTCAAAATGGTGAGCGTTTAGAACGTGAATCATTAAGATAGAACTACATTAGACCGACGAACACGTTCTTTTTTGGTTTGTAAGGCCGTGTTCAAGCCAAACTGACTATTAGCCGCCGAATGTGAGCAGGCTCACTGTGAGCCCCATTTCGAACATGAAAATAAACGGTATTTTTCGTACACAGCATGCTGACAATACGCTATGCAATATACAGTAAGCGTCCGCGGAGCGTAGTGACACGCTATAGTAATCGGCTACCGAATGTCAGCGTCTACGCATAGGGTAATAACGTATCGTCGGTTAGATGTGAACGAAAAAGTGAATATGTATGGAAAAACAATAAACTGCGTAACGTTCGCTCACTTTCGGCGGCTGACAGTCAGTTTGGTTTGAACACAGCCTAAAAATCATCGATGTCAGACTCTTACTGCTAAAAAACCCACCCTGTTCCTTCGTGCCTTTTATATCGGGGCTGAGCTACCTTTCGGAGCTAACCCTGGCCCCAGTAGGCTTCGACCCAGCTGTGCCCCTGCTGTTGTTGATAACTCATTGGAAGGGCGCGGGAATAGTGCGCGCCGGCGACGACTTGGGTTCGATCCGGACAGTAACCGGACAGTTGTACAGCGAGCTACCCATTGCTCGCCGTCCGCAAGCCCGCACTTGCGGTGGCCGGAAATTGGGATCGGAACCCCGGCGGCGGCGGCGGCTGGGGCGCTGTGAGCACCTTTGACCGACGCACACGTGTAACACGCTTGATTTGTACGTAGAACAACGTCGCGTGGCGTGGCTCTACAAGTCTAGTTTCCATATAAAATGTATGGACACTAACGCGCCCAGATCGGTGTGTGTAGCACACGCATGAGCAGTGTACTCGTATTTCTAGCCTTAACCCTTCAGATACCGTCAATTAGAGACACAATAATAAGACAATAGATGCGCGGCCACCGGTGGTCGCTTGGGGATTCATGAATTAAGGTAGAGTTACACTTGATCCACCCCACGCGCCACGTGACGTGGTTCTAAGTACAAATGAGGCGTGTTACACGTGTGGTCTAATGTATTTACAAGCTTAAATTTTACACCAAGAATGTTATTTTTTTTTACCATTTACATATTATTATCCTTATCAATGTTCATATCATATTAATATGTTGTTCCTATCAAAGCTCGTTTGTGTTACAAATAGGTATAGTTTATGTTTTATTTCGATAATCATGCGACCATTATAGAAACATATTATGGTATGTATAGGCCTAAAATACAGCTGTACCTATCGTAATTAGAAGTGTGTTCAACTATAAGGTTATCACAGACAGTCGTTATGCGACAATGCGACAGACAACGTATTTTAATATAATAGAAAATACAAGTAATTTATTTCCTTTCACAATCACAACATATTATGTTTGAAGTGACAGGCACTACGCTCTTCCGAAGCTTAAAGTTACGTGGTGTATCAACAATTTTGTACATTAATTCATGAATCCCCAAGCGACCACCGGTGGCCGCGCATCTATTGTCTTACTATTGTGTCTCTAATTGACGGTATCTGAAGGGTTGAAATCTTTAAAAAATCAGTCACAATACTAATACAATTAAGAAGAAAAGATTTTTTTTTGTTTGTAATTGTTAATCTCTGTAAGCAGTGTGCCGATTGCTAAAATTTTTTCACCGATAGACAGCTGCATTATTCCTGAGTGACATCCTACTAATATTATAAATATATAGCAAAAGTGAGTTTGTTTGTTTATTTGTTTGTTTGTTACGTCTTCACGCCTAAATGGCAAAACCGATTTTGATGAAATTTGGTACATGGATAGATCATGTTCTGGGATAGGACATAGGATACTTTTTATCCCGGAAGTATTTTCCCTTGGGATAATTTTCTGTTATCACGCGGGCGAAGCCGCTGGGAGCAGCTAGTAGACTATATTATAAGTACACGATCGAACCCGCGGGCAAAAGCTAGGTTTTTTTTTGTCGACGGGAAAACCATCTTTGACGAAACCCGCTCTTGGGTGGAGCGGGAGACATTGTCAGACTCTTACTGACTAAAAACCCCGCGCCGTTCTTTCTAGCCTTCATACCGGGGCACGAGCTCCCTTTCGGACAACCCTGTCCCCAGTAGGCTTCGACCCAGCTGGGCCCCTCCTGCTGCTGACAACTCCTTGAGGCGCGCGGGAACAGTGCGCGCCGTCGACGTCTTGGACTCGGTCCATTACCGGACGATCGGACAGCGAGCTACCCATGGCTCGCCGTCCGCGAGCCCGCGTCTACGGTGGCCGGAAATCGGGATCAGAATCCCGGCGACGGCGGCGAGGGCGCCGTCGCCTGATGCGGTCGGCCTCCTTTGCAAGCATTACTGCTTCGCAGAAGGAGGCGACCCCCTGCCATTCCTCCTCGCTCCGGACCATGGCCTCGACCAGGGCCCGGCGCGAGGGGTCTCCGCCGCCGATCGCCCGCACGAGGGCACGGCGATGCTCCGCCCAGGCAGGGCACACCTCGCAAAAGCTAGGTTCATATACAAAAAGAAAAGATAATTATGTTATAAAAACTCTTTGTAAACTTGTTATTACATCTTTGTAACATGTAACAAACTTAGTCCTGTCGCACCTTTCTGTGGCCAGTTTATTAAAAGAGCAAAGAATTCATAAAGAACCGTGGACTTTACTTTCTTCGGTGACAACATTTAACCGGTTTTTTAAAGAAAATGAAAACAATTGCGTAACAACATAGGCATGCCATAGGCCCTCACTTTTACCCAATACATACTTGATTTATTTACTTAACTAATAGAATTGAAGAAGTAAAGTATTTGCTTAGTCTGTGTGGTAATTGATATGGCGACTAGAATAAATATTCTTTTAGAATTGAGTAATATTTTTAGAATAATTATAATTAAATAGCTTTCCGCCCGCGGCTTCGCCCGCGTGGACTACAGTGTATGTCGCGCGGGCAGAGACCCGTGCTCAGCAGTGGAATTATAGGTAGCTTATGTGTTATTCAAGTGTCTCTTCTACCTACCTACCAAATTTGATCTAAATCCGTTCAGTAGTTTTTGCGTGAAAGCTTAACAGACAGACAGACAGAGTTACTTTCCCATTTATAATATTAGTAAGGATTAGTGGTTCTTTGTAAGCTAGACTAAGTGCATAGATGGCGCTATGAGCGTTAGTAGTAAGTTTGGGAGAACTTCATTTTAATTGTAGGTCTGAATAACTACAATTTTTTCTTTATATTTTAACATTTTTATATAACAGTGCGGGCATCGCTCGCAAAACAGATGGTCGATGGGACCGAAAGGTTCTTGAGTGTCCACCGCGTAGCAAAAGACATAGAGTAAGAAAGCCTTCCAAAAGGTGGACCGATTACCTAGTGAGGAATGCGAGATGCACAGGACTTGTTATTGTGGCGGGGGAGCCCTATATCCCATAGCGGTTGCCTTTTTGCTATCATAAAATTATGTCATTTTCACGGATACCTAGATTTCTATTAAGATATGGCACTGTTAAGTATCATACCAATAGTTTCCCACCAACTAGTGGTTGTCTACGGGTGCACAGAGTAGAGGAGTAGAGTATACAGAGATATATAATCTTCAGTTGGTGTCTTCATTTTTATGGGTGGGTAATCATCAATAACTTCAGCAGTAAATGTCAGACTTTTACTGACTAAACCACCATTTACCTTTTGCGTGCCACACTGAAAAAAAAGAATGATTGATTTTACTAAAATCCGCGTAAATTTTATCAAATCCGTGGGTTAATATGGTCCTACACACGAATTGTTGATTTTACCAAATAGAACTGGTTGATTATGTAAATCAACAAAGTGGATTTTGTTAAATTCACTCTTGTTATAGTAAAATTAACTATGAAAAGGGTTGACTATGGCAGTTCATTACTCAACCTACGCTACTTTAGTAGATTCAACAATTCTTTTTTTTCAGTGCAGGTAACTCTTTCAAACATTCTCGCAGCAGCCCTTACGCATAAGTAGGGAATGCAATCCTTTTTTAGCGAGATTGATCTCGGCCGAAAAAAGGGCGAGATCTCGCGAGATTAACGAGATTGTACTTTAGCATAAAAACGTCTTATTCGAAGCGCGGATTGACACGGACGATAAAAAATTATAGACAGATACGTCGTACGATACGTCAAACAATGTTTGATGCAAAAAATGTATTGGAAATTTTCGTGAAAATAAATGTTTACCTTACAATACTTCTTTTTGGTGGGTAAAAATCATCCAAATGACATCTCCCGCCCTTGGGCGGAGCGGGAGATAGTGTCAGACTATTACTGTTTTTTTTTCTTCTAATTTAATCAAATACTGTGAATATTTGCAAAAAAAAAACACACAAAACTGCCAGTCTCGCGAGATCTCGTAATTAGCGAGATCTCGCGATATTGTTATTCTTAATCTCGCGAGATCTCGCTCGAGCCCCCAATCTCGCGAGATTTGCATTCCCTACGCATAAGTCCCATGATGGATTTTCCTACATTAAATCTATTATGTTCGTCGACGTCGTCAAAGAGTACATAAAAGGTACAAGATATTGAAAACGTACACTTTATTGCATCGTAAACACCCGTGTACATTATCAAAACGATTCAATCATAATAAACATTTGTTTCATTCCTCTCTTGTAGGCAGCATCGACCGCGGAATGTTTAATTTCATGGTATTAAGGTGTTAATAGAGCGAGACATAACTTTTTTAGTCTATTCAATATGGTTTACTTTAAAATGTAAAAGATTTAGTGATGTTCATCATCATCATCATCATCAGCCTTTTTTTTATGTTCCCACTGCTGGGACTCAGGGCTCCTCTCTAGGAGCCGTAATCCACCACGCGGGCCCAGTGCGGGTTGGTGAATGTCAAAGCTGGGTCGAAGGGCCCAGCTGGGTCGAAGCCTACTGGGGCAAGGGTTATCCGAAAGAAACTCGAGCCCCAGTATGAAGGCTAGAAGGAACGGGGTGGGTTTTAGTCAGTAAGAGTCTGACACTATCTCCGGCTCCACCCAAGAACGGGGGTTGTCATTGGATGATTTATGCTCACCGAAAAAAAATACAATGTATGTATTACGGCCCATTCCCTCTCCTAGAGAGGAGGCCTGAGTCCCAGTAGTGGGAACATTAAATAGGCTGATGATGATGATGACTTGGATGTAGGTCTGTACGTCTATGGCATAAGTCTAGAACTTTTAACCTATTACAGTCTAGTAAAAGTTTGTCTAAGAAATGCCAAAAGCGCTATGTTAGCAGTACAATACATTTACTGGCGAACACTTCCCTCTGCTTAACCCTTCAACAATACAGTCGTGATATTATGTTACTTTCTCTAACACTCTCCCTACCTACGCCATTATAAAGTTACTACAATTTTCGCGTTGGCAGTGTTGGCACAATCGATCATTCCACAAGGCTGTCGTTGTATTACTAATTGTAATACAACGTAACAAGGTTGTAATTACAATAATGTTATTATGACGTAGGTGGCTTGAGGGTGTCGAGGGACTAGACCTGTAGTTATACGACCACGTGTTATCCAACTTAATTAGAACTACATTCGAAACATTCAAATTTCAAATATAAGTGTCCCCCCGCACACGGGCCTCAAAAAAACGCCGCTACAAAAAAACGCTAGAAGAGGCCACAAAAAAAAAGCTAGAAGCCGCCGCAAAAAAACAGCTGAAGCGCGCGACAGCTTGTGGCCGGAGAAGCTTGAAGAGGCTTTAAGGTGGTGCATCACGACTCACATTTTCACTGTTTTTCATACAACCGCTCATAACTGATTATGACGTTATTACACACTTTTCATTAGATATTTTGGAAACACAGTTTCTTGTGGATATTATCTAGGTTTCTAAAGAAACCAATTTCTAAATTTGTGTAAAACTAATCCAGTAAAAACCTCTGAAAATTTCCTATTTTGTATGAACTTTGACACTTCATAATTTGCCTAAAAATTAAAAAAGTCAAAAAGTAATCCTCTAGAGACCTTGCAAATTTTATTAAGATTCTAAATGGTGACAACTTTTTCCAAAAACTTTTAAGGGTTAAAAAAAAACAGCTATTTCCTGGAGCAAGTTTTGTGAAATTTTCGAGTAAATCTCGGATTTACCGAATACTAACAGAGTTTCCAGGCGTTATCTCTCTTTTTTTGCGTAGCCTTTTCGTCAAACATCGCGTTGGATTGCATTAAATGAAGTAAAAAGCTTTTAAACCATTTTCGATGTTTACGATAAGCGAGTGGAGAAGGACCCTCTTAAGGCTTTTTTTTGTGGTGGCACCGCCGCACATGAGCCACCTCAAAAAGAAGCTTGAAGTGGCGTTTTTTTAAGCCCGTGTGCGGGGGAAAATTGCAGGTTGAACAGTTTCAACGTCAATTCTAAACTAAATATATATTAGAATGGCCAAATCGAATCTGCTGTCAATGTCACTGATTTATTAGAGTTATATTTAAACTAGTTGAAACACTTGTATAAACATACGTGTGGAAGTGGTGGAATGAACCAAAAATAATGTAACAATACTTTTTTTAATCCAATTGTCTGCATTACTTCTCCTGCTGTGGTTGGAGCGCAAGGTATGTCAAACTTACTAGCTATACCCACCCATGTTCCTTCAGTTGCCCTTTGCATTCCAGGGCTTCGGTAACTCTTTAAACATTCCCGCAGCCCTAGCAGGCATCAGCCCTACTGGACCCTTCGGTTTTGTTGTCATCTCTTTGAGGCGCACGTAAAAGATATACGCCGTCGACTCGGTCTTGGTCCTGTAGTCCATACCATACGGGCGGCCGGTGAGCTCTCGTTGCTCATCGTCCGCAAGCCAACGAGTATAGAATCTCCTGCGTCTTACAGTCCTGCAGATAACACTACTAACTCAATAGGTACTAAACGGACGGACAGCAAAGTGATTCTATAAGAGTTTCATTTTTACAAGTTTTTATTTAGTTTCACCTGTCCCGATGTTTGTCTGTAATCAAATCTTGCAAATTAAATTTGACAAGCTGTTTTGCTTGCATGTGTTAATCAGATGACAATGCAAAATGATTATGACATGGAGCTGATCTGATGATGGAACCGGAAGGCTATAGGAACTTGGTAGTTAAACGACACAACCCCATCGAGTTTGGGCTCGTGTGGTTTCGTCTTGACGAGTATTAATTATACAGGTATACCGAACGTGTTGCGCCGACCCCAAATAAAACGGGACAAGGGCAGGAAGATGATGATGATGATGACCGAGCTATAAAAGCTTGCTATGAAAAATATTTTCATTAACCGCTTGTTACTAAATGAGTTCTGGACGTAAAACCGTAAAATATAACTGAATTTATTTACTACAGCTTGTTGGACTTACAGCTTAAAAAAAAACAATCTTAGACGACTGCATAAATTTCGAAATTGGTTCATATCGATTTATAATGAATTTGACTAATAAATGTAGCTACCCTTGAAGATTAGTACGAGTTTGTTTAGAAACCATTATCTCAAGACAGGGGGAACACGAACCTATCCCTTAGTTCGTTCACCGGTCCCCAGTTATAATAAACTTGTTGTTTGCACAAACAGGAATCTAATGGTAACCGCAAACAATGTGAACTAAGGAGCAGTTCGCGTGAGCACCGACATTGAATAATGAGACGCCGTAGAGATGCCACGAAATTGAAGAGTGTTTTATTTTAATGAACACAATGTAGGCCAACCGTTGTACAACCTCTGATTTACTAATGATGCAACTTACCTGGAAGCAATCTTGATTGATTGAGAATGTAGGAAACCATTAGTGGCCAGAGATCTTGATATCTTATACTTAACGTTGCATAGATTAACTTCATACCTCTAAACTAAAGGAGGAGGCCGACCGCATCAGGCAACGGCGGCGCTCACAGCGCCCCAGCCGCCGCCGGGATTCCGATCCCGGTTTCCGGGATTTCCACCGTAGGCGCGGGCTTGTGGACGGCGAGCAATGGGTAGCTCGCTGTCCGACCGTGCGGTAACTGTCCGGACCAAGCCCAAGACGTCGATGGCGCGCCCTGTTCCCATGCGCCTCAAGGAACTGTCAGCAACAGCAGACCCAGCTGGGTCGAAGCCTACTGGAGCCAGGATTAAATCGAAAGATAGCTCAAGCCCCGATACGAAAGGCAACGAAGGATCAGGAGTGGATTTTTAGTCAGTAAAAGCCTGACACTATCTCCCGCTGTGCCCAAGAACGGGATGTCATCCCACCGCTAAAAAAAATACCTTTAAACTAAAAATACACTAGCTAAATTACTTAAATTAAACAGAAATAAACTTACATACCCAAAATATATAAATAGAACAATAAACTAAAAATAAAATAAACTTATGATAACAAACGAGCTGATAACAGACGAAGCCATCGATGCCACATCTAGTAAAATTTTAATTCGTACATCCATGTTGTTTGCTTAACTTACGATTGAGCAGTGGTGGCCGAGTGGCAATGGCTCCGACTTACGAGGGTCGCAGGTTCAAACCCTGCCAGGCGAACTACTTTGTGTAATTTATTTCATTACCACTGCTCTCAGAACGGTGAAGGAAAACATCGTGAGGAAACCGGCATGTCCAGAACCAAAAATTCGAAGGCATGTGACATTCAACCTGCACTGGGCCCACGTGGTGAATTACGGCCCATTCCCTCTCCTAGAGAGGAGGCCTGAATCCCAGCAGTGAGAACATTAAAAAGGCTGATGATGATGATGAGTATGTTTTTTGTTTAGGATTACCCACATTTTGTAAAAAAAAATCTCGCTATTATATTTAAATATAATATTATTATATATAATATTATTACAAAAAGTAATAATATTAGTAGTTAAGTAAGTTATAATATTATTATTTTTATATATAATATTATTTTAATGTCTATTGTTTTTGTTTTTGTAATGATTTTAATTTATGGAATTTTGTGCTTTTGTGTTTATTTATTTTTAATTTTATGTCAATTTGAATGTTATTTTTTTTTATATGGGTCTTAATAATGGTACCTGAAATAAATGTTTTTTTTTTTATATTTATCTTAGTTAGATAGTGTTTATTATGTATGCAATTCTTTATGCGAAATAAAATTATTCTTAAACCTTAAAACTTATCGAATCCTATTTGTATGACTGAATGTATGTACCTACAAACATCTCGCTAGAAAATGACCAGTAACTGTAATTTAGATTACCCTCGAACGCATGCGTCATAAAGCTAACCATTAAGCTGTTTCAGTGCACTGCAGACGAATGCGATTTATAGTACTAGACGGTAGACGCTAGTTGTTGCCGTAAACTTATCTCCGGCAGACTGTGGCACGGAATGGGCGGCGCAGGCGCAGGTTACAGTTTTAATCACTGTAACGTTTCAAAAATGTAGATCAGTTTGATCGAATATTGGAACATGTCTGTTGAGGTACCTACTGCATCTGGGGCGTCCATGCATACACTGCGGGCACGCCCGAACCGCCATAGACGCGGGCTTACGGACGTCCAGCAATGGGTAGCTCGCTGTCCGGCCGTCCGGTAATTGACTGGACCGAGCCCAGTCGTCAACAGCGTGTTCATACACGTGCTCCTCAAAGAGATGCCAGCAAACTGTAGGGGCCCAACAGGGCCGATATGATGCCCACTAACGCGAGAATTTCTGAAAAGGAAACCAATAGTCCTAGAACGCAAAAGGCAACTGAAGGACACAGGAGTGGTTTTAGTCAGTCAAAGTCTGACACAGAGCGAGAGTAGTCATTGGATGATTTTAACCTTTAAAAACAAGCGCAGGTTATAGTTTTAATGACAGTAACGTTTTAAAAATGTGGATCAGTTTGATCGAATATTGGAAAATGTTGTACTGCATCTGGGGCGTCCATGCATATATTGCGGGCAGGCGCATTAACAAACAGGTGTATAGCCGCGGTCGGGTGATGCTTGCGGTCAACCCAGATGAGCCAGCACCGTCTCCCATTACGGCATCACCGGCTTTGTACTGTTATCCGCATAGCGACTGCGGTCACACATGTAGGTCGAGCACTTGAACATTAAATTAAATTTATGGTTTGTAAGAATTCCAACGTTAATTGCGATCGTGTGAGTACGTGCCAAGTTAGCAATGATCGATCGACGGTATTTTGTATCGACATATAGGTACGTCAAAACTGTAAAAAGATGTCCATATATGGTTTGATACATAGTTTGAGATTCTCTATTTCATTTTACGATACGATCAGAGATGGTTTCGTAATAGAGTTGCTGTTAGCGTAATCTTAATTTACTGTTCGTATTTTCTTTTGTGATCCGCCCATAGATAGTGAAGTTGCACGACGTATATTGTGCTTTTACCGATGTTCCTGAAAAGGAGGTGTAACAGTGAATGGGATGTTAGATATAGTTGGCAAACAGCGCTAAAGGTTGAATGAGGTTGTCAATTTCTAAAGCGCGTGTTTTTACTAAATTAATAATAATATTCCACAATTAAAAACATTGCTCAGGCAGGGGCCATAGTATTAACATAATTCCTGGTAATCAGTCCACTTTAGACCTCAAAAACCATAGCCTATATTAGTCTTCCCACATGTTACAATAGTTTTCCTTCAACCGGGGGTTGTCCTTGGATACACTAGCATAGTGCATACAGCGATAATCGCCGGTTGGTACCACAATCCTCCAATCATTAAAAGCATCTAAAAGGGCCTCTGCGAGTTGGTTTCGGCTCCTCGTATGCCTTTCAAAGTTCCAGGACCTTAGGGTCCTGAGTTAAATAAATATATTCCACAACTATCACACAACGCCGTCTAGTCTCAAACTAAGCTAAGCTTGTACTATGAGTATTAGACAACTGATAAACGTACTTATATATTTCTATATACATACATATTATAGATATATTACACCCAGACACAGAACAAATGTCCATGCTCATCACAGAAACATTTGTCCTGGGTGGGAACCGAACCCACGACCTCCGGCTTAGCAGTTAAGGCTACTAACCACTAGACCAACAGCCCAGTCAAATTAGATTCTCTATAGCAGGAGTGGCGAACCTTTATCGGCGATCGTGTTATCAAACACAAAACAATATATAAGAAAGCATTCATGACGTGTCGCCAAAGGATCTTGTCTTGGCCATTTATTGCATAAAAAAAAGGTAGAAACTGAAACTGAAACTGCACACACGTGTGCCACACACGCCGATCTTCATACATTTTATAAAGAAACTAGACTTGTAGAGCTACATTTGATACACGCCACATGATGTCATTCTATGTATAAATTAGGCGTGTTACATGTGTGCGTCGATCTTATGTGTTACCAATTGCTTATTATCTGAACTCTTTATTGCCAACCTAAAATTATTTTATTAAAATTAAAAATTAATGTGATTTCTGCTGCAGCATATCTTCTGGCTACTAAATGTCTTATACGCAAAATACGCGCCTTAGTCGTGGAGTTGCGGATAACAGCCCGTTTTACCTATTACTAAATGTCTTACAATGGCGTGACCAAACTATTACGTCGTGTGACACCAATAACACGCTTGCCGTAGGTTCGCCATCCCTACTCTATAGCCTCTAACAATATGGGAACGATGAGGAAATTCCAAATAATTTAGTTATGGCCGCTATTAACATGAAAAAGCTCCCACCCCGGTGCAGGGGATAACATAACAGCATAGGATATTCAACCTTTTAATGTTCGTCCCTCCCTCCCTGCTGGGACTCAGGCCTCCTCTGTGTGAGAGGGAATGAGTCGTGCTCGTAATCCACTACGCTGGCCAAGTGCGGGTTTGTGAATGTCACATGTCTTTGAATTTTTGGTTCTAGGAAATGCTGGTTTCCTCACGTGGTTTTCCTTCACCGTTTTGAAAGCAATGGTGATGAAATAAATTACACAAAGTAATACGCCTGTCTGGGTTTGAACCAGCGACCTATATCTCGTAAGTCGGGATCATCATCACTTTCAATGCTAAATGTCTTACAATGGCGTAACCCAATTATTACGTCGAGTGACATCAATAGCAAACGCGCCATAGGTTTGCTATCCGTACTCTATAGCCTCTAACAATATGGACGATGAGAAAACTCCAAATAATATAGTTATGGCCTCTATCAACGTGAAAAAGCTCCCACCCCGGGGTAGGGGTTAGAACCCCATCAATCACTTGTAATCCGTTTTTGACTATCGATCACGTCACCCCATTGTGTGACGTCACCCGCTGATGCAGCTATGTCACAAAATATATAAGTAGAGAAGTCAATCTACATACAAAGCACGCTCGAGCAACGCACACATAGACACCGCTCACGGACACACATCTCTGTAGCGTCTCGGCCTATTCATCGAACAGTTCCGGCTCAACGCTGTGTGCGTCCACCACAGAACAGTTTCTTTATTCCGTGGCGTCCACCGAGCGGAGGTATAAAAAATGAAGTACGTACATGAGATTGTCTTCTGTAGGTATCTATTTTGTGGCTATGTGTACAATGACAATCACTTATAATGAAGAAGGCACACACGAAGTCAATAAACTTTAATTTGATGAAGGAAATTATGGTGGTCAACTAGTTGACAGTGATATGGTGTTGCCTGTGTTGTTATTTTAAAGTATAAGCAACTAATCTCTACAGTGTTTATTATTTTAATTATTAATTCAGATATACAACATTATTTTTAGTATTTGCGAAACCTGAATATAGTTTGTTCAGAATCAGTAACTGAATCGATTCCAATGATTTTTACACCATTTTGGTTTTTTTTTCCAAAAATATTTAAAAAAGATCATAAGTAAGACACCACTGACACTAAGTACAAAACACGTCACGGCAGGTCATAGCAGGCATTAGGCGCCAGTGAACTGTTGGGTGTGGAAGCAAAACAACCTCTAAGTCACCCAGGTAGCCCGGTAACCAGGTATTAATGTCGCCAAAAAATGACTTCTGTCAATTTTGAGCAGTGATTAGCAATCAAGTACTAAGATGTGTGGCAAAGGTTTGAATTATCAAACTGTTTCAAGCCAAACCAAAGCTGTTTTGTGAAGCTATGAATGATCAAATTAAAAATTATAATAACAAAAGACCATTGAAAAGGGAGTTAGTGATAGCGTGACGAGTGACAGGACAGAATGGAAGAAAAAAACATGTTGCGCCGACCCCAAATAAAACGGGATAAGGGCAGGAAGATGATGATGATGATGAAAAGACCATTGGCCGCTATTGAGTTCTATTGCTGCCAAACTCATCGTTATTGCTTCTACAAATATAAGTGTAAATCACCTTTACAGACACTCGTTTTAAATATGGTAATATATCGCTCGAACATTATTGAAAAACTCGGTATATTCTGTTGCGAATTTATAACTCAAACGTTTTTGAACCTACCAAATAATATTTTTACAGAATAAATTCTGTAAAAATATTATTTATCGATTGAAATAACTGGTAAACGAAGCCGAAACATTACTAATATTAGCTCAATCATAATTGAAACAGCTAGCTTGTTCTGTAAAAATATTGCTAATTCACCTATCTTTATCTATCTATACCAGCCTCTTTATATCCAATTTTGGAAGCAGCCAATCTTCTCCACTCCTGACGGTCTTGGGCAATCTACATCTAATCCCGTCCAGCGTGTCGAACAATATCGTCTTTCCATCTCTTAGGTGGTTTCCCTGGCGGTTTCTTATGGGCACGTGGTCTCCGCTCGAGCAGTCGCCGCGTCCATCTGCCACTATCCATTCGAGCAATGTGTCCCGCCCATTTCCATTTTCTTTCTAACCTTGGTCTTGGATTTTATCCAGGTGTTACGCCTTCGATCGCGTAGGGAAATCCCGAGCATAGCTCTTTCCAAAGCTCTTTGGGGTACTCGAAATTTTTCTGCTGATTTACTGGGTAAGGTTGGTCTCGTGCTAATTCATATGTTGATTAAACATTATTGAAACAGCTGGTGGTGTGACCTTGTTCCAGGGATTGTAATATTTTTTTTATATTATTTGGTTTTTCAAACAAAAAACCATCCAGCTGAAGATACCAATGATAGTACTATTTCAAAACCATCTTCATTTTATTTCATCACGTTTTCTTCTTCCGTTCTGTCCTTTCACCCGTCACGCTATCACCAACTCCCTTTTCTTTTAAATCACTTCTCACACAATACATTCATCAGATCTTCACTTTGGCCTGCCTCTCCCTCTCCATCCATCTACCTGTATACTCAGAAGTCTTTAAGTTTTAAAGGTTACAAAATATGATACATTTACGTATCCATTATTTGATGCGCTGAATGAAATAAACCATCCAGCTAAAGATATTAATGATTTCATAACCGTTACTGATTAATTATGAAACAACACAATGTAGTATCGTCTGGTCTTCACTTCACACGAATCATAATTCATTGTAACCGCTCAGTCATAATAATTAACCACCGTCTGACTGACTGCACACTATCTTAAACGGTAAGTGTAAATGTTATTTATTGCCGATACCATACCGCTCTACATGCGATCAAGAACCCAAATTGTTTATAAATATTTTAAACAGTTCATTTGGATTCAAGCGAAGATATTTTAATATTAACTACAGTAGTCCTATACCAATTTAGATGAAAAATTTCCGTCACATTATTGTTGTATCGCCACGTAGCTGCTGTTTGGGAGTTAATCCCTCATTCGTCCTGTATGCCCACCCGTACACCCGCCATCCCGTTTACACCCGTATACACAATACATGTAAACAACACAAAAAACTACAAACGCTAACAACTAAATATATAATCTAACTTTTCCAGCGTACACTCTCAATAAGGTTCAGTTAAAAACCATCGTCAGGCAACTACCACGTAGTTGTCTGTGTTGTACTTAGGCTGACCCCACATTAGGCGTGCGCAATCCTCAAGCGGATCAGTAGCGCAAAAGCCGCTTTGTTCTGCCCTACGGTGTATGTGGAGAGTGCACGCGGTGCGCACGCGATGCTCGAGTCGCGTTATTACCCATTTTTTTTTTCTTAAAAAAAAAAACCTTTCCGCCGCACGCTCGCTTCACACACGTCACACGGCGGCAACACGCGACGCTTACGCAGCGCGCTCGCGTCGAGCACGCGACACCCGCGTCGCTCATACGCCCGAGGAAAGCACGCTATTAATGTGGGGGAGTCCTTAGGCTATATTTTTTTATGTTTACACCACTTTATATTTTTAGAAAAAAATATGACGTGGTGTAAAAATATTGGAATCGATTAAGTTACTGATTCTGAACAAACTATATTCAGGTTTCGCTTATACTAAAAATAACGTTGTATAGCTCTCATTATAATCTGAGCTATCCACTTAGTCATTAGGAAATCCATATCAGTCTCTTCCGCCAGAAGTTTTTTGTACGATAATAGCAACCGTCTGATAATACCGCCATTAACTAAATTATTTGCAAAAATCTCCACGCGCAAATTCACCTTTATTACGGGTCTCTCGAACTAGACTGCAATGGTCGTAAAAAACTTTTCATAGTTTCTCCACACGCCAAATAGAACGCCCAACTAGACCAAGTCAATTTACGCTAGACTAGCTCCAGCCTGCGGCTTTGCCGAAGGTCGAAAGTTATACCAGGGTAACTTAATGCCGGGACAAAAAATACGAGTATCTTATGTTCTAAATCATAGTCCACTCGTGTCACAAAATTCATAGAAATCCGTTTAACTCTTGAGAAGTGTGTGATTCTTCTGTCTTTTCTTAAAAAAAATATACGCACAGACTTTTATATATTGTAAGGGTATATAGTTTAGCAGTCATTATAGCACAATTTCAGTATCTATGAAATTACTTACACATTTTTCTCCATAGAGAAAAAAAACCTTTGGAATGTGCAATTAACATTTTTTTTTGACTGACTGACTGACTTTTTGACAAATCAAAAGTGCCAGTAAATGGTTTTTTGAAATAAATACCTTGATTCCTGATTCATGATTGAGTCTTGATTTCTAACTTTTTTTAGGGGTTATCTTGTATCTAATCCCTGACGTTTTTTATAAAATACCTATCTACTTTTATCCACATTTGCCTACATTCAGCTTCACTTAGAAGTACAATAATCTACACTAATATTATAAAGAGTTAAGTATTTATATTTTTGTTTGTAGTAGGAAATCTGAGTCCTGGTCCGATTAATAAAATTTTTTCACCTATAGAAAGCTGCTTTATTCCTGAGTGACATAGGCTATATTTAATGTACGCGGGCGAAGCTGCGAGCAAAAGCTTACTTATAAAAACTTTTCATAGTTCTCAACACAGGAAACTAGAACAAGTCAATTTATGGTACGAGTACGTTCCGAACATCATCAATGGTTGAGGCGCTCCTAAATAAGGAAGACAAAGAGGGCGAGGAACATTCGCTATCGACATCCTCGGAGCGAGGTCAATGGCGCAGTTAGTATGAACTATGTCACATAAATACATGAACAGCTAATATCGTAATAATTACATATGGCGACCACTTAGGGGCAGCTCACACCGGGACGTATCGCTTCGCAAACTTATTGAAATAAAATAGCAATATTACACTGGCAATCCGGTAATTGTCTGTACAAACTTTGACTGGCTTGTTGGTCTAGTGGCCCTGACTTCTCTGTCGGAGGTCGTGTCGTGGGTTCAATTCCCACCCAAGACAAATAAATGTTTGTGTGATTAGCATGATCATTTGTTCTGTGTCTGGGTTTCTTTTTTTCGGTAGGTAAAAATCATCCAAATAAGATCCCCCGCCCTTAGGCGGAGCGGGAGATAGTGTCAGTGTATCTTAATGACTAAAAAACACACCCTGTTCCTTCTTGCCTTTCATACCGGGAACGAGCCTCCCTTTTTCTTCTGGGTATAATTTATCTATTAAGTATGTGTTTAGAAATATATATATATCAGTTGTTTTGTAGGTACTCATACCGCAAGCTCTGTTTAGTTTGGGATAAGATGGCGTTGTGTGATAGTTGTGATAAAAAAACTTTAGCAGAACATAGATCTCATAATTTTGTACTTCCGCAAACAACACTAAAATAATATCGATAATCGAACACACTATTTAGAACTTTATGTACTACGCGAAAACGTACACTATTCAATGGGTGAATTCAAATACACCCCGCGAAAAGGCATGAATGCCAGGAAATAAAATATTCTAAATTTGAAATTTAAAATTCGAATTTATTCAAATTCGCTTACTAAAATAAAACCTTTTTATTGAATAAATAATAGTTGAATTTTATCGACATTTTATTTAATACACGCAACGTTTCTTTGGTGGGAACCAGTGGGAACTGACCCTTACGATACAATACTCATATTTTATGCTACATCGCCCCTGATTACATTGCATTATGTACATTACCACGAAGCGTATGTTTGTGTAATCGGAACGAATGACTATGTATGTAGGTACATATGATGCCTAGTAGTAGCTTGCATTCTAATATTGGTTTTAACTACTAAGTGATTTTTAATCATGTTCTTATGTAAAAGCGATATCAGCTGATAGATGATACTCGTATACTCTGAAAATATGTAAAAATATGTAATACTTGCGGTTGGACAGACATATTTATGGGACAGACTGACCTAGCGATGTGGTTGTGGCGACATCTATGTAACCAAATAGGAACTAAAAGTACAAAATGCTATACTGTGGTATTAGAGTTCTTCGCGTAATTAAAACCATTTATACATCATATATACTGTAGTTTATAAGTGTGAAATTGTTATTGGCTGTCAGTTTAACTTACTGATCCTTACTGGTTTTTTTTTAGCTGTAAGTCCACCATATCATATAAATAAAAAGTCTGAAAACAAACATCGGGCAGTTGTCCAGACCAGACGCAACACCCGTCAAGTCGGTATCTCCTTCCATTGCAGTGGAGGTTTGTGGGACTTTAAATCCTGTTCCGTATACTTCTAAATGTTTTAAATTCCATGTGATACAAAAAAGAGACGTTCTATAGTTTCTACTTCTACCCACTCCCATAAAGTCATGACGTGAGGTTTTTATAAAGATAACGTCGGAACGTACGCCCTAATATCATACAAAAACGTCCAGTGCATATCCTATAACACCATCAAAGACGGTGCATGAGAAACTCGCGATCGACTCGATAATTTAAAACTTAAAAGTATCTAAAAAGTTATTCAGATTTATTTTTTATTTTTGATAGGCTCGCGCTTGACTACAATCTCACCTGATGGTAAGCGAGGATGTGGTCGAAGATGGAGCACGCTTGCCTAGAAGTAACCTATTCACTCTTGACTTATAGACCTCTAAGTTGTAACTATCAGGAAACACAGACTCCGGCAGGGAATTCCACTCCTTGGGAAACCAAATTGCAAACTACTATTAAACAGGTTATCATTTTTTCCTCTTCCTATAACAATCTTTTTTTTAATTATGAAGTTTCACTTCAAGGTGACAGTATGAGTGTGAGAAGTGGCCGTAGCATCGCTATAGCATAGTTGGCCTTATCATGTTCCCACTGCTGGGAATCATGCCTCCTCTCTAGGAGAAGATATGGGCTGTAATCCACCACGCGGGCCCCGTGTGGTTTGGTGGATGTCACATGTCTTCGAATTTTTGGTTCTAGGACATGCCGGTTTCCTCACGATGTTTTCCTTCACCGTTTTGAGAGCAGTGGTGGTGAATTAAATTACACAAAGTAATGCGGGCTGGGTTTGAACCCGCGACCAGACGCAGCTACTGCATTTAAATGTTACATAGCATCGTTATGTAACATTTAATTACATGTTAATGCTATTTAATAAATCAGCCAATAAACCAGCCAATTTGATTAAAATAACATTGATACAAAATAGAGAATATTTAACCACCAATTTTTATGTGTAAAAATGTTTCTAAAGATTCAAACCGTTTCGAAGGATTAGGGAAAAGTTGCTGTAACATTTATTAATAAAAGTTTCCGACGTTAAAACCGTTTCGTGAACATACGTGGCCATTATGATAATTTTAATAGGCATATTGATAAGCTATCCCTCTGATAAGACCGACCAACCACATGTAAAACAGTTAAAAATTTGTGCAAACTCAATTGTACCTACATTGAATCAAATTGATAATTTTTTTTATTTTTTTTTTTATTCAGGAAAAATGCACCTATTATCATTTCTATACAGACATTTGACGATACACATACTTAAAATAACGATGCAGTAAAATATAACAAATTATCATACATCAATCAATCATTTCAGCCGAAATATGTCCTCCTGCTCTACCTAACTGTCCTAAAAAAACGCCTCTTCAAGCTTCTTTTTGAGGCGGCCTTTTTTTTGTGCCTCGTGTGCGGTGGTCCACCACAAAAAAACGCTTGAAGCGGCTTCAAGCTTCTCCGGACACAAGGTGTCGCGCGCTACAGCTGTTTTTGCGGCCGCTTCTAGCTTTTTTTGTGGCCGCTTCTAGCATTATTTTGTGGCGGCGTTCTTGTGAGGCCCGTTTGTGGGGACAGTTATTCTCCTTCACAAGAAAAAAAAATCATAACATAAAAATTACATTAAAACAATAAAGTATATCGAGCCTTTTTAGGAAGAACATCGTAAGCGACAGTGAGCGTTTTTGCAGTACTAGTAGATTTTCTCTTCCATAATTAAAAAGTATTAATTCATGATAATAAATAAATTTAAAAAAATATAACTTCATATAACTACCGATCTAATAGAATTGTTGCTACTACATATTTTCTTAAATACTTTATAATTATGGAAGAGAAATTTACTAGTACAGCAAAAACGCTCACTGTCGCTTACGATGTTCTTCCTAAAAAGGCTCGATATTTAATCAAATTAAATGAAGTCAAAACAATTCCTAATTATGATCATTGTTCACTTTGATGAAAGGTTAGTCATGTTAGTCGCTTCATATGAATATGTGTATTAAAACCCCTACGGGCTAGATCTCCACTTTAGAATGAATGGCCTACAAAGCTCTTAGAAATGAACAGCAATGGATGATGATGATAATGACACCAGCAGAAGAAACTCGTGACTTTTTGCTGAACACATTGACCTCCATAAACGATAAAATATGCTGTTGTTCATACATTATTACGAATGTATGTATAGTTGTACATAAATCCCGCTTTCCTCCCTTACAAGGTAAGTCGAACTCGGAGCAAAACACGAAGCGAATTGATACTCAATGTTTAACTGTAACTAAGGCTGGCATTTGCCAAGTCACCAACAGAAAGGGGCGAGCCTTCGACGACCTCAATAATAAGAAAGCATTTTGCGGAAATCTGGAGGTTGTACATACATATTTTGAAACCCCGAAATATAAATCATCACAACAATGGTAACATTTACTTATGATTTATACTCTTCCAAAGGGTTGACACTGACAGCCCTACCAACACATTGAATAGCCAAGAAGAATGATACATGTCCATGTGAGCAGAGTTTTCCCCCGTTAACTTTTACGATGTGTGCAAGAGCATAACTGTGAAGCCAGCCCTTAACCTCGGAGAAATGTAGGATCACATCGCATTCTGAATAGGCTAGGTACTTAGCCGACTAGCTGCGATATGCGGAATTCAATGTGTGCGCATTTCCGACGTATGTTTCCAACTTATGAATGAGCAGCTATAAAACTGAGATTTATTATGACGTTTTCGCAAAATCATTGAATAACCTATTGATCGTTACTAACGGGAATGCCAAGCCACAGAGATTTAGGGCGAGTTTCTGAATTGAGGATTTTGAATTAGGAACGTGTCAAACCCTACTTAAATGTCAAATGAGAGGTTTTAAGGCTAAAGTAGAGTTTGAAAAATACTCAACTTCAAATTCTTAACTGTCGCCGCACACGGGCTTAAAAAAAAACGCCGCTTCAAGCTTCATTTTGAGGCGCCCTTTTTTGTGGCTCTTGTCCGGCGGTGCCGCTACAAAAAAACGCTTGAAGCGGCTTCAAGCTTCACTGGACACAAGAATTGTCGCGCGCTTCAGCTGTTTTTTGCGGCGGCTTCTAGCATTTTTTGGTGGCCGCTTCTGGAGTTTTTTTTGAGGCCCGTGTACGGGGTCAGTAACAAGAATTTGAGGAAGTTACTTAAAACCATAGAGTATGTACCGTGATAATACAAATTCACCCTATAATTTTAAATCTAAATCCAGTGAGATTCATAATAAAACATGTTACTCGCATTATATGAAACAGGTTTCATACGAGTAAAAGTATATATTGACCTAAAAACACAATGAAGATGTCAAGGCATTCCGTACACACATTAACACATTACAAGACTTGTTTACTTGAAGATTCTGAAGAATTACTTAATCGACGATTAGATTCAGCATAAAAAGCTGATTACCTCGTCAGACTGTTATTACTGTAGTTTGCGACAACAGTTTTTATGGCGGTATTTCATTTACAGCTTTATTTGACTGGAGAGAAAACTATAGATCGCTGCACATAGCTTTTATAAACTGACGCAGTTTGTATAACGTCTAGCTAAATTACTTTTGGGGTGAGCTTGGGGGCGGCTGGAGTAAGTAATAAAGGGTATGGAGCTGCGTAGGTATTTTGAAATTAAATTTTTAGGAGCTCAGTTGAAAACCACGAGTTGAAATATTTTCGTCCATTACTACAGATGGCTTTTAAGAGATTTTTTCTTTGTTTACCAGTCTGCTTTTGCAAACCGTGACAGTTTTTTTTTTCATTTGCTATACATTCCATTTGTTTTATAGATAACTAGCGACCCGCCCCGGCTTCGCTCGGGTAACAGTATTTCTCCACTATTTAATGGATGTTATTATACATATAAACCTTCCTCTTGAATAACTCTATCTATTAAAAAAAAACCGCATCAAAATCCGTTGCGTATTTTTTAAGATTTAAGCGTACATAGGGATATAGGGACAGAAAAGGCGACTTTGTTTTATACTATGTAGTGATACGGACGAATTTTCAGAAACATTTTTAGTGTTGACGATTTATTTACTCATGTTGTATTGATTTAGTAGCAGTAGTGGCCCCGTGGTAAAAGCTCCAATCGATTAATCACTAGCGGCTCTTCCCGGCTTTGCACGGGCAATAAATATAGCCTATGTTACTCAAGGTGAATGTAGCTTTCCAACGATAAAAGAATTTTTGAAATCGGCCCCGTTTTTTTTGAGTTTATTCATTACAAACATACACATACACACAAAAATACAAATCCCTCTTTTATAATATTAGTGTAGATTGGTCTCATCAGCACTGCTCTAAAACGGTGAAGGAAAACATTTTGAGTAAACGGGCATGTCCTAGAGGCTAGAGCCAAAAAATCGACGACACGTAACATCCACCAATCCTCACTGGACCGTGGGTGTTAGATTATGGCCTATTTCCTCTGCTAGAGAAGAAGCCTGAATCACAGTAGAGAAAATAATATACCTGATTGTGCTATATGTTGTTTTAAAATCCTTATCTGGTCAGACAAAGCCCCTGTACAATCAGGCATGTATTTGCGTTTGTACGTAAGTTTGTCAGTAAACATCAAAAGATGTTTATACAGTACAAAGTTTGTGAGCAAATATACGTCATACTTATCTACCTGCTTACACAAATACGTCGGTTTGCGCCCTTCTGGATAGCGAACAATGTTTGGGAACATAAATCAAGTTTTTATGAGCCTTTTCATTATTGATACATTTGGTACGTTCTTTTTTAAATATTAGTTTCTTTTCTTTATTTATTTAACTATACATTCAACAGATTGAATGAAAATTGTGACATCACTGTACCAATTTTCTTCAATAGTGACTTTTAGTAGACCTTCAGTAGTATTTTTATTGTGTTGAGAAATATTTTTCAGTTTAATCATTGATAGAAAGCTGCTCGCTAACCGGTGTCTGTGTTTCCTGATAGCTGTAACCTATGGATCTTGAACCTATGAAGTCAAGAGTGAATAGGTTACTTCCAGGCAAGTGTGTTCCATCGTCGACCACATCATCGCTTACCATTAGGTGAGATAGTGGTCAGGCACGTTTCAGCCGAAGGACGTCCTTCGTCTAAAATGATGATCACTCACTGTTGAACATAGGCCTCCACCATATGTAGACAAAATGAACGGTCTTCTCTCACCCACCATATTCCCACGACTCTCACCAGGTCATCGGTCCACCGGTGGGAGGACTTGTAACCAATACATAATAATAAAAAATAATAAAAATACTGTGAATAAAGTCTATTTCCAGATAAACATAACATAAAAAAACATAACATTGAAATCAAAATTGTTTATTTTTGTAATGAATTACATGTTTAGTGGAGGCTTCAGCGCACACGACCAAATGTTTGCATAAATGATACTCATGAGCAAGATAATTTGGCAGGTGATATCCGTCGACCTTGTGCAGGTAAATAACTAAATAAGTGTCTAAATACATAGGCATTAGCGCTGTCATCATAACATGATGCAGGAAAACAGACTTTATGTTTGCATCTGATAGTGAAGATATTTCGCTGCCAACTAGCTTAATTCTGACTGGCCTGTTGGTCTAGTGGTTAGTGGCCCTGACGGCTATGCCTGAGGTCGTAGGTTTGATTTCCAGCCGGGACAAATGTTTGTGTGATGATGCACAATCATTTGTTCTGTCATCATCATCATCAATTAGCCTTTTTAATGTTCCCACTGCTGGAACTCAGGTCTCTCTTGGAAAAGGAATGGGCCGTAATCCACCACGCGGGCCCAGTGCGGGCTGGTGAATGTCACATGTTTTCTAATTTTTGGTTCTAGGACATGCCTGTTTCCTCACGATGTTTTCCTTCACCGTTATTTGTTCTGTGTCTGGATGTAATTTATCTATAATACCTATGTATTTAGAAATATATAAGTATGTTTATCAGTTGTGTAGTACTCACAACACAAGCTCTACTTAGCTAGACGGAGTTGTGGGAAAGTTGTGAAATCAAAAAAAAATCGGCATTCACCCAATAGACTGCTCTCCCAAGTTGCTGTTGCAAGCACAACCTACCAAAACCAGGGATTATAGATCCCTCTGACACTTAGTGCGAATGCGGTGCTCTTGACCAGACGATGGCCCACTTATTAGAAAGCCCAAAATGTCCCTACATCACTGCACTGTGGAGGTCGCCACTACAGCTACTATAAACGTAGCAACCTATTGTTCTTAAATATTTTGATGGGATAAAAACCATCGATTCGAGAAAAAGAAGGTAGCAGCCTAGTCCCGCATGACATTCAGCTATTTAATCAAACAATTAGGCAAATTACTTAGATCGATAACGTTTAATTAGTGGCCTAGCCCCGGCATTTGTGACAAGTCGTAAAATTAACTTTGATTTACATTCAGGTGGCAATGTGGTGCTTACGATCTGTAAGCAAGTTAAAACTACAAAGCCACGCTCCAGAGCACTTATCTATTTCTATCTGCCGGTTTTGAACGAATCTAACATAAAGGAAATGACGGGGACTAAAGTGAGCGAGTGGAGCTAGCATACTAAGACCCCGTCATCTCCTTCAAACGGATATTCGTGTCGGATAAGTTGTTGTTTTGGTCGTAGTAACCTAAACACTAGCCAGCCAGTTCATTAAAAGTCGTATTAGACAAAACGGCTGAATATATACGGCGCCGTTTAGTTATCAGACTAGCCTATTAACTCAATGGCGATTTGCCCTTGTTGGCCTACTATATTAAGGATTCACACAAAAATTTTACGTGTCGTCATCGAAGAATAACAACTTTATAATTATAAACAATCGGTAATGACCCTGGCATTCTCAAAACTGCTGCGTGTAAGTACCTAATTTATTTAAAATGATTGTCTAAATTACATAAAAAAAAATCAAGAATATTTTGTTTTCAGGAACTGGCATACGTTGAATCGTAAATAGCGTAGCGTATTGCTGTAAAAAATAATAAGGAAGAATATTTCTCATCGAATCAAAATGCATTCGTGATACATCTCTTTCAAAAGTTTGCATTTTGCAGTAAACAATAACAGACGTCTGGGCTTCCCCACGTTTCCCCCGTCTAGACTTCGATAGGATTTCATTATCTCTCTTTTCATATGCAGGAGATTCGTCAATGAAACTACACATACGTATGTACAGACATAGTGAATGAATGACGACTGGTGAAGCGGCTTTGTATAATTCGTACTCCAAACAAGACTGGCCTTTTAACGCGTAGACTACCGTGTTTAAAATCGATCTCACGTTCGTTACCACGCGACAGGAGCGTAGCTAGGCACGGGCGAAATTGTCCCTTGCCTACGGCCTTGCACACAAAGGGACTTCGCGCAAGGGACACTCTTTATAAACGATTTTTTTAATTGAAAGGCTCACGTTTGACCATTATTTTACCCACAGAACAGATGAAAGATGTTAGAATGGCCTTGTGGGCGGGGTAGGCGTACCACAAAGTAGGGCAATAGTCATAGTTCAACTATCAATAGTAAACTTGCGATCTAAGTGTGCGTGGTCTGAAATTGCGTAATGTGCGTTCGTATTTATTTATTGCTTGTAGTGGAGTTAAAGGGTGTGAGACAAGCGGTGACACTCGTTGTGGTACAAATCGGAAAGTATTTCCTTTCTAACCTCTTTCATCTTTTCTGTGATTTTACCTGATGGTAAGCGACGATGTGACCGAACACTGGGTCGTTGTCTCGTTTTCGAATGTATGAAAGAAAAAT
Source organism: Mythimna lalbum (assembly GCA_949319445.1). Classification (NCBI taxonomy): domain Eukaryota; kingdom Metazoa; phylum Arthropoda; class Insecta; order Lepidoptera; family Noctuidae; genus Mythimna; species Mythimna lalbum. The sequence goes on along the minus strand of OX439346.1, from coordinate 16,642,934 downwards.
GTCTCGCTGATCTGCCTTTACCCACGTCTAAATTTGTTCACGCTTCTGCCACGCGAAGTGAGGTATCGTCGCGAACACCTCAGCGTATAAACTTGATATAAATTCCCTTTTCTTTCCTACACAAATCTGTACCCGATTGTACTGCTGTAAACCTATTACATTTTATTTCACTTTTATTGCATGCCGGTAATGAAAATTGCGTGTACGAGCATTGAGCAATCTACGCTGATCTGTATTCAGTTTCCCGTGAGAGATTTCAAATATCTAATTGGAGACTGTTTTAATAAATCGTGTTAAAACTTGATCACACGATCATACTTGCTTCAGTTTTAAGGATCTCTGAAAACTTCATAAACAATAATAGGAATAACGGATAAGATTGTCTTCGATAAAAAAAAAAAAACATTATTATTATTTATTATTGATAGACTCGTGTTTGACCACAATCTCACCTGATGGTAAGCGATGATGTGGTCGACGAAGGAGCACACTTGCCAAGAAGTAACCTATTCACTCTTGACTTAAAGACCCCTAAGTTGTAGCTATCAGGAAACACTGACTCCGACAGGGAATTCCACTCCTCGGTATCCTGTGTGTGGTCTTTTAATAAAATTTTTTAATGACATAAACTAGTGCATGACTGCGATCCCACTTGATGGTAAGCAGTCATTGATAGGACAGCGCACTAGTTTATTAAAAGCCTATACACTCTAACCTTTTTTTTCGGTTGGAAAATTATCCAATGACAAAAAACGCCTTTGAGTGGAGCGGGAGATAGTGTCAGACTCTTACTGATTAAAAACCCACCCCGTTCCTTCTAGCCTTCATACCGGGGCTCAAGTTTCCTTTCAGATAACCCTGGTTCCAGTAGGCTTCGACCCATCTGGGCCCCTCCTATTGCTGACAACTCCTAGAGATACACCCTAACCTTGAAAACACCGAAATTATGATCAGACGGACGCACTAGTTTACAAAATCACTCCCGTTTTAAACTAGCTTAACATTTTCTCATCGCCAGGTGTAAATTACGAATGCAATTATTGATTTAACAGCTGCGTGTGCCAGTACGGCGCCGGAACACCGAACACACTTAGTACCTGCCAGCCTTGTTTACATAGAGCCAGTAAAAACCAACCAGTGTTCAAGGCGAGTTGCTAAACCCTCGCCTCATTATAAAAGACTTTAAACAAATAAACTGCACTTCTAATTCTTTACGGATTTTCGTAACTTTTCTTTTGATAGTCTGAAGTTTATTGTGTCTAGACGGTTTATTGATGCTAAATTATGTAGATCCTGGATATTAAAGTGAAGTATGATGCCTTTATTGTCTCGCGTAACTTATGGTTGTAAACAAAACCATCAAACAGACTTAAAACAAAACGACATTTTATTGTTGCCTAAACTCTTCATAATTTTCTGTAGGTACCTAATGTTATACCTATTAGCGTATCTATAAATTAACACGTAGTATGTACCTGGCAATTTAATGTTAAAATAACATGCCAGTGCCAAACAGAGTCAGGTCTAAACGGGGCATAGACGCGAGGTTACCAGACTGTCGCACCCTCCCGATTAAGCTCCCCGTCCCGATTCGAATGTTCCACAAAATGAGGCTAGCCTGCTCACTACATAACTAAAATGTACAGTCAACATGTATCTAGAACCCTAAACCCTGCTTAGTCCCTTTAAGCTATTAACTGAGCGACACACAAAGGGTTGTAGTCAAAAACAGACGCAATATTCGTGACTAAACACCGTGTAATTGTTGGGTAATGTCGATTGTTTTAAAAGAGAATGTGCTTGCATACTCGGCTTGTATTAAGAAATATCGCGATGTGTGAAATTCGATATTAGTAACAATTAACACCGTAATGTTCTGATGCTGAGTTAGCGTTTAGCTGCACTTCTTACGGTTACCAGTAAGTGGAGTGAGACTTCCTGTAATCTTAACAATGCAGATTGTGAGTCACTGATTAGATTATGTGTTTGATATCGCCTGCAACGTAGTTTGTTTAACGTAGGTATCTAACGGCTGGGTTCATTTGCATACACGTGCACCGACTGCTATGTAAACTAGTTATTTTAAGCAAGTGTAAAGGTAGAACTACTACAGTGATAGCGTGACGAGCAACAGGACCGAATGGAAGAAAAAAAACGTGTTGTGCCGACACCAAATAAAACGGGACAAAGGCAGGAAGATTATGATATAAAGGTAGAATTACAATGCTCTAACGTCACTCACGTCGATCTAGGCACGTCGGTCTCCATACACTTTAAATGGAAACTAGACTGGTAGAGCTACACTTAATCCACGCCACGCGACGTAGTTTACGTACAAATCAAGCGTGTTACACGTGTGCGTCGGTCTAATGAAGTTCTAGCTTAATTCAATAAAATTCTCCCTTACCTACTTATACTCACGTACCTACTATTATACGGAGCTACCAGCCCCCCTAGCCAAGTTGCAAACGATAAACGTGAACGCTTAGTAATCTCCAATAGATTTTCAACTTTATACCTAAGAGCATAAAGTTGAAAATCTATTAAAGACTACTGAGCGTTAGCGGCCGGAACGAACGAAAACACTACGTAATCTTCAATAGATTTTCAACTTTATATCCAATAACATAAAGTTGAAAATCTATTAAAGACTACTGAGAGTTTACGTTTATCGTTTGTGACTTGGCTAGGGGGGCAGGGCAGCATAGCTTCGTGCAACATCACAGTTATTTGAACCGCGCGCTCACTTATCATTTCATCTAGGATTTCTTCAGACGCGACAGTCCCACTGACATTTAAGACTGTATTGTGTAAATCACAACCTTTCCGTTACATCACGCTTCATATTCAATTACATAAACATTGTTTTTCTATAAAGATGGCAAAAGCCGGGCGTGACAATGCCCCTTAAGTAAAATGTCACGTGGTGAGGTAGCATCGTGACCTAAAAAGCCGGTGGCAGGCACCTTAGTCTCTTTTTGTAGCAGGTATTCCATTAATAATGTCTTTTGTTGGCTATAGCAAACGTTTTTCATTAACAGCGAGTAATCGATTTATATTGTGTCCTCGTTTTTAGTTTTCGCGCTTGTCGGCGGACGAATCAAATGCTGACTGATTATTTTCTGAACGAGTCGTGACTTTTCTATGATAACCAATATCGAATATTGCAAAATTAGATTTCCAGACATGTAAAAAGATATCAGCGACAGCTATAGTCGACAGGACATCCTAACCACACGCATAAAACGTTTTGGGAACACATTCATTGTATGTAGGTAGGTACAGCCTGCTATGGAGTGGAATTCTCAGGCGCAGGCGTAGTCTGTGTTTCTTAATAGCTACAACTTGAGGTCTTTAAGTCAAGAATGAATAGGTAATGAATTCGGTCACAGTCATCATCGGTTACTATCAGTTCAGATAGTGGTCAAGCGTGACCTTATTAATTTATCTACACTAATATAATAGAGAGATAAAGTTGGAGGAGGTAAACTTCGGAAGTACTGGCCCGATTGCTAAAATGTTTTCACCAATAGAAGGCTGCCTTATTCCTAAGTGACATAGGCTACCTATATTTTAAGTGCGCGGGCGAAGCTGCTGACAGAAGTTAGTACTTAATAAAAAAAAACAAATTTTACCTTTTTATAATAAAGAGGTAAGTAAAATTTTTTTTTAGGAGGTAATCTCTGAAAATACTGGTCAGAATGCAAAAATTTTTTCACCGATAGAACGCTGCTATATTCCTGAGTAACATAGACTACTTATATTTTATGTATGTGGGCGAAGCCGCGGGCAAAAGCTAGTAAATAAAGTCAATACATAAAAGGCACGCCTTATAGCTAACACGATTTAGCTTTTTAAAACAATATTTCAATTTATGGCCTTTAAACTGCAGATCGTATTCGTAAAACAGAAATAAAGACTCGAGTAAATAAACATGAAATCATGACTCCCATATACACGAAGGTACAACAGTTCAGCTGGAAGTGTCGGTTTGCGAGCAACCTGTGGAGGCGCGAATGTCGGCGGTCACGCGATGGGAGGGAACGACAGCTTATTGATTAAATATAATTAGCTAGGGGCTTTCTAACGTATTCCCTGCGCCTTGATAAATATTCGACAGCCCTACATTACTTGATAGTCGATAGGGAGCGGTACTTTTAATTAAAATCATCATCATCATCAGCCTTTTTTAAATTCCCACTGCTGGGACTAAAGCCTCTTCTCTGGGAGAGAGAATGGACCGTAATCCACCACGCAGGCCCAGCGGCGCGGGCGGTTGGTGAATGTTATGACAATATGTTGTTCACCAACCGCCTGCATTAGAACCAAAAACTCGAAGACATATTATTATGTGTCTACAATTGAATCCGATTCGTCTACCTGATTCAATTCATCTACTCTAAAAACAATAGCCCACGGGCAGAACATCGTCTGCAGGAATAGATTTGCTAGGTATTGATAAATTACACACAGACACAGAACAAATGTACACACAGTTCATCCTACAAATGTGTAGGCATGTTGAGTGGGAAACGAACCCACGACCTCTGACATAGCAGTCAGGGCGACTAACCTCTAGACCAACAGGCCAGTCAGATTGTTTTTATACTGTAATACTAATAAGAGTTCTTTCCTTATCCCCAGATGGATGGCCCCAGTGAGCTTGGCGATTCACGCGCCAGGCTCGGACATGCTGCCGACGGTGAACAGCATCAGATACCTGCGCGACTGCACCAGCAGCGACCTCGTGATGCAGTACGCCACATTCCACATCTTCTTCTCCAACAAACATATTCCTAGCAATGTAAGAATATTTTTTATTCGCACTACTATGGCCCACTGTTGGGCAAAGGCCTCCCGATATCCAATGAGACACTACTGATAAAAATTATTTAAAAAATATTTAGTTTTAAAAAAATGTTGATATTCAAAACTATTTTTCATTGTCATCTAAGGCTCAGGCACAGGCTAAAAGCATTGGAATGTGATTTTAAAAACTACTTACGGCATTTTTAATTTTCGGAGAGGAAGCTGCAATTTTATAGTAAAATCAAAATGACTATGACATATATTATACGTCGATGGACTATAACAGTTCCCTATGTCAGTTCCAGAAATATTCAAATCTTAATTGAAAATATACTGTTCCTATATAATTGACCACTAAAGAAAAGCCAAGGCATAAATACCAATAGGTAATATATCAATATCTATATAATATATAACTATTTAATTTATAATTTACATTATACTCCGCCAAAAACAGTACAAGCTTTTGTGAGATAACACTTCAAAACAGGACAGAGGTCGGAAATAAATGTTACGAAATGGCAATCAAATGTTACATAAAATTAACACCTACGCAGTTTCAGTATTTACACCAAAAGCTTTTCGCTATCACAAAAATAACTTTTGGATCAAGAAAAAAAACGTCAATGGAGAGATTAAAGTTCAAAAAGAGAACTACATTAGACCGACGCACACGTGTAACACGCCTGATTTTAACGTAGAACGACGTCACGTGGCGTGTATCAAGTGTAGCTCTACAAGTCTAGTTTTCATATAAAATTTATGAAGACCAACGCGCTCAGACTGGCGTGTGTGGCACACCTGTGAGCAGTGTAGTTCTACCTTAAAGCTAGCGCCCAGGAGCAACACGCCTGATTTGTGCGTAGACCGACGTCGCTTGGCGTCGCGTGGCGTGGATCAAGTGTAAATAGACAAGTCCAGTTTCCATATAAAATGTATGGAGACCGACGCGCCCAGATCGGCGTACGTGGCACACGTGTGCGTAGTGTAGTTCTACCTTTAGGCCTACTGTCCACGGACGCGTAGCTTTATAGCCGCGTATTCGTCATGAAGCGCTTAGTGTACGCCTGCGTGGAAAGGGGAACTTCCCCTTTCTACATGACTCAGTTGTCAATGCGCCTTCGAAAGGACGCGAAAAACTCTCGATTAATGTCAATAATAAATACCTAACAAGCTATTGCTGTCAATTTAATGATTCGGTGGACATGACTTAGTACTATTGACTGTGGTGGTGGTGTGGAGGACTGGAAGCTTGTAGGACATGACTTGGAATACAGAAAACAGATTATATTAATTAAGAACTAGCTGTTACCTGTGGTTTCGTTCGCGTGGTTTAGGAACCTTACTGTCCTTTGTCATCGTATTTCCCCCTGTAATAATAAGTATCATTCTAGCAGAAAGAAAGTAGCTTAAGTACTTCTACTGATTAGCTATATCCCAGTGAAAGCACTGTCAAAATTTGATTAACCAGTACTAAGCCGTATTTCGTAGTTTGAATTCCTGTTGCCGGGAGAAAATGAAAAGCAGCCTAAGTAACTCCAACTATCCGTCAGTGAAAGTCCTGTCAGAATCGGTCTCCCCGTTTCTGAGATTTACAGGAACAAACAGATTAACAAATAGAGCAACATCTTTAAAAATTGCTTTTTTATTATAGATATCGAACATACTTTTGTAAGTATTTAATAAAAAAAAATTCATTTTGATATTACAAACAGACACTTCAATTTTATTGATATCTATATTAGATAGGAAACAGCTAGATGTGTCACCATATCGAGACGACTGGCGCCAGCGAGCCTGAACTTCGCAGACATATAGACCGCGCGAATGTTATGTACATGCGATCACCTTTAGCCACAGTAACTTTAAGACTAAACATGCTTGTACATATGTAGCCGAAGTCGTCGACCGCTCCTGGCACAATTCCGGAACATAACAATACTACTGTCTGGCAATTCGCCAGGTAGGGAACTTCAGTTCCTTGTTTGTTCACTTTTAGACAAGGAGATACTTTAAATTAATAAAACTGACCACGTAGCGTTGGAAGGCCTCTGCAAATTGGACCGATCTGCTGAGGCTCGCGAGAATCCGATGAATGCGAAACGCACAGGAGCGGTCGTTATGGGGACACTTTATGGGGATGCCTAAGTCTAACGTTTCTTGCACGTTCTTCTCCATAGAGATCGACGCTTTGGAACGTGCAATTTAGCTTCACTTTTTTGTTCTTGACTGACTAATATTCTAACAGTTCAAAAGTGCCTGTAATTGGTCTATTTGAAATAAACGTTTCTAATTTCTAACAATTGACATTTTTCGGCTGAAATGATGATAAAGTAGACCTGCATTCAATATATACATCATACATTCCCCTTGGTTTACATGTGGATGGGTGCAGAGGGAGAGGGGGGCCAAAGAAAAGATGGATGGATTGTGTGAAGAGTGATATGAAAGAAAAGGAAGTTAGTCATACCGTGATGGGTGACAGGATAGAATGGAAGAAAAAACGTCCTGGGTTGCTAAGAAATATCGTTTTCTTTTTTGAATCACTGAATCCTACTCTTTTGCATATCAACCGTGCCAATAATGTTCTTTATTATTCTTTTCAGATTCCTGATCCTGATATATTTCTGAAAACGCCATACAATTGCACAGAGAAACCACCTTTCGTCGTCAATTCATCAACGACATATAAGCAGCAGAAGAATCTGTTGTACCCAATAAATGTGGGCAGAAACATAGCCAGGAGTGCAGCCCTGACACACTTCGTCCTGCCTTCAGACATCGAACTGTACCCCAGCCCAGACCTGGCAGCCAAGTTCTTGAACATGATCGCAAGAAACGAAGCACCACTAAGCACTTCCACTAATCCAAGAGTCTTCCCATTGAGTTTATTTGAAATTGATAAAAACTATGTGGTAAGTAAAGAGTTGAATACCAAAACAAGGATATTCATAACCTTATCCTAAAGCCTAATGTAATCCTTTCCACATTTTCCTCCTCTTGAAAAAACTTACCTATTTGGCAAAATATTACGATTGTAACAAAATTATTTGTATTAAAATTCAGGAAGTGCGTTTAATATATAGTATGCGTGTAATTATTTAAATATTTCAAAAGGATGAAAATATACCTAATCATCGTGTTACATGTTGTATATATGTAGGTATAAATTTAAATTGCAATATTTTTTGTACCCAATGTAAGTCTTTATATACCTACAACTTTTTTGTAGACATTTATTAAATAGTCGCAAAATTCAGAAAGGCGCTAGCATTTGTCGTGTCTTCGTAAAATTTTTGCATTTCTTATTAGTTAAGGGTATCTTAATATCAATGTAAGAAATATTTCGCTTTTAGCGTTCTAGACAGATCAGATCCCTATACCTTATTGAAAAAAACATGAGCTATCGAATCTCAAGGTTTAGTGAGAATTCGACGTTTGGGGATTAATTGTTTCATTACACATTCTTTCACCCGTAGAACTTTATCACTAAGTGACAGCTATATTCTCAGATTTCTAGTATCACGTGGATGAAACCGCTAGCAGAAGCTTGTCCTATTATAAAATAAAATTTCTAAAAATAACCTATCTCTTTTTCAGGTGCCTTGGACAAAAACGGAACTACAATCAATGCTGAAGAACAAAACTGCCATACCCTTCCACAAATACGTGTGTCCGACGTGCCATAACATCCCCAACGGTAAAGAGTGGATGGCCGCCCCAGAAGCTAAATGTAAGAACCTAGTTATTGACGTAACTCACGATCACGGTACAGACAACAACGATACTGGAACTAATCATGAAAGAACTGAAGAGTTCACCAAATCAAAATGTGTTTACTTATTAAACATTAGAATTAGCGCATCACACTTACTTTCAATCTTATTGAGCACCTACACTCTGCTATCTGCTGCTCACTATCTATAAATTCTGAAATAATAAAAATTGTGTATCGGATATTTTTGTCAATTAGTGTAAAAAAAAATCGAAAACTCAGTCATAAAAAAAAGTAAAAGTTAATTAAGTAGTATATGTCAAAATATGTAAACGTGGAATTACAATCAGCTTGCTGTGTTACTGACTGATCGACTTTCGTTGTTGCCATACAACGTGTGTAACGGTTTTCGCATCATTTCCATTGTAATCTCGCATACTCTACAATTTATTGCCAAAAGTTAAGCATCACGAGACGAAAAGTGATGCAGGCAATTAATCTAAGTGCTGTTAGTGTCGTGAGCTATTTATGCCGTCTGTAGCATGGCGTGGCCGTCGTATGGGGCATTCTAATTGCGTATTATAGTTCAACGACCGCGCCTTACTCGCCGTTCCCAGACGACCGGCTCAACTTCTTACGCCAATTTGCAAAATCGCAAACTTGCTGATTCGAGAATGCGTCAATATCAAATTATATCAACCACATCTCAAATTACTTCCAATACTCGTAACTCATTACAGTCTAGATAACTAATTCTCTTGTGAAGGACGTGCCAATAACTGTTTAATGGAATGTTGCAGATATGGGAGTATTTCACGTGGGCAAGCGGATAGGGAAGCAGTCGCATTGGGAGCCAATCTTCATCGGGACCAATGAAGAGCCCTACTACGATGAAAGACTGAGCTGGGAAGGCAAACAGGACAAAATGACACAGGTAACGAAATAGTTTAATTAAAAGATTGACTACCAGGTCATAAAATAAATAAGTATTATTTATTAAAAGTTTAAATTTTATTTCCAGGGATACATCCTTTGCGTTAAAGACTATGATTTCATGATCTTAAACAACGCTTTCCTCGTCCACAAGCCTGGCATCAAATACTACAAGAAAAACGTAAAGAGGGACAAGATTGGTTCGAAGCAGTCATCATATGTCAGAAATGTCATCCTTCCTGAACTGAAGAAACTATTCGGAGTCAAACATGGCTGCGTGCTGTGACGACACTTAACAATCAGGATCTTAAAAGTGATCAGACCTTAGTACACCTTAGAGGTACAAAATAGATACCGATGCAGGCTTTAAACAAGCTTACAGGGTTCAATTTTCCGCCTGATTTTGGAAAATGTTATGATGGAATTGTCTCCTAAAAAAACATATCACTAGTAATGCAAAGTAACATTGATAAGATTTATACGCACATTTACTGTGAAGAATGTGAATATGTATAACGAAACTAGTAACGTACTGTCCCAGAAGTCCTTATTACCAATGCATAGGATGCATTTTTAAAGTGACGCTTCAGAGGCCTTAACAAGTAACACTAGGGATAATGATCTAATGTTAGAAACATGTACACGTCCGTAATGTCTAAGTCAATATATGGTATTGAAGGAACAGTAATGTTCCTTCAGCGCACAAGAGGGATATTTTGTTACTAGATATTTCCTAGTTCTCGGATTCGGTTTGAGAAGAACGCCACTAATTTATACGAAATACCAAATATCATTTGTGACTAACTTGAGAAGATCTGTATGAAATGCAATCTAGAATCTGTACTCGCTTCGGGGAGGCTCAAAACAGCGTAGTTGTAAAGACATGCTTTAGCAATCTCTTATTTGTTTAATAGTGTAAATATTTAGCTTGTAAGTGTACACTATCTTTGGTGCGCAAGTTTAATGTAAGAGAGTACTTGACTCTTCATATTTAAGTGCTTTTTTACAAGCAGGCGTTATCATTTCATATTGATTTATGTGCCTACTGTGACCCGCCCTGGCTACTTACGGGCCCATATTATAAGCACAAGCCTTCTCCATTTATTGTTATTTCTATAAGCGAAAACTGCATCGAAATGTGTTGCGTATATCCTACTTCGTTTGCTATACTGTACAAATATAAGCTTACACAGATAAATTAGATTATTGGATAATGTCTTATCATCGAGATATCCAATACAGCAATGTCAAAATCAAAGCCAACCTAATGAAACTCATGAGATATCGATAAAAATATCGTTACCGTCTCGACAGAATTTCAGCATGTGATTCCAATTTAATTTCTATTTCCTTATCGCTTAAGTTTAAAGTTGTATAAACACTGTCGCTCATTTTTAAATTATGCCTAAATGCATCTCTCGTCTCGTCTCATATTTTGATATTTGTATTTATTTTTACTCATTCTGAAATGCATTTTTAGTCTGTACTTCAGTAGTAATATTCGCTAGACGTAAAGATATTTGTAGAATTTTAAAACAATTGTCTATGTACATTATGGGTGTAAGAAAATGTATTTGTAAAGTGTCTAAGTTGATATTTTCTGTGATTTTATCCGAATTTATTTTTTAATTCAAGTATTAAATGATAAAATCACAGAGAAACTCGTTGCATGTGAAAATGCATCTACGATTTGACTTAAAATCTATTGTAGCGTATAACGTAGGAAATTGTAATGACAACTGTTTATCCACATATAATTAAGTAGTGAACTATGGCCGACGATATTATAGCTGTAAAATAAAATTTTATTTTTATACGCACTTAATTTTACAAATTTAAAAACAAAGTTTGGTTACTAAGCAATGATGTTCATTTTTGTTGGGAAATCATCAAAAGACTTCTATCGCTCTAGGTGGAGCGAGAGAGTGTCAGAGTGTTTCACTGACTAAAACCCACCTGTGTTCCTTCAGTTGCCCTTTGCGCTCCAGGGCCGCGGTCACTCTTACGAACAATCCCGCAGCTCTGGTAGATATCGGCCCTAGCAGGCTCCAACCATAAATAAACCTAGTGTAGGTATAAATGTTTCTCGTAATTATTGTGTTATTTACTTACCCTGTATTGCTTTGACCGGTTCCTATATGTTTAAATACTAACTCATTTTTTTGCTCACTGTAGGCAATCTGCCGAGTACAAGACCAATCTAAATGCTAATCAATTGGCAATTGAATCTATGTCGGATGGTCGCTTACCAACTGAAGATTTAAAAAGCTATTGGATATAGGAATTCCGTTATTATAAACAAACACTAGATACTAGTCTGTACAAATTGTAGGTACCACTGTTACACAAGGTTTTAATTAGTCTTGTTAAAGCGTTTATCTGTTCAATTCATTTCATTAGTTTTTATAGACCCTCAAAAAACTTGCGGCCTATCTCTGAAATCAGCCTATTTCGCTTTATACACATTTAGATTACAAAAAAAAAACAATCTTCGACTCGTGTACGTAACATTATTGAATACAAAAAAATCATTTTGTTTTAATTTCGTAACTACGACAAAAATAGTTTTTAAACTCTTTGACTACGACAAAAATGTTGTTTTGATTTTGTAACTACGACGAAAATACTTCTCTTTTTCTCGAATATGAAAGGTACCTACCTAATAATTTTACTATTTATTTAAAATGAAGCTTGACTCGAATTATAACGAAATTAGTTTTTAATAAAAGTCAATAAAATACAGCCTACATAGTATATAAATTATTATGTAATATAATATGTAATATGTGACACCGATGTGTGTTAGCCTTATTGTGGTAACTAGTTGTAGTCGCTATATTATTTAATTAAAATAAAAAAAATGGTAAAGTGTTAAGCTCACCACGTTCGATATTTATTTTTAGATTATAATAAGTAGGTAATTTAAATAATTTCGTAGAATTCCTTATAGTATTTTGTATAGAAAGATTTAAAAAATAAATTTATAGGCGTATTTTCATTTCGGATTTGTTCAGATCTGATTTTATAGGAATTGAATTTTTGTTTAATGTTAAGATATTTTAAAACAGTTTTATAAACAAATTATAAATCCAGGCTCAAGCGCAGATGGTGGAACCATATCGTGATCGTTATTGAATTTTTGTAACATAACGATATTTTCAAAACATCGCCACGTATGTTTCTTTACCACCACATGTTAAGGAGCCTCTGGAAACACGATTTCAGTGAGGTTCCACAAACATTCGATTGAAAAATTGAATTAGTTGTATCCTAATAAAAAGAGAATCAGAATTTTGTCATCTATCTTTGTGCCAAATTCCATCCGAATACGTTCATCCGTTTCAGCGTGATGGAATGACATTCATGTTTACAAACTGACATTTTAAGGCTAGCTGTTTAAGTATTGCTTTAGTATTAAACTTATTAGTTTTATTCAATGGGTCCTGGTTTTGGTAAACGCATGTGGTGAGCTTTCGCTCCAAGGCTTCAAAGTGCCTCGTAGCTCGTAAGTGCAATATAAACCTAAAGTCTTTTAAATGTGATCATTTATAAATATTTATCAATGTATAATCTAAATACGTTTTGTAATGTTTTCGTAAGAATCTACAATATTGTGTAATCTGCCCGAAAATCGAAGTAAAATAATAAAATTCTTACATTGTAAAGTTATTGTGTTTTATTTTTTTTATACAAACGTTGAAATGTCATTAGAGCTTATAAACTTATAATTAGAGATATATTTTCTTTTACCAACAATCATTGTTTTAATGTAGGTAAATAACACTACGCATTGAGATTTACATTCGATTTTGTTTGCGTAGAAACGATTTAGTTTTAAATTAGAAAACTTTGCGGATGTCCAGCTTTGCGTTACAAAGGAATAATCTATACTCAAGCACAGTCTATTAAGACCCGCCTTAAAATACTGTAGAGCCAGACGATGAATCTATTGCTATTATTATGCTGGCTAGGTTACCTGAAGCATACAATCCTTTAAGCCAAAGAGCGTTTTCACATTATCCGATCCGATATCGGTGTCGGACGACGATAGCCGGCATCCAATAGCCGACACCATGTGCTATTTTCACATCTTCTGACAAAATCATTCCGATACGGCCATTTGCTCGATAGCTTAGTGCAGGCAGGTCATGGCAGACTATAATAGAAAACTTTATTTGCTGTTTCTATTATATTTGAGACGCAAAAAAAGAAAAAGACAGGTACATATTTCATACATTTTACTTACCCCGATATCGGATCGGCGTCCGACACCGATATCGGATCGGATAATGTGAAAACGCTCTTAGAACATTCAAATACGACGTTAACTTCGGATAATGTTGTAACGGCTTTACTGAAGCTAGAACTACATTAGACCGACGAACACGTGTGACACGTCCGATTTGTACGTTGAATGACGCCGCGTGGCGTGGATCAAATGTAGCTCTACAAGTCTAGTTGCCATCAAGCAGTAGCTGGAATAAAATGATAATTTGTCATTTCTGCAAAAAGAAAGGACATTACAAGTGGCTATGCAAAGCTTTCAAATTTAGCAAAACTGGACTCATACTGAAACCAGCCCAGAGTCTTCACCATGCACTATGCTGGGCTGGGTTGATAGCTTTCTGCAATTGACGCGCCACTTATTGGTTGCTACGGACCCATTTGTTTTTGAGATTAATTGATAAATGATCACTAATCTTTGGACCGCTGTTATCATATCAATAAATATTATTATTACTTACTAACTGCATAGTGTTATTTACATTAGTTTCTCCAAAATAAACCAATAACTTTCTACACGAGAAAATAACCTACATTGACTCGTTTTCTAACTTATAATAACAGAATCAGATAGCTAATTAAAACTTAAAACCATTTAGGTTAAATAACTAACATCAGACCCAAACTGTATACCAGAACAAAAACACTATAATTGAGGTTCTCAGAACATGAGCGCCGTCGGTAAGAATTAGGTGGGTAGTAGCTGTCATGAGGTCTGCTGGAGTCTCTGTACCGCTCAAATTCATCGTACGTTGGTATGCGACTTGCTGGTCGTTCTTCATAAGTTGGTGGAGCTTCTTCGGCTGGAGGTGCAGCGTCTTCGGCTGGAGGAGAAGCCTCTTCGGCAGTAGATGATGCCTCAGGAGTCTGTTCCACTTTAGCTTCCTCACTCGATGTATCACCACCCTCTTTATCATCAGTAGTCGACCAGTACACCGGGTAGCGCATGTTTACATCTTGTGACATGATCATCTGAGGGACTTTACAGGTATCAAGATCAAATGAAGAATTTGTAGGGCAATCAGGAAGGTAGGCGAACCTGTTGAAGCGGGTCCAAAACCTCATGCAGTGAAATGAATTGCGATATAAAATAATTACAATAAATATTAGGGAAATCCGTAATGTCAGACGATGGCATTCTGATGACATTTTGATGACAACTAATTTGACGGCCAACAAACCATAAGCAAAGATTTTATATATCCTACTAGAGTTAATCAAGTAGAGGTTATAACTAATAAGGTACCTATCAAACCTAACATCCAAAACTGAAACAGAACCACTGATAAAGTTAAAAGATAATAATAATATTCCACAACTATCACACAAAGCCGTGATCTAGTCCCAAGCTAAGCAGAGCTTGTGTTATGGGTACTAGACAACTGATAAACAGAATTATATATTTCTAAATACATACATAATAATTTTAATTTTCTTCACCAATAGCAGAATCGTCTCAAAACTTCTGTCCTTACTTTAAATTAATATATATGTAGTATATATATATTATATTAAATATATATGTATGTTTATTATAAATATTTTTTTTGCTCTTTCTTATATAAATTTTTCTGTATATGCGCCTACCATAATGTCTCTGCACCACCCTAGGTTGACTGGCAGAGAATGCCTAAGGCATTAAGTCCGCCTATGTACTTTGTGTTGCATGAAGATTAAATAAATAAAATAAATAAACATAATATAGATAAATTACACCCAGACACAGAACAAATGATCATGCTCATCACATAAACATTTGTCCTGGGTGGGAATCGAACCCACGACCTCCGGCTTAGCAATCAGGGCCACTAACCACTAGACCAACAAGCCAGTCAAAGATTCAGAGGCCCTACCAAGAGCTTTTAACGCGATTCATTTGACGACCTAAACTCGACTCTATCTCTATTTTTTGCTCACACGACTAATATTTTAATACGTCTTCATGGTAAGGCCCCAGGTTTCTACTATACTAGTAATACCTGTAGATAACGATAACTGAGAAAGCCTTTGCAATATGAGGTAAATCTTATCAAGTTATTAAAACCACCACTGTAGGACCACTAGTTAGTATTATTAATTAGAGTGAACCAATACGAGCTGAGCATCAAACTTATATTAATATTTTGACAAAATGAACCACCAAATAGACCCCGTCTTCTCCCAACCTCGTGATGTGAAAAAATCGAAGAGTGAGTTTCATCTTCTTCTTCATCTTGCTGGTCTGTACCATCATCATTTGAATCTTCACCACCACCGCTGTCGTTATCATCCATCAGACACACAGGATACCGCATCCTTGCATCTTCGAAGACCATCTCCTGAATGTGAGGTGGTGTCACGGCCTCCGGGTTAAAGGTACAACCTGAAGGTACATTGGAGACTCCTGGTAGATGCGCAATAGTGTTGAGATTTATGCGCAGGCGCATGTTTAGCCAGTGATAAGAGTTTCGGTAGAAAATAATGATAATAATGACGACGGAAAGCGGTATCTTGTTGGCTGTCATTTTGATGACAAATTGATTTTTAATGTGGAAATAGATAATTTGGAACTAATTTTATTTATAGAACAAGAATTACAAGAAGTTCTTACTTTAATTATTAAGACAAAGCGTAATCATTTTCAAGATTTTAATTTAGAAGTGTCCTATAAGTTCTTCTTTTATTATGTTCAATAGGAATCATATACAAACTATTGAATAAATGTCTAATAATACTTACAAAATTATACAGAACGATCGTTTGACCCTGTAGGTAATTATTTCAAGCATTGAATAACACACAAAATTACAATACTTATATGCTACAAATGTTATTTTAAATAAATCAACAACATAAACTGTGAAATCCCAAATTACGCTGACATTCCAGACGAGATCCGCGGTGAATACAAATTGGGTAGCATAGGGGTAGGGAGACCACACATAAAGGCCGACCAAGACTGTCTAGTAACACAGAGAATTATTTGAATAAAGAACACATTTGTATCAAAGTAAATCATGGTATAAATAAAACTTATTCAAAAACTAAACAAAATATATATGAATAGATAATTTTAGCTTTAACACATACCTCTTTAATTTTGCATGGTGTTTTTTCTTGTTCATCGTCATTCATTTCTAACGAAAGACTCCCACTGCTGAACATAGACCTCCCCCATGTGTCACAACGACCAATCCTGTGCGTCCCACATCCATCGGATTCCCTAGATCCTCACCAGGTCATCGGCTCGTCTTCTGAGCAGTCTACCAACACTGCGCTTTCCACTACGCGGTCAACACTTCAGAATCTTTTGGCCCCTTCGATCATTTTCTTGTTACACCAAATAAATGGATTACTATTCTATCTATAAAGAGGCAGGAAGCACGGGCAAGCCAAAAGGGGATATTTGGGAGGTCCGGAAAACGTAATTTAGCATATTTTTAAATTATTTTCTTGAAACCCCCAATGTTAGGACTTGGCAATGCCTATAGAAGAAAGGACTTAGCTTCTTTCTGTATGAAGTTTTCGTCGGAACTCGTATTCATTAACGAATTAGGTTTGTAACCTATTTATAGCGACTTTGGATTTATACCAATCAAAACGTTTGCATACATGTTGATGTTGTCAAAGAATGTTAAATGTTTGGCTTTTTATGTTATAAGATAAGAAGTATCCCAACAATTCAGCTGGTCACCCTTCTCAAGACACGAGTCAGATAAGGAAGTTGATCCAGGTAGACGGCACGTGCCCAGCATGGCGGATACACTACTCCGACTACTCCGGTTTTCCCGCATTTGGCTCAAAATTATACGTCCCTCGCCTCGCTCAAACAAAAACGAAGATAGTACAGAGCGACATGACAGCATGTCTTGAGGAATGTACTGAAGTTACGTTAAATGTGCCGACAGATAGATGGGAATCTGAAGTCTCGATAAATGTTTTACACTCGGTATTCCTTTATAATGTTTTTGTTTCTTGTTACATATTCCAACTATTTATGTTGTACTTATTAAGATGATATAAGAGCTATTATTATAACGCAATTATTTTAAGTAAGAACCTTTTTGGTTTTTGAGGTCGGAAATCATCGTTTATGGAACACATTCATTGTGCATACAGCTAAAAAGTGGAATTCCGTCTGGGTTTCCTGAAATACTTTTTGTGTTGAACTTCGTTCAATCAGTCTGTTACGGTTCTGATATGTTCGGCTTAAGCTTGTCAGCCAAGTTTTGTGCAGTTGAAAGTCAATATTCGCATTTGCAGTCGCATTCGCGAATATTTAGTTTGAATATTCGCATTCGCGAATGTGAGAAATCAGACATTCGTTACATCTCTAATACCTATTAAGTAGATAGATAACATAAAATACATTTTAGTTCTGCTGGTTAATATTTTTTCTAAAATAATATTATAAAGAGTTCTTCTGTGAAGCAGTAATGCTAGCAAAAGAGGAGGCCGACCGCATCAGGCAACGGCGCCCTCACCGCCGCCGCCGGGTTTCTGATACCGATTTCCAGCCACCGCAGACGCGGGCTTGCGGACGGCGGGCCATGGGTAGCTCGCTGTCCGACCGTCCAATAACTGTCCGGACCGAGCCCAAGACGTCGACGGCGCGCACTGTTCCCGCGCACCTCAAGGAGTTGTCAGCAACAGCAGGGGCCCAGCTGGGTCGAAGCCTACTGGGGCCAGGTTTATCCGAAAGGAAGCTCGAGCCCCGGTATGAAGAGGCTAGAAGGAATGGGGTGGGTTTTTAGTCAGTAAGAGTCTGACACTATCTCCCGCTCCACCCAAGAGCGGGGGTTGTCATTGGATGACTTTGCCTATCGGAAAAAAAAATATATAAAGAGGATTTTTTGTTTGTATTTCGATTTAACTCAAAAACTACTGGGCTGATTTTCAAAATCCTTCACCAGTAGAAAGCTATTTTATCACTGAGTAACATAGGTCTATATTTTTTATTTTCACGAGAGCGAAGCCGCTGGCAAAAGCTAATGAGGAAATAATCATAGACGCGTCTGCGTTTTACGAGCGTTCCAGTAACCTATTTATGCAGCAATCGATTCTCGCACTCGTGCCTTGGCAAAAGATTTCAACCTTTCATTTAATTTGCTTTATACGGACTGAAACTTCTAAAATGTCGAATTAAACTTTTATTTTATACTAGCTAACCCAGCGAACTTCGTACCGCCTAACAGTCAATGAATATAGTATTTCTTTCGAAATAACCAACGGATTGCGATAAAACAAAGTATCGGTAATATATTAAGTTACAAACCATTTTAATGTAGGTATATAAGTTATCTACATCGATTTCGTACATTTTATGTGATGCGCGCTACTAAAAACTTCTATAGATTTATTATAGTGCTTCGAAAATTATATTCCTTAGGTTTTAAATGCAGAATTATGTAGGTACAAAATATCAAGCCTCTGAACCCATTCGTTTAGGCCATAGGTTTGTATCTGTGAATAAATTAATGAATAACTGCATAAATCTATAATAATACAAACTTCTGCCAGCGGCTTCACTCGCGTGATCATACTCTATGATGACACTGGTGAAAAAATTTAAAAAATCGGTTCAATACTATTTGAGTTTAATGCTTACAAATAAAAATACAAATCTTGTAATATAATATTAGTATATAGATTAAAAATAGATAAAGAGGATTTTTTTTTTTTTGCAACGAATTAAATCAAAAACTTCTGAAGCGATTTTAAAAATTCTTTAGCCAGTAAAACAAGTTAGTTTCACTTAGGTAAAAGTGTGCGAGTCCGTATACAGTACAATAAATATTGATTTTTACTTATTAAAAGATTAACAAGCTTTTAATGAAAATATTTTTTTCATAGCAAGCTTTTATAGCTGGGTATACCTATATAAATAATACTCGTCAAGAAGTATCATACGAGCCCAAACTCGATGGGGTTGTGTCGTTTAACTACCAAGTTCCTATAGCCATCTTCCGGTTCCATCATCAGATCAGCTCCATGTCATAATATTTTTACATTGTCATCTGATTTACACGTACATGGAAAATTTCAGCTCAATCGGTAACCGGGACGTGGATCATATTTAACTTGCAAGATTTGATGACAGACAAACATCGGGACAAGTGAAACTAAATAAAAGCTTGTAAAAAGAATCAAGGCTTGCAGTGTCAAATTGAATAATTATGTGAAATTGTTATTTCATTCCAAAGGCGTCCTTGACATTCAAGAAATAAGACATAAATTCAATCAAGTCAAAGGTTATTAAATGACACGCCATTAATCCAAGAATAGAATGAGACGATAATTAACACTTAACAACTGCTTAACTTGCTGGAGAACTCGTCTTGCCTCAAAATCTAGTTACTAGACTAGATTTTGTGTCTAGACTATTTCTCATCACTATCTAGAGACCTTTGAGAAAAAGACTGAACTGAGTAACTTTTAAAACTTTAACATAATAATCAATAATCATTTATTGATTAACACAGGTAGTGAATATTATTTGTTTAGCACAGGTCTCACCATTCGAGATTGCATCACTGCTTACCATCAGGTGAGATCGCAGTCAAGCTCTAGTTTATATCAATAAAAAAAAAATAGTGAATACAGATCTTAATTAAAGCTGGCTTTGTTCGCCTCCAAGGATGCATAGAAAAAAAAATACAATATTAATCATGCGAGAGTTAGACTCCAATATTGTTTGCTAGGTCAAAATGTCAAAATTAATTCAATGATGATAATTAAATATAATCAAAAATTATAAACTTCACAATATATGGAGTAATGTAAATTCGCGCATTTAATATAAGAATTAAATAATAAAAAATAATAAAATTAACTGTTTCTACAGTCAAATAAAATAAATAGAACATAATTTCGGAAGTAAAGATTTTTTATCCCTTTTTATCCTCCTTGTACATATACAAACGTGCATATCGTTACCTATATACCATCTTTACCTAATTATGAAATTGCCGTTTTTAAAAACGGGTTATTTTAAACTACGATATCTTCGGATTGATTAATAATATTCCACAACTATCACACCACGCCGCCTAGTCCCAAGCTAAGCAGAGCTTGTGTTATGGGTACTAGACAACTGATAAACATACTTATATAATTCTAAATACATACATATAATAGATAAATTACACCCAGGCACAGAACAAATGATCATGCTCATCACATAAACATTTGTCCTGGGTGGGAATCGAACCCACGACCTCCGGCATAGCAGTCAGGGCCACTAACCACTAGACCAACAGGCCAGTCAGATTTGATTTGAATAAAATTTGTATTAAAGGTACACAGTACAAAATAGATATAGATATTATGTTGATTTGTACTTTACTCGATCTTATCAGAAATTATGATTTCTGTTTTTAAATTCCACGTAATAAGATGGTCAAGCTTCACTGTCGTCCAGAATTAGTGACGCATCATTAGATCCTTGAGTTGGAGTTGAGGGTCGTCTTGTGGCTGTAGGTGACACTCGTCATCTCCTGTTCTCTTCCGCCTTGAGGAGCTATGGTAATTGATAGGCAGCGTAAAGTTATAAACTATCGTTTTTTAGGCATTGCCACTTTTAGGGTCGGTAATCATCAAATTACTCCTTCAGCTCTGGTTAGGTTAGAGGACATGTCTATACTAATATTATAAAGAGGTAAAATTTGTAAGTTTGTATGTAGGGGATAATCTCTGGAAGTACTGGTCCGATTGCTAAAATTTTTTCACCGATAGAAAGCTTCTTTATTCCTGAGTGACATAGGCTATATTTTATGTACGCGGGCGAAGCCGCTAGCAAAAGCTAGTCTACTATAAAAAGCGCCAGATAACCGTAGAATAAAGTAAATTAACCTTTTTTTCGCCAGGCGCATTACTTTGTTTAACTTATTTCATCACCACTGTTCTCAAAACGGTGAAGGAAAACATCGTGAGGAAATCGACATGTCCTTGAACCAAAAATTCGAAGACATGTGACATTCACCAACCCGCACTGGGCCCTCGTTGTGGATCTTGGCTCTTTCCCTCTCCTAGAGAGGAGGCCTGAGATCCAGCAGTGGGAACATTAAAAAAAAGGCTGATGATGATGACGCTTTTCTTAATATCTCGGGTACCTATACCCGAAAAACAAACCAAGAACTGCTTTTCATTACTAGATCATGTAAAGGATCACGATACAAGTCGATTCAAGGCAGCTTTATGTCTTTATTTCCGTTTTTTAAATTAAGAATGTCAACAAATGTAGGAGGGTCAATGACCGTTTTTCCACGGTTATCGGGCGCCTACCTTAATAAAACCCACCTGCGTTCCTTCAGTAACTTTTTTGTTCCAGGGTCACAGTAACTCTTTCGAACAATGCTTAAAAACCCACAAAAAATTAATGTTAGTGTACGTTTGAGAAACCCTAACAAGAATCAAATTATAAAGCAATCAGTCTCCAGTGTCATCTCCTTTCTACCATCGAACAACCCGAAGTACGGCGAGTATCCACTCTTACGTTTTTGAGACTTCTACGGTCCGGACTAAGCGTATCGCTTCGCCGTTTATACCGCCTACATCGAAGGACTGAAACAATTTACCTGCTGCGGTCTTGCCGTCCATTATGTGTTTTCAAGGCTAGAGTAAATATGCTCTTAATAAACTAGTGCGCCTCACCATTAACGATTGCATCGCAGTCAAGCACTGTTTTAAATATGAAATTAAAAAATAATAATATAATGCCTTATCAACGTTATTGAAACAATTCGATTCGATTGATCGATTCGATTGATCGATATCCTAAGCTGTAATAGGTAACGATAAAAATAATAGTCTTAATAAAAAAGCATAAATTGGCGGAAAAAAACAGACATTTTAAATTTTTATAATTTTAATGAACTTAGTGTAACAAGCCGATTAGGCTTTAGGGCGTGCCAAATAAGTATACATACATACATACACTTGTAAACATAACCCTTCTTCTGGCTCAGTCGGGTAATAAAAAGAATACCAATTTTAAACTAGAACTACATTAGTGCCTACTCCGCTATTGTTGCCTCAAACAAACCTGCTGTGTCGCAAACAACGCGACAAGCAAGTAAAATGAAAGGGGGCAAGCAGAGCGATGAGGATGGCTTCACAAAGGTAGAGTAGAAGAAGAGAAAGAAACCTACTTGTCAGAACCAGTGCGGTACCGCGCTGGCAGGACTCAACAGCTCCACAGGGAGACCACTGTACAGTCTTCTCAGGGAAGTGCCCTAACAGGCGTTGCACAGAGGGGGTTCCGGAATGGTCTTTTGAGAAGTAACGGGGCTCCTTCTACGTACTGATGGTGATCACCGGGGTGGTTTTAGTGAGGTAAAAATCCCACACTCCCCGGACTTATCCCCAAAGTCTGGGCGCCTTTTGAAGGTTTCCCCTCGAAAACAAAAAAAAAGTATCAACAGCTGCTACGTCCAATAGTGCCCTTGACGCAGCTGTATGTTTAGAGGCTACATCACTCCACGAAGGTTGAGGAGGTCGTGGAGTATCCTCAAGTCAAGACGAACTGGACTTTGAGAGTCGAGCAGTTGGAGCCGCGCCATAACACTAATTTCAAGTCGTTTGTGGTGCGGGTGCCGACTCATCATTTGGACACCTTCCTCAAAAGAGAGTTTTGGCCGAAAAAAGTTGTGTATCGACGATTTCGTGGAAGGATACCGACCTCGCAGCGGAACACGACGCCGTCACTTCGTGTGCAATAGTTTAATTAATAAGTAGATGTTATTCATATGTATTAGTTCATTATTTTTAAGATTATTTTATGTATAGTATCTATGGGCCATAGTAGCCTGAAATAAAGAATTATTATAATTGACTAATGACTGGCCTGTTGGTCTAGTGGTTAGTGACCCTGACTGCTATGCCGGAGGTCGTGGGTTCGATTCCCACCCAGGACAAATGTTTGTGTGATGAGCATAATCATTTGTTCTGTGTCTTAGTGTAATTTATCTATAATATGTATGTATTTAGAAATATATAAGTATGTTTATCAGTTGTCTAGTACCCATAACACAAGCTCTGCTTAGCTTGGGACTAGACGGCATTGTGGCAATTAGACCGACACACACGTGGACCACAACGACGGCGACGTTGCGTGGAGTGGATGTAGTGTAGCTCTACAAATATCGTTTCCATATAAAATGTATGGAGACCGACGCGCCCTATTGGCGTGCGTGGCACACGTGTAGTTCCACCATTAAAATTTCACGATTAAAAAAAAATGTTTTTACACCACTTTCACAGTCCTGTCAATTAATTTCTCCTTTATCTGACCCCATCATAGCAATTAAATACGAGCACACTCCATAATTAATTTCAAACCTAAATGTTAATTCATAATGTATCCATTCTCTCTATTCCTTAGTTCCCAGGACCTTCACTGAGTCCAACTCATCCATGACCTTTTCTGGTGACGTAAGACATTTTTTGTAAATAACGTGGTAAACATAATTTATAGAGTGACCATATTGATGAAGAATGACGTTCGATGCGAGCTCTACATCTTTGTCATACTCGTCACACAAGATCCGCTATGTATAAATTCTCATCCTGCTGATTCACACAGAAACTGAGGTGACCTAAATACAACAGGAAAATTGTTTTTAATACACACTGGAAAACTCGCTTTTAGGCACGGAATTTGTGTTTTTCGTACTAGTGCGGGAAAGTGCGCGAGCTCGCTTCCACCACATATCTTTCTCGTTAGAGTATTGAAAAACGTCGTTTTATGCACGTGAAAAATCACTGCAACAGTCGGCTCTATAACCTCAGAATTTTGCCTTGATTGCATTGACGAACTTTCTCTACTCGTATCAATCTAGGATATATAAAATCTTTGGTTACATTACACATACTGTATCTACATTATCTGTGGCAGCACACCCAATGTACGAGTTTGTTTTGGCGGGATTTTAATGGGTGAAGTTCAGTAACTGTTTTAATTATTCACAAATTGATACCTAGTCGATATTGTGTTATAAAATTGGTGTAGTATATCCCAATGGTCTGCGCAACTGGACAATATACGGAATCACGAACTCGGCAAACATCTAGCGGCCAAATACTACAAAAGCATTAGAATGTGCACATCCATATTCTTGGTATCCATAAACATTAACAAAAAAAATGTCTATGCGTGAGTTTTTGGCGGAATTTTCCTAGTGAAGTTCAGTCAGTAAATATTATTCGCAAATTGATTTTTAATTTACATTTATCATTGCAATAGTTTTGTGTCTCAAGTGTCTATAAAACTGGACAATATGGGACATTATTGAAACAAACTCGATTCTCCGGTAAATGGAGCTTAGAATTGTATTGTAGTATTCACTAATTCAGCAAAACTTGCCGAAAAACTGACTCGATACATTTGCTGCCAAATACTGCAATTACTATAGAATATGTCACATTCTCAAACTAAAACTACATTAGACCGACGCACATATGTAACACGCTTGATTTGTACATAGAACGACGTCGCGTGGCGTTGCGTGGCGTGGATCAAGACAGTGTAGCTCTAGAAGTCTAGTTGCCGTAAATTTATAGAGACTGACACGCCCAGATCTGCGTGTATAGCACATCAGTCGTTGGTAATTTGCCTATATTTGCCTAGGCTCGCATTGATCTAAGCTCGGCCAACATTTATTGCAGGCTTTACACGGTTGCGTCTGTCTAATGTAGTTCTAACTTTAGCCAGTAAAAGTTTGATACTCCCCCGCTCTCTACCTCGAACGGGACGGGTTTAACGTTTCTACATATTAAATCCTCCTCCTTGCGTCGTTTATCCTCAATGCTGAGGATCGTGACCTCGACGAATAATTTTCCTGTGGACTATATTTCGTCATGTTGTCCTGTGTTCGGCGATGTGGATGGCGTCGCAGACTGTGGTCTCCAGTGTAGCACGGATTTGGTCTGACCAACGTAATGGATCTGGGTCTTTTCCCATCAATTTTTCCCCTCAGAAGCAACTTTTCCAAGTTATAACCTTTATGCGCCTCCCAACTTACGGTAGGAGGAGTTCGCATCGGCGTCGGGTCGACGATGAAGTACCTGGGACTCGTTCTCGACGGCCGATGGAATTTCGGAGAACACTTCCGACGTTTGGCTCTCAAACTCAACCGGGCCGGGGCTGCTCTCAAGCGGCTCCTGCCCAACCTTGGGGGTCCAGACGCCTCCTGCCGGAGGCTCTACGCGGGGATCGCTCGGTCCATGGCCCTCTACGGGGCGCCGGTGTGGGCGCCGTCGCTGAAAAGGCGACCGGCGGCCTTACTGAACGCCTGCCAGAGGGTCATGGCAATACGGATGGTGCGGGGTTACCGCACGATCTCCCGCGAAGCGGCGAGCCTTCTGGCTGGCCTACCACCGTGGGATCTGGAGGCAACAGTCCTTGCACACATGCACGATAAGCACGTGGAGATGCAACGCCGGGGTGAAAGTCCACTACCGCGACAGGTCGAGGTATGGCGGACAGAGCTCTGGCGGGATCTCACGGTGAAATGGCGTCAGCGACTATCGCAACCCAGTGCTAGGCACGCCACAATTATGGCGGTAAGTCCCCTCTTTGAGGCGTGGCTGGAAAGACCTCACGGCGTCCTTACTTTCCGCATGACGCAAGTCCTCACCGGACATGGCAAGTTCGGGATGTTCCTGCATCGGATTCGAGCGGAAGAGACGCCCGGGTGCCGCCACTGTGTGGAACGCCCGGAGGACACGGTGGAGCACACAGTGGAGGTGTGCCCTGCTTGGGCGGAGCAACGCCGTGCCCTCGTGGGGGCGATAGGCGGCGGAGACCTCTCGCGCCGGGCCTTGGTTCAGGCCATGGTCCGAAGCGAGGAGGAGTGGCAGGCGGTCGCCTCCTTCTGCGAAGCAGTAATGCTAGCAAAAAAGGAAGCCGACCGCATCAGGCAACGGCGCCCTCACCGCCGCTGCCGCCGGGGTTCCAGTCCCGATTTCCAGCCACCGTAGACGCGGGCTCGTGGACAGCGAGCTACGGGTGGCTCGCTGTGCGATCGTCCGTAACTGTCCGGACCGAGTCAAGGCGTCGACGGCGCGCACTGTTCCCACGCGCCTCAAGGAGTTGTCAGCAACAGGAGGGGCCCATCTGGGTCGAAGCCTACCGGGGTCGGGGTTAACCGAAAGGAAACTAGAGCCCCGGTATGAAGGCTAGAAGGAACGGCGCGGGGTTTTTAGTCAGTAAGACTCTGACACTGTCTCCCGCTCCACCCAAGAGCGGGTTTCGTCAATGATGATTTTCTCCGTCGACAGAAAAAAAAAACAGTTATAATTTTTCTTTCTGGCTGATTTCTTTGGCCATATTGCCAAAGAAATCAAAGATTCTTCTTTGGCATATGGTGGTGATATATTAAATAGCAATGTATAAAGTCATAAAGTTCAGAATACATCTAGCAAAACCTCGATACATTGATGTCATTCGGTTCATAGTATTATCATAAAGTGTGTCGGTCAACCTACCTACGTAACAGTAGATAAAAAGGTACAGTATTGTGAAAGTTTAAAGGTTCTTGAATAGTTATAACATTAAAGATACACTGCGTACACCTGTACCACGTAAAAATATCGATCTGGGTGCGTCGGTCTCCATACATTTTATACGGTCACTAGACTTGTAGAGCTACACTAGATCCACGCCACGCTACGTCGTTCTGCGTACAAATCAGGCGTGGTCCACGTGTGCGTCGACATAGTTCTAGCTTTACTTTGACGCTTGCTTTCAAACTCCCCCGTGTCTGGAAGCAAGTACTGCAACTGCATTGGTCTTGCTGTGCCTATTCACTCTCCAACCGTGTCAGATCACCGTCCCATTGGACTATGAGAATAAAGGAACAGAGAGTGTATCTCTGTTGAGATTGGCCACCGTGATCGAAGTACGATCGGGTAGATTATTACAGTAATCTTTGAAGTATTCTGCTTTTCTCTACTATATTATGCACTTGGCTTCGCTCGGGTGCAATATACATATAAACCTTTCTCTTGAATCACTCTCTATCTATTACAAAAAACATCAAAATCCGTTGCGTAGTTTTAAAGATTTAAGCGTACGTAGGGATATAGGAACAGAAAAAGCGACTTTGTTTTATACTATGTAGTGATGATGTAATATACACCGAATGCTTTCTGTATCTATTGGTGAAAATCCATTCAGTAGTTTTTAGTTTTTCGCGTTCATACAGACAGACACGGTGAGGGACTTTACTTTATAATATGCTTGCTTTTGCCCGCAGCTTTGCCCGCGTAGGTACATAAAATAAAGCAGCTTTCTAGCGGTGAAAAAAATTTAGCCTTCGGATCAAAATTTTCAGAGATTACATTCTACAAACAAAAAAACGAACTTTATGTACCTACCTTTTTATAATATACATAACAGTGTAGATAAGAATGTGAAAATCGAGCAATACCTACGTGAAAAAGGAATGTGTTCAGTTACTAATTGAATTGCACAATTCGTAATATTAATAAAAATAATGTCAGATATATCAATTTAGTCCTCTCGCAGGTGGAAACCTGTCAAACTTCACAAATCCTTCGCATCTTCTTGAGTTGCTGATGTAACTTGGAGATGGGAGGGTTTCGACACCGGCCGGTGTGTCCCCAAGGTCGCCGATCGCCATTCAATACCTGAGCCACACTCGTGCGCACTTCAGTACGGGGTAGCATACAGCATGGACAAGACTTTGGTAGTGTTTGCGTGCCTCTGCGGCTTCGGTAAGTACCTACTTTTCTATAACTTTTCGTTTTAATCATCGCAAAAAAAACTTCTATGAATCTATAAAAAAAAAAAAAACTTTTAGGGAAAAAGACTTTGATATAAAGATTCAGAAAAATATTTATACCAAAGTCTTTTATACCAAAGTCTTTACCTATAAGAAAGGTATAAATAATATATTAATAGATCGTGATACATACGCACGTTTCAGTGCAAGCTCTGTGCAATATAATCTCACTATCATAAAGTCTAATGAGCTCGTTTTCCCATTAATTAACTGCGTTAAAAGAACACACGTGTCCTATAAATATGTAATTAGGGGTAAATAAATAGCCAGCTACCTGTAATTAATCTAAACGAGTTCTTAACAATAAGACGGAATTGTTTTAGCGGATAAACAATGGGTTAAATTAAAGTAGGTAACAATTGATCAATTAAACAACTCTTTCAATCAAATAATGTAATTATGTAGTTAATAATGTTTTATAAGGAAGACATTTAACTTTTGACTATATTTGTATCTTTTACTGAGTGGCTACGTTGATATAGGTACATAGCATAAGCATATAATAATCAGCCTTTTAATGTGCCCACTGCTGGGACTCAGGCTCCCTCTCGGGATAGGTACATATCTGAGCATAAATAAAATTCCATCCATTCTTTTGCGGGAAAGTTTGAAAGAGTTACCGTAGCTCTAGTACGCGAAGGGTAAATGAAGGAACATGAGTTTTAGTCAGTAAAAGTCTCGACACGCTCTCTCGGTCCACACTAGAGAAGAGAAGTCATTTCTCAGTTCAAAAAAAAATCCTTCTTGTGTCATTTATTTTATTCTAAATGCTGAGGGCATAATTATAATTAATCCCATATATCATAATTAATTTAGCTATACTATATCAAAATCCAGCTAGGTCACCGTTTTTTACTCCGTTTAAACCTGTTTAAAATGTACCCAGAAACAACAATGCAAGTAAAATATTCTCGCATTCGTTAAATCTATATTTATTAGGGTCATGCAAAAGTACAAAAATCGGCCAAAGCAATTTAAGCCTCAATCGGTTTCGGTACCTACCAACAGACACAATAGGCAAACTTACAAGCCACTTAATTTTGTCTTTTTAATTTTACTGCGATTCAATTTTTTTGCTGGCAATACAATTATTTTGAACAATATAATAATAATATAATTACGAGATGATAAATGTGTAAAAAAGTAATTTATAAGTATGATAGTAGGTCTAATTACTTAAATAGATTAAAAACCGATAAATAATAAAAAATATTAAACGAAAATAAAAATATATGTCATGGCATGGCATGGTGGGTGGCTTAAATTCCCCCGCTGTAGGTACTTTGTGTTACATGAATATTACATAAATAATAAATATGTTCATGCAAATTTTTTTGCATGAAAAGCAACGATTCTAACTCTCTCTGTATACCTACTTAAAATCAAACAAATCCCCTTTAGAGGGCTTATACAATATCTTCTAGAAGAATCCTCAAGTTCTTCTAGAATGAATTTTGTTATTCAAACCGACTTTCAATGGCAGCAATAAGCATAATATCTATTTTAACTCATTTACATCATTCTTTCGTAAAATAAAATCATTCAAATTTCCAACTAAGAAAACGTTCAAAATGTCCTAAATATTCTCAGAGTCAATAGTTGACACGGCCAAGCAATGATTACCAAAGCCTTATCTAACTTTAGGCCCCAACACAAAACCTAAGACGTCATGTTTGTAAAACCAATAGCTCATTTATTATGCTCCGTAGATTTTGTAATATTTTGTTCAGTTTAGCATTCCGTGGAAAATTTCGTACATATTTCTACACAGTTTCTCTTACCTATGTCGTAAAACGGCCAATCTTTATCACATCATCATGAACTTGAATTCATTTAAAATAGAATGCAACTACTAGCGGCTACACGAATATATTACTAGCCTCAAGGTCAGAGGAAGATGAGGAATCTACATAATTAACTCACTTAGAATTCACTTTTGACATCCTTAATTTATTACATAAGATTTTGTTTACCTGCTGACTTGAGAAGTAGGTTCTGACCCGTTCATATTACTTGTATTAAAATAACATAATCACTTGTAAAAGGTCACTAATGCGTTAATAATGTTGCACATCAATAAACCTTTCCGATGATTATGATTATTGCAATGCTTGTCTATATATAAAGTGATACAAGTACCTATATATGTTTATAAATAGATATAAATGTTCGGCAGTTGGCAATACTGACAATTACTTTAAGAATGATTTTTTTTTACTTTTTACGCAATAAGGTTTTCGGTGAAAAATAAACTTGACTCAACGCGTATAAGGATTTGGTACAGTGACTAAAACTATAAGATGCTGTAGGGTCTCTTAAGAATTTCGCATAATGTGAGTAACCAAATGATGCAAGATGTGACATATTGCATGACGATGTGTCAGCAGGCGTTTCGCTTTCACAGTTTAATCTGCGGAGCCAATCTGTGCCTGTACCTGCCTAGCTAATAAACAGTTGTCAGAATCCTAATTTTATTATAGCCGGAGCTATGGGATTGTTCTAAAGAGTTACCGTAGCCCTTGCGATCGTTGTGTTCCTTCATTTGCCTATTCGTCATAGTTGGGTGAAGTGACAAAATCTTCTGAAATTTTTCGAGAAAATTCTACATATCAGTAAAAATGTATGGCTTGGCTGTTTCGTTACTTACTTCAGAAACTAAATATTCGCATCTCCTCCACGATGGTAGCGAAACAGCGAAGCCATACATTTTTACTAATATGTAGAATTTGTGAAGTTAGGGTCGGTAGAGTTAGGCCATGTAGATTCAGAAGCTTGGCTCTACATGAGATCTGATATCGTTTTCACAGGGCAAACCTTATGTGGTCGTCTTGGCAACATTTTACATGAAATGTTTTTAGTAGGATTATTATTTTATTGATTCTTTCAGTATCGTTCCAAGTTACATTCTAGGGTTTTTCTCAAATGTCAAAACGGGCCTCTTATTTTTTAACAAGTTTAATTTAAATATGTGTTTCCGCACGTTTTACTGAACATCAAAAAGGCTGATTATGTATACTGTATGTTATGTATATCATCAACAATCGTAACGGTATGACTATATTGAGTTCCTGAAAAACTTTTCTTCATTTCGGTACAGTAATTACCTAATAACTTTTACGGTAAAAATTTGCATAAGAATGTCTTGCTAGTCGAATCTCATAACAGATACTAAGTAAGTGAATAAGCACTAGCCTGGATAGTTGGCTTAGTGTCTATTGAAATTCAAACATCAACAAATTCTTCTATTTCTGTCACTAAAGAAAGCTACGTCATACTTAGATATTTTATGCAAAATATGCCAATGACCGAATCTTCTTAAACGGAATATTTTAACCACTAAAGATACTATAAGCAAAAATAACTAACTATTTTTTTTACTATAAAATAATATTTCACAACTATAACGCAACACCATCTAGTCCCAAACCAAGCAGAGCTTGTGCTGAGTACTAGACAACTGATAATCAGTTCTAAATACATACTCATTTTATAGATAAATAACACCCAGCAACAGAACAAATGATCATGCTCATAACACAAACATTTACATATCTTGGGTGGGAATTGAACCTTACCTCCGGCATAGCAGCCAGGGCCCCTAACCACTAGTCCAACAGGCCTGTCAAAACTTTGTCTCATACACTTTCCTTATTGATTTTTTTAGGTGGGTCTCTAGGGCAGAGCGTGACAGACTTTTACTGACTGAAACCCGTTTCTAAGTTCCTTTTTGTCTTGCGTTCCAAGACCCCGGGATTCTCCTTCGAGCAAACCAAGAAACCTTTCGTTCCTGTAAATCGAAATAATATTCATTTTCTTCCTTTTTCAACAGCGGTCGCCCAGTTTGGAGGGTTTGGTCAAAGTTCCAACCCTTCTTTCTCCAGGAACCAGATCCAACCGGCCAAGCAACCCATCCAGCCGGTCCAAAAGGCTCCTAAAGCCGACTTTGCTGGAACTTGCACTGAGCTGAACGAAAAGTACCCCGTGCCCGGCAGCTGTGACAAATATATTGAATGCATTGTAAGTACAGTTTTTATATATGTCAAATTATCAAGAATAACCCAATATACGGGTATAGTTTCCTACATATACATCAGGGTAACTATCAGATATCCGAATTAAAAAAATATCCGAGACCAAAATTGTTATAAAAGTCTAAATAAAAGGTTACGACGACAAGTGCTCATTTGTTTTGCCCGGCCAAATAAATGATAATCTTTTGCTGTTTTTATTTTATTTTTATAATTTTCAAATTCTAATATCCGAAATCGAAATTATCCGAAACTACTGGATAATCCAAAATAATTATCCGTACACGAAACCGGTATAATATCTATTATTCCTATAGATATTCTGTAGTCCATAGGATCCGTATCTAGAGTACCTAGTGCAAGTTCTCTTTTAAACTAACACGATCGACACGATTATGACGTTCGGCGCTCCGATTGGCCCACTCTAAGGTCTTGACCAATCAGGAAGCTAGAAGCAGTATACGTTTCGATCGCGATAACGTAAAAACCACTCGCATTCACGCACTCAGCACACAAATCCGAAACTGCAGGAATAGGGGAGGGTTTTTATAAAAAAAAGAGTCATGGCATGGTTGTATTTGATAATTTCTCTGCCCAAAAAAAGCGGTTTTTGCCTACCTAAGTACTTAATTAACTGGTCAACCATCTGGTATTCGTGTAATGACATATGATATTAAGCTAATTGAGATGTTCATTGCAATAATAAGCAACTCTCTTCTAATTAATCGACCACCTGCCTTAACAGTCTTCTTTTTTTTATATTCCACAATTTGCCACCAATCAGGCTAAAATTATTAAAAAAAAAAATATTGCATATCGATTATTATTTACAATCATTTACCAAATAGTTTACAAAATCTACCTACCATTGACAATGTTTAAAAAAATTTTTTTCAAAACGTTACTATTTAAAAAATATTACAGGTACTGTTAAAGAATATTTAGAAGACAAGTCAAGAGAACCTGAAATGTGCAAGTTAGATTAATTGACGACACTGTCTGTGAACATATTTGCACGCCATGTTATGGCAGGATATGCTGAAACAAATTTACTGTAACACCTTATGATGTACCATATTCTAGCAAATTAATTGTTTTGTTTTTTTTTCAAACAACGCCATTTAGTCCCAAATTAAGTAGACCTTGCGCTATGAATACTAGACAACTAATAAACGTATTTATATATTTCTAAATACATAATATAGATAAATCACACCCAGACACAGAACAATGATCGTGATCATCACACAAACGTCTTGGGTGGGAATCTCACGACCTCTGGCAAATCAGTCAGGGCCACTAACCACTAGACCAACAGGCCAGTCACTCTTCTAGAACGTCTAGCGTCTCTGCGTACCTTGCCACACCGGATACCGATGCCACTCCACTTTGCATTTTAATCCCAGACCTCCCAGACACATCAATATGAACTCGTGTTAAATTATTCACCCATGGTCATGTATGTGAGAAAGTGTTGACACAGACTGGGATCATACTTTTAAAATAGGTCGTGACTACGTCAAAGTCTGCGAGTACCACAAAGGCACTAACATAAGCTTCATTCTTTTGTGTGTAATCATGCGTCTCCTCTCATGAATAATTCACTTAATAATCACAGATTCTGGTAATAAAGTTCGCGTTATTTGATAAACGTGATGAGAATGTGAGATTTGAGATGAACTGTAGTTATTATTAGTGTTACTATACGGACACTGTGACTCTTATTATAGAAACATCATTTCTAAAGCGAACTATTTCAATGTCATCCCCTTCAGAAAACTCTTTCCCGGAAAGTAACTTTCAAAAACTTTATTTCCTGATTGAGTATTACAAAAAGAGAATTAATTTGTTAGAAAACTGAAATGCATAGTAAAAGCCGATACAGGCAATATTAAAATGATCACAAACTAGCTTTTTCCCGCGGCTTCACCCGCATACATAAAATATAGCCT
The DNA here is from genome assembly GCA_949319445.1 of Mythimna lalbum. NCBI lineage: Eukaryota > Metazoa > Arthropoda > Insecta > Lepidoptera > Noctuidae > Mythimna > Mythimna lalbum. The sequence goes on along the minus strand of OX439346.1, from coordinate 16,608,430 downwards.
ATGTCCATATAAAGCAGCTTTCTATCGGTAACAAAAATTTCGCAATCGTACCAGTACTTTCAGAGATTACCTCCTACAAACAAAAAGAAATAAACTTTACCTCTTTATAACACATATACGTTACTAAAATTCTGTTTTACGGAAATTGTGACACGTTTTGGAATGCCCAAGTAATTAATAATTCACGTCGACTAAAAAGCGATTGACCCATGACATTACAAATCTAGTCACAACAGCAAGTGCGAATATTTGTTTATCGGGTCAAGAGAATGGTCGGTTGCATCCTCTTATGTCTTACTGCGGTCACCTCCTTGGCCAAGAATGATGATCATTATGGAGATATGATATTGTATCTACTACTGTAATACGTCTTGTCTAGGATTATCTTGATGTGAAAACATGGCTCTGAAACTTGGTCGCTCATAATAGGCCTCATCAAAAGGCTTATTGTCACCCAACGAGCAATAGTAAGGTCGAGTTTTCATGCGTGATCAAATCAGGAATGAAGATATCAGCAGGAAAACCAAAGTTTAGTGGGCAGGTTACAATCATCGTAGAACAGACGCGCGATGGGACTTAAAGGTTCTGGAATGGCGAGCATGTGGCCTTTAACAAGGTGGACCGATAACTTGGTGAGGCTCGTGTGAATCGATAGATACGAGATACCGATCATTCAGGTGATGCTTGGGGAAGGCCTATGTCCAACAGTGGTTGTGTATTGGCTGATTATGAAGAATCTCGTGTTAGATTAGATTAGGATATTTTCTGTCTGGCAGATGCATCTGGCTTGACTGGAGCCGACCCCACTATATTTTCAAACGGGTACATTAGACTGAGTTTTGACCTCTGCAAAGTTGCCAGAATATTATCATATCCGTATGCCTTGTTCTCTGCTCTGATGTGATGCATAATGCTTGTAATTTTGTCCATAGAACGGAACTTCGGAGGAAAAGCTGTGCCCTGATGGTCTGCGATTCAACCCTGAAGCGGTCGGATACCCGTGCCAGTATCCCAACGAATATGCTTGCCTTGAACGGTCCTCCCTACGTGAGTAAATTACGAGTTTATGCTTAGCCTGTGGTACTCAAAGTTTGTTTGGCCAATCACTTTTTTGGTACGATCCTCACTCCTACTTTTCTTCACTTATTTCCACGATAAGCTCTTTTATAGGCTAATTTGGGAAGGCATAGACTACATAATAAATATTTCCGATGAGAATTATAATAAATGTAACTTCTCATACTGATGTGTATATGTAACCCAAGGAGCAAATACAATGCTGTAACCTATGTTTACAAATAAATATATCTGAACCAAAAAAAATGAAAAGTTGGTCCACTTCGTTACCTGTTGAGGTTAAACTACTAGAACTTTCGGCAATATTACTGATGAGAAGTAGCCCCACTTCTCATTTTAGAACAAAATGTTCTGTTGAAATTCATTGGGAGACACAATAACAAACTTTGAGTTTCGCAGACCACTTAATCCAACAATTGATCTTATTCTTCTAACCACCTTGTATCATTGCCGATTTTAGATTGTAAATATATTACACTAGATTCTATTTCTGATACGAATACGTCGTAGGAATATTTATTGTGTATTGCATAAATAAACTGAACTTTTGATTGTAACCACGATAAGTGATGGCTGTATCGTAGAATTAAAGATCACCTAAAGAATAGATTTTAAAGTATTCACTTTAGTATGTGGTTGACTTATTTCTCAAGATACAACCATTTCTAGTTTCCCTTCTGGCATTTTCAACCGATAGCACATAAAACAAGTAATAAAATGAATGATCTGCAACCTCTCGGTAATATATTCGATTTGGCAGCTCGTTGTACACAATCGTACGTAACAATCAAATTGAATCGTAAGATCATGTGTCCAGTGCTTAATTATCCTTAAATTTTTAGTGAATTATCTTAGAATAGATCTTGAAAACAGAGACAGATCCTTTAGTTGAGATGGAAAATCATCAATTAACTTCTTCCGCCCTTGATGGAGCAAGAGAGTGTGTCAGAGTTTTACTGACCAAAACTCTTTTATATTCCTTCAATTGCTCTTTGCGTTTCAAGACCACGGTAACTCTTTCTTATAATCCTGATGCCCTGGAGCCTATTATATTAGCTGACACAGATCCTAAGCATATCATCATTATGGTCAACCTAGAATGAACCATTGCTGAGCTAAGCCTCCTTATGTGCATCCTTCATACAGGCTTTAACCCGCGACTTGTAATGCAAAGCATTTATGAAACATTTATTTTACAAATTCCAGAGCCCCCTCAGCCAACAGACCAGTGCGAGCACCAGTTCGGCTACTACAAGCTCGGAGACAGGAGCAACTGCAGTTACTTCAGGAACTGTGTCGCCGGAGTAGCATACGACTTCCAGTGCCCTGAAGGTCTAGCTTGGAGCTCCGCCTCCTATCGCTGCGATTGGCCTGATGAGGTCGAAGACTGCGATGCTGAAGGTAAGAATATATATGAGACAACAAAAATGCCCAGGATATGCCGAATCCATTTAAGAATCGTCCGTTATAGATACATCCTTACATTTGCTCAGTATATACAATTATAACGTTCGTCAGGAACGAGTTTTCCTCTTCACGTGCAAATTAATTTTTAATACGCTCATTTGAATTACTAATCAGTATCCTTGTCCGTGGCAACTAAAACTACATTATATTAAGTTTTTTTTAATGACGTCAAGCTATCAAACCCAAAAAATATTCATACCATCTACTTTTTCTTCTGATTTATCCAATTTTGTGACACACGCAGTGATCACTCAAGTTGGCATCTTATAAGCACACACCAGATTGTGCAAACATTTACCACTTATGAAAGTCGTGTCGTAAATTTCGATATCAACAAAGGGAAGGTCTTATATGTTACTGAGAATCTAATTTACGTCACAAGCGACCCAAATTCTTTCTCTAAACAATAATCAACTTATTTTTCAGCTTTCCTCGGCTTCCGTTGTCCTGAGGTCCCAACTTCCAGGGAACTTGGTCCCCCTGCTGGCTTCAGATTCTACAGGTATGCATTACATAAAAACGTGCAATATTTAATATAATAATATGTGTAAAATACCGAGTAGATTTGAAGTCATAGAGATTGAAATGCCAAGAACTGGTTACTAAATAGGCGACCGGTCAGTCGATGTCAGCGCAGGTTTAAATGTCAGAAGATGAGCTGACCTTGCTTATGTAACCTCGTTATTAGAAATACCACCGGTTTGCTAACGTGCTCTTGTGATGTATTATAATATACTACCTACTCGTACCTACCTGTCTATAGTGCCTACATTACACATTCTTGCCGTGCCAGTTTTTTGTCTCCGCTAAATCTTCTTGTTTTATTTCTGGTCTTGCAGATTTTCCTAGAATCTGACCTCGGAGTTGCAATTTCAAATATTATTGAATAGCTGCATTCATTATTATCTTGACCATGACAATTTTATTTAAATGCAAAAATGCAATGATTCTTCTGTCAAATGAATATACGTTTATGTGTTTGTCATGTACTTGGATCATTTTAATTAAGTAAAGACCATATATAATAACAGTTTCTGTACTTTATAGTACCTACCTAGATTCTACGAAAAAATAAATCAGTTTAACTTTAATTACTTTAATTTTCTTAGTAAAAACTAAAACCGTTTAACTTTAATTACTTTAATTTTATTTTATTTTAATTACGAGATAACTCCTTTTTACGATTTTATGAATAGTTTTGTAACTACTGAATAGTTTTTAAGTAGCACTTTGCCCGTAACTTCGTTCGCGAGTATTTTTCCACAAATAACATCTATTAAGGCTAATTGTTTATTTACTTGTGTTTCAATTTATTCTAAATATATTGAGTTTCAAGTATATAGGCTAAAATAATAAAATTTTGCATACAAACGAATTTCTCCCTTTTTACCCCTTTTAAAGTTGAATTTTCAAAAACCCTTAATGCTCGCTTACATCATAAAAGCAAACTTTATACAAAATTTCAGTTTCCTTGTCCCAGTATATAGAAAGATTATTATCAACATATTCTATTCCTATCAATATAATGACTGAACATTCTCTAGTAGTTACAGTTTTACATTTGGAAGCCGTTGATCTAAAATGTTACTAAAATATTTCAGAGCCGAAAACAACTGTCAGAAGTACTTCCTCTGTCTCGGCACAAAGCCCCGAGTGCTGATCTGTGGTAAGAACACCGCCTACGATGAGCTGACCAACACCTGCGTCTCAGCTGACGAAGTCGAAGCCTGTCCCGCCGAAATCAGGACTGAGGCTGCCCGCGCCAGGGCTGAAGCCGAGCAACTCCTCGCCAAAGAACTGGAGTTCAGCGCTAAGACCACTAACAAGAGGCGAAACCAATTCTAACTAGCCTAAAGCTGGATATCCCCTACTTTTAACCACCAACTGTGCCACTTGCATCTGCTGTATCGTAGTGATAACCATATACACCCCTATTTTTAAAGGGTACAAAAAAGGGCTCTATTCCCGTTACTGATCATATTGGTATAGTTAAAAGTAAAAAACAAAATCCCGAAATTGTTCCCAAACATTTGTCATAGTTGAATCAATTATTCATAACAATTGTTACTAGAAAATACTACGCGCAGTGTTTTTACATTGTTTTTCATTGTTAATAGCACAATATTTCCATAAATTGAGTTACATTTTGGGATATAAAATAACCTTAATCATTAGTTTTTTATGAATATTATTTATTGAGATTTTACATAATAAAGACCCCTTTTCGAATAAGCCCTTAAAGTAATTAAAAATTAGCGGTGTATTCATAGCTAATACGGAGATGCTTGAAGCACACTTGTAAGTACGCGAATACAGTGGATACCCAACTTTACAAATAACCTCGCACCCACTGCATCACATCTGATCTTCGATGCTCAGGACATGACCTAGTCAGTCCTAAAAGTAGTTCTAGTCTAAAACTAACAATTGAGTTACCACAGCGTCTGTGTTATCAAGTCATAGAATATGCATGTTTTATGTTCTTTATTTGTAATGTTTTATATTATATCCCATCGTATTTCGTTTTTGTATCAGATTATTGTGCCAGTGTGAAATTTGTCATAAGCATAACTGTTAAGCTGCACCGTTATTTTTATAATTTAACACACATCACCATTTTTAATTTTAACATTAAACTTACATCTTGTATAATTGTATAGACGTAGTGTTCCGATACCAAAAACTATGGTATCAATTAAAAAGTAATGTTTAATGTCTTGTTACCATATTACAATAAAATATATCAAACTTGAAACTTGTTTTTAATCACCGTTGTTCAACCGCAAAAATTCTATATTTCATAGTATTAATGAAAGTCATTTAAGTAGATATCTAATGAGGATGACATATTTTGGTATAAAAAGTAATTGGGACAGTGTCACGATCACCATTCGGGAGTTCCTCATCATCAGAGAAACATCTTCAAGAAGCAACATGTTCTCTTACCTGTGTGTCGCCTTGGTGCTCGTAGCTGCCTGTAAGTATATTTTTGTCATTCACCATCACAATCTGGAAAATTTATTCGGTGTTTGAGTGACGTGATAAACTTTGACCATTTTATTGATGTCTAACGATTACTTTAGTTTGAAATATTTGAAGTGCCAACGAAACCGAACCCATAATTTATTATTGGCGTTACTAATGTTTCTTTAACCAAATGAGAAATTAAGGATATGCAACAATCGGATTAACGAAGTGATACCTACGGGAAGTTCGATTAATTATATAAAATTTTCAACTAAACAGGCAGCGCTCAGGTTCAAGTGTCAACCGTCCAACCTGACGCTCGGAACGCTGTCTGCAAGCGGAGAAATGGTTACTACAAGGTGGACTCGAGCTGCGACTCTTATGTAGAGTGTATTGTAAGTATAACAATATAACAACATGACAGCGGTATGTATAGTCTACTACTCCAGACAGAATCTTGAATGGCCTGAATTCCATCAAAAGAACAGAAACGATTTCCAGAAAAAAATCCCACAGTTACAAAAAATATTATTTGACAACACTGAAATCTGTGATTCACTTAATCAAATGACAGTGATAAATCGCTAAAAAATTCTATCTTTCACTCTATTAGTAATAAAGCTCTGAATTTAAACAATAGCTAAAACTAAGGCAAATAATAGTATTAGTTCTAACTTTAGCAGAGATCATGAAATAGGCCTCCGCCAGGGTTCTATTCTCGGACCTTTCTTAATTCCCGTTACCGGTATGATATAAATAAAATTACAAAGAGATTGTTCGCACAGGAATTCGTCGCCGTAGACATGATGTGCCCCGACGGCCTCCACTACAACCCTGAAGCTCAGTGGCCTGCCTACCCCTGTGGATACCCCATGGACGTGCCGTGCGTCGGCCGGGGTTCTGCCCGTAAGTAATACAGAAAATTTTATTTAAAAAATCCATAGTCAAAATAATATAAATGAAAACAAACACTGTACAAGTCTTTCTTTTTATATGAGTAAAAATGAGAGTAACCAACTATTGTTGAAATCCATACATTCAAGAGGATAGAAAAAGGAGGTTTGTACTTTCCTTTCATCATTTTCATCATTTCTTTCGTCATTTGTATTATGACGTAACTTTATTGTGTAAATGATTTATATTTTTGCAGGCAAGCTTATGATATGTTACCAATCATATTATATCTCAACGCTAAGGAGAATGGAAACGAGTTGACTTGCACGGGATTATAAAACAGTTTTTCGCTAAATCTTGCAACTGTTTAATCCCAATTTTCTGAACTACGTAAGAAGATTACGCTTAGCACTTTAATTTACAACATACAATTTTTATTTTCAGAGCCCGCCCAGCCCACAGCCGATTGCCCTCACCAGTACGGTTACTTCCGGTCGCCTGTCGCCACTGATGATAACTGTGGCCAGTACCGCATGTGTGTTGCCGGCAAGGCCATCGAGATGAGCTGCCCCCCCGGCTTGGCCTTCAACCCTGACTCGGGCCGTTGTGACTGGCCCGACCTAGTCCCCTCTTGCAAATCTGACCGTATGTATTCTGTTTTCATTATAGCTTGTAATCTCTCTAGTACTCTTTATCATCCCGTGCAAGTCAAATAAACGGGTTGATATAATGATCTACTATAAATTGAGCATTTGAGATTTTAGCTTAAGTTTAATTTCAACTCATGTCTTGTGAGAAGCATGCTTTTCTATCGGGACTCAATGCGTTTAGTTAGATGGATCTAATTATTTTGGTTTTCCTTGCAAGTAGCGTTAAGTTAATCATTATTGTAATACCTTTCAGAGTTCCTTGGATTCACATGCCCAGCTGCCCCTACTGATGCCAATGGCAATGCTCTGGATATCATTCTCAACTACAAGTACGTTACCATCACAGATTTTCTCATACCCATCTATATTATTATTATTATTAAGTATTATCAGCCTGTTGTGTCCCACTGTAGGGTAAAGGCCTTCTGTATCTCTATTTTTTTTGTCTTTCGCTACTCACCTTCTATCATCAGAACTTTAAAGTTTGTCACTCGTCGAATAACTATTATTTGTACCTGTGACCAATTGCCAGAAAAGACAGGTTCCTTAATTACCGTTGGATCTGATTCAATATTCAGAACGTCAGACCGAATTACTTCCATGCAAATTATTCCTTTCTTCAACAGTCTGTATCATTTCTTCTGTTACATTTTTGATTTTCTTTGCAGGTACCAAGGCAACTGTTACTACTTCTTCTCGTGCGAGTCAGGCCGCGCCCGGCTGCTCTCGTGCGACGCCGGGCTCGCCTTCGACCCCGCTTCGGGCCGCTGCGTTGACGCCGACTTAGTCAACTGCGAGGTCGCCGCGCCTGCTGTCCTCTAATCGGCCTAGTACCTCAATATGAGTTACTATATAAATTTGTGGTGCCGAATCGCTTTAATTCCTATGTATTTTTTTATTCTATAATAAATATTTATATTTAAAACAAATATTCTTGCTCCTTATTGTTTTTAGACGTTTCTTCTATCCAAGTGACATATTTGCATAAATTCTGATTGTAATACTTCAATAAAATTAGGTAACGTAATGAGATTAAAACGAAACGCATGTTGCTAAAAAAGTTATGAGCTTACATGATGGAGGGGGAGAGGGAGGCCAAAGAAAAGATGGATGGATTGTGTGAGAAGTGATATGAAAGAAAAGGGAGTTAGTGATAGTGTAACGAGTGACAGGACAGAATGGAACAAAAAAAACGTGTTGCGCCGACCCCAAATAAAACGGGAAAAGGGCAGGAAGATGATGATGAACGTGATAAGATTAAAATATCAAATAAATTGCATATAATGTTTGCCAAGTTTCGTACATAATCCTGTGAACCCCAACATTTGACTTGAGACTTGAACCATTTTCATCACAATTCTTTTTAGTTTAAAGGCCTGTGGCGGCCAGACTTTCGACATTTTATAGAAGATGGTACTTTGTCAGTGTATGCCCCCAACACAGGTTGGAACGATGCCCTAATATCAAGTTTCAGTTATGGTGGTTTTGGCAGATAATAGGTAACAAAGATGTGTGATATACTCGTAGCAACACAAAGTAGGGTTTTGGGCTCTTCAAGGATTCTCCGAAAATGCTGATTACTAATCGAATGTGTATTGCCTTGATTGAGCACAAATATGAAGTGACGTAAAATACACGTAGCTATTGAACCTCGTAACTAATTAACATAATTAAAGACATTGCATGGTTGATTTGCTCAGTAAAAACGAGTAGTCGTATGGTGATGCTCCGAAGCCAAGCTCGAATAAATCGTATTTGTCGGTAAAGGCGACATCCAAACAATATCGCGACATTGAACTTGGCTCCCATTTTCACATTTTTGTTTTTGGTGGAAAAACAATATCGTGACATTGAACTTGGCTCCCATTTTCACATTCTTGTTTTTGGTGGAATTATACTAGAGCTCGCTCAGCCAAAAGCCCAGTAAGAGTTACAAATATGCTTATCTCCATTGCTGTCTAACTAGTGTTTTGTATTGCGCATTGGTGAGAGCCCAGATTTGGAAGCGATATCGCAGAATAGGCAACACGCAGGTGTATGTGCGTGTCTCATAACTCCGTAATGTTGGCCCCCTGTCTGTCTAAAGGAAAAAGAAAAGAGTTTGCCTACTCTAGCAAAATTGTTGCACGAAATGCGAAATGAAATCGAACCACTTTGTGGAGAATTATGAGAGGAATGGAGTTTTTTTTTTTTAAAGCAGGTCTAAAAGGGAGGTGTTAATGAAGAGGTACGATATTGTGGCGTGGCGTTTTCTCTATTTGAAAGAACTACAGGACAATCGAAATGAAGCCCAGAGTCGTATACTTTATTTAAAAATACAGTTTCAAAAGAAAGAAAAAGAAAATTATAAGGCAACTGTTAAAAGTAACGAAATATCAGTTTATCTCCCTAATATTAACTAATTATATTGCTAAAAATATAGCAACACGGTTTTCTATGTGAAACGCAGGGATTCATAAAGGAACTTCTTATGTGAAATGCATTATACCACAGTTTAGATTAAACGGACTTTTTGGCTCCTTCAGAACTTCCTAGTTTCATAAAGGACTGAACAAATCTAAGAAATACCGTTTGACGTTACACATTTTTCTATAAAATAGCTTTGTATAGGCGTAACTCACAGTATTTCTATTATCGATTCCGAAAAACCATAGAATTATGAAGCTATTTTTATTTTATCACTACATATAAAATTTATAATCAACAAATTAAAATGTAGGTACTACGCGTAGAACTGTTAAACGGTACGTACTTCTTAGATTTGCTGGGCTTTAGTTATATTTATTTCTTTTACTTACACAAATAGCTCTTTATATGCTACTTTGCATATTTATTCATAGAACGATTAAATTAATTAATTACAAGATTATACTCCTTTTGTTTATATCATTTCTCTTTATTATTATTATAAATCACAACTTTTTTTAAATTATAAATCAAATTTTAGGAATGGCTTTTGTTTTGCTTGACTGGATTGTTTTTCGTGGATTATCATCAAAACGATTATCTTCTCAAAGTTATATGGTTTCAAAGATGATATACCTACCTATCAATATATTCATATCCCACCATTGTCAAGTAGATGCGTCAATGTGTCACTTGAAAGCCTTAAAATAATCGAAAACAACTTACTGTCTCAGAAGGGAAAGGCGTACAAAATGATTTCCCTAAGAGTTTTTGCTTACTATGTCCAAAATATTAAAATTGTATGAAACTAAACTTTAGACAAACCATTTAAGTACTGATACACTGGCTCACCATTTTTTTTTTTTAATTTTCCGATTTATTAAGCATTTTCCAGATGTTTACCAATGTATCATTTTGTACACCTGGATGTATAAAATGATATCTATAATGGTATGATGAGGCCTGTGTTTCATAGCTGACTACACTGTGAAGAAACCCTGAAACAAACTCAGGGGTCTTTTAAAGGGTCCTTCCGGCAAACATATAATGGTCAATTCATATGAGAACCTTGCAGATTGGTGTCTGAAAAGGTCTTGTTAGAAAATAACACACAGATTTGACTAGACCTGTCCAGTCAGTGTAAGTATTTGTCAATGTTCGTGTAGCTCAACTCAGGACTACTAAGGAACTCAACGACTTGACGAATAATACCAAAGAAAGGTGATTTTGGTAGGCGACATGAAGTACTCAAAACTGCCAGACCTTATATTAAAATTACAGCTAATACAACGGAGATGCTCAAAGCACAGTTATTGCGCAAATACAACCTCGCACCCTCTGCATCATAATTATCTGGTCTTTGATGCTCAGCCTTTCAGACATGAACTAGTCTGGTCTAAAACTAACAATTAAGAATAACAAAAAGAATAAGATTAAGTTACCTCAGTCAGTGACTGTGTTATGAAGTCATAGAATATGCTAATGTCTTACTTGTTTTTTTATTTATAGTTTTAAATATTTTTTAACTTTCATCTTGTTTCCCTTTCGTGACAGGTGTCGAAAGTAAATATAAGCATCTTATAGTGTAAGATTCCCTGGAGGCGAAGAATTCATTGGATGATTTAACACCTCAAAAAAAATAGCGTGCGATTCGTCATAAGTAAAACGTTTAAGCTTCTGAACTATTTAAAACACATCACCTTATTTAAAAGCTTTTATTAGTTTCACCTGTCCCGATGTTTGTCTGTCATCAAATCTTGCAAATTAAATTTGACGCACTTCCCGGTTACCGATTGAGCTGAAATTTTGCATGCACGTGCAAATCAGATGACAATGCAAAAATATTACAATGCAAAATTATTATGACGTGGAGCTGATCTAATGATGGAACCGGAAGGTGGTTATACGACACAACCTCATCGAGTTTGGGCTAGTATGATTCGTCTTGACGAATAATAATTATTATAATTAAAGCTTGCTATGAAAACATGATTTTCATTAAAAGCTTGTTTTATTTTAACATTTAATTTACATCTTAAGTCATTCTAAAGACAGAGTGTATAAAAACTATAGTACATATAAATAATTCTGTAACGTTGAATGTCTGAAATGATAATATTGAAATATAAAATTTAAAATAGATAAACTTATCGACACAGACACAGCAAAAGTAATAACACAAAGTAAAAGATAAGAAAATACAGATTGATACAATAATTTGTGCCAATCATGCTTGTACTGAAAGGGCGTGGACCTCAACAGTTACTGGTAATACTATCTCAAACTTGAAACGTCTTTTTAATGACCATTGTTCAACCACACTCATTCAAAATTTTGTACTAATAATGAAATTCAAATCAGTCTATCAGTCAATCCAGTCATCTAATTAAGATGATATATTTTGGTATAAAAAGTAATTGGGACGCTGTTACGGCCACCATTCGGGAGTTCCTCATCATCAGAGAAACATCTTCAAGAACATGTTCTCTTACCTGTGTGTCGCCTTGGTGCTCGTAGCTGCCAGTAAGTATATTTTTGTCATTGACCATCATAATCTGAAAAAAAAAATCGTATTTATCACCTCGCTTTAGACGTTTTAATGGTGTCGAAACTTTACTATCAAATATTTCAAGTACCATAAAAATTTAACCCACATGTTACTATTGTACCTATCAATGTTTTATTAAAATAATCTCATATGTAGAAATTTACTAAACGAAATTATACCGACAGGAAGTTAATTAATCATATAAAATCTTCCACCAAACAGGCAGCGCCCAGGTTCAGGTGTCAACCATCCAGCCTGATGCCCGGAACGCTATCTGCAAACAGAGGAATGGTTACTACAAGGTGGACGCGAGCTGCGACTCTTATGTGGAGTGCACTGTAAGTATTCCAACACAACATCACAACCGTAGTCTGCATAATCCAGACTAGGAGAGAGAATCTTGGAAGACCTGTACTAAAAAGAAATGAGACCCAGAAAAATTCTCTGCAATATCGTATAAATTTTTATCACTGTAATCGGTAGTTCTATTAATCAAATGCCTGTGATAGATGGGTAATAAATTTTGCCCATCTATAAAATTATACAAAAGGTGAAACTGATTGACAGACATATCAACGCACAGCCTTAATTACTGGGACTTAAAGTGTGAAATTGTACACAAGGGTTCCTTTAATAAAGTAGACGAGTGTTAAGAAGATTTCCAAAATTCCCCTAAAAGGATAACACGGAGGTGCAAAGTTTGAATGAAGAAACCTACTTTTAGGCGAGCGAAGCCGCTGGCAGAAGCTAGTTATTTTATATGTTAATAACAACAAAATTTTTAATTCAAATAATAGCTAAAACTAAGAACAATAGAAGGAGAAGTATGAGTAGTCAACGTTAGCAGAGATGGTGAAATAGGAGTTCGACAGGGCTCTATTCTCGGGCCCTTCTTAATTCCTATTTCTGTAGAATATGAATAGAATTACAACTAGATTATTTGCACAGGAATTCATTGCCGAACAAATGATGTGCCCCGATGGTCTCCATTTCAACCCTTACGCTCAGTGGCCCGCGTACCCCTGTGGATATCCCATGGACGTGCCGTGCATAGGCCGGGGTGCTACTCGTAAGTAACGCATAACATTTAATTTATAATTTTATAACCAAACTGACTTAAAGCTTTATGAATTGAAAAAACAACAAACCTTCCAATAAGTAAAATTTAACGTGTGACTGAGAGTAATCATAAATTATAAATACAATTATATTAAAAATAATAGTTATAGAGTAGTATTATAATAATAGCGATGTCCAAGCTGATTATTTTTACAGACAAGCAGATAGTATATAATATTATAAATGCGAAAGTAACTCTGTCTGTCTGTCTGTTACGCTTTCACGCAAAAACGACTGAACGGATTTAGATCAAATTTGGTAGATAGGTAGAAGAGACACTGGAATAACACATAGGCTACCTATAATTCCAGTGCTGAGCACGGGTCTCTGCCCGCGCGATATAAACTGTAGTCCACGCGGGCGAAGCCGCGGGCGGAAAGCTAGTATTATATAAATACAACACAAAAAATGTAAGCTTAGATTTTCGCTAGAAGCTAGCTACTGTTCAATCCCAATTCTCTAAAACATGTAGGAAGATTACTCCTTACTCCAACACCATATTTTACAACATCCAATATTTTTTTCCAGAGCCAGCCCAGCCCACAGCCGATTGCCCTCACCAGTATGGTTACTTTGCATCACCCGCCGCCAGTGACGAGCTCTGTGGCCAGTATCGCATGTGTGTGGCCGGCAAGGCCTTTGACAGATCCTGCCCCACTGGCCTGGCCTTCAACTTTGACTTGGGCCGCTGTGACTGGCCTGACCTAGTCGCCTCTTGTAATGCTGAAAGTATGTATACTTTTCCCTTTATAGATCGTAATCTTCAAAAAAATTTTGAACTCTTTATCATACCATGCAAATCAAACAAACAGTCTAATGAGCTAACTTGAACTATAACTTATCCATTTAGAAAATTAATTGCGCGCTTTATTACAATTAATGTCGTGTGAGATATACGAGTATGCTTTTCTACTGGGACAAAATGCTTTTGTTTGTAAAATGATAGAAACATGGAATGATAGAAACGATAAAAACATTAATCATTATTCTAATGCCTTTCAGAGTTCCTCGGATTCACATGCCCAGCTGCTCCTCTTGATGCCGATGGCAAACCTTTGGATATCGTTATCAACTATAAGTAAGTTACCATTACTGATTATTTAATACCTACCTGTTGCACCATTATTGTGATCAAATATTATCAGCCTATTGTATCCCACAGCAGAGCAAACGCCTACACCTTTCCTTTAGAAAATTTTCAAAATTTGAAATGATATTCCTATATCCGTTAATTTTTTGGTCGACCATGATTTGGCGCCGAGTGTAATGTATGTGCTTTAACTCGTGGCATATAAAGTTTAATTGCATGAATTTATTCTAAGCAAGTCTTTTCGACAGTCTATATAATTTCTTCTCTAACGTTTTTTATTTTCTTTGCAGACATCAAGGCAACTGCTTCTACTTCTTCTCGTGCGAGTCAGGCCGCGCCCGGCTGCTCTCGTGCGACGCCGGCCTCGCCTTCGACCCCGCTTCGGGCCGCTGCATTAACGCCGACTTAGTCAACTGCGACGCCGCCGCACATGTTCCTCTCTAGTCAACCTAGTAACTGATATATAAGTATAACGTAAATGCGTGGTCTCTTTGATTCCTATGTATTGCTTAATATAATAAATATTTTTATACTTGAAACAAATATTCTTGCACCTTATTGTTCCTCAGTCCCTATTGGCAGTTATATTGTCCCAATAAAAACTGATTAGACAATAGGAACTTCAATAAAACTGGATCTCGTAATAGAATAAAAATAACAAGCAATAGACGCGTTTATCTGCTTAAAATCACCACGCTTCTTATTTATGCTAAAAGGGTGAAGAGTTAAACACGGCAGGTATATTGTTATATATTTTTAAGCAATAGGTAAGTATTTCAAAGTGATATAAAAGAAAAAAGAATTGGTTATACTTTGACGGGTGACAGGACAGAATGGAAGAAAAAAAAATGTTGCGCTGAGCCCAAGTAATATGGGATATGGGCAGGAAGAAGAGAGGTAAGTATTTCAAAACTATAACCACAAAGTACCTATAATAAAAATAAGTATGTCATTATGAAGTAGCACAAAATAAGGTAAATGATTCTGCTTATATGTAGTAGATATACATATAGTATTTTTTATAGGAAGTCTAGTTGTGCATTTCTAAGCGTGGACGCTTAGAAATGCACAATTTTCCACACAATTTATCATGATTTGTTTCTAATTTTGTTCAACTGATGCTAACTTTGTACGGAAAGGCCCATTTTTTGAGAATCTAATATTACTTTGCGAAAGTTCATTCCGTATTCATTTTCATCGGCAGAAACAGTATTCAAAATATAGTCACTGAGGTCCCTTTAAACCCTGAGAAGAAAGTAAGAAGCTTCTTTGTCATCTCATTCATGATGACAAAGAAGATTGCTTATCAGTAATATTGTAAACCTAAACGACAATATGGTATGTATGTAATGAACATTTAACGATTAGTACTGCTACAAAATTTAGAAAATAATAAACTTAATTGAAATATAATTGACTAAAGATAAAGTCTCGAATTAAGTAAATTACAAACTCTATTTTCTTACAGGCGCTTAAAGAATATTCTGGGTAGTCGTGTCGCGAGTTCGGTTACCTATAAACAGTGTTAACAACTGTTTTTACTGTTCCGTGGAAAACAAAGCATTGGTTTAAGTGGACTGGATACCCAGAACGGCTAACAGGACAATCCCGGAAGTACGGTCAAGATGACAGCATGTTACTGGATTACACATCCTATTCCTGAGGTCATTTGTCAGCCAGTAAAAGCAAATGAAAGGTGAGGGAGCGATACCCATCAGTGTTCACTGCAACCGACCAACAAAGGCAGAGATCGTTGCCGCCGATCCACGATGCCACGAGGACACGCCGGTGCTCTGCTTAATTCATAAATCCCCAAGCGACCACCGGTGGCCGCGCATCTATTGTCTTACTATTGTGTCTCTAATTGACGGTATCTGAAGGGTTAAGCGGGCCACACCTCTACCGTATGCTCCACCGTGTCCTCCGGGTGGTCCAAATAATGGTAACACCCGAGCGTTACTTCCGCACGAATACGGTGCAGGAACCTCCTAGACGGACCATGTCCGGTAAGAATCTGACGACTATCTATGCCAGAGATAGCAATCAGGGTCACTGACCACTACACGAACAGGCCTAGAAATACCAGAATTATAATTAATCGAATGAATAAACTATATTTTATTATTTGTAAGCTGTCACAGTCGTCACGGTGCCACCATACCTACAGTTCTGCAGGTTTATTGACACAGACTCTGTTAGCTGCTGATGCATGGGCCACAATACATAAGGACATACAACATAAGGACCTCTGGTATATAGCACAAAACCCAGCCTCGGGCCTTACGACCGCTAAGATTTTTTTACAGGATAGCCGCACTTCTTGGCTCTCCAGCTAAACACAGCCCTGTACGACCTAGAAGGTCGCCTTTATCAATGAGTGAGAACACATCTGCAAGGTGCAATTGCAGATTCATTATCTTAGATTTTACCATATTCACAAATTGTGGCCTAGTTTGATATCGAAAAACATAAAAATTTAATTCCATCAATCACATTGCAAAACCCTAAAACTGGTATAGATATCAATAAATTATTCGAATCTATAAAGTAATCTAGACCGAAAGCGTAACCATTATATTAATTTATTTTTCAGGCTACACTATGTTCAAAGGCGAAATTAACTAAACCGAATAATAATTATAATGTAGAAAGTCTTGTCGCTCTTCGCGCTCATTGCTCTATAGAGACGATGGTCTCTTCTCCGATTTTCTCCCCATTCCTCTAGTCGGTACAGTGGTTCTTTCACTGTTTGAGCTGTTCGCCTTTGGAATTCTCTTCCACACTCATAAGGGCTAGCCCCTGTTTCTGTTTGTGTTTTGTTTTTAGTGGATTATAGTTATAAGATTAAATTCATCTATGATAACTTAGTTTTTGTTGTGCATTTGGATAAGTTATCCTCTTATTATAACATTTCTTGTAGAGCTATTAAGATCTGCTGTAAGAAATCCCAATTTTGATTTAAGTTCGCCTGTGTACATCGGCTATCTTACTATTTTATGATCTGTAAAGTTATGTACAATAAATAATACCTATGTATAAGAATGTAGACTATAAATAAAAGTCAAATACTATTTGTACTTTACAAAACATGCGGATAATCCAAAAGAATTTCATATCCGTAGCCGTATCTAAAACTGGTTATACTTAATATTATCCGATTTGATCCAACGTTTTATATCCAACACTCCTGGTAGGTAAGCACATAGTCGATAGAATAAATAATTGTCTGTTACCATATGTAAATAAAACAATACTTGTAACAAGCTTTTTTTAAATGAATCCCAAACTTATTCGTATATTGTTCAAGCACCTCGAATAACTCAACATTTTGCTATCACAAAGGTATTGCATTGCACTAGTTATTAAAATAGAAATAAACAACATCGACCACAACTATCCAACTTGATCATTAAAAGTTAATTTAATAATGAAGAACTTTATTTAAAAACAATTAGATGCCAATCAATTTTATAACGGTAACATTAGCGTGCTCCATTTAAAAAGAAATGTAAATAGGCTACCATTTACAGTGTGTTGCGAACTGTCACTTCGAGAGTACCTGTGGTGATACACAAACATGTTACTGAGAGAATTACTATTAATACTGCCTCTGGCAGTAGCTGGTAAGTTACGATGTCTTTTTTGCTATTTTACATAGTTTTAGTAAACTTGACATTCTTTTGTTTACAAGTTTTGGTTAATTATGTTCATCTTGCAGTGACGGTTGGTCAGGCGAACGGTGGCTACTCATACTATGGAACGTCAAATGTGCGGTATCAGAGGCCACAACCGATTTATGGACGGAAGCCGTTAGTATTGCCGGAGAGACCGATGCCGGCGCTTCGGCCTGTTGCTGCTGCTCCTGTGGAGCCCGTTGTTACTGCTGCCCCTGCTGCTCCTGCAGCCCCTGCTGATACTGAAGCTCCTGCAGCCCCTGCTGATACTGAAGCCCCTGCAGCCCCTTCTGATACTGATACTGCGGCTGCTGCGGCACCTACTGTTCCAGCACCAGTCCTTGATGGACCTGAATCTCCGTCATATCAACCAGTTTTACCGCCTCGCCCACTTTACTACCCTGTTCGCAGACCACTTCTTCCCCCGCGCCCTATCAGGCCAGCGGTCCCAGTTGCCGCTCCACCTCAACCTCCTGCAACAGCTGCACCTCAACCTCCTGCAACAGCTCCACCTCAACCTCCTGCAACAGCTGCACCTCAACCTCCTGCAACAGCTGCACCTCAACCTCCTGCAACAGCTGCACCCCAACCTCCAGTTACAGAAGCTGCAGATCTCGCACCGCCTACAGAAGCGCAGCCACAGCCAGTAGTAGAACAGTCAACGCCCGCACCAATTCATACTGGTTTAGAACTGAGCAATTTAGGTCTGACGACTAAGGAACCTGGAGACGTTATAAAAATCGTTTACATTCCTGCACCAGTATCAGAAACAGTCGAACCAGCTCCGGCTACCGAACTACCTCCTGTAACAGAGCCAGTTCAGCCCTTACAACCCGAGCCCATTCGGCAACCTGAGCCCATCCTACAACCCGAGCCCATTCGGCAACCTGAGCCCGTCCTACAACCCGAACCCATTCTGGAACCCGAGCCACCTGTCCAACCTAAACCCATCTTACAACCCAAACCAGTCGTACAACCTGAACCTTTACCAATACCTGAGCCCGTTGCAGAGCCAAGCGCGCAACCTGAGCCCATCCTACTACCCGAACACATCCCAGAACTAGAAGCCACCGCTCACCCTAAACCTATTTTACAACCACAGCCCATATCCCAACCAGAGGTTATTCAGTCACCAGAACCCGCTCCACAAACTACAGTTCTTCCCCAACGAGACTCTGCACCATTAAAACCAAAAGCGAGGCCAATAAATCCAATTCATGTAAGCCCCCCCCAATCTGATAAGCCAGTGGCATTACCGCCCCTTCTTCCTAAACCCGAGTCAATTCGGGAGGTTACTTTTGGTCGGCCCTCACAAACACCATATCTGCCACCAATTTACTATACTACACCAGCGCGGACGGTAGCTACTCAGCCACCCCCTGTGTTCACCGAACGGACGCACCCAGATGTATTGGTTACCAAACAGCCACATCCACCGGTGACTCCAGCGCCAGGACAATTAAAGTCCGACTTCCAGTGCATAGAAGGAAATGGTTATTACTCCGTCGAACGCGAATGTGACACTTATATCGAATGCAAGGTAAGACAATTTGCCTGTTGTTATTAACTGATTTACTTCCCTTGTGGAAGCTAATAGATTCCTTACCGGCTATGCTCGTTTGTTAAATGCTTCTCTTCTTGTCTGCAGAACGATAAAGCAATGAAATATGCTTGCCCAGATGGTCTACATTTCAATCCTGCTGCTAAACCTCACGAATATCCATGCGCTTATCCCTCAGAAGTAAAATGCAGGGCAGGTGACCTAGCACGTACGTATTTAGACATTTTTGATCTTCTTGACCTTTCTTTAATTTGATTTCTTCTCTTTCAATATGTTAGGATTCTTACTGTAGATTCTTATTCCAACATTTATTTTAATTTTTAGAGAGTCCCAAAGCTACCGACACGTGCCCAAATCAGTATGGCTTCTATTCGTTGAATGACGGCGACTGCAGCAAGTTCATTATGTGCCAGGAAGGCTTGGCCACTATTATGAACTGTCCCATGGGCCTGGTTTTTAACTCGCAAATAAGTAGCTGTGACTGGCCCGCTAATGTACCAGAGTGTAACCCTGATGGTAAGTTGAAAACGGTTGAACTGTCCGACAACTTTTTGCTAATATTTTAGCTAAAAATTATAAAGTAAGATGAACAGTACCTATAAGTACCTACATTAAAATCTTGGTGAAATGACCATCAGGTTTTTAATATACCTATAGTGTTCACTTTGTTTTAAATTTTTTTACAGAACGAAAACTGCTATCTTTCTTTTTATAGAACCAAAACCAAAACTTTAACTTTATTTTCAGTGTTCAAGGACTTCAAGTGTCCGGAACCCCCTAAAGACGAGAATGGCCAAATTTCTGATATCATCTATAAATACAGGTCTGTATAAATATTATTTCCCTTATTTGTACCTACATTTCTGCGAGACAGTTAATATAGGACGACGTATATATTTTTGCGGGCTGAAAAGTATCACACTTTTCATCCCTAGGGAATTTTACTTTCAATTAACAGCTGTCAAATTATTAAAAAAAAAAACTAGGTCTATCTTCATGTATTCGTAATGAATAGCACAGTGCTTACCTCGGGGTTAAAGTTACTTATTTAGTCCCTCGAATTAGCGACCTTGCTACGCTCGGCCGCCAACTCCTTCTCGGGACGAAATAAGTAACTTTCACCCCTAGTGTAACAATGTACTTATATTACGTATGACGTGTAACGAATGGGTCACAAAACTAATCTTTTTAATGTTTTCTTAGGTACGGTCAACAATGTAAGCTGTACGTAGCCTGTCAACTTGGGCACCCTCGTCTCTTGAGCTGCGATATTGGGCTTGCTTTCGACCACACATCGCAGTCCTGTATCAATGAAGATTATGTGACAGATTGCGCAGCTTCCTATTAATATTTAATGCTCTTATAATAGTGTAGATTACTATAATAATTTTTGTTTTCCAAATAAAAACAAAGTGAAAACCCAATCTAAAAATTAAAAACCTTTTTTCCTATAAGCGGGTTGAGGGTTGAGAGGTGTTTGGACCATAGCGTACCTAATAACTTTGAGGAATAGACAAGGTAATCTTGTAGAGGATGGAGGTGCACAATGATGACATTAAGTGCATTTTCTTTTGAATTCTTGTTGAGGTCTATTTAAAACTTGGATTAACCCTTCAGATACCGTCAATTAGAGACACAATAGTAAGACAATAGATGCGCGGCCACCGGTGGTCGCTTGGGGATTCATGAATTAAGGGTGAGTGACCATGGGATATTACACTAATTTTCGAAAAGCGTCTCAATTAGATTCTATAGTGCTAATAAACCACAAAAAAGACACAAAATTTTCATATAATCGCTAAGTAACCTAAAAATGCATTTAAAATTTACATTTTCAAATTTTGCGCGTAATGCAGAACGTAGTGGACGCCATATTATTTACTCTGAGGTCATGTCTGCAGTTGGCTGTATAAACAATGCCCTCAGTAGGTCTGCCACAGGGTTCTGTACTTAGTCCCCTTCTGTACAATATTTACACTTTTGATTTGGACTCTTCTATAACTAATCATGTCAAGGTTCTTCAATACGCTGACGATTTATTATTATATTCTTCAAGTCAATCTATTGAACAAGCTAGCGATGTTATTAATTCTGCTTTGTGTACTTTAGAGTCATGGCTATATTTAAACGGTTTGGACTTGTCTGCGTCTAAAAGTGCGGCTGTTTTATTCACCAGGAAGAGAAATATTCCCTTAGTTAACCTATTCTATAAGGGAACACTTATTCCAGTTGAAGATAAATTCAAATATCTAGGTGTAATATTTGACTCAAAATTAAGCTGTGTTCCTCATTGTGACTATATTGTTAATAAATGTGAAAATCACTTAAACATGCTCAGATGCCTCTCAGGTGTGTGGTGGGGTGCACATCCCTTTTCATTAAAACTGATTTACAACGCAATCATCAGAAGCACTCTGGACTATGGATTGTTCGTTTTAGAACCTGGTAGTATTATGGCTTTTAAAAAATTGGATCTGATCCAGTCAAAAGCATTGCGCATTATTTCGGGTGCCATGAAATCTAGTCCTATTAATGCACTCCTTTAGCCTTAGAAGACAATTCCTGTCTGACAAATATTTATTCCGGATTCTTCAGTACTCAAATCACCCTCTCATTCCAAAACTGGAATCTTTAATGTTACAAATTGAATCTTCAGCTTACTGGTCCCATAAACGTACTCCTTGTTTGGTTGAAAGCTATAAAAAATTCCTCTCGATTTCTTCGCCAATTCACCGTTCAAATAAATTACCCCCTTTTAATAATAGTTATGTGAGTTTACTGTTCATCCCCAATATTGAATTTAATTGTGTAAGTAAATCAGATCCCGATTGCCATTTACGTTTTAATATATTTCTGATTGAACATTCAGACTTCCACCATATTTTTACGGATGCTGCCAAGCATTCCCCGACGAGTTGTGTTGGTATTGGTACCTACCATACTCAATACAACATCGTTCAAAAAATAAAACTGCCCCCGGAGACTTTCGTTTTTATGGGCGAATGTTTTGGAATTCTAAAAGCTTTAGAATATGCACGTATTTTTAAGCTCAAAAAATGTTTAATTTTTGCCGATTCACAGAGTGCTCTTCTAGCCATAAATAAATCCCCTTTCGAACACAAAGTACAGTCCCCTATAATTTATGCAATAAGAGAATTGGCGTTCAGAACCATTTCCGAGGGTAACACACTGCAATTTGTCTGGATTCCGGGCCATTCTGGAATCCATGGCAATGTTGTAGCTGATGTACTCGCTGGTGATGCGTTGCAATGTGGGGACTTAGTTCCTTATAAGAACTTTGGCTATGACCTTGAGACGTTGCCAAGGAATTTTCTTCGGGATACTTGGAAGGTAGCTTGGGATATCAGCAGCAAATCCAAGGGCCGATACTTTTCTTTTATTCAACCTGAGATTCCGGAAAAACCGTGGTTTGGCAAGGCAAAGTTTGGTAAGGTGGAGACCTCTATTTTAATAAGGTTGAGACTGGGCCATGTTTGCTCTCCAGTCCATCTTGCCAATCTACACATCATAGACGACCCCATTTGCTCGTGTGGCACAGACCTTGGTGACTTAAACCACATATTTTTCTCCTGCCCTTTACTTGACCATTCCTCCTTTCTCTGTAACCTCTTGTCCCTTCGTATCCCTTTTCCTACCTCAATACTTTCTTTACTTTGTACAAATAGCTTTCCAGTATATAAATGTATAGTCTCATTCATCATCCTAAATAACATTAAACTGTAATTTTTGTCATTGTAATTTGCTCATTATCTACATGTTATTATCACCGTTAAAACTGATCCTATATATCTTTTTCTAAATTCCGCTCAATTTAATATTTTTATTTTTATATTTTGGTTTCCCTAACTTTGATTTGTAATAAGTACATATAATAACGAAATACAACCTGACGTGACATTGGCTGAATGCACAAACCGTGCGAAGCCAAAGAAGAAGAAAAAAAAATGCCCTCAGTATGGCCGATCAGTTGACAGCTGACACTTTAATTTACACAGCTGAATGACGTAATAACAAGATGGCTATTTCATGGTGATAATAAAAACTGAAAAATTTAAATTGAATTTAAAAATTTATTTTGTTACTATATGAACTAACACTAACCGACTGCTTTTTGCCTAAGCTATCTTAATAATATATTTTTAGACTTTTTTCTCATATAGTGTCTTCTAATTATTTAGCATCCTATTTAATTTCATTTTATCTACGAAAAATAATAATATTGCATGAAAAAAAACCATCTGCAGATATAATAACTCAATAGTATTACAAATCCTTTAATGTAATGTAAAACTCATTCGAGTAATCAAATACACATGTTTTTTTGAACTGGCAATATTAAAAAACAAGTTCTATCTTCTACGCAAGAATATTAATGAATCAAGAATTTGATTGGTGGATATCAGACACTGAATCAAAACGACCAATGCTGTTCATATTATGAGTACAATCCTTAAAAGAAAACAATTCCATATTTCCGCCAAAGAAGCGCGGTACTAGAGCCAACAATAATTTGAATTTGAATTTCTATTTACAAGAATTTTGAATGTTATCACTATGACGATTACAGTAAACATGTATATTTTTGCATTCATTTTGATATTTTGAACGGCGCAGTGCTGTGTAATAAGTGTGCGATTAGTGATGACGGAACAGACGGCGAATACCGCGAGACATTCCGCTAGCGCAGCCCTGGCGGACATCGCCCCAGTTGCCCCTTCGGATCGAGCGGTTGCGTAGTCACGACTCACGGCCATAGCCTCTGAGCCTCATTTATTTTTTCATAATCAGTGTGTTCCTGAAGTGAATTTAAATGTAAAAAAAAAACAATATAAAGTCGAAATCCTGTCATTTGTGTTATCTCAAGCATTTCTATAGTTCGATGTCTAGCTTTGCACAAAATGGAAGATTCCTACATTATCGCTAATTTCCACACGCTTTGTCGACTGTGTCTGCACAAAAGCACATTCTCGACATCGATATTCGCAGCTGCGCCGGACGATGAAACAAATGTTGCTTTAACCTCCAAACTAGCTGAATGTTTCGAGTTGCAGGTAAGATAATATTAATTTCTGGTGCTTTTTCACAGGTTTATAGTAATTATAATCTAAACCTTATCTAATAAATCCTGTTATTTCAGATTGATCCTAATGATGGGCTACCTAACAGAATTTGCTACAAATGCTTGTTCAAAGTTGATAAATGCTCCAAATTCAAGGTACAATGTATTCAAAATGAAACTAGATTGAGACAGATCACAACAAGAGCTAGTGAACTGGACAACTCTAATTCATCAGAACTTAGCAGCTACAATTATGGTCCACATTCTCAGGATGGGCTGAAAGCAAAACCTGAAGAATACATTGTAGAAGATAGTGTTGTGATGGTGGTTGATCCAAGCCTTGATTATGACTCCTCTGAGGAGTCTGAAAATATGGACCCTGTGGAACCAGAAGTCATTGAAAGAAACAACACTCCCGATGGTGAGCCTATAACTGAATCTTTTTTCAAAAATGTGTTCATGTGTCAATTCTGCGATCAAGCTTTTGTTTCACAAGAAAAATGTAAGGAGCATGAACATGCTTATCATGATCCCAATTTACCCTATAAATGTGTTGAGTGTAGTCTAGTCTTTGCTGAGCGAGCTCAATATGTGCAGCATACTAAACAAGTACATGGCAATGATAAACCCTACCATTGTCCAGAATGTGATAAATGCTTTGGGAGACGCTCTGACTTGAGAAAGCACTCCATTGTTCACACAGGTATAAGGCCATATCAATGTCAATATTGTTTGAAAAGCTTTTCCCGCAATACCAATCTTAGCAAGCATCTGCGTATTCATGCTGGACACAAGCCGCATGTGTGCCCTCTTTGTCCAAGGAGCTTTGTGGCAAAAGGAGATTTACAACGTCATGTGCTTGTTCATTCAGGAATGAAGCCTTTTGCTTGTAGGAAGTGCCACTTAACATTTGGCAGAAGAGATAAACTTATCAAGCATGAAATGCGACATACTCCTATGAGCCCAGCCAAAACAAATGCAAACAATACATTTGTCGGACCTGACCATGAACAAGATACTCATGATATGGTAGTGAATGTTAACCCCTTTAGCAATCTAATGACTTCTCCTACTCAGATACATCCAGATTCATCTAATACTGATTATGATCTCCCAAGAGTCCCAGATCATATATCAGGAGAGAGTAGTTTTATGAAAGTACAGAAAAATACTTCTGCTGGCAATAAGTCCAACCATCATTCCCCACCAAAACAGAAAGCTGCCTCAAATAAAAACAGGCCAAAAAATATTAAATGTCATCAGTGCCCTAAGAGATTTAGCTCATTGGATTCCTACAAAACACATGTGTCCATTGCACATATTGGGTCCAGAGTCTTCCAGTGCAAGACTTGTTTCAAGAAATTCCCTCGTAAGAGAGAGTTGGACCGACACGCTGCTCTTCATACTGGTATGAAACCATTTTCGTGCAGTCAATGTGATAAAAAGTTTACTAAAAAGGACAAACTTGATAAACATGAGCGAAGTCATGAATGCCTGGTTGTGAATATGCCTTGCATAGAATGTGGTGCTACATTTGAAAAGAAACCTGATTTAGTTGCACATATAAAGTCACATTTTACTGAAAATTTTGATGATAAGATAACTGAAGCTGAAATTAAGAAAGAAGAAGACTCTGAATTTAATTTGGATGATAATTTCTATGATCTAGAAGCTTGAGAAGTTGATGTTATTATTAAACTTATATCAGAATAATTCTTGGCACCACCACAAAATATATAGGTACAGAAGTCAATCTACATGCAAAGCGCACTCGAGCAACGCACACATAGACACCGATCACGGACATGATAATTATCTCAGTAGCGTCTCGGACTGCTTGTCAAACAGTTCTGGCTCAAACGCTCATTAGTCCACTGAGCGTAGGTATAAAAAGTGAAGTACATACATGGAATTGTCTTCTGTACCTATCTATTTTGTGGCACCACAGTGTAACTTGTTTAGTACTTAATAGTTATGTAAGCATTAGTTTGAGGGTTGAGATGGAGTTTTTTTTTTTACATTGGTATGTGAAATTTTTGTTGATAACTTGTAATTATGTTAAGTCTGAATGTCCATTCTATAAAACCCACCGTAAGTGGATTTATTTTAAAAATCTGATCATTTTCAACCTTAGATTATTACTTAAACTATTTCTAGCATTAATTGTTTATTACCTTCTCATATTGAGGAATAATTTAACCAAAAATTATGTTAATCTTTTGTTCTTTATTATTGTTATAATTAGTAATTCTTGTATAAAAAGTAAAATAATATGTTAATGTGTTTACCTGTTCATTCATGTGATACAAACTGAATGTGGTGTGACAGAGCCGTATTTGTAATTAGGTTTAGGGACTAGTATCTCTAAAACAAATTTGAACAAGTACAGTCAAATGGGGTGAAAAGGAACACAGGGGTAAATAGAAACAAAATGTAGAGGTTTTTTGACGTTATTAAGAAATCCTTTGCAGCATGCAAGAAATAATTGCAGTACACTTTAGTTTTGTAATCGTAATATAAAAGTTAAGGAAGTTAGTGCTAGGAACCAATATTAACCTTTCAATCGTGGTAATAACAGACAATAGAAATACAATAGGTGCGCGAATGCCGTGCGTTCGTTTAGGGTTTAACCCTTCAGATACCGTCAATTAGAGACACAATAGTAAGACAATAGATGCGCGGCCACCGGGTGTCGCTTGGGGATTCATGAATTAATGAATTAAGTGAATTTAGGAAAGTCCTAATCAAAGTTTTGTTTCTATTCACCCCTGCATTCCTATTCACCCTGTGCAATGGCAGTAAATGTGGTTGTCAAATTTGAATGTAGTGTTTAGATCTGAAATTATGGATGCTATAGCTAGCTAACTCATAAAACTGCCAAACTGTTGGGCAAATAATTGTAGTCTATCCAAAGATAATAATATGTAACTGTACCTATATATTTAGTATTTTTGTGTTAGTTGATGTAGGTATGCCTGTATTAAAATTGTGACTTACCTTCATAATTATGTTATAGGTAAGAATGCACAAATACTGTCCCTATCAAGTGATAACTATAGTTAGATTACATAAGATAATAATATACTTATGATGACTGTTTAATTATTTAATATATAATATAATATTATAGGTACTGTATTGAGTTTTGTCCTGGTATGTTTGCTTTAATTTCCAACAAGATCCTATGGATATAATTTCAAAATAACAAATCTATGCATTTACAATACATACTAATATTAAAATACCTTGAAATCCAATGTTGATGTAGTTACATCTTAGTCATTTTATTGTAATTATAAAACATCCAAAAATAATGTTGTAAATAAAAAATTCTTGTTGCATTTTCTTAAAATGAAGCAAGTCTGTAGCAGCAGTCAATTTAATCTTTTCAGCAGATTCATTCAGCGTTGCACAAAAACAAATAAGCACTAAATGTTTAAATTATAAATCCTCAATCATTTATGTCAGAATAAACTTTTTTCATTGTGTACATACTAAATGCAAAAGTTGTTCAGTATTTAATTGTGCAAATATAAATGTATGTAGATTATTATCTGCAATAAATGTTGTCCACTAAATTGTCACTCTCTTTTATGTTTTAAAAAAACCTTATTATTCCTTCTTCTAGTCAAAGTAAAATAAAAGACAAAGATTTTGATGGGCCTGTGGTCAGTGGCCCTAACTAACTTTGGTGGAAGTTGTGGGTTTAATTCCCACCCAAAGCATATTTTTGTGTGATGACCAAGATTATTTGTTCTGTGCCTGGGTGTAATATTTATCTATGTACCTATGTATTTAGCACTCTACCTAACTATCTAGTATTTATACCACAAGCTTTGCTTAGTTTAGGACTAAATTGTGTTCTGTGAAGATTAATTATTTAAAACAGGCAACAAGCCAAAAAGATCAAACTTTGAATCAAGATCCAATATTGTGGTCCTGTGAGTGGACCAAGCTTGATTTCTCAGTTAGCCAAATGTTTCAGATTTGATTTTTATTGAAAATGTATCACACAAAGGCATTATTATTATTATATCTAGCCCATACTTTCCCACTGCTGGGCAAAGGCCTCCCTCCACTCTTTCCAATGTTCTCGGTCTTGAGCTACTTCTTTCCAATTCCCAAGGAAGACATCCAAGTCGTTCCGCTATCTTTTTGGTCTGCCGCACCCCATCATGTGGTTTCAGGTCACCAATTTTGCATTTTATTGCCCATATTTTATAGTAATAACTTAAAATTTAGAAGTTATAGATTCTTAGATCTTTTACAGTTGTTACAGGTAGTTAGATGCCAAAAATCTGATCATCAGTATCAAAGGAGTATCATGTGGCCCAGTAAGTGGGTTGTGGAGGTCTGATAGGCAGTTACTTCATGTAAAATATGGGTATTCAGCTGAATAATCGTGTTTTACAGCCATGTATGGTTAGACAGGGAACCAACCCTAAGTTAGATAGGAAAAGGTTAAGGAGACAATGTTTTAGAACAGCTGTAGTATTTTTATCATCAATATTCTCTACTATAAAAGCTACTAAGGATGTTTGCATACCAACTATTTGGGACCAATTGAATACCATTGACTAAATTTATAAACTATTGGCAATTATTTTCATGGCCATCTCATTATGACATATAAGAATTGCTTGGCCTTTCAACTGTCAAGTGAACACCAATGGTTCACTTTAGAAAAGGCTTCTTTTTTTTAGGTAGGAATCTATACTGATGGTAGGGGAAAAATTATGATGTCAATAAAATTAAACTACATCGAATTTATATCAGATTTATTATTATCCAGCTAATGGATTAGCATGTATTGTGACTGATGTTATTTTAGCTTCTGTAAGAGGTCGGTATGTTTTTGGATTAACTGGCATTTTTTCTAAATCATCAAGAGCTTCAAATCCGTCTATGATTCTGCAACAAAAGACAACACAGTTTTTAAGTTTGATTGAGGTAAAGATACTTGCAATAGCATTCTGTTGATTATTATCTAATATTTTTGAGTTTCACTAATGAAGTCACGAAGTCTTTCCATTAATCAAATTAACATACAACAATAGCTTGGACACTAGTCTATTACATTGATCTATCTTAAGCAATCCCACTGGGCCCAAGTTTGGTTGCCATCTCCACTGGGCTTAGACCTGCTCCTTACATTTTATTACTATACTTTAACCCTTCAGATACCCTCAATTAGAGACACAATAGTAAGACAATAGATGCGCGGCCACCGGTGGTCGCTTGGGGATTCATGAATTAAAAAAATAAAATAAAAGAAACTTTCACAGCATCTTTGTCTTACCTGCCAAACAATGTATACTTCAAGTCTAAATGTGGTTGTTCTCCATAACTGAAGAAGAATTGACTACCATTAGAGTTAGGTCCATTATTGGCCATGCTCACCATACCTCTAGCATTATGCTGTAAAAAAATAAATAAACACAATATAAATTTTATAAGAAGAACAATAATTTTGTTTGTTTATTATTATAAACCCCACACTAGGAAATACTCCTTTATTGTAGGGGTTAATTCTTCATTTTTATTCTGTCAGTTCCATACCTTCAACTCTTCCTTGAATTCATCTTCAAATTTTCGTCCCCATATTGACGTGCCTCCCTTTCCGGTACCTGTGGGGTCGCCTGTCTGTACTATGAAGCCCTAAAATCAATAACAACAAAACTATTAAGTATTTCTAGTCGATCGCAAATTCTATAAAACATAACATAGGTAACGTACACAAATATCCATTTATACATTGCACCAGGTCTTACCTTAATATTCCTATGAAATAAGCATCCGTTGTAATAATTGCTAGCACATAATGCTAAAAAATTCTCACAAGCTTTTGGACATTGCTCACAGTATAATTCTATTTTTATATCCCCAACGTCAGTATGTAATGTTACAGACATTTTGATTTAAATCTTAGTAAATACTTTTATTGTGTTTCTAAAATAATTAAGAAACCAGCAAGTTGACACAATAATTGTTTATTATTTTATAACCTAAAAATTTTACACGTAAATAATCGCTCGTTAGCTGTCTTTTTGACAGTGACAAGTCTGACATATGGCAAAGTTGGCATAACGGCCGCCCGGCTAGCTTTTCGTTATACGCATTGCAACAAAAAACAAGAAAAAGTTTAACGAGAGGAGGAAAAAAGGCAAAAGACGAAGCTTACTGGATTCATGGTTAAGTTATAATAAATGCACAGATCGATCGAAGACTTTGGTTAAGATTTGCTGGATTCAGTCCATGACAATATCTCCGTATCTCAGTGCTTGCAGTTTTGGTATCTGGCGGTCATCCTAAGATCATACCGTCTCGGTAAAAGTGTGGGAACCAGCTCTTCTGATTTTGCTTCGTTTTAGGCTGGTTGACGCACACTGAGTTCTGATCTGGCAGTGTCATATATTATATGGACGGAGACGCTGTGATTCAGACCATCAGACCTGGAGTTTCTGTATCTAGAATTTATGCTCAAACAAACTTTACATTGAATCTGTAATCCATTCCATAACTTATTTGCGTTTTTTTGGATTTGAAGACTACTCATTACATTTACTTTTTAGTTGCTCACCCTAATGTGAACCCTAATGCAGCAACACCTACCGAGTCCAATTTTATTTTTGCTGCCCAGGGACTCCAATGATACAAAATTTCATCCATATTAGTTAAGCCGCTGGGATAACATGCTTGACAAACACTTTACATTGTACACAAGACAAAGATTTTATAGTCTACTCTAGTAGGATATATAAAATCTTTGACACAAGATTAGCTGACTCGACAAATGTTGTTCTGCCATATAAATAATCAAAAAAAAAAAAATGGCAACGAAATAGCCAATTCAGTTATTTTTATTACTTATAATAAATCAACGATACTATAGGTAACAAAATAAATAAATTACATTCACTGGGTACCTTTTTATGCTAAAAAAAAACATTCGATTAAAAAAAAGGATTTATTGAGATCATAACTGCACCTAAAATTAAATTTATTCACATCCGCCTTCTCTTTCATGAGTGTTTTCATCCGTGCCTTGGTTTTCATAGTTGCCAAGTAACCTCTGGCCATTAGGGTCGAAGGGAGACTTCAAGTGTAAAGTGGCTTTATGCTTCTGTCCCAAGACTTCGATCTCGTAGTCACCGTCTTTTAAGAACTCTTTGGTAACTTGGGAGCCTTTGTTGGTCACGTAGCCAATGCCGATGGGTTTGTCCAGGTAGAACGCGTAATCTCCTCTTCTTAGGTAGCCTACTGGTTCACCGTTTCTGAATATGGCTTCTTGACCAAAGATAGCAACCTAAAAAAAACAATTAGGTAATTGATCAAACAATAAATCCTCAAATACATATTAAAAGAAAGTCCTCCAGTGTCCCCAATCTGTATGTGTGTTCGCAATAAACTCCATAACTACTGAAATAATTTTTAAACGGTTTACACCAATATACAGAGTGATTCATGAGTAAGTTTAGATGATTAATAGGCATGTATTATACATCTAAACTTACTCTTGAATTATTATATTATAAAAAGCCGAGAATCCCAAAGATTTGCAAAATCCGTGTAAAGTTGGGGCGAGTCGGAAATATTGATCAAAGATTTATAACAGAACCAATGGTTTAAATTTTACCTGCGCTTCTGACTACCCCCATGAGGCAAACCCCCTTATGCGTGGGAAATCATACAATGACTTCTTCCGCTCTTGGGCGGAACAGCAGGGAGTGTCAGATGGATTATAGGACTTCCTGCCCCAATAGTGGGGCCGCATACGCTGTGAAGGTTGCGGGAATCCGATGGATGTGGGACCACGGGATCGTTAATTATGGCGACACTTGGGGGAGGCCTATGTCCAACCGTGGACGTCTATCGGCTGTAATAATGACACGCTAAGCAAAAAAATATCTAACCTTATCATTAAGTGTGAAGTACGCGTATTTTTTGGTGACTCCGTTAGTCCTCGCTCTAGTGACGTGCTCATTTCCGATGTAGTCGCCATCTTTCCTGCACGTAAAGCCTAAACCGGCTTCTATCGGATTGTCATCGGCTCTCAAGTCGGAGTTCCATAAGTGATATCCTGAAATTAAAATAGAAATAAGAGACTTATGGAAATTAAATTTGACGGTTGTTCCGGGTCGGAATAAATGTTTATGAGCGCACCCACGATACAGGACTCAGGATTTTTTTTAGGTGGGAATGTCGTCTTTGGGCGGAGCGCGTGTCAGACTTTTACTGACTAATATCTACTACTGTTCCTTCTTTGCTTTAGTTCCAGGGCCCCGGGATTCACGGGGTTTCCTAGTGTGGCTTCTTAGTGTGTTGTATCTTAAAAAAAGAATAAAAGTATTCAAGGCTACCTTTTTCAGCACTCAACGAGGTCAAAGCCCTCCAACCAGCATTCCTCAGTCCCTTCGCGCGACTCAGAGCCTTGTACACCGGGATGGCATGAGCGGATGGCACATGGAGCTCCCAGCCCAACTCGCCGGACCACGTAACCCGAAGCGCTCGGCAGCGGTATCGTTTATCTTCGGGAGTGTTCGGAGCGCGAGACACGTGGATGCTACGGTGCGTGTTCACTGGGAAGGCGTCGTTCGAGAGTCCTGCGTCTGTGTATCGGGCGAGGATACTGTGGCTGTGGAAATTAGATAAAGTAGCTTACTATCGGTGAAAAAACTTTGGCGATCAGACCAGTACCTACTTCCAGAGATTACCACCTACAAAGCAAAAAACAAACTACTTCTATATATTATTAGTATAGATAAATTACACCCAGACACAGAACAAATGGTCGTGGTCATCACACAAACATTTGTACTGGGTGGGAATCAAACGACCTCCGGCATAGCAGTCAGTGCCACTGAACACTAGACCAACAGGCCAGTCACACTGTTGGGCCCTTAGGGTCAGTTTTTAGAAACACTATTAAGACTTCTTAATATCTAGGTAGGAATTTGTGGCAGACAGTATTGGTGCCACAAATTGAATATGGTTTAATAAGTTTATTTCCTGATCAGAATTAACATTAATTCTTTTACTGAGAAGCCAAATTTACAATATACGTTGTTTTACACGACGTAGCGCGTGTAACCGTTGGCGGTCCCCGGGTTATTACATGCGCAGTGTCGCTATTTAACTTTAACGGTGTGCATGTAGTCGTGTCGATGGAGAACTTTAGTGTATTATAACGTAGCAAAGCGGGTGCCCGTGCGGCGAGCAGCGACGGAGCACTTTTGAACGGGATCTCGCGAACGCCCGCATCGCAACGTCGTCGGCCCTAACTCTGTAGAAAATACATGCATTAACTCGTTTCTTTTAGGTAAATGTTCACCATCTCCGACTACATTATCACTTACCGTCAAGTGAGATAGTGGTCAAGAGAGTCTTTAAATAATAATTTATTATTATTCTTTAAAGACTCTAAATAAATAAATAATAATTTATTATTATTATTTAAAGACTCTACTAAGACTAAGACTCTACTAAAAAAAAAAGAAATTCGTTGTTACGAACCTGTCAGGTCCTTGTACGCTAAGGATGCACAGCTGTTTGGTGACGTCAGTGATGGTGGCCCTCAAATTGTGAGTCTGGACGATTCGGCGTAGGTGCGCCAGTGTATGGTTCGCACTGAACCCACTCGTTACTACGTAGTAGCCGCGACCCTGTGATCAAAACAATATACAGCTGCTAACATTGTGTTACCTACCTATAATGAATCCAAGTAAGCATGTGGATGGATGGAAAGGAAACAAAGTTTTTGTTGTGCTGTCGTTTTCTTTGATTTGAAATAGCTTTTTGAACGTAGGTAGGTATGTTTTAAGTTTCCGAAATATGTACATATGTATGCACATATAAACTGCCTTTTATGCCAAATCCTGTCAAAGGCTTGCTATATGTCCAGGAAAGCGGTAGGTCTTCAACAACAAAAAAATGCTGTATGCAGTAAGGTACCGTAAACTGAGGTTACTTTGGCCATGAGGTATAAGGTATGAGAATAAGTTTCGGTGTTTAAATTTTCTTACTTCTCACGTCACACGACATTTCAAAACTACAACTAATATAATACAAGAATGTATACGGCTGTTATCACAGTTACCTTGAAGATAGGTTCGTGTAACTGGCCAGTGCCGCTGTCCAGTATGCTGACTGTCACGTCGGCTTCTACACCACCTTTCTTGTTCAGTAGGAGAGAATACACCACTCTGGAAATATCAAAATATTGCTCACAGATTATACTATAGTCACAGGATTCCATCACAAATATTAGGAAGACGTATTAGCGAAGCGAATTATTTTGTTTGCACAATAGCTACAGTATTCCCACTGCTTGGACTCAAGTTTTCTCAGGCCTTAGATATAGCTACTGGGTTATTACTATTTCTCAAAACTATGTTACTAACATCATAAACAACATCTTTTGTTCTATGACAATATTTAAATTGAACGTAAATAGCACAAAGTCTATGCGAAGTAAACGATAGTACAATAGCGGAGGAGAGCGGGATCGGGCGGCGGGGGTGCTTGATGTGCTTGCATCGCGTAATACAGTTGTTTATGATGTCAGTAATACAGTCCTGCCAAGTTGTTGGTGTTTGATAAGGAACCCTGTATAGGGAGTAACGAAAATACCAGGGCTACGCGAACACAGCTGAGTTTTAGTCAGTAAAAGTATGCACTCCCTCCGCTCCATCCTAAACAGCAAACTTGGTTAATGATTTGCCACCTCAAAAAAGCCACCTAAACCTGCAATAGGCTCGGCCCTTTTCACATGAACCCGAAATCAAGCCAGCGAAATGTAGGACCGAACACAGCATAGCATAATCAGCCTTATGAAGTTCCCACTGCTGGGTCCCAGGCCTTCTCTCTAGGAGAGGGAATGGGCTGTAATCCACACACACATATCTAATTTTTGGTTCTAGGACATGTCGGTATCCTCACGATGTTTTCTTTCACCGTTTCGAGAGCAGTAGTGATGGAATAAATAGTACAAAGTAATGCGTGGTTGTGTTCCTACAACTCGTAAGTCGAACGAACACTTCTGCGAAAAACTTTTCAGGTTTACCAAGCACAATATCGAGTCTTTTCAGGAAAAACATCGTAAGCGACAATTTGTTTTTTTTTGCGGGAATGAGTTTTCTCTACTTCCTTAATTAAAAAGTATAGAAATTATGTTAGTAAATAGCCACAATTTATTAGATCGGTAATTATATGAAGTTATATTTTTTTATAATATGTTATTATCATGATTGAATACATTTTAATTATTGAAGAGAAAATCTAGCCCTGCAAAAACGGTTACTGTCGCTTACGATGTTCTTCCTAAAAAGGCTCGATATAATGTTATACATACCTATCATTAAGTTTAGAGAGGTCCGCAGTAAAGGCGAGTTCAGCAGTGCGCTGCGCGTCGGGCCCGGTCAGGTAGAACTTGCCGTAGTAAGACATGTTGAATAAGGCCGCTGCGTTACGACATGCCAGGGCTTCCTGGCCGATCTGCGGGGTAAAGTGATCACTGTAGTGACCGAACGAAACACAATTTGAAGCCGAAACCGAAAATGAATGTTCGGCGCCTTTTGCAGTTTCGGCCGTAATCGAAACCGAAGATGACATGGTAAAAGAAAAATTGACAAAAAATTAAAATAATATTCGATAGGTACTGTTATTCTTAATTGTAGTTATAACTTTCATAAAATACTAAATAATCGTATAAATCGACAATTATAAGTAAACATAAATATAATTCTGACTTACCACATCATGGTGTTTAGAAAAGTCAAAGGAATGTTCGCCTTTGAGGATCTCTTCGTAGCGCTGATCACTGTTCCTAGGATAATCGGTGTGAGCACCACCCCAGTCATACTGCTGTACTCTTATCTGAAAAAAATAAAATCAACAGGTATTCATTATCTTTCAGTAGCGATTTGAAACTTAAAAAAAAAATCAATCACACCCCAGATCTGTATAAAATAGTCTTAGCTAAGGCAAATAAACGAACTAGACCACATCATCTCCCTAGTCAAGCCAAGTTGGGAAAACAACTAGCTTAGGATCGGCTTTCAGGCTACCCGGATGCGGATGAATACCTGTATTTTACATGGAGCGACTCTGCCTATCAGATCTTCACAACCCAGTTACTGGGCAATACGATACTCCTTGGATAGACTGATGGTCAGCTCTAACTATCTGTAACGACCATCAAAGATCTGCTAATGCTAACCGGGTCCAACGGCTTTACAAAGACGCTGTTTAGTAAAGCCGGTGTCAGTAATGTTTTTGATAAACTTAGAAAAGTACATATGAATTGAAAAAATCATATTCATCATATACTTATGCATGAGAAGCACGTACCTTAACAATTACGCCATCATGACACTGAACTGAACTAGAACGAATTTGAATTTCCCTGTCTCTATGCGTCTTCGCTCAGAGATAACCTCATTAAAAACAAGAAAGAAGCATTAATGAAAACCCACCAACGTCTAAAAGCGCCGTTGCAGATGCTACCACTAAGTACATCATTGTCCACTGTGGAATATGATTATGATAAAGTAGCAACACAGTAAAGACCTTCTCTCCAAGGAAGACGGCCGGTATCTCAAAGGAAAGCCCATCCTCCACCAGCTTCTGATACAAAGCGTCATATTTGGCCTCTCATTCTGCAAGTGTTTATCACCATAACAACCCACCTTCTCTCCAGGGAAGAAGAAAGCCGGTCTCTCCCAGCCAGCCCTAGACTGCATGACGGCTCCGTCCTCCACCAGCTCCTGATGCAAGGCGTCGTGACTGGCATCTCTTCCCGCCAGATGCTCGTCGTTGGGGAACACTATGTTGTAGTTTCTTGCGTACGCTTCGTGGCTGCTTTCACGCATCCAGTGGGCGCGGGACATTTGTCCAGGCGTGAAGCGACGGATGTCGAATGTAAACATGTTGTAGTGAGGCCTAAGGGTATAAAGAAGTATTTAGTTCTGTATTTTTAGAATAAAAGGCAGTCATATTGTTTAGAAGTCTGACAAATCAAAGATAAGGGTGCGTTAAACCAGAATACACAGTGCCGGTGTAAGGGCCACTGACACCCCGGGCGAAAATATTGTGGCGCCCAGGTGGAAGTATCGCAACAATCGTAAGCGTAAGCGCAGTGTGGTCGAGGAGCGACTCTATCGATATCGTTAGAGTCGCTCCTCGGGCACAAACCTTCAAAAAATCCATCTGAAAAATCTCAATAAAAAATATGCACATGCACAGAGCGTAGAGCACAGTTTTGATGGTTTGCACCAGGAGAAGTAGGAAACTCCAACTCCAGACCTTGGCGCCCCCCTGAATTTGTCGCCCCACCGCAAACGCCGGCATTGAATATACAATTAATTTTTTTAGAATTAACATGTTTCTATGCAACGTAAATTAGTCCCTTAGGCTAGGACCAGGTAGGTCGCCATGACGTTTAAAGTAAGATTGTTTAATTCTTATTCCAGTGTGAATAAGAATAAAACAATCTTACTTTGAACGTTATGGTAACCCACCAGGACCCCGACCGTGTCGACCGGTCGTTGGGATCTACACGCAATTCACAGAGATGTCAGTATAAGTAACGGAGCCCATTAATTCATGAATCCCCAAGCGACCACCGGTGGCCGCGCATCTATTGTCTTACTATTGTGTCTCTAATTGACGGTATCTGAAGGGTTAAGGCCGATGCCAGGACTGCGAGATTCTCCAAAAGAGTACTGCGGCCCTGGAACGCCCTTTGCGTTCAGCTGAAGCAACACATGAGGGTATTAGCCAGCAAGTCTGATAAGGAGTGTCTCGCCTCACCCATTGCGGGAGGAGTTACTTATTTGATGATTTCCAATTAAAAAAACAATAATAAAGCCTCTCTCTGTTAGATGATGTGCCCTAGTTAAGAGCTTTAGCAATCGTCCATTATGATAAAACATTAGCATAGTTACTGATTAATCATTATCAAACGGTCTATTGCATTGGTCTATGTCTATACCTCGACAAAATACATAACAGTTCCAATAAACAATATCTAGTAAGTAGTAATCGAGCAGAAAATTGAATGTCATAAGCATGACAGATTGCAATAATATAGGTAAATAAACACACTATTAATTATAATTACCTACTTTGAGTTTTGTGCAAAAGGGTATAAGATAGATAACGGTGATAACCTCATGTTATTATGGTGTTTAAACAAACAGATGAGTTCACATTCCAGGTCATTGAAGAAGCGGTATTTTGTTTACAAATAGAGACAAAACTATAATATGAACTTTGAATTGAGAGAAAGGACCGTATCATAGAGCCGGGCAGTACAGGCAGGCACGTCCACACTTTTCTCATTTGAGCGTTTATCTCGCGTTCCAGTGTGCTAAGTACGAATTGTTTTTACGCACATGCGATCGAAGCGTTTTAACGCGTTTGGCTCTCTGATTGGTTAATATCTCGGAGCTGGCCAATCGGAGCGCCGAACGTCATAAACGTGTCGATCACGTTAACGTAAAATAAACTCACACTAAGCTCTCCGATGAGTACTTGGAGTCTGATAGATTTACTATTCTAACACATAGATCGCGTTGATACGAGAGAAAATAAATGCTGCCTATGTAAGGTATAGACCTGCCTTACCATAGGGTAAGGCAGGTTTTTGAAATGTAAGTATACATATTAAGGTGACTTGTACACATCTGCATATTTATTCAGAGCGTA
Organism: Mythimna lalbum; assembly: GCA_949319445.1. NCBI lineage: Eukaryota > Metazoa > Arthropoda > Insecta > Lepidoptera > Noctuidae > Mythimna > Mythimna lalbum. The sequence goes on along the minus strand of OX439346.1, from coordinate 16,569,191 downwards.
CTGGTTTAATTTTATGTTATGAAATGGTATACAATACATAGGTATATGATCACAACAATCGCGAGTAATTTGCTGTTAGTTATTGAAGCGTTCTATTGTCTATCTCTATAACTATTCATCAGAACTTAATACTAAAAATTCGCTAAAAATATGCTTGAATGCCCCATCCGAATCGGGTCGGATATACAAACATTCGTACATGCGGTTTGAATATGAAACCTCCTTTTTTCGATGAAAAGATATTCACCTGCCAGAGACAATCCATTCTGCCATTTGTATACCGCATCCCGCAGAGAACATCATGCCGGCAGAGTTGTAGCCGCAGTTGTGGTACAAACCTAAATTAAATGAGAAATACATAACCATAATTATGACCAATACATATATTTGTTAAGGACTACTGCTACATTGTAAATCTTTTGTGCTGTGTTTTAAGATTAATCAGACAACTGTCTAAATAGAATATAAAATTATGTTAGTGGCACGATCGATTTGATATTATTATTAGATAAAACACAGACTCTCCTAAAATTACCTAAAAAAAGACCGGCTCCAGCAACACACTGCTTTTCTCTACTATAACATACACCTATAATAAATTTGTACATCTAAACCTTTCTCAGTTGGTCTATTGGTAAAAATCGCATGAAAATTCGTTCAGTAGTTATTAATTTTATCGTGAACATACAGACAGACCATTTAGGCGAGGGAATCTCATAAATCACTCTGTCTATTGGTAAAACCTCATAACAAATTCGATCAGTAGTTTTTGATTTTATCGCGTACCTACAAACAGACAAAATCAGGGATTTAGTGCGGGGCGCAGCGAGATAGAAACAGAACGATAATATTATAATCAGTTCATAAAAGTTACATCAGATCAATAATACAAAATATCTACAAAGTAAACATACTAGTGTATCTGAGGACGTTGACCGGCTGACCTACTGTTTTATGACTATTTAAACGTTAATTTATTATCTAAGTACAACATGTATTCACGGCGTCCTTACCTTCCGCATGACGCAGGTCCTCACCGGACATGGCAAGTTCGGGAGGTTCCTGCATCGGATTCAGGCGGAAGAGACGCCCGGGTGTCGCCACTGTGCGCAACGCCCGGAGGACACGGTGGAGCACACCGTCGAGGTGTGCCCTGCCTGGGCGGAGCATCGCCGTGTCCTCGTAGGGGCGATCGGCGGCGGAGACCTCTCGCGCCGGGCCCTGGTCGAGGCCATGGTCCGGAGCGAGGAGGAGTGGCAGGCGGTCGCCTCCTTCTGCGAAGCAGTAATGCTTGCAAAGGAGGAGGCCGACCGCATCAGGCAACGGCGCCCTCACCGCCGTCGCCGGGATTCCGATCCCGATTTCCGGCCACCGTAGACGCGGGCTCGCGGACGGCGAGCCATGGGTAGCTCGCTGTCCGATTGTCCGGTAATGGACCGAGTCCAAGACGTCGACGGCGCGCACTGTTCCCGCGCGCCTCAAGGAGTTGTCAGCAGCAGGAGGGGCCCAGCTGGGTCGAAGCCTACTGGGGACAGGGTTGTCCGAAAGGGAGCTCGTGCCCCGGTATGAAGGCTAGAAGGAACGGCGCGGGGTTTTTAGTCAGTAAGAGTCTGACACTGTCTCCCGCTCCACCCAAGAGCGGGTTTCGTCAAAGATGATTTTCCCCGTCGACAAAAAAAAAAAAAGTATAACATGTATATTATCTCAGCCAACATGGACATTTCCGAGTAGCACTTATTTTGCGAGGTCATATTATTATGGCAATATCTCCAATCAAGCGAAAGGCAGCTTAAAAAAACGGTCCCCGCACACGGACCTCAAAAAAAAACCTTTTTATAAAAAAAATAACCGACTTCACAAAAAATTTGAATTGAATTTGAGGAGTTCCCTCGATTTCGCCAAGATGTCATCATCAGATCCCAACTTGGTGATTATGGGACCATTTGGGAAGTGTACCCTTTCCAACAAAAAAAATAATTTTTCAAATCGGTTGGCAAGCGGCGAAGTTATGCGCGAACAAACATAAAAAAAAAACATACAAACATCCGAATTGAAAACCTCCTCCTTTTTTAGAAGTCGGTTAAAAAACGCCGCCACAAAAAAAAAACGCTAGAAGCGGCTACAAAACAAAGCTAGAAGAAGCCACCGCAAAAAACAGCGCGACATTTGTGGCCGGAGTAGCGTGAAACGGCTTCGAGCTTTTTTTATGGCGACACCGCAGCACGCGAGCCACAAAAAAAGGCCACCTCAAAAAGAAGCCTGAAGCGGCGTTTTTTGAGGGCCGTGTGCGGGGACGCTTAGGCCTCTCCAAAACATCACAATGAATTACCTTAGGCTCTCCGGAGCCAGCGAATTTCCACCACCTACACTACGTCATTGGCCTCAAAAAACATCGGTACAGTGACAAACTCACGAAACTTACCGAAGACATTCGGGTCCTCCCCGAGCAACGGCTTATGGTCGGGCGTGAACGACTCGGGCCCACACACAGTACTCTTAATGCCAACGCTACCGAGCTTCGGGCACAGTGACGCTGCGCTGTTCACGTGGACTCCAAACACGTCCCAGTCCAGCTCGTATAGATGGAACTGTAGGTTATCGGGCACCTAAAAGTAAAGAGTTAATATCACTGACTACATTTTCCTTATAATTCGTATCGAAAATCATGAAAATATTAGATTCGAGTTGACAAAAACTAGCAAAGCCAGAACATGAAACCTCGAGTTCGCTACCACCCAGAACACGATAGAGGTATTTGACAGTCATTTGAACAGATTACTTTAGAGCTATGAGTTTCATTACCGATATTGATAACAAAGCATTGGCTTCTTCGAGATGCGCTATCAGCATCTAAAAAGCTTGCATCAGGTTCCAACTTGAATAAACCTAAGATAAAATGCACCAAAAAATTACCTGATCAAGCATATGCGGATTACTTTCATATCCTCCGACATGGCACGACTCTCCTTGTATCTTGATATATAGATCAACATCATGGTCACGAATATTGGGACAGCCCCTAACTTCGGGTGTAGCGTCACACACTACGTATGCGTGCTTGAACGGAATTAGTGGCAGGTTTGGTACACCTGCATATCTTGCGACGCGAGGTCCCCATGCACCTAAAAATACAAAACAAGTTTTTAATGAAAAAAATTTTTTCTCAGCGCAGTATACCTGTATAATGAATACTTGTCAAGACGAATCATACGAGCCCAAACTCGATGGGGTTGTGTCGTTTAACTATCGAGTTCCTACGGCCACCTTCCGAGTCCATCATCAAATCAGCTCATGTCATAATAATTTTGTATTGTCATCTGATTTACAAGTGCATGCAAAATTTCAGCTCGACCGGTAACCGGGAAGTGGATCAAATTTAATTTGCAAGATTTGATTACAGACAAACATCGGGACAGGTGAAACCACGGAGTAAGTATAGAAGGGTGAAACTAAATAAAAGCTTGTAATAATATTAGAATTTTTGTCTAGCTGTTGTTGTTTATAACATATTGGTTAGGTACGAATAAGTGCTGATTAACAAACTCTCATACGCGGAATCTTATCATATTCGGTCACAGAAGACTAGCTTAGGTTGGAAGTCAATTTACAGAAAAACTACGAGCTTAACAGAGGCGCGTCTTTGGTCATAAGACTATGGATGAACGATAGTATTTTGCGTACAAAAACGCGCGTATTTGCGTCGTATCATAAATAGACACTGACCGAAGAAATGTTTGTTTTCGGCTCAAAAAACTGGTTTTGGCACAAATTTCAGTTTCGGCCAAAAAGGGGCCAAATATTCAGCTTGATCAATTTACTCGATTATTTTGTATTTTATGAAATTTATGACTATATAACGCATCATAACTACATCTAAATATGGTTAAGAATAACTATATGTCTTGAAATATTAAAGTAAGTAAGTAAGTAATTATTTATTGCACAAAAAATTATAAGCCCATAGGTAACATCAGGGTGAAACACCAAAATGAGAGTGGCTATTTTACATAAATAAGATCACTGTCCTTCAAATTAGGAAAAAATCCTGTATCTTGCAGAACAGTACATTTACCAATACGTTTGATACGCAGACAAGTAATAACATGTCATCCCATACAGCTGCGATTTTGAGAAAACGCGTTTCAATTATACGGAACATTTGGTACCTAACGGTTTCGACTGCAAACTATGTTTCGGTCAGTCACTAAATAAACATCTTACCTCCACAGTTGACAACACACTTGGTCTTGATGACCCCTCTGTCTGTGTGCACCGCAGTTACTTCTTTGTTGCCAAGCTGATTATGAGTGTAATGGATGTCCAGCACTGGGCAGTCTTCGTACACCTATGACAGTAATAGTGCTTCGTTATATCTGCTGTTTGGTTAGTTCCGCATATTATTTATTTTATATAAACAACGAATGCTAAACTTTCACTTTCGAATAATGTAGACTTGAGCTCATATTCATATTAAACAAACAAATTATATGACGACGACTACACGTCGATTAAGTATCTTATGGATTGTCAACAGTTGCAAGATCTAGGCGGTTTTTCAACGTAAAATGTTTAAAACATTTGTTTTGTCTTGTTTCGCTCAAAACTTACATTCTACTACTATATATACTATGGATAACAGTATGATGTTCTTGATTCTTGAATCCTCACAAATTATAAAACAAATTCCCTCACCGCGTCTGTCTGTCTGTATGTTCGTTTTAAACTCAAAAACGGCTGACCAGAATTTCGTACAATTTTTAGGTACCAATAGAAAAAGTGATCTATGAGGAAGGTTTGATTTGAATTGTAGAGAAAAAGAATAATAATCAAAAATGCTTCCGCTACACAATTTTGCGTTTCTATGGGATTTTATCTAGTTCAGCAGATGAGACTAGGATTTAGATCATTAGCTCATGCATAAAACAAAAAGGCATTCAAGCTCTCACAGACAATAAATACGCTTACCTTTCCTCCATTTTTCGTGGCCACTTTGACAAGTGCATTACAAGCCATAGAAGGGTCAATAGTCCCGTCTTCAGGAGAGTACAACGCCATTTGGAATACAGATGGGTCGAGGAGTGGGAACTTCTTCTGTGCCTCGTGTGGGTCCAGAACTTCGCTGGGAATGTTCAGGGCCTTTCCTAACGTGTGGAGTCTCATGTATTCTTGTGTTCGAACCTGTAATGGAACCATATCTTCAAATATTCTTAATATAAAGAACATAGTTTTTATTCATCTATGTATATGAATAAAATTGAACTATCTGTTTCTTATATAAAAGTAGTATTTTTTTTACTAAATGCTGAAAGTAAATTCGATGTCTATAAATTTTTTATCTGTCTGCCTGTTCCGACTAACCTCTGAAACGGCTGGACACATTTTAATGGAACCTGCACTGGTTGATGCTGAGCTGATGTTATATGAAGTAAGAAGGGCTACACAGATTTCAGAAACAAAAAAAATGGATTTCGCTCTAAAAAATCTTGAAATCGTGACCAAATAGCATTGTGATGTCCTATGAGTCTGATCAGCAATAATAAAGCTTTATAATAATATGAGAGTTCATATTGATACTCGCCTTGCTTCGCGATATGAACATGCCACCGTTGTTGGTCCATCCCGCAAAGTCGCCGGTTTCCTCTTCTAATGTACTGTACACATTCCTTGAATCTCGCAGCAGTTTTACTTCTAAGTCACATGGTCTTAACGACCATACAAGTCCTAGAAAATGTTCAAAATGATAATAGGTATGGAGTATGTACACTTAAATTAATTACAGACGCGTATGTATATTGAGTTCATCATAATCATTTCAGCCGAAAGACCTCCACAGTTGGAAATAGGACTCCCCACAACGTAGGGCCCTGTACGTCTCACATCCATCGGATTCCCACGGTCCTATATACCTACTCCATTTGTGTAGGTAGTTACCTAAATGTCTTAATATGTCTAAAATTTTTGTCTAAAAATGTTTAGAATTCGGTACCTATTTATCTAAACTGATATTGGGTAATTAACTAAATTTAAATAATCTTTGTGTCTTTTATACGATTTATTTTACTTAAATAAAAAGACATAAGTATCAAGATTGTTTACGTTTAATTAGGTACATAAACAGATGGAGTATAACTAGGTCATCGGTCGTAGAAATGCCATAACTAGCTTTTCATAAGCCCGGTACGAGTTTCTATAAGTGCAGTGTCGTTAGAAAAAAGTAGGTACAATACAAACCAAAAGGACTATATAAAAAAATTTGCGCCCCCCAGGGACTGCACCCTGTGCTTGGACACCACTAACGCCTAAGTTAGGGCACTGCTCGGTCCTATATTCGGTTGCTTGTATTTAAATTGAGTGTTTTCGGTATTTGTACTACATATCTACGTAAGGACTATCTAATGGCAAATACAGATGTATGAAAGAGGACAAACTGCGCTGATTCTGAATAAAATTCTGGGTACTTATATTTAATAGAAGCTTTAAAGTAAACCTAAGGAGTAATTTACCTGCAGTATGCCATGTCGTTCCACTGGTCAGCTTGGCTCTCTCTAGTAGCACAGCATTTACCCCTCTCTTGGATAGTTGATATAGTGTATTACATCCTGCTATACCTCCTCCTAAGAACATCAAGAGACAAATCGATTAAAATTTTCTTTCCTCTGAAGTTTTTTTTTCTCCCATTCCAATGACAGGAGATTACGGCTCAGCACTTTTGCATCCGCCAGCGTCAAGTTTCTGAAGTTCTAACTTGGTTCTGTTAATTTGGATATAACTCCATTTGTTTCTAAATGTAAACAATCTTAACATGTCTTTTATCTAAAAATGTTTACAATTAGTTAGTTATTTACTTCGATGTTAGGTAATTAATTAAAAACTAATCTTTGTATGTCTTCTATAGATTTTTTTTTATAAAAAGAGATATCAAGATGTTTACGTAAACAAATGGAGTAGGTACATGTACCTATCTCGAAAAGTTTTTGAAACGCTGACTGACTTCATCAAGGGAGGGAACAAGAGTTCCTTGAGAATAGAGTTAACAAGTTTTCAATACAATAATGTACACTAATATAATAAAGAGGTAGTTTGTTTTTTTGTGAAAAAAATTTACCAATCGGACCAGTACTTCCAGAGATTACCTCCTATAAACTCTAAAAGTACTGGTCCGATCGGTAAAATTTTTTCACCGATAGAAAGCTGCTTTATTCCTGAGTGACATAGGCTATTTTTTATGTACGCGGACGTAGTCATGGGCAAAAGCTAGTGAACGTACTTAACTAACGTAGTAACGTAACTTACGTATTATAAAGTGACCTGCGCGTCTGTCGGTTCGCGATAAACCCAAAAACTACTGAGCGAATTTTCATCCGGTTTTTACGAATAGGCAGAGTGATTCATGAGGAAATTGTAAATTTCAAAGATTTGTCACAACCGTGTAAAGCTGGGTTGGATCGCTACTATTTAAATATAACTAAATTTACTACAGTAGGACAAAATGTAATAATATTTGTAATTGCAGCATAAAAATTTAGTGTCTGAACACTAATATGAACAATGAAAAAACTAACAAAAAAAATTATTTATAAAACTTACCAATGATCACAACATCTGCCCAAGACACAACCTCCTGATTGGTAGCGAGCAATCTCTCATGTCTGAAGTTTTTTAAATAATTCGTCGCTTGCTTCCTTATGACTGCATCTCTAACTAATTTAAACATTTTTTTCTTATTCCAACTACTAAATAAAGTAAAAAACGTTGACTAGAACACTGTTCATTTGTGAATGCCTTACATGGTATAATTTTGATAACTGCCTCGCATCCTATCTCCTCAAGTTATCAAAGTTCAAGTTATTATTTCCATTAGTTTATCAAGACGATTGTTTTGTTTGTCATTATAAACTCTGAAATGCGTAAACAGTTTTAACAAAAGCTGAGGAATGATTGAAACCGAAACATAGCTGTAATAAACATTTATTTAAAAAATATTTACATAAATTTTTACAACTTCTTACATTGACTAAATAATAATGTGAAGATACAGTTTAATAATAATGTTTACAATATAGCTATTTATATAAAAACTAATTTTGTAATAATACTAGTTTACATCGATTGCTGATATCTCTATTAACCGCTTGCGTCGGGTTGGTTTGACGAGTGTTTTAGTGTCCCCAGAGTGCTGTGTTTGCGACTGGGTACTCCATCTCGTTTGATCATCAGCGAGTTACCATCATGAAAGAATGCACCCGGATGACTGCCAGCAGGCAAAAGTGGCGGGAAGTCTTGCGTGCGGCGCACCCTGATGGTTTCCGGAGAGCTACCTTCGTGATGACAAGACTCTTCAAGAGAAAAAGAAGACCAACCAAAGAAGACTCTCCAAGAAGAGTCTTCTTGGTCGTTTCATTATGTAGGTGACAGAAGAGCTGACGAGATGGAGTATTTGGTCGAAGATGTGCGACCCTGGCGGAATAAACGCGAGTGTTTTTCGGATATATCCGACGTACGCAGTTTAAAGGTTAAAAGCCCAGTTAGAAGGCATCACTTGCAAGATTGGAAGGAAGAGTAATGTTTTTAATTCCATAGGCAAGTGAGTTGGCACCACTCAGCCTCTTAGGGCTATATTTCACCGAGACACCATGGCGGCGCGACCAGTCTCCGCTACCAACAAAATGTATACAGCTCTATAGAGTCTCACCTTTTTTTTCCGGTGGGCAAAAATCATCTTATGACTACCCTCGCTCTTGGGTGGAGCGAGAGATAGTGTTAAACTCTTACTGACTAAAAACCCACCCCGTTCCTTCTAGCCTTCATACCGGGGCACGAGCTTCCATTCGGATAACCCTGGCCCCAGTAGGCTTCGACCCAGCTGGGCTCCTTCTGCTGCTGACAACTCCTTGAGGCGCGCGGGAACAGTGCGCGCCGTCGACGTCTTGGGCTTGGTCCATTACCGGACGATCGGACAGCGAGCTACCCATGGCTCGCCGTCCGCGAGCCCGCGTCTACGGTGGCCGGAAATCGGGATTGGAATCCCGGCGACGGAGAGTTACGTGGCGCAACCAATTTGGTGGCTCAGACGTGTGGCGACTCTGGTGTCTGTTCGGTGTTTAGGTGAAATATAGCCTTTAGTAAACACAAAATCAATAATATTTTCTTATCACTATTATAGTTAAAACACGATTGTATATAAACTTTTACAGGATAATTAATTATATCTTTATATTTTTGCGAACCAGTATACTAAATAACGAAATTTTAAATGCCATGTTAATCATAAATAATCGTACATTAATTACATAGTTACATCTCTTTCGTACTATACTACCTAAAGATATCGGCATGAATCTTGAGCGCTCGGTGTCAGAATGGGGATCGCTTTGCGCATTCCATACATTGGCGAACCAATCGTCGTCGTTGTTGGATACTTGCACTGAGCGCAGGGAACGAATCACGTCTATGACGCGACGGCGCGGCGAGCCAATCACTGACGCTCCCCGCCCCGCGTCTCACTTCGTACCACTAAAGAAACCAAATATTTGACTTCTGCGCAACTTGAAGCCAGCACTCAAGATCCGTGCCGATATCTATGCTTACCTATTTATAATATTTGATGCGACACATACGTTACATAAGTAAAATGGAATAATTATGGTTTCTTATAATACCATTAAGTTATAAAAAGTCCCAGTCAAGCAACATAATACATGTTCTGCGGAAATTTTCGAATAAATTGCCGCGCTCCTGGAATGCAAAGGGCAATTAAAAGTTGAAATTGCACAGTTGGATTTTCTGATACTCTCGCTCGCTGCACACAGAGCAGGAGGACTTATTTGATGATTTCCCGCCACACAACAAAATGCATCCAAGAATGTATAACATAGCATTCGTTAAAAAAAGTATCACCAATTTCCATGAGGTTTTAAGCAGTACCTCGGCCTCGGCATCACAAGCACCGTTTTATTCCCCACCATTTTCTTACAATGACAAAAATATAACATAAAGTCTCAGATACATTAGGGGATAATTAATGTCCGCCAACACTCAGTCTACGTGACGCTGCAACGTTACTCATTGTCCCGCAACTTGTCCCTCAACATTTTGCTACACTTTCATGTCCCGTTGGACAGTTGTTGGACAATTTGACAGCGATGCGCGTCATCTTAGGGGACATTTTGTCGCCTCATGTATTTGAGCCTTAACGGTGAGCGGGGCGGCTTCGGTAAGCGGGCGCGAGGCTCTATGAGCTGCTATCGTGGTGTGCTTTTAATTTTACCGCTCGCCGCCCCACTCTTAGCTACCGCTCACAACGACAAAATCGTAAACGGGCCGTAATGGTTATAAATAAGCAATTGTAATCACATAACTACATTCATCGATTAATTAATATTAATTAAAAGAACATACTTAATGCATAGTTTTAAAATTGTAATTTTCTCATGTAGAATAGCCACACACACATCAGTTTTTACAATTTGACATAGACGACCTTTATATCGTGCTAGTAAAAGGACGTTTGTTTTTTGAAGTGCAATTGCTGCGCCTGATGTGCCGTGACGGTCGACTATACATATTAAAGATATAATACGTTGTTTTTGGTATAATATTTTAATTTCAAAAAAACCTAATCTCTGCTTGTGAGTTAAACTTATAAGGAGCGCTGTCCTTTGGCATTACTAAGGCTTAAAAAATACATTAGCTCTAATATAAAATTTAAAGGATAATGTTCCACAACAAAAGGTCATAAAGTCCGTTTTCGATACGTGACGACTTTTAGACACAGATGGCTGTTGTAGAAGCACAATTATTAAGTCCTCGTTTTACACGTGATGTGGGTGACACGTGGGCCACTCAACCGCTATTGTCACTATCTCAAAGTTCCAGTTCCTGTTTAAACCTTATTGAGAAAGGAATAAGATTGAAAATAGATAGACCCAGTTACGGTAGTATCTCCAAACACGAAATACTTGTTAAAAATTCAACTGTTACGTAAAGTCATAGAGTCTATTTTTCATTGTCCATTTTCGAGACGTGTTGACTTCTAGACAGACAGGTGGCTGTCGTAGAAGTACAAGTCCTCGTTTCATACGTGGTGCGGGCTGGCCACGCGCGGCGGCGTCAGGCCCAGGCGGTGCTGGCGCGCCAGGTGGTCGCCTGCTGCAGCTGCTGCCGCCGCCTCCAGCTGCGCGCGGATGGCTACCAGCTCGCGGGTGCGTTGGTAGATTGGGTCCTGGCGAGAGAAAATGCAACTGAATCATATTAGTTTTTATCTTGGAACCTAATTGGCTAACTGCGTAATAAATTAAAAAGTTTGTGTGAAGATTTTCTGGCAACAAGGTGGACCGACGACAGGGTCAGGGTCGCGGGAATTCGATGGATGCATGACGCACAGGACCGGTCGTTGTGGCGACGCTTGGGGGAGGCCTATGTCCAGCAGTAGACGTCTTTCGGCTGATATGATGATGATGTGTGAAGATTTTCTGGAGCGGGTGTGAAAATTTTTTTGCTTCTAACCTGGTTTAGCGCTATAGATTTTTTTGCCATCTGAGCTTAATTACGTATTATTTACTTATTACGTATTGGTACGCAATTTATTAAACCCGCTATTTGCCATATTTCATTCTGCACTGCTTGTGGATTGCAATCCACTCCCTCACTGGGAATGTGCAATGCAAAGGGTCTATGCTAAATTTGCATCTAATCGTGTAATTCAGTTCTGAATATATGACTACAGTGACGTCTAAGAAGTTCACATATTACTTAAATTGGAAACTGGCAAGATAATACACAAGACAATACTAACCTGCTGCCTCATAGTAGGATTCCACCGGCAGTACAGCGCCTTCCACAGTTTGATGACTCTCAGCGACGCGACAGGCACAAGCACGACTTGTGGGCGCGAGTACGGAGAGGGGGGCGAACTCGCGCCGAATGACGGCGGGCCCCAGTACAGAGGGTTCAGGTACAAGTCCTGACGACTATTGATGTACGACCATAGGGATACGGTCTTGGTTTTTACTTCTGTAAAGGAATGTGAGTTTTAGTGTGCCTTTCACGGAATACAAGCGAAATGTTAAGGCCAGGACACATTAGCACACTTCAGCACGTTGCCGAATCTTGCAGATATACGGTGCTGAGTCATGCACGGTGCGGTGCAACGGTTATCCTTAAAGGCTGATCGCGAAATTTTTAACGACACAGCGTCTGAACACTGTGTAGTGTTACGACGCGGCACCGCATTTTTTCACGAAATACCCATTCGATAGGTTTGGACGAAGGGTTGTACTGATGATTTTAATTATTAAAATTCCATAAATAAATAAATATTACGGCTGCTTAACGTATTTAAATCAACATATAACTTGACACAGCACTACAAAATGAATAAAAATAAGAATATTTGAAATTCGCGGGCTTTCCTGGCGTTTTTAATTTACCGACAACGCGCCGTGGTAATGTGACCAAGCCCTTACGTGTTAGGTATATTTAAGATCACCAACCTTCCTTCATCCGTTCCCTCTCGGTATTAAACAGGAAGGTTCCAAATCTGCAAGAGTACAAATGGTCCACGATCGTGATGAGCAACCTCTCTGTGAACTCGAAGGCTGCGGGGAACTGCTGCTGCAGCTGCCACACGCAGTCCACCCATTGGACGAACACGGGGGACCGGTCGGCATCTGAATGTCGCTCGTCGCCGTGACCAATACGCTGGGAAGTTAAACATACGATAATGTTTGGCTGTTATTGTCCTTTGTAGGATATTCTTTTTAGTCGTACACTCCTATCGGAGTGATCGTGGTCATGGATCGTCTGGTAGTTTGGTTGCGGCTTTTGCGAGACTTCTCCATATCTCTCTATTCGTGGCATTGCGTGTGCATTGTAGGATATAGTGCACTTCAAAATGTAGATTCAGACCACTATGTATATTACAATAGACTATACACGGTGTAAGTGACAGCCCTCCGCAAACTTTAAGGGCTTGCTCAGTAAACGAAACTGAACAACCTTACACAATTTTTTTTTTTTTCAAGATACGAATAAATATCTTGTGGAAGGTTGTTCAGTTTCGTCTACTGAGCAAGCCCTTAAAGTTTTCGGAGGGCTGTCCCTTACACCTTGTATTACAATAGTGTCTGTGTTACATAGATACATAAAGCGCTAATTTCGGGAACTTTTTTTTTCATCACATTCACAGGCGAATTTGATGCCATTTATTGGGCTTAGTCCACTCTCGGCCCCTCGACCCCCAATAAATAATATAATATGTTTATTTTTCTTTGAAGTTTTGGACTATCGAGATAGCAATGCTAAATTCAATTATTTTATATGTTAGTTCTCACTCATTTAATATCAACATTTTACTATCGTAATATAGTGTCAAGGTCAATTATTTATAGAATGTCAGAGAGAGAGAATAAAAATGGAGATTTGTTCAAATCACTTAACCGTTTTATTGTAAAAATATATCAGTGTGAAGAAATAAAAATAATAACAGAGAATGAGCGTTTTACTTGTATTGGTCCTTATCTAATAAAACAACTGAGAAAGGTTTTTAGATGGCTGGACATAGACCATTAATCATTCTAGGAATTCGACCAAACTTCCGTTTTTATCATTTCCCTGCGAAAAGTTTCGGATTTACTCCACTAGGTGGCAGAGCCTTCGTCGTCAACTATAGATATGTTAGAAATCACACAAACCATGTTTAGCAATAAAGCCTATAATGTGTGATGGTGTGTGTGTGTGTGTGTGTCTGTGAGCAAGCGTACACCAAGCTTATGACGAATATGTTAGGCGTCTATGAAGCTATGCGTCCGTTTGACGTCATAAACCAGTGTTATTCAAATAAATAAATTGATATGATTTGACGAAAACATACTGCGCCCAACCCAACCAATTACGATAAGAATATGATAATAATGAGTTAAAAACATTTCTCAAAAGCTCAAAACGATAGGGTTATCTGAGTTCCTATGGCCACCTTCTGGTTCCATCATCAGAACAGCTCCAAGTCATAATAATTTTGCACCGTCATCTGATTTATACATGCATGAATAATTTCAGCTCAATCGGTAACCGGGAAGTGGATCAAATTTAATATGCAAGATTTGGTTCCAGACATACAAACATCGGGACAGGTGAAACTAAATAGTCTGTCTAAAAAGTCAAACGACTTCAGTAATCTAATGAAATAATCAAATTCTTGAAATCTGATGTAGTCAACACTGGTTGAACAATCAAAGTTGCAAAGAGATGATCATTGTTTACTAATATAATGTTTAAAAAAAAAGTATTGTATGTAAAATATATGACAGTATTTAATTCGTTTAAAAAATTCCAAGTTGTTTGATTTTTTAGACAGACTATAAGAGCTTGTAAGAGGTATTGAACCATACCAGCTGGAACTTATGTCCAAAGGAAAGCCACTCCTTCTCGATAAGCACTTCGAATCCTCTAAGCGTCCTGTAGTATGGGTCCAGCATCAACATCGCCAGCGCTGTGAGCTGAGCCGTTCTGTCCCATCCATCTGAACAGTGGACCAGTACTGAAGTCTTGTGGTTCTCCACCTGTATTATAAAAGGTAATATAATATGACATCATGTCTGTACTGCTCAATGGTTAGAAGAAGTATGTATGGGAGTGCTCCCATTTACTATGCACTAATTCAGACTTCGAATTGCGACTGGCATTAAAGTAGTTTCACGGAATTACTAGAAAATATAGATCAACACTAATAAAACAATATAAGAAAAAAAATTGTAATCCATCAATAAATTACTCCAGAAATAGCATATTGTTCGCAGAGCAATGCCGAAAGGCCGAAAGGTTTTGTAAGACGTAGCGTTGGAAGGACACCCACAAGGTGGCTCGATGACCTGATGGGGATCGCGGGCATCCGATGGATGCGAGACGCACAAGAGCGTTCATCGTTGCGTCACTCAGGGGAGGCCTATCCGGATTTTGGAGTGTCACTATGTGACCTAAATGATATCGTCGCAGCACAAATCATTCAAATGCACAAGAGTTTTTAAGTCTTGGGTTAATCGTCCATTGTCAAGCGGAAAGAGGATGGCACAGGCAGCAGCTAGTAAATCAATACATATTATAAAACAAAGTCTCCCGCCGCGTCTGTCTGTCTAACTCAAAAAATACTGCACCGATTTTCAAACGGTTTTCACGACTCGATAGCGTGATTCTCGAGAAAGGTTTTAGTATATAATTTGTTAAGTTTTTGTATTTATTTCTAGAAAAGAACCCGTGCGAAACCGGGGCGGGTAGCTAGTTAGTAATAAAGTATTTTATAGCAATAGAAATTACCTTGTCCACAATTCTCACTGCTCCAGCCAGTATGCATTTAATGTGTTTAAGCCAGCAACTGGCTTCAATACCACTAAACCATCTGCAAATTATCAAAATTGTTACACAAACATAATGTAGAAAAAGTAAACGGAATATAATATTTATGCCTTATTTAATAAATATTCGTTTTTATACATGAAGATGTAAAAACGCATATAAACATAAAGCATAATAATAGGACTTTTTTCCCCGTTCTTCCTTGCCAAAAAATAATGGAGAAAAACATAATTATAATGTTGACATCTCATCGAGCCATTGACCGTCTAGTGCCGGACGGCCGGACGTTGAGCTAGGATTATGAAAAACCCTAGAGATGCTTTAAATGTGTTAAAATTTACCCAAAATAATTCAAACTTTCTCCAATCAATTACTATAAAATATCCAAACATTTAATTAATCACAATATTACAGCAAATCAATATTACATCTTTAATCGGTTATAACTTATGAATGAGTTCATCATAGTCAACATAAACTGCTCGAGGTAACATAAACATTATCAATTTTAATGTTTAGACACATTAAATTTAATATTCGCTCAAAGAATATTTTAAACATAGCGGTCGTTCACCTAGTCTGGTCTATTTGCGGGAAGCAGAGCTCCTTCAGCTTGCGAAGACTCTCCCTCATCACGTGTATGTTGTGTATGTCTAGGAACACAAGGTCGGCGTTCTGATATGCGTCTTCTGATTCATACCTGTAAACAATGCATTTATGTTTTAGTGTTATATTTTTTTTTTACTTTGCGCACTAGGAATAACTCTTGTATGCGCGGGTGTGCTCACAAACATATAATTATAATAATAATAACCATGTATTTTAAGGCATCGGAGGCCCATAGATAAAATACATAAAATAATCTAATAAAATAATAAAGTAATAAATATCATAACAAAAAAACTTATTTAATTCATGAATCCCTAAGCGACCACCGGTGGCCGCGCATCTATTGTCTTACTATTGTGTCTCTAATTGACGGTATCTGAAGGGTTAATAATTATACACGTAACATCGGCGTCGTGTTCCGCTGCGTGGTGTCGCGTAGCCGTCCTCGGAAACGTCGTTACACGACACTTTTCGGCCAAAAGTCCTCATCCAAAAAGGTCTCCAGATGGTGGGTTGGAACTCGTATCACGAACGACTTGAAGTTCGTGTCGTGGCGCGAATCCAACCTTCCGACCCTTAAGAGTCCACACACACAAGGGAGATTGGATGGCAAAACAGCAAGCGGCCCAACTGATGGCCAGTTGTCACAGAAGCTATCGAAATAACAACGCTCAAGCTACGACAGCAGCGGCTGAACATATTCTCATAATCACCTGCCTATACATACGAGAGAAAAAGAAGTGCATTTGTAATCAGTGACTCACCCTCCCCCTTTAGCTTTGTTGGCGACAGCATTAGCAGTAGGTCGAGCATCCATAATGAACAGCTTGTGTGCTTGGGCATTGGCGTCCATTATGAGTTGTATGTAGCGCTCGTCTTCGCGGCTGCGCTTACCACTTACCTGCAAACAATTAATTACTCATGTAAACATAGAATGGTGAGGAGCTTCGCTGGCTATGGCCTGACTGTTCATAGACGCGTATTCGTCATTATACGCTTGGTGCAAGCCTGCATAAAGTTGACATACAAAATGTAACTCTTTTGATAAAGCGACAGCGTCGTGCCATCGTATCGCGTCTATAAAGCTACGCGTCCGTGGACAGTAGGCGGTAGTCTTGTATGTAAGCTTCACACAAGTTTACACCAAGAGTATAATGGCGAATACGCGTATATGAAGCTAAGCGTCTGTGGACAGTAAGCCTAAGTAAAATCCGATTCAGGTTAAGCAATGTTTGCCAGTCGTTTTTTTTTATGATTATTGATAGGCAAGCGCAACATGACCACTATGTAACCTGATGGTAAGTGATGATGTGGTTGACGATGGATCACGCTTGCCTAGAAGTAAACTATTCACTCTTGACTCCTAGATTGTAGCTAGCAGGAAACAGACTACGGCATTGAATTCCACTCCTTTTCTGTACACACAATTAATGTGTTCCCAAAACTTTTTGTGCGTATGGGTAGGATGTCCACCGTGTATCCGTCCACAGATCCATTTCACCTTCTTACCTCGGAGAGCAAATCCTATAGCAGTCTTGCCCAGAGGTACCATGTAACCCATTTACTGGGATGTGGAGGTCAGATAAAAGGTCGCTCAATGTAAAGTGAACGTCAACTGCATTCAGTCGGACTCCAACATAATTGAAGTGATTAGGCAGATTGATTTGATGCAAATATACGAATGTACCTCAGAAGTGGTATGGATTTTGTGTAGGAAGAAAGCAAACTATAGGTACATATTTTACCTGCTCACGTCTAGTAGGTAAACAAGAAATGTGTTAATTACACTAACGATTTGTGAAGTGAATTTGCGTCATAACAAGAATACTGAGGAAAAAAAATCAATAAATGAACATCAACGATGATTCCGTAGAATTTTAATTTACATACATCCTGTAATTACCCAGAATAGAAGCGAAACCGGCAATGTTTTGGCGGTGAACTCAGAAGTATACATCAATAAGTGATATGATAATTACTAACATTCGACCGATGCGGTCGACTTTGAGTAGCTTCTTCAAATCTCCACCAACACGATCGATCGCGATTTATCATCATCATCATCATATCAGCCGAAAGACGTCTATTGTTGGACATAGGTCTCTCCCAAGCGTCGCCACAACGACCGGTTCTGTGCGTTACGCATCCATCGGATTCCTGCGACCCTGACCTGATTATCGGTCCAGCTTGTTCGAAGCCTTGGCCTTCCAGTACGCGGTCACCATTCCAGAACTTTTCGTTCCCATCGACCATCTGTTCTGCGTGCAATGTGCCCTGCCCATTGCAACTTAAGTTTGGCGATTCCTCGAGCTATGTCGGTAACTTTGTTTCTCCTGCGGACATCTTCATTTCTGATGTGATCACGCAAGGACACTCCGAGCATAGTTCTTTCCATTGCCCTTTGGGTGACTTTCGAGTCTTCTTATGAGGCCCATTGACCTCGATTAGCCAGACCAATCATCCGTGGAATTTCCTAAATACAGAATAATACCAACGTATTTTTTACTATAGAACCGGCCTATCGGGGTCGATCAAGTTGACAGAGAAACACCTTTACGTACTAAATATCCATGACCTGGATTTTGTCAGTCAGTCATAATGTGGTTAAACCCAATGTCAACTTTCTAAGACTAGGGTGACACTTACAATTCAGTGTATAATGACCAACTGAATGAGTTCTGTAAGGATTACACACCGACCTATTTAGATATTGGGTAAATTCCCTTATGTACGTGATTACGTCTTACTTCAATCAAAATTTTAGACAAATGATGTATGAGCAAGTTTGTCCCATCACAGTAGGTACCTATAGTACTTATCTCTGTATGAGTAAAACCGAATATACTTTTCTGAGTTAGGTACATTGTGCAAATGCGCATTGCCACAAAAACGTTCATATGGAGAAAATACTTTCTCCAATCTAGGAGGGTTAAAATTACTACAGGGTTTTGGCACGGTACCGTTCATTGTGTGGCGACACTTGGGGGAGCCGTGTCCAACAATGGACGTCTTTCGGCTGAAATGATGATGGTGATGATGAAAAACATCATACCAAATCACTTCAGGTATATGGGTCGTTCTTCTTTTTACCGACAATAACTTGTACCCTCGAAAGATCGCCTAGATACCTCCTAAATATCCCCCAGTTATATAGGTACATTTAATATTTTATTTTATTTCTTTATTTCTCTTTTACTTTAAGCTTCTAAGTTAAATACACAATACTATTATTCAAGGGCTTTAGATTGGATAATAATATTTTACTTTGTTTTTTATTTGCGTGACAGAGTGGAAGAAATAACCTCCGTCACACTTTTTTGTATTGATCATCGATAAAAAAGAAGAATGTCCCATTTACTATTCTCTCAAAATATTGCACTTACAAACACAATAGACTTTCTGTTTAAAGCTAAAATTGTTTTGGATAGGCGAACAATAACACCGCACCTATATATAAATGAGGCCAGCTGTGGCCAAATTGTGTGATATAATGGAGTATTTGTATAACATAACGTGCACGTTACTCACGTAGGTACACGCATGCACGTGATGCATCATGTGAATGTACCATTGTTTGCGAGTGTGTTACTACTACTATACTACTATACCCTATTCGCGTTAAAAATAGAAATTTAAAGACACCTTTTTTACTGTCTGTTCAACCGATTTTAACTTCTATTTTGTAGGCATAAAGGATGGCAGTGATTACGATACGAAATATTCACTGCAGCCGCCATTTGTCATGCCACCAACGTAATAAAAGACAAAATCAGTTGAACGGACAGTAATAAAAGGTTTTCATACATTTCTAACGTGATTTTGAACAGAGTATAGTAGACTACAAGTTATGTTAACCAAGGCATTCTACTTGCGCAGTAACCTGCTTTACCCGTGATATGTCTGAAATTATTAACCCATAGACAATAGCGTAACTACATGACCAACAGCCCAGGGGCAAAAAAATAACCGGGGCCCCTTTTATCACGTGGGAAATCATAAAAAAAATTCTTCTTGAATTTTGCAATGAGAGGTTTGTTAATCAGATTTGAATTTTTTGGCCTCGGCCTTCGGTAGCTACGCCAGTACTATCAACATTACGTAAGTATGTAAGTGTCCTGGTGATTAGCTTTACTGATCCCTACCGATGGGTAAAACTAATCTAATACTAGATTTCTGCAAGGGTAGTCCGCGAAATTTTCTTAAGCCCTGTTTACACGTGGGCACAGTCTCGGCCAATCGCCATTGTATAAACGGGAAACCCCGTTATACAATGGCTCATGGAACACAAAATAAAAAAAAACGACAACAATAATGTGTCTCACGATAGTGCCAAATAGGTTCCAGTTCAGCATAATGCCAGACAACATAAAGCCACGTTAATGTTAGAGATAACATAAAGCCCACTCACCCCAACCAATGGCTGGCTACACCGGGTAATAGTGGCCTGCGAGCTAGGATGTATCCACGCCAGTACTGGTATCCTTCCTCTGGACCTGAAAGTGGCCACCGCGCGCAGCAGGTCTTCACCGGCAGCAGCTGGCACGGCCCAGACCGAAGGGTAGCTGTCGCAAACCTCATACTTGTCATTAATACGGGCGATACGCCACATATCATTATTTACGCCCTGAAAAGGAAGAAAAATTGTTTATCTTGGTGATAATTATAAGTTACTTACACATAACTTGTGTCACCCCGGCATCGCATAGGTGAAAAAAAAACTGGTTCAAGTGCGAGTCAGACTCGCGTAATCAGTTAAATTCGACTTTAAAGTTTTCAGACTTTTTCCTATACTTGTGGGCCCTTGCTTCACAACAAATGTCAAGATTATAGGTCAACGGGAAGAACCGGGATTTGATTTTCCAGCGTGTGTTAGTGTTTGTAGAGTTTGAGTAATACTCAATTTCGAATACTTAAGAGGGTCCTTTTCCACTCGCCTATCGTAAACATCGAAAATGGTTTAAAAGCTTGTTACTTTACCTAATGCAATCCAACGCGATGTTTGACAAAAAGGCAACGCAAAAAAGAGAGATAACGCCTGAAATCTCAGTCTTCGGTAATTCCGAGATTTACTCGAATATTTCACAAAACTTGCTCCAGGAAATAGCTGTTTTTTTTAAACCCTTAAAGTTTTTGAAAAAAGTTGTCGACGTAATTAAGTCGTAATTCATCAAACCTCCTCTCTTATTGTTTTTCTATTGTGTGTTGTATTTCCAAAGGTTATTTAAATCCGTTGTTCCTAAACCACATTAGGAAAAGTTAGCAGATAAACAGATACGGAAAGCAACTTTGATTCCTTCCTGTGTGCATTTGTGTTGCATGAAGTTTTAATAAATATACTAATACTAGACGATGTGGCAAATGAACGTTACTCTACCATATAAATAATCAAAGAAAAAATGGAAATGCATTGGAGGCTAAGAAGATAAAAAAAAACTCGGCACTCAGGAAAATTCGGCATATTCACGAAAATATTTATTTTATTTTGTTTTTAGTATTTTTTTACATAATTTGTGGAAATTTCAACTGTCTTGCTACCGCGGTTCTTGAAGGCTGTGTCTCAAGTATGAATTTATAAATATATAAGTATGTTTATCAGTTGTCTAGTACTCGTAACACAAGCTCTGCTTTATTGTTATTATTATATTATTTTCTACTTTAACGTGAACTACAACACAGATAGAAGCAAGAGCTATACAAAGATAAAGATATACTTTTCTTATCTGAGATAATTTTAATCTCTTAAAAATACTCTTGGTGGTGCAGAGTTTATGATTTATGGTTTCAGAAATTTATTTAAAACTAGAGACAAGCTCCAGTTTCGTACAGATGGTACAAATCTTCGAGATTCAAGTTTTCTCAACTATCATATGACATATAAACCTAAACTTTCCTCATGAACTACTCTGTCTACTGTACTGACCTGTATGAAAATCTGTTCAGTAATTTTTGAGTGTCCCTTACATACAGACCGACGTGTCATTCAAGATTACAAAAATAGGTACTATAATAGTTAGCGTTTCTTACCATGCGTCTAAGCTCAGCAATAGGTTCATACACATGCCATCCATCTTCAGGAAAGCTTTCTGAATAGCTGAAGGCAAATAAAGGAAGTCTATGTGAGAGCGGGAATGCTAGCTGTTGCAATTTTTCAAATATCCCTCGTCTGGAATGATTTTCTTGTTTGTGGGCGAACCTCAAGTTTCTCATGTCCTGAAATAATTATGAATGATTAGTAACTGAAAATATTACTTAAAATGATAATTTTTTGGCAAAGATTGCTATTAGGTTACCTTGCAAAATATTTCTATGCCATATGAATTTTCTCCTTTTGATGAAGCTCCACCTACCTTCTCAATACGAGACACCTGCAAGGAAATATTTTATTTATTATTGAGTTAAAAACTGAAGACATAAACCTAATGCCTGTATACTATTTTATTTCTCAGGATGAAACTATCCCTCTAAGCCACAAACTTTCAGAAATGGAGTGATCCCGTCCAGTGAAATAAATTTATGCTTGAAACATTACGATGTAGATATTCCAATAAGACTGTACATTCAAATAGATAAAAGATGAGAATAAAAAAACTAAACAAAACTTACAACACCAAGCGGAACACTAAGAGTACTCTGTAATGCAGCAGTATCTGTTGGTCTGAAGTGCAACTGATAGTTGGTCACTTTTAGAACTCCCCGGGAAGGACCACTGTATGGGCACAAGTATGTCACATCCCGGGCTAGACTCATCACTTTCTCACCATCCAGAAGTTGAATGTCCCCCAATACATGAGGCTGAAAAGAAATAGCATCAATGTACAGAAAGTAATTAAACAACAATAATTAGCAGGTGAAGCAACATGATACCAGCCTTGGACAACTCTTGTTGCCTATGATTGTGGATGCAGTTAATAAATAGGCAAATATGAATAGATCTATTACTGCTCATTGCAACAGGGAAACACTAAAGAAACAAGTGGTTCTACTAACAAACTGTAATGCACACCCAGTACTGACTAATCGCAAGTTTAAACTAAGTTACAGGAAGCACCAAAGCGGCTGTTATAAAATTGAATAAGAATAAATTAATCCTTTTAGGAAACTTACGGAGTCTTGTCCGTGTTTAGAATTCAATGAACTCGATTTGGAGTCCGAGTCCAATGAGTCGGAACTGGCATTCTTCGATAACGAAAAGTCTGAATTCAATAATTCAGAACTGTTATGTTTATCCATCGTCAAAGAATTTAAGTCCTGAATACGAAATGAAAATTATTAAAATCGTACAACTTTCCTTTTCAAAACATGAAATATTACCAAAATAATGACAGAATCTCCTCCCTCTCGGAGTTCCACAAACGTCAATTTCAATGAATTTGATGACAGATGCAGACTATTTGATCCTGTCATGCTTTAACAGATTCAGATTTCAGATTGTTGGTGAAAATTATAAGATTTGATAAAATTCATTATGATTAAGCAAATCAGCGGACTTTTTTCTACAAAGAATACAAAAAAGAAAAAAGATCGACTCGCAGACAGTGTTGCAAGTACGATGCATCTGATTTCCCAACTATTTTGTCTATGAATAAAACAGCACTTCCGGTATATCATATGTTTTAACCGGTTTTAACAATATTGCGAGCAAAGTTTTTAAAAGCGCGCATTTATTTAATCGATAACAAAATTTGTTTGTTGCTATGGTAGTCGTTTTCAATGTTTATAGCAACGGTTCCAAAGTATATTACAGATTTCATAGAAACTCAGAAAACTTATATTAATTAGGTGTTTTTTTTTTATACTGAACTATGAAGTTTCCAGAAAGTGTTAAATTCACTACATACTTGGCTTATAAGTATGACAAAAATTTAGAACCTAGAAGAAAAATTCAATCAGAAGAATTTAATTGGGATTCAAATATTCCGAAACCACTTGTTTCAATTTGCATTGAGAAATTGACTGAAAATTGGATGGGTTAGTGATACGAAAATTCGTATAAATTTATTTGTTTTTTTTTTTTCTAACTTAAGTTTTCGAATACCGTAATTAGATACACAATTAGAAAGATAATTAGAGAGTGAACGCCAGTGGAGTTTAACAAAATAGGGTATAAATGAAATAAGTAATAAAGGTTTCATAAGGTAAGGTAAGGGGGTAAGGCTTGATAAGGGTTCGTTTAAGGGCCCATGCAACCATTACACCGAGCTACAAATTTATTTTAGGCTCAACGCAAATATCACTAAAAACTTATTGTTGTATTATTTTGCAGGTTACCCCAAACTAGAGCAATTAATTGCTAAAGATCGAGAACTATTCTTGCAAATCCTGGATACTGATGTTCCTCTACAGATTTTAGTAGATAATATCAAGAGTGATATATTCTGGAAAAGATGTTACCAATCAAAATTTTCAGATTCACCTCTTTTAGCGGATGATAAAAAATGGATTAACGTTTTTATGGAACGACATTTTGCTGACATTTTAGAAAACATGAATCCAAGACTATACGATCCTGAAAAGGTCAGTTTAGTACTCAGCTGCAATGAGTACACACATATATCATATAGATAATGCTTTAATTATATTTTACGTGACTGATGAAGTCCGAGAAGCTGATGATTTTAAAGATGAACAACACCATTTATTTTTAGCAGTGGTACAATGATGAATTGTACACTTCCAATCCTCGAAGAAGCATTTTAATTGATTTCAAAGATACTGAGTAGAACACTCATGGACCTAAAAAAAAAGTTTTTTTTACCCTTTTTTTAGGTCCATGGTTCTACTATGATAAATTAATTCATGGAAAATATAATTATTTATTTAATTTTATTTAGGTAAACATTTTAGTGAAGCTTTGTGGGCCATACATCCAAAAACTATCAATCCGTAGCTTGATACCGACTGACATTCCTGTGCAGAGAATGGCTTCGCCTGAACTGGCTCACTTAGTGACTAGCCAGCGGCAAAATGGCAATAAACAGCAAGCCAAAGATACTGAAGTGATTTGTAGAGGTAAATAAAAGTGACGTTAAGAGTTGTTTGGCGTACCTACAGTGCTCGAGTAAAACAAAACAAAAAGAAGTTGACCAACTATGTTTATGAGTTGGACCACGTGCTGTCTAAAATAGGTACTTAATTCATGAATCCCCAAGCGACCACCGGTGGCCGCGCATCTATTGTCTTACTATTGTGTCTCTAATTGACGGTATCTGAAGGGTTGATGAGACATGGAGCTAAATATTGTTTTTGTATGCAAACGTTTAAGAAATTAAATCCATGTACCTAAAATTACTCAAAATACAAAATAAAAAATTATTTACCTCCGTATCAATGTTTTTAATGTTTTTTTTTCGTTCAAATTGATACAAAGAAACATTTGCAAGTACTACCACGTCTGGGTAATGGTTATACAATGCGTTCCAAATGAGAATAGGATCGATTGCATGTTGTGACGTCACGATTTACTGTCAAATCGAGGAAAGAAATTTTGAAACTTTAACTATTTTACGAAAAATTTAATTTATTTACGAACTGTGAATGAAAAAAGTTTAATCAGAATTCAGTTCTTCAATTTTACTCATCTCCAAGTTCCTCAATTTTGACTAAATTTCTTAGATTTGACAGTAAATCGTGACGTCACAACAAAAAATTGATCCTATTCTCATTTGGAACGCACAGTACCTGTTGACAGTAACCTTAGGCCAAGAAGGCCTGGCAGACTATTGATTTTTAAAAGAAAATCAAACATAAACGAGACAGGTAACCAACATTTTCAATCGTTTTTCAGATCATATATCTCTCCATGCCGCTTTGGGCAGTTTGAATAATTTAGTTGAATTGCATATAACATACCAACTGCGGTCTATTGGAGTGGAATACCGTACAGATCAATTTCAATTCACAAATAATGATGCAAAAAATTTGGCCCGTGGATTAGAAAAATGTACACAGTTGAAGATATTAAGGTATAATTAAGGCATAATTATTTTATAGACAGTTCTCCGCAGTAAAATTGATGCCTCAGAATTGTTTTCTTTTTTAATCTTAATAACTGAGAATGTATTGTTGCTTTTAGGATTACAAGAACTGATATGAATTGTCAACGAGTCAAATACATACTTCGGGGTCTCTTGGATAATTTAAAATTAGAAATACTAGATTTTAGTCATTGCAAAATAGGAGACGATGGAGCTTCATCTATAGGC
Source organism: Mythimna lalbum (assembly GCA_949319445.1). NCBI lineage: Eukaryota > Metazoa > Arthropoda > Insecta > Lepidoptera > Noctuidae > Mythimna > Mythimna lalbum. The sequence goes on along the minus strand of OX439346.1, from coordinate 16,543,032 downwards.
AAATTTATTAAGAGACGTGATGCTTTACGAATTCTTACACTGGCGGATAACATATTTGGTAATTATAATACTAATTAAATTCTACAACAACAATGTCTACTTATAGCGTCAAACTTACACGAACGCAATGTGGTATAATTGATCTAAATCACCAAGGTGAGTTGATCTTGGATCTGTGAACAGGTTAAAAACTTAAAATACACATTTTCCTATATGAGTATGCACGGAGCGCTGGGTGTCAAACAAAATGACTTACGCACACAAAAAGGGGTCATTCATTTATTGCTTAAGGCGATTTAGCAAGGGAACCACTAATGTCTTATTTTTTCTTACAAGGTTTGGGAGGGAGTCCACGATATATAGGTACTATAATAATAGTAGATCATAAAATATATAATACGCAAAGTAAAGATTTAAAAAAGCATGGGCAATCACACGAGTTACGATATGCGCTCGAATGTGTAACGGTAAACTATTTTCATGGTAAAGTACCCGCGTCATCAGCACTTCGCCTCCCCGCTTGTGAACTTAACGATACTTGTCTGTGTAAACAACACTCATGTAGACGTTTCAAAAATTTGTTATAAAATAAAAAAATAAAATAAAATAGCCTTTTATTCTACTACCAAATCTAACAATAGGTAAACACATTTCAAATTCATTGATTATTATATATCACACCATAAACTATTTCAAGCATAACATTGGAATTATTCGACTAAGTATTAAATTATATTCATCTATTTATTACATATTTTACTTCTACTTATTAATATTTATATATAAGGAAATATAATTTTAATATAATTCAAATCGTTTCTTAATTAATTTTGGTAATTTTAACATTATATTTCATTAATTAGAATGTCAATTTATTATTCAATCAAAATATCGTATAATTCATAATAATAATAATAACAATAATCAATAATAATAATAATAATAATAATCCATAATATTAAATAATAATAAATAATAATAATTTTAGATAGTAGTCGCCTCTTTGGCGTAGGCCTCCCCCAGTGTTTTCCACAGTTCCCTATCTCTAGCTTTTCTCATCCAATCCGGTCCAACTTTTTGCGTAAATATGTCTCTCCATCTAGTTCTTTGTCGCCCTTTACTTCTTGTATCCTCTCTTGGTAGCCATTCTGTTACTTTTTTTGTCCATCTATCGTTTTCCATTCTACATACATGGCCAGCCCAGTTCCATTTCAGCAACCGAATCCTTTCCCTTATATCCTGAATTTTCGTTATTTCTCTAATTTTCTTATTGCTTATTTTATCCATTAGTTTAACACCTAACATGCTTCTTTCCATTTTCCTCTGGCAGACTGCTAGTTTTTCTTCCTCTTTCTTTTTCAGAGACCAAGTTTGACATCCATAGGTTATACTTGGAAGAATCACTACTTCATAAATCTTTTTCTTGGTTCTAATGTTTACACTCTTATTTTTCATAATTTCCTTTAAACTCCAATACTTTTTCCATGCTATTGCGACCCTTCTATTTACTTCATTTTCAGTGCAGTTGTTGAACGAAATCGAATGTCCCAAATAAACGTATTCGTTGACGTACTCAATCTTGTACCCATCCACGACAATATCTATGGTTTCGCCATTTGTTAGGATGTTGGTTTTAGAGGCGTTCAAGGATAACCCTACCTTTCTGCTCTCCGCTGATAAGCAACCGATCATGTATCCTAGATCGGTTGCATTGTCTGCGAAAAGCACTATATCATCCGCAAATCTTAAGTGGTTTAAAAACTCTCCTCCTACCTTAAGACCAATATTTTCCCAATGAAGCCTCCGGAAAATCGACTCTAGTACAGCGGAGAACATTTTTGGGGATAGAGGGTCACCTTGCCTGACTCCTTTCCCAATGCGAAATTCAGGCCCTTCTTTTTCTAATCTCACCTTTGCCCAGCACTTCGAGTATAAACAAATCATCAAAAATTTGTTAATAAACATCAAAACCAACTAAACAAATTCATATTTTCCTATACCTATTCCTATCCTTACGTAATCAATATTAAAAAGGGAGAGTGTTCGGCCTCTTCTTATTTTTGTTTTTATTTAGGAGAAGGATTGGGTCAAAAACTAGTAATAGTCGTATGTGATAAGTTAATGGCCCCAAACCTTGTGCACACACATTTAAGACAAAGTAATTATTTTAAATACATTTTGTAGTCTAAATTATGTTTTGGTTTTATTAAATTTTTTTAAATGTTAAAAAATAGTTTATTTATGTTTTTTTTTTAATTTAAGTTATCTAAATATATTTTTTTATAATCACATTGTACATATTTTATAATTAATAATGTTCATTTAATATCCACTGATTACTATGAATGTTAAATCTACGGATACTGAATGATTATCCTTTAGTAAATAAAATTAATTAAATTTAGAAAACCCTAGAACATAATCGAAGCAATTCCATGAAGAATTATTATTATTCAGGTCCTAATGGTGTTGAAAGTATATCACTTGCACTTAATCATTCCGGGTGCGGCGTTCGCACGCTAGATTTAAGACTTAACACAAAACTTGGTTCTGAAGGAATCGCCCACATAGCCGTGTCTATTGCAAGAGGATGTAATTTAACCAGGTAATCAATATTTATGTTAATCTTTTAATGGGATGTTATTTTTGCATATTTAAAATAATTTTCTTTACAGCTTAAATATATCGGGATGTGGAATAACACCTGGTCCTTTATTAAAGCCACCAGCAGGAGTATGGTCAACTACGAGTGCAGAAAATCCTCCAACTTGTGGTGACCTGTTAGCAAGGGCAATTGGATTGGTGAAAACACCTTTACGGTCGCTTGATATAAGTGTAAATGATATTGGCTCTGTGAGTATTTTATTTGCGGTTTTTGCCATTAATCCCGTTCAATTGTAATTAAGGTGTCTTCAAGGCTAGAGTGAATAGGCTCCTAATAAACTAGTGCGCCTCACCATCAACGATTGCATCACTGCTTACCATCGGTTGAGATCACAGTCAAGCCTATTTTTTTTTGGGGGGAGAACCCAGAGAGGATTCCCCCAAAATAGTATCTACATCATAAAAGAAAACCTTGTACAAAATTTCATTTGCGCTATTGCTTTGGTATGGCAGTCAGTCAGTTTCACTTTTTATATAAATAGATTTAACCAAAGTAATGGGTACTTTGGTTAAATCTATATTATATCAATCATGGTACTAAATCTTGATTTTATATTTAATTTAAGCCCAGCGATGATATCCTGTCCAACGCTATATGTTTAAGCTACATAGTTGATTTAAATTTGAAAAGATCTGGAATGGGACCTATGTCTAAAGCAGTTGCAGAATCAGCTGCTGCTGCTCAAAGATTAAGAAGAGAAGCTGAAAGAGGAATAAGATTCAGACGAAGTGCAGGAAAACTTGTACAAGCAAGTAGAGTTGCAAAAGGAATGAATATTGGTAAGTCCGTAAAACAAAAATAATCTCATTATTCAGGGTCAGATAAATGATCAATTATTATTATAGATTATTGATTCTCAAAATTATAATGTAATTTGACGCTCTAAATATACTTTTTAGATACGGACCCACTTTTATTAGCTCAGCAGCTGTCAGCCCGACCTTCCATTGTTTCCGTGGCATCGGAAGAAGGAATGCACAATATCATAACTCAGCCTTTACCCTCTGATTTTGGCTTTGTACCGGCATTGAAGGTATATCAAATAATATATATAATTTAATAGATAATATATGAAAAAAAAAACGTATATTTCTTGATTTTTTGTTTTGTTAAAGTTTCTGTTAACTGAAAAAATTGATTTTATCCTTACTAATATTTTAAAAGCGAAAGTAAGTTTGTTTGTTACGTCTTTACGCCTAAATGGCAAAACCGATTTTGATGAAATTTGGTACACGGATAGACCATGTCCTGAAATAGGATATAGGATACTTTTTATCCAGGAGGTATATTCCCTTGGGATAATTTTCTGCTATCGCGTGGGCGAAGCCGCAGGGAGCAGCTAGTTTACAATAAAAATGCATCGTTTTATATGACAAATTCATTTGATTTGTGAAAATAATGTAATTTTTACAGAACCTGCTACCATCTTCAAGGGCTTCTTCGATCACAGGCCCACCTACATCTCGAAGGTCCAGTGAACACGCAATTTTGGAACCTGTTAAAGTAATTGTTCTGTTCGTGACTCAATAACGAAGCTTAAGAGTAAAACTTGATTCACAAGAAATGTAAATGACAACTTAAATAATTATCTGAACTCCAATATAGTTTTAATCAAGTTTTATCCTTAACGATTTTTGCCTTTGTTGCGTATTAAAATATTCGATTAATATCACTTTCGTTAAAATTGCTCGGTTAATTTTAATTTAAAAAAAACACTGAACATATATATATAAAAGGCATTTACTAACATTATTTTTACATTACATTGTGAGAACATTATAAAAAATCTGAAATTATGTTTTAGGAAGTTCGGAGGACCGCACTTGTTCGTCGGGGGTCTGACGGCTCATTATTGCAACCACGCAGTGCAAACTCTCAAAGACATATTAAAATATTTGTTTCTTAAATATTACATTTTTCCACACACTTATGAGTTTTTTTTACCTCTTTTGTTGGAAATCCTCCTATGCTGGCAACATATTCCATAGACAATATGCAAAAAAACTTCTAATTTTTAGACTTCCGTCCGTCAGTTGCTCAGTGCAATGTAGCCAGTCTTTTGAAATGTCATGTCAGTCAGCCATGTTTATTTCTATAGAATGTGTTTTGAAATGGTGGTAGTGATAAAAAACAACATATTAGTGGAAATATTTTCATAATTTTACTTGTTATCAACTGTAGTGTTTTAGTGAAGCTTCAATGTGTTTTTTTGTGTAAGTGTGGATTCTATTGCCGTGAAAATGAATTGGGGTATTGAGCTTTGGGTAAGTGACTACGACGTTAAAATTCCGTGTCGGTTGTCCAGCAAATTGTAAATTGTATAGCTGCTGTTGTTAGGAGTAAACGTACATAGAACATGTACTGAAACACATCGATGTTTATTAATCTAACGACTTCAGATGGTTATACATTACACTCTATTGCACTTTTAGAGTTCTTTACGGATATTTGCGAATATATTGGGAAGTAGAAAGTTTATTAGTTTCGTTGAATTTGCAAATAATATTAACATAAATTAAATTATTTTATTGCTATATCTTTGGCAGTATAGCGAAATCATAAGACTTCTTTTTATAATGTTAAAATAGTTTGCCAAACTTTCTACAAACTGTGCAGCACATAAAATCCAGTACGAAATACAATTTCATGTTTTGTCATAAGCTTTTTTAAGGGTACTTGTAATTACTACATAACATTTTTAATTTTCAAGGTATTTATATTTTTGTCCAAAACATGAAAATCTTAGGAAATGTAGACTAGGATTTTATTGAGAGCCAGACATTCAGATATCGTTGTGGTATAAAATAAGGTCCTAGCTTTGGTCTTAAAAACTACTTACAAATTCCAAAATCCAAGATGAACCTGCCCTAAAAGTGAATAAATTATTGTGATCTACGCTTGGAATGTGCTATTAGAATCATTTTTCTGACTGACTGACTTCTTGATATTTCAAAATTACCTGTAAATGATTACTTATTTGAAATAAAATGCTTTGAATCATTGATGATAATACTATAAATTTCATTTGGATGCGATTAAACTTTTGAGTTAATTTAACATGTAAATGTCTTAACCAGAAACTTAAAGAATTATTTAGCAAAAATAATTAAGTTTAGTTGTTGGTGAAAACAGTAGACAGACAGACTCACTTTCACATTTGTAATATTAGTGAAGATGTTTGAAGAATATAAAAACTAATTTGAATTAATGAAATACCTACAGTTTGCATTACAATTTGAGATGACGAGTGGGTTGTATTAGACATAGCGCTACTAGTGACTTTTGTCATGGTGACAATAATTTTTCTACCCATTTTTTGTAACCGTCACGTCTTCAAGAGCAATACATGTTGGGTCCATAAGCACAGTGACTTTTTTGTCAAAAGTCATAGTGACCAAGTCACCAGTGTGTGCTATGGCTTAGTTCAGTAACTTTATTATTCTACCTACTTCTTGCTTGTATTGTTAGAAGTTATATTAAAGATTTTTAACCGACTTCTAAAAAAGGAGGAGGTTCTCAATTCGGATGTTTGTATGTTTTTTTTTTATGTTTGTTGGGATCTGATGATGAAATCTTGGCAAAATCGAGGGTACTCCTCAAATTCAATTCAATTTTTTAGTGAAGTCGGTCATTTTTTTTTTATAAAAAGGCTTTTTTCCTTGGTAATAATTCAGTCATTAAAAAATAAAGTGATTAGAAACAATGTATCAAAGTCATTTATTCCAAAAATGAGAGACAAATAATGAAGTGGTTTTCAATAGCCAAGTGTAATCTTTCCAAAGTAATTATCATTAGGGCTTTTATAGTTATTCAAATTTTTCTAATGAATTGTCTTAATCACCTACAGTGATTCACACAGACAATCATTTGTAAAGGTGCACTAAATTTTTGATTAAGTCATTGATGGGTTAATACATCAATGCATTAAGAGGAATAATTATTTAGAGGAAAGGTTATACAATATATAGGTTTCGGAAGGATAATAAACTAGTGCGCCTCATCATTAACTTGTTTACCATCAGGTGAAGTTGCAGTCAAGCACTAGATATATCAATTTAAAAAAATATAACTTGTTGCCAAGTTCATCAAGTATTAAGTACGTATTCCAATGCCTTGAGTTTCATTGTCACATTATTGAGTTATATTCCATCTTGATAACTGGGTCAGTGTTCGGATGTGACATGACATGATATCATGTGTTGTGCATGCCTCGTACACAGAAATGTTAATTTATTTGATACCAATAAATATCAGACCTTTGTAAGTAAGCATTTTATTATCACAACAGTTTTATGGTCCCTATTATCAAAACAAATTGATAATAAAACAGTCTTCAGTTCCGTAGCTTAAAGTTTTACAAACTACCCACTTTTGAATGATAATAATAAGTAAATACAAACTATTATTTAAAATAAGTTAACTGTACAGATATAACGCCGGCGTTCGCTTGGGGTTTAATGAATTAAAATGTCCATTTGTAATTCCAAAATAAATTTTTTTCCTAATTGCTTAAGAAAGTATAGAATAAACTTTATTGTGTACACCGAAATAGTAACAAAACTTTTAAATCTATGGGCACAATGGCGGTCTTATCACTGGCAGGAACTACTAAAAATAATGTTGTTTATCAGACTTATTTTTCATAGTTGACCAGTTTGTGCACAATCCTTCAAGCAAACAATAGACACTGCTTGAAGCTAGAACACTATGTATCTGCTCAGTATTGTGTGCTAATTATTTTTACTGAGACTTACTTACATATTACAAGGTTCCATGTCATCCAATACATTTTTTCAAACTCAAAAAAACACTTCAATTGTCCTATTGATGCTTGTCATCAACATAAAATTATTTATTACAATTTCATTCATTCTATTAGCTTTATATATTAGACCTTGCTTTGTTGAAGAAAAGTTATTGCCAAAGAATTGAGCACATTTGGCTGTTTTGGAACAGAAAATACAGCTACATACTTGTATAAATATGTAAACAGGTATCAAGGTCAAAAATGTAAAACTTTTTGATTTTAAATTTTAGACAAGAGGCCTACCACGAATTTTTAAACTGGTGAAAAACACGCCTTTTTTCGTTCTAGATTTCTAGACGTTTTGCATCCGCAATTTGCTTTGGAAACTCGCCTTAATAGGTATAGGGTGGCAACTGGCTTTTTTAATGGCCTAACCGATCGACAGTGTTTGAGTCGCTAATATATAGCTAAGATTGACATTGGGGTCATCGCACTCCGTACTCGTACAGAAACACTGTGTCGCTGATAGTGTATCTATTTGGATCTATAAGTGTGCGAGAGTGGTCAGTGTTGGCAAGCTGCAAGGCCGGTGGCGGCCCGCATTCCGCTCGACTTGCTGCCTAGTTGTGAAATGGTCCATTCGTTGTGCACCTACCTATCATTATGTAGATGGACTCTTGATGCAAAAAAAGATCAGCTTAACATTAATTTTACTTAAAAAAACTACGAAAGTCAGAATTGTATAATATCTTATTTCGGGCTACGTATTTTGAAACGGCACAAAGCGGGTCGCCTTGCAAGGTTGGTGCTAATTAAGTGATAACGACTTGAATAATATTCGTTTTAGCTGCTCTTAGTTTAGAGAAAGTTTTTGCATGTTAAACATTTTTTGCTACTTTAATTCCGAGTCGGCAAGCTAAAGATTTGCGAAATGTTTTTGAAACAGTAGTAGAGCATAAAAAAGTGAAGTAGCGCTAAATTGACATTAGTCAGCAGTCAGTAGCCAGTATCATGTACAATTCAATTACAGTGCTGTCCCTGAACTAGTTCGTAAGCGTTTTGTAACGCGACCTGGATAGCGGCCACAGTCAGCCACAACGAACACAAGCTGCCGCATTAGCCCAGGGCTGTTCGATAGACTAGAAAAAAAAAATACTGGAGAAAGAACTCGTCAATGTTTGCAGTTCTTGAGGAATTGAAGACGTTTTGATTATATTCCAAATTCAAATGCTTAATAATCATAACAAAATCACCCACCGCGTCTCTATCTATCTGTATGAACGCGATACATTAAAAAACTACTGACCGGATTTTCACCACTATACCGAGTGATTCACGAAGAAGGTTTAGGTGTATAAAGAAAAGCCGAGAATTTCAAAGATATCTAACACCCGTGCGAAGCTGGGGTGGTAAGCTAGTCTATACATAATATACTAATCTATACTAATATTATAAAGAGGTAAAATTTGTAAGTTTGTAAGTTTGTAAGTTTGTATGTAGGGGGTAATCTCTGGAACTAATAATCCAATTCTAAAATTTTTTTTACTGGCAGAAAGCTACATTATTCCTGAGTGCTATAGGCTATAAATTGTTTCTATAGCATGTATATTAACCGAGCTATCACAACTTTTGTCTAGCAAGTCGGAAAAAAATACCTCATAAAATAGAATTATTTGCGTGCGCTGCCTAAACAGTTGCTTAAAATTAAAAACAATGTATGGCTACCTGGTTCGTCTTAATTATTTCTACAAAAAAGTCCGCGGTACCATATCTCTATCTTTTATATTTCATCTTTTATACTTCTTTTATTGCATTAAAAATATATTTTTTCGGCATACTTACGTTTGGTTGATTATTTGAGCAACAAAATATTAATTCTTATAACAATAAATTATTTCAGTATCACAAGAACATTATACAGATAAGATGTGCCATTTACAGCATAGCAATTGGTCATACAGTTTCGAAGATAATATAAAATTACTAAAACGCAAAATGCCCCTAGCGTAACTTTCATTGTGCAGACGTTTTACCTATTTTTTTTTATGGTGGGCAAAAATCATCTTATGACAACCCCCGCCCTTGGGTGGAGCGAGAGATAGTGTCAGACTCTTACTGACTAAAAACCCACCCCGTTCCTTCTAGCCTTCAAACCAGGGCACGAGTTCCCTTTCGGATAACCCTGGACCCGGTAGGCTTCGACCCAGCTGGGCCTCTGCTGTTGCTGACAACTTCTTGAGGCGCGCGGGAACAGTGCGCGCCGTCGACGTCTTGGGCTCGGTCCATTACCGGACGCTCGGACAGCAAGCTACCCATGGCTCGCCGTCCGCAAGCCCGCGTCTACGGTGGCCGGAAATCGGGACCGGAATCCCGGCGGCGGCGGCGGGGGCGCCGTTGCCTGATGCGGTCTGCCTCCGCCTTTGCTAGCATTACTGCTTCGCAGAAGGAGGCGACCACCTGCCATTCCTCCTCGCTAAGGACCATGGCCTCAACCAGAGCCCGCCGCGAGAGGTGTCCGCCGCCGATCGCCCCCACGAGGGCACGGCGATGCTCTGCCCAGGCAGGGCACACCTCGACTGTGTGCTCCACCGTGTCCTCCGGGCGTTCCGCACAGTGGCGACACTCGGGCGTCTCTTCCGCTTTAATTCGGTGCAGGAACCTCCCGAACTTGCCATGTTCGGTGAGGACCTGTGTCATGCGGAAGGTAAGGACGCCGTGAGGTCTTTCCAGCCACGCCTCAAAGAGGGGACTTACCGCCATAATTGTGGCGTGCCCAACGTTTCACCTATTTGCCCATAGATGGCGTTCTGCAATTACGTAATTTTTCTGAATCGCGGTGTTAAGACTTTCTGTGGATTGATGACCCTCTCGAATTATTATGCCCACGTTGTCGTTAGTTGGAGTTCTTCTGTCAGTTGCTTATTGGTTTCGGTTGTTTCGTTCGTATGGTTGTTGTTGTTGATAGATACCTCATAATCGAAAATATCGTAATTTCGTTGTACGTTTTTGTATGTTCGTAGTTTCGTACTTCGTTCTATCGTAATAATCGATACGAGTTATTCGATATTACGATTGTTTTGTTTTGTAAAGGCGGACGGTGTTCGAGTCGCTCTCCTTTTGTTCATAATTGTTTTCAAGTCTGTGCGTAGTTTGTTGAGAGCATGTCTAAAAGGAAATCTCAACTGTCCCGGCAGACATCACAGACAAGAGCCGCTCGAGTACGCCGTACGGAAGAATCTGCCCCTGAAAATGAGCAGCGCCTCTCGAGAAATAGAGAATATATTTCGCAAGCACGCGCTAGAGAATCTAGCTCCGAGCGCTCACAGCGCCTCGCTAGCCAAAATGTGAGGACATCGCGGGCCCGTGCTCGAGGAACTAGCGCTGAACGTGCGCACCGTCTATCTGAGTTAAGGCAGCATGTCTCTGAGACAAGGGATAGGGAGACTAGCGCTAAACGCTCGCGGCGGCTTGGTAGGCAAAATGTCATAACATCGCAGGCCCGTGCTCGGGAATCTAGCGCTGAACGTGCGCAGCGTCCATCTCATTTAAGGCAGCATGTCTATGAGACAAGGGATAGGGAGACTAGCGCTGAGCGCTCGCAGCGGCTCGCTAGGCAAAATGCCATAACATCACAGGCCCGTGCTCAGGAATCTAGCGCTGAACGTGCGCATCGTCTAATCGAGTGTAATCTTATTTTAAAACAAGAAATTTTCCGCGGACGAAGTCGCGGGCAGAAGCTAGTATTATAAATAAAGAGGAAAGATTTGTGTTTGTATTTTTGTTTGCAATGAATAAACTCGAAGAAGTACTTCACCGATTGTTAAAACTACTTTATCATTGAGCGCCTATATGGCATAACTTTTTACACTAACGCGGGCGAGGTCGCTGGCTGAATCTAGTAAACAATCATTCGAAAACTCTTAGCGGCCTTCCCGTCCGTTTTTTATTTAATTGATAAAACTAGGGCTTGACTGCGATCCCACCTGGTGGTAAGCAGTGATGCAATCTCTGATGGTGAGGCGCACTAGTTTATGAGCCCATTCACTATTGCATTGAAGACACTAAAATTATAATCGGACGGGAAGACAGCAGCAGGCAGATTGTTCCGATCCTTCGACGTACGCGGTAAAAACGACGAGGCTCTAAACGCTTGTCCAGACCGTAGAGGTTTCAACAACGTATGGGTGGATACTCTTCGTACGTCGGGTTGTCCGATGGTAGAATTAAGATGGCAGAATCAAGTCATTTAATTCCTACGCACACTCTCCAAAATGCATCCTTTAAAACACCGAAAGGCTGGCTACAGTGAATAGTCTCTTATTAAACTAGTCCGCTTCACTAATCACCATCAACGATAGCATCACTGCTTACCATAAAACGCTGCTTAGTTATTAGACAACCCTATCTGTTAAGCAGGGTCATCCTGCTCAACAGACCAAGCTAAGAATCCCTCACAAAATCAATATTTCAGTTGTTGCATATTTGCTTAGTTAACCGGTCACGTATGTACTCGGTAGAATCATACGCTTTCAAGTTAGAAACTTTCGCCTTGGGATATCTTTACCAATAATGTATGCATTTTCTTTTAGATGCGTTATGTCATTGACAAAACTAGATATTTTAAATACCAGTTTTCTATGAAAAACAGCAGTTTTGTGATTCTGACAGCATAAGTTACTAGTTTATATGCACTTACTGTGGTGTGTCTAAAGAGGTCTACCAACTAACCGTCGTGTACCATTAGAACGTATTAATGCTAAATGTTATTGCGTATAAATACCAGTACCAGTAATCTATAAACTACGTAGATAATAAACTAACCAGTGTCAGCCAACGTCTAGTTTCACTCAACTGTGGAAAACATGCACTGCGTTAGTGCACTTCGAGTCTTAAGAGTGTTACTCTTGTTCTTTACACTGATTACATATGTAATTAAACGCCAGACATCAATCAGAACGTCAATAAATAGGTACTCTTCGATTTTAAGGTGCTGTACAGTTACTTTGATTACCACTCACGAAGTACTGCCTAGTTTTATGACTGATGATGATGCAAATCTACATAATTCTCATAGGCGCAGTTATTTTTTTTGTAATTGTAGGTATATTATGTATTTTTTTATTACGGACGTGTGTCTACCATTTAATTATCATCTAAAGGAAGTAGGTTTCAAGCTCAATAGTGAAAATCTCTTCAGTACTTGCATAGTAGATTGTCGAGCAATAATTTGATGTCATTACGTCCTCGATAAGAGACGTTGCGCTTGATTGGCTTCTATTGACACGTAGTCACTAGGGCACTGGGTTGTAATGAGAAACTAAGACTCGATAAACATCTAACAAATAGGTTAAAAGATTTTATTGAAAGATGTTGGCCTTTAAACCTTAACGGATCTCATTTCAGGATATCAGTCCAAACTTACAGACTTGATATAAAATTGTCAATCGTCCGGAAATCGTTTAGTTTTTTTTTTTTTTGAGCAACTGAGCCGATGTCGACTATTCCGCCAGTATCGTGTGATCGTTTAAAGTTGGCTGCAGACTTACAAAAACTTCAAATGCCAGACGATTGAGTTGTGCTGCACGATAAGAGTTTCCTTACAATATTTTTCCGATGAACAGGAAAAAAGCTAATATTTTATTGAAAATACTGTTACTTAGTACTATAAGTTTTTTCATATTTGTTAACTATTACATGTTTTCCTCAAAACATTACTAGCCGATATTATTCGCTCAAGTACACATTTACGCAACTGTGTGTACTCTAATTATTTTAAACTTAACACTTTCCTCAACAAGCTACTTAATGCAATACATTGATAACGTAATTCTAAAATGTAATTACTGTCACAATTACAGAAGCAGTAAATTTTTATGTTATGCAAAAAAGTAAATAAATTACATTTAAATCAATTAAATTATTAAATTTAACTAGTTTCTGCCAGCGGCTTCGCTTACCATCAGGTGGGATCGCAGTCAGGCTCTCGTTTACATCAAATAATAAAAAAGTAGATTTTTCTATACATACTTTGGACTTCTTATGTCACAAAAGGAAGCATTGTGCAAAATTGCCCCCATTTTGCTAGACCCAGTAGTTTCGACTGTGCGTTGATATGTCAGTTAATCAGTTTCTCCTTATATATATAATATAAATCTATATAGATTTATGTTTATTGTCAATATAATTAAGAAAATTTTCCTGTAGATAATATGCCTATTTTCAAATTCCTTTAAAATTAAACAAGTTTCCAATTATGGGTTGGCCAAAACGACAAAGGAACCATACCTATTATGGGTTTCTCGCCGAACGGTGATGTCATCCCAAAAATGTTCCATATTGTTTACTACGACAAAACGTAGATTGTTTAACCATAAAGAATTGAATTGGACACAGACTATAGGATAATTATTATTGGCATTAAAACCATTTGGCAATCTGAAAGTCTTTATGCAAAAAATCGATGTCATATCTTACAACATTTTTTTTTAAAGCAATGCTCATTCGTAATTTTCAAATCGAAACTGATCTTTTGATTACAAATATGCTTTTTTATATTTTACGGCCCTCATAAAAGAACCTAAAATTCTCCAATAGTGATGATCGTCATAAAAAAATGCTGAAAGTGAAACCGTTTAATCTCGACCAATTTGTTTGATTCGTTCAAACAGATGAAAACTACTGACTATAAAGTTTTATAGAAGTCTAATTCTCTATTTTAAAATCGACTAAAATGTTTGAAAAGGTTGGAATGTTCCAAATTGGAAACGAGGCTTTCAAAAATGTATCTAAGTTATATGTATTGCAGCAGGGCGAGCCAGTATAATGGTCCTACTTAATTGGATCAAGTTCGAATTACATTTAGGTGTGACCTTTAGAAATACTACCCTCAATAATCTTGATGGCAGCCACACCTGCGCTGTTCTATTTTACTAAGTTCACAGTGACATTTCAAGGTCTTTTGGACGTCTGTTGATATTACCCGATAGAATCAAAGAATAGCTCGTATATGGCGCTTTTATTTAGGTTTAGTTTCTGGTCCGTTAAATACATGCTGCCATAACATATTTGCGACGTAGGCGCGCGACTCATTTGGCGTGTGGTAGCAGGTCCAGTCGCAAAGCCAGGCGTAGAACCGGTTCGACCAGAATAAGCAGGACCGCGCCAAATAATGGCTAAGTATAACGTGAATAAAGTCAAGCAAAAAAGAATTCTATAGAGGACACGATAAGGTTTCATATAACTAAGTTATGACAGACCCAACGGACGTCAAGTAGTTTTAGCATCTTGCGAACTGTGTTATTTTTACCGACTTCCCAAAAAGGAGGAGGTACTACGTTCGGCTGTTTGTATGTTTTTTTTTTTTTTTTTTTTTTTTTTTGTATGTTTGTTCGTCGAATACTCCCCCAAATGTGGACGAATTTTCAAAATTCTTTTTTTGTTCGAAAGTAGATAGTTCTGAGGTGGTCCCATTATCACCAAATTATGATCTGATGATGGGATCTTGGAGAAATCGAGGGCAACCTTCAAATTTTATAGGCTCACTTATTGATATTCGCATATTTTATGAAGTATCTTGTGTATTTGCGTATGGTCGTCACCATCTCAGGTAGCTGGGCTGATGATGGAAGGTACAACTCCTTAACAGTAAGAAGTTACTCAAACAGGCAAGGACTGTTTTAGTAAATTGTTTTGATGTTTGATAGGGCATTTGCCACATTTGGTTTCACGATCATCAAGACATGACCTGATGCTGCAGTCAGGATAGTCTGCAGAGTACCTAAGTCCTCGACAACAAACAGCAGATATATCGAGTTTAGGCTCATTGAAAACGGCTCGATGTGTGGATAAACGTACTGCTAATAAAGAACACCGATAATAAAGTACATAGAGACCTGATGCTGAAGCCAGGAGCATCGGGAAAAGTACAAACCTTGAAATTACACTCCGTAGTCGTGTTTGGGCTCATTTTAAACAGGACTAAATTTTAAGTTCATTGCAATGTTGACATAAATCTGGCCTGATGCTACAGCCGGGATTATCAGCATCTAGTCTAATGACTGATTGAAAGATTTACCTTTCGGCTTCATCATCAGATCAGTTCGATATATCCTTTCCCTCTCCAGCATCTAGTCTAATGACTGTTTGAAAGAAGAGGGGGAGAGTATATATCGAACTGATCTGATGATGAAGCCGAAAGGTAAATTAATGTAATCTAACCGTGTTTGGGATTATTAGAACCGTTATGAGATGCGCTCTGACTATAAGGTATTTAAGTTTGACTGAGGGGTACTTTTTAGTGGTGGTACCATAACTAAAAAGTGTAAAATAAAAAAAACTTTTTACAAAAAAAATATAACCGACTTCAATGATAAAAAACACTGAAAAGTATCAAATAACTTTAATTTTAGAAGTCGGTGTTAAATAACGAAGAGACTAAAATATAGAAACACCGACTTCTAAAATTAAAGTTATTTGATACTTTTCAGTGTTTTTTATCATTGAAGTCGGTTATATTTTTTTTGTAAAAAGTTTTTTTTTTGAGATCCCATACGCTCGAATCGAATGTAATATCCTCCCTCGTTACTACCACACTTTAACTTAGCTCAGTTCTGCGTGGATTTGGGTAGGTAGTCTTATTTTTCTAGAAAAAGTTTCCAGATTTGTAAACATAGGAAACCCGACTGTAATTGAGCTTACTGTAAAAAAAGCTCACCTTTCAGTATACGTCCAATGTTTTCGTCCATAAAACCGTGACGTTACACGGATTATTACCACGTATCAATAAATACCTAACTCGTTACTTCAATGTTGACGTAATCATTTATATTTAACTATTTTAAATTCAAAATCCATCATATAACCATTCATTTTATATGGAAACCAACTTGTGTTCATAGGCCGTTATATTCGCGAAAGTTAAAACACGTGGAATTTGCACATTACGAGAAAGTGTAACTAAATGTATCGGTTGAGATAATCTTGCGAGTCGGGACGAGAATATGAAGCTTAAAGCATCATCGTCAGACAAAGTCAGTCGCAAATGTCACGACCTATTCAAGTTGCCATAACACACTTAGACATCAAATTACATAGCATTGCTTTGTTGATGACGATAAAAAGCAATAAACTTGTGGCGCAACTGAATGGGTAAAGACTATACTTGACGAATGTATTGAAAGTTTTGTTCATTACGTAAGGACAACACGCGAAATCCAAATTGTTCCCACAGAAAGGGAAGTAATAACGTACGAATCAAAGACCTGGTTAGCAAGACCATGAGGAGAACAATGCAAGCCCCGCATGAGGTTTCATAGAGGTGAGGCGCTGGAGTAATTAGAAGGCGATGGAGCAATTATGTAGATCCAGTGCGCAGCCGCTCGCCCGATGCTGTTCCGAAACTTTGGTGCACGCAATAAAAAAGTGGACTAGGAAGTGTTTTTAGATTTCACAAAAAAATCGCCATAATGGTGATCGCCAGCTAAAATATTAAATCTGTACGAATAATATTATGATATTGGTTACATAATGTCAACTCAAATGTATAAAATTCCGAAACGTTGCGCAAAAGTTCTGCTTTTCACCAATATGGTTCGTGATATCATGAACGAATTTGTTTGTTGTATGTGCGTAAAAGGTCTTCGTTCATTTAATAAGTTAAATTGTTTTATTCTGGTTATGATTTGATTTTACCGTGACCTGTCATTCTGAAGGAATCCCTATGTACGTAGTTGGTAGCTACCTATGACGTATGTAGCCAGACGTTGTGGTTTTGGTATGATTATTTTATTTCAGCATAAGCCGCAGAACATAACTTTTCTGGATTATAATGACACATATTTATTCTTAAAAAATACTAACTGGCCTACTTATAGACTTGTAGATACATTACTCCATTCCGGATATATTTTTGAATTATGGTTTTCACAATTTGTAAAATTGTAACTGATAGGGACGTTACAATTAATTTTATAATATTTTTATCATTATCACTATTTGAAATGGTTTTAGTTTCTGCGGTGTTTCCTAACTCTTGACAAAACATTTGTTCTTTCTCCAATATGGATTTATGAGTTACTCTCTAATATAAATTTTATATTTTTCCTCAAGTTTGTATACCTAATTAAGTATAACGATTAGAAATTGTTATTTCATTGCCATCTAGTATAACACTATGATTACTTAAGTAATTTCAAACCTCACTAGGAATTGGTAGCAAATTAATTTCTTACGCCAATTGTTTGAACAGAATCTGAAGGTCAATGTCTGTTTCACTTTAATAACAATGGAATTATTTTAAACCAATCGACATTATTATTATTATAGCTAACCTATATTGTCCCACTGCTGGGCAAAGGCCTTCCTCCATTCTTTCCAATGATCACGGTTCCTTGCTTACTCCTTCTAATTCTTAAGGAAGTCATTTTCCAGCCAACCATCAACATAACATCGAAAATTCACAATATCGTAGATATAGCTGTATATGCTGAGAAACTTGAGATTCAGTACTATAAACTTCTGAAAACATACCAAGAATTTGGTACGTGTTCGTACATAGCAAGGAATTATCCCATTATTTTTATGTTAACGGAATGATGCCGTTGCGCAGTAAAGAAAAGCAGTTCTTGCAAAACCGTTAGTGACGCATTGCACGGTAAGCTTGAAGCAGGAAGTTTGAAACACGTGAACTAACGAGCTGGGTTAATCGTACTAGTTAATATTACTTCGGGTTATCTCACAACGTTGCAATCCCGACATCTCGCAAGACAGATCGTGTTGCTTTCCTGCCTTCGATGCGCTGCTTATCTTTTGATTCATAAAGTTATGTATTTCAAACTTGATTATTTCTGCAATGTTAAATGAAGATATTGAAATATTGCTAAAGCCGCAACGTGTTATAGCTGCGAAGGCGGACATAATAAAAGTGGATACAAATTATGTTTGTCGGTTGTACTTACGTTAGTGTAAAATAGAAATAGGCACAACGGGCATGTGTGTGTCAGTGTGGTTCGTAATCGTCAGCAGGATTTCTCCGCTTGGCACGTGCTAGTCAACGACTCCACGCGCGCACCGGACCGTTGGCGCACCTTTCGTCAATAAGAGTTTCATCTGCCACACCGCGCTTCTGTTTACATGTGGCAACTGTTTCTACGTTCAAGTTCGGGGTTATTCACTGCAGGTGCCGTGACCAACGAGCTCTTGTTATTGTTACGATAAAAACCAACAAACGTATTCCATTTAAATTCGTAGTTAACATCTAAAAACTAACACTGAAGGACGAATGCGATCACAAAGAAAAACTGCGGAAACAATCTAACCATGTATAGTTGCAGACTCGAGTTTTCCGCTACCAATTAGAATCTGCATAAACGTACTAATTAGCGTCTGTTTTTGTTTCAGTCGAATAGGTAATTGTTACGCAATTTAATGCACGTTACCCCTTAACAGGTAACGATTCACTTAAACCGTCTCTGACGTAATTAGCGAGTTATCAATGTCGATCAACATTGATATGCAGATATTTATTTGATACGCGTTGCATTACATGGCTGATATGAGTATCATTGTATGTTATGTTTAGAGGTACATTATTTTCATCTCGTTTAATAAAATTATGACATTTTATCATGTCATATTATCTATCACACAGTGTTTTCATCTATATTTCAATTGATTGATGGCACGGTTGGTGCAGTGGTTGAGCGATTGGCAGCGTTGCGAGTCGCGGTTTCGATATGATATGATGATATGGCCTTTAGATAGGTATTCTGGGTTTAGATGGCTTATGTATGTAAGTTTACATGTTTGTGAACGCACCCACCATACAAAAGTAATTCCTAGTGAGGGACAGTTTCATATAATAAAAAATATTGTCTCGTTTTATTCAGAAATCAAAATTTAAAAAATCACAGTCAAACGAACTACCATAAAGTTCGTTATCGATCGTAACTGGATGCGAAGGGCCCGTCCTGCGCCCATTACTAGTGTTTACATAGCCATTAGCCTCTGGCATTAGATCGATTTCCTGTTGCTTCAATTCAACCGGCGCACCACTATATAGGGAAGAACATTATGATGATTGCATGAACTCGGAGTTCAAACGACGGAACGACCTGAAGAATAAACAATAAACATCTTTTATCTCCTATCAGTTAAACTGTTTAGTATCACCGCATCTTCAGATACTAAAAATAGCACGTCCGAAGAAACGATCGACATTTCATTATCATTTTGTTGATCGTGAGAATCTTCTTTAGATAAACCACATTTGTTTGATTAGATAAAAAGTTATCTGATATCGGCAACGTGGCTTTGTACATAATTTTTTGTTGATTATGTGGTATTAGCTCATCGCACGTTGATGTGGGTGCTATTTCGCTCGAGTATTTCTCCATATTTACGATGCTGCAAGAGGTTAAAGATAGACCGGTTCGGCGTTGTCTACGATAGTGCAGTTGTTGAGCATCAAACGCATCGATATTGATTTTACTTGTATTTATTCAATCTTGTGAGTCAACGTTTGTAATTGTAATCATCGTTGTTTTGTTCATGTGCTCTCGTCAGTTTAATTTGCATGCTTCCTGATGGTTAGCAAATAGGTCATGATACGTACTGGTCATAACAGAATATTCCACGGCAACAAGGCCACGTTACTACAGCATGTACGTGTACAAGTATGATAGTTGTGGCAGTTCATTCTTATTCGTATTCGCAACACCGGCTGCTATAAAGATATTATCGTTATAACGAATGCCTTTGAGTGCGTCGATCTTTTCCAGCGTCATGTTGCGTACTAGATGTTGTAGTCATGTGGCGACGTCTTATGTCCAGATTTAGTTTCTTATTCTGGTTTAATGAGGACTAAGAGATGATTCAGTTGTTGCTTTGACTCCTTTGGCTTTGAAAACAAAAAAGCTATTCAAGAATGGAGAGATTTTTTTCCATTAGAAATATTTTGCATAATCCAGTCTATGAGTTGTTTAATCAACTGCTGATATAACAAGCGATGATGGTGAGCGAAAGTGTTGAGGCGTGGTGCGGCGGAGCGCGGACCGGACCTCCCTCGCGCAAGTGGGTGATGTGTCGCGCTCCACCTCCACATCTGCCGTCACACCTGACTCGCTTTTCTAGAAATTCACATATTTATGTTTGCAAACTCGGCCGGGATATCAAACCGAGATTAGTTACTCACCTTAATTTACTGGCCACGCATTGTTAACTACGCGTTTTCTTGAAAATTATTTTCGTCATTACCTTTTACAATCGGACTGTACGAATGTACTCTTAACGTCATGCTTGATGTTTCAGTGAAAGGTTGTTATGTGACTTGAAGACAATTGGACATTTCAATAAAATTGCTATGTTATCTCCATAGTGCTAGGTGCATTCGCATTCCATAATGCAGGTGAACGTGGCTCGTAACTTTGTTGTTGTTCTCATCACGCTTACTTGGAATTCATCCACTCTATAGCGCTTGTTAAACGGTAAAGTGGACTGTATTATATCGTGTAGGCAGTTATCGTACGAGACGGGATTGAGGAAGTGATCTGCAGGATTAATGTTAGATTTGCTCAGTATAGCGACGCATTTTATTATCTTTTAATTTACAGAACAGTTTTAGCACATATTTTTGTGATCAACCCATCCTACCAAAGTTTATTCATCCTTCTCGATTCCAATGAATTTGATTGTCGATTTAATGTCACTTAAATTCTGAAACAAACCCATTCACTACGCCAGTCTGCATATTCCAAATAGGAATAGTCTGAAAATGATATCCATTTCTATGCAAATGTATGTCATTAGTGGAACGCATCATAGAAAAGTTCCCCTTGCTCTTGTGAACAATGGTCTTATGTTGACGACTATGTGAATTCCCCGTAAGGTTATGATTGCGCGCATTCCGCGTGAGAATTTGCCTTCGCACGATGTTGTCGGCTTGGCGGTTCAACTCAACGTCTATCCGCGCAGCTGCTTACCAACACTATATATTTTCAAGGTTCAATTGTGAAAGGAATCTACGTCGGATAAGAAGCCGATTTTTCTAGGTTTTTTGGTTTTCCTTACTGCATTTCTTTGAAAATAACAGTTTCAATCGTTGTTTATACAGCTTCAATGCAATTATAGCAGTGTAATATAAAAACACTTGATCCCCACAGGCAGTTTGAAAGGATTGAATGCGTCACTTGTTCGTTACATGCTCTCATGTAGTGTTTTGTGATTCAATCGTCCGAATGAATGAGTATTGCATCTATCGATCGATCGATGTAGCCATAGAGTACATTAAAATAGCCTTTATCGAAAGAGTGTGTAATTTTAAACTCTAGGTTTTTTTTTATTGGTGTTTCAACATCGCATTAGAACATAGCTAAACGTTTACCGACGTGCGTAGAAAGAGGTAGATGCCGTAGTTTTTTTTTTTTATAATTTTGTTTCATGTGTGCAGCTGACACGTGCTTAAATTAATGCACCTCTATCGGAAGTCCTTCCCTATAACAAGCCATATGTTATTTTATTAATATATAATTTACTAGATACCGTTATTTTCTTAATGCACACAAACTTATTTTGTTAGGAAATCTTTCGACCACTTCGATTCAGCTGAAGTCAGCTAAAGCAGTTAGCGTTTCGCGATACATATGTAAGCACTCTATCAGTATAAGGCGTGTTTATTATGTGCGGCAGATGTAATGTTTAAAATATATTTTACGCTTTTTAAATTGGTTTGTTTACTTCTCCGGTATCTTTCAGTGGCGCGTGGAACCTGCGTGTTACACATTTAGTCCATATTATTGTGAGCAGCGTCCATCGTTTGGGTGAACGCACTCTTGCTCATCCGATTCCTTGTATATTCTTCCGGGTTGATTTCATTTAGTTTATTTTTTATTTTTATCGCACCCTTCTTCTTTGGTATTTTAAATACCGTGGAATTAACATGGGAATTTAGGTTTATATGTATGAATGCCTTTATTTTTCATCAAAGCCTCATTGTTTTGTTCCATGTCAGCTAATGCGTCTGCTTTAATAACATGACACAATCAGCTTAATGTTTTCTCGTGGGAAGTTTTCAGTAGTACCTACATACTACTGTAAGTAGGTACTTGCTTCAAGAAACAATAAATCACTTATCCGAGCCGTCATCAGCGTTGATATAGGTATTTTAATGAGGCATGCGATGTTTACGACTGTTGCGTTTAATTTTAGCTTCGATTGTTCATTAATCGCTCTATTCTGGCCACTTGAAATGCCGAACGTTTTTGGCAGTTCAGTCATCATAATAATACGGGCGCCGCTGGAACCGAAATAGCTGCTCCGGCGAGTTTTCGGCAAATGTTGACGTCATACGGGGCCATTTGGACAATGTTACAGAACTGTTGTCTTATAGACGCATACTTATAGGTTCGAACTCTCGCTCGACACTATCAAAAGATTCATAAAAGATTTTATGATGTAAACTTTATAAGCTAGGTGATTTCCTCTGTATAGAGATTATTGTTTAGTTTATTATTATAGATGATAAAGTGGTGTCAGTGTGCACCGACGATCCCTAGCAACATGGTCGGGCGATGGCATTACACCTGCTGCGGTTAGCCGACCCCTCTGACCGGTCCCGCGTCCGCTCTACTGTGAAATTATGCACATCTGCTCCATACAACCTTTGTAATAGTACCTTATTTTCATTTATATGTGGCTTTTGTACGCAACTTTACGATTGGATACAAATCTCAAGGTCTTGTCTTGTGCTTGCACAGGTGCGAGGTTCTGAGCAAAGATTTTTGGATGTTCTAAAGAAATATAATATGAACTAGTTTATTTGTATTTTAAATGCTGAAAGTCAAGACTGATTAAGATTGATGCAATAATAATTTGATGGCACTGTTGACGTAGTGGTTGAGCTATTGAGAACTGCACTGCGTATCGCTAGTTTGATTCACGCGCGAAAAAAAAAATTTATGACCTACAGGCGAGTTAACATATTTGTAGGAGTAAAGTACTGGAGTAATTCCTAATTATTATATTATTATTCTAACCCAAACTATCCCACTGCTGGGCAAAGGCCTCCCTCCACTCCTTCCAATCACTCTCTCCACTCCACTCCTTCACATCCAAGCCGCCAATTCCTAATGTGGAAAAATAACTCATAAAAAATATTATCAATGCAACACTTCTTTACAATCCATCATGCAATATCTACTAACTAGATTTCACCAATCCACGCCGAATTCAAATACTTAGGTAGGTATAGGTACTTAATGTAATTTTTTACTTAGTCAAGTTGACCGATATTTCGAGGATTACTCATTATTGTTTTCCCAAGTGTGCTGATGCCAAGAGTTTTAAGTAGGTACACAAGTAACTTACGTCATTTAGTGTATTGTAAACATAAAAATGCGTATCGTTGAGAACTGTGGCTGTGGTTGATCGACCGGGCGGTTGGGTAAATACGTTAGTGTAATTGCACCGCTCACATTGAAACGTCAAGAACAGTGGGCTCTTGTGGCCGACCGGCTGGCTGGCGCCTATCTGACGCACACCCGTAACTACTACAACCGAAGGCTCATATTCCTCAAACCATTCATGGCTGACTCCTAGCTCTATCACGCTCTCAAGACCTTCCTACAACAACAGCAAAAGAAATGAGAACCGACCTTAAATTAAGTGGAATAAACATTATATGTTTATTCTTGATGTTCTTGAAATCACCTCGGGTGCTTACATTTACTTTCCAACAATGCGCTTGCATTTTTCCACGAGAAAGCGGAAACGCGCGTGTCTCAACAATGGCGCGAGACTCGTGCTGAACCACATTCTATACCCGCACACTATATTATTCCAAGAACTATGGATAGCTTACTACAAATGACGAAGGGGCTCGTTTTGGGAACGTAGTTATTGATACAACGGGGAATTCTAAACAAACTAACGTCAAGGACCAAACTATTACGATTCCTGGTACACGTTTTGCTACAAGTGGTTGGAATTTACCCAAAAGATCGTAGGAATCTAAATATAAGGGTGCCGGCGACAAGTTATCTCAAAAATAAAATCGATACCGCACGTAGGTATTTCGATTTCGTTCAAGCTCGCATTCTCCCTTAAACGAAGGGGTACACAATCTTAGGGCCACTAATCCAATAACACATCCCTCTTGTAGGGGCGATCGTGTTGCCGTTTACATATTTACGATACTTTCTAGTGTAGTGCTACCTTGGTTCTATTTCTATACAATCTTCCCACAGCATTCTGAATGAATGATAGTACCGTTATCATCGGTCAACCAATTACCAAAACTATAAAACCTATAAGTTCTCGAAAGCGAATCTTGATTAATAGAATTTTGGCATGATCATCACCTTGTTTTTTTCTTGGAATTATTTATGGTCTAAGTGGTCGGCTCACCTTAATTTGGAGCCGGCATTTTTCCCAGGATTAGGTAGAAAGAAAGTTCACAAAAGACTACAGAACTTATGATGACACTAGCTGACCCGACGAAATTCGTACCGCCTAACAGTCAATAAAGGTAGTATTAACCGATTGCGATGAAACAAAGCCTAAGTAATATATCAAGTTTCACACATTTTTAATGTATAAAGTTATCTACATTGATTTCGTACATTTTACGATGCGCACACAATTAAAAACTTCTATAGATTGATTATATGGTAAACCTATAGATTACTTTAGCATCCTAGTTCATTCAGGATAATGGCCAGTACCTGTCCCACCACAACTTTTTGTCCTAAAATAAAATGTCACCAACAGCAACCATAATGTTTGCCCTATTGTTGTGTGCGGAGAATAAACTTAATAGCAGGAAACAAGCCCTTTGTGTTTCAACAATGAGCAATAGAATAACAAAAACTTTTTTAGTATCCAGGCCTGCACAATGCACCCGCGGGCTGTCTCCGCCTTCCCACGTACTTTTCTACTGGAACTGGAAGGATCTTAGGACGCTGCGAACGATAATCATCTCCTAAAGAATGAAAATTACTTCTTAATGTTGGTGAAAAGAAAGGAATTCAATATAATTGCCATTTTAAACCACTTTCGTGCTGCACGATTTTTGGCTCTCTAAACTCAGGATAAAATCTTTCCACGTACAGAAAAGACGTACAAATATTTCAAAAAGATGCAGTTAAACAGATTGCCAAGATTGGTTGTCACAGACAATGATGCGTTTTGCTGGACCGACAGAGTTCTTCAGTCGACGAGAAACATTTTCAATCGTTTTTTGCTTGGTCTGGCGAAACTACAATTGACTAACTTTTCTCGCCTGTGGTCGGACTATAAAACTGCAGACAAGGATTATTTTGAAACTGCGAGCTGCGTTCATTACATAGTTTGAGCTTCTGTTGTAGGCTTGAATTCAAAAACCGTCTGCGAACTTTCTGGCTGCGTGAACAATGTTACTGTTTTACTATTTCTGCAATTTGTTTACATAATGTGGCAAAGTGTAAATTATTTCTAAACATTACAGAGTCTATAACTTTATAATGAAGATTTTTATTCGAAACCTTATTGAAAACCGTCAATCGTTGGCTACGCACAATATTCATGGCTTTGGAAGAAAACTTTATTTTTTTCGTTTTAACATGGCCGCTTTTTGTGAATCTGTAATAGTTAGGTTTTGTGGGTATTGATTTTGTAACAAATCGATCGTTCCTTATGTAATGGACGGCTGTGTTTGGCACAGTTTTGGTCCCAGTCGTTGCACCTGAGCACCTCGCAGATCTCGTGTGCGACTTTCACAACTTAACTGTTTTGTTATGAAGGCCTTGTCCGCGCATGCACCGTGAACGATTTACTTATAAACGTTAATTCTCTTGTTTTCCATGTTTAGTTCTTATAGCCAATATCATATTACCACATATTTAATTAATGCAGTGCTGTGTGAAAATATGAAATTTTTGTATCATCGTTATTAACAAGAAACGTTGTCCTCGAGTTACTTTCTACTGGCGCGAGAGCTGCTTTCCACCACTTTTACCATCAACGCTGGGTCCCTTAAACGCATGGTCACCATTCACATGGGTTTACTGTTCAAATTATATTATCACGTTACAGGTAGGCTAAAAGTGCTTGTCTATCAATTTCCCATACTGATTTTATAGATCTGGTTATGTGTCAAGTAGTCAAAAAAATATAAAATGCAATGATGACTCCATTGAGATCCACTTATATGGAACCGTCTATGCCATGTTTGAAAACGAGATAGAATTTAGCAACAGTACGTATGTACCTACGTATATTTATGTTATTGAATTGAAAGTGTAACAACATTGGCTAATAATATATTCAAAATACACAATTCTCAACTTTTCCCTGAACGCTGTGCGGAATTTCGATGGCGAATTAATTTTCTTAGTGCATTGCATAAACGTGTAGACAACAGTGTAGAAAGTACCAAAAGTTACGACTGTAAAAGATCGTACGTGCTCCTTGGATTTGAATTAAATAATGAAGGTGTTGTCTGGCCCGTAATGGCACCACGTTTTTGGAAGGTTTACCAATCAGTAAAAAGTTTTTATTCGAAACAGGTACCGATTTGTTATCTCTCTCTTCAGAAATATTATTTAATTTCACACCCATGGTGTTTCGTTATCCCATTCTAAACAGTTTGTGCGTACATAATATTTTATTTATGTCTGCGTTTATGGCTGAAGTGATGAAATATGGTACTTTCGAATTTAATATGTTGTAGTGTAATTCACTTAGTAGGCGTTTGCGAACCTTAACCTAATTGAGTGATGAAATGTGTAGGAAATCGGAAATGAGATGGAAAGATTTGTACAGCTTTTACGATCAGAATTAACCTGAATTTTACATTGAAAGAGACAATTGTCAGGTGTATACAATAGTGTATATTCTTGTATTGATGTTGTCCAAGTTAATTTATATTTTGTTAGTAACGATGAAAGTGAAATTGTTACGTGCACGTATTTTGTGCGTGTATTTTGGGACGTGGCATGCATTAATTTATGGTATGTACCTTCATAAAAAGAAAGCTTTGCACGTTAGTTATGTTTAATGCATAAACCTGCATATCATACCATACCAAAGTTTGGATCGATGCCTGCCTTTTATTTCAGTCTTGTTAAAAGTACATGATATTATAATACTACGATGCGTCGCATTTTTATGCTTATCGGAGAGTAAAACATAAATAAATAAAATGAAGATCTTCCGTAACCTAGATTGATAACGCCGGACATCGGTTGAAAGCATAATTATGATAACATAACTCAACATTCTTTGGTTCGTAAAAATAAGACAACGACTACATGCAGAACGCATAAAAATTTCTTTTGGATAAAAAAAGCTCCAAACATTAGTATATTGGGCAGAGTAAAATGTCATGTACTATTTTGGTATCAATTTATATTTATTTGTGTCTGAGCGGCTGTCTGGCCCAAGGCAAATGCTCGGGGGGCTCAGGGGCGCGACATTGAGTCACGCAGGGTGACGCAGGCGGGGTGCGCGCCCCGACACCCCATGACGTCATCAATCGTGACTCACACCACCGATATAGGAGTCGACCTCGCTTGGACCGAAGTACTGAAGTGCCGGACCAAGTTTAGATTGCAAATGAAATGCTCTGAAAGGAAGTCGATAGGTTTTATTGTAATTTCACCCGTTCAAGTTTATTATTGTACTGACGATGACGGCTTCACAATTTATTTTATGAATGAAAAGGCAAAGTTTTAATATCATTTATCTGTGTCTCTCTTGAAAAGTCAGATTATCATATAAATTTGAGATCACGGTCGTAAAATTTTCGAAAATGTATTCGCATAGCTTTCTAAAAAACTTCATCATCAAATGATTACTTGAAACTCATCAAAGTAATCATTTGATGAGTTTGAGTGATGTAGGTATTTGCGTGTTGGTTTCTTTAAAATTGATTATAATTAAGTTCTAATTACTTCAAACCGCAGTAGCGTTAACCAGACAGATACACGCATCTCCTTATAGTTTTAAACAAAACTATGTCATTGGCTATTAGGACTCTCCACTCATTTATAAATTAGTTTTTGAGCATCACTGCGATAAAATAACAATCAGTATGTAGGTTGACTTCTAATCTAAAACTAAATTGTGTATAGTTGGAGGTTTATGAACTCTTATAGATGTAAACGTTTAATTCGGCTTAGTGAATGTTGTTGGTTAGCAGACCATGAAGATAAATGACCAGAACGTATTAAATATTTTACATAAACCACAGAAATTAATGTTACAACATATGACGTATTTGTTTACGTTTTAAATCTTGATTGATTATACCTACCAAAGCCGAAGTCAGAACTGGTATTGGAAAGTGTAAGTAGAGGAGATTTGGTTGGCATTTGTCGTGTAATGGATATAAATTATGTCACCTGTAGTGGTTCGTTATGCAACTCTACTTCAATGACGTAAAGTAAGAGCAGAGCCGGCAATACCGGCTTATCAAAGGGCGCGGGTCCCTTGTGCAACTGGGGGGCTCCATTTCTGTTAACGAGGCAACATTTTTAATTTGACACGTGCCAATCGGGTGCTAATGGTTTTAGCGGTAGGAACGATTGACGCCGGTAGGAGTATAAGCTATGTACTTAATACGGTAGGTACGTACCTATGTATTTGTTGAAATGTTAAACTATAGCCGGTTAAAAATTATGAAAAGTCGGTTTAGGTATGCTACATTATCTATATTAATAAAAAGGAGAAACTGACTGAATGACATATCCACGCACAGCCGAAACTACTAGTACTAGGAGCGTGAAATTCTGCACAAGGGTTCCTTTTATGACATAAGCGAGCACTAAGAGAGGGGTTTCCAAATTCAGTCATTCAAAAGGGGATGAAACGGGGTTACAAAGTTAGTATGGAGAAATACTACGTGGACGAAGCCGCTGGTAGAAGCTAGGTATAGATAAACTCTTCGCATTTTTTAATCCACGGGCCATCAAAAAATGTTCTATGTACTATTGCTGGACTTGGTTTCCATTAAAAATAGTTCTACGTACTTTTCTAGGATTTGGTCTTCCCATGTGCCATGTTTGTCCAAGTCCATCCTGACATTAAGACGTGAATATGAACCTAATTGACAGTTACTTTCGCATTTACAATATTAGTATGGTCATGTACCTACTGTTCTCTTGAAATGTCCTATTATCATATCAATTAAGTACAGATGATAGTCGTAATTTATTCGAAAACTAATTCTCAAAACTTTCTTAAAACCTTCATCAACAAATTATTGCTTTGATGAGTTTGAGTGATGTACTATGTGTGTTGGTTTCTTTAAAACTCACTATACTAAATAGGAAAGTAGGGATCTATAGGTGCAATATAAGAGTATCATTCGGTGAGTTTGGTCATACTCGGCATGCATTGAAAGACCCTGATAATGAAAGTGTGAGTTAAGTGTGAGGTAAATAATCTCTTATTTGGTTTTAAAATATGGCCGCTAGTTTACAAGATCCCAGTTGACAATATGATATGGGTTTATGGGACGAACGGGCATAGAGTTAAGAGTATTATCGTGTTCAGTCGTTGACTGTATCCTAGTGTTCAAAATATGTTACATACCTACCAAATGACTAATTAAATAATACTATAACGCACTATTGGTTAATTTTATCGTGCTTTCAAATATAGTTTCCTCATTTCTCTTTTTTTCCGCAGTGTTTTAACCATAGAAAACCGAAATATAATAATAACTCGAAAACACATACTTTGCACCGAGCAAAAAACAATAAAAAACGTACAAACAGGTGACTGAGAGCTTTATGGATATTTTGGGTAGTAAAAATTATCTTGCAATCTTAAACAGATTGTAATAGTGTGAAAAAGTCAAAGTGCATCAAAAAGTCCATGTCCCCAAAATGGTCTTTACAGCCTTTATGGCAAAGAGAACTAAAGTTTGTAACTTAAATAATATAATCGATATACCTAGGTACAAAACGCACCAAGCAAATTTATTGACAATCCATTATTGGGTATAAAATTCCTAAACCAAGTTATAACTTTCACTTTCTTATAAATTCTACCGTTCGGGGCGGGATCAATAATTATCTATTAAAAGTATGCCGAGAACAATTTGTATTCGTCCAATCAATCAATGGAAAGACGGAACAGAGAAGCTATAAACACGAAATCCACATTCCTCATTTCCAATAACGATAAAAACGAAATGATTCAAGAATCATGCGAAATTAATAGCATTAACAGGTAAATGTTTCATTCACCTGTACATAAACAATGATCTAATCTGATTATGCATTGCATAAACTAATTATTATGTTTATTATTCCTCGTATCTTATCAACCCAAAATATATCCGGTACTTCTTTTTTGAAGGTGAGAACCACACTTGTGTTCCTTCTTTGCCATGCGTTCCAGGACTCCGGGTCTACCTTTGGGAAGCCAAATGACAGTGGCCCCAGTAGGCTTCGGCCCTGCTGGGCCCCTACGGTTTTGCTGAAATCTCTTTGAGGCGCGCAACACTACGCGTCGTCAATACAGGCTTGGTCCGGACGACGATCTACCCAATGGGCCATTGCCCATTGGGTAAATCGTCGTCCGGATTGGGTAAATTGTCCCATATCCCATTGGATATGGGACAATTTTCTGCTTTCACGCAGGGTTACTTTGTACTCATAAATATGAGTACAAAGGAAATGCTTATTTCTATTAATTCATATGCATTCCAATGTATTGTAATCTAGTTTTAAAATGAACAACGCTTTTAATGTATACGTAGATAATTACGTACCTACTAGATAATCCTTCCCTTCCCTAATTAATTAACAGCTTAAAATACAAAATTGCCACTTGAAAGTTTCTAATGCAACATTACTGTATTTGTGCTGTAACTATTAAGTTTTGCCAAATTTATGTTAATTGGTTGCAACCTAACAGGGTCATGTATCCATAACTAAGTCAAGACTGATCTTTAACTTCTTATGTGGAAATTGTGTGCAACAAAAAATATAAATATACTAGCTTTTGCCCGCACGGCTTCGCTCCCGCTTTTCCCTACTCTACCCTACTCTACCCTATTCTACCTTACTCTACCCTACTCTACCCTACTATACCCTACTCTACCCTACTCTACCCTACTCTACCCTACTCTACCCTACTCTACCCTACTCTACCCTACTCTACCCTACTCTACCCTACTCTACCCTACTCTACCCTACTCTACCCTACTCTACCCTACTCTACCCTACTCTACCCTACTCTACCCTACTCTACCCTACTCTACCCTACTCTACCCTACTCTACCCTACTCTACCCTACTCTACCCTACTCTACCCTACTCTACTCTACTCTACTCTACTCTACCCTACTCTACCCTACTCTACCCTACTCTACTCTACCCTACTCTACCCTACTATACCCTACCAAACTTCACATAAACCATCTACTAAATAGTCCGAACAAAGCCTAACAATTTGGTTTGGATATGTGAGCCCGTTCTTGAGTTATAAAACAACAACGAAAAGTGGCATTGATTTTTATATATATAGATAAAAGTCACACTATTTACATGTTTCACAATTTGTTTGCAAGCATATTTTTTAAGACCAGCACTTTGCCAGCGATTTCTTTCGCGAAAATCTTTTCATAAAAACAACACCCTTTAAACCTTATTTTGAGTTAAAAAATATATAAAAAAGTGATGGTAGTTTTAAAAAAATAATAATGACAGTCTTTATAATATACTAGTTTTTTCCCGCGGCTTCGCCTGCATACGTAAAATATAGCCTATGTCACTCAGGAATAAAGCAGCTTTCTATCGGTGAAAATATTATAGCAATCGGATCAGTACTTTCAGAGATTACATCCTACAAAAAAAACAAAAAACAAAATACCTCTTTATAAGATTACTATAGATTTTGATTAGAATTCCCGTCCGATTATAATTTGGGTATCTTCAAGGCTAGAGTGAATAGGCTTTTAATAAACTAGTGCGCCTCACCATCAGAGATTGCATCACTGCTTACCATCAGGTGGGATCGCAGTCAAGCACTAGTTTATACGAATTAAAAAAAAAAAAAAAAGAATTTTTGGCAAATTTCTAGGTAATTAACCTTTATTCCTTGGGTTAATTACCTTGAAATTTGAGTCATCGTTCTATAGGGGATAGTATTGAAAACCATTTTTATGATAAGTTCCCAGTACTGAGTCTTGACTCTTGGGTCCAAGGGCTAAGATTTTCTATACAAACGAAATTCCCCCTTTTCGCCCCTTAAGGGTTGAATTTTCAAAAACCCCTTAGTGCTTGTCTACCTCATAGACGGAAGTTTTGTACAGAATTCCGAATATCAACACACAACCGAAACTACTGGGATTAGGTGTTTTTAGTCCCCGTAGTAGATTAGATATATATCAGTCAGTCAGTTTCTTCTTTTATCTTTTATATGATTATAAAGAGGTAAAATTTGTAAGTTTGTATGTAGGGGGTAATCTCTGGAAGTACTGGTCCGATTGCTAAAATTTTTTCACCGATAGAAAGCTGCTTTATTCCTGAGTGACATAGGCTATATTTTATGTACGCGGGCTTAGCCGCTGGCAAAAGCTAGCCTTTTATATGACTAATCCATTTACTAAGCCAAGTCGTAATTTTTTTGTCACGTTAATATTTTATAGTTTATGAAAGCAAAATATTTAATCATCATATGTGTTATTAGGAATAACATAGCTGAATGAAGCTTGGAATTCCCCGTTTTGGTTTTGACGCAAATAATTATAATTCATAATAATACTGTGTTATAATATTTATTTAGAATCAAACAGTTACCTACCTACGTGCCATAGTTGCTTAGGTACTGTGAATTTGAGTCATGGAAAAAATTAAGCATTATTGCGGCACCTACAATAAAAATAACTATTTGCATTGTTTGAAAAAAACCTTCCTATTGAATCGATATATTTGTAGCTACTATTATACTAACCTACATAAATTATGAAGTTAATTAACTTTGTAAATATAAAATGATGTTTTAACTTTTTGAAACAATTTTTTTTTATGAATGTGAAAATTTGTACGTCTACATAATACCTGCACCTATATTGTTGATTTCGTAAACTTCACATAATCTTATCTAGTCGTGCGGGCATTGTTGTCTGATTAACAAACGATGAGTAATGAGTGCTAATCAGCAAAGGACAGGGCCAGGGCGTTCCTCCACTGTGACTCATCGGCGGACGACCGTCCGATCAAACAAATCTGTTTCGCCGACCCAGACTGTTCCGGCATGACTCCGCCGTCCTCACTTCCAATAAAATGTTGATGAGTTCGAGACATACCGGAAGTGATATTGTGCAAAGCGTGTGAGAAAACTGTCGACCAGCAAATCCCTGCATCAATGACATACGTGCAGCTATACAGTATATGTAGCTGTTAGCTCTTCACACGTCTGTCCAACTATAAGATACATACGAGATATAATCTCGTAAACCATTCGTGCTATACGATACACTTGTCGTGGTGTGCGTGACATTGGCATTCAGGTGAGACGTTCCGATACCTAGAACGCAAGGTCATTCGCCATACCCGTTAGCAGTTTAATTATATTGTTAACTTTAACAATATACCTATTGAAACTAATCAAATTGCTTGTTTAATTAAAAATAAATAAATTCGTTTAGAGAAATTTTTACAGCCGGTTTTCGCAAAGTTGTCTACAATCAGGTCGCTGGATAGGCTCTCAAAATTCACGCATGACAACAAAGTCATGTTAGGCAATTAACATCAATAGTTCTGCCAACTCTCCAAGATCGTTAAATTATGCATAGAAAACGATTTCTGTAGATAATTATGGTTCAGATAAGTGTGGCAGATGTTGTAGATATTGTATCTGTGTGTGAATGCAGTGACAATATTTGATTATCGCGTGAAGAGAGTGCCAATTACCGAGTAGGTATTGATGCCTGCGAGACCGCGTCGCGGTCTTGCACGAACGCCGGGACAGGTTCACTGACACACCCGCCCCGGCTGCCAAATATGACATACATTGTATTGTATGGGAATTAGACACAATTACTGTAAACTGGCCAACTAAACTGAAGCGATAATCAAATCGAATCTGCTCATATAGGTACATGATTATAATATCAACTTGTAAATGAGTGTTGAGGGTTAAATATAGTAAACCTGTTCCAGGGCTCAGAAATGTATAATCTATACAGTATATGTATTTAAAATTGTATCTCCAACTTTATTTTTCTTCTTGTGTCTTTTCGATGCTCTCAAACTATACTTTATCTGGCCAATATTTGGCATGTCTCAAACTCCAAACTCCAACTTTATTGAGACGCATGAATGAAAGACAAATTGAATATACCTCTTTCTGTGACAGGTTCTTTGTTTTGGTGGCGTAATGTTGTTGCATTTATATGTAATAACAATATTCCAAAGACACGATAAATCATAAAATGTTTTAACGCATTTAATTGGCCAATAGTCACGTCTCTACTGTCAAATATGAATTTGAATCGTAGTAATTAGCCAAGGTAGCCGGCAGAACACGTGTTGGTAACCGCGCTGAGTGTGCTCGGCATACTGATCACTGCGATCATGGTGAACATTGCGTATGCGCATTCCTTTGCTCCCCGGCGCCGCCCACCAACCGCCTTTTTGAACCGTGTGTAGGACCACAGACCACGGCCGTCCAACGCGTCTTGATATAATTTGCCACTTGCTATCTGGTTCACGCATTTCTGAGATTGAACAGACTAGGTGACCCTGTATTTTTAGACGAGAACTACTTTTAGGCAAAGTCCATTAAGAAAACAAGGCTAATGTATGTTTTTTTGAAATGCTGTTTTCTTCGTCAAAGTATCTTTGTGATTTACTGCACACACATGCATGCCACCCGATACCTCTAATTAAGTAAATTAGTACAGTCATAATTCGCAATGTATGTAATTGTAAGGTGCGGAGTAGGATTCGCACTAAAACGTACGCCAAACGTATCTCAGTTGTCACAAATCAGGTTCTCCCACGTCCAGTCGAGCCACTCTCGCACTGGCGTGCGGACTTGTGGTCTTGTGCGATGTAGCTCCAGCATCAGGGTTAACGAACCGACCCACCATACTAACACATAACCATTGTATTTTTTGCGTGGCCATTATAGTACCTACGACAACGACATACATTCATTTCTTAACTGTAAAGACACATTGGCAATTTATTATTAATAAAGCATACAATCATTTTCACTCAATAGCAGTCAAGTAGTACCTCGTTCTGCAAGTCAAGTTCATAAGTATCAGATAAGACATATTTTTAATTTACAACGTAACTTGTAGCCAATGATCAGTTATTCATATTTGACGTTTTAATTTAATATTTCGAAGGTAAAACGCTAATGACAGGCTTTTCAACGCAACGGTAAATTCCTTAGTCTGTAAGACCGCATATTATCATAAGAAACACCTTTGTCTACGCTCTCTGCCATGATGTTCGAGTCTCCCTGTCTCAAACATATAGTTTGATGCCGTTACTTATACATAGAGTTGAGAGTAGTAATTTTTAATTTGAAAATTGATGAATAATTTAATAAAAGTAACGTCGAAATGTTAACTAGTCATGCTCTACGACTAAATACTGTTTTCTGTTCGTGTCCTACAAAACTAGGTAATAAGCCACAATACTTTACTACCCACACTAAAAATGGCCGGTGATCAAATTATACTGAATACTAATAGGCACTATAAACTAGCCAAATTCCAGTTTACAGTCAAATTCTAGTTTTTGACAAGATAGGAAATTGGCACAAATGTAGAAAAAAAAATGAATTGGGGACATAATTGAGTGCAAAAGACGACCAAGATAAAGACATTAATTTGTGTCCATTGAGTCTGTTCAAAACAACGTACAAGATCCTTCCTCGTCTATTATTTCTTTATTGTCCCACTTCGCTTTTATTAATTCATCAACAATTCAGAGCGACTCTCTCCATACGAGAGCGAGATACTTAAGCGTCTTCATTCCAGTGTTTTAGAACTTTTTTGAATATGAATGTTTGCGAGACAGTGTCATGTCTAAAAATATTCTATTCACATTTCATATAATGCGTGCCTACAAAGCGCTCATTGCAGCCCAGTAGCGTCGCTACGCATTCAATTAATGCTATTAGACGCCAAATATTATCACGTCCGTTATTTGTTTGAGCGTGTAACACTGAAGTAATATTATAATATATTATGTTGTTCACGAGTCTTAATCCAATATTAATGAGGTGTGCAGGTATGAGCTTTTAAATTGGAGGTGTTTAAAGTGAGAGCCGTGTCGATGCACTCGGTACGTAGCTGGAGAGTCAAGGGCGACTGGGAAGTACAGTCGCGTGCGCATCACAGCACGCAATCACTATAGTCCCGTCCGCCTCATCACCCTCGGTGGGAATGAGAAGACCTTTAGTAAAAATACACCCATTTATGGAACTGGAATGTGCCGAGTCCTATTCTCGCTGCCTAATGTTTTGGAAAAGAGCATTACGTATATAAAATATGGTTTTAATTATTTCAAATTCAGTAATGAGAATGAATAACCTTAGTTAAACAACAGCAGTTATCGGCATTACAATTTCCCGCTGGGATGGCCGACTATCGCGAACCGTTTCCTCTGACTTTTATAAATCATTCGGTATATAATTGTTTTTATGCATAGTTTTAAATGAAAACATACTAGTAAAACTATGACTAAACTAGCTAACAATAACGCAATTATTACAAATATTGTTTTCCTTTGTTCACAGGATCAGTATGATAACTTAGCCGCCCATACACATAAAGGAATTGATTTTTTAGACAAATATGGAAACTTCGTGAAGGAGAGGTGTGCTATCGAATTAGAATATGCAGGAAAACTCAGGTGAGAAAAATTACTAAATTAATAAGTTTCAAAGACTGTTTA
This sequence comes from Mythimna lalbum, assembly GCA_949319445.1. NCBI lineage: Eukaryota > Metazoa > Arthropoda > Insecta > Lepidoptera > Noctuidae > Mythimna > Mythimna lalbum. The sequence continues at coordinate 16,505,721 of OX439346.1, read as the reverse complement.
AGCATTTTTTTTTTAATTTTCACTATATGAATGAAGACTAATAATGATTATTAATACTTATATCAAAAACAGCTTTAGTGCGATTTAGATGCAATGCTCTAAAGTCTGCGATAAATATATGTACTTATATCTTACTGGTATTATCGAAATTATCTTATTATACATATTTAAATAACAATGACTGTAGCGATTGCGACTATTACGATAATTTTACAGCTTGTTGTTATTTTGATAATAGCTGTTTATTACATAGTTATTATCGTTCTTATTCAAACTGGTTTGTTTTGCAGGAGGCTTGTCAAAAACTATCAACCAAAAAGAAAAGAAGAAGATGAATACCAGTGAGTATTTGAATTTTATTTAGGTTCGTTGACGTGCTATATAGGATATGAATCATGCAGTTCTTTCCAAGAAGTCGGTAATGACGACGGCCGGCGGCGTCACAAATACCTGAACTTTTCCTTTGCAAGGACGTTGATTCATCGCTAATCTTAACTTCATAACGCCAGCGATAAAAGAAATAGTAAAACAAATGTGGAACTGTAAGGCCGCTTGTACACGTTAAGAAAAGTCGCCGGGCCTATGCAAGAATTTTTGTCGTTTCTACACACGAACTGTGTACACTAGTTTAGCTCTGTCCAAGAAAACAATCTTGTCTGCGCTAGACACGACTCGCGAAGTTGCTATGGTGCATTAGGGAGGCGGGGTGGGTGAGGGGGTGCCACGATTAACTTTTCGTGCTTAGATCCGACCAAATTCTTATCGTGTACATGATGAATTGGTCCTATCTGCCGCATACACGGTAAAATTTCTTAGCGTGTACAAGCGCCTTAATAGTAGCAAAAAACATGTATGATATACGAGTAGGTAGTATCATGTTAACCTAAGGCATTTATCGGGAAACTGAATTTGGCACGCCAATCGCGCAGCCAAGCATTTTTACGGTTGTATATTTGGTGACGCTTAATTTATGTGGCTGTGTAATGTCGTTTGCTCGTTGCACAATATTTTGTGCACGACAGAAACGAGTTTCAGTTCTTGCCGAAATCGGATCAAGGAACTTGTTTGTTATGTGTAAATAAAAACCGTCTTCTGAAGACTTTCAAAAAGAAGAAATGCGCTCAGAATAGAGCAGTGGCGGCCCAGTAGCAGTTGTAACGGCCTCGACTTACGAGTTTTAGATCGTAGGTTTAAACCCAGGCGCATTACTTTGTGTAATTTATTTCCTCACCATTACTCTCAAACGGTGAAGGAAAATATCGTAAGGAAAGGCGTGTCCAAGAACAAAAAATTCGAAGACATGTGACATCTACCAACTCGCACTGGGCCCGCGTGCTAGATTATGACACATTTCCTCTCCTAGAGAGGAAGCCTGAGTCACAGAAGTGCAAAACATTAAAAAACTGACTATGCTATATGCATTCAGAATGTCAGCGTTTCTCTCTTGATAGCTTGACCAGTATAGGAACCTCCAATCACAAATCTTTTCATAGCCCTATAAATCGACACAATGTTTGTTTTTTTACTGCTTGCAGTAATGAGTAACAGTCACAAATCTTTCAGATATACGGCGTGTAAAGCATTTAAACATTTACTTCAAGAGTTAAACGATTTCGCGGGCCAAAGGGAAGTGGTAGCGGAAAACCTACAATCAAATGTAGTACGAGAGTTGCATCTACTCGCCAAAGAGCTGCGAGAAGAAAGGAAGGTGAGGAAATTATTCATTGTTTAATGAAAAAAGAAGATTTAACGGAGTTTTTGGTGGAATTTCTTCGAGTGAAGTTCAGTGTCTGTTTTAATTATTCGCAAAATGATTCCCAGTGGACATTGTGATGTAAAATTGGTGTAGTTTTTGTATCATAAGTGTCTGTGCAACTGGACAATATGTGGAATCATTGAAACAGGCGCGATCTCGGTAAAATGAAACTGAGAATTTTATAGTAGTATGACTACCTCAGCTAAGTTTGCCGAGAGAGTTGACTTGATACATTTTTTGCCAACGATACTACAAAAAACATTAGAATGTTTACATCCATATTCTAATGTTAAACAAATAACTAGTCATACGAAGACATGTGTCAAAGGCCTTCGTATTCAGGTCGAAAATATTAACAAAAAGAAAAGAACTTTAAACAGGCCATTTGCTAGTTCTGTAAATGTCAATGAATATTCTGGATGGCCTAGTTAGATCTTGGGCTAAACAATCGCGTCTGGGAATAACAATTCGCTGGGGTTAGCTACTATAAGAAATTCTCAGTCTAAAAGCCTGGATCTGTGACCTCAATATTTAAGACCTAAACATCTGGCGGACATGCAAAATATCAGGAAGAACAGGCCTGTCTAGTATTGTTTCCATTAAAACAGAAACTGGCACTGCATAAAGCTGGGTTTACATTATTGTGTTGTGTCGTGTCGTGGCGCGGGATGTACGAATCAAACATCTCAAGACGTTACGTCTTAAAACATAGTAAGTTTTGTAGCCAATCAAGTACGTTAAAAGGCGCCACGACACGACACAACACAATAATGTAAATCCGGCTTTACATACAACAAATTATCCCACATAAGTCGTGCAGAAACTGTGTATTAAATAAAATACCTAATGTTTATTAAGGAAAAATATAATTAACACGTATGGCGACTGGAAGGATGATAAAAACTGCAGTGACTAGTATAAAAACCACTTGTTTGTTTTTATTCGGGATATGTCAACGGAAATAGTCACGTAGACATCTGTGTCTACGCTGTTATTATCATTATCACCATTGCGAGGTTGTATTTGCTCAAGTAAAGTTGAGTGCAGTTTTCTGAAGGTTAATCTTAAACAGCCCCAATTTTTATCAGAGTTCCGTAACCAAAGAGTAAAAATGGGACCCTAATAAAGATACTCACTGTCCTTCTGTCTTTAACCAGGCTTTATCTCATGAACCGTGATAGCTTGGACAGTTGGGATTTTCATAGATGATGTGTTTCTGTTGCCGCTATAACAACAAATACTAAAAACAGAATAAAAGTTGTATAGTACGAAACGGAACCCTTCGTGTCCGACTCGCTCTTGGCCGGTTTTTATTTCACATGCTTTTCGTTGAACTCAACATGCTTCTGAGGCGCCACAATACACTACGGCATGGGCGGTACCTTAACGCAGGGCTTCTAAAAATAAACATGACTACACAGAACCGCTTGTAATTTAAAATCGAATCTTGATATTCAAATAACTTTGATCTTGATTGTCTTCCTTGAAACTGTTTTGTTGTTTTTTATTATTGATAGGCTCGCGTTTGGCCACCATCTCACCTGATGGTAAGCGATGATGTGGTCGACGATGGAGCTTTTATTTAGTTTCACCTGTCCCGATGTTTGTCCCTGTCATCAAATCTTGTATATTAAATTTGACCCCCTTTCCGGTTACCGATTGAGCTGAAATTTTGCATGCGTGTGTAAATCAGATGACAATGCAAAATTATTATGACATGGAGCTGATCTGATGATGGAACCGGAAGGTGGCTATAGGAACTTGATAGTTAAACGACACAACCCCATCGATTTTGGGCTTGTATGATTCGTCTTGACGAGTATTAATTATATTATTGGCTATAAAAGCTATGAAAAAACGGTTTTTCATTAAAAACTTGTTTTGATTATCCAACGTTGTGTTCAATTACAGCAACATTTAAACGAAGGTGCAAAACAAATGGGAGTGCTGAACTCATCGATAGGTTCTTTGGAGCGAGCGCGGAGATCGTACGAGCGAGCAGCCAGGGAATCAGAGCGAGCACTGGAGACCTTCCAAAAGGCAGACGCTGACCTTAATCTGAGGTGATTATCTAATACTACACTACAACGATAATACTGACTTGACTTGACCCACAAAATCGTACAGCTGATTAAACAGTGCGTACAATTGTACAGCGAATTGTAAACGCCCGTGGTAATCGAATTTTAATGCTGTGTTATTTCAATGTTAACATTGATTTCTTTGGTGAATTAGTTTTGCAGTTATTTTAATATTTTTTTTCTTAGATAAAGTAAATATCGTGCCCTTATTGCAAAAACCAACTATCTGCATTTTTGTATTATTATGCAAAAAGCCTACAAAATTGTTCGAATATTATAATTTATATAATAATTAAATAATTAATGATTAAAACTACAACTATTATTACTATTTTAATTATTTATTTAATTTATGTTCGATCAATTTTGTAGGTTATTTACTTTTCGCCAAAGTTATCTTTGTAAATAAGTGTCAGTTAATAACCTGATTCGTCTTGATGATACGAATCCATAGCTATATTTAACTTAATTTGGCAAAACAATATAGATAGTTGATTTTTGCAATAAGAGTAATGATACTAGCATTTTTATTGGCATGTACGTAAGCTGGCAGCAAGATAATATATTCTTGACCTCATAAACAATGAAGTGTTGGCATAGCTTCAATACTTAATGCAGAACAATAGCAAGGGTAAACAGTATGGGGTTGAGGATGCCAGTCTCTCAAGTATTCATGCCAATTTTTCCTTTTAACTTCAAATAAAGAACATAAATTATGTGGCTTGAATGAAACATTTCATGTTTCATGATAGCTAAGTTTTATAGCTCCTTTAGATACTGGTTCACTTGATACATGTGCCAAATAGCAACCATCAGCTTAAACCGCTGCTGGTTACCGTTGCGGTCATACGGTTAACCTATAGCATATTATATTTTACTGACCAAACACGGAAACCTCCACTTTATTGGCCCACTAAACGTCTTCTATCTTTAATGGGTCTGTTAATGAACACGACCATTAATATTCACCTCGAAGGGGACATTACTGGGTGTATTTTAGTCGGGTTTTACGACACATGATAAACGAAGGATGTTCGATGTTTGACACTGTTTCACCCTTCAATGGTCGACTACAATCATTCTCCTCATCATTTTCCTGCACTTATCTTAATTTATTTAGTGCCGGTAGAGCAGCTTTCTGGCCACATCAACGTTTTAAAGTAATTCTAAAGACAAATATATTGATTTGCAGTCGAGCAGAGGTCGAAAAACAGAAAGCGAACATGAAACTTCGGAGTCAAGCGTGCGAAGACGCGAAGCAGGAGTACATGGATCAGCTGCGCAAAACAAACGACGCTCAACGACAGCACTATGAGCAGAGGCTGCCGCACGTCTTCAAACAGTTACAGGTGAGATACGACCTTCTTTTTTATTCTTGACTAGCAACTTGCCTCTGCTCCACACGGGTGCAGTTTATAAACACAAATCTTCGTCGTTTATCGGTCTTTCTGTTAATGAAAACCGTGTTGAAGTCCATTGCGTAGTTTAGAAGAAGTAAGTGGAGAAATAGAGGCAGTCAGACGAGAACGACTTAGTGTCGACCTATTTAGGTATGAGCTCTCTTTTGACTTTAAAATTTGCCTTGTGGTGAGCTATCGATAATGTCTGCGTTGAAACAAGCGAGACGGCTCTTCTTCACCCATGCTTTGAAGGCTGGCGGGACAAAAGAAGTTGGGAACCAAACACCCTTTCTTTTTCATCATCTTTCTGTCGAAAGTCCTACGTTGCTGGACCAGGATTATTCTCAAGCAATGTCACAATGAGTCTTGCGCTCCCCGCGTTTTTCTGGTGATAAGATTGATAAACTTGCGAATGTTTTTTACATGTCACCAGAAAAACAACGGTCTTATTTCAATTAGAAAAAACATATATATATCCAATTTTCAATTGACACTGACACATAACATAATTTTTAACACAAAAAAGACGACGATTTTTAACAGAAATAAAATAATCGCAAAATAATAATTTCTTAGTTGATGTTAGACACGCGTCGAATTACAACAGCGCTTTTAAGTTTCCATAATGAACAGTAATAATTCACGCCTAAAACGTGCTTTTGAATTTCGGATATCTCACTTTGGTTTCGAGTAACAAATACCGTTGGGACACAATCTGCGCATCTATCGTGTATCCTAAAATAATCTTGCAGAACCGTAACCCGGACGAACAACTAACCAATAAATTACCAAGCTGATGATTAATACAATATTTAAATAATATACCTAGTTCCTTCACAATTTATCACTTTTTTCATATAATATTACAAGGACATTATTTATCTCATTTAATTACATTGTCAAGCATATTGAATTATAATTAATGACATATTAACACGATGATTAATGAAAAACTGTCATGTTGCTTGTAAATTGGTTCGATTACAAGATCAGCGCTGTTATTACGAGTTATTGCTATGAATTCACAGTCGTAACTTTCTTCTGGACGAGAGCGTGAGTCATTGTGCGAGTTTGAAGAAATTCAGGAAAATGTTGGGCCCAGCAGTGCAACCACTTTGTATGGTGCATTCTGGCGAGACGCCAACTAGGTCAAATGGGAGAGACATGCATAAAACACGTCCACTATTTTCGTATAAATTTATACGGAAACATGTTTATTCTTTTAAAAGTAATCTTTATGTTTGCAGGACTTAGATGAGAAGAGGATAAAAAATATAAAGAACTTCATGTTAAGTTCAGTGGACGTGGAAAGGAAGGTGTTTCCGATAATCATGCAGTGTCTCGACGGTATGGAGACTGCAGCAAATAGTATTAATGAAAAAGAGGTAAGAACATTTAAGTATTTTGTCTGAGATCATCGTCATGAGACATTTCTAGAAAGTGCAACAAGATAAATAATGACTAGGATAATTTAAGATTAGTGTCAAATCGTGAAAACAGCACGAATATTCACTAGATCATATTCCTAGACACGCATACAGACAGTGACTCATCTAGATTGTTTAATCTGAAACTTGAGATAATTACATTCTTCATCAAAATTGTGACGCAGTTTGATATCGATATTCTAATAGCACATATCCACTTATGTTATACACGTGGTATGAATATTGTATATTTTGTTTATTGGTCGTAGCCATCTTTCAAGTTTACATAACATTAGGATTGCCGTCACATATTACATGGAATGATGATCAGCCTAACACAGACTAATAATAGCTTTATACTTAGGTGTCGTGATGTTGACATGATCATAAATAGTTAACTGTTTAATTATTCAAAGAATATAGTTTATTAGCAGCATATTAAACGTTTTATAAGGATCGTTAAACTAAGAAATGGGTTAGAATAACAGTTACGAAAATTTTTACGACCTATCGAGATCTTACGACGGAGCGACCTAAAAGCTAGGGCCAATTCATTCTTGGCAACATTTGCATTTTTTTCACAAAGTACTGACATTTCAATTTTTATTTTCAGGACACAAAATTAGTTATAGACAGGTATAAGTCAGGTTTCGTACCGCCTGAAGATTTTTCATTCGAGGCGGCGTCGGGTGCTGACACCACGGACTCAACGTCCCACCACCACCCACCCTTCAACACTGTGCGGGGGGGCACCGTCTCTGGCAACAAAATCAAGAAGAGAACAGGTCTCCTGGCCATCTTCAGCTCCAATAAGGTGAGACAAACATATTGTTGCCTCACAAGTGTGACAAGGACAGATGCTTTGGGTTACTTAATCATGTTTGTGTACCGGTGGATAGATTCAATAGAGGTATATTGTAGTCAATGGGTCTATATTATTATAAAGTCAGTGTTTTGTGAAGCTAGCATTGTTCCAATAAAGGTTCGCACATATTATATGAAGTTGATTCATCTGCCTTTTATTGTATAATAATAATGTGCCGCATGTGTTGGGATCTAATGCTGGCTTCATAACGTAGTTAGGAATATTATTATTTCATTACATTTCAGCTTCTATCTTATCGTATTCAAAAATGTATGTTTTAATTTATTTTTAAAGCACATTATAAGGTTATGGGGCTGTGTGCTTGAAACGATGTATGGGCTTCATATCAGCTTATATTGCCATGTTTTTTTAAATAATTATTACGTAATGCATGGTATGGTTCCATATTTTATATGTACAATACGATATATGTTATATAATTTTTATGTTATTATTACATTGGTTCATATTTATACAGCTGGCGTATAGTCATGAAACGTTTGTTATAATCAAATCAATTGAATAAGGAAAACTGTAATGATAGCACAACAATGACTAAACGCCGGCGAGGATTTTATTTATTTTTTTATTACGTGTAAGTTGGAGGTACTAATTTATTTTTATCTTTCAATCCCTGTTCGATCCCTACCTAACATGGGTACAAATAACAACCAAAAACAATGATATTTTGGCTGTCGGCGTTGGTGCCATGTCATGTGGAAAAAGTAAGTCGCCCCCGCGGTGTGGGGATGTAAGTCATTATAGCATGAGTCACTTGCTTCTGTTACTGTTGATAAACAACAAGCAATTATGAATAACACCGTCTTAAACAATGTTTCATACAATACTTTACTTTCTTTTTTTTCAAATCTCTGTCATGTTATTTATAAACGTTATTTTATGACTCAAAAAGGTTCTTTTGTCCTTTTATTTGTTCGCCTTTTTGTGATCAGTTGTTTATATATTTGCGTGTGATACTATGGGAAAATAACATGACACACGATAGCTACTAGATCTGTCTTTTTTTTTACCATAGACATTGAAGTGATGTTGTCTATGGTATAGAGAATTTTTTTTTCCGTGATTCAATGTTGATACTAAGAAATATAATAGAGTAATAAATAAAAATTCATAAAGTAACGTTATCAAAGAAAACTTTACGATACTATTCCACTATGTAGCGAACACCTTTACGTTGCGTGGTCTACCTACACCCACACGTACACCCACATACTCTGGCTTGCTGCGACCGGCCGGTCGGTCGGGTGTGTTTCTACCCCATGTGTTAATGTTGTTTGTTTGCCTCCCCCGTCTCGCGCGCGCCGCTAACGCTTCCTCCAGAAGATTGTCGAGGCCTGCAACTCGATCAAGGTCAGTCCCGTGTGACTTGTGTGTCGTGCTGCATTCGGTTGTGTCGTGAGATTGTTTATTGGTATTATGTCGTTTGTTATAACAACGGTAATGTCTGTTTTGATTTTAGTGCTGTGTGATGTATGTATGTAACCTTTTGAGTGTTGTGTTATGGTGCGTTTAGATCTGCCGAATGCGACGCTCGCGAGCCGCTTGCGAACGAAGCGTGCGCGGCGCACGGGCTTCGTACGATCGAGTCGTGCGTGTAATGCACGTGCGCAAGTGTCTCGCGAGTGGCGCATTTGCCAGGTCCGGAAACACTATTAGATCTTAGGGTCTTAGTAACTAGGACAGGAACAAATTATATAACAAATTATAGCCTGCTGTCTCCCAAACTAGGCAAAAACCTGTATCTTGGGAGACAGTATATTTACAGTTATTAGATTTATAGCCCATGTAAGACGACATTATATGAAAAAGAAGTATTGGTTAAAATAAATAATAGGAAAAAAAAACAAATAAACAAAACAGAAAAAAAATTAAAGACTAGTTAAAAATAAACATCTAAATAAATTTGAATAGATTGCCATTCATCTACTGCGTGGTATGTATGTGTATGTCAGCGCGTGAGAGTGAGTATGTATGAGGGTGATGGTGTGTGGGTGTGTGGGTGTGTGTGTGTGTGTGTGTGTGTGTGTGTGTGTGTGTGTGTGTGAAAGCATGTGTACAGATGTGGAATTCTACGTTAGAAGTGACTCCGTATTAGTATAGTCCAAAGTGAGTAACCAGGCCTTCAACTTGCTCTTACATTCATATCTGCTTAAGGTATGTATCTTAAGACTTTTATTGATCCTATTGTAAAGTCTGGTGCTAACAAATGGATATTGTTTGCGCGCAAAAGCGGTGCAGGGTGGTTCGGAGCGAAATACTATATCGGCCCGTCGTTTTGTGATGGTAGCGGGAGGACTACGATGTTTCCTTAGTATAGTATGTAGCACAAAAAGTTTCCGGACTGTTAACACTTCACTGTCATAAAAGAGTTGAGTTGTTGGGTACCTATACGGTTTATAAAACATAACCTTCAAAACCGCTCTTTGTGCCCTTTCAAGCTTTAACAGCGAAGTTTTATCAGCACCACCCCAACAGACTATACAGTAAGATAGTAGAGACTGGCATAGAGCGTAGTAAACCAGTTTAAGAGTAGCCGCGTCGGCCGATTGCCTCAAACTTTTGAAAATATAAATAAGCACCCTTAATCTTTTGACTAAATAGTCGATTTGCATATGCCAGTTTAAAAAATTATCAATGTAGACACCTAGATAACGGATACTAGTACATACACAGAGAGGCGGACAGGAACAATGGGAAGAAGAGTTTAAGCAAGAGTGAAATTTGACGTTTATAGGCTGTTTAGGTTGATGAGATGTATGAAGCATGCTCGAGTTTCTGTAAGACCTCGTGTCATTCTCTCCCATAGCGGTCATATGATACTATGAATCCATTTGTCATGGTTGTAATTAATTGACGAAATTCGAGTGACCCAAAGGCAACACCTAAGCCCAATCCTTCAGGGAACACAAGATTGGTGATATGAGTTTTTAGCGCCTGTTTTTCTAAGGTGTTGTTACCATCTTTTTTGTATGTCCTACAATCTAAAAAGAGTTACTGTGACTCTAGAACGCGAAGAGCAAACGAAGGAACATTGGTGGATTTTATTCAGTCAGTTTTAAAACTCATTTGATGATTTTCTACCTAAAAAAAGCCTGAGTAAACATTAATTATTGAGAACAATACAGTAAATCAATTGCTGTTTGTCATTTCGCGTGAAATTTTCATAAATTGCTCTGAATGACATGATGTTGATGTGTTTATTTGAAAAGCAGTAAAGTAATGAGTAATGTGATTCTTTCATGAGATGACCAATAAACTTTCTCTTGGACACACAGTCGGTTGGTTTGTATCGCTTGGTCTAACTTACCTTGCCTGCACGGCTTCCATTGGTTTCAGCGCACTTGCATTCTGTTTACATGTTTATATTAGTTTTTAATAGATGTTGTGACTAATTATAATATTTGTGTATTTTATATTCCAATACAATGCGTTTCGAATATGAATAGGAAAGCCTGAAATGATCTCATTCTGTCAAATGTTGATTGAAAAGTATGGTTTGCAAAGAAAACTTATTTGTGTTATCAATTTTTTTTTTAATTTATTTTACCTGAGTCTTAGTTACATCTAGGTGAAGAAAAAACATTATTATTTACTGTGTAATTTAACTAAATATATTGTTAAGTCATAACCAGATTTAGAAAAAAAATCTGTATTCTTTCTTATTTTCATTTGCCACTGCTCAAACTCTTCCCATAGTGATGCAGAGATGAGCATCATTGAAGAACTGGATTCTCATTAAACTATTTTTCGATTATGATAAATAAATTAAATAAAAAAAAAAAACTTCTTTTCTAACCCTACTTAGACAGCCCGTCACAACATGTCGCAAAATCGTTCCTATTCTTAATTTGAAACGCTTTGTTCAATTGTTTATGAAGTAAATACATAGTTATACAGCTGTGAAATACAAGGTAATTTATATTTTATTATATAATAGCAATTGACAGGATAATAAGGGTCATTTACCGGGAGTCGGACAGTTGGCCCCCAAGTCTAATGGAAGTGTGTAGTCCTAAAAATAATTGAGAGAACTAAGTTTGAGATTTATAAGTGATTGTAGATTAGTGAAGCATGTTTAAAAACATTTTCAAATCCAAACATAATGTAAGGATATATTTACACATTTTATTTAGGTAGATACGATTTCTGAAGATTTTTTTATACACGGTGGTATTTTAGTGGAATTTGCAGATTTGGTGGTGTCTGGTTGCATTTTGCACTGATCAAACTGTAAACACTGTGGATTAAAGTGTTGATTTGCGTTACAGAATAACATGTCTATGGACGGAAAGGAGGATTATTCAGACTTGCCACCTAATCAGAAGAAAAAGAAACTTCAAGCAAAGGTGGCAGAGTTGAGTAAGCAGGTCAGTATGTTTCTCTAATACTTTTTAGTGTCACAAAAAAAAAGCAGCCACAAAAAAAAGCTGAAGCACGCGACAGCTTGTGCCCGGAGAAGCTAGAAGCGGCTTCTAGCTTTTTTTTTTGTGCGGAACCGCCGCACACGGGCCACAAAAAGAAGCTAGAGGCGGCCTTGTTTTGTAGCCGTGAGCTTGGACACTTCTAGTTACACTAGTGGTTCTTGGCGGTTTTCAGCCGTATCTTTGATTTTGCTTCGTTATTTTTTAAATTCGAAACAGTTATTCCTCAAATTAACGCGTTCAGACAAACTCTTCAGCTTCATAATATTACTAGCTGCTGCCAGTGGCTTAATATACACCTGGGATAAAAAAATCCAATGTACTATTTCAGGACATGGTTTACCCGTGTACCAAGTTTCATTGAAATCCGTTCAGCTGTTCGAGCGTATTTTTTTTTCTTTATTGTAATAGTATAGATTTTTTTTTGCTTAATTGTAAATGTATAGATTACTAGCTTTTATCTGCGGCTTCGCCCGCGTTCATAATACTTTTATTCCTTTCCCCTTTTCTTCCTTCTTTCTTCCCCTTTACCCAATAAAAAAAAAATTGCAAAATTTGTTAAAATTGGTTTCGCTATTTAGGCGTACGACGTAACAAACAAACAAACTCACTTCGCTTTTACAATATTAGTAAAGATTTTATTGTTCGTGAATTACAGCTGATGAAATGACAATGCCTTTTGTTCTAGAATATGTAGTTATGTCATTGAATGGTAGGTACCTAAAGCCACCATGACGATGGTAATACCCCGGGTGCCTTATTTTACACGTTACTCATGTGATAACATAAGGAAAACTATATTTAAAAGGTTTAACATGACAGTGTATGTGGCCGAACCAGATTTTTTTTCTGTAAAAAAAAAAAAAAACACTAGTCTTTGTTTCGTTTTAAGGATTCAGCAGACAGGTACGATGCGACAATGCGACAAGGATACGTCGCAGCGTTTCATAGATTTTGCTCTACAGTCTTATTTACTACGTCCAAATCTTTCAAAAATCGTAGCCATGTTGTCGCAATTTGCACGCCACGATTGCGGTGGTGAGTCTCCTCTTGGAGGAGTCGCTGGAGACATCCCGAGAGTCGGGAATCGCAGACCGACCTTCAATCACCGTATGTAAGGGCTTGCGGACGACGAGCAATGGGTAGCTCGCCGTCCGCCCGTCCTATAAGGGTCGAGCCCGAGTCGTCGACGGCGTGCCTCTAAGAGATATCTGCAAACCGTAGGCCATGTAGTACCTTGCTAGGGCCATGGGAAAAGTAGAAAAGAGATACTCATTGTTCTAGAATGCAAAAGGCAATTGAAGGAACGTAGGGGTTTGGTTTTGGTCAGTAAAAGTGTGATACGGTCTCCCGCTTCACCCTAGGTCGGAAGAAGTCATTAGATGACCTCATTTATTGACCTCAAGATCTCATTTTCTTTCTATTTATCAACTAAAAAAAAAAATTGGGTTGTTTCCAGGGACAAAATAACTACATTTTATGTAGTTCGTGTTTTAGATTCATCATCATCATCATTTCAGCCGACAGATGTCCACTGTTGGACATAGGCCTCTCCCAAGTGTCGCCACAACGATCGATCCTGTGCGTCTCGCGTCCATCGGATTCCCATTTAGATTATAAAAAAATATTGGACACGTATTTTTTTCTTTTTTCGATTAATTCATGAATCCCCAAGCGACCACCGGTGGCCGCGCATCTATTGTCTTACTATTGTGTCTCTAATTGACGGTATCTGAAGGGTTAAACAAGAAATAACAAAGATATAGCCCATTAAAGTTACGTGTGACGTCACCCCGTGCGAAAATATGCAGCACGGCAAGAGACTGATATAGGTATTCTAAACGAAGATATTTTGCATTTTTTATTGTTAAAAAGTCCCCTAATAATATTAAATCATTTGAAAAATGCTTATATTCGATACTTTAATGTTCCCACTGCTGGTACTCGAACCTCCTCTCTAGGAGAAGGTTTCTTTTTAATTTAATATGGTCTAATTGGTCAAGGGGCGTAGCTAAGCAGAGCGACAACGATGAGTCACTATTTTCTACAGCTACAATTGCTTACTGCACGATATAAACTTAGCTACTTCAGTTTATCATAACATTATGTAGTACTTGAATAATGCGGATAGTTTATATGCAAAGCAATTCCATAAACAAACGCGTTTGAAGTTTATTGATGACACATACTCCGTCGTTTAGCATTATTAATATACATTTGTAATTCTAAGGTAAACACTTCTAAATGAGCAATTATTAAATTTTAGACGCATCATTGAAATTAAAGTAATTTGTCGCTGGTAAAAATATTTTGTCCGGTCCGGATCCGGTCGTTGTGGCGACGCTTGGGGGAGGCCTATGTCCAGCAGTGGACGTCTTTCGGCTGATATGATGATGATGAAAAATATTTTATGTTTAGGGTCCTAGTAGCAATAATCCCTTATTTGCTCTTTAGGTTCGGCCAAAAGAGCAAACAGGGTCCCTATTGCTATCACGACGCTGCCCGTCTGTCGATCAGAAAGCTGTCAAAAAAAATCCCGCAGATGTTTGGCATACCATATGAGTAATCCCGCTAAAATTGCGGGAGTGGATTCCCTACAATTACTCAATTACACACACATCTGCCTAACCTTCAAAAATACCGGCGTGATGTTATGAATGCTTCATGCATAAATTCATCGCGGTTTGAATCAATGCCTTTCGCATACAAATGTTTTTGTCTGATATAGAGCCCACTCTGCCTCAAGACGACCTTCATATGATCTCATCAAAACATTCTGTATATTTTTTCTAGGATTCCGTACCTAAAACAGAACTGGCTATCATTCCGCTGTCCGTCACCTAAAACAGAACTGGCTATCATTCCGCTGTCCGTCTATCTGTCACCAGGCTGTATCTCATGAACCGTGATAGCTAGATAGTTGAAATTTTCACAGATGATGTATTTCTGTTGCTGCTATAACAATAAATATTAAAAACAGAATAAAATTAATATTTAAATGGAGCTCCAATACAACATCCGATGGTTCCAATACAACATACGATGGCTTCAATACAACATACGATGGCTTCAATACAACATACGATGGCTTCAATACAACATACGATGGCTTCAATACAACATACGATGGCTTCAATACAACAACGGGCCCCTTCGTGTGTAATTCGACTCACATTTGTCCGGTTTTTTTTATTAAGGTCTGACAGAGGTCGCTTTTTGCTATAACATTTTTTGAACACAGCAAGTACTCAAGTAGACAACAATGATTGTGTTACGTACCTGTTGTGCAGGTTTGGTCCTGTTTGATTAACTTTTTACTTTATACAAAGCTTAAGATTTGAATCAGAACTGGCGAGCATTACCCACAATTTGTTTTTTTTTTTTACATACAACCTTAATGCGAAAAGAATTTTGGACATGAGAACAACTATAAGTGCACAACAAAACTTGAAACCTATATAATTCATTATCTACACTAATATAATTAATAAGTTAGTTTGTTTTTTGTTTGTTTGAGGTAATCTCTGGAAATACTGTATCAATTGCTAAAATTATTTCACCGATAGAAAGCTGCTTTATTTCTGAGTGACATAGCCTATAAATATGTTATGTCCGCGGGCAACGCCGCGCCGCTGGCAAAAGCTAGTAATTCATAATTCATTAAACCTCAAGCTAACGCTGGCGTTCGCTCTCTCATTGTCTTTCTATCGTGTCTCTAATTACGGTATTCGAAAGGTCCTACTCAGTAAGTACTACAAATAAATTTTCATTACTCATACTCTGAAAGTAGGTCTGAAGTTGCCTGAGGAGCGGGCTGAAAAGTATCACACTTTTCATCCTTAGGGAGTCTTACTTTCAACTAACAGCTGTCAAATTATTTAAAAAAAAAAACTAGGTCTATCTTCTTGTATTCGTAATGAAAAGCACAGTGCTTACCTCGGGGTTAAAGTTACTTATTTAGAGTTAAAACTCCTTCTCGGGTCGAAATAAGTAACTTTCACCCCTAGTGTACTATTAAAAGCGTCTACAGAAAAGATGGATGGATTATTATGTGAGGAGTGATATGAAAGAAAAGGGAGTTAGTTATAGCGTGACGGGTGACAGGACAGAATGGAAGGACCAGGGAATGGTGTTGCGCCGTGCCCAAATAACACGGGATAAGGGCATTAAGATAATTAAATATGTGTTCAGTACATAATACATCATTCATTGATAGAACACAACTGAACTAAGTTTTTGAAGTCAAAATGTATTTGTTTCCTTATTTTTATGTCGCTCATCAACTACAATGACTTCTATTATGATGTATAGCTTAACTTGTCAGTCCCCACGCCTTATACTCGTAGGTAGGTATATACTACATTAGTTTTAGCATAATTATGTGAAATCCGAAACACGTGTAAGTATAGTAAATTAGTTATATGTAAAGAATTTATGTGTAAAACATAACTGTATCATGAATAATCACAAAGTTATATGCTATAAGCTTGTTACGTCAGCAAAAATACATAGTCACCGAGCCATCTAGGCGACTGAGCGGTTGTTTTGCACTTAGTGTCAGTGATGTCCAACATATGACCTTTTTAAAAAAATTTGCGAAAAAATATAACATGGTGTAAAAACTATTGGAATCCATTCAGCTACCGATTCTAACATACTATATTCATGTTTCGCATATATTAAAAATAATGTTGTCTATGGAATTAGCTTTTGCCCGCAGCTTCACCCGCGTACATAAAATAGCCTATGTCACTCTGGATAAAGCAGCTTTCTATTGGTGAATGAATTTTAGCAATCGGACCAGTACTTTCAGACATTAACCCCTACAAACAAAAAAAAAGCAAAAAATTAAAAAACTTTACCTCTTTATGTAGATAACGGCTTCGATATTTACAGTTGACTTTATGAAGAACTTCGTGTTTACGTTCTTGGATAAATACCCTTTAAATAAAACGCTCAATATTGTATAATTTACGCGGACGCGGCGTTTGCTTGATGTTTAACCGAATGGCGCGAAATCCAGCGCGAACGTGCTCGCTTGGGATTTGAGTATTAAAACTTCGCATACATGTATTCTAACAGTAGGTTTCATTACAGGTGGCTCAGGAGCAAGCTGCGATGGAAGGCCTCATGAAGATGAAAGGAGTTTATGAAACGAGCCCCGCGCTCGGAGATCCCATGACTGTCGAAGGTAATTGGACGTTTTTTTAATAACAGTACCTAGTTCAGGTTCTGGAGTGGGACTGCGTATCGGAAGACACAGCGTTGGAAGGCCTCCTACAAGGTGGACTGATGACCTGGTGAAAGTTGCAGGAAATCGATGGATGCGAGACGCACAGGATCGTTAATTGTGGTGACACTTGGAGGAGGCCTATGTCCAACAGTAAACGTATATTGCCTGAAATGATGATGACCTAGTTCAGCAGGAATATCAGCATGTTAACGAGCCGCAAGGAGACAGTTACCGTAGGCGCGGGTTTGCGGACGGCGAGTAAAATGGGTAGCTCACCGTCCGTCAAGGACCAGGCTAGAGTCGACGACGGTTTGGTTTTCCCTTTAAAAACGATTTATTATTATTTACTTTGTTATAAATTTGCCTACTGTGGTCTTTCCGTCCTTTTATAATTTAGGAGTCTTCAAGGTTTAGAGCACAAAATAGATAGGTACAGAAGTCAAACTACAAACTAAGCGCGCTCGAGCAAGACACACATAAACACCGCTCACCGACACGCTATCTCGCAGCGCCTCGGCCCGCTCGTCGAACAGCTCAAACGCTCATTAGTGTGCGTCCACCGAGCGTAGGTATAAAAAGCCACGTAGATACTTGAGATTGTCTTCTGTACCTATCTATTTTGTGGCTAGAGTGTATAGGCGCTAACTAGTGCGCCTCACCATCAACGATTACGTCTCTGCTTACCATCAGGTGGGATCGCAGTCAAGCACTAGTTTATGTCAATTAAAAAAAAATACAAAGGCAGTTTCAGTTGTAAGTAACTGAATAATTCTAATGAGCACAATAAATTATGTCAAAAGAATAAAATCTTAATAGAAATACTCAACTCAATTAAAACAATTACTAATAGTTTTGTACAGCATAATTGCTATACTATTTAAATATTTATTAATTGTTATTCATGTTTATGTAATTATCGACACACTGCCTCTCTTGTTATTTACTTAAGAATATGTATTTTGAAATGATGTTTTTGCAATTGTTGCTTCGTCTATGTTATTAATTACTTCTGTTAAGTTTCAAAACCAGAGCACTTGTGTGCATACATATTAGACATGTTTTCAGCATATTTCTGTAGTGCAATACATATTTCTATGCAATACATATTCTACTTCTCGAATACTCTCTACGTAGCGACAAGTATATTAAAACTAGCTGCTCCCAGCGGCTTCGCCCGCGTGATAGCAGAAAATTATCCCAAGGGAACATATTTCCGGAATAAAAAGTATCCTATGTCCTATTCCAGGACAGGGTCTATCCGTGTACCAAGTTTCATTAAAATCGGTTTTGCCATTTAGGCGTGAAGGCGTAACAAACAAACTCACTTTCGCTTTTATAATATTAGTAAGGTTTGCAAGAAGGTAAAATGTAATCAAACACAAAGGAAACAGATCGAATTGAGACGGGCATAAAGTGCCCTGTGTTACGATATTGCATAACCACTTGTCTTTCAAAATGGTAAAGGTGTGGACACTCAGAGACCGTGAGATTGATGATTGATTGATTGACGTGAAAAATTCGAAAGATTTTTGATAATACAGGACCGGTTTTTTATTTTTGTTTGTAGCCCATTTCCTCTTAGAGAGGTTTGGTTTTAATCCTGGAGGCAGGACAGGACTGGTATTTTTCTGTTAAAGTTATACATTTTTCAACATAAATATTTTTTTTTTCGCAGGGCAATTGAATGAATGCTGCGACAAGTTAAAGAAGCTTCGCGCTCAGTTGAACAAGTTCGAGGAGTTGTTAGCAGAAGCCAACAGCCAAGTGGGGGCGCCGCCTCTACACCCCACCGCCAGGACCAACGGCCAGGCGCCCACGCAGGCCACCAGGTAACGAGGAGGATTTACATACTACTCTGTCAAGAAAGTACCGGGAAAAGATCAATAATACACAAAATGTCTGTTATTCATCCAAATTTATTTTATCACCTTCAAAGTATGCTCCTTTAGAAACGATACACTTGCGCCAACGAATAATCCATTCATCAAAACATTTTTTAAACGCTGCTTCCTGAATTGAGTTCAGTTCTCGCCGCGAATTCTCCTTTATGTCTTCTATCGATTGAAAACGGGTGCCACAAAGTGGGATTTTTGTGTTTAGGAAAAAGAAAAAAGTCAGCAGGAGCCATATCTGGTGAATATGGTATGGTGGTTGCTGGATGGTATTTGTTGAGTGTTTGGTCAAAAATTCGTTCACAATGATAGCCTTGTGCGAAGGCGCATTGTCGTGGTGCAAAATCCAAGAATTTTCTTTCCACAAATCTGGCCTTTTTCGTCGAATTTGCTCTCTTAAACGCCGCATAACGCTCAAATAATATTCTTTATTTACCGTTAGACCTTCCGGTAAGAATTCAGAGTGCACAACACCGCGATAGTCAAAGAAAACAGTCAACATGATTTTGACTTTTGATCGACTTTAGCGTGGTTTTTTCGGTTTCGGATCAGTTGGAAGGCGCCACTCCGAAGCTTGTTGACTAGTTTGCATGTCAAACTCGTAAACCCACGTCTCGTCACCAGTAACAATGCGTTTCATGAATGTTGGGTCCGAACTGACTCGTTCTAGCATGTCCTCAGCGACTTTCATGCGATTGAGTTTTTGGAGAAAATTCAGATCTTTTAGGACTAGCCGAGCAGCAACATGTTTCATACCCAAATGATTAGTTAAAATGGTACGGATCGACTCGTGAGATACAGAAAGTTCGGCGGCTATCTCTCTCAGAGTTGAATGGGGATTTTCAGTCATTATTTCCTTCACTTTTGCGATGTTAACTTCAGTTGCAGACGTTGACGGCCTACCAGAGCGAGGCAAATCTTCCATCACATCTCGACCGCTTTTGAACGCTTTGAACCACTCATAAGCGCGAGTTTTTGATAAAGTCGATTCACCGTAAGCCTTCTGTAACATTTTCAGTGACTCCGAACACGAAATTCCATTGGCGATGCAAAATTTAAGACAAACTCTTTGTTCGAACAAAGAGTTTGTTCGAACAAAGAGAATTTCGAAATGTTTGTCCATTATGAAATTCGCAATACACACTATATATGATATTACTAAAACCAGTACTGTATTTAATATAAATAGCAGATGCATCTCAAACTCCGCGCCAAAATGGAAAACAGTTGTGCCAATCTAACAACTACAAAAAAAACAAAAATTTGAATTTGGAACCATAAACAAATCATCCATTCCCGATACTTTTTTGACTGAATGTATACAAAAAATGCGCCTGCCTGATTATGATATCACTTCTCATAGAGCTGAAAAGGATGACAGAAGTTCATGAGTGAATAGGGTCTAAAAATGGGCGATGAGTCTTGATTTAGCCGTGTATCAAATTGCATCTAAATCTGTTCAGCCATTCGAGCGTGAAGAGTAACAGTCATAATACACATACATACATACATATGTACTTATATACAATTTTTCGTTTTTGTAATAATTGTGAAGCCGATGGATGCGAGATGCACGGGACCGGTCGTTATGGCGAGAGACTTGGTTGGGGGAGGCCTATGTCCAGATCTGGCGAATGTGCCGCTCGCGAGCTGCTTGTCAATTTGTTACTGACTGAAAAATCCACCCCGTTCCTTTTTGTCTTTCATAAGGGGGCCGAGGTACCTTTTGAGGTAGGGTGAGCTCTTAGCTAACCCTGGCCTCAGTAGGCTTTGACCCAGCTGGGCCCCTGCTGTTGCTGACAGCTCCATGAGGCGCGTGGTATCAGTACGCGCCGTCCACGACTTGGGCTCGGTCCGGACAGTTACCGGACGGTCGGACAGCGAGCTACGAAGCTTGTGCGTACGAAGCAGTTCGCAAACGGTTCGCGCGCGGCGCTTTCGCCAGAGACAAAAGTCAATCTCCAGCCTCTAACCAACGTTCATTTTCAGCATCGGGTCCAACAGCGAGTCCCTCTCCCGGTCGGCGTCGGAGTCGTCCGTTAGCACAGGCACGGGCACCGCCGGGCCGGGCGCTAGGGCGGCGGGAGGCTCGCCCGAGTCGGGGCTGGGCGGCGAGCTGGCCACGGTGCACCACGAGCACGCCAACGGCGACCACGACCACGACCATGACGACAACGACCACGATAATGATCACGAGTCTGACTTTGATTATTATTATTGTGAGCCCGATCTGCAGCCGGTGGGCTACTGTAAGGCGTTGTATGCTTTTGAAGGTGAGTTGAGTTTCGTTTGTGCTGTTTTATTTGATTGAACAATAACTTTACAGTAGAATTTAGCATAGAAATGTCCTAAAGCGAGCTTAGCTCAAATCACATAATCGAGAAAAGAGAATCGAGCTACAACTACATGAATTTAAGCTCGGCTCGTGTTAAGCTTCTCTAGCCTCCCGTCTTTGGTGATTTTTAGCTTTTCTTTTTAAAAGGATCGGCTCGCTAATTGCGAAATCCACCTTTAATAATCCAAAATAAAGAGAAGCAAACAGTAATTTGATTTCAAAATCATATGCTTTCTTCAATGGATGTCTTAACTTTTGTTACCACTAAAGTACCTACGAGAAAGAAACGACATGAGAAAAAGTATTTATTTGTCTATCGTTATTAAACAAGAGAATAATAAAAAAAAAACATCGCGATACTAAGTGGATCTTATATTATACCTTTCCAATTCTGTAAATGGTACCTGCCCTAAACTCATGTTTAATGAAACGTTCCCAGGAATCGGCAGCGGTTCCACAATGAAGATGGAGTGCGGCGAGCGGCTGCTGGTGCTGGAGACGGACGCGGGCGACGGCTGGACGCGCGTGCGGCGCCACCACACGCGCGAGGAGGGCTTCGTGCCCACCACCTACATCGCCACCACGCTCTACGCTGACGCCAACGCGCACTAGCTGGTGACTATCTGTCATATACGGGTTTCCTAACTAAATAGGACGTTGACAAAAATGAGAGACGAAATCATTACGGGCTTTGGAGAGCTTCATTAACTATGGTGTGACCACGGTGTATGATGGCGTTAACTCGCACTTTAGTAATGTATTGAGAAATATCCTGTAGATGTCTACAAAAAAAATTGTAAAAAAAATTAAAGAAATCAACTATTCGCCAGATAAAATCATGAAGAACTAGATTTGTTGCATTCTTGATTAACATTATTAGGTTATAAGTAAGTTTGTGATTTGTTTCAGAAGCTGCGCCCCACACGCTCGCTCGCGGCGCCCAGCTGACGGCGCCCGGAGGCGCGGCGGGGCGCCCGCGCCGCTGGAGGCCGCCCGCTCCGCCTGAGGGCGCCTTCTCCGCCAGAGGGCGCCTTCTCCGCCAGAGGGCGCCCTCTCCGCCTGAGGACGCTCGCTATGTCAGAGGGCACTCGCTACGACAGAGGGCGCTCGCTCTGCCAGAAGGCGCTCCCTCCGCGCACGTGCACGCGCTACCTTTAAATGTTTTGTGGCCTATAAAGTAACAAGTATTTTTGCTATAATTTATCGTATCGAAAATTTTCGCATTATTTTTTTATCGTGTTCTTTCTATTCCGATTGTTATCCTGGCGTAGGCCACCATTGAACAAAAACGGAAACATTCCATGATCTTATTTATTGTGTATATTGTTGGTTATATGGCGTACATATTTTCATGTATGAAGTATACCGTAATAGCGTAATGTTAATTGTAATGTGGTGTAACTCATCTAGATCTTCATTGTGCCAGCTGTTTACGTAATAAGTTTATATTTCGTACTTATGATAGTTGTAATCTTGCTTTTATGTTATTTGCCATTGAGTATTTGAAATTATAGCAAAAATAGATAAAGTGTAGGTGTTATAAAATGTGTAAAATATGTAAACTTAGACTTAACTTCAAATGCTATTGACATATTATTATGATTTATGAATAACATGTAATATGGATTCTGTGTCAACTATCACATGCGATGTATTGTATAATACTTACTTTAATTGAATTTTATATAGGATAATATCTAATAAAGCTAGCTAAAAGTCACGATTAGCCGATGTTATTTTCTGAATATACGCTGTTTGCGGGAACGTATATATAGTTCATGTATTTATATTTAGAGATGACGTATGAGAGTGAAGCATACAATTTTTCTACAAATATAAAATTATGCGACAATCATAAACCTCTTTAATTTTGTTCGAATCTAATCCCATACATAAGACGAGTACACGACAGAAATACACGATTAAGCCGAAGGCCACTGATCTTGCTGTGGCAAACTTATCCATTGTGTGAAATTAGGTGGCTTGGTAAATATTACATTTCAACATCAGTCTATAATAGAAAAAAATAACAACGGATGCAGGCGTTTGTATGACCTTATGCACAGACCCGGCAAATATTTAGATAAATAATTCCACTAAGGTGAGTACGTTAATAATTACTCCATCTATCGGAGTAGTAACCCAAAAAAATTGTCGGATTATTATCACTCTTTGTGACAATGATGATATAATGTTTAAAAAATGTGATTTATGCCTAATTACTGTTAGAAAATTTAACTAATCGAGGATATATTTATTCTAACTTAAAAAAAGCTCGATAAAATCGTACTAATCGATCCTTGTCGAAAATGAGTTATTCAGCTGTAACCAATCACGGAAATTCGAGGATATTGCAGTGTTTTGTGGAGCCGGAGCGTTTATTAACACTTTAACCGCTTGTTGGATTGGTCTGACGAAAGTGAAGATTGGATTGGTCTGAAGAAAGTGAATAGGACGAATGCCAGAGTTTGTTTGCGACTGGGTCATTCATCTCGTTTAGCTCTTCAATCCCCATAGGTGTCGAGAGAGCTGTGATGCAATGCTGTGAGAGATGTGCGACCCTGGTGGAATAAACGCGAAAGTGTTTGTCGGATATATCAGTCGTAAGCGAAAACAGTGCCGAGAAAATCGCACCGAACTGCCTAGATTTTAACCGACTTCTAAAAAAAGAGGAGGTTCTCAATTCGGATATTTGTTTTTATTTTTGTTCGCGCTTAACTTCGACGCTTGCCAACCGATTTGAAAAATTATTTTTTTGTTGGAAAGGGTATACTTACCAAATGGTCCCATAGTTACCAAGTTAGGATCTGATAATGGAATCTTGGCGAAATCGAGGGAACTCCTCAAATTCAATTAATTTTTTAAGTGAAGTTGGTTATTTCTTTTTTATAAAAAGGTTTTTTATTATCATGATATTGGTTACCTCAAAATGAAAAAGTCTACAAAAACTTCATGTATAAAATTACCAGAGCACGCCACAGTGAGTCCATAATAACAATCGCTGCGTATGAAGGTTTGTCATCCGATTGTGCAAACGGTGCTAAGTTCCTTTCTAACCGGGGCACCGACCTAGCGCGGCCGGTGGCCTTACACCACCGGCACCACATGACCTTAATGCTTATAGGTTCAAAGTACTGATGCAACACGACTGTTGTGACTACGAAAATAAAAACTACAACTTAAAAAGTTTGGACGTAGCCAGGTAAAATTTAATAAAAGAAAAAAAGGGACCCTATTACTAAGACTTGGTTGTCTGTCTGTCTGTCTGTCATCAGGCTGTATCTCAAGAACTGCGATAGCTAGACAGTTGCAATTTTCACAAATTATGTATTTCAGTGGTCGCTATAACCACAAATACTAAAAACCAAATAAATATTTAGTGGGACTCCCATACAACAAACGTAATATTTTTTTGCCGTATTTTCATAAGGACGGTATGGAACCTTTCGTGCGAGTCCAACTCGCATTTGGTCACTTATTTCAATTGATCTTGCATTACAAAATAAATAAATAACACCATATGAATATTAAATTAATAAATTCATCGCACTTCGATCAACTTTTATAATTTTGCATTTTCTATGTATTCTCTTAACTTATTTCATCATCATCATCATCATCATCATTTCAGCCGATAGACGTCCACTGCTGGACATAGGCCTCCCCCAAGCGTCGCCACAACGACCGGTCCTGTGCGTCACGCATCCATCGGATTCCCGCGACCCTGACCAGGTCGTCGGTCCACCTTGTTGGAGGCCTTCCAACGCTGCGTCTTCCGGTACGTGGTCGCCACTCCAGAACCTTTCGTCCCCATCGACCATCTGTTCTGCGTGCAATGTGCCCTGCCCATTGCCACTTAAGTTTGGCGACTCTTCGAGCTACGTCGGCAACCTTGGTTCTCCTGCGGATATCTTCATTTCTGATGCGATCACGCAGGGAAACTCCGAGCATAGCCCTTTCCATCGCCCTTTGGGTGACTTTGAGTCTTTTTATAAGGCCCATTGTAAGCGACCACGTTTCGGAGCCATAAGTCATCACTGGCAACACGCACTGGTCATAGACTTTCGTCTTGAGACACTGTAGTATATTAGACGAGAAGACACCGTGCAACTTCCCAAACGCTGCCCAGCCGAGTCGGATTCGACGATTGACCTCTTTCTCGAAGTTAGACCTACCCAACTGGACCGTCTGTCCCAGGTAAACATAATCGTCCACAACTTCTTAACTTATTTAGTGAAATAATTTTTCTTACTTTTATCGCTCCATCCATCCATAGTTGCCACGAATATTTTGAGCTTGTTGAAGAGCGATTTTTCACCCCTATCGGGTTTTTCCGAACATGTTCAATGGGAGAACGGTCTGGTGACTGAGGTGGCAATTGCAAGTTTTTGAAACCTTTTCATGTTTTCTTGTTCAAAAAGTTTTGGGACAGTTTCGACGAATGTTTAGGAATTAGGATCGTTATTCTGTTAAAAAGTGAATTTAACGCTAGGGTATACCTAGTATATATTTAATCTCTTTGGGTAAACCTGATAGGTTTACCTGCACAGTTATACCTGTTAGGCAAGCTTATATGGAAACCTGCACAGTTGTGTAAAGCCTCGTCCACACTAGGAACATTTGTCGAGCGACAAGTGTCCCCGGAGACAGCGGGCGATGTCGCCCTACGTCGCCCGATGTCTTGTTCCGTCCACATCAGTTCAGATGAATGCATCAGGAATAAAAAAGAAGAGAAGATGGTGGATTAAACAGTACTTGCGAAACATAACAAGCGTGTTTAATGATCTCAGTGTTCTAGACGGCTTATTTGTGCGACAAGGAACAGTTTCAACAATGTCGCGGCGATGTCGTCCGACGTCGCCCGACATCGTCCGCTGTCACCTGGGACACATGTCGGTCGACAAATGTTCCTAGTGGGGACGAGGCTTTACACCTCCGGTTTACCTGACAGGTATAACTGTATAGGCACTCCTATCAGGTACCCTAGCTTGTATGGCGGGCATTATTGACATATAGGAGTATGTTGCTCGCGTATCATCCTACATAGCTGCTTGCTTTTTGTCTTCTATCCTCTTGTTGAGGATTTGAGCATACCGGATCTTCTTTTCTATCCTAGTTCTCTAGAAAACATGTAATAGCTTTAAGAAATTTTCCTAATTGCGATTTGTCGTTCATTGTATTTTTCCTCACGTAGACTACAAATAGCGCTCCGCTGTTCAAGTGTGATTGGTTTCGTTTTGCCATTTCAGTAGTCAGAATATTTCGATACAGACAATGTTTAATATCGCAACGTTTAGCATGTGACTAAATAAGATGATGAATTAAATTATTATCAAAAATATGTAATGTTTTTGTAAAACTTTTACACTAGCTTCTGCCAGCGGCTTCGTTTGCGTGAATATAGGTTTCTGTATATAAATTTTGAACCCACGTTACATCACCTTGGAGGGTGTATTTTCGAAAATCCTCTCTTAGTGCTCGCCTACGTCATAAAAGGACACCTTATGCAAAATTCCACGCTCCTAATCCCAGTATAAATTTTGGTTGTGTGTCGATATGTCAGTCAGTCAGTTTCTCCTTTTTTATATTTAGATAATTTTGCTGAATCCATTTTTTGACTTTAGAAAACGTTGCCCCTCACTAGGAATAACGCTTGTACCGCGGTGCATTCACAAACATTAAAAACTCACATACACAAGACACCCAGATCCAGAACACATATCTGTAGAACATACAAGTATTTGTTCTGTGCGGAAATCGAACCCGCGACACGCAGTGCAACAGCCAATCGCTCAATCATTGCGCCAACCGTGCCGCCAAATTTTTACGCTCCTGCAACCATCCAACATATCCATGCGAGGAGGTTCACATTCACTATGGTTTTGTAGTTCATGTTCAATACTATAGATGGCAGTCTGTGAGGGTGTCTGTCTGAGTCTCACCTCCCAATCGCGCGTGGGAATATGCATTATGTTTGTTTTATAATAGATGGCGCTACGTGTTCTTTAAGAGATCTCACTGTATAAGCTTTACTGGAATAAGGGGGGGTGGGACTATGATTGAACTCGCTTAACTGTGGGACTGCAGAACTAGATGTTAGAAATCGTGATAGACATTAGCTTAGATAAGTAGTGCAAAATAATGCAGTGTAATGCTAGATGGTTGGTAATCTCAACTTTTACATTTTCACTTCCAGTTATCAAAACACGTAAAATTTATGCAACCATCGTCAGTTGACATAATATTCTCACGTTTTTGAGAAAAGTCGGAACAACGAGACAGATGATTAAAGTTTCACCGGATCTAGTTTCACGACAAAGACTATTGTTATTAAAAAAATGACAAACAGCTTCTGTTGACACGACGGAACGTATAAATATCGATTGATAAAATTATGTAATAGTTTCACGCCAAATTAATTAGCCATTTATATTTTTTTTAAATAACTTCCCTCATCGTGTATGTTCGCAAGAGACGCAAGGTGCTTACATTGCGTTCGCTGCTCCATTGGCCGACTGCACCGCCTTCCGTGTCTCGCCACGCAATCATTGCATAATTGGATTCGCTAACCATCAGACGTTTACACGCATTAAACAACCATTGCGAACTAGTTAGCGCCTTTACTCACCATGGTCCATGTGTACTAGCCAATGGACGACAGTTTCAGCAAGTTCCACGTCATAACCGGACCACTACAAGTCTCAAGCTAAACGAGTTTTGCGGGAACTGCGGGCACACCATCCCGAGGTCGGGGATTGTGTAAATATTTAAATGGTTTTCCTGCTACGGCTGAAATAGCTGGGGATATTGTATAATAGCTGTCTTGGGACAAAAATTGCAGCTATCATTGGAATGCGCAATTTCGGAAAACATTATTGAGACAGATCGTTGAACTCCAATATGGTGCTTTAAAATTGGATTTTAAAATGTCGCGTGATAAAAGTAGGCCGTCTAAGTTATATAACGTGAACAGGTTCTCATTGAATAAGGTGCTGGGTAAGCTGAGGCACCTTAGTACGACCTAGATAAGTTATAACGTTGGTATCCTGCAGAGAGGGGTTAGCGCTACCAGTAGCCATCATTTTGGCAATATAAATAAAAAAATAATATTGAATTTACCAACCTTGTTGTATAAGGGGTCCATAAAAACTGTCTCTCAGTTTATGATTTTCTTATAAAAGTGAAATAAATTAGCCATTATGGTGTAAAATTGCATTTTTTATTACCTACAATTACTTTTCTTTGAATAGCACCTGGCGTTTGAAAACGATGAAAAAAGAAAAACACAATCAATCAATCAATCAATCATTTTATTTGCATAATATGGGTTTACAAAGATGTTAGCACAGGTACAGTTTCACCATATTCAGCTTGTTTTTGCATGCAAATGTATAATATAAATGTCAATTAAGGTATTATGTTCATGTCATTAAAATAATAATAATACATTCATAAAAGTCAATCAAAATAGAGAATAAAAATTGATTATAACAAATTAAAATGTCAGACTGTATAAATTCCAAATTAAATACATCATAATATATATATGCACATGTTTGAGTTATTATTATTTAATTAATTATTTTAATTGCATTACATTTTGTCATTGAAATACTCCTTAACCGAATAATAAGCCTTATCTACAAGAAAAGCCCGAAGTTTATTTTTAAATTGGTTGATATTATTTGAACTGCGTATGATTGAGGGTAGTTTATTGTATATATTTGGGCCCATGCAAACAAAGCTTTTAGTAAGGAGCGCGGCTTTACGAGGTGGAACTTATAATTTATCTGCATGACGCTTTCTGGTACGATACTCAAACAGTTCCAGATTAGAGTGAATAAATAGTGCTGTCTCATAAATGTAAATACTCGGCAGTGTTAATAGTTTTAATCTCTTAAAATGACAATGCACTCTATATAGGTACGAGCACCTATTTCACATCACAACGAGGGTAGTTGTAGCATTACGTTAGTGATGTTTTTATTTCAATATACCTACCTTACCTGCCACTTCTATTTTCCTTGCTTTTTATTCCTATAGTTATCCGTTAGTAGGTACATAAATAAGATCAAATGTGCTGATTTTTTTATCATAGCTTTTTTTTTTGTTGATGGGGAAAATCATCTTATGACAAAACCCGTTCTTTGGTGGAGCGGGAGATGTCAGACTCTGACTAAAAACTCCACGCCGTTCTCCTTTTAGCCTTCTAGCTCAAGTTTCCTTTCGGATAACCCCGGCCCCGGTATGCTTCGACCCTGCTGGGCCCCTCTTTTTTATCATAGCTGGTTTCCGTATAAAAACATAAAAAATGGAGCATATAGGTACCTACTTTTATTAAAATTATGTGTAAGCAGGTACTAGCAAGAAATGACACGTGTAATCCCAAAAGCTTCCTGGAATACATCGGAAACAATCAGATTTCTCGTATAGGCCAATAACATGTTAAAGGAAACTATCGTTTATCCTTTCGAATACCGTAATTAGAGACACATTAGAAAGACAATGAGAGAGCGAACGCCGGCGTTCGCTTAGGGTTATTTTATTTTTATTTTATTTATTGAGGGATAACAAACAGCTACAACATAAAGCTTATGCATATAAATAATACTAGAGGTAAGTTGTAATGTTGCAGCCAACTGCATTATCCACAGATTAAACATTGTTCAAATACATTGGTTGCCACTGACTAGATGGACATTATCGTGCAATACATATATATATATATATTTTACACTGTAAGGCCTGCTTAATAAAAAAAAAAAACATATATTCAGCCGAACATAGAACCTCCTCCTTTTCGAAGTCGGTTAAAAATAAAATATTTGGTGGAACATTTTCATATAAATAACTGGTAAAGGGTTTAATGAATTAATCTTATATTGATTAACCGATAGCTGATTAGTAAAAAGTTAACACGGTCCGCGGCCGCGTATTTGTTGAAGTAGGCAATGTATTATGTAACTCTTCCATCTGTTAAACCACTCCAACAGGTTTTCATTGCAGTACTTACTACTGCTACGTACACACATATACAAGTGAAATGTTGACCGTAAAGTGCTTCCCAACACCCGCGGCTGTGACCAACAGCTGATTAATTTGACAAAGAGGCGTTTACTGCGGTTGCAGAATAACTCCTGAGGACTTAGCCGAGTTGATAATCTAAAAACTTCAAATGTACGGGAATGACGTCATCTCAACACTCAGTCACGTGGTCAGAACAAAAGAATCGGGGGCGTGGCCAACTCGAGGCGTTCGACGCAAGAGAAACGGTTGTAACTTGGCTACAGGGGCCTGAGGGCTTAGCCAAGTTAATAATCTACAATCGTTAACGCTAGCAGAACACTTCAAATGTATGGAATGACATCATCTCAACATTAACTGACCCCACATACGGGCCCCAAAACACGCCGCCACAAAAAACGCAAGAAGCGGCCACAAAAAAAGTTAGAAGCCGCCGCAAAAAACAGCAGAAGCTTCATTTTGAGGCGGCCTTTTTTGTGGCGGCACCACCGCACACGAGCCACAAAAAAGGCCGCCTCAAAATGAAGCTTGAAGCAGCGTTTTTTTGAAGCCCGTGTGCGGGGACAGTTAATCAGAACAAAAAAAAGTGTAGGCGTTACCGACTATAGAAAGAGATTCGAAACGAAACGGTCGTAACTTGGCCTAGGTCTGCTGTTTCTAACCCACCGGTGAACTTAGCAACTACGCTTCGTGAACTACTCCCATCTCCACACTACACAAATAAAAGACGAGATCACGAACAGGGTTAAGAGCTTTTGGAATAAAATTCCGCGCTGCTCAACTTTGAATTGCGTGTGGTGTAGCTACTTTACTTATGTAGCCTTAGAAGTATCTAGACTAGATTGGAAGATCTACATATCTCGATATTTAGCAACGAATGACATCCTTTACATTTGAGGTGGCAAATAGTTAAATGATTCCTTCGGTTTATGCGTGAGAGGGCTGCAGATGGCTTGTTACAGATAAAAGGTAATGGAAGATGTTAAAGGTTTGGAAGAGGGTAGGATTTGAAGAGTTTCT
Organism: Mythimna lalbum; assembly: GCA_949319445.1. Classification (NCBI taxonomy): domain Eukaryota; kingdom Metazoa; phylum Arthropoda; class Insecta; order Lepidoptera; family Noctuidae; genus Mythimna; species Mythimna lalbum. The sequence goes on along the minus strand of OX439346.1, from coordinate 16,474,246 downwards.
TTTAGGTGGCAAATTATCCAATGTTTTCTCTCGCACTTGGTGGGCGTGTTACGACTTTTACTGACTAAAACCCACTCGTACTTCGTTTCTTTGCACAGCGCCCCGGGGTTCCCTTTCGCACAAACTATAGCCCCAGTAGGCTTCGACCATGCTGGTCTTCTAAGTGTGGAACACGACTCGCCGTCGACAACAATAGCTCGGTCTGGACGGTAACCGGACTGTCGGACGGTAAGCTGCTCATTGCTCGCCTTCCCCAAGCCTACGCCTACGGTGGCTGGAAATCGGGGTCAGGTTTCCGGCGACATATTCCTAATATATCTGCGTAGACACCCAAAACAATGAACTGTTTTTTATTACTAGAAAAGGTAAAGGATCGTGATAGATGTCAATTCAAAACAGCTATTGGTACGTCTCTATTTCCATTTTTGAATTGAATGTCAACAAATGTAGGAACCAACTTGGAATAATATACTTAACGGTCATTAACCCGACCGTTAAGTATATCCACGTTAGTTACTGCACACGATGTAGCAAGACTTAGGTAGGTGATGTAGACAAAAGCGCATCCGTCTTAGGTAAAACTAGAATAACTACAGGATTTGTGTGCAACTTCATTGATGACCTTAGATTTATGTGGATATCTTTAACGGCCCGTGTCCGGTAGTTACTGTTGCGTTAGATTGGATTCATCTTTTACATATTACATAGGTAGACATTCAAAAACGATTCCTATCTTCTAATGTGTGGAAGTCACTTCCATAGGTATTTTTTTTGCTTTTTTTAAGGTGGGATATCATCAAATAACTTTTTCCTCACATTGATGGTCTCATTACTATAGGAGAGTTATTCTTAAGTCTGGGTAATGGTAGACTATCTATCATAATCAACCTCTTAATGTTCTCACGGCTGGGACTCAAGCCTCCTCTCTAGGAGAGGGAATAGATAATCTATCTTTCTATAATCTGTCTAAAAAGTCAAACGACTTGGAAATTTTGCATAATATTTGATCATTTAAAAAATACTCGTATTCGATACTTTTTATAAGGTTTTTCTATTATATAGTAAACAATGGACAAGATCTCTTAATCAAACATTATTGTTATTATTGAATCAATGTTGACTACATCAGATTTCAATTTATTTTAATAATTACCCAAGTTTGACTTTTTAGACAGACTCTACAAATGGGAACTATGAAAAAGGAAAAAGGGGGATTATAGACCAAAAGCATAAGCAAGCTTTTTCTACTTAGCCGAAAAGTTTTAATTAAACTCAGCAACGCTTAATATTGTCATAATGGCACTTACAGAGGTCTTTTGTTGTAAATGGGTCTATCAGTCATTTGTTTAATAACTGTAATAATTTTGTGAATTTAGTCTCATTTATTTAGAAAACAAGTTTTTAATGAAAATCTTTTTTTCATAGCAAGCTTTTACACCTTACTATACCTGTATATTTAATTCATGAATCCCCAAGCGACCACCGGTGGCCGCGCATCGCATTGTCTTACTATTGTGTTTCTAATTGACGGTATCTGAAGGGTTAATACTCGTCAAGACAAATCATACGAGCCCAAACTCGATGGGGTTGTGTCGTTTAACTACCGAGTTCCTATGGCCACCTTCAGGTTCCATTATCCGATCAGCTCCATGTCATAATAATTCTGCATTGTCATCTGATTGACACGTGCGTGCAAAATTTCAGCTCAATCAGTAACCGGGAAGTGTGTCAGATTTAATTTGTAAGATTTGATTACAGACAAACATCGGGACAGGTGAAACTAAATAAAAGCTTGTAAAAAAATGGTTACGTGCGGAGTCATGTAGCAAAGAATCGTACAGTCTATACCATAGGCTTAAGGGTCTAAGTATCATTATAGTTCATTGTTTAATAAATACAAAGGGATCATTGGGTATTTCCCGCTCGTTAATAACCCCCGTTAACGCTAGTAACGACTGGAAATGTTTCGGTCCACGCGTTAATAGTGTTGAAGAACGCGACATTTGTGTGTGATTTAGTTTTACATCAATTGAGTTAATTAAGCATTTATTTTAAAGCAACTCTAGATATGTCATACATGGTAATTTGAATCACAAATCTTCTTAGTCTACACTAATATTATAAAGAGGTAAATTTTATTTTTTTGTTTTTAGGAAGTAGTTTATGAAAGTACTAGTCCGTCTGGGAAAACTTTTTCACTGATAGAAAGCTGCTTTATTCCTGAGTGGCTTTATGTTATGTATGCGGGTGAAGCCGCTGGCAGAAGCTAGTAAATTATCGCCTCAAGGAGTTGTCAGCAACAGGAGGGGCCCAGCTGGGTCGAAGCCTACTGGGGACAGGGTTGTCCGAAAGGGAGCTCGCGCCCCGGTATGAAGGCTAGAAGGAACGGCGCGGGGTTTTTAGTCAGTAAGAGTCTGACACTGTCTCCCGCTCCACCCAAGAGCGGGTTTCGTCAAAGACGATTTTCCCCGTCGAGAAAAAAAAAAGCTAGTAAATTATAAAGTAGAGATGAGATATACCTGCCATTCTCCATACCCGGCCTTTAAGGTATGGGTATCACTAAATACCTGGTACAAATACCAGGTATTAAAATACTTCTAAGTATTTGGGTGTGGTAGGATTTCGATAAGTAAACGTATACGATAAGTATGGTATGCATACACTCGATATTCCCTAACATAAACAAACTAAGGAACTCTTTCACGTCGTGACAAAAAATGTAATTATGCAATTATGTTCCTTAAGCACGTAAAAATAAGTAGGTACCCATTTTTTCTAACTAAATTAAATCATCCGAATGTTCATAAAGCACGAATGATGTTTCGGGTTCCTTCGTAAGCTGTCGGGTAGCTTCGGGTGGCTTCGGCGTACCGAACTACCGATACCGCACAAACTGGGCGCTACCTTGTGGTAGCGGTTCGTATCGTACTATGCGTCTGACGTCATACCTTCAAGGTATTTACCCAGTATTTTGGTCCGTACCCGGTCTGTGTACTGGGAAGCACATACTTGGTATATATACCTCTACCAGTATATACCTCTCATCTCTATTATAAAGTCCAATTTTTCCTCTGAACTATACACGAAACGAGGTTAAACTCTCAGTTGGGATAAAAATGTCGCGTTCTTCAACACTATTAACAAAAAATGATCTAGGAATTTCTACCCGGACACTTCAAGCCGCTCCAACCCGCACTGGGCCCGCGTGGTGGATTACGACCCATTCCATCTTAGCTAGAAGGCCTGTGTTACAGCAGTGGGTATATTAGAAAGGCTGATGATGACTTCAAGCTATGCTGAAGAACTCGGCTTCCAAGAATAGAATAAACTGACTACTAATACAACTACTATTAACTACTACTAATTTTAATGTGGTTATGGACCTTGACTTAAAATTTTCCTAATTGTTTACTTAGTACTATAAAATTAATGGTTTCATAGAGTTCCAAGTCTCGTACTGTAGGATTAATTATTCTGTAGCGGTTCAGAGCTATAAAACACTGAATTACTCAGTGTGTACGCCATTTTACACTTAAGAGTGAAAGCTCCAATAAAATCCACCCACATGAAAGTGCGCTAAGATTAATTAATCAAACTAAAATTACTCGTATATTTCGTTCGAGTACAACTGATTTTCTGGCATATTACCTTCCCAGAATATACAAAACTAAGTTTTGCCAGCGGCATCACCTGCGTGAAATTAAAAATATATGTGTAGCCCAGTGTAGCCTATGTCACTCAGTGCATTCTACTGGTGAAAGACTTTTTTAAATCGGTTTAATTGTTTTTGAAATTATTTATTACAAACAAAAATACAAATCTTTTGTCCTGATAATATTAAGAGGGACCATCCCCAATCGTCTACCGTTTTTATTTTAATGTACCGATCGTACATTTAAGATTTAAATTTAAAAAACATTAAACATTAAAATTCATCATTTAGAACCTCAATTAAATGTGCAAGGTTTCTGTAGACCTATTTCATATTATGAAGGGCCAAACTTTATGCAAAATAGTAGATTTCCAAATATCTTTACAGGATTAGTTTTACAAAAAAATATGTTTTGATTTCAATAGAAACCTAGAATGTGAAAATGACGCCATAATGACGTAAGAGCGATTGTAAGTATAGGTTGTATAGATTTCTTATACAACCTTTTTCTTTACCTTATAACGTTATAGCGCGTCCTAGCGACCTTATAAATCTACAAAAACCGACGATCCAGACATTTATAATCAGGTTTTAGGTCACTAACGACAAAATATTTCTTCCTGGAACAAAACAAAAGGTCAGCAAAAAGAGGGTTATTTGAGTAAAAATGAGGCTATAAAAATAATGTGAAACCACGGGGATGGAGGGTGGACGTGAAAGGTATCTAATAATACGCCATTGAAGGGGTGAATATCTATTGTGATAACGGCTGATAGAGATCTATGCTATCGAAGGGTGCGGCATGCTGCGCTCATCCCGAAAAGGTATAAGAGGTGGGATGGACTGGAATGGGATGGCTTACGGTATTTTTAGCTTTTATTGAACTTGCTATGTTATGTTTGTTTAGGGTAAATGTTGCAAATGGATTTTAAAACAGTTATCGCTTACCGTTTGAGCTGAAATGGCACCTATGTAATTTGGATGATAATGCGTTAATATGGTACCACGGAGCTGGTCTGATAATGTAGTTGAATACTGGCTATAGGAACTACTGAACGTGACAAGAGAACTCCATCGTTTTTGAGTTTGTTAAATACCTACTTGAGTTGAAAATAAATTAATAATTAATGTGCTTGAGTTATGTTCTGCATTTTTAATTATCAAAAATTGTAGAATTTCTCTCTCGTTTATAATATAATATTATACTTATGGTTTTCTGTAAGAAAACTCAATTATGGGTTAAGCTCGCCTGTGTACATCAACTGTCCTATTTTTAATGATTGATAAAAAAATATTTATACAATAAAGAATAAAGCTAGTACTACGTTAGACCGACCCACACGTGTGCCACACTTGATTTGTACGTCGCGGCGCGTCGCGTCGCATGGAGTGGCGTGGATCTAGTGTCGCTCTACAAGTCTAGTTTTCATATAAAATGTTTGGAGACCGACGCACCCAGATTGGCGTAAGTGGTCCATGTGTTCGCAGTGTACTCGTAGTTCTACCTTAAGAATAAGAATAAAAACATTAGTCGGATTTTTTTAAGGATTAGCAAAAATCATCCAATGACAACCCCCGCTCTTGGGTGGAATGGGAGATAGTGTCAGACTCTTACTGACTAAAAACCACACCCTGTTCCTTTTAGCCTTCATACCGGGGCTCGAGTTCCTTTCGGATAACCCTGGCCCCAGTAGGCTTCGACCCAGTTGGGCCCCTCCTGTTGCTGACAATTCCTTGAGGCGCGCGGGTATAGTGCGCGCCGTCGACGTCTTGGGCTCGGTCCGGACAGTTACCGGACGGAAAATTTATTTAAACAAACCTATGATGGATATTTATACTATTTGGACGTGTTGCGGACACCAGCCTGACCACATAAATTATAATGATTTAAAACAATATGGTTATGCAGAATCATTTATATTTAATAGGCGTAGTTTTCCACCAACGAATTATTAATATGTTGATTCGCTCAACCGTTTACTGACAATCACCCAACGCCAGAATATTTCATTAAACTATAATGAAGTTTCATTTTAACATCCATTATATTTGTTACGCATCCCTTAATTTTCGATAATTGTTTCATTAAATGCAAAATTAAACTAAATATTAGAATTTAGCTACCTAGTTATAATATGGTTGCTCTGTAATTCCTGAAATAAATTTTATTGATGTCTTACAAATTAATCGTAATTCAGTCAACAGTCAAGTGATAGGGCTGAGGGAACACTGGTGTGTTTTAGTCAGTAAAAGTCTGACACACCCTCTCGCTCCAATGTAAAGCGGAAGAAATCATTAAATGATTTCCCACGTCATAAAAAGTCAGTCAAGTGATGAAGTTGAATATTGAACACGCGTTTGAAAAATAGACACATTTTTTTTTTCGTTCCATAAACTAGAATTGCATTTTATATTACATTTTTTACTATAGCAACAGAAAGGCAGCATCCCCATGTGAAACTATTACGTAACACATTACATTTAACCACGTTCCGGCGGTAAACCACGGCTCCAGCTGGTGCAGAGGATTAGAACCTCACATTTCTATTAAAAAGGTCGCACCTGAGCCAACACGCCACACTCATGGCAAACGTGTTTTATAGAGGATTACGGAAACAAGGAACCAGGCTATAAATCAGCTGGAAAATATAGAGATAGAATAAATTAAAACCGTACCGAAAACGTACGCCGAATATCCGGAATAAAGCCGAATTCATTGAGCATTCTGTTGCGTTTCAGCTGCTCAGCAACCGCAAACATTCCGGTATCGGATACCGTCTTTCGAAATGATATTATTTCGAGACCGAGACCCACTAAAATAATTCAAATCCTGCTGATTGAGTAATCCAAAGTCCATCGTCGTTATCGGGGTTACCTACATGTTTACTGATATTTAGAAAAAGAAAACTCGTGTTGAGCTCGGGTTTCGAAAATGACATCAGTGAACGGTTGATATTTATGCGCTGGGCGGCACGGCATGTTCTGTAATATACGAGTAGTCGAGCAGTAATACGACTTTCCTCCAGACGGTGAATATTAAGGGCGTGTAATTTGTCAGGCCCCTAAATATTAGGCTGGCGTCATCATCACCGTTATTTGGTATTCCTCCCTCATTCGCTTACACAGTTGGTGTAATGAAACTTCTGTGTAAAACAAATTTAATCGTTGTTAATAACGGTTGGTTTCAAATACAATTTTGTTTTGTAGGTGGTAAATCATGTAATGACATCTCCCACCCTTGAGGGAGGGCGTGTCAGACTTATACTGACAAAATCTACTCGTTTGTTTTTTCTTTGCCTTGCGTGCTAGGGCCCCAGGAATCCATTTTCACCTAACCCATGGCCCCAGTAGGCTTCAACCCACTGGGACCATGGTGGTTTTTTTCAGCTAAGTCTTGACTTAGCTGAAAAGGAAGTTAGTTAGTTAGGAACTTATTAGCAATCCGCCGTAGCTTCGCATGGGTGTAAAAAACCTTTAAAATTTTCAGCTTTTCTCTACCAGAATATGCATGTGCATTGTGCACATAAATTGAGATCAAGCGATCGAAGTTTCGGCTTCGGCCAAATAAACTAGTTTCGACTTGAATTTGTTTGGGCTAAAAAGAGGCCGTTGTGTAATCGTCGATTTATTTGATTACTTAGTATTTCATGAAAGTTATGACTATATAGTTAATTAAGCATATATCGAAATATAATTAAGATTAACCGTATCGAAATATTTATCATGTCAGTTTTCGTTCCGGTTATAAACAAAACTGGAAGACGAGCCGGCAATGCGGTTACGGTTTCGGTTTCAGCTGCAAATCGTGTTTCTATCGGTCACTACATATAATTGTTCACGCAGTTTTCACCAATCGACAGAGTGATTTATGAGGAAGGTTAAGTGGCCCCGCACACGAAACTCAAAAAAACGCCAGAAGCGGCCACAAAAAAAGCTAGATGCCGCTAAAAACAGTTGAAGCGCGTGACTGCTTGTGGGCAGAGAAGTTTGAAGCGGCTTCAAGCGTTTTTTTGTGGCGGCACCGCTGCACACGAGCCACAAAAAAAAGGCAGCCTCAAAAAGAAGCTTGAAGCGGCGTTTTTTTGGTGCCCGTGTGTACCCCACCCCACCCCCACTTAACCTTCCTCATAAATCACTCTGTCGATTGGTGAAAACTGCGAGAAAACCCGTTCAGTAATTTTTGAGTTCATCGCAAGCAAACAGACCGACGTGGTGGGAGGGACATAGTTTTGTAATGGATAAGATCGATGTGCGTAGTTTTTAATAGAAGAAGAGATACGATTACTTACGCATAAGAACGTTGACATAATAGGTGGCAAATGTTAAGGCAATCCGTTGTAAGTGATATTAATTTGATGTAACACACTTTCATACCGGTTGGCGGGTGGTGGTCTGGTCGGCGCAGTGTCCGCACGACCGTCGACTCCTGCGCAGCTCGCGCGACCTCCGCTCTCCGCTGAGCAAGCAACGCGGTTCATACCGCTACGGCTAACTTCTTCAAATAAAACTTGTAGAGACAGTGAATTATATAAGTGACCATTTAAATAACTGCTAAATATTTTACGGGATATTAAAACACCAAATTCAAGGTTCGTACCTATTCATACATATTTTATTTTATTTACATAGGGAAATGTTGAGAGTAGAGTTTATTGCTTAATAAGCTAAAAGTGGGTTAAGTCAGAGACTACAAAACTAAATGTCAACATAACATTTTAATAATTAGCTCCCGAGCACTGTGAGGGAGTTAATATAGAAACCCGAGTGATGTGAGGAATCCTAGTCATCCAAGACAGCTTTATCCCGTGTTAGATACTTTACTTTTTACACCAAAATATAGTGAAAAAATATACATTAGAGCAATACCTATAAGTATTAATATTTACAAGTGAAATGATAACTAGGGCGGGTTGTATAGTACTGATCCCGGATAAGGAGTGGTTCTAAGTGATAACAGTCAATTTGCAGTAATGTTCTACTTACAGAGGGCTAACCATGACGTGATAAAATATCAGGCATGCGAGCGACAAAGAGGGATGGAGATATACACCTTATATAGCTCCATCCCTTTAAAAATTCAGTTTAGGTCGTCAAATGGATCGCGTTAAGAGCTCGTAGTAGGGGTGTTAACTTAAAACTAAAGCTATAGAGCAAATAGTCACAGTTGATACAAGAAGAAGAAAGTGTTGTCGTTACAAAGTGTACTCAGAGACCACAAAAGTAAAGGTCTTCACATGTATGTAGCCTCTTTAGTCCCACTGCTGGACAAAAGCCTCCCGGGAGGATTGCTAGATTTGCTAGTCCGTTCAATAGGAGTCGGTATATCCCCCCATAATTGGCACTATATCGTCTTGTACTTAATGGGACCCACTGATCATCATCACCATCATCATTTCAGCCAATATACGTCCACTGTTGGACATAGGCCTCCCCCAAGCGTCGCCACTGATGAACCACTGATGCTGAGACGAAATCCTTACTAATATTATAAAAGCGAAAGTGAGTTTGTTTATTTGTTTGTTACGTCTTCACGCCTAAATAGCAAAACCGATTTTGATGAATTTTAGTACAGAGATAGTTGGGACCCTGGATACATGGATATTTTTTTTAAGTGAGAAAAGGGGGTGAGAGAGTAAAGTATATTAATAAACGCGGGCGATGCCGCGGATAAATGCTAGTTTCGAAATAAAAACTGTCATAATACTCACAATCGCAAATTCAAATATGTGCCAACATATTACAGTTGACTAAGCTAATGCACTAAAAGTCAAATAGGTATTACTAAATGGTCGGTATAAATCGGCGTTTAGCAATCGTGATTGTCACTAAAGTCATAAAGCTTTACTGCCCGATGGCTGCAAGCGCAAACTGTTCCAACTTAGCCGACAAGCTCTCTGCAACCGAATAACTTAATTTAATAGTCATAGTAACTAAAGCTATAGAGCCTGACTGACTGGCTTGTTGGTCTAGTGGTTAGTGGCCCTGACTGCTAAGCTGGAGGACGTGCGTTCGATTCCCACCTAGGACAAATGTTTGTGTGATGAGCATGATCATTTGTTCTGTATGGTGTAATTTATCTATAATATGTATGTATTTAGAAATATATAAGTATGTTTATCAGTTGTCTAGTACCCATAAAACAAGCTCTGCTTAGCTTGGGACTAGACGGCGTTGTGTGATAGTTGTGAAATATCATAGTAACTGCTTCGAACACTCTACGTGTAATCCTGATACCATTAATCGGTATACAACTAAGTGGCTTTAATAAATTAAACAACAAATACTTTGTTTCCAATCCAAAAGAAAAACAACCAATTCAATTATCGCTGTCCAATAATGGGCCCGGGCCATTCAGCCAACAAAGAACGAATCAAAATAAAAGCTAAGCCCTCAATATCTATAAAACCAATTCACAATTCCAATTAATCAATGTTCATGAAAAGTGATCCGTCTTAATTCTGTGGTGAAACAAAACGCCCGAAATAAAACCACAGCCGAAAGTTTCGCTAACAACACATCGGTAATAACCAGCATTGGATTTAGACGTACGATGAGTATCCATCCATACGTTGTTGAAACCTCTACGGTCCGGACTATGCGTTTCGCCTCGCGTTTATACCACGTACGTCGAAGGAATGGAACACATTGCCTGCTGTGGTCTTCCCGTCCGATTATAATTTGGGTATCTTCAAGGCTAGAGTGAATAGGCTTTTAATAAACTAGTGCGCCTCACCATCAGAGATTGCATCACAGCTTACCACCAGGTGGGATCGCAGTCAAGCACTAGTTTATACGAATAAAAAAAAGACGTTACAAACAACCAACTTTATTATAAGTTTTGATTTTATTATCGTGCGTCTTCTGAGGAATATTGATACAAGTATATTACGCTTCATGTTCCCAGAGTATAACATAAAATAAATAAAGTTTATGGCTCAGGATGTCGGGTATCCCTCCAAGTTAAATAAAAACGTAAGGGTAAATGTTGATAGGAAATACGGAATGACAGCTATGATTCTCCCCGGAGTATCATCCGAACGATGCGGCACATTACCTCCGCTGTAAACAAAATAAAAAGCCATAAAAGAGTTTCACAATTAAAAAGTGCTTATTTACATTACGTTCAAATTATTTCAGTGTTCATTGTAATGCACGCATTGTTAAATACCTAGTAGGCAGTGTTTATCATAACCGATTTAATCATCGCCGCGGAATTCAGGCAATATTATTGCATCGGCCACTTGCGTAAATTGGAACAAAAAGAACCAGTCCTAAGTTGCGCTCCATTTCATACGATACGCACTCACGATGAAAGTGGAAAAACATCGAACATTTGCCGCTATATATCCTTACTAGCATCTGCCAGCGGCTTCGCTCGCGTGATAGTAGGAAATTGTCCCAAGGGAACATATTCCCGGGATAAAAATTATCCTATGTGCTATTCCGGACACATGGAGTACATGATCATCCCATTCAGCAAATTTCATTCAAAATCATTCGGCCGTTTAAGCGTGAAGAAATAACAAACATGTACATACATACAAACTTTCGCCTTTATAATATTAGTGCGATACCCTTCGCAATATCGAATTCGCGTTGCGCCTTGCTGCGCGAGCAGTGGCTTCTAGCAAATATCGACGGTTGAACAAGCGATAAAACTTGGGAAACAGGAGCCATCTCCATGAGCAAATAAGAGATCGCTCGCGGCGTGGCGGGCCCGCCTCTGAACTTTCACCGTTTGTTAGCTTGCTCCTCCGACAAAGATGTCATGTTGCGTCACATTTATGTCACTAACAAGGCGCGAGCACCTTTATATAAGTGTATAACAGATTCCACGCCGACTCTAGATACCATGACGAGCGTTGTCAGTAAAAAGCTCCTTCTTTGAACAATTCAAGTTTTCTTCTGACCGCTGTCATTTACTAAGAGGGAGAGGATCCGTTTTTGTAAGAGTGATTGACCCGGGTCCAACACTGATTCCCACTCGTTTTGCTCGTCGCCTACGGCCTTACTATCATGTGTTAAGGCTTATAGTCCCTTGAACCATCTGGCCGAAATTAAATGGACACAACTCTTGTACCCGCGTGGGCGCGTATCTGTGCATTTAATTGCGGCTAGCTGCGCCCGGATAGTGCGCGGCTGACCTTTAACTCCATTTTCTTTGCGAAATATTGATTGATTTACGCAATGTTCACTTTGAAGAATATTTAAACATCTATTTTTATGTGTAAAAATGTTTCTAAAGATCCAAGCCGTTTCGAAGGAGTAGGGAAAAGTTGCGAAATTGCAAAATTTTTTTTTTCGACAAAACTATTTATCGCACGTAAAAATCAAATGTTGATAATGTTGTTCATAAATCTGTAATAAACATATATTTTTTTCAAACCTATTAACCTGGCCGTTATCGTGGAGTAGGAAAGACTGTCACTTCAGAAAGTCACTGTTTTATGGCACTTTTCGGGCGCTTGGGCCTTAAAATGTCAGCCGTGCGAGCGAGAAAGAGGGATGGATCTATATACCCTACTAGCTTCTGCCAGCGGCTTCGCCCGCGTACATAACACATAGCCTATGTCACTCAGGAATACAGCAGCTTTCTATTGGTAGAAAAAAATTAGCAATAAGACCAGTACGAGTACTTCCAGAGATTACCTCCTACAAACAAAAACAAACTTTACCTCTTTATTATATTAGTGTAAGTGTAGTTGTGTAGATATAGCTCCAACCCTTTTACAGTTCAGATTAGGTCATCAATAGATCGCGTAAAGAGCTCGTGGTAGGGATCACAACTTAACAAACTACTCAGCAACCCCGCCCACCAACAACACGACGATCCTAGCCAGTTTAAGTTTCCTTTAAGTAGAACCTTCAGGAAGAAATAAAAGTAAAAGAGGATTTATGAACTACCCTCCCTCGAAATTTGTTAACACAACCATAGAGCCGTGTGGTTTAATTTTTATGACTTTGACCGAATATTTTTAGTTTTATCCACATTTAGTTGTCTTTTACAAGGGCCACAGTACCTGTTTATTAGAATCCCGCAGGCCAAATAACTACTAACCGTGGTTGAGAAATAAAGCATTTCACTTTAACCTGTCATATTAAATTATAAGAGGTCATATCTATACTATCTACACTAATTTAGTAAAGAGGTAAAGTTTGTTTTTTTTTTTGTTTATAGGAATTATCTCTGGAAGTTCTAGTCCGATTGCAAAAATTTTTTCAGCGATAGAAAGCTGCTTAATTCCCAAGTGTCAAAGGCTATATTTTATGTAGGTACGTGGGCGAAGTCGGGGGGAAAAGCTAGTCATAAATATGACACCTTAAAAGCAAGTCAAGGTTGTCGCCCGGAGCATTACAATTTTACGTCTGAATTTCTTTAACTTTTCATTAGGGGCGATGATAAATTCATACTTACCTGGGGAAATCTGCTCAGCCATCGTTTTTTATCGTGAACAGGCAAAACACGAGCTCAACCCATGCAATATTTAAGTAGAGTCGTTTACTCTCCGCGAGTATGTTTTCTATTCCACATTTTTGTGTTTTTACCCACATTTCCTATATTTTTCTTCGTTCTGTTCGGAATTCATGACAGGTTCTTCTGAAAATACTACGATATTGATTTACCTCAGACTATCGGAACTTATGACGTGTGTAGCTGAACTGAATGTTTTATTTCAAGGTTCGTTTCTAACTTAACGTTAGTCTAGGTAGTAGGTCTAGTTCAAATAATATTTTATTAGTTAAAAATGTTATGATATTCATCTATACTAATACCTATATGTAGGTACATAATAAAGAGGTAAAGATTGTTTTTTTTTGTTTGTTCTTAAAATCTTTACCCTCTTTATTATAATCTCTAAAAGAACTGGTCCGATTGCTAAAATTTTTTCACCGATAGAAAGCTGCTTTATTCCTGAGTGACATAGGCTAAGTGTATTTTATGTACGGGGGCGAAGCCGCGGGCAATAGCTAGTCACAAATAATTTTAGTAATGAACCTCAAGGCAAGAGTGAATAGGCTCTTAATAAACTAGCGCGCCTCACCATCAACGATTGCATCACTGCTTACCATCAGGTGGGATCGCAGTCAAGCACTAGTTTATATCAATTTAAAAAAAAAACGTAAAATACATTAGGCCATACCACGAGCACTTTTCGCGATCCATTTGTCGACCTAATCTGAACTGTTAAAATGTTGGAGCTAGCTCTATCTAGGGTAAGGCCCCTGATGTCCTTGGCATATCTTTTGAAAAAAACTATTATTTATTTAACTGAAAGTAAAGCTTCATCTATCAGAAACATAACGTGGCTTCAAGTTTCAAGTAATAGGTTTACAAACTTCTCAATTTAATTAAAGACTAATCTGTAAAAGTTTACGAGGTAAATTAAAACTTCGCGTTCCGGATTAAGATCTAACCCGTGACTTACAGAAATTGTTTGACTGTTCTTAAAATAGCAAAAAGTCATTAAAAATTGAAAGCCAAGCTTGTGTTTCACAAACTGTAAGCAATTTTAATTTTATTAATGAATACTGATAAATCATATTACACTTTTACATGTCAATTTTTTCGTCCATTTAAACTGGACGAGAACGGTGTTTCCTAGCTGACTACCCTGAGAAGAAACACCGAAAAAAACTCAGAGGTCAAAGTCTCTTTTAAAGTCGATACAGCAAACATGTAATCATGTATTGTTACTATTTTGGTGTACAATAAAGTTTATTAAATTCTATTCTAATAACATAAGGTTCTTTAAGTCAATAGTGAATAGATAATAAAATTACTTCAAAGCAAGCATGCTCCATCGTCGGCCACATCAAAGCTTACCATCAGGTGAGATAGTAGTCAAACGCGCTATAAGTAATAAAAATTAAAAATTTAATAAATCAAAGTACATACGAGCTACGCTGTAAAACCATTAGGGCGTCTATTAAATATTCTTTTATTTCGCAACTGTAACTCAAGGCGGTATAAAATAATGGATCGTTCAGTCTTTTCTTAGCTAGATTAATAATCCGTGTCGGATGGCCGTGCCGGGGACGGCGAATGGTCCGGAGTAATCGTCTTATTTCCAAAATTGCTCGTTATCGCGTTCCGCAACTGCTTAGTGGACTTTCACTGTCTTCTAATGATAATCAGGTCCCCATACATACCAATTTTGATGTTTGTACAACAATAGTAGATATGGAACGGTGTAATTTTATACTTAGTTTTAATCATGTGATTTTTTGTGACGTAAGGGAGTAATAGCCGTGGAACTAGGTTAATGATCACCCCTCGTTCACACCATACATACCTATCGTAATAATATTATGTAGTATACACGTGAGACTGGGCGCACAATATAAATAGGTACAGAAGACAATCTCATGTAGGTACTTCACTTTTTATACCTACGCTTGGTGGACGCACACTAATGAGCGTTTGAGCCGGAACTGTTCGACGAGCGGGACGTGGCGCTTCGAGATATCGTGTCCGTGAGCTGTGTCTATGTGTGCGTTGTTCGAGCGCACTTTGTATGTAGATTGACTTCTGTACCTATATATTTTTTGCTGGGCGCCTCGCTCCACGCGCTCGCCTATATTGAGCGCGCTCAATTGTCATGAGTTCACAATTTATTCATTTTTGTAAGCTAGCTCCCTGAGTTATGGCTTTGATAATATACCTGCGGGATAAACCGCTTTTTAACCTTTCCCTTTATTTACACATTTCTACACAGTTTATTTATTATGCAGCAAAGAAGTTACGGAAAACTTTTCCACGAAAGTGAACGCAAAACCAAAACTATAATTACGGTATTATAATTTTGGATACAAGCTAAAGTTTGGTTTGGTACGGCTTCAATGGATTTTATAACTGTACTTTATATATATATATATGTAAGCTCGAAAACACAAATATGTACATACAAAAGCCCAAAATGGTCTGTGCAAAAACAATCAAAATCCTACACGAATATCGTAAGAAAAACTATCCAAAACTACTACCACAGAACGAACTCATTTTCAACTGTTTTATACTCCAACAATATCCTATTCTACCACTTATAAAACTTCCAAACCGATCCCTTTTCGTAGTTCGTCTAAAGAAAAACAGAGCGTTTGCGTCAGTATAATAAACAGCTAAAAGGTTCATAAAACACATAACAACGTATGTATGTACAAACTAGAAGAACGATACATTTATTTGTTCTCCAAATTGTACATAAGGAGAATTAGGAGATATGTCCTTCCGAAGATGATTCTTTCTGAAATACTCGTAAAACTGTAGCCTGTAACTAAGCGTGACGTCATAGGCATTTATGTTATCTTTTTTAGGAGTAATAGGAACAGTCGAAACGGCCAAATATTTAACATTTTTAGAGTTCTGTACCTCAAACGGAAAAATGGAACCCTTATAGGATAACTTTGTTGTCCGTCTGTCTATCTATCTCGGGAACGCGTGGAGTTGAAACTAAAACCGTTTACTCAGGTATGTAGTTCCTTGAAGCTGTGAAAAATTAAATTTCTGAGTTAAGGAAAAGGGATACGGCCGTTTATGTCGCAAAAAATGTGTGTTTCGACATTCTCAAGGGAATCAAAATTCATAAGGTACTTCCCATAGACCTAGAACCCTGAAAGGCATGAAGCAAGGTCTCCTAGCACAAGTATAGGAAACCAATTTGAAAACCTGTTTTGTTGTTACGTCACGAAAAAATATATTTTTGCGATTCGGAAAAATCAGAATTTAACTTTTTCTTCACAACTCAATTTGAGAATTGATCCGATTTCATATCTAATTTTTTACGGAACCCTCAGTGCGTGAATCCGATTCGCACTTGCGCGGTCTTTAACACATTTTTCATCTTTTAACACCGTCATAAAACAACAAGGATTTTGATAAGCATTCAGTTTTCTCATTATATTTTTCTACGCCGCTGTAATCTCTTGCTTATGGGCTTACTAGCTACTGGCAGCGGGCTTCATCCTCCTGATAGTAGAATATTAACCCAAGGGAATACAGCCGCGGGGTAAAAAGTATCCTATGCGCAATACCGGGACATGTTTCACCCGTGTACCATAAGTTTCATCGACATCCGCTGGTTCCGCAACTAAGGTGGGGTTGGCTATAGGGGCAGTCCCTAGTGACGCGCAAATTTTTTAAATCTAGCTTTGTTTGTACTGTACTTTTTTCTAGCGGGGCAGGTCCGGTGCATAGAACCTTGCACGGGACATATAAAAGACTAGTTACGCACTAATCCGCTCTGCCGTTTGAGCGTGTAGAAGTAACAAACATGCAAATATACTTACTTACTCATGTACTTTCGCTTTTATATCATTCAGTACTAGCTAACCTGGCAAACTTCATACCGCCTAACAGCAAATAAATGTACTTGTACTGTACTTTCGATATAGTCAACCAATTGCGATTAAACAAAGCCTAAGTAATATATCAAGCTACACTTAATTTTAATGTATAAAAGTTATCTATAACGATTTAGGAACTTTTACGTGATTCACGCACAACTGAAAACTTCTACAGATTTAATATATGTATAGATGCTAACATCATTAGTAACTCCGGTAAAGCCTTAATAAATTAATCTGACGTTAGTAGGTATAGTTTTAGAATTAAAATTCATCTATCTAACGTATTTCATGTAAACGAACTGGATTATTAATTATGTATGTAATTAATTACTGTAGCCTGTAATATGTACTGTATTGTTTATATAATGTTTGTACACGAACATGTTATGGTACAGTGCAGGTATTAAATTAAGTAAGTACATGAGATAAGTAGGTGTAACCACGTCAATCTTTACAAGAATTTGCCTTTATGTAAGTAAAATTATGAGTGATTGAATCGTTTACTATCTTTGTACTTTTTTACACCACCAATGTCGTTTTATATGTCATAAAAACCTCACTTAAAGTAAGTTACTTATAATTAACTCTCTCGCAATGCTCGGGTGTTAATTATATTAATCCCTCACTTTCGTTCGGGATTAAACTTAGCAACCTTCGTTTCGTTCGGAATTCAACATGCTGCCAGCGACTTAAAGACACTGCTTTATCCCCTAGTCCCTAGTAATAGCGCTTGACCGCTATTTCACCTGATAGAAACCGACGATACGGTCGACGATGGAGTGAAGGACATTCCTGGGGTGAAAACCATCAGGAAATACAGACCCCGGCAGGGAATTCCACTTTTTAGCTATACGCTAAATGAATGTGTTCCCAAAACGTTTTGTGCGTATAGGGAGGATGCCTAGATGAATATATTAGTTAAGACTTTAATCCGGGCGGATCTATCCAACCTCCAGTTAAATCACAGGGCACACAGTCGCGGTTTCAACTGTAAACGTAGACAGCCGTCTCTTGACAATTTAATCTGACTTTTCACTATGTAAAGTCTAGCAACAATAACACGATATATTAAGTTGTAGGTAGATAATTTTGCGGGCTCGCGGACGGCGAGCCATGGGTAGCTCGCTGTCTGGCCAGTCCGGTAACTGTCCGGCCGAGCCCAAGGCGTCGACGGCGCGGATTGTTCCCGCGCGCCTCAAGGAGTTGTCAGCAACAAGAGGGGCCCAGCTGGGTCGAAGCCTGCTGGGGCCAGGGTTATCCGAAAGGGAGCTCGAGCCCCGGTATGAAGAAGAGGCAAGAAGGAACGGGGTGGGTTTTTAGTTAGTAAGAGTCTGACACTATCTCCCGCCCCACCCAAGAGCGGGGTTTGTCATAGGATGATTTTAGCCCACCGTAAAAAAAAAGTCTAGCAACAACAACACGATATATTAAGTTGTAGGTAGATAATTTTTTACCGCAACAATTTTCTACCATTGACATGCCTAAAGCATGAGAGGCAATCCTTTCTGTTTTGTGAAGGCAATCGAGTAAGAATATGAATCGTTAGATAAGTTTCACACGACCTTGTGCAAATGAAAAGGTGCCATCGCCGTTGTCATAGAAAGCGGACGGGCGTTGCAAAACTTGCCGTGACGACAGCACTGCTTGCAGCTCTACTAATTCCGCAAGATTTTGTGCCAAACTTAATAACTATTTATACAGAAACCTACATTTTTGAAGAAAAATATTTTGTAATATTTCCAAGAAATATTTCGTAACTAGTTGTCCCCCGCGGTTTCGTCCGCGTCTTTTGTTACTACTCCGCTTCCGTCCGTCGGGTCGAAACGTGATGCTATTCTTCATGAATCTGGTTATCCTATGTTAGAAAGACTAGCTTATGCCAGCGGCTTCGCTCGCGTGATATTAAATTTCTCTATACAAACTTTAGACCCCGTTAAATCCTCTTAGGGGGTGAATTTGGGAAAACATCGACATGGTTTCCTTAACCATGTCCAAAAATTTCGGCTGTGCGTTGATCATCAAGTCAGTCAAATCTGATTATTGATATGATTATTGTCTGCCAAATATATTTAAACAATATGGGGAATGCACTGGCTCCTGTAATACAGTTTATAACTAGCACGGCAGCCAGGGAATTTCATTTATATGTGAAGAATGAATTAAAAAAAAAATCTCCTTATACATCCATATTATGACACACAAAAAAAAACATATTATTATATACAGCTCTCTCCCGTGTTTTTCTACTGCTGATATCAAGCACCCATTAGTCCTAACCTGATGTTTTATATATATGCCATGCTGCTGATGGATAGGCCATTTATTCAAGAAGACTATAATCTTCTTGGTTACATGGGCTATCCAACACTAAAAGAATTCCATTCGAACCAGTACCCCTAGCCAAATTAATAATAATCTGCGATCGTTAACGCTAGTAGAAAACTTCAAATGTACGGGAATGACGCCATCTCAACGCTCAGTCACGTGGTCAGAACAAAAGAATCGGAGGCGTGGCCCAACTCGAGGCGTTCGACGCAAGAGAAATGGTTGTAACTTGGCTAGGGGGGCAGTAGTTCCAACAAACAGACTTCAGTTTAATAATATTAGTCCCTATAAATAAGATAAAAGGATGACTACGAATGTAACCTAACACTAGTGTATGTTTAATAGCTACGTGTTCGTCTCCGAATTCCACTTGTCTCACCTATGTAACTTACTCCCGAGGGATCACAACTTATGTAGGCATGAGTTAAGGTGACAGGTGGCTCTAATTAAAAGCTACCTTCAATGAATATACATGTTTTAGAGCATTTAAACCTTCTGAGGCTCTACGTTAAGTGAGAACACTTACTTTCCCTAAGCGAGGCACTGCCTTTGTCTAAAAATAGAACAATTTCTAAGCATACTTAATACTAAGATCTCAGAGCGATCTGATGTAAATTATTTTCATATGGATGCAATCTTAGGTTCTCAGTAACGTCTCATGTGCTTTGAATGCCTGTGTGCTTGTGGAGCTCTCCCTTGGGGCCACTGGGCAAGAACCAATACCCCAAGCCAAGTTGCTAATCTGCAATAGTTAACGCTAGTAGAAAGCTTCAAATGTATGGGAATGACGGTCAGAACAAAAGAATTGGCGGCAAAGTCAATTCGAAGCGTTCGACGCAAGCGAAACGGTTGTAACTTGGCTAGGGGGGGCTGGTGAGAAAGAAAAATTAAGTTAAAAAGAAGAGTTAGTCATCTTAAATTTTTATGGCTGATTTTTTATATACGTAGTCAACAATAAAAAAGTTTACTTTAACTTAACTTTAATGACAAGCCAAATTATTACAAGCTTAAAAAAAATAAGGCATTTTTTTTCTTGTGTAAATCCGCCAAATGTAGGAATCTCTTGTCTATTTTTTTTTCTTCATTGAGAGCTCTCAATGGATCTTTGATTTCCCCGATAGTGTCGGATCGTCCCTTCGGAATATGAGAGTAGAAATAAAGAGTGCTCCTATGTTTGCGTACACACTTGTACGCTACAATATTTCTTGCGTAGATACTTGGATAATCACCGTTGAAGTAGGCTCCGTGATCGGAATTCGGTTGAGAGGATTATTACGACCTGGAAAAACTTTGATGTAAAATAACCCTGCATTATAGAATCATTTATTTAATTTTAAGTAGGCTTTTTGTGTCCCATTACTGGTTAAAAGCTGCCCAAACCATAAGAGGAAGGATCAACTTTCAAACCTCTCAGTCGTGTGCGGTCGGCTGTCATTTGGAGATCTCTGACAGTCGTTATGGATAGTCAGAAGCCAGAAAAAAAAAGTATCGTGTTATCCATATTGTTTTTCCAATTATTATTATTCCAATTGTTGTTTGTTGTATGTGTGTTATTTTTGTTTGCTGTGTGTGTGTTGTTGTTGTTGTTTGTGCTAGTTGTATATACAAAAAACACTATTATTAACTATTATTATTATTGGGTTGTGAAGGGCAGAATGGTAGTCGCCCCATATAAAATTCTGATTCTTAGCTGCATTTGGATAAACTAGAAACCAAACCCAAACATATTTGAGAAAAGGATAAGCATATTAAGTTCCTCGTCGTTCTTCGCCAGACGAATCCATTCTAGGTCATCGAGACATCAATATTTTTGAACCATCTTTATCTAAGATTTTCACTATCTCTAAGTACATATATCTAACACTAGCTTCTACCAGTGGCTTCGTCCGCGTCCCTATGTCACTCAGCGATAATAGCATGCTATTGTTGAAAAATGTTTAGGGTTCCGTACTTGAAAAGCAAAAAATTGATCCCTTATAGGATCACTTTGTGGTCCGCCTGTCTGATTAAAATGAATCAATAGTCCAAGAGTTTATTCTTTACAAACCAAAATACAAATTTTTCCTCTTTATAATATAAGTATAGGATTAATGTAGCCCTCGAAACACGTGTAAGAAATATTATATTCACCACAATTCTGAATGTTATAATTATTAATTTGTTATCTAAGTAACGTTAGATGTCGCATCGTTAAAATTCCTTGTAGGCAGGTAACTGTTTAGACATTCACAAAGATGAGGTATTCCAGTGAGCCAAGCGATATATTATTCACAGAGACGATCATGACACTACTAAAATAACAGAGAATTTCTACACAAATTTGGTAAAGTATCCGTGGACTAGAAAGTTAAATAATCTAGTAGATGAGATCTTACCTCTAAATATTATTACATCCGATATAAATAATTTTATGTCAAACTAGCTTTTGCCGTAGGTTTCATCCGCGTACATAAAATAGCCTATGTCACTCAAGAATAAAGAAGCTTTTTATCGGTTAAAAAATTTTAACAACCGGACCTGTACTTACAGAGAACAAAAAAAACAAAAAAAAAAAACTTTACCACTTTATTATATTTATTTTAGCGTAGAAAAGTTAAGTAGGTAATCTAGTTCAATTAAATAAAATTGATAAAAAATTGGTTCGTACCAGTATTGACGTCGAATTCATATCATTGATTGAAACCTAATCCTGCCTATTCGATTATTGGAGTTCGAATTTTAACAGGTATCCCAGAATACGATTGAGTCTGCGATCCAATCTACAGTTTGCCGAAATTTCAGTATTTTTTATCATTTTAAGCTAGCATTAATCACGTGTGTGGAAGTCTGACTAAAAAGTCTTGGAAGTTTTTAAACGAATTAAAATGTCTGTTATATATATTACTTACAATACTTTTGATAAGATTCTATTAGTAAACAATGATTATCTCTTTGCAACCTTGATTGCTTAACCAGTGTTGACTACATCAGATTTCAAGAATTTATTATTTGATTACATATCCCAAGTCGTCTGACTTTTTAAACAGACTCTATCATTCTAATACCTTGATCACTCGTACCAAGTAAGCGGGCGAGACAGTGCTCTCGGCCGAGTACTCGGTACGTGTAAACACAGCGCCGACTGCTCGGCCTACCACTTATCTCTACAACTCGCTTACATCACTGTCTCGGCCGAGCAACATTATACTGTCTCGCCCTTTTACTCGGTACGTGTGATCAAGGCATAAAAGTGTTAGAGGTGGCAGTGACCTATCCCATTCTAAAAAAGTCCTAATGCGATTGGTGTCGCAAATGACATGCACAGATCGCCAAAATAAACCCCTAAACTTGACAAAGCGAAAATGGACAAGAAATTATCCGTGGAACTTTCGGTCAACTAAGACGGCTTAGTAGGGTTCACGGTGGACAAATGCTTATGCTTATGTACCCGACACAGACATTTCTTTAGTCAGAACGGCCGTATTTCAAGCGACAACAGGATAATAAGGGTACTTTCGTTTAAAAATGTTCCGCAAATAAATTCCCTGGTGCGTAAGTAAAACACAAAGTAAGATATTACAGTGTCTGGCATGAAATATTAAGTTTAACTTGAAAATAAACTGGTTTTTTTAGGAAGCACGTGTAAAAAAAATGGAAATGTAATAGGGTCAAGTAGGTGTGTATCTGTGCAATGTGTCAGAGGGAGGGTCAGGATCTCTGAAGGTTTTAACCGTCTTCAGACACGTTCGTGGTTTTTGTGACAAAGCAAGATTCTGACGTCGACGCAATCATTATTCACAGGCTACATAAAATATCTTGTTAATTTTTTGGTGTAATGTGGTGATTTTTAAATTACACTAGGTACTCTGTCATATCTTTAGCTTCCCTCATCATTATTTGCTTATCATTTTACCAACTGTTCTGAGGCTCAGATGTATCGACATCTGAATATATCTACTCGTATCTATCGCGCCCTGACATTGAAATTGATTTTAGTCAAAACTCCTGCAAATTGACAAAAATCGTTAAAAGCCACAGTAATGATAAAATTAATTCATATCAACACTAATAGAGAGGTAAATTTTGAAGACTTTTATGTAAATTTTCTACAAATAGTAATTTTTGACTTAGGTCACTTTCGTTCTAAAGGAACGCCCCAGGACTTCCAGAATACTCAAAATTTCTTCAATCTCGTTACCAAACTCTTGGATATACCTAAATGTCTCGGCCATCTTTCATTAATCAATATTTTTCATTAATTCATTGGATATTTGAGTGGCATTTATGAAAAGATGAAAAGCTCAGCAACCCTACAGTTTCGGGGGTCTTCATGAAACATTAATTTATCTGGCTAAGTCGACTTTAAACCCGGCTGGGTTTTGCAGATTAACACTGGTTTAGTATCCATAATTAAGATAAATATATTAATATTCAAGCTCCTGGTTTTGGCTTGTTTTATCACCCTTAATATAGGAAGTGGTTATTAAAGCTGTGTTTTGGTTTTGGACCGGGAGTAAAGTTATGAGATGTTTATTAAAATCAGTTATATATAACACGTTTATAAAGCTATTTTCGGCAGCTTGGCTCGTGTGTTTTACACACTACAGGATTCGCGCAGTATTTTCCAAATCAAAATCAAAGCATTTATTTTAAATAGACCATTTGCAGACACTTTTAAATAGTCAAATATCGGTCAAAAAAAGTGAAGCTAAATTGCACGTTCCAAAGCGTAGATCTCTATGGAGAAGAACGTGCAAGAAACTCCATGGACACTCTCTAAATTATATTATGAGTTACATATAATCTTGGTTACATATTTCTTGTTTCTTCTATTATGTGAGCACAATGTAGTTAATAAAAATAAAAAATAATGAAAAGATAGAAATTGAATTGAGCCACTGGCAGCAAAGAGATCACCAGTCTCATCTGATTGAGTTTTTAGTTCTGAGTTTTGAGTTTTAAATTTTGAGTTTTGAGTTCTGAGTTTTGAGATTAAAAAAAGACCATGGAACTTAGCAATATTATGATTGTATATCACTGAAAGAATTTTGATAATCGGATAAACTATAGATAGATGGTCGTTGAGGACCGATGCCCTGGTGAGGATCGTGGAACTTTGATGGATGCGAGACGCACACGATCGATGGCTAAACTTTGAGGAGGCTAGGAAATACTGAACCTCCTAAAAACAAACAAATACGATTTTTATTCTTTATCATATGTAGGTATTTATAAAACAACGTATCAAGATTCGTTGAAAAGAACTACAATAATGGTATCGTTATTTTGTGTTAGTAGAAGAGATGTTGCCTCTCAATATTACATCCGATATCAATAATTTGATGTCCAATTACTGCCTTATTGAGTTTCAGCCGACAGCTCTGTTGACAAGGGATGAACAGTAGCTGGCCAGGAACTGATGAGCACCGGTATTGGGTCCTGATCAAATTGTATTAGTTCGTAATTAAGGAACCCGTGCTTGTCCTCACTGATTGATTAAATTATTAACTGATTTGTGAAGACAATTTGAGAATTATGGATTTAGTAGATGAGCTCCTTGGCATAATATTTTGGGAAATAATCGGACTTAGACCTTTGCCACACTTGACGGAAATTCCGTCGCGGATCTTCCGCGTCGGAACGCCAATACATGTTATTGCATATAAATTACGAATAACGGACACATTACGCGGAAGATCGGCGACGGAACGCTAATACATGTTATTGCATATAAACTACAAATAGCGGGCACACTGCGCGGAGCGACCGATCTTCCACGTCAAGTGTGGCAAAGGCCTTATCGTCAGTTATTTCTGAGGAAATAAAATATTGCTTGTGTCAGTTTGAACGGTGTAGGTATCAGACTGTCTTTAAAAATTAAGAAACAACAAATTCTTTAATTGTGTTTATAGTAACGTATTTTTTATTAGGGCGGGCTCTTATCAAATAACTTAATAAACTTTCTCAGCAATACGAGCTAAATTCTAACTACCTATATAAGTCCCTTTTTTGTTGGAAATCATCTAACCTTTA
This sequence comes from Mythimna lalbum, assembly GCA_949319445.1. Classification (NCBI taxonomy): domain Eukaryota; kingdom Metazoa; phylum Arthropoda; class Insecta; order Lepidoptera; family Noctuidae; genus Mythimna; species Mythimna lalbum. The sequence continues at coordinate 16,448,910 of OX439346.1, read as the reverse complement.
ACGATTGCATCACTGCTTACCATCAGTTCGGTCTTGTCTATAAAAATTCTGCAAAAAGCAAAGAAAAACAAATTACGTAAGTTACATTATCTTCAGGGTCGTGGGTGCTCAGTAAAGAAGTATTTGTCCGGCCATTCGGTGGGCGGACCCCAGAATTGACGGTGGCACAGTGATCACGTGCACAGAGAAGCCTAAGGAAGACCCCTTTACAGTCTTCGAGTGATGTGTTCTGACAGTCGTTGTATAGAAAGGATCTCAGGTCTTTTATGAGGTCATGTGTTGATGGTGCATGATCAACGGCGTGGCTTTAGTGAGGTAAAATATCCACACTCGCAATGAAGGTTCTTTCTCGACAAAATAAGAGATAATCACATTATAGTTTTGCTAAACAAAGTTGTAAACCACATTAGTCATTAAGCTTGGGTACAATAAAATTGGCACAAATTTCACCACAACTCGGTTCACTATTTCCTGTTTTACAAACCCGAAACCTTGCCAAACCACTAACTAAATCTTTAGAAGTAAAACAACAGTTTCTTCTAACACTCTCTTAGCTAATAGATGCTCAATATATATTGTCTTTTGTTTAAGATTCATTTGTATTCCATGTTTTGCCTGACAAACTTCACCAGCTTTTTCCCGTGAATTCGCTCCAGTGGCTTTAACAGGAAATGTCAACAAACAATCAATTTAACCTCTTCAGGTAGATCTTAGCATAGCAACAAAGATAACTTCCCTACATAATGATGTATAACCAGCCGGTACTCAAGCCTTGATGTTGAACAGAACTTGACAGTGGCGTAGCGTGGACTAAATTAAACGTGGGCGAAGGCACTTTAGCGAAGCCTTTTTCTTTCATACATTCGATTACGAGACAAACCCACTGTAAGGACACATCGTCGCTTAACATGAGGTGAAATAGTAGTCAAACGCGAGCCTTTAAATTATAAAAAATAAACCGGGCAAGTGCGAGTTCCGTACAAACTTACCTATGAAAACAGTTCAGTTCCTGAACTTGTTTAGCAAGTTATTTTTTGTGAGGCCAACAAATTTACAATATTTAGATTTTTTACTATTCTTGTGCTGAGACCTTGCGACATGCCAAATTTCAGGATTTTAAGTCAACGGGAAGTACCCTATGAATTTTGATTCCCTTGAGAGTGTCGAACTATACGTTTCCTGCCACATAAACGGCGGTATCTTTTTTCGTTAACTCAGAAGTTTGATTTTTCACAGCTTTAAGGGACCGCAAATCTGAGTACCTACATTGTTTTAGTTTCAACTCGATACTTCCACGTGTTCTTGAGATAAAGGGTTTTGTTGACGGACAGACAGACAGACGGACAAAAAAGTGATCCTATAGGGGTATCATTTCGGACTCTAAAGAGCCCTCGTTCTTAAAGAGCCCTCGCTTGTGCGAGATCACTCTGGATGCGAGGTCGTGGGCGAAGCTAGGGGTGGGCCCGCTTTGCCCACGCCTATCTACGCTACTGGAACTTGAAGTAATACGAACACAAGTTTCAGCTTAGCTGCAGCCACACACCGCAATAACGTGTTGAATTCAAATCCCAATTTGCATAAGCCGTGGTTCCATATAACACGGGACGTCGGCATGCAAGTTACGAAGCAACTGAAACATTCAACGTTATTGAGTTCTCTAGTTTGTATGTTAGTACTTGAATTACACTTGTGATCATAAATTTTGTTTATTTATTAAGTGATTTATGTACACATAAACACTTTAAAGCGAAAGGAAGAGCACAGAGGTGCTGCTTATTTCAACATTGCAGACTCGTGACAGGAGAGTTGGGTGAGAGACGTGGACACAGTGTATATAAATAATATAGTGTATATATATAATAATAATAAATAGCATATTTGTATTCAAGTAGGCAACTATTAAGTAAGCAAAATTTAGGAAACTTAAAATAAATAGTAATAACTCAAACCAAATGAGTAGGTAGCAGAAATAAAATGTACAAATAATTACAAAGTAAAATATAAATTGTAGTACAAAAATACATATCAACAAGTTTGAAACTTATTTTTAACGTCAAAGGTGTTTACTATTGTTGGTTATTGAAAAGAAAATTATGTAATGAGACCCGTCACAAGTAAAAATGTACTTAAATAATACAGCAGTTACCAGTTGAAACGATATTTATTTTTGGACAGAGGTAAATTAACCCTTCAGATACCGTCAATTAGAGACACAATAGTAAGACAATAGATGCGCGGCAACCGGTGGTCGTTTGGGGATTCATGAATTAACCTTTAAAATAGGTTTTCTAAATTAAACTTTCAGTCTTCTATGTTATATTACTTATCTTTAATGTTATACACCTCCACAATTAAAAGGTATGATTTAATAAAAAATGATCACAATCTTGGAAAGAACAAAATGTGACTTGTATTTTAATAACCTATTGAATGCCGTAATTAGAGACACAATAGAGAGCAAATGCCGACGGTAGCTTGGAAACCTCAAGCACAAGCGACAGCTAATGAATTAAGCACCTTTGCATGTTAAAAGTCGATCGTCATCTTGTTATTGAACTTGTCATCATCCCTTTTAATTTCACCAACCGTTATTGTTAGAAAATCCTTTTAGCCTAGCAAAAATTTCGTCTCTTTAACATACCTTTTGCCAACATTATAAATTCTAAATAACTGGCAAAGTCCACGATCGACCTACATTCAAATACCTGTTCATACATCTGACAAAGGATTTGTGAAATTCGACAGCACTGCAGGTGTTCAAGTTCTAACAATTGCTTTCAAAGACCTGAAAGCCTTTGAAGTTCATAAGTTAGGCACCTTTGTATGCTGTGTCTGAGTCTGATCTATCTACTTATATGAGACTGTATTGTCAGTTCTAGAATAGTTTAAGTCACATTTTAAAGGCTTAGTTCAAAGGACGAGGCTGATAAGAGGGATTATTCATCCATCACACACCAAAAAAAAAAAACGTTTCTGTTTCCGAGTATTCATTTCCGAGTTTATGTTTCCGAGTTTTGAAGGTTCGCGTAATAACCAAGCAAATGGAAGAACAGTATTCCAATAACAGGAAAATTTATACATTTTTAAGCATGCAACATTCCTAATCGGTGATTACGTAACATCTGTTTGCATTTCAGATCTCATCATCATTTTATATAGTTTCTTATGGGTATATATTTTGTGAGAAAAGTAGGCACTTTCCCCCGTAATATTTAAAGAAAAATTACACAACAACAACAACAACAAGCAAGCAAGTAAAATAAAAGGGGGCAAGCAGAGCGATGAGGATGGCTTCACCAAAGTAGAGAAGAAGAAGAGGAAGAAGCCTACTTGTCAGAACCAGTGCGGTACCGCGCTGGCAGGACCCAACATGCTGCTGCGTCCAGCAGTGCCTACGACGCAGCTGTATGTTTCGAGGCTACATCACACCACGAAGGCCGAGGAGATCGTGGAGTATGTTCGAGTCAAGACGAACTGGACTTTGAGAGTTGAGCAGTTGGAGCCGCGCCATAACACTAATTTCAAGTCGTTTGTGGTGCGGGTGCCGACTCATCATTTGGAGACCTTCCTCAAAGGAGAGTTTTGGCCGAAAGGAGTTGTGTATCGACGATTTCGTGGAAGGATACCGACCTCGCAGCGGAACACGACGCCGTCACTTCGTGTGCAATCGTTTAATTAATAAGTAGATTTTATTTATATGTATTAATTTATTATTTTTAAGATTATTTTATGTATAGTGTATATGGGCCATAGTAGCCTGAAATAAAGAATTATTATTATTATTATTATTATATCATCAGTTCTTATTTTTAGCTAGCTACTACTACTTGCAAATAAAAAAATATCAGATTAAATGCACCCATTTCTCATTCAAAAGTGCCTGTAAATCATAATATAGCATGATCTCTGAACATCACCATTAAACCAGCCACCTCAGTAGAACTCATGTAGTGCGAAAAAATATCGCACGCTTAATCTGTTCCATTTGTAGTTCCGCAGTCGACTGTCGATTAAGCGCCTCACTGGCTCGTAGCACGCGCCAGATAGGCCGGTTGTACACCGACAGCTAATCTAAATTAGTTTAAGAGGGTCCTTCTCCACTCGCTTATCGTAAACATCGAAAATGGTTTAAAAGCTTGTTACTTCATTTAATGCAATCCAACGCGATGTTTGACGAAAAGGCAACGCAAAAAAAGAGAGATAACGCCTGGAAACTCTGTTAGTATTCGCTAATTCCGAGATTTACTCGAAAATTTCACAAAAATTGCTCCAGGAAATAGCTGTTTTTTTTAAACCCTTAAAAGTTTTTGGAAAAAGTGGTCGTCATTTAGAATCTTAATAAAATTTGCAAGATCTCTAGAGGATTACTTTTTTGACTTTTTTAATTTTTAGGCATATTACGAAGTGTCAAAGTTCATACAAAGGAGATTTTCAGAGGTTTTTACTGGATTAGTTTTACACAAATTTAGAAATTGGTTTCTTTAGAAACCTAGATAATATCCATAAGATACTGTGTTTCCAAAATATCTAATGAAAAATGTGTAATAACGTCATAATCAGTTATGAGCGGTTGTATGAAAAACAGTGAAAATGTGAGTCATGATGCACATAAGCTTAGCTCGCACAGCTATATATTTTCATAATTGTCACATGAGCTAAGCTAAACTAATTCAGGTTACCTCGCTGTTTAAGCTGTGTATCGTTGTATGCTTAGCTTACTATGAAAACTACTACAAGTTGCTAATCTGCAATAGTTACTATTGAGATGAGATGACTTTATTCCCGTACATTTGGAAGTTTTCTTTTAGCGTTAACGATTGCAGATTATTAACTTGGCTAGAATACGGGGCGGCAGTAACTCTTTCGAACAATCCTGTAACCTCGGTAGGTATCGGCCCTAATAAGCCCTGTCAATCTAATATAGTTTAATAGCTGTATAGCTTAGCTCTAGGTGTGCAACCGACTTTCGGTACCTACCTAGTATAATGAGATGAAACCTCTCTCTGTTTGAGAAATCAGTCACGTCGATCCTCGATTTTGTTCGAAACCTTTTTCGACCCTTTTTGGTACGACAGCATTATTATTGTTGTTCTATCTTCTGTTCCTAGTTCATCATTGTATTTTCTTCTCTTGAGATATACGATCAATTTGGTACTGGCTTCTTTTCGTTGCCTTAGCCACAAGATTCGTGCATTTTTAGGGGTTTCAACACAGTTAAGTAAGTTTCACACGCGAAATCGAAAGAAGTCAATGTTTGTTACTCCTTCACGCTGAAACTTCTGAAGGGATTTAGATGACATTTGCCACAAGGGTAGAAAATATCCTGGAATAGCACAGTAGGATACTTTTATTCCAAAAGTATGTTCCCTTGGGATAATGTTCTTCTTTCACGCGTGCATAGCCGCTGCTTTCTGACGGCAGTATTTTTTATAAACGGATCTGTAGGTTGTATATTTAGTTATTTTAGCATACTTATAAATGAACAAACAAATATTGATGTTTTGTGTCAATTAGTGTCCCCATGGGCCACAAAAAAAGCCGTTACAAAAAAAAAAAACTAGAACCGGCCACAAAAAAAGTTAAAAGTGGCCAAAAAAAAGCTAAAAGCGGCTACAAAAAGGTAGAAGCGGCCACAAAAAAGCTAGAGGCGACCCCAAAAAAAGCAGAAGCTGACAGCTTGTTTCCGGAAAAGCTAGAAGCGCTTTCTAGCTTTTTTTGGTGGCGGCACCACCGCACTCCGGCCACAAAAAACAAGAACAGTGACTAGCAGAATAGGTACCTATTAATAAGTAGAAGAAGATATAGTTTTAGATAACATACAGATTAAGATATTGAGAAATTATTTCGTGCACATAGTCGATGGAATATTTTTACATTAGTCTTGCATATTATTATGTAAGACAATTAGAAGTGTGCATGATGTATAGTTGCGCCATCTTAAAGTTTAAAGAGCGTAACTTGATAAACATACTATCTATACACTGATTGAATATCTGTATGCTGTCCTAAATCCTCGTCTATGTATTTATGCCCCGATCAATCAGATCAAAACACTGATATTCGGCCGCATCTGTTTACTCTGGGTGCCGACCCCAATAAGCTTGGCAAAAAGACTGCCCTGATAATATTGATTGATCAGTATCAAATAACGCGAGTGGGGAAAAAGGGATGCGACACTGTTGTATTTTCATTAATCAAAAAATCAATTGATTACTTCAAACAATATTGAGTTAATCTAAACAGTCGGTAGCGCAGCGCTGCGGGCGTCTGATTGATTTATTAATGTTGTTTGAAACAACAATGAAAGTCACGAAACACGAGCTTCGAATGTGACGTAACGTTCCATATTTGAAATTATTTCCACTTCGCAGACAATACCGACTATCGATAACTAATCTATACCGATTGTCCATCGATAAGTTGCTAACAAAAATATTCAATTGAGCGATTATTATGAGTTCTTATACCAAAATAAAAAAACCAAAGCTACTAAACAAATCGGATTTAATTCTCAGCTATTTTTTTTTTGTGTCTGTAAACTAACTAATCACCTAAATCTGTTAGAGACGGAACAGTGTGCCGCTGAAAGTGTTACTGTAAGCTTAATGACTACACTTTGGTTTTGCGGTAAGAAAAGGGAGGCGTCTGCCTTTGAGGATATTTTATCTGTCCGAGTCATTTGTTAAATGGCCCCACTGAGTGTGGACCATTTTCACCGGCTTTTTGTATCACTTGGCAGTACAACCAGGGCTTATAACAGGAACATAGATACATTCTGGTCTCAGACAAAGTATCTGCCTATTATCACGACACTGAACAATGTTTACACCACGGTAATGGCGCGACCCTAGTGCGGTAACAAATTGCGTGGGAGGCTTTTTTCCTTAAAACTTCTCGCATTGGACGGAACTACTTTGAAACTTTGACACTTTTTGGCGTCCAATTCAAAAGTTTGAACTGTCTTTTTGGGGAACTGGACGGAAATTCTTGAAACACAGAAATTGAAAGGGACTTCCGCGATGTGATATTTTCATATTATTACCATGTATTTGAACTTAGTTTTAAACAAAAGCTAAAGGAGGTAGGTAACATCCGATCGGCAATGATCAATATGCAAAATGAGTTGTTCAATTAATTCGCCTAGATTCCTGACATTATCGAATCAGCGCATTATTCGAGTGTGGAGGAGAATGCATTGCGGTGGCGTCCGACACCGGCACTCTGGACCACAGCCTCACTCCTCACGCGGAAGGCCAGCTCGCCTCGCTATCTAGGTCATCCCTGCACGCAGTTGCGATAAGCCGCAATCACGCGAATGACCACAAAATTATTCCGTTATACTGTTCCCACAGTTTAAATGAATTAGCGTTACTACGCAGCTCTATTATAAGGATTTATGTAACTAAGTAGTTACGTGTTACTTGCTGCTAGTTACGATGGATTGAACGAACACCTGTCGGTTCAGTACGAGGCCATGGTCAGATATACGATCTTTTATAATGAGTGAAAAGAAACAACCCAAAATTAAATGGCTTATTAAACACTTATTGTTGAGCAGTGGCAACGGTACCGACTTACGAGTTATTGTAAGTCGAGGCCGTTACGTCGTGGGTTCGAACTCTGCTGTCAAAATGGTAAAGCAAAACATTGTGAGGAAACCGACATGGCAATCAAAAGTACTAGAAGATGTGTCACTGGGCTTGCGTGGTAGATTACGGCCCTTCCATGTTTAAGGTGAAGGCCTGAATCCCAGCAGTGGGAACATTGAAAGGCTGATTAAATTTATATAACATATACCTATATTATTGAGAGATTTCTTGCTCAACCCATATGAAGTTACCTCGTATGAGCTGTGTAATATTACATCTGAAATTCAGAGCAATTTCGTAGCGAGGCCATTTATACATTCTGAGAATGAGGATTTTAATTTTAAATACTTATTCGTTTTCGGTTCGCATCTTAGGTAGTTGCCTAAACCCTCGGTTTCAGTTAGGTACAGGCACAACTTAACTACGTTTTTCATTTTAGTAAAATGTATTTTTAGGATTTCCAAATGGCTGTATATAAAAATGGGAACGTTAAAAAAATAAGACGACGATGGCAATGGCAACTAGTTTTCACATAAATTGTGCTACTGACAAATCCGCAAATCACTCATGTATTGATTATTCACGGACAATAATTAGGGGAAATGCAATTACTGGTCACATTAGCAGTTTGTAAGCGTTGCACAATTCATTGCATAAACTAAGCGGGGATAAATCGCGAGCAACAATCGCAAGCGTGTGTAGCTCGTTGGACCGTTACCTCGACTCGATTCAGAACGATACGCTCTTTGTGACCTATTGCACAGCATAGCATAGTCGGCCTTATAATGTTCCCACTACTGGGACTCAGACCTTCTCTCTAGGAGCGGGAATGGGCCGTAATCCACCACGCGGGCGCAGTGCGGGTTGGTGGATGTCTTCGAATTTTTAGTTCTAGGCTATGCCGGTTCCTCTTAATATTTTCCTTCACCGTTTTTAGAGCAGTGGTAATGAAATGAATTAAAAAAAGTAATGCGCCTGACCTATTGCCTAACTAGGTTTAAATCAAAATATAGCCTCTAGAAATGACATTTGTTTGTTTGCACAATTGTGATTGTTGAAGATAAAAAGATATCTTGATAACTCATTCGTTTTATATTGCATAATATTCTTGTAACAACAAGACGTCTCGTCCAACATACCACAGTGTCTCAAGACGAAAGTCTATGATCAGTGCGTGTTGCCAGTGATGACATATGGTTCCGAAACGTGGTCGCTCACAATGGGCCTCATCAGAAGGCTTAAAGTCACCCAAAGGGCAATGGAAAGGGCTATGCTCGGGGTTACCTTGCGTGGTCGAATCAAAAATGAAGACATCCGCAGGAGAACTAAGGTTGCCGACATAGCGCAAAGAATTGCCAAACTTAAGTGGCAATGGGCAGGGCACATTGCTCGCAGAACAGATGGCCGTTGGGGCCGAAAGGTTCTGGAGTGGCGACCGCGTACCGGAAGTCGCAACGTTGGAAGGCCTCCAACAAGGTGGTCTGATGACCTGGTGAAGGTTGCGGGAAGCCGATGGATGCGAGACGCGCAGGAGCGTTCGTTGTGGCGACGCTTGGGGGAGGCCTATGTCCAGCAGTGGACGTGTATCGGCTGAAATGATGATGATGATGAACAACAAGACAGTCTTCAATGTTGTCTTAATCTCATCTCATCTTTAATAAATGGTATAAAACAAGTCGTTTTCCACTGTAACTTTATCTGCTAACTGCTCGTAAACTACGTAACGGATTTTGATGCGATTTTCAATAATAGAGAGATATAAATGAAAAAGGTCAGGGTCGCGGGAATCCGATGGATGCGTGACGCACAGGATCGGTCGTTGTGGCGACTTTTGAGGAAGACCTATGTTCAACAGTGGACGTCTTTCAGCTGATATGATGATGACGATGAAATGAAAAAGAAATGGGCAAAGCAGGGGTAGAAGCAGGAAACACCAGTATTTTTTTATAGGCTAGCTCTTGACCTCTAATCTCACCTGATGGCAAGTGACGATGGAGCACGCTTGCCTAGAAATAACCTATTCACTCTTGATTTAAAGATCCCCAGGTTGTAGCTGTTAGTAAACACATAATTTACTTAAAATAATGATCAGAATTAGATACTTTATTAAAAGTTAATTTTCATTGTTGTTTGCATACATTATTCAAATGTAGTGGTTTACCAAATGTTTCTCTAGTGCGGTTTTCAGTAGCGAATGCTATATCTGTTTTTTTTTTTTTTTTGTCGACGGGGAAAATCATCTTTGACGAAACCCGCTCTTGGGTGGAGCGGGAGACAGTGTCAGACTCTTACTGACTAAAAACCCCATCCCGTTCCTTCTAGCCTTCATACCGGGGCACGAGCTCCCTTTCGGACAACCCTGTCCCCAGTAGGCTTCGACCCAGCTGGGCCCCTCCTGCTGCTGACAACTCTTTGAGGCGCGCGGCAACAGTGCGCGCCGTCGACGTCTTGGACTCGGTCCATTACCGGACAATCGGACAGCGAGCTACCCATGGCTCGCCGTCCGCGAGCCCGCGTCTACGGTGGCCGGAAATCGGGATCGGAATCCCGGCGACGGCGGTGAGGGCGCCGTTGCCTGATGCGGTCGGCCTCCTCCTTTGCAAGCATTACTGCTTCGCAGAAGGAGGCGACCGCCTGCCACTCCTCCTCGCTCCGGACCATGGCCTCGACCAGGGCCCGGCGCGAGAGGTCTCCGCCGCCGATCGCCCCCACGAGGGCACGGCGATGCTCCGCCCAGGCAGGGCACACCTCGACGGTGTGCTCCACCGTGTCCTCCGGGCGTTGCGCACAGTGGCGACACCCGGGCGTCTCTTCCGCCTGAATCCGATGCAGGAACCTCCCGAACTTGCCATGTCCGGTGAGGACCTGCGTCATGCGGAAGGTAAGGACGCCGTGAGGTCTTTCCAGCCACGCCTCAAAGAGGGGACTTACCGCCATAATCGTGGCGTGCCCAGCACTGGGTTGCGATAGCCGTTGACGCCATTTCACCATGAGATCCCGCCGGAGCTCTGTCCGCCATGCCTTGACATGTTGCGGCAGTGGACTTTCACCCCGGCGTTGCATCTCCACGCGCTTATCGTGCATGTGTGCAAGGACTGTTGCCTCCAGATCCCACGGTGGTAGGCCAGCCAGAAGGCTCGCCGCTTCGCGGGAGATCGTGCGGTAACCCCGCACCATCCGTATTGCCATGACCCTCTGGCAGGCGTTCAGTATGGACGCCGGTCGCTTTGCCAGCGACGGCGCCCACACCGGCGCCCCGTAGAGGGCCATGGACCGAACGATCCCCGCGTAGAGCCTCCGGCAGGAGGCGTCTGGACCCCCAAGGTTGGGCAAGAGCCGCTTGAGAGCAGCCCCAGCCCGGAGAAGCTTGGGAGCCAGACGTCGGAAATGTTCCACGAAATTCCACCGGCTGTCGAGGACGAGTCCCAGATACTTCATCGTCGACCCGACGCCGATGCGAACTCCTCCCACCGTAAGTTGGGAGTCCGATGGTGGCACGTTCCGAGGGCCGTGGAAGCACATTGCCTCGGATTTATGCAGCGCCACCTCGAGTCCCAACTCCTGGATCCTACCAACGGCTATCGCAACCCCGCGTGTCGCTAGAGCGACCGCCGCCTGGTGCGAACTTCCCTGCGCAAGAATCAGCGTGTCGTCTGCGTAGCAAACCACGCTGACACCGTCAGGGAAGTCGCCGCGCAGCACGTAGTCGTATCCGATGTTCCACAAGGGTGGGCCTAGAACCGACCCCTGCGGAACACCGCACGACATCTCTCGACGTTTCCAGTCTCCCTGGTGACCGGGGTAGACAATGTACCTGTCTGACAGGTACGCCTCGACCACTCGACAGAGGTATTCGGGCACCCGGTGGTACCGGAGTGCCCTCCGGATCGTACTCCAGGGCAGGGAGTTGAAGGCGTTGGCAATGTCCAAGGACACTGCCACGACACACCTACCCTGGGACACCGCTTCCCCTGTCGTGAGGGCTCGCACGCGCATGATGGCGTCTATTGTAGAGCGCGCCCTGCGAAAGCCGAACTGTCCGTCCGACAAGTCCGGCCCCACCCGTGTTAGCCGCACGACGAGGCGGTTTGCAATTACTCTTTCAAAGAGCTTGCCCACCTCGTCGAGCAGCACAATGGGCCGGTATGCGGACGGAGAGTCCGCAGGGCGCCTTGGCTTCGCTACGAGGACCAGTTTCCCCGTCTTCCAGCGAAGTGGGAACTGGCCCCTCTCCAGGCATGCGCTGAAGAGCCCTCTCAGTCGAGGCCCGAGAGCCTCCATGGCCAGGACCCAGGCTTTCCCTGGCAAGCCGTCGGGTCCTGGGGCGGTGTTTTTGGCACTCAGCCTTCGCACCGCCACTCTCAACTCTACCTCGGTCACTTCTGGAACATTGTCGTCGTCGTCGCTGTTGCGATCCGCGTCAGACACCGCTGGCGGAGGCGGAGCCATGGGCGGGGGGGAGTGTTCCCCCTGCGCAGGGAACAGAGTGCTAACCACACCCTCCACGAGTTGGGGCCGGAGACTCTGAGTCAGCGGCGGAGCCCAGGGGCGAAGCTTGTCCCTTACCAACTTGTACGGGCGCCCCCACGGGTCCGCGTTCAGAGACCCCAGCCACACGTTGCGGGCCTCGAGTTTGGCCCGCTTGATCTCCGTTCGGAGGGTGCGTTTTGCCTCTCTGTATCCCTCATACAGCTCCGCCTCTCTGGCCTCCGCATCCGGCGGGCGGATGCGGCGCCTGCAGTGCCTGGCGTACCGGCGTCGCGCGTGATTGCACGCGTTGCGCAGTGCGCCGATCTCCGGCGACCACCAGTACACCTGGCGCTTAGCTCGTCCTGGACGGACACGGGGCATTGCCGCATCGCAAATTTGCGACATGGCCTCCTGGAACCACTCCGCCTCGACGTCGATGTCGACAGGCCTGTCCGGTGCTTGCACCCAGGCCTGTACCGTCGCGGCTTCCAGGAGGAGCTCCCGGTCCATCTGCTTAAGCGCCCACCGCGGACCGCAAGGGCTCCGTCGGACCGGCGCGGCCGAGGTTTCGGCGGAGACGTCAAACCGGATGTACCGGTGGTCGGAGTACGTCTCCACCTCCTCCATCACGCGCCAGTCGACGACACGCGGCGACAGAGCGGGGCTGGCGAACGAAATGTCCACCACCGACTCACCCCGCATCCGCACCAACGTGGGGACAGAACCCCGGTTCAGTACGACCAGGCCCAGCTCCAAGGCCCAGTCCTCCACCATCCGACCCCTCTGGTTCGTGAACCGGGAACCCCAAGCCGTGTTCCAGGCGTTGAAGTCCCCGCAAACAACCATGGGGAGGGAACCGAACCCAGCGACGACGGAATTTAGCTCCATCAGGGAGACATGGAGTTCGTCGAGAGATCGGCTCGGGGACAGGTAGACGCCTACCACGGCGATGTCCCCGAACCGTGCTGCCACGCAACCCCGCCCCCTCGTGACGGACTCGGGGGGCGGGGTACCGGCGGCGGTCGACGTAATTAAGGTCACCGAGCCGTCCAGGTCCTGAACCCAGTCACCACTGGGCAGGACAAAATACGGCTCGGTGACCACGGCGACATTGATCGACCACTGCGCCATGCTCTGGAGCAACAGATCCTGAGCGGCGGCGCAGTGGTTGATATTCGCCTGGAGGAGCCGTAATGGGGCCGTTATTGACACTCCATTACGGTCTCCTCCCGAGCCCCCCTAGGGGGCGCTGCCGCAGCGGCGGCGGGTGCGGCGGCGATAGCGGCGGCGGCCAACGAGGTGGCTGCGGCGGCGAGGACCTCGGCGGGGATGGGCCTGCGGGCCTTGCCCTTGGCCTTGGCGGGGGGGTAATGCTATATCTGTTTGTGTTGACCCAAACCAAACGCTGAAACCGCATGCGGAAAAATATTTGGCTTGTTTGTTTTTGAAACGGCTCATTGAAAACAAAGAGAATAATTAATCAACATAGACGCTGTAGCCTCTGTCTCTGAAATGAAAGAGCTTTAGTTTCAAAAATTCAATGCAATTTATTTCAAACTAGCTTTTGCCCTCAGCTTCGCCCGCGTACATAAAATATAGCCTGTTATTCAGGAATAAAGAAGCTTTCTATCGGTGACAAAATTTTAGCAATCGGACCAGTACTTTCAGAGATTACCAAACAAAAAAAAAACAAACTACTTTCTTATTATATTTGTGTAGATGTAGATGACCCGTTACGGGCACTTTTGAAATGTCAAGAAATCAGTCAGTCACAAATAAATATGCTAATTGCACATTCCAAAGTGTAGATCTATATGAAAAAGAATGAGCAAGAAACTAAATTATAAATTAGAGAAGTAGGACAAGTTAATGTTAAGTAACATTCGAAATTTTTAACCGACTTCTAAAAAAGGAGGAGGTTCTCAATTCGGATGATTGTATGTTTTTTTTTATGTTTGTTTGCGTATAACTTCGTCGCTTGCCAACCGATTTGAAAGATTATTTTTTTGTTGGAAAGGGTATACTTTCCAAATGGTCCCCTTGTCACCAAGTTGGGATCTGATGATGGGATCTTGGCGAAATCGAGAGAACTCCTCAAATTTAATTCAATTTTTTAGTGAAGTCGGTTATGTTTTTTTTTATAAAAAGGTATTTTTTTGAAATTTGAAATAAACGAAATTCACTACTGAAGTTCCCGAGATCAGTGGTTTCAACCAACCAAACAAAGCTTTAAAAACTGTATAGTATTAGTATAGATTTATTCCCTGTAACTCTGTGAGGTAACGGGAACGTTAACAGAGCGTCCACATTCTATGAGCAGTTTCCATTTAATTTGCCTCAAGCTTTGTAAAGCTCTAAGATTGTATTATTACCTATGTGAAACTCTTTTACAACATTGTGTTGAATCTAATATCCGCTAAGCAGTACCAGCTTGATAGTCTATAAACTAAATGGAGGTGCTCCAGTACCTGCTTAAGCAACATTGTAGATGTGTAAAGTGCCCACTCGTAAGTCTCCATTTACTGGGAATTCGTAATGAACACAATGCAACTGTGGGTAGGTACAATTAATGTATTATGAAAATTATTAATTAAATTAAATGTGTTGGAACATTACCTACATTATTTTATTGGTAAAGTAATGATTTCAACAAACTTGTATTATTACTTTACAATATTAAACAGCTAGTCAGCTTGTTTAGGTACAGTTGTTTTTAACCGACTTCTAAAAAAGAAGGAGGATTTTTTTTTTATGTTTGTTCGCGTTGCGCGGCGCTTGCCAAGCGATTTAAAAAAATATTTCTTTGTTGGAAAGGGTTCTTCCCAAATAGTCCCATAGTCACCAAGTTAGGATCTGATGATGGAATCTCGGCGAAAGCGGTGGAACTCATCAAATTCAATTCAATATTTAAGTTAAGTCAGTTATTTATTTTAATTTTTTTTTTGATTGTCAGTTTATTCTATTCTTGTTAGTGACTTCACCAGCTTGATTTTTTTGTTATTTTCATGTTACGGATAGACTCGCGTTTGACCACTATCTCACAGATATCGATAGTAGAAAATTATTCTAAGGGAACATACTACCGGGACGAAAATTCTTATGTGTTATTTCGGGGTATAATCTACCCGTGAAACAAATTTCAGTTGCGCAGTTTGAGCGTGAAGAAGTTGCAAACACACAGACTTTAGGATTTATATTATTAGTGTTACTAATGCCTGCCGTGTGAAAATGAAAATTAAATAACCTATTAAAGTACTAAGGGATAGTGAAGCTTCATATTAGTGAAAGAATTTTCAGAATTGATTGCGAAGTTTCAGAGTTCATTTACTTACTTAATTCATGAATCCCCAAGCGACCACCGGTGGCCGCGCATCTATTGTCTTACTATTGTGTCTCTAATTGACGGTATCTGAAGGGTTAATAGTTTATGTACACACACATATAAAATAAAGATAAGAATAAGAAAAAAAATCTGTAGGTCGCTTCCCATCAGGTGATATAGCGGTCAAGCTCAAACCTATCACTAATAAAAAAAGGTACATAGAAAGCTAACTACCTACATACAAACTTCGCAAACACACGACTACTACTACGAAATAATTAAAATATTAAAAGAATACATTGGTAACGACAAGAAAACAACACAAAACAAATAATTTGAATATTACATTTGAAAAACTGTAAAAAACTAAACGGTTTGTCCGCACGTACACCACTCAAATCACAATTACATATTCACCAGCAGACTCCACGTTTATGCAAAAAAGCATCTTCAATGGACTCTAATTGCCTTCGGTTTTGCTCGCTTTTGTGTTGTTAATCAACGCACTGCGATTGTACGGAACCCATTGTCCTCCTTTGTTTGGTCGACCCTTGGGTTTATTGCGACATTTTCGTGAAGACAACCCTGTCACGGAAATATTGTAATAAAAGAGCGTGATGGAAATGAGTGTCACTTTGAATCTGACGTTATGTGTCATTCATAATAGTAGCTAGATTTTACCCTCGACTTCGCCCACGTATACATAAAATATATGTCACTCAGGAATAGAGCAGCTTTGCATCGGTGAAAAAATTTTAGCAATTGGACCAGTACTTTCGGAGATAACAACCTACAAACAAAAAAACATAAAAAAAAATTTTATAATATTAGTGTAGATAATATTCCACAACTATAACACAACGTCATCTAGTCCCAAACTAAGTTCAGCCTGTGTTACTACTTGACAACTGATAAACATCCTACTAATATTATAAATGCGAAAGTTTGTATGTATGGATGGATGTATGGATGTTTGTTACTCTTTCACGCAAAAACTACTGAACGGATCTCGATGAAACTTGGTACACGAGTAGACCATATCCCAGAATAACACATAGGATACTTTTTTTCCTGGGATTATGTACGTGGGTGAAGCCGCGGGCAAAAGCTAGTACTTATATAATTTATAATATATAAGTACTAGCTTTTTAAGTTCTTTAATTTATATAAATATATAAATACACACATATATATTGTAGATAAATTAAACCCAGACATAGAACAAATTATCGTGCTAATCACACAAACATTTGTCTTGGTTAAGAATCGAAATCACGACGTGCCGCATGCAGTCAGGGACACTAACCACTAGACCAACAGGCCAGTCAGTCAAATGGTTGTTTCTGGAATTAATTATTGTCGATGCGGTTGCTATTGATCATAGGTGCCAACTGAAAACCAGTGCTGGGTGTCTGAGACCCAGGTAATACTTAGGTGGTTACCCTTTCTGTTCGAGCGTACCTACTCGGCGCATTCTGTTATACTTTTGTATTCTTTAACTTTGTGTTTGTAACAGTTATGCTGTGTCTGTACCAAATAAAAGTTTTTCTATTCTATTCCTTGCCATCAAGAGTATGAGTAAGAACGCAATACTAATGTTTTCTTTTTTTAAGCACCTGCTATTCGCCTGCTAAGTGCCTTCAGTCCACCTTTGTGCTTTTGTGTTGTATGAAGATGAAATAAATAAATTTTAATGTTTGAAATCCCATGTCAATTCATAAGAAACCAGCAATGGTTACAGGGATGTTTACAAACATTAATTTTGAATGAATTTTCCACATCAAAGAAAAACTTACAAAAGGACTGATTTGTCATACAAATTTTTATTCTGAAAACAAAAAAATATATAAAAGCGGATAAAGTCGCGGGTAAAAGGTACTCAGTTTTCCGATTCCAATAATTTTAATAACAGCGACAGCCAATATTAAATATTCAGGAAATGTCCGGGTAACGCAATTTCCCAATAAAATGTTGACAAAATTTTAATTTGCTTGGGAAACAAAATTATGACCGCCCTCGTATTTGTTTAATAAAAGCGGCTTGTTTGTTGTTCAAGTATATTTGTGAATTACGAAGGTGACAGCCGGAGGAACCGAAATTAATTTGAAAGAAAAGTTTAATTACTTCAAAATTACAATATTACTTAGCTTAATTCATGAATCCCCAAGCGACCACCGGTGGCCGCGCATCTATTGTCTTACTATTGTGTCTCTAATTGACGGTATCTGAAGGGTTAAAATAATTAGATTTATTATAAGCTAATATGTCTAGACTTTGACGATGCTAGTACCAAAGTGACGAATTAATTATTATAAAAATACAATATCCTAAATGAATGTGAAGTATCTACATTTACGTTGTTGAAACCTCTACAATCCGGACTAAGCGTTTCGCCTCGTCATTTATACCGCGTATATTGAAGGATGCCCGCTGTGGTCTTTCCGTCCGATTATAATTTAGGTGTCTTCAAGGCTAGAGTGGAATAGACTCATAATACCATACCACCAGGTGGGATTGCAGTCAAGCTAGTTTGAATCAATTTAAAAAAGAAATGGGGATGCAGCATCAGCAAATTGGAAATAGGTGATCGGCTATGACACGTGGAGTCGTGTTTGCAGTCTTGGTGTTGCAATTATGGAAACATCTGTTGTACTTAAATAGCTATAATATCATGTCGCTTTTCAGCCGTTTTGGTGTAGACAGGGCACGTAGAATGTGTGAAAACAACAGTGTAGTAGGGTTCAGCAATTTATGTTATTACCGAGTCTGTAGTTTCTTTGTGCTACTCGGACTACGTTTTGAGAGCTCCTAAGAAAGGGACAAATAACAACACCAACATAAACACAGATACATTTTAAAGTGTTAGTATTTATAAATTATTGACATTATCAACAGAAGAGCCCATCTTAATTAAGCTTATATTTATCTTACCGAGTAGCTGTCCATAGATATTATTTCCTATTAATTTCTGTGTTGTTAGTAATGAAGAAGTTACTTCTTCCAGGCTATTTATATCACAAAGCTACAGAACTGGCTAGCTTAGCAGAAAACGATAGGATGACATGACCATATCACCATTGAAAACATAAAGAATAGTTGATATTATTCTTTTAGTGTCCCTGCACACGGGCCACAAAAAAGTCGCCACAAAAAAGCTAGAAGCGGCCACACAAAAAGCTAGAAGCGCTTACAAAAAAAAGCTAGAAGTGGCCACAACAGAAAGCTGTAGCGTGCGACAGCTTGTAGCCGGAGAAGCTAGAAGCGGCTTCTAGCTTTTTAATTAAATAGCCGCCACAGCGGCTTTTTTTCGGCAGGGATGGTTTGTTTAAATAACCAAGGTGGAGAAATTTGTAAACGAAAAACAGTTGCACAATGATCCGGACTTTAATTAAACTATGCATGTTAAATGTGCCAGCAGAGTGCCTCGGGAATATGCTATGTAAAAATCTTCATTTTCCGGACACTCGAAATTTAAATGAAGCACGAATATTTTAACTGTGGTAATATAAAAAAAAAAACAGTTTTAGGGTTCCGACGCAAAGGGTAAAACGAGACTCTTTTACTAAAACTCCGCTTTCCGTCCATCTGTTACCAGGCTGTATCTCATGAACCGTGATAGTTGAAATTTTCACAGATGAAGTATTTCTGTTGCCGCTATAACAACAAATACTAAAAGCAGATTAAAATAAATCTGTAAGGGCAAACGGCAAAAAAAAAACACGATTATTAAATGGGAGCCCCATTTAATAATCGTGTTTTTTTTTGCCGTTTTTCTGCTACGGCCGGTACGGAACACTTCGTACGCGATTCCAACTCGCACTTGGTCGGTTTTTTTTTAATTTAAATTTTAATTGGTTTCAGGTATCACCGCAGTATGTTGGACGAGTGATTCTTATCAAGCACTGTGTTAAAAGGAATGTTTCTGTGATAATTTTAAGATGTGTGTAACAATCAATTCAAGAACGATGTTTCTGGCGACGATCCTAGTGTTTGTGAGTGCAGTGGGTGCTAATGTGAACTCTACGAGTGGTTCGGGAGCCTCCCGCATGGCTTGGATGAAGTCCCTGCTGGACCACCACAGCTGGATGGAGTACCTCAACAACGGCAGCCTGGCCTTGCCTCTGAAATGTGAGACAGATCTCAGGACTTACCTGACGGGTCTGAACGACGGACAGATGTGGGCTTCGAAAAGTAAGTCTTACTGATATCAAGGCGTCATATAAGAATTGTCTTATTGGTTACTTTTACGAAATGGTTTTTTTCTCAACGTGTAGGTGACTGTTTTTCTGCGGCAATAACTTAATATGTAACATGTTAAATGTTTTTGACGTATACAGGACAGTTTGGAGATTTTTTTCCGACACTTGTGCTATAAGACCTTGCCTCATGCTTGATTTCAGAATTCTAGGTTAACGGGAAGTACCCTATAGGTTTTGATTTACCAGCGAGTGCCAAAATATGCGTATAAACTTATCATAAGCGGCCTTATCTTTAGATTGCATTGACTGCCAGTTTAAAAAAAAAATGAAACTTGAGGAAGCAGTCTTCAGTATTTGACATAATTTTCAGCTTTACACCTCCACGCATTCCTGAGGAAAAGGGTTTTGACAGGCGAACTGACGGAGAACTTAATGATCCTACAAGGGTTCCATTTTTACAGTCTTAAAAAACAAATTTTCATGTGCTGTAACATTGTATATGTTTAATATACAAACTATTAAGTCTATATAAAAACTAGTACACTAAAATTGCGCTATCAACGTTAACGCTTCTGATTTATAATGGCTGCGGTAATCTCAACAAGCCAGTTCGCCTCTTTAGTTGCATAAGCTTCAGATAGGAGTCGTAAAGAAAGCGGCTGGAAGGGCCTCCCGCCGCCGCCAACTAGGTCACTGCATACCTTATCAGTTTCATATGAAATGCCAGCACCGAAATTACTTTTATATTCAACATTATTTTTAGCATATGCGAAACCTGAATATAGTTTGTCCAAAATCAGTAACTGAATCGATTCCAATAATTTTTACACCGTGTATATGAATATTGAAAAAAACGTCACAAGTTGAACACCACCGACACTAAGTACAATACAGGTCACGGCAGGTCATAGCGGGCATTAGGCGCTATCGCACAGCTGGATGCGGGAGCCAAATAACCCCTCAGTCGCCTGGATGACCCGAAGGCTATGTGTTGGTGCGGACAACCAGCTTATAATTTTGAGATTTTTCATGATACAGTAATGAAATTTTGTACACAAATTTTTTGCATAAAAATACTGGACACGTGTATATTATATATTAGTTTATTTTGAATAAACTAAAACTACTTTGTATTTTTTGGGAAAGGTAAAATATGCATATTTATATATTGTCCAAGCAGAGTAATCCCTTTGTAAATGATATTTAATTTGCAAATAGGTTTTAAAAAACTCTTTTACACGTCAATTTTTTGGCAGTTTAAACTAGATAAGGCCAGTGTTTTCTAGCTGTCTACCCTGAAAAGAAACACCGAAGCCAACTTAGGGTCAAGGTCTCTTTTAAAGTCCATACAGCAAATATCAAAATAATGGTTAAATCACATGAGAATGCAGATGCAGTCTTTTGAGGAAAAAACCTTATAGATTTAAGTGGACCTGCCCAGTAAGTGCAAGAATTAATCAGTATTCGTAAATGTTAACTCAGGACTACTAAGGAGCTCAACAACTTGACTAACAATACCAAGGAACTAACATTTAGGTACACTATAGAAAATACTCAAAATTAATTATTATAGCCTATTTCTTGGTAACCATAGATTGTCCTAAATGTAATCAGCCATTTGCATAATTCCAGTAATCCCTTAAATGCAGCCACAATTTGCTAATGACAGTACTAAATCCAAAAGCAATAGGGGATAATCTCTTTAGCGGAGGCCGGTTTTAATACCGTGATAAGAACTTCTCCGACCGAATATTTTAGGAAACGTCGGGGTACTGTTTGTGTAGTAAGCTCGCCGAATTATTACAAATCAGAGTCGCCATTGAGGCGGGCGCAGGCGCGATGTTTTCATTCGCATCACATCCGATCATTACTGTCCGTTCATCCTCACAATCATGAATAAATGTATTCCGGAATACATCAAAAATGTATTAATAAAAAACAGTCTGCAAATGTTTATCTATTGGATTTTTGATGGGATTTTTTTTATTTACTCTATTTTAATACCAAACAGCTAATACCAGTGGAGAGTGGTATTTCTTTTTACGAATTTTAATTTTCTATTCTGATTGGAGAAAATACCAGTAATTGGAATCTAACCCAAATTTTTGTTTTCTTCTTTATATTTTTATACGATCGTAATAAATGCAAAAAAAATAAAATTCAAAAAAATCCAATATTTTTACTAATCTATAGGTAATAGTTGTTTACGTTAATTATCTTGTTAATTTTTTACCTGCAAAAAAGGTGAGCTTGTTATAAAATTCGAATCAACCAATCAGAGTCGAGTGTATCTGGAAAGCCTAAAATTTAAAATTTAAAAAATGATGATTATAATTGATGATTTAAAAAATGTTATCCATATGGAATAAAAAATAAACACGGGTTTAAATAAATACCAGTGGTATTAGTTGAGTGGTATTAAAACGGAATAAATCTTTTTTTTTTATTGGCAAGTATGTCGGGTAAATGACATGTAACAGTTTGAAATAGGTTTAAGGTCTTGAGCGCAAAGACCTTTTTATTTTCTCAATAGATTATGGCTGCGATATAATTTTCTCGAGCTGCCATTTCCAGTCACCCTTCAAAGCAGGGGCGGACTATGAATTTGTGGGGCCCTGTGCTAACCGTACATACTTGTAGGTTTACCTAACACTTACTTACAACTTTAAACTTTAATCTTAGCAACGTGTACGTCCTGGCATATAAGACAAAGAAGGAACATACATAGGTGTGGTTTTAGTTAGTAAAAGTCTGACACGCTCTCTCGCACCGCCCTGAAGCGAAAAAAGTCCTTGGATAATTTATCACCTTAAAAAGACATGTCACATTAAAGATTATTATAATAATCCCGGGCTTTCAGGCGTTAAAATAACTATCTAATGTTATTTGAAAAAAAAGCCATTTGCCAAAGCTGTGGGCCCCTCTAACTCTAAGGCCCCCTCTAACTCTAAGGGCAGTGTGCTGCAACCCAAACAGACTTTAATAACATGTAGATCCGCCCCTGTTCGTAAGTCGTAAATATCGTCCGACCTCTTGAATCTTCAGTGAACGTGACCAAAATGGGAATCATATCTTTTCGTCACGGTCACTGTTGGATTCGAATATCATTCATCACTGGTTTCTCTATGGTTTCACATCCGATTCTTGACTGGCTTCATTCATCTTGTATCTCATCTTGAAGGTAATAGAGCAAACAAACTTTCCCTAACACCGAATGATTCATTATTTGTTTCGAAACGTTATTTATCACGACGGAAATATTAGGCACTAGCTTCTGTAGGCGGCTTCGCCTGTTTTGAAGTAGAAAATTATTCTAAACCCAAGAGATTTTGACTAGACATCCTGCGAATAAAAAGTAGAACATGAGCTACCAGTGTACCTTTAATGCATATCCGTTCTGCCTTTTGAGCGTGAAGGAGTGACAAACATACACACACCCATGTTACCTTTCCAATACTAGTGTAATAAATCTTTGATTATTTTATAAGCCACTAAAATGACTGTTTGACTGAAGAAAGGTTTAGTTTAAATATCTATAGCGTATTTAGGTTCCCGTTTCATATCTTCCAAACTAAACACTAGATGTTCTGAAAATCATAATTTTTTTTACGGTGGGCTAAAATCATCTAATGACAACCGCCGCTCTTGGGTGGAGCGGGAGATAGTGTCAGACTCTTACTGAATAAAAACCCACCCCGTTCCTTCTAACCTCTTCACACCGGGGCTCGAGTTTCCTTTCGGATAACCCTGGCTTCGTAGGCTTCGACCCAGTTGGGCCCCTCCATCCTCATAAGATTTGAAAATCATCTTCAGATCTTATGATGTAAACTTTTTTTTTAATGATATAAAGTAGTGTTGACTGCGATTCCACGTGATAGCAGTGATACAATCGTTGATAGTGAAGCGCACTAGTTTATTAAGAGCCTATTCACTTTAACCTTGAAGACACCTAAGTTATAATCGGACGGGACCGCTGTAGGCAAATCAAGTAATAATGATGGAAAGTGGCCAATTTGGAA
This sequence comes from Mythimna lalbum, assembly GCA_949319445.1. Lineage (NCBI taxonomy): Eukaryota > Metazoa > Arthropoda > Insecta > Lepidoptera > Noctuidae > Mythimna > Mythimna lalbum. Next base: position 16,425,311 of record OX439346.1, on the reverse strand, counting down.
ATCTCTAAACCGACTACGAAACCAGGTTGGCCGCTGTAAAAACAATCTGGCCAAATAGGGTTTCCTCGACCCATCTCTCTAGTGGCAGTGTGGACCCTCTCCTCAGGACATGCGCCCCCTATATGCTGCCTATCCTGCAGTTTTCAGGATCTATGAGGCCAACAATAGAGCTGAGTGTACAGGTTGCCAAATATTAGTCATAAAAAGTATAATTTGAAAGCATCGACACGAAAAGAAGAAGATTATGGAAAAACAATTACAAGATACACAGATGTGTTTCTTAATTGTATTGTCAGACACAAAGAAGTGAAATAATTTAATTTCAGAGCCAACTGTTACGGGGTTTCAATTTAAAGATTCCTCCGCGGTACTCGCCTTTTTACAGTTAAATTAGGTACCTACTTTCTTTTTATATGGTTTTGCACAAATGTTTTTGTGTTATAAAATATGAAACTAAGAGTGATATTGAGTTGAGAATAATAAAGTTAAACACGAATAGTGTTTAACGTAAAACTTTTGTTCAAATTGAACTTTTGTTTGAATTGAGTTGAAAATAATTGTAATTTTACAAGCTTTTATTTAGTTTCACCTGTCCCGATGTTTGTCTGTAATCAAATCTTGCAAATTTTAATTAGATCCATTTCCCGGTTACCGATCTGGGAGATGACAATAAGAACTCGGTAATAAGCAGAATTAGATAACCTTATTGTGGTTGAGCTTTTTGGAATGGTCATCATGACCATTCCAAAACTATTAATTATATAGGTATATACCGCGCTATAAAAGCTTGCTATGAAAAAAATATTTTCATTAAAAACTTGTTATTCTCAACTCAATAACACGCTTGATTTCATATCTTATTTTACAGAAACTTTTGTAAAATAAGGTATCAAAAATGGCTTTCCAATGTACTACTCAAAATGAATATTTGAATAAATAAAGTAATATTCTCTGTAGAAACATACAACAAAGTAAATAAGCACACATTTATTGCGAAAACCGTTTCTCAGTATGACTATTTGCCAATATTCTGCCGTTGTGTTATTTTGGGATCAAGGGAGCTTCACCATGGAAACAGAGCGGCTGCAATATACTGCTATTGGTTACCATCTGCGCAAATACTCGTACATTTAATTTTCAATTCAATTGGAACCGCACAAACGTGAATAAACGGGTCGTTGAGGTTTTCCGTGCTAGATTTTATTTGGTTATTTAAAATACTGACGAAGGGTTCCAAATTGCCGATAACATCAAGTTTTTTGTATGATAAACCTTTAATTTTTAACATATTTAATTTTATAATTGGTAGAAATAAAAATACACATTGTGTGAAAATTTCAAGTCTCTTCTTCTTGCAGTTTATGAGATACCATCCGCTGATAGACGGACGGACAGACAGACGGGCGTACGATCAGATAACGGAGGCTTAGTAATATTGGCATCCTTCGGACCCTAAAAGATCAAATAATTAAAATAGCGTTTTTAATCAAGTGAAAAGCACAAAGATTCTCTGAGAACACGACTAGATTGATGTAACTTTGATTGTATCTGTGATTGTAACGGAACATTAGTGAAACAGTGAAGCGCCGAAGTACCCAACTCGCCCGAAGGGAAACAGAGACGTCACTCAGAACCAGGGCTGTTAATCGACTGCCAATCATTCACAGGAAATCTTTGGATTCCAATCATTCAGCCAAATCGTGACTATGCTTCTTTGCTCTCTTATTCCAATAAATTCTTCACTCCAGCGGATTCAAGACAGCACAAGCCAATATCTGAAGATTTACGTCTACCACTAGCACACTATCGTTAAGAGGGTTGTAAATAACGTGTAAACCTCGGGTTATCTCCGTTCTGCAGCACCACGCCTCAGCTGGTATCATTTCTGACATTCTGACAGATTACGACGGACGTAATCTGTCAGAATATAACGGACGGCATAAATGTAATGGTTCTAATAAACATTTCGTATAGAAGTGAGCGATGAATGTAAGCCACTACAAATTGACCGGGTGAATGACATAGATAACGGAACGAATTAATTTACATCATCCCGAATTTAAATCTGCTATACCATCTGCTCCCTTGTGAATTTACACGGCTTTACAATGTATAACAAAAGCTGAAAATTGGAGAATCTATTATGTCACGTTATATACATAGCATAATCAACAGCTACCTGAAGGCAATTGCTTGTAAATTAGATAGTCCTATATGGAGACAGTGGATACAAATCCATCATAAAAAATAATCTTTTCAACTTGTTATTATAGTACTAACAATGTAATTTTAATAATACTATATGGACACTTGTCTGAAAATAAAGATATTATTATTATAATTAGCCTTGTAATGTTCCCACAGCTAGGACACAGGCCTTCTCTCTAGAAGAGGGAATGAACCACCACGCTGGCCCAGTGCGGGTTGGTGGATGTCATATGTCTTCGAATTTTTGGTTCTAAGACATGCCGGTTTACTCACGCTTTTTTCGTTCATCGTTTTGAGAGTAGTGATGAAGAAATAAATTACACAAAGTAATGTACCTGGCTGGGTTTGAAATCGCGACCTACAACTTGTAAGTCACCACTCGGCCACCACTGCTTGCATTAGATTATATTTATACAACAGTAAGATTTCAGGGAAGTAGTCCGGGCAAATTAAGCTAGGTGAGTGTGCTCAGACAAATGAATAGCTGAGCTGATGCTGGGAAGCTGCGCGCGGCCGCACGACTGTTCAACCAACAACCATCTAGAAATAATGCTCATTGTGTGGCTTCTCTCGCAACAACAATCTCATTTATTTAACACGGTTGTTTGTACTTGTGAACAATGCGCAATACGGATACCGCTAAATTAACACGTCCCTATAAATTACCCTATTTCACAATCGGTAGGGCGGTAAATCGGGAAACACAGGGCAATTAAGTTCTTGGCATTATGGCGTAGTGCCGTTTCACCTACAAATTACGTAATTTGCATCTTACTGAATTGTACACTCAGAAATAAAAGTAGGCTCACACTGCTCAAAGTTATAGAAGAAAGTGGAGGCCTGTACCCAGCAGTAGGTACCTACGTGATTTCGGGCTGAAGTTATGACATTAGTAAAATAATGTACTTAATCTATACAAGGTGGACCGATGACCTGGTCAGGGTCGCGGGAATCCGATGGATGCGTGACGCACAGGACCGGTCGTTATGGCGGCGCTTGAGGGAGGCCTATGTCCAGCAGTGGACGTCTTTCGGCTGATATGATGTGACGATGTACTTAATCCACTAGGTAACCTTGACCACAATTCTGTCATTTTAAGGAAGATACACTTTCAATCGCAGCTTCACAAGAAATCCACTCTCCAGACTCCATCTGAGAAGACAGAAAGTCGATACCTGACGTAACATCTATAAATATTAATGTCATGGCCCCATTAGTTTGTTATATTACCTCCAACAAATACTTCAAAATTAGAAAAGAAAAGAAAGGAAAGGAAACAAGAACGGGCATTTGAAAGATTTATGAAGGCTTTTCGAGTTTTGTTTATTCGCAAGACAGGAATATGATTATTTTCGCTGGAAATAAACCGGTTTGCCGAACATTCCGCTCTATAAATCAGTGAAGTCAACGTATTGTGAAGTTAACTCGCGCCCACCTGAAACTTCGCTCGTTGAAGACAGCCTGTATTGACAACGGAACGGAGCTGTACTGGAAATAAGGGAATATACTACTTAATTGGATGGATGGAGGTTATTTTGACTTATGATCAAAAGAGCCAAAAGTGAATAGATTGCTTCTAGGCAAGCGTGTTCCATCGTCAGCCACATCATCGCTTACCATCAGGTGAGATAGTGGTCAAACGTGAGCCTATACATTATATATAAAAAAAAGCATTACGCATTATTTCTGTTTTCTTCGCGTCAATCACGATAATCTTAACAGATGAAGGTTCCTGGACGGTTCCGACCTTCAGTGTTTGTGCGGGGTCTCCCTTCAGACCATATCCCACCTTCTATCCTGTTGTGGCGACGCTTGGGGGAGGCCTATGTTCAGCAGTGGACGTGTTTCGGCTGATATGATGATGGTGGTGCTCCTGCATAACGTGCCCTATCACCTGTTCACGTAGGGATCTAATGACAGCATCAGTGGACGGCATTGCCGTGGCTGAATACTGTGCCAGGAATGCAATTTAATTAGTTTTGCCATCGACACGATAAGAAGAAGCTTAACATCGGAGCTTGAATAAGAAAAGAGCCAACTTGACGTTATAAATGAAACTTCATATATTATGAAGCAAAATCACGTAAATTTGACTAAACTAGAAACCTGCATGCTTTGATTAGAAACCACAATCCTTGGAGTTTGTGATCAGAGAACTGAAAAGGTAGTAATGCATACAACAAAACTTACATAAAGGTTAATAGATTGTGTTAAGAAATCAAGTAGGTAACGTTTATCTTTTTACTGAACCAAACAGTGTTTCAAAAATGTGTCGTATTTTTACTCTTTCATCTTTTGACGAGGGAGGTGATGCGTGGCAATAGGTTGCCATGGTATTGCCATGCGATGCGGACTAATGAGGAAAATTTCGTGAGGAATGTTTTGATTTATTTTTTTAAAGATAGTGCGACTGTAAGGAAGGCAAAGAACATGGTAAAGATAATAACATGGTGATTAGGAACAAATTGGAGTTAAGCAAGATGTGTTTAGAACAATGGGTATTGGCGTATCGAAGGTTAATTTTCACAGGGGGCATGGCTCGAGACATTCCTGGTCTTTCTGTGATGTAATTAGTATGTTGGCTTCCATCATAGAATTATGGATGATATCTCTAAAAAAAGAGGATGGCTGCTGACATAACGTCTAATAGATAAATATTGAAAAGGACATCATGCTCGACTTTGTGTGTTTGATTAATTTGTAAACAGTACCTACCACCGCAAACTACCCCATCATTATAAGTTCTTACGATTCAGATTGGATTCAAGTAGATATCGTTATCGGCGATAAGACCATCATTATTATATCTATAGATGTAGATTTGTGTAGTTACTATTTTGATATACAATACATTTAAATAATATTAGATATCCGACAAACACTCAATTTATTCCGCCAGGGTCGCACATCCAAACAAGTACTCCATCTCCATCTTTGTCAGATCTTCTGTCACCTGTAGGGACTGAAAAGTTAAACGAGATGGAGTACTCAGTTTTGCAACTGAGTACTCCATCTCGTTTAGCTTTCTTCTTTTTTCGACTAAAAAAAAAAACAAAGATATAGCCCATTAAAGTTACATGTAACGTCACGACGTGCTGCATTTTTTCGCACGGGGTGACGTCACACGTAACTTTAATGGGCTATATCTTTGTTATTTTTTTTTAGTCGAAAAAAGAAAAAAATACTTGTCCAATATTTTTTTTTGTAATCTAAAATATGGATGAAATTAAATATAGTTATTTTGACCCTGGAAACTACCCTGTTATGTACCTGTAACAACTTAGAAATGGACACTTCGTAACTGATTATCATGGGAATGTCTCAACTTCCAAAACGTATCCCAAACATTTGAAATATTTATACAGCTAAGTAGTTTTTCCAGGTTGTTTGGGACAAGGTCACGAGGAGGTAAAACATTGGACTACAGGGATTAGACATCTGTAAAGTGGATTGAGAGATGTCTATCTTATTTTGTTTTGTTTCGTCTTGTTTGTGTAAATAAAATGAATTTGGGCGATTTTATTGGATCCTTGTAATGCCATGGATATTTCATATTTAGTGGATTTTAATATGTAGGTTACCTATACCTTTCTTTTGGTTTTTTATGAAGAACTACCAATAATTACTAAATAACGAATTCAATAATGTGTGATAACTGAAACAAAGTTTAATTTCCTGAGAAGTTGAAAGTTATCTACTTATAATAATAATATTTATTTATTATGCTAGTATAACATCATGCTAATATACAACAATATATTTTATGATCTACACACGTTTTTGGTTAGAGAAGAGGCAATCTCATAAAATGATTTAGTTGGGTAACTTCACATTTTATTTATTTGCAGTAGCAGTCAAAAATACAGCTCGGAGATTTCGCTACAACACGCATATGAATTCAAAATGATGAAAAAGTTAATTCCTTGTTAAATGTAAATAAAGATGTGTTAGTAATACTTCATTGTCGATGTTGCTTGTTCGAGGATTCGCCAAACTAAAGTGGCAATGGGCAGGGCACATTGCACGCAGAACAGATGGCCGTTGGGGCCGAAAGGTTCCGAAGTGACGACCGCGTACCGGAAGTCGCAGCGGCGGAAGGCCTCCTACAAGGTGGACCGATGACCTGGTAAAGGTTGTGGGAATCCGATGGATGCGAGACGCACGAGAACGGTGAATCTGGTGTCTTTTGGGGGAAGCCTATGTACAACAGTGGACGTCTTTCGGCTGAAATGATGATGCTAATGATTGCTTGTTAATGTTCTAAAAAAACTAACTGACTGGCCTGTTGGTCTAACGGTTAGTGGCCTTGAATGCTATGCCAGAGGTCGTGGGTTCGATTCCCACCGAGGACAAATGCTTATGTGATGAGCATGACCATTTTGTTCTGTATCTGGGTGTAATTTATACAACGTGTGACGTTAAATGCGCTAAACCTCAGACACCCCATATGATTTTTAATTCGATTGACCTAATTACGTGAGAAAAAAACATAAAAAAAGTATTAAAGGTTTTATGTGCAGTTTTAGATTGTTTAAAAATCATATCTGCATTGACATGAACTTTTATCATCCCGTGTATGAGAAAATTTGATTGTGATACATCTATTTGTGTTTGTTTACCTATTTCAGCGGGTTTGCACACGTGATGGCTTGACCTATTCATAAATAGACAGGTCGAAGTTTTTAAAGAAGATTTTTTTGAAAAATGTAATTGATTGTGATACATCTATTTGTGTTTGTTTACCTATTTCAGCGGGTTTGCACACGTGATGGCTTGACCTATTCATAAATAGACAGGTCGAAGTTTTTAACGAAGATTTTTTTGAAAAATGTAAAAAAGTGGTTTAATTGATTCTGCTCGTTATTCTGATAAAACTAAATTTCAGGTTTTGCGCATTTAACGTTACACCTTGTATTTATATAAGCTCTGCTTAGCTTGGGACTAGACGGCGTTGTGTGATAGTTATGGAATATTATTATTATTAAGACAAGTACCTACTCTGCGTTAAAACAGCTTATGGAAATCAGTACCTATTACATGAAAATGTTTCATAGGAGAAGTACTATTGTATATATTTAATTATATTGAAGTACCAGATACATAGTCCCCCAGTAGTCGTAACAAACAGAACAAGATCCACATAAAACCCACTCGAAATGTGTAGTTTGTCTTAATGGTTAAGAAGCAAACACTACAGGAATCTATTTCTTAGACTCTCAGTTAAACCAAAGTTAAATTTTACTTGTAACTACAAATGAAATAAGTATTCATGGATTCCTTTCAGTGTTTATATAATGTGGCAACGTTGTTTGTGTTGTAGCTGATACTGTAGATTGAAACAGAAGTTCTACTTAGACAATCCTTAGGCTAGTTGCCATAAAAAATGTAATTAGTCCGGCTTTTAGGTTATTCAAAAATAAGGGACACGTATTTTTTATTTGTAAATTAAACCAAAAATGACAAAGATATAGCCCATTAAAGTTACGCGTAACGTCATGCCGTGCTGCATTTTTTCGTACGGGGTGACGTCACACATAACTTTAATGGGCTATATCTTTGTTATTTTTTTTTTAATCGAAAAAAGAAAAAATACGTGTCCAATATTTTTTTATAATCTAAAATACGGACTAAAAAAAATGAAGTTATTTTGACCCTGGAAACTACCCTATTAGGAAGAAGAAAGAATATCGTTTATTTGACCCAGTCAAAGACACGTTACACTAAAATAATTATGATTTCGTCGAAATCAGCGTACCTTTCTGTTTGAAGTAGTGTGGTTTCAGGCAACGACACCATCTGTAATTTATTTACCGACTACCTTTGTTGTCGCATTGTGTACGACATTTATTCTCAAAGTGTTACACCTAGACCCCCAGGGGTGTACGCAGACTTGAAGGAAGCAAAAGGAAAATCAAAATTCTGCATGATGAATAATTAGGGTCCGCGCGACTGGGTCCCATTTATGCAAGTCGTCATCAATTTAAGCTCCACGTGATAGTTCAATCCACTTAAATGCATACTATAGACAGTATTTATGTACTTATGTAACTGCAGGGGCCTACTCAACCGAGATACATATAACCGATACCGAAGCCAACTGAGGCCATGGGTTGTGCGAAAGAGAACCCTGGAGTCATGGAACAAAGACAAAGAAGGAACATAGGAGTGGGTTTTAGTCTGATACGCCCTCCCACTCCGCCTTGGAAACAAATGTCCTCAAAAAAATACAGTCGATACAGAAAAATTGCCAAAGAGTTCACCGGGTAAAACTTTGGGGACCACTGTTGTACACAGTTGTGACGCAACCATTCGCGGTTCACGGCCTATACTCACCTCTATTTCGCAATTATTTACCTACGAACCCAGCCAGAGGACACTTTAAAGAAGATTACTTTTTTAATTTACGCCGCTGTGTGCACGATACGAGAAAACTTTGGACGTAAACAACATGCTACTTAAACACTTTATTTAAATATTCATTTATTTTAACAAGTAACAATTTGCATTGTTTTTTAAGTAATAATGCAATGTTTCTTTTTTAAAGGTATAATACGCTATTTAAATAGCTTTAATATTCTATCATTTGTTTACACTTTGCAAACAGTATAAGACAATTAACGTTATTAAAAAGGGTTTAAAATGCTGAATAAACTAACGATGAAATTTTAGTATTATTTTAAAGCATTAACGAAAAACTTATACAAACTTCACGTTATTTGGAAACAAATTCAGGTTTCGCTTAAACTTAAGACTAACTGGCTACGAGTACCTATATGTAAATAACATTCACCTGACTTCGCCTTGGCTTGGACAGAGAAAGTTGCTTGTTCAGAGCGAGCTTCAAATTCCTTCAGTGATTGTCCTGGGTTTGGAAATAACTACACTTGCGTGGTGGATTACGGCCCATTCCCTCTTCTAAAGAGGAGGCCTGTCCCAGCAGTGGGAACATTATAAGGCTGACTATGCTATGCTGTGCTACACTTTTCCCTGGCGTGTTATCGCTCTACCACCCTTGGTTGACTGGTAAAGAATGACTAATTTAAAGCATTAAGACGGACCTTTTCCACTCGCTTATCATAAACTTCGAGCATGGTATAAAAGCTTGTTGCTTCGTCAAACGCAATCCAACGCGATGTCTGGTAAAGAGGCAATGCGAAAGAAGAGAAAGAACGACTGAAAACTATGTTGGCCTTACCGTGATTTACTCGAATATTTCCCAAACTTGATCCAGGAAATACGTGTTTTAAAAGTTTTTGAGGCAAAGATGTAATATTTTAAATATTTCTATTAATATGAGTAGATTATGGAGGGCCAAAGTTCACGTAAAATAGGTTCCTTAATATAATATCCTCGGATTACAAGATTTTTTCATAAAATGCTATTAAAATTGTCCTAACCTGAAACTTGAGTAGTACCAAGTCATTTTACTTAGTTTCAAGTGTCTGTTTACTTTTAAAATTCTAACAACAAGACAATAGACACTAAGCAAAATGTTTCTGTATCAATATATACCTACAGAATATCGGAGATCGGTTATCAACCGTAATAAGTACTTTTACCTCAGTTACGTTTTCCCAGGTGTTTCTGATATTTCACAATCGCAACAATTTCATTATTCTTTCGTCCAAATTGATTCAATACGTTCGAGTACTCAGATCCGTTCTGCCCTTTCTAATTTCACGTTGACCTACTCGGTATAAATCTACTTCACAATATCCGTCAATATTTAAACAGATTGCAAGAAGAGGCAACAGACAATTAGAAATACATATGTTTTTAAGGAGCAAATATTGCACGACATGTTTGGATATCAATTAACATACGAATTTCTTCTATTTGTTAACAATTTTTATGTTACGTCTGAGATAAATGTGTATTGTATGTTGTGAAATAAAAAAAAATATTTACGAAACATGTAATTTCCTGTATTAAGCCGATGTCCGTTTACACCACATTTGTATGTACCTACCTACTTTAAATATTACCGGACTACAGTCATCTTATTAACGATGTGGTGAGAATAAGTTTCTTAAGTCTTCACAGACATAGAGGTACAGGTACAGGTTATATAATACACGAACCAGTTTAAGTAGGCATCCAGTTATGAATGAGATTATAAGCGACCTACTTGGCGCATATTTTGAGGAGATGATCGTGTTTGCGAGATGTAGCGCGGCGGCGTGCCCCTGCATCTCTCCCGCGCTTCAACTTGATGCGCTCCTGGTTTGTTCCACCTGGATCCAGCTTGGAAAAACTGTATGCAGAATTTAATCTAAGTTGTATTTAAAGTGGCTATAAGGGTGTTTGTTTGACTGTTACCGTTTAAAACTAAACGTCTGAAGTCTGAACCTATTGTTTGTTACCAGACAGTTTGGTTGGGTCTTGAAGAATAAAATAGACTTTCTATTTTTTATTTAGTATTCCCTTAATCCAGTAGGGACTCAATTACGATTAGTGTTCCTATAGGTAAGTTCCAATTTGGTTTCGGTAGGGACAGCGATCCACACCACATTTTTTTTTTAAATTTTAAATCACTTTTGCAAAAAATTGGTCGAAAACTGGGATCAACGACTGAACCTCTGCAAACGTGCTCGGAGTGGACTTGCGAAGGAAATCGAATTTTACGCTAAATTGTACGTAATCGATTGTATTTGAATTATGAATAAGAAATTCATTGATATCTCAAACTGTTTTTGTTTTATTTAAAGAAAATGTTGGAGCCTCTTTGTTGGGACACACTTTTTTTTTTAAAACACGAATCTATTTTGAGATTCTGCATTAATAAAGTGGTTACAATAACTGGTGAAATTATATTTTATTTATGAAGATAACTAAATATTGAAATCCGTATATAATTTTATTTGAATTGGTGTATTTGCCTCCTATAATGTAATTTAATTTTCGAGTAGTCTGTACTCGCAAAATGTTGTACTCATAAAATAAGCGTGAAGCTGGTTATAGACTACCCTCTCTATGAACTTGAAAAGACAGAAAAGAAGCTTCGCCCTATTAGCCTACTGCCACAGTAGGTTAATAGGGCGAAAGTCTGTGACGTTAGCAAGATTAGACACCTTAGGGATACTTTTTCATTTATTTTTAAGTTAGGAAATTATCTAATGACATTCGTTCCTCGCGCCTCAAACCACACATAAGTTTCCTCTTTGCCCTTTGTTTTTCAGGACCACGGGTTTCCATTTTAGAAGTAAACATGGCCCCAGAGATACCATAGGGATGGATTTAACTATAGCAAATTTCCAATAACGTTAAGTAATTCACAGTTGACTGGCCTGTTGGTCTAGTGGTTAGTGGCCCTGACTGCTTTGCCGGAGGTCGTGGGTTTAATTCCCACCCAAGACAAATGTTACGTGATGAGCATGATCATTTGTTCTGTGTCTGGATTTAATTTATCTATAATATGTATGTATTCAGAAATATATAAGTAGTCTAGGACCTATAACACAAGCTCTGCTTAGCCTGGGACTTGACCGCATTGTGTGATAGTTGTGGAATATTATTATTACTACAGTATACATGAAAATTTTAGTAGATAAGGAAGCAAACATTGGTAAACCGACTCCCGAACAACGCAAGTACAGTGCTAAGAGGTATTATTGGAGCACGGCAAGTACAGTGTGCTAATGTTTAATACGAGGTATTATTGGAGCACGGACATTTCTCGTGGAGGTATACGGCAGACACAAAGGAAGCCGGTTAGTGCCTGAATAATGCAGGCTGTTCCATCCCGCGCCTCACCTCTTTGTTTACCGGATAGTTTGTTAATACCTTCATTCGCTGTCTGTGTCGGTTTATCTGTAAACAGCAACATTCGTTTTCCGGATGGACGGAAATACGGATGCATTTGTACACATGTCCATATCTATATTTTGTGGTGAATTCGAAGTTGAAATCAATATGACTTTACCGATTCTTTTATAGGTTTCATTTGTAGGGAGATTTCTAAGGTAATTGACATCGCCGAAGTAATATTTACGGAAAAATAAAATTCTACGGGATAAGACCCGGGTACTAGAGAGGTTAGTAGGTATTTAATATTAGTTTGAAATCGCCAATCTTTTCTTAAGTAAGCGTGTTGATAATGTATTTGTGCCTTCTCTGTGCGAGAAAATATTTTTGCCTCTTTGGCAAAAATATCTTCTCGCACAGAGAAGCTCTTGGCAAAGGCCTGTCATATTTGGTATTGAAGACTAACAAAACGGTTGTAACAACTATTATTCTCGAAGTGTTTTCATTTAAAGTTAAGTATTACACTTTAAATATTCCTCTTTTGTTTGGTGGGAAATCTTAAGTAAACTTCTCCCACTTTATGTATAGGGAGAAAAGTATCAGACTTTTGCTAACTGAAGTCCACTCGTGTACATATAGGCCTATAGTTATCCTTTGCGTTCCAGGGCTGCGGCAATTCTTTCGAACAATCCTGCAGCCCGTGCAGGCATTGACCAGAAAGCTTATTGATTTTCCAATTCGTTCCACTTACACTAACCGTTACAAGTGGTACAGCTGGAATAACATTCAGTGGTTAGTCGGCGAATGTTTTGGTTCAAGCAGTTCAAGCTGTCGCATGTTGTAATGGAACCGGTTCTGTGCACAAACAATCGATGAAATCGTAAAGCGAAACGAATAAATATAGGAGTTACTAACATTGCATATGGAGGTTTAGCTGCTACATTTTGATGCGGTTTTGCGAAAAACAATTGTTTTTAGTGGTACTTGTTGTTTAGTATGAAATTATCCTCATCTTCCTGCTCTTGTCCCATTTTATTTGGTCGTTGTAACATGCTTTTTTAACATTCGATCCTGTAACCCGTCATGCAATCACTGACTTACTTTTCATATCGCTCCTCACACCATTTTTTTTTTTGGCTGTTTAGTATCAAGTATCTTTTGTGTAAAAATAAACTAGGTATGTACTATTGTTTTTCCAGTCAGAAACTATCATATATCTAGATAATATATGATAGTTCCTAACTTAAAGTCTAATAGATGGGTCAAAGGCAATTTCACAGATACGCATCTAGTGATTATTAGGTTAGGCGGCCATTGTATAATATTAATGGATACCGAACTAATAACATGAATTAGAATGCGCAACTAGAGCGTAGGAAATAACTATCATATTCAGAGATGTGTAATATTCTGTATAGTAGGCCTAGTAATATGAGGTAACAATTTAATTAAGAGACAAAGAATTATTCTTTATTATAGAGACGAGGCTTAGTGATTGAGAAACGCGTGCACCGGCTATACTAGTGAAGTGGTGACGTAAGGCGCACGTTGTCGGCGGCCGCGCGAAACCAAACTCTTGCGCAAAATGCGCCTCATAACGTGTAAATCGCAAATTTCATAAGTAACCCGTGAAAGTAAGCGATTCATTTCACTCACACGCACGACGGCGGCGTATCGGCGGCTCTTGTTAAACAAGCCACGCTCGTGCGCTGCCGGTGACATAATGTACGTAGATCGTAGATCCCATTCCATCAGCTCCTTCACAGCTGTTTATATTTGTATTTTATGTTAATGTTACGGTTATTGTATTTGGTCTTCGCGTTTCAAATGAGGCGCCAGTGAATTTCTCTTTGATAAGTCACAGACGGACGTCTGTTTCCGTATTGAAGCTACGTATGAATCTGTTTTTCACATGTTTTTGGGGTCGATTTTTCGGTTTAGACAAGATTGAAATTGGCTTTTCGCTTACAAAAGCTTCAGTTCGGGATTGGAACAGAGCTCGGTTAATGAAAACTAGCTAACTATCAACGTTGTCGGATGCAGTAGCTCAGCCTCTCTGGAGCAGTGACTAAGCGATTATGCTCTGCTCACTACTCCCAGCGGTGTAAGCGTGACGGTACTGTTATGAAATTAATTGCTTGCTGTATGAGGAAAATTGACACTGTTATTTTCTGACGAATATCTTAAGTAAGATCCGGTTAAGAAACCCATATTTCGTGGAATTAAAATGTTAAGACAACAAATGTGTAGACAAACAAATGGTAACATTCTGTGTGTAGAAATGACAAAATTAATGTAGGTACATGAGGCAACGTTTCTGACATACAAATTAGATTTTTTCTTACAGTAATTGAAGTGCGAATATTCTAGCCGATATTCTATCAGGGTTCAACCAAGTAAACGGTAGTAAAAAAATGCAAAATAATCATTTCAAGTAAGTTACACTACCAGAGGCTATCGACCTCATAGTCAGCTGTAACCAGCTAGTTGAAATGTGTATGTTTCCTAATAGCTACAACCTGAACATCTTTAAGTCAAGAGTGAATAAGTTTCTTTCAGGTAAGCGCGCTCTATCGTCGACCATATCGTCGCTTCCAACAATAAAAAAAAAAGTTTTGTAATATTATTTTATGCCTTTTAGTCATTATACGTATATCGTTAAGCTTTTCAGGCAGAGTTTTGCTATAAAACTTAATAGGCTAGTTGCCGTTAAGAATGTAATTAGTCCGTCTTTAGATTATTTAAAAATAAGTGGCATTATTTTTTTGTTTGTAATTTCGTCACACCGTGCTGCATTTTTTCACACGGGGAGACGTCACACGTAACTTTAATGGGATATAGGTATCTTTGTTGCTTTTTGTTTAATCGAAAAAAAAAATACTTGTTCAATATTTTTTTATAATCTAAAATACGGATAAAATAAAATGTAGTTATTTTGACCCTGAAAACTACCCTATTAGATCCTGTACATTTAACTACTTTTTTATTATTGACAGGCTTGCGTTTGACCACCATCTCACCTGATGGTAAGCGACGATGTGGTCGACGATGGAACACGCTTCACTTTTCGTTGAAGCTAATACCGAGGGCGGCTCTCTCGACATTAACCTTATGGCATTAACGCATGTAGTGGCCCATTGCCTGAGTGCCATTTAAAATTACCCAAAGTGAGACCAGATAAGATCTTGAGTACGGCTAGCCATACTCAATGGATATATCTGTGTTACATTGATACGTTTAAGATATTAACAGATAGCCATCAACGGAAGCACTAATTACCATGTTAGTTATAGCGGGTTATTAATACATT
Organism: Mythimna lalbum; assembly: GCA_949319445.1. Classification (NCBI taxonomy): domain Eukaryota; kingdom Metazoa; phylum Arthropoda; class Insecta; order Lepidoptera; family Noctuidae; genus Mythimna; species Mythimna lalbum. The sequence continues at coordinate 16,410,049 of OX439346.1, read as the reverse complement.
TATTGACTAATTAATCAATATTTGCGAAAGTTCTCATGAAATATAATTTTAACTAGTTTTGGAACTATGGATTTAACTCTGATATATGATAGAAAAACACTACTTTTTATCGATTTTCCATTTTATCGAGTTGTGCAGACGTAAATGTATGTAAGGTACAGAACCAAAAGATTTATTATTTATATGTACATATTATTTACATTTTTTAATATTTCTTAAAAAAAACACATTAAAAAAAACATAAAAATAGTAGCCCACTGGCATCGGGAACTGGGTCCAAGCTACCGGTGGTCAGGGCTACTGAGAGGGGAATCTCCTAACGATGCGCGCCGTGTCCTGGAGTACTGCTTTCTGGATCAGGCCCTTGATCCAGCTGCCTAACGAAAGCCTCCTTAGATGTTGTTCGAGGCTGTTAATTAAGCCATTGGCCGTTACGAATATCGGCACAATGATTGCTCTATCCACTGCCCACATATCATTTCCCACTTATTATTATTACTATTATCACAAGTAAAGAGGTTTATTTAAAAAAAAACTTCAACCCCTGAAATGTTGCCAACGAATTAAATATTCAGCCTGTATTATTAACTTGTCGGAATTGATTAAGCTCTACAACATATGTACGTACCTCGGTGTATTGTACATTGTAATTGAGTTACAAATCTTCTATAATTAGATAACGTCGCGTGTTCCTGCCCGACATACTTGATCTAATTCGACGTTCTCTGAGATAAGTGATTAAGTTGGTATTGGCTTGCGGAAAAACCTTTTCGGAAAATGAATAGCATTTGGGATAGCGAGTTACAGGACTTGGGTTTTTAAGTTAGACTTAAGTTATGACAATGAAGAATAAGTAAAAAGTATAACGACAAGAGTAATTTAAATTTATTACTTTTAAATTACAGTCAGTATAATAAGTTGTTGTTCGAGATATTAGCAAACAGTTGGTCGACTCTTCGCGTGACCAGAGGGCTTTTTTTTTTTTTTTTGTCGACGGGGAAAATCATCTTTGACGAAACCCGCTCTTGGGTGGAGCGGGAGACAGTGTCAGACTCTTACTGACTAAAAACCCCGCGCCGTTCCTTCTAGCCTTCATACCGGGGCACGAGCTCCCTTTCGGACAACCCTGTCCCCAGTAGGCTTCGACCCAGCTGGGCCCCTCCTGCTGCTGACAACTCCTTGAGGCGCGCGGGAACAGTGCGCGCCGTCGACGTCTTGGACTCGGTCCATTACCGGACGATCGGACAGCGAGCTACCCATGGCTCGCCGTCCGCGAGTCCGCGTCTACGGTGGCCGGAAATCGGGATCGGAATCCCGGCGGCGGCGGCGAGGGCGCCGTTGCCTGATGCGGTCGGCCTCCTCCTTTGCAAGCATTACTGCTTCGCAGAAGGAGGCGACCGCCTGCCATTCCTCCTCGCTCCGGACCATGGCCTCGACCAGGGCCCGGCGCGAGAGGTCTCCGCCGCCGATCGCCCCCACGAGGGCACGGCGATGCTCCGCCCAGGCAGGGCACACCTCGACGGTGTGCTCCACCGTGTCCTCCGGGCGTTGCGCACAGTGGCGACACCCGGGCGTCTCTTCCGCTTGAATCCGATGCAGGAACCTCCCGAACTTGCCATGTCCGGTGAGGACCTGCGTCATGCGGAAGGTAAGGACGCCGTGAGGTCTTTCCAGCCACGCCTCAAAGAGGGGACTTACCGCCATAATCGTGGCGTGCCCAGTGACCAGAGGGCTGGGCTTTTCTTCGGTCAACGAATCAGCATTGCCATCCAGCGTGGCAATGCTGCCAGCGTTCTGGGCACATTTCCCATTGACATCGATGTGGACGAATTTTTTGATGCCCTATAAATTCCTTTTGTTTTTTACTCGTTTGTATATATTTTTTCTTTAAGTTTGTATATATACCTATTAGTTTATAATATTTAATAATTAAGATGTATATATGTATGTTAATGAAAAAAATGTGTTATAACATTATAATCACGTAAGAGCGGTAGTATGAAAATATCCCTCGACAATGTCGCTCTTAAGGGATTCTAATATAAATTCTTAAACTTACACTGAAATCTCCTTCTTCGTATAATAATTAATGTATGAATTTATAATAATTTGTTTGTAATGTATGTTGTATTAATCAATTAATTTGTATAATGCATGCAATATAAACTATATAACTAAATGTTGCTGTGCCCTTCCGGGGTCCATGTTTGAGACAATATAATTATGTAACAACTATTCACAACATGAGTGCAAATAAATAAATAAATAAATTACATTTTGTAAAGTTTACTAAGTGATAAGTTAAGAGTAAAAATTACTAAGTGTCATTGAGTCACGTAGTAATTTTTTGCCTTTCAAGCGTCGATAATGTAAAATTTGACTGACCTGTTGGTCTAATGGTTAGCCCTGACTGCAATTCTGGAGGTCGTGGTTTTGATTCCCACCCAAGATAAATGTTTGTGTGATGAGCACAATCTTGTTCTGTGTCTGGGTGTAATTTATATATAAATATGATTGTTTTTTAAAAAAAAAGAAGTATGTTTGGGTATTTTTTGGAGCTAGACGGCGTTGTGTGAAAAATGTGAAATATTATTATTTATTTATTACCTTTCATACTGCATTTATGATAATAATGCTGTATTTAGATAATGAGGAAAATCTCAGCTTTGATTCTCGATTTAAGATCATCTGCATCCTCTTGCCAATTTCTCGTGTTATTTGGGATCGGCACCACACGCTTATTTACTTTTATAATACTGTTTTACATCGGTCACTATCACTAATTCCGTTTTCTTTCATATATCACTTCTCACACCATCTATCCAACTTTTTAAGATTGCGTTATTTCCCGCAAATTAAATGTTTTTCTTCCTTTACTTTGGCCGGCTCCCTCTCCATCCATTTACATTGTATACTCATATTATTTTTAGTAACATGTGTTTCATCCCTACTTTTCACAAAACCGACAAAATTCTCGATTCAAAATATAAATTGAAATAAGCATTCGATACTAAACCTAGAACTTCTACTGTATGTGTGTACATTATTAAATTGTAAAATAAATAAATGAACTTTGCTACTCATACGCAACTTCATAACAACTAATACCATACCGCACGCTACACGAATGCACGAAGAAGGCGGTCATCAGAGAGGAGTGGCGGCGTGTTGTGAAGCTCCAACACCTGGAGTGATGACCACGACCACTTTGTCAACAGTGATTCAAACAGAGAAGACCACAACTGCTTTTCGTCCATATTTTTCAAGTTACCTGCCTATATCTGGCTGTCTGACTGGCCTGTTGGTCTAGTGGTCAGTGGCCCTGACTGCTATGCCGGAGGTCGTGGGTTCGATCCCACCCAGGACAAATGTTTATGTGATGAGCATGATCATTTGTTCTGTGCCTGGGTGTAATTTATCTATATTATGTATGTATTTAGAAATATATGTTTATCAGTTGTCTAGTACCCATAACACAAGCTCTGCTTAGCTTGTGACTAGACGGCGTTGTGTGATAGTTGTAAAAAAAAAAACTTGTCATTTACTTTTAAAACTTGTCATTTACTATTATATCGCTAGACCAAAACTAAGAAAACAAAACTCTCAAATAAATAATTGCATTTCGTGTCTCAAAATGGAATAACCCGAGCTGAGCCAACACTCGTTATTGTGAAGATGTTGACACGGCGTGAGTGCGTGCATCAGCCGACCACGCACTGCAATCTGTAGCCCCGGTTGCCTCACCCCACACAGCGACTGTGGTGTAAGCCAATCGGTCAATTAACAGGAATTTACTCAATATTTCACAACACAGTACGTCAATCCTTTGTAATGAAACAGTTAATGGCGGCTAGCAAGTGGAACGGATGTATGGACACAGTGTATTTGTAGGTCTCTGGAAAGAATGAGCGAGTTATTATTTACCTAGTTTGTTTTCGTTACTGTAGTTTATTGGGCGCCTGAGATTTTTTTTTAAATAATTTATACTAGTCGTTGACAGCTGTGATCCCACCTGATGGTAAGCAGTGATGCAGTCGGTGAAGGTGAATGGCACTAGTTTATTAAGAGCATATTTAGACCGCAGCCAAATTGTTACTGTGGTGGTATAAATAACGAGGTGAATCGCTTAGTTCGGACCGTAGAGGTGTCAACAATGTAATGGTGGATACTTATCGTACGTTGGCGGTATTTTCTTGTTATTGCAATAGGTATTGTCAACACTGGCGTCGCGAAATGGTAGTATAAATATAGCGAGTGTCAATGGTAACTTAATATCAACGGCGCTTTAATGTCAATGATGCCTTAATGTCAAACTTTAGTTGTGTTCCTAAGAGTTACCGAAGTCTTTGTAGCAACAAACAAAGTGCAACTAAAGGAACATGATAGGTTTTAATTAGTATTAGTCGTGACACTTCTTTTCGCTGACCTAGAATGGGATGAATCATTTGATGATGTCACACGTAAAAAAAGTAGCTATATTATGATTCAAGTATTCCTTCTACACACTCTGAATTCACTTTCACACTTTGAATTCACTTTCGATACCATAATAAAAACTTTTACCTTGTACTTCAAATAACTAGGCCTTCATAATATTAGTTAATGAAAAAACTGTTCTGGGAACCGAATTTTCAACTCTTGAATATTTTTCAAAGAGAGAAACGAGACAAAGTAATACATAACAACACAATCAAAATATCAAATTGAAGTGTCATTCACGTCGCCACAAATTATCCGTTGTTCGTGAAGCGTAATTTTTGAATTGTTGTCGCAACAGCAGAGCTTTGAGACAGGTTGGATACTTGTATAATATATATATATACCTAGTATTATATTGTATTCAGGAGTAACAAGACCTTATTGTGATGGACTATTATCTTTTTCTACTGATATTGTACTCGCCAGAATGTAGCGTTTGTTTGATTCAATAGTTTCATGAGTAAAAACAAACGATAAAGGCAAGATTTAGATCACGGGGTAAGACAATATTTAAGATATACCGATATCTATGGCGCCACATAAGAACTATAAATTCAAAATCCTGCGTTACAGTATCACTGTTTTCTGCATAATTAGAACAAAACACATATATCGATTAAAAAGTCGACTTTCGGGCAGTTGCCCCGACCAGACCCAACGTTCGTCTGGTTCTCTGGTCTGGTCAGGTGGTGGTTAGAGGATCCTCCCTTATCAATGTAAGTTTGTGGGACTTTACACTCTAAAGCATAATAAAGTCTAACTAAATCTTTTTATTCCATCTCCTGCTACAAAATTTAAAACCACTTACCCCGTTTGTATCGTACTGTATACTATCGGACTCACACCATATCCGTGGACTCACATTTTCGTATTTTTTGTTTGATTGCCCGTGGAAAACCGAAAAGCTTTTAGAAAGCTCCACTATGTTTTAATATTGTCAATCGCTGGCGTCATTTATATTTAAATGAAGTGAAGTGGATCGTATATTTCCATACACATCTCTCTATCCATAGCGTGATTGGACGAGTTTATGAAGTCTCAACGCCGAAATAAAATATTTAAGCGTCTTTCGTTGCCGCCATACGGAATCTGAGCAATTTACGAAAGACATAAAGTGACGCGTGAGATGTTCCATTACTTACGTAATAAGCATGAGAAAAATATTCAAGTAAGCGCAGAATTGACCGCAAAGTGGGTCGATGTCCGACCGTGACTGCAGGTGCATCACACGACGTGACGCGGCCGCGCCCGCGCAACCGCGGCGGTGACGGTGACGGCCGGCGACGCATCGCCGACGCGGCTGTAATTACAGCCTTAGATAACAAAATGTACACAAAGAAACCTTTAAATCAAATACCCTGTTTACCCCATTTTCCCACTAACTGTGAATGTACCCGACATTGACAAGGGTTCCTTAAATATGTACCATGCGACCTTTTTATGAGACAAATGTATGCACGTTTTTAAGGCATGTCCCTGCCTGCCAGATGGACCATACAGAACTCTCCGCAAAAGGGACCGGTGACCTTTTAAGAATTCACGGTAAAACAGATTCCAGTGCAAACATGAAATTCATGTCATTTGTAGTGGTGTACTTCAAAAGGAACGGAACGTCGGAACCCTTGCTGTGATGGCTCGCTGCCATCTTTCTTTCTATCATTCGGCTTTTCCAAAAAGTCCAAAACACTTTCAGAGCTATTCGGTTCAGTTTCCATTTATTTTGTCTTTGCTGCATGAAATAAAACCTGCGCGAATTCGTTTTAAAATAAACAAGATAACATGCCTAAAGTAACAAATTAAAATGATATTTACTTTTTGAATATCTGAGTGAGAAAGAGAGCGATAGGCTTTGATGTTATGTTAATTGGATACAGGTCTATAGATCATCTGACTACATAGGATTATTAATTAACTCGTAAGACAAAGCAAATAGATGGCAGTGTGCAGGTTGAGCCAGATATTACATTACTCTATTCATAACGTCTAATATTGTTATAGCCTGTGGGTCTATTTCCGAGTATGGTGAATGTTCTGTGGTGTGTAACGACTCCTGTGGTTATCTGTGTCAATCCACAGATATCGTAGTTCAAACGTTGATATCAATTTACAAAGTTGGTAATCAATATTAGGATAGTTAAATTGAATATGATATGTGTGTTGTATTGCTTAATATTTCAACTTCGTGTGGTTCCTTCTCATCCTTGCTTCGTTTGTTCTCAATGCTGAGGTTACCTTGACGAATAACTTCGTTGTGGACAATATTTCGCCTATTGTTCTATTTTCGGCGATGTGGATGGCATCGCTGACTAAGCCTCTCTCTTTTTCCATCTACTTTTCCCGTCAGTAATAGTTTTTCCAAATTCGCTTTCTTCAATGTAGCTAAAGTATTTAAAGCTTCTTTGGCATATAGTAGGGAATCTTAAAGGTGTTTTAAGTTCAACTATTCTGGAATCGTTAGTTCGATGCTCTGTCCAGTGAATTCCGAGTATTTTCCTCCAACACTACAACCTCAGTTTTGGTTTTGAGGTCTAAAATCCTCTTTATATACCTCTCTCATTCTAGAATTAAGCGAGAAGGGCGCATCAGACTTTCGCTCTTTAGTCAGTGTCCTTTTATGTTCTAGGATTAAAGGTTTTCTTTTCAGAAAAACTCCAAAACTTCGTGTGATTCGGACTAATGTTATTAGGTAGAGATTAATTTATCAGTTAGTACTTGGTACCCGAAAGTTTTGTAATTACTTAAGTCTGTAAGTAGACATGTGATCATGATTATCACTTAAATGAACAGACCCCTCAAGAACCCTAGAGGGACATGAAGGATGTTTTCCGGGTTTACTTCGATAACAAACAGTGATGTTGTTTGAAATCGAAACCATTCTGGAAAACTTTTCACCCTAAGGGTGTCAATACGAAGTTTGACGAGTTTTTTTGTTTCTTGCGTGACTTTGATAAATTGGATGTCACGAAAACTTAAATACCTAGTTTCCTTATCTATAAAGACAGGTATTTATCGTCGCCTTAGGTTGAAAATCTCATTAATGCAGAAACTTTACAGGACAAAAAGAAAGTTCTGTCCAGTTAAAATTGGTTTTCAAACTTATTTATATGTAATTACTAAAAACTAAAATAGATTAAGTTTGCAATTTGGATACGATTTCAGATACATTTAAGTTTTACATTTAAGAAGTTATTATCGTTCGATATTACTTGAGAGGTTTTTGTAGATACGTGAATTTATATAGAAGATATAGGATTCGTAGTCTTTAACTTTACAATATACTAGCTTTGACTGACGACTACCTGCGTGAAAGTTGAAAATTATTCCAAGGGAACCTACTGTCGGAACATATAGTAGGCAGATTAAGTTCTAATTCAGAACATGGCCTACCCGTGTACATTTCATTCTAATCCGTAAGATTTTTAAGCATGTAATAGTGATAAACATACACACACATACATACAGACTCTCGCTTTATTTTATTATTTTCACTATTTTCCGTTCTCAATTTATTTACATAATACTCGTACTCGTACATAACTCGTACATTTTATAGTACATTATAAATGAAAGAACTACACTGATATCAAGACTAGCAACGCATAGTTCACAACTCAGAGTGTTAATCACACTTTACCACAATATTATGTGTAATAAAAACAACTTGAAACACGTAATGTCCAAACTTTTTGTTACTGAGCACTATGTCATAGCCTGAACAAGAAACGGAAACAAGGGTTATAGAGTCGCTCCGAGTTTTGCTATACATTATAACAATGGCTCCGAAACGTGGTCACAATGGGCCTCATAAGAAGACGTCAAGTCACCCAAAGGTCAATGGAAAGGGGTATGGTCGGAGTTTCTTTGCGTGATCACATCAGAAATGAACATATCCGCAGGAGAACCAAAGTTCCCAACATAGCTCGAAGAATAGGCAATGGGCAGGGGATGTTGTACCCAGAACTGGTGATCTATGGACGAAAAGTGGAGTGGCGACCGCATACCGGAAGACAGCGTTAGAAGGCCTCTCACAAGATGGATCGATGACCTGGTGAGGGTCACGGGAATCCGATGGATGCGAGACGCACAGGACCGATCGTTGGGGCGACGCTTAGGCATTATGTCCGACAGTTTACGTCTTTCAGCTAAAATATGAAGATAACAATGACTCTGGGCTAGTTTATACTGAGAGGATTACATTATTCACTCATTCAAATATCTCACCCAGAAGTATAATTTCCTCCCGTATTTACAAGATAAAAATGCTCTATTGCATAGCTCTGCATGATTTAATATCTCCGATTCTCCGAGCGTTGTTTTATAGACGTCGTACGAATGTTTAACGTTCTCCTTTACTGCACCTGCCCAACGTTTGTAGTTTCCGGCGCCGTAAAAGTGTCTGTAATAGAATCGAAATTTTAGACCCGTCGGCTGCCGTACACTCGACGTGAGACAGTATAAAGCAGAAATCATTGCTTCGCTTTAATAAAATAACACAGTATAAGGCCTTTGTAGCCTGGTTTGAACAGAACCGGTAATAGTTTTGCTCATACTAGAATTTTCTACCTTCTAAAGCGTGCTGATAATACAAAATATTGCGCGGAAAATGTGTGGGCATCACGTAAGTCCTATAACAAAAGGCTTTTCACGAGGGAAGCTTATAATACACTTAAGGCTTGGATAATAGAACCTCCTGCGGGGCTCATCTAGAGAGGGCAATATTTCACTGAATTAATAAGTGTGAAGGCTATAAATCAGAGGAACTGCGCTCCACGTGGCCGGGTACTCTGAATCGCAAACTGCAGTGCGCCGAGTATCCGGCTGGTATCCGGCTTTATGAGTATCCGTCTGGAGCACTATTGTGTCGGAAGCTGCGACTAACTAATCTAATCGAGACTGTAAACAGAATTAGCCAACTATAACGATCGTGTTCATTTGAACTTGGCTCTAGGATTAATCTATTTACGGATCTGTGATTGATTTGATTCTTTGATGTTATTTATAGTTTTGAGATTAGAATTTGGACATTTTCTGGTGTAGAATAAAACCTTTAGGGGAGTTACCATGACGTGTTAAAATGTCAGCCGTACGAGTGAGAAAGAGGGATAACAGATAACGTTAACAGTCCTATTTAGGTCGTAAAATGGATTGCGTTAAGGTTTTTTTTTTTCTGTCGACGGGGAAAATCATCATTGACGAAACCCGCTCTTGGGTGGAGCGGGAGACAGTGTCAGAGTCTTACTGACTAAAAACCCCGCGCCGTTCCTTCTAGCCTTCATACCGGGGCTCTAGTTTCCTTTCGGATAACCCCGACCCCGGTAGGCTTCGACCCAGATGGGCCCCTCCTGTTGCTGACAACTCCTTGAAGCGCGCGGGAACAGTGCGCGCTGTCGACGCCTTGGCTCGGTCCGGACAGTTACCGGACGATCGGACAGCGAGCTACCCATAGCTCGCTGTCCACGAGCCCGCGTCTACGGTTGCTGGAAATATTGCGTTAAGGTGGTGCATCATGACTCACATTTTCACTGTTTTTCATACAACCGCTCATAACTGATTATGACGTTATTACACATTTTTCATTAGATATTTTGGAAACACAGTATCTTGTGGATATTATCTAAGTTTCTAAAGAAACCAATTTCTAAATTTGTGTAAAGCTAATCCAGTAAAAACCTCTGAAAATCTCCTATTTTGTATGAACTTTGACACTTCATAATTTGCCTAAAAATTAAAAAAGTCAAAAAAGTAATCCTCTAGAGACCTTGCAAATTTTATTAAGATTCTAAATGACGACAACTTTTTCCAAAAACTTTTAAGGGTTTAAAAAAAACACAGCTATTTCCTGGAGCAAGTTTTGTGAAATATTCGAGTAAATCTCGGAATTACCGAATACTGACAGACTTTTCAGGCGTTATCTCGCGTTGCCTTTTCGTCAAATATCGCATTGGATTGCATTTAATGAAGTAAAAAGCTTTTAAACCATTTTCGATGTTTACGATACTCGAGTGGAGGAGGACCCTCTTAAGAGCTCGTGATAGCACTGCAGGAATTGCCATTTAACTGGGATCATTTTAAAATGTTACTTTCCTTTCGAACAAAAACAAAAAGAAAAAACAGAAGAAGGTATTTAATCAATTTTATATTACCTCTAAATGAGAAAATTAAGAATTTATAAAAGGATCTTCTTGCCCTAATTCTTAGGGTTAAGCGAATTACATCGATTAAAATTTCGATGAGATCGCTTCTCTTCCCGTTGAAGAGTCGTATTTTCCCGTTTCTCCTCCTTTGTTTACACAAAATCTATTAATATAAGAACAAAACACCACAAAGTTGAAATGAAAACGAATCCAGCGAGTGTTGATCTTAATTTATTGCAGATTGAATTTGATTTGTTAACATTTTGTTCTCCTTCAAGCCGAGGCTTTTTTTCCTGGTACTTTACAAGAATTTACAGTGATGAGAAATTTCTATAGGATGAGATTCACAAGCATAGTTCTATATCAGAGTTAAGCTGCGATGCCAAATAGATCTTGGTTTTCTTAGATACAGAAATCTCGACAGCAAATAAAGCTGGGAATATTTTTTTTTATATTTCTTTTGACATATTTATAGTAATCTTCAGACATTTCAATAAAGAAGGCCGAATCAGAGTGAATAATAATAATCATTTTATTTTCAGGCAACAGAGGCCCATAGATAAAAGTCATAAAATAGTTATAAACAATAATAATAGTACATTATGATATAAGTGTGTAATGTGTGTGTTACCGTGTAGTGATTACCGTTGAGGCGGTATTTAGACCCGAGCCATGGCAAGAGCCGAGAACGGTAATCATTAATTACGTGTAAAATACGTTTTTCAATACACTTGTGAAGAAAATAATTTTTTGTAAACGTTATTTGAATAAATTATTATTATTATTATTATTATTAACTGTAAAACTAGTAATACGATAAATTATTACATTTATCGTATTACTAGTTAAATGATGGCTTATTATTCAACCTCTCCCAAGGTTGAATAATAAGGTTTTAGCCACATTATAGCACTAGTTCATAATGGTAATCAAAATGTCACAGTTTGGTAACAAGTATCATTATATACCAAAGTGCAGTGTAATAAGAGTCACTTTATGAGCAAGTGTATTGAAAACTATCTTACTAATAAATATACATTTTTATCAAATAAACTTATTTAACTAATGTAGTTGACGTCGTATTGCGCTGTGTGGTGTTGTGTAATCGTCTTTGGAAACATCGATATACGACACCTACATTTTTTTTTGTTATGTATACTTTTACTTTTTGTCGTTTTTAAGTCGTTTAAGTTAATATACAAATGAAGATAATTTTCATTTCAAAATGATTCCTATTATTATGACAATGTAATTGCTGTCACGTTCAGGACTGCTTCTAATTATCAAATTACAATTAAGTCTCTTTACTTTGGCTTAATTTGAACCCTGCCTTTAGTGTAAACTCATACTTTAAACGATTCGGGAGTGTTTAGGAGTTCGAAAGAGAAGAAATTAAACTTTATTTTAGTTTACCGGTATTAGATGTGAATGAACTTAAATAAATGATAATGTAATATGAATGATGTAATAAATTTATTTCTCTTGGTAAGGTCATGTGAAGAGGACGGTTATGAACAAAGGTTGCGAAAACGCATGTTACTAAAAGAATTGTGAATAAACACATGACTGGAGAGGGAGAGGGAGGCCAAATAGAAGATGGATGGGTTGTGTGAGAAGTGATATAAAAGAAAAGGATTCAATAAAAGTGTAGATAGATAGGAAAAAAAGTTGTGTTGCGCCAATCCCAAATTATATGGGACAATGACAGGAAGTTGATAATGATTTACATAGTATAATTGCTTTAATTAGGTCTCAAATTTTCTATTTCTAAAATATCCATAGTGTCATAATCAATAGATAATCACTATTTGCGACTGTAAATAGTTAATTAGAATACAAATATGGAACCTAATTACGATTACTAAACCTGACGACGTTGTGAAAGTGCAGCATTATCGGCGGTATTTTTGAAAGTGCAGACTTCCTGTAAACTTTTAGAGAACAGCAGGAAAAAACCAGTTAATTCATGAATCCCCAAGCGACCACCGGTGGCCGCGCATCTATTGTCTTACTATTGTGTCTCTAATTGACGGTATCTGAAGGGTTAAAAATAACAAAGATTTATGAGATGTAGCAATTAATTAAAGTAGCCAGGGCGATCGTTATTGGATGTACTGTTACTGTGTTGTTTACATGTTTTCTCAAAAGAACGAATATAGAAAAAAACCGTCAACTCGTTTTTTAGAAAACGGTTATTATTTATTTATTTATCAAATGTACACGCAATAATAAAAGAAAAGAAAAAGGAAACAAAAGAATAGTATAAAGGTGATTCTTATTTTTAAACGATTATGTACCAGCATACATGCGAAAGGAGAGTTGGAGAAAATAGAAATGTAGGTAGATACTGTGTGTCAAAAGTAAATATGTTCAAAAACAGTCATTTACAAGCGTCAAACTATTTTTGCAAAGCAAATGTCCGTTTATACTGATACTGGGTTGATCCTTCTAGCTGTCCTATTCTATTCCTAATCATAATCATATGAAAACCTATAGGTTTGTATGATTAGATGTTTGAATTTTTGTTAAATTATCACGCCTCAACAACTGACGAAACTTAGCAAACTGATAGAGGAGAGGAGGTAGGGTAGACTGATAAACTCTAGCCTGAATTAGGACAGACATCAGGCCAAGTAGTAGGAAGGTACGTTCTTGACGAATATTATTCGGCTTTTAACCCTTCAGATACCGTCAATTAGAGACACAATAGTAAGACAATAGATGCGCGGCCACCGGTGGTCGCTTGGGGATTCATGAATTAAGCGAGCAAAGACCTTGTAAGAAGTAAGTGCTTACTAAACAACAAATCTCACAATGTGTAGACGCAATTTGCGTCCGTAGGGAATTATGACGAAACACTTTGTAGCGAATTATATTCTGAAATGCGTCAAAGCTAGCACTTAAGAGCGTCATACATTCGCTTGGGCGTTAAACTGCTTTAAAGCGAACCGCAGGAAATAGTTTGACGACATTGTGTTGCACACTGTGTGAAATAATGTCAGAGTGTCGGAGGAGTGTACGAAGTGAAGAAACTCTTCGCATTTTCATCATACATGAACTCATTGCTGTGGTAATCGGTAACGTATGGACTACCCTAAAACTCCTGGCATCAAAAATTCACAAGCAACTGTTTTTTTACAATTTACTAGCACTTTTTTTTTAAATTTACTAGCACTTTTTTTTTACAATTTACTAGCACTTTTTTTTAAATTGACTAGCACTTTTTTACAATTTATCACAGAGACAGTGAGACGTAGTCGTGATATGCCATGACGGAGATAGTCAGTGGACAACATAATGTTACGAAATTTTACACACCTATAACCCCGGGGGCCCCGTATCGTTGAAACGGTTGACACAGCGGTAGCTACTAGAGGACATACAATGCAAAACCTTACCTAACCTGGCAGAATAGAGCAATGTAGTTAAAGGAATCAATTTCAATTAAATCCTGTAACTATCAATCTACCAAACCTTAAGAGAAACAAGGGCTCTAAATTGAACCTGATCTTTTAATTGTTTGTTTGTATAACACATGAGGTTAGAACAAAAATTCAGCAGCGTAGACTCCCAACTATGTATTTTCCATCAGGACCGAAGTTACCAAACAGACAAGCGTTCATAAAGAGAATGTATTCCCTATTGCAGGAATCTTCCATGTGTTTCCATTCGTATGTACCCTTGTGAGTTTTTAGTCTTGCGGGGTTACCATGACGTTTAAAGTAAGATTGTTTCAGTGTGGGTAAGAGACAGAGCTATACAGGTTGTCTAGCGCCATCTCTTACCGTCTAGGTCTTGTTTGTACCTTCTGCTCACTAGCTTTTAAGATGCGATTTACGTTTGGTGTAACTATTTAGTGGTTCAGTGGTGCAAGCTACTAAGGTTTAGGACGCTTTTCATTGGCATTACTTCACAATTCCAGAACTAGGCTAGGACCGTAGTAAGCCATGAAGAAGTATTTAGGGCCCTAAGCAGTTCAAGTGTTTACTACTATGCGTTTATCTATTTTGTAAGCTTAGTTATCCTGATGATTGTTGGTCTGACCAATATTTTCTCTGTTTCCAGTATTCGACGCATCGGGTCACTATACTTCCAATGTGCTGTTCGGTAACGAGTACTGGCTCGGCTCGCAGGACGCGTGTCGTGACCTTCAGCTCACGGAGTACTATGCACACACGCCGCCCTTCCCCACTGCCTTCTACGTCGCCAAGATCAACCTGACGGTGGACAATGATCATCTGCCACAGGTAAGATACTGTTGTCGAATGTAATTGTTGGTGGAATTTAATGAAAATACAGGTTATGGTTTAGGACTCACGCTCTTGTATATTATTTTTACTAACTTTTGCCAGTGGACTCGCCTGCGTGAAAATAATTTTCTTCCGTGGGTTTCACCATACAAACTTTCGGGCCTTTATATTATAAGGGAATAAAAAGTACTAGGGAATAAAAATACTCTTTTTGTTGGTTTCTCATCATAAATAGCTTCTGTGCAAAATTTCAGCGCTCTAGCACAAAATAGATAGGTACAAAAGATTCTGTGAAGATTCAGATTTTGTGTTTCTAGTTCCAAAGTGTGTCTAGTTTAGGCTGGGTGATAATGAGTCAGTAAGTGAGTCAGGACTTTGCCTTTTACATCTACGGATTATATAATTAGGTATTAATTGAGCTGTTTCAATAAGTTTTGTAAGATAGCTACTGTAACTTAGCATAAAAATACTTGAAATAAGATTGTTTGAAGTTTCGTAAAAATATTTTTTCTCTAAAAAATAAAAATTTAATGAAAATCAAACTTGCATTTTTTATATTAGATTGGGAAATAACAGAACATAACCCTTCAGATACCGTCAATTAGAGACACAATAGTAAGACAATAGATGCGCGGCCACCGGTGGTCGCTTGGGGATTCATGAATTAAACAATGTTCGGTTTGTAACACGACCGAATACATTTAAAAAGATGTTTTAAATTGCATTTTTATGTAAACTTATTCGAACTGTCACATAGTTGCGACATTTCGAATATTTCATCAGCTATCAACCATTTGCTTTCTATTTGATGGAAGATGTGAACGATGGCGTGAAGTTCAAACTTTCCCTCCATGATTCAGCATTTAAATGACAATTCAATCCGAGTTACGTGATTTCTTTGACCTCTATAGATTAATCATGCAGACGTAGGTATGCACGGAGTAAATTTTTGTTTTAGACATTTTTGTTAGATACCCTCTAAATAATTTATCAGGTTTGGCTGGACAGCTGTCAAAATGCTTTTCTTGTGAAGCTTTTGGACAAATGTTTAGAAATTATTTACGCGTATCTTTGATACTAAAATAACTATAAACTTATTTCTAAAATTAAATACGCCTACGCATAAAAAGAAATATAAAGATAATGAGTCACCGCACGTCGATCATGTCAACGCACCGTATAGATAGTAAAACATTTTTAGTGTAAAAAAAGCTAATTAGGAAGCTCTTTTTTTTTATTATGACACTATAAGCTACTGCTACTCCTGAACAATAAAAATGTATAAATCAAGTAATGTTTGTATTTATCTGTCTTTAGAAACAAATTAAATGAAACCGTATCATCATTTTTTCAGCCGACAGACGTCTACTGTTGGACATAGGCCTCCCCCAAGCGTCGCCACAATGATCGATCCTGTGCGTCCCGCATCCATCGGATTCCCGCCACCTAAAGATTCCCCTTTAATTTCCCTTTCCTCCTACAAGGTGGACCGATGACCTAGTGAAGGTTGCGGGAATCCGATGGATGAAACCGTATATTTATACATAATTCATATAAATTCAGATCATAAACCATAATTGGCAAAACACAATAAGAACAAAGCCAAACAAACAACAATAAATAAACGCCAAGTCTTCATCGTAAACGCGTCGTCATTCGACCCCTTAATATCATGGTGTGGGCACAAAAGACAAACAGCCCCTACAACTCACCCTAGTCTTGTAGCAGAGACGTAACTTAGACTAATTTTGACGTGGGCGAAGACGCATCATCGAAGCATTTTTCTTTAACCCAGTGTTCGACTACATCGTCACTTACCATCAGGTGAAATAGTGGTCAAACAACTCTACACAATAAGCATCACAGATAGTCTCCTGTGCGGAGCATGCTTGGAGGTGGAGGAGACGATTGCGCATGTGCTCCTTGACTGCACGGGTGTCACTGAAATAAGTACAAGAACTATAGGAGCTCTGAACTCCCTTACTGACGTTTTGAAAGACCTTAGAGGCCTAATCGGTTTTTGAAGAGAGGTGGACTGACTGGAATAAGCCCATCTAAGGTTTGTCTGCCATAGCCCACGTACAATGGTCTGTATATGACTAAGTGCGGAAACCATACTCAGATATAAGAGATAAGTGGTCAAACACGAGTCTACCAATTTAAAAAAAAAATCGTTCTTAAACAACCCTTGCTTATGCGAGGCCCCTTTGGGTGCGAGGCCGTAGGCGAGAGTCCACTTCGCCCACGTCGGACTACGCCACGGTTTTGTAGTGTGGGCCTAATTCACCCTTACGTCACAAAAGTTTAATACAAAAGTTCTGCTAGCTCGCGGCAAGTGCCTGCCTTCTGCGTCGATAGAGTCAACTTAATTTGCTACGATATATTCCCTGCTGTGTTGTGCCCAAATATATCAGCTTTTATGAAAAGGTTATGAAACATTTCCTGATTCTGCAGTTAAATAAGGTGACTTTTAATTCGTCTTTCAGGCTGCGTGATTGTTAGAAAGAGTTGTTGCAGGGCTGGTTCACAAAAGGCAACTGGCGGAATACGAGTGGTTTTTAATCAGTAAAAGTCAGACCTCCTTCTCGCTTTAATTTGTGTGGGAGAAGTTATTTCTTGATATGCCAAGCTTCAAAAAAATAACTGGGTCTCCGTAGGCGCGGGTTTGCGGACGACAAGCAATGTGTAGCTCGCCGTCCGCTCTTATTATAAGGACCGAGTCCGAGTTGTCGCCGGCGCGTAGTTTATTTCAGATGTCAGCAAAGCGTAGGTCTGTGACCTGATGTCTGATTGAGACTGAGCTGATTGAGCTGGTGGTGGGGTATTTTTTGGGAAGGTAAAAATAAAAGATTTTTCATTTTACAAGCTTCCCGTCCCGATGTATGTCTGTAATCAAATCTTGTAATTAAATTTGACCCACTTCCCGCTTACCACTGAGCTGTTTTGCATGCATGTGTAAATCAGATGACAATGCAAAATTATTACGTCGAGCTGAACTGATAATGGAATCGGAATAGATATATAGAATAAAGGAACTTGGTAGTTAAACGACACCGAATCATACGAGTGCGGGCTCGTATGATTCGTCTTGACGAGTATTTAATATATGTAGGTATACCGAGCTACAAAAGCTTGCCATGAAAAAATGGTTTTCATTAAAAGCTTGTTTATTATTCATAGGATCGCGCTTGACCACTATCTCACCTAAAGACTTAGTGCAGCGGCACATGGGCCACATGCCACAGCCACAAACGCCACCACAGAAAGCTAGAAGCGACCTTTAGTGCCCGTATGGACCACAACAAGAGAGCAGCGGTGATTTGTAGCGTGTGGCGGCCAGCGGCGTCAACCGTGTGCGGCGAATCCATTTAAAATGTATGAAACCTACAGGAAATATATGCCGGTGGAGGCGTTCTGTGGTTGTAGCCGGTGGCCTATGTGCGGCGATCCTTAGATAAAAGTCTTTTCTGTTAGCCCATATAGTCCCACTGCTGGGCAAAGATCTCCCTCTACTCCTTCCAACGATCACTTTTCCTCGCTTTCTCATTCCAATTCTTTAGGAAGCCATCCAGGTCGTCCCGCCATCTTCTTCGTGGTCTGCCTTGGCCCCGCTTTGCTGTGTCCGGGCACCAATCCTGCCAAATGCCAAGAACAAAATGTATGGCGGTGATATTACCTGTCACGTCACTTATCAGGTGAATGAAGAATTCACGAGCTACGAGAGGCTGTGCCTACTCGTTTGATTTTCTTTAAAGCAACTGAAATTACAAGATTGGAACTACATAGTAAGTTAGCTAATCTTACTGCTAGATGTACAAATACATCCTAAATACAGTCTGAAGTCAAAGGTGCAGTTGCACTCTACTAATGCCACCCACTACTGTTCACTGTTGAGCAAGTGCATAGATTTCCGATTAAGTGTCTAAAAGACCAACGGCGAGCTCCTGAACAAAAATTTGTTGGCATATTTTTTTAGCATCCAGTAATGAGACATATACTTTGTAGTAGAAATGGTTCACAACTAGTTTGGTTCTATGCTACAAAGTAAATCAATCATAATCCTTTTCTAAAAATAAATTTTAGACAGTTTAGCATTGGTACAATGCAACTGCAATTTTGTCTCCTGACTGTGTGTCTCTAACTTTAAGCTTATAAAGCACAACACCTAAAAAGTGTGTGCAAAAGCAAACACTCGTACAGACAGAAAGTAATATTCCATATCTGACTAAGTATATACCAGATTAATGATGGTCAGAAAGTTTTCATCCCCGAGGTGCGAGGCGTGGATGAATCAATATCGGGATATGGAACTTGGACACGTAACGTATCTTCACTAATGTTATGAGATATTGAACTTTGTATAATACATTTACGGGAACTTATTCCTATTTTGTGGGTGGTATAACGTATGATTTCTTTTTTATGTTATCAAATATAATTTTATTTTGTATTATCTTCAATTAATATATCTAATTAAGTTATAAGATCACACTTAATATTATTTATTTTTATGTATGATCGGCATAAATATTATGATCATAAGTAAAGTAATGACGAAACCCCACTGTACGGGGCTTCCATTGCTGTCTGCAAAATTTAAAGGATACAAACAAGAAGGAGATAAAGAGGGCTTCGTTTGCGAGCTGTGATCGCTTAGGTACTGTAGCTTCCGTAATCTTCTTCGAACTTAGCCTGTCCGTGTTGCTTCGCCCAGAGCGGGAGAAATAATTAGATGATTTCAAATCTTAAAAATATATTTATGTTCAAAATTCGGTTTCGATATTGGTCTAGGAAATTTAGTCCCGAACGTCACTCAAAACTCAAGAGAGAAAACTAGTTTCAACCAATCAAATGGCCTGAATTTAGTTTTAAGTAATGCTTGAGTATTGAGTGATGATCTGTAATACGGGACTTAGTTTTGGTTACAACACATGTTCCCCCACACATGGTCTTCCATGGCTAGAGTGAATAGGCTCTTAATAAACTAGTGCGCCTCACCATCAACGATTGCATCACTGCTTACCATCAGGTGGGATCGCAGTCAAGTACTAGTTTATATCAGATTAAAAAAAAATTAAAGTGTGGTTAAATATTTTTCTCCTAATAAGGGTGCCCCGTATATGTATATGGTGGAGAACGCTCTTTTAGTAATTTTTTAAATATTATTTAACCAAATTCACTATATTCTTGGTATTTTTACGCAATCATTAGATTATTCAGAATGAGTCAAAACCAATAGCAAATTGGCTGTTGTTGCAAGAACAACCATTATAGTAATCATATGAAGTCAGAACCTGTCAGAACACTATGGCTAATGAGTGCAGCAGTACCTAATGACCTGGTATTAAAGTCCACTCAACGTCGGTTTGACACTGGCCTGCTAAGATTTTAACATAACTTTCAGATAATTACAAAACTAGCGTGCATACTTATTACTTTTCCTTCTGTTTTTTGTTTAGCAAGGTTTTCGCAAGGTTTGTGCATTAAGCCAATGTCAAGATTAGAAAGTATGAAGTTTTCAGTCATTTTAAGTTAGTTTGAGTATGTAGTTTTTGCAGTTTTTGGCAGCAAATGTATCGGGTCAGTCTTCTCGGTAAGCTTCGCTGTGGTAGTCAATACTACAATAATTCTTAGCTCCAATTTACTGGAATAGCACCTGTTTTAATGATTCCGCGTATTGTCCAGCTGTGTACACAGTTGAGATATAAAACTATACCAATTTTACATCACAATTTCCACTAGGAATCAATTTGCGAATAATAAAACAAACTACACTCGACGGTGAAAAATCCCACCAAAAGAAATTTCTTTTCGACTTATTTTTTCTTCTATTTTACTTTGCAGGGTTTGTACATTTAGCCAATGTCATGTTTAAAAATTTTTTTTCCTTAATTGTTAATCATTCTAAATCCAAATTAAAGTTTTTTTTTTTAATGTTAAACTATTAATTCATGAATCCCCAAGCGACCACCGGTGGCCGCGCATCTATTGTCTTACTATTGTGTCTCTAATTGACGGTATCTGAAGGGTTAATTTTATTGTTAAAAGACTAACTTAATCAATCAAATCAAATATCGAGCGTTATAGTCGGGCCAACGAAAGATGACAGTGAATTATTTATTGAAGTCCATATATGGCAGCATTAAAAAAAAAACACTGTCAAAAATGTGTCGTTGACGTTTCTTCAACTTCATTTATCTTGTGTTTACGTAGAGTCAGTGTGAACAGTTACAAAGTTTTTTAATTCGGGCTCCTTTTTGTTGTGTCATCTTTCGATGTTCAAACTCTATCTGCTCATGAAGCGTGAAAAAAAAACTAACAACATTGTCTATTGAAAGAAGATTTAAAAGGGCTGGTATTCAAGCATTGTCCCGTTGAATGGCAATGCTAATTCTACACCACATACAAGTTTCCATAAACATTCACATTACATAATTCAACACGTAAACTTCACAATCATCTTTACATATTTAACGGGTGCAAATACAAAGTTAAAGACAACCTTTTACACGGTTGGATTACCAAAACATCGCCGGAAAGCTTGTAGACTGAAAGAAAAATCCGTAGAATTTGTATACATAATGTTTTAAAGACGAAGAAAAGCGATGGGAATCGCCAGCTGACGTCTACTTCCCTAGTACTACACCGATACATTGTGTGGGACTCGGGAGCATTCGTCACGTTGACTGACATTCAATTACATACCTCGAGCTTACGCAAAGGTCACCCGGATATATCTGCTCGCTTAATGAATGGAGCATTGAGCAAGCTTGGCCGCAAAATTGGTCCCAACTGTTTGAATGTAAGCTTATGGTACATACACAACACAGGTTTTCGGGATAATTGGAAAGAGATTGATAGAAGTTAAAGTGTTATTAAACGACACCATTGCTTAAATGACTTAGTATCCAAGTCAAAACATGAAAAAAGTTCTACGTAGATATATTTTTTTATACCAACTCTGTGTTCTACATTCAAAAATATTTGTTTTTTTTTTAACATTTTATACTTATTAATCATTAATACCTATTCTATTTGTTTTATTTTCATAGTGGTTTCATGCCTTTGCTTCTCCTTCAATCTGTAAAGGTTAAGCGCGGGAAAAAAGCAAATTAAATCTAACCTATTCATTAGTGTTATTTGTGAAAAAATTTGAATTTATGTTTTGAAGAGTTTTTTTTAGAACCTATATGCCATCAGCTAATGTGATTGAGGCAGGAACTGCTTGCAATAGCCTGTTGTAATCTAAGTCAAAATTAAAATGTATGGTAACTTTGAAAAATTTACGGTCAGTGGGTCGTCTTCTGTGGAATATGAACAAAATTGTGTCGTAATTTTTTGAAAAAGTAAGTGAAAAACATCATTTATAACAGTGGAAATTTATATTACTGCAGCACTCGGCTCCATAATTTTCACGAAATTTCACAACGTTTGCAATGACAAAATTTCACTACTTGTATCAAAATGTACTACTATGGCATTATGTTCTTATGCAAAAATCAATTTTGTTTTATTTTACAAACGTTACCAATTGAAAAAAATCTGTCAATAGGTGGAGTTTTACCAAGAAACTTCCATAGCTATACACACAACTTATGGCCACAGTAGGCATTGGCCATGCTGGGCAAGGTTGCCTCATGGTACATACAATTTCCTTCGGTTTTACTTTTGATTTAAATTGGAACTTTATATGAGAGTAAATAAAGAAAATAAACATTATAACCAATTATAACCGAACAACACCGGGTCTATTGGCTAAAGAAATTGATTGGATTCAAGCTCGTAAAGAATAACATTTCAAAACTCTTATTTTGTTTTTAATTGGTGCTCCGGGCAACTATTTCATCGCCCAGTTTTAACGTTGTTTACGAGTTTTATGACGCATGTTGAAAGAAAAACAAAGTCGTTTCAGTAATTTCTTCTCTTGCTTAATTTTCGAAATAATCCGACCGATGTTGGCGCTAGTATTTGAACGCAATTAAAACCGGTTTCTGTTGGTATGACAAATAATAAAATGCTTTATGATTTTTCGCATTTCAACGAAAAATAATGATCGTATCGAATTTTTTGTTTTATTTATGCAGTATAGCGACGTGCTAGGCTGGTTGGGTTCTAAACTGTTGGTGAGATTATCCTTAGCGAATGTCAATCTCTTTTTTATGTTTGTTTATTGTGATCCTCCACAACAAAATATATATGCACAAAAAAACGCAATTTGCAAAGAAATTAAGTTTTAGTGCATTCCTTTAAATTCAGGAGGCCACAGCGTCCTATAAAAGTACATATACTGACTTAAAAGTTATATAAAACGTATAATGTATTAATTTATGTGAAACTAAAGTAGTAGTAGGTACTACCTAAGTTTTTTTAGGTGGGAAATCATTTAATGACATCTCCCACTCTTTCATATCAGACTTTTACTGACTAAAACCCGCTCCTGTTCCTTCTTTGCCTTCGTTCCAGGACCCCGGGATTCTCTTTCACATCACCTATGGCCCCAGTAGGCTACGACCCTGCTAGGCCCCTACGGTTACTGACATCTCAGACTACTTAGGTTAGGTTAATGTAAAACTATAATCAACTAAGTTATTTAATGTATAACTAAAATAAAAATTATAAGAATCCAGTTGCACTATTGCCTTGGCTCTCTTTCACTAACCTCTTTCTCTTCCCCACAGAGCAGGCTGATGTTGGTCGGTGAGTGCGTGCCCGCGTCCTGCGATAAAGGCGCCATCACCTCGCTGCTAGGCGCTGCGGAAGGCGCCGCGACAGCGCAGGCCTCGGCTGCCGGACTCTCTGCCTCCTTCAGCACCCTCAACGTGCGACCTGTCCCCGGGGGCTACGACCTCTTCGCTGACCCTAAGCTGCAGATATTAGGGTAAGATTCTGTATATCATCATCATCAGTCTTTTTAATGTTCGCACTGCTAGGACTCAGGCCCCCTCCCTAGGAGAGGGAATGGGCCGTAATCCACCACGCGGGCCTAATGCGGGGTGGTAAATGTCACATGTCTTTGAATTTTTGATTCTAGGACATGGCGGTTTCCTCACGATGTTTTCCTCCACCGTTTTGAGAGCAGTGTTGATGAAATAAATTACACAAAGTAATGCGCCTGACTGGGTTCGAACTCGTATTATATATATATATAGTGGTATATATATATTACCACTCGGCCACCACTGCTCTCTATTCTCTCACTTGTATATAAAAAGTATACTTATTAGGTAAGGGTAGTAAGAATAACAAATAAAATGGCTTTTTGTCTGAAATTTCCGAGGAATGAAAATTCCAACTTCCTAGTTTTTCCCAATACGGGTCGGCTTCCAGTCTAATAACCTTTTTCCATGGACGACTTTCTATCAGACCACCCCTATCTATAACCCAATTACTGGGTAACACGTTACTCTTTGGATAGACTTATGGCCAGATTTTCTGGCGTCTGAATAGGGCCTGTAACGATTATCAAAGACCAAAATGACAACCAGAATGACAACAAGAACCAACGGTTTTTACGTGCTTTTCGGGTAACCTCAAAATACGCGCTTTAGTCGTGGAGTTGCGGAAAACAGCCCGTTTTACCTATTACCTATTACCTACAACGTGTAACATTAAATGCGCAAAACCTTAGACACCCCAAATGATGTTTTATCCAATTAACCTAATTCTGTAATAAAAAATATTAACAAAAAAATTTAATATTTTATGTGAAGTTTTAGTTACTTTAAAATTCGTATCTGCGTTGAAATAAGAACTTTTATGATCCCGCGTATGCGAAATTTTGATTAGACTGCAACCGTTTGTGTTAGTTTACCAATTTAGGCGGGTTTGTAAACATGATGACTTGACCTATTAATAAATAGACAGGGCAACATTTTTAATGAAGATTTTTTGAAAAATTTAACCTATATTAAATGTGGTTTAATGGATTCTGCTCGTTATTCTGATCAAACTATTTTCAGGTTTTGCGCATTTAAGGTTACACGTTGTATATATAGGTAGTAATGTCATACCTAGTTAAACTTAAAAAAGTACATATTGGTACTGGCCCGGTTTTAACTCTGGGCCATCACACACTTTTTCTGGGTCATCACGATACTTTTCTGATGATAACCTTCATGATTTATTCGTCATGGATTAATTAAACTGGTGGAATACTCTTCGGCTCAATGTTCTACGATTACCACAAGATAGCCATGGGTTTTAATGTTTTGAAAGTAAGAATAGTCTATAGTCTTGCAAGGTCCTTCGTGAGTAAGATAATGATGTCCACAGGCCCAAACAAAAGATGGAGTCAGGTCTTGAAAGGCTACTGGCCTTGTGGTGGTATTATGTTTAGCATTTACTCTGTTAAATCCTAAATGAGCTGATGTACTTGACATGAAATAAAATAACGATTGAAACCGTATTTGTATCTAACATGAATGTAAATTATTTTTAATCCGAAGTTGGTAAATTAAGAAACATCGAATTCTGTAATTATTTCAGAACAAATATTTACCTTGACATATTAAAATGTCAAAGGAACTCGAGCCCCGGTATGAAGGCTAGCAGGAACGGGGTGGGTTGTTAGTCAGTAAAAGTCTAACACTATCTTCCGCTCCACCCAAGAGCGGGGGTTGTCATTGGATGATTTTCGCCCACCGGTAAATATGAGCAAGAAAGAGAGATACAGCTATACACCCTATATAACTTCAATCCTATAATAGTTCAGTTAAGGTCGTAAAATGGATCGCGTTTAAAGATCGTGGAAGCCATATTTTTATTACTTTATCATTGACCTTACAATTTACGCAGATTTGCACACTGAAATATATCTTCAAAATAATACCTAAGTAGTTGAATTTACGAGTACGAGTAAACAAGTTAATTAACCAGGTTAATTATTAAATGAGGTAGCTAGATATATTACGTAGACCTACCTATCTAATTAATTAATTCGTCTCACTGCGTATGACGTATTATGTAAATCACTGATGAAAGCTGGGACTATATTATCTCATCACCATTCAAGGTTGATGTACAACCTCGAGACATTTGCTTAATTAATAACAAAGAATAATTATAATATTAAATGTATAATAGAAAAAGCTTTGCATGAACTAGACATAGTATTGATACCTATATAGATTAGATAACGCGAGTGTTTTTTTAACCGCCTTCATTCAATTCGATTGTATTTTTTTTAATCGATCATTGTGATTGTTTTAAGATTTTTTTCTGTTAATATTTAAGGCTTAGGTACTAAGTCTTTTAAGCCATGTTATCGTAAGGATAGTTAATTTGTTTGCCATTAGAATATGGATGTGCACGTTCTAATGTATTGTAGAATTTGACTGCAAATATGCTAAGTCAACTATCTCGGCAAATTTTGCTGAGGTAGACACCACTACAATAAATAACTCAGCTTCATTTTACCGAGATCACACCTCTTTAAAGCTACACCAATTTTACATCACAATGCCCATTAATTCATGAATCCCCAAGCGACACCCGGTGGCCGCGCATCTATTGTCTTACTATTGTGTCTCTAATTGACGGTATCTGAAGGGTTAATTAGCTTTAATTAGATTGAACGATTCTTTTCTAAAAGTAACACAAACTTTTGTTTTTTTTAGCAACACAACCGAGTTTTGACCTTAATTATTTAAGGCTAATGGATTTCATTAACATTTTAACTTATAACAAAAATAAAAATAAAACTATTGCATAAATTACCTACCCATAGAAATGCACATAATCAAAACATAATAATTATGTCACGGCCGTATATAAATAGTTCTGAATGCAACCAGAAGCATGTATAAATTGTTTCATTTATTAAATTGAATTGCCATTGATACATGTGAATACTAAATATGTATTTAAAACAAATGGCAATGTAAAACATATTTTGCAACTGTAATGTAGGTAGATAGGTGCTGATGGTGGTTACTTGCTGACAACCTTACGGCATAATACGTCCAAGGTTCAGCAAGCAGACTTCTAGCTGAAACAGCTAGCTCGTATGGATTTAGAATTACTTAGTTTTAATTTTGGTTTGAAATTATTTTAAATTAATAAAATGATTGGGTAATTAAGTGCTTCAAAAATCAACATTACGTATTTTAGTCTTGACCTACAGTCACAGACATCACGTAAATATTCAAAGCACGTTTAGAATGTTCCGAATGTCACACATTCACTTCGTTCAAAGTCTTTTACTAAACAAATGTCTCTGTTAAGGTCAGAACTATCATTAGGTAGTTAATAACTCAAACACATTAACATTATTCGATCGTATTGTCTGGCAAAACCTTTACAAAGACTGATGCTGAAACGTTGTAAGACAAAGATGTATTATCTACTGAGCCGTTTAGCAATGCGACCCCAGTACCAACAGCTTTTCCAATCACGTATGTACGATCACGCACATATTCCACAAGGAGAACTTAAGGTGGTGCATCATGACTCACATTTTCACTGTTTTTCATACAACCGCTCATAACTGATTATGACGCTATTATACATTTTTCATTAGATATTTTGGAAACACAGTATCTTGTGGATATTATCTAGGTTTCTGAAAAAACCAATTTCTAAATTTGTGTAAAACTAATCCAGTAAAAATCTCTGAAAATGTTCTATTTTGTATGAACTTTGACACTTCATAATTTGCCTAAAAATTTAAAAAGTCAAAAAGTAATCCTCCAGAGACCTTGCAAATTTTATTAAGATTCTAAATAACGACAACTTTTTCAAAAAACTTTTAAGGGTTTAAAAAAAACAGCTATTTCCTGAAGCAAGTTTTGTGAAATTTTCGAGTAAAACTCGGAATTACCGAATACTAACAGAGTTTCCAGTCGTTATCTCTCTTTTTTTTGCGTTGCCTTTTCGTCAAACATCGCGTTGGATTGCATTAAATGAAGTTACAAGCTTTTAAACCATTTTCGATGTTTACGATAAGCGAGTGGAGAAGGACCCTCTTAAGCTCTAAACTTTAATTCTGTGCAATGAAAACACGTACAATATGGTTTAAATTATTTTAAAATCCAAAATGGCTTCAAGTGTATCTGGCTGGAAACAGCAGCGTGTTGGTTTTAAAAATAATTTCAGTAGATAGGAATGGCAACACTGAAAGCAATTACAGTTTTTATGCACTGTTCACACTGCTTTTTTTTGTTCTTTATTCAAATGTGTAGTTGCTGGCTGTTTTGCGCTAAAGTGCGAGTTTGCCAAAATCCCAGTAGTTAAACAAGGTTCTGAACGAGTGCCAAGAATCTCGTTAGAGGCTCTCGTGGTCGTAGCCGTGCTTGCCTGATAACAAGTGTTTGGAAGCTGTTCAATTTTAAATCATGTTAAGAGCTTTCCTGTTAACAATGTCATTAAAGATTTTGAGAAAAGTTCATGAATCTCGAACTTAGTATTATGTAGTTTCAAGTTTCCGGAAAGCTTTATCAAATAAAACTGTCATCTGCTTGTACTTTTAAATTCACCCTCTTTCATGAAGAAAGAGGTTGCTAGGTACTGTAGTAAAAATTACATAAATGTAGGTAGGTACATAAACTGACGCCTTATTACCATGGGGTAAGCAGAAATAACAGTACACCTGCCACGATACTTACATACTCTACTCTTTATGCTTTGTTTACGTTTATACAAGTACGGGTTGTGAGTACATATTCTTTATTAAGGGTTTGCGTATGTAATTTTCGTTCCATGCAACTCTATCATTGCTCCTCTTTTTGGGACAAGTCATTGCCACAGTCACCTCCACAGATAAATAGAACAGTTTATTTTATCTGTGGTTCCCCGTTCCAGTCGTACTTTTAAAATTCTCTAATAGCGTTATTTTCTTACAGATCCGTGGTGACCCTGGTGCTGATCCTGATGTTTTTCGCGTCTCTCTACGAGGGCTACCTAGAGCGCAAGTACCGGCTCATGAAGGGTGACGACCTCGAAGTGGCCACTGACGTCAACCATAAGCAACCTGTTGGTACTTTCGTTTATAATATCCTTTTTTGCCAGTTGGGCTATAGCAACAAGACAATAAATGATGACAGATTGAATTTTAAGATGGGTCTGTCTTACAGATAGGTATGGAGCAAATAAATGGGTTATTTGGGCTTTGTATATTTAAGAAACAGCTAATACTGATAATTATAATTTACTAGCGGGCCGTGCCGGCTTCGCACGGGCAATAAATATAGCCTATGTTACTCAGGGTGAATGTAACTTTCCAATGGTGAAAGAATTTTTGAAACCGGCACAGTATTTTTTGAATTTATTTATTACAAATATACACACACACACAAAAATACAAATCCCTCTTAATAATATTAGTGTCGAACTTCTCGACACCTTTGCATTGAAATACGTCTGTTATTAAGGATATTATTAATAGTCTTTTTAAGTCATGAAACAAAACCCTCACCACATCTGTCTCTTCATAATAAATGAAAAAATTATAACTAATTGGCTTTTCATACTGTTTTCACAGAGACTGCACAATACTCTTTATTGTAAACCAACTGCTCCCAGCGGCTTCGTCCGCGTGATAGCAGAAAATTATTCCAAGGGAACATACTTCCGGAATAAAAAGTATCCTATGTCTTATTCCAGGACATGGTCTAACCGTGTACCAAGTTTCATCAAAATCGGTTTTGCCATTTAGGCGTGAAGACGTAACAAACAAACAAACTCACTTTCGCTTTTATAATATTAGTAAGGATATAGAAAGAGTGGATCATGTGGACGGTTTAAGTGTCTTTGCTATAACATACACCTTACCTCGGTTTTCCTTACCGAGAGTTTTAAAGATTTCTAACACCCTGGCGAAGCTGGAGTGGACCCCTATTTGAGATATTTATATTTTTTTAGATGTAGTCTATGTTCACCTCTATCATTGGAGCTTTTTTACTTCAATTGCCTGATGCAATAGCTATTTAAAAAACAATAATAAATCCAGGTCCCTTAAGATTTTAGTTATCCAGGTTTCACTAATTATGTAGAAGCAATAATGATAAGGCTTTACTGACACCAGAATTCTCGACTGAGTAGTTACAAATAAAATGCTTGTATTAATTTGATTTATAATAACTCATACAGCCAATCACATCAGCTGACTCACGTTTGACAAGATTTATCACACTAATTTTGACATAATTCTCGTCCCAAAAATTGGACCCAAAATTTCGATGTGTGCGTGATGATGTCGGGTCCGACAGCAATAAATTAGGATGACCTGCAAATAACGTGATTGCGACAACAAGGAAAAACCATTTCCACCGATCCACAGATGTGTTTGATTAAACATACCATGTGATTGAGCATGGCGTGTAACAAACTCGCACGCTCGTCCCAGGGCGAAAGGTCGCCGTATTTTTCAGCCAGCGGTTCCATACAAATTAATTAGAAATAAGCCCAAAAACAAACGTGACCGAAGTCCAAAGGGCATTGTGCGGTCCACAAAACAGTAAAGGGACATTTATTATTAAACCGAAAAGTTCCGTACCCACTCAAATATTAAAATCTCCAACTTTTTAACAGGAATCATTGAATTTTTATTAAGTCCTTTTTTAAACCGTTGTTTCTCACAATGACTTTTCTGTTTAATCAAAATGGAAGTTTTGTTTTTATATTCTTTTAAGCTTTTTACAGCTTTTCTGCAATGTATTTTTAGACTGGAGGAGTCTAAAATCAGTCAATATTCAGCTCTTGGGGCGATTGTTGCCTTTAATAATGCTCTAATAACTCTGATATACTGCAACCAGCTACCATATTCAGCTCACAGTGCCCCTAGCCAAGCTGATAATCGAAAACTACAAATGTACGGGAATGAAATCATCTCAACGCTCAGTCACGTGGTCAGAACAAAAGATTCGAGGGCGTGGCCAATTCGAAGCGTTCGACGCAAGCGAGACAGTTGTAACTTGGCTAAAGGGCAGCTGATTAATTTGTGCCCAAATCAGAGTTATATCAGCTGAGTAGGTGCCTCTAACACTTTTATTCGGCAGGCTTTAATAATAATAATATAATAATAATAATAAATTCATTTATTTCAGGCTAGAAAACCCATAGTAAAAAATACAGTAAAGTTAAAAAAAGATTTTTTTTTTTCATAATAATATTATAAATTCAGATTTAGTACAAAGTCAGATAACTATATAATAACAATGTCAGATTCAGTTCGATAATTTATAAAATGTCAAATTTAGTTATATTAATACAATGTCAGGTTTTGATAAATACGTTAATACTAAAATGTCAGATTCAATTCAACTGCTAAAACTAAAACTAACTAACTAAAACTGCTTTTACAGCTTATGATTCCTTTGTGGATAGTGATACAGCTACTATAAAGCGTTTCTATGCTACTTGGGACACCTTTAAAATCCCGCCTTCGTGCTCCGCTCAAAAGAGCGGCAGAAGTCTTTTTTTTAGATTTTCCATCTAAAAAACATCTTTAAAATAAGTTAACCCATTTTAAATTAAAAGATACTTAATAGGTTATCAACAGCTATATAATAGGTTTTCAGCTTTATAATAATAGGATGTCAGCAGCATCGAAAATAACCGACCCGTTGAACCAGGGCATGGCCTGAAGTGAACGGGTGAACGGATCCATTGTGCCATTCAATGTTTTGTCCACATTTTTCCTATATTCGCACTAGCTAGCCTTGATATTTCAATTAATAGGCAAATTTTAGACTCTCCATATTGAAGTGGCACAAGAATTAATTATGAACAATCAATTTTGTTGATCAACCTATGTTTTGACTATCGCGTACTTGAAAAGTTCAAATAAAGGTTAGCTTACAATTATAATAACTTTTAGATTAAGTGTCAAAGGATTTTCTGAAAGGGACATCCATAGTCAAACGAAAAGGGCAACTGAAGGACACAGGTGTGGTTACCTAATGTAACTTGGAATAAAGCTGAAAGAAAAAATGAAATAATAATTAGTTATCCGGTGTAGTAATATCTATTTTAGCTATTTTAATAGTAGCTACACTATACCGGGCAAGCCGCTAAGTAATCAAACACAAATGTCAAATGGAGCTATTATATTTTTGACATCTTTGGTCAGTAAAAGTCTGACACGCCCTCTCGGTCCACCCAGAGCGAGAAAAGTCAATGAATAATTTCCCATCTTAAAGAAGAAGTGTTAGGTACAGGATGGCTTTACTAAAGATACGAAGCAGGAAATAAATGTTATCAGTGCTGTAAATGGCGGATCCATTATTATCATCATCAAGGTATCGCCTCAAGGATACGGATGTGGGTGGCTCATCGCTATCACGGACACGCGATTAACGATCTTGATTAAAAACGGAATAAGGGTCATTTGGATTTCACAGTCTAATTTTGTTTACATTCAGCACAGATTTTTATTTAATTTTTTAACATTAGGAACAATTAATGTAATTAGTAAAAATATTGCTGCATTCTCCGTATTTTAACAAATAAAATTGATGAGAGATTTAATATATTTTATAATGAATTGTCAGCTTTGTGAAACAAATGTTTTATATTATTTTATACAACATTCGTTTTAGTATATGCGAAACCTGAAACACGTATTTAGTATTTTATGTAAAGATTCTATGTACAAAATTACCACTACTGTACATGAAGTTTAAATAAATAAATAAAAATCACAAAGTTATAAGTTTGTTATGTCAGCAAAAATACATAGTCATCATGCCATCCAGGTGACTGAGGGGTAGTTTTGCAGCACTTGCATCCAGCTATTTGCTGGTTCCTAATACCCGCTATGACCTGCCGTGACCTGAGTTGTACTTAGTGTCCGTCGTGTCCAACTTGTGACCTTTTTAAATATGTATTTTTAGGTAAAAATATAACATGGTGTAATCCATTCACTTACTGATACTGAACAAAAAATATTTTGTTTCGCATAAACTAAAAATAATGTTGTATTTATTAGTCTACTAGCTGCTCCCGGCGGCTTCGCCCGCGTGGTAGCGGAAAATTATCCCAA
The DNA here is from genome assembly GCA_949319445.1 of Mythimna lalbum. Taxonomy (NCBI): domain Eukaryota; kingdom Metazoa; phylum Arthropoda; class Insecta; order Lepidoptera; family Noctuidae; genus Mythimna; species Mythimna lalbum. The sequence goes on along the minus strand of OX439346.1, from coordinate 16,377,209 downwards.
GGGAACATAGTTCCGGGATAAAAAGTATCCTATGTCCTATTCCAGGACATCGTCTATCCGTGTACCAAGTTGCATCAAAACCGGTTTTGCCATTTAGGCGTGAAGACGTAACAAACAAACTCACTTTCGCTTTTATAATATTAAAGTAAGGATTAAATTTTATTTAGTGTTTACCTTTCTTACTGGACCTCAGTCATTAAGCAAATGTTTATTTATTAAGGTATCTATCACTGTAATTAGTTATCAATATTTTCCCAAACCAACAATTGTGTGAAAAGGGTTTAGGATGCTTTTCCATTGTTCGCAGTCAATGAACACTTCTGACGTACCGATATTTGCAGGCTAATAACAATGGGCCAGCTGCCGATGGGAAGCCCGTGGTGACCGCAGACAATGGCGACAGGGACCTTCGGCGGGAGACTTGCGGTGAGTACCTAATGCGCGTTATGTGGGACAGACTCGCTAGACACATCATAATATAATATCTTATCATATAGGCGGAAGTTTGTGTGTATAAGTATTGTTTTGTTATCTACTCTATCACGCTCGAATAGCGGAACAGATTTGTATGAAATTTAGTACAAGGGTAGACAATCTTCTGGAAGTATTTTCTCTGCAGTATTTTTCCTTGGGATAATTGACACTTTCTAGTGCTGTTATATAAAATGTTATATCAATATACATACATACAAATATAAACTCACGCCTATATGTGGGTACAAAACGCCAACTTCTACTATCCTTAGTGTCCCCGCACACGGGCCACAAAAAAAAGCTAGAAGCGGTCAAAAAAAAAGCTCAAGCGCGTGACAGTTTGTGGCCATGCGTGCAGTATCATAATGGACTCTGACTAAGAAGGATTAAATGCGCAAATGGCATGGCATTTTGGCCGCACAAAAAACGCTCCCACAAAAAAAAAGCGAGAAGCGGCTTCAAGCTTTTTTTTTGTGGTGGCTGGCCGCCGCATACAAGCCACATAAAAAAGGCCGCCTCAAAAAGAAGCTTGAGGCGGCTTTTTTTTTTATGCGGCCCGTGTTTGGGGACACTTACATACTCCTTCTGCTTCATACATCGGGTCATGTACGTATGTTTTTTAGGTCCAGCTTTCAGAAAAAAAAAGCAATTATAAGTTAATTTTTTTATAAATGGTCTTTGAAGAACCCTCCTCGTCCCTGAAGACTTTCTAACGTCGCTAAGTAATTACTGATAATAATTATGAAGATAATGAAAAATATGCAGACCTTTTAATGGACCCCAAACAAAGGAACCACAGACAATGAGCCCGGCATGATATAGGGACCCCAAAATTTATTTGTTTTCTCTCAACAAAACGAGAATATATTAAAGATAATGAACCCAAAGCTTTATAAGAACTTTCCCAAAAGATAATTATCAAATTACGAAACTACTTATTCAAGGAATTATGCAGAAGAAATACTGACGAAAGTTTCCACTTTGTTCGGATATAAAAAACCTGCCAATTCTTCATAGCTCTGAAAATAAACTTTGTTCATAAGCCGACAATTAAAAAGTTTGAAGAAGTTTGAAGTCGTAAGGTCAAGGAATAGAATCGCCGAGAGGCATAACTTTACGACCAGCTCGCAAATTACGACTGGGTTTTTCATTTGTAAGACATAATAGTATGTATATAACACGTACGAAGGAGATTTATTGAGAACTAGCTTTTGCCCGCGGCTTCGCTCGCGTTAAATTCTCCTATTTTTGAGAAGTGGGGGGTTAGAAAGAGACAAAAAGTAGCATATGCCACTCTCCTTCCCTTCAACTATCTCCACTTAAAAAATCACGTCAATTCGTCGCTCCGTTTTACCTTGAAAGACGGACAAACAGACACACACACTTTCCCATTTATAATATTATTACGGATTTCTCGTATGTTGGAAGCATTTGAAGTGTGCACGGGAATTGCATGACATGATTCCGCCAACTCCTCGAACAACCCGATGTACGGCGAGTATCCACCCTAACGTTGTTAAAACCTCTACGGTCCGAACACAGCGTTTCGCCTCGTTCATTTATACCGCGTACATCGAAGGACTGGAACAATTTGCCTTATGCGGTATTTCCTTCTGATTATATTTTAGGTGTCTTCGAGGCTAGCGTGAATAATCTCTTAATAAATTGCATCACTGCTTACCATCAGATGGGATCGCTGTCAAGCACTAGTGTATAAAAAATAAAAAATGTATATCTCTTTTTACCTACATGTACGTATTTTTTTGCAAAACTCATCTAGATAGCTATTCAAAATGTATTCCCTTGGTTATAGGAACTCGCTAAGGTGGTAATCGCTTGCCAGTTATATTAAATACAGTAATAATTTCAGCCGATTGAGAATAAGAGAGTTTACATTCGGAGATTAAGCCAGTATTACCTGCGTACGTAACAATAGTTGATACTATGACTAAGGCTTACTATCCACGGACGCGTAGCTTCATAGACGCGTATTTGTCTGTACACGCTTTTTTTACGTGGGAAATCTTCCAATGACTTCTTGCGCTCCAGGACGGGGCGTGTGAGACTTTTACTCATTAAAACCTCCTTCGGTTTTGCTGACATATCTTTGAGGCGCGTGTGAAACTTTATTATTGTGATATTTGACGTCCGGACGGCGACCCACTAATTGCTCACCGTCCGCAAGCTCACGCGCCTACGGTGTCTGGAAGTCGGGGTTGTCGGGATTCCGTCGGCGGCTAGGGCGTAAGGCAACAGACGTCCTCACGCTCCAGTCGCCATTATAAGCTTTGTGTGTAAGCTGTGAGCAGGCATACAATAAGCGTATAAAGACGAATACGCGACTATGAAGCTATGCGTCGGTGGACAGAAAGCCTAACATGGAACGAGTCTATACGGGCGATGCTATGAAACATAACTAATAGCCATTCGCAGCGCTAATGGCATGTAAAGTAACACTAATGTTGTGGCTATATGTCTGCTAAGTGAGTTATCAAGCGGGCATTAGGCTGACGGTGACGGCATTTCCCCGGAGACAACCATCTACTTAATAAGTATTAGACTAAATTTTAGCTAATGTGACGAGTTAGCGAAGTGTAATCTACACCGCCATTTCACCTACTAAGTTAGGCGCCAGATGACCGTGAAATAACGGTCATCATCAGCCTTTTTAATGTTCCCACTGCTGGGACTCAGGTCTCCTCTCTACGAAAGGGAATGGGTCGTAATCCACCGCGCTGGCCCAGTACGGGTTGGTGAATGTCACATGTCTTCGAATTTTTGGTTGTAGGACATGCCGGTTTCCTTCACCGTTTTGAGAGCAGTGGTGATGAAATAAATTATACAAAGTAATGCGCCTGGCGGGGTTTAAACCTGCGACCGACAACTCGTAAGTCGGAGGCATTACTATTCGGCCACCACTGCTCCAAAATAACGGTCATTGACCCTCCTCCTACATTTGTTCATATTCTTAATTTCACGGAAATAAAGACATAAAGCCGTCTTGAATCGACATTATTGTGATCCTTTACGTAATCTAGTAATTAAAAGCAGTTCATTGTTTGTTTTTCGGGTACCCTACGCAGATGTATTAGGAAAAAGTCAATGTACTTCATTCTACGGTTATCTGGCGCCTTCTGTAGCTTATTAGCTTCTATAGGAAAAATTCTGTAGTATGACGTCATGTTTGGCAATTGATTGCTGTGTGGAGTGTCGCGGGTTCCGGGAGTCTCGCATGCAACAAAGATTAGTATGACCTATAGATGGTTCGCCGCCGCCGCCGGGATTCCGATCCCGATTTCCGGCCACCGTAGACTTGGGCTCGCGGACGGCGAGGCATGGGTAGCTCTCTGTCCGATAACTGTCCGGACCGAACCCAAGACGTCGACGGCGCGCACTGTTTCCGCGCGCCTCAAAGAGTTGTCAGCGACAGGAGGGGCCAGGGTTATCCGAAAGGAACTCGAGGCCCGGTATGAAGGCTAGAAAGAACGGGGTGGGGTTTTTAGTCAGTAAGAGTCTGACACTATCTCCCGCTCCACCCAAGACCCAAGGCAAAAATCATCTTATGACAACCCCCGCGGGTTGTCAGATGATTTTTGCCCACCGAAAAAAAAAACTTATAGATGGTTATTCCAAGTCTGGGTGTCTTGTGTATGAGAGTAAACTAAACTTTTAAACAATTACCGAAATGTAAAATGTGTTGTGAATAAGTCGTTGGTGTTCTTAATAAATAAATGTGTTTACATCGTTGTGCACTCACGATAAATTACAAGGACATGGAAAAGTAAAAAAAATACGATTTCTCCAACTCAACAAATCCTTTTACAGATTTATTTTACAAAACTGTACCACAGGATATTGCATTGTGAATTTGTGAAACAATGTTATCCAATTGAGTCGCGATTTATTGTTTATATGGCAACTCTTAAAAATAAACAGCAAAGTGAAACAGTCGACTCAATAAATCGGAAACAAGAATCAAAGCAATTTCTTTGTTCTAGGAAAACGTTCAAAGAACTTTGAAGTTCTTTGTGTAACTGTAGAACTTATCTTTATTTCAATATCAAAGTTGTTCTTTTCTGTGTAGGGGTGTGGTCGGAGGTACTACTGTCGTTCTCCATCCTGTCGAACGGGCGCACGATCCTCAGCACGGACCCTCCCAACGACGGGGCACTTACATGTCTTCACGGAATGAGGTACCTACATTTCTTTTACTACGGAACTTTTTTCGACCCGTTTCAGCTTATGTAAGTATATCAGCTTATCTATATATATAATAAAAGGCGAAACTGACTGACTGACATCAACGCAGAGCCGAAATTACTGAGACTTGAAATTGACACTTGCACAAGGCTTTCTTTTGTGATTAGGCAAGCATTAAGAAGAGGTTTTTGAAAATTCAAGTTTTAAAGAGGTGTAAAGGGAGAAAGGTGTTTGTATGTAAAATTTAATTATACTTGAGACTAGTATCCCAAGTAAATAAATAAGTTTTTATTATTTGTTTTTCAAAACTTCTCCTATAAAACGGTTTAGGGGGTGTTAAAGGTTGTATGGGTGATTCTAGTTACTTTTGTTAATGAACTTGAAACTTGGCACAAAGTAAGTATAATCAAAAAGACTGTCTTTTTTATTTTTTCAAAACTAGGGTCTAAAGGTCATTTAGGAGTTGATAAAGTTTTTATGAAAACATTTTGGCGAATAAAGTCGCTGGTAAAGTGCTAGTGTGAGAATATGAATGTAAAAGATCCATTTTGTTTTACGTCAGCATGTCCACTTCCTATCTCGGTCGGCCCAGAATTGATCTACTCTAGTACATAGTGCCCATTGGTCTAAATTGTTTGTACTAAACCCTGATTGGAGCGTATTCTCCGTAGTTTAGTTTTACGTATTGACACGTCCAGTGCAGAACGAGGTCTAAAACGCCCCGTATATGTCTTCCTGGGGGTGCGGTGAAGAAAAACTTTATCTTTTCTGCCGTGCGGACATTGTAACGTTAATTTTAATTGGTTTGGGAAAGAGATGAATATATATTTATATAAGATACTACTCAAACTCAAACGCGTTCGCGTGTGATTTCACTCCATTTCGGTTGCGGTTGTCCAAACACCAAGCGAATGAAAGATTATAAAATATTGAACGTTTTTTTTTTATAGGGTAGGGTATTTATCTAAGAACGTAATAAGAAGTTCTTCATAAAGTAGTTTGTAAATATCGAAAAAAAGTTCCTTTAAATAGCTATGGATATAAAATGGTTAAAACAGAACGCAGTGGTGTATTTACTATAATCCGGGTTCACTGTGACCCTTTATCGGACTTGGCCAAAAAAGTTTTTAGTTTCTTAAACATTACGGGGTCTAATGAGCCCCTTGCCTTTTTCAAACGAGGTCTTAAACGCCCCGTACCGCAGGAATTGAAATAATACAAAATTAAGTGCCGCTGTATGATTGGTTTTCCTACATAAATCACTATTGAATGGGATATTTGTTGTACTTGTAATGAATAACTGTAGAACTTTAATAGAAGCTTGCTTATTAATAGTCTAGGTATACAATCAATATAGATTAATGTGCCTAGTTAGCTCTTAGTGTTATCACGGCGCGGAAACTAAAGTTAATCAAAGTTTAGTGGATACAGTAAAGTCGTAAGTATGTAAGTACATATGTTGGGTTCCTGTTTTTAGTGTAAATGAACTGTTACGGCTTATTGTTTTGGGTAGTTTTGAGTTTTTGAGTCCATAATTTCGACAAACGGCTCAAGTTCTCGTGGGGTCGATAATTCTAGATTTGAGCTTTTATTACGAATTTACCATTATGTTGGCCATGGAGTGAATTAGAACCAGGATTTATATATAGGATGTAATTGACACGTCTCCGCAAATTTTAAGGGTTTGCTCAGTAAAGAAAACTTCCACTTCCAGATTTTTTTTCCTGAAACAAAAAAAAAAAAATTGACCTCTTCATACAAACTGTCCAATCAAGTTTATAATTTTGTATGGAGATGCCGATTTCTTTTTTCGTTTCTGTTGTTAAAGTTTCCGGAGTCCTGTCCCATACACCTTGTATAACTTATGGTAGCCATACATGCTATACTTGACAGGTTTGCCTGTACAGTTGAGTTTTACAGGTAAACCGGAGCGTGTATGTTGCTCAACTGTGCAGGTTTCCACACAAGCTTACCTGACAGGTATAACTGTACAGGCAAACCTAACAGGTATACCCTAGCGTGTATGGCTATATTTATACCCCAGGGAAACGTTCTACCGGGACAACGTTTCCCTGGCTTAGGTTAGGTTTTGTATTTAACTCACAGACTAAACCAGCTACTACAGTAAGTTTAACTGTAGAAAGTCTCACACTGTCTTCAATTCCAGGTTCATGTCGGTGATCTGGGTGATAATGGTGCACACGTACCTGACCATCTTCTACGTGGCCGACAACAAGGTGATGCGCGTCATCACCGAGCGGAACTTCTGGTACCAGTCCGTGGGCAACGCGTCCTACTGCGTCGACACCTTCTTTGTTATCAGGTCAGTGTATATACCGTGGCCGGGTTTATCCACCGGGGCCGGGTCTATCCGAAAGGAAACTTGAGCCCCGGTATGAAGGCTAGAAGGAACGGCGTGGGGTTTTTAGTCAGTAAGAGTCTGACACTATCTCCCGCTTAACAAAATATTAAAAAAAAATCGTTGCACAGTGCTGTGTGGATGTTGTATATGTGCGTTCAGAAACATATAAACTCACATAAATAACACCCAGACCCAGAACACCCAACTGCAAGCCGTACAAATGTAACACGGAAAAACCGTGCAGGCATCGAACCCGTGACATACACCGCACCAGCTGATCTCTCAACCACTACGCCAACCTCGCTGTCAAAGTTGACATTTGACAGAGAGATGTAAGCTCCATACACCACAGGGTTACAAAGGCTGTATTTTTTATTAGAAGGATGATATTTAATATCTATTATTCATTTATTGTGTACGTACACCTACCATAGTGTTGTCTTTATTACCTGAAGGTTGGCTGGCAGAGAACGCCTTGTTGCGCTAAGTCCACCTATTCCACTACTGTTTATGAAGTTTTAAATATTTTAAACACTGTAGGGCAAGAATACCTGGAAAAAGTTGGGGGAGCCCTTTGCCCAGCAGTGAGACAGTACACGCTTTCAAAAAAAAATGCAGTAGTACCTACACAGTAATATGAACGAGTTCATGATCATTATTGAGACACGTATGTACTTACTTCATAATCACAAAATAATCATTAAATAACTCAAAACCATGCGAAAGATCTTCATACCAGTCCATTCATGGTTACGTGATTTTAAAACACACTTAACATTTATATAATAATGTAAAATGGGTTTGTTTAACACATTAACTTGCTAAACATTGGCCTTGAGAAGAACTAGAAAGTAAACAAACTAATTAATATTCATATCCTCGTAAAGATTTATAGTCATACATTTAATTTACCTACACACATATACATATACTGGTGGTGGCCTAGAGGTAACGACCCTGACTTACAAAGTGTAGGTTATGGATTCAAACTCAATCAGGCGCATTACTTTATATAATTTATTTCATCAGCACTATTATCAAAACGGTTAGCAAAAACATCGTGAGAAAACTGTCCCCCTTGCCAAGTTACAACCGTTTCGCTTGCGCCGAACGCTTGAAGTTGATCTTGCCGCCAATTCTTTTGGTCTGACCACGTGACTGAGCGTTGAGATGACGTCATTCCCGTACATTTTAAGCTTTCTAGTAGCGTTAACTATTGCAGATTAGCAAGTTGGCTAGGGGAACTGGCATGTCCCAGAATCAAAAATACTAAGACGTGTGACCTCCACACTGGACACGCGTGGTGCATTACGGCCCATTCCCTCTCCTAGAGAGAAGGCCTGAGTCTAATTAGGTTATGCTATGTTACGTATATATGTTTCTAACATACGCTCTTCGAAGGCATTTTTATTACCAATACAATTTAATAGATTTTCGCCTGCTGCTCCTAAAGCGTAAAAGGTTTTTGATTTTCCGGTATAAAAATACTTTCTTACCTCATTTTATACCTCTAGAGTTACGAAATTCCGCTTTAACATTCCATTAAAATCGTTTCAAACGTTTAGCTGCGAAGTTGTAAAAGAAAAACTTTCATTAACTTTCTATAAGAGGAAACAATGCCGACTTGACCTCAATTATAAGTTAAGGCGTATGTATTTATGTAAATTGTGGTAATATTTAACTTTTGCTATCACTTTGATATATATGAATCAGAAGACCTACCATGAGATCTTAATGCGATTCATTTGACGACCTAAACTACTGAACTGTTAAAGGGATGGAGCTATATCGGGTGAATAGTCTCATCCCTCTTTCTCGCTCGCACGCCTGACATTTTAACACGTTATGGTAAGACCCCAGGTACTGGACAGCTTGGTTGGGGCAGTGCGTGAGCGATTGGCGTACGGATAAAATATTTGTAGCTAAGGCCTGCAGATATTGTTACGGGTCTGAAAATATTGTGTAAGTTAGTTCACATGTTTTTAAACGCACCTACTACAGGAGACAATCTGTGTAAAAAACATACAGTAAAAGTTTATTTTTTCGTTGTATGTGAAGGAACCCAATTCATTACCGCTTATCTAAGTGTCCACACATTTTCGCTTCACAAACATTTAGGGTCCTGTGTGGGTAGACACAGGGTAAACACAGTTTTTTTGATAGCTCCCAGTTTTTATCGATTTTAATTTATTTTAAATTGATTTTTTAATGTTTTAATAGTATTTCATTATTATTTACCACCCTTCGCTCACTATCTATTATTTCCAAAGTTTTTTCTTCTATTATTTTTATTCTTACTGCACTTCAAAATTATGGACACCAAATTGACTACAAGTTTGGAGGATTTGGAACAGCTTTTTAAGTCTCGTATGTCGGAGTATGAGAACAGGCTGAACACTGCATCCTCTGAAGTCCGACCTGCAGCTACACCGGACATCTCGGCATTAACAAGTGAGTTCACAGAGTTCAAGTCATTTGTCTGGAAGGCACTCTCCAAAATCAAGAGCCAAATCGAGATGCTGTCGCTTGGCTTCGACAGACACGAAACCCTAATGAGGAGGAAGGTCCTCTTGTTTCATGGAGTCGCGGAGCATCCTGGTGAGAAGTTGCTTGATGTAGTTAGGGGGGTATTAACCGACCAAATGGGCATGTCCGAAATCGGCAAGGAGCACATCCATGTTTGCCATAGATTGGGCTCTACAAAAGGCAAGGCTCGGCCTATTCTGGTCAGAATGTACACTACGGAGCACCGCCATTTGATCTGGGAAAGTAAGAAATCCCTAAAAGGTACGGGTATCACCATCTCCGAGTTCTTAACGCATATAAGACACCGCACGTTTATGGACGCACGCAAGCATTTTGGTATGAAGAGTTGCTGGTCGGTGGAGGGCAGGATCGTGATCGTCGCACCCGATTCCAAGCGTCACAAGGTTGAAACTCCGGGTGAACTTCGGGTACTGATTTCACGCTTTCCAAATGCTTGCGGCTCTGGTAATGCGGCGCAATCTGTGGAACAAACTCCGCCAAAGAATGCGAGCCCGCCTGGGGTCGCTCCTACACCTTCAAGAGGGCAGAGAAAGGCGCGCCGGCGCAATAATTAAAGTTGTTGTTGTCCCGCACTGTCGCCGAGTTACTTCGTAACTTTGGAGTGTACGATTACTTAACTAAGTTTCTCAGTCGGTAGCAAATCTATTGTAACTTTTTTTTTTTTTTTTTCCTCTTTCTTTAACACCCACATTGTAATACTGAATAACTTATTCAAATTCATGTCGGTACACATAATGTTAAAACTTTTTCTTTTTGTTATGACAAATCGATTGGACTGGGGCGGCTGTTAAATGTCAGCAAGTGTCAATGTCAATTTTAACTTGACGTAAATTGTTGCGTTCCAGTTCCGTTATTTGTAATATGTCAGTTTTTTAGCATAGTTGTTATTCGTTACACGCAAAGCAATTGTGTTACATCTTGTGTTGTTAGATTTTGTTCGTAGTTTTTATTTATATTTTTTTTTTTTTTTTTTTTTTTTTTTTTTTTTTTTTTTTTTTTTTTTTGGTTTATAATTTGTTAATTTCTTCCAATACACCAGTGAGTAAGGGTGGTTGTTTTGAAAGCAACCAGCAGTTTATTTAAAATTTTAATTAATTTTTTTTTTTTTTTTAGGTACATATTTATTTGAATATCGTATTTATTATATCGTATTTATTTATGAATAGTCCAGGCGACTTAAATGACAGCTTTTTCTCGTGTTCTTCGACTTCCAGTTTTGTTAGTGCGGACAGTGAGACTTCGTTTCGTACTTTGCATGACAACCTCTCCACTCTCGTTTCCAACTTTCCTAACAATTTGCACATAGCTCACATTAATGCACAGAGTGTTCCTGGCCACTACTCCGATCTTCTGGCATCCTTTAGCAGTGTTCATCTTGATGCACTTTTGATATCAGAAACCTTTCTCAAGCCCTCTCTCCTTTCTACGCACTATGCACTCCCTGGCTATGTTCTGGTCAGAAATGACAGGACTGGTAAGGGTGGTGGTGGTGTAGCTATCTATATACGGGCTGATATACCACACAAAATTGTAACTCTGTCTCCATCTCAGTATTCTGGGTCGGCTGAATTTTTATTTTTAGAAATTACAGTAAATCACTCGAAAATTTTACTTGCAGTATTTTACTCCCCTAATCTTCACATTAACTATTTTGACTCTTTAGAGTCATCTCTTAATAATCTTTGCCCATCGTACGAACATGTAATTTTGATGGGTGATTTTAACACATGTTTGCTTAAAGATGATTCTCGTGCACTCAAACTCCGCTCTCTCCTCTCCTCCTTTAACCTCGAAATTTTACCTCTTTCTGCGACACATCATTCTCCAAACTGCACGCCCTCTCTTCTTGACTTAATGATCGTTTCTTTGCCTCACAATGTTGCTGAGTTTGGGCAGCTCACTGCAACCTTCTCTTATCATGACTTCATATATTTATCATATCGTATTCGACCTCCCAAACGTAAGCCTCGCTTTTGTTATCTGCGTAATTATAATGGACTTGATTTGGAGGCGTTGACGCGTGATGCAGGAAATATTGATTGGTCCTCCGTCAGTGACAGTACCAATGTCGACGAGAAGGTAAACTGCTTCAACTCTATTATGCTGACTTTATATGATAAGCATGCGCCACGTCGGCGAGTCAAAATTAAGCATGATCCTGCCCCGTGGATGACTGCCGAAATTAAAAGCGCCATTGCCCGTAAGGAGAAAGCTAAGAGTAGGTTCAGACGTAAGCCCACGGAGCAGAATCTTGCTTTCTTTAAAACTCTGCGTAACCACTGCAATCGTCTGTGTCGAGATGCAAAGAGACGCTATTTCCACGATTCTCTTGTTGATCGTAAATCCTCTGATGTCTGGAAATTCCTAAAGACAGTTGGTATTGGCAAATCTAATTCTGTTACCTGTAAAGACGTAGACTTGGGCGCTCTTAATAAGCATTTTTCTCTTCCTCCTATCGCTTTGAATTCAAGTGTTAAAGCTTCCACTCTGCATGAACTTTCCAAATTGTCATTGCCGAACTGTCCTACTTTTAATCTTAGCCCGGTTACGGAAGATGATGTCAAAAAATCCCTCCTTGCTATCTCATCTTCTGCTGTAGGCCATGACAATCTGTGTTCGAGAATGATAATCCCTATTCTCCCACAACTGCTATCCATTCTCACTCATATTATTAATTATTCCCTATACTCGGGCACATTTCCCTCAGCCTGGAAGCAGGCTCATATAATACCACTTCCCAAAATAAATAATCCATCGTCCTTATCTCACTTCAGACCCATCTCCATTTTGCCTTTCCTTTCTAAAGTTCTCGAACACATTGTTCATGGTCAAATCACCAGATACCTATCTTCTAATTCTATAATTTCCCCTTATCAATCTGGCTTCCGCTCTGGTCATAGTACTGTGACTGCACTTCTGAAAGTCACTGATGATATTCGCTTGGCTATGGACAACAAATCTCTTACTGTTCTAGTCCTACTTGACTTCAGTTGTGCATTCAACTCGGTAGATTTTGACATACTGCTTGGAGTTCTTGAGTCTATTAACTTCTCTTCCTCTGCTTTGGCTTGGTTCAACTCTTATCTTCGGGGTCGCTCTCAGTGTGTCCGCCTTGATGAGATTTTCTCTGATTGGTGTGATCTCACTGCTGGTGTTCCTCAGGGTGGCGTTCTCTCTCCTCTTCTTTTCTCTATATTTATCAATACTGTTTCTAAGGTTATCACTTCCAACTTCCATCTTTACGCAGACGATTTGCAACTGTATCGACACTTCACATTGGCGGAGGCGGAATCAGCGATTAATGCCATGAATCGTGACCTTGAGAGTATTGATCAGTGGGCCAAGTCTTTCGGCTTACTGGTTAATCCCTCAAAGTCCCAGGCTATGATCATAGGTAGTCGATACTTTCGCAATGAGCTTGACATTTCTACCTTGACGCCACTATCCCTTAACGGCTCGTCTATTGCGTACACTGACACAGCTAAGAATCTAGGTGTCTTAATTGACAGCAACCTTTCTTGGCGAGCACAGGTAAACGAGGTTAGCCGTAAGGTTCACTATTCCTTTCACAGTCTTAAATCCCTTCAAAAGTTTCTCCCATTTAAAACCAAAATTTTTTTAGCTCAAACTCTAATTCAGCCGATCATCGATTATGCTGATGCCTGCTACCTGGATGCCACTGAGGAGCTATTAAATAAGCTTGAGCGCTTGCAAAACTTGTGCATCCGTTTTGTTTTTGGTTTAAGAAAATACGACCATGTCTCCCAGTTTCGCAAGGATCTCAAGTGGCTCCCTATCCGTCTTCGTAGGAACACTCGGGTATTATGTCTCCTGTACAACATCCTATTCAATCCTGCTTATCCTGGCTACTTGCGTGATCGATTTTCGTTCACTCGCCCTGCCGATGCCCCATGCAGATCCCACCTTAAATACCATCTCAATTTCCCAGCCCATAAAACCCATTTTTATTCCAACTCCTTCTCTTTTCATGCAGTACGACTATGGAACTCACTTCCAGCTAAGATCCGTGACGCTAAAAATATTTCTGACTTCAAAAGGCTAGTCAAAGAACACTACCTCTCTACTATCTCGTAAAGATATTTATTATAGTTATATGTATTTTTATAATTTACCTATTGTATCTATTCATTTGTATATTTATTTACTGTTATTGTTATATATGTATGTATTGTGATATTTAATCTGGAAAATTATAGTCTATTTCATTACTTATTTTGTTTATTTTATTTTTTTTAATTTATACACACTGTGTCTACATTTCTTATCCAACTGTCCTGTCACAGGTCTGCTGGAAGAAATTTCTTTAGAGATAAGCAGATCCTTTGTACTCTTCTATTCTTATTTGTTCTTTTCTTTTTTTTAAGTGTTTGTGTGTACATAAATAAATAAATAAATAAATTTAATTACGATTAAATACAAACGAATATTTGATCAGCGATTAGCTAAGCTTCCATCTGAGCGACAATGGAACCCTTATCCGCTTTGATATCCATCAGACTGTTTGACCGTCAGATCCAATTACGACCGGAAGGACGGCAAACGCCCGCCGGTGTCAATTTAGAATAGTTACAGAGAATTATAGATTTTCGAGTGGCAAAAAGCCGCGGACATCAATTTTAATACTTATCTATCTATATAAAAAGAGACACTGACTGACTTATTAATGTACAGGCAAAACTACTAGGATTAGGATCGTGAAATTTTGCTACTTTGTAGGTGAGCACTAGGAGAGGGTTCTCCAAAATTCACCAAAGATGATGAAACGGAGGTCCAAAGTTTGTTGAGAGAAACCTACTTTTACGCAGGTGAAGCCGCTGGCAGAAGCTTGTCTATATCCAACATTAGTTTCAGTATATGCGAAACCCGTAACACGTGTCTAGTGTTCTTATTTAAAGAATCTTTGTACATTTCATAACTGTATCTTGAAAAATCAAAAAGTTATAAGCTTTTTATGTCAGCAAAATTACATGGTCCACCGGGCCATCCAGGCGACTTGGGAGGTTTTTTTGCACTTGCACCCAGCTGTTTGATGGCGCCTAATACCCGCTATGATCTGCTTTGACCTGTGTTGTACTTCGTGTCCGTGGTGTCCAACGTGTGACATTTTAAATATTTTTGGGAAACAATATAACATGGTGTGAAAACTGTTGGAATCCATTCAGTTACTGATTCTGAACAAACTATATTCAGGTTTCGCATACTTAATACTAAAAATAATGTTGTATATAAAAAGAGAAACTGACTGACTGACATATCAGCGCACAACCGAAACTACTGGAGCTAGGAGCGCAAAATTTTGTACAAAACCTCTTTTGATAACGTAAGCGAGCACAGAGAGAGGATTTTCCAAAAAACCTCTAAGGAGATGAAACGGAGATCCAAAGATTGTATGCAGGAACCTACTAGCAGGCGGGCGAAGCCGCTGGCTGAAACTAGTAAAACTGTATAAAAACAGTTTTAGACAGCTCCACTAGGGTTGCCATTCTATTTTTGCGGACGCGTCTGACCTTTGTGTGCCGTGTCCCGGACATATTGACATGTCGGCCAGCAATTTTCATTACTGTTTTTGATAAACGCAAAAGAACAAAAGGTACAACAAAATTGTGCTTTGTACCTGGCTCTATATTTTTGTTTAGGGTCACCGGCCACAACCACAAAACGCCGCTACAATATTTTTTGTAGGTTTCATTCGCCGCACACGGTTGACGCCGGTGGCCGCCATATGCTACAAATCACCACTGCTCGCTTCTTGTGGCCCGAACCGGCCACTAAATGCCGCCACACGCCACTCACGCATTTTAACCTTCTTCGTCAGAGTCCATTATGATACTGCGCATATGGGTTAAAAAAAGTAGCAGCCACTAGCCACAAGTGTCTGCGCTCTTCAGCTTCCTTTGTGGCCGCTTCTAGCTTCTCGTGGCAGCGTTTGTGGCTGTAGCATGTGGCTATGTCCGGTGACACTTAAGATGGAGAGTGCTTGTCAAAACACATGTAACTATAATAGGATTGTTATAACAATGTCCAATTTATTTGGTCAGTTCGAGTAGTTTGTTTTTCCTCCTATTGTGCTTGACAGCCCTAAGTAAGGCTGGGTGCACAAGGGTAACTTCGTACGTGTTATAAGACGGGTGTAAATCAAATTAATGTGGTTCACTTGGGCGATGTAATCATGTAGATAAGTTATTTTTATTAGCTATAAAAGAGGAGACGGTTTAAGAGAGCAAAAAGGTTGATAGATGTTGAGTGGTCGCGACTGGTTTAAATTAGGATGTTGAGCTATATATGTATATAGGAACATTACTTCTATATATGGCCTGATGGGTAGTTCGCCTTTCTGGAACTGGATGCAGAGGGCAACTGAAAGAAACACCGGTGGGATTTAGCCAGTATTAGTCTGTCATTTACTTTTGCAGTACTTAGGGAGAAATTATTTGGTGAACTCCCAACCAAAAAAAAAAAAAACAAAAGTGTAGTATATGTAACGTCAGTACCAACTATAGAATTAAAAATAACAAAATAATATTGTGATACTGTCTTTTTTATACGGTCCAAAAATAGCCAACCAAATAGGCATTACATATATTACTCGTATAAAAATAATCCCTTCCACGATAGCTGATAAGCGAATGACCTAAAAAGGGTCCGACATTAGCTTAATAGTTATCAATTTCCTTTTTACGGCCTCTCCGGCCCTCCATACATGGACTGACCAAATCGCCACGGTCCTTTAATTAAATGGGCCTCGTAACAAAAGTCTCTAATAACCTTCTCTCAATTGTTACAGCGGGATTCTCGTCACTATTCTATTTTTACGGACAGAAGACAAAAAAGCCGCCAAAGCTGCTCAGCAGGACAAACAGGACATCAACAAGAATCTTAATGGCTTCAGTAATTCCGCACTCTCCATCTCCGTGATAAGCCAACAATCTTTTAAGGAGGATCTATTGGACAAGCCGAAGAGCAGCGCTTACTCTATGGCAGAATTCGTGGCGATGATTAAGTCTTTCTTTATTTTGTTTTCCTATCGATTAGTGAGACTTACCCCAGCTTACGGGTTTGTGATTGGTCTTAATGAGATTGCTTTAAGGTATTCGCACGATAGATCAGTGTTCGAGCCAGCGATATTCGACCACATTACTTGTGACAAGTTTTGGTGGCGCAACTTACTCTACATCAACAACTTGTACCCTCAGCGAGAGATGTGCATGGTCTGGTCCTGGTACATGGCCAACGACACACAGTTCTACGTCGTTGGAATTATTCTTCTGCTCATTTCTGTGAAGTAAGTGACAATTTAAAATATGAAAATAAAAATGCGGTGACATAATGTTGCGTACATTTCACTGGTTTCTGTAATTCCCAGTGCAAATTGTACAAATTCTGTCTCTTTTTTCTGTGGACGCTCTTTTCCAAAAGTTTGTTTACTGAATTCTTACAAGTTGTCTGAAGACCTATTAAGCCGAACATAAATATGTTATGAATCCGTTTGTAGAATCTTGAAACGGTATTCAGCCAGCGCTGTCCTAATGTATTACACTTTATTCAACGAGCCACCTATTTTTCTTGGTTAACTTTGCGTATGGTGTTTCATATCTTTTATGTTATTTCTTGCTATTATCTCTTGTGGGTGTAGTTTATTGTACAGTATATTTATGTTTCCAGGCATCCAAAGTCCGCGATGATATCGCTAGGGTTGCTACTGGTGAGCTCATGGGCAACCACCATATACATCTCGGTGTGGCATCAGTACAAAGCTCGGATACAGGAGCCTTTCGAGATGTTTGACCCGCTCTATGACAAGCCGTGGTCGAGGATCGGACCTTATCTAGTCGGTAAGTTGAACTATGACTTTTTTTTTTACATAGATTAATTTGTTACACCGCAGTATGCCCTGTATTATTATTTGTGTTTTTACAATATACGCTAAAGTTGTCTGGTAGATATCGCTAGCCAAGTTGCTAATCTGCAATACCTAGTTAACGCTAGTAGAAAGCTTCAAATGTACGGGAATGAAGTCATCTCAACGCTTAGTCACGTGGTCAAAACAAAAGAATTGGGGACGTGGCCAACTCGAAGCGTTCGACGCAAGCTAAACGGTTGTGACTTAGCTAGGGGGGCAGAGATGAGATTGTCGTTGTATCGTCGTCGTTGATTTAAGTTTGTTTATAAATTGTGTTACTTTTTAGTGTACAAAAAAGTTTAGTTCTATTCAATCATATAGATGAATCCTGATCTAATAATGAAGTAGGAAAGAACTAAGAAAGAAATTAGTTGGTGCTCGTCGATCTTAGTAAAACTTGTACGAAATTATGAATAGACTGTGATGGATGAATGTTGTAGCACTAGTAGCAAGTAATTACCAATTGACTAAGTAGTCCAAAGCTTGCCAAAGTTACGCATGTTCGGAACTCTCTTAACTTAGCTGAGGTTTTTTTATTATATCTGTATCGGAGAAGCTTTCAGCTTCTTAAATCGAATCAATTTCCCTCTGAAGCAATTTCAACTTTGATAAATTATGAAGAGCGGGCGAAATTGGATGACTGGCTGCGCTACCTTCTTTTAAATGTATTCTCACGTCATCCTGCCTCTTGTTCTTGGTTTTTGAGAACAAAAACAATAGTAGGCTCATCGTGTATTTAAAATAACATTAGATAAAGTCTGTCTAAAAACTCAACCGACTTGAGAATTTTGTATAATATTTAATCATTTAAAAATACTTATATTCGATACTTTTTATAAAGTAATATATATATACCTTGTTTATTGAACCAGTGTTGACTACATCAGATTTTATTTTGTCCTAATAACTACACAAGTCGTTTGAATTTTTAAACAGACATAGACTCTATCACTATTGTTTTCAAAAACTAGAGTTGAAGGAGTTATTTATTGATTTCCAATCTCAAAAAAGGAAAAAAAATACTTCATTTTCACCTTAGTTGCTAAATTCCGCAAGTCCATGTTAATCACAAACCGGTCTTGTGTTACGTGTAGTTATATCTTATTATGAAAGTAGGTGTCATTAGCAAAAAACATCCGCGGTCGCATTGCGTATGATAAATAATATTATATCAAAACTGTCAATAAATATGCATGTCGTAGGTACTTAACATAATCTTAACAACTTATCAAACAACTTTCATTTCCCTGTTGTTAGCATTATTCCAAACTTTCGAGTTTCTTCGCAAGGGACCGAGGAATTCTATTGACGTGAAGCATTTATGGAAATTCCTCACTCTTTTGCGAATGCTTCATATAGTTTTATTGTTGGACTTCATTTGTCCAACTGAGTGGCCCATATAGTTTCAGTTTACGAAACAATGTCGCTGGGGAATTGAAAAGCGCATTCAAAAATAGGTCGAAATGGTCGGTTCAGCTAGTTTGCAATAAAATAAAAGCTCTGTTTAAAAATATTTGGGTCAAAACAACGCCGCGCCCGCACCGAGAGCGCCAAGAATGCTCGACGCGCCACTGATTGTGTAGCCCTTCCGAACTCGCCTCCGCGCGTAATCCTCGAAAAATGGGCTTTCTACTGAGATTTTATCGATCCTACCAGAAAGCTATACGCTGACTAGATTTCGGTTTCCTTTCACTGGTCAGTGAGGGAATCATAAACGTGTTCGACAAAGCGTAAATGGTAGGCTGAACAAGCCGATAACTCCGCTCACAGCTTAGTCCGTTTCACACGATACGAGTACGAACCCAAAATGAACATTGATTATTATCAATACAACCCCTTTTCTTGTGCGATTTGCATGAGAACTTGCCTACCTACTTTCCATTTCCGCATTTTCAATTCTCGACAAATTGTGTTTGTATTTTATCGTTAGGATATCCAATTACTTATTTATGTATTGTTTTCTGTTCTACATAGCCTGCTGGTATTTTGTATCCTTTTCGGATCTGTTTCGAAATACCTTGAGAACTGGTGTTTGGAAGGTAGTCTAAAATTAGAACGTGGGTGTAAAAATAACAAGTGCAACACAAGTTACTTTGTCGCGAGCCTCGCCGCGCGTCGGGACGAGGTCGTTGAAAAATTTATTAGAGTTTTATTATCGGAAGGAAGTACGGCCCTTGTCACAGTGTCACCCTCAACCGTCTCATCACTGGAATTTATTCCGCTCATATAACATACGATTACAACATATGTAGGCGTGAATGTCTGTCTAAATCAATTTGGTATGGCTTCCGATTGTAATCTCCATGGCTCGCCAATTTACAAATATTTACATACATTATACTGTAGCAGCTTTGAACTGCTTTATTTGGTATTCTAACGAATGAAAACACGTATTCGGATGTTCAAAACGAATGACTAATTTATTTCAATCACCATAATTGCTCACGGGAATGTAGAGAATAGGTAGGCTCTATATACTCTTAATTATTATTAGCTTAAAAACATATAAATGGAATATTACGGGGAGGATTTACAAAAGCATGTTTTTTAATATATAATATCATAGGGCAAATTCAAAGCGTTTATTTCAAACTACCCGCTGTCAGTGGCTTAGCCCACGTGATAATATCTCAAAGGAATATACTCCCGAAATAAAAAGTATTCTATGTGCTGTTCCAGGACATAGTCTACCCGTGTACCAAGTTTTATGGGACTCCGTTTAGGCTTTCGGGCGTGAAGAAGTAACAAACACACAAACTTTCGGTTTCTTAATGTTAGCGTGATTAAGTTGATAAACCATTTACAGGCACTATTGAATATCTATAATGTTTGAATTGTCAAAGGCATCCCGAAGTAGTGAGATGGCTTGGACGTGTACCACGAGTGCTGGCTTGAGGTTATGTGTAAGAAGAATAGAATAGAATAAACTTTATTGTACACCAAAATAGTGACAAAACTTTTACACTTACTTAAATCTATGGGTACAATGGTGGTCTTATCGCTGAGAGCAATACCTACCAGACAGCCAGAAAAATACCGGGGAGAGCTTCGGGGAGACCTTTACTCTGCTACAAGATCAACGTTCGTCTTCCTAGCCAAGTTACAACTATTTCGCTTGCGTCGAACGCTTCGTGTTGACCTTGCCGCCATTTCTTTTGTTCTGACCGCGTGACTGAGCGTTGAAATGACGTCATCACCGTACATTTGAAGCTTTTTACTAGCGTTAACTATTGTAGATTAGCAACTTAGCTAGGGGTACAGGAATATAAAGATCCTTGTTCTTGTTCCAGGAATGGTCGTGGGATGGTACCTGCACAAGACCAGGTGTCAATTGAGGCTCCCCTACTGGGTGGTGGCGCTGGGCTGGCCTGTGTCGCTGGCCATCATCGGCAGCCTTATCTTCAGCATGGTGAACGGCTACTTCGAAGTGTGGCCCACTGCCTTCTATATTAGTATCGGGCATACGGGTAAGAACTTCCAACTTTTATTTAAGGATATTTCGAAAGTGCGGTAGATGGAACAAGTTCCTCATTAATGCTTCCGCAAAATAGTCGCGACGTGATATTGGAACGAAGATGCGACAATATGACAACATCCCTTTATATTAATAGTTCTTTCTGTAAAGTTATTTTTGGATATTTTATTTAAAAAAAAAAAGTTTCAATTAAATTAATGGATAAAAGACGTTTTTGCGTTTTTTATCCGTTACTATATATATATATATAAAATGAGAAACTGACTGAATGATATATATATACATATATATATATGAATGATATACACAGCTGAAACTATAGGGACTAGAAATGTGAAATTTTGCACAAGCCTTCATTTTATGACGTAGGCAACAGAATTTTGTTTGTATGCAAAATGTATTTCCGTGTGCTAATGTACTTGAAAGTTAGTACAAATAGTATTGTTAGTAAATATAAACATTTTTATTATTCGTATTTTAAAACTATTCTTAAAATACGGTTTTTAAAACCAGGGTTGTTAAACGTTTTATGAAAACATTCGTGAACGAAGACACGAGCAAAGTGCTATCTTTTAGTCTATGTATGAGAATATTGGCGGTAGAATGAAAGAACCTACTCACATAGAGAGACTCGTATAGAGCTCTACTAGCAAAATTAAAACATTTCCAGATCTTCCACTTTGCTAAAATTCCCCCTTGATTCCCCTATTCGTGTGCAAAGTATCTGAATCCGATTAGTTGAACAATGGAGTGCTGACGTTCACGTAACCTCACCGAGAAATACTATCAGTATCTCTTGTTCTATATAAACGATCAATTTAAAAGATTTTTATCACACTTACTCAAGAATTTATTATAAAGTTACTGTCAGCTTGAAAAAAAAAGCGAATTGATAAGAGTAGCTAAACGCTCCCAAACCTCACACCAAAAGTTCAGCTCATTTTATTTTAATCTTATATGAATGATAAGGCTTTTCAAAAACCAGAGTACGCCATAAAGATCACTCGAATTCTTTCATCTTGCTCTTTTGTTGAGTACACAGCTAAGGTAATGTAAAGAACAAAAAGAAAAAATACTTATAAAATAACATTATTGCCAAGTCAGCTTGTAAAAATATATTTTAACCATCTAAAACCAAATAATGAAAAATAAAAGATAAAAACAAACGATCGTAGCACTTTGCTACGTCGTAGCCGTGTGCGTAGCCATGCGTAGCAGGACGCTCTTGCGTAGATAACGTATGCAGAGCAACACGAAAAACCCATATTTTTGTCTTCTGTTTTTTGACCTGAGTATTTTGTATTTTTATTGTAAAGATTTAGTTAGAAATCTACATAAAAACTTTTATATTAACGTAAAGTATTTATACTAAACCATTCTCACCCACCATAAACCACACTCACGAGTGCGATGTAGAGGAGTAGTGAACTGGCAGCATTGCCACTTGAAATGGCATTGTTAATTCTATGGGCAAAGAACAAGCCAGCCTTGGTCATGTAAAGTGTCGACCAGTCGGCACAAAATTTACTTGAAAAGGAGTCACGCAATCGGACCCCGTGATCCCAAACGGCTCAAAAATAATTTATATACATGTATTAAAAAGAGAAACTGACTGACTGACATATCAAACAGCCGAAACTCCTGGGCTTAGAGAGTGAAATTTAGATGATCACTAAGAGAGATTTTTCCAAAATTCATCCCCCTATAGGGATGATACTGGGTCCACACTTTGTATGGAGAGATCCATTTTTATGCAGGCAAAGCCGCTGGCAGAAGCTAGTTACATAAGTTGTATATGTGCCGTTTGAGACACTCAGCAGCCGCAGCAGCAGCAGTAGCTTGTTGAACTTTGTCGTCTTTGATTTTAAGTTTTTTTTTCCTAGCCGTTATTGTCCCACTGCTAGGTAAAGGTCTTAAATATTGTTAATAAGCTCATCTTCCTTTCCCTCTTCAAGTCGTGTTCCTCATTACTGAGGGTCGTGAAGTTTGGGATGGATTTTTTTTTTATTATTGATAGGCTCGTGTTTAACCACCATCTCACCCGATGATAAGCGATGTTGTGGTCGACGATGGAGCACGCGATGGATTAGCTGCCTACCGATGGTGTCTCGCCATCTGTGACGTTTCTTGACAATATGAAATAATAATTATCGAATATTTCCCAGCAAAGTCTAGGCACTTTAATAAATGAACCACTCAAATTAAAATGAAATAAAGTTGGAATTAAAACTTCGCTAATTGCTGTGCTCTTTTACTGTTGTCACAGAACATTTAACGCGTTTATTATTAAAGGCTTGGAAACGTGTTTAACATAATCTTTTAATGATCGCTCTGTTATTTCAATTAAACTTGTTGTTTACCCGGAGTTGTTTGCCGTGGGGTGCCGTAAAAGACTAAGAGGTTTCCAGAAATGAAAGTGTTGAAGTGTATTCTTGATATAATTAAACAAATAACCTGGTCTGACAGTGTAATTTTGACATAACCCGGGGGGTCTCGCTTTCTCCGAAACGAAACTTTCGTAAACGAACGATATTCATTTGACGGTAAAACTGTAAACAATCCTATTTTTTTCGAAACATAACTAATTAGTGTTGCATGCAGTAATTTTGGTTACAACATTTTTGTCAGTAACTAAACGATTTTTTCAAAAAAGACGTTAAATATAATAATGACTCACGTAGTGATAGAGGTTACTATTATTATTATCAGTATCATAATATTTTATTTTATAAAAAATCATGACTAACGTTTTGCTAGCGACTTCGTCCGTGTGCATGTCGGTTATTGCGGACGGCAAGTCGCAGTCGATAAAAAATATCCTATGACATTCCTTGGGTTAAGGATTTACTCAAATCAAATTTTGTCAAAATCGGTTCAGTAGATGACTGAGTTACTTTCACATTGATAGAGGGGAGGCCAAACGAGCGTAATTTTGTTAGTCGTGAGTTGCAGAATTTCGGTCGCGTAATTTCTGCTGCATTCGGTTTTAATTCTGCGACATAGGACTACCAAAATTACGCTCGTTTGGCCTCATTCATATAATATTAAGTGCACATTGACGTCATTGTTTCCATAAACACCATAACATTTCTTCAGCTACTAGTCAATTTATGTCTAACAGGAAATTATACCTTCTGCAAAAACTTATGCCTTTTTTATATTTCGATCAGCCTGGGGCGTAGCAGTAGCATGGGTGGCGATCTCCTGCTGCAGCGGGTACGGCGGGCTCGTGAACTCCGCGCTGTCATACCGGGGCCTGCTGCCTCTCAGCAGACTGACCTACTGCGCCTACCTGGTGCACCCCACCATCATGATGTACACCTCCTTCTTACTGGACGGACCCTATCACATGCAGAACTCTACTGTGGTAAGTACAAGAGCATAGGTTTTTATTCATTTACACATTCATTGTTAAGGATATTCACAGCTAAGGAGGAGGGGACGTTTTGTGCGGACGTGGCGCATATTTTTTCATAGAAATTGTTTATAATCTGTGAGAGATATATATAATCCTAAGATTGCGCCTTTTTCGCCAAATAAAATGCTTTTCTTTCTTTCTTTTTCGTTACAACCTCTTTAGGGAATTTTTAGGTCAACAGTAAATTTCTAGGCAAGCGCGCTCCGCTCCGTCGCAGACCACATTGTCGCTTTCTATAAGGTGTGATAGTGGTCAAACGCGAGCCTATCAACAATATAAAAAAGGATGTCAACAATTGTATGTGGGTCAATGACCGTTCTGCAGTTGGTTGGTATCCACACAGGTGGATTTTAGTCAATTAAAGTCTGATACTCTCTTTTATTCCACCCAGACCGTCTAAAAAACAAATGACAGCTATTATCATGCTACAACGAAAGATCTATAGGACGCATAAAGCATTTTCAAATCTTATATGATAAATGACATTTAAATGTAGCATAAAGACCAAATAATTTATTACGTAACATCATCCATATTTCACGTGACACCATATTACATCGAGGCGCCATCCTAAAACACGAATACTTGTCACTTGCTCGCCTGCACAGCGAGATAAGAACATAACCTCCCCCAAATTACTCGCAAAAACAGTCTATATTCAATGGTATATAGAAACGTAGTAAAATTTGATACCTGCTCGGTTACAAAGGAAGCTTGGTGACTCATTAGCCACTCCCTGACTTCACCCTTTTCAGTAGATATAGGCCTTAATTTACTGCCCAACACGGTACCATAAATTATTTCTATTAGGTTTAGTTACGACCAAATATATTCACACCCTTAAAGAAAATGAAAAGCCATTCTCTTCGAGTAGCTTTTCATTCAAATGTCACAAACTGTAAACAGTTTTTGTTAAGAGATTCTGTCTGCGCAAGATCTCAAAGTTTTTATTCGTAACGGGTAACACTTAGGAACAGAAAATTCTTCACATCCTTAAAGAAAAGTGATTTTCTCGGAGCGTGTATTATTGACTTGAATGGATATATCTTGTATTAAAATATTTTGTCGTACCTCATAATTTCACTGAATGTATACCTACTATATCAGACTTTATATGTAAACTAGCTTTTGCCCGCACGGCTTCGCTCCCACTCTTCCCTACTCTACCCTACTCTACCCTACACTACTCTACACTACTCTACACTACTCTACACTACTCTACACTACTCTATAATACTCTACACTACACTACTCCATACTACTCTACCCTACTATACCATACTCTACCCTACCAAACTTCACATAAACCATCTACTAAATAGTCCTAACAAAGGCTAAAAATTTGGTTTGGATAGGCGAGCCCGTTCTTGAGTTATAAAATAACAACGAAAAGTGGCATTGATTTTTATATATATAGATACTTGTAAAGTCGGATATAGTAGGTTTTATAATTATTATCACATCAATAGATGCCTATATTTTTTGTGTATTTTATATTAAAGGTAGCTTCTTAATAAATACCAATATAAATTTTATATAGTACCTAAATAATGTTTTTACATAAATAAATAAAAATGCTTCCTCTCTCCTAACTCACTTATTTTGCTGTGCCTGACAGGGTTTGTATGATTCACTCTTCTCTCGCTGAAGAGTGGAGCGGGAGGTCGTGTCAGACTTTTACTCACTAAAACCCACATCTTGTTTGCGTCCGAAGACCTCAAGGTTCCCTTCAGACGACCCATGGAAGTTTACCACCTAAGAATACATACACATGGAATGCAATAAAAATATTGAGTTGTAGCTTTTGCCCGCGGCTTCGCATGGAATAATAACCTGTATCACTCAGGAATAAAGCAGCGTTCTATCGGTGAAAATATTTTAGCAATCGGACTAGTATTTTCAGAGATTACCTCCTACAAAAAAAAAAAAAACAAAAAACAAACTTTACCTGTTTATTATATTAGTGTACAAGTGTAGATGTAGGTAGTGTAGGTTTTCCAAGTGATTGTACTTATTGTTCTCCTTTATTACAACGGTCTCGATATGTTTATTTCATTTCGCTGCTAACTTGCAAACGTGTAGTTTAATGTCGCACAGTGCTGTAACTTTCCAACTGAATGGACCGAGCAATATACAATTGGCTAGGAATCCCCTTCAGTTCTCATACCATTTTGAATTTTATTGAAAACAAACCGTTTTATTTGAAATGCTGTTTATATTTCAGTATTATATTAAATTGCTACTGCTCAGCGTGAAGTCCTTCATTCGATTCTGGGGCAAAGTGATATTAGGTATAATCTAAAATATCTCAGTCCAAAATTATATTTGTCCATTTAAGGGCGCTATCGCAAAATTTCGTTCATGCATAGGTACATTCGATGTTCGAATGGCCGCTGCATCGAATGATGTTGCATTTGTGCGGTTGTAATTATGTTTATGGAAAGACTTATTTCAATAAAAGTAAAGTATTATTTACTAACTAATGTTTCTTCTGATATAAATTGCATAATAATACAGATGTCGTAAAAAAAGCTAATAGTTAATATTTCCCACATAATGTGACGAAATTCCGCAGCCGCTGTGAACTATTAAGATATATTATTATGTATATTTCATTTCATTTCCTTATTACTAGTTCACTCTAAAGGCTAAAAAAGACCAGTATTTATGAAAAAAAATCTCCACATTCAATTTATGGCTTTCTGTAAATAGATAAGAAAAAATTGCGAAAAGTGAGATTGATATAAAACTTATAACTATTCTCCACCATTCGATTAATAAAAAGTGCTGGAATACTTTAAGTTTTTATGAATAAGAACACCAAGCTTAGTGCGCAATTATGTATTGCTTGACGACTGCATGAGAGGTTTAGTTATATTATCTGTTATATTTTCTACCTATTGTAATCAGTGTAATTGGCAGTCTGTCGTTCTGGTTAAATAAATAAATAATTGCATAAATTACGGTCAAAATGTCATAAGGCTCTTAATGGCCAAAATCTCGGTCACTATTATATGGAACTTAACCGTAACTAGCGAAATGTGGGTGTATATAGGAACACCTCGCTTTACCTTGCAAAACAAACGTGATGCTACGATTATATATTCAAAACAATTTGCGTGCTCCGGTCTTCCCGATCGATTATAATTATACTAGGTCTCTTCAAGGCTAAAATGAATAGACTCTTAATAAACTAGTGCGTTTTACCATCAAACACACCACTGCACCAATGTTGAACATCAAATGAGTGATCGCATATTGTTTATTGTTTTACTTGTATTATAAGTGAAAAAATAGAAGCCAAAGATTTTCTCATAATAAGTTTTATCTATCCGGGCTAAAACCACGTCACAAAATTCGTCTAGTAAAAATCATAAAGCGTAGTTTTGTTACCGCCTCATAAAGATAGGAAACTGTTGTGTTCCGAGCTATCTCACAAATAGATAGACATTTCCTAGGAACAGCGTGTACCTAATAGGAAACAGGCAACTGCTGTAGGTATAACTTAGATATAAAATAAAAATGTAGACATTTTTCTTTTTACTTTTCCTGTCTAGGACGTTGTGAAATCTAATGTACCTATATACTTGTAATATCTATATGACTTTGTTTAGGTCAAAATACCAATTAGGTATACAACATTGTTAGTAAAGTAGTCTAGTAAAGTTCAAGACCACAAGTTTTTATTCGAAACCATTCGAAGCTCAACGTACTCCCTTTCATTTATTTAATGTCCTCAACTCGAGTCGACGGGTTAGATAAATACAGGGTGCCACGGAGGAATTCGGGACAGTGAGATTAAACTGCAACCGTATCTTATTGCTAACATAAATCTCTCATTTGGGAGACAACGGCAGCACTAAAATATGCACGAAAACTATCAGTAAATGAGAAATAAACATTTCATTACTGGCACCCCCTCCCTCACGTAAAATGTGTCATAAAGAATGGTATGAAAGCTACAATACTCTTGTGTAGCTGGTACTTGAGGGGCACAGATTTATGCGACGCTCTCGACATCCATTCAAACGCCGGCACATGAAAGGCGGCCTTTGAATTGTGTGAAAAACTTGTGATTCATTGTAAAGTACAACATTTTTCCACGACACAGAACTGGCAGTCACTGGTCATTCTTTTGTCGGTATTTTGCCGAGTAACTGTACCTTTTATTTGCCAGTACTCATTAGTCGATGTCAACGTAACTGCCGTACTTACCAAGTTGTTAACTTGTCGCCCGACACTTCCAATTGTCACTCGAGACTGATTTTCGTATCGAGTATCTTGGAAACGAGATAAACTTTTCTAGATACTTACATACTTATTTTCGTGTACACTAAAAGGTTACATGAAGTCTATATGAAGATACTTCACGCAAAAGGAATGTCGGAAGACAACAACGGTGTGACGAAAGGAAATTACACGTGGAGTTGTTTGACGTGAAATGCTGCTTCACAACAACAACGAAGGTGTTTGATCCTTCTCAATATTTAATGGATTCGTATACAAAATGTACGCATTTTAGCCCTTATCCCAAAATCTTTTATAAGAGATGTGGCCCTATATTGAGATAGCTATTGTCGATATTGAATAGGGTCGGTGTTGCTCCTATTATCGATGTATGACAGTTTCTATTATTACAAACAGAAGGGACAGAATGTTGATTGACGATAAAAGCCTCCAGTAACCTTAGAAACGACTTATTCAAAGAAACATATACCCAATATACATAATAATTTGGTTCGTTCTCTCCTTTTATTTCTGCGCGTCCTCCGTAAGCCTTTTCGGCTTTATTAACCATCATATAAAGCAATAACGAAGTGTCATTTCATTTAAAATGATATTCAGGAAACCCATTTCGTATCCCTGTTTTATCGTCGCAGAAATGTATTCCATGGTAATATGTATATGATACGTGGCTTAGAAATGATATGACTGTCTCGATAAAAGGATGCTCTTGCGTCTTAAGTTTAATATGGATTAATGATAATGTCAGAAATGTGGCTGTTAAATATGCCGTGACTTGAATGAAATCACGAGTCAGGTCAGTGACAGCACGAAAAAGATGGGAAGGACGACTTGGAAGTCTTCCTTAGGAATTGTGAAGAAGTGGCTTAGATCTGGGAACAATGGAAGGACTCCAGGGAGATCTTTATCTAGCAATACAACAGTATAGGCTCGATACAATAATATAATAATAATAATAATAATAATGACATTTATTTCAGGTAAGATACCCATATGTTAACATAAAAAAAAAACACAGAAATACACACAAAACAAAAACAAAAACATGCTAATAACATTCATTCATTCCATAGTTGACATCACATTAAATAAGTAAATCATAAAAATTCAAAATTTCGGATTGTAATCGGATCAATAATATGTCAATTTAAACAAATAAAATTATAATTTTAATATAAATTTAATCTAATTGGATTCAATGTCAAATATGTAAATTAAATAACAAAATAAAATATTATAACATAAAATAAATTTTTAAAAATAACACTAGATTTATGATTTAATTATATTAATCAGATGTCACTTAAATTAAATTTACATGTATCATATACAGCCTGGATAATAACATTTTTCGTGTTTCTAATTCGGTCCATAAAGGAAGCGGCCCGCTTTCTCATTATTGCATAGAAGTCATCTACCCTATTCTCGGCGAACATGCCAGAAGCACTACACCGCCACGGCAGCTTGAGCATTGCTCTGAACGCGTTATTGTACTGCACGCGAAGAGCGTGGTATGTGCGACGGGTGTAATTGTGCCACAGGTAGCAAGTATAGAACGACTGACAATACGCCGCGAATAGGGTGATTTTAACAGTTTTGCTGCACCTGGCAAAGCGACGTGCCAACATATTGCTTTTGGCGGCAATGGACCTCCTTTGCCTTTCCATATCCTCATCATCCTTTAGGTTATCCTGTATCACATGCCCGAGATATTTAAAAGTCGATACTATTTTTAATTGTGTACCAGCTAAGGTGATCACTGGGTTATAGCAATTAGTTTTGTCGTGCCTAAATATCATAACTTCCGTCTTACCTACATTGTATGAAAGCCCGTGGGCTGCAGCATAATTTTCACATATTGACAACAGTGTTCGTAAACCATGCACGGAGGGGCTCAACAGGACCATATCGTCGGCATAGCTTAAATTGTTAACTGGTTGATTGCTCATGTGACAGCCAACATTTGATCCGCTAAGCTCCTCAATCAAGCCATTCACGTACAGGTTAAATAAGGTTGGTGATGTCAAACCACCCTGTCTTACGCCACATTTAAGCGTGTACTCTTTAGAGAAGCTGTTTGTTCCCCATTTTACAACATTGGTCTGAGCTCCGTACCAGTATTTGAATAAACCTGTTACGTCACAAGGAATGCCCACCTCCTCCATCTTTGCCCAAAGCACATCATAATTTATACAATCAAACGCACGGCTGAGATCAAGGTAGCAGGCATATACACTTGTGTTTATAATAATGTAAAAATATATCTTTGGACTTATTTAAAAAAAAACTAGGTGATTTACTGTGACCGTTTGGCAGGTTCGCAATTCAAAATTTTCTACAGAGAATTTGAATAGAACAGTCAATATTTAAACTAAGCACATGGCTAGCGAGTTTTATAAATAGGAGTACATTAAGCTCACTTCAAACTACGCTATAATATAATAGCATATAGCTTATAGTTCATAGCACAACAATATCGCTCACCATACATTTATTTAGAACACGTTCACACTTTGCTTATATATTATTGGTAAAATTAAATAAATGAATGGCGCGCGATATTGTTGTGCTATGAGATATCCCTGTCCCCAGCGAATAATATCGTAATCGACTATTGCGATAGAAGTGCTTTTATGAGGAATTATTGTTTTAGAGGTGCGATTACACCCTGTGAATTTTTTTCACGTGATTCGTGCTATTACTTTTCGAGTTAGACATTTTGTAATGAATTTACCTGTACTATTCGCCTCTAAATAAAAACTTTTTTGTATGACGAATATCATCACAATAGATTAATACTAACTCCTCACAAATTTTCCATTCCCAGTAAACTGTAATTACAAATTTATTCAACGTTCTCGCTATGTAAACCTGTTAAGAAGTTATAATCAAAAAACGGTTTTTTATTTTTCCAGTAAAATTTTGTGTTTTAGTTACGAAATTAATTGCCGGGGACGGCGATATATACTATATGCCATTACATTATAGCGTAGTCTGAAAGCAGCTTGAGTCAAGTCAAGTAATTAGTCTAAAAAGCTTTTCATAAGAATTTACCATCTCAGATAAAATATAAGCCTTTTTAGTTGGAATGAAACGTGGCGTCTTCAAGTTTGATAGTAATGCACCGCGAAGTAAATACAGCTGTGCGATAACACTAAACTTTAGAATAACTACACATTACATAGTGCACTGTAATGGTTTCTGTGTACGTTCTTAGTACTGAACGTGATGGCGGAGTACTGTTGTCCTGAAATCTTAAATGGAACCTTACCGTGCACTATTTATGTTAATGCAAAAAGCACTATATGATTTTCGTTAATGATAACATTTTGCAAATAAGTTTAAAAAACGCATTTACACCGTCAATTTAAACTAAATGAAGCTGGTGTTTCCTAGCGGACTACCCTGAGAAGAAACAGCGCAACAACTCCAGGGGTCAAAGTTTCTTTTAAAGTTCATATAGCAAACATGTACCTAATGGTCAAATCATATGAGAACCATGCAGATTGGAGTCTGAGATGGTCTTTTGAAGAAAGTACCACACAACTGTGTGGTACTTTCTGAGTGAACCTGTCTAGTCAGTGCAAGCGTTTGTCAGTATTCGTGTAGCTCAAACTTAGGGTTACTAAGGAGCTCAACGACCTGACGAACAATCTCAAAGAAATGACATTTGGTTAGACCGCTAAAAGTCATTATGTTGCTAGAGCCAGACATTATGCTAGTTGCCAGACATTATGTTAAAATTTAATGAAAAGGAAAGAGTAATCCACCTAGGCCCCAAATTATATACAGGGTTATTTGTAAAACACTGGCAACTTCTCAAGACTATATTACTAACATCATATACAGCAACTTTTGTTCTATGACTTTTAAAAATGTATCATATTTTTGTTCATCAGATTTTCATACAAATAAAAATAATTAAATTATTGTTATAAATATTACGAAGTCTATGCGAAGCGGTGGGGAGGGGGTTTGGTCAGCGGAAATGCAAGATACGCTAGCGTCGCGTCAAGCACCCCCGCCGAAGTACAAGGAAATATTGAACGATTGTTTTTGGTAAATGTATTATTTTTTGAAAAAAAGTCAAAGAACAAAAGTTGTTATTTATGATGTCAGTAATACAGTCCTCCAAGGTTGTTAGTGTTTTACAAATAACCCTGTATAGTTAATGAATATTTTCTCTCAAACATGTAGGTATCTACAGGATCATAAAAGTATTTTTAACTGCCACCGTTACTCAACACGAAGGGTGAAATGTCGCATAATTAAGCCGAACCAAAAGTCGAGGTGATAAGTTATCCCGTCAACTTTATCCCCAGCTTCCCCGGGGAACAAACAGTTTGCGGACAAAAGATTTATAT
Organism: Mythimna lalbum; assembly: GCA_949319445.1. Lineage (NCBI taxonomy): Eukaryota > Metazoa > Arthropoda > Insecta > Lepidoptera > Noctuidae > Mythimna > Mythimna lalbum. The sequence continues at coordinate 16,344,203 of OX439346.1, read as the reverse complement.
CTCATCGTCACCTCAGCCAAGACTTACCTAGTTGTTTCACGTATACTTTACTGTTTCACTTGAAGGACGAGGGGAACCTCCTCCCCTCTTCACCCTCTCTCCTCGAGATGTAACATAAAATTCGTATGGACTCGTATAATATGTTGAGTTATGAAATTGCACTTAAACCATAACCTGAATTTAACTTTTACTTTGCCATATACAATCAACTGAAATGCTTTCCGTAAAGGACATTTCGTTGGATGACGTTGAGAGGTATTCAAAGCTTTGTAGAAAACTCTAACCCGAGCTAGTGTATACTGTCCAAGTAAATTCTAATATTACTTTGGCATCTAAACACGATACTTGAAAGTTTTCAAATCATATTACATTATCGGTTGCTTGATACTACAGTTTTGACTGTGGGAACATTTGAAAGTTACTACGGATCTTTTTTTTTTTCGTGATATCATCAATAAGATCCGCCGCTCTTGGGTGGAGCGTGAGACTTTTCAGACTTTTACTGACTAAAAACCCTCTCCTGTTCCTTCGTTGCCTTTCATACCAGGGCCAAGTCCTCCTTTCAGAAGCAGATCCTTGGCCCCAGTAGGCTTCGACCCTGCCGGGCCCCTACGGTTCACTGACATCTGATCTTGATTACTATGGACTTGAAACGCAAAGAACTACAAAGTCAGACACGCTCTCAAGCTACACCACGGGCGACAGGATTTCACACCTCTAAAAAATTACGATTAATGTTCACAAAATTCAGCAATAAACACAAAATTGTAATTTTAAAGCCATAAAGGTGTCTGTAACGGACTCCCGTTTCACATTAACACTAATATTCTATATTATAAAAATGAAACCCGTTTTCCGTTGTCACGACATAGCATAAAAACGGCTTGACCGATTTGGCTGATTTTTTTTTTGTTGTGATTGTTATTGTGAGGAAAAGGTTCTTATGGAAAAAAAAATTAGGGTAGTGTAGGGTAGAGTAGGGTAGAGTAGGGTAGAGTAGGGTAGAGTAGGGTAGAGTTGGGTATAGTAGGGTGGAGTAGGGAAGAGCGGGAGCGAAGCCGCGCGGGCAAAAGCTAGTTTGATAATAATTAGTTCTCTGGTAAATTAAAGAACACTTAACAGTGGCTCGGTGTGAGACTACGACCCACCCGGGAGCCTCCTCCTCACGCACACACAAACCCTCGGCTACCATTAATATAGGTAAAACATAACATTCTTTGCACGTAACTTTTATTCAAGGTGAAGTTTATTTAAACTTTTCCCGTTTGCTCTGAAGCACCAATGTTTTATCGAAGATCGCTTAATTTGCAAGTATAACGAATACTTTTCCAATTGTATTTTCCAGAATTCTATATTTTTCCAAGTGTTCGTGTGGTTTTTTTTAGGCGAGAAATCGTCTAATGACATCAAACGCCCTTGGGCGAGACGGGAGAGTGTATCAGACTTTTACTGACTAATCTCACTCCGGTTCCTGTTTTGTATTCGTTGGGGTTCTCATTCGCACATCCCATGGCACCTTCGACCTGCTTTGACCGTGCTGGGCCCTACGGTTGTTGACAGAGGCGCGCGTGGAACACTATGCGCCGTTGACGACTTGGGCTCGGTCTGGACGGTCGGACGGCGAGCGGAGTGCTCGCCGACCGCAAGCCATGTCTTCGTGTGGTACGATCGACTGTAATTCGGACCGGTCCCAATTCGATTTTCTTTCTACAGAATTTCTCTAACAACAACTAAAAGACTCCGCATCACTTCTTTAAATAAGAAATTATTTAAATTTTGTTTCTTTTTGTTCTCAGCTCGCAATCTACGCCGGATACGCAGTGATGGCATTCTTAGCGTCGTTCGCCATTTCACTGGCGTTTGAGGCGCCCGCCGTCCGACTACTCAAGATCATTAGCGGCGAACCTCGGAGCAAGAAGAGCTCTTGAGCCACACAGAAGACAGAAGAAGACAGTCGTAGAATTGACACGCAAAATAAACGTGTCGATCCCATGCGGTAGTTGTTCAATGCGCACTCATTGATTTACAACAATTGTAAATAAAAATACAGGTACTCCTATCTCTCTCCTGATATTCTTCAAACCAATCATCATCAGCCTTTTTAATGTTTCCACTGCTGGGACTCAGGCCTCCTCTCTAGGAGAGGAAATGGGCCGTAATCTACCATGCGCGCCCAGTGCGTGTTGGTGGATGTCACATGTCTCCAAATTTTTGGTTCTAAGACATGCCGATTTCCTCACGATGTTTTCTTTCACCGTTACAACTCGTAAGTCGAGGCCATTACCACTCGGCCACCACTGCTCTCAAACAAATATTAGTTCCAAAATTCTTTAAATCATGTTTTTGGAGATTTGATTTTCTGTCTCTACTGTCCACTGCCAACTTCCCCAATGAAGTGCGCTCGATCGAAGCTTTATTTAGGTTATAATTTTAGAAACCCAAAACGTTAAGGAATTGATAGTTACCAATAAAGACTTTATACATGTTACCAATGTGACTTCATTTCTTTTTATCTATCGGTTTTCACGTAATGTTGGCCGAATGGTTCGGTCGTTGGTCGTATCCGATCCGTTCTATGTAACATCGATTCAAAGGGGTAATGTTTACGGCTTTATCTGTCGATGGCACATCGTCAGGAGTGCCAGTCATCCCGGGCTGACCTAGTTGCGAAGTTTAACACATGCTTGTTCAAGTACTTAGATTTAGGCAACTGATTTAACCCAGTGTAAGATGTGTCTACCTACTGAATAGTTTCACAACGCGGTGAACTAAGCGTGGCATTCTTGATTCTATGTTCGTGAATTAGGTAAATTGTTGTTGCGCGCTAATTTGCTAAAAATGATTTATTCCGTTCTAATACCAAAAACGAATACCACTTGTATTTGTTGTAACAATAACTTATTTTTTTTAATTGCTCATATTCATTTTCAAATAACTTGAATTTCGTAGGTACAGTCAGCTCAGTCAAACCTAATCAAAATATTTTTTTTTTAAATAAAAATTCCGATTTTAAATGTTTTTTTTTTATTTTTTCAATAAAACCTCTTATGATTACACACAAAACATTTTTACTGACTATACCGTATCTTTGGACTTATTTACTTAGATACTTATTAAGTACGAGTCGAAACAAATACCAGTGGTATTAGTTATTGGTACTAAAATGGAATAAATTGTAGAAATACTCTAATAATTCAGTGATGAGTGCAAAAAAATAATTTTGATGTCTAAAGAACAACACTTCAAAGTATTTAAGATATTCATCGTCTGGACGTGTAAGTAAATCAATAAAATGATTTCTCCAGCTGTCGTACGAACCGTGTCGCTCCAGCACATGACAATTTATTATGATTACACTCCATAGCCGCTCCTACATGCAATGAATCAATCATGGCGGCTCACCGCGCGTTATCTCTGCGCCACATACATAAATCCTCTATGTTTAATAACTAGCTCCATGTTAGAACCCCAAACCGCACGTTTTTCGCTTCTGCTGATATTTTTTGTTGGCGAACATTAAGACGCTACTTGAATATACACCAGCCGTGTATTTTTCTTCAAGATTTCGTCCGAGGTATAAGTATCGGCATGAATCTTGAGCGCTCGGCGTCAGAGTGGGGATCGCTTTGCGCATTCCATACATTGGCGAGCCAATCGTCATCGTTGTTAGATACATGCAGCAAGCGCAGGGAACGAATCACGAGTGACTGACGTCTATAACGTGGTGGCGCGGCGAACCAATCACTGACGCTCCCCCCCCCCCTACGTCTCACTTTGTACCACTAAATAGGCCCGATATTTAACTTCTGCGCAACTTGAAGCCAGCGTTCCAGATCCGTACCGATATCTATACTTGAACTTGCAATAGAAAATAGAAATTAATACCACATCACTTGCTCGTTAATGGTCCTTATAAAAAACACTACCCCGTAAAATACAATGAATCAAATCAGACTCCGAGAATCTACATAAACATGTGTTAATACAATATTGTTTTATATAATTTCGAGGACCTATTAAATATTTTCTACCTCTAATAAGTACCTGTGGGTATGCTCAGTTAGTTCTTATTTGACGGTAGTGTAGGTATAGGTCCAACAGAAACTTTGCTTTCATTGATAAGCTAGTACAATTATTATATTTTATGTATTTCTTATCAATAGTTAGCAATGAGTTTAGCGTTTAGATTATTTTTATAGTAAAATATGTTTAACATGTGATATTTCATTGAATATTTAGAGGTCCTTGATAACTTGTTCACATATTCATCGGATCTTATAGGTTTTACTATTCGAAAATAAATTTATAAATTTATTTAGTTTTGCATAAAGAAAATGGAATATTAATGATATCGTACAATGTTATCTCAATCACCGACCTCAACTGAAAAATAAATTGTAAATATTTGACTAAAATACTCTGAAACCACATTTATATTGTAAATAGAAGATTTTATAATAAAGCATTATTTAATTATTCTCCTGTGCGTCATTAACGTCCTCCCTGTTTGGATATGCAGCAGATTTCAGTAATAAATTACTGAACAAATGGGTAATAAACTTTTAAATTCGAACGTGATTTACTGTTTTTTTTAAATCCCTGTGTTGAGTGTTCTGTCTCTAGGCTCCTTGCCAAAAAACGTCCTGATAACTCCAACTCCATACTCCATACTCCATACTGGATTAGCTTGGTAGTAAGTCAAAGTCAAAGTCAAAGTCAAAATATTTTATTTCATATAGTAGGCCTATGGCACTTATAAAACGTCAGAAGCTAGTGCACGGTTCGAAATTGGTCGTTTCCTATGGAGAAGAACCGTGGCGTGAAGTAAGTGTGGTAGCTACAACCTGGACATCTTTAAGGCCTACTGTTCACGGTCGCGTAGTTTCGTAGACGCGTTATACACCAAGCGTATAATGAAGTCTGCGTGAAGCTTACATACAAAACTGTAAAACTGTGTCGACGAAGCGGCAACACGATAATGACAAATACGCATATATTAAGGGAAGTGTGAAAGTGGCGCCAGTGACTGAAAAGTTGAAAGGGAATCGTTTGTCTTGGTATGGACATGTGAAAAGGAGAGATGAAACGCATATTGCTAAAAAAGTTATGAGTTTAAATGTAGAGAAATAACGAATGTAAAGAAAAGATGGATGAATTGTGTGAGAAGTGATATGAAAGAAAAGGAAGTTGATGATAGCGTGACGAGTGACAGGACAGAATGGAAGAAAAAAAACGTGTTGCGCCGACCCCAAATAAAACGGGATAAGGGCAGAAAGAAGAAGAAGAAGAGGACGCGTCTATGAAGCTACGCTTTCGTAGACAGTTGGCCAAGTACCTATCTATTTAGTGGCCTAAGTCAAGACACCAATGAACAGGTTACTCCTAGGCAAGCATGCTCCACCATCGATGACATCGTCACTTTCCATCAGGTGAGATAGTTGTCAAGCGCGAGCCTACCAACAATAAAAAGGGATCTATAACATTAGTCAATATAAAAATGTGAATTGTTTTGTTAAACTTAATTGTTCACCAAAATAATAACAAAACTATACTACACTACTCTATATACTAGTATTATCTGCATATTGATAATTTTATTTCTAAACAACAAAGCAGGAGTAGGCGTAAGTCTTTAAGTGATGTCGCAGCACTTAAGCTTAGGAACTGCTTGACTCGGTTCACTTTGAACAACTAAACGCAATGTACAGGCACAGCACACTGAGATAGAACTTATATATCGAGACTTTTCAGGAAGATCATCGGAAACGGCCATTTTCTTCTTTTTTGTTCTCTCTTCCATAATTAAAAAGTATTTTTTATGAAAAAAAAATATTAGCAACTATTGTATTAGATCATCATCATCATCGTCATCATTTCATCCGACAGACGTCCACTGTTGGACATAGGCCGCCCCCAAGTGTCGCCACAATGATCGATCCTGTGCGTCCCGCATCCATCGAATACCCGCAACCTTCACCAGATCATCGGTCCACCTTGTAGGAGGCCTTCCGATTTGATAATAAGTAAGCTAAATGAATATTTAATAAGTTTTTTTTAGTGATATTATTACAAATACTTTTAAATAATTGAAGAGAACATTGCTCGCAGAACAGATGGTCGACGGGGTCGAAAGCTTCTAGAATGGCGAAACTTTGAAAGACCTCTAACAAAGTGGACCAATGACCTGGTGATGGTCGCGGTAATCCGATGGATGCGAGACGCACAGGACCGTAAGATGTGGCGACAATTGGGGGAGGCCTACGTCTAACAATGTCTTTCAGTTGAATCATGATGATTGTGATGATGATGGTGAAACCATTGCGCTATTCTTACCAGGTACATAGGTATTAGTTTATATCAGTTGGGGCCGAACATTGCTTGTTTAAAATATTTAAGGAAAGTTTTGTTCACGAAGATCTTGGCTACCCAAAGCCCAGATCGAAAGCTAAAAATAGCCGCCTAAGTAGTAAGTTTATACTTAGTTTTAGCTGTTATTCCCTAGTGTTAGCGTGAACAATGTAAGTAATAATTCATGTCGCATGCCGTGGTGAAAAGATTAGCCTGTCTAGTTGATAGTACGGGCTATCGAGCCTAGGGTGTGCCAGGAGTATTTTATTATTATTATTATTGACAGGTTCGCGCTTGGTATAATTATTAAGAGCAATTTTATTTTAATTGGTTTAAAGACCAATTGTGTAAAATGTTTTTTTTTTTGTAGGTAATAGTCATAGTAGTTTATTGGTAAGGGATTCTTACAAGTCATATACGGATATTAAAATAAAATATATATAGGACCTTATTAACATGATGGTACTTAGCGATGATGTGGTCGACGACGGGAAAAATCCTGTAATATAAATAAAATAAATAATAAAAGTCCTATTAGAATAGCGTGAATAACATTCATAACTCATTCAACTCCGAATAGAGGTTGGCAAAATTTACCCTAGCCTGTATTTGAATAAAAAAATAAAATAAAACTCTACCGTTTTAAACGAAATGAATAAAACTAATGGCCTGAAAGAGCAAATCGTATCAGAATAAACGAAACGAAAAATAATACTGAGAGATTAGATACGTGAGCTTTTGTGCGACACGGGGTCGCAGCGTGCGACAAAATAGTCGCACAATCGATCCGCGCGCCTGCTGCCTGCCTTACGCCTAAAGCCGTGTATGCACGTGCGAACAATTGCTGTTGCATGATACGCAACCATTTGGTTCGCATGTGCGTACCACTAACGAACATCGAACATTGTTATTGTTTGACTGGCCTGTTGGTCTAGTAGTTAGTGTCTCTGACTGCTAAGCCGGAAGTCGTGAGTTCGATTCCCACCCAGGACAAATGTTTATGTGATGGGTATGATCATTTTTCTGTGTCTGGGTGTTTTTTTTTTATTATATGTATGTATTTAGAAATATATAAGTATGTTTATCTGTTGTCTAGTGCCCATAACACAATCTCTGCTTAGTTTGGAACTAGACGACGTTATGTGATAGTTGTGGAATATTATTACTATTGTTCGACAAACATGTTTATGGCGATCCCATTAGTTTAATATATATATATTAATTATATAGTTATATATTTTAGTTATATAGTTACCTATATAGTTTGTTAGTTAGTTATATAGTTAGTATGTTCTGTATGGACGGTGTTCTTAATTAATCACTGTGATTACCAAAAAACCTTTCGCTACTTCACAATGAGACATGCTATAGCTATTAAGATAGCGTTCACGACTGTTGTGCGCGAACTCGATTCGAACAATGTTCGCGTTCGGGTTCGAATAGAATAATAATATTCCACAACTATCACACAACGCCGTCTAGTCCCAAGCTGAGCAGAACTTGTGTTTTGAGTACTAGACAACAGATAAACATACTTATATATTTCTAAATACATACATATTATGGAAAAATTAAACCCAGACACAGAAGAAATGATCATGCTCATCGCACAAAAAGTCCTGGGTGGGAATCGAATATATGCAATATGTCGTCCATACGAATGACAGTAAACCAAATGTTCAAGCTTAATATTTGTGTTCGCTATGTTCGTGTTCCACCGTACCATCCGTTATTGGTTATAGAATACGTATGTGAGCCCATAAATTGAAGACACCATGAAGAATTTTGATTTCCTCTAAATAAATGTGGATCATGTGAAGACTTGAGGAGAACACAAATCAAATGAGAGTGTAATTTCGGTAGATTTACTCAAGGTAGAATTATGTGTACGTATTTTGATCCCCCTGATACCGATGCGGAGGCCGTACGAAAGAATATTTTAATTCTTGAAGCCTTCAGGGGCGGTTTTGGGGCTTTATGTAGAAAATGCCGAGCACTCTCAAGACTCTTGTTTTTCACTAAGATATTTCAATTTAGAACTAGTAATATTATAATGTAGATATCCACTAAACTACTTATTTTTGAGCTTCATTTAAAACCTAGGGTCACTTTTACAAAAAAAAATAACTTTCACTTTTATTTTGTATCGTTTTCTTTACCCAATGTATCCGATGGATGCAAGACGCACAGGAACGATCATTATGGCGACACTTGAGGGATCAATCTATCTCCAACAGTGGACGTCTTTCGGGTGAAACGATGATGATTTTTTTTCTTCGGATTTTATTGCATTAATCGATGCATGTAATTTGGAGAAGATGAAGAGAGCTCCTGTAACATAGGTACCCCTAGCGCAGGAATCAGGACCTCACTATTTTTGAAAAATGTTACTTATGTTGATAAAGAATTTATTATATTACTTTAACTCCCAGGGCTGCGGGACCAGCTCCCTGGAACTCATAGGGCAATTGAAACAACAAGGGTAGGTTTTAGTACTCTGATACTCTACTCTTTTCACTACACCCAGAGTGAGATAAGTTGTTTGACGATTTCTTAGCCAAAAAGAAGACCATTTTAACTTGTTTATCAGCAGTCACAATAATAAAAACAAGAAATAAGAATCCCTAAACTTAAATGGCAGTGGGCAGGACACATTGCTCGCAGAACACACACACACTCAGATGGCCCATGGAGCCGAAAGGTTCTGTAGAGACGACAGCATACCGGAAGACGTAGTGTTGGCAGGCTTCATACACGGTGGACCAACGACCTGGTGAGGGTCGCGGGTATCCGATGCGAGACGCACAGGACCGGTCGTTGTGGCGATACTTCAGGGAGGCTTATGTCCAACAGTGTCTTTTCTAGGTTGAAATGGTGATGATGATGATGAATGACTATAATAAGTATTCGGAATCTGAAAGAAAAAGAAGCTAATGTATTTTATTCAAAGTAAAAAAGAAGAAGTACAAATTCTCGATTTCGTCCCACAAAAACAGATAACATTTTCACCACAAACAAAAACAAAATAAAACTTTTACAATATTAATTATCATAACTTAAGGAACGCTTCCTTCTCCTAGAGAGGAGGCCTGAGTCCCAGCAGTGGGAACATTAAAAAGGCTTAAAATAATAACTTAAGGAACGATGTGTCATACCATGTGTCATGCCGTACCATAATTGTAGCTAATAAAGCTAAAATAATGCCCCACCTAATACGAATGGATTTCAGTTTGTTGAAATTACTTATAAGTACCCACCCTTGGGTGTTTATACGAGATTGAATTTCCCCCGATCTTGGTGAAGTTGCCCACTCGAAATAATGAAGTGGCGGTATGCACTTAAGGGGCAAACTCGACCCAGGAATTTATTTTAACTAGCTATACTAGTGGATTCGCTCAAGTGGAAGTAGGAAATGGTAATTTGTTTAAATAATATTCCACAATAATATAATATTCCACAACTATCACACAACGCGATCTAGTCCCAAGCTAAGTAGAGCTTGTGTTATGGGTACTAGACAACTGATAAACATACTTATATATTTCTAAATACATACATATTATAGATAAATTACACCCAGACACAGAACAAATGATCATGCTCATCACATAAACATTTGTCCTGGGTGGGAATCGAACCCACGACCTCCGGCATAGCAGTCAGGGCCACTAACCACTAGACAAACAGGCCAGTCAATAAATATCAAGTCAATAATATACAGTCAATAAATAGATTTTTTTCAAGAGAACACACTTTCGGGACTCGTGTGCCAAACATACGAATTCTTATCCTCGTTTGAGCGTAAAGTAGAAACCAATATATACTACACACATGTACATTCAAACTTTCGCCTTTATAATGTAAGTCATTATTTCAGCCGAAAGACGACCACTATTGGACAAAGGCCTCCCCCAAGTGTCGCCACAACGACCGGTCCCGTGCATCTCGCGTCCATCAGATTCCCGCAACGTTCATCAGGTCGCCGATCCATCTTGTGCGAAGCCTTCCGAAGCTGCGTCTTCTGTCTTACGTGGTCACCACTCAAAAAAATCTGTAGTCTCCATCAAACATCTGTTCTGCGAGTAATATTTTATTTTACAAATAAAAACACGGCTAAGGGTGTTTTTTATTATCGTGCGGTTTTGATCACGCATGCGAGATTGCTCCTCGTAGCCCCCGCACATGTCCATTTTATACAATTATTTATTATAATGCGTGGAATATGCACGCGGGACTGTTTTTTTTTTGCATTTTGTAATTGTCTGCATGCGGACCAAATCCGCATGCGTGATGAAATCCGCACGATACCCTTACTGCACCCTACACCCGAACATCCGAACAAACTTACTGCATACCTACCTAATCACTGTGAACGTGCAAGTAGTAGACTTGAAACCAAAGTACTTTCAACATAATCAACTTAAGAAAGGCCAATATTCTGAGTAATTATTGCCCGATTTGCTCTTTAATTCATGAATCCCCAAGCGACCACCGGTGGCCGCGCATCTATTGTCTTACTATTGTGTCTCTAATTGACGATATCTGAAGGGTTAAACCGCAATTCACTTCTCTTACCTCCACCTGTACGTACTTGTAAACGAGTAAGTACATATATAATGCCGACGCGGGCATACATTATCTGATTAACGTTTGGAACTCGCAACTTAGGTAGTGGGTATATGTTCCTACATTAAACATTGCCCTTATACGGCTTGTTAACAGGAAACTTTGCCACGTAACGTATACCTATGTGTCTAATAATCCTTATACATTCAGGTACTGCTGTGATTTAAATACAACTTAATTAAAGCAATGAGTACTTTCGCGCATTTGTACAAAAGTAAATCTGTCAAGTAGCACATTGATCATTCATCATCAGCCTTTTTAATGTTCCCACTGCTGGGACTCAGGCCTCCTTTCTAGAAGAGGGAATGGACCGTAATATACCACGCGGGCCCAGTGCGGGTTGTTGAATGTCACATGTCTTCGAACATTGTTCAATCTTCAATCTTAGGTCTGTTATCCACGGACGCGTAGCTTCATAGACGCGTATTCGTCACTGTATTCGTAGGTACGCTTCATAAAAAACGTCGTGCTGTTATCGTGTCGTTGCCGCTTTGTAGACAGCGTTTCCTAGTTTTGTATGTGAACTGTGAGCAGGTGTACACGAAGCGTATAATGACGAATACGCGTCTTTGAAGCTACGCGTCCGTGAACAGGAGGCCTTATTGCCTGACCGCAGAACACAACAAAAGGTACAATTGTAATAATAACCCAAAAGGACAAAGAAGTCACCGTGAAAGGGTTGAAAAAATATATTTTTGTGAAATGAGTATTTCACAAAGCGGTGTGCGAGCCTGGTATTCTGGTTCACTTCAAGATTCTGCTAATTGCTTTGCCGCATCCGCTGGAAAAAACTGCCCTGACTGTTAATTAAAGACATTTTTGCTCTGTTAATGGGGGCGTGAGTCGTTCCATTACCGACGAGCTGCATCTTCCAGCATGCCGGGCGCTGGAATAGTCTCGACAACTTTTTAAATTAATTTCTGTAATTAACACTCAGGGTCTAGAAAATATTGTGTCGCAGATAAAACTTGTAATGATTAATATACCTTGTTGTGCTTCTTTCATCGTAATTTATACTCGACTGTTATCTCCGTCTTCGTTTTGGGGTCTATGAAGTTATGTAGGTACCAGTTAATGATTTAACAGATTCAAGCTTTTAATGAGCGATATATTGCGAACAACAAAGTTGTCTTAACTATTTAGATTCGGGTCATAGTTGGGAGGTTGTTATGTGAACTATTTGGCAATAATTAACACTATATTATAAATATTTGGCTTTAACGGAATATGCGAAATTATTTTACCCTTAGGGAAACAATTTCACGTAGGTTGGCGAAGTGGGTGGGAGATAGACTGCTGCGCTGCGTGTATGGACTACAGATAGTTTTTCCGGGTTTGGGTGTCTTATGTTTGTGAGGTTACATGTTTGTGAACACGCACATGATACAAAAGTAATTTATAGTGTGAGGATTTCTATTATAACTATTTAGTTATAAGTGTATGGTGATATTGTAGTATGATAATACCTATATTAGGAGTATCTTATTTCTTTTTTATTTAACAAAGATTTTTAGTTATATTTTTTTATTAAAACTATATGTTGGGTGCCTTATTGCCATTTAAAAAAATAAATTAGAAGATTTCACAGAAAAGTTATTAGAGATGATTCTATATATTTTCATTGACACTGTAATGTAGAGTTAACAGTCTGAGGATATAAAATGAAGTCTAAGACTAAAAAATAATTATTAAAACCTTTTTATATAAAAAAAATAACCGACTTCACTAAAATATTGAATTAATTTGAGGAGTTAACTCGATTTCGCCATGATTCCATCATCAGATCCCAACTTGATGACTATGGGACCATTTGGGAAGTATTAACTGAGTATTCTTTTTTTCAAAGTAAACCGTTTTGATATGGTTAATCAGATGTAGTAAAACCTAGATAAGTGACACATACATATTATCATGTGGTCAAGACTTTTTATTTACACAGTTTCTCAAATAGCCAAGTCTTAAGTGCATGTCTCAATTACAGCCAGACACGCGAAAGAATCGAAATTTTGCAAACAAACGTTCCAATTCTGCCATTCTGCCAACCATCTGTTTGCTAAATCTATATATATAAAAATGACCCCCGTTTTCCGTTGTCACGACTTGGCATGAAAACGGCTTGACCGATTTGGCTGATTTTTTTTTTGTTGTGATTGTTATTGTGAGGAGAAGGTTCTTATGGAAAAAAAAATTTGGGTAGTGTAGGGTAAAGTAGGGTAGGGTAGGGTAGAGTAGGGTAGAGGAGTAGGGTAGAGTAGGGTAGATTAGGGTAGAGTAGGGTAGATTAGGGTAGAGTAGGGTAGATTAGGGTAGAGTAGGGTAGATTAGGGTAGAGTAGGGTAGATTAGGGTAGAGTAGGGTAGATTAGGGTAGAGTAGGGTAGATTAGGGTAGAGTAGGGTAGATTAGGGTAGAGTAGGGTAGATTAGGGTAGAGTAGGGTAGATTAGGGTAGAGTAGGGTAGATTAGGGTAGAGTAGGGTAGATTAGGGTAGAGTAGGGTAGATTAGGGTAGAGTAGGGTAGATTAGGGTAGAGTAGGGTAGATTAGGGTAGAGTAGGGTAGATTAGGGTAGAGTAGGGTAGATTAGGGTAGAGTAGGGTAGATTAGGGTAGAGTAGGGTAGATTAGGGTAGAGTAGGGTAGATTAGGGTAGAGTAGGGTAGATTAGGGTAGAGTAGGGTAGATTAGGGTAGAGTAGGGTAGATTAGGGTAGAGTAGGGTAGATTAGGGTAGAGTAGGGTAGATTAGGGTAGAGTAGGGTAGATTAGGGTAGAGTAGGGTAGATTAGGGTAGAGTAGGGTATAGTAGGGTGGAGTAGGGAAGAGCGGGAGCGAAGCCGCGCGGGCAAAGCTAGTTATTAATAATAAAATGTCTCGTTTAGGAGATATATAGAGGTATAAATAGAAATAATATCCAAAATATATCTCAGCTATTGAGATTTATAATATATATTTAAGGCAAAACTGTCAGGAACTCAATGTAATTTATTAGTAGGAGAGGTTTCTCAGATATTCAAAACCTACTTAAACAGATTTTAGATACTGTAGGCATATATCTTAGATTTATCGATGAAATATATACAAATTTATTTCTAGGGACATGTCAATAAATATGACCCATCAAAAATGAATTCTATACGACGCGACGATCCTATAACTTATGATGATGACATAGCTACTACCTACAAAGGACTATTTTGAGCACACAAGTAATATTGGACCGCCCAATTTTTCCTCGCCTGGGGCAAAGGAATCTTTTCAACTGCCACGTGTACCGTTCTTACTAAAATTGTACAAAGTTATTCAAGTTTTTAAATTATTTCGAACTTTATTTTGAGGGAATTTTAATTAACAGCAATTATTATTAATAAGCATAGAAACTAATATAGAGTAACCGTGTCAAAAAACGAAACGAGAAGTTATGTACCCTCACGGGGCTCGGGCTCGACATGACTGAGGCGCTACCACAACATCATAATATGATTTTCGCCAAAATTTATTTTCTGATTTTAGCTGCTGGATATAGGTCCCCCAAGTGTCGCCTTGCTATTTAAATTGGGCGATTCTTCGACAACCATAACAACACAAATAAGTACCTTTTTAAAGTTCCCCAAATCGTTAATCAACAAACATTAATTTCGTCAGAAAAGTGAAAAGAAATCTGTCGGTAGCCAATCATCAGATTGATGATCATGAACAGATTCTTTTCCACTTTTTCCTTCTAAAACTTATCTCAACCATACGCTAAAAATATCGGAAAAATTCAAAGTGGAAACAAAATAAATGTTGTATAACAAAATAAAACGAAGATGGTGAGTCGATACAAAATGTAATGACTTTCAGTTTCCGCCGGAGAATTTTATACCCTGAAGTTCGCTGGGCGTGGAGATAGAAATAATTGTGTGAAAAATATGTAGTTGGCTTTTAGACAGATTTCATAACATTATGCCGTTTCAACTGATGCATGTTTTCTGACAGTTTGTATGGCGAGTGGGTAGCTTTAACTTTTCAACTTCTCTCTTCGCGTTGTTACTGAAATCATAATGAGCAAGTCATATACCTATTGTTAAATTTTATCCAGCGTGTGATATATTTTTAGAATTTGTTAAGGTAGAAAACTGGCAGCGAGGTAAAATTAAATTCCTGACTATCTTTTTTCGATCATCTTTCAATAATAGACTTTTTTTCTTCGTAACGGTAGGTTATTGGATTTTAAAGATTGATGGTCGTAATTGTTATATTTTGTGTTTATCTTCAAGTATGTAAACAGTTAAAGTTATTCCGAGATTGAACAAATAAATGAAAGAAGAAATTATGAGTATGTGTCCAAATAATATTTGATGCTGACGGTGCTCTCATTGGACGATTCGACCTTTGCTTATTTTACGACCGGGACATTTTGAGACATTGCGATAAAATATATTTTTATATTACAACAAACTTTATATCCTCGATATGAAACCCTCATCTTTAACCAGGAGCTTTATGTTTAGATGAATTGATTAAATGTTCGAAAATAAATGAATATTACAGTAGGGAGAGGAATGCGATACTTACTTCAAGGAGGATGTGTCCCTTTTATGGTGCTCATCTAAGATATCTTTATTATTTTACGACTGTTCAAGAGCCCTATATTCGGCAGAACTGTGGCCGAAGAAAAAAGTGGTTACACTTAGCTCCAAGCAAAATTATTAGAACAATAAAATCAGCTGTCGTTTCCGAGGTATTTTTTACGCACCAAAGTTATTAAGGTTTATCTGAGCTGACCCTGCTGTTTGAAGATTGCGCACTCATTGAATGAGTTTATGATATTAGAATATCTTTGAGTGAAAATTGCCAATTCGTTATAAAAAATGGTTGTTTTATCAAATTGATTGATGACTGAAAATGTAGGTATTTTTAGGCGTCGCGTCGTTCAGATTTCGGCGCGTGGTTCGGTTGATAAATCATTTTTATAGTGGATCATATTCTCAAACTCATAGTCTCTATATTTGAATTAATTATCTCAACGGCTTAATTGTTATCCTTAATTAATTTTCAGACAAAAGTTTAAGATAATCTAATTTTCCGCTTAACCCTTCAGATACCGTCAATTAGAGACACAATAGTAAGACAATAGATGCGCGGCCACCGGGTGTCGCTTGGGGATTCATGAATTAACTTAGTCTTACAGTCTAAAACCAACATTGTTTCCGCTCGCTGCTAATATAGGCGTGATAATGGACGTCTATGTTTAGCCAACACTAACGATAATGTGGTACACGCCCTCCAAGCAAACACTGCGCGGCGTGAACAGGAAGGTGCCTCGCAACAGGAGCTGGCCATCGAGGCGTTTATCTGATGGTCCCTCGTCACGTTTTCCTCCCCCTCCCTCCCCTCCAACGTACCCTCAATCCACATTCACCCCCGCCAAAATTAGTTGACGACTTGACGCGCTCCACGTCAAACAACGTCGGTTCGTTTGAGCGCAACCTTTGAAAAACATTCCTAACGAAGGTCATCCTCCAAAGGGCCGTTTATTGTCACTCGTCATTATTTCTCTAGGCGACCTGCGAGCTGCCAGTATCGTCTTAAATAAAAAGAAATAGACTGGAAACTGAACGGGATTTGTTCCAGAAAATATGAGAGGGTTTTAACGAGATTGAACGTTACTTTAAGTATATTTATTTTCAGATAGTAGGTATTACCTAACGAAGCCCAAAATTTTGTTACCTAAATTTTTTCTGAAGTAAAGTCTAGATTACTTAAGAGAAGTCTTTAAAATATTTCTTTACTGAAATGGAGCTTCGAGATAGCTTCGAACGAAATGTTTTTGTATAAGATTAGCTTAGCTAATCAAGGTCGTTATTATAATTACTTCGGTCAATCATGAATAGCTTTTAAAAGAGGATATAAAGCGCTACCATCAGGACACCAGGTGGATTTATCTGCCTACTTCAATAGTGTGTGTCTGCAGTCTACAAACAATATTATGGGTTTGTTAAGAAAAGCTTCGCTCATCGTTTATTCCCCACTAACTTTTGCCCGCGGCTTCACCCGCGTATATAACATAATAATATAACCTATTTCACTCAGGAATGAAGTATTTTTCTATCGGTGAAATAATTTCAGTAATTGTAGGAGTAAGTACTGCAGTACTTTCAGAGATTATCTCCTACAAACAAATAAACCACAATTTACTTCTTTATAATATTATTGTAGATATTCTTGTAAACATCGGTTATTGAGGATACGAAGTCAAAGCCAGATAAAAAGTAGTCTATGTTCTTCCTTGTGGTTCAAGTTTACTGCGTATCAAATTCCATAACAATCGGCTTAGTAATTTAACCATGAAAGAGTAACAGACACACCGAGTTATATTTATACTAGCTTTTACCCGCGGCTTAGCCCGTGTTTATTTATGGTGAATGTTTAAAATTTGCCTATGTCTGTCTCCAGAATCCCAACTATCTCTGTACCAAAATTCATCAAAATCGGTTTTGCCATTTAGGCGTGAAGACGTAACAAACAAACAAACTCACTTTCGCTTTTATAATATTAGTAAGGATTAATAGTACGAATGAATGGCTCACGGTTAGTACAATGTACGTTACACATGAATCGAGGCAATCGAAATCAATTTAATAATTAACGCGACTACGTCCCATAGAGACGGAGCCTCTGGGACCTGGGGCCTTACCATGACGTGTTAAAATGTCAGACGTGCAAGCGAGAAAGATACCTATACATCCGATTATTTGTAAAACACTGGCAAGTGGCAACCTCTCAGGATTATGTTACTAACATTATAAACGACATCTTTTCTTCTATCACTTTTAAAAGTTTATCTTATTTTAAAATTGAATATTCTAAATATTATGAAGTCTATGCGAAGCAAGCGATAGTACGAGTACAATAGCGGAGAGGAACGGAGATCGGGTGGCAGGAATGCTTGATAGGGTTGCATCGCGTCACACAGACGTAGATAGCAAAATACAGAGATGAAATGTATTAGATAGAACAACGGAATCTTGAAGGTTTGTTTTTGGCAAATGTATTATGTTTTGTAAAACAAAAGTCATAGAACAAAAGCGGTGGTTTATGATGTTAGTAATACAGCCCTGCAAGGTTGTTAGTGTTTTACAAATAACCCTTTATAGCTCCATCCCTTTAACATTTCAATTTAGATCGTCATATGGATCGCGTTAAGAGCTCGTAGTAGAGCTAGTTTGTTCTCTTGTGAGATTGGAAGCCAAATATTAAATTCGATAAACCTTGCTCCAGGGTTCGTGCAGGCGGCATGCGATGTTCGTGGTTAATTTTAGATGTTACCGTCGATGTAGAAAATAAATTAAAATGTCCGATGCAATATTTCGTTGTTTCAACCAACAAAGGAAAACCAAACACATAGGTACATGTTTAGTTGTACGAACATTGTATTCAGGCGTTCCTCTAAAAAGTATATGTTTATTAACGGCAAAATATTAAATTCAGGAGTTGGACGCTAACTAGTCATTCTATACAATACAGAGCTTGTCTGCGCACATAAAATACCTACTCTGCCTAGGCAGTGTATAGTTCTGACGACCTTTCAGTCATCTGTTGATTTCAAATATAGAAGGCGCCAGATAACCGTGGAATAAAGTACATTGACCTTTTCGTTGGTACCCGAAAAACAAACAATGAAATGTTTTTCTTTACTAGATTACGAGTATGTAAAAGATCACGTTACTGTACTTATTCTCATCTACCTATATGTCGATTCAAGACCGGTTTATGTCTTTATTTCTGTTTTTTAAATTAAGAATGTCAACAAATGTAGGAGGGTCAATGATCGTTATTCCACGTTAATCTGGCACAGTACCGTAACACAAACAAACATAAACAGCTGCCATGTTTAACACGACAACAAATTATGTTTGTTAAAAAATAGCTTCCAATTATAGCATTTCGTCATTAAACACTTTTCAATTTCCGAGCAGGTACAGGCTTGAGACACTTTGAGTGGCTCGCATTTCCGTGAGTCACTCCAAATGCGTAACGAGACAATAAACTCAAGTTCTTACAAACAATATCCTACTGAAAACTGATTTCCTTAATAAATTCAGAGTTGTAATTTTAGAAACAATAATAATAAATTAGACGGATGGTCCGTCGGAACATGAACTGAGACGAAATAGTAATCTTGTTGTCGTTGGGCTCTGTGGCCGATGCTGTGATAAGGCCTTAATTGGACCACCAGTGTTTTATTAAAATGAAAACTGGACCAGTAGCTTTTTTTTTTTTTGTCGACGGGGAAAATCATCATTGACGAAACCCGCTCTTGGGTGGAGCGGGAGACAGTGTCAGAGTCTTACTGACTAAAAACCCCGCGCCGTTCCTTCTAGCCTTCATACCGGGGCTCTAGTTTCCTTTCGGTTAACCCCGACCCCGGTAGGCTTCGACCCAGATGGGCCCCTCCTGTTGCTGACAACTCCTTGAGGCGCGCGGGAACAGTGCCCGCCGTCGACGCCTTGGCTCGGTCCGGACAGTTACCGGACGATCGGACAGCGAGCTACCCATGGCTCGCCGTCCGCGAGCCCGCGTCTACGGTGGCCGGAAATCGGGATCGGAATCCCGGCGGCGGCGGCGGGGGCGCCGTTGCCTGATGCGGTCTGCCTCCTCCTTTGCTAGCATTACTGCTTCGCAGAAGGAGGCGACCGCCTGCCACTCCTCCTCGCTCCGGACCATGGCCTGAACCAAGGCCCGGCGCGAGAGGTCTCCGCCGCCGATCGCCCCCACGAGGACACGGCGTTGCTCCGCCCAAGCAGGGCACACCTCAACTGTGTGCTCCACCGTGTCCTCCGGGCGTTCCGCACAGTGGCGGCACCCGGGCGTCTCTTCCGCTCGAATCCGATGCAGGAACCTCCCGAACTTGCCATGTCCGGTGAGGACCTGCGTCATGCGGAAGGTAAGGACGCCGTGAGGTCTTTCCAGCCACGCCTCAAAGAGGGGACTTACCGCCATAATTGTGGCGTGCCCAGCACTGGGTTGCGATAGTCGCTGACGCCATTTCACCGTGAGATGGACCAGTAGCTTGATTCACGTAAAATCAAACAAGCCAAATATCGTTGAAGTTTTAAAGTTGTTTGATCGAAGTCCTATCTAAAATCGGTATTCACGTGTTCTATAATCGGGATTGAATAGAACGAAAATTGAATTGAAACTAAGCGATCTATCGACGACTTGTTGCCAGATACCACAGAGTACTACTATGTTACAAAGTACTCTGTGATTTGTACTGCAATATTTGACATTTAGTCGTTGGCATCTGACCCGAACAAACAACGTTTGTCTACGTAAATACCTCAAGCCAACGATTGAATGATGATTCACATAGCTGAATACGTTGCAACGACTTTTCGATCGAACGATTTCAAAATCGGTGTCGTTCAAACTCGATTGATGACATTTTTGTCATCAATCGAGTTTGACGACTAAGTCGCTACGATATCGTTACGGTTTTGATTACGTGAGTCGGGCTACCGAGAGGAGGTGGGGGCAGCGGGGATTCAGAGGCGGATGCCCGCTTCTCACGACCGAAACTCTCCAGCAATTAGCAAGACTAATCGTTTGCGTACACTTGGAATTACCTAATTTAATATTTCACACGTATTTTCCGCGAACACCGCAGATGTTACAAAGTACAAACACAGACTGTTCTATTTTTAGAGAGATTTAAGTGAGGGTGTAAGTACATAGGTACATATTTTATTCATGCAGTGTCTGATCGCTTTCAACCCGCTTCAGCTTCCGCTCATAAATATTCGTAAGTATTTTCCGATATTTCCGAAGTTGAGCTTGTTTTTATAATATTTATATTACATTTCCAATGGAGTATGTCTTCAAGGTTTGGAATGGAGTGGGCTTGGCATTAATGTCAATGGTGAGTACATCACTCACCTTCGGTTTGCCGACGATATAGTAATCATGGCTGAGACTACGGAGGAGCTCAGTACAATGCTTGGTGACCTCAGTAGAGCTTCCGAAAGAGTGAGACTTAAAATGAACATGGACAAAACCAAAGTCATGGTAAACAGCCATGTAGCACTCCTATCAAGATTGGAAACTCTACACTAAGTTGTGGACGACTAAGTTTACCTGGGACAGACGGTCCAGTTGGGTAGGTTTAACTTCGAGAAAGAGGTCAATAAAACAAAAGTTGTATTTAACTTTTTCATGAGCTGTAATTTTTTAGACGCTTCGTAAAGCTGAAAATACCTACACATAAACATATTGGTAGCTACTCTCAACGTATTCAGATTACTATTAGATACATATAACATGCCCGTTGCCGCTCTGAATTTTTCATTAGACTCCTGGAGAAACCACGATATTTTTATTAAATCTCGAAATTGTTTGCTTATAGTATACATAAATGTAACGAAAGCTACAAAGTTTGACAAAGCGAGCGCTTTTCAAAGTAATAAGTGGGCCCACAAAGTAAAGCCATGTTTTTTTATTAAATCGAAGCTTTGTACAAAGCTCTGTTATATATGTTAAAAAAGGTACTAGTATTAATACATAAGTAAGCAGTAACATTATAAGCGAACAAGGATGTTTTTCTGCAATAAGAATCTTCTACGCTTCTGCATAGTCGAATCCGCTACGCACTATGTTATTGCTGCTGTTGCGTCTTCGACCCAGCTCGCAATAGCTTCAGCACTTGTAGTAGATTCTGCTCTTGCAGTAGCTTCTGCACTTGCAGTAGATTCTGCTCTTGCAGTAGCTTCTGCACTTGCAGTAGATTCTGCTCTTGTAGTAGATTCTGCTCAAGCAGTAGCTTCTGCTATGAGTCTGCTACGCGCCTGCTACAAGTTTTTTACGCATCCACTATGCTTATGCCTCTTGCTCGCTTCGTGTCTGCCTCGCGTCAGTTTCGCATCTGCTACGCGTTTGTGTAGTAGATGTGTCGACTCTATAGGATTCACTCCTTTTTTCGTTACTTGTCTCATTTGTCAAGACTAAAAAATAACCTGCAAATACGGAAAATAAAGAATAAAATGATAGATTTAGAAATTATATGAGATAAACTTTCTCTGTCGGTAACACTCGTATGTGTAACACAATAGATATGCCTTTCCATATAATGCGGTACCACTGTCAAGGACCACAGCCTCTCATATAAGCTAGTTATAAGATTTATGCTCCAATAAACCTACTAGACTTTTCCTAAGTATTTTTTTCTAGAGGATAGAGTACCTATTTACGGAACTAATTAGCTGTATTTTTAATTCAGCTTTCATGGTTCAATGCGACTAGATCCTATAGGTGCCCTAGTTTTCATTGTTTGTTAATGAGCACATGATGAAGAGTCGAGGAAACCCAACAAAACAAACATAAAAAAGGACTTCAAAAACAGTTGGGACTAGACGGCGTTGTGTGATAGTTGTGGAATATATTATTATTATTATATTATTAGTTCTAAACAAACTTCCTTAACGTTCTTTTGGTATAAGAACTGCAGTCAAAGCATTATATTATACCGCGAAAGAAACATAATATCTTACTCTTTGTATTAACATAATGAGCATCGAGCCACAAGTTACAAAGATCCGACACTGATGCTCTTTTTTTGAGGTGGGAAATCAAATGACTTTCTTGTTTTAGGGTGAAGCGAGAAAGCGTGTTAGACTCTACTAACTAAAACCAGCCTTTGAAGGGTTTTAGCCACTCATAGAGCAATGGAGCTCGGAGTTTCCTTGCGTGATCGTATCAGGAATGAAGATATCTGCAGGAGAACCAAAGTCGTCGACATAGCCCGAAGAATCGCCTAACTAAAGTGGCAGTGGGCAGGGCACATTGCTCATAGAACGGATGGTTGATGGGGCTGGAAGGGTTCACTGTGGCGAACGCGCACCCGTAAATGCAGCGTTGGAAGGCCTCCCACGAGGTAGATCGACGACCTGGTGAGAGTCATGGGAAAGCGGTGGATGCGAGACAAGATCGGTCATTATGGTTACGCTTGGATGAGGCCTTTATCCAACAGTGGACGTCTTTCGCCTGAAAAGATGATGATGATGATGATAATGAACTAAAACCCACCTGTATTCTTCAGTTGCCTTTTGTGTTCTAGGGCCAATGTAACTCTTTCTAACGTTCTCAGAGCCCTAGCGCGCTACAGCAGTACAGCACTGCGGGGCCCTTTTTTTTTTTTTTTTTTTTCTCGACGGGGAAAATCATCATTGACGAAACCCGCTCTTGGGTGGAGCGGGAGACAGTGTCAGAGTCTTACTGACTAAAAACCCCGCGCCGTTCCTTCTAGCCTTCATACCGGGGCTCTAGTTTCCTTTCGGATAACCCCGACCCCGGTAGGCTTCGACCCAGATGGGCCCCTCCTGTTGCTGACAACTCCTTGAGGCGCGCGGGAACAGTGCGCGCCGTCGACGCCTTGGCTCGGTCCGGACAGTTACCGGACGATCGGATAGCGAGCTACCCATGGCTCGCCGTCCGCGAGCCCGCGTCTACGGTGGCCGGAAATCGGGATCGGAATCCCGGCGGCGGCGGCGGGGGCGCCGTTGCCTGATACGGTCTGCCTCCTCCTTTGCTAGCATTACTGCTTCGCAGAAGGAGGCGACCGCCTGCCAATCCTCCTCGCTCCGGACCATGGCCTGAACCAAGGCCCGGCGCGAGAGGTCTCCGCCGCCGATCACCCCCACGAGGGCACGGCGTTGCTCCGCCCAAGCAGGGCACACCTCAACTGTGTGCTCCACCGTGTCCTCCGGGCGTTCCGCACAGTGGCGGCACCCGGGCGTCTCTTCCGCTCGAATCCGATGCAGGAACCTCCCGAACTTGCCATGTCCGGTGAGGACCTGCGTCATGCGGAAGGTAAGGACGCCGTGAGGTCTTTCCAGCCACGCCTCAAAGAGGGGACTTACCGCCATAATTGTGGCGTGCCCAGCACTGGGTTGCGATAGTCGCTGACGCCATTTCACCGCGAGATCCCGCCGGAGCTCTGTCCGCCATACCTCGACCTGTCGCGGTAGTGGACTTTCACCCCGGCGTTGCATCTCCACGCGCTTATCGTGCATGTGTGCAAGGACTGTTGCCTCCAGATCCCACGGTGGTAGGCCAGCCAGAAGGCTCGCCGCTTCGCGGGAGATCGTGCGGTAACCCCGCACCATCCGTATTGCCATGACCCTCTGGCAGGCGTTCAGTATGGACGCCGGTCGCTTTGCCAGCGACGGCGCCCACACCGGCGCCCCGTAGAGGGCCATGGACCGAACGATCCCCGCGTAGAGCCTCCGGCAGGAGGCGTCTGGGCCCCCAAGGTTGGGCAGGAGCCGCTTGAGAGCAGCCCCGGCCCGGTTGAGTTTGGGAGCCAAACGTCGGAAGTGTTCTCCGAAATTCCATCGGCTGTCGAGAACGAGTCCCAGGTACTTCATCGTCGACCCGACGCCGATGCGAACTCCTCCTACCGTAAGTTGGAAGTCTGATGGTGGCGCATTCCGAGGGCCGTGGAAAAACATGGCCTCGGATTTGTGCAGCGCCACCTCGAGTCCCAACTCCTGGATCCTACCAACGACTATCGCAACCCCGCGTGTCGCTAGAGCGACCGCCGCCTGGTGCGACTCTCCCTGCGCTAGAACCAGCGTGTCGTCTGCGCAGCAGACCACGCTGACCCCGTCA
This sequence comes from Mythimna lalbum, assembly GCA_949319445.1. Classification (NCBI taxonomy): domain Eukaryota; kingdom Metazoa; phylum Arthropoda; class Insecta; order Lepidoptera; family Noctuidae; genus Mythimna; species Mythimna lalbum. Next base: position 16,319,586 of record OX439346.1, on the reverse strand, counting down.
GGGAGGTCGCCGCGCAGCACGTAGTCGTAGCCGATGTTCCACAAGGGTGGGCCTAGAACCGACCCCTGCAGAACACCGCACGACATCTCTCGACGTTTCCAGTCTCCCTGGTGACCGGGGTAGATAATGGACCTGTCCGACAGGTAAGCCTCGACCACTCGACAGAGGTATTCGGGCACCCGGTGGTACCGGAGTGCCCCCCGGATCGTACTCCAGGGCAAAGAGTTGAACGCGTTGGCAATGTCCAAGGACACTGCCACGACGCTCCTGCCCTGGGACACCGCAACCCCTGTCGTGAGGGCTCGCACGCGCATGATGGCGTCCACCGTAGAGCGCGCCCTGCGAAAACCGAACTGTCCGTCCGACAAGTCCGGCCCCACCCGTGTTAGCCGCGCGACGAGGCGGTTTGCAATGACTCTTTCAAAGAGCTTGCCCACCTCGTCGAGCAGCACAATGGGCCGGTACGCGGACGGAGAGTCCGCAGGGCGCCCTGGCTTCGCGATGAGGACCAGTTTCCCCGTCTTCCAGCGAAGTGGAAACTGGCCCCTCTCCATACATGCGCTGAAGAGCCCTCTTAGTCGAGGCCCGAGAGCCTCCATGGCCAGGACCCAGGCTTTCCCTGGCAAGCCGTCGGGTCCTGGGGCGGTGTTCTTGGCACTCAGCCTTCGCACCGCCACTCTCACCTCTACCTCGGTCACCTCTGGAGCGTTGTCGTCGTCGTCGCTGTTGTGGTCCGCGTCAGACACTGCTGGCGGGGGCGGAGCCATGGGCGGGGGGGAGTGTTCCCCTCGCGCAGGGAACAGAGTGGTTACCACACCCTCTACGAGTTGGGGCCGGAGACTCTGAGTCAGCGGCGGAGCCCAGGGGCGTAGCTTGTCCCGTACCAATTTGTACGGGCGCCCCCACGGATCCGCGTTCAGAGACCCCAGCCACACGTTGCGGGCCTCGAGTTTGGCCCGCCTTATCTCCGTTCGGAGGGTGCGCTTTGCCTCTCTGTACCCCTCATACAGCTCCGCCTCTCTGACCTCCGCATCCGGCTGGCGGTTGCGGCGCCTGCAGTATCTGTCGTACCGGCGGCGCGCGTGGTTGCACGCGTTGCGCAGTGCGCCGATCTCCGGCGACCACCAGTACACGCGGCGCTTAGCACGACCTGGAGGGACTCGGGGCATTGCCGCGTCGCAGATTTGCGACATGGCCTCCTGGAACCACTCCGCCTCGACGTCGATGTCTACAGGCCTGTCCGGTGCTTGCACCCAGGCCTGTACCGTCGCGGCTTCCAGGAGGGGCTCCCGGTCCATCTGCTTAAGCGCCCACCGCGGACCACAAGGGCTCTGTCGGACCGGCGCGGCCGAGGTTTCGGCGGAGACGTCCAACCGGATGTACCGGTGGTCGGAGTACGTCTCCACCTCCTCCATAACGCGCCAGTCGACGACACGCGGCGACAGAGCGGGGCTGGCGAACGAGATGTCCACCACTGATGTACCCCGCATCCGCACCAACGTGGGGACAGAGCCCCGGTTCAGGACGACCAGGCCCAGCTCCAAGGCCCAGTCCTCCACCATCAGACCCCGTCGGTTCGTGTGCCGAGAACCCCAAGCCGTATTCCAGGCGTTGAAGTCCCCGCAAACGACCACGGGGAGGGAACCGAACCCAGCGACGACGGAATTTAGCTCCATCAGGGAGAGTTGGAACACGTCGAGAGATCTGTTCGGGGGCAGGTAGACGCCTACCACGGCGATGTCCCCGAACCGTGCTGCCACGCAACCCCGCCCCCTCGTGACGGACTCGGGGGGCGGGGTACCGGCGGCGGCCGACGAAATTAACGTCACCGAGCCGTCCAAGTCCTGAACCCAGTCTCCACGGGGTTGGACAAAGTACGGCTCGGCGACGACGGCGATATTGATCGACCACTGCGCCATGCTCTGGAGCAACAGATCCTGAGCGGCGGCGCAGTGGTTGATGTTCGCCTGGAGGAGACGTAATGGTGTGGTTATTGGTATTCCATTACCGTCTCCTCCTGAGCCCTTTGCGAGGGTCCTGCCGCGGCGGGAGCGGCGGCGATGGCGGCAGCAGCCAGGGTAGTGGCTGCGGCGGTGAGGACGTCAGGGTGGATGCCCCTCCTGACCTTGCCCTTGGCCTTGGTGGGAGGGTCGCAGGACCTACCCCCAGCCCGGTGGTCGGCCGGCTTGCCGGCCGCCGCACATGCGTAGCAGTGCGGCAATGCACGGCATTCGACGGCCTTGTGTCCGGGCTGTCCGCACTGGTGGCAGCAGTCACTGCGATCCACCTCTGCGGCGCAATAGGCGCCCACGTGGTGCCCGACGTGACATCGGTAGCACCGCAGAGGTCTGGGTTCCAACATCTTGACTTGGGCTGAAACCCAGCCCACCAACAGCCTTCGGCCCTCGGCCGTGATGGCCTTGGCCACCGACACGGGGCAGCTCACTGTGACAGCTCGCATGCCCGTGCTGTCAGCGCGGATGGTGCCCGCCCGAACCTGATCGGTCGTGCACCCTCCCGCCCTGACGATGGCGGCCACCACTTCTTCCACCCTGACAGAGTCGTCCAGACCCATGATGCGCATGTCTATGCTCTTGGTGGGTCTGGACACTCGGGCCTCCTCGACGTCCAGGGACGCCCTGATCCTCTCGGCCAGAGCATCGGCGAGTTCTCCGCTCTCTGCCCCAGGGACCTCCAAAATGCGAGCCCCGGTTGCAGTCCGCCTTATTCGGAAGCCCCCGGAGGCTCCGAACTCGTCGAGGTGGCCCACCACCGCCTGCTTCGCCTTGGCCATGACTATGTCATAGTCGACGCCCCTCTTTTCCGCAGCCGGCTGTAGTGTGATCACTACAGCTGCGGAAGTCGGGGCGCGAAGTCTGGCAGCCATGGCCCGCTTTTTGCGCTCCTGTCGCCGCTTGCGTTTCTTGGCCGCCCTAGCCACCCTGCTCGCCTTCTCTTTGGCGCCGACGACCGTCCACTCGGCGCCAGCCGAGGAGTCTTCGGGCAGAGGAGGCGGCAGGCGTGACCTAGTCGCCGCCGCGGCAGGAGGAGGCCCCGCCGGTTTGTTGGCAGCCGCCACCTTGCCCTTCGGGGGAGCGGCAGGCTTCCCCTGCCGCTGCTGCTGCTGCTGCCTTGTCGCCGGGGCTGGCCTCGCCGCTTCCGGTGCCGCGGCCCCGCGCCCGACTTTCCCTGATGGGCCTGCCTTCGGCGCAGCTGCAGTGGTTGCGGCGGCAGTGGCATAGGATACCGCCTTCTTCTGGCCGGAGGCCGCGAGAGGGGGGCGCAAGACGATGCCCTCCAGGACGGAAAGCTGGCGCCGGACCTGTTCCTGGAACTGTTCTTGCTGCTGCAGCTGCTGCTCCCTGGAAGCAGCCAGCTCCTGCCGCAGCAAGGACAGCACCTCGCTCTCCGTCCAGGGCAAGGGCTGGGATTGACCCTGCACCTGTGTGCCCAGCCCTTTCGGCCCCTCCTCGGCACCAACGCCCTGGAGACCGGCTAGGGCCTCGAGCCGGCCAATCCTCCCCTTGAGGGTCTGCTCGTAGGGCTCGAACACGAACCCCAGAGCCCCCCCAATCGTGGCATTGGCCATCTCGATGGAGCGCTTTTTGGCCACCCTCTCCCTTTTGTTGGCCACGCTCATGATGGCGGCTGCCACGACCTCCTTAAATTTGGCCATGGCAACCTCCATTCCCTCCGGGAGCTCGGTAGGGATCTCCGGCGGCGTGAGGCTGGCCTGGCGTCCCTCGCTGGCGCTCTCGGCGGGGAGCCCTCTCCCTTTGCCCGTCTTTCGGGCGGTACCCCGCCCCGAGGTCGAGACCTTGCGGGCAAATACCGCCTCGTCGTCGGACACGGAGCGAAGGAAGTCTAACTTCCTCTTGTTATTGGGGGTAGACGCCTCCACCTCCATAACATCGAAGATGTGAGAAGACGCGGCATCAGAGTCCGACGCCGCGTCTTCACTCACCTCTCTGAGGCCGAAACTACGGCCCCCCTCCACCGGCATCGCGGACGTGCTGGGAACTGGTCCCAGGGACTCCGCACTGCCGGTTCGTGAGCCACCCTGGCTCCTTACGTCCATGAAGGACGGAAACAAATCCATTGCGGATCTGGCGCGCTCTTTGCCCCCCCAGAATACGAGGGGCTGACCAAGCTCTTCTTGGTGAGGGATTCTCCGCCTGCGGGGCAGGCGGTACCCTCCTGGGGTAGTTGCTTTTTAAGATGCGCGTCCATGATAGGCTGAATCACAGCTTTGCCTTTTTGGCAATGGGGTGGGGTCCCCAATACACGTTCGCCATCGTGGTCGTGTCTGATAAACAGACACGTACCCGAGGCGAACCGAGCTCGCTGTCGAGAAGGCGCCGACAGCTGTTGGTGCCAGCGCTCCTGGACAGTGCACCCTCCGGGCGGTCCGACTGGACTCCGCCGTGTGTTCCTCTTGGTCTGGTCTCTCGCTTGAGGCCTTCCGGCATGAGTAGCTCTACCGGCATAGCCCTCAAGGTCATTGAGACACTCAAGCCCCACCACGACGACAACGTGGGAACACGGTTGGTGGGGGCACTGCGGGGCCCTTCGATTTTGCTGACAATTAATGCACGAGTGGAACACCACGCGTCGTCGACTTGAGCTTAGTCTTTACTCGACGGCCGGACGGCGAGCTACCCATTATCCAGCGTCTATAAGCCTACGCTTACTAGTTAGCTGGGGCGTAAGAATATTCACTCCCCCAAGGTTGTGGCCATGTCCTTCGCTTGCATTACTGATTCCTAATAGGAGTTGGCTGCTTTCTATTCCCTCATACTCAGGACCATGTGCTGAACAGGATCGGACGCGAAAGGTCACCGCTGAAGAGACCATGACGCGGCGATACGCCGCCTGAGTGCGGCAGATTTCCACCGTATGCTCTACCGTGACCTTCGGGCGATCCGCACGATGGTACACACAGGCGTTTGTTCCATTTTAATAATAAAATAAACATGATAATTTACCAGCCCTGTCTGGCGTCACAGACGTTTCAGTTCATTTTATGTGTATCTAATTTGAATGAACGTCCACGAGCGTCTTACCGTCTTTCTGCCAAAACTAAGGTAGAATTACAGTTATGACTTCTTCTTCTTCTTCTTCATACATTAGACGTACAACAACCGTACAGGAACAGTCGGATCCGATGTAACTGTAGAACACGGACTCCTAAGCCACAGGTCTCACCTAGTTTAGGAGGCACGGTCCTAATATTAGAAGTACTTATATTTGTAAGTCTTAACTTTGTTTACAAGGTTTAATTCTTTCAATAAAGTTATTATATTATTAATAATGAGTTCTCATAGTAAAAAGAATTGAATACACGTTTATAATACAAGGTGTAAGGGACAGCACTCCGCAAACTTTAAGGGCTAGGTCAGTAGATGAAACTGAACAACCTTCCACAAGATTTTTTCCAGGAAACGAAATTAAGTTGTTCAATTTCGTCTACTCAGCAAGCCTTTTAAGTTTGTGAAGGGCTGTCCCTTGCACCTTGTATAAGGACCCACAAGGGCAGGATTATTTTCATAAAATTGATGGAAACCGAAATCAATCACATCATTTGGCAGAAAAACTGTAAGCGACTTAAATAATATGGTTGTTCAATCACCAGGAATCCTTACAAAATATGTGTCAAGCCAGTCTCCGGGCAAGGAATGATACATTTGAATTATATGCTAATAAGCCTGAACAATAGAGAACCCGCCGCGGAGGTGGCGCCCTCAGCTCGCGTGTGGTGATTTTATTCAGCGCACGCTTAAAACTACGTGAACCAACTCGTTTTATACTTTAATACTCTCATTTTGGCTTATACAACTACTAGGTGGCCGGTTGAATAATAAATGGCGAGATGCGCTTTCATCTGCAAGCAAAATATTTTTCATATGTTTATTTATGTAGTGTCAATGAACTAATGCAGTAATGTTATAAATTGTGCTTTATTTAAACGAAAGTTCAATTTGGAAATTATCCAAGGGGAATATACTTTCAAAAAAAATTGTCTTATGTCCTAATTCAGGATATGGTCTACCCGTGTGCCAGGGTTCATTCAAATCCATTCGGCTGAGTAACACAAATACAAACTTTTGTCTTCATAATATAGTATGGTATATTATTCTACTAATCAATAAAGAAAAGGTAAAATAAGGACGACAATATTTTCTTTAAAAAAACCATCGTTTTACAATAGGAAATTACTTCTGAATTGAGAATGCGTTTCCATACACAAGACACCCAAACCCAGAATAACAATCTGTATGACATACAAATGTTTGTTTTGTACGGGGAATGGAACCTTTGACACGCAGCGCAGCAGTCAATCGTTCATCATCACCATCATTATCATCATTTCAGCCGAAAGATGTCCACTGTTGGACATAGGCCTCCACCAAGCGTCGCCACAATGAACGGTCCTGTGCGTCTAGCATCCATCGGATTCCCGCAACCCTTACCAGTCAATTGTTCAACATATTTTTTTTTTTTATTGTGGCCAGTTTACAAAGAAACTTACTTGTTGCAAGTTTCAGTATTAAATTATGTTATTATAGGATATTGGTGTTAAGTTCCGAGATAGTAACACCGAGAACAAGTTTGTGATCAAATTAACAGCGTGTTCTCATACTGCTCCAATATTCGATACAGCTCCTAACACTATTAAGTTTCTGTTGTTGACCTGCACCAGCAAGTGAACACTCTCGATGCAGGAGTAAATTCTAGTGTGGGGCGAAGTTTAAAAATATACCATACTTATAAGTATGTCCCCCTGAGTTTACTTTTTCCGTGTCTGGGTATAATTTATCTACAATATGTATGTATTTAAAACGCAAATCATTGACGTAGTTCAGAAGGCTGCCCAGCTTAAGTGGGACTGGGCTGGACATGTCTGTCGCATGCCGATCGAGCGGTGGGCCAGGAAAACGCAAAATTGGTGCCCTAAAATCGCACGTCGGGGTCGCGGCAGACCAAGAAGGAGATGGCGGGACGACTTGGATGTCTTCCTTGGGAATTGGAAAGAAGTAGCTCAAAACCGGGAACATTGGAAGGAGTGGAGGGAGGCCTTTGCCCAGCAGTGGGACAATATGGGCTAGATATAATAATAATAATAATAATAATTTAGAAATATAGAAGTATGTTTATCAGTTGTCTAGTACCCATAACACAAGCTCTGCTTAGCTTGAGACTAGACGGTGTAATGTGATAGCTGTGAAAAAAAAAATTTTTTTTCGAATGTTTCTTCTCAGTGTAGTCAGCTAGGAAACACCGGCTTCATCTAGTTTAAATTGATGAAATTTTGCATGTATAATGGTGTGTTTGTGTATATAGGTTTGTCACTCGCCCGAACTGATTGGTATGAAACCCGACACATGGGTAGACCGTTTTGTCCTGAATTAGGACAGAATATTTTTTTAGTATTGCTTTTAGGATAATTTCCAACTTTAATACAGGCGCACCACTATATAAAACTAGTTTTAAATAAACCACAATGTGCAATATTACTGCATTGGTAGTTCATTAATATATAAAAAAAAATTTTGCTTGTTCATGAAAGCACATTTATCTTGCCATTTTATTCAGCCTAACTATAAAACGAGTTGGTTCACGTAGTTTTAAACGTGCACGGGATAAAACCACCACGCACGAGCTGAGGGCGCCACCCCCGCGGTGGGATTTTTTATTTATTGTTCAGTCTTCATCATCATCACCATCATCATCATTTCAGCCGATAGACGTCCACTGTTGGCCATAGGCCTTCCCCAAGTGTCGCCACAATGAACGATCTTGTGCGTCCCGCATCCATCGCATTCCCGCAACCTTCACCAGGTCATTGTTCAGGCTTATTTGCATAAAATTCAAATGTATCATTCCTTGCCCGGAGACTGGCTTGACACATATTTTATAAGGATTCTCGGTGATTGAAGAACCATTTTCTTTTAGACGCTTACTTTTTCAAACAATGTGATTAATTTCGGTTTCAATAAATTATGACATAATTGTCTAATGTGACTTTTTATGTTATAAACTTATCTATTTAATTCTATTCTACATATAACACGAGCTTGTTATATCTTACCTGAATTTAATTTAATAAGTAATTAACGTAATTTCACGCAGTCGTGTCTAAAAAGACCAATGAAAATTATTTGAAATTCTATGAAATTTAAACAAAACTGGTGGTGAAACCGGTCACTCAATCTCTCACTCATCCTACCCTACTTTTTTATAAAAACGGCAAAGCTCTCGCGAGCTTTTATTTAAATTACTACACATAAAATGGACGGCGGTCAGGCAGATCTAGTATATTATCATGATTATTTTATTACTACTGAGATAATAATTTCTTGAATATTTCATTTCAGTTATCTAATTATCTTGTAGTGCTTTTTTAGCGCATTCACTGAAACTGGATTTTGTGTGTTATTTTTTCATTTACGGGCATCAATATTTAAGTTGGACCTCTGCAACTTATAGCCATAATAATGCTTATTATATTAATAACATATATACATACATACATAACATAATCAGCCTTTTAATGTTCCCACTGTTGCGACTCCGTCCTGTCTCTAGGAGAGGGAAAAGGCCGTAATCCACCACACGGGCCCAGTGCGGTTTGGTGAATGTCACATGTCTTCGAATTTTTGGCTCTAGGACATGCCGGTTTCCTTCACCGTTTTGAGAGCAATGGTGATGAAATAAATTACACAAAGTAAAGCTTATTACTTTGTGTAATTTGTCTGCTGGGTTTGAACCCGCGACCTACAATTTGTTAGTCGGGGCCGTTACCACTCGGCCACCACTGCTCATATTATCTCCGTATTATATTAATACAGATATATTATGTTTCTCCCGTGTTATTCCTATCATGATTTAAGAAATATGATAATGTATCACGTATTCTGAATCTGCGTTGCCTTGTCGAGAAAGATGATTTTTACAAATTAGTATGATAAGCGATATTCTCAAAGAGATGTCTACAAAACTATAGCAGAGCCGATGCCTGCTAGAGCCGTGGGGAATTTCTAAAAAGGAAACCAGTCCTGGAAATTGAGGTAGATATATTCAGAAAAAGTCGGACATCTCGCCCCATCTTAGGGTAGGAAAAGTCATTCAATAATTTCCCACCTCCGAAAATAAAATCTTACCAATATTATAAAAGTCACAACGAATACGTGTTTGTATGTGTTTACTACAGAAGTAAGGAGACCCTCGCTGGGTTCGGGAATAAAACTTAGCAACCTACGTTTTGTTCGGAACTCAACATGTCGCCTGCGACTTTAAGATACTGCTTTATCCACTAGTCACATAATCCACTATTATATGTTAAGAATACATTCCCTAGGGATAATTTTCAACTTTCGCCCGGGCGAAACCGCAAGTAGGAATTAGTTTTTCTATAAGTATTTTATTTTGATAAATATAGGGGCCCAGCAGGGTCGAAGTCTACTGGAGGCAAGGGTCTATTTCTGAAGGGGAGGCTCGGCCCCGGTACGAAAGGCAACGAAGGAACGGTGTGGGTTTTTTTGACTCAGTAAAAGTCTGACCCTATCTCACGCTCCGCCCAAGGGCGGGGGATGTTATCTGAAGGGTTTTTACCCACCGAAAAAAAAAACGTCCTAGACACAAATACTGAAGCAGATAAACCTTATACCTACAATATTAAATCAACTATACAAAACAAAGTATGACAATTAATTCGAAATTACAGTAGAACTCGTACTGGACTATCATCAATATGTTACAGCTAGTTTTCTTACTTTTAAATGGAATGCTTTGACATTTATTTGACATTTTTAATTGTTATTCTATGGCTTTTAATTTAGTGACAATTCGTATGGATTTTAAGAATTATGTTATTTTATGGAAAGAATGCAAAAACAGTGTGTTATTACTGAGCATCTGAACTACCATAGTAATAAGGGATACTAAAATATAATGTGGACCAAAAGTTGTCTTTAAATAAATAAATAATTATTATTTGAACTCTTAACGAAGTTGATTGTTCACTTTATGGAAAAAAGTCTTCCGTTTTTGTTGCCCCACACTATTTGGAATTATGTACCGCACTTGCGTTCACAAACAGTAGGTTGTAGTAGACTCTCATACATCTATTCTGTATCTTGTACCTTTAAGTATAGGCACGTCGGTGTATGCTCCGTGGAGTGTATAAGTTAGTAAATTAACACAGTTTCCCTAAGGGCTATGTGCTTGTATGTTGAACGAAACTTAGTTAATGGAGGGTGTTCTGCAGGCATTACATAATTGTTCGGGAAGCGATCGACTGTTAGTTTAGGTCCTGCACGTGCTTATTTATTGCGACCCTGCAGCCTGGCGCCGGCACGTGCCCCGATGACTTATTGCCTTCCTTATGGACCCTTGAACTACTTCCTTATAAACACACCCTTATAATTGCGTTTTGTATCTTTTGGAGCAAGTGGAAATCACAGAAGCATTGCAAGAACTTACGACATATGGATGATGTGCTCAAACTTGAAAAAAAATAATGTTTTCTGTATGCGTAAAATTCGGAATTAGGCACTACTTACTTGAAGTCTTTTCTACAATAGTTTAGTCTTCGGCATAATTAAAATTTTTCGAGTTTTTATAATTAGGAAACTCAAAAAATAAAAATACTTACTCCAGTTTGCAAGTTACCAGCATGTGACCTTCTTAGACGCCAAAGTACTTACTAATTCCTGCCGAAAGTAGAAAATTATGCCACAGGTATGAAGGGGATGGGGGAAGGGGTGCCATGGAAGTGACGCTAATAAATCTTATGTCTTTACATTTAACATACGCCACATTTATATTATTTTACCATACTTCATCATCTTCCTTCCTTCCTGCCCTTGTCCCGTGTTATTTGTGGTCGCCGCAACACGCTTTTTTCTTCCATTCTATCCTGTCGCCCGTCATGCTATCACTAACTTCTTTTTCTTTCATAGCACTCTTCACACAATCCATCCATCTTCATCATCATATCAGCCGATAGACGTCCACTGTTGGACATAGGCCTCCCCAAGGTGTCGCCACAATGAACGATCCTGTGCGTCCCGCATCCATCGGATTCCCGCAACCTTCACCAGGTCATCGGTCATTTACCATACTTACCTAATCTTAATTAAACTTTAATATTTTTCCCTCTACCGTAAATACATAAAGTTTGTATAAACAAATATAATGCGTAAGTACTGTTTTCTTTCCCGGCTCTGCTCGTGAATTTTACTACTGTAAAGAAGTTTCAATGTACTCCCAGCACCTGTTTACAAAACTTTGTTTGTCTGCGTCCTTTACACGTAAATCTCAAAGCAATGTTATTGCGAAGCTCTTTGACCCGGCTTGTCTTTGAGCCTCGTTTTCCTTACAACAAAAGGCATCCAAGTTTGAAAGATAACGCCCTCATAGGTGAAAATGATTTAAAAGAAGATATGATAATGAGAAAAACGGAGGGCGTTTAAAACAGTTTGTGAACAACTGAAAAGTTTTGAAACATATTTTTGTTGGTTTTATTTAAATTATGTATGCAATCTCATCATCTTCCTGCCCTTGTCCCGTTTTATTTGGGGTCGGCACAACACGTTTTTTTCTTCCATTCTGTCCTGTCACTCGTCATGCTATCACTAACTCCCTTTTCTTTCATATCACTTCTCACACAATCCATCCATCTTTTCTTTGGCCTCCCTCTCCCCCTCCATCCATCCACATGTAAACTCATAACTTTTTTAGCAACATGCGTTTCGTCCCTTCTTTTCACATGACCATACCAAGACAAACGATTTCCTTTCAGCTTTTCAGTCACTGGCGCCACTTTCAAACTTCCCCTAATATACTCATTTCTCACTTTATCCATTCTTGTCACACCACACATCTATCTTAACATTCTCATCTCTGCTACATGCAATCTTTTTTCATCCTTCTTTTTCACAGCCCAACATTCTGATCCATACAGTACGACAGGCATTATCACGGACTTGTAGATTTTACCCTTCAACTTGAGGGGCATCCGTGGGTCGCAAGTGGTTCCCGTGACCTGTCGCCATTTCATCCATCCTGCGTTGATCCGATGTGTTACGTCCCGGTCTACCTCACCATCCCCTTGGACGAGCGACCCTAGGTACCTAAAGTCGGAACAGATCGGTATGGGCGTTCCGGCGAGAGCTAAAGGCACAGGATTGGAGAGACCGCCGAAATCGCAGAACAAGTACTCTGTTTTGGTTGTGCTCAATTTCAGGCCAACACTCTCCAGTCTGTGCCACCACACCTCCAATCTGTTCTGGACCTCTAGGCCACTCTCAGCAACCAGAACAATGTCATCGGCAAACAACATACACCAGGGAGCCTCTTCCTGGATGTCCAACGTCAGAGCGTCCATTATCATCAGGAAGAGGTAAGGGCTGAGGGCCGACCCTTGATGTAAGCCGACAGCCACATTGAAGCTGTCAGTGGTGCCAACTGCAGACCGGACCCGGGTATTACATCGACTGTACATCGCTCGGATCAACTGCACATACTTCCCAGTCACACCTTTCTCCTTAAGGGCCCACCACAGAACCTCACGAGGTACCCGGTCGTATGCCTTTTCGAGGTCAACGAAAACCATGTGCAAGTTTTTATGCGCACTTCTGTATTTCTCACATAATTGGCGTATAGCAAAAATTACATCCGTTGTACCCCGACCGAATTGGTTCTGCGAAATTTCACTCTCTTCTCTCAGTCGCCTTTCAATAACTTTCTCCCAGTTTTTCATAGTATGTGACATTAGCTTTATTCCTCTATAATTGTTGCACTCAAGCACATCATCTTTGTTTTTAAAGATGGGCCCTTTCCTCTCGTTTCTCCCAAAATATCTTTCGCTGCATGTCTAATACACTCTGCCATCTCATTCCAGCTTTCATTTATACTTCGATCATTCATGTCACCCATCTCTATCATTTTGTCAACCACTCGCTCTCTGAACTTCTTCGCACAATCATTCTTCTCTAACATATGCCACTTTATTTTAAGGGGGGGGACGCTCTTTGCCTTTATTGCGTTTTATTTCGACTATTGATTCCATAAACAGGAGTCGATGCTGTGATACTAGATCTTCTCCTGGCAGCACTTTGCAATCTTTTAATGTGCTTTAAGTTTTTGCGCCTGACTAAAAAGTAGTCGATTTGGGTCCTGTGGTGACCGATTTTGTATGTAATAAGATGTTCCTCATTTTTTTCAAACCAAGTGTTGGCTACTGCCAAGTCAAATGCGGTAGCACATTGCAGTAGCGTCTCTCCCTCATTATTCAGACTTCCAAAACCGCATCCTTCATGTACTCTTTCATAAATACCTTTCATTCTTCCCACGTATCCATTAAAGTCGCCTCCAACAATCAATTCCTCATGCACAGGGATGGCCATTAAAGCTCTATCAAAATCCTCTCAAAACTTCTCTTTCACCATTTCATCGCATCCTACTTGTGGCGCATACACACTAACTACATTCAACATCACATTCTCTAACATAACTTTCACAACTATTAATCTATCATTAATCCTTTTTACTTCCATCACACTTTCTTTCAATTTACAATCTAGGACTACTCCTACGCCATTCCTTTTTCCATCACTTCCACAATAATAAATTTGTATTTCTCTCGCTTTTGTTCCTCTCCATTTAGTCTCCTGCAAACATGCTACATTTATCCGTCTTCTTTTCAATACATCCACTAACTCTCTCGCCCTTCCAGTCATGGTCCCAACATTCCAACTAGCATACCTCAATCTCATTTCCCGAGCTTGCTTCTTACGTTGCACTCGCCCGGGATGGTGCAACATGTATGCAATCTAATAGGTATATATACAAACTTAAAGTAATAATATGTACAAACGGGTAAAAGACAAACATAAAATAATAGGGCGTCAAAAAATTCGTTCTCATCGATGTCAATGGGAAATGTGCCCAGAACGCTGGCAGCATTGCCACGCTGGATGGCAATGCTGATTCGTTGACCGAATTTTTGTTTATAATTTAATTCCTATAATAGTATTTTTAAACACTAATTTACCCATAATTACTCAATTCGACGGCACGGTTGGCGCAGTAGGTGAGTAGATGGTTGCTGCGCTGCGCGTCGCAGGTTCGATTCCCACACGGAACAAATATTTGTTTGGCCTACAGGTAGGCATTCTAGTTCTGTTTGTCTTGTGTATATGAGTTTTCATGTTTGCACTCACGATATAGGAGTCTTTCATAGTGTGAGGCAATTTTGCTTCTTAGAAATAAGTCTTGCGAAATATAAAGAGGGTCGTCTGAGTCACCCTGGGGCTACTTGAGCGTGCGCCCCCGTCATCCATCTCATGGGTCGCTCCCATGACAATACCGTATATATTTAGCGCTCCATTGGACCCTATAAATCAAAGTTCCCATCAGCGGACCTTATCTAAATCACTTTCCCATAGGTACTAGAAACGACTTGTTTCAACTAATAAAGGAGTAACTTAGATATAATACCCGTTTGTAGAGCAGATCTTAGAACTTAAATAATTAATTGGGGGCGTAAACTAACAAAGTTATTTGAGGAAAGTGCTTTAATAGATCTTTTGGGAAAGCGGATTCTGATTAAAGCTCCGACTTTAACATAACAATCCAGCAATCGGCTGCGACAGTTTTTGTCCAGCTATGGACGTCTTTCAGCTGAAATTGTTATGTGGTTTGTTGTGAAACGAGTGTATAGACAATCATCATCATCATCATATCAGCTGAAAGACGTCCACTGTGGACATAGGCCTCCCCCAAGCGTCGCCACAACGACCTGTTCTGTGCGTCACGCATCCATCAGATTCCCGCAACCCTGACCAGGTCATTGGTCCACCTTGTACAAAACACTATGAGACATATACAATATGTTTAGCAAAAAACAAAGAATGTCACATAAGCATTCCGCAACACCTTCTAATTAATTTTAGCACAATCCCTTCTCATACCTGTTTTAATTGTATTGTGTATTCTGTCACTTCCAAGTAGAATAAAGGTAGGACTACACTGCGCACACGTGTGCCACACACGCCGATTTGAGCGCATCAGTCTCCATACATTTTATATGGAAACTAGACTTGTAGAGCTACACTTGATCCACGCCACGCGATGTCGTCCTATGTACAAATCAGGCGTGTAACAAATGTGCGTGTCGGTCTAATGTTCTCTAAGCTTTCTTTGAAAAAAATTAAAAAACATATTTGCTATCCAAATATCAAAAGCACTGGAACAGTAGAACTCAGACCCCAAATCAGGTCGATACATAACAAGCAACAAATATGCCAAAAGCGAGCACAAGTAGTGGCCTTCAGAGCCAAAACTCGGTCAGCAGTCGCCGAAACACAATAGTTGAGCGTGATGCCAGTGAGGCTCCCCTATATGACGACAGGACATTGAATGGACAATAGCCGAGCAAGAGGTACTACCTCGTATACATGCACTAGAGCATTCGACAGGATTATCTGCCGTAAGCCGCACGAATTCACGGCACGCTATATGTATAGCTTGCAGGATCCATCGCGCTAACGATCTCTTCAGCTACCGAGACCTGTCTGTCTGTGTGATGTATAGCTGATGCCATTACATGTGCCTCGGAAATATACTGTGCTTTTAATCTGTTGGTATACTTTCAGGGGATGAAAATGCCTCTGAATATGAATTTTAATTATGGAAGCAATCCTGACAACGTGAAATAACAGCAGCAACGTTTGCATATTCTTAGTATATGCGAAACCTGAAACAACTGTCTAGTAATTTTATGTAAAGAATCTATGTACTTTCAAAACTGTATTATGAAAAATCACAAAGTAATAAGCCAGTTATGGTACCTGGTTGGCGACATAAATGCATGGTCACCGGGCCACCCGGGTGACTGAGGGTTAGTTTTGCTTCCGCAGCCAGCTGTGCGCTGGCACCTAATGCCCGCCATGACCTGTAATGTACTTAGTGTCGGCGGTGTCCAACTTGTGACATTTTAAAAATATTTTTGGGAAAAAATATAACATGGTATATTCCGAATGAACTATATTCAGATATTTCACATATAGGCACAAAAATAATGCTGTATAGTGAATGCTTCAGAAAAACATGTACAGCGGGGTTACCATGACGTTCAAAGCAAGATTGTTTTAATCTTGTTTCAGTGTGGGTAAGAGATGGCGCTAGACAACCTGTATAGCTCTGTCTCTTACCCACACTGAAACAAGATTAAAACAATCTTACTTTAGACTTCATGGTCTAGGTCAAGATTTAGGTATATTTATTGGTACTTCCACTTTTGAAATAAATTAAAAGTTAGTGTAGCCTGTAGAGGTAGTCTCGGCTGTGATACCAAAAGATAAACCACTTAAGCAATACACAATGAGACGAGAAAGGAAAATGTTCAAGCGAATCCCAATTTCCTCCTTTTAAACTGAATTTTAAGTTGCAAACGCCTCGACTAAAGATGTTATTAAAAATCAGTAGGGTAACTCTCAATTTCATTTAGCAAGTAGACTTAGAACAAAGTTGTTTGTTTAGGCAAAGTTAGTGTCCGCGCCAGATTTCCCTTGGGAGAAATAATTAGTAGGCTGGGGTTTTAGAGTGTGTAATATTTGTAATTTTATATACTGTATAGAAGGCGCCAGATAGCCGTGGAATAAAGTACTCGTAGTACCAACATTGATCCTTTTCTAATATCTCTGCGTACCCGAAATAGAAACAATGAATTGCTTTTCATTACTAGGTCATGTAAAGGATCACGATTCATATCGATTTAAGATAGCTTTATGTCTTTGCTTCCGTTTTTGTAATTAAGAATGTCAACAAATGTAGCAGGGTCAATGATGAAAAATAATGTTTATTATAGATTCATGAACAACATTATCAACATTTAATTTTTTCGTGCGATTAATACTTTTGTGTAAAAAAAAATATTTAGCAATTTCGCAACTTTTCCTACTCCTTCGAAACGACCAAGTCGTTTCTACACATAAAAAATGGTAGTTAAATACTTCAAGGTTAAATAAATCAATCAATATTTCGCAAAGAAAATGGATTTAAAGGTCAGCCGTGCACTATCCGGGCGTACCTAGCCGCAATTAAATGCACAGATACGTGCACTGCCGCCTAGAGTACGAGAACTGTGTCTATTTAATTTCGGCCAGATGGTTCAAGAGACTATAAGCTGTAAGGTGGTGCATCATGACTCACATTTTCACTGTTTTTCATAACGCCGCTCATAGCTGATTATGACGTTATTACACATTTTTCATTAGATATTTTGGAAACACATTATCTTGTAGAAATTCTCTAGGTTTCTATAGAAACGTATTTCCAAATTTGTGTAAAACTAATCCAGTAAAAACCTCTGAAAATCTCCTATTTTGTATGAACTTTGACACTTTATAATTTGCCTAAATATTAAAAAAAAAAAAACTATAGAAACCTTGCAAATTTTATTAAGATTCTAAATCACGACAACTTTTTCCAAAAACTTTTAAGGGTTTAAAAAATACAGCTATTTCCTGGAGCAAGTTCTGTAAAATTTTCGAGTACATCTCGGAATTACGGAATACTAACAGAGTTTTCAGGCGTTATCGCTCTTTTTTTGCGTTGCCTTTTCGTCAAACATCGCGTTGGATTGCATTAAATGAAGTAACAAGCTTTTAAACCATTTTCGATGTTTTTGATAGGCGAGTGGAAAAGGAACCTCTTAATAACAATTATTCGAGTTAACTGTGTTGCCATTACACGCACTCAGCGCACTGTTCAGTTTACTTGAACTAATTAAAAAATAAAAGGCCCTTTTTGACATTTGTCAAAACGAATACTTTAACTCGCAATATGTTCCAACAATTATGTATTTTTTTAAAACCATTTGTGTAATTAATATTATTTTATTGTTTCTTTTAGTTTCGTTCCAAGTTACATTTTAGAGTTTTTCTCAAATGTCAAAACGGGCCTTTTCTATTTTAACGTGTTTAGCCTAGTACGAGTTTGTTTTACGACACTTTTATGACGTTAATCACTCCGATTGGCCCACTCCGAGCTCACCAATCAGAGAGCGACAAACGGGGTGAAAGTTTCGACTCGCACTTAGCGCCCTGTTCAGTTTACTGAGTAATTGCCATTGAACAGTCGTGGTCAGATGAGCAGATACACTTCCACACACGAACGTGACCCACTTCGCTAAACCATTCGAGGATTCTTTCATCTCGTAACGTTGATATATTAAGTTTTAAAACTGAACTGCTCGCCTTTCTGAAATGTTTCTAATATGTTGTTTTTGTTCGATCTATGTTAGCGAATGTGATATCTCTAGTGGTAGATAAATGTTATACCAGCTAGTGAACTCGATAATATTTATTTATACTGGAAATTGAAATAGACACATCGTAAAACAGATCGTAGATCGTATAAAACTTATCGAAGAAAAACGTAAACTGGATGAAAAATTGACCTAATATATTCATTCACGCAAAAAATAGCACTTGCAAAAGTACATAAGTTTTACTATATTAGGTATGTAGTTTATTTATTTGACTATATATTGTATTATATATGTTATATGGTTTATTTGTACTTATGTTTATTCTTGTATTCGTCTTCTCTTTCTCATTTATTGCACCTACCACTATTTTTCTCTGCATCACCCAAAGGTTGACTGGCAGAAAATGCCTAAGGCATTAAGTCCGCCTCACAGAGGCGTGAAGACTTAGACTTATGTGTGCAAAAAGCATTAAATAAATAAATAAGTAACAAAGAATTATCAGCCTTATAATGTTCCCACTCCTGAGACTCAGGCCTTCTTTCTAGGAGAAGGAATAGACCGTAATCCACCACGCGGGTCCAAGGCGGATTGGTGGATGTCGCAATATGTCTTCGAATTTTTAGTTCGAGGATATGCCGCGGTTTCGTCATATATTTAAAAATACCCTGTTCAATATCTACTGTACCTATCCTTCCTACTCCTTGCAACTGTGAAAGGATTGCATAGTCTTAACGTTTGGATCAAGTTGTAGATCTTGTCACCGCAACCATAATCTCCAATTTATCTCAACTCTCTTGATCTCTGTGACCTTATAAATGTCATACACTTCGGTTTCAAAGGATTATCGACCAGATTAGCACTAACACCAGAGTTATTTAGACGAAAATCCTATATTTTATGCATTAATTAAGCAGCTTAGTACTAATTAAAATATTACCATCTCGTTTCTGGGCATCAGAATGGTCGTCAACTTTTAATAAGCATGATCTAAAAACTTTTGCAATAAAAGTAGCTACCGTATTCTGAAAATATCTTCAGGACACAAATGAAGTCGGTACCGTTCTGAAATGTGCTCATTAAAAGTCTGTGAAAACACCGTACCTATATAAAAGTTAACGCACAAAAATGGCTTGCTTATGTTGAGGAAAATCTCTCATGACTAAAAGTTATTTCATATTACTCTTTTACAACTACATTTTCATATAACTGTATTTATATAACGTTGATTTGAAATAGCTTGAGTCTGTTATAGACATTTGAATTGTGAGAATCGCGTGATCTTATGCGTTCTTGTTCCATCGGTTCGAGGAAGCCTCCGAAAACGAGATTGTAGTACCAAATACTCAGTAGAAGTACTATTAACTGGTAGAATCGTATTGTTAGTTTCATGGAGACGACATTTGTGTTGCAAGATGCAGTTTGAGTATGTTTCATTATGTTTCTAGAATACATATGATATTGTTATTAATGTGTTTTTCTATGTTGTTAGTCTTCATCTAAATCTAAAACGTCCTTTTTTTACGGTGGGCAAAAATCATCCAATGACAACCCCCGCGCTTGAGTGGAGCGGGATATAGTGTCAGACTCTTACTGACTAAAAACCCACCCCGTTCCTGAATCAGATGCACGCCTTCAAGCGTATCGCCGCCGAAGCCTCCTGTCTCACCTACTACACAAGAGGTCGACCGTCGCATCTCGATAGGTGCAGACGTCTGTCCGGCTTCTTCTGCCTGGAGAGTTTGCTAAGGATGCCGTCAGTGAAGGCACCAAACCTGTAAATGCAAGAATACACACGCCAGCTCCCAAGTAATCGGTCGGTAGCCAACAAGAGCCAGACGAAGCTCGACGCTCGTGTCTGAAAAGTGAAAAGTCTTAACTGCCGTGCGATTGTTCGTGTGTCTTGTAGACAGTAACAGAGTTAGTTAACTCTCGAGTAAAGATAAAGAGTTTTGTAAATGTGAAACCTTAAAATAGAAAAGTGCTTAGTTGATAGGATAATACGGTGTCACCACATTTTGCGATCCTTACCTTCATTGACTTACGGTCCTCTCGATTTTTCGGAGAACAAAAACGAACCGCAAATAATCTGATTGGCTTCCATAATTGGTTTCACGTCTGTTTCTAGAAGCCATCCGAAAAGCATAGAACTCTTTATTGTCACAGTTGACAAGAGTATTATGGTAAGTCAAGATATTGATTTTTGACTGGCCTGTTGGTCTAGTGGTTAGTAGCCTTGACTGCTATGCCGGAGGTCGTGGGTTCGATCCCCACCCAGGACAACCGTTTATGCGATGAGCATGATCATTTGTTCTGTGTGTAGGTGTTATTCATCTATATTATGTATGTATTTAGAAATATATAAGTATGTTTATCAGCTGTCTAGTACTCATAACACAAGGTCTGCTTAGACGGCGTTGTGTGATAGTTGTGGAATATTATTATTGAGCGCTGAGACGAGATAAGATTCCGGGTTCTATAAAGGAATTCAGCAAGAATATGTCAAAGAAGACTGCTGTAATAATGTAGAGCAATACATGTATTAAAGAAACTGTCCACAATCTAAAAATAGACTAAAATAAAACGTCATGAAGTTTATTCGACAATAAACACGTACGACACGACGCGGCGGCGGCCACCGCACCATGCTCGCGAGCGGGGCTCTCAGCCGTAAAATGGAAACTCGCTGCCACCGCGCGCCGCTCCACCAATACATCCCCTATATCTCGTTGTCTAACTGAGCTGAACACACAACTGTAAAGCTAGAACTACACTGCGCACACGTGTGCCACACACGTCAATCTGGACGAGTCGGTCTACAAAAATTTTATATGGAAACTGGACTTGTAGAGCTACACTTGATACACGCCACACGGCGCCGTTCTACGTACAAATCAGTCGTTTTACACGTGTGCGTCAGTGTAATGCAGTTCTAGCGGGTTGCGACACATCTACGGAACGTATGGCGCCAACACTTCAGTGACTGAATTATCGGTCGCAATACTTGGTTGGCATGACACACCGAACGCGCCAAACAGTCGGAAATGCAACGGTACGGGAATCGGTGTCTTTGTGAAGTATGTTACATTTTGAATTGCCCAGTAAAATTGATTATTAAAATATTGGCTTTCATATAGGGTTTAAAAGAAAGTAAATGCAACAAGAACTCAATTTTTATTAATGTATTTAAACTTTCGGTCGCTTAAAACGTTGCCGAACTTTCGGTCGCGCCGCGTCATGTGCGCTTGCTCATGAACGTGGCGTAATTTCGGCTTAGGGCTTAGCCGTTGATAATCTACAATCGTTAATGCTAGTAGGAAAATTGAAATGTATGGGAATGACGTCCTCATAACGGTCAGTCACGTGGTTGGAACAAAGGAATTGGAGGCATTGTCGACTCGAAGCGATCGACGAAAGAGAATAGAAATAAAACGGTGGTAACTTGGCTAGGTCTACTGGTACTGATATGTTATAGGGAAATTGAAAAACACTGTGAGGGTATTCAACCGAACGTTCCGAGCGACTTACGTTCCGCAGATGTATCACGACCTTAATAGCGGGCATACTACGCGGAAGATCGTTCGCTCGTAGTGTTCCGGCTATTTGTAATTTATATGCAATAACATGGATTGGTCAGAAGTAGCTAAGGACAGAAAGAGTGTGATAATGAAAGGCAGGCCTTGCCCTGCAGTGGGACACAACGGGCTTATAATAATAATAAATCAAGTATATTGACTTGGCTCGCGAGGTGGTCGACTGTGGGATGTAGACTCAGCGAACATTGTATCAATAGTCGTGACAATGGCTTAATAGCCAAAAGCCTCGACTAACACCTGAGGAGGCTCGCGTTATGCGGCTCGATCAAGGGCTTGATTCAGAAAGCGGTACTCTCCAGGAGTACCACGGCTCGTATTGTTAGAGGGTACCTTTCTCCAACCGCCGGTAGCGTGGACCTTGTTCCCCATGCCGGTGGGATACTGTTTTATAGGTATTTATTTTTGAAATATTTAAAAATGTAGATAATATGTGTACAAATTAAATAAAGGAAATAATAACATATATTAGCGTTTCGTCTCGGATTTTCCGCAACGGAATTTCCGTCAAGTGTAGCGCTGGCCTAAAGGATTAACTTGCGCAAACGTTTTCTGGTTAGGTCTGTTTTTAATTTCCCACTTCCAAGACATAACTGCTTTGTGCGGTTCACCCAGTGAGTAATTGCAGTTTCATTGAAGCCGATGCGAAATGGAGCGCCAGTGGCTCAGTAAAATCCTTTTGTTAGTATTTTATCTACTTCACCCATTTATTAGCGTGAATAAAACGTTTTACTGTGAACATAACTCAAGCAATTGCTTTAAATAAAGCTGCAGATTGCTTTTTTATTTTTATTTAATTGAATCCAATGTTCCGCAGTGTTCGAAAACTATTCACTGCCATTTTTCAAATATAAACCAGCTGGAAACTATTACAAATGTTTCGTCTGATTCGAAATGAAATTAAATTCCTCTCTTGAATTGAAATTCATCGCTTATAATATTTTGAATGTCCCGAATTCATTCATGCACGGTAGAAACAGGTGAATTTGCCGGCGCACATTCATGGATACCGCCGGGGCAACGAGCGCGCCTGCAGGCCGAGCCAAGCTACGACCGTTTCGTTTCAATTCTCTTTCGTCGATCGGTTTGAGTCGGCAACGCCTCCGATTCCTTTGTTTTGACCACGTGACTGAGCGTTGAGAAACGTCATTCGCATATATTTAAAGTTTTTTACTAGAGTTAATGATTGTAGATTATTTATCAACTTAGCTAGGCCATCTGGTGTCCCTCAGGCAGCCACCACCACGAGTAATTCAATCAGACGACCGCGTCGGTGTCATTGTCAGATTGAGTACTTTAATTTTCTGCCTTATCGATCCATTGCACTCATTTATCACTCGCATGGTCCTTCGTAAAAAGCATGTTTATACAATACCAAATACGAAATCTTAGTGAAACGGTAATCATTTAGGTAGATGATATTAACGATTCAATTAAAAATATATTATTACATATGCAGGTCCTAAGCATTTGCAAACTGGTTTTGATTGCTCGTTTCTTATAGAAATGAACCGGTAAGAAAGTACAAATTACCTTAAAAAAAAAATGAATGAATTTTAGACACTTACAGAATTACAATATTAACTGGTATTAGAGGACAGCGCAGACCTATAAATTACTAAATTACTATTAGAGATCAATAAAAAACTGAATCGAAAAAAGACATACAATCTATGTGTCTGCAGAGTCTACAGTGTTCTCACATTTACAATATAATAAAGAAACTAAATAAAAATAAACCTATCCCTACTATATATAATATATATATATATATATATTATATATAATATTATAAATGCGAAAGTAACTCTGTCTGTCTGTCGGTCTGTTACGCTTTCACGCAAAAACTACTGAACGGATTTAGATCAAATTTGGTAGGTAGGTAGAAGAGACACTGGAATAACACATAGGCTACCTATAATTCCACTGCTGAGCACGGGTCTCTGCCCGCGAGATATAAACTGTAGTCCACGCGGGCGAAGCCGCGGGCGGAAAGCTAGTTAATCAAATAAAATAGGAATGCAGTTAGTGAAATGTAGGTATACTGTGAAAAACATTGCAAAAAATAATGTAACGAATAAAAAGAAAATTTAAAAATTAAATTATAACAAAGATCAATCAGTTAGGTAATAGATATTTTCAATAAACTTGCTCATAAAGTGACTTTTATTGCACTGCACTTAAGTTTAAAATGCCATTTGTTACCAAACTGTGATATTTTGATTACCATTACGCACTAGTGCTATAATGTAGTTAAAACCTTTTTGTTCAATATCTCTGCCGCCATAATTATCTTACAGTTACCGTATCAGGATGGGCGCGTGTTGTGCCCCACGAGGAAAAGAAAAAAGAAATGGGCGCGTATATGAAAACAGATTTTTACCGCCACAAAAGTTTACTAGTTTTACAGTTATTTTCTTCACAAGTGTATTGAAAAACGTCGTATTTTACACGTGAGTAATTAATGATTACCGTTCTCGACCCTTAAGACCCTCGCCACGGCTCGAGTCTAAATACCACCTCGACGGTAATCACCAACATTACACACTTATATCATAATGTACCTAATAGGTAATGCATTTAAGTCACGAACGATTTCAATATTGACTCGTACCCAAAATAGACTCTTCGCAATGAAACAGATGATTGAATACTTTGAAAGTTTTCTAAGCCCATTCCTAAGAAACGACTTATTGTAGCAACAGGGCTATGAAAATTAAATGAAGCGGACCCTCAAAGCGTGACGTCACGCTTCGCACGTGCCGCAGTAATTCCATACGAACGCTTCGTTTTATAAATGATGCGAAAGGTGACTTGAAAAGGATCCTTTATTTATTATTACGTTTTTTTTTCACAAAAGTTTACATGAGCAGTCAAATCATGATCTGAGCTATCACGAGCTCTTAATGCGATCCATTTTACGACCTAAACTGAATCGTTAAATTTCCATCCGTTTTTCTCACTCACACGTCTGATATTTTAACACGTCATAACGTCATATCGTCACCCCTAGAAATTAAAGGAATTCAGTGAAAAACCTCGTTTTAGTACAATCGCCTCAGCAAGTGTAAAGTTTATGTAATTTAGGTACCGACTGAAATAGGAAAACTGTGGTCCTAGAACGCATAGGACCACTAAAGGACACAGTTGTCGTTTTAAATAAGTAATAAATATCTGAAACGCTCTCAAGCTCAACTCTAGAGTGGGAGAAATCATTGGATGAATACCCATCACAAAAGAGGTACCGAGTGGAAAAATGCAGAAAAATTGTCCATTACCTACGTACCGCACTAGAACTACACTAGAGCGCAGAATGATAAACAGTTAGATACTGGAATAACCGCCTTCAAGTAACATTTATCATTCTCCGCTGTAGTGTAAAAACATGATTGTTAATTGATTTACTGCAATCGTTATTCATTAAACTACTTTCTGGACATTGTTAATTGATTGAACTACAGATTCCTTAGAAGAAAGGAATTTGAAATTCCTTTCTTCTTCTCAAAATTTTCTCAACCCTGAAAATACCGGACAAATTCAAAGTTCGTAACAAAATAAAAGCTGTAGGTATAACCGAATAAAACGAAGATGGCGAAACGATACAAAAAATAATGACTTTCAACTTTCCGCCGGAGGACTTTATACCCTGAAGTCCGTTAGACGAAGAGATAGGTTCGTTTGCCTGAAGTTCGTATATGAGATTGGCTTTCAGTAAGCTTTCATAACATTATAACATTTCAGGCGCTGATGCCTGTTTCCTGACAGTTTGTATGGCGGGTAGCTTCAACTTTTCGACTTCTCACGTCGCGTTGCCGCGTTGCTGCCTTACACTGAAACGATAATGAGCACAAGTCAAATATTACTGAATCTCATCCTGCCTCAGATGTATTTTTAGAATTTCGTATATGTGGAAAAGTAACTTACGAGGTTAAGGAAAATTCCGAAGTATCTTTTTTCGTTTAAGCGATAATATCATAGATATCCGATAATATAGATATTTTTGTCATCGCACTGGGAGGTTATTGGATTGGAAATAATAATAGTAATTATATATATATTTGGTTTTTACCTAATGTAGGTGAGATAGAGATAGGTGTTTATATACTTGATACAAAGTAAAGAAAAAATATACAAAAAATTATGATGACGTCTGTCTAAAAAGTCAAATGACTTGAATAATTATTAGGGCAACATGAAATCTGATGTACAAACACTGGTTCAATAATCAAGGTTGATTAAGAGATCTTGATCATTGTTTACTAATAGAAGAACCTTGTAAAAAGTATCGGGTATTTAAAAGTATTTTTTAAATTACTAAATATTATACAAAATTGCCAAATCTTTTGAATTTTTAGACAGACTAAACTGCTTATTTTTTTGCGTTGCTGTGAGTTACTTTATTCAAAGCGCAAATCAAATCAAAATGTTTTTATTTCACACAGTCCTAAATGGGTAGTTTTGAGACGTCAGAACTTAATGCACCCTATGGAAATGAACTCCAGGGCTACTCTTGTAAAAGAAAGATTGATTTTACAATATATCAATATTAGATCAATTACTATGGGTTTGTTTAAATAAATGGACTACGTCTTCATATTAAATCATATTATAAAGTAGGTAAGTATAAAATTTTTACTTCAGAAAAGGTGTGTCCCTTTTATGGTGCTCATCTGAGATATCTTTTTTATTTTACGACCGTCCAAGAGCCCTATATTCTGAGAAAAGGGGTAATACTTAACTCCTTACAAAGTTATTAGAACAATAAAATCAGCTATCAGTTTTCGCGATATTTTTTTGCAGTAAAATTTACTGGACCTTTAAAAGTGTTTTGAAATAGGCATTTGTTTTAGACACATTCACATAGGTGTGTCCAAGGCATTAAATGCGCCTTTGTACTGTATTTTTTGTGCATAAAGGTTTTTAATAGACAAACAAAAAACTTTGAATAAAATATTGGCATTCACTTACAAAAGCTAAAAAAATATGTGGTAGGTATATGATTGGACCTCTATAGCTACCTACCCCCCTCATCCCGCTACGGGTCGTCTAAATAAGTTATCGTTATAGTGGATCATATTCTCAAAGTTATGGATCTAATTTCAGTTAATCATCTCAATGACTTAATTATTCTGGGATCTAATTAATTTCTGACTCAAATTGATTTTTATCTAATTTTCCGCTTCGGCTCAGACTTACAACCTCTTCAGGTTTTTAGGAGGTTGTTATCTTCATAACACTATGCAATATAGGTAGGCGTGATAGTGGACGTGTTAGTATTTTTCAATACACTTGCTCATAAAGTGACTCTTATTCCACTGCACTTAGGTTTATAATGGCACATTGTTACCAAACTGTCACATTCTGATTACCATTACACACTAGTGCTATAATGTAGTTAAAACCGTTTTGTTCAACCTCTCCCCCGCCATAATTTTATTACATTTATCGTATCAAGACGGCGTGCGTCATACCCCACGCGGAAAAGAAAAAACAAAGATTACAAACAAACATTTTTACCGCCACAAAAGTTTACTAGTTTAACTGTTATTTGCTTCACAAGTGTATTAGAAAACGTCGTAAGATACACGTGAGTAATTAATGATTACCGTTTTCGGCTCTCTTAAGACCCTCGCCATGGCTCGGGTCTAAATACCGCCTCGACGGTAATCACTAACATTACACACTTATATCATAATGTACTAATGGCCAAAACTAACGATAAAATGGTACACGCTCGTTGAGTTTACACAGCGTAGCATGAACGGGAAGGTGCCTCGCAACTGGAGCTGGCCATCGAGGCCGTTATCTGATGGTCCCTCGTCACGTCTTCCAACCACTCCCGTCCCTTTTTCAGCGTACCCTCAATCCACACGCACCCCCGCCTAAATTAGTTGACAACTTGACGCGCTCCACGTCAAACAACGTCGGTTTGTTTGTTCGCAACGCTTGAAAAATCTTCCAAAGAGCCGTTTATTGTCACTTGTCATTATTTCTTCAGGCGATCAGCGAACTGCCAGTCTTAAATAAAAAAAATAGACTGAAAATTGGGATTTGTTCCAGAAAATATTAAAGAGATTTAAGGGAATTGAAAATTACAGTAGGTATTTTTATTTTCAGATAATATTTCCTAACGAAGCCCAATCTCACAAAATTTTTGAAAACAAGCTCAATTAATGAAGGAAATCTTTAAATTGTTCATTAGTAAAATTGAGTTACGAACTTACGAGACAACTTCGAACGGAACGTTTTATTGCGATGAAAAAGTAGGTACCTACTTTGTTGTGTTATCAAATTACAAAGTATTTCATGAATAACGTTTCCTTACTTCAAGTTCCTGTCAACTCAAAAAATGTCCATGCCGACCATGTCATGTAGTGTACAAATAATAATGGAACAAGTATTATCTGCTCTTAAAAATTTTCCTTGAACACACCGTACTGAAATCGGACTATTTTTGTGCACAACTTGAACTATTTAGTGTTTATCTACATTGTGCTTATATAAAGAAGCCAAAAAAAAAATATTACCAAGATTATAATTACGTAACTCGTCATTATCGTCGTCATCATATCTGTTCTTAGAAGTTTTCCTTTTACACATCCATATTCAAATCAGACCATTTTTTGTTCACAACTTGCCCAAAATTATAATTATGTAATATAAGTTAAAAGAGTATCCATGGATTTTCTTGCACGTTCTTCTCTATTGAGGTGTACGCTTTGGAACGTGCAAATTAGCTTCACTTTTTTTGATTGACCGACATTTTGATTACAAAAGTGCCTGTAAATGGCCTATTTGCAATAAACTTGTCCGATTATAATTATCTATGTCGTGGCCAGGCCAGATCTTAAAAATTGATCACTTTATTTTTGATGATTTTTTCATTTTTCATATTAAATTGAAGTGTTTGTTTGTAATATCATTTTTTTTTTAACTAAATGCATTTGAAAATATATTCGATGCCTATGGCAAAAATGTTAATCTCAGAAATCTAGACCGATTTTAATGGTACTTTCATTGACGGATAGGTAATGGTAACATTATCTATCCGTCCGTATGAAGTCCGTTACTGCATGTAAATGCAGTAACTTGTGCTTTTCATTTTCCCGGGACGACACAGAATTCCTTAATACGGGATTAGTCTTCGAAACGGTTGAATATTTGACGAGACTTTCATTGGGATATAGCTAAAGTTATAATGGATAAGTTAAGCTACTGTTTATTTAAAACGGGAATTAATTCCAGTGCGGGATATATCCCCAAAATAGGTACAACAGTACATTTTCTTTCACGATTTCCCCAAAAAATGAGACTAATGTTAAAACACAAAGTTCCTAAATATATAGGTAGTCTAATGAGCCTCATGTGAATGAATACACGTGAATCGTAACTCGTGTAACGTATGAACCGAGGCAATCGATGACAGATTAATAAATTAACGCTTACATCCCATGGGGACGGCCCCACGGAGCCACGGGGCCCTATTCCAATCCCAATATTAGGTTCGATAAGCCTTACTCCACAGCTCATGCGAGCGGCAAATGTCGCTCGGGTGAATTAATATCAAAAATAGATTCTATAGAAGTTGTCACAAATAATATTTAAACATTACAATTCTTGTTTCTTTCAATCAACAAGGCGAATCTATGATTAACATATATCTGGTCGTATGAACCATTGCCTTTATAGATATTCAGGAGATCCAGTAATAAGTTCGTATACCTAATCGTAAATAACAATTTTATTTTAGTGGAACAATTCGTATTATTTCAACAAGTGTACCTACTATATAGACTGGACAACCTTTTTGAATTAATTACTTAAACAACACTGGCCATTACGCACAAAATAAATTACGAGAAGCCATTAAAGTTTCGTTTTTATTTAAATTTTTTCGAATTATTTATTGGCTGTGGTTTTGTTTTGTTTTTTTTTTTATCAGAATAAACGCAGCTAGTATTTTATAAAATCAGCTAGTATTTTAACATTTTCAAAGGTACCTTTTTGGGACTGTCGACTCTATTTGCATTTTATATTACTGTAGGATTTGTAAGATTGATTTTTAAGGTTTTTACAAGCTTTTATTTTAGTTTCACTTGCCCCGATGTTTGCCTGTAATTAAATTTGACCCACTTCCCAGTTACCGATTCAGCTGCAATTTTACATTCATGTGTAAATCAGATGACAATAAAAAATTATTATGACAAGGAGGTGATCTGATGGTGGAATCGGATAGTGGCTATAGGAACTTGGTAGTTAAACGACACAACCCCATCGAGTTTGGGCTCGTATGATTCGTCTTGACGAGTATCTATTAATTGTATACCGAGCTATAAAGGCTTCCTACGTAAAAAAGATTTTCACTTAAAGCTTGTTAATAATTCAAAATAGTGAAATAAATAGCAGAAATGTTTGATAAAAATTTCGTTTCGATTACAGCATTATTTAAAAATAAGACAGACACTGATCAGTGACCTACATTTCTGTACTCAATCCAAATGCACAACTAAAAAAAAAACTTAAATCCTTAATAAATTCTGTGTCGTAATTTAGAAACAGTAATAAATTAAACGGACGGTTCGACGGTGATCTGGGACGAAATAGTAATCTTGTTGCTGTTGAGGTCCGAGGCTGATACCGCTATAATTCCTCCTTAAGAGGGTCCTTCTCCACTCGCTTATCGTAAACATCGAAAATGGTTTAAAAGCTTGTTACTTCATTTAATGCAATCAACGCGATGTTTGACGAAAAGGCAACGCAAAAAAAGACAGATAAAGCCTGGAAACTCTGTTAGTATTCGGTAATTCCGAGATTTACTCGAACATTTCACAAAACTTGCTCCAGGAAATAGCTGTTTTTTTTAAACCCTTAAAAGTTTTTGGAAAAAGTTGTCATCATTTAGAATCTTAATTCATGAATCCCCAAGCGACCACCGGTGGCCGCGCATCTATTGTCTTACTATTGTGTCTCTAATTGACGGTATCTGAAGGGTTAATAAAATTTGCAAGGTCTCTAGAGGATTATTTTTTTGACTTTTTTAATTTTTAGGCAAATTATGAAGTGTCAAAGTTCATACAAATTAGGACATTTTCAGAGGTTTTTACTGGATTAGTTTTACACAAATTTAGAAATTGGTTTCATTAGAAACCTAGACAATATCCACAAAATACTGTGTTTCCAAAATATCTAATGAAAAATGTGTAATAACGTCATAATCAGTTATGAGCGGTTGTATGAAAAACAGTGAAAATGTGAGTCGTGATGCACCACCTTAATTGAACCACCAGTGTTTTAATAAAATGAAAACTGGACCAGACCCGGAGGTAGGGGCAGATAGGATTCACAAGCGAATGCTCTCTTCTCATGATCGAAATTCTACAGCAATTAGCTTGCTAATTTCAAGTGTAGGTAGACAAACTATTAGTCTTGAAAATATCTGATTTGATGTCTTCCCTTAGACAGAGAGGTTTAGAAAGAGAAATGGGGAGCTTTGCTCAGCAGTGGGACACAAAACTGGCCTTTAAAAAAACATACTTAATTTCAGTTGTTATTTGTAGGTAGATAAAAGATTAGTCTTGACTGAAACGTTTGCGTACACTTGAAAGTTCCTTATTTGATATTTCTTCCCTTAGACAGAGAGAAGGAGAAAGAGGAAACCATTGCTCAGCAGTGGGACACAGAATCGGCCACTAAAAAATACTTGGCCACTTCTCTGTCAGTCACTCTCTTCTACAAACACCAATTGTGGTGTCCAGCCCCCCTAGCCAAGTTGCAAACAATAAACGTGAACGCTTAGTAATCTCCAATAGATTTTCAACTTTATACCTAAGAGCATAAAGTTGAAAATCTATTAAAGACTACTGAGCGTTAGCGACCGGAACGAACGAAAACACTATGTAATCTTCAATAGATTTTCAACTTTATATCCAATAACGTAAAGTTGAAAATGTATTAAAGACTACTGAGAGTTTACGTTTATCGTTTGTGACTTGGCTAGGGAGGCAGGGTTGCTGCTAGGTTGATAAATAAAAGTCACTCACAATGGGTTCACCAAGCTGCCGTAAACACGTGCGCACCCGCTGACGGTTGAGCAAGTAATGCCCCTTTTCTACCGTCCACGTGTATACGGTACTTGCCCTTTATTTGTACGTCACCCCAATAATAGAGAGATATAATTTATATGATTAAAATGAATGTTACTATAGTAGAGTACATAGGTACATATTTTATTCATGAAATATCTGATCGTTTTTAACTCGCTTCAGCTTCCATACATAAATAAGTATTTTCCGATACCTACTTCCGAAGTTGAGGTTGTTTTCATAACAGTTATAATTTATTTTCTATCGGTTCTGTTCAAAGGGAGTTTGTGTGAAATTACATCGATTATGTAATATAACATAACTTAGTATCAGAAGTATACATATACAATAGATAACTTTTTCATGAAGTGAAGAGTTTTTCATTCATTATGCGTACAGCTAAGGAGCGGAATTCCCTGCGGGGTTCTGTGTTTCCTGATAGCTATAACCTAGGGGTCTTTAAGTCGAGAGTGAAAAGATTGCTTCTAGGCAAGCGTGTTCCATCGTCGGCCACATCATCGCTTACCATCAGGTGAGATAGTGGTCAAACGTGAGCCTATAAACTATAAAAAAAAATGAAACCTTTTTAAGGCGTAACGAACGCCTCATAAAGGTGTTAGTATCTATACGTTCAGTACATAAAACATAGAGGTATACCTATACATAAACATGTACTTACGAACTTTTCAAATTACTGTACAGATTACCTGCCCGTTGCCGCAAGATTACAGACCCATTTATCTTAATACAAAACGGCTGGAAACTCACTAAGCAGCCAGAATTACCCAATAATAAGATTTCTTTTTTAGCCTAACTCGTAAGAGGTTTCATGTACTAACTAGTAGTTATTACTGTGTTATCAAGTTTAATTCATGAATCCCCAAGCGTTTGCACGTCTTTTGTCTTACTATTGTTTCTATAATTGACGGTATCTGAAGAGTCAAACGGTCCCATGCAAGTATAGTAATGGACCGATTTTTGACCGATTTTTGACCGAATTTACGGTTGGAAACATGTCGTACCTATTTTATTATGACCCTCTTCATACTATCCTGTCCTACATCTTGCTTATTTCAATTTTTTTTATTATATATTTCAATACACTTGCTCATAAAGTGACTCTTACACACTGCACATTAAGGTATATAATGGTACTTGTTACCAAACTGTGACATTTTGATTACCATTAGACACTAGTGCTATAATGTAGTTAAAACCTTTTTGTTGATCCTCTCCCCCGCCATAATTTTATTACATTTATCGTATCATATGGGCGCGCGTCGTCCACCACGAGGAAAAGGAAAAAATTAGTGCGCATACGAAAACAGATTTTTATCGCCACAAAAATTTACTAGTTTTACAGTTATTTTCTTCACAAGTGTATTGAAATACGTCGAATGATTTCTGTTCTCAGCTCTCTTAAGACCCTCGCCATGTCTCCGGTCTAAATACCGCCTCGACGGTAATCACTAACATTACACACTTATATCATAATTTTATTAAAACCAATGTACGCTGTCTAATTCCACATTATAAAAGTTACAATATGTATACGTTCGGTTTGATTGATAATGATACAACTGTAAATAAATTATCAAGTAATTCCATAGCAAAATTCATTGACTTAATTTAATTTTACACCTAACACTGTTAATTACATAAATTGCTTGTACCCAGATTTTTTCATTAAACTGCAGAAAATTTCCCGGAATATTAAATATTTCCTGCAAAAGAAAACACGGAAGCCTCGACATTACTCGCTTATAGTATAAATGTAACGAAAGCTGCAAAGTTTGACAAAGTGGGCGCTGTTCAAAGTAATAAGTAAGCCCCTACAAAGTGAAGCCACGTTATTTCACTGTTTTATATTAAAACCAAGCTTTATTAAAACTCTTTTAAGTGTGTTAAAAGGTATTAGTGTTAAATAATGTGCTAAGATCGTTAATAAGTTATGTTTACCGCAGCTGCTTATGAACATAGTGTTTTATTTGATAATAAAAACCAAGCAACTGCGAGTCGTGCTCGCGCCCTGAGGTTTCCGTACTAATTTACCTATGAAAAAAGTTCAATTTTCGAATTAAGTTACGTAGATTTTTCCGAATTGCAATAAATGGTTTTTTTTTTGTGACGTAACTACAAAACAGTTTTTAGATATTTTCCTACATCTCCTCTCGATTTTTATTTGGCAATATCCGCTTTTCTGACATTTTACTAGATTTAGTTGAGTGAAATGACATATCACTGACGAGAAATTGGTGTTTTGTCATATCACTAGATACTTTTAGTAAGAAGACGTAATAAACAAGAATATTCGAAATCTACCGGGATTTCGTGATATACCTAGGGATTTCGCGAAATCCCTGATGTCCTCATTTCCTTACGACATATATATATATATGAAGTGTGCATGCATCAGCTATGTAACAGCATATTTATGCATGCACATGCATAGCTATGTATGTATGCATGTGTGTATGTATGTTGCTGAAACGAATCAAACAATGAAAATGCTTATCTGGCTTTGTTTTATCAATTAACCTATCAGTATAGTACAAGTAACAATACAGTGTCGGAGATCACAAAAGTAATGAACGATATTAATAAAGTAATAACAAAGAGTTTCATATCGGTACTATAGATTCTAGGATTATCAGAGACAAACTTTCTCTCTTGGTAATGTGTGTAACGCAATAAATATGCCTTTCCAGACCATTCGGTACCACTGTCGAGGACCACAGCTTCTCATATGAACTAGTTATCAGATTTACGATTCGATAAACCTACTAACTAGACTTTTGCTTGGTATTTTTTTCAAGAGGAGTGAATCTACTTACTGTACTAAATAACTGTGCCTGTAACCTAACATATCTATTCACAGTTTAATGAGACAAGGGCCTACGCGTTGTCTTGTATCATTGATTATAGTAATGGTATTGGAATGTAGTAAAGATCTGTAATCGATAAATTGATTTTATAGTTTAATAAAAAACTTTTTACAAAAAAAATTTAAACCGACTTCAAAAAGCACAAAATAACTTTAATTTTGGAAGTCGGTGTTTCTATAATAGATACCTAATCTTGTCTCTTCGTTATTTAACACCGACTTCCGAAATTAAAGTTATTTTGTGCTTTTTGAAGTCGGTTTAAATTTTTATTGTAAAAAGTTTTTTATTTTTCACTTTTTAGTTATGGTAGCACCACTAAAAAGTACCTACCCTTCAGCTAAACATAAATTACCTTATAGCCAGAGTGCATCGCATAACGATTCTTATAATCCCAAATACGGTAAATATTACATGAATTTACCCCCTCCCCCTTTCCCCTCCCCCTTTTCTTTGAGTCAGTCATCGACTACACGTAAAAACAAAGCAATTTTACTTGTTACGACAATTCTGCTATGATTCTATGAAGAGTTCTGTTCCATATCTTCGAAGTTCTTGATCAGATCATAACAATATTTCTATGGGACCAACTTGGAAGCATAACCTTTCAATCAAAAAAAAATTTTCGAAATCGGTCCATAATTGACCGAAATATCGGTGAACATACATATAAAAAAAAAAAAAAAACATACATTCAGCCGAACATAGAACCTCCTCCTTTTCGAAGTCGGTTAAAAACATATCAATCTCAGAAACTTATATTTTAACCAACCCGCACTAAGTCCGCGTGGTGGGTATTTTATTTTAATGCAATCTTATTATTATTTTTAAAAGTTCGAGGTGCCTTGAACTTTTATTGGTTTGTCTTGGTATGGTCATGTTAAGAGGAGGAATGAAACGTATGTGGAGAGGAAGAGGGAAGCCAAAGATTAAAAAGAAAGAGAAAATAGATTGATTATGTGAGGAATGATATAAAAGAAAAGGAGTTAGTGATAGTGTGACGAGTGGTAGGATAGAATGGAAGAAAAGAACGTGTTGCGCCGACGCCGACCCCAAGTAATATGGGATAAAGGCAGAAAGAAGAAGGCACCTATTTTCCTTAAGCTGATTTTTATGTGAATAATATGCACCCGATTATCTAGTCACCAATCATGACATACATGTGCATGGTAGGATTAACTGTACCGTAATTTTTAGGACTACCTGCACGGTAACCAACACATCGATGTTTTAAAACTAGATTTATTACATTTTTATTACTATAGTAGTTTTTTATTAAATACTTTTTATATTTTTATTTAATAACTTCTTCAACAACAAGTAAATTTAACTTAACTTAATTAAACTAACTTAAAAAATAAAAATAAAAGCCCTAAAGAACTAAAAATAATTAGATTTATTACTGAATCAATCATAAGACTTCACTAGCAGATTATCAAAGTTGAGGAATTACACCAAGTCAAATATAATAGAATTACTTCAAAGACAAATATTTCTAAACTCTTGTGCTTTCTTTTGATTTAAGAACTGGCGTCGAATAAGAGCTGACGACACCCACATTTTTTTCTTGCTTTTCCACTGAAGCTTTAAATTATTATTCTCTCGTTTGACGCTCTCCAGCAGTTTAAAGGTCGGCCAAATAACAGCGACTCTACTAATTTGTGGAAGAAAATCATATTTCTCGACTTGGCAACACAGAGGCAGAACATGCGATAAATCATTATAATATTTCTTAAAGCATTATTATATTATAGCGCGATAGAAACGTAATATCTTAGACTCAGTATCTAAATAATGAGCATCATGCCATAAGTTACAAAGCTCCGAAATATTTATGGGCTAAGTCAGATTTAGTTTCAGTGAAGGCGTTAAAATACTACGATATAATTAAGTACTCTGATAATATCTATAATATCTGGTGATATTCTTGTACTAAATACATTATTTATAGTCATTAAAATGATATAAATCTAATTACATTATTAAATGCAGAAAAAACGTTTAAAAATACAATTGACTAAAATTTCGTCTAATAGGAAATGGTTGTTCAAACATCGAGAATCCGTCCAAAATATGTGTCAAGCCAGTCTCCGGGCAAGGGATGATACATTAGAATTATATGCAAATAAGCCTGAACAATAAAAGAAACCGCCGCGGGGGTGGCGCCCTCAGCTCGCGTGTGGTGATTTTATTCAGCGCACGCTTAAAACTACATGAACCAACTCGTTTTATACTTTAATACTCTCATTTTGGCTTATAAAACTACTAGGTGGCCGGTTGAATAATAAATGAGTTTGATGCGCTTTGATCTGCTTGCAAAAAAAAAAACATTTGGACGTGTAAGTGTAACCAAGTTAAAAAAGAAACGACAGACAGATGGACAGACACTGGAAATTTAGTTTCCGTACGGAAGGTTAACCAACAAGAGCTCCGTTTGTTATCTTTCGGATACAGAACCCATAAAAAATTGCCATTTCATTATACCTACATAGTTTAATTAATTCATGAATACCCAAGGGAACGCTAGCGTTCGCGCATCTATTGTCCTACTATTGTGTCTGTAATTGGCGGTATCTGAAGTGCCTAAACAAAGTGTAAGTCTACAGTAAGCTATAAATATTCAAATAATTTGGGATCCCTTCTTTTTGCATAATATTCTTTGTCCTAATATACTTTGGCACAACGATTTTGGCATAATTTGTTTTGCCATACTAATACTTTGCCATATTTTTTTGGCATACAGTTTATGTTGGCATAATCTTTAAGGCTAATTTGTTTTGGCATAAATTTAATTCGCATAACGTTACTAGGCCTAATGACTTTTAGCATAATAATATTTAGGCATACAATTAATATAACATAACATAACATAGCAATAGTTTCTGTAACAATTCAATAATATTGTTAGTAAAAAAAATTATACGTTGTGCTACAAAAGTTAGTGACAGAACCGAATTGCTGCAAAGCCGGCCAGCAAGCCGAAGCTGCGGTGGTGATAAACGGTTTTTCTTTCTTTTCTTTTCTTTCTTTATTGTCGACTACTCTGCATGATATAGCACGATCTATCCCCTTTGTGATAGTCGCTTATTAATCTTAATCGAATAACTTAAAGTCCCCCACGAGATACTATGATTGAAGAGTTTCGTGAGTTCCCTCAATCCCTCATGGAATCCATCTTCAGGACAAGATTTTGTTAAAAATGAGACCAATCTGGTAGTATATCGTTTCACATTAAACGAGAAATTTCCAAATCGGTTTATAAATGACGCAGTTCTGTGGTTGTAAAGTAAAAAGCAATCAATCGAATGAAGAATATTTTGTTTTTTTTTTTTAAGTCAGTTAAAACTGTTTGTTTTGTATCTAAACTCTAATAATTGCTTAGGCTGAAGGACGCTGGCAGAAAGTTAATCGAGTATAAATTAGATTCATAAATCACTTTTGTGACAACCCAGTCTTATTGCTATCGGAGAGCACACCGATATCTCCGGAATATCTTTACAGGATATTTCAATTTCGTAAATTAGTGACAGAACCGAATTGCTGCAAAGCCGGCCAGCAAGCCGAAGCTTCGGTGGTGATCGAAAGCCGTCTGCGACGATTAGCACGCGTGGGTCTGCCGGAGGCCCGCAGCGCCGGAGCCGTGACCGAAACCATGCCTGCATATATGATCCATATTAAATAATTTTACGTGTAAGTAACACGACCATCTTGTAAAACGAGAAATAAATGAGGAAAATTGTGCCTGAGATAAAAATATCAGAATAATTTGATATAACTTTTACATATCTTTAATCTTTACCTTCTTTATTTCGGTTTTTCCTTTTATATGGCTTCCATCATTTCAGCCGACAGACGTCCACATTTGGAAATAGGCCTCCCCCAAGTGTCGCCACAATGATCGATCCTGTGCGTGTGTGATTTATATGACTTTACCGTGGGTTAATATTAAAACATACATAATGGTTTTACCCCTCGCTCTGAGAGAATTTTAACCTACATCATTTACGGCTTGTTTTACTTGCCAGTCATAAAATATTTTGGTCCATTGGGATTCTCCACACGAGACAAACAACTATCTACAATAATAAAACAACATTTATACCACTTTACATATATAACTTGTTGTATAACTACTCAGTTGTCATAATATGTAGAGAAGTATCCAAATATTCATAGTCTAGAAAG
Source organism: Mythimna lalbum (assembly GCA_949319445.1). Classification (NCBI taxonomy): domain Eukaryota; kingdom Metazoa; phylum Arthropoda; class Insecta; order Lepidoptera; family Noctuidae; genus Mythimna; species Mythimna lalbum. Next base: position 16,280,570 of record OX439346.1, on the reverse strand, counting down.
CTACTTTCTACTTAAGGTACCTGTGTCCTTAAGAGACTACATGTTTAGGTAATTTATTTTATATCATACTAGCTGACCCGATAGACGTCCTGTCTTAGCAAAGAGATCTAAAAAGATACAAAATGTACATTTAATTGTATGTTTGTGTCTTAGCCATTAATTGTTAATCGTGTGAACTATCATATGTGCGAACTGTCAAACGTTCAAAGGTAATAAGTACAGTGCGTTTCACTTAAGAAGTTACATTGCTGTCATGTTGGTAGTATTGAAAATAATGTTGCCATATTTTTAGCAATTAAATTACTTGATATGAGGGAGATTAACTGATACTTCGTTACTTTAACAATTGCCTTTTTTTATTGTTACAATTTTTGTATAAAGTATAGGGCGCTGGGCTCCATTCCGATTGTCTTACAATTCTTTCAAATAACGAAAACGCCACGCCACAGTATCGTTCCTCTCTATTAACAACTTCCTTTGAAACCTTATTTTTTTAAACAAAATCCCATTCCTCTCATAATTTTCCAAAAAGTGTTGCAGCTACCGTTAAAATCGATTTCGTTTCACATTTCGGGGAACAATTTTGGTAGAGTAGGCAACTCTTTCCTTTTTTCCCTTCTTTTTGTGTAGACAGACAGGGGAGCCAACATTACGCCGATGTAACTTCTTAAGTGAAACGCACTGTATATGATATAGTCGTACAGTGCGTTTCACTTAAGAAGTTCCTTTGCCGTAATGTTGGCAATACGGAAAAACAGTGTTGCAATATTTTTAGCAACTCAATTACTTCATATTAGGGAAATGCTTTATTTTAAAACTATTTTTAAATAAAGTATAGGTCGCCTGGGCTCTATTCCAATTGTTCTGCAATTCTTTCAAATACCGAGAACGGCATGCCACAATATCGTACCTCACTATTAACAGCTTCCTTTTAGACCTGCTTTTTTTAAATAAAATCCCATTCCCCTCATAATTCTCCAAAAACTGTTGCAACTACCGTTAATCTATTTCGTTTCGCATTTCGGGGAACACTTTTGGTAGAGTAGGCAACTTTTTCCTTTTTTCCCTTCTTTTTTTGTAGACAGACAGGGGAGCCAACATTACGCCAAAGTAACTTCTTAAGTGAAACGCACTGTAGTTTACTGTATTTTTCTGTACAAATTTCTTATTTTTTTTCTTTTCGTAAGAACAAAAACAAACACAACAAAAAATAAATTAGCGAAATTGGTATTCATTTACATATTTATAGATTTCAAAAGCCCAAATCGCCAGTACGGATCTATTTAAAAACTACTATCCAATAAAGGATTAAAGAGAAAAGAAAGAGCTGGATTTCATCGACAAACTTAAATCTTTTAAATTTTTAAAGTTACGGAAAGTAACAGAAAGTCTGAACAATCAACTCGGAATTACAGCAGAACTCGTACCTACCTACTGGGTAATCTTCAATATGTTACGGCTAGTTAGTTGCATGCAGACAGTTTCTTACTTCTCAATCGGATTCCTAACGAAGCTCATTGTCGACTCTATATACTTCTATTTATATTCCTTTTTTTATAATATAAACTAGGGTTTGGCTGCAATCCCACCTGATGTAAGCAGTGATGCAATCGTTGATGTTGAGGCGCACTAGTTTATGAGGAGCCTATTCACTCTGGTCTTGAAGATGTCCAAATTAAATCGGATGGGAAGACCGCAGCAGGCAAATTGTAGCAATCCTTTGATAGGGTAGATATTTGCTGTACGATGGGTGATCCGATGGTAAAAAGGAGATGGCCGAATCAAGTCAAGCAATTCCTGCGCATACTCTCCAAAATGCATTTTTTTATAATGTATAGGCTCACGTTTGACCACTATCTCACCTGATGGTAAGCGATGATGTGGCCGACGATTGAACACGCTTGCCTAGAAGCAATCTATTCACTCTTGACTTAAAGACCCCTAGGTTGAAGCTATCAGGAAACACAGACTCCGGCAGGGAATTCCACTCCTTAGCTGTACGCATAATGAATGTATTCCCAAAACGCTTTGTACGTATGGGTGGGATGTCCACCATGTACCGGTGGCGCAACGCCGTAAGTCTTGTGGTCCGATGATGGAACGGACTTGGTGGAATTAAATTGTGTAGCTCCAGTGCACACTCCCCGAAATGCAAACGATTGAAAACGGACAGGCAAGCAACTCGGCGTCGATGCTCAAGACTTTGGAGTTTTGACTTCACAAGTGCATCATTGCCTATGATCCTCTTGGCACGCCTTTCAATCGACTCCAGTGCAGCAAACTGGTATTTTGCTGACCCATCCCAAAGATGAAAGCAGTACTCCATACACGATCGAACTTGCGCTTGATAGAGCAATTGCGCTTGCATCCTGTAAAATATCTTACTTTAAGTATAGGCATGCGCTACGGCTAGTGTAGTAGTGACTGTGGCCCTAAAACGCAAAGGGCAATTGAAGAACACAGGTGAGTTTTGTCAGTAGAGTCTGAACCGTCCTTTCATTACACTTAGAGTGGAAGAGGTCATTTCATGAATTCTCATCTCAGAAAAATTATTGGTTTATATTGTGTATGCCGTCAAATATCCATGAGAACTTACTAACAATTAATAGTTCCCTAAAGAAGTTTCTTGGACGAAACTTAGTTTATGGGTTCCTTGCAGGTATTTAATGATATTGGTCGGGACCGATCATTTGTTAGCTGAAATCATGAACATGCTTAGTAATTCTGACCCTGCATTTCTGGCGCCCGCACGCGCTCGATTGACTTATTGCCTTCCTTATAGACCCTTGAGCAACTTCCTTATAAACACACCCTTATGAACCTCTTGTTGAGGAAGGGACTCCTCTTGTTATTTGAATTAACACTAGAAGCGTGGAATATCAATGTAGGTAAATGGCCGTTTCTGTTTTGCTACAGTAATATGGAAAAATTTATTATTAAGATAATACCCACAATATTATAACACTAGTTTTTGCCCGCAGTTTCGCCCACGTACATAAAGAGCATAAGTCAGTAAAACAGTTTTCTATCAACGAGAAAAATTTCGTAATCGGATCAGTACTTTCAGAGATTCATCATCATCATTTCTGCCGACATACGTCCAATGTTGGACATAGGCCTCCCCCAAGCGTCTCTGCAACGAATGTTCCCGTGCGTCTCGCATCCATCGATTTCCCGCAACCTTCACTAGGTCATCGGTCCACATTGTAGGAGGCCTTCCAACGCTGCGTCTTCCGGTACGCGGCCGCCACTCCAGAAATTTTCAGCCCCAACGGCCATCTGTTCTACGAGATTATCAAACCAGATTCAGAGATTATCTCCGACAAACAAAAAAAAAACAACTTTAACTCTTTACCTTTTTTTCAGTATATTTTGCGACTCTACGCATAATAACGGTGAGCCATGGGTAGCTCGCCTCGCACTGTTCCCGCGCGCCTCAAGGAGTGGTCAGCAACAGGAGGGGCCCAGCTGGGTCGAAGCCTACTGGGGCCAGGGTTATCCGAAAGGAAGCTCGAGCCCCGGTATGAAGAGGCTAGAAGGAACGGGGTGGGTTTTTAGTCAGTAAGAGTATGACATTATCTCCCGCTCCGCCCAAGAGCGGGGGTTGTCGTAGGATGATTTTTGCCCACCGTAAAAAAAAACTAGTGTAGGAAGAACGTAGGAATAGACCGACGACGTCCGTATTTCTAGTGCAAAATGAGTTATATTTTTTTCCCTGGTTTCATATTTTGCCATTGTAAGGATGCTACTATATGCCTCTGGCTCATGTTTACAAAACTTAGTTTACGTTAACACAGGTGATTCTCAAAGCTCTGTGATTGCGAGGCTCTTTGACCTAGCTGGTCTTTGAGCCTCGTTTCCGTACAACAAAGGCATCAAGTTTTAAAGATAACGCCCTCATGAGCATTTGAAATCCAACGGTAACTGAAGCTTAAAGAAAACACGATTATATTAAAAATAACGGAGACTGAAGACTAAAAAAGTATGTTTTATGCCTTTATAAAAACAAATAAAAGCTCTAGACCAGGGTCGATAATTTTTGAAACGAAATAAAATCATAGTAGGATAAAACCGACTGGAAAAGAAGGAGAATATAACAAACATGAAAGGAAAAATAATTTACGAGCGATCTGAGGTCGGGGAATGGATGGGTGTGCGTTTTTAATTCATGAATCCCCAAGCGACCACCGGTGGCCGCGCATCTATTGTCTTACTATTGTGTCTCTAATTGACGGTATCTGAAGGGTTAAGGGTAAAAAACAGTTTATCTCGATTTCCGACAAAACTACAAGTCCTATGTAAAAAAGTTAAATTGCAAAGTTTTGTATTTACACTTTTTTTTACATAACCTCAAAGTTTTGTGAAAAATTCAAATAACTAAGTTTTTGGTTTTTTATTTTTGGCTTTCATTTTTGTTATATTCTCCTCCTTTTCCGATAGGTTTCATCCTACTATGATTTTATTTCACTTTTTACCATTTTCAACGGCTTCAACACTGGTCTACTCTTGCTGTGAAAAACGAAAAAGTACATATTCAATTAAAATATATTTTTGTTTGTAAGAAATTCCTAAAGTTATCTTCTAATATGCAACACGTTTCTTAGTAATAGTTCTTACGAAAAATGAAGCGGGTCATCAGAGGCACCCCGGGGGCTATTTGAGCGTACGCCCCCACCATTCATCGCGTGGGTCGTTCCCCGACCAATACCGTATATATTTAGCGCTCCATTGGACCCTATAAATCAAATTTTCCATCGGCGGGCCTTATCTAAATCACTTTTCCATACTAGATACAACTCATATTGTTTCGTCAAGAAGGATACCTAAAGATGTCGTTTGTAGAGCGGACACAGTGCAATTTATGTTACTATTTTGGTGTACAATAAAGGTTCGATCCTATAATATAGTAATACTAGCTGCTCCCAGCGGCTTCGCCCGCGTGATAGTAGAAAATTATCCCAAGGGAACATACTGTAGGGATAAAAAGTATCCTATGTCCTATTCCAGGACATGGTCTATCCGTGTACCAAGTTTCATCAAAATCGGTTTTGCCATTTAGGCGTGAAGACGTACCTAACAAACAAACTCACTTTCGCTTTTATAATATTAGTAAGGATGGACTTAATCATTAAACCCCAAGCGACCGCCAGCGTTCACGCACCCACTGTCTTTCTATTGTGTATCTACGAGTAATTATCACGAATGAAGAGTTAAATAGTTGGGAAAGGAGAACTAACGAAGAAATATGATGAAATTTTTTACAGTTTTTCAAACCATGTGGTGCCTGTCTAAGTTTAACGTAATATTACGATTAATATTTCTAGTTTAACCTTAAACAACAAAATAGTGCACTGAATATGACAACCCTAATATAAACCCAACCCGACAACTATCTAACTACAAAATAAACAAAAACGAAAACCTTATCGTAGCCGAATGAAAACTCGATCAGCAATACTCGAAATACAATAGTTGAGCGTGATCCCACCGAGGCTAGAAAATCCTCGTATGATGGTTGGAAATCCACTAAACAATGTCAAAACAACAGGTAGTAACTTGTATACTACTCTAGAGTAACACTAGAGCATTCGACAGGATTATCTGCAGAAAGCCGCATGAATTCACGGCACGCTATATGTATAGCTTGCAGGATCCATCGCGCTAACGATCTCTTCACTGCCGAGACCTGTCTGTCTACCTGTATGATGTATGGCTGATGCCATTATCTTTGTCACTGTCACTGTCATATATCTTCTATCTATATATATAAAAATCAATGCCACTTTTCGTTGTTATTTTATAACTCAAGAACGGGCTCACCTATCCAAACCAAATTTTTAGGCTTTGTTCGGAGTATTTAGTAGATGGTTTATGTGAAGTTTGGTAGGGTAAAGTAGGGTAAAGTAGGGTAGAGTAGGGTAAAGTAGGGTAGAGTAGGGAAGAGCGGGAGCGAAGCCGCGCGGGCAAAAGCTAGTCTATATATATAAAAATCAATGCCACTTTTCGTTGTTATTTTATAACTCAAGAACGGGCTCACCTATCCAAACCAAATTTTTAGGCTTTGTTCGGACTATTTAGTAGATGGTTTATGTGAAGTTTGGTAGGGTAGAGTAGGATATATGTAGTAGGGTAGAGTAGGATATATGTAGTAGGGTAGAGTAGGATATATGTAGTAGGGTAGAGTAGGGAAGAGCGGGAGCGAAGCCGTGCGGGCAAAAGCTAGTAGGATATAAATACATGTACCTAAGAGTAATATCCTGATACCTAATTAAACAATACACGAAGAGAAAAAGACAATGCAATGATGGAAAATGTTCAGAAATGTTCAATTGTCTCGGTTTTAAACTGAATCTTAAGTAACAAGCGCCTGAAGACATTATTAAAAATCTAGAGGGAATCTTTGAATTTTCTATCAAGTCGGTATTGTACAAAAAAGTTATAAGTAACTAGCTTTCCGCCCGCGGCTTCGCCCGCGTGGACTACAGTTTATATCGCGCGAGCAGAGACCCGTGCTCAGCAGTGGAATTATAGGTAGCCTATGTGTTATTCCAGTGTCTCTTCTACCTACCTACCAAATTTGATCTAAATCCGTTCAGTAGTTTTTGCGTGAAAGCGTAACAGACAGACAGACAGACAGAGTTACTTTCGCATTTATAATATTAGTAGGGATATCTGCCCAAAATTTCCCTGAGGAGATGTGATTAGTAGGCTAAGACATTAAAGCGTATACTTGTATTTGTACATTATAGCAACAAACACTCGAGCTAAGTGTCTAACCGTGTCGATGAGCATCAAATGGAGCCAACTCTTTATCACTAGCTTGCAAGCACACTGCTCTGTTCAGTTTACTGAGAAATTGCCATTGAACAGACGTGGTCAGATGACCAGATACACATCCACGAACTTAACCCACCACGCTAAACGGTTCGGTGATTCTTTCATCTCGTGACGTTGATATTTGTGATCCGATTTGGATTTTATTTTGTTATTTAAAATTGTATTTATACAACGTGTAACGTTAAATGCGCAAAACCTGAAAATAGTTTGATCAGAATAACAATCAGAATCTATTAAACCACTTTTTTTCAAAAAATTCTTCAATAAAAATGTTTTTCTCACAGAATTAGTTCAATTAAATTAAAAATCATTTGGGGTGTCTGAGGTTTTGCGTATTTAACGTTACACGTTGTAGATTGACCTTAATTGTATCAAAATTCAGTCAAGAAACTGAGGGAACTTCTCACATAGTACAGGCATACATATAACTATGTACTTTAGTCAGTTGCACTTAGCGTTCCAGGACCACGGTAATTCTTTGGAACACTCCCTCTACTGGGCCCCGGTCATTTTGTTAACATCTTGTTGAGGCACGCGTGGAATAAAATACAACGCACCATCGGCTAGGGCGTACACCTTATCCGAAAAATCTTTAGAACCTAATTGAAGACGATACTATTCTGAAATATGCTCATTAAAATTCTGTGAAAACACTGTATACAAAAATTTAACCTACCATATTTCATAATACTCGTTTACAGCTAAAATCTTCATAATTATCTACCACATTTTAACTGCTGTTTAAAATTCTTGAGGGGATAATCTCCTCTCGAGCAGTGCTTACACGAAGCGAGACATACTTTAAAATATAATTTAATCATCGTATTCAGCAAGCAGGACGTAGTTACAACTACTCAACTCACAGTTGCCGGCAACAAAAATTTTCGATAAATTACTGTGTGCTAAGTAAGTACCGCTACAGATCCGCTTTTAATTTTATTATCGGATTTTATAAGACTTTTGTACATTAGTTACCAAAGTCTTTGCAAATGAATTCAACATTAATAAAGGTATCAAATAAGTTAGAAGTCGTTATTTGGATCAGTGTCTTAGTCTTTTTGTCTACGTCAGACAATTCAAAAGTTCTTTAAACAATTATTATAATCATTTGAAGTAAATTAAAATTCAAAATTTGACTATGATGGAGCAATTATAGTCAATATTGTGAACACACAAACATAAAAAAAATATTAATTAAATAATCATAATCATTTATTCAATAACGAGAATCTTGTATCTGAATTACATAATTAATTAATTCCTTGTAATACACAAACAAAATAATTAATATTTTACAATTAAATGTAACGTCAGATGTCAATAAATAAACCGATAAGATGTTAATTAAATTATGTTTGCGAACTTAATCAGTAGCTTTATATCTGCATAAAACTGGCTTCGTAAATCTTCGCAGAGTCTTCGTCCGTTTGATCCCCAGTTCGAGCGGAGTGATTGAGGCTCTCGTTTATATCCTATTCATTTTCAGGAAGATATTCGCCACAAAACATATACGTGACGAAATTTACTCGTAAGGTATCAGACATATCGGATAACTGAATATAATAAGTTACAAATGAGTGTTTACGAAATCACCATTTGTTAATCTGTTAAGAGTGAATAAGCTCTTAATAAACTAATGCGATTTACCATCAACTATTGCATCACTTACTGCTGGCCATCAGACGGGATTGCAGTCAAGCTCTAGTTCATACAATTTAAAAAGACAAACACTACTATTACAACTATTATAAGTTAGTATAGAGAAGTAGGTTGAGAGTTCAATATTATTTATCTACCAACTACCAAGTCAAACATATTTAGGTCCCTATTTATGTAAAAGACAATTTTTGGAAGAGCTGATCCAAATACAAAGATTCTATCGCCGATAGCATCCCGATTAACTTAGCCTCACATATTCTACCGAATGAGTCGCAAAAAGTCAACCTACTAACCTATTCAGATACTCACAGAACACTTACTACGTTACTACATATTCAGTACGCCTATCCGAGGCGAAATGACCCTTGACTTGAAAAGTATGGCAAGTAGAACTATCTTACAACTGTCGATATGGAAGTCTGAGTCTGCATCACGTGGCGAAGTTCTTGCTATTTACATAATGTTTGTTTGAAAAGAATCTTGGGTTTCATATAGACATTTGTGCCCTGAGAATTGTATGATCTTATGACTTCTTGTTCCATCGGTTCGAGGAAGTCTTGTGTAAACGAAATTGTAGTGATGCTTAGGACGATTATTATTCAGTAGTGGAATCGTATTGTACTGGTGAGGAAACACGTACTGGCTTTTATCTTAGAAGATGCAGTTTAAGAGTATTTCATTCCAGTTCTGTAATATTACCGTGTCCCTATATTGTGTAATATTACCGTGTCCCTATATTGTGTAAGTTGTACTTGTAAAATCCTTTTCGTTAAGTGTAAGTCATCAAATAACTTCTTCTTTTTCTTTGGGTGAAGCGAGAACGTGTCAGACTTTTACTGACTAAAACCTATCTGTAGTCCTTTCCTTCCTATTCTCGAATAATCCCACAGCTCTAACAGGCGTTGGCCCCACTGAACCCATTCGGTTTTGTTGAATTAAAATGCTTAGTTCCTATAATACGCTGTCACCACATAAACAATCCTTCCTTCATTGATTTACAGTCCTCTTTAATTCTTAGAGAACCAAGTCTGACAAAGCCAAGCCGATTACGTCAACCAATGAAAGTGTTGTTGATTGGCTTCACGTCTTTTTCTAAAAGTCATTCGTATAGGATAGAACTCTTCATTTTCACAGTAGAAAAGAGTATTAAGGTAAGTATGATTTGAGCGCTGCATATAAACGTGAATGGACTCCGTGTTGTGTAAAGAAATTGAGCGAGAAAATATGAAACTGAAACTGTTGTAACATAGAAAATACAAGTAAAATGAAATAGTTCTGCTGTTAAGAAATTGACAATCTAAAAATAGACTGAAATAAAACGTTATGAAGTTTGTTCGACGATAAACACGTAGCGACGCGGCGGCCACCGCGCCATGCTCGCGAGCGCGCCTCTCAGCCGTAAAATGGGAGCTCGCTACCACCGCGCGCCGCGCTGCCTATACAGCCCCTATATCTAATCGTTTAGCTGAGCTGAATCCTCAACTATAGGGCTAAGTTAAGGGTAAGTTGGATCCTTCACATGTCATCATTACACGCAAATTTATTACAGAAAATTAAAACTATTTTTTTCCCAAAACCATCTTTTTTATGGCATCTCTGTTTTCAATGTCATCGATAGGCAAATAGATATTTCATCTATTAAATTTTTTTAATTCTTCATCTTCACAAACTGGTTGTTTGCTGCATATTAATAAACCTCGTGAATCAATTGAACGCAATTGCATTTCCTACTTCGGGGCATAACAACTTTGTGAGACCCAGTCAGTAACTGCGGTTTCACTGCAGCTGATACTAAATGTATATCCAGTGGCTTAAAACCCTTTTGTTTAGTATTTTATCTGGTTCCTTCACCCATTTATTAGCGTGAATAAAACGTTTTACTGACGTAAACCAAACACTTGATTTAAATAAAGCTGCAAATTGCTTTTTCATTTCCATTTTAAAGAATTCAATATTTTCCAAGCCGTAAAACTATTCAGTGTCATCTTTCAACTGGCTGAAAAATAAATGTGTCATGTCGAATTCGAAAAGCAATTTCGTTTTTCACGTGACTTGAAATTCATCGCATAAAAGATCTCGAATGTCCTGAATTCATTCATGCAGGGTGGAAACATGTGAATTTGGGCTGGAGCACATCGGTGAATACCGGCGGGGCAGCCAGCGCGCCTGGGCTCCGTCAGGCAGCCACCGCCACGGGTAATTCAATCAGACGACCGCGTCGGTGTTGTTGTCAGTCTCGGCACTTTAATTTCCTGCCTTGTAATTCTGTTCAGTCTGTACTTATTTGAATTCGTAGAAATTTTAAGTTGTATTCACAGAGATGCTACCTCAGACATGAATAAAATTTCCTGTATAGCTTGAATATTTGTACAATTGCTTGGAAATTTTATAACGGCTCTTTTGCTAAATTTATCAAAATTGGTATAGTTTTAAATTTTATAAATATTAATTCGGAACCGAATAAACGAATGATTGAATTCCTAGAAGATTTTCACTGTCTTATCTATGTTTTTGTATAGAATAGAATAAACTCTATTATACACCAAAATACCCAGTTACAATTTTCATTAACTTAAATCTATTGTAACAATGGCGGTCTTATCGCTGACAGCGATATCTACTCGTACCAGACAACCTTACAATAGACTATAAATAAGAACATAAACTATTATTTAATAAAAAATACTGGTTCATTTTGTTTGAGTATTTTAGAGAGCAAAATTGAGAAAGAAAAACATGATTCGAAATATTTTTACTAAAGTCAAAGAGAGAGGAGGCCGGAGTTTTTGCAATTGAGAACATTAAAAGGCTGATTATGCTATGCGTTGTATCTCAGTAAGTGCATGCTTGCAACATTTACCTAGAAGAAAAATATAAGTACAATATAACTGACCATTACGGGCAGTACTGCGAATGTAGGTGTTCCTAAGCGGTCATTCCAGTCGGCTATTTGTTTTTACAACTGTAAGTACCTATTCTCCAAAGTAGTGCAGAAACATCTCAGTTATTAGGATTACTCCAATCGCCAATCTGTATACTACTTTCTTCTTATGGATTGTATTGCTTATTCATGACTTTATTGCATACTAGCTGACCCAGCGAACTTCATACCGCCTAACAGTCAATGAATGTAGTATATATGTATCTTTCGATATAGTCAACCGATTGCGATGAAACAAATCCTAAGTAATATATCAAGTTACACACAATTTTAATGTCTAAAAGTTACGCAGTAGTTAGTGATGCACTTACAGCTTAAAACTTGTACAGATTTATTGTATGTATAGATATTGCTGTGTACAAGTGTTATCGAATAATTATGCCACAATGTATGTGATGTAACCGACCTTAGAACTACAACAAGATAACCTGCATTAAACTGATAAGTGTCTTCAACCTCAAATCTGAACTAGATTTGAGACTTATCATCTCATATTCGTTTATTCAAGCTTTGTAAACAGTAGATACATAATAAGCATAGACATAATCAGCCATAAAATATTCCCTCTGCTGGGACTCACACCTCTCTAGGAGGCCCATTCGTAGAGATACCCCTCAATACGAATGGGCCGTAATCCACCACGCTGGCCCAGTACGGGTTGGTGGATGTCATATGAGATCGAATTTTTAGTTCTAAGGCATGCCGGAAAAGTAGTGGTGTTGACATAAATTACACAAAGTAATGCGCCTGGCTGGGTTTTTTTAAATTCAACAAAAATTCAAAATTATTTTTTGTTTAATATTTTATTTGGACCTACTGGAAGCTAGTGCACGGTTCCAAATTGGTCTTTTCCTATGGAGAAGAACCGGCAAGAAACTCCATGGTTACTCTTTTTCTTTAAATATCTATAATGATTCTTTTTTCTTTAAATACTTATCTACAATGATATATTGAAACGAAGAAAATGAAAACAAATTCCATAGGTACCTGAAATTATATATCATTAGCAACCTGCTCTGCCCTGGTTGACACGTGTATGCAATATACGCCATTGCTCTATAAAAAGCCTATCCAACGTAGCGACAGTGATTGTATAGAGACTATGGCCACTACGCAATACTCTATTCGCAATAATAATGGGTAATGTAATTTTTTTCTGATCTATAAGTTTCCACAAAAACTCAACACACATCGTTAAATCTATGTTAATGCAAACTTTGGTTTCATTTACAGTACACTAGCGACCCGCCCCGCCTTCGCTCGGGTGAATGCTGATACTAAATACACTACAGAAAAACTATACACATATAAACCTTCCTCTTGTATCACTCTATCTATTAAAAAAACCGCATCAAAATCCGTTGCGCAGTTTTAAAGATTTAAGCGTATATAGTGATATAGGGACAGAAAAAGCGACTTTGTTTTATTCTATGTAGTGATTACGTATGATTTAAGCGTGTGACATTGGTGATTACCGCAGGCCGAGGACAATAATCATCAATACCTACAATACAATAATACACGTCACGTGTATAATACGTATATTTTCATCACACTTGTGAAGAAAAATACATGAAAAACCAGATCAATTTAGTACATCAAAATTCAATGAAATAGTTTTATATGCGATAGGCGTTCAAAAATAAATCTGTTTTCTTATGCGCGCGCACTTTTAAAATTGCGGCTTTACTTAACTAGACTGCTTTAATAAAAACAAAAATGAGATTGCACATGTACAAAAAAAAAAAAAAATTAAACGAACGATTGATTTATAATAATGATAATTGATAATAATGTGGTATTGAAACGAAGAAAATGAAAACAAATTCCATAGGTACCTGAAATTATATATTATATAAATTATATATCAATGTACATGAAGTTAAAATTCACAGAGTTGCTTGAAATAAGCAAGTAAGACACTACCTAATTGATACTATTGAACGTATAACGTAATGTGATTCTTTCGTCCTGAAACTCTTCTTTAAGAACAAAGAGACTTAACAAAAAGGTTTTATTAAGTAGGTACTTTATGGCACTAGTGCGTAATGTTTATTAGAGTATACAATTAGAGTCACTTTTTGTGCAACTGTCTTGAAAAACTTTATCAAGGTAAACAATAGTACATTGTTATACTTTTTTTTTTAAATAATTTGACAGCTGTTAGTTGAAAGTAAAACTCCCTAGGGACGAAAAGTGTGATACTTTTCAGCCCGCTCCTCAGGCAACTTCAGACCTACTTTCAGAGTATGCGTAATGAAAAACCATATATGTATAAACAAAGTTATAATCATTAGCACTATCTATCTATTTAGGTAGATAATCCTAATAATTATTACTTTGGTACAAGTAATTACTTGTAATCAGATATTATCTAGGATATCAATTATACTTTGTTAACATTATATACACACTGATCAAGTTTGTTAATAAACTCAATCTAAAATAAACATTACCGTTTGTACTGAATATTCATGAAGAAAATCTGCTACATCTCGTGTTATCTCTATGATGTCCTTCTGAGAGGCAATGAGGAATCCGAAGCAAATAAAATCTAGGAAAAATTCATATTACGTAAAATATTTCTATGCAAGTTGGATTAAAAAAAATTATTACTTTGCTGGCGCAACCAAGATTTAAATCGAGCATGTATTATATTTTATAAAATTGTCTACACTATGAATTTTACGTTTCTACTATAGAAAAATAAATACTCCTTTCTGATAGGTATCTATGGATTTCTACGTTAATTTGTACAAAAGATATTTCAATTTCAAGATAATGAGAGAAACATTTTTCATTTACTATGTAAATACTTTTGATATCTAGAATAACACTGATATCATAATTTTGTAAAGCCTCATAATAGTATAGGTAACAATATTTCTCAGTAATTTCAACAATTACAGGTGTTTTTCTGTAGGTATATAAAGGTATAAGTAGTGTAATAAGATAAGATAATGCAAATTATCGTCTCTACTACCCAGGATTATTTTGCTTATTTTTTAGTCTCACTATCGCTTGCAGCAGGCAAATATTTCGTTAAAATTTCTATCTTACATATGCTAATAATATTTCATATTTAAACAAGTACAACACTGTTCTGGAACCTGGAGTAGTCTACTTTGATGTTTTTTTTAGCTTCACAGTCATTTAGTGTCATATTAGAATGCGGATGTAACACAATCTAATGTTTTGTAGTATTTGGCAGCAAGTGTTTCAAGTCAGCCTTCTCGGCAACTTTCGCCGAGGTAATTAATACTACCTACAAATAGTTTCTCGGCTCTACTTTACCGAGATGGTGCTCTCATAGAGACAAGACGTCTTAGACAAAACAGTTTTGTCTACGACACGGAATGCTAGGGCTGTTGATAAAATACAGATATATCGTCTCTCAAGTGTGCGCAGGCCCTAACGTCGCAAGTTTCTTGTGGACACTTCAAACCGCCAGTGGGATAGCGGCCTAAAGGGAAAAACCCATCATCTTATGACAACCCCCACTTTGGGCGCAGCGGGAAATAGTATCAGACTCTTACTGACTAAAAACCCCACCCCGTTCCTTCTAGCCTTCATACCGGGGCTCGAGTTTCCTTTCAGATAACCCTGGCCCCAGTAGGCTTCGACCCAGCTGGGCCCCTCCAGAAAAACCCTTAAATACTGAACATTAATTATGTATTTACGCGAATGGCAATGAGTATGTATTGATCCTCAAACGTTTAAAGTAGACGATTTTTCGTATCAATTGGCATCAAACACGGATATTTCGGAGACCCTTAATATTACCGATTAAAGGTAGATAATGCGATCCACGGAACAATGCAATCCACTTTATGACACATCCACAATTTTGACTGACAGCTATCATTGATACCTATATCTACATCTACTTGCTTGCAAACCAATTAGTGCACTTCATCACATCGGAAATACAGTGTCGTTTTATATTGGGAGTCGACTATGTTTTGCACAGCTATGTTTTATTATTAGGTAAAGTTTCAAAGATTTTCTCTCAAACTTACCTACATCTAATAACAAGATTTCCGAAAAAGTCTTTATTATTTATTTCATAAAATTTTATCATATATGGAAACACATCAATTCTACGAACTTACAAAATATGTTTGTAATAATAATAAATACCTAATATATTTCCAACAATAGGTACATTACTTATTACATATTCAGGTATTTACAACTACAACAACAACAATGTCGATATACTACAGTCCGGTATAACATTCAATCGATCAACAGTTATCCGATCTAATATCGACTAAATGAATGTCGGGATAGCGTTCATAGTTCAGTCGAGATAAACTCCATGTCGGCTTAGTGTTCTGTCCAACTAGTGCCGGTCGGAAAAATGATCTTTCGGGATATCGGTCGGGATTTCGTTTGTCGGAGTATCGTGGTACAATCACATACTAGGACACTTACCTATTTCCTCTTTTTTTGGTGCGTAATCATCAAATGACTTCTCTCGCTCAAAATAGATTGGAGGGTGAGTTGGACTTTTACTGATAAAGCCCCACCTATGTTCCTTTACGTTCTAGAGCCATCTTTAGTCCAGGCAGGCATTGACCCTGCTAGGCCGCTTCTGTTAAGCTGACAGTCGTCGACTTTTGCCTTTACTGGACAACTGGATATCGAGGTAGCCATTGCTCACTGTTCGCCAGCTCTTTTGGTAAGTGGGAACCGCCCTGCGACTCCCGACGTGTGAGGCGTTTCCTGCGACGGCGGCTGGGACGTGAGGTTGTCCTCCAGACCATAGCCTGATCCAGGGTTGGACGCGAGAGGTCGCCGCCTACGGTATTGATTGCTCCTGGAATTGGTTTTCTGTGCGATAAATTCCGATTTACAGATAGACGAAGCCGTTGGCACAAGCTAGTCAGAAGTAGTAAGTTAGTTAAAGAAGAAGACAATACCCTCTCGATAAAACTTCTATCCTCGAACTTGAACCTTTTGTACCTACAACATAAGCACAACACTTATAACTATGATGATTTTCCTAACCAATTTTCTCATCCGTCACTATGATTGACATCGAAAAAAATGTTTCTTGATATTATGAAGACGATAATATTTCATGTAAAGTTGTGAACCTCACTTCAATTTAATTTGAAAAAGCTTGTACATTTTACTCTCTTTTATTAACTATCTATTAACAGATGTTTCTAGGCTCGTCTTTCTTTTCGAGGTAAAATTTACATTTTGTAACATTTCGTATCTAATATTAGCTGAAAGACGTCCACTGTTGAAATAAATAACTTAATTTCGCCATTACGAGCGGTCTCTTATAATTTTCAAAATATGTAATAAGTATTTCTATAATAGATAACATTTTTTATTTTATATATTTATATTTCACAACTATCACACGACGCCATCTAGTCCTAAGCTAAGCAGAGCTTGTGTTATGGGTACTAGACAACTGATAAACATACTTATATATTTCTAAATACATACATATTATAGATAAATCACATCCAGACACAGAACAAATGATTATGCTCATCACATAAACAATTGACCTGGGTGGGAATCGAACCCACGACCTCAGGCATAGCAATCAGGGTCACTAACCACTAGACCAACAGGCCATTATTGGGCCGGTGATAGCATGTCTACCTTACTTTTAAGATAACACCAACAATATTTAATTTTACGTTGGATTATGAATTAAGCTAAATAGGTAAACATGGCTTTACAAAGAACAATGAAAATGAATGCTGTCGTAATTTTTTGAAATTTAAAATCATCATCCTTATAGCCGACAGCCGTCCACTGTTGAAATAAGTAACTTAATATCTATTATAATAAATTCAGCAATACTCATAAAAATAGGAAGAGCCTAACTACTAGACAACTAGATTAACTTGTAAATAATAGATTCTCTTTTAATTATCTTACAGATGGTGTAAAAAGTAGAGTATCCAAAACGGGGCTAAAGCTGTCTTTATCTTGGACGGCTTAAATTCCTCACTTCACTCAGGTTTCTTTATTAACTCCCCTGCGATGCTCGTGAGTTATATGTATAGATCCCTCACTAACGCTCTGGATTAAAATTAACAACCTTCGTTTCGTTCGTAATTCTACATGCCGCCCGCTACCTAAAGATACTGCTTTATCCCCTAGTCACATAATCTACTTTTTATTTAATTATTAATTTATCAGCCCCAAATTATCTTCGCCTAGACAAATATTAGTTAAACATTACCTATAGGTACGCCTCGCCTATACAAACATTAATTACTGATAAATTAATGTGTATTTACCGACTGGGATTACCAGTCATTTGCCTGGCTATTCATTTAGGTAATGAGTTCCATACATCCAATTGGAAGTTTCTAGCAGTTGCTCTCGGTTTATTTTCTAATCGATGTTACTGAGTAGTATGCTATAGATGTAGGTATAAGGTATGTAATTATATCGCAGGAATATGAGTATATCAGGGATTTCACGAAATCCCTAGAGATATCACGAAATCCATGTAGATGTCGAATATTCTTGTTAATAAACAAGTCATGTATCTGACTTTATATTAGTTTTTTGTCATATCGAATATTCGAATATTCGACATCTTCCGGGATTTCGTGATATCCCTGATATCCTCATATCCCTGACATATATACGTGTACTCAAAGGATCACTGTGCATTGAGGATACGAGACGATGATCGCTTAAAATATCGCTTGCATAATGTTCGTGCAATATTTGGTTAAGCTATGAAACATACAACTGACATAGCCAACCAGCACTCTGTTCACGAGTTTGATAGCGAGCCATATTGCCCGGAGCACGAGGATATCGTCCCAAAGGACTCGTCACCACGTCCAGTAGCGATAATCTGTGGTTCTCGCTCCCACCGTTCAGACTGGGAGGGCGCTACTGCTGCAGTAGCGATTTGCATTTAAATATTGATGATGTAATATGGCAATATTTTGACCATTCTTGCACTGTTTAGTTCTTCAATTGTTTTTACTTCATACAAAACTTTTTATGGATTTAATAATAGGCAAAAAGCTGAAAATGAAATTTTGACATTCCAACTCTTCATTTGTGTAGTTGATACCCATCATAATTATACTGCAGAAAGATTAAACATAAAAATCTTTGATATGTAATCTTATACTCCATACTTTCTTACTATTCTACATTCATAATCATCATCATCATCATTTCAGCCGATAGACCTCCCCCAAGCGTCGCAACAACGATCGATCCTGCGCGTCTCTCATCCATCGGATTCCCGCAACCTTCACCAGGTCATCGGTCGGTTGTATTCTACATTATTCAAAGAAAAATGAATTGGTACTTTATAAGTTTAACAGAATCAGATTTGTTAGATGTTTATCTCATTGCAAATCATTTATAAGGTACTTCATATTTGTTCTGCATAGTCCAGTCATTCTATAGAAGGGGGTAAGTACCTAAGAACTACAAATTCAAACAAAAATAAATATCATGCGTGCGTTTTTAATAATTCCTCTAACTTTACATTTAGGTCAAGCAAAATACAAAATAGCTACAATGCTACAAGCATTGTGGTCTCAAGCAGTGCTTCTGTCTGTAGACACTGAAGCCTGAACTTAAATTAATGGTGATCATTAATGCCACAGCGCGTCCTGGACGTTGATTATTCAAACGGACAGAAAGAAAGGACTACCCGTTGTAGCGAGGGCTTTCTCTCGTCTGGAACAAGCACTCTCACAAACCTATTATTTTACGTAGCTTTAGCTGGGCCACAGAACTGATGAAAAAGTTTAGAATAGCCTTGAGGCGGGACAGGCGTGCCACAAATTAGGGCAATGCTCATAGTTCAACTCCCAATAGCAAACTTGCCATCTAAGTGTGCGTGGTATGTTAGTTCCGTAAAGCGCGTTCGTATTGGTTTATTGCCTGTAGTGGAGTTAAAGGGTGTAAGACAAGCGGCGATACTCGTTGTGGTAAAAATCGAAAAGTATTTCCTTTCTAAACTATTTCATCTTTTCTGTGAGCTTGAATACTAAACTAAAAAGGTCACACTGTGTCTTGTTTTATTGGTCCGTTTATTTAGGATTTTTTTCATAGCCATTTTCTATAGACTACCTACTTATTATCCTGGAAAAATCAAGACTCATACGCGAATGTGGGATAGGCTACAGGGACAAAGTCGCAGAAAACGCCGTCTAAAATATGATTAGTATAACTTGTATAACTCTGTCTTGTTTTCTAATATAAATCATTCTGTTATACTTTTTTTTTATCGACTGTTATTTAATAAAATTGCTTATTAAATACAAGTACAAACATATCGATAAACTAAGGTGCTGGGAAAGATCAACAACGTGATTTCATGAATATCAGGTTCTAGACAAATCAACGACACTAAAAAACCTTCCTGACTTGAATCTTTTACTACTTTACTAAACAGGATATTTCGTACCCTTATTCCAAAAACTATTGCAATTTTTCACCCAAACTAAGTTAAATATAGGTAGTTATCGATTCGTTCTCATGAAGACAAATCTACGGGTAAAACTGGTTATTAGCTACAGTGCGTTTCACTTAAGATGTTCCTTTGGCGTAATGTTGGCTCCCCTGTCTGTCTACACAAAAAAGAAGGGAAAAAGGAAAGAGTTGCCTACTCTACCAAAATTGTACCCCGCAATGCGCAACGAAATCGATTTCAAGGGTAGTTGTAGCACTTTTTGGAGAATTATGAGAGGAATGGGATTTTATTTTAAAAAAGCAGGTCTAAAAGAACGTTTTTATAGAGAGGAACTGTATTGCGGCGTGGCGTTTTCGGTATTTGAAAGAATTACAGGACAATCGAAATGGAGCCCAGCGCCCTATACTTTATAAAAAAATAGTAAAAAAAACAATATTAAAACGCAATTGTTAAAAGTAACGTAATATAAGTTAATCTCCCTAATATTAAGTAATTTAATTGCTAAAAATATTGCAACACTGTTTTGCCGTATAACCAACATTACGCCAAAGGAACTTCTTAAGTGAAACGCACTGTACGACACCTATTTACATAGATTAAAAAGAAAAAAAACTTCAGCAAAAAGTAAGTAACCTACAGATTTGATGATTCATGATAATACATTTAGTTGGATTTTGCATTGAGAGTACGATTTATATCTTTGTCTTCATGTGGTTTAAAACCGTGACACATTAGTTAATCGGTGGTACTGAGGTTATACCTATGGTGCCTTGGACATAATGGAACAAACATTATTCCATATTTAATAGGAGAAAAGTTCAAACAAACCGCCGTCGGTTGACAGGCAGCTTGAGCATTAATAAATTAATAGTTCTGTAGCGACATCTATGACGCCACATAAGAACTACGAAGAAAACACGAAATCCTGCATCGCGCAATCAGAGTTCTCCGCGCGATTTGAACATATACGACAGCCCGACATCAACTATGGGCAGTCGCCCTCCAGACTATAACAACCTGTCCGGTTGGAGGATCCTCCCTTTTCAACGGAGGTATGTAGGACTTTACTCTCTGTTCCGCCTACCTCCAAACTGGTGACCCCGACAAAGAACGTCAGCGCAGCCTTCGTGCAGCTACTACTTCGTGACGTCATCACCACTTCCTCAAGCTTTCGAGCAACGAGCCATACAGCCTGCACCCACGGCTAAGGGTATCCTGACCACCAGTATGCCTACCCGGTCATACCTGGTCACCACCTCAGGCGCATCAGCGACCTTGGCACACCGCACCTTCGGCCAGTCATATGAAGAGCCATGAAGAACCTCTCCTGGTCGACGCCAGCAATCAAGCCCTACGTCGCACAAGCACCGCTCCGACTCACTGGAGCCAGCAGCACTACTCCGACTCACTGGAGACTGCAGCATCGTCCCGACTCACTGGGACAGCACCACCCCGACCCACTGGGGTATCATCCCGACTCACTGGGACATCATCACCCCGACTCACTGGAGACTGCAGCATCGTCCCGACTCACTGGGACAGCACCACCCCGACCCACTGGGGCATCATCCCGACTCACTGGGACATCATCACCCCGACTCACTGGGGCATTATCCCGACTCACTGGGATAGCAACACACCGACTCCCTGGGATAGCAACACCCCGACTCACCGAGAACTATGCGGCATCGGTTCCGACTCACTGGAACCAACCTACCGCTGGCCTGGCACACATCAAGAAGCATCAAGAACCATCGATCTCCGATCTCCGGAGGGGAGTGATGTAGCGACATCTATGACGTCACATAAGAACTACGAAGAAAACACGAAATCCTGCATCGCGCAATCAGAGTTCTCCGCGCAATTTGAACATATACGACAGCCCGACATCAACTATGGGGCAGTCGCCCACCAGACTATAACACCCGGTCTGGTTGGAGGATCCTTCCTTTTCAACGGAGGTATGTGGGACTCTACTCTCTGTTCCACCTACCTCCAAAGTTCTACATGGGAACAAATCGTATTATTCACTTCCGATCCCAAAAGCCAGAGGGTTCTTGCAGGGCTACTGCGTTCGTATACAGGGGTACGTGTCTCTTAGAGACAGACCTCCACAAACTTTATGGCCTTGCTCAGTAGACAAAACAGTAAAAAATCGGCCTCCATACAAACTGTACAATCAAGTTTTTAATTTTGTATGGTGAGGCTGATTTTTTTTCTTTTCCTGCAAAAAAGTCTTGCGGAAGGTTGATCAGTTTCGTCTACTGAGCAAGCCCTTTAAGTTTGTGGAGGGCTGTTCCTTACATCCCGTATATTTATCTGTAATGGAACTGGAATAATGCACAATGCACACCCATAAACACCCCAATTACAAAATTAAGTTTATTTATTTTAAAGATAAGGGGCTTTTAAAATTAAGTTACAATCATAATATAAACATTGAAAACTTAAATGCACTTAGATATGTTTTAAGAAATCCGCTATCTTAATTTTTCTGGCAAATAACATAACATGGGCATCATGGGCATCGACGGGCTGCGTTCATATTAATATCTAAGTACACACAAACACGCTGGTGACGTTATCAAGATTGATGAAGAATTTATCAAAATATTTAATATTTTCATCCCAAAATAATTCTTGATTATTTTAGGAAAAAAAGAAATCCTATTTTAAAAATAGCTGAATTAAATACAGCAGTCGATTCTGCACATATTACATTCAAGATGTATTGTGCTTTTATTATGTAACATGTTGTATATACGAGTGTTTACTAGCAACAACAAACATTCATACCGCTATCGCGCTATGCTATGTAAGTATGCGCTAAACGATACATACGTGCACTGCTTTTTTACACACTGATAAGAAACTATGTAATAAGTAGAAACGTTGATAATTTTTATCTACAAATTCGTGAATACACAAACACACTGGTTTTAAATCATTTAGTATCTAGTAACTTAACAAGGCACTTAGGTAATGATATTGTAGATCGGACACGCAGACGAACCGGACGTCGATATGTTCGCCCTCATCATTCAATTGTTTCTCGTTTTTGTGATAACGTGTTTGTCGATATTTTATCTTTTCGCACGGAGCAAATATGGATATTGGAAGAAACGCGGCGTCCCTTACGAGGAACCTACTTTCATCTTCGGGAACATTTCGTTCCTGATGAGGAGAAGCTTCTGGGACTTCTTCTATGATCTCAGCAAGAAGTACAAGAAGTATGATTATTTCGGAATATTTATGTCATGGCAACCACTCCTCGTTGTGAACTCGAATGAACTTGCGAAGAAAATCCTAGTGAAGGACAGTGAGAGTTTTCAAGACAGATACAGTTACTCGGGACTGAACGATGATCCTTTGGGCTCATTAAATTTGTTTTCAATTAAGGTACGTATGAGATTTACCTATTGGAATCAAGCGTGATAAATTGGATAAAAGAACTAAACAATCTTAATCCTGTTAGTAATACCTGATAGGTAATCATCTTAATCCTATTAGAAAGTACAACTCAACTAACATAGTGATTTGTGGCCTTCTTGGAACATTCGGTTTCCGAATAATCATCGTACTTTTCCAGATAATAATTGTATTATCAGCGAGTAATAATTAAAAATTCACAAACAAAATGAGTTTTGAATTTTGGTGTTTTTTATTTGGTTTAGGAATGAAATGCTTCTTTTATTTATATTTTCTCTATGTTGAATAAACTCGTTCATGCGTTATTGAAAAATACCACCATTGTAGCAACACCAGTAGATTTTCTGTCAGATATGAAAGGGTGATGAGGTCAGTCTTAAACATTGAACTCTAAAAAATATCGAATTGTAAGCGTTTTCTAGTATGTACTTGCTTCGAATTCACAAGATTATCTTCAATAGATTTTATGGTTATTTTAAAAATCGAAAAAATAACGAAGTAACCAGTAAATCAACCGAAACACAATAAATTTTTCAATAAACTTGCTCATAAAGTGACTCTTATTGCACTGCACTTAGGTATACTCGTATAATGGCACTTGTTACCAAACTGGGTCATTTTGATTACCATTACGCACTAGTGCTATAATGTAGTTAAATCCTTTTTTGTGCAACCTCTCCTCCGCCATAATTTTATTACAATTATCGTATCAGGCTGGGCGTGCGTCGTCCGCCACGAGGAAATGAAAAAAAAAATGGGTGAAAACAGATTTTTACCGCCACAAAAGTTTACTAGTTTTACAGTTATTTTCTTCACAAGTGTATTGAAAAAAGTCGTATGATACACGTCAGTAATAAATGAATACCGTTCTCGACTTAAAACTTAAAACCCTCTCCATGGCTCGGGTTTAAATACCACCTCGACAGCATTCACTGACATTTACACACTTATAACATAATGTACTATTGTGGTTGACCTTGAATGCAATCTCCATTTCATGACGTGCTCAGTATTTATCATTAGGAGACATGTCTGGTTTACTCAGCACCGGCGCACGACCCTCTATTTGTACAATTACTATATCTTAATCTAATTATCAAAGATAATATTGGTGGTTGGGCAATACCAATTATCACCCCTTAGTTATTGGAAGTGGGAAAGCACTTTGCAATCTCAATCAACCCCATCGGAGAATTCAGGCGCGTAGGGGTCATTATTTAGTTACTATGTAAAAGCTAACGCTTGTGAAAGTATTTTCTTGCTTTACATATCTTCAATTCTACATACCTATTATAAAAACCAAGTGTCCTACAATCGTCTTTTCGCGATAAACTCAAAAACTAGGTACTGACGATCGGGTCGTAGTTGGATACTATTTGGAAGTACTTACTTTGGATATGTATCCAAATATATATATACTAGTATTTACCCGACTGCACTAGAAGGAGAAGAACACTGGGAATATAAAAAAAACGGTGAGTTTTGGCACCAAATTATGTGTTAAAAAA
Organism: Mythimna lalbum; assembly: GCA_949319445.1. Lineage (NCBI taxonomy): Eukaryota > Metazoa > Arthropoda > Insecta > Lepidoptera > Noctuidae > Mythimna > Mythimna lalbum. The sequence goes on along the minus strand of OX439346.1, from coordinate 16,255,765 downwards.
TATATTTTGACACTCTTGTCGATGTAGGGTATCAAATAAAGGGCCCGAGAAGAATCTTTCAAAAGTATTACTCACCACATAGGAAATAAAAAAGTATCTAGTAACAAAAAAACCCGATCCCACAAAACGACAAAAAACTGCAACGACTTTTTGGTCGTTTTCAGCGGTCGGATTAACTTGATTTAATTCTAAACCTCTATTAAAAATTGTTGCAGAGTCCAATGTGGATACAGATGAGGAACGAGATCTCTCCCATGTTCACCAGCATGCGCCTGCGAGGCTTCACTGAGCTGATGAACATCAACTCTGGCGAACTCGTGCGCCGGATACAGAAAGACTACATTGATAGCAAGGAACCTGTGGAACTAAAGGTCTGATGCACCACTGATGCTTATAATATTTATTGCTGGATGCACACAATTAAAGACCGATCGAAGGTTTGGTTTCAGTTTAGGCTCAAAAACAGGTTTTGCCCCAAATTTTAGCTCCAGCCAAAAAGGAACCAAATAGTCCATTTCGGTGAAACTGAAATCATTTGTCATATAGATATAGACTCTTTCAATGTTTTTGTGTTTTTAGTTATCATAATCCTCATCATTTCAGCCCATAGATGTCCACTGCTGGACATAGGCCTCCCCCAAGTGTATAATAATCTAATAAATCGAATTACTTATTTAGTATTTTATAAAAGTTACAAATATACAATCAAGCATAACTAAATCAAATTATATGTGATTAGGAAAAACTGTATCGAAATACTATTTTTATTTTGTCTGTTACCACGTCAGTTTCGTTTTACGGCCGAAATTAGAAGAAATACTTTCCAAAAGTTTTATACTTATAGGGTAAGTGCAACAGATAGTATTAAACTACTCGTAGCACATAATAATGAACTCAGGCCGCCTGATCAACAATTAAAAAGCCGTGTGAGACTGGGTCCAGTAGCGTTAGTTACCTACATCTTATGATTGTCATCAACCTCGTAACACGAAGTGACAATATTACCAACGTAAGCCATCATCACACATCGCATTAGCATGTGATATGTACTTAATAATTATTTTGTATGTACATCTTATATTTAAAGAGAAACCGAAAAAGATAATCCTTACTAATATTATAAAAGCGAAAGTGAGTTTGTTTGTTTGTTACGTCTTCACGCCTAAATGGCAAAAGCGGTTTTGATGAAACTTGGTACATGGATAGACCGTGTCCTGGAATAGGACATAGGATACTTTTTATCTCGGAAGTATATTCCCTTGGGATAATTTTCTGCTATCACGCGGGCGAAGCCGCTGGGAGCAGCTAGTACAATATAAACATTAGTTTTTAGCACAAAGATGCTGCTTAATTCGAAATAAGTTTATTTCAAGCAGACCAGCTAAAATACAGTTTAGGAGAAATGTAAACAATAGTGTGTTAAAAACACATAACAACCATAATGACTTTGCCGACCGTGTACGATATCTATTTGAATAGCATGTTGACTATGTTAACCTAGTACATAGTAACAAACTTAGTGGTGAATAATCACTTATAGATACAGTCGCAGTTTTTAGTATTCAGTATTGCAACAATGTTTCCTTCCATTCGGCCTATTTCTATTCTACCTTCACTGTCTAAAGTTCTGGAAAAGATTATTAACTGCCGTTTAGTGGATTATCTCGAAGGCAAACACATTTTATCGGATAACCAGTTTGGTTTCCGACGTGGTAAATCTACTGATGACGCGGTTGGTAATTTAACAGACTTTATTTCATCGAATCTGGATAAAGGTAATAAGTGTATTACAATATTTCTAGATCTAGCTAAGGCCTTTGACACGGTTTCTGTTCCGATCCTTGTACATAAATTGGAAAAAAATGGCATTAGAGGTAATCAACTAAGCCTATTGACCGATTATCTGTCTAATAGAACACAATGTGTAAAGGTGGGTCCGTACATTAGTACTGATCTTCCAGTAACCTACGGCGTGCCGCAAGGTAGTATTCTTGGGCCTACTCTTTTTCTCGTGTATATAAACGACCTTCTCTGTCTTGACTCATTCCATGGTAAAATAATCACATATGCAGATGATACTGCCCTCATTTTCGTTGCTAAAACATGGAATGAGACTTACCAGCTAGCACAAACGGGTTTTGATTTGGTGAAGAAGTGGCTTTATGAAAATGTGCTTACTCTAAATGTTGAAAAAACGAAATATCTTGCTTTCTCAATCCGTGACTCATCACAAATCATTGTAGAGCTAGATCTAATTGCACATAACTGCTCTTCTGAAGATTTGTTTGATGCAAAATGTTCTTGTAAACCATTAGAACGCACAAAAACAATTAAATATTTGGGTGTAATTATTGACGAAAACCTAAGCTTTAAAGCTCACATTCAAGTACTCAGTAAGAGAATCCGCAAGCTTATCTACATTTTTAAAACGCTGAGGCATGTAGTCACCCCTATAGTCCTAAAACAAATTTATTTTGCACTCTGTCAGTCACTGCTCACATACTGCATCTCGTCCTGGGGTGGTGCACCAAAGACTGTGATAAAGCAACTTGAGGTATCACAAAGAACAATACTAAAACTTAGTACCTTTAAACCTTTTCGTTACTCTACCGCACTACTTTATGAATACTGCGAGGTCCTGTCAGTACGCCAACTATTTGTCGCAAGCATTATTGTTAAACAGCATTCTAATTTGGAATATGATCAGAGTCTGTTAACAAGACGGAGAGGTTTGCCAGTCTGTAAGAGGATATTGCATTCAAGAACTACTTTTATCCATAGATTTTTCCCATTTCTAGGCCCAGTTCTATATGACAAAATTAATAAAATTCTATCAATCTATTCATTGAATAAAATGACAATTAAAAAAACAGTGTCTGAATGGCTTTTGAAATTAACATACGATCAGACTGAGGATTTGCTGACCATAGTAAAATAGTGATGTTTGTTGGTAACAACTACTACCTAAGTATGCCTAAGAACACAATGCATTAATTAAATTAATTGAATTAAATTAATTTAATTTAAAACCTACACACCCTCTGACACACATACACTCACCATTTTCACCTTAAACATCCAGAGGACAGTCATACCTATTTCTTTATACAAATATCTTTTTTGATTTTAATGTAGGTACTGCTTTTTTCTTTACAGTTCATTTAAATTAATTCAATACATACATTGATACCATTTGTTCATAAGTAAAAGACCAAGTTCCTGGCCCTGAAGCACTGCTTGCCGAAATACAGGCTTCCCTAGCCTAGTTCGGTAGCACATGTTAACTTAGGCACAAATTTTATGTAATCTAATATACCTTAATTATGAGCTGTCAATTTGTGTAACATGTATTTTTGGTTTAATAAATATTATTATTTATTATTTATTATTTATTTATTATTTAATGTACTCAAATTTGTCTTTGCAACACCCAGAATTTGATTGGTAAAATTTTCGTAAATTCGTTATATCCGCCACTACACTTTTATACATAAAGAATCAAATAAACAAATTATGTAATTCAGCAATTAAACGGCGAATTTACTTTCGGTTTGAGTTTACGAGTTCATATGGTATCTTTGCATATTATCTCTCTTTGCCTTACCTTGTTCTATATTTGGTTTTGGCTCTCCACTTAATTTATTATAATGAATTAATTAAATAAAGATTCCTACGATACCGCATACAATAAACAAAAAACTCCTATAATAATTTATCATTACATTCGTCAAGTACAGTTTTAGGACCGGCCTAGAGCAAAATCTATGACTTCTAATATACCAAGGATTTTATATACCTTACAGATTCTTTATTTATACTGTTTGTGTATCTCGTAAGTCACTGTATTTTAGACTTTAAGTATCTAGTTACATCTATTTCTATGTAAGTGAGATACAAAAAACCTGTCGAAGTAAAACAAAGGAATTTCTAAGAAGATGTATCTGCAGAGGCCAACTAAAGTGAAAATATATTGGAAATCGATAACTGGTCACCGGCAATGGGCACAAATTATCTGTCTCTCATACTTCTTGTTATTAGTAATCAATGTATTTTTTTTCCATTCGGTAATGAATTCGAAGAAATCTTTCATTTCGAGTTTTGAAACAAATATTTACGAACAATCCTGTATTTAATCGGAAAAATTGGAATGTTATTATGTTTTGTTAGAGACCTGGAAATGTTCGTTGTTTACGAATGTTTTATTCTATCGTAAAGAATTATTCGAGTAATTTACTTCGCGAATACTTGCAGTTTACACTACATAAGGGACAAAGCCATCATCGTCAGTCTCACACACATCGTGTGTGTCATAGCTGGACATAGGTCTCTCATTCATCAAATCATGTCGCACAAACTAAACCAGCCCACACTTACCTATAAGACGCAGTATAGAAGCAAAATGATTCCTTACTCACCTCATCTTCATGTTGCAGAAATTGTTCTCAATGTACGCCTCTGACACGGTAGCGTACACTGTGTTCGGCATTCGCATGAGCGCGCTAAAGGAGCTGACGTCCCCGCTCTGGTTCATCACGTGCCACATGGTCAAGTGGACCTTCTGGCGAGGCTTTGAATTCACCATGATCTTCTTTCTTCCCGCTGTCGCAGAAATTCTCAAGTATGGCATTATTATGTGTAAAACCACTTTATTAAATTAAATAAAAATCAACACTTTGTAACCCGTAATAGTACTAATATGCAAGGATTTTTAATTTGATATAAAGAAAACTTAACTTTTAATTTACTATGTAAATTGCATTCGGACAAGCATTTTTTTTCTAGCAAATCTTAAAAGCATGCATGTACTTTTAGATTGAAGTTCTTCTCACAACCAGCAACGGAATACATAAGAAAGATGTTCATGAAAGTAGTTACCGAACGAGAGCAAACTGGACAGAGTGACGACAAGGATCTCGTTAATCATTTGTTGAAGTTAAAGGCGAACTTGAAACTACCCGCAGGCTCCGACTCACGTAAGTATACCTTGGAGAACCTAATGTGATATGTCAACAACGTAAGTAATGACAACTGAAAACATGCAGCGGAAAAAAGAACCTTGACTCCTAACGTATTTTTAATAACAGTCCATAAAAATTATTTGATAAAACACGAATCAGACAGAAATCGTATCAACGATAATGATCTAATCGTGAGACAGATGAAAATATCTTGTCTCTACCAAATAAAACGTCAATCAAAACGATATCACTATAGAACAGTATATTTTCAATTACAATTCTATCACTGCGCCTTCTTATCTTTCAGAATTAGCTGATAACCTAATGATGGCCCAGGCGGCTGTGTTCGTACTGGGTGCTATCGAAACGTCTTCCACAACACTAACCTACATGCTCCATGAGCTGGCACACCACCCTGACGACCAGGTATCTAAACATCATTAGCTAAATGATCTCATTAATTTGTCTCATCAACAAAACATATCGCAAACATTCATTATACGGGATTGCCGTCCAACCATCGAGGATAACGAGCCATTTAGAAACAGTAATGAATTTAGATAATGACTCACCTCCACAAGCTGCCACTGCGCTTTTATCCAGCATAACAGATTCCACTACATGTCCGTGTTCTTCACAAAATTGATGAAACACAACTTGACTTTTTGCGCGTTTAAAAATCTTCAATAATAACAGCCCCGAACCCGGAATATATTGACAGCCACGAACTTCTATCAAAATTTTATTTCAAGGTGCTTAGTAGATTATTTCGTCATAAAACGCCCGTACGTGAACCTCTAGCATCAAGAAATTATAGACAGAATAGTTTTATTATACGTATAAGTAGACAGTTCAATAATAAATATAAGTAATATTATATAATATAATGTATCCCTACACAACTAGTGTGACATCAGCCAGAAGACGCATAAGCCTCAGGTTTTTCAAATAACCCTCGAATTGTTTCCCTATTTCTATTGCTCATGCTACTGTAAACTAAAGTTTTTACTGCTCGTTTAACCCTTACATTGACTTTGTATATATAACCGTAACCTTTTAATAAGTTTAACTCATTGTGTTAAGACTTGTTTATGTTCACTTCTCAATTTTAAGTTTGACACTATACGTGAGGACTTGTAATTGGCTTGCGGTTGTCTATGATTGTTTTTATTTATAATCAGTTTTTTTATAAGGTGTTAGTCTTCCAAGCTGTAATAAATAAATAAACAATATGTCTCCTTATCTCCACAAACCTTTGCTACAGATTCTTACAAATATTTACCGTGTTAAAGGACATATTTCTTCCAGGAAAAACTTTACAAGGAAGTCAGCGAGGCGTTAAAAGAAAGCGGGAAAGACGTTCTGGAGTACGACGATTTGTTGAAACTTAAATACATTACTGCGTGCATACATGGTATACAAAACATAATGAAATATATAATATATAAAAAAGATTTGACTAAACTTGAGAATTTTTCAGTGTTTTTTTTTTTAATTTTAACGTAAATGAATTTCCCAGAAACATTGAGGAAGTATCCTCCAGTGCCTCACTTGGACAGGATGTGCAACAAGCCATACCAGCTGACCGACGAGCTGTTGGTGGAACCCGGCACGCCGGTGTTCGTGAACGTTGTGGGCATCCACTATAACGAGGAGTGGTACCCGGAGCCCGAGCAGTGGCGACCTGAGAGGTTCCTCAACTCTACTGACAGCGATAACCACGACTTCAAGTTTTTGCCCTTCGGTGAAGGCCCCAGGTTCTGCATCGGTATGTACTACTGCGATTAGATAAATCATTATAATATAGTGGTACAACGCGGGTTAGCTCCGAATGGAGTTACGATGACCTGGTGATAAAACTTCGTAGAATGTGATAAGCACTGGATTGGCCGATGTGATGATGCTGTGGACAGGGTCATGTTTAGCACGGGAGCTATAGGATGAATGATATTGTAAATAAGAGAAAATGCCACAATATATTTAGAAAGTACTACATCGTCTTGTTTAGTATACTATAAGCCCAACATGTTACCTTAATCTCGTTCTACTTTTAATAAACTTATTTAAATCTTCAGGTAAACGCTACGGAATGATGCAAATACGTACAGCAATTGCCCACATGATTATGAAGTACAAATTCGCGCCTGATGGACCAAGGCATTTGGAAGCTGATTCCTACAGCGTTATTTTGGGGCCCAAGAGTGGGGGAAAAGTCAAGTTTATTCCTCGGATATAAATTAATAAGTACATGCAACAAATTAAGAACTATGGTATTAACACAAGTTTTTTAAGTCATAAGTTATTACTTGTACTAAATTAACTCATCGTTTATAAATATACTTTTTAAGTAAACTAAAGTACTTTTTTTCCTCTCTACCGATTCCATTATCTAACTCTGCTTTTTAAGTTGCTAGTCAAAAATCTGAACATTTTGCAAGTAGTTCTATAAACCACTCTAATCATTGCATTGGTGCTCTAAACCAATTCTGGAATACTCGATAGAATATCGAAAAATATTCCTCAATTGCTATGCATGGAAGATATCCAACACAATTTCCTATCAGCTTGCAGTATAATTTAACAACGCCTCCGATTTTTTTCTTAGCAAAAAATAATAAATTGACTGAAACTAGTGGTTCCTAGGAGATTTGCTATGAACATTTATGGTTATGTTACTGTAAAGCCCGACTTATGGAATAATCGAAAATTTCCCAGTTAAACCTAATAAACAAGTCTTACTGGCAAAAGTCCAAACTATTCTGTGATAATCTTTTTGCATTTTGTCATGTGCTGACATTCAGTCAGCCGGCACTACCATAAAGAAACATTTTCTAAGCCAGTATAGTGCAATACATGGAGCCACACTTCTTACTGGTTTTTTTTTTTTTTTCTTCTTTTTTTTTTCTCTCGACGGGGAAAATCATCATTGACGAAACCCGCTCTTGGGTGGAGCGGGAGACAGTGTCAGAGTCTTACTGACTAAAAACCCCGCGCCGTTCCTTCTAGCCTTCATACCGGGGCTCTAGTTTCCTTTCGGATAACCCCGACCCCGGTAGGCTTCGACCCAGATGGGCCCCTCCTGTTGCTGACAACTCCTTGAGGCGCGCGGGAACAGTGCGCGCCGTCGACGCCTTGGCTCGGTCCGGACAGTTACCGGACGATCGGACAGTGAGCTACCCATGGCTCGCCGTCCGCGAGCCCGCGTCTACGGTGGCCGGAAATCGGGATCGGAATCCCGGTGGCGGCGGCGGGGGTGCCGTTGCCTGATGCGGTCTGCCTCCTCCTTTGCTAGCATTACTGCTTCGCAGAAGGAGGCGACCGCCTGCCACTCCTCCTCGCTCCGGACCATGGCCTGAACCAAGGCCCGGCGCGAGAGGTCTCCGCCGCCGATCGCCCCCACGAGGACACGGCGTTGCTCCGCCCAAACACTTCTTACTGGTGCCTTGTGCCCCCAGAAAACTCTAACCAATCCATGTCCTGGATCTATCATTGTTTTCAAGTGTTATAAATTATTTGAAATGTGTGATTTGGGGATTGGAAAATAACAACGTCTTCTTAACAACGTCTGATATTTTGTATTAGCACACGTTAATCGTACCCATACCGTCGTCGTAATGTGTCGTCGTAATGAGTCATAGCATTTTCCCTGTTATCCTTCCTCTCTTTCTCTCACTTGCCATCTCATTCATATAGCTGCGTTCAAAATTCCCACATTCTCATCTATATGTCTGGTAGGTAAAACCTAAGATTTATACAGAACAGTTTCAACTTTAACCAGTAAGGTTTGGGAAATCTAAAGTTTTACTAATATACACCTTATACACCAAAGTTCGGCCTTTTACAGTAACAAACATAAAGTCATTTTTGAACACGGACAAAATATATTATGAGATAGGCCATTTTGTGAGAGCTGTTTTATTATCTAATCCATTATAAGAACAACTGCCAAGTTCCATAAAATTTCTTTCTGTCTGTAGCCTATGCCTAGTGTTATAAATAGAAAGGTGATTGCTTCAGACATTACGGCATACATTTTGGCAATATTAATAGCATGTCATGTCATTCGTGTTTATTTTATTCTTGTTATAGCCTAGTAGTGACTTCTTCTATATCGATGAGAATACAGTAGACCTACTGTACTAGCGTTTATACAAAGATTTGTCGACGTGCCTTTTGACCAAACAAGCATACCTAGACGATGTGGCAAAAATAGTGAATCTGCTGTGAAGGTGCTTCGTGAGCGTTGTGGACTTCTAAGTAATGCCGTTTATCAATCAATCCATATTTAATCGTTCTTGGAATCAGATGTTTTGAACACATTCGGAAATTCAAAAATTGACAAATGCAAACGTAGGTATTTTCTATACGTAAACTTTCCCAAAAAGGGATAAAAGCAAAGCTAAAAAAAATCGGTTATATTTCACCTAAAAGGCAGATTTATTTGGCTACAATGTTTCATTCCAACAAATATCCAATAGTGTTTGAATATACTTACACGAAATTCGTTTCAAGTTGTACAAGAGAGGAAAAGGGGAAATAAATTGGACATCGATAAGTGTCAACTTCACAACACTACCGAGAGTGTATATCTTGTATTGAAACTCGTAGCTTCTATCCCTTTTAGAGAATATTTTTGACACAATATTGATATATGAAAGGGATGTTATTGTAGTATTTTTATTGTAAGAGTTATATACTGGTAAGGGCAGTTCTTAATAGAATATATGGCCAGCTCACGTTAAAATGGTTCGGTTGAACGTTCAATGATCTTATGTCTATTTTGGAGTACCAATATTCAAGATTAATTTCCAGTTCAAACGATTTTTAGGTCACAGGTGAAGGTATCTAATACATCAAACGGTTGTTATTTACACACCTGAGACCCTATCCATCCTACTTGCTATATGGATCGGAGATAATGTATAGGGCTTATACGCGTTTGTATCTAGAATTTATTCACATTACATTATTACATCAAACCATTCACGCCTCCCAACCTGACAGCCTTCCATAAATCTTATAATATTCCCGCGTGATGTAGAAAATTATCCCAAGAGATCATACTCCAGGAATAAAAAGTATCCTATGACAGGACATGGTTTACACGTGTACCAAGTTTCATTGAAATTGATTCAGTAGTTTTTACGTGAAAGAGTAACAAACATCCATACATAAAAACTTTCACGCTTATAAATTTAGTAGCATTTTTAAACTCGAATTGGTGAATTTTCTTTACTGTGAAATCTAAACCATAACCAACCAACCATAAGTCCTGATGAAAGAGTCCCTAACCAACTTAAAAAAAGTTTTCTACAGAACAAAGAACTAGGTATTGTTACATGCCTGAGTACTTAGTAAAGGTCTTTTCATTGAAACTATTGATAGAAAATTCCCGGTACCACTTTAAACGAACGGAGGATGCCTTTAAGAGGGTCCTTCTCCACTCGCTTATCGTAAACATCGAAAATGGTTTAAAAGCTTGTTACTTCATTTAATGCAATCCGACGCGATGTTTGACGAAAAGGAAACTCAAAAAAAGAGAGATAACGCCTGGAAACTCTGTTAGTATTCGGTAATTCCGAGATTTACTCGAAAATTTCACAAAACGTGCTCCAGGAAATAGCTGTTTTTTTTAAACCCTTAAAAGTTTTTGGAAAAAGTTGTCATCATTTAGAATCTTAATAAAATTTGCAAGGTCTCTAGAGGATTAATTTTTTGACTTTTTTAATTTTTTGGCAAATTATGAAGTGTCAAAGTTCATACAAAATAGGACATTTTGAGAGGTTTTTACTGGATTAGTTTTACACAAATTTAGAAATTGGTTTCTTTAGAAACCTAGATAATATCCACAAGATACTGTGTTACCAAAATATCTAATGAAAAGTGTGTAATAACGTCATAATCATTTATGAGCGGTTGTATGAAAAACAGTGATAATGTGAGTCGTGATGCACCACCTTAAGGCATAATTTTCTCTGGAAAAAGAAGTGATTTTTATACTCAATGGAAACTTTTCATGTATGTAGTGCTCCTTCTGGGAATGTATAACCTCTATGATACAATCCAGTACAATACAGTATTGCGTAACTATGCCCTTATATCCTGCATATATTCATCATTCTTTCAATCAGCCTTTTAATGTTCTAACTTGAACAGTACAACGTAAGAAAGGAAATTCTTTTGTCCCAAATGGCTCCCAGAATCACACTGAAGTCCAGCGCTTCTATTTTTTAATATTTTCCTAACGAACATAGAGCTCAAAGAACAAACATTTTCCGTGTCCCATTTCTTCTTTATAAAAACACAAATGGGTTTTAAGAGTACTATTAAAGCGGTAGAGTGTTCACTATTCTTTTTGCTGTAACCGCGTAGTCGTGTCCGGTACTACGTGTTAATTGAGTGGCGAGTTCATTTAGGATATGCAAACATTGATTGATTGGAGTGGATTGATGAAGTACGGCACCCGCTGCGACATTCTCGTGGAAACGAATCACTGTAATCCGAATTGTCTTCGTGCAGATTCATCTCACTGGTTTGTTGTTATCTGCGGATTCTATTTACAAGTCGTGTCCAACAAAAAAATATAATAAAGTCATAGCTAATAACTGTTGAACTAAATAACTTTTTGTGCTTAGAATATAGTGGCTAACAGGACTCAAAATGACATAGTCACTAAAATAAATACAATATCGAGAATCACATCGCCAGAAAACAACATGGCTTTAGACATTTCAACTGCCATCCAGCCATGGCATAAAGAAAAACTAAACATAACATTTGACATGACATCTTACCGTTTGTTCAAAAATGCGTTTTTTAAATTCATAAGGTACGTATGTAGGTATTATTGACATATTATACGTAATCTGATCAACTTTAAACTGGAATATCTCTAATACACGACTGAGAAAAAATTTTTTGGAAATTTAATCGATACTTATACTTCTGCATATTTTTATCACTATACGCTAAAAAAATATGCCAGCAAAATTTTGTTCGGGACTTCGACATGATCCTTTGAAAAGTCAATTCATAAGATACGAGAATAACCAGAGGAAACGATAACTTTAAGTTTGAAAAGTATTTACTTATATTATTCAACTAGCAGACCGCCCCAGTTTTGCCCAGGGGCAATTTTTTTTCTTGCAACGACAAGGTTTGCTGAAAAGAATCCAGTAAACCTTGTCGCTGACAATTACAAATATAACAAAATAGACAAATTGATGCAGGGGTTTTGAACTGATGCACATGTTTGGGAACTTGCCCATGATACAGGACTTATTCTAAATGTGGTGCAAAGTTAAAAAAAAAAAATATTTACTAAAATGGATAGGTATCATACGCTCATATACCTCCCAAACTGGATGGGACAGGAGCTGCCCTCAAGCGGCTCCAGCCCAACTTAGGTTAGGGGGTTCGAACGCCTCCTCCGGAGGCCCTAAGAAGGTACTGTTCGGCCCATGGCCCATTGGCGCCGCCGTCGGTCGCTGCAAAAGCGACCGGAGGCCAAGCTGAACGCATGCCGGAGGGTCATAGCCATCTGGATGATGCAAGGATACCTCAGGGTTTTCCGCAAAGCGTCGGGCCTCCTTGCTGGTCTGCCATCGCGGAATCTGAAGACAACAGTTCTTGCATGTACATGCATGCAAGATCTGTTTGTGCGTTGAAACGATTTGTGCGTGGTGATGCAACGCCGAAGCGAAACGCCCCTGTAAGCTTCGGCTCTGCAAGGCCCCTACGGTTTTGCAGACATCTCACTGAGGCGCACGTGGCACACTAGGCGCCATCGAACACTCGAGCTCGGTTTGGACGGTTACGGGACAGCCGGAGGGCGAGCGAACCACTGTTCACCGTTAGCGAACCCACGCCTAGCGACTGGGGCGTGAGGGCCGTTCTCTCACACGTAGCGGAATTACGCCTCGGCGTTGTACCTACATATGCACAGCCGTGCTTGTGCACGTATTGGTGCTCCAAATCACACGGTAGCATGACGGTGAGGTGGCCTGCCGCTTCGCAGAAGACCGTTCAATTTATAATTTTCAACTAATAAAAAAATCTGAGGCGTTGTCTTTATACTGCAGGCAGGCAGGACATTGTATTGGATATCTGTTCATGTATATCAACTGAGGAATATTTTTCAATATTCTATCGAGTGTTCCAGAATGGACTGAGGGCACCAACGCAATGATAAGATTGGCTTACAGAGGTACAGACAAACACAATGATCAGCTTTTTGTTTCGCAAAATGCGCAATTTAATCGGTAGAAAGGATAAAAAGTTGTTTTGGATGACTTAAAAAAAGTACATAAACAATTAATTACTTTAGTACAAGTAAGAACTAATCACTTAAAACTCTTATGTTAATACATAGTTCTTAATTTGTTGTATGTACTTCTTAATATCATTTATGTACGAGGAATAAACTTGACTTTTCCCCCACTTTTGGGCCCCAAAATAACGCTGTAGGAATCAGCTTCCAAATGTTTTGGTCCATCAGGCGCGAATTTGTACTTCATAATCATGTGGGCAATTGCTGTACGTATTTGCATCATTCCGTAGCGTTTACTTGAAGATTTAAATAAGTTTATTAAAAGTAGAATGAGATTAAGGTAACATGTTGGGCTTACAGTATACTAAACACAGCGATGTAGTACGAGTACTTTCAAAATATATTGTGGCATTTTCTCTTATTTACGATATCATTCATCCTATAGCTCCCGTGCTAAACATGACCCTGTCCAAAGCTTCATCACATCAGCCAATCCAGTGCTTATCGCATTCTACGAAGTCTCATTACCAAGTCATCGTAACTCCATTCGGAGCCAACCCGCGTTGTACCACTATATTATAATGATTTATCTAATCGCAGTAGTACATACCGATGCAGAACCTGGGGCCTTCACCGAAGGGCAAGAACTTGAAGTCATGGTTATCGCTGTCAGTAGAGTTGAGGAACCTCTCAGGTCGCCACTGCTCAGGCTGCGGGTACCACTCCTCGTTATAGTGGATGCCCACAACGTTCACGAACACCGGCGTGCCGGGTTCTACCAACAGCTCGTCGGTCAGCTGGTATGGCTTGTTGCACATCCTGTCCAAGTAAGGCACTGGAGAATACTTCCTCATTGTTTCTGGAACATTAATTCACATTAATTCTCAAGTTGAGTAAAATATATTAATATTAATTATGTACCATACCATGTATGCATGCAGTAATGTATTTAAGTTTCAACAAATCGTCGTACTCCAGAACGTCTTTCGCGCTTTTTTTTAACGCCTCGCTGACTTCCTTGTAAAGTTTTTCCTGGAAGCAATATGTCATTTGTATAACACGGTAAATATAAGTAAGAATATAAAACAAGCTTTTAATGAAAATAATTTTTTCATAGCCAGCTTTTATACCTAGCTCGGTATACCTATATAATTAATACTCGTCAAGACTAATCACACGAGCCCAAACTTGATGAGGTTGTGTCGTTTAACTACGAAGTTCCTATAGCCGCCTTCCGGTTCCATCATCAGATCAGCTCTATGTCATAATAATTTTGCACTGTCATCTGATTTACTCATACATACAAAATTTTTGCTCAATCGATAACCGGGAAGTGGGTCAAATTTAATTTGCAAGATTTGATGACAGACAAACATCGGGACAGATGAAACTAAATAAAAGCTTGTAAATAAAGCTCTATTCTACAACAATGAGATACATACATACATACATACACATACATACATACATAGTTACTGCTACTGAAATGCATTTAAAATGAACAACACTTTAAATGAACAACACTTAAACGAAACAAAGCAACAGAACGGTGCAGCGTGAGCCCGCAATACCCGACACCCATCAATAAGGTTTCCACCTCACCGCTATCACAGAGAGTTCTCGAAGAAAACCTTCTAATTGAACCTTCTTAATTGAAATAGAGCTTAGAGCGGCAATTTGGTCCTGTCTCCTTTAGCACCCATAAAGCAGACAAATTACTTTTTTAAATTAAATTATTTAGGTGAGCAATGCGAGAAGACATTTACTGGTAGAATTTATGGGACATACCGTTTCGTATGTTACTACCGTAGAGTAGGAACCGGTCACCTTGAGCATGACAAACAAACCGACGTACAAAGTTAAAGGCCCCTAGCCAAGTTGCTAATCTGCAATCGGTAACGCTAGTAGAAAGCTTCAAATGTATGGGAATTACGTCTTTCAACGCTCAGTCACGTGGTCAGAACAAAAGAATTAGCGGCGCGGCCAATCGAAGCGTTCAGCGCAAGCAAAACGGTTGTAACTTGGCTAGGGAGGCTGGAATTCCCTGCCGGAGTCTGTATTTCCTGATAGCTACAACCTAGGGGTCAAAAGGTTAAGTCAAGATTAAATAGGTCTAGGCAAGCGCCGTCGTCGGCCATATATAACTAACCATCAGGTGAGTTAGTGGTCAAACGCAAGCTTAACCATAATAAAAAAATGTATTATTACATTTATTACTTATTAGTGTCAGTATTAAAGTTCCGCAATAAACAGTAGAATCAAAACAGAAGATTATTATATAATCTACTTAACGTAAGTACTTATATCGATGAAAATTAACTGATAAGAACCCAAAATCATTTTGATATCCTTTGCTAGTTAATCCCACGGCCCAGTGATTTTAATCAACAGGATTATACTGATTAACTAATCTCGTAAATCTCTTACATTACAAAGAATAGGATTGGCGAAGAAATTAATTGAAAAAGAGGCACTCCCTCTCCGTGTATAGGCGGGGTGAATCAGCGCCATTAAAAGCATTTTTCACGCGCCATCTTGCCACTTTCCAGGTATGCACGTATACAGGGTGGATTTAGAAATGTGCCAGTAAGGACTGGTACCTTAACCGTTTAGGTACAGGAAAATTATCTTAGAAAACTGTCCTTAGCTTTTTGAAGTTACAAATCGCAAAAAAAGCTTTACTTGCGAAATGTATCGTACGATTTTGCTATTTATGATTTTCCTAGTGTTGCCCATGATACTTTTTCATAGAAACAGGATTTTTTTTTTTTTTTTTTTTTCTCGACGGGGAAAATCATCTTTGACGAAACCCGCTCTTGGGTGGAGCGGGAGACAGTGTCAGACTCTTACTGACTAAAAACCCCGCGCCGTTCCTTCTAGCCTTCATACCGGGGCACGAGCTCCCTTTCGGACAACCCTGTCCCCAGTAGGCTTCGACCCAGCTGGGCCCCTCCTGCTGCTGACAACTCCTTGAGGCGCGCGGGAACAGTGCGCGCCGTCGACGTCTTAGACTCGGTCCATTACCGGACGATCGGACAGCGAGCTACCCATAGCTCGCCGTCCTCGAGCCTGCGTCTACGGTGGCCGGAAATCGGGATCGGAATCCCGGCGACGGCGGCGAGGGCGCCGTTGCCTGATGCGGTCGGCCTCCTCCTTTGCAAGCATTACTGCTTCGCAGAAGGAGGCGACCGCCTGCCATTCCTCCTCGCTCCGGACCATGGCCTCGACCAGGGCCCGGCGCGAGAGGTCTCCGCCGCCAATCGCCCCCACGAGGGCACGGCGATGCTCCGCCCAGGCAGGGCACACTTCGACGGTGTGCTCCACCGTGTCCTCCGGGCGTTGCGCACAGTGGCGACACCCGGGCGTCTCTTCCGCTTGAATCCGATGCAGGAACCTCCCGAACTTGCCATGTCCGGTGAGGACCTGCGTCATGCGGAAGGTAAGGACGCCGTGAGGTCTTTCCAGCCACGCCTCAAAGAGGGGACTTACCGCCATAATCGTGGCGTGCCCAGCACTGGGTTGCGATAGCCGTTGACGCCATTTCACCATGAGATCCCGCCGGAGCTCTGTCCGCCATGCCTTGACATGTTGCGGCAGTGGACTTTCACCCCGGCGTTGCATCTCCACGCGCATGTCGTGCATGTGTGCAAGGACTGTTGCCTCCAGATCCCACGGTGGTAGGCCAGCCAGAAGGCTCGCCGCTTCGCGGGAGATCGTACGGTAACCCCGCACCATTCGTATTGCCATGACCCTCTGGCAGGCGTTCAGTATGGACGCCGGTCGCTTTGCCAGCGACGGCGCCCACACCGGCGCCCCGTAGAGGGCCATGGACCGAACGATCCCCGCGTAGAGCCTCCGGCAGGAGGCGTCTGGACCCCCAAGGTTGGGCAGGAGCCGCTTGAGAGCAGCCCCAGCCCGGAGAAGCTTGGGAGCCAGACGTCGGAAATGTTCTACGAAATTCCACCGGCTGTCGAGGACGAGTCCCAGATATTTCATCGTCGACCCGACGCCGATGCGAACTCCTCCTACCGTAAGCTGGGAGTCCGATGGTGGCGCGTTCCGAGGGCCGTGGAAGCACATTGCCTCGGATTTATGCAGCGCCACCTCGAGTCCCAACTCCTGGATCCTACCAACGGCTATCGCAACCCCGCGTGTCGCTAGAGCGACCGCCGCCTGGTGCGACTCTCCCTGCGCTAGGATCAGCGTGTCGTCTGCGTAGCAAACCACGCTGACCCCGTCAGGGAAGTCGCCGCGCAGCACGTAATCGTAGCCGATGTTCCACAAGGGTGGGCCTAGAACCGACCCCTGCGGAACACCGCACGACATCTCTCGACGATTCCAGTCTCCCTGGTGACCGGGGTAGACAATGTACCTGTCTGACAGGTACGCCTCGACCACTAGACAGAGGTATTCGGGCACCCGGTGGTACCGGAGTGCCCTCCGGATCGTACTCCAGGGCAGGGAGTTGAAGGCGTTGGCAATGTCCAAGGACACTGCCACGACACACCTACCCTGGGACACCGCTTCCCCTGTCGTAAGGGCTCGCACGCGCATGATGGCGTCTATTGTAGAGCGCGCCCTGCGAAAGCCGAACTGTCCGTCCGATAAGTCCGGCCCCACCCGTGTTAGCCGCACGACGAGGCGGTTTGCAATCACTCTTTCAAAGAGCTTGCCCACCTCGTCGAGCAGCACAATGGGCCGGTATGCGGACGGAGAGTCCGCAGGGCGCCCTGGCTTCGCTACGAGGACCAGTTTCCCCGTCTTCCAGCGAAGTGGGAACTGGCCCCTCTCCAGGCATGCGCTGAAGAGCCCTCTTAGTCGAGGCCCGAGAGCCTCCATGGCCAGGACCCAGGCTTTCCCTGGCAAGCCGTCGGGTCCTGGGGCGGTGTTTTTGGCACTCAGCCTTCGCACCGCCACTCTCAACTCTACCTCGGTCACTTCTGGAGCATTGTCGTCGTCGTCGCTGTTGCGATCCGCGTCAGACACCGCTGGCGGAGGCGGAGCCATGAGCGGGGGGGAGTGTTCCCCCCGCGCAGGGAACAGAGAGCTAACCACACCCTCCACGAGTTGGGGCCGGAGACTCTGAGTCAACGGCGGAGCCCAGGGGCGAAGCTTGTCCCGTACCAACTTGTACGGGCGCCCCCACGGGTCCGCGTTCAGAGACCCCAGCCACACGTTGCGGGCCTCGAGTTTGGCCCGCTTGATCTCCGTTCGGAGGGTGCGTTTCGCCTCTCTGTATTCCTCATATAGCTCCGCCTCTCTGGCCTCCGCATCCGGCGGGCGGATGCGGCGCCTGCAGTGCCTGGCATACCGGCGTCGCGCGTGATTGCACGCATTGCGCAGTGCGCCGATCTCCGGCGACCACCAGTACACCTGGCGCTTAGCTCGTCCTGGACGGACACGGGGCATTGCCGCATCGCAAATTTGCGACATGGCCTCCTGGAACCACTCCGCCTCGACGTCGATGTCGACAGGCCTGTCCGGTGCTTGCACCCAGGCCTGTACCGTCGCGGCTTCCAGGAGGAGCTCCCGGTCCATCTGCTTAAGCGCCCACCGCGGACCGCAAGGGCTCTGTCGGACCGGCGCGGCCGAGGTTTCGGCGGAGACGTCAAACCGGATGTACCGGTGGTCGGAGTACGTCTCCACCTCCTCCATCACGCGCCAGTCGACGACACGCGGCGACAGAGCGGGGCTGGCGAACGAAATGTCCACCACCGACTCACCCCGCATCCGCACCAACGTGGGGACAGAACCCCGGTTCAGTACGACCAGGCCCAGCTCCAAGGCCCAGTCCTCCACCATCCGACCCCTCTGGTTCGTGAACCGGGAACCCCAAGCCGTGTTCCAGGCGTTGAAGTCCCCGCAAACGACCACGGGGAGGGAACCGAACCCAGCGACGACGGAATTTAGCTCCATCAGGGAGACGTGCAGTTCGTCGAGAGATCGGCTCGGGGACAGGTAGACGCCCACCACGGCGATGTCCCCGAACCGTGCTGCCACGCAACCCCGCCCCCTCGTGACGGACTCGGGGGGCGGGGTACCGGCGGCGGCCGACTTAATTAAGGTCACCGAGCCGTCCAGGTCCTGAACCCAGTCCCCACTGGGCAGGACAAAATACGGCTCGGTGACCACGGCGACATTGATCAACCACTGCGCCATGCTCTGGAGCAACAGATCCTGAGCGGGGGCGCAGTGGTTGATATTCGCCTGGAGGAGACGTAATGGGGCCGTTATTGACACTCCATTACAGTCTCCTCCCCAGCCCCCCTAGGGGACACTGCCGCGGCGGCGGGTGTGGCGGCGGGTGCGGCGGCGATTGCGGCGGCGGCCAACGAGGCGGCTGCGGCGGCGAGGACCTCGGCGGGGATGGGCCTGCGGGCCTTGCCCTTGGCTTTGGCGGGGGGGTCGCAGGACCTGCCCCCAGCCCGGTGGCCAGCCGGCTTGCCGGCCGCCGCACATGCGTAGCAGTGCGGCGTAGCACGGCAATCTGCGGCCTTGTGACCGGGCTGGCCACACTGGTGGCAGCGGTCGCTGCGATCCTCCGCGGCGCAGTGGGCTCCCACGTGGTGTCCCACGTGGCAGCGGAAGCACCGCAGAGGTCTGGGCTCCAGCAGCTTGACCTGTGCGGAGACCCAGCCCACCAAAAGCCTTCGGCCCTCGGCCGTTATCGCTTTGGCCGCCTGCACGGGACAGCTTACCGTAACGGCTCGCATGCCCGTGCTGTCAGCACGGATGGCACCCGCCCGAACCTGATCGGTCGTGCACCCACCCGCCCTGACAATGGCGGCCACCACCTCGTCCACCTTGACAGAATCGTCCAGGCCCATTATGCGCATGTCGATGCACTTGGTGGGCCTGGACACTCGGGCCTCTTCCGAACTGAGGGACGCCCTGATCCTTGCGGCCAGGGCGTCCGCTGCAGGACCGCTGGCCGCACCGGGGACCTCTAGGATTCGGGCCCCGGATAGAAACAGGATCGGTTGACATCAAAACTTTTGAGGAAACCGCACAATTTCTTGCAAACTGCGATATGTTTTCAAAATCTATGAATGCTAACTGCATTCATTTTACATTTTACAATTACTCAAAATTTTTGCAATTACTTAAAAACTTAAGTAGCTATACAATCACCTGTCGCTACAGTGACTGAGGTTATACCTGCCTTTAGTTAACCACCTCAAAAATGCACCCTGTATTGCACAGTTTGTCTGGAGTAGTTGAACAAATGCGCCAGTAATGACTGGTCATGTAATGGCCGAAGTTTTGCCAGAGTTGAGGAAATGTTGCTGTTACTATGCAAATCCGTCATGAAAGTATAATGCGATGGTGACCGTGTGGATTCAGTTCGTATCCAGTATAAATGCACATACGTAATGGTTACTGTTAGGCAGATTGGCGTTGGGATGTAGGATCCATCTTTACTACACTTCAAAGCCTGATTTCCCAGAGGATTGTGTTGATCAACCGCAGTTGCAGATATTCGCCATGTTGAAGAGGATAAGCTGGCAGTTTATCCGACAAGACCACTAATTTATTATTTAACTAGCTTTAGCCCGCAGCTTCGCACGCGTACCTACATAAATTATAGCTTAAGTCACTCAGGAATAAAGCAGTTTTCTATCGGTGAAAAAATTTGCCAATCAGAGATTCCCTCCTATAAACAAAAACAACTTTAACTATTTATATTAATAAGTGTACATTATTAAATACTTTAAGCACATAAAAAACAGTAGCAAACTTAATGCCTAAGACATTTTCTACCGGTCAACCTTTGGGTAAAACAAAAAAATAATAGTGGTAATAAAAAGAGAGAAAAGGCAATTATATAAAAAATCTATAGGTACCTACAAATTAACCGTAAATACAATTACCTATACTCAAATATAGGTAATCAAACAAATAATCCAAATCTTCAATTGAGAAATCTTAGCGCTGTGAATCAACTGCTAGTCTACTACCAACTTCTTACGAACTTTACTAATATTATTTAACACAGCACAAGTTATATACATTCCATCATACGAAGACGGTTTGGGCTTAGTTGTGTGTGTAGAATCATAGAATGTAGAGTCACGTGCACATCATCGCTCGTGAGATATAATAACTAAACCATCATAATTGTGAACTCGCATAATCATAACATACAATACGAATAAACAAAGACGAA
This sequence comes from Mythimna lalbum, assembly GCA_949319445.1. NCBI lineage: Eukaryota > Metazoa > Arthropoda > Insecta > Lepidoptera > Noctuidae > Mythimna > Mythimna lalbum. The sequence goes on along the minus strand of OX439346.1, from coordinate 16,234,371 downwards.
TACATTTCAAAGACAATGCGTGTCAAAGTGCGAGCATTTGTAAAACATTCGGTCATGCTCGTGTGAACTCGTGAAATAACGCGAACGAGATGAAACCGCCACATGTCAGCGGGATCGGGAACAGACGCCTAATAGTCACGAGATCACGTCGAGATAAACCCAGCACGTGAAACAGATACAATGGGAGATAAGGGCAAGAAGGGCGAAGGGATAACTAGACTACTTAACTCACTGAAAAGGACAAGGACTCTGAATGTGTATTTTTTTAGGAAATCAGTGAAAATGGAGTCTTAAAGTGGAACTGAAGACGTAGCAGTATGCAGCGACAATATAGAACTGTTTTAGGAGGATTCATTTCTATTTCAGAATATTTAGGACAAAACATAGAAATAAAAAATACTAGTTATCAGCTATGTGAAGATTTATTTACTGTGAAAAGACTTTAAGGCAAACTTATCACGTTTTACATTGAGTACTAAAGAAAAGCTACTCTTTATAAAGCAAAAATTTCGTCTTTAAAGAATAAAAAATATTTTTATTGTAGTATTAATATATAAATGCCTGAGTTATCTTTATTTAAATAGTAAAATTGTAGGAATTTTGGAGAGCTAACACTTTTAAAAAGTTCTTGAAACATTGTTTTGGAAAAATTCCTTTTGCGAAGTATTGAAGAATTGTTTCTTTGAAGATTTTTGTGATTTTCTTTAACAAAAAATATTGCTTTGAACGGAATTTTACTTTTACTTTAAAATGTAAAGTTAGTGAGCGTTTAAATAGATTAAGATAAAAATGGATGTTTTGTTGGAAAAACCCAATTTAATTTTTTATCGGTGGTACAAAAAACTTAAAACTAAGTGACTGTGTAGTCGCTTAGGGTAGCTCCTGTGGCGTAAGAATCTCGGCATAGGGCGTCGCTGGAGTGGGGCAGTAAAGGACAGGCTACATCAAACACAGGTTATTAATTGGGGATAAATTCAAAACTACAGGTTCAGCGGCGCGGGGTAGCTCGAGCAACGGGACATTGACGGGAGCGTCGAGGCCGGCCTCGGCGGTGAGGATGGAAAGACGATGCACTGAAAAAAAATGCAATTCAATCAAGTGACTTTTTAGCTTGATTGACGATATCTTGTTTAGATCAATCAAAATCTTAGTTAAGTTGATCATCACCACATGATTGTAGCAATACTAGTTCACTTGATTGAACGCCCAAACAAGTTTCTAGCTGTATCTATGTTTTCAAAGTATGCTGGTTTCCCGACGGCTCTCCTGGAGCAGGGTAATAGCGTCATTGGGAGTGATGCTTATCTCCAAGATTTGCTGTCACGCTGCAAGGCACGCTGCCTTGGACGGCAAATCTTGGAGATGTGGAAGGGTCTAATCAAAATAATTTTATTTCACATAGGCCTACATGGGCACTTATGAAACGCTTCTTTGTATTGCAACAAATAAATGTTTTATCTATTTCATCTCTAAATATGTCGCCGAATAAAACCAAAAATTATGTAACTAAAAAAATTAAGCAACTAAGCCTTAATATATATTTTATCTTATTATTTAAGTCTATCGTTATAAATTGATGATATATATAATTTTAGATAGCATTATAATTTTTTTCTGAGATTACAAGTTATCCGTTATGAATTCCTGCTTGACTGAAATTTTAGAAACACATTTTCAAACACGTGACTTCAAGACAAACGTTAAGTTACTGTAGACAACTAATGTGGTAAGCTTCCAGGAGCTGAGCTCACAACTTGTCAAGCCTTACCATCAACTTACTGTGTACCTAACTCAATGTTCGAGGAATCGTGAAAACTCATAAACTAGTTAACTGTTATTGTAGCTATTTGCAGAAAATATGATGATTTATAACATTGAATCTTTCTTAACGTTAACTTTTTCCGATGTTCTTCGCTGTTCTGCTGTGATGCCTTGTCTAGAGTTTTTTTTTGGTGGGAAATCATTCAATAACTTCTCTCGCTCCAGAGCGGAGCAGGAGAGGGTGTCAGACTGACCAACTAACCCACTGCTATCGTCTTTGCCTTTTATTCCAGGACTCCGGGTTTCCCTTTCGAAAAATAGTAGTCTTCGGCCCTACTGGGCCACTACGGTTTTTCTGACATCTCTTTGAGGCTCGCGTGAGACGACTCAGGCTCAGTCCGGATGGTTACCGGACGGTCGCATGGCGAGCTACCATTGCTCATTGTTTGCAATGCCATGCCGGTCGTGGCTGGAAATCGGAGTCGGGATCCCGTCGGTTGGGGCGTGAGGAAGTTCATTCCCTAACGCGTGTGGCCCCCTTCGCTAGCATTATTGCTTCGCAGAAGGAGACGACCGACTGCCCTTCCTCCTCGCGCCGGACCATGGGCCAGCACAGGCCATGCCCTATTTTAGGACCTGGTGCGAGAGATCACTACCGTCGATCACCCCCACGAGGACACGGTGTTGTGCCCAAGCTGGGCCACGAATGATTAAGGATTGGTTTTAATCAGTAAAAAACTAATACTGCCTCTGGCTCCACGCAAAGTAGGAGGAATTACTTGATGATATCACATCTCTAAAAGAAAAGCTTTAACTGACCTAACTTCAGTTTTCAGTAAAATATTAACTTTACTATCATTTTAAATATTAGCAGTTAATCTTTGTTTATAAAGTACATTTGGTATTGTTGTTTCTCACCACATTGTCCTGTACTTCTATTCCTATCTTGGTATTGCAACTAAGTCTTTCAAGTAACTTTATAAAGCTCAGCAAAGTTAAGAAAGCAATTCGCTTTTAACTCGCAATGTTTTATCCTAGAAAAATCCTGGAACGCGGGCTTTTGTTGAGCACTCAGCTTCACAAAACTTTAATTTTTTTCTTTCTTTAACATAAACTAGGTTTATTGCGGTATTATCTATTTTGCTTGCTTTTCTGACAAACAATAGACGACAATCCTTTTTCATTAAAACACTCGACCTATTTGGTCAAAACTATTTAAAAAAGGACTGGCCATATAACGTTGAAAAAATAAGAAAAGCCATTTGCGTTTTTTTTATTGTTTTTTTTTTCGAAATCTAATGGCTATTTATACCTTTATTTAGGAAAATTGAAAGGAAACCTTTTCAGTAATAATTTGATTTTACCAATAAAACATCTATCTGTTTTCTAAATTCAAATTATTTGAATTTTTTATTAGGCTGTATGGTGGTCATACGTTTGTATTTGGCATTTCCTTCAACCTGTAAATATTATGCGCGGGAAAAAAAAACAATTTTAAATATTATTAACATAGCTATATTTGCAAAAAATTTCGAATTTAAGTTTTCAAAAGAGTTCTTTAGATGCTTTGCCGCCAGAGTTGTGGTCAGAGGCAGATAATTCAAATTCAAATTCAATTTTTTATTTTTCGAACATCATGATCCAATGGCTAGTATACATAAGACTTAAAAAACTATTGTTAGTAATAATAATAATAAACACACACAATGACTAAAACTATTTCTAAAATAATCTCCTCTGAGATTCATAAATGGCTCTGCGCTGAGACACCCCGCCCCGTCCCGGTAACTAACAGAGAGAGACCCTCCAAAGTCAAAGTCAAAGTCAAAGTCAAAGTCAAAATATTTTATTTCACATAGGCCTACATGGGCACTTATAAAACGTCAGAAGCTAGTGCACGGTTCCAAATTGGTCGTTTCCTATGGAGAAGAACCGGCAAGAAACTCCATGGTTACTCTTTTAAAAAAAGTGGTAGGTGTTACAATATGATAGTATGTAAGAACAGTGCATATCAATACTGTACACAAAAGCAAAAAATAAAAAAAGTAATTCAAATAAAAAAGTAATTTAAATAGGAAGTAATCTAAAGGTTTGTAAGGTATACAGTGTTCTCACATTCACATTACAAAACGAAAAAGAGGCTATATAAAAAAAAAGCAATAGAAATATAGATAATTGCAACTATCAATAAATTGATAACAAAATAAATTATCAACGAGTTTAAGGTAGTTGAAGTCTCAAAAATAAAAAATAAAAAAATACTTATTGCAAAAGCAATGTCATGTGAAAAAAAAATACAAATAAAAAATGTATATATATTAAAACAGAGGTGGAGCAGTTAACAGACACAATATTGGTGAGTTACCAGGGAGCCACATGTGCAGAGGTAGTCATTGCCAAACAAGCGTGTCTTCGACATAGTCTTTAACCTTGTAATATGCTTTTTTGGTTAAGACACGCTTAATATGCGTTTTGAATTTTCCCTCACTAAGTTCAGTTACCGCCTTTGGTAGCTTGTTGTAAAAACGTATGCTATTAACTAGGAATGACTTGCTGGTCTTAGCTAATCTCCATTTGGGTAATACAATTTCGTGTTTACTACGTGTATTTTTGTTGTGGAAATCGCTTCTAATTTTAAAGAGTCCTAAGTTTTTACGAACATACAAAATGCATTCCAAGATATAAAGAGAAGGCAGAGTCAGAATATCGATTTCTTTGAATTTATTTCTGAGGGATTCGCGAGGACCCATCCTATAAATAGCCCGGATAGCTCTCTTTTGCAATATGAAAATTGAGTCCACATCAGCTGCAGATCCCCACAATAAAATGCCATAAGACATAATACTGTGAAAATAAGCATAGTAAACCAACCTAGCCGTAGCTACATCTGTCAATTGCCTTATTTTTCTAACTGCATATGCAGCTGAGCTTAATCTTCCCGAGAGAGTTCTAATATGAGCGCCCCACTGCAGTTTAGAATCGATAGTCATACCCAAGAACACAGTGTCCGCAATAACATCAAGTTTTTTGTCATCAAGAATTAGACTGACGCCAACTTGGGGGACACTAGGTAATGAAAACTTTATACATTTAGTTTTATTGGCATTTAATAGGAGATTATTAGCTTCGAACCATTTCGAAAGAACTGCCAGACTTTCGTTAACATGCAAGACATCCCCATCTTTTCTATCTACTTTAAAAATAAGAGAGGTGTCATCAGCAAATAGAATTATATCGGATAAATTAGCCATCATATAAGGAAGGTCATTAATGTAAACTAGAAAAAGGAAAGGGCCAAGAATTGAACCCTGAGGCACGCCCATCTTTACTAGAGATCCCGAGGACGTCGCCCCATTAATGGATACTTTTTGCTGCCTGTAAGATAAATAGGAAAAAACAAGATCAGCAGCTCGTCCACGAATTCCGTAGTGATGTAATTTACAGATTAGAGTATTATGGTCAACACAGTCAAATGCTTTAGAGAGGTCACAGAATATGCCAATGGCATCCTGGGATTTCTCCCAGGATTCCAAAATGTGACTGATGAGTTTCACTCCTGCATCCGTCGTTGACCTTCCTTTCGTGAAACCAAACTGATGACTGTGCAAAATCCTATTAGAATTAAAGTGAGACAACATCTGGTCAAGCATGATTTTTTCATAGATTTTACTCAATGCTGGAAGCACAGATATTGGTCTATAGTTAGAGGGATCACTCTTACTACCTGATTTGAAAATTGGTACTACTTTACTATGTTTCATTAAATCAGGAAATGTACCGCTGTCCAAACATTGATTAAATATGCCTGTTAGGACAGGAGCAATTGTATCAATAATATCTCCAAGAACCTTAACAGATATACCCCATAAGTCTTCAGTGTTTTTTATATTAAGACTTTTGAATGTTTTTAAAATTGTATCAACAGAGATATGCTTAAATTCAAAGGTTGGTATATCCTTAGTGAAATATTGTTTTAAAAAAGATTCAGCTAACAAAGATGAAGAAGGGAGAGATTTCGTAACTTCTATTGGGATATTAGTGAAAAAGTTTTCTAATGTCTCGGCCACTTTTGACGTATCTGAGATGATTTTGTTGTCAATTTTTAGTGACAACTCGTTCCGATTTCGTTGGTTTGCCTTTCCAGTTTCCTTGTTTATCACCTTCCAGACAGCTTTTATTTTATTATTAGAATTTTCGATTATCTTACTTATTGATTTAGATTTAGCTTGGGCACAAACTCTTTTGAATATCTTTGAATAGATTCTAACGTGGTTATGCAAGTTAAGATCAGGCGACAAAGATTTTTCATGGTACAGCTGATATAAAGTGTCTCTGCTTTTTCTTATCCCAGCAGTAGCCCATTCATTAAATTTGGATTTATTACTGATTTGAATTTTTCTAAGTGGACACGCCTTATTAAATTCTTGGCATACTGTAGAAAATAATGTACCATAGTTTACATTGGGGTCTTGCGAATCAAAATTGGCTGTTGAGAGACTACTAAGAACATTATTATTAAAATTATTTAATTTATTTTTAGTTAGCGGTCTAAACTCTGCAATTGAATCTAATTTTAACTTTTTGACTAACTCGAAAGATACGAGTTGGCCAGTATGGTCAGATCTCACGCCACTAATTATGGACGAGTCTTTTATATTAGAGTTAGTAAAAATGTTATCTATACATGAAGCTGAAGTGGGGGTTATTCTTGTTGCTTCATTAAAAATACATTTTAAGTTAAAAGAACTAAACAATGAGAGAAGTTTACATTTTTCAGGTGAATTTACTAGTAGATCAATATTTAAGTCCCCACAAACGAAAACTAATTTGTTATCTCTAATAAGTTTGTTTAGCATTTCTTCTATTACAATCAAAAAAGATGTCAAGTTTGATGCAGGTGGTCTATAGACACATAAGAACGTTTGGCCTTCAACCTCCGCACATGCTACCTCACACAAGCGATCAACAGAGCAAGCAGTGATATCTTTCCTTTCGTTATATCTTAAAGAATTATTACACAATATCAAGGTACCACCCCCTATTGATGATCTGTTGTATGCACTGGCAACTGAAAAATTATTTACATTGAACAACATTCTATCTGATTTTAACCAAGTTTCACAAAAACACAAGATATCCATATGATATTTATCTATTAACATTTCCACATCTAGAATTTTGCCGGAGAAGCGATTTATATTCTGATGGTATAATAAAATGTTGCTATTACGCTTCTCTTTTGTCGTTGTGGTCCCTAATTAATCATCAGACGAACGAAATGTCTCAACACAGGAGCATGCACATCCTCAGCTATAATGTTTGTTACCATTTAAATAAAAACTAAATTGTATGGAAACTTTGGAAAAAGATCTTCAGTGGAAAATTAACAAAAATACGACATCATTTCCAGAGAAACTATTTCTTCAACGTAGGTAAGTGTATTGAAAAACGTCATTTGATACAAATGACAATTTTTCACTGCAGTACTCGGCTCCATAACACACTCGTCTGTGTCTCGGACTTTCGCCTCCGTGGCAATGACAAATTTTTCCCATTTGTATCAAAATATACTTTATTTTTAATATTTCTTCCGCCGTCATAAAACCCTGTCATATTTCTACCCTGTCGTATTTAGCTATTTAATAATATTTAGCCAGCCGTGGAACAGAACAGGATTGAGTAACAAAAAACAATTTGTAACACGTTGAATTTAATTAATTTTAATGGTGAACTAAAATGCAGAAAAACATTTTGATAACTGTTTTAATTAAAAAATATCACCAATCGGAATATTTTTGTACATTAATCTCGAATAAAATAGATTGCATAAAATGTAATTAGTGCTTGCGATAGCCTGTTGCCATTTAAATCAAAACTAAAATGTATGATCATAAAATACTGACGAAACGAGAATGATACAGTATAGGAAAAAGATTAACAAATTGTACTGGTGTATTTATTAGTATTATTTATTATAAGTACTATACATTCAGTCAAAAAAGTATCGGGAATGGATGATTTGTTTATGGTTCCAAATTCAAATTTTTGTTTTTTTGTAGTTGTTAGATTGGCACAACTGTTTTCCATTTTGACGCGGAGTTTGAGTTGCATCTTTTATTTATATTAAACTAGCTTTTGCCCGCGCGGCTTCGTTCCCGCTCTTCCCTACTCCACCCTACTATACCCAACTCTACCCTACTGTACCCTACTCTACCCTACTCTACCCTACTCTACCCTACTCTACACTACCCTAATTTTATTTTTTTTCCATAAAAACCTTATCCTCACAATAACAATCACAACAAAAAAAAAAACAACCAAATCGGTCAAGCCGTTTTCATGCTATGTCGTGACAACGGAAAACGGGTTTCATTTTTATATATAGACTAGCTTTTGCCCGCGCGGCTTCGCTCCCGCTGTTTCCTACTCCACCCTACTATACCCAACTCTACCCTACTCTACCCTACCCTACCCTACTCTACCCTACTCTACACTACTCTACCCTACTCTACCCTACTCTACTCTACTCTACCCTACTCTACCCTACACTAACCTACACTTTTTTTTTCCATAAGAACCTTCTTCTCATAATAACAATCACAACAAAAAAAAAATCAGCCAAATCGGTCAAGCCGTTTTCATGCCAAGTCGTGACAACGGAAAACGGGGGTCATTTTTATATATATAGATAGATACAGTGCTGGTTTTAGTAATATCATATATAGTGTGTATTGCGAATTTCATAATGGACAAAAATATCGAACAAAGAGTTTGTCTTAAATTTTGCATCGCCAATGGAATTTCGTATTCGGAGTCACTGAAAATGTTACAGAAGGCTTACGGTGAATCGACTTTATCAAAAACTCGTGCTTATGAGTGGGTCAAAGCGTTCAAAAGCGGTCGAGATGTGATGGAAGATTTGCCTCGCTCTGGTAGGCCGTCAACGTCTGTAACTGAAGTTAACATCGCAAAAGTGAAGGAAATAGTGACTGAAAATCCCCATTCAACTCTGAGAGAGATAGCCGCCGAACTTTCTGTATCTCACGAGTCAATCCGTACCATTTTAACTAATCATTTGGGTATGAAACATGTTGCTGCTCGGCTAGTCCCAAAAGATCTGAATTTTCTCCAAAAACTCAATCGCATGAAAGTCGCTGAGGACATGCTAGAACGAGTCAGTTCGGACCCAACATTCATGAAACGCATTGTTACTGGTGCCGAGACGTGGGTTTACGAGTTTGACATGCAAACTAGTCAACAAGTTTCGCAGTGGCGCCTTCCAACTGATCCGAATCCGAAAAAACCACGCCAAAGTCGATCAAAAGTCAACGTCATGTTGACTGTTTTCTTTGACTATCGCGGTGTTGTGCAGTCTGAATTCTTACCGGAAGGTCTAACGGTAAATAAAGAATATTATTTGAGCGTTATGCGGCGTTTAAGAGAGCAAATTCGACGAAAGAGGCCAGATTTGTGGAAAGAAAATTCTTGGATTTTGCACCACGACAATGCGCCTTCGCACAAGGCTATCATTGTGAACGAATTTTTGACCAAACACTCAACAAATACCATCCAGCAACCACCATATTCACCAGATATGGCTCCTGCTGACTTTTTTCTTTTTCCTAAACTCAAATTACCACTTCGTGGCACCCGTTTTCAATCGATAGAAGACATAAAGGAGAATTCGCGGCGAGAACTGAACTAAATTCAGGAAGCAGCGTTTAAAAAATGTTTTGATGAATGGATTATTCGTTGGCGCAAGTGTATCGTTTCTAAAGGAGCATACTTTGAAGGTGATAAAATAAATTTGGATGTATAACAGACATTTTCTGTATTATTGATCTTTTCCCGGTACTTTCTTGACAGAGTAGTACAACAGAACATTTTGTACATAAAGAAAGAAAAAGAATTTATTTGTGTCAAACAGCTACAATTTTTAAGTACGCAAACAAACCTTAAATCCGTGGCTATCTTCCTCTAAATACCTATTGCTTTCTTACGCTAATATAAGAGATGAAGATTGTTTTTTTTTTGTTTTGTTTTTTGTTTGTATGAGGTAATCTTTAAAATTACTGGTCCGATTACTAAATTTTTTTCACGAGTAAGCTGCTTTATTCCTGAGTGACATAAACTATACTTTATATACCTACGTGGATGAAGCCGTGGGCAAAAGCTAGTAAGAGATAAAGTTTTTTTTTTATAGGACGTAATTTTCCAGAGAATCCTATAAAAAAAATCCGCACTAGTCCGATTGCTAAAAAAAATTCACCGTTAGAAAGCCGCTTAATACCTGAGTGACATAGGCTTTTATGTACACGTGCGAAACCGCGGGCAAAAGCTAGTAATTTATAAATTGAAAACAACAGACAAAGGCTCTCCAAATTGGACAGCAGCAGTGAGCCATTGGTGTGGACCATAGGTTATAAATGTGGACTGTGCGGTGAGACCCGAACTCATGTAATAAATCCCCTTTGTCACAGTTTCAGCGTCCCAAACAATTCAATCTCCTTCAGTCGCCCGTTATACTACGTCTTATAAACGATAAATACCATATATAGTTATGTATAGGTATTTATGTATGTCAATCAATCGCACTTCCACAGTTGAACGTGGTTGAAATGTAGAACACAGGTGGGTCGTGACGTCCCGAAGGTCGTGAGACACAGTACGATTGCCAAATGGCAATCTGTTCTGCGAGCAATATGCCCTGCTCATTGCCTTTTAAGTTTGGCGATTCTTCGTGCTATGTCGGCAACTATGGTTCTCCTACGGATATCTTCATTTCTGATTCGATCACGCAAGGAAACTCCGAGCATAGCCACCATTGCCCTTTGGATGACTTTAAGCCTAAGGCCCATTGTGAGCGACCACGTTTCGGCACCATATTTCATCACTGGCAACACGCACTGGTCTTAGACTTTTGTCTTGAGACACTGTGGTATATTGGACGAGAAGATACCTAAAAAAAACGTAACGTAAAACGTATGTATAAAGTACCGCATGTCCTATCTAATAAAAAAACAAGAATAATATATGATGAAATTCTAAGGACTAAAATAGAAACATTAATAAAAATACAAGCAAACTAAGAACGTTATTTTCTAAAGCTGTTAAAAGCTAGGTAAAATTGTTGTTTCCTTTATCATTTCTGTAAAAGACTATTGCTCCGAACCAGGCAATATCGCTCTAATGGAATCTGTTTTTTTTTTTTTTGTTACAGTATCATTAACAGAGAATGCAGTGTATTTTCTCCTGCTATATACTACCTGGGGCTGCAAAGTTACAAGGATTTTATAACGAGTACACGTATCACGATAAACAATAATGGGCTTCCCTTATTAAGTTTACTGGTGTATTTCGATTTTTTGTAATATGTTCATATTACATATTGTTAATAATAAGAATTATTAATTTTTCTTTTTAATGAGACAATCATTATTGTTAAAAGTAAAAAGGCCAAGTGCGAGTCGGACTCGCGCACGAAGAGTTCCGTACCGTCCATAGCAAAAAACGGCGAAAAAAACACGTTTGTTCATTTGTTTTATGGATATTATTTTTTTATTTTTTTATTTGTGGTTATAGCTGCAACAGAAATACACAATCTGTGAGAATTTCAACTGTCTAGTTATCACGGTTCATGAGACACAGTCTGTTGACAGATTAAAATTTGGGTGCCTTTAAAGGCATCAACAATTGCATCACTGCTTACCATCAGGTGGGATCGCAGTCAAACACTAGTTTATATCAGACAAAAAAAGACAGACAGCGTCAAAAAAATATCAATTGATAGCAATAGGAACCCTAAAAACAAACTAAATAGCTACATAAAATGTATACCTAAGTAGATACAACCCGCCCCAGTTTCGCACGGGTGTTAAGGTTCTTTGAAATTCTCGGCTATTCTCTACTGTAATATGCATGTATTATACACTTGAACCTTCCCCATTAATCATTCCGACTATCCGTGAAAACCACATGAAAATCCGTTCTGTGGTTTTCGAGTTTATCGCGTAAAGACTGACAGACGCAATGGGGGATTTTGTTTTATAATATGTAAGGATTTGTTAAGATAAAGGATTTAGTCTACATACCTATATTCAGACTACGTGAACAAAATAACCAAAAACGATGTTGAAGCATGAACTCCTGATATAGTTTTCAGCATAAAATTACCGTTAATACGTGGCTGAAGTTAAAATCTGCCGGCTTTTAGTTTGTAGGGCTGTTAACATACAGGCACAAAATAGATAGGTACAGAAGACAATCTACATACAAAACGCGCTCGAGCAACGCACATAGACACCGCTCACGGACACGATATCTCGGCTCAATCGCTCGGTCGCATTCGTACAGTTCGGCGCAACGTGCAACGCGCTGACCCTAAAGCGATCGCCTAGCGTAGGTATAAAAAGTGAAGTATATATATGAGATTGACTTCTGTACCTATCTATTTTATGGTACAGCCTACAGCTGGCTGAAGTCAGTCACGTGGAAGGGTCGATTCACACGTCAACGGCTTTTTGACAACTAACTTTTGTATTACCTAACTCTGCCACCACTTTAGTCACTCGAAAATTTCCGTTAAAATCAATCTATGTCTGATAAATCTGCTTTTCTCGTTCTTGTGTGGAGTGAGAGGGCGTATCAGGCTTATACTGATTAAACTTACCTGTTCTTCAGTTGCTTTTTGCGTTTTAGGACCACTGTAACTTTACCAAACGTTCCTACGGCTCAAGCGGTTCGCCATACGGTTTTGCTGACATTTGTTTTGAACACTACGGCGAGCTAGCCTACCCTACACTGTGGCGGCGACTGTGACGTGGCCACCCGGCTGCGACCATCTCCTTTGATCAAATAACTGTCCCGCAAAACAAAATGACCGCTCCCCATTCCCTCTCACCCTGGACCATGGTGTGAACCTGGGATAGACACAAGAGGTCGCTCCAGGAGGACACGATGGTGCTCCACCCAAGCGGGATACACCGTGTCATCCAGGCAGTGTTTTTTCTGTCTGAATCCGAAACAGGAACCTACTGAATTGGCCATGTTCGGCGAAGACCTGCGTCAGGTGGAATTTGAAGACGCCGTGCCGACTCTCTAGTCATCCCAAAAACAAGAACTTAGCACCACAATTGTGTCGAGCCCAAAATAAATCTGCTTGAAAAGCGAGTTCATAAAATCACTCTCCAAGCAGATTTCTTTTCGAGATAGATCTTTTTGAACCGTAAGCTCAAAAATCCAATTAAAACTCACAAACAATATGATAGGTTAAAAACGTAAAAAGAACTAAAATGCTCGTGGGATTTTTCATAGAATGTGTTTAAATATTATGTTTTCATGCAAAACGAGCTTCACCTTTCAACGAGTTTTTTGTTAGAGCATGTGAACATGAATACAATTACATTCCTGGTTTTATTAAAGGTTCTATTGTAGAGGAACAAACCCTAAAGCTAGTATTTTATCTTGGAATTTTTGTATGGATATTCCGTGGACGCTCAAATTGATTTCGACTGTAAAAGTATCACCACATATACATGTAGTATTACCTCTCTTCTACTAACATTTATACAACGTACCGTGTGCAAAATTCTTCTCTACACAAGCAAATATGTAATAAAACTGCCACTATGAGATGTAACATATTTACATAAGGAAATCTGACTAATATTTGGCCAGTTAATCGAGAAGCGAGAGATTATAAATAAATCTAATGTTCACGAGCGTTGAAAAAGATTCCCTAATAAAAACAACAGTGACTTATTACTTACAATTGTTTGAAGATTTTTATGTTCGGACTGAAAACGTCTGAAAATTACAAGCTGTTCAATGAAAATATAACAGTAACTACACTTCTGGACACATCTATTGGCCCACCTTAGAGTTTAGGTTTCGATGGCCCCTACCGAAATATGATTGCTAGATTGAACAAAAACTGTTGATGCAGTTTTAAACCTGATACATTTTACCATCTTTTTCGATCGTATTGTTTTAAATTTGAATTCAGAATACAATACGACATGGAGCTACGCCTAACAAGTCGGATATGCGCCTTGTTAAAGGCAATTGATTTTTTAATAAAAAACATGGTTTATCAAATAAAGGTTTCATTTAATAACGCGTGTTGCCTCCATGGGCATCTACCACAGCTCTCATACGATTAGGCACAGAGTTTATCAACCGCCCTATGAAATTTTGAGGGATCATCTCCCATTCCTCTTCTATGGCAGTTTTCAACTCCTGCATCGTCTGGGCAACTGGTTGACGAGCCCTAACACGTCTTTTTAGCTCGTCCTACATGTGCTCAATGGGGTTCATGTCTGGGCTTCTGGCTGGCCAGTCCATAACTGTGATGTTCACATCCCGAAGATATTCCCTGACGATGCCGGCCGCATGGGCTCTTGCATTATCATGCATTAAAAGGAAATTTAGGCCCACATAGTCCGCGTATGGTATCACGTGAGGTTCTAAGCACTCACGGATGTACCTTTCAGCATTTAATGTTGGCAGCCGTAGTCCTGTAACAACCTCAAGTTGAGTTTTGCCGCTCGCGGATATACCGCCCCAGGCAGTCAATGAGCCACCGCCATAAGCAACCCTCTCTTCAAAGCAGCTCTCCCTTACGTCGGCAGACCTTCTTCCTTCCATCATTGCCATGTAACACAATTTTAGACTCATCAGAAAAGAGTACACGGCTCAAATCTTGCTGTGTCCAATTTAAATGACTGCGTGCAAAATGAAGGCGCGCTGTTCGGTGGGCTCGCGTTAGTTTGGGCCCATTAGCTGGCTTGTGTGGTACCATATCGCGTTCTTTAACCTTCTCCAAACAGTTCGAGCGCTCATAGATACTCCGTGGAAGTCGCGAAGTTAGTTTTGTATCTCAATGGAGGTAAGGTGACGATTTCTCAAGCTGGTCGTCACGATGAATCGATCCTGCCTTTCAGTTGTGACCCGAGATCGTGGCCTTCCTTGGCGACGAACAAAGCCGCCAGTCTCTAGGTACCTCCGATAAACATTTTGGACCGCAGATCGACTTAAATTAAGTTGAGCACTCACGTTTCTTTGGCTGTGTCCGGCCTGAATAAGTGCCACAGCTTGGGCGGCGACTTCAGGTGAAGTATTCATAGATTATTGATGGAACCTCACCTTAATATTAAGAATAAGTAATGTTTGTTGCAAAACCAAAGATATCAATCACTTTTTCAAGAATTAAATCCAAGTAAACCAATAAAACCAAGTTTTCTTAGTATTCGATTCTTTGATATCAACAAACAGGCTCCAAATTGTCTTTTGTTTCTTTAAATTTTGTGTTCGAAATTCAAAAAAATACTATTGAATGAAATTGTGAATGTGCCAGGTTGCATAAAAACTTTTTGCTCGACCTAATATAAAATTTTAGCTAGGACCAAACGAAACTGAAAATACAAGGTGGGCCAATAGATGTGTCCAGAAGTGTATTTCAACAAAATTCATATAGCTGAAATAGTGTGTTGACTTCTGTCAGATATAGAAGGTCTTCCATATCCAATAATAGAAACTGCATTGTTTTCAAAAGAAAAATGCGAGAATGAAGCTCGAAATTAATATTTTCTTAATCCTTTTGAGGGTCTAATAATAATATATATATTTATGTGTAGGAGGTATGCCCATACTTTATTAAGAAACTTAATTATTTTAGCAATGAAATAATGAAAAAGTTATTTTATTTTTGGCCAGAGATATATACCAAAAAAAAATACAATACAAAGTAAAGTAACATGTCCAATTGCAGGATATGGTCTATATTGTGCTCTGATAGGACATGAGGTGCTTTTTATCCCTGAAACATTTTCCTTTAGGATAATTTTTGATTTTCAAAGCAGGCAAAGCCACTGGCTGATGCTAGTATCATATAAATCAAGTAAGTGGTTAAGAAGAATACTCATAGGCTAGTGACGCCATAACAAATGATTTATGCCGCCATCAATCAGTTCGACGGCTATAAATTACATCACTAATCGTAATGAAGTAATCTATTTTTGGTTAGCAATAACACATGAACGTAGACTACGTCACTGAAAACGTGTCGATACAGCACTCGGGCATCATATGAGTCATCAGCCAAAGAGTACGTGACACAGGTATACGTGACAGAAACAACGCCAAAGCTTTTCAAATAAGTCCTTGTTTCATATGTATTGTTCAGGTTCAGAAAAGCTAAGGGATTGTGGGAAAGACTCAACGCAGCCGTGGCATGCAAAGGGCAACTAAAGAACAGTGGTCGATTTTAGTCAGTAAGTCTTACACTCCCTCTCGCTCCAACCAGAGTGACAATTTTATGATATCCACCCCAAAAGAGTTGACAGAATTTCAAATACTTTAAAAAAAAATGTCAAATTCATAAAATATCCAATGCCCAAAATACAATCACACTGAAATATACTACAATATAATAAAAGCGAAAGTTTCTGAGAGTGTACGTGTGTGTGTGTCTGTATGTTTGTTACTTCTCCACGCTTGAACGGCTGAACAGATTTCGATGAAACTTAGTAGACCTATACCTAGAATAGCACATAAGATACTTTTTATCCCGGGAGTATGTTCCTTTGGTATTATTTTTTAAAAATCACGCGGGTGAAGCCGCTGGTAGCAGCTAATATCTTCATGACATGCCTATGGATTCCTAATAGCCAGACACTGCACCTTAAAAATATAAAAATCCTAAGGTCAAAGTAAATCAAAAAAGCTGCAAGTAAAATTTCTTTCAAGCGTAAGATTCGGAACTACTACTTGAAGTCCCCTCAACCTTAATTTTGTCTTCGTCATATATTATATTTTAAGTTCTGTTAATTATAATAATTTGCTATTTACCAGTTAGTATTTATTACTTTTTAACCCTTCAGATACCGTCAATTAGAGACACAATAGTAAGACAATAGATGCGCGGCCACCGGTGGTCGCTTGGGGATTCATGAATTAATTTCTTTTATAAGCTCCTAATTTCAATGATACTTCATTCCATTTTTAAACATCTAGTTTTTATTTATTGTGCACACCTATCAGTGTTGTCTTTTATAACCCAAAGGTTGACTGGTAGAGAATGCCATGTTGCATTAAATCCACCTATGTACCACCCCTGTACATGAAGTTTAAATAAACAAACTTTATTCAGTCAATTCCCAGAAACGGAATCGTTATATCGTAAGTCAAGAGAAACAAAATCACTTTGTCTTTGTATCTGAATAACATTTACTTTATCTTTGACGGTTTGTTCGCGTCATACACGGCATAAAAGCTTTCTCATACTTTCATCCCTAGGGGGAGGATCGAGTTTCGAAATATGTATCTTAGGCATAGCAGATGACAGGCTCTTGCCCGATTACTCGTGTGATGTATGGTGATAACACAATCATAATATGTCTGTATTCTTTTAAGGGTGACTACATAATTCGCCAATTCTTGTGTTAGGTTCTGTTCAAAAGGGTTATGTCGTCAATCGATTGCAATTAATTGTAATAGACACTGGGCAGTAAAGGAGCTGTGTTCTTGAATGTTTTTGGGTACTAACTTTTCCTTAGCTTAGGAACTCACGCCTTGTTTAAATAAAATCAAACTGTATACTAAAAAGTCTACGGCGCGCCACGCCGCCGTAGAGCCCCCACGGCGCTCCAAGGTCTACGCAGCTACGAAAGCAATGTGGTAATGTAGCGAACTTAATTTTATACATAGTTGTTTTAGAATAAAGAACTTAATATGTACTGTATAAAATTATAATAAGAAGTTGAACAACTTATAAAGTGGCAAAGTCTAAGAATAACTTTGAAATAAAAATGACATTAACTAGTACTGCCAGCAACTTCGTCTGTGTGAAAGTAGAAAATGATGCGGTTTCCGCATACTCCCGGGATACAAAGTATCCTATGTGATATTTTAGGACATTCTACCCGTGTACCAAATTTCATTCGAACCTGCTACTCGTAAGTCGTTCGAGCGTGAAGAAGTAACAAACGTACACAAACAGACACACTCGCAAACATTCACCTTTATAATATTACTATGATGTGATACATGCATCACATGTCTGTCTGCATGTCTGTGATGCATGTATCACGCTGGATTATTCGAAATAACCGTTATTTAAGATAATACAAAATGGTCTATCTGACTATCCCTTTTCAATATTACAATAATATTATAAAAGCAAAAGTTTGAATCTATCTGTCTATAGATACAAACTTGCTACTTCACACTTAAACTGCTCAACGGTTTTAAATTTTCATCACATTCTGGAATAGAAGGTACATAGAATACTTTTATCCTGGGAGTTACTATGTTCTCTCATTATGATTTTCTACTTTCACGAGGGCGAAGCAGCTCAGAAGCAAGTGTAAAATATATGTAACAGAAATAAGCGACTGCCAATTTTTTTCTTAAGATCCCAAGAGACTTGTAAGAAAATAAAAAAATAACTCGTTACTGACATTTTTCAGTAAAACTCAAAAAAACGATACGACTTTAATTAAGTAAAAGCCTTTGAGCCAAGCGCCGGCGAACTGTGCCGTTAATAAGTGAGGGCATAAGTAGTCATAATTGCTTATATTAAACGAAGTCTTTTACTAACGTTCTACAAAGTTTGAAGCCGTTTATACAAATTAGTTGATGTTAGGTTTATAAGGAAAGTGAAAAGGCTTACTGCAAGCCCTGGCCATCGCAGAGAAAAATAAAACAAAGCTGGCATTGTGGCAGGAATCCATTAGGTTCGGTGACTGTCTGTTCAAAACTGTTTGTTGTGCTCAAGACAGGGAAGAAAAACAGCCGTAATGGCCGTTAAAAATAAAACCCTACTGAATTATTAAAGCAAATTATTATCCTCTCTTGTACCGTGAACAATGATTAAATGTTCAACTTTGTCAATTAAATAGAATGATGTTTGAAAGTAGAGATAAATTATGCGCTACATTTATTTTATAACTGGCACTTGAAAGTAATGAATTACTATTTAGACTTAAAGTACGCAATAAATTAGCAGGAGTCCGTTTTTCAGCACCTGAAAGTGTCGGGAGGTACACAACTACGTCGAGCGTACTAATTATCAATCCTTTTATGCATAATGGATGTTCAACCCTTCCGGACAAAGCTTTTATCAATTCGGGCGATGAGTTTCCGTTCGGTAAGTTCTGTTTGATTCAAAAGGGATTGTCTAGAGTCGGCGTGAGTGAAGTGCCACGAGCCGGGTCGTCGGACGAAATGCAGCGAGTCCCTAATGTTTCGGTTTCAGTCGGGCTCGGGTTTCCAGTGTAACGGCGGGAGAGCTCCGAGCCGGCCGCTTGTCGCTCGCTCCCGAAACCACTCCGCGTAAATATACTACACGGAACATATACGATCGCTGATGTTCAAGACAGTTCTCGAACATAAGGTTGAAAAGTTTTTTAGAACAAGCTTTGAAGTGTCAGCGATGAATGTAGCAAGGATGACTTCGTTAAGTGCATAACAGCGTTGCATCGGTGAGTGCAGAATGTCATGTGTACAATTAACTGCTCACTTGCTTCGGAACACCACGGCATTTGAATTCCGAGCCCGTGTTCAGCATGTAGCGCTATTTTAGTAAAATTTGATGACGAGAACTTTAATGACAGCAAAATTAATTAGGAGTTCTGAAGTTTGAATATCACTTGTCTAAAAGCTTTCCTTCGTATCGATTAAAATATGATTGCTCTAAGTAATTAAAAATAAGTTCCTTCGTAAGAAATTATCTATAAACGCGATCAACACTGTTAAAGCCAGATTTTTTTTAAATTGATGTAAACTAGTGCTTAACTGCGATCCCACCTGATGGTAAGCAGTGATGCAATCTCTGATGGTGAAGCGCACTTTATTTATTTATTAATTTATGTACACACACAAACACTTAAAAAATAAATGGACAATACAGATAAAAGAGTACAAAGGTACTGCTTATTTCAAATGAATTTTTTTCCAACAGACCTGCGACAGGAGAGTTGGATGAGAGATGTAGACACAGTGTATACAAATGAGATAGAAAATTAAGAATATACCTATACTATATACACTTTAATTAGCACTTTGATTTTACGGTTAATCTTTTTGGATTGGCCTTGAATGGTAAGAGTCCATTACTTCTCATCAAGAAAGTAGAACAGTAAATGGTACAGAACTGTTGCCAGGGTGAGCTGAGCAATAATGGACCATTAGATTTCACCGTTTGCTGCTAATTTCGACTAATGACGAAATTGTCCTTGCCAAGGTCGGTCGTCGGTAAAAACGAATTTCACTATCAAATATTTTTAATTACTTACTGAAATAAATTAGTTAGAATGCCAACTGAAATAACTGATAACGTATAATTGAAATTTCTGATTATTTCATAAAATAATTCTGAGTTTAAATAATATTTGTGTAAAGATAAATTATTATTATTATTATAGTGAGCCCATATTGTCCCAGTGCTGGGCAGAAGCCTCGCTGCACTCCTTCCAACGATCACGGTTCCTCGCTTTCTCAGTCAATATAAATAAATCCTTAAAATTAATATATTTTTATTTATAACTAGCTGTCACCCGTGATTTTTTTCGCATTACCTCTCTTTTTGGAGAAATAGTGAAAAATAAATGTTATAAATTTTGGAGATAGTCCGGTTGTGTCCCCCCCGGTCCCTGTCGGTTAAAAGTAAGATGTGCGTCGTCATCCCCCGAGAATCAATCAAGTCGCATGCCCGGCGGTAAATAAAAAGTAGCTTAAGTTACCTTCTCATTATAACATTAACTATATTCAAGTGACAATACCGTGTAATTTAATTCAAGTGTTTCGAAGATGTGTTCTGTAGTTTTAAAACCCGTACACGAGGGAAAATCTAAAGCAGCCAAGGTACTCCTTGTAACATCAGCTATCCATATGTGAAAGTCACGTCAAAATCGGTGCAACCATTTCGGAGATTAACCGGAACCAACAGACACACAGACGACATTCAGAAAAATATTTAAATAAAATATTTTTTGCTAGGTATAGGTTATTGAATATAGTTATTGAATATAGTTTCATAATTATGCATTTAGTAAAAAAAATGATATAACTAACAGACCCTTTAAATTGATTAAATGTATCAACGTACAATGTAATTAATAAAATAAAACGATCTTCTCGGCACCTCAAGTCTCGATTGAAGATTAATTACCTACTGTTAACTAATTTGTAATGATTGCCTACATCAAACCACGGTGCTGTAATGAAAGCCAAATTTATTTAAAAATTAAATTAAAACGTTTGGAGTTCTCGATGTTTCCCTCGCTCCCTTCTTCGTTGCGTACATAGCTACCTAATTTGTCTTTTTTTCTGTTAGGGGGAAAGGAATTGTACTCTTTTTATGATGCTCAATGGCACATAGTGTATTTTCCCGATTTTTTTATATTTGATGGAATATACTATAATACAGAATATTGTTATACAAGCTACACAAATCAATAAAAAAAAATATCCCACAACCCTCTGAACTGATTATTTTGAGTTATGATCGCTCAAACTGCTCAAACCATACTTAAGAGCTAAATTTTGACAGGTTTTCAGGCTACAGTTTGAGAAATACTCAACTTCAAATGTTTAAATCAGAAATCGGGAGATAGTCCCAAACTAAGTAGAGTTTGTTGTATGAGTAGGTACTAAACGACTGATAGACATACTTTTATATTATATTTCTAAATATATACATACATAAAATAGACAAATTACACTCAGACACAAAACAAATTATCATGTTGACATCGTGAGATACTTCAATGTAATTGAAGTGTCTCTTTGTAATGTAAAAATATTTTTTTTTTTTTTTTTTTTTTTTTTATTTATTTTTTTCCAAATTCCTCAAATTTACATTTACATTTCTTTGCCTTACAGCGAAAACCTCTCAGGGTTTATCTGTGTAATGGCGAGACGCTCATTCTATATTAAAAGTGATATTATAAGTTTACAATTTTACCTGGTTATACATTAATTAAAGTCTTGTGTAAAGAAACGTTTAGATTTATACTTATAACTTTTCGAACTCGTTTTATATAATGTTTGTAGGTCTTCTGGAAGTTTATTAAGAAAATAAGGTACTAAATATTCTGCAACCCTCATTCCGTACACATTGTTGGCTTTTGGTAGAATGTATTTATTTTTGGGCGTAATAGATCTCAAAAAGTTCGGTCTTGTGTTTTCCGTTAGAAATTCAGGCTTATTGATTTCAGCAAGGGTGAAAAATTTTACTTTATTGAACACGTTCATAACATTACAGTATTTAAATATATCGTCGTCGCTGTTTTTAAATTTTTTTTTATATGTTTAGGTACAATTACTTTTAATATTCTTAATTGCAACTTATAAATATCTGACAAGTATGTATGGTAAGTCCTCCCATAGCTGCTGAGCCCATAGCTGATCACCGAGTCTGCCAAGGCCATATATAACATTCTTAGCGTTTTATAAGGCAACTTGTATTTTAAAATGCTAAGTTTTCCTACAATGGACCTCAACTTGTTGCAGACATATTCTTTGTGAGGACCCCAACAGAACCGGCTATCAACCATTAGACCGATGTACATGTGCTTATCGACTACTTCCAGTTGTGGGCAAGTGCAAGTCTTTGGCGCGCTATGCAGGCAGGAATGTTCATGTGCGATAACCGTTGGCGCAGTAGAACATTTATTGTGTGATGAATGTACGTGAACAATTTTTGTTTTAGATGCGTTTATTACTAATCCTACGTCATGCGCCCATTTACACAATTGATCGAAGTTATCTTGTAGGGATTTTTGAGCTTCACAGATGTTTTTATGAGCGACCAAAATACATGTGTCGTCTGCAAACTGGTATACAGAACCCGAATTTATAGTGTTAACCATATCGTTAACATACAACAAGTACTCTGTCGGTCCAACAATTGATCCCTGGGCTGTTCCTTGTGTGGATGAAACCTTTATACTAAACTCATTTTCTATTTTAACAGTAGTATATCTGTTTGTGTGATAATTTTTTAATAATTCTAACAAAGGGCCTTGTATTCCATTTCGCGATAACTTGTCGTAAAGTACATTACAACGAAGCATATCGAACGCCTTGCTAAAATCTATAAACAGTGTTAAAACATGTTTTTTTTCATTCAGGTGTCTATTAACTTCATCTGTAAACTCTTGTAATAATTGTGTCGTACTTCGACTTTTTTGAAATCCGAATTGTTTTTTGTTGATTATATTATGAGTTTGTAAAAAGTTATTCATTTCATTACCAATATAACGTTCTATGACTTTATCTATACAAGACAGTATAGTGATTGGACGGTAGTTGTTGACGTCATCACGTGGACCTTTTTTGTGTATTGGACGTATTACACCTATCTTTAAAAGATCGGGATATATACCAGTCTGCAAGCAACAATTAATTAAATGTGTAATAACTGGAACCAATTTATCCGAAATATACCTGATATCCTTAGCTCTTATTCCATCGTATCCCGGGCTTTTTTTATCGTTCATTTGCTTGATGATTCGCTCAATTATTTCTTCCCGCGCCGGTTTGACTCTTATCGATCTATCAGGAATGATCTCGTATGCTTTTTTGTCTAAAAGAGGTACATCGCAGGAGTTACTTAATTTCTTAACGTTATTATTAAATTCGGTCATAAAGGTGTTGGCTAATGTTAATGGATTCGTTCGAAAAGTTATCAGTAATAAGTGTTCAATACGTTGCATAACTTTGCCGGTTAAACTATTCACAATGTTCCAAATTTTTTTGGTGTTTTTAAAATTTTGAGAAACTTCCATCATTAAGTGTTTATTTTTTATATATTGTGTGTATTTATTAGTTTTATTTCTATATCTATTATATAACAATCTTTTTTGTGGATTATTTTCATCTTTGAGCCAAATATTGTATAGTAAATCACGTTTCATACACATCTTTTTTAGTCTTACATTTGCCCATCTACATTTGCTCCGTTTGCTAAAACTGTTTTTACGAACTGTAAATTTACATTTGTTATATATATTATTAAATTTTGTATGAATGAACGCAACAATTTCGTTTGGGCAACTGTATTGTAAGGGTATACCCCAGTCGATGTTATTCAACTCATTGTGCACTCTGCGATCATCTATCTTTGTTATTATTAATTGATTCGAAGCTAGTGAGTCATTCTTGTTTAGCGCGCCCATTATCGCACAACCGGTTATGCAGTGGTCAGCCGGCGAAGTATTAACGACAGATGTATAAATGTTATATGCACTAGCATTGCGAATAAACACATGGTCTATACATGACTTAGTTATTCGGTCACCGTATTTTTCTACGCGTGTATAAGAACTGACACCACTGATAAATCCCAGGGTGCACAACGAATATAAATATTGTTTAACTATAGGGTTACATTCTTTTAAATTTATATTCATATCTCCCATTATTATGCAATCCTGTTTTATCGGGCAATTCGCTACTATGGACGATAATTCATTTATAAATCGTAGTTTAGATGTGTCGGGCGGTCTATACACGGCACATAAACCAATTTTAAGACTATTTATATTTAGTTCGCCGGTCACACATTCAAACTCTTTTGTGCACAAGTTACTATATCTCATAAAAGATGCAGACTTATGAATATACAATAATATCCCTCCACCTCTTCTATTAGTTCTTAATTCTGAGTTCTTAATTTTTACTAAATGCATATGAAAAATGATGGTTATCCGATGGATGCGTGACGCACAAGACCGCTCGTTGTAGCGACGCTTGGGGGAGGCCTATATCCGACAGTGGACGTCTTTTGGCTGGTATGATGATGATTGATGATGCGTATGAAAATATATTATTATTATCTGATTCCTTTAACAGGCAATTTTTAAAACAAGTATTCGAAGAATTGACACAAACGCGATGTTATATGTGTAAAACTTGAATATTAGATAAAGCAAGACCATAATAGTTTCAAATTCTAAACTCCAACATCGACTACAAGGTACAATGGTGATTGTTAACATAACTTTGAAATCAGAACTTCGGCAACTTGTTTAATAGAAGCGTGTGTGTTTATGGTCCTAAATAAGATAATCGTAGCTTACAGACATTTCCTGCGAGCGCTGCGGATTGTTCGAACTCAAACTCATTTTACTTCACATAGGCTTACATAGGCACTAATTAAAAGTGTGAAGCCAGCGCACGGTTCCTTCAGAAAATAACCGGCAAGAAACTCTATGGTTACTCTACAAATGATTAGTTCTATAATATTTCCATATTAAAAAAAATATATAAATATGAGAGTACAGTGTTGACTGGTCAACTTTGTGATATCCAAAAGCATAATTAAAATAGTAATCTACGAATCCACGGAGTCTACATTGCTCTCACATTCACATAATAAAAAGAGGTTATAAAAGAATAAAATAAATGAGGTAGGTAGGCCTACAGTTAAAAAAATACTTATGAAATTAAGGTGGCCGTAATAATATAAAAAACCATTCCAAGAACAATGTCTCAAAAAAGTACAGCCCTCGCAATAAAGGGCAACTAAAGGAACCTGTGAGTTTTAGTCATTAAAATTCTGACAATCCTTCTCGCTTCACCCAGAGCAAAAGAAGTTATTTGATGAGTTCCAACATAAAAAAAAAACTTACACACGGTTTATTTACAGTCAGCTGTCACTAGAACAAAGCAACGGATTTTCTTTCATTGCATTTTATATGATGTTTACTTTCAAACGTTACATCAAACGTGCATGACTGCGTGACG
This sequence comes from Mythimna lalbum, assembly GCA_949319445.1. NCBI lineage: Eukaryota > Metazoa > Arthropoda > Insecta > Lepidoptera > Noctuidae > Mythimna > Mythimna lalbum. The sequence continues at coordinate 16,208,862 of OX439346.1, read as the reverse complement.
TATGTAAACAGAATGTAAAGTAATTTTGAAATAAATATCATGTACGAACATACATATTCATGCGAGCTCAGGTCTACTTTTTATACACACCTTGCTGTATCTATATACTATGCGTTCCAAATGAGAATAGGATCGACGGCCATGTTGTGACGTCACGTCGTACTGTCAAATCGAAGAAATTTTGATAAAGTTTAAGAACTCAGAGATGAGTAAAATTTAAAAACTGGATTCAGATTAAACTTTTTTCGTTCACAGTTCGTAAATTAATTAAATTTTTCGTAAAATAATTAAAGTTTAAAACTTTATTTCCTTGATTTGACAGTAAATCGTGACGTCACAACATGGCCATCGATCCTATTCTCATTTGGAACGCCTTGTATATAAATATGAATAACTGTTTGTTAGTCTCGCTAAAACTACTGACCAGATATTAAACTAAACTTTTATATAGAATGCAGTAAGTTGGAAATGTAATGTCTTAATGTGTGTATTATTAAGATAAGGTACTTGACTTAATAATAAGCTTGTTAATAAATTCCTATCATCATCATCATATCTACCAATACACATCCACTGTTGGACATAGGCCTCCCCCAAGTTGCTACAACGACCAATCCTGTGCGCCTTGCATCAACCGGACTCTCACGACCCTCACCTTGTCATCGATGCGGGCTCGCGGACGGCGAGCCATGGGTAGCTCGCTGTCCGATGGTCCGGTAATGGACCGAGTCCAAGACGTCGACGGCGCGCACTGTTCCCGCGCGCCTCAAGGAGTTGTCAGCAGCAGGAGGGGCCCAGCTGGGATATGAGCCTACTGGGGACAGGGTTGTCCGAAAGGGAACTCGTGCCCCGGTATGAAGGCTAGAAGGAACGGCGCGGGGTTTTTAGTCAGTAAGAGTCTGACACTGTCTCCCGCTCCACCCAAGAGCGGGTTTCGTCAAAGATGATTTTCCCCGACGACAAAAAAAAAAAACCTTGTCATCGATCCACCTTGCGAAAGGCCTACCAAAGTCAACGACATATTTTTTTTTTAACAACTATCACACAACGCCCGAACGCCGTCTAGTCCCAAGATAAGCAGAGCTTGTATTATGGGTATTTCTAAAAACATACATATTATAGTTAAATTACACCCAGACACAGAACAAATGATCATGCTCATCACATAAACATTTGTCCTGGGTGGGAATCGAACCCACGACCTCCGGCATAGCAGTCAGGGCCACTAACCACTAGATCAACGGGCCAGTCGAATTCTAATGAATCTAATTAAAGCAACAGGAAGGTTCCTTTGTTGAGTAATTAAAAGACCAAAACAGAGAACCAATGTTCAACAAATTAGATTATAATCTTCCAGTAATCAATATCACCGCGTCACCTTATACCTTACCACCACCTACAGCATTACCTTTCACTTTGATTTTTTCTTCTCCTGGCTTAATTATATATTTGTTATTTAATATTTTGTAATGTATATATTTGTGTTGTTATTTCTTGTCAGTATTATTTTTGATGTTGTCTGTAAGGAATTGCCCGCACCTTGTACACTTATTTTTAATAATGTTTGTCCTATATTTTTTGTATATGTTCTATAAAGAATATATAATAATATCACTAAATAACATCCATCGGAACCTTCAATATTGTTCGGTTGAAACTAAATTAATCTAGTGTGGGCAACTGAGTGTCGCAAACTTTTTCAATAGCCGTCTAGCGACTGCGTTGTTGGGTCTCGCCGTCACTACTCTAACATGGCATTCATATAAAAGAATCCCAGTTAGGTTCTACATTTTGCAGTTCCACTTTTGAGTGAAGTTTCGATTACTTTTAGATATTTGTGCTTTATAGTCCAGCTGTGGCGTGTAGTAGATGTCTACAGCTACTGCCTGTGGGTTTGTCTATGTGAATGTAGAATATATTGTATATCTATGTCACTCAATCATAAAATTCTACTGGGGAAAGAATTTTTAAAATTGGTCCAGTAGTTTTTGAGTTTATTCATTACAAAAAAAAATACAAATCTTTCCTTTTTATATTATTAGAACATTCCCATTAAATACTTTAAGAGAAATGATTAAAGATAAGATTGTCCATATCACGGAGTAATCCGTGGTCCATATAAATATCATTCTTAGTCTTTATTTTTATTCAATCAAAATTAATAATAATTAATATTATCATTCGTCTAATAGATTCCGGTCCAATTGTTGATTGGACCGGAATTAGGAAATTTTTCAGAAAACTTCCAGCATTTTCCACCAGTTATCGGGAAGCCTAGCCATTGAAATTTAACTGCGAATAAATAAATAACAAGAGTCATTATTATTCCCAAACGTCGAGTTACAAATACATTTCGAAATCAACTCATCGGATTTTGCCGACCAACAATAAAAACGAATTCAAATTGACGATTCCGATTCAATATTTGATATTAAAATAGCATTGATTGACGCTCGTCAACTTCGAGGAAAACTTGGGGCTGCAAAGATAAACATTTCATTTTAAATTTTACATTGGTAACACCTTTGCTATAGAAATAAATAAAAATGTAACACAAAATAATTAAAATTGTTGTACCTACCTTTACAGTACCGATCTAAAAAAAAAAAAAATTAATTGTTGTACCTATCTAAGTATCATAATTATGGTACCTATAGGTAGGTACCATTATGCCTGGTGACCAATGATAATATCTACCCTGAATAAGAAGTGGCATTTGTTCTGTAGTGAAGTAATAATGGGCTGGTACTAATAGATATTTGTATGTTAAGATCAGCCTGAAACAATATTTTTATTTTTTTTAATAATCTATAAATATATAAATATTATAACTTATCCCACCAAAAACATTTCATGTAAAATGTTGCCAAGATGACCACATAAGGTTTGCCCTGTGAAAAAGATGTCAGATCTCATGTAGAGCCAAGCTTCTGAATCTACACGGCCTAACTTCGCTACCATCGTGGAGGTGATGCGAATATTTAGTTTCTGAAGTAAGTAACGAAACAGCCAAGCCATACATTTTTACTGATATGTAGAATTTATGAAGTTATGGTCTGTAGAGTTCAAGAAAACTAACCACTCGGTGCAAACGAGCCACCGACCACAGCCACTGATGGCCAGCGACAGCGACTTAACACACTTTTACATACATATGTTTAGTATAGACGTCCGCACACGTGTAGCCGGTGGCGGATGAGTGCGAGTGCTACGGCAATATCCACGATTTGCCACTTGTGGCCACTCCGAGCCACACAAATCGCCGACACCCGCCACTGTCGCACTGCTCCACCTTCCGCGCAGTTAACCGTTAGCCGTTCTATATATTGCACGCGTCACCATGGAGCGCGACGGATTGATTAATTCATAAGACTGCGCGGCTGGGAGCGGATTATACAATGTGGCGGCTTCTGAACGCCGGTGGCTGTCGCTCGCTTCTGACACTGTTACAAATGGTGGTGCGCGGCAGCCACCGATGGCTGTGGTCGGTGGCTCGTTTGCGCCGAGCCTTAACAAATATTCGCGGCTATTATTAAAAGTCGAGCGCTACAAAGCTACAAAAGAATATACAACAAATAGGATTATATTACCTTTGTTCGCATACAATATAATACAATTATGTACGTGTTACAATAAAGAACAAATTGGCAACACGAGGATCTAGCGAATATACTACGAGCGCGAGCTCCGCATAGCAGCGAACACTTCAAGTGTTCAGCGATACTCAACCTTTTTCGTTACGTTTCATTCCACCCTCTTGTATCATTTGAAGCGGTTTTATTGCCAAGTGACGATTCTTACTGGATAGGTAGATACACAACCTGATTTTTTTGATACTGTCCAAATTTTTCAAGACAGTGTCTATTAATTTAACAAGATTTTTGTTATTACTAATAGGGTCGCGCTTGACTGCTATCTCACCTGATGGAAAGCGATGATGTGGGCGACTTACTTGTTCGCGCTTACCTAGAACTCTCTTCACTCTTGACATAAAGATTCCCGGGTTTTAGCCATCAGAAAACACAGACTCCGCCAAAACAAAACAAAATTTTGTTTTTGTTTTGAACTTAAAAATTCAAAACGTTCAGATTTTTCGTATTTACCTTTTAAAAAAACGTAGCTAAGTAAAAAAACAAAAAATTGAAGGGGAATACGCAGATTTAGAATAGATGCGCAGCGTTTGCCAACATTTCTCCAAAAACCATAAGTAATGTTGGCATAGCTTTGAAGCTTGTATAGGGTAGTTGAACAGTGATGGCCTTATGATTGATTATAACCCATTCGTGTTGCTAGATAGGACGCCTTAGTCCCAGCGTGGGAACGTTATAAGGCTGATTATGCTTTTTCTTACAGGGTGATCCACTTTATATATGAAACAAACTGACTGATGTACTGGCTGATGGTCTCGTATCGGAGCGAGGAGGAGTGGCAGGCGGTCGCCTCCTTCTGCGAAGCAGTAATGCTAGCAAAGGAGGAGGACGACCGCATCAGGCAACGGCGCCCCCGCCGCCGCCGCCGGGATTCCGATCCCGATTTCCGACCACCGTAGACGCGGGCTCGCGGACGGCGAGCCATGGGTAGCTCGCTGTCCGATCGTCCGGTAACTGTCCGGACCGAGCCAAGGCGTCGACGGCGCGCACTGTTCCCGCGCGCCTCAAGGAGTTGTCAGCAACAGGAGGGGCCCATCTGGGTCGAAGCCTACCGGGGTCGGGGTTATCCGAAAGGAAACTAGAGCCCCGGTATGAAGGCTAGAAGGAACGGCGCGGGGTTTTTAGTCAGTAAGACTCTGACACTGTCTCCCGCTCCACCCAAGAGCGGGTTTCGTCAATGATGATTTTCCCCGTCGAGAGAAAAAAAAAAAAAAAAATGGTCTCGTATGATTAAATATTACAAGTTTGCTGTATGGACTTTAAAAGACAGACGTTCAGTCTCTTTTAAAGTCATTACAGCAAACTGAAAAAAACTCTCTTTTTTTTTGGAAAACACGAGCACATGAGTTGTACTGTGTACATGAGTTGTCGATACCAATGAGTTGTACCGTGGCAACAATACGTCAAACTTACAAACGATACGCAATATGACGTAGCAGGCCTAGAATTACTGACGATTTTATTATTAATTGTAAAAGTGCTGCACGATAAAGAATATTATATAATACGAAATGAATGATCTGTGTATTTTTGTTTGTCCTGCTGGGAAATTTTGCCTCATGGGGAAAGTTGACCTCTGGTACGAGCGTTTACGGGATATAATTTTCAAAGTGAAAGCTATTAAACCAATTTCATTTTACTGATATTGCCTACCTTTTGAAACGCATAGTTTGCACGTTGGAACTCATAATTTGAGATATCATAATTCTAATTATGACTGATAGGTATTAAAGAACAAAGCAAAGAAAAACATGTAAAACAACAACAACACACCACAACATAAATAACAACACAACATTCCTTAAATGTAAAATCTATTTGAATTTAAGTTCGATGCAGTTTCAGCAAACGGCGACCTCGTATGTAAAGGACGTAATATTCTACCTGGAGAAGAATTAATTTAATACAGGTATTAATTACTGTGTGTTTAGGGCCTGCATATAACTCGGCGGGTCGAACACGAGCCCAGGTTAGCTACCTGATTCATCTCCATCAAACGACACTTACAACCTACGCTTGTAACAGCCGGTACTCTGCAAATTATGCACGAACATGGAAACTAAATTTAGTCATGTTTATTCCTGTTTACGAGTTTACGTGTACATGTTTATTTTGGGATTATCCGGCTGATTCAGATTCTAAATTAAAGTCCTAATGAAGACCATATCAATGAATTTACGAATGCAACATTACTGCTTACAATATCGGTGGAATCCGAAATTCTGAAATATTACGGCGCGTTGGTCTAGTGGTCAGTGGCCCTGACTGCTACGCCGAAGGTCGTGGGTTCAATTCCAACCTAGGACAAATATTCGTGTGATGAGCACGATCATTTGTTCTGAGTGTAATTTATCTATATTATGTATGTATTTAAAAATATATAAGTATGTTTACCTCATGTCTAGTGCTTATAGCACAAACTCTGTTTAGTTTAGAACTAGATTACGCTGCTTGAAAGTTGTGGAATATTATTATTTATTGGCTATCCTAAAATTATGATTTCTCATGTCTTTGTTGGTCCTAAGTCTTGATTTCCATTACAAATACAGGTGTGAGGATGACACGGTCAACGACGTCACCGCCGCTGCGCCTGCTGGAGCGCTTCGCCAACAGCACACCAGCGCCAGCCACCAGCACAACGGCCAACAATGTTGGCGCACCAGTGCCCAAGCCCAGCGCCAACAACAAGAGGCCCACGCCCATAATTATATACCCCACGGGTAAGATAACAATAACATAATCTTTGATTATACTCGTAGGTAGATACATCATTCCATCAGCGATGACGGTTAACAAAGCAGTCCAAAATGCAAATGGTATGAGTTAGTGAAAACTGACGTAGTCAATCCCTATCTCGTTTCTTCCATTCCGCAGATAATACGTTACTTTTTCTTTCATATGTCATATGTCATGTCTAATATGTCATTTTTTTTTTCATGATATATTCTAAGTACTTAGCTATATTTATTTTATATAAAATGGCAAATCAAAATTACATTAATTCCCGCTTTGTTTTATAAACAAATGTGTGGTGATAACAATAGCGGCGCAAAAGAGGATGTTGCTGTCCATCCTTGTAATCCCATATCATCCCTGAGGATCCAACCTATCCACCCCTTAGCACACAGCCAGAACTTTTCCGTACCAGACTACGGGGAAACCAAATAAACATCCTGTTTACCCCCATAATCCCCAACGTTTATACTAAGCACATGATATTTATAAACGCAAGGGCAATTTTTCCGGACTGATATGTAAGTGGGACAGGTATTTACCTTCCTTTGGATGTTATCTAAAACGAAAAATTCATGATAATGGAGGGCCGATGGCTGGTTCACAAAATGGAAGATAAGGTTCCATGTGAATTGCCTCGTTATATTTTCACGACCTTTCAACTTTCTGGAAACACCTTAAGGCTTATATTGTCACATAATAATTTACCAAATTCGACAGCTATACATATTTAGTTTGTTCACTTTGAGAAGGGGCAAAATGTCAAGCAAACAGTCCCATCCGTCCCTTTCAGAAGTTATTTTAGAATACACGTAGTTTTCAAACATACCCTAATGACGGTAATTTCCGTTGATACAGCCAGGCTTTAAGTGAGCTGGGATTTGAATCTGAAATAGTGAAACACATACGTCTAATTTTGTCAAAACTCTTGAAAGGAAATCGTAAGTAATCCTTACACATGCGGCAAAATAATTATACCCCTAATAATTGTTCTCTTAGAAACAGATTAGCCACCAATTAATTACATACTTATGTAATTGCATAGTTATCTGATAGAAAAGTCAAAAATAGAATCTAACTGTTCTAACGAAGAGGTCACCTCGTCTCGCGGAAAGTACTGATGGGTCCGGATCTGGTGGAGAGCCAGTTCAGTTTTCAGGGAGCTCTTCACGGTGGACGTCGTCATGAGCGTGCTAGCTCTTACGACGGAAGATGCGGTGTTTCGGGGTCGGGTCGTCATGACGGTGTCTCTTGACATCGCCTATGACTTAAATTATGACTTAAATAGAGCCCTAAGCAGTCCCTTCCTAATGCAGCTGTATTAAGAAGAAACTTTGGTGTCACCGGAGGTCGATCTACCTCTGTCAGGTCAAAGGCAATTTGATGGACACGATCGTTCACCAAAAAGAAAAGAACTGGCGAAAGATTTCGTGCGGTGTACCACAGGAATTTGTTCTGGAACCTGAAAAATACGAGTATTGGTCCTCGAATAGTACTTTTTTCGTTAAAATTGTCTGTAGCTTGTCTTCTTAAGGAGTTTTTAAGACGTTTTGCGGCCCACGCAATCTACGGTCTTAATGTTTTTGGCCTACCAGTGACTTTAAATTTGACACAGCTGCCTTAGAAGTAGCTGATTCAAACGTGAACAAACCAAGTACTTCCCAAGTACAACTGTAGCGTGTCTAATGACTGCCCACAAAAGTGATTAAATAGTTAATTTGCAGCAACTCAATCGTGTAAGTTCAATGGTAATCGGAATCTGTTTCTACTTCACGTTCCAATGTGAGAAACAAAGTTATCGGCTCTTACATACCCCTGATTAAACTGGGTGGTCCGATCGATACATTACGAGCATTGTGAACACAATTCAAGAATTAATGGTTTTCCGTTGAGTGTTTGTAAAGCTGACAACATAATTACATAAAACAAATGTATTTTCAGTTATATTAAGTAATCGTTTAATAAAACTAGCTTTTGCCCGGCTTCGCCTACGTACATAAAATATATGTCACTCAGGAATAAAGCAGCTTTCTATCGGTGAAAAAGTTCGCGAATTTTTTTTCTTTCAGAGATTACTTCCTACAAACAAAAAACAAACCTTACCTCTTTATAATAGTTTTTATTTTGTTTTATTTAAGTAACCAACAACGATACACAATGTTACAGAGTAAGTGCTTTAAAGTAAACTATGGCTAATAACAGGTTCCCCTTTCTTACTGGAATAATAATATAACATGCGAACGGATTAATAAAAGAAAATTATCAAAAAGAAATGTACAGTTACAATTTTGCTTGAAGTTAATTTTGGAAAATTATTGAAATAAAAATTTGAAAAAGTAATAAAATAAATAAAATTATGGGAGGTTAATTATCAGTCATTTGCCTTCAGCGTAGATTACACTCAATGTTACCTCGTTTCAATCGTTCATCAATGTAACGCTATCTTGTACGCAAGCGTTTTGCGTCACTTAATTGTTACGGTCTCGACTTTTCAAGCTTTAAAAAAAAAACTATCCCATACTTTGAATGACTACTGTATCGTAGGTGCGTTCACAAACACGTAAACTCACATACACAAACCACCAAGATTCGGAAAAATGATGTGAAGATCATTAATTCAAATATTTGTTCCGAGCGAGGATCGAACCCGCGATAAGCAAAGCAAGCAGCAGCCAATCGCTCAGCCATAGCGCCAACCGAACCGTATATTTTTTATTTTGCCAATTTGTTGCGAATAATTTATTGTTGTTTTGACACTTACATCAAAGCGGCGTTAGCCTAACCGTAGTTTCCCGCGTCGACGGCGCGCTGTGTTCCACACGCACCTTTACGAGATGTCAGCAAAATTGACGGGGCAAGTCAAGGTCGATGCCTGCTAGGGCTGCAAATTGCTCGAATGATTTACCGTGGCTTTCGGAAAGGGGAAGTCTGACACTCTCTCTCGTTCGACCCAATGTGGGAAAAGTAGAGAGTATTAAAATAGAACTACAATAGACCGACGCACACGAGTAACACGCCTGATTTGTATGTAGAACAACGTCACGTGGCGTAGATCACGTGTAGCTCTACAAGTCTAGTTTCCATGTAAAATGTATGGAGACCGACGCGCCCCTATCGGCGTGTGTGGCACACGTACCTATAACGTGTGCCTGGCATCAAGTAAAAAAAAGACAAACAAATTTGCTTCCAGCATCGCCTTCAGTTGCTCAAAATGTTCCTTCTTACCACTGGGTTCATTTATGACTTCAAATTATTTAATCGATCCTTCGATTGATTTAACACCACAAGCCCAAGTTTAAAGCCCAACCAAAAAGAAAAGAAGTTTGTAGAAATAATTTAGTTTGTAAAAAAAGATTTAGCTCCACTATTTAGACTCCAGCCTTAAGCAGCCGTAAAATTTAAGTTGAAAGTCATTTGTTTTTCAAAGAACTTGAACCTGTTATCGCGATATTTGAATAGCTCCATTATTGCAGCAAAATATCCTGGAGGCTTAAAATTTGCCTGATTATTATCACGAAGTGGGGCGGCAGTTTGGGTTGCCAACGTCGTCATAATGCCGACCGGCTCGTTTTGGGAGGAAAGTGAAAAAAATGAAAAAGTAATTAGGATGGAAGGGGAAGTTACGTTCCCACGAAATATTCTCCATTTTTAGACTGGAAAGGTTGATTTAATTACCGAGATCAGTGTCAGATTTATTTATGAAATGAAACTGGAATGTTTTTCGCCTATATCTCAAACTGGCTTCTGTCAGCGGCTTCTCTCACGTGAAAGTAGAAAATATATGGTGGTGATAAAGATTTTTTTAAATCAGTTCAGTAATTCTTTATTTTAATTTATTTATCTACCTACACTAATATTATACAAAGGTAAAGTTTGTTTTTATATATATTTTTTTTGTTTGTAAGAGATCTCTGAAAGTACTGGTCCGATTCCGTCCGAGGAAGCATTTCATGTACGCGGCCGAAGATACCCTCTTTATAATATAGAATATAGAAAAAAAACCTCTTTATAATATTTATATAAATAGACCTATAGAATAGCCTGTTTGTTTATTATTTCCGCTTCTTAGAAGCAGCCATTTCTAATACAGTTATATGATTGCCTTAGCTGTATAATTTCCCACATTCAGCAGCCGTAAAAGCAATATGTCGTAACATGCCCTACAGCCTGCAGACCCTGCAGTGCTGGGACAAACAGCCGGTGTCTTGTTTAATATTGGTCTCATTTATCGCAGACAAGGCTGCACACTTAGGGCGTTATCACACTAGCGGTTTGCGAGCGGTTGTGAGGCGGTAACACGCCGCGGCTACACAGCGAAGACGTTGTGGACGCTTGGAAATTCGCAACGTTTTCAACTCGTGTTTGTAACAAGTTAACCACGTACAATACTCAGTATCAAAATGGATTACGAGGAGGAGACACTGCTGTTGGTTTTGTTAGTTCGAAGATGCTGGAGGCCCACACCTTGTTGCCGGACCTCGTTGCACGTCTGCAACAAATTCGCCGTATACGCGGCGTGTTCGTTGCGTGCCCGTAACGTGTCCGTTACGCACCCGCTCCGCTTTGAGTACGCTCGCAATTTGCTAGTATGTTAAAGCCCTTAGCTGCCTCGAGCTTCCACATCATAAGTGCTACACAAGTTGAAAGCTCGGCCGTTTTGCTCTACTGACTTTAGATAATAAAAGAGTATTTTTAGACCAAACGACGATGGAAGAAGTTTAATTTCTTATTAACCGACTTCTAAAAAAGGAGGATGTTCTCAATTCGGATGTTTGTATGTTTGTTCGCGCATAACTTCGTCGCTGGCCAACCGATTTGAAAAATTATTTTTTTGTTGGAAAGGGCTTCCCAAATGATCCCATAGTCACCAAGTTGAGATCTGATGATGGAATCTTGGCGAAATCGAGGGAACTCCTTAAATTTAATTCAATTTTTTAGTGAAGTCGGTTAGTTTTTTTTTTATAAAAAGGTTTTTGTATATTGTATTTTTTTAATTGATATAAACCATTGCTTGACTGCGATCCCACCAGATGGTAAGCAATGATGCAATCGTTAATGGTGAGGCGCACTAGCTTATTAGTTCTTTGAAATAATATCCAGTGCTAAAAAAAGATTTGAACATGCGCTTCTAGAACTTTGTTTATTATAATACTAGCTTTTGCCAGCGGCTTCGCCCGCGTACATAAAATATAGCCTATGTCACTCAGGAATAAAGCAGCTTTCTATCGGTGAAAACATTTTAGCAAACGGACCAGTACTTTCAGAGATTACCCCCTACATACAAACTTACAAATTTTACCTCTTTATAATATTAGTATAGAAGTATAGATTAATTACATGCTAATATTAATATTAGCTACATATACAAATTATAAAAGCGAAAGTTTGTGAGTTTATGTGTATATGTGTGTGTTTGTTACTTCTTCACGCTCGAAAAGCTGAAGCAATTTGGATAAAATTGAGCACACGGGTAGATCATGTCTTGAAATAGCACATAGGTTACTTTTTATCCTGTATGTTCTTTGGCACAATTTTGTACTTTCAAGCGAGCGAAGCCGCTGGCAGCAGCTAGTTTTGTTATTAATAGTTTAAAGTAAGTAAATGAGACATATTAAATAGCAGATTATCCTATTAAGGTGCTTTAAAAATGTAATATAAAATTATTTAGTATCCAAGTTGATACGAGTAACAGTGCTATGAGTTCAGGCATATTTAATTAAATATGCTTCAGTCAAATTTAATTTAATTAAGTTCATTTTTCAAGTAAAATTAACGTAGCTTTAACCAGTCTTGGCTTGTTTTAAACTTCGAATGCTCGAATCTCTATCGATCAGCTGTTTTTGACAAACGAAATGAGATGGAGAATTAAAACTGTCTATTTGTTTTTAATTAAAAATTTCAGCGATTGCTAATTACTTTTTGAAAGTTTAACTTTTAGAGTTAGCTGCAAGCTGTCAAACTATTTTATTAAATAAGTTTTATACATATATTTAGTTTTCTTAGTCATCTCAAAAGTCGACTGTACTTTTGATTTTAACGAATTTAAACTTAGAATAGACTCAGATTTGAAATACGTGAATGAAATATCGTTCTGCAAATAAGCTGTAGAAAATGGTTAGGTACTGGAAAAAAAAACTAACAGTAACATATAGCGTATTGAGTATTCCTCATGATGTAAGTATGTTACTTCTTTACGCTCAAATGGCTAAACGAATTTGGAAGAAATTTATCACACGGCTACACCATGTCCTGGAATAGCACAGTATAAGATGACTAACTTTTTATCCCGCGATCATTTTCCCTTAGGATAATTTTCTATTTTCACACAACCAAAGCCGCTTGCAGAAGCTAGTTTAAAATATAACGAAAATATGAAAAATATTAGGTAGTCATTAGTGACTCACTATCGCTTCGTCAGCGCATTTGCTCACTCATTTATCTGGAACAAACTGTTCAGAAAAATATTTATCTCTAGACTCCATTTCACTTTGCCCCCATTTCCAAGAACTCATAGCTATATTTAAAATCGGTATACAGTAATTCATCCAACCAGTGTATAAACACGACTAAATATTTATGTCTTATGTAAATTTTATTGTAGATCTGTACCACCGTGCGTTGGATGCCGACGTACATCTGAATTTTTTACGAACCCAAATGTACATTTAACAATAAGTTTTGTATTCAACAGTCAAGGTGCATGTTGACACACACCTGTGGATGAAACACAAATATGTAGATGAAACAAAAACACAAATAGTGAAACAAAAATTACGCGGCTTATTTTTATTGCCTCAATTCCGTACATTGTTCATTCATACCCTGCTTGGTACATGTATACTCGGCCCCACTTTTCGCCGCCCTTTGTTTATGGGAAATTACTGGAGGAATAGGCTATAATCCCACTTTTTTATTGTTCCAGTGACACCGGAATCGATAGTAGTGCCGATTGTATCGTGCATATTCGGCTTCCCATTGTTAGCTCTCACCGTTATCTGCTGCTTGAGGAGGAGAGCCAAAATGGCGAGGTGAGTTACGAGCATATTGTAATGACAAGGACATAATGAAATCACACGCCATTTACTTAACCACTACGGTCGTATACTTGGCCGGCCCGATAACGTAATGTTCTCCACGATAAACCCTTCAGGGATCGCTCGTTCGTTTTTAGGTCAAATTTCGATGATTTAGGACATTGCGAGACGTTTTGCCGTGCTACTTAATTCAGGGCCTCTTCTGCGACTTAGGTGTTCGATCGAGTAAATAATAAGTTGGATAAATAAGGTCAAATACCTATCGTATTTCTTATTTGCATAATATTGAGAAAGCTATGACGCGTTAGATTTTGGTAAATGATTTCGCCTTACACGTAGAGATACGCTAATACTCCATATATGCGCTCCGCGAGGGGAGCAGTAACACGTAATGTGTGTGATAATGATGATCGATTCCGCCGAGATCGCGTACGGCTGTTGTTAAATTCAGTTTCAGTGCTCCTACGGTTTATTTGAAGCAATTTTGCGCACTGCAGATTAATAAAGTGAATATTTTATCGCATGGTACTGGAATAGAGGTCGTTGTGCCTAATAGCTGCAGGTATGTAGGCAGGTAGAAGTAGAAAAACGAGATGGTATTCTAAATTTAGATAAGTCGAAAGACACAAATTTTAATTACTGTATTTAGCATCTTTATAGGGTATCACATCCAAAGAAAAGCATTCAAGCTCTGGGGTCACTTTAAAACATCTCTCTGAATATACTGCAAAATACTCCTGAAGGTAAAAGTCTCGCAAACCCATCCGATCTCGATACAAATCCAAGTGGTCACTTATCTTCAAATCCAGATACCCGCAGCGGCACTTTCCTTCAAGTGTTTAGCTCAAACATATTTTCAGGGAACGTGCGAGGCGACGGAACTGCGAGCTGGACCGAGGGGAGCTGTCAGTTGTGAAGATGTCTCCCGTGAGATCAAAGCCCAGAGCTGTCAGTCTGATCCGGTCGCCTCGTCCGCCACCCACGCTGGAACTGGACACCGTCCTTGAAGAACGCTCCGACCCTGAACAGACCACACTCTCACAAGTACGGTTAAACCATATTTTATATTTTGCATAGACAATGGACTGAGTATTTCCTATCCAGCTGTGAAGTGAATGCAGGGAGATAAAATTATTGTGCGGTTAGTTCTCGTAGTTACGATTTTGACATCTCAGGCTTGCAGTCTTACAACTTTTAAAACAAGAGACAGATCTACGAGTATATTGGCAGCACACAGGCCTTTTTAATCTTTATTAAGGACCTTTGTGTTGTGTGTTTGCCATTCTGTTTTCGCCTTTTTAGGGTTTTGTACTCAAAAGGTTAAACGGGTTCCAATTACTAAGCCATCGCTATTCATCCGTCTGTATACTTGTCACGAGGCTGTATCTCAAGAATCGAAATAACTAGACAGTTGAAATTTTCACAGATGATTTATTTCTGTGTTCGCTATAAAAATTAAAAACAGAATAAAATAATTATTTATGAGATACAACAAACGTGACTTATTACCCGTTTTTTGCTACAGATGTAACCGAATGGTACCGAATCTTCTGTGGGCGAGTCCGACTCGCACTTGGCTAGTTTTTTCATAATTATGATAATATCCATGTTAGAATTCTTACAATGCTAGAATTCATCGTTTGTTTTAACACTGAAATGATAATTGGAATCTTTTGAATGTGCGATAAATTCTCAAATAATATTTGTACGTCTCCATTGTGATGTTGACAAAGGTCGTGGGTCCATCCCACGACCTTCCTCCCTTTCTGTTCTCATTGACGACATACCACTAAAGGTAATAATAATTTAACTGTCTTATAGAGCAATTCATATGAAATAAAATCTGCCCCAAACCATCATAATCAAGATAAGCCTGGAGACAGACCATGTTAACACCATCACCAAGTGACATCCACCAATATGCACTGGGACCACGTGGTTGATTATGGCTCATTCCCTCTCCTAGAGAAGAGGCATATGTCCCAGCAGTGGGAACATTACAAGACTGATTATGCTATTTTATTTTGCTATAATTTCTGTACCTAGCAGATATAGGGTGACTGGTAATTAGTGACCGATACTTATACACTTTATTGTAATTAAAACTTTTTTTGTATACTCATTAGTTACGCAAATTCGCGCGCGCGCTTGCGACCATTAGCTTATAGACATAGCTGTTAGACGCGTAACGCTGTTGTCTTATGCACCTTACCTACAATATTGATAGTGCACCCGCGCTTGCAAACCCATCGGTGTGTGTATGTAATCAGTGTAGGTATTTGACATGTTCCGGTTAAATAATAAGTATATAAAAACGTTTCTTTGGGAAAGTTGTCTGTTATCATGAGTACTATAACGTGCTTAATTATCGGTCACTAATTACCAGTCACCCTATATGCTTGTACATGTAGCGTAGTAGTGAAAAAAGGGCATCAAGCTTATCTTTACTAGGATTTCTATTTGAAGGTGGAGGTGACACCCGACCGGGAGGTGGGCACGATACTGTTCGGGGCGGTGGGCGCGATGGGCACGGCGGCGACGGCGTGCGCGCGGGACAGCTAGCGGCGCGGCTCGGTGCAGCCCGGCGCGCGCTCGCCGCTCTGGGCCGCACTCACAAGCCAGCCGCTCGACGACGACCCCGACGACGACGATGCCGCCGCTGACGACAGCTAGCAGCTGGACGAGCGCTCCATTGTCGACATCGGCGAGCGCATGAAACTCTTCCTGGACATTCCTCTTCGATTCTAAACCGTGAACTTAAACAGTGCTCATCTTCAAATACTACTCGAACAATTACTCGATTATCTGATTTCTAAACGATGTAAATAAATTCACAAAGGATATCCGACTTGAATCAATTCCGTCTGGATTCATTAGATGTATATACCTATGTCAATATTGAAATTCAATATTGCGTGAATCGATTTCTCTTCCAGCGTACAAAGTGTTAACCTATTGTGTATGTGGACTGTAAGTTAAGGTGTCAATGTGCTGGGCACATCTGCGCAAAAAAATAACTAAAAATTGAACGAGTTTTCAGTACTGCCCGCTTGGAATGAAGCGCGGCCTCTCGTTCCTAACTTGGAATGGCGACAAAAATAAGTATCAGCATAGATCTTGAGCGCTCGGCGTCAGAGTGGGGATCACTTTGTACATTCCATATATTGCCGAGCCAATCGTCGTCGTTGTTAGATACATGCAGCAAGCGCAGGGAACGAATCACGAGTGACGTCTATGACGCGATGGCGCGGCGAGCCAATCATTTACGCTCCCCGCCCCCGCGTCTCACTTCATACCACTAAATAGGCCCAATATTTGACTTCTGCGCAATTTGAAGCCAGCGCTCAAGATCCGTGCCGGTATCTATAATACTACTCGTATTACCAAACGAAAGGCACAGCTGAAATCTTAGACTTGAAAAGGCCTACGTAGATGATGTACATCAATTAATAAACGCAAACTAATGACGAGTCTGAATAATAATTTTATCCAAGAAAGCTCTTTTGAGCTGAAATTCATCTAATGCGCAGAAATTCCGTTCTGAAAGTCACGCGAAAGATTTATTATAGACGGGTCAATTTTGGAAGGTTTAAATTATTAATTATCTCTTCTTTCATTAAATTTTAAATTGTAGGTACTGACAATGGGTAGGTACAAAGGTATTTGACTACTGTGCCTAATACAAAGTTTGTAATCTTAATGTAATAAGTTCCACGTGCAGTGACAGTCAGTGACTACACAACGAAACTGCAGTAGATTATATTTCGGGTCATTTTAAATTATGATATTAATAATAAACTTTTGTAAAAGAGAAATCTGTACATAGATTCGTATTGTACATAATGTACCTGATAAGTAACTCAGTAATGTACATATTATCGTGCACTAAATTTAACATTGCACTCAGCTATTAGGCTTGACCCTTGTGCATAGCACAATATTACATAGGTAACTATTAAGTAAGTAAATACTAAAATACCTTGTATATTATGTACAGAATGATGAATTTAAACATCAAATTAAAACACTATCTACGGGTTAGGTGGATTGACGTTATATAATCGGAGATGAAGTTAGATAAATATCAAGGAAGTTGAGTAGTTCCATAGAGAAACATAGATAAAGTTTAGCACTAGAGTGAAAAACATTATCACGAGGATGCAGTAGATGTATAAGTACGATAAAACGAGACCAATTGTGAATTCAGCCAACACTAGTTAAATATAAATGTTACGTATTAAATAATATCTACGAATAGTATGCGATTTACAATTTGTGTAAAATAATGAAAAACCGAATTTTTTATCCGTAGTTTCAGCTTTGTAGCCAATGTAAATATAACAGATAAATGATACGATAAATAACGCTACATGTACTCATCGTTTCCACGTTATGTTTCAGCGGAGTTTGTGTTAAAACACTCTTTTTACACAGCCTTGTACAAAAATAACATAAATGACTAACCGTTTATTAGAACACCTAATAAAACTTGGCACATCGCAAAAATGTTTGGAAAAACAACCTCATGGAAATTTTACAAAAATCTGACTATGGGTGACTTAACAAATCGCTGTGTAATCAGGCCGATAAAGGTGTGTAATTTTGGCATAATTGTTCAAATAGATGAGGTGACCCTTCCGTCGGCGCGCGCCGTGCGGCCATCATGACGGCCTTCCCTGATGGAACTATCGTAACGTAAGGAACCACATAATTAAAGGCCTCTTTAGGAAACTTCGTACAATGTACACCTATTGATAGTTTAAATGGTCTACTGTCTGAATACTGGCTTGTAACAAGATCGTATTGCATCGAACTTTAGAGCAAACGTATCATGGACTAATAAATAACTCGCAATTTAAAAATTGTGTGAGCTTTAAGCTTAAATAAGTATTAAACAATTTGTTAATACAATTAGCGAGTCTGCACGAGTTACGAGCATGTCTGCAACCATTTGTTTGTTGATCCATCAACAATGAAAATATATCATTCTGTGTACCAATAATTATGCACGTATGGAACAATTGAAACGAATGTATATCAATAGATGAATAAAATTATATTTGTGTTCTCCTCAGATTTTGTTTTATTTAAATGCAACTAGTGACCCGTCCCTTATAAACACAGTGCTATGTTTATAACTATGAGTATCATAAATACTTTGGAAAACATTCTCAATCATACTGAAATCTGAATCAATATCCATTGCAAGAACAAAGGCAACTTTAATGAGTGCAAGTTGTAAATAAAGTAAAGAGTAGGGATCTACTTGAACACACACAGTTATAATCCATCCGTTATTGATAACGATCCTTCTATTATTCGCAACGTGTTAACTGTTACAATGACCCACATAAAACCAAAAACCGGCTCCATTCATTGGCCTCTAGCGTAAGATCGTTTGCCAAAACTAGTCTTTAAAGTTAAACTGTAAAGATTTACAACTGTACAGCTGGGAACTTTGTGTAATACGTGCTTCGCTGCATAATATCTTATATCAGACTGATCTACCACAAGGTGAGGGTCACGTGATGAAATCATATCGGACGGTTATCTGGTCAGTCATAAATTAGCTTACATAATTCATTAAAGAATTTAAAATCTCGTGTCCATCACAAATTCTTATGGAATTAAAACTACAGATTTAAAAAACTTTAGCTATTTTTGGCCCATTTCGACATAAAGCAAAGCCGCATCTATTATTGTACATATTTCAAAAGTAACGTAAATCAACAAATTAGGTAAATAGCAGATGAGGAACATGATTTATTCACAAGAGAACTCGGAACAAGGACAAAAGGTTACTTAATTATTTTTATGCGAATGTCTACTCCGCCAATGCGACCACACCCAAGTCATTCGACACCATTGACCAAACTTTTGATTCCTACCTACTGCTAAATAATAAAACGAATTTGGACAAAACATTGCAAAGTTCGGTTCCCGAACACAATCGTGTCTCAATTGGTCTTCCAAATTACGGCTCAACACAGTGCGTACCCATGAACTCTATCCATAAATTAAGTATAAAAAAATATTGTAAATTATCAATAAAATTACCTTGATCAATCCAGTTCTTACTTCTCACAGTGATACTAACTTTTGAAGGTCGGTATTAGCCAACATATTAGTATGTTTATTATAATTTTATGTTTCCCCGTATCAACATTACGATGCATTATTTTTCCCGCGCCATATTGTTTAATCCTCTCTACGTACACAGAGTGTAGGTCGTGTAACCTATATGACAAAGTTATTTCAGCTCAAATTAGGTCAACACCATGTGATCGGTACTAATCCGCTTTTAATAAACGCCGGCCGATATATTAAAAGGCTCATTATCGTTAGTAAACTGATATGTTTGTTAACTAAAATTCATAGATTTATGCACGATATACTTTTTTATATATGAACGTATATCTAGGATATGTGTATATATATGATTTCCTCATGTTATTGTATTCATATGATCTCACTTTTCTACTTTTGAACTGATTGAATCGAAGACAACCTTGAAAGTAGTCTCGGAAAACACAATGTATTTTGCAAAAAACATGTGGAGCAAAAACAATAAACTCCGAGTTTTACTCATACCGTTTGTATAGTTGGGCCATATTTTAAATATTTGATTGAGACACGTATATTATACGCAAGTAAGTGCTTACACTCAAAATAACGTGGCCATTGAATTTGAACGCATTTACCAGTACAAAAGGAACTACGAACTAGGAATAATAATGTGATCAACAAAACAAATTATTGTAAATTGGGTCTCCAATTTCCTATTCTCTGATGTTGCCCAAAACGTATCTAGTTAGATACAACGAAAATAATATTATGGTCATGCTTCTAAGTCTAATTTTATGCCAATACTAGAAATGAGACCCGGTTTCACACGGGTGTAATTATTTTTTTGCTTTAACCTATGATTTCTTATTAAGGGACAATATAATTTATATTAAATGACCGAGAATACTATCATATTTATTTTGATAAAACTAAATAGTAAATAGCGTTGCAAACAACGCTATTTCTAAATACAAGTTGGAATGAAAGAAATGGTTACTGTGTGTCAACCGTAACAGATAGAGATAGATATTAATGCTATCACGGAGTTTTCTCTAGAATTTTAGAAGAACTAAAATTCTCTAATACAACATTTCTGGTATCTCTTAAAATTTAACCTACGTAAGCCATGTTTTATTTTTTGACGATTTGTTAGTAAAATATTACCATTTCGTAAGGTTCCATTGTGCACCTTCCATGAAAATTTTTCTAAATAATAGTTCAATATGCAACAAAACCCGTGCATGGCTTAAGAGGCTTTAGCGGTTAAGTAGTGGAAATTGATTTTCATTCATACAAGACACGTAGCGAATACAAATGATTATATCAGCGAGAAATAGAGTGACGTCGTATCAAATCGTAAGTGAGGCGATATGTTCGTGGCGAGGCGACCCAACTATACACTGATAAATGACATGGCATCCATTAGAGCCCTGTAGAGGAAGTCGGAACCACAGCAGTTGACCCGTCAACCCTGCCAACCGATACAGGGGTAACCCACAAGTCGATAAAGTCACATTTATGCTTAGTAATTAGCATTGGAAGGGTTACCGGGTCGATGTTTATCGTTTTTAAGCGAAATTCCTTGTCGCATATTTACGCTCCAGAGATTTGGCGAAATAGGATTTTGTCGAAAAATTTGTAAGACTTCCTGCGTAATATTAAATGTATGGCTCATTGAGTACAGTGCAATTACATTGATTACAGTAATAGATAATAAAAATATCAGGAGCAATAAATATCTTTCAGGCTCTGATTTACTGAATTTTAGAAAAGGTCACTTCGTTCAATTCTTGGGATGGTATTGACGCATTATATTCGTGCTTCTTTTGAAACAAAGATTTATAAATGTTTTTTTTTTTTTCTACAAGAATACTTTTGCATCTTAGATTAATTATTCTAAGTTTTGGAATATAATTAAGATTGTATCGTATTTATTTGCATCAATGTGGATCGTTTATACTACATCCGGTATCAATATACCTACTCGTACCTACGTTTAATTTTTTTCTTAATTTAATTTAAAATTAAAAACATCGCATTTAAAAACCTTTGGAGGTATGCGGAACAGAGAGTAAAGTCCCACATACCTCCTTTGAAAAGGGAGGATCCTCCGACCAGACAGGGTGTTATAGTCTGGTGGGCGACTGCCCGATAGTTGATGTTGGGCTGTCGTATATGTTCAAATCGCGCGGAGAACTTTGATTGCGCGATGCAGGATTTCGTATTTTCTTCGTAGTTCTTATGTGGCATCATTGATGTCGCTACAAACCGAATCTCGATTTTCAAACTTTTCTTATTTATGAATACCTGCCTGCGTAGTTTGGCAACACTTATACGTGGAAACTGGATCGGAAATAATTATTAAAAATAAAATACATTTTTTACTCTTATTTTGTAACCGACCAGCAATTATACATTGTGAAAGGAACTTTGTTCCAACCGAGAGTCCTAGGACACCTTTCGCTTTTTATTCTTGGCCAGATCCAAACAAAAATAAAAAAACCAATATACAAATACGTACGTATGCCTTGTATTTACTTGTAACGTGGTAGTGCCTATTCGACCGGAGGCAGTCTCAGATGTGAAAGGTTTTATATGTCTTGGGACCGTAGCCCTGAGGACAACTAAAGGGTTGGGCAGGTGCCTTCCTTATTCTGTCATCTATATACCATCTAACCGGCTCTTTTGTGATCTTGAATTTATGTGATGGTTATATTTTATTCGAAAATAACTGTCAATATCCAAGACCCAATGAAGTGAGAATAAAATATTGACAGGTTGAATGTAAAGGATTTCTATTTTATTATTAGACTACAGCGTATTTCAAACAGAGGATATAGCTTTAGACATTATTTATTTTATTTAAAAAAACCAAGACATCTATTACAGCATATAATAATAATAATAAATCTTACAGACTAACATATTTACAGAATAAATACAACTTGTTAGTAAATATGTTAGTATCACTTCACATTGCACTAAGATCACTGTGTAGCGACGAAACACCATGCCCTGCGGCCAAAAGTCTTCCTCCAGCATGAGGGGTAGAAAAATGTTCGGGACTCGCACCTCGAACGCCATGAAACGTTACGGTGCGACTCCAGCTGCAGTACCCTCAGCGCGAACTTCGTCTTTTGGCGCACGTACTCCACGATGTCTTCCACCCTTGTGGCGCCCATGTGGTGGATATGCCAATAATAAAGAATGTATAACACCTGTTTATCAATAAACGGCGGTTACTGTAATTAACGATCTGAAGATTATTTAAACTGCGATTAGTAAGTTCTGCACAAGATTTATTTTATGGCAGCGTCGGCGAACTTCGAAATCAATGATAGGTCGAACTTCAAACTTAGCAGAGCGTTACTTGACCGACTTTTGTTCAACTTTAGCTAAAGTTTCTAACATCGTTTAGCTGTTCAAGTGATAATTAAAGTATTATTTTACTCACTGGATTATTCAATCACAAAAGCTTTGAAAATTGATGTGGGGATCTTCTTTTTTCTATGGTACCTACGGAAAAGAGTGACTGTGACGTATTTAATCCATACACCACATGGCACGCAAATTATTTAAAAAAAAAACAATTTATAAAATATCATCATTTCAGCCGTCAGACGTCTACTGTTGGACATAGGCGTCCCCCAAGTGTCGCCACAATGATCGATCCTGTGCGTCTCGCATCCATCGGATTCCTGCAACCTTCACCAGGTCATCGGTCCACCTTGTAGGAGGCCTTCTGATGTTGCGTCTTCCAGTACGCGGTCGCCACTCCAGAACCGGCCCCAACGGCCAACGGTTCTGCAAGCAAAAAAAATACCTTAGCATTATTTTCAAATAATTTAAAAAAAATCTATGCAAAAAGTGTTGGCCGATCTTTTGTGGCCAGTGCTACTACTATTGTGCACTGCATCAGTAGCATAGCTACCAATGCTGAAATAATGTAAACTAGCTGTTACTGTTACTACAAGTAATTTAAAATAAAACTATCCATTATTATAGGTATTCAAAGCCCACGAGACATGCAAACAGAACACGGTGTTAAAGACAGAGGCGTAGCTACTGCCGTATCAATTATACGGGACCTCCGCGCTTCAGGGGCCACCGTGCTACAGGGGCCCCGCGCTGTATTCGCCCCGCGCTATATTCGCCCCGAGCTAGGAGGCCCCCCGCTATATGGGCCCCGGGCTAGGGGGGCCCCCTGTAGCGCGGCGCCCCTGCTGCAAGGACAACGCCATGAGCACAAAAATTCATAACATGTTATCCTCAACCTTTTTGTATTGATAAGATAAGTGAATAAATCTATCTATACTTATAATAAATCTGTAGAGAGGTCAATACATACATGAAATATATTTCCAAAATAACTATCAGGGGGTGATTAGTGATCGATACTGATGCCAAAAATGCAAACAGTAAAATTTTTGTCTGTCTGTCTGTCTGTCTGTATGTTCTTTATAGAAACAAAAACTACTCGATGGATTTTAACGAAACTTGGTACAATCATTTTTCATACTCCTGGGCAGGTTATAGTATACTTTTCATCACGCTACGATCAATAAGAGCAGAGCAGTGAAGGGAAATGTTGGGGAAACGGAAGAAATTACTCCATTTTTTAAGCTTCCGTCGCGTTTGCAGCCTTAATGGTTAAAGCTACACAGAATTCATGTATCACGGAAATGTTCTCCTTAAAATTATATAAAAAATATCCCACGACAGCGTGTGTCTATCTTTTATGGTTGACTCACAATAACACGTGTAACTCCCGATAGCTTAGCAGTTTGGAGCTTTTTGTTTATTAAGGTCTACTCTTACGTTTATAACACTCTCACTTAACCCTAATTAAAAAAAAGTTAACAATATTATCTATTCAACAAAAAAAGAATCATAGAAATCGGTATAGAAACACCAAAGTTATACATGAAATACGCTTATAAACCATCGCGCGTGAATACTGAATCATGCTATAAGGATTATTTTTGTGTAACGATCGCCGCGCTCGACGCGGCTCGCGGCGGCAATATTTGGCTGTTGATGCGAATAGACGTTCAGAGTGTTCGACCATAATGACAAACAATAATTGATTTTAACAAACCGTGCTTATCAGCGCGACTTTAAGTCTACTCTTACGTTCAATAATGTATTTTTAGATTTCTTTGTGGGTTATTTTATAAAATAGGTATTAGTTATTTTGGTAGTGTTTAAATATTTCTTAGTATTTAGCTTAGTTATAAATTAAACTTTTTTTTTATTTATTTAGCTGTAGTTTTAAATAGGTAAGTACCTAGGTATCAAATAGGTTATTTCGTTCTATTAGACGTAGTTTAGGTACCTACTTATCTATACTTATAATAAATCTGTAGAAGTGAAAATTCTGTACATTGAAAATATAAAAAAATAAACGGCAGGGGGTGTTACTAGACCGACACCGAACCCAAAAATGTGATAAAAAAATTTTTGTCTGTCTGTCTGTTTGTTCAGGCATCACGCAAAAACTACTGGTCCGATTACGATGAAACTTGGTATAATTATTCTTTAATATCCTGGGCACTTTTTATCTCGGAAAAGTATATAAAATAAAAACAAACTTAATTTTGCGGTTCGATCCCTAGATCCGATTACTGTACCAACCGCAAATAATAAGTTGGTCGTAGGTTACGTCACCCGCTCTGGAGTTCACTAAGGGGCACTGCACATGGCTAAGATATTATAATATTTGGGTAAATAATATGTAGTTTCCGTTTTCTAAACGTTTCGTAAATGGCGTTGGCGTCGAGTTAGATCACACTATGGGAACACTTTTTGGTAATAAAGAAAGGAGCGCGTTTTCCTATAACCCATTTATTAATTACATCGAACACGGAGACATTGGCACCATGTCTAAGGTGTGTGCACACTGTCACGCGCGTAAGTGGAAGGGAGAGATCTGGAACGTCTCGAATCGTCTCGCGCATCACGTTGTTTTCCAGTCCCCGGGCTCTTAAAATTCGACATCAGACCTTTCAGATTTTTGATTTTGACGACCCCGTTGTCGCTGGCATAAGCAACAGGATCCGCGTACGAAGTCGCTGACAGAAGCTAGTTATTAAAATAAATATGATATAATGTATACTCGTAGCTAGCTCTGCTCGTTCTAGCATTTTCTTCATTAGATTACAATAAAAACTTAACCTAACCTAGTCCAGAATGCTCCAATAAACTAGCTCAAAAAAAAATACAAATGTTTAATACGGAGCCCCTGAGGGCCGACCTACGCCACTGGCTTCAGAGTGAAAAGACTGCAATGTCGCAAGCGAGCTCAAACACTACTGTCTAGCTGTAATTAGGCTTTCAGTCGCAAGTAGTTAGGTCACGGCACGTCAGGTGTTAGTTGAGTGCTGTAAGCTGTTGCTTCACTACTTCTTTTGTTGAGTTGGGAACTGGCCAAATAACTCCTCCTGCTCTGGGTAGAGCGAGAGAGAGCTCCCATGCTCCTACAGTTGCCCTTTCCGCAGCCCAATATTGCTACACCTCCTATTTTATTTTTTTCGATGGGGAAAATCATCTTATGACAAAACCCGCTCTTGGGTGGAGCGGGAGATAGTGTCAGACTCTTACTGACTAAAAACCTCACCCCGTTCCTTCTAGCTTTCATACCGGGGCTCGAGTTTCCTTTCAGATAACCCTGGCCCCAGTAGGCGTGCTACACCCCCGGTCTACGTTAGGTTTTGTTTTTTTAAACCCCGCACTAGATATTACTCCAGTATCGTGGGTGCGTTCACAAAATAACATGTAAACTTACATGCACAAGACACCCAGAACCGGAACAAATATCTGTAGGTCTTACAAATGTGTGATCCGTGCAGGAATCGAATCTGCTACTCGCAGTTCACGGGGCCAACCGTGCCGACAATTTTTTCAATGGTTATATTGAACTCGACGATATTATATAACGATTTAACCATATAAAACGCATCATATCATAATTAGATTACTAAACGCTACAATGAAAACACAAATTTTCACGGTTGAATTCTACAGGAATCGAATCTGCAACTCACAGTTCACGGGGCCAAACGTACCGACAATTTTTTTGATGGTTATATTGAACTCGACGATATTATATAACGATTTAACCATATAAACGCATCATATCATAACAAAATTACTAAACGCTACGATAAAAACACAAAATTCCACGGTTGAATTCCTAAATGTCGCAAGTTGATCTTGGACTTCAATGGCAGCATTTCTATGGCAAAATATATCGATCGTTGTTACAGAGCTACGTTTACTAGTCCAGTGGCAAGGCCGGGAGTCGGACAGTAGCTTAAATTGCGTGTCGTTGCGGGCGCGGCTGGCCAATCCTCGAGCAGCTCGCCGCAAGCCGCATGCGTGCTGCATCCGATCCCATTCATCTACGAACATGCGAAGCCACTATTACACACAATTAACAGATGCGCTCGTTAACTTTACGTAATGTGTTCGTAGAACGGTGTCAGGTGTCAGTGCAGTGAATTTTCATTCAGCTTTTCATGACTGAAGTGTTGTGGTTCTACTTTTTTGACGTGGTAAGTTTTTAATTTACTATTCCAGGTATAAAATTTAATTATTGAAAAAATGTGAATGATAAAAATAAAATTATATTCAGTCATTAATTCTAGACATTGTACATGAAAATAAAAATACCACCTAACTAAATTGAATAATCCTTAAACAAAACAACGCTATTATAAAAGCTATAATTAAGCAACAACAACTGTAATTGCTAACCCAGCTAACCATAATTAAATTAATTAGCTAAATGAAATAATATAATTATTTATTTATTTTATAATTTATGTACACACAAAATACCAGAGGAGATAACATAAAATAAAACTATGTACAAAGGTACTGCTTATTTCACAAAGAAATTTCTTCCAGCAGACCTGCGAAAGGGAAAGATTAAAAGAGATGTAGACAGTAGTGTGCAGAAAATATAAATACTACTTATATAATTATGTGTTAAATTATAAAAAATAGATACACATATGACAAACACGCCTACTATGTGCAGGTTGTAATAAGGTAGATATATATTGCTTAACTTTCCTTTAAATATCAGCTGAGTATCGGAAGTCTTACGACATTTGATACAAACTAGAGTTGCGCCTTACGCCTCTCGCAGTTTTCGCGCCACGAATGTTTACAAACATTTATACCTTAAGAAATGTTATTATTGCTTAAAAATAACGAAAGCATGAATTGGATTTGCAATATCAGTGTTAAAATTTAAAAACAGTAGGATACAGTAACAAAAACGATACCTAATTATATCGTTTTTCAATAACTGCCTGTTACACCCACAATTTGTGAACATGATATTACCATATCTTTCTTATGGTTTAAATCTTTGTCTGGAACAGATTTGTCTGAAAATCATCACTATAGGGTGGGCATTTAGATTTTGATCTTAAAGTATTTTCTGAGTTTTTCTGATGTAGATACATATAGGATTTATAAAACCTTTAATCACTTAAATATCTAAGCGATCAGAACATCCCTAGGGAAGTGGGGACTCTGTCCGCCTACCGAGTGACCCTAGGAAAGATTATGGCGCAATGATCACATGCTACCGAGTACAACGAGCCTCAGGGGCGACCTCCTTACAGTCTCCCCAGAGACTGAGAGCCTTGGCGTAATTCACAAATTCTGGGTCTCTATTGAATGTTTCCCCGAAAACAGAAAAAATAGCATCCTAAGCTAAATTAACTGCAAGACTGCCTACCAGACGAGCCAGGAAACTGGTCTCACTAGTATTATTGACGAATCCTTAATCAAAAGGGCAACCAGTCAACCTAGATAACGTTATAGGGTAAAGACATGTTACTTTTCTATGAAATCATCAAGACAAAGCAAAATGAAGCTTTTATGCACAGTTATGTAATTCGAGTTCTAAGTAATTTCTGCATTCTGAGACTCTTTGATAAAATATCCCGTAAAGAGCTTTTGTTTTTATTTAGATAATGTGTATCTGGAATAATGTACTCGTACAACCCTTTTGCACCATAATTAGAAAATAAACTTACTTACAATTATAGCACTGATTCACTTAAATTTATAATAAAAAATCATAGAAATTAATAAATTTTGTCAAAGCAGGTAGTGTTTATTTTAAGAAATTAGTCTCCTAAATATAAACAAAAAAATTATGGGTAAGCAAGTATATAAGTTATATCTATGTTTGCTTGGTATACCCAAGCAAACACCCTAGTGACGCAATCAAAATTTATCATAACAGGTATTTTTTATCCTAAAATATTATAATCAAAAATTAATTAAAAATGGTTGCAATCGCTTCAATTCTGGACATGCTACTTTTAGGATACAGTGTGCTTATTCCGACTAGTCATTTGAGCCTGTTGGACTTTTCTATTAATGACCTGTTAGATATACAAATGATTAGAAAATTTAATACAAACCCTATCCTACCCTGCCCTACCTATTACAAACGAAACCTGAAAATATATGATGCAGCAATTATGGCGTAAAGCAGTGACGCAGTAAAATTCCGATTAATAAACAAACATTATTTTAAAGATTTGCATAAAGAACATCATATTATAAATATAGTATATGTTGAAGTAAATACGGTTCGTGTTAATGAATTGCACAAAGTAGTAACTACCGGCTAATTGATTAGTGACGTACGTTTCTCGTACGATCGACGATCGGTATGATACTACTTGCGTAAACCACCACATGCGATTTTATTGCACGATTTTGTATATCCTTAAGGCTTTGTAAACTAGTTTTTATTTCCATAAAATAATAATTATCATTTATTTCTATAAAATCTATATAAAATACTAATAACATAAAGCAGAAGAGTTTGTTTGTTTGTTTGAACGCGAATCTTAGGACTTAGGAGCTACTGGTTCGCATTGAAAAAATATTATAGTGTTGATTAACTCAATTATCGTTGAAGCACGCTACGATTCTTGGGAGTGGAAAAGAAACCAAAGATACTGATCCTGAACCGCGGGGGACAGCTCTTAATATCATCACCCACATTTCTCATGCATGCTTAATCAGTCAGGCATGCTACCTGCGAAGACTAGACTAGATTACTTTAAAATTGTTTAAAGATGCCATGGTTATAGGTTACTAGAAATTAAAGTAACAGTCCTAATATTATTATTATCCCTTGTATTATACAAATGATTTTTATTCCCTAAAGATTGCAGATTGCAAGTAAGTCACTCATTTTAGATAAATAGGTAAGTAGGATGTTTAAAAATCAGCGAACCTGTCAGAAAAATGTGAGTACCCATTTCATTTTGATGTGACCAAACCAGTCGTAATGTAATTATATAAACACAGACTTTTGTGTCAAAACTTTTTCACGGCTCTGCTTTTGGCATGATGCCATGCGAGCCCTACCTAGTTGCTCGTTAACGAAGACAGCCTAAATGTCATTTCAAAAAAATGCAAACCACTGAGTAAGCTACGTAGATATGCACGAATACCCTGCAAAGATTAATAGCCATTTTAGTAAGTACGAGGAATTTATTTTGTACATAGGGGTTGGTACATGGTGATAAAATAACAGGTAGGTACAACCATATTTAACAATAAGCTTGCGAAAATTGTAGTTTGAATCCAAAACAATGAAGTCAATTAAGCATTAAATATGCAGCAGCAGGCTATCGGCTATATAACATCACGCTACGACCCACCGGAACGGAGCAGTAATCAAAGTCGCAGGTGAAACCGCAGGGGTCAGATAGTGTTAGTATATGAAAAGATTAACCCTTCAGATACCGTCAATTAGAAACACAATAGTAAGACAATAGATGCGCGGCCACCGGTGGTCGCTTGGGGATTCATGAATTAAAAACAAACTAATTATGTAAACTATATAAATATTGATGAGATGACCTCTAAAATGATGTAACAGATTCCTTCTGAGCGCACTCACGCACATTCCATCCACATTTTGTTTTTGTGTAACGCGTCCGAGTACAAGGTCAACTTGTGTTTACAACGCGACGCCACAATAAAGTGCAATGTTGTGTTTTCTCCTTAACCAGACCTTTACAAAACAGTTGGGCATTTGACTTCCAGTTTCTAAACTACCGGCCTCAGTTTTGCAAGAAATAAACCCGTTTATGGCACATATATATGTAGATACATGCTTAATGTTCACTTTATTTTGTAACTCGTACGCCGTACATATCTGTGTACGTATAGTAAGTGTAAAAAAACAGGAATTTCAGCCAGTTCCCCTTTGATTTTCCAAATAATTTGTTTATTTATTTTGTTGTTGTAAAAGCAAGGCAAACATCAATAACTGCGGGCAACGTGCTCAAAGTTAGGAATCAGTTTGTGGAGTGCCGCGGCTTACAACCCCATCCCTTCGGCCAATTTCCTTTTTGAACTCTCAAACTCGTCGCGTCAAACATTTGACTGACTTCACTTTCATGTTGAAGAACTTTTGAAACACACTTTTATTACCTATTACTTTTATTTTCACGGCACACCAGTCTAAAAATTACTTTACAAATGAAACAATTATTCCACCCTTGATCTATATTCGATTAGAAAATTTCTTCTAGATTCTAATAGTATATTTTACGGTCTAAGTTTATGTGAACGTTGCTATTTCCGTCGCCCCGATCTTATGACGTAACGCTAGTGTCTGGAGTCTAGACTAGTCTAGGTTTAAAAGTAGACAACCTGCATGCATGGCCTACTGATCTATAATGCCGGTGAATTTTTAGATGAACTTTCAGATAGCAATCGGAGCTATCAATTGGCCAAATTATGATTTCAATTAAATTATGACTGCAATTTTAAAGATTGCTTATCATATCACACCAAATCACCATAATATTATAATGTTAAAAGTTTGTGTGTATGTACGTATGTATGTAGATGTAATTGTGTTTCTTACTCCTTCATGCTCAAACAGCTCAACGGGTTTAGATGAAACTTAGTTCTTACACGTATAAACCATCCTGAAACAGCACATAATTATGATACTTATTCTTCTAACAGTAGGTATATTCCCTTAGAGTCATTTTCTACTTTTACATGCGCAGAGCCGTTTGCTGGCAGCTAGTAAATAGATTACCTATTTAATATAAATATCGTAAACATATATTCGTGTCACAGTGTTTGTCACGGTATTCCTCCGAAACGGCTTGATCGATTTTATGATTTTACTTTTTTTTATGTTTTTAAAGGTCGTTAGTAGTCGTGTCGTTCCAACACACCCCTCCCCATTTTTTTCTTAATTTATATGCCATAACAGTGTTAACCGGATCAGCTTTTCAGTAAAATATGTATATAAAATTGATACTTGTGACAGTACCAATTTAAATAACTACCACGACCAAATATTTAATGTATTTTTATCTTAGCTTACCTAACAATATTAAAAACAACTTTCCTGACCTCGCTACAAACATGTCATACAAAAGATCCAAGATTATTTACAATTAGCTGTTTCGAAAGTTACTTGACTTTATTTTGGTTTTTATTTTTTTTAATGGTGCATTGTCTTGGTGCAGTTGTCAATGTGACCAAGAACTCATTACGATTCGTGGAATAGGTAGTGAACGGGTAGACACTGCTGCCAAATTTTATGGAACTTTAGGATTTTAAATTTTGATACTATATTATGGAAACTTTCAAAGGAACTTTCAAAGTATCCTTACTAATATTATAAAAGCGAAAGTGAGTTTGTTTGTGCGTTACGTCTTCACGCTTAAACGGTAAAGCCGATTTTTATGAAACTTGGTACACGGATAGACCATGTCCTGGAATAGGACATAGGGTACTTTTTAACCCGGAAGTATGTTCCCTTGGGATAATTTTCTACTATCACGCGGGCGAAGCCGCTGGGAGCAGCTAGTATTCCATAATTATAGAATCTTCAGTAGATTTATATTTTCTACATTGCTCACAGAACAGATGGTCTATGGGGTTGAGGACGAAAGATTCTAGAGTGGCGACCACGTATCGGAAGACGCAGTGTGGAAAGGCCTCCCACAAGATAGACCGATGATCTGGTTGCGGGAATCCGATTGATGCGAGTTGCAGGACCGGTGGTTATGGTGACACTTGGGGCAGGCCTATGTCCAACAGTGATGATGATTTGGTATTAATTTTAGTGTCAATATTTTAGAAATTAAATGTTACCACAGTGTAGTTGTAATGCACGGGTCAATCTCCAAGGTTAAGCGACACTTGCCGAGGCCGGTCTGTGGATGGGTGACCATCTTAACATACCGAGACTCCTTTGTGCCTCAAAAGGTACGTTGAGCTCCTGGCTGCTATTGTGTAAATCTTTCACAGTTGTTACGGAATGT
This sequence comes from Mythimna lalbum, assembly GCA_949319445.1. Taxonomy (NCBI): domain Eukaryota; kingdom Metazoa; phylum Arthropoda; class Insecta; order Lepidoptera; family Noctuidae; genus Mythimna; species Mythimna lalbum. Next base: position 16,176,039 of record OX439346.1, on the reverse strand, counting down.
CAAAGGCCAGGAAATCTGACAAAACTCTTTCCAAGAGGTAGATTAAGGTATCGTGTTACCCACTTGCTATGCTGCCTGCCCTGCATAACGACTGCAGGTCGTTAAAAATAATTTTAAAGTCCTGGAAGGTGCACCTTTAGGGATTTTTACGAGGTCAATGACAGCTTAGAGCTATCATCATCATCATCATCATCAGCCTTTTTAATGTTCCCACTGCTGGGACTCAGGCCTCCTCTCTAGGAGAAGGAAGAGCTTAGAGTTATACAGGTTGCTGAATACGGATCAGAGAAAAATCCGAGCCCTAGCCCTAGTCCTACTAGAGAGCAGATAAATAATCGCTCCATGTAAAACACTGGCATTTAGCTGCATCCTGTTGGTCTGGCAGTCGACCCTAATACAGTTGGAAAAAGACTAAGCAGATTGATTATATTATTGATTGCTAGTAGATAGTAGATTTTAGCTATCACTACGTCTCGCACCATCCAGAAGGGATGAAGTTAATTTCAATTACTAGGTAGAACGACACCTAATGTGCCATCACAAAAAAAAAAGTATTTATTCACAAAAATAATGTCGCATGTTGGCTTCATTGCCAATATCTGTGAAAGCTCGTGTTAAATATGTATCATCGCTGTCTCTTCGTGCGCAAGTTAAGCAAGAATCCGAGTACAAACACAAGGCTCGATAGTATCGCCTGAAGTCATGAGCATCCATAACGGCGGCCACTAAAGATCACAACTGTAGGCACATAAATTGTGATGTTGTAACACTCGTAACTAGCACTCACTTTATTATCTACTTTATTAGTGATTGGAATTCCGAATTCTTTTCGATACGTACTTTTTCATAAAACACACAGGCTGTAACGGGGCTGGGAAAAGCCTATAATTATATTAATAATTTTTTAAATGGTAAATCGTTCTAAAGCAGCTGATTGAATATATTCTATTTATTTTGTACCGCATAACTATTGACCTAAATTAATTTAATATTAATGATAATTGATGTTGTTTGCATTTTTATTATTTGTTTTTGCATTTTTCTAAATCTTATTGTCTTTCGTCCTAATTTGCACACTACCGCCCGATGTATGAATATTGCTGGCAATATTGCCACCAATATTCATACATCGGGCAACATTCCCATTTGACGGCAATATTGCCGGCAACGGCACGTCTAAGCAGATTTACTTGACGGACAAAGTTTGAAAAGAGCAGTTAACAGGTCGTTCGGACCAGCAACGACAACTTGTTGTTAGCACAACGTCTAATCATGCATGCCCAATAATAATATGTCTTTATTTGCACTTCGTCTCATAACGTCTAATAGCCATATTAAATTTTATTAGTTAAACTTTTGCGCCGCAAAACTTGCAAATGTCAAATATATTGTGTCATATGTTATAATGCGCGCACATCACGAGAGCAGCGCTGGGTCGAACGTGTTAATCGGCACGAAGAAAATAGGGAGGATATGTAGCACCATTATTGGGGACATATTATATTACCTTTTGTATACGGGAAATTATTTTTTTTTATCAAAATTGTCTACGACTTTATTGAATAAGATTTGTCAGTTCTGTGTTAAAATATGACCAATCATTTTTGTAACAGCCTGTATGTTTTATGAAGGGATTCCATTTAAAGACATGTTGCACTTACAACACCAAAATACTCGTAGTAACATAATTTTAGAAAAACCTAGACTATCTACGGGTCAGCTACTTTGCTGAATATAATCCACCCCCTTTTAATTTACGTTCCTAACCACCTGCTCCTTCGAGGATTCAAACATAAAAAACAGAGAAATGACAACGTTGTTTATGTAAGTACTAGCTTTCCGCCCGCGGCTTCGCCCGAGTGGACTACAGTATATATCGCGCGGGCAGAGACCCGTGCTCAGCAGTGGAATTATAGGTAGCCTATGTGTTATTCCAGTGTCTCTTCTACCTACCTACCAAATTTGATCCAAATCCGTTCAGTAGTTTTTGCGTGAAAGCGTAACAGACAGACAGACAGAGTTACTTTGGCATTTATAATATTAGTAGAGCTGTATCTACATACTTACTAACTGGACTAAATAAAAAAAAGCAGTTAATCGACGCGTTAAGAACAAAATAGGGAGAATAAGTAGCACAATTATAAATACAGACCTAGTATAGGTAAAGACTGTATCTCAGGCTCGATGAATAGGCTCCTTGGATCTGATGTGTATTAAGAAAGACAGGACATAAAAAATTTTCAATATTTACTATATTTTTGGCCAGTCCTCTGTTACATGGTCTATCAAAATTATCATGATCATATATCATGGTCTATTTTTTTTTTACATCGATATCAAATCTTGTTCTAACCTCGTCAGACCAGCCCGCATACTAACGAGGTTCTTAATCATGCAATCTCCTTCAATATCACAAAACCGATATGATTAAAATCTTTTCCCGCATTATCTTTTCACGAGGAAATAACAATGTAAAAATAAAATAAACAAACAGTAATTTTACGACTTACGCGTTTTAGATTGACATTGCCACGGTAATAGTATCATACAGTATTGTATTGTAACTCGGCCGTATCTTTGAAATAAATACCTACAGCCGCGCGGTACGTAAACATGCGATAGGGCTGCCCGCCTCCAGCAATCTAATTACATTTGCCTAGTTTATTTCCATTTATTTTTGTGATTGTAAATATACTTACTTTTTTATATAAACAAAATACTTTGTGGATTGAATAGGAAGTGTTCAATAAAAATGCGTGTAGTTTTTTGATTGGTAGATTTAAATAAAATTATTTTTTCTAGTATTAGTACCACGTCTTTACTTTGAATTATACAAACTAACAATAATCGCGCGATTATTGTTAAAAAAAACCGTCGTGTCCGTTCGTCACTGCGGCACAGTTGCGACGGCCGCGACTGTCTACATGCCGAGCCCATGCTACAACCGAGGCGTGTAGGTATAGCTCGCGTTTCGTCCGTTTGTATGAAGTTGGAATACTGTATAATATTATTACCGTGACATTGCTATTGTAAAGTTCATTGCTGCATATGATTTTTTGCATTTGAATTGGTATTCATAATTATGCAAATAAAGTCACGCCATTTAAAATCACGTATCAAAGGTTTCATAACGTGTTCATATCTTACAAAAAATAGAATTAACTAAAACTGACATAGTAAAAGTATTAAACTTCTCCACTATTGCTACTAACACAATAATATAACTACTTCTTGCTAATATACTATTGTTACTAATACACTATTGCTACTACTATACTATTGCTACTACTACACTATTGCTACTACTACACTATTGCTACTAATACACTATTGCTACTACTACACTATTGCTACTACTATACTATTGCTACTAATACACTATTGCTACTACTACACTATTGCTGCTACTACGCTTTTGCTACTAATACACTATTGTTACTATTACACTATCGCTACTACTATACTATTGCTACTAAAACACTATTGCTACTACTACACTATTGCTACTACTATACTATTGCTACTAATACACTATTGCTACTACTACACTATTGCTACTACTACACTATTGCTACTAATACACTATTGCTACTACTACACTATTGCTACTACAACACTATTGCTACTACTACACTATTGCTACTACTATACTATTGCTACTAATACACTATTGCTACTACTACACTATTGCTGCTAATATACTATTGTTACTAATACACTATTGCTACTACTATACTATTGCTACTAATACACTATTGCTACTACTACACTATTGCTACTACTACACTATTGCTACTACTTTACTGTTGCTACTTCTATAATATTGCTACCACTACACTAGTGCCCAATGTCACATGTTAGTTTTTACCCTATCGGCCACGTGGGGAATGTCGTGGGAAAATGCTAGTGGATAAGAATTATAAAAATGCTAGTGGAAAAGATACTAATAGTGAACACCTATAAGCTAAATAGTCACGAGTGTGGATAACATCGGTCATTACATTACTCACGAGAACCATTACGAAGAGTTATGTTAAAATGTCACTAAATAAATACACTTTAATTGTTCTTGGATACATTATGTACATTGCTGCAATTACGGTGTCATACAAGTTGCGTTCTTGTGAAGTGCAAACATTTGGTATATTGGACAAGGCTTTATAGCCATAGGCGCATAGATCTCTACGATTCTGCCAGCTTAGAAACAATAAACAGGTTGGCAGGCTGCATATCCCTACCAAAATTACGTATTTCAACTACCAAATTAATAAATTATATAAAAACCGGTGCTACTCAGTACAAAACTGAGAAAATTAGAATATTATTAACTATGGGTGTACTAAAACTTCAACCCTGCTGGGCCCTTACGGTTTTCTGACAAATCCTTGACTTTTTCGACGGCTTCGACGACTTGGACTCGGTCCGGACGGTTACCGGATGATCGGACGGCGAGCTACCCATTGCTCGCCGTCCTACGGTAGCCGGAAATCGGATTGGGAATTCCGGCGGCTGGGACGCAAGGACCATTACCGTCGCACGTCTGGCCGACTCTTTTGCTAGCATTACTGCTACGCTGAAGGAGGCGTCCACTTGCCACTCCACCCCGTTCCGGACCATGGCCTGCCACAAAGCCCGGCGGCACGAGAGATCACTGACGACGAGCGCATCCACGAGGACACGGAAGTACTCTGCCTAGGCGGGGCACACCTCTACCATATACTCCACCGTATCCTCCGGGTGGTCCACACAATGGTGACACACCCGGGCGTTTCCTCCACACGAATCCGGTGCAAGAATCTCCCAAACTGACCATGTCCGGTGAGGACCGGCGTCAAACGGAAGGTAAGGACGCCGTGTAGTCTTTCCAGACACTCCTCAAAGTTGGACTTAAGATTCTAGATCTAAGGCACACGTTTACGCGTTTATGTCTGTGCAATAAGTTGAGTAAATTCTGCCAATCTGTTACAATAAGTACCTAGGTAGGTAAACAATACTTATGATGGGTTAACTGCCGTGGCCAGCCTACTGATCATTACGACACCGGAGCGGCTGCGCCCATCAAGGACGAGACGACATTAACGTCTTATATGCCATTACGTGAGTGATTTTACAATAACGACGCTTTAAATGATAATCTTATTCCTTTTAACTATTTATGGATACTTGACTTCCTTTGGATTTTAGGGTTCCGTGCCTCAATAGGAAAAAACGGAACGCTTTTAAAATCACTTTGTAGTCCGTTGTCTGTCTATCTGTCTGTCAAGACTTTTTAAATTGGGAACGCTTGGAGATATCGATTTGAAATTAAAACTATATACTTAGGTCTGCGGTTCCTTGAAGCTGTTAAAAAATCGAACTTCTAAGTTAAAAAAACGTATAATATTTTGACGTCCTCAAGGCAATCAAAATTCATAGGGAACTTCCCGTTGACCCAGAATCCTGAAATTTGGTATAAAGCAAAGTCTTATAGCACAGGTTGACTGGCCTGTCGGTCTAGTGGTTAGTGGCCCTGACTGCTATGCCGGAGGTTGTGGGTTGGATTCCCACCCAGGACAAATGTTTATGTGATGAGCATGATCATTCTGTGTCTGGGTGTAATTTATCTATAATAATTATGTATGTATTTAGAAATATATAAGTATGTTTATCAGTTGTCTAGTACCCATAACACAAGCTCTACTTAGCTTGGGACTAGACGGCGTTGTGTGATAGTTGTGGAATATTATTATAGGTGTGGGAATAAATCTGAAAACAGTAAAGTTGTCACGCTTTTATTTCTAAAGGCCACTCGCTGAATTAGTGATGAAGATATTTTCACTAACAAGATTTAGTACAATCAAAAGTTTCTTTGTTTACTTCAAAACAAATAACTCTGCTTTCCAGAAAGGTATCGGTCTAATAAAATATGTATTTTTTTTTTTTTTTGGAACGACCAAAGTTCTCGCAAAGAAGTCTTTAGAGATTCATAAATCACTTAGTACACAAGTATCAAGGAATATGGATTGTTGTGACTCCATAATACAATTTTTCTCTAAGAAGGTAAATTGCTTATGTAATCTAACATCACGCCTTTATTTCCAAAAGGTTAGGTAGGCAGAGGTTTGACTGTAGTTCAAATACATTTAGATAGATAGATTTGCAGCCTTGGAGGCAAACGACGGCGGCGCGCCGCAAGCCTGTTCATCAACAGCCACGACCACTCTGACAAGAGTGCCCGACTAAGAAGAAAAGATTTACTCTTTAGTAAAAATCAATACATAGATACTAAAATCACGATATGGGGATGGGGGTTAGAAGGAAAAAAAACTACGACCTATTCGCATAACTGCTTACTGGCTTACTGCCCGTTAGTAAAAAAGACGCATCTAAAAATTTTTCCAGATTTGAGTTATATGCATTGCCGGAATCAGGGAAAAAATCGCGCATCTGCCTGTATTTTTGATATTTTGTTAGCTTTCTCCAGTGCAGTTTTAACACAAGGAAAAAAAGCCTGATTTCCCGTTTCATTCATTAAAATATATTTTTATCCGTTTTCGTTTTTGTTAGATACGTCTTTTTAACTATCAGGGGCAGCTATCAAACATACAAAATAAAATTCATTAGAAACAGTCGAGCTGTTTCGGAAGAGTGCAACTTATTTGATTTTACTTCTTTTGCACTGAGGGGGTTCCGGAATGGTCTTTTGAGAGTTAACGGGGCTCCTTCTACGTGCTGATGGTGATCACCGGGTGGTTTTAGTGAGGTAAAAACACTCCTCGAACTTATCCCCAAAGTCCGGGCGCCTTTTGAAGGTTTTCACTCGAAAAAAAAAAGTTTTACTTCTTTGGTGGTAGGCTGGCTACAATAAATTTTACTTTAGTCTATTCCAATTTGTACCTACATCTCATACGAATATTTGAACATTTTATGTAAATTTACTCCATTATACACTATTAGGTTAAGTACTATTACAAAAACAATTTCTTTCATAAAAAACATAGTCATCTTATAAATAACTAGTTTTTTCCCGCAACTTCAACCGCGTACATGAAATAGCCTATGTCACTCAGCTTTCGGTGAAAAAAAATTCTCAATTGGGCCAGTACTTTCAGAGATTATCTCCTACAAACAAAAAAAACAAATTTTACCTGTTTAAAATATTAGTGTAGATTTATAAATCTTTTTACCGCTCAAGCTCTTAAATTTTTATTTATTTTTTTATTGATATAAACTAGTGCTTGACTGCGATCCCACCTATGTACCCTGTGAGGCGCACTAATTTATTAAAAGCCTATTCATTCACTCTAGTTCAAGTCTAGAGTACAGACACCTAAATTAATAATCGGACGGGAAGACTGCAGCAGGCAAATATTGTTCTAGTCCCTCGATGGCCTCGACGCGGTATAAATGACGAGCCATTACGCTTGGTCCGGACCGTAGAGGTTCCGCAAAGTCAGGGTGGATACTCGTCGTTAAAATAACGTAGCGTAGATAAGTCTTTCTTTTTATTATTTAAATTCTCATTGCGTCAAAACGATAATATTTCGCAATAGTTTACATTAGCTCTAGTCGATATAAGTGCCCTACCTATAGTTCTATTTGCGAAGGCCCAGTGGCATGCAACACACAATGCACAGCGCACACTGCAGGTACAAATGACATCCAGTGGCGTAGCGCAGATTAATTTAGACGTGGGTGAAGGCGCATCAGCGAGGCTTTTTACTCTCATAAATTCGAAAGCGAGACAGCGTATCACAACCCAGTGTTCGACCACATCGTTGCTTGCCATCAGGTGAAAAGTAGTTAAATGCGACCCTATGACTTTTAAACCAAATCCCTCGTTGTTAAAGAGCGCTCGCACACGCGATGCCCCTTTGGATGCAAGGCTGTAGCGATAGCCCACTTCGCCCGCACCTACCTACGCTGCTACTACCTACCTACAACAGATACCAACGGTCTTGCTCGCTCGGTACACGGCTTGTGTACACATACTATTAACACCACTTCGCTAACAGTTACCGATATAAGAACAAAACTTCCGAGTATAGAAATACAATATTTACCTAACAATAGATTTTCAAGCTGTCGGCAATTCAATTTATCACCTTTTAAAACACTTGTAGGTATGTGTTTAAATCACACTACTAATATTATAACTGCAAAAGTTTGCATGAGTGTATTTTGTTACTAGGTACTTACTTCTCACATAAACTGCTAAACGCATTCGGATGTTTAGTACAAAGATAGCATAGTATATCTTGAATTAACAAATTTATTAAAACTAAAACTAACTAAAGCTTCTTAAACAATACCCAATTTATTAAACCAAAATATCTGTAGACATCAGACACTCAATTAATAGTAAAACCATAGATACCCGTGAGTAAAACCATAAAGCGTAGGCTGAAAAAACACTACCTACATCAACTTAATTAAAACTTAACAGATAGCGTGTTGACCAAATATCAGGCTTGACATGCTAAGACAGGCTATAGGCTTCTAATTGTGTACCTTTCTTACATTTATGGAAAACCCTTGTGTTTATTATGTAATAAATACCAAATAAAAGGTAGAGTCTGTCTGAAAAGTCAAATGACTTGGGTAATTATTAGGGCAAAATGAAATCTGATGTAGTTCAATAATCAAGGTTGATTATGAGATCTTGATCATCGTTTACTAATAGAAGAACCTTATAAAAAGTAAATTTTTTTTTTTAGTTATTAAATAGTTTACAAAATTCCCAAGTCGTTTGACTTTTTAAACAGACTATAGGAAGTATTTATTTCACGCAAGCTTAGCGGCGGGCGACAGTGTGTAATAATATGTCGATAAAGTCATAAACTATCCATTAGAAGTCCAATCATAATATAAATAAGAGTGAGACTGGAGAAAGACCGGGTTATTTGCTATAACAGATCTACTAATAAATATAATTTTACCTAGGTACAGTGCCCTCTACTGTGTGACCTCTCTTTATCACTAAATGAAGAAGAAACCTCAACATTGAATTAATCAAATTTGAATTAAGCTCGCCAATGTATATGACCTCTATTATCGCTGTCAATATTATAACTGGTTTTGTTGTTTATTAAGGATTAAAAGAAAAATAAAAATTCCCTTCCAACATTTTCCTGTATCTTCAGTGACGATACCGCATCGCACGTACTAATTTCTAAAGCGCTTTAAAGACTAGTCAAGACACTTATTCAAGGTTACGAAAATATTTTTCTGTTGTTTAGCTCCAATAACAATTTCAAAATTTTAAAAAATAAATAATTTTTAGTTTTCAATAGATTTGTTTGCGAAAATTAAATGTTCCAATTTTAAAATATCTTGTTTGGAATAGAATAAAGATCGTTGCATATCATAGACACTTTTTTTTGTTTCTACGCGCTGTGATACTGCCTGACCTACAGCGCCCTTTTGCCAAGTAATCGTACCGAAATAGCTGTGATTACAAGTGTGATCGATCCTAATTCTGACCACGTAGATAATCGCGGTTACTACGTGACTCAGTAAGCTAGTATCGTACAGAGCGTTCCTTGACTTGACTGTATATTATTGGGTTATTTAAATCAATCTAGTACCTACACTATAACATTATTGTTAGCTGTGCCTATGTATGCGTCATTGAGTATGCGGAACAGAATTCAGTAACAATCATACACGTAAGTCACTTCTCTTCACATCACGTCGGGGTCACCAATTTAAAGCGTATGCTGAATAGGGTGGAAAGTGGAGGGGGTGCCTCCATTGAAAACAGAGGCTCCTCCGACTAGACGGAGGTTGTTTTTTGTCTGCGAAAATGCCCGCTGGTATTTTCGGCCTGTTATACCCGGTCTATGTATTCTTATCGCTCGGAAAACTCTTTTTATTTTTTAATTCGCAGGAATGTGGCATACCTAGGTACCGCTACAGTTTAGCTATTGAGCCATTTACAGTTTACTTAAACTTGGCTTACCTATTATATTCCTAATTGGTATGCTAGGTTTGTTTGCAGCCTAATCTATTCATTATTGTGAAACGGAAAGGACTTTCCCTTTCATCCGATTCTGAACCCTTCGAACAAATCTATCGCTTCATTGGTAACAGAATGCATGGCGAGGTCAACGAACCTCTTTAAAACAAACGTCGTGATGTATGAATGAACAAGACATCGTTCAGCCAGGTACCTATTTGGCAGTAGAGTCTTGTCCATATCCATATCATTTAACATAACAAACAGTGTGCCTACATAAATAAACATTTCATTGTGAAACCAATTTGCACAAATGGTTTATTTTCAAAGCAGTTCAGTCGCTGTATTTGTTAGAATCAGGCTACGGCAACAAAGGCACTAACTAGTGAATCTATCAGAATAATAATAATCATAATAGCCTCCGTGCGTTACGTAATAATAATCCTTATTATGTTGCCAAAAGAATTGGGTCACAAAATATATTTAAATAAATCAATAATAACAACTAGGTAACAACGCATTCTGTTGCGTCGAGTCACGCATATTTAACTGCATTATAACAGATGGTGAATAAACATTTCACACACAATTTTGACCAAAAATTCTGAGAGTTGTATACCTTCGGATGTCGACCATTACGCTGGTCCGGTGCGCTAGCGTGACTGACAATGACTTAATCCTTCGAGTATTAGGTGATGGTCATCATCCTCATTTACAATTTAGGTTACGGCGTATGTCATTAATATAGCTGAATTATGGCCACTGCTATTAATATGGTAAGTTCGTTAGCAGAAATCCCCAGGCAAACTACCAAGGTTGAAACTTTTGTAGGTAGGATCGAGATGTAGGGCTACCAACCGTAGATACTCTAATATAGAGTATTGTAGGTGCTATATTTTTAGTAGTAGGTACTAGAGTACTCTTAAATACCCTAGGTACTTACTTTAACTCTAATTTTGAATTAAACTGAATTTTGTAATATAGTTAATAATTTCACTATTTTACTGAAATCATTTTAGTCGTGCAAAGTTACGGTAAAAGAAAACCATGGCTTCTTTGAAGCTATTCGGTAGTCTTACAATTATTTTAGAACCATTAAAATATTTGTTAATTTTTTCATTTTTAACTTTAATTGTTTTACTTTTTGGCACCCTTTTTCTAACATTGTAGGTCTCTTAATTTCATCCTTCTTACATCAGTTATTACTCTATTTCGTCTTAAAAAGTCAGCAAACCAAGGTACCTTGGAGTGTATGGCATGATGATACCCATGTAACCAGTTAATTAATTTAAATGTCTATGTCTATGAACAAATCAGAAAAAAAGTTTTACCAAGTAATCAATAGGAATTTAAAAGGGAAAGTAAAATAGGTACTTATTTCTTTTAGCACTTGTTCACATGGAAAAAATCACGAAAAGTAATTGGATTTCAAAAGAATTTTCTTGCGACGGCGCTAAAGAAAAAAACTAATTTTGGAAGGCAAGCGTAATTTACACAATATAAAACAGATTTCAGCAGCATTTGCAAAATTTACAAGCAATTTTACGCCCATTTGAGACTAAAGAGAGGCACAGTATAGTCTATTTGCCCATTATTCTATCCCAATCATAAAGGTTGCATTATTAAAACATCTAATAATAGCTTGTTATGAAGTTGCAATCGATTTCCTACCTGACCTGACTAAATGATTAATGTACATCGCCGATGTTAAGTCTCTGGCTAGATGGTAATTTGTATTCTTAAAAAATCTATAGACCTGAACAATTTTATCGTTAACCTTCAAATATCTGAAGGTGGGTCGTTAAGTACCTGACTGTCAAGAGAATTTAGATTGTTAAATTAAACATTGACGGCGTGAAGATCATCCACAAGTATTCCTCAGGTACCTATTACAAGACTAAGGTCCACACTCCACATTCCATAACTAAGTGGGCTAAATTAACTTCGCTACCGAATGAGTGCCTAGCAAAGGTTTCTCTAAGTAAATATAAATAATAACCAATTTGTTTCAGGAATGAAGAAAATAAAAACACATCATGCGATGGTTCTTCTACCTGCTCTGCCTCACAGCAGTCCAAACCAACGCCCAAATGGACAGTCGCAGATTTATGGACTACTGGACCGATTTATTTCGACCATTGCCGCGAAGCCCAAGAGAAGGTTTCATTCCTGACTATACACCAAAAGACCAGGAAGAGTTTGACTTCATAGTCATAGGAGCCGGATCAGCGGGTTCCGTGATTGCAAACCGCTTAACTGAAGTTCCACAATGGAAAGTATTACTCATAGAATCCGGAGGAAACGAAAACTTCTTTTCCGACATTCCCATTTTCGCAGCATTTCTTTCCCTCACGCCCATGAACTGGGGTTACACATCGATGCCCGAGCCGCGAGCATGCAGGGATCTCCGAGGGAAAGTGTGCTTCCTGCCCCGAGGCAGAGTGCTCGGCGGTAGCAGTGTGCTCAACTTTTTAATCTATCAACGAGGACACCCGGAAGATTACAACGACTGGGCTAGAATGGGTAATGAGGGCTGGAGCTACGACGAAATATTACCGTATTTCAAGAAATCTGAGAATATAGGTATTAAAGAACTGAGAAACTCATCATATCATGGCGTTGGCGGATATTTAAATATTGAATATTCACCGTACCGCTCACCCCTTGAGAAACCATTTAAGCAGGCTGGCGAAGAACTCGGATACAAATGGAGAGACCCAAATGGAGAAAAAATACTAGGCTTTTCTAAACCACAGGCAACCATGAGAAGTGGGAGAAGATGTAGTTCTTCGAAGGCATTTTTAGAACCAATACGCTTTAGGCCTAATTTAAAAGTAACAAAATACTCCACTGTTTCAAAAATTTTAATAGACCCGCAAACTAAAACAGCTACCGGCGTAGAATTTAGAAAATGGAATAAAAGGTAATAACCTAATTTATACTCTATGCAAGTTTTTTTAACTGTACAAATATGACCCACACACAGTTACATAAGTACCTACAGGTACATTTTAAACATAACTACTTAATTTTTCAGCATGCAAGTGCGCGCTCGTCGTGAAGTCATCTCATCAGCAGGAGCTATTGGCTCCGCTCAACTTCTGATGGTATCAGGTGTGGGACCAAAGGATCATCTGCAAGAGGTTGGAATCCCCACGATCGTTGACCTGCCTGTCGGATACAATCTTCAAGACCACGTCACGTTTTCCGGCAACGCCTTTATCGTTAACCAAACTGGAATGACCATGAATGACGTACGTATTAAAGTAAAATATAAAATAGAACAACAAAAGCCGATGATTGCGGACCCAGTCCCCTTTCAAAAAGTATTCTTGCACTTGACCTACGAAGTACCCTCAACTGGCCGCATTCGAATGTGCAGAGTAGGTTTTAGTACCTACCGACAAGGGGGGAAAACCGCTTCCCTTCCGCCATTAATGAAATAAGGTTGCCTACCTACTTGTGGCTATGAGTACGTATCTTCGAGGTGGTATTTCATAAGTAGTAATACTGCTTATAAAATACCACATTGATGTTTTATGTTGGTGCCTTGATTTATGCTCACCTAATCGACTTAATCGACTGATCTAGACAAATTGTTTATGTAAAATAATTAAATACCTACTTGATTAACTTTCAAATAGCAATAAAATCGTTATGTAACTATTTACATATTTGCAAAATTATATAGTCAATTCAATGATTTTAAGACCAAAATAAAAAAGTTCAAGTTTAAATATTTGAACTTGAACTTTGAAAAGATTTTTAGAGGAACACAAGCTCGTCAACATAAATTAACTAATTCAGCCAATTCGTCAATAAATCATCGGCATCACAGTCGTGTTACTTCAAGGAGCAAAGTGCGGGGGCACCAGTCTCCCTAGCCAAGTAACAACCGTTTCGTTTGCGTCGAACGCTTCGAGTTGGCCACGCCCGGCGCCCCCGATTCTTTTGTTCTGACCACGTGACTGAGCGTTGAGATGACGTCATTCCCGTACACTTTAAGCTTTCTACTAGCGTTAACGATTGCAACTTAGCAATTTGGCTACGGATACAGGCCTTCTATTGCCCTCACACTACGATGACACTTTGCAGTCCAGTGGCAGTTTTCATTTTGGCACATTTTCCCGTAATGAGCTGTGTTACTTCTGTTGGTCTAGTGGTTAGTGGCCCTGACTGCTATTCCGGAGGTCGTGGGTTCGATTCCCACCTTGGACAAATGTTTATGTGATGAGCATGATCATTTGTTCTGTGTCTGGGTGTAATTTATCTAAAATATGTATGTATTTAGAAATATATAAGTATGTTTATCAGTTGTCTAGTACCCATAACACGAGCTCTGCTTAGCTTGGGACTAGATCGCGTTGTGTGATAGTTGTGGAATATTATTATTATTATATTATTATTTTCATCTGTTTATTAATCTCAGGACCCTCAGGTCCTGGGCCTTTGAGGGGCGTACAAGGGGCCGAAGCCAACTCGCAGAGGCCCTTTTGGTTACTATAATGGAACGTTACTTGTTTGGTGTACAATCAAATTTATTCTATTCTATTCTAAACGTGACACGAAAACCAAGTGAAAGTATTAATTTTTAATTGATATCTAATACCTACTTATAAAATTCGTCTTTTGGTACATGCAGAAGCTTTTATAGGTAGTTTCTTACTAAACAAATTAACATTTTAAAAAGTAGATTGCTTTTACGGTATCTACGATATGAAAATGTGTTGCTAAGCGCAAATCTCGAGAACAGCTGAACCGATTTCGATCATTCTTTTTTTGTTGTGTTTGTTGTTATGAGAAGGAACTACTTCTCCTGGAATAAAAATGAAAATTAGGGTAGTGTAGGGTAGTGTTGGATAGAGTAGGGTAGAGTAAGGTAGAGTAGAGTATAATAGGCTGGACTAGGGTAAAGCGGGAGCGAAGCCGCGGGCAAAAGCTAGTAACTGAATAAGAGGAAGTAAAAGGCTGGCCAGAGTTATGAGCTACAGGCCCATCCATTGTTTTCCAACTTTCACACAGTTTTTATGCATTAAACCTATCCACCTAGATTAGGGTTGCCATTCGTCCCGATACGTCGGGACATGTCACCGTTATTAACAGTGGTGTCCCGACGACGTCCCGACAAGCTATAAAATGTCCCGATAAAAAATTTTGACGTAGACGAACGACATCGCTTGGGAGTCGACACTGTGGAAGCTATTCTTCAATGTAAAATTAATTTTCACATATGTGAAAATTAATAAATTAATTTAAAAAAAAATTATAAATTCATAAAAGGTTACCGACAATACTGTCCCAAATAAAAATATTCGATAAATATAAAGAGGAATTATGTTAATTAACTGTCATGTTATCCTCGATAATTAATTAAGGAAACTTTAAAACAAAACCATTTGGGTTTTTTTTAAGTTTCATTTTTGTAGGGTTCCTAGTTGAATACGGAACCCTACAAAAAAGTTCCGTAGTCAACTAGGAACCCTTATAGTTTTGCCATGTCTGTCTGTCCGTCCGTCCGCGGATAATCTCTGTGAAGCATTAGCACTAGAAAGCTGAAATTTGGTACCAATCCGTATATCAATCACGCCGACAAAGTGCTAAAATAAAAAGTTTTTTTGTCTTATTAGGGTAAACCCCCTAAACGTAAAGTGGGGAGTAATTTTTTTTTAATTTCAATTCTAACGTGTTTTATTTTGTTGGATAGGTATTTAAAAATGAATAGGGGTTTCCTAAAATATTTTTTTGGTAATGTTAATATTTAAAAGTAAAAAAAAAATGTGTGTCCCTCCCTCTAACTTTTGAACCATAAGTTCAGAAAACATGAAAAAAATATATATATAATACCACCGAAAACCCAACATAGATAACCCGTCTAGTTTGTATAAATTAGTAACCCACTTTTCTGAGAGATGGCGCTGTACTTTGAGCTACTTCGCGCTGTTAAGATTTTTCCTGAGTTGATGGGGTCCGGAAATTATATCGTGGGTTTAATTTTTTACCTTGTACGGGGAAAAAATTGGTTGATAGTCGTCGTAGTTTAAGGGTTCTGTTACATTATGAGAAATTGGATTTAATTAAATTACATTGTGGGTAAAGTTTAATTCTTGAGTGGGGACACTTATTGTGACGGTCGGGAAACTACAGAACCCTATAGTGAGCGTAACCCGACGCGCTTTTGGCCGATTTTTTTAATTAGCAATGCAATGGTTTTACTATTGCCCTTGTTTACCGACGAACACAATAAATACTAAAAAAAAGGACCCCAAATTGTAATTGTCCCGACGGGGCCTCGGGGATTTATGGTAACCCTAACCTAGATACAATAATAGCTAGCGTTTTGCACAACTCGGACAGTGTACTAACTTTAATGTTACGGACTACCAACGGTTTAAAACATAGATATCCGGTTTTAAACAACTTAAGGTTGCAGGTCATGACTACATATTATACTTACTATTATACTATATATACAATATTATCGGCTTATTTAAAAAAAAAAATCAACTGATGAAAAACTTTGACACTCCAGGTGGTTGCATTGGCATAGTTAGGGAATGAAATGTTCTCCAGTTTTGCTGTGAAGAAGTTCTCCTTCACAACAATAATTAGTGGCAATTTATGACGTCTAGAAGACATTGACACAAATCTGATACGAGGGAGCGTGTCAACGAACTGGCAAGCAGCACTTTTGACCTTTTCATAACTCAAAATTTACTAACCATAAACACACTCAATTTGTTTTATATGTTAGGACGCCCCAAAGATTTTATATATCCTAGTACTAGATTGACTACGACAACCTCAAAAGCGTACCTGAAAAGGAAAGTCAGAAAGAGTCCTGTCATCTCGTTCTACTAGTGTGTCCATACACTAGCTACATACTATGGGACAATTTTGCTCTAAAGTTAGTTAAAGATATTTTTGATACATCAAAATAGACATGCAAGTTCAAAAACAATTAATATGGATAATATGCCTACCAAAAGGGAACAGAGTTTTCTCTGTAATGACTAGGAAATAGCTGATGTCCGTATATATTATAATAGCAATATTCTCTTATGCGAGTATGAAATACCTACACTGATAAAAAAATGCCTAATGTGTGTACCTACGTAAGAAGATCACTTCTGAACGGCTAAACTTATCAGAATAAGGTTTGTCTGAAAGAAAAAACTAGTTAGTTTATAATAAAACTAATGTTATTCTTTTATTTTTACTTTATTAAAAATAGACTGATGCGTGACATCAAATTGTACATTTTTTATTAAGTCAAATTGCACGTATTAACTAACAAATAAACAATAAATAATCTATATAAATAAAAATGACCCCCATTTTCCGTTGTCACGACTTGGCATGAAAACGGCTTGACCGATTTGGCTAATTTTTTTTTGTTGTGATTGTTATTGTGAGGAGAAGGTTCTTATGGAAAAAAAAAATAAAATTAAATGTAAGGTAGATTAGGGTAGAGTAGGGTAGAGTAGCGTAGAGTAGGGTAGAGTAGGGTAGAGTAGGGTAGAGTAGGGTAGGGTAGGGTAGAGTAGGGTAGAGTAGTAGGGTAGAGTAGTAGGGTAGAGTAGTAGGGTAGAGTAGGGTAGAGTAGGGTATAGTAGGGTAGAGTAGGGTAGAGTAAGGTAGAGTAGGGTAGAGTAGGGTAGAGTAGGGTAGAGTAGGGTAGAGTAGGGTAGAGTAGGGTAGAGTAGGGTAGAGTTGGGTATAGTAGGGTTGAGTAGGAAAGAGCGGGAGCGAAGCCGCGCGGGCAAAGCTAGTACATTAAATAAATGATCCTCGACTGGTTTATAAATTTATTTATACTAACTACTAGTACTAACTATTGCCAATGCCCATTAGCGCCACGGGAATTTCCGAAAGGGAAACCATGGTCCTGGAACACAAAGGGCAACTGAAGGACACGGGTAGATTTATTCAGTATAAACCTCAAATAACTTGTCCCGCTCTAGGATGGAGCGTAAGGCGCTCTACCTTAGAGCAGGATAAGTTATTGGAGATTTTACCACATCAAAAAAAGTCTCCTACTATGTTCGTTTGTCTATATCTGTTTGCAATCAACTCAAAAACTACTGAACGGATTTTTAACAACGGATGAACTTACAAAAGGGTATACAGATGGAATAGAATTAGGTTTTAGTGTTGATTTAACTTTACATCTTCAGACTTAATGTGGCAACCATAAATAAAACTGTTGCCGAAAAAAAAAAAATTTTAATGGCACAACTTCAAAGCCACTGTTGCTGATGGTTCTCGTTTCTTGGAAATCTACAACAAAACATAAAAAATAATATATTATTAGTAGTTAACGGTTAAGCCACATACATGCACCATTGCGTGCGGCATTTATTAGGGACCTACTTAAGGACTAAACTTAAAGACGTATAGAATATCGATGTGGAGAAGATTTTGGAGCGCACGCGCGTCGTTTTAAGAAGTGGTCACAGATAACTATACACTGAATTGGTCCGAAGACACGTCCCGCATGCCGCACCTCTAGCCGCTGCTGCTCGCCGCTTTCCGTTGTGTCATGAGAGCAGCCGAAGATCGCCGAGCAGCCAAAGTCGCCCGATCAACAGAAAAGATAAAATTAGTAAAATTGGTACGCGCTTGATTTATTAAAAAAAAAAATTGAGCCTCCTCAGATATTTAGAAATTTGCTTATAATAATGTAAAACTTGAACAGTAGACAATCGAATTTTATAAAATTTTGCACCCAGTCCGTCTTCTGAGTCGTTTATGATGCCCCTTCTCCGCATGAAATTCAAAACGATGTTTGTTGTCACCCTACATAATTATTTTGTAAACAAAACAGAAAACTTACCAAAAAAAATGAAATTCCACAACCAGGATACCCATCACTATTGCGAAACTTTAAACAGCATCGTTTTGAACATCTTGCACACTTCATACTTTACTAAACATTGAGATAAAAACTTGTAACAATTAAAAATACAACTTTAGCCCTATGAAGCATCAGCCATATTGTTTATTGATGTCAAATTCTGTCAAATTGAAACCTCCTAAATGTTGCCTTTCATAATTTGAAAATTACTACAAATAGCTACTAAATCTAAATGAAATCATCATTAAATACAAGAAGAATGCGTATAAAATTTCAAGAAGCAATATTTGAAATAAAATATTTAGTTTCAATTCATTTTATGTTGCATAAACCTATCAAAATTCATGAACACGGACTATTTAACGATAACTGGAACAATCTAAAAACTACCATCTGTTTCTTATTTTTTTCTGGTAGTATGTGAGAAAGGGACAGAGAGGATTTATCTCAGTGTCTTGCTCCAGGCCATTTTTCCCTTTTGCGTGTCAATAACACACATGAACTTAATGCTAATGAGAATAAAGAACACTTTAAAGAGTGTCATATTTCTTCGTAGTCAATCTAGTCTACTCTAGTAGAATATATAAAATCTTTGGGACGCCCTAGATAAAGTAGTAGCTATACCTACCTCAAATTTCATAAACACATTGAGTTTATAAGTTATATATTTATACTTAAATAAATTCCGGGATTGTCTAAAAAACTTGACACCCAATTTAGATCTCAATTATTTTGCCAGTAAAGTCGACAAACACATCATAAATCTTAATAGGTATATATGGAACTTGGCTCTCCCACAAGTCACATGCCTACTACAGTAATTAAAGTTTTGCAGCCTTTTTTTTCAGTGGGAAATGATCAATCTGAAGACTCAAAGACTTTTACTAACTAAAAACCACTTGTGTTCCTTCAGTTGGCCTTTGCGTAACAGGGCTGCGGTAATAATCGCTCAACTCTGGCAGGCATCGGTCATTCAGTCCTAGCGGACCCCGTCAGGATTGCTGCCAGCTCTTTGAGGCACGTGTGAAACACAACGCCTTCACGAGGACACGGTGGAGATCCACCCAAGCGGGTCAGATATCCACATTCTCTACCGTATGCTCCACTGTGTCCTCCGGACGATCCGCACAATGGAAACACCCGGGTGTTTGTGAACCTACCGAAACAAACGTAACCAGTGAGGACCTGCTACAGGTTGAAAATAAGGATGCCTTGCCGTAGTGTCTCTTCCAGCGATAAGACCGCCATTGTACCCATAAATTTAATTTTATGTATAAGCTGTGTTACTTTTTGGTGTACAATAAAGTTTTATTCTATTCTATTCTCTGTAAGTCCCTACTTACTCTTCAGAGATGAAAGGCCTATACGGTACCTATCTATCTTACTAATTTTACGCAGCCTTGTTCAGAACTGTGATTTGTCGACGTAAATCATTTGAAATGCTATTTCTATCTTCTACGTAGCTATCTGCCGCATCCCCGTTCGTGGCAGCTGCATACATGTCAGGACGTGGTCCACTTACCCTGCCTGGTGGAGCCGCAGGACTAGCCTTCATGCACACAAAGTTCTCCCACGACCTCGACAAGACAAGACCAGATATCGAGCTCGTTATGGGGGCCGGCTCCTTGGCTGGTGATGCTGTAGGAATATTACGATCTTTACTTGGTAAGTTTATAATGTTCAGCGAATTTGTTTGAGTACCTAAGAACACAATCGCACCTGCATCATACTTTTCATAACACAAGCTTAACTTTGTTTATTCCATTAAAACTTTAGCGGAAAGGAATTATGAAAGTTGACGGTATCAGTGATCCGGAAAATAACCTCTTCCGAGAACAGTAACACAACTTCAACTTTTAATTAATTAGGTAATAACTTAAGTTTGTTGTTATTGCAGGAGTAACAGATGAGTGGTACTGGAAGGTGTACAGTTCTCTGCCATATACTGTGAGACAGCGCACCTTTTCTATAAACCCTGTGCTGATTCGACCGAACAGCGTCGGCCGACTGATGCTCCGAAGCCCAAACTTTGCCGACCATCCTAAAATCCATTTAAACTATTTCGCTGATCTGAACGATTTGCGAACAATGATCGAAGGAGTTCGTATGGTAAGTAGAGATAGTTAGATAATTACTAATTATTTTCTCATCAATTTGGACAATCAGTTCTAATGAGTAGGTACTTTCTGCGAGCTACCCAAATGTCCTTTCCTTGGTATTGTTCGTCAAATCGTTGAGCTATTTAACAGTCCGAGTTGAGCTTTGTGAATACTGACAAATGCTTACACTGACTGGACAGGTCCACTTCAGTCAGTATGGTTTTTCCTTCAAAAGATCATCTCAGACAAATCTGCATGGTTCTCATGTGATTTTGACTATTACATAATTTCTGTATAGACTTTAAAAGAAACTTTGACTCCTGAGTTTGTTTCGGTGTTTCTTCTCAGGCTAGTCAGCTAGGAAACGCCGGCTTCATCATGCTTAAACAAACGAAATAAAAAATATTGACGTGTAATAAGTAGTTTTTACAAGCTTCTATTTAGTTTAACCTGTCCCGATGTTAGTCTGTCATCAAATCTTGTAAATTAAATTTGACCCACTTCCCGGTTACCGATTGAGCTGGAATTCTGCATGCATGTGTAAATCAGATGACAATCCAAATTATTATGACATGGAGCTGATCCGATGATGGAACCGGAAGGTGGATATAGGAACTTGGTAGTTAAACGACACAACCCCAGCGACTTTGGGCTCGTATCTTGACGTACTCGTCAAGACGAATCATACTATTAATTATATAAGTATACCAAGCTATAAAAGCTTGATATGAAAAAATGATTTTCATAAAAATCTTTTTAATCTATCTGCAAAATAAATATCATTTATCAATATTGCCGTTTTTCTTTCCCAGGTAGAGAAAGTAATTAGTACGAAAGCCTTCCAGCGCTATAACACTAAATTACACACAACGCCGTTTCCCGGCTGCGAGTCTTTGTTGTTCGACTCGGATGAATACTGGGAGTGCGCTATTATGCAGACGTCCATCACACTGGACCATCAGGTAAGTTACCTATTGTGGAAAAATCTTTGTTTGCAATTTATTAAAGGGGTGACCAGACGGCTGCAAACTGGCGTTCCAACCAAGGTCACCTTAGTTAATGTTGCGGCTACATGGATGTAAACCACGCGTTAACACGTTCGGTGGTTGGGAAAACTCCCAACCACTACCGACACGGATTGGAACTAGCAAGGACACCTTGGTTGGGACGCTGGTTTGCAACCGTTTGGTCCCCCTTATTTGACGAGTTGGTGACATGTTTTTTAGGACCCCGTTACTCCGGACCGCCAGTACACTTTAACTTTTGTAGTTGGAGGCGAGCAGTGGTAGCTTTTGGTCAGAAGTTAAATTAAAAGAATAAATATTAAAAATATTTTTACATGTGATATTAAATTAAAATGTTTACAGTTTTTTTTAATACTCAACCTGATTATGAATTAAAACAAATCCTATCAGATATTTTTGAGTACTTAACTGTTATATTATGTATGCCTACAGGTGGGAACGTGCAAAATGGCTCCCGCGGGTGACCCAACTGGCGTGGTGTCCCCTCGGCTGCAGGTCCACGGCGTCCAAGGCCTGCGCATCGCCGACGCGTCCATCATGCCACGCATACCCGCTGCGCATACGCATGCAGGCGTCGTCATGATCGCAGAAAAAGCCGCAGACCTCATCAAACAAGATTGGGGAATATCTATTTAACACTTTTTCTACCCAATTTTCACCACGTCCTGTACGTTATCGCTGTATAAATATAACAGGAGTATACTCAAACGTCAGGCGAGTTTAAGGTTCCTGGAGAAAATTATCAAAATTTTCTCCAGGAACCTTAAACTCGCCAACGCACTTGACGCGTTCTTTTGTTCGCCAGTGCAAGTAGCGTTAATCAATTTCGTACACATAATTAGTTATTTATTTGATCAAGTCACATAGTAATCGGCTTGTTTAGAATTAAATAAGGATCTAGGTACTTAAACAACATAATTTTTAATATATGCGTAATGCGAAACCTGAATATAGTTTGTTCAGAATCAGTAACTGCAATCCGTTTCCATTGAAATAAGTTTTTTCATTACTCATACTCTGAAAGTGGGTCTGAACTTGCCTGTGAAGCGGGCTGAAAAGTATCACACTTTTCATCCCTAGGGAGTTTTACTTTCAACTAACAGCTGTCAAATTATCTAAAAAAAAAACCAGGTCTATCTTCTTGTATTCGTAAAGAAAAGCACAATGCTTACCTCGGGGTTAAAGTTACTTATTTAGTCCCTCGAATTAGCGACCTCGCTACGCTCGGTCGCCAACTCCTTCTCGGGACGAAATGAGTAACTTTCACCCCTAGTGTAACAATGTACTTATTCACTACGTTATATTTCTTCCTAAAAATTATTCGAAAAGTTACAAATTGGACACCATCGACACTAAGTACAACCCAGGTCACGGCAGGTCATAGCGGGCATTAGGAGCCAGCCAACAGCTGGGTGCAAGTGCAAAACAACCCCTCAGTCGCCACAAGCTTCATAACTTTGTGATTTTTCATGATACAGTTATGAAATTTTGTAAATAGATTCTTTACATAAAAATACTAGATACGTGTTTCGAGTTTCGCATATACTAAAACTAATGTTGTATAAAATTAATGTTTGTGAATATGGTCAGTCTAGTCAAGTCAATGTACCAAAAAACACAATTCTAGTTATTAGTTAAGAACAGAGAACAAGATGTACTACTTAATTATTAAATTGTACTTTTATTTAAGAACGGAAGATGCAGAAAGGTACTTTTGAGCGTGATTTTGTGAATATCATTTATTATGAACACAAAGTCAAAGCCAGATAGAAAAAAAGTTGCCTATGTCCTTCCCTGTGGTCAACCTTACTCCGTACCTGTCATCAAAATCGGTTCCTAGTTTAACCGTGAAAGCGTAACAGACAGTTATTTCTACATTTATAATATTATGTATAGCAGTAGTAGTAGCCAAATTGTTAAAATCCACTGTATCGAGGTTTTTGAAAGACGGACTTTTAATTTCATGCCATATATCCGGTAAGGTCCTGCATCAGGCGAAAAATAGCGACACTGTGGTGCTTCTATCTATAGACACTCCTCGGAGAGAAAGAGGGGCCTTACCGCCGTGGTTGTAGCGTCCCCAGAGCTGGGTTGCGACAGTCGCTGTCTCTATATGATCCCGCCGGAACTCTGAACGCGATTTTTTTGTATCCACCACACACCTAGGCCTCAACCGCACGACAGATATATCTCTACAACCAGTGATATTGCTGTGATATATCTGTCGAGCGGTGGCATAGAGTGCCTCCCTAGTTAACAAGTGATTGGGAAATTACCAAGTGTCGTTATATACAGATTGTACTTCTAGCATCAGCTTAGTCCGCATGAATGTCGGTTATTACAGTCGCGAAGTCAAAGCCCGATAAAAATAGCCCTTCTTTGGGATTCAAGCCTACCCATCATCATCGGTTAAGTAGTTTAACCGAGAAAACATAACACTTTCACATTTACGATCACAGTACAGGGTGTCTCAGAAATACTTAATTCACTTAAAATTAACAAATACATAATAAAGTACAAAATCAAAATTTATATTGTTAGTTCTAAAAAGCAAATTGTTTCCATGTCTTCAGTTTCTGTAAATTAATGTGTAATTATTATAAACGTATTTGTAAATTTTTTATGCATTTACAAAAGTGAAACCTTGCAATATTTTTCACGTAATTGTATTTCATTTTCATGAATTTATCCTGGATTTTCTTTAGTATATTAAATATGGTAGGATCTCTGCATGGACCTTGGAAATTTATTGGCACTGAAAGAAAAGACCTTGCTGAATTGCTGATGCACCTTCGCCTGCAGCATTGTGGATTGATTTATGCAAAAAGATAAATAAGAAAATTCTTTAAAAACACTTTATTTCTAACATTACACTATTACAATGAAGCAACACTACAACAATAGATATAACTATCAAATAATTTAATCAGGAGACTGCCCCGTCTTTGTTTTCCTGTTGAGCTTTCTGTACAAAAAGGATATTCTCTTTTCCATTTCCTTCCATTTTGTTGGTCTAGTTTGTCTCGAACCTGTACTAGCCCACATTTTTCTTTTTCTCAGTAAAATCTGTAACAAAGTTTATACAATCACTACATAGTATAAAACAAAGTTGCTTTTTCTGTCCCTATATCCCTTTGTATGCTTAAATCTTTAAAACTACGCAACGGATTTTGATGCGGTTTTTTTTAATAGATAGAATGATTCAAGAGGAAGGTTTATATGTATAATATTGCACCCGAGCGAAGCCGGGGCGGGTCGCTAGTAGACATATAATAAAGTGTATTATAGTTACTGTCTTACAATTGTTTTATTTAATACTCAGCCCATATACTGTGATGGGACACAGGGGTTAAAAACCAGAATTACTCTTTCAATAAATGTAAGAATATGAAGAGCCAGTTATTATTGTTTTATTTATGACCTTTCAAAAGCAGAATTGTATTTTATTTTCACAAATAAATCATGGAGTTTCTAATGTATTTTAAAATAGTAGGATCTCTGCATTAATATAATAATAATAATATTCCACAACTATCACACAACGTCGTCTAGTCCCAAGCTAAGCAGAGCTTGTGTTATGGGTACTAGACAACTGATAAACATACTTATATATTTCTAAATACATATATATTAGAGATAATTTACAACCAGACACAGAACAAATGATCATGCTCATCACATAAACATTTGTACTGGATGGGAATCAAACCCACGACCTCCAGCATAGCAGTCAGGGCCACTAACCACTAGACTAACAGGCCATTGTTCTAGGAATTTTATTGGTACTGAAAGAAAAGACCTATTAGTAGTATTTTCTGAACCTTTATTTAACTCTAGCCCATGTGAATGTAGGCTCCAAACATTTCTCCATTTCATTATACAAACTCTGAACCCCGGTTTCAACTCCTTAGCTTTAGATAATTTCTTCTAGTTTTTATTTATCGTTTAGTTTTAGAAATTGTCTTTGATTACCTATATTATATAAGGAAGCTCTGTGCAACATTTCAGCATTCTCAAATCAGGACTTAGCTTTTTAGATCCAGAGTAGTAGGATTACTTTATGGTACCTATACAGATTTATATTTACCTGACACTGTAGGTCTCATATTATTTGTACTTACTTGATATTCATTGCCATTCACTCCCCTAATCCACGATGGCACAGTGTACAGAGTCTTCACTGGATGCAAATCTCCAGGTCCAAGTATATCTATGTAATCATTTTGACCAAACAAAGCTTTACGCTCCGTCCAAGCATTTGCTGGCCTGAAACATAGCAATAATAAAACTTGAAAATAGAGATCTTCATAACTGTTTATCTAGTTAAAATAAATATTATGTTGAATAGGAAAGGTATGTTTCCTTTAGATACTTTTTACAATATAAGTAGAAATATCATTATTACTATGGACTTGGCTCAAATGCCAAAAAAGAACAAGATGTAACAGGTACAAATTAAAACATTACTGCAACGAATTATTTCACTACACTGTGTACAATGATTTAATGGAATATGTTACCTGTACTCAGGCATGGGCAAAGGTTTCCCTAATGTTCGAGGAAGTGTACCACCAATCCAGAGCTTTTCTTCATAACCATATCTTTTAATTAAACGTGTCTTATCAGCATGATACCGGGTTCTGTAATTAATAAACACGTAAGATTACATAAATAGTAATTGATACAGTACTGTTTACTTTTCTTTCAGCTAATCCTAACCTCACGCTGTTTATAGCAGGTTTCCAAAAAACATTCAATACAGCAGATCCCAACCACGCCATTTTACTGAAACTGTATCATAAGTTGTTTATAAATTAGATACGTGTCTCTTACAATAAATTATAATTTAAATTCAATGAAAAGCATTGAATTCTTGGATATGGTAGAAAAAGAAGACAAACACAAGTCAGATAGAGTATGAGCGTACTTCAAATGTCAAAGTCAATAGTGACAGCCGTCATAGGTGACCGCCACAGATAACAAAGAGTATTAATGACAGCAGTGACTTCTAGGCTACTAACCTCTCTAGGAGCGTTGCCAGACCGTACCAAAAAGTACGGTTTTCCGTACTATTCATCACACAACCGTACCTCAGTGTAGACCGTACCTTTTTCGTACCTTTTTTATACTACAGTGAGTTGTTTTTCACTACAAACTACAAAGGGTAAAAAAAACAAAAAAATTGCCTTCTTCAGAAACATTTTAGATGTAATTTGATGTTTTTATAGATTTTGTAAATGAAATCTTTCGAAATCTACGACTTTGTAAACGAAATGATTTTTTTTTTAGAAAAATCTACATTTGTTGAAATAAATCTCAATCTATTCAGATAAACTGAGATCTACAATTGACTACAATTTACTTAGATCTGAGTCATCATCATCTTCCTGCCCTTATCCCGTTTTATTTGGGGTCGGCGCAACATGTTTTTTTCTTCCATTCTGTCCTGTCACTCGTCACGCTATCACTAACTCCTTTTTCATTCATATCACTTCTCACACAATCCATCCATCTTTTCTTTGGCCTCCCTCTCCCTCTCCATCCATCCACATGTAAATTCATAACTCTTTTAACAACATAGATTCTACTTAGATCTGAGTAAATTTAGTAAAATTGAAAAATATCTAATTAGATGTAAAAAATCCTATTATTGAGATCTAATTAGATCCAAAGTTTCAGAGCTAATTTGATCAAAAAAAATTTTTTTTTACTTTGGGCAAAAATCATCTTATGATAACCCCCGCTCTTGGGTGGAGCGGGAGATAGTGTCAGACTCTTACCGAATAAAAACCCACCTCGTTTCTTCTAGCCTCTTCATACCGGGGCCCGAGTTTCCTTTCGGATAACCTTGGCCCCAGTAGGCTTCGACCCAGCTGGGCCCCTCCTCTTGCTGACAACTCCTTGAGGCGCGCGGAAACAGTGCGCGCCGATTGTACGATTCCCTATCGCTTTTTCTCCAACCTATGGTCCCAGACAGCCAACTCGAAGGAAAAAGAAAACTGATCTAGTTCTTGCAAAAGTATCCCGACCCAACCGTACCATGAAGTTAAAAACCGTACCTTTTCAGAAAGCCAACCGTCCTTTTTTAGGAAATCATACTGGCAACACTGCTCTCTAGAAAGACACACAGCCATTGGCCGACAGTAAAGTTTGTTTACTTATGTTTTGTTGAACGAACAATAAAAACGGGATGAAATTAATGTTAATGTGAATAGCGAGGTACATGGCAAACACGAACATGAATGTGCCCGGCACGGCGCATTAGAAATATATATGAATTTTGGAAAGGATTTCATCAGGCAAAAATGTAATGACTGTGATGAGTCACATATGGTGTCCATTACACGATAGGTTTTGCTGTCAGTTTTGTCACAATGTTTTGATTGACGAAAAACCTACTGTCTAATGCGATGAAGCAATGATCGACGTTTGCGTGGTACTGACTGACAAAAACCATCACTCAAGCTCAAAGATTTTATATATCCTACTAGAGTAGACTAGATTGACTACGACGAAATATGACACTCTTTAAAGTGTTCTTTATTCTCATTAACATTAAGTTCATGTATGTTATTGACACGCAAAAGGGAAAAATGGCCTGGAGCAAGACACTGAGATAAATCCTCTCTGTCCCTTTCTCACATACTACCAGAAAAAAATAAGAAACAGATGGTAGTTTTCAGATTGTTCCAGTTATCGTTAAATAGTCCGTGTTCATGCATTTTTATAGGTTTATGCAACATAAAATGAATTGCAACTAAATATTTTATTTCAAATATTGCTTCCTGAAATTTTATACGCATTCTTCTTGTATTTAATGATGATTTCATTTAGATTTAGTAGCTATTCGTAGTAATTTTCAAATTATGAAAGGCAACATTTAGGAGGTTTCAATTTGACAGAATTTGACATCAATAAACAATATGGCTGATGCTTCATAGGGCTAAAGTTGTATTTTTAATTGTTACAAGTTTTTATCTCAATATTTAGTAAAGTATAAAGTGTGCAAGATGTTCAAAACGATGCTGTGTAAAGTTTCGCAATAGTGATGGGTATCCTGGTTGTGGAATTTTTTTTTTTTTGGTAAGTTTTCTGTTTTGTTTACAAAATATTTATGTAGGGTGACAACAAACATCGTTTTGAATTTCATGCGGAGAAGGGGCATCATAAACGACTCAGAAGACGGACTGGGTGCAAAATTTTATAAAATTCGATTGTCTACTGTTCAAGTTTTACATTATTACTATAAGCAAATTTCTAAATATCTGAGGAGGCCCAATTTTTTTTTTTTTTAATTAATCAAGCGCGTTCCAATTTTACTCTTCGGCTGCTCTCATGACACAACGAAAAGCGGCGAGTAGCGGCGGCCAGAGGTGCGCCATGCGGGACGTGTCTTCGGACCAATTCAGTGTATAGTTATCTGTGACCACTTCTTAAAACGACGCGCGTGCGCTCCAAAATCTTCTCCACATCGATATAATACTGTCTTTAAGTTTAGTCCTTAGGTAGGTCCCTAATAAATGCCGCACGCAATGCTGCACGTATGTGGCTTAATTCATGAATCCCCAAGCGACCACCGGTGGCCGCGCATCTATTGTCTTACTATTGTGTCTCTAATTGACGGTATCTGAAGGGTTAACCGTTAACTACTAGTAATATATTATTTTTTATGTTTTGTTGTAGATTTCCAAGAAACGAGAACCATCAGCAACAGTGGCTTTGAAGTTGTGCCATTTAAAATTTTTTTATTCAGCAACAGTTTTATTTGTGGTTCCCACATTAAGTCTGAAGATGTAAAGTTAAATCAACACTAAAACCTAATTCTATTCCATCTGTATACCCTTTTGTAAGTTCATCCGTTGTTAAAAATCCGTTCAGTAGTTTTTGTGTTGATTGCAAACAGATATAGACAAACGAACATAGTAGGAGACTTTTTTTGATGTGGTAAAATCTCCAATAACTTACCCTGCTCTAAGGTAGAGCGCCTTACGCTCCATCCTAGAGCGGGACAAGTTATTTGAGGTTTATACTGAATAAATCTACCCGTGTCCTTCAGTTGCCCTTTGTGTTCCAGGACCATGGTTTCCCTTTCGGTAATTCCCTGTGGCGCTAACGGGCATCGGCAATAATTAGTAGTAGTAGTTAGTATAAATATATTTATAAACCAGTCGAGGATCATTTATTTAATGTATTATTTATTGTTTATTTGTTAGTTAATACGTGCAATTTGACGTAATAAAAAATTTACAATTTTATGTCACGCATCAGTCTATTTTTAATAAAGTAAAAATAAAAGAATAACATTAGTTTTATTTGACATTTGACTATTCAAAAGTGCCTACATTTGGTCTATTTGAAATAAATGATTTTGAATTTGAATTGCCATTATATTATATTCGGACATCAGCTATTTCCTAGTCATTACAGAGAAAACTCTGTTCCCTTTTGGTAAGCATATTATACATATTAATTGTTTTTGAACTTGCATGTCTATTTTAATGTATCAAAAATATCTTTAACTAACTTTAGAGCTAAATTGTCCCGTAGTATGTAGCTAGTGTATGGACACACTAGTAGAACGAGATGACAGGACTCTTTCTGACTTTCCTTTTCAGGTACGCTTTTGAGGTTGTCGTAGTCAATCTAGTACAAAGATTTTATATATTCTACTAGAGTAGACTAGATTGACTACGAAGAAATATGACAGTCTCTAAAGTGTTCTTTATTCTCACTAGCATTAAGTTCATGTGTGTTATTGACACGCAAAAGGGAAAAATGGCCTGGAGTAAGACACTGAGATAAATCCTCTCTGTCCCTTTCTCACATACTACCAGAAAAAAATAAGAAACAGATGGTAGTTTTTAGATTGTTCCAGTTATCGTTAAATAGTCCGTGTTCATCCATTTTGATATATTTATGCAACATAAAATGAATTGCAACTAAATATTTTATTTTAAATATTGCTTCTTGAAATTTTATACGCATTCTTCTTGTATTTAATGATGATTTCATTTAGATTTAGTAGCTATTCGTAGTAATTTTCAAATTATGAAAGGCAACATTTAGGAGGTTTCAATTTGACAGAATTTGACATCAATAAACAATATGGCTGATGCTTCATAGGACTAAAGTTGTATTTTTAATTGTTACAAGTTTTTATCTCAATGTTTAGTAAATTATAAAGTGTGCAAGATGTTCAAAACGATGCTGTGTAAAGTTTCGCAATAGTGATGGGTATCCTGGTTGTGGAATTTCATTTTTTTTGGTAAGTTTTCTGTTTTGTTTACAAAATATTTATGTAGGGTGACAACAAACATCGTTTTGAATTTTTTTTGACTGGGTGCAAAATTTTATAAAATTCGATTGTCTACTGTTCAAGTTTTACATTATTATAAGCAAATTTCTAAATATTTGAGGAAGCTGAAACTTTTTTTTTTAATAAATCAAGCGCGTACCAATTTTACTAATTTTATATTTTCTGTTGATCGGGCGCCTTTGGCCGCTCGGCGATCATCGACTGCTCTCATGACACAACGAAAAGTGGCGAGCAGCGGCTACCAGAGGTGAGGCATGCGGGACGTGTCTTCGGACCAATTCAGTATATAGTTATCTGTGACCACTTCTTAAAACGACGCGCGTGCGCTCCAAAATCTTCTCCACATCGATATAGTACATTCGAGAATTATATTCATTTTAAATCATAGTCTACTGTCTTTAACTTTAGTCCTTAGGTAGGTCCCTAATAAATGCCGCACGCAATGCTGCATGTATGTGGCTTAACCGTTAACTACTAGTAATATAGTATTTTTTATGTTTTGTTGTAGATTTCCAAGAAACGAGAACCATCAGCAACTGGCTTTGAAGTTGTGACATTTAAAAACTTTTTTTTCAGCAACAGTTTTATTTGTGGTTGCCACATTAAGTCTGAAGATCTAAAGTTAAATCAACACTAAAACCTAATTCTATTCCATCTATATACCCTTTTGTAAGTTCATCCGTTTTTTAAAATCCATTCAGTAGTTTTTGAGTTGATTGCAAACAGATATAGACAAACGAACATAGTAGGAGACTTTTTTTGATGTGGTAAAATCTCCAATAACTTATCCTGCTCTAAGGTAGAGCGCCTTACGCTCCATCCTAGAGCGGGACAAGTTATTTGAGGTTTATACTGAATAAATCTACCCGTGTCCTTCAGTTGCCCTTTGTGTTCCAGGACCATGGTTTCCCTTTCGGAAATTCCCTGTGGCGCTAATGGGCATCGGCAATAATTAGTAGTAGTAGTTAGTATAAATAAATTTATAAGCCAGTCGAGGATCATTTATTTAATGTATTATTTATTGTTTATTTGTTAGTTAATACGTGCAATTTGACGTAATAAAAAATGTACAATTTTATGTCACGCATCAGTCTATTTTTAACCGACTTCGAAAAGGAGGAGGTTCTATGTTCGGCTGAATGTATGTTTTTAATAAAGTAAAAATAAAAGAATAATATTAGTTTTATTATAAACTAACTAGTTTTTTCTTTCAGACAAACCTTATTCTGATAGGTGTAGCCGTTCAGAAGTGATCTTACGTAGGTCTATTTTGATGTATCAAAAATATCTTTAACTAACTTTTGAGCAAAATTGTCCCGTAGTATGTAGCTAGTGTATGGACACACTAGTAAAACGAGATGACAGGACTCTTTCTGACTTTCCTTTTCAGGTACGCTTTTGAGGTTGTCGTAGTCAATCTAGTACTAGGATATATAAAATCTTTGATCTAGTACTAGATATAAAATCTTTGCTCAAGCTTGATGGAATTGATTGACGCCTCCATGGCCGTATTCTGGACGCCTCTGAGCCCTTTTCCTTTATTATTTCATGAATCCCCAAGCGACCACCGGTGGCCGCGCATCTATTGTCTTACTATTGTGTCTCTAATTGACGGTATCTGAAGGGTTATGTATTAGAAATAATGAAAAAATCGCATTAACACATTTCTGGCGCTGGGAAGACGTGTAACTCGAAACCCTGTATTACTTGAGCAGTTGTATTACAAAGTTAGAAAAGCTTTTAAAATCAAGTTATTGTCTTAAAAGTAAAACTGGGTAGAAAACCGTCTCTCTCTAAGCACTCACGATATGAAAACATGGCTTAAAAGCCTATGTTTTCAAACTTTTTAAGCAAATGTTTTAAAAAAATAAAGAAACTAATCAAACAAAATGGCCGATGTTCTATAAAAATAGTTTTATGGGAATATTGAGAATTTTATGGAAAGGCTTATTATAGTATGTATTCCATTTCGCAAATTATTACTTATTAATTTAATTTTATACAACTGTGTGTAATATATTCTTGTTTTATTTGAAAAAACCGTTCGCACTAGCCATTTACGCAAATAACAAGAGAAGCAGTGTTCCTTGTTTGTTTATTCTCTATAATATAAACAGATTGTTATGTCTTATTTTCAAAACGAATCAATTATATATAAATTACTTTCCTTTTGTTCGCAAACGATATCTTTCGGGCACTCGTGCAGTGCCTATAATACTATAGAATATTGTGCTTGTGTTTACTTGGGCGCGTAATTGCGTTGTTTGTTTACGTTTCATGATGTTGCAGTTTACACATTAATCCTCCAAAATGGAATTGTAATGTAGAAATAAATTTCGTTTCCAGATATTGGTCTGAAATAATGTCTAAAAGAGATCAAGGCGACCGAAATGAAAGAAAATTGGATTCGAGCGACTACGAAAACTTGATATCTCAACACAATTTATTTGAATCGTCTCGATCAAAGAATCAAGAGTTACCGAGTTTTCCCGGATTTTCTAATGCTGAAACACAAACAAAAACTAGCGACATTAAAGAACAAGCGGTACACTCTAGCCTGGGCGCTTGGCATTACAACCCGTGGTGGATGCTGGCCAGCACGTCGCGGAACCTGCCGTCTCAAGATGACTACTCGGAGCACAGTGATCAAACTAAAGTGAAACAGGAACCGCGTGGGGCTGGCACTCCAGACAGGGACCCATTACATACTGACTTGGAACAGTTTCAAGTAGAGACAGTTACACCACCAGTTGGGTTGGATTCGTTTTGTGATGACTGCTCTGACCCATTTTGCGACTCAAGTGGAGCAATTTGTCGCAAACTTTTTCACTGTCCTCATTGCAGAAAGAGCTATCCCACGATTTTAGAATTTAACACACACTTGACAGGGGTACATCCAGCGCAAAAGCCCTTCAGATGTCAGATATGTTTGGAACCATTTCACAAGAAATCACATTTACGAAGACATTTAGATGCCAATCATACACGGAAAGATGTCAACAAGTGTTCAGTGTGCTCTAAATATATCAAAGATAAAAGCAACTTACGCAAACACATGCAAGTACACACTGGGCGAGTACCTCAGAAACAATTCAAGTGTGATTTGTGCAATAACAAACGTTACATGTCATTGGACAGACTTAACAATCA
This sequence comes from Mythimna lalbum, assembly GCA_949319445.1. Lineage (NCBI taxonomy): Eukaryota > Metazoa > Arthropoda > Insecta > Lepidoptera > Noctuidae > Mythimna > Mythimna lalbum. The sequence goes on along the minus strand of OX439346.1, from coordinate 16,141,658 downwards.
TAAGGTGGTGTGCACAGGTGAAAAAGTATTGAAGTACTGTGACATGTGCACTAAAGTTTTTGATAATTCAAGATCACTCAACAGTCACAAAAAAGTACATGCAAGGGAATTGAAGTGTGACAACTGCGGAGAACAGTTACGTTCATTAGAGCAGTTTACCAATCATAGGATGATTTGTCAAGGAACAACATCAGAAGCAAGTGGCAGTCATGGACATGCTGGCCCAGGGCATCCTGGTGGCCCCTCCATGGGCCGCTGCTGCACTCAGCCAGGCATCTGCGAACATGACAAACCGGCCTATCTGAACATACCTGGATATGCAGCTGGCAGAGTGCTTGATGCCACTCTTTCCACTTTGAAATCAGAGCTGAACTGATGACACATGCCGCAAAGGCTTACAAAGTAACTAATTAATACATATAAATTAAACAGTTTCTTTTTTTTTTACAAGATTACCAAATAGATAAATAAATGACAGTAATAATTTTCACAATTGAGAATTTCACAAGACTGATGCAAATATCCCGCCTCACGACTTGCTTTATTATTACCATTTAAATTTAGGCTTTAGTTAGTAGGTTAATACAGATAGATTAAGAAACATAGCCATTTGAACATGTTCTTATATATTTACAGAGAGGTAAAGAATATTTGAATATGCTGAAATTGTTATAACCATGTTTAATTTTTACCTAAAATTAATTCACAGCTGTTCAGCGAACAGTGAGATAGAACCAGATCATACATGCAACAATTATTGTACGCCAGATGTATCTTTTTTATTATTTGATATGTTTCTATAACAATGCTTTTGACTGATTTAGAGTAAATGTGAATGTGCAGTATTACAAACATAAAAACAATTTTTATTTTTCTATTTGGAGAAGTTATAAGAGTATGTTATTTTTATAATTTTTAGAACATAATATTGTAGTTTTATGTTATGTACCTAAGTTTATGTTGTAGTCAGTGGAGACGTATGAGGAGCATGTTATATTTTCCAGTGCTCTGATGTACTTTTTTCTCCAAAGACATATTATTATGTAGATGTGTGTAGTTTCGTATACATTATGTAATCATGTATTTCGAATATTTTCTAAAGACAACTTTATACACGTAGGCATGGGACATTAAGTTGGTTCCATAATGTTACACCTTTAGGGTAAGTTAAACTTGGTCAAGTGCAATGTACGGTTGGCGAAGCCTTGTTCATGTTATGGTTATTGGAAGTATTTGTTGTGTTCTCCCTACCCATAATATTTATTCTTCAAGTGTTATACACTGAAAAATTATTGCTGCAATTTATAAAATTATATAAGTGTAATGTTTTATTAAATATTTAAACACAATATGTGTACACACACCGTAATTATAAGATTCGAGGCTATAATATCTAAAGCTAATAAGCCTTTATTATGCTTATTACATCATAGGAGTTTATTACTATACTCTCAAATTTTATCTTGTATACTTATATTTTTTTAAACCTTATTATTTCTAATTTTATTTATTTTGTTCATGTTATGTGGAAGGAAGAGTACTTCTATTTGGAGGCTTTTTATTCATAATCAGTTGTTGCTATTTACAATTGTTTTTAATACTAATAGCTTAGTTTATTTTTAATATCTTTATCGCTTAGTTACGTAGTTTATATTTTGAAGAATTTTAATAACGTAAGTTCCACAGTGGAGTCTTGCTTTTACGAGCCACCGAAAAATTTATTGGGTTTATTATACCAAATTCGTTTTATAAAGATAATACATAATATTATATTGTAGTTACTTAACTGGTGACTTTATATGGCGTCTTGGTTGATTATGATCTAGTTTTAACATTTGTATTTAGTTTTATTTGTTTTTTTTTTTGTAATCATGTCACGCCTCGAGAAGCAAGGCAATCCTAATTTTAAATAAAATTTAGTATGACGTAAAGCACCTAGTTGAACAGCGACGAAAAGTTTCAATTTCGATCTGTTAAGTATCATTTATCATTCAAAAGTTTTAAATTTTTAGGCTTCAACAGTTTTCATTCAAATACCAATATTTTATTCCTTTAGTCAAGCAAATGAGTTGTCCTGCTTGTCGAGATGCGCCACTGATATCCATTGTAAGGGCCAACGCTGCGTTAAGCGTGTACGTGTCCTATGCGACGTTCCCTTAGCGTAAACTGGACTATTACCTGCGCAGTGTCGCTATTTTAACTTTAACGGTGTGCATATAGTCGTGTAGAAGAACTTTAATGTATTATACGTAGTAGAACGGGCGCGGACACCGGCTGCTCGCACTTTTGCATGGGACCGCGCGGGCACCCGCATTACGCAGCGTTCGGCCCAAGCGTAAAAGATGAACAGTTTTAAAGATAAAAGTCTGTGAATTTTACCGAAAATGTGTTCTTCAGTTCAGTAATGTAAAGTTAGACAAACATTTGTGGTACCTTCAGTGATATATATATTGTTTAAATTAACCGCTAAAGTTTCAAAATTAAATACTACTCTTGATATTACCGATGCGCGAGTGCGTTAAGCACTGAATAAACACACTTGAATGTGAAAATTAATATTTATCCATAAGCATTAACACTAACTCGTTCGTAAATAATATTCAGCACAGTTCCATCGAAATGCCACAAAGTTGTCAGTTGTCTTGTTATTGGCACTAACCTGTAAGAAAGTATAATGTAAAAAATATATTTTATTATGAAATATTCATAAGTTTAGTGTAGGAACCACTTAACACCAGGTACTGAACTTAAATGTGAGGGCGGCGGAAAATGACAATAATATTGTGTAAACTATTACAGAAACAGTCATATTCTCTTGTGTATCGCCGCCACGTCCTCGTATATCATAATTAGGTACACTGTTTAAAATATACCCCTGTAAGATAATGTACTTACAATTCGGAATCATTATTATCTTCAATACTTTTTGTAATCCTTTTTTACTTCTCTCTGGTGATGTAAACTCAAAATCTTGTTTTGTGATTAATTTGAATAACTCTTTAAAATCAGTAACAAACCATCGAGGCAGACTTTGATCATCATGCGTTGAAAAGCGGCAGCACGTTTATTTGCACCATAGATCACTGAAAATAGAGTAAAAATACATGTGCTCTGCACCACTTCTCTGGTCTACGCCATTGAAGTTTAAGTTGAGACCACGTCTACAACATTTTTGTTATAACCATTAGACTCCACTCACACGGGCGCAGATTCGAACGTCTGTCGCGTCGCGTTCTGTTTTTCAACTACGAATGGCGATGCGCGTCGTCGTGCGTTCACGCTCGAATTAGCGCGCCAGAATTAGTGCTGCAAACCTAGCCAAGTTACGACCGCTTGGTTTCGATTCTCAAGCGTCGAACGCCCCGAGTTGGCAACTCCGTTAATTCCTTTGTTCAAGAGAATCGAAACGGTCGTAACTTAGCTAGGGGGGCTGGACTAGTTCGAAGATTAAAACGCACGGCGACGCGCGAAACCGCTCGACGATAACCAAGCGTGGAATAGCTATATTCATTATTGTGAGATACTTGGTGATGTGAAAATAGAGATAATGTGCCAGTGTGAGTTGAGCCTTATTCTGAAAATAGATTTTCTGTTATTATAAAAAGGTTTTTAATTTTTTTTTTGTTGATAAAATAATAATAAATTGATAAGCTGAGCTTGAGCACGTTCTCATTTCCATTAATGCTAGCCAGCAACGTAATAAAAGATGATCTTTTTAGTACGTCTCGTCAATAGTTGCTTTCGGTGTTTATCATCATCATCTTCCTGCTCTTGTCCCGTTTTATTTATGGTCGGCGCAACACGTTTATATTTTCTTCCAATCTGTCCTGTCACTCGTCACGATATCACTAACTACCCTTTTCTTTCATATCTCTTTTCACACAATCCATCCATCTTTTCTTCGGCCTCCTCTCCTCATATCTCTTTTAGCAACATGCGTTTCAACTCTCCTCTTTACATGACCATACCAAGACAAACGATTTCCTTTCAACATTTCAGTCACCGGCGCCACTTTCAAACTTCCCTTAATATACTCATTTCTCTTTTTATCCATTCTCATCACACCACACATCCAAGATGGATGTGTGGTGTGACGTTCTCAACTCCGCTACATGCAATCTTTTTTCATCTGTCTTTCACAGCCCAACATTCTGATCCATACAGTATAACAGGCCTTTTCACGGACTTGTAAATTTTACCCTTCAACTTGAGGGGTATCCCTGGGATGTTGTGTCCATTAAGTTGCTTTCGGTGTTCATGAATAAAAAATTTAGGACCATGTCGTCAAGTACGGCAAAGCCGCATTAATTGCCAATCTTCTTTACCCGCCTTTCAAAGTATTATTAATAAGGTAATGATAATCACACAAAAGAAGATGAATACCGATGATAAAAAAAACCCAAATTTCATTAAATACACTCAATGTTACACCCCAGATGGGTAACTGTTTCTAAAATTATCATTTATACCGCCGACTTTGTGACTGATTCCGCCATTTGTTTGGATTGATATTATACAGAAAATATATACCATTAGGTACCTAAATATTTTGTCTTTGTAGTTTTTTAGCATGGTGTGTAACTTTTAATGCACCTAGGTTTAAGAAAAAATGTGTTCATATGAATTTAGTTAGGTACATACATAGAATATAGTTCATCTATTTGATTAGTGACGTAGACTGTAAAACAGTGTAATGTGAATTACTATACGGACGCATTATTTTCCGACTAGGCCTTCCATTGCGTATTACCTACATAAGCCAAATTCGATTTTTTACAGTAGATCATGTTATAATAGAGGCTCTTGTGGAAACAATGCTGCCCGCGTAACATTGACCTTTTATTTATTATGTACCGTACCCGAATGTAGAACTTAGTAATTCAACTCAAATTAAAAATAGCGTACCTACCGTTACTAAAAATCACGAATAAATTAAAATTTCCTTTCTGTTAAAATGTTTTATTAATTTCCCCGTCCCTGTAGTTAAGTCATCGATCAAGAATAGGAGGGCGAACTATACTAATCTTAAATAGGTACTCCGTCCTCCTGTTCTTGGTTGAAAAAATAAATAAACGGGGCTGCTCGGCGACTTGGAGAGGCTACTTGACGCCCAGCCTGATGCGATCAACACAATAAAATAATTAATTTAAAAAGAAAAATCATTGACGTTAGGGAATCCAATCCCGCATCAAAATCGTGATACCGCATACACCTGCGGAATTGAAGTCAGCCATACTACAGACGCGGACTTGCACACCAAGTATTTCTTATAAATTCCTACCGTTCGATTCCCGAATTGAGTTATAAAGATTTTCCGAATCGCAAAAAAAAATATTTTGTTATGAAAACTTACAATTTTCATATAAATAATATAATCAATTGCTTTTATAAGAAATATAACGAAGCTTCATCTAGGAACGTAATTTCACGTATTTTGGGGAATCCCGGGATAGAGTACCTAAACTGACATTGATCACGTTCCGTTCCAGTTGCGATAGGACTCGCACAACAATATGAAATAAATGTAATGAATTATATTTGCTATTCTTATCGCACACTAGTCTACGACGTCGTCGTAGACAAATCTGTCTAAGAAGTCTTGTCTCAAGTGTCCAGGCTTTCTTTACTTCGTGGTCCAGGCCCTAAAGTAAAATTGAAAACAAAATAAATATTTTTCATTACTTGGAAACCCGCTCTTATCGCACCGCTTACCTACAGGCACGCAATGGACTGTTTCCGCACTAGTGCAGAAAAGTGCCTGTGCTCGCCCTGCTACAATTTTATTGTACTTAATAATAAAAAAATATCATATCAGGCGCGCCTCGATCCCCACGAGTCGTAAGTGTATTTATTGAAAAACGTTGTTTGACACACGTGCAAATTTATCACTGCAGCCCTCGGCTCGTGTGAATTCCGCCTCAGTCGCAATGAATAACTTTCTGCACTTGTATCAAAATGTCACAATTGTAATCAAAACGCAGGTTATCGGAATCCAATTCTGCCGTGCTCAAGCTATAATGCCGTTATATGATAAAGTCATATTTTTAGTTACGCACAAAAAGCGGCGTAGAATTATGTATAAATCAGGGGAACTTTACGACAATTTTATTATTTTATCTGAGTTACAATTAATATTCCAAAAATACTGATTAGATCGATATAGAATTTAAAGCGTCTAAAAACGAAAGCCCGCCAAATGTCAGATAACGGCACTTTAGCTTTAGCACGGCAGAATTTTCTTATAAAAAACTTCAATCCCGTATGAGTAATGCCGCAGAAAAGGTGCCCGTGGGGATCCCGGTATTGGATTCCCTTATTGACATATCTACTCACTGAATTACAGGTTAGGTGTGTCGTGGGTGTTGCTTTCAAAAGCACGTACTCACATACACAAAACACCTAGACCTGGAACATCTACTTATCCATACAAATATTTCATTTTTAAATATTTTTTTATTTGTTCAGTACGGGAATCGAACCCGCGACTCGCAGCAGAGTTGCTAATCTCTCACCTGCTACGTCAACTGTGTCATCGAGAATTGTGGCGGACTTATGCGCACTGGTGCGAAAAACAGTAAAAAGCGGATTTTCGAGTGTGTTGGTTGAGTAACACTTTTGTCCTCATACTAGGTTCGTATTGGCCACAAAAGAAAAGTCAGCCATAGTTTAAAATAATGTATTTGTTTAACACAAAGTTCAATAACTGTATTCCTAGCTGCTAATATTATATCACGACACGCCCTCTCTTGACTGATGTCTTGATAATTTTAGATTTCTTCTCTTTCTTTTTCTTGGCAATATTTTCTGTCCTCTTCTTTTGTCTTTCGTCTTTCTTCTGTTCCACATTCTGTATCCTGGTGTCCCATTGTTTCTTACTCTGTTTCTTCTTTTGGTCCTATAAAACAGAAGGTTAGGTCGATTAGGTTTATACCTACTATTTGTTGGTAGGAAGTTTGGTACTCAGTATTCTACGAAATAGGTGAAGGCCTGGGAGTTTTAGGGTCAACTCACATCAAAAGAGCGTCAAAGCGCAGCGCATTTTCAGTGTCATGAATTTTAACTTTATTTTGATTATTATAATACTTATTATCGCATGAGAAACTCGAACGAGTCGCGCGGATGGAATTCCAGCGGCGCCGCGGGCATCCGCGCCACTCGTTCGAGTTTCTCATGCGATAATAAGTATTATATAAATGAAAATAAAGTTAAAATTCATATGACACTGAAACTGCGCTCGGCTTCGCTGCGCTTCGATGCTCTTTTGGTATGAGTTGACCCTTAGAGACTGTTTGAAGATTCATAGTGCTGATTCTCAGCTTAAAAACAGTTGAAGCATTTTTATGAATTCATAAAAATTTGTTACCACAGAACTGATAAAAGAGGTTAGAATGCCCTTGCGGGCGGGCCAGGCATGCCACAAAGTAGGGCAATGCTCATAGTTCAACTACCAATAGCAAACTTGCGATCACTTAGATCGTGGTCTGTTAGTTGCGTTATACGCGTTCGTATTGTTTATTGCCTGTAGTGGAGTTAAAAAGAGTGAGACAAGCGGCGACACTCGTTGTAGTACATATCGGAAAGTATTTCCTTTCTAACCTTTTTCATCTTTTTTGTGGGTGTTACGGTAGCAACATACATATAAATAAAATTGCAGTATCTGCTTGTTAACAGCTATTTTAAAATAGAAAAGTAATGTTGTACACTGACAGCCCTAAATCTTTCTTCTTTCTTTCAGTCCATCCAAAGTTGCCGGTAAGAGATCGCCCTGTACGATAAGACCGCCCATTGTACACTTATTTTGAATAATGTTTGTCCTGTATTTTTTTGTTTATGTGGTGTACAATAAAGAATATAATATAATAAAAGGGATATTTACGTACCATTTTCTTTATTGACTTCTTCAGTAATATGGGGTCGTCTTTAACTTTTTGTCCTTCAGCTTTTTGTAGTACATTTTTCCATGCAATTTTTTCTTTTATTTCTTTTACTTTACCACTGTCTTCTTTTTCTTCTAACTGTTTGAACCTGTCTTCTTGTTGTTTAAGATTTTCTAAAATCTTTTTAGGGTCCTTCTCTGCCTTGTTTACTCGTTCTGTACAAATAAAAAAATATAAAGGTATATTATATTTCCGTAAGTATTCAACACTACAATATTATTTTTTACTTAAAAATAAACGTTTTCCCACACTGGGAATTTACTCCTGGATCGTGGCTGCGACTCCCAGATCCAGAACACTTATTTTTAGACCATAAAAATATTTATTCCGTGCGGGAACCGAACCCGTGATCCGCAGCGCAGCAGCCAATCGCTCAACCACTGCGCCAACCGTGTCGTCTAATTGCTATAGGATGGTGCGGGTGACAGCTGTCCGATTCATCGAGGCGTGGCAGGCGGAAGCAGTAAAGCTAGCAAGGCTCACACGCCCCAGCCGACGGGATCCCGATCTCCTTTTTCGGCCACCGTAGGAGCGCCGAGCGGGCTTCGCGTCCGGCCCAAGCCCAAGTCGTCGCCGGCGCGTAGTGTACCACGCGCGCCTTAAGGAGACGTCAGCAAACCGTAGAAGCCCAGCAGGGTCGAAGTCTACTGGGGCTAAGGGCACTCGCTTTTAAAAAGGAAAACCCGGCCCTGGAATGAAAGGCAATCAAGGAAGGAGTGGGGAGGTTCTAGGAGTGGGGTTTAGTCAGTAAAAGTCTGACACTTCCTCCCGTTCCACCCAAGGAGATAACATTGGATGAATTCCCACATAAAAAAAATCCTGTCGGATTCTTACAATGTAGCTACCTATCTTTTTATGTCATCCTAAAAATGCATGTTTTCGTCCTGCCATCGTCTTACCCATGCTATGTGAAAAAGACCTTTTAATAAATAATCATAAAAAAAAAACTAATATCTTACCTTTCTTGCCAACATTGGCAAAATCAAATTTGGAAAACACGAGTTTTCCTTCATTATTGAATACTGGTTTGGCAGTATTTACTTTTGGCTTCTCTTCTGTGCTAGACTTCAACATTTCTGCAAAAGGTGCGTCTACTACAGGTTTAACTTTCGTTTTATTTAGTCTCTCCGTTTTCTTGATTTTCTTTTTCATTTTACTGCTCAAGCTTTTCTTTTGTAGTTTATTTTTGAAGCTGAACTTGTTCTGTGACTTTATCTTCTCTAATTTTTCTTCAAGTTCTGCTATACTACGGGCTCGCTTTGGCATTTCAATGTCTTCATTACTCTTCTGATTCTCATTAACTATTTCAATATCCATGTTATCATCATTTTCACCTGCAATTATTAACCCAGTTGTTGTTAATTTTAAAATATGTAGGTATTTCTGCTAATTTTAAAGTTCAATAATTATTTTCTTCAAAACCACATCTATACAATCTGAATAAAATTTAAGTGTCTGTTTGTAATATCAATTTAAATATTTTATTACTAAATGCTTACGAAAATATAATTGCTTCAGTAAAGTTCTGTCTGTTTGTTCTGGCTAATCTCTGAAACAGCTGGACTGATTTTGACAGGACTTTCACTAATTGATAATTATTATTATAAAGAGTAATTTTGGCTACTTTTGTTTTGGAAAAAAGGACACCTCCAAAAAAGGGCCAAAAATTTTGACCAATAGGCATTGTGCTGATTTAGGAGATTGACGCAAACAAGGTTGCTGGAACTAGCTCTATATATAACTTTAGAGATATTTCTACATTTATGTATGTAATATCAGCATACTAAAATCTAAGATTTGAACTATAAACTAGTCTTATAAGGGCCGATTCACACCGGAAAGTCAGCGGCTGCTTTACTCAGTGATAAAGTAGCATGCTACTGACGAATGTATTTTAAATTAGACCAATAGTTTTTGAGTTTATTTATTACAAACAAAATTACAAAAATATAAAGCTTCCTGTATATCACCTCAAACTTCCTCTACCTCAAATATATTGGTTGAAAAAAAAAACATATATGCTAAAATAAGTTTAGCAGATGTGAGAAAAAATACCTCTATAAACACAACAAGTATTTACAACATTACCTTTCATCTGTAGTGGTAAAGACATCACGGAAAACACATTTTTGAGGAAATTGAATTCTTTGCTCAGCTCAGCTTTGATTTTTTTAATCATTATTTTCTTTTGTTGTGTCATTGTAGTTAGAATATACTGAAACTGAAATATTAACAATGTTAGCATCATTGACATCACACCAGAATTCTTAGCATACCCGCATACGGGCCTCAAAAATAAGCCACCATAAAAAAAGCTAGAAGTGGCCACATAAAAAAGCTGAAGCGCATGTGAGCTTATGGCCATACATGCAGTATCATAATGGACTGTGAAGAAGAAGGATTAAATACGCAAACGGCATGCGGCAGCGTCATTACTATAAAAAACGCCGCCGCAAGAAAAGGTCGCCTCAAAAAGAAGCTTGAAGCGGCTTTTTTTGTGGTCCATGTGCGGGCAGACTTAGTCATTATTCATTAATTTATACTTAACGGTAGAGCCTTACACACTAGAAACAAGGCCACTAACCAAACCCTGGGGTACTAGTGTATATAGCCCATGTGTATAGGCCCATATTGCACAAAAGTTACTTAACGATTTGAAAGTAACAAAAAGAGTGAAGTGGTAAGTAGTTGCCAGATCAGCCCAGTTCTATTAGCATTACAGTTAATTATCGTTTACTAATTCAAACCATTAATCGCAGTAGTGGCAGCAATAGTAGCGAAAATATTGAAGGAATAGTATGCAGTAACATTATCAATACATAGAGCTTTGATTTTACTTTTACCTTATTTGACGTAACTTAAATGGAGAAAATTAAAAACCTGAAACATAACTCACCTTTTATTTATAACTCACAAAAATTACAAACTAACAAATTCAAAAACCACACGAGTAAACATAACCTCTTTCTGCGTTGCTTCTACTGTCATCCCTCATCATTCTATCATTAGTGTCAAAGTCAAACCAGGAAGTCCTTTTCTCAATGGTTTTGTTTTGGATACTAAGTCTTTTAAACTTCTAGCGAATAGTTAAACCACTGATTAAGGTAGGTATATAAGTGTGAATTTCTATAATTTTATAGGGCCTATTAATACACCATTCGATATTCAGACAGTCTTTTAAGGGTTAGACTGTCTTACTCGGAATAAAAAATAAGACGAGTCTGAAAATGGTGTGGTGAATAACGCGTAGTGTAATAGGCCGTTAAGTGTTATGTCATAGAGTCTTTGTATGTCTAAAGCATTTTTTAAGTCTGAGCCCTAAGGTCCCTTGTGGTCCTTTTGGAAATAACTACCAAACGTGGCATGCATGTGTTACTGTTATTTTGTAGTGGTGCGTACACAAAGTGCACAGGTGAATAACGATCACGCATGTGTAAACAACACGCCCGCGCACATCTATATATATAAAAATGACCCCCGTTTTCCGTTGTCACGACTTGGCATGAAAACGGCTTGACCGATTTGGCTGATTTTTTTTTTGTTGTGATTGTTATTGTGAGGAGAAGGTTCTTATGGAAAAAAAAATTAGGGTAGAGTAGGGTAGAGTAGGGTAGAGTAGGGTAGAGTAGGGTAGAGTAGGGTAGAGTAGGGTAGAGTAGGGTAGAGTAGGGTAGAGTAGGGTAGAGTAAGGTAGAGTAGGGTAGAGTAGGGTAGAGTTGGGTATAGTAGGGTGGAGTAGGGAAGAGCGGGAGCGAAGCCGCGCGGGCAAAGCTAGAGTCTGTCTAACGAAAGCGTAACCTGGAGTTTTTTTTTTAAATTAAAGTGGCAACATTATTTTGCCGCCAAAATCACGTCTAAGTCTATGATTGCAATTGTCAGTTTTTTGAAACAGATATTTATTTATCAACAATAACTGCTTTATCATGGGTAAAACAATATAAAGTTATGTGCGAAAGCTGCTACACACTATCATCAGTGAGTTTAAACAAAAACAAGAAGAGAAAGAAGTTGTTTTCTAAGAAAAACAACAATGTTTATACACGATCTTGGATTTTTAAGTTAGTGTGACACTATAATCTTGATCATTGTTGACTGACCACTAGATATTTTTACGGTATGAATGATGATGACTATTTTATTTGACTATCGCAGTGTTGTGCTCTTGGTATTCTTGTCGGAAGGCCAAAATGCCAAATTGTAAATAAAGAATATTTTATACGGCATTTGAGAGAACAGATAAAATAAATTTGGAAGAATAACTAACATTTTGTGTATTATTAACCTTTACCATACATCTACCAATAAATAAATCTACACAAATTTAAGTTCTTATACAACTATTGTACAATCGTCATATATAAAAAAATACTCAAGTACCAAAACTTTTTTCTCCTACTATTTCAATAATACCATATTCAAATTTTTGGGTTTCAACCTCCTTTTCTCAGGTCACGCTTTCAGTAGACGGACTCTAGTTGCTTATATATCTTTCGTTCAACGACCAAACAATATCCCCTACGTTCTGAATTGCGTCAAACGCGATTATATCGCGAAGCTGACAAACTTAAAAAAATCCAAAATATATGGGCTAACAGTAATAACTATGACGTTGCGCGTTAGTCGGATTCGTGATATTATCGCTTTTGACATAATTCGGAACACATGGCCGGTATTGTAAATTTTGACATTGACATTTATTTGTCAACAAATCAAATAAGAATATTATTCCTCATTATTTGTCGAACAATATTTTGTAAATAAAATAATATAGTGAATTAAAAATGCGTCTACTGTTTCTGCCAACTCGAAGATTTAGCACTACTGTGCCAAAAAATAATAATTTTGCAGAAGAAATGAAGAGAAACTTCATTGCTACTAACACTTTTCAAAAAACTTTGCTATCATGTGGTTCAGCAGCTATCGCTCTGCTAAATCCTCATCGTGGCGATATGATCGCTTGCTTGGGCGAAGTTACTGGAGAGAGTGCTATGAAACACATGCGACAAAAGATGATCGAAACTGAAGAGGGTGCCGATATACTGAAAGAAATGCCGCGCATAAATTCTAAAACAGTCTCGTTTGATAAACTTGCCCAGATGCCGGAAAATACCTTGGGTAGAGTGTACGCAGATTTTATGACAGATAATAATATTACAGCTGATTCACGTCTACCTGTTCAATTTATTGAAGATCCAGAACTGGCTTATGTTATGCAACGCTACAGAGAAGTACATGATCTGGTGCATGCAACTTTATTCATGAGAACAACTATGTTAGGAGAGGTATAAGAGAATATTCTACTAGTCACACATTGTGCCACTTATTGGCTGGTGTCAGCAACTTTCATGTCTGTGGTTATTTTTCACACTGAGTTTTAAGTTTTTATACCATTACAAATTATATTTAAAGGTTACAGTAAAATGGGTTGAAGGCATCCAAACCCGACTACCCATGTGCATCAGCGGTGGCATCTGGGGAGCAGCCAGACTGAAGCCAAAACATCGCCAGCTGTATTTGAAGTATTACTTACCCTGGGCAATCAAAACAGGAAACGAAGCCAAGTTTTTACAAGGTATAAAGGTTTTTAAATTTGGATGATGATTTTAAAGTCAATAAATGTTTGATTGATTTCATTTGTGATTTGAATATAGTTAAATTGTTAATTTTAACGATGAATCTCTTACAGGTATTTACTTTGAAAAAAGATGGGATCAAGATATAGATGAGTTTCACAAGGAAATGAATATTGTGAGATTAATGAAGAAGTAGTTCTTACCTCATGTTCTATGTAAATAAATATATGTGTACTGTTGTTAGTAAACTCTAGGTTAGTATGCTGTGAATGTCCTGTACATATCTGTTCAAGTTTGGAAATAAAAAAACATAAAAACAATGTCAGCAATTTTATTGCTAAATACAAAATCTCTTATCAATATTTTGTAAGAATCATAATATCATTTCGGAACTTCGACCGTTAGAGTTATGAAGTGTTGTAGTGCGATTGCCTACTTCAACTATCCATTCGTACCACACTCGGCGTGAGTCTATGCAACGCCAAAATCTGGCAGTGATTGTCTCGCCTTTATGTACTCGTAGAGGTGTCTGCAAATCAAAATACGAACCCATTAATATTACTGTTTTATAACATAACTAGCTGTGCCCGTGACTTCGTTCGTGTGGACTACAGGATTTTGAATTTATTTTTTCTAAAATAAAAGTAATTAAGTTACTCCTTATTACATCACCTATCTGCTAATAAAAGTCCCGTCAAAATCGGTCCAGCCATTTCAGAGATTAGGCAGAACAAACAGACAGACAAAAATTTAAAAAAATGTTATTTTGGTGTATATACCATTATATATTCATATGTATGTAGTAAAATACGGTTATTTCAATATTACAAACAGACACTCCAATTTTATTTATAGGTCTAGATTATTTAAATAGATACCTTACATCAAAAAGTATATATTTCAATGTTATTTTGAGTTTTGGATTACATACCTTAATTGGAATAAAAACTGGGAACCATGATATCATTCCTGGACTATGTGTAGAGGGAACTATGCTGATCATTTCCTTCCCATACAAGGTACAATCAAAATATCCTCCAAAGCCATGCATAACATTATCTTGCTTAACCTCCCAAGTTAATATTTCTGATCTTCTATTGTCTGTCAGGGGTAGTCCCCTGTAATCTGTCATTGCTTGACCCTCATGGTCTATGGCACCTTTTGCTGGATGTTGGAATGTGAAAACAGGCTGAAAAATATAGTCAATAGTTAAATATAATCAATTAGATAGATTTTTTGTTAAAGTTGTAATTTTATTTTCTTTTTAATATTACCTTTGTTTCAGCTATGTCATGTTTATTTTGCATGTAAACAACCCACAATGTCTCGAGATTTTTATCCTTTTGGTTTGATTGAGTAATGGAGGAGGCTGCTTTTGCAGCTGCCCATAATCGTGGAGAAGAGATTGGTGCCACATAAGATTTGTATTGACATGGTATTGATATACCACCAGGCTTCAAGAGACCAGCAGCTCCATCTAAACATTCTGGGGACAATTCATTGTCGCCCCATGATCCTGAAATCATCAATCAGTTATCTTACAGTCGATAGTATTTCCATGAGCAGCCGCCAGCAATCGTGCCCCCGGCACGTTAGAGGGGGGGGGGGGGGGCACGATTGGGTGACGGCCCAGGGCGACAAATTCAGGGAGGTCTGGAGTTGGAGTCTCCTGCCTCCCCTGGTGCAAACCCTCAAAACTGTGCTCTACGCTCTGTGCATATGCATATTTTAATTGAAATTTTTTGAAGGTTTGTGGTCGAGGAGCGACTAACGATATTGTTAGTCGCTCCTTGACCACATTGCACTTGTGTGCGATACTTCCACCTAGGCGCCACAATATGTTCGCTCAGGGGCCCTTACGCCGGCACTGTCCATGAGTTTGCCAGTATTTAGGGATTAGAAATAGCAAAAATACTTGCAGAAGCCAGTTTGTTAGCTTTACCTAGTAACTCGGACACTATAATATCTGCCTTTGGTGAAAGATTGATCTGGCGCATGTCGCCAGGTATGACGACTACGTCACGGTCACGCCACACTTCACGAACTTGAGCCGCCAGCACAACCACAGCACATGGATTCTTTTCTACTGCCACCACCTGATGCAACATAACTTACATCAATACAAAAGATCTGTCAAGTTATTTCAAAGGATTTCAATAATAAACACTGTGACACAAGATTTCTATTTAATAGATGGTTTTAGCATTACCTTGACTTTACTGTCAGTGATATCAGCAGCATTTAGTGCCGCCCTGACCAATGGTCCTCTGCCAGCACCTAGCACCATTATTGTAACAGTTTTCTTTTTTTTGTCTGCGCCATCTCCCTGTCCCAACTCTTGTCCACTTGCTACAGAAATATCAGTATTAATCTAGAAATAAGGTCAAAGGGTTACTAGAAATAAATAGCATGGAATAAGGATTCTTAGCAATAATGTGTTGGACTATTAATGTTTGCTGTCATAGGTTATCGAGTTCTACAAGGTATGTGTTAAACTTGTTGGTTTGTGGATGAAACTTATGAAAAAATAAGGCAAATGTTACATAATTATTAAAAACAACCTCCTCTGCTGTATTTGTTAGTCTGATCATGATTAATTCAATAACTATTGACTATATTTTCATGCATTTTTTACCAATAGACCCAAGTATTCATGAGGAATGTTCAATTGTATTATACAATATACATGCTTATTATAGCAGAGAAGTCATGAATTTAAATGAGTTGTAACACCTTTATGGAGCTGGTGATGGTCACTAGTGGCATATAAAATGAAAAAGCTTACCACTTCAGATGGTCCTTTCTGCAGATCAGTCAAGGCTTGAGCAATGGCTTTTTGATACTGATCATATTTAATTGGGTCTTTTTCAAACACATTATAAGTATGTGTGTCTAAATTATCTGCCAAAGGTTGGAGTGGAGTCTGTAGATAATCTTCCCACCTAAAATACCATTTTAGCAGATTTTTATAAAACAACTAGCTTTACAATATTATGCATATATGCATAGTAATTATAATTATTTAGTGCAGTTTATTGACACCATTTTGATAATATACTTTAATGAGACCATTCAATTAATACAAAAGGACTTCCTTCTTCACTGTATTGAAAATTCAAAATTAAATGAGTTTTGACCACAATTCAACCACACTGATAGCATCAGGGTTTGCCTTGTAAACATCTAACAGAATGCAGATGTTACAAGAGGTGTGGCATTGTTTAAGACATAGCTCTGCACACACATTGTGGCTTATTGGACTGGGTGCTCCACCATCATCTGACAAAGTTGAAAAATAATGTGTGAAAAAAAAACATACCCTCTAGCATAACTCAACATAGGATCATCACCTACATAGGGGCGTCTTTTCCAAATCCTGAACAGGTAATGCAAATAGAATTCCACATTTGACCTCCTAGCTCCACTCACGATGACTTGGGCTTCATGTTCTACCAAGCTCACTACTAAATGCTGATGAGCTCGAGATAGGACTGGATACCTACAATAAGCAAAAAAAAATTAATACCAAATGGTTACATATTAGCTAGCAGTGACTACTTCAACGTTTTTGTAATTCTATTGTCAAAATATGCTCCTCAACAATGCTATAGAATACTAGCTTTTGCTCGAGACTATCTGCATATATAAAATGTAGCCTATGTCATTCAGGAATAAAGCAGCATTCTATCAGTGAAAAAAGTGCAACTAGACTAGTACTCGCAAAGAGATTACCTCCTACAATAAAACACAATTAAAAAAAAAATACAAACTTTACCTCTTTGTTATATTAGTGTAGATAATTTACTTATGAACCACTATTGAATTAATTCATGAATCCCCAAGCGACACCCGGTGGCCGCGCATCTATTGTCTTACTATTGTGTCTCTAATTGACGGTATCTGAAGGGTTAATTCATGAATCTCCAAGCGACCACCGGTGGCCGCGCATCTATTGTCTTACTATTGTGTCTCTAATTGACGGTATCTGAAGGGTTAAGAGTACTATTCCCTCTGCATCTAATGGACCTTGTATGGGCATGGCTACAGTACATTGGTAAACCCAAACATTTGTAAATAAAATTAACATACCCTTTTTTATTGTTATGGAAAATAGATGTAGGAACAATGATAGCTTTCACAGGCTCTCCCAACCATCGCTGAACCACCTCTTCTGACGGCAAATCTGCAGATAGTTCGAGAGCTACACCAACTCGTTTATCCCACTCCAGGCGCTCATGGAACATTGACCACCATAACCAAGTCTCATTCCAAGCGGCATCTTCTCCAGCTTCATTATCACAATTTCTCATTGTTCTGGTGCAAGTCATAGGCACGTGAACCCATATTAGAGACGGGTGGTGGCTAAAATGTTGAAAACACAATAATATAGTCATGACACTAATACAATGGCCAAATCCATAGTGGTACAGAAATTAACGAACCTGGTTTCATAATATGAATTGACAATCCTTGCCAAATTATTAGATTCTCTACCATTCAAGGACAACATGATAGCAGGAAGTCCAAGGCCTCGACAGTAATTCAGTTCTTCGTTCAAACAATCTTCATGACGCTGCCGGACGACTGAGGACGGTGAGTCTACGTTAAGATAAGGAGACAATCTCCCTACTATCCTGTTCGTCCAGTCTTGAGGTGATAGTATCATATCTGATCTTGTAAATCCACCAACTCTACCGGCACTTGGTGGTCTCCGAAAACGTGGATGAACTATCGGTGAAACTATAAACGAGTAATTGCAACGCAAAGCCTCTGATAAACATGCTTGCAAATCAGGAACAGATGTATATTCCAAGCCACACGAAATTTCTTGCTGCGACATAGCGAAATTGACCCGAACTGGTGTCTCGCGGAAAATCAAAGAAATCAAACTACTATATTGTTTTGAACGAACTAAAATGACTACATATGTACAATAGTCTGTTATAATTTTATAAAACCCTGTGGTTGGTTACTTCCGGTTGTGTTGCCATTTTTATAAATTAAAAAATCCTCACGTTTGCAAATTCAAATAGATATTGTTTTTTGTACATCGAGTCGTTAAACGCCTTGTTAATCTTCTTGAGCTCAGCTGCTTGATTATTACTATACAGGTCCACTCTAATATTATTATTTCCTCAACAGGTCGTCTTATATAGTATAGATTGGCATGGATCTATTATTATTTTTATGTAAGGACTAGATGAAGGAACGTAATATTTTAAATAAATTTATTTTTAGGCAGTCAAGTTCATTGCTTTTTGGGTACTTTGATAAACTTTCGTTTGTTATATAATATACTTCACAAAAAAAAGCAATGGACAGCTACACGATATCAGATAACACTCCATTTAGACAAATCCATTGGTTCTAATTCAAATCAGATCTATTTATTCCTTTCCTCAAAAGACACGACCGATCGAATTAACAAGGAAGTTTTAAAAATAAATTGGAAAGTACTAATTTTGTTTCGATACTTTTTCAGAAGGTCCAATAGACTGACGTGTTTGTTAATATATCTGCATAGGTACGAGGGCGGGTCAATAAGTCCGTGACTTTTTAAATGAAACACAAATTTTTAGATAAAAAGTTATTTTATTTTTCAACGTAGTCTTCTTTGAGCTCTATACACTTAGCCCAACGTTTCTCCAATTTTTTTATCCCTTCCGAAAAATATGATTTGTCGAGGTCTTTAAAATAGGCATTTGTTTGTGAGATGACTTCGTCGTTGGAGGCAAATCTCTTTCCACCGAGCCATTTCTTTAAGTTTGGGAACAAGAAGTAGTCACAAGGGGCTAGATCGGGAAAATAGGCCGGATGAGGGAGCAATTCGTAGCCCAATTCATGGATTTTTGCCATAGAAACTGCACATGTTTGCACCCGTGCATTGTCCTGATGGAAAAGAACTTTTTTCTTGGTCAAGTGCGGTCGCTTTTCTTTCAATGCCACATCGAATCGACCCAATAAGTTGCTGTAATATTCGTCATTGATTGTTTTTCCTTTTTGAAGGTAGTCAATGTGGATAATACCGAGTGCATCCCAAAAAACAGTCGCCATGACTTTATTGGCTGACAAACCCACCTTTGCCTTCTTTGGCGCCGATTCACCCCGAGAAACCCACTGTTTTGACTGCTGTTTGGTCTCCGGTGTGTTGTGGTGGATCCACGTTTCGTCCACGGTTACGAAACGGCGCAAAAACTCGTTCATATTGCAATTGAACAACGCCAAACATTCCTGCGAAATTGTCACACGTTTGCGTTTGTGGTCGATTGTGAGCAAACGCGGCACCCATCTTGCGTAATTCTTTCTGTACAAATGTAGCTACTTACCCTTTTTCTCTCATCTCAAAGATGCATTTTTCTTACGTCCTGTTGTTATCCTACCCTTGCTATGTAAAAAATACCTTATTGGTAAATAAATTAACTATTCATTCTTGGTATTAAATATTAATTCATGAATCCTCAAGCGACCACCGGTGGCCGCGCATCTATTGTCATACTATTGTGTCTCTAATTGACGGTATCTGAAGGGTTAAGACGAGAGATGAAACGCATGTTGCTAAAAGAGTACATGTGGAGAGGGATAGGGAGGCCAAAAAAAAGTTGATAACGAATTGATTGTGTGATGTGAGAGATATGAATGAAAAGGGAGTTAGTGATAGCGTAACGAGCGACAGGACAGAATGGAAGAAAAAAACGTGTTGCGCCAACCCCAAATAAAACGAGATAAGGGCAGGAAGATGATGACGAATACTTTGGTAACCGAAAAAACTTGGTATCCAAGCCAAAAACATTACCTAAAAAAACTCATCTACACTTTGCTGATAGTTAACTGTCACTGTCAAGTGTCAGACGACAGACGGATGTACGCCGGATGTAAATTCGGAATGGAAATGTAGAAATTTTTATTAATCTCGTGGAAAAGGAAAACTACAAAAACGTTACAAAACCGAAAAACTAAATTAATATCAAAGCACATTAAATAAACTGTTACATCTGTGGAAGAAACTGAAACAGTTGTTTTTTTTTCTCGTTTCTACTCCTATTCGATAGTAAACAACAGTTTTGCTTGAATATTACTCTTGTTAATTCATAAAGAATCAAGAATGGATGAGAAAAATCCATTGCAAATTTGTCCGACACCATCATTAAGAAGCAAGGATTTAAATAAAGGTGGAAGACCTGCTAATGATAGTGTTATAAAATTTAGCGCACAACCGCGATCTGTAGTAGCTCTGATGCTGTCAGAAATGAAGACCAAAATTACGTCAGATGGTTATCTTATGGGGGGCGGGTCAATTAAAATTGAAGATGAACCCTCTGGCCAAAATGAGGTACCACAAGATGTTGCTGAAACAATTAAATCTGAAGAGTATATGTGTTTAACATGCACACACCGGTAAGTTATGTATTACTTATTTTAGCTTGTTTACTTTCAAACAATATAATCTGGAGATTGTTGTTGTAAATGAATTTATTTACTACTTTCCAGGAGCTGCAGTGAGGCAGAACACAAAAAGCATTGCTCTTCACATCAACTACTTTCATGTGACTATCCTAAATGCAATTATTCTTGTAAATTGTCATCAAATCTTATAAAACACAAAAGGGTGCACACTAATGAAAAGCCCTATCTTTGTGACAGATGCTCTTTTAGGACAAATTTTGTGAATTCTTTGAAAACTCACAAAAGACTACATACAGCTGAGAAACCATACCACTGCAGCCATTGCAACTATAGATGTAACAGTAGCTCTAATCTTAAAAAGCATTGTCACCTAAGACATCCTGATGGAAATAAATGCAAATATAAGGGATCTACTTAAATTGCCATACATTGTCTAATAAAGACTGCAAATTCTTAAAAATTTTGGAGTGTTTAAAATAAGTGATCAGTATAAAATAGTCATTGTTGTTCATGATAAATAAATAAGAAATAAACATGTCATGTCCAAAGCATTATATTTTTTACATTTACCTAAGTATACAGATATATGATCCTAAAAAGTATATAATAACTGGTATAAATGTTGCCCAAAGTACTTATATCAAGACTCCTCTTAAAACATGATAAAATACTCCATGATACTTGTAAAATATTTTGAGCTCAAATAGCATGGTTACATGAATAATAATAAAAATTAAATTAAGAAAATAATACTAGTCTGGTTCACAAATCATAAGAAGATAAGTTTGTATCAGTGGCAATGTTCTGTAAAGTCCACTACAACAGATTCACGCCATCCAAAGAGGAAGTAACCAGTTGCTGAACCCAGGACCACAGCAGCACATAACCATGTATTGTATGTCATAAATACCAGCATCAACATATAACTCACTAAAACTTGCATTCCATGAAGCACTGTCTGCCACGCGTGTGCTGTACTCAACATAGTAGGGCTGGAATTATATCAGAAATATGGTTAAACATAACTACATATTGTAATAAACAGCTTTATAAATTAATGTTTTAAGTGTTTTATACTTACACATTTCTTTCAAGGACATGGGGCACCGGCCTTAAAAAGAACACAAATATTTGTTAGTAAAAAGATTACAAGTTAATCAAAACCCAACAAGATATTAATTTGTCATTGATAGATAGGATAAAATGTTTACACTATAAAGTGGTCAAGGAAAATAGATAAGTTGGTAAATATTAGTATGGGCTGCGAATAGGACTACATGATGGAACAGAAAAAAATTCAAAAGCCTTGCAGTGTTATCAAAGTAATAATAATTTTACCAAAAACTGAACATCTATGATAAGTATAGAGCAAAGTAGTTATTAAAAGGGATCATGAAATCGATTTTGGGAAAAGGTTCAAGTTTACCCTGCATTAAGCAAAAATCTGCCTATATTATTGCCATAACAATAGTTTTGTAGATAAGGATTCAGGGAACAGTCATGTTATATCCTGTAACGCAACCTGGGAAACCTAGATATACCTGCTCTTTTTATAAGTAGGTATCAAAAGTATTATCGAAATAACCTTTTCCCAAAACCGGAAAAGTGCAGTGTTTTCGAGAAACGAGGACCTTTTTTGTGCCTTTTTATTAATTAGCCTAAAATACTTCGTCTTAAAAAACCATCAATCTCGAAATCTTTAACCCCAGTTAATCGATCAGGGAAAATATTATTCCAGACAGTGACTATGAGAGGTAGAAAATTTTAAATTTCACGCATTTGAATGATAACATTCTGCGAACTATCGATATGGTCTTTAACTAATTAGTAGGTAATTAGTTAATCTTAGTTACTATTACAATAATTAGATGCGCCTATTTCCAGGCGTATCTAATTATTGTTTTCTAACATTTGATTTAACATGATGGTTTGTTAAAAGCAATAAAAAAAGCTAGTACATAGTAATTAATGTAGGCGCGTTTTAGTGCCATCATAATTTTGTTCACACATAAGGCGGGCCATAAACCCACATGACACTAAAAACGCCCTAAGAAATTAAAAGAAAAGAAAACCCCAATAGGGTACAAAATGTTACTCAACTGTATAACTTGAGGTTCATCTGGTGCACATAGATTTGAGACACCTTTGTCTGGTGGTGCTACTGCACAGTATTGGAGCCCCGTATACGTTTTCCATAATAAATGTTTTCTGTAGTATTTTAGGCTGAAACAATGAAATAGTTTAAACATAATTTTGTATTAGTATTGACACTGACAGTATTAAGAAATTGAGGAATATTTACATTCTTAGAGAATCAAATAATTTAAAAAGCAATACTTCGATCTCTTACTAAAACCTACTGTTAATACTACCTACTACATTACTACTACTACCCTAGTAGTAGTAGTGCAATGGAATGCAGCATTCTGGGTGTAAAAAGACAATGCTCGTAATACCATGTTGCGTTCAGATATGGGAATAAACTTTTTTTTATAATTTGTTCTTCTGATCTTAAGTGCATTAACAAATATTACTCACATACCTACGTATGACACCCAGATCCGAAACGACTATCTGTTGGCCATGCAAATATTTGTTCCGTGCGTGAATCGAACCCTGAGCAGCAAACAATCGATCAACCACTGCGCCGTCAATAGTACATTTTGATGCAAGTGAAGAAAGTTTGTCATTGCGACCGAGGCGATATTGCCTGAGCCGCAGGCGAGGATGTTTTGGAGCCGTATGTAGCCGATGCATTGCAGTGACATATGTCCACGTGTATCAAACGACGTTTTTCAATACTTTTACGAAGCAATGATTTAAGGGTTGACCAGCGACTCGTGGAGTCGCTTAGCGCCTATCTTGATACGATAAATACATTTAATTTTGGTGGGGGCATACCTGAAAGCGGTAGAGATAGGAGCAGATTTCGAATATAAAAAATATTAAGAACTAAATGAGTTAAGAGGAAGAAGATTGTTAGGTTAAAATGGGATTGGGCGGGACACGGTTGCTGCCTGCACTACGACCGTTGGGCAAAAATCTCCGCTCAATAGATGACAGAAGACGGATAGCGTCGTCGCAGCCGGCTTAGAAAGAAAAGGCGAGGTTGGCTTAGAAAGAAAAGGCGAGGTTAGCCTAGAAAGGGGAGGCAAGCCCTTTATCTACATGATGACGAATTGCTTCTCTTTCCAATCGTTTTACACAGGTACCTAACTTTGGTTCTTCCTTATTTCTACGTTACTAGGTTCACGGACGGATACTACGAATAAATAGATAATTAAATTCGACGTTAATACAATACAAACTCGACTATTAAAGCATAGACATATGGCTAAATGTAAGAAATGCAAATGTTTTAAAAATAAGTCTAGACCAATATTTATCGATAACTCAATCGATGGGATGGAGCTATCGATTATCATGCGATATATGGTCGAAAATCGTAGAAAAATCACATTAACTGATATCAATTCCAGCAGTGGGAACATTAAAAGGGCTGATGATGATTTAAAAACTACCTACTGAATAAATTCTTATACTTAATAATGATACCAATTTAAAGCTGAAGTTTTAGGCTATGCAACGGCAAATCATTTTTATTTTTAAATCTGTTCAGTATTCTATGAAGAAAATATTTGCAAGTGCGCATATGTATGTTGAGTCGATTTGGTTGCTCGTGAGTACAATTATTTACCTTTTTATGTATTACTCAGAAGGCTTTTAACCCTTCAGATACCGTCAATTAGAGACACAATAGTAAGACAATAGATGCGCGGCCACCGGGTGTCGCTTGGGGATTCATGAATTAAGATATATTTCGACCACTGGGACGGCATTACAATTTATGCACATTAACAAAGAACGATTAAACATAAATCTTACCCTTCATAAAGTAAAGCCATTAAGAATACGGCAAGGAAGGATCCAATAAATTCTCCTATGTCTGTTACTTTCCACCAAGAAAAGAGAATAACTTCATCATAACCCCCGTGAAACTAAAAATAGAAGAACAGATTTATGTCAAACACTTTCTTTAACTTTAAATGCTTTAGGTCGATAATATGGCACATTGAGTTTTAAAAGAGGTGAGACTGATGTTCTATGGCCATCGAATGAAAAGTGCGTTGTTGAATTTCCAACGCTCCGCTCAACGCTTAGAGATGAAAATCCAGCAGAGCAAGATTTAGGTGCCGCATAGTTTTAGTGAAAACGGGAAAGTCTTTTTCTAATCCTCTATGTGGCATATTACTACTCAGGTATATAGGGATCTTATAAGGCAAGCTGCTAAATATTTATAATTTAAAGAAATATAAGTTAAGAATTCTTCAAAATAAATGCAGTGTATTATGCTGAAACTTAAAGCGATTTGAGTTACAGTATAAAGCAAAATGACAGGTTTAGACACGTATTGATAAACTGCTCGCATATCTCTGCCTGCTAGCAAATCTTTTAAAAGTACGTAAATTTACGATAAAAACCAAGCCAGGTACCTACTCCCAAAGGACCTGGCACAAAATATACAGAAGTCAATCTACATACAAAGCGCGCTCGAGCAATGCAGACATAGACACCGCTCACGGATACGATATCTGGGAGCGCCTCGACCAGCTCGTCGAACAGTTCCGGCTTAAACGCTCATTAGTGTGCGTCCACCGAGCGTAGGTATAAAAAGTGTAGCACATACAAGAGATTGTCTTCGGTACCTATCTATTTTGTGGACCTGGTCAGTATCAGTAGTTCTTTCTATAAATACGTGCCTAAACCAGTGGTAAAGCAAGAGCGGTTAATTAAAAGAAAACAAATGACATAATTATTACAGTCATAGCCATATCGTGACCTCCAGTATGACCCCCGTGAGCTCCATGGCCGGCGTGATCTCCATGGCCTGCATGTTCTCCGTGGTTTGCGTGATCTCCATGTCCTTGGTGTGCGTGTGCACGTAAATCTGATCTGAAGTCTAAACTGCGTCCACTGATATTAAAGTTGTTCTGAAAAAATAACACACCAATAAGACCAAATTATAAAAAGAAAATGTAAATGTAGGTATATTTTATATAGTCTCCTTTTTTAAATCGCCCTACTAGGTAAGTCAAAACTAAATAAATGCTTGAATAAAAGCGCTCAGATGGAATTCTAATGCTCGCCTCAGTGACATCACTATCATTTTCCTGCCCTTGATCCATGTTACTCAGCCTCGGCGCATAACGATTTCTTCTTCCATTCGGTCCTGTCAAACGTCACGCTATTAATGACTCCCTTTTCTTTCATATCACTCAATCCATCCATTTTTTTTTTGGCCCCCTCAATGGTTCGGCTCAATGCCGTAAGTGTAAAATAAGTCTTCAATGAAATAAGGCGTTCAATTAGGTATATGGGTTTGGTGTAAACTCGACCGAAATAAATTATGTATGGTATAAACACTCAGGCAATTTTCAGGACCATTTTCGGAGTAAAGCAATTATCCGTTGGTCAATCTTTGATGTATTAAACATTAAATTTTGTGTAACAGAGGAGCCTTCGCGAAAACATGTAACATAGTGTAAATATGCCTGTTATTGCTATTATAAGTGAAGCTGCCTAGCTGTGATTAATCATGTAGGTACTTAATTAACTATAGGTACCACCATTGTTATATCAAAGCAAAACTTCACACACATTCGCAACCCCAAAACGATTTGAATCGATCATAGAAGATAAGGTACTTAGTAATGCATTCTTTAGAACGCGTTCACACGATCGCAATATTTCTCGGCGTGCGGCGTGACACTGCAAGTGTCTCCCACGCGCCGTACCTATACTTCTCAAAGACTTGGAATTGAAATATTACAAGCTGCTGCCCGTGTGAAAGTAAAAAATTATTCCAAGGGAATATTATACTCCTGGGTTAAGACCTATAGTTCCCTATTCATAATAAAAAATATGACTACATGCGTCCGTACATCTTCACCAAATTCATCATCATTTCAGCCGATACACGTCCACTGTTAGACATAGGCCTCCCCCAAGCGTCGCCACAACGAACGTTCCTGTGCGTCTCGCATCCATCGGTTTCCCGCATCCTTCACCAGGTCATCAGTCCACCTTGTTGGAGACCTTCCAACGTTGTGTCTTCCGGTACAATTGCATGTTGGGAACTTGGAACTTGTTGCGAATTCCAGTAACCATACCACGTAGCAAGTTTACAATAAATCATCAACACCCCGAGTTGATGGCTAAATGACTCAACGACGGTGCAGAAAGTAGAGTAACGTATTGATAAATAACTGTAGGTAGGTACCTATAATATAACGTCGGGGCCGTGAGCGAGATCCAAGTTCGTATCAAAATAATGATCAAGACCAAGAAGGCTCATTTTAGAGATATAAGTCGTAAATCTACACTTTATACTTTGAAGGTCTGCACTTTTTATTTGGAAGTAGTAGAAGAAGTCTCTCGATCAATGAAATCACAAAATTGTTTCTTTAAAACTAGTCAACGGATACAAAAATACTTTTACAGATAGAAAGCTACATTATTTACTACTGACAGTCATGTGCTTTTTCTCTTGGAGAAACCCACGTTTCTGCAGGATACTCCGCGAGAAAGAGCTTATTATAAGAGGCAAAATTGATCATTTGTAAAAAGTAATCTGTCTAAGTACAAAATACGTGTTTAAAAAAATCTTTCGATGACATAAAGCTGCAGTATTACTGAGTATCAATCTGCTTTTCATTCTGGTATTTGGTACGGAATATGTTTGAACTCCGGGGAAGGACACGGGTACCTAGGTACTTTTTATGTTTCGACTTCGATTTTGCGTTCGCTACACTATATCTAACCTACATTCACTCGAATAAATTTTGTTTGCAATTTCAATGGGCTAAGAAGGTGATACAAAATTGGATTTGTATCACACAGCATCGAGTGGTAATGGCCCCGACTTACGAGTAGTAGGTCGCGGGTTCGAACCCAGTCAGGCGCATTACTTTGTGTAATTTATTTCATCACTACTGCTCTCACAATGGTGAAGGAAAACATCGTGAGGAAACCGGTATGTCTAGAACCAAAAATTCGAAGACATGTGACATTCACCAACCCGCATTGGGCCCGCGTGGTGGATTACGGTCCATTCCCTCTCCTAGAGAGGAGGCCGAGGGTTCCAGCAGTGGGAATATTAAAAAAGGCTGATGATGATGATGATCACACAGAATGTATCCATTTAATACCCTACAGTTTACCTATTTAGGTAAGTGCCTGCTTCGTGCGAGTTGCAAGGTTCCGTAGAATTGTATTATGCACAAAGAGTGTGAACGGCTACTGTTCATTGAAGGTCGATGATCATTTTGTGTAGATAGTTATGTAAGTACAGCACAATGATAAAAACCAGTTTAACTTGTTACGATCGGGCCGCAGGTATCTCAATTGCCATTAACAGCGGCCAACCCGAGATACATTTCTATACAACCGCTCAACATGAATATAAAGTTATTATTTAGGTTTTCTCTAAATATTTTGGAAACACATATCTTGTGGATATTATTTATATTGGTTTCTATTGAAATATATAAAGTGTAAAACTAAGCCAGTTAGTGGATTAGATTTTTTTTAAATTATAATTTAAAAAAAAAACTGTTAGGACCTCTGAAAATCTTCTATTTTGCGTGAAATTTTTGGCCCTTCTTAATGAACTCGTATATTAAAAAAGTAAAGAAAAATAACTAAGTACACCTAGAAACTTTGCGAGATGTTTGCAAGTTTAATTATAATTCTGAATGACGAATATTTTTTACAAAAACTTAGTTTAAAAAAAAAATCGTTTTCCTGGAATAAGTTTTGTAAACTTGTCGGAAGTGAATGACATAATTAACACAAACATTTAAAAATATTTATTTGTTGTTACATCCAAAAACTTAATTGTCAATCGTTTATGTATTTGATTATACAGGAAATAGATAAGATTTGGTTAAACAATAACGATAGAAAGAATCTTTGCTACTATCCTAAAGAGATAATTGAACTTCACTAACATCGGATGTTTTTTTTATAGTTTCGGAAACTATAAAAAACATCCAATTTTTTGAGGATTTTTCTGAATAAAGTTACATAATCGCTGGGCTATAGGGAAGCAACTAATTTACAGTAAGGCCTCGTTAATCCAGACTCAAATTAAAGCTGAAAGCACACTTATCCCAGCCGGACGTGTCGAACGAATCGAAAGAAAATAATTTTAGACTTCATAATTTTGGAGTCCTTTTTGATTCTGACGATTCGACGCGATTAAATGTGCGGTTCATATCATAAAGTTTCTTATAAAGAATCCTAAAATTCAAAAACTAGACAGCGACTGTCGCAACCCATTGTTCGGCCACATCGTCGCTTACTATCAGGTAAAATAGTGGTCAAACGATCCTATCAATTATAAAAAAAAACCTTCGTTCTTAAAGAGCCTTGGCTTGAGTGAGCCCCTTTGCCCAGAATAGTTACGCTACTGAAGCTGAATAAAGCTCATGGATCAGGGCTACTGCTGGTGCCAAAAGGAAGTTAAAAAGATATTATAAAATTAAAAAGAGATTGTGTGAGCGGCAATATGTAAAGACGACAATGAAACAAGGTAGAAATTCAGAGCTTTAAAAACTGCTTTGAATTGAACTGAAGGTAATTTTTTTGATAATTTTAATTTAACAACGAAATTGATTCTTCGCCGACTTTTAGAGACCAAGCTCTTGAAATGAAATGTGAAAAATAAGCGCAACAGTATTACAGGCTTTTGCAAGAAATTTTTACCTTCATGGCAAGTGTGTAAATATCTATACATCTGTATAAATACATGTATCTTTTTTATTTGTCTTTAATGTTATAATTTATTAAAGAAACTCAAGGTTAATAATATTCATGTGTTAGCATAGTGACATTTCATCTTTTAAACCATTTAATGTGCGAAATTATACAGAAATTAAACTGTGTGGTGGATAAGGATTTCAACTCGAAATAACACTAATACATATTATGTTCCAACAAATAGTTCCTAATTATTCTCTTTAATGACAATAAAATATTATGCTTGTAGTTTAGGGTTGCCATAAATCCTTAAGGCCCCGTCGGGACGTCCGGGACAATTACAATTTGGGGTAATTTTTTTAGTTTTACTGTGTTCGTCGGTAAACAAGAGCAATAGCAAAGCCACCGCATCAGCAATTAATTAACATCATTCCTTTTAATATTTATCGGATGATTTTATTTACCGTTCGTCTACGTCGACCATTTTTAAAAACTTATAGCTTACGCTCGACTGTTTGTCAGGACATTTTATAACTTGCCGGGAAGTCGGGATATTTTATAACTTGCCTGGCCCCATCGGGACACCACTGTTAATAACGGTGACATGTCCTGACTTATCGGGACGAATGACAACCCTATTGTAGTTTCATAGTTTTGGATATTGAATTAATAATCTTACCTAAGTATCTGTAATCAAACTGATTGTCTTTTAATAATTTAAAATTTTCTGGTTTTCGAAATACCACTCTAGTTAAACATATTCCTTATGGTGGCCCAGTGGTAAAGACACCTACTTACGAATTGTAAGTCGTGGATTCAAACCCGCATTACTTTGTGTAAATTATTTCATCACCACTGCTCTCAAAACAGTGAAGGAAAACATCGTGAGAAAACATGTTCAATGTAGCATGTCTAAGAACTAAAAATTCGAAGACATGCGACAGCCACCAACCCGAACTGGGCCCGCGTGGTGGGTTACGGCGACCCGTTCCCTCTCCTAGAGAGGAGGCCTGAGTCCCAGCAGTGGGAAAATTAAAATGCTGATTTATGCTGTGCTCATTATTTGAGAGATTTGATATACTTACTTAGTTAAAATTCCAGTTTTAAATATGTAATTAATAAGTAATCAAGACTAAAGGCGTATAAGTTTTATTGTAAACATAAGTAGAAAAAAAACATAAAAACTGCAGCAAAAAGAGCCCGCCTTTTGCTGCAGTTTATCATTTACACTGTAATTTATCATTTATCACTATAACATAGTTTGATTGAAACTTGTGGAGACTCAGAAAACAAGGTGAGTCATTGTGCAATGGCTTATTTGTGTGATAGTGGGATGAGGGGTACCATTAAGTATGTATCAAACACAAATATGTAAATTATGTACTACAATTTTTCAAACAGTAAATTTTTTATATCGAAAATGTAAGTGAATAAAAATAGAAGTGATCTACCACCACATTCTCCAGAACCAAAAAAATATTTTGAAGTCCAAAACGGATTGCAATAGTCATAACATATTGATGGAATTGTATCTATTGTGGTGACGCTTGGGGGAGGTCTATATCCAACAGTGGACGTCTTTCGGCAGATTTGATGATGATGATGAATAATAACTGCAAAACTATTATTTTAGGAGAGGTGAAAAAAACATTTTTAATACCAAGTATTTCGAAAAAGAATTTAAAAAGAAATTAAAGTTTTTTGTTTAGTACCAATTTTGAAATTATTTGATTAAAATGTTAAATATAGCTAAATTAATTTGTTATAAAATAGGGAGCGGTAGATATTAACTTACTTGAATATCATCTTGATATGTAGTATTCATTGACATATCATGGTCAGGTGTTGGCATTATGTGGTCCCTGTTCATATGATCACCATGCTCATGGTTTGCATGACCCATACTCATATGATCCATGTCTGCAAAAAAAAACCTTTAAAGTGCTTTTTTTATACTTTTTCAATCGTATTTACAAATCAGTCAGTACGGTATACACACTGACTACTATATGTTTAGGAGTATCCTGAAAATACATATTCATTACTTATAAAAAATTATTTGAAAGATATGTAGATGATAAACTCGCTATTGAAGAGTTTCAAAAGTACTGCTGGTCTGCTCTTTCGGACATTTTTGAAATTTCTTCAGAAAATCTTATCACATAAAGGTCTATAAAGCTTTTTTTAAATAACACAAGAGAATAGGTCTCTTGTCATTTAATTTAAAGTACTATTCATAGCTCAAACATGTTGTTGAATCAACTACAAGATGTTTAAATACTGTGCCACCAAACTACTGAAGCAATGATAAGTTTATAAAACAGCTAAGAGGATAAACCAAAAACAAATCATGTTATGTTACAGTTAAATGCTTAGTTCTGTGCCACTAAACAGATGTAAGAATAAATTTATTACTGACGCAAAACATCAATGTGTGCAGTCAGTGTTTACATAGAGCACACAACTTTAATTTTAATACTTTATGATATGTACCTTGGTCATTATCTATCACTTATTGATAGCAAGCAATACAAATAAATGTACAAAGTTAAAGTAGTGAATCACTCAGATATTTTTTTAGTCTGCCATTGGTTATTTTAAATCTATTTAGAATGAATAAACTAATAAACTAGCCTTTTCAAGATGATAATGTATAGATTAATATTATACAAAATGGAATATTAAAAAAAACCTGAATTGTAATTTTATTTCAATACTGTTTGGAATATTTTTATGCATAATAATATCAGTAATGAATATGATAGTGAAAGTACATGGTAACATTTAAATTAGAAAGTTTTTTTACCATTCACTGGTGAACTCATACAGACATTTAATGAACAGTGAAAGTAGCAATTGGAGCAATTTTAATCAGAACTTGTATTGTTATAAACTGTTAAGTGATTATGCACGTAACACATCTGTGTACACCCTCACAATATTATTCCATTTATAGTGAGACCTTGTGATCTATTCTATGGTATAAAAAATAAAATAAGCAAGAGATCTAAACTTCAAAATTTAAAATATCTCATAAAATACATTTACTTTCTATTATAATTCAATGTAAGAAACATTGTAAAACCTAGTAACATTTACATAATTATCACATACACTTACCCGATTTAAAACTTTAACGTGGCACTTATTATAATACAATTTCAAAAATAAACAGACTGAATTTGATAAAATCTTGTAGTTCTACGTAATAAAGACAGCAATTTTAAAGTCATTACATGGTGTTCGAGCTCACCAAAAATCTCAAACACCATTGGCAAGGCAAAGCAAACTGCTGTCGTCTCGTCTGATCATTGAGCTGTGCTGTCAAACTTATGTCAACATTCTCTTGTCAACTTCAAACTGTCACTAATCATAATATGTCATTTACAGAAAAAAGGTCAAGAAACCTTTTGATCAGGTCAAAATAATAAAAAAAAAAAAAAACAAAAAAAAAATGTTTAGTTATATGTACCTTCTATATTATGTTTCATGGAATAAACCAATACCCGTAAAGGTACGGACAGACGTGCTCATTACATTACACACATGCTACTAATGAGCACTTGCTCAGTAAAAGCATGCTTTCGTGCTAGTAATGAGCACGTCTGTTCGTACCTTAACTGCTTCTCATCAAGTCGGCCTAAGGGACTGCGCACACTTGGACAAGACGTCTTATGGTATAAACAGACGTTCGAATATTGTACGGCCGAACCGGTGCACTGTGTGGTGCGCTTAACACGCCACACCACCGCACCGCACCAAACGGTCTAGTGCGTTCCGTGCTGTGACACAATGATCACGTCGACATGCCTCCAACTTTATCCAAACAAGCTGAAATCGCCTTAGTTGCGGCAACTGTCGTAGCTATAGCTGCTACACCTATCGAAAAGAAGAGAAAAAAAACTTTTTACAAAAAAATATATAGGTAACTGACTTCAATATTAAAAAAACACTGAAAAGTACAAAATAACTTTAATTTTGGAAGTCGGTGTTTCTATGATAGTTTTTTCTTTAACACTGACTTCCAAGTTATATTTTACACTTTTTAGTCATGGTACCATCACTAAAAAGCACCCCTCATACAAACTTAAATACTTTAAACCCAGACTGCATCTCATAACGAGTTTAATAATCCCAAACACGGTTACATTCTGGCTTCATCATCAGATCAGTTCAATAAATCCCCTCCCCCTTTTCTTTTAGTCAGTCAGTCATCGACTACACGTATAAACAAAGCAATTTTACTTGTTACGACAGTTCTGCTGTGATCCTATGAGGAGTTCTGTTCCATAGCTTCGAAGTTCATGATCAGATCATGACAATACTTCTATGGGACCAACTTGGAAGCATAACGTTTCAATAAAAAAAAAACTTATAAAATCGGTCCACAATTGACCGAGATATCGGTAAACATACATGCAAAAAAAAAATGCATTCAGCCGAACATAGATAGAACCTTCTCCTTTTTGAAGTCGGTTAACAAAGAAAAGAATGGGCAAAATTCTATTTAAAAGTACGTCGTACGCGATTTATAAAAGACGACTTAAAAACACGGAAAATCTTTGTAAAGTTCTAATATTTACGCCTTCCTGGCCTAACGCCATTGAAAACGTGTGTCGCGCTCGGAGGTAGAATTGCGACTAATGCAAAGCGGAAAGCGCTGAACGAACGAGCGAGCGAGCGGCCACACGATCGCACTTGGTGCGGAGCGCACAAAATCCAATGGAAAAACCATCGAACCGAGCGCACTGTCAATAATAATAATAATGTGACTTTTAGAAAGTTCTGTTTAAGATGACTTGTCTCAAATAAGCGCAGGCCCTTGCAGGCCCCAGTGCCGTAACTAGAGCGGTGTCAGCGGTGCCCAGGCACAGGGCGCAGTCCCTAGAGGGGCGCAAAAATCTCTAATAGTCCTTTTTGTTCGTATTGTACTTTTTTCTAGGGGCGCAGTTAGTAGAGTAGAGACTTGTTACGCCGCTGGCAGGCCCTAAAAAAAATGCAGTCAGAGTGATACTATTTGAGTAAGATCTTGCTTTATATTTAGATTCTAAATTGACCAACTATAGTATTACTTAGTAAGTTCTACTTATCTAATTTAGTAAAAACGATGTTGTTTTAAGTTTTACTCCTTCATAAACATGTTTTACTTCTTTGTTAGTAAAGATTTGTTAATTATTTCTTTGCAATTACATATTTGTCAAAGAAATTAGTTAAAAGAGATTAGGTAGGTAATCATAATTAGTTAAAGAGCAAGTATTGTCCGAATTCTTGAAAATACTCATTAGCAATCACTTAAAATCACATATTTTACTTAATTAAATAGATTTGCAATTGCAACATAATATGAAGCTTGAAGCTTGAAATGGCTTACAGTATGGTGTCGCGTTTACCTAGAGACAGTGGAATCTTATATGTACTTACTATTATAGTTTTTGAGTGCAACGCAGCATTGTCTCACCGGTACACCGCACTGACCAGGTATTATTTTTTGCCATTTTATGAAGCTAATTGACGGACCCAATAATTATTACTAATTTTCATTTTAATAAACAATATCTTTTTTATTATTTTAAATGCAGTATGTTTTAATCAATTTTTACCATTCATTATTTTTACAGTTTGCGTCACTACTAATTAATTAACTGCGACAATTCACCCTGCATTGTTTCGACGGCGTCGTGCCGTGTATCGTGGTACGTTACGATGTCGCGACGTAGTTTTTTACGATGCTTGTCGTAGATTCCCACGACGCGACGTCGCATCGTGAAACGACGCCGTATCGTGGTACGAAACGACGGCGTATCGTGTTTATGTGTCCCGGCCCTTACCCAATTTTACCCTTTTTTCGTTTGGAGTGTGCCTGCTATAGATATTTTTCATTTGCATTGCTAGTGCTTTTGTAAACGTTCATTCCGACTTAAGGGTCTAGTGCACCACTTGATATTCAAACAGTTTTAGTCGCGTCGCTTTTAATAAGGGTCAGTCTTACTCGGAATAAAAAAAGACGAGTCTGAATATCGTGTGCTGAATAACGCGTAGTGTAATAGGCCCTTAATGCGTAGTGTAATAAGCCCTTTAGAGATTACGTTATTTAATACTGATATGCGTGAGATACTAACTACGTATAGGTATCACGAGTACAAAACCCTTCACTCTGGCTAACACACATTTTTGGCCTGAGGGGAAATATTTGTATTTTTACTAGGGAATAAAGTCGCAATTTGTAAAAAAACTTTTCTAATTACACTAGTTCTACATTTTGAAAAGTTTTTGATGTCGATTGAGTGAGGACTGACAAGCACTGAGATGTTATTTTAACTTGAACTTTAACGTTCTTTAAGTTCAACAATATTGGCCTTCTATTGAAATTATATATCGAGATATGTATGACATAGTGGTTCGCATTAGTTACTTTCACATAGTAAAAGGCCTATTACACTATGCGTTATTTAGCACACGATATTCAGACTCGTCTTATTGCACCAGTCGATTAAGTTACTTCTAGACTTAGGGATGCAAGGTCTACAAAAATATTGATAAGTAAATATCGAATTGACTCAATTCCGATAAGTCGAAACAGACTCCGCTACTGAATGTCGAAGTTTGAAATGTCGACGTATGTTAGTTCTAAAGTACAGGATCTCGATGTACGCCAGTTCGAAAGTTCACTGGAGCGAAGTATACAAGGCCGACGTATCGTTAGTTAGAAAGCATACGAGTGCTATGTACGCCAGTTCGAAATTACCCTGTTACGGAGTATGAAATGCCTCCGTACTGGTAGTTAGAAAACGTGCAATAGGACTATTCGCATTCGCTATTGGAACAATAAAATTGTATCGGTTTTGTACATTGATATATGTAAATCGACATCAAAGATTTTATACATCCTATTACTACTACTACTATCCTAGTCTACTACTATGATATATAGAATCTTCTTTGATTAAATTTAGATTAAGACATTTTTTTTACCAAAATTAGAAATTTCAACCGACCTACTTAAATTTTCCTCCTGGCTGCCCGCCGCCCGGCGGTGCACTGGCGGGGCACAGACAGGGTACACTACATTTTAATAACTAGCAACACTTGGACAACACAGGCGCGCCGCGTCGCGTCGCCCTGCAGAACTGCCATCTCTTTAAACAATCAGTGTTGCCAATATCAGCATTTAATTTGATTTTATTTATTTTTCATTTTTGTTAATTTTGATATTTTGTTACGATATATTATTGTTGCTATTTGATATCAAAACATCGATTTCGGCGTACCGTTGTTGTTGACAGTAAATTTTTGATTATGTTAGACTTCAGTATATAACTTTTTATCTGTTTTCTGATAAAACGTCGCAAAACGATTTAGACTTGAAGCTAACTAACCCTGCTGTCCCTGAAACGGCTAGGCAGATTGATGACCATTTAATTTTTATATTTTAATTGCAGCTGCCGTTAGCAGCTTGTAGCGCGGTGTAACTTATTAGCCGTTAAAATTTTTAAACTTGCAACTCTCAACTTTTTAAATCAGAAACAATATTTTCTGCAATAATTTTCTATGCTCTATACATCCGTACAAAATCCAAAGAATCTCAAGCAGAGCTATCGTAATCAATCCTATGATTTATATGGAATCCTGATAAATATTTTCATGAGAAATTAAAATACACACGTTTTCTACATTTTCTTATGCTGATTTTATAGAATTTTCCTTTCCAGTGCAAAATGAAAATTTTTACTATGCCTAGAGACGCTCGTCATTCTTGGGTCTTGTTTGGCCGCCATGTCTGAAGTTCGTTGTGTCTTCGGAGGTCGTGTTGTGCTACTCTTTAATGTTTATAGATTTCAGTGAATTTAGTTATTATAAGACAATGAATTTATACTAATATTAAAGAACTATGATTCAGTTTCTTGTGTGGAGTGACTGTTAGACTGGAGCAAATCGATACATTTTGCGTTTGAAGAAGTTACTCTAACATCGTATTTTTAGTTCATCCGCCATATTGGCGTTAATATCTCTTCGTAAGTCTTTTTTCATAATTTTTAGCTTTACTGGTATTATTTTGATGTATTTTTCGTACTATTTTGTTGCTGTTTTCCTAGGGCTGCATAATTCGTTCAAGTAGAGTGTGCATGTTGCTTGTATAGAGCAATATTTTTAACTTTTTGTTCATGGCCTCTTTCAAGCAATTTTCTCCCATTTCTAGTTACTGGATTTGCGATAATTTTAGCTGTATTTATCATAGAAGATCCCTTTATAATTTTACTAAAATAATGGCCACAATCAATTTGTATTAGAATCAAACATTGTTTTGTAGATAGTAAATGTTTTATTGTACCTGATCATATTCTTATGAAATAGATATTAAGAAACAAAGCTGTACATTATAATTTGTCTCTTCGACTATATCTTTCAAATATATAATCGAGCCAAATCTGTTATTTTTTATTGAGGTTTCTGCCTCTGTACCTGATACCTGTTAATCTCTTGAATGTAAAACCAAGTCCAAAGAATGTTCTAGAACGTTTAAACGCTCTCTGAAGCGTCATGCTGCTATGTATGTTGCTGATGACTCATTTGACCAGTAAAATTTTCCGTATTTTTACCAATAAAAGTGAAGCTTGGGTTAGTGTGTGGTGGTAGTAGTGTTACACAAATTACAAGTGTAAAAACATGCATGATACAATTTATTTACATGCATGATGAACAGTAATGCCAAAGAACTCTATTAGAAAAAGGCTTTTTGATATGAAAGTAGGTTATGTGATGTTTATAGTAAACACTCAATAACATTGTAGCTCTTGGACAGATAATCCACAGCACAAATGATTAAAGGTTTTTATCCATATATATACATTCATTTAAAACTAATTTAACTAAAACAATAAGGATTAGTGCATGTGTCCCACTAAATTAACCTTGGGCACTTAAAACATGCCAGTATGAACAGACAGTGAATGTTGTTTCTTCAAAAGAGTGTTTATAACCTCTATTTAGATGTCTAATTAAAATTATGTGTAATGCTCAAACTAAAAAAAAACTTGCCAGTCTACAGATATCAACCTTATATACAAAAATATATGTAGCCAAAGTATATGATACTGATGCAATGATTTCAGATATGTTATTTTTATAAAAATCTAAACAACAATCATGGAGCACTGTGCTTTTTTTTATAAACAATTCTAAAAAGTTTTATTTATACTGTCATTAACTGCACTCAGGTTTTTCTTACAGTTATAACATAAAGACAAAAATTCATTGGTCTACGAATAGTACAAATTTTTAATAGTAGCATATTGCTACCTTCTTGATCACAGCAAAAAATGGAATTTAGTTGTAGTAAATAAATACTAATTGGGTTGATAAGTTCAGAATTCTCCACCCAGCTGTCAACCAGTGTCTACTCAGCCCTGTGTTCTAAATTGATGACGTCATAGGGTAAATACTCTAACCTGGTATTTTTTAATGCAAACATTATCAGCCGCTTACTCCAACCTTACTTGCTCAGAGTTAGAGTAAGTTGGGTTAACTGTATAGGTAGCTACTTGAGTTATAAAAGAACGACCCTGTGTTGCAACTCTACTGTGGTTATTTTTGAATGCAGGACTGGGATAATTGTGTTTGTAAATCATTTCCAGGCATGGAATTTTTAAATAGGTAAAAAAAAGTAACAAAATATTTCAGACGAAGACATTTTCATTTTAGTTATGGTTTTTTCAATCATATTTTGACAAATGGTACATTTTCAATATAAAACTATATTAGGGTTTTATAAATAAACAATGTTTTGAATTATACCTATTGGTATATTGGGTTGTTTGGAAGCAGTGTCACACTTAATCTAGGCAATTTGTTTGATTTTGCTATAAAATTTGATGAGAGATACAGTTGTCTGAATAATTCTATGATGATAATAATATACAGTAACATAAAGTTCAAAGTTATTCAAGTAACTCCATTATTATTGCAGCTCTGGTACTACCTCGATTGGTTCAGATATTAGAGTACTGCAAATAAGTTTTATTATTCTACTAGCTTCTGTCAGCAGCTTCACCTGCCTAAGAGTTTTTTTTTCTTTATTTTTTTAGGGACTTTAAACTCGATGAGCATGTCCGCCCCATCGTAACCTAAACTAAATTTCCAAAAACAACATAAATTAATAATCAACAAAACGGTTTTACCAAGATTGAGCTACACATTGCCATGTCAAATGTAATCTTAGCAGCATCACTCAAGGGTTAGCTATGATTTAAAAAAGAACCTATATCAATTTTATTGATGTTTTGCGACTTCAGTAACTATCTTCCGGTTTGATTCTTGACACATTCCACCAAAAGATGCCTAAGAGATGGTAAATAACAAGTGATCATACTCCCAGCGTAAAACATATCCTAGGCCAGGACTGAGGTGTCTACCATTCTGCCATGTTTTGTTTAAATCTGTTAGTCATTGAAGCTTGATTGATTAACAAACACCAATTCTTACAAATAACCCAAGTGAGAGTGACATGTCAAATAGATCAGATCCTTTACTCTAATATTATTTGTACTTGTATATTTTATACCAAGGTTGCATTACAAAAAGAAAAATCATTTTGTTACAGATCTGAAGACACCGCTGTCAATAAGCTGAGAGCCTTTGGTGCTTCAGTATTCATATTTCCCTACCCTGCATTCAAATGCAAGGTAAGACATCAAAATTCATTCATAATTTTTAAAAAACACAAATGTAAAAAAAGTAATTAAAAAGCAAAACAATAATTTAAGAATGTTTACTTCTCATGGTATTTCATACAAAAAACATCCTTAACTTGTTTTTTGTATTAATATTGAATGAATATATTCAATGCCTTTTTATATCGGTATTTCGGACTAGTGTCCACAACTCCACAATTAAAGCATGTATGTTGGGTATGGGTGGGACAAATGTGTCATTCAAATAATCAATCCACCCCAGCTCTTTAAGGAAGGCCAGCAGTGCCTTCGTGCTACTGACCATTTCATGGCAGGTTCCTGGTTTCAATGCCTTACATGTGTGTGCTAAGTTTCATTAAAATTGTTTATCCACCAGGAAATACTAGTTTGTATGAAATATTATGAAGAGTATACAGTATTAACAACTTTTCAGACTTCATCTATTTCCTTAGTCTGTTAAGAAGTATTGTACTTGAGGAGAGTTATAACTTCCACTATGTTTCTTTCAGGTAGGATTTTTTTTGTGTCTGTGAATGGGATGACCTGCTTGTAGGTGCAAAGGCACCAACATATTTTATTATGATAGAATGGTTTAGTGTTATAAGAGGATATAGCTGATGCCTCTTAGTCAGAAATTGGATGAGCCTCTTGTTACAATTGAGGTGAGAGTTCTTTGTTGAGTACTCCTTACTATTTTTATATAAGGTTGTTATATCTACTACAGTTGTGGTGTCACTTTGGCAGGTAGATTGCTGACTCCAGCACAATGCAGCAGGCAGTCGATCCTCTCGCTACCACCAGCACGGTAAGTTTTATCCCAACTATCATTTTTACGTAAAGTTCACTTCCAAATTGTTATCTTTACGTAGTCTATAACAAAGTCGCTTTCCGCGTCTTTTATGTTTATACCTCAAATCCTCCTAAACCACTAAATGGATTTTGAAGTGGTTTTCATTACTTGAGGTGAGGTAGACCGAGACTTAACACGTCGGATCAACGCAGGATGGATGAAATTGCGACAGGTCATGGGAACAACTTGCGACACACGAATCCTCAAGTTGAAGGGTAAAATTTACAAGTCT
The DNA here is from genome assembly GCA_949319445.1 of Mythimna lalbum. Classification (NCBI taxonomy): domain Eukaryota; kingdom Metazoa; phylum Arthropoda; class Insecta; order Lepidoptera; family Noctuidae; genus Mythimna; species Mythimna lalbum. The sequence goes on along the minus strand of OX439346.1, from coordinate 16,100,214 downwards.
GTCATGAGACCCGTGACAAGAATGGATAATTGGTTGTCTTGGTTTGGTCATGTGAAGAGGAGAGATGAAGCGCATATTACTAAAAGAATTCCGAGTATACATGTAGATGGATGGAGAGGGAGAGAAAGGCCGATGAAAAGATTTTGTGATAGTATGACGGGTGACAGGACAGAATGGAAGAAAAAACCTATTGCGCCGACCCAAGTAATATGGGATAAGGGCATGAAGAAGTTATAAAAAGATTATTATTAAAAAAAAGATGTTGTTTGGTGAAGGAACTAGTTGTTAACCCGAATGTATGTATTGTTAAACAGCCAGCGGCGGAGCCGGTCAATGGCGCGCCCCCCGACGAGCCAGCGCGGCGGCAGGGCCGGATGACAAATCAGCTGCAATTTCTACAAAAGAATGTAATGAAGGCAGTATGGAAGCATCAGTTTGCTTGGCCTTTTCACCAACCAGTAGATGCAAAAAAATTAAACCTCCCTGTAAGTACTTGTGCTATTAAAAGCACAAAGATAAACTTTTATGAAATATTATTAATTCGTACCCTGAATATTTATGAGTTAATAAATCTTATTGTTTATATTTTAGGACTACCATAAGATAATTAAGAAACCCATGGATTTAGGAACAATAAAAAAGAGGCTGGAGTCCAACTATTACTATTCAGCTCAGGAATGTATTCAAGATTTTAATACTATGTTTACCAACTGTTATGTCTACAATAAACCAGGCGAAGATGTGGTGGTCATGGCACAAACTTTGGAGAAATTGTTTCTGAATCGGGTAAGTGAGCAACATAAATTATTAATAATTTTTTATCTGGCCAATAGTAACTTTTTGGGCAACAATTTCGACCGGGACGCAAATATTTAGATTTCAACGATAAATCGGCATCCACAGATAGCTCAAATGGACAAGGAGGAAAAAGAAATCGAAGCGCCATCTAAGGGAGGAAAGGGTACTGTGAAGAAACGTGGTACGTCGACGCCGGGCGCAGCGGGCGCGGGCGCCGGCGCCGCCCCCGCGGCCGCCGCCACCCCCGCGCCGCCCCCGCCGCGCGCCCCCAAGCCGGCGGCCGGCGCGCCGCCCCCGGCGCTGGTGGGCTCCACCAACACCACCACGACGCCGGCCCTGCCCCCGCCGCCCGCCACGCCGCCCGCCACGCACACCGGCCTGCCGCAGCAGGTTGCCCACTTTTTATCTCGATCATTATTACTATATATCTTCAGGAAATAGATTGTAATGAATATAGGGCGATTCTCAGGTGGCGACACAGCCTTCGAGTTTCCACGTGGCCCAGCCGGCGGCCCCACCGGTCCCTACGATACCGGCGGTAACTTTATCTCAAACGCAGCCGGCTAAGGTTATTATTAATCAATTATTATGTGTCATTGCTTGAAGACTACTTGGTCACTTTTTTACTAACCCAATTTTATTCCAATAGGTTAAAAAAGGTGTGAAAAGAAAAGCCGACACTACGACACCTATGGGGAGTTCTTTTGAAGGAGGATATACTACACCTACCATTGATCAGCAAAGTGGTCCCAAACCTGCAAAAATTTCCACAAGGAGAGAAAGTGGTCGTCAGAAAAAGGTACACTGGTATATTACAGTATTGCAAATTGGATCATTTTATATCATATTAAACTTGTAAATATAAATAATACTACTCTCAACAGGCGAGCCGAACAGGGGACGACGGCTTCAAAATGGGTGCATTATCTCCTAGCGGCGCGGGCGCTTCTCACCACGCCGCTATGACTCCTCAACTAGCCAAGAGCAAGGAAAAACTTTCTGATGCTCTCAAAAGTTGTAATGAAATTTTAAAAGAACTATTTTCAAAAAAACATTCAGTAAGTTCCTTTTCAAATACATAATATTACTCTTTTCTGATTCTTAATGAATCTTCTGCCACACTTATTTTTTTCGACAGGGTTATGCCTGGCCGTTTTATAAACCTGTAGATGCTGAATTGCTTGGACTTCATGATTATTTTGATATTATTAAGAAACCCATGGACCTTGGCACCGTGAAACAAAAGATGGACAATAGAGCGTATAAAACAGCCGCTGAATTTGCCGCCGACGTACGTCTAATATTCACAAATTGCTATAAATATAATCCACCGGACCATGATGTCGTGGCGATGGCTCGAAAATTACAAGACGTTTTCGAAATGAGGTAAAAATAAATTTTATTTAAATAACATGTGTTTTATATTGTAAAAAAAAGAATTGTTAGGTATATGGTTCCGCATTTTCCAGATACGCCAAGATTCCTGACGAGCCCGTCCATGTCGGCGTACCGCACCTGGATAAGGGAAGCTCGGCGTCAAGTTCGGAATCTGCCTCCGAGTCAGATTCTGAATCTGACGATTCAGAAGAGGAGAGAAATACTAAAGTTAAGCTTCTAGAAAAAGAATTACTTGCACTTCAAGAAAAAATGAGAAAATTAGTAGAAGAATCTAATAACAAAAAGAAAGCTAAGAAAAAAATTAAAGAAAAGACGAAAAAACAAGTACCTAACAATGCTGTACCTAAAGCTAATGCAGCGGCCGCATACACGGCGAAGGCGAATAATATTGCGGAAAATATAGGCAAGTAACATTAGGATAATTATTATCTGATGTTCATTCATATTACCTTGTGTAGTGTTCTGCAGTAACCACCACACCATTTCTGTCGAGACGAATTGCTGTTTTGGTTTCAAGCTGACTTTGTCTGTGTAATTGCTACATGGTTGAGGGTCAACAAGATAAACAAGTCTAATTATCAAATTAAATATTATTTAAAGTTTTTTTAGGAGGCAATTAATCTTTGGAAGTGCAGATCTGATTACGAATATTCTACCTTCACATATGTGAAGTTTTGTCTTCACAGTGGTGCTTTCAAAAATTGACTTTGACCTGCAATCATTATTGTGACTGTGTCAATTGACATCCACAATTTCACGATATGAACAGTATTAGTTTTGTAAAAATCCACCATGCGTGTATTTTACGAAGAGTAGATACGTCGTGTATGGCGGTTACCTACTGTTATCAAACTGCACGATTGAAGAGTTGTGTTCATACGTTTGGAGCTAGAGATGTAAGATGTTGTGTGATTGCAGCGCCGAGCACGGTGCGCGGCAAGCCGGGCAGCAAGCGCGGCGGCGGCGGCGGCGCGGGCGGCGGCGGCAAGGCGGCCGCGCGCGCGCCGGCGCCCAAGAAGAAGAGCGCCACGCCCACGGCCGCGCCGCCGCCGCACGCGCCGCCGCACCCCGACACGGACGACGAGGACCAGGCCAAGCCCATGTCCTACGACGAGAAGCGACAGCTCTCGCTCGACATCAATAAGCTGCCTGGTACGTTTCTTATACATATTCTAACTGTTTCTGTGCATATCCAATATTACTGAAAGCTAATATGGACTGTTTGCAATGATCACCAGTAGTTAGCAATTATTTCATTAGTTTATTTGAATTGAACCAATCTTACTTAACCAAGATTTTAATGATTTGGTTAGTTTTACTCATCTTCACTATGACCAACAATTTGAAATAAGCTGCACTATCGACATTCATGGTATCTGACTACTGAATCAAAGACCCATAATAGTCTTTTTGCACCATACTAATTGAGAACTAATTATTTTGTTCAACAGGTGACAAACTTGGCAAAGTAGTCCACATCATACAAAGTAGAGAACCTTCTTTACGAGACTCAAATCCAGATGAAATTGAAATAGATTTTGAAACTCTAAAACCGTCTACTCTTCGGGAACTGGAAAACTATGTTGCATCATGTCTTCGAAAAAAGACACGTAAGCCTTATTGTGAGTTGAACCAACATTATTTACCTCTCCTGTTTCCTTTTTCCTATATTATTTACCTTTACACCTAACTATGTATCTATTTTATGAAATAATTAATCTTAAGAGTTTGTGTAATAGGACCTATACTGGAATGAGTGACTACACACCACAATCTTTACCATACCTATGGGCTAGTTTTTATCGTAATACAGTAGTTAGTTTAGTAGCAGTAGCTATTTCCAACTTCCTTACTCCCACTGATAAATGGATCCCACCTAAATACCTCTTTGGCAAATAATGTTGGTGACACCCAAATTGTCCTTTAATTGTTTATTAATATAACATGGGAACAAAAATTTATTGTTGATACATTTGCAGATCGAAAAGTATCTGGTAAATCAAAGGATGAACAAATAGCAGAAAAGAAACAAGAACTAGAAAAAAGGCTGCAAGATGTATCGGGGCAGCTAGGAACTAATAAAAAGCAGCAACAGAAAAAAGGTCAGTAACATGTATTGGCGTTATGTTCCACCACCTTAATTTAAACATATAAAAAAAAAACTTTTTACAAAAAAAATATAACTGACTTCAATGATAAAAAACACTGAAAAGTATCAAATAACTTTAATTTTGGAAGTCGGTGTTTCTATAATAGTTTAGTCTCTTCGTTATTTAACACCGACTTCCAAAATTAAAGTTATTTGATACTTTTCAGTGTTTTTTATCATTGAAGTCGGTTATATTTTTTTTGTAAAAAGTTTTTTTTATTTTACACTTTTTAGTTATGGTACCACCACTAAAAAGTACCCCTCAGTCAAAGTTAAATACCTTATAGTCAGAGCGCATCTCATAACGGTTCTAATAATCCCAAACACGGTTAGATCCAGTTCGATATATCCTCTTCTTTCAATCAGTCATTAGACTAGATGCTGATAATCCCGGCTGCAGCATCAGGCCAGATTTATGTCAACATTGCAATGAACTTAAAATTTAGTCCTGTTTAAAATGAGCCCAAACACAACTACGGTGCTGTAATTTCAAGGTTTGTACTTTTCCTGATGCTCCTGGCTTCAGCATCAGGTCTCTATGTACTTCGGTGTTCTTTATTAGCAGTACGTTTATCCACACATCGAGCCGTTTTCAATGAGCCTAAACTCGATATATCTGCTGTTTGTTGTCGAGGACTTAGGTACTCTGCAGACTATCCTGACTGCAGCATCAGGTCATGACTTGATGATCATGAGACCAAATGTGGCAAATGCCCTATCAAACATCAAAACAATTTACTAAAACAGTCCTTGCCTGTTCGAGTAACTTCTTACTGTTAAGGAGTTGTACCTTCCATCATCAGCCCAGCTACCTGAGATGGTGACGACCATACGCAAATACACAAGATACTTCATAAAATATGCGAAAATCAATAAGTGAGCCTATAAAATTTGAAGGTTGCCCTCGATTTCTCCAAGATCCCATCATCAGATCCTAATTTGGTGATAATGGGACCACCTCAGAACTATCTACTTTCGAACAAAAAAAGAATTTTGAAAATCCGTCCACATTATTCGACGAACAAACATACAAAAAAAAAAAAAAAAAAAAACATACAAACAGCCGAACGTAGTACCTCCTCCTTTTTGGGAAGTCGGTAAAAAGGATGAAGCTGGAATATACTTTGACAGATTCCTAAGAGTTTTTGATTGTAATAAAGCTGAGTGAGTGTAACGTATATGTATATTGTCGGCAGAGGGTTGTAAGGAGGCGCTGGGCGGCGGCATGTCGTCGTCGTCAAGCTCGTCCGACTCGTCCAACTCGTCGTCGAGCACGGACACCAGTTCGTCCGACAGCAGTGATAGTGAAGCAGGTTAGCCCACATGCCGACGACTTACGTAATCTATACTATCATTTCGTTCACAGACAGACACAAAGTATGGCACTGAGTGGTACCCTATTTGTACCATATGATGTAAATTACAGTTATTAGTAATAGATTTTAATGATACTTGCATTTAAATTAAGATGAATATTTCACTTTGTATGGATATGTTCAAATGCTTGAGATATATATTTAAATAGAATTAGGTTACTAGCAATTTTTTTCATAAAGATTTCAAAGACGGAAATATAAGTTTTTTACCTTTGCCAGTATTTTTTAAAGATATGACCGAACACAATCTTGTTTATTTAAAATGTGAAATGCAATTTTAACTGTTAAATGTGTTTCTAGTCTGAAATTGATGTCAGTGGCAGAATGAATGATAATGGAATGGCCATGGGAATGTTGCTTGAATGAGTTAACAACCGCTGAGAAGTATGTGTAGTTGTGATAGCTTGGGCTCAAGGGCTTGACCTACAATATACTTATATAGTATTTATTTATTAAAATCTCATTATTGAGGATTTAATATATTTTTTATTTTATTGGCAGTTTTTCCTCTCATTTTTTTTTTAATGAGAGTGCAGTTTACCTCGCATCAAGTATTCGCGAAAATTATTAGCCGAAGGTCTCCCGCGTTTTCGGGTATGTTGTTCATGGCGATTGTGGACTTTGAGATGAGGTGACAACATTCAAATTCCTCTAATCACCATGAACGCGTAGGTACTCAAAACCGCGAAGTCGAGCGCAAGTTTTCGCGCTAAATAAGCGTGCCCGCTCATAGGTAATGATGAAAGGATTATGTGAATATTATGTTCTGTTTTGTTTCATTTAAATTAGCCGATATACATGAAGAAAATATTTTTTAGCCATAGTGTGATTGTGTTAGCTAATTTAATTGTTGAATGGGGATATCAGGTGCTCAAAGAGAACTACAAGATTACAGCAAATGGGTTAGGTTCATTTGGCACCATACATTGAAACAAATAAAATTCACAAAATATCCCAAGTACTGTGTAACATATTATTTGTGTTGAAAGTATGAGTGTGATTACTGTGGTAGTAGTTTTGAGTAAATGTTATTTTCATTACTGTGATATTGGAGAGGGATACCACCTGAAGTTTGATTCAAATAATATATAATTCGAGTCTATAGTCTGCTGCAAAATATAAGAAATGTTGGTAAAGGCACAAAACAGTTGTTAGTGAGGAGGAGAAGCCAGCTTTGGTGTTCGCTGATACTATGTTATTGGTGCCGGTAAGAGTAAATATGTTATTTTTGTTGGTTTGCTTTCATGAACCAATAGGAAATACCTTTTCACATTAATATTTTTTTAACTATATCATGTCCTCAAACGCGATGTTATTTCATTTGCATCCTTAAAGTTCCGATCTCTTTTTATGGATTATTATTGGAAAGTTCAGATCTCACGGTTACTAATTGCTTTTGAGTGTGAAATTTAAACCCACTTAATATTGATTGAGGCTTGAAAAGTATAATAAGAACTTGGATAGATAGTAGTGTCGGTACGTCCAGTGTTGCGAAGCGAAGAGGATCTCCGAGAGCAGCTGGCGAGTCGAGCGCAGCCGTAGGGACTATTGCAAACAATTGTGTAAGGACGGATACCAACTTAGCAAGCAAAATTAGCCCCAAGATGGACTCAATTCTCATTTTGTTACAATGGAGGATGTATTTTGTGACATGTTGTAGTTAAAAAATTATTTTATTGAAAAGGTATGTTTTATTGGTTTATTGCTTGATACACTTTGATGCTTGCTCTTAAAAATTTGACGTGACGTGTTAATCAAAATTGTCTATATAAACACAAAAAAATACTTAAAGCTGGCCTCCTTCCTTCACAAATTGTTTGCAAACTTTGTTATTGATTGTCGAGGATTAACATATTTATATAATAGTAAGCAAAATGTTATTGGGCACCAGGATTGTTCCTTGTATCTATCAGTGCAATATCAGCCTATTTGTTTTAACAAGCATTTTATTATTTTGGTTTTTCTCAGTATGGTTTTAATTGGGAACCTTAACTGATTATAAAGTAACTGTACCCATTTGGCATTCACTCTTTGTGATTTTATTATCATTGTTAAACTTAACAGAATATTTTGGATTTTTTGTTACATGAGCCAGTTTAAGTGTATCATACATACATATAAGGATGAGTTAAAGTGTAAATGCTTGCAGTACCATTTTTGGTTGCCTGATAGATAACAACAAAATTATTGGGTAAAATGTATTTACATTATAAAATAATACTGTGAGCATTGTAAGGAATAAATGATGTAAAGAAATGGGGATATTTTATCCAAGTTGTAGTCTCCTGTCTGGTTGTAAAAGCCATTAAGTCTACAACAAAATCTGAACAAATAAGGTTTCTATTCATTCTTTGTATATAATTATTTTCTGTAACGCAATACGTATGTAAATCAGTGTCTTGAAGATTGGATTACATTACGTTAATTTTAGTTATTTTTTTATGACAAGATTTAGGTCCCTAATCAAGGTTTAATGCGAATATTTCTCTTTGTTTATTTATGTGGTTTGCGTTCAGTAACAAAACAATTTTGGTGGTTCTTTTTCGTCCAAGTTGTTTGAATAAACGATTTTTATTTTATTTTAAAGAAATATAGATTAGTATTTCTCAAATCTTGTAATTTATTAGGTTGAAAGAGGCCTAAAATAAATTTTATACTGAAATTGCAAAACACTTTTTACTAGGCCTGTTTAAATGCTGTAAATAAATTATTATTTGTCGAGACATCACATTTTATGATTGACTTGCTTAGTGAAATGTTGATCATTTTGCTTGTTTACTTATGTTTTATTGTCCTCTTTAGAAAGTTTTTACACTATGAATATGTACCTAACGTTTTATTTTAGATAATATATTCACATTGAGTAGCTCAATTGAATCAGACTAGAACAATTAGTATTTTAAATTTTGTTGGATAATGCGAGAGTATAAGTGGGATAAGTTCCCAATGAAATCACTATAAACAATAGTCCATTACTTCCATAGTATATATTTTTTATCAAGTACAATTTGCAGGTTGCTTCAAAAAATCTATAGTATAAGTTAGTATTTAGTAAACATAATATTTTATCTAGAAGTCCCTTATTTGGTCCACAAGGAGACAAGAAAGGGAAGAACAAAAAGGTTTACTGTATACACAATGATATTTTATTTTGTCAAAATCGAGATTATCTGACAAGACTTGGTAATCAATACTTGCTTTTATTTTGGGACCCGTTAGATAAGAGCTTGTAAATCTCATTAGTTAAAGTTGGTTTTAGTATTTATCAATATTATAGACAAATTATTTTATAGGTAGAATTTATATATAAACTACTACATAAAATTCAATACAGAAATGTTTTGACTATCCAACGGGTTCTGAATGTGGCAAACCTATTCAATTTTCATTTTAAGCGAATAGTATGTACTCTTGGTGCAATTAGTTATTTGAAGGCAAAATTTTGTTGTAATGTTAATGTAGAGAGTTGATATGTAAACAAAAACACCATGTGTGTTAAATTTTATGTAAGATTGATTTAATCAACTCATGACTTAAAAATTTATAGATATAAGAGTGAGTGGAAATAAACTTTGTATATATTTCAATATATAACGATTTAAGTAAATCTCTTAAGTAATTTATAATGAATTTTATTTGGCTGCCCTGAGATCTGAACAATAAATTAGCATTTCATGTTATATTTTATGAAAACTAAAGACTTACTACAAATGTGTTGGCATGATTTAATGCAGCAGTGTGGTATCAGTGAACATAAGTACACACTATGGCTTCTCCTCGCATTGTTTTACTTTACTTCGAGGAATTAGTCGTTACTACATCGTGATGCTGTATCTCAAGTTAAGTATACATTCGTGCAATAGTAGGTTAATTTCGTAGTTCGCAATCCATTTTGTGCATTGTTATTTGATTTCAGGTACGGGTCCCAGTAGGACGCCGAAAAAGAAGCCGAAGAAGCAGCATCAGCACCCACCGCAAACTGTAAATATATTGTTATGAATATGAGAGATTATATTAAATAGTTCTATGATATTGAAGTATAATCGTTTGTAGCAGAAAACTGTGCCTCCAGTGACAGTAGCGACTACCGTGGCCGCTCCGGCGCCGTCGGCCGCGCCGGCGGAGGTGGCGGCGCCGGCGCCGGCGCCGAGCGGCCCGCGGGCGGCGCCCGACGCGGCGCCGGCCCCTGCGCCGGAACCGAAGGAGCCGCCCGTCGCACTTCCTGTACCCGCACCGGAACCCATTCTACCTGCTAACATTATTGCCGACTCTTCCATTACGCCCGTTGTGCGCGACGTGGAGGACCAGAAGCCTATTATTCCAAAAATTGAACCTCGAAATGGGTTAGATAAAGTTGACCCATCGCAATACATTGATCCCATCGAACGGTCTCTGGCTAGCCTCGAGCGAAGTCTTAAAGCAGATGTGCCTATGGATGTTAGTGTTGGAGTATCAGAGTCGTCGATGCGTCTCGAGGAAGAGTTTTCATTGCCTAAACCTCAAATGATGGCAGATGCTGCCCATCAAAATTTGATGGCACAACTTGGGGGTTTGACAGAAGTTGCTCGTGTGCCTGAACAGATTAAAACTGAAATGTACCTTCCAGCTCACAATGGGTTTGTAGACAAACTGCCACATGAACGTGAGATGCTACGGCCCGATATACCTATTATTCCTGGCATGACTGGTGTTCCACCGGTGTCATCTATATTTGATCCCATGCCTTCAGCACCACACAGCGTGATCTCTCAGTCCCATCACAATATACCGAATGCACCTTGTCTAATCACACCTGTAGTGAAAAAGGAAGATGTGAAGCCTCTGCTCACACCAAAGCCAATTGAAGACCTCATGGGAGTTCCAAACATGGTTTCTAACAATATGTCTGATCGAGCTAAATATGAAATGGAAAAAAAAATGGAAGACTCAAAAAATACTAATTTTGCACAAGCTTTCAAACTCAAACAAGAACAAAATTTAAAAAATGCGAGTTCCTGGTCGTCTCTTGCCCAGGCTGGAAGTCCGCAAAGTATACCAAACATGGGAACCAATCATCAAATAAAACAGAAACCTGTTATGGATAGTTTTCAAGTAAGTTATGTTGTTTTTTTTTCTAATTACTATAATTTGGTATAGAAGCTCAGTAATGTACATTGTTTTTATATTTTTTTAGGCGTTTAAAAAGCAAGCTAAAGAGAAAATTGATCGCCAAAGAGCTCTTATAGAACAACAAGAGTTACGAAAAAAAGAACAAGCTGAGCGAGAAAGACAACGGCAAGAAACTGAAAGGCGACAACCTGACGAAGAAAAACTGAGGTAATTATTGACATACGTCTTGTATACCGGTGTGTCATGTAATTTCGACCCTCTAAAATAGCATCTTAGAATTTAAGTTAACCCTTCAGATACCGTCAATTAGAGACACAATAGTAAGACAATAGATGCGCGGCCACCGGGTGTCGCTTGGGGATTCATGAATTAATATAGTCAAGAAATATAAAAAAAATGTTAATATCAACAGATTTTACATGTCGCATTGGGAGTCTTAATCACGTGGTGAATTGTTGGATATGGACTCCATGTTTACCTATTTTTAATGATCTTGTACTTGCATTAACATATAACTGCACTCGTTCGAGCTTACTTGGTTAAATCTCGTCTAGGTTGTATCGTAAAAAGAAAAGGTTGCTAAGCATAACTCATGCTAGTTGTCGATTGGCAGGGTGGGGACAGGCGTACGCAAGGTGGAGAGCGCGGAGGTGGCGTCGCCGCGCGTGTCGCCCGTGGCGCGCGCGTCGCCGCCCGCCGCCGCCGCCGCCGCCGCCGCGCCCGACAAGCCGGCCGCGTCCGAGCGCGAGCGCCTGCGGCAGCGCGAGCAGGAGCGCCGTCGCCGTGAGGCCGTGAGTATTTCTAAAGCTTTGCTAGTGTAGCACCAGGATTTGTACTGAACTGAAACATACATTGTCTCGGTACAAATCTCCCGGAAAGACTACGGTATAATATCTTGAAATACAATGTTTGTGTGGTAATAGTACTTTACGATACAAGTGTGTAATGTTTCCCGCTGGGGCGTTATTTACACCCGAGCCGATGGCGAGGGAAAAACACTAACTATTAGGTACTACAATAGCAAAACTAATAGTTGTCAACGATTGCATGACAGGTCACCATCAGGCGCGATCGCAGTCGAGCATTGGTTTTAAATATCAATCAAAACAAAAATTTTAATTTTTTTGTGACATGCCAGAAGAAAATTAAGTCTGATACTTATGTGCGCCATAGATAGCGGCCATAGATTAGTTAGACTGCTTTAATAAAAACGATGTTGCTTAAAGAAAAAACAAATTGGAAACGATTTCCTAGGGGTTAGGATATATTATGTAATTACACAGGATGATATGTGAAAATTATGGAAAAGTTAATATACTGAGATATATACATACAGTTCTAAAACACAAAATCGCGACTTCTGTTAAATGCTACCAGATAAAGTGGGTCAGTAAAGAATGCAGTCTGATTGATATAATTATGTAAATCTGCATCATCTTCAGTCAGCACTGAGTTCCAGAGTTATAGAGTTATTTTTTATCTTTTCTTAGTATGATTTTTTTAAGTCCAAATTGGTTTTAATTGTTCCAGATGGCGGGTCAGATAGACATGAACATGCAAAGTGATTTAATGGCCGCGTTTGAAGAATCACTGTAATGTGCTTTAAGGAGGACACGTAAACAATTGTACATATGAGTATATAAATATTAATTTTACGTCAATGCAATCGATAATTATGGTGATAGTATGACACCGAAGTGAGTTTGTGATCGTTTAGTGCGTGAAACAGTTGACTAACATGTGGTTAAGTGCTGTGAATAGGTATACTTAAACTGTTGTAACGTCATTATTGATTTCGTGGTCACATATTATGGGCCTTTACTAGAGGGTTGCATTTTAATTAAAATTAACTTGTATTATAAGTTTGTATGTAAGGTCTTAAAGGTAAACAACTCTCTTTACATTCGTAAGTCTATATTTATATTTCGTTTTAGAGGCGTCTCCTTCCTTCCATAATTGTTTTATAGTGTCTACTAATGACGATAGAATGGTAGATTGAAATTGGAAAATCAACATGTTTTATGTAATTGATGAAGAAACAATCAAATAAACTATGAAATCTGTTACGCGACTTCACACCATTTCTCATTGCATTGCTGTATTATGTGAATGTTTCGAAAATTGTTGACGCGTACCTCTGATTCTTAAATTAAGAATTTGAAGTTGAATATGGTCACTCACTACTTTAGTCTGAAAACGTATGAACGTATGAACTTCAAATACTCAATTGAGAAACCAACTCACCCTTACAAATTTTCAAAGTATATTCTTCTTTTCTTCCTGCCCTTGTCCCATATTACTTGGGGTCGGCGCAACCAATTTTCAAAGTACATTACTGACATAATATTAGAATGTCGGTTTTAATCCAGCATGCAATGGGTGACGGCGTGGCTTTATATTTATTACTAAATGGAATTTCTGTTACGTATTCGATTTTCGATAAATATTGCTTAATGTTAGTAGATTTTTTATCAGTCTGTCATGGAAAACAGATCAAATGTCATACATTTGATTTGAAATATATTTATTTTACATTGGAATATGTCTTTTTGTGTTTGTAGATAGATACTCCAGTGCAAATGTAGTAAATTTTAAACAAATTCCGCATACAAACTCATTATTAATAATAATGAGAACTTAATAATAATAATTTTATCAGTAATACAAATCTCCACAAAAATATTGTATATTGTTAAGAAACTTTTTAATTTCAGCCATTTACTCTCAAACTCGAAATCAAATGTAGATATGAAGTAAAATATATTGACATTCCACATTGTATATATGTTGTTTAAATTGTTATTTATATTTTATTTTCGCCAATTTGTGCAGTTTGGACATTTTGACAAAGCATAGTAAAGATACAATCTCACTCTCTGAATCATATGAGAGGCTCTAAAATGAATTATGCTTACATAAAAAATACAAGCTCAGCTGTTTCTTATAAACATTACAAAAATTGTCTTGATAGTAGACATTATCATCTTGAAAGCAGTAGTTTTTTTGAGGGCATAATAACCACGTTTTGCAAGTAATAAAACCATTATTTTTATCTTGTTCCATTGAATCCTATTTTGAACTTAGTGCCTTGTACCCGAATAGCTACTACGCTATGAGAAGAAAGTTATGTAGAAATAACATAGAAGAATCGAGCCATGTCAGTGGTGCGCTTTAAATTTTATTGTAAAGTGGGCTGATGTGGAGTGGCAAAACAACAAACTGAGTCATCATTTTGATGGGTTTTTATAAAAAAATATAAATATTACATGAAGCCTGATTTTGATATTGATCCAATCTTTTCAGTGACGACGGTAGATCAACGTCGTTTACACGTTAGGTCAGAAGGTTACTTGTGCCGCTGCAATTTAGACCAGCGGAAAATGTCTATCTAGATAGCATAATTATTTAAGGGCTGAAACTATGTAAGGGCCAATTCGCGCGTATTTCGTGTGCGACGGTCCTCGTAGCGGAAACCGGATTACTACCTAACGCAGTATCGCTAGTTCAACTTTAACGGTATTCATGTGGTCGTGTCGATGGAGAACTTGATAATTATTTCGTAGAAAATGGGCGCAGGGCCCGGCTCCACGCGACGGTTACACGCGCGGGCTTCCCTTTACGCAGTTTCGGCCCTAAAAATCTTCACAACTATTACAGAAGTCGTTGAATATCGGCGGCGAAAAATCTTCCACTGAGATGACGATGATTTTATTCTGCTGGAGTAATACGACGATATAATAATAGTATGCAAGAAATCCGGAAGGAAGATCTCGATCTTCGGGTTGCCACCTGTCCCAAAGAAAAGTAATGGCCCATATCGGGTTACCACCCTATTAATACGGGATATTACTTTTCATTGTGTAAACCGTAACGGTGTTGCCTACAAATGTCACGCATGGTTTGTATTAGGGATTAGCTTTTGCCCGCGGCTTCGCCCGCGTACATAAAACAGCCTATGTCACTTAGGAATAAAGCATTTTTATATCCGAGAAAAATATTTAGCGATGGGACCAGCTCTCCTTGCCAAGTTACAATCAGCGCTAGCGCCGATTTTACCCCAGCGCACTATAGATCTACACTAATATTATAAAGAGAGAAGAAAAGAAGGTTTCTTTTTTTAAATTGTTTGTAGAAGGTAATCGCTGAAAGTATCTACTGCCCACCTAGTCAAATTACATCCGTTTCTATTCTATTCTATTCTCTTGTGTCGAACGTCTCGTGTTGGCCACGCCTCCGATTCTTTTGTTCTGACGTCATCTCAATTTTCAGTCACATGGTCAAAACTAAAGAATCGGAAGTGTGGCTAACTTGAAGCGTTCGACACAAAAGAAAAGAATAGTTACGATTGTAACTTGGCTACCCCGGCAGGCAGTACTTTCAGAGACTACCAAAACAAAACCAAACTTTACCTCTTTATATATATTAGTGTAGATGTTAGTGCGTCGGGGTAAAATCGGCGCTGGGATGTGAACGTATAAATCAATAATTCCACTATGTTGGCTATATTTTTTAATGCTAGCCACATTGCGTGCTACGTCATTGTTTTCCGCCTCGCCCAGTTATGTGCCTAGATTTAAAAAAACTTTTTACAAAAAAAATTAAACCGACTTCAAAAAGTGCAAAATAACTTTAATTTCGGAAGTCGGTGTTTCTATAATAGATACCTAATCTTGTCTCTTCGTTATTTAACACCGACTTCCGAAATTAAAGTTATTTTGTACTTTTTGAAGTCGGTTTAATTTTTTTTTGTAAAAAGTTTTTTATTTTTCACTTTTGGGTTATGGTAGCACCACTAAAAAGTACCTACCCTTCAGCTAAACATAAATTACCTTATAGCCAGAGTGCATCTCTTAACGATTCTTATAATCCCAAATACGGTTATATTACATGAATTTACCCCCTCCCCCTGTCCCCTCCGCCTTTTCTTTCAGTCAGTCATCGACTACACGTATAAACAAAGCAATTTTACTTGTTACGACAATTCTGCTATGATTCTATGAGGAGTTCTGTTCCATATCTTCTAAGTTCATGATCAGATCATAACAATATTTCTATGGGACCAACTTGGAAGCATAACCTTTCAATCAAAAAAAAAATTTTCCAAATCGGTCCACAATTGACCGAAATATCGGTGAACATACATACATACAAAAAAATAAAAAAAAAACATACATTAAGCCGAACATAGAACCTCCTCCTTTTCGAAGTCGGTTAAAAAGAAAGCCTGTCCAGCAAAGGAGTAGGTAATGCGGGCGCGGAGGTACGGACTGTGTCTGTCCACCAGAGCGGAGCGAGGCTGCGAAGCGGAGTGAGAAAGTAATGCGGAGCGGAGTTGCAGACTGTTTTAGCTATAAGTATAATAAGCCGGTTTAAAACCAATTAAACCAATCTGTTTTAAACGAAAAAAAAAACCCTTTAAAACCAAAACAAACCATTTATTTTTTGTTTAAAACGATTGGTATTGATGACCATATTTTTCTTAATTAGGTATACTATACATTTTCTTGATTTGACCGAGCTAGGGATATGATCTATAACCCTAAACTACTGTATAATGATTTTTTTAAATGTGTGATAAACTGATATTGATCTATTTAACGGGTTTAGTTCTACCGTCTGACCAAACGTACCTAGGCATTACCTACATATTTATAAAAACTCAATTGATAAGTTAAAAACTTTGATTAATTCGGTTTAAAAACAAGCACACACTGACACACACTCGTTGACTTCGTTATTTATGAACGTGAGTCGCGATCGCGATGCGTCGTTGCTAGCTCGCTAACACACATAAAGTGCGTTTCACGAAAGAACTCCCTGCGCCGTAATGTTGGCTTATCATTCAGTGATATAGCGTCTGTTAAGTGTAGTTCTAAACCATTTTGATTCTCCCGCCGAAGCGTCGTCATGGATACTCGTAGCTCGTTTGGCACTGTGAACACGCAGATGCCAAACCCTTTCGACCGCGCACTCGCTAGTGCAAGTGGAGCATAATTAACCACTAACGCTGCTCGCCCACGTTAGATTTTAGGACGTGTGCGTTGCACTATTGCTATCAGTGTGTTCTATTTTTCTCCTACAAAAAATCGGTCACCGATTATCGGACGTAGGTGAGCAGCCTAAATCAAATATGGCAATTATTTTGTTAAGAACCCTTAGGACACCTATCAAATAAAAGGGTTTGCTAAAATGCAGTGCCGGCGTTAAGGAGGGGGGGGGGGGCGAGATGTGGCGACAGCCCAGGCCGACAAATTCAGGGCCTAGGTCTTGAGATGGAGTCTGCTTCCCCTGGTGAAAAACCTCAAAACTGTGCTCTACGCTCTGTGCGTGTGCATATTTTTTATTGAGATTTTTTTAGATGGATAATATGATGTCGAAGAGCGACACTAACGATAGGTATCGTTACAGTCAAAACAATTTAAGAAAAATTATCAAAATTAACAAAATGTTCAATCTAAGAGAAAAGTAAAAAAAAAATGTGCAAGAAATTCAAATTGGAAAAGAAATTTGAAAAAAAGAAATAAGTTTACTTGCAATCAGCAAAAAACTAACACTTGATATTGCTTCCCTTAAGTGGGCGCCACAAAATTTTTGCCGAGGGTGTCAGTGGCCCTCGCGCCGGCACAGCTAAAATGAATACGAAGATTTTTTTATGATCCCGGGTGCCGCCACTGTGCGGAACGCCCGGAGGACACGGTGGAGCACACAGTTGAGGTGTGCCCTGCTTGGGCGGAGCAACGCCGTGCCCTCGTGGGGGCGATCGGCGGCGGAAACCTCTCGCGCCGGGCCTTGGTTCAGGCCATGGTCCGGAGCGAGGAGGAGTGGCAGGCGATCGCCTCCTTCTGCGAAGCAGTAATGCTAGCAAAGAAGGAGGCCGACCGCATCAGGCAACGGCGCCCTCACCGCCGCCGCCGCCGGGGTTCCAGCCCCGATTTCCAGCCACCGTAGACGCGGGCTCGTGGACAGCGAGCTATGGGTGGCTTGCTGTCCGATCGTCCGGTAACTGTCCGGACCGAGCCAAGGCGTCGACGGCGCGCACTGTTCCCGCGCGCCTCAATGAGTTGTCAGCAACAGGAGGGGCCCATCTGGGTCGAAGCCTACCGGGGTCGGGGTTATTCGAAAGGAAACTAGAGCCCCGGTATGAAGGCAAGAAGGAACGGCGCGGGGTTTTTAGTCAGTAAGACTCTGACACTGTCTCCCGCTCCACCCATGAGCGGGTTTCGTCAATGATGATTTTCCCCGACGACAGAAAAAAAAAAAGCTTTTATGATGAATCTTTCGTATAAACGCCTGTATACCCGGCCTCTCCTGCAATGATTTTAGTTACTGACTGCCACGCTGTTTTCAAATAAATTGAAGTCATGATGCTTACCGGTGGCAGGCCATCAATTTCAGGTCTGTGGAAACCTTACCCAGGTTGTCTTCTCTTACTCGTTTTCAAGCTTTCCAGTCGCTTACAGCCACTCCGCGAACTTTTCGTAGCTTCTACTGCACATAGACACCGGTTAGGTGACGATATGCAGAGAAACCGAAACAATAAAACTATGGGTTTTCTCTGAGGTGCACCGGTAGTTGCTTGTCTCCAATAGATCTCCATTTTCGCCCAATTAAAATAATTAATAAAAAAGTAGGTACGAGGGCGGGTCAATAAGTCCGTGACTTTTTAAATGAAACACAAATTTTTAGATAAAAAGTTATTTTATTTTTCAACGTAGTCTCTCCTTTGAGCTCTATACACTTAGCCCAACGTTTCTCCAATTTTTTTATCCCTTCGGAAAAATATGATTTGTCGAGGTCTTTAAAATAGGCATTTGTTTGTGAGATGACTTCGTCGTTGGAGGCAAATCTCTTTCCACCGAGCCATTTCTTTAAGTTTGGGAACAAGAAGTAGTCACAAGGGGCTAGATCGGGAGAATAGGCCGGATGAGGGAGCAATTCGTAGCCCAATTCATGGATTTTTGCCATAGAAACTGCACATGTGTGCACCCGTGCATTGTCCTGATGGAAAAGGACTTTTTTCTTGGCCAAGTGCGGTCGCTTTTCTTTCAATGCCTCATCGAATCGACCCAATAAGTTGCTGTAATATTCGCCATTGATTGTTTTTCCTTTTTGAAGGTAGTCAATGTGGATAATACCGCGTGCATCCCAAAAAACAGTCACCATGACTTTACTGGCTGACAAACCCACCTTTGCCTTCGTTGGCGCCGATTCACCTCGAGAAACCCACTGTTTTGACTGCTGTTTGGTCTCCGGTGTGCTGTGGTGGATCCACGTTTCGTCAACGGTTACGAAACGGCGCAAAAACTCGTTCATATTGCGATTGAACAACGCCAAACATTCCTGCGAAATTGTCACACGTTTGCGTTTGTGGTCGATTGTGAGCAAACGCGGCACCCATCTTGCGGAAAGCTTTCTCATACCCAAATGATCGTTTAAAATTGAAACCACTGAGCCATGCGAGATGCCTATGGCTTCCACAATCTCTTTCACTTTTAATCGCCGATCGGCTAAAACCATATCGTGGATTTTTTCAACTGTTTCGGATGTGGAGACCTCAACTGGGCGTCCAGAACTTTCGGCATTTTCCGTGCTGGTACGGCCACATCGGAATTCAGTAGGTAAACCACTTTTTTACCATGGAAATGGATGGTGCAGAGCACGGAGTTAGTATAGAAGGTGCAGAGTCCCCATAATATTTATCAAGCTTAGCCTTGGTTTGCGTAATGGATTTTTTCCGCAAAAAATAATGCTCAATTCATGAATCCCCAAGCGACCACCGGTGGCCGCGCATCTATTGTCTTACTATTGTGTCTCTAATTGACGGTATCTGAAGGGTTATATTAACCCTGCACACGAAATTCACTTTTTCCATTTTCTTCTCAGTCAAAGCGGTAGTCTGATATTAACGGCTGTCAAAAACAAACTAAATGTCACAGCTTGATCAAGTTTCTCCGTAGAGTGGGAATACTTGATAACGAAGACTAGGTCATCTTTGCTGTAGACACGTGGAAGCTGTCGGCCTTCATTAGCACGCCTGTCTTGGTCGACTTGATTTTTACACAACCGTTCGGCCGTCCTTTGTCTCCTCATCTCCCGTAGCGGTTCATGGTTCTCACCAGAAAACTAAAGCCCTGTCAACCTCGTCAAACCACTGTTTAACATCATGCACATTTGAATCAAAATTAGAGATGTAAAAATGTTGGGTGCTTACCGACTTTAACGAGTGTATTTACCTCCACTATTTTAACCACAGATGGTTGCAGTCGAAAAATCAGTAGCAGTACCTGTAGTTTCGTAAACGTAAAGCCTTCAACCGCGAGACAATAGTCTCAAGTGATCTACGGTGTAGGCGCGACGCAGGGCTTCGCGTCCTCACGCAGCTCCTACGATGATGTTGTTCGCGCCTGGAACGGCGATCGCAATCCCGAGACTGACTACATGACCATGAATTAAGGCGGCTACGAGATCGCTTAGGACGCAGGGCACTAATTTTTGAACGTAAACGACTCGATCTATCCATTACTAACTAGTACCCACTTTTATATGAAAAAAAAAAGAAACTTTTTAATAATTTGTGGGCGAAATGAATCTTTGTCCCACTCCTGATTTTAGGGATCAGAAGTGAAACAGATTAAAAAAATAACAATCTTTAATTCCTTTAATTTGCAAGTTTACAAAAATATAAAGAGGAACACTGTGAGTATCGATCAAATAAAGTTTATACCAGCAACGTTGATTAATTAGTGCCTATACGAACAAAAAAATAACTACACACGATAATGGTCAAATAGCACGTCCGTCCCGAACGGCGTCCAAGCCAGCAAGAAGGGTTGCCTCGCCGTGCACCTCTTTTTACCGACTTCTTAGAAACTACCATCGGTCACCGGCTGATGACGTGACTTTAGGACGTCGACTCGCCTTCAGTTACTAACACTATATACTCGATCAGTTAACACGTTAACTGTCCCCATCACAGAACAGAAAATATAGGTAGAAATGCCCCTAACGTGGCTAAGCACGGAAACCAGTGTCGCCAAACTCACACATTTGCGTATCAAATTGTACATTACACACATAAAAAACAGTAATATGATTGGCTACGAAGCTACGAATTACAAACTTAACTTTTACAATTCATATTCTTATTGCTTTCATAAATTAGGTCTTATTACAACGTAAGAAAGTTGTTATTATTTGACATGACACGAACAATAAAGAAGTTTTAACCAATTTACAACGAGTTCGCCTACTCAACGCTAGATGGCGCTGTAACCAATTTATTCTATTCAGAACGCTAGTGCCTTTGAAATAGATGCCATATTCACCTGCACTAGTATATAATATGTATATAAATATAGGCGAATTTAGTCTACTGTTGACACACGGGCGATATCTAAGAGGCACTTCCTCTAGTTTTCTTTATTCCGTGGTCCCCATACATAATTTTTCGACAACCCCAAATGTCCGAAACATTTTTTTAATTCATGAATCCCCAAGCGACCACCGGTGGCCGCGCATCTATTGTCTTACTATTGTGTCTCTAATTGACGGTATCTGAAGGGTTAATATTCTGACTCAAATCAATACAAAATAACTAGTTTTGGATAGACATACCTAATTAATAACAAATCACTCGGTTTTTCACACTTTTTATCCGTGTACCGAATATGGTACACGGACTTATTGATCTGGGAAGTCTTCCTAAGGAAGCGAGAGCTAAAGCTAAAAGAGTGACAACACACTGTAATAAATGTAAAAAGACGTATTGTCTTCAATGTTTTTCAGAAGTTCCTTTGCACATTTTAAAGCCTTTTTAGTAACAAAAGTGTTTTTTTTCCACTTTGAGATTTCCACACATTTAAAAAGAGAAAAAAATGTCATGTTTTCCGTTTTTTCTATTCATTAGTGTCCTGTTGACAAGTCCTGATAAACAGAGCAACATAACACACAAGTCCATGAAGTTAGAGCACATAGAAAGAGACAGGGGCGAGTGTACTGTTTTCGGTACACGGACGTGATGGACCCACGCGGCGCGCTTACACCAGTTTCCAGAAGATGCAAACCCTAGTAAACCCTGGTTTTAAATAAAACAACGAAATCCAATTGGAATAATAATATATCACATTCCTTGATCTTACTGTACATGTACAACTAGACTACAGACGTAAGCACTTATATATTATTGTAATAATAATATGTATAGATATTTAAATAAATTCATGTGTGCCAAATATTTAGTCCATTCCAATGAGGTTTAAATCTTGGAATGAAAGTCAGAAAGTTGTTTTATTTGCTTTGACCTTTATTTTAAGATTGGAAACGTGAAATTAATCTTAAATTTTTAGAAAAAGAAAGAGAAAAAGGAAACAAACTCAGGACTATGGAATGAAAGTCAATGCAAAAACTCATCGTTCTGCCTTTCATTTTGAGGTTTACCCTTTATTTGGCTTATTTGACTGTACTCATGAGGAGGCTTTAGCGTCCCACTCGATGAGGTAGGCGGGCGGCGCGCCGGGCTGCAGACGGCGTGCGTGCACGTGGAACGTCTGCCCGGCGCGGAAGTACGACTGCACGCTCGACTTTAGCGCCAACAGCTGCTCCGCGTCCACCTCAGCGGCAGTACTGTTAGCTTTGTGAGGACTCAATTGCAAACTCTTCACGCTGTTATTATTACTAGTGTTATTATTCGTATTTCTTCTTGCATTTTCATAATAATTCTTTTCTTGTCGCTGTCTCAGTCTTCTACCGTGAAATTTCACGTTATTGATGTGCCCCCCGCCTTGTGGGGTCACTTCACCGTTTTCGTTTGGGATTTGAGCAGGTTTATTGTTGTCATCAGGCAGAGGACATGACTTGTTCAGCTATAAAAAAAAAACATGGAATAAGTTATTTGATAAATTTTATGGGCAACATTTATATTATCTATATATATAAAAATGACCCCCGTTTTCCGTTGTCACGACTTGGCATGAAAACGGCTTGACCGATTTGGCTGATTTTTTTTTTGTTGTGATTGTTATTGTGAGGAGAAGGTTCTTATGGAAAAAAAAATTAGGGTAGTGTAGGGTAAAGTAGGGTAGAGTAGGGTAGGGTAGGGTAGGGTAGAGTAGGGTAGAGTAGTAGGGTAGAGTAGGGTAGAGTAGTAGGGTAGAGTAGGGTAGAGTAGGGTAGAGTAGGGTAGAGTAGGGTAGAGTAGGGTAGAGTAGGGTAGAGTTGGGTATAGTAGGGTGGAGTAGGGAAGAGCGGGAGCGAAGCCGCGCGGGCAAAGCTAGTAAATAATATAAATGAATATGTGCATAAGTACCTGTGCCTGTAAATATTTCCGAGGCCTCCTGAATTTTCTTCTTTTTACTTCCCCATTAGGCCCGATCACGATATCCTTTTCACTAAGCTTTCTTTTTAATGGCCTAACCAGAGGACCCATAGCTGGATTCAAGTTCACCGGTAACGAGAATCGTAAGTGGTGATGGTTCTGCTTTCCATTTTGCTTACTGTATATGTTTAATGTTGATGAGAATGGTTTCTTAGATGAATAAGTGTTCGACATTAAAAATGGATTATTCTTCCCCTGGAAATCTTTTAGCGGTGGTATAATTACGTCTAAGGTGCCCCTGCTGGAGTTCTCGTCGCCCGAAGAATCCACGTCATGGTTGAAGTTGCTAGTGTACGGAGGTATACTATCCATGTGTTGCAATGACATTATTTTGGAATGTTCGATAATGTTTTTAGTAGACATCTTAGATACTTCCAAGTTCATTGTAGCTATTCTTGTCGTGTGCGTGTTAAGGCTGACGTTCGTGACGTCACTCTTGCTCACATTCGTATCAACTATATTGTCTTTGGATATTTTATCTAATTTTACAGAACATGGAACTAAAGAAGTGTGAGATGGCACTGGAGGAGTTTCTTCACAGATCGACTTTGCTTCGTTCGTAGTGTTTTCGATTGGCTCTGATATTTTCTCTATTTTATCGGCTTTGGCATCAGAATTTCTTGCAGAAGAGGTGCAAATAGGAGGTGAAGGTTGTTCGTCATTCTCAGAAGGTTTAACAGACTCATAGGAACTAGTAGAATCGTTTTCTGAATTTGAGTTAGAATTGAGATTTTCATGGAACCGTTTGCCCATCATTAAGTTTAACCAATGACCATCTACTGGTACAATCATACACTGAGTGTCATTTTTATAGGAACTATTATCATTGTTACTACTAGAAGGTTGAGAACTGAAACAAACAATTGATACATTTTAAACTACAGCAAAGGGCAATATCTTTCAGTATGAGTTAAAATCCAGCAATAATACCTGTCATCAGCAGCTGAATCTATCGGTGGTGACGACACTCGCTGCAGAAACCTAAGTCGCGGTGCATATTCCCTCACTAACTTATCGGATAATGGGTCCCCTTTTCTGATCTGTTAAGAAAAATATGAATATAATGATCGAATCATATTCTGACTACAGATTTCATAAAAAAATAAAACTACGAACCTGTTCCAAAGCTGAAAGCTGGAGTGGAGGCGGTGGCGGCCGACGCAAGCGCAGTCCCCAGATAGTGGCACGTTTCTTCATCTCGCGTCCACATTTGAAACGCTTACGAGAAGACGTCAACGCCGTTAAGATTTTTTCCCGGCGCTCTTTTACTGGGGTTCGCCACATCTAGGAGGTAAACCAGAATATGACACAGCGAAATTTCTAAAAATCAAAACCATTTTTTTTTTATATTTGTGAACAACTAACCTTTTCAGGTAATTGGAGTGCATGCCAATTATCCATGATGTATGGCATAATAACACTATCAAGGTCGAAATAATTCGGCGCATTGTATGCAGTGAGATTATACAGAGCGAGATGCGCGAGATCCAGCCAACACAGCTCCAGTCGCCGGAGGTATTCCGACCCTCCGTTGCAGTTAGCGCACGCAAATATATACAACCTAAAATTAAATTGCATATCATTTACAAAAAAAATATGTAGTGTACTGTCCATATTGAGAAATAGAAGTGTAACTGCACAAGAACTGCACTGAGTAAGCGTAGAGATAAAGCTTAGAGTGCTTAAGAATATAGTAGTAGGGGCGGCCAGATGGGGATTTTGAGCGTTACTAGAGCGTGTCAGATTTAGTTTCGTTTTAGAACCAAATCTTCACAATCCAATAGGTCCCCATGACGCTGTTTTTTAGGTAGGAAAATCATCTCATGACATCTCCCGCTCTTGGGCGGAGCGGGCTTGCTGCCCGCGCCCATTACGCTTTAGTAACTGCAAATTTAGCATCCGGACCTCGCATATGGTAGTTTGTGTTGTAATATTTTAAGAGTAGCAAAGCATAATTATCTTTGATTTGAATTTTCTTTTTGCAAATATGAGTGTTTTTCTGGGGGCAAGCAACAAGTATCTGTAGATCACACAAATATTAACAATTTGCAGGAATAAGACCGCAACAGTCACAGCTCCAATCTGCAGTTCCATAATTCGCGGGTCTTCGCGACAACTTTTTTACGACTCCGCGAACTGTAGACCATGTCTATAGGCCGCGGCGTCCAAGTATAGTTTCACTACCCATTTCATCTTGGTAAACAAGGCCTAATAGTGCATGAGCTTAACCCGGTAAACTAACGGTAAGGTATTTCACACTCATACTTACTTATCGCCAGCATACAACGGATATTGTAAACTTGATACGCATCTTTGGTGAAACCAACGAGAACATCGACAGCAAAGTAACATCTGCAAAAAAAAAAAACTTTATTTAAAACTAACTGTACCCCCGCGGCTTTGCTTCCGCTCTACCCTACTATACCTTACTCTACCCTACACCACCCTACTCTCCTCGACCTTACACTACCCTAATTTTCTTTTTTTTCCACACAACCTTCTCACAATAACAAACACAACAAAAATAGAATTAGCAAAATCGGCTCAGCTGTTCTCGAGATTTGAGCTTAGCAACACATTTAGCGATTTATTTTTATATTATAGATGTTCGTGTATTCACATACATCCCCGACTTCGTCCGCCGGACGTAAGGGAAATTAGAAAAATAGTATAAAAATTGTTTAGCAGATAACAGACTGATTATTTTTCAATTAATTGGATTTAAGAGGGTCCTTCTCCACTCGCTTATTGTAAACATCGATAAAGGTTTAAAAGCTTGTTACTTCATTTAATGCAATCCAATGAGATAAGGCAACGCAAAAAAAGAGAGATAACGCCTGGAAACTCTGTTAGTATTCGGTAATTCCGAGATTTACTCGAAAATTTCACAAAACTTGCTCCAGGAAATAGCTGTTTTTTTTTTAACCCTTAAAAGTTTTTGGACAAAGTTGTCCAAGTCATCATTTAGAATCTTAATAAAATTTGTAAGGTCTTTAGAGGATTACTTTTTGACTTTTTTAATATTTAGGCAAATTATGAAGTGTCAAAGTTCATACAAAATAGGACATTTTCAGAGGTTTTTACTGGATTAGTTTTATACAAATTTAGAAATTGGTTTCTTTAGAAACCTAGATAATATCCACAAGATACTGTGTTTCCAAAATATCTAATGAAAAATGTGTAATAACGTCATAATCAGTTATGAGCGGTTGTATGAAAAACAGTGAAAATGTGAGTCATGATGAACCACCTTAATTAACTTTTACAAAATTAATTGTATTGTTATTTTTTTTTTAATATTTCATTTCAAATTTATACCTATACTAAATTATTAATTACTAGCGGCCTGTCTCGGCTTTGCACGGGCAATAAATATAGCCCATGTTACTCAGGGTCAATGTAGCTTTCCAATGGTCATTTTTGAAATCGGCACAGTAGTTTTGAGTTTATTCATTACTATGAATGATGATGATGATGATGATCATTGATGCACTTGAGGCAATTGAGAGGCGAGCCAGAAGGATAATTGGCAATGATACACTCGTCGATTCGAAGCTTCAAAGTCTTGAGCATCGACGCCGAGTTGCTAGCCTGTCGGTTTTCTACCGGTTGCATTTCGGGGAGTGTGCGTCGGAATTGCATAACCTGATTCCGCCTAGCCCGTTCCATCATCGGACTACCAGACGTACGGCGATGCGCCACCGGTACATGGTGGACATCCCGCCTACACGCACAAAACGTTTTGGAAACACATTCATTGTGCGTGCAGCTAAGGAATGGAATTCCTTGCCGGAGTCTGTGTTTCCTGATAGCTACAACCCAGGAATCTTTAAGTCGAGAGTGAATAGGTTTCTTCTAGGTAAGCGCGTTCCATCGCCGACCGCATCGTCGCTTTCCATCAGGTGAGATAGCGGTCAAGCGCAAACCTATCAATAATAAAAAAAAAAAAAAAAAAACTAACAAACAAAAATACAAATTTTCCTTCGGGATGCGCCGGCAATGCTGCTATCACGGTAACAAAATAATGTAAATAATTTGCCAGCTGTCTACAATATGTGTACATTGTAGGGTCGCCGCACACGGGCAACACGCGAGAACCACAAAGACAGTTGATGAATATAGCACGACAGCCACTTGTGACCGTAAGGGCCTATGCACACCTCGTTTTTTAAACGCGCCGTCGACGCGCGTTTTGGGAACGCGCGTCGCCGGCGCGTTTTTATCCTGCAGAGCAGTTTGTTGTCGTTTGTACCGATACAAACGCGCGGCACCGGCGCGTCTAGCGCGCGCTCCTTCCCGACGGACGGGGTTTCCCCCGCGACGAGGGAAAGGGAAGTGTGAATCTACGCTAGTAGCAATCGAGCGATTTGGTGCACCGTCTTTGGAACAAAAAAAATGCAGCCTTTCGACACAGAAAACTTCATAACTGAAATTCAAAACCGGCTAATATTGTGGAATTCACGATTGCCGGTTCTGCTTAAAAACGCAAAATGCCAGCGCGTTTGTATCGATACACACGCGCGTTTGCATCGATACACACGCGCGTTTGCATCGCGTCTGTTTTTATACAGGTGTGCAAAGGTCTACAGGCTGCGTCTGACTTGCGTGCGAATCGCGTCTGTATCGCTACAAACGCGCGTCGACGGCGCGTTTAAAAAATGTGGTGTGCATAGGCCTTTAGCTGCTACTTTTTTAACCCATGCACGTAGGATAATGGACTCTAACGAAGGTTTAATTGCGGTGTGAGTGGCGGTGTTAAGTTAGTAGCCTGTGCGGGCAAAAAGTGAAAATCGACGATTTGTAGTGTGTAAAGGCAACCGTGTTTGGCGAGACGTATAAGGCATATAAGACTCGGCATAAATGGGCCACCGACCAGTCACCGGTGGCTGTCACGCGATACCGCCACATTTGTAACAGTATCAGAAGCGAGCGACAGCCACCGTTGTTCGGAAGCCGCCATATTTTATAGCCCGTTCCCTGCTGTCTGTAGCCTTACGATGGACTCCAACACGGAAAGTTTGGAAGTACGGAGGCATGGCATGGTGACATGTGCGGTACGTAGAACGTCTATCGGCTAACTGCGCGGAAGAAGAGCAGTGCGATAGTGTCAGCGTTTTGTGAGGCTCGTAGAGACCACAAGTGGCGTGTCGCAGATACTGCTGTAGCGAGTGGCCGCCACCGGGTACAGGTGTGAAGCGGGTTTATACAAAATTATAAAGTTTGTTAAGTCGCTGTCGCTGGCCACCAGTGGCTGTGGTCGGTGGCCCGTTTGCGTCGAGCCTAAAATGTATGAAAACTACAGGAAATATATATGTGCCGACATTTTGTGGTTGTAGCAGGTGGACTGAATGCGGCGACCCTTACAGTCAAATCAGGCAATACTGTTAATTAGTAAAAAGTTAAAACGCATTTAACTTATATTTATTATTTAAAAAATTCCAGACGCCAGTAGTTTTACCTGGTCAAAATTCTGCACTACTGACGAATTCTTGCAGTTAATATTGGGTTTGATTTTTTAGTTTCTTAAATTTACCGATTTTTAAATTTAATAACTAGTCTTTTTCAGATGAGAAATCATCCAATGACATCCGCCCTTGGGCAGAGCGGGGGGGGGGGAGCGTGTCAGACTTTTACTGACTAAAACCCACTTCTAATTCCTTCGTTGCCTTGCATTCCAGAGCCGGGTTTTCCTTTCAGAAACAAACCCATGGCCCCAGTAGGCTTCGACCCTGCTGGGACTCTCCGGTTTGCTGACATCTCTTTGAGGACCGCGTGGAACACTACACACCGTCGACGACTTGGGCTCGATCCGGACTGTCGAACGGCGAACTACCCATTGTTCTCTGTCCGCAAGCCCGCGCCTACGGTGGCCGGAAATCTGGATCGGGATCGCGCGAGTTCGCCTGTGCGCATGCGATTGTCTCCTTTGCTAGAAGGAGACAGTCGCCACCTGTCACTTCTCGCTCCTGACCATGGCCCGTACTAAGAGGCCCGGCGCAATAGATCGTTGCCGCCGATCGCCCAGGCGGTGCTCTGCCAGGCGGTGCTCTGCCAGGCGGTGCTCTGCCAAGCGGGGCACACTTGGCAGAGCACCGCCTTACCGTCATAATTATGGCGTGCCCAATTTGGTGGGGTCTTTGGACTTCAAAATCAATAGTAGATTATGCACCGAGGGGGTTGTGTCTTATGTCACGGGCGTCATATTGAATCTCGAGCGCAATGAAGGATTCGGGATTTAACTCACGAGCAAAGCGAGGGAGTTAAAACAAGAATCCTGAATGCAGCGAGGGATTCAAGCTAGCCCAAGGCAAAGACACCTTTAGCCCAGAGGAGGATACTCTACTTTTTACACCTACTGTGAGAAAATAATAGTCACATTATTGACCAGCGGGTCATAATGAAAACATTATTGACCGGCTGTGCCCCCGGCCACTAATGACTCACTTTAGGTTAAGGTTACTTGACATATAATTTGACATTTTCGAGCAGGTGGTGTGAAAAATAAATTATGCCCGTTCGTTCCACCGAAATTGTCAGTCGAGTCGGGAAAAAATTACTAAAATGATCAAAATGACAGTTTCAATAAAAAGACAAATCATCTTCCAGAATACTGGCGATAATACTGTCAGTTATATTCTTTTTCATCGAACTTCTCCTGATATAACAAGTATGCTAGTGGGTCCAGATGAAACGGTGGAGCACACGGTAAAGGTATGCCCGCTTGGGCAGAGCAGCGCCGTGTCCTCTTAGGGGAGATGGGCGAGGAGGAATGGCAGGTGGTCGCATCCTTCTGCGAAGCAGTAATGTTATCAAAGAAACAGGCCGCACGTGCACGCGCGATGGAGCGTCTCTCACGATCCAGCCGCCAAGATCCTGATCCCGACTTTCGGCCACCGTAGGCACGGGTTTGCTGACGGCGAGCATTAGATAACTAGCTGTCCGACCGTCCAGTAACCACCTGGACCGAGCCCAAGTCGTCCACGGCGCCTGTTCTATGCGCACCTCAAGATCTCAGTAAACCGTAGGGGGGCCAAGCAGGGTCAAAAACAACTGAGGAAAAGGGTCAGCTTTTGAAAGGACTCGGTCCTGGTATGATAGGCAATGGAGGAACAGGGGTGAGTTTTTAGGCAGTAAAAGTCTGACACGCCCTCTCGCTCCTCCCCAGACCGAGGGATGTCATTGGATGATTTAACGCTACTGGGTAAGTGTTACCTCCGAGTTTACGATGATTTTTCTTCGTAAAATCTTGTTCTACAGGATATTATGTAATTATAATCAATTATCTTCCCAAATATCATAGAACCAATTAACAGAATCTTGTTAGAACAAATAATAGTTTAATTTGTTTGCACGAAACACTTTCGATTTTCATGACTGTTCGTTTTTTTTTTCAAATGATGGTACAAACTTTGGTATAGATACCGGCACAGATTGTAGTTCACAATCTTGGAACCACACGGCACGGATCTTGAGCGCTGGCTTCAAGTTGCACAGAAGTCAAATCGGCCCTATTTAGTGGTATGAAGTGAAATGCGAGGGCGGGGAGCGTCAGTGATTGGCTAGCCGCGCCATCGCGTTATAGACGTCACTCGTGATTCGTTCCCTGCGCTTGCTGCATGTATCTAACAACGACGACGATTGGCTCACAAATGTATGGAATGCGCAAAGCGATCCCCACTCTGACGCCGAGCGCTCAAGATCCATGCCGATACCTATAGTTAGGGTAATTGCCAGTACACATAAATGTTTCAAGGGTCTCCCACATTATAAATAATGAATAAAAGCAGGTGCGTTTTGAAAGACTCGTGATCTATGGTCAAAAAGCTGAGGTGGTAAGCTATTGTCCTGTGCCCTTCTAAGGGTTAAAGTAAATCTTTGGTTGACCTTTTTTTTGTCCTCCTCTGTACTTTTGTGTGCATGAAGTATCAAATAAATAAATATAGGTATATAGTTTATTAAATATGTATGTATAGGTATATATTTTATTAAATATGCGTGTATATTTAGTCTAAAATTTTGTAATACTTGTTTTTCTAAATAATATTTCTCTTTTTTTATGCACATACACATATTTTCTGCGCTACTCTAGGTTGACTGGTAGAGAATGCCTAAGGCATTAAGTCCGCCTGTGTACTTTTTGTTGCATAAAGATTAAATAAATAAATAATACTTATGAAAGTTACAGGATTAGCCATATACACAATTATTGTTGATTTGTATGGGTGTTTGGTCTGGTGGTGTATGTGGAATTATTAATATAACTTGAATAAGCTTTGAGCGGTAGTGCCGCCTTATATATACCTGTGCAAGCCAATCGCTTTTTTCGCCGCAGTAACAATGTGTTTCATTCTGATCTTTACTAGTATCGGATACTGAAGCTGATGATGTTGTAGAAGCAGTCTGAAAACCAAAGTAATTTTGTAATATTTATTAATCGAACATAATAAGTTGGTAATTTGGAATGGTAACGTACATCGCAGGGTGGGGTGAGTTCCTGTTGTTGCCGCCGCTGCTGTCCGCCCTTAAATCTAAACATGTCTGATCGCTTGAGAGCCCTGTTCTCCGCCGCAGCCACTCTATACCTTTGGTCCACGCATCTTTTGCAGTGCCATGATGCACCTGTTACAAAATTTTGAATTTTAGAAACTAGATACATACTTCGAAAAGGTATTAGGTCAAAAATACATTGGCAGAGGCGCTGTGTTAAATTAAACGAAAAAAAAAGTAAAGTTTACAAAATTCCTAAATTAATAAACTAAGATAATTTAGTTTTCTACTATTTTTATGTGACTGATAAATGTATCATTTAAATTGGGAAATATATTGGTTTCATTATAGTTAGAGAGTGATTTGGTTTTCTAAATATGAAACAAACAACTAGAGAATTGCAATTTTAAAAGTATGCATAAGTTACATACATGCATGGAAATTATTACTGTTACAGTGAGGAAGTAGATAGGGTAAACATCTGCAGATAACGGGTGGTCAGTATTATTTTGTAACTATTGTGACAAATGCTGTGATTGATCGGTTGCATTGCATTGTATTCAGTTAATTATAATTAACTGAATTCTATAATTATAGAAGACAACAGTTACAGTCACAATATTAACTTGATTGTGCGTATATTAAAATTCTTTTATCTTACATATATAAAAGAGATTGAAATAGATGAGCAAGTTTTCAATGGTAACCAATGCCTATTCTATTTATTAGAAATAGATATTTAACAGGAATGTCACATATCCTTTTTCCATTAAATTGCTGATGCATGGCTTGCATGTGCACAAACATGGCATGTAGTGTTCTCTGCTAGTTTGATATCTAAATTAGCAGTACACCTGCAATGCTGCATATTGTGAAGTCATCAAGACCTTTGAGTGCAGTCAATAAAATAGAGCTAAACATGAAAATTTAACTAAGTTGATTTGAATAATACGAATTTGGTGAGAGAACTTAAAGGTACCTCGGTACATAGAGCGCAGTTTATCTGCTTTATGCACAATAGCGATAACACGTCATATACCTAATTAAGTTTCATGCTATACTTGTTTGGAGGTACAACAGCTCTTAACAATAAGTAAACTAAGTACCGTTAATCCACGCGTCGACTGGCGGCGTGTGACACTTCGCGTGGTAGCCTCTGCCGCACATGTCGCACGCAATGATCGCGTTGGTGGTAGCGGGGCTGGTGGCGGGCCCCTCGCGCCGCTTGCACACCACGCACATGATGCGCCCATCGTCCGCCGGCGGCGCGCTCAGCAGCTTCAGCGACGCCACCGGCGCCCACGCCTGCGTGCCGTCGCCGAACTTGACCAGGCACCGCGCCGTCCCCGCGCCCACCTCGCACGAGTCGTTATCATTGCTGGTACACAACTCTACTATTGTTCCTGGTTTGAAGGAAACGCTGCATGAATATTTTATTCTATTCTAACTTATCATTGGAGCAGTAATTAGGTGTCATTGCCAAGACAAGGAATAGACTTCAAGATAGTTAATGCAAAAACAAAGCTTACTTATTATGTTAGATCATAATATTAATACAATGAGTGCTGGTTTGAAAACATAATCATTCCCTAAAGTTGTAAACAGTTTGGAAGTTTTTAATAAACCCATAATGTGTGATAGCAAAGAGGGGCTTAGCTAATATTTCAAATAAATACACACCTAAATAATACCGTCCATCTTTGTTTGTTACAAGAACATCATCCCCACAGTGGAATGGATTGTAATTGTTTTTTTCCGTGTTGGTAGTAGAGTCTGGCATGGCATCCTGTGTTTCTTCTTCTTTTTTTTCATTCTTTTTGCTAGCACATGGTGTGATCGTTTTGTCAAGGTCGCTCAGGAGGGCATCGATCAGAGACAATTGCGTTGAGACCTCTTTGAAACAAACCAACAAAGTAAATCAATGACATTTTTGGGAATCTTACTGCATCTTAGTGATGTTAGTATGCTGAAAATAAATATTATCTTTGCTAATCGTCATTTATTTTTAATTATTAAACAACATTTAATGTAGTGAAATGTTACATAATTCTATCAATTAAACCAAATAAAAGACCACACCAAACTGACTTGAAATAAGAACAATCTCAATAAAGAAAATATTTATAGCATTAATCTATTTTAAAAAGATAAAGCAAACCTAATTACATATTTTAATGAAAGCTCTGACTTTAGTTAAACCTTTCGAATACCGTAATTAGAGACAATAGAAAAACAATGAGAGAGTGAACGCCGGCAATCACTTGGGATTTAATTAATTAAGTTTAGGTGTCTGCTTAATTTTACAGCAAAATATATGAGGAAACTTATGTTGAAATGGTATTGTACAGATTTATTTGGAAATGTTAAAAACTTTGTTGCCATTTTTGTAAACTGTACCAAACTGCGTGAAAGAAGCTTTATGGTGGCAGTCAAATGAATTTGTTACTGTACAACTACTCACATAATATTCAGTCACCTTAATTCATGAATCCACAAGCGACCACCGGTGGCCGCGCATCTATTGTCTTACTATTGTGTCTCTAATTGACGGTATCTGAAGGGTTAAAGCTTGAATTAAACTTTACCTATAGTATATTGAAATAGTGGAAATAGCAAGAATTCTTTTGCAGATAAAGCTCTGGTATAGTTATTTAATTTCTCATTAAAATAATACATGTTAAGGTAAGTGGGTCTATAGTAAGTTGTTATTTTAAGGTCCAGATTTCTAGAAAGCTATCTCTTTTTAACGGTTACTGTATATTTATATGAATACCGTAATAAGAGACACAATAGAAAGACTACAAGAGAGTGAACGCCGGCGTTTGCTCAGGGTTTTAATGAATTAAAGAAAGGGTTATGGTCTCTATTACCACATTAAAATAAAATTCTTAAGTATATCAAATATTGCAGGCGATATGAACAAAAACAGTAACTAAAGAAATTAGTTAGATATTTTTGAGCACTTCCACCATAGTTGAAGGGTTGAAAATCTAAGTCCAGTTGTATTTGTCTATGAATAAACTTTCCAAACAGGATTGATGCAATTCCTTAGTTTAAACTTTGAAACAACCATGTATTTAGAAAAATAGACCTTTCAATATTCCACATGTTTCCAAACCTTCAGTTATAGGTTAGCAAAGACTTTACTGTGACTGATATAAGAATATAATTGAACTAACTACATACTATAAGATAAATACTTACACAATTAATTTTCATGTCCATGGTAAGCAAAAAAATGAAATCAGTAAATATTTACATGTTATATTTAAATACAGTAGCTGTCTCTAACAGAAGCAAGGATTTTTTATTAAGTGATAAAAGGATTTTGTATTAAAAGCCCATAAAAACTGTGCTTGCAGTAAAAGCAATCTAACAGAAATTGTCCTGTTTAACTCCATGTTACAGAAACAAACAACAAACATAATGATAGTAATTGTATAACAACTGTTACTCTAAACTTGAGCAAATGGAGGAAGAAACAGATTTATTAGGGGCATATTACTATGTTACTTCAGTACATTTTCCCTATTCATTTACAAGGAAAAAATATTTTAGAGGCATGTTGGAGCTTGCTGGAATATAAAAGGGCACAAACCAGCTTAATTATAAATAACAACGTGATAAGAATACTAAACAATGTAAAAAAGTTAACTCAAACTGTTCAAATAATTCAAGTTCAGAAAATTACTTTCTGAAACCTTATAAAAACGATTACGTATTGTTATAAAACTCAGAACTTTGTCCATAGTGAATGCATACCATACAAAGTAAACTTTTCTTTCTACAAATCGGTACCAACAAGTCTACAATTAAAACTTCTTGCTTTGTTTATATTAATGGACGTAAGTCATTCAAAATGACAACAATTGTAAACGGCACCGGTAGCAGGTATTATAAATTAACAATAATCCAGAATCACAGAATAAGGAGAGTTTAAGTTTCTGTGTTACAATATTGGATTGATTGGATTTATCGTTTGTCTACTACTCGTCGAGCGTGCCTACGTATATTTTACCAGATATTTTTTCTTAGTACTGTTTATTTATTGTTCAGACACTAATTTTAGTGTTATTGTATTCTTTAAACAATTAAATAGAGCTGTTAAATGAAGGCACACGCTGAGAAGAGTTACAAGTAAAGCTATCATCACAATTTATCAAAGCATTTGAAAAAATAAGCTGAAATCTTCATGTAACAATTAATTGCTACTTACCAGCGTTGATGTCCATCTCAATTATGATTTTTTTAACTCATATAAAGCATTGGAGAAGCATAATTTGGACTCTAATTTCATACTATATGAGCAAACACGTAAAGCATTGGCGCTTTTGCGGCCATTATACTAGTCAAACGTTTCACAGTTTTCCCGCGGTAACAAAATCTAACATAAAAATCATGAGTTAACTTGATAGTTAACGATTTTGTTGATTGATTACACTTTCATTTCTTCTAAATGAACACTATTATTGCTAAATTCATATTAAATATCCATTATTAATTAAACAAAATAACCTTTCGAATTTCTTCTATCGGATATCAATCCCTCTATGCACGTCACTATTGTTGAATGTTGGAAGTTCTGTTTTGAATGAATGTTTATTCTGTTAGTATCACAGATCGCTTAGTCATATTTTCTAAAACAGTTTTCCGCAATTTTTTCAGTTCATTCGAAAATATCATTAGTCTATTTATATTACAAATTGCTGGTTGAATATTATTTTTAAGATAAATACCTTAAATTAAATTCACTACTAACTAGTCTGTAAGAACCTTTAAATCTTTATAATTACTCTATGGTTTAGTGCACGGAGCAAAATAGGGGCCTATTACACTTATTCAGACCGTTTTAGTCTATGGTTCGACGTATCGCGTATAGAGATGGGTTTCTACCCGGTAAATACCCAAAATACTCAAATGCAGGGTTTTTACCCGGGTAAATACCCAAATGGTGGGTATTTACTTTTTGGACATTTTTTGTTTTTTTTTTTTTTTTTATACATTTTTAGCAATAAAAAAATGTTTATCATATATGTTTTATGCATGAAATGTACATGGTGTCTGTAAAGAATAGTTGTCTACTCTACAAATCATGTAAAAATTGCACGCCCATATTTTTTTAATATTTTACGTCTATATTTTATTTGGGACACTTACACAGATATATAAAATTAAGAAACAACATGTAGAACACTTAAGATAAATAAAAAACAAAAAAATAATAAAAAAAACATTGTATAAGTTATTTATTGTTACAAACTTGAAAATCAGTTGAAATTTTATATTTATGCAAAATTTTAGTTAAACTTCATTTAAAAAAATAATACGAGTAATCAAGCTTTGAAACGTAAAAATATACGAAAGGAGCCGAATTAATAACATGGAGGTGTTCAAAACATGTAAACGATCTAAAATTCAATCAAACTTTATTTAATAAATCATCCCAAAAAGTGTTAAACGTTTATACCCATGGTTTTGGGTATTTACCGGGTAAAAACCATGTTTATACCCAAATTGGGTATTTACCCGGTAAATACCCGATGGGTTTTACCCACCACCCATCTCTAATCGCGTAGTGTAATAAGGGTCAGACTGTCTTATACGGGAAGAAAAATAAGACGAGTCTGAATATCGTACGCATTATTCAGCGTAATTTAACCCTTCAGATACCGTCAATTAGAGACACAATAGTAAGACAATAGATGCGCGGCCACCGGGTGTCGCTTGGGGATTCATGAATTAAAAGGCCCTTTAGTACTTGCTTCGTGGTTTAGTGTAAATCCGCCTAAAGGGTCTATTACACTACGCGTGATTCAGCACTCAGCACATGAAATTCAGACTCGTCTTATTTTTCATTCATAGTAAGACAGTCTGACCCTTTTCACACTACGCAACACGAGGCGACTTCTACTAAGACTGTCTGAATATTGAGTGGTGTAACAGGCCCTTTAGAGAACTACTAAAGCCGCTACACATTCGCTCTAGGCGTGAGAAAAGCGTGTCATCTTTGCGATTGGAACATTTGCATCTGAATCCCTGATAAATAGTGATAAGTATAATTTCGAACATCGGCTCAAGATACAAACGGAACATTTGAAACATCATGGCGAGCACAAATGTGCAAATGTGACTTTGCAAACTATGGGATATCAACCCGATCTCTAATTTATACAGACGACAGATAAGATTTTGTGACATAAAACCAAATTAAAATTATATTCATTTTTGTTATGACAGATCAAACATGAAGAAATCAAAGTGTTTTGCCAGTCTGTCGTATTGCTACTTGCAGAGGCGGCGTAAGGCGTGGGCGACGTGGGCCACCGCCTACGGCCTCGCGGTCCAAAGAGCCTCACGCCTCGAAGGCCCGAGAACGCAAGTATAGATATAACTACTCATCTTCATCTAGCAATAGGTAATTTAAAAAAACTCGCTAGCAAGTATCTGGCAATACTAACCTACCACATTCGTTTTAACACTTGCTGGCGTTACGGGCCGTAAGTTACTCGAGGAATCCTCGCTTCGTCCGCTGGGGCTGTTGGGGATGTTCGCACTACTAAATGCATTTGGACCCCAACGAAACCACTCCCGGCCTGGTGTGAGGAGGACAATGCACTATGACTTGGCTGACACAGAGCACCTCTTTACTAAAGCTCCCTACCACCGACCAGACACTGACAATCATTCATGAGACAGTCCAAAGTGCCGACGGTGCCGACCCTTGTCCGAGCCTCGCTCTTTGTTCCCAGGTTCAAGGAGGACATTGCGCTGCTCCAGAGCCTTCTGTTTCGTCATACCGCTTGGTACGACATCGGGAGGTGATCGCTGTTTCCGGTATCAAAGTCCGTTGCTGTTAAGCGATCGAACCATAGAGAATAAGAAGTTGTCTGTATAATTTTATTACGGAAATCTGTGCATACGGATAATTATGAAACACAAACACATACCTTGTGTTAACGGGTAGCTTAGGAAATTAAAATGTTCGTACGTTTACATGTTCGTACATTTTAGTATGTTCACTTAATTTAGTTTCTTTTGTGTGTAAAAATTTTGAACAAATGATCGTGAACGAATCTTTTGCTAATGTCATAATTATGTCAATGTCAGAACGTCAATTTGAAAAAGTTAATGTTGTCATTGTCAATAAATTGAAACAACTCAAAAAAACTAAAAACAAGTCATTACATATTTTTCTATTTCTCATGAATTTATCATTCTTTACAAGTGTAGCATTCATATATTACAATAAAATATAGTGAATTAGTTAAAATGGGTAATTCTGGAATAAAACAACATTATGAAACTGCATCAAAAACAGGTGTTTTACAATTGTCTGATTATAAGCTGAAAGAAATACCAATAGAAGCTCTCAATTTAAGTGATGTTTTAAGAAATTTAGACCTTTCCAAGAATAGATTGACAGCTTTGCCGGATGATGTTTGTAAACTTAAGCTCCTGAAGCAACTCAATCTTGACACAAACAAGATAGATACCGTTCCAGAATCTATATGCAATATGAAGAAGCTTGAGTTATTTAATATTTCCAATAATTTACTTACATTCCTGCCAGAATCTTTTGGTAAACTGAGTAATTTGAAACAAGTCTATCTGAACAACAACATGTTAAAAGAATTTCCAAAACAACTTTTGGGACTACATAGCTTGGAAGTTGTCGAACTTTCACACAACAAGATAACAGAGGTACCAAATGGAATGTCAGAGCTGTATGCTGCTGAGCTAAATCTAAGCCAAAATGAAATATCAATAATTAGCGAAGACATGCATCAGGCTCCGAGGCTTAAAATTTTACGACTAGAAGAAAATTGTTTAAGTTTAGATGCTATCAGACCAAGTTTGCTAAGAGACTCCAAAATGCACACCATTAACTTGGATGGTAACTTGTTTGAGCCAAAACAGTTGGTGTCTGTTGAAGGATATAATGAGTATACCGAAAGATACACTGCTATGAAGAAAAAAATGTTTTGATGGCTTTCATACTTTTTGGAACACCTAAATCAAATTTAAAATATAGAAATGACTTGCAAAACTCAAGTTTTATTTTAATTTGATTATAAGAGCACAGTAATTTTATAATAAATTCTATACTTACACCAAATCTAGTTTACTTACATAAAGTGTTTATTATTACTTGTTATGTGATTATACTAATTTATTACAATATAACATATTATTCTAAATATATCTGGTTTTTTAATTTGGTTGGTTTACATTAATAAAGTCAAATATAAATCTCAAATGTATGGCTACTTCAGTTTGAAACATTCACTTATTTTGTAATTGAATAGTATTACTTGCAATCAACAATAGATGCATTCAAATAATAATTTTTTATTTATAATAGTAAACTGCACATTAGTAGTGACAATTGAATTACAGCTCCTTTATCTCTAGAATAGCTATTTGAGCTATAAAAGAAACTCTGGGTTGCAACTGGAAGCATTTTTGACTCTCTTCTACTCTGGTTGCTGTCCGACCATCCGGTAACTGTCCGACCATCCAGTAACTGTCCGGATCGAGCCCAAGTCGCGACGGCGCACACTGTTCAGCAGCAGCAGGCACCCAGTTGGGTCGAAGCCTACTGAGGCCAGGGTTAGTCCGAAAGGTAGCTCAGACGAAAGGCAATGAAGGAACAGGAGTGGGTTTTTAGTCAGTAAAAGTCGGACACTATCTTCTGCTCCGCCCAAGAGCGGGTTTGATGATTTTCCCACCACGAAAAAATAAATACCCTGGTTATTTTTGAATGCAGTCCAGGGTAGAGAAAGAGGGTGTATCAGACTTTGTCTGACTGAACCCCCCCAAACACACCAAACCACACAGTTGTGGTAACTCTTTCGAACATTTCCGCA
Organism: Mythimna lalbum; assembly: GCA_949319445.1. Classification (NCBI taxonomy): domain Eukaryota; kingdom Metazoa; phylum Arthropoda; class Insecta; order Lepidoptera; family Noctuidae; genus Mythimna; species Mythimna lalbum. The sequence continues at coordinate 16,059,657 of OX439346.1, read as the reverse complement.
GCCCTACATGTAGGCAGTGTTTCGTGTAATTTAGGTTGGTGTTTTAAGTGACTATTTCTTTTAAAAAGGCCCCATAAATAATATAGGTTGCAATAGAATTTTTCTTAATATCGATACTGACCACATCTGTGAGGTTTCGCTAGCTAATTTAATTTGACCCTGTTCATTGGGGGCCTTGGTGCAGGCCATGGTCCGGAGCGAGGAGGAGTGGCTGGCGGTCGCCTCTTTCTGCGAAGCAGTAATGCTAGCAAAGGAGGAGGCCGACCGTATCAGGCAACGGCGCTCACACCGCCCCAGCCGCCGCCGGGATTCCGATCCTGATTTCCGGCCATCGTAGGTGACCGTAGGCGCGGGCGAGCAATGGGCTCGCCGTCCGACCGTTCGGTAAATGTCACGACCGAGCCTAGTCGTCAACGGTGCGCGCTGTTCCCGCGCGCCTCATGGAGTTGTCACGTTGTCAGCAATGGCAAGGGCCCAGCTGGGTCGAAGCCTACTGGCGCAGGGGTTACCTCCGAAAGGTAGCTCAGCCCCGGTACGAAAGACAACGAAGGAACTGGAGTGGATTTTTAGTCAGTAAAACTCTAACACTATCTCCCGCTGCACCCAAGAGATGTCATTAGATGATTTTCCCACCGAAAAAAAAAACTGTTCATTGGTATTGTGGTACTTACTTAGTTTGAAATATACAGTAAACACTGACTACACGCGTTAAGAAGTAAGTCGCCGGGTCATAAATAATTCTTATAATCTATCTCGCTCGCACATATGGAGTAGCCGATACGAGCAGGTAGCTGTCGATAAGGCGTTGTACTTCGTTTGTTATTAGTTAATACTAAATTTGCTACTGACTTTACTGGCTCGTCGACTCAGCGCAAATTCCTCAGCAAGACGTACTTTGAAAAAAAAAATCATAAAGCAACACCAAACAATGAGCTTAGCCCAAAAGTTGTTAACCACTTTTGCTGTTCGCGTTCACGTGTACTTTGTTATCATACGTGACGCGACTAGTGCATTAATTCCGGAGGCCAAATGCCGACGTTAGTCGAAGTTCATCCTCCTACCTAACAAAAGCCAGTGTTGTCGTGGTACTGCCGCGGGAAGGTCGCGTGACTAACGCAGCGGCTTCAAGCTCATCGCGATCTCTAACATTGTGACACAAAATACAGTCATACAATTGTAGTGAGTGAATATCAGGCCTTTTTTGTAGAATTGGCATTGAATAACTGAGTCTATGCGTTGGTGAATTTCTTAGGGTTGCAGTCATAAAGTAAGTACCTAGTATCTAAGTTATGAATTAATTTATTTTTATTTGTTTTCCCGGTGTTTTGCTTTGGTGAAAACTGTAAGTTCTCAGTCACGAAAAGGGAAACCCCAACGGATTACCCTCAAGTAATTAAAAAGTGAATTTCGATGAAAATAAAACATTTCGATGGTCAATCAAAGCATGTGCATAATTGGTTATCACTTTTGGGTGCCCAGGACATGGACATAGGTACCTAGTACTTACTTAATAATTCGTGCGTGTACCCACAGCCCGTCCTGCCCGCCCCGCTTTTCAATAAGTACCTAAATTAGAAAATTTGGGGTGAAAGTTGAAAATAAGCGTAATTTTGGTATTCAAATCGGGTCAACTGCTGTTGGGGAGCGGGGTCAGCAAAACTAAGTAACGCCTCTTCCTCAAAATTTAAAAATTTTTAGCACTCCCTCTGAAATAGTAGGTACGGTACCTACTAATATTTCTTTATAAACATTTATACAGAAATAGGACGCTTAGCTAATACTTAGCATAAAAGTTTGATAGACAAAAGCCGTGAAATGTGAAAACAAAAATATTATATTAACAGCGTACATATAGGTAGATAACGACGATGACGTTTTACCCGCCAAAATTAGTGATCTAACAAAAGGTTAGTGAAAAATCGGGACGCTTGACACTAGGCCTCAAAAAATCGGGACTTCCCGTGCAAATCGTGATTACTTGCTGTTGCAAGTTACTTACTCGAGTTCTGTTCCCTGAGTAGGTACCTAGTGTTCTACTTACATACATTACTTACAAGTTATTAAATATACATTTACTGGGTTCACCGAAAGTATTAATTGTTTTGTTTTACAGCATTCCGCATGTCATTGGATTTTTTTTTTTAAATATAGGTATATAGCTTTCGGCCCGCGGCTTCGCCCGCGTGGACTACAGTTTATATCGCGCGGGCAGAGACCCGTGCTCAGCAGTGGAATTATAGGTAGCCTATGTGTTTTTCCAGTGTCTCTTCTACCTACCTACCAAATTTGATCTAAATCCGTTCAGTAGTTTTTGCGTGAAAGCGTAACAGGTAGACAGACAGTTACTTTCGCATTTATATTAGTAGGGAAGTAGGGATATTAGTAGGGATTGCTTTCTAATGTTACTGAAACTCTTTACGAAAAGTTTTACTATCAACGGCGACGGTGTAGTTGACTGATTTTGCCAACTCTTTGAATAAATTCAAGCATCTGAACGAATTTTCAAAATATAGTCCCAGTTTCTAGCTAGGTTCATTATCATCACTTCCAAATAGTAATAGAATATAGGCAGATAGGTGTGTAATTTATTACTAAGACTCTTAAAGGTAGCCTCTTAAGGTATGGCTATCAGGTATACCTGACAGGTTTACAAGCTTCTATGGAAACCTGCACAGTTTTGCAACATACACGCTCAGGTTTACCTGTACAGGCAAACCTATCAGGCCCTAGCGTGTACGGCGGGCATTATTTTGAGGGACTGATGACGAATACAGACAAGACACTGATAAAGACGATGTGAAACGAATTAATGAGGATAATGTTGTGTATGCTGTGAGGAGTTTAGTTGATAGGCTATGACGAAGTCCAAAAAACGATAGATGATTAGATGGACTGCATGAAAGATGAGTTGTTTAGCAAGGGTGTGACGATTGAAGACTTAAGTGACTACCTATTATTACTTACAGAAGTGAGGAAGAAAATGATAGGTACCTAATCGTACTCGTATCTACATGTCGCTCAGCCTAAACCCAAATACATCGTGAAAATAGTACTTACAAAGTACTAAATAATTTTTATTTGGAAAGTTTATGATTTTGTTTCTATGTCCTTTTCACCTGATTGCACCAGAAGAATTATAGTTTTTTTTCGTATATACGAGTATTTCTTAGGCGCGCCCTAGAGCTTAAACGGCCTGATCCACCAACTGCATCAGACTTGTTTTAAATTTTTTAGTCGCTTTTGAATTCAGTTGTATTTTTTTTGTAAAAACTTATTACACTTTTGTTGTGGTAGCATTAATAAAGTGTAAAATAAAAATCGTGTGTAGCTAAATCTAAATAGTCTGTCCTGTCTGTCAAGCCTCAGATTGATTTTTTTTGAGTCACTTCATTAGTCAGCTTTCTAATGGGAAGTGTATGGAAAGACATGTTGACATATCCTTTCAAAATTTCTTCTCCCACGCGTTTAGTAGCTTGATCACTGAATCAATGGCCATGATTGAGAGTGGCCACCAGGGCACGAATAATTAGGAAGGTTAACTAGCAGAAACAAATCCTAAATTTCAATAAATAGATTGTTACTTTCTGATTGTTTTACATCTACAATTTTCCAGATCTACCAGGCACAGTCAATCGCACATCAGTAGTAACAAAAGCAATTCAGACGACAATAGATCCTTCTCCATTTTACCCCACTTTCAAAAAAAGGAGGAGGTTAATTTGGAAGTCAGTTAAATAGGGTCATATCTACTCATATCTACTAACATCAAGTACATACCTCATAAATGAATAGATATGACTATAGATAAATAATGTATTAGCCGGATACGATTACGTACTTAAAAATTGTTGTGATGGACTATATCCCCTGTTTTTATGAGTACCCAGGTAAAACCATATCGTTGATGTTTCCTCTCATCAAGCGACTGAATCACCCGAGTGTAAAGCAAACTAATCGATGGACAAACAAAGTACTGCTATCATGTCGATAAGTTCCAACGTCGGTTTATGAAGGGACTTTGAACATAACACTTATGTACCGAGCTATATTTTCGAAGCATTAGGTATTGTTAGGTTTTTCTTTTTGGTTTTTGGTGGGTAAAAATCATCCAAATGACATCCCCCGCCCGTCAAACTCTTACTGACAAAAAAACCCACCCCGTTCCTTCTTGCCTTTCATACCAGGGCTGAGCTCCCTTTCGGAGCTAATCCTGGCCCCAGTAGGCTTCGACTCAGCTGGGCCCCTATGGTTGCTGACAACATCTTAAGGCGCGCGGGAACAGTGTGCGCCGTCCACGACTTGGGCTCGGTCCGGACAGTTACCGGATGGTCGGACAGTGATCTCGCCGTCTGCAAGCCCGCGTCTTCGGTGGACGGAAATCGGGAGCGGCGGCGAGAGCGCCGTTGCCTGTTACGGTCAGCCTCCTCCCTTTGCTAGCATTATTGCTTTGCAGAAGGCGCGACCGCCTGCCACTCCTCCTCGCTCCGGACCATGGCCTGAACCAAGGTCCAGCGCGAGAGGTCTCAGCCGCTGATCGTCCCCACGAGGGCACGTCGATGCTCCGCCCAAGCAGGGCACACCTCAACTGTATGCTCCATCGTGTTCTCCGGGCGTTCCGCACAGTAGCGTCACACGGGCGTCACTTTCGCACGAATCCAGTGCAGGAACCTCCCGAACTTGCCATGTCTGGTGAGGACCTACGTCATGCGAAAAGTAAGGACGCCGTGAGGTCTTTCCAGCCACGCCTCAAAAAGGGGACTTACTACCATAATCGTGGCGTGCCCAGCACTGGGTTGCGATAGTCGCTGTCGTCATTTCACTTCGCGGGAAATCGTGAGGTATTCCTGCTCCATCCGTATTGACCTTCTGATTATGAATAGGCTCGCGTTTGACCACTATCTCATCTGATGGAAAGCGATGATTTGGCCGATAATAGAAAACGCTAGCCTAAAACAACCAAATCACAGTTGTAGCTATAAGGAAACAGACTCCGGCAGGGAATTCCAATCCTTAGCTGTACGTATAATGAATGTGTTCCTAAAACGCTTTATGCGCTCTGGCCTGTACTCTTTAACTCTTAGTTACAATCTATCGGATAGATTACACTAATCCGAGCCTGTGGAAAGTCTGCCTGACCAGTTAATCAGTGTTGGTGTATGATCGCTGCGTGATTAGTGGTCAGCTGGGTTATCGGATCTCACGTGTAACAAGTGACTAGCGATAATGTAATTGTAAATAATTATTTCCAATCAGCTATAATTATTAAACAGTTAAATATAGACTAGGAAAGCAATAGATATACTTAGATACCTTTTTAGGATTCCGTAGTCAACTAGGAATCCTTATAGTTTCGCTATGTCTATCCGTCTGTCCGTCCGTCCGCGGTTAATCTCAGTGACCGTTAGCACTAGAAATCTGAAATTTGGTACCAATTTTTTTTTTTTAATTATTGATAGGTTTGCGCTTGACCGCTATCTCACCTGATGGAAAGCGACGATGCGGTCGACGATGGAACGCGCTTACCTAGAAGAAACCTATTCACTCTCGACTTAAAGATTCCCGGGTTGTAGCTATCAGGAAACACAGACTCCGGCAAGGAATTCCATTCCTTAGCTGCACGCACAATGAATGAGTTTCCAAAACGTTTTGTGCGTGTAGGCGGGATGTCCACCATGTACCGGTGGCGCATCGCCGTACGTCTGGTAGTCCGATGATGGAACGGGCTAGGCGGAATTAGGTTATGCAATTCCGACGCACACTCCCCGAAATGCAACCGGTAGAAAACCGACAGGCTATCAACTCGGCGTCGATGCTCAAGACTTTGAAGCTTCGAATCGACGAGTGTATCATCGCCAATTATCCTTCTGGCTCGCCTCTCAATTGCCTCAAGTGCATCAAGCTGGTATCGGGCAGATCCGTCCCAAAGATGAGAGCAATACTCCATACACGATCGAACTTGCGCTTGATAAAGTTTGAGCAGCTGTTCCGGCGTGAAGTACTGTCTGACCTTTGCGAGGATTCCCAGCTTTTTTGCAGCCAGTTGAGCCTTTGCTTCGATGTAAGGCCCAAAGTTGAGTGTTGATGACAGCGTAACACCAAGAAGGTCAAGATGGTCGGTTATCGGCACGGTTACACCCCGGAAGGTTGGAGCGGGGCTGAATTGGCTCCTTTTAGCGGAAAATAGATACGCCTGGGTTTTTGCGGCATTGAACTTGACCAAATTGGCATCGCCCCAATCGGAGACTGCCTCCAAGGACAAGTTCAAGCGCTCAACCATAGACTCACGGAGAGACTGGATCTGTGATCCACTAGCTCGTGCACTGGAAATGTAACTCTCAGCAACAGTGCTGTCGTCTGCATACCCAAAGGTACCGGGCTTAAGCAAATCGTTTATGTGCAGCAAGAATAATGTTGCCGAGAGTACTGACCCCTGAGGGACCCCGGCATTAATGGCCATTTGACTAGACGAGCAGCCATCGATAACCACTCGGATGGACCGGTCATTCAGGAAGTCTGCGATCCAAGAATACAAGCCAGCGGGTAAACCGAAGGATGGAAGTTTACTAATAAGACTTTCGTGCCAAACCCTATCGAAAGCCTTCGAGATATCAAGGGAGACGGCAAGCGCTTCCCCATGCTTCTCGATGGCCTCACTCCAGATGTGGATGGCATACGCTAGAAGATCTCCAGTTGACCGATTTCGGCGAAAGCCGTATTGACGGTCACTTAAGATATCATTAGCTTCTAGGTATGCCAGGAGCCTTCTTGGGCACGGGCTGTACGTTAGCTTGCTTCCATGCAGTCGGCACCTTTCCAGACCCAAATGAGAGCCTAAATAGGCGTGTCAGGATCGGAGACAGTTCAGGCGCACACGTTTTCAGTACAATTGCCGGTATCCCGTCCGGACCACTAGCCTTGTTCACGTCTAGGTTATGCAGCACCCTACGGACGTCCTTTTGATGGATGCGAATATCCGACATACTCGTATTGCAACCATCAGGATAAGCAGGGGGCCGCGCGTTACCAGGATCTAGACGCGAAGATTCCGCAAAGAGTGTGGCAAACAAATTTGCTTTTTCCTCAGCGGTATGTGCCAGCGACCCGTCGGGTTTCAGCAGTGGCGGTAGTGAGGGGCGGCAGAAGTTCGATTCAACCGACTTAGCCAGGGACCAAAACGCCTTACTACCCGCAGGGTACGAAGCTAGTTTGTTCCCGATGCGGCTAATGTGGTCGAACCGAGACCTCCGCATCACCTTCTTGCAAGACTTGGCAGCTTTGTTGAAGGCTTTCTTCTTCTGGCTCACGTCATGCGTTTTGTGCATACGAGCCTGGACCCATGCCTGATATGCCGCGTGTTTGAGCGCGTTAGCGCGGTCACACTCAGCACCAAACCAAGGGCGAGCTCGGCCAGACATGGTTACGTCGGAGAACGGAATGTAGTACTCCATCCCCCGCCGCAACACATCTGACACAGCATCTGCGCACGACGATGGATCATCCAAAGAAAAGCAAGTAGGCTGCCAAGGATAACATGCGAAGAAAGATCGCATGCCATCCCAATCTGCTGACCTGTATCGCCAAACCCGCCTGGTGCCTCTAGGGCAGGGATCGGGCGGAGAGTAGACTGATACAGATTTCACCAGACAGTGGTCGGAAGTACCTAAAGTCTGGTTCTATTGTCAGCAGAAGGTCCAAGCAATTGGCCGTGTGCGAATCAACATCCGGCACCCTTGTAGCTCCCTGGACCAGCTGGGTAAGATTTAACGCTAGCGCAAGCTTTCGCGTCTCTCGACCAGCATGGTTAGTGCACTGGTATGGGAAGAGCCAATCCTGATGGTGTGCATTAAAATCCCCCAGTAACACCAATTGTGCAGAAGGGTACCTCTGCTGAGCCGCATCCGCCGCCTCACTAAGGTACTGTGTGAGCCCGGTCGTCTCCAGATCTCCGTTGTGCGAACGGTAGACACAAGCATAGATAATTTTATCCATGCCTGTGTCCACCAGGGCCCAAAGCGTTGAGAACCTGGAATTTTCAAGGTTGCGGAGACGCCGATAACAGATGTCGTCCCGAGCGTACAAACACACTCCAGCGCGTGGTTTAAAATTGTGCTCCAGGGTAAACCCTGGGTAAGACAGGTACGACACATCTGACGGACTTTGGATCTGCGTCTCCGAAAGAAAAAAGAGAGATGGTTTTTCAGTTTTCAGTCTCCAGGTGATGATGGACTGCTGCGAGATTGGAGTGCAGACCTCTAATATTGCAGAGGTGCACTTTAAGTGAGAGGGAGTGCACGCGCTGTGTAACATTTCTCTTTTTTGGTATATATGTATATCAATTACGCCGACAAAGAGCCCGACACGCTCTTGAGCGGTTTTATAAAATTACTATTGCTTCTGCCAGCGGCTTCCCTCGCGTGCTAGTAGAAAAAAATATATGCCTATGTCACTTAGTAATAAAATAGCATTCTACTGGAGAATATGTAAAATCGGTCCAGTAGTTTTTGAGTTTAATCATTACAAACAAAAATCCAAAAATACAAATCTTTTCTCTTTATATTATCTACTAATAAGTATAGATAATATCTTCTCCCGCTCTAAGTGTTAGACTTTTCCTGACTATAAACCACCTGTGTTCCATCAGTTGCCCTTTGCGTTCGACGGTTCCACTCTTTCAAACATTCCCACAGTAACCAATAGATACTTAAGGTCTGAAAATTTAGATTGGATCTGTTCAAACAATTGAACACATTGTCTTCAATTGTTTGTACAGAACATTATGTCTGTGCACCTAAATAATACTGGTAGACCGGTGCTGAAGCCGTTGTTAACGGTAAAAAGTGAAATAAAATCATAGTAGGATGAAACCTATTGGAAAAGGAAGAGAATACAACAAAAACGAAAGGAAAAATAAATTACGGGCAATCTGAGGTCGGGAAAAGGATGGGTGTGCGTTTTTAAGGGTAAAAACAGTTTATCTCAATTTCCGACAAAACTACATGTCCTATGAAAAAAATAAAAGTGCATAGTTGTAGATAATAAAAAGATCTACAACTTTTGTATTTACACTTTTGTCACATAACCTCAAAATGTATGTGAAAAATTCAAATAACTAAGTTTTTGGTTTTTATTTTTATCTCTTACAAAAAATTTTTTTTCCACGAAATTAAATGGAAACTTACCTATTTATGTCCCAGACACACTGTAATTTTTTTTATTTAAAATGTTGGTTTTTCACCTTCATTTTGACTTAATATCGAAAAAGAACCCTAATATTCAATCGAAAATTTTCACGTCAAAATATCTCCTTTTTTAATAATTTAGCTAGGTTTTTTTATTGTTAAAAACTCTAGTTTCTGATGGTGTAAAAAAAAGTATCATTATTATGGTAAATTTCTCAAAAAAAGCCAAACTCTGGAATCCAAAAACTCTTTTTCATAATCATTACCTATACACAATTTTATGAACGTAGCAGGCAACGTTCATAAAAAAAATCTGTTTTTGATGAAAAAAATCTGTTGAATTAATGTTTTTCGAGTAATAAAAATGTAAATTTTATTAAAAAATTCAAAATTGTGTATAGGTAATGATTATGAAAAAGAGTTTTTGGATTCCAGAGTTTGGCTTTTTTTGAGAAATTTACCATAATAATGATACTTTTTTTTACACCATCAGAAACTAGAGTTTTTAACAATAAAAAAACCTAGCTAAATTATTAAAAAAGGAGATATTTTGACGTGAAAATTTTCGATTGAATATTAGGGTTCTTTTTCGATATTAAGTCAAAATGAAGGTGAAAAACCAACATTTTAAATAAAAAAAATTACAGTGTGTCTGGGACATAAATAGGTAAGTTTCCATTTAATTTCGTGGAAAAAAAAATATTTTTGTAAAAGATAAAAATAAAAACCAAAAACTTAGTAATTTGAATTTTTCACATACATTTTGAGGTTATGTGACAAAAGTGTAAATACAAAAGTTGTAGATCTTTTTATTATCTACAACTTTGCAATTTAACTTTTTTACACAGAACTTGTAGTTTTGTCGGAAATCGAGATAAACTGTTTTTACCCTTAAAAACGCACACCCATCCTTTTCCCGACCTCAGATCGCCCGTAATTTATTTTTCCTTTCATTTTTGTTATATTCTCTTTCGTTTCCAGTGGGTTTCATACTACTATGATTTTATTTCGTTTCAAAAATTATCGACCCTGGTCTATGGCTTCTGCCAGCGGCTTCACCTGCGTGAAACTAGAAACCCCATTTCATTCCCTTAGGGGGTGAATTTTGGAAAATCCTCTCTAAGTACGTCAGGAAACCTTGTACAAAATTTTACACTCTTAGATCCAGTAGTTTCGACTGTGCGGTGATTGTCAGTTAGTCAATCTTTTTCTCCTTTTATATATGGATTAATAATTATCAATTAATTATTAATTTACCTAATTAACTATTAATTTATTTAAATAATTATAATTATTTCTTAATTTACTTATTTTTAGGAACGTTCAATGAAGGCGTATGGCGCTAATTACTTATTTTTAGTGATTAAATAACAAGATTAATTAGCAAAACAAGTCCGGAACTGCAATCGTCGCCATCGCCACGTGAGTAGGTTACGTGTTTGTTTAGTTAGAGATCAGTAGTTAATTGTGTAAACATTATTAAAGGTACAACTACACTGCGCACACGTGAGCCACACACGCCGATCTGGGCGCGTCGGCCTCCATACATTTTATATGGGAACTAGACTTGTAGAGCTACACTTAATCCACGCCACGCGACGTCGTTCTATGTACAAATTAGGCGTGTTACACGTGCGCGTCGGTGTAATGTACTTATAGCTTAGATGACTCATGTCGTCTATTTCGTTGTAGATACTCTGTCTGCAGCGAGCCGGAGTTAAACTTTTGACAGGCTTATAACACGAAGCAATTAGTTAATTGACTGTCAATTTAGGTTTATTTACAAAATTGCCTATACGCGCATTTGGGTGGTGGCTATCACATCAACTTGTACAGGTACCAGAGGCCGTACCACGGGATCTTAACGCGATTCATTTAACGCCCTAAAGTGAAGTGTTAAAGGGTCGGAGTTGAAGCTATAGGGTGTAGGTCTCTTTCTCTCGCTCGCACCCATAACTTTTTAACAAGTCGTAGTAAGGCACCAAATGCCAAAGGCGGTGAAGTAATGGATCGAAGGATTTTCAATAAATATAGAAACGCTTGCCAGCACGATTGAATATTTAATCGGGGTAATTGGCTATGTGTTAACACTAACTCGCCTAAATCGAGCGGCTCGACAATAGACAATAACAAATTCCATCCAGTTCTAAATTTAAATGAGTGTTCAAGAGCTAGAATTATTTTTCTGCCAGTCTACGTACATGCTGAATAGTTCCTTGCAAAGAATAATACTTACGCCAAGAAATGAATAATGATGATATCCATAGCACGCATCCATACCCTTTTGGCGATACATCATATAACTTCGCATCTTCCTGGCACAGCTACGTCGCGGTGGCGCGTCTTCATAGCACATCTTCGTTCAACTCACATAGTTTCATAGCTTATGAAAACATCCTCACAGCTTAGCTGCGTAGCATATCTCTTGAAAGCATCACGTTCGTGTTAAGAACTGTGAAACGGTTTTGGTGTACAAAAGTGTTATTATCCTATATTCTATTAAACTGAAACTGTAGAGCTCTAACACAGGGCAGTTTAGAACTCAGACTACGTTTGTAGCAGTTTATAAGTCAGGCAATATAGACCATAGCAACTTCTGTAACCCTGAAAAGTCAGTTTCGAAACGTGAGTGTCATAGTGAATCAAACATGACCCCTGTTTGACAGTCGCGCTTACAACCGCTGAACCTATATGGAGATTGCGAGGCTGCTCCTTTAGAGGCGAAAGTCGGGCATTCTGCGACCTTCGAAACACACTTGGTAGAAACAGGGTCAAATAAAAAAAAAACTAATAATAGGTAGTCTTCAGAGACGTGATGAGTAGGTATCGTTATACAAATCGATAAAAAAGTAAACTTTTGATTTCAAACGTCTGACTAACCTAGGTCAACGGCCGCAGGCAGGCAGTGCAGTTACTTGAAATTATGAGTTTTTTTTTGTTAAGAATTTTTTTGTTAGTTATGAGTTTTTTACTAGCCCTTACTGGTTCCCTGCTGGGCAAAGGCCTCTCCCAAGACATTCCGTATTTTACCTATATAATAAATATAATTATGTGTGTTTACTTTTATGTCCACATTGTTACTTAATTTCATATTTTTCTGGGTTTAGGATCTGATTAAGAACTATGGAGATATATCATTAATGAAACTCTTGATTGCGATTGCTGAATGTCTATGTATTGTTTTCACCATTTCGTTACGTAACATCACGCCGGAATACCCTAAAGGGTATGCAGATGTGAACCTACAAAGTACTCCAATACGAATGAGTCGTTATGGATATTTTTAAACTATTATTGTAAACATTCGTACCTTACTGTTGAACTTGCTCGCTATTTAGTTTTAGTTCCGGGGAACCACAAGAGCAAGAGAAAATATTTCTTATTTTGCATTTTTGTTTTGGAATTCTATTCTAGGTATTTCATCTGATTTTCTTAAACTAACTTAATTTGACCCTTTATGTGCGAAAAATAATTAAAAAAAACTTAATTATAACTATAAGTTGGTACGATATTATTTTGACCTCAATCATACTTTAGAAATTAGAATATAAAATATGAGTTTTGGCTGAAAATTATCTCGCCTGATAAAATATTTATAAATACTTTGACACTACCAGCTATAGTTCTAACCAGTTGTAATTTAATAAAATAATATAATTATTATTATTCTCTTTATTTATTTTATATACATATTATAATACATTTTTTTTTTAAATTATTATTATTATTGAAGATCGTAAAAAAGGCGACTATATAATTATTAAAATGAACGAATTTTCACGTCAAATCCACAAAATTTTATTTTTCTTAAAGATTTTAATAATTATTCAGTTAATATAAATTTAATGAATTTATTATAAAATTTTTCAAAATTATATAAAATCTCTTGTATCTCTTATCTTAGAAATATAAAAAAACAATGTTTTTTATTGTATTATCTCCTTTTTAGATCTTGGATATTACAATACTATTTATTTAAATGGGGTTTGTTAGATTTCGTGGTCTCTTATGTTGTTGGGTTCGTAACAAACGTTTAATTTTTTTTGTATGTAGTTTATTAATTTGAGTATGTATCTATTGGATAATTGTATTATATATAATATAGTTTATTAGTATTTATGTCTATTCTTGTATGCGTGTTCTCTCTCTCATTTATTGCACCTACCACTATTTTTCTGTCCATCACCCAACGGTTGACCGACAGAAAATGCCTAAAGCTTTGGTTTCCTAGGATAGCGGTGCCGTCATTATAGAGGCCGTTTTCCGGAACAACGACTATTTTCCTCTTCTAATGATAGTTCATCCTCCAAGTAAATTACTAAAGCTAAATCAAGGTCGTCCATTTTCTATCTTGGATACTTTTCGTATGACGTTTGTGACGTTTGTTTTGAAAAAATGACTAACGATGTGTTAAAACGGCCGCTATATGACGGCACCGCTTTCCTAGGAAACCAAAGCTTTAGGCATTAAGGTGGAGCATCATGACTCACATTTTCACTGTTTTTCATTCACCCGCTCATAACTGATTATGACGTTATCACACATTTTTCATTAGATATTTTGGAAAAACAGTATGTTGTGGATATTATCTAGGTTTCTAAAGAAACCAATTTCTAAATTTGTGTAAAACTAATCCAGTAAAAACCTCTGAAAATGTCCTATTTTGTATGAACTTTGACACTTCATAATTTGCCTAAAAATTAAAAAAGTCAAAAAAGTAATCCTCTAGAGACCTTACAAATGTTATTTAGATTCTAAATGACAACAACTTTTTCAAAAACTTATAAGGGTTTAAAAAAAAACAGCTATTTCCTGGAGCAAGTTTTGTGAAATTTTCCAGTAAATCTCGGAATTACCGAATACTTACAGAGTTTTCAGGCGTTATCTCTCTTTTTTTGCGTTGCCTTTTTGTCAAACATCACGTTGGATTGTATTAAATGAAGTAACAAGCTTTTAAACCATTTTCGATGTTTACGATAGGCGAGTGGAAAAGGACCCTCTTATGTCCGCCTCTGTACTTTTGTGTGCATAGAACATTAAATTAATAAATACTCTACTTAACTGCTCCTTGCCAATCCGCTAATATGGGGCAAACATTTCTTGCACTCCTAACAAATTAAGTAGCTTTAGAAATTTATTTGGGTAGTACTGTACTCTTATAGACCTTCGCGGGTTTGCCATAGCCTACCTAAGGTCGACAAGGGTTCTGCCAGAGCCAACTAGAATTTAGGACGCCTTCATGTACCATAATGTCAACATCAACATTGTTGATTAGGAAGTTAAAGAAATAGATACGATATTATAGTTATTGGTTAATGTAATCGAAGACACAAAAAATTTCAGGTGTGCTATTTAGGTACCTAGTATTTTAGGCACCTACCATGATGACCTACATTCTTGTGTCGTAGACCTACAAAGGATAAGGAGTAGGGCCTATCGCTTCCCGCGGCTGCTTCAGTATCTATATACGCAAAATAAGGACAATTTTTGCGTCACTGTGGACTGGGCAATGACCATATCTCCGTTTGTTATCAATTAAGTGCTCAGTTGTCCCAGAGTCTTTATCGCAGCGGTGTGGCGCAGTGCTGCCGATATAATCTGCATAATATTTTGTTTGTTTTATCAGTGGCGGGAAAAAAATTGACATCTACAATAATAGTGTGTGTTTTTTTAGGGATAACCAGACGATCCGAGTCCCAAGATGACGGCCAACGTAGTGTTGGGGTGCGTGATGGCGCTGCTCGTCATTCTCTTCACAATCAGTTCCATGGCCAGATATTATATTAAGGTAAATGTTGTTTTTTTTTTAATTTTTTTTTTCTTCCCTTGTTCCATTGGGTTCGGTGGAACATGTTTTCGTCTTCTAAACATTCTACTTACTCCCTTTTAATTTTTATCATTCCTTACACGATCCATCTATGTTTACTTTGGCCTTTCTTTCAATCTCCATCAACACTTACATTCATCACTTTTATTTATAAGTATACTAGCTGCTCCCAGCGGCTTCGCCCGCGTGATAGCAGAAAATTATCCCAAGGGAATATACTGCCGGGATAAAAAGTATCCTATGTCCTTTTCCAGGACATGGTCTATCCGTGTACCAAGTTTTATCAAAATCGGTTTTGCCATTTAGGCGTGAAGACGTAACAAACAAACAAACTCACTTTCGCTTTTATAATATTAGTAAGGATTTTTGGTCATTGATCTAGAAACGTACCCATCTTAGTGCACAAGCACCTATTGTATCGACTAATACTTTTTGATAGATAATATGATGTGGACCGTGACTAATTAGTATTAATAATATTGACATGAAATTAAAAGAACCTATCATAATCCGGTTTTTATCTACCTGTTAGTAATTAGGCTCAGCAGTGTTATCTGATGAAATATTATATCTATGAACTTAGGAGTTTGGACGGCCAGACTTTGAACCGAGGTTTCCATGTCTATTACTCATATTTGAATTATATACCTTTATTGATTGTAGATAATTATATCTATGATTCATCTATACTATTACTATATGTATTAGGAACTAAATTAAACTTGCCTTCATAAAAAAAATTACATTCTATAAATAGAAATAATTTAGATTGGCAGGCAAAGAATGTGGTGAGTTTAAAAAAATACGTACTATGAGCATAATTATCCCTTGAAGATGGCTGCCAAGACTATCAAGAAAGCGGTACAACAGAATTACACGATAGAACTATTATACTAAATATTACCGTGATAGAATCGTACAATCTACACTAATATTATAAAGAGGTTAAGTTTGTTTTGTTGTTTGTATATCTTTGAAAATACTGGTGCAATTGCTAAATTTTTCTCACCAATAGAAAGCTGCTTTAATCCTGAGTGACATAGGCTATAATTTATGTACGCAGGCGAAGCCACGTGCAAAACCTAGTTTATAATAAAATAATAGATCTGTAGAAGATTTTAGATGTGCACGCATCACGTAAAATGTACTTCTAAACATTAAATATTGTGTGTACCTAACTTGGTATTACTTAGGCTTTGTTTAATGGCAATCGATTGACTATATCGAAAGTAGTCTATGCTACTTTCATTGACTGTTAGGCGGTACGAAGTTCGTCGGGTCAAATAAAACAAGCCCACACCCATTAAAAACTTTACTATATGTAGTAGGTATAAAAGTACTGTCGATAAAAGTGTAATTTTATGTTTTCTTTTCAGTTCACACTCTTCATAACTATGTCGTTAATATTCGCCACAGCACCAGTTCCACTCATGCTGATCAAACCATTTGATCCAAGAAATGCGCTGTAAGTATTTATGTTCATAAAAACCTTTAGCCACTTGATCAGCGACTTTCATGCTCTAAAAGCATGAAAGTTAGAAATTATTCTTTTTTTAAATTTATATAAACTAGTGCTTGAATGCGATCACACCTGAAGGTAAGCAGTGATGCAATCGTTGATGGTGAAGCACATCAGTTTATTAAGAGCCTATTCACTCTAGCCTTGAAGATTCCTAATAATTGGACGGAAAGACCGCAGCAGGCAAATTGACCAGTCCTTCGATGTACGCGATATAAATGACGAGGCGAAACGCTTAGTCCGGACCGTTGAGGTTTCAACAACGTAAGCGTGGATACTTGCCGTATGTCGGGTTATACGATAGTAGAAAGGAGATGGCGGAATCAAGTCATAAATCTTACAGATTCCACGAGGTATTAGCATAGATTAAGTAATGGTATTACTAAGATAACAGTGATTGTATGTTCTAATCCAGCTCATATCAGGTCCGGTCTACTCTTGTATCATGTTTCAGGTGTTGTACACATGATAGGATTTACTTTACTGTTTTATTTTGAGCATGTTCTCTGCTTTAACATATGATTACGACTAGAGATGTGCCGTTGCCGGGAATATTACTGGCAATATTCCCACTTCACGGCAATATTTCCGGCAACGGCACATCTCTATTACGACTCGTTGAAATGTTTAGTAGATACGTAAGCACATACATTAAAACTTTCTCTGTCCGCGAAGCTGTCACAATAGTTAAACAATCACCGTGTACAATAATTATGTCGGTAATTACCTAACTACTATGTGAAAGTGTTAAAATAGAAATATATACACCACTAATTTTTAAATAATACAAATACTTAAAAGTCTTATTAGAAAGGGTCTTGTTGTTATTAAGTAAAGTCTCAATAAATAATATTCATAAACAGCAAAGTTATTAGCGTTTGTTTATATCCCAAAATCTCACTCCATTTATGGAAATATTATACAAGCTGCTTGATTATGAATGAATAACAGACGACCAAAATAGAACAATGTTGCGCGTAGTATTTTCTAGTAGTAATTGTTATGAATTATTAATTCTATTATGAATTTAGACAATTTTGGGATTTATTTTTTGTTTTTTCTTTTGACTAAAAAAATATTTGATCAGTAACGAGTACACATAGAGCCACATTTTATTTTTGTACAGGTATCCAGACTTTGTCTAGGTTTACAAATCATTGAAGACCTTCAAAATGTGTGTCATACTCATTTGTATTTTACGCAATACCAATATAATCTACTATCGATACACAATTGTAGTAAAACTATAAAATTCTTACGAAGATCTTGATAAGATTATAATTCTTTATTGTAAAACATTGCATTGTGGATATTATTATTAAGCAAGTCAAATATTGTGTTACAAAATTCTTTAAGTAGATACCTACGTAACAGTTATTTAGTTAGTGAAAATACATAACATTACATTCAAGGTCTTTGAATTTCAAGAAAACAAACATTTAAAAACAATTTATTAGCATTCGTTTTAAAAGAATTACTAACATAGGATAGGTAACCTTACTTACTGTATTTGTTACCCTGTGATCCCAGCGGGCTTGCGGACGTCGAGCCATGGGTAGCTCACTGTCCGATTGTCCGGTAACTGTCCGGACTGAGCCAAGACGTCGACGGCGCGCAATGATCCCGCGCGCCTCAAGGAGTTGTCAGCAACAGGAGGGGCCCAGCTGGGTCGAAGCCTACCGGGGCCGGGGTTATCCGAAAGGTAACTCGAGCCCCGGTATGAAGGCTAGAAGGAACGGGGTGGGGTTTTCAGTCAGTAAGAGTCTGACACTATCTCCCGCTACACCCAAGAGCGGGTTTGGTTTTAAGATGATTTTCCCCATCGAAAAAAAAAACCCTGTGATCCCAGACCCAATACTGTTCTAAATATAGCTATTATGAGAATGTCTGTCTTCGACACAATACGTCACCTTCCCATGCAGTGGTAACGTAAGATGCGATGACAATTTAAATCATCATCTACCATCGTAAAATAGTAGGTAGGTTGTTAAGATTAATACGGACGATTGTGTCGGTAGATTTATTCTTCATAATGTAATATAAAAACCTAGTGCCACAGTGTTTGTTATTAAATTCCTCCGAAACGGCTTGACCGTTTTCTATGAAATTTTCTGTGTGTATTGGTAGGTCTGAAAATAGGTCCTAGGTTATTTTTTATCCTTCTCTCTCGCCCCCATTTTTTATCTAATTTATAAGGCAGAACAACGTTTGCCAAGTTAGCTAGTATATTTATAAACATTGTTCTCGCGTGTGATGTTACCTACCTACAGTACCTACCTCAGGTATTCTATTACACAACAATTGTCCTGTCTATTATGTACTTATAGTGTTTAAATACAGTAATTGGCTTTGGCCGTTCTGTTTAAATTAAATAAATAAATAAACAACGGAAAATTTTAAAGTTTGTATTAGGTAAGATAAATCGTTGTCAGAACTGTTATTTTTTAATTCTCTTAATTACAATGTTTGATACTTATAATAGTTATTTTTGCATAACTATGTATTTTATTAGAATATAATAAGTGCATAATCCTAATGATACTTAATTGCATTTTAAGTACGTATTATTTTTTAATTGCTGTACAATTTAATACATCTACCATACTGCAGTATTTTTTAACCTAAAGGTTGCCTGGTAGAGAGCAGTTTAAAGTTATTATTGTAATTTTAAATAATATCGGGTATTTTACTATAAAGAAAATATATATTAATTAATCAATATATTTATGCGATTAGTTAAAACAGTAATTGGTGCAAAAATGAATGTTAAACTTGTGCTTTTGAAGTTGTTCTTCTATCCTTATTGCGTCAAACAACATTTGTCCTAGATTTTAGAACCCTATCAGAACCAGATTGATTAGAGATAGGTAGATACCTACCTATCTCTAATCAATCTCTAAAATCGCATGACGGGGTCGCGGCAGTCCAAGGAGATGGCGGGACGACTTAGATATCTTCCTTAGGAATTGGCAAGAAGTTGCTCAGAGCTGGGAATAATGGAAGGAATGGAGGCAGGCCTTTGCCCAGCAGTGGGACAGTAAAGGCTAGATATAATAATTTGTTCATAAATGCAGATGAAGATTACAAAGAGGATGTTTTCTCCTATAACGATGACCTATAAACCCGTCCCTATCATAGGTTACGAGAAGATCTAATAGGTTAAAGTTTAAATACGTCAACAAACAAATAACATCTCGCATATTTGTTGATATTGATTAATGATAAATATATTATTGGCATAATACTTATTGCGTGTGATATTTTATATTTCCCGGTTTTTACAAGCCAGATAATAATTTATTAATATACCTACTACTCTATGAACCAGTACTAGCTCACCGTAATGACAACCGGACAACAGATTATAAATATTATTTAATTGAAAAACGGTGATTTTGAGTTTGTTAGTCTTTTGTTCAGTATAGGCATTGACCTCGCGTAGCGTTTCGTAGGCGATTCGTAGGCATCCGTAGACGCAGCGTCTACGCGGCGTAAGCACTTGGGTAGCGGACTTGCGTAGACTTTGACTTTATGTAGCATTGCGTAGGCGTTTGGAGGCTTCCGTAGATGCAGCGTCTACGCAGCGTAGCACTTGCGTAGCAGCGGCTTCATTGTTAGTTACTCACAATAATACCTTTCTGACTATAACTATATTGAAGTTGTTGCGAAAAAATTCGTACCTTCATATTGTAAAACCAATAAGGATGTTACCGTGTAATTATTTTCGACTATAATAGATATCGATATCTAAATAACCATACCTGGAGTAAAAAAATATTCCACTTGGAAATTGAACAGACTGATAACGTGGTTTTTCATGTGCTTATGCATGCATGATTTTAAGGTCATAGAAATCTTGTACCTATCTATTCCAAAAATAGAATTAATGTGTAATTTTATTTAGATTATGCATAATGACCTATTTTTATGAGGCTGGCTATTTTCATCTGTTTATTATAATGTCCTTGCTAAATGGCTCGTGTCTACGTATGTTGGTATGATTCATCACTTATCACTTTGCTATGGAGGTTTCTCTTGCTTTTGTATTGTATTGATATAATGTTGTTGTGTTAAGATAACGCAAGATGAGGGACGTTGTCCAACTAACTGAATTTACAGCGAAGGTTTTCAAAATGATAGTAGATATAATTTGTATAATCTGTTTTTTTTAACTGATATTTAAATGGTTCAAAGCATGAATACAAACTCGGATTTAGATAAAACTCTGGTGCTAGCCGTAATTCGTTAAAAAAATTGAGACTCGGATTCTAATAATTGTATTTCAAAACCAATAAAAAAAAATTATATATGGCGATTATAACTGAAACTACAAAACACAAAGAAGCAAAAAATATCTGATTCAGAAAAGGGAATTAAATATACATTTTATTTGAAGTTAGAATGCCAAGTCGACTCGAAGATATATCAGACTCTCATCAAGTGTGGAGTGTGGAGTTTTACAAAATAATAAAACTTTATTTCGGATGGCATAGACCCATAGAAAACTTAACCTAGTACAATTTTCTTATTTTTTTGCCATGACTGGCTACACTTATACAAGACATGACCCAATAATTTCAAAATGAACATATACAGTCCAATATAAAGTAGTAGGCCTTATTAAGATACTTACTAATAGATACCGATCTAGAATTACCTATTTAGAATTATTTCGTAATAGCATTGTCCAATGTTTTGATTACGTTAGAGCCAGACGGTAGGTATTTTGAAACAACACACGCTTACTTAGACGTGACATGTTAGTGGAACAAGACTGAGAATTATTTGGATCACGATTTGGTAATGAGGTTGCACTTGCTATATGTAGCGCAGAGATTGTTTGAAAGAGTTACCGCGGCCCGGGAACTCCAATTTCAGATGTGAAAGTAGGTACCATTAAAGACACTTCCTCCTAACCACCGCTATGGTCATTTTTGCTAGCACTCGAAATGAAATTTTCAAAGGGTTTGGTTTGGCGCCGTGCTGCAGGATTCAAGCGAATTTTTTTTTAAGTGATCAGGCAGAAATTACCGCGATGGTACATTTGTGGCTTTTAAGCTAATCGTTCACTGCGTCGGTATCGGAGCGCACGGAGCGGATGGATTCGTTGCTTTGTATTGAGTTGTATGGGGTTAAAAAGTATCTATGTGTATTCCAGGACTATATATGTCCTATTCCAGGACATGGTATATCCGTCTACCAAGTTTCATCAAAATCGGTTTTGCCATTTAGGCGTGAAGACGTAACATACAAACGAAACAAATAAACAAACTCACTTTCGCTTTTATAATATTAGTAAGGATTCACTGCTTACCATAAGGTGGCATCGCAGTCGAGCATTAGTTTATATCATATAAAAAAAAATACCGATTTAAAGATTTCAATAATAAGTTTATCATCTTTTTTTATTTAATGAGGGTGAGGGTCGTGGGAATCCGATGGATGCGAGTCGCACAGAACCGGTCGTTAATGTCACTTAGGGGAGGCCTATGTCCAACTGTGGACGACTTTTGTTTCAAATGTTGATGATGATGATAATGATGATATAGTAATTATAATATCTGGTATGGATGGCGATATAGTATGACACTTGTGGTACCCACATGCCAGAAGGTAGGTAGGCACGTTACTACCACGGCGAGTTAGTGAAAGTGACATAAGTCGAGTGACTCTAAAATTGCTGTTCAGAGATATTATCGCTTGAAGACTCTTTGGGCATTGTCATTTTTCGTCATGATGTACCTAAAACTAAAACTGGTCAACGTGGACGCTTGACTGGCTTTCTAGACTATGGATTTCATAGTCAAGTGGTGACTGAAATCCTTAGTCTAGTTATATGTTTATTCATTAGAAAGAAAAGACTATAATGTTGCGGTAGGATCTTTAGGGGCCCAGCAGGATCGAATCCTACTGGGGCCATGAGTTGTGTGAAATAGAACCCCGGGGCCCTGGAACGAAGGCAAAGAAGGAACATAGGACTGGGTTTGGTTTTTCAGTCAGGAAAAGTCTGATACTATACTACAGTCATTAGATGATTTTCCATATAAAAAAAAAACCTTTTTATGTAAAAAAATAACAGGCTTCACTAAAAAATTGAATTTTATTTGAGGAGTTCCCTCGATTTCGCCAAGATTCCATTATCAGATCCCAACTTGGTGACTATGGGACCATTCGGGAAGTATACCCTTTCCAGCAAAAAAATATTTTTTCAAATCGGTTGGCAAGCGACAAAGTTATGCGTGAACAAACATACAAACATCAGAATTGAGAACCTCCTTCTTTTTTAGAAGTCGGTTAAAAAAAGAGTTGCAGTAGGATAGATTTGTTTTTTTTAATTATTCCAACACAAATTTTATAATATAAAGTATGTCATAAATATTACCTATAGGGTAATTATACTAACAATGCTTAAACTAGTTTACGTTCTCATGTCAATTAGAGAATTAAACAAACTTGAAGGCGCACAATTAGATAGGAGCGCACAATGATATTCTAATGGAGCGCATGTCATAGCTACTTATCATATTTGTCATTTGGATTATTTTCATAAAATTTAATTGTCTTGCAAGGACTTAGCGCCCTGAATTATAATACGTTTAGTATGAAAACCATTTTTCGAGTATTTGGATCGAACGACCTTCAGAAACAACTGGAGGTCTTTTGAGATTTTATTATAAATCAGCTGCAGACAGAAACAGTACAATTTTCCTACTGCGGTCTTCATGACCGATTATAATAAAATTTAGGTGAGAAAGGAAAGAATAGGCTGTTAATAAACTGGTGCGATTCACCACCAATGATTTCATCACTGCTTGGCAGGTGGCATTGTAGTCAAGCAATGGTTTATAATATTAAATAAAAAATACATAACCTCACTGCAGGAGGCTTTTGCCCATAAGTGGGGTTGTGCAGGCTGACAGTAAACGAATGGGATACTGTTGCATTGTTTTTCTTTAAAAGTTTTTTATTTATTTTCCAGAATACCAGCTTTTTTCCTAAGATGTTGCGCGAGGGTACTCGGGCTTCGGTGGAAAGTAAGAGGACTAGAAAATGTGGATAACAGCCGGGGAGCGGTTGTACTACTAAACCATCAAAGTGCCCTAGATCTATACGGTATGTACTTTTTATTGAAATCTACCTTGTTTGAGGCATGAAGCCAAACGTATAAAGTAAGATAAGATAGTATTGCTAGAAATAAGGGTGTACTTCACTAAATAAATTGAATGTGTTCAAAAGACACGAGTTCTGTCATTAGTGGCGGAATAGCCATGTGGCAAGAGCATCAAATGCTACAGGTCCTGCGCGTTCGAGGATCCTGCACTAGAATGCAAAAAAAGAAATATAGGTAAAGCAAACTGATAAAAAATAAGGCTAAATAAATATGATAGTCAATCACTTAGATTAGCCCTCATTACTGTACTTTCTTGCCCAATCTTAAAATCCCCGTTGATTTATTGGTGATTGAGAATAAGAAAGAATTGAAATTATAGGTCTACACAGGGATTTGATCGAATTTGCTACAGGCCCCGCGCTGGCTTAATCCGCCACTGGCTGTCAGTATCATCATCATTTCTTGAACACGATTTAGATGTGTTCATTGGGTTTCTGTTTCATTGGTGAATGTTGACCTCAGTCCTAAGTTCGGGCGCTGAGCCCCGATCGTGCAAGCAAAGTAAAACAAGAAATGAGGTCGGATGCCAAAATCAACAATAGTCTAGCAAGTAAATCCTTGAAAAAGAAAAAAAGTTTAATGCTCTATGCTTAAAGTATTGAGCTTTAAACTTTTTCTGCGGCGATCGGGTATATAACATTCCATCTAAAAAATAATATCGCAATTTTTTTTTTCCGTTTGAACCTTTCGAACACCGTTATTAGAGACACAATAGAAATACAGTGAGCACATGAGTCGTTTATTTACTCATGTGCCATGAGAGAGCGAACGCCGGCGTTCACTTGGAGCCTATATTACTAGCTTTCCGCCCGCGGCTTCGCCCGCGTGGACTACAGTTTATATCGCGCGGGCAGAGACCCGTGCTCAGCAGTGGAATTATAGGTAGCCTATGTGTTATTCCAGTGTCTCTTCTACCTACCTACCAAATTTGATCTAAATCCGTTCAGTAGTTTTTGCGTGAAACCGTAACAGACAGACAGCCAGACAGTCAGACAGACAGAGTTACTTTCGCATTTATAATATAGTAGGGATTAATTCCTAGCTAACAAGTGCTGAAGTTGTATTGGGTGGTCCTTTGATATACAGGTTAGAAAATAGACGAGTCCTTAGTGTATTGCAATTTACAATGTTTTACACACTTTTAAGCACGTAAAGCATTTTCCGTATGCTAGACCTTGTTTGGTTAAATGCGACATAATATACCCACCTACGCACTTATTGAATGCAAATCAATCAGTGATTGATTGACAGTAGGTACAACTCGAGCTGTGTGTCCAGCATATTTGAATTTCTCTTGCCAGTTGTGCCAATAAAAATAAATTTTCAAGTCCATTGTCCATGATACGCCCTCTTCAACAAAGTCATTGTAAATCAATTTTGTAAGATTAAGCCAAGAGTATGCTATCATTTAAGTACTTTGAAACGATTTACAGTATTTTATACCTACCTACATAGAATTATTTTTTGACTACTTACTTATTATTTATAGCTTAGTAAACAAGTTCGGATTATGACAAAACTTAAGAATATCCATCATAAAGTTAATAATAATAATATTTTCCAAGCTAAGCAGTGCTTGTGTTATGGGTACTAGACAACTGTATACTAAATACGAGTACATACATATTATTATAGATAAATTACACCCAGACACGGAACAATGATCAATTGTTCCGTAAAAATTTGTCCTGGGTGGGAATCGAACCCACGACCTCCGACATAGCAGTCAGGGCCACTAACCACTAGACCAACAGGCCAGTCGAAGTTGTTTTGCGGTAGATAGTTTTATGCAAAAACGAACATGCATAAATAATATAATTTTCCGGTTGTTATTTACTAGTTATTTTGAAATTTGTGGACAATGACAGATAAGGACCATAAGTGCAGTCATTTGCGTTATTGCGATGATTACGATGACAGCATCGGAAGCTATCGCAGTAATGGTTCCTATGTATATTATCAACCCACAGCCATCTGAGATCGCTATCTATAGGTACAGTCAACAAATGAGATAAGTAACCAGGGTCATGAAATATAGCTGAAGTTTATGGAACCCGATGGTTATTTATATTCATATTTTATTTTGTTGACTGTACATCACAGTTGTAGGAGCATAGGTAACCTTTCAAATGTATGTAGGTAAAATATTTACGTAACTATACATGAGAATTAAAGCCAGTGCAATCAGTGCATAGTTATCTACTATTTGACTTAATTGGATCTCGTTGTATCCAAGTCATATTTGTAAGCAATAACAGTTTTGCGATTAAATCCATGTCCATGATTAATGTGGCGATATGTCGTCCTCCTATATAAACAAGGTCTTACACGTGCGTGTCTACCGACGTTCAGCGTTCTGCATGTTTACAAAAATATATTGGTACAGTCAATTGATATGAAGTTGATATAGAAACAATGATAGCACTCGGTGAAATAAATATGATTGACATTGAACAGCAGTCTTCATTGATCCGAAAAGCATGTTTAACTGCGATTCATATTTATGACATCTACTATAATAAGCATGTATTATACCTACACATAAACCTTTCTCATGAATTACTCCGTCTATTGGTGAAAACTACATGATAATCTGTTAATTAGTTTTTTAGTTTATTGCACATACAGACAGACAGACAATTTATTTTTAACGCCGGTGGCAGTTTTGATATGTATACTGAAATAACACTCCGACGCGTCATAATTTAATGCAGTATTATCAGAATTATACATGTAACAAGACATTGCAAAAATTTTGCAAAAAATAATTTTATTAAAGAAAAAATGTTGATAATAAACTATCTAGGTACGATAAATGTTGAATCAGATTTTTACGCAATTTGATACTCTAAAGAAGCCCGTGTGCGGGGACAACACGGGCTTCAAAAAAACGCCGCTTCAAGCTTCATTTTGAGGCGGCCTTTTTTGTGGCTCGTGTGCGGCGGTGCCACCACAAAAATTCGCTTGAAGCGGCTTCAAGCTTCACCGGACACAAGAGGTGTCGCGCGCTTCAGCTGTTTTTTTGCGACCGCTTCTAACTTTTTTGCGGCGTTTTTTTGAAGCCCATGTGCGGGGACAGTAAGTCTCCACTGCGTCGGAGCGTACGGAATGGACGGATTCGTTGATTTGTATGGTACACCGTGCACTGGATCGGAAATAGCCGATGCAAAATCCGAATGCAATAGACGCACCTTATCGGCATTTTTGTAAATTACCGACGGCTCGTACAGTGCGTACCACGGATATCTGTGGTGCGTACGCTCCGATTCCGACGCGGTGGACGCTACATTTTAAAACCAGCCTAAATTTGAATAATTTGACGCATAAAATTGGCTGTTTTCTTGTACAAACTACTATTTAAAAAAGTGAAAAATAAAGAGATAAGATGCACGTGTTGCTTTGAGCTGGGTACAAGGTTAATTACAAAATATTGTAAATTTTCCTAATAACGCTATCCTACGTAATATTTATCTTTATTTAGGAGCTGTTTATCCCTGATAAGAGAAAGCAGGCTGAAATCGATATTAAAAGATAAAAGTTGTTGCTTAATTCATGAATCCCCAAGCGACACCCGGTGGCCGCGCATCTATTGTCTTACTATTGTGTCTCTAATTGACGGTATCTGAAGGGTTAATCACTTACTGCACCTGTTCCCTTCATTTAGTTTTCTATCGGAATGTTTTCCGTTTAAGTTAATCACTGTTGTCGTACATGCAATTAAGGACCTTATCTCGTTGGGTAAATAAATCAAGGGCTATATTATGAATATTATGATACACTAGCTGCTCCCATCGGCTTCGCCCGCGTGATAGCAGAAAATTATCCTATGTCTTATTCCAGGACATGGTCTATCCGTATACTAAGTTTCATTAAAATCGGTTTTGCCATTTAGGCTTGAAGACGTAACAAACAAATAAACAAACTCACTTTCGCTTTTATAATATTAGTAAGGATTCACTGCTTACCATCACTTGGGATCGTAGTTAAGCACTAGTTTATATCAGATAAAAAAACACCGATTTAAAGATTTAAATAATAAGTTTATCGTCTTTTTTATTTAATGAGGGTGAGGGTCGCGGGAATCCGATGGATGCGAGTCGCACAGGACCGGTCGTTAATGTCACTAAGGGGAGGCCTATGTCCAACCGTGGTCGTCTTTTGTCTGAAATGATGATAATGATTATGATGATGATAATGATGATATAGTAATTATAATATCTGGTATCGATGGCGACTATGAACTCACTTTCGCTTTTATAATATTAGTAAGGATGTTCATAAAAAAGAGGCGGGGTCCTTGAAAACTTCATCTTCTTCGATATTGTGTAGTGTTTGGCAGTATTGAGGTCTATCTAACTCAATACCTGCACTATTAAAACATGAAGCAGTTAGTTTACTGGACTATCTTCTCCCCTTCTTATATCTATAGGACTATCAATGAACATTAGGCACAGTTCGCACCGAGACGCGACGCGATGCGACGCTGCATACATTTAATTTGTGAGAATTCAAAATACGTTGCACCACGCAGCGCTGCACCGCAAGGCACCTCCATCTGAAATGTGTATCTTTTCATGTAATAAGTAAAGTTAAGAAGATGGTGTGACGATTTGGACTTCAACCTTAAGGATAGGCCAGAAGTAGCTAAGGACAGAAACGGGTGAAATAGCGGAAGAGAGGCCTTTGCCCTGCAGAGAGCCACAACGGGCTCATTGAAAATAATAGTTTATAATTGGGTCGCTCTTTTAAAATGTGCGCGCAGCGTCGCGTCTCAATGTGAACTGACCCTTAGCCTTCACCGGAGAGGATTGGAGGGTTAGGTATGTGTTCCTTCTGCTACCATGAAGAAAAGCGCAGGATGAGTACTGCCAAATGCTCTATGCAAATCTGTATTATGAAAAACCTGGAGGGATTGAGTACCCTTTGCGATGCTATTTGCTTAATGAATAATGATTCACAAACCCAAACTCCAAAGACATTCTTATTTTTCCTTAAATTAACGGTGTTGCTATTTTATTTCTTTCTAATTTAAATTATCGTATAAATCCAATAACAACCTGTTATCATTTCTATGAAAGCACAATCAGCGGTAATATATTGCCGTGACTAATAATAAACGATATTTTATTTACGAGCAAGTGAGTTTTTAACTGAAAACAAAATAATGACGTAGGTAGGTATACATACTTAAGCGGGTTGAAGGAAACTCTCAGATCGAACAAACAAACATGAAATAAGTACCTATTTTTAGATGGGAAATCAATATTTGTTGAGGTTGGTACTCAACTGCTGTAAAAGAAAGAGGCACATTGTGATGTTATGCAATACACATAGCTACGAGTTTTCTTCTATAAATGTCAATAGTTTTGAATTCGATCGAATTTATGTAGGAGGGATACAAAATTTCACATGTAATTGTGTCAACACACGCTCGAGTTTGGTACGACGGACCAAACCCGCCGCACCAAATTCGTTTTCGTAAGAGACGACCAGACCGGAGCGTTGTTTTACCTACCTACGTACAAAATCAAGTGTAGGGATGAGATCTAATCGGAGATCTTCTAATCGAAGAATATCGAATTTAAAAATCAATCTCCAACAATGTAGTTACCGGTTCTGTAAATTAATGTTAGAAATCGAGATTTTTTTTCCTGTGGAATGCAACCATGTTATTGTTTTAGATTTCGATTCAAATTTATTAAATTTTTGGTATGGAGCATAGCATATTCGTAGAGGACCTAGACAGACCCGAATAATAATAACTATGGTCGCCGGACTACTCTATTGATTAGGAACGAAAGCGAACCAAATCTATGGTCCGTTCGTACCAAATTCGAGCGTGTGTCAGACTCTTACTAGCTAAAAACTCAGTCCTGACCCTTCGTTACCTTTCGTACCAGGGTCGAATCTTCCTTTCAGAAGTAGACCCCTGGCCCCAGTAGGGTTCGACCTTTCTACGTGTTAACACCATATTAAGACCGAACTGACTCGAATATTTTTTGTTTTTAGCGCTGGCAGTAATCTGGCCGCTCATGTCTCGGTGTACGGTGGTATCGAAGCGATCGCTGCAGTACCTCGTACCATTCGGCACTGCAACATGGCTGTGGGGCACCGTGTTCATAGACCGAGGCGCACAAACGGCACGCGATGCCCTCAACAAGCAAGTCGATGCTATTAAGAATCAAAAGGTAAAGTTGCATTGAAATGTTACTTCTTTGAACATTTGACACAACTTTTTTATCTGATTGATTTACAGTCGTTTCCTAATCTAACTATCGGCTGCATACTTCCTAATGAATGACATAACGGTATGTTTATGTCATTCATCAGATATTATGTCTGCCATTTGGTTACTAACATTCACAATATTTTTTTTGATATATCAAACGATGTAATTTTTTATAAAAGTGTGTGTAAGGGACCACGACCGGGATATTTAATTGTGTGTAGGTGGGTAACCAACAAGACGTACTCGCAGCATGAGAAGGAAACCCAACGGTTGCGAGAATGTTCGAAAGACAATGCATGGTTCTGGAACGCAATGGGGTAACTGAAGGGACACAGGAGGGTTTTGATAAAAAAGTCACCGTACTTATGAACCCAACATGTAGTGCGCGCACTTAAAGACGACAGTTACAAAAAATGAGTAGAAAAATTATTTTCACCGTGACAAAAGTCACCGAAAGCTTAAAACGCCCCGTGGTGCACCTAGGCGAGAGAGAAGTTTTCATGACTACCCACACCAAAAAATGAAAATGGAAAAGAAATGACTATATACACTATCTGTATCCTTCCTTGCATCATAGATCGATTGATTTTCATATCCGGTCACCTTCCGAATTGTGTCAAAGTCGAGTCATGTCACAGTCACAGACTGAATTGTCAATATTTTGATTGTATCCAGCATACGTGTTTTCCTGCTAGTAAATATATATACGAGTAGGTAGGTATGTTAGTCCTGCAAACAATGAGACCTTGTACTTCACTTGTTTTACGGCGCATTTCGTCATACTGCATGATCTAATCGTTAGGAATGGGATGGGCTGGCATGGTACTTACCTTGCTTCAAAATTTTATGAGCGTGTACATTTCTAAGCTAATGTTTGATGTGCCTAAGTAAATATCCTGGGTTGGTCTGTACCGAACGACATCAGAGAATTTGCCGCAGCAACAGCATCCTTTTATTGACTAAAAGTTTTAGCCCGCGGCTTCACCCGCGTACATAATCCCAGGATCAAAAGTATCCTATGTGTTATTCTGGGATATGGTCTACTCTCGTACCAAGTTTCATCGAGATCCGTTCAGTGGATTTTGCGTGAAAGAGTAACAAACATTCCTTCAAAAAAACTTTCGCATTTATAATATTAGTAAGATAAGGTTGTTCTACTTAGTTTCAACTTTGTTTCTAGGGGTCCTCGGCTGAAGTTTTTCTTTCTGGAACAACTTAGGCGACAGCCCGTATAAAGTAGACATTTTCAAATGCATTATGTACTAAAAGCACACATATTTTCATAGAAAATTAGCAAAGCAATTGGGTATTGTTATGTTATTCGGACCAGCTGAAACATATACGTTAATCAGGAATCGAACCGTTTCGTTAAATAATAAACATTGCCCACTTTCACAACAACTATTAAAATAGCACTTGAATGGCTTTTTTCAGTTTCTATTTTGTTTATCGGTGTTGCAATCTCGAAACAATAGTTTAGGTATGTAATAAAGTTGTCGTACATACACTACATACATATATACCTCTGGATACCGATGTTGAAGTAGTCCCAGTTTTATTGATGTCGTATTCAAAACAAGAGTTCATTGTCCCAGGCAGCCAGCGTAATCTAAATTGAAAGTTACGAACATAAGCAAAATTAAACGACTTTTAGAATGGCTACCTACGTAATTGGAAGTAAAATATTTGTTTTGCATATATTTCTCGGCTTACGTAGTAATAACACATACAATAAACGCTTACTCAGTCATAATACATGTATTGGCCATAGTCCAACCACAAGAGGTTTATTTACTCATGTGGTCCAACGGTCAAAGTTCAGTCACCGTCCCTAGTACATCGGTCAACTATGGTGTTATTGTGTTTTACCTTGGACTTATAGTTCCGTTTTATAAACCTACTAAACAAGATAGAAATAGTGCAACTTTAGGTACATACGAGACCAGAATCAATTATTCTAACGATGACAAAATAATATAAAATTGTTTTTTTTTTTTTAATATTTAAAGATTAGGTTTAGTCCAATGATATTCTGATCCGAAGGATAAGGCTAAGTAAGTAGGACCACACCGATAGGTCTATCGTGATGCAGTTAATCCGTGGCTGAAATATGTAGCTAGGTACCTGCCTAGGTACTTATTTTATATTTGTGATATAAAATTAAATCTTAAAATGTAATATGTGGAAATTAGGAAAATATAAAAGTTCGTTTAGGACTCGGTAGTTAAATAGAGTGGGTTCCAAAAATACTTTCTCACCAAAAAATTAACGTAGGTATTGTGAAAATTGTCTGGTCATTCTAATGAATAAAGTCAGCCTATTAACAATGCAAATATAATTGTTGACTACAAAGAAAATTGCCCTAAATGTTTTGTGTCACTGCCCAAAATGAAGTGTTTGCAAATTAATTTCATCAGTCGTTAACGTTACAGACCAAATAAATGATATTTGAATAGGCATCATAACTCGATAACACGCTAATGAATTAAAGACGTTATAATGGGTGGGGTATTAATCAACCTTGGCCGTCAATTTGTAATAGCTTGCGAATTTTTCAAGGTAAAATCGGTTAGATAGGATGCCTATCTAATGTTTATGCCAAAAATATTATCGAAATTTTTATTTCCTGCATTCCATAACGATCCAAGTTAGTGAAGGATTAAGATTTAAATTAGCCCTCTATTTGTTTTAAAAGATATAGCATTTAGCATTGAATACCATAGATATCCGTGTTGTGAAATCCATTTGAGTTTGAACTGGTGCCTTACTTACGAATCAATCGACTTTTTGGTACCTACTTTGCAAGTTAAATCTTATTTCAATCAAATAGCTGTAACTGCACTGAAAAGCGAATTAATGTTGATTTTAGTTTAGTATTTATTTTTTCCTGCACGTAAAAAAGTAAGTCCAATTTGGTTTTTCTAGCGGAAAAGTACTAAACCATACTTATTTCCTATTAGCAGTGATATTGATTAGGTAAACAATGACTAATTCATGAATCCCCAAGCGACCACCAGTGGCCGCGCATCTATTGTCTTACTATTGTGTCTCTAATTGACGGTATCTGAAGGGTTAAAATTGTATAGAGTTCGACTTTGGCCGATCTCGACTCCTCTAATTAAAATATACCTATCTACATACCTATTTCTCTACTTATAATGAAGCTTGATTGCCGATGATTCACAATGGTAGTCCTGCATATATTATATTATTATGATTGTAGTGTCAATATTTACGTATTGGAGATGTTAGATATTTATTTTAAAATGTCAGTAGAAGGTTCTTACCTATAGCTAAGTATTTAGCACTTTGATAATATAAGAAAACTACCTACTGTTATTGTTACATCTGGGTCTATCTACTGAATATGAGCACATGATTCATACTTAATTGTATCAAAAGCACACGAGGGATGCGTTTCCCATACTTATGGAAAGAGTACAACGTAGGACATTTTAATATTCTCAGCAGGGTCGAAGCCTACTGGGGCCATGGGTGAAGCGAAAAAGTTCCCCGCGGCCCTAGAACAATGGCAAAGAAGGAGCAGGAGTGGGTTTTTAATCAGTAAAAGTCTGACACGCCCTACCGCTCCGCCCAAGGGCGGGAGATGTGATTTAGATGATTTTCTCATCTAAAAAAAGACATTAATATTGCGCATATCTACCTACGTAAATGTCTCAAGAATGTTGCTATGTTGTCAGGTACATAGTATACTTCGATAGGTATAATTAAAAGCGACGTAGTTATAATTGCATTCGCGGAGGTGTACTTATGTATTTCTGCATCTATATACTTATCTTACCATCTATAGGCATTTCTTGTAAGTCTGGAAGTGAATTAATATATCCATACAGTGGCCTTTTAAAAATTTCGCACCTCGGGGAAAATGAGTATGGCCGTTCCATGATTAACATCCCGCCTCTGTTAGGTTGGGTGTTTTTGGACCTTACTGTTCACACAGATATAGAAGTTTAGTAGTGTCTCGAGAAAACTTAGGAGTCTGGAAATCTTCTCTCAAGGGCAGGGAGTAAATTGGAGACGGCTTTGGATAGGAGAAGTAGGTACCATAGATATTGCATCAAAAAATATACATATAGGTACAAACTAATCTACACTTACAAAATGGAATACCATTATTTATATGTCCTCTTTTTCTTTTCCTCAGCGAAAACTGCTGCTATTTCCTGAGGGCACGAGGCATTCTGGCGACAAGCTGCTCCCTCTCCGCAAGGGAGCGTTCCACGTGGCCATGGATGCCGGCGCACCCATACAACCCGTCGTCATCTCTAAGTACCATTACTTGGATGCGAAGAGACACAAGTTCGGTTCAGGTGAGTGACGGGACTACGGGACGGCTATGAGATCCAGTTCCCCTTGTCGTGGGATCTTTTCTATGAAAATACGTATCTATCTAACAAAACAGCTAAAATTATTTAAGCTAAATTTTTTTTTTTGACATCATTATATAATTCTTTACATTATGATTAGATAAAACAATCCAAGGTAATTGGTAAATAAAATGTTAGCAATGTTTTTTGTATTTAAGTGAAAAAGAATTTTTTTTCAGCATTTCTTAATATAGTCTTTGATTATATTGTTTAGCTATGAACTTTTCAACAGGAACAAATCTATATATATATATAAAATGACCCCCGTTTTCCGTTGTCACGACTTGGCATGAAAACGGCTTGACCGATTTGGCTGATTTTTTTTTTGTTGTGATTGTTATTGTGAGGAGAAGGTTCCTATGGAAAAAAAAATTAGGGTAGTGTAGGGTAGAGTAGGTTAGAGTAGGGTAGAGTTAGGTATAGTAGGGTGGAGTAGGGAAGAGCGGGAGCGAAGCCGCGCGGGCAAAGCTAGTAAACAATAAAATAAGGAAATACGATTTCTTATCCTGCTGGAAAAATTAATTGGAAAAATACATTTAATAATATATGACTTTACCTCATTCCAGGCGAATTCATCGTGTCGATTCTACCAATGATCGAAACGGAAGGCATGACGAAAGACGACATCACAGCGCTGATTGAGAAGACACAAATGAACATGCAGGAGGAGTTCACAAAGGTCTCGATGGAGACGCTGGCGCGGCGCAACCAGCGCACTAAGGCTGATTAGATGAGATACATAAGGTACATCACCAAGTTTGTTGTATGTGGGTAGTCAGGTTGGGTCCATGATCTGGTCGTGGAGTAGTCGCGAGTGGTATTGTAGTGATATTTTGTTTTTCTTATTACAGATAATTACATATCATACCGACGTGTAAAAAGAGCTGTGATAATCAAACGTATAAAGAAATAGTTACTAAAATATTAATTTGACAGTCAATTGTTGGTGTTTACATTGTTGTTCTCTATAGAAATGTGTATTTATATAATAAAGTTAATTAATTGAAATGGGAATGTTTCATTAAAAATGCATTTACATTGTGATTTCTTTTTATTAAAAGATTTCACATACGAAAATATGTAAAAATATACATTTCATCGTCGTTTTTTTTTTCTACGGAATTGTCACACGAATACATTTTAATAACTAATAGTAGGTATTTAGATACATCACAATATTTGCACAGATACGAGTACACTGATATACAATTAGATACAATTGTGATAAATGGCCTTAATAGTTAATTAATAAATCTTGGAAAATATAATTTAGTAAAATTTTGGTATTTTAGGAACAAAATTTTAAGTTTGACGAATGTAAATTATATCTTAAAGATATTTTGAATTTTGTTTATAATATTTGTAAAATTATCCTTAAATAATTAAAAAAAGTCATGACTTTGACGACTGTTATTGAAATAAAATAAAAAAAAAAACACTCCGTAAATAAAGATCATTTATCATTTATCGATACGTATTAAATGGATATCGAAATTAAACGGAGTGTATGTGATTTATGTATAAGCAAGGATTGATCGAAAGTTAAAATGGCACGAACCAAGTATAGCTGTGATATGTTTGTAGTAAGCATTCTAAGTATTTCGTTGAATAAAAAAAGCCAAAAGTACAATATGAGTAACATTCAGCAAGTATCTAATGGAATACTGTTTTAATTCTAAAGCGTTTATGTCTGGCTTATTTCTTTTCAATTCATTGGAAAGTGACTACAGCCAGTTTTTGGAATGCTAATTAATCTTATGACACTAGTGGGCTTCACTATCAACGATTGCATTATCACTGCTTTCCATCAGGTGGGATCGCAATCAAGCACTGGTTTATATCATTTAAAAAAAAAGCTGGCGAGTTGCCCATTGCTCGCTGTCCGCAAGCCCGCGCCTACGGTGGTCGGAAATCGGGATCGGAATCCGGCGGCTGGAGCCTGAGGGCCGTTACCTCGCACGTGCGGCCGCCTCCCTTTGCTAGCATTACTGCTTTGCAGAAGGAGGCGACCGCCTGCCGCTCCTTCTAGCACCGGACCATTGCTTGTACCAAGGCCCGGAGCGAGAGATCGCTGACGCCGGTCGCCCCTTTTTATATTAAGTCTGTCACATAGTCGTGACCATGGCGTGTTGGACACGTCTTACTTTCTCATGTAACGAAGTGTCAAACTTATATTAACAGCTGTCTTGAATTTGTGTGAATTGCTGACTAAAACAACAACGTCAACAGCCAACCAAATCACTTAGTATATCTCACTTGTAGTAAACGTTCAAGTTGTTTAGCCATTAAGAATCTGGTCATCCAAATAAAAAAAAAAAAATGTTTTTAGATGACAGATTGTTGAAAAGAGGTTAGTTTGGAAACGAAATAATATTAATTTATAGATTTTCTATGAAAACTTAAAAGACCCAGGCATTTTAAAACTCATTTAATAAAAAAATAGTTTTAAAATGCCTAGTGATAGAATAATAGTGATAGAATTTTGGAAACTGAAAGGTGTTTAGCAAAGCTTTGATTTGACTATAG
This sequence comes from Mythimna lalbum, assembly GCA_949319445.1. Lineage (NCBI taxonomy): Eukaryota > Metazoa > Arthropoda > Insecta > Lepidoptera > Noctuidae > Mythimna > Mythimna lalbum. The sequence continues at coordinate 16,022,818 of OX439346.1, read as the reverse complement.
TTATGTTTACTCAAGAAGCCTTTGATTTAGAGTAAAATGATAACTTTCTCCCAAGCTTATTACCACACCGTGTTTTTAATAATGGTTAACGCAAAATTATACCTCAGGGCCAAAGTAACACGACTAATTTGTAGGTTCATAGACTCATTGACCATAAACTTAATTCTATCAATATGTTCCCCTTTGCGGATACCGCACTTGGGCACGCATCTAACATCATAATAATATGAAGCTGTAAGTACTAGCGAGTACGTATCTAATAACACTAACAAAACTAATGTAATGTAATATATATCTACTAAATAGAGAAAATATTGTATATTCTAATCAAATATAAGGGTTTTTTGTAAAACACTAACAACCTTGCAGGACTGTATTACTAATATCATAAACAACAACTTCTGTTCTAACATTTTTTACAAAATGTAACAAATTTCAACTCTTTATTTTGCTACGCCTCCTGCGCACGATCCCCGCTTCCCTCCGCTATTGTACTATTGCTTTCTTCGCATCGATTTTGTAATATTTAGAACATTCAATTTAAATATTTCTATTTTTGTATGAAAATCTGATGAACTAAATTATGATATATTCTTAAGTCATGAACAAAAGTTGTTGTTTATGATGTTAGTAACATTGTCCTGAGATGTTGCCAGCGTTTTGCAAATAACCCTGAATAAATTGCTATTCATAAAAGTGGTGATTGTTGCTGTTGATCGAAGTTACGTTACGCCAGCGGCGTAGTCTTAACCTCTCAGGTCCAAGTGTACCGAATTCGGTACACCTCGGTACCTGCTAACTTAAACCTTATTATCACACAATAAGGTTTAAGTTAACTGGTATAAGGTGTACAATATTCGGTACAATGATGCCTGAGACGTTAACATACCGTTGCACTTGTCCACAACATTACTTAACGCCTAAATAACTCTGCATGGAATGTTTGTTCGAAAGAATTACCGTAGCTCTGGAGCGCTAAGGCCTACTGAAGGAATACAGGTTGTGCATTGTCAATTCGCTGACATGTAATATTAAAAAATCCTGTCGAAAATCTATTAGTGCGTTTTTCCTCAGGCGTTACACCAAATATATTATAGCCATAATGTATTCAAGCTAATGTAACAGCTTCGCCAGCAACAACAATAAAGAAAAAAAACTTCAGAATTTGGATTTAAAAGTAGCAAAGAACGGAAACTCGATAGTAGACAGTGTCATAGTTATTAATAAGATGTTGATAGTGGTCGTTATGGAAAATTACAGTTCAATGGTCAAGGATTATTTATATTTCCGGTTATTTACATTGTAGAAATAATATTTAACTGCAGTATACATGAAGAAAAATAACTATGAATTTCTCTCTGTTATTTTTCAAAATTCAATTTAATCATTTTCAGAGCATACTATATTTTTTAAACCAAAACTAAAAGCCAGCTTAGTTCAGTTTCTATGGTTAAACTCGTTAAAAAATAAATGGCCTATTTTGACATTTTTGAGAAAGACCCTAGAATGTAACTTGGAACGAACATACATAACGTGTTTTGAAAAATATATACGTACATTTTTTAGACACGTTAAATAATATGTTATATTGCGAGTATTCTTTTTGCGTATTTAAGTATTCGTTATGACAAATGTCAATACGGGCCTTTTATTTTAAGACAACTTTAGTTTGCGATTAATATTGTAATGAATGATAGATAAGAATATCGTTGCATTACCCTAACGGGCCTACACCTACTGGGCTGCGGATTTGTTCGAAACAGTTACTATGGCCCTGGACAGCAACGAGTAACTGAAGACACACAGGTGGGTTTTAGTTAGTACACGTCTGACACTCCCTTACTCTCCACTAAGAAGCAGGAGAAATTTGATGATTTCCCACGTAAAAAAAGTAAGGAATTCCCCACAGAACAGATGAAAGAGATTAGAATTTTAGAGAAGGCTTTGTGGGCCAGGCGTGCCACAAAGTGGTGCAATGCTCTAAGTTCAAAGCAAACTTGCGATCTAAGTGTGCGTAGTCTGCTAGTAGCGTAATGCGCGTTCGTATTGGTGTATTGCCTCCTTTCCAACCTCTTTCAGCTTTACACAATTTCTGTATGATGGTTTATCAAGACAAGTGAATATTACTAATGATTAGCATCGATCACTACGAAAAAGCTTAAATAAAACTTAAAATTAACTATAATATAATAATCTAAGTTCCAGTGCTTTTTAAATGTACAAAGATTTTAATGGATTGCGTCGTGTAGTTAAAACAATAAAACATTGTAGTTAAAATTAACTTATAAACTACATAAATCTTAATTAAGTTTTTTCAAAAAATACTTGTTTTCTGTTCAATTAGGTAGAGCATATTTTCCGTTGTTTTATACCAGATAATAGACGGTACAATTTTATTATAATATTTTTTGTTGTATCTTTAAAATCTAAAAAAAAACATGTCCAAATAACTATACATACAACTATGTATGTATGTTATCTTTTGATATAGTTTAACGAGTAATAGCTATAAATATATAATTCACGAGCTACTTTTTATTTACATATTTAGAGGGTAGTTTAGATTAACACGAATGATACACTGGTAAAATACATCATATTCAGAAGCTAAGTGAAATGGCAAAGGTTATTCTATACTCGTATCGTTGCACCTAATGCTTGAATGACGTACCGACCAATTTTAGCAAAATTGACTTTTATTTCAAAGTATAGCAACTAATCTCTACAGTGTTTATTTTTTAAATTATTATTTAGATTTATTTATATAAAGAGTGTTTTAAAAAAATGTCTACTGTGAAATTTGCGCATTGGTCGATTGGTCACTCAAGCGGGGGGCGGCGATATGAATACACTAAAATTACTTATAATAATTATTGGTACAATCGACTACATTAATATCGAATGGCATGATAAAGCGTTTATTTACATTGAATTACACACATAGTTATAATATATTTTTTGTAAATTATTATTTAGTGATGGCAATAATGAGAGGAGCAGATAGATCGGCAAGTTTCATCTCGATTAGGTGATTGGTTACCAAATAGTGTTGTCTCACTCCATCATTTTGAAAATATTGCTTCAGCGCCATCCGTAAATAATTTTACATATAATAAACAATATGACATGAAACATAAACATCGTAATAGTAATATTAAAATGTCATGAAATATTTAGATAAAACGATATTAGTTGTAATGATAATAGGACATATCGACGTTTGAAAGGAAAAAATGGCTATAATATTACAAAATGTGATTTAAAGTTATAAATTTAAATCACATTTTGTTAAGTTTAAATGTCCCTTAGTAATTTTTGGTTTTCAAGTGGCGATGTTATTATACACATTTACACAAAAGTAATTAGAATTATTTCGATAATGAGCCAGCAAAGTGTCTATCTGTAATCGATTAAAAATGAAGACGACTACACAAGGGGACTAGAAATCAGCTTTTACTGAAAACCTTTGCAACTTGTCATAAAAAAAAATTGCTAGTTTACTCATCAGATAGATAGAACACATCGTTGAGAGTGAATCAATTTCAAAATAGTTTAAGTAGTAATACTTTTGCCACATCGCTCTGGAAATGTACTTGTGTTTTTATTATAAACTGGATCGTTTCTGGCAATTTCTTTGGTAAAACAAAAAAAAAAAACAACTGAAACCAGATTTTTATATCAGTTGCAAGAAAATAATTAAATAAAATGCAAGATTTTTTAGGGTTTTAGTAACATAATATCTTTGGTGGATATCTTAAATTGTAATAACCAATTCATTGTAGCATAACTACTCTTATTAAGCATTGATAGTTAAATATTACCTATTTTAAATTATTACAAAAATATTATAATGCAAAATTTAAGATTTATAACATGTCAATTACTTATAATTTCGACATTAGAAGTAAACGAATACGATTTAAATGTAATTAATACCATATAACAGACAAAAAATCCATTTAATTTCATTATCCACACAGATGATTAACAGAACAGATGTTTCAACCTATATAATCCCGTGATTACCGGATTAAGATAATGCTACATGCTTGTAGTGCGGAAATAATATTTATCATTTAAATACAATGGGTATAAAAGTGGTCCCATTATAATTTTGATATCATAAATTAGAAATAGGTTAGCATAGAATTTAAAATGGCACCGTAATTTTAATAAACATTACCTAATTTTCTAAAGTTAGTCATCTACATAATAAAATTCAAACATTATCGATAAAACATCGGCAACGAATTTTGGTAACTTTTCGTATTTTAAATCACTTTATAACAAACGAGTACAATTTCGAGGATAACGATACACGTTGATGGAATTTTAACTTGAATATTTTTACGAACAACAACACAAACAATAAGAATTGCAAATTTTATAAATCAGCCGTCGTTAAATGTTACAGAATGATGTTATTATGCAATAAATTGCCTCGAAGGCGTCAAAGTTTCCCTAGAAAGTTGTTTTTTTTGGGAATTTTCTCACGATGTAAATTACAGAATGATTACGACGCACACAGAATTTATAGTGGGTTATAATCGTGCTTGTGTAATTTATTACAAGTACCTTTTGATTGCGATGTCTCTGAGGTATGCGCAGCACGTCGAGTCGTACCCACAGTTAGTCACATGACTAGAGAGTAAAATTAAGTGTATTGTATGATAGAGGAACATTTCCTAGTAAACCTTAACTAAACATTGTTTAGCGAAAAAATAAAAATGACAAAACCTTAATATCTTGTCCTTCAAGGGCGATATAAATGTAAATATTAAAGATAAATAATACTGGTTTAATGTGCTATGAGGCTATTGTATATTGAGTGCCTATACATTGCTCTTTCACGGAAAAAGTAGTGCGGAATACATCGACCTTACTTCACGAAGCCTAGTTAGATAATATTCGTGGTTAAATACGCTGTAAATCTAGTTAAGTGAAGGCTAAGGTGATCAATACATGTTATACAACTCATAATTATGTATAGCACACGAAACATTGGAATACACGCATAAATAAGTACTGATCGTAAGAAAAATATCACTGCCATTTTTCCCAAAGAAAAACAGGATGGCACAAAATTATTTATGGAAATAATGTCATACTTGGATTATTATAATAGAGATCACGTAACATTAATATTCCTAATTAAATATAGATATTGCACCAAAACAATTTAAAAAAAAGTACCTAGTTTATTGAAAAAAGAAACTATTGCATTTTATTATTTTATAACTTAAAACATTCATGCAACGAAATTGTGTAATGTATCTACATATTGTGCGCTTTATATGTTTAGGATGAATGTTTAAAAAAAATCCCACTAAACAAACGGTAAGTGTACTAATAATAACTAAACAATAAAAAAGTAGTTCCTTAGTAGAACACTGTTCAAATACTGAAATGGTAATAGCTTCAGTCAACTTAATGTGCGATGTTGCTTAACGAGTGATTAAAATTCCGCACTGCACTGGTGCAGAAACTAACAGCTACACTGCAAGAGTGATTTGAATACAAAAAAAAGGTCAACAAAGCACAGAACATTGTCGCGGCATCACTGTGCCGACTGTCGCAACTAAATCATCAGCTGATTGCTAATTAACTACACATGCCTCAAGATTATTTCTTAACTTTCTACTCTACTCTACTTGATACCTTCAACCTTTCCTAGCCTCGAGTCACCTTTACTGTAAAGACGTATTATGACATGTTTTGAACTTAACCAACACTTTATAAGAGTTGATCTCATCCAATATAGATAAGATAAAATAAAAACTAATATAAGTTTTATAAAAATAATACTTTTAGATTAATAAAATTATACCTATAAAAAATGTGATGCTATCTATTTGCGTGACTAAATTGATCAACCAGTCATTTATTTTTTTCACTAGATTGTTAAAATGGCAATCTAATATGTCACTTCACTAGTCGATGTGTCTATCGTTATAACACAAAAGTGTGACTTAAATATTAAGTATAGATTATTTAGACAAGATATAAATTCTTAACATAAAATCACAGAAATATTAATATTTCTTGTGATTGGAATGCTTGGCTATAGGTAAATAGTACAAACATTTCATGAACCAGCAGTATAACGCTGACCTAAAAGCTTAATAATAGAGTGATTATAAATTTAGTACATAATAGGTGGTACCGTGGGTCGATGGCACTGGTGAGCTCAATCGGTCGCCAGAGGGTAGTTGGGCGGCAAAGCGCTTAGCACCTCTTTTGAAAGTTCCTTATATGCCGCATCCATAGTGTTGCGTACTTTATTTATTAATGCTGGTACATCTTCCATAGTTAATCCCACAGTTGGGACTGGTTCTAAGCACTGGATAACTGCATGGCCTGGAAAGTGAATGCAATAACTTAATTGTATCAGATTGAAATTTTTTATGACTGTTTTGTAATTTTCGACGTAAATTTTTGCCACTGTATTGTCCTTTAATTATGTTGAAGGTGGTAATTGAGCGCTCTATTTAGCTATCTAGTGTTGATGAACAGTGAGCCCATAGTGTCGACACCTCGTGACCGCCGGCACGAGTACACGGCGCCCTAACTGTGCTGCTATTACTTCACGTTGACCGTATTATTTAGAGCGTGAGTTTCCTTTCCTCACCATGTTTGTCTATACAATTGGAAGTAATTATAATTCATTTACGTAAATATATTTTAAGTATTATTTTCCTTTTAAAAATGAGTGGTCAGACTATTAACACCACTGTTCTTCTCAATGCTACCTGAAGGTCGATGCTTTTCGTAAACCGGATGTCTATAGATATGTCAAGTAAATAAGAATATTTTAAGGAAAAATATATTACCTTTATTAAAAATGTATTTTTTCCTATTAATGAAATAATAGGGTGAGAACACAACAGGAATGATTGGCACTTGGGCAGCAACCGCTATGTTGAATGCACCCTTTTTAAACGGCAGCAGTTTTGTGAAATCTTTGTTTCTTGTTCCCTCGGGGAACAGCCAAATCTTTGTCTGGAAGTAGAGAAAGCATAGTTATTACTCAATCAACGACAAATCAAAAAATGGTTCAGACTTAAAAATGTACAGCAATGTATGTGAATGAACTCCTCATAATGAAAGTAGATGATACAGCATCCATACAAGCCATAACATGAATTAAATCCTAAAGTTTGAGAGGAACATACCATGCGTTTCAATCATATAATTTGAATTTAAAAAAAAAATAAAAGAAGAAGATCACCTTACCTTATTTTTGATCATCACTTCTGATGTAATTTTCAGTTGCTTGTAAGCGTCTTTTGAGTTATTTCTGTCAATGAACACGACTCCTGCAAGGTATGCAGCCAGTCCAAATGGCCATACGTAGAATATTTCTTTTCTTGCTATAGCAGCTACTTTGTCTGCTACATGCCAAATATTGAACATTCCTGGAATCAATACAAGCACGGAATTCAGAATGATTGATTTACTAGCTTCGGCCGTGAATTTTCTGTTTAATATTTAAATTTTTCTTAATAAAGAAGATGAATGACTTAAACAATTTTTAAAGTAGTTCTCAAGTTATAGTGTGACTAATTAAATGGGGATTCCTATATGCTACACCCACTTCACCCCCATAGAATTATTTTTTATTTATTTATTTTATAATTTATGTACACTCAACATACAGAAGAAGATAACATAATTATAAAACTTTGTACAAAGGTACTGCTTATTTAACAAAGAAATTTCTTCCAGCAGACATGCAAAAGGAAAGATTAGAAGAGATGTAGACAATAGTGTTTTATTACTTCACCTTTTTAACCAGTTTTATTTTTTTTTTGCAGATTCTAATTTTTTCTTAAGTTCTTTTATTTACCCACAGGAGACCCATTTTATTTATTTATCCCTAAATTTATTACAATTTAAAGCCCATTTTTCCATAATTAGATTTTTTGAAAAATCAAATTTGTATATTTGAGCGGAGGTGCGATTGGTATTTTGACTACCTAGCGACTTTAACGAATAACAATTGATTTTTATATTAAGAAGATGAATAGACTATATTTATTCCACAATGTTTATTTGTTTTACCATGGCATGTAAGTTAATCTTAGCACTAATACATTAGTAAACAATATGCAGGATAATGACTGTAACATCACTTTTGTTATGTATGCAAATAAGTGGTGCAGTCCAATGTCACATTTACTATTACCTTTTGTTAGAAAAAATCAGTGTAATTACAAAAATATTGTTTTCACTAATGTTAACTGGCAATTTGAATAGTGCAAGCTTAGAATCAGTATAGAATGATGAGCAGCCTTCAATCATTCTTCTAATGCAGGTGAAGCCTGTCCCATAGAACATGATGTTAAAGAAACCAATTGTGGTTGATACAGCACTTCATTTTGCATAATATATTGAGCAGAAATGTTAGGGTGGTTCTACACTATAGGAGTCGAGCATGAACCAAGCTGAAATTCGTATAGTGTTGACCGAATTAACAGGAGCTGTGCAGGAACAACACACACTGCAAAAATTTGAGATCGGCCCATGTTAGACTCCACGAGAGTAGACCCACTTAAGGACTATACTATTAAATATAGCATAGCATAATCAGCCTTATAATGTTCCCACTGCTAGGCTTCAGGGCTTTCTAGGAGAGGGAATTGGTTGTGATCCTGGTGAATTATGACCTGGTTCCCTCTCTTAGAGAGCAGGCCTTGTATAGGTTGGTATAACATTGGTTGAGTGCTATTGTAGTGTAGATTTTTTACCTTTATGCTCATAGTAAAATAGGCTTGAAATAAATAATAAGCCAAATACGAATGTTTTTATTTTGGAACCAAATAACAAATTACAATCTTCACAGATTTACTTTTGAATGCAAGTTAATGCTTCATCATAAAGTACCAACCTTTATCAGAATATTGCTCTCTTTTATCTGCAGTATCATGTGATAAGACTACAAGTGCTGGAAGTATATTTAAAAATGTATATTATAGACTTCCATAATAGTTTGTTTCTAGTTTTCATCGTCAATTCCATAACAATGAATTTGTTAGGCTAGGTCATGAGATACCTGTCATTTAGAAGGGTCTGTGCCAAAACAGCCTCTCCAAATTCTCTATAATATGATTTTATTTTATAACTCTTTAGTGTGTGCATAAATAAATAATTATTACTCGCAGGAGTGGGGATTTTTTGTAAAACATTACAGATATAAATACCGATTTGTATAGTGTAGATAAGGTATAAAAATAGTCTTCTTACTATCGTAAGCATGACAATTGCCAATTGACCCCAGGATCATTAGGTGACATCACTGTATGTTGCACTAAATGGGATAGACATCAATAAAGAGGGATATTATAGCAATAATAAATTCTAAACACTGTACCTAGTACAACTGGTTTGACACAAGATAGGTTGAAGCATTATATTGTGTATACTTTATATAGTTTAGGATTTTGTTTGATGCAACCCACACGGCATTTATAGTCATATCATACTAAGAACTACTTTACAACAAGGTGTGGGCTTTAATAGATAAAATAACAGGAGGAAAATGAGGTAAGAGCATAAAAATATAAATAACTTTACCTAAAATGTCAATTGAGGACTGATGGTTTGACACGACCACAGCTCCACGATCCTCAGCCAACACTCTTCCATTTCTCAATAGCCATTTTACTTCAATAACTTTGGTTACATGTTTTACTATTTGGGATCCAAATCTGTAAACAATACACAATGTAGATCATGAATGGTGAAGATTTCAGATACAAAATATTTAATAAAGTATCTTTCAATTATCTCTGATTTAATGTCTAGTAACATTCAAGCGTCAAGTGTTTTATTTATCTTAGATAATGTGTGGGATAAACCCATTCAAAAAGTCCCATATATGATTCAGCGTAGGACACTATGAGCCGAAGCAGTGACATAAGTCCTAAGGTTTTGACATGGAATATAAGTGTATACTTACAGGGAATTCTTCACATTTTTTGGGTTAAACACAAAAAACGGCATTAATATCACTGCGGTCACAGAAGTCCAGATGTAAAATATGAGAAATTTTGATTTAAATTTCACGAAATTCGGTGTTTCCGACAACAATTGTTTCAAAATGTATGTTACTACGATAATCACTATCATATAAATCATTTTGTCCCACATTTTCAATTCAACATAAATAATATCACTGAACAATAAAACCGTCAAGCTTCTAAAAACAAAAATAAACACAAAACTGAAAGAAATCCTATAGCGCGCAACCAATCATGAGAAACGAAATGCTATTTTACGTGAGTGCGTTCCAACGACTTCATTTAATTTTATTGGAATTTGAGCGTGAGTTTGACGTCCAAGTTAAATGGATTTGGAACGCTGCAATCATTGATTGCTAGAAAGAGACAAAGAACAAATTGATTAATATTTGTAACATGACTGTTTTTCGTAGTAATTTTATGGATATAATCTCTTTAGATCATCTTGGAAGGAAGATCTAAAGTAAGATTCCCTAGATTGAAGGAAGATTATTTTCTTAGCGTATTTTCTGGGTGTTAATGTCCATTACCTTTGACAGTTCACTTTAGGTCGTAAAGTGGATCGCGTTAAGAGCTTGTGGTTGGGCCTGTCTCTAGTCATTACTACACTATGTGTAAGACTAGTCCAGGTGGCTAGAGCGAGATCAAATTTTGTCTATGCAACCCAGTACTTAGATGGTGGCAATAGAAGAGGGAGACGGTTTCTTGGGTTAGGTGCGTACCTATTTTAAATGGGAAACTATATTGAAGGTAAAAATGCTTGGATCAGTGGTAGTCCTGCTCTCCAAAAATCACTAGGCTTAGCATAATCGGCCTTAAGTTCCCACTGCTGGGTCTCACACTCGCTACAGAGAGAATAGGCCGTAATCCACCACATGGGCCCAGTGCGTGATGGTGGTTGTCACAAGTCTACGAAATGGTTCTAGGGCACACCGGTTTCTCAAGATGTTTTTCTTCAACGTTTTGAGAGTAATGGTGATGAAATACCCACGATCTATAACTCATAACTCGGGGCCTTTACCGGTACGAGACTAGTGGCTTCACTCCACCAGTACCTAGGCCTTTCAAATTAATTAGCATTTAGGTATCTGCATTTTTGGACCCGATAATAAAGACTGATTGATAACCCACTAGATATTTGAGTAGGTACTAAGTTTATTTGCGTTTCATTTGAAAGTATCTGGCGCTTGGAGTATCAAACTCATACAAACGTCTTGCTAATTTCTTTGGGGTGGTTATGGCATCTCTTAACTGCTCCAATTTTTAATTGTTTATTTATGGAATTGTTCTTTTTTCTCAAGATGCTTTTAACGTGCACCTCTTCAATGTTATTTTCACGTTAAGTTTATAGTCTATAGTCTTCATTTAAATGGGCAATCCAACACTAAAAGTTTAAAAAAAATTAGAACCAGCAGTTCCTGAGATTAACTCGTTCAACCAGACAAACAAACTCATCATAATAGAAGCAGGTTGATTTTAGCTGTTATTGTTTTCAAAGTATGTCCTTGGAGTTTTTTTTCGGAGATTCTTCTCAAAAGAGATCTTTGTTTTGGATCGTGTAAACAATTTTTTTTTTAATGAACGACCTTGAAAATACCCTTCCTGTAAATGGTGGTTTAATTCAAAATCATAATACTTGCTATTTATGCATGTATGTATTTATTAAACACGCAGGACATTATTATAATAACAAAACATGTTAGCATTATTTTATAAAAAACTTTTATTGCAATAAATAATTTAATTGACACAAGAGTATAGCGTATGAGTTTGTCTACTTAAAAAAAAAATATCAAGAAAATTACTAAGGTAACTTAGCTATAATCTGTCTAAAAAGTCAAACGACTTGGGAATTGTGTATGATACTCGTATTTAATCATTTAAAAAATATTTAAATTTGATACTTTTTATTGGGTTCTTCTATTAGTAAACAATGATCAAGATCTCTTTACCAGCCTTGATTATTGAACTAGTGTTAAACTACATCAGATTTCATTTTACTTTAATAATTACCCAAGTCGATTGACTTTCTAGTCAGACTCTAGGACTTAGTAGATAGTACCTAATCATTTATCAACCATGTTCTTAGCAAAGTTTCATATGTTTTCCGTCGTCGCTCGGCGATGGAGAGTGAACTTCTTTGGACAGCTGCTCGAAAGCTCGCGATATGATCAGGTGCAGGCGGTCAGCTAGGGCTGGCACGTCTTCCAAAGTTAGACCTGTTGTGGGTACAGGCTCCAGGCACTGCATTATAACATGACCTGTAATATAAGTAGGTACCTAAGTTAGTTTTTCTTTAGAAATACCGCTGAGGTTAGTTCTGCATAGATTGCATACTGCGATAAGTTGGCATAAGCTTTGAAATTTTAATGATGACGATAATCTTATGCAAGTCTAAGGGTCAGTTTACACCCAGACGCGACCTTGCGTGAAGAGCGACTCAAAATATAACTTTATTTACTACACGAAAAGATACACATTTCATTGTGAGAATTTAGAGGGTTTAGCCAAGTTAATAATCTAAAACAGTTAACGCTAGTAAAAAAAACTTCAAATGTATGGGAATGACATCATCTGAACGCTAAGTCACGTGGTCAGAACAAAGGAATCGGAGGCGTTACCGACTGTAGAAAGATATTCGAAACGAAGCAGTCAACAGTACAGAAGCAGTAACTTGGTTAGGCTTGATAAATACGTTCCACCACGCAGTACTACGCGCCGGGCGGCATCTCGATCAGTAACCCTAGCCAAGTTGATAATCTGCAATCGTTAACGCTAGTAGAAAACTTCAAATGTACGGGAATGACGCAAACTCAAAGCTCAGTCACGTGGTCAGAACAAAAGAATTGGGGGCGTGGCCAACACGAGGCGTTCGACGCAAGAGAAACGGTTGTAACTTGACTAGGGGGGCTGAAAGTGTATCTTTTCGTGCCGTAAATAAAGTTATATTTTTGAGTCACTCTTCGCGCAGCGTCGCGGCACGTCGTGTCTCTGTGTAAATTGTCCCTAATGGTCAGAAACGCTTGAATGTACTGTTGGGTTCATCCAAAATCAATACTATCCAGTAGTCAGATCACCATAGGCTCGTCGTTTACCTGGAAAATGTGATTGTCCAAGGTACCTACAGTTCTGACCATAGATATCAGGTTCTGAACGTTCATTCTTTTTTTTTCTGACCATCCTTTCTGGGATATGATTGAGTATGAACTTATGATGTTTTTTTTTAACCCCACCCCGTTCCTTCTAGCCTTCATACCGGGGCTCGAGTTCCTTTCGGATAACCTTGACCCCAGTAGGCATGAACTTATGATGTGAAGTTATGCGACATACTTGACTAAACTGAATCTTACCTTTATTGAAAACATATTTGTCCTTGTCAATGAAGTAGTAGGGTGAGTAAACAACGGGTAAGATCGGCACTTGAGCACGCACTGCTATGTTGAAGGCACCTTTCTTGAATGGTAACAACTTCCCGTTCCAATTGGTGTTCCTTGTGCCTTCGGGGAATAACCATATCTTGATCTAAACAGATGGAATAAAAGGTTCTGGTAACTGGGTAAAATTGGTATTTCCTCCACCACGTCAAGCCGATTGGTTCATATGCCTTTTTATTTTTTTATGGTGGGCAAAAATCATCCAATGACAACCCCCACTCTTGGGCGGAACGGGAGATAGTGTTAGACTGGTACTGACTAAAAACCCACCCCGTTCCTTCTAGCCTTCAAACCGGGGCTCGAGCTCCCTTTCGGATAATCCTGACCCCAGTAGGCTTCGAGCCAGCTGGGCCCCTCCTGTTGCTGACCACTCCTTGAGGCGCGCGGGAACAGTGCGCGCTGTCGACGACTTGGGCTTGGTCCGGACAGTTACCGGACGGTCGGACAGCGAGCTACCCATGGCGTTCATAAGCCTTTGAAATTCCCACGAAGATATAATTAACAAAGAAAATATACTGTTTTTTTTGTACTTGCTGTTATTTAATGTTAGGTCGATTTATTTAAAAACTGACCAACTACGACTCAGACCACCACATTAGGGATTCCATACTATAATATTTAAATCGAGTAAAAACCGCTGACAAAGTAGGTACCGTTCTTGTATGGGTACCCCTTTATTTTTAACTTTAAGTATTTTAATTTTATTATTTGTTAATGTAGAAAAAAAGGAAAGGTTAAAAAGGTTGACTAGTAGAGAATGCATTGTTGCATTAAGTCCGCTTATGTATGTACATGAAGTTTAAATAAATAAATGTAGCGGCAGTAAAAATACACATTCCGTGTTTTCAAAACTCAACCTCTTACGGTTTATGAGATACAGACCGCTGACAGATGGACGAACGGACTGACGGTAAGTACGTAACGGTAACGGTGGTAACGGTGGTACCCTAAAAATGAATTCATAGTAGGTAATTTTTTTCCAGTTATATTATTATACGTAAATATATGCTTTTGGGGGCCATTGAATTTAAATTTTCAGACTGCGGGGTTTTTCTCATAGCGGAGGTTATTCATAGTGATGAACACAATGACCCCTTGTAAGATTTTGCGTAGATTACACGTTATATAAGACTTGTTACGTTTAGTACCTAAGTCCTAAATGTTAGTTTAACATTGAGGAAGTACATCTGGAAGGATGGAAGGTCTTCGTTATCTGATCGTAACTTTGTGACGGGACATTAAGGTATCAGCTTCATCTTGAATGCTGATCAATAGGTTAACACTCAGGCAGAATTGAAATTGGACGGATAAATGGAAACACGTCGAGAGATAGATTTGATCATACTAAGTTAGCATAGGTACGATTTGCCCTCAACTGAATTAAAATTCAATTTAAAAAACGAATGTTTAAAATTCATGATACGTTTTTTCCATTTTTGAATGGGTATCAGAACATGATCGCACGGTTGGCGGAGCGGTTGGGCGACTGACTGCGTGTCGCAGGTTCGATTCCCGCAAGGAATAAATATTTTTTTGGCCCACAGATAGCTGTTTCGGGTCTGGATGTCTAGTATATGAGTTTGTATGTTTGTGAACGAACCCACGATACAGGAGTTCTAGTGTGAAGCATTCTTTTTGAAAGAAAAGAACAAACGAGTATCAGAAAATCCTTTGGATTTTTTATTGATTAACAGCTTACATCGGATTATTCCGACAAAAGATTTCGTGTCCTATTCGCCAGGGTCATTTATTTGCGAGTAAGTAATCCATCTCGTAAGTAGCTCTTCAATCCCCATAGGTGACAGAAGAGTTGACAAGATATAGTATTTGGTCGTGGATATGCGACCTTGGCGGAATAAACGCGAATGTTTGTCGGATTTAGCCGACGTTTAATTCATTAAACCCCAAGTGTTCGCTCTTTCATTGTCTTTCTATTGTGTCTCTTATTACGGCATTCGAAAGGTTGAAGGTAAACCCTCATCATCAACATCATCATATCAGCCGAAAGACGTCCACTGCTGGACATAGGCCTCCCCAAGCGTCGCCACAACAACCGGTCCTGTGCGCTACGCATCCATCGGATTCTTGCGACCCTGACCAGGTCATCGGTCCACCTTGTTGGAGGCCTTCCGACGCTGCGTCTTCCGGTTCGAGGTCGACACTCCAGAACATTTCGTCCCCATCGACCACCTGTTCTACGTGCAATGTGCCCTGCCCAAAATCCTAGTTATAGTTAATTTTAAACAATATCCACCAACCTTGTCTTGTGTCATTAGTTGTTTCGTACATTCCAGGATCTTGTTTGCTTCCTTCGGGTTCTTTCTATCTATCAATATCGATCCACAGAGATATGTGACTATGCCTAGTGGTCCAGTCCAGATTACTTCTTTTTTGGCAATAAGATACAGTTTTCGTACCAAATACCACGCATTGTTTAATCCTGAAATTAGTAAATTAATGTATTAGGTATAAAGAACTACATTAGACCGACGCACGCCCTAAATCTGTATAAATATTTTATATTTATTAGTTTCTTATTTGTTTTTTTTATTTATGTATTGTATTTTTATTTTATTTTTACATTGTTCTTTAAGTTATTGTACACTGTCAGCCCGAAATATTTTCTTTTCGTTTAAGTCTATCAAAAGGTTGTCTGGTAGAAATTGCCCTGTGCAATAAGACCGCCTATTGTACACTTATATAATACAACGCGCACGTTAAATGCGCAAAACCTGAAAATAGTTTGATCAGAATAACGAGCTGAACCAATTAAACCACTTTTTAATAGGTATAGGTTACATTTTTGAAGAAAATCTTCATTTAAAATATCGCCCTGTCTATTTATGAATAGGTCAAGCCATCACGTGCGCAAATTCGCCGAAATAGGTAAACAAACACAAATGGTTGTAGTCCAATCAAATTTTCAATCAATCTTGAGATAATAAAAGCTCTTATTTTAATGCAGGTATTCATTTTAAACAAACTAAAACTGCACATAAAACCTGTTTTTTTTTTTCACAGTATTAGGTCAATTAAATTAAAAATCATTTGGGATGTCTGAGGTTTTGCGCATTAACTTTACACGTATTTGTAAATGTTTGTCCTTTATGAAGTTAAGGTGTGCAATAAAGTTATATAATATAATATAATAATAGTTCTTATGTGATTATGTGAATATTACATGTTTGCTAAAGAGACTTTGACCCCTGAGTTTGTTTCGGTGTTTGTTCTCAGGGTATTCAGCTTGGTAACACCGGCCTCATGTAGTTTAAACTGAAGAAAAAATTTACTTGTTAAAGTACTTTTTAAATCCTATTTTCAAAATAAATCCTTTATCCAATTAACAATATTCAAACTTTCATAATTGAATCTCCTGAAAGTACAGTCATTGATTGTTTTACTTATCATGTTCAGGACTGCAATTAATTTTTATCATTGCATTGTAAAATCTAGCAATAGTAACATGGTTTAGTGACAAGAAAATACTGGATAAATCTATAGTTACATTAAAAAAAAAAATACTTCAGGCAAACAGAACATAAGTAAGTCCATGCTATTGGATACATCCAGCAACATGTCTGCTACAGCAATGTCTGATATACCTAAGGACCGCAGCGAGTGTCACAAGAACTGAGGTGCTATTCTCTAAGAAAACAGCCTTGAGCGCAGCGCTGCCCGCAGCGATGAGTCGAGAGCGTATTACATAGAATTAACAACCCAATGTATAGGGGCCTTGGATTGTTAATCCAATGCACCTATTTGGATTTCGTCGCTGCGGCCAGTGCTGCGCTCAAGGCTGTTTTTTTTAGAGCACACCTGAACTAGGAAGTCTTGCATCGCGCAATTGAAGTTCTTCGTGCGATTTGAACGTATACAATAGCCCGAAATCGATAGGTGAATCGGGCAGTTGCCGAGATCAGACATAACCTCCATCTGGTCAAAGAATCATCCCTTTTCAACGGAGGTGAATGGGCCTTGGCCTTTGTTTGGCTGTTACACCCTGCGCACCAGGCATGCGTACCGCTTATGTATGACGGTGTGGAAACAATCAGAGCGTGCTTCCGCAAACATGTTCCTGTTAGTGGAGAATCCAGACTCAATCATACCTGCTATATCCAGAACTGACTGGTGGTTGCTAATGATGACAGCTCCTCGGTCTTCCGCTAATATTTCCCCATTCCGTATGTGCCACTCCAATCCGTATATCTTCGTAATGTGTTTCATCAGGCTCGATGTGAACCTGAAATATGACAGTTCTTACTTATTGAAGGGTAAACGAAGATGCACTGCACTTGACGGCTCTTACAATAGTTAAGGTATTTGAAATAGCTTGGTTTTTAACAGTGAGGATCTCGATTTGGAAACTGATCGAGGATCTCATTCTTTGTTGAACAGGCAAGTCATTAAGAGCTGCACATTATGTGGTGTAGCACACCCCAGAAGGGGGAGAATTGAAATGAGTACAGAGGGTCTGGAAAAAGAAATGAGTTAATAAAGCACGTTCCGGTAGAGCAAGCTGTAAAGACATACGCAGTCACGCAATTGTCGGGTTTGTCTCCAATGCCTCAAGCCATAGGCGGGGAGGAACCTACAGTGGTGGGAGGTGGTATTTGACTAGATCAGAATCGATGGCTTGTCGTGTTCCACGCGCGCCTCCTACAGCATGAGTGATGGTCCCGCTAGGTCTGATGCCTGCCAGGCCCGCAGGATTGTTCGAAAGAGTCACCGTGGCCTTGAAACGCAAAGGGCAGCTGGATGAACACAGGTGGTTCTTAGTCAGTAAAAGTCTGACACTCCTCGCTTGACCTTGAGTAGGAAGGAAGTGTAACTAAATAAAAAAATAAAAGGACTTCACTTTTTTGCCATATAAATAATGCTGTTTGTATTGTTTTGTTTGTGTTTAGCTGTTTTCCACCGGTTGCATTTCGGGGATTTTTATTTAGTTTCACCTGTCCCGAGGTTTATCTGTAATCAAATCTTGTAAATTAAATTTGATCCACTTCCCGGTTATCGATTGAGCTGAACTTTTGCAAGCATGTGTAAATCAGATGACCATACAAAATTATTATGACATGGAATTGATCTAATGATGGAACAGGAAGGTGGCTATAGAAACTCGGTAGTTAAACGACACAAACCCATCGAGTTTAGGCTCGTATGATTCGTCTTGACGAGTATTAATTATGTAAATATACCTTGCTATAAAAGCTTCCTATAAAAAAATATTTTCATTAAAAACTTGTTCTGATGGTCTTGTTAACTATTTTCATGGGATTAGAACAGTGAAAATAATATACCAGTCGCTAATGTCAGCATTGGCAGAACTTGTTCAAAGATTTGGATCTAGATCAAAGGTACATTTGTTCTCTTTTTAGGTACTTACAGTCCATTGCTGTGATGTTTTGGTCTGAACAACAAAAATGGCATAACTATCATCGATGTTAAAGTCAGTAACAGATAATACAAAAACATTTTTAGATGGAATTTTAATTTTATAAATTCACTTTTAAGGACACTTTTAAATCGAAGTAAGAAAACAATCACTGTTAAGGATATTAAAATCTTGGACAACATTTTGCCAATTGTCAAAGGTTTTTTTTTTAAAATTGAACACGTAGTTTATTTGTTTAAATGAAGGAGAGCGGAGATTGGGCGTCAAGTTCTCAAAAACAGTGATCCGATTAATGAGCCTGCAACGATTTCAACGCCGGCTGAATACTGTTATTCAAGTAGATATGTTATTCCTTAAATAAGTTTATTTAATCATTGTACTTATGTACGTTACAGTCAAAATTATTAATTGGTCAAAACCACTTTTAACTGAAAAAGATGATCAGATTTTTTTTTGACCAGTTGAGATTTAAAATGAGATATTACTAACATTTACTAAAATACCCGTACCCCTAGTTAAGTTGATAATCTGCAATCGTTAACGCTAGTAGAAAACTTCAAATGTACGGGAATGATGTCATCTCAACGCTCAATCGTGCTCAGAACAAAGGAATCGGGGGCGTGGCCAACTCGTTGGACGCAACAGAAACGGTAGTAACTTGGCTAGGGGGGCTGGAAGATTTCTTTACTCCTCTACCTCGCTGTCATCTGGAAATGTGCCCAGAAGACTGGAAGCATTGCCACGTTGGTTGGCAATGCTTAATTTTTGGGCAAAAAACGAGCTAGCCTTCTAGTTTTCCTTTAGGAATTTCGTTCATTATCTCAAACGTTGCATATTTTTTGAATTGCAAAACAAAAGCGTTAATTCAATAAGAGTTTTGACTGAAGCCATTCAAAATTAGTTCTGACTAATTTAGACTACTGACTGTAACACATACAACGAACTGCTGGTTTAGTGTGAGTGGTGTAGCAGAAACTATACAAATATACTTAATTATACTTAGCAGGTACAATTACTACCTGCTTTAGTTAAATATCTGTGAGTAGTTTCAGTAATCAATATAAATACAGATTGCAGAAATGAGTGGTACTTATGTGGATACTAATATGTAGGTTAGGTCATTGAATCGTTATTTTATCAGTTAAAGATGTATTAGTTTGGTCACCGCTGATTACAATGATATTAACAAAATAACAATGTAATGAATTTTTTTCAGGATTTTTCTTCAACTTTTCCTCTAAATACTTATCCGTTTTCTTTTGCCTTCACAGACTGTTGTACTGTCCTGTTATTGTATTGCTTGCTTTTGCGCAAACCTGTCCCGATCCTTTTTAACCAACTTAATAATAAGGAGAAATTCGGTTGTATTTTTTTATGTTTGTTACCGCGGAATTCCGTCGTTTATGGACTCATATTTTATTTTTTATAAATTTTGGAAGTCTGTGTTAAATAACAAACAGATAATATCAGTCGGTTATTATTTTTTTTAAATATTTTTTATGCTTTCATAGGGTCAGGTCTTTTATCTTTTGCCTATTTAGATATAGACATTGCCTTGTTTTCTTATGGGCATAAATAAAAACCGTATTTATCTGCTTGGGCACTGGCATTTTCCTGCTTCCTAATGCCTGTTTAGGCACCGACAGAGTCCCGTTTAGTTTGACTGATTTATATTCACCAACAATTTTTTTTACTCTGGCTACAGAAACAAAAAAAAATATACTTATTGTTTGTCTGGGCATTTAATTAATAACGCAAAACAACAAATTATCTTTATTTTATTTATGTTTACACAAAGTAGAAGGCAATATTTTTTACAGATCAACCGGTTTCTGCTTTGTAAGTATGTCTGTTTGTTTTGATTTGTTTGCAAAATATTCTTGTGATAGGATTTAATGGATATAAAGGGCATTAAAAAAAAAATTGAAACGAAGCCGCACTGACTCACGACACTTAGTCCGGTTACTGAAGATATAAATATCGCTCTCTCAAAAATAGTTAACTGGCTTAATGTTAATATTAAGTTAAAACTTATTAATTTTATGATGCCTCATGTCGGGTAAGTGGAAACTTGTCTGCTAATAAAGGGTAAAGATGAAAAAATCTCTACAGCATAATTCGCCTAACAAAATTAGTTGAAGCACTCCACCCTAAGCCTGTATAGTTTACTCTAACTTATTTAATTTCTAAGTATTCAATTGTGGGGCAGTAGCGCGGATATCCAGGTAACTTTGGTTTTGCAGAAAAGGGCTATTCGTTCAATTTAAAAATTAACTCCTCGGTACTCCCTCAGGGAAAGATATTAATATAATGATTGCAGATAGCCTCTACGAGAACAAGACGGTGCTCTACCTAAGTGGGGCAGACCTTCACCGTATGCTCCACCGTGTAATCCATATTATTCACCTATGTTAACAAATAAACGATTATTATTATTAACCCAATATAATATACTTCTTCGGTGTGTAAAAATCATCTAGAAGACATCCCCACCCTGGGGCGGAGCGATAGTGTCATACTTTTAATGATTGAAAAAACCACTCCGTGCCTTTTATACCTGGACCGAGCCTTCCTTTCTCCTTGGCCCCAGTAGGCTTCGCCCTGCTGGGCCCTAACGGTTGCTGACAACTTCTTGAGGCGCGCGGGAACAGTACCTACCTACGCGCCGTCGTCGACTTATATTTATTGTGTTAACAATTAGTTGAAAATGACGTAATTACGGTGTTATAATGTCTGAAAGAAAAAACTTGCAGTTCGTTTGTTTTTTCATTGATGACGCACTTTAAACTTAAGTTTGACGTAATAACGTAGCTGTAAAAAAAAAGAGATTTGTAATAGAAAATGAATGATAACATCTAAAAGTGCGAGTCGGACTCGCGCACTGAGGGCTCCGTGCAAACTACAATTACCGAATGGAGTCTCGAAGTTTTCCGAACTGCAAATTTTTTTTTGTGATGTAGGCAACAATAAATTTACTTTTTTTAGGTTTATTCCTATACCTGTGCTATAAGACCTTGCTTTGTGCCTTTCAGGATTCTGGGTCAGCGGGAAGTACCTTTTAAACGATCTTTGATAGTATCAAAATATACGTTTTTTTGCGACCTAAACAGCCGTATCTTTTTTATTCGTTAACTTAGAAGTTTCACAGCTTGAAGGTACCGCAGACCTGAGTAAATGGTTTTTATTTCAACTCAATACCTTCACGCGTTCTCGGGATAAAGGGTCTTGACCGACAGACAGACAGACGGACGGACGGGCAACAAATTGATCCTATAAGGGTTCAGTTTTTCCTTTTGAGGTACGGAACCCTAAAAATAATAATTATTGATTTTAATGATTTTATAATATTTCAATTTCGGCTTTTTTCAGCAAAAGCGATTTTTTTACAAAAATCCGTTCAGTGGACACGAGTTCCAAGGTATAAAAATTCCATTCATGGCTGGATAGACCTAATGGCTAAATGGGCTGCAGCCCAGGGCCCCGTGAATGTAAAAGGCCCCCAGGCTTCATTGAAAACAATCGACAATATGGCTGGATTGGTTCGATAAAAACTTTTTAGAAAAAATGGAGTAGATAGTACTGTTTCAAGTGTTTCAATTATATGATGCAGTATGTGTCAACGCTGCTTATTTGGTCACGGTCAGGTCAATACATTGGTTTCTAAAAATCACTCAAAATTAGTCTTTAAGTTCGGCCTTGTCCAAAGTACCTAAATTTAAAAAACTTGTAAGTAACTGTCCCCGCACATGAGCTTCAAAAAAACGCAGCTTCAAGCTTCATTTTGAGGCGGCCTTTTTTGTGGACAAAAACGCTTGAAGCGGCTTCAAACTTCACCGGACACAAGCGGTGTCGCGCGCTTTAGCTGTTTTTTGCGGCCGCTTCTAGCTTTTTTTGTGGCTGCGTTTTTTTAAGGCCCATGCGCGGGGCAGTTAGCCTCAGTAATTTATTTATTTAGGTACTTACTTTCTTTTGAATGGTTGTCGAAGAGGCGCACTTTGCGAAAAATAGAAAATTGATCTTAGACAAAATGGCAATAACTTTGAATAATTAGGTGGGTCCCCAAAGTGTTAGCTCATCATCATCATCATCAGCCTTTTTAATGTTCCCGCTGTTGGGACTCAGGCCTCCTCTCTAGGAGAGGGAATGGGCCGTAATCCACCACGCAAAACTCAACCAATTAACGGTCCGTCCCTGAATCCACTACAAATCAAGCGAGTGGTTTTTTTTATTTTGGTGGGAAATCGCCCAATGACTTTCCCACTTTTGGGTGAAGCAGGAGGGCGAGTCAGACTTTTACTGACTAAAACCTACTCTTGTTCCTTCTTTGCATGTATTTCAGGACCCCGGGGTTCATTTTCACTTAACCTATGGTCCCAGTGGGCTTCGACTTCACTGGGCTACGAATTAAAGTAAGTGTCTTTTTCAACATAAAATTACATTTTATTGAACACTAGCGACCCGCCCCAGCTTCGCTCGGGTACATATAAACCTTCCTCTTGAATCACTCGATCTATTAAAAAAAAAACCGCACCAAAATCCGTTGCGTAGTTTTAAAGATTTAAGCGTACATAGGGATGTAGAAAGAAAAAACAAAGAAAGAAAGAAAACATGTTTATTCTGCCCGTATAGACACACAGATAATAGGGACAGAAAAAGGGACTTTGTTTTATACTATGCAGTGATATACTTAAAACTGTATGCTTTGAATCGGTTCGAGTGCTCAAAATATCCAAGTGTCAAAGGATCGAAAGTCTGTTCGAATTTATCAGAATTTATCATATTAAGAAAATGCTGCATCTAGTCTAGAACTGCGTTGATCACAATCTATCCTAATTATAAAACAAATTATCCTTATCAAGAGCGAATTTAATTATCCATTGTTATTACCACACCTACGTCTTCACCGTAATTGCCAGTATTAAAAACTCAGTTTTTATCAACTTAAAAATTATAATGTTTTATATTTATCTTTACACGAATCTGTTAAATGTCAGTATGAAGCTGATTTATGGAAGTGTGGGTTACGCTCCAAGAACAAAGAAAAAAATCGCAATACAAATATTTCGTAAAAAGCTTGCATCGCATCAGTGTTTTTTACATGGGATATAATTGTATGACGTCTCCCTGAGTGGCGATAGTGGGTATCAGACTTTTTACTTAGTAAAACCCAGTGTTTATTTACCGTCCCTTTGCGAGGGCGATGGTAATGTTTTCGAACAATTCAGCTTTGACAGGAATCGGCCGCAACTGGCCCCTTTTAAATTTTACTGTGTAAAAACTACTCAACGTCGATTCGGGTTTCGTCCTTATTGGACGGCTAGACGATGATCTATCCATTGCTCGCCATCCGTTGGCGCGCGCCCACGGTGTAAGCTTGGATCACTTGAAGATCAGAACGCGTTATGGCTTTATTGCAAAAACGCTTTATGATTGTGGCAGTTATTTTAAGTGTCACGACGCGATATTGGCGTTCAAAAACAGCCATACAAAGTATTGTGAGCTTATTTCCGCTCATTTAGCGATTTCAGTCTTTGAGCGTAACATAATTCGCACACCGGGTGCATAAGTAACAAATGACGTTTTTTTCAGGAGATCGATATAAAAGTTGTTGTTTCACACTAGCGTTCACAAAAACCCGCCAAAACCACAACGAAATTTACGCCCTCATTAGGTCATTTTAGGAGTTACATTTATGATATAGTCGCACAGGATGTAGACGTTATTTCTTTCTTTCTTTCATGTTTGACGTCATTTGTTATCAATAACTCATTTTAGCAATTTTAGCATTAACGGCATTATTGCACCCGGTGATTATGTGTATTGTGAACGGACTAGCGGACTTCCTACTTTGTATGAGAGTACGAATTTCCTAGAAGACTTTCTATTGAGGAATGTCCTGGCAACAACCAAAACAATGCGCACAGTACTCACAAGTTAATGCTAAGGACAGGGCTACGGAAAAACTCCTGGAAATGGATTTTTTGTGAAAATTGACGGCATTGTTTCTTTCAAAAGGTACAAACTACGAGCTAAGAATATTTAATTACATAAAATACAACAAAGATGGCTTATAATGAAGCTTGGGATCACTTCGAATACCAGAGGAATAATAAAACGTTATTAACTGCCGTAATAAGAACGGCTAACTGTTCATAAAGGAATCCGTTAATTAAAATAAAACTATGTTCTAATACTAATGTTTGGGTAAAAATTTGTTATTTATTTACAGTGCTTTACGCACCAATTACTAGGTGTATCAACAATTGATCAATATTAATTGACTGTATATACTCAATTTCTTTATAGCATTAGGTATATAAATTAATGCATTAGCACATGTGTGAGTAAGTACTGTATATCTAAAAATACCATTTACTGGATGTCTTAGACTTAATATGGCCTGGCGAGGATTGTCATGCTTGCTTTCAGACAGAGCCACCTGGGTTTGCAGGTGCTAAGACAAAGAAAGCAATTCAGAATTGCAACTAAGAATCTAAAAATAAATTGTGAGTTGGCTGCGTTATATACAACGTGTAACGTTAAATGCGCAAAACCTGAAATTAGTTTGATCAGAATAACGAGCAGAATCAATTAAACCACTTTTTAATATAGGTTACATTTTTCAAAAAAATCTTAATTGATAACGTCGACCTGTCTATTTATGATAGAGGTCAAGCTCTCATGTGTGCAAACTCGCCCAAATAAGTAAACAAACACAAATAGTTGTAAATCCAATCAAATTTTCTCATACACGGGATAATAAAAGTTCTTATTTCAATGCAGATATGAATTTTAAACCAACTAAAACTGCACATGAAACCTTTAATTATTTTATTTATGTTTTTTTCTCACATAATTAGGTCAATTGAATTAAAAATCATTTGGGGTGTCTGAGGTTTTGCGCATTTAACGTTACAGGTTGTATAGGTACTACAGAAGCCAAAGAAGGTAAACGAATTTATGCTTTTAATCTTTTTGCAGCTTGAAATAAATCATCAGACTAATAAAAAAATGTAAAGTAGCAGAAGACAGAAGTCGATACACCTGTAAGGCATTTGATACCATAAAACTTAACGATGTTACACGAACTATCAAAAAGTTTTGCATGCTATTACCGTGATGATAAAATATCGACGATATCAAAGCAATAAAGCGCTACGAAAATGTATTTTAAAAGTTTTTATAAAAGTTCTGTTAGAAAATAAGACTAGAATGAGTTGAAACTGTTCGTGCGAAGTTGTGTTAGTCGTTTATTGTATACGACACCTAAGTTTGATCTTTCACTGTTACCGTCACGACCCGACACTTGTCGACAATATGGTACCTACAATTATTATTAAGTATCTATTTAAGTTCAAGTTATAAATAGTTTATTTAACAATCTACAAGTTATTTACATAACTAGATGCAAGTTTTTCTGACTGACTGAGTTCTTGACAATTCAAAAGTGCCTGTAAATGGTTTATTTGATATAAAATACTTTGAATCTAACTTACCTAATCAGCCCTTTCTTAGCAGTGGGAACATTAGATATAATATCTAATGATAGTCCATAATCTACAACGCGGGTTCAGTGCAGGTTGGTGAATGTCACATGTCTTCAATTTTTGGTTCTAGGACATGCCGATTTCCTCACGTTTTGAGAGTAACGGTGATGAAATCCTAACTAATATTATAAAAGCGAAAGTGAGTTTGTTTGTTACGTCTTCACGCCTAAATGGCAAAACCGATTTTGATGAAACTTAGTACACGGATAGACCATGTTTTGGAATAAAGGACATAGGATACTTTTTATCCCGGAAGTATGTTCTCTTGAGATAATTTTCTGCTATCACGCGGGCGAAGCCGCTGGGAGCAGCTAGTAATTTATACAAAGTAATGCGCCTGTTTGGCTTTGTTCCCGCGACCTGCATCTCGTCAGTCGGGGCCATTGCCACTTGGCGACCACTGCTCTCTGTAACAAATATTCATACACACTCCCAAACATTAAAAAAAGCCTTCGCTCGATAACTGTAAAGGAGTTAGTCCATAGTTTCTTAACGGTTGACGTCCATTGTAATCACAATAGAGTCATTAGTAGCATTTTAGTCTATAAATAATCTACATCGTGTTGCGATTAGATCTAAAAATAAAGTTTGTTTTATTACTTTTCTTTTGTTTATGGTTGTGTTGACCTCTGTAAAGGTCCTTAGTCGATGTAAATGCCCACATAACAGATAAGTGGTGATATAATGGTAGGGGCTGAAGTTTGATCTACAACTGGCTCCAATAATATCTACAAGTTCTTTACATACCTATTTATACAAATATAGAATAAATATGACCAGGACGTAGGTACATGGATAAAAGGTACCCATGACGTGTGGCAAGCTCCAGCCAACACATGAGTAAATAAACCGTACTTCAGCTGTTGAGGCGTGATTGATTAACAAAAATAAATTTTACAGATCCACATTATTATTGTCATATCACTATAATACACTTTTATTTTTAAAAATCGAAGGGCACGATATTTCAATGAAAAAAGGATCGACGTCAATAAATACCTGACAGTTTAGTTTACTCGATAATCAATGCAAAAATTTAAATTTAAATTTTTGAATTTTCATTCAATTTAGATAGAATTTGCTTTCATTCAATTTGTATTTTCTCTGAATTTCTTGTGTAAATACCTTATTTGTTTTTGTATAAAGTATGGTTTTTTTAACTGAGTTCTGATCTGAGCGGTGCATGGTTTTTAACTAATAGTCCGGTCAATTTAGATATCCGAGTTACAAAAATTCGCACCCGGCAGGAAATTGTTCAAAACACCATCATAAATGAAATTTCCTTTTATAGTTCCGTCACAATATGCACATGTTTTCACGCCGCCTTTGAGGTAGAGCAAAGGCAAACGGTAACGTGAAATCGTGTGCATATTGTGACGATTACCTCTTACAGCTTTTTGAATCATTATTCTCAAAAATGGTAGCTCTTAGGAAAAAAGTATTGAGACATTATTGTAGAATCTACAATAACGTCTCAGATCTGATCTGAGCTAATCTTTGATGCAAATCTTTGCTGAAAATCTACAACAGAGCTGAAAGCTCGTTTTGTGACCTTTCACCCAGAATATTTTTTTTAGAAATCGTTTGTCTTGGTATGGTCATGTAAAGAGGAGAGATGAAACGCATGTTGTTAAAAGAGTTATGAATTTACATGTGGAAGGACGGAGAGGGAGAGGGAGGCCAAAGAAAAGATGGATGGATGGTGTGAGAAGTGATATAAATGAAAAGGGAGTTAGTGATAGCGTGACGAGTGACAGGACAGAATGGAAGAAAAAACAGGTTGCGCCGACCCCAAATAAAACGGGATAAGGGCAGGAAGATGATGATGAGGTGTCTGATAGACAAGGACTTTATAGATTTCATTTATGTTTTGAATAAGTGTGATTTATCTTTATTTGTAAGTATTTAGAGATAATATTATATAAGTATGTTTATCAGTTGTCTAGTACTCATAGCACAAGCTCTGCTTAATTTGGGGCTAGATGGCGTTGTATGATAGTTGTGGAATATTATAATTCATACAATTAATTAAATACATACGTCAGAAGTAAAAACTGTCTATTTATTATGAGAAGATTGTAGGTATAGAGACTTTTTTTCTTGGATTAATAAACTTGAAACTTGGTACAAATTTTAATCAAAATGTATAAAAAGACTGTCATTAATGGTTATTTAAACTACCCTCAAAATACGGTTTAAAGATGGTTTTTATGATACCATTCTCGCGAACGAAGTCGCTGGTATAGTACTAGTATATATAGGACAGCGTCCGGGACAGGGTCAAAGGGTCTTCAATATATTAGGAACGCTTGGCTGACTTTTAAACATCTAATCAAATTATATCTTTGCATTAGTAGGTATATGGCTCCGAAACGTGGTCGCTTACAATGGGCCTCATCAGAAGACTTAGTCACCCAAAGGGTAATGGAAAGGGCAATTCTCGGATTTTCTTTGCGTGATCGAATCAGGAATGAGAATGTCCGCAGAAGAACCAAGGTTACCGACATAGCACGAAGACTCGTCAAACTTAAGTGGCAATGGACAAGGCATTGTTCGCAGAACAGATGGCGATTGGGGCCGATGGATGCGAGACGCACAGGACCGTTCATTGTGGCGACACTTGGGGGAGGCCTATGGCCAACTGAGTGTACGTCTTTAGGCCGAAATGATAAACTATTCAAGATTTTTGCCCTTTTAAAAAACAAGTTTTATAATTTTTTTATAACTTTCCAATATTTCCGTAATGTGCGTGTTTAAAATCGTGAGTTAGAGTCAGTATCGCGATTTTTTTTTAACGAGCCAACTCATTTATATCCTGTTTAGATTTTTACCCGGGCCCTTTAGTAGAATTTACAACCATGTTTGCTTAATTCGGCACTACGTTTATCAAGTGCTATATCCCATATTGACACGCACTCACTTTACTTCAAATCCTACTGCAGCAGTGGCGATCTATTGAGTAAATGAAGTATTTAATCCCTAAACATAATTCAAAATAAGGTTAGAATAGAATTATCAAACGCTGGTTAATACTGTTCAAAGTTAGTGTCTTATTTAGTTGAAAATACTATTTAATCTGTTAAAATATTAGCGGCGCTCTCGGTCGGAGTAGTTTGCAAACTACTCGACTCTTCTATTCTGAACAGACTAAGTAATATAATTAGAGATGTGCCGTTGCCGGCAATATTGCCCGAAGTGGGAATTTTGCTGGCAATATTGCCACCAATATTCAAATTCGAGAACAAATTTCTTTCTTTTTCTCTCTTTTTCTTTCTTTTCTTCTGTTTGGGGTTGAAACATTAGGGCCATGGCGTCCGAGCGCTTATCGAGTTGTTAGGGATATTAGCAAACGGTTGGTCGACACTTCGCGTGACCAGCGGGCTGGGCTTTTCTTCGGTCAACGAATCAGCTTTGCTATCCAGGGTGGCAATGCTGCCAGCGTTCTGGGCACATTTCCCATTGACATTGATGTGGACGAATTTTTATGCCTTATGCCTTATGAGTTTTCCCCGTTTTTCAGCCATTTTACCTATTAAATTTATAATATTTAATAGTTAAGAATTATATATTTATAAAGATTATTGTAGCTCATGAATTAAATTAAATAACATATTTTTGCTATCGAAAAGTAAATCTGAATCGGACCAGTACTTTCAGAAATTACTTCAAGCAATAGTGCCGGCAATATTGCCACCAATATTCCCACTTCTCGGCAATATTGCCGGCAATGGCACATCTCTAAATATAATAGTTTTAAACAAACTAGTTATTTAGGCACATATTTAGGTGGAGAGTGTTACTATGAGTACCTACTTTAACTTAGCATTTAGGGCGTGTAGTCCATTATCTATTAAATGACTCTTATGTTGAAGAACTGTAATAAAGTGAGTGTTTGTCTACTACTCTTTCTAATGCATTTGTTGTGTTTTACCTGGTAAAGAAGGTCAGTAAACGTAACTATAGTTTTAAATTACCTAAGCAGATGACCTCTTCTCAACATTTTAGGATTTTTTAGGTGAGAAATCATTCAATGACAGCTCCGCCTTTGGACGGAGTGGAAGGGGTGTCAGACTTTTACTGACTAAACCCACTCTTGTTCCTTCTTTGCCTTCGTTCCAGGGGTCCGGAGGTTCTCTTTAGCACAGCTCATAGCCCCATAGTCCCCGCTCGGGCCCCTTCGGTTTTATTGACATTTTGATGCGCGCGAGAAACACTACGCGCCGTAACATTTTGGGATGGGCTTTAAGTTTAACCAGATATGGCTCAATACCGCAAATCAAGTAGAGCAGAAGTGACTTTGAGGAAACGGACCCGATTTAAGGTTGTTGGCCGTGGGTTTTAATCTAAGCAGGCGAAAACGCCTGCTTAGAAGACTTACTGTTTTTTTTATTTTTATTAATAATAGGCTCGCGTTTGACCACCATCTCACCTGATGGTAAGCGATGATGTGGTCGACGATGGAGCACGCTTGCCTAGAAGTAACTAACCTGTTGACTTAAAGACCCCCAAGTAGTAGCCATCGGGAAACACAGACTTCGGCAGGGAATTCCACTCTTTGGCTGTACGCAAAATAAATGTGTTCCCAAAACGCTTTGTGCGTATGGGTGGGATGTCAACCATGTACCGGTGACGCAACGCCGTACGTCTTGTGGTCCGATGATGGAACGGACTTGGCAGAATTAGATTGTGCAATTCCAGTGCACACTCCCCGAAATGTAAACGATAGAAAACCGACAGACTAGCAACTCGGCGGCGATGCTCAAGGCTTTGGAGTTTCGACTCCACAAGTGCATCATTGCCGATGATTCTCTTGGCTCGCCTCTCAAGCGACTCCAGCGCATCAAGCTGGTATTTGGCACATCCATCCCAAAGATGAGAACAGTACTCCATACTCGATCGAACTTGGGCTTGATAAAGATTGAGCAGCTGTTCCGGCGTGAAGTACCGTCCCACCTTTGCTAAGATCCCCAATTTTTTGTAAGTGTAATTAATATTTTCAAAACAGTGAAGAAAAACATCGTGAAGAAACCGACATTTTCTAGAACCAAGACTTATGAAGTCCACCTAACTGCACGGGGCTTGCTAAGGTGGTGGATAACGGTGCATGTTTTTTACGCTACGCCGCCACGGCATCCTAGTGTGTCACGGCCCTTATGGCCACCGATCTGGAACTGTACGATGTAGAAGATAGAACCAATAGAATATCTGCTTATCTAATGGTGTTTTTAATATCGTGCCGAATTCATCACGCATGCGGATTTGCTCCACATGCGTAACCTACAAGTACCTATTTATTGTAATGCGAGGAATAAGCACGCACGCAGTACGCGTGCGGGGCGGGGTTATCCCGCACGACTGATGAAATCCGCATGATAATAAAAACGCCCTAAATTAGGTGGTATTATATAGCATAGCATAGTCAGCCTTATATCTAATGTTCCCACTGCTGGGACTCAGGCCTCGTCTCAAGTAGAGGTAATAGGCCGAAATTCACCACGCGAGCCCAGTGCGGGTTGGTGGATGTTACATGTCTGCGAATTTTTGGTTCTAGGACATGCCGGTTTTGTTACGATGTTTTCCTTCACAGTTTTGAGAGCATTGGTAATCAAATAAATTACACAAAGTAAAGCGCCTGGCTAGGTTTGAACCGGCGACCTACAATTCGTAAGTTGGGGTCATTACCACTCGGCTACCACTGCACTCAAAAAAATAGGTGTAAGTCAATAAAAACCAAACAGTGTAAACACAAATTATATTAATTCATTTACTAATTAATTAATCATTTAGAAGCATAAGTTAACATAACCAATTACTTTTTTACACTTATTATCTACCTAATTGTAACAAGATATAATATTCCTTCAGTCATGGTTCCTATCCTACTAGGGTGAAGGGGTAGTCAGCTGGTAGAGCGCTAACAACCTCCTTGGATAACTCCTTATATGTTACTGTCATTTGTTGGTGGACCTTGTTGATCAGTTCCGGTACATCATCCATGGTCATACCTACCGTGGGTATGGGTTCTAGGCACTGGATGACTACGTGTCCTGAGAAAGAATAAAATAATAGTATAATAATTGAAAAACATTTATCTAGGTAAAAGTCTTGGCTTGAGGTTCTAGTTTTTCGAAAATGTCTTTTAAACGCGACACATTTACTTGAAAACCTTCTCATATTCCTACTGTTTTTAAGCTGGCAATGTATTGCATTTCACACTAGAGTGTGAAATGCAAAGTGTGGGGGATAAGGCCCCACCATACTTTTTATATATTTTGTACCAGCCCTCACTGATCGCGCCGCCGGTACGACAGACACTGCAGGCGCCGCAACCGCCAGCCGGATGCGGAGGTCAGAGAGGCGGAGCTGTATGAGGGGTACAGAGAGGCAAAGCGCACCCTCCGAACGGAGATAAAGCGGGCCAAACTCGAGGCCCGCAACGTGTGGCTGGGGTCTCTGAACGCGGATCCGTGGGGGCGCCCGTACAAATTGGTACGGGACAAGCTACGCCCCTGGGCTCCGCCGCTGACTCAGAGTCTCCGGCCCCAACTCGTGGAGGGTGTGGTAACCACTCTGTTCCCTGCGCGAGGGGAACACTCCCCCCCGCCCATGGCTCCGCCCCCGCCAGCAGTGTCTGACGCGGACCACAACAGCGACGACGACGATAACGCTCCAGAGGTGACCGAGGTAGAGGTGAGAGTGGCGGTGCGAAGGTTGAGTGCCAAGAACACCGCCCCAGGACCCGACGGCTTGCCAGGGAAAGCCTGGGTCCTGGCCATGGAGACTCTCGGGCCTCGACTAAGAGGGCTCTTCAGCGCATGTATGGAGAGGGGCCAGTTTCCACTTCGCTGGAAGAGGGGGAAACTGGTCCTCATCGCGAAGCCAGGGCGCCCTGCGGACTCTCCGTCCGCGTACCGGCCCATTGTGCGGCTCGACGAGGTGGGCAAGCTCTTTGAAAGAGTCATTGCAAACCGCCTCGTCGCGCGGCTAACACGGGTGGGGCCGGACTTGTCGGACGGACAGTTCGGCTTTCGCAGGGCGCGCTCTACGGTGGACGCCATCATGCGCGTGCGAGCCCTCACGACAGG
This sequence comes from Mythimna lalbum, assembly GCA_949319445.1. Classification (NCBI taxonomy): domain Eukaryota; kingdom Metazoa; phylum Arthropoda; class Insecta; order Lepidoptera; family Noctuidae; genus Mythimna; species Mythimna lalbum. Next base: position 15,989,341 of record OX439346.1, on the reverse strand, counting down.
GGTTGCGGTGTCCCGGGGCAGGAGTGTCGTGGCAGTGTCCTTGGACATTGCCAACGCGTTCAACTCCCTGCCCTGGAGTACGATCCGGAGGGCACTCCGGTACCACCGGGTGCCCGAATACCTCTGTCGAGTGGTCGAGGCTTACCTGTCGGACAGGTCCATTATCTACCCCGGTCACCAGGGAGAGTGGAAACGTCGAGAGATGTCGTGCGGTGTTCCGCAGGGGTCGGTTCTAGGCCCACCCTTGTGGAACATCGGCTACGACTACGTGCTGCGCGGCGACCTCCCTGACGGGGTCAGCGTGGTCTGCTACGCAGACGACACGCTGGTTCTAGCGCAGGGAGAGTCGCACCAGGCGGCGGTCGCTCTAACGACACGCGGGGTTGCGATAGTCGTTGGTAGGATCCAGGAGTTGGGACTCGAGGTGGCGCTGCACAAATCTGAGGCCATGTTTTTCCACGGCCCTCGGAATGCGCCACCATCAGACTCCCAACTTACGGTAGGAGGAGTTCCCATCGGCGTCGGGTCGACGATGAAGTACCTGGGACTCGTTCTCGACAGCCGATGGAATTTCGGAGAACACTTCCGACGTTTGGCTCCCAAACTCAACCGGGCCGGGGCTGCTCTCAAGCGGCTCCTGCCCAACCTTGGGGGTCCAGACGCCTCCTGCCGGAGGCTCTACGCGGGAATCGTTCGGTCCATGGCCCTCTACGGGGCGCCGGTGTGGGCGCCGTCGCTGGCAAAGCGACCGGCGTCCATACTGAACGCCTGCCAGAGGGTCATGGCAATACGGATGGTGCGGGGTTACCGCACGATCTCCCGCGAAGCGGCGAGCCTTCTGGCTGGCCTACCACCGTGGGATCTGGAGGCAACAGTCCTTGCACACATGCACGATAAGCGCGTGGAGATGCAACGCCGGGGTGAAAGTCCACTACCCCGACAGGTCGAGGTATGGCGGACAGAGCTCCGGCGGGATCTCACGGTAAAATGGCGTCAGCGACTATCGCAACCCAGTGCTGGGCACGCCACAATTATGGCGGTAAGTCCCCTCTTTGAGGCGTGGCTGGAAAGACCTCACGGCGTCCTTACCTTCCGCATGACGCAGGTCCTCACCGGACATGGCAAATTCGGGAGGTTCCTGCATCGGATTCGAGCGGAAGAGACGCCCGGGTGCCGCCACTGTGCGGAACGCCCGGAGGACACGGTGGAGCACACAGTAGAGGTGTGCCCTGCTTGGGCGGAGCAACGCCGTGCCCTCGTGGGGGCGATCGGCGGCGGAGACCTCTCGCGCCGGGCCTTGGTTCAGGCCATGGTCCGGAGCGAGGAGGAGTGGCAGGCGGTCGCCTCCTTCTGCGAAGCAGTAATGCTAGCAAAGGAGGAGGCAGACCGCATCAGGCAACGGCGCCCCCGCCGCCGCCGCCGGGATTCCGATCCCGATTTCCAGCCACCGTAGACGCGGGCTCGCGGACGGCGAGCCATGGGTAGCTCGCTGTCCGATCGTCCGGTAACTGTCCGGACCGAGCCAAGGCGTCGACGGCGCGCACTGTTCCCGCGCGCCTCAAGGAGTTGTCAGCAACAGGAGGGGCCCATCTGGGTCGAAGCCTACCGGGGTCGGGGTTATCCGAAAGGAAACTAGAGCCCCGGTATGAAGGCTAGAAGGAACGGCGCGGGGTTTTTAGTCAGTAAGACTCTGACACTGTCTCCCGCTCCACCCAAGAGCGGGTTTCGTCAATGATGATTTTCCCCGTCGACAGAAAAAAAAAAAGAAGCCCTCACTGATCGCCGAGCCCTATAAAGGGCTGTTTTTCACAATAAATATTACGTTTCTAAAGAAAACTTCAGAAACATAATATTTAATAGTAATAATTTCCTTGAAAATATAATAATAAGTAAAAACTTAAATTGCTATTGCAGTTTCTCGGCTCACAAACGACATCACCTTCGGCTCGGGCGTATATTCCACCTCGGCTGCAATGACAAACTATGCCAACTTGTATCTAAGTATATTGTAGTACGTTTTCAGTTCAATTTATTTCAAATTGATACATGTTGCAGAAAGAATTTTAAAGGCGCCATCTTGGTTGAAATCTTAGCTCTACAAATATTAACTGGAGCCATTCGTAGACATGTCCTGTCGACATCATAGATGGCGGGTTTAGTGTTTATACGTTACTCTGAACATGTAAATATAATGTTGCAGAACAGAACAGAAGAGAAATTGTAGCAAATACTACCTAAAAACTACTGAAACTGTTCTAGTTTTATGGCAAACAGTAAAAGAAACAAGAAAAAGAGGTAAACATTAATGCAGCCGACTCTACTAGATAAGGTACTGTTGTTAGCTTGTGTGGTCTAAGGTACTTTCAACAAAAGAATCCTTTGTGAGAGAATTCTAAAAATATTTCCGTAAATTCGTTCCTCTGAATATTTTCAGTTACACAGGGGAAGTTTTGTGTGGATTGTGATGGAGCTGCCACTGCTAAGAAGATTAAAGTCCAAATTAGAATATAGATAGGCTACTTTTTGTGCGGAGCGGAAGGGTCACGGGAATTTTGATCTTTCAGATTGAAGTTGCAAAGTAAGATAGGCCGTAAAATCCTTTTTATTAGTTGACTTTAGGATTGCAATGTACGTGGACAAAATTTTCAATAGAATGCGAAAGATAAGTGACTATGATAAGGACGACTCTTTTAGAATTTTGAGCAGCATTTCTCACACCTTATTCTGAAAAAAAAATTACATATTTCGGGCGTAGTAATATTTTTTTTTAGGTGGGAAAATCATCTAATGATATTTCCCACCTTTGGGTAGAGCAGTAGGGTGTGTCAGACTTTTATTGACTAAAAACCCCTTCGTCCCGGAGCTGGGTTTCACTTTCACACTACCCATGGGGCCTAGTTATGTAAAGCGTCAATAATAATAAATATTTGTATTTTGTCAATATAAATATTTCCATATCAGAGGACAATGAATAAGGATGGAGGCTCACCTTTATTGAAAATGTATTTCTTCTTATTTATGAAATAGTAGGGTGAGAACACGACGGGGATGATGGGCACCTGAGCGGTCACCGCTATGTTGAACGCGCCCTTCTTGAAAGGCTGAAGCTTTGTATAATCTTTGTTTCGCGTACCTTCAGGGAACAACCAAATCTTCGTCTGTAAAAAATAAATTATTCGCTTTACAAACAATTTTTAACATTCCTTTAATATTTTTTTTTTCGTTTTCTAGAGAGACGTCTGTCCGAATTACCTTAGGATATTTTTTGACAGCTGCGATCTTTGTGTTCGCCTTGATCAAAGCTGAGCTGTTTATTATTTTGATTGTTTTTAGAATATTCTTGGAAACGCTTTGAGATGCTTTGTAAATTAATGGAATAATTCTTTTATTTTTGTGAACTTATTTTATGACATGATTTTGGTTTGACATCTTATATTTTTAGTTTTAAAGCAAATTACCATTATTATTTAGTAAATAGATATATTGGTACATTGAAACTATGCAAAAAAAGTTTACAAGTGCGAGTTGGAATCACGCACGGAGGGTTCCTTACCATCCCTACTTCCCTACTAATATTATAAATGCGAAAGTAACTCTGTCTGTCTGTCTGTCTGTCTGTTACGCTTTCACGCAAAAACTACTGAACGGATTTAGATCAAATTTGGTAGGTAGGTAGAAGAGACACTGGAATAACACATAGACTACCTATAATTCCACTGCTGAGCACGGGTCTCTGCCCGCGCGATATAAACTGTAGTCCACGCGGGCGAAGCCGCGGGCGGGAAGCGAGTTAGCTATAAAAACGGCAAAAAAAAACATGTCTGTAGCTTGTAAAAATCTTTTAAATATTTATTTTATTTTGATTTTAATATTTATTGTTATAGCGGCAACAGAATACATTATCTGTGAAAATTTCAACTGTCTATCTATCACCGTTCATAAGATACAGCCTGGTGACAGACGGACGGACAGCAAAGTCTTTGTAATAGAGTCCTCTTTTACCCTTTGGGTACGTAACCCTAAAAAATGCTAATTTTATATTATCTACATTTATTTCTAAAACACTTTTGTACAATCCTAATCTGGTTTTCAGAAAAACAACAACAAAAACCGACTGTAACTTGCAAAAAGGAGATTTTACATCTGCGTTATATCCTAGTTCGTTACTGGCGTATTAAGCTGAATTTATAAGTTTAATATTATCCAAGCTTGGAAGCTTCCTCTATTTAATAAATGAGCGCAGTAAGTACGATGTACGAGGTTATAATGTTCACGCCACTATGCCAGGATAAAGGGAGGGAGATAATGTACTATTAATCCTCTCCTTTTTCTGTGAGGAGGTCTAATTTAACTTAACTGGTACTGGTGGTTTTTTTGAGGACAGGAAATTATCAAATAACTTCTCCCGCTCTGGTGGGAGCGAAAGAGATGTCAGACTTTTAAAAACCACCAGCAGCCCTTTGTGTTCTAGTGTCGCAGTGACTCTTTCCAGCAATCTCGCTGCTCCCGTGGAGCCGTCATATTAGGTCATCGGTTTAGCATGTTTCGCCCTTTTCGAGAAGTCACTTCAGAAATACCTAAGCACAAGTATGTGATATAATGCGGTATCATACCTTCGACACTTCAACTTAAAAATTGTCTTTTTCTATTACTACACACAGGAAAGTGATAAGTAGGTACTTAGCTCGATAATAAATGCGGAAAAATATAATTTACGTTTTTCCCTATGCGTGTGAAAAGACAGATTTTAATGGGATTTTCCGTGTTGTTTTTCATTGGAGACCGAAAAAGCTGTATATTATCGTGTTATGCTTAAGGGAGACTGGGCGATAAATTTTATTGCCCAATCCCCGACTCTGTGTTATCGCAGGGAAGTACCAAGTAGATACCAGTAGATAATGTATTGTGATACTAACCTTATTTTTTATCATGACCTCAGAGATCATCTGGAGTTGTTTGTAGGCTTCTTTGGCATTACTCCTGTCTATGAACACGACGCCAGCCAGGTACGCCGAGAAACCAAACGGCCATATATAAAACAATTCCTTCTTAGCAATGGCCGCCATTTTATCCACTACGTCCCATATATTGAACATTCCTGGAAAATATATCAATCGAATATCAATAAAGAAGGTAAATAACAGTTGCAGATATACCTAATATAAATACTTGGAACGTATTTACAATCAATAACTTCAAAGGTGAACGAACTTGTGGTACATACGAGTACATATTACTTGTGCTATGGAATTGAATGTTAATTGCTTTTCGGAATTGGTTTGCACTGGGATAAAAGAAATAGCGTTTATTTCAATATAATTGTTAATTTTGTTTATATTATTCTGCTACTTATTTATCTACCACTGTTTAATGTACATAATAGGTACTTAATTTCCTGGATAAATAAGTTTTGTTTTAATTAAGTACTATTTATTCATTCTAATGTTTTTGTTTCAATTATAAAGACAGACCATTTTTAAATTTTCCTTAGATTTCTAATTATTAATACCAGTTCAGGTTCAGACAGCCTTTATATTCGATTTTTAAATATATTTTTTAGGTTCCTATACAAAATTGCGATGCGATGCGATACGACGCCGCATCGTAGAAATCTGCGATACGATTTTATGCGGCAAAGCATCGGTTTTGGTGTTCATACAAGAATTCGCAAGTTATTGCGATGTGTCGTGCGGGCTTGTTAGAAGGCTTGTCGTGATTTTTACGATGCGATGTCGCATCATATTGATATTTAATAGGTAATGGTATTGTTCATTGACTTTCGAACATGTACTTAATAAAATTCTTAAAGTCATTTGTTCACTGCAAAGAGAATGTGGAGGCTGTTTAGTCTTTGATTCACTTGCAGACCACGCACAGGCTATAATGTTGGGCCTAGAAGTATGAAAATTTAAGTTGAAAAGTTTCTTTTGTATAATGAAGCTCAGCACTAAGATAGGACTTTTGAAAGTTCAAAAGTCCTTGAATAGGTATATAAGCGATTTAGATTTAGAAGTTAACAAAAAAACGAAGAACTAACTCTTAGTAAGTACCTAGATATCTGATACTTTATCATAACATTTCTACACTAATATTATTTAATAAAGAGGTGGGAGTTAAAAGTTTTAAGTAAGTAATGGTCCGATTGGTAATTTATTTTAAGATTAAAAGCTGCATAAGTGGCCCCGCACACGGGCATAAAAAAAAGCCGCTTCAAGCTCCTTTTTGGGGCTCGTGTGCGGCGGTGCCGCCACAAAAAAGCTTGTAGCTGCTTCTAGCTTTTTTGTGCCGGTGCTTTTTTGTGGCGGCCAAAATGCCATATCATTCGCATATTTAATCCTACTTTGATAGAGTCCATTATGATACTGCACGCATGGTCACAAGCTGTCGCGCGCTTTAGCTTTTTTTGTGGCTGCTTCTAGGTTTTTTTGTGGCCAGTGTGCGGGGACACTATTCTTGAATAACATAGACTATATTTTATGTAGGTACGCGGACGAAACCGCGGGGAAAAGCTAGTTCACTAATAAAGTCACAGTTATGTCTGGATCTTATAATTACCTAAGATGTCTAGAGAGCTTTGATGATTGGAGATGATGACGGCTGCTCGATCCTCGGACAGGATCTTCCCGTCTCGCAGATGCCATACCAAGTCATATAACTTAGTCACATGCTTCAGTAATCGCACTGCTATTCTGAAAACAAAAAAAAATATTTCTTTTAACCCTTCAGATACCGTCAATTAGAGACACAATAGTAAGACAATACATGCGCGGCCACCGGTGGTCGCTTGGGGATTCATGAATTAAATTATGTAAATATTATTATTTATAAGATATTAGGTACAACCACGACTTTAAAATACGATGAGATATTTAAAAATATGTGTCAATGTAATACAATAAAATGTATATCTTATGGCTCGTATAATTTCTTGTAGGTACTATAAAGATTGTGTTATTTTATAAAATCACAAGCGTACATAGATTTTTAGCAATCAGACCAGTACTTTCAGATATTACCTCCTACAAACAAAAAAACATAAAAATAAACTTTATCTCTTTATAATATTATCGTGAGTTGTATGGCCGTAATATATTATTATATTTAGACCTATTTTTAGGATAATACAATAAAATAATTACTGGATATAAAAAGATATCCTATTATCTACATAATTTATCAGATAGGTAAATAACAAAAGGACATCATTACTGTGTCAATGTTGATAAAGTTACTACAAAATAGGATTAAAAGGAGCCGATTAAACTAATACCCTTTGCACAAAAAAAGACAAAATAATTACCAATTCAGAAAGAATATCTTTACTATAGACTTTATGTCACCCTTCAAAAATCCTCTAATATCGGATGACGTTGTTTTTATTGCCCCTTTTTGTTCGCGAGCAGCGGTCCGTATTCTATCCGATAGTCCCATGGAGGCAGCTCCATGTGACAACTGACAGTGAGGCGGGTATGATCAACAGCTGTCGTTTCACAGCCTCCAAGAGACTTGCCAGAGGTCTCAATACGCCAAATTATGGCGCATCTCAATGTTAGTGTTCCGTCAGAGACGATAAAGATTGCATAGTTTTTTTATGCACTTGTTCACACAGTCAGGTACATCTGTAGCCCTAGCCAAGTTGCTAATTTGCAATAGTAAACGCTACTACAAAGCTTTAAATGTACGGGATTGACGTCATATCAACGCTCAGTCACGTGGTCAGAACAAAAGAATGGGGGCGTGGCCAACTCGCGAAGCGTTCGACGCAAGCGAAACGGTTGTAACTTGACTAGGGGGGCTGGGCCATTATCTCCCAGTGTGTGCTCCACAAACACATAACACTGACTAGATCCTGACTAGAAAATACGAGTACCTAAGTATGTGTATAGCGCCTAAGGTTTTGCATGAAGACGTTCATCTTAGTTAGGCCAATAGTCAATACGATTGATAAAAGTTGCTTTTTAAAATGAATTAAAAATATATTTAAACAACAGAGGCGGTTCTTAGTTATGTCCTTTCCAATGTTCAGATTTTTTTTTCCAAATTCAGATATTGGCGTGTACATAATACTATGACGACTATGAAGGTCACATATTAATAAGATTGCAAACTGGCATGTTAGTAGAGCTTTTACGGTTTATAGTAATAAAAAAGTTTATTACAACAAGTTTGTTTATTGTTTTTTCTTCCTACAATTTCAATCTCCTCGATTGGAATTGAAGCATGGTAGAAGATTTCACAAAAAGAAAACATAAAGATAATTTTATATTTAAAATATGTTTTAAAGGTTTCTAACAATATAACTAACTAAATTAAACGAAAAGCCTTTTATTCGCGTCTCCACAATACCTTATCAGGATTAATCTTAAAGTCTTTCAGTATTCCTAATTCAAAACTGAATATACCAGCAAGTGCCGCATAATCACCTAGCACTAGGTTTTATATGACCACGAACACAAACTATCTACGAGGAGCCATATGTATTTTTAATTTACTAATGGTTCCGCAGTTAAAGCGAAGATCAACAAAGTGTAACACAATGTTTTTTTACCGTTCCCGTATCAAGCCATCCAATTAAGTACGTTGCATTTAATCTTTATGTCTGTAGTAGCGTGGTACTTTAATATAGAACTACATTAGACTGACGCACATGTGTAATACGCCTAATTTGTACGTAGAACGATGTCGTGTAGCGTGTATCAAGTGTAGCTCTACAAGTCTAGTTTCCATATAAAAATGGAGAATGGCGCGCCCAGATCGGCGTGTGTGATACACGTGTGAGCGGTGTTATCGCTAGTACAAAACTTCAAATGTACGGGAATGACGTCCTCTCGACGCCCAGTCACGTGGTTAGAACAAAAGAATTGGCGACCAGGTCAACTCGAAGCGTTCGACGCAAGCGAAACGGTTGTAACTTGGCTAGGGGGCTGATTTGTACCTAGAACGACGTCGCGTAGCGTCGCTTGGCGTGTATCAAATGTAGCTCTACAAATCTAGTTTCCATATAAAATGTATGGTGACCGACGCGCTCAGACCGGCGTGTGTGGCACACGTGTGAGGAGTGTAGTTCTTTTAACGTTTAAGCTGGAACTACATTAGACCACAGGTGTAACACGCCTGATTTGCACTTAAAACGACGTCGCGTGGTTTAGATCAAGTGTAGCTCTACAAGTCTACTTTCCATGTAAAATGCGTGGAGACCGATGGCGATGGGCTGAGATCGGCGTGTGTGTCACACGTGTGCGGTGTGCGTAATGTGGTTCTAGCCTTAATATGTTATTACAAAAGTAAAACTAAACAAATAAAAATAGATTCAGAAATAAATTAAAAATATAACATTTAGAAATGTGTTAAGTGTAAGTTTATATAACTTACACATACTTTATAATATTTATTTTAAATACGAATTATGAGTCTATAGACTTACTAATCCCACAGTCAAATCACTGCAACGGTTTTGTGGGGAATAGTTTATAATTTATTACAAGCTTTTATTTAGTTTCACCTGTCCCGATGTTTGTCTGTCATCAAATATTGCAAATTAAATTTGATACATTTCCTGGTTATCGATTGAGCTGAAATGTTGCGTACATGTGTAAATCAGAAGACAATGCAATATTATTATTATTTGGAGCTGATCTGATGGACCGAAACTTGGTAGATACACGACACAACCCCATCGAGTTTGGGCTCGTATGATTCATCTTAACGAGTATTCATTATATAGGTATACCGAGCTATAAAAGCTTGCTTTGAAAAAATGATTTTGATTAAAAGCTTGTTTTACTTACCATTTTGGAAAAAATAATAATAGAAATAATAAATAACTCTTTATCGATTCTCTTTGCTCTTTCCTTGATGTTGTTATTGTAATTAAGTGACAGGTCATCTAAAGTTATTGATAATACCTAATGGTAGAACAGTGATCCACGCGCTGTTTGTGTTTAATAAACACAAACGGCCACCAATACGATAACATCGGCCCATCCAATGTTAGCAAGCTGTATTTTCTACAAAGACCTAAGCAATTGATTGGTTCGGACTGATGAGGGAACTTAGTAAACTACCCTCGCTTTCCCTAAGTGGCTTTTACTCCAAAACTTTAGCTTCGTTTATGTGGGGACACATTTAACTTGGGTTTATTTATCGAACTAAAGTTCTTTAGAAAAGTTCATTTGTCTGTTTAAACACAACTTTGAGTCCACTTTCCAGCTGAATGAGGGACCTTTATTTGGGATATTTTTGTTAGATACGAACTTTTGGGTAGTTAGTAATTGTATCTGATCTTCTTTTGATTACCTCCAGACTCCAGTCGACCCAGTTTGCAGAAGGTTTTTAGGAGGACCTTTTTGATTAATATATGTACTAATAATACTTATGGCGACCCACTATTGGTTGTATTCTTTTGGTATTGACGACAGTTATTCAATATCAATACAATTTATTTAATAATATTATTGAATAAAAATGCAATTTTTAATGAACTAAAAATATGTAGGTTACTGATTTATTTATTTCCTTATCCGCAAGAACCTATTTGCAGTAAAAAGACAATCGATAATATATTTTCCTGTTTGTTACATCATATACTATACAGCATGATGACTGATAGGTAGTCGAGTACTTGTTTATCTATAGAGGATAACAAACAAAATGCGTAGATAAGTGTTCCGTTAGGTAGGCTGAGTAATCCTATTGTAAGAAATGATTTGTTTTTTTTTTTATATAAGTAAGTATATTATATTGTTTTTTTTTTTGGTATCCCATTTCCACTCACTTTCGACCATGGCCAGGGCCCGGCGCGAAAAGAGGATACTGCGTGTTTGTTAAAAAAGTCTTTGTATTTGCTTTACTTATAATTAAAGAAAGTAGATTAGATGTAATATTTTTAAGTATCTATTATTAATCTATTGTGCTTGACACTGAAAATAATCTCATTTGATTAAATACTAGCTTTTCCCGTGGCTTAACCTACGGAAACTGCATTTTTTGCATTTATTTATGAAGAACGTACAAAAAAACACAATACATAAGCAATATAGTTTTAAGTTCCTGCATGCTGTGAATACTTATATTCTAAAATTAAAATATGAACGTAGAATTCATATTTTAGCTTTAGTTCTTAAGTAAAGCCTATCTAGTATTTTCCAACATGAAAAGTGGCTTATGACAATTAGTGATACACAAGTTTTCTATCAGTCAGTGAACTATCGTCATCAGATCAGTATCTCCTAAAACCATCAAGACAAGGTCACCTGGTAGGCGGTAAGTCCCCTCTTTGAGGCGTGGCTGGAAAGACCTCACGGCGTTCTTACCTTCCGCATGACGCTGGTCCTCACCGGACATGGCAAGTTCGGGAGGTTCCTGCATCGGATTCAAGCGGAAAAGACGCCCGGGTGTCGCCACTGTGCGCAACACCCGGAGGACACGGTGGAGCACACCGTCGAGGTGTGCCCTGCCTGGGCAGAGCATCGCCGTGCCCTCGTGGGGGCGATCGGCGGCGGAGACCTCTCGCGCCGGGCCATGGTCGAGGCCATGGTCCGGAGCGAGGAGGAATGGCAGGCGGTCGCCTCCTTCTGCGAAGCAGTAATGCTTGCAAAGGAGGAGGCCGACCGCATCAGGCAACGGCGCCCTCGCCGCCGTCGCCGGGATTCCAATCCCGATTTCCGGCCACCGTAGACGCGGGCTCGCGGACGGCGAGCCATGGGTAGCTCGCTGTCCGATCGTCCGGTAATGGACCGAGTCCAAGACGTCGACTGCGCGCACTGTTTCCGCGCGCCTCAAGGAGTTGTCAGCAGCAGGAGGGGCCCAGCTGGGTCGAAGCCTACTGGGGACAGGGTTGTCCGAAAGGGAGCTCGTGCCCCGGTATGAAGGCTAGAAGGAACGGCGCGGGGTTTTTAGTCAGTAAGAGTCTGACACTATCTCCCGCTCCACCCAAGAGCGGGTTTTGTCAAAGATGATTTTCCCCGTCGACAAAAAAAAAAAGGTCACCTGGTAGCAAATGCCCAAGCCATTACGTCCACCTTAGTGTAATGTATTTTACTTGTGCATACAGTTTTCATCACACTCAAGATAGAACTACACTGCACACACGTGTGTCACGTACGCCAATCTGGGCGCGTCGGTCTCCATACATTTTATATGGAAACTAGACTTGCAGAGCTACACTAGGTCCACGTCACGCGACGTCGTTCTACGTACAAATCAGGCGTGGTCCACGTGTGCGTCGGTCTAATGTAGCTTAATATTATGAAGGTGAAAATGTCTATGTATGTGTACATTCGAATGTTTGTTACTACTTCACGTGCAAACGGGTTTGGAGACTTTTAGGAATAAGATGTAGGATATTTTCCACCCCGGGAGTATCTTATAATAAACTAGCTTTTATCCGCGGCTTCACCAGCGTTAATTAGCCTATGTCCGTCTCCAGGGTCCCAAATATCTTTGTAACAAAATTCATCAAAATCGGTTTTGTCATTTAGGCGTGCAGACGTAACAAACAAACAAACAAACTCACTTTCGCTTTTATAATATTAGTAAGGACTTCTACTTTCACGCAGGTGAAGTCACTAGTAGAAGTTATTACTTAAACGTACTCTACATCTTTGTAATTTAAATTCAGAAAGGCTACATTATCACTTTCCGTCAGATGAGTTAGTGGTCAAGAGCAAGCCTATCAATAATAAAAAAAAGGTTGCGTATTATGCTGATACATGATTTTAAAGATTCAATGTCAACAAACCGACCCCGGGTCAGTCAGTGTGTAGAATTTATTGATAATAATTCATTAATGCAGAATGTTATGAGAAGTGTGTGTCGACATATAATGTATTAGAAGGCCGTTATATTGATATTATAATTTTGAACATTAAAGGCCAACGTTGCCAATATTTAATCACAGTATAAAGATTATAATTATTATACACAATGATTATATTATCTTTGATTGTTAAGTGTTAGATAAAATGTTCGTGATAATTCTTGTATACCTGTATACCTACCATTATTTACAATTTTTTATAAGCCTATGCGACTTGAACGTTTTTTCCGTTTCTACTTTCATTATATCAAAATAAAGAAAAACGCAATCTAGCATTTTCTTTGGTTTCCACTTTCTTTTTGCTTTAGTTTATTTTCCGTTACAGTTTGCCTTTGACCTTTGACTTTGACCATTATTGGCAAGTTGGCAACATTAAAAGGTCGGTAATATTGAAAAAAGAACTTTCGTTTTCTTCAAAAGTGAAACCAAATGTTTTCAAATGTTCCTGGTTTCTAGTGTTGGTTTTATTCTTAACCCCGTCTTAATCAACCCTTTGCAAACCAACAAAAACATCAAAATATGATTTAAAAAAAAAAACATATTTTGTTGTTTTATGATAGTAAACTATTTTTTTTTGTATAGTACAGTGCCTCAGTATATGCTTCCCCTAAATAGAATTTTGTGTTTTTTTTTGCAATTTGTTTTTGGTAATAATTACAAAAAAAAATATATATTTATTACATGTACATAACATGTAATAAATATATAAATTTTTTATTACATGTTATGTACATGTAATAAATTTATAAATATCGATGTAAATTTTTAAATATATTTAACGTAGTTATTATTCTATTTTTTGAGTTTTAATTAATTTTCTATAAAAATTTCGACTTCCGCGTATACTTTGTTCATACCAGGTTTTTAACTTTTTGACAGCTGCTTTAGATCTCAACTGTTGTAGATTACGTAAAAATTAACTTAAAAATGCGTCATAAAAGAAGAAATATGCAAATCTTCTTGAGTTATCTTATTTTATAACTTCTTATACACGTTATAACATCGTAATTATGTCAGTTTAAAAAAAGGATATTTCTATGAGTAGGTATGAAATACATTTATTATGTATTTTTGCATAATTATGAAATTGTCAGATTTTTGACCAGATAATTGAGCCGTCATTACCTTGACTTGACTTGGAATTAGAACTTAAAATAAACTTTACATTTGAAGTTATCTTTCTTCAAAATCAGTTACTTATTTTTATGGTTTTTGTTTGTCTGTAAAATTAATTTAAGAAAACTAGTTTTATTTTGAACTAGTGACCAACCTTGGCTTTGCAATAAAAAAAATCCAAAATATATTATTGCATAAAGGTCTACATATGCACTTATAAAACTTCAGAAGCTAGTGCATGGTTCTAATTATATAATTATATAAGAACTGGAAAGAAACTCCAGGTCTATTCTTAAAAAAAATGCAAATTAAGAACAGAAACCTTCCTGGTTTATCCTTGTTTCTAATAATGAGAACTACGTCAACGTGTTCTAGGAGTTATCGGATCAACAGAAAGACAGACGCAGTAAGCATTTTGTTATATGTATCCTTACCAATATTATGAAAGCGAAAGTGAGTTTGTTTGTTAAGTCTTCACGCCTAAATGGCAGAACCGATTTTGATGAATTTTGGCACAGAAATAGTTGGGTCCGATTTTAATGAATTTTGGTACAGAGATAGACGGACAAAGGCTAATTAAAAAAAAAACAAATATTTTTATTAAATTAAAGAATATTGATAAATGCGGTCGAAGCCGCGGGTAAAAGCTAGTACTATATAAAAAAATGTTTTGTTCCGATGTTCTGTTAATGCTGTATTTATTGCCGATTAATATCTTAGAACAAAATAGTTACGATTTTGAGCTACTTGACTAAGAAAAAAAATAATGTTTAAGTTACTAAACACATATTATTTTTTGTATTTAGTTGAAATCTTTACTCTATTGTATTTCTTTACATTTTTCACTTCATTGTTACTATAAATTATAGTTATCGCAATTAGCAATTGATGGGTAAACATTTTTGTTTTAACAATGCCATCGAAAAGGTTTACAAAAATCTATTCAGTAAAATCTGAATCCGAGAATTTCGCATTTTTTTTTTTGTCTTATAGCAATACACTACTGTTACCACAGAACAAAGAAAAAAAGAAAAAAAAAAGCGTTGTTATTTTAATTTATGAATCCCCAAGCGACCACCGGTGGCCGCGCATCTATTGTCTTACTATTGTGTTTCTAATTGACGGTATCTGAAGGGTTAAACAATGTTAGTAAACCTAAAAATTAAACCAAATTAAAATAACTCAAATTTATTTCACTTACTTGGAATTTCTCACATTTTTGGGACTCAACAGAAAGTAAGGCCAAATCACAGCTGCCAACAGCGAAGTAGCAAAATAGAATATACAGAAATTAAAATAAAACTTTACTTTATTGGGACCCGTGTCATGCAACTTTTTGAGTATATACGTCATCACACAGATTACCGTAAATATAAATATTTTGTACCACATTTTGATTGTCCTTGTCAGCACCAAACGCACATTCGATCCACGTTATGTTTGTGCCCATACTGAATTAATTACTTTATCACGCCATTTATGTTTTGTATCTCTAGGATTCTGCGGAAGCAAGGGCAAACCGCAATTGATTTTATGAATGAGACTGTCAATATTATAGGTGCTATGGGTTCTGTAGAGACCAACAAGTCAAGTTTTCAATCATTATCTTTTATCTTTTTTCAATCATTATCTTTTATCTTTTTGAGTACCTACTATCCTACTACAGGTACTGTGATAATATGTGAAGATAAAAGTACACAAATTAGATTATTATTGAGTGTATCACAAATTGTACAGCATTATGCTGAGATAGGTGTCCTTTGGGCCTCAGACAGGCTTTTTAATGTTGTTGTTTTTTTAATAGTGGTTTTATAGATTAGTTACTTTTTTATTCTATTTATTTTATATCGTATTTATCCGCTAACTCATCTTAAATCCTTATAAGGTACTTTGATATAGTTTATTAATAAATACACATCTTCATTGTCATATTTTCAGCCGAAAGACGTCCACTGTTGGATATAGGCCTTCCCCAAGTATCGCCACAATGAACGGTCCTGTGCGTCTCGCATCCATCGGTGATAAATACATACTTATTAATTTTATAAAAGCGAAAGTTTGTGAATATATGTGTGTGTGTGTACATATTATGTTTGTTACTTCTTCACGCTTCAATGGCTAAAGGGCACACGGGTAGACCTTGTCCTAGAATAGCACTTACTTAGGTTTTATCCAGGGAGTATGTTCCTTTCGGTAAATTTTGTACTAGGTATCACGCGGGCGAAGCTACTGGCAGCAACTAGTAAATAGATTCGAGTCCACAACAAAGAAGATTACAGCAAACATACTCAATGTTTTTCTGCATCATAAAACTAGCTTTCGATCGATTTTTATCGCATAAACATAGACATTGTGAAGTGCAATGACTTTCTATTCCATAGATTGGTATCACACTTGCAAGGTGTTGCCGATGTTACGGTATTATACCTATAATACCTTTTTTATGGTGGGTAAAATCATCCAATGACAACCCCCGCTCCCGGGCGGAGCGGGAGATAGTGTCAAACTCTTACAGACTAAAAGCTCACCCCGTTCCTTCAAGCGTTTAGCTGGGCCTCTCTTGTTGCTGACAACTCCTTGAGGCGTGCGGGAACAGTGCACGCCGTCGACGTCTTGGGCTCGGTCTGGACAGTTACCGGACGGTCGGACAGCGAGCTACCCATGGCTCGCCGTCCGCAAGCACAGTTACCGGACGGTCAGACAGCGACCCATAGCTCGCCGAAATCGTGATCGGAATCCTGGTGGCGGCGAGAGCACCCTTTTGCTAGCATTACTGCTTCGCAGGAGACGACCGCCTGCCAATCTCCCTCGCTTCGGACCATGGCCTGAACCAAGACCCGTCGCGAGATGTCTCCGCCGCCGATACCTATAATAGCTTGTTTTCTATTACATTGCATCCATTGTCAACACTGTAGTCGTATAAAAACGAAAACATTACATACATCTTTATTCCAATAAATATTAGGGTCGAAACGGGAAAGTGAACAAATCCTAATAAATAAAGTTACTTGTTTTTCCCGTGGTTTCACTCCCGTGCGTGACCGATCCGAAAGGAAACGTGCACTTTTCTGGTATAAATCGTACCGTTTTTTTTAAATATAATATCTTGTAGGTGAAAGAATTCTCGTAATATAATATATAACGTAATATAATCAGTATTCCAAAGATTACTCTCCATGAACAAACAAAAACAAGCTCTAAATGAATATCTTTTTTTTTCAAAGCTTTTATAGCATACCTATATAATTAACACTCGTCAAGACGAATCACACGAGCCCAAACTCGATGGGGTTGAGTTATTTAACTACCAAGTTCCTATAGCCACTTAGCCACCTTCCGGTTTCATCATCAGATCAGCTCTTTGTCATAATAATTTTGCATTGTCATCTAATTTACACATGCTTGCAAAATTTCAGCTCAATTGGTCACCGGTAATTTACAAGATTTGATGACAGACAAACATCAGGATAGGTGAAACTGAATAAAAGCTTGTAAAAACTAAACGGTATTTTTTATTGGTAGTAGGTACAATACAACAACAGTCGTATTGTTTGTGACTGATTTCTTTTGTTGCTTCAATATTCATCTACACTAATATTTTAAGGAGCCTAGGTAACGTTTGTTTTTTTATTTGTAGGAGGTAATCTCTGAAAGTAATGGTCCAATTGTTAATTTTTTTCCTATAAACAATACAACAAACTTTACCTAAATTATACATATAAGTATAGACATATCCAAAATACAAAAACTATGAGGATAACTGATACTATAACCGCTCTTGTATAAATTGCAGAACACAACAGGCAAGCCAAAGTGAAATTTTTTTAAAACCTTCTTAATCGAACTGTCAAATCAGCTTCCTTTCCACAAAAAGTGCCAAAAAACGTTCGCTACGGAAATGTACCGAACTGTTGAAAGATTGATGCGAATCGCGCCCCCGGGCCTGGCTCGATATCAACCAGCTCTGACGTCATCTTAGGGCTGGTGCACGAGGAGCCATAGCTTTAGTATAGTACAGCCCCCCTAGCCAAATTATAACCGTTTCTAGACTCTTGTGTCGAACGCCTCCAGTTGGCCACGCCTCCGATTCCTTTGTTCTGACCGCGTGATTGAGCGTTGAGATGACGTTAGAACAAAAAATCGGAGGCGTGGACAACTCGAGGCGTTCGACTCAAGAGAATAGAATAGAAACAGTTGTAAGTTGGCTTGGGGAGGCAGGTACTAATCAGTATCGCAAACGCTGTCCAAAGTACAACTTGACATTCGAATCCCCCAGGACTTTGTGCTTAGGGATTATGTCTTGGGAAGTTTTAATCCTCTGTTAGATAAAGTACCTATTGTTGGGTTCTACAGGCCTTTCAAGTTTGCCAATGATGTTTTTTCTTTTCATGGAGTACGTTCACAAACATGTAGACTAAGTCAAAGACAAAACGTGACAAACCCAAGACAAGACACTCGACACTCGGACCCGAAACAGCTATCAGCAGCATCAGCACCAGCTTTTTTAATGAATCAGGCCTCCTCTCTAGGAGAGGGAATGGGCCGTAATTCACCACGCTGGCCAGTGCGGGTTGGTGATTGTCACATGTCTTCGAATTTTTGGTTCTAGGACATGCCGGTTTCCTCACGATGTTTTCCTTCACCGTTTTGAGATCAGTGTTAATGAAATAAATGACACAAAGCAGAACAGCTATGCCATGCAAGTATTTGTTTCTTGCGGGAACCGAATCTGCGGCACGTAGCGCAGCAGCTGATTGCTCAACCGCAGCCAAACCGTGCCGTACCTGTACTGGGCTTGACGGAACCAAGTGGTGCAATTCCGAAGCACACTCCTCGAAATGAAAACGACAGAAATCCAACTGGTTAGCAACTCGGCGTCCATGCTCAAGACTTTGGAGTTTTGACTTGACAAGTGCATTATAGCTGATGATATTTTTGGTTCGTTTCTCAATGGACTCAAGAACATCAAGCTGATGATAAAGATGAGAGCAGTATTCCCATTTTTTTCTTCCGTGTGTACTCCACACACGATTGAACTTGTGCCTTATCGAAGGTCTGAAGTTTGAGGTTGAACTGCCAAAACTGCCACACAATTGCATTAAATTGATTGAAAGATATTCGGGTAGTTTGTACTCGTATTATTTAGGCCTACTCTTCACAGACGCGTGGCTTCATAGACGCATGTTCGTCATTATACGCAGATATGTTTAATGTATGCCTGCTTACAACTTAAATACAAAACTATGTAACTTTGTCGATGAAGCGGCAACGAAAACGACTTTACCGCTTCAGCGAGCAGCGTAGCGTCAGCGTATCTAAGGGTAAAGTGTAAGCAAACGATCGCAGTATGCAACCGCCCTTACATCAAATCAAGTTTGCAACGTTATATCCTCATCGCTAGATAACGCCGTTACCGTATCTATGTTATCGTGCCGCTCACCTACGCACGCGGCTCTACGACGCTGATTACAGATAACGTTCACTTTTATTGACGACAGTTTAACGACGAGTCTTTTTTGTTTAACACTTTTTGATTGGCCCACCTTTTTTGTTCGTCAGGTAGGTAAGGGCAGATATTGCAAAGTTTTTGCCTATACTCATACAGAAAAAACCCTTACTAATATTATAAAAGCGAAAGTGAGTTTGTTTGTTTGTTTGTTACGTCTTCACGCCTCAATGGCTAAACCGATTTTGATGAAACTTGGTATAGGGAATAGGACATAGGATACTTTTTATCCCGGAAGTATGTTCCCTTGGGATAATTTTCTGCTATCACGCGGGCGAAGCCGCTGGGAGCAGCTAGTATTATAATAAGTAACGTTTTTCAATTATCTTCTAGCCGAAAAATATGAGCAGGAACCTTCCTGTGTTTTCTAATACGCTTATCTTTGACGCCATTCATGCTACTAATGGGACACACCATGTGCAGTATCCTCAAAGCGTCTACTAGGTTTATGAACAACGTAGTTAGGTACCGAGATGCGGCGACAAAGCAGTCGTCAGCTATGCAGGCCATATACCGATTGACCGACTGCTACAAAGATCTTACGCCGCTGCTACGCCGACACTACGCCGACACTACGCCATTGTTAAATAGGCTACCATTTACTCCTATAGGTATAGTATGGCTACGTCGCGTAGATCCCAGATCGCTGTCATGTAACTTCAACATCGTTGCTACGCAGGCTTGTGAGTGTTGTTAAGTAGGCTTTAAATCGTTGCTACGCTGCCCAGAGTGCACTACGAGGGTTGTAGGCCACTGTTTCGCAGACTCTCCGTTGCTGCTTTGCCGTTACTACGCCGGTGCTACGCATGCCTTTTACATCTGAAATCTCAAGCGTAACTTTACCGTTACACAGTATCTACGGAAAGACAATGAAGAGAATGAAAAATCAAAGAAGATTAGGTATCTATAATGTTGACGCAGATTAGTTCCTTCGATCGGTAACTGTACTTTATTACTTGTGGTAGACACATAGTCGCCAACCAATTAAGCTAATGTTAGTAATTTGCCTGAGATGTTACTATTTTCAAGGTAAATTCTGAGAATATACTGGTTGAAAGAAAAATTAAAAACAACATTCAAGGAACTAGTGCAGGAAGTAAGGAAGTATCTAGAAAGAACATGCGAAATATTTATTCAAATCTTAAATTTTATTGCTTTGATTTAAAGATTAGCAAAATGTATAACAATATAATAAGCATAAATGATTATATAATTCGGCGTAATATTTAAAACCGAAGGTTGCCGTGACCTACAATTCGATAGTAAATAACACAAAGTTTAGTTCTAAGCGTGGCTAATGTCACAAAGTGTGGGCATAAAAGTTTTATGTATCGCGTCGCCTAGTCGTAAACTAGACGTTACGGTAAAGTAACCTACTTTCGAGGCGCGAAAAGCACACATTTCGAGGTTCACAATAAGTACCTATCTCGCTATTTCTATGATAAAGTATTTTTGCGAGAACTATAAACAATCGTATAAAAATATCAAAAACTACCTACCAACTTTTATGGTCAATTACAGTATTTTTGTATTAAGAAGTTAATTAATTTACTAATTAGTAGTGTAATTGAAAAACCTATAAAGTTGACTGTTCTAAGTAGGTATGCTAATTAAGATTTGCATTGTATTTGTTTCTGTGACCATCGTAGTGAGAATGTCATGTAACAACACTATATTGTTATACTGTGTGGTGGCTGTATCGCTGCACTGTGTGGTTTCGTTTCGATCAGGTGCCAAGCCAACGCTTTACCCCGATTACCAGTATCCCATATCATACAGAGACCATGTATACACCTCTTTGACTGAGAACGGGCAGAAATTATTTTTCCCAATAAATATACGTATGTACCTTTTATTTATTAAATCCTAAGTATCCCCCTACACGGGACTCAAAAATAAGCCGCCACAATAAAAAGCTGAAGCGCGCATCAGCTTGTGGAAAGGCGTGCAGTACCATAATGGACTCTGACGAAGAAGGATTAAATACATAAATGGCATGCGGTGGCATCATTCATATAAAAAAATAGAAGCGGCTTCAAGCGTTTTTTTTGTCAGCACCGCTCTATACCACACGAGCTACAAAAAAAGGTCGCCTCAAAAAGAAGCTTGAAGCGGCTTTTTTTTGTGGCGCGTGTGCGGGGACAGTAACTGCTGCCGCGTTAAAGTGGAAAATGGTCCCAAGGGAACCTACTCTTCGTGTGTATCGTGATGGTCTACCCTAGTGCCAAATTTCTTCCAAATCCATTCTGCAGTTCGAGCATGAAGAAGTAACAAACACGCTCACAAACTTTTGAGTTTATAAATATCAGGGTGATTTTTGTTTCTTAATAAGTATTAGTAGTAAGCGTTATTTAGTGTAACTGTGTAACCTATTTAATTCATGAATCCCCAAGCGACCACCGTTGGCCGCGCATCTATTGTCTTACTATTGTGTCTCTAATTGACGGTATCTGAAGGGTTAATTGTTATGACAGTTTTAAAAATAATATATACTTTTAAAACTATAAATAATATAAATTTAAATAGTGTTTAGATGGATGGATAATTTAGATTAATGAATTATTAAACTTATAACAGCATATAAAATTATAAATTTGAATGTCCCAATATTAAATAAGTACAATGTCAAATAATCCACTACGTCATAATCATATTGACTAGAGGTGTTTGTTTTCCCTTATATCTTCTAAATTTTCAGATCCGTCGTGTGCCGCGAAAAATGGTGTGTGTATCAAACGAGGCAAGTGCAGGGAAAAGAAAATGTTGTATATCTCACGCGTGTGCTACTTACGCGACCTGGTGTGCTGCTACAGCGACTACACGGAACCCTTCGTCGAGCACAGCACCAAGTACCCACCAGTTATTCCGAATCTTGATTAGTGAAGATCTTTTTGGATTACGATAATCGAAAAAGAAATCTATTAATAAAATACACAAGATTTCGAACTCTTTAAACTTATTATTTTATAACAATTTAATGTGCCTTTTTATGTTGGGCAAAAATCATCCGATGACAACCCCTGCTCTTGGGTGGAGTGGGAGGTAGTGTCAGACTCTTACTGACTAAAAACCCACCCTGTTCCTTCTAGCCTTCATATCGGGGCTCGAGCTCCTTTTCAGATAACCCTGGCCCGGTATAAAGGAATTTTACATCAGCAAATGTGTCATACAGAATTTCATCCCTTATTGTTTCAGGAATTACTGTTGTAGCCTTACGGTGTCAATTTCCAAATATTCTTTCTATGAAATCTGTAATGTAGATAAGTTAGCTCTTGTATTATACAAATGTTCGTATTTTTAGGCCCAGCGATTTAAGCTGTATACTGCCAGTGAATTATAAGAAATTTAAGATTTTTATTTAGTAGGTGATTTCACTATATTTCTATAGGAAACAATAAATACAGAAAAGTCTTTTGTTTTTGGTTTTCCATTTTTCAGCATATCGATTAATCTGCTCCTCCTAAACCAAAAAATAATATTGTTGTCTCAATAAGAAACTATTTTCAATTGACGTTCATTGTCTATAGCTAGAAGTAAACGTAAGGGTAAATGACTTTAAGACTTTAAATCCAATCGCGTAACAAAACAAAGAGGAAAAAATAAGAAAAAAACACGTCAAGTCCCATGAAGCACGCAGCAGAACTGTGAAACAATCGCAGCCGATGTAAACAACCAATGGGTGATATTTATGGCATTGTTGTGACGAGCACGGCGCGCGCTGCGATATTTTTCCCTCGCGCCTAAATTTTGGTCACGCGCGGGACCTTCACTCGAACCCTAACAAATGCTGTAATAGGAAACTGTTATCCAACAAAAGGCCAAGTGAAATTAAGTTATCGGCACAAATTACGTTTTAGAAGAAGATAAATAAAAGACATTTTATTATCCGACTCCTACTTATAAGAACACTACAACATTTTCCAGTCGACGTGGGTTAGTACCGGACAGGAATTACTGATGTTTCGACCTTTGGAATGTAACGAGATGGTAATTAATGTTGACAGGCCCGTAGCTGGGACTTTGTCTAGACATTGCAAAAGTTTGTAGGTGCGCGAAAACCGGGCCAGCCCAAACAAATGCTAATTTCACGCTTTGAGGGTAACGCGCGGCCGCAGAAGTTATGAAATATGTGTGAATATTAAAGCGATGAGACAGCAACAGCACGGTAATAATATCATACAGTATTCCAACTTCATACAAACGGATGAAACGCGAGCTATACCTACGCGCCTCGGTCGTAGCATGGTCTCGGCATGTAGACAGTCGCGGCCGTCGCAACTGTGCCGCAGTGACGAATGGACACGACGGTTTTTTTTACAATTATCGCGCGATTATTATTAGTTGGTATAATTCAAAGTAAAGACGTGGTATCTTATTTTTAATTATAGTGGTTTATTGTACTATGTGTATGAATAATACTAAAAAAAAAGCATTTTATTTAAATCCACCAATCAAAAAACAACACGCATTTTTATTGATCACTTCCTATTCAATCCACAAAGTATTTTGTTTATATATATAAGTAAGTATATTTACAATCACAAAAAAAAATGGAAACAAACTAGACAAACGTAATTAGAATGCTGGAGGCGGGCAGCCCTATCGCATGTTTAGGTACCGCGCGGCTGTAGGCATTTATTTCAAAGACGGCCGAGTTACAATATACTATTACCGTGAGATACTATTACCGTGGCAACAGAGTACATTTTTGTGTACATATTGCGAGTTCGTAATGAATTACTTATTCAATCGCAAAGCAGTGAAAGTGCTTGTTCGCAGACTAGACTATCTACATATTGACTCGGGGTCAATAACAAGGTCAATATTATATTCTTGAAGAGAAGATCTCCAATTTATTTCCGCGTTCATGACACTTTATCTGGAGCAAAGCAGATAGTAAAAACATATTTTGTATTGTGACGTGTTATGTATGCGATAGTGGATGAGGGCGTGGTATGTTTGTTTAATTTATATTTGTAGATTGTAAATAATAAATTATTGAGTGCCTAAACATTAACGAAATATTGATTCATGTTAGTAGCAACAATGTAGATAGAGAAATTATGTGTTAGTCAATTGTTTTTGCTAAAATCACATTACGTCTGTATTTTTCGAAAGGGTTGCTAGACATATTATAGGTATGTTTTTTTATAGGTATCAAATAACTTTCTTATTCCAGGTGAAGTGAGACGAAGTGTCTGATCGTATTGACTAAGACACACCTGTGTTCCTTTATTACTCTTTGCATTCCAGAGCCGTGGTCCCGGCAGGGTTGAAGCCTTCTGGGGCCATGAGTTTGCTTCTGAAAGGAAAATCCGGTGTCCTGGAATGTAAGACAAAGAAGGAAAATAGGAGTGGATTTTAGTCAGGAAAAGTCTGACACCCTGCTTTACCCTACAGCGGGCGAAGTTATTGGATGATTTCCCACCTAAAAAAAGTCTGCAGTCTTTCCAACAATCCTGGCGACTGAGGTATACCTAAGTCCACTTTTACAGCTTTGCTTAAGTCCCAGAAAAAAGGGGACAGTATAAAAAGCAAAGAAAAATGGCCGCGCCTCGCAGTAAACAAGAGCGATTGGTCTGAAAGTATTAGCATACGAGAGGCTGTCTGTTTATTTTTGTTGTAAGTTCGGAGGCACGCCCACGTATTGTTTGAAACAACGTGTGCAGCACTTTTACAATTTATTACTGGATCGGAAACAGGCGGACCGGTAACATAACCTTGTTTTTTTAAATATCACCGGTAAAGTTTCAAAAGGATTTTTTTTTGTTAAACTGCAATGGGTGAACGTCAAGGCCTCTTCAGCGAAATTGACACTGAATGGTGTTTCAATTTTAAAAGAAGGGTTCTGTAGGTTCGTCGAAGCTATTGAATATGTTAATGGAAACAATCGTTGTTTACACAAGTTGTATTGTTTGTTTGTGTTTATAGTTATTACTTTATTTATACTTTCGTAAGTGTAAATACTACTTTTGAGGTTTTACTTTTTATTGGTGAGATGCCCTCACTGTACCAAATTGTATTTTGTTTATGGTGAACGAAGCTTGAAGGTGGACTTGGGCAAGAAACGTAGCCCCAACATGCCTTCATCATGCTTAACAATATCCACTCTTCTATGAGATATACTTCTTCAATTCCTTTGGAAAACCCTTTCTAAATTTATAAACTCAGTTTTAACGCGACTCCGACGAGTGTTTTCGAGTCCTATTCGCCAGGGTCCTGTATTTGCGACTGAGTACTCGTTTAGCTCTTCAATCTCAGAAGAGCTGATGAGACGGAGTACCTATTTGATCGTGGATGTTCGACCCTGGCGAAATGAACGTGAGAGTATTTGTCGGATATATGAGACATAGGCAGTTAAAAGGTTAAGGTTGACATTCCATAAACAGGAAAACTGTTGACAGAATGAAATGAAAGTTGGTTCAAAAAGAAATGTCCAAAATGTACAGTTTTCTCTACAAATGTTATCGGTACCCTTCCAAATTAATTTATAAGGAAAATCTTTTGGAATCAGCCGTCGGTCGGCTGTCAACAGGGCGACCCTCTTGGCCCAGTCATTTTCAGTTTGGCATTAAGTCGAATCATTCGGCAGCTAAATTCTAAATTCGATTTTTGGTATTTGGATGACTAAACCCTGAAAGGTGATGTCGATACAATGTTAGAAGATTTAATTCTTTGGAAGTATACATTTAATTTACAACAAGTTTAACATTTCGAAATGTGAAATTTACCTTCTACCCGTAAAAATATCCAAATTTATATCCTGGGTTCCTCAATTTCTAATGAATCCTCTCCAACATTGTGTATTTTGTTTTTGTATAGGTATTGTTGTTGTAATCCTCTCCAACATTGTTGATATTTACTATGTCAATAAAAAGTGTGTGTTAGGTATTTAAAAAATATAACACTCATTGAGCAACATAAATGTTGAATTTTTTTAGAGTAAATTAAAAAATTTAATGATGCCTTGAAAATACTTTTTAAAATACATACATGGGCATTCAGCCTTCACACTTATCCAATATACTTGGACAAAATTTACATATAGCCTTCACTCCTCTCATCTATAGGAATGCCAATAATTTTTGAAAAAGTATATCAAACTATTAGGAATATACTTTCTTCATTCTTAAATGTGACCTTGGACGATCGACAACCTCGCATTTTGTGTGTGCTTAGGCGACCTTGTCTTGCGCCACTGCGATGAAGCTGTCAAAAGTAGCCCCTTCTACTGTAACAGGCACAGGCCACATGGTACTTGATCCTAGCATCAAGGGTTTGTCAAGCTCTTGTTACTGCCGGTGTAGGTGGTATGGGGTCGGATTGGTACGTGGCTATGGGAAGCCACCAGGTGGCTTGATGTTGGTGCTAGAGGAGACAGGCCTCTGATGTGGGAAGCAACTTTTGTCGACATCCTTGGGCCATTGCTTGAGTAATCTCTCTTGTTCCAAGTACGGCAGACGGTGCCGGCGCTACCGCTGAGATCCTCAGGCGGTGCAATTACCATATCAGTCAAGCCCCCTCTCCGGCACTCACATCAGCTCCAGCACATTGATAATGCCCTACGAGTTAACAGCAGCTGGAGGCGCTCATGAGCCAAACAAGTTTCTAGCGCACGTGATCTTTTCAAAGATATGTTTTTACCGACTGATCGACACTTTGAGGCACCCGAGGGTTGCCCGAGGGTTATTGGTCCAAGAGTTAGCATTGCTATTCAACGTGGCAATGCTGCCAGTGTTTTGGGCAAGTTTCTGGCGTGATCAGAACAAAGTGATGAAAAGGAGTAGGTACTGCGTGTTTAAGGTTTCCTATACGGACTAAATTTCTACTTATTAAAAAATGTTGGACCATTTCTTTTCTAAGGTAAAACGATTCTTACGTTTGAAAGAGTCAGAACGCTTTCGGTCGTCATCGAAATACCATAATAAAAATGCACGATGTTTTTTATATACTTTTTTTATTTTTATTGGCGATTGGCTAATACTTTTTCAAAAGAGAATGGATGTTTTGGAACTAATGCTCTATCAAATTGTGTCATTTGAAAGGTCATAATAATAGCTAAATTTTTATTGTATGGCGTCAGCTGTCAGACATGTGTTCTATTCTATTGTTGATGGCAAATAGAGCCGATGTCGACTATTCTGCCAATGTCCAAGTAAATTAGAAAAGCAAGTGGTGTATTAATATTAATATTAAAAAATGAAAACGGACAGTAACTGACGACTTAAAATTCTTCGAGTGATACAGTTGCACTTGATGTGTTAGTACTGGACAGACATGTGTTGTAAGGAAAGAATGCCTCATATATACATATACCAATGGATGTCATCTTTGTATACTAGATTTTTATAACATACGATAGATTTCGATCACTAAATGACTTACCACTACGTTCAATTCATCAACACTGAACAACCTCTTTCATCCACATGCATTAATGGTTTTAAAGGTACAATAGATATGTGCACACTCATCAGTACAAGGTACGAATGTCCATACAAAAGCATCCACTATGCAAATATTGTTTATGTTGAAAACCTCGGATTGTATCGACTTTTCATCGAGTGTGTCTCTGTCCAGTCCAATATATAGGCTCGCACATTTTGGTGCGCTGCCCGTGCTGTATATCATTGAATGAAATTTTCACTTTCGTTATATGAACCATGGCTTACTACAGGTGAGTTGCTGACAATATGGACACACTATATTTGGACACAGTGTCCGAATTAACACAATTGATTTTCAATAATTATTTCTGACGATTCGGATATTATTAAATTTATTGAAGCTGTTTAGTACAGTCAGATAAAAAAAATCTTATAGTATAATGTAAACAAAATTGCCTAAAGTATCCGCTTTAAATCCAGCCTAAAATAGTTTTAGTAACGCTTTTTTCCCATATATTATATCTTTTTATCTGACTATACTAAACAGTGTGTGACCGAGTCGTC
This sequence comes from Mythimna lalbum, assembly GCA_949319445.1. Taxonomy (NCBI): domain Eukaryota; kingdom Metazoa; phylum Arthropoda; class Insecta; order Lepidoptera; family Noctuidae; genus Mythimna; species Mythimna lalbum. The sequence continues at coordinate 15,960,951 of OX439346.1, read as the reverse complement.
AGTGAAAAATCATTTATATAAAAATGTGTCAATTCGGACACTGTTAATATGTGTAATCATCATCAACTCTTACACGCGTCTCCTAAAATACATCTGACGAGTGCTAGTGTGTTAAATTGCAGTCCACCCTTGTCTGTGTTAGCCTTTAAATCTTGATTACTAAGCCGAATATTGGACCAGACATACAGAAACCAAGAAAAAAAAAAGAAAAAAAAATGCCTATCTACCGCATGTGACGCGCCTCGCGAGTGCCAAATGTGCCAACTTAAAGCAAAAGCCTAGTTTAAGTCAAACATAAATTAACGTCTATCTAGCGCAGTTACATAACGTCAAGCCAAAAGGCAATAACGGGAACGGCTCCATAGTCGTTTGGTACAACAATATTGTAACCTGTGTACCTGTAACCCATGTAAGTATTGTTAAGTCAGTTCCTGAATATATTATACATAATGCCCTCGAATCATTGAGCGCAGATGGCAAACCTCTGTAGATCTCAATTTAATAGTCTGTAAGAAGAGGGAGCTTTCAGAAATTATCTATTTATGTGAAAGGGGAAACTGACTGGCTGTTGTATCAACACAGCCGAAACTACTGGTCCTGAAAGTGAAGTTTTGCTCAAGGCTTCATTTTATGATGTAGGCGAGTACTAAGAAGGGGTTTTGAAAATGTAACTTGGAAAGGGTTAAAAGGGAGAAATTCGTTTGTATGCAAAATTGTATTCCTTCGACCCATATTCCTGGAACTTAGCATAAGCAGTAACTCAAAGGGGCCGAAGTAAATAAAAAAGGTTTTTGCTATTCGTTTCTCAAGACTAAGCCTACAAAACGATTTAGGGCTATATTTCACCGAGAGACCATGGCGGCGCGACCAGTCGCCGCTACCAACAAAATGTAAAGCTCTATAGAGAGTTACCGATTTGGTGGCGCGACCAGCTCGGACGTATTGCGACTCTAGTGTCTGTATGGTGTCTAGTTTGGAACTTAGCACAAATTCAAATAATTAAAAAAAAAATGATAGGCTCGCGTTTGTCCACAATCTCACCTGATGGTAAGCGATGATGCAGTCGACAATGGAGCACGCTTGTCTAGAAGTAACATAATCACTCTTGACTTAAACACCCGTAAGTTGTAGCTATCAGGAAACACAGACTCCGAATTCTACTCCTTAGTTGTACGCTCAATAAATATGTACCCAAAACGCTTTGTACGTATGGGTGACGTCTACCACGCACCGGTGGCGCAACGCCGTAATTCCAGTGCACACTCCCCGAAATGCAGACGATAGAAAACCGACAGGCTAGCAACTCGGCGTTGATGCCCAAGGTGTTGGACTTTGGATGAACAATAAATATTGTCTAATTAGTTTTTCAAAACTACTCTCAAAATCTAGTTTTTTTTTTGTTTATTGTCCGATACATAAATAATAATGTATGTGTGAATATATAATGAAGTGGGTATAATATAATAGGCCATGCATGCATAGCAGGAAGAAGTTAGGGAAGCCAGTAAATAAATAAGACGATTACAATTTATCAAAAAACGTGTTAGATTTATCGCCGAATTGAATTCTTGATGATTTTCGTCTCTGAAAGATATAATAGATAGAAATAGAAGATATAATAGATAGAAATAGAAGATATAATAGTGCTAGCTCAAAACCTAACGCGTGCTAATACCTATTGTCTCTCGACGATAGCTATAGGCAGGTAATGCTTTGGAGCGCTTTGACTATAGGCTTTTACAGGCAAAACCACAAAACACTGTATGCCGTTTGTAAGACCACTAGAACACAAAATAGGTACAGAAGTCCAGCTCATGTATGTACTTCACTTTTTATGCCTACGTTAGGCGATCGCACACACGTCAGCGCGTTGCGCCGAACTGTACGAGTGCGACCGGGCGATTGAGCCGAGATATCGTGTCCGTGAGCGCTGTTTATGTGTGCGTTGCTCGAGCGTGCTTTTTATGTAGATTGTCTTCTGTACCTATCTATTTTGTGACTAGAACGTCAACATGAGAAGTACCTATGTAAGCATAAACCACAAACCAGTGTATTTATCCTGTAGGTAAATCCTGGTCGAGTTTTGACTTGAAATCTGTTGAGCGAACGTTTAATACTCCTATCTCGTTTAATCCAACGTAGAATGTTGGTAAAATTTAATTTTTGGTTTCCTGCTATTGTATAATTTAAAACGCTACAAATATTACAGTTACATTTGTCAGTACAAAAGACTCCGCTTTGCGAATTAAGCTGGGACGGATGAATATACTTGAAAGTCACAATGTGAATCCGAATGCATAAGCCATGCAAGAAAAGCTTATAGTTTTTTTTCTTCGCGTGGTTTGTTCAGTTGGTGCATTTTTGCGCTAACAGCTTGCAGGCCGTAGTGAGTCAGTGGAGAGGCTTGATTGCTGCCTTATATTCAAAGGGCGGAATTATGGAGAGGGAGGATGGATGGAGCGGGAGAGCAAGCCGGAGAAAAGATGGATGGATTGTGTGGGGAGTGATATGAAAGAAAAGGGAGTTAGTGATAGTTTGACGGGTGACAGGACAGAATGGAAGAAAAAAATGTGTTGCGCCGACCCCAAGTAATATTGGATAAGGACAGGAAGAAGGAAGTTAGTCAAACTGAAGGAAGAAGAAGTTATAGGGCGGAATTAGGTAGAGTTATTCATGTAGTTGCATCTAAATGTTGATATTAATATGGGTATTTGTAATGAAAAATCTCATATCGCCAATAATATTACAAATAAATAATAATAAAACCTCAGACATAAATAAGATAAATAACACATACCATTTTTATTAATATTTTTCATTGAAAAAGATTTCTCTACGTCAACTGAGGTGTAGTTTCATAAAAAAATGTGCTCTTTAAAATTAATCTCGGGATGTTGAGGCATATCCACTTTATTCATTCGCTGTATGAAATCAGTATAAGCACAAAATAGATAGGTACAGAAGTCAATCTCATGTATGTACTTTACTTTTCAAACCTACGTTCAGCAATCGCGCTAGGGTCGGCGCCACTCTCTCCGAGCGTGCTCGAGTGAAGTGATAAATACCTTATATAAATTGTAAAAATATTACATGGCCACAAAGTGTGCTTATATACCTACCTAACTGTTCTGCGTTACGTAAAAACAAACTATCAAAGGACTAGCAAATACTTACCTAATTACGTCTTAAAACTGGTAGCTTTAAAAACGATAATTCAGCAATTAATGTTGTACTTAAAAACCGTCCACAAAACAGTTATAACTTTTTTCTTGAGCCATTATTTCACAGATGTGTGTCTCTCAAGAGCGGCTACACTAGCGCTCGCACTAGACCGACCGAGGCACTCCGAGATATCGTGTCCGTGAGCGATGTCTATGTGTGGGTTGCTCGAGCGCGCTTTGTATGTAGATTGACTTCTGTACCTATCTATTTTGTGGTTTAAGTATTGAATAACTCTATCTAATGCCAACCCCTGATCATAATGCACTGTTCAGCTTACTGTAGCAGACAATCCCTTCTTAAACTGATTTTAATTTCATTTAATTGGATTTAATTGAACGATTGATGATTTAATTATACAAAATTGTGATTTTAATTATATATTCTTATCGATTTTAATTGTGACTATTCTAATCTTATTAATCAATGACTTGTAATAAATTAATCGCCTTGAGGTAGGTTTTTTTTTTTTTTTTTTTTTTTTCCTTTTTTTTTTTCTCTCGACGGGGAAAATCATCATTGACGAAACCCGCTCTTGGGTGGAGCGGGAGACAGTGTCAGAGTCTTACTGACTAAAAACCCCGCGCCGTTCCTTCTAGCCTTCATACCGGGGCTCTAGTTTCCTTTCGGATAACCCCGACCCCGGTAGGCTTCGACCCAGATGGGCCCCTCCTGTTGCTGACAACTCCTTGAGGCGCGCGGGAACAGTGCGCGCCGTCGACGCCTTGGCTCGGTCCGGACAGTTACCGGACGATCGGACAGCGAGCTACCCATGGCTCGCCGTCCGCGAGCCCGCGTCTACGGTGGCCGGAAATCGGGATCGGAATCCCGGCGGCGGCGGCGGGGGCGCTGTTGCCTGATGCGGTCTGCCTCCTCCTTTGCTTGCATTACTGCTTCGCAGAAGGAGGCGACCGCCTGCCATTCCTCCTCGCTCCGGACCATGGCCTGAACCAAGGCCCGGCGCGAGAGGTCTCCGCCGCCGATCGCCCCCACGAGGACACGGCGTTGCTCCGCCCAAGCAGGGCACACCTCAACTGTGTGCTCCACCGTATCCTCCGGGCGTTCCGCACAGTGGCGGCACCCGGGCGTCTCTTCCGCTCGAATCCGGTGCAGGAACCTCCCGAACTTGCCATGTCCGGTGAGGACCTGCGTCATGCGGAAGGTAAGGACGCCGTGAGGTCTTTCCAGCCACGCCTCAAAGAGGGGACTTACCGCCATAATTGTGGCGTGCCCAGCACTGGGTTGCGATAGTCGCTGACGCCATTTCACCATGAGATCCCGCCGGAGCTCTGTCCGCCATACCTCGACCTGTCGCGGTAGTGGACTTTCACCCCGGCGTTGCATCTCCACGCGCTTATCGTGCATGTGTGCAAGGACTGTTGCCTCCAGATCCCACGGTGGTAGGCCAGCCAGAAGGCTCGCCGCTTCGCGGGAGATCGTGCGGTAACCCCGCACCATCCGTATTGCCATGACCCTCTGGCAGGCGTTCAGTATGGATGCCGGTCGCTTTGCCAGCGACGGCGCCCACACCGGCGCCCCGTAGAGGGCCATGGACCGAACGATCCCCGCGTAGAGCCTCCGGCAGGAGGCGTCTGGACCCCCAAGGTTGGGCAGGAGCCGCTTGAGAGCAGCCCCGGCCCGGTTGAGTTTGGGAGCCAAACGTCGGAAGTGTTCTCCGAAATTGCCTTGAGGTAGGTGGAGACCTACCCTAAGGCGAAGGACATCTATGAGGATTTAATCCTCGAAAAAAAAGAAGAATTAGATTTACTACATCACGCTACCACCAAGAGGAGTGGAGCAGTAACTAAAGACGCGGTTAAAGCCGCGGAAGACCGCTAGTGATAATTATAATAAATGCAAAACTTTTAACCTTCTTGTACATTTTGTCTTGGACTTTAACTATTTGATTCTATTAAAATTATTAATTAACCAAGCCTTTAAAGTTTACTTACAATTATAAATTCCGCTACCTACTTTCAAACAGCAATTCATTCTGAAAACGATACAATAAAGTATAAGTACGGTCTAAAAACGTCACCGTTACGCTATAAAGTTAATTTAGCCTCTTTGTATACTCATTACACTCAATTTAAACGTATGTAAAATAGGCTTTCATTACGTCTATGTACATTAGTCGCCTATTGTATTAACCCGCTGACCTTAGAGTCAGCTTCATTACGAAGAATTTACGAGTATTGAAGCGCCCCAGCCCCAGCCTAGCCAAATGGTAGTCCGTCCATTGCCATTGTAAATAGTGTTGCCAGAACAAGTGAAAATTCGGGATGAAAGATGAAAATAATCGGGATTCTGGTATTCAAATCGATACAATTGGTCTAATTGTCACAAAAAAAATGATTAAAATAAACAGATATGAGAGAATTTAGCCTGTCGGGCAGCAGAACTAAATGAGGCCGCTTCGTCAAATTCATACAGAAGTAAGAGTTTTAAGTCTTTTGCTTCTGTTGCAATAATGTTTAATAGACAAAAGCGAAAGAAAAAAAAACAGTGTACTTTAGCATGAAGACGATGAAATTTAAGTTTTATCTATCAAAAGAAAAGACAGCCCCCTAGCCAAGTTACAATCGTTTCGCTTGCGTCGAACGCTTCGAGTTGACCTTGCCGCCAATTCTTTTGTTCGGACCACGTGACTGAGTGTTAAGATGACGTCATTCCCGTACATTTGTATCTTTCTACTAGCGTTAACTATAGCAGATTAGCAGCTTAGCTAGGGGTACAGAACAGAAAGACAAAAAATTGGAACATTAGGTGTCCCGATCAAGGGTTAATCGGGACATGTCACCACACCCTAGAAAATCGGGACTTCACGCGTGTCAAATCGGGATACTTGGCAACACTAGCCGGTAAACAACACACATAGACATATTTGTGTAGGCTGTGGCCGCTGAATACGTAGACACAAATAAACCTTTATAATTACTATGAAATTTGATATCATGATTAAATACAGGCCTATTATTTGGTCAATAAATAGTAACATCCATTAATACTTTCACTGTAAGCCTGATTGCGTGTTTTCAATCAGAATTCACGGTAAAAGTGATGGATTCCAGAACATTAATTGTTTTTATTATTTAATATTTGTAGTACGTAATTTAATGCTCCTATTTGTAGTGTATACATATAATAATAATATTCCCACAACTATCACACAACGCCGTCTAATCCCAAGCTAAGCAGAGCTTGTGCTATGGGTACTAGACAACTGATAACATACTTATTTATTTCTAAATACATACATATTATAGATAAATTACACCCAGACACAGAACAAATGATTATGCTCATCACACAAACATTTGTTCTGGGTGGGAATCGAACCCACGACCTCCGGCATAGCAGTCAGGGTCACTAACTACTAGACCAACAGGCCTGTCAAATAATAAATCTGTAGAAGTGTTTAGTTGTGCGCACATCACATAAAATGGACGAAATCGATGTAGATAACTTATATACATTAGAATTGTGTATAACTTGATAAATTACTTAGACTTTGTTTCATCGCAATCGGTTGTCTATTTGGAAAGATATACTTACATTCATTGACTGTTAGGCGTTACGAAGATCGCTAGGTCAGCAGTTTATAAAATTATGGTTATAAAATACTAATTGTTTTATCCGAACTGGTAAGAAACTGGTCTAGTTTTTGGAACCAGAATGCGATTCCGGTCATGTTAAATTATGCGTACTAGAGGCATAGTATATTAGTAAATAAACTTCACGAAGGTCTAGTGTTTTTAACCTTGACCTATTGATATAAAAAATGAATACATTAGTAAGTTACGTGTTCATTCCAAATTCGCAGCTAACTTGGTGTCAATGTCGGTCAAAACTCTTTTATGTTTGATCCACTCACCCAACTTGTTTTTGTAAAAAATAATCTGGAAAACATTATGCATTGATGCTTACGGGAAGACACAGTCACAATAACGGGCAGAATATGCGCAATAATATTATTTACTAGCTTTTACCCGCAGCTTCGCCCGCGTAAATAAAATACTTATAGCCTATGTCACTTAAGAATACAGCAGCTTTCTATCGGTGAAAAAAATTTCGCAATCGGACCAGTACTTACAGAGATTACGTCCTACAAACAAAAATACAAACTTTATTTTTTTATAATCAAAGTCAAAGTCAAAGTAATTTATTTGTTAAACATAGGTAATATGGTACATGGTATAAAAAATTGTGTTGTATCACTATGTTTTACCTTGCAAGGCGTACAAATTAGGCGTAAAAAATACATGCTGAACAAGTCTATTTCAAAACAATTAAAGTCAATTAAAGTAAATAATATTAAGTGTAGATTTTAGGAATTGCATTAAACAGGAATTTCACAATTACCAACAATGCAGGATGAAGTAAACATCCATACCTACCTGTTCAAAGTAAACATCGAATCAAAAATGGCTTAAAAAGAATTTGTTCCTAAATTATATGCAAAGTGATCTCGAGGGGCGCGCTTACTACGTGAGGGTTTTTCATTGTCTCTATCTAATTAAAAGTTGGAATGAAAAATGAACGCTGTGTGTACTGATTACAAAATCAAAAATTAAAAATCCTGCCCGTCTCCAGTACACGAATAAGAAGATTCACGTCACTTACGTTAAAAGCGCTCTTGGCTCCAGATGGTTTTCGCCACATCTGCTTTTTAAACGAGAATGCTTTCAAGAGAATCCTGGTTGAAAGTGGGCATCTATTAATATTATTACAATTCATTATCACCTAGAGAAGTTTTGTCTTCTCATCTTTGAATAGGAAAAGATCCTAGAAATGGAAGTGTTCATTTTATTGTATAGCTGCTTAAACTGCTTTTGGGTGTTAATAGGGGGAAATTAGGCGTTTCTGGACCAGATGAGATCCAGAAACGCTAATTTCAACTATTCATTAATTCTACTATTACGTAGTGTACTCTTCTGGAACAGATAATATCTAGAAACACTTAATTTCAACCATTCATTACATTCATTCAATATAATCGAATTTTCGATATAAATTGAAACACCCAATTAATACTACAGTATATAATAGTAGAATGAATGAATGAACGGTTGAAATTAGGCGTTTCTGGATCTTATTATTATTATTATATTCTTTATTGTACACCACATAAACAAAAATAATACAGGACCAGGAGGAGGATCTGATCTAGAAACCCTAATTTCAGCCTACTGGTGTTTTAGCTAAAGATACCTAGGTGCAATTCGTTATCAAAGAGAATATAATTTAAATAAAAAAAAAAAACAGGTAACATTCATTAGTTATCTGCATTATTTTTAGATGGTCTATGTCTATGCACCTTGCAGGTGGGGTTATTTTTTCACCGATAAAAAAATTGCTTTTTTTTGCCTGAGTGATATAGACTATATATTATGTGGGCGGGCGAAGCCACGGGCAAAAGCTAGTAGCTAGATCATAAAAGAGAGGTAAAACTCTGACGCGACGTGTAACAATCCGGTTTTCACCGTGGCTTTTGGAATATTAATACTTTGCAGCGCGTGGTGTACTTTGTAACCGGTTATTGGGGATATCTCCCATAGACAGGTAAGCTGCATGGTTTGAAATTGCGTTATGCATTGTTTTTCGAAAATAAAAGTTTGTAACAGTTTGACCAACTTTCGTCTTCCTGCCCTTATATAGTACTTGGGGTCGGCGCAACAAGTTTTTTTTCTTCCTTTCTGTCCTGTCACACTACCACTAACTCCCTTTTCTTTCATATCACGATTTTTTAATTAAAGCTTTTCCTTTTTCGCAGCATAGGTATAAACCCTTGAACTATGTTTTATTTTGTTGATACATTGTAGTCAATCAATACCTCTATTAGCATTCTTAGTTTCTCGGCCAATTTTTACTAGTCTATATTGTAATGGCGTACATCATTTCGGATATTTATTGTATCTTTTTTATCTGTCTTTCTAAATTCATAATATATAAGTGTCAGTCCTAACATGGAGTTTAAAATGTTTTGGTATTTTAATGTTGTTTTATTTTAAGGCGTCCTCTAACTTTCATTGATTTCAAGCACCCAAGGCAAAGCTCTTTGTAAATTCTATGTTGTGATAAATTATCTTTGCATGAGATCAAGTAAGACTTATAAAATCATCTTATAGTATTGCGAATGCTCCGGTGTATTTTGGGATTGAATCTAAACAAGAACGTGCAGTGGTTGGTTGAGTTACAACGAATTTGATTAAAAATTTCGAGGTTACTTTTTTTAAATTAATGTTCCCTCACACTCCTAGTGTTTTTATTACTCCTGTACCGTGGGAGCATTCATAAATATAAATTTTCGGGTCTAAGAGTCGTCACCTAGAACTGGAACAATTCTGTAAGATCAGTAATTGTATTTTAGTAACATAATAATCATCATCGTCCTCCTTCTCCTCCTTGCTTCGTATTCCTCACTACTGAGAGTCGTGACCTCCCTGTTTTATCACTTTCATTCTTCTGTCTAGTGTCTATGGTGCAACAAATATATGCCCGATTATATATATGACCCAACAGATTGTTGTATTTTATTGTGAAAATTAACATGTTTTTGTTCTTCTTTCTAAGAAAGAAAACCCATTCTTGCAAAATAAGCAAATTTTCGCTTACGATGTGCTTTTCAAAAAGGGCCGATATTTGAATGATGGTGAGCATTTTCCTGTTAATAAGGACAATTAATTAATTAAACAGAAAAGTAATTATGTAACTAATTAGTCTCATGGTTTTTGTTGTACTAAAAATAATATGTTGTCTTTTAATTAGCTGTTATTGTCTGAATTTCTGTGAGAAAATACTTTATTAAGTTAAGAAAATTAATTAGATTAAGAAAAAAAATATGTAAAAAGACAACTGTTTCTCATCAAAGCGGAATAGTATTTGAATTATTAAATAAATAAATGTTAATACAGGGTGTAATGGACAGCGTCCACAAAGTCACAAATTTTAAGGGCTTGCTCAGTAGACTAAACTGAACAACCTTCCACAAGACTATTTTTCAAGAAATAAAATAAAAATGGTCTTTCTATACAAACTGCCCAATCTAATTTTTAATTTCGTATGGTGAGGTAGTTTTTCTTTTAATTTCCTGAATAATGTCTTGTGGAAGGTTGTTCAGTTTTGTCTATTGAGTACGCCATCAAAGTTTGTGGAGGGCTGTCCCTTACATTCTGTATAATAATAAATATTATTTGAAAAACGCACAAAACCTTTTGAGAACACTTTCATGGTTTAGCTAAGGAGTGAAATTACCATCCTGAGTCTTTTTTCTGATAGCTATTTGTAGCTACCACGACCTAGGGGTCTTTAAGTCTTAAGTGAAGGAGGTTACTTCTAGGCAAGTCTGCTTCGTCATCGACCACATGATCACTTACTATAATTAATCGTGAGTCTATCAATAATAATAAGTATCGCATACCATACACCACATGTATTGCTCCTCGATACAGCTTGCATTGTGAGAATTTTGCTTTCGTAAGTTATTTAAAGAAATAAGTAAAAGGTTTTTTTTTTTTGCAAACTAAAATAAACAAATAGAATAATAATTGAAAACGAACGTAATATTTTATCAGTAAAAATCCGGTCCATATTTCTGAGTTATTTTCGACTAGCTATCATCTAAAAACAACTTATCTTGGTGATTAAAGCTTTTTGCAATTTAAATTAGCCATTGTCTTTTAATTTAAGAACAGTGATAAAGAAACTACCAGAATCGTAGTGAGAATTAGGTATAAGTACGAGCGTAATCATATTAATCTTTCAATCAATTAATGATATTGTAATTTTATTTCTAAATGTAGCTAATCTGATTTTTATTTTATTTTTTGATATTGTTAATTGTTATTTCTTTTACATATAATTTTTAGTTTTACCTCAAAGGCTTGTCTTATTATTAGCTATCTGAAAAAGATTGTATAGACTTAAGGGAGAGCGCTGATGTCTGAAATACAGATTTTTTTTGTCTAGTTCAGACACAGATGTTCCTCACTAGATTTAACTTAATGTGCAACTCAAATGTCTACAAAAATTTTAAGGTGTTGTATTATTTTTTGGAAACAATAAATTATTATTATTCTTATTAACCCTTCAGATACCGTCAATTAGAGACACAATAGTAAGACAATAGATGCGCGGCCACCGGTGGTCGCTTGGGGATTCATGAATTAATCTGATATCCACGGTAAAGAGAGCGACAATTGTTGAAAGATATCTTTGTCAAACGTTGGTGCAGATAAATAAGTTGGCACAGAGTTATCTCGGCCGGGACAACAAACTTCGTGCAGCCATCACTAAGTTTCACTGCATTTGCATCACGGATTTGATAAGTAAAAACAAATTTTGCAAATGGCTTCGACTTAAACCACAATGAGATTTCGAGACTCTGACTGCGAAAGTTTTTTGAAAAATATAACAGGTTCGCAAAGCCTATAGCCTAGACAGAGTTGTCTGTCGTTCAAGTAAGTTATGCTCGGTTCACACATGATCTGATAGGGCAACTAATTTTTGTGAGCATTTGGCTCACTTTGCGAAGAAGCCATATGTTATTCTTTCTAACTGGGTTTATATGTACATTTTATGTAGCGGTGTTATCCGGTCATTGTTGTGATTGTCTGCCAAAAGCTTATAGGTATAGAGTAACCAGGTATTGTATTTTCAGTTTAGGACATGTACAATACAGTTCATAAAAAAATCGAGACAAAATATTTGAAAGTTTCAAACGAACGAACATTTGAACGTTAGAACTTAGTCTATTAAAATGGTAAAAAAAAAAACAAAAAAAATGTTTTAGTAATGGTTCTTTTTTCGAAGGTATTTTAGTTTACCATTTATATATTTAAAATTCGGTACGTCCGATTGAAAATACAGAACATAAATTGTTCGTCGGTTACACGGTAGAGTTCCTCCAAATCTGCATTTGAACTTCTGTGCAATGAACCATTTTGAAAATGGGACAATAGTGTGATAAAAAATGGAATAGATATTATTATTTTTTATTACAGTTCCGTGCGATAATACATATGAAACGATTTATTGTGAGCATATACAATTCCTTTTTTAAGTTTTTATGGATTGTTTTTAGGTTATTGGAATATCTATCTGAAGTCTATATACAATGTTGTATTATTGTTATGTTAAAAATATGATTCGTACTTAATTATAAATTATTTGTAGGTACTCAAATCCAACTCGTATTTGTTTTTTTTTAACAATTGTTCGGTTTTCCTAACTTATTTACCTAATTCTAAAAATCTTTACATTGTGGTCGGAAATTAAATGTTCGATTCTGGCTGCATAAGTTACAATAATTATGAATTTTGCTATTCTATTGTCACTCAAAGTGAAAAATAGATATCATATCGCGGGACATTTATGCATGCTCTTGCATATAAAAAATCTGGTGTTTCGTGGGACATCTGGCAACTTTTTGATAAAAACGAGTTTCCAATAATTATGGAAGTTATTTTGAATAATTATGCACATCGAATTCTTCCATAGGAATATCTTAAAATTTTGTTGAAATACGCCTAAATCAATAAAGTCCCAAATGATAGTATACCTACGCTAAAATATTTACAACATATGTATCAACATATTAAAATATTGATTTAACTCTTCTCATCTCTTTCTTAAACACACAATAGTAAAACAATGTCAGCGCGAGCCGGGGTTTGCTTGGGGTTTAAAACTTTTGATGTGAAACAAATTCTATCAATTATAATATTTAGTTTTTTTATGCAGAAAACCTTCTTTTGTTTTCATTGTTATTCTAGGAAAGTGAATTTACACACAAAGAATGGGTTTTTTAGGAGATTTTTAATTTATAACTACGATATGTACTACTAACTAACTAACTTGAGTTTCCTTACAGCATTTATAATTCAATAAAGATCCATCAAGTTATAGTCTGTCTAAAAAATCAACCAATTTGGGAATTATATGTAATATTTAACCATTTAAAAAATAATTATATTCGATACTTTTTATAAGGTTCTTCTATTAGTAAATAATGATATAGATCTTTTAATCAACCTTAATTATTGAACCAGTGTTGACTTCATCAGTACCCCTAGCTAAGTTGCTATTCTGCAAAAGTTAACGCTTGTAGAAAGTGTCAAATGTACGGGAATAACATCGTCTCAATGCTCAGTCACGTTGTCAGAACCAAAGAATTGGCGACAAGGTCAACTCGAAGCGTTTGACGCAAGCGAAACGGTTTTAACTTGGTTAGGATGGCAGATCACATTTTATCTTAATAATTACCCAAGTCGTTTGACCTTTAGACAGATTCTAATCGCCTTATAAATCACCAGATCAGTGCCTTCTACTGACTCAGCAGATTACTCAGCAACAACTGCTAGAACATACAGACACCATATTCACATTCTTCCCCAACTCAGCCAAACTCGACTGCGAGTGTTTAACAACGGGCAGTAAATTTTATGACGCGGAATAAACACGGACGGGAAAATGAAAAGGCGGATCACGGAACAGGATTCAGTCACAGCCCACAGGGTTGCGGATGGCCCTTACCAAAAACCCTCATTATCCAAGCTAAAGTAAAATAAGACAGTGGATAACTAATTGAATCGGTACTAATTGCGATCCTCCGTGTTGCGATCGGAGCGCGGCGCGGCCCGGCTCAGTAACTCGGTTAAAGCGGCAACACGGGAGAATATCGCATTATTTTTGGAGATATACTTGCAGTCAATTTGACGCTAACTCTGCCCGAGACTAATTGAGCAGCTATAGAGCATATTTAATTAACATCTACGGTTTTAATTCATTAAACCCCAAGCTACCGCCGGCGTTCGCTCTCCCTGAGTCTCTACTGTATTCGAAAGGAATATCGTATATTCTTTTTTACGTGGACAGTTACTTCTAGTCAGGCGTACTCCATCATCGGCCATATCATCGCTTACCGTTAGGTGAGATAGTGGTTAAACTCAACCCTATGCATAATAAAAAAAAACAAATGACTCCTCGCGCTCTGGAGAGAGCGAGTGTCAGACTGACTAAAACCCACCTGCGCTCCTTCTAGCCTTCATACCGGGGCTCGAGTTCCTTTCGGATAACTCCTTGAGGCTCGCGGGAACAGTGCGTGCCGTCGACGTCTTGGGCTCGGTCCGGACAGTTACCAGACGGTCGGACAGCGAGCTACTGCCAGGATGACCCTGTGACCATGTATCTGCGCGGACAACCAGTTAACAAACAACCTTATATAACTTTATGATTATTCATGAAATTTTGTACATTTAATAATCTATACTTATAATAAATCTGTAGAGAGGTCAATTCTGTACATGAAAAATATTTCCAAAATAACTATCAGGGGGTGATTAGTGATCGATACTGATGCCAAAAATGCAAACAGTAAAATTTTTGTCTGTCTGTCTGTCTGTCTGTATGTTCTTTATAGAAACAAAAACTACTCGATGGATTTTAACGAAACTTGGTACAATCATTCTTCATACTCCTGGGCAGGTTATAGTATACTTTTCATCACGCTACGATCAATAGAAGCAGAGCAGTGAAGGGAAATGTTGGGGAAACGGGAGAAATTACTCAATTTTTTAAGCTTTCGTCGCGTTTGCAGCCTTAATGGTTAAAGCTACACAGAAATCATGTATGACGGAAATGTTCTCCTTAAAATTATATAAAAAATATCCCACAACAGCATATGTCTATCTTTTGTGGTTGACTCACAATAACACGTGTAACTCCCGATAGCTTAGCAGTTCGGAGCTTTCTGTTTATTTTTGTCTACTCTTACGTTTATAACACTCTCACTCATCCCTAATTAAAAAAAGTTAACATTATTATCTATTCAATAAAAAAAGAATCATAGAAATCGGTATAGAAACACCAAAATTATACATGAAATACGCTAATAAGCCATCGCGCGTGAATACTGAATCATGCTATAAGGATTATTTTTGTGTAACGGTCGCCGCGCTCGACGCGGCTCGCGGCGGCAATATTTGGCTGTTGATGCGAATAGACGTTCAGAGTTTTCGACCTTATTGACAGACAATAATTGATTTTAACAAACCGTGCTTATCAGCGCGACTTTTAGTCTACTCTTACGTTTAATAATTTATTTTTAGATTTCCTTGGTTGTTATTTTATAAAATAGGTATTAGTTATTTTGGTAGTGTTTAAATATTTCTTAGTATTAGCTTAATTATAAATTAAACTTTTTTTTTTAATTTATTTAGCTGTGGTTTTAAATAGGTAAGTACATAACTAGGTATCAAATAGGTTATTTCATTCTATTAGACGTAGTTTAGGTACCTACTTATTCTTATAAACCTGTAGAAGTGAAAATTCTGTACATTGAAAATATTAAAAAAATAAACGGCAGGGGGTGTTACTAGACCATCACCGAACCCAAAACTGTGATAAAAAAAAATTTTGTCGGTCTGTCTGTTTGTTCAGGCATCACGCAAAAACTACAGGTCTGATTACAATGAAACTTGGTACAATTATTCTTTAATAACCTGGGCACCACACTTGGTATTTTCTATCCCGGAAAAGTATATACAATAAAAACAAACTTAATTTTGCGATTCGATCCCTAGACCCGATTACTGAACCAACCGCAAATAATAAGTTGGTCGTAGGTTACGTCACCCGCTGTGGAGTTCACTAAGGGGCGTTGCACATGGCTAAGATACTATAATATTTGGGTAAATAATATGTAGTTTCCGTTTTCTAAACGTTTCGTAAATGGCGTTGGCGTCGAGTTAGATCACGCTATGGGAACACTTTTTTGGAATAAAGAAAGGAGCGCGTTTTCCTATAACCCATTTATTAATTACATCGAACACGGAGACATTGGCACCATGTCTAAGGTGTGTGCACACTATCACGCGCGTAAGTGACAGGGAGAGATCTGGATCGTCTCGAATCTTCTCGCGCATCACGTTGTTTTCCAGTCCCCGGCTCTTAGAATTCGACATCAGACGTTTCAGATCTTTGATTTTGACGACCCCGTT
This sequence comes from Mythimna lalbum, assembly GCA_949319445.1. Classification (NCBI taxonomy): domain Eukaryota; kingdom Metazoa; phylum Arthropoda; class Insecta; order Lepidoptera; family Noctuidae; genus Mythimna; species Mythimna lalbum. The sequence continues at coordinate 15,944,734 of OX439346.1, read as the reverse complement.
GTCGCTGGAATAAGTAACAGGATCCGCGTACGAAGTCGCTGGCAGAAGCTAGTAATATAATATATTCCACAACTATCACACAACGCCGTCTAGTTCCAAGCTAAACAGAGCTTGTGTTATGGGTACTAGACAACTGATAAACATACTTATGTAGATAAATAACACCCAGACACAGAACAAATGATTATGCTCATCACATAAACATTCGTCCTGAGTGGGAATCGAACCCACGACCTCCGGCATAGTAGTCAGGTTCACTAACCACTAGACCAACAGGCCAGTCAAAATATATTTTTTACATAAAAATACTAGACACGTGTATCGATTTTCTACTACTAAATCTAATGTTTTATAAATAAAACCTAATAGAAATAGTCAGTTCGTGGAACAAGGCGAGTCGGTCTGTGGTCAAATGTCGTGGTCATTTCGGCTCTGACGTCAGAGAAGCCAAAAATAAAGGCCCGCTGCCCGAGTCGCTAACTACCCTCTATAGATCTTATTTCACATGAGAACGTATATTTAGAATTCTAGTTTAGTCACGGTTGGAATTCTAAAAGGCTAGGTAAAGTTGTACTAATGATATCTTTTGCTGGAAAAGGTATTAGGGATATTTAGGTACCTTAGAAGTTATGACGTAATACACAGAGAACAGATTTATCGCTAACTAGTAACCTGTCCCGGAATTGCATGGGTGCAAGTTACTTTTCAATATCTACTCTTATCCCTACCGGTTTTAGACACGCAATTTACCCTTTTTCGCACTAATGCGGAAAAGTGCGCGTACTCGCCCTGCCACGGTTATATTACATTTATTTTATGAGGCTGGGCACTAAGCAGAGGCGAGGCGATTTTATTTGGGTTTTCGTGTTATGATACACGTGGAAAATTCTGACTGCAGCCTTCGGCTTCATAACACTCTCGGCCACGGCTCGGGCAAATGTCGCTTCGGTCACTATGACAAACTTTCTCCAATTGTATCAAAATGTAGATACTATTTATAAACCCTATTCGTTTAGTAATTGCTCTTTTCACTAGTGAAAATAGCATCAAAACCGTTGAGTGTTTTTGAATAAGTTAGTAGATAAACTTATACACAGAATAATTTGTTTTATACAAAGTAATATAATAACAATAATAATATTGACAACAACTTTCTCTCCGATATACTTCACAAAGAACACACTGGGGAAAACTCACATCCTACGATTAGCTGTAACAAACTGAATAATTATGTTACTATTATTCTTGTATTCCCTGCGGTACATATAAAGTGGATACGTCCAACCTAATCGAATGTCAGTTAAAGTATGTTATAGGGGTGTGTAACTCTTTACTGAACCAACTCACTGTTCCGAAACATATAAGTGTTCCGAAAGACTGGAACAGTAGTAATGTTTTAAATGGATCATTTTGAACAATTGGAACACTTTTTATTTTAGTTGAACTACATTCTTTTTGAAATTCAAATTAATCTTTCAATCGTGATAATTAGAGACACAATAGAAAGGCAATGGGTGCGCGAACGCCGGCGTTCGCTTGGGGTTTAATTAATTAAAACGGAAATAGTTTAAATTGTAATGATCTGAATTTAAAACATCTGCTTTAAATTATTTTCAAATCAAAATTCAAAATAAATAAAAGTGTTAGTGTATATGGCGCAACGTAACAGATCACGACTTATGTATAACAGTCAGTGTCTGTGTTTGTATCTTTTGAGTCATTGTTCTAAATGTTCCGTTTGTATTTTGTGAGTCGATGTTTCAAATATTCCGTTTGTGTCTTTTAATCCGATGTTCAGAACATTAGGCGTGGACAAAGTGTATCATCTTTGCGACTGGAACACTGAAATATTCCGAAACAGTTAAATTTATCATTTGGAACTTCCAAATGATAAATATCACTGTTGCAGTCGCAGAGATGATACACTTTGTCCACGCCTAGTGTTTTATGGTGGCTGTACCCACGTATTACGAACCCATGTTGCGTTGGAGAGTCATGATTTTGACAGGTGTTATCCATCGATGTTTCTAACCATTTCGTATTTGCATTTAGAAATTAGAAACCATCCATTTTGCTCTCATGTGACTTTTGAACGTGGGTGCCTGTGGCTGGCAAAACACTATAGTTAAAAGCGTCCTTTTCGAAGTTAATTTTCATACAACCGCTCTTACGTGATTATGATGTTATTACACGTCTGTCTCTAGATATTTTTAGATACACAGCGTTCTATTTTGTGGATGTCATCTAGGCTTCTATAGAAATAAAAAGATAAATTTGGGTAAAACTAATCTAGTAAAGACCTCTGAAAATCTGCTATTTTACATGAACTTTGGCCTTCCTAATTTTTAATATACGAGTTTATTATACTCGTATATTAAAAATTTACAAAAGTACGTTTAGATTAATAGAAGCCTTTAATTGAGAACATTTAATCGAGATTCTGAATGACATTTATTCTGAAAAATTTTAAGGGTTTAAAAAAAAACACGTATTTCCTGGAACAATTTTTGTGAAATATTCGAGTAAATCACGGAATTACCGAAAGCCAACAGAGTTTTCAGGCGTTATCTCTCTTTTTTTGCATTACCTCTTTATCAAACATTACGTTGGACTGCATTAGATGAAGTAACAAGATTTTAAACTATGCTCGATGTTGGTGATAGGCGAGTGGAAAAGGACCCTCTTAAATGTTATTTGAATGTGGAATAATACCTGCTATAATTGGAATCTAAATAATACTCGTATTTGCGAGTCTATTTCGGGAGAGGTCGGGTTGTTTGTCTCAAATGCCCAATTAATCACTAAGAGAAACAACTCGAAACTGAGGTATATGAATATTGAATCATATACAACTGTATATTTCACGATTCATATTTAATTAAATTATTTCCATTCAAAAAATTAGTTATATGTTTTTGGAAATAACATACAAGAGTTAAACATTAACTAACTACGGTTATAAATTTTATAACCTAATTACGCAGGTACTCGTATATTTAATGAAAACAAATGCACTTAGAAGTATTTTTCAATTGTTTATCTTTCAGGCGATATTATGTACCACATAATTTAAGTCCTAAAATACAATTCTGGGCACTTTTCCCATTGACATCGATGTGAACGAATTTTTTGATGCCCTATGAGTTTTCCCCGCTTTTCAGCCTTTTTTACTCGTTTGTACATATTATTATTTTAAGTTTGTATATATCTATTAATTTATAATATTTAATAGTTAAGATGTATAATTTATAAAGATTATTGTAGTAGAATTAATTTACTCTATACTAATATTATAAATGCGAAAGTTTGTAAGTAAAAACAGTCAAATTCGTAAGAAATCGAGACTGTGATAATAGTATTGAAACAGAAGGTCCCTGATCATAAATATTCTTTGTTAGTTATGGTAAGTGGATATGAATAACGTAATATAAGGTTGGCAGAGGCGTAGCGTAGATTAATTAAGATGTAGGCGACGGCACGTCAGCGAGGCTCTTTTCTTTTATAAATTGGAAAACGAGACAGCGACTGTCTCAACCCAATGTTCCACCACCAACCACATCGTCGCTTATCATCTGGTGAAATAATGGTCAAACGTGAGCCTTGCAATTATAAAAAATACCTTCGTTCTTAGAGCAAAGTGACGCATGAATTACCGTACAAACGTAACACCAAAATCATTTGCAGTCGGAGCATATTTCCACCATATTATGATGACATTCGGATTTAGACAATATTTATCTAGGTTTCTACGTAGTTCTTTGATAAAAAACCTTACCTAAAACGAAATTTAAGCGAATTGCATTTCGCACTTTTTTACAGTGTAAATGGCATGTTTTCATTTGTTTTTTTCTGCGTCAATCTGTCACTTATTTTTGACGGACAGGGCTATATTCCGCGAATGAATTTTGAATACCCGTCAACTTGCAGTTGCGAGGGACATTCGCCGGGCTCTTAAAAAGCCCTCGCTCCCTTTGGGTGTGAGGCCGTGGGCCCACTTCACCCACGCCTTGCTACGCTACTGAACGTTGCTACCCACTAAAACGTACTTATATCATCATACCAAAGGAAATAACAAATATCCGGGCAATAAATATCCACAAAGATCGCGTGGAAGGCTGCGATTCTGCGAACAAAATCAATTTAGGCGTTGTTTATAATGATATAAGGAGCAAATAAAGGTCTCGCACGTAACGTGCATGATTCAATTGTGTGTGAACGACGCCGCGTTATAACACTCTTGTATGTACCACGCTTTATATCAAGTATAATATATTTTTAGAGAGGCACCTATTCTATTTTCAGGTGCTGTCGTATTTCAAGGGGTTTATTCTGACTTTATTCTCTTTTCGTGACGAGGTGAGCAGGGCTCGTGTTTAAGGCCTCACCTCTAACCTTACGTTCAACAATTCATCCGTGCATGAAACCCCATGTAGCGATCATTTTATGGATGGGAATATTTATTTATAACCACTCAGGGGTATTTTTTTAGGGTGGGAAATCATCTAATGACTCCTCGCTCTAGGGCGGAGCAGGAGGGTGTGAGAGACTTTTACTGACTAAAATACACCTATGTTCCTTCAGTTGCCCTTTAAGTTCTAGGACTATGGGTAACCCTTTCAGAAGTCAACCCATGGACCCAGTAGGCTTCGGCTCTGCTGGGCTTCAACAGTTTTGCTAACCTCTCTTTGAGGCAGCGTAGAATACTACGGGCTCGGTTTGGACGGTTATATATTAGATGGTCGGACGGCGAGCTACCCATTACTCGTCGTCCGTAAACACACACTAACGAAGGCTTGTAGCCGGGGTCGGGGTCCTGGCGGCTGGGGCGTGAGAATGTCCGTTCCCTTACAAGTGGAATCATTTAGGGGTATGCGGCATCATAGATGTCGCTACAAGCACGTGTGACATGATATGTTGGTATTGAAGAATATCTTTTTCCGACTTTCAGTAAAACTCTAGTGATACTATTTTTTTGGTTATATGCAGAGCTAACCGAAATAATTCATTTTTACAAGCTTTTATTTAGATTCACCTGTTCCGATGTTTGTCTGTAATCAAATCTTGCAAATTAAAGATCCACTTCCCGGATACCGATTGAGCTGAAATTTTGCATGCATGTGTAAATCAGTTGACGAGCTGGTGTATTGTCAACTGATTGATCTGATGATGGAACCGGAAGGTGGCTATAAGATCTTGGTAGTTAAACAACACAACCCCATCAAGATTGGGTTTGTATGATTCGTCTTGACAAGTATTAATTATATATTAAGGTATTATACCATATTATAAAAGCTTGCTAAGAAAAAATCATTTTCATTAAAAACTTGTTATAACTTGGATGTTGTCTTGTGATTTAATTCATGAATCCCCAAGCGACCACCGGTGGCCGCGCATCTATTGTCTTACTATTGTGTCTCTAATTGACGGTATCTGAAGGGTTAAGGAAAGGAAACTGACGGTTTAATGAACATAAACTTGTTCATAAGTAAGAACAAAACACTAATGCATTTTTAAGTCTAAGTGAGACCTAAAACCACTGCTTTTGAAGGAATTCGTTCTTTTTAGTGTTTGATAAACATATTTATATCAATTTTTCAACGGGAAAGGAATTTTTAAGTTTTTAGGCACTTAATAGTATTTTGGCCAAGGTCGTTAATACGCATTCAATAGTATCTTAATATTATAATATCATTCATATAAATTAATTCTATAATACCTCAATTTAAAAGAAACAAAGCTGTTTTACATTGATGTGCTTACATAAAATCTTTTTTATTTTAAGATTTTTTTTAAAATTAAAGTCACTTATTTGGCAGTTTTAAACTATATAAGTAGTATTAAATTATTCTGTTATGTGGTAGAATCAAATGACAGAATAATTTAGTATGCATAGCATAAGCATAATCAGCCTTTTTACAAGCTTTTATTTAGTTCCACCCGTCCCGATGTTTGTCTGTAATCAAATCTTGCAAATTAAATTTAATTCACTTCCGGGTTACCGATTGAGCTGAAATTTTGTGTGCGTCAGAATGGCTGGTGGTCTGTGGCGTTGGTCTATGCGAGTTGATTCAAAAATTGCTACATAATTGCTTATATTTGCTACATATAGTAAATAATTGCTACATAGGATATATATTTAGAAATACAATATTTTTTTTGACCAGCCATCCTGACGTTTGGTTGGCTGGTCAACCCCTAGTTTAAAGTTAAGCATGCAGACTTTCCCAAAATGTATTGCGTCAATAATTGCTACATATTTACTTCATTTATCTAATTTAGTTGTAACTTCAAACGTATGTTAAATAAAGGATCTAGCAATTATTTAAATTATCCCAAGGAAAAGTGCCAGATAAAATATTAAAGGCAATTACTTAGTTATGTAGGTGTCGGTTTAATCGTTTAGGCTCTGGTGTTATGGAGCGAGCCGAGTGCTGCAGTGACAAATCTCCACGTGTATCAAACGACGTTTTACAATACACTTACGAAGAAATACTTACTTTCTCTGGAAATTACGACTCATTTTTTTTCATTTTATACTGAAGAAAATGTTCCAAAGTTGATTTGAGTTTTGATTTAGATGGCAGCAGGCTATCACAAGTAAGTACATATTAACTTAATCACAATATCTGGTGACGGCGGTACCATCTAAAGAAATCTCTTCAAATCTTAAATTCAACCATTTTTTCACAAAATATAACACAAATAAGAAATAATATTTAATTCATGAATCCCCAAGCGACCACCGGTGGCCGCGCATCTATTGTCTTACTATTGTGTCTCTAATTGACGGTATCTGAAGGGTTAATAGACTTTATTCTCGCGCTTTTTATCTGCAGATTGAAGATTCTTCTTCAATCTGCTAAGGTGATCTTATTGGATTATTGAGAGTAGGTACATACCTATTTTCGATACACTTACTCGAAAACAGGCTCTATTTGCACTACGAATAGGTTCAACTTGACATTTTTATCGCTTTTTTTTTAAATTTATGTACCATGATTATTATTTTTTTAAAGCAAAGAGTAGGATATTTTTAAGGTTTAATATTTAATACTAATTTTTACACAGTTTTTAATTACAATTTTAATTTGTTATTATCAGCAAATTAACAATAATCTGTATTCTAAATTCAAAAATATTTAAATTTCTAGGATATATAAGGTTTGATATCTTTGCTTCTTCTTCACTCTGCAAAGGTAAAAAGCGCGAGAATAAAGTCTATTAAATATTATTTCTTATTTGTGTTATATTTTGTGAAAAAATGGTTGAATTTAAGATTTGAAGAGATTTCTTTAGATGGTACCGCCGTCACCAGATATTGTGATTAAGTTAATATGTACTTACTTGTGATAGCCTGCTGCCATCTAAATCAAAACTCAAATCAACTTTGGAACATTTTCTTCAGTATAAAATGAAAAAAAAATGAGTCGTAATTTCCAGAGAAAGTAAGTATTTCTTCGTAAGTGTATTGTAAAACGTCGTTTGATACACGTGGAGATTTGTCACTGCAGCACTCGGCTCGCTCCATAACACCAGAGCCTAAACGATTAAACCGACACCTACATAACTAAGTAATTGCCTTTAATATTTTATCTGGCACTTTTCCTTGGGATAATTTAAATAATTGCTAGATCCTTTATTTAACATACGTTTGAAGTTACAACTAAATTAGATAATGAAGTAAATATGTAGCAATTATTGACGCAATACATTTTGGGAAAGTCTGCATGCTTAACTTTAAACTAGGGGTTGACCAGCCAACCAAACGTCAGGATGGCTGGTCAAAAAAAATATTGTATTTCTAAATATATATCCTATGTAGCAATTATTTACTATATGTAGCAAATATAAGCAATTATGTAGCAATTTTTGAATCAACTCGCATAGACCAACGCCACAGACCACCAGCCATTCTGACGCACACGAAATTTTGCATGCATATGTAAATCAGATGACAATGCAAAATTATTCTGACATGGAGTTGATCTGATGATGGAACCGGGAGGTGGCCATAGGAACTCGGTAGTTAAATGACACAAGCCTATCGAATTTGGGCTCGTATGATTTGTCTTGACGAGTATTAATTATACAGGTATGATACGCTGTAAAACCTTGCTGTGAAAAAATAATTTTCATCAAAAACTTGTTATTGTTCCCACCTCCTGTTTCAGACCTTTTTTTTTGGATTTAGGACATGCCGGTTCTCACGAGGTTTTCCTTCACCGTTTTGAGAGCGTGGTGATGAAATAAATTACACAAAGTATAGAGCCTGACTGAGTTTGAACCCACGACATTTAATTCCTGATTCGGGTCAGTTACTACTGGGTCAGTGCAGCTCATAAATATCTATTCTATTCTAATACTAGAAGTTCAATTAAACTCAGTGGTTATTGAATCTTTCCAGAGCTCATATACCTATCCGTTAGTTGGTTATGCTGGGTTGGTTCAATAAGTTAATTTAACTAAATTAAACCACCGCGTTACCAATGTAGTAATTATATATAGTAAATGAACCCTAAATAACTTTAAGATTTGCATGAACTATGAATAATTCATTGGACCCAGGTGTAAATCACCTAGAACTGACTGTAGGTAAAGTATTTATAAATGAGGCAGTGTTTTATATGCGGGTGTCACTGCCGGGGTCCTCGCAAAGGAAGCGACGCTGCACGCACATGCTAGTGGGGAATGCTAACCGCGACTGACATGTGTAAATTATATAATAGTACATTTTGATACAAGTGCAGAAAGTTTGTCATTGCGACCGAGGCAGAATAGATAGTTTGTGTTCGTGGTCATCTAAAGCCAGCGCTAGGTGATTAGGAACATTCAGTTTTGAATTAGGAATACACACAGAAAGACTTTAAGATTAATCCTGATATAGTACATTTTGATACAAGTGCAGAAACTTATTGCGACCGAGGCGGAATCCGCACGAGCGGTAGACGAGTGTGTTATGGAGTTGAGGGCGGCAGTAACCAATTTGCATGAATAAACGGTGCTTGACCGGCGAGTCTTGGAGGTCGACGTGCGCTCAACTTAATACGATAAATGTAATAAAATTGCGACGGGGAGAGCACGCTTACTTTTCTGCACTAATGCGGCAAACAGCCAATTGCATGCCTAAAAGCGGTGGCTTAAGAGCGGATTTTCGAGTAGGTGAAGAGGTTAAAATATGGGGAAATACATAGCTTTATCACAAACGTAAGACAGACTAAGTAGATAATCATAATCATTTTCAGCCAGTGATTAATATGTTACGGAATATTATAATTACGCACATCTATGACATGTATTAAATGCCTAAATACCTTTGTAGATATCAATTTATCGGAATTATCTGATAGTTTGCATCTTATCAAGTAGGTAGATATGTTCTTTATTTTTAAAATAACGTTATTATAAAAAGGAGCAAGGACGCAGTTCACACGTGTGCCAAAATAGAGATTTTATATTTTTTTTGTTCTTAGAAAGTTTTTTAAGAATAAAAAATCTGACCTGTATTTCAGTATTACAACAATACTTACGTTTCTGAATGAATCATCCTGTACCTATAGCTAGCTTTGTATATAGCACGCCACATTATGATATAGACATCCGTTAAATGAAATTGGAAACGTCAAAGCTGGAGCACTTTCAGGTCTTCCAATTCAGTGGTATTCAGTCGGCTTTCTGAGCTTGTGTCAGGCGTGAGACGAATCCTTTAGGCGTTACGTCGATTACCGGGAGGCATTGCCGGTCGGAAGCTGCGCTGAACAGGGCTCAATACTCATCTGCCTGCATCCGGGCATGTCTCTCCTGTAGCGACAGGCACTTGTAGATCTAACTTCCGGATGATATACGTACTTATAGTGTAGCTAGAAAACAATGAAAATACATTAAGTTGTCCAAATTAAAAGACCCGCTTTGTTATTTGTATTTTGACTACCTTGCGGCTTGTGCTACACACACAGTTTCAGTTTCATTCCAAATTACATTCTAAGGTTTTTCTCGAATATTAAAATGGGCCTTTATTTTTTAATGAGTTGAATGATGAATGTACGAGTATTAATAGAACTCATATTAAATATTGGAGGGTTCCTTCTATTTGGTAGAATCTTGATACTCCGAATTTTATTTGGTATAACACACTTGGCATAATCTTATTTAATCAAATATTTTTAAAGCATAAAAAATATTTAGCATAATTATTGTTTGGAAGAATATTTACGTGTCCGAATTCTCAATGGCATACTTTTATCATGGCAGAACTTTGTTTCGCATTATTACCATTGCCATAATTTTGTTTAGCATAATCTTTATTTAGAGATACGATTATTTGGTATGAGTACATTTTTGAACATCAAAAACTAAAATACATGTATCTTCTGGTAAAAATCAATATTATGTTGTGCTATATATGTTGGGCTTCGACTCGGCTGGGCCCCTTCTATTGCTGTCAGCTCCTTGAGGCGCGCGGGAAAAGTACGCGCCGTCGACGACTTGGGCTCGGTCCGAACGGTTACCAGACGGTCAGACAGAGAGCCACCCAATGCTCGCCGTCCGCAAGCCCGTACCTACGGTGGCCGGAAAACGGGATCGGAATCCCGGCGGCAGTTAGTCGGGTAGTTAAAGTAGCAAAGTAACTGTATCACGAATTTACTTCCTAATAACAATAAGACCGAAGAAAAACTACTAAAATTCCCATCATTTGAGAGCTTATCATAAACTTGCAAGAAGCTAGACACATACGAATTTATGAGCCTCTTAAAATTTATTTAGTCTTGAAGCGAGATGAAATTCTGCAGTTTAACAGTGAGTATCATGACTCATAATTTGTTCTCGTTATTGCTTTATTTAAACTGACAGATGTTAAGTTTAACGCAGCTAGATTCAACTGTTTAACTGGAAAACTTATCTCAAAGAACTTTTAAATTCTTATTCTAGAGAATTACACTAAAGAAAACTGTGGAGAGTGGAGACAGTTTTGTAAAAAAATAATGTAGTGTTTTCTTTAGTGTATGCAGAAACGTCGACTCCCCCAGTCTCGTGTCTTACCTTTTATACGAACTACCTACGCTTTTTCACGTTAGAGACGCCCCGCGGCTTTGTCCACGTAGACTATCGTCAAATGAAATTTTCTCTTTCCTTGATAGCTTTTACACGCTGTTCTCGTAACAAGAATAAAATTGAATTGTGCTTTAGTGTGCCAATAAAACATGTTAGCTTTTGTTTCTTCCTCTAATACACGTTTTTCAGTCGAGTGTATTTTTTATATGGCCATTCTTTGAGGGTAAATTGAGTTGTAGATAAAAGTTATCTTTTTCACGCTCGTATTAGGGATGATATAGTTATATCATCTACTCGGTTACGAAACTTTATTTTGAAGTATTATAGCTACGTTATATTGCTTTGTATTAAAATAAACAACACATTTTTGATAACTGAATGGGCGCTATTGAAAATACGGATGTAAAATATAGAATTTGAAAATATAGTCAGTCAACAATGTCGTTTTAGCTTATAACAAAAAATGCTTTTGCATATACATGTAAAATAATTTGATACTCTGTATGTAGGTATAATATCATGTCACAGCCAAAACTGGTACTTGGTTAAAAATCCTTTTAACTGCCTGGATTGGGCAGAAGTACTTCTGACCAGTTGAAAGTACTTTAAAATAACTAATTTTCATTAAAAAACCTGATAGGTTTTTTTTTTAAAGATGGAATACCATGTAATGACTTTTCCCGAGGTAGATGGTATTTTTTGTGATCATTTAAAAAACAAATTTTGTAGTGATTCTTGATATTTATAGATGATAAAAAATACTTATTTAAAATATACCTAGTATTAAAAAATATAGTCGCAGTCGTGCTATAAGACGCAGTAATGTTAGGCCTCCCACAAGGTGGATCTATGACCTAGTGAGGATCGCAGGAATCGGATGGATGCGAGAAGCACAGGACCGTTCGTTGTAGCTACACTTGGGAGAGGCCTATGTCCAACAGTCTTTCGGCAGAAATGATAATCATGTAATGAATAACTTAAGCGTTTCGTACTTCTTGAAATAATAAAACAACCGTATTTTAACTTGGAAGTAGATTGACAATCGACCGGTTAACTAAAGTTAGTCAAAACTAGCTTTGGCTAATTAAGAGTATTGGCAGTAACATGTCATAAACATTTCAAAAAATTCAACTAGCTTTTAAAAAGTTATAAGATATTTATGTATTTCGCAATCACAGTCAATGTTATTGTTTTATTCATGAAAGCAAAATTTATTTCATGAAAGCATTGCAAGGAAATATTCAGCCAGTTTTCATGTGGGAATACACGGACGTAGTATTGGAAAGTAATTTCACCTTTTCGCTTGGCAGGTTTTTTTTTTCAATTACACAGCTGGTGAAACAAACATTGTGGTCTAAATTAAATTTTCCAGGCGTTTGCGGCTATTCCCTATGGTTTAAGACAAGTTGTTGACGTTCCTTCGTTACTGCAGGCTTCGGACTTATTTCTCTGTTGAAATTAAATAATAATTGGCAAATAAAGAGAAAACAAGCGCAGGTTGTGAGGCTGTGGGTGGACAAGTAAAGCTAAAGACAAACAGCCCACGTATACCACGTATACCACGTATGCTTACACATTACGACATCAGATTTTTGAATTTGCTTGGAAACAAACTTACGTGGGACGCGTGTTTTTTTATGGCTTGGAAAACCATCCAATGACAACCCCTGCTCTTGGGCGGAGCAGAAGATAGAGTCAGACTCTTATTGACTAAAAACCCACACCGTTCTTTCTCCGGGGCTCGAGCTCCCTTTCGGATAACCCTGGCCCCAGAAGGCTTCGACTCAGCTGGGCCCTGCTGTTGCTGATGACTTCATAAGGCGCGCGGGAACAGTGCGCGCCGATGACGTCTTGGGCTCGGTCCGGACAGTTACCGATAGTGGGACTCGTGTCATTTGTTTTCAAGCAAATTCAAAGTATTTTATTTCAAATATAACCCAAAACCCTTTACAGGCACTTTTGATATGTCAAGAAGTCGACGTACTTCTTGACAGAAAAATTATGCTAATTGCAAATTAAAAAGGAGAAGAATGTGCTAGAAACCCCATGGACACTGACGTGAGTAGGTGCTCCCTCACCGAAAGCATTTGCGTGTAATGTAACATTATAGATTCGACTTTGAGCATTAGCTTTTAGTTGATTTCATAATGTCAGACGAAGTAGTCGTTGTGCTGAGTGCGGCAATATTAATTCGACATAGTTATTTACGTTAAAAAACACAGAATAGTCTCAAAATCGGGGAAAGAATCAACCGACCCTGGACCCATAAATTGTATGTTACAAGTTGTATCAAAATAATACACATAGTATCATTACAAGGTGCGCATTGTAATGCTCGGTTTTCCTCCTTCACTGATGTAATGCTCAAATCTGTTACGTTACGTTACACGCGAATGCTTTCGGTGAGGAAGCACTTTTATGTATTACAAATAATTATCTCTGTTACAAGACATCTAGATGCATAAAATACGCGGTACATGCAGTCTTAGTTTGTCTTTACCTAAAAGTCTGCTAATAAAGCATACATGAAATTAGTATCAATATTAACAATGTCTATTTTTAAACTTAAAACGTTAAGGTCAAAAGTGACAGATTTGTACTGTCCAGGCTTTGCTAATTCCAACTTTACTATCTTGCCTAATTTATCTCGACGGTCCACATCAAACGGCCCATATCGCACGCTGAGAACGAAAGTGACTCAACTCAAAATTGCTAATTTTTGGGAAAGAGCGAAAATGTGTCCGTCGTATTAAGCATTTTCTGTTCATTTTACAATAACACTAAAACATGGTAACAAAAGTTATGAATTTCTGTGGAAATTTATTGTTTCACTAAATAGCTTTAGAAACATTATATAGTTTTTGCAAAAAAAATTAAATTAAAATTTTGTCGTATAAAATAAAGTTTAAAAAAAAAATCGAAAAAATAGGTCACTTTAGTATTAGAAGTTTTTAGATAATATAATATGATAATAATTATGATAGAATATACTTTTTTAAGTCATTCTGTATACTTAACTCATTTAACCAAAATTTTGAAATCGGTCACTTTCGTTCTCAGCGTGCGATATTATTAAAACCGCACGTGCCCCTTTCAACCGCACCCTGTACTATGATTAAACCCTTTTAGAACTACAAACAAAAGAGGTTCCAAGTTCTTTTGTCTTTTACACTGTGATACTGTCACGGAGAGATGTCCAGGACTAAAGATAAACAAATGACGTCAGATCTCTGCTGATTACTGAAGCTCATCTCTTCAGAGAAAATGAAATTCGCAGCTGTGCTTAAAGATAACAAAAAAAGTAATCGGTATAACGTACATTAAAATCAAATTAGGTAAAGCGTCTAAAAAGTAATTCAATTAAATATAAGTCTATTATTGCTAGTTCTATTTCTTCACTAAAAAACAGTCCAAACTTGGTACAATAGAACCAAACTTTTAATTGGCTTTTTAACTTTTAGTTGTGTATTTTTCAAGTAGAACAGTGTTTTTGTTCTAACAAAAGTCTCATTACAAGTTAGGTGCGCTTCATCACTGTGTATCGAATTATTTTGTGCAGTGTTTTTACATTGTGCTTTTAGCTTTTAAGTGCATTTCGCGAACTGGTTCTGTGGAGTAGTTTTAAATAGAATTATTTATAGAGGAAGGTAGGGAGGTGAAGCCGGTGCTGTGGCTAAGTACATTGTGATTACAACAGAAGCTCACGCGATACAATCGTGCTGCCGACTTCACATTGTTCTAGTAATAACGAGTTGGGCTAAGTGATCATAATTGTGAGTAACCCGTTGTGAACAATGTTCGTTGTAACAGTATTGTTTTAAATTTCTTATTTACCATTGACGTTACAGTGTCACCTAATGCAATAGAGCACTTATTTATATATTACAGCTTGGAGGACTTACAGCTTATAAAAAACTGATTAAAAAGAAAAACAATAACAACAGCTAACCATTTAGAAGTCCTCACGTATAGTGTTAGACATACAATTCGGAAATCAGCATAGGTAACAGTTAGATACACAAAGTCACATTCAAGGGTTAAAAATATTACAGAAAAAATAGGGAAACAACTAGAAGGTTACTTGAAAAATTTGAGGCTTATGTATGTAGCTGTGTTACTTTTTCGTGTACAATAAACTTTATTCTATTCTATTCTATCTTCTGGCTGAAGTCAAACTAGTCATAAAGGGATCCAAGTCATGCTGCTTGATCGTGACTGGAATCCCTCCAAAGCGTGTGACCAATCCATATCCACTTACGATTCTTAATGTGGCGGTCGACCGGGCTTTCTTGGCATTTCGTCAACAGCTCTCTTGGTAGTGATGGTCTCAGGCCAGTGAGTTAAGAGGATATGACGAAGATATCGGTTGAAGAAAACCTTGATTTGTCATGAGACGTCCATTGTTACTTTCCGTGTTTCGCACCCGTACAGCAGCCATTTATCTTATATACTTAAAATCAGTAGTAGTAGCAATAGTTGTAATATTACTAATAGTAGTACTAGTAATAGTAGTAGTAGTATCAATATTTAATTTCAGTTGGAAAGTTTGAGATTATAAATCTTTCTTGGACCATATTTTAACTCATGCGGACTTCCACTGCACTGATTCAAAAACCACAAGTTGATATTCACTGGTCTAAATTAAAAACATTTTCTTTTATCAATCGCCGAATAGGTCATCTGCATCTCGTCGAGTACGGATCTCAGAGTGCAAGTTAATCCGGTCTCGGTCCTCATATGAATGCCTATGACATATAGCTTGTGACCAGATTCGTCGGACTGTCCGTCGCTCCGACCCTTAGTGTTCGTAATTCCCTGGTAATTGGGTTGCGATGCACGATAGTCTGACGACAGTTGCTTAGAGTAACAGTTTTTAGCCTCATTGGTCTAGACTTGAAGCCAAACTTTATAATACCTACTAAAAACTAAAATCAAAGGCAAATTACCAGTTATAAATCTCCTATCATTCAACCAATTTTTTTTTATCTAAAATAAACAGTTTAAAAAGAACAGGCAGTGTAGCCACTTTTTGTTTTTTCGTTCCATATTTAAAGTATACGGGTATAGTCGCAAAAAATAAAATCGCGGCCTTGCAAACACGACCATATATAAAATAGCCATGGGCGATGTGGTCGCTAGGCGACGAAGCTTTTATTAAAAAAAAATATTCCTACAGGTATAGTATGATACAAAACTGTGATCCCTCAGTCCGATGTTTTGAAGTTATTCAATTCATCCGAAGCACGGAAACGTGAAAGCGGATACACCGGAAATATGTTTTGCGTTTCATCGCAAATAGATGTAAATAATGTAGACGTAGGTATTTGGAAATATCGAATTCTAACACGCGGCCCGTTTGGACTATTTGTGCCATATTGGGATCGAATTTTTGCCACTAAAAGAGGGTCTGAGTGTGTCAGATAGTACCCTCCTTTGAGCCTAATGTATGCACTAACTATCTGTACGTGCTCCTCTGTGCTACCAGGATTCGCAGTTTCGGTGTAGTATTCCCCAGACAGACGAAACACATTGTCTTAATTCGTCTCTGGTGTGTGATCACAGATGTGGCAATTACCCTAATTACATCTTTGCGAAATGTTAAAGATAGAGGCGTCTCAGATGCAACTGAGGTAGGTATTAGCTATTAATTATATCTGTACACACTAAATATGCATGTGTCTTTTAGTGGTAGTTTTATAGAATTATATTACGTCTAGGTTCTGCCAGCGGCACCGTCCTCGTAAAAGTAGGTTTCTTCATGTTAAAACTGAATTGGATTTAGCGCCTTTTCAGACTACACTTGGCTGATTTTGTATTTTTTTTTAGATCTATCATTCGTAAATGCCAGTGAAAAACTGTCTTTTGTTCTTTATTTCATGAATCCCCAAAGCGACCACCGGTGGCCGCGCATCTATTGTCTTACTATTGTGTCTCTAATTGACGGTATCTGAAGGGTTAAAAAACGAGTGTATCTACACTATATTAATATTATAAAGAAGGAATATTTGTATTTTTGTGTGTGTATGTTTGTAATGATTAAACTCAAAAACTACTGTGCTGATTTCAAAAATTCTTTTACCACTGGAAAGCTACATTCACCCTGAGTAACATAGGTTATATTTTTTGCCCGTGGGAAGCCAGGTCGGGCCGCTAGTAATAAATAAAGTAAACCAGCTTATTTCCATTCAATTCAACAGTACATAATATAAACTTTCGACGCCCGTTCTTCTTCTTAGGGGATTAATTTAAAAAAATCCTTTCTTAGTGCTCGCCTACATCATAAAAATGTCATGTTCCTAGTTTCACTTGTTTCGACTGTGCGTTTATATGGCAGTTGCTCTTTATATATATACTTATATGTATTTAGATGACGTTTTTAAAATAAACCTTTAGAATCAATATATTCTAACATAACAAGGTTGGCTAGTAATATTACCGTCATTTTTGCTCAGCTTTCCCATCAACGACAAGAATCTTCGTAATATTGCAATATCATGGCGGAGGTGAGTATCTCTTCAGACTTTTATGAAAGTGGACTTTAGCTCTCCGTGTGATTGATCGTATCCGCTTTACATGTATTTATAACCTGTTTACATTCCCGCGGGATTGCTTTTCCCACGTCGGTTTATAAACAGGATCAAATTATTTATTTGTTTGTGCTCGACACAGATGTTTTGCTTAAATTATGTCGAACGATACATTTGGTATTCGTATTTGTTCTCTATTCTTTGAGCTAAATAGAACAGGCTGGCTATAAATAGTAGATACTTTTGGTTATGAAAAAAGATTTTTCAGATGACATGGTTTAGATATAACATGTGGGGACCACACAGGCCTCAATCGCCGCCACAAAAAAACGCTAGGACCATTTGAAAAAAAAAAACATACAAACATCTGAATTGAGAACCCCCTCCTTTTTTAGAAGTCGGTTAAAAAGAAAAACGGTAGGTATGCAATAGCTTAAAAAAACATTACCCGGCAGAGTGAAGTAATGGATTTTGCATACAGGCCTCAAGCTCACCTTGATTTTCTACGCTACATTTATTATGAAACGAACTTGTATAAAAAGCGTTGGTTGTTGGTCGTGGCATTTGAGCGCCGACATGTTTTCAGCGTTTCAGCGAGCTTTTACTTTGAATATTTGAAATGTTTCGACTGGACAGCGATACTAAATAACTGATTCAGGTTTCAGGTCACCACAAGTATCGTGTGTTAGCGTATTATGAATTTTCAGATTTTAAATGAAGTTTTTCTTAACTACCCTCGTGAGAGTCCACTAGCTTTGTTTTTGTGCTTAGACTAAGTAACTAAGCTGGATTTTACGACTGGAACCTTAACTACTGTTTTGTTAGTTTCTTTAGAGCATTTTGGTTAGTTAGTCACTTTTCCATTAATCTGGGGTACTTGTACAATTTTCCAAAAAGGTTTGAAGGGCCTCCAAGGTCTTTGTTTTGCTTCACAGAAAAGCCGCGCTTATAAAGAGTTACTAGCTTCTCTCAGCGGCTTCGCTTGTGTGAATTTATGTTTTTTCATGCACAATTTCGATCCCCTTTCGTCCTCTTAGGAGCTGAATTTTCGAAAATCCTTTCTTAGTGCTCACCTACGTTATAAAAAGAAACCTAGTTCAAGAGTTCCTAGTTTAAGAGTCCCAGTTCCAGTAGTTTTGGTTGTGCGTTGATATATCATTCAGTCAGATTTTCCTTTTTATATAGATAAAGATAAATCAGCTGCGCAGCGCGATTTAGCAGACGGTCAAAAATGTACAACATCGTCTATCGCGTTGAAAACAAATTAAATGTCAATTCGATTTTTGAATCTTAACAGTTTACCAATCATCATCATCATATCAGCCGAAAGACGTGCACTGCTGGACATAGGCCTCCCCCAAGCGTCGCCACAACGACCGGTCTTGTGCATCGATCGGATTCCCGCGACCCTGACCAGTTCGTCTACCAGTTTACCAATAATTAACGTCAATTCGATTTTTGAATCTTAAATAACGCCAACGCCATAGACGATGTTGTACATTTTTGATCGTCTGTTAAATCATATTACATAAATAATTGTGATAAACGAAAAACAAAGGCTTAAAAAGATTTTTTGAGTATTACAAACTAGCTTTATTTTTAAACCCAGTTTAGTTTAAAAATGCATGAAGTTTGATGTGGATAAGGTTGAGTGACACCGACCGGGCAGTGCTCAATGTCATTAGAATTTGGTGTTTTACGAGGGTACATGTAAACTTAGATTCATAATGCCATATACGGGGTTATTGGTAAACCATTAGTAAGCTCTTAGGACTTATTTATGTTCATCATAAACAACAACTTTTGTTCTATGACTTTTTTAAAACTTTGTATCATATTTTAATTCATCAGATTTTCATACATAAATAAAAATATTTAAATTGAACGTTCTTAATATTATGAACAAGTCATAGTACAATTTATAGCGGAGGGTAGCTAAACATGCCCTAGACCTATTTACGGGCGACGGTCGGTAGATGCGCTTGCGTCGCGTGTGTTGCGTCTGTTTTGTGAGTGAGTGTGGTATGTTAGTGTGTGTTTGTGATGTTAGTAATACAGGTTTACAAGGTTGTTAGTGTTTTACAAAGTGAGTAACAAACACGTATCCTTCCTTACATATTACAAATCAAAGACCACTACTAAGGTTCCCCACCGCTTTTGTCTGTCTGTTCGTCACAAAATCAAACTACTGAACGGATTTTCATGCGGTTTTATTATTTATTTATTTAAACGTCATATACGGAAGTTTTTAATAAATCTGTCTGGACTTAATGCAACAAAGCATTCTCTACCAGTCAACGTTTGGTTTAAACAGGCAACACATTGGTACGTGTACACAATAAATAAATAATAGACATTTCAATAAGATGCTTGTGCGAACATGAACCTACTCGAAATTTTAATTTGACAATGATTCCAGATTTGACAATTTCAGTGTTGCAACGTTATGACAAGTACTAAATAGTGACGTTGCGAAATTATTCGATATGTAAATGGAATATTTCCGGATCGATTCTTCTCGTTTATAATTTTACTCTCGTAAACTAAGTATAACAGGAAATTAAATATTTCTGAACCGGTAATTTAGTTTTGACGATTAATTAACGATCTGAGACTTTTCTTTTATAATTGTGTGTGAAATAAGTAAAAAAAATGTGATCATGAAGGAACATGACAAATAAAACAGATAAACAAAATGGCGATAGCTGCACGAGCGCGCACGGGTTGCCAATACTGAAAACTATCTAGGCTCTTTTAAGTTTTGTTTTTAATATAAAAACAAAAATATTAACTTTTTATAAAATAGAGCAGCGATTACTAATTAATAAATAATGATTATGAATAATTATGTATTTATTTAAATAAAAATCAATAATTTAGTCTTTAATTGGCACACTGATGGCACACACACTGATTGTTTATCGATTTTTGTGTTCATCACTACTCTATTATATGTGGTATCATTATTTCACAAAATGACAGTAGCTAATGTCAAATCTGGAATCGAATTAAAATTCTGACTATAGTCCTGGTTTATTATTTCTCACCCAAAATGTTCCACCCCATTCCAAACCAAACTGCCATCGCTGACGGAATCAAACTCGCGCCACCAATGAAAGCTGTCAACGTTCAAAAAACGAACGCGATCATGCCAACCTCGTGTGCGTTGATTTGTTTTTCTCATAAAAAACAAATGCCTCGCTAGAAGTTTATTGACTGATTAGCTTTCGATCAATCCCGCCGGCCCTGGTGAATAGTGATAAAAATCTGTGAGTTCGTGATATCATCTAGCTGACCAGCCAAAGCGTGCGCACGGCTCCGTCGCTGGTAGATCCCGTCAACTACAGACTAATTTCCAAGGTGAGTGTTTCTTCTCCTACTTTTGAGTCACAGGGTTTCGTCTAAGTTTAGAGTAACGTAATAGCTTCTCTAGTGAGGCCCACAAGTTACTTTGAGTTCGAATAGAACGCAGATGTAAAACATTCCAATGTTTTTGCAGCATTTGGCGGCAAATGTAAGCTTCGCTGTGGTAGTCTCATATTACAATAATTCTCAGCTCCATTTTACCGAATTCGACCCAGTTTCAATGATTTCATGGTCTGAGACACGTGAGATACGAAACTACACCAATTTTACATCCTCTCAGGCACAAGTGTACCAAATTCGGTACATCTCATCTCATCAGCTAACTTAAACCTTACTTTTACGTATTAAGGTTTAAGTTAACTGGTATAAGGTGTACCATATTTGGTACATTGGCGCCGGAGAGGTTGAAATATCCACTAGGAATCAATTTTTGACTAATTAAAACAGCCACTGCACTTCACGGGAAGAAATCCCACCAAAATTTCTCATTTGTTTTTACAAATTGACAGCAATTATAAAAATGTCTTCATGTGCGTCGAAATGGATTAGAATAGATTTTTTTTTTACAACAATGTTAAGGTTTACTACAACATTTTCTGGAGCATTTCTGTCTAATGTAACGTTCTTACGAATGGTACAATACAGGCAAAAGCTCAGTTTCCAAAGCATTTCCATGTAATGTAACGTTCCTGCGAGTGCTCGGCGTTATGTTACGGGCTCCTCACAGCGAGTGTGCATTTACCAATATTTCGTTGTACCTTGCGTTAATTTTTTTCTGAAATGTCACTCCGCAACCTCGCATCGCCCGTACTCGTGGTTCGACGAAATGTTCACCAATACGCTCGACGAAATGTTACACCAATATGCTCGTTAGTTTGTAAAAGGATGATACACTAGAACATATCATAGAGCGACTCGTTGTTCTGTTCCAAGTAAATGTTGTAGTCTATACACACCTGTAAGATAGACATCGATGAGCATTTATCTCCATCTCGTGTCACTGTTTACATTTAGTACGGTTCGTACACTTGAAGAGTTGTTGTTGTTGAGGGCGGAGCACGAAGAGAAAAGATCACGTAGTTTCCGTAAGGTTTATTCTGTAAGAAGACTTGTTTACAAAGAGAACTGTTGACGATTCCTTTCTCTAATGTTAGTCACCGCGTAGCAGTAATTGCACTCATCGATTTATTGTAACTCCAACTAGGTGGACCGACGATCTGGTCAGGGTCGCGGGAATCCGATAGATGCGTGACGCACAGGACCGGTCGTTGTGGCGACGCTTGGGGGAGGCCTATGTCCAGCAGTGAACGTCTTTCGGCTGATATGATGATGATTTATTGTAAATTATGTATATTTATAGTATTAATAAAATTACGCACTTCGGGTGCAAGACGTCAGCAAAATGTACAGTTTAAGACTGTACACTTATAGTTTAATAAACTTAAACGTGGTTAAAGTATACTCACTGAAGATTCGCTAAAAATACGTCCTTCTATGGCGACTACTGAAAATAATATGAGCGCTGTGCGGTTAATGATTAAAGAATTGGTAAGAGTAAAGTACAAAAAGTTTTACATGAACAGTTACGGCCCATTCACGACCTTAGCGCGGCGAGCGGCAGAACAAATGTATGAAAATGTTTGAAGCACGCCACGAGTCGCTGCTCATAGCGAAAATGCGCGCGGGTTTGTCAGAGCGAATAACTGTAGCGGCGCGCGATGCAGGGAGCGGCGAGATCAAAAGTACAAGTGAATGAGCGCGACGCCACGAAACAGAGCAGCGCGTTTGGCGGCGCGGATAGCGGTGTAGGTGTGACGGACTCGGCGGCGAACTCATATACAAAAAATTTTAGACGATTTTGTGGCGGTAATAGATACCGAGGCGCTTATTACTGAAATTTTAAATTGACCCCCTATATGGATGTCAAAACATCCCCAACATAAATATAAAAACGTTATAAAAAGGTTGTGGGAAGAAATAAAACAATGTTTTCCGGAATATGATGGTAAGTTTAATTTAAATTGATAACATAATAACGTAGTATCAGCTACCATAATTATATTGTCTGTACACAGTAGGGATAATTTTGATAACGCCATAATTTTGAGCACGTCCCGACTACCTAAATACGTCCACCTCGGCCGCTGCCGCTCGCCGCTATGAGGGTACGTGGCGTGTAAAACGCACCGCTTGCCGCCGCCGCCGCGCCGCCCGCCGTGCCGCTCGCCGCTAAGACCGAAGTCGTGAACGGGCCGCATCAGACCGCAGGCATCAGAAAACTTTGTAGTTGACGGAAGATCAAATACGCAACCGTTTAGATTGTTAGATTGGTGTTGAATGCTTGAAAATATGATAGAAGTGACTCGGATGCGTAATATGATATCATCATAGATCATAAAAGCCAGATATATTGTTACAAACCTGATACTAAAAGGTAGTTTGAACAATAGGTGTTTCCATTCGAAGATTTGCTGACAGAAGTAAAGAATGGTAGAAGATACAGGGAAAAGATGATTAGAACAAGTGCAGTTAAACATTATTATATTATAATTTAAAATTATTAAAAATATTATAATATAATTTAAGAACTTATCCACGTAATTTCTGCAAACAATTTTTGTTGACAATCTCGATATTTTTTTTAATCGAGTTCTCTGTTAGCGTCTATCTTCTTGATATTTCACTGCTTCATTCTAAAAACTTTTTCTATGTTAATTCCAGGAGCAAACATATAAATAGGTTTATTAAATTTTTCTCCAAAAAACGATAAATTATATTTATGGTATTCCACATAGCATAGATCAATCAATGAGGAACACGTAAACATAGTACTTCTCTAGGGCCCGACCACATCCTTCGTGACATATTAAAAATGAAACATTTGTTTACTGTTACCCATGTTATATCTTTACTCGTCATTAAAAACCGGAGTTGTCGTAGTTGTGTAGTCAAGTCTAGCTTAATTGGGCATTCAGTTACATGCCTAGCTTTTTTAATAAAGGACGCCATTCAGGGGCGTAGCTACCGCCGTATCTGCCGTATCAATTATATGGGGCCCCCAAGCTACAGGGGTCCCGACTTAGACCAAAATTTGTAACATGTTGTCCATAATCTTAAATTCTCATGGACAGGAATGAATGAATATTGACTGATACTCTGTTAATAGCTTTTAGCATGCTTTCCTTTCTTTTTAGCATTTTCTACATACAAGACGACAATAAAAACTCAACAAATTTTAGTACATCCTACTAAGTGATCCATAAAATGAGCTCATTTTCAATTTAAAGGCCTCTCAAGGCAGTATTTCTATATTAGTAGAAGCTATTTAGTAAAAAAAATCTTTCAAATATATTTGATACGGGGCCCCTGAGGGCCTAGCTACGCCACTGACGCCAATGCTAGCCAGACATTTAAGAGAGTCTGCGGCAAGCCGTAATATTAATTTTGATTCGCATTCAGCCGGCAATTAGTAAAAGGATTCCGCTGTTTTGTACCAGCAAAAGTTTTGTAAAATATACCACATAATTACATTAATTTACTAGTCGAAACTCCGAGCTCCTCTATCTCCATTCTTTGGGTGGAAACTTTCTGAAGGGGCCCATTTTGAGCAACCATGTGTCAGAGCTAAATGTCATCACTAGCATCATTCACTGTGGACTTTCGTCCTGTGACACTGTGGTATGCGGGTTGCGAAAACATGTGATCGAATCAGGAATATTATATCTGCAGGAGAACCAAGGTTACCGGCATAGCGTAAAGAATTGACAAACTAAGCGCTTAAAAGATGATCGATGGACCTGAAATGTTCTGGGGTAGAGATCGTATACTGGAAGACGTAGTGTTGGAAGGCCTTCTACAAAGTAGACCGATGCAAAAACTCCAGACTTCCGAAGCCAATTTTGTTTAAGCATTACCGTATGGTTGTCGCTTAGTGGCATCGCGTCTCTCTGCAGAAACCTTAAGAATGTCCAAAAACAGTAATGTATCAGTTCTCAAGATACATATCCCTTTAAGTGTACGTATAAACATAATTCTCAACTTTAATTTGACTGAGTAAATTTTCCGATTGTTCACAAATTTGTTTAGGGCGGGTGGCGGCCGCTGATAAACAGTAAGTAATGCTATTCTCTCTCGTTTATTCACAAGTTTATTTAGCGAGTACAGAGGGCTTGCTCAAAATATTCAGTTTGGTACATTAGTTCTTACAACCTGTCTTAGTCTTCTTTTTCTTCTATTCGAATCGAAGGTAAACTCATAATCAGCCTTTTAACGTCCCCCACATGTCTTCAAATTTTTGGTTCTAGGACATGCCGTTTCTTCACGATGTTTTCCTTTACCGTTTTGAAAGCAGTGGTGATGAAACAAATTACACAAAATAATGCACCAGGCTTAGTCTGAACCTGCGCCCTACAACTCGTAAGTCGGGGCCGTTACCACTCGGCCACCACTGCTCTTTAGTCGGGTAAAGGAAGTGGCTAAGTTAGAGCCGGTTGTAGTCACTGAGTATTTTGTATGAACTCCGTCCGGGTCTATGTAGATTTCGCAGCCCCGTAACAGTGGTTTTAATTTTTATTAAAAGAAAAAACAATAACTATTCAAATTTTAGTTTTTGTGCCCTTTTAGAAAAACGAGCTTTATTATATCTTGGAACTTTAAATATATTTTCGTGACGTAATCTCGTGGATAAAGACATTTGAAATCTTAATTCATGAATCCCCAAGCGACCACCGGTGGCCGCGCATCAATTGTCTTACTATTGTGTCTCTAATTGACGGTATCTGAAGGGTTAAATTAGGTTCAGATTCACGATTTTTTTTTATCCAGCCAACTAAGGATGATGCACGAGTTTCTATGAAATCTGGTCCCACGTTCCAATAGCTATGTGTGTTATCGTTGGATAGGTATTTTTGAGCTGAATAAAAGTTACTATGGCGCCAAGTTCCAAATCTTAGTCCGTTCAGAGTTATTCTTTAATGTCATGCTTAGAAAATAGTCTTAAGTTAGCGCTTCTTCAAGAAAATAAAATGGTTTTCTTTCTTCTTCTTTCTTTTATATTTATGGATTTCCAGAAGTTTAAAAACGTTTAAAATGAGTAGAACGTGGCCTTAATTGCAGCATTGGCAGTACTCATTAAATCCTCCAAAGTTCAGTTGTATGGGTACTTCGGGCACTCCAACGTGTGGCTCCTGTTTTGAACAGCGGCTTCGCACTCGCATTGAGTGCGACGGGTCTATAAAACCACATTTCGCCAAGTTGTGTTTGCGGCAGTCTACCTATTTGCGCAACTGATTTAGAGCTTTTAATATCGACCACTGCAACTCACGTCCATTCATGTGGTTTCAAAAAGTCGGAATGTAGACCTGTACCTTACCTAGTACTAAATTTGATAAAAATAAAAAACTTTTTACAAAAAAAATTAAACCAACTTCAATGTAAGAAAACACTGAAACGTACAAAATAACTTTAATTTCGGAAGTCGGTGTTAAATAGCGAAGAGACGAAACTAAGTGTAGAAACACGTTTTTTTGTAAAAAGTTTTTTATTTTTCACTTTTTAGTTAGGTATGGTACCACCACTAAAAAGTACCCCTCAGCCAAACTTGTAGCCAGAGTGCATCTCATAACGATTCTAATAATCCCAAATACGGTTATATTACAATAATTTACCTTTCGGCTTGATCAGTTCGGTACTCTCTTTTCTTTCTGTCAGTCATCGACTACACGTATAAACAAAGCAATTTTACTTGTTACGACAATTCTGCTATGATCCTATGAGGAGTTCTGTTCCATATCTTCAAAGTTCATGATCAGATTATAACAATATTTCTATGGGACCAACTTGGAGGCACAACCTTTCAATCAAAAAAATAATTTTCAAATTCAGTTTACAATTGACCGAGATAACGGTGAACATACATACAAAAAAAAAAAACATACATTCAGCTGAACATAGAACCTCTTCGAAGTCGGTTAATAAATGAGAAGCATGCACTCTATCACAATCAGTTTATCATGTTCATTAGAGTTAAGAAAATCTATTTTACCGTTACTACACAATGGCTCTGTCAGTTTTAATTTGATAGGGGGTGGACACATGTCACGGCGGTACGGCACCGGCCACCGTGTAACAGCACGACGCCGATACTGGGAGACGTTTTCAGAAGTCTTTACTGTATTAGTTTAACACAAAATGTTTCCATAGAATATACATAAAATCCTCAAGATTTTCAAAATATCTGGAGAAAGATATGTGTCATCATCATCTTCCTGCCCTTGTCCCGTTTTATTTAGGGTCGGCGTAACACATTTTTTTCTTCTATTCGGTCCTGTCACTCGTCATGCTGTCACTAACTCCCTTTTCTATCATATCACTTCTCACACAATCCATCCATTTTTTCTTTGGCTTTCTCCCCCTCCATACATCCACATGTAAACTAATAACTTTTTTAGTAACATGCGTTTCGTCCCTCCTTTTTACATGACCATACCAAGACAAACGATTCCTTTTTAAATGGAGAAAGATGTGGTAATAACGTTATAATCACGTAAGAGCGGTTGTATGGGAATGTATCTGGAGTTGGCCACTCTTACAAACAAGATAACTTCACATAATGTTGATGTACAAACATAAAATATAGATATTATTTCCCGTAAAGTTTTGCAAGTAACTTGTTCCAAACCTTGCAATGTTTTACTTAACAAGATAACGCCAGGAGCAGATGTAGGAAGGTATACAGTTCTTTTGCCTCTCGCAGCATCAGGAAAACTCTACTAGAAATAATCTAAGCGAGTCCCAAGTTTCGTACGTGAGGAAACTGGGAGCAGATGCTTTGGAAACTGGTTATTTTAGCACTGTTATCACAGCTGTAGTATATAATAACATATAGTGGAGACTGGAGACCTTGGGCGTGCTTTTCCGTCATAGAAGTGCGAGGTAGCTAGGTGGTGTGAGGCACATATGTAGTGGTACTGTGAAAATGTGTCATTGTTTCTACCAAAGTTCTGCTAGAAGCTTGAGCGGTGCGAGGTTGTGAAGCGAACCTGTGATACTGAGTGAGTGATGTGAGGATAGGTACATACCAGATCTTTACAGCTGCAAATATGTCTAGCACTCATTTCACGTTTACTTTTCTGGGACATATCACTCGCTTTTTGCATGCATATATATTTAAGAAATATGTATACTGCATGTCGATTATTATTTACAATCATTTACCAAATAGTTTACAAGATTTACCACCGACAATGTTTAAAAAATTGCTTTTCAATCAGCTGCTATTTAAAAAATATTATACTGTTAAAGATTATTTAGAAGACCAGCCTATAGATCATAGTGCACATTACGTGCAAGTTAGATTAATTGACGACACTGACTGTGAATATATTTGCACGCCACGTTATGGCAGGCTATGCTGAAACAAATTTACTGTAACACCTTATGTACCATATTCTAGTAAATAAATGTTTTAATTGATTGATTGCACAAATACATAGACGCTAGTTTTTCTTCTAGGTAAATAAACTGATCTTACTGGCAGATTTTACCTCGCACATTTCTAGTAGAATAATACTCTCTGAGCATATTTTATTGCATGATTCTATTCGATAATGGCATCATTGGTGACCCCACATAACGAGCACTATCTACAATTTGTTATGAACAAAGTGAATCGACAAAAGCTCGTTAACAAAATCCGTTTGATTGCTCAATTGTATTATTGCGAATGCAATCGTTCGTGAAATATTCGCAGATTGTGACACGCTGGCAGCACCGTAATTTGCTGAAAGTATTTTGTAAAAAGGTTATTTTTGCAGTTCGATTAGTTTCAATAAATCACGACAGTTTTAAAACATTTCTCTCCTGCGTAAAGGCTGCTCTGTATTTTCGATTCCAATTATTTTCATTTCGATATTAATTAATTTCAATAATGAATACTGATGAATTCCGTAACAGTTTAAGTTTGTTTGAAATTAAATTACCTTTACTATATCAATTTAACTTTGAGGTATTCGGTGAATGACACACAAAAATCGGATTTGGAAACCTTGTCATTTTGTTTGCCCTTTCATGATCGGAAAAGCATCATTCAGAACCATATTTTTCGTGGAATGTTGATTCGGATCCGAAATGGAGGTCCTCTCCCCTCGATCCGATGCTAACGATCAACAAATTCCGTGAAGTATTTGTTTAATTTCGATACTTTTACTCTAAATTGATGCTTGGAATATTTGAAGTAACTGAAAGTAGAATGATGGTTTCACTTCAGAAACGTGTTTACAGCTGTAATGGCCACTCACTTAGGGTTTTTTAAATCGAATCAATCCGCATTCATTTAAATCACTCGGTTCTAAATCAATACAAATATTTGGTAGCCATTAAGAATTTAAGAAATATTTACCATAAAATCGTTGTTCCTACATAGAGAGTACTACGTCCAATATTTATGTGTGGCTCGTTCCAGATTGTTCTTTTACGGTTTGATTTAATATCTTTTCAAGCCTATAAAACTTACCTACCGTATTCCCTACAAGAAGCTTTGCACGAATTTTGCTATGTGTGATGGTATATTACAAGTCGCTCCTGTATCTTCCTACCAAGGTAAACGATGTGATTCTGAATCATTTTTTATTACATTCCGGTACATTTTCACCAGGTGCTTGAAGTATGCGAACATATCTACAGTAATGATAAGGAGAAAGTAAATAAGGTTTATATTCCTTTGAAATTTCATATTTTGCGATAAATGTTAGGCAACAGCGAAGTGTGGGCTGAATTGAGCATGTCGAAGTTTAGTTTCTCAAGTAAAGCTAAACTTTGGTTAGCCGAGTGTTTGGCTATGCCATGGATATCACAGTTTATTGGCATGCTAAGTAGTTTGAAACTGGACAGGTGATGTAGACATAGTTTGGGAGCGAACAAAAGCCCTGCATGAGTAGGTATTCACACTGGCAGCGGGAACATTTAAAAGAGTGGCTCTCGAACGCAAAAGAAACATAAATGGGTTTAAGTTAGTAAGTCTGACACGCATCGTCACTCCACTTTAAAGCCGGTGAGCAATGGTTCGCTCGCCGTCCGGCCATCTTTTAACTGTCCGGACCGAGCTCGAGTTTTCAACGGGAAGTAGTGTTCCACGCGCGTCTCAAAGAGATGTCAGCAAACAATAAGGGTTCACAGGGGCTATGGGTTGTGCGAAAGGGACTCTGAAACAAGAACAAAGAAGGAACAGTACCCACTCGGTTTTAGTCAGTAAAAGTCTGACACGCCCTTTCGCTCCGCCTAAAAGTGGCAGAAGTCATTGGAAGACTTCTAAACCCCAAAAAAAAACCAAAAAAAGCTAACCTTAAAAAAAAACCATGGAGCTGGAAAAATAATTTTATGATATCAAACCCCAGAATAAGTGTTTTTTTTTTTTTTTTTTTGTCGACGGGGAAAATCATCTTTGACGAAACCCGCTCTTGGGTGGAGCGGGAGACAGTGTCAGATTCTTACTGACTAAAAACCCCGCGCCGTTCCTTCTAGCCTTCATACCGGGGCACGAGCTCCCTTTCGGACAACCCTGTCCCCAGTAGGCTTCGACCCAGCTGGGCCCCTCCTGCTGCTGACAACTCCTTGAGGCGCGCAGGAACAGTGCGCGCCGTCGACGTCTTAGACTCGGTCCATTACCGGACCATCGGACAGCGAGCTACCCATAGCTCGCCGTCCGCGAGCCTGCGTCTACGGTGGCCGGTAATCGGGATCGGAATCCCGGCGACGGCGGCGAGGGCGCCGTTGCCTGATGCAGTCGGCCTCCTCCTTTACAAGCATTACTGCTTCGCAGAAGGAGGCGACCGCCTGCCATTCCTCCTCGCTCCGGACCATGGCCTCAACCAGGGCCCGGCGCGAGAGGTCTCCGCCGCCGATCGCCCCCACAAGGGCACGGCGATGCTCCGCCCAGGCAGGGCACACCTCGACGGTGTGCTCCACCGTGTCCTCCGGGCGTTGCGCACAGTAGCGACACCCGGGCGTCTCTTCCGCCTGACCAGAGTAAGTGTTGACACTTCTAAAATTAGAAGAACACTACAATATGTAGATAAGATTTTCCTAGAAATAGGTAACCAGTCCCTAAGCAAAACAACAACGTTGTTCTTAACAAACAACAAGGCAAGCGCAAAACTAACACAAACTGATAGATATCTTAATTGAGTGTTAGTTGTAAGTGAAGTGAGAATTCGTAAGAGAAACTTTTGAATAATAGCTACTAAAATGTTAATTGTGTGTAATGAGCCAATTTACGTAGAATTTGATGTTATTTTAATCAAGAAAATTAAAGTAGATAAGAGACAGAACGAAGGAAAAATAAAGACCATAAGTAGAAACAAGCTTTTAATGAAAATCATTTTTTCATACTAAGCTTTTAGAGCTCGGTATATCTATATAATAAATACTCGTCAAGACGAATCATACGAACCCAAACTCGATGGGGTTATGTCGTTTAACTATTAATTTCTCTACAGCCACCTTTCGTTTCCATCATCAGATCAGCTCCATGTCATAATAATTTTGCATTGTCATCTGATTTACACATGCATGCCAAATTTCAGCTCAATTAGTAACCGGGGAGTGGGTCAAATTTAATTTACAAGATTTGATGACAGACAAACATCGGGACAGGTGAAACTAAATAAAAGCTTGTAATAATAATAAAAACAAAAGACCGGGTTGTCTAGATCGTGGAATGCGATAAGACTAGTAATTGTATGAGTGCATATTGGTTTGATAAATTCGTTAGTGGTCGAATAAAAACAAACTGTTTTGGTGATTGCAAATTGATTTCGTATTGGAAATAATTTAGCTTTAGAATTAGCTATATGAAATTGTTAGTCAAATAATTGCAGTTTGAACGATAAATAATTTAATGTTAGTTATCAAACATAGCTTCTATGGACACAGAACGACCTACTGTAAAACCGACCAATCAGGGATAGCCGACGGACAGTTGACAATTTATCGTGCGACACATTGTGATTCAACAGTTATACTTCGATAGATTATAATTTACCGAAAAGTAATACGTTAAATTGTAAGTAGTATATTATTATATTAATAACTAGCTTTTGCCCGTACGGCTTCGCTCCTGATCTTTCCTACTCTACCCTATGAAACTTCACAGAAACCATCTACTAAACAGTCCGAACAAAGCCTAAACATTTGGTTTGGATAGGTGAGCCCGTTCTTTAGTTATAAAATAACAACGAAAAGTGGCATTGATTTTTATATATATAGATTTTTCGACAGTTTACAATTTCACGGGATAGATAAAAAGCTAACAGTGTTTACAATTTTACTTTGACGCGTATACATAAATAAGGAAAGAAATTCGGAATTTTCACGTATTTGATCTAACACGGGTGCAGTACGTATTATCTGTTTACAGTGCTATGGTCAACAGCGGATGAGGAAGGACCACGAACCGATATAGACCGACGGAATATTGCTCGAATTGCGTTTATCCGAACGTGGAGTAATCGTGTTACGTGCAGGTAAGCTTCACATGCGGAGTGGTTCCTAGTAGGCTGTTAGCCTCTTGCCTAAAGCTACACTGCATTTCGTTACGTCGGAATATTCAACACAGTTTGTGAAGTACAGGGATCTGTAGGCATATACAGGTATTTAGACGTCTTGAGGGTAAGTCGTTTGTGTATTGATATTTGAATAACTCGATTGTAGTTCTCTGAGTCAACTAAGACAATGTATACGTAAGAACCACTGTTTGCATTGCGAAAGTGAATTTGATTACTTAATCACTTGTCGAAATACCTAAAGATTATTCCCTGGCTTTCAAAAGTTAGTACAACACTTTTAAATTACAATTCATCCTAATCTTTTGAATTTACAGTTTTGAAATTTAAAAATATCGTCCTAAACTTTTTATAGTAAATTTAATCAAACTGTCTATCTAATAGAGTTATATATATATATATATTTTTTTTTTTTTAAGGTATTTCAGATAATTCCAAAGAAAAAGTCATTTTTATGTTGCTGGCAAAAAACCTATAGAACGTTCATAATTATGTTTTACACTTTATTTTTTAATCAAAGAAACACGCAGGTCATTCAAGAGTACATTCAAGAGGTTCAGCTTGATGCCTTGGTTATCAAGAAGTTCTGATTTTATTCCGGTTAGCATGCCTGAAATGAGTTTGAGAGGTTAAACAGAAGCCTCCTCTTCCTACCACCCTTAGGGTTCTGATACAAGGTCTGATGGAAGAAAGGGGGGTATTGAAAACGACACGACGTGAAGCTGTTATTAGAGCCAAGGATGAAAATACCAGTTATTATAGTAACAATATGGTGTAAATCATACTTAAAATGTTATTTGAGTTTTTTGACAGTGTTATTATTGAAATTTTTCAATGGTAAAAACTTTGATAGTGTTACATAAAGAACACTACTAAAAAAAATTGATGAAATTTGCTATGAGACGAAAACTTTAACTTCAATAGTTTAGGACAAATTGCAATTTCAAAAGCGTGGTAGTGAATTTTGAAGGCCAGTGTAGATAGATTTAAAATCAAACTAAGGAAGTCGATCGCTCGGTTGACCACCGAACGTTCGACTTTCTTCATCTTGGTTATCTTGAAACATTTGAATAACACTACAATGGTTCGTTTATTCAGATTGCCATTCTTTTGATTTTCTGTAGGTACAGATACGTAGGTCTTGTATATGTAGATCTCAGATTAAAGATTAGTATGATTACCTAGTATCTGGCGAGTTCGTGAGTATGCAACTCATTGCGCATGTAATGAATTAAGCATAACAATGACAACATTTCCACACCGTATTGCGGCTCCCGCAATGAATAAATATGAAGATTCATGAATTTTTCTCGAATGAAGAAATGATTGCGGTGGGGGAAATGATCTGAGTTTGTATTCAAACGCGAAAACACGACGACGAGTATAATTTGGCCATAATTAAATCAAGCCGTCTGATATTATTCATGCAATTTTCCATACTGAAATTGTTCATTATGGAGAAGCTCGCGGCTAAGTAATATCTTCCATACGAATGCCAAGGTCAAGCAATAATAATAATTTACATTATTTATTTTTAGGCAACTAAGGCCCATATACACGATACGCTCTCATTCCTACATCAATTAAAGTCCATGTCACTCAGGAATAAAGCAGCTTTCTATCGGTGAAAAAAACTTTTGTAACCGGACCTGTACTTCCAGAGATTACCTCTAACAAACAAAAAAACAAACTTTACACCTGTTAATAATATTAGTGTAGATAAAAATAGTACAAACAAAATAGTGATCATTGATATAATATATCACATTATTATGAATATATAGTAGAATAAATTATTATCAAAGAAAGAAAAATATACACACAATGCAGATACAACATAAAACAATAATAAATACAAAATAAAAATATACATATTTGTTTTATAATTTGTAACAATGATACACTTAAAACTCAAGTAGATACTCTACTTAATTTAAGGTAAACCTAATTTAAGTAACAAAATGTAGTTTCAATAAGCAACGTGAAGCCACTAAAACAATGTACAGACTCATATTAAATCCGCCGAGCACAAACCAGTCAACACTACATCTATGTAATAATACAGAGTGGCGCAAAAATATGCGGCGCGCTACTCTACCGGACGAGTTAACTTGCTGCCCGTCCGGGCCGAGCTAGCGGGATATGAACATCGTGTTTAGAGAAGCCGGACGAGGAACGTGCTACCTGCCTCACGCTATTTGCAGATACCCTCGACCTGAAAACAATAATTCAAGGAGCTGCCAGATAGATGCAAACTGGAATTAAATTGAAATGTTAATTGATTGTTATTTGTTAGTCTGATTTTGATCCTTGAGAATTGAAGTATCTCGAAGATGCCTTTTTATTACACTTTTCCTCGCGGCTAAATATATCCTATCCCACATAAAGCAGCTTTCTATCGGTGAAAAAATTTTAGCCACTGGACCTGTACTTTCAGAGATTACTTATTTTTATAAGCTTTTATTTAGTTTCACCTGTCCCAATGTTTGTCTGTAGTCAAATCTTGTAAATTAAATTTGACCCACTTCCCGGTTACCGATTGAGCTGAAATTTTGCACGCATGTGTAAATCAGATGATAATGCAAAATTGTTATGACTTGGAGCTGATCTGATGATGGAAACGGAAGGTAGCTGTAGGAACGTGGTAATTAAACGATACAACCCTATCGAGTTTGGGCTCGTATGATTCGTCTTGACGTGTATTAATTATATCGGTATACCGAGTTATAAAAGCTTGTTATGAAAAAAAATATTTTCATTAAAAGCTTGTTTCTTTATCCTATACTTTCTCACTTCTGAGCAAAGGCCTCCCCGGAATTCTTCCAGCTATTCTTCTCTTGAGCCATCTCAAACCAAAACCTCTTACAAACAAAAAAAGTCAATCTTTACTTCTTTAATAAAACGGTTAAACGCGAGCCTATCTACACTAATATGTAGATAGGCTCGCGTTTAACCACTATCTCACCTGATAGTAAGCGATGATGTGGCCGACGATGGGGCACGCTTGCTAGAAGTAACCTATTCACTTGGGATATAAAGATTCCTAAGTTGTAGTTATCAGAAAACACAAACTCCAGCAAGGAATTCCACTCAGCTATACGCACAATAAATGTGTGCTTTCACTACGAAAAATATAATACATTTCTATTTCTTCCCTTTTATGGTTTAATTAAAGATTTATTACAAGTATTAAGTATTAATAAAGTGGGGAGAACATCGGGAAGATATTCGTTAATAGTCAGCTGCGGTATTGACGACCAAAACTTATATGTCGTTGTTGGACGTTTGACCCAAATAAACACGGCCGGAAAATTCGTGTCCGTCACGGTGGGCTTATACTTTGGAAATTGAATTCCGTGCTCAGCTTCTGTTTATCGTCTGGTGCCGATAGCGGAGGTCATGTGCCAAACATCGAACATTTTCTTATTTCATCTAATATCGGTGTAGGTCGTTTCGTTATTAAGTATGCTCCGCTAGGTAAACTTCAATTTCTTTGACACACCATTCACAGTCACTCAACTGATATTGCTTTAATATTATAACTGAATTCTCCGCGAAATGTTAGTTTGGAAACTTCAGGAAATATTTTATTGTTCGGGTGAATTTCTCTTAATATTTCAGTGCTTCCATACGGATAGTTCCAGTTAGAGTTCCCTGGAGCAATAAGAATGACTGTCTGCTAAGATCGATGCTTGAGGTCATCAGCTAGAACTTACGTGAAGTGTAGATATCTAAAATTCTGTTTACAGTTTTTATTGGATCGTAAAGCAAACCTTGGAAGATGTTTGTAGTTCCGTGGCTCTACAACTCCGGAGCCAATTGACAAAGGGCTGCTTCCTGAAAGGTCACCTGCAAGTGTTTGCACAATCCTCATCTATACATATTTGATCAGAATCAGTTTGAATTAGAATGTTACACCTATTTCTTTTTCGGATGTGACCCACTTACCCATTTCTCTCGTGTGCCACCAACTTGGAAATCTAAGTCGGGTAGTAGGTACAACATACTTAATTGCAAAAACTTGAGATTTATGTTATTTACCGTCATGTTTGTGTTGGAATCTGAAATAGACGAATGGCCGTGCTCAGAATGTAATTGATTTCCGAAAATAATGAATTGTTATGGAATTGCCAATAATTAAAATATTGGTCACCACAAAATGTTTGGAGGTTGTATAATAATTATGCTGATGGGCATGTGGTTTTAGCATAATTATATTAGTGAAAATCTATTAATTTATTTACCTACTGTGTTTTGGTATTTATGTCAGCGGCAATGGCGCTTGCATGAAATTAAAAACTGTTCCATGGGAACATATTTCCGGGCTATTCCAGGATATGTTGTACCCGTTTGTCAAATTTTATCCCAATCCATTTAGCTGTTAAAATGTAAAGGAGTAAGATACATACACACACACATACATACCTATAAATTTTCTCCTTTGTATATTACAAAGCAGATTATTTCCAAAGTGTGATTACTTCGTACTTAAAAGGTAAATAAGTGTTCTGAAGCACCCATTAGCAGGAAAATTGACATAACAAAACATCGATATCAAAGGCCATTTTCATTATTTACTTTCAAATACACAAAAGGCAGAGTAGGCAATAATTTAGTCAGGTTATGTTTTGTAAAGAAAGTTATTTTAGTTGTTCAGTACTCAATTCAAACTAATAGTTATCCAAATGGATCTATTCACCATTCGTGATATGAGAATCAGGTCATATTGATAGTATCTATTTGTAACTATTGAAAGTAAGTCCAATATCATATTTGGCTTGTATTTTTAGGGTTCTGTATCTCAAAAGGAAAAAAAATGGAACCCTTTTAGGATCACTTTGTTGTCCGTCTGTCTGTCTGTCAACCCTTTATCTCGAGAACGCGTGGAGGTATCGAGTTGTAATTAAAAGCATATACTCAAGTTTGAAGTCTCTTCAAGCTGTGTAAAAATCGAACTTCTAAGTTAACGAATAAAAAAGATACGGCCCTAATTTATGTCGCAAAAAACTCGACAAAAAGATCGAAATTCTCGAAATAGGGTGCTCCCCGTTGACCAGAATCCTGAAATTTAGCACAAAGCAAGGTCTTATAGCACAAGTATAGGAATACATCTGAAAATAGTAAATTTGTTGTTACTACGTCGCAAAAGAAAAAAAAATTCGAGACTCCATTCGGCAATTGCAGTTTGCACAGAACCCTTAGTGCGCGAGTCCAAATCGCACTTGCCCAGTTTTTTTTTTTCTAAACCGCTGTATTAAAAAATTACCATAGCGGATGTTTTGGAATTATTTTCTTCACTAATATCAGAATTGCCACAAAAACTTTTTCCCTTACTTTATATTTATTTATATATATTATATGTATGTATGTTTATTTTAACTATACGTTTACTTTTTACGCCTGTTTTCGCAATCTTAATCTATTCTGAGTAGGCATTTGCTGGATTTATTTCCTAGCCATTAGGACCGAACCCACAACGTCGGTGGCGAAAGGCAACGAAGGAAAAGGAGTGGGTTTTTAGTCAGTAAAAGTCTGACCCGCCCTCCCGCTCCGCCCAAGGACGGGAGATAGCATTTAGTTGATTTTCCCACCTAAAAAAAACTTGCTGTCTTTCCATTATAGACATTAAGGACACTGAAAGCAGCATTTCATTTAAAAATACGAAGGTAACTGCTTGAAATTCACAAATTAAATTAAATGTAAATCGCTCTTTATTATTACAAGCTGTCGACTTCAGAAACACCTTAAAGTATTTCGTAACGGTAAATCTTAACTGCAATTTCTAATATGCAAAATTGGCCTGCTTCCCAGTCCCCTGTAAATATTGGATGATGGACAAAGTTGGCACCGGATACTTTAGCCATCCGCTTTATGGCGTCTACACTTGATAATGCATATTACTTGCAGGTATCTACAGGGTTATTTGTAAAACAATAACAACCTTGTAGGACTGTATTACTAACATCATAAACAACAACTTTTGTTCTATGACTTTTTACAAAACATAATTCATTTACCAAAAACAAACCTTCAAGATTTCGTTGTTCTATCTAACACATTTCAACTCTGTATTAGGCTATATCTACCTACGTCTGTATAACGCGACGCAAGTGCATCAAACTCTCCGCCGCGCGACTCCCCTCTGCTATTGTACTATCGCTTGCTTCGCACAGACTTCTTAATATTTAGTACATTCAATTTAAATATTTTTATCTTTGTTTGAATATCTGATGATTAAAAGTTGATACATTTTTAAACAGGACGCAGAACAGATGGTCGATGGGGACGAAAGGTTCTGGAGTGGCGACCACGTACCGGAAGACGCAGCGTTGGAAGGCCTCCAACAAGGTGGACCGACGACCTGGTCAGGGTCGCGGAAATCCGATGGATGCGTGACGCATAGGACCGGTCGTTGTGGCGACGCTTGGGGGAGGCCTATGTCCAGCAGTGGACGTCTTTCGGCTGATATGATGATGATGATGATGACATTTTTAAAAGTCATAGTACAAAAGTGGTTGTTTATGATGTTCTTAACTAGCACATAAGAGGTTGCTAGTGTTTTACAAATAATCCTGTTATATGGTATCAATGTGTTAATATATATTGACCCTTTTTAGGAAGAAGCAATCTCCATAGATGAGGGAGCTCAGATGGTTCCAATTTTCGGAGTTTGTGCGGCTTCTCTTCGCAAACCATGTCTCACCTTCAATTCTGCGTCACATGCTCTGTTACCTTTTCACGTAGGGATCTAATGACAGCTTCAGCAAACGACATTTCCGTGGCCGAATACTGGGCCAGGCAAGTAACTTGAAAGTAAAATCTAGTTTTACCACCTACATACTAAGAAGTAGAAGGAAGAAGCGTGAATGTCAGCAATAGTTTGCATTTTTTGCAGAAGTACTTTTCAGTATTGAAACTACCTCCCAAAAAAACGCATCGAAATATATTTCGCGCAAGTGCGGAAAAATCGTATCTTGTCCCTCCGATAAGAATCTACGAACTATTTTTCACAATAACTTACTCCTAAAAACAGTCTATGTTTATGTCTTTTGTTGAAAAACGTCGTTTGATACACGTGGTCATTGCAGTTCTTCAAATCGATGGTTTTCTGGCCCAATCGGTTGCCATAACAATGTGACAAACATTGTTATGGCAACCGATATATTTGTATTCAAATTCAAATTCAAAATCATTTATTTCAAATAGACCAAATGTAGGCACTTTTGAATAGTCAAATGTCGGTTAGTCCAAGAAAAGTGAAGCTAAATTGCATATCAAAATGATATAATTATTTGTATAATTAATTCACAGTTAAACCATTGCAACGGTCTTATAAGTTACTTACCTTTTTGCAAAAAAAAGCTTTTTTATTTTTTTTATTTGCTACTACATAAACAGAATAGTTGCTAACATATTTTCATAAATACTTTTCAATTACGAAACAGAAGTCCCAATGCAAAAAGTAAAAAAACAAAATTGCCGCTTACGATGTTTTTCTTGAAAAGGCTTGATATATTATAGCTTGATACCAATAGCTATCTATGTGTTTGATATTATTGATTTGGTATTCAGGTCATAAGGTGCATAGTCTGAAACGTAATACAATGGCATTTGCGGCAGCTCATTGACCGCTACTTTTTTTTATTGATATAAGCTAGTGCTTGACTGCGATCCCATGTGTTGGTAAGCAGTGATGTAATCGTCGATGGTGTGGCGCACTAGTTTATTAAGAGCCTATTCATAAAAACTTCTTTTGCATAATTAAAAAGTTCTTTTTGATATACTTATTCGAAAACTGGCTCCTATTTCACCGCTATGAAGTATATTTCGCACTAGTGTAGAAAAATTCAATATATTTTTTTATGATAAAATTAATATTTATATTAAAAACAAAATAAAAATAAAGTAGTATTTTGCCAGCAACTTCATTTGCGTTTTCATAAAAACTTAAGTACCACTTCATTACATAGTATAAAACAAAGTCGCTTTTTCTGTCCCTATATACGTACGCTTAAATCTTTAAAACTACGCAACAGATTTTGATGCGGTTTTTTTTAATAGATAGAGTGATTCAAGAGGAAGGTTTATATGTATAATTGCATCCATTAAACAATGGAGAAATACTGTTACCCGAGCGAATCCGGGGCGGGTCGCAAGTAAACTATATTTTGAAGATGGTTTTGAAAAACTAATAAATTTTAGTCTTTATTCATTTCGATTAGAATTTGTACCAATTTGTATCAAGTTTATTAATCCAAGAAGTACTTGCATCCTCCATTTAAACTTTAAAACCACCTAAATTGTTTTATTAGTAGTTCTGAAAACAAATTAATAATGACAACCTTTATTATTTACTTACGTTACTATTTGTGCTAACTTGCAAGTATATTAGTACGAGTACCGACACGGATTGAGAGTTTGCACACAAACGAAATTCCCCCTTTTCACCCCCTTACAGAATTTCCAATACAGCAGTTTCCCCTTTTATATTTATAGATATCGAAATACAACTCGATGAAAACTTTTCAAACAATAGACCCAATTAGGAAATTGTGAAATGTCATATCTTTCGACACAGCCTTGATGTAAAGCTTCATAATTTGCTTACATAAAATTTCCCAAAAGTTAAGGTAACAACTCCGCAGAGTCTTATAAAATACTTTTCAGCGTATTTTAATTATTCGCAACGACAAAAGTAGGTACGTGTTTTTTCAACAAACTTTGTGAAGACATGTTTACACTCTCTCTGCGTCTGGTAATTCAATTTCGAAATATCTCCTAAACTTAGCATTTAGGTGCGGAAAAATTATAAAGAGCTCGCCGCCCCTGAAATGGTGGGTGCCGAGGCAGACTGAAGTGCCCTTATTTGTAATTCAGATGCGGCAGTTGAAAGCGCGCCATCGCTTGTCGTCGACTTTTAGGCGAATAGGCTCATCTGCCTTCCATAAACCACAACATCGCGCCACTAATAACCTTTTCATACACTTTTTGAATGGAAACCTAAACTCGCTGATGAGTTTTGTTTGTGTTTTATACTTTCGTCGAAATCTGTTCTTACAGGCGTGGCTGAAAGGCATACTTAACCCTTCAAAAACCGTCAAATAGAGACACAATAGTAAGACAATAGATGCGCGGCCACCGGTGGTCGCTTGGGGATTCATGAATTAAGTGGTAGTGGGCAAGACACATTGCTCGCTAAACACATGGTCGATGGGGTCGAAAGGTTCTGATATGGCGTCACGTACCGGAAGACGCAGCGTTGAAATGCCCTCCACAAGGTGGACCGATGACCTGGTGAGGGTCGCGGGAATCTGACGGAAGTGAGACGCACAGGACCGGTCATTATGACGACACTGAGGGGAAACTTATGTCCAACAGTGGACGTCATTCGGCTGTAATGATGATGAGGCATGGTTGGATCTACTTAATGGCTAAATGGGTTGCCGCCCAGGGCCCCATGGATATAAAGGGCCTACAGTCCTCATTGAAAACTCAAAAACTTTTTAGAACAAATACCTATTACCTACTATTTAATTATAAGAAGTAGTTATTCCTTGACTCGCTGCTTATATGGTAAGTCACAATGTTTTACAAGTATTCAACGTTGGTATTCAAGTCCAAACTGTAATCAAAGAATATTCAAACCAAAGTAAACTCATTACAAGTTGAAGATTTCTCTTTCCATTAGAACGACATTTCTGCATCGATCGGTGATTGTCGAAAAGGTACACGTCAGGAAAAATAAAAACTAGATTTTTGACAAAATGTCAATTAGTTTGGTGACTTTGATAGG
Organism: Mythimna lalbum; assembly: GCA_949319445.1. Lineage (NCBI taxonomy): Eukaryota > Metazoa > Arthropoda > Insecta > Lepidoptera > Noctuidae > Mythimna > Mythimna lalbum. The sequence goes on along the minus strand of OX439346.1, from coordinate 15,902,441 downwards.
CCCCCAAGTAGTCATAGGAGGAGGCAGACCGCATCAGGCAACAGCGCCCTCGCCTCCGCCGCCGGGATTCCGATCCCGATTTCCGGCCACCGTAGATGCGGGCTCGCGGATGGCGAGCCATGGGTAGCTCGCTGTCCGATCGTCAGGTAACTTGTCCGAACCGAGCCCAAGACGTCGACAGCGCGCACTGATCCCGCGCGCCTCAAGGAGTTGTCAGCAGCAGGAGGGGCCCAGCTGGGTCGAAGCCTACTGGGGCCAGGGTTATCCGAAAGGAAGCTCGTGCCCCGGTATGAAGAGGCTAGAAGGAACGGGGTGGGCTTTTAGTCAGTAAGAGTCTGACACTATCTCTCACTCCCAAGAGCGGGGGTTGTCATAAGATGATTTTTGCCCCCCGGAAAAAAAAGGCCCCCAAGTAGTGTTAGCCCAGAGCCCAACAATTTCACAATCCGGCCCTGCCTACAGGTAAATAAATAATATTTAACATTTATTTTCACTTCACAAAGTTACTTAATGCCAAAGCTTTATAATTCACAAACCGAGGTTTAACTGCGTGAGAAACGGGTAACTGAAATAGGTTTAGGTATTTTGTTGTTGTTGTTAAAGTTCAAGGTTCGTTAGATACTTTATACGCACCTTTGTTACAAAATAGATAGGTACAGAAGTCAATCTCATGTATGTACTCCACTTTTTATACCTACGGTCGGTGGACGCACACTAATGAGTGTTTTAGCCGGAACTGTTCGACGAGCGGGCCGTGGCGCTACCGAGATATCGTGTCCGTGAGCGGTGTCTATGTGTGCGTTGCTCGAGCGCGCTTTTTATTTAGATTCTACAGACTACAGACTTCTGTACCTATATATTTTGTGCCTTTGTGCCAATGTAACAGATAACCTGAAATACTGAAGAGAAAATTTAATTTATTATTTTGCTAAAGATATTTTCATCATTGGTGTTCATTAAGCAAACGAAAATAACTTTCAGCTAGAATTACATTAGGCAGACGTACACGTGTAACTCGCTTGTACCCCTTGCCAAGTTGGTAATCTGCAATCGTTAACGCTAGTAGAAAACTTCAAATATACAGGAATGACGTCATCTCAACGCTCAGTCACGTGGTCAGAACAAAAGAATCGGGGGCGTGGCTAACTCGAGGCGTTCGACGCAAGAGAAACGGTTGTAACTTGGCTAAGAGGGCTGATTTGTTCGTAGAACGTCGTCGCGTGGCGTAGATCAAGTGTAGCTCTACAAGCCTAGTTTCCGACGGCATGTGTGGCACACGTATGCGCAGTATAGCTCTAGTATAATGCTTACCACGTAATTTGAATGACAATACTTAATAAACACACATAATCGCTTACCACCAATCGCAAGCCTATCAATAATAAAAAAAAAGAAAAAAGAAAAGGAAAGTACCATCGCGGTCATTTCTGCCTGATCACTTTAAAAAAAATCCCTTGAATCCTGCGGCGCGGCACCAAATCAAACCCTTTAAAAATTTCGTTTCGAATGTAAGCAAAAATGAACTTAGTGGTGGTCAGGCGGAAGTTTCTTTGATAGTACATTACACTACACAGTCACGTAAATCCAATGGAGCATAAGATAAAATTTCGTTCAACTACTTCTTCAGATGAAAGGCAGTGTGTGTACACTTTGTGTTTTCTTCCAGACAGAAATTGCTTCTTTGTCCCACTTTGTAGACTTTCCATTCAAATCATCCAACACACTCTGTTATTTCCTCTGAACGCTGGCAGGGTGATTTATTCCATTTTAATACCAAACATCTAATTCCTCCAGTATTCCTTTGAACGTATTTTTATTGCCTGTTCTGAACGGATACCACTCTTTAGATAATTTAATTTAATGTACCAAATACCAAAACTCATCATCATCATCAGCCTTTTTAATGTTCGCACTGCTGGGACTCAAGCCTCCTCTCTATGAGAGGGAATGGGTGGTAAACCAACACGCGAGCCCAGTGCGGGTTGGTGAATGTCACATGTCTTCGAATTTTTGGTTGTAGGACATGCCGGTTACCTCACGATGTTTTCTTGCACCGTTTTGAGAGCAGTGGTGATAAAAAAATTATACAAAGTAAGGCGCCTGGCAGGGTTTGAACCCGCTACCTACAACACGTAAGTCGAAGCCTTTACCACTCGACCACCACTGGTCGTCCCCAAAACTAATCAAATTAAATAAACTAGACATTTGTTAAAAAAATACTTTTTTGGATGTAGCTGAATTTTATCTCTATTAGGTCCTTTACAAACCATTTTGGTTGACTATACTTTAGATCCTTGAATTTCTTTTAGTATTAGTTGAAGCAATGGTATCCATTTGGATTAGACTATAAGTACGGTATGAAACAAATACCAGTGGTATTAGTTGCGTGGTATTAAAACGACTACTTTAACTCTAAAGATGTCGTTTTGGTCGAATGATAAAAAGGCCGACGTGATTACGATACGTTTAAAAAGATTCTCATTTCTATAGCGATGATAACTTGACAAATGGAATGTTATATAATAAAAAAATATTACATTTAATATCCTTATAATTGGGCTATATCAGTCCATTAGGCGAATGAAACGAGAATTGAGTTGCAAAATAACGAGGCTCACGAAAATCTTCGTCTAAAGAACGACTAGTATAAAAGTAGGTGGTAGTAATAAAATTACAATATATAACTAGCTTCTTCCAGTGGCTTCGTCCGCGTGAGTTTTGGTTATAGCGGACGTGAAGTCGAAGTCGAAGACGGAGAAAATGTAGCCTATATCCATCCTGAACTGTGATGACTATGGCTCTGAAACGTGGTCACTTACAATGGGCCTCATAAGAAGACTCAAAGTCACCGAAAGGGCGATGAAAAGGGCTATGCTCGGAGTTTCCTTGCGTGATCACATCAGAAATGAAGATATCCGCAGGAGTACCAAGGTTACCGACATAGCTCGAAGAGTCGCCAAACTTAAGTGGCAATGGGTAGGGCACATTGCATGCAGAACAGATGGTCGATGAGGACGAAGGGTTCTGGAGTAGCAACACGTACCGGAAGACGCAACGTTGGAAGGCCTCCAACAAGGTGGACTGATGACCTGGTCAGGGTCGCGGAAATCCGATGGATGCGTGACACACAGGACCGGTCGTTGTGGCGACCCTTGGAGGAGGCCTATGTCCAGCAGTGGACGTCTTACGGCTGATATGATGACGATGATGATGATCCATCCTTGGAGTTGAAATTTAGTACGGAGGAATCCGTACCAAATTTCATCAAAAACAGTTCAGCAGTTTAACCGTGAAAGCATAATAGACATACTGGGTCACTTTAGCATTTACATTAATATTTTTTAATTAGTACGAAAAAAATGGGGCTCTATCCGTGCCCGTTACTAATCATATTTGTGTACCTAATCAAAAGAAAAAAAAAGAAAATCCCAAAATTATCTACGAAAAGGCATAGTTGGTAAATTGTTACAAAAAAATACTACGCCCAATATTTTTTCAATTTTAATCGTCATTTATTCATTCATAACCATAAATTGAGTGATATTTTGGGTTAAAAACAAACGCTAATAATTTTGCTATTATATGAATATTATTGATTGGGATTTTATTTAAATAATAACAAGACCTTTCTAATTAAGCCATTAAATATTTGTACTAATTAAACATTAGTGGTGTAAATGTATAATAATAGTATGGATTATTATGGTTGAAATTGGTTTGACAGTGAACGTCACAATTCTAATTTGCCCTTGCAGCATTCGTTTGAACCCATTACTAATGCATGACTGAAAGTATCGATTCGACTATATTCGGATAGGATGGTTTCTTGTAATGTTTCATTTCTACTGTTATATGACGTTAGTTTTAATCTTTTCAACAAAATATTTTAGTCAAGTTCTCGTTTCAGTTCAGGAAGGCAAGCAATGGCTAGCTCTTCGTCCGACCATCCGATAACTGTCCGGACCGAGCCCAAGTCGACGACGGGGCGTAGTGTTCCACACGCGCCTTAAAGAGACGTCAGTACGTAGGGGCCCAGCAGGGTCGAAGCCTGATAAGACCTCTCGCCCCACCCAAGGACGAAAGATGTCATTGGATGATATCTTACCTTAAAAAAAACCTCTTCGCAGGATTAGGTAGCAGATCGTGTCAAAATGTTATTAGTATGTCGTTTCGCCTCTCGTGTATACCGCATACATCGATGGATGAAACAATTAGCCAGCTGCGGTTTTCCGTTCCGTTTTTTTTAATTTAGATGTCTTCAAGGCTAGACTGAATAGGCCCTTAATAAACTAGTGCACTTTGCCATCAACGATTGCGTACTACTTACCATCAGGTGGGATCGCAGTCAAGCACTAGTTTATGTCATTAAAAAAATTAAGTATGAAAAGTTACAGACGAGAATAATAATCCAGGTCCGGATCAAGCCAACGCGGTGCCTGTAGCAAATTCGACCAGGGTCCCCTGACCCCTGTGTACCAACCTATGAAATACATTTCATTCTTATTTCAATCACCAAATAACACCGTGGATTTTAAGGTTGGGTAAAATACGTGGAAAGTTCAGTAATGAGAGAAATCTAAGAGATTGGCTAGGCTATCAAGAATAATAAAAAATAATCAGGTGTATTCGGATTGCAATTAATTTATATAGGGTGACTGGTAATTAGTGATCAATCCTTAAACACGTGATTGTACTCATGATTACAAACAACTTTCCCAAAGAAACTTTTCTTTTAAATTATTCGTTTTATGTTTTATCACAATAACAAAACGTGGCTAACAGTTGATCGGTCGCAGGCGCGCGTTCGCGAATTTCAAACAGCTGTTTTCTTATTGTGGTAAAACGAATAAAAAGAAAGAAAGAAAAACTTATTATTTACAAATATTTTCCATGACAAAAAAATGAGTATAAAAAAAGTTTCTTTGGGAAAGTTGTTTGTAATCATGAATACAATCACCTGTTTAAGTATCGGTCACTAATTACCAGTTATATAGTTTGACTAGAAGTTTTTGCGTTCAAGTACAGGATCCTCGAATTCGCGGGGCCCCCAAATATCTGGGGCCTATAGCACTTGCTACTCTTTCTATATGGCTAATCCACTACTATAAACACCTAGCTGTATATCTAGTAACACGATCGAAAACTTTATTCCATGTCTACCGAGCTCGTCCTCAGTCATCGTTTAATCCAGCTGTTAGAACAAATTGCTTTGTTCCCATTACGCTTAGATAATAACCATCTCCGTTAATGAAAACGTGAAACTAATTTGTTCAGTTTTACAAAATGTTTATTGTTCTCACTGAGATTCTTTTTAATTCCTCTGCGGCTTTGGGAGTACGTACTTACCTTGCTTTTGTGAAAAATTAAATCCTGTCAGCGCCCCGGTGCGTCTCCTGATCTCATTTGAGTGCTTTGAGTAACTGTATTCATTATTTTCACTTGACTGTAATGGCATGGTCATTAAACTGACTGATCTTCAAAAAGATAGCTTCTTGTCATTGGGTACTGTAATTTTCTAATTTGTCTGTGGCAGCAAGAGTGATTTTTTAATGTGGTTAACCATCAAATAATTTCTTCCGCTCTTGGTGGAGTGAAAGATTGTGTTGATCAAATTTTTATTCACCTTTGTTCCTTTAAAAAAAATCACCGCGGCCCATGATATAGTTCCGGTGATTTTTCCACATATTCGTTGCCGTCAATTATGATATGTAGACAACTCGCCGTCAAACCGGGTCTGGTCTTTATCGGACGGGGGAATACTCATTGCTCACCGTCCACAAGCCCGCGACTAAAGAGTTTGGATATAGCCTTGCTTCTCTCGATTCTCTGGGTGGTTACAGCAGCGGCAGAGGTGTGGTTTTCCCCTCCCCGCCGCATTCTTACCTAATTACTATTTATTTTGAGAAATTATTTAATTATCTGTGATTGATTGCTTGATTATCTTATCAGAAATAGCATCGAGTCGAATACTATGTTATAAAACGTAGAGATAATCATTTCGCCCTTCGCTCGTAGACACACTATCGATTTCGTTTATAAAGGCCACTAAAATAGTAAAACGCTCGACCATTTCACAGAATCACTCTGTTTCCATTTTTACTGTGATCGAAAAGGTAGAGTGTAAAATTAAATGTTTATTTTAACACTGTCGAGTGTGCCGATAAGGTTTATAGAAATGAAACGTATTTTTACATTCAGATCATTCGATGACTCTTTATTTACACAGTGATGATTTGGGTGAAACGTTTAATACAACCAAACGTACAGATCACAGGAAAGTAATGTACTAATTATTACGAAGCTTATAATAAACTTGACGTTATAACTAACAATCTAGATAAACTTGTACGATCTTAGCCCGTCACCGCAGACGCCCGCGTCAAACGAAACCCCACACTGACGGGCTCACAATAATGTATCGTAATCATTTCAAAATGTAATAAAATTTAGAATACCAACGATCTCCTAAATGTATTTAAAAATTTAAGAAACAATATGTACAACGTTAGACAACAATTTGGTGACACCCGTAACAAAAATCTTTAATTCTATGCAGTCAAATCTTTCTAAGGCCGAATGCGTGATGTTAGTAACATTATCATAATAATTAACACAGGTCGTGACTTATAGAGTAAGATAAATGAAACATACCTTTAACAACCAATCGAGAACGCATTCATTATAACCATCAAAGTGTTAGCATTAAACATATATAATGTTGAGAGTATTTTGAGTTCAAAACAGACAGTAGTTTAGTAGTTAAGTGCAGACAAACATAGACCAGGTACATCTCAGTACTAATAAATAAAGCTAACATTTCTTCTATGTAACATCATTCCACAGTAATAGCGAACTTCAGACACAGCAATGCTATTTGGATGGATCTTTCTTTTCAAGTTGCGGAAATAAAACTGGACTGGTTTTTGAACACACGCCAAAAAGATTCGGGAACAGACATTCTACACGAGTTTGGCTTTCTTTTTGGACAACGTACCTATGTAGTAAATGAAAATCTGTAATATTGATATTAATCTCATAACAGTGTACCTATACATTCATTTAAACATACTCGAAAAACAAAACTGTTACCGTAAAGGGTCTATTCCTAAAGTTCTAGACTTTTCTCCATTTAATCTACTTATAATTATAAATGACTTGGCAGTGCTGTATCAACTGTTTTATAATCTAATTGTCTGTATGGTAACATGACGGATTTGTTTTTGAATAATTATAATTTTATCGATTTGACTAGATAAATAATATTTGAATATTCTTCTTAGTTCCTAGTGTTTGCTTGATTAGCTCTCCTCGTTATAATTAAAATTTAAATAAAGATAGCTTCTGCGTGTTTCTGTCGTGATGTCAAGTTACTTTACAAGCTAAAGGCTGTGAAATGAACAAACTGATAACTCATTTACAGTTGTAAATATATAATAATGTGTATGTGGCGTTCCTAACATGACTTTGGCATCCATTATCACTGGAGTTGAGCCGCTCGATTAATATTACATTGATCAAATAGCTTACTTATATTTCAATAAATGTTTTCTATTCAGATTTCATCATTAAGTACGTTTTATTGTGATATGTAAAACATAATTCTACATTTTATTGGAATCGTAGGCTGAAACATGTATTTTATAAAATTTACAAGGTACATTTTAGAGGTATTAGATCCAGACGTATATAGGAGTTTATTTAAAAAAAAAAAAAAAGTTATTTAAAGGGAAACATTGAAAATTTTAAGGTTTATTTTTTTAATTTTTATATTGTTTAACATTCTATATAAAATCATAGACAGACGGTACATCAAAGTCTTTGATTTCGAGGATATTACTGTGATCTTATAATTTCATTTTTAACATCACCTTCATATTTATTATACACTGAGCAACGATCAATTACATTCAACTATTTAATAACAAGTTTATTCACATCTATGTCGTGTCTCGTAAACCGTGCACACTATGTAGATACTACACGTAACTCAAACGAAACAATGCGCACCGTGCGGTACAGTATATAATAGTAATTGATTAGCTAGGTAAGTTCTGTTAGAACGTTCTCGGACGCGAACGATACGTACTTAGTCCAGTTAACTAACGATATAAGAACACTTTTATTTCTTATCAATATAAAAGAAATTCACTACGGCGCCATGACAGTTCTATTCAACATGAAATTCAGCTATTAATCTAATATTTCTATCGAAGATTGCCTTGCGATCAGATGTGTTCGTCCTGTACATCTGCCGAGAGAGAAAAAGATCATTTAGTCAACAATGCATATATCTTCCCTCTATATGTATCACCTCGTAACCGCAGCCACACCACGCAGCTTCAAACTATTTGTGGTATATCAAGTGAAACTGAAAATCAATTTAGGAATACGTAGCTGCATTTACGAAATCACACATATAGACCGACGATATACAAATATCCATTACCCATAATATATTCAACTCTACACATTACCTAGCAGGTACATATATATAAGCATGTAAGGAAAGCAAATAAAAGAAACATCAAAGCGATATTAGAATATATTTCCATTGTAGCAATAAGTTTTGAAGGAGTAAGAATATTGGAAATAACTTTAGTGAGGTCAAGAAGTTTGATGGCTGAAGAAAAGATTGTTGAAGGTGAGTTGGAAGTGTCCTTAAGAATTCATTACCTTACCACAACGAAAAGAAATGGAAATGGAACAATCTCAGATAAACTAAAACTATCCTTTTTTATTTAATTCATGAATCCCCAAGCGACCACCGGTGGCCGCGCGTCTATTGTCTTACTATTGTGTCTCTAATTGACGGTATCTGAAGGGTTAATGATGCCATTTGAATACATTTCCAGCGTACTTTTTCCCCAGACACTTTTACCGCTATATATTCAGGTAAACATAAATATAAGCGCAATTTACATAAAATAAAACAACCATATCCAACATTCATGCAAGGAAATCTCGTTAGTCAGCCTTTACCAACACCTACCACCATTTACCTACTATGTACATATTTAATACCTAATATTACACATTAAACTCAGGTACGGCAATGTAAATCAATCGAGTGCTGTGTGTAAATCATTATGTGTTGAACAGGGGTGTACTCCAGAAGGTTAGAAGGGTATATAATCGTGAGGGTATATAATTTGTTGTTAGACGACTCTAGTCTTTAGTGCTCAATATCGCTACTAGGAACTGGACGTTTATAAAGCACAAACAAGCACCAAGTATAGAGGGCCGGAGGACCGGAGTGCAGTGTAAGTGTGGGTGACATGCATCCTGGGGTGACAACAGGGGAACTACGGGCTCGGACAACATCTTCAAACTACTTACGTCAAGCTACTGGGAGCGAGGCGCACACGTGACACGCAACATACCTATTACACATTGAGCTCCTCTCTTTATCTTCATTTAAATGGTCTTTTTCTCCCATTACAGACTATCGTGTGGCCTAATCGTTTCTTCTTTACAATCCAACTGAACAGTTTTATTTTTAACATTAAATAAAATTAACAAGTGCATCATAACGAGATTTGACTGCATGAATTTCAAAAGCTACGCGTTAAGTTATGCAATAAAATTTGAATATGAGAACAAAATATAAAATGGACATTATTTATACTTATTCTCTATTAAACCAATCATAACTTTTACATAAAGAAATGTATTCTGTCAACGTTTAATATGAGGCTAAAACTATTTAAATATTTGTGCCAATAAAATAGAAACGTGTCAATTTGAAGAAATTCGTGTTAGTTATCATGTTTTTTTTTAATATTTAAAAAATGCGTAAAGAACAATCGTTGTAGCGACACTTAATGCTATAGATTCTCGTCTGTAGAGACACAAATTAACACTAGTAACTAATAGCCTAATGGATTTTAGAGTAACATCTACGAATCGTAACTTACAATTGAGTATGTAGAAACAATTTATGAGTAGATCTCATAATGTTAAGAGTACGACTAAGTCAGTCTAGTAGGAGTAGTAGATAGGTAGTCTAGACGTAAAGACACGTGCAATCGTAACAGTACGTGTGAGGTAGAGGGCTCAGGCCGCGGTCTGGCCGACAGTGGGGACATACAGCGGAAAATTACTTCAACAAAATATATGTAGATTTTTTTCTAAAATAATGTTTTTTTTTTTTACCAATAGGTTAAGTATAAGGATAGATAGTTATGAAACTTTACACTTTAATATGATCACTCATGTAGAAAATATATCAAAATATTAGACTTCCTATATATTTATTTTCAGACAGACTGCGGCCTAATTGAGGGAAGTATTCCACGTTTCAAATATGTTCGCATATTGAATAAAACTAAGGAGCCAAGCTTTTAACAATAAAATTAAAGAAACTTATTGATGCGAACATATTTGTAATTTTGGTAAAAGGACATAACGCTGGGCAGAATTTTGGGAACAATATCATCAAGATAAACATTAAATTGCAATCACAATGCATCAATACTCGCACTTTACGTTAGAATGCTCAATTACAGACATGAGCTGACGTCACATCCGTTATTAATGGAGCCGTCCTGATTTAATGACGCTCACAATTTACTTGAACGTAATATTTTACTACAAATTACTTTATCCATAATCGATTGTAAGCGGCGTGGGACTAAGTGGAGTTACGGACACAGTTGTTTTTCAGTCTGATAAGGGATTAAAATTGGTAATCTTGAGATAGGTAATTACTTAATTAGTCTCACAGGTGGTACGTACGAATTAGAGATTGTATCAACATATATCGGCCACAATGTTAACTAAGGTTAGTTAGGAATATTAGAGACAGGATTTTGGGGCAGCCTGTCATGTTGGGGTATTTGGTAGTGCAGTAGAATTGTTGGAAGCGAGCAGCTCGCCTCGTATTATCGAAGCATATTAATTAAACACGAGGCGAGCAGTGCGGGCGAGCCACTGGCTAGAGCCAACTCGCCTAATGACCAACCCAGACGAGGGTAATGAGGGTCGAGTGTGATTCTACCGGTGATAGACTAATCTTACCGCCATTCGACAGTATTCCCTTCACTAAAGTAAGCCGTATCAAATGAAATTGAATTATCGATTCAAATTATTACCTTTAGCAGACGTGCACTTTAATAGGCCGACTTTATAGGCCGTTAAAAAACGAATAGTTCATTAGTGAAGATCACGGTCTAGAGCTTTATAATTTAATTTATTTGAGTTGGTATTCAGGATAAACCTTATATTAGTTCTAGTTTGTAAAAAACTAAAAAGAAACATTAGAGAATAGGTACAGTACAGGTACAAGTTTGTTGTTAACATGGTGTCGTTTTCTGTTTTTATTAAGGGCCTCACTGAGACGCCATGGCGGTGTTGCCAGATCATGACGCCAAAAAAATTTATGGATTAGCTAGACAATAGTTGCCAGTTGAAGTATTATACACCATAGAATTGCATGTATTTTCTTGGTTGCACGAACTAGCAGCACCACCATAGTAGCCCAGTGAGTCACGGACCTAAGAGGGCTGAAACAAACGCAAGATTTGAAATTAGAACAGAGTGGTGTTGTTGAGAGAGAGCTTTGCGTTGGTAAGGTGGGGGTCGGGGTCAGTTAGAGATAGCTCTCAGAGAAGTCTAGGTCAGAGACGGAGGCGCGCGAGGAGCGCGTGTAGTTGGTGGAGGTGCCGTAGTCGGAGGTGGCGGTGGCGAGGTCGGCCAGCACCGCGCCCGCGCCCGTACCTTGCGTCACGCCCGCCGCCGCCGCCTCGCGCTCCGCCAGCTTCTGTTTCAGCACCCGGATCCGCTCCTCCTTCTGCAATTACACTTTTAGATAGAAACAGGCAACATACCCTACGTTCCGAATTGCGTCAAAAGCGATAGTACTATCGCGAATCCGACCAACGCGCAACGTCACAAATATTACTCAATAGCCCTTATATTTTGTGACTATTAAATTTGGTCGGATTTGAGATGTAATCTCTTTTGGCATAATTTGAAACGCAGGGAGTGACATGTTAAAATGTCAGTTGTGCGGGTGAAAAAGAGGGATAGAGCTATAGGGTGTATAGCTCTATCCCTCTTTTACATAGCTTTACATAGCGCCATCCCTTTAACAGTTCGGTATGGAGATCGTAGTACCATTGCTTAACGGAAAATACTTTCTCTCGTCTTTTTGTTGTGTCGCAACTCGCTTTAAAACTTATCTTATTATGCAAGAGCTGTAATTGTGCAACACGGTAAACAATTCTGCTGGAAACCGTTTAAGTTTATTGGAGCGAATTAAATGCTATAGTAACTTTGACTTTAAGTTTGTATTTCGAAATAGCAGCAGATGCTCTGCGTCTTTTGGTCCATATTCTGAGTGTCCTTTTAAAATTTTTGTTGTATAATTTTGTCTATTATAATATTTTTATATGTTATAATGGCCTAATCGGTAAGGTACCCGCCTTTCATGGACAAGATTGCGGGTTCAAAATCTTGCAAATACAAATGTCTGTTTTTCAATTCATTATGTACTTTTCTAAGACACCTCGGAAAACACGTAAAACCGTTGGTCCAGGTTGATTCATAGATTTTCGACGGTCGATACAGGTCACCCATCCATCATTATCCATCGATGGAGACGTCAAAAAGTCTGACCCTAAGCGTATCCAAGGCGTACTGCATTGTCCAGTAACTGGGTAGTGGAGGTCTTAAACTCATCACACACATCTCACTCGGACAGACGCCTTATATAAAACTCAGGTATTCAAATGGATCTGCTTAGACTGGAAACCGTTCCCAAGCTAATTGGGAAAAGGTTAGAAACAGAGAGAGATAATGATAATATTTATGATTTTTTTAAATCTTTTGAAATCTTTTGGAAGGCGTTTTATCAAGAGATTATTAAGAAAAAACACTGGTGTACACATTGATATATTATAAAGAAAGATACGTTACGCGCTAACATTTCAATCAGAAAACCAGCCCCTGTAGCTAAGTTACGACCGTTTCTATTCTATTCTCTTGTGTCGAACGAATCTAGTTAGGCACACCTCTGATCTTTTTGTTCTGTTTTCATCTCAACGCTCAGTCACGTGGTCAGAACAAAAGAATCAGAGCTGTGACCAACTCGAGGTGTTGCACGAGTGAAATGTGATTCCATGTGATTTATTTTTTATTTTTGTATGATTTTTACAACGCACTCGAAAGCGTTTTGATAACCTTTACCCCACTTAAAACATAAAAATATTATTTTTGCGTAACACGCCCGTATATGTGACTGAGTGAAAGTAAGCCACAGGGCTTGTTTTCAGCTGTCCACGCGCTAGAGGAGAGTCACCTATCTTCCGCTGTTTTTATTTAATTCATGAATCCCCAAGCGACACCCGGTGGCCGCGCATCTATTGTCTTACTATTGTGTCTCTAATTGACGGTATCTGAAGGGTTAATCTAATGGTGTACAAATAACATTACTATAGTAACCCCGGTCACAGCTTTATTTTAAAAGGTCGCAATATAAACATTTGATAAAAATCACAGATTATTTTCAAGGGAATGCAACTCGACCCACATGACAACAATGTCGGGATATGTTTTTTTGCTATTTTCTTTTTATTTCACGAATCGCTCTCAAAAAGTCCCTTTTTTTTAATAGCAGCAAAAAGAAAAAATAAATTACTTGTAGTTTTTTAAAATGGGCCACGTTAACATTGTCAGATGTGGCCCATTCGCCAGTTAACAATGACGTATGTCAAACTTTGACTCGCTCTCGTGTAAAGTTGCCAATTTTCACATCCGACATTGTTAATAGGGATAAGCGACATGACGTTATTACACATTTTTCATTAGATATTTTGGAAACACCGTATCTTGTGGATATTATCTATAGGCTTCTATTGAAATCAATTTCTGAATTTGTGTAACACTAATCCGGTAAAAACCTCTGAAAATCTGCTTTTTTGCAATGAACTTTGACACTTTATAATTTACTCAAAAATAAAAAGTCAAAAAGTAAAACTATAGACGCCTTGCAAATTATATTAAGATTCTAAATGATGACAATTTTTTTTCAAAAAGTTTTAAGGAATTCAAACAAAACAGATATTTCCAGGAACAAGTTTTGTAAAATAGTAAATCATGGAATTACCGAATACTAACAGAGTTTTCCGGCGTTATCTCACTTTTTTTGCGTTGCCTTTTCGTCGAACATCACGTTGGATTGCGTTAGATGAAGCAACAAGCTTTTAAACCATGCTCGATGTTGACGATAAGCGAGTGGAAAAGCAGCCTCCTCTATAAGTATTAGAAGTCTCTTCTAATACCTAAATCTGCTTCTTTATCCCCATATAGTAAATGGATGAATATAAAATTAACTTCTGTTGACGCAGCTAACAAGAGGCGTCGTCGATAAATCAATTTAATCATAATTAGGTATAATGCCTCGAGATTAGGAGGTACTGATTAGCATGGCTAGGAATATGATAACTTATCATTTCGACGTCTCTATTGTTCGGATATAGTCTGCAGAAAAAAATTGAGCGTAACCAATTACATATTAAATATAGCCTATCTAGAAATAGGATTTTAGATAGTTAGATAATTAGCCCATTATGTCCCACTGCTGGTGCGAAGGGAGAGGAAGGCCCTCTCTCACTTTTCTACACACGTCTATCATCGTGGACCAGTCCACCTTGAACTCTCCACCTTCGCCTTGGTCTGCCATGATGTCGCCTAGTGTTCATTTTAGTTCAGAACAAAAAAGGTGTTCTTACTAAAAATTACTCTTCTTCTGCAGGCTGCACTAGCACAGCAGTTAATCGCTTAAAGACGTGCTGTTCGGCAGATCGGCAATAATCTATCACACTGATCACCATTCATCAAAACTAATTTTAAATAAAGCAACGATTGAAAGAGCAGTTAAAATAGCTAGCTGTCCGACAATTAGTGTGCGTCGGAATTACATTGCCTAATTTTGCCAAGCCCGATACCGTACGGCGATGTGCCACCGGTACATGGTGGACATCCCATGACCCATCCATACTCATAAAACGTTTTGCAAACACAATTATTGTGCGTACAGCTAATGAGTGGAAATCCCTACCGGAGTTTGTGTTTACTGTTAAAATTAGGGGATCTTCAAGTTAGGAGTGAATACTTTATGGGGTTACTTCTAGGCAAACGCGCTGCATCATCGACCACATCGTCCCTTTCCATTAGGTGAGATGATGGTCAAGCATAAGCGTATCAACCACAGCCGGGGTAGACGGTGCAGTACACTCCGAGTGCGCCTTAAAGAGACGCCGCGGGCCTTTAAATGAAACCGGGGTGGATTTTATTCAGTTAAAAATTGACTTGCCTTACTTCACCCAGAGCGGGAGAAGTTAGAATACAGTTCTCAAAAAAACAGCTTTGAAGAAACCTACGGTGCCCAGACATGGTCGCTCACCGAGTCGTAAAAAAATCGCATTGGGGTTTGCCAGCGATCAATGGAACGCAGCATTCTGGGTGTCAAAAGAGCCAAAAGAATGAGGAACACTACGATGAGTCAAAAGACGGGGATTATAGACGCAGGAAAAAAGGCTGCCAAGCTAAAATGGGATTGCCGCATGCACTCTGACCGTTGTGCAAGAGTCTCCACGAAGTGGGTACCCGAAGTTGGACGACGCCGCCGAGGTCGACCTGGGAAGAGGTGGCGAGACGACCTAGATGCTTACCGCAAGGACTGGTTCGAGATGGCTAAAGAAAAGAATACCTGGAAGAAGTTGGGGAGGCCTTTGCCCAGCCGCCAAAAAAAAGGTTATATTGTGGACAAAAGTCAGTGTTTAGAATCAAGCATTAGATTATGAAAATACTCTATGAAATGAAATTCGAATAAACAATTCAAAACTATCAATAGGCTAGTGAACTCAATAACATGTTGGTAATCTAAACTAATTGACACTATCAAAGATTTATTTGATAATAATCTCACTAATTATTTTCAAATGGGTTTACTTGTAAAATTACTTACCTATATAAAGCTAAAAGATTTTTTTGTAGATAAATTGATAACAACCTAATACCAATTTTATCATCTAATGGTTCTAATGCGGAATAGATAAAATATAAGCAATCAATCAATAAAATATATTACCCAGCGTTTATTCAAAACATACAGCTGAGTACCTGCGGATTTACGAGAAAATTGAGTTGTAAATCCTCAATTTATAACATAAAATTGTAATTCAGAAAAAAACCTCGGTATTTGCTCGTATTGTGTGGTTGCCAATCAGTCATGTTTTCCTGTCCTACGTTCATGAATACGCATCACTTTTTGTTCTTCGTTTCCCAAACGTGATGTGTGGAATAGTGTATACAACACACACAGTGGTATTACACACACAAACACACGTAGACTTGGAAAACAACATGTATTGTGAGCTTTAGGCGCCTCCGTGGCTTATAAAAACTATAAGAATATTTATACAGTTACTAGAAGGGTGCTTTATTTTAGGGAGGATGTGTCTTCTCTCCAGACGAGATGAATTAAACATGAAAGTGAAACACCTTTAAGAGTCAAAGATAAAGCAGAGTAAATACTTTTTTTTTCAGGAAGTGTCAAGATTAAACCTATTCCTCAGACAGGAATCTCTCGTTTTGAATAATGAGTTTGCGAAAGTAATCCATTATGGATAGGGAGGGTGTTAACTTGAGAGTTATCTGCCTACAAGAAGGTGTTGTTCATCTTGTAGCAAAATTTGAAAGTAGGAGCATAAATTCTAATAATGAAGCATTTATTATTGATTACTCACTAACAAGTAATTGTAAAACGTCTGGTTGTAATCAGACATAAAATGTAAATCAATGATAATAGAAATATATTGGCGTCGCTTGTGAGCATGTGACAGAAATATGTAAGTGGAGATAAGATAAATTAGGGAGGCGGGCATGATGCGGATACGAAACCGAAGCTGTTGGCACATATCTTCTGAGTTGATTCATACCTGTAAGTAATTCCAATTTTTCTTTTTTTTATTATGGATAGGTTCGCGTTTGACCACTACCTCACCTGATGGAAAGTGATGATGTGACCGACGATGGAGCACGCTTGCCTAGATGCAACCTATTCACTCCTAAAGACCCCTAGGTTATAGTTTAAACTAAGATCCTGAGTAGGGTGCCATTAAGAGACGAGGTTTCAAAGTGAACATTGCCGAGGATAATCGCTAGGTACTACTTTGATATGGACCCGTAAAAAGCATCCAACCATGATGTATTCACAGGTTCGTCAACTCGGATATAGATAGATATTTTTTTACAAGCTTTTATTTAATTTCACCTGTCACAATGTTTGTCTATAATCAAATCTTGCAAATTAAGACCCACTTGCCGGTTACCGATTGAGCTAAAATTTTGCATGCATGTGTAAATCAGATGACAATGCAAAATTTTTATGACATGGAGCTGATCTGATGATGAAACCGGAAGATGTCTATAGGAACTTCGTAGTAAAACGACACAACCCCATCGAGTTGGACTCGTGTTGACGAGTATTAGTTATATAGATATACCAAGCTATAAAAGCTTGCTATGAAATAAAATAAACGACAGAAAATACGTATATTACGCACACAACGAAGAAATAAGTGTGTAGAAACTTAAATTAAAAAAATATATAAAATCAACAACATTGTGTGTTTAACGGCTGTAGCCAAATAGGTTCAGAACAACATTTTGCCAGACAAGACCACTATTCAGCAGTGGCCTGACTAAATTAAAACTAGCAGATTTTTTACTTTGTTATGTTATTTTCTTACTTTGGTCTAAATCAGTTTCACTTTTAGTATGAATAACCACATCTATCAAATTTTCTCCTGCTTACAGGCTATAAAGTAATTAGCTAATAGTCGTGTTTTTTGCACACTTTTATTAGGTATTTTTTACTAGGTAACGAAAAAAATATTCTGCTGCTTTGAGAAACTTTTGATGTTCATGATTATGAACACCAAAAGTAGAATATTTCTTACCACGACCAGGACCACGATACGTCTCTTTAGATAAACCAACAGGGAAATATAGTTTTTGTCACATTTCGTGAGATTTGGGAGTCGATTCGTTACACAAAAAAAAGATGTACTTACATAAGTAGTTCGCCTTTTCAGCGTAATACAATGAATTTTTTTTAAAATAAATTTGACTTTCACACTAGTTTATATCAGCTGATCACGAGTTTATACTAAAGTTATTTTTTTTTAGTTTTGACTATGTTGTCTTTCTTGAAGACAGTTGTTTTTTTTTCATTCAGAAGCAGTATTCAAAATGCGACCATTCCGTTTCCGTTACACCCATAACGTTTCGATGATAATAAAACTCGTGTATAAAATTCTTTCTACGGTTTATAATGGACCTTCCCAGAAGTTCCCAGTAAATCCGATTGACAGGCTTTCGTACTTACTAAGGATTTAATTTCCTTTGCTTGTCAAGGTGAAACTCACATCATTTATGCACGACACTGTAAAGACTCCATTCCGTGATTGCACGCCAGTCATACATAACAGGTATATCTATGTGGCCGCTATGTACCTGCATTATGCATAAATGTTTGTTGGCAAATGCACTCCAACCAAAACGGTTTGGAAACATGACTATTTTTAGGACATAACTGTGTCAGACATGTTGGAAGTGTAACTAGAAATGGAGAGTTAAACTTCGGTTTTACCAAACTAACATTTGATATAGAAACCTAGTGTGTATTTTCCACTGAAAATTTCTCTTATTTCTGTAATATTTTTATTCAATAAATTCAGTCTATATAACCTTTTTCCGACTAGGAAATACGCGTGAAAAAATATTTGTTATCTAACCAGTTTATCAAACAAACAAGCTTTCAATGAAATTTTTTTTTATAGCAAGCTTTTATAGCTCGGTGTACCTATGTCATACGAGCCCAAACTAGATGGGGTGCTACCAAGTTCCTATAGCCACCTTCCGGATCCATCAGCAGATCAGTTCCTTGTCATAATAATTTTGCATTGTCATCAGATTTACACGTACATGCAAAATTTCAGCTCAATCGGTAACTGGGAAGTGGGTCCAATTTAATTAGCAAGATTTGATTATCGGGACAGGTGAAACTTACACACTTAACTTAACATAAAAGCTTGTAAAATAGAGTAATAATCATAAAAACATTATTAAAGATGATAAAAAAAACAAACGAGATATAACAAAATTAAACAGATATGTCTGTGTCTCTCGCCAACATGCCGTTTTCAATTTTACGGGTATCACGACCTTTTACGTCAAAGACCATGTCGGTCTTCTCTTTCTTCTTAGCAGTTAGTTGTTGTTAGTTTCCCCGCACACGGGCCACAAAAACAAGCGGCTTCAAGCTTCTTTTTGAGGCGGCCTTTTTTGTGGCTCGTGTGCGGCGGTGCCACCACAAAAAAAGCTTGTAGCCGCTTCTAGCTTTTTTTGTGGCAACCATGCCATTCGCGCATTTAATCCTTCTTTGTCAGATTCCATTATGATACTGCACGTATGGCCACAAGCTGTCGCGCGCTTCTACTTTTTTTGTGGCCGCTTCTAGCTTTTTTTGTGGCGGCGTTTTTTTATGGTGGAGGTTTTTTGCGGTGGCGTTTTTCACACACTTGAGAGAAGGGAGTTGTGTATGTTCAAATTACGCCGAGAACTTTAATTGCGCGATGTGCAGTTTTCAGATCAGATTCAAATTTCGTAGTTTACTTCATATATGACGTTTTAGATGTCGCTACATTATTTAACCACAAGAGTCTCGCCTTATTATTCTTCAAAGCCACTATTTTTGTCTGTACCGATGATCAGTGGTCTACTTTAGCAAGATTAGTGACTTGATTGTTGTTCAAAACATCTTGTTTTTTGATCTCAACTGTAGCCAGTGAGCCGTAAGTAATTGAAATATCGCTTAGAACTTTGCCTATATAATGTGTATCTGATACAAAAACAATTTTCTTTCACTTTACATAGAAAAATTGACTTCACATTCAAAATTTTCAAGAAAAATTAGAATTAATCTTTTGAAGTGAATACGTTTTTAAATTGCTTCTATAATTGGGAGGCAGTTCAAAAAACTAATGATACCAGAGGCGGGGCATATAGTTTGGTGTTACAGTTATATATCTAACATCTCCATTAAAAAATTAATCACACCATTGGATAGCTAAAAGATCAAAAAATTCGTTAGGCTAAGTGGAAAATGTGATGCATTACGCGCGGTGGTAGAGGAAGAGCCGCCATTTTGATGTCATATTGCTGCATTTGGAGATTGCCATTCAGTATAATTTCTGACTCAGAGAGCGTCAAAGAGAGTCAGCTGTTGTTATAATCTATTAATTTCAATAATGATAGGTCAGCATTGTGTGGATTTTAAAGTAATAATTTAATAATACAGAATAAATATTTTTTTTATAAAATAAAATTACCTAATAAGGATAGCTTATAGAGCGCCTTCACACTAGCGTTTGTCCAGTGTAGGCGTTCGATAAACATATGCGCAGCGCAGACGCCGTGACATCGCGGCGCATGCAAACGTCGCGTTGTTACGGCGTTTTTCTAGAGTCAATTGAACGCTGCGCTTACGCGGCGCAGGCGTCGCGTTTCTGCGGCGTTTCCTCTGCAGTCAATCGAACGCCACAAAAAACAAACGCTAGCGTGAAGGCGCTCAATCAGCACGAGAGTAGATTCTACACGAGGAAATACAAGTGTATTATAATACCTGCGCGATGAGTTTCTGCAATTCTTCATTTTCTTTGACTAGTTCCCGGTAGCGCTCCTCGTCTGCGGGCGCGGAGCCCGAGCCGGAGCCCCGGCCGCTCTCTGGGCGCTCCGTCGGGTGACGGATCACCTCGATCACCTGTGTTACCAAAATATTTTACGCTTAGGTACATTTTACGATTGTTGGTATGTGCATCTGAAATCACATCGAGTAGGGGGGTGAGTACTCTTTGTTAAAATGGATTTTGTGCTAATACCAATACAAAATGATTTTTAGTTCCTGCAAAGAATATATTGTGATTTTTGTTATGTCTGGAGAGTTACTGATGTGGAACTGTATTCAAGACAAGGTTCCACCTTTCTTACCCTCCATGCCCTTTTACCTCATGTCAAGGCGGCATGCGCTTATACTGACGTTGACGAAATAATGGCAGAATAGGTACTGGATCTAATATGCTAGGTCGAAAATGGCCTGAACTGGTTCGAGAAAAGGATGGTACGGCCGCACCGCTAATGGCGGAACCACTGCCGTGGTCACATCGACAAGAAGAATAAGTTAAGTTACGGACCCTAGTTCACCGTCCGTTAAGGACCAGGCCAGAGTTGACGGCGTGTTGACTTCCACACGCGCCTGAGTAACCTAAGTAACGGAGCCTGTCAGGGCCGATGGCTGCGAGGTTCGCGGGATCGTTTGAAAGATTAACGGTGATACTGGAGAGAAAAAAGGAAGAAGGAAGGCCTCCCACAAGGTGGACCGATGACCTGGTCGGGGTCGCTGGAATCCGATGGATGCGAGACGCATAAGACCGGTCGTTGTGACGACTATTGGGGGAGGCCTATGTCCAACAGTCGTCGACTGGACGGAAAAGACAATTGAAGGAACTCGGGAGGGTTTTTGTGTGTAAAAGTCTGATTCCCCCTTTCGCTCCACCCAAAGCGGGAGAAAATGTTTAATGGTTCATTTTATAACCCAAAAAAGGTTACCCGACCCTATTAAAATCACAATATATTTTATTCACAAACCAATGTCCCAAACTGTGTAATCCGTTAATTTTTTTAATCAAAACTAATAATATATATATCTAATCGTTAAGAATGAATAAAATAGATAAATTAGGTCTAATTAACACTTAATTTTAAAACTATGAGTAGATGGAAATGTGATGAGCGTCACATGAGGTAAAAATAATATATCAAGTCTACAATCGATGATAAGGGGATAAGTAAGATTACTCTTTTTCCCTACACCGCAATATCATCAATATCAAATGATTTATATTGATGATATCGCGAACAATGTGCATCGATACAGATGCTAGAGATAATTATTTAGATATTACACATCATTTCTGATTGTATTGATTGCAGTGACGTTAATTTTTTGAGCGGTGTTTATTATATATCGTAATGAACGTTTATCAAGCTGTATATACATATGTACACCTAATATAAAAAATTTCGCGTCACAGTGTTTTTTTTTATTTATTTATAGGCTCAAGTTTGACCACTATCACTATCAGTGTTTGCTAATCGTACTCCTCCGAAACGGCTTGATCGAATATAATGGTTTTTTTTTATTTTGTGTATGTTTGGTAAGTCTAATTCGCTAATACATCATCATCAGCCTGTTTAATGTTCCCACTGCTGGGACTTAAGCCTCTTCTCTAGGTGAGAGAATGGGCCGTAATTCACCACGCGGGCCCAGTGAGGGTTGGCAAAAGGGTTAGGTTTTCTATTTAAATTTTAACAAATAAAATTCATCAGATTTTTTTTTCTTTTAGACAGCTCACATTGACAAGACGTTCCTTCTGTTCGTTCTGACTGTCGGCAATAAATCTACACTAGGTTACAAGCGATAACACATAGTTACATGGCAGAATGGAAATATGTTAGATAGAACCACGAAATCTTGAAGGTTTGTTTTTGGTAAATCTATTAAGTTTTGTAAAAAGTCATAGAACAAAAGTTGTTATTTATGATGTTAGAAATACTGTCCTGTAAGGTTGTTAGTGTTTTACATATAACCCTGTATATTAATATGAACTCATATTAAGAATTCTGTCAAAGAAAGTCTAGCGGAAGGTAATATGAATATAGTGGTATTAAAGGTCTTGGTTGACCAGTGGTGGCCGAATGGTAAAGGTTCCGACTTAAGAGATGTAGTTCGCGGGTTCGAACCCAGCCAGGCGCATTACTTTGTGTAATTTATTTTATCACCACTGCTCTCAAGAAGAAAAACATCGTGAGGAAACCGGCATGTCCTAGTACCAAAAATTCGAAGACATGTGACATCCAGACATCTAGCAACCCGCACTGGGCCCGCGTGGATTACGGCCATTCCCTCTGGCCTGCGTCCCAGCAGACATTAGATGATGAAAGGTCTCGTTAATATCCCATAAAGACATTTTTCTATTTCAACTGCCGCCTCATAATACCGATTATCATGTTAAATCGTGTGAAAGTATCTCAAAGGTAGGCTCGCATTAATTTCAGTAAGGGAGCGCCAACTTCTGCCGTAAATCACATTTAGGTTTATATTTTAACGACTGAATCAATTTGGCCTTTATAGTCGTAATCTGCGCTCTCAATTTTCAGAGGCCAAGACAAAACGTTCGTTCATGTAATAAATAAGCATCATTATCTACTTCATAAAAGTCCTGAAGACTCATTTAGTTTTATTCTTTTTAAGTCCTTTTGGTTATTCACGATACGGTTGGAAAAAATTCCATTTTCATCTGCTGAACGAAGGCTTATTCAGGACAGATTAAACTTTTTTATTGTGCATAGTTTTTAGGATTCCGTACCTAAACGGTAAAAACGTGACCCTATTACAGACTCTACTGTCCGTCTGTCTGTCACCAGGTTGTATCTCAGGAACCGTGACAGCTAGACAGTTGAAATTTTCACAGATGATGTACTCTAGAATTTTGGTTCACTTGAGCGTCGAAATATACGTTTGTACGACATAAACGGCCATAATTTTTTTTCTGTTAGCTCAGAAGTTTAACAGGTTCAATGGACCGCAGACTTAAGTAAATGGTTTTAATTTCAACTCGATACGTTCACGCGTTCCTGAGATAAAGGGTCTTGATAGACAGACAAACAGACGGACGGACAACAAAATGATCCTATATTGGTTCCGTTTTTTCTTTTTGGGGTTTATAACTCAAAAGAAAAACCCTAAAAAGGTTATAATATAGTGTCTAATGTTGTATAGATACGGAACTCATTGAGAGCAAGTCCGACTCGCATATAGCCGGTTTTTTGGATTGTGTATATTGTGCGGTACCTACACTTTATCAATAGCAGACAGCCGACATTAAGTGCTGCTTGTTAGCCGGTGTAAGCCGGATCTTTATAATTAAATAGGTCACTGTAAATTAGGTCAGATGTAATATTAAAGAGCCAATTTTCATAAGCAAAGTCCTGAGCAAGATAATATTTGTTGTAACAGAATGCGCAGACATTTATTTTAATTGCAGAATGCTCAGTATTATTTATTCTCAACTATTCAATGTTGCCTGTGGCCCATAAAATGTACCATAGCTCAAGTTTATGTAAGTTGCGTGTTTATTTAGATTTCAGGTGTGACCGTTATGGGGTTTGTATACCGTAATATTACGTGAGTACCTCTCCCTTTGTAGGTTTGGGCGATTATGCGATAGAATTATCACGGTCTTGGAATGTCAAGGGCAACTGTAGGAATGCGGGTCGGTTTTATTAGTCAGTAAAATTCTGACACTCCCTCTCGCCCCACCTAGAGCCGGAAGAGATGACGTTGAGTTTGTGATGATTTCCCACCCCAAAAAAGAACTTCTTTTGCGTTCTGTGTTTAAAAGCTCGCCGTCCCCGTCGCGTTAGTACCAATACCATAGCCGACGGCGAGTTGTGTACGCGCGCCTCAAAGAGATGTCAGCAAGTTGACGGGACTTAGGCCGATGCCTGCCGGGGCTGCGGATTGTTCGAAGAAATTACCTTGGGTCTCACGAAATGACAAGTGAAGAAACACTGTGAGTTTTGGTCAGTAACCCTCCTGCTCCTTCCAAAGCGGGAGAAGTCAGAAGTGATTTTCCACGAAAAAATGGTTTTGTGTTTCATGCAAATGGTCGATAATCTCTGCGTCTACTCTGAAGTCTAAATTATGATTTTGGTATGATTAAATGATTCTGTAACTACATTATTAAGTCAAGAAACTTGATTGATGAACATTTGGCTATCATTCTTATCACAGCAGGCATTCGTATTTTTTGACAAAATAGTTATTCAATTTGTTCATTTATCAAATTTCCCCACTATACACTTCCCACAACTACATAACAAATACACACCTCACATACACAAAAATAAAATAGAAATCCGAAATCTTTTCTCACCTTACTCACCTTAGGAATAAAAATCAGTGCCATGCTGAGGAAACAGCAGAAGACGATGGCCAGCGAGACGAAAGCGAAGGCGGCGTCCTGTTGGCTGGCGATGACCAGGGTGACGGGTGCTGTGATGAGACAGAGGACCACGACATTGTAGATGCTCATGCCGACGTACCGCGAGTCATTGATCTGACGGACCTTCACTGATCGTGTCTCGTAAGCCAGGAACAGTCCAAAAACGAGGACTAAACCTTTGTAACCGTACATTACGCCTGGAACAAAGATATGGATTGTAGTAACAAGCCAGAGATGGAGTCAAAAAGTTAAAATATATAAGTTCTCAGTAACGCTATAGACAAACGAGTTGGGTAATTATTAAGGTAAAATTAAATCTGATGTTCCAACCGGTTTGAACCAGTGTTGATTCAATAATCAAGGTTGATTAAGAGATCTTGATCATTGTTAACTAATAGAAGAACAAAATTATCGAATATAATATTTTTATTGAATTATTAAATGTTATACAAAATTCCCAAGTCGTTTAACTTTCAAGACAGACCATAGACAAGACCGCTTGCTTACGTGCGCCGTGTGAGATGTATTTGGAATTGCTTAAACTGCGTTTATCTTGATTAGCTCTTCAATCTCCATAGGTGACAGAAGAGCTGACGAAATGGGGTATTTGGTCGTGGATGTGCGATCATGACGAAATAAACGCGAGAGTGTTGATCGGATATATTCGAAGTAGACGATTAAAAGATTAACGCAATTAAGAAAACTTCATTAATAACTGTCTTGTTTGTACTTTTCTTTATTTCTTTTCACTTTTGCACGCATAAAGAGATGTACACACCCATGTCTTTATTTTTCCAATTCTCATATGCTGGAAGATATTACTTTAGATGAAAGCATCATCTATATACCAATTTTTCAGTTTCTATCTTATCATCATCATCCAGCTTTTATAATGTTCCCACTGCTGGGACTCAGGCCTCCTCTCTAGGAAAGGAAGTTAGTGGGGTAGTGGGGAGTTTCTATCTTCTTTTCTTTTATTATATAAGCGTGTAAGTACATGAATTGTTAAATAAATAAATAAAAATGCTCTTAATCCAAAATCCCCACCCAGTCTGAGAATTAAAAACAGTTACTTCTCTTGAAAGCTATATTAGCGAGTTTTAGACCAGTAGAGAGGAGAAACACGCTCACCTTAAGGAAAGGTGACACTAAACAACATAACAAAGAGACCAGCTGTTATTAACGGCTCAAGAAAAACTTTTAAAATTCCCCAAGTTAACGTCGCAAATGAGTCGCAGTGGACTTGGGAGGAAATTTATATAATGTAATTTACTGTTTACGGTACTTTAAATCACTTCGTATTAGAGCTCATATTTTAGAGTTCCGTAGTCCTAATAAGAAACCTTTATAATTTCACTACTTCCTTCTTCTATCTGTCGGTCCGTCTGTCCACGGCTTAGCTTATAGACTGTTAGTATTAGAAAGCTGTAATTTTGCACTGATATATTCGTATGTATTGATCACGCTGACGTAACGTTAGAAATTTTTTTTCTCGTTTATTCTCTATATATAGTGTGCAGGTAAAGTTAGATAGTTGTTAGTATATTATATTTAATAGTGAATTAGATGAAGTGGTTACTTGTCTAGAACAGGTAATTAAATAGATAAATTCTTTATTGTACACCAGAAATAAAATGATATAAGGAGCTTATAACAACAAAACAATACAATAATCAATTACATACATAACGTCACAACCTTTAAGCCAAACGGGGTGGTCAGAGAAGCTCTAAACATAAGCACTGGGTAATTCCAAACATATAGCTCCAGTAGCATATACAAGCTTCAGTAATGTGTTCAGTAACATCTTCAAGCTAGGAATAACATCTAGATTTAATTTTTATATCGTATCGAAATGCACTCGTGGCAGGGAGTCAAGATTTTATATAAATTCCCTAAGTCAATAAAATATGACTTTCCTCAATTCTTTAATCAGGAATGTGGCTTTCTGAGATTCCGTTATCTCAGGAAACTACAGTCCCTAATCGATTAAATGTTATCGGCCGTTAAACCGTGAACTCAATTAAGTAATATGTTCAAAGTAATAAACATGAAGCTCCCGTCTAAGTCCGCATGTTGTAATGGCTGACTACGGAACCGTGCGCCGCGCGTGGCCCGACACGCACTTGGCCGGGTTGTATAATTATAGTTGTTTGTAGGTATTAATGGCGGGAGCAGTTTTGAGTTGGTTTATTTTGTGATTAAAACTTGGTATCAAATTAAATGTCTGTCTCAAGTAGGTTCTCTTAAAGATACAAAATGGAGGCGGTAATTAAAGGCGTTTAATTATTAAGATCTTTTTAGTAAAGGTTATAGGGAACAGTTTGAATATTTTTAAGTAAGTAACGAGTGAAATTGAAAATTATCAGCTCTTAAAATATATGTCAACATAAATAAATAAATTTTCGTTCACTAACATGCCTTTGTACATTTGTATTGCATGGAGTTATAATAAATAAATAACATGAAAATTCACGTATACAACACAACCAGACCACAAGGCCATACAAATATTTGTTCTATGCGGGAATCGAACTCGCGACACACAGCGCAGCAGTCAATCGCTCAATCACTGCACCGTCAGTGACGTCAAATATGTTTCACAAGCGTGTTTATTTCACTATACGTATATTAAAAATAATTGGTTACATTGTACAACGCTTGCCAAGCCGTTGCATTCACATGTGAGTAAATAGTGGCACGAAAATTTGTGATTAGCTCTAAAAACTTTTTCATATTGTTTACTTTTCTGCCGTTCATAAACTATACAACCATTAACTAACAAAATCACATTTGGAGCTACACACAAAAAAGCAGCGTTGAATTACATAAAAATCATGAAAAGTTTTAACGGCGGTGATTTTATTTATTTATCTCGTAAATATTCTGCTACCGTAATTAAAAAGGGCACAACTAAAATTTTTTTTTATGACATTGATTTAAGCGTTATTATAATCTAAGCGCGAGCGTTCACTCCAAATTACGCGCTATTTGGTCCAAAAACCATGATTTTCAAACTATGAATAATTTATTGTATAAACATGAGTTTTACCGATAACAATAGGAAATATTCTTGTCTAAATAGTTAGATAAGATTTTATTTAAATTAATAGCTCGCTTCTGTATTATACATATTATGTAAATAGAGTTTTTTCAATTTTGCTTTCAGAGTCAATATACATATTCAAAATCAGAAAAGAACACTGATTCCGAATATATTTAAAAAAAGTTAGTTGTGCCCTTTAAAATTGTGATGGCAGTATTGATAGTAGGAGATTACTGCTTGAACATATGAATATTGAATAGAAATATTTTGGCTGGCTTTAAAAAACAAAGCAAAATGTTACCATAATGCATTTTAACTTAAAAGCACCCAACTCGTAATACAACCGCTCTTGCATGATTATGACGTTATTCCGCAATTTTCTCTAGATATTTAGGAAACATAGTATCATGTGGTTATTATCTAGGTTTCTATTTAAAACAAAACTGCTAATTTGTACAAATACATGAACTTTGGCTACATAAATCAAAAAGTAAAGAAATATATTTATGGAAACCTAGTGAATGGCGACAACTGATTCAAAAAACTTTAAAGGGTTCCAAAAACAAACACATATCTCCTGGAACAAGCTTTGTGAAATAAAAATTCGAGTGAGCGACGGAAGTTACCGAATGCCAACCGAGTGTTCAGGCGCTATCTCTCTTTTTTCACGTTGCCTCTTTTTCAAAAATTTCGTCGGACGAAACTACAAGCTTTTTATACATGCTCTTGTGGACGATAGACGGACAGGGAATGGTCCTCTCTTTTAAAAACTGGCCAAGTGCGAGTCGGACTCGCGCACAAATGGTTCCGTAAGTACAAACTTACATATTTAACGGTTCAATTCCCGAATGAAATCTCGAAGATTTTCCCGAATCTTTTTGTGACGTTACAACAAATAAAATGCACTCGTTCCTGAGATAAAGGGTCTTGACAGACAGACAGACGGACAACAAAGTATCTTATATAGGTTCTGTTTTTTTTTCAAGTTACGGAACCCTAAAAACGGCATTATGTATTTATGTTACGGTCTATTAAGTCATCATAGTATTACGATAACATACCTATGCTCAACCTGAGCATTCATACCATAATCTTGGCTTAGCTCACAGATTACAAGATTACCAACTTAGTAGTCTGGTTAATAATATATAGGGAAGGTGCTGTCATCCTCACTAAGCATAATGGTAGATATATCGCCATAATGGACACACGACGATGCGGTTTTTACCCCGCAACCCGCATCGCAAAAGTCTGTGATACGACCGCAGCGCAGCGATATGCGCATTGAATGCAGGAACTAAGTTGTAAATTATGCGCTGCGGCACCGCATCACCCTGCTTTGTTCCCGCTTTCACATTATGTTACCAAGAATTGAAACGTTTGATCATATTTCCTCGGTCTTGACATTCAAAGGAAATCTTGATTGAAATGGTTTAATTAGTACGCTTTTAGAAATACATTTTGTTACAAAATAGTCTTATAGAGAAGCTCTTGTGTTTTGCTCGGGATCAGGTATCTGCTGACTGTTTGATTTAATTTATTTATTTTGCACGGTGTTTCGAAAATTTTTATTTATTTTGATACTTTCAACAATTATTATTGTGATATCTTGATATACTAGAAAAAAGGACTCAAATGAATCTTCACATTATTACTCTATTGGAGGTGCGGAACTTAGTGTAAAGTACCTACACAGAAATGATTGAATAGTTTACAAAGGAAATACTTTTTGTTTTGTACTACAACGAGTGTCGCCGCTTGTCTCCCACCCTTTAACTCCACTACAGGTAATAAACCAATACAAATGCGCATTACGCAACTAACAGATCACGCACACTTAGATCTTAAATTTGCTATTGGTAGTTGAACTATGAGCATTGCCCTACTTTGGGGCACGCCAACTCTGCCCACAAGACCATTCTAACCTCTTTCATCTATTCTGTGGTAAAGTACACATACTTTAGTTGTAGTGAAGGGTCCTCCGATCAGATGGGTGTTATGTCTGGTTTTGGTCAACTGCCCGAGAGATGATTTCGGGCAGTTGTATATGTTCAAATCGCGTGAAGAACTCTAATTGTTCGATGGATATATGGCGCTATTACTATAGCGCTCTACATTATATAAAGTTTTTCAATAGTCTGAAACATTTAGGACATGGTATTGTGGTACTAAATGCCCATTCAATACATTTTCAATTATTGTACAATCGTTATCACACTTAGACCGTCTCTTGTCTATGCTCCTCTCTTTGTCAGTCTCCAATCATGTATGAGATCTGAATAATACGTGGTATTTCGACCATTATGAACACGTCGATAGCCAGCATGCCCCTACAATAATAACGCCGTCCATATTGATTATGTATAGACAATTAGTTATTAATAAGGCCTGTCAATCTATTATTTGACTTCAATCGATGGTACAGTTGCGTAAGCAATAATTTCAGATCCTTTCGTGTGCTCTCATCACACTAATATTATAAAAGCCAAAGTTTGAGGATGTGTGTGTTTGTTAGGTACCTCTTCACGCTTAGACGGTTAAACGAATTTTGATGAAACTTGGTACACGGGTAGACTATGTCGTGGAATAGTATATAAGATACTTTTTAAGCCGGGATTATGTTCTCTTGCGATAATTTTCTAATATGACAGCAGCAACATTTCTCTAAAATTCAAAATTAAATTTGAGATAATCCAACATTGAAATGTTGTATTTGACCTTTTGGCTGTTATGAAAGTGAGATTTATATGGAAATATATAGGTACGGTTTACCACTTTAAAAAAAAATTGAGGTCTTTTGTGGTACGTCCTTTGCTAAGTAGATTCGACCTGTTAAGATGTCTAGCACTTTCTCTCACACAACTCTCTTTATGCTAGTTCAAGAAACTTTTGTCACTTTGCCATTTACGCAGATGAAAATTTTCAAGATGGTCGCATTTTCATATTATTTTCGAGTGCAAATAACGATAAGGTTGCAGCCAGATCCAGCTGTACACTATAATATTTTTATAAAAGCTTGTCTGTTTTCTGATACAGATTGTATTTCTAGTTGTAAACAGTTTTTGGCATATGTCCACGTTTCGTAGTACTCGACGCCACCGGACGTACAACTGCGCGTGGGAAGTCTAGGATTAGTGACTGTTATGTAAGTTACATACAATCTAGATTCTAGAGCTCCGAGTATATTTAGTAATAAAGCTAGCTCAACATGGCGCCTGCGAGTAGATTTTCATCTGCTTCATGTGATCGTTCATCTTGTAATAATATTTTTTCTTCTAAAAATGTTTTGTTTTAGACTGAAGATGTGTTACTTACACGTAGTTGACACTAAACAGCAAAGGAAATACATGATTTATATGGTCTAGTAAAAAACCTGTTTGATTTTTCGGTAAAGATGAACCCGCAATTCCAATAAAATCTATGAACCGTTTAACTGATTCCAAAGAACGACAACCTATTAAGATTGAACCGAGGCAGCTAGGAGTGCTACATGTACATAACACTAGACGGTAAGGGTTCACAACTCACCAAGCTACACAGTGTTGCACAAACTTGGTCGTATGTCCACTCGTTGTGTTGTTCCGACGTCTCTAACGGTGGAAATCTTGACGCTACGCTTTAGGGGGTCCCTCAGCTGCCACGCACTGAGGAGTTACTACGTCTACTCTAAGAGGCTATAACAGTGAACCACTCACTAAGTCACACAGTGTTTTGTTAACTCTCGCGGTGTTCAAACTCAAATCGTATGTCCACGTTGTCGTAATGTTGTCCAGGGGCCTCAAGCGGGAAAAGTAAACCGTGATGCTTCAGCGAGTCCTTCAGCTACTCTATCAGATCCACTTACCGAGCCACACACTATTGTGTTTACTGTAAATGTTTAAACCCAGGTGGTATGTGCGCGTGGTCATCATGGTGCCCTGGTACCACCAGCGGGAAAAGATTTAGACGCCATGCTTCAGGAGGCTTTTCAGCTGTTACGCAGCCAGGAGTTACTACGTCTGCTTTATCAGATCATAATAGTGAACTCCTCACCAAGCCACATAGTGTCACTTACGACCTGTCGTAGGGTCGTAGGTGCACGACATCGTCATGAGGCCTCTAGCGGGAAGATCTCAAAGCGCTCTAAGGGTTTAGCTGCTACGCAGTAAGGAGTACCACGAATATCCTAGGAGGGGATTAGTCAACAACTCACCAAGCCACACAGTATTGTGTTTACTCTCACAGTGTTCTAATTCGGGTCGTATGTGCACGTCATCGTCATGATGTCTCGGGGCCTCCAGTGGGAAGATCTCGACGCGTCGCTCAAGAGGGTCTCGTAGTTGCCACGCAGTCAGGAGTGCCACGTCCACCACGAGAAGGCCTCCAACCATCGTATAGAGCTTCCAGCCGTGGATGCGCTTTTTCTGTTCGGAGAAATAATGTAGATTAATTTATTTGAAGATCAAAAGTTTGTTGATTAGCAAGTTTAAGTTGAGATCCGTGATTTCAAGGCCGTCATAAATTTATCAATGGTCAATTTATACTCAACAGTCTAGTTTTCTGATTGCACAAACACTTACAAGTACCTAACTTTAAATGCCTTTGCCTCTTTTAACTAATTATAAATGTTGTCCCGACACAAACACATGTGTATGCAATTTTCAGTGTGTATTCGGAATTGTTTTCAGATACCTAGATGCGAGGAAGTAACGTCATTAATTGAATTGCTTGATCACAAATCAAGCGTGTAATTAGGTACTATGTATTTGCGCACTAAGTTAACTCGTCGTTGTAATAACACACAGTCAATTAAATTGCGTTACAGTATATTAATCATGTTTAGTTTACGTTCTATAATTATACTTATTTATGTATATTTAGATTCACAAATACATATGTACATATTTAACCAGATCCGTAAATATATTCCATCAGTTAACCCAAATAATATGAATTCCGTATTGCAAAAAGGAAAAAGTCACGGCTTCTATGAATAAAGTAAAATCAGAAGTCAACAATACAATATATTTAAAGGACGCAACGGGTGGGCGTCGTATCAGGTTCGAGAAAATAAAAAATCCCGATATCTCAAAAAGCCTTTTCTTCGTATTTGCTTACAAGGACCTCGTCGGATGTGATCTCAATAAGTCCTGTAGGAAAACTTCAGAGGACGCAATGAAGTGCGGAAACAAAAAACGCAAACATTCGATATGTAAAGTGACACAAGACGATCTAATTTCCATTGTGTTGTGTATTGGGGTTGAAAGGACTCGCTTTTACATTCGTGTCTGTCGGAGCGAGATCTGTCTTCAGTTAGACGAATGTGCCAAATACTTAAGTGTCTTTCTGGTAACGATCACGTCACATTAAACGTAATTTATGAGAGCGTTAATATCGGATCAGCGCGTTACGGACGTCTGGTTCAAATTCATTATAATGTACAAAAAACGATTTTCTTTTCCGTTTGGGTTAAGTGTGGAGTGAAATGTGATATTTACTCATAAGTAATGTGACAAGTGACATAAACAAGACAGGATAAAAGACAGTAAAATAATATAATACAATTCTTTTGGCCTCTATTTATATATGGTACCTGTTTATTGTACTCGTAAACATTTGCTCGCTTCGTAAAAACAGTCATTTAGGATTGCACGGAAATTCCAATTACCGAGTTGATTTACCTTTGTTTCGACTTTAGGTTTAGTGGTGTGCCGATGCACCCGCCACACTTTAGTGAACATGGCGCCATATGCCATGGAGAAGCCGGTGGCGAGTAGCCAGGCACGAGCGGCGCATAGCCCGGAGAAGTGCTGCGGCATGACCCAGCGGCCGTCCACCCCCAGCGCGATGGCGGCGCTCAGGCAGATGCAGCAGCCGCACAGCATAACCGTGTTACACGCCGGGTGCGACCACTGAATCACCCTGCACATAAAAACTACGCTGTATCTACTGCATACCTAAATCGAACAAAAATTACGAGCCAATGTAACTTTAACGACTGCAGCATTGGTTTCACGTAATAAAAACTAAAACAAAGTAAGCGCACAACAGAAACGGGATATCGACTTTGACGTTAAAACAGTACGAAACTCTTGGTCCTTTTCCTTGTGTCATTTTATACTCTTGTAAAATCTTGTTCTATTTTCATTTCCATCGAAGGGAAGTGGAATAATTCAGAAAGGAATAAAATATGAACAAAAATAAAATAAAGATGGCGATCCTCAACACTATCGGAGTTCCCCTTTGACTGTTTACTACGTCAGATCATTTACATTCATCTCATCGCAAATTGCTCGTTTGGCATATAAAACTCCGCCGCCGGGATAGAACAACGACCGGCGAGCGACGCAGCGAGAGCGGTTTTCTTTTAGCTACATTTGCTTTCGATAAATATGAGCTTAGATTTCCAGTGCAGAAAATTGCTGACTAGATAAGATTGAGTGGGTTCTAAGTTAACTTTGTAAACTGTATTGATCTATGATCCTTTAGAAGAAATCTCTTCCCTCATCTGTTATTTGAATATGATAAATATTATATGCTAGATAATGCGTTCATTAAGACATTGCGCATAGGTTGCCTAGCTAAATTTGGTGCCAATGATGTTAAAAAGTAAAATTTATTATTACATTTTTGACATCAATTACTCCTCATTCGTTATTTGGGAAAGTCAAGCATCAGCTGAAAGAGTTTGCCCCAAAGAACTGAAAAACTATAGTTTGCCTCTGGTTTTTTTTGTGGCCAAATATGAGGGTAGCCTCGCTTAAAGATGTGAGTAAATGGCCATAATTTACTGCCATCTGTTATTTAATGTTTTTTTTTTTTTGTTAATTAGTGTTTTTTTAGTCAAATAGAAGCTATTAGTAACGATAGAACTCAATTTGAAAGTATTTGGTTTAAGTCGATAATATCAAAATGTTCGCGATCACAGACAAATTTTATTGTTTGACATCCAATGATTACAAACAGATACCAGACCAGAGAGCACCAGATTTAGCTAGGTGACCTATTCGGAATGTCTTAATAAACGCATTGTCTAGCACATAATATTTATCATAATCGAATAACAGATGACTGAAGAGATTTCTTCTATGTATCTCGTACTATATGGGAAGTGAACCGTATCTTTAAAAACGAAAAAATAAATAATGAATGTCACAAAAACAACAGCACCTATTAATTAGATTGATAAATACATCAAGCTATGATCATTTCGGTCGGACACGTCCCAAGTATTAAGTAAATTAAGTGGATTGTCTACAACAAGACCCTTGTCAATATCATGCACTACCCGAATTCACCAGGAAGTGAGGGTGGGGCTGACGTTGACAAAGGCTCTTTAAACAAGATTTATGGGGTTTCTTACCTCCGGTGTCTGTGCAAGATGTTGAAGACAATTAGTGCAATGGCGGCAAGGATCCCGGCGATGCAGAGTGCGGTCATGCACGCAAAAAGCGGCAGGGAGACGGTTCGCAACTCGTTAACTACCACCGTACGGTCGGGAGGCACCTTCCCACCTGCCCAAATCCAAACCCATTTCATGCTTCAGTAAAACGTGTGTGACGCTCGTAAAACACACATAAAACTATTAGGTATATACAGGAAACGAAAGAATTGTACCTCCCTACACCATATAAATAGATCTGAGTTTTTCTTTTTACTGGTCATTTCTTTCACGTTCTGTTAACGGAAGAATTTTTGCTGCTTTAACTTTACGACGCCAGTAACTCGGTTGTTATTTGTACTGAGAACTACGACGTCCCAGTACCTTGAGGTAATATTCCTTTAAAATTTAATATCAATTTAATTTTTTCCTTTGTTGTGCGGCTTTTTCGCTGAACGTTTCAGACCCTCTTTTTATGTGCCTGTATTTTATGTTAAATTGTTGTAAAGGTTTTATATGACACAAACAAAAAATGTCCGTTTCGAGATTCGGATATGTACAGTTTTGGCAATAAACGTGACAGCGTGTGTATTAAACTGCAAATTTATGTTATTCTAGATAGTTTTTGGACACGTTCACTTTAAAATATGGATCCTTCGACAAAAACTAAAACTTGGCTGAAAACGTTCATAAATAAATGATAAAACTTTTAGGTGGAAAGTTAACAAACATCTGGTTGAGGGTGATCTGTTTTTGCTCCAAAATATTTATTACTTGGTCAAACGGTTCCATTACAATACAAACCTACATAACTTGTTCGAAGAAGAAATAATCATTGTATAGATCAACGGAATGTTGTGTCATAATAATGTTTTGCGATGCAGATATTTTGTTGATTAAGCAAAGTATTGGTCAGAATTTGACTAAATAATAACAATTAGTAAGTAACTTATAAGCGTATAATTTATTTACTAAATGTTTAATAAATTTCTGTTTATATTTATTAAGATACAAGCGCTTAAATAAAGTACCTGAGATACAGGTTTATACCTGGTTCAGGTGGAACGCAATTTTGTACCTTTACTTGTAGTTTAAGGCCTTAATTTATGAATATTTATTTTAATAAAATAATTCAATAAACACATTATTATCAGAGGTTGGAATTAGGTAGAGTTATTCATGTACTTAAACTGATTTTATACAGAGAAACAATAAAATGGATATGCCTCAAATCCCGAAATTAATTATAAGAAGTAGTTTTTTTTTATGACAATCAGAAATATAGCAGAAAAATTTTCTTCCTGCATTAATGACGAGGAGGAGAAAGTGAATTTTGTTAACCTCACTACAGTTTAAGTAGAGAGATCTTTTTTAATGAAAAATACCAATAAAAATTCTATGTATTATTTGTCAAAATTCTAAGTGTTTAATATCTTACATATTAAATATTATTTAATATCTTATTTATCTTCTGCTTACCATCAGGTAGGATCGCAGTCAAGCACTAGTTTATACGAAAAAAAAAAATCTTTGTTTTATTTGTCTTATCAATCTCTGAGGGTTTTATTATTATTTATTCATTAGAAATCCCAGGAAGATCCATATTGATATTAACATTTCGATGCACGTCCATGAATAACTTCTACTTAATTCCGAACTCTGATTTTTAATAAACTGACAACATTAACTTGCTACAAAATGATATTCAAGCGATATCATTGTACAATAAACATGAATTAGTTAGTACAGCTACATATATGGCGTATGTCATACGTACCGACCCACCGCTCCCGCTCCAGCCACGTCAAATTGTCAGCCTGCGTGTCATAGTAGCCAAGCTTCACGTAGTGGTTGTCAGTCAACTGCTCGATCTGCGTCAGCGCTATGCGGTCGCCTTGGGACGAAAATGCAACCAGACCCTGCAGGAATATATACAACATTATATATAGGTACAGGAAACCAATTTGCATGATTTTCACGGTCGGTTTAGGAGCTAAAGAGTCGTAGTTTGAGTTGGATTTTGTTATTTTTTATTTTAGAGATTGTTAACTTTTTGTGAAAATATACGCTAGGTTGAAAAAATTACGGTTCGATAGTAAAAAGTACCGGTGAGCTTGGAAGATGTGTGTCAGCTCTCTCTAACTCCAGCTTGGAGTTAAAGAGTGCGCTGATGGAAGAATGGTCCAAAATAGACCAAAATGGTGTTAAAAATTTGGTTTACAGTATACCACTACGTTTTAATGAAGTAATACGGGCTTTCCACGGAGCGTCTTTAAGTTTGTATGTTCGTAATTTTAATATGATGTTAGAAAATGTTATGCCAAAAACTGTTTTTAACCGCTCAGTGTCAAAGTTTCAGACGTCAGGCCTATAATTTTTATTCGACGTAAAAAAAGATGGTTTTATACTTTCAAACCACCATAATTTGACAATTTTTGTTTTGGAAATGAATCAATCCCCCCATATTTTGATACCAGAAGTATCAATAACGTAGGGGTCTTTTACCTAACACGTAAAATTTTTATTTACGACAATTGATGTAAGAATCTTTTACAGAAAACATAAAAAAGTCTTTTACATTAATTGATACCCCTGCTATCGAATTAATCTTCAGATAAAATTAAAGATTCTATTGAAAAAAGCCCTTAGTTCAATTCCCGGTGGAGCACACCGTAGAGGTGTGCCCTGCCTGGGCGGAGCATCGCCGTGCCCTCGTGGGGGCGATCGGCGGCGGAGACCTCTCGTGGCCTCAAGGAGTTGTCAGCAGCAGGAGGGGCCCAGCTGGGTCGAAGCCTACTGGGAACAGGGTTGTCCGAAAGGGAGCTCGTGCTACGGTATGAAGGCTAGAAGGAACGACGCGGGGTTTTTAGTCAGTAAGAGTCTGACACTATCTCCCGCTTCACCCAAGAGCGGGTTTTGTCATAAGATGATTTTCCCCGTCGACAAAAAAAACAGCCCATAATTCAATTTATATCATAGCATCCCAATCATAATTAAGATAATGAGCAAACTTTCTAATTCTCGTATGAAACTTCTTAGATTCACAAATTATTTCGTTGCTCATATAAACTTGCGTATGTTCACTAAGTTAGAGTTTGGAACTATTTTGGGAACCTTTATTGTCTCAATGTCTATTGAAACGACCTCATTTATTGAAGTAATTTAACTTTATGAATGTTTGATAAATTATTTCTACAAGTAATCTTGTCATCGGTCTGTTTGTTCATAAATGCAATTAGAACTCGAAAATTGCTTTTCTTGGTGACACCCTTACGGCATGTCATGAACCTTCAAACTCAAATACTGTAACCTTATTGGTAATTACAGTTTTGAGACGCGCTGCGCAAACGAAACCACTTTTTGTTACAGTTACCGACACCGAACACTTTTTGATCGTCATGAGTATGTGTTAAGTAGAATCAACTGGACACAAAAAAAATTTTACGGATGCGTGGCATGGATGATTTCATGCTGATTCAATAGAAATAAAATATTCAACGGTAGCTAGTATCTGAAACAAGACACAAAAGTGTGCACATTTGCGCCCTGACTTAGAGTCGAAACGCTTAGTTCAAGGAGTCCGAGTGAGCGTCTCATTTTCATAGATTTTTCTCACCGATTTAGATTGACTAACATTGACGGCATGATTATTTTTTGCTATTCAACGTGACAATCATACTAGTCTTTTGAGCAAATGATAGCGATGTGAAGGAATACGTGGACGCCTTTGTGAACTTATTTTATTGTTGAATTTGTGTAGTTAGTTTCAGTAAAAACAGTTAGTTAGTATTTAAGTTTCTTATGTACCTACGTAAGTTATTACTTTTCATGAATATAAGAGCTTTTCTAATTGACAAGATTTCTGTTTAATTCCAGAGCCGGGGTTTAGCTAGTCAGTAAATCCACTGTGTATATATCCACTATACAAGATTCAACCATAGCGATTCGATGATAAATGCATCATTATAATATTACTAGCTACCCACTCCGGCTTCGCACGGGTTCTTTTTTAGAAATGAATACAAAAACTAAACAAATTATATACTAAAAGCTTCCTCGAGAATCACGCTATCGAGTGGTGAAAACCGCTTGAAAATCCGAGCAGTAGTTTTTGAGTTTATCGCGAACAGACAGACAGATGCGGCGGGGGACTATGTTTTATAATATGTATTGATAAGCTCAGTGAGCAATTTATCCCGACGGTATTTTTTAAGTTTGTCCCACACTGTAGATTACTCCTGTATCGTGGGTTCGTTCACAAACATGTAATCCTTACTAATATTATAAAAGCGAAAGTGAGTTTGTTTGTTACGTCTTCACGCCTAAATGGCAAAACCGATTTTGATGAAACTTGGTACACGAATAGACAATGTCCTGAAATAGGATATAGGATATTTTTTATCCCGGAAGTATGTTCCCTTGGGATAATTTTCGGCTATCACGCGGGCGAAGCCGCTGGGACCAGCTAGTCTCATATACAAGACACCTTGACCCGGAACAAATATGAGCAGGTCATATACCTAAATATTTATTCTGTACGGAATTCTAACCTGCGACACGCAACGCTGCAGCCAATAGCTCAATTACTACGCCAGCCATAGGGTCAAGGCTTTTAATAATTAATTTTAATTAGTTATTAATTCGCTTTTATTATTAGTTGGAGACTCTATCAGAAGTATTCTGACACTGCGGTGAAATTACATTCAGTATTGGAAAATGTCAGAAAATTGAGCACTGCCATGAAAAATTGAGGTACTTAGCGCACTTTTGCTATTTCTAGGTTTCCTTTTGCCTTAATCCCAATTTATTTCATTTCCGTTTTACTGACATGGAGAGTGAACACAGAGCATTGTCAGTTCGGGCGAATATATTGGCGCGTAGATTCTGCCGTTGTACAGACGCAGTCAATTTTTTTTTAATGTTATATATCAGTGTTTGACTGCGATCCCATCTGGTGGTAAGCAGTGATGCAATTGTTGATGGTGAGGCGCACTGGTTTATTAAGAGCCTATTCACTCTAGCTTTGGAGATAGGTAGGTAAAACGATTAGAATTGGACAGGAAGACCGCAGCAGGCAGATTGTTCCAGTGTTTTGATGAACCTATAAACGACGAAGCGAAACGCTAAACTTTATTTAAGGCGTATTCTCGCTGTACTCGGGAGTCTGTGAGCTGAATCTATAGAGCATAAAATTCTCTGCGGGTCTAATTTAACAACGCGTTCAGGGCGCTGTTGTGGCTACCACGTTTCTGTAATGCATCAGCCATGTTTGCTAATGCAGCCACATGGCTTCTCAACTATCTGGCGCATAAAGACTGCATTTATTCATCAGTCGACTGCGTGGAAGTCGTCTCGAGGCGATTGCCGTAGCTGATAGACACGATTGTCCACCCATGTGGAAATTAATATAGCGGACAAAGTCCCTGCTGCTTCTAAGATTCTCTGTCTTCTGAATCATTGACGGAATTATTCTTTTAACATACTCTTCTACCTATTAGTCGTAATTTCAGTAGCCAGAACTCAATTTAAAGGGGGTGATTCATTCTAGTCATATCATTTCTCACACAGCTCATCCATCACTTTCTAGGGTTCCATACCCAAAGGGTAAAACGGGTCCCTATTAATAAAACTCCGCTGTCCGTCCATCCGTCTATCTGTCCGTCTGTCACCAAGCTGAATGTTATGAACCGTGATAGACAGTTGAAATTTTCACAGATGATGTGTTTCTATTGCCGCTATAACAACAAATAATAAAAAGCAGAATAAAATAATTATTTAACGGGCTCCCATACAACAAATGATTGTTTGTTTTTTTTTCGTATCTCATGAACCGTGATAGACAGTTGCAATATTCACAGATGATGTATATCTGTTGCCGTTATAAGAAAAATACTAATAAGCAGAATAAAATATTTTTTTAAGGGGGTTCCCATATTACTTGGAGTGGGCGCATCACGTTTTTTTCTTCCATGCTGTCCTGTCACCCGTCAAACTATCACTAACTCTCTTTTCTTTCATATCACTCTTCACACAATCCATTTACTTTTCTTCGGCCTTCCTCTCAGAACTCTTTTAGTAATATACGCTTCATCCCTCCTCTTCACATGACCATACCAAGACAACAGATTACCTTTCAACTTTTTAGTCACAGACGCTACTTTCAAACTTCCTCTAATATACTCATTTCTCACTTTATCTATTCTCGTCACATCACACATTCATCTCAACATTCTCAACTACGCTTCATGCAATCATTTTTCATCCTTCTTCATCTTCTTCTTTGTCATCTTCTTTGCTCGTTTCTTGCTACGGATGCAGATGGTACGAAACTCTGCGCCAATCTCACTCGCACTTGACTGGTATTTTTGGTCTTTCTCTTCTCTTACAATCTTTCAAAGGTTTAATTTTTTTTTTTAACCATCGCGTTAATGTAACTCAAGTTGCTGCGATCAATGTCTTGAAGTTTGAAATTATTTTTATAGAAGCCTCGTAGTAGGTACTTAGATAACTCATAAAATGTTTTCTATTGTTCTATTAAGAATTTCAAAAATAACCTCGAGTAAAATTGCCAATGTTGCTAATACCTAATTGTATCAAAGGCGACGTAATTCCATTTATTTTTGTCTTTACTCCATAAAAGTCTAATAATAGGATATTTTTTTATGAACTTTTTGTCATTTTTATAAATCTTACATCAGCACTCAAGGCCTTTAATTAAATTGACTTAAGAAAGGTGGGCTGTAACTTGTACTACCTTTTATTTTTCCGTGGGCAAAAATCATCCTATGACAACCTCCGCTCTTGGGTGGAGCGGGAGATAGTGTCAGACTCTTACTGACTAAAAACCCCACCTGTTCCTTGGACAGCGAGCCATGGGTAGCTCGCTGTCCGATTGTCCGGTAACTGTCTGGACCGAGCCAAGCCGTCGACGGCGCGCACTGTTCCCGCGCGCCTCAAGGAGTTGTCAGCAACAGGAGGGGCCCATCTGGGTCGAAGCCTACCGGGGTCGGGGTTATTCGAAAGGAAACTAGAGCCCCGGTATGAAGGCTAGAAGGAACGGCGCGGGGTTTTTAGTCAGTAAGAGTCTGACACTATCTCCCGCTCCACCCAAGAGCGGGTTTTGTCAATGATGATTTTCCCCGTCGACAAAAAAAAACCCCTTTCCTTCTAGCCTTCATACTGGGGCTCGAGTTCCTTTCGGATAACCCTGGAACTTGTAGTACCTACTTATAATATTTGCCGGTTGTCTCTGTAACATTTTTTTTTAAACATTGCCTCACTCTAGGAATTACTCCTGTATCGTAGGTGCGCTCAACATCATCATCATCATCATTATCACCATAATTTCAGCCAAAAGACGTTCACTGTTGGACATAGGCCTACCCCAAGTGTCGCCACAATTAGCGGTCCTATCCGTGTCACATTCATCAGATTCCCGCAATCTTTATCAGGTCATCGGGCTTGCCACGCTGCATTTTTCGGTATGTGGCCATCACTCCAGAACCTTTCGGCCCCAACGGCCAATTGTTTTGCGAACAATGTGCCCTGCCCATTGCCATTTAAGTATGGCGATTCTTCGTGCTAAATCGGAATCCTTGGAGATTCCTTAGATAATCCAGGAGAACCTGCGGATATCTTCATTTCTGATTCGATCACGCAAAGAAATTCCGAGCATAGCCCTTTTCATTGCCTTTTGGGAGCTCATTGTGAGCGACCACGTTTCGGAGCCATATGTTATCACTGGCAACACAGGTGCGCTCACAAACACTAGACACCTAGACCCGAAATCACAATCTATAGGCCAAATATTGGTTACGTACTCGAGTCGAACCCGCGACACGGAACACAGCAGCCAATCACCCAACCACTGAGCCAACCGTATCGTCTATCATAAATCAATACAAAAAATTTAACATTTTAATGTTTTAAGGGTTTTTTAGTGCCCTAGATTGGAATTGTACTCATGAATCTCTGACCACTATAGGCAATAAACATTTTTCCTAACGCGAGGGCTGCACGAGTAAAGCTGAGAGCAAAAACTAGTCATAAATAAAGTTTATAGTTTTAATTGCAGCCGTTTTATGTTATTGACGTTCCCGCAAGTAATGGTATCTTTAGATGTTATTGTTTGTTGGTCACTGTTTCTTTTTTATTAAAGTGGGAAATTATATTGTATAATTTCTTTTAATTGACTTTTCTGCTCTGGGTGGAGCGGGGTGTGTCATACTGTTACTGACTAAAACCAAATCAGGGGCCGTCAGTTGCCGTCTGCGGTCTAATACTACAGGTTTCCTTTTCAGAAAACGTTGATGTGAATATGTTTGTGGGCTAGTCTGTTATTTTTTTTTTGTAAAAAGTTTTGGATGAGATGGAGATGGCGGGACGACTTGGATGTCTTCCTTGGGAATTGGAAAGAAGTGGCTC
The DNA here is from genome assembly GCA_949319445.1 of Mythimna lalbum. Taxonomy (NCBI): domain Eukaryota; kingdom Metazoa; phylum Arthropoda; class Insecta; order Lepidoptera; family Noctuidae; genus Mythimna; species Mythimna lalbum. The sequence continues at coordinate 15,858,481 of OX439346.1, read as the reverse complement.
AAAATCGGGAACATTGGAAGGAGTGGAGGGAGGCCTTTGCCCAGCAGTGGGACAATATGGGCTAGATATAATAATAAAATAATAATAATAATAATTGATATAAACTAATGCATGACTGAGATTCCACCATTAATTAAATAATTTTGATTTTATGAATTCATCGTCATCATCATCATTATTTCAACCGAAAGACGTCCACTGTTGGAATTAGGCCTCCCGCAATCGTCGCCATAACGACTGGCTCTGTGTACCTCGCATCCATCGGATTCCCGTGACCCTCACCAGGTCATCGGTCTACCTTGTGGGAGGCCTACCAACAATGCGTGGTTGGCTGGCACTCCAGAACCTTTCGGCCCCATCAACAATCTGTTCAGCGAGAAATGTGTCCTACCCACTGCCTTTTATTTCATAAGTTCGCTGTTGAATAATAATACACTCAACAAAATAATATTTTATATAGAAATACAAATAAGATAGCATAGAAACAAGAACAGATTTGGAAATATACAGAGTAATTTTGATACAAGTTACAACTTGTTTAGTGATATAACTCAGTTATTTTAATATTTGTCTATGAAAAGCTTAATTTAATGATAGGTTTTGCTTTGCTCTTTCGTTTTGTTCATTCTAAAAAGATTTTAGCTTCAAGGCTAAATAATAACTGAGCAACGGGTAAAAAATAATCTGAACTTTTTTTTTCTTGTTGATAGGTATTTTAAAAATATAATACAAATAGTGTTTTAATTTTTTATTCGATGTGAACATGTCACACTTTGCGACGCACAGGATCGTTCGTTGTGGCGACGCTTGGGGGAGGCCTATGTCCAGCAGTGCACGTCTTTCGGCTGATATGATGATGATGATGATGTCACACTTTGAGAATGTTGGTAAGCTATGCGTGTAAAGTTGCGTTTTACGACTGCATACAGCAAATTATAATAATAATTTTTTTACCATGTACTGAAGTTTTTAATGTAACATTTCAATAAAAAAAAAACTCAAATGCTGCGATATTTTTTTTTAAATAATGAGAAAATCCTCATCAAAGTTTTGTTTCTATTCACCTCTGCGTTTCTATTCACCCATCTGACGGACATGACGGTGCTCGTCATAGTACTCGTAGATTGATTTCTCATATTATACTAGCGACTTCGTTCGCGTGAATGTTAGATAAAGAGTAGCCTATGTACGTTTTTAGAGTTCAAGTTCATCATTTTAGCCGATATACGTCCACTGTTGGACATAGGCCTCCCCCAAGCGTCGCCACAACGAACTATCTTGAACCTTCATCAGGGTTTTTTTTTAGCGATGGGGAAAATCATCTTATGACACAACCCGCTCTTGGGTGGAGCGGGAGATAGTGTCAGACTCTTACTGACTAAAAACCCCACCCCGTTCCTTCTAGCCTTCATACCGGGGCACGAGCTCCTTTTCGGACAACCCTGTCCCCAGTAGGCTTCGACCCGGCTGGGCCCCTCCTGCTGCTGCTGGGCAACCTTCACCAGAATCAAGTTCACTCGATATCAAATTTCATCAAAATTCGTTTAGTAGTTTAACCGTGAAAGAGTAACAGACATACCGAGTTACTTTCACATTTATAAGTACGGATTATAATATCTATATACTGTAAAAAGCTTTGTTGATATTTTAAACTATATACAAATAAAATTTAGATTTTAGCGAATATGTTATGGAGTATCCCGTGATATCAAGTTAACAAGCGATACGGTACTTAAGATATAGTGCAGTAGATAAAGCAATACTTACCGATACACCCAGGAATGAAGTGGAGTTTATCGCCTCGTAAATGTCATCGGCAATTTTCTTGTTTGTGTACGTGAAGTTCTTCAAACTAAGCCCACTTTTCTCCAGTTTCTCCATAGTTTTGTTGAAGGCTGAGGAGATACAAATAGGTTAATCTTTTCAGCCAAGGATAAAAGGATTATGTATTGTCCGTTTACTTAAGTGTCGACCTTCTGAATATAACTGTTCGTAGCTTCTCTTAGCTCGCATAAATTTGGTATTTCTCAAAGAGTCTTGGTGACGGTTGTGTGAATAGTGGCTTTGACTAAGTTTTACAAAGCGTGAGACCACACTGGATGGTTTATGAGACGCGTTCCGTGTTTGCATGCAGAATTTAAGGCTACGTGCATGCATTGTGCCGCTAGGACTGTGTTCCCGAGCTCCGTAGGCATTGCTACGTTCGTAGCACCGTAGCACGTAGCCCGTAGCCAAACGCCTACGCGAGTGTTGCCGCTAATATTTTAGGGAAAAATATCCGCGCGTTATATTTATAATTGTTTGCAGTATTTTAAACTGGCAATCGTTTTTAGCTTCTGTAAAGTTCTCTCCGTGATTGCGCATTTTGATTAGTGCCGGTTTCACTATTTTCAGAATCCCGAGATTATATTTATAAAACACAGTACAATAACGGACTTAATGCCTGGGCTTTTATAAAAAAAAATATTGAAATATCATGAAAGGGTAAAATATGACTTGCCTTCATCATTATCAAAAAGGTTTCGACTCTCCATAAATAAAAAACGGTCGAAAAGAATGATTGATTTTTTGAAAGGTAAGTAATAAAGTAAAATTGTTTCCGGGGCATATGAAATATTTTTGTAGCGGTATTATGTACATCCTTTTGAAAGGCCCTTTGTTCACGGTCGTGATTTTGATTCGTAATACTGAAGATGAAAAAAAACAAAACCGTTCATGTGTAAGGTACCGCGGATAGGTAAATTAATATGGAGCGAGAAAATGTTCAAAGAGCTAAATTGTACCGGGCAAGATAAATGTGAGCTGAAATTGGGTGTCTTATTCTTTATTAAACGGGTTTTATTTATTTTTAGATAGAAATGTTGGGTCTGGATCTTAATAATATAGACCGTATGTAAGTAGGCATGGATTCTACTTGACCTTTAATGATATTCTTATATAATAAAATTCAGTTCTGATGGCAAAGTCCTATTATGCCCTATTATGTGCTACCTGACCTCTGGCAATTGGTTGAAGGGTTGGAGGGCAATCTATTCTATTTTTAATGGAAGTTATTATCCATGTCGATGATCTAGTAACTTATTTTAATTTTAATCGCTAATTAATACATATTAAAGTTTTTATTTAGTTTTTATGTAATAAAAACATAATCGGTCTTGTCATGTTCCCACTGCTGGGACGCAGGCCTCCTTTATTGGAAAGACCTGTAATCCACCTGTGGGTCAAGTGCCGATTGGTGGATGTCTCGAATTTTTGATTCTAGGACATGCCTTTTTTTCACGATTTTTCCTTCACCGTTTTAGAGGGCAGTCTCGTCAGTTTGAACTCGCAACCTACGATTTGTGAGTCTGGGTAGTTATCACTGGGTTACCAATGCTCTATTGAGTTTGGTTTATTCTCCATCACTAATAACAAAAAGTTTGACATGTCGGCCGCATAACTGCATTCTATATCCAAAGTTAATGGGTATAGTTTATCTAAGTTTGAACTAAGTTTAACAGAGACCAGTACAACGAGCCGTACGGCGCGGGTTCGAACTGTGTGCTTAACTTTGTGTAATTCATTTTCATCACTGCTTTCAAAACAGTAAAGGAAAATATTGTAAGGCAACCGTCATGTCCTTAAATTAAAAATTCGAAGACACGTAACGGCCCCGCGAGGAGGATTCTCTCTCCTAGGGAGAAGGCTTGACTCCCAGTAGTGGAAACATTATAAGGTTGATGATGTTTATCTGACATGATGGAAGGCTGATGGGTGCTGAATAATTCTCGTGTGGGTAAAGATGTGACCAATCCATATTGGGCCTGCGTGATGGATCACGGCCCAATCCCTCCTCTAGAGAGCTGGCCTGACTTCCAGTAGTGGGAATATTATAAAGCTGATTTTCCTTAATGCATTATAAAAGACTGGTATTATTATTTAAATCTTGACGGAAATTCATGCTACGGGTATTTTAAGCAAAGAACGAGCGTTCTACGTTGTCAATTGTTATGGTGCGCTCGACACGTGGCTCCACGTACCAACGTAGTGTTGGCACGTAACGTGAACGTGACGGGTGGCGCCACCTATTGTGCTGAGAGGGCACTACACTTGTTACACGCACATAAAGGCTGTCTTATTGTACTTTATTTCGTTATTTGAGTATACTGGACCCACTTATTTCTGAAGATAATTTATCGAATTATTTAGCTTATCGAACTATCAGATCTAGTATACGTTTCCGGGGAGGCCATTATGATCTGCCTTGACTTTTGATACCTCGGGTTGTTTATCCAAAAAATGGCCAAGACGGAGACGTAAATCGAATCATCTCTGGATGGACGAAATGGTGACCGTTCACTGCCACCGGCCACGGATAACCCTTAACTTAAAAAGGTAAAATCTACAAGTCCGTAATAAAATCTGTACTGTTTGGATCAAAAGTAAGACATGTGAAAAAAACGGATGATAATGCATGTATTGATTACATTTAGCGGTGATGAGAATCTTGAGATGTATGTGTGGAGTGACGAAAATGGATAAAGTGAAAGAAATGAGTATATTAGAGAAATTTTGAAAGAGTAATAGCAAAGTCGAAAGGGAATCGTAGGTCGTGTTACGGTCATGTAAAGAAGAAAGCTGGAACGCATGTTACAAAATATTTATGAGTATACACGTGGATGTGGATGAACGGAGAGGGAGGGGATAATGTGACGATTGACAGCATAGAATGGAAACAATGTGTTGTGACGTCTTTATGTAACATGGCAGGAATATGACGGGAAACTAATGGATAACTATTAATAGCTTTCAGTGAAGGCATTAGGCTGAAATAATTATGTACATGCCGAAGTATATGTATGCATGTATTTAAGCTGAAAAACGTTCACTGCTAGACCATAGGGTTTCTTAAGCATCGCCATTTTAATCAAGATTATTATTATACTAGTTTTTGCCAGCGGCTTTGCCCATATGAAAGTGGGTATCTCCATACAAACTTTGAACCCCTTTAAGGGGTGAATTTTGGGATTGTCTTATTCTTTGGATAGATTATAGAAGGACTTTTCAGTGCTTTCAGTGCCTTTCAGTGTTCTAGTTTCTGTTTACTACTGGGACTCAGCTTTCCTCTCTAAGAGAGGGAGTGGGCCGTAATCCACTACGTGGGTCCAGTGCGGATTGGTAGATGCCACATCATCATCAGGCTTTTTAATGTTCCCACAGGTGGGACTCAGGCCTCTCTAGGAGAGGAAATGGGCTGTAATGCACCACGCGGGCCCTGTGCGGGTTGGTGATTGTCACATGTCTTCGAATTTTTGGTTCTATCGGTTTCCTCACGATGTTTTCCTTCACCGTTTTTATTTTTTTTCTTCACGCGTTTAATTTCTACTTACTTTATAATAATTAATAAATCGTTAGGCCAGGCATTACCGCAATAAACCACATTAGAATATTGATGGCGCAGCCACAACGTTATTGAGTAATTTAGCGGCATCAATTTCTGTTTTTTATTATTAAAATTTTATCGTTATAGTTTTATTGCGTGATCGCGATTAATGGCAATTTTTATTAGCGATGAGCCGGTGAGTATATTTTACATTACAAAATTTTCGCGGATTTTTTTTGTTATGTCTTAGTCTCGACTCTGACCACCATCTCACCTGATGGTAAGTGATGATGTGGTCGGCGATGGAGTAGTTTCTAGAGCTGGCTTAGTGTGGTATGAAGTTTCAATAGAATAAAATGACAGTCTACTGTAATAATAATAATATTTCACAACTATCACACAACGTCATCTAGTCCCAAACTAAGCAGAACTTGTGCTAAAAGTAGTAAATACCTGATAAATATTCTTATACATTTCTAAATACATACATACTATAAATAAATTAGACCTAGACACAGAACAAATCAATGTGCTCATCACACAGAAATTTGTGCTGGTTAGGAATCGAACCCGGCATGGCAGTCAGGGCCACTAACCACTAAACCAACAGGCCAGTCAAACAACATAGAAAAGAAAAATGAAACCCCAAAAATAACAATAATACACTTGAACAATCAACAATCTTATAAGCCTCAAGCAAAACAGACACAAAACTAAGCCCAAGTTTTATTATAACTTATTTGTACATAAAAACAGGAGTACGTACCCAGGGCAACGGCCCAAACGGCGTCGTAGGCCAGGGGTGCCTCTTGATAGCCCTCGGGATATCTCTCCCCGTCGATGTCGTATCCAGCTTCCCGTAAAGCCTCGTTCAGTCGCGATCTGTTTAGATAAAACATTGTTTTTGTTGTACCAAATCAGACGGCCTACTTCTAAAAGAATATAAAGCAAGGATCCCGGATCCTTCTTTGATTACATAGTGTTTTTTCTCTACGTTAGATATCATTAATTCGCTAGCGTGTTACTAAAGAGCACCCAAAAACATGTTCCTTTTGTAATCGGATCGAGCTACATTTCTTTGTAGCCTTCATTTGTTTTAAGTACCTATAAACTAAAAGCTATTCGACATGTCGAGCCTTTTCAGGTTGTAAGCGAAAGTTTGCGTTTTATTGCAGAAAGGTGTTTTTTCGTTTCCTAATTAAAAAGTATTTATTACATTAGGTATGTTGATAGATTGATAATGAGAGAGGTGATATTAAAGAAAAGGGAGTTATAGTGTGACGGGTGATAAAAGAATGGAAGAAAAAAAAACGTGTTGTGCCGACCCCAAATGAAACGGGATAAAGGCAGAAAGATGATGATGATGTTAGTAGAAAATATTCTAATAGATTAGCAGTGGTATGAAAAAAAAGTCCGGTTTTTACAAGGTTAATGGGTGTTCGGGCGAAATCTTGTAACTCAATTTTGAAGTAGATCATATCTTCAACCAACCAACCAAAAAGCTGATATTTTGGAAACACATCTGGTTTGGATGACAATCCATAGTGAGTTGAATTCTAAAATCAACATGGTGGAAAACCCAAGATGGCTGACTCCAATACTCCTACAATGTTGGTATAAAATGAAATGACTTGATGCATTGAATGAAATGAATGAGAATCCTGTCCAGTGATAATTTTAAAAAAGGAAAAAAAAAATGTAAACGAGTTTTTTATTTTTTTAACTTTATACTAAGTTTATTTTATTCTTTTTAGCATGGCTAAAGAAAAGCTAAAGTTTTTTTAACTTTAATGATTTTAGAAAGATACTGCTTTTTAATACATCTTTATGTAAGTAGTGGCTGTGTATTGTGTAATTAAAAAACAATGTACATTAATAAACAACAAGAACAAACATTTCCGTAAAATTAGGAAAAAAAACCCTTTCTGCAAAACAAAACGCAAACCGTCACTAACAATGTTCCACATAAAAAGGGTCGATAATGTCAATGACAAAAAAACTACCGATTGTTTCAAATGTCATTGGAAAGGCACAAAAATGCATTAGAATAACATGTCGTGTTTCATTGACCTGAAAATAGCTTAGAAATTCCGTGAATACGTCGTACTTCACATTCTAACTCGCGATAAGTTATGAAAAAGCATTGCTTACCATTGTACCTGTGCCATGAATTGAATAAAATGCGCTTCAGCCTGCTCAAAATGATTTGGATCTATTGAACACGCAAAATATTTCCACTCCATAAACCGCTTTATATTATTTGGAAGGAGCTAGAAAGCTTTTTTACATAAATATTAATGGCATGTAAATAAGTAGGTAGATGATATATTTTGTATTTGTACTAATGGTTGAGTTCATGTTTCACAATAAGGGAAATAAATAACGTCGTTGAGCTCTCTAAGGTCGCAAGAATATGAGTGCTTCCACAATACTGAAATATTACAGTAGCGTTGACGCACTGTACCTACATTCGTTCGCTTAGCAACTACGATGAAAAGCTTATTGCTGCGGAGCCTCTGAAGATAGTCCCGCCAGTACTTAGCTTTGTTCAGAAGATGTACGGCGCCTCTTTATTTTGCTTTTTCTAAGAAGTTTGCAGCAAAGGATACGAGAGGATTGGGACCGCTGCAACTATGAAATATTAAGTGTAACAAGGGAAACTTGTAACACAGCATATTGCACAAATCCCTCAGGAATACGAGTATAACGTTCTACATTATTATGCGTTCCAAACCATTAATTCTTACCACACAGGAAAGCCTATCATAAGAGGATTTAGTGGGGAATTCCGACCAGATTATTCTTATCCTAGATCAGCTAGCGACCCCGAGCTCAAAGCTCTTAGCCAAACAGAAACTGATAATACCTACTGCAAGTAGGTTGCCTGTTGTGTGGGTTTATAAAAGGAATTTAGTGTATTATATATGTCTTATAACATTTCTAGCGACCCGCCTCTGATTCTTAACCATAAAATTCTTGGTTTTTCTCTACTATAACATGCATGTACATATACAAAATCACTCTATCGATACATGGCAACAGCATGAAAAACAGTTCAGTAATTTTTAGTTTATCACGGACAGACTGGCGTGGAGGAGTACTTTATTTTATGTAAGGAGTAAGAATAGGGATGAAGTTTAGGTTGTCGCCGCCGCACCCGCCGCCGCGGCAGTGTCCCCTAGGGGGGCTCGGGAGGAGACAGTAATGGAGTGTCAATAACGGCCCCATTACGTCTCCTCCAGGCGAATATCAACCACTGCGCCGCCGCTCAGGATCTGTTGCTCCAGAGCATGGCGCAGTGGTTGATCAATGTCGCCTTGGTCACCGAGCCGTATTTTGTCCTGCCCAGTGGTGACTGGGTTCAGGACCTGGACGGCTCGGTGACCTTAATTACGTCGACCGCCGCCGGTACCCCGCCCCCCGAGTCCGTCACGAGGGGGCGGGGTTGCGTGGCAGCACGGTTCGGGGACATCGCCGTGGTAGGCGTCTACCTGTCTCCGAGCCGATCTCTCGACGAACTCCATGTCTCCCTGATGGAGCTAAATTCCGTCGTCGCTGGGTTCGGTTCCCTCCCCATGGTTGTTTGCGGGGACTTCAACGCCTGGAACACGGCTTGGGGTTCCCGGTTCACGAACCAGAGGGGTCGGATGGTGGAGGACTGGGCCTTGGAGCTGGGCCTGGTCGTACTGAACCGGGGTTCTGTCCCCACGTTGGTGCGGATGCGGGGTGAGTCGGTGGTGGACATTTCGTTCGCCAGCCCCGCTCTGTCGCCGCGTGTCGTCGACTGGCGCGTGATGGAGGAGGTGGAGACGTACTAAGACCACCGGTACATCCGGTTTGACGTCTCCGCCGAAACCTCGGCCGCGCCGGTCCGACAGAGCCCTTGCGGTCCGCGGTGGGCGCTTAAGCAGATGGACCGGGAGCTCCTCCTGGAAGCCGCGACGGTACAGGCCTGGGTGCAAGCACCGGACAGGCCTGTCGACATCGACGTCGAGGCGGAGTGGTTCCAGGAGGCCATGTCGCAAATCTGCGATGCGGCAATGCCCCGTGTCCGTCCAGGACGAGCTAAGCGCCAGGTGTACTGGTGGTCGCCGGAGATCGGCGCCCTGCGCAACGCGTGCAATCACGCGCGACGCCGGTACGCCAGGCACTGCAGGCGCCGCATCCGCCCGCCGGATGCGGAGGCCAGAGAGGCGGAGCTGTATGAGGGATACAGAGAGGCAAAACGCACCCTCCGAACGGAGATCAAGCGGGCCAAACTCGAGGCCCGCAACGTGTGGCTGGGGTCTCTGAACGCGGACCCGTGGGGGCGCCCGTACAAGTTGGTACGGGACAAGCTTCGCCCCTGGGCTCCGCCGCTGACTCAGAGTCTCCGGCCCCAACTCGTGGAGGGTGTGGTTAGCACTCTGTTCCCTGCGCGGGGGGAACACTCCCCCCCGCCCATGGCTCCGCCTCCGCCAGCGGTGTCTGACGCGGATCGCAACAGCGACGACGACGACAATGCTCCAGAAGTGACCGAGGTAGAGTTGAGAGTGGCGGTGCGAAGGCTGAGTGCCAAAAACACCGCCCCAGGACCCGACGGCTTGCCAGGGAAAGCCTGGGTCCTGGCCATGGAGGCTCTCGGGCCTCGACTGAGAGGGCTCTTCAGCGCATGCCTGGAGAGGGGCCAGTTCCCACTTCGCTGGAAGACGGGGAAACTGGTCCTCATCGCGAAGCCAGGGCGCCCTGCGGACTCTCCGTCCGCGTACCGGCCCATTGTGCTGCTCGACGAGGTGGGCAAGCTCTTTGAAAGAGTTATTGCAAACCGCCTCGTCGTGCGGCTAACACGGGTGGGGCCGGACTTGTCGGACGGACAGTTCGGCTTTCGCAGGGCGCGCTCTACAATAGACGCCATCATGCGCGTGCGAGCCCTCACGACAGGGGAAGCGGTGTCCCAGGGTAGGTGTGTCGTGGCAGTGTCCTTGGACATTGCCAACGCCTTCAACTCCCTGCCCTGGAGTACGATCCGGAGGGCACTCCGGTACCACCGGGTGCCCGAATACCTCTGTCTAGTGGTCGAGGCGTACCTGTCAGACAGGTACATTGTCTACCCCGGTCACCAGGGAGACTGGAAACGTCAAGAGATGTCGTGCGGTGTTCCGCAGGGGTCGGTTCTGGGCCCACCCTTGTGGAACATCGGATACGATTACGTGCTGCGCGGCGACTTCCCTGACGGGGTCAGCGTGGTTTGCTACGCAGACGACACGCTGATCCTAGCGCAGGGAGAGTCGCACCAGGCGGCGGTCGCTCTAGCGACACGCGGGGTTGCGATAGCCGTTGGTAGGATCCAGGAGTTGGGACTCGAGGTGGCGCTGCATAAATCCGAGGCAATGTGCTTCCACGGCCCTCGGAACGCGCCACCATCGGACTCCCAGCTTACGGTAGGAGGAGTTCGCATCGGCGTCGGGTCGACGATGAAGTATCTGGGACTCGTCCTCGACAGCCGGTGGAATTTCGTAGAACATTTTCGACGTCTGGCTCCCAAGCTTCTCCGGGCTGGGGCTGCTCTCAAGCGGCTCCTGCCCAACCTTGGGGGTCCAGACGCCTCCTGCCGGAGGCTCTACGCGGGGATCGTTCGGTCTATGGCCCTCTACGGGGCGCCAGTGTGGGCGCCGTCGCTGGCAAAGCGACCGGCGTCCATACTGAACGCCTGCCAGAGGGTCATGGCAATACGGATGGTGCGGGGTTACCGCACGATCTCTCGCGAAGCGGCGAGCCTTCTGGCTGGCCTACCACCGTGGGATCTGGAGGCAACAGTCCTTGCACACATGCACGACATGCGCGTGGAGATGCAACGCCGGGGTGAAAGTCCACTGCCGCAACATGTCAAGGCATGGCGGACAGAGCTCCGGCGGGATCTCATGGTGAAATGGCGTCAACGGCTATCGCAACCCAGGGCTGGGCACGCCACGATTATGGCGGTAAGTCCCCTCTTTGAGGCGTGGCTGGAAAGACCTCACGGCGTCCTTACCTTCCGCATGACGCAGGTCCTCACCGGACATGGCAAGTTCGGGAGGTTCCTGCATCGGATTAAAGCGGAAGAGACGCCCGGGTGTCGCCACTGAGCGCAACGCCCGGAGGACACGGTGGAGCACACCGTCGAGGTGTGCCCTGCCTGGGCGGAGCATCGCCGTGCCCTCGTGGGGGCGATCGGCGGCGGAGACCTCTCGCGCCGGGCCCTGGTCGAGGCCATGGTCCGGAGCGAGGAGGAATGGCAGGCGGTCGCCTCTTTCTGCGAAGCAGTAATGCTTGCAAAGGAGGAGGCTGACCGCATCAGGCAACGGCGCCCTCGCCGCCGTCGCCGGGATTCCGATCCCGATTTCCGGCCACCGTAGACGCGGGCTCGCGGACGGCGAGCCATGGGTAGCTCGCTGTCCGATCGTCCGGTAATGGACCGAGTCCAAGACGTCGACGGCGCGCACTGTTCCCGCGCGCCTCAAGGAGTTGTCAGCAGCAGGAGGGGCCCAGCTGGGTCGAAGCCTACTGGGGACAGGGTTGTCCGAAAGGGAGCTCGTGCCTCGGTATGAAGGCTAGAAGGAACGGCGCGGGGTTTTTAGTCAGTAAGAGTTTGACACTATCTCCCGCTCCACCCAAGAGCGGGTTTTGTCAAAGATGATTTTCCCCGTCGACAAAAAAAAAAAAAAAAAGTTTAGGTTGTATAAAATGCAGGAAGAACGTTAATTGTAATAACAACTTGTAACTGAAAGTTTAGTAGCTACGTTTTGTAAATAAATAATAGAACTTGTTACGCCGGGTACCTCATTACGTGTAAAGGTCGTCTTTCACGACGAGCTGGTATTAGAAGCCTTTCTATTCCATCACAAAGGCGCACCTAGTAACGTGCGAGAACAACGCAATATGCGCAACCTCCACGCTTCATATTTTTTTCCAACATTTCACGCATTACTATGCTAATGTTCACTGAAGCATATTTTATTATCTTTGAGAAGTACAAAGGATATTCGAAATACAGTGAAGTTTACGCGAAATAACAATAAAGTATGGACGCGATTCGAGATATCACAATGTCTCTAGGCATTTTCGACTTGAAGTGTCGCCTCGACGACGAAAGAATAGAATATTAAGTTTAACCGTATCAAAGTTTTATTTTCATTGCATCGTGTCAACGTGTCTCTGCGTATATTTAGAAAAGTTCCAAGGAAATTATAGTCACGCACATGACGGCTCAATGTCTACAATAATAACAAGATTGCCGGAATATTTTACACGAAAATGGATTTGTTTTTCTTTCTTTTAGGATATTCTGGCTGAATAAATAAATTGAATATTTTATTTAGTATGTCGTAGCTATATTTCAAATGTTATTTTTATTTGACCCTCTCTAGGTTTTTTTTTGTGGTTGGAAATCAAGCCCTGATTTCTTTCACTGGTGAAGCGTAAGCGTATGTCAGACTTTACTGACTAAAACGCAGCTGTGTCCTTTATTTGCTCTTTGCGTTCCAAGACCACGGTGTATCTTAATTCTTAGTTGTTTATTGTATTCAAAACTTATTATTAAAGAAGTAATTTGATCTCTATCGAAAATTCCTGTGGTCCTAGCAAAACTCTCTATGTAAGTTGTTGTTGTAAGGTGCGGTGTGCCAAGGTCGCTGATGCGGCTGAGGTGGTGACCAGGTATGGCCAGGTAGGCATACTAGTGATCAGGATACCCTTAGCCGTGGGTGCTGGCTGTATGGCTCGTTGCTCGAAAGCTTGAGGAAGTGATGATGACGTCACGAAGTAGTAGCTGCACGAAGGCTGCGCTGACGTTCCAGTTTGGAGGTATGCGGAACAGAGAGTAAAGTCCCGCAAACCTCCATTGAAAAGGGAGGATCCTCCGACCAGACCGGGTGTTATAGTCTGGTGGGCGACTGCCCGATAGTTGATGTCGGGCTATCGTATATGTTCAAATCGCGCGGAGAACTCTGATTGCGCGATGCAGGATTTCGTGTTTTCTTCGTAGTTCTTATGTGGCGTCATAGATGTCGCTACATCTGGTATACATTCGTGTATACACCACTATTTTTAAATTATAAAAAATAAGGCTTTATCCGTACCTGTAACTGATCACTTTTGTGATAACAGTGAAAAAAAAAATTACTCAAAATTGTCCACGAAAATTAGTGTTATTTGGTAAATTCATAATACAATCAGTCATTCATAACAATTGCTACTAGAAAATACTACGCGCAGTGTTTTTTCATTTTGATCGCCTTTCATTCATTCATAAATCAATAACTTATACAATATTTCCATAAATAAAATGCCGTTTTGGTATATAAACAAACGCTAATAACTTTGCTATTTATGAATATTATTTATTGAGATTTTACTTATACAATAACAAGAACTTTTCTAATAAGTATTTGTACTAATAAAAAAAAATGTGGTGTATAGTTTCTATGTTCATAACTTACCGAAAATCTTCAGATGTCATTCCGGAGATGGTGGTCTGGTTGGAGTTCTGGTTCCACATGAGAGCCTCCGTGGTCAAGTGACCCTCAGCAGCTTCTCGCATCTGTTCTGGTGTGCAGTCGATGCCTTCCTTTTCCAAGTTTGTCTCGAACCAGTTGTCTTCGTACCAACCTGCCGAAATAATGTCAGTGATATTTTTTTCAAATTTTAGCGTCTCACCAACGATAAACCAAAGATAAAATAGATTTTATATGACGGTATGGTTGGCGCAATGACGGATCAATTGGTTGCTGTGTGTCATGGATTCGATTCCCACTCGGAACAAATATTTGTATGGTCTACAGGTGGTCTAGGTGTCTTGTGTATTAAATAGACGCTTGAAAGGCAAAAAATACCAAGCGACATTGAGTAAACTTTACGCGAGAGAATTGATTTAAAGTTAAAATTTTTAGAAAAAATAATTGTTAGTTAAAAAATGCCAGATTTAGATACTATTACCATGATGTTAATAGTATCTAAATCGGACTATTTCGTCATTTCTAACACTTAAAAAAAAAACTTTAATTCGCTCTCCTGTTACTAAGTTTACTCAAGGTCACTTAGTAATTTTTATCTGTCAAGCGTCGAGATATATATTTGTGACCGCACCACACGTACCACATCCACGACACTTAGACAAAGTTTCCTAATGTGGGACAGTGTTTAAAATTTGTAATTATATTGATACTAAAACGATAAGAACGTAGTTAAAAAGGACTTGTTTAAAAACTTAAACAAATTAACAAAAGAACAATTCAAGTACCTACTTTAATTTAATGTTTAAACATTTCACGGTTTAAACTTTGTCCATTAAATGGTAGCCACAGTTCTTATAGTCGCATTGGGAAAATTCATTAATTTATGTAATTACTTAGTGTGCGAAGAAGCTTTCTTAATGTAACAGAAATCATTAGCTACGTACTTAAGCTAGTTCATTTAATTAAGTAAGGCTCTATAGTCCTATAGATGAAACGTATCAATGGTATTGTTTGGTTTGAGACAAACAATTGAATGGGTAGATATCGTGTCGTCTAACTGTTTCCGCACACGGCCCTTCAAGCTTCTTTTTGAGGCGGCCTATTTTTTGTGGCTCGTGTGCAGCGGTGCCGCAACAAAAAAACGCTTGAAGCGGCTTCATACTTCTTCAGACACAAGGTGTCACACGCTTCAGCTGTTTTTTACAACGGCTCTTAGCTTTTTTTGTGGCCGCTTCTAGCGTTTTTTTATGGTGGCGTTTTCACATATAAATTAGATTGCAAACTGGCAATATAATAGATCTTTTAAGATTCATGTTATTTAAATGTTTAAGAAGAGTTTCAAAATGAAGTTTGATACATGTCAAAAAGAAAGTCGAAAATCAAAAAGAAATCTAGATAGAATTTTATATTAAAAAAAAAATAGGTTTTAAAGGCTCCTAAAAATATAATTAAGTAAAATTAAACGAAAAGGCTTTCATTTGCATCTCCACAATATGTATGTATTGTATTGAGATTATTTTTTTCATATCGTAGCTTTTTTTTTTTTCGACGGGGAAAATCATCTTTGACAAAACCCGCTCTTGGGTGGAGCGGGAGATAGTGTCAGACTCTTACTGACTAAAAACCCCGCGCCGTTCTTTCTAGCCTTCATACCGGGGCACGAGCTCCCTTTCGGACAACCTTGTCCCCAGTAGGCTTCGACCCAGCTGGGCCCTTCCTGCTGCTGACAACTCCTTGAGGCGCGCGCGAACAGTGCGCGCCGTCGACGTCTTGGACTCGGTCCATTACCGGACGATCGGACAGCGAGCTACCCATGGCTTGCCGTCCGCGATGCGTTGTGCTGAGATAGGAGCCTTTTAAGTCTTGGCAAGTTTTTTTAGGGTTCTGTATCCAAATGGTGAAATCGGGACTTTATTACTAAGACTCCACTGGCCGTTTGTTTATCTGTCACTAGACTATTTCATGTACCGTGACAGCTAGACAGTTGTTTACACAGATGATATATTTCAGTTACCGCTGTAATAACAAAAACTTAATAAAATAAAAAAAATAAGTCGGGCTCCCGTATGTGAATTCGTTTATTGTATAACAAATGTGTTTTTTGATAAACAAACAAACACCGGGACAGGTGTAATTAAAAAAAAGTTTTTAATAATGTGTCTAAGGTATGCTGTAGTTACACAAACAACAATATTGTAGTTTTTGTTTTAATTAATTAAAAAGTTATTTTGCGAGTACCGTGTTAAAAATTAGTTAATTTATTATTATTTATGTTTATTTTATTTTATGCGAGTTTCAAATAAATGTTTCTTTTGGCTTTCTTTTATTCCGTATTTCTTTTATAATGTAACTTTGTTAAGAACCATCGACCGAACTCAGTCTTTTTGCGAAGCCGACCTTTATGACTTGCAAGGAACGATAAGCAATCGAGTCAGTGTATTCAATCTTTTTCGTCCCAAAGCCAACAAGAAAACTTCACAAAAAATATTATCTCTATGGTAAAGAAAAACGCGGCCTTCGACCGAACCTCAATTTGTTGTGTTGATCAATAAGATGACGTATTTGAAGATGAGAAAAATTCATGCAAGCAAAAATCACATCAGACATATATATGCCTTTTTCCCTATTTTCGTAGCATCAACTGAATATTAACAAGTTTAATAATATGAAAGTAGCTTTTTTTAGGTGGAAAATCATTCAATGACACCGCTCTTGGGCCGAGCGGGAGATAGTGTCAGATTTTTACTGAATAAAAACCCACTCCTGTTTCTTCGTTACTTTTCGTACCAGGGCCACCGGGGCCGAATCTTCCTTTTAGAAGCAGACCCAGTAGGCTTTAAGCCTGCGGGGCCCCTACGGCTTGCTGACAACTCCTTAATGCGCGCGTGGAACAATATGCGCCTTCGACGTCTTGGGCTTGCTCCTGACGGTTATCGGACGGTCGGATGGCGAGCTACCCATTGCTCGCCGTCCGCAAGTCCGCGCCTTCGGTGTCCGGAAATCGAGATCAGAATCCCGGCGGCAGCTAGGGCATGAGCGCCGTTGCCACAAGCGTATGGCCTCGTCCTTTGCTAGCATTACTGCTTTGCAGAAGGAGGCGACCGCCTGCCACTCCTCCTCGCTCTGGACCATTATGGCGTGCCCAAATATAAAAGTAGCTAACCAAGCAAAAAAGTAAAACGTACTGAATTACAATTCAACTAAAGCTTTTATTTACCTATGTTAATAATCCAAGTGTGAAAACACGAATGACCAAATTATCATAATGCCAATTATTTATTTAAGAATGAGCGGGACATGACATATTTCCCTTTATTTTGCGTTTACGGCGAGGTTCACCCTCGACCATTATTTATCCCCTTTCTCTATCCATTTCCTTTGTCCTGTTGTTGGTACAACCTGATGCGAACAAATGTGTGTTTGCTGCGTCATCTCCACTTTGCTTGAAGCGATGTATTTTCATGAAAGTCGAGATAAATGTTTTTGAGTGGCAATATAACTTTTTCATACTTTTTGTAACGTTTTAAATTGCGTCATAAAGGAGGTCTTGTCGGTTCAAAATTTTTATACTAGCTCAAAGTTTTGACCCGACGGCGGTTTTATTTGTTTGTGACAAATAAGGTTTTTGACAACAATTTATTTTTTTCATTTTTCTTCAGTGACTGGTTTACGACTGTTCCTTTTATCTCTGTTGAAGTTTAAATTCATGATTTATTTTTAGGTTACTTTGTGAAACATATTTCTTATTTCATCTGTTTTTATACCTAAGTATGATACAACATACAACATTTACAAAATACAAGATTATTTATTATGTTAAATCAGTAATTCTGTGAAATCAGAAATGTGTAATAAGACTTACACTACACGACACCCAATAAGAATTGGTTTTCCTCTTCCAGATTACAGAACTTTTCCTGGTTTTCTGTAGCACAAATTCAAATAAAACTAAGTTTCTTCTTATTTCCAAAACAAATTAAAATTGAGAGGTTTTTTACGTTTCAGTTTTCCTAAAACATTCGAGATTTATTACGAGAAATATGTTCATCATAAAAAATTTGCAAGCACGAAGCTCACATCTCCCTCAAGTTGGGGAACGTGTCGATTATTTTTATATGAAGTGATCTCTTAGTGGGCTATTTTATGCCGTAATAAAGTTTTATTACGGAAGAGAGAAGATTCTCGGAGCCTATATTAAGGCCAACCGGACCTTGATAACCTGCCGAACTTGGGCTGATGTACCTTTGGCAGGACGCCAATAGCCGAGCCGCACAAGTGTGTGCACTTATCTGCCGAGCCTCCAGACTCCCACCTTGAACTAATTTGGCCCACTGTTCACGGCGAATGTATCTACATAAATATGCTGACTTGAAACTGAGCCGAATTATAATACCGAGGCACGCCCCACTCATTACACTGAGTACAACGCTGCCAATGTAGGCGTGAATATACCTCATTATACTAAATCAATGTGGGCACAGGCGAGGAATGTAAATGTACCTAAATTGGATACATTAATGAGAATTGATTCAAAAGACAATCACCATCCGAAACAACTGTCACGGCGCTGTGGTGCTGCGGCCGCGGCTCGGAATCATGAATACCCAAATGGAGGTTTACTGCGACTCTGTTTTCATTATTACGATTTTAGACTAAACGTTTATAACCGACCATAACAAAACATTTTACTCTGCTGCCAGCCTCGTGCTTACCTTATGTCGTCCTTTAGGACGAGGGCCGATGTGAATAATTTAAATGAAACACATAAATTGACCAGAAACTGCCAGGCCGGGAAACGAACTTGGGAAGCTGTTAAACAAACAAACTTTTAAATCGAGTTGACATATTAGAAAAGCTACGCTCGCCAAATTTTCGGCTATACAGGTCCACTTTTTAGATTTTGTTGAAAAAAATAGCTGTTGTTGCAAATTCTACGAGGCAAACTTTATTTGGAAACTTTACACTTTGTAATTTTATGTTAAAAAGTAATGTTAAAACTGGAGTGGGTGGAAAGAACAGTTTTTACGTATTACGTTTAGGTATTTCATATTGGTTGCTACCAGTGGCTTCGCTTGCGTGAGAATAGAAATATCCCAAGGGAAAATACTCCAGTAATAAAAACACTTATGTCCTATTCTAGGATATTGTCTACCCGTGTACAAACATTCATCTAAATCGGTTCAGCTATTTGAGTGTGAAGATGTAACAAACATATATAGAAATCAGCCCGGTATATCTAACGGCCACACAATTTGAGGAAAAAAGACTTTAAGAAATCGTTGAAAAATTTAGCGTTTTAAGCACTTTACCAGCGCTGTGACTGCTCACTTTGCACTGTAGTACTCTCTATTTTCTAAATGACTTCCTCTGTCTGACTGAGATATTTATTAATGAATTTCTCAAACGAATCCCCCGAGATAAACCACAGCCTGCGACATAATGGAAGTAAAAAAAAAAAATCTTAGATAAAGTGAAGAACATAGGAAGAGCGGTCGTTAACGACACTCGGGAGTCTTATAAAATAAGAAAATGGATATTTTTAAGGAAAGATTCCCTCTTCGAAGGTAGTTTAAACTGTGGGTTTGTGAACACAGCACTTAGGTCGATGCCCCGTGAGACTAGTCACACTAATATTAAAAAAAAAACTAAAGTTTGTGAGTATGTATTAGTGAAAGAAAAAAAGAAAAAAATCAAATAATAATATCGACTTAGTAAGTACGGTATGCGCCACATCCGCGCAAAACAGCCAGCGCTCAGCAAAATGCTGGGGCTTGGGTAAGACAGAGCCACAGCGCTGTGTATGTTTGTTACTTCTTCACGCTTGAACGGCTGAATACCATAGCATAGTCGGCCTTATAACGTTCCCACTGATGGGACTCAGGCCTTCTCTCTAGGAGAGGGAATGGGCCGTAATCCACTACGCGAACCCAGTGCGAGTTGGTGGATGTCACATGTCTTCGAATTTTTGGTTCTAGGACATGCCGGTTTTCTCACGATGTTTTCCTTCATCGTTTTGAGAGCAGTGGTGATAAAATAAATTACACAAAGCAATGCGCCTGGTTGGGTTTGAAATTTGATACAAGGGTAGACCAAGTCCTGGAACAACACAAGATACTTTTTGTCTCGGGAATATGTTCCCTTGGGGTAATTTTTCACTATTACACGGACAAAGCCGCTGGCAGCGGCTAGTAAATAATTTGTCCTCCGGTCATTTAATTTAGGTAATGTATTATACGTTTAGGTAAACGATAAAAAAAACACAGACCGACCAAAGAGAGACGAGAAAGTAATTACAATTTCAATGGATAATTTAGCAATGTTTTGCCGCAACAACATTATGTTAATAAACCCCTTTTAATGGGCGTGTAGTCGTTTACATACACAGAGACAGAAAGTGCCAGTTAAATATTACGTAGTTGTACATTTTGGTTGGTTTAAAAAAAAACCGGGTTTCCTTTTCAGAAGTCAACCCCTGGCCCCAGTAAGCTTCGGCCCTGTTGGGCCGAAGCTACCGTATCTTTGGGGTGCGTGTGGAACTCTAGGTGCTGTCGCCGATTCGGGTTCGATTCGGACGGTTACCCTACGGCCGGTCGGCGAGCTAACGTGAGAAAACTGCATGTAAAAGTCAGTATTTACCTAAACCCCTTATGTAAGTCAATTATAATATCTAGAACAAGCTGAGCCTCCGTTGATACAAAACAATTATTTTCCCAGACGTAGCTCGTAGCTATTTAAACGGGTATAACAATATTACAAAAACTGTACGTATAGGTATATTTTCGTTATTACAGTTTCGGTAAAGCGTCGTATTTCTTTTTATCCTTCATAATAAACAACGTCTAAATGAGTTGTATCCGCGACTCCGAGATCCTCGACAGCGAACGTTGCCACTCTCATATTATTCCTTTCATAATATTGCTCACAATTTATAACGCTTATGACTTCCAGCCATTGCTCTTTTTAATGACGTGCTGTTTTATTTAAATTTTATAATGCGATATTTTCAGCATGTGCGGAATGAGATCTGGTTTAATGAAGGCACTGGAATGAAGTAGCCGCTCTTTTAGTTTATTCTTTAATTCATGAATCCCCAAGCGACCACCGGTGGCCGCGCATCTATTGTCTTACTATTGTGTCTCTAATTGACGGTATCTGAAGGGTTAATTTTGCTAAACTACTTTATATACAGGGTTATGTGTAAAACACTAACAACCTTGCAGGACTGTATTACTAACATCATAAACAACAACTTTTAATTTGTTCTATGACTTTTTACAAAACATAATACATTTACCAAAAACAAAGCTTCAAGATTTCGTCGTTTTATCTAACACATTTCAACTCTGTATTTTGCTGTACTCCCTTTTTTTTTTTCTTTCGACGGGGAAAATCATCATTGACGAAACCCGCTCTTGGGTGGAGCGGGAGACAGTGTCAGAGTCTTACTGACTAAAAACCCCGCGCCGTTCCTTCTTGCCTTCATACCGGGGCTCTGCTGTACTCCCTTAGCCTCCTGCGCACGATCCTCACTATTGTATTATCGCTTGCTTCGCATAGACTTTATGACATTTAGAACGTTCAATGTTAATAGTTTTATTTTTGTATGAAAATCTGATGCTTGCTTCATCATCATATGATTTTTTTTTTAATTCATAGAACAAAAGTTGTTGTTTTTGATGATAGTGACATAGTCCTGACAGGTTGCTAGTGCTTTACAAACAGCCCTGTATATAATAAGATAGATATCGATCGTATATTATACCAAAAAATAAGCCATATTCTGGATCTAGGGTGAAGAGTATTTGTCATTTATCTTCCTCCCAAATCACATAAAACCGCGAATGTTAAGCCCGAAGTCAATAAAACACATTCGTACCAACAGCTCCGGCACCGCATTCGTGACGGTTATGTCACCCTCTGAAACGGTTGGCAACTAAGTTTCATATTTCACTTTCAAAATTACTTTTGGAACATAAAAGAAACAAAGTGAGAAAAGGTAAAATATATGATCTGAACAAAATATACGGTTATGTCGCTCTTATTTCCCAACGAATGCAAACGTGTTTTTTTGCGAAGGCCACCATAATCCATTTCCTGGGATAAGAATTATGGCGGTTCTAGAACCTCTAACAACGTGAAAATCTAAAGAAATCCTTTTACAACTTTTTTTACAATCAGTATTTTAAACAAAGTTGGAAAAATGTGTTTTGATAAATTGCAGTTCTTAGAGTCGAATTTATTTTAGCTTTGAACGTGCGAGATATTTTATCGGTAAATTTTAAAAGAGCCATAAACTTTATATCCTTACTAAAGTGGAAACCTCCCTGTGTAGTATGAAGTTTAAATTTTATATTGGGTATATATTTCATTTTGATTATCTCAAATATCTATTTGATGATATTACGTCATCCGACTTCGCTCGCCTCGTAAACACTAAATGAGACACTTGACGAACAGCTCCATTTAAAATTTATATCTAGCTTATTGAAGTTGGTAGACTGAAGTTATACTTGACACAGCACCTTGGCAATATTGAGTTTGAGTGGCGTCTGAACGCAGCTCCAACGTTACGTCGTCGGTCACAACACAAGGCGACCACCCAGTCTGTTTGCGAAGGCATTTTATGAAATTATAATAATGCCAAGCCGTGTTGGTGCTTCCGCGAAAAAGGATGATCTTCCGCTTATGTGTCAGTGCCCGGAGACCGGGATTTTCGGATAATGTTATTTACGGGTTTACCTCCAAATAACTGAAATCCCCTCAAGGGTTCAGCAAATTTTATAAAATTTTCATAACATTGTTTTCTGAGTGCATATACTTAACTCTTTTGGAATATCACAAGGCTTTGTTTTCACACTATTTTTCAGATGGGACGAAGGTTGCTCGGTTGCTCTTCGTATAGGTACTTGAGAGGAAGGTATCTTCCTCTCAAGTACCTATACGAAGACCCATCAACATCTAGCAAGTCATTCATTAACGATACTGCGGTAAAGTTTTGGCTTGCGAGTGACTGTGAAGGTGAGGCTAGTTGGATCATTTGTTGTCTGTTTTAAGCGAACAATGGACATACTTATAAAGAATCTTTTCTTTCTTTTTAAGTATGTCCAAGAAAGAATTTGGCGGAAAACACGTGTTACTAGATGGAAATGTTATCTTATTTTTTTAAACTTTATATACTTAGTGGTACATAAGTGGAATTAATGCAACAAGCCAAAAGTTGACTGGTCTCTGCCAGTCAACCTTTGGCTTTAAAAAGATAACACTGTGGTAGGTATGCACATTAAATAAATACAAGATATAAATTAAATAAACAGTGTTGTGTGTGTGTGCTAATAAACTTTTTTTCGTTCTTTCTTTGTGTTAAAATTAAAAAAAAAAATAGAATGAAGTATCATTGAAATTAGGTGCTTACATACTCGTAGGCCATACATAGGTAAAATAAATTATCCTTAGACATAGAACAAATGATAATGCTAATCACGCAAACATTTGTACTGAGTGGGAATCGAACTCTCCGGTTTATCAGTCAGGGAGTCAGTTTGTTTATTTATATTTGTAGACACAAACATTAATTTAATTAGAAGGTAGGTATCTACTATAGAACTAGACTCACCAATAAAAAACCAGACGTAAGATTTTCCATAGAGTCGATGTTTGTAGACTTCACAGAGCACGC
The DNA here is from genome assembly GCA_949319445.1 of Mythimna lalbum. Classification (NCBI taxonomy): domain Eukaryota; kingdom Metazoa; phylum Arthropoda; class Insecta; order Lepidoptera; family Noctuidae; genus Mythimna; species Mythimna lalbum. The sequence continues at coordinate 15,834,972 of OX439346.1, read as the reverse complement.
GCCTGGCCGCGACCACGTAGAACAGCCCCACGATGACGCGCGCGTCTTGACGCCGCAAGTTGCGCACGGCATCCGCTGGGTCCGACAGGAACGACTGCCGCGTCACGATCTCGATGCCTGCCTTCTTACAGTGCGCCTCCAGGTCTTCCACCGTCTGTGAGGTAAGGAAACTTTAGTAACCGGTACCAAAATGTCACCAGGGTAGTTTATAGTGGCCAATTTTCAGAATGCAGAAGGTCTACTGAAGAATAGAATAGATACAGCACAACGGTTAAAAACAAGAACAAAAGTACTAATTGCGCCGAGCGTGCCCGCACCGAAAGGGTGACCACCTCAGCATGTGCTGGGCGTTAGACACCCAGCGCGGCGCCAAATTTCAGTTTGCACCCCACAGAAAGTTTTGCAAAAAAAGTTTTTATGTATAAGGCACTGGCCACTTGTAATCATTTTGTTTATTTAAAAGTAAAATACCATTGTTCGAATTTTGAATTTCCTTCCACATTTTTTCGAAAGCCCAATCAAATAATTATCGTGTCTCATTTAAAAATAGATCTGCATCGAGAACATCGAAAGTTGATGAAGCGCAACAATGTTAAACTGATTGACTGAATAAAACACACTGCGCTCCAGAATGTACATTGCTGGAATAAATCAAGAAGTTGGAAGACATAAGATGACTGGATTCACAAGAATCAGTAGGATTAAGCACAACATCGAGAGAATTGGAAGCAATGGAAGTGGCCTTTGACTAATAGTGGGAGAGTTGTTTCTTAAAAATAACATAAGCATGAATTTGAAGAGAGCAGAGGTGGCCCAGTGATAACGGCCCCCGCTTACAAGTAGGTCAAGGGTTGAAAACCAGGCGCAATACTTTGGATAATTTATTTCTACACCATTTCTCTGAAAATGGTGAATGAAAACATCGTGAGGATATCGGCATATCCTAGAATCAAAAGTTCGAAGATATGTAACCTCCGCACTGGGCCCACGTGGTAGAGTACCAGCAGTGAGATCATTATAATGCTTATAGAATTCGAATATCAAGCAAGATTTGAAATCTAAGCATTCTATGGCCAGTATTAGTATCATGGATATTCATCTTCCACGCGTCACTGGCTCCCCCTTCTCATTCAGTCTAAATTGAAAATCAAAGTAAATAAATAACCAGTCCAAAAATCACATGTACCAAGATCAACTCGATAGCCTCATTTCAAAGGAAATTCGGCTCGAACTGAATTTTCTTAACTCCTCAAATCCTGAGCACTAAAGTGGCTGCGGAATAAGTGTTTGTATGTAAATTGGATCGTTGAGGGTTTTGCTCCGATCCCCGTCAATACGAGCGAAAATGAAAAGCCTTTATTATACAAATATTTGGGGCGTCAGTTGTTTTTATGTGCGTGAACTCTAGGAAAAAATATTTCTTCATAGCGATGAAAGCAAAACAGGAGCGCAAGAACGCTTCAAACCCACTTATGCAGAAAAAACCGGGGCCGCTCTAATTACATTGAAACCAGCGTGAAAGGCCTGGCTCCATTCATTGCGGGTAACTATACACTATACACGCCCTTCGTTATGCTCGCGTGCGCTATATAAATACTTCTTTTACCTGACAAAAACGCTTACAGCCTCAATGCATAATTCTACGGCTACATCATAATATTTCATTTTCACATTCTCACTGAAAACGGGGTCGTTAAAGTTCTAGCTCTCCGTGAACTGAAAAAACTTTAAAAGATTTATCATTACAAAAAAGCTATGTATTTTATTAAATGTCCACCTCTTTCTTTTAAGTGGAATTAACGCTAAGTACCTCTTAAGAGAAAAGGTGGACGTTTCGTGAATTTTATTTAGATTAGGCCCGTGTTCGCGACGATATTACATCTATATTAATCAAGTCTCTGAATGTTCGTACATTTATTAAGCTTTTTACTTTACACTTAATTACTGTAACAAAGTTATAGACATCTCAAAGGGTCATCATAACTTTATATCGATGTAAAAGCACGGCTTTAACATAACTTTTCAGGGTAAGCATTAAAATAAAAATCGTCAAATCGTAGATTCACATGGTCATAATATGAATTTTAACGATATTTTTATAATACCACATAATAACATGGCGGCACAATATTAATATCTCAGTTTTATTACACAAACAAAGGCTCGGAGACACGATAAACAGATAAAAATAAACACGTACGGAACAGAGAGCTACTCATAAATATTCTCAATATAAATATATCTGTTACAGAAAACACTTTCAGTCGACTTCACTTGGATTCGTTTATTCCTGGTACGGCCGCGCTGCCTGAATAAATACCGTTCCATCTATGAAAGTATTCGAGGAGATCCGACTCAGTCGGATTCAGTAAATACTAGTACTTGTACGTCATATATTTTCACTCTTTGAATTTCATATTGCGGCTAAAATTGGTCCACAGCGAGATAGGTCGCTGGCGGATGTCGCATAGAGGTAAAAAATGTCCTGTTATGTCCATTTATCATGCAAGACGCATTGTAGTCCTGGCTCACTCGGGGGCGATTATTTTCCCTTTATAACCATTGTTACATTATATGTTACGTGAGGGTTTAATACGTCCGGCAATCCTAAACGCCTGTTTACTACTATGGATTGTTAAGCCGTTACACGGGCTTTAAAGTGTGATGGCGGAAAACCTTTTGAAAGTTGCGAAGTACTAAGGATCTAAATGTTTTATTTCTAGCTAAGTGTAGGTAATCTAGTTACTTGATGTTAAACGTCTTGTTTAAATAATTAAGTTTGATGAGAAGGCTATGTCAAATTGATGTTGAAATAACCTTTCCGTTGACTGAAATATAAATAAATATGTGTTTACACTCACAATTCGATAAATTTTGGTGTTGATATTGTATTTCTGAGAGAGCTCCTAAATATAGACTTCTCTCGTATTTTATTTCCTAACAATGTGTACATACCAATAACCACTATTACTAATAATATTATCTGGAGTATTTTATAGCTAGGTCGCGACGTATCAAAAATATTTCCAATATTTCCTTTCCCTCGCCCTCGTACGTCGTTACAGCGAATACTGCCTTTCTTATGGCCGCAAGTTATATCAAATACTCCGTTTACTGGTTATCGATAGTTGGATCGTAGTGCTTTGTCTCATTTATTCTTCGACTCTCGGCTGCAGAAATGCAGACGTTTGTGAAGATTTGAAAGTCGGTACAGTGGTTCCCAATTAAGTCGAAACCGTCGATCCACTGAAGGCCAATCACGACGATCGTTTGTCAATCGGCAACAAAGCGCTTAGCGTGTCATACTCCACTCGATGTCGATACGAACAACTGCCGATCGAACAATTTAAGTCACGCAAGCAGTGGAAACAGCCGACACGATATGGTACCCCTACGTAATCACTCGGCCGCCATATCGGCCTGTATTATCAGCGTGTTCACTGCTCCACAGGTTGAGTTATCGAAAGCTAATGTAATGTAAAGATAACACGTGTAACAGACGAAGACGCTGTTAGTTTGGAACAACAGTGAATAACAGATGAATGTATTTTCCCTTTGTGCCATCTATCTCGTTTTACAATACCCCAAGCATCGAAATCTATTATGGCGGTTGAAATGGTTCGAAACGGGAGAATAAATTTAAGTTTGCCCATAAAATGGAAACGTTTTATCAAGGGAGACATGGCTGCGGAGACGCAAACTCGGCCCGGTTCGTTGCGGCCACAATTACTTTTCTATTTCTTATGTAAACCTTCATTCTATCTCTTTACGCTTGTTGGGTTGGCCGGGAACAAAGTCGGAACTGCGATTTTCATTGATTATGATTTTATAATAATAGCTTCTCGGGAAAGTATGTTTATCCATACAAACTTTAGACCTCTGTTTCATCCTCTTAGAGGCTGAATAAAAGAAAAACCTTTCTTATTGCTTGCTTATGTATAAAAAGGAAGCCTTATGTAAAATTTCACGATCCTAGTCCCACTAGTTTCAGCAGTGCGTTGATATGTCATTCAGTCAGTTTCTCCTTTTATATATAGGTACAGGGTTATTTGTAAAACACTCGCTATGCTACTAACATCATAAGCAACAACTTTTGTTCTACGACTTTTAAAAATTTATTATATTTTAGTTCAAGAGATTTTCATACAAAAATAAAATATTTAAATTGAATGTTCTAAATTTACGAAGTCTATGGTATCAAGCGATAGTACAATAGCGGAAGAGAGTGGGATCGGGTGGCGGAGGTACTTGATACGCTTGCGTCATATAGACATAGAAAAATATAGCAAAATACGGAGTTGAAATGTGTTAGAAATAACAACGAAATCTTGAAGTTTTGTTTTTGGTAAATGTATTACGTTTTGCAAAAATTCACTGAACAAAAGTTGTAGTTTATGATGTTAGTAACATTGTCCTGAGAGGTTGCCAGTGTTTTACAAATAGCCCTGCATAGATTCAGAATTTTAAATCCTGTAAGATATTAAACCTGCAATAAAATCTTGTTCAGTGCTACTTACTGATATAAAAACTTCCTCCGCTTGTTGTAAGATGGCAATCCTGGACCAACCGAACTTCTGCATGAGTTTGATCCGCGTGGGGTTGTGTACCGTTGCTGACGGATGCGTGCGAAACAGTGTTGGAAAGCGCGCGCGGTCTGACAGCGCCGGCGACGAGGCTCCGTAGCAGAGCTAAAATGAAAAGAAACGATTAAGGAAACTGCTGATTTTTTTATTAATATTTATCCATGGTTAGAATGGTATGTAGTTAATTGCCTAGAAGTAGATGCAAGTCCTGGAAACAGCGTTACATAAACAATGAACATCTTACATCCAAGAAGGAATTCTCCTTCAAATCATATTAGCTATTACAGAGTAATGACCAATGCTCCATCAACAATTCAGCAATGATAATAAAAATTAATTGCCCCACCACCCTCTTTATGGGAATTCATTTTGCACTTGATAGAATTTATGTCACAACCGAACATAATGTGGCGATTTCATAACACATCAGAAAATTGCTTTGCGCATATTCGTAGGAATCGCGCCGCATGAATCTCATGGGAGTGACAAAATAATATAAGGGTATATTCTCCCGTTGGGTTTGAATAATGATTCTGTTTGGAGAACGTCTTATTTATCTTCATCTCAAAGTCCGAATAAAAGTTAACGCAATTCATTTACGTGGAAAATTCGTTTAGAAAAACGGCGAGCTAACATCATCAACTCGTTTAGTAACTTCTTAAGCGCTGAACAATCTAATTAATTAATACTCCAGTGGAACAGATACCTAAAACCAAGCGTGACTCAACTCATTACTGTAAAAACGTTGAACCCTAATATTCGTAAACGGCCCTTCGGATTCACTTGAACACCATCAACCAATCAAAACGCGTTATGGCGGTGTTCCCCACGCTGACCCTCGTTTATGTGCAGGAAGCTTTTGATATCTTCCAGTTGTTCTCTGTTTATTGCTATTCGATTGTATTTTAGACTGTTTTGATTTAAAGCCACGGATTTACAGTAAAAAATAAAGCATTGAGCCCAAAGCTTACATATAAGAATGTTGTAGGCAAAAGTTTTGGCATTTCACCAAAAGCTTTGTCTTCATCAGAAGTACTCGGTTCTTGTTGTAATCATGAATCACATACAACCTAACCGAAGCTCTTGAACTTGGGACATTTTTAACAACTACATCAAGTTCGAGGCGAACAAATAAGACTTTCGTATTGTTTTACCTCACTAGCTAGGTCACAATACTCTTAGGTATAATGAATTTATATTTACTAGAAAAAAGTGAGTCGATTTCTGACTTGGCACAAGAAAACTTTGCCCTTCGCTCCTCAGAGAGCAAACTTCGTGAAATCTCTGTAATGTGGACATGTGTCAAAAATATAACCATTATAAAAGTTCAGGCCCAAAGGTCGGACTTTGAAAACGATAAAATTGTTTGAATAAAAGATTGTTAGTGCTAAATATTTAAGAGCGTCCCTAAATTATAACTTGTTAGAACTTATATAGCTTTAAATTGAGTTTGGGAACTGGAAATGTTAGAAGATTTGGGTAAGTCCAATAGGGAATTGAGTTCGATGAGAGTTTTACAAGTACGAGAAGAAACTAAGTAATGTACTTACAACCATGAGGTTCCACATCTTGGCGGCTTCGGCGACGGTGGTGCAGACGGTGGAGCAGCCGGCGAGGAGTAGCAGCTTCTGAGGCGGGTTGTAGAGTAGGTTGTACATGACGCTCGCGCCCAGCCCCGGCTCGCACTACAATCATAGTTGACATGAGTTTAATTGGACCTTGTTTAGCAAACAGTACAACCGTATCCAGCTCAGTTAGAAGTGGGTGTGAAGCGCGTAAATGATTTGTTGGTCTACGTTCGTTAACTACGTTAATGAACAAACACGAGAAATACGTACTTCCAACTGTTTCTATCTCATAAATGTGAAATGTTACTGTTATGATTTAGTGTTGATAGTTTGGAATCCTTAATTCTCCGTTTTAAAATTTAGGTATCTACTTATTGGTGTGTTTTAGGGGCCTATTCTTCTATGATTCAACAGTTGCTAGAACTAATAACTGCTCTAGCGTTTTAATTTTTAAATAAAATTAATTCGAGCGACCAACTCGAGATACACTTCCACACAACCGCTCTTATGTGATTATGACGTTATTATCTAGGTTTCTATTGAAATCAAAACATGAAGTATAATCCAGTGCAGACCTCGGAAAATCTGCTATTTTGCATAAACATTTGGCCCTTCATAATGTACCCAGAAATAAAAAAAGTATAGAAAATATATTTATAGAGACCTTGTACATTTATTTAATCGACATTCTGAATAGCGAATGAAATGGTTTTCCAATAACTTTTAAGGAAATAAAAATTGTGAAATATTCGAGTGACTGACGGAATTACTGAAGGTGAAGACTAGCAGAGCCTTCATGCGTTATCTTATCTCTTTTTTCGCGTTGCCTTCTTATCAAACATTGCGTTGAATGAAACAACAAGCGTCTAAATCATGCTCACGTTGATGATAGTGGGATTGCGAAGGGTCCTCTTATATCAAGTAGATAAACTCAAGATATTGATCAATCAATCTATCCTTTTCCCAACTATGCTAGGGTTGGCTTTCAAACTCATCGGAAGTAGCTGGTTACTTTATCTTTCATGTAGCGACTCCACAACACACTTTCGAAACATGATACTTATTATTTTGATTGGTATCAGATTTCCTAAGGAGGCGCCAGATAACCGTGGAATAAAGGTCATTGACCCTCCTAAAATTTTTGATGTGCTTAATTTCAAAAATATAGCTGTCTTGAACCGTATGAATGATGTATGAATGTAAATTTGAAAATTCGAAAGATCGTAATTATGAATGTAAAGAATCACGATACATATCGTATCGTGATTCTTTACATGATCTAGTATTGAATAGCAATTCACTGTCTGTTTTTCGGGTACCTACGCAAAGATATTAGGAAAAAAAGGTATTAAAGTACCTTTTTACGGTTATCTGGAGCCTTCTATTATAGCTTCTGACATTTCGTAACGACTGTCAAAGATCTATAAATGACAGCTGAGACCGACGGCTCCAGACAGCAGGGCCGAAGCTTACTAGGCAAAGGTTTGATTTCAGATATACCTGGATGAGGAAATTACGAGGCAAAGAAGGAAAATAGGTGTGGTTTTAATCAATCTGATAAGATTTCCCGCTCCACCCTAGAACAGGAGAAAGTAAAGGATAATTTTTCTAATTAAAAAAAAACGTGGAATCTTCTTATGGTTCGGCAAGCTTTACTTAGAAGATCGACCGTCGTTATTTTTTCATTCTGCAGACATTTAATTGTTTTTTTAACAGTCTATGTTGTTCCATTCAATTGGGTGTTACTCTCTTCACTCTTTCTATCTTTCGCAGGCTCGCGCTACCTTCTTCCAAAGGCGAAGGCGAAATCAGCCAAGTTCATCCCACCGTCTTGGTCTGCCACGACCCTATCTCACAGTCTCAGGGACGCTACTATGGCCCACAGTTAGTCGGGCATGCAGCAAACATATCCTGCTTCGTCCCATTTAAGTTGGGCAACCTTTTGAGCCACATCAGCTATACTGGTTTTGGAGTACTGTATAGTGTTTCGTACTTGCTCCTTTAATTCTGCGCTCCATTGCTCGTTGGCAAACCGTGAGTTTGAACTTCTTATAATTTATGTAAAGTTATTTTAAACTTTAAAATAATATTAAAGTTTAACCTTTACGCCTTATTGAATATTCCCTTCCTCTAAAGGATCTCCTCAAAATACAAAATAAATAGAACTTACCATCGAAATTTGCAAGGAAGTGTACATTCATATTCATGAATGACGCAATTGTTTAACGTATTACGATTAGTTAATTGAATTCCGAACAGCTCTCTGATTGGTTGTAATCAAGAGCGCGCATGTAGTCAGCGAATCAGGGCGAAGAGTTTTTAATTAATTAGTGAACTTGACCATATTAGAAGATAAGGGAAAGGTCTACTTAAATATAATTACGGTAGCTCATTCAATCTGATTATCGAATCAGATTGAATGAGCTCCCTTAGTATGTACCAGGGATGTTATGGATATGAAATTTCGGATCTGCATCCGTATATGTGGATGTAGCAATAATATTATACTGGTTTCGGATACGTTTACACGGATATGAAATATTTTGGACAAGGTTTTATCCGAGGCTTCGCCTTTATACATAAAATATATGCCTATGTCACTCAGGAGTAGAGCAGCTTTCTATCGGTAAATTTTTTTTTGCACGCGGACCAGTTCTTTCAGAGATTGCCTCCTACAAACATAAAAACAAACTTTATCTCATTATAATATTAGTATAGATTAAACCGTTACTTTTAAATTCGGATATAAGTATTTTAAAATTATAAAAGTAAATATAATACGAATAGTAAGATTTCATTTTCATTTTAAGACTTATTTATCATTTGTTTGGGTGGGCAACACAAACAAAAACCTGTCATTTAGACTCCGCCCTTTATACGAAAACATCCGGAACGTTTTATCTGATTCAGTTACAGATATTTTTTTTTTTTTGACTAGCTGACCCGGCGAACTTCGTACCGCCTAACACAGAAGGTGTGATGTTTTACTTCTTGAACAATCTAATTTATTAAACCCCAAGCGAACACCTTTGCACTCTCATTGTCTTCTTACTGTGTCTCTAATTACGGTATCCGAAAGTTTTAATTCATATATCTATCGATATAGCCAACCGATTGCGATGAAACAAAGCCTAAAGTCGTATATCAAGCTACACAAAATTTTATGTATATAGTTATATACGAGTATATTAAGTGATCCGAGCACTACTAAAAACTTCTAGAAGAGCTAAGTTATTTTATGTATAGATATCCGATAGTTCCATTTTATTTTTATTTTCGGTATCCGATTATATCGGTTACGGTTACGAAGCTCCATAACATCCCTATTATGTAGATACATCGTAAAAGCCCATATATCCGTGATATATCGAGTTTGTATGGCGATGGTTCGATGGTTTACTTTCTCGTGAGAGTAAAGTAATTAGGTGGCCGGTAAAAAGCTTTACCCTGTTTCAGAGCTCATGTTTTTTATTCAATTTTCGATGGTCGGCGTTCAGCTAGCCCGTATAACATAAAAGCCAGGTAAATTAATAGTCGATGGAAAACTTGTATGGTGAACACGTAGTTTAAAACGTTAACGCTAGTTTGCGAATATGCAAAACAGCTTTCATGGTACTTCCTGAAATTGGTTGGTTAGCTTTTCAAAATATTATCCGTTGAAAACTTTAACAGTTAGATTCATTACTTTTTTAGTGTATTATACTCAAGTAGCAGATGTTGGGAAAAAATCAAAATTGAAGTGAGAGTGGGCTGGCCATCTTGACAGATAAGCGAGGATTCTTTATCACTGGACACCTGAGGGAGGTTGATGCCATTGAAGACAACCGTTGCGAAGGTGGTGTGATGATCTGGCAAACTTGGCCAAAGATCTCCCTAAACATAGACGAGAAAGGAGAGGCCTTTGCCCAGCAGTGGGACATAAAATGGAATGGAAAAATACTCGAAGTAGGCTACCCTAACAAAGCGGTATTATTAAGCTACCCTTATTCTCAATTGTACACTAATATTATAAAGAGGTAATGTTTGTATAGGTATAGATAGCAGTAGGTTTTTTGAAAAAAAAATGGTCAAGTATAGAGTTAGAGACCTTACAAACTTACTGTTTTTTTATTTAACAAAGAACGAAATTAATTATTACCATTTCTCTCAAAAATAAAAATTAAATACCGAGTATTAAATTCGATAACGATAGGTATAATACACCTATTTAACATTAATTAGGTACCAATATTAAATTATTATTAACAAAGATAATAAATTAAAAGTAAGTACCCATTATAAAATTAATTTTATTAATGACAAAACCACGCAGAACGAAAATCGTTTTGCATAATTTGATTGTATATGAATATTATTAAATTTTAAATTTATTACAGAGCTCTATAATTTCTTAATTGACCTTATTGTATTCACCTACTTTTAAATTTCGAGCTGATTTAAAAAAAAAACTGACTTTTATGCGTTGTATATGGAGCTATCAAATATTGCAATTACGAACCTAATATTTAGTTTTAGTATATTTTTAGGCACTGTGATTGTATGGGAAACCTTTCTACGGTCGGCTTAATGTTAATTTTTGTAAAGGTTATTTGAATGAAAAATATTATCTATTAAATTACCTACTATAATTATTATTACCACGAGATTTTTGATGGTCAGGTATGCGGGAATCCGATTGATACGTGACGCACAGGACCGGTCGTTGTGGCGACGCTTGGGGGAGGCCTATGTCCAACAGTGGACGTCTTTCGGCTGATATGGGTATGAAGAGGCTAGAAGGAATTGGTGGGTTTTTAGTCAGTAAGAGTCTGACACTATCTCCCGCTCCACCCAAGAGCGGGGGTTGTCATAAGATGATTTTTGCCCACCGTAAAAAAGAAATAAAATGATGACGATGAAGAGGTTGTTAACGGCTAAACGTCTGTGTTGTTTGTAAATAAAGAAAAAACTTTTCGAAAACCACAAGCTCATTAACAAACGGGGACCGGTTAGGCCGATGCCTGCTTAGGCTGCGGGAATGTTTTAAAAAGTTCCCTTAACCTATTGAATGCTAATCACTTGTAATTAATACACTTATGTCGCACTGTGGAACTTAAAGCATTTAAAGAGACACAACCAGGGACGCAAAGGACAATTGAAGGAACACAGTTGGTTTTAATCAGTAAAAGTCTGAGGCACCCTCTTGCTCCACCTAGAATATTTTGATGATTAAAAAAATTCATTAGCAAAGTTTATTTTCTTAAGTGTAGGTATATAGTTATCGGTAGGTATATGAAACGGTACACGCTTTTTTAACTCTCATGTTACCGACATAAAAGGGTCTTTCTACTCAGCTTGTATCTAAAACCATTTTGTATGTAAGTATTAGGTAGTACGTTTAATTGGTGGGTATACCTAGAACGTATTGCGATCAATACAATGTATTGTGACATATAAAAAGATCGCATGACAAACATGACATACCTTGTTAACATGCAGGCTGGTCGGTCGAATATACTTTTTTAAAGGGTTGTGGCAATTTAGAACCGGATTTGTATTTAATAGAAAAATAATTGATTTGTTAAGTCAGTATTTAGCGGTCCATGTAACAGGAGTGATGTGCAAAATTCAAATTTAAAAAATGCATTAAGTTTTTTTTGGCTTGGATACTTAGTCCTTTAACCCTTCAGATACCGTCAATTAGAGACACAATAGTAAGACAATAGATGCGCGGCCACCGGTGGTCGCTTGGGGATTCATGAATTAAGCCATGTCTTCGTATGAACAGTTAATTAGTTGTTTTCAATTAGAATAAGGATGTACACTAATGTTTTTGTAGTATTTACCAGTCTGCAGATGTATCAAATAAACCGTCTTGGCCAAAACTTCGCCGAGGTTACACTACAATAAAGTTCTGAGCTTCAATTTTGCCGAGGTCGAGCCTATTTCAATGATTCCACATATCGTCAAGTGGCGCAGATCTACCTGAGATACAAATTTACGCCAATTTTACATCATACAATTTCCACTAGGAATCAATTTGCGAATAATTAAAACAGATACTGAACTTCACTCGAAGAAATAACGCCATAAACTCCGTTTAATTATTTCTAATTAACAAAAAAAAAAAATGTGCAATGTAATACGAGGGAAAAATTCACTATTAGTTTTCATTTTACTCTTTTGCAGGGAAGAAAAAGGACGGATAGGTATGAATGATAAAAGAGTTATTATTTCAGATGAATAATTAAATGGTAAATCAGAATATATAAACAGGCTTGTTTCAGTCCAATAAGTCAAAATAAATTGACATTCAGTTTCTGAAAATCAAGTAAATTTTGTCGGTCGGTTTTCGGTTAGCCAACAACAATAGCTAACTTGATATTTGACAGCAGATTTACTCATCAGAGGCTAGAAAAGGTATTGAGAAAATGGGGTTAAGGTTGCACGAAATAATTGGAATGAAATGGAATAATAATAATAATATTCCACAACATCGTCTAGTCCCAAGCTAAGCAGAGCTTGTGTTATGAGTACTAGACAACTGATAAACATACATATATATTTCTAAATACATACATATTATAGATAAATTACACCCAGACACAGAACGGAATAAGTGGAATGAATTTGAATCTTTGTTGTTTAAAGTTTACTGTACTGTGATACAACGTATAACGTAGATATTGCAATGCAATGTTGTGATGTTGCAATGTAATGGAGGAATGCAATGTAGATATTTTTTTTATTTTAGCTTAACCCTTCAGATACCGTCAATTAGAGACACAATAGTAAGACAATAGATGCGCGGCCACCGGTGGTCGCTTGGGGATTCATGAATTAATTATGCTAGAATAAAAATCTACATAAACTATTGTCTCACAGCTAGGCAAGGACATCTCACTGTCTTGTGCGATCTGAAGCCAAATTTGACCTGCGTACATGATCAGATCATCGCGCCATCATTGTCACGTGTGATACATCTACAATATTAGTTTTAGTGTATGCGAAGTCCCGTACTGTGTCTAGTATTTTTATGTAAAGAATCTATATACAAAATTTCATAACTGTATCATGAAAAATCACAAAGTTATTATAAGCTTGTTATGTCAGCAAAAATACATAATCACCGGGCCATCAAGGCGATTGAGGTGTTGTTTTGCACTTGCAGCGAGATATTTGCTAGCGCTTTATGCCCGCTATAACCTGCCGTGACCTATGTAGAATTTAGTGTCAGTGGTGTCGAGCTTGTGAAATTTTAAATATTTTTGGGAAAAATATAACATGGTGTAAAAACTATTGAAATCTGTCTCTTGCTTTCGTCTGCATTTTCGGTTACTATTTAACTCCTATTGGTCGTATAGCCATCGTCGATAAATTATCTATTGAATAGCTGTTCCTGATATCAAATAAATAAACAAACCCTTTAATTTTATAATATTAGTATACATTTTGTGAGAATTTCATCTATATTATGTACATGAGTATCTAGTTAATTTAACTCCACGTGTACCCGCCCTAAAAGTTATCAAGTTATTTCAAAGATGCCTTATTTCGGGTGTAATAATATACAATTTCGCGCTCAGTAAATTATTTTCTCATCAAGATGTTATAATGAGAAATGTCATGGCCCATATTAAATTATTCGACACCGTGTAACATTCGACCTCAAGAAAGCCACTTGTACCATCATGAGTCTTGAGGTTATCCTCAATAATTCCTGTCCATTAAGTTATCACTTCCCCTCCGCCGTCACTGATCGCCACGTTATCAACGTCGAGCTGATCGGAATCGTCAATTTGCTCGTGAATAGGTATGAATCGATAAAACGGGAAATTACCTTCAACCGGTGCGGAAATTCTATCCAATAAAATTTTCTTCCTGTACCATTCATAAATTCTCAATAATTGAATCGAACGTCAGCCTCACCGTCGGTTGCAATACCATAAGCCTATGATTTTAGTTCATTTGGATTTATGAGAGCAGTCCTCTTCGATAGAGATACGATCCCTTTTTGTTAATTAGACGATCGCAGTCAGCTGGGTGGGTTTAGCTTGTAATCCATTAAGTTGGTACTTGTCATTCTGAATGAACCGCCAGAGGTGACGGCACGTTATGCACATTAACTTGATTGGAATTATAATTGGCATTTTCGTAACTTTCTCGCTGACGAACTTAAATTGTCTACGTATAATTAAGTTTCATGTTACCAAGTGAATTTACATTATAAGACCCAATTTCAATAGTAGATTAAATATTAATGTGCAAAGCTAAATAGTAAGTAATATTATTTGTGGACACGAGCGAAAATTGAAAAAAAGCTCATAAATTGTCGCACACAATACACACGTATTGGCACATGGAAGTTATTTATCGACTCCCTCGGCAAATGGATGATTAATGAACGAAACGTACCTTGCTGTCGTTGCTGTGGATGTATAACTTGAAGCCGGACAATAGATCCGAGCGCGCGTTCACGTCGGCGAGGGCCAGCTCGGCCGCGGGCTTGCAGGCCTGGCCGCCCTGCCACCCGCCCTCGCCCTCCATGGGGAAGATGCCGCCAATATGGAGGTCCCCGTCTCGCCGGCCCTCGCTGTACCCTCCGCCGCAGCCGCTCAGCCACAGCACCAGCAGCGTCCGCGCACGTGCCCCGCCGCGCCACCGCCGCCGCCGCACCACGCACACCGCAACCACCAATAATTGCACTAACGTCTTCACTAACAATGCTTTAATATCACAATACACTGTTCTAGTTCGTAAACTAAACATATTATTCACATCACTTTTTAATTTGACTAGCGGACGCTTTGAAAAATGAAAGTTAAGTCGCACCCGCGGCAGGGAGGCGGCGGCGGATTGATATAAACGTGATATCACCCGTAGATATTGTAGACATAGCCTAATAAGCGTTAATTTTTCTATAAAATGTGGCATGGTGTGTGGGGGCCGGCCCGCCGCCGCGGCCACTGCGCGACCCTCGCCGCCCTGCAGGGTCATCGCTCGCGGCGGGGACATGCTGTCATTGTTCACCTCTCCGAGCATTTTCCATGCTCTCTCCTGTAACAAACAAACGGTATGCTTTTTATTTGAATTGCTACTGTGTGAGCTTTTGAATGGCTTGTATTTGTAAATTCCAATGTGAAATGATTTTCGTTCAACCTCGAATGCAACAAAGCTAAAACGAAATGAAGGTATCTGTTTGACTCTAAGCAGACATGTAGATACTATTTGCAGCTCAAACGTATTCACCAATTTGGTTAAATGAGATGTTAAAATCGTATTCGGGAGCGTGTCATCACGCTTAATTCAACAGCCCGCAAGCAGCTAATTTGGTTGTAGAAATGTTCTAAATTCTGACCAATTGAGCATTAACAACCAAATAAACAGGATATTTAAATCAAATTAAGGTCAGTGTTTTGTTCATTTTTTATACTAGCTTTTGGCCGCAGCTTCGCTCGCGGGTACATAAAATATCACTCAGGAATAAAGCCGCTTTACCAGTCGATCAGATCGTACCAGTACTTTCAGATATTACCTCCTACCAACAAAAAAAAAACAAACTTTACCCCTCTAATATATTAGTATATTATATATAGTACAATAATAACTACGCTTGACAATTCAACATGTATAGTTGCATCACGATTCGCAATCATTTTAGATTTGAAGGTACGTAATTTGAAAAAAATAAATAGTATTCTATTGTTACCTATTTGAAAGTTGAGTTACAAATGGTAAACAAAAGTTAAAAAAAAACCATTCATCCATGTTTTTTAGATCAAGCTATTGATCTCATAGTTTATAAAACGCGATAGTACCTACTTTTTAATTTTTAAGATAAATATACGGACTGATAATCTTGACGACAAAAATAAAGTATGACTTTATTTTTTTGTAGGGCCAGAGAAAAGAAAATTAAGTAAACTAAGATTTTGATTACCAAAATATGTCAGCAGTATTTGCCGATAGAATGTTTTTCCGGGGGATTGCGCTTGACTCAAGGCTACAATGGGGTTCTCATTTATCATCTTTTGCAGGACGGCTAAGTTCGGTAGCATATGCCGTTGGAAAAATTTACGAATATACGGATATTGATACCGCAAAACTAGTTTCTCGGTAAAAACTAGTTTCGAGGTAAAGACCAGTATTTATAGTAATGATACTATAAAAGCCACTTAATAAAGCTTTTCTTTTTGTTTTGTTTTACCTAAATATGGTGTTGGTGCCTTGTGCTGTACCAAAAATTTTTTATTTTTATTTTTTTTTATTTAGTTTCACTTGCACCGATGTTTGTCCGTCATCAAATCTTGCAAATTAAATTTGATCCACTTTCCGGTTACCGATTGAGCTGGAGTTTAGCATGCATGTGTAAATCAAACGCAATGCAAAATTATTATGACATGGAGCTGATCTGATGATGGAACCGGAAGGTGGCTATAGGAACTTAGTAGTTAAAAATTACACAACCCCATCGAGTTTGGACTCGTATGATTCGTCTTGACGAGTTTTATTTATACAAGTATACCGAACTATAAAAGCTTGCTATGAAAAATGATTTTGATTAAAACTAAGGACAAGCTTCTTCTTTAAAGGTTTGGCTCAATGTTTGTCCAGCTTTTCAACCACTAGGGCGCACAAACTAATTGGTTAGCATAGCATTTGGTAACATTGTTGAACCCGATGAAGATTGTAAGACAATATTTGCTTTGTATAAAGTCAATATCTGAAGCAATATATAACTTCATTGTGTTATATAAGTGCATATAGTTAGTACGATGTACATTAAACTACCATTTACTGGCTTATACTCACTTAAATGGCTTGCTGTAGGTAGCATACGGGCTGAATCGTTCGGAGTCCTTCAAAATATTGGACTAACAGTCATGTTTTTGAACGGGAGCTCTCAGTTGAGACTTGTCATCTCTCTACTGCCACAGTTGAGCTTTAATTAGATATTTTTGTTGAGTTTCCTTGCGTGCTCGCATCAGGAATGAAGATATCCGCAGGAGAACCAAGGTCGCCGACATAGCCCGAAGAATCGCCTAACTTAAGTGGGCAGGACACATTGCTTGTAAAACGAATGGGCGATTGGCCCGAAAGGTTCTAGAGTGGCGGCCGCAGCAAACGCAGCGTTGGAAGACCTCCCACAAGGTAGACCGACGACCTGGTGAGAATCGCGGGAATGCGGTGGATGCGAGACGTACAGAATCGGTCATTGTGACGATGCTTGGGGAGTTCATGTCCAACAGTGGAGGTCTTTCGGCTGAAATAATGATGATGATTTCTGTTGACATTTTTTTTAAATACGAATGCTTTTGATGTGCACGTTTTTGTATCTTTTTTATGGTGGGAAAATCATCTAATGGCAACCCCCGCTCTTGGGCGGAGCGGGAGATAGTCTCAGACTCTTACTGACTAAAAACCTACCCCGTTCCTTCAAGCCTTCATACTAGTGCTCGAGCTATCTTTCGAAACTAACCCTGGCCCCAGTAGGCTTCGACCCGGCTGGGCCCCTACTGTTGGTTGTGTGTGTGTGCTACGTCTTTTTACCTCGTCCTCATGTTACAGAATTATAGTTACATACTTTAATCTTTTTAACTAGTTATTTATTGACTTAAAAGAGTGGACGATGACTCTCTTGCACGTTATTCTCCATAAAATTTACCCTTTGGAACGTGCAAATATAGATAGCTAGCTTTTACTGACCGAGTTTGGTAATTCAATAGTGCAGTCGTTTGTATGTTTGTGAAATGTATGTCAATTAAGAACAAGTTTTAATTGAAAATATTATTTCATAGCAAGCTTTTATAGCACGGTATAATAACACTCGTCAAAATTTCAGCTCAATCGGTTGAGCTGAAATTTTTTATGCATGTAAATCAGATGAGCTGATCTGATGATGGAACCGGAAGGTGGCTATAGGAGCTTGGTAGTTAAATGATACTAAACCCATCGAGTGAACTTGGCTAGGGGGGCAGATCAGCTCTTTGTCATAATAATTTTGCATTGTCATCTGATTTACACATACATGCAAAATTTCAGTTCAATCGATAACCGGGAAGTGGGTCAAATTTAATTTGCAAGATTTGACTACAGACAAACATCTTGACAGGTGAAACTAAATAAACGCTTGTAAAAATATAATGCTTTATGTTTTTTTAGGTTTTATATTTGCTTGAATATTTGCTTGAAATGAATTTAAACTTTGTAAATGAGGTACATACAGTAAATTCAGTTTGTATGTAACACCGTCACGAATTCTTACAACGAAACAATAAAGGTAGCTTAATAAATTCTTAACTACAACCCAATTTGTTCGTTGACATTCAATATTTGCTTTCAATACATAAGGACTGAGATGTCTTTATTTCCCATAAGAATCCAATCGAAAAAACAAAAAGAATTACGAACTAAGTAACTTTGATTGCAGCATTAATATTAAATCTGTCCCTGATTCCTGAAATTGGAGTCTTCGAAATCTCCATCTTAGGTTAAACGATGTAAGTTGAATATTTGTTCATATCTCTATTATAGAAATGTAGTCATTCATTGATATCGAGATGGCGGCAATAACCCGAGTTTGAGACATTCAGTTTAATACTGACGTCTGGTATCTTTAAGACCACTTAGTCGAAAGCCGTAGATAACAATGGCAGATTTCGACACTGCTACTCTCAAAAAGAGTTCTATTCTCTCGTACTATCTGAATAGGGAATGACTTTTTCCGATACTCATTAAAAAAGGTTATCGATTTGCTGAAAAACTAATGCTTTGATTCTTGGTCGAAAATTCAGAGGTTTATTTGATAAAGATCCCTAAAATGTTGCTAGGGTGAAGCGGAGAGATGAAGCGCATGTTACTAAAAGAGTTCTGATTATACATGTAGAGAGGCATGGATGGAGAGGAAGGCAGAAGAAAAGATGAATGGATTATGTGAGGAGTGATATGGAAGAAAAGGGAGTTAGTGATAGTTTGACGGATGACAGGACAGAATGGAAGAAAAGAACGTGTTGCGCCGACCCACCGTAATATGGAATAAGGGCAGGAAGAAGAAGATTTGATAAAGATCCCAATCACAAAAGTCACATAATAGATCGTAGAATTTTTAAACTCCTGCCTTCACCCCCCATTTTTTTCGTTGATAATATCTACATTAATATCAACAAGAGGTAAAGTTCGTTTTTATGTTTTTTTGAGGAGTTAACATCTGAAAATATTGGACAAAATTTTTTTTTAAAGTTGCTTCATTCCTGCGTGACATGGGCTAAATTTTATTTATGCGGGCGAAGCCGCGGGAAAAAGCTAGTAATTTATATGGCAAAAAAACTTTTGCCGAATCAGCTACTACACTATAATAAAGCCTGAAAATACGACTAAATAAAGCTAAAGACTCAATATTCGGAATGCCAACCCATGCCGATCAGTAAAATACAGAAATCGCGACCTATTCAATAAGAATTGCTGCTGGCGGATACAAAAAGCCTGATAATAATCGTGTCGCAGTAATCGTGCTGCCATTAAATGAGAAGCTAATGATTCGTGGCTTATTCCTTTGTAATAAAGCTGCTAATCAATGGAAGGTAATGATGGCCTTCAATTAAAATGACGATTCTTTGTAAGCATGAGACTTAATTGTAAGACGTCTGTTATTTGTGAACCTTGTTATGAATATTGGGAGTTTGTTTATTGAATTGGTTGTGGGAGAAGTTAATACGTCTTTTTGTTTGAGTTTGTTTATTATCTCGTCTAAAGCTTATTTACAATTTAAATAATATATTACTCAGTTACAAACAAATGATACCTGGTATTTAACCAGACAGGCGGTGGCCTCTCAAAACGGTGAAGGAAAACATCGTGATTAAACCGGCATGTCCTAGAACCAAAAATTCGAAGACATGTGACATTCACCAACCCGCGCTGGGCCCGCGTGCTGGATTACGGCCCATTCTCTCACCTAGAGAGGAGGCCTGAGTCTCAGTAGTGGGAACATTAAAAATCTGATTATGCCTATGCTTACATGGGTAGACCGGCCCTAGAATAGACATAGGATCCTTTTTGTATCCCGGTAGTATGTTTTCTTGAATTAATTTTCTGCTACCTAAGAGAAAAACCACTGGCAGCAGCTATTCATATTATAAAAGTGAAAATTTGTGAATTTATTTGTATGTCTGTTACTTATTTACGCTCGAACGGCTGAATGGATTTCAATGATACTAGGTATACGGGTAACTATGCGAAAGAAGATTAAACTTTTAAATAAACCTTTTACTATCCGTTTAACCGATTTTAACTTTTATTGTTATGGGTGCAAACATAAAGACACAGGTTTTTCGGTTCTGATAGGTATGTCGGTACGAGTCGGTACAGACAGGTACCGGTAAAACCACATAAAGAACGAGGTAAATCTGTATGAGTAAAACACTACAATGTCCAATGCTTAAACCCGTACGACCCGTCCAGGCAGTCGGTACCGACAAGTATGGCCTTGTTTCTTTATAAATGAGCGCATAAGAACACACAGAATTATACCTGCACCGATCGGTACCGACCCGTATAGATTTAACTGCACCGGTAACCTGATTGTTACCGGTGCAGTTAGTATGTTTGCACCTCATGCCACCAACGTGGCATGATAAATGGCGGCTGCGGTAAATAGGCGGTATTTTAACCACTTTTTTGCTCTTAATGCCATCCTTAAGCCCACGGAATAGATGTCAAAATCGGTTGAACGGACAGTAAAAAAAAGTTTGTTTAAATGGCTAATCCTATTTCGAATGGAGTATAGTGCCATTAAACTTTATTAATTAAAGTTGAAGTACTTAGTCATTGAATTAATGTTTACACCATTTCCCTAACAAGTGGAAGAAGTATCATAAACAATGTAAATTAACAACACCAGAATTTAATTTAACGTTATTTGCGGCGGTGTACTAGAAGTTTATCTCAGGTTGAAACTTTATGCCTAGGTAAATCAAGCTAAATGACAGAATTCTGTTACTAGGTTCTTATCAGATGGGGTGGGTCTCTGTCAGAGTGATCCCAAGAACGACGGTGGCACAGCGAAGCTCAAAAGACCATTTTACGGTCTGCTTAACGATGTTTCCGAATATACGTTGCACAGAGGGTGTTTCGGGGTGACCTTTAAGAGATCACGGAGATTCCATAGAGATCACCATCCGGTTTTATTGCGATGAACAAGCTTTTATAGCTCGATATACCTATATACCTAATTAATACTCGCCAAGACGAATCATACGGGCCCAAACTCGATTGGGTTGTGTCGTTTAACTACCAAGTTCCTATAGCCACCTTCCGCAATTTTGCATTGTCATCTAATTTACACATTCATGCAAAATTTCAGCTCAATCGGTAACCGGAAAGTGGGTCAAATTTAATTTACAAGATTTGATTACAGACAAACATCGGGACAGGTAAAACTAAATAAAAGCTTGTACAAAGCTACACTCCCTGGTCTTTGGTATTTTCCTCGTAAGTCCAGATGCCTTCCGAAAGGAAAAAGAACCTTACAAGGTACTTGTCACCTTATTAAGAGGTTATATATTTATAATGCTGGTTCGTGATGTTTTCATTACGAATTTCGACTATTTACTTGATAGTGTGAACCCATTTAGTAATAGCACATTGTGACCGTAACAAATCACGTTTATAATTATATTGTGTAATGTGGCAGTTTAGTAAAGGGGCGAGGTTAACGTAGTTAGGTGCGCGGTGATCAATCAGAACGGATCGAGTGCGCGGTCCGATATGTCGAGTTTGTAATTTAGATATTTACCGAGCCACCTCGCCACAAAATAGGTGGGTACAGAAGTCAATTTCATGTATGTACTTCACTTTTCAAACCTACGCCCAGCAATCGCGCTAGGGACGGCGCCGCTCTATCCAAGTGCGCTCGGGCGCGGCTAAACCTAATGTAAATTGTTAAAATATTGCAAAGCCACCAAGTCATATACTTATCTATCTACAGTTCAGCGTTACGTAACAACAACTATAAACGATAGTTCAGCAATTAATGTTGAATTTAAAAACCGTCCATTAAAAATTTACAATATTTTTTTTTCCATTATTTCACAAAAAGATTCACTGACTCGGATGCATGCACGCTCGCAATGAGCTGAATTGAGCGGAGATATCGTGTCCGTGAGCGGTGTCTATGTGTGCGTTGCTCGAGCGCACTTTGTATGTAGATTGACTTCTGTACCTATCTATTTTGTGAGCTCGCGCTCACACTGGCCGAGTGCCCGCATCCACCCAAATGATATATCACTTCCCCTACATAATAATGTTGCAAACTCTCATCGCGGATGTAAGCGGAATAAAACAATACCCTATTACAAACTTTGCCCATCTCACAAATAGTATTTTCAGAGCGTTTTAGCTCAGATACGACAGTTAGACAGTGAATGAAAGTTTCACAACAGAGCGACGTTAAATTCGACGTCCTCTGGCAAGTCGACTGTCCGCCTCTGCAATCATTTCTCAAATCACATTTACAGATTTGTTCCCTTTACAAGCAATATATTTCAATTGAGGTAAAAAGTTAATTATATGATATAAATATTGCTTTTTTTTGTAAGTTAGTTTTAATTAGGTGTAAGTATATCTAGTTTTAATTATTTAAATGTTTTTTCCTGTTCTATACTTATATATTAAAATAAATCATTAGGTGCATGATTATATATATATTATAATAGAATATTCCACAACTATCACACAACGCCGTCTAGTCTCAAGCTTAGCAGAGCTTGTGTTTTGAGTACTATACAATTAATATACTATACTATACTATACTATACTATACTATACTATACTATACTATACTATACTATACTATACTATACATACTTATGTATTTCTTAAAAAATACATATAGATAAATTACACCCAGACACAGAACAAATGACCGTGCTCATCACACAAACATTTGTTTTGGGCGGGAATCGAACGACCTCCGGTATAGCAGTCAGGGCCAGTAACCACTAGACCAACAGGCCAATCAAGATAATGATAAATAGAGTTCCTACTAGAAATACTTAGATACTTCATTTCGTGATCGTATTTCTGAATAGGCACTTCATGTAGCCAATTTCATACTTATTCGCTTGAATTAGAGTTTATTTTTATTTGGATAATTATAATCTAATGGACACTATTAGCTTTAATTCAAAGCTACCTTCTTCTCCCGTGTTTAAAAAGAAAAATTGTTATGCGTAAAACGTTCCCATTTCACGGTAAATAAAAGCGGATAAAGTTAGGTATTAAGATTAAGGCTTTTAAAAATAATGGCTGAAATGACGATAAAAAAATAAAAAATAAAAAGGTTGAATGTTTTTATTTGTATACATTTAAGATGTTAATCTCTGAGAAAACTTTGTCTTAACGAAATTAAACATCGTAACTTCAAAACATTGCTTGTTTATTTTTAATTGGCAACCTTTACTAATCCGTCGTGCTGCCGACCTAAGTTTCCGAATGTGGTTCCCAGTTCGGACAGTATTGCCAGTATTATTAAATAAGTTTTCAGGAGTGGCCCAGAATAGTGCTCGGTAAATGGCCCGTAGTTCGTCCCTTTCTGTTTTCTGTCAAGCTTTGTTTCTACTGATCCAGTTGTAAATTACAGACCCAGCGATAATGTTTCGTAACATTTCGTATTACAAAACAGGGTAAATCATGTATAAAATAATATATAAAAAGCAAAAACTGACTGACTGACATATTAACGCCCACCCAAAATTAGTAGTATTTAGGGACTAGGAACCTGAAATACACAAGGTTCCCTATTATGACGTAAGCGACCACTAAGAGAGGTTTTTCCAAAATTTATCCCTTAAAGAAGAAAGAAAGAAAATCATTTTATTTGCCCGAAGAGGCGCAAACTTAAGACTAACATAATACAATTTTTATATTTTTATTTTACAACCTTTTACTAAAATAATAATAAAAATTTATGGGCCACGTCCGAGCAAAACGGCCGCACGCTCAGCAAAATGCTGTGTCCACACGCAAAATGCGACGAGTCCACAGCGCTGGTTTTCAGCGCGGGCCGGTAACAATAACGACTAACAGAAGTCGGTAAAGAAACAGGGTAAAAAAAAAAAATTGTAAGTATAGAAAAACCTACTCTCACGCGGGTGAAGCGGCCAATAAAAGGCAAAGTCCAGATTTACTCTCTGACCCATCAACGCCCAAGCCAAAATAACGCTTGTATCTAGAACGCTGAAATTTTGTACAGATGTTCCTTTTATATAAATGAGTATGATATAAACAATGAATAAGAAATGATTTTCCCAAAATTTAACTCATTAAGCCTTAGGCCGTTTGTCCACCGCCGCCGTCATCAGGACATCACCGAGAACAAGATGACGGCGCCGCTTTAGCGATACATACATTTTTATGTCCATGTGTCCACCGCACGCCCGTCACCCGAGCGCATCTTAAACTTAAACTCGGCCCGAAATAATCTCGTTCTCAGTGAGGTCCCGGTGGCGGCGGTGGTGGACAAACGACCTAACGTGTTCAATACAATAACGTGTTTAGAGTGTTAGAGTGTTGCTGGGGCTACCACGGTTCTGCAGTGCCTCGACTATGTTCCCAGAAGCGCATACTGATAGCTTTCATGCCCTTATTAGGAAGCAATGTGCGTCACTGCTGAGCCGTGTTAGGGCAATTAGCAACCGTATTGTGAACGTGTTTGCGGACACCACTGGATACACTTGCACGCTGCACGGTGAGCACTGGACAGTGCCCCCTCACCACAAATGTGTGTAGTATTTGTTTTTTTTTTGTTTGTGTTTCTTTGATTAGGTTTATATATTTTTGTTTTCGTTGTGTGTTAGAGTAATATTATATATATCTATGGACGGAAACCTCCAAAATAAACGTTTATTATTATAAGAGGATGAAACGTGGGTCCAAAGTTTGTATGGAAAAACTTAAATTCACCTGGACGAAACCGCTGGTAAAAGCTAGCAATAAAAAAGCACCCTGCTCGTAATATATGTTCCTCGGGGAATCTTAATAGAATAATAGATAAAGCAGTTAATGAAAGGCAGTAAGCAATCACATCGAGGCTGAAGACCTGTTCGAGTGGTTGGCAAAGGCTAACGCAATCAGACCGTCATTGCGGCAATTTCCGAGGAAATCACATAAAGGAACCATTCGACCGGCCCATTCTCGCGTATAATTACTATTGTCTGTTTATTTTTATTATTTTGACCGGTTTACTTTGGCGGTAAAATTGGATAGATTTTTTTTTATTGTGGATAGGCTAGCGTTTGTCCACTGATGGTAAACAGTGATGTGACCGACAACGGAGCAAGCTTGCGTAGAAGTAACCTATTCACTCTTGACTTAAAGAGCCCAAGATAACTTATTCTTAATTTTTTACACTAATTATACAGGTAAAGTTTGGTTTTATGTTTGCAGGTTTTTTCAGGAACATAAAACTTGTCATCAAGTGGGAAAAACCATCCAATGACACCCCCTGCTTTTGGGCGGAGCGGTAGGGCGGGTCTGATTTTTACTGACTAAAAACCTCACTCCTGTTCCTTCGTTGCTTTTCATACCAGGCCCTAGTCTTCCTATCAGAAGCAAAAGGTAATCTCTGAAAGTAGTGGTCCGATTGCGAAATTTTTTTCCTCGATTGAAAGCTGGTTTATTTCTGAGTAACATAGGCTATATTTTATGTACGCCCGCAAAGCTTCAAACAAAAGCTAGTTTTTGATATTGCTGAAAGAAAATATTCGTCTACTTAGTTGTAAATGATATTAGTGTCTGGAAATAATAAAACATGCTTATTATTTTTATCAACACATACATCGTGACACTTATTTATACTCGCAAATGGAATAGCCGCGCTGCTGCTGCTGTTGATAACTGGGTACAGTCACCAGAATATGTTGATACCTAACGATGATCATTACGTTGGCACGTTTTTCGCAAGCCGGGCTCTTTACGTCGCGTAACAACATCCAGCTTCATGTACCAACGTTTTTCTGTTTGTATTGACATTTTGCTGACGCGAGCCCATAAATGTAATAAAACGTTGGAAATGTAAAGAAAAAAAAACGACCGCGGGCTGAGTGAACCTCGAACTCAACCATTTACTTTTATAGAGTACAGCATTCGTCTCGGTTCATTTACATTTCGGGGCTCGTTTCGTAACCGAGCTGATTTTCCGTCTAGGAATGGGTACGTGATAAGGCCACGTATATACTTCTATATAAACTATGTAAATCGGCGAGTTTTCGAATTCCCGATACTGAAATACGAGAGGCAGAATTTCTAAAGCTCCGCGATCTCGATTTCAATGTATTTCGTGGTGCCAAATTTCTATTTAGGAGAAAGCTGGATAGATAGGAGTCACGCTTCAAATGCTAAATTTTTTATACTTATAAAAAATGCACTAAGGTGGGTTGGGGTAAGATCGGCATTGAGGTAAGATCAGCATTGGGGTAAGAACGTACAAAAAAAAATATACCACTTATTTAGCTATATTTGTAATTTTAGCCACATTGCTGGGCAAGGTGGAACATAATGACGCGGCACGCAATATGACTAGCATTAAAAATAGAGCTATATAAGTGGTATAATTTATATTTATACCTGCTTACCCCAATGCCGATCTTACCCCAACGTACTTTACTTGTTGTGTGCTTTTATATGCTACGGGTTTTCATACGAAAAAGTGCTTGAGAATCTACTTTACACGGGCGCCCGACTTACCGGTATACACAGCCTTGAAACGAGATTTATTTACCTTTACCTGTGTAGAGTAATCCTTACTAGGTTATACAGATGGAGTACCAAAGGGATCATACGATTTATGTCTGTGAAGAAAGGCTGGGAAGCTTCCATATTTACCTATGGGAATACTTACAGGCACGTATGTCGCATCTCATTAGTAAGCATGGCGTATAAACATAATTATGATCCTGAATGGACGCATCAAGACGAAAAATAAACACGTAACGCAATCAGAGCGCTATTGTACTAGATTGTAGCCAACGCTTGAAGCCTTTCATGATAATAGCTGACTTCGATCTCACAGAGATATAAAACGCTGGTATTCTGCACTCGAGCGAAAACAAAAAGAATTTGAGTGATTTGTGAGTGTAGTTAAATTATGTCTTTTTCTCTTTTGTCAAGCGTAACGACTGCTGTCAATAATAATAATAATAATAATAATATTTATTTGCTAAAAACACGGTATACAAGATGGTAAAAGAGAGTAAATAGGAACAAACATGTTTCGCTTAGAATTAGCATGCAAATATTTGGTATGTACATAGTAACATACAGAGATAATTGTTAACATACAATTATCGACAATTTTGTTGGCACATTCAACATTAAAGTTCTAAAAGACATAGACTTTGAAAACAAAAAACTTTATAAATAAATCAACTTTTTTTTTTTAATCTAAATTGAAAACACATATTAAAATAGTTTAATAATAATATAATAAAATACAATTTTTAACACTTAATAACTAGACTACAAAGCATTCCTGAAGTGGAATGGCGGCAGCTGTCGCACCTAATGTATTTTAATTTAGCTCGGCCGAGATTAATTGAATTTGTTTACTGCAAAAATATGCAACGCTACATGCAATTTAATCCTTTTTTTGTTTATTAAAACCTCTTTACGTCTAAACTGAATTTGGAAACAAAAAAATCTTTTACGTAAACTTTTTAAATTAAAATTCGAAATTCTTTTGTCTGTCTACAAATTTAAGCTTTTTATTGCAATGCCGTTTTGTAAATTGCCGGTGAATATTTTCACTCTGTTTCTTCATTTGCAATTTTTGGAGAATTTATATCACGTTAAATAAGGCTCGTCGTTGGTCCCTACAAAGGGTGGACATCCCGAGCATTCCAATTTTGAATTCCTACGAAGACTTGAGTCGCTTCGTATTCAGGAGTTGATGAGGTCGCATAATTTAGGCAGTTCACTAGTGTTTACAGCGAACGGACATGCAATCAAATTAAATCATCAGCTCAAATATTCAGAATACATTTTCCCACTGAATATTCGAAATATGCGAGGGCTTTTCATTTTGGTAGTTTCGCCTCTATAGAAATACCTGTAGTAACCTCAAAATCTATATGTGGGATTTGGAAATAATTTGGGAAAGTGCATTAAGGATTATACGTAAGTACCTACGCACCTAATTTAGTAAACAGCTTGCATGCGAATTTGCTGTGCTTATTTTTGTTTCACTTATGAAAACTATTTTTTGTCAGTTGA
The DNA here is from genome assembly GCA_949319445.1 of Mythimna lalbum. Lineage (NCBI taxonomy): Eukaryota > Metazoa > Arthropoda > Insecta > Lepidoptera > Noctuidae > Mythimna > Mythimna lalbum. The sequence continues at coordinate 15,806,576 of OX439346.1, read as the reverse complement.
TAATTCGATACGTTCACAACTGAAGAGACGACGTAATTGCTATTTAAGTATTTAATATGGATTTTCTATTATAAGGAATAACAGAATACTAATTCTGCGGTTGCAGCGGTTTCTCCAGTCCTTCTACCTTTAGCTTTGGCCGGTACGTCATCCCGATCTGCTTCGACTTTTGGTACCTCGAGTTGACCAATGGGATAGCGAGGTAAACCGAGACTTAAGCACCAATTCAGGATGAATGAAATGGCGACCGGTCACCGGGCCAACTTGCGAACCACGGTCATCTACAAATCCGTCATAAGCCCTGTAATACTGTGTGGATTAGAATAATGGGCTGTAAAAAAGACGGATGCAAAAAGATCGAATGTAATGGAAATGAGAAGGTTGAGATGTATGTGTGGAGTGACGAGTAATTATGAATAAAGTAAGAAGAATTACAAGAAGTTTGAAAGTGGCGCCAGTGGCTAAATAGTTGAACCGCTCGCGCGCGTGGGGTATTATTATTACGTAAAATTATTGCGCGTTTTTTTTTGTAAATCATCAAATAAATAAAAAATAATCTTTTTCTAGATTTAACTAAGAATTTGAATTTATATAAAAAAAATTCGGATAAAAAAAGAATCATACAAACGACAATTAAGCATTTTTCAAGGTTATTCAAGTTGTACTGAGTGCTAAGTGTGAGTTTGTTTTACGTTAACGCGATCGACACGTTTATAACGTTCGGCGTTCCGATTGACCCACTCCGAGATCTTAACCAATCAGAGAGCCGAACGCGCTAATCGTTTTGATCGCGTTAATGTAAAAACAACTCGCACTCAACTTACAGACGTATTTATGTACAATTGGCGCTTGAAAGGTGAAAGAAAAACGCTTGTCTTGTATGGTCATGTGAAGAAAAGGGAAAAAATGCATGTTATAAAAAGAGTTAAGAGTACATGTGGATGGATAGAGTAGGAGAGGCAGGCCAAAGCAAAGATGGATGTATTGTGTGGTGAGCAATATGAAAGAAAAGGGGGTCAGTGATAGTGTGACGGTTTTTTTTTGTCGACGGGGAAAATCATCATTGACAAAACCCGCTCTTGGGTGGAGCGGGAGATAGTGTCAGACTCTTACTGACTAAAAACCCCGCGCCGTTCCTTCTAGCCTTCATACCGAGGCTCTGGTTTCCTTTCGGATAACCCCGACCCCAGTAGGCTTCGACCTAGATGGGCCCCTCCTGTTGCTGACAACTCCTTGAGGCGCGCGGGAACAGTGCGCGCCGTCGACGCCTTGGCTCGGTCCGGTCAGTTACCGGGCGATCGGACAGCGAGCTACCCATGGCTCGCAGTCCACGAGCCCGCGTCTACGGTGGCTGGAAATCGGGGCTGGAACCCCGGCGGCGGCGGCGGCGAGGGTACCTGAAGCGGTCGGCCTCCTCCTTTGCTAGCATTACTGCTTCGCAGAAGAAGACGACCGCTTGCCACTCCTCCTCGCTCCGGACCATGGCCTGAACCAAGGCCCGGCACGATAGTGTGACGGTTGACAGACTATATTGAATGAAAAAAATTTGTTGTGTTGACCCCGAGTAAAATGCGACAAGGGCATGCAAATGATGAGAATCTAATGAAAACCAGTTAATTTATGAATCCCCAAGCGACCACCGGTGGCGCGCATCTATTGTCTTACTATTGTGTCTCTAATTGACGGCATCTGAAGGGTTAATATAAACTTTTGGTGAAGCCATAGATAAGAGTGAATATATTGGTAATATAACCTTCGTAGAAACTATTGATAATATTTAGTTCATGGACTTCTTTAGAAAAGCGTACGTAATGAAAATAGTTTCTAAATGCCACAGCACAGCATCATTGTCTACGGTTAACTTTGGATACCTACCTTTGGATCTCTGAGAAACTAAATAATATTGTTGAAATCAATTCTAGCAAATTCTATTTTAAACTTATCTAGTTATACCACGAACGATATTCTATTCAATCATATTCGATGTGCGTGTGCACTGCACTTTGATTCTGTGTAGCTAAGTTATTCTCTGTCGCACCGAGGGCGCTGGGCTTGCACATACAAAAATAGTACATTTTGACACGAGTGCAGAAAGTTTGTTATTGCGACCGAGGCGGCATTCGCACGAGCCGTAGGGGAGTGTGTTATGGAAACGAGGACTGTAGTGACATATTTGCACATGTATCAAACGATGTTTTTCAATATTCGACTCGAAGGGGTTTTTTTTTTTTTTTTTTTTTTTCTGTCGACGGGGAAAATCATCATTGACGAAACCCGCTCTTGGGTGGAGCGGGAGACAGTGTCAGAGTCTTACTGACTAAAAACCCCGCGCCGTTCCTTCTAGCCTTCATACCGGGGCTCTAGTTTCCTTTCGGATAACCCCGACCCCGGTAGGCTTCGACCCAGATGGGCCCCTCCTGTTGCTGACAACTCCTTGAGGCGCGCGGGAACAGTGCGCGCCGTCGACGCCTTGGCTCGGTCCGGACAGTTACCGGACGATCGGACAGCCAGCTACCCATGGCTCGCCGTCCGCGAGCCCGCGTCTACGGTGGCCGGAAATCGGGATCGGAATCCCGGCGGCGGCGGCGGGGGCGCCGTTGCCTGATGCGGTCTGCCTCCTCCTTTGCTAGCATTACTGCTTCGCAGAAGGAGGCGACCGCCTGCCACTCCTCCTCGCTCCGGACCATGGCCTGAACCAAGGCCCGGCGCGAGAGGTCTCCGCCGCCGATCGCCCCCACGAGGGCACGGCGTTGCTCCGCCCAAGCAGGGCACACTTCAACTGTGTGCTCCACCGTGTCCTCCGGGCGTTCCGCACAGTGGCGGCACCCGGGCGTCTCTTCCGCTCGAATCCGATGCAGGAACCTCCCGAACTTGCCATGTCCGGTGAGGACCTGCGTCATGCGGAAGGTAAGGACGCCGTGAGGTCTTTCCAGCCACGCCTCAAAGAGGGGACTTACCGCCATAATTGTGGCGTGCCCAGCACTGGGTTGCGATAGTCGCTGACGCCATTTCACCGTGAGATCCCGCCGGAGCTCTGTCCGCCATACCTCGACCTGTCGCGGTAGTGGACTTTCACCCAGGCGTTGCATCTCCACGCGCTTATCGTGCATGTGTGCAAGGACTGTTGCCTCCAGATCCCACGGTGGTAGGCCAGCCAGAAGGCTCGCCGCTTCGCGGGAGATCGTGCGGTAACCCCGCACCATCCGTATTGCCATGACCCTCTGGCAGGCGTTCAGTATGGACGCCGGTCGCTTTGCCAGTGACGGCGCCCACACCGGCGCCCCGTAGAGGGCCATGGACCGAACGATCCCCGCGTAGAGCCTCCGGCAGGAGGCGTCTGGACCCCCAAGGTTGGGCAAGAGCCGCTTGAGAGCAGCCCCGGCCCGGTTGAGTTTGGGAGCCAAACGTCGGAAGTGTTCTCCGAAATTCCATCGGCTGTCGAGAACGAGTCCCAGGTACTTCATCGTCGACCCGACGCCGATGCGAACTCCTCCTACCGTAAGTTGGGAGTCTGATGGTGGCGCGTTCCGAGGGCCGTGGAAAAACATGGCCTCGGATTTGTGCAGCGCCACCTCGAGTCCCAACTCCTGGATCCTATCAACGACTATCGCAACCCCGCGTGTCGCTAGAGCGACCGCCGCCTGGTGCGACTCTCCCTGCGCTAGAACCAGCGTGTCGTCTGCGTAGCAGACCACGCTGACCCCGTCAGGGAGGTCGCCGCGCAGCACGTAGTCGTAGCCGATGTTCCACAAGGGTGGGCCTAGAACCGACCCCTGCGGAACACCGCACGACATCTCTCGACGTTTCCAGTCTCCCTGGTGACCGGGGTAGATAATTGACCTGTTCGACAGGTAAGCCTCGACCACTCGACAGAGGTATTCGGGCACCCGGTGGTACCGGAGTGCCCTCCGGATCGTACTCCAGGGCAGGGAGTTGAACGCGTTGGCAATGTCCAAGGACACTGCTACGACGCTCCTGCCCCGGGACACCGCAACCCCTGTCGTGAGGGCTCGCACGCGCATGATGGCGTCCACCGTAGAGCGCGCCCTGCGAAAGCCGAACTGTCCGTCCGACAAGTCCGGCCCCACCCGTGTTAGCCGCGCGACGAGGCGGTTTGCAATGACTCTTTCAAAGAGCTTGCCCACCTCGTCGAGCAGCACAATGGGCCGGTACGCGGACGGAGAGTCCACAGGGCGCCCTGGCTTCGCGATGAGGACCAGTTTCCCCGTCTTCCAGCGAAGTGGAAACTGGCCCCTCTCCATACATGCGCTGAAGAGCCCCCTTAGTCGAGGCCCGAGAGCCTCCATGGCCAGGACCCAGGCTTTCCCTGGCAAGCCGTCGGGTCCTGGGGCGGTGTTCTTGGCACTCAGCCTTCGCACCGCCACTCTCACCTCTACCTCGGTCACCTCTGGAGCGTTGTCGTCGTCGTCGCTGTTGTGGTCCGCGTCAGACACTGCTGGCGGGGGCGGAGCCATGGGCGGGGGGGAGTGTTCCCCTCGCGCAGGGAACAGAGTGGTTACCACACCCTCCACGAGTTGGGGCCGGAGACTCTGAGTCAGCGGCGGAGCCCAGGGGCGTAGCTTGTCCCGTACCAATTTGTACGGGCGCCCCCACGGATCCGCGTTCAGAGACCCCAGCCACACGTTGCGGGCCTCGAGTTTGGCCCGCCTTATCTCCGTTCGGAGGGTGCGCTTTGCCTCTCTGTACCCCTCATACAGCTCCGCCTCTCTGACCTCCGCATCCGGCTGGCGGTTGCGGCGCCTGCAGTGTCTGTCGTACCGGCGGCGCGCGTGGTTGCACGCGTTGCGCAGTGCGCCAATCTCCGGCGACCACCAGTACACGCGGCGCTTAGCACGACCTGGAGGGACTCGGGGCATTGCCGCGTCGCAGATTTGCGACATGGCCTACTGGAACCACTCCGCCTCGACGTCGATGTCGACAGGCCTGTCCGGTGCTTGCACCCTGGCCTGTACCGTCGCGGCTTCCAGGAGGAGCTCCCGGTCCATCTGCTTAAGCGCCCACCGCGGACCACAAGGGCTCTGTCGGACTGGCGCGGCGAGGTTTCGGCGGAGACGTCCAACCGGATGTACCGGTGGTCGGAGTACGTCTCCACCTCCTCCATAACGCGCCAGTCGACGACACGCGGCGACAGAGCGGGGCCGACTCGAAGGGGTGACGCGCGCCTATTGGCGGTCGACGAGAGCCCAGCCTAATGCGATAGATGTAATAAAATTGTTTCAGGGATAAGCATACACTAGTGCAGAAAACAGTCAATTGCGTGCCTAGAAGCGGTGGGATAAGAGCAGGTTTTCGAGTAAGTGTATTGAAAAAAGGATTTGTGTATCTACATACACGTACACGTTCAAGATCACTCCAAGATCAACCCGTCTTGGTGATATAGGACTAATATGCTAATCTTATTTTACCTAAATAGCCGCTTCGATCTAATAACGAATACCAATTATCGTTATTCAACCAGGATTCACGTGTAAATGTCTCCACAAATGGGAATATTGGCCTTAGTAGTTTCGACGGGAACAAAGTGGAAAGGGTTATCTAATTGTGAAAACTGTATGTGTTTTTTTGATAACTGCGGTAAATCAAAATATAAATTCTGTAACATAGCAAAACTAGAATATAAACGATAATATTTTTTTCATTACTCATACTCTGAAAGTAGGTCTGAAGTTGCCGGTGGAGCGGGTTGAAATGATGATACTTTTCATCCCTAGGGAGTTTTACTTTCAACTGACAGCTGTCAAATTATTTAAAAAAAAACTAGTTCTATCTTCACATTTCTATTGAACCATGTTCTAATTTTCCATACAGCATGTCAATCACAACGCGATATAAAATTCAAATAACTTAAAGATAAGTATTAATTAAATAATATTATATTTTTAAGTGACTTAAATGTTCGAGTATTACTTTAAAATACTTTATTTGTAAAAGATTGCAATTAATTTCTAATTTTTCATTAATGAGGCTTAATAGCTGGCCGGCTACAGAAAAAAAAAAACAAAATGGCGGGAAAGTGGCAAATTAGATGTTGGTTTTTTTTGAGTTTTGTTTACATTTCCGTATTGCAGAGATTTGTATTATCATGATAAGTTCATCAGATAAAAATAGTGATAATAATAATTTTATGAGAGAAGAGGCTAAAACAGTAGTGGAACCTTTTACCGCCTAAATCAGAAGAAAGATACCTACCTAAAATCATAGGTACGATAACTCAGGATTAACAAACTTTTTATTATTTTATTTTTACTTTCCTTGTATTCGTAATGAAAAGCACAGTGCTTACCTCGGGGTAAAAGTTACTTATTTAGTCCCTCGAATTAGCGACCTCGCTACGCTCGGCCGCCAACTCCTTCTCGGGACGAAATAAGTAACTTTCACCCCTAGCAATGTACTATTTCAGTTACTAAAAAAATATCGTCAAATTTTTTGCAGTTCTAATAATATTAAAATGATGTTCCTATGTTATGGAAAACATTTAGAGACCGCGATGATTATTTCAGCCAAAAAATTTGATTTGGGCTGCAATTTCGGTTTCGATCATACCAGCTTTCACACAGTCCATCCATCGTTTCTTTGGTTTTCCCTTCTCTTAAAGCCACACGCCACATTCATGCAGACATTTTGACAGATAGTGACAAGATTAAACCAGGCTCTATTTATTCGTGAAGTCCATAATGCATCAATAACACAATACGTTATCATTTACTTGTTTAAAACGTTCGTGACACGCTGCGCCAGGATGTTTATGAACGATGGCGTCGTAAAAATGTTCAATTTACGATCCGATTACGTCCGACGCGGGTTTGGAACATTAACTGATGTTGGTGCGAGCTCTTTAGCTGCGTAAGGCGCGCGCCACAAAATTGCGGTTGTACCAGAAGGGCGGCGGGCTACGCTTCCAACAGCGGGATAATTAAATTTACCATACCTCACCTACAGGTGCAAGGAAACTTCATTTCTTTGACGAAGGAACTAACCTCGCTTTACAGCTTTTGACATCCACACACCCAAGGACGCCTTTATTGAATTCGTGTTCTACTCACAACTGTCGAATGCTATTCTTTTCATAACAGCAAAATTCGGATTGAATAAAAGCGGTTTCAGTATATATTGGATGGCAGCTTTCTGCTTTTTTTTCAGCCACAAAGAGAGTCTGAGTAGCGCAAATATAGTAAAATTTTTGGGAATTTATTTCTTTTATAAGGTAAATCGTGAATGGAAATGAACGTTAAACGAGTCGACGTAATGAGGCTAACGAGCAGATCGCAGTACCTATAGCGGTTTATTCTATGACTTTCCTCCATTTCGCTTTTAGGATTATGCTTTCCGCGCTTTTTATTTTGACGGTTGGATGTTGAATTATTTCTTAGGGTGTGAGATAGGACAATGGGGGTTGCTCGCGGGTGTTTTATTGCTGTGTCTCTCGAGTGATGGTAATAATGAGCGGTGCTCAGTCCGCAGCGGCCGGGCGCCGAGGTCGCTACCCCTCTTCGAAAACCGTCCTCTGCGACATAAATAACAAATGGTGTTTGAAAAGACCCATCACAGAACATCTCGTGCTATGTCACAACTTTGATTGTATCCATTTAACTTGAGAACTTAACACCGTTAAATATTTAGTGTACATGTCGTAGCGAGGTGAATTGTCGCTTCAGAATGTAATTAGAGACAATATGTGACACAAGTATTCTGTAATTACCTTCTAGTAAACTTACATGAATCAAGGGCCCAAGTAATTTAGCTGATGTAGGTTTATTAACCTTTTAACTATTTACGTCGGAAATATCCGAAAAATACTCTTGCAATTATTCCGCCAGGGTCGTACATTCACGACCAAATTCTCCATCTCGTCAGCTCTTCTGTCACCTATGGGGATTGAAGAGCTAAATAAGATGAAGTACCCAGTCGCAAACACACGACCTCGGCGAATATGATACGAAAACACTCTAACCTCTTGAGGTTAAAGGTTTAATTACCAAAAGATCAAAATAAAAACATAATTTTGTGAATGATATTTCAATAATTAAATAATAAGTCAAAGTCGAAACATTTATTGCGAAGTAAGTGTGTTGTCATAAATCATGTCAGTACTTTTGACATAGCAGCCTTTAATTAATTATAAATAAAAATTTAAATCATTCCTTACATCATATATTACCTCTTTCCAGAGGTAGTTAGTAGCAGGCTCTTAATAATAATCTTTGTTTGTATCGAAGTAAATCAGTGTGTCAGTTAATTGTGAAGCAGTTAACAAAGTCGATAAGGTGTCTGGTGCACAAAGAAATAAACGGTCGTTTGTTCGGGCGGCGTCGAAAGGAAAAGCAATTAGCTAGAATGCAAATAGCAAAATGTATTGTAGTGTTGAACACATTTGCATACGAAGCGACGAGCGGACGGAATTCCGAGGGCCTGGCGCACCCATTCCCTGTATAAGCTTCCGTTCAAAACTTCCATCGTAAAGCTAAAAAACCAATGCTCCGCTCACTGTAATTTCGTTTGGCGAGAACAGAACGCCATTCCAAGTTTACGTAATTTGTAACGAAAATTGCCTCTGCACAAAAAATAACTTCTGAGAAACTAAAAAGTACTAGTTATTGTTGGTAGAAGGTTACATTTTTAATTGCCGTTCACCGCATTAGCGTTCTTTATGATCACTATAGCTTGAGACCGTTAAGAATTCATTTGTTTTCCTGAAAAGTGTTTTCTGCGAAGCGTTTACGTCGGGCTATTCCGATTTACGTGGTGCCATTTGGAGGAATTGTCTAATTAACCTGCCTATTGAACAATTTATTACACAACCCTGGATGTTTCAGTGTAATTTCGGCTCAGCCTTATTGACTGTGGTATTACGAATAAATCACAGACGCTGTAATTTGGTTTCGGGGGCCTATATTACAAGCATCTAATATTCATTATAATATACCGTGTACCTGCTGTTAACACCGCAAATTCGAATTTAATACACCTGTTGCAAGATTAATTTTTTGGCTAATATTAGTTATCTACATATTTCAATAATGATTAACATTAATGAGTATATAATAAGCATAATAGTCTGCCTTATAATATGCCCACTGCTGGGACTATGGCCTTTTTTAGGAGAGTGTATGGGCCGTTATCGACAAAGACCCAGCATAGGATGTCATGTATTGCCATTTTTGATTCTAGGACATGTCATCACGTCGTTTTGAGAACAGTGAAATAAATTACTATGCGTTCCAAATAAGAATAGGATCGATTGCATGTTGTGACGTCACGATTTACTGTCTCATTTGGAACGCATTGTACGCAAAGTATAGGTCCTGTCTAGGTTGAAACTCACGAAGTTCAACTCGGAAGTCGAGGCCATTACTACTGGGTCACCGGTGACCTAATGAAGAAAAAAGTGATGTTTTGTTTTTTTTTTTTTGTGTAATATTATGTTTTTTTTTAAGGTCGAATGAAGGTAATCTAAGGTGGGACGGAAGGGCATGTCAGACTTCTATTGACTAAATGCATACCTATGTTCCTTCTTTGTCTTGCATTCCTGGACCCCGCTGTCGACGACTTGGGCTCCGTTTGGATAGTTACCGGGCGGCCGGACGGCGAACTACCCAATATTCATCGTCCGCAAACCCACGTCAGTTCGGTAGTTAGGTATGAATATTCTTTTAAATATTTCATTCTTGCACTTTATTTGTAAGCTATAGTTATTATGTTTTTGTAGTAATTTAAGTCTAAAAGCTTGCATAATGTAAAATTGGTAAAACAATATCCGTTTTATTACAGCGTTCATTATGCTGTATTACCCGATGCCTCGTTACAAGGCCTACCCTATTGCTTTCAGCACCTTTATACATCACAACAAATACAACCTTACCATTCATTAGTCTTATGAATTGACATTAGTCGAAATAAGCTAATATACTCTACAATACCTAGACCCAACAATTGCCTACTGGGGCCAGGGTTTTCCGAAGCCCCGGTATGTAGCCTAGAAGGAACGGGGTGGGTTTTTAGTCGGACACTATCTCCCACTCCACCCAAGAGCGGGAGTTATCATTGGATTATTTCTGCCTACCGAAAAATGTACCATAACTGCTTTACAACTTTGTGATTTTTCATAAAATGGTTTGGAAATTTTATTAGACTTCTTACATACTAAAAATAAGGTTGTAAACAACATAAGACATTATATTATAACCTTTATTTCAGTTTCAATGGACATAATTTATCATTTACCATATTATGGCTTTTTTTTAGTTTCAATGGACAGAATTGTTATCACATTTGTTATATGAGCTCCACTTAAATATTTCTTTTATTCTGTTGTCAAAAAAAAAAGACCCAACAATTGAAATTTTAATTGACCTAAAGCGATATTATTATTAAAATTAACTACAAATGTGAGGAAATGTTACAAGTAAAAAATCTCTGGTTATTATAACTCCAGGAAGATAACAAAGCCCCCAAAGTTGCGGCATATTTCAATTACTTTAGGGGCGCGTCCCCGTATGCAGGCTATCATGTGAGAATGGCCCCCAAAATGTTTTTCGTGATCCCTTTTACGTCGGCACGTTTGGTTTGGTTTTGTGAAATGATATCTTTTTTAAATAAGATGTATAACGTTTTTTCTCACAATTATTTTATGTTCTTTTTTTTAAATAATGATGTACGACTTTGTGCTCAAAATGATGTCTAGTTCTTTTTTTAAATGTGATCGATTTTTTCGCAAAATGATGTCGACTCGATAGTTTAGTTTGATCTTCTCTTGTAACCCGCGGTTTTGCTCGCGTAGTATGGTAATAAAAGTACTTATTCTATGACCCTTCTTCAGTTTCTAGGGTATGACAGTATATACGTTTTTTATTAATCTTTTGATCATCATGTCAAAAAAGCAAAAGCGTGATTTCGGCGTCAATGGGTAAGTTGGCGATTTCATCCTTTAACTAATTTCGGTTAATTCATGAATCCCCAAGCGACCACCGGTGGCCGCGCATCTATTGTCTTACTATTGTGTCTCTAATTGACGGTATCTGAAGGGTTAAAATAGGTTTAATGGCTCTTTTTGGAGGTGGTAAATCATCCAATGATATCTCCGCGCCTTTGGGTAAAGCAGGAGATAGTGTCAGACTTTTACTGACTAAAAACCCACTCCTTCGTTACCTTTCGAACTGGAGCCGAGTCTTCCTTTCAGAAGCAGGCCCCAGTAGGCTTCGACCCTGCTGGGCCTCTACTCGCGTTGTCACGTCTTGGGCTTGGTCCGGACGGTTACCGGACGGTCAGATGGCGAGCATTTTGGTTTAATGGCTTAAAAAACGTAACAGACCAGAGTTACTTTCGTATTATGAATATGGATTTTCTAGCTCAAGCCTCCTCGCGTTGAATACAGCACACGTAACACACTTTTTGGCAGACAAACAAGTAGTCCTATTAACCTGTGTACAAACAACACGATGCTCACGAATCCGCTTACCAATGCCGATGGTTATGGTAATATCCCCGAGGATTGTTCGCTGCCCCGCTTTTATGGCCGAGGTCCAAATTCACGTGTGGACATTTATTTTACGGCCTTTATTATGGCCATTAATATTTTATGGCCCGAAATATCACACAATGATTATAAAGCAGTCTAGTTATGTATTGCCTAATTTCTAAACTAAACTATCATAACGATGTCTTTATAAATAAGCAAAAAGTAGCTCATTAGTACAAATTCGCTAAGAGCGGTTGCGGGATGTTCTCCAAAACGCAGTTTAAATCTTGCTTCAGCAACCATCATAAATATCTTCAATTGATGAAAGTACCTAGAAACCAAAACTGCCTTGAGATATTTAACAGAACTCATTATCATTAATTAATGCTGGTAACTACTGAAATCACAGACTGGAATGAATACCGTCAATTTAATCAGTCATTCTTTGAGTTTCCTTTAGAATTTCAGCGTGGTTGTTAAAATTCCTTCTATTATGGATACTAAAACATTCACGGGGAGTACTTATCTCGAGGCATGGGCAGCAGTTTGGAAAAGGAACGATTTTTTAAAGCTATAAATTTCGCACGTGATCGCAGCACCAGTGCCACCATCACGCGCGGACCGAAGCTTCTTTCAAAGCTATTCGGCTAAATGCTTCACTAATTAACATGGCCGACCCTCAATTTATCCCGGACATAACTGAGGTTTTTTTATTCTTCATCGAACAAAAAGTGGTTATGAAGAATTCAATAAATCGACGAATTTTAATATTCCGGAATAAAGTAGGTAGGGGAAATATTTTGGATAGTTCGTTGATTAAAAATGGACTATACGAACTGGGGAATACCGTAGCTGCCTGTCTCTTTATTTTGTTTGGTTCTCACATGCTGTTTTAATTCATGACGAGTTTGTTCTTGACCTCAATCTTCGCGATTGAGCACCGGATGAAGTACGATAGAACTAGTGAACTACAAGAACGCCTTAAACAGGCGTTTTAATGTATAGCTGGTAAGAAACACAAAGGCTGGCAGAGAGTTTTTTTTTTCTGTGGGTAAAAATCATTCAAATGACATCCCTTTCGCATTCATCGCCCTTGGGTGGAGCGGGACATAGTGTCAGACTTTTGCTGCCACTATCTGCTCGCTCCGGACCATGGGCTATACTAAGGCCCAGTGCGAGAGATCGCTTCCGCCGATCTCCCCTACCAGAGCACGGCCCAAGCGGGGCATACCTACCGTGTGCTCCACCGTGTCCTGGGCTGGCAGATATTTTGGCGCATTATAAATGTATAGGTAAAATAATCACTTAGCCAATAACTAGATAATTTGACGACCCACACTGAACTATTAAAGGGATAGAGCTTCACATGACCGTACCAAGACAAACGATCCCCTTTTAACTGTTCAGTCACTGGCGCTACTTTCAAACTTCATTATGATCAACGTTTTTGTGAACTGAAAAAAAAAACCATTACATATTTATGCAAAAATCATGTAAAAACCTTCGGTTACATGACAACATAAAATCTAGAAAACAACAGACTTTTCACAGATGAAAATTTTACTCCTTCACCCGGCAAGCCTTATTCATATTCTTGCTCGTAAAAAACTTAATTCAATTCAGTTCGTGAAGATCGTTACGTTAATTTTTGATAACTTGGAGAAAATCGAAAGGATTTCTTGCTTGATACTATGTAGTATGTATCTAGTTAATTGGATTTGTTATACGGTATGATGTACCGAAAATGAAAGTGAAATTTTATTTAAGAAAACGAATCTTCCAGAACTACCACAATGGTTTTACGGAGGAGGATAGGCTTCTTTTTTTTTAGGTTTCTTTATCAAATGAACTTAGTGTTAAATTTTCTGGATCGATATAACCTGTTTTTACCGACTTCCAAAAAAGAAAAGGTTCTCAATTCATCAAAATCTTTTATTACAAGCTTTTATTTAGTTTCGCCTGTCCCGATGTTTGTCTGTAATTAAATCTTGTAAATTAAATTTGACCTACTTCTCGGTTATCATTGGGCTGAAATTTTGCATGCATTGCAATCAGATGATAAGGCAAAATTATTATGACATGGAGCTGATCTGATGATGGAACCAGATGGTGGCTATAAGAACTTTGTAGTTAAACGATACAAGCCCATCGAGTTTGGGCTCGTATGATTTGTTTTGACGTGTATTCATTATATAATCGGTATACCTACCTATATAATTATATAGGTATGGCTTTCAGTCAGTAAAAATCTGACACATTCTAGCTCTGCCTTAGAGTGGAAGAAGTCAGGGGATGATTTGCCACCAAAAAATAAAATCCCTGTCTCCACGGAACTCGTCCCGCCATTTTCGCCCAGGTCTGCCGGGCTGCCGCCTGTCCCCTCTAAGCCAACTTCAATTTTAATTAAGCAAACAGTATTAACATATTAATTTAAGTCCAAGGTGCTCCAAATGTTCCTCTAAAGGGTATTCTGGCATGAATCGACGCATAACGGCAGAATCTGTTTCATTAAAGCGCCGGTCCATATCCACGCGGGACATATAAGAACACGGATGGTTTGAGTACATCTTACTACTTAAGCGTTATGATCTGACTCTAAGTACATACAATTAAACGTCAAAGTGTAATTTGTGGGCAGCCTTATGTAGGAATACATAAAGTTAGTTGTGTTCATTAGGAATGTTGAAGGCGAGTCGAGGTAAACTAATTTGGAACGCATTCAAACTAACGGCCCATCTTTGAACCAAGAATCCTTGTTAAGTCGAGAGCGCGTTGCTTTGCTCACTTCACCCCTTATGTTAACCTATAATGTATGTACGATTGAGCATTTTTTCACCTTTTGTAGATTTGGCTAAATGTTCCGGGAGAGATTGGATTTATTTGCGTTTGTTTTTTATTGTGTTGTTTGTGGAGTGTTGTACTAATTGGAACAGCGGTATTCCGTAGGGGGTTCAAGCGTGGCTATTTGAACAAAGTTTATAAATCCGTTAATACATTTAAAAATGCTTGAGCGCCGGTATGAAGGCTAGAAGGAACGGGGTGGGTTTTGAGTCAGTAAGAGTCTGACACTATCTCCCGCTCCGCCCAAGAGCGGGGGTTATCATTGGATGATTTTCTCCACCATAAAAAAGACACCTAACGAAGATAACGCAAGTCTAAGTACCTAAGAACCGGACCTTTTTGGTGCAAACGTGAGACATCCAATGTTAGTTTATTAGTTTTTGTTATCTTAAGTTTCAATATAATTTTTTTACACTGTGTATGTCTGTGCGCCATAAAATACTTTTATTTATTTCTTTCTTTCTAATGCAGTAAGCTTAATTAGATACGTATACTTGCCACGGTATAGTCAAATAACTACTCCCGATTTAGGAGGCTAAATCGGGAGTAGTTATTTAACTATAGGTACCCTCCTCAAAAAAAAGCATTCATCGGACGTAAATACACGCTGCGCTAGCGCGACCCAAACGTTATCTAATCTTGTCTAATCTTTCAATAGAAAAACGAAGTCAGGAACTCCATTCTTTTTACTCCTAATCAAGTCATGAAAACGCACACCCACTCGTATCTCCGAAATCCAGACAACCCATTTAATTCTAACTTCGAAGAGAGCAACTACTACCATATTAATACATGTAAATGCTGTAATGGGCTTCAAGATGTTATGCAATATAATTATATTATAATTGCTAGCAAGCACGGTGGTAGAGCATGAATGAGCCACTTTGTTATACAATGGTGGGCTTAATATAGGCACTTCTTGGTTAATGAATTGTTAACACTTAAGCTACTCGGTATTATATTGCTCAGATTACGTTTCGAGGTTCAGTAGTTACGTATGGAATAGTTACTTGGTGGATTAAACTTGACTTCGAATACCTGATGTGACGTTTGCGTTTATGGGTAATAAAGATTGGTTTTATATGTAACCGATATCCATTAGACCTGTTGATTTGGGATATTTGGATGTAGGTAAATTGGGGTTTGTAACTTCTAGCACGACACACAGTAGGTGCCGTGTCGTGACGCTACTAACACCAATTTTAGGGTTACGTCATATCACAAATAGTGTTGATTTGTTGACGTCAATAGAATTCTTTACAGGAGTCTGTTTCCGGATAGCTACAACATAGTAGATTGGTGTTTATAACTTTTATCACATTGCTGTGTGTCGTGTCGCGACGCAGGTTACACCAATTTCAGGACTACGTCATATCAGAAATAGTTTCGATTTGTTGACGTCAGTGGAGTTCTTTATCGAAGTCTGTACGCTGATTGCTAGTTGCTTTTACGGTAGCGCGATCGAAACGTTTTGATTGGTTAAGAGTGTGAAGTGAGCCAATCGGAGCGCCGATTTTCATATACGTGTCGATCAGGTTAACGTAACACAAATTCGCACTTGGCACTCTGTTTCCTGATAGCTACACAGGACTCCTAGCCAAGTTGCTAATCTGCAATAGTTAACGCTAGTAGAAAGCTTCAAATGAACGGGAATGACGTGATCTCAACGCTTAGTCACGTGGTCAGAACAAAATAATTGGGCGCGTGGCCAACTTGAAGCGTTCGACACAAGAGAAGCAGTTGTAATTTGGCTAGAGGGGCAGTCTTTAGTCTTTAAGTCAAGAGTGAGTAGGTTGCTACAAGGCAAGCATGCCTTAGAATCGACTACCTATATCTTCGCTTACCTTCAGGTGAGATTGCGATACGCTATAGAAATATCCGAGTCCTACATTATAGCTTCGTCATTCCAGCGAATAATGCTGCATAAGCAAGTCTTTCCCTCCACTTAATAATATTTATTTATTCAATAAATCACCTAAGGTATTAATATTTATGTTGCTTTTAGACTTTTCTGATTGCCAGCTAAACAGCAGCATCGAATTCCTTAGCGCAATAATTTCCAGGGGGGTTCCTAGTTCATCGAGGCTGTTCACGAGTGGTATGGAGTCTTTTCTTGCACTGCCGACTGTTGGGGATAAGTGGGCGTGGACCCTGCAGCAGACCATGTAGCCCCAGGCGCAGCCAGCTACTCCAATATCCATGTTTAGGGAGGGGCAGCTGTTTATGCTCACACAAATGCCTCCTCTTGCCCAGCAAGTGGCTTGAGTAGTGCCTGAATGACGCAAGAAGGTAAAGTTAATGAAGATAACTGTGTAGGTGTACTGTCTTGTTTGTAGTTGAATAGTTAGAAACTATATTGTACAGGGAGGATAGTTGAAGCCAGTCTTGGGTGGAGGTACTCACAACATTGGCTAAAGCGTATGAATAAACTGTATTTTAATGGCACGAGACTTTATATTCCACCCTGTATACAGAGTTATTTGTAAAGCACTAACAACCTTGCAGGACTGTGTAACATCATAAACAACAACTTTTGTTCTATGACTATTTACAAAACATTTACCAAAAACAAACCTTTAAGATTTCGTTGTTCTATCTAACACATTTCAACTCTATATTTTGGCATACTTACCTACGTCAGTACGACAAAACGCAAACGCATCAAGCATCCCCCACCGCCCGAACCCATTCCCCTCCGCTATCGTACTATCGCTTGCTTCGCATAGACTTCGTAATATTTAGAACGTTCAATTTAAATAAGTATTTATATTTTGCGTGAAAATTTGATGAACTAAAATTTGATAATTTTTTTATAGTCTCTCTAACAAAAGTTGACAATGTAAGTAACATACCTAGCCTGAGAGATTGCCAGTGTTTTACAAACAACCCTGTATAACAATGATTCATTGATTTTCTTATTTTATTATCCTCGACACGGGCCTCAAAAAAACGCCGCTTCAAGCTTCTTTTTGAGGCGGCCTTCTTTTGTGGCTCGTGTACGGCGGTGCCGCCACAAAAAAACGCTTGAAACCGCATCAAGCTTCCCCTGTCACAAGCTGTCGCGCGCTTCAGCTGTTTTTGCGGCGGCTTCTAGCTGTTTTTTGTGGCCGCTACTAGCGTTTTTTTGTGGGGCCTGTGTGCGAGAACAGTAAAATATACAGGTGTGGCCACTTGGCCAGGAAGTTTCTATTCCTGACGGCACAAATAATATACAAGCGCTATAAACTAACCAAGAGTCGGTTTTCCGTTTGCGCCAGGTTTGAATACGTCAACGAAAGTTTCTGGTAACAGTTGTCCAGAATAACGAGCCCTCCTGTTTGCGTTTCCTCCTTGGCACAGTACATTTGAAACTACTAACATAATAACTCCTCTAAACAATAGAGACATTGTATTATGTTAACATGCTTAAAACAAAATTTAAAACAAATGTAAAATTGAAATATACGCAATTGATTTTTTAATTATTATAGAAACGATGTCCGATAAGGCACCTAATGTTTTGGTTGAAGTATTTAAGTACATTGCTAGGTAGATAGGTACAGAAGACAATCTCATGTATGTTCTTCACTTTTTGTACCTACGCTCAGTGGACGCACACTAATGAGCGTTTGAGCTGGAACTGTTCGACGAACGGGCCGAGACGCTCCGATATATCGTGTCTGTGAGCGGTGTCTATGTGTGCGTTGCTCGAGCGCGCTTTGTATGTAGATTGACTTCTGTACGTATATATTTTGTGACATTGCTTTGATGTACACGAGTTACGTAACATTGAAAGAAATAAATTAGACACAGGCGTGTAATCCATATTCAGTTTACTAGTAACTTTTAATAATTATGTATTTTTCTTGTGCCGTAATATTACCACAACTGGTGGATTTTCATCAGATTTTTCAACATTGTAAACCAGTTTCCGTAGTTTTTTCTTCTTCTTTTTCATATTCTCGGGTTTTATCTCAGGATCTATAACACCTTTTCCACCAAAGTCTTGACTCTGAGACCACGGCATTGGTAGAGGTAAGCCCTTATCTCTCATGTCTCTGACTTGGAAATTGTTCCAGGTGAAGCAGCAGACTTCTAGCTTGTCCCTGCAGCCGTTCACTTCGGTCATCAAGCGATGCCCCTCACACATCTTTTTGTCTACACAAACTCCCCCGAGTTGCCAGCACGGCGTCGTTTTCATCGATCCTGAGGAAAATGCTCATTAGGTAATGTCTAGATATAACATTTTTACGAGCTTGGAGTTTATGTCGAAGTATATTTGTGAATAAACATGGATTTTGTATTACCCTCACATTCATAACTTTAAGATTACTTTATTTGTTGTTTAGGGAAAGTATCAAAAAGTTTTATTGATAACTGTTTACATAATAAATACAAAGTTGAAATAATTAACGATAAAGTTTCAAAGTTAATAATCCAAGTTATATCGCCTCGGGTTATTATGAAGCGCAGTGAATCTGCCGACTTTTTAATTATGGTTGAGTCTATAACTCTCCCTCTGAGGCAAAACCTACTTATTAACCTATTTATTTATGCAAATTGATTACGGTCTAATAAGTAAGGGTTTTCAAAGTATTATCAATACGCAAGCTCAGCAATATAGCACTCGTAAATTGGAGCTTGTGGCCGATGTAACTGTAACGTTAAATCAGCCTTATGAAGTCAAAATGATTTTCATTTAAGTATTTATTTATTAAATTTTATTTTAGTATGTGTAGGCAAATAGCCATTAACAATAAAATACGTTAATCCGTTCATTCTTTCTTCTCATACTGCAAATTTTCGCCTTCCCTTAATCGGCAAACAAATTCAGTCCAGGGTCGGACACCATGAGGGCGTTGAACATCGTTAAGGTGGGTCTAAGCTAGAAGAACCGAGCACAAGCAGAGCACGAGCAATTCATTCAAATTCGTGTAGTGTGAACCGGCTCAAGAGGACCCGAGCACGAACGACACTACACGAATTCGAGCTCGGGTCGTGCACCGCTCCTGCTCGGTTCCTTTAGCGTACCCACCTATAGCACATGCGGAATGTGGATCGGTGGATCGAGCTACAGTACCACAAAATGTGACCACTCTTGAGATACCGTCAATTAGAGGCGCAATAGAATGACTGGTTTAATGAACTAAATAATTATGCTTTCATATTCATATCATACTCACTGCGACCGGTGAGGGAAGCCAGCGCGGTATGGTACGCGAGGAGCTCAGCTCGAAGATCCTCATACTCTTCATCAGCTGAGAGGTCTATGTTCGCATCATTCCTCAAGTCAGAAACCAATCTCCCGCCTAAATCACTTCCAGACGAGTCCTTTCCTTTATGCTGTCTGCGCTTACATATCACCAACGGACATATTATTAAACTAAAGAGAAGCACGAACCGCAGCATATTTCTCATACGTTGCAGTTTAGTAGGTACAAGAATTTCATATTTCACTCGATATGGCGTTTCAGAGCGTTTTTATTGAAGTGAAAAAGCATAAATTCAATGATAAGCCACGGCCAGCCAATGGATTTTGCAATCGGAGTGAGAATGGAAAATATAACTTTATGTGAGAATAAAATGTAATGTAAGTTAGTAAGAAAATAAAAGTTGCAGATCGGCGCTTCGTGAGTGTGGTCGCCGTGGAAACGATTATGATTAGGTAGTTATTCGACTGTAGTTTGAAAGATATTAAAGTCGATGGAAACATCTACGTTCGGCTATTGAACGAAACTGCACTTTTGACTACTTTTTCATTGATATAAGCTAGATAATTGTATTATCATCTTAAGTATAGCTTGTCTCACGGTGTGTCTACAACACAAGCTCGGAAAAAAAGCGGGTGACTGACGAAAATGTTTCCAGAATTTCTTTTTGCTCTCAAATAAATGATAGATGATATCTTGGCGCCGTGGCGGTAGACGTATTGTGCGACCTGGCTTCCGGCTGCCTAATTACAGCTCTGTCGCAAATCGTTGCTATCATTAGTCAAAATAAACTCTGATAATGGAAGATTTATATCACCTTTAAAGAATCGCCTGTCTCCGAACGTCGCGCTTTCAAAACTTTAATTATGATAACAGATAAAAAAAATTATGACATTAATACTTTGCAGTAAGAGGTTGACAATGAGTTTAAATTGAATCGTTTATTGTAAAGTTTGGTAAGTGATGACCGCGTGATTGAAAATAGCTTAGCGAGCTATTTTGCAACAGCGCAGCCATTTTATTTGCCGTCCAGGAAATGAGAATTTGCGGTGATATCTACTCATGTCGCTTGTTTGCTTTTATATTAAGTTTGAACATCTAACCGTAAGTGACGGAAAATGTGAACTATTTCAATGTTATGACATTTGCTAGTGGTCTACTACTAGCTACGGAGTTTGTTGCTGTAAAATAAAAATTGCGGCGACATTTGACCAGCTTCCTCTATTATTTATGTTACTTTGGGTAAGTTGGCTGACAGCCCTGTCAATATCGCGGCCAGTTCCCGTGTGGTACACGCGACATGCGACATGCCGGTCATCCTGCTGAATTATTGAACCATCCTCCGCAGAATCAATCGCGTCCGTGAGCGTGCCGGACGTCACGACCCGAGCCACGTCAATAAGCTTTTTGCAACGTTTGCCTTTCAACTGGCTCCAAAGACTCGAATACCCTTTCTGCTGGACAACTGATGTGCTTTATTTAGCATTGAAAGATTTCCGAAAGCCATACATACCGTGTTCTAGAGCACGGCGAGCGTTCGGCTGCGGAAACGTCACTCAATATTCGAGCCTCTATTCACTTTGAATAGGGGCTTCATAGAACGTATCGTGTCAATCGGTATTTGGGGTATCGAATTTCATTAATCTTCTAAATTAAAACTCACTTTTGAGGGTTTTACAATAGAGTGGGCTTAGACAGGTATTCTATTGTACAATATACTATTGTAAGTACTGTAACTGTCTATGCCAAGCCATGCCTGCCATGTTGTCTCTGCACCACCCTAAAGGCGACTAGTAGAAAATGTCTAAGGCATTAAGTTCACCTTTGTACAATGTTTTATTAATGCATACAGTTTCAAATCTTCTATATATTTAAAAGCGAAATACCACTAACAGGTTAATCACAAAATCTTTCACGTGAGCGAAGCCACCGGCAGATGTTAGTAAATAAATATTACTGTTGATATAAAATTTTCGGCTTCTCAAACTAACAGTTATAAAGACAGGTTATATATTATAGATAGTGTCGTTTGTTGACCTTTACAGTAATTGAATAGACATGAGACAGCAAAGTCCTTTGTCGAGCAAGTTGCAATTTCTTGGCGCGTCGTAATGGCCAGCTCTTTGTCCTGTCCATTCTTAAGCGGTCACCCTCGAAGATAGATGGGGATAAGTCCAGAGACACGCATTACAACACTTTGGGCGGTCGAAGGGGTGATGAGAACGTATTACCTTCCCACATTGCCTGACGTTGGACAATGTTAGACGCTTTATTTTTAGGAGACACTTAAATAAATGGGTGTTCATTAAAGAATGGACTAGTTTGCTGATTGTAAAACAGAAACAGAAATGCTATATCACTAAAGTCCATTTCAGACTATGCTATAATAGCCCTGACTACAGGGGCCACCCTGTAGAAAGAGAACAATTGAATTAGTTTATTTTCACTAAGCACTAGCTTTTTTCCCAGTCTTTGCTTTATTTTTATTTTATTATTTAAATCTGAGATTCCTTTTTAAATATATAAACAAGTAAACAATCCTGTGTTTTTAATAGATTTGTTAACATTACATAGCTTGTAGTTCATAGCACAACAATATAGCTCACCATACGTTTATGTAGAACACGTTCACACTTTGCTATCCTTACTAATATTATAAAAGTGAAAGTGAGTTTGTTTGTTTGTTTGTTGCCTAAATGGCAAAACCGATTTTGATGAAACGTAGTACATGTCCTGGAATAGGATTTAGAATACTCTTTATCCCGGAAGTATGTTCCCTTGGGATAATATTCTGCTATCACGAAACCGCTGGGAGCAGCTAGTACTATATATTATGGGCAAAATTAAATAAATATATAGTTAGCAATATTGTGCTTTAAACTTTAAGCTATATTATAGCGTAGTCTGAAATGAGCTGTAGCATCTACGATTATCGCTCATCATATTTCATGAACTGTGCGAACCAAAATCTTGGTACAATTTTAAAGCTATTCGTTACTACAACAAATATTCCTTCAGACATCTCTCGACGAACTATTTATGAGCTATTTGCATCTTCAGACAAAGCTTTATGATTAATCGCCGTCTGAATGACACTCGCCAGGTCCACCAGGGAGGTAGGGGCGTAAACAACAAAGTGTTACTTAAATCATTCTTGCAGTACCGCCCCTAATTGCTGCGAGTCGATTCTGACAGCTGATTGGCTACGCAAAATTAATGGACGAATGAAGTTATGATGATAAATATTGTGGTAGATCAGTTTACAGCAGATAATATAATAAATGGTGCCCAAATTTTTATTTGACGTCGTAAAGATTCCTAAGTTTGAAGGCTTCTACAGGCGCAATCTGACAATGCGAGAATGAGTTTTCAAACAAATTATTATAGATACAGTTGATATACGTCATCAAATATAAAAAAAAATCTATCGTTCTATGAATCTAAAAAAATCTGAAAATCTAACAAAAAAAAAGAATAGAATAGAATAGAATAGAATAGAATAGAATAGAATAGAATAGAATAGAATAGAATAGAATAGAATAGAATAGAATAGAATAGAATAGAATAGAATAGAATAGAATAGAATAGAATAGAATAGAATAGAATAGAATAGAATAGAATAGAATAGAATAGAATAGAATAGAATAGAATAAACTTTATTGTACACCAAAAAGTAACACAGCTAAAGCAAAGAAATAATAGACAAAGAAAAAAAAGTCATACATTTAAAATAATAACTAGTTGTCCTGCGTGAAAACAGCGAGCGAGAAAATGGTTCCAAAATTGTGGCGATACATACAAACACAAAAGCCTGAACTTATTAAATTGTCTACTAAAGTAAATAGATCCTAATTAGATGTCAGCACAACACATACTATTGCTGAAAATGGAACTGTGTCCAAATTATTTGGCTTAATTTGCTCCAAGAAAGTAAACAGAGTACATTATTAGGTGGCCATCATCGCGTGAAAGTTATAAGGGTCAACTGGGGAAACAGGGACCACTTATAGAGGAGGTCTAACAACCCACGATATATCCGATACTTTACTACTGTTCATATTTTGTTCTGTAATGATACAATTGGTATTGGCGACCTGCAATTCTATTTGGTCTGTGAAAGAAAAGTAGATACGTGAGGAAAATACATAATTCAACATAGGATCTGGAATTTTGAAGCCAAATAAAAACTGTAAGATTTGCGGTTTTCAGAACGGCTGCCTAACATAACATGCTTCTGAAAACATGTCGTTATTTCAATAGAATTCGAACAAGCTGAAGAAAAACAGAGGTAAAAAACGACTACAGAATCAGGATCAATAAACCCAAATAAATTGATACTAGATTGAACATATTTTGTTTTCATTATGACCTATTAGGTACAATTTAACGCCAAAATTTGTCAGTTTGATTTTCTTTATTAATCATAAAAAAAAACATATCTAAGAACGACGAATCGACCATATCTTTGTCAAAATCCATTTAGCCAATTGTAAAATATGAGGTAATAAAAAATATTATAAACGTACGCAAAATACGCGCTTTGGTCGTAGAGTTGCGGAAAACAGCCCGTTGTACCTAGACTTAAAATATTATAAACAGAAAAGTATGTACGTACATGCAAAATATACGCCAAAATCTTTCCTGGCAGTTAGGTAAAAAAAGGAAAAACAGCAACGCTACAAAAAAAAATGGAACTCCGTTTGAAAGTTTAAAAACAGAATGCAAAATAATACCAGCACTTATCTAAATGTATCGAAACGGAAATTCAATTTGGCGCCGCAAACGAAAGAACTCTTCAGGGACTGTTCCGAACAACACCTTGCTATGTAAGCGTTCATGAACATACGAGTACAGACGACTAAAGAGTTTGTTTAAACGGGGCTGTATTTTACATTCAAGCAATAATCGTTTTTATTGCTTGCTAATATCCTTTGAAAATACATCATTATCATTATCATTTCAGCCAATAGACGTTCACTGTTGGACATAGGCCTCCCCAAGTGTCGCCACAATAAAAGATCTGGTGCGTCTTGTATTCATCAGATTCCCGCAGGTGCATCGCCACACGTCTGGTAGTCCGATGATGGAACGAGCTTGGCGGAATTAAATTATGCAAATTTGACGCGTTTACCAAAATACTACCGGTAGAAAACCGACAGGCTAGCAACTAGGCGTCGGTGCTTAAGACTTTGAAGTTTCAACTCGATGAGTGCAGACACACAGTAACATATATTACAAATGATTAGTCCATTATGGATCATGCTATAGCTACACAGTCAATCCTGCGTTGGTAACAATGACCAACTTCACCCACATGTATCAAAGTATCAAAATGTACCAACTGTAACTACAGTAACTGTCAAACTTGAACAGCCAGTAAACCGACTAAACAAGAGAATAATAAGAAAGTTTTTGCTCCCTCTTGCATCCTGTTTGTCTTTGTCGACTGTACCTTAAGCCGTGTGCGCACGTACGAACGTTGCGTTGCATGATACGCAACAACTTGGTTCGCTCGTGTGTACCACTAACGAACATCGAACACTCTGTTCGTCAAACAATTGTGATCCTATTTAGTATGTTCTGTATGAACGGCGTTTTTGCACTAGTAAACATTGTGCAAAGGCGGACTTGATCCTTAGGCGTTTTCTACCAGTCGACTTTAATGGTGTTCTGCATGAATCGATGCAAACACCAAAAAACTTTTCGCTACGTCACTGTAGACCACTTCCAACGACGCCTACATGGCTATGAGTTCACGACTGTTGTGCACGAACTCGATTCGAACTATGTTCGCGTTCGTGTTCTAATATCTATACATATTCAAGTTTGATTTCAGTGTTCGCTATGTTCGTGTTCATCCGTGCGTCTTCTTCCTGCCCTTATCCCATGTTACTTGAGGTCGGCGCAACACGTTTTTTTCTTCCATTCTTGTTTGTCACTCGTCAAACTAGAACTAACTACCTTTTCTTTCTTATCCCACCTCACACGATCCATCTATCTTTTCTTCGGCCTTCCGTTCCCTCTCCAGCCATCTACATGTATACTCAGAACTCTTTTTAGTAATATGCGCTTCATCCCTCCTCTGACGTGTTCATACGTGCGTACACAGCTTTATTTGGAACGATCCCCAAATCATGCTCTCATGTTAGTTTGCAAAAGGCAAACTGTGACTGCTCCCCAATCTTTGGACCTCACACAGCGCCCTTCTGTTCTATTTTAAGAACAATGTCAAGGCTTTCTGGAAGATTAGAAACGCTTTCTCCTCTAGGGCATAGATTTATCTTCATATATGGGTGGATATTAGTGAGATGGAACGTTCAAAAGTTTTTTACTGAGGACCAATCTTGGACATCAATCTTAATGACTTAGTGTAACCTTTCGAACTTTTTTGTTACGCGGCCCGTTTTTTTTTTTTGCTTGAAAATTGTGTGGTAGTGATGTGTTTCTTTTAATCTGTTTAGTAAATAAAAGTTGAAAATAACATTCATGAATCTCAGTAGTAGACGGACAAAAAATTATAGCTATATTCTATACAGCTAGAAGTATCGGATTCCGCCCTAATGTTTTTAACTTAGGGTAAAAATACTATTTCCTAATTATTATTTTTGCATTTTGCAAGTCAGAGTCAAGTTCACAAAAAAGTGTTTAAATAGGGTAAAAACTAATTGAGATCGCTTTTTTTGCTCTAGGGCGGAACAGGATTGTTGGGAACGGGAGTGTCAGACTTTTACTGACTAAAATCCACTCCTATGTTCCTTCTTATATAAATACGAATTAGGGCTGCTATTTATATTTTAACCAACATACAACTTCACACTGACCTGGTAAATGTACTTGAGAAAATTAAAATTTCACGGGCCACCTTTGAGTATCCACCTTAAAATCAAAAACTGGACCCTGATAGAACCAATTTTTTAAAGAAAAAAGATTTTTTGCTACCAGGCCTTTAATAGGTTTCCAATAATACGACTAGTATTACGTTTCAGTTCCAGTTGACAGAATAGATAACAGTTTTCTTTGAACATGAATGAAATGGCTGGTAAGCAGCACAACATTATATTATTTGCCCATTACATGTTTGATGTGTGGACTTTAAAAGAGACTTTGACACCTGAATTAGGAAGCTAAGCTAGGAAATACCGGCCTCTTTAGTTTAAACTAACGAAAAATATGACATGTAAAAGGGTTTAAAAAAAAACTATTTGATAAATATATGTATATATATTTTTACCTGAGTGATAAAAAAAACTTCTACTACAGTTAGATATATTAAGGTAAACCTTATCCAGACAATGAAAACCATACCTAATTATTTATAACACATTTTTACCCTTACTTGTATTACATAAATTAAAAAGCGAACGGACCCTTGCCCTACCTCTAATTTATTTTCCTAAAATAGAAAAAGCAGGTAGACGCGTTCGTATAGGCAGGGGCGCCGAGATTCCACGAAATCGGCGAACTTGCATGAAAGGGAATCATGAAAATTCAATAAACGAGGGGTTTGTACCGAGATCCGGCGATCAGTAGTCTTTGGCGCTCCCCGCCACGTGGCCCTACATACGTATGTACACAACGTCTTTGTTACCAATGTCGGCTTTTTATGGCAATGTGGCTTTTGTTGTTTTGATACCTCGATAAATATGTTCGGAATTTAAAATTTGGACAGAAAACCGCGTTGGAATGAATGTTGACTTGAGTTGAGCCGTAGAATGACTAGAGTGATTCTTGGAAACTGCTTCTTTCCTCGTTTACTTTATTTTTGTGGTGGGAAATCATTTGGGTGGAGTGAGAGGGAGTATCAAAGTTTTTTTGACTAAAACTGGCCTGTGTTCTTTCAGTTGCATTTTGGAGTTCAAGCCGTGGTAACTCTTTCGAACAAATCCGTTCACGTCACATCCGACTCTAGAGGATTTTAGTCAGTCTGACACGCCGTCTCGCTGGACCCCAGAGCGGGAGATACTATTGGATAATTTCATAAGCAGTGATGCAATCTTTGATGGTAAAGCACAATAGATTTTAAAAAATGCAACCTTAAGGAACATGCTCACGAGATAAAAAAATATCCTTGTTTCTATTCCAGGACACGGCTTACCATTGTGCCAAACAATCAAATCCGTTCAGCGCGAAGCACAAACATACACCCACAAAAAACAAACCTTCGCCTATATAATATTTCAGTGATTTAGTAGTCATTGCTTAAAAGTTTAAAGGTTATAAAAGCTTTGCAATATGAAGGGTCTGTGTGTGGTCAAGCGCTTTTAACAACTCATTTCAAAGTTTGGCACCAAATAATATTTAGGGTGCCTGTTTGGATCCGTTAAGCTAAATTGCCGGAATATCGTGTCCGTATAGAGTTCACGAGTCCCTCTTGTACCGAAAGGACAAGGTATTTTATTATTAAACGCTCTTTGTAAAGTAGACGGTAAGCGGATCCGTAATTTATTATTAATGAGATAACGATCAGGTCGTAAGTAGACCCTCTCTAGGTGACGCGCTTCAAGGAAGGCCGTCGTGTCAAATCAACTCAATATTTAAATTACTCTAAAAGCGTCATCCATATTTAAACATTGTAAGAGTAATTATAGGATGTAAACGGGCAGAGAGTCTAGTGTTAAGTGACAAACTTGTGTCAAAGACACTCGCTGGGCTCAAAGGGATGCCGAAGCTAGGCCGGCTCCTAAGGACCATCTCTCACACACTCTCACGACTCGACGACGGTCATTATTTATGATAACATGTAGTTATGTACGCGTAAACATACATAGTCGATAACTTAACTATATACATAAAAGGAGATACTGACTAACTGATATGTATCAACGCACAGTCGAAAAAACTGGAATTATCATGGTAAAATTTTGTACAAGGTTTCCTTTTATTACGTAGGCGAGCACTAAGAGAGGGTTACTCAAAATTTACCCCTTAAGGGGATGGATGGAAACGGGGGTACAAAGTTAATATGGATAAAACGACTTTCACGCAGGTGAAACCTCTGGTAGGAGCTAGTTAATTATGTGATGGGTGGAGGTAAATTATCTTATTAAATATCAAGTATATTACTTAATTAAAACTGTATTATAATAGGCTTTCCCTTATATTAATAAACTAATTTTCTTAAAGTAACACCGAAATTAACATCTGTAACATAATTTAATTAAATAAAGATCCTAACACACTCGGGTGAACCGCGAACACATTAGCGAGCGCTACCTACGCACGCGTGTTTTGTCAAACTTCGCGCAAAGTTATAAACAAAAGCGACTGAGCGATTCTCATTCGATTAAACAAACAACCACGAAACAAAACATTGTTTCAGATGATACGGATACTGGGAACCTTGCCACGAATTTTAAGCAATTAAACATTTCTATAAAT
This sequence comes from Mythimna lalbum, assembly GCA_949319445.1. Lineage (NCBI taxonomy): Eukaryota > Metazoa > Arthropoda > Insecta > Lepidoptera > Noctuidae > Mythimna > Mythimna lalbum. The sequence continues at coordinate 15,777,692 of OX439346.1, read as the reverse complement.
ATTTGTATTTACAAAACAAACTGAATTTTTTAAACGTTTTTTTAAATTTCCATAAATGCGTACCTACGTTATATTTTTGCTAAATCCGGTTACCATCTCTCCTGGAATATGCTGAGACAGCTCATACAAAATGGATCTGGCGCCATTTGCCTTGTTTTTAGAGTGGACGTATGCAGCATTTACCTCTGTCGACCGTATCGCAGAGTTGTGTTTCACTTGCTTACATGTCACTTGTTACACACTAGTATCTGCATTGCATCACGTTGTTTTCATTACCAAACGAACTTACTACTTACTTGCTTTTATCTAAACTAATATTATAAAGAGTAAAGTAAACTCAAAAACTACTTGACCGAGTTTTTTTTTAATATTTTTACACATACAATGACATATTTTCTTTTTCCACGCAAGCAAAACCACTGGCAGAAGTTGATATATTATAAATAACTTAATTAAAATATATATATAAATTTTGCTACCCTGTCGGTTCTAATAATGTTCCAAAAAACATCTCTTTACCTAAAACCTTTTCAGTCGGTTCGTTAAATATGAAAAACACTGGAGAATCGAACTCGAACGTGCGAACTCAATTAAATCATTATTGCTTTTTAAATAGAACGCGTCAATATTTATCATTTCTAACGATCAAACATTTGTTTTTCGTAAATCACGAATTAGGTAACCTTTTCATTTTCCCTTACAAAGAAACACACAACCTGGGAAATTTTATCCCTTGCGCATATTTGTTTAACCTACTCTAGTCTGTGTACTTTACATTAGAGTGGGGTAGCCTCCTTCACCTCTACCTGTGCGGGTAACTCGTCGTGTGGAAACATCTCGAGCTCGCACCTGTATGTAGTTAGTTTTATCTACTTGTGTACGCTTTACTATCTCTATGGCACCGGGACTAACAAGCATCGCAAACTCCAAAAATTATGTACCTACAGTAAAGATAACTTACAAAAGCACTCTATTAAATGGTCGTAAGCGTGGATGAACAAAGTAACATAATTAAGCGAAACAAAACGAGTGCTGCTCTGAAATAACTAAAGGGGAGCAACTGCGCAAGATGTCTAAAGCAACGAAAATTATTGTAATGAGTTTTGAAATATCATCAAGCATCCATTCATATTTATGGTTGCGGGAAAGGGGTGTTTACCGCTCGGTTTAGGAGAGTACGTACAATTTTGAGAGTGTCGCATTTATTGCATAATAATGTCGTTTGCGCAATGGACTGCGTACATTTATCATCGTCGTCTCCTTGCGCACATACATTGCGCTTACCTACCTTCGTCCTTGTTAAGCCAATGTCACCGTTAAGCCCTGTATGTTCTCTCGGTAACAAAGCTGTAGGGAAGCCATGACTGGCATGTCATCTCTCATCACCCGGAATTAGCTATTAGCAACGTATATACAGAGTGTTTTATAGATTTTAGACAAGGCATTATCGACGTGGAGACGCCATTGACAAAGATTATTATTTAGAATTAGAATAATATTTTGTGAGGATTTCTGAATATTTCCATGCCATAACAGTTAATATAAACCTCTTAAATTCGTAACACTTTACCTGAAGTGTAATGTACACACGCCCTTACGCTTAAGCCTCGGCCCTCCACGCCAGGACCATTTGTCTTGCCGCAACACTTCGCATTCAACTGTCAAATTCGATGTTCCATTGTTAATAAGGCTTAAGTTGAAGTATAATTAAAACTGAGGAGTTCCCAGTTAACTGATGTAACGAGTTTTCAGTTGGAATAAAATAATACGCCCCTTGTGAATACTTTCTATTAATTTGTTATGTAAATTGAATAGATAATTCTTGCTATCAGCATGATTAATCAATTTTAACTTATGTTTATTAAACTCACTTCCCATAGCAAACAGCTTGCTTATTTATAGCCTAAGTGTTGAACAGGATATATAAGGATTATATATGCAAAGTTTGAACAAAATTGGTTTAGCAGTTTTTGCGGTCATTGAAAACATCGACATCGACATTTCTACTGTTTACTTTATTATATAACAGCTGCTTCTAGCGGCTTCACCCGCGTGATAGCAGAAAATCAGCCCAAGGGAACATACTTCCGGGATAAAAAGTATCCTATATCCTATTCCAGGACATGGTCTATCCGTGTACCAAGTTTCATCAAAATCGGTTTTGCCATTTAGGCGTGAAGACGTAACAAACAATCAAACTCACTTTCGCTTTTATAATATTAATAAAGAAGTAAAGATTTTTCATATTCAAAGACATTATTTCTCTTCCACAAGGGTAACCAAAAAAACTTTTTTAAGAAGATACAATTATTCTTTTGTGGGGGGAGTGTATCTGCACTTGGAAACCTTATCACTTAGAAAACAATGCCCAGGCCATAAACAGTTTTTTTATTTGAAAACCTGGCTATTTGGAAAAAAAATATTAGGTATGTGGTGTGGGTTGAAGGTCGTTAAGTGTACTGTGGAGGTCGTTATGATGAGGTGTAGAGGTCATTACGGTGTGCTGTTATTATCTCTAAAACTCTATTTATCTCGGAACACTCAGCAAATTTTCGGTGCCGTCATAAAGATACGTAGGTGTAGAATACTGAAGGTGATTTGAGATCATACAGGGTGTCTTTGACATCGACGCACAAACAAATACCATGTATCCAGTACATCATTCTGGACCCCCAGTGATGGTATTTTTCGTCGGTTCTTTCCCATTTTTTTGAATCTTTACGTTTTTTAATTTAAACTGTATAAAATCGTCATTCTAACATATGTAGTACAAAAAAAAAAATGTGAATTACTTTTAAAATTAAAAATGTCATCAGAGTTCATTAGAATAACGATTTTATCTACCCCGATGAGTTTTAATTCAGTTTTTATTTTACTAAAAATTTCATCGGTGTTGGTTATAACTATTCTACACAGTTTAAATTTAAAAAAGTACAGTTTTTTTTTTTATTAAGGATGAAGCTGACGAAAAATTCCATCATTCGCACAAGTTACAAGTCCAGAATCATATCATATATTTAGATACGTTTGTGCGTCAATGTTAAAGACACCCTGTATAATGTATCAAAAGTACCAAGTGGCGTAAATGAACTATTCAGCTAAGGATGGACGCCTACTATTAACGAGATTGGCCCTCAATTACCTTAATCGTGTTCAGGCGCCTACAAAATAAATTATTAAAGGGTTAAGCTTTTCCCACCAAATATTAGTGGGTTTTATGTTGTGCTGTACGGCGTACACTGTGAAAACTCGCAATAATAAAGTACATAGTGTGCGCTTCGCGTGCATGCAATAAAAAACTGTAAAAAGCCTGCAAGAATTTTAACAGCGCGCCAGCTCATTTAATATTTATTATATTGGCCTACGTATTTTACTACTTTATGTTAATAATTTAAGGACGAGGAATTGTGAATTAAGTGCGAACAAAATAATCAGTTGAGTTACAAGCTTGTTAGCCTTATTGTGAGGCGAAAGGGTTGTTTTGGCATTTCTGTTCTCGTTAATACGTGTTCTCATGGGATTTGCGGGGTAAAATCAACACGAAATTATTTTGCGGAAACACATAATTATTACCTGGTAGCAGGTGTAGGAGGGATACCTACCTGCTTTTATTTGAATTATTTGTTTATTTGTTAAACCCCAGGCGAACGCCGGCATTCGCTATCTTGTTATCTTTCTATTGTATCTCTAATTATGGTTTTCGAAAAGTTAAGGACCTTTTAATTTTTTTTTTTCGGTATTGTAACATTAATAAATCCACATACCGAACCAAAAGAAAAGGTTTATGTTTAAAATTTATGTTGTACAAATTTGTTTGTATTTAATTTATTTTACAAACAACTAATTGGTTTAGTAAAATGAAAATCAAAGCTCATCGTTTCAACAACCATACTTTTGCAGCATAACATTGTTAATTAATAAATTAGCTTCAAAATTTTAACGCTATTTAAAATTCAAAATCAAATCATTATTCAATTTAATTTTATTTATATTAGTAAATTTGTAATTCGGGTTGCCAGCTACGTGTGGATAGACGGCTTTCGGGGTTTTCATTAGAGAAATTGTGGAGTTAAATTAGCTGGTAGTGTTCAGCTGATACATGGACATCAGTATGCATGGCGAGGCGCGGCCACGGCGTGAGGTGTCGGCACACTGATTGCGTTACCACCTGCATTAGGAAGTAGCAGCTACTGGACTCAGGCTAATGCGGTTTACGCTATTCCGTGCTCCATACTGTGGCAATCAAGAAATATGTTGGAATGATTTGGAATAGAATAGAATTTATTTGCAGGCAATACAATAGTGAATTACAATTCAGTGGCGCTGGGCGTTACCAAACAGAAAGAGATTTGGAGGTATGCGGAACAGAGAGTAAAGTCCCGCAAACCTCCATTGAAAAGGGAGGATCCTCCGTCCAGACATGTGTTATGGTCTGGTGGGCTACTGCCCAATAGTTGATGTCGGGCTGTCGTATATGTTCAAATCGCGCGGTGAACTTTGATTGCGCGATGCAGGATTTCGTATTTTCTGCGTAGTTCTTATGTGGCGTCTTAAATGTCACTACAGGGACACCAACTCAGTAATTGCATCGGACACTATTACACTAAATAAATTGATTACTGCTATAATGTTGTCGCAGTCTTATAAACCATTGTATGCCAAAAAGTGGGTCATAGATATACTTCAGGATATAAACTATTATAACATATCCTTTACCTGTGATTCACAATATACAATTTTGAATTTTGTCACCCGGTGCTGGCACCCCGCAGTGACGATCGAACGATGGTAAGTAAAATATATAAACTCATACTTAATTCAAAAATTATATAATAATAGACCAAATGTAGGCACTTTTGAATAGTTAAATGTTGGTCAGTCCAAGACAAGTGAAGCTAAATTGCACGTTCCAAAGCGTAGATCTTTATGGAGAAGAACGTGCAAAAAACTCCATGGACACTATTTTAAATCATATTATGTGTTACATATAATATTTGGTTACATAATAATTCTTGTTGCTTCTATTATGTGAGCACAATGCAGATAATAAAATAAAAATGAAAAAATAATTAAAAGATAGAAACTGAATTAAGCCACTGGCAGCTAAGAGATGACCAGCCTCAACTGACGGCACCCGTTCACGAGCATGACGCCTTAAATTTAATATTGATGCCAGTATATTTGTGTAATATTTGCATTAAATTGAGGAGTCTTTACTCCTTAAGTACGGTGGAAGGGTTAATCGTATAGTGAAGTCAATGATCAAAATGTGTAGCTTTATTGATAAACAGTAGTAGTTTATGACTTTATTCAATACAAACATACACACAAATATACAAATTTTCCCTCTTTATAATATTAGTGTAAACGATTCAACTGAATATGATTCAGGTGACTAGTTAAACGGCAACGTTTCTTTATCAGGCTAGGCTGATAACTGAATAGCTAATTAAGCTGATAGCTACAGTTATACCATGAAGCCTATTTAGTCGATGAACTGTAAACGAAATGGTCGAATGTCAATTTTCGTGGTCGACATTTAACACTTTAATGTATTAAAGTTGATACGATCGTTGAAACTTTTTCCATTTAGTGCGGTGTGGAGTGGAGTCGGACATTTAATCACACGAAATATTTCAACTTTGGACATAATATTGCGTAGATGAAACATGGGCAGGGTCGGCGTGCCCGGCATATAAAGGTCGGCGTACATAACGCGTTGTATCGTATATAACAACTTGCCCGAGCTGAGAATTCGTTATTGTACAGTACAAAGTCGAGCGAAGTTCGACACTAAATTGAAGAAATTGTTACAGTTTCATAGTTTTAGCGTCGGTTGCTCAGTGTTATAAACCTTACGTCTAACATCTATAAAGGAGTTTGGGACTTTTGATAAGCCTACAATAATAATAAGCATAATCACGCTCATGATATTTCCACGGCTAAGACTTAGGCCTTCTCTCTAGATGATAGAATGAGCCGTACCTACCTAATCCACCAAGCCGGTTTCCTCACGATATTTTCCATCGCCATTTTGAGAGCAGTGGTGATGAAATAAATTACACAAAGTAAAGAGGCTGCCTGGGTTTGGACCCAAGATCTAATAACCCAGGGCCATTACCCCACCACTGCTCATAAGCCTCTTAAGCATCATTAATATGTTATTGTAATGAAACTGTCAGCGGATAGCTTTGCCGATTACGGATGTTTCTCGAACCTCTTGTTTATCCAAACTTTGTCTATGCTTTGTCGTATTTATTCGGTAAACCCCATTAACGAATCTATGCAAAGTTGGCAGCCTTTAATCCCTGACTTTATGGCCGGGCCTTTGGATCGATTAAGCGGCAACCCTCCTGTATCAGTAGGGCTGTCGCGAGTGAAAACGGGCCTTCATCATGGATTGACGCCTCGTCATTCGTCTGTTCCAACCAACCAAGTTCCACCTTAACGTTAAATGTTTACTGGGCCGTGACAGACGCAGCTGACCGCTGAGTAAGTATAAACCTGTTTTGTTATGTGGAGTGAAAACATAACTTTATTTCAGCCTCGGGGCTTGATTAGCGTTTGGTCGGTTAACCGTAGTTTTCTGTAAGTTGTAGTTCGTGTGCGGGTTATAAAATAAAGGTTAACAGGGACATCCTCGTATATATCTAGAGATAAATTAAATATGTTTGCACGCTAGCTAGCATCTGTCGCTACTTGTTGAGTCACTACTCGGAAATTTTTAACCTCCATTTGCAGAATTCTCAAGTCTTATTCACATACCTAGTTATTTATCTAACACATCACAGCGGATGGTTTACACCTGTCTGATCTTTTATGAAAAGTGTGCACTTTAAAACACAAACGATTAAGTTTATGCGTTTGGGGAGAGTCTAGAACTAGGTGTATGATTGACATGGATCATATAGTGGACAGCTGAGTAATCATTTGGACATCGTTGTGACACATCAGGCCTAAAGGAAAGAATTATGTAATGTTGTAATGCAAAGAGCAATTGGAGGAACACAGAATGATTCAGTCTGTTAAAGTCAGACTCTCTCTGCTCCACCTGGATTGCAAGAAGCTATTTGATGATTTCCTGCCCAAAATATAAAATGTTCTTGTCACATAATGGCCTAGCCAGCGTGGAAAAAAAAATGTAAAGAACGGTTTTTCATTACAAAAAAAATGTAGAGCGACTCAATAGATTTCAATTCAAGACAATTTTATGTCCTAATATCCGTTTTTTTAATTAAGAATGTCAATTTTAGGAGGGTCAATGATTCCGAATCTGAAGCCAAACTTAGTACTACGGTGTTAATAATTTCGTTGCTTATCACATTTACCACTATTCGAATTCTGCACCCAAAATTACTGTAGACTGATACTATAGGTAATCTAATAGGTTTTACTATTACCCTGCATACGAGTACCTTGACACGACAAACTTTAAAAATTTCAAACTAACATATATCAACTTCTGTCGTTTTTTACTTGTGACACAATAGAAAATAATGTTGTATGTCGTAAAAAAGCCACAAAATAGAAACGAAAAGTCGATTAAGTATTCGGTATTGACCCATTGGAGCCAACGATGTACGCAAGTATGGATCACAAAAAATTAAGGACCTCTGCACGAAATAACGGTTGGCTGTTCAGCAATATTTCTAGGCTATTGCACAGCCTCCCTCGAGATATTTTGATAGAGCGATGAGTAGTCAAGAGCCTATTCGTTTCACATCCATCACGAGTGTCTGGGATGTCCCGGCTGAGTAGTTACTGTGCGTTTACGAACTTAGATTAATGTCAGAAAATTCACCGATGTACGTAACAGCGATATATCTCAGGAATCGTGATAAATAAAGTAGCAGTTTCTTCCTTTAAGTAGGAAGATATTTTAGTCTGTTATTTATCGGTGAATAAGGAATTGCAGGCACATAAATTGAGTATAATCTACCGGTGCGGTGGCGGTTTTTTTTTAAATTTGTAATCGTCCATCTGTATGATCGACATAGCTTAGTGAGTGTGACTTACCTATTCAAAGGTTTGCTGGCAGAAAACTCATTGTTAAGTTAAGCTCGCCTTTCACACGAATTGACAAATAATTTTATTAATGTTAAGTTTTATGAAATACTATATCTACTGGGCTGAACCGTCCTTTCATATCTATAATATGTACACATTCTAAAAACCAATATTTTTTTTTTAAAGAGTCAACCTGGGGTATTTACCAGTTCCTCTTCATAAGAAAGGACTTATTGGAACCTCGCACTTAGTTTTGACTTTTTATAAGTGGCCATGTATGCTTATGTAAAATAAAATATTTAGAATGAATGATGTTATCGAGTAAGTTACTCTGGGTAAGAACTAAATTAAAGCTTTTCATGAACGTACAAGTTTTACAATAATCCCCTTAGAACTCTGGTCCGACAATTGCGTAAGTATCGCTGCACTTGGGGCACATACCACAGCCACAAACGTCGTCACGAGAAGCTAGAAATGGGCACAAAGGAAGCTGAAGCGCGCGACAGCCACTTGTGGTGGTTGCTAATTTTTTTAACCCATACGCCAAGAATCATACTATACTCTAACAAAGAATGAATAAGTGCGCGAGTGGCCTGTGACAGCGTTTGTATCTATGTTTATTCGCCAGAGCCACAAGAGAGCTACATGAAGCAAGCACCGGCGATTTGTAGCGTGTGGCTGCCACCAGCATGTGTGACGAAAATACATAAAAAAATTATGTAACCTACGGAAAATATGTCGGTGGCAGCGTCTTGTGGTTTGGGCCGTTGGTCCGTGTGCAGCGACCTTTAGAAAGGGGTCCGCCCACGATCAGCAGTAGGCGCTTTAAAGGCTGAATGAAAGTGCATGAATGTGTAATATTTTAATTTTCCATGTTTATCGGGATATACGGCAGTCATTCTTAATTTCATTTAAAATGAAGTCCCATGTGATATCTTTATACGTATGAAAATCCGTAATTATGAACGAACGAGATTGAACGAGCTGGAACGCGGAGTTGTTCAGTTGGACAAAAAATTGAGTAGGTCAATCCACACGAAACGATGAAGAAAAAACCGGGTAAGAGCAAGTCGGACTCGCGCACAAAGGGTTCTGTACAAACTTACCTATATATATGTAAAACTAGCTTCTACCAGCGGCTTCGCCCGCGTAAGAGTGGGTTTTTTTTCAATACGAACTTTGGACACCCGTTTCATCCCCTTTGGGGGTGAATTTTGTAAAATCCTCTCTTAGTGCTTGCCTACGTTTTAAAAGGAAAGCTTGTACAAAATGTCACACTCCTAGTAGTTTCAGCTGTGCATTGTTATATCAGTCCGTCTGTTTCCCCTTTTTATAGTTCAATTGCCAAATAGATTTTCAATGATATTTCCGAATAGTCAAAAAAATTTTTTTTTTACATACTTTGCAGTTTTGATGTAACTACAAAGGAGATGTCCGCTTTTTGTATGGACGTTGGTTTTTTATTCTGAGAAAAATCTAACCAGCATCAAAGTGTACTCAAATAAATACGACAAAAATATGGAACTTGGAACTACAGAAATAATATTTTTAAACCCCTCCATTTACGCGAAAAATCATAAAATAATAATTGATAGTATTCATATTTTATTCATTGTTGGCAGCCCTTAAAAAAGGCTCCGTCACTCTGTAACAATGTCATATTCGACTCTCAATGTATTTGACATTCATCTGTCACTAGCGTTAGAGATATTATCAAATATTGTGATTTACATGTGAACTTTCAGCTTAGAGCATTAAACTGTTGTAAGACATTCCGTGAAGTCGCCATAATTAAACAGCGTGGTCTCAGTTTTTTTACCGACTTCCCAAAAAGGAGGAGGTACTACGTTCGGCTGTTTGTATGTTTTTTTTTTTTTTTTGTATGTTTGTTCGTCGAATACTCCCCCAAATGTGGACGGATTTTCAAAATTCTTTTTTTGTTCGAAAGTAGATAGTTCTGAGGTGGTCCCATTATCACCAAATTAGGATCTGATGATGGGATCTTGGAGAAATCAAGGGCAACCTTCAAATTTTATAGGCTCACTTATTGATTTTCGCATATTTTATGAAGTATCTTGTGTATTTGCGTATGGTCGTCACCATCTCAGGTAGCTGGGCTGATGATGGAAGGTACAACTCCTTAACAGTAAGAAGTTACTCGAACAGGCAAGGACTGTTTTAGTAAATTGTTTTGATGTTTGATAGGGCATTTGCCACAATTGGTCTCATGATCATCAAGTCATGACCTGATGCTGCAGTCAGGATAGTCTGCAGAGTACCTAAGTCCTCGTCAACAAACAGCAGATATATCGAGTTTAGGCTCATTGAAAACGGCTCGATGTGTAGATAAACGTACTGCTAATAAAGAACACCGAAGTACATAGAGACCTGATGCTGAAGCCAGGAGCATCAGGAAAAGTACAAACCTTGAAATTACAGCACCGTAGTCGTGTTTGGGCTCATTTTAAACAGGACTAAATTTTAAGTTCATTGCAATGTTGACATAAATCATCTAGTCTAATGACTGATTGAAAGATTTACCTTTCGGCTTCATCATCAGATCAGTTCGATATATCCTTTCCCTCTCCAGGATCTAGTCTAATGACTGTTTGAAAGAAGAGGGGGAGAGGATATATCGAACTGATCTGATGATGAAGCCGAAAGGTAAATTAATGTAATCTAACCGTGTTTGGGATTATTAGAACCGTTATGAGATGCGCTCTGACTATAAGGTATTTAAGTTTGACTGAGGAGTACTTTTTAGTGGTGGTACCATAACTAAAAAGTGTTAAATAAAAAAAACTTTTTACAAAAAAAATATAACTGACTTCAATGATAAAAAACACTGAAAAGTATCAAATAACTTTAATTTTGGAAGTCGGTGTTAAATAACGAAGAGACTAAACTATTATAGAAACACCGACTTCCAAAATTAAAGTTATTTGATACTTTTCAGTGTTTTTTATCATTGAAGTCGGTTATATTTTTTTTGTAAAAAGTTTTTTGATGGATAATGCTACACATTTTTGACAAAAAATAATGCAACAACGGTCGTATTATTGTTTTTGTTTACATAATAGACATACAAAATATCGATTGACACTGACAGTAATGACAGTTTTCCTATGTTTATTTTGACAAGTTTACTTTTTTTTTGGGTGTGTTCACTTTATTAACCTAGATAATTAGAAAGGTTTGTTCGTTTTAGAAGTAAATTCTCACTAAAATAAAAAAAACGATTTTTCTCAAAAGTGGAGGTGTTTAAAAATGTATGATATAATCAGAAGCACTAGGTTTTGAGATGTCTATCCAAATATGTTTAGCTTACTCTGGTTAGAATTATTAAATAATAAAAAACCATTTCCGGACATGTCGTTTACAGTTTTCAGGTTTATTCCTATACTTGTGCTATGAAAGCTGGCTTCACGCCCAGGATAAAAAGCCCATTTGTTTGACTATTATGTATGTATACCCATTGTAAGTTGAAGACTAAGTAATCTGTCTTTGTAGAATAACATCTAAATCTCCACTTGTAAGAGCGACAGAAGCAACAAACTAAACAACTTTTAACTGTCGGACATTTTCATTAGAGAACGTTCTCAAACAGACTAGAATAAAGCTATAGCTAGGTGGAAAATCTTATTCCAAATGCCACCTGAATTTTCTTCTTACGAAAAAAGTTTAATTGAAGAAAGGCTCAACGAATCAATCTAAATCGTATAGGTAAGTTCACGGCACGGCATGGGCGTATTACGGGTTCGATTCCTGAGTGTAACAAATATTTATATCTACCGAAACCAAATAAACCAACTACAGGCATTTTTGAAATGCCAAAAAGTCCAGCAGTAAAAAAAAATATGCTAATAATAAATTCCAAATATTTCCAAACCGTAGATCTCTATGGAGAAGAATGTGCAGCAAACTCCGTGGAAACTCTTTCCATGGATTCTCTTTACAGATAGTTGTCAAGAATCTGGGAATCTTCTGTTTTCTGGTATCATCCCTAATACAGGAGTGCGTGGCAACGTATTTTCTAAACAAAATAAAAGTAATATGAATATTTACATAATATATTCTTAAAAGATAACCAATATCCGCACAGGACCCGCGATGAGGATTAAGGCTCGTTCCCTATCCTAGAGACGAGGCCTGAGTCCCAGCAGTGGGAACATTGTAAGGATGATTATGCTTATATGCTTACGGATACACAAACCTTTATCTAAAGCCGATCAAAAGACATCAAAGAAAAATATAGCCATCAGTCTGTCTTCTATTTATTAAAGTAGATAAAATAAATACTATAAATAGAGACCGATTGAAGGATCACTTTCGATTTTGGTTTCGGCCAGAAGAGGCCGAATATTCGGCTCGACTCACGACCGAAACTAGCGTCTTTGATCTGACAGTCGTGATAGATGCCAAAAACGGACTGACTTTTTCGTCTATGTATAGTACAATTTTTATATAATCTTGGACTTATTTGATGTTTAATATTTGTGACAAATGATATCTGTTGAAGCCAGCGTCAAAATGCAACAGATAACCTAGACAACTTTGTTGTCTATCGATATGTCATATGGTGCAATACGACCTGGCAGGAAAACTGTTTTTTTTTTTGTATTTTTGTAACGAATTGTGCGTCTATCTATAAATAGACGCACAATTCGTTACAAAGGCAGAATGGCAGAATAAACATGTTTCTTTCTTCTTTCCAAATGCTCGCTTCCTCAAAAGATCATGTCAGACACCAATCTGCATGATTCTCATATGATTTAATCATTACATGTTTGCTGTATGGACTTTAAAAGAACTTTTAACCCCGAGTTTGTTTAATTGTTTCTTCTGAAGTTAGTCAGCTGGGAAACAACGGCCTTAACTAGATCAAACTTATGAAAAAATGGACGTGTTAATGTAAAAAACGTGTTAGTCTTTTTCAAAAATATTTTTTCAAAATAATTGTCACTTATATTGAAATATAGTTAGTTTTTTTTCAGAGTTTTCTGTTACCATGTTAGTTTCGGTTTCGTTTACGGCCGAAACTGGAATAGAAGCCAAATATTTGGTTACGGTTTCGGTTTTAGCTGCAAATTATGTTTCGGTCAATCACGAATTATAAACTTACGAAGTGGGCGTTTACCCACGCAGCGATGCTCAGGAAAGTAATTGTAACATATTCAACAAGGTAAAATTAAATGGTACTCTATTTTCAAGAGGTTTTTCTATTCTATTACACTGAAGTGTGGGACGTTTGTTTGAAATTTCACAAAGAACCGAACTATAGAAACTAAGTAAAAAAAAAACGGTTTCTTTTTGTTTTATTTTTGGGTTTAACTTATGTTTGGATCTACTTTTCTTTATTCCGTGGTTTAGGTTAACTTTATTGTTTTTTTTTATTATTGTTAAATTTACCAGTAAATGAGTAGTGCAAATCACACTATAATAGTATGTATGTTTGTTACTTCTTCACGTTCGAAAGGCGGTGAAAGGATTTCTATAAAACTTGGTACACGGGTAGACCATGTTCTAGAATAGCACAAACGATTACAGGATTATGTTCCCTAGGGACAATTTCCTACTTTCACGACGTCGAAGTCGCCGTCTGGCTAGTATTTTCATAAATTATTGCATATTTATTACGCAACTCCATACTGGAGACACTAAAAAACCTTTCTAATTCTATTTTATTAGTGAGATCCGAGTAATTTCCGATGTAGATAGACAAGATAGCCGGATATAGGTACTTTCTTAGTCGTTCAAGTTTACGGGGAAAAATACATTTACAGCTAGGGAATATACTTCAACAGTACCTGAAGTTTTTTGTACCTAGGATTTCGCGCTAAGCACCTATTGACCTGAATGTTTCGCTTTACGGTGAGTTTACAGCTTAATAAACTTCATGCTTTTCTTTTATTTTCCGTCCGAAGCGAAGACTTGTAGTGCCAACGTTCATCATCATCATCATCATTTGAACCGATATACGTCCACTGTTGGACACAGGCCTCCCCCAAGAGTCGCCACAACGAGCGATCCTGTGCATCCCGCATCCACACTCCCGCAACCTTCACAAGGTCATCGGTCCACCTTGTAGGAGGCCTTTCACCGCTACGTTTTCTGGTACGCAGTCGCCACTCTAGAACCTTTCGGCCCCAACGGCCATCTGTTCTGCGAGCAATGTGCCCTGCCCATTGCCACTTAAGTTTGGCAATTCTTTGTGCTATGTCGGCAACTTTAGTTCTCCTGCGGATATCTTTATTTTGTATTCGATCACGCAGGGAAACCCCGAGCATAGCCCTTGCCATTGGTCTACGTTGGTCTGATGTAATCCGGTCACTCTAGCCAAGTTACAACCGTTTTGCTTGTGTCGAACGCTTCGACGCAAGCTTTCGTCGAATTCTTTTGTTTTAACCACGTAACTGAGCGTTGAGATGACGTCATTCCCGTACATTTGATGCTTTCTACTAGCGTTAACTATTGCAGATTAGCATCTTGGCTAGGGGTACTGATATCAGCATACGACCTTGGGGCCGGTATTCTTGACATCTTGCCCTTCAACTCTTGAACAAATAAGATTCATAAAATGAAAATTTAGTGCCTTGGTGAGCTTTGTTCTGTTGTCAACATTTAATTGAATTACAGCTCCAATTACTTTCAAGTTCAAATGTTCGAGTTTGTGATAGTTTGGTAAGCAGTTGTCGTGACTCACCCCTACGAAACACTGCTTAGATGTCTAATATGCCTGACAGAATTTGATGCTGAAATATGACGCTTCTTCTTAGCGTATCGATGGCAAAACCAGTCAAATTCCTTACCCAGCTCAGAAATCGGCCACGGCCTTGCCGTCCGCTGATGCTGTCATTAGGTCCTTACGTAAGCAGGTAACCGGGCATGTGGTGCAGGACGGAAGGTGAGACATCGTCTGCGGAGTGACGCCGCACAAACACTGAAGATCGGAACTATCCGAGAACCCCCATCTGTGGAGATTGTCTTTGCTGCACCCAACCTGGGTGCGGAGTCTATTTAGAGTTTTCCAGGTTGACCATGGCAACTCGTGTCCAGGAAAGAGGCTCTCCGATGGCTCGATAAAATCTTCAGGAGGTCTAAACTTATCCCGCTAGAGGTCGCATCTCTCCGACGTCGCGTTACTTTGAGATGGGCTCACTGTGATGCCAATATGACGCTAAAATAGGCCTAATGAATTTTTAGCGTCACGTACCTGTACTAACGCCTAATGCTGGGTTGTAGCATTAATAGAAAAAGTTGGAACGCAAAGAGCACTTGATGGAACTCATTTTTTTCTTATGTGTGAAATTATCCGATGGCTTCACTCGCTCTAGGGTAGGGTACGGTAGACCGGGAGGACATATCAGACTTTTACTGATTAAAACCACATCCGTATCCTTCAGGTACCCTTAGCGTTCCAGAACCACGGTTTCCCTTTCGGAAATTCCCCGTAGCCTGTGCGATCTCTGGCCATCTCTCCATCATCAGAAGGAAGCGACCGCATCCCATTCCCTTTCACTGTGGACCATAGCCTGAACCAGGGCTCGGCCCGAAAGGTCGCAGCCGCTGATCACCTCCACAAGGAACACAGAGGGGATTTAGTCAGTCTGACACTCTCTCTTGCTCTACCCAGAGTGGAGCAGTTATTTGATGATTTCCTGCCTCAAAAAAATAAACCTAAAGGTACTCACATTCTATGAGCAACTTTGGTTTTTACTGTAAAGGCGGTCTCTTACAAGATATTTATTAAAATGTTGCTTTCCCTTGTTGCACGACTCCTCCACGCCCCAAGCTTATCTTGCCTCAGGCAACTCGCATTATTCTTTCAAGAGATACTTCGCGTCTAATTAAGGAAATTGTATTTGAATATAAAACAAAGACCCCGGGAATCTCGTTATTCAGACTCTTGTGGTTGAGGTATCTTTTATGTTTGTGTTAAATTAAGAGGTGCATGATTTGCGATTTAAATGTTTTAGACTGTTAATCTTTCCTGAGACGTTTCAGCGGTAATTCTCCGCATTAACAGGACGATTTCATTTTCTATCTGTTCCCTGTATCGTAGGTAAACACGTACTTAAGAAGGAAATTGCGTGCGCAGTGAGTGTAAGAAATTGGTGGGACGTCAGGGTTAACAAAGCGGTTGTGTTTAAGGGTTTCTGATTATTTCCTCGGCGAGAATGTACCTACTCGTATATGGCTCGGCTCGCAGGCGAACTGTGTCGCGTGTTTAGGCCCAGTTTCGGAGAGAGATAAGATTAAACAGCCCCAAACACCTCGAAACCGGTAGTGTCGCTTCCTTTGTCCTAAGATATTGATCCGATTTGATTATTGCAAGCATAAAGTCGTCCCACGAAATTGGATGGCCACTTATTCATAATCTGCTTAAGATTTTCGAGGGTCAGTCATCTTATTTTATTTATGACCGTTCCGAGTGCGATCTTTCGTGACTTATTATCATAAAGATTCAGGCCTTTTTTACCAATATTGCGACGTGGAGTGGTGACGATGCTTTATTTTATGTCACCGCATTGTTCGCGCCCCACGGACACTAGAGAGGGATCCTTTTGTACTCGCATATATTATATTATATGAAATCGATAACTTAGTTTAAAGGTAGGTTGCGTCCTTGCTCATTGTGTCTATGTAAATACCCATAAATCACTGTTTTACATAGGCACGGGAAGTTTTCGTATGAAGATTTATACAATTGTTATAGGGATACTTTGTCGACGCATACTACCGTATTACGAAGGTAGAGGTGGGTTTTACAGTGTATGTATATGATGGGGCCTTGGTTATGGGCTGTGGTTATGTCTCTATGGACACGTCACGTGCCATAAACCGGTGACGTCACTCCGAGTGATTTATTTAAGGAGGCTTCAACTGAGCGCCCCTCTATAAAGTCATAAGGAAGTTTGTGAAAGTTGTTTTACTAATATATTAAGGGTTAATTAGAGTGTCACCCATTTATCTTATGTACGCGTCCTATTTATTTGCAAAACGCACAATTAAACCCAACTAAGCTTGAGAGAGGTGATTCCCGGAACTAAAACGATAAAAAGGATTCATTGAGCCTATTTATTTGCTATTCACCCTTGCCCGACTGTTTGTCTGCAAGCCTATAACAATTTGAAGGAAGTTTTTTAAGATCCTTCTGTCAAATGAAATAAAAGAAAAAAGGTTTTTTATAAGCTAAATCTGCCTGAGTGAAGTGTCACTAAAGAGTCGTTATGGCCAAAGTGTGGTTAACGAATACGCCTCACATGCATGAGGTTGCGAGTTCGAAACGAGGCAAATACAATTTTTTTTTTTCGGTGGTTAAAATCATCCAAATGACATTCTTCCCTTGGGAGGAACTTTTTTCGACGTTTCTAAAAGGAAAAAACGGAACCCTTATAGGATCACATTGTTGTCCGACTATCTGTCTGTCTGTCAAGAACCTTTATATCAGCAAAAAAATCTGTAAACTGTGTTTTGTGACGGGATCACAAAAAAACAAAACTTTTTTTGCGATCTGGAGAAATTTTCAGAAACGTAACTTAATTCGGGAATGGGACCTTTTTCAATAGGTAAGTTTGTACAGAACCCTCAGCGCGCGAGTCCGACTCGCACTTGCCCGTTTTTTTTATATTTAAGTACTAATGGTTTCGCAATATAACAGTTACGCTCGATTCTAATCAAGGTTACAAAGGCTGAGCTCCTGTAAGAAGCTTTTAAGTCCTTTTAAGTGATAGAGTAGAAAGAAAATCTCGACGGCCACTCGTAAAGTTTTCGAACCGAAAACCGCAATTATACTCCAATTATGAAACCTCGGGATTCGAGGACTTATTTATTAATTTCAGTCCATTTTATATATTCAGGAACATTAAATATTACAGGGATGAAGCTGCGTTGACATGTAATTTGGTCACGTAAGCGTGTTGCTAATATAATATACACAGTCAACAATGGAGGTAAATATCTAACCAGAATAGTCAGCTATGGCGTGGGAAGTAGGACGACTACTGGCCAGCGAAAGCGCTGGTTTGCGGACGACGAACCATAGGTAGCTCACCATCCGGTTGCCCGGTAAGGACCAAACCTTGGTCGACGTATTCCACGCGCGGCTCAAAGACATGTCAGAAATAGTTTAGGGGTTAGTTAGGGACCCGCTTGCTCGGGCGAAGGAGTTACAGCCCTCGCAATAAAAGATAAAATAAGAAACACTATGGGGAAAAATAAAAGTGTGACAGAGAGAGTGGAAGGAGTTCTTAAATGATTTTCCACGAAAAAAAATATCCATTCATCGATTTCCATGAAAACTTCAACTATCTGACGTACCTAGTTACTTATCTCCTTTGTTGACTGTACCTAACGTACACAACACACGCATGCCTAACAAAATTATCTGTTTCATTAGTTCGTTAATCATTTCTGTCTGTTATTCTTCTGCTTATAATTTCGAGGTTATTATGCTTTGGACAGAATCCTGATTACACGCTCCATTCCATTTGCACACGCACTATTACGGCAACTGTTTACCACATTTCATGATTCCACGAATAATTCTATGACTAACACAACCCAGTATAATAAGGTGCTTAGGTACATAGATATATGAATCATTTGACCCGTGATAAATAAGTTTAATCTCTTCTATTCCCCAGCGTATTTTTCTCCCAGACAAGGCTCGCCCCTCATTATTTAAAAGTAGAGATACGTGAAAGGAGCCATCGATTAACCATTGCGCTGGTTTGTTCTCAACACAGAGGTTATCGGGAAAGACATTCCATATCAGTCCTTCCTATGGGAAGCTCGCCCCCATTGCAATCAACTTGTGTGAACGGAACGGTTGCACTTTAAATTGCTTTCTTCTCGTCTCCACTCTAAAACTCGTTTCTTGTCGGATATTGTCTTGATCCTTTTCTATAAAATTATATAAAGTTTGTACATTTTAACTCGAATCATTCGACGGAATTGACTTTTGAGATGGAAATTGGTAACTGAAACTAATTTTAAGTTACATCAAAGTTGTAGAAAAGGAATGCCGATTGAGATTTATGTTTCAAGTTCGTCGAAGCGAATTTATCAACAGCAACGCATTCTTCCCTCAAAATATATTTTATTTTAAAAGGAAGAATTTAACTGTAGAGTAGAAAGAGGTTTTTTTCATAAAATAAATACATTTAGGCGCACCTGCATGAAAATCTAACGAACCTCGCCGCGCAAATCCAAAAAAAGACTAGATAAAAAAAATAGTATGTCGGAAACAATGGTAGCAGGATACATACATTCTACGTAGTGCTGTGATTAAAAACACGATTGCAGAACAATTGGCATGTTTAATCGAATGCATGATCCCTATAATTCTCAATTTGAACGAATAGCGCGGTCCGCGTAGGGCTCGGTCGGAGTAATACAATTTCGACTAATTGCTGTTTATATTTCGCGATGACGATTCGAATTACGAATTTATTCCGTCAATACATCACGAGAAGAGTGCAATTTGTCGGTATATAGTCGATGATATACGAAGCTATCAAGTTATAACGACGTGAGATCCAATTAGTGATGTTTCCTGTACGGCCGGTGGCGGACTCCGAACACCCGGTAATTATAAAATTCGGCACCGCATTGCTTGTTAATACGATATGTTGATATAGATTTTAAAGCCACAGAAGCAATTTATCAGCAGGTGTTTAACGGGTGTGAAATAGTTAAATTACGTTGTGCTTTGGTACGAGCTTTTGGATAGTGAGCTTTAATAATATAATTAAGTGATGGGTGAAAAGTGAAAAAAGATAATTGAAATTTTCTGACAATCGCAGCAGCATAATCTAGCATAATCAGTCTTTTAAAGTTCACACGCCTAAAACAGAGGTTTCCATTAACAGGCAGGTTTATATTACAGTTAGAATTACTTTTTATCTCGGTTGTACTTAATGTAAATCATAATTTTACTTACTTTATACTTGAATATTTTTTGTTAATGTTTCCACTGCCTAATTTTAACGTCGAACGTCTAATTTTATATTAACCACTGATCGGTACAACAAAATGTGCCTGAGGTGTATATCGTTGACCCAGCCATATAAATTAAAAAAAACAGTTATACCCATTTTTATTAACACGCTTTTATTAGCTTTACTTGTAACTACGTAAGAAAATCTTGGAATCTTAATTTGACCCACTTCCTGGTCTTTGATCAGGATGAGGGGTCCATATATCAGTTCTTAAGAAGCGCCTCACGCTTTTTTACAAAAATACCATTGATTGTTTGTTAATTCATTTTTAAATTAATATTATTGTGAAAAAAGCGTGGGGCGCTTTTCAAGAACTGATATATAGAGCCCCCTACGATTTTTTCGCAATAATACCATTTATTGTTTATTGATTTATTTCTAAATTAGAAATTATTTTCCACCTTTTAGTTTCTTTCATCATTAGAGCGTGTTTTTTAGTTTATTAAACTATTATTTTTTAAACCCTAATACCGAATCGGTATCATCTAGTAAGATTGATGAAAAAATTGTCATTGTGTCATTATTGTCATGTAAAAGTCGTTTATCAAGAATTGAGAATCTTAAAATTTGGGTCCTTCTTTTTAACCAACAATACAACAATAATTAATTATTACAGAGGGATATTTTACCACAATGTCACGGTTTTTCTTTTAAATAGTAAATTGAAATATGCTTAGCTTGGGACTAGACAGCATTGTGTGATAATTGTGGAATATATTATGATAACAAGTTTATGTCACAATATCGCTATAAATGAAACCTTTTGTTTTGGTGACGAAATAATCCACACTTAATATAACAAGCTTTTATTTAGTTTCACCTGTCCCGATGTTTGTCTGTAATCAAATCTTGCAAATTAAATTTGATCCACTTCTCGGCTACCGATTGAGCTGGAATTTTTCATGCATGTGTAAATCAGGTGACAATGCAAAATTATTTGGCATGAATTATTTGATCTGATGATGGAATCGGAAAGTGGCTATAAGAGCTTGGTAGTTAAACGACACCCCCATCGAGTTTGGGCTCGTATGTTTTGTCTTGACGAATATTAATTATATATGTAGAAATTATACCATGTTATAAAAGCTAGCTATGAAAAAAAATTTTTCATTAAAACTTGTTATATATGTGAATGTAACTCGGTCTGCCTTCTACGTTTTATACGCTTACTCCGTACAAGCGTAAGCCCCAAGAAAGGACATAGGCTACTTTTTATTTGACTTCTACTTCGCGTCCGCAATAATCCGACGTTCAGGCGGACGAAGCCGCTGGAAGAAGTTAGTAAGAAATGTAAAATTTAATCGTATTTGAGGGACAATTTCACTCTCGGTAAAAAAATAGAACGATCGTCAACTGCTCCTGTTTTGTAATATATATTTCCTAAGCCGAGTGCTCTCCTCTCGCGCCGGGCCTTGGTACAGGCCATGATCCCAAGCGAGGAGGAGTGGTAGGCGGTCAACTCCTTCTGCGAAGCATAATGCTAGCAAAGGGAGAGTAATAA
The DNA here is from genome assembly GCA_949319445.1 of Mythimna lalbum. Classification (NCBI taxonomy): domain Eukaryota; kingdom Metazoa; phylum Arthropoda; class Insecta; order Lepidoptera; family Noctuidae; genus Mythimna; species Mythimna lalbum. The sequence goes on along the minus strand of OX439346.1, from coordinate 15,756,182 downwards.
AAAAATCCTCTCGCTTATCACAATAATGGGATATATCATTGGATGATTTCCTCAACTAAAAAATAAAAAATTGCTCTCCTGAAAAGTAGTCTTTTTTTAAACACTTTTTTTTTTCTTTATACACTTCTTACCCGTTTAAACATATAGGATGAAGACGCTTCATGTGTAATTTTTAGTGATCACGATTTTGGTGTCAAAACATCAATTTACATAAAAAGTCCATCATAGTTTCGTTACGCCCTAGTAGAAGGGTTTATCTGCATTATACCACTTTAGTGAACCCGTAAGAAAAATTACTGTATAAAGAAAACACACGACAGTGCTGGACATATTAGGGATGGATTAAGATTGATCTGCATCCTGGAAAACTAATGGAAAGTTATTCCGAAATTCGCTTTATATTAACTTAAGTTGTTTTACTTGATATACATTCAGTCAAAAAAGTATCGGGAATGGATGATTTGTTTATGGTTCCAAATTCAAATTTTTGTTTTTTTGTAGTTGTTAGATTGGCACAACTGTTTTCCATTTTGGCGCGGAGTTTGAGTTGCATCTGTTATTTATATTAAATACAGTGCTGGTTTTAGTAATATCATATATAGTGTGTATTGCGAATTTCATAATGGACAAAAATATCGAACAAAGAGTTTGTCCTAAATTTTGCATCGCCAATGGAATTTCGTGTTCGGAGTCACTGAAAATGTTACAGAAGGCTTACGGTGAATCGACTTTATCAAAAACTCGTGCTTATGAGTGGTTCAAAGCGGTCGAGATGTGATGTAAGATTTGCCTCGCTCTGGTAGGCCGTCAACGTCTGCAACTGAAGTTAACATCGCAAAAGTGAAGGAAATAGTGACTGAAAATCCCCATTCAACTCTGAGAGAGATAGCCGCCGAACTTTCCGTATCTCACGAGTCGATCCGTACCATTTTAACTAATCATTTGGGTATGAAACATGTTGCTGCTCGGCTAGTCCCAAAAGATCTGAATTTTCTCCAAAAACTCAATCGCATGAAAGTCGCTGAGGACATGCTAGAACGAGTCAGTTCGGACCCAACATTCATGAAACGCATTGTTACTGGTGACGAGACGTTGGTTTACGAGTTTGACATGCAAACTAGTCAACAAGCTTCGGAGTGGCGCCTTCCAACTGATCCTAAACCGAAAAAACCACTCCAAAGTCGATCAAAAGTCAAAGTCATGTTGACTGTTTTCTTTGACTATCGCGGTGTTGTGCACTCTGAATTCTTACTGGAAGGTCTAACGGTAAATAAAGAATATTATTTGAGCGTTATGCGGCGTTTAAGAGAGCAAATTTGACGAAAAAGGCCAGATTTGTGGAAAGAAAATTCTTGGATTTTGCACCACGACAATGCGCCTTCGCACAAGGCTGTCATTGTGAACGAATTTTTGACCAAACACTCAACAAATACCATCCAGCAACCACCATATTCACCTGATATGGCTCCTGCTGACTTTTTTATTTTTCCTAAACTCAAATTACCACTTTGTGGCACCCGTTTTCAATCGATAGAAGACATAAAGGAGAATTCGCGGCGAGAACTGAACTCAATTCAGGAAGCAGCGTTTAAAAAATGTTTTGATGAATGAATTATTCGTTGGCGCAAGTGTATCGTTTCTAAAGAAGCATACTTTGAAGGTGATAAAATAAATTTGGATGAATAACCGACATTTTGTGTATTATTGATCTTTTCCCGGTACTTTCTTGACAGAGTAGTATACCTTACCTATTCTCTTAAAGCAAATATTTCTGCTCCCCAAAAACAACAATGCTGTTATTTATTCAATATTAGCTGCTGGCCGCGCGTTTTTTTTGTGGTATGCGATGATGTAGTTTGCGGGTGCTTGCCTAGAAGTAACTTATTCCATTCTTGACTTAAAGACCCTATAGTTTGTAGCTATCAGGAAACCCAGATACCAGCTGGGTATTCCACTCCTTAGCTGTATTTAGGTACAATAAATGTGTTCCCAAAACATTTTGTACGTATGGGCGAAATGTCCACCATGTACCATGGTGGCGCAACGCCGTACGAGTAGTAGTCTGATGGTGGAACAGGATTGGTGGAATTATATTGTACAATTCCAGTGCACACGCCCCGAAATGTAAACGATAGAAAACTAACTGTCTAGCAACTCGACATAGATATGTTAGTAAAAAATTATCCCTAGGGAACATAATACCTGGATAAAAAGCACCCACGTATTCTTTAATTATTTAACTTTTCCTTATGTTTCAATTTTAGAAATTCAAATAACAACAGCCATTTTTAGAAATTAATTCCCAAGTTAAGGCAAAATTAATTGGTATGGCGCGAGCGAATCCTCAGATTACACACAAACGAGAGATTTAGAGGTCTTCAAAGTTACCGCAAGTCAGACAAGACGACAAAGTGAAAACATTGTGAGTTTATTAAATAAATCATATATATGTGTGATGTGACAGTGTGATGTTTAAAGTGTGATGCTTTATATATCACAAACACGTAAAGTCGTTGGTCTCCGTGGTCATTTGCAGGTCTTTGACAGTCGTTACAGTTAGTCTGACGTCAGAAAGTCTAACCATCCGGCTAGACTTTCTGGCGTCTGACCATCCGGTTAGACTTTCTGGCGTCTGACCATCAGGATAGACTTTTTGGTGTCCGACTAACTTTTTGGTCTATCAAAGTGTAGTTTGTTGCCTGGTTACTGGATTCTTAGTTACAGTCGCTCCGTTAAATATTGGTTAGCCGCACCCGGTTAGACAGAGAACCGATCCTAACACATTTGGGAAAAAACTAGAAAGGTGATGACTTTTTATATCACACTATCACAACTCAATAAAACTATAAAGGTGAAACTTTGTATGTATTTGTTACTTCTTCACGTTCGAACAACTGGACGGGTTTCGATGAAACTTGGTACACGGCTGGACCATGTCTTCGATAACATAAAGGGTAATTTTAATCTTAGACGTTGATAAAAATTTCCATTGGTATAAATTTCTGCTATTACGCGGGTGAAGCTGCTGGTAAAAGCTAATGTGATTGCTTGCTTGCTTGATAGCTTGGTGGATCTTTATTAGCCTGACACGTTTTTTGTGACAGAGTGACCTTAAAAGTTTAAAAGTGTCTGTCTGCCTAAACCGAGAAACTAACCCACTGACATATCAGATCAACACACGGCCGAAGCTATTGAAATTAGAGGAGCGTGACGGAAGCGAGTACTAAGAGTGGTTTTTCCAAAATTAAACCTCTTAAGGTGGTGCATCATGACTCACATTTTCACTGTTTTTCATACAACCGCTCATACCTGATTATGACGTTATTACACATTTTTCATTAGATATTTTGAAAACACAGTATCTTGTGGATATTATCTAGGTTTATAAAGAAACCAATTTTTAAATTTGTGTAAAACTAATCCAGTAAAAACCTCTAAAAATGTCCTATTTTGTATGAACTTTTACACTTCATAATTTGCCTAAAAATTAAAAAAAGTCAAAAAAGTAATCCTCTAGGGACCTTGCAAATTTTATTAAAATTCTAAATGACGACAACTTTTTCCAAAAACTTTTAAGGGTTTAAAAAAAAACAGCTATTTCCTGGAGCAAGTTTTGTGAAATTTCCAAGTAAATCTCGGAATTACCGAATACTAACAGAGTTTTCAGGCGTTATCTCTCTTTTTTTGCGTTGCCTTTTCGTCAAACATCGCGTTGGATTGCATTAAATGAAGTAACAAGCTTTTAATTCATGAATCCCCAAGCGACACCCGGTGGCCGCGCATCTATTGTCTTACTATTGTGTCTCTAATTGACGGTATCTGAAGGGTTAAACAATTTCCGATGTTTACGATAAGCGAGTGGAGAAGGACACTCTTAAGGTTAGGTATTAAGGTTCCCCAATGTATGTATGAGGAACCTTAGTTTTATGCGGGCGAAAACGCTAGCAAAAGCGTTTAAAATAAAATTCTTTGAGTTTTATTCTTCCCTTCCTAGGTGGTTTGCTAGCAAAATTCGTTACAACAGATCTCCTTGCATACATCTTAAATAAGTTTTCTATCTGAAAACGTAACGTTTCAACTGTCTGCGATAATCTCGCCTGTCTCTCACACCCACTCGCTTTGTTATCCGTCGTCATCAAGTACGTACTCATCTGTCATTTTTGTTTCTTTACTTATTTCGAAATGTGTTAAGGACCGTCGAAGTCACTTGAGATAAATCCAGAAACTTGTCATTTCATGGATGAAGGAATTGGTCGTGCTTTTTTAGTTAATTGCGCTCGGTTAGTTTGTTCAAGCAAGGCGCGAGATTGAAGAAGTCTTATTTGAGAATGAATAGAGGTCGCGATGAATGCGGAATGCTCGTGCTTACGGCAAACTGCAGTTTTTATCAGAGAGGAAACGAGAATACAGAATATTTTTCGTAAAGCTTGATTGCAATCGAAAAGATGTATGGGACGTTTTTGCACTTTTTGCCACAATTTTAAACAAACTTTTACCGTACTATTTATACGCTATTCAAATGAAATACCAAAAATTTAATTGGTCTTACCAGTAGATATATAACGAGTATACTCGGGCAAAACTAATCAAGTTCTGTTATTAATGACCTGATACATCTATAACTTTAGTAATAAAATCACGATTAACTATTGTATACCAGAACCCAATTTGCGACAAGAATCTATGTCGGCAGTCTTATTGTGGATTACAAGAAGATATTATCTTGTGTATTATCTTCTATTCTATGTCAGGGACGGATTAGTTTAATGTTCCTGCTCTGGGGTCATCTCCATTGATATTGACACATGGATTATGTAGGTCTGGTGATTAAATTAAGCCATGGATAATAAACAGTCACTCAATTAATAGTGGCTTGGAGTAATTGCTTGTTGGGTGGGCTCGAACAAGAACAGTGGCTTGCGGAGCGTGTAAGATGGCGGCGGTGGCTTACATGCATTAGGCAGCTACACGATAACCGTGAAATGCACGGACATAATAATACATCCTTACATAATAACATTGCATTAATATTGACACTTGAGCTCTTGTGCCTCTTGTAAGGCCTTGGTCTCTTGATCATAATTAATTGAACCCGTAGTTGCCTTTGGGTCAACAGCCACTTGATCGAGGTAAACCGTATACACAACGTTCGATTTGGCTTCTGATTGTGTTAGTGGCAATTCAACTATGACAATAATTATTGGTTAACGTCATTGTGGATTGGGCGCAGGTTGGTGGAAGATGAGCTATGGGTGGTTCGCTGTCCGATCGTCCGATAACCGTCTCGACAGAGGCCAAGTCGTTAACGGAGCTTAGTGTTCCGCGCGCCTTAAAAAAAGATCGTCGTGATGGCTCTGTCTTACACGAGCCCCAGCATTTTGTTGAGCGCTGGCAGCTTTACGCGGATGTGACGCATATTCTACCACTTATAATATAAATCCTTATTGTTATTTGTTTTTATTTTTTAAGGTATACGCTATGTTTGACGTAAATAAATTATTTTTCTTTCTTCTTTGATCGAAAAGGGCTGATGCATCATCTCATCCCAGTGTCAAGGGACGCAGGGGGGACCAAAGGGCAACAGGTGTGGTTTTCGTCCGTAACTGTCAAGCACGCCCTCCCGCTCTACCCTAAGGCGATAGAAGGTATTGGAAGAATTGGGAACCTCAAAAAAGAAACACTTTTGTGTATATAATTTGCCTAATAAGTCAGTTGATCGTCACTGCGTCACAAAGTAACCCGACAGCTGTGTGACAGTGAAACACAAAGGTAGCACGGGGGTGGGAAGACATTCCCGTTGAATTATAAAAGAAAAGTGGAAAGAAAACGTTGTTATTTCTTGGAGAGCACTACTTTTAACATCTAATAGTCGTTACGGTATAGAAAAGCAGTCAAGTGTGAACCGTACTCGTGCACCAAGGGTTTCGCACACTTAACTATGTAAATAATTCGATTTTCGAATAGTATCGAAGATTTTTCAAAGGTTAAATCGCAAAAATATGTGACGTAACTACAAATATAGGGTTTTCAGATTTTTTGTTTTATTTGTGCTTTATGACCGTATAGGTTTAGATTAATAATAATAATAATAAAGCCCGTTTATTTCCAATCTCCAATAGTTATTTACATGTTTTTTTTTTTTTTTTTTTAATATGTATTATAAATATATACGTGCAATGATTACTTCAAATATAAGTTTCATATAAATTTCTTTTTCTTTTTTCTACTCGCAATCGTTACATTCTTCAGTACCATTGATCGGAACCCCTTCACGGGTAAAGGCCTCCTCCAGCGTCTTCCAGAGCTCTCTATCCATAGCCTTCTCCCTCCATTCTCTTCCCGCTACCTCTTCTATATCCTCTATCCACCTCTTTCGAGGGCGCCCTCTTTTCCTTTTTCCTCTTGGTCCCTTCCATATAATCGTCTCTAAAGTCCATCTTTTGTCTGTGTATCTCGCTATATGTCCTGCCCACTGCCACTTCTGTTTTAGGGCATATTGTAAGGCGTCTATAACTTGCGTTTTTCGTCTTATTTTGTCGCTTTTCACTTTTTGTATCCTTCTTAATTTCAGTATGCTTCTCTCCATAGCTTTTTGGCACACTACAAGTTTAGTTTTTATTTTAGTGTTGTATGTCCACGTTTGGCATCCATACGTTAGAGTGGGTAAGATACAGGTATCCAAGACTGTTTTCTTTAGGTGGACAGGATATTTACCTTTTAGAATTTCCTTCAGGGACCAAAATTTTTTCCAGCTCATGTTAATACGCCGGTCTACCTCTAGTTCTTCACTTTTGTCTTCGAACGACAGTTGTTTTCCTAGGTATATGTAATTGTTCACGTATTCTAGCGGCTTCCCGTTTAGGTTTATAGCGTTTGTGTGGCTGTTTGTCATTATTTTAGTTTTAGTCTCGTTCATTTTGAGGCCCACTTTTTCACTTTCTTCATTTAAGGTGCTTATCATTTTTTCTAATCTTTTACTTGTTTCAGCGAATAAGACGATATCGTCCGCGAATCTGAGGTGTGTAAGTCGATCTTGATTAACTCGAATCCCTTCTGACTGCCAGTCGAGATTGTCAAAAATGTGTTGTAGTACCGTTATGAACAGCTTGGGTGAAAGAGGGTCTCCTTGTCTCACTCCTCTACAAATCGGTATAACAGGTCCTCGTGTCTCTAGTTTGACTTGGCTTACACTACCCTCATAGATGTTTTTGAGTACCCTTATATAATTTATGTTTATGTGGCATTTATTCAGCGCTTCCCAAATAGCGTCATGGGAAATTGTGTCAAACGCTTTGGCGTAGTCTATGAAAGCAATATATAGTGGTCTGTTGAATTCCTTGTATTTCTCCATTGCCTGTTGCAGTACCTGTATATGGTCCATTGTAGAAAATCCGGAGCGAAAGCCGGCTTGTTCCACTGGTTGATAGGTATCAATGTACTTACTTAGCTGGCTTTGTAGAATTGTGGTAAATAATTTATAGATACTTGAAAGAAGACTAATGGGGCGGTAGTTAGAGATGTCTTGAGGGTCTCCTTTCTTGTACAATAGAATGATGTCGGATCTTTTCCATTGTACGGGTACCTGGCCTGTGCTCAGAACCTTGTTGAATAAATACGTAAGTGGGTGAGTTAGCAGGAAAACACCGGCTTTTAGAGCTTCATTTTGTATACCATCAGGGCCAGGGGTTTTATCTGCTTTCAGTTTTCTAATGTGGTCGATAACTTCCTTCTCATGTATTAGTGGCAGATCGTTCATGTTATGAGAGTTTGTTCTTACTATGTCGGCTGTAGAGGTGCAAGAAATTGTTTTTGCATATAATTCTTTATAAAAATCTGTGGCGCAGTTCATGACATCATTTCTGGTTTTTGATTCTTTTGATTTTGATTTTAAGTTTTGAATCCAATTTTTGTGTGTGATCAATTTCTTATACGCTTTTTTTGTGCTTCTGTAAGTGTTTAGATTATTTTCTATTATTTTGTATCTATAGTCTTTGTAATCTTTGTCTATTGCTTTACTTGTTGTTTTAAATAATATGCTCAGTTCTTGCTTCATTTCTTTAGTCTTTTGTTTCGTTTTCAAAAGTTCAGTTCGTCTTGTGAGGAGAGTTCTAGTAGACTCACTAAGTATTTTGTTAGTAGTCTTCATTTCATTATCCTTTAATCTGCGTGCAAGGCTGGTGTTGATGATGTTGGCTAGTTTATTGTAAAAAGTTTGAATGTCTTCTTCTTGCTCTGTTTCTAGTTGATGTATGTTGTTCTCTAGGTTTTTTAAGTATGTTGATTTATCCTCATCTGTCTTTAGTGGCTTAGGTTGTGATTTGAATGATGTTCTACTCTTTCTTCTTTGGTCTAGCATGTACGTAGCTCTAACCAACCGATGGTCAGATCTGAATCCGAAGCCATGTAATACTTCTACGTTCCTGATCCTGGTGGGGTGGCTTGACAGTATAAAGTCAATTTCGTTTTTAAAGTTACCACAAGGGGAGAGCCAGGTCCATTTGCGGTTTTTTCGAGCTTTAAAAAAAGAGTTCATGATTGTCAATTTGTATTCCAAGGCGTGTTGAATTAGTTTCTCTCCTCTTTTATTTCTGTTTCCGTATCCAAATTTTCCCAGAACAAAATTTTCACTGTCTTGTGTTGTGCATTGGCCAACTTTTGCATTAAAATCACCGATAAGGAATACGTTATCTCCTGCTTGGCTTTGAGCTACCTGCAGATATTCATAAAAAGAGTTAATTTCTTCATCTGTAGCGTTTGCAGTAGGCGCGTACACTTGTATTATTGCAAGCATTTGGTTGTTGTATTCCATTTTTAGTAATGCAACCCGATCTGAAAACGCTGTAAAGCTGACAATGTTATTTTTATGTTCTTTTTTTATCAAAAATCCAACTCCATGTAAGCCGGGTGTTTCACCTTTGTAACAGAATATATAATCCTCATGTTCTTCAATTGCATAGCCCTTTCGTCTCACTTCTGCCAAACCAATTATGTCGATTTTAATTTTTTGTAGCATATATGTTAATTCTATAAATCTATTTGTTGTTGCTAGTGATCTTACGTTGAATGTTCCAATTTTGAGAGTTTGTTGTGGTTGTGGTGTTTTTCCAGTTGTTTTTTCTAACCTTGCTGGAGGGTTGTGGTCATTTTCCCCCACGGGGACCAGCCGGCTTGGGGGAGAGTGTTTCTTTTCTGTTTCTTTAAATATTTTGTGTTGTTTTTGTTTCCGATCGCTGGTACCTAATTGTTATTGCTTCGTTGTTACCGAGGTTGTTGAAAGCGAGTTAGATCGCCCTCTCATTACATCGAATGCATTTATTCTATTACTTTTAGACATGTTTAGCGTTTGCTGTTTCCTTGGCTGTATTAATTCAGCTTGTGGTGAGGTGGATATCTCTCTCTTCCTTTTGTCTATGGGTCTTGAATTTTCTTTGACAATAAGTTTATCGTATTTTATGTACGCCAAGTTTCCTTTTTGCCTTTCTTCAATTAGTTTGGGTTGCAATGACTTTCGGATTTCTAATGTTTCTTTTGAGTAGTCTTCTGTTATAAATAAGTCTTTTAATTTCTTTTTGTTCTTCATTATTTCGATTTTCTTCCATCCCGTAACCAATGAAAGGAGCGTAGGCCTCGGTTTCTCATTTTTATTTATTGAGCCAATGCGGAAGATTTTATTTATTTCATAATTTTCTATAGTTATGCCGAGTTCATCCAAAAAACAGTTTTTAATGAGTTTGATTAAATCCAGCGTCGTCTGCTCTTCTTCTGGTAATCCATGAATAATTATATTATTGCTCTTTTTTTCTCTCTCTAGAAGTTCCACCTTCTTTTCTAATTTATCTAATTTTTGTTTCAATATTTGGTTTTCTTCTAAGATGGGTTTTAATTTTTCATCCATTTTTTCAAGTATTGTATTAGTAACTTCAATTGTTTGGTTTTGCATTTCAATCCGCATCTTATCAAATAGTAATTGAAATTGTTCGTCCATTTTTTAAGTGTAATGGAACGTATTCTATTATTTTTAATTGTTGGCAACACTGAAGTGGCGCTGTGCGATGCCGTTTGACTTTTGACAACAATGTGACAGTGACAATTATGATGACATTGACAGATTTCTACAGTAGTTTGATGATCTATGGATATAATCAGATATAATAGTTCTAACCTCAAAGTTTTGCCAATGTTTTAGTCCAATCTTCTGTGCAGATCCAGCAAATGTTGCGATGTTTATTATCAAGATCACTCAATCGCAGTTATTTTTGGTTTGTGTAAAGTATTATTGTGGGATTTGTGGCCACAAACTATATAAATGCAATAATTTATCGGAGCACTGACACTGTGATGTTTGTTGTACGAGTACCGGAACCGGAAGTCAGGTTTAGATTAAAACATGCGCAATAAGAGGATAAACGACCCAATCTTTAGATTGAGATTTCATTCATCATTTAGAAGTTTGTTTTTTTTTATTGCTAGTAAGAGTAGCAGACCTGAATATTTGGAATTTATTTCAGCATAATACCTCGCGCGTTCCTGAGGAAAAGGGTCTTGACAGACGATAACAAAGTGATCCTATAAGGGTTCCGTTTTTTCCCTCTAAGATACGGAACTCTAAAAATGGCCAACAGTGTTCAATTCCGTTCTTTGAGAACGGATATAAATTTAAAAGGAGTGTAGTAGGTACCATTTATTTTATGCATAAAAAAGAAGCAATCACGTTTACTGAAAACTTCAATTTGTCGTTATCGCAGAGCTGCAATGCTCGAAGTTTTATAGCACTATAAATCTGTAATATCGTAAAATCCTATAGTTACTGTAAACTTAATTACAAGGTAAATAAAACTCTTTTCCTGATACACAGAACATTAATCCTGAAATCGACTCAACGCGATCCATGTTCAATTTATGGACTAGTTCGTATTGCTAGTCCGGCTACGAAATTAAAGTAGTGGCGGCCACTGGATCGACAGTACTAAATCGCCTGCGGAATGCAACCAGCGCATTCGTTGCTACCGCACAGAGGCGTAACGTGGAGTAAATTAGACGTGGGCGAAGGCACATCAGTGAGCTCTTTTCTTTCATGAATTTGGAAACGAGACAGCGACTTTTGCAACATAGTGTTCGACCACATAGGGCTTTGATGGCGCGTAGTGCTCCACCTACGCCTCAGGGAATTGTCAGTAACCGTATGGGCCCAACAGGCCATGGGTGATGCGAAAGAGATCCCCGGGGCGCTGTAACAATAGCAGAGCAAGAACAGGAGTGGGTTTTTAATCAGTTAAAGTCTGACACTATCTCCCGTTCCGCCTAAGAGCGGAGCGTCGTTGTTGCCATTTTTGTTGTTGTTGCTCAACGAAATAGTGGTCAAATGCGAACCTAACAATTATAAAAATTTTCTTGCTGATGTGTCTCTAATTATGGTATGACGAAAGGTTCGCTTGTGCGAGTCCCCTTTGGATGTGACGCTGTGGGCGAGGGTCTACTGCGCCCACGCCTAACTACGCTACTGCTACCACATCAATAATGTCCACTTCCTTCGAAACCATTGCCAATACGGAAAGGTTTTCTACAAACTAAATTATAGAGTAACACAAGCAAACGTAGCCGCAGCGTCGGGAAATAGAAAATCGATATGAGAATTAACTCACAGTTTCCCGGTTTGTAAAATTCTTCGTCTTATTATACCTACTCGTAAGACGGGAACACTTCCCGTCTTATACGATATTATTATTAGGGGATATTTTCTTGCTGTTATTTTATGCTACGTAATGGCGGGTTTTTTTAACCGACTTCTAAAAAAGGAGGATGTTCTCAATTCGAATGTTTGTATATTTTTTTATGTTTGTTCGCGCATTACTTCGTCGCTTGCCAACCGATTTGAAAAAATTTTTTTTTGGTGGGAAAGGGTATATTTCCCAAATAGTCCCATAGTCACCATCGATGATGGAATATTGGCGAAATCGAGGGAACTCCTAAAATTCAATTCAATTTTTTAGTGAAGTCAATAATTTTTATTTTATAAAAAGGTTTTTGAACATCGATGACTGTCGTTCTGGAAACGGAATAATAATGAGGTAGGAACTAAATATTGTGACGAGTGTAGTGTGTAGTAAATACGGCGTCGCCTCATGGTAGGAAATATGCATAAAAAAGACTTGTTATTTATTTATATGCACTAGTAAGAAACACTGTACAAAGGTGAATTTAATGCCTCAGGCATTTTCTGCCAGTCAAACTAAAGTGGTCCAGAAACAACAGTAGCAACGAGTCATCATCATCATCATATCAGCCGAAAGACGTCCACTGCTGGACATAGGCCTCCCCCAAGCGTCGCCACAACGACCGGTCCTGTGCGTCACGCATCCATCGGATTCCCGCGACCCTGACCAGGTCGTCGGTCCACCTTGTTGGAGGCCTTCCAACGCTGCGTCTTCCGGTACGTGGTCGCCACTCCAGAACCTTTCGTCCCCATCGACCATCTGTTCTGCGTGCAATGTGCCCTGCCCATTGCCACTTAAGTTTGGCGACTCTTCGAGCCACGTCGGCAACCTTGGTTCTCCTGCGGATATCTTCATTTCTGATGCGATCACGCAGGGAAACTCCGAGCATAGCCCTTTCCATCGCCCTTTGGGTGACTTTGAGTCTTCTTATAAGGCCCATTGTAAGCGACCACGTTTCGGAGCCATAAGTCATCACTGGCAACACGCACTGGTCATAGACTTTCGTCTTGAGACACTGTGGTATATTAGACGAGAAGACACCGCGCAACTTCCCAAACGCTGCCCAGCCGAGTCGGATTCGACGATTGACCTCTTTCTCGAAGTTAGACCTACCCAACTGGACCGTCTGTCCCAGGTAAACGTAATCGCCCACAACTTCGAGTGTAGAGTCTCCGATCTTAATAGGAGTGGGTGCTACATGGATGTTAACCATAACTTTGGTTTTGTCCATGTTCATTTTAAGACCCACTCTTTCGGAAGCTCTACTGAGGTCACCGAGCATTGTACTGAGTTCTTCCGTTGTCTCAGCCATGACTACTATGTCGTCGGCAAACCGAAGGTGAGTGATGTACTCGCCATTGATATTAATGCCTAGTCCTCTCCATTCCAGAACCTTGAAGACATCCTCCATTGCAGCCGTGAAGAGTTTAGGAGAAATAACGTATCCCTGCCTCACACCTCGCTGCAAAAGGATAGGTTTCGATGTTTGGTCTTGGAGTCGGACTGACATGGTGGCGTTTTTGTATAAACACTTCAGCACTTCGATGTACCGATAGTCAATCTGGCACCGTTGGAGAGACTGCAGTACAGCCCAGGTCTCGATCGAATCAAAGGCTTTCTCGTAGTCCACAAACGCTAAGCAGAGAGGCTGATTATACTCCTCAGTCTTCTGTATAATCTGCCGCAGCGTATGTATGTGGTCTACGGTACTAAAGCCTTTTCGGAATCCGGCTTGTTCGGGAGGTTGGAAGTCGTCGAACCTGCGTGAAAGACGGTTCGTGATGACTCTGGAAAACAGCTTATAGACATGGCTCAGAAGTGAGATGGGTCTGTAATTCTTTAGCAGGGCATTGTCGCCCTTCTTAAAGAAGAGTACCACCACACCTCTGCTCCATGCCTGTGGCGTTTTTCCCTCGAGGATGACGGAATTGAATAGCTTCTGAAGGGCCTTAAGGACCGGTTTTCCACCCGCCTTCAGGAGTTCGGCTGTAATTCCGTCCTCACCCGACGCCTTGTTGTTTTTCAGCTGCTTCAGAGCCATCCTAATCTCGTACAGGCTGACGTCCGGGATATCTTCGGTGTAGTGTCGAGTCAATCTAGCTCTTGGATCATTTGCTAGATTTGCAGCGGGTTTAGTGATAGATGTGTATAACTGCCCATAAAAGGTCTCGATCTCTCCCAGAAGCTCCGATTTGGCGGAAATGACTCTGCCATCGTCGGTCTTCAGTTTTGTTAGCTGGCTTTGTCCAATAGACAGATCTCGTGCAAAAACTTTAGAGCCCTCGTTCCGCTCAATCGCCTCCTTAATCCTTTCGGTATTAAAGCGACGAAGGTCGCGTTTCAGAGACTTTGATATCCGTCTATTGAGTTGCCGGTATCTGCACGCATCGTCTGAAGACTGCAGAATCATCTCACGCCTCTCCTTCATGAGCTCGAGGGTCGGATCCGAGAGCCTTTTTTTCTTATTTGTACGGTGAGTTTTGAAAAATTTAGACCCAACCGTGTGGACAGTTTCCACGAACCCATCATTATATTCGTCCACGGAGCTCCCTAGGCACTCGAAACGGTTGTGGAGTTCGAGCTGAAAGCACTCGGAGTTTTGGATCTGGATCTGTGCTGGACGGAGCGTAGACTTCACCAGTCGAGACCTTTCAAGCTTGATGTTGATGTAGCAACGAGTATCAACCTTAAAATTTCAGGATTCTGGGTCAATGGGAAGTACTCCAGAATTTTGGTTCTCTTGAGCGTAAACCTAAACAGCCATTTTTTTACGTTAACCCATTTTTTCCCCGTTAATTTAGAAGTTTTATTTTTTCACATCTTCAAGGAGCCGTAGATCTAAGATGGTTTTAATTTCAACTCCATACCTCTACGCCTTTCCGAGATAAAGGGTCTTGACAGATAGACAGACAAACGGACGGACAACAAAGTGATCCTGTAAGGGTTCCGTTTTTTTGCTTTTGATGTATGAAACAACCAACAAATGAGATATAACAAATTTAAACAAATATATCTGTCTCTGTCGCCAAAACGCCATTTTCTATTGCCACCGTACGTGTGTCATGGCCTTTGACGTCAAAGACTATGTCGTTCTATTCCATTCTATTCGTTGTTGATGAAGATATTTCAAAAATATATATTATATTTGTTTATTACATTTTATTATTGTCATTACATTTTATTACATTTGCTAAAAAACATTTAATTTATAAAATAAAATAATGGTATGCATTCCTTATTGTTACAATTTCGTTGGCGCCGTGAGACGTGGGGGCGCTCGCTCCGCTGTCCCCCGGTAAATACGTGTGTCGCAGCTGCTAGCGTTAATATTTGTCCGCTGCGAAACAAAGCCAATATCTGCGAAAGTTTAGGCGCGCCGCACCATTATTTATTCAGGGGCTCTTGCGTTTCTTAAACTTTTCGAGAGCTCCGTCGATATTATAAGGGAGTCCCGGCCTGGGGACAATTGGCCGCAATTTTCTCGCAAAGTAGAGATTTGCAAATTCGTTTTTTTTTTGTATTATGGACAAAAAGAATGACATAAGTACGTACCTGCTTTTCTTTAATGAGAAATCATCCTATGACGTTTCCCTGTCTAGGGCGCAGCATGTTAAGGTATACACGCTAGGGTATACCTGACAGGTTTGCCCGTACAGTTATACTTGTGCAAATCTGTCGACTGATACTGGCTTTTTTTAAGTGTCCCACTCCTATGTTTCCTCTTCGCCTTGAGTTTCAGGACCCCGGGGTTTCCTTTCGGACCACCCAAGGACCTTCTAAATTGTTGCGAAATAAATATAAAAGCCTGGTGTAACATTTATGCACCTTTTAGCAAGGGCTTTCGACGCGTTCTGTAAACGTCATCAAAGAGAACAGACGACTCCGGGATGAATTATGAATCCCCCCCCACATAGCGTATCATCAGTCACAGCTTCTGTTTCAACACGAACGCCGACGCGTCCTCCTTTTTTTCAATAACGAAAATTGATAATAGTTCCTCCGCTGTTGATTGAAAAATATCCAAATAAATTATTTTATAAAAACGGGTCTTGAACGTTTTTGATTCTAGCAATAATTACCTACCTATGTACCATTTTTTTTTTTGTAAAACCAGTAAATTGTCTAGAAACTAAAATAACTTTGTTGTATATTTTTGGATGGTTCTAATACAAACAGGATCCTATTCATAAAAATAGAAAATAAAATGATAGAGAGTAACCTACACACTTACCTATACTACCGACATATTGGCAATAACATAAAAGGTTTTTTTCAGCAAACACTCTCATGTTATTTTCACGGGTATATTGTAAAAGATCGTACAAAATCGCAGACAAAAGTTATAAAACCATAACTTGATTCGGTTCTATTATTCAAATGTAATAGTATTGATCGACGTACATGATTCTGAAATCGAGTATCTTTTACTGAAACATTTATATGCATGATCGAATAAATGAATATCTTTGCAAGAGTTCTTTGAAATTAATATTAAATATAGGTACTCATAGAGAGCTCCTGGTTTATGAATAAACTATGCTGAAAGAAATTTTCTTTTGATATTACATTTTAATTTGAATCCTTTCATGTAATAAGTAAAAATGGACTGGGGTTTTTCATTTCATATTCACCTTTTATCTGGCACAATTTCATTGTAAATTAATAACAGAAATAAATGCAAAAAAATACATTCAGTCTGCTCAGTTACTACGTTATTTTCCTGGAAACCATATTTATAATGGAGAACATTTGTTGTTCCTAGGGAACATTAAAATATTATTTAATATTTTA
This sequence comes from Mythimna lalbum, assembly GCA_949319445.1. Classification (NCBI taxonomy): domain Eukaryota; kingdom Metazoa; phylum Arthropoda; class Insecta; order Lepidoptera; family Noctuidae; genus Mythimna; species Mythimna lalbum. The sequence continues at coordinate 15,739,677 of OX439346.1, read as the reverse complement.
AAATTAGAACACAAATGAAGAGAAAAAGAAACGTCAAAGTTTGAATAAAGAACGCGAGATAAATAAAAGAATGAAACTGCGCGGTGTGTTATGACGTCACCGCGTGTAACGGGTGTCGCACGTTCGGTTCAGCTTCGAATGCAGACTGGCAGTAAATTTTAGACTAGCTGCGCATAAAGACTAAATCAATCGTATGGTAGTCTGTGGATTGAGGACTTTTTGTGTCTTGTCACCAGGTTTTCCAGCACTCGTAGAATTTTTGTGCTAAAATGGATCTACATAACATGAGTAATGGGACCTCGATACTTAATATATTTTTCTTTTACGAAATAGGGACAAAAAAAGGTTGGCTTCGTAAAAGTACTATTACCACCAAGCTTTTAATAACAAGGGGCAAAAAAGGAAGAAAAGAATTGTGATTCATTGAAACAAAACCATAAAAATAAGATTAAAACTGCCTGAGCTGAGCAAAATGAAATTTTATGATCCAACAGCAACTTGGAATTAGGATCCAAGAGTAATATCCACACAAGGTAAATAATTACCTCATATATAACGGAATGGGTATCTCCCGATAGATCACATAAGAAATATTATCCTGTTGCCCCGAAAACACAATGGTACTACATCTCCAATAAGTACGGATCACAGATCTTTGTCTTAGAAACATGTTCATGCCGTTTTGAATTCCTTTCGCAATATGAAGACCAAATTCTTTCGGTGTTATTGTTCATGGCACAATGAACGAATGTCTGAGGGTATCTGTTGTCTATTATTACACTCGAATCGTGCGAGTTAGTGAATGGAACGGTAATTTAGTGATTGTAAAAGGTTTTTGATATTTGTATATTCGTCACTTTTTTTATCTACAAAAATATTTAAAAGAGGTAAAGTATGTTTTTTTGTTTGTAGGAGGTAATCTCTGAAAGTACTGGTTCGATTGTGAACATTTATTTTGCACATCAATAAGGGGGTTCGGGGATCTTAAGAATAGTTTGCGTAATTCAGTGATTACACACGTGCAGTTTAGGAGTACATGCGCAATTGCCTCCTCCCATTCCAAGCATGCTCTACATAGTATTTTTTTTAAATTATTATTGATAGGCTTGCGTTTGACCACCATCTCGCCTGATGGTAACGTATTGTTCATATAACTACTGATCTATTCATCATAATTCCTGCAAAAAACGTAAATGGTTTGCTTATGATGTTTTTCCTAAAAGGCTCGATATGGCTCGATATGTTTCGATATAAATATTGATGGTTTCCTAAGTACGTTTTCCTGTAACTATAAAGGTAAAGGTCCTTACTGACCCGTTTCAAAAGTCCTTCCTGAATAGTCCATCAATCTGCTGAATAATGAATTTCCTTGACAGGAGAATGACATAAGAACAGAACCATTAACCATAACGTGTATACCGCGTACATCAAAAGGTTGGTACAATCTGCCTGCTGTGGTCTTTCCGTCTATTTATAATTTAGGAGTCTTCAAGGTAGAGTGATCAAGGCAAATAGGCGCTTAATAAGCTAGTGCGCCCACCATCAATGATTGCATCACTGCTTACCAGCAGGTGGGATCGCAGTTAAGCACTAAGAAGGCACCGGATAACCGTGGAATAAAGTACATTGACCTTTTCCTAATACAGAGATATTAGGAAAAGGTCGTAGGTACCCGAAAAACAAACAATGGGTTGCTTTTCATTACTAGATCATATAAAGGATCACGATATACGTCGATTCAAGACAGCTTTATGTCTTTATTTCTGTTTTTGAAATTAAGAATGTCAACAAATATAGCAGGGTCAATGACCGTTATTCCATGGTTATCTGGCACCTTAGTTTATATAACAAAAAAAAAAAAACATTGAGACTAAAAATCACTTTCCAAACTGACTTCCACGACAGAAATTTCCCCAGAACCTTTCAAACGGAACATTACAAAGCGCATTCCCAGACGAACTTTCACAAAGACTTGTACTACGATGCCATGTCGCACGGAGGACGGGAGTGATGTCTGACCGTCTCACTGTCTGCCCAAGACATCGGTTAACAACTGAGCATTCAACTAAGTTGTCACTGGGAGAATTCTGTTTATCAACATTGTATAAGTATTTGCGAGATAAGCGCTTGCCCAAGATCTTGTGCCGCTGAGTTTATAAGCAGTACCTACCTAATAAATATCTACACTAAAATATAATAAAGAGATAAAGTTTGTTTTTTTGTTTGTAGAAGGTAATCTCTGAATCAGAATGAATGGATCAGAATGTTGGGCTGTGAAAAAGAAGGATGAAAAAAAATTACATGTAGCGGAGATGAGAATGTTGAGATGGATGTGTGGTGTGACGAGAATGGATAAAGTGAGAAATGGGCATATTAGCGGAAGGAATTTCTAAGAGAATAGGAATATATAGGAATTTCAAAAAAAAATTCACCAGTAGAAAGCTACTTTATTCTTGGGTGACATGGGCTATATTCTATGTACGCGGACGAAGCCGCTGGCAAAAGCTAGTATATAATACTGGTAATCCGCCGCAGTTTTACCTGTCTTGTTTTGTTTTAATGATATAAACCAGTGCTTGACTGCGTTCCCACCTGATGGTAAGCAATGCAATCGTTGATGGCTAGACGCACTAGTTTATTAAGAGCCTATTCACTCTAGCCTTGCAGAGTCCTAGATTATAATTGGACGGGAATACAGCTGCAGTCAAATTGAAACGAAGATTAAAATATCATCAAACTTTAACATTTAAAACGATCTGGACAGTTTTACTTGAGGTTTACCATGACGTTCAAAGTAAGATTGTTTAAATATTGTTTCAGTGTAGGTAAGAGATGACGCTACACAACCTGTATAGCTCTGTCTCTTACCCACACTTAAACAAGATTAAAACAATCGTACTTTAAACGTCATAGTCTAGGTCTATATCATGAATTGATCAATTTCTAAGATAACACAATGACACTATTCCTATGACTTTGGCAATGTTCCTAGACACATACCTTGACTCAGTCTGCGCACAGCATAACTTAATGTCACTTGAAGTGTACTTAGCCAAACTTAGGGTCTATTTGACGCTAGGAAACCTCTAAGTGTGAGCTACACCTGAAGGCGTGTAATGGCTCCTGTCATTATTTGTATCGAATTCTAAAGTTTGTTGGACCAACTCAAAGTTCAACGACACAGCTTGTGCCATTAAAGGTAATTTATGGAAGGAGTAGAAATTTATATTAGACTAGTTTGTTACCGCGGCTTCGCTCACTTGGCTTATTAATATGATTTTTTCAAGAAAATTATATAATTAGCCTTTGGCACTGCTTTGTATATTTTCATATGACCATAAGACTTTCAGAAGTCAGATCAAAAGGCAATTTCAAATTAAAAACAAAAAAAAATCCACGTAACACTCCTAAATAAAAGTTTTAAAATACGGCGTCGAAATATTCCGTCGCATCTGCATCATCGACTGCCATAAAACTGGGGCATTGCAACTTTGTATGACAATGCTTAATCTTTTGCCAAGGTAAAAGCCAGCCCTTGGGTCATATTGTACATTTTGATACAAGTGGAGAATGTTTATTATTGCAACCAAGGCAGAATTCGCTCGTGCTGCAGGATGTTATAAAGCCAAGTGCTTAAGTAAAAAAAAATACACGTATAACAAACGACGATTTTAAGAGTTTGCACACTTTTCCGCACCAGTGTGGGAAATAGTAAATTGAGTGCCTAAAAGTGACAACAATAGCAGCGAGTTTTTGAGTATATTGAAAAATATTTAAATAGTGTATATGGACCCCACGGCCCAAAGGTTTTAATTCTAATCGGCTCGAAAGTGTTTCTACCGACGATATAAGTGATATTTAAATTGAAGGAGCGGAACCGGTGACGGATGAAATTAATCTCGAACAGGTCCAATGAAATCGTTTTTCGCCTGATTGATTGATTGATGGCCCAGTTGGAAACTGATTCAACTGTTTTTGTACCGCCCAGCAGGCTTAGATAAATGACTGTTCTGTTAGTGTTCCCGCCAAACGCTAAGTATAAAATGTATGATAATGACATTTACCTATAGAGACGTCAGATGACAAATGACGTGGGGAGTTTTTGGCGGGATTTCTTCAAGTGAAGGCCAGTGTCTGTTGATATTGTGATGTAAAATTGGTGTAATTTTTATATCTCAAGTGTCTGCGCAACTGAACAATATGTGGAATCATTGAAACAGGCGCAATCTAGGTAAAATTGAGCTGAGCATTTTATTACGGTTTTGGCTCACTCAGCAAAGTTTACCGAAAAGGTTGACTTGATGATATTTATTGCAAAAACATTAGAATGTGTACTCTAATGGCCAATCTAATCCATATTCTAATGGCCAAAAAGTTTACTATTCATACGAAACTTGGCTTAAAAGACTTAGTATCCAAGCCAAACGCTTTACAAAAAAAAAACAAGTGACTAGGTAATGTCAATGCAAAGATTTTTTAGAGGATATATAAAATCTTTGTGTCAATGTCGATGATATGCGTTTGGCGACAACGCTAACCAAAAAATTATTTGATTGTTAAATGAAAAAAGTCATGTTCCAGTGAATGTACATAGAATGCGGTTCGCGAGGCTTCATTTCTGTTTATTGCGCTCCGGACTCAATATTTACGACTAGTTTCTGATTTTTTGTGTATTTGTTTTATTGGAAAACGTTCTGGCGCCTACTATTAAAGTTAATTTAAAACACATTGTGTTGCGTTGCTATACCCGCTTGTTGGACAAAACATATTAAAACAATAGTGCTATCTCGTGCATCTCTGCTTGTTGGCTATTCATAATTGTTACAATAGAGTAAGTTACAACTAACACAACGATAGCGTATTATGTTCCGTATCTAAACAACACCCATGATATCTAAGTTATGATTGCGTTTGTAACTTATTTAGATCCTTGCTTATTCCCCTCACCTTCTCTGTGTCCTAGCTTCACCCGTTTTTAAATCCCAACCACGAAACTGCTTCCACTGTATTCAAATGAAGTGAGGATAGCATATAAAAGAGATTTTCGTTGAGTTGATGCAGCTCTGCAGTATTGCTCAGGCGCTTTGCGCTAAAACTTCACACCAAGCATTCAAATGGGATTTTGAGTCCACATCTACGAGAGTATGATATTGCCCATTTAAACGTCAGATGGCATCCTCGGCTACTTAAAAGATTTTATTGTTTTATTGATACAAAATAGTGCTAAACTGCGATCCCACCCAGCAATGATGCAATCGTTGATGGTGAAGCGCACTAGTTTATTAAAAGCCTATTCACCCTAGTCTTGAAGATAAGTTAAATTGTTTAAGTGTTTGTGGTAAATTGTTTTAGTCCTTCGATGTAGATGAGGCGAAACCGCCTTGCCGCTGTGAGCGGGAGCTAAGCGTGGGGCGGCGAGCGGTAAGAACAAAAGTATGTGAATGTTTAAAGCACGCCACGAGACGCCGCTCATAGCGCCCTGGGCCCTTACCGATGACGCCCCGCTCGCCGCGCCGGCGCCGCTCACTACTAAGACCGAAGGCACGAAGGCCGTTAGTCCGGTCCGTAAAGGTATCAAACAATGTAAGAAGAAAAGACAACTTTATTGTAAGTATATCGTAAGAAGTACCTAAGTCGTTCTCTAAACTTTTTACCACGACTCCTAACATACCAAGTTTGTAGCCCAGAGCTTCTAGAATGTTCTGTGTAATTTCCTAATGAGTTCCAAAATTACATATCTTTTCTTATCATAAGTCTGGGTAACATGGAGTCATTAATTATACTTTCTTACATAGTTAAGAATCTTCGCCTTCAAAGTAACGAGCTGAAGTAAAATCAATATTGATGGTCTCGCTCACAAAATAATCTCCGGGTTGAATTAGGTCAACGTAGTAACGTATTCAGAAAATGAACAACAACTTGAATTTCAATATTAAAAAACAATACAAAACTCCAGTAAACTTTAAAGTCTTGAGCAGCGAAGCTGACGGTAACGCTGCCGAGTTGGTGGCCTATTTTTTTTCTACCGGTTGCATTTCGGGAAGTGTGCGTCGGAATTCCATAAGTACCTAATTCTGCCAAGCTCGTTCCATCATCAGACCATCAAACGTATGGCGATACACCACTGTACACCGGTACATAGTGGACATCCCACTCATATGCACAAAATATTTTGGGAACACATCCTACTAATATTATAAATGCGAAAGTTTGTATGTATGGATAGATGTATGGATGTTTGTTACTCTTTCACGCAAAAACCACTAAACGGATCTCGATGAAACTTGGTAGACGAGTAGACCATATCCCAGAATAACACATAGGATACTTTTTATCTTGGGATTATGTACTCGGGTGAAGCCGTGGGCAAAAGTTAGTTCATTTTAAGTATAACTACTGAAATTCCTTGCCGGAGTCTGTGATTCCTGACAATGACGTTACTTCTAGGCATGCGTGCTCCACCTTCGACTACATCATCGCTTACCATCAGGAAGATAGTGGTCAAGCACAAGTTTATCAAAAATAATAAAAAAGCTTGCCATAGTAGGTACTTAATTCATGAATCCCCAAGCGACCACCGGTGGCCGCGCATCTATTGTCTTACTATTGTGTCTCTGATTGACGGTATCTGAAGGGTTAATATTGTTCCTAGAGGTGTTCGGTAGCTTGAACAAGTTTTTTTTTTCGGTGGGCAAAAATCATCTTATAACAACCCCCGCTCTTGGGTGGAGCGGGAGATAGTGTCAGACTCTTACTGACTAAAAACCCACCCCGTTCCTTCTAGCCTCTTCATACCGGGGCTCGAGCTTCTTTTCAGATAACCCTGGCCCCAGTAGGCTTCGACCCAGCTGGCCCCTCCTGTTGCTGACAACTCCTTGAGGCGCGCGGGAACAGTGCGCGCCGTCAACGTATTGGGCTCGGTCCGGACAGTTACCGGACGATCGGACAGTGAGCTACCCATGGCTAGCCGTCCGCGAGCCCGCGTCTACGGTGGCCGGAAATCGGGATCGGAATCACGGTGGCGGCGGCGAGGGCGCCGTTGCCTGATGCGGTCTGCCTCCTCCTTTGCTAGCATTACTTCTTCAACTCTCACAATACAATTCTTGGGTATACCGACGGGTGAGATTGAGTTATTAATTTAACCTTTCGAATACCCTAATTAAAGACACAATTGAAAGACAATAAGAGAGCGAACGCTAGCGATTGCTTAAGGTTTAATGGATTAAGTTACTATTGATCAGCAACTCGTTTATAAATGGCATGTGTTTTCATGAAAAGTTCAATTATATAAGCTCTAGTAAAAACTTGAGACAAATCCTTAGCTTGGCGTAAAGGCTTAAAGTATTAACTATTACAGCGAAGACTTTTTCATTTTGAGTGCGCCTTAAGCAATTTGTTTTCGTTACTTTGAACTTCTCATTACTTACAATGTCTCCTACAAAATTGTACGAGGCTTTTCTATCTTGACTAGCATATTATTAAGCCCCAAAAAAGGCTGAACTTAAATACTAAGATGTATTTTCCAGACACGTTTCGCGTAATAACGAAATACTAAACGAACCGGTTTTGAGTCCCGTTGGGTGAGCAAATGTGTATGTTACAAAATGTTGTTTATCTACAGTTTGGTAGAGTCAGTGTTTAGTCACGTAGTGGTCACGTGCTGCCGTGTTCCTCGAGAGTGTTGTGGGAAATGGCTTTGTTTCTCCTGAAACGTGCCAAGAGTGCTGTAAAAGAGGGCACTGGTGCATTTCAACACGGTTTTACCAGAAGTCCCTGAGTCCCTTTTCATATTAAAAGCAAAAGACTATTACTGTTTTGTTCTTGGAAGGACTCTTGTATTCTTTGTATACGAAATACACTGACATTTCACTTACAAAAAAAAAAAAAAAACCTCCAAATAACTCGCGATTAAACATTTAAAAAATCCTATTTTACAGTTTGTTGAACCGATTTTAACTTTTATTTCGTAGGCATAAGGATGCCAGTAAAAGCAAAAAAGTGGTTACAATACCAACTATTTACTGCAGCCGCCATTTGATATTATAATATAACATCTTGTCCAGTTTTTACTTTTTGGATACGGAACCCTAAAAATCAAACGAGCCACTAACAAATTAAAAAGAACAAAGTGAGGTTACTGCTGTGTCTCAAAGAAAAATCAAAGAATGTTAAATAAAACTATATTTAGAACTATATTTCAATTTACTTATGAATTTTGTTTGTTTCAAATCTCAAAACTTGTCGAATGATAATGAAAATTAAATTGATAGTAGATAACTTAACTTGCTTTAGCTTTTTAGCTCTGTTCAGTATATTATCTTTTAATTATCTTCCAGAAGGTGTAAAAAGTAGAGTATCCAATACGGAGATAAAGCTATCTTTGTCTTGGGTGGCTTGAATTCCTCACTTCACTCAGGGTTCCGGATTAAGACTTAGCAACCTTCGTTTCGTTCGTAATTCAACATGCCACCCGCGACTTAAAGACACTGCTTTATCTCCTAGTCACATTATCTACTATTTTATCCTGGGCGTAACTTCCCTTGGGATAATCGACATTCACATAGGCGAAGCCACTGGTAAAAACTAGTCCACACTAATATTAAAAAACTTTTTTGTTTGTTAGAGGTAATCTCTGAAAGTACTGGTCCGAATGCCAAAATTTGTCATCGATAGAAAGCTGCTTTATTCTTGAGTGATATAGACTATACATGTTCATGGGCGGAGCTGCGGGTTAAGCTAGTAAGCAGTAATTCTATCCACAAATATAATAATGTGGTCGATGGATGCGTCGGTCCAATTTTAATAAAGTAAAAGCTACCTATATAATTTCCATGTGGTTTTCTTTATTATCTGAGTTGCGGGTTCATAACAATATGTTTATATTAAAAAGGAAATTGGATATTCCGACTCTGTTTTGTTGGTTGGAGTAAATTTTAGTAGGTACAGATGGTTCGTATACTTGTTTAGTGTAAATTAGTATGGATGTTTTCGAGTCGTTTCACATTACATTCTCACACTAATATTACAAAGGCGAAAGTTTGCGATTATGTGTGTATGTCTGTTACTTCTTTGCGCTCGAAAGGCTGAACGGGTTTGGATGAAATTTGACACACGGGTAGACCGTGTCCTGGAATAACACATAGGATACTTTTTTGTCCCGGGAGTATGTTCGCTCGGGTCAATTTTCTCCTTTCACACGGGTGAAGTCGCTGGTAACAGCTAGTTGACGTTTTAGTACTAAACCCGTCTAGGTATCCGACTGAAAGATTGGTATCTATAGTCTTGAAAAGATCGCTTTAAGATCATGAATAAAAACTATTAAAAAAAAAACAAAACAAATTGTGCTGAACTGTAATGACCAAACTAAAAAAAATGAGGTTACATAGTCTTATATCGTGAAAAACACGGCTGTTGTATTAATCCAAAAGCTTTCTTGTTCGTAATCTGTGAGCATATAAACGGCTTTTTTCGCGAAGTTTTTGTTGCGAACTTTTTGTGTGTTAGCTCGAAGAAGAAAGCGATATTACATATAATAATAGGTCGCGGAAAACGAAAGTCATTCCGGCCGGCTGATCACGAAGGTTGGCTTTCATGGGCTTCTGTAGGCTACGCCAGGTAAAACTTACGGTGATTCGTGAAGCGAATTGTTTTAAAATTAACTTTATGGAAGTAGTAAACTAGTAATATTCTTGAATAGATCCGTCGTATAGATTATTGTGTACAACGATCGTAGACTCACTAACTACCTGTATTTTTTGCCAAGGACGCCATTTTACAAGTCATTTAAAGTTGATTCACTGATATTTTACCTCTATTGGTCTTGTAATACAGTTTCGTGAAGCAATGACATTAGCATCTTGAGTTAAGTTCGGCTTACATCATAAACTACGTTGTTTTGCCGACTGGAAGCAAATAAATAAATAACTTGAGTACATTGTTTCAGGACAAGAATGTGCGCACATATCTTTGAGTTGCTGGCTCATCGCCTCTGCAAAAAAATAAATAGAAATTCTGTTCTTATATTCCCTAGTCACTTATTTCATCACAGTTTGATGTTCTCTTAGTGTATTGCGGTGTATAAGTAATATTCAATATTAAAGCCAAAACTCCAATATACCTTTGAGCTCGTGTCTCACCTATAATGCCTAATATACATGAGAAAATTAAGCATCGACCTCGGGGAAAATAACGACGGCCGGGTTCTCTTGAGCATGTTATAAGTGTTGGTAAACTATTAAGTACTACACTATCGATAAAGTCAATATTTCGCAAGTGCGTGGTGGCAGGAGTGCGACGGGAAAGTTTACCGTGTACCCTCCATTAAATGCGGCTACATTCGATACAGCCCGCCCCTGAAAGTCGAATCGAAAAGTCTTGAGACGAGACATTGTGCTACCCGTCCGCCCATCCGCTCTTTTAAGGGTTATCAAAAATACAACAGTTTCAAAGTTACACGAAGTTTTATAGTTTCTGAAATTGCTTTCCCTTACACGACATAAAGTGGGACGTCTGCAACTAATACAATACTTAGGTCACAGAGTCCAGAGTAGCGTTTAAAGTTATGTCTCTTGTCTCTACTGTTGCTTTGTGTCTTATACAGTAGCTAGGTTTGCGATGAGCGCATTATATAGATCTTAGATTGCTACTATAAAACAAATTCGTGGGGGTAGTTTTATAGACATGTTATAGTGTAGATAGTTTTAAAAGTGGTTTCTTACTGCTTTCTGAGTAGGATTTGAAGTAGAGTAAAATAAAGTTGTTGGTCGTTCGACAATAATACTGCCCCTGATAGTTAAAAAGACGTATCTAACAATAAGTAAAAACGGATAAAAAGAAGTTTTAATTAATGAAACGGGAAATCGGGCCTTTTTTCCTTGTGTTAAAACCACACTGGAGTGTTAGCAAAATATTAAAAATACAGGCAGATGCGCTTTTTTTCTTGATTCCAGCAATGTTTAAAACTTAAATTTGGAAAAAATGTTAGATGCGTCTTTTTTACTAACGCGGGCAGAATGACACATGGCTCTGAAACATGGTCGCTCACATGGGCCTCAGAAGACGGCTGAAAGTCACCCAAAGGGCAATGGAAAGGGTTATTATTTTATGCTCGGAGTATTCTTGCGAGATCGAATCAGAAATGAAGATTTCTAGAATGAAGAAGAATCGCCAAATTTAAGTTACACTGGGCAGAGCACACGCTTGCAGAATAATTAATGGTCGATGGGACCGAAAGGTTCTGAAGTGGTGACCGCGTACCGGAATCTGATGTATGCGAGACGCATGGGATCGGTCATTGTGGCATCACTTGGGGAAGGCTTGGTCTGACCTGACACTGCTAGAGCAATGAATGTCTTTCGCCAGAAATGATAATGACGAAAAAAAAAATATCGCGTAGTGTCATTTTAGAGCCTTTTTTTTTTGTTAATTGCTATTTATGTTTTCGTCTTATCTTTTTTTGTCTTTTGCTCAGTATCAGGCTTTGAAAAAGCTTTTCATGTTGATTTACAGTCAGACAAATACTCTATCAAGATTGAAGATAAATCCTTTTTCCTTTTTGGGATCAAAGGACTGGAAAAAGAAGGGAAAGGCGGTTTTATTAATTAGCATTCTGTGTACTGACTTCGTTCGTATTTTTTAAACATAAATGACTTCAAAGAAAAATGACGGGTTTACTATTCGTATAGGTGGGTACACACTTTTGTGTAAAACTAGCTGACTTGGCATAAGTTCTTTTTCCTTATGTATAAAAAAGTATTATAATTAATCGAAACAAAAATAGCGACTGAAAAAATGAGGGGTAGGACGATGAAAAATCTTTATGACCTATTTATTATCATACCTGCCCAATCATCATCTTCCTGCCCTTGTCCCGTTTTATTTGGGGTCGGCGCAACACGTTTTTTTCTTCCATTCTGTCCTGTCACTCGTCACGCTATCACTAACTCCCTTTTCTTTCATATCACTTCTCACACAATCCATCCATCTTTTCTTTGGCCTCCCTCTCCCCCGCCGTCCATCCACATGTAAACTCATAACTTTTTTAGCAACATGCGTTTCGTCCCTCCTTTTCACATGACCATACCAAGACAAACGATTTCCTTTCAACTTTTCAGTCACTGGCGCCACTTTCAAACTTCCCCTAATATACTCATTTCTCACTTTATCCATTCTTGTCACACCACACATCCATCTTAACATTCTCATCTCTGCTACATGTAATCTTTTTTCATCCATCTTTTTCACAGCCCAACATTCTGATCCATACAGTACGACAGGCCTTATTACGGACTTGTAGATTTTACCCTTTAACTTGAGGGGCATCCGTGGGTCACAAATGGTTCCCGTGACCTGTCGCCATTTCATCCATCCTGCGTTGATCCGATGTGTTACATCCCGGTCTACCTCACCATCCCCTTGGACGAGCGACCCTAGGTACCTAAAGTCGGAACAGATCGGTATGGGCGTTCCGGCGAGAGATAAAGGCACAGGATTGGAGAGACCGCCGAAATCGCAGAACAAGTACTCTGTTTTGGTTCTGCTCAATTTCAGGCCAACACTCTCCAGTCTGTGCCCCCACACCTCCAATCTGTTCTGGACCTCAAGGCCACTCTCGGCAACCAGAACAATGTCATCGGCAAACAACATACACCAAGGAGCCTCTTCCTGGATGTCCGACGATATCATACCTGCCCAATAATATAAAAAAATTGAGTAAGTGCGAGTCGGATTCGCGCACTAAGAGTAAATCTTTGAGAGTATCAAAATATAAGTTTTTTTTTTTGCGACATAAACAGCCGTATCTTTTTTATTCGTTAACTTAGACGTTTAATTTTTTCACAGCTTGAAGGGACCGCAGAATTTCAACTCAATACCTCTACGCGTTCTTGAGATAAAGTCTTGACAGACAGACCTGTGGCCCGTGAGCGGAGGCATTGACTTGTAAAGGTTTTTACAAATTTAGTTATGTTTTTGATGGCATTTATATTTATATATTTGATATTATTTAGGTGTTACATAACCATAATGATATATGATTGAGTGCTCAAAGTCTTCAAGAGTTCTAGTTTCGACAGCAACTTTTATAATTTCTTTTCCAATAATATTACTTAGATCAAATATCGAGACTTAACAAAATTGTCTGGAGTTTGAACAAGTTGTACCTCTAGACGGTCTGAAAGTTGGATAGTTCGCGAAAATCAAGTAAACAACACCCCTTGACAAGTTTCGCTAAAGACTTGCGTCGAATTCGTAATTCTATACAGAACTTGAAATGAGGGAACGTGTGTATTTTGTTACGTAAGTTATCGTATCGTTTTGAGATTGTTCAAAAGAGTTACCGTCGCCCTGGAACGCAGAGGTCTATTGAAAGAATTCAGGTGGGTTGGCCTTATTAAGGGGATGCAACTCGACATACATTTATGCTAGCAAAGGAGGAGGCCGACCGTATCAGGCAAAGGCGCCCTCGCCGTCGCCGCCGGGATTCCGATACCGATTCCGGCCACCGTAGACGCGGGCTCGCGGACGGCGAGCCATGGATAGCTCGCTGTCCGATCGTCTGGTAACTGTCCGGACCGAGCCCTAGACGTCGACGGCGCGCACTGTTCCCGCGCGCCTCAAGGAGTCCAGCTGGGTCGAAGCCTACTGGGGCCAGGGTAATCTGAAAAGAAGCTCGAGCCCCGTTATGAAGAGGCTAAAAGGAACGGGGTTTAAAAAAAAAACTTGACATACATTTGTACTGTTTTTCATACAACCGCTCTTACGCGATTACTAACTTTGTTGTTACTAAAAACCCAAATCAATCAAGTTCTGTAAACAACAAAGTTCTCAGAAAACCAAGTCTTGGTTGTTAAAATTGAAATTATTATAACTAAACTACATTATAATAGCTGAAGTTACAAATTTAAAAGTTGATTTCTGGAGTAAACAACAAACAGTCGGTATTTAATCTGAAAATAAATGGTTTTTTAAATAATTATGCACGCAGATTGGGTAATTCAATTTCGTCTAGTGGATTTAAATTTTTCGCCATTTTTTATTTATATTCATAGGCAGACAATATTAATTGAGTACAAAGACATGACGCCATCACGACAAAGCTTATTCACCAAATAGGAGTAGATAAAACCGGTCAAGTGCGAATTGGATTCGCGCAGAAAGGGTTCCATACCGTCCGAAGCAAAAAATGGCAAAAGCCACCGTTTGCTGTATGGGAGTCCCACTTAAATATTTTATTATGTTTTTAGTATTTGTTGTTATGGAGGCAACAGAAATACATCGTCTGAAAATTTCAACTATCTAGCTATAACGGTTCATGATATTCAGCCTCCCCCTCCCTCTCCCTAGCCAAGTTACAACCGTTTCCCTTGCGTCGAACGCCTCGAGTTGGCCACGCCCCCGATTCTTTTGTTCTGACCCAGTCACGTGGTCAGAATAAAGCGTTGAGATTACGTCACTCCCGTACTTTTGAAGTTTTCTACTAGCATTAACGATTGCAAATTATAAACTAGGCTGGAGGTACTGGTGACAGACGGATAAACAGACAGACAGACCGATGGACTAACAGCGGAGTCTTAGTAATAGGGTCTCGTTTTACCCTTTGAGTAGGTACGGTATCCTTTCCGTGCATAAAGAATAAATGATAAGTTTAGGGAAAAACGATTCACAAATATATGCGTCAAGAGAAGGAGTTCTGTAAACAGTAATGTAGCTATCAACGTAAACGAGTAAGAAATGGATTCTTCAACTTCAAACGGCGTATAGTAAGAAATTGCATACAATATTCAAGAATCTAGTTCAGTTCCAGAGAGGCGAGATGTATGGGTGCCTATATTACACTATTATTAAGGCGAAAGTTTGTGTGTATGAGCACAAAATATATAAGTGCAGAAGTCAATCTACACACAAAGCGCGCTCGAGCGACGCACACATAGATACCGCTCACGGCCACGATGTCACGGTAGCGTCTCAGACCACTCGTCGAACAGTTCCGGTTCAAATGCTCATTAGTGTGCGTCCACCGAGCGTAGGTATAAAAAGTGAAGTACACACATGAGACTGTCTTCTGTACATAACTATTTTGTGGTATGAGTCTGTGTATGTTTATTACTTCTTCGCACTTTAACTAAGGAATTCGACAAATCTTGATACTTGAATAGACAATGTCCTGGTGTAGCACATAGGATACTTTATATACCGCGAGGTTTTTTTTTATTATAGGTGGCAAATCATCCGATGACATCTTCCACTTGGGTGGAGCGGCCGTGTCAGACTTTTACTGTACAAAACCGACTCCAGTTTCTTCTTTGCCTCCGTTCCAGGGCCCCGAAGTTCTCTTCCACACAACCAGTAGGCTTCGACCCTGCTCAACGCCTAAAGTTTTGCTGAAATCTCTTTGAGGCGCGAATGGAACACTACGTGCCGTCGACGACATTGACTCGGTCCCCATACTGCGCTATCCATTGTCTGCCGTCCGCAAGCCTGCGTTTTATTCTAGGAGTATGTTTCCTTGGAAATAAAAGTACTGTTATGCAAGCGAAGCCAATGGCAGCAGCTTGTACACTATATTTTACAGTGCAATGAGAGATGTAGCAAGTATTCCTTGCCACGCTTGCTACGCCGTCGCTATATGTGACGTAACTATTTGAAACTTGCACTAAGATTTGCTCGGTTGTTCTCGAAACTGTGTGTTCTTGATCTCTGGTTATAAACTTCTACGCTAAATTACATTGTCTACTTGTGTGCCAGATACTGTCCAAATCCGTGAAGCCATTTTGGCGTAATTGTTTGACAGACAATTTAGCTAAGATATTATATTATTCTTACTGTTTCTGTCCTAAATGTAATTGAAATGTGAGTGCTGTAACCCCATTTTATATTTTTTACGCAAATCAAGCACTGAAAAAAAAAACTTTTACGTCTATTTTTTAAATCATCATCATCGTCATTTCAGCCGATAGACTCGCCCAAGTGTCGCCACAATGATCGATCCTGTGCGTCCCGCATCCATCGAACAATTCAATTTTATTTTTAATTGCATTTGTCGAAACGACAAAAATTTACAAAATAAACGGGTGAAACACATTGCTTGGGCAATAATTACTTTGACTTACTATATTATTTATCACGTAATTATTATTGACTGACTGGCCTGTTGGTCTAGTGGTTAGTGACCCTGACTGCTATGCCGGAGGTCGTGGGTTCGATTCCCACCCAGGACAAATGTTTGTGTGATGAGCATAATCATTTGTTCTGTGTCTGGGTGTAATTTATCTATAATACGTATGTATTTAGAAATATATAAGTATGTTTATCAGTTGTCTAGTACTCATAACACAAGCTCTGCTTAGCTTGAGACTAGACGGCGTTGTGTGATAGTTGTGGAAAAAAAAAATTATTAGTATACTATAGTCGGAAACAAAAAAAAATATTTTTTGAGTGTGCGATGAGAGAAAAATACCTCTTATCAATATCCTCCTTTATTACTTAAAATACTATAGCATTTTAATATTTATTGTACAGCCTCTAAAAGAAGTCTAACAACCAACTTAGAGAGGTAATCCTATCTTTCAAGCTTCTTGTCTTTTCAGGAAACATAAACTTGATGTTACGTTAGGTATTAAGATCTCAAACAACTTGACTAGACTAATATGAAAATTTACGTCCAAAGCTTTTGCTTATACACAGCTTCTTTTACTAAGCCTTCCAATATTACTGTTCATATATGATACATTGTCTGCAGGTAGCAACAGAACTTTATTCTGTGTATTGTGTATCAGCACATTTAGCCTTTTCTTTTTCATAAGAAAATATCAAATGATTACTTTCACTCTTGGTGGAGTGAAAGGGAATATCAGACTTAAGGGTTTATTACACTACGCGTTATTCAGCACACGATATTCAGACTCGTCTTATTTTTAATTCCGAGTGAGTCAGTCTGACCTTTAGTACACTACGCGACACGACGCGACATAGACTAAAACTGTCTAAATATCGAGTGGTGTAATTGAGCCTTTTAGATGGAACTACACTTCCCACACGTGTGCCACACATGCCAATCTGAGCACTCCATACATTTTATATGGAAACTAGACTTGTAGAGCTACACTTGATACACGCCACGCGACGTCGTTCGACGTATAAATCAGGCATGTTACACGTGTGCGTCGGTCTAATGTAGTTTTAGCTCTACGACTAAAACTCGCAGTGGTCCTTCACTAGTCCATTATAGTCTGTTTTTTTTTATTATTATTATTGATAGGCTTGCGTTTGACCACCATCTCACCTGTTGGTAAGCGACGATGTGGTCGACGATGGAACACACTTGCCTAGAAGTAACCTATTCACTCTTGACTTAAAGACCCCTAAGTTGTAGCTATCAGGAAACACAGACTCCGGCAGGGAATTCCACTCCTTGGCTGTACGCACAATAAATGTGTTCCCAAAACGCTTTGTGCGTATGGGTGGAATGTCTACCATGTACCGGTGGCGCAACGCCGTTCGTCTTGTGGTCCGATGGTGGAACGGACTTGGTGGAATTAGATTGTGCAATTCCAGTGCACACTCCCCGAAATGCAGACGATAGAAAACCGACAGGGCAGCAACTCGACGACGATGCTCAAGACTTTGGAGCTTCGACTCTACAAGTGCATCATTGCCAATGATTCTCTTGACTCGCCTCTCAATCGACTCCAGGGCATCAAGCTGGTATTTGGCATACCCATCCCAAAGATGAGAACAGTCTGTCAGTCATGAGAACTGTCTAAAAAGTCAACCGACTTGGAAATTTTGTATAATATTTAATCATTTAAAAAATAATTATATTCGATACTTTTTGTAAGGTTCTTCTATTAGTAAATAATGATCAAGATCTCTTTATCAACTTTAATTATTGAACCAGTGTTGACTACATCAGATTTCATTATATCTTAATAATTACCCAAGTCGTTTGACTTTTTAGACAGACTCTACGAGTGCCACGGTAAGTCCTTCGAACAAGCCGCAGTAGCATTCTTAGACCTGCCATTTCTTTCCTTATCTTAATAATTTGATAATAATATTGTATTTCAAACAAAAACATCAACAGCCCGAAGGCAAGGAATGTTTTTATTCCAAAAAGATTCGTAATTTTATTTTCAAAATGATGTGTTGTAGGTACGTATCTGTGTGTGTCTAATAAATATATTTTCTGTCTTTAATTAACTAACTTAAGATTCCTTGAAATCACAGACTAAAGAGACACGTGTAAAGACTTTGTGTTTTTACGGAAATAATTATTTTCACAGCCCAATAATACCTTCTTTACGTATATACTTAGCTTTCTTTACAGAGATAGATTCTAAGAAATACTCTAATATATAAATTTCTACTTAGTATCCAAGGAGCAAACGAAGCCCTCCCCTTAGGAGAGAAAACTTTTCTGATAACAGAAAGTACGGAACCAAGGAGTGTCTACTGTGTAATGAACTTAACGGTAAGGGTCGGCTCACACAGAGGCATAAAGCTTCACACATTTTTATATATTACACTTTTAAGGTACATTCGATAAGAAAATTTGAATACGGAACCCGTGAAACTTAAAAGAAAACGGCGAGGAAATTGTTGATGAAATTATTAGATGTCTATAAGGTTACCATAATATATACTTACTAACGAAAATACTGACTTAGTTTTACCTAATCAATATTATGGCCAGTCTAAGGACTGCAAAAAATTACCTAGTCGATTGGAAACTGAATTGACTAGATTTTTTAAGAAAATAAATAATCATGGCTTAGGTTTTTTTCCTGGCTTGACTTCATGACTAAATTGATTGATTTGGCTAAATTAAACTTTTAATGTTGCTACTAATATAAATCTTGGTCAAGTAACATAATATGCTTAGCTTTATTTATTGATAATAAATACTTAGGAAATACATTTCCGAATAAGATAATAAAAATAAATATAACTGTTTGTGCTTAGAATATAGTGACTAAAATGACACAAAATGATATACAATACTCTTGCTCCATCAAGAGCAGAAGAAATCATCTTTTACTCCACCTGAATCGGGAGAAATTCTTTCACCCTATAAATAAAATAGCATGGCGTCGCATGTCAGTGTGAGCTAGCCCTTAAGGTTCCGTGAAACTGCCATAGTGGACATAATTGGATTGCTCCTCCTTAAATATGTATCGATCAATCTTATTATATCTCACTTTGGAATTACATCGACTCTCGAGGAAAAATGGGTACCTGTATCAGTCGTGACGTAAGATTGTGATCTCCCAATATTATCTCCAAGTTAATCTATTAAAGATGCCGCGTGCTGGGGATTATAAAATATTAAGAATGCTTTAGTCAAATACTCTCTTTTTTTTAGTATATGTGAAGCATGAAACACCTGTCTAGTATTTTTATGAAAAGTCACAAAATAAGCCAGTCATGGTTAACGATATAAATATACATGGTCACCAGGCCATCCAGGCGACTGATGGGTATTTTTGCTTCTGCACACAGCTGACACCTAATGCCCGCTATGACCTACCGTAACCTGTTTTGTATTTAGTGTCGGTGGTGAAAAATAAAATATTTAAAAAAAACATATACTTAACATGGTGTAAAAATTATTGAAATAGATTCAGTTACTGATTCTGAACAAACTATATTCAGGTTTCGCATTGTAAAGATATATGAAAGGTCTGTTTGGGATACATAAATTGATCACATTGGCTGCTGCGCTGCATGTCACGGGTTCGATTCTCGCATGGAGAAAATATTTGTGTAGGCTACTGATATTCGTTCCGGGTCTGGGTATCTTGTATAGGAGCACACACGTTACGGGAATAATGCCTAATGTAGGGCAACGTTTTTAAAAGAGAAAATATAAATATCAAGTTTGATTTAATCCAGTGCTGGATTTCCATTCTTTCATAATAAAAGCAATTTCTTTGTTAGAAATGAAATATAAATGTTCTATTTCCAGCAAAGTGTACATTAACCTGTTCCATTTGATTCCTCATACTATTCATTTACCTACGTATGAACGGCGTAACGTGTAACATGTAACGTGTTACAACATACTTATTACTCACTGGCGGCAACTGTCTACGTGTAAAAACGTTAGCACGCGACTTTTCGTGACTGCAACTTTATTAATTACTGTTTTGTCACATTAGCAAAAAGCCTTCGTAATGAGGTTTTGTTTTCCCCACACACTCGTGGGGGAAACGTGATTCTGCCAACAGAAAGCAGATAATTTAATTACGGAGACATGTACTAACATGTCTACTAAGATGCGGTACTTTTCCAGTCATGATAATGAACCACAAACACCCTTTGACAACAATAGGCGCCTTTTTTTTCGGTGGAAAAAATCATCTAATGACAAAACCCGCCCTTGGATGGAGTGGGAGATAGCGTCAGACTCTTACTGACTAAAAACCCACCCCGTTCTTTCTATCCTTCATACCGGGGCTCGATTTTCCTTTCGGATAACCCTGGCCCCAGTAGGCTTCAACCCAGCTGGGCCCCTCCTGTTGCGAACAGCTCCTTGAGGCGCGCGGGACAATAATAAGCGCTTACACAAACATTGTGAACACATAAATTCAAATTAACTCCGAAACACGGGAATTGATAGTGGGTCATCGTAGAAATTTAGCACCAGCTAGGGACTGGATTCACGTTAAGTCTCCTCAAATATTCGCTGTAAGAATAAATGATCAACCAGTACATCATTATACGAACACCAAAATTATTTTATAGGATAAAGTTAAATTGAGTATCTCGGGAATGAGTGCCCGGGAGCCCAAGCGTCTAATTACAAATCTCACATATTTTGACCTACGAGAGTATACGGTAAACAAATCTTCACGAGCAATTTGACGCCGGGTAGCTCTCCGGCCGCCACAAACCCGCCAGCCTGGGGTAAAGAGTGATGATGAAACCACATTCGACCTTTTTATAAGAAAGGGTAAAAGGGTTAGGATGAGGGAAAGCAGTATCGATTTAAAGTTCACCTTTTTGCCAATAATGTATCTTAGCCAGATCTCGATTGTAGATGAATGAAAGAGTACAAAATCCGAGCAAAGCCTTGGCTTTAGGGGTTTTTCGGTAATATAGGAACTACGAACAGAAGTACCGGGAATGATAATAGGGTTGTTTGTAATAATCCCGAACATTATTACAGTCCCTAAAATATTTTCGCGGATAACATTTCAGTTATATTTATCCTGACGTTATATTTTTTATTTAATATTATGGGTTCATATTTTACAACAATGTATTCTGGAAAATGAGATATGGTGAGCTGTTTTGAGTGTTTTATTTTTACGAAGACAAGAAATATTACTAAATCTAGGATTTAAATCGTAGTCTATGCCAGCTGTTTTGCCGCATAACATTGTATAATACATATTGTAGAAGCCAACTGAGAGAAATGTGTCGCCGCCGTCGTTGCACCGTGCACGGTGCGGAGCCGATGAGCTGCTATATACAGCTTATGCACCGCTGCACCTTTTAAATTCAGCACATCGCTGCATGTGACATGAAGCGGCATCAACATTCACACGTATCGACGATTAAATTTCTACCTATATTCGTATACTAGCGATCCCAACAGACCTGTCCGCTTTTTGTCAGAAAAAAATTGAGAACCCCATTACAGTGCAGCGTACCGGCTACAGTTTTGTTTACAAACCATCCAGGAAGTCACTCAAATATACACACAAAATTTCATCCAAATCGGTTAAGCCGTTTAGGAGGAGTTAGGTGACAAATACACGTACAGAAAAATAAGATATGTATAAGATAAAAACATATTTGGGCAGGAAAATCTTTAAATAATTTCTTCCACTCTGGGTGGGAGTGGGTGGGGAACAGTGGTGATGACCGAGTGGCCCCGGCCCCGACTTACTAGTTGTGGGCTCAAACCACGCCAGGCATTATTTCATCACTACTGCTCTCAAAAAGGCGAAGAAAAACATAGTGAGGAAACACACATGGTCTAGAACCAAAAATTCGAAGACATGTGACATCCACCAACCCGCACTGGGTTTGCGTGGTGGATTACGACCCATTCCCTCTCCTAGAGAGGAGGCCTGAGTCCAAACAGTGGGAACATTATAAGGCCGACTATACTTTAAACTATCAGTATCAGTACAATACTAAATACACTATCAGTACAATACTTAAAAGTTAAAAGTATTGTCAGTTTTTTACTGTCAAAACCCAGCCAGGTTCATTCTGTTCTCTTTTGCGTTTCAACGCAACGGTTACCCTTTTGTTCCAGTCCCAAGGCTTTGTCAAGATAAACATATCGGGAAGATAACATAGACCTAGTGAGTAATGTAGGGCCAGCAAGTTACTGATAAAAGTATCCCATAAGGGTCAGCGCACCTAAGAGCAGAGCCTTTCTGAGACTACAAACGTGCCTTGCAAGCTCGAGCATCAAATTTGGACGTGTGAAACACGTCTAAATTTGATATTCTGTATTTCCAATTTTGCAATGTATGGCATCGTCATAAGATTCATTTTTCCGTAGTCTCAGGGAGTGTTTTGCTCTTGGTGTGCGCTGACGCTAAGGGTGATCACAGATACGTAGGTACACTTCAACGGATATCCATCATCGCGGATAAAACTCTCCATACGTTTACGTTGCCCCGGAATTTCACTTTCAACATAATAGATGGCGTTTGCTATGCCTTTATCTCTAACCCAGCCCTTTAGCAAGGTGCTGCCCAGGAAACCATCCACACCTTCAGTTAACGAGGGTCTTCACATCAAAAGTTGAGGAGCTCACTTAACTGTGACTGGTATTTCAACACTATTTTATTTATTTAATTGATATAGAGGACTTACAGGTAAAAAAAACAGATGAGTACAGTAACAGTAACAGTAAATCTAAAAGTAAAATAAAAGTGTCTAAAGTAAGCTAGACTGACAGTCAATAACAAGTCCTCACTTAAAATATAACGGGCAGGATAATACTAAATTCCAGGGTACTGGATACAGAAAAAAAAAACAAATATTTGCTTAGTAACTAGTACGTAATTTACAATTTACCATCAGGTGGTCGAACGCGAGACTTTAAAAACAAAAAAAAAATGTGTTATAATTTTGCTCCTATTGCATAACAATCAGGTTTATTAAAACTAAGTACTTAAATTAAAAAAAAAATCCTTACCAAGGGCACACTAGCTATGAATAGAGATGGGCGGTGGGTAAAAACCCATCGGGTATTTACCGGGTAAATACCCAATTTGGGTATAAACATGGTTTTTACCCGGTAAATACCCAAAAGCATGGGTATAAACCTTTAACACTTTTTGGGTTGATTTATCAAATAAAGTTTCGTTGAATTTTAGATAGTTTACATGTTTTTAACACATCCATGTTATAAGTTCGGCTACTTTCATATATTTTTACGTTTTAACGCCTGACTATTGTTTTTGTTAAATGAAGTTTAACTGGAACTTTTGCATAAATGTAAAATTTCTTAAACTGGTTTTCAAATTTGTAACAGTAAATAACTTTTTAAATTTTTTTTTTTTTACTTTTTTTGTTTTTTTTTTTATTTTATCTTAAGTGGTTTACACGTTGTTTCTTAATTTTGTATATCTGTGTACTTGTTCCAAATAAAATACGGACGTAAAGTACTTAAAAAATACGGAAGTGCAATTTTAACATGATTTGTAGAGTAGAAAACTATTCTTTGCCGACACCATGTACATTTCATGCATAAAACATATTTGATAAACATTTTTTTATTGCAAAAAAATTATAAAAGACTAAAAGTGTCGAAAAAGTAAAAACCCACCATTTGGGTATTTGCCCGGGTAAAAACCCTGCATTTGGGTATTTTGGGTATTTACCGGGCAGAAACCCATCTCTAGCTACGAATGGATCTATCTATATTTTAGTAAGTTTTTATCTCATTTCGTACCAAATCAAGTAGCTAATCAAGTACAGAATTGTGATTTCACGGATGAGTAAAGCCACGCACATCGTGTTGGTTTCGATAGGCATATTACACGCATCATTAAGAAAAGGAGCAAGAGTAAGACACATGACGCGCATAAGAACTTAATACGTACATTTGGCGGGAAGAAAATTATGCTGCTTGTGGTGTATAACGTGTATAACCCACCTAATTATGCGGGAGATTTGAGGTCCTTTGAAATTCCCTTTGCATATTTTGAGGAAACACACGCACTTACTTAATAGCTCCTACTTACTCGAGCTCTCTCTAGCCTATTTTCATTTACCTTGGCCAGTGTGTAATTGTGCGTGATATACGGACATTAATTTTCATTACAGACCTTATTAATACGACATTTTTTACGTAATGAAATATTACATGAGAATCGATGAACGCTCGGCTGTCACCTTGGAACGAAAGCGGATATTGATTTTTCGCTATCCACCAATCTTTGCATATTGATTCATGTATCGAAGTAATTACGGCTATACAAAGTAATATGTTGTGATATCTATTTAACCTACATTTTGCCCATGGCTGTTTTTTATTGCGCCATTTTCAATTTCAGTGTTTTGAGTCACGAGCTGCGAGTAAGGGTATTTATAGCGTGTTGCTAATATTAGCCGTAACGTGTATTCCTGTGGGTGTAAGCGATTATGGAATTAATGAGATGGAAGTACATCAGCAGTCATGTGTACACTGATACTGTCATGTTATGAAAACTTAGTTGCCTATATGAAGGCGACAGCGGTAAATTAGCGGCACAGCCGTCTTCGGTGAGATAGAAAGTTTATGCCGAAGAATTAAAATAATAATTACACTTTACAATCACTTTTATTTCGCAGTACCTATATATAATTAGGTAATTACAGACTCAGGTGAAAGCCTTCTCCAAAGGATTACATTCACGTGACACTAAGGAATCAATTGAGTATCATTATAGCAAAATAGACATAATCGCAGTCAGTAATATACGTACTAGATGACCATGTTGGCCATTATTATAAATATTATAAGAAATCAAACGTATGTATAAATCAAAACAAAAATACTAAAATCATTAAAAATTGAGGAGTTGGGTAAGAGAGTGAAAAGTGTATTCTCATATCTACCAAATGAATATTTATATAAAAAATAATTGAAATCGATCGAGTCGTTTCGGATGACGTGCCACCACAAATACTTCGAAACGAAATATCCTATACACCCAATAGATGGTAATGTGAACAGGATCATGCTATAGAATAAAACTAAAATCTTTCCGTAAATAGGTATGTATCTTTAGGTATGTAGCTTCTATATCGATATACTTCCAATAAGTTGTATTGCTTGGCGAGAGGTCCATGCTTTAATATTGCCATTCATTCAATGTCTGAACACTTTGCCAGACAGCGACGGGAAGGAGTAGGTACTTACTTACCTATTTTGCCGTCAAAGTGCTCTTTTAAAAACACACCCTCTCCATGGCAAGAAAGCTAACGTTTCTTTTGTATCATTTCTTTCTTTTCTCTCGCTCGGTTATTTTAAGTGTTTTGTAAAGAATTGGTAAAACCGAACTCTTTCGGAAACTGTCTTTCTGTCACACCCTTTTGTCCCGCGGCATTGTCGCGGCAAGTCGAAATTTTGTTGCAGGAAGTATTCACCAAATTATAAACGTGAGCAGAGAGGCTAAACAGGGATATTTGTAACGGAAATATGTAGGTACAGCGAGTGACAGAAGTTGATGCTGTGTTTAATAAGGTTAACATATTTTGTAGACGAAATATGCTTACCTACACTTTTTTTTTGGGAAATATCATCCAATGACAACCCCCGCTCTTGAGCGGAGCGGGAGATAGTGTCAGACTCTTACTGACTAAAAATCCACCCCGTTCCTTCTAGCCTTCATACCGGGGTTCGAGCGCCCTTTCGGATAACCCTGGCCCCAATGCTTATCTACACTAATAGGTATTTTAAAGAGGTAAAGTTTTTTTTTTGTTTGTAATTTTGAGGTAATCTTTGGAAGTACTTACTGGTCCGATTGCTATAATTTGTTCACCAATAGAAAGCTGCTTTAATCCTGAGTGACATAGGTGACATTTTATGTACGCGGGCGAAGATGCAGGCAAAAGCTACTCATCTATGCTTCTATCTTGACATTTATTTAAACAGCGGGAATTTGGTTGCTGCGTTTGTCATCAAGTTTCGCAGTCAAATAGGAAATTATATTACCAAATCACTAAAATACTGTTATCATAACTTTTCCTTACTAAAGCCAGTAAAAGTCTGACAATTCCTCTTGCTCTGCAGAAAACGGATGGTGTTTTCCATGTTGAGGAATTTCTACTAAAGAAGGGCATCCTATCTTAGAAAGGGAATGGGCTATAATCCATCACGCGTGCACGATGCGGGTTGGCGAATGTCTTAGATTTTTTTTTCTAATGTATGCCAGTTTCCTCACGATGTTTTCCGTCAGTCTATGTGCAGTCGCGTTGAAAATAAATTACTGATAAGAGACAGACATATAAATAACAGATCGCTTTCGAAACATTGCACTGAGCTTTAAAAGTAAACTCAGATTATTGACGTGGCTCAGAAGGCTGCCCAGCTTAAGTGGGACTGTTCTGGAAACGTCAGCCGCATCAGATTGAGTGGTATGGGCTAGAAAAACACAAAGTTTAAGAAGGAGATGGCGGGGCGACTTAGATGTCGTCCTTGAGAATTGGAAAGAAGTGTCTCAGAACCGGGAATAATGGAAGGAATGGAGGCAGGTCTTTGCCCAGCCTTGGGACAGTATAGGATAGATATAATAAAAATAGAAGAATCGCCAAACTTAAGCGTGGCAATGGGCAGGGCACAATTGAAACATAGCTCACTAAGGGCATATTCCAAGTCGTACCTAACTTCCAACCCAAACTCAAACAATTATATCTTGGTATTTTTATTGATATTAGATACTCGAGGGTGTATTCAGTTGTCATGGTGACTGACTAGTGGAGGTCCTTCAAACTTTGATGGTTCTGTGGCGCAGTGGTTGAACGATTGGCTGCTGCGCTGTGTGACGCAGATTCGATTTACACACGAAATTAATATTGCTATGGTCTGGTCGTCTTGTAGTTGTGAGTTTAAATGTTTTTGTGAATCTACCTCCGATATAGAAGTATTTCTGACAGGGCATAAATACCTACTTAAAGAATAAAAAGAGACCATAAAAAAAAAATTATAACCTTGATTGGACACACCCTGAGTCGATGAACAATCGAAATAGCTATACCTACCTTACTACTACTATCTGCTTCTGTACCTATTGTGAAGGCATTTGAGATGAGTACTGAAACAATACCCTGCCTACAATATGGAACCGACATCGAACAATACTGGCACCCAAACCACAAAATATATAGGTACCTACAGAAGTCAATCTTCATACAAAGCGCGATCGAGCAACGCGCACATAGACGCCTCTCACGGACACGATACTCGGAGCGCCTCGGCCCACTCGTTGAACAGTTCCTGCTCAAACGCTCATTAGTATGCGTCCACCAAGCATAGGTATAAAAAGTAAAGTACATAGATTTTTTTTTCGGTGGGAAAAATCATCCAATGACAAACTTCGCCCTTGGGTGGAGCGGGAGATAGTGTCAGACTCTTACTGACTAAAAACCCACCCAGTTCCTTCTAGCCTTCATACCAGGGCTCGAGTTTCCTTTCGGATAACCCTGGCCTCAGTAGGCTTCGACCCAGCTGGGCCCCTGCTGTTGCTGATAACCCTTGAGGCGCGCATGAACAGTTCGCACCATCGACGTCTTGGGCTCGGTTCGGACAGTTACCGGACGGTCGGACAGCGAGCTACCCTAGGCTCGTCGTCCACAAGCCCGCGTCTACTGTGGCCGGAAATCGGGATCGGAATCCCGGCGGCGGCGTAAAATACATACTTGAGATTGTCTTCTGTACCTATCTATTTTGTGCCCAAACAAAATACTTTAAAGCTAGGTAAGCTTTAAAGTATTAATTGACATCCAAAGCTGGAACTGGCAGTAACATATTAGTTTCTCTAATCACGGAACGCGCACTGCACTTAACTACTCGCTTTTTCTTTGAGTCAGGTTTCAGTTAGCGTAGTTTTGACTTGGGGAAACTTCCCAGGAGTTGCCCTCCGCATACAAAAGGAGGTACATGCCTGTAATTATCGCAGGAAATAATTATGAACTACAGGAAAGAGAAGCAATCGGAAGTCGGTACGTAGGCGGTGAAGAGGAGAATTTAGCGAATAATATGATGAGTTTGTAACAATTCATTTATTGCTTTGTGATGTGGCCGAAGTGAATAATACATTTATTAATTCTGGCTAACGTACGCTCCTAATTAACAACAATCTATATCACTACATATGTAGTAAAAAAACCCATCAAAATCCGTTGCGTAGTTTTAAAGATTTAAGCGTACATAGGAATATTCCTTACTTACTTAAATCTTTAAAACTACGCAACGGATTTTGATGGGTTTTTTTTAATAGATAGAGTGATTCAAGAGGAAGATTTATATGTATAATATTGCACCCGAGCGAAGCCGGGGCGGGTCGCTAGTTAATATTATAAATGTGTATGTAACTTTGGCTGTCTGTCTGTTAAGCTTGCACGGTTAAACTATTGAACTTATTTTGATGAAATTTGGAATAGACATATTGGACATAGGAATAGAAGAAAATAAACTGTATTGTACAGCAAAAAGTAACATAGCTTCTACATAAACTTGCATCTATGGTTACAATGGTGCAGGGGCCCAGCCGGGTCGAAGTCTACTGGGGCCAGGGTAATACGAAAGGGGGCTCTAGCCCCGGTATGAAGGATAGAAGGCACGGGATGGGTTTTTAGTCAGTAAGAGTCTGACACTATCTCCCGCTCCGCCCAAGAGCGGGGGCTGACATTGGATGATTGTCCCCACTGTAGCGACATCTATGACGCTACATAAGAACTACGAAGAAAATACGAAATCCTGCATCGCGCAATCAAAGTTCTCCGCGCGATTTGAACATATACGGCAGCCCGACAACAACTATAGGGCAGTCGCCCACCAGACTATAACATCCGGTCTGGTCGGAGGATTCTCCCTTTTCAAAGGAGGTTTGCGGGACTTTACTCTCTGTTCCGCATACCCTCTAAAAAAATTGGGTACAGTGGCGGTCTTATCGCTAATAGCGATATCTTTTTAATTTTTGTATCGTAATTCAAAAATATTATTTTTTATCCGCAGTATAACCTTATGATGTTCCTACAGCGAGGATTTAGGCCTCGTCTTTAGAAGAGGGAATGGGTAATCCGCCACGCAAGCCCAGTGACAGTTGATGAATGACTTCGAATTTTTGGCCTCAAGGACTTACCGGTTTCTAAACAATAGAATAGAATAGAACAAACTTTACTGTTACAATGTTTTCTTTCACTGTTTTGAGAGTTGGTGATGAAATAAATTACACAAATTAATAAGGTGGGTTCAAACCCGTGACGTACGTAGTGGTAAGTAAGTTGCTACTGGGCCACCACTACTGTATGTTTTTTTTAAATATTATTTAAATGATCTAATCATATTGTTATTACTGTATATTTTAAAATACATAATATTTTCAAATATTTTACATTACGTTCTTTCATCTACATATTTGAAATAATTGTTGCGATTAAAGCCTACTGGACCATGGATTGACTTTCAAAAGGGAAACCCGTGGACCTAAAACGCAAAGGGCTAAGACGGGACACAGATGTGGGTTTAGTCAGTAAAAGCCACGAACTCCCACTCAGCCCTAGAACGGGAGAAGTCATTAGAAGATTTCCCATCGCAAAAGGAAACTAGTGTTTCTTCAGTTGCCATTTGCGTTCCTGGGCCACGGTAATAACTCTTTCAACAAATTCCGCAACACTGGCAAAAATATTTCCTTGCCCATCTATATCTATACTTATAATAAATCTGTAGAGAGGTCAATTCTGTACATGAAATATATTTCCAAAATAACTATCAGGGGGTGATTACTGATCGATACTGATGCCAAAAATGCAAACAGTAAAATTTTTGTCTGTCTGTCTGTCTGTCTGTCTGTCTGTCTGTCTGTCTGTCTGTATGTTCTTTATAGAAACAAAAACTACTCGATGGATTTTAACGAAACTTGGTACAATCATTCTTCATACTCCTGGGCAGGTTATAGTATACTTTTCATCACGCTACAATCAATGGGAGCAGAGCAGTGAAGGGAAATGTTGGGGAAACGGGAGAAATTAATCCATTTTTTAAGCTTCCGTCGCGTTTGCAGCCTTAATGGTTAAAGCTACACAGAAATCATGTATTACGGAAATGATCTCCTTTAAATTATATAAAAAATATCCCACGATAGCTTATGTCTATCTTTTATGGTTGACTCACAATAACACGTGTAACTCCCGATAGCTTAGCAGTTTGGAGCTTTCTGTTTATTTTTGTCTACTCTTATGTTTATAACACTCTCACTTATCCCTACATAATTAAAAAACGTGATTATCTATTCAATAAAAAAAGAATCATAGAAATCGGTATAGAAACACAAAAATTATACATGAAATAAGCTAAGAAGCCATCGCGCGTGAATACTGAATCATGCTATAAGGATTACTTTTGTGTAACGGTCGCCGCGCTCGACGCGGCTCGCGGCGGCAATATTTGGCTGTTGATGCGAATAGACGTTCAGAGTGTTCGACCTTATTGACAGACAATAATAATTGATTTTATCAAATCGTGCTTATCAGCGCGACTTTTAGTCTACTCTTATGTTTAATAATTTATTTTTAGATTTCTTTGGTTGTTATTTTATAAAATAGGTATTAGTTATTTTGGTAGTGTTTAAATATTTCTTAGTATTAGTTTAATTATAAATTAAACTTTTTTATTTTATTTATTTAGCCGTCGTTTTAAATAGGTAAGTACCTAGGTATCAAATAGGTTATTTCATTTTATTAGACGTAGTTTAGGTACCTACTTATACTTATAATAAATCTGTAGAAGTGAAAATTCTGTACATTGAAAATAAACGCCAGGGGGTGTTACCAGACCGACACCGAACCCAAAAATGTGATTAAAATTTTTTTTGTCTGTCTGTCTGTTTGTTCAGGCGTCACGCAAAAACTACTGGTCCGATTACGATGAAACTTGGTATAATTATTCTATAATATCCTGGGCACCACACTGGATACTTTTTATCCCGGGAAAGTATATACAATAAAAACAAACTTAATTTTGCGGTTCGATCCCTAGACCCGATTACTGTACCAACCGCAAATAATAAGTTGGTCGTAGGTTACGTCACCCGCTGTGGAGTTCACTAAGGGGCGCTGTACATGGCTAAGATACTATAATATTTGGGTAAATAATGTGTAGTTTCCGTTTTCTAAACGTTTCGTAAATGGCGTTGGCGTCGAGTTAGATTACGCTATGGGAACACTTTTTGGGAATAAAGAAAGGAGCGCGTTTTCCTATAACCTATTTATTAATTACTTCGAACACGGAGACATTGGCACTATGTCTAAGGTGTGTGCACACTGTCATGCGCGTAAGTGGAAGGGAGAGATCTGGAACGTCTCGAATCGTCTCGCGCATCACGTTGTTTTCCAGTCCCCGGGCAAACGTCTGATGTCGAATTCTAAGAGAATTCGACATCAGACGTTTCTGATCTTTGATTTTGACGACCCCGTTGTCGCTGGCATAAGCAACAGGATCCGCGTACGAAGTCGCGGGCAGAAGCTAGTAAGAAAATAAAATCAGATATATTCCAAACGAAAGATCCAAAAAACGAACTACAGGTCCCCACTTGAATAAATTACAACCCTTTTTAAAACGATAACCAGTCGGTTGTTTATGTTCCAGCCCTCAAATCATAATGCACATCTACGCACGCAACCCCATATCGTCTAAAGCTCCAAGGGAAAACGCGTGACGTCATCGTACACTAAAAATAAATACAAGCCACGGGGTTGTAAAAGAAATCGTGTTTGAATAAGGAAACGTTAATCGAAGCCTTTATTCGCCTTGACCTCGTTCTGCAGTCCAATGCTACCGTCTACCCCGGCCTATTCACGTGTGCCGCTTTTTCAAGGACGCAGTCGTTAAATGTTCTAGTTTCGGTTTCGAATGCACGTCAAGTTTTGAGGTTTTAATGTATTTTGTGACTTTGTAAACGATGAGCTTTTGACATTGACAGATTCATTTTTGGTGATCGTCGTTTGTTTGTACGCGAGTTTTCGACTAACGGTATACACTTGTACCCCTAGCCAAGTTGCTAATCTGCAATAGTTAACGCTACTAGAAAGCTTCAAATGTACAGGAATGCCGTCATCTCAACGCTCAGACACGTGGTCAGAACAGAAGAATTGGCGGCAATGTCCACTCGAAGCGGTCGATGCATGCGAAACGGTTGTAACTGTGCCGTGTACGCCGATCTGGGCGCGTCGGTTTCCGTACATTTTATATATAGAAACTAGACTTGTAGAGCTACACTAGATCCACGCCACGCGACGTCGTTCTACGTACAAATCAGGCGTGTTACACGTGTGCTTTGGTCTAGTGTAGGTCTAGCTTAAGGCCTCTTGTCCACGGACGCGTAGCTTCATAGACGTGTATTTGTTACTATACACTTGGTGTAGCTGTAGCATACAAAACTATGAAACGGCTACGTTGTACCGTCGTATCGTTGCTGGTTTGTCGACAGAGCTTAAAGCTAGACTGGCCTGTTGGTCTAGTGGTTAGTGGCCCTGACTGCTATATCGGAGATGGTTTGATTCCCACCCAGGACAAATGTTTATGTGATGAGCATGATCATTTGTCCTGTGTCTGGGATTTGTCTATATTATGAATGTATTTAGAAATATATAAGTATGTTTATCAGTTGTCTAGTACCCATAACACAAGCTCTGCTTAGCTTGGGACTAGACGGCGTTGTGTGATAGTGGTGAAATATTATATTATTATTAAATTACATTAGATCGACGCACACGTGTAACACGCCTGATTTGAACGTAGAACAATGCGGTTGATCAAGTATAGCTCTACAAGTCTAGTTTCCATATAAAATGTATGGAGACCGACGCGCCCAGATCGGCATGGGTGTCACACGTGCGCGCTGTGTAGTTCTACCTTCATAGTTCTGTATGTAACTGTCCCCGCACACAGGCCTCAAAAAAACGCTGTCATAAAAAAATACTAGAAGCGGCCACAAAAAAAAGCCAGAAGCCGCCGCAAGAGGCGCAGCTGAAGCGCGTGAGGTCGGAGAAACTTGTATCGGTTTCAAGAGTTTTTTTGTGGCGGCACCACCGCACACGAGCCACAAAAATGGCCGCCTCAAAATGGAGTTTGAAGCGGCGTTTTTTTATGCCCGTTTGCGGGGACAGGCAGTGAGCAGGCGTACACCGTATAGTGACGAATACGCGTCTAGGAAGCTACGCCCCATAAACAGAAGGCTTAAGTCAAGTCTCGCCTAAACGTTAGTAAATTCTTTGATTATTCTATCGTAACTAAAACACAAACAGAATTAGTCTTACTCTTGTTGTTTATGTTCATTGAGACTAAACTTCTATCTAGAACTTTAGACTTTCAAGTGTTTATGATTCTTCCTAACTTTCGACACTAAAACAAACACTCTGGATATAACTTAACGCTCTGTTAAATGATTTAAATACAATTTTTCGTATACTAGCTTTTACCCGTGGCTTCGCCCGTGTTTATTAAGATACGTTAATTCCTCTCCCCATTTCTTCCCTCCTTCTCTCCCACTTTTCTCCGTCCGTCTCCAGGGTCCCAAATATCTCTGGTAAGTCCCCTCTTTGAGGTGTGGCTGGAAAGACCTCACGGCGTCCTTACCTTCCGCATGACGCAGTTCCTCACCGGACATGGCACGTTTGAGAGTTACCTATTTCAGATTAAGTCGGAAGAGACGCCCGGGTGTCGCCACTGTGCGGAACGCCCGGAGGACACGGTGGAGCACACAGTCGAGGTGTGCCCTGCCTGGGCGGAGCATCGCCGTGCGCTCGTGGGAGCGATCGGCGGCGGAGACCTCGATACCTCGGAGAGGGGGTTGTCATAAGATGATTTTTGCCCACCGAAAAAAAAAGAATCGCAACTATCTCAGTACCAAAGTTCATCAAAATCGGTTTTGTCATTTAGGCGTGAAGACGTAACAAACCAAATGCACTTTCGCTTTTATAATATTATAGTATAGTATGTCTGAATTCACAGAATAATACTCTATGAATAATTTCAGGTTTACATAAACTTTGAATTACGGACTTGGCCGCCTAAAGAAATATTATTTGGTATTGAAAGGAATTTTAAGTAAAGGGCGGGCAAGCAAAAGTTAGCTTTGATTCTTTACATGTATAATTCAATTTTGAATGGTCAGCATAAATTCTGAATAAAAATCAGTCATTTACGTCAACGTTTTCTTTAAACTTTTGGGTTGACGTCACGGCTTTTCAATGGTTTGTTGGAAAACTTGGAAGCAAAGTTTCTTAAAATACATTACTTAGGAATTTATATCTTAACTAGCTTTTTGAAGCGGTTTTTCCTACGTTAAAGGCAAGAATTAATCTAGAACTACATTAGACCGACGCACACGTGTAAGACGCCTGATTTGTACATAGAACGACGTCGCTTGGCATCATGGCCTAGCCTCTCATGCTTGAGGTTGCGGGTTTGAAACCAGGCCGACCAATGTAAATTTCTCAATTCATAATTATGTACTTTTCTTAGTTTATCTAAGACATTATTGACATCCCGTGTCTCGGAGAGTACGTAAATCCATTTTTATTCGCAGACTAACCTGTACCCCTGGCCAAGTTGCTAATCTGCAATAGTTTATTCTGCATTACGCTAGTAGACACCTTCACAACGCTCAGTCACGTGGTCAGAACAAAAGAATTGGCGGCAAGCTCAACTCGAAGCGTTCGATGCAAGCGAAACCGCTGTAACTTGGCTAAGCGGGGGATTAAATCTTGTAAATTAAATTTAATCCACTTCCCAGTTACGTGAGCTGAAATTTTGCGTGCATGTGTAAATCAGATGACAATGCAAAATTATTATGTCATGGAGCTGATCTGATGATGGAAGCGGAAGGTGGCCATAGGAACTCGGATAACCCTATCGCGTTTGAGATTTTTGGTAACATTATTTATACAAGCTTTAATATGTATGAGTGGCTATAAAAGCTTGCTATGAAAAAAATGATTTTCATTGAAACCCAGTTTATAAATATGGATAACAATTCTTTTGTTTTTCATTACATTTAAAAAGGGCTGGATTCGGATATAATTTAAATTGTTACACAAAAAGACACCTTAATTGAATTTATAATCGGATCTACTTATAATAGAGGTAGGTACTGATTCAAATTACGATCAACGTTTGATGAAAAACGCAAATATGGGCTTTAGATTCAATCAAAGCTTTTAAATGAAAACTTTTTAATTAAAACATTTCTACTCGAAGCTTACCCGTATCAATGCCAAATACAAATCATTCGATCATTCTATATTTATTGATAGTGTATAGTGTTGCACAGTATTTTTATAGCTAGCCAGTATTGTCCCACAGTTGGGCAAAGGTCTCCCTCCATTCTTTCTAACGATCACGGTTCCTAGCTTTCTTATATAGACCCGTGAACATCTGGCCAGATAGGCCCCGCTGAACTTTAAATCCATTTTTTTAGCAAATTATTTATTGTATTACATAATTATGCTATGTACATTCTGAAAAACACTTAACCTTTCCTACTTGGAACCGTGCACTAGCTTCTGACGTTTTATAAGTGCCCATGTAGGCCTATGTGAAATAAAATATTTTGACTTTGACTTCGAACCAACATTTTTTTTGAGTAAACATGTTTGTAAAGATCAAAGCAAAGAAATGTTTTTTGGCAAAAGTCTTACGAAAAAATCATATTCTCATCATCAATCATGTACATCATTACTTTTGGCAAAAAAAAAATGCTTTGCCCTCGAGAGAAAGAGAACGCATAAAAAACGCTAAGCCATAGTGTGCACTGGCGACTTTGTCACCGTGACTTTTGACAAAAAAGTCACCATGCTTATGAACCCAACATGTAGTGCACGCACTTGAAGACGTGACTTGTAGCTCGCTGTCCGACCGTCCGGTAACTGTCCGAACCGAGCCCAAGACGTCGACGGCGCGCACTATTCCTCCGCTCAGAGAACGCAAGGAGTTGTCAGCAACAGGAGGAGCCCAGCTGGGTCGCCTACTGGGGCCAAGGTTATCCGAAAGGAAACTCGAGGCTTGGTATAAAGAGGCTAGAAGGAACGGGGTGGGTTTTTAGTAAGTAAGAGTCTGACATTATCTCCCGCTCCACCCAAGAGCAGGGGTTGTCATAAGATGATTTTTGCTCACCGACAAAAAAAAAGACGTGACACTTACAGAAAATGGGTAGAAAAATTATTGTCAGCGTGACAAAAGTTACCAGAGCGTGCTATGTCTTAGACGGCGGGCCGCGCATGTTACAGTAAAGAAAAAAAAAATTGTTGAACATATCAATTAAAGAGGCTAGAAACGCTAACGCTTTGTGCTTGAGATCTGTGCAGCATTCAGCGAGTGCTCTAGCCTCTCGTCCCTGGAGCTGGAGACGCGAAAACCAGAGAACGCAAGCGTTGAAAAGGTTAGTGCAGTTTCCCTTCCACTTACAAGCTGTTTTCTCTGTTTCCTCATCCTAAACGGCTCCAATACGATCCATCATATACTGCAAGGTGTCATGTATATCTGAGAAACTATAACACGCAAATACAATCCTCAACCAATCCATAGTACTTAGTATATTGCGTATCCAAAGAACATAGGCTTTTTTTTATCTATGTAGCTTCGACTTTGTATCCGCAAATCACGAAGACAAAATCGCGGGCAAAAACTAGTTTCATATACAGGGCTATTTGCAAAACGCTAAAAACCTTGCAGGACTGTATCACTAACTTCATAAACAACAACTTTTGTTCTACTACTCTGTCAAGAAAGTACCGGGAAAAGATCAATAATACACAAAATGTCTGTTATTCATCCAAATTTATTTTATCACCTTCAAAGTATGCTCCTTTAGAAACGATACACTTGCGCCAACGAATAATCCATTCATAAAAACATTTTTTAAACGCTGCTTCCTGAATTGAGTTCAGTTCTCGCCGCGAATTCTCCTTTATGTCTTCTATCGATTGAAAACGGGTGCCACGAAGTGGTAATTTGAGTTTAGGAAAAAGAAAAAAGTCAGCAGGAGCCATATCTGGTGAATATGGTGGTTGCTGGATGGTATTTGTTGAGTGTTTGGTCAAAAATTCGTTCACGATAGCCTTGTGCGAAGGCGCATTGTCGTGGTGCAAAATCCAAGAATTTTCTTTCCACAAATCTGGCCTTTTTCGTCGAATTTGCTCTCTTAAACGCCGCATAACGCTCAAATAATATTCTTTATTTACCATTAGACCGCGATAGTCAAAGAAAACAGTCAACATGACTTTGACTTTTGATCGACTTAGGCGTGGTTTTTTCGGTTTCGGATCAGTTGGAAGGCGCCACTCCGAAGCTTGTTGACTAGTTTGCATGTCAAACTCGTAAACCCACGTCTCGTCACCAGTAACAATGCGTTTCATGAATGTTGGGTCCGAACTGACTCGTTCTAGCATGTCCTCAGCGACTTTCATGCGATTGAGTTTTTGGAGAAAATTCAGATCTTTTGGGACTAGCCGAGCAGCAACATGTTTCATACCCAAATGATTAGTTAAAATGTTACGGATCGACTCGAGAGATACAGAAAGTTCGGCGGCTATCTCTCTCAGAGTTGAATGGGGATTTTCAGTCACTATTTCCTTCACTTTTGCGATGTAAACTTCAGTTGCAGACGTTGACGGCCTACCAGAGCGAGGCAAATCTTTCATCACATCTCGACCGCTTTTGAACGCTTTGAACCACTCATAAGCACGAGTTTTTGATAAAGTCGATTCACCGTAAGCCTTCTGTAACATTTTCAGTGACTCCGAACACGAAATTCCATTGGCGATGCAAAATTTAAGACAAACTCTTTGTTCGATATTTTTGTCCATTATGAAATTCGCAATACACACTATATATGATATTACTAAAACCAGCACTGTATTTAATATAAATAACAGATGCAACTCAAACTCCGCGCCAAAATGGAAAACAGTTGTGCCAATCTAACAACTACAAAAAAACAAAATTTTGAATTTGGAACCATAAACAAATCATCCATTCCCGATACTTTTTTGACTGAATGTATACCTTTTTACAAAACATTTACCAACTTTCAAGATTTCGTTGTTCTATCTAACTCATTTCAAGTCTGCATTTTGCTATACCTACCTATGTTTGTATGATGCGACGCAAGCGCATCAAACACCTCCCCACTCTGGCCATAATGTACTATCGCTTGCTTCGCATAGACTTCGTAATATTTAGAACGTTCAATTTAAATTGTATATGAAAATCTAATGAACCAAATATGATATTTTATTTTAAAGTCATAGAACAAAAGTTATGATGTTAGTAACATAGTCCTGAAAGGTTGCCAGTGTTTTACAAATAACCCTGTAAAAAGTTTTGTCCAACAGCCTTAAACATGATTAGTTGATAGTTTCAGCAACAGTTTTCATAACAAGGTCATTCAAATGTAAAGTAACAATACTTAGTGCCGGAATCCATGTTTATTAGCTCTTTTACCTAAAGAATGTCAGTGTTCAACGATTTTAGTACAAAAATAGAAGTTTTATCGTCAATTCAGTGAACATTTAGGTACCGTTTATTCCTCAACAGAACAAGTGGTTAAACAATGCGATTGTTAGCTTATTTCCCCATCTCCACTTTTTTTTAAAGAGTTAAATCATCTTACAGCTTGTCCCACTCTGGGGGACCGAGAGGGAGTGTCAGTCTTTTAACCAAAACAATGTTTTTTTTTTTTACAGTTTGTCAGACTTCTTTTTCATCAAACACTAGCTCAAGTGATCAAAACCAAGGATCGAACTTTGTAAGAATTGGTCTGTAATGCCACTCAGCGTATTATTTTCTACCCTGTTAGTCTGCTTACTGGCTGTAGCGACCTCCATGACGTCAAGACCACTGTGAATCTGTCCCCCTAGCCAAGTTACAACTGTTTCGCGTGCGTCGAGCGCTTTGAGTTGATCTTGCCGCCAATTCTTTTTTTCTGATCACGTGACTGAGCGTTGAGACGACGTCGTTCCCGTACATTTGAAGCTTTCTACTAGCGTTAACTATTGCAGATTAGCAACTTGGCTAGTGGTACTGATATTGTTTGACAAACACTGTTACAGAATTTTTCCACCAGCGGCTTCGCATGAGCAAAAATACTTCGTCCCAAGACAACATACTCCCGGGTTAAAAAGTAACCAATGTGCAATTCCGGGACACGCCCTACCCGTTTGCCAAATCCGTTCATCCGTGTGGCTGACTCACTTATATTTACTCAATATAGTTAATAATAATAATATATAATAATATTCCACAACTATCACACAATGCCGTACCAAGCTAAGCAGAGCTTGTGTTATGGGTACTAGACAACTGATAAACATTCTAAATACGTACATATTATAGTTAAATACACCCAGACACAGAAAAAATGATCATGCTCATCACATAAACATTTGTCTTGGGTGGGAATCTAACCCACGACCTCCGGCATAGCAGTCAGGGTAGTCAGAATATAAAGTGCTGTAAGTGAGTATATCACCTACATCTATTATGCCTATTTACACATTCATATATATTTACATATTTCCGAGTTAGCAACACACATACTCACTAACACTAAACACAACATACAGATTGACGTAACGCATTGGACACGCGTACTGTCGATGACGCGCCGGCGACGTTTTTTCCTTCTACCGCCACGTTGTTATTCGTTTCTTGTCTCGCCACCGCCAGTCTCAATCTACGCTCCCTGCTAGACATACGTGCGCTTGCGCCGATATAAATTGTGAACAGTCTAACCGCGGTACCTTATCGCTGTAATTGCAAGAACTATTTCTGTTCTCCTACGGTATATATATTGCTGTTTTACGTGCTTGTGCCTAACTTTTGCGCCTTCTATAATATCTGTGTTGTGTTGTGTGTGAAGGAGAATACCTGGAGATACTGCAAGGACTTTGTTTTCTTCACCACCAACTCAGTAAGTACAAACAACCATAATCACGCGCGAAACAAAAATATGCACACAGCACGTGTATGACCATGTTTTTTTTTCTCGCTAACTTTTGTTTAAGTACTCGTATATATTTCGTTTTATTTATTCGATTTTTTTATTATGGATGTCTGATATTTTTACAAAAAAATAATACCTAATTCAATAATAGTTATTTGTTACACAAGAGTGCAAAGTTGCTTTTTAACCGCGTGCTCAATTTTGATGACCGAGCAAGCGAAGGAGCCTAAAATTGATGAATCAAAAATTAAAATGAGCGTTAGCTCAGGATTCTAGAGAATCAAAAGAGCACGAGGTGAAAAATTTTTGTAGTCGAGTATGAGTCGAGTACAACACGTTACTTTTCATCCCACATTAGCGAGGAAATGACTAAATGGTCAGTGGGTCGTCTTAGGGGCGGATAATGCGAAAAAAGTACACCAAGGAGGTTCCGAGTCTGAGTTTTTAACAAATTAAAAAAAAGTTGTAGGCCTTTGGTACCATGGAGGTAGAAGTAAATAGGTTTAACAATATAGGTAACATAGTGCACGCGATGTTTTAAATTCAATTTAACCCTTCAGATACCGTCAATTAGAGACACAATAGTAAGACAATAGATGCGCGGCCACCGGTGGTCGCTTGGGGATTCATGAATTAATTTATCTCTAGAATAAAAACGGCTTTGCTCTCAGATATCTAAGGGCAAAAATAATCTTTCCGAGATGGGGGGATGAAAAAATAATAATAATAATACAACCAATGTCAACACAATCGAAAATAATATCAGAACTTCATTACATGAACCAATAATAACATAAAAAATAACAAAGATAAATAATAATATAGGTACATGTGTGATTCTTTGAAAGGTACGTTTGTTCCTCAGCAGAGCGAGCAAGTGGGCAAACAATCGGATTGTTAACTCGTTTCCCCCATCTCCCCTAAGGTTTTGTTTTGTGTGTTCATATTGTACCCACTGTACCCACCCGCCGCCATGATTATTTGCATTTCTTCTACATTCCTTGAATGTTTCCTTTTTAACAATTACCACACACGCGACTTTTATTTGTGTTTAATTGTAGGTTGTATTATGAGTCTATACAATTCCTTTAGTAGTCGTGTAGTAGGTAATACGTGAGGGATAGATGTGTGTTCTTACCGTCCCCGCACACGGGCCACAAAAAAGCCGCTTCAAGCTTCTTTTTGAGGCGGCCTTTTATTGTGGCTTGTGTGCGGCGGTACCACCACAAAAAAACGCTTGAAGCCGCTTCTAGTTTTTTTTTTGTGGCGGAGTTAATTATAATAATGACGCCGCAGCATTCCATTCGCGTATTTAATCCTTCTTCGTCAGAGCCCATTAGGATTCAGCACGCATGGTCACAAGCTGAGGCGCGCTTCAGCTTTTTTTTTGTGGCCGCTTCTAGCTTTTTTTGCCGCGGCTTTTTTTTAAACCCGTGCTCGGGGCCACTTAGGCCCCTCTCCCA
Source organism: Mythimna lalbum (assembly GCA_949319445.1). Taxonomy (NCBI): domain Eukaryota; kingdom Metazoa; phylum Arthropoda; class Insecta; order Lepidoptera; family Noctuidae; genus Mythimna; species Mythimna lalbum. Next base: position 15,698,039 of record OX439346.1, on the reverse strand, counting down.
CAGCGAATTTTTGTAGCGGTTCTGTAGCGCGTTCGCACCGATACAGTCGCGATGCTGCTACAGCATTTTTTTAGCGTTTGCATTTTTTCTATAGCGCTTGCAAATACGACAAACACGCGTTGGTAATGATGCCTTCGCGCACTTACGAAACGCGCGTCAGCATCGCTCGTGATGACCTTTTGTCATTTCTTTTTTTCTAGCTTCTATTATAGGAGGCTAAATTCATATATAAACTAGTGCTTGACTGCGATCCCACCTGATGGTAAGCAGTGATGCAATCGTTGATGGTGAGGTGCACTAATTTATTATGAGTCTAGCCTTGAAGACACCTAAATTATAATCGGCACGTAATTATATTGGTCACGTTTCGGTGTTATTGGTTAATCTGACAAATATATTTTTAATATTAAAATCAATTTCAAGATTCAATAGAAGACCAGCGCCAGACAAGATCTGTCTGGCAACATAAATGAAACGAACTTTTTAGCGAAGCTGATGATTTTTATTTTTCAATACATTTACTCGAAAACCGGCTCTTATCCCACCGCTTTTAGGCACGCAATATACCGCTTTCCATACTATGCAGAAAAGTACGCGTGCTCTCCTTAGGGTCAACTCATACCAAAAGAGCGTCGAAGCGCAGCGAAGCGGAGCGCAATTTCAGTGTCATATGAATTTTAACTTTATTTTCATTACTATAATACTTATTACTGCATGAGAAACTCGAACGAGTCGCGCAGATGCCCGCAGCGCCGCTGGAATTCCAGCCGCGCAACTCGTTCGAGTTTCTCATGCGATAATAAGTATTATTGTAATGAAAATAAAGTTAAAATTCATATGACACTAAAAATGCGCTGCGCTTCGACGTTCTTTTGGTGTGATTTGACCCTTAGCCACAATTTTATTACATGTATCGTATCAGGCTGGTCTCGCGTCGAACCCCACGAGTCCGCGGATAATCCCCGTTTATTCATTTGTTCGTGTTTTAAAAAAAGGATGTTTGATACACGTGCAAATTTGTCACTGCAGCCCTCAATTCCATAACATTCACCAAATAAACTATCTGCGCTTGTACCAATTTTTAACTTAATTGTAGGTATGGTTTTATTTTATCCTAATGTGAACTAAATGGTAGGTACATGTCAAATAAATGTTTTTGGTTTTCTTTGAAAAATACAAAAAAACATTTAGATTTTTTTATAAAGAATATTGTATATGTAGTTACAATATAATGGATTAATTTATAAATAAATCACGCCTTGATTGCTGCTAGTGTTGATTAGTAGCCATGGCCACCCACGCAGACTTAAATATTGCCGGTGGCTAATTCACATGATTGGACGGGTCGATGGAAATAGAAATCTGACGACTTAAACCTCATTACTTTATTGAAAAACACTGGGCAAGTGTGAGTCGGACTCGCGCACTGAGGGTTCCGTGCAAATAACAATTCCCGAATGGAGTTTCGAACATTTTTCTGAATTGGAATTTTTGCTGTTATGTTACTGTTTTCAGATTTATTCCTATACCTGTGCTATAAGACCTTGTTTTGAGGCAAATTTCAGGATTCTGGGTCGACGGGAAGTACCCTCTGAATTTCAATCTTTGAGACTATACAAATATTTTTTGCGACATAAACGGTCGCATGTTTTTTATTCGTTAACTCAGAAGTTTGACTTTTTCACAGCTTAAAGGAACCGCAGACCTGAATAGATGGTGTTAATTTCAACTCAATACCTTTAAGCGTTCTCGAGATAAAGGGTCTTGACAGACAGACAAACGGACGGATGGACAACAAAGTGATCCTATAAGGGTTCTGTTTTTCCTTTTGATGTACGGAACCCTAAAAAGCAGCTGGCTTATATTATCCGTACGCCAGTTTCCATAGACTTTTTGTAATTCTTTATAAGTTTTTAGGATGATAAATAAACCAATGCATGTCATTATATTCTTCGATATCTATACAATCTACATATACATATAAATAAAATTGGAGTGTCTGTTTGTTAAATTGAAATAACCGCTTTTTAATACATGCATATGAATATATAGACGGTACATACACAAAAATATTTTTTTTACAATGTTTGTGTGTCTGTCTGTTTGTTCCGGCTAATCTCTGAAATGGCTGGACCGATTTTGACGGGCAGACTTTTATTATCAGGTAGCTGATCTAATAAGGAGTAACTTAAGCTATATTTATTTTAGAAAAAATAAATTCAAAATCCTGTAGCCCACGCGAACGAAGTCGCGGGCACAGCTAGTACGTAATATGTAGCATTGTACCCTACATGAAACAGTGCCATCACATTACTCATATTTCAACACAAATCCATTTCTGTTTTGACACTTAGACATAAACAATAAAAATGAATAAAACTTTGCCAATATCGAATATTGTTTCGTCTGTAAGTTGAATATCTGTTACAGTTTTTCAATCATTATTCCGAATAACATTTCAGGATAAAAAGCATAGCTATCAACATAGACAAATTGGTGAAGGATTCTGGGAAAATATGTATGTAATAATATGAGCAGGAAAATGGGATATATGCTATACTAGCTTTACCCGCGGCTTCGCCCGCGTTTATTATGCTTTACTCTTTCTCCCCCTTTTCTCGCATTTTTTTTTAATCAGCCTATGTCCGTCTCCAGGATCCCAACTATCTCTGTACCAAAATTCATCAAAATCGGTTTTGCTATTTAGGCGTAAAGACGTAACAAACAAACAAACTCACTTTCGATAATATTAGTAAGGATGTACCTGACTACCTACTTAGGAAAATTAATGACAGTGTTTTTATCCAACGTTAGCTTTACCTAAGTAGTACATAATATATTGCCGTCCCACCTAACACGGTCTAACTTTGGTATACTATAATCATATTTTCGTACCAAAAATATAGGCGAAAAGTTTTTTATTCTCCAAGTTCCAGTATTTTTATGAGTTTTCCGTCAGAGGTACGTTTGAACAAGTTTTCCTGTATAGGTGAATTCGTATGTAATACGTTACATGGACGTAGTTATTTAGTTTTTCTGTCATAACAATCATAACTTCTATTTACTACTGTAACTCGTGATTCACCCCAGCTTCGCACTTGAGTTATAAATCTTTGAAAATCTCGGTTTTTCCCTACTATACATATGTATTATTATTATTATTTATTATATTCTTTATTGTACACCACATAAACAAAGAAAAATACAGGACAAAATTAGTAAAAATAAGTGTACAATGGGCGGTCTTATCGCACAGGGCGATCTTTTACAGACAACCTTTGGATGGACTGAAAGAAAGGAGAAAGATTTAGGGCTGTTAGTGTGCAACATTAGAAATAATAATAAATGTAAGTATAGTAGAGAAATGCCTGTAACTCAGCCTCATAATGTTCCTACTGCTGGGACTCTGGCTTTCTTTCAAGAACAAGGAATGGGCCGTAGTCCACCACGCAGGCCCAGTTCAAGTTGGTTCTCTACTATGCATCTATTATATATAGACAACATCAAAATCGTCATCACGAATCATTCATTTATTGATAAGTATAACTGCATAAAAATCCGTTTGGTAGTTAATGAGTTTATCACGCAGGGACAACAGACAGGCGTGGTGAAGGACTTTTTTTATAATATGTAAATCTAGGTACATAAAAGTACATTTAAATATGGAATAAAGCCCCCAGTACATATTTAAGTACGCAAGGATGTGACTTCCTCCTTTCGGCAGAGGTGTTAAACATGTTTTGTTGAGTAGAACTTTAATAATAATAATCATTAATCGGACTAAGCGTTTCGTCTCGTCGTTTATACCGCGTACGTCGAAGGACTAGAACAATTTGCTTTCTGCGGTCTTCCCGTCCGATTATAATTTGGCTGTGTCTTCAAGGCTAGAGTGAATAGGCTTTTAATAAACTAGTGCGCCTAACCATCGGAGATTGCATCACTGCTTACCATCAGTTGGGATCGCAGTCATGCACTAATTTGTAACAATAAAAAAAGAAGTCCATATTTACTGATAGCTACAAATTAACGGTCTTCAAGTCAAGAGTGAATAGGTTACTTCTAGGCAAGCGTGTTCCATCATCAACCACATCGTCGCTACCCATCAGGTGAGATGGTGGTCAAACGCAAGCCTATCAAAAATAAAAAATAAATAAAAATTTAGTGCGTAAAACAATATCATAAAAACTAATGTTAGTATTGACAGCACAGCACAACGATATTACGACATGTAACACCCATCTTTGGAAACACCTATCTGCGAAAACAATTAGTATAGCGTTGTTGCTGCCATAAACGCGAGTAGGGAGGCGCCAATACCTGTGATTTATTCTGTTTATTAAGCCTTAAAGTTAACCCAATTATTATGTTCACCATTAATCAGTTCATACCTGTAGAATCGACTGTTATCTGAAAACTCTATCAAGTCATGACTGCCAAGTTTTGAAACAATTATGCAAAACAAGATTGGGTTAATGGGAATAGACTTGCCCTCTATTATAAGGGAAACTTGTAACGTAGCTGGTGAAATGAGGGTGTATTATTCACCTGTGCACCCCCACAGGGAATTCATGCGTGATGTTATGTTGGCAAAAGTTTGTTATACTGGTTTATATTAGGTAGTGGGCAGATATGGTCGATGGGGTTGAAGGGTTCCTGAACGGTGACCGCGTGCCGAAAAATGCAGCGTTAGAAGGCCTCGAGGTGGACCTATCACCTGGTGAGGGTTCGCTAGAATCTGGTGGATGGGTTGGGGCCTATTAATTGTAGCAGTGAAAAAGTGCAGTTGAAATTATATAAGGTAGCGGATAAAGTCGTGTAGGTACAGAGGAGAAGAAGACCACAATCAGTGCTAATCTAGTTTGTTCTATGTAGGTATCTACTAATTTTATACAAAATCACAAACAAAAAAAATCTCTGCAATATTAAGTATGTTAAAAAGCGTTCTAAGGTCTGGTGGAAGTGGAGACTAGATACACACACTGTAATATGACGTCACTAACATTAGGTTACGCGTGTACGAAAGAGATAGCGAGATATTCTCGCCACGCCTCTACCTACTCTTTCTCGTCCCAATATTTGAAATGCTAATTGCTGCTTCTCCACTTTCACGTGAAAACCTTGCAAATATTAGAAGGAAATAAGACAAACATAAGTATGTTATTAGTCAGTAAAAGTCTGCCACGAAGAGCGGGAGAAGTCATTGGATGATTTCCCTTAAAAAAATCGTGCGCAGTAAAATTTTAAATATTTAAAAAAGAGGAAGAACGTATTGAGCATTTTCCTTACTAGCGTAAATTAATCCCTATTTGGTTTTTAACTCAAATCAGAAACCGTAAAAAAGGTACCAGCCCATAGTGGCATATAGTAACCAGCCCATAGTTACTAATCACTTAATTATATTCTAGTGTAGCTATAAAGAATAATCTGCAGCGTGTCTATAAGTTATCAAGTTGGTCCCGTTTAGAACCACGTTCTATGTACATACATCAATAAGTTAGTGGCAGCTTGCTCGCTTTGCTCTAACAACTTACGCTAAGTGATAAACTACGTTTTTCTTTCATTTCCATGCTGCCTTGTAAGTTCCAAATCAGATAAACATAACAAATTGACTCTCGATCTACCCGACAAATTTATAGACTCGGCAAAACTACAAAAATACTATTTAAGGACGAGGACCCAGTCTATCCGATGGATGCGAGACGCGCAGGATCGATCATTGTGGCGACGCTTGGGGAAGGCCTATGTCCAACAGTGGACGTCTGCGGGCTGAAATGATGATGATGACCCAGTCTATTCCATATTTCAACCTCTGTAACTGCTTACCAAGATCTGGAAAAGTCATTTACGAAAAATGGCGACCATCGTCTCTCGTTTCTAAGGAAACATACCTTTCAATCGTGGCAATTAGAGACACAATAGAAAGACGATGGGTACGCGAACGCCGGCGTTCGTTTGGGGCTTGCTCCCTTTGCTCTAACAACTTACCCTAAGTGATAAACTACGTCTTTCTTTCATTTCCATGCTGCCTTGTAAGTTCGAAATCAGATAAACGTAACAAATTCGATCGATTCGATCTACCCGACAAATTTATAGACCCAAAAAAACTTCAAAAACACTATTTAGGGTAGGACGAGGACCCAGTCTATTCCATATTTCAACCTCTGTAGCTGCTGAACAAGATCTGGAAAAGTCACCTACGAAAAATGGCGACCATCGTCTCCTGTTTCTAAGGAAACATTTATCAGTGAACTATCTCGAAGCCCGCAGCGAATCAGAAGAAAAAGAGGTAGTCAGGTAGGAAAGGGATTACGAGTTTTAAATGGGAAGGTCGCGTCGCCTTCATAAAGGTATTGGGAAATAAGGATGGAAGCGTTATTCGATTAATCGCCTTTCAAATTGGATACGAAATTGGGAAAATTGAAGGAAAAGTGCCTAAAATGTGTCACATTTTTTATACTCATGCAACGCACGTAATGTTACGTTATAAAAGCATTCTATATCTTTAACGTAAAAGGGTCTCCATTTGTCAAGAGTGTATGGTTAAAGTATATTATAATTTTCTGTGAGAATATTTAGTAATATCCATTAGTTCTTAACGTTATTATTTTTAACCATCTGACCCGGCGAACTTCGTACCATCTCAGTCAATGAATTTAGTATAACTACACCAGTCTTTCCCAAAGTGGGCGATAACGCCCCCTTGTGGCCCCTGCAGGTCTCAAGGGGGGCGGGAAGAGACCCAGAAAGAAAATGGAGGCGTTGTGTAGAGGGGGATACTCTGTTTTAATACTATAAAGTTGCGTTTCAATAATCATTCTTATTGGCAGGTGGAGCCCGTAAGAGTTAACCTGAGACCTAAGCGCCGTTGTATGTTACCTACTGCGCTCAGGTTTCAAGTTGCGGGTTATAGTAAAAGTTTCGTTTAGAATTCTCCGTTAATATACATAATATACATATCTAGGTCACAATAATTAATTAATTTAATTTGAAGTTATAGTGGTTTTTAAATAGGTGAAAAAATGGGGGCGCTAAAAAAATATTTATTCTCAAAGTGGGCAGTAGACAAAATAAGTTTGGGAACCACTGAACTACACTAATATTATAAAGAGGTAGTTTGTTTTTTTTTGGTTTGTAGGAGGTAATCACTGAAAGTACTGGTCCGATTGCTAAATTTTTTTCTCCGACCGAAATCAGCTGTATTCCTGAGTGACATAAGCTATATTTTATGTACGCGGGCGAAGCCGCGGGCAAAAGCTAATCTTTCCATATAGTCAAACGCTTGCGATGAAACTAAAATATATCAAATTAAACACAAATTAATGTATAAAAGTTATCTCCGTTGATTTCGTACATTTTACGTGATGCGAGCACAATTATCTAATAATTTCTACAGATTTCATTATTATATGTATAGGTAGGCTAGTTGGCTCAATAGTTTTCATTCACTGTCACTAACATTGTATACTTACTCACACTCTTGAAAGAATAAGGAATATGCATAAAAACTATACTGGTTTTTAAATGGGTTAGATATGTACCAGTTTAAAAATAATATACAAAAAATATAACATTTACTATGAAAACAGTACAAAAATTGGTTAAAAAGCAAACGAATTTAAAACAAATATATCTAATCTTTCGTCAAAATCCCGTTTCCTATGGCGGCACTATGTACTTAGACGTCAAATTGCACATCGGACTTCTCTTTCTTTTTAGCAGATTTTTAAAAAGTCTTTAATTTATGTTTTGATAGCTTTTGCCCGCGACTTTGCCTGCGTTCATAAAATATGCATATGTCACTTAGGAATAAAGCAGTTAGAAAGCTGCTTTATTCCTGAGTGTTTACCTCTTTACCTCCTTACCTCTTTATTATTAGTGTAGATATCTGAGTTCGTTTCGATGTTTCTACAACAATATTATTGATATTTAACTCTCGATCAAATCTCGTTAGGTCTAGATCAAAAAACCCTAGTGAGCATATTCACAAGCTATATCATCTGTGCAATACTGCAAATCATGGGTCCATGAACCATGAAAATATAAGAAAATTCCTTACTGATTTACGAACAAAGCTTTTGCTTTAAGAAAACTTGATTGAACAATCGCGTTACATTTCTTTAGAACTATTATCTATACGGTGACGTCAGCAAATAAGTTGCACGAAGCATAAGGCAACGCAATATAACTTCAAACTGTTCATAATTACCTTCACTTATACACTAATATAATAAAGAGAATGTTTTTTTTTTGTTTGTTGGAGGTCATCTCTAAAAGTACTAGTCCGATTGCTAATTTTTTTTCTCCGATAGAAATCTGCTTTATTCCTGAGTGATATAACCTATATTTTACGTACGCAGACGAAGCTGCAAGCAAAAGCTAGTATTATCTAAATTACTATGTGAGTAACATGTAAATTACTTCTAAGTTATTGTATAGCGGGATGTGTAAGTTTCCCCCTTTGGCACATTTGCACAAGTATAGACTAGTTACTCATGCGTGTCGTTCTCACAGAGAAGCTACAAACAGTAAATCAGACGGCTGATTACTGAGAGAGCAGTCACAACTCACATAACAAAGCAAGTGTCACATAAACCCAAACTAGTGCTAAGTGAATAACACAGAGTTAGTGTTATTTAGCTGATGTATTTACTATCCACTTCCCTCTGCCGATTTTACGACCAAAACTTACTGTATAAGTACTTCGTAGGGGCCCAACAGGGTCGAAGTCTACTGGGGCCAATGGGACCATGGGTATGGAAAACCCGAAGTTCTAAAACCCTAGGCAAAGAAGGAACATACTCCCACTCTAGATTTTAGTTAGTAAAAATTTGACGTACCTTCCCACTCCACCCTAGAGTGGTAGAAGTAATTAGATAATTTCCCAGCTTAAAAAAGAAACTGAAAAATTAGAAAAGAAACTGAATAATTAAGAAACTGAGAAATTATATAAAAATTATGATGAAAAATTATATATACTGATATATTATATATGAAAAGGCGTGGAATAATAATATACCACAACTATCACACAACGCCATCTAGTCCCAAACTAAGCAAAAATCTGCTATCTTCTTGTCTTTCTAAATCTAGATACAGAACAAATGATCGTGCTTGTAACACAAATATTTGTCTTGGATGGAAATCGAACCAACGACCCCTGGCATAGCAGTCAGGGACACTAACCATTAGACTAGTTAGTCCAACAGGCCTGTTAAAGTAAATGTTTCCGTTTAGCTATTAAAATCGAAACCTTCCACTCATAAAGTTAAAAACACACCACATTTATTATTTACTCTTCACTAGAACTATCAACGTATTTCATTTCTGTAATTAAAGTAATATTGAGTTCGATAGAGTTGTCCAGAAATAGAAAGGAATTATCGATATTAATTACTGTCCCAAAGTATGAATGTCACCGCTTTCTCACCAAAAGTATTTTCGTCACACATTATGACAGAGTGACGTCATACGAAGGGTGAAAGTTGGAATCTTGGAGTTACTGATGATTAGACTGACACAGTGTCCGAATCGACACATTTTATTTTCAATTTGATATGTTTTGACTGACGGTTTGGACACCAACTTTATTGAAGCTACTTACGAGTAGTACACATTCAGTTAAAAAAAAACATAAAATATAATTTAAAAAGAAAGAAGTTAGTTTATGTTAATCAGAAGTTGCCAAATCCAGCCTAAGGGTGTTTTTTAATATCGTGCGGCTTTTATCACGTATGCGGGTTTGCTACGCATGCAGAAAATTTCAAAATACATAATTCCACGCCATATAATAAGCACCTACCTGTATGAAATGGACACTTGCGGGGGCTACACGTGCGCAGCAATCTTGCATGCGTGATCAAAACCGCATGATATTAAAATCACCCTAATAAAATAGTTTTGGTAATGCCATTTTCCCCATATTATTATATTATAAAACTAATTGTACTAAACAGTGAGTATCTGAATCGTCAGTGAAAAAAATATTGAAATATAAGGGTGTTAATTCGGACACTGTCCAACTCGTCAGTAAGTCGAATCTTGTGTGGCAAACAACACCAAGGGAGTGAAAGGAATGCTAGAGTAGTCGGTAAACACCACTAGTTAGCCAACAAATTATCGTAGTTCGGAGTCAGTCACGCAAACCGCCCTTTGCCAATTTATCATGTGGACTAGGTGCGTCTAATGCCGTCACTGTGTTCAACAATCAACAACTTCTCATAGGTAACTTTGTGGCTTTTCGCACTAATGTGTAAGGCCGGGTTAACCATTTGCTACTTTGATAAGGTTGCTGATGATAAAGTTAGCAGACGATGAGTAAATTACGTACACGCGTAACCAAAGGTACCTCATAAATAGATTTGTTACTACTGAGAAGTTTACTTTCAAGTCTGTCGGGTTTCATTTGTTAGTTTATATTCAATTATTCTGTTATTTTATTTATACAGTGGAACTCATTTTCCCTTTTATTACATTACTAGCTGCCCTAACAAACGTCCTATCTTAGGCCACGTTCCCACTATGTCGGATGGCTGTTGTCGTTCCCAACAACTGTTGGTCGAGGCCACGACAGAAAGTCGCAAAACGACAAATAAGTTTCGAATAATAACAAGACCAAGAGAAATAGGGATTCAAAATCAAAAATGTTTATTTCAAATATATCTATTACAGGCACTTTTGAATTATCAAAATGTCGGTCAGTCAAACCAACAAGTGACGCTAAATTGCACGTTCCAAAGAGTAGATCTCTATGGAGAAGAACGTGCAAGAAACTCCACGAACATTCTTTTTTTATCTATACTAATCTACACTAATATAATAAAGATGTAAAGTTTGTTGTTATGTCTGTAGGAGGTAATCTCTGAAAGTACTAGTCCGATTACGTTTTTTTTTCATAGATAGAAAGCTGCTTTATTCTTGAGTGACATAGGCTATATTTCATTTATTTATTTATTTACATGTACAACATTACAGCCTAACATTACGTTAGGCGTTGTACAGAAACTAAGAAATAAAAGAAGAGAAAATAAAAAAAACATGTGTATATGTTTTTTTTATTTTCTCTTAAAACATATACACTACCGCTAAATGTACGCGAGTAACGCGAGTGAAGCTGCGGGCAAAAGCTAGTATAATATATAGTAGGTACAGGGCTGCGAGATTGTTTGAAAGAGTTACCGCAGACCCTGGAACGCAAAGAAGGAAGGCTTAATGAAAAAGTCTGACACTCCTAACTCCAACCAGAGAGTTATTTGACGATATCCCTTCTTAAATTAAAAAATATACAAAATCTTCAGTAACTTTTATTACAAAAAAAAAAGTAAGAATACACGTGATTGACACATACCTTTATAGAAGTATTCGAACAATCAGAGAAAAAATATAAATGCTCGAATCGAAAAATATAGGTAGGTAAGGAATCTATCACACTTACATTTAGCGTACCGCTCTCCCAATTTGATGGCGAGTAAAGAAACGTCTATTGTCGTGATTTATCTGAACATGACAGGCGAATACGAATGGAAATGTTGACTTCTGTACGCCCTAGAAAAGCGTAACAGTTAGAAAAATGATACAACAGTAATACTATTTCTTTGCTACACACAACCTCATGTTATTGCGTTTATGTATCACGTCTCGCACATTACAAATATTCGGTGCTCGTACATCTATTGTGTATTTATTTGGGGTTCGCACACAACCTTAAAAATAACTCAGCCTTTAACGTTGAGGGAAACTGAAAGGATTTAGTTTATGTGTGGGTAAACGCATCGCTCAGCCTCTTCGTGAATTATAGTGGCATTTGTTTGGGTCCAACTCGCCTTGTTCCGAGGACAGCACGAAATCTGAAAAAATACAACGTACATGTTCCGTTTCGCTGAAACTACACGAACGCTGTATTAACCTACGTTGTGAGGGCACGTTATGATGTTGTATGACACTCGATTAAACTAGAGACCGTTATAAAGTGCCAGATGTCTGCTGCGGCGTGCCGGTAACTAATATAAATTCTAGTAAACTGTGGGATGTTGAGCCTGAAATATCTGGATAATTGCTGGCTTTATTTGAAGTTGTGAGCGACCAAGCGATGGGGTGCGGATTATTTCATCCACAGCGCCTGGCTGTTAGTGTTGTGATTCCTCTGTGTAAATATATCGAGAATTTTGTTATCACAGGTGGTCAATACCTACTGGACATAACAATACCATAATAGTTGTATACAATGTCCGTGTTCCTACATATTGGAATACTAGGAGCTTATGTTCTACTATTATTATATTTTACGAGATTCATTAAATTTGATTACACATAATTATCACTAATAGCCACGTAAATTGCGGGTATTACACGAGGCTTTTATAACATAAAAGTGGATCTTGTTCCTGTAGGTAGGAAACCGCAATCCCTTAAGGGAATAGTCTAAAGTACTATTAAGTACCTCCTACCACGCTGGATGCTGAAGTGGTGAAAGTCAACACTGGAAATACAAAGTTTTTCTTCTAAAATACGAGATCCCTCTGAGGACCCCAGTGTTATTGTTTCAGCGGTAACAAAAACTCGTTTTAATTAACTAAGTTTTAAAACAAACAAACCGAGGAGGCTACATTTGAAAATATTTGGTATTTCAGCAAGGCTTAGGTAAGTGGAACAGTTGGTTTGGAGTTAAACGTAATAATGTTGAGTAAATAATGCCTTTAGAGTTGGTCAGGATCGATTGAGCGAACATTGTATGCCTTGGCAACTACAAATTACACCGGCCAAATTTTAGCTTCGTATGAAAATCATAAAGATTTGTGAGACAGTGAAAATAAAATAGATCGTATTGACCACCGCCGGTGCAATAATATAAATGAGTATAGTTCTGTCATAAAATACGTGCAATCCTGAAACGCTCAGCGCAAAACAAATGATAATTATCTATATTTTAACGCGTTCCTTCCCTCCCCCACACTTCCCCTCCCCGCATTATCAAACGGCTGCTCTGAGGGCAGCCAGTGATCCAGTCACAACGCTAAGCGACCCTTTCAAAGTCCCCCAAATTTTAATTAAAATGTTGTAAACTTGTATCAGCGGACTCGTCGTATCAAAACAGCATTAGTTACTTATTACTCATATGCATTTGCATGGCTCAAATATGGAATCATGTTATGGGGAAATAGCACAGATGCGCCTACACTATTCACTTTACAGAAAAAAATGATAAGAATATTAATGAATATGCAAGATTCTGACTCCTGTAAACCCTACTTCAAAGAACTAAAAATATTAACTCTACCCTGTCTTTATATACTGGAAATTTGCAAATTTGTTCGAAAATATCCACAATTCTATACCAAAAGAGAGGACATTCAAACTAAAATCACACTTAGACATAAAAATAGGCTTAACATACCCACTTCACGATTGAAAATGCACTCTTCTAGTGCATTTGTTATGTCTATTAAAATATATAATAAGTTACCAGAATCCATCAAAAATGCAGACAGTAATAACATATTTATCAATAAACTAAAACAATTTCTAATAGACAAATCTTACTATACTATAGATGAATACTATAACGATAAACATAAACTACAGTAAAAACTATTAATTACATACTGTATCACTGTAACAATTTAGCTACTTACAATAGTAAATAATTTATATTATAAATTAAATTTATACATAATAATAATAATTTATTCATTTAGACATCATTGATCCAATGTTAAAATGAATATAAATAAATATATAATTTAAAAATGGTGACGATACAAATACCTGACATTCAATTTACTATACAAAGACATTACATACAAAAATAATTTAAAAATAACATAATTTCATAATAATTATTACAAAAACAAATGAAATAATTGACATAATTTAATAATAATGAAGACAGGAACATTATCTGACATCATTTATCAAAACTATACACAGGCATAATTATAGTATGTATACATAATTAATTTAAATAAATACATAATTTAATAATGGTGATGATAAAAATAAATAAAAATACCTTACATAATTTGCTTAAACAAAGACGTTATAATAATATACAAACATAAATTAATATCAACATTAAAACAATTTAATAATAATGATAACAAAAATAAATTAAATATTAGACATAATTTACCAATAAATAGACATAACAATATAATAACATAAAAACATGCATAAATAGCTTCATTTCAATAGTAGTACATAATAAAAAAAAAAATGTACCTATAATAATTAATTAATTAATTCCATGAATTGTTACTTAGTCTTCGTCCTCTCTCCTAACTTTGCTGTGCCCGACAGGGTCCATATTGATCTTGACAATGTTTATACCACCTATATGTACTATGGAATGCAATAAAGTATTGAGTATTGAGTATTGAGTATTGTTTCGGCCTTAAGCCTACCACATTTTGAGGTTAATAAGCCAGACCCAACATAAAAAATATAAAATAAAACCGAACATCTTGTGAATTCAATACTACACTGTATTTTATGGAGAGCTTACTTTCGCAAACTGAATTTCTGGCTGTTGTGTATGAAGGCATAAAAAAATCCGTCATAATTTTTACTTTATTGCTGAGCGCGGGTTACGAGCTAAGTGAGGAAGTAATCAAGGAAGTTATAAAACTGATTTGAGAATTTCCAAGGTAACTAAGGCTCCTATACAAACCGAGTCCGGCGGAGTTTACGTGACATTTCAATTAAACCTCGGATTTCGCTAATGAACTTGCCGTCTACTGGTGAACTTCGCAAAAACTCCGACGACCTTTGATTTCAATTGACTTTAGTTCGACGTACCCAATCGCCGGTACTAAGCTGACGGTTCTGTAAGCCAGATGGAAATTCTCGGAATCGCAAATACTGAGTTCGCAAATATGAATTCCCATAACCAATCTCAATATTAGGTATGTCATAAATGAGAAAATCTGTTCGCATGTTTATTCTGCGCTCAATCACGTCTCGCCAGTTCGCAAGATGACAATGAAACTTTGATCTGAGGGAGCTTACGTCACGGAAAACGGAAAAGACTTCTTTTATTCAGATTCAATGGCTGCTTCCCCTGAGATAAGTAATAAAATATTATCTTTGGTTGTTATTCCTTTATGGCTCAACGGACAATTCCGTCGATATAATAATTTTATCATAACTTCAAAATTATGCTAATGAAGCCGGGCCAGAATCAGCGAATCGTTATGGAGAAAGCTGATTGGTAGATTTTCCGTCTGATGGAACGCTGAGGCTTTTAAGACAGAGGCTTTTTGTCTGAATATAAAATCCAACGGGAAGATGAGATCAACAAAATTCATGACTTAATTTAAGTATAAAACAAACTACTTACACATAATTTTAAGCGAATACGCTCTAAGTAAAATAGTGCAAGCACAAATTTTCTTGTGGATACGAAGTTTTGTGTTCGAAGCGACTTAAAAGCAACTTAACGAACCGCAGCCTGTCTGGAAGATGAGTAAAAATAGCTGAAGTTTTATTAAAAATTAAGAATTATTAAATGTTTATTTAGACGTGCAATCATCGGCTTCATCCTGTTGGTCTAGTGGTTAGTAGCCCTGACTGCTATGCTGGAGATTGTGAATTCAATTCCCATCCAAAACAAATGTTTGTGTGATGAGCACAATCATTTGGTCTGTGTCTGAATGTACCTAATTTATCTATAATCAAATATATATTTAGAAATATATAAGTATGTTTATCAGTTGTCTAGTACCTACCTACTCATACCACAAGATCTGCTTAGTTTAGGACTAGATGGCGTTGTGTTAAAATTGTGGAATATTACCTACTATTTATTATTCTCGTGTTGGCCTCAGTAACAAAATATAGTTGATTAGTAACTAGATAAATGGCGTCTCAAGTAATTAATTTAATAAATGGCTAGCAAGTTATCA
This sequence comes from Mythimna lalbum, assembly GCA_949319445.1. Lineage (NCBI taxonomy): Eukaryota > Metazoa > Arthropoda > Insecta > Lepidoptera > Noctuidae > Mythimna > Mythimna lalbum. Next base: position 15,682,143 of record OX439346.1, on the reverse strand, counting down.
CTGTACTTAGTAAATTGCTCGAGTGCCTACATAATTCCAAAAGCCAGCCTACCCTTTTCATAAACAATATTTAATAACAATGATTAAGCGTTTAGACGTGATCCTGTTCTCAAAAAACAAGAAAATTTCCACGCTCCACTTAGCCAATGATTTGAATAAATGAGAAAGTCCCTTTCCCCGAATCCTTCAATAAAATAAGTTTGCTCAACGTGTAACTTTGTAATACTTGTGTTTTCCTATATAAGACTAAAATTGATGAATCGTGAATTCGCCGATCCTTGCGAAGAATTCCCTTTAGAAGTACATATTCCAGTAAAAGTTAAAGGTAGTCCCGAACCGAAAACTGACTGTATGATCTCTGTTAGGTAAATCTTAATTTTTTTGTTGATACTTATGAAATTGTTTTTACTGACTTTCAAAAAGGAGTAGGTTCTCAAATCGTCAATTTTTTATATCTTGTTCAGTAATATGTTCACCAAATGTAAAACGATTTTAAAGTTGCTTTAATATACTACTCACTTGCATTTTGTATTTATTTATGTTTAGGTGATTGATTGAAAACCAAGATTACAATTTACAATAGGGAAAACTTATCATAAAAAGCATACAATTGGTAGCTTCGTCGTACTCGGCAGTTTCTTCCAGACGACCTGGAAGTAACAGAGATTGACTTAATTTATATATCACAGTGAAGTGCCCATTTACTACATTGTGAAATATTCATATAAATGTGTAACATTAAATGCGCAAAACCTCAGACACCCCAAATGATTTTTAATTCAATTGACCTAATTCTGTGAAAAAAAAAACAATTATTTTTTAAAGTTTATGTGCAGTTTTAGTTTGTTTAAAATTCGTATCTGCATCAAAATAAGAACTTTTATCATCCCGCATATGAAAAAATTTGATTGGACTACAACCATTTGGGTTTGTTACCTATTTGGGTGGGTTTGCGCACATGATGGCTTTACCTATTAATAAATAGACAGGGCAACATTTTTAATGAATAAATTTTTGAAAAATGTAACCTATACTAAAAAGTGGTTTAATTGATTCTGCTCGTTATTCTGATCAAACTATTTTCAGGTTATGCGCATTTAACGCTACACATTGTATAAAAAATCTTACCCCACACTAGGAATTATTTCTGTATCGTAGGTGCGTTCACAAACATGTAAACTCACATACATACATGACACCTAGACCGAGAACAATCATCTATAGGCCATTAATTTTTCCTCACAAATAATTTTACCACAAAATGCCTGTGTGCAAATCGAACCAGCGACACACAGCGCAACAACCAATCGCTTAACCAATTCACTTACCGTGCCGTGAAATATTGTGTTGTGTTCAGTAACAACGCCTCCTTCTGCGAAGCAGTAATGCTGGAAAAAGGAGGCGGCCGCATGCGCGAGAATACTACTCTCACCCCAGCCTTCAGATTCCGAATTCCAGCCACCGTAGGCGCGGGCTTGCGAACGGCGAGCGGTGGGTAACTCGCCGTCCGACCGTCCGGTAACCGTCCGGACCAAGTCGTCGACGGTGCGTGGTGTTCTACGCGGGTCTCAAGGAAATTAGTCCAGTAGGTTCGAAGCCTACTGGGGCCATGGGTTGTGCGAAAGAGAACCCCGTGGCCCTGGAACGAAGGGAAAAAAGGACAGGAGTGGGTTTTAATCAGTAAAAGTCTGATACACCCTCCCGATCCGCCCAAGGGTGGAAGATGTTATTATATAATATCCCATAAAAAAATTTCAACGCTTCCTTCAAATAAGTAGATAGGCACCGCACTTAAATTAGGTAGGTAGTGTTGCCATCAACTTCTAATAGTAAAAGCCTGAAATTCATTTTAAACTATGAAAACTAACGTAATTAGTTTTATCGATCGGATCGTTCATTGAGTAGCATTTAATTAGAGTGGCGTACGTTGTACCAGTTCAAAGGCGAAGCTCAAATCGGTGAGTTCAATTCTACTTAGAGATTTCTCGCTGGGAGCCAATCATTAACTGCACGCTTATATTTAACATACTGCTTTTATCATATAGCTTTTCTGCCCCCGTTAGTAAAAAACACGCATCTAATTTTTTTTCCAGATTTGAGTTACATTGCCGGAATCAGGAAAAAAAAGGCGCATCTGTCTGTATTTTTTATATTTTGCTAACTTTCTCCAGTGCGGTTTTAACACAAGGAAAAAAGGCCCGATTTCCCGTTTCATTCATTAAAACATTTTTTTATCCGTTTTCGTTTTTGTTAGATACGTCTTTTTAACTATCAGGGGCAGTTTTATAATACGACGTGGCTTATACAGGGTTATTTGTAAAACACTAACAACCTTGCAGGACTGTATTTAGTAAATTAACATCATAAAATCAACTTTTGATCTATGACTTTTTTCAAAACATAAATCATTTACTTAAAACAAACTTTCAAGATTTCGTAATTCTATCTAAAACAGTTTCAATACTGTTTTGCTACACCTACCTGAGTCTGTAAGACTCGACGCAAGCGCATCGAGCACCCCTGCCGACCAATCCCCATTCCCCTCCGCTATTGTACTATCGCTTACTTCGCATAGAGTTTGTAATATTTACAACGTTCAATTTAAATATTTTTATATGAAAATCTGATGAACTTAAATATGCCAATTTTCTAAAACTCGTAGAACTAAAGTTGTTATTTATAATGTTAGTACCATAGTCCTGAGAGGTTGCCAGTGTTTTACAAATAATATAATATAATATTCCACAACTATCACACAACGTCGTCTCGTCCCACGCTAGGCAGAGCTTGTGTTATGGATACTATACAACTGATAAACATACTTCATAATATTTCTAAATACATACATATTAAAGACAAATTACACCCAGACACAGAACATCATCATATCATTACATAAACATTAGTCCTGGGTGGGAATCGAACCCACAAACTCCGGCATAGCAGTCAGGCCCACTAACCACTATACCAACAGGCCAGTCAACCCTGTATAGCTGTCAAAATAACCCTGTAAAGCTCTTACGATTACGGGAGAGTACAGTGAACCTGTCTCTCAAAGTTGAAGCCCCTTGTGGGCAAATTGATGAAGCACTGTTTCTGTTTCTTGAAGTGATATAGCTTTATTATTATTATATACTAGCGGCCTGTCCCGGCTTCGCACGGACAATAAATGTAGCTTATATTCCTCAGGGTGAATGAAGCTTCCCAATGGTGAAAGAATTTTTGAAATCGGCACAGTAGTTTTTGACACCTTAGAGCAGTGTTTTCCGAGTGGTAACGTTCCTGACTTACGATGTGGTAGGTCGCGGGTTCAAACCAGCCAGACACATTATTTTGTAATTTACTTCGTCACCACTGCTCTCAAAACGGTGAAGGAAAACATCGTGAGGAAACCGGCATGTCCTAGAACCAAAAGTTCGAAGACATGTGACATCCACCAACCCGCACTGGGCCCGCGTGGTGGATTACGGCCCAATCCCTCTCCTGGAGAGGAGGCCTGAGTCTCAACAGTGGAAACATTATAAGGCCGACTATGCTATGCTTAACGCACCTGTGCAGATGTGTTCCTTCCTTCCAAAAAAAGAGAATACAATATTTGCTTTTATATTTCGATTCACGACGGCATTTAACAGGCCATCGCAAAATCAGCCAAGTTTCAAGGCTCCCCTTATGATCTAAATTAAGCACAAAGCCCTACACATGCCAATATAATTCAGATCAGTTACAGAGGAAATTTGATGAGAAAACTATTTGCCGATCATATTAACCAAGTTCTAGACATTGTCTCTAATCTCTCTCTGATATTGCTTACGTTTTGAAACCTAGGTAACCTATAATAGTGTAATAATTTATGTGTGCCTTAACGAATACACTCATAATGTATATGTAATACATTATGTATGTATTATATACATAGAATGATCTTAAAATTAATAAAATAATTCATTAAACCCCAAGCACAAAATAGTTACGTACAGAAGACAATCTCATGATGTTATGTACTTCACTTTTTATACCTACGCTCGGTGGACGCACACTAATGAGGGTTTGAACCGAAATTGTTCGACGATTGGTCCAAGACGCTACCGAGACATCATGTCCTTGAGAGGTGTCTATGTGTGCGTTGCTCGATCGCGCTTTGTATGTAGATTGACTTTTGTACCTACCTATGTATTTTGTGCCGTTACCGTTTGTGTAATGTGCACGACCATTTGTTCTGTATCTAAGTGTAATTTATCTATGATATGTCATCATCATCATCATCAGCTTTTTCAATGTTCCCACTGCTGGGAGAGAAGGAGTTTTGGTTCTAGGACATGCCGGTTTCCTCACGATGTTTTCCTTCACCGTTTTGAGAGTAGTGGCGATGAAATAAATTATACAAAGTAATACCCTGGCTCGGTTCGAACTTGCGACCTACAACTCGTAAGTCGGAGCCGTTACCACTCGGCCACCACTGCTCAATGAATTTATGATATGTATGTATTTAGTGTGTTTATTTATGTTTATCAGTTGTCTAGCAAAAAGCTCTGCTTAATTTGGCACTAAATGGCGTATGTGGTAAAAAAAAATATTTAAACTATTTTTGGTAGTTTTGTTTCGTTTTGTAGCCATATTTGCTCATCAAAATTGGCAATCTAAACCTCATACAATATTCCTTACCTATTTAGAATGAAAACAGTGAGCGGCGAAATATACGAAATTAACTTACCATCCTTGTTTGTGAAGCTGAATTTACTGCTTTCACTATCTCAATTAGGGGGTGTCATAATCAACCCATGCTTTGAGAGGAACGAGCTAACGAATTCTAAGTAATTAGGTATTCCTGTTTGATGTTCCATACGAGTTTGTGAAAACACGTCGCGCTCGAAACCGTCTGAAGTTACTGTACATATGAATATAAGTCTTAGTGTTGAAACATTGATGTTACGGGGAACGCGTCTGACTTGACAGCAAATATTCATAAGATCATAAACATTAGGTACCTACTCTTGTTTTCCCAAGTGGGTAAGGTTAGACAGAAGTGTATAGTCTCATATTTCAAGTTTAAGTCCCTATCTACTATGTAATTTAGCATGGAAAGAAACTAGAAAAAGTACTTGCGAAGGAGGTCTGAATTGATTGGGCGGATCACCACCGCGTCTTTGTGGAGGCAATCGGTGGTAAACTCTCTAGTCCAGTCTTGGTCCAGACCAGAAATGGAAAGTAGTAACCTTTATATGTCAAACAGTAATGCGAGCAAAGAAGGTGAGCGAATACGTTACGTTAGGTTAGGTTAGGTTTTTTTTAAATGTCTTATTACACCGCAGACATGGTAATCTGCGCCCTTTTTTGAAAATGTTTACATTATTTGCTTACAATATTTTTTATTGCAGTTGTGGTGCTCTTGTGTCGGACACACATTTTCCTTATTCCTAATTATTATTTTATGTTAGCCCTTCAGATACCGTCGCGCGGCCACCGGTGGTCGCTTGGGGATTCATAAATTAGTAAGCTTATAATTAGGTGAGTCCATCTTAATTTTTTTTTGGTTAGGTTAGGTTAGGAGGCGGAGACAGTCTTTACGCCCCGGCCCCATCGGAGTCACCTTGGGCATCCAGCCACCGCAGGCACGGGCAAGGCGAGCAATAAGTAGCTCGCAGTTCGATAGCGCTCCTCAAATGTCAACAAGATTAAAGGGACCCGAGGGCCCTGAGGGCCGATTCCTACTGAGGCTGCAGGTTATTGTTCGAAAGTCTTACCTTGGCCCAGGATTTTCACGACTAATAAACTAACAGGTAGTGGTGTACGAGTATAATATTATAGCAGATACATATTTCACCAGTTACATTTAAGTTTGGGGGAGGCCTATGTCCAACAGTGGATGTCTGTCGGCTGAAATGATGATGATGATGACATTTAAGTTCCATGTGACGTACACACCACAGATCCCAGACACCGAGCTGCAGAAAACTTCCCATGAATAAGCCTTACAAAACGTTGCCCCTCAGCAGTGTCAGTTGTGATCACTGGACCAACAAGGTTACGAGGCAGTCGGTCCCTAGAGTATATATTCATAAGTTGTTTCTTGTTAGGTCTGGGTGTCGGGTCTCCGCACAACGGGTATCACCCGTAGACTCCGGTAATTCCACTTTATTGGGTCCATAGTGCCAACACATGTACTCTCAGCGGGCATGAATACAGATGACGCACATAAAGGCAGTTATTGAAAAACGGGGTGAAGTTAGGGCTATGGTATTAATGTTAGGCTCTGCTGTTGACGTTATTAGTTTTGTTAATCATAAATACAAACCTCCATGTACTACCTTTTCGAATAAGGGCCTAAAAATAAAGGTCGCAATATAACCGTCGCGATACACTTACTACTACAATTACTTTTGTTTATTTATTTACTAGCTGCTCCCAGCAGCTTGCCCGCGTGATAGCAGAAATTTATCCCAAGGGAACATACTTCCGGGATAAAAAGTATCCTATGTCCTATTCCAGGACATGGTCCATCCGTGTACCAAGTTTCATCACAATCGGTTTTGCCATTTAGGCGTGAAGACTTAACAAACAAACAAACAAACAAACTCACTTTCGCTTTTATAATATTAGTAAGGATAGTTAACTAGCTTTTGCAAGCGGCTTCACCCGTGTGAAAGTAGGTTTCTCTATATAATCTTTGGCCCCCCTTTCATTCCCTTAGGGGTGAATTCCTGTTTTAGTGCTCACCTACTTTATAAAAGCATTGCCTAGGGCAAAATTTCACACTAATCGTCCCAGTTTTTTCGGCTGTGTGATCGTATATCAGTCAGTCAGTTTCTACTTTTATTTAAATAAATGAAAACGGTACAAATGAAATTTAACACAGAAATGTGTGTGAAAGACATTAAAAGTTAACCTAATCAACATAATTTTGGTAGTTCTATAATTTTCCAAATAAGTTTCTTTTTGTGATTGTAATAACCTAACATTATAATTGAAAATTACAATAAAAATAAAATAAAAATATTATAATTAGTATAGAGCAGAGGATGTTCTCGCATATTTTCTCTCACAGAACACCAGACACACACAATTATAAAGTAACATTACAAAATGTCACAGAAACAACAAAAACATGTCAAAACATTAAAGCTAATTCTACTTCAGTACTGCCGTACCAACACCGGTATACTTAGCACAATAATTCATAGCAAAATTTCGTAGTAAAGTACGACAAAGCTCGATTAACGTCAGGTAACAGTAACGTAGAACAAAACAATTTGTACACAAATCCGGATTAAAATTCCGTGTAGGGAAGTATAATTAGCTAGAAACTGGAATTAATTTAAGGTGTATGTACGTTAACGTTGCGGTGCAGCGTTGGGGGGATTAGATGGCGTCGTATGGAAACCGCGGCGCCCCCTGCTGCAGCCCGTCCATTTAGCAGAGTGCCGCGGCGTGGCCAACTACCAACTACGTTATACAATGTAGCAAAGGTTAATGATGATGAGGTACCGCTATTCACTTATTTCTTTATGTATGCTCTTTTTGTTTGCTCAGTGGGTTAAGCTACCAGTTGCTTAATCAACTAGGTATGGGATGTTTTAGGGTTATGCTCTTAAAACTTTGTAGCTATAGACAATTTTCAAGGTAGTAAATCATCCAATGACTTCTCCCGTTCTAGCGCGGAGTGAGAGCGCGTGTCAGAGTATTAATGACTAAAATCTACCCCCATATACCTTATTTGCCTTGCGTTCTAGAACTCCTTTCGTAAGCCAACCCATGGCTCCAAGTAGGCTTCGGCTCAGTTGGACCCCTACGATTTTACTGACATCTCTTTAAAGCGCGTGTGGAATACTATGTGCCCTCGTCGACTCGGCGGACTTCCCTCACTACTTACTGCTTCGCAGAAGGAGGCGTCTACCTGCTATTCGTCTCGCTCTAGAACATGGCCTGTACCAGGGCCAGGGTTGTCGCCGATCGTCCCCATGAGGACACGGTGGTACTTCACCCAAGCGGAGCACACTTCGCCTGTTTACTCCACTGTGTCCTCCGTCCTTTGTAGCTACAACAAGGTTTCCAAATAAATGGTACTTACATGAGCTGGCGAGAATCCCTTGTAATCTAATTCTGAGTTAGTTTTCACTCAATGTTCCTCGTTTCCTTGTTTCTTTATCTAATACTGAGTCAGTTCTCACACAATGTTTCCTTGTGTTTATTTCGTGTTTTTCTTAAATCGTAATTAAATTTTATTAAATTCAGGCGTCAAAAAGTGACAGTTGGGTTTTGTGTTCCCAAGATAATGAGTTTGGTGGTTCAATTTCCATTTCAATTCAATTTATTCAGAAACAATTTACATTGTGTTTGAAATCATAAATAAAATTATAAATCCAATTAATTATAGAAAGCTAGCTTCTGCCAGTGGTTTCGCCCGCGTTAGGTTGGTTTTTCCTCGCAAACTTGGACTCCTGTGTCCCCCCTTTATGCGGTGAATTTTACAATTGCAAAATTTACTGCTTTCCTAGTCACAGTAAAAAAAAAACTATTCTGGACTGTTCGATATAGGTACGACCTAGATATAAATATACTCTTACCTAGGTATACGTGATGCTATGAGTAATTTATTTCTTTAAAAATACTCTCGAATGGTGTAGAAAACAATGAGAAGAAATCCTTTCTTGAACCAAAAAACACGTAACATCTACCAATCCGCACAGCCTAACATGCGGGCCCAGTGCGGATTAGTAGATGTAAGGCTAATTGGTGATCCAGTTTTAGTTAAATCCAATCTACAAAGCCTTGAGCACAGGGGTAGGGTAGCCAGCCTTTCGGTATTTTACAGAATGCATTTTGGCGAGTGTGCGTGGGAATTGCATGACTAAATTCCGCCATCTTCTTTCTACCATCGGCCAACCTGACACGGCAGGTATCACCCTTCACGTTGTTGAAATGTCTGCGGTTCATACTATATAAGTGTTTCGCTACATCGCTTATACCGCGTACATCGAAAGACTGGAACAACTTTTCTGCTGCGGTCTTCCCGTCCAATTATAATTTAGGTATCATATAAAACTAGAGTGAATAGGCTCTTAATAAACTAGTGCGGCTCATCATAAACGATTGTATCACTGCTTACCATCAGGTGGGATAGCAGCCGAGCACTGGTTTATATCAATTAAAAAGCCTACCTATTTTTATAAATCCCAGTTCACTAAAGAGATTAAATCTGCTGAGATATTTTCACAATATCGATAGCGGCTGCCCTATTTCAGATTTAGTAACTTAAATGTCAGCGCTTATAAATACTCTAAACTCTTTGGAATTGGAGTGGACATAATAGTCGTCTATCTCTACATAACTTTTTCTTTCATACTTTTTAATTAATCTGAGTTAAACTCATGTCATATTCGAAATTCAAACTCTATACCTAGATTTGAATTTAGAATCTGCTCATTAGTGTTGAACCTAAACATTATGCAGCCATGTTTTTTCCGGTGTGAATAATCATCGAATGACACCTCCCACCTGATGGTAAGTAGTGATGCAATCGTTGATGATGAGGCGGTGAATTTTTATAAACACGGCTGATCATTTTTGGTCTGTTTGATCTTTTTGTGAGCCATATATAAAGAGATATAGAGATAACAGCTGTCCAATAGTCGTCTAACTTCGTTAGCGGTAAGATCAGAGCTACTTTAGCGAAGGAAATTAGGGCTTAATAGACCAGAGTAATGGCTGAATATTGAACAATCTCAATGGTTCGTTAGCTATTACTCAGCTATATAATGGGGTTAAATTATATTACAGGAAAATACCTTTATTTGAGGTGGGAAATTATCACATAACTTTTCTCGCGCGGGGGTGGAGCTGAAGTAAAAGGGCGTGTCAGCCTTTTACTGGCTTACTCTCGCTCGGGTCTTATCCATTGCTCGCCGGCCAAGATATTATTCCTAAAGAAGAAAATAGGTAGGAAAATAGACGTCGTTTTCGATAATAATTCGATTCATTTCAATTTCACCAAAAAATCTGCAAATTTGATTTGCATCACCTAAAAATCTGTCTTGCAGGTTTGCATCACCAAAATATCATTTTGATTTGATCACCAAAAAGTCTGCAATTTTGATTTCAATTAAATGTAAGGAACATCTTTTCTTTCAAAGGTTCCGTACGATGAATGACTAATAGAATCTTATATAATCCTTTATATCGTTTTTTAATCATCATCATCATCATCATTTTAGCTGAAAGACGTCTACTGCTGGACATAAACCTTCTCCAAGTGTTGCCACAATGACCGGTGTTGTGCGTCTCGCTTCCATAGGATTCTTGCGTTAAAAATTAAATAGTATATTATAAAAAGTGTTTAAATGTATTTCTAGTCAATCATCTTGCGAATTTATCTTTATATAAAAAACTATCTCACTTTATACTAGCGACCCGATATTTTTGCGGCCTAGTTTATTAAGCTTGTCAGTTCTAAACTACCCCCAATAGTTTCGGGGTCAGCTTACAGTGTCACTATGTAGCTGAATAAATATCTGCTAGAGAGGCTGCAATCTGAACTCTGCATCAAATAACCGATATCCCACGAGGCTGTTAAATTAGATTTTTGGACGAGCCGATAGAGCTATGTACCTAACCTTTTATATAGTTTTATTTTTGTCACTTAGTTTTAAAAGGTGACTGAAAAGTTCAAAAAAAGTTGAAGTGAAAAGTTGAAGTTGTGGTGGTTGAGTTGAATCGTTTGTCTTGGTATGGTCATGTAAAAGGAGAGATGAAACGCATGCTGCTAAAAGAGTTATGAATTTACATGTGGATGGATGGAGAGGGAGAGGGAGGCCAAAGAAAAGTTGGATGGATTGTGTGAGAAGTGATATGAAAGAAAACGGAGTTCGTGATAGCGTGACGAGCGACAGGACAGAATGGAAGAAAAAACGTGTTGTGCCGACCCCAAATAAAACGGGTTAAGGGCAGGAAGATGATGACTTAGTTTTAAAAGGGTTAAATATATTTTTGGTACTACATTATTATCAGATACAAACAAAAATCGATATAAGCCCTTGCCTATAAAGTCGATTTCATATTTTAAAGGTATCTTTTTTTATGATATAAACTAGTGCTTGACTGCGATCCCACCTGATAGGATGTATCTTTCACGGGCCTAATTCTCCCTTCAATAACCTATCACCATTCCTCGCGTGTGTTTTTGTTATCCCATAACTCTACGATATGAAAGAGTCAAGATAAATGCATAAATGCATTATTATTTCAGTTATCTGTTTTTTTGTTTTCATTTTCCATACAAAATAATTAGATAAATTCACGATTATTTATGTAAATTATTATTTGCCCTTACGTGAAATATGTAACATTATTTGTTTAATTGCAAACTATAGATTTCGTCGATAACTGGCAACGTCACAAAAGTAAAGATATGTCATATGTAAATGTCATGTTATATTCGATGTCTAGTTTTGTAATGCGTCCAACAAAATTGATTTATGTTTTGTTTTATAATTTCTCATGTAAGTGAATTTATGTAATTCTTATGAGAATAAACGATCTCAAACCTCAAATGTTTGATCTAAATTAATTATGATTGTTGATATCTTACAAAACCATTCATTTTTGGACCACATATTTTAGGACTTTTAGTATTATTTTTCCTTATAGAATATAAACCTTGAGTTATGGGATATAAAAACACACACACATTGTATATACGCGAAGCATAAAAGTAAAAGCAGGATCACAACGCCATTACATTTAAATATTACAGACTGTATTTGTTTTTCCTGGTATCGTAATAATGTTCTTGTTTTCCCAAGACTTTACAGTGAAAGCAAATATCACGGCCATTTTTCTTATCATTCAATCTTGTAGTGGGCGAATTGAAACGCCCACTGCCACAGTGTAACAGTTTTCCTTAAATTAAAAACGGGCGTGGGAAGGATAATCCGATGTCTAAAACCACATGAAAAGGGAAGTTCAAAGAACATTTACATTAAACATAGAACTGCTAAAATTTTCTCTTAAACGATATTTATGAACTACTAGCTTTTGCCCGCGGCTTCACTCCCGTCAACTGACTACTATATTCTACTCTATCTAACTCTACCCTACCCTGCTCTACCCTACTCTACTCCACTCTACCACACTCTACCCCACTCTACCCCACTCTAACCCACTCTACCCAACTCTATGGGATAAAAAGTAGCCTATGTCCGTTTCCTGGTTCTAAGCTATCTTCCCACCTTTTTTCAGCCAAATCGGTTTTGCCGTTCTTGAGTTATAAATAGTGTAACTACCACAACGTTCTTTTATACATATAGATTTTTATACTAGATACTGTTTATTTAGTTTTATCTCGTGGAAGTAAATTGTTCCAGGATGGCTTTATGAAAACCAGCTAAATTTCTATAGTGAATATATCTGCATTTTTTTGGAATTGGAGCAGATCTAATCATTTTAGTTACCTATATACTAGCTTCTACCAGCGGCTTCTCACGCATAAAAGTAGAAAATACTCGTATAAAGCCTCCTCACTCTGTGATATACTGTATTAGCGTTCTTTAAAAAACAAGTGAAAGAATTTTTAAAATCGATCCAGCCATTTGAAGCTGTGAAAAAATCAAACATCCGAGTTAATGAAAAAGAGATACGGCCGTTTATGTCTCAAAAAACGTATAATTTTGACACTCAAGGGAAACAAAATCCATAGAGTACTTCTCGTTAACTTAGAACCCTGAAAATTGGCATGAAGCTAGGGTTCATAACATAGTTAAAAGGGAAAAATCTTAAAACTGTATATTTTTTATTACATCACGATTTTTTTTTTAGCGATTCGGAAAAATCTGAGACTCCATTCCGGAATTGAACTATTTACTTAAGTAAGTTTGTATTATGGAACCCTCAGGGCGGTAGTCTGACTCGAACTTGCCCACTTTTTTTTATTTATTATGAGGTAAGAAAAAAAAAAGAGTTTTTTGCAAAAATATTTGACGATAAAATATTATCGCGAAGTAAAAGATCGTAGATAAGTTACCTATATGGAACACGGACGAGCGAAACATTGATTGATTAGGTACAAAACTGATTGAAATATAAATAAGTCTACACGAGAACCAGTTCATCGCATATCGTGTAATGACGTCGACATGGAAATTTTGTGAACAAATTATGAAGAAATTGTTTTGAATGTTGTTAGAGAGTTTCCCTTTCGATGAAGTGGTTAAAAAACGTGTAGATCGATAGCCGAGTCGGTGGCCTGACAAGCTCATTACGTATTTACAATGTAATATAAAAGCTATATTAATAAATATGCTTCAGACTCGCCATGTCGGTTGATGTGAAACGACGTAAGCATTTCGGTGAATTGAATACACATTTTATATTTTTTTTTATTTTGATGGTGGAACTTTTTCTTCAGTTTTCATGAAAATTTAGAACCCAGGCCCCTATTTTTCACAAAATCTGAAGTAACAACCAAAATTTAAAAATAAATTATTTTCACCCATTTAGTACCTGAAATGGTTTTGGGAGAGGTCTTTGCCCAGCTGGGCGATTCCGCTGTAGACGATTTTGACATGAATTTTAAAATCACGCTATTTGTTACTTTTTTTTAAATCGATACAAAGAAAAAGGTACAAATTTATTAAAACTTATTTTAATTTTTATCTTACTCGTTATTTTTAATTTTTGGCGCATTTCGAAACTTTATCAATTGAAATCGAAACTTAATCTGCAAAATCACTGTGACACAACATGGGCCTGAAACAGTTGTTACTGATAGTTTGACGTTATGTTGTACCGCCTAAACGTGTAGTGAAGATATTAATTTATTCTTATGCACCCAAAGATGTAAGTAGGTACTTGTTGTTATTTTTTAAGTATTATGGCCTAAACAGGTCGGTATTACCTTTGTTGCACCCGCGATATAAAAGATATAAATGTTTGCGTCTTTAACAGAAATGAAATGGTATGGTTTTCAAACTTTGTAAAAGTAAGAAACAATCAAGGGTAAACTTATTTAAATCATTTTCAAGGGTATAATGTTAGTTGAATTGAAATAAACTTTAACTTAAATCGGTTGCACCCGCGATTGTGATATTAGGATAGCGGGTGCAACTCTTTGTGAAGTAACCTTATTGCCTGATTTATCACATATTTTATTCTTTAGTAATACTTTGAATAATAATTATATGATGTGCATGATGGTGACTTAGGTGTAATGAGTGGTTATATTATATTCCGTAGTTTTCACGGAAATATTGTCTAAAATGACAGAAGAGTAAGGGAAAGAGACTGTGTCGTCGAAATATAGACGCAAGTTAAAAGAAAATAGGTACTGAACTTTATGTTGACCAACTCAGTCGAGAAAGGGCTCGTGATTCAAAACAGAGAGAAGTAATAACAAGGAAAATGGAGGTAGATGAAGACTTAAAAATACTAGCTAGGATCCGATTAAAAAAAAAAAAACATGCAGACTACTAGAGAGTGACATAGAGAAGAACAAATTACAGTCCTCGCACACTGGGATAGGCTGTGGCAATTTTTATAATAGGGACTATATTAAATATTAAGAAAATCTCTGTCTTGATGTATCTTCGCTTTCAGTATCGGATCACAGTAAATCTTTTGTCCCACTCCAAACGAAATTGCGAGTTTCTGATGTTTACTCAGAATCTCGCAAACTTTGTTTTTTTATTCAGACGACAAAAACATTTAATTGAAATCGTTAATGACGTAGCAGACGTGCGATTTGAAGATATTAGTATAGCAAAGTTGAAAGCACCAGAGAAAAAAAAATGGATTTTTTTAAAAAGTTTTTTTGACAAATATTGACGTATTTTAATAAATAATCAATGTACGTGATACAAACAAGTGTTCTGATTATTAATAAATATTGTTTGATCTTTTATTGCATTCTTGAAAAGTTTTATTGATGTTGTTTTCACTTAATTCATGAATCCCCAAGCGACCACCGGTGGCCGCGCATCTATTGTCTTACTATTGTGTCTCTAATTGACGGTATCTGAAGGATTAAACAAGACGGGTTGCACCCGCGATAATTTGATGTTGCACCCGCGATTGCTTTAAAAATAAATAAATCCTATTCTTCTTCTTATCTTATCTTATTTTTGTTTCCTATAAAAAAACATTATTTGTTTACTTGATTAGTTCGTCGCCTAACGAAATACGAAGGCATAACAAAATAAATGTTTCATAATTAACAGAGTTTTGTGTTTTTGTTTGATGACCTAGAAAGGTTGGGCCAACTTTGTTGCACCCGCGATAGGACTTTAAACCTCATTCCTGACAATTTAAAATTTTCAGTGAAATTCTTTTCCCTAAATATAAATGGATCATAACGAAACGTAGCACTTACAAGAACAATTTTGTTAAAAATACTTTTAATTTAATTATTATGAAGCTCAACATGCGTTAGAATGTTGCACCCGCGATAATGGAATCGCCCAGCTGTGAGATAGAACCTAAGATGTTTGTCTAGAAAGACCAGCTCGTACAGAAATTCAACTAAGATAAAATACGTTCACAAAGAGAAGACAACTCTTGTCCTGAAGCATAAAAATTCACTGATCTGTCCGTAATCTGTTTATTAAGTTACTAGCTTTTGCCCGTGGCTTCGCTCACGTACATAAAATATTAGCTTTCTATTGATGAAAACAATTTTGAAATCGGACCAGTACTTCCAAAGATTACATCCTACAAACAAAAAAACAAACTTGCCTCTTCATAATAATATATGTAATTAGTGTAGATTTCTTTGAAGGACTCCTAATACTGCTACAGTATCCAATCTGTTAAAACTAGGTTATCTGAAATGTTAATAAACTCTACCTACGTAATAGGTAATTCTGACGAACTTATTTGCAGAGGGTATAAAGAAATAATAGATACAAAAGTAAACCTATTGTTTCTGAAAACAAAGAAAAGAAAGTATATGAAAATGAAGAAACCAACAATGAATGGATATTTCAGGAAAGCGATATTATACAATATAGTGACCTACAAGAACGTGCGACTTAATAGTTTACGTTTGTGTAACGCTAGGAACAATTTATTTGCTGGTCTCCGGAATTTTTCGATATAGTTGCTGTAGCTCTAGAACGCAAAGGGTAACCAAAGAAACACGGATGAGTTTTATTCAGTAACAAGCTTTTAATGAAAATATTTTTTTCATAGCAAGCTTTTGTAGCTCAGTATAACTATATAATTAATTTATACTCGTCAAGACGAATCATACGAGCCCGAACTCGATGGGGTTGTGTCGTTTAACTACCAAGTTCCTACCTTCCAGTTCCATCATCAGATCAACTTCATGTTATAATAATTTTACACTGTCATCTTATTTACACGTGCATGCAAAATTTCAGCTCAATCGGTAAGCGGGAAGTGGGTCAAATTTAATTTGCAATATTTAATTACAGACAAATATCGGGAAAGGTTAAAAAACTAAATAAAATTTAAAAATCTGACAGTTTTTCTCGCTGCATCGAAAGTAAATATAATTTGATTTCACACCTCCAAAAAAAGAGGTACGTTTTAGTTAGCTCTTTTTCGTTAAATAACTAAGTACAAACTGTATGCAGTTAAAATATCGTCAAAAACCTTTTTGCAGGCCCTCGTGTTCTTTTTGACATATTTGCACTAAAACCCTTGGCGTTTCGCCTACATAAGAAGGTACGCATATCGGTATCACACGAATTCCACGACTGCTTTGAAAAGGGAATGTGTTTAAAGTGAAAAATGTGGGCACTTTATCATTGAGGCCGCATTTGAAAAGCCACCGACAAAAAATTCTTAAAGTCAAAGAATTCAGGGGGCTGAATTAGAAAAGCGACCTATAAGTAAAAAGCACTTTCTGAAAGGCACGTACAGTAAATTATACAGTTTCAAACATACTCGTATAAAGAGTGCTGTTACTGATTTCAATGTTACAGGATTTTTAAGGGTGGTTTCTGACAATGATTTCTAAAGATGGAGGTATATAATGTGTTATGGTAAAGGTTTCAAATATTCAGAAACATCTGTCGCCCCTATTATCCACAAAAGGTTTAACAGGGGCGTAGGTAGGTACCGGCGTATACCCACATTCACCAATATTGGATCCGATGTGATAAATTGGTCGCCCACCGCAATTTACCCGACCCGAGACTCCAACTTTGACTTGACTAACGAGCCAAATGCAAATTTATAGCCATCCACACTTACATTCATCCTTAAATCTTCAGATACCACGGAAACAATGTTGAAGGCTTTCATTATCGTCCAACATAAACGGTTTTCATTACCCACATCACAAATACATGAAGGCCATAACCGTATCCTCGTATATACAAATTCTATAGCTCTCCTACAAATAGGGCCGACCTCTACCATAATATAGTTAAGTAAGCATAAAGTTTAGCGACACAGAAAGGTCAGTGGGACTCGAAAGATTCTGTGCAGTCAGCTGTATCATCTTGTGTACCGACTCTTCAGAACAAATGCTGGCCGAAAATTTAATTAGACATTCTTGCACTTGTAAAAAATTTCGTTGCCGATCCCAACCAAAGATTTTATATATTCTACTAGAGTAGACTAGATTGACTACGAAGAAATATGACAGTCTTTAAAGTGTTCTTTATTCTCATTAGCATTAAGTTCATGTGTGTTATTGACACTCAAAAGGGAAAAATGGCCTGGAGCAAGACACTAAGATAAATCCTCTCTGTCCCTTTCTCACATAATACCAGAAAAAAATAAGAAACAGATGGTAGTTTTTAGATTGTTCCAGTTATCGTTAAATAGTCCGTGTTCATGCATTTTGATAGGTTTATGCAACATACAATGAATTGCAACTAAATGTTTTATTTCAAATAATGCTTCTTGAAATTTTATACGCATTCTTCTTGTATTTAATGATGATTTCATTTAGATATAGTAGCTATCCGTAGTAATTTTAAAATTATGAAAGGCAACATTTAGGAGGTTTCAATTTGACAGAATTTGACATCAATAACCAATATGGCTGATGCTTCATAGGGCCAAAGTTGTATTTTTAATTGTTACAAGTTTTTATCTCAATATTTAGTAAAGTATAAAGTGTGCAAGATGTTCAAAACGTTGCTGTGTAAAGTTTCGCAATAGTGATGAGTATCCTGGTTGTGGAATTTAGTTTTTTTTGGTAAGTTTTCTGTTTTGTTTACAAAATATTTATGTAGGGTGACAACAAACATCGTTTTGAATTTCATGCGGGAATTAAAACATATTAACTGCCTGTAAAAATACATAGAGAAGGGGCATCATAAACGATTCAGAAGACGGACTGGGTGCTAAATTTTATAAAATTTTGTTGTCTACTGTTCAAGTTTTATATTATATATAAGCAAATTTCTAAATATCTGAGGAGGCTCAATAATTTTTTTTTTTTTAATAAATCAAGCGCGTACCAATTTTACTAATTTTATCTTTTTTGTTGATCGGGCGCCTTTGGCCGCTCGGCAATCTTCGGCTGCTCTCGTGACACAACGAAAAACGGCGAGCAGCGGCGGCCAGAGGTGCGGCATGCGGGACGTGTCTTCGGACCAATTCAGTATATAGTTATCTGTGACCAGTTCTTAAAACGACGCGCGTGCACTCCAAAATCTTCTCCACATCGATATAGTACATTCGAGAATTATATTCATTTTAAATCATAGTCTACTGTCTTTAAGTTTAGTCCTGAGGTAGGTCCCTAATAAATGCCGCACGCAATGCTGCACGTATGTGGCTTAACCGTTAACTACTAGTAATATATTATTTTTGTTTTGTTGTAGATTTCCAAGAAACGAGAACCATCGGCAACAATGGCTTTGAAGTTGTGCCATTAAATTTTTGTTTTCAGCAACAGTTTTATTTGTAGTCTGAAGATGTAATAGTTCATAAAGTTAAATCAACACTAAAACCTAATTCTATTCCATCTAGTTGTTAAAAATCCGTTCAGTAGTTTTTGAGTTGATTGCAAACAGATATAGATAAACAAACATAGTGGGAGACTTTTTTTGATGTGGTAAAATTTCCAATAACTTATCCTGCTCTAAGGTAGAGCGCCTTACGCTCCATCTTAGAGCGGGATAAGTTATTTGAGGTTTATACTGAATAAACCTACCCGTGTCCTTCAGTTGCCCTTTGTGTTCCAGGACCGTGGTATCCCTTTCGGAAATTCCCTGTGGCGCTAACGGGCATCGGCAATAATTAGTAGTAGTAGTAGTTATAATAAATAAATTTATAAACCAGTCGAGGATTATTTATTTAATGTATTATTTATTTGTTAGTTAATAAGTGCAATTTAACGTAATAAAAAAATGTCACGCATCAGTCTATTTTTAATTTAGTTTTATTATAAACTAACTAGTTTTTTCTTTCAGACAAACCTTATTCTGATAGGTGCAGCCGTTCAGAAGTGATCGTCTTACGTAGGTACACACACATTAGGCATTTTTTTTATCAGTGTAGGTATTTCATACTCGCATAAGAGGATATTGCTATTATATATACTATACGGATATCAGCTATTTCCTAGTCATTACAGAGACAACTCACAGTTCCCTTTTGGTAGCTTATTATACATATTAATTGTTTTTGAACTTGCATGTCTATTTTAATGTATCAAAAATATCTTTAACTAACTTTTGAGCAAAATTGTCCCGTAGTATGTAGCTAGTGTATGGACACACTAGTAGAACGAGATGACAGGACTCTTTCTGACTTTCCTTATCAGGTACGCTTTTGAGGTTGTCGTAGTCAATCTAGTACTAGGATATATAAAATCTTTGATCCCAACATAAAAAGCAGCTCGATTTAACCTCATTTGGATCCCGAGCTCTGAGCTTGTAAGCCCATCAACTTGTATTAGCGTCTAAGTAGAAAGGTATCTAGATCTACCTATGTAAGTAACGTTGTAACTCGAGGATGATTGGATTTAGCGGAAAACCCAATAAGTCGCTCGTGCAGTCGTGTCAGGCGATGAAAAATACGATCAAACACAGACGTGATGGATTACCACCATCTTGTTGTTGGCGTATCGATAAAATAACCTTTGGCTTTACAGATATATCTCAAGCCAGCGGCCGTGCTGCGACCGTGCACTCACTGCCTCCGTATCCACTGCGGAATATTTTGCTATTCAGCACACAACAACAAACTAGTACCCTACCATTTTTCAATTCACACGTGACTGGAAACTAGATTAAATACTTGAGAGACGTCGCTTTCAAGAAGGTGAACCGCTACTCGGCTTTTTATGTTCAAAAGTGCTCGGTGGGTGTCAAGGCAGTCCGCTCCATATTTATTCATAAGGAGCCCCGTAGGCCTCGAGAGCCCGCTAAACACCTCGCATTACATCCTTCGTTCACGCTTTTGACGTATTTACGTTATCGCGTGTTATATTATTCAGGATTAGGTTCTTAAAGCTCCGGCGCGAATTTAAATTATTTTGCCTTAATAGAGGTGAGCGTAATAACGCTCACCTCTATTAACTAATAAGTAGCTCTAGCTATCAATGGTGTCATGATCTAGCATAACATAGCATAATCGGGCTTTTTTTTAATGTTCCCACAGCTGGGGTTCAGGGCTTCTCTCTAGGAAAAGGAATAGGCCGTAATCTACTACGCGTTCCCCATTGTGGGTTGGTGTCGTAATCTATGGCAACAAAATTCAAGAAAGGTGCTACACTGCCACGTAGGAATGCATAACACAGATGTTTAACGTTGATAAATTCCTAAATCAATGACTTGGAAATTAATTTGTCTTCCTTTCCTCAAAGCCCATCTCGGACACTAATCTAGGTTCGACCTTTAGGAATATGTTTATTGTGTGGGCTTAAAGGCTGACCTTTGGTCTTGTTTCAGTGTTTCTTCTCAGGGCATAGCCAGCTAGGAAATATCAGATCTAGTTTAAATTAATGAAAAAATTGACATGTAAACGTGTTACTTATAACACCTATTTGTAAAATAGGTATAATATATTATATTATTTATCTAGAACAACGTTTGCTAAAACGAAAACTTTTCTTCACTGAGTAGAACGTCAACGTAAGTGTTTTTTTTTTGCGAACGAGATAACGTTTTCTTATTCTTTTTTATGTGCTAAAAGCTCAGGTGTTGCCTGCGTTATAAATCTACTCCTTTGTGTTGGTTGTCGTTTTTATTGCAGTGTCTCCCGCTCTTAGAAGAGGTAGCGACTAAAGTTCTGCTAAATTATTCCATCTGAAGACTGTTAGTATTCCTCTGTGGCTAAAATCAATTAGCGATGTTAATTGTGTGACGTAGACAGTGATCGCACACTCGCCACAGAAGCCGTTCACCTCGCCGCTGATTTAAATATGCAGACGCTCGTATTGATTGTCTCCAAGAATAACGCCCCTTCCGACGTGGAACCCTGACACAGGCCTCGCACCGCCGCTCGCGCCACCGGCACTCGATACTCAACCTATTTTTACCCGTTTTGTTAATTATAATCGCTGAAAAGGCCTTAACTTGGCCAAATCTCCCGTAAGCTCAAGCCACTGAGGGGACAATTAGAGCAAAGCGACCTATTCATTACTCCCTAGCTCCATTTTCAGTTAGATTGCTGCCTTTCAACAATACCTGTCTGTATATTGTTCGTCGGCAATTAACGCAACTCCTAATACTTTGCGTGAAGCAGTTACAATAGGTCGTTTTGTAAAAGGGCCGAGTGTGCTGCCCGAAATAGCGGGCCAGTTGGGAAAGTTATTAACAAGATCATTTATATTGAAACAAACTTTGAAACTGACTGGAAGAGGTTCTAACGATCTGATATTAGATTTCATTAAAAACTTTTTAATTACAGTTATATAAACAGTTGTGGGTCATGGTGCAGCTTGAGTTTTTGATGTTAGGTTAGCATTTACTTAATTTTAAAAAAGAAAACTTTACGTATTCTATTTATCTAGTTAATTTATTATGTCTCACAGCTTTCTTTTCCACACGTCTTTTTGTATGGTGGGGAAAATCATTCAATGACAGTGTCAGACTTTTACTGACTAAAAACCCGCCCCGTTCCTTCTAGCTTTCATACCGGGGCTCGAGCTCCCTTTTGGATAACTCTGGCCCCAGTAGGCTCGACCCAGCTGGGCCCCTGCTGTTGCTCACAACTCTTTGAGGCGCACGGGAACAGCATGCGCCGTATTCCGCACACGTCTGTCTTCTGCCATTGCAGGCCATTGCTAGGAGTTACATTGAAAAAAAAAACAGATTTAAAACCAAACTATGTTATTTTTAAAGTCCTACTGAAATGAACAACTGAAACTGAATATGGCTTCTGTAACTTCCCAAAGCAAACTAAAAAGTTTTGTAAAATAAATTAGGTCACAATCGACAAATAACTTGCATAGGTATCATCAGAGCGCGGCCAGAGCTAATGGAGTTGGCTATTCTTGTCAAATGGGAAAATATGTACCACTTATTAGTATGTGCCTAATTTAGGTTTCACATTTTCGTAGACAGAGCGATACTGAAACGGGCAATACGTGATACATTAGAACGGCATAGGGACACGTGCGCGACGCCTGATTTGGACGCAGAACCGCGTCGCGTAGTGTGGGTCTAATATAGGTCTACAAGTCTAGTTGCCATATAAAATATATGGAGAGCAACGCGCCCAGATGGGTGTATGTGGCCCACGTGGATCCAATCTAGTTTTACCTTCATGTTATTATTTAAACCACAGGTACCAAATCAACGAGTAGATAAAAATGTAACAAAAAATAAAAACAAAAAAATATCGTATTTCCTTTCATAGAAACTTTGATGGTAACTCAATCCATCCGATATCGGCCAAGAATTAAAAAGTTGAATAAAAATAAGTTTTAAAAGCAATGCCGATTCTGAAAGTAAAGTTCTTTGTTTAATATCTGAGAGAAAGCACTTAAAAGTTCCCAAATGAAGTGAAATTGCGTAACACAGAGGTGCAAAAAGCTTTTCAACTATTGACCCAGATTTGAAATTAAAAAACGTTCTACATATAAACGTATTGGTTCCTTATTTTATTTTAGTTTCAGCATCATTTACATTTAAAAAATATTTAACTGACTATAATTACAGTAAAATAATAAATCCCTACGCTAATTACTACTAACTAAAATCAAAATAAAATATGGCGTCAAAAAACTCTTCCACATCGCTGTCGGCTGGCTTATCTTCTGTCCAAGGTAAAAGTCAGCAACGCGGTCAACTAGACGTTTAGACAGATCTAAAAAAAAAACGATAAAAGTGCATTAGGATAACAGTCAGCTAAATTTGTCATTACACTTGACTACTTGAGTTTGGATTGTAGCCTGAGCCGAAGGCGAAGGAGTTTGAGATCCGACAGTAAAACAAGTGTCCACACGTTTCTAACGATATTTTTATCAACACAATTTGGTGATAAAAAGAAAAAGAAAATCTTGACATATTACACAGTTCTACTGTGAAGCATGTTGTTTTCAGTTATTTATGAAGCTTTACTGGTGATTTTTTATTTATTTATTTATTAAATGCTTTATGCGCAGAAAAGATTTAATGCCTTTATGCCTTTTATTATTGATCGGCTACCGTTTGATCACTGTCTAATCCGTTGGTAAGCGATGTGTGCACTTATGCAGTGGTATGATGGAACGCATTTTTTTTTTTAATTTTATAATCTAGTGCTTAATTGCGATCCTACCATTCGATGCATCGGCTGGCTGAATATTATAATTCCAGCGGCCGCTAGTTGAACGGCGCCATTTAGTAAAATGTCTAAGTTACTAACTAAATAGCTATATAAGCAAGTTGATTGCGTCATATTCATGAGGTGTTGATAAAAATAAGTTTCTGCGTGTCAAAGCTAGTACACAATAAGTCAACAGCGGCTGTTGACTTATTGTGTACTAATTATGTACATAAATTAAAAATGGTATATTATTGTTCAATAACTTGCATGTTACAGTAACGTTTCATGTTTGTGCATGCCGTGGAAATATCATGAAACCTATGGATTGATAACTATTATGAATTAATATGACTAAATAATCATGATAATTAAGTGATTTCAATACGATGCCTTATTAAGGCTGCGACGTGATCTAAAGCGTGGTTAATGTCGGACTCCATATATAAGATAAAGGAATATAAAAGATGTGCAACGACATAATGTCGTCTTGTATTTTTTATATGGACGCAATTTAATTCAAAATACGAAGTTTAATAACGAATTACTCAAAACTTAATTGATTTTTTTAAAATCTAAAACCTAATTTTACATTTAGATTACATTAATTCATGAATCCCCAAGCGACCACCGGTGGCCGCGCATCTATTGTCTTACTATTGTGTCTCTAATTGACGGTATCTGAAGGGTTAATTTCTTTGTTAATACCTACTTTGCCACAGCTGGGCTAAGGGCTCCTCCAATTTCTTTCAGGTGTCAAAACAT
Source organism: Mythimna lalbum (assembly GCA_949319445.1). Taxonomy (NCBI): domain Eukaryota; kingdom Metazoa; phylum Arthropoda; class Insecta; order Lepidoptera; family Noctuidae; genus Mythimna; species Mythimna lalbum. The sequence goes on along the minus strand of OX439346.1, from coordinate 15,657,717 downwards.
GTTTCCAAGTTCTTCAAGTAGTATTCAAGTTTAAGGCTGAGGTCTTGTAAAAATTCACCCGCGGCAAATTATTAGCGCATCTTTGTATGCTTTTTTTGAACAAAATCATGAAACAACTTGAAATATTATTATAGCACATATTTAACCATAGTATGAGTAGTAGCCAGTTATTTTTTTTATTTTAAGTCAATTTGGGTGTATTATGTTTGGTAAATTAAGCGTTAAACATAGCTCTTTCGTGCCAACATCATTTCGACTTATGTTTGTGAGCTTCGTTAATGGCATAATATAACGAATTTACAAATCTTACGAATGGAAACTTAGCACAACATTATCATCTTTAAAATGCATTCATGGCTAGTTCTAATTACTCGTATGTTTCATTTTCTTATTTCAGAAGTCACAATTTCATCAAAATTCTCAACATTTGGCTCTTATTAAATGCTTTTTTTTCACAATAACTAAGCATCGTAGTTACATCATAATTAGATTATTTTGATGATAAAACTTCAATAAAGCAAATAATAAAAAAATTAAAATCTAAATCACCATAATTTATCCAAAATAATGATTTTAAAAGATGTCGAAAAAATGTGTACAAATACTAATAATTTATACACATTTTTTGGACATCTAATAATTTGCCGCGGGTGAATTTTTAGAAGACTGCAGCCTTAACATATATTTTTTTAGTCAACCTCAAACGTAATTGTTAAAGTTCGCCTTTGTACTTTTATGTTACATGAAGTTTTAATAAATAAATAAATTTTTGTGAATTTTTATTTAATCAGTCATGATTAAATAAAAATTCACTATTTAGTTTATTCAACTCACAGCTTCTTTGCTAACCACCTACCTATATCAAACTAGTTAGAATAATATTGGAAATATCGGATTCCTTCGCTTACTCTTTTTCTTAAGTAGGAAAATTTACATATTTTCCATCGGCGGCAGCAAGTGCTGTCAATTAACCAAGCAAGCCTTGCTTTGCCTTTTCTCAACTACGAGTATATTGGGGTTCGCTTCCAGTCTGAACGAAATAAACGATACGAAAAAAATTTGCCTCTCCATAGGTACAAGCTGTCCAATCAAGTTTGTAATTTTATACAGAGAGGTCAATTTTTATTTTCATTCCAGAAAAAAATAACTTCTGGAAGGTTGTTAAGTTTCGTCTACTGAGAAAGTTTTTAAAGTTTGCGGAGACCTGTCCCTTATACAATGTATAGGTAAAAAGTCAAAGATATCAAAATCATAAAATAAACTTACTGTAGGCAGAGCTGCCTCACTGACTATATGACAAAACCTTACTGCTTGAGGAGGCCTGAGTCCCAATAGTGGGAACATAATAAGGCTTTGTTATGTTATGAAAAAAGATGAGCACTAGTTCGTTAAAGGAAGAACTTGAGACATAGCCATTAGCTGAAAGGCAAGGCGTCTTGGGATGATGAAAAAAGCATCTAATATCGGTAGATCCTTAAAATTAAGTATGTAAATACTACGTAATTTTATTATTAAACTCGGTACCAGGGCTCTAGCAAACCTAAAGAGCTATTTGATGATTTTCTACCTCAAAAAAAAGTCTAGCAGTTCCTTGTATATCTATCGTATAGACAGAGTTCTTGATTCCAGAAGCCCTATGCAAAAAACTAAGATGGCGACATTTACTACCTTCCTTACTTCTTGAACTAGTTAAGTAGTTTAAACTTTGCCTGCACTTAAATTTCACTTTGCTTTATCATACTTAAATTTTATGAGCCTTGTAAGTTAAACGCTCTCTGATAAAAGCTATGTGGAGAATAATGGGATCACTTAAAGTAGGTACTGATCTTCTGTTACACTAACTTTCCCGGACTCCTTACAAGTAGAAGGAAACGCTTGTAAGTCAAGTGTACTATTACAGGTTCTTAAAAAACCGTAGCTAAAACTTTTTTACAAAAACAAAAAAACAATCGAGTTCAAAGACGAAAAAGAAATAGGTACATAATAACTTTAATTTCGAAAGCCGGTATTTCTGGCTTTGTTTATTCATTTTTGGATATGCATATCCAAACACTGGGCAAGTGCGAGTCGGACTCGCACCCTAAGGGTTCCGTACAAATTGACCTATGTAAATAGTCCAATTCCGGAATGGAGTCTCGGAAGACTTTTCCGAAACGCAAGAAAAAAGTAACGGAACAACAAATATATAGTTTTCAGATATATTCCTATTCTTGTGCTAAAAGTGACCTTGCTTTATGCTGATTTTGGGTCAACAGGAAGTACCTACCCTATGAATTTTAATTTCCTCGAGTGTGTCGAAATGTAATTTTTTTGCTTACTAATTATGCTTACTAACTTACAAATTTGATTTTTTCCTCCACGCGTTCCCGAGATAAAGGGTCTTGACCGACAAACGGACGGACAACAAAGTGATCGTATAAGGGTTCTGTTTTTTCCTTTCGAGGTACGCAACCCTAAAAACGAAGAAGTATGCATTTTTTTTTTCTTAGATGAAAGTCCTTCATTTTCTATACTTAAAGACTAACTCAACCCACAAATAATATAAAATTCGACCTATTAACGTTTTTATATTACTATGTGGGTTCACTCCGACCCCTCCGACCCTGTGAGTACCTACTTCTACCTATGATACTAAATATAATACGGATTGGCAGCGAACCCGGCCACTGACAGCCGCGGGAGGCCACTAGCAGTGGTAGGAAGACTGGTCAAGAAGCGCGTGGCCGTGCGCCCTTTTTGGACGTTTCAATCGATACAACAACAACAACAACAACAACATTGTTTTAACAATGTAGATAAACTTTAAAATTACTTGACTTTAAAAGTGCTCACCACGTCGCTGCCAGCGACTACCAATTCGGTATGAATCGGCCCTTAAAATGAAACAACAACTTACTGAAGAGAAATAGACCAGTTAACCCGAAACAAACAAAAACTAATGTGTATTATACTACTTGTTTACTAAAGTAGGACGGCTAACAATTACTGTGATCCTATCTAAATGTTTATTAAACGCTGACAAGCTTCCTATGTCTTAATTGGCGTACATAACTGACTATTTCTATGTTAATACCCCCCAAATGGAAGAAAAGCGGAGCATATCAGCAGCAATTTATCTAGGAGAAACATATTTTCAATTAATATTAGTACCTATCGTATGTACAACACATAGGCCTATACACAGAGTACGGAACGCCGCACGGGCAGTGACATTTCTCCTTGGACATGGATAACTCATCCCCAATTTTTTTTGTTTGAATTTTAAAGAAAAATTCAAAGACGCCAATGATATTATCATATAATCGTGGCTTCACTATTACGCTGAGCGCTTTTTTTTCTCTTAATTACCAACATGGTTACAGTATTTCTGCAGTTTGAGGGTCTTAGCAACACAGTGGCAACACCAGCCCAGCTTGACATTGACTTTCTTTTTCTATAAGAAAAGGGTGACACTCATTCTGCCCCCGTAAGTAAAAAAGACGCATCTAACATCTTTTCCAGAGTTGAGTTATATACATTGCCGAAATCAGGACATAATGGCGCATCTGCCTGTATTTTTTATATTTTGATAACTTTCTCCAGTGCGGTTTTAACACAAGGAAAAAAGGCCTGATTTCCCGTTTTATTCATAAAAACATTTTTTTATCCGTTTTCGTTTCTGTTAGATACGTCTTTTTAACTATCAAGGGCAGCATTGACACGGTTAGTTATTTGCATTAAAATCTTTAGTTACGTCAAATCGGTTCAGCGATTCCTAGTCAGCCCAGTCTAATAATGCCAACTTTAATCAGAGTGTATTGTCGATTCTAGCTCTTTCTGATATCTATCAATCGGTCTAACCTTTTTTTAACAAAGTTAAAGACGGCTTCAAGTCTAAACTTATGAAACTGTGTAAACAGCATTTTACAAGAAAGGACTGCCTATCTGATCTCCACAAACCCAGTAACTGTGTAATTAATAATATGTAATTAGTAATACCCACTGCTAAGACTGTAGTCAGATTTTCTTTCTTCTGGCAATACCCGTAACGACTTTCAAAGATCTACAAAAGACAGCCAGGTCTAGCCATCATCAATGGTTTAGCCGGCATGCTGAGGCTTAAAAGAGTCTCTATAGTGAGACTTAAGAGAACTCTGGAAATTGATGATCATCCACAAACCGACCACAAAAAGCGTTGCTTGCTTCACCTCGAAGAACAACCAGAACAGCTGTGTAACCAAGGTTTTACTTGCTTTGTTAACTTTGCCCACCAAGATAATATTATGTATTTATTTTAGAGGCCTAAGTTAATTAGGCTAGGTTTTTGACTACCCCTAATGTCTTTCAAAGATCTACAAATAGGTAAGAGCCGGGAGCTCCGGATCAATTGCTTTACAGACTTGCCGAAGCGTGAAAGAGTTTCGGTACTGAGACATAATGGAACTCTAGAAATTGATTACTAGACCGAGCTCAGAAAGCATTCAATTGGCGCCCTATCGTCAAAAATCAACCAGCACTGCTGTTAGTATTTAGCCAAGGTCTCGTTTCTTGTATCTAGTGTAGTTAACTTTGCCTTTCTAGATATAATACGACGAGACATTTCATAGAACCTACGCAGTAACTAGAACTTTACTTATCCAATTAGACACGCGAAAAGGTATCACTAATAATAAACTTCGTTCTCAGTTGGTCAGGGCCTCCACTTCGGTTAGCGTCCGTCATGGCCGACTTGGCTTTATTGGATGGAGGATAAACTCAAGGATTCTCGTAGGACTCTCAACTCTGGCTTAGTAAGTTGTCTGCTCTGAGGTCTCTGGAGTGTAGGTAGAAATTTATTAGTACGTAGATTAATGTTCAGTAGTTAAACTGAATACGAATCATTTAGATGTCTTTTCACACACCCTTTATTGCGACTACAGCCTTTTGCCTTAATAAAGATTTTCAGAAGTACCTATCTAGGAAAATTCCCTCTTGTTCGCTCCGTTTTGCGCTTATAAGGGACCACTTATTTACCAATAGATTAAAATTTAAGGTCGAGTGGCTATAAAAGATCATCACCTTATTGAATCTGCCGTTTTCCTCCACGTGTATTACAACCGCGATTCTCTTAAACGATTTTTTATTAAATTATTATTCTGCATAAAATAAATTTCACTAAGCACCAAAACTGCCAGCGACTGGCAAAGACAGTAAGTACGAATACGTTATACTTATTTAAAACGATTCGTAAATCACGACGTGGGAACCGTTTCAGCTGAACAATTGAAATAAATCAGAATTAAACCCTTGTAAGGAACAAGTACAACACACCTGATCGCAAGAACATTCTAACAATACGTGTTTTAGATTCTTTTGTGCCTCCAAAGTATCGTATCGTTGTGTACACGACTTATCACGTAAGTAATCTTATCGTGGGAAAAGAAAGCTGCTTTCGTTCAAATTCTGGCTAGCTCTGACTTGCGACTTCGACCGCGTTCGTGGTTTAATCCCCCTTTACCCGTCTATGTTACGTTTCTAAATTCCTTTCTTAGTGCCAAGTCTCAAAATAGACATTCTAACTGTCTTGGGGTTTAGGATAGGGCACTTGGCCTTGGGTTTAATTTTCTACTATACCTAAACGTTTCCATTAAACTGCAATAAATAATTTCAGGTTCATCTTATGAATAGCTGGGGAAAGAAGGGCATCAATATCCCAGAAATTGGGTTGCGGAGGTCAGAAAGCAGTCGCTCTGAGCAAATCAATAAGCCGCATCTGGATCTAGGCTATAAGCCGACCCCGGCGGAATTTGGGCAAAGGGTGCGATGATAATGATGAATAAGCTAAAGGTACGCAATCGTAGATGGGGTTACCATACATATTCCATCTTTTTCTTATTCATTCTGAGAAGGGTAAGGTAAGTATGATTTTTTGGGAATTTTCATGTTTAGTGTACAAGTATAGTATCATTTCATGCACAAACCTGATTAACTGTGTTTGATGTAGCCTGGCAGTCACTCAGAGCTTTTACTGCTAGCATCAACTCAGTATGATACCTATTATACCTTAACTAAACCGTAAAGCTCTTAAATGCAGCTTCGTCTAGGACAATAGATAGAAATATATTCCTCCGATGAACAAAGGTTGAATAGTTTTTAATAGCTAGATATAAATAATGGGTAAGGACTGGGTCTACCAAATATCTTGAGAAAAAGTCCCATTTTATTTGACCATGTAGGTAGACATGATGTAGGCAGATATAATAAATGATCCTTGGTTGCATCTGAAAATGCTCGGAGTTTCTTTGTATAATCCAATCAGTAAACATACATAGCCCGAAAAATCGCCAAACTTAAGTGGCAGTGGGCAGGGCACAATTCTCGCAGAACGGATGGACGATGGGACTGAAAGGTTCTAGAGTGATGACCATATACTGGAAGACGCAGTGTTGAAAGTTCCACAAGATGGGTTCATCTACATCACCAGCTAATCGGTTGATTAGCTAGTGAGGACCGCGTGGGAATCCGATGGATGCGAGACCAACGACCGGCCGTTGTGGTGGCACTTTGGGGAGGCCTATGTACCACAGTAGACGTTTTGATGATCTATGTTGTTAAATTTTTACATAAATCAAAAGGTTCTTGTAGATCTCATATTTCAGAAAAAAGAAAACTTCGATATAAATGTAAATGTGGTTTTTCCGCACGTAAGGGAAATGAAACATTTACTCGAAATAGTATCTATTTTTGATATTCGTCTTTGATATTCTCTGATAACATATTCTTAAAAAACCATTTCGTAAAACTAGGTCTCCCTTCAGCTAACTGGGTAGGTACTAACTGTACTGAGCTAGGCCGTGTGTGTAGTGCTGTGTTGTCATTTACCTAAGACGGGTGCCACACTTGCGACACACATGAATATGCGCAAACGTAAGTGTGTTTGGTTTGTCAGTTCGATATTTGCCACTGGAGACTGGTGTGCACCGTGTGCACGACCTAATCCCCCCCGAGCCGGTACGAGCACGGCACTAAATTCGACACTCGGAATTCCCGGGATTTTTTGGGTGATATCCCGAGACACCGCGTCAAACTTAGCTGACAACCGATGTATTTAAAACTGGAACTGTTTAAAATATTTTTTCTAAAAATATAAGAATTTTAAAACAATTTTGCTTTGGTTGCTTTTTTACTTTGTTGAGTACGCGGTTTTTCATTAAATGGTTGGTTAAATGGTTGATTAAATGTTATCAAAGTTATCTTTTTTCCTAGGAGGCCTCCTGGGATTCTTAAAGCTCTACATTCTCCGCGGTATTCCTTTGCTACTCACATTTTTATCTAACTTGGTACTTATCTACCAACTTTTATAGGGTTTAAAAATTCCATCATTCCTAAATCCCTAGGCACTTTTTGATAATGTACTCTATTAAGCTCTTTCGTTAGATAGGTACTCTACAAATTATTATAGAGTTCAATAATTTACAGCATTTTTAAATAGCCATTATTTCTAGTGTCGATGTAAGAAATACTCGTTGTCAGTTCTTAAATTATATTCGGTAATACCACGAGAAAAATGTACCTAGATAATTATATTATCCGCTAAGTAAACCATGTTTTGAAATGCTAATTTACACGTGAATACAAACAACAAGTGAATTCATGACGTTCCTACATTTAATTACCTAAATGGAATTCAGCAACGCTTAAAATATTATTCTTCTTGAAAGTAAAAAAAAAAAACTCTTCAAAGTTAACTCTTTAAAGTTAATTACTTAAGTATTAAAATTTCGTAACAATTTTTTTTTTGAAGACACTAAATAAAATAATTATCTACTATTTATACAAACAAATAAAAATTATAGTGTTTTTTTATAAATGTTGAATTGAAAACACATCAGGAGAGCAGCTGCTGCGGCTAGAAAGGGCTGCTGGAGCCCAACGTGGGACCCAGATAGCGTCGTTCACCGCAGCGTATATCTGCTATATGAGTGGGGTGTAGTCGGCTGAACGGAAACTATTAATATTATCACCTGTCGTACCTTTATTGAGCCTCGAACCTCATGGTTTCAGCTCTACAACGCTCCAAAAATATCGATTCACGACGAATCCAGCATGTCGGCCGCCCTCTAGGGCAGACGGCTCCTCTCGCTCTACGTACACATAGGACACAACACGTCAAGCGAGATATCAAAACGGTTTCCCGCCACTAGTATATTAACACATTAAACAACCATTGTGGGATTTTGAACCCACGGAGCCCGAACATAACAATGTCAACACTGTTTTTTTAGTTTTTATTAATGTTTTACTCAGGATATGATAGGAAAATGGACTAAAAGTTTCATTATGCCGTTAAATTTTGAGGCGGACACCGTACCGACCTCCCAGGCTCGCTCGACCCGACTGACTGAATTTCAGTCCTACATTTCCCGGCGCAAGCCTTCACCCCTTGTAATCGAGCACGTTCACAAAGATATAAGGGCGAATATCTAGATGTTCTTCGTTTTGATTGAAAAATATTTATTTGCAGCTAAAGTGTAGGTGGGCGGGCGTAGGGACCTATATCTCTTGTTAGAGTTAGGTACAAACTTAAAAAGAGTAAAAAATTGTTGGCGCTGTACCATAGTAATTGAAATAAGTAAGTAAGTACCTAGTTAATTCGATCAGCTATCCAATAACTCACTAAGTTTAATTGCTCGCTTCTAGAGCATATTTTCAAACAGTAAGATGATGATAAAGCATGTAGATATAAGTACATAATATTTCTTATATTCCCTGTGTAGAATAGCAGCAAGTACCTAGCTATCTGGGAAGAATAAAATTTGTAGTACATTGAAATGGGTACAAATGCGTACCTATTTTATTATAGGTTTAAAGTGTATTTGTTAATATAAATAAAATTATCGTAAAGGGAGTCATTATTTTAAATTTTATTTGTAGTTTAACCTTTAAACTAACAGATACTTCCATATTTTGTCGCGGCTTGTATCCTCAAGTGAATGACGTCTATTTATTGCTGTCCGTGGATTTTATGTAGGAAATATAAGTTCATATTTTTTTTACCATTTTTTTTTCGATTTTTTAATTTTTTATTTCATAGACAAATTTCAGAACGAAAACGACACAATGACGTAGAGCAGAGCGGAACGCAGCATTGCAGATATTAATATTTTAAGCATAATTCTTGGTGTCATCTTGTTTTAATACACTTCTTGTGAATCTTGCTTTCCTGCTGTCATTGCATATGCTGTAGTGTGTTGTGTGTGACGACAATGTTTGTGGACTTCTCACTCACTGACGGAATGTAGGAATTGCGTTGCGTCTCCTCAATAAGCAAAACAAGAGAGTCAAACACGCTAACCAGTGTTGAATTTGTGTATTATTTACATGTTCTCTTGTAATAACTCCAAGATAAAGTTGTTTAATTAAAATGGCGCAAGCTGAAGACACTGAACTTCGAGATTTAGTTATAGAGGCTTTAGAGAGAAATGGATCGTTAGCTAAAATACGCGCGTTGCTAAGAGCCAATATTTTTCTTGCTTTTGAAGATGAATGTGAAAACTTGAAGCAGAATGTGAATTTAGATAATATCCTTAAATTACCTGAGGGCCGCCTGGCACTATCGGTGGTCCATGAATTTTTAGAGTTCTGTTGTTTGAAGAACACGTTATTCGTGTACATGTCGGAGTCGCGACAAGGCAGTGAATACAAATACGAAGGAAAGAAGAAGTTGTCTGAGAAGATGAATTTACCCAAATCTGATAATATAAAAGAACCCGTTCTGTTTACACTCATTAAAAATATGTTAAAACCACATCAGAAGAAATATTTTGATACAAATGCTAACTCAAAATATAACAGTCTTGAAAAAAGTGATGATAAAAATTACAGGGATGATCAAAACTGTACTTACATTCTTCATGAAGACTCACAGAGTAGTACTACAAATTCTTCCCAGTCTGATAATTCATCTGATGAAAAGAATAAACTACATTTGCGGTTACAGCTAGACAACTCGGATACAGACACCTCTAGTGACTCTGCACGGGATAAAACTAGTTCAGAATACATTCCTGGGGATCACATACTTCAAGTGGATAAAAATGATGCCGACTCTAGTTATATTGCCAAAAAATCCAGTGATTGTTTAGATACAAGAGATCAAAACAAGTTTGTAACTTTTACGAGACCAGGTAATGAAACTTTGTTAATGAGTGAATTAAAATTGACAACTAATAGTAGCAGTGATTCTACCTCGTATGTGGAATTAAAACCTTTTAACTCATTTGATGAAAAATTACTCAATACAGCAGGCTTGCCAAGTATGGATATAGATGTTAAGGATCAAAGTGATACAAATGTTGTATCATCGAGAAATGTACAGAATGATTTATTATCTCCAAAATCTGCTACTTTGAGTAATAAGTCACCATCGTCTCACAATCAAGCAAGTGAAAATAAAGTTGCTGAAACCAGTGAGAAAAAATCGCTGGAATCTGCCAAGTCGGAAGGGGATACAGCTGAATTTAGCTATGGTGATGATTTTTCATCATCAGTTTCCAAATTTAAAGAAAATATAGATAAACAATCAAAGTCTTCAGGCTCAGTTCAAGAAGAATTTGAGAGAAGTTTAAATAAAAATGCAGCGACAGAAAGTCCACATCAAACTTCTCAGAGCTCGCAAAGTTCAGTTTCATTATCTGATGTTGCCGATTTGATAAGTGAAAAAAGTTCCTTGAGTGTTACAAATAACAAGTCAAAGCCATCAGGAAGTATTCAGTCAAAAGGAAAAGCAGAGGTTAGACAAAGTAAAGTGCATAGCGATGACTCGGGAGACTTCACGGAGTCTCCTGTTCCGTCTTTGTCTAATTTGAGTCTTGACATTCATAGTGATTAATTTCTTCGTCACTAAAATACTCCTTGTCCTAACATAGTATTGCTTAGTGATATAGCAATAATATTTCAAATACAAAATAAGTTCCTTGAAAATTTAAAAAATCTGTTATTGTAGAGTTTTAGGCTTACAATATTTCCTAAGCTGTTGAACTGTTGTACAAAATTTGACGAAGCCTAAACATGTATTTTGAGAACTAGTTACTTATTAAAAATCCATAGTAAAAATATTTCAGACCTCAGTTGTATTTAAAATCAATTTGTATTGAATAATGTATTAGGTGACTGGTGATTTTATGTAGTAATAATATTCAAGCAATTTAGAAAGTCTGAATAAACTTGGATTCCGAGTCTTAGATCATCTTCAAGCTTATTTTAACCTTTCTTAAACCGTAATAAGAGATGCAATAGAAAGACAATGAGAAAGTGAATGCATTTGCTTGGAGTTTAATGAATTAACATAATCAATGTCTTTCAAAATAGTTTAAATTCCAATTAAACCAAAATATTTGTTTGGACCTTTTTTATTGTAAATAATTGTTTAGTGATAATCTAGCTGTCAACTGTACATTATCTGAGATTTTGAATTAAAGTTTAGACAGGCAGCCTAGTTGATCCTAAGCTTTTTGTGTCTTGTCACCTAAAGCATGAAGCTGTATTTGTGTATGAACTGTTTGAAAAAGTAAATACATAGTAGAGTCTGTATAAAAAGTCAATCGACTTGCACAATAAAATTATTAGGCTAATACAATGGTTCAATAATCAATGTTCAGTAAGAGATCTTGATTGTATTGTATTTAATAATAGAAGAACCTTTTAAAAAGTATCAAATATATGTATTTTTTAAATGATTTAATATTTTACAAAATTCATTTGACTTTTTAGACAGACTATATATCTCTATGTTTGAAACTTTAGTGTACCTGACATACAGAAAATGAGATAAAAAATGAATATTAATGTTGTAACATTGTAAAGCTACAGCTTATTTATGAAATGTCACTGGTTTTAGGAAATAGTCTAAAGGTGTATTCACACTGAGCAATAATGTATTCTCCATGTTTGTTTGTATGTTAATTTAATGTTTTTTGATAAACTTACCTTTATTCTATGTAACATTGCTTGTCAATGCTTACTGATATTATTTAAAATATCATTCTTGTCTATGATTTATTGAAATGTCAGAATACTGGTTTGTTAAAATTATTGAAATGGTTGTGCCTTATTTATATTGGATTCACCAAACAAATGCGATTGTTCCTTTTAGTACTCAATAAATGAAGATTCTAGTCCTAAATGAAATAAAACTGGTTCCGTCCAAATTGCTTCATTATCATATCTGTTTCTGTGGAGTTTGATGAAACTACTGTAACTTAAGTACTTCAATAAAATGCCTCTATGTATTCTGTTGTTATTATTCAAATGTTTGTAACCATTTAAATATTTAAATTTGTAGGAAACGTAATGAAATCAAAGACAACAAGATTTTTATAATCAATTTTTATTTCACATTTTCTGTAAAGCATAGATTGTAGATATCACGTTTCACTTATGCACACGAGTCAATCCATACCGAACACTGTAACACAGTTGTTACGCATTTCTATACAAAAGTAACGCTGTTTATGATAGATAGCGGTTAGTGTTATCGCATACAAAAAGAAATATATTAAACATATTTACACTTAAATATTTTATATTAGGTACATGAAATTTAATATGAAAATGGTATAAAAATTACACTTTCATATGTTACATGTCTCAATAATACAAATGCGGTTTATATCCTAACTTTGAAAAATATAACAATAGTAAAAGCCACAATGCTTCATATAAACAGTAATAAATCTAACATTGTAATTACGTCGTAAAAAAATGGAAAATTATCGCTCCAGGCACTGTTATAGATTTCTTATTTACTTATGAGTGGAAATTATTTTTTTTTCTCGTATGTAAAAGAAACAAAAACAATTTTATAGAAAGGTTTTCATACTCATGCTATCGATATTTGCTAATATTCACAAATATTGCCGAGTAAAACCTTTCGAAATGAAAATAAATACCGCTGTTACAATCAGCGATAAAATATTTAAAAAAATCAACTAGAAATAATTATAAAATCGCAACTAAAGTAACACTTAGAATAAGTAAATAATAAATATCAATAATGTACATATGGCAAATATTTGGCTTTATATATCATATTTATAATCCACATGTAAGGAACGTCAGTTTAGTTCATACACTGCATGGAATTGCTGCTGGTATTACTTTGTTTCAACTACAATACGCAGTGTTGAGAAGCAATATCACAGAATACCAGCGGGTAGTATAAAATCTTAGAGGGTAGTGACGTCACAACACAGTCGGGACGAGGTGTCGCTATTATAGCTCGTTGCCCATAGAGCTGTCGTGAGTGAGATTCGAATCCATGCTCGCGTTGTCAGAGTCCTGACTTTGGTTACCGCTGTAGTTGGCCGCTTCTTGTAGCCGCATCAACATGTTTAACTGTAACAAGAAGGCGGGTAGTTTAATAAAATGATAAGGCCGCAAAAATGTTTATCATCATCATTTCAGCTGATAGACGTCCCCTGTTGGACATAGGCCTCCCCCAAGTGTCGCCACAATGTACGATCCTGGGCGTCTCGTATCCATCGGTCCACCTTGTATGTAGGAGGCCTTTTTAGGTGTATAAAGTAAATAAGTTAAATAGATTCTTACCAAAGGATCTTGATTGTTGTTCGTATTGGAATCTTGATTTGATTCTTCAATGCCAATTTCCTCTACCGTGATTGCTCTTAGAGTCTGTAAATAATATTTTATTTTGTTAAAAACTTTCGACAGGGTAGTTTGTCTATGGGTGCATACTTCATGAGGTAGCTAAAAGTAGATTAAGTCATAACTATTGCAACAATGGTGATTTTGCTACCACATGCGACTAGATATTTACAGCTCTCTACTATTTATGCTTTGTGAACTAAGAAAATCGGGTATGTTATTGGAGCTTGATTGAACACGAGTATTTTTTCACACTTGCTTATATATTGTTACCTACTGGTTATCTACCACCAGCCTGGAAGGCCTTTCTGCCCTCAAAGGTCCAGGTAGCAGTTATTCCAAATGTATGTAAGTAGATTCCATCTCGATTTTTGATTATAAAGTATGTTCCCATTACTTACATGTGAATGATTGGGTTCTCTCCAGGGGTACGAGGACTTGATGTGCTGCAGCGGGTCAACAGCAGCGTGCCTTCGTCTGCCGTACAACGCGATGCCTTCGCGCACCGCCTCCGACGCGTACGGGACTATGCTGTAGTTCCACACGTCTGCGAACCATGCCTGGAGAAAACAGGTAACATTATTATGACGTAGTACCTAACAATATAAATGAGCTTTATACTCCTTAGAAGACAAAGGGTTTTTTTTGACGAGGGGGAAAATCATCTTATGACAAAACCCGCTTTTGGGTGGAGCGGGAGATAGTGTCAGTCTCTTACTGACTTAAACCCCCGCGCCGTTCCTTCTAGCCTTCATACCGGGGCACAAGCTCCCTTTCGGACAACCCTGTCCCCAGTAGGCTTCGACCCAGCTGGGCCCCTCCTGCTGCTGACAACTCGCCTACCAACCAACTGCTGCTGACTGCTGCGACGGCGGCGAGTGCGCCGTAGCCTGATGCGGTCGGCCTCCTCCTTTGCAAGCATTACTGCTTCGCAGAAGGAGGCGACCGCCTGCCATTCCTCCTCGCTCTCCGGACCATGGCCTCGACCAGGACCCGGCGCGAGAGGTCTCCGCCGCCGATCGCCCCCACGAGGGCACGGCGATGCTCCGCCCAGGCAGGGCACACCTCGACGGTGTGCTCCACCGTGTCTTCCGGGCGTTGCCCATAGTGGCGACACCCGGGCGTCTCTTCCGCTTGAATCCGATGCAGGAACCTCCCAGGAGGGTCCCAGCCAGAAGGCTCGCCGCTTTGCGGGAGATCGTGCGGTAACCCCGCACCATCCGTATTGCCATGACCCTCTGGCAGGCGTTCAGTATGGACGCCGGTCGCTTTGCCAGCGACGGCGCCCACACCGGCGCCCCGTAGAGGTAGAAGACAGAGGGTTCGGTTGGTCTAAATATACCAGTTGTTTCATTATCATCTCTCCCTAAATAGTTGGAGAAAAACCAAATATTTTAGAGTCGGCTTCTAGTCTAACTGTACGGCTTTTTTTTTTCGGTGGGAAAATCATTCAATGACAAAACCCGCCCTTGGGTGGAGAGGGAGATAGTGTCAGACTCTTACTGACTAAAAACCCACCCCGTTCCTTCTAGCCTTCATACCGGGGCTCGAGTTTCCTTTCAGATAACCCTGGCCCCAGTAGGCTTCGACCCATCTGGGCCAACTCCTGTTGCTGACAACTCCTTGAGGTGCGCGGGAACATTGCGCGCCGTCGACGTCTTGGGCTCGGTCCGGACAGTTACCAGACGGTCGGACAGCGAGCTACCCATGGCTCGCCGTCCGCGAGCCCGCGTCTACGGTGGCCGGAAATCGGGATCGGAATCCCGGCGGCGGCGGCGAGGGCGCCATTGCCTGATGCGGTTGGCCTCCTTCTTTGCTAGCATTACTGCTTCGCAGAAGGAAGCGACCGCCTGCCACTCCTCGCTCCGGACCATGGCCTGAACCAAGGCCCGGCGCGAGTGGTCTCCGCCGCCGATCGCCCCCACGAGGGCACGGTGGTGCTCCGCCTAAGCTAAGTTTCCTGGGAAACACGATATACTCCCTGGATAGACTGATAGTTAGACTTCTGGCGTCTGACTACCTGTAACTGTCTCAAGATCTACGAATGACAATCAGCACCAACGGCGTTACGTGTTTTCCAAGTTGGGTTCTGTGATAAAAGCTAATTACTAGCCCAACGATGTCAAGACGAACATAATCTCAACAGAGAGTGGTTGTGAGGAGACAAGTGCTCCTCCAGTCCTTATTCAATCGTTGATGGTGAGACACACTAGTTTTTAAGAGCCTTTTCAGTCTACCTTTGAAGCTAACCTGCCTTGCGTCTGAAGACACCCCTATGATTTTAAATTGTACCTATTCTAAAAGTACCTACTCAAAATTATGCATCCTTACCTGACTAGCTTCCAAATCCATAGGGCAGGCGAGGAACAGCCTCGGTCCTACGGTGACGTCACTGGACGAGTGGGCCTCCAAGAAGGCGTTGAGCGTGGACCAGACCCCTGGCAACCATTCCAGTACAGCGGCTAGTGCAGGCTCGCGCCGACCCAGGCGGAGCTCTAGAGTGAACAGCTTGCGGCGGAGGTACCTGGGAGTAAGTTTACATTAGTTAAATATTGAGAAACTGTTGTAAGCTATCATGGAAGCCGTAAGCGAATGGAAATACTGGCGTAGCTACGGGGTCCCCAGAGTACACCCTGGAGACCCCAAGTTCGGGGTCCCCCAAAATATGATTAGCGAACCTCTTATTGAACTAGTGAAAAATTCTCCGACCTTCGATATCTGAATAAAATAGGCTAAGGATAGATAACGATCACGGATGAGGGTACACTGTGATGATGCATCGTTCGTGTGGTTTATTCCCATCGGCCACTCCAGACCTTGCCACCGGGGTGGCGGTTGGCACTTCTTCATTCCCATCGGCCGCCCATAAGAGTGTCAACCGCCACCCCGATGGTAAGCTCAGAGGTCGCCGATGGGAATGAAGAAGTGCCAACCGCCACCCCGGTGGGAAACTCAGGGGCTGGCTGATGGGAATAAATCGTTCATATGACAGAACAGATACGTTTGATGGTCTGCTTACCTAGCTAAAAATCCTTTGACAGGTTCCATGTGATTGGCAGTGAGGAGCCACCTGAAGTTATGGTGGAGTTGAAGGTTCGTTGTGTTGCATGTTGCTTGGGACATGGTACCTGAAACAAATTATCATATTCAATACCTAGGTCTAACTTTGAGAAAATTTTTGGGTAGCTAACTCTAGCTACCCAAAAATCTGGTGGATGCGAAATGTACAACACCGATTGATGTTTAGAGGAGGCCTAACAGTAGACGTTATTCGATTAAAATGATGAATGGTGGACAGTTGGCCTATATTTCATCAGAAATATAGGCCAACTGTCCACCGCCGCGTAGCTTCACTTTAGTCTTGCGACGAACTAACAACGACACCACGGACGACGCTGCCGCTTCGCCGACAGTTTTATAGTTTTGTTGTAAGCTCCACAAAGCGTAGGTACACGAAGCGTATAATGACGAATACGCGTCTATGAAGCTACGCGTCCGTGAACAGTAGGCCATACTTCAATCCAGCTCATTCTTAAGTTGTTATACAGTTCGTAAATGCCATCCTAATTCACATTCCTTTCTATCTCAAGTAATAATTTATTACCAATACTGTTTCATAACACAAGTTAAAAACTACTATGCTACACAAAGCAAGCCTCCCTCAAAAGGAATAAATATGCGGAATGAAACCAACTCCATTTTATTTATGCATTCAATTGCTATTTTCTCACGATCGTTTCACTATTAATGTTAAAATTATGTCATCTATATTGACGTAGGTCCTAAAAAGGCGTTCCGCCATGCAACTTCACCGGCTGTCGGTAAACTTATAAAGTGCATAATTACACAAGCGTTATACTATTAAATAAATTGTAATAGGTGTTTTTTGTACCAGAACTGTCCATCACAGCGTTTGTATTTACAGGATGAATTAATGACGTTTAGAAAAAGGTAAAGCAAGACCGGTCATTTTGTCTGTGCTTTTCCTCAAGTATCATCGCCTAATATACGAGTATCTAACAGTAAATGGTATATAGGTAACTAAACAGTCTACTAAAGATATTCCCTAGTCTCTAGCTCCATTCTAGAATAAATAAAAAAGAGTCAAGGGACGTATACATACGCTCACACTAGGAAATCGAACGTGGCGTAGTGGAGGTATCATGCCGTTTACTGTCACGTCATTAGAGTCGGTTTTACTGCCAAGGCGCACCAATACCTCGATGTATAACAAGAAAAGATCCTTACCAATAATAACAGGCATGTTTCTGTTGTCAGGAGGCAGCAGCCCCGCGAAGGCGTCTCCCAAAGCAGAAGCATGTTGAAGGTTGTCGAGTATGACCACGGAAGGCAAGGCAGCCTCCTCGCCGGCCGCTGCAGCTCCGCACTGTTCCGCAATGTTGGCGAGGTAGGCGCGCAACTCGTTGCAAGATTTGCGGTCGACGCTGGAAAGGTAAGATAGTTATTATTAATCCTCTTGTGAAAATGTTTTTGCAATCAAACTAAATGGACAGGCAGGTATTTTACCCTGATAGAAATTAAGACACAAAAGTTCCATCGTAAATATTATTATAATATTATAAATGCGAATGTAACTCATGTTACACTTTCTCACCTTTTCTACTCGACTGATTTATTTTTGTACGTTCAATTTCGCATACCTACACATTGTCAGAGATATAAAGGGTAGATCATCCCCTCATCCAAAAAAAACTAACCGGTTTCATCCAATTTTTGTCGAGAGAGAGGTCTTTGCCGCCGATATGGATGGCGACTAATGGCGAGGGTGAGACAAACCAAAGAAAAATGGATTGATTGTGTGAGGAGTTATATAAAAGAAACGGAATTAGTGGTAGCATGGCGAGTGGACAGAACGATGCCACCTATTTTAATTGGAGTAAATACTTTACAAAACAATTATGTTCGAACTCAGAGCTAAATATTATTTCGTCCGTGAACCAAAAATTCGGCAATATACCTAAATCTTTACGGAAATCATCGCCAATAGACCTTCCAAATTTTTACGAAAATCAATAACTCAATAAGTAAGCACTCACTTAAAAGTAGCTACAGCTTCTGCAGGGTTGCCTCTACGCTGCGTCTTCTGTACGTAGAACTCAGCTAGTTTAGCCGCCAGGTAGGACTTGCCCGTGCCGCTAGGTCCGCAAAGAATTATTCGCCGGTGTTCCGATAGCAGTGAAACATATCTGGAGAAAAATAATTGGTTAGGGATGCTGTCTATTAAGCAGGGTACAGACTGCTGTAACGTAACCTGCAAGGTAACAAGAAAGGAGCATTTCATAAGTGCAGAAATGCTATGTTCGTGCGCGTAATGTTCACACTATGGGAATTCTGTTATATTGCATGACACATTGCGACAATGTGGACGGCAAATTTAATTTACCTTTTTCAATACACTTACTCAAAACCCGCTCTTATCCCACTGCTTTTAGGCAAACAAAAGACTGTTTTCCACACTCGTGCAGAAAAGTGCGCGAGCTCCCACCACAATGTTCTTGTATGTATCGTATCAGGCTGGGCGCGCGTCGACCGCTACGCGTCGCCGGTCAACCCCCGTTTGTTCATCTCTTCGTATGTGTAGGTATTGAAAAAAGTCGTTTGACACACGTGCAAATTTGTCACTGCAGTTCTCGGCTCCAAAACACACTCGCCTACGGCTCGTGCGAATTTCTCCTCGTTTGTAATGACAAACTTTCTGCACTTGTATCAAAATAATTACGTGTTACATTGCCCGTTACGTTGCAGTCTATACCCGGCTTTGGGTTTGCAATATTCTGATGTGAAATTTTATAGATATAGCAAGAACCTTACCTATATACAATATTTTTTGGTATAAGACTATCGAACGCCAAGCTCCCAACGCCTTCCAAGCAGATATACAGCGTATTGACAGTACCAATAATATACCCGCAAGGTAACAACTCTGGGAACCCTATCTCAGGGCCCCGCGTCGCTTCGCCTAGATGATACGATGTTACCGAGTCGGTGTTCAAACCGAGATTCGTTCCCAAGTCTATTCTAGACAAGTAATCTTTAAAAGTCTTCCTAACTATATAATCTAAGTTCTGCCAAGTTGTCTTGCCAGATATATAAGTGTAAGCTATGGTGAATTCATTACAGTTTATTGTCGAATCACTATTATAAACGTTTTTATACGAACTACTGTGCGTAGATTTATTGCTTTTAAGGCTATTTGTGTTAGACTTATTTATTTGTGAGTAGTCTTGCGTTTCTGTTTCGGGGCTGCGGTTTTGTGATAACCGCGGCGAGTCGAAACTGGACTGTTTCTCAAAATGATTGTTGTATGAGCTTGCTGATTGTTTAGCGTAGAATCTGCATTCTGATTCTGTGAGCGTATCTTGAACTTCTTCAAAATATCTTTGGAATGTCTCCGGTTGTCCTAAATATACGGCTATAGCTATCTTTTTTCCGTCAGTTGTATCTCCTTGGCTGTCTGCAACACCTGTTAAACAAACACAATGAGTCGTTAAATCGAATCCTTTTGTAACTTGGAATAAACAAAAAGGGTTGTTTTAAAATTAGACTCACCGATGTCTGAATAGCTCTCTCCTATCGCTAGCTCTCGTGTCTTCGGCGGCGGCAGCACGGTGTTTATATCGTAGTCGCCACTGAGCCGCTCGCCTCCATTCGCGAATAAATCACTGCTGCCATTCAGTGCTGCTAATAGCGTCTCGCTGTTTTCATTTAGTTCGCATGCGGCATTATTGCCGTATATGGGCTCGACCATGCCCGATTTAGGCGAGCCTTTTTTGGAGAAATCCATGGTAGGGGTCGATGACATGCAGTTGAAGTCTAGGTCTAGTGATTGTGAATGCATGTCTAGTGTCGCCTGAAAAGTAAAAAAAGTTGTTGCTTACTGAGAAAATTGAGGTTTTAACTTTAGGTTTTATTTTTAATGCCGGCAATTTTTATTGCAAGTTTTTAGATTCGTTTTTAGGATTTATTTTATCTTTATTATTAGTAAGTAGGTTATACGTGCATGGAAATCACCAAATCGCTCTTTTTTCGACTAATTTTAAACGGTACACTGAATTTGTCTGCAGCTCTCTACAAAATTGTCATGCACATAAATGTACATATTTGTGTGTGCAGTCGTGTGAAAATATGGAAACGATGTAATTGGAGTCATTATGATTTTTTTTTTTTTTTGTACGAAAATGCGTCAAACGTGACTAATTTTAAAGGGTAGACACCCCTTTAGGAGTGCAGGTGCAGAGCGAGCGAGAGTGTCGGGAGAACATTCCCATAATATTAGAAATGATATCGCACAGGTGGCATTGTCCCCCTATAACTTTTTTGAAGTTTTGATTGGTGGAATTCCGATACAAGTACCGAAAATAACAAAATACAAGGGAAATAATTACGTATAGGGCACGGGGCAGATAGTGTCTTTAGTATTTCACTGTATATACCTGCTTAGACTTTAGTTGATTTTAATAATATAATTGACGACGATGATGATGATGATATAAATTTTGCAAATAGCTTTTAAAAAAACACACGTGATTTTTTTGTCAATTTAAACCAGATGAGGCCAGTGTTTCCTAGCTGAGAAAAAACAACAAGCTCAGAGATCATAGTCTCTTTTTTTTCAATTAAATTTTTTGTCTTAATGTATTTAATCTACTGATGTAACAATTTAATTAAATAACATTTCTTTAGTAATGCCTGAAATAAATGATAAATAATAGTAATGCTGACCAGTATTCCTTAATTTTACGTAAAATTTAAACTTCTCAAAATATGAATAGCATTCTTCTACGTGTACTAGCATTTACTATTACTAGAAGGCTTCTTCCAAGTCACCACCGAGTACCCAATTCACTTCCTTCCATATCTATCTTTTTGATCCAGATTCTTTAAGATCCTTGGTCTATCAAGTTGAATGCCAAACTACGGTTGCTTTATACTCGTACACAGTCCTTCATTCATACAATTTTATTTAAAAAAAATTCACCTGATGCATAGTAGCTTGGTCAGCTAGACTGAACCTCCTCGGATCCTCGACAGCCGACCCACCAGTCCCCAACGAGCTCTGACTCCCCGCCAGCGACCGTGACGTCACCAGCCGCTGTAACCTCTCATTGTTCTGCTTGAGGTTCAACATCTCGTTCTGGAAGTGTACCTTGATATGAGAAGGACATTTCAACGTGTACGTTTAAAATATCTAGGTGAATTATAGTGGGATACTTATAATATTTGAAGCAAGAACATATAATAATATATGCCGTAAAATAAGCGGAAATTGCGTAGTAACATAAGTGTTCTAAAAAACTGGTCTAGTGCTAGTCGGACTCGCGCACGATGGGTTCCGTACTACTATATTAAAATCGAATAAAAAATTAAAAAACATGTTTCTTGTAGGGGAGCCCCACTTAAATATTTATTTTATTCTGTTTTTAATATTTGTTATTATAGCGGCAAGAGAAATAGGTATATCATCTGTGAAAATTTCAACTGTCTTGCTATCATTTGCCTGGTGACATACAGGTGGACAGTAGTCTTAGCAATAGGGTTCCGTTTTTACCTTATGGACACGGAACTCTAAAAAACATTGTCGGTGCTTCACTACTACGTACATACGGACGCGGTAGAATTTAATTATATATGAGGGGGCCGTTTACGCATATTTTGTAGAACACCGACTATAATCAGTACCAAATAGCGCGTTTAATTTCTATAATGGGCTAGTAGCGGGCCCCTAATGAATACTTACTGTGTACCTAAATATTAAGTAAGTGGATGCCGACTGTTCCTTAGGGTGTGTTTATAATTAACGATAGTAATCTTACGTCTATTATTACTTTATTAAGTGGACTTGTTATTAGTAAAAAGCTATTTAATCATTTATTAACGCCCGGCTAATCTAAGAAGTACCATTTGACAGTTCTACACGTTAAAAAAATATAGCTTCATAATTTAATGGTTTTACGGAAAAGATAATACGTAAGTACACCCTTATTGCAAAAACCAACTATCTGCATTTTCGTATTATTATGTTATATTTTTATATTGCGACACTTGGGGGAGGCCTATGGCCAACAGTGGACGTCTGTCGGCTGAAATGATGATGATGATTATTATTGTATTCGATAAATCTTTAAATTATTTACCTTTTGCCGAAGCCATCTTGGTAAAAAAGTGTCATAGCTAATAATCAGTTTTACTTGTGATTCGTCTTGATGAGACAAATCGGTAGCTATAATTATTTTAATTTGGGTAAAATGCAGATAGTTGTTTTTTGCAATAAGAGTACGAATAGAAATAGTGTGACCACAAAATACTGATTGACTTGAAATAATGATTGACTTCTGTACCTATGTACAGAAGTCAATCTACATACAAAGCGCGCTCAAGCAACGAATACAATTAGACACCGCTCACGGACACGATGTCTCGGTAGCGTCTCGGACCACTCATTGAACAGTTCCGGCTCAAACGCTCATTAGTGTGCGTCCACCGAGCGTAGGTATAAAAAGTGAAGTACATACTTACATAAGATTGTCTTCTGTAATAACTATATATTTTGTGGTGTGACTTGCGTCTGTACAAAGCTATTTTTATAGAAAATTGTCAAAAATCAAACGGTACTTCTTAGATTTGTTACGATATAATTACTCCAAATGTTCTTCTTACCCTCATTTTGATGACGGTGTCCTTAAGACTTTCTAGTTGATGCGCTGAGCTGAGAGCCTCTAATCGTATATCTGTTAGCACCAAATCCTTCTCTCGTAATTGCCTCTTCAACTCATCAACTAATCCAGAGTCATCTGGTTTATCTGGAAATAAAATGAAGATGTTAAGCCACATCCAGTAATTAATTCTATTAATTACGATGTTAACTTTAATTGGATTGCTCTAACGACTTTTCTAATGCTATAAAACGGGCCTGCACTAATAATATGGACGTGGTTTTAAAAGGAAACTAGAATGTGTGACTTAAGCTCTGAGATTAGTAATAAGTTTAATTTAAAACAGAAAGAACAGAAGACACTCGTTTAAAAATAAAAGGACCTTCCGTTTTGATATTAGAAAACGATCCTAGAATGTAACTAGGAGCGAAACTGAAAGAAACAATAAAATAATAATTAGTAGCTATTTTAGTAGTAGCTACACTACACCAGACATGCCGCTAGGTATTCAAAATAAAAATGTCAAAACCGACCATTTATTTTTTGACAACTTTAGTACTGAAGTATTTATTGGTAATGTGTGTACCGATCCAATATTGCTTCAGTAGGCTATAATATTAACCATAAATACTTATATTTTACTAATATTTGCTTTGTATACCACTTAGGTACTGTGACAGAACACGGACATGCTTATATTTTTGTATCTACGTGCACAAATACAAATTTGATTTCATTTGAACTCATACTTCCGTGCATTAAGAGTGATGCACAATGATTTATGGCTTACTAATTTCAGCAATTAATGTATTTTAAAACATGCTCAATAAAGGCCCTAATTTACTTAAGCTTTGAAATGATTAAGTTCAATTAATCTTAGTTTCCAAACGATTGTTAGAGTCATCCATTGTCCTACGTGCCTCAGCTTACAATAAATTTTAGCCCCTAACTTTCTCTCAACCTGATTCGCCATCCATTGTTTGCTGTAGTAATTTCCCTTATATCTCACCTTTGGTCTGGTCTTCCGTCTTGGCCGGCGGGCAGGGCTTGTCTTTGACGTCGAGCGTCTCGTGCGAATGTTCGAGACTGTTCTCGTTGCTTCCCTCACGGATCGTGTGCGGGTCGTCGTAGTGATGGGAACCCGACGAGCTGTCCTGCGATGACAGTTGCCCAAGGGACGAGTGCTTCGCTGTCTTTGAAATCTTGGCGTTCCTCGAGAAAGCTTTCGTGAATGATGAGCGTAGCTGTTGTGTAATATTGTTTGGTTAGTGCTTTGTTTTTGTTTGCTGTAGGAATTGCTATCTTTATTGAAGAAACAGTGCCTGTATCATTGATAGCGTCTGTATCTAAGCGTGTTGTCGACGTGCATTAACATAGAGTATTATGGAGCAATGTTTTTTCTAAAGAAACAATGTGTAGTATCTAGAAACCCGTTTATTTCGCTATATCGACTGTGAACTGCCCATACCTCCTTTTTTCTAAACAATTACTTTTTGTTTATAATTTACTAGCTTCTTTATCCGCGTGAAAATAGGTTTTTCTATACAAACTTTTTATTGGACCCTCGTTTCACCCTCAGGGGGTGAATTTAAAAAATCCTGTCCTAGTGCTCGCCTACATCGTTAAACGGAAAACTTATGCAAAATTTCATATTTCTAGTCCCAGTAGTTTCGGTTGTTCGTTGATATGTCAGTCAGTCAGTTTCTTCTTTTATATATGTATATAGAAATGTGTAGTTCCTTTTGTTTTGGTGAAATCTCCGAAGCGGACATTAGTAGTTGCAAGTGTATCAAATAAATTATGGAAACACCTAACTAAACCAACGTGTCCATTTTATAGTATTATCTCCTAACGTATTTGGGACAGGAAATTTTTGACTTCGCAGTTAGCACTATCAAAGTAT
Source organism: Mythimna lalbum (assembly GCA_949319445.1). Lineage (NCBI taxonomy): Eukaryota > Metazoa > Arthropoda > Insecta > Lepidoptera > Noctuidae > Mythimna > Mythimna lalbum. Next base: position 15,632,517 of record OX439346.1, on the reverse strand, counting down.
TTAATTTATCAAGTTTGTCATTTCGCCGATATTATCTTTATTTTAGTACCATGTCAAATGTTAAGTAACATTTAATATAGATAGAGCGCGATTAAATTATAACGCACTTGATGTTGCGTAATATGTACCTTCTCTATTACGAAAATATGTTCTTAAATTCCTATAAAACACTCGTGTCCTGATTATGTAAAATTTCTTCAACGACTTACTTAGAAAATCAATATTTATATTAGAACACGTCTAATGTAGGCTACTTGTACACTACATGTTTATTGCATAGTCAATATTATTAGGTAAACAAAGGTATTGGTTTGTGTATACGCAGTTTGTTATAGACAAATTTAGAAAACAAATAATAATTAACTGGTTTTTGCATACAGGAAATACTTTCTTTTAAAAATAAATTAATAAACCTATTCATAATCCTAATCTTAATAAAACTGACTCTTTTGTAAAACCCATACCATGTTATCTTTAGTTTTCTTTGATACATTATTATTATCTAATATAAATTATTATATTAGTCAAGAATCTCTAAATATTGTTTCAATTATTCATCCAGCACTTGTCAGTAAATCAGAAATATATGGGATTGACAATTCATTAACGAAACATCGCGTGGTAGATTTCAAATATTTTGGCATTTAGATAATCACTATCGCCGATATTACGATCCCATTGTTTCGATCCCAAAATACGTTTTTAGAGCAGGCACTGTCTCAACAATTTTTTCTTATTTCTGTAACTTACCCATCCCTTCTTCTTATGCTTCTTGTCGTGCGGTGCAGACGAACCACTGCTGAGGCTGTTGATGCTGGACACGCTGTCGGTGGACAGATGCCGAGTGATAGCCCCGTTGCCCGTCTGCACCAAACGCTGCGGAGATGACTGCGTTTGACTGCCTGGCTCCTACATAGTAATATTCAACTATTCATCGACTGTACTTCAATTTACTTACAAATTTATATTCATTTTGAAATTGGTTAAGTTACCACTTAAAACGTAAATCTATGTCCCTGAACTTTCATGATTTCGACAGAAATAGCATTGACTACGCACGAAACTTTATAGGTCTACTGTGTCACGAAACCTGCTCAAATACTATATTTATTTATAAATGTAATGCATGTATAATCCATATGTAAACGTTTACGGCCGTTTCCAAACATTATTAACAGCTAATGCAATATTTGATGCACACACTTTATGATAATAATCGAATCGAATGCCAAACATTTGCAGCAACCTTTACATTTAGATGCTGCTATATTTATCACTCTCTCTAATTATCATTAGGTTTCACAACGAGATCGTAATGTATGCTTGTATCAATTTGAATAGTTCACGATGTACTTACAGTTAATATTAAGGAGGTAGTAAGTCATGTCACTTGTCTATTCTCGGTGCGTCTCAAATGTGGAACAGGGACGGATCTATTGACGGTCAATTTAATGCAAATTGTATCGTTGCCTTATTTGTTTCTGCTTATTGGACCTCGAACGTCCCGATTCTGATAATGCTGCATTTGATTCTTCGTAGTCTGTTCGTTCCGTATGTTTGACTATATGCTAATGATGTTGGTCTTACTGCAACGCATGACTAGTATAATGTACATTGATTGATAGATGACATTGGACACCGTACCAAGTTTCAACGTTAGAATACAAATGTAAATGAAGACGTTGCAACATTTCAATGTAATTACATATTCAAACAATCGTTTATATTTTTTGTAGCTTTGACATGATAGTAGATTGTTAAAAACGATACAAGCTGAATGTGATCATAATATTTAATTTTCGAATAATTTTTGAATCCTATGGAAAATGTGCATTAGACTACCGTTTTGCGTATTTCCTATCGCATTCCTGGCTAACAGGTAGTGCTCAGTTAGTGTTAGTTAAAGTATCATATTTACCGGTCCGGTGACATTAACACCATCCGCCCGAATACCCATAGATTGCATGTGGGCAGTCGTGAGCCCTGCCTGGATCGATTGCTTCCTCAGCAGCTCGATCGTTTGACGCAACTCCGTTAACTCCGAGTCCTAAAGCAAACAAAACATATGAGACCACATCCGAAGTATAACAACAATAAAACATATAATTAAAAGAAAGTAATTTGTTTCCGTTGGGACCGGTTCGAGTGCCGTCAGAACGGTTATTGGCTTGAGGCGTTCATTATGATGCTAAGTACGGCAGTTAGTTGTTTCAACTTGTATGGGGATATTCGAATTATCTAACAGCAGTAGTAAAGTTTTAATGAGTAATAAAATGAAACTAAAGGATGTGTGATTTAACGATGGAAATTGTTGTTTATTACCTTTCTCTCGGCGGTCGCGGTGAGCTGCTGCAGTCGCTGCGTCATGTTGGACAGACTCTGCTCGAACGCAGACACCACGTGAGCCTGCAACAACATAAAATGTGTTGGTTAAATTGAGGCTTCCTGTGAATTTTGCTGCGCATTAAAAATTACCAAAGATATAAAAAAATCCAATTTACGATTGACGGCAATTATTATTTTGGACCGTGACTTAACAGTGAAATACGCGCCTGATTTATTACTTATGTCAATAAAATTACACTGCACGATTTCTAATGTCATGTCAGTTGAATTGCACTATAATAAACAAATACCTTTGATTAATTAACAAGTACCTTAAAGCTTCCTCCAGTCTATTGAACCACATTATAACTGTAATTTCTATTCGGTTTAGTTTGTAATCAGAGGCGACCACAGCTTGACTAGCGACATAGATCTCTCCATAACTTCGGTTAGTTGCAGGGTGAGATTATTATGTATCCAGCTCGACATCCTTAGCTCGATAATGACACCAATTGCTCTCGAGTCACAAGAAACCGGTTAAATGAACCACCTTGACGACAAAATAATTACTTACGTCACATTTTACCTTAGTTACGTCGTAGTAAATATTGGATATAAACATTTTATGAACTGTAAAAGTGACTCATCGGAATAAATTGCTTTATAGGACGGTAACGCAGTAATAGTGGACGTGGGTGTAGCTGGTCACGGGTCCCTTTGTTTGCTGCGTTGCAGGAACGCACTTAGCGAAATTAAAACAGGGGGTAACGTCCTCGGCCCCTACGAAAGTATGAATGTAAACACACCTACGACGATAAACGCATAAATTCATTGTTCAGAAATTAATTCCAAGATGTTTTCCTTTTGTTCATTCCGTTCGTGCCATCGTTTAAGTTGAATATAAAAGTAAATTCAATTTAAATACTTATTTCTTTTTAATAGGACTATACACCTGCCTCGATGCACGTTGCTTAGCCAATTACGATGGCCGAGCGTTATTGATAGATCTCTCCACGAGACACCTTGTACGCGTGCCGAAGTTAACGAGTTAGCATTACCGAGTGCAATTACGGTTTGTGAAACTCGGAGCATCAGGGCCTTTACTGAAAATTTCTAATACTCCTATTCATGATTACGATTTGCCGGCTATTACAGATGAGTTCACATTAATTAAAAGGTATACGCTAAGGCCTATTTATAAAGTTAAAGCTTTTATAAATAGACCTTCTAGAAGTTTGTCGGATTAATTGAATGTTTAAGCTCTCTGAGCGTAAATGGTATCTACTTCTTATGAGTTCTAGCTAGAACCCGCGGTTCATATTTGAGGTCCGAGAATGAGAGAATGACAAAACACGATCATGTAAACTTGTACAGTCAAGGGTCAAAAGTGCAGTTACACTCTACCAATACTAAAGTGTCTACTTTATAGTAAAAGTTCAATGGTTTAGACTCCTAACTAACTAAAATTTTCAACTAACATTGGTAGAGTGCAACAGCACTTTTGACCCCTGACTGTTGCCATATAAGGACAGAACATGGAATATACGAGAGCTAAGGCTGTTTCATATAAATTTTAATCGATACAGCAATGATCGCTTTAGCCCTGATAAATATCTAGAAATTCTTGTCATAGTGACGTGCTGAAATGCGTTGACATCCTTTGTTCAAATAAAGCAATAAGCTCAATCATGGTACCATAAAAGTATATCAGACAGGTGGAAACTAATTATTAATCAACAGCTGCGGAAACAGCCGCGCTTTAAGAACTTAACGACACGATCAAATAGTTGCTAGTCCTCAGTAAGGAAAGAATTATGCCGAGTGTGCCCGCGAGAGTTTTTACTGCGAAATATTTAATGCATCCGTCGTCTTGCAGGAGCTTTCGCAAATGGACATTGAAATTATCTTCTTATATACGCAGGTGACTGTTACAGAAGGTTTATACAGTTAAATATTCTAATTTACAGGCAGATGGGTAGGATCATTATTAGAAAAAAATATAGAGTTAGAACAAGCGCAAGTTTATTATTACTATTATAGCACACCGGGTTTTTGTTAAGCTTCTGATATAGTGAAGTATCAAGCGAATTTATTTAAAAAATATGGAATTTGGTAGTATATTATTATACGGACCATATCCAAATACTTTTATTTCTGATACTACTTACAGATATAATTCGCGCGTATATAAAGAAGCAATATCAAAATAAAAGCGGAAGGCAAATGAGAATTTACGATTAATAAATAATACGGAATATCTTTCGTAAGATGTTTCGATGCCCTATAACAATATAAACTGAAGAGATTTTATTATGTCATAAACGCACCAAAATATGGTTCTTACCACAATTTAAAGACACGCGGAAACACGGAAGAGATAATTCTAACACATAACAACATAATTTGGGAAAGCACATGTGCTCGGGGACAATACAACCGATATCAAAGTACAAATCGAGTAGGTGTTACCTACACGTCCCTCCGTTAATATTTAAGGCCCACTCTACGTCCCACTGCTGTGTTTTACGAGAGATTGGTACAAGACAGGCGATATTATTTGTTCAAGTGCACTCTTCCTTATTCGGTTTGGACATATCTGGGCTGCATGTCGGCGGTCAATTTATTTGAACGGCCGAACAGAACCGCCGCACCGTCGAAATTAAAAAGGCTTTATTGGAGGTTTTGTTTGTACAGTTGTTGAAAGGAAATATTAATGTATACCTGGTATTATTGAGATTGAGAACATTAAATATGTATATACCTATATTAATATAAATTTTATAGAATTGTTATTGTCAATGGGTTCCAAGTTGAAAGATACTGTACAAGTATCATAAATACTAAGATTAAAGATAGCAGCACAAGTTTTTAAACAATAACTCCATAAAACAAGTCCTGAGAGAAATGGTATAAGCGGATGCAGTTGCGTTAGGAAAGTGTGCCGTGGTCGCAGTAGCCACCACCTTCGCGGACATCTGAAGTTGCGACGCGCAGGCGTTTGGAACGATAGTTATCTCACGCTCGATCCCAATGTACTTATACGTGGTTCTGTACCTACAAGCACTAGAACCGATGGTCGTTAATATTAATAGGAGTGCAACCCGTGACTTTATTGGCAGTTACACTGATTTTCCAAGTATTGGACATATTTTTTGTCGCCTTTTAGTGAGTAAAGATTTAGGATTTAAAAATTAATTCTTACGGAAATTCTAAGTTTTGTTCGCTTAGATAGTCCCGGTAAAATTTAGTTTGAAGTGGTCTTTACATAAAGCTTAAAACATCATTAGGAATAAATTCTACAGTTGACGTTTAGCCTTCCATTTATGGTAATCGTTGGTTAAGTTCAAAGGTGTCTCTTTAAGCGATAACAATAGTTTGCTATTGGAGGCCTGTGACCCACGCTTCTCAAGCAATATAATATATTGTATCTATAGACGAAATGAGATCTACTAATAACAGAAGAATCAGGGAAATGATAAGAAATTTTGGTAGATTTCACTATTTTACTTTCGCTATAATGTTTACTGAATGTAACGGTGGTTACTTAATTTTCCAAATTAAGCACACATTCTAAAAAAAATCATAAAAATAAAACCTTACTGCTGTAGGTTTAATAAAACAATAAATGCAGGTTATTTCTCTTAAACTTCTTATGCAAGGTGCATATCACTTGTACATGTCGTAAGTTACTGAAAAATCCTAAAACAAATCTGACCCGATCATGATAAAATTATTTTGGGATCGTGGGAAAGGATATTATTATAAACCCAATGAATGGGATTTGGTGAACGATTAAGTCAGCACCTGACCGTCAGTCAGTATAATAGAGGACCTTTTTGATAAATCTTCGGTAGTCAGGTAAGGTTTTTTTGGACGATTATAATTTATAATGGCAAAAGGTTCTCAGCGAATCTGAGCGAGATTTTTTATTCAAACACCTGTTAACCTTTAACGAAAGTTCGGATTCGAAAGCGATTCAAATCGAAGTGTGATTATCTTGATTTCGATAATATTCGTAGAAAAGTGTCTACGTCATGATTTACATAGTCATAGCTTAGACATTGTTAGAGAAAATAAAAGTTCAAAATGACGAATTTTTAAAGTTCAAATTGAAAACACGGCATGACACTCCCTGATTAATCTATTTAAGGGGACGTTACACCCTACCCATGAGATGTCAGGTGAACACGCTACGTCACTCATTAGTATTCTCCCCTAGCTGATGTTTCGATTTGATACGTGTGTACCTCCATTGAAGTCTATTATACCATTCCATTAAACATCAGGGAATAAAAACCGCACCTTCTACATTCTGCTTTCTCTGAGAGAAAAGTATTAAAAAACCAATTGCATCGACGTTGATTATGGTGTTAGACTTCCCATAAGTCAGAATCATTATAATATGAGAAAATTTTATTCTTTGGAAATATTGCATTTCGAATGATGTTAAAGATTATGTAATACAGCAATAAAATGAACTACTTGGACGTATCAATATTATACATCATTATATAAATATAAAGCAGAAAAAACTCACCTCTTCTAAAATTGGACAGCTTTTGTAGCGGGACTTTTTAAGAGCCAATTCCCACCACGGTACTGGTGGTTTAGATCGTAAGATTGTTTGGCATCCAACTTTTGGGTCTTGGGATTCATACAAAGTTCCTAATGTCCTTGATGATGTTCGCAATGATGGCTGTTCAGAATCTTCTTCCGCAGGAATCCCAGTTACACATTCGCAGCATTTATGAGGCCTTCTCTGTGGTCTAAAGTCAGCACTGAAGGAATGCCTATAGTTAAGTCGTTTCGAAAACCCGTTTGTTTCGCTTACAGATCTCTTGAAACCGTTTCTATTACTTTGCAGCGGCATTCTAGGTATCTGTTGCACTTCACTGAGAATACTTGGCTCACTCGGCAAACCCGCATGTTCATCAGTCATCGGTGTATTTGGTTCCGAGTGATAACCTATTCTATTTCGTTGCAAGCTACCGTACAACGGGTTTTCTTTCATATTAGCAGGTTTCAGATCTATAAATTTTGGCCTCCGCAAATTTAATGTAGCATATTTTTGTGGAGATCTGTGGAATTTCGATTTATTTGGCAAATCCTTCAATACATCTTCTGTGTCTGTAGATGGTATCGTGGAATTATCACTATAACTTGATATAGGCCTGTCGTTATCTGTGAAGTATGAGGAGGATTCCGAGCAATTATCTCGATCGCTGTGACTCCTTCTACAGTCGATGGAGGAACCAGTAAAGTCCGTGCGTACGGAATGCAGCTCGCCGCCATCCTGGTTAGCTACGTGCTGTTCATACGACTGTCGCTCGCCGTTACTCAAGTTCGAGATTCCAATTTTTTCGCCGCCACTAACGTCCTGCTCCGTTGATAGCTCCAAGCTTTTTAAACGTCTACGAGGCTTTGTGTCTATAGAATCGTAATGAGTTTCTTGTTTGCCGTTTAAACATTTCACTGGAGAACTGCTTTTCGAATGAGGTGGAGTCACTTTGGCATAAATAGGTTCTGTGAAGCTGAATCGTGATGGTTTATCAAACGTATTACTTGTTGATCCATTGTTTACATATTGAACTCCACAGCTGCTGTCTAAGAAATTATTTTTGGAGGTTCTGTTTAGCGTGAAATATTCGGAGTGTCTTTGAGGTAGATTGATGCTTTGATTTGGTTCAACTAGATTTCTTATCTTTATCCTGCTTCTAGGTGCTCTGATAGTAGCAAATCCATCATGTATTGGTGAGCCATGATAAGTCGGTGATGTAGTCACTGCCATATCGGGTATATTTTTCATGTTTCTATTGTATGCATTTTAATTGCTTCCATAGAATCTCTAAAGTATTCATATCCACTAGTAATAACTTAAGGTAAACAACAAAATACAGTGCGAGATGATATAGTGAGTACTGCAGTTCTTCCTCCTGATTACCTGGAAAGCGCAAAATTGCAAAATACACGTCTAACTGGCATCTATCGAGTCTTGGTACTTTCATAGCTATAATGTATGTAATCGAAATCATTGGCGGCGGAAAACTTTAAAGGGTAAGCTTAACCGAGTCTGGATATTTTTCAAAATGAATGGTTATAGACTGGTGTTCGAGTCGAAATATTCTTGACATATCTAAGCCACTTGACCCGTAAAGAAACCAAAATAAATATGAATGGGATTTATTTTTGGGCATCCATTAAAGTGCTTCAACGTCCGGCTCAATAAAATCCTGGTAGATATCCACTCAACAAAGCACATTAATGTTGACTATTAAAAAAAGACGAGAAGCACAGGGCTTACCTAACAGTTATGAACTATGAGACTGCAATTAGACTGGTCAAACGAGCAGAAGACGTTGTGTAATACGGTATTTACGATTTCTGTTCATGTTGTACTACGCACTTATCAGTTGTAAAGTCAAGATGCCTTTTATGATATCTATCAACTTTCTAACTCAATAATGGTACACACTTGTACGTACTCTCGCGCACTTGATAAGATACAGCTAGCAACAAAAAATATTGATCATGTTCTTGTCTTGATATAAAATATTTATGGACCCAATGGAGTCATTTAATAGCAGAAGTAAGCGTAAGACTTCTATATCTCTTTTAAAACCTCTATATTTATGTTTTATTTCAAGGTTTTCTCATGACTTTATAAAGCTATTAGTTTTAATATCTACATATATTAGAAAATTATCATTCTCTTAGATCTTGGGAGGTCCAAATCGTAAATACGAATCGTTTTATCTGCTATTACATCATTTTACAATTTTACGTTATTACTCATTTTACGTTACTAGAAACTACTACTTTGTTCTTAACGTCTTTTATCGACTGTGTCATGGTTGTATAACACATCTGCTCGTATGCAAATGCAATGGAGCCAGGCATTGCGCAGCATCGATTTAATTTCACCTAACACGTTTTTCTTGTGTAAGTACCATTGACCATATAATCTAAGGCAAGTAGTGAATTATAGAGCGAAATAATGTTAGTCTAGTAGACATTAAAGATAAGTACTTACACAAGTTTCAATGAACTTGAACCTCAAAGTAAAGTATTTATCTATTAACGACACTGTTGTGTGATTTATAGACGATGAGTTAGATCATAAAAGCCAGAGTTACGAGTGCTGCATTATTCATCTGCATCACAACACAATAGCGTAACCGGCTGCCTATATACGGAGTAATGCTTACACATACTAAGCAGACGTGGTCAACAACCATAGCTGACAGTAATTAGTAACAATAAATCACATATTATTAGGATTCCTTAGCAATAAACCATAATTATTATTACCAATAAGTCATTTTCCCGAGTTTCCCTCGCATGAATCATAAAATGGCGAGGTCCGAAGTACGACAACGAAAGAAATTATTTCGGTAATAATTCCCTAAATATGTGCGCCACCTTGTATTCCTTAAAGGTAGCAATCGCATTCGTAACGAATGGTTACGGTATCAAGAAAGTATAATTTTTTACTTTTGAATTTTTACCGATAAGAGCCACCCAAGTCGTTTACACATTTGCACTGAAAACACTGTTAAGTGTTACGACTCAAGCGATTTGCGAAAAGATAAAGTAAGAGGATATTGTAGTGTTATTTTGCATGAAACATTCTGTTTTGGTAACAGACAATAAAAACAGCGAGTTCTTTAAAAGCTACGGATAGCATTTGTTACTGTCTACTAAACCGCCCATTACAAAGTGTTACGTATTTGTAAAGCCACAAAAAAGGCCAGTCGAGCCTGGTCTTACGCTACTTGTATAAGCCGTGTTCAAATAAATAATGATAGGTCATGTCGTTATACGGGTTAAGTCATAAATTATGTGGGGGGCGATCGCGGGCGCCAATCGAACAAGCAAGCGTCTCAGACGGAGGGGAGCACCGGGAACCGTCCCTGCAGCTTTGCACCGTCCAATGCTTTTTTTTTCAAAGTTCTCAAAGTTCCCTTTTTTTTCACGGATATCGACAAACGTAAGCAAAAACTAGCTAACAAAAACTGTTTTTTACGTATTTGCGAGTTATTTTAAGTTGCAACTAAAGTAAACAAATAAGCCTAAATATAGACAAAGTGGTTGCTTGTGATTTGCAAAGAGAAATACACTTTATGACTCATTAAGTTATCATTTAGTCATTAGTAAACCTCGTTAACCCCGTACTAGAATGTAACATACACTGTCAGGAAAGCTTATCCTTTCTTTTTATCAAAATTTTGAGAATCGTTGCCAGGTACACTGGGAAGCAGGACAGCATAATGTTTATATATCTTTCTCTTTCTTACTAATGCATTGCACGCCTCTCGTCCGCGTATCAACGACCTGTTTGTTGTGGTGTGTAGCCTTTGCTTGCTGAGGCCGTAGCACGCCGTAGTAACAGCGCTCAGCACAATACTTATTTTCATTTCATGGTCATTTCGTAACATTTCAATAACCCTGCCCCAGTGCTCGTTGACTGACGTTTGTAAATAAACTTTGGTACCCTGTAACTGCATAACAATAGTCGTGATTGTAGCATTTTTGTATTGATAACGGTACAACCCGGATCAATTTGGCATAGAGTGAATCGACAGTCATGTATTCATGTGTATCATGTTCTGTCACACGGGAATACTCAATTATTGTAGATTATGTTGTTTGCTGTTTGTGGGAACGCTTTTAGTGGTGTTGTTAACACTTACTCATAAAGACACAGTGTTATGTTAATGTTCTTTATGGCAAAGTGAGTTACTCTTTGTAAACGTAGGTTAATGTCCCTCAGCAACTTTTGTAGGTACTTACACAACCAAAACATGTGAGCATCTCTCTGCTAATGGCATTTTAATTTCTGTTATTTTATTTTCATTTGTAAATTACCCATCTTTACCACTTTCCCTTCAACGTAGGTAGGTACTATATCTGCAGTGAAGGTATAAAAACACGTGTAGCAATGAGATCATGGCCCTAACGGTGCATATGGCGAGTCTCATAGGCCCGATAGAACACATGAGAATCGATTGTTTAGAAAAGCAATAATATCATGATTATTAACAGTACTCGAATTGCATTCAAAGAAATCATAGCAATGCTGTGACCCTAATGACTTGTGTGGAAATAGGCTGTTAGTCGAACTATTTTTCACTCAACTGCCTGTGAAAAGGTCGAAAGTTCTTACGTGATTACGTTATGTTTCTTTTTCTTTTTGTAAGGCAAAAACTACTGATATGTAGTCCTATTTTAAGCTACAATTAAGTACACTAAACAAAACAGTTCTCGTTTTGTCTCGAGCATCACTTATTTTGTAATAGGTCCCATTCGGGTCGGCACACAAATTATTACGTAAGATACAACCAGTAATTTAAAGCTATTTCACGTACAAAACAACACATTTAAACCGGGGCAACCAGACTCTATTTGTTATATTATAAGTCATTCAGTTTTTATGATGTTAAAAATACATGTGGTAGTTGTAGAAGCATTATCTTTGACACTGACACTAACTCTGAGTAGTAAGATAACCCCAGACGATATCTTTACATAGTATAAAACACATCCGATAACTCCTAAACCACGCAATAGATTTTGATACAGTTTTCACTAATAGACAGAGCAATAAACGAAAAGGTTTAAGCATATAGTTTTCAACCGAGTGAACCGAGGCTGATCACTGGTGATAAATAAATTGGTGTTGGAAACTAAGGAAGCTCTTAACATTAAACTTAACTTAACATTAAAATGCTGCGTAGAAAGTACGTTTAACAGGTTTTTTTTTATATAGAAATCATGTGTTAAAATCTTATGTAATAACAATAATCAACGAATACTAAAATCACACGGTGTGATCATAAATGTTTTGCTATAAGAAGAATATAAATTGTTTTGCATAAAACTAAATGGAAAATTATTCAAATGTCAAATATTCCAACTGCGTATGCTCAATAGCCATTAAAATTTATACCATCAATCTTAGAGTAAATCACGCGCAAAAAGGACAATAATGTTAAGTGATGATCTCAGCGGACTGAAATAATCATTATGCCAGACTTGACCTCTAAACACGTTATAGTGTCGTATCTACGTAATACCTTCAGATAATAAGGAAAATATCTCGTCTTCAATCGAAATAACATTACGCATAACATAATACAGTAGTAAAAAGGTATGATCAAGTCAATAACAAAACAATATGTTGTACAGGTTCGCTAGCGTACGGAACGATCCAACAATCAAGTAACAGTTTGAAGGCTCAAGGGAAGCATCTGTCGTGCACATGGCTCAGTAGCAAGCCGTTATAAGAGTATACTTGATGGGAAGTCATTCGATATCTACCTACAAGAATGGAATGAACATCGACTTCACCCAGTCATCTGTAAGTTTTTAATAAGGCTCTGAAAACGCGGCCAAGGACCTGAAAGAAGCCGACACGGCTATCTATCATTATAAAATTCTGGCATCTAGTCACCAAAGTAGGTTGTGACAACATTTCAAAATTTCTTTGTTATGTTATTCTCAAGATAAGGTATGAGCAAATTATACCAAAGCTGAATAGATATCGTTTTATTTTATTGTGGATTCCGAAATTCCATTGACAGGGCTAATATATTGTTATATTATGTTCTAATTATCATAAACATGTGATTTTGAAACAACAACGGCGCTATATCTGGCTAAAATTCAAATAAAAGCAACGGTCTTGATTTTAAATAAAGAATGTGATATATATTCGATAGAAGTAGGTAGGTAAGTATAAGACGAATGGTTACTAACCGCAAGCATAAATAGGTACCTACGTAATACAAGAGCAAATTTCACAGACGACGACCGTAACAAGCAAATATACTGCGTGGGTTGGGCGCATTGTTTGCCTCTCCTGTAAGCCTATACACTTCGGTACGGTAGGTATATGTCACATTAGGTACCGCAGCACTGGATTCTAAGGGCGCCGGTATGACCTCCGACCTCCATTCTCAGCTATTGTCATGCTAATGAAAACTACAGTTATTAATCAACTGTGACGAGAATCAGACAAAAACGATGAGGCGAAATCGATTACAATGAAGAAAGCGTCTGTGTATTGTCAGTATTGTTAGTTGAATAGAACTTATTATCATATTTTACATTATTGCGAGTCTGATAACTAAACTACTGTCATTAAGGTGAGTACCGAATGGGGCCCTCATACAGTTGACTCATAGTTATCGTCACCGGCCATTTGTTGACAACATTATCTCTCGTTTTTGTCGAGTCAGAGGACCACCAAGTGGCGTTAAATGTTTCTTAAGCAGAAATATGTTTACATTATGCTGTGTGTTTAAGCATAAAGATGTTTATAGTTTACTGTAACTTGAGCTTGAGCCCTAGCTAATCCACTTTCGAGTAGATATGCTTCTTACAGCACTTCCTGACTAGATATGGTACAATCCTGTCTTGTAGAGCTTCCTTCCGCGCTTGCTATTGAACTCTACACACAGGATAACGGATAAACCACTTAGGGAAGTAGCTACATGTTGTACAACACTTGGCTATGAGAACTTTACACAAACCAGTTTTGATAATATCGAGCCATACGTTATTTTTTACAAGTCAAGGATGATTGAAGATCTCGTATAAGTCACACTATGGGTAGGTAAGTATTTTTGAAGATTGTAGCAGTCTTCCTGTCAAGGTCGGCGGCCGTTGGTGGTGACGCAACCGAACCGTTGAACGGGTTTTGTATTGACACGCGTAATTCATTGATAAATCCCTCTCGAGGTGAAATGATCGAAGCCTTCACACATATTAATATAAATCATGAGTGTGAGTGTGAACATATTTAACTTATAAAAACATCTTTAATCCTCAATATCCGTTATATATTATTTCAAGTTGAGGATTATCGAGTATTTTTTGGGTAGTATAAATTATACAAGACTAATAAAGCCTATAAAATTTTAAATGGATATATGATATTGTATTGATTTCGGTTTAAACTGGTTAAGTAAGTGTTAATATTTGAGAAGTAATATATAATATTTTATGGTATTTGGAACAAGTTTCGATTATCTCTAAATGGTCGAAAGATATTGCGCAGGCTGTCGTGCGATATTACAACAGCATATTAGAAACGCTCAATAAATACAATAGTCATGACAATGTAGTAGCAATTAAGAACAAATGTACAATACGGTTTGTAAATTGACAATTCCATTTTGGTACACTAATTATTTCTTAAGAACGTGTTATGTAGAACCTCATTTGAAAGCTTACTTACAGCTCTGTACTGTGGAGTTTCAATTATTGTTTTTAATCAGTCACGAATTCAAATAGGCAAATACAAATAAAATAAATCGATAAATGATCTAATGTGCTTGTTGTGTAAATAATAAAAAATAACTATTGTCCGTAATGGGCTGCATAAAACAATCGAAAATAACAACAACATCGTGCTAAGAAACAATTGGTACCAAATGTTACGTGTTGGAAACACATAAACACTGCATTTCAAAAGGATATAGGGTATACATGTCTGTCTGAAAAAAACACGATTTCTTTCCTGTTCCTGTGGCTTGCAGTCTGTGATTACTTAAGTATACGACTTGAACCAATGCGGACGATGTTAATTAAATAGCGAACAATTAAAATTTCTTACGACGCGTTCTTTCCTGTTACCGATAACGTGTAGCAGGTTTATACTTCCGATATAATTTCTTGACAGATGTTAAAGCGGATTTCATACTTTCTGCATTCATAAATTTATTAAGTAACAGAGTACGTAATATCTTTCTCTATTCACTTTCTTAATTTTACTTTAATAGTGTCGTTTGCTATATATTTCGGTTTTATCGACACGAGTCTAACCGTTGTAGAATATACGGGCACCTGTAAGTTCATGTTATTTTACGTACATTTTACGAGTTCGTTGTCTTTGTTCTATAAACACTATTTTCAGTTGCGATACGCCCAAACAGTATAAAACATTAAAAGATTATGTTAACATCGGTGCTCGTAAAAGACACATAATATGCAACTACTGGCAAATAATGACCATCTTTATATGGCAAAAAACATTTCCTTGTCTAATAATAGACTCGATATGGAAAGAAAGTCTAAGTAATAAAATAACAATTTGTTTATTGAAATGATGGTTATTTACTAGGCCATTTAGCTTATTGAACAAATAAATAATGTAGGGGCACTATCAAGAGATCCCTGGCCAGTCTCCATACGAATTAACCTCAATTGACAGTGTCGAGAAGGCGCTTCGCTGATTGAAGACAGCGAACTGTACCCGCCAGTGAGCGCCGCTTTCTGTATTCGATATTTGAATAAATAATGCTATATTTGCAACTCAAAGCAGAGCAACTAAAAGCATCATTGTGGTGAAATGCACGAATAAATAAGATGTTGTATTGGTATCGTATTTAGCGAACCATTTCAGTCACATAAAATTATATAAAGATAAGATATAAAACTGCGGCAGTTTTGTTTCGATATTTAGACTACGTTATCAATGAATCGTAATCTACGTAAAATATTTTAGTTATTAAAAATTAAAAAAAGAACCGAATAGGTATTTGTGTTACCATAGATGGACTGATAGACTAAAACCTCAAACAATTTAAGTAAGATTCTGTACTCAAACTCCAAAAATGGTATCTGTCCAAACACGTTAGATAAACAAAATCTAGTTTTAAACGTTAAGAATATTGCTTGTAATGAGGAAGAGTCTTTTGAAAACACCGTGCCAGTCTTAGAAGTAGAGCATACTTCTTGTTATCAGTAGAATATAGTTTGATATGCTAACTGGAACAAAGTAAATGAGGTAGACATGTTTGCATAGATTAGTTTAGATTACATAGGGATGCTGCAAGCGATAGCCGCGGAGTTGCGTAAATAGGACGAGAAGCGTTGTCCTGCGGTGACATATGTGCGCCAGGGCCGCGGGCCCACCGCAGCCGTAATATACCACATTGATTTATTACAACCATAAAAAGTTTAAGAACAAACAGAAATAACAATATAAGTTTAAAACTTTGAAAGCCTTACATTTATGTGTGTAAGTACTGAACAAAGACACTCGCTTGCACACTGCCAATAAAGTAATAAATTTATAGTACTTAGTTAAATGTGTTTTGTACTTAAACTTTTGTATTAGGCGTGAGTGTATGACACAAACATGATAAAATTTTATCTATGTTAGATTAAAATAAGAATCGTTGCTCAATATTTCGAATGAGTTAGAATTGAAGTAAGTATATAGGCTTATTATACCAAGTAGGAATAGGAATAGAACCAAGACAGGAAAACCTGAGGATGGTCGGTAGTTTACCGGTCACAAAGCAGCTGTTATTTATCGTAGCAATAAAGAAACGAGAATTATAATCAGCAAGAAAATTAAACTTTAATGTTTATTTTAATTTCACGAGTGCAGTCAACGGTACTACAAAACTGCATGTAATAATATCCCCGTAAAACACATCAAACGAGATATATATCAAACGTTTGACCCCAAATAGAACCAGATCGTCTATAAACAGATTTCGGTTCACGTTTGATGTTAGCTTTTATCGTTAGACTCGAGACATACGCAACTCTTTCCAATTGACAAGTTTCATGGCCATCATTACGCAGTTTATAACAATTTCTAGAGAAACGTAACGATGGAAGTTGTTGTAGTAATTATTATATTTATGGCTACAAAAGCTTGTTTAACGTTGCAGCAGTTAAAATTAGTAGCCAACCAGCTCAATTTGTACTCGACCAATATAGTGGGGCGCTACTTTGCGAGTACTCACCCAAGGACAAGTTAACAAGTGTGTACAATAGTGGACATAAACAAAATCATCAAAGGGATATTGTTCGCGCAACCAGGATCTCTCAATAGGGGCTTTCTTACAGACCAAGTGTAAAAAAGGGACGGAGTTACCTGCTCCAAAGAGGAGTCAGACGGTACAGATGAAAAAAGTTAAAATATCCAGTAAAATGTTGAGTTTTACCTATGTAGAATGTGTATTAATGAACCATGTAGTTTAGTAGATATTATACCTAATTGATAATTAACGATTTGTACATAAGTGAACACCAATCAGAAAACCGCCAATGATTCTCATTACATTTATAAAAGTTTTTAATGATAAAAGTGATCATTAAAATATGATACATCATTAGAATTCTCAAATATGGGCAACTAATACAAATGTTAGACCCGGATGTCTTGGTAACAAAACAACAAACGATAATCAAACGTGTTTCGCTCATATGGAGTTCAAAAGATGACTGAAAGTACAACGCTCCAGCGCAGTTAAGTACCACAACTCATAGAGAACGCACTAAAACTGTTATAACTTCTCGCACTTTTCACAGATATCACGATAGTTCACAACAAATAGCAAGTTTGTTTATAAGGTCCGTAGTAAAAGTATCGTGCATAAAGACGCGGAGCCAACACGCGCGCGACCGCACTCTAACGAGGCTCCGTCTACACTGGCTTGACTGATGGCACCGTGTTTGTGACCGACTGCATTGAATTTAACTGAGTCACGGAACCCTAGGAACCCGGATCACTGATCAAACCAGTAACACACGGTCTATTGATTACAGACAGGATGGGGACGAGGGATATTTAGGGTGTGGAGAAACAACCACGATGGTGTTAGGAATAAATGTCGATTGTGTTGATAAAAGCAATAGGGGATAAACATATTATTAGATATTGGAAACAGAATTAGAGACAATAGCAAGACAATGGGTGCGCGAACGCCGGCGTTCGCTTGGGGTTTAATGAAGTTTTTGTTTAATTTGCCAAGTTGGGCCAGATTTTTATACAAATTGAATTAAGATAACAAAATAAAAGATAGAGCAAAGAAGGCGAGTCGCGTACTATATTATCTATACTACGCGAGGCACTTGTTGCGCAAGTGCGGCAGGCACTTCTGAGGATTTATGGGCCACGGGCTCGAGTTACACTTGATAACGTCTCTGCGCACGCGGCGACTGCGACACAAACATGTTTAAATTTAGTAAAAGCAAACAGATGACAATAGCGGACTCTAGTCTGGATGTTATACAAATCTTTAACTTTATACAAAGTCCAAGAATTAACAAGCAAGAAGAACAAGGAACAGGAAGTTTAACAAAGGCTGTCTACAATTGTTAGCAACTCAAAGCTCAACAATAAGTTTTAAAGCCTAATGAGTAGAGAACACGACGGCAAATGAATGATATTTTCTATCATATCTAACAAGAGAGAAATGTATCTAAATAACTACTTATCAGAAAGAGATAATGATAAAATTTCAAATATTAAGGACAGTTTAGTTTATCATAAAGAAAAATTCGCATTTCGTATTAATTTGTGGTCGGAGCGCAATCTAAATACATATTCTGTGAAAATTACCTATTACAATTCGTGACAAACAGTGGAGGTTTAGTTGTAGGTAGTTGTTCCGTTAGTTACCCTGGATGGAGACCTAAAACTATTTATTTACTAGGATAGAAATTTGGTAAAAATACTTTAGGGATAACACACAAACAAGAGACCATGGCAAGAACAATAAATATTTACTAGTTATAAATATTTCAACTCATTACGAACAATTAGTTTTGAAGTGAACAATTCCGCTGTATATGGCAAGCTATATTCATTGCGGATAACGATGTTCTTTGACTAAAATGGCAACGTGCCAACACATACTACTGTTTGTCACACTAACGTTACTAAATATTCATTATTAAATTGTTTGTAAACTTCTAATGGGCATCATTTATATAACGGCGACAGCAGACGACAAAGTTTGAGCAAAGTCAATAGACAACGGAAATGTTAAACAAAAATTATTAGCGTGTTTAAGTGAAGGTGGACAAGACAAGGTACGGGGACACGTAACTCGATAAAGAATTTTAGTACCGGTGAAGCTTTGACATTTTAAATAAGATATAAAGTAGATAAGATTATTAACCGGCTTTTCTCACAATTAATAAGACCATATATGGTTTATTCTTGTTTAATTACCTATTACAAATTGTCAAACTACAAACAAAATAATATCATGACATTTACTGAATTAGAAAATCTTTTTAACATAACAAGAAATATGAGATGTGATACGTGAAGGCAAGGCAGAGTAACAACGATCTATATATCAAATTAAATTGCCATTGAATACAATTGGAATCTTGGGTGTAACCGTCCACATTGTCGCGCTTTTGACTCTTAATGTAACGATCAAGAAAAAGATCTCATCGCTCGAATATAAAAGTAAATATAAAGTGTAGAAATTAATGTCAATAGCAAAGACATTAATGTCGTTGGGATGCTGAAATAGGCACTAAAGGAAATAGCGTTCTCAATGACACAAACCACTTTCATGACGTTAAAATGTATATTTTTTATTTGTATAGTCAGGTGATTCAAAGTCAATGATATGGCATTGAGACGCCACATCATCTACTGTGGTCAAGTCTCGTACTCGACACAATTGATACAAAACTACACAATGGTGACACAAGAACTTTGGTGGACGTCTTTCGTACTGAATTATGCATGTCGGTGATGCTTTAGTGAGCCGTAAATTCGGAACAGAAAAAAATCAATCCCATTCATTGAAAAGTTCACTTTTTCTTAAGCCAGACGAATTATCTGAACACATGTAGGAACATTAATAAGTTCGATAACCGATAATTACATGTCTGATCATCCCAAAGAAAATTTATTCATTTGTCTTCCTTTCGCTTAGTGATGATGGTTTTGTATTGATATCTTCAAGATTTCTTTGAAGAATCAATCAATTACATCGTAAATCTGATAAGTATTCTTACTTGATCCCAATTAAAGGTCTTTTATGATAATTGTGATCAATAATTTTGAAGCAGGATGCGTAAATTAAAATTTATTTAGTATCGTATCGCATGTGCAGACAAAATAAAGTAAACAATACATTCATCAATAAAAATGAAAATATAATTGATTGTAATTGGAAGTTGTAAACAATAAAATCGTTAAAAAAAACAAGGTAACTTAGTAATTACAAAAGTAGTCGATAATAATAATCAAATTATATAGGAACATAATTTCCTCGAATTTGGTAACTAGTAAATAAAAATAATAGTGGATGCAATAAGCTAATTGATATGTCAATTACATTCCTATCATCGTCAAGATTATTATGACAGCTTTATAGATAAAGCTTACTGATAAACATGTCATGTTAATTAGTGCACTTCTTAATATTCGAAATATATATGTAGCCACAGAATTTGAAGTACAATTAGTGAATAATGTGAATGACAAGTCTGACAACCCAATAAAAGGACTAATTCTGTTCAGTTCGGTGACTTGAGATATGGTACATAATAAAGGAATAGAGTAATTAATACTCATGTATAACGATAACTATAAATTAAGTCAATAGGGGTTTATCAAAATTTTGAAAAAAAAAAACATTTAATCGATTAAACGAAAACGAACAATAAAAATTCCTGAACCTGACTAGCTAGCTCACTCGGTTTGTGGTTCTAGTTTTATAAGCTTTCTTTCTGGTATGATAACATACCTACTATGTAACAGTAAAACCAACAAGAAGAAATTAAAATATATCGAGTGTCTTTTTAATCTGGTCTACATCGATGGCACCAAGTTCAAAGTTGTCACTTGCCATATTCGCTCGCATTTATGGGCGCTTTGTCACATAGCTGTCAAGACGTAAGACAAAAGCGATATATTGCAAGAGTGCATTACTCGATAAGGAGGTGCTTAAGTTTGTACCTTGAGATACCACATATCTACTAACAGCTGAAATAATAACAGTAAAAATGTTTCAATTTCTACAAAGGTTAATTCATAATAGACAAGTAACTGTTCATCTTTGACTTGGACATCGTATGTTACAGTAGATAGCAGCGGTGGCAGTTGGCATTTGGCATACATTCTTAGCGCCCGATATGGGAGGAAACGGGCGAACGGGCGTCTCACGGCCGAGCGGACCTCTGATATTATTTACTGACCCCTAACTTGTGACATTCCATCTTAACTTTCTTGAAATGGTTCTTTAAGGGCTACAAGAGGTTATCGGCAGCGATATCCAAAAGTTAAAGGATATCGAGAACACCCATAAAAAGTTATGGTTAGAACAAAAAACTTCATGTTTCGAAACGAGTAATACGACCATGGAGTGAAAGTACGAATCTGTGCTCAAAGGAGATCTGTAGCCAACCACAGTATTATGAAATATGATGACCACAAAATTGGATCGGTATGAATTACAGTGACAAAACAAAAACACGCAGGGCAGCTAAGCATCAGTGAGCATATCATCACTGAGATAACTTTACAAGGTGGCGACTAGTCATTATTTTGTCTACGAAGATAGTATTATATTTCAATGGTGTAGGTGTGGTAGCCAACGCAATATGATAGCCTATTTTTAAGGTGACATACAAAAAAATCTCATGTTACACTATTGATTAGCGCTTCAATGCGTAGGTCCAAAACAACAATTCTAGTCAACACAGGTAAAGATTTTCCACGATTCTAACACTTTAAAAATAGGTTAAACGCGTTTACAGAAATGAGGGTTGAACCTTACCGTCGTAACTGTACTTTACATTACATTTAATTGGAGGCTGACATATGTAGAATAGAAAGCTCTTTTTTGTACGTTTTTAATATCTTTGGTATTTTTTAATGTCTTTCGCAGTTTATACATCTGTAAACACATTAGTATAGTAAATTTAATTGATTACAGGTAAATAGGTACTTACATTAGTTGTGAGTTGTGTGGTCAGCGTGTGTACTTTTTCTTTAGCGTCTGCTAGTTCCCTCCTCAATTTCCGGACCTAAGGGAAAAATTGCAAGTTAATTTTGCACGAAGTATGTTATGATCAGCTTATCTACTTGCGTAATGAATTGTTAACGATTGGTTGGTTAGTTAGCTACAAAAATTTACAGACTGTTTTGTCATAATTTAAATATGAGAAAAGTTAGTATAAGTTAAAAGGTAAGATAGTGTAAAATGGATATGAGGTTTACTGATAGATAAGGCAATAAAGCAAGAAAAATGATATGATTGAACTTTACATTAGGTACCTCGTGTGCCTGTCTTTCTTCAGAGCCCGCACCAGCAGCCAATGATGACGCCGTTGACACCAATGATGCTGTTGAACCGTGCACTGAGGACAACAAAAAGAAAACTAAAATACATGTAACGTATCATGAGTAAGGTAATAGTTGTGCAAGATTCGTACGAAATATTGCTTTTCTTCTGTAGTAGTACTAATCTTGTCAGACTGACTGACTGACAGAGCAGTTTGAAATTCAAATCTTTGAAAATGGGCTACCGCTAGTGGTTTTTGCAGGGTATAATACTGTGGCCCTTTTTGTTTCAAGAACAACGTATTAGTCAACGCTTTTGAAATTGTTTAGGCTCGGTAGGTAGCTATATTAGTCACATCTTAGATATCTGTGGTTAATTCAACTGCTTCCTTTACATCGTCAGTTTTAGCATCAGTTTTAGTGTCCAATATATCTACTTATAGAAATTAACTCCTATGTTAATGTTCCACTCATCGTATCATCGAGAAAATACTCCCAAACATACCGTAAATAAATGTTTTATGTTCAAATTCTGTCTCCGATGCAAGCCACATGTCTGCGGTTGCGACATTATGCCGTGCCACGGACATCTGCTTCGTATAAATGATACCAATGACCGGACGATACCGAAGTACCCGTTATATAGAACGAACACACTAATTAAAGTATTGGGGAAGACTTATTGCGTAAACCTTTTTTTTTTCATTAAAAACTTTCTTCAGACTGCATGCTGATATACCTACTCTAGGCATATCTCCATTTTTTTACACACATTATCATTGATTTTATTAGTTTTATGTTATTACTTATCTGTTAGAAGAATGTATAATTATCTTTTAGCTCAAAGCTTGAGTAACTGGGGCAGATAGATAATAGAATGTTAGACGAAAAAAAAAATTAAACGAGATTAGATTGCGTTCATGGGGTCTAATTCTGTCAAAGTCTTGATTGATGATTTTGTTTAATCATTTTATACACGGCATCTAATCGGGTGATTCAAGACTTATGGGTATAGGTAAGTCTTGAAACTACTGTCTTCGTGGACTTGTCTACTAATTATAGCATACTAGCTGTTCCCAGCGGCTTCGCCCGCGTGATAGCAGAAAATTATCCCAAGGGAACATACTTCCGGGATAAAAAGTATCCTATGTCCTATTCCAGGACATGGTCTATTCTTGTACCAAGTTTCATCAAAATCGGTTTTGCCATTTAGGCGTGAAGACGTAACAAACAAACAAACACACTTTCGCTTTTATAATATTAGTAAGAATATCCGCTTTTATGATTAAAATGTAACTTACCTTCATCGTTTTTCTTAGGGTAATGGTGCGAGTGTCTTGGCGTATGCATTACATTGCCGGGCTGGTGCGTCGGACTCAGCGCTGATCTCGGAGATGGTGACGGTGGCTCAGACACGCCGTAGTTCAGACCTACATCATAAAGACAGATATCGTCAGTAAGTTCGTCTACTTTCCTAAGTTTAACAATCTAAATAAGATTATTAACCAGTGAGACGCATACTGATTTTCCTCTCCAAATATGACATTGCATCAGATTCCTGATTATTCAGAATATGTTAAAAAATCTTCTTTATTTTATTCTGACGCCTAAATTAGCTAGAGATTCCGAGTAAAGATACAATCACAATGACTTGAAAGGAATCCATGTTTATTGTATAAAATCAATAAAGGTTTTTGTTTTGACTGTTATTACTATGCCCATTGTTTCATTCCTTGCAAACCGAAAGCAGCTTGTTCTTAGATGAGACAATACAACAAACAGACTTACGCACTATTTGTACAATATACACTGATTTAGATTAATTATGCAAGAATGACCAGTATGATCAAGATACGCATTGGCAGTGCTCAAAGCCACGTGTATCCGTGAATATGTAACGACATTCCTAGACCCATCAATATTAAAAACATTCAGGCAGCTGACATAAATGTTTGTGTCATGAATGATGCAATACTAGAAGTAATAAAATCGATAGGAGCAAAACAATCAATAAAAACATTAGCCATGGACATTGAGAAACATATAACACTTTATGTCCCATAAATGCTTTTGTTCAAGAATCATAAAACACATACGACATTAAATCTTACCTTGTCCAGATGGTCCGTACTGCACTGGTAAACAATAGTACGGCTCATAGTCGCTCTCCGAAGATCTTTGTAGCATTGAAGGGTACAGCTTCTCTGATTTTGTTGATCTGCAAGAATGTTATTTGTTAAGTTTTTGTAGGGAACAAAAAGCCGTCACAATCTACGATGAAGCACATATGTATTGTGTTTGACATTGCTTGGTAATTTCGGTGCTTTCAAGCTAGGAATGAATGAAGGTAGGCACGGTGACAAGTGTGTGTCCCGAGGCTAAATTTCACGTGAGAGTGAGGTGCCTTCTAGTGTGTGTTAATGAAATATCATGATAGAAACTGAGAAAAAAAATGTTACATAGGCTAGCCGATCCCGTGAGTTTAGCGAGACTGACATGCTCATTATCGATTTGTTAAAATTGAGATACTGCCAATAATTTTAGAAATTTTCTAGTATCTTAAGCGATTATTGACTAGGTAGTAAGGCCTAATCATATCTCAGACAATCTCAGTCATTCCAAGCTTGCTTTACAGCACATCAATACATTGTGAAAGCCCTTGGCATATTAGCGCACAGTACAACATGAAACAAGATAATATTTTAGCAGTAGACAAAAGCCCGTTGAATTTAGCATCAAGTTACAGCTTCCAAATTGACACTTTTAAAAATAATGTTTTACTGATAGCTTTATCATTTCATTTTTGTGAATTGGTGTTATAACAGCGTGTAAATGATTAAAATTGTTTAATGATGATATAAGAAAATCATTAGCGCAATTTGAATGATTTTTAATAAATTAAAAGTGTGTGCTAGTCTGTGTCAAATAGTGTACACCTTTTAATGAGAAAGTGAATATTGAATTGAAAAATAATACTGAGATGAATATTTATAATGGCGTAAACGGAGTGTATAATACAATAAGAGAAGCCGTGCCTTGTTCAAATCATGCATAAATTGTTTATTGTTTATATGAAGCGTGCCACCTTGAAGCCAAAACATGAACAAACTTCCAACCGTGTGGCGTACCTTGGAAATGTCCTATCTCTGAGGTAGCTAAAAATTTAACCAAGAAGTCAAGACATTGTAATAACCACTCACCGTACAAATATAAATACATGACATAAGAAGATAAATAAGCATTAATGAATATTAGAGACCAATAGTATGTAGATACACATAAGCATGATAAATGAGAAGGAAAGAATCAAGCTAGAATTTTAGAATGTTGTGTTAATTTAGTCAACCCAATGTCAATTTAATTAATGAAACATAGAACCCACATTTAGATAAGGATATAAATCATAAACATTTAATTAGGACCTATTTTTACTAATATTATGTTAACAATCCACCACAATGATACTGTTATATATTGACTAATTAAATAAATATGTCAATACCGCTTATTGGCCTGACATTGTATGCAGCCGAAATAATTGGAAATGTAATTTTCCTGGTCAATGAGATATTTTTTAATAAACACCGTTCTAAGAATTTCATTTGGGGTATGAAGAGATACAAATCGTTAGTATGACGCTTAGTTCACATTATAAAAACCCCAGACTAAAACAGCATCTTTGCAATCTCTCTAAGGCCGAATTTCACCAAAGAAACTGACCGCGGTCAGCACATCTGAACTGCTTTCAAGAACTGTCAATATCTATAATCCACGATTATGATGACAGTTCTTAACCGCAGTTTAGATGTGCCAGCCGTGTTCAGATTCATTGGTCAAATAGGCACTAAAAGTCAATAGATATTTGGGGGACCCACCTAATACTGTTGCTCCTGTTTAACCTGGAGCCCTGTGCGTCTCGGTGCATGATGAGCTTATTGTGTGTGAGTGAGCTGCGGTGGTGTGAGTTAGGGGAGGAGGTGTGGTTGTGCGCCTGCGCCGAGTGAAGCGACGTGAGGGACTCCATCGACTCGCCCTCGGACAGGCGACCACTCGCAGAGTATGTGTTGCTGAAAAGGGGAAGAGTGATGACGGCACGGAATGGCCAGCTGTACTGTCATATCTCAAAAGATATGTTCTATTTTTAAATCAGGAAACTCAAGTCAAAACAAAATAAATTCGAGTGAAACAAAACACTGCCGTATCTACAACTGGCCATTGAAAAAAGAGCTGAAAAAGCAAGTGATCATGACAGAAGTTTTGTGTGTCATAGGATAAAATTTCAATGCAGATTTAATCATTTACATTGAAATATGTGCAACTAAACGTCGCAGATATCACAAAAAAAATTACACCCCAAGTAGACTTTCTACATTCATCTATATGGGTCATCCCTAGCCCATTGCATGACACGATAAAATTACAGAAAAATAATGACACACAAATTAAGCATAAGGTTCAAGAATTATGAGGGAGTATGATGATGATAATGACACAAACAGTAATATTTATACACTTACTGTCATAACAACATAAAAATAACATTCTACAATAATTTAGCTGGTTACGATTCATCACTCATGTCCATACAAAACAAACACCCAACCACATACAAATAAGTTATTAGTATTTACAATAATTACCTGTGTCTTAGCCAAGGTGCATACGGGATCCCGTAGTCAGACTTGACTTCAGAATACGTTTGGGTATCAGAGAGACTGCCGTCACTTATCTTTATGCCACCTCTAGGTGCGATCCTGGAAGCCATTGCATGTATTAACTAATGCCAAACATTTGGCAAGGAACACACAATGTAAGGAAGAAAATTCCGGTAATACCACTAAAGAAATGAACAAAGTGAGGATGACCATAAACAATTTAAAAAGAACATGTCGCTTGAACCGAGATCGACCTAATACTCATTCGAAATTCCCACGATTTGAACTAAAATTGATAAGGACTATTTGCTTACTTGTCAACATTCATGATTGTATCAGTCGATATCTTTTTCGCCGAGCTCTTTTATTGGAGTCTCCAAACCAAAAACTGGCTGTTTACAAAAATAACGATGAAAAAATATATGGTCCGAACATCACAAAATTCTTCTTCGCAATGTGTATTTAATCAATTATAATGTTGTTGGCCTGTACAGAGACGAATTAAGTCGCAGTTTAATTGAAGAACACGTCATGCTGGGCCACAACAAGTTTCCTTTGATTCAGACAGTCGAATGAAAGTTATCTATACGTTCCCGGATTATAACTCAATCCTTGTTTGCATTTCCAATTTAAATATTTTGATATAAGTGGAATTATTGGAGCACATAGGTCAAATATTGATAAACTACCTAATCAATAAAAATACAAGGAATTTGTTAGTTTGTGTTTATCTATTGAACAATGAGTCCTTTCATTGCCCCGAAATAGATAAAGTTGTGGTGTAATTAATATCTTTATTGGCGGTTGTAATGAAGTGCACTCGATCAGTAACGCAGTCTACCTTTATATCTATAACCTGTCCTATATGTACGTACTCGTATTTAGCTTCAACTGAATTATTTTCTGTAGTACACTCATCTATATTAATATTATAAAGGGAAAAGATTTGTATTTTTTTGTAATTATTAAACCCGATTTTTTAAATTCTTTCACCAGTTGAATGCTACTTTATCACTAAGTCACATAGTTTATCTCAGTTTTAGTATCTTTATTTACTAGTATCATAATTTATATATTTATTACTTTCGCGCTGGCAAAGCCATTGACTGAAGCTAGTACCTAATAAATAAAAGTTTTATTTATTTTTAACGTTTATTTTACTTTAACTGGCGGTATTTATTAAAATCCTTTAACATGTATTTCATTAGTTCCACTCTGTGCTCATAATTTCTAGATCATAGTCATCCTCTAGCTCCGTAAAGAGAGAACAAGAGATCTGTTCATCTCATTCTTACTTATATCGTCTATCCCGATTATTAGTTAAACTGTTTAATTGCTGGCATCAACGAAACAATTGTCTTACAGTTCATTTGCTTGGCTTAGAAATCAGCTGTGAGGTAATTTTTATGCAAGGTTATAGTAGATATTCGAGGATCATTTTATTGTGAGTCGATTTTGCCTTCGTGTTTTAATAATATACATAATGAGAGCATGGTTTTAACTACTCCAAGATACTTTATAGACGTGTTTATCTATTATGCGTTTTTTTTTATATTGCAGGATAATTGCTAAGACTCTTTTAGGCCTCGCCACAAGTTTTTAAATGTTTTTTTTTTATTTGAGTTTACGGTAAAAATTTAGTCATAATTTTTTTTTTATTGTTTATCCTGTTCGAGTAACAAATAAACGTTTTTCTTTTTATACCTTTTATTTCAACTTTTACAAAAAATGGTAATATTAATTGTCTATTTTTTGTCTGTTACAGGCCAGCATGGTGATCATTAGAAGTACTGATACGATTTCAAATATTCTCTCAATAATATAAAGCTATTACTGCTAAGTCTAAAGGCTTATTTTGGGAAAACGCACCGGCAGCGAAACCGTTATTCTGAATATCTATATATGTCAACCCATTACAAGAATATAGGTATTCAACAGTTAGTGTTTAGTACTAAAAAGCACAAACATAACGCCTATACTGAATCAGATATCATGCATTTTGAAAAGCAAAACGTCTATCAAACATTGCAAAATTTGCCCCATTGTGCAGATACAGTCAACTCAAACGTTATAATGTCGCAAGAAAATTGGGAAAAATCGTTGTCTTGTGTGAAGATTTTAGGATTGTTGAAAATCTAAACAATAATTTCGTTGTAATACCTACTATAGAAGGCGCTAGATAACCGTGGAATAAAGTACATTGACCTTTTTCTAATATCTCTGCGTAGGCGGTACCCGAAAAATAAACAAGCTTTTCATTACTAGATCATGAAAAGGATCACGATATATCGATTCAAGAATGCTTTATGTCTTTTTGCCGCTTTTCAAAATAAGAATGTCAACAAATGTATGAGGGTCAACGACCGTTACGGTTCTACGGTTATCTGGCACCTACCTTAGTAAATGGGATTTTTCAATTTTCCTGCGACATAATATAGTATACAATTATAAAGAAATGTTTACCTGTGATGATGGAAGAGGGCTGCAAACTCGTGTGTCCCTGGCTTGGGCAAGGACTGTGAACCCAGGAGTCGCTCCCGAACTGATGCCGAGAGCTGAGCCGCAGCTGTTCCACCCAAAGAAAATGATTTCGGACCGATTCCATTTTCTGCGTAGACGTCAAAATGAAGAATGAATGAAAATGCAAAGCATAGTTAAGCATTTTTCTAATTATGAGCATGCTTGGATACAACATTTCTGCAAATTTTAGAAATCTAGATGAAAGTTCTAAAAGGTTAGGTAGGTATGGGATTAACCATTTTATTTTTTGAATCACTCGTATATTCACATTTTAGGAAACAGCAGCAACTCATTGGTAAGTAATTATTTCAGACGTTTGTGGTGTTACGTATTTCTTATTGTGAAAGCACCTTAGATTTAGTATTGCAAGTTAATAAAGTCAATATTGTTAAGTGGCAACAAGGCGACAATTTGCGGCTACTCTTAGCGTATTTCGCTCTTCTTTGTCGACCAATGCGGAACATGGACTGGATTTATTAGTATTATTTATTATTTAGTCCAATTTCTAAGTTAGTTAATTATATCTATAGTTTATCGTTACCAATGTACTACTGTTTTTAAATACACAATTGTGGACTGCAAATTGGTCTTCTACTTCCGATCATGACCTCTTTGCAAGACACTTATAAAGGGTCAGGAAGAATATCTTACAGTCATCTGTGTCCCCAAAGGTTCTTTTCGTTTGTTAGGGAATGACAGTAATTTTAACAATTGCTGATAGACTAGAAATTTCAATACTCGAAAACCCACTCTTATCGACACAATGTACTGTTTTCCGCACTAGTGCTGAAAAGTGCGCGACCTCGGGCCAGCCACAATTTATCGTATCTAGCTGGATACAAGTGGAAATGTCACTGCAGCAGTCGACTCCATAGCAACCTCACTAGCGCGCTAGTGAGGTTGCGATGGAGTCGACTGCGGCTCGGGTGAATTTCACCTCGGTCGTAATGACAAACTTTCCTCACTTGTATCAAAATGTACTATTGTCTTAATAAATGACTACTAAAACGTTATGTAGATGTTTGTAGGAACCTTACTTATTATAGAGTACGAGGTCAGTCCAAATTTGTCTTCGTGTCTACAAGTGTTAGTGATTTCCTAACGCTGAAAGGCTACGTGCATGGATGGGATGGAGATAATCAAATTGTATTAAACATAAATGATCTTACTATGAATTTGGAGATCTTGTGTACACGTTTGTGTACCCCCCGATACTTTGACTTTCGTTCTTGGCACTGCAGAAACTTGAGCTGTCCTTCCACCTGAAACAATTATATTGGATTAAATCGTGGCATACGTGGGATCTTTGATTAGACGTGGACCTAATACAAAACCAGTGCTGGGTTTATGACGCCCAGCAAAGGCTAAGTTGGCGACCTTTTTGGTTCGGGCAAGCTCAGTGCAACTGTGTTGTATTATTTCTGTACCTAGTCTTTTTTATTATTTTACTAGTTGACCCGGACATCGATATCATACATTTTACATGATGCGCGCACAACATGAAACTTCTACAGATTTATTTATGTATAGATGTTGTCGAATAAATTCTATTCTAATAATGGAACCTAATTACCTACTTTATTTATTTTTAATACAAAGTTGAGTGTCAGTATTTTAACCCTCCCACCCCATTTCTTTTTTTTTCTAATTTACAAAGTATTTAGATTTTAATTCAGAATACCTACAGCTACTTTGTTATTTAATAGAATGCGAATGAACACTTTCAGTCAGTCTTTTCGACAAGCTTCGCTGAGGCAGTTAATAGGTACTACAGTAAAATTATGAGCTCCATTTTACTTACATTGCAGCTATAAATTAAGTAGGTATTTTACATATTATCCAGCTGTATAGATACCTACTTGAGATTCTATTCTATTCTAATACACCATTTTTACGTCACAAATTCACAATATTCGTCAGTAATCTAAATAAAACAGTTTCACTCGAAAAAATCCAGCCAAAAGATCTCTCCATAAAAATTGAGCGTCAATATTTTCCCGCTCATTTTCATTTCGGTAAATTCATTTTTATTGTAATGTCCATTTTTTTTATTGTAATCCAAGCTAAAAAAAGCTTGGATACTAAGCCTTTTAAGACGTCTCCGTATAAATGTTCTAGTTCATTTATTTACTATTAGAATTTGGTTGCACACGTTCTAAGGTTTTTGTAATATTTGGCAACAAACGTATCAAGTCAACCTTCTCAGCAAGATTCGCTTAGGTTAGTTAGTTTAGCCAACACGACAATAAAATTCTCAGTCCCATTTTACCGAAATCGCACCTGTTTCAATTATTCCACGTAATGCCGAGCCCACACACTTGAGAACACAATGTCCACTAGGAATCATTTGTGAATAAGTAAAACCCACGGGTAAACCCTAATAACTTCACTCGAAAAAATAAAATGAAATCCTTTTCTGTCATGAAGAATAAGTAACTTTTTTTTTTTAATGGCCTCATTTTTCAATTCAGCCAGAAAGAAGAATTTTGTTTAAAAACAATTCAATTAATTTCTAGTTCCAATTTTAAAATATAATGTTCCAAAAATCGTACCTATGTTCTTCGTATTTAACAAACTATGATGACTTTACTTAATCTTCGACACTGGATTTGTTCTTTTACGTAATTAATAACTTAGTTTAGTGGTGTACCATGTTGTGGAGGTCCATTAGGCTGCGGTGCGGGCTGTTGAACACCATTCTGTCTCTTCACGTATCCGAAGCTCTGTGGAACCTTGGCCTTGCTTGAAGAACAAGTGCTGCCGTTCCCTCCGCTTGAAACGCTCGATGGACGTGATCCGCCGCCGGGAGACTGGAGTTGCTGAAATATTATTTGAAATTAGAATATTTACTGCAATTCTATGATTTACTGTCATACAGAGACTACGCAGTAAAAAAACCAAGATACTTTTTCTTTTTTAGTTTCTTTGTGGGAATGGATTTTCCGTTTGTCTTAGCTATGGGTCGGATAAGACATTGAATACTGTCGTAGTGTCATAGTCGTGTCTTAGACTCTGGCATTCAATAAAGGGGTAAGTTGATGTGAACTGGTATAGGTACCTGTGATCCTCCACTTCTTGAGGGATGTTGACCAGATGGATTGGATGCAGCGTACTGAAAAGAAAAAATTAGATCTTTAAACATGGGCAATGGATTACTGGTGCTAGAATATCAAGACGTAGATAAAAGGGGCATACAACTTAATGCTTTAATTCTCATAAAAACCGGTAATGATAATACCTACAAACATTTCTTAGGAGCATCAAAAATTGGCTTTGATCAAGAATGTATCGCAACTTTGCTTCTTAACTAGGTTAGGTTACAAATTAAAGATACCTGTAACTATAGGTAGTCAAATGATAGTCTGTCGTTTATCGTTTAATTAATTATTGTTACAAAGAAAAGGATCGTAAAAGGTGACTCAAGGATAACCTATTACAATGGGTGGACACTAGGCAGTAGCGTCTTTTTAATTACAAATTAGGCTATCAGCACTTCGGATAACAATGCTTACCTATCCTATTTATGGCTTGCAAGCTGCTGTCTGTAAACGTCAATGGATAAAGTACCTATAGACCAGCCATAGACATCAGTGGGTTAATCTCTATGGTTAAGATAGAAGATAATTTGGTATTGTTTGCAGCAATACGTGCAGACTGCAGCGTATTACCTATTGATTAGCTATGTCACATTTTGACGTCAACCCACTTCTAAAATTGAGCTTAACCCTTCAGATACCGTCAATTAGAGACACAATAGTAAGACAATAGATGCGCGGCCACCGGTGGTCGCTTGGGGATTCATGAATTAATAGAAGTATTGATAATAAAATTATGGACCAAAAGTTATAGGTAGGTACCTACGACACATAAAAGAGGTCCCTATATTTGCAGATTCGGAATTTAACCACTCAGGCACTAGTCTGTCTAAAAAGTCAAACGACTTGGTTGGAATCAAGATCTCTTAATGATCTTGATCATTGTTTACTAATAGAAGAACCTTATAAAAATACCGAATATAAGTATTTTTTAAATGATTAAATATTATACAAAATTCCGAAGTCGGTATACGGTACACCTCATACAAGCTTGAAGCTAGCTTAAACTTTATTACATAATAATAAGGTTTAAGATGGCTAGTACCGAGATATACCAAATCCGGTACACTGGTGCTCGAGAAGTTAAAGTAGATTAAACAATTTATGTTACCTGTGGATGTGGCGCGATGCCCAGCTGCTGAGCAGCTGTTAGCTTCTCCCGCTTGTGATGCTGCGGCGAGTGGTGACCAGCACGACGTTCGCCTTTCCGCCCATGTGACGGACTCGGCGGCGCTTGCGCTGGTTGGTTCTGAAATGAGTAATATGTCTATGTTAGACAACAGAACAATCAAGTCGATCAAAGCAGAAGGAAAGTAGGTAGGCACACCTTCGAATTTCATGTCTTTCAAGCGGAATAGTCAGTGACACTGACAGTACTCTTAGTGCTATAAGGACTATAATGAGAAAAACACTTCCCCGATGATTAAACGTACCTCGTATCACTATCTGGTGTCTTGTCACAATTCGAGGATTGTTACCTGCCTTTCTTTTGACCATGTAATCTATCTAGTATGATTAACCTCATCTGTTGAGCAAATGGAACTAACAGCATGATAGACGAATATAGATATCTACTTCCTTCCAGCAATGCCTTGCTGTAGGTGTTTACATCCTATTGGTGTACCTACGTCCTCTAGTAGTGGAAAAATATTTACCAGCGGTGGAGCCCCGACTCCCGGCGAGTCAGTGTACTTCTTCCAGGTGGTGTCCTGCTGGCGCGGCGCGGGCGGCTGCCGCTCAGTCTGCTGGCCGCAGTCCGCCTTGCTGCGCGTGCGTCCCACCACCCGATACACGACGCCACTGCCACCTTCCATGCCTCTATTGCGGCCGCCGCGTCTGAGGAATTGATGGGAACTGCTGTTTATTATATGCCAAAATATATAGGTTGGTAGGTACCTACGTTATTATTATTATCATTTTATTATAGCTAGCTTACAATTATCTCAATGTTGGGAAAAGGCCTCCCTCCATTCTTTTAAATGATCACGGTTCCTTCCTTTCTCATTCCATCTTAAGGGAGCTACCTACATACTTAAGATAAAATATAAATAAAAGAACTTTTTGACTCGCACAGAATAAATATATTAGTAACTAAATAAATATAGAAGAACCTGTGCGAGACCAACCAGGCTTTTTTCTATCTTGAATTTTTTTTTATTGATATAAATTAGTGCTTGATTGCGATCCCACCTGATGGTAAGCAGTGATGCAATCTCTGATTGTGAGGCGCATATGTTGCGTTTAAAAATATCTCTTAACACTGTGTGGTGAACTCTCTCACTTAAAGACACGACCTAGGTCCTAGTTTTTATTAAAATGACACATTTTAGATCTTCATAAAGGTATAAAAAGTCGCTCTTCTTTAATTTTCCCTCACGCAGTTTTTCCCATTTGGAGAATTTATAACAGAAAATGTATGCTTAATTATAACAAATTAACCCTATAACCGATTGCGTTTGATTGGTCTGACGACTGTTTTCATGTCCTATTCGCCAGGGTCGTGTGTTTGCGACTGGATACTCCATCTCGTTTAGCTCTTCAATCTCCAAAGGTGACAGAAGAGCTAACGGAGTATTTGGTCGTGAATGAGAAACGAGA
Source organism: Mythimna lalbum (assembly GCA_949319445.1). Classification (NCBI taxonomy): domain Eukaryota; kingdom Metazoa; phylum Arthropoda; class Insecta; order Lepidoptera; family Noctuidae; genus Mythimna; species Mythimna lalbum. The sequence continues at coordinate 15,597,268 of OX439346.1, read as the reverse complement.
TTTTTTGTCGGATTAACTCGACATAGACTGTTAAAACTTGCATATAATAAATAAATATCAACGTTCTGTAAAGGTTGATAAGTATGGCTAGAAAAAACTGGCTTTTAATGAAAAAATTTTTTTCATAGCTAGTTTTTATAGCTCGTTGTATAATTAATACTCGTCAAGACGAACCATACGAGCCCAAACTCAACTCGATGGAGTGGTGTCGTTTAACTACCAAGCTCCTATAGGCACCTTCCGGTTCCATCATCAGATCAGCTCCATGTCATAACGATTTTGCATTGTCATCTGATTTACAGCATGCATTGAATTTCAGTTCAATGGTAACTGGGAAGTGAATCAAATTTAATTTGCAAGATTTGATTACAGACAAACATCGGGACCGGTGAGACTAAATAAAAGCTTGTAAAAATGTACCTACATATACAAACCGGGCCAATAAAGCTGCCCAACAAGTTGGGAAGCCAAGCAAAATGTTACCAAAATAGGCATGAGTTGCTGTAACCGCGTAACTAATGAACCGCTACAAACTTTTTGCGAAGTTTGATGAAAAGTAAATGAATAAGAGAAGGTACCTAGATAATAGCAACATTTTATATAGAATCATTGTGTCCTGTGTTCACAAAATTAATAAATGAATTTGAAATAGATATTCAGATATTGTGTAGGTTGTTTTAATTTCACCTACAGAAATTATATTTCATGTAGTAGTTTACTCTTCTTCATTAAAGGGCCTATTTTCACCACTCGATATTCAGACATTTCTAATCTATGGCTCGTTATGTCTCGTAGTGTATAAGGGTCAGACTGTCTTACTCGAAATGAAAAATAAGTCGAGTCTGAATATCGTGTGCTGAATAACGCATAGTGACGTATGCGACGCGCAACGCATGCCCTTTAATATCTGTAATTATTACTATCAAGAAAGATTTAATATCGTGAAAACACAGAACAAACACCTAAAAAAAATTGCGAATCAAACACAGCATATCAATTCAAACTTTGAATCCTTTTACAAATGATACCAGCGACGTCAATAAATGATGTCACGAGTACCTTCCATTCTACTTAATACACTGGAAGGGTTCCCATTATATTCACGTAGGAACGAATCCCTCTGCTTAGAAATGGCATTAAAGGGTGCCACCGCATTTCCCCTTCGTATGAGTCAGGGTTAAAAGCCTTAAAAGAACCTAGGAGCAATTCACAGAATTACAAACCACGATGACAGTACTACCTACTATCATCGCGGTGCGTGTGTACATATACTTGGATAGAGTCTGTCTAATAAGTCAAACAACTTGGGTAATTATTAGAATAAAATGAAATCTGATGTAGTCAACGCAAGTTCAATAATCAAAATTGATTAAGAGATCTTGATCATTGTTTACTAATAAAGAAGAGCATTAGATATAAAAAGTATTGAATATAAGTGTTTTTTAAATCCTTACTTAATATTGTAAAAGCGAAAGAGAGTTTGTTTATTTGTTTGTTTGTTACGTCTTCACGCCTAAATAGCAAAACCAATTTTGATGAAATTTAGTACACGGATAGACTATGTTCTAAAATAGGACAAAGGATACCTTTTATCCCGGAAGTATGTTCCCTTGGGATAATTTTCTGCTATCACGCGGACGAAGCCGCTAGGAGCAGCTAGTGATTAAATATTATACAAAATTCCCAAGTCGTTTGACTTTTTAGATGGACTTTAATACGGTACAGTTTGCCTTGATAACGTAATACGGACACTTTATGTAATAGACACAGTTTTAGTTTACTTCTAATTCTCATAATAAGCTTAACTGATCAAGAACAAACAACTATTATTACGACTTAACTCGACTTAACCTCTTTAGTGAAGCTTGCGTTTACAGCGCTTACTAATAGCGTTATTTTTAATCAACCATTCACCGTTCGAGTTCAGTCTTCCTTTTCTTCAGCGCTAGTCGCCATTCTAATTAGATATCGTCTACTTCATTAGTCACTTGTTTCCTTTTTATCCTCTTTACAAAGCCCTTATTACGGCGCTCTTCTTCCCCATCCCCACCTTGTTTACCTCCACCATACAAAGCCTTTGACCCCTCCACCATAATCCAACATAGGTCAGGATTAAAAGTGGTTAATGTTTATCAAGCTTAAGGCTTATCCAGTGAATTTTTACCGTATTTTGCAAGACTTATAAGTGGCTATGGATATGTGATACTGTGTACACACGAGATCAAAGCAGATTGAACGCAGGGTGCCGTACAGGCGCGGCTGGCCTGAACAAAGGGATTGAATTGATGGCAACTGATAAAAGGGGAGCTCTATTCTCTTATAGAGACGAGCAACATGTCGCTGCGACCTACTTTTAAAGATGTGTGAGGTACAGATACAAAGATATCACCCCTAAACGTTATAACTGTCGCGGAGTCCTTAATTAAATTCATTATTACGAAGGAGCAAAAGTAATTTATTTCCAAATCATGTTTGAAACATTCTACGAATCGTGCTACGTTAGGTTCACCAACCATCATTCAAACAAAATCAATCTTACTTGTAACGTTGGTGAACTTTGTTTACGATACTTATCTCACTTAGTTACTTATAAAATTGGTTTAGTTAGTACGCAATGCGGCTGATATTCGATGATGACGTGAAAACAAAGAAATGAGTGCGTGAGTTAATTATAACAAGATGAGTATGCTACCTAATACTGCAAAGAACGGGTGTATTCAGTATGAACATTAATCACTCTTTATTGCACTCATTTAGGATCAATGGAGTCTTTATGTTGAAGAATAGTTTGTTTATTTTTAACTCGTGTAAGGAGGTCGATACCGCAGTACTTTGATAAGTGAAAGGGCAATTTTAATCAGAAATTGAGGAACAGTTGCTGATAGCTTCAACTATTTTTTATTTACATTCGTTAGTTAATATGGTATGTTATGCGGATATGCATTTTCATATTTATGTCGCTGTTTAGTTCTTATGTTTAAATACGTTAAGATCATGCCTAAGTATTTTACATTTACCTTAGGTCGTGAGGCGACTGTTGAAAATTATCAAATTGTATCCACCAATTCAAATCGTTCCGAAATTATAACAACTCGTTTTACTATTTCAATCACAGCGAATCCTTAAGTAGATATATATATTTTTATGTATTACACTATTTAGTTCTAATATTTAAATATTCTTAAAATACGTGTTGATCCCTCTGTTAGTTAGGTTAGCTAACAGCTAAAACAATATAAAATTGAACCCACCAAAATCGTTCCAAAACCATAAAAACTCGTTTTACGACGTCAATCGTAGCGAATCTTTAGGTATCTATACAAAAACTTTATTTCGATAAGTTCGTTTCAGCTGAACTTCGGAGATTTTGCTCCTGTACCTACTAAAAAAGGGACACAAATTCCTTACCCCGCAATAAAGATTACGATAAAAAGAAAAAAAGTACGTCAAAGTTTTAACTTTCCAGTTTTCTCGTGTTCCACTTACAGTAAGTACCACAATAACATGGAGTGAGAAAAACAGCCGTCGGAAAAAAAGGAAATGGTGTCGAGAAAATTGTTCGTCTGTCTTAGACGCAGGTTAAGCAAACTGTAATCTATTACAGTCAGAGCCAAGCCTTTGCGGTTACAAATGCCGCAGTGTCCTAGTTTATTGCTAACGAGATGCAGTAATCCATTTTGTAGTCTATTTTTGGAAAAAAACGTTGTATCGCCTCTTCACTTGAGCGCCCTCCATGAGCTATTTGCTATATTTAATTTACGTTCAAACAAACGCTGTCTTCTTTTTGCGTTGAAATTAAGGAATGCAGCGCTCAAGGACGATCAAGGACCTCTTATTCTGGAGTTAAATTCCTGAACTTAAATATAGGGTCCTTAGAAGTTCAGTCCTTTTGGAACATTTCGTATTTAAGGCAGAAAATATTGTACTCGGCAGTCGTGTCAAAACACGTTACCTTAAAAGGGTTTCAAACTTTAACGAGTAAAGCTAAATTAGATCCGGTCCTGGCCATATGCAAATATATATCCTTCAATCCAAGGTTTTACTGAATGCATTCCTGGTAATCTAAAAACATGAATTTATTTCTGTTCATCAATAAAAGTACGCTTGTGCATTGAAAATTAATATTTCTTTCATTAAATTTATTAAAGTCCGCAGTGAAAAATGTAATGTGCCAAGTTTCAAAACTTCCAGCTTGTCTGGCATTAAGCCATTCTTGTTACCTCCCTTGTTTACCTTACGTAATGGCCTCTTGCCAACTTAAACCATGATATATAACACGTTAACTTTTACTCGACATTAACAACAATAACAAATTAACAATACAAGCCACTTCACTGTATCGTCAATTAGACATTAAATTAATCTGAGAACAATAAAACTTATGTGGAGTCTATAAAACTACTTTAACTTTATTCGACAATATAGGAGAAAGTAACCGTAAATCCTGGCCATGTTTCACAATACCGCATTAAAGCATTTAATGGCAAAACCATGTAAAAGAGAACTTTTAAATTATTTAGCATAAATGAATTCGCTGAGTAAAAGCGTTCTATTTCATATATTCTTCATACGCGATTTAAGATTCAACATCGTAAAGTGGAGCGGTTTTTGCTACTTGAGAAGAAACATTTTTAATGTTGCCTTCACAAAGGTTCTAGACTGTTGGCACATTTAAAATGTCCTATATGAACATTCAATAGAATTACTAGCACGTTTTGAGAATAAGAAATGGATACTTAATGCAAATCTACACTTTCTATGTTTATGAATCGTTTTTCACGATACCTACACTATGTTTACAAAAGCTATTCTCTTGATATCTCAATATTATTTTTTTATTATTATTATATGCGGTGCTTAACTCCATAGAAGCTAACCTTTCATTACTCAACTCTATCTAAAACCAAACAACCTATAAAATACACTCCATAGATCTACATAGTCACACTTCATGCATTAAACCTGAAGGAAAATACAGGGTACTCGTAACACGCCACGTATACGAGGCAGGGGGAGATAAAATTGTAATCAGGCATCGTAGTGAACACGACGCGCCGCTTTCTTCCACGACAATTAGAACGATAGACGTAACATTAGTATCTACGTACGTATAAGAACTCGTAGTTGTCTAGTAATTGTAAGGTGAAACAATACGTCATCGTTATGAACACGTCGCTTTCTTCCACGACAATCAGGACGCATAGACGTATCATCAGTCTTTACGTACCTATAGAACGGTGTTTAGTAATCGTAAGGTGCATCAATATGTCCCTACAGCCCTTTGGCTGTTGTCATCAGAACCATTGGCGTCTTAATGAAAACTGAGCGCTCGAAGCGTTTCGCTAATGATGACGGATCTCCTGAAAGGAACAGTCCTCTGCGTTCTCATTATCTATGAGCCGAGCAGCCTTCTCTCATTATTTCCTCGTTCATCTCATCATTATTTTCGCTGAAATGATGAATGCTCTTTTGTTTTATTTGAATGCGTTCGCCGTATGTTTTTGTTGGGTCGTAAACAGTCGCATACGTATCTTTCGGAAGTGGTATTACACGAGTTTAACTATCGTTTTAATTTACTTTATATATATTATCGACGTTAAGTGCCAAAACCTTGTAACTTTCTTTTTAGCGTTTAAAATTTAAACATATTTCCGTATGTTTTTAACCGACTTCTAAAAAAAGAGGAGGTTCTCAATTCTGATATTTGTATGTCTTTTTTATATGTTTGTTCACGCATAACTTCGTCGCTTGCCAACCGATTTGAAAAAATATATTATATAGTCACCAAGTTGGGATCTGATGATGGAATCTTGGCGAAATCGAGGGAACTCCTTAAATTCAATTCAATTTTTTAGTGAAGTCGGTTAGTTTTTTATTTTTTATTAAAAGGTTTTAATTTAGTAAAAACTCCGAAGCGGATATTTAGTTGCAACAGACTGAATAAAATTAAATGGTGGAAACCCTCCTAACTAAACCCTATCTCCTAACGTTTTTGGGAAAGATAGTACTCCGAAAGTTAGGAATTATTGGCATTTCACCGTCGATATATAAAACGTGGCTTTAGTAGGCTTAAATACCAATTCTTCCAGTGCATAATGTTTACTGGTATTCATCGTCACTTTTCAGTTTAAAATTCCATATTCAAGGAAATGTTTTTTAAACACGCCTATAGCACTCCGTCATTACAGGAAAACTCATCTCCAATTCACACTGTGGTTAATGAACGGGGAATAAGTGTTGAAATTAATTGAAACAATTAAATTAAACACTCGTTCCATTCCGTAGTGAAGTAGATACTTGCCCAGTTCGATAGGCGGCGTTAATGATAACAGTGAAGTGTTCTATTTCATTTATTTCGAAATACATACTGAACTACGTATGTGCCTACAATATGTAGATAATAAACACGTAAAAGCTGTATCTCATTAACATTAACAACCTCATTAAGAGTCGCTAGAAAATAGTAAAATCATATTTTAATGAGGTACTGAAGAAGGACACTATACTATACAAGTAACTGAGAATATTATATCGGATATTTTATTACTATAAGAATCTACCTTATTGACTTAGATATTCGTGTTATGAAACGTTTAGCTGTGTGGGGCCGTTGTTCTTCAGAACTATTCTGCCCCCGTTAGTAAAAAAGACGCATCTAACATTTTTTCCAAATTTTAGTTTTAAACATTGCCGGAATCAAGAAAAGAAAGCGCATCTGCCTGTGTTTTTAATATTTTGCTAACACTCTCCAGTGCGGTTTTAACACAAGGAAAAAAGTTCCGATTTCCCGTTTCATTCAGTAAAACCCTTTTTTATCCGTTTTTACTTATTTTTAGATACGTCTTTTTAACTATCAGGGGCAGTATTACACAGACGGGTTTTATAGTTACCGTTTACATAGCCCTTTAAGCTAGAGTATTTTCGTGGATTATTCGCCAGGGTTGGATGTTTGCGATTTGATACTCCATCTCGTATAGCTCTTCAATCCCCACAAGTGACAGAGGAACAGATTCACGTTTATATAAAGCTTGCAACTAATAATTAGAAAATTTGGATGCTTTGTCAAGATCTATAAATCGTACGAAACTGGAGCAAGTCGCTAGTGTTACAATAAACTAACAAACTTGTATTTCTACCTTCTATCGCTGGTCGAACGATCGGTGTTTCAACTATGAAACTGATACTGCAGTCTGATCAGCTTCAACTTTGTATTTCAAAACTGAATCATGCTGTAAGGCAACATATTGAAATGCCGATAACAAAAGTTTCACAAACAGACGTCGAGTTTCGCTGAAAGCTATTCATACCTAACCGGATTTCCTCTCGGTGTACCTATTTCAACTTGAATTCACTTAGCTATCAGCTAAAGTAAGGCTGTTGGATGCTTTTATGTGAAATTGTTGCACGAAAACCGATATTGGGCTTTTAGTGTTTGTGTTTACTGCGAGTGTTAGGTCCGGTACAAACCATTTCTAGTTTAAAAGTAATATACAGGTACATTGTTCCTGTGTTCACATCTTATTCGATTTAATGTATAGAATAGAATAGAAATACTTTTATTCGGGACAGACACAGCATAACAGTGTTGTAAACAGTTGTGTTGTCTTTTCTGTAATAGTTTTGTCTCTTCGTTATTTAACACTGACTTCCGAAATTAAAGTTATTTTGTACTTTTCAGTGTTTTTTTAACATAGAAGTCTGTTTTTTTGTGATCATACGACTAGATGTGTTGCATGCTTCGTCATTAGACGACATTATTTTATTTCAAATCTGATTTAAGTAAATTAAATATAATACCATATTCTTATAAGAAATAAAGTTTTTTTTAATCCTAGATAAAAGTTATCTGACTATCAAACAAACCGCTCTAAATGTCGTAATATGCAGATAATTTACGCTTCTAACTTCTGCGTACTAATATGCAAATAACTTATCCCAGCGTTCATTGAACGTAAAAGTTTTGAAGCATGTAACCTCGCTGGGAGTTTTCATTTAAATCTCAAAAAAAAAAAACAGGTTTTCGTCGTAGCAGCAGCGGGCACGCCGTAGCCTCGTAGCATTCTCGTAGTACGCTACAAAGTCTTTTGAAGTGCTACGAGTGCAAAATTTCAAAATGTTCGAAACAAAATGCACCTACAATCCTTTGTTTACAGAAAAATATGTTTAAAACTTAATGTGGCACAGCTTTTCTGTTTACGCTACAAGCTTTTCTGTTTTCCTCGAAAAATTATGTTTTTCACCTTTCATTTTGAACCCGTCGTTTCGTATTTTCTACCAAGAATATAACTACGTATTTAGTTACATATACCTGATATTTTTGTTTAATATTTGAGCTGAAAATACCTTCAGTATCGAGTGTCTCGCTTCATTAATTTTGTTCGGCTTAACGGGGCGAGGATCTATATGTCCCTGCCCGAAGGCTAAACCCTTGTCAAAGTTAAGACTTGTTACTCTTACAGTTTTCTTGGAACACATGTGAACCTAACGCCTCAGAAATAAAATTATGTTACACGAGGACCGACCTTTTTACATGTAGAGGAATATGACCAACTTTGACTCGCACTTAGTGTTCCTAATTCAACATGAGTGGCTTAAAGATTCTTATAGAGATGATATGGTATTAGATATTTAAAATAATAATAATATTCCACAACTATCACACAACGCCGTCTAGTCTCAAGCTAAGCAGAGCTTGTGTTATGGTACTAGACGACTGATAAACATACTTATATGTTTCTAAAAAGGGATTATGTAGTAATTTATCTATAATATGTATGTACTTAACATACACATTATAGATAAATTACTACATAATCCCTTTTTTGGGGCGGAAAATCATCAAATATCTTCTCCCGTTCTGAGTTGACCGTGACGACGTATCTGACTTTACGGGCTAAAACCCATCTGTGCTGCTTTAGTTGCCCTTGACATTCCAAAGCTTTGGTAATTCGTTCGAACCTTCCCGTAGCTTTGAGGTAATCCCTAAGGTCCATTTTACCTATAAACAAGGTGCTAGGTAAATGGGTACCTTTCAATATGCCTCCTGTTATTGGCAATGCTTAGAAGTTACACTAGTTTAAACAGTGTGTGTTGCTTCAGTTGCTTTTTACAAGCTTTTATTTCGTTTCACTTGTCCTGATGTTTGTCAATCAAATCTTGCAAATTAAATTTGATCCACTTCCCGGTTACCAATTGAGCCGAAATTTTTGCATATGGGTGTAAATCAGATGACAATGCAAAATTATTGACATGAGCTGATCTGATGATGGAACCGGAAGGTGACTATAGGAGCTTAGTAGTTAAACGACACAACCCCATCGAGTTTTTGCTCGTATGATTCGTCTTGACGAGTATTAATTATAATACTTGTATTAAATAGGTTTTTAATTATGAAAAAATATTTTTGTTAAAAACTTGTTGCTTTTCAAGGTCACGGTAACTCTTTCGAACATTCCCGCAGTTGTTAGATAATCCCTAAGGTCCATTTTACCTATAAGCAAGGCGCTAGGTAAGTAGGTATCTTATAATATGCTTCCTGCAATTGACAATGCTTAGATGTAAAAACATCGTAATGTAAAGAAAACTCTTCTAAGCAAACAGCAGCCGTAGTTCCCACATTTAAAATTAGAATGAAATTAAATTCCACCTAGTGTTATGAAAAACACGTATAACATAAGTATTATACAAATGTTTTTCTACATAAAAGTTTAGACTTGTATTATATATACAAAATATATAAACCTAAGAGCACTACGGTAAAAACAATACTAAATTGTTTGAATAAAGCGAGCAGAAAAGTAACAGGACAACACTGCTACTTTTCCACGAGAAAACATTTCACAAACGAAAAGGGAAACATTTTAAGCGTATCTGAAAATTTCATAATTCGAAAAAATGCTTTCGATTCGTTATTTCCAATACCGTACCCAATACTATGAATAAACAATGAGAAAACTGTAGAAAGCCGATTGCAACGTGTTAATTATGTAGGTACTTGTGAAATACCTGCCTCGGAAGATAACAAGTTATTTCGAACGCCCGACTTCGTCTCATTAAAATTTCAAGGAGCGGAACAAACAGAACGCCATTCGCTTTGCAATATCCGAACGCGGAATTTAAAAGTTTTGCAGCGAGAATAGTTTTCATATTGTTAGGTCCTTTTTTCAGATTTTCCGCTTGCCGTTTTCCAGCTGTTGTAAAAGGAAAAGAGAGAAAAACTATGACGTTTCAGCTACATAACTTACAAGTTTGTGGAATGAAGTTCTCTTGGTTTATGTTCGTACGTTCTGCACTAACTATTTTCATATATAGCGAGTTTTTGAATGATTTATCTAAATTAGTCGTAGTTGTTGTCGGCCTTTTAATGTTCCCACTGTTGGGACTCAGGCCTCCTCTCTAGGTGAGGGAATGGGCCGTAATCGCGGGCCTAGTGCGAGTTGGTGGATGTCACATGACTTCGAAATTTTGGTGCTAGGACATGCCGGTTTCCTCACGATGTTTTCCTTCACCGTTTTGAAAGCAGTGGTGATGAAGACTACACAAAGTAATGCGCCTGGCTGGGTTCGAACTCGCAACCTACAACTCGTAAGCCCGGGCCGTTACCACTCGGCCACCACTGCTCACGTAATTTAAATTACCTAATCCTATTTATATTTTCTGCTTGACGGACTACAATATGATCAATCAGACATTCAATTACAAATGAAACATCAATCTAGTTAATAGACTCAATCAATAGCCATCTGCAATCAATGTGCATTTATTGACAGTGTATTGCGAATAAAATGAGCAAATAAAAATACCTAGTTTATGATTCATGGCCAATAGAACCCCTCCAAAATATCGACGTCAGCAATGCATTTTAACCCTTATAACCTCGCCAAAACATGAGGACGTGAATCTAAACAATATAATACCCGGCTTGTTTTAAAAAGTCTCCGTCTATATGGAAAACCTATATCGTCAGCATACGTCCCGATTCGGTTGGTTTGCCCCCATTTAGGTAGGGGACCAAATTTAATGTAGTGGATTTAAATTTCTCTGATTGCTTTAACTTTCTACTTGGGTAAGCATTTTTACGCCGACTCCTTGCTGTTTTACGACTTTAGTATTTAAATATTTTGATACTGTTTTGAATTTTTATCAGAAATAAAAAAAAATACATACATAACGTATTAGGGTACTTGATACACTTTGGGAGGAATGATCTGTTTATACATGCCAGTAAAAACATACATATCCATACCATATACCGTGAAATCTCTAATAATATTGGATATTCAATGAAATTGAGGAACCCAGTCCGGGGGATCAGGCTTAGGGATTCCCGCCCCAACCCATAACCCTGCAGATGCCGAAGTAATAACCTTACACGGATCAATCGCTCCGGGTTAACCGTCTACTTATTGCACACATTATGTTTATTTACGTAACATTCTTGATTATCATTACTAAACTGAATATGGACTCCCTTTATGCATTGTATGTTCAAGCCATAAATGATAAGTATGCGATATTGTGCCAGGAATGGTGGCCACATGTGACAAACTAGCGATACATTGACTTCGCCAACCGCCACATGTTTGGAGGGTTATTGCCTTCACGACAATTAACTTAATCATAATAACGAGTTGAATCGAACTAACACCAAAGTAGAAATTATAATAATAATAAGAATGTCTCACCAAATTAGTTTTATCCATCTTCAGCACAGTTGATTGAAATTGGTTGAAAACTTATTACTCTTCTAAATGTTTTATTATCTATAAAGCACCGTAAGCTTACAGTAACAACGTCTAACGCGAAAAGCAAAGACACATAGCAAGGCAACACTGATCTTATATTAGTGTCCACGAAATTATTATCTTTGTTGGCGTATAAAATTACAGCAAATCAAATGTTGTCCGTCAAGCGACCGGTACGCGAGATCGAGTGACAGAAGGCACAGCGCATATGGTCCACTACATCGTCTAAGATACACTTATTAACTAACACCAATGTTTAAATGGAATAATAACAGTCCACGAGATTAGCGTGTGGCGCGTTGGTTCCGCGATCCTTTGTTAAGTGCGGTCCAGCTCCATGGCGCCAGCTGTGATCGGCGTGCTCGCTTCGACGAGCGCGTCTGGCGACGGGACGATCGATGCCGGCAACAGATTTACATTTTCCGACGAGGAAATCGGGAAAGTTTGTCACGTGCGTGTGTGAGCGCGGGCGGCGAGTACGGCGCGCCCGCCCGCCGTTAGTGCGCGGCGCCGAGTGCCGCCCGCCGCCACCGCCGCGCGGCCAGCCCGCACGCGACACTCCGCCGACACCACCGCCGACACACCGACACCAGCTACATGACATTGAAACCTTCTATCCTCACAGTCTCTACCCCACACGCTAATACCTCCATTATTTTAAGCACGATTAGTCTTTGAAATGAAAAACAGAGCGTAAGTAATTCGGTACAAAGCTCATTTGTGTGAAATCGATTGACAATATTATGGGAAAACGGAGAAAAAACATGATAGCATTTAGACGGAATCTGTGCCTAAAAACGTAGGATGTCATCGAGGACAGCAGCGAAAGAACAGTTTTATGTCAAGATCGTTAAGGTACCGAATGGTGCGGTGCTGTTGGGGGTGGTTAGGGTCGAGGCGGTGGCACAGAGGTGACGCGCGGGGCGAGGGGCGTGAGACGTAGGAGTATCGATTTTGGTCACCCCGCCCTCTCCCCTAGCGCTGCGACAGTGTGGGTGAACGTACAATGTATAGTCGTGACTGCGAGATCGTCAGCTGCACACCGCAGGAAGCAGCGTCCAAATATTAACAAAACGCTTTGTTCACACTAGCAGACCACTAACACTTCGCAAACTGTCGCAAACAGAACATTTACTTACTTGCTACATGATTTTAGATTGGTGACTCATATGTGCTGAATAGGGGTGCAGTACTCGAAAAGTAGGTACTGGGTCTGATGAATATATATTCCATATTTAGAGTAGGTATTGCTTTAAATGATAATATAATTAGACATCAAGCTCGTCCTGAAAGTAAAGTATATAAGTAAAGTATATAAGAATCCTTTCCTAGTGAACATTTCTACGTTTTTTACTGAAGCTGAAGACAAAACCTAATCTCAATTCAGATGAGAACATTCCTTCCTGAAAGAAGAAGTTCAACAAAAAACATTCTAAGAAGACCAAGTTGACGGTAACAGAGAATTAGCTGATGTAGATCTAAGCAATGATCTGAGTGACAAGCGTTAGTCCATCGTTACATTATGTCGGAGAGTGACGGAAGGCGGGCCGACCACTTGTGGATTGAGAGGCTCAGACGACGCATTGGAAAATGAATTCCTTAACAGTTAGAATATCTAAATACATCAAAAACTGAAAAATATGTCCCGAATATATCAATTTCCATATAAAACCAACGCAAGAAATTCCAACAACTGCTGATAAAAGAAGACTAAAGCAATGTAGTACAAATTCTTCTATAGTTCTATACTCCAGTGAATAATATCCAAAAAGGCTATTTGCATCTGTGTAAAAGTCGAATCAATATTAACTATTCTACCTTAGAAGTTACATAAACCCTTTTACATGAATGAAGGTCTAGGAACATTTATGATACAGCAGATTATGCATACATTTGTAAAACTGTCTCATGTTGTTTTTAGTGACATACGTTGCTACAAATTCTACTGATAAACCTAATAAACATGCAATAGGTTGCGTGCACAATACCGGCCAAGTACCTACTAACGTAAATTGTTCAATTCATATGTACCTACTTTTCTCAGTTTATCTCGGACATCATTGACATCCCGTGCCCCGAAAAAAACGTAAAGTCGTTGGTTCTGGTTGGCATTCGTAGATCTTTGACAACGTAGTCGTTACAGGTAGTCTGACGCCAAAAAATCTGATCATTTGTTTATTCAAGAAATATTGTGTCGCCCAGTAACTGGGTTGTGGAGGTCTGATAGGCAGTTGCTCCATGTAAAACACGGGTATACAGCTGCATGCATTTAGACTGGAAACTGACCCAAAACAAAAAAAAGGCAAAAGGGTTATGGAGACGATAATGAAAAACAGACAAGTAAAATCCTTCCAAAGAAAACAAGTCATGATTTTATGTCTACCTACCTAGTTGATAACGGTGTTGAAATAAGTAGGCTGCTTACAAGGCTTTCAATTAAGGACTTTAAAAAGAGTAATAAACCGGCATATAATTCAGTATGTAGTCGACTTGGCGCCCCTAAAAACTCTAAAAAGCACAGCCATTACCGGTGCAATTCCACCACGGCAATGAATCTCACGCCCTGAGGGAGCCTTTTAATTTGTGCTTTATTGTACCTCGACGAGAGATATCATCTTCACAAACCATAAGCAAAATAACAACAACAAATAAAGTATTTTAACATAACGTAAAGTATTTTACAGAAAGTAGTGCTATTCTGTAAAGGTCACTTCGAAGCTCATTCAAGTAATATAAAAATTAAAAAAAAACCGTCTTGGATTCACATGTCGGCACTATTCTATAATGTTTACAAAATAACACTGATTCTAGTGCAAGTTTTGAACCGACTTGATTGCGTTAAAGTAAAAATGAATTTGTACTAAAACTGTCGTAACACAATCTTAACACAATTGAGGACTTTTAAAAACTCACACTAGGCTCTCTAAAGCTAAACTCACCTTTCATCAAGTTGCTGCAACTGGGAAGGCTGCTGGTAGTTCATGCGGCGACCATACAGCGACGCACCCCCCTCCGACATGTATCCATCCATCATATCATTGTTTCGGCCACACTCCAATTCTCCAAGATTTATTCGTCGCAAGCAATCACCGTCGGACATATAACCCGAGGCTATTTCAAGATCACAATAATCTGGGTTAGAAAATCCTGGTCCGTAATTTATACGGTCACGCAATCCCATGTTTTCCCTGCCAAAGTTTGCTTTCACCGTATTAGCGTGATGCGGATAACCGGGAATGTTCTTTTGCGTTAAGCCTGAAGTTCTCATAGGCAGTGTCAAATGGCTGTTATAGCCTCGTAATAGAGGTCTCATAGGCAATACATTCATCATCGGATTTTCATCGTCACCAAGTGAGTTGTCACGACAATGCGATGGTGTACTTGACCTGCTGTCATTTTCCATTCTCTTATTTAACTCTGTCAAGGTCCTGTTGTGATCAAACGTAGGTTTTGGGACAGATCTGTCTAAAGGTCTTCTCTGTGCCGCTTCTTTTTCAGAGATTTCAGCTTCGTTTATCACCTCGTTAATGTAAGTAGTATTCATGTCTAGTCTTTTGTTTACTGTGTTAGTAGCAGTTTTAGATATTTCAGAACCAGATTCACTGGAAGGACGGTAAATAACGCTACTATCACTGGAATTAGAATGTTGCCCTGTAGTACTATGTGTAGAATTCGAATGTGAACTCTCAGACATTTGTGATGTGTGGGTATGACTTCCTGTGTTGACTACAGGCATCGGGGATACAGCTAAAGTCTGTTTTTGAGTTATATCTTTACTTAAATTAGACTGTTCTCTACTGAACGGAAGTGCACTTACGTTATTTGTAGAATTTAAACTAGAATTGCTTTGTATAGGACTTAATTGACTATTTGTACTTTTATGAATAACATGTTTATCATCTTTCGCTATTTTGAATGTTCCTTTCACAGCGGCAGTAGGCTTTGGGATTCCAGTTTGCGGTCCAAAGTTTTGTCCAGATGCTGCCTGATTCTGATTTCCTTGGCTTGATGGTGATGATACATTTTCGTGACTCTGGTGATTTTTGACGTCTGTTCTACTATCACTTCGTTTTTCACTGAGCCTCATTTGACTTCCAGATAGTTTAACCATCTTCGAGTTCGAGTTTCTTGAATGGTCATCGATCTGATTTAGTTTGGTGTTACTAATAGATTTTGGAGCAGCCAGTTTGGATTCTTTGTCACGAGCAGGGAGCTTCGGGCTATTTCTCGATTTGTCACTACTACTCGTTTTGCTACTATTTTTGTTCAAACTCGTAGAAGATTCTTTAGGGGATTTAGAACTAACTAATTTAGGTTTTACATTTTTACCAGATTTGTCTTTTGATAATGTATCGCTTTGTTGCCTTATACTTTTAGGTCCTACTAAATTAGATGATTTGATATGTGAGTTGGGGGTATTGGAAGATTCATTGAGGCTTAAACTGGAGTCGGATCTTTCGCTTTTGGCTGATGAGAAGCCACTGGATGAACTGGTGCGTTTTGATACTGCAGTGCTCTTGCTGTTTTGTTTCTCATTACTTATTTTGTCTTTATTGAAAAGCTTTAATTTATCGAGCATGGAATGCTTGGTCGGTGTTCCATTTTGACTGGACGGTGTCTGTTGGTGTTGCTGGTTTTGCGATATTAATGTCGATGGGATTTTACTACCCGGTGCCAGTAGCGAGGAGTTAGGTCGTGACCTGTAAAACAAAATCAAGTTAGGTAGAAATAAATAAAATAGAAATCAATCTTTTTCTATTAAAACATTGAGGAATGTATGACACTTATAGCGTTCATTAAGTATAAACTAAATATTGTTTTATTTCAGAACCAGGACTCCATTATGGACCTTTGGAAGGGGTATGAGGGGTTGAAACTAACTTTTTGTAGAACATTGCTCCAACCGACGATTAATTTTCTAATACTCGATAGATGCGTACTAAATATTAATAAACTGATTACCAAAATCAGTCAGAACTATGACTGGGGTGCAAATAAAATAACTGTTGCAAATCATTAATTAAAAAGCTATGTAAAGAGTTTGTTTTAACGCGCCAAACTCAGGAACTGCTGATTCGAAATGTAAAATTATTTTAGTATTCGATAGCCCATTTATCGAGGAAGGCTAACATCGTGCTAGGACCTGTGGAGCGGAGCAGTAACTACAAAACAGCTAACCCAATAAAAATGTGCTACTTTTAGGGATTCGAACCCTAGACTCTCCACCCGGTATTAGTACTTGACCAACACGGCACTTAGTGCAACATTAACCACGACGAGATCTAATTCGATATAAATAAGCCGTAGATATATTACAGCTTCATCAGGAATTCCGTTCATCCTGTTAAACGAAAACAAACGGAAGAACGCAGACGAAAACCACTTAAACTCTTAAATCACCGCATTAGATAAACAAGCAAAGTTACCCGGATGAAGAAGTTGGTGCTCGCGGTATAAAGCTGACAGCGCCCTGTCCCAGCGGGCTAGTCGAGCGACTGGAGCTAGCCGACAGGCCACTCTTGCCACCTGCAATCAAACAATAGCATTCCGTCAATGATTACACTAGGCATCCACTATCCACATAGCTCAACATCCTATAAACCAATGGTTCCCAACATATTGTAGTCCGCGGACCACTGGTGGTTCACAAGTCCTCGGTAATCAGTAAAAAAAATTACCCAATCCCTTTAGTTTGCCGTTTTACTTCCCAGATTTGTATTCTAATTAGAGATAGGTACCATTAAATGAAGTCATAATAAAATGTTTTTTTATTTCAAATTTAACGGATTCGGTTCCTGGCAGATTTAATAGGACAAAATACTCAAACTAGTAGTTTTTGCTATTTCTTATAGTTTTGGATTCGGTCATTAATACCAGAATTCAAGAAGTTCAAGAAAGTTTTTAACTAACTAAACAGTAACAATAATGCGAACTGATTTTAAGTTTCTGTCTGAAATACCTATTTTGCGAGTGACTTATGCCTTTAAAAGATAGGTACCACATTTATGGTAGATACTAGATTTTTTTCAGATTAACACATAATTTTCTTCTTGTCAAAACCAACAATAAAAAAACCAAACTGATCCCAAGTCGAATAAAGATTGAGAAATACTTTAACTGAATCACTCACTCACGACTCACCCAAGGAAACTATGTCAGTTTTTATCGAATCTCTATTTACAAAATATTATCTCGCACATCAAGCTGAGCAAATACTATCTATCAATGAAGAGCTAACACTCAAAAGATAATTCTGAGCTTTTATCGAAAGGCACGGGGTGGTCCGACCATGCTGCGCGCGCGACTACTCGCCCACTAACCTGCAGTAAACAGTGCATGCGCTGTGTAGCATACCCACCAGAAATAACTGAACCCTAACACCCCTACTACTTCAAACTTAATGTTCCTAACTAATTGAACTTCAATTCAATGCAACAGATCACCTAACACTGGTTAGCTATAGATCGATATCATACCAACTAAAATAATAATTCGTGATGTCATTACATTACTTTTCAAATGTATGCGTGTGCGTAAAGTAACCCTAAACAAGGGACATTAATGAGTCAATGGTGGTCATAAATAGCACATATTATGAGTTGCCAGTGTTCCGTGAACTAAGTTTGTTTTGGCATCAGAGGATAGTAAGTTACTATTATATGATACTCGCCCTATTCACTGGTGAAAGTAAACAAATACGGTACACATTGCCGGCTTAGCAACAGTCCGATATGGATACTGACTCAGAAGGGAATAGCTACAGTAATTATAATGACTGTCTCATGTGTGTCCTATAATTATGTAAGTAAATGCCTCCGTACTTTCTTACGACTTTGTGTTAATACACTTGTGTTTTGTTTTTTTTATTATTATTATTATTGATAGGCTCGCTCGACGATTGAGCACGCTTGCCTAGAAGTAACCTATTCGCTCTTGATTTAAAGACCCCCAAGACAAGTTGTAGCTATCAGGAAACACAGACTCCGGCAGGAAATTCCACTCCTTGGCAGTAAGCACAATAAATGTGTTCCCAAAACGCTTAGTGCGTATGGGTGGGATGTCAACCATAACTAAAATATTACTGAACTATTGGTCACTGTTAGGTCTAATCAATGCCGTAACTAGACTACTATACGCCCAGGATGAGCTTCTATAATTGTGCCCTTAGAAAAAGTACAATACAAACAAAACAGGATGGTTATATAATTTCTATGCCCGTCCAGGGACTGCGCCCTATGCCTGAGCACCGCCGGCGCCATCCTAGTTACGGCTCTGGGTTCGTTACAAAAGTGGATTGGATACCTACATAATATTTTGTATATTGAGTCGTCGAGCACTTTGGACCGGGAGCGCGGTCCCAACTTCCATCTATAAAAATATATATATTTTTAAGTAATATTTTGTGACCAAAGGAAAAAGGCAGTACTTAGGTAGTTCATTAACCCTTCAGATACCGTCAATTAGAGACACATTAGTAAGACAATAGATGCGCGGCCACCGGTGGTCGCTTGGGGATTCATGAATTAAATCCCAAGTGAACGCCGGCGCTGTCATTGTCTTACTACTGTGTCTCTAATTGACGGTATCTAAAAGGTAAAGTTACCAAAAAAAAAAAAAGTTGTAGTTCCAATATCGTAATTGAAACAAAAAAAAATTGTTAGAATTTGGAACCGCGGTCTTGGTCCACAGAGCCCAGACAATATCCACAACGCTTTTTAAGTAGGTTCTACCCTCATTTCAAATCATAAAAGTACAAAGACCTAGATGAATCATGGTTATCAACTTAGTATTCTATGTAGACTTTGTATAGAACATATCAATAACAATGGTTACATTCAGGTGGTATTGCATAGCTGGAAGGAAGCAGATCGTTGGAGTGCGCCAAATAACATTGTCAATCAACTATGGACTACATCCGTTCTTTATTCAGGCCGAGACTATCCATCACTTTAGCTATGACTATATGGAGCACTATATTACATTCCATATTTTTTCTAAGTCTCATTTAAAAAGTTATTTACAAGTGTTCCTAAATAATTTAGGTAAGTATTTAGTTAGCTGTATCTACATACCTATGTTAATGTTTGCGAATTCTTGTTACAAATGTTGGATTCACAGTCGAGATCACATTCACAAAACTTACACAAAATTTCAATCTACCCGTTAAATTAGAATTACACGAACGCACAAACACAAACTAATACTGGCTGTTAATAACACAAATGAAAACTGAATCTAAATTTGAATGAATGAACAATGAATGAATCTAAATCCATAGATGCTTCAAACTTTTTAGAAAAAATATCAATTCAAAAATTATTCTTATAATTAAATTAAGAACAATGAGCGGCCAGCATGAGTCGTAGCCGTCAACTGAGGATGCATCTGCATCAAGTACAGCGCGACATCTACACGATATCGCCGCTACGGCGGGTCTTAAGATAACTCGACCCGCGTGAGAATTATAACAATCATGTTGACATACAAAGTGTCGCACAATTTAAAGATATCGGCGATACAACGAAGTTTTTATAAAAATGATAAATAATGTAGGTTTGCTGGCTGATTTTTTAGGTAGTTTTACTTATCGACATCAATTTATTTTTTTAAACGTCAAAAGATATGTCGCTTTGCATCCGGGTCACATCTGAGCTCAAGGGTAGCTGCGAAATGAAGTGTAAAACCAATCTTACTCCAGGACAAACAACGATAAATCTTTTAATGAAAACATCTAAATCCAATAATCCAACCAACCGAGACCTTACGGCCCCCGGGCCCCACCGCTGTGCGCCTTTGAACCCTCGCTTAAGATGCCCTTGAATATCAGGAGGAGGGGCATACAAGTATGTTTTATTTAAATAACTCAAAACAATCAATAAAGGAGTCCCCAGATCCCTAGCCCACTTATTCAAATGGCGTTAGCACCAAAACGTCAAATAATATTATGTGAAAAAGTTTTATAACAGTCGTACAGTAACAAACGCAAAAGGGATTACAATGAAAAAAAAAAACAACCGAATTGACAACCTCTTCCTTTTTTAAAGTCGGTTAAAAATGGTAAACCGGATTACTGAGAACAAAATTAATCCTCATTACTCATCCAAAATAAACACGAAGAAAGTGATCTAATACCAAACGTTTATGACTACGATCCTTGATAAGGAACGTGTAACAAAAAATCTAAAGATAAGGAAGGGGTCGATTCACCACACGTATACCGGTATTCATCAGCATGTGGCCAAGTTATAAAATGTATGACGTTGGGCACTTATCATGGAGAGGAAGTGAATAAAGTTCGTGTAAACCCTTAGGTATGGCACTTGGGGTTTATTTTAGGCACCTCTCAGCCCTCAGGTGAGTTTACGAGCGACAAATTGGCTTGCGGCGACGGTTTTTGGGAATGAAAATAAAGGTCGCGTCCAAATTCATATTCCACGTGTTCAGCGAACTTTTGAGATGAAAGTACGTGTTGTACATGCGGTAGGCCTTTTGTTGATGAATATTTAAGGGTTAACTGAAGAAAATAAAGCGTTCGTAGCCGCTTGAAGCGAATGGATGCGATTTAGACAGCTGGAATCTTATTTCCAAGACTTGATTGGTATTGAATTTTTAAACCACTTTATCGCTGCTTTTCAAATTGTTTTCACAGAAGAACTAGCAATATCCTAAGTGATTGATAAGGTTCTATTTAAAGCAGTAACTAAAAGAAACGTTTCCTCAGTAAACGTCGACGTGTTCCTCACATCATTAGTCTCAATTTACTCTGTTTATCTGTTGTGAGGCGTCGAGACAAACAGACCAACAGACGCCTCCCACAGCGCTGCACTCAGGCTAGATATCGACGGGAGCTAAATAAGTAATTGGATTTAATTAATTAGACTTCTCACTCATAAGGCGCTGCACTTAATTCCAACGTCTGGTCTGGACGTGGCTGAGAAGTATTCTGCTCATGAATTATTGCGTCGGCTTACGTAAAATGGTTCGAGTGAACTGAGAAATGCTGTTTGTTAAGTTAATTACTATGTTGTTTGTAATACCTACTTTTATTTGTTTTACTTTACTTTGGGTCAAACAATATTGGAAAGAGAGGTTTTCTTTTGTGAACGGAACTTAATTTATGGTTCCGTTTTCTGGTTAACTATTGAAACTACTTTTAATTAGGTACGTAAAATCGATCGAGTGAGCTGAGAAACAATGTTTGTTAATTCTGTTATTTTAATAACTATGTTGTTTGAAATAATTCCTACTTTTATTTATTTTACTTTACTTTGGGTAAAATAATATTGGAAAGAGAGGTTTTCTATCGTGAACGGAAACTTATTTATGGTTCCGTTTTCTGGTTAATTATTGAAACTACTTTTATAATTACGTAAAATGGATCGAGTAAACTGAGAAATACTGTTTGTTAATTACTTTGTTGTTTGAAGTAATAGGTACCTAGTTTTCTTTGTTTTAATTTACTTTTGAAACTATGAGCCAAATAATAATAGAAAGAGAGGTTTGCTTTCGGGAACGGAGCTTAATTTATGATTCCGTTTTCTGGTTAATTATTGAAACTACTTTTTATTAATTACTGCCAATACGATCATATTTTTCTGTATCAAATAACTAAGTTTAAGTTAACATTATGCAATGTCGGGTTACAGTTAACAAACGGTCCTTTCCACTGTTTAAATCCTGACTCTTTTAACGCCCTTTTGAGGTCTATTTCGAGCGATCAGAATGTTATGAATTCCTTGAAACCTCCAATTCAGACTCATTTCTTGTTTGGTGGCATATCAAAAACTACACCTATGTACGAGTACCTTCGTTGCCTTGCGTTCCAGAACCCCAGGTTGCCTTTTCGGAAGTCAACCCATGGCCCCAGTAGGCTTCGGCCCTGTTTGACTTCTATGGCTCTTTGAAGCTTGCGTGAAACATTACTATCCAGACTCATTGCACTCGTCTTCATATTACGTAGGTAGATGATTCTAATTAAATGCAATACTGACAACAATAACCTTTCATAGACAGATTGACAAACAGCTGAGTACCTAGAACCTACACATACGTTGACAATAGACGAATTAAATACCCACTTTATATTTAAATTGCCTTTATGAAAAGGAAGTTGTAAGCGATATTCAAACTAAGTAGTTAATTTTATACAGTGACCTGTTTAGCGAGCTAGCTAGAAGATAGCAGCTGTTAGCCATATTGTCGTTTTTGCATGTTAGTATACTTATTGTTGTTAGCCAAGTTATCCATCTCAAACTTAATAAATGAAGCAATATGGTACATTTTGATACAAGCGGAGTAAGTTTGTTATTGCAGTCGAGGTGGAATGCGCCTGAGCCGGTGGCGAGGGTGTTATAAAGCCGTGTGCTGCAGTGATAAGTTTCCACGTGTATTAAACGATGTTTTTAAATACACTAGGAAGATACCTCCTACTGAGGCTAAGGATTCATTTCTGTAAGAAAGGTTCGGCCCCGGTACGAAAGGCAAAAAAAAAAACGGGAGTATATCTATCTATTTTCCGTCCCGCCCAAGAGCGGGGATGTGGGATGATTTTCCCACCTAAAAAACAAAAAACAAGGATATCAATATGTAGTCAAACGAAAAATGGTTTTTATGAAGGAATATTTTCTCTTCACTAACCACAGAAATGAGGAAAAGGACCAATAAATCACTTGATTTTTAATTTCTCGTAATTCAGTTTCTGTATTTAAAGATGGCTTACAATTGACATCGAACTGTAATTGGTATCGCTCACGACATTGACGGCTCGCTATTGATTTTCGTCGATCGCCAGTTCCACTGTGTATTTCATTATTAGTAGGGCTGCTTTAATTTGAGAATAATCGATTTGTGTTGTTCTCAATAGCGGGTCTTAGCTTGGTGAATTCTATTATTGAATAATACCAAATTGCTCTCTAATTTTATATTTCTTACTACAAGGTTTTTTATTCATAAAGGGTACTGGGAACACAAGAGGCCACAGCCCAATAAGATGGGCAGATCAGGTCCAATTCACACTGGACACCCAATTGCAAGTCGCACTTCATGACGCTAAGAACCGTCACAGATGGCGAGATACCATCAATAAGAAGCTAATCCAGTGGGAACTTCACGACCCTCAGTAATGAGGAATATGACTCGAGGAGGAAGATTGGGAACACATTTATTGTGCTTTCAACTATGGAGTGGAATTCCCTGCCGGAGACTGTGTTTCCTGAAAGCTACTACTCCTAGGTCTTTAAGTCAAGAATGAATAGGTTACTTCTAGGCAAGCGTACTCCATGTGTCGGTCACATCACGCTTCTCATAAAGTGAGATAGTGGTCAAACGCGAGCCTATCCATAACCAAAACAAGAAAAGTAAAAAGAATGTTCATCCTTACAATTACCAAACACAGAACCAATTTCTTTAATATTTATATAAATCTTTTGCCTGTAACATCCCAGTGTCAGTAAAAAGACCAAGTACCAGAATGTCATAGATAGATGGAAATTAGGGACAGCGCAGCGGGCAGTGCTCGCCTATACCAACGCCTTTGATGGTGTGTATGTAGTCTTGTGAAAGCGAGTAAAGAAAAATAAAAATTGAATTATTGATAGATGATGCCAGGCAATTAAAAATAATAGTGACCTACTAAAATCAGAAGAAAGTTTACCATTAGGTACCATCAGAATAAATAAACGATAGCTCTATGAGAACCTAGAACCGTGCCTAGAACCTATTTCCTTGACATTTGATTAACCTTTCACCTATAACAAGTTAAGTGTACATACAGAGTTTTAAAGACAAAGTACTAGGGCGTCATAGATAGTTAGGGTGTTGTGTTTACCTGCATGCGGCGTGGCGGGCAGTGGTCGCTTGTCGGGCGGGGCGCGACGAGCGGCAGCGGCTGAAGCGGGCAGCGGGATCGACGTCTGCAGCACCGACACTTGCCTGCACAAACATTTAAAGGTTAAAAACAATCTGCTTGGTAAACAATTAAAGTTGCTTAAAGCTAGAACAGTGATGGCCGATTGGTAATGGCCCCGACTTACGAGTTGTAGGTCGCGGGTTCGAACCCCGCCAGGCGCATTACTTTGTGTAATTTATTTCGTCACCACTGCTCTCAAAACGGTGAAGGAAAACATCGTGAGGAAACTGGCATGTCCTAGAACCAAAAATTCGAAGACATGCGACATACACCAACCCGCACTGGGCCCGCGTGGTGGATTACGGCCCTTTCCCTCTCCTAGAGAGGAGGCCTGAGTCCCAGCAGTGGGAACATTAAAAAGGCTGATGATGATGATGATGAAGCTAGAACTACCTTACATCTGGTTTGTACGTAGAACGACGTCGCGTGGCGTGGATCTAGTGTAACTCTACAAGTCTAGTTTCTATATAAAATGTATGGAGAGACCGTCGCGCCCAGATCGGCGTGGCAGACACATGACGTGGCACACAGGTGGGCAGTATATGTAGTTCTATACACAGTCTTATCCATGTAAAATGTTTTTAATTGAAGATCACTGTAAGTCATTGTATTTAGGATTTACAAATAAAAATACTATACACGACTAGTTGCAATCAAACCGAGTAAGATCGTAATCCCTTCAATGAATGGTCACAATTTTTCCTAAGTACACTATTCCCGCTAGACAACTCTCATACCTTCCATGCATTATGCATGATATAACATAATCAATA
The DNA here is from genome assembly GCA_949319445.1 of Mythimna lalbum. Classification (NCBI taxonomy): domain Eukaryota; kingdom Metazoa; phylum Arthropoda; class Insecta; order Lepidoptera; family Noctuidae; genus Mythimna; species Mythimna lalbum. The sequence goes on along the minus strand of OX439346.1, from coordinate 15,571,844 downwards.
TAATATCTACCGAAGTAGGTACACGAGTCGATTACCATAAATTAAAATAAAGTCATTAGGTAATTATTGTTTTATTTCATTCATGCGTACAAATATAAAATAATCAACGATTTTATGAGTGTCGGGCAATCCGGTTCATTGAATAACGACTTTACAAGCTTTTACTGTGAATCGAAACTAATGTCCTAGTAAAGCCTATATATAGAGCCCATAGCGCAGTCGGCCTTCTAATTTACCTACTGCTGGAACTCAGGTCTCCTGTCTTCTAGGAGAGAGAATGGGCCATAATCCACCACGCGGGCCCAGTGCGGGTTGGTGGATGTCACATGTCTTTGAATTTTGGTTCTAGAACATGCCGGTTTCCTCACGATGTTTTCCCTCACCGTTTTGAGACTTACTCTAAGGCAACCAATAATCCTCCTGATCGAATTCCGATCACAGTTAAGCCAAGATAAGCCGTGTGCGCAAACACAGGATCCCTCTCAGTTCCTTTAGTTTGATGGGGTGGCATTCCAAACCGAACTATTTCTAAACTCGGGCAGCGGAACCAACTCTTGATAGGACAATGGAAAATGTATGAATGGGATACTAATGGTTCTAGAACGCAAAACGCAAAAGAAGGAACTTAGGCGTGGTTATAGTCAGTTTAGATCTGACACGGCCTCCCGATCCACACTAGAGCACATCCACCCACCCATACATACCAAAAAAGTGTAGCATGTAGATCTACTACAAGTATGATCGGTCATATAGGATTGTCTTAGTCTGACTCTTTCCACAGGAAAATACCTATATACATAAAACAGAAAATCTTAATGTAGGTGCTTAACCCTTCAGATACCGTCAATTAGAAACACAATAGTAAGACAATAGATGCGCGGCCACCGGGTGTCGCTTGGGGATTCATGAATTAATGAAGGTAGGTGGTCTTGGTAGGGCACTTACACACCTCGGGCAAGGGGACTCTTAAAACAGGAAAACGTACCCCACCATTTTTCTGCCTTTCCATTTCATAAAATTTTTGCTACAGAATTTCTTGTAATTCTTTTTCATGGACCGTAATTATCCAGTCCCCTTTCCACTGTAGAAGGGTAGGTGATCATATATTTTACTGGGTTTCCGGGTTTTAACACCCGTAGTCCCATTAAAGAACATCTGAAATGCATTATTTTTACACCCATTTGTTGAGAGAAAAAATATTTGAAATGAAGTAGCTAAAAAAATATGTACCTAAGATGAAACAGGAATATGGAATATACATACTGATGTTCTAACTATTACAGGATATTTTAATTAGATACCTATTAGTGTATATGATACGAGTATAGGTAGTATACTAGCTAGCAGCTTTGCCCGCATGACAGTAGAAAATATATAGCCTATGTCACTAAGTGTTAAAGTAGCCTTCGACGGAAAAATAGACTTTGAAATCGGGCCAATCGTTTTTGAACTTTATCATTACAAATAAAAATATGGGGGAGGCCTATGTCCAGCAGTGGACGTGTTTCGACTGAAATGATGATGATGATGATGAAATAAAAACACAAATCTTCCCTCTTTAAATAATACCTAATAAAATATGATATAATATTAAAATACCATAAATAGGAAATAAGAATCTCTTCTCATACCTAAAAGTATGGGGACATCCCTAAAAATAAATCTATTTGGTTTAGTGATCGTACGTTTTGTTAACCAAACAACTATGAAAACATTTCAAAGCGAACGCAGAAAAGTTCAGCAGTAAGATATCGGTGGAGTCACACACAGCGATATTTAACATTGTCGCGCTATTTCATAAGTAATGACTCGTAACATGGCAGAAGCCATAAAATGAAAGTATTTTTAACATCAAATAAGATCTAAAAATGGCTGTGGTTTCATAAAATTCTTTGGCAGCTTTCTTAATCATCTTTTCCCATAACGAATCTGATGCATCTCTGTCTTTTAATTCATGAATCCCCAAGCGACCACCGGTGGCCGCGCATCTATTGTCTTACTATTGTGTCTCTAATTGACGGTATCTGAAGGGTTAAGTCAACAGAATTACTTAATCTAACTGGTTTTTTATTCGGGTTTTGTATTGGTACGAATGCAATATCTATGTATAATAATCAGGGATATTAAAGATACGAAATCCGAAGATCTGGATACGGAATAATATTATACCGGTTTCGGATATGATTACGGATAAAAAATTAGTTTAGATAGTTTCAGTTATGGATACTATAATTTTAACATTTAAAAAGCACGATTTGAGTTTAATTTCTAGTCTAGATTGTTATTATTTGGCTGGGTAAAACAAACAAAAATGTGTCAGTTAGACTCCGACTTTATCCGAAACTAACTGAAACTATAGGTATGCCGGTCGGTTGGTTGTCGGTTTAGGTTACGGATATTATTTATTTCGGCTACCCGATAGTTTTGGTTACGCTTCAGATTCGTTCACAGAGCTCCAATAGATACCTGCTAATATAAGCTGAAAAGTTATTTTAAACGTGCTCAGGAAGTATTGCTTCGAATTGAAAAAAAAATTTTAATGTGTTGGATAGCCTATTTACCGAGGAAGGCTATGGCCTATATAACATCACGCTACAACCAATAGGAGTGGAGCAGTAACCAAAGATGTGGGTAAAACTTCGGTGGACAGTAAGTGCAGAAATAAAATCCTTGCTAATATTATAAAAGCGAAAGTGAGGTTGTTTGTTACGTCTTCACGCCTACATGGCAAAACCGATTTTGATGAAACTTGGTCATAGGATACTTTTTATCCCGGAAGTATGTTCCCTTGGGATAATTTTCTGCTAACACGCGGGCGAAGCCGCTGGGAGCAGCTAGTTTAATAATGATTCACCACGGCCAGCAGATACATTTCAAAGTTGGAAGCAGTGCGGTGTTCCGATCTGTATCAGCATACATAAATAGACGAGAGGCTCTTTAAGGAAATGATTCTACATTAGTAAAGACCTAAGGCTTGGGTCACTACTCAGCGAGATAGACTAGACGGGCGGCAGGAAAACACGATATGGCCGCTTGAACTGCGCCCGGGCACGAGCGTGCCTCACGAATTTATAATAAACCACCGGCTAAGAAGCTCTCTGGTCTATGCTGTTAGACCATGGTCAATAATATTTATCAACTTACTTATGTAAGTACCTACTCAATGTTAATGGTATGTAGGTAAACTTTTTCATAATTATTTTTCAGCAGTAACCAAAGAGAGCAATGGTGGCCGAGTGGCTCCGACTTACGAGTTGTAGGTCGTGAGTTCGAACCCAGCCAGGCGCATTTCTTTGTGTATTTTATTTCATCACCACTGCTTTCAAAACGGTGAATGAAAACATCGTGAGGAAACCGGCATGTCCTAGAACCAAAAATTCGAAGACATGTGACATTCACCAACCCGCACTGGATCCGCGTGGTGGATTACGGCCCATTCCCTCTCCAAGAGAGGAGGCCTGAGTCCCAACAGTGGGAACATTAAAAAAAAGGCTGGAATGAGTAACTAAATATTCATCAAACATTGTTTTGTCATATAAATCACCAAAGAAAAAAATTATGGGTGGGGGTAAAATGGTGAAAAATAGCTTACAATCTAATTTCAGGCCTGCCAAATATACACAAAAAAATCGATCAAGCCGTTTCGGAAGAATTCGATAAACTAACACTTTGACACGATATTTTTATAAATTAGTTGATCTAAATAAAAACCCATAGTTTTGTACATAACAATGAAGTAAATAAATTCAACATTGTCAAGACAAAAATTACGATAAACATTTAATTATGTCGTTTGCTTCTGCTACTGCCCACCAGATGTCGCTAGTATACAGTCCGCGCATGATTTTATAAAAGCTCACTAACAATGTGTGCATTGTTTGTGAGCTCACAAACAATGCACACTATCAATAATTCAGTACCAAACTTTTACTCAAAGTAAAATCAAGAGATTTGTTGTTGAAAAGTTCTTTAAACACCGGGGTGGTTTCAAACAAATAGTTTGTTTCAATAGTTTGTTTGTTGCACAGAAGAATGCAGAACCTACTTAGCTATAGTTGAGAAGCTCATGTTTTCCTTTGTACTCGAAAAAAAAAAACAAGCAATGTAACAATAGAAAGCGCATTAAATCTCCTTTCAAGTTCAGATTTTCTTTTGTATCGGAGTCTAAAGTTCCACTACGATACATCTTAATCCAATAGTCTGCGGTCTAGACGGGAATTGCTCTTTTTATTCTTCGACAATCATTCTTATGTACAAAAAAAAATCGTTTTTAATCCAAAGTAATGTTTTTGATAGACATTATTTACTTCCTACTTATTACCTACCTACCTACACAAATGCAATCTTGTCTGCCGTACCGTGAGTTTGTATGTAGATAAATTAAAAAAAAGAACATCGAAGGACTGAAGAAGTTTGACAGCTGCGGTCTCTCCGTCCGATTATAACTTAGGTGTCTCCAAGAACAAGGTGAAAAAGCGCTTAATTAACCAGTGCATTTCACCATCATCCATTGTATCACTGCTTACCATCAAGTGGGATCATAATCTAGCACTAGTTTATTACTAATTTAAAAAAGTCCATTTTATCATAAACCCAACTATCAAGTCCAGCTTTCTTTCGAATAGTATGAATAATTCTAATTTTATGCATTAAGATAGATGGATTGTGTGAGAAGTTATATGAAAGAAAAGGGAGTTAGTGATAGCGTGACCAGAAACAGGACAGAATGGAAGAAGAAAACGTGTAACGCCGACCCCATGCAAATAAAACGGGACAAGGGCAGGAAGATGATGATTTATTAATACTGTTGGAGTTATCAATCCTACAAAATCCATAAGGCATCAAAATGAATAAAGTTGAGTCATGTTACGTAACAGCAACAACACCAATATTATGTATTTGTTACAGTTTACGAACAGAATGCAGGGCATGTTTAGAATGCAGCTAAGTGCAGGCCCTTTGTCCGATCAAAGCTTGATCGATAACGAGGGCGATATACAAACAATGAACATGTGGCGTCGCCTGCGCCGGCGCAACGCGACTCCAGCACTCCGTGTCATTTGACATACGCTGCTATGCTTTGCGTAACAGATATGTGACACGAGCGCCCGGTTGATAGGCAATAGTGGTATACTGTGTTTTTACGCTTTGGTAAACATGTTAGCATGGTTTCGTTGTTATGGATATGCTGTGTCAATCGACACGGGTTGAGATCAAAGTGCAATAAACTGAGAAACACAATATATATCTACATAATGTAACCAATTGCATTCTTTAAAAAAAAAACTTTTTACAAAAAAAATATAACCGACTTCAATGATAAAAAACACTGAAAAGTATCAAATAACTTTAATTTTGGAAGTCGGTGTTTCTTTAATAGTTTAGTCTCTTCGTTATTTAACACCGACTTCCAAAATTAAAGTTATTTGATACTTTTCAGTGTTTTTTATCATTGAAGTCGGTTATATTTTTTTTGTAAAAAGTTTTTTTTATTTTACACTTTTTAGTTATGGTACCACCACTAAAAAGTACCCCTCAGTCAAACTTAAATACTTTATAGTCAGAGCGCATCTCATAACGGTTCTAATAATCCCAAACACGGTTAGATTACATTAATTTACCTTTCGGCTTCATCATCAGATCAGTTCGATATATCCTATCTCTTCTTTCAAACAGTCAGTAGACTAGATGCTGGAGAGGGAAAGGATATATCGAACTGATCTGATGATGAAGCCGAAAGGTAAATCTTTCAATCAGTCATTAGACTAGATGCTGATAATCCCGGCTGTAGCATCAGGCCAGATTTATGTCAACATTGCAATGAACTTAAAATTTAGTCCTGTTTAAAATGAGCCCAAACACGACTACGGTGCTGTAATTTCAAGGTTTGTACTTTTCCTGATGCTCCTGGCTTCAGCATCAGGTCTCTATGTACTTCGGTGTTCTTTATTAGCAGTACGTTTATCCACACATCGAGCCGTTTTCAATGAGCCTAAACTCGATATATCTGCTGTTTGTTGTCGAGGACTTAGGTACTCTGCAGACTATCCTGACTGCAGCATCAGGTCATGACTTGATGATCATAAGACCAAATGTGGCCAATGCCCTATCAAACATCAAAATAATCTACTAAAACAGTCCTTGCCTGTTCGAGTAACTTCTTACTGTTAAGGAGTTGTACCTTCCATCATCAGCCCAGCTACCTGAGATGGTGACGACCATACGCAAATACACAAGATACTTCATAAAATATGCGAAAATCAATAAGTGAGCCTATAAAATTTGAAGGTTGCCCTCGATTTCTCCAAGATCCCATCATCAGATCCTAATTTGGTGATAATGGGACCACTTCAGAACTATCTACTTTCGAACAAAAAAAGAATTTTGAAAATCCGTCCACATTTGGGGGAGTATTCGACGAACAAACATACAAAAACAAAAAAAACAAACAGCCGAACGTAGTACCTCCTCCTTTTTGGGAAGTCGGTAAAAACACGCTTAAATTGTTTGCCCTTAGCTTGGTCTTAGGATATGCTATGTATAGGTATAGGTAAAATGGCTGTTATCCGCAACTCCACGACTAAGGCGCGTATTTTACATATGGGATATATGCTATGATATGATATGTAATTAGTTTAACTGGAAATCAATCAGAGATTTCTCGCGATCCTCTAATCTTGAGAGCTTGAGCATCTATTGACATACGTGGCTTAAAGAATAACGATGACAGAAAAGAGACTATCACCACAAGAGAACGTAGCGTGACCAGAAACAATTTACTCCCCTTTTCGAGATCAAATTCGTCAAATCTGACAGTAGCTATAAGCACCTAATCGCATGAGAAGAGACTCTTTGCTCACGGAAGAGCCACTATCATTTCCAAATGACTGACTCTGTTCTAGTTACCGCAAGTTACCCGCAAAACAAACAAGAACACCCTAAGATTGTATTCCATCTCTTTCTAATGTTAGCAATTAATAGAATAGACGATAGTAGTATCATAGAGGACAATATTTTTTTTTTTTTTTTGTACAACTTTGTGCATAAAGATTTAAATAAATAAATAATATTAATACACAGACAGGTGTGTCGGTAGATATAAGTGTCGTAGGGCGTGACACTTCCAAAATAGCGAGCGAGGCGCGTGACAGGGCTTCCGGAGCGAGCGACTCGTTCGGAAATAGTGGGTGTCGTGGGACCCGCGCCGTGTGACGTCACGTTGTACCATTTCACACACCGCTATATTAAGTGCCTCTTGAAAATATACTGCTCTTCAATCTGTCATTCTCCTTTCGAATTTTGTTGTTACAAGCGAAACGAACTGGGTGACTGGAAGACCTACTTTTGAAGTATAATTTAGTGATAAAAATAAGTAGCATCTAAACATGTTGAGCAGCAATGACGTACAAACGATTGTAGCTACTGTATTTTGTGTAGGTCTATTTAGAATCAACATCAGCTCATAAACATACATGCAACTTTAGTGAAAGTAACCCTGCAGAGTCCAGGTACTGAATTTCGTACGGGCCATCTCACACGGCCATAAAACCTCATAGCTGTCTAATAACAGCGATTAATATCGCCTACAAAGGGCGAGTGGAGGGCGATGCACCTCCCTTCATTGTTTACCCACCTCCGCAACTCAGAGCGACGAGATCTTGAGATCAAAGATTACCCACCATCTCACTTTTACGACATCGATGTAATACTGCTGTAAAATGTTGTGCGTGACTTGAAATATTCTTGTAAGTCCTGAAACTCATGTGTATTTTAAGACACGTTCGCTAAGTGAACAGCTCTTCAAACATCGATCTGAAGAAATATCGAGTCAACAAAGAGCTTTTGTGCTAACCGAAGAAAGACGACGCCTTTGAAAATAGGGCTCGTTACAAGCAAGATTCTGCCTTCTTATTAGAATATGAAATGAAACGCCGCAAATAGCGTAATTTACTACGCAACAGTATAAAAAGACATCATTAGGAATATGTTTAGGAGGCTTTTATACCGATTCAATAACATAAAAAGTAAATAACAAGTTGATTAAATTAATATCGGCTACATTAAGCGTGTTATGAGGTTTCATAATTATATTTTCTACATTTCATTGCTCGAGAATTTAATGAAGACCTTGAAGACTTATAAATCATATTTACCTGTTGCTAAGAGACGGCAACAGTACCTACTATAATTATTATATTATTGATTGAATAATAATTCTATCGTTTAAGGAACATTTCCACAAGGATGCACATACCTCCTGACTTCGGGCGACGTTGGAAGGCTTCTAGATTTCCTGTTCTTGCTGTGCTGCCGGTGGTGGCCATGACCGGAGTTGGTATTCCCCATGGTTCGTTTATTGCCCTCACGTCTTCATATAACGTAACATATCGCAGTACAAAAGGCACAATACACTCGAGTTGCAATAGACACACATTTTGCACATTTCACAGATGACACTGTTCCCATTATATTGTTTTTCTATATACGAGTATCCCAAGCGGAGTTGTCACGCGAAAACCTTTTATATTGTCTACCCTCCACGCTGGAAAATATTTCCTATTTGTGTCATTATTTGTGTTGTGGTTGGCTAGATGCGAGAGTAATAAAAACATCCTACTGATACAACATTATAAAAGTTTATATTTTCAAAATGTTGTTATGATCATAAAATGGTTTCTGCATGTTCGAATGTCCTTGCTTTAATGCCAAGCATTAGGACCAAAATTCTGATCAGTGTTATGGGTTTGGCGTGACTCAATACCTGTCTATAATTCAGCTCGGTGAGCACCACAAATGCCAATGTTCGCCGGCGCTTCGAGCATTGCTGGAATTTCAAAGGTCAGTTCGGTTGAACCACCGAGCCATAACTTACTGACCACGGGCGCACGACCACTAACATTCCCTTTTATTATGTGCAAAATATATTTTTGAACTGCATTTTACTACGAGATAACCAGCCCAATAAGCCACAAGTTCCACGTATGATTTCTTTTATCAGAATTGATCTCTAACAATCATCAATTTAGTTAATAGTGGGATAGAAGGGGGACCGAACGATTAGTTATTATTGTCTCTTTGTTCTCAGGACTAAAGACAATGGAGAAAAGGACCTAATTACGAGTGTCGCTCCAAGAGAGTTCAAGGTACATTAACCTTTTTTGACGCTGAAACTTTATGTTGAAAATTATATAATATTATCCCCGCTAGGTTAGCGATGGCCCAAAGAAATGGAACCAGAGAATAATGGACGAAGTTGAATAGGCAGTCATCAAGCGAATTTCACTGCGAATAGTCTATTGTGAGTTGTAAGTAGAACTGAACGCCAATGCGGTGTTTTGAGCGCATTATCGAAATTATCATAGAGGGAGCAGTGCGCCGGGCACTAGGGCGTGCAATATGCACCTATTCTGTAAGTTAGCAACTTGGAGTACTGGTAGTTCCATTCTCACGTAACGAGAAACTTTTGATTGCACTATAGGTTCTATTTTTAAAATGAAAGTTAGGTTTACAACCTACCGTATAAATTGCTTTTAAATTTCGAATACTAATGAACAGAAGACTTTACAAGCGGTGTTGCTTAGTCGTGATCTGTATTCATTCATTGTGCGCCCAAAGCTTTTGTTACTAATTTATACAGCGATTGTTATGACGCTATTATGACACGCCGGAGCTTTGAATTTATTGTTTTCGTGACACGCTCAATGGCCCTTTCTTTCGTTCTTGATGAGTCGGCTATCAATATTAAAATAAAGTTTTTCGAAGTAAATGTAACCACGAATTTTAACAAACACGACGTAAAAAAACGAAAATGTATGCTAACAACGACCAAATAAACATCACTTGGGGCTCGAGACGATATTGTGATGTGATATGCGAAGGTACAGAGGTAAATAATTCATGAGCACTTCACTTAAACCCGACGCCTATAAGCCTAACGCCCACTTCACATAATGACAATGGACAAATCGCGTAAAAGAGCCGGGGGAGGGGGGAGGGTATCTCGTGAGATGTCAAATGTCGTTCGTGAGGGATAAATCTAGATTGGTGGGTGATGCATGACTTTACTTGCTTGCGTGCTTTAATTCAAATCCCTTTTGTGATTTTCGATGTGCGCGGTGTTCCAAGAATTCCTTGTGACTGCTCGACTGGTTTATTTCGCCCGCAATGAGCGTGAACAGCATTTGTTTGAGAACAAAACATTCCATTTGTTGGTTGTATCAATCATGTGCTTTCTGCAGATGGGTTTACGTTTTCGAGGAAAGCTAAACGACTATTAAGAACTGTGACTAAGAAACCTACAAGACTAATGTTTGGACAGAGATAAATTCTTTGGCACTGCACTAACTCTCACTAATATTTACTTTTACGTTTAATAATATTTTATACCTACTTACATGTAATAAAGAAAGCCCTACCAAATGAGCCACCGGAAGACAAAATGCAATCTCAAAATTTTTTAGAAATACCTTCTATTAGATATTAAGAAAGCTTAAAACTTTAAGGCTCATTAAAGAAATAAGTAGGAATGGGTTCCTACTTATCTATTTATTTTATTAATGCAAAAGTAGCACTGATTATTTTGGAAGCACGCCTTAGCCGTTTAACCGATCTAAATGAAAAAAAAAGAATGCCTTGGACTTAGATAAGAACTTACGATACTTTTTATCAACATTCTATGGGGAAAGCTTTTGAAATACATGCCTTTATGAAGACCGAAACCATTTTTCAACAAAACTCCTGTTATCTTGAAGCTCACTTTGAATGAGTTAGCGATGTTCAACTTACAAGAAACAAGAACATTTATAGAATACTTAAACGCCTTGCGTCCACAGAATGCAATATGCATCTGAGTAGCATCTGCAAAACTGTCTACTAGCTATACGAAGGAGCAACTTAATAGCGATAGCTTAGCGCCTTTGCTTGAACAATGCACCTATCTTGTTACTAAGGTTGCCAGCAAACCAACTTAACTATAACTTGCTGCAGAGGCGGTCCAGTGGAAACTGCCCCTTACGAGCTGTAGGTCGCGAGTATAAACCCAGCCAAGTGCATTACTTTGAGTAATTTATTTCATCACCACTACCCTCAAAACGGTGAAGAAAAACATCGAAAGGAAACTGACATGTCCAAGAACCAAAAATTCGAACACATGTAGCATCTACCAACCCGCACTGAGCCCGCGTGGTGGATTACAGCCTATCTTCTAACCTAGAGAGTAGTCCAGAGTCCCAGCAGTGGGCATATTATAAGGCTCATTATGCTTTATTTATGGATATGCTTAATTATAACTTAACTTCAACTTAAGGTTTTTTTTACACTATGCTGAAGAGCTCGAGGTTTGATCCTTTTATCCATCCCGCCGTTCGGTAAAGACCAAATCCCGGGTATGTTGTGTTCAAGATACGCCTCAAAGAATTATCAGCAAAATTGTAGGGTCCAGATACACAGACAGGGCCGACGCGTGCCAGGGCTGCGGATTGTTTCAAATTGCGTTACCGCAGCCCTCACAAAAAAGGGCAATTGAAGAAATAGTGTGGGTGTCAGTTAGAAAAAGTCTGACGCACTCTCCCACACCACCCAGAGCGCGGGGGAACCGTTTAGCTGGATTGTATCCGTTCAGTGACATACGTTTTTTTTTTTTCAGTGGGAAAATCATCTAATGACATCCCCCGCTCCGCCCAAGAGCGAGATAGTGTCGACTTTTACTGACTCAAAACCCACCCAGTCCCTTCGTTGCTTTTTGAACTGGGGGCTGAGCTACCTTTCGGAGCTAACCCTGGCCCCAGTAGGCTTCGACCCAGCTGAGCCCCTGCCGTTGCTGATAACTCCTTGAGGCGTGCCGTCGACGACTTGGGCTCGGTCCGGACAGTTACCGGACGGTTGAAATAGGCCTTACGATTTTCCTTTGAATCCTAATTTAAATTCAATTCCGGTTCATCGGCTTAACTGCCAACCCTGTGTAACGAGCAAACAGAGAATCGCTTTTCGTCGAAGCGAACATCGACAGGGCTTGTACAGCACACAGTTTTATGCAAATTTATGCGCGTACATATTCGATCGGCCATTAATGCATTTGGCTAAGTTCACGTGGCTTAATTGAACCGTGGTTTAATTGAACCACATAAATTGTACCGACGTTGCAATGTTCTCACGGTGATGTGCGAAGGTTTCAATTAGTTTCGCGATTAATTTGATGATAGTGAAATTATTAGGTGTGTTTTGAGTATAGTTATGAATCGGAATACAATTAAGTTTTTACAACGTGAAAAAGCAGTTACGAAACTAAAATTGTCTTTTTACACAGATAAGGTAACTTAGTTGCACTAAGCCCGTTTCATCATCGGCCCACCAGACGTACCTACCGTTAATCCATGGGTGAAGTGATAGAGAACCCCGGGGCTTTGGAACGAAGGCAAAGAAGGTGCAAGAGTGGGTTTTATTCAGTAAAAGACTGACGCCCCGCCAAGAGCGGGAGATGTCATTGGCTGATTTCCCCACCTTAAAAAAAAGACGTACGGTAATGCGCCACTAGTATGACATCGCAATCATACGTACTAAACGTTATGGCGACACATTCATTGTGCGTACAGTTAAGGAGTGGAATTCCCTGCCAGAGTCTGTGTTTCTGTTGATATCTAAAACCTAGGGGTATTTAGGTAAATAAGTTACTTCTAAACAAGCAAGCACGCTTGTCCCGTCAAACCCAAGCCAAACCTATAATAATTAAACCCAAGCCTATAATGATGGTCACCGTAGACGCGGGCTCGCGGACGGCGAGCCATGGGTAGCTCGCTGTCCGATCGTCCGGTAACTGTCCGGACCGAGCCCAAGATGACGCGCACTGTTCCCACACCTCAGGGAGTAGGAGTCGATGCCTACTGGGGCCAGGGTTATCCGAAAGGAACTCGAGCCCCAGTATGAAGGCTACAAAGAACAGGGTGCGTTTTTAGTCAGTAAGAGTCTGACACTATCTCCCGCTCCACCCAAGAGCAGGAGTTTTTATTGGATGATTTTTGCCTACCGAAAAAAAAAGCCTATAATAATACAAAAAGATTATAAATTAAAAACAAAGCCACAAGAATATTAAAATAAACACAGTTGACGTTTGACACGCACTTGCTATTTTTACTCCGCATTTCATAGGTACTACGAACAAAAACCATTATAGTACTAAGAAGTTTTCCAAGAACCCGTCGAGGACCAATTAATAACAACACGCAACATTATATTCAGTAGTTAGAAGCAGAGCATTTAACTGTTAACTGCTTGAGTACCATTCACTAAACGATCCAATCAAAATAATAAATCTAATGAAATCCGGTGATTTATTTTGTAATGTCATGTTTGACTGCTTAGCTATGATTAAAATAGGATTTTATAGCTGTATCACATATTTGAGTGTGTGATAAATTCCAAGAAATTAGGTACTTTACATTCTTTTTTAATTATATATTTCAAAAGTTAACTTTATCATAAATCGCAAATGGAAAGAATTTTTCAAATTGGTACATAATTAAATTATTTAGAAACCGTTCAAATCTAGTGGAAGGGGAAATTTTCAAGTAACAGATAAAGGATAGCCCATACTGAAATGTGACGTCACCGCCATTATTTGGTAATATTTGTTGTTTAATATATTTGTACAAAAATAAACAAAGGATTAACCCAATTAAAATATGTGTTTCTATCAACGTTTCACTAGGCGCCAAAATAAGACCAAACTATGACGATTTTATTATTTGTAACACCCAAAAGGGCGTCGAATTCTCTACAAAAATCGCAGTAGCGGTCTTCGGAGACACCTACTGAGATTTTTGTAGAGATTTTTTTAAGTTCGTAGCCGACTTTATTACTGCTACGGAAATAGTAACGGACATTCATAACATCTACACATTTCTGTCACTTATAGAACGATCAAAAAAAGAAAAAGAAAAGATGGAACGTTATCCTATTTATAGCAGTGATGAATCTATCAATCGTTTCCGAGAAGATGCGGGATGAATCATATTCCCTCCAGAATAATGACCGTGGTTACTATTCTCTGGCCGTTCAGATATTCAGGGCAATAAATAAGTCAAGTCCAAGGTAAGTGCATGTTGCTGGGGACAGATTTATCTCGGTGCAGCCGCCAATGGCTCTTGTTTCGAGATACAATAACATAAAAGTGATTTGGTGGGACACGCTGGCTATTAAGCTTATATTATTGGTATATTAGCTGGTGTATGACTTTTATGGACACAATTTGTATGGACGTTAATAGTGTGGACGTTACAGCCCCAGGCAGAGTTTTTAATGGATCCACCAAATTAGGGACGGAAAAAGTTTATGATCATTTTTATTATAATTGGATTCTATTAAATAAACATAGGTATCACATGGCTAGGATGTTGTTTTTGAAAATTGACTGCATTTTGGTGCACGCCATTTCAATATTTATTTTTGTGACTGCGAACTGAGTGAATATTGACAAAGATCGTCAAACATACCTGTGGGAAATTAAAATAATCGCAGATAGCGCAATGGGGTGACATGCTAATGAATTCCTTCATAATTAAGATATATATGCTAATTTAGGAGCAATATGTGGCCAATTAGCCGGTGGACGTGTGGCATTAATTCATTTACATTTATGTGCACTGCCATTGTGGAACTTTATGTGATTACTCTCATCGATAAACTACTGCATTTACGTACTAAATTATTATACACTAGCTTCTTCTATCAGCGACTTCAAATGAAAGCTGAAAATTATCCCAATGGTAATTACTCCCGGGATAAAAAGTGCGTAAATCCGTTAAGTCTTTGAGTGTGAAGATATTTATTTATTTATTAAACTTTATGCAATAGATCATAGTACAAAGGCGGACATAATGCCTTAGGCATTTTCTATCAGTCGACCTTAGGGTAGGTTTCACCTTTATATTAGTATGATAATAGCCATTAGGGATAATTGATTTATTAAACCCCAAGAGAACGCCGGCGTTCGCGCTGTCATTGTCTGTCTATTGTGTCTCTAATTGACGGTATCTGAAGATGTCTAACGTGTGTATAATTTACCCAAATGTACCTGTCTATTATATTTTTGCTAACTGTGTACAAAATATGATGCATCTAATGACTGTACTTTCTTTTCAAAACAGAAACAAAAACACCATCAATGTAAAATTCAGTGTTTTATGAAGGGTTTTACAAGAGCCCTTATTTAAACATTTATCATCACGAAAGTACTTTTACATCGAAGAAAAAGGAAAAAGAACGATCGTAATTTTGGGATTAGATCCAAAATACCTTTGCAATAAAAACGAGACGAAATTCATTTGAGGCACATTAAAAGTCGCGAAATATTTGTGCGATGGTGATTCAACAAAAACGTAAAGACGGCTCACATAAAGCGAATTAATTAAGCCCATACAATAGCTGCTATAAACAGGGTGTTTGTTTGAGCGCGATGGGGGCGTGAGCTGGGCCACACTGTTTTGAGCATGGTGCAAGGGACAGGAGAAAGCGCCCATGTTTCGAATAAGCACAGTAACATCCGCATGTGGGTGATAACGTAGCGAAAGTAACGTATTATATTAAAATATTGGTAGCATTTTTTTCTAAATTTTTATGATTTTCCTCACTATATCAAATAAGAAGTCTTGACTGCCGACTCATCAACGCCCAAGCTGAATTCTTAGACCAAGAAAGCTTACATTTTTCCACGAAGTTCACCGACATTGAGCTCCTTTCGTTCAACAATTTATTGGAATGCCTGTACCTAGATAGTCGTCCATTTAGGTACCTGGTGCGATTTTTTTAAATTTAATACGATCGAAACGTTGACCGCGTATGGCTCTCTTATTGGTTAAGGGCTTGGAGCTTGCCAATCGGAACGACGAACCTTTGAGATTCAGGTCCAGATAATTTTATTAAATCATAGACGTGTTGATCGCGTTAACGTAATACAAACTCACACTAGGCAATCTAAACTCTAAAATCTTTTTCCATTCCATAATTTGTTTCTTCTAATGAAAGCTTAATCGATAACTGTTAAAAATCGCTTCAGCTTACATCTCACACCAAACCTTGCGCAGCAAAATCAGCTTTTAATATCATCTGAGTGCCGTTAATAACGTAAAGCCTTTTGTGTGAAATTCCAATGCGAAAAATCTCGGCAGACACGTTCGCGGCGCGCCCCTATAAAACATATTAAAATATTTACTGTACGGCGCTTTGCGGAATTAAGTTCTGTTTTGTATTCATCTTTTTACATGATATTACCTGCTAGATGCTGCCAGCGGCTTCGCCCGCGTTTTAGTAGAAAATTATCCAAAATTACTCTCATGATATTTTTTTTTTATACATCCACACATCCATATATCCGTACATCCATACATCCATACATCCATACATCCATAAATCCATACATCCATACATCCATACATCCATACATCCATTCATCCATACATCTATACATCAATACATCCATATAAACAAACTTTTGCGTTTATAATACTTATTAGTAGGATGGACAGATTTTCCTGGGAAACGGAAAACGTCAATTTTCTTTGATGAATTTTCTATGATTGTAAAAGATTACTTGGTGCTCTTAATTACGGTCGTAAGGGAAACGGTTAGTTTTCTAGTCAAAATTACTATGCTGGAAGAATTTCCCGTTACTTGACATACCTACTCGTAATATGATTTCCGGAAAGTTTAAAAAAAAATATTGATGTACTTTGCAATTAAAGTATTCTGTAATACCTACATAGTTTAAGTCTTTACTATAATTATCTTATAGTAGTTTTAAAACTACTAAAGTATTTATTAATAAGACATCCCTATAAACACATTTTTCAATTATTTACTCTGAGATTACATTATTTATTCAAACGCAGACACTGTAAAAGAAGTGAGCACAATTTTATTTAAAGTTTGCTTTCATATTTTGTCTCTAAACAAAGGGGAGGGAAAGGTTGAATTTATGGCACACTTGGATCGGACGCTTTTGCAGATGCCTTTTATTGGTAAACAAAAATTGAGCTTTGTTTTGAGCCTGATTGCTGTCTTACTGATCATTTTATTTATTTATTTAAACTTCATGTACAGTAGTGGTACCATCGCGGTCATTTCTGCCTGATCACTTTTAAAAATTTTCGCTTGAATCCTGCGGGGCGGTGCCAAACCAAACCCTTTGAGGTTACGTTTTGAGTGCCAGCAAAAATGAACTTAGCGGTGGTCAGGCGGAAATGTCGTTGATGGTACAAAGGCAGACTTAATGCAACAAGATATTCTTATTTTGAATTATTCTAACAGTAAAAATAGCTTAATCAACCTTTTAAAGGTCCCACAGCTAGGACTCAAGGCTCCTCTCTAGGAGAAGGAATAGGTCGTAATCCACCACGCGGGCCAAGTACGGGTTGGTGAATATCACACATGTCTTCGAATTTTTGATATCCTCCCGAATTCTTCCTTCACCGTTTTGGAGAGCAGTGGTGATAAAATAAATTACACTGGCTGGGTTTGAACGTGCGTTTTACAACTCTGGGGCCTTTACCACTCGGCCACCACTGCTCTTGTAACAGTATCTTCTATAAAGCTTAGAAGATTGGAGACGTTTACTATATAAAAAAGAACAGTTCATCTGTCAGCACAATTGTAGAATTCGATAAGCGGAAAAAAACCCTTTGATATGTCTTAACGTTAATTAACTAAACATACTTTAAAAGCAATATGTTCTCATTACTTAGATGAAAAAAATACTTTTAACGAAATGCAGGAAGCGCGGGGCATAATATATTTTCATTAGCGGTACCTGCGGGCCCAAGCTGCCTGCTCGCGACACTAAGTCAGATTTATCACGCGCGGCACCCTTCGCCCTTTCTCGTGTCATTCAACGACGCGAAAAACTTTCCACAACTTCTTCAACAGCATTTACTTTCTCGATAAATTATTGTTTTCCGGAAAAGAAAGCCATTTCAAACAATTTATGGACAGATTTTGGCGTACTCAACTTGAATACTAACTTAGGTCCATACTTTTCACTTTTAGTAATTTATTTCAGACTTTCTCACAAGATGATAATCGTTTCTAATTTAATAAGGTACTTTTAAAGCTCTCAGACAAAACAGGACTTTGTAAAATCTGTATTTATAGAAATAAGACTGAAAATCTGATAGAAAGTTTATCTTGAAAATTGTTAAACTTAACGACCTCGTCACAAGTAAGTGACTAAACACAAAACTGCGATGCGATATTGCGTCGTAAAAATCTGTGAGTTCGCACGACTCATCGCAAGAACTTGCGTTTTGTTTCGCATCGCACATAGTATGGTTACCTGAACCAATGCTTTGCTCCACAAAATCGAACCATAGCAATTCAAATCGCAGCTTTCTGCGATGCGGCTTCGTATCGCATCGCAGTTTTGTGTGGGAGCCCTAACACAATAATCGCAACTGTCAAAGCTCTCTCATAACGTTGCGTCGTCATATCTGCACCCGATGTGTCAGTTAATTAATCAATATCAATTATAGACACACTTACTATAAGCAACTGTACACGTACAAAACATAAATCATATTACCCTTATTCTCTATCAATTCACACGTAAGTATTCTTCGTTACTACAATACTACAATGTATATGTCTATAGCTAGCTAGTCTCCACAGCAAACTGTACAAATTAATAATAAATCATTTCAAACAAGATCGTAGAGCTAGAACTGCGTTCAAAAAGGTTATCTGCGGTATTGAAAGCTCTAACCAGCACGTGTTCAGAAATATGGCAACCATCCAAACAATACAATCTCAAATAACGATCGCTTAATAATATTGACTGCACATTACATAATGAAAGTGATAACAATGTTTTGGGGAAACGGAACGCGTTCGAATTTCGAGTTTTTGAAACAGTGCACGCGCATGTGATCGTTCACAGGGGTGCTCGATCCACGGCCCGCTATTATCGACCAGTTCGTGTGACTGTGGACTATTGTTGTGCAGATGGGGCCCAGAATCTTAGGGGAGACCGCCCCTTCATCCCTACTACTCCCCGATACGAAACAAAACAACACTATCACGCTACAGTCGAAGGGCCCGCGGCTAAAATAATAACAGTCATATGGGTCGATCTTCAAGGTTAAGCAACGCTTGCAGAGGTCAGTCTTTAGATGGGTGACCAACTTAACATACCGAGATTCCACCGTACCTTGGTAAGCCCGTCAAGTCTTTTTTATCGGCTATCTTTTTTAGATCTCAAAAGGCAGGAAATCAAGCACCAGTTTTGTCAGTGCTACCCAATAACTGGGTTACGGGGGTCAGATAGGCAGTCGTTATATTTAAGATACTGATACTTAACTGCTTTCTGTAAGAGTGGAAGTCAACTACAACATTGTTGGGAAAAGACTAGGCAAATTAATAGTAATCCTTTATTATCAGGCAACTAAGGCTTTTAAGCAAAACACATAAAACATCTAACATAATAATAAACTAATAGGCATTAAGATATAAAAGAAAATATAACAAATTATGAACTATTCATTACATTAAATTGATTGACCAACATTCATTCTAAAAAACAGTTCTCTGGTAACAACTCAAATATTTGCACAGGAACAATAAACTTTTAACAACAAATACGTATGAAAATACTTCGAAATTTTTCAAATTAGGAACACGTCGCAGATGTCGTAAAATTTAAATGCTCAGCGTTTTGGGGTGTCGCACCATTTTTTATTTTGTGTTCCCCATTATGGTTTTAGTTCGTCTGGATGTAGACTATGAGTGAATTTAAAGGGTCATTCCTTTTAGCGTGACAAAAGAACATTTATTTACTATTCACTACCGTTAAAATTATTCTTTGTGTCCAATTAAACGAACTATGCGAAAGAAAACTAATAAACGAGGGCTTAAAGTTTGAACAGCGGAAGAAAATTTATGTAACTCACGTAGGATGTATAAAGCGTAGCAGTTAACCTGAATGCTGAAATTCTTTGTTGAATCAACAACGGAAGAAGCGTAAGAATTGTTTTGTAACAACAGTTTAGAGTTCCCATTTATAGCTCTTATTCGTATTATAACAGTAACTGAATCTGTCGTTTAAACATCACGACTGGAACTCGACAACAATAGCCTTAAGCGTGCTAAATATCCGACACTACCTACCTACACTTCTCTCGTGCAAAAAGGTTTTTGTATTGAAATTTATTCCAGTGTTGCATTGCAGTGAACTGCAGCAAGTATGCACGCCTACAGACGCCCGGACGGTGGAACTGGTTTCGCGATAACCACACACACATACATTAAAACGAACGAACAATTTCTACAGAAATCACAAATTCCAATCAACGCCATTATCCTCTCTAATAAGCGACGTCCCGAACTGTCTGCCGTTATTAAATGTTCTTATCATTTCAACTGAGTGTCATTTGATATTCAGTTCACTAATGAACTAAGTTTATACATAAAATTGACGTTAAAATTGGTAGTATCACTTTTCGTAATGTTCTCGTTTCAGAAGTTCATTTGCACAGAAATTTTGATGACAAAGTAAGGCATGCCTTACTCATGAATGTCCGCAGTAATAGAAAGCTGAGGATGCAGTCACAAAGTACACGAGAGCAAACGTGTATTCACATTCAGCCTACAGGTCGCTGTTTACAAAAAAAAAAAACATAGCGTGAACCACAGCCATGTCACAGAAATAACATTTTTATGATCTTTCAAACAGTCTCTTTCATATAACATGGAATGTTACTTACAAGTAGTGGGACGATAAACCATCAATGTTTCTGTTTGTTGCTTTTTCGGAGAGCACACTTAAATTAGATGTATTAAAAGTACTTTGTAAGACTAAGCTACATTATTTCAGCCGAAAGACCACTTTTGGATACGGACCTCCACCAAGTGTTGCCACAACGAATGGTCCTATGCTTCTTGCATCCATTTGTTTCCCGCGATCCTCACCGAATCATCAGTGCATCTTGTGGGAGGCCTTTTAACACTGCGTCTTCCGGTACGAGATCGCCACTTCAGAATCAAAATACCATCGCTCTTAAGCATCAATTGGATTTATTTCGCCATTATCGTGAAACCACAAATGCAAATTAAGATCTATAAATTTCAAATATTTGCCTAATGAATAGCTATTTTATCGAATACTTATCAAGGAGTGGTAAAACAGGCTCTAAGCGCTGCAGCGGCTGGAGTCGTAGCTCCATGTTAACATATACATGAAGTCTATCTAGAGGTACTACGACTAGACTTGGCTTAGGACAATTTACTTAGATTGTATTCAAATGTTCGCGGAGGTGATTCGCAGGCGCAAACACCAACACTTCCAGTTTGTTGTGAATAACCCGAGGTTTCTTGTTGGTACTAGATTTACAACTTTGTTATTAAAGCCGTCACTCGCACCTGTGTCTAATTGGACTTTGTTGTGAGGCATTCGTACAGCTACGTTTTTTATGGCAACTTTTACTGAAAGCGCGGTATCTAGATCTACCCTTATCTCGGAACATTACTTTTGCGAACAATGTACAAGAACCGCAGCGACGGTCGTCTGTTTTCCAGCCATTCTGAACTTTGTGGTTCATTATAAGAGATTTGTAAGAAAAAAAAGCATTTAGCTGTTTATGACTGAGATAAAATTCAGCGGTCTCATTAGTTATTAATTTAATTTTCTTCAAAAGAAGCTAAAGTTTTCCTTTCAGACGTTCAAGTTAAGTAAATAATACTCGTAGTGCTGTAACTTGTAATTTCGCGTTTCATTTTAGTCTGCCTACGGTACGGAGTTAAGACTGCACCTTTTTGTGTAGCGATTCTATTTCAAAAGCGCTGGCTGCAGTTACATTAATCACGTTTGCATTGGACTTTAACGAAGCTGAACCAGCTTTATGCTTAGATACCTGTTCAATTGGCATATTATGTTCTTCTACACTAGGCATACTATCTGTCAGATGTATTATGTCACCGGATAATTGTAAACTCAGTTAGATTGTAATAAATCTTGCCATGTATGGAATTCTCAATGCTCTGTGAATGTGATTTCGAATACAATAAATCGAAATAACGTTTTGTACTTTGTAATATCCAATCCTCTTTAGGAAGGACGACGTAAGTGACGATAGGCGATTTTTTTTTTAAAAGAGTGGGACTTCTATCTCCTAATTAAAAAATATTAATGACAACTAATGCGGCCTTACCATGACGTATTGAAATGTCAATCGTGTGGGTTGGCAAGTAGGATGAAGCTATACACCCTATACGCTCTTTAACACTTCAGTTTAGATCGTAAAATGGATCGTGTGAAGAGCTCGTGGTAAGGCTTCTGATCTATTAGAAAAGTTTCTATAAACATAATTATCATAAAACACTTTTTAATTACAAAAGAAATACCCCTTTCTTCCTGAAGAGGCTCGAAATATCTTTCAGAGTCTTATTGCGTTTACTATTTAAAGTTTATAATTTATAAATTAACGGACCGGATCTGCATTAATGCAGTGACTATTATAAAATAATTACTTATTCAAGCCAGATTGGCCAACAACTTTATTGATACGAAAACAGAACACCATTGATCATAAAGTCTGTATTTTCAAACGAAGTATGTCAGACCCTTTACGATTATTATGTTGTAAAGCTCGCTTTGGCAGTAGAAATCTGTTACTATTTTATTTATCTTGTTTTGAATGAACGGTGTTACAAAACAAGTTGTTGTAAATATGAATTAGAATTATTGTCTAGACCTGATTCGTTTCGGTCAGTTGGGCAAGCCTTTGAACAAAGCGTGGGCGGATTAATAGTAGAAAGTGATCAACGCTTACCTTCAGGTTCAGTATAATGCATTGGGTAAGAAACTGTATCTACAATCTTAGATTAGGTTTTAGCTATTGTTATCTCCAACCTGTAGAATGTTTTTTCTTTATATTATTGATAGACTCGCGTTTAACTACCACCTCACCTGATGGTAAGCGATGATGTGGTCGACGATGGAGCACGCTTGCCTAGAAGCAACTTATTCACTCTTGACTTGAAGATCTCTAAGTCGTAGCTAGCAGGAAACACAGACTTCGGTAAAAAGGTAGGCAGACTTGGCCAACAATCCTGTGATAAGACTGGATAAGACATGAAATACTTGCTGAATTATCAAAACAAACTAGGGCTTAGGGGAGGAGGGTAAATAATAGCCTAAGACCTATTCTCAGAGATGCCAAATATTTACAAAATAATCATAAAAAAGCTTGACAACAAAAAAAATATCACGAGATTTTAATATATTAGTTGAAACTAACCGGACATCTATAGACAAAAGACCGTTTAAGTAAACTCCCACAGTAGTCACTACAATGATTGATGGCCCTTAAATTATCTTGTCAATCGCAGTCACGACAATGGTCATGCGATGTCCATTTAATAACAGAGGACAAAACACAAACAGTTATTGCCTATCTAGAATCAATTACAGGTAAGTACTGCACCGTGGTTCAGTTTAAATATATCGTAGTTTATTTAGAAGTTTCATTGGCTGGTTCGGGACCAGTCGGCCAGGCTCGAGCAGGCTCGGCTGTGGGCGGCGGGCGAGATAACCCGGTCCTTCGCCCGCGCACTCTCGCGCAACATGCACTCGCAGCCTCCACAGCATCGCAATAACTTACGTGAACCTTGTTACACTTCACGATAAGACACGAAGCGAAAAGGATCAATAATTATAATCAAAGATAACGAAATCAGAATGTTTACCTTTACACATCAAGTTTATACCCTCTTTATTCGAAGTTTTAATCCATTTAGTCGAACATCAACTTGTTCTGTTGTTTTTGGATAATTTGGTCTTAAGTATGCAACACCAGTAAACATTGTTTTCCTAACCGAGTTCAACTCGTGAGACATTAAGTCAGTGGATTCCTCAATAGAAGTGCCACATCAATTTATATCAACCTCTTCAGGGCTTGACTAATTTGTGAACTCACAGAAATAAATTCCCATTTTCTTAAACCCTGTTAAGTCAGAGTACTAAGAAGTGATTCAGACGTGTAAACAAAACGACTAACCGCTCGACTTAACTACAAATACAGCATAAAACGTAAACATGAAAATCATCTCTGGCCGTATTGCGTCCACTTAAACAACTCCGATTAGGACACCGCTTTCTAAGGCTATAAATACACGGAGCAAGCTTTGCACACCATAAACAATAATCCTTAACACGATTTGTCACAGTCGGGGCGCACTCGCGACGGTTCAGCGGCGCGCGGCGCGGGCGCGTGCGGGCAGCGCGCGAGAGCGTGCACGCGCGACCATTGCGTCCGCACGACAGACAAAACAGTCGACGAAAGCGCAAGGGCCTTCGCCCCTTCCGAATCCGTGATCGCGCGGCGGGATGCAGCGAATGCTAATACTAAACAGGGTTGTCCGTCGAGCCCGCATCGCTCACTTACGCCATACTCATCCGCTGCTCCGGACTATGGGAAGCAGTTAAATTGCACCATCCTCATTGATTTACTGCCGTATTGAACATTAAAGTGCTAATGATGAAACTTGTTTCTTGTTTAGGTACTGCTTTGATCAGTACTGAGCTTTGAGCTCTTTAGTTCATGATGAAAAAGTTCAAAACTCAATGTGATGTTACGACTTAGTCCATAAATGTGTGCTAGTCTTTAGGAGTTTTATAATCACATAGAATTCCTAGTTCTATAGGCACAGCCCTGACTAGATGATGTATGAAAAACTGACGGCACGGGTGCCATCTGCGCTAGGGAGGGGACCCTTGCATTAGCGGGATGACGTTATGCACTCCCAGAAGGGTTCGCGGCTTATCTCGTTAAATCACTCGCTCCGGGCCTCCGCGAAATAATTTACAGAGGTGTGTGCGGTAAACAGTTTCCTATGAGATAACTACGTTTACCTTTCGGCAGACATGGTTTTACGGCAGATTATGTCCGTTACTTGTCGACATTTACTGAGAAGGGTCCAGAATTATTGCCACGGATTGGATTTTATATGAGATAGGTACAGGAAATGATCCTTACGGAGTTATGCATGTATTCTTATCGGGGAATTTAGGAGTACGCAAATGACACCTTAAATACGCGAGCGAATTTATGAGAGGAATTAAATTGAGTGAATTATTTAATAACGTCCCAATCCCCAATAATACGCATCAAATTCGATATTAATGTCCAGAATTGATGAAAATAATAAATTTATTGAGCTGATGGCTACATCTCGCATAGCTATTAAGCGTATTGTAATATTGGAGGGTGCGTAGACGGCCCTATGGCTATTGCGTCACTTAGAATTCATACTTATCGATTATAATGACATACACGTCTAGCACACGAGCTGTTTATTGCAGACCTAATGGTATCAATTTATTGGATGAATAAAGAAAAAAAAAACGAAATGCGCCGAAGCCAAGTAACATAAAATCAAAACAGGATGAAATATGATGAGGAAATATGATGTTAATAGCAAATGAAAATATAATAGAGATCAAGAAATAAAGAGAAATATTGAATCAATCAATAAATATCGAATCTATCTTATTCAATCAATTTGAAAGTGTTCATGATTTATTAGAAATTGATGCAGAAGAAAAGCCAAAGAGAAAATTTATTTAGATTCTTATTGTGCCTACTTTCATTTTAATGGTTATCATAAATACTCGTGACTTAAACAAAAATGTTTTTAATAACCACAGTTTGTTCTAAGTCAATATTATCTTGAACGTTAAAAAGCTCATAAAACTTGGTAATATGGGTAGGGACAAAAGAAAAAACATGAAGGCCCATGTTGTTGTCGCTGTTTACATGTGTTCACGACGGAGCCGGGGGCGGTTTGAAAGAACAAACACTATAAAGACAAATAAACTGTTGCCAATATTGGGCTACGAAAGTAATAGATGTGCCCATGCATTGTGGGAAGAAATTATAAAACGTTTGCAGTTACATTCACGAAATGTTCATGGAACATCCAATGCTATATATTTGAACATAACAGCCTTAGAAAAATTCCACCACTGGGGCTCAAGCATAGGATAGGATATAGTAGGAGAGGGAATGGACCGTAATCCACCACTCGGACCCAATGCGGGTTGGTGTTAGATGTCATGTTTTCAATTTGTTTCAGTACATGCCGATTTCCTCACGATATTTTCTTTCATCATTCATCTATCTATATATTAAAATTATTAAATTATAGGAGGAGAGGTAGTAGCAAGTTTTTACTGACTAAAATCTACAGTTGCCCTTTGTGAGGACTACGGTCACTCTTTCTAATAATCTGTAGCAGCTGCAGTATTACCGAATGCCATTTATAATATGCCAATTGGCTACTAAAGCGGAGAGGCCAAAAAATGCTAGAGTCCAATAATATTTATTAAACTATCCTTATTTTCTTAGACAGTGAACTTTGACTCATGTTATAAACAGTCTATTTATATCTGCAGCTTCGGAAGCATCGCTCTCCAGAATACAAATCATGCACTCACGCTCACGACGTAGAAATCTGCATTGATATGAATAAAACGAAGAATAGATTCCATATCCTTATTTAAAACAATAGGAACGGTTAAACAGAAACCACATTTACTGGTCTAAGATTTCTATGCATGAGCATTGAGCGGCAAGCAAAATACAAACAAAATAAACGGGGACACATTTCACCCCGCATCAGAAGAATTTGCTGCAGTGCGGCCCACTACGAACTTCAACGAAACGCACTGCCAACTTCGACAATATGTCACAACCAATCCCCAGAACACAAGATATAAATCTACTTCCCCAAATTCTTATAATACAAATCAATTAAAATAACCGATGTTCAAAGTTTTGTAACAATGCGGAAATGTGCCGGCTCAGTTAAGAATCAACTAATTCCCCTTTCGCTTGTAAAACGGATCAAACTATTCGTGGAAGATCTAAAAGCAGAGTGATTTATAATACGAACGTGAGAAAATATGAATTATATTTTTGAAGCGGTGTCGATGGCTGGGGACGATGTAGACACGATAGCGTACTTAGTGAAACATTACGGTAAATGTATACTATACTTACTTACATGGTTTATTTTTTGTTTTCAGTTTTGATGAAGTAACCAAAGATCATCATTCGAAGAACACATGTCATGACATCAATCCATGAACTCGCACAAGACCCGCGTGGATTACGGCCCCTTACAGAGTCTTGGCCTTGAGTCCCAGCAGTGAGAATATTAAAACTCTAAAAATCATGGATATTCATAATAATAAATGTTTTTTTTTGTTTTTTTTTTGTCTCTCTCACCACATATTTAACTTTATTTTATAATTCTCTTTGTATTTTTTTTTTATTTTTCCAATGGTAATTTTAACATTATATTTTAGTGACTTTTTTTAAGTATCCCTCAGCTAATCTGTGAACAGCGGTGTGGGTTACAATATTGTTTATAATATGTTTTGTGCAATATTGTTTAAACTTGGTAGTATAGGTATAAAAAATAAAATAGAGCAACTGCGTATCCAACCTTTGCAATGACCACAACCTGTCTACTTGACAATATACCTTGTTTTACATGGACACATTAATGTTGATCATATCTCAGATTTTAGCGATTTTCAAAAAAAGAAGTGCTCACTAGTTCAGTTGAAACGTGTACTTTCTATAGTATATGCTATGTATCTATGTAGTGTATGATACGTACCTATGTAGTATATCAATGTAAGAGTAGAAATATATTTGGAGACACGATTCTTATCGCCTTTCACACGCGCAAGTTCGAAGTTTGCTATAGGGGTTCGGTACCGATGCGGGCTATTAAGTTTAAGGGAAGAAACAGCAGAATGGCATAGCATTTTAAATCGTATGATAAAGTTTTTGGTACAAATTCAGGGGCTATCGGCAAAATAGAGCATTGTAGGTATGTTAAGTAGCATCACTAATCGCTAAAATACACAATGTATACTTATATAGTTACAGTGTCTAAGCAATTTGGCTTTATGTTGTACTTAAAGGATTTTAACTATGAAAGTATATTAGAATAGAATAGATTCAATTTTATTTTTTGTTTTATTGTATAATAGGTGCCCGGTGCCGGTTTCTGCTCTACTCCTATTGGTCATAGCGAGATATTACATAGCCGATAGAATTTTTCAATAGATTCAACATTAAAATAATTTTTCAAATCGGAAGAGATTACCGTATTCAAACAAACAAACTCTTCGGCTTTAAGTATGGGTAATATTGGTACACCTAGTATAGAAATATAGATTCTATACTGAATTTTCTATGAGGAAACATTTGTTTCTAATCTGAAATATTATTGCACTTAAGCTCTTTGACTGTATGTTCTCAAACTGCATCAGTTTCAACACCTATCTCTCAACATTTCGATTTCAGCCATCCTTTCACCGCTTCAACCGACACCAAGCCTAATAGCAGCACGTATTGTCCATTCCTAACAACAGTTGGATTAAACGAAGCATTGAACTCATAAGGCGTAATTTACGAGCAATAAAGAGTGCAGTTTAATAAGTGGATATTTCAACAGGGACTCGACAGGCAAACTCAAGCTCCGTCGATCGTAAAACGAACCGTCTTGCTCGAAATGCTCGAGTCTGCCGGAGACATTTTCCTATTACAAAAATTCGCTATGGTGTTTCGTGTTTTTGACGGGTTTACTTAAATCAATTTTGGTCAATGAAGTTTACAACTTTCGTTTCTTTTAGATGTTGCTTTGTTTTTTTTTTTTCTGCTTATTGTAATTATAATATGTTACTTTAATTTTTAAGGATATTGTTAAAATCAGAGAAAACGCATTTCAGTGCAAACCATAATTTAATATTAAAAATTTTAAACAAGCACAAGCACGCATCATCGGAAAAACTAAGCATCAAGCTATGTGAACTCAAAAAGCACCAAAACCACATCCCTGAACGAGCTTTGGGTATTTGTGTATGCCATTACCATTAAAGAGCGTAAGAGAATTATGTTTGTTGACGGAATAGACAGACGATAGTGACGAGCGGCGCGAGAGATGTGTAAACAAACAGGCCATGAGACGCCGCGGCTGCTGACAGCACAAACATACCGCAGCATGCAGTAGCGGTCGACTTTCGGCTCGAAATCGATATGTTTTGAAAGGATCATACCATTTGCATAACGGATTATGCTATTCGAGAAGCTGATCGTAATTCTTGTAACGAGATATTTGTTAGTGTTGATCACAGTAGGTGCAAATCCGCAAAAGGTCAAGATTACAACCTTTTTCACGACCATAGGTTAAAAATTGCTCTAAGTAGTAAGCAGCAATTAGCGGAACCTAAAACGGGTGTATGTTGACAGCTTAACGAGAAATTCGAAACGAGCTCTTAAGTTCACACCAGCAACCACCATCCCTAACTTCCGTAATTGGCTGCTCGAGTCCTGGCCCCCTCAGCCCTCAGTAATTGTACACTTATAGCAGCAGGAGACGGAGCCGACTTGTTATTTAAAATGAGCGATGATTCTGTCATCTGTCATGATACCGTTATCTTGGGAATTAAGTTTCGAAGACTTTTCGCATCGGTTACGTACGATTGATCGCGGTGTCAGGAGTCGAGACGAATTTCGTTAATTAGTTTAACCGGTTCAGTCTTGTTTGTAACTGTTATTCTTTCATTTGTTTTACAATTTTTCTTGGCATGATGATGTGTGTTATCGATTCGTGTTACGTCGGTATCCTTTACTCCTTCGAGATTCCTTTGAAACGAGATGCCTTGAAGAATATGAGCAGCGACATGCCAAAATTTTTGACAAATCCTTAGAGAATCGTCGATCTAATATTACATAGCATGATTCAAGAAATATACCAATCGTGTGCGGGCTGTTTTACTTGCGATGGTTCATGCTTATTGTTCAGAATATATTTACAAACATTTTCTTAACATCAAACGAAACTGTATGAATCTAACTAGAAGAATGCATTGTCTACAATTTTAACGATCCTTTCTACCGGCTAAAGTTCAGTAGTAGTAATAATTTGGTTGTTTTTTTTTATGTTTATTTCGTAAATTCATAAACCAGCCCATAGACCAGCAAGATTTACATCAAGATGGGAGAAATACTCCCAAAAAGATACAGTAATGGCCCATCATAATACCACTATCACAACTGTTGCATCACGATGAATGTCACTGCGACATTTGATGTGTTACACAATTTACATCATTATACTTAATGATCTGTTTTAAGTGTTTACTCAGGGCACATAAAAGGTATTCAGTTGATCTCTACGGGCCCAGGCCCTTACATGGCTCGGCCCGGTAAGGAAAGTGGTCCCATTGTATAAACGCCCGCCCTCGGTTGTTCACCTATGTGAAAAACTGGCAGAATTCTAAATGTGGACCGGTCCTCTTTGGCGAGGAATGCACTCACTTTTGCTTTGATGTTGCTTACAAAAATCCGTGTCTTGGAACTTCTTTTGATTATAAGTTTGACTAGTTGGGATTGCTTGTGTTCGTAATCTAAATATTTTGGGTCTAAAATAGAGCTAGCTATTTTTAGACACAAACATTTACTTACTGATTTGGAAAATGCTTTCGAGTGCATTAGTTTAAGGACGATAGTGATTAAGTTGCGTTAAGTAACTCATTAGCCTTATCTATTTTTTTATCAATAGCTTTATGTAGGTAGGTAGGTACTTCCCTACCTGAGGGAGATTACAAATATCGACATTACTTTTTTAATAAAACGTTGATATTACTTGCTTGTTTTCATTATTTTATGCTATACTTACTTATTTATCTAAATAAAATAAATTATTGGACGCATTTTTTTGCCGTGCTGTTACAAACTTTCACAAGTTTTACAACTGTAGCTATTAAAAACTTGAATTTAGAACAATAACAACATTTTTTACTCATATAGAGCCGAGCACGTGTTACCCAGTGAAGCGGGCGACGGCGACGCAACAAATGACAAACAATAGCTTGTTAGCCCTTTGTCGTGAGTCAAGTTCGGGACTCCTGACGTGACATCCTCGCATTGTCTCGCAATCAGGGAAGCATTGACCGGCTCCGGTGTCAAGAGGCCTGAGGGCCGTCAGGGCTACTGAGGGCTGTCAGTGCCCGTCAGTGGCAAACGCCTGTTTATTTAACGTGTAAATAGTCCTTCAAGTCCTTAAGGTGCTCGTTGCTACCTGTTGTTGGTTTTATAAGAGATTTTGAGGTCTTTATGGGCTCATTTGGGTGTTGTTATATTGTGGAACGAGTTGTATTAAACAACTTTTCGTTTGCTTTATATTATTTATGGCGAGGCTTTGATGCATTGAGTGCACCGAGGGTAATCGGTCACGCTACCATAATTATTTTAGTGCTGTTAAGAGAAATTTTGTTGTAAAATCCGTTCTACAAAATATACCATGCTATGAGTTTTAAGGTAAATGACCGTTCGGCCAGACAGCCGACAGTGGAAGTACCTACTTGGACATTTCGCTTAAACCATAAAACATACAAAGCTGCAACGCGAAACAAGGCGAACAAACATCGATTTCACTTCAGCTTCTACAAAACGTTGCCAAAGGTAATGTCTCCGTCCCAAGATCACGTTGCCAAGTGCAGTCTTTGTTTACTAACATAGAACATGAGTAAACCTGCAGCACATCTCGGCAACTCGCCAATAGAGGGCGCTAGTCAGAAATAGACATGTCATTGGGCGGCCAGTACGCGAGAATTATGGCTTTCTCCACGGTAGGCATTTCCGATCTTCCGACTAAATTAGAGATAAGCTTAAAAGTTTATGTAGGTACTATATTTAATGAAAATTGTGCCTTAACATTTTTTATTGCGTGTTTAGAAAAAATCTACGTACGGATTAATTTAATAGTTTTCGAAATCATTAACAACTTTATTATTTTTTATTTACAATATAGGCAATTTTTTTTCTCAAACACAATAGAATTTCAAACTTTTACCAAAATTTTATAATATTACCTAGACTAAGTCTTCTGATAGAATTGGCAAGATGTGGTTTGGAGCCGGGACCAAAATGGAAAGAATAAAGAGAGACCTATGCTCAGTAGTGGAATAGTACAGACTAGATAATATAGTAAATTAATATCTAATACTAAATTAATCTACGCTCTACTAGTTTCTAGCATATTGCATGTAACCCTGCAAAGTAGCTTATGTATTAGATAGGTAGGTACTACCTAGGTACCTACTACCTACCTTTAAACGGTTTAGTAAGATAGGTACATTTTATAATAAATCTAAAATCTATACTAGATTATGGATTAGCTACATAATTAAATGAGTTTCAAAGCGGTTTAAACTTGGAAACAGATTTATTTATAAATGCTAACTTCGGAGCTCGGGCGTCAAATGTTCGGAACTGAACACGAAAATAATTCTGAACAGTTAGTGAACTTTGAAACAGGCTACTAAGTTCAAACTATCGTGTGCAGAATACTGAATTTAGATTTATTTCGTTTTAATAACAAATAATTGTAAAAAAGTAGATTATTATAAAACAATAACATTATAAGTTATACGATTATGTAAAAATATAAGTACTTACTTAAACTTATAAACGTATAATTTTCATTATGACTTAGCTGAATGTACCTTCCAAATTAAAGTTATTGGTTTTCGTACTAAAAATAAATATGTGTAAATTAAAATAAATACAAGTGATATTAAGTTTATAATAGAATAAATCCGTAAGTATCTACCTAAGTAGTTATGTACCTACCTACCTACGTGACTGTTGTGATTGACGCAAAAAAAATATCATTCAAATAGTCTTACGTATTGTAGAATAATCTTCTCCTTATTTTTAGAAGTTAGATTCCTTCTAAAAAAAGAAAGAACATAATTTATTCATCTTTTCGAAAGTTATAATTAACCGTGCATCGAAAACTTAAATTAAACTTGTATAAGAGCCATCTAGCGTTCAGTAACCACATCTTTAGAGTTCAGTGTTAACCAGTAGGTACCAAATTCAAACTGCGTCACTAGATGGCGTTATATCAAAGTTACGTTTGTAGAATTAAATCATAAAAACGTAATTAAATTATTTCCAAAATAATTAAAAACGTAAAAATTAATAAAAATAAACTTACCTATTCGCTGTTAACGTCGTCATCTCGACGTTATTACCGCACGCTGTTAAAATTTCATCGCAACTGCTGCCACCTGTTATGCGTTGCACCGCACTCAATGAAACATCCTCGCTTGAATTTTTGCCGACGTTCGAAGCATTACTGCTAGATGGCGCTGTTCTTTGTTTGGTTGCTTGTTTATGTCTACTAAGCGCAAAAAATAGTGCTAATACTGCTTTTAGTTTCGCATCCCGGATGTCCGCTGCTGTTACTTGTTCTAGTCCCTGGACTTTTTGTGCGTGAAGGAAGTCCAAACAACACTGAACGTTTTCCAACTGCAAAGAGAGAAAAGAGTTCATTAAAATTGATACAATTTTTTTTTATAATTTATTAGGAGTATTTGGGCCTGCTGTGGGAAAGGTAAAGTAGGACAATAATTCTACAAGATTACTCTGTTGCTAGGTGGATTACCTACATTTCATTAAAATTAATGAAATAGCATTATGATATCGTTTGTTTGTTAGGTGATAACAAACAAACGATATCATCAATTCAAACCGTCTATCGATCGTAAACTATCATAAAGATCGACACCTTAACTACAAAAATGGTATCAGTGCACAAATTCGCAATCGCAATGTGACCGTATTATCAACGCTATTAATTATTAATAACACGAAGCTTTTACGTGTGTTGTTGCTATTGTATGCGCACACGCTTCCGAAGTGACACGAGCTGCGTGCCGATGAGTTTATCGCTTTACGATAGTCCTTGAAATATCAAATAGGTGTTTGGACAGTACGTGCACTTATTTCACGTGTTATTTAGGGACTGATGTCAAATACTTTGGTTGATTCTGCTGGCATTTTTCTTATCTGCTGGCATGAAGCGGGGAGTTTTGTCGCCACATTTTCTGACGAAAATAACGAACGAATATTAATGTATGAATAAACACCTGACAGCTCAAACTATCACTAACTTTAGGTGTGTTTATATTACCCTGATGTATACGACGAATCATAGACTGGTATCACTAATTTTACAAACGTAGGAAGATGCATAGGTACTGGACAAAGATGTATAAGACTAGTAATAAATTTCCTACGGTGGCTGACAGTGAAAGGACTGAACGGTCACCGTTCAGTAGTGAGTTTATTAGTAATTTCTATGCACAAGAACCTAGGAACTGTCTCTCGGCTCG
Organism: Mythimna lalbum; assembly: GCA_949319445.1. Lineage (NCBI taxonomy): Eukaryota > Metazoa > Arthropoda > Insecta > Lepidoptera > Noctuidae > Mythimna > Mythimna lalbum. The sequence goes on along the minus strand of OX439346.1, from coordinate 15,537,607 downwards.
TTGTGAATAGACTAGGTACCTGATCTAAAACCTCCCCAAATTCTAATAAATCAGTAACGTGGTCTGGAGTATGTAGCTAGTTTGTTTATAACCCATCATCCACATTATGTTCCTCTGAAGGAGATTCCCAATGTCCGGCTTCCTCCATAAACATGAAGGAACCCGGACAGTGGGAATCTCTCTAACAGAAAAGTAATTTGTCTGTTTAGACAAATTTATGACTAGTCTTATATATCTTGGCCCGGTACCTATACATCTTCCCAAGTTTGTAAAATGGGTGATACCAGACTATGATTCGTCGTATAAATCTAGGTAATATAAGCAGACTTAACGTAAGTGATAGTTTGAGCCATCAGGCTTTTATATTAAACTAGCTTTTGCCCGCACGGCTTCGCTCCCGCTCTTCCCTACTTTACTTTACTATACCCTACTTTACCCTACTCTACCCTACTCTATCCTACTCTACCCTACTCTTCCCTACTCTACCCTACTATACCCTACTCTACTCTACTCTACCCTACTATACGCTACTCTACCCTACCAAACTTCACATAAACCATCTACTAAATGGTCCGAACAAAGCCCAAAAATTTGGTTTGGATAGGTGAACCCGTTCTTGAGTTATAAAATAACAACGAAAAGTGGCATTGATTTTTATATATATAGAGGAGATCGCTCGCTCTAAAAGATAAAATCTTAAAGCTCTACTAGTGCTTCACATTCTATACCGTCTACAAACAAATACCGCAGAAAGTCAGGAGCCCAAACAACATTGTAAACACACAACAAAATAACAAGCTTTTGAGGCTTCCAGAATCAATGGGTGACCTTAATTTGACATGTTGAACAGGTACAAAGCAAGCATCGCTCGCGCACGTTGCGACACGGCGGCGGTCGGCGCCGGCCCTTAAAAGGCAAGTCTCCTGAGCTCATAGGTCACCGGCACAACCACTGTAGCACTGGGTCCCGGCGACCGCCGTTGTGGACCTACCCTAGCAAGATCAGGGTTGGCTGACGAAAGATATGAACTAGTTTCAGAATACAAATTGTATGTACGTAGATCGATGTGGTTTATGAATGTGGATTAAGTAAGATCTAGTTTTGTCCGGAAATGTGTAGACGGTCGTGAATACTATGGATGCAAGAAGCATTCCTCTGCATCGGTTCATTCTGGAGACACTTGTGGTAAGCCTATGTCCAGCAGTGGACGTCTTTCGGTAGAAGTGATGATGATGTTTAAATGCTGAAACATTTTTTTAAATCTTTATTAAGGAGCTTTGTCTCAATTTAGATTATGTCGCTCCATCGTAGCCAAATTTTGTGTTATAGTTTATTTTAAGTGGTTGTGATAAATTTTGTACAAGATTCTTGCCTCGTCTGACGTAGGCTTTGCTAATATGTTGTTGAAAATACCTATATCTAACATATTTAAAGTGCTAATTATATTTCTCCTGAAGAGACAAAATTTACACATTTACTTAACCTTTAAGGTTTTTTTTTTTTTATTTAGCCAGTGGCTTTACCCGAGTGAAAGTAGAAAACTATCCCAAGGGACCATACTCCCGGGGTATGGGACATGATTTACTCGTGTGCCAATTATTTCATCTAATTCTATTTAGCCGTGTGAGCGTAGAAAAACATTTTTTCATAGCAAGTTTTGGTAGCTCGGTATACCTACATGATTAATATTCGTCAAGACGAATCATACGAGCCAAAACTCTATGAGGTTGTGTCGTTTAACTACGACGTTCCTTCCCATAGACATCTTCCAGTTTCATCATCAGATCAGCTCCATGTCATAATAATTTTGCGTTGTCATCTGATTTACACGTGCATGCGAAATTTCTGCTAAATCGGTAACCGGGAATTGGATCAAATTTAATTTGCAAGATTTGATGACAGACAAACATCGGAACAGGTGAAACTAAATAAAAGCTTGTAACAAACACACAACCTTTCAGGTTTTATAATATTAGTGTGATTACAACCCAAATCAACATATATTATGTTTCTGCGTCTCCTACAACTGAATGAAATTTAGTGCCACTTAATATCCATGCGAAGCTTTACTAACTGCCGACATGAGGTGTTACTTAATAGGTGCTGCGCTGATGTTTGCATCACAATAGACTCGTTACCGGAGAATAGTCTAGGACTGAGAATACCGTAGTCTGCTGTTTTAATTATCTTTTGTGTGACCAGTAAATTCGTATCAGATAAAAGAATATCTAGTAGATTTCGATACAAACTGTCAGTGGTAAACACAAATTTCCACATGTATCAAACGACGTTTTGTCAATACAAATAAATAGACGGAGGTTGAGCAGCGACTCGTGGGAGTCGCTTAGTACCCAGCCTGATACGATAAATACAATAAATTGTGCCGAGGCCGAACTCGCGCACTTTTTCACACTCGTGTGGAAAACAGTCAATTGCGTGCCTAAAAGCGGTAGGGATAAGAGCGGGTTTTCAAGTAAGTGTATTGAAAAATGTTTTTATAAGACGACTAATTAAACGCACCTTTACCAAAAAATCTATCAGATTTGGAATTTTATATCTACCTTATGTCACATTTTAGCCATTGTATCACAGGTGTGACGGTATTGTTATATTTTGACACGCAATACGATTTTTCTATTGTCACTCACTGATATTTGAACCATAACAGAACCTCAACAAAAACCGCTTTTTTGCCAGCCCTGAACACACGTGAAGTACAGCAGATCTGTGTTATGGTAACATATTGTCTTACAACTGCTATTTTGTATCTTTTGTGTGTCTTCTCACATCCCGCAGGAACAAATGTGGCCCTCCCACGGCCAGATATCGTGACAAAGCATCCATAAAGAAAAAGAAAGATTTCTGATGTTTCATTTGAAACTGTTGCGTATGATTGACGTTGAAATAATGATATGTCGTGTTTGGCAAAGAAATTATGATGAGAGTTGACATTGCCACCCAGTTGTAAAAATTTTGAAGATACAGTTTAGGCGTATGATTCAGTTTCGTAATTATTCATTTTGTAAAATTCGCAAACCAAGGGAAGAAATTCGTAGAATGTTATTACAGAAGTTAAGACTTTCCTTTATATGTATTATTCCCACCATGGTCTTTATGCCCACAATAAGCAGTGTCATTTCCTGCCAGGACTCCATAGTCCCGAAATCCGACTCCTATGAATTTTGCAAATTCAGTGAATCCTAATGCCTACTTTAGTTATCCTAGATGCCAGGATTGCGGAATTGTTGTAAAAAGTCACCGTAGTCCTAGAACGCAGAGGGCAATTTAAGGAACACGATTGAGACTCAGCAAAAGTTTGATACTCCTTCTCGCTCGAGAAAAAAGAAAAAAAGAGTTAAAAAAATTACGTTTGATCTATGGCAGCCCCCTTAAATATTTATTTTATTTCTTTTTTAGTATTTGTTGTTATTGCAGCAACAGAAATACATCATCTGCGAAAGATTCATGTGTACAAATATCACGGTACATGAGATACAGCTTGATGACAGACGGACAGCGAAGTCTTAGTAATAGGGTCCTGTTTTATCTACGGAACCCTAAAAAAGAAATAGATGATACATTCAAAGAAGTAGACAGAAGACCTTAAAACAATGTAAAAAAAATATTCTAAATGAAGTCCTTGTTCCCAATAGAGCCACAAAACGTTATTGGGCCAACGAGGTCACAATTTACAAAGCTGTCAGAATTTGTAGATTGCAAGCATGTACCGCTCAGGATTGAAATTGGCTTAGGTACAGAAATAGAATGAGAAAATTGTCTCAATTATGTCACTGCGTTACTTCAATTACGTAGGAAACTGACAGACGGAGGAAGTGTATTGTTGGTGTTTTATTGTGCACTGGCGCGCTTTGTGGTGTTTTATGTTTTAGCCAACTTGAAGTAGGTAATGATTATGAAAAAAAATTTTTTGGATTCGAGATTTTTGGCTTTTTCTGAGAAATTTACTATAATAATGATACTTTTTTTTACACCATCAGAAAATAGAGATTTTAACGAACAAAAAACCTAGCGAAATTATTAAAAAAAGAGATATTTTGACGTGAGAATTTTCGATTAAAATTAGGGTTCTTTTTCGATATTAAGTCAAAATGAAGGTGAAAAACAAATATTTTAAATCAAAAAAATTACAGTGTGTCTGGGACATAAAAAGGTAAGTTTCCATTTAATTTCGTGGAAAAAGAATAATTTTTGTAAAAGATAAAAATAAAAAACCAAAAACTTAGTTATTTGAATTTTTCACATACATGTTGGCAACTTCGTGGAGCGCGCGCCATCTGTTGTTGGCGGCCGGAATTACGGGCGGCGCCTAGCTAGCCGTGAAGTTAGGATCGAACCACCGCTGCTGGTGGTGGGGATGAGACAACGGCTGGCAGCTCGCTTGGCGCGCTCGGGCTCTTTGACTCGGGGACCGCTCAACGAACAACATCTTCTCTAACTTCATTTATTGTTGTAGATTATTATTACTGTTTATGATTTGTGTGAAGTGTTAACTGATTAGTTTACTGATTTAACCAAAATTAGTGTTAATAAAAGTTATTTTAATAAATTGTCAAAGTTAACGTAATAGTTTGATTTATATGCTAGAATTTATTAAAAGTGTTAGGCATTTTAAAGTACCCACATTTAAAAAAATAAGCGAAGTGAAAATCGTGTAGTAGTGGCTAATTCGATAATATACATTTTGAGGTTATGTGAAAAAAGTGTAAATACAAAAGTTGTAGATCTTTTTATTATCTACAACTTTGCAATTTAACTTTTTTACATAGAACTTGTAGTTTTGTCGGAAATCGAAATAAACTGTTTTTACTCTTCACACACCCATCCTTTTCCCGACCTCAGATCGCCCGTAATTTATTTTCCTTTAGTTTTTGTTGTATTTTCTTCCTTTTTCAATAGGTTTCATACTACTATGATTTAATTTCGTTTCAAAAATTATCGACCCTGGTCTATGGTGTGATTGCCAAAATTTGAAAATTTCACCGATATTTCTATCGGTGAAATTTTCATGCTGCTATATTCCTGAGTGACACAGACTATATTTTGTGTACGTAGACGAAGCCACGGGCAAAAGCTAGAGGAAGTATAAAGCTATTCCATCAAAAAATCGCTTTCCGAATTCAACATTTGTAATCGCTGTTTCTTAATCAAATTGGTCTTTAACTTATCAATGATCCCATTCAACTGTGTTTCACTTTCCAAACTAAACACGAAACATTGACTAGCCCCCGTCCGTTGGGGCAGCCCATTTCCTTTCATTGACTATTACCCTCGATAAGATAAGCCCGCAGTTTTGTTTTCCTGTAATTTCCCTTATCAGGATGAAAATGAAACATTTGCATTAAGTAAAACAGCAAATGTTTTGTTTACATAACAGTGTTTAGTATTTTCGTCATCAACTTCCTGCCCTTGTCCAGTGTTATTTGGTGCTGGCGCAAAACGTTTTCTTTCCTTTAATATCACTCCTCACAGAATTCATCTATCTTTTCTTTGGCTTTCCTGGATGGATGAACCCACCTAACAAACACAACTAACGCCATAACTGCTAACTAAACGATTCCCTTTCAACTTTTCAGTCACCGGAGCCACTTTCAAACTTCCGCTCTTGATAGACTCATTTCTCAATTTATCTATTCTCGTCACACCGAACATGTTACTTTTGTCTTGTATTCTTTTCATTCGTAAATCAGTAGCCACTTTTATTTTTTTAAGAGAGCAGGAAAGTTATTGGATGATTACACCAATCATCCATTAATTATTTCTGCTCCGGATGGAGTGAGAGAGTGAGTGACTTTTACTGACTATACTGTAACCCTCTTGTGTTTTTCCAGTTGCCTTTCAAACGATCCCGTAGCCCTGGTTAACTTCAACCCTGATGTGCTCAATCAATGATGCTGATATCGCACAACCAGAACAACACTGCACTAAGTCTGAGTGTCCAAGAGTGTCCTGCACATTGCATGTAAAGAAGCACATCTTCATCTTTACATGCAATGTGCAGGACACTCGCAATAACTGTCACATAACATGAGATAACGGTTTTTCGTCGATTCTGAAAAATGAGCTATTTAGACTTAGTGCAGTGTTGTTCTGGGTGTGCGATATTTTTAACGCAGCAGCGTAGCCATACACGCTAGGGTATAACTGATAGGTTTACCTGCACAGTCATACCTGCCAGGTAAGCTTGTGTTAAAACTTGCATAGTTGTGCAACATACACGCTCCGGTTTACCTGTAAAACTCAATCAATCTATGCTCAACCTATAATGAGTTTTAAGCAACTTTACCTTAAGACTACGTATAAGGATGTACGTAATGGTTCCTTTCAGATTTGTTCAGCCATGTGCTATGTGGATCCTAATATTCCTGGGGCCTTACTATGATCTGTTTAATGACAGCTGCGTGAGCAAAAAAAGGGAATTGAGCTATACACCCAATGTAGCTCTAACCCTTTAACAGTTCAGTTTAGGTCATCAAATGGATCGTGTTAAGAGCTAGATGGGTCTAGCCAAAATATCTACCAGCCTCAAGAAAAATGTCCTATGAATCTAACATTCTAACGAAGATACCTTCACCGGTTTCACAAGTTCTCTCTGAACGGTATTTCGAAACACTGAAGAGTTATTTCCGTCTTGAAACTGAAACAGAGCTTTTGTAACTCTTCCTAAATGAGCTATTATTAGTAACGTCGGTATTAATTATTTCGACACTTTTGACTTTTGGAATAAAAACTAATTAATGTTACAGTATTAGTTTAACAAATCGCTTCAGTTAATGGTAAAACGCCTCTAATCAAAACTGATATGAAAAGTTTAAGAAATATTTAAAAATCACGAAAATCACTAATGCTGGTGTGCTGGAAAAGATTTCTGTAGAAATAAGCTCTTCCTCTGTACCACTTTTTTCTGTTTCCTTCTTCTTTTATTTTTACCAGACTTCCAAAAAGGAGGAGGTTCTCAATTCAGTTATTTTTTTTATGTTTCTTACCTCAGAACTTCGTCGTTTATGGATTTGCAAATGCAAATTTATTTTTCTCCATATGCTTTTTTACAAACAATACCGACAAACACCGACTTCCGAAATTAAAGTTATTTTGATCGTTTTAGTGTTTTTTTTTTTTTGTGAAGTCGGTTATTTGTAATATGTGTAATGATCTAAGGGCATACCATGATGTAGGTATTAGAAGGATGAAAAGGAAAGTGATGGACCTGTATAGGGTGTTAACTAATTATTATTAAATAACTATTGTTTCTTCAATGGCACTTTGCCTTACACTTTAATTTCATTCGAGCAATACCGCAACCGTGGCATCTAGGACATCTACCTTAGGCATTACAATCAAGTCTACTATTTACATATTTGGTTACATCAACGGCAATAAACAACATCTCTGATGAACATCTAGACGTAGCCTTAGGGCGCTTTCAATTTATGCGTACTGCAACCGGCCGGCTGCCGCACGTTTACTGTGCCGCAGCCGGCCGGTTTCATCCGAGCCCAACGTCGATGGGGTTGTGTCGTTTAACCAAGTTCCTATAGCCACCTTCCGGTTCTATCATCAGATCAGCTCCTTGCCATCATAATTTTGCATTGTCATCTGATTTACACATGCATGCAAAATTTCAGCTCAATCGGTAACCGGGAAGTGGGTTAAAAATTTACAAGATTTGATTACAGACAAACATCGGGACAGGTGAAACTAAATGAAAGCTTGTAAAGTACGATCGTCCGAACACAGTACGACTAACGCACCGCATCTGCACTGCAGCAGGCCGTCAAAAAACCGCATAAATTGAAAGCGCCCTTAGTCCACAAACGTGACAAATCTACCTAACAGCGCACAACCGAATCGTGCGCAGATCGATGGGGCAACTCTAATTGGTCTTCGTTTATCGTACTACAATTAGATTTCACTTGAGAATGAGAAATCGTAATAATATCTGACCTATTGCGCAAACAGATTGGTGTAACAATAAATAAATCACGTACATCAAAACCTGTTGGTATCGTCACGCTTGTAATTAACGAGGGATAAGCAAAGGTGGCAATGACTTAAAAGTGCCAATGGGCAGGGCACATTGCTCGCAGAACAGATGGCCGTTGGAGCCGGAAGGTTCTGGAGTGGCAACCGCGTACTGGAAGACGCAGCATTTGAAGGCCTCCTACAAGGTGAACCGATGACCTGGTGAAAGTAGCGGAAATCCAATGGATGCGGGACGCGCAGGATCGTTCGTTGTGGCGACACTTGGGGGAGGCTTATGTCCAACAGTAGACGTCTATCGGCTGGATGAATGAATATTTTGGGAGCCAATTTTGTTTACAAAAGGTTTCACTTTCATCATCATCTTCATCATTTCAGCCAAGTAGTCCACTGTTGGGCATAGACCTAGTGTTGCTATAATAATCGGTCCTGTCCGTCTCGCATCCATCTGATTCCCGTGACCCTCTTTACGGAACTTTCCCTCTCCTAGAGGGGAAGCCCAAGTGCCAGCAGAGGGAACATTATAGAGACGATTATGCTAGTTATGTGGGTAAATAAGCCATAATATTTGGAAAACATGAACCAATGACGAAAATTACTGTTAGGTAGCTTTTCGTATCGCTCAGTGATACCACTTAGTCTTTTTTTTTAGGTGCGTAAATCATCCAATGACATACCCCGCTCTTGGGCAGAGTGGGAGATAGTGTCAGACTTTTAACCCTTCAGATACCGTCAATTAGAAACACAATAGTAAGACAATAGATGCGCGGCCACCGGTGGTCGCTTGGGGATTCATGAATTAAAACCCACTCCTATTCCATCTTTGCCATTGTTCCAGGCTCCCGAGGATCTCTTTCACAGCACTCATGCCCCAGCAGCGCGTGGTACACTACGCGCCGACCTAGGCTCGGTCCGGACGATTATCGGATAGTTGGACGGCGAGCTACCCATTGCTCGCCATCGCGTGCCTACGGTGGCCGAAGATCAGGATCGGAATCCCGGCGGCAAAGACGCGAGGGCCATTGCCACGCGCGTGCGGCCACCTCCTTTGCTAGCATTTTTGCTTCGCAGAAGGAGGCCACCACCTGCCACTCTTCGCTCCGGACCGATACTACTCAGCCTGTAAAGGTCTATTCTGGAAGAACCACAGTTCCTTTATAATTAGCCATACAAGTAAAACCGCTGGAAAAAGCTACATTATATTTGTATCCTAGCGACATTTATGTGATCCAATTTGATTAGACTTCTTTTTTAGTCATAATACAAAGAAACCAACTAAAATACACCATTTCCGTTCTGTAAAATACTTGACATTATTGCGATAATTAATCAAAAATTGTTAGCCATTTCATGACTTCTTAATTACATTTTTACACGACTTCTCACACTTAGTACCCAAATCATTAATCATTTGTAATGTTTTCATTTACGCGTATACCACACAAGCTGTCTGCCACAGTTTTAGCCGCGTCTCTGGTCACTGCCTCGTTCCTATTGACTGTAGCGTGATGTTATATAGCCGATAGTCTTCCTCGATGAATGGGCTATCAAATACTAAAATCATTTAGGTAGGTATAGCACGTTCAAACAAACAGACTGATAATCATCATCATAATAGTTGCAGGCGTTATTTTGCCCGAAAGCTTGACAACTGACAAACTGGACACAATGTCAGAAATAAAATTAAAAACTCAGTTTCAGAGCCACCTAACGGGTCCAGTTTTAACTTCAAACCATCCCAAGATACACACAAAATTACTGTCAAATCGGTCTAACCGTTTTGGAGAAAATAGGTGACAAAATACACAGTTGTACAGAAGAAATATATTATATCTATATCTGTACTAATACTATTATAAAGAGAAATTATTTGATTTTTTGTTTGTTTGTTTGTACACTACGATTTAACTCAAAAACTACTGGACTGATTTTCGAAATTCTTTCACCAGTAAAAAGCTGCTTTATCACTGAGTAAATTAGGCCTATACTTAAATATATTTTCTTGTGAGGGAAGCCGCGACAAAGCTAGTAGGTATATAAAGATATAGATAAGTGGTTACATGTTACATTATGCAGGCATTGTATCCGTGGCAGGTTAGCGCGAATTAGCTAGCGTAATACTGAATGGCACCATGTGTCGCTGCGGTCACGACTGCGAATGTGTTGCGCCATCATTTCCCATGGGTGTCGTATGCAACCACGAGGACCTGTCACGGTGGTCTGCGGAGAACACTGACGACAATGGTACAGACGGAAGATTTCACAGGTCATTATCGAATAAAGGTTTTTTTTTTATAAACAGGAAATATTTTTCATTTTGTAAGTATTATATTTGTAATGTCAAAAATTACTGGACTGTTACTACTTTATCACTGAATGATACAGACACACATTAACTACTTTTACGCGGATAAAACCGCTGGATAAACCTATTTGATTATAATATTAACTTGATTGTATTAGATCTCATCAATAAACATGAGAAAATACAGTTATTTTTTTAATGAATTTATATTGAACCGTCTCTTAACTGTAACAAAGTATCTTGTTAGTCATATTTCAATGAAGCGGAAACATTATATCGTATCAGTTGGTAAGTATATGCTATCATTATCTACTTACTAAATTTTTTCTCGATATTAGCTCTTACGTAAAAAAAAGAATTCATTGTTTAACATTGTAAAAACCGACATTCACTTGATAACGAGAATCATCAATTGACAAATCGACAATCGTCGAGTACATAATCGCTTATCGTCAGTTGAGATAGTGGTTAAGCGCAAGCCTATCAATCTACACTAATATTATAAAAAGTTAAAGTTGGTTTCTATGTTTTGTTGTTTGTAGGAGGTTATCTCTGAGGACACTCACACGACGTCGCGTGGCGTGGATCAAGTGTAGCTCTAGAAATCTAGTTTCCATCTAAAGTATATGGAGAGCGACGGGCCCAGATTGGCTACGTGGCCCACGTGTGAGCAGTGTAGTTCTTCTACCTTTATTAAGTTCCAATACCGCACGCCTCTTCCTATTAAATGCAAGGTGACATCGTGGCACTCAAAGACAGGCTCACAATAACCGAAGACAGATTGGGACAGTGTGTGGAAAAGGAAGAAAAAGGCCTTCACCCAACAGTGTGAGTGTGTGACATCATGCACCGATTAGATTACGTTAAGTTAGGTATTTTTATGTTACATCCTCAAAATCACCCGAAGCCTCGATGTAGAAAAACGTCACATTCATCGCATCAAATATCGTAACAGTTTTATTACAGCGCAGGTAGGCCCTAAAACCAGAGGAAAGTATTTAAATCCACCGTGCGGCAGCCGAGGCACGTGCCCCGCTGATCGGCACGGGCGCAAGCTGAGCCCTTTGCCCTTCGCTACGCCAGATAGGCGTAAAAGCAAAACAAACTCGTTTTATAGACCTGAATGCAAATGTAGGTTATATATTCTTAAAATAAGAATTTACACTAATATTATATTACCTATTATTATATTTTTACTGAACTGGACTTATTTGGCGTAGGTATGAGACACACATGATAGTTTTCTTTTTTTATCTTAAATGTCTATATGTTGTTTCAACATTGTGCATATATCTATGTGTGCCAAATAAAATATTTTTCTAATATTTATAAAATAAATTATCCTGCACACAGAAAACTTTTTATCCCGGTTTCCTTGGACCAATTTTCTACTTTCAGAATATACACGGATACCTACGGATGGAGAGGCAGAGGTGCCAAAGGAATAATTGATAGATTCTGTATGGAATGATTGAATAACAAGCTTTGAATGAAAATCATTTTTTCATAGCAAGCTTTTATAGCTCGGCCATACCTAATATACCTAATTAAATAATACTCGTCAAGACGAATCATGTGAACCCTAATTCGATGGTGTCGTGTCGTTTAACTACCAAGTTCCTATAGCCACCTTCTGGTTCCATCATCAGATTAGCTCCATGTCAAAATAATTTTGCATTCTCTAATTACATATATATAAAATAATTCACATGTCAAATTATGAAAATCTGTAACTGGGGGAAGTGGATTTTGTAAGATTTGATTACACACAAACATCGGGACAGATGAAACTAAATAAAAGCTTGTAAAAAGAGAGAGTGAGTAGAAGGCGATCTCTTACAAAGAACTGTTCAGCAGCAGATATTGAAAGGATGGAATGGAAGAAGATGACACGTATCGTCAATACAAACTAACACGGAACAAGAGTACGAAGGTGATAAAGTTAAAGACGATTTTGATCGTATTCGTTTATTTGCAAGGCCATCGCCTACTCTCGTCAAAATAAACAGCTATTTCCTCTCATCTTCAGCAAAACCTACACCCACTACCTCCGCTGGATAGCAGACATCTTTGAATAACATTTCAGTTCTAGAACTAAACAGTTCTATTAGCCTATTTATCGCAGTATTAGCTCTCAAGGCTCTATTAATGTTCAGCAGATTTGTTAGATAAACAATGATGATTGATGATCAATCTCAATCTTGATACTCAAAGTCAATCATGATCATAGAACTGATCTAAATAAATAATAGAATGGACTCTAGAACGCAAAAAGTAACTAAAAGAATAAGGTCGTGGGGTCTTTGGACTGGAACCGCGGTCCTAATTACGCCCTGTAAAAATAATTATTTATTTTGAGTAGAATTTAGGGACCACAAAAAAAAATTAGTTTAATTACAAAAAAAAACCTATTATTTGTGGTCCCAAAATACTACAAAATAACAAATATTTTTTTGGGACCGCAGTCCCGGTCTTAAAAGCCCCACGACCCAAAGAATACAGTTTTTTTTTAGATAGTGGACAAACGCAAGCCATAGACTCGCATTGGATTATCTCACCTTTGGTGGATTTTAGTCAGTAAAAGTCTGATACGTCATTTCACTACGATTTCTCCACCCAAAATAAAAATGAATATCAATGCCGTGCTAAAACTGTGAATGTTACATTACTTTCTATATTAACAGTATTTAGCGTTTGTGTCGTACATAAATATACTTGCCTGTTTATTACTTTATGACTTGATTGCCGAGGTTTATTGCCAGTTATGACAAAGGGCCAGAAAGTATTACTTTCTATTGTACACCAAAACAAGTTATAATATTGTTCATGTACTATCGAAGACACTTCCGCCTAACCAGCATTTTTTCTTGCACTCGAAACGAAAACTTCAAAGGGTTTGGTTTAGCGCCACGCCAGGATTCAAGCGAATATGTTTTAAGTGATAATAGGAAAATGGCTACCCTCGAAGTTTCTTTCCGTGATCGCATCATGAATGAAGATATCCGCAGGAGAACCAAGGTCGACTACATAGCCCGAAGAATCGTCAAACTACAACAGTGGGCAGGGCACATTGTTCGTAGAACGGATGTTCGATGGGGCTGAAAGTTTCTAGATTGACAACCGTGCTCTGGTAAAGGTAAAGGTGGACCCATGAACTGGTGAGAGTCGCGGAAGTGCGGTAGATGCGAGACACACAGGACCGTTCGTTGTGGCGACACTTGGGGAGGCTTATGTTCAGCTGTGGACGTCCTTCGGCTGAATTAATGATGATGATGATGATGATGATAATGACAGAGATAAATTGAAATCAACATTGCGATTTCTCCTTTCGCGCCAAGCCTTGGCACAGGCCATGGTCCGCAGCGAGGAGGAGTGGCAGGCGGTCGCATCCTTCTGCGTAGCAGTAATGCTAGCAAAGGAGGAGGTCGACCGTAGCAGGCAACGGCGCTTACAGCGCCCTAGCCGTCGTCGGAATTCCGATCCCGATTTTCGTCCACCTTAGGCGCGGGCTTGCGGACGGCGAGTAATGGGTAGCTCACCGTCCGGTAACCGACCAGAGCGAGCCTAAGACGTCGACGGCGCGTATCTTTCAACGCGCGCCTCATGGAGTTGTCAGCAAACCGTAAGGGCCTACTGGGGCCAAGGGTTTGTTTCTGAAAGGAAAACTTGGCTCCGGTACGAAAGGCAACCAAAGAACAGGAATAGGTTTTTGGTCAGTAAAAGTCTGACACTATCTCCCGCTCAAGAGCGGAGGATATCATTGATTTTCCCACCTAAAAAAAATATACTCAACCGTTTTAATAAGTATACCTTCATTAAAAACAACTATGGACCACTTCGACATTTTCATCGAGTTAGTATCTAGTCAATAGTCGTTAAGACATTAGCTATAACAGTTCCAAATACTAGGTCTCCTATAGCTTCTCTATAAGTAATACCTAATGGTACTACAGTTAGGTGAACAGTACTATGCGGTATGCAAATAGCTCATTACTTTTGTGGTCGCCGGTGGATTTTAAAATCAAATAAACACTAAACGTCAAGTGCATCCCGTTATACAGTGGCAGGTCATGGCTCACCGGGCGATAGTGTTGCTATTTTAATCTTAAAATTTGTAATCGTGATTTTAATCAGTGGAGTCGATTTAATAATAATAAATCATTTTGTTTCAGGTAACGGCACCCATATTACAAACACCTATATATATTTTACCTATATATATTTTAATAATGATGACAAGTTAGCCTTCGTCCTCTCTCCTAGCTTTGCTGTGCCCGACAGGGTCCATATTGATTCTTTTTTTTTTTATACCATCATAAACACATATGGAATGCAATAAAGTATTGAGTATTGAGTATTGAGTACCTTATAGAATAACATCATCATTTAATATGAGATTGCATCACTGCTTACCATCAGGTGGGATCGCAGTCAAGCACCAGTTTATATGAATAAAAAAAATAAAAAAAATATGACATACTAGCACGTGATAGCGGCTTTGCCCACATGGCTTCAGTATTTCCCCTCATTATGGGCTATATACGTTTTTTTTTGGTGAGCAAAAATCCAATGACAACATCCGCCCTTGGGTGGAGCGGGAGATAGTGTCAGACTCTTACTGACTTAAAACCAACCCACACGTTCATTCTAGCCTTCATACCGGTGCTCGAGCGCCCTTTCGGATAACCCAGCTGGGCTATATACGTGGAAAATTGTTAAAGTTTCATCAAATTCTGTTCAGCCGTTAAAGCGTGGAGGAGTAAAAAACATACGAAACACACATAGACATTTACAAACTTCCGCTTCACTACATAGTATAAAACAAAGTCGCTTTTTCTGTCCCTATATCCCTATGTACCTACCTACGCTTAAATCTTTAAAATTACGCAACGGATTTTGATGCGGTTTTTTAAATAGATAGATTCAAGAGGAAGGTTTCTATGTATAATAACATTCATTAAATAGTGGAGAAATACTGTTACCCGAGCGAAGCCGAAGCGGGTCGCTAGTTTAAAATATAAGCGTGAAGGCATAATACAACTCCATATTACAGCAAATAAATAAAGACTTATTTCAGAAACACTTGTGGCCGGATAATTGATTTATCTGACCTTCATCCTTGAAACTGCATCTAAAATATTTGACACATTCAAATTAATGCACTGCCAAAACAAGGTGCATTCTGGCAACACCGGCGCAGGCGCATGTGTGTCGAGGCCTTGTCCTGCGCGACAACTGGAACGCACCTTATCTGTGTACACGCAATCATTTGCACCTTCCACAACAACGCATATCTCGTTTTAAAGGTGAGTGAGCAATCAATGTAAATTGCATTCAAATGAAGATGGTACCAAAAAAGTCGAGTTTTCCTTATTTGAGAGTTGTTTCTGTTTATTTATAGTTTTTGTGCTAGTTTTTTCAAGTTCACCTTTTGGCCTTTAAACAGGTAGCTGATAGAGATGGCAATTAACAGTTTCCTTGTACAAATGCAAATTAAGCTAATATACTTGAAACTAGGATCCTACTTATCGTATTACTAAGTTTTGCAAGAGGTTTCACCCGCGTGTAAATAGGCTTCTCCGTACAAACTTTAGACCCTCGTTTCATCATTACACATTAGGGCTGAATTTTAGAAAACCTTTTCTTTAACGCCCTACATCGTCGTGCTATCTGTTCAGTGTTTAGGTTGTTATTTAAAAGCCTTGCCTGACACTAGGAATTACTCCTGTGCGCAATTACGAACATATCATGAATTCTCAAGATACCTGAACCTAGAACAACTATGTACAGACCATACAAATATTTGTTCCAAGCCAAAATCGAACCCAGGACCCTGAGCATAGCATCCAACTGCTCAACCACTACGCCAACTACGTCGTCAATGAACTGTAATGGAAATATCTTCCTACATCAATGTTTAATTCTTCTAACTTTAAAACTAGTAAAAAAAGAAAATTTATATAATCACCATGTCAATACCGCTTACAATTTGTCAACTACAAGTCATAAAGAATCAGAGAAGCTATTAAGGGGTTCCATAAATCATGATAAACAGTGTGGGGCTCCTAAAAGTGCGTAGATAACGATTTAGAGCCGTCACGACAGGCGGTCACGCGACAAGGCACGCTGTGTCCTGTAGGTGAACCACCTGTCATACCCGACGTGGCCCAACGTGGCCCAGTTTCGGACATGTTCGGAAGTTGACAGCTGACCTGCTAATATTGAGAATCGTTGATTAGCACTCACTTGACACTTTAGAGTTAATGGACGGAACGGATTATTTAATCGGTGGATTTACGGTTTTTTTTTTAGTAGAAAGTTGATAATTATCATTTAGTTTTTTTTTATGGGTATTTTTGGACCGGGACTGCGGTCCCAAGTACCACCTATAAAAATGTTTTTTTTTTGTAGGAAGTATTTTGGAACCACAAATAAAATACTGATGTTTAATGCAATTTTCATTGTGGTTCCAAAATACTACTCAAAAAAGTTGGGACTGCGATCCCGGTCCACAGAGCCCTAAGATCCATTTTTATGACATGTTCTGGTAAAAAGGTAGACAGTTGTCTACCTATTTGGGAAATTAATTGAAAAGAGAAAGAACGGTGATCGTCGGAAAAAATCGAGGGAGATATTTGCCCAGCAGTAGGAACTGTACGGGTTAGCTACTCGTATATTAATAATAGTACAATGAAATTAAGTAGAATTTATTTACCGTGCATTGTGTAATATTCAGAGGGTCATTACAAGAAATATTAACGAATATGATGAGACTATTAAAACATACGATGCGTTTAATTAGGCACTGTCAGAATTAAGCTCCATTTTGTAGGGCTCGAGCCTGTCCAGCAGAACTATACAATTGATGGTCTGACGCAAATCCAATCTAATAAGCAAAGGAACTAAATTATTTATTCGTTTAACCTCCATGTACAGTAGTGGTACATAGGTGGACATAATGCCACAAGGCATCCTCTACCAGTCAACCTTTGGTTTAAAAAAAAAAAAAGTACACTGGTAGATATGCACATTTAATAAATACTAAGTATTTCCAACTAGAATTATATATGTATTTGTATCTAGTAGGTACTTTATATTGTTACCGTCTTAAAAAAGGTGAAAGAAAATATTTTCCTCCTTGCGTTTTCAAAACATATTTTGCCACTATTATGTTCCTTTTAATGTTGGGAAATCATCCAGCTCTTGGGCAGAACGAAAGAGCATGTCAGACTATATTGACTATTGACTAAAACCTACTTCTGTTCCTTTTTTGCCTTCGTTACAAGACCCCGGAGTTCACTTTAACCCATGGCCCCAATAAGCTTCGACCCTGCTAGGCCCTTACGATTCGCTAACATATCCATGTGGCGCGCGTGGAATTTGGACTCGGTTCGGGCGGTTATCAGATGGCCAGACGGCGATCTACCCATAGCACGCCGCCCTACAGTACGCCTACAGTACATATAATGTACCGTTAATGATAGTTTTACGATTGCTAAGTTGCGTAAGGTTTAAAATAAAGACGATATCGCTGACTTCAAAGCGCTTCCTCAAACAGCTGGACATCAAAAGTAAAGCATGTCCGAATGAGCTTAGTATGAAAGGATTGAAATTCGCAAAGTTCTTAGAATGTTTCGTAACGACATTATGACTTCCGTGCGATTTCAACTAATCTTAGGAAAAGTCCATAAGCGGTTCGATAAGTAGGACACAGAAAATACCTACTTAAAGATATGAGACACTTGAAAAATCATCATCATTCAACAATCAGCAGTGTATCTTAGAGATTAATATCGATCTTTCTTTTATCGATATTTTTAGGGTTCCTTATTCAAAGGGTGAAACAGGATCCTATTACTAAGACTCCGCTTTCTGTCCATCTGTCACCAGGCTGTATCTCACGATCCGTGATATGTAGACAATTGAAATTCACAGATGATATTTCTTTTCCCGCTATAACAACAAAACAACCAAATAAATATTTGAATTTTTTGGTAGGGACGGACGCACGGTACGTCTTTCGTGCGCGAGACTCGCACTTGGCCGCTTTTTTTATCTATTTGTGGAGGTTCATAATTAGCGATCTGATAATATTACACTCTTTTCATATTTTTTTTTTATTAGTCTGTAAGTAAAACTTCTAGACAATAAAAATGCATTAATAAATAGTGTAATAATATTTGACTGCGAAACTTTTTACGTTGTCGAAATCATAATTAACATAGTCACATGTTGGTCAAAGGTATTCAAATCTTAATTTACCAAGCCCGAAACAAAGAGGTGAAGCTTTAACATATTGTTTTAGGCTCTTGACCACTCGCTACACTTCGACAGTTACGCAGTCGACCTCACCTAAGTAGTAAATTACGACTACGCTACTACCCAGAGGTATGCGAACTGCCCAAGCATCCAAGTCTCACCTATTAACGACTTTCCCCGCTTATTCTCGCTAGCGTACTTACTGCCAGTAGCGTATTTGTCTTTAGGTCAAGAGGATCATGGCCCTGGGTGGTAGATTACCAGGGGCGGTCCAAACCATCCCTAAAAATCTTCCTGTTCCAATTAGATAAGTATTACTATACTCTTCTAGACGTACCGTAACTTTTCAGCTATCAATCCGAAGTTCAGTTTTTTTTTTTTTTATATATATAAACGTTTCTGTTAATTATGCGGCAACAGAAATGTTTGGCCCGGGGCGGCAAATCTTTGAGTACGCCACTACTTACTTGCTTATACCTAACAAGTCATAAATCTGTCGTATGTAACAAATTAGCCCACTTACATTTGGAGCGAGGTGCGTCGGATCGACGGAACAAATCGAACGAGCGACTTGTTTTGTTTTGAACACTCAACAATGTTGCCTATTGCCCCATTCGAGTAAGTACCGTGAGAAATGTATGGGCATTTTTCATCACAATTTTGTAGAACATTTTTGACATGTTTAGTTATTCAAACATTTTAAGTAGTTGCGCGGGTCCCGGGGGGCTTGTTGGAACGGGACCGCGGTCCCAATTTCCACATTTTTTTTGTAGCGTTTTGGGACCACGACGTGTTACGCCGACCCCAAGTAGCATGGGCCAAGGGCAGGAAAAAGAAAAAGAGTACTTTGG
This sequence comes from Mythimna lalbum, assembly GCA_949319445.1. Taxonomy (NCBI): domain Eukaryota; kingdom Metazoa; phylum Arthropoda; class Insecta; order Lepidoptera; family Noctuidae; genus Mythimna; species Mythimna lalbum. Next base: position 15,518,194 of record OX439346.1, on the reverse strand, counting down.
AATCACAAATAACCTAAATACAGTTTTTTTGTAAACGTATTGTACTTAAATACTTACCTTTTTCTTTGTGGTCCCAACATACCCACTACTCAAAAAAAAAGTCGTTGGTGATATTTAAGACCGCGGTCCCGGTCCCAAAAGCCCCACAACCCGTTGCGCTATTGTTGGTTTCACATTCATTATAATAGATACAAACAACGAAGTAAGAGTTAATACTTTAAAATATGCAGCTTGAAAGTGTTTGAACTGCCAAGTGGGTACTAGAGAAACTTAGTAGCATTGCAATCAATCTTTTAATGAAAAGAAAAAGCCGATACTTAAATATATTTGAATGAATACAAGAGAAATGCCTGATTCATCTAAAAACAATTAATGTTTTTTTTACGGCACTATTGGCACAAAATATATAGGTACAGAAGTCAATCTACATACAAAGTGCGCTCGAGCAACGCACACGTAGACACAGCTCATGGACACGATGTCTTGGTAGCGTCTCGGACCACTTCTCATTAGTGTGCGTCCACGTAGGTATAAAAAGTGAAGAACATACATGAGATTGTTTTCTGTACGTAACTATTTTGTGCTATTGGCTAGTGAGTGGTTGAGCAATAGACTGCAGCTCGGCATGTCAAATTTGATTCCCGCCCGCAACATATATATTTGTTTGGCTTACAGATACTTATTCCCGGTTTGGGTGTCTCGTGTTTGTGAAAGCACCAGCGATTTTGCAAGTATGGGGCAGCGTCTATCAAAAATGAAATGAAACAGCTCCTTAATATATTTGTTACGGCCTAATAGCCGAAGTGCGGCTACACCTAGTTTTAGCCGACTACAACTAGATGTAGCCGACCACGTGCGGTTAATCTTAGGTGTATCCTACTTATCTTCGGATAGACCTAAGTTAAGCCTTCATTATAGCGGCTAGAACTAGAGGCAACCAGTGGTCGGCTACACCTAGTTGTAGCCGGCTAAAACTAGGCTTAGCGGCTATTAGCCGTAACATATAATTATATTATAAGTAAATGTTGTCGATATGAACACTAACAGGAAATGCACGACTTATAATATAACCTAGGCTCAAAGTTTCACCTCCATTTTGGTCTAGCACTAAGTTCTAGGCATTGTATTGGGTGCAATAATAGGCCACACTAGTTTCACTATCCATTCTTGTATGCAGTTTACGATCGCGCCTCAATTTGATACTGAATTATAGAATCTTAATGAATGATAAAACCAAACATTATTATTATTATTATTATAATATCTAGCCCATATTGTCCCACTGCTGGGCAAAGGCCTCCCTCCATTCCTTCCAAACCAAACATAATAATAAAATTATGAATCTCATTGATGGGCGCGATAATTAGTAAAACATACTTTTTTTAATGAAAAAATGAGACAACCTACGGGGTAAAATACTTCCAAACAAAAACGACTCATCAAAAACGGGTGGGGAAAATCATCCAATGACAACCCCCGCGGGAGATAGCGTCAGACTCTTACTGACTAAAAACATCCTTTCCTTCTAGCCTTCATACCGGGGCTCGAGCTCCCTTTCGGATAACCCTGGCCCCAGAACGGTTAACATTTGACATAGATATCGCTAAACAAGATAAAAAAAACCTCCAGACAAAAGTGAGAATCTGTACCTTTTCAGAGCCGGTTAAAATGCGGCCGTCACGTCTTTATTTCGCATTGTCGCACTTGTTTATAGTGTTCCAAAGTATGATAAAAAAGACCAAGATGTATATGCCGCCTGATAAAATGTATCTTAATAAATACAAGTAATAGTGCCCTCTGAGAATCGGAGCACTTAATTTTAATGAACCACGGCATTGTACTTGTAATTAGTGGCTTTAAAATTTCAAGAAATAAAATCAACATATTTTCAGGTTTGCTTTTTGCAGACTACATACGTCAAAGAATGTGATATAAAAAAATCTTATATTTTGGACAAAGTTCATTATCCAGTTCACACAACTTAATAACTAGTGACTGCAAGAAAATAAAATTGCTCCTTTAATTCATGAATCCCCAAGCGACCACCGGTGGCCGCGCATCTATTGTCTTACTATTGTGTCTCTAATTGACGGTATCTGAAGGGTTAATAGGCTAGTTGTCGTAAAAAATGCAATTAGTCTCTCTTTTAGACTATTCAAAAATAAGGGACACATATTTTTTTATTTATAAATTAAACCAAAAATGACAAAGATACAGCCCATTAAAGTTATGTGCAACGTCACGCCGTGCTGCATTTTTTCGCATGGGGTGACGTCACACGTAACTTACTTGCTATATCTTTGTTATTTTTTGTTTAATCGAAAAAGGAAAAAATACATGCCCAATAATTTTTTATAATTTAAAAATGCGGACTAAATAAAATGTAGTTATTTTGACCTGGAACTACCCTATTATAAGTGCGTTCACAAACATGTAAAGTTTGTCTACCTTCACAAGATACCTGATTCAAAGCAATAAGGAAACTGCTCTCTATTCTCTTTGATAAAGATTTAGCCTCTACACACAGTTGCACAAGAATGTGACGTTTAACCGACCTACATTTCTTACATCTAATTGTTTTTGTTTCGAACCCTTGGTAAAAAAAGTTTTTTTTTAAGAATTAGCAAAGTCAAGAGTATTTGGACAAGTCAGAATCGATTGAACCATTTTACAAGCTTTTATTCGTCTGTAATGAAATCTTGAATATTAAATTTGATCCACTTCCCGGTTACCGATTGGTCTGAAATTTTGCTTGCATGTGTAAATCAGATGACAATGTGAAATTATTACGACAAAGAGCTGATCTGATGACGGACCCGCAAGGTGGCTATAAGAACTTGGTAGTTAAACGACACAACCCCATCGAGTTTTACTTCACGAGTATTAATTATATAAGTATTATACCGTGCTAAGCCTGAAATTCCGCCGTAAACTTCTGAAATATTACAAGGTTATTTCGAAGCAATTCGGAGGATCTAGGATTCATTGTACTTACTATCACCTAAACCTGACCTAACCTCGGGGCTTTTAAGTCAAGGCATGCCATTCTTGCCTGGATTAGTTCCAGGCTAGCATGCTCCATCGTTGACCACATGATCGTTTACTATTTGGTGAGGCAGGGGCCAAAAGCAAGCCTATCTATAATAAGGCCATGGGTAATGCGAAAGAGATCCCCGGGGCCCAGAAACAATGGTCTTTGCCATTGTCAGGAACAGAAGCCGGTTTTTAATCAGTAAAAGTCTGACGCTATCTCCCGTTCCGCCCAGGGCGGGAGATGTCTTTTAGATGAATTTCCCACCAATAAAAAAAGCCTATCTATATATTATTATTTAAATAACACAAATATTATACAGGCGAAAGTTTACGAGTTTGTGTGTATGTTTGTTACTTTTTCTCGCTCGAACGGCAGAACCGATTTTAATGAATCTTGGTTTACGGGTAGAAAATGTCCTGGAATAGCACATAGGACTCTTTATATCCTGGCATAATTACAACTGTTATGCGGGCGAAGCCACTGGCTGCAGCTAGTAATGTTATAAAATGGTATGTAAGTTTATATGTTGGGGTTAATCTCTAAAACTAGCGACCCAATTATTCAATTTTTTTTTTACTAATATATTGCTAATAAAGTAGCATACTAATTCACTAAGTGACATAGACATAAGTATTATATTTTTAACATTTACGCAGGGGAATTCACTGAAAGAAGCTAAATATAATAAAAAAAAACCCTAAAATCAAGGCAAGACAAGATCTATTAAAAAAACATTAAAACCTATAAATACTTTTTAACATTTTCCAACGTCACCAAACAAGTTTGAAAAAAATAATCTTACATAATTATAAAGTGTTATTTTATTCATAATTATTTCTACCTTGAAATATCAACTTTATCGCCTTATTTATACTCACCAAGCTTTTGCCTGCGGTTTCGCTCTCGTCAACCGACAGCCTACCCTGGCCTACCCTACCTACCCTACCTACCTACCCACACTACCTACCGAGTCTACCGACAATCCTACACAGAGGAAGTAGGGACGTAGGGTTGATAGAATGATAGGGTACGTAGGTAGCGTACCTACTTCACATAACGCTACCTACTACCTACGTACCTACTTAGTCCTGTCTACCCTACCTACCTATTTTTTAAACCCTCCCTTTATGCTCATAAACTATTAAAATCGGTCCAGCTGTTCTCGAGGTTTAGCGTGACAAACGAACAGCATTTCATATAATACATTAGATTACTTATGTTATCCAGTAATTATACTCGAGTATAAATAATTAAATCTAATTAGGTACACAGGTGCTCTTTGAGGACTGTGAATGAATTCCTTGCAAACAACGATTGCTTTACTAAACTATCAGGAATGTTACATCTTAATTAGTAAGGTCAGCTTAGATCAGTGTGTCAATATCGTGCACTTTAATATTATGAATTCACTATACAATATTATTTTTAGTAGGTATATGCGAAACCTGAATATAGTTTGTTCAGAATCAGTAACTGAATGGATTCCAATAGTATTCCACAACTATCACACAACGCCGTCTAGTCCCAAGCTAAGCAGAGCTTGTGTTATGAGTACTAGACAACTGATAAACATACTTATATATTTCTTAATACATACATATTATAGATAAATTACACCCAGACAGAACAAATGATCATGCTCATCACACAAACATTTGTCCTGGGTGGGAATCGAACCCACGATCTCCGGCATAGCAGTCAGGGCCACTAACCACTAGACCAACAGGCCAATCTAATCGATTCTAATAGTTTTTACACCATGTTATAATTTTTTTCTCAAAAATTTTTAAAAGATCACAAGTTGGACACCACCGACACTAAGTACAACACAGGTCATGCCACGTCATAGCGGATAGTAGGCGCCATCATACAGCTGGGTGCAAGGGCAAAACAACCCCTCAATCGCCCGGAGGCCCGGTGACCATGTATTTATGTCGTCAACTAGGTATCTAGGTAACTATGTATCTACATAGATTCTTTACATAAAAATACTAGCCAGGTGTTCCAGGTTTCGCATAACTATAAATAATGTTGTTTAAAGAAAAAATAACGTTGTTTAAAGGAAAAATAATTCCGGAATAAAAAATCTCGCATCTACTATTCCACAACATCGTCTGCCCGTGTGCATTCAACATCATCATCATTTCAGCCAAAAGACTTGCACTGTTGGTTATAGGCCTCCCCCAAATGTCACCGTAATGACCGGTCCTGTACCTCTCGAATCATAGATACTTACATACAAAATTACAAACTTTCTAACTATGATATTAGTGTGATTAGGTAGGTACTCTTCTAGCTCCTGAGACTTTTGAGTATCTCACAGGTATGTACATTTCTCGGATATAAGTATTATATAAAGAATTTTAATAATCGGATCAACAACTTCCGGAAAACATTGACTGCGTAGCACGATATAACCTCTATTTTTATTTTATAGCACTAGTGTTTTATTCAACAAATTTACACGAAACCAATAACAATATCCAATAATTTAAAAAAACCCTGTAAAGGTCACAAACTAGTAGAATATTAATTTACTTTAACTACCCACTAAATATGTAAAAATTTTAAAAATAAAATACCTACTTCAACCTCAAGTCATGCTTCGGTTATATTTCTGAGAAAGAATAAAGTTAATGGAAGTATTATATTATTTGAAGAACATCTGTTATGGAAACTATATAATACTGAACTGGAGAAACTCGTATAACGCAAACTTACTAACATACAAACGACCTACTAAGAGAAGAACAATGTATTCAGACAATTGATCGACTGTACATCCGCTAACTTTTAACGTTAAAACAAAGAGCTTATTCACAACATTCGTTAGGAAGATAACCGAGATAATATGCCTGTGGCTGCAGTGGCGTAGCTACCAAGAGGCCTGGGGCAACAAAAATCTGGGGCCCCGTTTTTACATACGAATCCAACAAATAATTTTGTCTGCCGCGGTCTTCCCATCCGATTATAATCTAGGTGTCTTCAAGGCTACAGTGAATAGGCTCCTTATAAATTAGTGCACCTTACCATCAACGATTGCATCACTACTTATCATCAGGTGAAATCGGAGTCAAGCACTAGTATATCAATTAAAAAAAACTCTCTTTTGGTGGAGCTAGAAAGAGTGTCATACTTTTACTGACTAAAACAAGTTGCCATAATTAAAGTAGTAAAATTTCTCGGCAGTTCAATAAGAGGTTTTGAGAGCCCCAAGCTCGGAGGCCCCGAGCCCCCCGCCCCGCGGTTCGGTATCTACGCCAGTAAGTGGCTGGTGATTGACATGAATCCGATGTTTCGATGTATCGAGTCGACCTTGTTCAAGTTCAGGGTCGGCCCACAGATGCTGCAGACGTCTTCTCATGCAAACTAACTCACTAACACTAAACACATGCGAACAGAAACTAACGTTTTAGTTGTCGACAGCTGTAAGTTATCATGTAATATAATTACACGTTATTATTTTTGTGATCGAACGGACACGCGTACCCGCTTTTTTTTTATTACTATACGCTTTGCGAAATCGTAATTGCTATACAATTTACGTGGCAATATCAATTAATATTAATGGTCTTAAAAGTCACAGGTTTTAATGTAGATAAAATACAATAAAAAATAAAAGGAGACCTTCGTCGAAATATCGGAAACACGATGCATTTTTATTTTGTAAAGGCTTTAATAATATGGCAACAAAAGCCCGGCACATATGTCGATCTGGCAACAAAAGCACGAAAGATGTCGATGAGAATATGTCAGATGACCGCACGATAATAGAGATGCGAATTTCGTTCCCGCTAAAGACATTCGGATTGTCCCACATTGTGTCTCGTGATTATTGTGGGTAGAATAGGATTTCTAACCGGACGTGACAATTGTGTCGGCGACGTAACACCGACGATGTGATCTCACCACAGGCTTTCAGGAATTGACAACTAGCTCGAGACGAGATAACATCCAGAAACCAGACAACTCTAACTCTAACACAATTACAATTTGGCCATGAGACGCAAGTAAATAAAATAAATGTGAACAGGTTACAGGAATCGATCTAAGTTTACTTTAATCTTTTATTGCCCTCAAAACTTAATATAGAATAGAATAAACTTTATTGTACACCAAAACGTAACACAGCTTATACATAAAATTAAATTTATATATTAATATTAAATATACAAGATTAGATTGTAGAATTAGCGAGATAAGATACTGTAACAGTGTTCTAGCTGCACCACTTTCTGATGCAGCAAGTATACAAATTAACTACTAAATTATAACTTAGTTATTTATTATTAGTATGATTTCGTTAAACCAACCAGGGCAGCCTCATCACATGTGTGACAAAGCCCTTCTCTTTTTAATTTTAATAAAAATAAAACTTAATATTAAAACACAATGAAATGTAAAAATAATTTTCTCCCAGCAAACTAATTTTACATGTTTCCTGATAGCTACAACTTAGGGGTCAACTTCTTTAAGGCAAGAGTGAATAAGTTATTTCTAGGCAAGCGTGCTCCATCGTCGACCACATCATCGCTTACCATCAGGTGAGTAGAGGTAGTCAAACGACAATAAAAAAAAATTGATTGACAGAGATCACATTTGTGAGTAGGATTCACTATAACATAAACCTATATTTAATACATCATACGAAGGCTACAATTTTCATTCATATCGTGTCGGATGAATAAATTAACAGCTACAAGTATTTTGAGACGACCTTCCAAAAACAATAGGACGAACGTGGTTATACTTTTTTGGTGAGTGGAAAATCCATGAGCATCTATTTACATAAAATCAGTCGGTGTATTTGCTCAGTAACCTAAGACTGTGATGAGAGGAAGAGAGCAATATTTTTGGTGCAATCTGTTTGTTCACTTTGACGTCATGCCACACAACTCGATATCCCCAATAAAATATACCATTTAAGATACACACCATTCAAGTTCTCATTATCATTCATGAAATACGATCTGCTTAGAATTATGAGACACAATTAAATAATTCATGCATTTAATATAAATTACGATATTAAAGTCGGCTGATGACTCACAAATACATTTTGAGATAATTCAAGTAGCAATTGATCTATTTTTGTAGTGCGCTGCCTGCGAATTCTTAGAATAAAGATTATTCGGATCGGTACATTGTTATGTGTAAGGTTCGCAGAAACCAGTGGACCTCTAATTGCGTTCAGCAAAAACACAACTGACAGGAGAACAAGATTGTATGAGCAATACGTTGAGTAAGACTTGACTTTTGAGGCTGACTCACCCTTGCAGAGGTAATGGAGGTGTTTATTCTAGTTTAACTGAGCTAAAAAATAAGGAAAATGTGTTTACGTAACCCACATAGTACAGTACTGGAATTCAAATTGGATTTTCTACAAGGTCTGAAACTGTTTGTAAATAGCTTGCTAACGTAACCTTTAGAATTAATGAATGAAATGTTTTCCTCTGCTTAGTTGTTGTGGTTACATATAACTATTTCTTTGTGAAAAAAAAAAAACTAGGAATTTACTTCGAGAATATTTTTATAAAAACCCCTGATTTTTCGAATACTTACCGTAATTAGAGACGCAATAGAAAGACAACGAGAGAACGAATACCATTCGCTTGTGGTTTAATGAATTAAACCGTATATTAAAGAATAGTAGTGAAAATCAAAACTATTCCTAAAAGATTAGAATTTGTGCTAAGTTTCAAAATGATTAACGCAAGGAATAAGATTCTTCCATACAACCTTTGACACTCTATAACCCGTTTTATTGAAAAACAAATAATGTTTTTTTTTTATTTGTGTTTTTTTTTATGGTAAGTAAATTTCAAGTTTACTATGGAACAAGGAATAAAATTATACAAACAAACAAGTATCCTTTTTTTCACCGGCTTATAGGTTAAATGTCCAAAAACCTCTTCTTAGTACTCGCCTACATCATAAAAGAAAACCTTGTGCCAAATTTCATATTTCTAGTCCCGTTGATATGTCAGTCAGTTAGTTTCTGATTTTATATACTCCACATACCTAATTATACATGTAATCTCAGTTCAACGGTTGATTGATCGAAATACATAAATAATATAATAACAAAATTGATAAAGTTTAACGGTCATTTACAGATCAGTGACTTTACTAGCTAACTGGTAAGAGCACAAAAAATCATATCGTAAAACGTTCGCATTAATCAGCTTGGCCCACTTGCGTCTGGTTTTGGCAATTATGAATATGTAATACATATGCTATAGCTTCTTAACACCCCGAGGCGTATACACACGTGTGCGTAAAGCTGAAACTGGCCTATAAAAACTGATGCAATTGTGTTAAAAGTCTTCAAGTTTGGGTGACCTTTGCAGGTTGATAATGTTGTGTGTCGAGAAACTTATTAAAATTATATTGAGAAGTAATGAGGTCTTATACAGTCAGTGTTGTTATCAATAATAAAACCTAATCGTATTGGCTCTAAGCACCATAGGACAAGGGCAGAAGGAGATGATCTAAAAATTAGAAAGACGGTTCGAACGTGTTTTTTTTTATCAATATAAACTAGTGCTTGACTGCGATCCAACCTGGTGGTAAGCAGTGATGCAATCTCTGTCTATCTTTCAAGAGTTTGATGGTATAAAACTCATTGCTGAGTTGCCTTTATACATTAATTGTCTAATCACTAAGATTATAATGTTAAGTTTTTGTCACTACGTTAAGCTTTGTGTGTGAAGTGATATGGAAGAAAAGGGAGTTAGTGATAGCGTGACGGGTGAGAGGACAGAATGGAAGAAAAAAACGTGTTGCGCCGACCCCAAATAAAACGAGACAAGGGCAGGAAGATGATTATGTACTACGTTAAGTTTTGATGAAGAATTAAGAAGATATTGAGTTGATGATAATTGAGGCCCTATGCAGCCAAAATAGATCTTCTATGCACTCAAAGTAATATTTAAGGAAAAATGAATAGGTATCAGTAATCCAAACTATTTGTTAACAAAAACTTAAATCATTTTCATATACGCTTTTGTAAAGATAGCAAATTAAAACGTATATCTTTTCTTTAACATGGTAATCGATATTCTGTTCCAAATTCAAACATTTACCGGCTGTCAAAGAGTTAACAAAACTGCCACTACGATCACGAGTAACTGTCAGAATTATCACTTCTCTATTGTTTAAACTATGAACAAAAAAGCTCTCCTATGTGTTTAGGCCCTGACATTAAATCTGCCATTCTTAAACGTTATGTGACAGTTCAAGGCGGTCTGCGGAACGGCGCCTGCGCATCGCACTTAGTAGGGAGGGGGAGACATTTCATCGGATCATTTTTACAGCTGTAAGCACGATCAAGTGTGATTTATTTAGTTTAATTGTTGTTTTTTTTCTATGGTCCGTGATTAACATGATGTTGTGTTAATCCTATCAAGTCAGTGACTTACTGAGAAAAGTTTTTCGGTGTGCATTTCAGTAGCGATATTGACAAGTTTTATACCCAAATTATGGACCGGATACTCGTAGGAATTCTATTGTTAAATTGAATCAAGGGGCTTGATATCAAGTGAATCACCTGGAGATATCTATGGTTTTGGTTTTTTATTAGTATCTAGGTTTTTAGTGGGGTTAAATATTTTATGAATTGTCTTCACCATTTTTTTTTTTTGTTGAGAACGTTGCCACTTCTACGGCGTGGTTGGTGGCTGCACAAAGGTTCCTTGGGCTACATATTTTGGGACACGGGACGACAAAACAAGACACGTGCAGCATATTCTAGAACTCGGCTCCACATTCACACCTTTTTGTATTTTGTTTGAGGTGGGAAATAACTAATAACTATTAATTTCTATTGTAAAGTGGAGGTCAGAGTCCCAGCAGTGGGAACATTGAAGAGCTCATTATGCTTATTTTATTAACTTCTGCTCTGGGTACACCGAGAGGACGTGCGAAGCCTTTACAGACTAAAACCAATCTCTGTTCTTTCAATTCTCTATGCCTGCCACGGTAACTTTTTTGAATATTCCTTTAACCATATCCACACTATCGCCTACTTCCTATTGCCCTTCTGTGAAGGGACGTTAGGTGTATAAAGAAAGGTCAGCAAGGCCGTAAGTAATAAACGTACGACCTTGTTGAAGTAGGTATGATGATGAGCTGGAACTATGCCAAAATAGATTACTTGGATAAACAGAATGCTTCGTAATTGACTGTGAAAATCAGGACAGAATCTTTATGTTTTTTCTAGATTAATAATTTCTTAGATAAAGATAAACAAAAAAATACTTCGTAGATAAGTGAGTAGGTGGGTATAGAGCAAATTTGTTTTAGGTGGAATATCATCGCATGACTTCTCCTGCTCTGGAATGGAACGAGAGGGGGTGTCAGACATTTACTGACTAAAAACCACCTGCTTCTCTCAGTTGCTCTGTGCATTCCAGAAGAAGCCCTAGAAAGCAAAGGGCAATTAAGAGAGGTCACTGTCACGTTCCCTCAGCTCTAGCAACCATCGGCCCTGCTGGGCTCCTTCAGTCTAAGACAACGGCTTAATGCGTACGTGTAAGGAGAAATCTTGGTATGTTAAAACGGTCATCCATCCATACGATGACCTCAGCAAGCGTTGCTTAACATCAGATATCCACCCATGCCACAGTTAGTATTTTAGGCACGAGTAACCAACTTCTCATTTTTCATTGTTCAGAAATTAAACTAAATTAATTTCTTTCCTTCTTTATCTTTAGTTTTAAATTGAGAACATTAATTTCAGGGGTTAATTTCAAGAGAAGTCAACTTTAGTTAGTTTTAGAACTGATTAATCACATCGAGAATCGAGATCTCCACACAACTTACATGTGAAGGTCAATCGAGGTTAATGGTCTGCTTTGAAAAAGAGAATTTAAATCCTAATGGATTGAACCAGATTCATGACAAGTCTAAAGTCTAGATACATTAGGTGCTAGTGTAATAGAAACATTTTTTAATTTAAAGTTTCGAATTGAATTGCCACAGATAAAAAAAAGGTATGTACCTCCTTTTAATTAAAGTTAACAACCTTATCTATTTTCTCCTAATAGATACTCAAAAGAAATTAGATCGTATCAAAGTCTAGTTTAATTATGGAGAGATTAAGTTTTTTATAAAGTGCAGTTCTAAAGCCACTTTAAATCTAAAAGGCACCTAATCAAGAAACTTCGAAAAGTTAAAGAACCTACCAAAAACCGTTACAATATACCTACCTACCATCAATAAAATAAAATAAACATCTATCAATTCGTTTTATAGTTACTGAACCACGAATGTTTAAGCTAAATATAACGTGACCGACAATTTGTCATATTATAAATCGTACAATCAGAAAATCAAATGATTATTCAAAAAACCGGTACGCCGAAAGATTCAAAAGACAAATTAAGTAGCTAGACGAACAACAAAACGTATAATTTGTAGACATAGCCACTCGTTAAGCTTAAGTCTATATCGCTAAACGGTTCTTTCAATCAGTACGTAAAATAATAAGACTGACCTGTTTTAGTAGCACTCAATGTAAAAAACAAACTAAAAAGAGTAAATTAAAAATTCACTTGTCAATGTTTCACCACAGTTCACTATATCATCATCTCACAACACTGATACGATATCACTTTATACAAATTCAAAAGCGGTCAAAATAAAATTAAGTCGATTGTAAAAAACATCGATACGTCGTTGTACATCGAATGAGTACAAAGTTCGAGTCGTTGGACGCAGCCGTCACAGAGCAAAGCGCGCGCGCGAATGAATGGCCGAGCATGGAACACTTGGTATCGAGATGTGTCGAACTCCGAAGACAGCAAGCCAGAGCTGGTAAACGCGCGGGAAACCTTTTAGCCGGCTAATTAGCAGGCGAAATTGGCGAGTAAACTTCATAACCTTAATATAAGGAAAATGGGTCTTAATATGTCCCATAACAGTAACGGTTTAAAGGTTCGGAACAATAGCGCACTTGTGCATCGTCATGCCGAAGATCAGATGAGATGATTATCTGGAAGCCGCGTCCGGGTGGGTCACGGCCGGTATACGATTGTGCAAATATGGCTTAGCGTAAAGCTCAATAAAGATGTAAGATTACATTTTGCAGTCACAGATGTTCATGTGAACGCAGCAGAGGACAATCCGGGATCCGAAATTCGCAAGAATCGAAAGACTTCATGAATTTTTATTGTTATTTGAATTGCTTTTACCAAGTCTTTTCAAGAGATACGATATATTAGATACTAAATAATGGGTAACAGTACCGGTATCAGTGGATCTTGTAAGCTCGTAAGAGGAAACACCCGCAGCAGGCGCGTTCCATGATTGTTACAATACCAGTTCTGTATCACCGGAGAGATCTCATTATAAACTAGATCAGAATTAAATTCTAGACAAACAAGATTTTGTGTAATTTATGATTATGATTTTGTATGAGGTTGTAGATTAGTTCCGGCAGTTTATTATGTCTTTACCGTTTACGATCAGTTTACCAGAACATAATCCGCTGATAACAATTTGGAAGATGCTGTAATCATAATGGAACTTAATATCTTTATATCAAACTTAAGCGCCTGCCGGGTTTGAACCCACGACATACAACTTGTAAATCGGAACCGTTACTGCTAGGCCACCACTGCTCTTTGCAATCTATACTTTTTCTCTCCTTTTTACTTACAATAAACAATACTTATCAAAGTTTTTTTAACCTGACCTATTTATTACCAAACAGTATAAACAATTGATAAATCTAACGAGCAAATTAAGTACTAAATTAGATGTCAACGTGTCAAACGGGGTCCGTAAGGTCAGGAATATTTGAAAGAGGAAACCAAAGGAACAAGGGTAAGTTTTAGACAGTAAAAGTCTGACACTTCCTCTCGTCCACCCATAAAAGAAGAAGTTGAAAGAATGAGAAATCAAATCAAATCAAAACATTTATTTGCTAGAATATGGTACATAAGGTGTTACAATAAATTTGTTTCAGCATAATATCCTGCCATAACATGGCGTGCAAATATATTCACAGGCAGTGTCGTCAATTAATCTAACTTGCACATTACAGGTTCTATTGGCTTGTCTTCTAAATATTCTTTTACAGTATAATATTTTTTAACTAGTGCTATGTTTTTTTTTAACTGGCAAAACTTCTGTCTTTGCCTACCTATCAGGAGAATTGGTACACTTGTGCTTTTGATAACCAATCAATCTGCTTAGCCTATTATCTGGTCTCTAAAGCCCAGTTACTGAGTTAATACCTTACGCCGTGTGGTTACACTGTTTGTCAGACCTTGAATTGTTTGTATTGTTGACCATTATCTATTCTTACCCTACAGGTACTTTATGATTTAATAAAAAGTATACAATTACTAAACTAACTCATTATATGTATTCTGTGCGAGAAACGAACCCGCGACTCGCAGCATAACTGCCAATTGCTTAGAGCCACTTCTTATTGCTCAAATCGTGCCGTCAAAGTTGTGACTAATGTTGATTTGTTAAGGTCAGGTATGATATGAAAAAACTTATGATCACAGTGTGCAGTGGTAAACTAACCCATCGTCAGCCTCATAATGTTCCCACTGCTGGGACTCAGACCTACTCTCTAGAAGAGGGGACAGGCCGTAATCTATTTATTTATTTAATCTTAATGCAAAACCAAACTACATAGGCGGACTTAATGCCTTAGGCATTCTCTACCAGTCAACCTAGGGAGGTGATGAAACAATAAGGTAGGCGCACAAAAAGAAAATTTTGTTTTGAATACAAGAGTAAAAAGTATACATATAGTTAAAATACACATACATATATATTTAATATAATATATATACTACATATATATATTTATATAAAGTAAGGAAAGAAGTTTTTGACACGATTCTGCTATTGGTGTAGAAAATGATTCCGCAACGTAATCCACCGCGCTAGCCCAGTGCAGGTTGATGGATGTTGACATTTCTTCGATTTTTTTCGTTCTAGAACATGCCGGTTTCCTCACGATGTTTTTGTTCACCGTTTTAAGAGCAGTGGTAATGAAATAAAAAACACAAAGTAATGCGCCTAGCTGGGTTTGAACCAGCGACCTACAATTCGTAAGTAGAAGCCGTTATCACTCGGCCACCAATTCTCTCAACGTACTGACCTATATCAATGAAGTCCAGTGATTGATTCCGTGACACTCAAGCACATGATATGTGTGCTGTTCCTGTCTCCGTAATAACCCGTTAATCCATAATAAATCACATGGTGTTAGACAAGCAAACAATTGGTTTGTTTGTCAGTTACCAGTCATCTCCGTTAACGATCTATCAGCGCTGCGCAAAAAAACACCAAGCATTCTAACTATTTAACTTTTTTGCTAACATATGTATCTGGTGATGAAAGCGTCCTGGGAGGGCCCTTAAACATCTCATTAAGTACTTAAAAGGGTGTGTTTAGAGAAAATAAAAACGATGGGAAAGGTTTTTTTGTTGTCTTTGATTGAAATTTGTTTGTGGATTTTATCGATAGGGTCATTATTAATGATATATCCTTTTTTTTTGAGCTGGCAAATCAACTATAGACTTGTTCGCTCTAGATTGGGCTGAGAGTATCAGACTTTTACTGACTAAAACCTGCCTGTGTCCTTCAATATTTCTTTGCTTTCCAGAACCCTGATGTCCCTTCAGAAATTCCGCTTGATGATGACCCTAACAATGATTTCAATTAATTTGTTGCCTGATACAGACGGCAGTACTTTTGGATACGGCTCACATCGTGAGGAAGTTCCTGTCTCTGGAGCCCTAGCCGCGCGTAGCTTGTGTTCTTGACACCGGCGGACTACTATTTTTTTATATTTTTAATTTTTTTTTCTATTCTTAAAGAAAAATAAACATGTAATTTATAAGTTTAAATTAATAAATCTACACTAATACATATAATAAAAAGGTAGAGTTTTTTTTATTGTTTTGTTTGTGGGTAATCTATGAAAGTGGTGGTCCAATTGCTAAAAATTTTTCACCGCTAGAAAGCTATATTTTATGTACGCGGGCGAAGCTGCGGGCAAAAGCTAGTTGGATAATATTTTCAATTACATTTTTGGGAAAATTACTTTTACCTAGTTTTTCTTTTCTCCACATCTTTTTTTGCTGACCGTCTCAAACGAGTTCAGAGTAATATAGGCTGTATGTACACACGTTAACGGCTCGTAGTAATAAAAACTCGGAGTGCTAAACCTCTTTATTTTCTAATATTCTAATAGCTGTACAGGATCTCGTTTCACATAGTGCTAATATTTCATGGCGAATGTTCCTGGTCTCCTGGACAATTGAGAGTTCAACAGCACACAACATCAATAAAAAACTGGTCAAGTGCGTGAACCACGTAAAAATTGGATTCCGTATATAGTCAAGATAATTTTAATTTAAACTGCACAATTTTAATTCTACGTATCGAAAATATGAAAAACTAAGTTACTGTAAATTTATTTATTTAGAAAGAAACATATTTTATTCGGTATACATAAATACACATAGTGTAGAAAATACATGTTACCTTAAGGACCCATATAGGAGGTTGGAAACATACCTATAGGAGCTTTATCACTGAAAAACTAAAAATTCAAAAAGTATTATTTGAATTTTAAGGCCCATTGAGATATCTAACGCTTAGGTATCTGCCGTGCATTAAGTTTTCTTTCAGTGCCACCACTAATTTATGGGTGGCTTTTTATATTTATTTTTCGCTATTTTACTATAATTATCATTTATTTGTTCGTCATTTACATATAATTGTCCTGTCCAAAATTCATCGACTAAGCGCTAATAGTTTCTGAGTAAAATCAAAAATCGTCAAGGTTTTTTTTTGCCATTTTGCTACGGAACTCTAAAAACACAAGCGACGCGTGCGCCGACCGCTTGCCTAGCCACTGGTTTGTTCCTTTCAACACTTGCTCAAACAATGCTCTACTTCCGATCTAATGAATGCAAACAAAGCACAAGAATGCTGCGCTGGCCAAATAAAGTATTTTATTCTAGGATTTATTTATTAGGCTTCATAATATTATGCTATTTTTACTGCCCACTGTTGTGTGGAAATTGGTTACACACGTGGAACAGATGTTGAGTTATTTACATGTTTGGAGTGTTTTATGGGAAACATATTTTTGCGTGTAGTAACATTCCTGAAATCTAATACATAAAACAAAGTATTGTTAGTTACACCATTTATAACTCAAGAACGGTTCAGAGGATTTTAAAGATCTTTATTAGATTTTTCTCGGCCTCGAATAGTAGAATTTATTAAAATAACGGAGTAATTCGCGTAAAAAAATTAATTGAAAAATATCCACATACTTGTACATCGAAAAGTTACATCACCTGTAGTAATTGTAGCTAAAAGGTAATCACTTAATTCATTGACTACTAGCTTTTACCCGCGGCTTCATTAATGTACACATAAAATGTAGCCTTTTATGTCACTCAGGAATAAACAAGCTTTCTATCGGTCAAAAAAGTTTTGCAATCGGACTAGTACTTTTAGAGATTCCTACAAACAAAAACACATAAAAACAAACTTTGCCTCTTTATAATATTATACAGGGTTATTTGTAAAACACTAGCAACCTTGCAGCACTGTATTACTAACATCATAAACAACAACTTTTGTTCTATGACTTTTTACAAAACATAATAGGTACATTTACCAAAAACAAAGCTTCAACATTTCGTTATTCTATCTAACATATTTCAACTCTGTATTTTGCTGTATCTACCTACGCCTCCTGCACACTGTTCTCGTAGTAACAGTAAGCAGGCTACCGAAACATTGTCATCACACCTACCTAGCATGAAACATTGTCATCACACCTACCTACTCATCACACCAGAAAATTGATACGCCAGCATAGACTTCGTAAAATTTAGAACGTTATATTTGAAAGTTTTTATTTTTGTATGAAAATCTGATGAACTAAAATATGATATTCTTTTAAAACTCATAGAGCAAAAATTGTTGTTTATGATGTTAGTACCATAGTCCTGAGAGGTTGCTAGTGTTTTACAAATAACCCTGTATAGTGTAGGTTCATGCGGTCACTCTTTCAAAGAATTTCGTAGCCCTTGCTAGCATTGGCCTTTACGGGTCTAAAAAGGTAATTGAATTTTATCTGTACGATGTCTACACGTGCGTTACGAAGTTGATACAAACAAACAAATAATTCCATTCCACAGTGGCTTTATTACTAATTTATACTAAAATAGTTGCGGTTACATACTTACTATACCTAACACTTCGGTGAAATACACGTTTAAATACATGACCGCTAATCAAGGGCTTACAGTAGGTATCCTTGTGAACTAAATTATGACACTATTGAGACACTATTTTTCCTGTTACCTGTAATATTGTTATAATATTTGTACGTAATTACAGTAAAAGATGCATGGAATATTCCACTTTAGTGTGATGATACCATGTGTATTAATGTATTTACTTTTCAACACACTTGAAAATCCGCTTTTAGATTTGCAATGCAATGTTTCGCACTAGTGCGGAAAGGTGCAGCAGTACTCGACAGCATCGTCAAAAAATCTGTGAGCTATTTCACACAATAATTATTATTTTCGAGTGTGTTGATAAACGTCGTTTGATTCACGTGGACAATTTGTCATTGCAGTTTCTCGATTTCAAAACGACGTGTATTTCGGCTTGACTGCAATCACAAACTTCGACTTGCATCAAAATGCACATACATATGTATATAGCTTGAATTTTCCCACATCGGGGCAAAGGAATACTCTCCTCTCATTTTTGAGTGAGTATACTCATTGAGACGCGCGTGATTCATTGATCGCTAATCACTTGCAGTGTTGCTTAAGGGAATAAATATTTGTTTATTTTTAGTTTATGCGAAACCTGAATATAGTGTTCAGAATCAGTAACTGAATGGATTCCAATAGTTTTTACACCATGTTATATTGTTTCCCAAAAATATTTAAAAAGGTCACAAGTTGGATACCTCCGATACTAAATACAACACAGGTCTCGGCAGGTCATAGCGGGCATTAGGTACCAGGGCACAGCTGGATGCGGGAGCCTGCTGGCCGTGTATTTGTGCGGACCAGGTAACATAACAAGTTTATAACTTTGTGATTTTTCATGAAATTTTGTTCATAGATTCTTTACATAAAAATACTTGACACGTGTTTCCGGTTTCACATAAATATTCTAAAACTTATCTACACTAATATAATAAAGAGGTAAAGTTGTTTGTAGAAGGTAATCTCTAGAAGTACTGGTCCGATTGCTAAAATGTTTTCAATGATAAAAAGCTGCTTTATTCCTGAATGACATAGGCTATTGACTTTATGTCCGCGGGCGAAGCTGCGGGCAAAAACTAGTGTTGTATAAAAGTAAAGTTCACAAATGTATGAATGTTAAACCTTTACCTCGAGAATTAAATTGCATAAAAGTCGCCACGGCAGCGTTTATCGATTCGTAAGTTCATGTTTAACAGCGTGTCAGCTTATCGTAGGGCCGGCTTTACGACTTATTCTTAGACCTATGTTATGGTACTGGTCAAATGCATATTTAGTATTAGACCTATTATAAAATCAACGGTTCCGCAGTTATGGTTACAAATCATAAAGTGCTGGCTTAGAGGAAAAGCTTCGAGGAATTAAAAAAATATATACGTACGATTTTTTCATATGTATTTTTGTTACCTGTAAGTCTGATATTTCGACTTCAGATTTTGGAACATAGGTGTTATGTTTTAAGTTATTTACTTTTCAGTAGCATGAGCCTAGCATCATGAGTCTTTTAATGTTCCCACTGCTGGGACTTGGCCTCTCTCCAGGAGAGGGAATGGGCCGTAATCCACGACGCGGGCTCAGTGCGGGTTGGTGAATGTCACATGTCTTCGAATTTTTGGTTCTAGGACATGCCGGTTTCCTCACGATTTCCTTCACCGTTTTTGATTGTGTGGTGATGAAATAATTTACACAAAGTAATGCGCCGGGCGGCTGGGTTTGAGTCGCAACCGAGGAAGACGATGATTCTGTGCTATCTTTGACTTTTTTTATTTATATTATTTATCTAGAAGACTAGCTGGTGTCCTCTCTGCCCTTGGGTTATGCAATGGCAACTGATATCATGGCGCGTTAAGACGGATGTGGTCGCCAGTACTTGGCCTCTAAACCGCAGCCTATCGAGTTCCTTTGTCAATAACATCTATTGGATGACAATGCCTGTTTTACGTAACACGTTGGGACGTACTTGGGTATTTTTAATAACAGTGTTATTTGAAAAATACTGCAACACTATCCGCTGTTTATTTGGAATCAGTAGCAGTGTCGAATTCAGTAATATGTATTTTTTTTTAAATCATGTTTTTATAAACAACACGGGGGCGGAACTTACTCATAACTGTTATTTTTTAAGACATATCTGTAGTATCATATCATGTTTACTTGATCACAGTATCGGAGTATTTGAAATATTTGTAATTTTAAATTTTTTCATAACCAACTGCGGAGTCAGATTTACTGCTACAAAAACAATACGGCCAAATGGGGCTTGCTCGACCCATCTCTAACACAGTGCCAGTGTGGAGTCGCTGCCCAGGACATGCGTCACCTGCTATGCTGCCCATCCTGCCCAGACTCCACTTACACTTTTCAGGATCTAGGTATACGAGGCCAATAACAGAGCCAAAGGTATAAGTTGCCAAATACTAGTCAGAAAAAAAAACTATAAGAGTAAATCGACGTGAAAAGAGGAAAAAGACTTTCGACTGTTTTCTATTTTTCCGTCTAACTATAGCACTGTAAAATTTCTAAAATCCACTGATCACGTCGTGAATTCGCAAATAGTTCTAGCAGTGAATTAAGGACAATGCACACGTGCAGTAAAAAATCGTAAGTACACTTTCACACTGGCCGGAAACTGGGCGGCCGTCGCGTCGTTTACACGGTAGGATTCGGGTTTCTGTGTTACCTATCACATTTGCCGACCGTATACGGCGCGGACACTTGGCGGCCGCGTGAGGACCGCTCGTGTGTACCTGCCCGAATGATTTGTGAACAGATAGCTATTTCGGGTAAACCAAATATTCCTGTGCCGCTTTCATTTTTGTTCGTGAATAATAATAAACAAACCGCGGCGGATATTTGAAAGTTTTGTTTGGACGTATCATGATTGATTTTATTGGTTATAGGAAAATTAATGTGAGGATCGTTAAGTGAATGCCGCTTTATAGACTGAATCACGGGTGGTAAATATTGTATTTATTATCTATGGCTTCTTTAGATTCTTTTACGTTATCTGTGACCTTAGAGCGAGTATTTGATTGTTTTCGCAATGATGTAAAACCTCTATTTATTTTTAACTACTTTTTGGACACAAGCGAATGTTTACGTTAACGTACCTAATTCAGTACGTTAAAACTCACCCTAGTCCCCTTAAAGCTAAGGGTGTTTTAATCACCATCACACAATCGATAAAAAGTCTTCGTTTTTAAATGCAAAAAATAATAATTGGCTACTTATACTCACATCCTTCTAGTAAGCATCCTTTACATTATTAGGTAATAGGTAAGTAGGTATATCTACCTATTCAATTTCATAACAATACCAACTTTCAAAATATTTTGTACCTTCAAAATCAACTACCATAGTAGCGACATCTTTGATGCCTCATAGGAACTAAAATTCTAAATCCTGCATCGCGGTTTTAGAGTTCACCATGCGATTAGAAAATACCCATCAGTCTGAAATCAGCAATCGGGCAATAACCGACCAGACACAATACCTCCTACTGGAGTCTCTGATTCCTGGTGCAACCTCTTTAAATCTAGAATGAATACTTCTAGGCAAGCATGCTCTATCGCGAGTCAAGCGCATACCTATCATCAGTAAATAATAAAAATAAAAAAAACCTGACGCATAAAATCTATAAAAAGTAAAAGAAATGGTTAAGACGAGTCTAATGAGGCCAAACTCGATGTGTTTACTAGCAGGCATTCCAGGGTTCCAATAGCCACCTCCCAGATATAGCATCAGGTCCTTGTCATTATGAAAAATATTTAGAACTAGTTAAGACGAATCTAATGAGGCCAAACTCGATGTGTTTACTAGCAGGCATTCCAGGGTTCCAATAGCCACCTCCCAGATATAGCATCAGGTCCTTGTCATTATAAAAAATATTTAGAACTGGTTAAGACGAATCTAATGAGGCCAAACTCGATGTGTTTACTAGAAGGCATTCAAGGGTTCCATCAGCCACTTCTCAGTTCTAGTATCAGGTCTACGTCATCGTCACGAGAAATGAACAAAACCATTTTGAAGATAAAGGACTTTACTCCCTTTTCTGCATACGTCTAACCCATAAAGAAATCGTGAATTAACCTATAAGTATCTGCTTTCATGTTGATTGCTACAATCAGTAATAGAGATGTGCAAGTATGCAGTCAAGTGTGATGGTCTCGCTAAATTAATTAGTGGAGATCAAATTCTCCAGTCAAATACTCCATAGGCGCGATTACACATGAGTAATTAATTACGACTGACGCCATTGAGGATTCTGTAGGCTATTGGAGCTGACATCATGGTCTCATACGTAATATAGGTATTAGTAGGTATGTAGAAGTTGATCAATATGTATGCATATATATAAAAAAAACAACATGTCAACCTATGTCGTTTAATTTGTCTTCCAAACAACTACTTTTCATCACATTTACATGGAAACTAGCTCAGTTACTGCTTTTAGGCCCGTATTGGTTTATATTTCGCAGACGAGCGTAAAAATGCGGCGCTCACTACCCACAATTTAAAAAAAAAAACACAATTTTTCGCAAAATTTATGAAATATTTTTTATGCTATTTATTTACTCATTTTTATTTTATTTATAATTTCACTGTGTTAAATCCTTTTTCAATAGATATATTTTGGCAAACTAAGTAAGTATGTAGTTATTTTAAATAATTAGCTGATGCGTAATGGAGCTGAGAAAACAAACACAAAGTTAGCCCACTTACGTACATCAACATGCTTTATGATTGTGTTAGCACATCACAAAAGGCAAAAAAAATTTCAAAGCTTTTGCTATTCATCTGAACTGAACTTTAGGTAAAATCTGCTTTTAAAATAAACCTTCTTATATCTTGTAATATTCTTGACAGTGAACCTAATCGTAATTAACAACAGTTTACAAACTAGGTTAAAACGTTAACCTGTTGCATAAAATTCGCGTGAGGACTTGCCATCCACTTTATAAGTCATCCACTTAGAATTATACCGGTTTTGTTGATAGGCACATTATCACATTTTAATTTACCATAACTTTATGCAACACAAAGGCGCAAAGGCCGATTTAATTACTTGTGTATTTTGAAATATTTTTAATATTTTTTGATGAGCTTTCTCTCAATATTAACTAAATTAATGGAATTTGGTGTTTATTTATTTTTAATTTTATTTAACCCTTCAGATACCGTCAATTAGAGACACAATAGTAAGACAATAGATGCGCGGCCACCTGTGGTCGCTTGGGGATTCATGAATTAAATCTAAATTTGAATGAAATAAATGTTTTTTTTCTGTCTCCACACCGTCGTTAAATAACAACGGGTGGTGAAACGAAATAGAAGAAAAAAAAAAGAAAAGATGATTTAGAAAACATGGTTAAAAAGTTAAAAAAAAAACTTTACCAGTATAAGTGAGTAGGTAGTCAAAAAATAGGTAGATATACAACGTGTAACGTTAAAAGCGCAAAACCTGAAATTAGTTTGATCAGAATATGAGCAGAATCAATTAAACCACTTTTTAATATAGGTTATATTTTTCAAAAAAATCTTCATTGAAAACGTCGACCGGTCTATTTATGATAAAAGGTCAAGCCATAACGTGCGCAAACCCGCCCAAATAGGTAAACAAACACAAATAGTTGTCGTCCAATCAAATTTTCTCATACACGGGATAATAAAAGTTCTTATTTCAATGCAGATGTGAATTTTAAACAAACTAAAACTGCACATGAAGTCTTTAATTATTTTTTTTTTATGTTTTTTTTTTTTACATAATTAGGTCAATTTAAAATCATTTGGGGTGTCTGAGGTTTTGCGCATTTAACGTCACAGGTTGTATACCTTAAATTCCTATATCTTAATTTCTACGCTAGAATTCGCTGGCTATCCATCACAGTTTTTGCAGCTTGCGTAAACCACAATGAAGCCAACCCAATACATTAGGGACACAAACCAAATAAGGCTTTAGGTCTCAATTTTAGGCCCGAATTTGGGGATTATTCAACCCTATTCGAGGCAAACTAAATCCAAGATAATCTAGGCTCGGTTACTCCTAAACCTAATTGGAAACCCATTCAATTTACTCACCCGGACACGATTAAGGCGACCAAATTACTAGTTCTCACTGTTAGGAAATCTTGGGTAAATGAGAGACCTGCGTATTAATTATACAGAGTGTTTTTTTTTACGACTTTACTTTGTTTAAAAAACCAAATAAAAAACGGATAAGCGTAATACTACTAACATTATTACTAATAGGTATAACACCATCCATGAACTCATATTTGTAAATAAATTGCGCTAGAATTGCTCTACTGTTCATAAGAATTTTTACGCTCCTTCGTCGAGAACTGTATAAAAATCATCCAAATTCCTCTCCCACAATGGGCAGAGCGAGAAACAGTAACAGGCTTTTGCGGCAGTTGCGTTTTGCGGTTCAGAGCCACCATAACTCATTCTCTCTACATACGTTCGACAAGGGCCTGGTTATGGTTACCGAACTACGAGCTACCTATTGCTCGTCGTTTGCAAAAATGTTGGCGTGCATGCTTGTGTGCCCTAAGGCCTGGGCGCCTGCTGCGTTAGTACCTTCAAAACAAATAAGCATCGCAGTACTCACCATTTGTTGTGGGTTCCGCGGCTTGCGATGCGCGCGGTGCACCTTCAAGCCTGTGACTCCTTCTAGCACATCAGCCAGCAGCAGTCCATCTGCACAGTCGCGAGCCAGCCCGCCGCCCGATGTGCCCGCGCGTCGCCGAGACCGGGCCCGCTCCAGGTAGTGGTTCGCCCAGTCTGTGTAGATCTGTGGGCAAAGGGAAGATTATGTGAGTTGGTAGAAAAATAGGGCTCATTTTAAGTTGCTTAGTTTTTAAGTAAGGGGATAATGTTAGACTAAATGACGAATATGGTTTTGAGGTCTGTTCGACCTGTCTTTGTTGATCTATAGGTAAGAGGATGGTCTTAGTAAATGGTAAAGAAAAGATGGGTCATAAAAAGGCAGTTTTACAAACTTCTTCTTTAAAATTATCATCAGCAAGATATGTCAAGCCACTAATCAATGTGCGTGTATCATTATTGTGGTACTACATCATCACTATGGTTGCAACTTTCTGACATTGAGCTAGTAGGACAAATATCTACCAGGATCGAATTTAATATCTATCTTTATGACGTAACCAAACACTATATGTAACACATATGATTTAAAAGAGTGTCCATGGAGCTTCTTGCACGTTCTTCTCCATAGAGATTACTCTTTGGAACATGCAATTTAGCTTCACTTGTTTGTTTGACTGACCGACATTCTGACAATTGAAAAGTGCCTGTAATTGGTCTATTTGAAATAAACGTTTTTGACTTTTTGACTTATCAGACAATATTTTACAATACCCCAGAATTACAGTTCGTTTTTTTTAATAGTTATTGTCGTGAAGATAATAAAGAGGAAACATTAGTTAATAATAACATTGATTGACATTTAGTAACAGCCAATCAAACTTGGGGATTTCATACCCTTGACGCTGCACATATTATTACAGGTAATCAAATTAAGTTTTTCTACCTTTCAAATTAGACAGCTAACTTTAACGAAAATAAATTACAGGTACTAAAATATCCTTAAAGATTGACCGTGTCGCGATGCGAAGCGGTACCTACACTAAATTCATGTTTACAAAAAAATAGAACGAACTTCAAAAAAAAAGAAAACAAAAAATAACGTTAATTTCGCAAGCCGGTCATATTATTGTTTTTTTTTTTTGTAATATACATTTTGTGCCCCACAAGACCGCAACTAATGAGGAGTTACTTATATTACAACTTAATCCAACACAAAAAGAATCATCACGGGTCCATAAAAAAAATATGTCAGATTTACAATAACATGGAATTTGAACATAATTCGTGAAACAAGGGTATACAAGGGTGAAGTTTACACATCTGCGTACCCCTTCAGAGCGTGCCGGCATTATTTTATGAAATGGCGTTAACAATAAACATAAAACAGGCATGCGATTGCAGCAATCCCGGAAGATATGCTAGATCGATGAAAGATCTGTCTGTGTCTATACCAATGCTGGGAAAATAATTTTCCAAACAAAAACAAAATCATTATAATCGGTTAGTTAACATTCGGCAAAGATATCGTAAAATACTATAAATAAAAAACATTCGGTCGGATTGAAAACCTACACCTTTTTTTGTGAAAAAAGTAAGTAAGTAGGTCTTTGAAAAAGAGTTGACACTTTGCAGAAGGGATTAAAGTCTCGATTCGGTTAACCCAGGTAAACAACGGATAAACGATGACAAAACAAAGACGCGTAGATAACATTTTACAGGCCATAAGATGCCAAACCGCTACTTAAATTTTAACGACAATTTACACACGGTACTCGAGAACGTCTGTTTATGAGAACTTTGTGAATCTTTGGAACCAAGATAAAATATTACAAAGATTCTTTACACTCTGTAAATCCTGAATCACTCACTAGCAGAAAGTTTTTATGGCAGATTTTCAAGAAATCAGCTTTAGGTACAGTGCAAAAAAAGCTATTGTACGTGTTAACGGCATGAGGTCATACATAAGTTAATAAGTGAGTGTTATACTCGGCGCTATGAATTCTTAAAAGGATTTAGTCATATTCGAGTCAATTTGCAGGAGAATGGGGACAAGTGGAGCCGACGCGCCGCGGCGTCGCCGCCTCGGGGCCACTCGGCCATAACTACTGGATAACACTAATACCTACGCGTGATGTTCCTCGCACTCATCTCACTCTTTAATGGTTTCGAGGGTGGTCTGTTTAATGATTGTTAATGCTTTCTCGATTAGAACTCGAATTAGAAATATACGAGCACTTTCATAAATTTAAATACACCCATTAGATTTAAACACGATGTCTTATAGATTCATTTACATCTTTTTTGTCCGCGTAATGGAATAATCAGAGAAATCGACCCGTGTCATACGGTGTCAAGGGCGCTGATCTTTATCAGTAATAAAAAGATACATGTAATATTTTAAGGAACATGAAACAGCGAATTTATACTTACGGCCTCTACAAACGACATCCCACGGTAATTTGATTACACGCCGTAATTCTATCTTCCGGTGCCTTGATGCGAAAATGCGTAATCGGCTCATTATTGCTTTGCGAATAGATTTTCCTGACATCAAGTTTACTAAGTAAATGTTGGCTTTAGCAACGTTTTGTACATAGTGTGTTTAACTTGTCCTGCTTGTAGCCTGTCTGGTACAGTGCAAAGAGCAAGGAATAGTGGGTTTTATTTTATTTTGTGTAATGCATGATTGTGTTAACAAAGCCATCTCAATGTGCGGAATCTCATCAAAATGATGCAGTAACTTACTGACATGTTTGTTTTATAATATTATTTAAACCTTTATCATGAATTACTCTGTGTATTGGTGCAAACAGCGTAAAAAAAACATTCTGTAGTTTTTGAGTTTAACTTGAACAGACAGACGTGTTGAGGAACTGACTTTATTTTATAATTTGTAAGGATAAGCAAGTTTTGACAATACCATCTCTCACCTTAACCACGGGCATCATTGCTCTATGAACACAGTCATTCAAATTGACAATACAAACCTTTGGACCCTTGTACAATAAAAACTGGTTTGTGTACCGATGGTAGTAATCTTCCAATACTAAAGAACCCATTATCATAAATCAATATTCCTCGATCTTATCAGTTAATCGCACACGTTAATAGAATAATCATGACAAGATATATTGGTACTTTGGTAGATGTTCTGATAAGTGAAGCAGCAGTGCAACCACGAGATCTTAACGCGATCTATTTCACGACCCGAACTGACCTGTCAAAGGATGAAGCTATACAGGATGTATTATAGTTCGACCCATCTTTGTCGGGCTTGCGGACGACGAGCAATAGGTAGCTCGCCGTCAGACCATCCGGGAATCATTCGGATCGAGCCCGAGTCGTCAACGGCGCGTAGTGTTTCAAGCGCTTCAAAGAGATGTTAGCAAAACCGTAAGAGCCAAGCAGGCCCGCAGCCGCTCCAGTAGGCTTCGGCCCAAGTCATGGGTCATCTAAAAAGGAACCCCTGGGGTCATGAAACACAAGGCAAAGAAGTAGGTTTTAT
This sequence comes from Mythimna lalbum, assembly GCA_949319445.1. Classification (NCBI taxonomy): domain Eukaryota; kingdom Metazoa; phylum Arthropoda; class Insecta; order Lepidoptera; family Noctuidae; genus Mythimna; species Mythimna lalbum. The sequence goes on along the minus strand of OX439346.1, from coordinate 15,489,768 downwards.
CAGTAAAAGCCTGAGACTACCGCTTCACCCCGCGGAAGAAGTCATTGGATGATTTCCCACTTAAGAAAAAACCTCTTTCTCGCTCGCACGCCTAACATTTTGACACGTCATGGTAAGGCCAGATAAGTGAAGCTGGTCGTCTCAATCCGTCTTATCGCACGGCTGTTTATTCAAATCGTGTCGGATAGCTTTCGATTGTAATAAATCTAGCTGACCGGACATTTTTATCGGCTACTAGATGCTATATCGGGAATAACTTGTTTCCGCTCCTGTCATATGTGGAGCTAGTTTTTCTTTGCGATGCCGACGTGTTCGTGGAATATCTATGAAATGTTTTGTGTTTGCTTACGGAAGATGTTTTTGTTTATTTTGTGTTTGTACGTGATGTATGAGTATTGTAAAAAGCTATACTACTGATCTAAGTCGTGTTTTGATTTTCCAAGTACAGGCTTGCGGAAGACGAGCTACCCTTTGCTCGCCATCCGGTTGTCCGATAATGACCCAGCACACAACTGTACGCGCGCCTCAAAAAGATGACAGCAAAGTTCAAGCCGATACCTGCCAGGGCTGCAGATTGTTTGATGGAGTTTCAATAGCGTTTAACACTCCAGAGCGGAGAAGCCATTTGATGACATCCCACGTAAACAAATGGTCGTACCAAGTTTCGTCGTGAGTTTAAGTCAGTAAAAGTCTGACACTCTGTCTAGCTTTATCCAGAGTGGATTTTTGAGAAGTAGCAAGGCTAGGTATTTTAAGTCTTAAACGTTACAGCTACAGGAAATCTTTCATATGAGACCATTCACAACTTATAAGATATTCAGAATTACATTTAAAATTTTTGACAAAAATTGCAGGCTGCAAAAAAATGCAAATAAAAGTACATATGCCTATCCATTCTATCATGTAAGATATGTATCAAAATACTAGGGAGCATTTACAGGTATTTCTACTTTAAATGCTCCGGAATATAAAACGATAAATTATCTAGAAATATTCTTAGTTGATGAATAATCGTAGGTACATTTCACCGAAAAATATTTAAAAAAAAAACCCTTAAAACCTAATACGAGCGTGATGTTAGTTTATTGTGACTGCAACATATTTCAGTGTATTTAAAGAAATAAAGAAAGAAAATAAATCTCAATTAATTGATAGAGCGACAGACGCTGGTGTTAACTGCTTGTAAGGTCGCGGGTTCAAGTTCTGTTCCATTGACAAGGGCGCTGAACCGACGGGCTTGGCTATCTTATTATTAGATACAGAGAGATGGTAATGTCATTAAATATTAGTATGAGTAGGTGGATAGGTAGGTACTCGTGAAACGTAGACTGCGCATTTAAAAAACCATAAATTTATGGGATACATTCAAATTATTCCAAAGAAATATACACCTAGGATAAGAAGTATGTGTTCCCTATGAACTATTGTAAGATATTGTCTACTGGTGTACCAAGTTTCATCAAAATTCGTTCAGCCAATCGAGTGTGAAGAAGTAACAAACATTTACACACTCACAAATCGCCAACTTTCAGTTCCTCGTTTTTAAACCCAAAACATTACGGGTTTAAAAGAACATATTCGTATTTATCTTTAAAACTATGTTGCGTTATTAGATTGTTGGCTTGCCGCTTTGATGCAAACTTAAGTGTGGTAAGCTATTGTATAATAAATAAACAGTAAACAATGAACTAAACTATTTTACCAGGACCCAGCACAGCGGCGAGCATACTTGTTCTCATATCGCTTTATTGCTCAAAGCTCTCAAACAGCTGGGACTCGCCTCCAGCTCGAATAAAACCTTACTTCTAATTCTATTTTAAGTAAGTACCGCCTCATTTATTGCCTTTATTGCTTCTATAAAAGTAACGGATATAAGAACTATAAAACAGGTGTTGTATAGTAACGGATATGTTCTACTAAACAGGTCCATGACTAGAAAATAAACGCAAACGCACGCGTTTGGCGTTAAATATAGCATTGCATAATCAGTCTTTTTAATGTTTCCTCTGCTGGGACTCAGACCTCCTCTCTTGGAGAGAAAATAGGCCGTAATCCACGGGCTCGCGGACGGCGAGCCATGGATAGCTTAGAGCCCAATACGTCGACGGCGCGCACTGTTCCCGCGCGCCTCAAGGAGTTGTCAGCAACAGGAGCCCTGCTGGGAAACTCGAGCCCCGGTATGAAGAGACTAGAAGGAACGGGGTGGGTTTGTAGTCAGTAAGAGTCTGACACTATCTCCCGCTCCACCCAAGAGCGGGGGTTGTCATAAGATGATTTTTGCCCGCCGTAAAAAAAGGCCGTAATCCACCACGCGGGCGGGCCTAGTGCGGTTGTGTGAATGTCACATGTCTTCGAACTTTTGGTTTTAGGACATGCCGGTTTCCTCACGATGTTTTCCTTCTCCGTTTTGAGAGCTGTGGTGATGAAATAAATTACACAAAATAATGCGCCTGGCAGGGTTTGAACCCGCGACCTATAACTCGTAAGTCGGGGCTGTTACCACTCGATTATTTTACCCTAATAATTACCCAAGTCGTTAGACTTTTTAGACAGACTGTAGTAGCGAATATAAGTTCTAAATAATGACTAGAAAATAAACGCAAACGCACGCGTTTGGTGTTAAATATGTACGGTAATGAATCCTTTCACTCGTGCAAGCTATCATAATACACGGTGAAACTTTATTTGCGTTGAACAAACGTAATTTACGCTCACAATGTGGCTCGTAAGTTCGTTCGGCCCTAAACAGGGAGTCGGACCAAAATAAACAAATCAAATTCGTTCTCATTCATTGTGTATCGTGAATTCCCCGCGCTCCCCTCGCCCGGGCCGATTGTTTTCATAAAACCTGTATACTTGAATACATTTTTGAGTCGGTGTTCCTTGAATGCTCGTTGGTTGCTATCGTAAACTTCATATTTACGGCCACTAAAGACTTATCAACCGAGATTAATCGTTCCTTGCAGCTGATGATTTTGGCACTGGTATACAATACCCTCTCTTAGTGCTCGCTTACGTCATAACAAAACCTTGTGCTAAATTTTGCAATCCTAGTCCCAGTTTTTGATATGTCAGTCAGTCAGTTTCTCCTCTTGTGTGTATTTATATACATATTGACTAGCTTCTGTCAGCGGCTTTGCCCCTGTGAAAGTAGGTTTCTTCATACAAACTTTGGACTTCCGTTTCATCCCCTTGGGGGGTAAATTTGAGAAAACCCTCTCTTAGTGCTCGCCTACGTTTCAAAAGGAAGCCTTGTGCAAAATTTCGCGTTCCAAATCCGTGTAGTTTCGGCTGTGCGTTGTTATGTCAGGCAGTCAGTTTCACATTTGATTTTGCAGAATACTTATTATTCTAATGACAGTGTGCAATCATAGACAATAGCTCTTAGTTGTAGAAAGTATGTAATATGCGATCGTTCTCACTACCGTCACGACTCTGTGATATATCATTGTGCTTTTACTTATGGCATGTTCGGACCATCTAGGATGCAATATCGAGCGGAATTGTGGAGAAATGCGGATATGATATGATGAAAAAACAGGAGCTATACAGTGTACGGTCTGTTATGTATTACGACCTCTTAATGTTGCTAGAAACATAAGACCGACATAGGCATAATTTCCTAGGGCTTGTAAGAATGTCCAAAAGAGTTATCTTGGTCCTGGAACACTAAAGACAACTGAAGAAATGCTGGTGTGTTTTACATAGAAAAGTCTGACATTCCTGCTCCATCTTAAACCAGAAAAATAATTTGATGACCGTGGCCCTGGAATGCAAGAATGCACGCAGGTGGTTTTACAGGCCCTCCATCCAGAGCGGGAACAGATATTTGATAATTTCCCCCTTTAAAAAAAGGTACAATTTACTGCCAGAGTAACTGCCTTGTGCACAAAAAATAACTTTGACCATCAATAACGGTAGCACAACCCAATAAAAAGGTTTTAAAAAACTCACCATTATTCTTTCCATAAGAATCTTAATAAGCACTTAACAAATAAAATTAAAGTACGCCATAAAAATATAGAAATTAATTGTTAAGGCGTGACCACTGACTTATACTATAACATCAGGGGTGTGTCAGTATGTTTTATTGAAAATGATATATAGCCGAGAAATGTATACTTACAATCAAAATATCCTCTCAATTGAGCCAATACAAATTAATTGAGGTTAAGACTTAATCATGGTGGATGGAGCCGTTTGCATATTTTGATATTTTTGACCCGAACTCATGGGTTAATTATATGTCATGCTGATTCAACGGACTCTGCAAAGATTTTTAAATAAAAATAGAAGGAGAAACTGACTGACTGACATATCAACGCACAGCTGAAGCTACTGAGACTAGGATTATGAAATTTTGCTCAAGGTTTCTTTTTATGACGTAAGCGAATACCAAACGAGGATATTCTAAAATTCACCCCTTAAGGGGATGATGATGATGATAAAACGGAAGTTCAAAGTTTGTATAGATAAACCTAATTTGACGCGGGCGAAGCCGCTTGTAGAAGAATAGAAAAGAAATATTTTTATTCGGAACAGACTCAGCACGACAGTTGTAAACACAAAATAAAAAATAACAAAAGTACGAACTGCACCGAGCGTGCCTGCACCGAAAGGGTGACCAGCTCAGCATTTTTTTTTTTTTTTTCAGAAGCTAACATATACGCAATATAAAGGAGAAACTGATTGACTGCCATATCAACGCACAGCTGAAACTACTGGACTAGGATTATAAAATTAAGCACAAGGTTTCTTATTATGACGTAGGCGAACACTACGAGAGGATTTTCTTAAATTCACCCCCTAAAGTGATGAAAGGGTATCACGAGTTTGTATAGATAAACCTACTTTCACTCGAGCAAAGCCGCTGAAAGAAGCTAGTCTGTTCACAAATATATTTTTAATTTAAATGAATAATGAATCGTGAGTAAAATAATCTGATAATATCTTCTTTTTAACACCTTAACGCGAACTCAAGTGTTATGTTAATTTTCACATAAATCTTATCACTTATGACAAATGATTTCAATTTATCTTACCTACTCAATTAATGTAGGAAGCGACACAACTTCCCTGACAGACTTTCATTTAAATGAATCATACTTCTACCAACAAAAAGTTCAACATCCAACAGTTAGATTCTGTATGACTCCTAGATCGAACAAACTGTCTCGGGGTTTTTCCGTCTGGTAACTCCCAGATATTACTAAAGTTTGTGATATGCCTCGGATCTCAGACCCCGGTATAGTCGCAGTGAATTTCGTATCTCCATTTCACCCTTCCGGGACAGCGAGCGAATTGTTTATGATGACATAACACCTTGCTTGCACTTACCTCGGTATCAATACCTTATCCTTAACGGGCTGGGCAGAAATGTAGCTCTCAGCTCTCCACGTTAGGAAATAGAAAGGGGCACTTTAGGGTACTGCATTGTTATCAATGCAAAGCTCCCATTGGTGGCGTTGGCTGAAATAATTTTAGGGTTCAAAGTTCACAGCCGTGTGCATGATTTGACTACGGACCTTACCTACTTTTATGGTGTGATAAGACTGTATACAAAATTGGAAACAACTGTAATTAAAATGTTCTGACAATGATAAATCCGTATAACCATAAAAATTAACAAGATCGATGAACTAAAATCTCAAAAAAAATACTCTGCATCTAACAATTATATTGCAAGCGGTTTGATTGGATTCTGATGTCATCTTACAACACGACCATAAGATGTGAACAGCCTTTTGCTTCCCAAAAAGTGGGTTGATCTCATCTTACTTGCAGATATAAAATTCCTTACTCCATTCTTGATTGACGACATACGTCAAGTCACTTGACATCGCAAACATCAAATGTTACATGGATAGGGTTGTTACCATAACATAATATCGACATAACTATCGATGGTTCGTCACGAGCGTTAGGTGCGAGCTTAAAAGCGTTTAGTACGGAAGCGAAATGAGGTCGCGTGGCTTTTAATATCGCGGCTGGGGTGCGACCGAGGTGCGTCGCAGCACTATGATGATCTGCTTTGAAGTTTTTATCACTTTTATAAAGACAGTCGTTTTTAAATTTCGAAGCTTTAAATGTTACAAAGCTCGATCTTCATTTGTTTCAACAAATGAAGTGAGAATAAATGAAATATTTCAGAGGCGGTAAATAGTCACAAAGTATTTTGCTGGCCTGGATTACGTGTCAACTTCACGGCCCCGTAATAGCGATCTTATTTTTATAAAAAAAAAAATATTGTAACTTTAAATAAAAAAATAAAATTATACCATCATCACCACCATCATCATCATATCAGCCGAAAGACGTCTACTGTTGAACATAGGCCTCCCCCAAGCGTCGCCACAACGACTGGTCCTTATTTTATGTAAATTACAAATATTTCCGTGACGTAATCTCGTAGATATACTCTTTGAAACCGTAAGTTAGGGTCAGATTCGTGTCGTTGTTTAATCGAGCCAACCAATTTACATCATATTTTGATTTTTACAAAGCGACTGGCTACATGGTCAATTTAAAAAAAAATATTTTTCACGGGCTTGTCTTTTATATTTGTGGGTGTTCAGAAGTTTAAAAAGTTCAAAATTAGTAAAACGAGACTTTTAAATAAGGCGTTAACCTACGCCTTATTTTTAGGTGACCTTTTGTTATTTTTACAGGATGCATTGTGCGCGAGAATTGCATGACTTAGTTCCGCCATCTCCTTTCTAACATCATCGTCGTTTCTTTCGTCATCATCTTTTTCTTTTTAACATCGAAAAACCCGAGCAACGTACGGCGAATATCAACCCTTATGTTATTGAAACCTCTACGGTTCGGACTAAGTTTTATCTCGTCATTATATATCGAAGAACTAGAACTAAAAGATTATAATTTAGGTGTCTTCAAGACTAGAGTGAATAGGCTCTTAATAAACTAGTGCGCCTCACCATCAACGATTGCATCACTACTTACCATCAGGTAGGATTGCAGCCAAGCACTAGTTTACATCAATAAAAAAAAAAGATCTCGTGTTCTTGAATAACACTGGCACTTCCATCGTGAATTTCTCACCAGGAATTGTTTTTTATTTATTTATTGTATTCCAGACTACAGTTTTATAAGTAAAAAAAAACAGTTCTACTATAACATAAATAATCTTAGAAGGCCTAAAGGGAAATTATTCATCAGGTCGCGTGACGAAGTAAATTTTTCATTGAAAATCCTATCAGACGGTAATTTTTCTTCGACGATGACTTTGAAAGCATCCTTCACTGTCAGACAAATGGAGGGAACGAGGTCAGGACCGAGAACGTTCTCCAAGGAGTTAGTCAATATTAATATTGGTAGCATAATCAGCTCTCTGTTAACTAATTAGCGAGTGGAAACCGTAACGTTAAAGTTCTCACGTTGTATCAGCATAATGTTTATGAAGTGGAGCAAAATTTTGCAACTGAATTAGTATGTTAGGTAGGTGGAAATATTGCCAAGTTTTTTTTTTTTATTCATCCGTCTGTCTATCTGTCTGTGTGTCTTTATCTCAGAATCGCGTGGAGGTATCGATTTGAAATTAAAACCATTTACTCAGGTCAGCGGTCTTGAAGATGTGAAATCAAACTTCTAATCTACTCGTAAGTTGACGAACAAAAGTGATACGGCCGTTTATGTCTCTAAAAACGTATATTTCGGTAAACTCAAAGGAATAAAAATTCATAGGTTACTTCCCTTTGACCCAGAATCCTGAAATTTGGCATAAAGCAAGGTCTTATAGCACAGGTATTAAATATTAAATTTGAAAACATTAATTTTGTTATTACCTGCGTCACAAAATAAAAACTTTTGGCAATTCGGAAAAATCTTCGAGACTCCACTCGGGAATTGTAGTTTGTACCGAACCCTCAGTGTGCGAGTCCGACTCGCACTTGCCCAGTTTTTTAATAATATAAACTAGTGCTTGAGTGCAATTCCATCTGATGGTAAGCAGTCGATGCAATCGTTGATAGTGAAGCGCACTAGTTTATCAGGAGCCTATTCACTCTAGTCTTGAAGACACCTAAATTATAATCTGACGGGAAGACCGCAGTAGGCAAATTGTTCCAGTCCTTCGATGTACGCAGTATAAACGATGAGTTCTTGTTCATCTACAAATCATAGATTAATTATATCTTCGTATCACACTGTTACTATAGTAGGTAGTAGTAGCAATAATCTTCAAACCAATTAAACGTGATTTGATAACACAATGACTCACCTCAAGAGTTCAATGAACCCTATCTCTCCGCCAATAAATCTAGTCTCAGCTCATAAATCAATGTTAGCACGCTAGGTCTCACTAGCTTGCAACTAATTAGTACCGTCATTAGTTAATTAAGTCTGCGAGAAACTCATGACTAAATATCCGCTAGTCAAGTTGATAATCGAGGTTAAGCAGCGCGTGCCGAAGTCATGATTTGGATGGGTGACCAAGTGACCATCCAGTACTAACGAGGCTCGCCCGTGCCTTTGGGAACACGGGACAAATCAAGTCATGGCTCGGCAGATAGTGGTTACAAGATGTTAGAATCCAGAAATTCTGTTGCCATACTTACAAGGTTTTGGAGTTAGTTATTATAGTTAGTTACATGCATACAAACATAATCAGCCTTATAATCTTCCCACTGATGAGACTCAGGCCTCCTCTCTAGGAGAAAAATGGGCCGTAGCGCGTAGGTAATCCACCATGCGAGCCCAATGCAGGTTGATGAATGTCACAAGTCTTCGAATGTCACCTCACAATGTTTTCTGTCACCGTTTTGAGAGCACCACTGCTCTGATGAAATATATTACACAAAGCCCCGCGGCCTACAAATCATAAGCCGTTACCACTGGGCCACCACTGCTCCCCTTATTTAATAGTTAGTTGCTTCATATAAAATACAGATATTCAACCTCATCCAGTTAGATTGGGCGGCGATCCTAATATAGTTGCGATAAGATCAGACAAGTTGATTGGTTAAAATAACTTATTTAGAGCTAAATGGAGTCACCTGCACAATGGACCGTGTCTGCCGCGTGACGTCATCAGTGGAGCCTTGGATAGACCTCGGGGCTCGGATGCACGTCGGTATCATGGTGTCAAACCTTCACTAACACCACAAACAGTTTGAACAAAAAAACTTCGATCCACTTAGAACACATTTTTTTAACCATTTGCACTCTTTAACTGTCAAAATTGTAAACATTGAAATTGTTGTGACAATTCCTGGAAAATGTTTGGATTTCTGGGAAACAGTATGTGGAAATGCCTATAAAACAATAATAAATCATCATAATTCATATGGCTCCTATTTCCAGCCAAGCTCGCCGTATTTTTCCATGCCATGCATTTCAGAAATATGGCGGCACTTTCATAGACGCTAACCAATTTCCTTTGAGCTACGATGCGTTCCTTGTATTTATATAAACTGAGCACAGTTGCATATTTGTATAGAGAGTAACAGCTCATGAATGAATGGATGCGTCTACGCGGTTGTGCGATAAAGTTCTGAGAATATTTACTCTACGGTTGGCGCCGCTGCGCCCACGCAAGTTGCTACGCTGACTACTCTGGGTCAGAATAAAAAAAGACACAAGAACTACAACTTAGAACGATAATATTATTCTTAGTGTTTTGGAGATGAATGAAAGAACTTCTTCGACAGATTTTAGGCGTATATAATCAGGTATTTTGGTTATGCGTGTGAGTTTTATCGATCGATACAAATAATGCTACAGTGGCGTCGCGCGCGTGAGAATTTGGTACTACATCCCGCACTCCTCTGGTCATCCTAAAGGCAGGTCGCCGTGATGACGGCGATGTGTAGACACTTTTGCTTGATCACACGTACCGAGTAAACGGGCGAGGCAGTAAAAAGTTGCTCAGCCGAGACAGTGATGTAAGCGAGTTGCAAAGATAAGCGTTCGGCCGAGCACTCGGCGTTATGTTAACACGTACCGAGTACTCGGCCGAGAGCACTGTCTCGCCTGTTTACTCGGTGCGTGTGATCAAGGCATTAGTAAGATGTCAAATTCACTAGACCACACCATTTGCAATTAGAAATGTAGATATACGCCCACAAATCTCCCTACTTTGTAAACAAAAGCGTTGTAATATTTATCACTCTGCAAATAAGCTGTGCTAAAGAAATTAGACTGACGTGTTTAGAACTTGTGAGTAATCCGTGCCTAAAGTAACATGTAAATGGGGAAACCGCTGAATAATTTTCCTCTATAGCGTCAACAGATTATAACTAGAATATACATAGATGTACTCGTAGTGTGGTGTGAGATGAGTAAAGTCATAAACCGATTCTCATTAAAGATGAATAATATTAACAGTCATAAACATTTTCACGTCTTGTGTGTGTATACGCATAACCTATCTATTTTATATCACTTAATATATCTAGCCTTTTTTTTTCGTTGGGTAAAAATCATCCAATGTCTCTTACTGACTAAAAACCCACCCCGTTCCTTCTAGCCTTCATACCGGGGCTCGAGTTCCTTTCAGATAATACTGGCCCCAGTAGGCTTCGATCCGGCTGGGCCCATCCTATTGCTGACAACTCCTTGAGGCGCGCGGGAACAGTGCGCGCCGTCGACGTCTTGGGCACGGTCCGGACAGTTACTGGACAGTCAGACAGCGAGCTACCCATGGTTCGCCGCGAGTCCGCATCTATGTGGTCGGAAATCAGGTGGCCGGAAATTGAGATCGGAATCCCGGCGGCGGTGGCTAGAGCGCCGTTGCCTGATGCGGTCGGCCTCCTCCTTTACTAGCATTACTGCTTCGCAGAAGGAGGCGACCGCCTGCCATTTCTCCTCGCTCCGAATCATGGTCTGAACCAAGTTAAACCACCCACCGTAAAAAAAGTGTACTCTGCCCCATAGCACGTTAGACATTTTCTCTGTTACGAAATGGAAAATTGGAACAGAGAGCCTATATCAAATGTAGATTAACCAACGTACAAAACCGCAGCATGGAAGCAAATGCTTTCTACTTTACGGTGCTCTAATAACAGTCGCGGCGCCCATTACAATGGTACAGGATTAGTAATACTTCGTTGGCCCATTGCCCACTAGTACTGGACTAGCTTGTTCGTACTCAGAAACAGTCCATTGACACACTGAATCATTTTAATTGTGGGTGGCGAGAAACAAAGTGATCATCGTCATCTAAAACTACTACATCTATACTAGTTTTACGGGGAATTTCTGACAGGGATACCGAAATCCTGAAACGCAGAGAGCAACTCAATGACAAAGGTGGGTTTTAGCCGGTAAAAGTCGACACGCCCTCTGTCTCCATCTTAGAGTAGGAGAAGTCATTGAATGATTTCTCACCTTAAAATAAAAATCTATACCAGTACAATAAGCTGTAGTTGGTTTGTTTCATTTTTTTTTCTTTGATAACTTTATGAGGAATGTTAACGGACTTTAACGAGCAGAAAGAAAAGTCCAATAGCTTTTTTTATCATCATTATTATCGATAGTTTCGCGTTTGACCACCATTTCACCTGATGTTAATCGATGTCGACGATGGAGCACGCTGGCTTAAAAGTAACCTATTCACTCTTGACTTAAGACCCCTAAGTACGCTAAACAAAACTGAAGTAATGACAAGGAAGAGTTAACAAAACACTTTTCACGCGAGCGAAACCGCATGCAGAAACTAGACTATTTATATGTTTCAACTGACACAGATTGTAACGGGAAATGAACGTGAATACGGGTTAAGTAGGGACGTACCAACGCACTATCGATTTAACAATCGATAAACATCATAGACAAATGAAGTGTCGATCATCTCGAGCCTAAATACATGTTACCGCGAAGTCTACTCACGAGCCAGTAACATGACTAGTGTAGGCGCCTCGCAACAATTATATTGAAATGATACAGTACTGCACATGCTTGAAACAATGAGAGAACCCAAGTGGGTGGGCTAGTTAATATTTATTTATGTATTACTTTTGTCTTTATGCATTTTACTGCCCGAGGTTGGAAATAGAACTATTATTCAGAACAAAGAGATTATCTATAACTAAGATTTAAATAACTTTGTGAGAGCCAACGGCATAATATATACATTCATATATTAGTAATCACATCAGAAATGAAGATATTCGCAGGAGAACCAACATGGCTCGAAGGATCGCCAAACTTAAGTGGCAATGGGCAGGGCACATTGCACGCAGAACGAGAAAGGGGCTGGAGTGGCCTCGTACCGGAAGACGCAGCGTTGGAAGGCCTCAAACAAGGTGGACCGATGACCTGGTCAGGGTTACGGGAATCCGATGGATGCGTGACGCACAGACCGGTCATTGTGACGACGCTTTGGGGAGGCCTATGTCCAACAGTGGACGTTTTTCGGCTGATATGATGATTATATTAGGGATGAGAGCAATTTGATGATCGCTTTCCGTTTACATCTCAAGCAAACCGTACAGGTAGGTACAGATGATTACTGTTATAATCAATTTACATATTGATGATATTCTCAGCAGGCTATAAAGCCACAATATGGAACGTTAAACTCAAATTGAAGATATTAAACCTAATTAGGTGTTTGTTCGTGTTTGGTAATTTGTGGCTGAGATTAGTCCTCCCACGGGTCTGTCTGCCTACGTGATATCGACAAAGGTCATGCAATCGCTTACCCTCTCTAGTTTAGAGAGGGATTTGTGCAAAGCAGAAGTAATTAATTTGCATTGTGTTTAAAAATGCAATCTTAAATGAATTGCATCGAAATCAGAATCAAACTACATACAGATACTTAGACTGTCGCGTAGCAGAGAAAACCTCGTCCGAATGTCTCAGAATGTTACAGTAGGAAGAAATGACACTTTCCTGACAAAAGAGTTATGGAAGACGTTGGTGGTGAAAGTAAAAACTGTCCCAAGGCAACCTACTCTCGGGATAAACAGTATCATAAGTGCTGTTCCATGGCATGTTGTGTATCCGTGTCCCATATTTCATTTGAATGTATTGGACTGATATACGCAAAAAAATTATTAGTATTTTTTCTTTTTGTAAATGTTTGTAATGAGCTAAGGTGTGCAATAAAGGAATAAATCACTAAATAGTATACAACAAAGTCGCTTTTTCTATCCCTATATCCCTATGTACGCTTAAATCTTTAAAACTACGCAACGGATTTTAATGCGGTTTTTTTAATAGATAGAGTGATTCAAGAGGAAGGTTTATATGTTTAAAAACATCCATTAAATAGTGGAAAAATACTGTTACCCGAGCGAAGCCGGGGCGGGTCGCTAGTAAATAATAAAAGAGAACTGTTCAATGCCGTTCAATTCGTGTAATAATGCCATAAACAGCCATCCTATTAATTCTTTCTGATATAATCTTTTTCATTTTGAAATTCGAATTCGTATTTATGCCATTAGTTCAATATTTTTTTAAAGGATCTGATAAATAAGATCCTATAAGACTCAGCATAAGAGTACTTATGTAAGCCTTAGTCTACAACGACTTATAGCTAATGTTCCATCGTATAGACTAAGGTAGTATAGGTATACTAATAAGTAACTACCGATAGTGCTACTAACAACAGCTGCAAGTAATTAGCGCGTAATAACAAGGAAACCGACAGAAGAGGGAAATAGGACACACTTCGTTTATCAGAACTTTGGAACACCTCAAAATATCATCAACCAGTCATCATTAATGTGGTGTCAACGGAACAGTTATAACAAAGGCGAAGACAATAAATAAGATGTATGACGCTTTCTCCAATGGAAAATACTCAGGCTCACCATAAAACTGATAAAGTACAATAAACATTTAAAGTCTGTAAACTGAGAGATACAAAGGGGTATAAAACTTAAAGAAGCATTGACGCCGTCTTTTACCGTTAATAAATATAACGTATTTATGTTTTACAATGTATTATGGTATCGTTTAGATCGTTTTAAAGTTGCGTAAGCTTATGTGGAGATCATAAATGGACAGGGTCGGATTGAGATCGCGAGTCTTGAAGTTGGACGTAGGATTCGAACCCTTAAACAGGGGTAGGGCCCCCCAGCAGGACCGATGCCCACGGGGCTGCGGGAAGTTTTTAAATAGGAAGCCGGCCGGCCCCAGAACGTAAGAGCAAGTGAAGGACACAGGAGTGGTTTTAGTCATTAAAAGTCTGACACGCCCCTACACAAGAACTCGAGAAAACATTGGATGATATCTAAAAAAAAGCATTTTTCAATTTTTATTCGCAGTTCGAAAATCGCTTTTCATTTGTTTAGGTGTTCTACTTTTGTAGTTAGTAAAGGTCGGATTTTTTAGCACTTCCTACTTCAGTATTATGTCTAATCCGGTCCTGAAATGGCCAGTTACGGCAACACGGCGGGCGGCACGTCGTTTCAGCCTCACAGCGTCCGGACCGCATCCCATCCGCGTGTTTATTTACTCGCTTGTCAAAAGTTCGACACACGCTGCCGTATTTATAGTCTTGCGGAAGGTGCGCCCCGGAGCAACGAACCTTTGTGACATAATCATAAAACACGGACATTTACAGCAACAAACAATATGAGACAACGTCCATTAAAAGAGTTGTAGACCACCGTAAAAGGGTTTATTGTGTGAGCGAAATTATTTGGCGGATTTGCTTTTGATATTTGTTCTTGACGCAAATGTTACGTTCAGGAACAAAATCCGGATATGAAATATAAGACATCAATATCAAGTTCGCGAGTCAAAGTCAAAGGTCGTTCTATGTCACCTTTGTTTGTACATCCGATATCGGAAAGGCATCGATCGTTTCCAAACTTGGATCGTTCCGTTATTGGATCCGGTATTTGATAAAAGGATACCTACGTATCGGCCTTGCTCGTATTTGGGCCACAGATGTTCGGTCTCTGTCCCATTGTGACGTGGGTGAGTGCATTCGATTTGTTACGATGCTTGTCATGTGTGCAATCGGCTTTATATCTTCTCATAAACAATAAAGTTAGGTTTGCAACACTGTAGTATCTATTTTCTAGTATGCGTATGTCTTGTCTATGCAAGATTAGATTACAAACACACCGCTGGCGCCATCAAAGATTTGCTGACTTTGATACAATTTTCACACTGAATAAGTTATAAAATGCAAAATAGAATAATAGTGAATGTGATATTATTTTGAGTGGCTTTATAAATATTTATCAGTTGCTGCAAAAATGGTTTGTTTGAGTAAACACCGATATCGTTGACCTATATACATATTTATGATGCGCAAAAATAATCGTGTGCTCTTTAAGTAAATTTAATCTGAGTGTAGGTGTAGTAAGTAACTGAGTGTAGTAATAGGCGTCTAACGTAAGCCTGAGTCATAGCTTTTGTTTTCATGAGCCGACGGAGCCGACTACTCCGACAGCGATCGTATTCGAGAAAATTATTTTCGAAATTGTCTAGTCATTAGGAATCGTTACGTTTTGTAACATCCGGGCATCCGTCCGTCCGTCCGGCTACGAGTCATATTTTATTTTTATTTAATTTTTACGGACTATTTTCTGGGAATACGGTTTTTATGAGTTTTCATGGTAAGGTTGCACAACGTTTCTAATGTAAAAACAATGTGATAGGCGCTGTTTATTGTCCTTCTTGAAACTAGTGGGAGTACATTTTTTTTAAATTATTTTGGATTAAGATTAAGTTAATGTAAGGAACATATTATAATATTAATAAAAACAATGTACCTGAGGAGCCTGGACCTCACGTCACAAGTGAGCCTAGTGTGAGTTCCAGAAAATCAACTTTCTAATGTATTTTCTGACATAATAAATTATGTTTCTATTGCTTTCTTCCTTTTAAGGAAATATCTGACAACTATTATCTCTATAGTATTTACTTTCAGTAGCTTTACTACAATCACAAATGTCATATTCGTTTTTACCAAAAAACCTATTTCATTTAATTTAAAAGTCAACATGAAAAAAGAAACATCCTATACCCACGCGACTTACAAACCTCAATGAAAACTTAAATCGAGTTCCATAAATCAGTCAAACCCAGCTGGTTCTAAAGCAAGCATTCTAAATTTAAATGATTCGCAAAAAAAAAGAAGTATCGGAGCATCATGAACTCATTCATTCGATTTCATGCAATTCGTCGAATCTCTATAAATAGTACGTATGTCTGTAAACATACGGGTCATTGCGTTCGATCGATCAATTTTTATGTTTTTCCTCATACAGTTCTCGGGTCAATGAGCAAAGTAGCTAATTATTTAACTGTACCTACATTGTCGTAAAGGAAACAAGTAATGATACGTAGATACGCCTATTGTCAGTATTGAGGTGCGGCCATCAATGCGAATCGTGAAACACTCAAATAGAGATACGCATGTTTTGTTGATGTGCTAAATAATCATGAATGACGAAGTTGTAAAGCTTCAAAGCTGATAGGTTATTAGATAAAAAAGTCCGATATGGACTCTGACGTCAAAGTCCATCACGCCCTTACGATTTACCATAGTAAACGGCATTTTTGCGAGAGACAGATACTATATAATTTCAAGTAAAAAAAAAATGGTTAGGTATACCTCAATTGTTTTTTTTTAATAAATCTTCATTCTTTTTTAGTATTCTAATTTTGCATATTTATTGGTAAACTGGTTAGAAAACCAATATTTTGTTCATGTCTATTTAATATTACACTATTTTATTACGGTTGCGTTATTTTTTTACTCAGACCAAAAACGGTTGTACTAAAATAGGATATAATATCTTTACGGTATTAACATCAGTTATGGTCAAACCGGATACGATTGGATAAGATCTTTTCTAAAACGGAGTATCTAGTATCTACAGTAAAAAATTACTGAATGAACTTGGTTAAACAGGTACTCGTACAACTTAATGCCCGTCATACACACTAGGGTATACCTGACAGGTTTGCCTGTACAGGTGATTTATGCAGGTAAACCGGAACGTGTATGTTGCACAACTGTGCAGGTTTCCTTACAAGATTAACTGACAGGTATAACTGTGCAGGCGAACCTGTTAGTTATACCATAGCGATTAGAGCTACCTTAAAGCAAAAACTGTCGTTCACGTCAGCAGTCTCAAAGTCTCCAAAACCGAACATGAACTTTTTTTTCTATTGACAAACTCGCGTGCGGTCGACAATGGAGCACGCCTAGAAGTAACATATTCACTCTTGACTTAAAGTCCCTAAGATTGTAGCTATGTCACACACAGTAGTATTCACACACAAATACGATCCAGTTCTACAAATAGCTTCGTTTCTCGTAAATATTAGAGAAACTGCTGTTTATTCGGCATACACCCGACACCGAACAAACATTGGACGTATCACATTTCTTTAAATGAAGGACTGAAGAGTGCTTTGGTATGGTGAAAAAGTAAAGATATAGCGGTCTAGACCGCGGCTTCACCTGCTTGGAAAGTGTAGTATCTTGTGTCCTAGCTGTGTGCTAAATCTCATCAAAATCTGTTCAGAGGTGGGTACATGAGTATGGTACAAAACGTTTTAGGAACACATTTGTCGGAGCACACAGTTAAGGAGTGGAATTCTCTGCCAGAATGTGCGTTTCCTAATTTCCCGATAGCTACAACCTAAGGGTCTTTAAGTCAAGAGAGAATAGTTAACTTCTAGGCAAAAGTGCTCCATCGTCGACCATATCATCGCCTACCAATCTACCATGATACCATCAGGTGAGATTGTAATCAGACGCGAGCCTGTAAATATTAAAAAGAATATATACATCTCAGGAGATGTCAGCAAAACCATAGGGCCCAGCAGGGCCGACGTTTATTGGGGCCATGGGTTGTGCAAAGAAGGAATATAGGAGTGGGTTTCAATCAGTAAAAGTTCTGACATAGCCTCTAGCTCCCCTAAATTTGGAAAAGACGTATTTGAAAAATAAGAAGTATAGATTGTCTCCAGATATTCCTTGTTCCACTAAGTGCATACAAGGTGCGGCTGATTGTTAAGCAGATAATAGATACTAATACGCACTATTATTTCATTCGCATCGTGCTTTAATGTGTTTTTGATGATCATTCGCTTGTTCAGAGGCATTAAAAGCTACTGTCATTAGATACGTACTTAATTGGGCCTGTTAGTCAGTTCAATTGATACCGTAGATCAATTTTCACACATTGTTCAATGTGACTTTTAGTGGTCCTCAATTTGGCAATATAATTGAAATTAATTACCTGAACAAGTTTATTGCTGAATGACCAAGAGATTGAATTTTCATCATAGTAATAAATCACAAATCACTTTCAGATTCTATTTTAACTTCATTGATTATTCTGTGTGAAAATCGCAGCTGCCAACATCATTAGAGATACATAATTAATTTATTTTAATGTAAAAGAAACGATACTGTTTTGTGTATTGCTTTGTTTTTTAAAAATAGCAACAAACTTTTTTTTTGTTTTTGGGTCTGATATCATCAAATAACTCAAGCGTCAGACTTTTACTAATCAAAACCCACACGTATTCCTTCAGTTCCCTTTGCGTGACAAGAACGCAGTAACTTTTACAAACAATCTCACAGTTCAAATAGCAACAACCCTTACGGTAATTAAATCATTTGTTCCAACAGTGACGCAATCAGAAAAAATAAAACACAATCTCTCTTAATTAACCACTTGCTAGTGTTGTTGAAATCCAACGAACAATAGCAAGCGATATGGACGAATGAACCGATCAATGGGAACAGCACTATATCGAAACAGAGGTAGATACATTAGTACACTCTTAATGCAACGAGTGTTCTTGATAAAATCCATTTGCAGAAGCAAAAAGCTTAAACACGACCATACAATAAATCTTTCTGAATGCACTCACAATCTACATTCGCAATTTATCGAAACGAAAGACGATTCGGAATGTTTGTACTGAAATTGAACTTTGTAAGCTTTGCCTAAAGACAGGCTTGCACACCTTTCTTAAGACTTGATAGATGTACAGTATACGTGTACTGTTAATGAAGTGACAACATGTTTAGACTTGTACTATCGTTACGAACTGTGCCCAGCTGTCCTAATTTCAATACCTCCTAACCTCATTAAAAAATTAGGTACTATTTACCAACATGTAAACCGATTGTTGCCCAGAATTCCAAACACAATTAAAGGATAAAACAAACACATGGTCCTAAAATCATAGGAGCGTAACAGACTGTCTGCAAAGTACTGGACAGATTTAGCCTTTTACGAGGGAACCCTTCGCGCAAAACGGTCTCGCGTGACATCGCGCACGCGCGTGGCCCTCGCGCGCGTGTTCGCTGCGCGCGCGCATGTGACTAACCCGCCGGTCCCGGCGTTGTTGCCCAGCTTAGCCGAAAGCGATACATACGAAAGCTCTCGACCGTTAGAGAGGGACAGTGAGAATAGCCTAAAAGCTCGCACCGTTGTCACACAAAGGGACGTTAGATACAAATCTGCTGATACTCAAAATAATTTAGAAGTGTTGATGTTGATATGGGCGCTAAGACTTGGCTGAAGCTCAACTGTTGCTTAAGTGATGTGCGAACTACTTCAGATATACGAAATATGGGCAATATTTAATAAGTTTTGGCTAACTAACTAAGATATCTGCAAGAAAATTAATGTGATTGTTTAATGAATCAGTACAGGATTACTGAAGATACAATTAACTACGAAAGCAACCATCCAATCAGTCTAGACATTACATTTAGATAGAAACAATCAAATTTCGCAAGCCTCACGGAGTCACGGCCAAACACAACAATGAACCAAGATTACAAACAGAACCAGTATAAACTGCTACGATTGACTATTATTCTCTTGCGCACCTTTCCGTGACATGACCCAGCACCCTCGGCCTGTCACCAAACTTAAATTCGACTAAAAAAGGCTACCTTTTGTCGTCAGACCGAGAGGCCCCACGTCCGGGAAACCGACACTTGACCTACCAACGTACCTATTTAGATCTTTTGTGTACGGGATAAAAGGATGCGTGACTTATCCTATTCGGGCAACAGAAAAAAAAACTATGAATAAAGACTCCGTATTATCATAAATTTTGTGACAGGTCACCCTTTTTATTTTTATTTGACCGCCACCTTCTTGACTTCTAATGAATAGATTCAATAAAATTCTCTTTCATTTTGCGTGGGCGTGTGTGGTCTTTATAAATATGCAAATGGGTTAACTTTTAGATCTATCGATAGTTTTATTGATGTTTTAAATTGAGATGTTTTCTGAATTTGGAAAATCAACGGCCATAAAACTCATTTAGAAAAGCATTTTTTCTTTAATTGCTGATTTCGAAATGACTGCATTTTTTGGTAACGATATAATCTTATAATTTCGAGAGGGGGTGTCAGACTTTCTGACTACAACCCACCTGTAGTTGAAGCCAAAAAACCCTTTGCGTTGAAGGGTCACGGTAAGTCTTTCCAACATAAGTGTTTCCATTTGGGCGTAAACTTAGCCCCTTCAGTTTCCTGAATTCTCTTTGAGTTGCGCGTGGAACATATCACGCCTTACTAGACAGCTGGAGCTAACCATTGCTTGAGTTCCATAAGCTCAATGGCGACTACATTTACTTAGCAATTTCAGAAGCTTTTACAGTCAAACAATAAATAAGCTTGGCTTATATAAATATGGAGACTCATTTGTTTATGCGTTCTAATTTTCATACGTTGATCTGACGATTCAATTACAGGTGCACTGCGGAAATGCCAATGAACGATGGAGCTGGGAAATATCGTTTTCAAACAGAATCGTATTGAACCAAATCGAGTCGGTGATTCTATAATTGCTATTGCTGCAATATCGAATGGTGTATCTGCGTCCTAATTCGGGCGTAGTCCATGAGTTTGGGCTCGCAGGTGGGTCGCGGAAATGCCGGCGCATACGACTCTATTTTCATACGTTTTGGTCTCGCCACTAACGCCTGCCTCCGCCCCACATCAATGAACGCTTCGCCCAACTACTTCTTCGTCCGCCCTACGATGGTATAGCGCGACTGAGTGGCTTTGATACTTTTTAGTCAGAAGACACATTTATTATTTATTAAATACAGTTAACCTTTGGGTGAAGCAGAATAAAATATACTGTATCTACCTTTCTAAAAAAGATATACAAATAAATCATAGAAATACCACCATTCGTTAATTCTCATTGATTTTCTTGAGAGTGTCCAAATATAAGCTTTTTGCATATAATAAACGGTTGCATCTTTTATTTTTTCGTTAACTTTAACGTTTTAATTTCAACTCGATCGCTCTACGCATTCTCAAGATAAAGGATCTTGACAGACAGAACGATAGATTAATAAATTATTTAAGGGTCTTGACAGACAGACGGACAACAAAGTGATCCTATATGGGATCCGTTTTTTCCTTTTAAGGTATGGAGTCATAAAAACGTGCTAATTACACTACCTCAATGGTGGCGTGAAAACGTGTGCATATCACGACGATTACCTCTTTCAACTTTTTGAATAATTATATCTCAAAAAACGGTGACCCTTAGGTAAAAAAGTATTGGGACATTTTTGTAGATAATTATCTAATCTACAACTTTTGTCTGCGCAAATTTTATGATAAAACTTACCGTTTTGCTGAAAATCGTGAAAAACTTGTTTTTGTGACCTTTTTGATTTCGAGTTTTTTTTTCCAGGTAGTGGGATCTATGAGGATTTCATTTATGATGGTGTTTGGAACAATCTTACCAATTTTAAGCTTGGAGCGAATTATTGTAAACCTATTTTACTATCTTATTTGACTCGACTAGTAATACTCGTACAAATAAACAGTAAAATACCACAAAGATGTACATAATATGAGTATCAATTGTGTACAATGTAGTTATTGTAAATTCAATAGACTGTTACTTCAATTTGTTTGAACATTGATTTTTAACAACATACGCATCTTCTTTCTTTAAGAACTATAATGCACTGCACTATTTCTGAATAATTGAACTAGAGGTAGAAATGCGTTTAATCATAATTACGAAATACATTAATTGACTAAAACTTTTAACAAAATTTTATTTTACTTTCAGCATAAATGTCTAAGAAAAAACAAAAACTATTTGTTCAAATACCAAGACTGTTCGCGCCGACTACAGCCACAAATATAAATAGGTGGTCTTATTTTCTTATTTACGACTGTTTCAGTCTTAAACGTGCAACTTTTTATGATAAATTCAGCTTTATTAGCGTCGTCGGTACTCGCGGCTGCGATGCAACTATCTGTCTGAAACTGGGTTTATGTGCGGTATATTTGTGTTTATCGCTTTTAATGATTCTTTCTTCATGTGACTGTACGACGGACCTATGCGTTCGTGTCGGATTTATTGCGTAATATAAATTTATTACAGTAACAGATTCAACTCTATTAGACGATTAGTTAGTTCGTTTAAAATTAATGTTAAACTAACTTAGGCAATGATAGATGAAATTAACGATTAACGTTATTAAACTGTTAGATTTTACACTGACAGTTAAATCTTAAGTTAGTATAACTGTAAAAGCGGGGACTGTTTTTACAATTTTATAACTAAGTTTACGACATATTTTCTCTTAACAGCTTTTTAAATGCTTATTATGATTGGATAAATATTATTGAGTATAACGGAAAGTTGATAAATAATAAATATGTGTCGGTAACGAAGAAGTTATTTGATGATTTCTCACCCAATTTTTTTGGGTGAGAAATCATCAAATAACTTCTCTTGCTCAATGTGGAGCGAGAGGTCAGATTATTACTGACTAATGGGGTTACCATGACGTTCAAAGTAAGATTATTTTAATCTTGTTCAATGCTAGTAAGAGATGGCGCTAGACAACCTGTATAGCTCTGTCTCTTACCTACACTGAAACAAAGTTAAAACAATCTTACTTTAAACGTCATGGCCTAGGTCTAAAATCCACTCATGGTCCTTCAATTAACCATAACGTTCCAGTAGCGCGATGACTATTCAAATAATCCACCAGTAATATAGAGAACTAAGCTAATGTTTGTACACCGGACATGATATACACCGCATCCTGTACGATATTTGTTTATGTAACTTAAATGAGGTTTATTAGGTACTTGAACCTTACTCAATATGTACTTTTGCCTACTTATCCACGCTAGCTATATCACGGAGGCCACTTCACCTAAAAATTCTGTTTAAATTAAACGAAATCTGTTTATTTTCCCAACTTTTGGTAACGCTTCTGGCAATTGGTCCGATCACGATTAACTCAGCAAATTATGACTGTTTGTTGATTTTGCGTTTCATGTGAAACCTATTTGAGTATCTCTGCAAATTTGTACAATACTGTCCGCTATCAAAGAGACATTATAATGTGACCGCATTTTTATATTTCCCTTTCGAACCAATCGGGATAATCGGATTAAGTATGTCGGAAATTGCATCTCATAATACAGTTCCCGAAATCGATGTACCAGGAGAGCATAAAATTCGAACACATTTCATTGATCGATAAAGACCGTCATGGGAGGTTTGTGTACGCTTACTCACGCAGTCTGGGACTCATCCCGATATCAGACCGTTCCAATATTTTGAACTACTCAGAGATAGTCTTAGTGAGTCACTCCAGTGAGTCATGTCACCTCACCTCTCCTATGCCTGAATTAACTACGCTACAGGAATATACCACGACGCGCTTGTTCCTACATTGTGTTGTAAAACACGATGCTACTAATTTATTAGTGTAATAACAGTTTATTGGTATCCTGTTTAATATTATGACATGAATTGTAATTATGACTGGAAACATCTAATAAATTGGTAAATATATACATGTAAAGGTAACGTGAAGTTAAGTTTTCAATTTATAGAGAGGATCTAGAAGTTAGAAACCCCGTAGAGCATTTGAAGGTACCAGGAGTACATAGATTTTCACAGCGTACACGGCGCACAGGTAGCCGGTATTTCTTATCACGTAGCGTGTAGTAATTGACTTGATTCCTGCAACTTGTCTGCGGAGTAAATCGCTTCGTTAGTAAAATGGTTAACCGACCACATGAGATACGGTTGGATTGTATGCCGGATAATTTGATTTACTGGTCATCTAAGGAATCACCTTTTTAGTTTAAAAAACATATTTTGCTATATTATTTACCCACGTTTTATTTCCCGCACAGCATGAAACGCTATTGCAATAACTCTTCAAACAGGAGCTCTTTCACAAAATATCCATTATTTTTATTGCTTTTTCAACGATACGCATACAGTGTTAATGTTGGGAATTTGCAGTTACGGAGTTACCCGGTGCCCATCACCTTTATATCGTTCTTTATATTGTCGCCGAAGGGCACACAATGGCTCCAAATCTTTTCGTCCTCGGCACTCCACTTCACAACTGGACTTAATTTATTTTTCATTTCATTCAATTTAGAGAGCAACAAAGGCCCTATATAATCGAGTTGCAGCAATCACAAAGCAATAAATCAAAATAATTCGGTGTGTTCGAAACAATTAAACGCCTAAAAGGGAGAGGCGGGAAACGCGAGCGAACGAATTTGTAGAAACCACACTTTAATTAATTTAGGACATTCTATATTTAAAAGGGCTTGTGAAAGCATGTGTGCTTTTTTCAAAAGATATAAATGTCAATGGGAAACGTTTTAAAAATTAATATTAATTTAATAAACAGAGAATATTTTAACAAAACTTAATTTGTAACAAAAATTTACTCAGGCGACACTTTAGTAGACAAAATTAATATCACACGGCTGTCGCCTGTCTGATCTATATTTATTTACAAGTCGCTGATTGGTTATTTAGCTTCTTAGCAGTCTGGTTATGTGTCATCAATATTAATTTAACATTATGAACACAAGAACACTTGTACTCTCGGGATAAGCCTATTATATCAATTTGACAACGCTTTGATGGTCCGAAATCCATGACGGTTTTGATTCAAAGCACGCTACGCAACGGTAAGCCAATTAAGCCGGCGGCAAGTCGTAATGAACCGTTAATGACACGCGCGACGAATACAAACAAATTATTATGGATACGTAGCAATCAGTATTTGTGTTAAATTATAAATTAGCAAATAACACACGCGATGGATCATGATATGGATTAGTCGTGATCAGGAATGCCGACCGCTAACCACAGCCCCATAATTTCAAAGCTGCTATTGAAAATGAAACGCGATATTATCCATGAGGTTTTATTACCTATGAAAGCGGAAACTCTATTGAAAAATTGTGAAGTTTTTCTGACGAGCTGTGCAGCAGCAACAAGGTTGTCTGATATTAATTGGTATGCCCTATGAAAACGGTTTTCATTTCATCAACGTTTTACCAAGATGATTTTTTGAACGATGTTTTTTTTATTGTTTTGCTTTGCGCGATTTGTGCGTTGACAGTGACAATTTTGGAAAGTATTTCGTTTTTGGTACTGTACTTATATGTTATAGCCACAGTATTTTCCATTAGACTATGGATATAAGGCATTCTAATCTTTTTTCAGTATTTGTCAGCAAATGTATCGAGACAGCTTTCTTGGCAAGATTCACAGAGGTACTACAATCAAATTCGCAGCTCTATTTTACCGACATCGCGCCTGTTTCAATGATCCCACAGATTATCCAGCTGTATAAACAATTGTACAGTATCCACTATAAATTAATTTGTGAATAAGTAATACAAGCACTGAATATCACTCGGAAAAATTCAAGTTTTAGGGATATACAATAAAGGATTTCAGGAAAATTCACAACACCAGTTTGCGCCACTTAACCGGAAAACGTTTACATGATGTTACCGTCAATTTAATTAATGTCATTAACATTAGCGTTTTGACAGATGCCTGGACCTGACGACTCAGTGCTGCCACTAATGGCCCTACCGTGGGCCCTACCACGAGCTCTTAGCGCGATTTGACAACCTAAACTGAACTGTTAAAGGGATGGAGTTTTCAACATTATTCTTAGCATTCCTATGCGAAATTTGAATATACTCGTAATTTGTTTGGAATCAGTAACTGAATCGATTCCATAACATTTTACAACATGATAATTTTTTTCAAAAAAAAAATTAAAAAGGTCACAAGTTGGATACTACTGACACTAAGTACAACACAGCCTATGTCACGGCATGTCATAGCGGACATTAGCGCCAGCGCACAACTGGGTGCGGGAGCTAAACAACCCCTCGTTCTATGGCCGGGTATGGCCTGTATATGGCTGGTCGGGTATGGCCTGGTAAAGTGGTGACCATGTATTTGTGCAGACTACCAAGTATCATAAAAAACTTATAACTTTCTGATTTTTCATGATACAGTTATGAAATTTTGTGCTTACATAAACTCATTACATAAAAATACTACACACGTGTTTCGGGTTTCGCTTAGACAAAAACATGTTGTATAGAGAGTCCTTCTGCATCCCTCTTTCTCGCTTGCACACCTGACATTTTATCACAACATGGTAATGCCCTTAGTAGACATCATTTTAGAAAACCCTCATTAAACGCCTAGACAGCTTTAAACGTGCCATATTGATATAACAACATCACAGCATTTAAACGAATCTAATCGAACGCGTGTGGTTTGATGAAGATTGACACGAATTCGACCGAAAGAGGCCGAGAGGTCCCGAACGTGTTGTAACTGTGTTGCCCGTGCGCAGCTTTATTGCCTGTCCAGCTTCGATCAAGATTATGGAGTCCAATTAAAAATCGTCATATGATACGACCTGTTAAACCGTCATGAGCTGATGACAGAAATGTAAATTTTGAACTAAAATTATGTTCTTGACAAAAAGGAAGAGAAGGTTACAGGATTTCTTAGGAAAGATAATGTATTTCTAGGCGTTTTTTTTTGGGATGGCGAGAAGGAGTGTCAGACTTTTACGACATCTTCGAAAGATATTGCTGAAGAGGCGAGATGCGCGCTGTGGAGGCAGAAGCACCGGACTCTTCCACACCACCCCATCAGAACATATCCCTGGACGTTAACTACAGTGGCCAATCTGAAAATTTAACCGACTTCGGACTTAGATCGGCTACTGTATAAACAATCTGGCCAAATGGAAACCCCATTTGGCCAGATTGTCACCCTCGACCAATCTCTAACACGTTACCAGCGTGGAGCCGCTGCCCAGAACGTGCGTCACCTGCTATGTTGCCCATCCTACACGACTACCTGCACTTCTCAGGATTTATACGAGGCCAATAACGGAGCTCTGCAGGTTGCCAAATGCTGGTAAGAAAAAAAAATAAAAAAGAAGAAGACGACTAACTAAAAACAAATTGTGTATTCAGTTACTTACCCTTTGCATTTCAGGGCAGCAATAACTCTTTCTAACAATTTCGCCGTAACCCAGCCAGACATCGGCTCTTCATCCTAAGCTTAAGTAGGTATATATTTTAGTACTATAAATATATCTTTCATTCCATTCAGAGACTGTTTACAGTTTAGGCCTAAACATTCCTATCACTTAGCAATCTAACGTACTGGTCATAAATCCCCATATCCGCACATACCTAATGACATCAACAAATCATACACGGATATATCGTTGGATATAAATCATCACAAATGAACGAGTAGCCTCTCGATTAACAATAATTTCGTTACCAGTTGGAATAAATCTAAATGAACGGACGACGCGCGACGATTCTTAATTGACACGTCGGGTTACTGGACCGCGATGTGCTGTGTAACACGATATCCAGTATCCAGCATGTGTTTTCTAATTACAGTGTGACAATCTGCAAGTCTATGGAATGACCTGAAGTAAGCAACTGAACATTCAAGGATGTCTAGCGGCTAACAACAAAAAACTGTTCCAAATTCAAATCTTTTCTTTTGAAAAGCAAATGAAGATTAAATGATACGAGATATTTTTGAAATAGTTCTTTTTTTCAAAAAAAAAAAAAACGATGCTAAGTACTCTTATTAACAACGTAAGTAATGATTCAAACAGTTTTTTTTTTATTTTGCAAAACTGCAGCGCTTTTTCATCCCATCTTCAGCCAGCGTTTTAAAACAAAGGGGGAAACAAAAACTCATTTTCATGGGTTCGTTTTGTTTGCGGTAATGCAAGAGCAACAACGAGAGTTGTGGGATCCCCCTCATAAACTGTTTGGGTAAAAGGATCTCTCATATCGCTTCGGTCGCGGCATTAAGCGGATGCTGCCGATCCGACAGTGCGGAAAAGCCACGGAAAACCAATTTCCACAGGCCGATTCTCGCATCGATTTATACAAAATTATGTTACCCCGCATGTCGCATACTTTATGTTTTGTTTTTGGCATTAAACCCGTTGTGCTGCTTTAATTAAAGGACTTTTAACTGTTCTTTTTTGTGCATTTTTAATCGTAGTAGCTTTCAGTATTTCGGATTCAGTTCAGCTGAATTGTAAAGCCATATATTTTAATGTGGGTTTGAGTTTAATGTTAAGTACTGTATGTAGCACGCATTTAAGACTAATGAGTCAATTGAGACACGCAGAGCGAAGAAAGGAGCGAAGATAAAATTTACTGCCTTACTTAAAAGGGTCACTAATTTAAATACCTGTCTACAATAAAACCTAAGCTGGAATATAAAAATGCATGATTCAACGGGTGCATGCCGAGCATATTTGTGGAACATTTTCGGTACAGCTTCAGGCTTCTCGACAATCCCACCTGTCCACAATCCGAACATGCCGCAAGTAATTTATTCGCTCCTGTCCGGTGACCGACAGTCAGCGGATGACGTCACAACCACAAGTTTTTGCCTCAATCTGCATTGTCCGTGTTTTTGCTGACTGACAATATGAACTGACAATTTGATGACCGTTTTTTCTTTGTCATGCGATATTGTTATTTAATTTTGGAACAGGAGTAGATGCAGTGAGCCATTACCAAAGATTTTATATATCCTACTAGAGTAGACTAGATTGACTACGAAGAAATATTACACTCTGTAAAGTGTTCTTTATTCTCATTACCATTAAGTTCATGTGTGTTATTGACACGCAAAAGGGAAAAATGGCCTGGAGCAAGACACCGAGATAAATCCTCTGTGTCCCTTTCTCACATACTACCAGAAAAAAAATATGAAACAGATGGTAGTTTTTAGATTGTTCCAGTTATCGTTAAATAGTCCGTGTTCATGCATTTTGATAGGTTTATGCAACATAAAATGAATTGCGACTAAATATTTTATTTCAAATAATGCTTCTTGAAATTTTATACGCATTCTTCTTGTATTTAATGATGATTTCATTTAGATATAGTAGCTATTCGTAGTAATTTTTAAATTATGAAAGGCAACATTTAGGAAGTTTCAATTTGACAGAATTTGACATCAATAAACAATATGGCTGATGCTTCATAGGGCTAAAGTTGTGTTTTTAAATGTTACAAGTTTTTATCTCAATATTTAGTAAAGTATAAAGTGTGCAAGATGTTCAAAACGTTGCTGTGTAAAGTTTCGCAATAGTGATGGGTATCCTGGTTGTGGAATTTCATTTCTTTTGGTAAGTTTTCTGTTTTCTTTACAAAATATTTATGTAGGGTGACAACAAACATCGTTTTGAATTTCATGCGGGAATTAAAACATATTAACTGCCTGTAAAAATACATAGAAAAGGGACATCATAAACGATTCAGAAGACGGACTGGGTGCTAAATTTTATAAAATTTTGTTGTCTACTGTTCGAGTTTTATTATTATAAGCAAATTTCTAAATATCTGAGGAGGCTTAATATTTTTTTTTTTATAAATCAAGCGCGTACCAATTTTACTAATTTTATCTTTACTGTTGATCGGGCGCCTTTGGCCGCTCGGCGATCTTCGGCTGCTCTCGTGACACAACGAAAAGCGGCGAGCAGCGGCGGCAAGAGGTGCGGCATACGGGACGTGTCTTCGGACCAATTCAGTATATAGTTATCTGTGACCACTTCTTAAAATGACGCACGTGCGCTCCAAAATCTTCTCCACATCGATATAGTACATTCGAGAATTATATTCATTATAAATCATAGTCTACCTTCTTTAAATGTAGTCCTTAGGTAGGTTCCTAATAAATGCCGCACGCAATGCTGCACGTATGTGGCTTAGCCGTTAACTACTAGTAATATATTATTTTTTATGTTTTGTTGTAGATTTTCAAGAAACGAGAACCCGATGGACTTCAAAGCCACTGTTGCCGATGCAACAGTGGCTTTGAAGTTGTGCCATTTAATATTTTTTTTTTTAGCAACAGTTTTATTTGTCGTCACCACATTAAGTCTAAAGATGTAATAGTTCATACAATTAAATCAACACTAAAACCTAATTCTATTCCATCTATATACCCTTTTGTAAGTTCATCCGTTGTTAAAAATCCATTCAGTAGTTTAGAGCGCCTTACGCTCCATCTTAGAGCGGAACGAGTTATTTGAGGTATATACCGAATAAATCCACCCGTGTCCTTCAGTTGCCCTTTGTGTTCCAGGACCATGGTTTCCCTTTCGGAAATTCCCTGTGGCGCTAACGGGCATCGGCAATAAATAGTAGTAGTAGTTAATATAAATAAATTTAAAAACCAGTCGAGTTAGTTAATAAGTGCAATTTAACGTAATAAAAAATGTACAATTTGATGTCACGCATCAGTCTTTTTTTAATAAAGTAAAAATAAAAGAATAACATTAGATTTATTATAAAGTAACTAGTTTTTTCTTTCAGACAAACCTTATTCTGATAGGTGCAGCCGTTCAGAAGTGATCTTACGTAGGTACACGCATATTAGGCATTTTTTTTATCAGTGTAGGTATTTCATACTCGCATAAGAGGATATTGCTATTATATATACGGATATCAGCTATTTTCTAGTCATTACAGAGAAAACTCACAGTTCCCTTTTGGTAAACATATTATACATATTAATTGTTTTTGAACTTGCATGTCTATTTTAATGTATCAAAAATATCTTTAACTAACTTTTGAGCCCCTTTTGAGTGGTAACGGCCCCGGCTTACGAGTTGTAGTCGTGGGTTCAAACCCTACCAGGCGCATTACTTTGTGTAATTTATTTCAATACCACTGCTCTCAAAACGGTGAAGGAAAACATCGTGAGGAAACCGGCATATCCTAGAATCAAAAATTCGAAAGACATGTGACATTCACCAACCCGCACTGGGCCCGCGTGGTGGATTACGGCCCATTCCCTCTCCTAGAGAGGAGGTCTGCGTCCCAGCAGTGGGAACATTAAAAAAAAAGGCTGATGATATTGATGATGATGTTGAACTTTTGAGCAAAATTGTCCCGTAGTATGTAGCATACACTAGTATGGACACACTAGTAGAACGAGATGACAGGACTCTTTCTGACTTTCCTTATCAGGTACGCTTTTGAGGTTGTCATAGTCAATCTAGTACTAGGATATATAAAATCTTTGGCCATTACTCTTGTTTTTTTTTTACCGATCATAGTCAAAACAAGCCAGTATTTTAATTAGAACCAGTCTAGTGCTCAACGTAACGCAACACGGTCTATCACATTTTTTGCTGGCGGCACTTTGCGTAAAGGTATCATAGATTGATTTTATTGTTCCTATTTTTTATTGGTATGTAATAGACACTTTTAATGGACATAATTTCGAGATTATTCGGCTATTATTGGACGTACAAAAAGTGTTTTATTTGTGTACAACTGGTTTAAACTAAGTGACAGACGTGACAGATGATCTTAATACAGTAGAAATGAAATTCGAAATATGTAGTGCTATACATGTGTAACATTGACCTATGCCTGACGCGAATAAGCTTTCATTTTTTAGATATGGCAGTAGCATAATCAGCATTATAGTGATCCCACTGCTGGGACTCTGGCCCCCTATTTTAGAAGAGAGAATTAGAACATCCACCACGCTGACCCAGTGCGGGTTGCTGGATGTCACATGTCTTCGATTTTTTGGTTCTTATTCATTGTTCATGGTTCTATTTCATTTCAGTAGAAATGAAATTCGGAATATGTAGTGCTATATAACATTGACCTATATCCATAGATATATTTCTATGCCTATACCTGATGCGAATAAGCTTTGATTTGTTAGATATGGCAGCAGCATAATCAGCTTTATAATGTGCTCACTGCTGGGACTCTCCTATTTCTGGCCACCACGCGGGCCCAGTATGGGTTGGTGGATGTCACCATGTCTTCGAATTTTTGGTTCTAGGACATGCCGGTTTCCTCAAAATATTTTCCTTCACCGTTTTGGGAGAGCAGGTATGTGGTGATCAAACCGTGAGAGTGTACTTTTTTGTACGTGAGTTGAGCGGGAGATAGTTTCAGACTCTTACTGATTAAAAAACCCACCCTTTCGGTAACAAACCCTAGCCCCAGTAGGCTTCGACCCAGCTGGCCTTACGTTGTAGTATAGTGGTTTTAGATATGAGTATAACATAGAAACAAAAGTAAATAAAATTAACTTAATAGACAGTTGATTCACAATTAGTAGCTATGTTGTTTTGTTCAATGGCGCCAGTCGACAGAAGCTACGGTGTGACCACAAACCGCAAAATTTATTTATTTATTTACTTTTTAGCAGCATATGTAGGTACTCGCTCAGTTGTGGCTTTGATTGATTAAACATTATGAATGTAATTTTTATTTTTCTGGTCATATGGTTTATGTTTACGAATAAAAAAGGCAAAAATATATTCACGTCGATGTTCAGCTTGACCTTTGGAAATGGAAAACCCTGATTTGCCTTTTTTTTACGGTGGCCAAAATTATTTTATGACAACCCCCGCTCTTGGGTGGAGCAGGAGATAGTGTCAGACTATTACTGACTAAAAACCCACCCAGTTCCTTCTAGCCTCTTCATACCGGGGCTCGAGCTTCTTTTCAGATAACCCTGGCCCCAGTAGGCTTTGACCCAGCTGGGCCCCTCCTGCTGCCGGCAACTCCTTGAGGCGCGCGGGAACAGTGCGCGCCATCGATGTCTTGGGCTCGGTCCGGACAGTTACCGGACGATCGGACTGCGAGCTACCCATGGCTCGCCGTCGGCGAACCCGCGTCTACGGTGGCCGGAAAGCGGGATCGGAATCTCGGCGGCGGCGGCGAGGGCGCCGTTGCCTGATGCGGTCGGCCTTCTCCTTTGCTAGCATTACTGCTTTGCATGACGTTATATTACAGTGCTGCGAAGGCAGAGTCGATTTAGCAAACGCTATGCGCTATGAGCAAACAGCGTATATTTTGACGCTACACGTTAAATTTACCACCGCTAGTCACAATACAAGAAGTTTTGATTTTTACGCGGAACCTAAATATTTTTTTCTGAAATAAAGGTAAAAATAATAAGCCTAAGTAACTTTTTATAACATTAACTCTCTACCAGTGAAAGTCCCGTTAAAATCGGTCCAGCTGTTTCGAAGATTACCTGGAACAAGCAGACAAATGAAATTGAAAAAATGCATTTTTGTTATAAAAATCGAAAAAAGTTTAATTTTAGCAAAAAAAAATGCTATTTTTATATTACAAACAGACACTTCAATTTTATTTATACGCATACACCTAAGCTATAGCCTAGAGGTTTATAAGTCAAGAGTTAATATATTTGTAATAAGCAAGCATGCACCAGCATCGACTGATTGAGTAGTCTACGTTATCTGGATTTCTATCTTCTACTTAGGTACTATCAGGAGCGATAGTAATCAATCGAACACGATTAATAGTGAAAACTTGCACAGGAAGGTTATTAAATTTTGACCGTTATTTTTGCAAGGCATCGTAAGCGTTCTTATTTTGAAAAACAGACTTCAAAAAGTAAAAAATAACTTTAATTACGGAAGTCGGTGTTTCTATAATAGATACCTAATCTTGTCTCTTCGTTATTTCGAGAGAGGGTCCTTCTCCACTCGCTTATCGTAAACATCGAAAATGGTTAAAAAGCTTGTTACTTCATTTAATGCAATCCAACGTGATGTTTGACGAAAAGGCAACGCAAAAAAAGAGAGATAATGCCTGGAAACTCTGTTAGTATTCGGTAATTCCGAGATTTACTCGAAAATTTCACAAAACTTGCTCCAGGAAATAGCTGTTTTTTTTTAAAGCCTTAAAAGTTTTTGGAAAAGTTATCATCATTTAGAATCTTAATAAAATTTGCAAGGTCTCTAAAGAACTACTTTTTTGACTTTTTTAATTTTTAGGCAAATATGAAGTGTCAAAGTTCATACAAAATAGGACATTTTCAGAAGTTTTTACTGGATTAGTTTTACACAAATTTAGAAATTGGTTTCTTTAGAAACCTAGATAATATCCACAAGATACTGTGTTTCCAAAATATCTAATGAAAATTGTGTAGGTAATAACGTCATAATCAGTTATGAGCGGTTGTATGAAAAACAGTGAAAATGTGAGTCGTGATGCACCACCTTAAGGCACTCCATGATTACTGTCACAGTTTTATTCTGAGACGTGATATCACTGGCACGATTTTTTTATTCGCCCATCCATCAAGTCGTGTCAAGTACAGATTGTGGAAATATAAGTTTGCAAAGTAACAGTTCCTGTCAGAGTGATCGACATCTGACATATTGATATTGAATCGTGGTGCCAATTTTTGACGTCTCGTATACGAGTAGCTGATCAATCAATATCATACAAGTACATACATTTTAGAAGCTGTTCTGTTACAGATTTTTCCTAAATTAATGAAATGGTTAACTATCAGTCCTTGCATCTTTTATAGTTTTACTAATACAATTTTTATGGTTCCGTATCCAAATGGTAAAAACGGAACCCTATTGCTAAGACTTCACTATACGTTTATCTGTCACCAGGCTGTACCTCATGAACTGTTCATAGCTAGCCAGTTAAAATTTTAACAAATGATGTATTTCTGTATACTCGAAATTAATAACGGTAACAGGTAGACGTTTGAAATATTAACGGAATGTTTAGTTTTATATTCACTTTAAAAACGTAAAATAAATATTTAAGAGGGCTCCCACACAAGGACACCACAAACGTGATTTTATGGCGGTTTTTTTACTAAACATACTAATATTGTACGGACGGGTTCCGTACCATACCGTCCAGTCCGACTTGTACTTTTTACAAACAGATAAATTCCTTACATAAACTGTACCCTTCAATAAAAAAAAAAGTAACAAATCGATTCATTGTCAACAAAGCCGTGTGGTCTGTTCTCACAATAAATGCTAATACAGCCATTTAATTTCCCACCCACTAGCCTGGTCCCACAGATTCCTAAGGCCCGCTCATGATTCATCCGGGGTCCAGGAATCGTGTGATTTATAACTAATTTCACACTCTTGTGTACTTTCGAACGCCAACACGTCCTAACATAATAATTCTCATCACTGAATAGGTACCTTCATTGTTATTCAATCAGCAATAAGAAAACAAAACACTACAGCTCACGATTATAATGTATCTCTTTTTTTTGTAGGTGGGAAAATCGACATCTCCCACTCTTGGGCGGAAGCAGGAGAGTGCGTCAGGCTGAATAAAAACCCAATCCTGTTCCAGGCTGAGTCTTCCTTTCAGAAGCAGACCCTTGGCCCCAGTAGGCTTCGACCCTGTTGTGACCCTACGGTTTGCTGACAACTCCTTGAAGCGCGTGTGGAATAGTACGTGCCGTCGACGACTTAAGGTTACCAGACGACCGGACGGCGAGCATGGCCGGAAATCGTGACCGGGATCTCGGAGGCTGGGACGTGAACTCCCTCGCGCGTGCACATGCGGTCTCCTCTTTTGCTAGCATTACTGCTTCGCGGAAGGTGGCGACCGCCAGCCACTCCTCTTCGCTTTGGACCTTAGCCTGTACTAAGACCCGAATTATAATGTATCTCTACCTCTTTCTTCTACTATTATTCCCACAATACTTACGTAGACTATTTTGCATACTGTATAATTTATAGTAGTTTCCAACCTGCGATAAAAAACCGTAACAAAAAACCGAAAAAAGTGCCGTATCATTGGATTAAATTGCCATAATGAAGGTGCATACGTTATAGATTTTGTCTATGGCACGTGTCGTTGGACCTGTTTTAATAATAAAAACCACAGTAATCTAATTATCAGTTATTATATGTATGTAGGCGTACACCATACATTATTACACACACTAGATCAATAAAAACCGGTCAAGTACGAGTCGGACTCGCGATAGAGGGGTTTCGTACCGTGTTAAGCAGAAAACGGTAAAAAAAATGTTTGTGTTGTAGGAGCCCCCTTAAATATTTATTTTATTCAGATTTTTAGTATTTGTTGTTAAAGCAACAGAAATACATCGTCTGTGAAAATTTTAACTGCCTAACTATCACGGTTCATGAGATACCGGACAGATGGACATACAGACGGACGGATAGCGGAGTCTTAGTAATAGGGCCCTGTTTTACTCATTGGGTAAGAAACTCTAAAAACACACTAAAAACTCGCCAAAAAACTATAAAACAAAAAAGGATCGACGTTTCGTAGTAGGGCCGCGGAATATTTAAGAGCGGCAAGATCCCCCTCGTCTTTCCGCTGCGCCCTAACTACTTCCTTTGTATAATTAGCTGGCTAATAAGTCTCTCAGTGAAATATTCAGTGAGGAGGGCTTTCCTCCGCGGACTCTGAATGGAGCTGTCAATAGCGATTACAGAACCTCTCGATATTAATTCCGTTGGGAGTGTGTCTTGAAAGAAAGTATCGATGTCCCTTGAGTGGGTCTGAGGTTATTTCTTAGAAGGTTGTTTTTCATGTAGCTTTATAAAAATTGGTGTTTTTTTTTTGTAGTGTCGCTGATTTTCGGTTTTTTTTTATTTGGTATATCAACTTCGATCTGGTGAACGCCTTCAGTTTAAGTTAAGTTTAAATAAGTATCCTATGAATATATATACCTATGTATATGTATTCATAGAAGCTAGCGGTCCCGATAGACGTTGTCTTGTCCGAAATCTAGCTTTTTGTAAAAAAAAAAATGCAGCGCCATCTAGTTCAATTTTATTTTCAAACCATTCAGGGACCCGCTCAAATATACACACGAAAACTTTAAAAAAAGTTACAAATACGTCCAGAAGAATTTTATACAAAAAAGATATCGAAAAACATTGCAAAATTTATGTCAGTAGATATTAAATGAAAAAAGTAAACCCCATCAATTCCCTCTAACGAATAAACAAGTGCACCAAATCCAGCCATATATCTTCTTCGCAGCATAAGCAATCGTGGGTAATAAATCCAAATTCACATACAATTTCCGTTATTACACATACATCATTCGTAGCACTTTGGCGAACAAATACGTATATTTCAGAAGGGTGCATCACTGATGCACTCCTTGGGAAGGTAAACAAAACTGATGGGGGCACTGATCACTCTATATAAATGTTATTGTTGCCGAATTCCTCGATTAACTGCACTAATGACTGCTACTGATAGAGAAATATTATTGGGAATAGGGACATAACGATTTGGGTTTGTTTGTGTTTGATAGGGGATGGGAAGACAAAACAGAATAAAATAACCCTTCATATGTAATGTAAGTACCTATACATAGCATAGCATAGTCGGCGTTATAATGTTCCCACTGTTGGGACTCAGGCCTCTTCACTAGGGGAGGGAATTGCCGTAATCCACCACGCAGGCCCAGTGCGGGTTGGTGGATGTCACATGTTTTTGAATTTTGTGGTTCTAGGACATACCGGTTTCCACACGATGTTTTCCTTCACCGTTTTGAGAGCAGTGGTCATGAAATAAATTACACAAAGAAATGCATCCATGCAACCTTCTTCATTTAGTATATTGGCATAGGTTTACCAGGCGTACCTATGACAATATACTAAATGAAGAAGGTCAACAAGCTTCCAGCAAACGGCCGCAACGCGAGAATGCAACCGCGCGGTGTCTTAGTTTTTTTTTCTATGTGTACCTCATTATTTCAGCCAAAAAACGTCCACTGCTAGATATAGACCTCCCCAACGTGTCCTATACGTCTCGCGTCCATCAAATTACCATGACTTTCACCAGGTCATTGATCCATCTTGTGGAAGGCATTCCAACGCTGCGTCTTCCGAAATGCGGTCTGGATTCCAGAACCTTTCTCTTCTATTTTGCGAGCAACGTGCCCTACCCACTGCCACTTAGATTTGGCGTTTCTTCGGGTTATGTCGGCAGCCTTGATTCTCTTGCTAAGAAAGAAACTCCGGGCATAGCCCTTGTTATGTATACCGACTGCTATTTAAATAAAAACGCATCACCCCTCTGCTTTTCAAAATTAATGTCATTATAATTTAATAGAATTACTTTATCAAATATATCTATAAATCTGATTGACAAGCTACATCAACGCCCTAAACTTCGGATTTCCAGAGTGCTCATAACCAAAACTCAATCAAAGTTTGCTCAAGATTTTCATTATCTCACCCTTCTACATTTAATAAGTGCGTATAATTACCATAGAGCCTGATATGAGCCCTATCATAATGTCGATGGCTCGTGGCCGTGGCTCGTGGCTCATGACAGCGGTTCCGATTCCTCATACATATTCAGGGGTCCCCCTTGCGTGCTTCTAATGAACCTGACTGAGCATAGTAGATAAGTGTAGAAGGTTGAGTCTGTATCAAGATTATGCACGCTCCTGACAAATCGTTGGCAGTCTTTCAATGTGTGCAAGTCTCTTTTGTACCTAATGAAATTTCATAAACTAACCCGACCCTTTTTACTCGTTTGTACATATTATTATTTTAAGTTTGTATATACTTATTAATTTATGATATTTAATAGTTAAGATGTATATAATTATAAAATAAATAAATCAATCTTCAGTACCCGAGAAAAGAATACCTGGAAAAAGTTGGGGGAGGCCTTTGCCCAGCTCTGAGACAGTATAGGCTAAATTAAAAAAAAAACACTTGATCTTGACTGCGATCCTACCTCATGTATGCAAGTATGATGGTAAGCAGTGATGGAATCAATGATGGTGAATCGCACTAGTTTATAGATAACCAAAACCTGAAATCGCCAAAGATGTTACAGTGCCATTGTTTGATGATTGCCAACGAATAATAATTTAAAATCACCCTATGAAAACACACGTCTGTATACTCGTAAGAGAAAGTACTAGTGAGTGCAAGCGGTAGTACACACAATCTATTACACTATGGCGGGTGTGCGTGTACGTGACCAATATATTGTGAATTTTCCAGGTTTAATTACACTCATCTTGATGAGACAGAACAACTATCTGTACTAGTGGTGCAATTAACATTTGTTTAGAATTCTTGAAAAACTCTACAATACAATATCGACGAATGAATCAATGTCACGTTGAACGAATTTTAAGACCACGGTTTATACACAATTACACACACATAGCGTGCCCGTTTTCGCATATTGTATGGACCTGGCCTTCTGTATGTTCCTGTCTATGTATACTGACTGACTGTAGAATCTATTGTCAGTTACAGGTTGAAATCCTTTTGTTGTCAACAAATTAGATTTGTACGTGAATGCTTTTGTTGATGATGGAGGTTGTTTACCTGTGTTGCTGAGAGATTAATTTTTTGCGTTTGTTTTCATGTGTGGCATTGTATGGTTCAAGATTTAAACATACACATATTTAAATGTTTTTAAAACTCACGCTATTGCTAAGTTCAGTTTTTAACAAC
The DNA here is from genome assembly GCA_949319445.1 of Mythimna lalbum. NCBI lineage: Eukaryota > Metazoa > Arthropoda > Insecta > Lepidoptera > Noctuidae > Mythimna > Mythimna lalbum. The sequence continues at coordinate 15,450,204 of OX439346.1, read as the reverse complement.
CATAATTTAATGTTTTTTTTTTAATGGACAAAATGTACCTACACAATCATCTCATTAAGTCACCAAACATTGATTAAGTTAGACTTAAGTTCCGAAAAATAATTTCTAAAGATAATTTCACATTAGAAACTTCCCCTACAAATATATAACTACTCCAATTTCACAGCTATTTTCCTGCTGCAACCCAATAAGACAAACGATCCAATATCACCGTACAAACCTACCTGCGACATTTTCCTAATGTTGCCACTAAAAAGGAAAATTATACTCGCATTACACTGATATAAAAGGCTATCGGCGTGTTCATCTCTCCCCACTTTTCCGGCTGGCGAGAGAATAGGAAAAATGTTAGCAGAGAGTGAAGACGGGGGCGGCGGACCGGCTAATGCGCCTGATATTATTATTGTGGCCAAAACGACGGAACGAATCGGGGAATAGTCGTCGCCATGGTAATTTAGCCATCGAATTGTTTGCGATGATTTTTGATATTTTGTTATGATTTTCTGATGCAATAAAATAATAATATCAAGCTACTTACGATAAACTTGAAAAATCATGTGAGCAGATTGTACTGATACAATCGCAGTTTTGAGCGTAGGAATTTACGCTGTACGTACAATAAGTAGGTACCGTGTGTCTTTTCTTGACTCAATTTTCATTCGCACATTTCTGTTTATTTGAATAAGAACAGTGTTGCGAATTTATTCGATTCCAAAAGTTTTCGTTCGTCGTTCGCCTTCCCCCGCCATCACCTGAGGCCGCGTTTAGATTGAAATTTTCATTTTCTTCTTAAAAACAACCTCCCCTTAGAGCGGCGACCCAGCCACTCCTGCCACCCTGTTAACCACTGACGAACAGATTTGCATGCACAATTTCCACTTTTGAACTTTTTACAACAGCTTACCTCTCTAAAGACGTTAAAAGTACACGAAAAGTTAAGATTTATTGGTATTCAAAATTCCATTAAAAATGAAAATATTTACTGCTTTGCTTGTTAATTTATTGTTTTGTGGAAAATGCAGCTAATCTTGAAAAGTTATAAAGAAAAAGTTACCTCAATTGTGGTTTTTCCAGATTCCTGCCATTTCATGAGGTGTTCGCCCTTCAGCGACCAGCCGGGTGCGTAGCTGATGAGGCCCGCGGCCCCCGCGCCCGTCGGCGGCGCTGGAGACGCTCTCGCGGTAACTACCTCGCTTGTCTCCGTCTTCGATTTCTTAGGACTCGTTTGAAGCCGGAAAAAGCTGCGTCCGTGAGTTTTGCAACTTTTCGAGGGGGAGAAGAAAAATGAGCTCTTCTTAGGTGATTTTTCTCTCTCGTCGCCCGATTTAGACGTTGATGCGACTGTTTCGGCTGGCGCATCTTGAATAGCGTTATCAATTGTGTTCCCGCTGCCGCTCGGCTTAGGCCCCGAACTCTCATCAGCGACAAACAATAAGGTCCTCTGAACGAATGGCGTTGCTTTATTGTAAAATTCATGAGGTTCAGGTACTTTAAAACTGGATGGAATAGTTGTTCGATGTGTCTTTGAGAAGCGACGTTCCATGTATTTTCTTGCCATATCATGCCATGCACTTCTGTATTCATTACTTTTCTACGTCTAAAGTCATTAATATACCTCTATCACTGATTTTTAGATAAAACTATAACAATTAGAAAGTTAGAGCCTGTTATATCGATAGCGATTTCTCGATTATGCATCATTTATAGCAGATTCACGAAAAAAGGTAAACATCAAGGTAGAATAAACCGAGCAGAATAAATCTATAGCGTCCCCTCGAGTTGGCAAGATAAGCGGGAGGTATCCGTAAACTATAGGAGCCCCCACCTGGCGGCGGTGAGGAGCCAACGCTGACTGGATGAGACTTTGTGATTGCTAGAAATGATGTCCATTAGTCACGTTTATGTACGCACAGGTGGTGGGCAAGATTGTGGAAAAATACAGATTGCGAGGTGATTGGGTTCTGATAATATTATTGGGATCTTTTAACGTTTTATATGTGACTAGCTTCTGCCAACGGCTTCACCCGCGTGTAAATAGGTTTTTCCATAAAAACTTTGGAGCCCGGACCTGTTTAGGTTGTTAATTTTAGGAAATACTCCTTAGTGCTCCCCTAAATCATAAAAGAAGTAGTCGTTTCGGCTGAGCGTTGATGTCAGTCAGTCAGTTTCTCCTTTTACATTATTATGTACAGATTACTCCTTGATTTGTCCTTTTATCTTAACCTCAATTATTTTGATATTACCAACATCAATGCTTGGATATAACATTAATGTTCAAGAAAAATCAAACTTTCCGAAAAACATTCAATGTTTTATGGGTTTCCTAAAATAACGGAACTCAATATTCGACCGAAAAATAACTAATTCCGTTTCATCCCGTTTCCAGTAATTGTATTAGACGGCGGTGTCGTTCTCGTTTGGCGACGGGTTGCAATTTTCACGCGGAGTTCCTACGCCCTATCGATCGCGTGCGTGGGTAAACATTGCCGCCCTAACTTTATCGCAAAATATCGTGCACTCGTTACCACATCTACTGCTTTAGAAATAAAGTTTACAATTGCTTGGGTTAGTCGACAGTAATTTTGTCAAAAGTCTTCAGCGAGGACTTATAAATGTTTCGTAAAAAAAATGTTTGTTGATTTTTCCGGTGATTTTTTTTTTCTTGAAACAGTTTTAAAATTGGAACTGGTAATTTTCTGCCTTGAATGCGGCACGAATGATTAATTTCCTGCTTTGTTTACGTTTGTATAATTTTGTACGTAAAGGAACTTTGAAATAACAATGGTAGTGAATGTAAACGTAACCCTCTCTGTTTAGTCAGCACGCACCACACTTCACGGCAATCAAACTGACACGCTTTGAGTGAAATGTAAATTTATATATTTTCACACTAATTTTAATGTCAGGAAATAGAGAGCGAGCTCCTATGGAGTCGTGTTTGTATGTATTTTAATATACGAATACAACAATAATATTATACTTAGGTATCAAAGATAATATTTATGGATAGGTAGGCAATGAATTGACGTGCCTATTTTGCTGACCAATTTTAAATTTAATCAGTTTTTTATTGTTATTAACAGGCTCGCGCTTGAATACTAAGTATATCACCTGATGGTAAACGAGGATATGGTCAATGATGGAGTACGCTTGCCTAGAAATAGCCTATAACAAAGTTTATCCTATCAAATCATACCTACTGGTTCATTATATGTGTTATCTTCGATAAAATTAATCATCATGGACAGAAAAATTAAATATAATCTCTAACAAATCACATAAAAGCAACGTGAACACATTAAATGAACATAAAAGTTTCTTTTATAGATTGCTATGAATACAGAAAGACATAACTTCTGACATTTAATTCATAAATGTAAAGTAGACAGGCAGATTACGAGGTATGAGCTATTAACACAGTTTTATTGACTTCTAATAACGCGTAAAAACTCTTGTACATAATTGATAACGAAGGAATATTAACAACTAGGGATGCGAGATTGTTTGAAAGAATGACCATCGTCGGCAACATCATTGCTTTTCATCAGGAGATATAGTGGGCAAACGCGAGCCTATCCATAATAAAAAAAAACATCATTCAAAGGACGGTATACAAATGCATGGTCTATAGATCGCTGTTCCAAGTCTAGGTGTCTTGTGTCTGTGATTTATGAACGCATCCCCGATACAAAAGTAATTCCTAGCATAGGCACTAAAAAATTAAAGGCATTAATCACCATGTACATGTAGTTTATAGATTTATCTGTCTTAATTTTTAATATTTTCTACAAGTTTTGACGCGACGTCGAGAAATGATCACATCAAACTACCTCCAGGGAGGTAGATATGCATTCAACATTCCATCAATGGCGCTACAAGTATCGAATCAATTTTTTTTTTAGCCTAAACTGTCCCACTGCTGGGCAAAGGCCTCCCCCAATTCTTCCAGGCATTATTTTCCCGAGCCCCGCAGTATATCCCCGCGGTTGGCATCCAAGTAAAAAAACAACTTTAACAGGTAATTTTTAAAACTGTAACAATCTCCCCATCAGACGCATTTACCTTGACCATTACGGTTTCCACCGTGGAAGTAGTCCTATATCGGTCGTATACCGTTGGTCAGTCGTGACTGCGATTATCAGTATCGGACAGGCGCTCAATCGCCTATAAGCCGCCCGACGCCTGACCCCGCCGTGTTATTGTCGCCCTTATAGTGCTTACTGCTATACGATGATTACCGTACACTTAAACGTTTTTGGATCATAATAGATTTGGTGGGAGGTGGAGATAGAGCAATTTGGTGACTGGAAAATAGATTTAACAGAATGGATAGCAACTTGGTGTTCGGAAAATAGACGTTAGTTAGACTAGTTTATCGAACACCAAACAACTATCCATTCTAGGGTTCCTGTCATAGGGGTACCAACAGGGCCGAAACCTGCTGGGGCCATGGATTTATTTATTTAATGCTTTATGCACACAAAAGTACAGAGGCGGACTAAATGCGTTAGGCATTTTCTGCCAGTCTACTCCCGATAGAGAACCCCGTGGTCCTAGAACGCAAAGGCCCCTGAAGGACAAAGGTGTGGTTTTGGTGGACTTTTACTACCAAATAAAAGTCTGACACGTCACTTTTTTTTCTAATTGCAAACGTTTTTTAACCAAATCTGTACTCTATCATATAAATAGAAAATTTACTTAATTAATTTTATTCAAAACTAGCTTTTGCCCGCGGTTTCGCCCGCTTACATAAAGTATAGCTCACTCAGGAATAAAGCAGCTTTCTAGCGGTGAAAAAAATGTAACAAACAAACTTTACTTCTTTAGAATATTATTAACTGTAGATAAAACATATATATGGTAAAGCCAAAAGTTTATCACTCACAAAAATATCTCCGCCCTGAGACAACATTCGATCAGTAAGATACCTACCCCGGATTTCTTAGTTTCAACAAGAAATTGCGCCCCTTTCCCCAATGTCCCCAGTTTCTTTGTAAATAGCTTTCCGATTCCACCTCCGAGTTGGGGGGAGTTATTACATTTCGATGACATGACGAATTCGGGATGACACACGAGGGGGCGCACTTGACCCGCCGACACAACAGTCATAAAAACGTTATATTTACTCGAAAACTCAAGATGTTATATTAACCCCTTACATTTTTATTTGAATTTGTCGTGTTATTTGAAGAATTTTTCGCATATCTTTAAGTAATCTTTATATTGAGTGAATTCTTAAATTATGGTAATAAATTTTGGTCTTTGATTTGATTAAACTGTTTTTTTTTTTATGACATGAACTAGTGCTAGACTGCGATTTCACCTGATTGTAAGCAGTGATGCAATCGTTGATGGTGAATCGCACAAGTTTATTAGGAGCTTATTAACTTAGGTTTGAAGACACTTAAATTATGATCGGGTGGAAAGACCGCTGCAGGCATGTTGTTTCAATCCTTCGATGTACGCGGTATAAACGACGTGGCGAAAAGTAACTATACGCGGTAATGTAGTAAAATTACGGGACTGTAGTGACACACGTAGTGAAACATCAAAAATTTTCTGGTCATCCAGACTTGAATTGGTGCAGGCGTGAGGCACACAATTGTATTTGCTGCTTTTTTTTTGTTTCGTGTTTCCTAACAATGTCTGTGTGCCTTGTATTGTGGCAAATAAATTCATTTTCTTTCATTTCTTTAATCACCTGCCCACATCTGGCTGGTTATAGGCATCTAATCATCAAATAACTCGTCGTAACTCTGGGTAGAGGGAGAGTGAGTGTCCGACTTTTAATTAATAGAACCCACCTGTGTTCCTTTACTTGCTCCTTGCGTTCCGGGAGCATAGTAAACTTTTGGAAAATTCTTGCAGAGCGGCCGACTTTAGCTAACTGAATATCCGCTAAAGGAAACTAAAAGTGGTAGATATCAGTTAATAGCTTAATTTATATACCTTCAACCCTTTACTGAAAATTCTGTAGATTTTTTCAGTATAAGAGATTTAATAAAAGTCAGTTTATCCCAGAAGTCAACAAGCTATTGTATAATATAACATTTAACATTTAGATTTTTTAAATAATTATGATTGATATTTAGTTTGTATATATTTTTTGGATATATACGAGGCCAACAATATAGCCGCACAGGTTGCCAAATATTGGTCAGAAAAAGTATAGTTTGAGAACATCGACACAGAAGAAGTGTGTATTAACAGTACATCACTACATAGTACAAAACAAAGTCGCTTTTTCTATCCCTATATCCCTATGTACGCTTAAATCTTTAAAACTACGCAACGGATTTTGATGCGGTTTTTTTTATTAGATAGAGTGATTTAAGAGAAAGGTTTATTTGTATAATAACATCCATTAAATAGTGGAGAAATACTGTTACCCGAGCGAAGCCCGGGCGGGTCGCTAATATTATACTAAACATGTAGAGTGAGCGAATACATGTGGTAAAAGGGGCAGAATCTAGTCCATGTAAGCACTTGTAAGCTAATAACTTGTAACTACAACTCCATAAGCTCGAAACCTTACGCTAACAGCCACGCTACATGCTACATGTGCCTACAAACGGTGTCAGTATTAAACAATCTGTACCGTACACACCGTAACGGTAAACGACCATCAAGATAAGAAATTACTAAATATAATCATCAAAAAACACCTTCAAATGCACCCTAAAATCATTAAGATACAAAGGTATTTCCGATGTCTAAGCCCCCAGTTCAATCACCCTCGTAGTGTACCATACGTTCGGTAGTTGTCAACAAAATAAATAGAAATAATGGCCAGACTACAACTACACTGCCGGTCAGAAATAGACGGCTCCCCATGTGCTTCGCGCGAACTTGACAATCTACCCGCATGTTTATTTTTAACACTATCTTATTGTATTCGTGGATACTCGGAAATACTCGGAAATGCACGTCTTTGAAGATTTGTTACGATCTATTTCACGGGCGGCTAAGCTTCACAGACTCGCAGTATTATATGTAACGTGGTATAAACCAATTACTTTGCTCCAATCATGTGTGAACATCAACGGTGAACGATCTGCATCAGTATTTACGTAGCGTGCGTAATTTGCTGAAATTCTGAACCGACGCGACGCAACAAGCTGCATATGAATATTTGGGCAAATATTTATATTCAAGTTATGAAATATTTACATATTTAAAAAAAAAACATTTAAGTAACTATCATTATGTCTTATCACTGTACTAGCGGTCCTGACAGACGCTGTCCTGTCCGAAACCTGACATTTTGTCAAAAGAAAAAATTGAGAACACCACCGTGCCACCTACTAAAGTTTCATGCAAATCGGCTAAGCCATTTAGGACGAGTTAAGTGACAAACACACGTAAAGAAGCATTATAAATATATACAGGGTTATTTGTAAAACACTAACAACCTTGCAGGACTGTATTACTAACACCATAAACAACAACCTTTGTCCTATGACTTTTTACGAAATATAGCACATTTACCAAAAATTTCCTTTAATATTTCCCTGTTCTATTCGGCAGGGGTGCTTGACGTGATGCTAGCGCATCAAGCACCCTCGCCGACTAACCCCTCCTCTCCACTATTGTACTATGGCATGCTTCGCATGGACTGTAAAATTTAGAACGTTAATTAAATTATTTTTATTTTTGTATGAAAATCTGATGAACAAAACTATGTTTTTTTTTAAGTCATAGAACAAAAGTTGTTGTTTATGATGTTAATAACACAGTTCTGAGAGGTTGCCAGTGTTTTACAAATAACCCTGTATAAAGATAAGTACACTAAATAAAATTAAACTAAAGTTTGACGTCGAAAAAATAACGTACCAAACAACAGTCTATTGGATTATGCTCTTCCAAGGTAAAAGCCAGCCCTGAGCGAATATAGGTTTAGATTATAAATTGAAATTAACAAAATAAATATTATAGCCGCAGAAATTTTGATGAAAATCAAAAATGAAGCATGAAAGAGCCCCCCCAACAATGAAATAGACCCTCTCAAAATGACGCTCAAAAACTCGCCTCCCACAAGTTAAGTACTTCCACAAAAGTACATAGTAAGTAAAACTTATACCCACATGAGGCACGCGTCGACCGACTTAATTAACTCGTCGCCTCAAGTAAAACCGAATTAAGTTTCACGGAACCTGGGGGACGTGTCGCGGCCAGAACTCCACGGTGACTCGGGAAGGTAACCCGTAAACCCGGAACACACGAGGTGATATTCGGCTGAGTTAAATTAGAAAGACGATCTATAGGTGCCTAGGTATATGTAGATGCATTGATAGGCTTTGTAGACTCGTAGACCAAGCAATGCCTAAGCCTATATATATCTAGATGTATTAATAGTCTTTGTTTAGTACTTATTTAGTTGAAGTTGTGTGGTCATGCCGAATTTATTTAACATGATCCTGTTAGAAAATTAAATTCATAATACAAGCACCGAAATTTTAGTAAAATCACTGGAATCGATACAAACACAAATACTCTAATAATGCAATCAAACTTTATCAAATACGTGTATCAAAATAGGTAATTTTATATTAGAATAAAAAAAAAACCTATTTAACTTTTAGGATAGGTGTGTGTATATTACGTTAAATGTTGTAGATTGAAAAGGTCATTGTGAAACTAATGAACAGTGCCAGTTTCATAAACCAAGACCTCCTTTGATTGTTTTTGATAAATAAAGTTGGTAAGCGTAAGGTTACATTTACATTCACTATTCTACACTAATATAATAAAGAAGTGAAGTTGTTTTTTTTATTTTTTTGTTTGTTGGAGGTAATCTCTGTAAGTGCTGGTCGGATTGCTAAAATTTTTTCACTGATAGTAATCTGTTTAAATCCAGAGTGACATAATAGGCTATATTTTATGTTCGCAGACGAAATCGCGGGCAAAAGCTAATTAAATATATTGTTTCTGCAAGCATATTCAAATAAATAAAGTTGGAAAATGAAAAAATCTTCCTGTATAACAATTTTATTAAACATTTTTTTTGACATTTCATTGAACTTTACTTTAAGTTCCTAGTAGCATAAAGCTAGAACTACATTAGGCAGACGCGCACGTGTGATCGTCTGATTTATACGTAGAACGACGTCGTCGCGTAGCGTGTATCAACTGTAGCTCTACATAGTCTAGTTTCCATATAATACCGAATACCCAGATCAGCGTGTGTGCCGAAACTGAAGTGCCCACGTATAACAAAGAGCTAGCGACATCCCTAAACCTAATAGCTCGCACGACATTCCGAACTGACAATACCATTTCACCTGCAGTTCCAAACTAATCTCAAACTGCAAGTTTGGTAGCAACCAATTTGGTAGGTGAAAAGCCGTCGTTGTCCGAAATTCGTCGGTAACAGCTTTATGTCGTTGAAAGTGGACGAAGGTAGGAACTCGTGTGTAACGGGCCTTAGTGACTTGACTCGGAGTATATAAGTTATTGTCCTGGCACTATGTAAGTAGGATCAGTGTGATTTATGAACGATTATGTGGGAAACTATTTAGAGATACGAGTATAGTTTACAAGGACGCAGATAAATATGGTTATAATAGTATTAGTACCTTAAAATTATTTTTTTACTTTGAAAATGGTATGTAAAACCTGCAGTATCATGCGGAAACATTTAGAGAGAGAGAAAGATTTAGAAGAGAATTTTTTATCAATGAATTTCTCTGCCTGAAATTATGAAAATGCTTATGGTTCGCGATTATTTAAAAGTGTTTGTTTGTTATAACCTGGTGCTGGATGTAGGACAGCTCCAATACAGTCCTGGCGATGATAGCCAGCTGATTTGATTGCAATTATATTGAACATTGCTGTAGCAGATATGTTACTGGTTATTGTTTTGGAGCTATTGGTTGCCTGAAATAATTGCTTTTTATTTTATTGAAAGCTGTGCGAATACGAACACTGTGAAAATTAAGTCGGTGTTAGAACTTATGTTTAAGTGGGAAATCATCATAAAAGTTCTTTGGCTCTGGGTAGAGCAAGATGGAGTGTCGGACTCTTACTGACTAAATTTACAGTGTTCTTTCAGTTGCCCTTAGCAAGGTAACTCTTTCGCACAATCCGCAGCCCTGACTGGAGTATTAGAAAGGAAAATGTTGAACGTTTTTGTTGTTGGCGACGCTTTCTTCTTCTTCTTAGCGTATCGATGGCAAAACCAGTCAAATTCCTTGCCCAGCCCAGAAATCGGCCACGGCAATGCCGGTGACGCTTTTAGAATTATGTTTCTAATAGCATAGCGTAGCATATAATGTTCCCACTGTTGGGACTCAGGCCTCCACTCTAGGAGAGGGAATGGGCCGTAATCCACCACGTGGGCCCAGTGGGTGTTGATGGACGTCACATGTCTTCGGATTTTTGGTTCTAGGACATAGTTCTAGGACCAGATTTCCTCACGATGTTTTCCTTCGCCGTTTTGAGAGCAGTGTTGATGAAATAAATTACACAGAGTAATGACTGGGTTTGAATCCGCGACCTACAACTCGTCAGTCGGGACCGTTACCACTCGGTCACCAATGCTCCTATCTGTCTAATAGAGAAGCTCAACTCCAATACTTTAAGTTAATTGTAATCCTTGCTGGCTGGTTGGCGTTTCATCGTCGACAACGGCTGATGCTAAAAATCAGCGCTGTGGCTCTGTCCTGCACGAGCCCCAGCATTATGCTGAGCACTGGCCGTTTTGCGCTGATGTGACGCATATCCTATCTAGCTGATAGTTTTTAGTTCGATATTGTTACTTGTTACATTTATTTATTTTTAAGATATGCATCATGTTGGACGCGAATAAATTCTTTTTCTTTCTTTTTTTTTCTTTTCTCAATACTAATTCTCTTTCTCATATCTCACCCAGACACATAAAGCTCATCAATAACCCATGCAATCATTCCATCGCATAGGCACAGCCCGCTCAGGTCCGAAGCAATCCGTTCACACATATAAGCATGTAATTTATACGAGCACGTAGACGCATTACTTCAAATCAACACGTGATTAAAATGCAAATGGCCGCCCTTTGCCGGACACGGTGGCCAGCGGCCAATTATATTATTATTTACTACGAACAAGGGGGTAAGTTGGCAAGCGTTGTCTATGGAAATGGTGATTGTGTCAGATTTTTTTATGAGATTTTTAGCACGTCATATACAGATTTTTTTTTTAAATTATGTATAGGCTCGCGTTTGACCACTATCTCACCTGATGGTAACCGATGAGGTGCTCGACGATGGAGCACGCTTGCCTAGAAGTACACACTCACACACACCACAGACACACACTCACACTCACCCACACTCACTCACTCACTCGTACTCAGTGTGGATTCACTCTGGACCCCTAAGCTATGGCTATCAAGAAACAGATTCTGGCGGGGAATTCCACTCCTTAGCTGTACGCCAACCTACTATCAACTCTTTTTCAATAATATAAGTAGATAATCGTTTCTTTATTAAGTAACTCTACGTAGATACAGCTTAAAGAGTCTTGTGAAACGATCACTACGTGTAGTGAACCTACCCCACCTACCCTACCCCTTTTTTTACTATGCGAGAAATCATCAAATGACTTCTCCTGCTTTGGGTGGAGCGAAGGGAGTGACAGATTTTTACTAATTATAACCCAGACAATTCTTAACTAGCCATTACTGTCCCACTGCTGGGCAAAGGTCTCCCTCAAGTTCTTCCAAACTTTCTTCTCCTAACCCAGACAAATATACAGGCTTTTCTCAATTGCCCGTTACGAGAGCTACAGTAACTCTTTTGAGAAATCCGCTGCCTCGGCATTTAATATAAGATTAAAACCTAAGTTTTTCTTTGTTTTTTACATTTGTTTTATGTACAAAAACGGAAAAATACACCCTTAAAGACTATAAATAAAAGATGAAAGCTTGTACGGGAAATCGTCATTTTTGCTGATGGGAAATCCCATCGCGCCAACAGCTTACATAAGTAACATTAGAATAGCTATAAAGGAATAAAAACTGAAAAAAAAATCCATCCCCAAACCACACGCAAGCACTAAAGCACTTTTGGCTCTCATCATATAACGGTACACTATCCCTCTACCCGTTAATCCTCACACATGCATACCACACACGGTACAATCGCGTTCAAAAGGTCATTGGAGCGGTATCAGTCGATCCTAAATATCTGTGGGACTAATGAGTCGTCCCTTTCACTGTCCGGAACTGTACGGCGGCTCGTATCCGGTTCTTGTTTATATTAAAACTGTTTTCCTAGAATGAGACTATAAAGAGTATTTTTAATTGAGATTTTTTGAAAGGTCTTCAAAGGTGGCTTTGAGAAAGGAGTTGTTTACTCGTTTCGTTGATTGGCTTTTTTAATTAGAAGCCGTTTTGTTGTTCTTTGATTGATTACGTTTTTAGTAGGGTCCTAGCTAATGTCTATCCACCGTTCAGCCCATGATACGTAAGCTAAAATAAGTTTGCGATTTCAAATCAAGCGTTACTTTGGGAAAATCTATGAGAATAATAAAGTCATACCTACGCCAAAACTACATCTTTGCCGCCTTGTCTTATTTTATTTTATTAATAAAACACACCAACAATTTGTTCACAATATAAGAGACTAGATTGAGTGTTCAGAGGATGGTTCCATATAAACAAATCAATTAAAGGCATGCATATCATTCAGTGTGTTCAAAATGCAGCGAAATAATCAAATATTTTTTTCCGCTCTGCTTGGCGCGACAGAGAAAGTCAGAATTTTTACTGACTAAACCCAACCTATGTTCTTTCTATTGCCCTTTACTTTCCAAGTCCCCCGGTAACGGTTTTGAACAATCCAACCATTTTGGAGCAAAAAAAGTACCATGTGAGACTTACATCTGCAATCACGCAAGTAAGGCGTGGGACCTTCGACCACACTCCTAGCATTACACACTCTTACCATAGAAAACCATCGACTAAACGTAGAAAAGCAATAAATCATTTAATCTTAATTATTTCAACCGTATTACGAATTTACGATAACCCAATAATAGTATCGGTCACGGCAACACTAAATTAATTAAATAAATAATAATAATCGGTACAGTGTAATTCGGTGCGGGTTGTGCGTGCGTAGGGATTAGGCCGGCACACACTTTACACAGAGCTATGACTCTCTTCACGGGCCACTGCTAGACGCGGCATTGTAGAAACCTAGCTAGTCTGTCTGTAAGTGTCACCGTTTACTCATAAATTTTGACAGCCCACGGAACTACGTTACGACGTTAGTCTCCTTTGAAATTTGCAGATCTTTGACAGTTGTAACAGTAGTCAGAAGGGTAACTAAAGGAACACAGGTGGTTTTAGTCACTAAAAATCTGATAGTAAGCAAACCATCGGGTGAAATAGTAGTCAAGCATTAGCCTATCGATAATAATAAAAAAAGAACCGGATGGACCAATAGTTTTACATGGAGTATGGACCTCTACTACTCCACAACTGGGTGACACGACATTCCTTGGAAAGTCTGGTACCAGATTATAATGGATTCTGACTACAGTTTTTTTTTTTTTTCATCGGGAAATAATTGAATTACTCCTCCCGGTCTAGGCGGATGTAGTAGGAATGTCAGATTTTGACTGACTGAAGACCACCTGCTGATGAAGTGGTTGACAATGATGCCAACTTGCCAAAAACCTATTCACTATTAACTTAAAGACAGACAGCAATCATGAAACCAAAATAGAAAAACTGGAGGTTAGACTGAAAGCCGACCCGAATATATTCGTTTTAGAAAAAGGTTAGATAGATTAGTTGTCTCTAGTCTCTGCCCGTCGCGGTGTTCCGTGGTCTATGGTCGGTTGCAGACGAGACGCCAGTGGTGCGGGCGCTAATCCCCTGTGACAAGTGCCTGATGGAACCTTACACGACATACGTATATCGGTTAGGATTTACATTCATTTTGGGAATTGGGAACGTTGGAGCTTTACTGGTTATCAATATTTTGGCGTCATTTAGTCATTAGGAAAACAATTAAAATGTGTTTTGAAGGGATGAGGTAAGTCGAGTATGAAAGTGAAAATATACGGTAGGTATATAATGTATGATGCATATACGCACAAAACGTTTTGGGAACAGATTTATTGTACACACAGCTAAGGAGTTGAATTCCCTGTCGGAGTCGGTATTTCCTGATAGCTACATTATGGGTCTTAAAGAGAAGAGTAAATAGGTTATTTCTAGGCCAGCATACTCCATTATCAACCAAATTATCACTTACCATCAGGTGAGTCTAGTGGTCAAACCCGATCAAATTAATTATAAAAAACATCACAAATGTAATAAAAATCTCAACAAATCTGTTTAACCCTTCAGATACCGTCAATTAGAGACACAATAGTAAGACAATAGATGCGCGGCCACCGGTGGTCGCTTGGGCATTCATGAATTAAAATATCGTTACTTGCCTTACCAAACCTGGTAACAAAAATTAAAGGCATCCTTCAAAATATCAATTAATTATAAATAAATTAAGAGCCTATACTCGTATAAAGGAGATTTTGCGTGAGTTTTATTTTTTATGTTTTCAGTAAATTATTATACAAACTGCAATTTTTTAAAAGGAAACCCGTGGTTTCAGAACGCAAAAGGCAACTGAAGGACACAGGTGCGGTTTTAGTCAGTAAAAGTCTACAGACAGATGATTTCCTACTTCCAAAAAAAAACCCTTAAACTTACCTATACAAAACACAAATGCTTACAAATTAATCCTACATAACATCGATCTCATGTTCCCAGTCCCAGTACCACTAAGCGTAGTAAAAAACACATAATGCTTCAGCTGCCTTTCTTCCCACGTAAACAGTTCAGAGTGAAATGGGTCATGAACGATGAGCTTGCAATCTATCCCTACTCATTTAACGCTATCCACTCATCCAATATTTGAGTGGCTCCAATAAACGTATGCCCAACATTGGCCCAATGTTTACATCCCTCGGTGTCTAATGAGCCCTTTTTTTGAGGTGCGAAATCATCAAATGACTTTTCTCGCTCTGGAGTGGAGCGAGCACCCGCCTGTATTCTTTCAGTTGCTCTATGCGTTCCAGGAGTGATCCTGGAAAGCAACTTTTATGACGTAGGCGAGAACTAACAGAGGATATTCCAAAATTCACGCCCTTTAAGGGCGTATGAAACGGAGATACAAAGTTTGAAAAAAACCGTATTTATTTTATTTATAGTAAAAAAAAAAAAAACAATTATTTGTAAGCTCACAAAACATAAGTTACCAAGTAAACTGCCATTTCTATCTCTTTAGACAATCTTGGAATCTTTAAAAGCTTTCACACATATAATATATTCATAAAAATAATAACATTTAAATTGAACACAGCAAGTAAATTGTTCTCTGAATAAAATTAATGACTGTAAATAAAAATATATAGTAACACCCACAACTTGTCGCCGTAACTTTGACCTCGGCCGAATATTACTCATGGTAAAGTTCATAGACCTCACAGTTGACTTATATTTTAACGGTAAAACTCTTCGTTACATGAGTGGCTTATATTAATAGATGATGCAGCTTATAGTTTGGAGACAGTAAAATGTCAAATGAAATTAGGGCTCTTAAGCCGGTTGCATACTGAGAGATAAGCTTAATTGGTTGAGGTTACATTGCATATCTGCGGGATATTTCATCTATCTATATATAGGGAGGAGAAGTGGCAGGCGCTCGCCTCCTTCTGTGAAGCAGTGATGCTAGCAAAGGAGGAGGCCGATCGCATCAGGCAACGGCGCCCTCGCCACCGCCGCCGGGATTCCGATCACGATTTCCGGCCACCGTAGACGCGGGCTCGCGGACGGCGAGCCATGGGTAGCTCGCTGTCCGACCGTCCGGTAACTGTTCGGACCGAGCCCAAGACGTTAACGGCGCGCACTGTTCCCGCGCGCCTCAAAGAGTTGTCAGCAACAGGAGGGGCCAAGCTGGGTCGAAGCCTACTGGGGTCAGGGTTATCCGAAAGGAAGCTCGAGCCCCGGTATGAAGATGCTAGAAGGAACGGGGTGAGCTTTTAGTCAGTAAGAGTCTGACACTATCTCCCGCTTCACCCAAGAGCGGGGGTTGTCATAAGATGTTTTTTGCCGACCGAAAAAAAAAAACCATCTATATGTATGACAAAATACCTCAACTAAACCTAGAACCTAGCCTAGCATTTGGAATGCAAAAAGCTTTTGAACTCGGAGGGAAACAAGATCACCGCAATTATTTTTTTGATTGCGTGCTATGACCGATAAAAAGCTGTTTTATTAAAAATCCCGATAGTAATAGATTAGTTTAAAAAACTTTTATCAATATTTGACCACACAAAGACAAAAATACTACCAAAATATTATTGTAACATAAATATGCGTCCACTTAATCCTCTCAACATATGCCCTAATTTATTATGAAACGAAATACTTATTTTAACGAACAAAAACATTCCGTGTTGACACTGCAACTTAATTAAAACCTGCACTACAGTCATTCCCGCCAATTTATATCGCCGAGTATCTCGTTCAATTTTTTGTAATGGCTGAAACAACCTATAAATAAAAATGACGAGTAATTTCAGGCGATAGTCGGTTGTTTTATCTGTTCGCATTTGTTTGAATGAAGAAGTACCCCTTTCAAATTAGTGGTAATCTTAATTTATTTTAAAGTTTCAGTATGTCGTTCATTACCGGCTAATGAAGGTTGAAAGATTACAGTAACGATATTAAGTTCAATATAAATTATCTCCACAATCCTCCCTCGCAATTTGCAACAAAATATTTCCGAACGAAACGGGAGATATCGAAGTATTCACGAAGTTGGCCAATTTGGTGATAAATGAGAGTTGTAAACTTGTACCTTTTGGGGGACTAACTGGAGGTAAGCTAAGGTAATTTATTGTTTACTTCCCTCGTGTATTTGTTATAAATGATTATCGTGAAATCGCTATAGAAAAGTATAAAAAACAGGCTTCTAATCATACCTTGCTAAAAATTCAACTACAGTAAATTGACTATAAAGATTACATCTAAAACTGTTCGTTGTCTATTTAAAATCCGATACACAAAACTACCCTAATCACTGCACACGAAACTACAATAAAAATCACTCGAAAACTAAACTAGCACGAACTAGTATTTACTAATTAAAAAAATAATGTACAGTTGTTTATCAAATTCGCGATTGGTACGCGTTCCCGCCTAAACGCGAAGGCTTTTGATTCGGGCGGGCGGTCGTCCTGCTCGCAGGGCGTTCGGCACGCGACTGGGGCGGATCGATCCCGCTATCCCGCCCTGCCTGCCGGTACAGCCAGCCGAGAACCACGTCCCGCGGGGATGCAGATGCAAGCAGGATCATAGAGCTACTGGATGTGGCAAAACTCAGGTATCGCACTATTCTAAGTGATATGAGCGTAGATTGAAAAGTTTTCAACGTGATAAGTTTTGACTTTTCATCAAAGAGTGCTAAAAATACTCCTTGGTACAATAGGACAGTGCTTAGGTGTTCCGTATTCCAAGTGATTAAAGTTCTGTATGTATGCACGACACACGCACGCATTTGAATAGTGTGAATGTAAAATGATTGCAGCAATACTAGGAAAGATTCTTATCGTTCCTGTTGATTGATTAACGGATGAATTACAAGTAATAGATTTACATGGGTACACAGTTCTGATACCACAGCAATACTTATGCAGACTACCAAAGCTCTTGTCCCCGATATCGCCTAATGGTAAATGATGGATGAGGTCAACAATGTAAAGAGTGTGCCAAAAGGATGCTAGTTTACTCTTGCTTTGAAGGTTTTCTTACTAGAAGATTATTACCTCTACTGAGGAGCGTACCCACTCTGGGCCCGTTGAAATGTCTGTCGTCTGTGCGAGGACACCCACGGTCCCCTGAATGTTACATCAAAATATAAGTGAGAGAGAGAGAGAGGAGATCCTCCCTCACAGACAGATATCGGCCGACAGTTGTTCGACGGACCCGGACTGGGTACCGTTCCCCAGTTGAGTTAATAAAGTACGAAGTAGTCCAGTACCTTATCACATCAATCAAAGAACACTACCACTCTACTATCTCGTAAAGATATTTATTATAGATATATGTATTTTTATAATTTACCTATTGTATCTATTCATTTGTATATTTATTAACTGTTATTGTTATATATGCATGTATTGTGATATTTAATCTGGAAAATTATAGTCTATTTCATTACTTATTTCGTTTATTATTTTATTTATTTTTTAATTTATACACACTGTGTCTACGTTTCTTATCCAACTGTCCTGTCACAGGTCTGCTGGAAGAAATTTCGTTAGAGATAAGCAGATCCTTTGTACTCTTCTATTCTTATTTGTTCTTTTCTTTTTTAAGTGTTTGTGTGTACATAAATAAATAAATCAATCAATCGGACAAGGATAGACTTGAAAGAACTGTGAATGAGACTCTGGAATTCAGTGGTTTTAAAACGTTAAAAAATACCAAAGGGATGCAGTTATGATTAATTAACATTAGATCATATGACTATCCGAAACATTTTCAGAAACACATCGTTACAAACAGTCAAACTTATCCGAACCAAACTTACCACATCCAGCATCAATACATCCGTACAAATACAAATTGAATAACTCACAGAAGATCCACGTATTCGGATCTAAAGTGCGACAGGCCATCTATTTGAGGTGGCCGTCCCTTTGAGCGCCGGATTGAGTTACTCAAAGTGCGACCGAACTCACTCGATCGCAAGACATGACAGCGAGTCAGCGACTTTTTGCATGTCTTCTTGTAAATCCTTTGATTTTTCCTGATAGGAACCCTTTGGATGGTTTTTTTTTCTGTTAAGTAGCTACTTTGCTCTTTGAATTGGTTTGAAATTCGAACTGTAGCTTATAGATGGCTGATGTTATTTTTTTTTATAGTTTGCATTGAAATTGGTGTTTGTAAATGCAAAACATATTTGAACTTTTAAAATGAAATTTTCAGTAAGAAACCACCGATACTTTTTGAAGTAAATAGGTCAGTCAAGATGAGAAGCAGTGAGGTAAATTACTATAGAAGTAAAATTATGCTCTTTTCATCTGAACAGTTGAAGTTAGCTAATTAGAGGGATCACTCTTACTACCTGATTTAAAAATTGGTACTACTTTACTATGTTTCATTAAATCAGGGAATGTACCACTGCCTATACATTGATTGAATATGCCCGTTAAGACAGGAGCAATTGAATCAATAATATCTCCGAGAACCTTAACAGATATACCCCATAAGTCTTCAGTGTTTTTTATGTTAAGTCTTTTGAATGTTTTTATAATTGTATCAACAGAGATACGCTTAAATTCAAAGGTTGGTATATCCTTAGTGAAATATTGTTTTAAAAATGATTCAGCTAACAAAGATGAAGAAGGGAGAGATTTCGTAACTTCTATTGGGATATTAGTGAAAAAGTTTTCTAATGTCTCGGCCACTTTTGACGTATCTGAGACGATTTTGTTGTCAATTTTTAATGACAATTCATTCCGATTTCGTTGGTTTGTCTTTCCAGTTTCCTTGTTTATCACCTTCCAGACAGCTTTTATTTTATTATTAGAATTGTCGATAATCTTACTTATTGATTTATATTTAGCTTGGGCGCAAACTCTTTTAAAAATCTTTGAATAGATTCTAACGTGGTTATGCAAGTTAAGATCAGGCGACAAAGATTTTTCATGGTACAGCTGATATAAAGTATCTCTGCTTTTTCTTATCCCAGCAGTAGCCCATTCATTAAATTTGGATTTATTATTGATTTGAATTTTTCTAACTGGACACGCCTTATTAAATTCTTGGCATACTGTAGAAAATAATGTACCATAGTTTACATTGGGGTCTTGCGAATCAAAATTGGCTGTTGAGAGACTACTAAGAACATTATTATTAAAATTATTTAATTTATTTTTAGTTAGCGGTCTAAACTCTACAATTGAATCTAATTGAAACTTTTTGACTAGCTCGAAAGATACGAGTTGGCCAGTATGGTCAGATCTCACGCCACTAATTATGGACGAGTCTTTTATATTAGAGTTAGTAAAAATGTTATCTATACATGAAGCTGAAGTGGGGGTTATTCTTGTTGCTTCATTTAATATACATTTTAAATTAAAAGAACTAAGCAATGAGAGAAGTTTATATTTTTCAGGTGAATTTACTAGTAGATCAATATTTAAGTCCCCACAAACGAAAACTAATTTGTTATCTCTAATAAGTTTGTTCTCTAAAAAGAAGACATATGATATCCACCAATGCGGAGTATGGTCAAGTGATGTAAAACATCCCATTCTCTCGCCTAGACAGAAGGCCTAAGTCCCAGCAGTAGAATATTACAAGAATGAATATGTTATATACACGAAAATTCATCAAACATTTACTTGAATTAAACATTACGTAGGTACCTACATCAGCATGCACCTATCACATACACACACAGCCCGTATTTATGGAAATTCACTCGACAAAGTCCCCTCTCGCGAACTTTAAGTCAATACTTCAAAGGATTGTTTTCAGGTTTTCATCTGAACGTTTCCATTTTATTTTACGATACGTTACTCTTTACTTAGAGGTACGTAGTTCCCCACAATTTAAAACGTCATTTGTATGGATAAAAAACGAATAGGACTTTATTTGTGTACGGTAAAAAATGCAACTGCTAAACGTGAAAATTGTATCAATTCTTTTTTAGAAAAGTGTTAATCTTGTTTGTGCCACAATAAGGTCCTGTTCGAATTGCTCTCCATTATTTTCATTACATTTGACAAATGAAAGATCAACTGAATCTACCATACCGTTGTTACTCTTTTCTGAGTGTCACAAATCTATGCCTTACAAGAATTAAAGTAACTTTTCAGAGAGAAAAATAAAAATATCGATTGCTTCCTCCAATCTACACTAAGTACAAATCCATTGAAGAGTATTTTAGACTTTCCTTAAGATCAACAAATTGACATTTAGTTTTGACATTTGAGAAAGACCCTAGAATGTAACTTGGAACAAAACTAAGGGAAACAATAAATTAAAATTATAATTAGAGGTCCGGTGTAGTAACCTAGTAGCTATTTTAGTAGTAGCTACACTACACCGTACAAGCCGCTAGGTAGTCAAAATTCAAAACGGGTCTCTTATTTTTAGACAACTTTAGTGAAGATTGGAAGAAACAATCGATATTTGTTTTATTTTTGAAAGTTCCTTTTGATTTATTTACCATCCAATCTACCTAAGTACAAAGTTCGAAGTCATCAGACCCACTCCAGCGTTCATTACTACAGCAAACGTGTGTGATTGCGTCCCATAGACGCGCAGTTTGACTGATTGAGCCATTTTTAGCCGCGGCGGAGGAAGGGGCCAGTCCCGGAATAGCACGATCATACTAATTATCGCCCCCGTCATCTGTCACTAGGATGGGGGATCTAGATAAATTCGGTGGCAATTTATATGAAATTCTAAGCCGAAATCATACTTCCATAGCAATATTGTAAGTGAGGAAGTTTGCAGGCAACAGCTGTGTTGTCATTGATAATCTGTTGAGCTGATTTTGATAGCACGTAATATAGAGATAGCTTGGATCTTTAAGAGGGTCCTTCTCCACTCGACTATCGTAAACATCGAAAATGGTTTAAAAGCTTTTTACTTAATTTAATGCAATCCAATGCGATGTTTGACGAAAAGGCAACGCAAAAAAAGAGAGATAACGCCTGAAAAGTCTGACCGTATTCGGTAATTCCGAGATTTACTCGAAAATTTCACATAACTTGCTCCAGGAAATAGCTGTTTTTTAAGACCCTTAAAAGTTTTTAGAAAAAGTTATCGCCATTTTGAATCTTAATAAAATTTGCAAGGTCTCTAGAGGATTAATTTTTTGACTTTTGAAATTTTTAGGCAAATTATGAAGTGTCAAAGTTCATACAAAATAGAACATTTTCAGAGGTTTTTACTGGATTAGTTTTACACAAATTTAGAAATTGGTTTCTTTAGAAACCTAGGTAACATCTACAAGATACTGTGTTTCCAAAATATCTAATGAAAATTGTGTAGGTAATAACGTCATAATCAGTTATGAGCGGTTGTATGAAAAACAGTGAAAATGTGAGTCGTGATGCACCACTTTAAACCAACTCCTCAAATGGTCAAAGAAACTTTTAACACTAAATTATATTTTGGAAAAATCCTCGATAAAATTAAAGTGTCTGTTTGTAACATAATATTAATATTTTTTTCGAAATGCATATGACATTAAATTACCTATAACAAAAAAGTTTGTCTGTCTATTTGTTTCAGCTAATCTCCGAAATCGCAGAACCAATTTCAACAGGACTTTCACTAGTATATATAATTCGGGTTCTCCAAAAAAAAAATAACTTTTTTGAAATTGTGACCAAATACCATTGTGCTATTTTTAGAATTAAGCGCGAATATCAGCTCGTAGATGAGTAAGTGGTCAAAGAGAAAAAACGACACAGCGCGAAAAAAGTAGCGAACACAGCGCTGATATAAAACTCTAATAAACAAAACAACAAAATTCTAATAAACATATGTGTTTCATCATAAAATCCTGACCGAACATCTAAGCAGACGTTTTAATTTGCGTTGAAACAAATGCAGCTCATTAAACTCAGATGTATGATGAAATATTGGAGCTGTGATCCGACGCGGTACATCGCGGATCGCAGACGGATTCTTGTTGTTTTCATATTAATTCAAGGTATTCTGAACTGCGAAAATATCGCGGAGTAGTTGCGAACGTTGCTTAGGCAACGGCAGACAGACGAAAAAATTGTTTGCAGTTGCAGCGACGGAAAGTTTTAAAATATTTCACGGTATTATAATAAAGTTTCGTTTTTGTCAAGCTTTTATACGTAAACTAAAGTAAGCCCCAGATAAACGATGAATAACGGTCATTGACCCTCCTACATTTGTTGACATTCTTAATTTAAAAAACGGAAAAAAATAAAGCTGTCCTGAATCGACATTTATCGTGATCCCTGTTTTATAATTATGATCTAGTAATGAATAGCAGTTCATTCTTGGTTTTTCAGGTGCCTACGCAGAGATATTAGGAAAGGGTCAATGTACTTTATTCCAAAGTTATCTGGCGTCTTCTTTAGTAACCCACCCCGGTTTTGCATGAGTGCAAATTATAACATATAAGTATATATCAACTCATCGGAAAGTTGCTGGCTTTCTTATAAAATATGATGTGTGACAATTTTATAAGAAAGCCAGCAATCTATTAGATTATGATTTCTCGATAAACAATGAAAACATCGTTTTGTATAGGTACCATAAATCACATCCAGCATAAACATGTCTTATTTAGAAAAACAGTTTACAATTTGTCGCGACATTTCATAATCTTACGGCGTTTGCCATTTTCCGGTGGCATAATATATTCTCGTTTCAATGAGTGATGCAAAAGAGATCCCCAGGGCCCCGGAACAATGGCAAAGAAGGAACAGGACACTAGCTTCCGCTCCACCTAAGAGCGGGGGATGCCATTAGATGATTTTCCCACCAAAAAACAAAAAACCATCCTTGTTAATCTCTCTACTTATTAATGAAAATAATTTCAATTCGATATGGTTTCACTAAAGTTAGTTTTGTGTTTTAGGAGGAGTTAAAAGAGTTTGTTGATAAACAGACAGACGCTGGAATCAGCTTTGTTTTATGTTATGCAAAGATATTTTTAAAGTACCGTCAAAAATCATTTAATTAACTGGTCCGTATAAAAAAAAAATGTTTTAAGATTAAAGGGTGAATAGACCCTCTTAAAAAAAACACGAATGAATTTACTTTTAACCAATAAAAGGGTAACCTGGGTTTCTATTTCAAAATTCTGTAAACCCCATCGACTCGAGTGAAGTGAAAATAATTAAGTCGGTCTTATTCCATCAGTAGCTTATTTGTTCTGCTTAATTAGTGAGAGCGACGAGCTTTAGCCGACAGCATGGAGCGACGTCTTTCGTCCGATCTCTTTTAATTTAATCATGATATTCAAAGACTTTGAACGTTAGTACGTACTCTGATTGATATACCTGAACGAGGCATCTTGTATCAGTACGAAATTCAAAGACTTTAGTATTATTTTTTAGGTGGGAAATCATCTAATAACTTCTCTTACTCTTAGGTGGGGAGGACGTACCAATTTAGGGGTATTTAAGTCAAGAGTGAATATTGAACAGGCTACTTCTAGGTAAACGTGCTCCATCTTCGACCATATCGTCACTTACCATCACCTGAGATAGTGGTCAGACGCGAACCTATCAATAACAAGCAAACCGAAAAAAAAAATTGATAACTTTACGTTTTTGAAAAGCTCAAAGTAAGTGTGACATAGCAAAAATTGAAGCTCTGCACATAGTGCACATGTAATCATACGACCACAATAAACTCCGGAAGCAATTTGACATTTTGACAACTACCCGACATATAACGGAAATGCTGAACAGTTTCATTTGACATTTACTGACTAAAACCCACTCCTATGTTCCTGCGTTGCCTTGCGTTCCAGAGGCCCGGTTTTCCTTTCAGGAGCAGACCCGTGGCCTCAGTAGGCTTTGGCCCTGCTGGGCTCCTATAGTTTTGCTGACATCTCCATGAGTCGTGCGTGGAACTCTACGCGCCGTCGACGACTTGGACGCGGTCTGGACGGCTGTACGGCGAGCTACCCACCCTAGCCTACGGTGAATGACCTTAGAGTCTGTTCTCTGAAGCACCTGAATGAGGCATCTTATTTCTTCCATCCAGTCATTAAACTAATTAAACCTGTTTATATCACCTTAAATAGACTTATACTTATAAAAAAGACAAGTTAAAATTATATGTCACCCCATTAAAGCCGTGAGACAACGGTCTGTCGCCCAAACCGGCCATAACTCAAGCTGAAGGAAAATAATTTACGACTCGTAATCCCTAGCAGGCAGAATAAATTCCAGACAGGATACGGACATTACAGCCCTTTATATGAGCCGTTAAGTTTTTTAAATAAACTGAAACAATTGAGATGTATTACTGCTGACACCTGTCTGGGATAAAAATAATGGAAGTAGTTGAGGAAATAACTTATGATAGGATCAAGAGGAATGAAAAAGACGGTAAAAATAACGTTGAAGCACAAAATATACAGGTGCAGAAGTCAATCTCTAAAAGGCGTGCTCGAGCAACGCACACATAGACACCGCTCACGGACACGATATCTCGGTAGCGTCACGGTCCACTCGTCGAACAGTTCCGGCTCAAACGCTCATTAGTGTGCGTCCACCGAGCGTAGGTATAAAAAGTAAAGTACGTACATGAGATTGTCTTCTGTACCTATCTATTTTGTGGTTAAAGTTAGATACACCAAATATTCAAAAAAGAATCCCCTCTCAGAGTCTGTTTCTTTAATGGCTACAATTTAGTGGTATTTAAGTCAAGAGTGAATACTAAATAAGCTACTTCTAGGTAAACGTGCTTCATCGTCGACCATATCACGCGAGATAGTAAGACGTAAAATAATCAATAATAATAAAAACCGAAAAAAAATTGATTACCTTCCATTTTTGAAAAGCTACAGAAAGTATGACTTAGCAAAAGTTCAAACTGCACATACATCGTAATCATACGAACGCAATAAACTCCGGAAGCAATTTGACATTTTGGCAACTACCCGACATATAACGGAAATGCTGAACGATTTCATTTTTAGCAACTACAAGCCTTCATTCAACGGCCACATATAAAGTCATACATTTTCAGCCATCAGACTGATATTAAAAACATAGCTAGTCCCTATTGTTGTCATAAACTTAGATGTTTTTCCTACGCATGTAAAGCCAGTTCGTTCTGAAGACGTAAAGACCACAAAGTACCCACAAATGACGCTTCAGGGGTAACGTTTAATAATGCACCGAGCTTTACATATTCACGGGGGGCTGCGATACTGCACAAACTCATACTTTATTAACGCACAGAAGATGTAGTGTGTTGCAGGCATCTATCTAATTGTGCCTTTAAGATTAATGTCTGGGCTATCCCTTAAAACGAGACGGCATATATTATCCTAGACTATTAGGGAGCCAGACGTGTACGCAAACAATCGTTGATTTTGTGTGAATATTTGTAACTATTGCACGTTAGGATATTTGTGGAAAACTTAGAACTGTGAATAACCACAGTTAAATATATGATTTTAGGTCTAAGTGAATTTTCGAAATAAACATTCCAAATTAAACTGTCATAGGATAGGATATAAAGAGTCCCTGATAGGATATGTCTCAATTGAGGCCTAGCTAGATAGTAAAATTAGAAACTAAGTCATTATTATGAGGAGAGCTTTAGGTTTAATTATGCAGCGCATAGAAATTTTCACTTCCTAATTTAAAAAAATCTTACTAACAACGAGAAAGTAAAGATAATTTAATGCGCAAGCAAATAACTTTGTTAAGATCTCGTGTTCAATTTACAAGTCTTGAAAATTGAAAATTCTCTGATGTTATCTGATTTGAATTATTTTTGACTAGTACAACATTTATAAACAAAACGTTAAAGTAAAAACATCTTCATTTAAATAACTTACACACTGCATGCTCAGGTGACAAAACTAAATTAAAATGTAAATCCAACCTAACAGATAAATCACCTATCCGATAAATCAGTCGCCTAGTCACTTACAAACAAATCAGTCTCTTCACAATGACAGCGACATATGAGTGAATGCGTGATCCGTACGGCGGCGTCTCGGATATTTACGATCTTTCCGACTGATATATGAACCCGCACTTCCGTTGAATCTTTCTTATGGGTAAATAGATGGCGAGGATATTTTTTTACGGAATACGCCCATAGTTTTGTTAAGTAAGAGTTATGTATGACATTGCTTCACCGGATAGAGCACTTTCATGATGGTATGGAAGTACCTAAGTAGAAGGAAAATGGTAGAACCCTGATTTTTTCAGTAATGAACCTGTCTTTATCATTTTTGCCTTTCAAGAGGACAAAAGAATTACACAACTAATAAATTTCTATGTAACATAATGGAAGAATTACTTACAAGAGCATATCTATATAAATAAACTGCTAAGACTTAAATACACTCAACTAACTACAATAAAACATACATTCAGCCGAACATAGAACCTCCTCCTTTTCGAAGTCGGTTAATTATAATACTAAAACAAAAGCATAATCAACTGATTAAAACTATATAAAATATTATTTATTCCGTTTTAATACCACTTATCTAATACCACTGGTATTTGTTTGAGCCCGTATTTATTGCCTATTCCGAAAGGATACCATTCCTCCAACTATTACTAAAAGAAATTCAAGTATCTAAAGTACAGTCAGCCAAAATGTTTTGTAATGACGTCGAGAAACTCCTTCACCTACTGGTAATACCTATGCCCAAAAAACATGTAGCATGTAACTCTGTATAGCGTGTTTATCCTCAGCTGATTGACTAAAATCTTCAATATATAAATGACATAGTTCTTATTTACTGACTGACTCATCAACGCCTAGCCCAAACTCCTGAACATAGAACTCTGAAATTTTGCACAGAGATTCCTTTAGTGATATTTACAGAAAACAAGAAAGGATTTTCCAAAATACTGAGGGACTGAAACTGAGGTCAAAAGTTTGTATGAAGAAACCTACTTTCACGTAAGCGAAGCCGTAAGTTAGATAAATATGATAATCAAGAACTAATTTTTAATTGAAACTAAAAAAGAAATATGTTCCTGCACATCGAGCTACAGTCTCTTTTAATTTAAGCTAAGAAGTACCTACAACTAAATTGAATGTCACGGTGTTGCGAATGCTCTTCCAAAAGGAACATTAATGTTGATTGCAATTTCGGTGTGCAATTCCCATTGGACCAGCCAAAGTCTAGTGCCGCAGGGCATGTTCCACAGTATCCGGGGAGTATCCCGGATACTGAGCAATACAACAGGCAATCCGATTGTATTCGACATACAAACAGATATAATAAGTACGACAAAGAGGCCGTCTGATGAGTTAATAGATTATGAAATATTGGATTTGTGTAAGTACATAATTGAGCTTGATACTTGTAAACTTAGAGACATTTTTAGCGAGACGGAATCTGTAGAGGGATTTTTTAAAGCTTTTGATAAGGAGTTTGTGATGGTATTTTTTTAAGTAAAGTTCAGTAACTTTTTTCATTATTTGCAAATTGATTTCTAGTAGATAGTGTAATATCAAATTGGTGTAATGTTATAACTCAATTGTCATCATAAATGAAAAGGTACAGGATGTGTCGTTGTGGCAACATTTGGAAGAGGCCTATGTCCAACAGAGTACGTTCTTCGGATGAAATGATGATGTTGATTTAAACAGTCACAATAGGTAATAAATTTATCAGAGCTTTGAAATCATAACAGCCTATTTTAATACGATCCAACTCATTTATTTGCGATGCAATACCCTTTGCAAACACTTTCTCTTCTCGGTATACTTTTAGGTAATGTTAGCGAAAATTCTTCAAGGAATAAGGGGCATCATTTTGTTGACAAGCCTAAATAATACGGGTCTGCGTTGGTAGTTACATTGCCGCCCTCACTCAATCGAGAAATAGCCTCTTTGGGGGCCAAGATTTGTCCGGATGGAGCTTTGACAATGTCACAGAATAATTAATCTATAGAGCTGACAGATATAAAAAGCATTTTAGTTTTTTTGGCTTCCATTTTTCAATTTTTGGTTTGTGTCTACACAACTAGACGATATGTGGAATCATTGAAAGAGGAGGATCTCGGCAAAACGAGAGTCACAGCGAAGCTTGCTAAGAAGGCCTACTCCGTACAATTGCTTCCAAATACTAAAAAAAACATCATCTCAACGGCGGGATCTCATGGTGAAATGGCGACAGCTACACATATTATGGTCAGTTCGGGAGATTCCTGCACCGGACCGCCTGCAGGACACGGTGGAGCATACGATTGAGGTGTGCCCCGCTTGGTTAGAGCACCCTGTGTCCTCGTGGAATCAGAGGCGTTACTGACTATACGACTGATGTTAAGAGATGATGTCGATGTCGATGTGAAAGTCTCCTAGGTTGTAGCTATCAGGACAACCACTAAAATAACGATGTTTTAACCCAAGAACCATTCAACCACGTCTATTGGAGCTGCAGTCTACAGACATCAGTAATTAGGTTAGAGTCCCGCGCGTGAGCGGACTCCGAACGAGTGTAGGCAGGGAGTACCCCGCGCCCGCGGCCACACTTTGATTTCACTGCAGACGGCCACAACGCAGGCAAATTGTCCAAGCGTTTCGGTACTTGTAGCTTTTAGCAGCTGCTGAAATGTTTTATACGTTTTTTTTTTTTGTTTAAACATGTTTGATATTGTTGAAAATAATTTGAATTTGAATTATATTAAAACTTAGTTTTTTGAATTCGTTTTAAGCGAGCCTGTTTTAACATTGAAACAAGAATGATTTCTGTTGCCCCGATCTCTGTTGTAATTGTTTGAAGTTCAGTTTTTTTTTAATTCTAGCCTGAAAACGTGTAATTTGGCTACTTATGTAAGAATTACACGTTCTTAACTCAAAATACTCTATTCAGATTAACGATATGAATGACACGAGTGATTGGACACTTTTTGCCCTGCTCAGTTAGAAAGAAATAAAAATAAAGTTTTAATTCTTCTCTTTTTGCTAAGTATCTTCTGAATTAAAGATACAATACAGACTTTCTCAAAATAAACATCGCAATTTACTCATAGTAATTATTCTACGGAGAATTTTTTTTTCTACTCTGTATGAATTTTGTCACCTATACGTGGTCTTGTCAGTGTTATCAAGGAGAAAACCAAAGGTAGACCAAACTATAATCTATTTGTGTATTCATTGTTTTCCGCTGAGTATAGGTTGGAGGCGGAGTAGAAGACATGCATATAGTGAGGCTACTTCCTCTTTCAAACCACTCTGTCTAGTGCGATCTCTGGCTAAGTTTGCCCCCAAACATGTTTAGATCGTCACACCAGCTTCTCCGCGGTCGACATCGGTAGCGGCGTCTTTCTTCTTCGGGCGTCGAGTGAGTGACTGCATATATTTTTTTATTATTGATGGTAAGCGAACTGATATTATGATAGGTGATATGAAAGAAAAGGAAGTTAGTGATAGCGTGATGAGTGATAATACAGAATAGAAGAAAACCAACCCTAAATAAAACGGGATAAGGAAGATGATGAATAGCTGCTATGTTAGGTACATACTTAACATAAAACGTGCTCCATCGTCGACCACATCATCGCTTACCATTAGGTGAGATGGTGGTGTAAGGCAAACCAATCAATAATAAAAAAAAAATAACACTGAAAGTTAAGTACCTGAATTTTAGTATACACAAAAAATCTGAGCTTACAAGAATAAATATCAAATTTCAGACTAAGTAAGTAATTGTAACCCTTAACTCCTTACCTCCTTACCGACCACATCAAGGAGCCCAGCCTCTTTTCAGTCAAAATTAAGTGATGCAACATTTTCAGGAGCGGCGTGAGCGTAAAAGCGTTTACACGTTTATGTGAAGAGCCCTTGCGGGGAGAGGCGGGCTCCTCGAGCTACACGAGTGTTTGTGCTCCTTGCCCCACGCTCCCCTTAACACTCATTAGCGTATGACGCTGAGGTACAGGATGAAGGATGCGTCTTGAAATTTGGATGGTATACTGAAGTGAGTGGCATACAGATGTATTTAATTTTATAAAAAGAAAATTTGGTTGGTATTTTGGATTAGAAAGGTTTGTCTAGGTGGCGGAAATCTGATGGATGCGAGAAGTATAGGACCGGTCGCTGTGGCGACAATCTTGGAAGAGGCGTATATCCAACGAAGAACGTGTTTCAATTGAAATAATGATGAGTAAAGGTTAGAGAATGATTTTGGAATTTCCTTTGAAAAAAAGGAAAATTAAACTAAATGGTTAACCTATCCAGATTGAATAGGAACAAAATAGTCGCCTAAGTAATCAGCTGATATATTTACTAGCGTGAAAGTAGAAAATTATCCCTATTCCAGGATAAAAAAAAACAAGAAGTTGATATACATTACATGTTGATCCTAATCGTACTAAAGAGCTATTTTTCGAGAAATTGCAATGAAAATTTATTAGAATGTGATTGAGTAAGGTTTGGCAGTAACTAAGAATTTTAACTACCAGACATACCATCCTCGCAATCTCAAATTACACTTCGTTTCTCCACTTGTATCAAATTGTACCATTTGAGCACTGCAGTATGATCGACATCGATAACATGTTCTAGAGAAAATTAAATTATAAAATAAACTTAAATAATTAAAAATAATATATACACTAAAGGCCTAACTAAATATGACGTCAAAAAACTCCTCCGCATCGCTGTCGACTGGAAGTGTGCCCAAAAGGCTGGCGGCATTGCCACGTTGTATGGCAATGCTTAATCTCTGACCGAGGTAGAAGCCAGCCCTTGGGTCACGCGAAGAGTCAACTAAGCGTTTAGATAAATCTTTAAAAAACATATGAGCACTCGGACCCCACGGCCCAAGAGTTTCAACCCCAAACGGCTCAAAAATATAACTGCCAACGAGGCTGTTATATTTCCGCCGCTTGAGGTTCTCCGCAGCCGCCGCGGCAGCACCAGCACAGCACGATGAGCTAGGAAGATGGGATGGCGCAAGAGTATCGACACAGGTAGCGTCCCACACTAAAGGCCTACCAATCTTCCAAGGAAATAAAGACATACCGTCTGGTCTCTTACCATCGTCGCGTGCCAGGCCATGAGGTTCCAAAACAGCCGGAACGCCGACGGTGACAAGGGCTCGTCGGATGATGTTAACATGTTTGCATTAAACTGATTTAATTTGATACTTGTTTTTTTTTTTAATTCTTATAGACTAGTGCTTGACTGCAATCCCTACTGATGGTAAGCAGTGATGCAATCTCTGATGGTGAGGCGCACTAGTTTCTTAAAAGCCTATTCACTCTAGCCTTGAAGATACCCAAATTATAATCGGACGGGAAGACCACAGCAGGCAAATTGTTTATTACAAACAAGCTTTTGCTAGCGGCTTCGTCTGCGTACCTACATAAAATATAGCCAATGTCACTCAGGAAGAAAGCAGCCTTCTATCGGTGAAAAAATTTCGGACCAGTACTTTCAGAGATAAAATCCTACAAACAAAACAAACAAACTGTCCCTCTTACTTATATTATATAAGTGTAGAAATTCATAAGCTCTCGCTTGACCACTATCTCATCTGATGGAACTTACAAAGCGATTTTAAATCACACGTCTGTAAATAAAATTCTATCACGTCCCCATCGAAACGCCATTCATAATAAACTCCAGCGCCACACCACAAAATAGATAGGAACAGAAGACAATCTACATACGTTAACATTTTTATTTTTATTTTTTGTTAATTTATGTGCTTTTTCTGTGTGCATCAAATAAATGCTTTATCTATTTATCTATCTATACAAAGCGTGCACGAGCAACGCACACATAGACACCGCTCACGGACACGACATCTCGGCTCAATCGTCCGGTCGCACCCGTACAGTTCGGCGCAACGAGCTGACCCTAGCGTGATCGCCGTAGGTAAGTGAAGTACAGGTATCGGCATGGATTTTGAGCGTTCGGTGTCAGAGTGGGGATCGCTTTGCGCATCCCATACATTGGCAAGCCAATCATCGTCGGTGTTAGATACATGCAGCAAACGCAGGGAACGAATCACAAGTGACGTCTATGACGCGATGGCGCAGCGAGAAAAACACTGACGCTCCCCGCCCCCGCGTCTCACTTCATACCACTAAATAGGCCCGATATTTGACTTCTGCGCAACTTGAAACCAGCGCTCAAGATCCGTGCCTGTATCTAGATTGACTTCTGTACCTATCTATTTTGTGGCCACACGTCATAGGGGCAATGAAACATAAAGTCACACACTTTGGACCTAAGTCTAAGCTTCGTTCCTAGGCATAAGACATTTTTTATTCATCACATGCAGCGACAGTAATCAGGCAAGTGATTCTCACAAGTCGCCAGTATCGAATGCGATTTGACTAGCGATTGGTCATTAAATTACAAATAAGACCACGAATGCATCCTTAGGCCCACTTGGGTACAGGAGAACCATTACACTTCGGACAATTAATTTCTATGATGGCTTGCTAATATAAAAAAAAAAAACTAATTAATAATATTAATGTAGACCTAGCTATAGGTCTAGACTAATTTATTCATAAGTTCTTGTTTGTATGTTTGTCAACGGTGCCTTATAATCCCGCGGCCCTGGCTGATAGAATTATAATTACTATCGCTAATAGTCTTAGGCTCCTTTTATTTTATTATTATTTATTTTATTAAATATCATGGGAGGCGGCTTAAAAAAAAACAGATATGTTCCTTATCTTTTAGCAATTAGATTAATAACAAGTCCTCACTCAAAAACAAGTCCCCACTTATAATGTACCTACAGAGTAATAAATAAGTAAGAGTACCTACCTAATTATTTATTACTAATCCTTAATTGACCCATGGGACTGCTGAAAGTGAAGCCATTGTCCAGATGTCTAGACAAAGGCTTTCACTTCCGACAGTCACAAGTTTTCGCTTCATCTTTCCAATTCTCAAGGATATCACATTCAAATTGACTGGCCTGGTGGAGTGTTGGTCTAGTGGTTAGTGACCCTGACTGCTATGCCAGAGGTCGTGGGTTCGATTCCCACCCAGGACAAATGTTTGTGTGATGAGTATAATCATTTGTTCTGTGTCTGGGTGTAATTTATCTATAATATGTATGTATTTAGAAATATATAAGTACGTTTATCAGTTGTCTAGTACCCATAAAACAAGCTCTGCTTAGCTTGGGACTAGACGGCGTTGTGTGATAGTTGTGGAATATTGTATTATTAAATTGATAGTTCTACAACTTCTACATATTTTTATAATTTTTTTTTTTCAAGTATGTAAAAACTTTGCCAGCGCAAGTGAAGCCGCGGGGAAAGCTATTTAATTATAATGGCTGACAGTGTTCTGTTGTGACGTATTGCTATTGTTTTGAAATGCGATTTGCATTTGCAGTTATTGCATAAGGTATTGCTTTCAATACGGCTTTCGATGTTATCTACAAAGCGGTGAAACTGTGCCAGATTGTATCGGTTTTCGAGTTCCGCTAGGAATTCTGCTTACTCAGGCATAATAACACAATCATCCGTACGTACTTGTAGGTAACAGACATAGAAAAACACGTTTAAAAACATATTTTAGGGTGAGAATAAAAAATGCCTAAAACCCAAATAAAAAACGTAAAGGCAATGTTATCAAACAGCCCACACCATAAAACACCTCTCCCCTGACAGGCCACATAAAGGGACGATCGAAAAATGACGCTAATGATAGCATCTATCGGAGCACATCATCAAACACAAACAATAACGGCCAGACAGTGGACAATCGGTAGCGACGCTGTAATTGCCCATACATACACAAACTACGCGATTACAAAAGTCAGCGCCGAGCACACGCCGCCACTCCGTTCATTATTTTCGCTAAATGGGCCCATTTGAAAATTAACTGCACGATTGCTTCCGAATAATGCGGCAATGTGGAGCGATATATCTCACGACAAGTGCTGCCAAACAAATGAAGGGGATGGTGTGCATAAAATGGAACTAATGCAAGGTTGGTAACAGCGACATCTAGTAGGCAATAGCAGAATTTGATCGTAAGATAGCTTACTACTGATAACATTGTTGTAGCAGGAAGATTTTACTTTTATTAATATTATCAAATTATTTTATAATTCTTCTACAATAATTATAATAATCATTTATGTTATAACCTGCTTCTAGTAGATTAAAAACTACTAAAAACAGAATCGGAGAATGAGTTTAATGCACGGTTCCGCTATTCGGCAATAGATGGCGCGACAAGTAAATACCATACAGTCCTCGCTTTTGTGAAAACAAGCAACGATTATCTTTTGTATTTGTACGGTTAAGAAAATACCTAATAAAACATCATATAAATTTCGTAGGTGTTGATATTTGGCAGTAAAATAATATAAACACTGATTATGTGGTTACCGAGTAGGTACTTACAGTAAACGGAGTAAAGTACGAACTTTACAAAACATCAATAATTCATGAATCCCCAAGCGACCACCGGTGGCCGCGCATCTATTGTCTTACTATTGTGTCTCTAATTGACGGTATCTGAAGGGATAAAAAAAAAAAAAAAATTAAATTCGCTTTCAGGAAACTACTGTGTTTAACAAACAGCGCCCAGCTGAAAAAAAAACAGACGACTGCACGTGGTGTGTTGTTGAAAATTGTTGCCATGAAAAATTGCCTTTTCGAAGTTAAATAAATTGTATCTGTACGATCTTTCGCTGTAAGAAAAATGGCTGCACATTTTTCAACTATGGTCGTTAAAATGACCAGACTTTTGTTGGATTTCCATAAGTGAATACGTCTATATTTGGTAAGGTTTTTGATAAAAGAAATTTTAACTCACCTGAATTTGCTCAGCAGCCTTTTTCGCCAACGCAGGATCCAGGATGGTAATATCAAAGTCGTTGGCAGATTTCTTCGCCACCTCACTGAAAGCCGCTGCGTTCACATAGTACGCACATCCTTTTTCACTTGTTTCTACTGGAGAGTTTGGAGACAATATACCACTGTCTGTATCACTAACGTTTGCCGATTTCCGGACTAGACCGGAATTTTCACCGCCTGGAGACTTTAGTGGTATCCGCGATTTGTCTCCAGTCGGGGACTTCAAAGGAATTCGGGATTGTCTCGATCCGTCCGGAGCAAATCCGGTCGCTGGATCGAAAATAACATAGTTGTCTTTGTCGCACCTCACTTTATTATTCACTGTCACCGTGTATTTTTTATTAGGACTAAGGTTTAGAAAGGGATCTTCGGTATCAATAGGACTTTCAGGTATTATGGATTGTATCTTAGGAGATATCTTTGGTACTGATTTACCGTCTATAGTTCGCCTTATCACAGTATCGTTAGTAAACTTTAACCGCACATACTCGTTTGATATTGTTCGTCTCACTGGTGAAGATAGTAAGGGCGATGGTTTACATTCTTGTAGATTAGTTTTGTTTTGAAATAAATTTATCTTTGGTTTATCCATTGTGCGAACTGGAGAGAAGGGTAGTTTTAATTTAGTTGTTACTTTTTTCTTTTGACTTGTATTTAAATCTATGCTTTCTTTTACAGTACTTTTATATACAGGTAATACACTCGCCTTTTCCTGGGCTTTCGAAGGTTCTTTGGCTAATTTTGAACTATTCTTACCTAAGTCTAAAGATTTATTTAATTTCTTTATTGGTGCGGGCGTTTTAAGACGTCTGTCTTTGATCTTTTTATCGGGGGAAACATTGGCAGCAACAGTATCATGTTTCTCGTTAAGAGATAAAGTCTCTTGTTTGATAAAAGTTTTGCTACGATCACGTAGGAGTGTTTCATTTTGGGCTATTTCAAACAAATTATCGTTAGGGCTGCCAAAGATACTATCTATAATGATATCTACGTCACTTGATTCTGAGTTGCTTTTAGAGGATCTGTTCTCGTTTATTATGCAAGATATTCTTTCTTCTATGTCAATAAGTGAATCTGATTTGTCAGTATCGCATATGCTTTGCGAGGTTCCGCTGCCGGAGTCTGACGGCGTTAGAACTTCAAATATCGCGTCATGTGTTGGAACAGATGGTTTTCCTGAATTTTCTGGACACGAAGATCTTCTTCGTTTCACTGTACCAGTTTCTGTAGATGGTAGATCCCAGTCTGACACTTGCACGGCACACTGCGCCCCACTATTTTTAGAACGTCTAGGGCTTGTCATTATAGTAAAATCGCATTGTTGTAGCACTATCTACATTTGTGTATCACTTGTCGTTCACTGTACACGCATGTAATTGTAATGTTAGAACATCGTCGGCCTGTAATTGTCAATAGAACTCATATTAAATGTACGGCATACGAGCAGTTCGGTCGTTAGTGGAATCAAACACGAACGGGTATCGGGCTCTATTGTTATCTAATTACAAACTTGACGTTCGCGCACATGGGACCACCGGTATCTATGTTATTTTCTCTAATGGAACCATTTGTTTTCTATTCTGTGACACGGAAGGGGGTTAGTTTTGATAATAATAGCATTTATTTTGTAATATCGAGTTTCGTTTCTCATTTAAGTTAAGTACAAATGTTAAGTTAACGCCTATAGGTAGACAGTTTTGTGATCATATCATAATTAATAATTTATTACTATTTATTTGGGATCGGTTCAGTGGTTCTCTAACCAAAATTGAATTCAGCAAATAAACTTCCCCATACTCTCGTTCAGAGTCTTAAACAGCTAGAAAACTCGGTAAAATGCCTCAATTTAATCAGTAGATACGTAGCGCAGGTACCAGGTAGACATAAAGTTGTAACAGCACGTTTTATCTCTTAGACATGAACGTTTAGGTGTAGGTCGGCGGCCGGTGGTGGCGGAAGGTAGTTTTTATGTTCCGTCCGGGACTCGGCTCGCCTCCTTGGTTCGCCCGTTCGTCGGCTCGCCGGTAGCCGTCCGACGTGCGCCCAGGGAGAAAGTTACGTGGTCTTGTATTATGCAGGCTGGTTGAAATTCAACATTTTTATTATATTCTGTCTCTAGAGTGAAGCCTTTGTTGTGTTTGTTTTGGTGTTGTGGCTTGTTCTTTGAGGTAAGTATTGTAGGAAAGAATGTCATTCGGAAATAATTTGCACTTTAACCTTTTGAATACCGTAATTCGAGACACAATGGAAAGACAGTGAGATTGCGAACGCCGGCGTTTGCTTGAGGTTTAATTAATTAAATAAGTTTTTTAAATATTGCTCACCTAGCAACTACATTTTTCATATTTTACTGATAGACTAGGGTCAAAGATTGTAAGATTGTAAAAATATTTAAAAACAAAGTTATATCAGAAATTATGATGAAGGACATGAATTATCCACTTTTAAACACTTAGGCCGGTAAAACTCAATTTTGCAATTATTGTATTATTAATATTTTACTAGGTGAGGAATAATAAAAATGCTTGTTTAAATAGGTACACTATTCTAGATAATTAATCTTTAAATATGAATATATTTTCTATCATAACTGGAGATAACAAAATCTCAACGCATTCATTGATTGAGATTATTAATTTAAACAATAGCCGTAAATTCGCAATAAAAATAAAATCACGCTGACAACAATAATTAACTTTTCTGACACCTCAGTGCAGAACGTCAGAACTACTAACAGTAAAGTGAAACGAAATGAACTTACGAAGTTAGCGGGATTCTGACAAATTGCCCCCAAGTGTCCCCTCACTAACCTAATTACCCGATAAGTTAAAGCAATAAATAACGAAGGACGAAGACTTACTGCACCGAAGCAGCCTAAACTACTTACAATAGTTCTACGTGGCTAGTTAAGACCGGTACATATTAGGGAGCTGTAATAGTAACCGAAGTTAGTTTAAACGGTGCTTGCTGCGAGTAAGTTATGTGTACTGGGTCTTGTACTGTATCTACACGATACAGACTTTCGTAGACTGATGCTTGTCTGTAGAATTCTGTCTGTATATATAGCAGTGCAGAAAAAAATCGATATGTAATCTACACAAGTCTGTTAGTTCGTGTGAACACATATGTTAGACATTAGAGCGTATATAAACACTCTAATAGTGCACTGCTTCCCGAATCTTATAAATTTCTGGCCTACTTGTAGCACCAGGTTCAAACTCAATCCGTCCGAATTCAGAACATTTTAAATTCAGATACAAGCAACAACAGAAGCTCGAATTTCAAAATTAGATTCGTATCGGATGCAGTTCGAATTCACATTTAGATACTGTTCCGCAGTGCTACATCCCTATCTCAGTTTTGACAAAGCCTAGAATAGAACAGTGACTGCTTAGATATCACGTTGTCCAGACATACCTACATATTTCATGCGATACCCTGAACTTGCTTAACCTCACAATTCACATCTGTATTTAGCTAGATACCTTCTACATGCTTCGGTCCGCGGTTACGATAACTAGTGGCTATGTACGACATAACCACAATCTGCTTGATTCCTGTTACAGGTTGCTCGTGTCCTGTCTTTTCGAATAGCCACCAAATTGGAGTAGTGTATCTTGTTAACTCTGTAATCACTTTTACGTTTGTGTCGATTTGAATAATAATAATAATATTTTTTTCCTAAATTTGTAGACATTAGTTATACAAAAGCTTACAATAATTAAGGTCATTTTTTAACGCCCTGACTCCCAAACTAGGTGTATGTCTCTGTGGCTTGAGAGTTAAAATGACTTACTTAAAAGAAGCTTTCCTCATTAAAAGTTGATGATCATTTACATATCCTAGGTATGTCAAGATCATATTAGAGAAAATATATGACTATTATAAATTTTTACTTAGATTTCAAGCTGATGATAAACAAGACAAGTATAATTAACATGAACTTTTATAGAATATAGATTATAATGTTATATTTGATCGAAATTTGTGTACCGTAGGCGGCCTTAATGCAACAAGGAATTCTCAACCAATCAACTATTGGATTAAAAAAGTTTACACTGTCTTTTAACTATTTTACGACATACACATAGACATTTGTAGTTACTTTGACAAATTAACACAATACAAAGAAGAACTAAGCAAATAAGTATAGCAATGCACGCTTAATGTATTTATCAACTGCCAGTGCAAGATCGCACGATCCCGCACCGCTTGCTTCCATCAATATATCAGTAACAGTAAGGCATAGTAGGGATTGTCTCCGGAACACAACTTTATCGGGCAGTGTCCGTCCCTAAGCCATGAAATTTATTGGAACAACATATCCCCTCTATATCGAGCATAAACTTTCTAATTTGTTAGCTCGGTGCAACCAGGGCTGCTAATATTGGATCCTTGGATTCATTTCGCAGACGGAAACTAATTGATAACTTTGTAAGAGTGTTTATGCGGAATATTGAACTATAGGGTGGCTAAATCTGAGCTACAGTACTTTTGTTTGCCGCCATGTCTATTTAAAGTCTAGTGCTATTGTCTGGTATATTGGGATATAAGACCATAACCACTGTCTAAACTTCAATGATATTGTATTCTTAAGTTCCAACGTGAATTAAAAAGAGATCAAATGGTCATCAATAATGACTTTGGTTTACAAACCAGTTGATTAATGTGTTGATGGAAAAAAAATCTGGATATATTTGTTACACAAAAAAGAAAACTTAATTTAAAATTGTGTGTACCGAATGTCCCTATGACTAATTACAGTTTTTTTTTACAGAGCCTTTGCCAACGACTTCAACAGCGAAATACTATATCGTCTATGTTACTCAGTTATACAGAAGCATTCTACTGGTGAAAAAGTTTTGAAAATATAATCTAACACATCATGAGATTTATCATTACAAACAAATACAAAAATCTAAAAATGATATCTATAATATAAGATAAGATAAATTTATTAGCATAAAAACATGTACAAATAGAGTAAAGCTCTGACTCCTGCGCTAGGTGGAAACACCTGTGTTATGTGTGTGCTACATTAATACTAAAATTCCATTAAAATTTAATTAAATACATTGACCAAAATACATTATTTTACAATAAACATTTAAATAGGAATATTTGATTAGATCCGATTTAGAAAACAATAGTATAGATAAGTAGTAATGGTCTAGATAAGAAAGAGAGTTAGAATTAGGTTAGTTCCAGTGTGTGTGTTTTTCTTAAGATTATATTTCTACTATATACATCAAAGAGGAAAACTAAACAACATAAAATTTTGCAAAGATGAACCCATTATTCAAGCAAACCTGACATTTATTGAGGCTATAAAAATACTATCCGTCTTTTCCTCCTATTCAAGTGAAAATGCTATCGATTGTACCGTCATTTTAGCGATCAAAGCAAAATGAATATGCGAGTTTATATACTCGTAGATTTATGCAAAAAGCACAATACTTTACTTTTTTGCTAGGCCGTTATACTCGTAGAAATCAGAAACGTTTATTTTAAATAGACCATTTACAGGCACTTTTGAATGGTCAATGTCAAATCGTAGTTTTATAGAGCAAAATATATCTACAAGTAGTACTAACCTATGAAGTGCAACTATATCACTCGAAGATTTAGAAGTCTTCAGTTACTGTCCCTTTTTATTTTCTATATTATACACTACTTGCTTTTCTAATCTATTTGGATAGTGGCAGAATAGTCGACATCGACTCTATTGGCCATTAACAAAAAATAGAATAGAATAATATCTACAAGTACTTTTTCGGCAGGTCTATGTTAAACACTTTCAAAAATAAATTCTAGAACTCAAAGCGATATACATCTTCTAAAACACTCTAATGTACTATCATTATCGCCCTCCCCTTTTTTATTTCATTCATAACTTTTCCAAGGAAGTACTTACTGTGTCCATATTTTTGTTACTAATTTGCCAGGTTGGCAGCCCTGCAGACGGTGCAGTGTATTTACTAAACCCGTACCTGGTTGCGCACGTGCCCTTTGCTTTGGACTGAAGTTTACAATACAAGTTTGTGCAGTTGCATGCCCTGTGAACTCG
Source organism: Mythimna lalbum (assembly GCA_949319445.1). Classification (NCBI taxonomy): domain Eukaryota; kingdom Metazoa; phylum Arthropoda; class Insecta; order Lepidoptera; family Noctuidae; genus Mythimna; species Mythimna lalbum. Next base: position 15,408,575 of record OX439346.1, on the reverse strand, counting down.
AGTTTGTTTCGAAGACTGTAGACGTGTGATTGGATTACGTGTTGCTGTGAGTTTACGCAGACTCTACGTTTCATTGATCTTGTCTATTGCTGATACGATTGGTGTTTGTCTATTAACTACCATCCAGTTTTGTTCTAACCAATATGATTCGCTTTGCTTGTTTTATAACATTACTTACTAGATTACTAGTACTTAAAATAGTGTCCATGGAGTTTCTTGCACATTCTTCTCTATAGAGATCTACGGTTTAGAACGTGCAATTTAGCTCATTTTATTTTTTGACATTTTGACAATTCTAAAGTGCCTGTAATTGGTCTATTTCAAATAAACGTTTCTGATTTCTGATTACTAGCTTCTGCCTGTGGCTTCACCTTTGTGATAGGAGACTTATCAACTATGGGTACCTATACAAAAGAGCCTATGATCTACTCGCAAACTTAACAAGTATAGACTTACACATAAAATTTCATAAAAATTGGAGGCTCGGAGGAGTTTGATAACAAATACTGTGACACGAAATTTACAAATTAGAAATGGAAGAAGTTATTTCGACAAGTAGGTGTAGGTATATAGCTACTACCTAAGTAGTAGATTTACGCTCTATCGTTTAGCTAAACCCAAAAACATACTTCCAAAAATATTTTAAAAGACTTGATAATCTACTTGATTTATGAACTCAAATATTTATTTCGTAATTACACCGGCCTCAAAGCTTTTAACGTACCTAAATAAATACAAATAAAATTCAAAGCTTGAGATACGCGACAATTACTTTAAAACACCTGAGCGGTACAAATTAGCTACATTTGCACAAAATCACACCAGGAATAACAAAAACACGCCAATTTTAAGGAAAAACAGACCATCTAATTTACGGGACCCATAAAACGGAGCTAACGTATACTGTTTCAAATATTTCTTATCGTCGCGTTCCGACTCCCCCGTGAGCAAAAACAGGAAGTTTAACTGCAAGACGGGCCCCAGTCCCGTTCGTCTTAAGTGATTTACAGGCACACTGCGACCTGCCTCCGAACAACCTTCAAGGGGAGAACCTCCTTGAACCGGGTTACTAGACTTATCGCGCAAATGTATCCATCTGTCCCTTTTCTTAATACAAACTAAGAGAGGGACAGAATATTTTAAGCCTGCAATAGAAATTTGAACGGTGTACGCCCCAACAATATCCACCTAAATGGGTCAGGAAGGCGAAGTTTACGTCGAATTTCAGCATTAGGGAAACCGAAATGCAATAAAATCCGGCAATAGCGTCGGAATTAGAAAATTATACCGAAGGAGGTTCGAGCCTCGACCTCCAAAAAGGGCTCATGAACTTTAAGGCTATGATTAGTATATTAAAATATTTTCGCGAACTCATTTGTGCTCTTTATATGGAGATTAAACTCAATATATGAGTCGCAGTCATCTGGTTAAATTAGTCAGATAATTGAATGTTTAGGCTGCTCATTAAATCCAATGAAATGTTTAGGCCAATACTAAAAAAAATAGAAAATTAGCTCTTTGAAAATTACTAAACAAGAGTCAGCCAAGTGATTAAATTATAGTTTTTTTTTCAAGAACAGTAATGCAACTCGTAAGATCTTTGCTTTATAATTTGTTTAATGATGCCAGCGAAATTGACTTCAAATTACAGAAAGTAGGTATTTAAAAAGCTTACATAGAAATTTTTCATCAATCATTATTGGATTATCCTTTTACTAACTATCCATGATCTAACTGGGTATCTTTCTCTTTTTCTCCTGAGCGTTGGGCCGTTTTGCGCGGTTGAGACGCATATCTTCCCTATCGACTGATGTTGTGTTATGTTTGTTATTTAGCCTTAAGTATGCGTCTAATTCGCGTAAATAAATTGTTTTTCTTTCTTTCTTTCAAAAAAAATACTTTTAAGTGTAAGACCGCCCATTGTGACATGACACCACGGATATTTATGCATGACACCATATTAATTTTAAGTTCCTACTGTGATTTTAAATTTGGGATACAATAAACAGTAATACAACTAGTAAGGTCTGTAAATAAATACATTTGATATACCTCTACAATAAAGACTATATCTATCAATGAGAGTCACTATAATGTAGTCAAAACTCAATCCCGCAAACCTCTAAGTACACAAACAACTTAATTGCTCAACTGGCCTATCATAAACAGAGCGGTCACATCTACCCATGAGATTAAACCAAACAAACTAATATTAGGCCCGAAACAAACTGGACGACGGCGTCGCCCTTTTCAACGACAAACATAACGAATAAAACCGAATGTGCTGTGTACACTGGGGTGCATCGTACACAATTTAGCCTGGCATTAACACAGCAATATTTTGTAGGAAAGAAATATTATTTGCATTCGTAATGCTGGGGTGGCCTGTTGGGACTGGGGTGTGCATTCCTGCACTACAGTGCACTTGTCTTCGCTTGTACCCTACACACACATGCATGATACGTGGATGCGTATACTAACGTACGTGCAAAAGGTCGCACAGCTATGCTTTAGAAGTCTTGACCTTTCTTAGTGTATAACATAACAGTGATGTACAAAATCCAAATTCTGGGTTAATCTTGTCTCATCTATTAGATGTGTTTTTGTGCGCAATAAATAAATAAAAATAAGGGGACGTTACCTTCAATAATAAATTTTGATAAAATTATGCAAAATAATAATATAAATAAAATAATAAGATTACTACAAACTCCGACACTTTATTCAAGATATCAGTTGTCTAGTAATAAGCGCCTACAAAAGCTTCGAAACGTTTACAAACTATTAAGAAGATTGAATAACTTAAAAATACATCTTATAATCCGCTACTCTGCCCGTACAAACATCTTTAAAAGCATTAGAGCGTATAAAGGGTGTGTGTCGAACAGCAATATTCGCGCACACCCCCACATACATCTACACACAAATGCATTCATTGCAATGCAGGGGAATTTTCGATTAAATATTTAGATTAGATTTTTCGTGATCCATTTATCATGGTTTAATTGTGTTGGGGCGATGGCTCTTACACTGATGAAAGCGGTCATAGTGTTTCTAGAGATTTGTTTTGTAATCCTTTGATATGATAATGTAATAAGAAAACGGAGGACTTCGCTCCCTTTGGACGTCTTTGAATTGTATTAGGTACTCTTGTATTAACATTATTCGTACATTCGCTCTTTTATATTCGACAGTACCGAGAGAATAATGGTTGTTATCCTCGTAGACAAAGCCTAGAATGGTAATTGGCCATTATGTTTCTTTGATGATGAAGACGCTCAATAGCTTGTATCAGGCTTATTTGAACATGTCGTGATAACAATATATGAAACCTACATCATTTCCAAATTCGAATAGAACAAATCTTTTTTTTTTTTTGTTAGTTTTTGGCATGGATACGAAGTTCTTTATTTAAGCTATGTTTATGTATGAATAAGTAATTTGTTTACCATTAGAATATGGATTTTCACTCACATTCTAATGTTTTTGTAGTATTTGACAGCAAATGTATCAAATCAACTTCCTGAACGATATCCGTTGAGGTAGTCAATACTACAATAAAATTCTTAGCTCTATTTTACGGAAATCGCACCTGATTCAATGATTCCACATATTGTCTAGCTATGCAGACGCTTGAAATACAAAAAAGCACCAAATTTACGTAACAATATCCACTAGGAATCAATTTGTAAATAATTAAAACCGCCACTGAAACTTACTCGACGAAATCTCACAAAAACTTATTTATTTCAACTTTATCTTCAACTCGACTTTTCTTTTATTCCTAAAATAATATATTCAGTTTCCGTATTTGCAAAAACTCTGACATGCTTATGAAAGCATGAGATCGAGTCAATCTTAAGACGAGCAATCAGACGTCTTAATCTATTCTTATTGTTCATTTACCAGTCGAGAATAGTCCAGACAAATCATAATACACATGAATTATGAAATAGATGCAGCTCGTCCGGCTGTCCCAAGCGAACGTGGAAGCATGTACGCATAATTGTGTCCGAGTATTTACCGCGCAGACAGACCTGCGGGCGTCCATGCATCCATGGACACAGTAAGTACTATACGCATACGTGTCGTTATGGCGGATATTCTGTTCACAATCAGTCATTTGGACGTTGGAATCATTAATTAATATTGATTAATCGAGTGGTAATATTGATACGTATGAATGATTTTTTGTGTAACAAAAATGTTTTATAATGTTTAATAAACTTGCATACACAGGGTTAATAACCCCTGTATAGTGAAATATTCAGTGTACAACATAAACCAATTATTAAATATCAGCTTTTGTCCGCAGTTTCACCCGCGTAGGCACATAAAATATAGCTTATGTCACTCAGGAATAAAGCATCTTTCTATCGGTGAGAAAATTTTGGCAAACGGACCAGTACTTTCAGTGATTACCTTCAACAAACAAAAAACAACCTTTTTATAATTTATTAAGTGTAGAAGATCATCACGCCTTGTATTGTACGTATGTGGGAAACGGTAAACAGAAGTGCATTATATAACCATCTGCTAAAACATTTCCCCAGCGGCGATATTTGCGGTCATGTAGACCAAGTTACCGCAATTTACGGTGAACAACTCCTAACACAGTGCCTCAATCTGCAACTGAGGGTTTCCTGACAGAATGCGTAGCTTCATAGACACATATTCGTCATTATACGCTTAGTGTACGCCTGCATGAAGCTTACATACGAAACTATGGCCTACTGTCCACGGACGCGTAGCTTTATAGACGCGTATTCGTTGTTATTTGTTTCATTTACTTTTTTAAGTTATGCGCCATGTTTGACGCAAATAAACTCTTTTTTTTCTTCTCTTTCTTATTATACGCTTAGTGTACTCCTGCATGAAGCTTACATAAAAAACTATGGCCTACTTTCCACCGACGCGTAGCTTCATAGACGCGATACGACACCAAAACGCTGCCACTTCTTCGACACAGTTTCATACTTTTACATTTAAGCTCCACGCAGGCGTACACCAAGCGTATAATGACGAATACGCGTCTATGAAGCTACGTGTCCGTGGACTGAACATTTGATAAGTCAATCAATACTTTTCAAACTCGTTTACGAAACAATTATTTTGCGAGTCGACCTCAAAAACAAAACAATAACGCATCACGTCAATTTTCATTTAACATCCATTTCAATCCTGCCAATCACAAAGGACGTATTTGGCTGTATAATTATTACGTTTGCCGACAGAACTTGAAATACGTTCCGGTAAAATCTTTGGTTCCGGTATATTATTGAGTGAAGTTCATTAGCTGTTTTGATTGTTCGCAAATTGATTGCAAGTGGATATTGTGTTGTAAAATTGGTGTAGTTTTGTATCTCAAGTGTATGCGCAGCTGGACAATATGTGGAACCATTGGAGCAGGTGCGATTTCGGTAAAGTGGAGCTGTGTATTGTAGTACTAGCTGCTCCCAGCGGCCGCGTGATAGCAGAATATTATCCCAAGGGAACATACTTCCGGGATAAAAAGTATCCTATGTCCTATTCCAGGACATGGTCAATCCGTGTAGCAAGTTTCATCAAAATTGGTTATGCCATTTAGGCATGAAGACGTAACAAACAAACAAACTCACTTTCGCTTTTATAATATTAGTAAGGATTGACTACTACAGTAAAGCTCACCGGTAAGGCTGACCCGATACATTTGCTGGCAAATACTGAAAAAAAATACCCGAGAAGTGCGATTCGGAATTGCGCACAGAACCCTCTGTGCCTCAGTCTACGAACTTACGTGCGTAGCAAAAATAAAAAAAAAACCTGCCAATCACAAAGGACGTATTTGGCTGTATAATTATTGCTTTAGCCGACAAAGCTTGGAACACGTTCCATTACAAAGGGATCACCATTGCAAGCTCACAACGACCGTAAAAACCGTATTTTCCTTATTATGTGCCTTCCTAATATGTTTTAGCTTGTTTACCGTGTGTTCTGGTAAAAATGTTTTTTACTTAACCTTTCGTATTTGATCGTGAAATATTGTACTTTTCTCCCTGTTTACTGAAATTTATTGTAATGAAATTACGACTTTTCAGGGATTTGAAAAGTCAAGTTTTTCTTTTAGGTCTTTATCCACACTCTGAAAGTACTGGTCCGGTTACTAAATTTTTTTCACTGATAGAAAGCTGCTTTATTCCTGAGTGACATTTATGTTCGCGGGTGAAGCTGAGGGCAAAAGCTAATTTTATATTTTTAAGAATAACAAAAATGTCACAAAAGTACAAATAAATTCTTGAACAAAATATAAAAGCTGAAGTATTGAATCATTTATTATAAGAATATTTAATGTCGGAATTATGGCTATTTCCTTTTTAGGGATCCGTACCCAAAGGGTAAAAACAGAACCCTATCACTAATATTCCACTGTCCGACTGTCTGTCATCAGGCTGTGTATCATAAACCGTGATAGCTAGATAGTTGAAATTTTCACAGATTATGTATTATTGTTGCCACTATTGCACATAGCTGTTACATTACAACAATTCATAAAACAGAATAAAATAAATTGTGTAAAAAAAGTTGTATAGATACCTAATGGTACGGTAACCTTCGTGAGCGAGTCCGACTCACACTTAGCCAGTTTTTATGTATATTTTTAGCGAAAATTTGATCACGTCACGTATAATAAAAAAATTACTTGAATTTTTGCCACAAACTTTGTCATCCACAAGGCACGCACGTCTTAAATACCTATTAAAACTTAGCCAATCTTTCATCCTCAACTTACATCATAAAGGCGCAAACATAAAGAAAGACGTTACCGGTGCAGGCAAGTCTGTACGTGGCGGTACCGACCGGTAAAAATACAGGTTTGTCGGTTCTGATATATGTCGGTACGGGTCGGTACAAACAGGTACTGGTAAAACCACATAAAGAGGTAAATCTGTATGTGTTAAACACTTCATTGTCCAATGCTTAAACCCGTATGACTCGGTACCGATAAAAATAAACCAGTTTCTTTATAAATGAGCGGATAAGAACACACGGGAGAATTATACCGGTACCAATAGGTACTGACCCGTGCCGACATATCAGAACCGAAAAACCTGTTTCTTTATGTTTGCACCCTAAGGTAAGAAGCCACAAAAACAAGAGCCACCATAAGTTATTCCAAAGTATGTTCCAACTCCTCAGTTTGATAAGTCGCTGGCCGTACGAGCGCGGCATGCGAGCATGCGAGAGGACTGGAGTGCCACAGGAGGACCCAATCCCTCCTAAACCTCTTTCCTATTTATATGCAGATTCCATGACCGACCATAAGTTATCCGAACACCGGATCATACCCTTAATGATACTCAGATAAATGGAAATGGTACTATGTTGGGGTGAATTTTTACACATTTGGAACTTTGTCATAATAAATGCGTCAAGAGTCAACGGCTTGGAATTAATTAATGCGGGGTGACATCTTGTTTTTTATTATTGAAATGTGGAGGGATTAGGAGGATTAATTTCGTTAGTGGTGGTCTGTTGGAAGCCGTAGCGAGTTTTGTACAGGCTGTGCGAGTTTGATTTATTAAGTTAATGAAAGTAGGTAGGTACTTAATATTTATCTTTCTGTATATTGGCTGTCCGAAAGCTGCTGCTGGCCGAAAGGTTCTGGAGTGGCGACCGCGTACCGGAAGACGCAACGCTGGAAGGGCTCCAACAAGGTGGTCTGATGACCTAGTGAAGATTGCGGGAAGCCGATGGATGCAAGACGCGCAGGAGCGTTCGTTGTGGCGACGCTTGGGGGAGGCCTATGTCCAGCAGTGGACGTGTATCGGCTGAAATGATGATGATGATATTGGCTGTCACGTTAATACACGTTCATACTAACCTAACCAAACTAAAGTTTGTCTAGAAAGTCAAACGACTTGGGTAATGTAATGAAATAATCAAATTTTTAAATCTGATATAGTCAACACTGGTTGAACAATCAAGGTTGCAAAGAGATGGTCGTGGTTTACTAATAGATTCTTATAAAAAGTCCTGCATACATATTAACAGATTTTTAAATAAAAATCCAAGTCGTTTGACTTTTTAGACAGACTCAAAAATCAGTTCATTGATTGTTTTTTTTTTGACCTTCGCAGAGATATTAGGAAAAGGTCAATGTACTTTATTCCACGGTTATCAAGCGCCTTCTATAGTTAGCAGGATTGTTCAAAAGATTTAGGTACCGTGGTTATAGAACGCAAGGAGCAACTGCAGGAACACAGGTGGATTTAAGTCAATAAAAGTTTGGCTCTCCCTTTCTCTCTACCCAAAGTAGATTGAAGAAGTCATTAGATGATCCGATTGATTCGTTGTTTTTTTTTTTCTCTCTCTCGAATACCATAATTAGATACTCATAGAAAGACAATGAGCAAGCAAACGCGCCCGTTCGCTTGGTGTTTAATTAATTTAAAAAAATATCAAGCACCATTTTTTTTGAGGTGGGAATGAATTCCAACTTAAAAAAAAATGGTGAATGAATAAAGTATTTGATTAATCAAATACTAGAAGTAATTATTGGCTGAATCAAATACTTTCTTCATTTACTTTTCTTTTTTGAGTATTTTTTTTATTCATCAAATACTGTACAGTTGCTCTTTGCGTTCTAGGATCGAAGATGACTTATTTACCCAAGTCATTCACAAAAAACCCACCCCGTGCCTTGGTTTGAAGGCTGGAAGGAACGAGGTGGGTTTTTAGTCAGTAAGAGTCTGACACTATCTCCCGCTCCACCTAAGGGCGGGGGTTGTCATAAGATGATTTTTGTGCACCGTAAAAAAAAAAACATTAAGTAACTTAATAATAATAATAATAATATATAATAATATTCCACAACTGTCACACAACGCCGTCTAGTCCCAAGCTAAGCAGAGCTTGTGTTATGGGTACTAGACAACTGATAAACATACTTATATATTCCTAAATACATACATATTATAGATAAATTACACCCAGACACAGAACAAATGATTATGCTCATCACACAAACATTTGTCCTGGGTGGGAATCGAACCCACGACCTCCGGCATAGCAGTCAAGGTTACTAACCACTAGACCAACAGGCCAGTCAAATAATCTAAGACAAAGAATACAAAATAAACGATCTCAAGAAGTATCCTACTCAGTTTTCATACCTCTTGTTGTAGCTTACTTATTTACAACGCGATGTTCAGTATTTACAGTACAAAGTACATTTTACACAACAAAGTATACTTTGTTAGCGGTTGCAAGTTTATCAGCTTCATTTACGAGCTCAATTTTATACTTCGTTCATATATTTGAATAAAAGAATAACTTGTAAAATATTTACAGTCACACATCTATTTTTTATCATCTCATTTCTTTTTGTGGATGTCGTAAAAGTTGAGTACGGGAAATAGGTGGTGGTGGTGTGCACGGGCATAAAAATATGAGAAGTATGACGTACGATGAGTATCCACCCATACGTTGTTGAAACCTCTACAGTCCGGACTAAGCGTTTCGCCTCGTCGTTTATACCACGTACGTCGAAGGAATGGAACAATTTGCCCGCTGTGGTCTTCCCGTTCGATTATAATTTGGGTATCTTCAAGGCTAGAGTGAATAGGCTTTTAATAAACTAGTGCGCCTCACCATCAGAGATTGCATCACTGCTTACTACCAGGTGGGATTGCATCAAACACTAGTTTACACGAATAAAAAAAAAAAGTATGTATGTAAAATTCCCAAAACAACTTTTAACCGACGTCGAACAAAGGAGGTTCTTATGTTGAGCTGTTTTTAGGATTAGCCTAAAAGAGCCCATTGTCCGTCTCTCTGTCACCAAGCTCATGAACCGTGATGGCTAGACAGTTTAAATTTTTACATATTATATATTTCTAATATGATGTAGATGTTTCATGACAAAATCACTTTCACTATTACATAAGTGTATTTATATTTTGTATGATACACAGATAGATACAGAGTAGACAGTTTTAATGTGGATCGCAAGGAACTCTAGGTAATTTTCGATGTAGGTCTCTCTAGTGGAAAATTACTCTACATAGTTCCAACATTCCACATTGTTTTGTACGAAGATGTCTGGACTTACAATGTCACCTTGACCCCAGGGCGCAAGTAGACCGATAAACTACATTTAGGTCTAGAATTAGCTGGGAGACATGTATTGGCAAACCTTTTTGTTTCATTTTGTTTCTTTGGAAGATATTCCGGCTCAGTAATTGATAGAGTGCTTGCCAGATTCGAATACAAGACTATACAACCTTATTTAAACCTGAAACCCCTGTCTAGTACTTTTATGTAAAAAATCTATGTACTTTCAAAACTGTATTACGAAAAATCACAAAGTTATAAGCCCGTTATGGTATCTGGTTGGCCACATAAATACATGGTCATCGGGCCACCAAGGAGGCTGAGGGGTTGTTTTGCTCACGTACCCAGCTGTGCGCTGGCCTCTAATGCTCACTATGACCTGCCGTGACATGTGCCGTGTACTTAGTGATGTCAAAATAGTGACTTTTTAAAAATATTTTTGGGAAAAAAATATAAATATGGTGTAAAAATGATTGAAATCGATTCAGTTACGATTCTGAACAAACTATATTCAGATTTTGCATATACTAAAAATAAGCGATAAGTTAATAAAATTGAATGTATTTTCATAAAAACTCCACTCATGGACGTAGTCTAATAAAGTGACGTAAATCACTTTACTGTTTCAATTTCATTAAGAAATACATGCTGCGTTTTACTTCAACTTAAATCTATTAAACGGATAATTATAAAATCTTACATGGAAAATTGTGGTTGAAAATTGCTTCCTGAGTAAGCAGAATTTTGATTAAATTAAACAATATTAAGAAGGGGAGACGCGTTTGAGGGAAAATAATGAAAATATTGCCCCGGGTAATCGGCGTGCTTCGATTATAAAATCGGCTAGGCGGGAGAATCATATCTACGTACTTTATTATCTTCTCCTTTAATTTGAAACAATACAACCTCCTTGTCTTAAATAAGGGAACGGTAATCATGAATATTGAGACTGGCTGAGAGCTCTTTTTAAATTTTGAAGAAATATTTTCATTGTTTATGATATTTTTGAAAATGGAACTGAGTAGCTCACTGACAAAGAGAACTAAGACGAAAATTCTAGACACTACAGCTATTTGAATAGTTTGATGATAAAAACTCAATATTGAACCGGAAAACAGTTTTTATCAACGTCTCTAAGAAATCGACATTTTAAATTGAAGCAAGATTATTCTTACTAAGAAGATATTCTCGCAAGACGGGATTACTTCACCGGTTTTTTTTTTCATTTCAGTCTTGTATCTATTAGGATCGCATCGTACCTATTACCTACATAATATCTATCTAATCGAGTATCAACTTTTTCGTTTCAATATTTCTAAAGTAGAAGGTACAAACTTCTATAAAAATTAGAAAATAAGGAAAGAAAAGTATCTCAATAGATTTTTCCGGACAGAGAATCATATTACTAGTAGCTGCCGGCGTCTTCGCCCGAGTGATTGTAGAAAATTATGCCAAGTATTGTAAGGTCTACCCGTGTACCAAGTTTAATCAAAATCCGTTCTGTCGTTCGAACGTGACAAAAGTAACAAATAAAGATACACTCATAAATTTTTACCTTTATATTATTAGATAGTGTGATTAGTATAAATTTTACATTATTAAAACCGCACACAAACGTCCGAAAGGGTTATAAAATTACTAAACGTCCGTTTGCACTGTCACTGACGTTGATATGCAACGATGCAGCACAAAGCGCCAGTAACTTAGTACATAACTAAGCAATATGCAAATACTGGCCAGACCATCAATCCTGGACGTCGAGCACAAGATAAATAGTGGCTCTGACACTTGCACATTGCTGCAACCATGTCGGACGGGGGTCGCGTTCACATTTTTAACTACGGGTACCGAAATTGTGACGTCATTTGTCACGATCAGCGGTCAAATGGGCACGCATGTGTTTTGTTTCAACTGGCGATTAATTTAACCAATTCGAATTTTCATTTTTGCGCGTTTTTTTTTTAAATTACGCGTGTATTTTAAACTTTTATAGAATGTTCGCATTCATAGTAAGTTTTTAAAATTCATTGCCACTGAAATGCAATTTAAATTTTACATAGATGTTTTATTTTTAGTACGTGTATTTTGTTTAACTTTTTTTTTAAGAAAAGGTAGGTATAAAAACAGTAAGAAATTCCGAAAGAAAATAAATTATAAGATTGATTGTTTTTTTCTATATGTATTTACCAAACATTCCTTCAAAAATTCCACTGTAACTAATCTAAATCTAATTATTATTCTACTGCAGGCCATTAGCCTTCCTCTCCTTTATGTAAACAAATTTAAGCTAAGAAGTGGACACTCCTTGCAAGTCTGTGTTTAGTTCCTGATAGCTACTACCTTAGATTCTCGAAATCAATAATGAATAGTTAATAGGTTACTTGGAGGCAAGCGTACTCCATCATTAATGTCATTAATATCGTTGCTTACCATCAGGTGAGGTGACGGTTAAGCGTGAGCCTGGCTATCTATCTATACAATGAACGCGCTAATCTGTTGGATAGTCCATTTATCGACGAAGACTAAGTACTTATAGGCTATATAACATCATGCTATCTCTAACAGGAGCGAAGCAGTAACCAAAGACGTGGGTGAAATCGCAAGGGGTAGCTAGTCAATAATAAAAATAAGAAAAAGCTATTTTCTGCGAGAGTGGACCAATCCAAAAAAAAATTTTTTTTTTCAAAAAGCCCACTCTTGCAGAAAATGGTTTTTTGTGCAAATTGCAAACCAAAAAAACTATTTTTTGCAAGAGTGGGCTACACCAAAATAAGCTACAGGATCTAGGGAGGTGACATTACAGGATTGTTGCTCTTTAAATAAACATAGTATATAGATAAGCAAAGACCAAAGCAAAACATTTTCTATCGTGAAACACAGTGTGACGTAACATACTATGTATATGTACACTTTGTCCACAGCTGCAGCAGAGGGTTACGGATGCAAAATATTGCTTATCTCAATAAAATGTTGCTCTCAGCTCGCTTACGTAACTACCGTACTACGTAGATAGCTCCACAGTTTATGTCTCCGGCGTAGTCACTCTACTAGAGTAGCAACTGCTAAACGTTGCGTGATAGCGCAGAAGATACGGTGATATATCCTTACTATCATTACTAATATTATAAAAGCGAAAGTGAGTTTGTTTGTTTGTTACGTCTTCACGCCTAAATGGCAAAACCGATTTTGATGAAACTTGGTACACGGATAGAACGTGCCCTGGAATAGGACATAGGATATTTTTATCCCGGAAATATGTTCCTTTGGGATAATTTTCTGCAATCACGCGGGCGAAGCCGCAGAGAGCAGCTAGTATGAAATATGTAAGGTATAAATATGCCTTTTCACCCAAGGAGTTATCCGATAATTCCCGAACTATCGGATTACTACTAACGCTAAAAGTTAAGGCCTCCCATAGTATTCTTCTTCTTCTTTTCATGTCGATGCTCTCAAACTATACTTTTTCTGACCAATATTTGACAACCTGTACGACTCTATAGTTGGCCTGTTGTTGTTGGAAAATTGCAGGTCGAACACGATGTCTCTCGCTCAAACTCTCCCATAGTATTAGTAAGGGGTAGTATATTGGTGATATTAGTGATTTAGTGATATGTTTTTAAACACAATACCATACAGTTTGTGTTATTCTATGCATAATATGTTAATAGTATGAAAATATTTATCCTCCTCACGCTCGTAACAACTCGCTAACACTGTCGTGTGAATGTGCTTGCTTAGAAATGTACACCCTTAGCCTATTAGTTTCAGTCTTCTTTCATTACTCAATCCTCATCATCATCCTAGCACAGCGTGCACTGTTCCCGCGCGTCTCAAGGAGTTGTCAGCAACAGAAGGGGCTCAGCTGGGTCGAAACGTACTGGACCTAGGGCTATCCAAAAGGAAACTCGAGCCCCGGTATGAAGAGGCTAGAAGGAACGGGGTGGGTTTTTAGTCAGTAAGAGTCTGACACTATCTCCCGCTCCACCCAAGAGCACGGGTTGTCATTAGATGATTTTTGCCCACCGTAAAAAAAAAATCACCATCCTAGTCTTTTTCCCAACTAGCTTGGGGTCGGCTTCCAGTTTAACCGAATGCGACTGAATACCCGTGTTTTACATGAAGCGACTGCCATCAGACTTCTACAACCCAGTTACTGGGTAACACAATACTGCTTGGATAGCCTTGTGGTTAAACTTTCTGGCGTCTGACTACCTGTAACGGCTGTCAAAGATCTTCGAATGACAACCAGGAGTAACGGCTTTACTGGCTTTCCGAGGTGCGAGATGCCAGTAATGTGTCTAAGAAGACAAACTTAGAAAAGTACATATTATATTATTATGAATTGTAAAATACACATTGATAAGTACTTCACTGACTGGCGGGTTGGTCTAGTGGTTAGTAGCCCTGACTGCTATGCCGGGGGTTGTGGGTTCGATTCCCACCCAGGACAAATGTTTATGAGATGAGCATGATCATTTGATCTGTGTCTGGGTGTAATTTATCTATAATATGTATGTATCTAGAAATATATAAATATGTTTATTAGTTGTCTAGTACCCATAACGCAAACTTTGCTTAGCTTGGGACTAGACGGCGTTGTGTAGTTTAGTAGTGGAATATTAGTGGAATATTATTATTATTAATTTATTGTGCACACCTAACACATTACTTATAATATTTTTTAACCCAAAAGCTGACTGGTAGAGAACCCCTTGTTGCATCAAGTCCGCCGTGTATTATTACTCCACATGAAGTTTAATTCATTAAACCCAATGTCTTTCTATTGTGCCTCTAATTACGGTATCAAAAGGTTAAATAAAAAAATAAATTACTATACATGAAGTTTCAATAAATAAATTCATAAGTACTTGCCCGGTTCCGAACTCGCAACCTCATGCATGAGAGGCTAAATGACCAAAATCAGTTCCAAATCAGCAGTAAAACATTAATGCCATCCGTAAACTCAAATTTAACGGGCATTAACTTAATTTAATGCCCCAATTATTGAGTCAAATTCGGGCATCCGTGAAAGGTCAAACAAGGGGCAGGTATCGGTAAGCCAGGCTGTAACTCAACAGGTATTACTGTGATCCTGAATGACCGGTGTCCGGTCGCGAATTAACATGGCGTCGGGAGTGTCCGGGTCGGATCCGACCGGACGATACGATTTATGGCACTGTTAATGACCCCACGCTATGATAACTGCTTATTTATGAACTGATGCAGCAGGAGATTATGTTGGGTAGGGGTAGTTTTCGAATATACTATGTTTGTTTTTCGTCATCTACGTAGTGGGAATATCGGTGGTGTTTATTGAGATGTTAATTTGACGTATATTACATAATCTTGCCAGCGGCTTCGCCCGCGTGAATGTAGAAAATTGTCCCAAGGGAACGTATTCCCTTGCTAAAAATTATCCTATGTGCTATTTCAAGATATGGACCTAGACCAAGTACTAGACCATAACGTTTAACGTAAGATTATTTTAATCTTGTTTCAGTGTGGGTAAGAGACAGAGCTATAAATACTGGTTGTCTAGCGCCATCTCTACATATCTAAGCTGTAAGTACCTACTTATATCTTGGATTAAAGCATAGCTACGTTTGAACGTGAAGGAGTAACAAAAATACATACACACAAACTTTCACCTATATAATATTTGTGTGATGGTCAGAACTGTTTGTAGTCAAAGTAACATAAACTTTAATTCATGAATCCCCAAGCGACACCCGGTGGCCGCGCATCTATTGTCTTACTATTGTGTCTCTAATTGACGGTATCTGAAGGGTTAAATAACATTATATTTTATTTTAAAACAACAAGGATATATTATATTTTAAAACAACAAGGAAAATTAATTGTAATTCAAATTCATTATGAAAAGGATCATCATTCCAAAAACTTTATTTAATTTAAAAAAAAAAAAACAATCGATGTGTGGGTAGTTATAAATAATTAATTCATTAATTGTTAATATCCTTGTTAGAACTACATACAATCTTTAGTTACACAACAACCACTAACTACGTATTTATTAAACGTTCCTCCATCCAGTATCTCGCCTCAAGCGGAAACCTGAAACTTATCTGTGAAGCCGTTATCGCTCGTTATGTCGGTGTTCCGTACATACCTACTTACGTACTTACCGCCTTTCATGTTCCGAATCAATTATGTTACAACACTACGGATTAGTGATGTAAGTATGAAGTAATTAGATCGTAATCATGTGTAGTATAAACATTCTCATAGTAGGGTTGTTCCAAAGCTGTTTTTCTTTTGGGCGCGAAATCGTCCTGTGATTTCTCTCACTCTAGCACGCGGGAGGATGTCAGACTTTTACTGGCCAAAACCACACCTGTGCCTTTTACCTTTTGCATTCTTGAGCAGTGGTGGCCGAGTGGTAATGGCCCCGACTTACGAGTTGTAGGTCCGAGGTTCGAACCCAGCCGAGCGCATTACTTTGTTTAATTTACTTCATCACTACTGCTCTCAAAACGGTGAAGGAAAACATCGTGAGGAAACTGGCATGTCCTAGAACCAAAAATGCAAAGACATGTGACATCCACCAACACGCACTGGGCCCGCCTGGTGGATTACGGCCCATTCCCTCTCCTAGAGAGGAGGCCTGAGTCCCAGCAGTGGGAACATTAAAAAGGCTGATGATGATGATGATGATTCTTGAATCACGAGTTTCCTTTTCAAAAAATACCCATGGTCGGTTTTAGGGGTTGTGTGAAAAAGTTATCGTGGCGCTTTAAAACACAAAGAGTTGCTTCACATTTCTAATATTAGTAGTTTAATTCAACATGAATCACCTTCTTTTCCCGCCAATGTTGGTATGTAAACAATTTAAATAGATCAATTAAAGGTTTTATAGTGTTCAAATGTAGCATATTTCTCAGAAATTCGCATTATAAGCGCACGAAGGCTAGCAATTGCTTTGAGTGGAACATTTTCAGTGCATTTCATTTTACTTCGGGAAATGTAAGTTTGCCTTTGAGTGTTTTCTGCTCTTAGTCCCGACTGGCCACAATTAGAAATTACTTTCTACTGCTTCAGGTAGGTACTAACTAGCTTTTAACTTGCAAGTTGCTTTTACGGATTGAGTTGTTGCTTTTTATATGTCAAAGAAAGATATAGACGAGTAATGTAATGAGCGATAGTTGCGGAATTATATTCTACACAAATAGCAGCATCACTTTGAAAACTTTTTCTCTACTTTATTTGAAGAAAAAATGTATATAGGTATATCATTATCATCATTATTTCCGGAAGACGTCCACTGTTGGACAAAGGCTTCCACCCCAAGCGTCGCTACAACGACCGGTTCTGTGCATCTCGCATCCATTGGATTCGCGCGACCCTCACCAGGTCATCGGTCCACCTTATGTGTGTTGTCCACCATGTTATTTCAATTAGGAAATTATGCCCAGATTTCATAGATACCCTGACATCATTCTTTCTTGAACCTCAATTCTGTTAATTAGGGCCCCTCGCCCACGACGACTTTTTGTTGCAATGCTGTCGCGCGTTTATTAAGCGCGCGACACCATCGCTACTAACGAGTGTTAGTCGCATTTGCAAGCGTTATAGAAAAAATGCCAACGTGCTACAGCATCGCGACTGTATCAATGCTAACGCGCTACAGCATCGCTATAAAAAGTCGCCGTGAGTGAGGAGCCTAAGATGGCTAAATATAGCTCCACACATAACTTGCTCCATTCATGACACGCATAATAACTGAAGACAAGCGTGCGTGCAAAACACCAATTAAAGGTACTAGTAATTAAAACAGGATATATTTACGACCCTTGAGACAACATGGCGCGGGGTAGGCAGCGAAGTATAATTTATATTCGTCCTTGATTTCAACCCCTAACTTCCGCAATTTTAGGGTTCAAACTGTTTGACCGAGTTTCTGTATTTATGGGAACATAATGTGTCTAATAAAAGGGCCTTCTTGCATTAGCGGAATATTTGTGCCTCCATGATGGGTTTAGTTGTCCCAGATGTGTGATAGAGAAATTACCGAACGGGTTAGTAGGTAGCGTTTGGACGGTAGCTGGCAACTCGTGCAAATGGTTCACTGAACGAATGAATAGGTGAAAACATATGGGAAATATGTTCCATTTGGCAACTCCTTGGTAAGGCCTATGTTCAGCAAGGGACTTCTTTCAGCTGAAGTAATGATTATGAGGGTATGTGGAAAACATTTTTATGTTGAAATAATCTATTTATTCTGGAGACTGTTAAAT
This sequence comes from Mythimna lalbum, assembly GCA_949319445.1. NCBI lineage: Eukaryota > Metazoa > Arthropoda > Insecta > Lepidoptera > Noctuidae > Mythimna > Mythimna lalbum. The sequence continues at coordinate 15,390,228 of OX439346.1, read as the reverse complement.
TCTTCTCATCTGAACCAGTAAAATAAATATGACATAATAACTGCTATCATGCCAATATTATGAAGGCGAGAGTTTGTATGAATCTGTGTTTACGAAGGATAGAATTATAAATAATGTATGTTTACTAAAGTAGGACATAGGACCCTATAGAATCATTTTCTACTCTCACGAGGGCGAAACCTTATACTCTATATGTTTAGGTGATGAAAGACATACAAAGATTTATTAAATTTAGTTAGTTTTTAACATCGATTTAGGTAAATACCCAATTGTAAATATTTTTAGAAAAAAAATTTTTATACAACACAACAACTTCACAACAAGACAACTTTTTAGATAAAAGACATGTTAAGACATTCAGTACACTATCTAAAAAGTTAGAGCATAGTTTACAATCAACTATTTATGACATGATTATGACTTCTACCGTTTCCAAATGTCCTGACAAGCACGACTTGAAACTTATTTATTTACCGACTTTCAAACTCCAAATCGTTACGACGCACGAAACAGGTGGACAATATGAAACATTAAGTAAACGACTTCGAAAGTCGTCCCATCAGACACGATAAACAGTCATTGAGACGGTATCGATTTGCCATCAGAAAGGTGGCCCGTTAATTTTTAACGAGCTTTCTCAGCTCCCTAATTCACTGCGATTATATCGACATTACTTTATCGATTATCATTTGTCATCGATATGCAATGCACAACACTGCTTGATGCGAGTTGAATCTTAAAAAGGTATACCTTTTTAAGTACGGGACTTTCGTTTCTGTCGTGACTGGCTCGGTTAAATGACAGATTTTTGATTATAAGTGAATTAATCATGCAATTATTATTCAAGAGCCCGCTCGGTGAGTTGGAGTAGCCAAATTACTTAAGTTTTAATTTGATATAAAAACCTGAGATGAAAATTGGATAAATTGCAAGCTTTTGTTGCAGACTTTAGTAAGCTTTCTCTTGTGGCGATGTGAAACTTTAATCAACAAGTGAATAAAGTACGACCCTCGCTCTGCGATTGTGTATGAGTTCAATGTATTGTGTGTTCATGGAAACAAACATGCGTTTTATAAGTTACTGCTTTATAACACTTATTTGTAATGAAACTCTGTCTTATCACCAGTCAATTCAAAAATTGGGAGCTTTTAGTTTTGAAAGGCATCGAATAGGACTCTTTATCACGGGTCACACTACTTATAACACCTTAGAGATCATCCAAACAAAGGCTAGTATTCCAGTAGTTGTCATAACATGGCAATACATTTTGTTGTAATAGCACATTATAAATAGGGTAAACAATAATTCGAGTTTAAACTAATAAGGATATTGTCAAAGAGCATTGAGAAGGGCTGTCAAGCCATGAGACGCGAGTTTTTTTTTCTATGAATGTGAAATAAAAATAATCGTATGAAGATCCTACACTAATACGCAAAAAAAAAACATTTATTTTCTCTAATTGTGGACATTTAAACCGGACTTCATTTAATTTAACCACAACATGATTTACTCCAAGAAAGCCTCATTCAAACACTAATAAACCCTTTACCAACCTCAGAAAAATAAACGAAAATACTCAAGTAAAAGAACGTGTATTTCTTAATTGTCACAAAATATACATATACCATTTTAATGGTATTCGCGTGTACTGGTTGGCGTAATGTGGCTTTGACAGTGTTACGTAAAGGAGCTCTAGATTCAACCCTGCGCCCGCTGCGCTCCTCGATAAATAACACCAAAGGGTTTCTAACCCGTCTAATGCTGTTTGCTCACGCGACGACAACTTGACACAACTTCTGCAGCGAATGATGTACAGCGTCGGTTTCGAGTGTTTTATTGCAGTCTTTTGTCAAAAAAGTTCGACTGTGTATTGATATTTTTCATTTCTGTCATTTGAATAGTAGATAAATTGGAACAGACCTTACTTAAAACTTGCTAAGTTTTCATAGAATAGGACATTTTTATTCTACACAGATTCAACGGAAATAAACATAGAGTAAATGAGAAAAGTACAGAATGATATATGTAGCAAAATTGCGTGCCCCTACCGAAAGGGTTACTATCTCGGAATTTGCTGGGTGTCACACCTAGCGCCGATTTTCTGCTGGCACTACGCACGGACAAGGGTCGTGGTTCCTTTGAACCAGGGGGTCTTATAGCCAAGTACTTTAAGGCAAGCGTCCATCGTCGATCACATAATCGCTTACCAGCAAGTGAGATAGTCATAAAACACGAGTGCATCAATAGAACAACAAACTAATTTCTAAGTTAATCTATCTTCACTAATAATATAAAGAGCTAAATTGGTATTTTTGTTTTTTTTTTTATTTGTTTGTAAGAAGTAATCTCTGAAAGTACTGGTCCGATTGTGAAATTTTTTTCACCGGTAGAAAGCTGATTTATTCCTGAGTGACAAAGGCTATATTTTATGTACACGGGCGAAGCTGCGGACAAAAGCTACTACAAAATATAAACAAATACAATATTTTGTAATATTCTATAGTTAACTATGTAGGTATGATTTACGATCATAACACAAGGATTTATCAAAGTCAGACATAACAGGGGGGCCATCTTTCCTTGTTCAGTTTCCCTATTGTGATGTGTTTGTACGACTTCAAAATAATTTGCGGTAATAATAGATTTAATGTATTTTTGGATTGGAATATTCCTCTTCTTTGTTATTGGTGGTTTTAATTAGATGTCATAACTATAAACTTATGTCGTTATTACTAATTAATATATGGTCAATTTATCCTTCAGTGTACGCTTACCTACTCAAATATCTGCACTTGCTAGAGATTGGACTAAAACCAGAGCTGATTAATTACATACTAAATCTTACTTACAAACGGCTTTAGGAACTAAATCTTTGTAAAAATAGATCATCTTAAATTATGGCAATACCTAAGCGAGACAATCTAATTATCTTAACTACCCTAGTAAGGTACGTCTACATTATCATGCTACTTATCACAATCGCCTGGCAAATCTTCGCCTAGAACTTTCAATTTGAATATAGAATTCACAAAACAATAAACTACATTGACATTCCATGCCGCATTCAAACAGAAAAATAGTGTCTTTGAACGAAACGAAATACTGGCCAGAAAGACATAAACTAGGCATCATTACCATTCTCAATTTAAACGACTGCCAAGAAAAACAACAATGGCCGATGTACGATTAGGTTGGTAAGGTTGGTACTAGTGGAGGATCGAGACTGGGCTTTGAATCGTTTGGTACGCTTGTCAGGTGCAATAGCAATTTTACCGAGCTCCGTAGTCCCGGCCTACGCTCCAGACAGGCCTGTTTGAGAAACGGTTAGCTGAAACCTTTATTTTTATTGCTTTCTCAACTGAAACGGCCCTTTTCTATCTTTGGGTAATGTGTTTTTCCACGTTTATTGGACATTTTTATTGATTAGGCTCGAGTAAGGTAGGTTTACTGTTGGGCTTTCGTTTTAGGGAAAGTATTAACGGTTTTCCAAAAACTAATTTAATTCTGTCACAATTATTTTTCGTTTAATACCAATTGAAGTATTTTTAATCTCATCAAGCCATAACCTGGCAATCTAAGTTATTTAAAAACCCTATAGATGAGAACGAAGTGCAATATAAGCATGCCAACCCACAAACATTTTATTGGTACTGCTTGGAGCAGATAACACCAATATTCGCTATTAGTTTCGAATATCGATCCTAAAGATACCACCAAAATGACCACTACTAAAAGCGTATTGTGCAAACACCATTCTGGTCATCATTATATTTATTTACATGATAGATTAATGGGCCCACGTGGTGGATTACGGCCCATTCACTGTCCTAGAGAAAAAGACTGAGTCCCAGCCGTGGGAACATTAAGAGGCTGATTAATCGTAATCGCTACAGTACATCGTTTTCGCCGATGCAGACGAGTTTATTGCATTTGTCGCCGGCTGCATACAAAATTCAGCCAATATACCTGAGTTATGACGCACGTACAAACGAGCTGATACTGTTGTGATTTTTCTATAAAATATTTTCATATGACAATGTTGGGATGAAATTACATGTCTAAATAACATCAGTAATGTTCCAGGGGTTATAAATAAAAATATAAATAGTTAAAACCTTCTTTTTTTAACCCTCGACGTAAAAGTTTTTGAACGCTAATTAGGTATGTTTGTTTGCGTCACTGTAGCTCTTATACGGGTAATTTAGATGTGGTTTTCGTTATTTAAATGTTAAAAGATTTTCTAGCGATGGTTTATATGGATATGTTTTATCTAAATCGGTTCAGTCTTTAAGATTATGAGGGGTACCAGGGTAGGGTATAAGATGTACGTTATAAAAACTGTATAAAAAATTGGTTCAACTGGTCAAAAGAGGGGTGAAAGAACATGACACGCTTTTAATTTATAAACTTGAAATTTGGGTCAAGGTGTTTTTTTTTTTTAAATCTTAGTTTTATCATCTCATCCTTTGTTATCCCAGCTGCGATATTTTATAAGAAGTTCGTAACAGGGCTTTAGTTAGCTTTCCAACAGTCCCTGTTTCCGGACTCCTTTTCCGCTGTATTAGTTGCAAAAACTTGATCGTATAAACAACATTTTAGCCATTATCCCTGCAAGATTCTTTCTCATACAGTTATATAGCAAAAGTCCTCAGCTAAGTACGAGAGATTGCGTTGGGGAGCAATAAACAGCGCGGACAATTTGTTTAATCAAAAACAAATGTAGCTAGTAGGCCTGCGGAACCCCTGGCGGCGGCGGCGGGTCGGGTGACGCGACGCTCTTTCGTTTTTGTTTTGACATCTGCCACAGTAAGGCAGATTTGTCATGTTTGATAATATTAGCATTAAAAAAGTCTGTAATGATTTACTTTATTTTGAGTTTTTCCCCTCTTTCTTGGGGAATATTTGTTCCTGAAAGGAAGATTTGGCCCCGGCACAAAAGGCAACGAAGGAACAGGAATAGGTTATTAGTCAGTAAAAGTCTGACACTATCTCCCGCTCTGCCCAAGAGCGGGGGATGTCATTGGTTGATATTCACCCCCATAAAAAAACAAAAGGGGTATAATAATTCAGAAGAATTTGAAACGTCCACATAAGTAAATATTCTGATTGGTTGAGCAAGATAAAAATTACATGAGAGATTTATTATTAGACGACGGAATAAACTGAATCAACAAATTTAAATAATTTAATTTGCTTACAAAAAAAAACATTTGTAGGTATTATATACATAAACTAGACTCGACTCTAGTCTGTATACCATGTAGTTATTTCATTATACTCGTATTATATTTACAGGCATCCAAATTACAGGTTATTAAGCCATAAAGCAAAAATATTGAACATTAAAACTTGGCAAAAAGTTTGTGGTGTATTTATACCAAAGACACTATAAAAACCACATCAACATCGACACTATAATACAAAAGACAGCACAAAATCAAATAAGGTAAAAAATTATAACCGACTTTTTATACGGTGGACAAAAATCATCCAATGACATCGGCCTCTTAGGTGGAGCGGGAGATAGTGTCAGACGCTTACTGATTTCCAAAATAAGAGGTTCTCAATCAGTTTGTATTTTCTTTAAGTTTGTTACCTCAGACCTTTTCGATCGTTAAATTTAGTATCGTACTCTTTTAGATACATTTGATATCAAAAACATTTATGAGTGTCTTTATACCAAATATTTTTTAGGTATATAAATGCGCTTCTGTATTTAACTAATACATATTCAGCAAAATTTATCAATTGGACCAGCACTTCCAGATATTAACCCAACAGACAAAAAAAAATAAAAAACGAACTTTACCTCTTTATTATATTAGTGTAGATTAAATCACCATAATAAAGAGCAAACCTGTACGTGTCCAACATTTTAAATAAGTGAGTCACAAGTTCAAACTTTCATCTGAAAAGCAAACTTAGTTCTTGGCCGCAATTTGAAGACCTAACTCAGGTAATCGCATTTACCGACCTTTCACAAGTCTAGTTCGAATATTTTGACTTAAATATTATTACATGTACCTACTTTGCTAGTTTTAAGTAAAGGGGAACTGTAAACCAGGTACCTAGTTAACGATACTGTCTACGTTTGTACGTTTGGGTCTTTGTCATAATTATTACTTTCGTTATTTTTTTTTATCTATTATAATCTAAACCTTATGTACCTACTACTGTTTAAATCAAATCAAAACAAAATCATTTATTTCAAATAGACTATTTGCTGGCACTTTTGAAAAGCCAAATGTCGGTAAGTCCAAGAAAAGTGAAGCTAAATTGCACGTTCCAAAGTGTAGATCTATATGGAGAAGAACGTGCAAGAAACTCCATGGACACTCTTTTTAAATCATAGATATTATGAGTTACATAAATTTTGGTTACATATTATTGTCGCTTCTAATATGTGAGCACAATGTAGATATATAAGTTACTGTTACTACGATATATATATATTATTATTGCTTTAATGACATAATAAAGTTTTATAAATATTTTCTTAGTTATTTTGCCATAATATTTCAATATGATAAGTTCTCAAAACACGACCAAAATCATAATATCAATCAGAAACGAATCGACTATTTCTCACACAGTGTGAGGAAGTTAAAGCTGTGATTGGACAATAGTGGTTGTGATAAGTTTGACACAATTTTTCCAAAAAGATAACTTTATCGTACCGCTATTTTATTATTCCTTCATTTGACGCCTTTTCATCTTAAAAAATTTAAACGCAAACTTTTGTTTCGAATCAAAAACTGCTTTTCAGACACCAGTCACCACAGCTCTCAAATTGTGACTTCTAACTACTCCCGCTCTTTCCAAAACTTCCTCTCTATATAAATAAAGAAGGTGTTGATTGCACAAAACCGCATGTGACGAGTTTAAACAATTTGTACAATTACTTATTGTCGCCGAATTGAAACTTTGTTTTTATATCTTATTATTATATTAACTCATTATATCTACGTAAAGATTAGTTTCATATCAAAAGTTGCATCGACTCCCGAGTTACAAATTTTTGGGAACATTCTTCTTTAGACGAATAATGAAAAGTTTGATTGCACAAAGCATGTGACGAGTTTCCAACTTTGACAAAGCTTTACCATCTTCGTTTATGCAGTTCAGATAATACGATAAAGATTGAACTTCTTCCCCAAAACCTGACCATCAGTATCTTCATGACGTCACAAAGGCATTTAGTATTCTACCGGGCCAATCTTCTTGAGGCCACTGGTGGTACATCCACCCCATAAACTAAATGTTGCCGAGGGGGTATAACATCGGTAGACAGGCTAAGGATACTGCACGAATTATGCATTCTCTCTGTTTCTAATAAGTTAGTAATCATGTTATAAGGTTTGTTTTGTTTTATCAATCATAACTTAGTCTAGTGTGACGAGGTCACTGGTGAGGTGTACACGCCGAACGTGTTACGAACCGTAACAGTCGTGAAGTCGCTCTTTCTCTACTCACTACTTTTCCAAAAGTTTTCTCTTCAGAATAGTAGCAAAGTCGTTGATTGCACAAAAGCCAACATGTGACGAGTTTCCGCAAATTTCACAAATATTGTCGCCACGCGGCGTAGACTACACATTGTTATGCGCTGCACGGCGCGTGGGCACGTCCCGAGACAATAATTTCATGTGACTCATCTCGCTACTGTTTTCTCTGAAGAATATCAAATAAGTCTGAGGATTTCGTATCGGTTTCGTTGGCGAATGTGTTACGTGTTTCTATTGCATATATACACTTGGTACTCCTTCGCTTGGCTATTCATCCAATCATTCCATAATTAAATTTAAATGGTTATCTATGGTAATTAGATTATGGAACTTATTATGGTTTTTTTTATTTTTAAAGATGCAGTTCCAATCCATCGGCCTTGAATTTAACTACGTTTTAAAGTTTTCCTTGTGATAATACCGTGCGTACACGGTTTAATTGTAAGGAGATCAACATTTTAGAGAAAAGTTTAATCTCACTGGCGAAAAAATGAAACGTTTTAAAAACTTTACGATACATTCAGCTTTCATCGTCATGAAATATTGTTGAATTCGACCCATGTATTTTCTCAGCTCTTTTCCCTGTATAGAAGCAGCTACATCCACAAATAAGTCTACCTGTATTCCTATTTTAAGTGGTGGTCCCCAGCACTTAACAGTCAACTGCAAGACTTTAAACCTATCACGGGTAAACTGCAAAGTGCCTTGCTTGACCGATACTGCGAATGCCTTGAAAGTGGCTTGTTTGGATACAAAGTGACCTGACAACACATTTTCTCAAAGGCAGTGAGCTGAGCCAGTCTGCAGGTTGATATGGAATAATCTCATTAATGTTTCCACCAATACTGCTGAGTCTACTGGCTTTGTGTATGGGTCTCTGGCTAATTGAATTTGGCGATGGATCGGTCGGGCCTCTGGCTAAAGGTGATGCTGTCATCTAACAAAGATAAATATATAGAATGACACCAACTTCCGTAGACATGCCGACATCGGGCCGCTCCTATTGGAACACCACACCGTTGTCAACGTGGTGAATCAGTCGACCGCCTCGAACACCATGTTCTACCCAGCAGCATTGGTAATACGGCACGCCAGCGTTAATAATATCATCCAGCATCCGGTGGCTCCAGTCAACCCAGGGGTGCTGGTATGTGACGATAAGAAGAGTTATGCTTTGGAAGTAAAAGAAAAGAAAGAAAACTATTTATTTGGCATAAACACTCGTAGATCCACACAATGTAGTAACAACATGTAGACACTAATATTTTATAAAAGAAAGAGACAACTAACATTGTGTGTCTCGCGGTGGCGCCAAATAGGTCCAGTTCAGCAAAAATGCCAGACAACTACAGTTGCCTGACGCTGGTTTTCAACTGAACCTTAATTCGAGTGTACGGTTGAAAAATTGGTTTATATTTAGGTAATCAGTTATTAGTGTTGGTTGTATGGTAAATAATTTACATATTATATATGTTTATGTTTATGGGTGGTAAATAATAAATAAATAGATGTTCAGCGTAAATTTGAGAAAAATAAATGAATAAAAATAATAAGACTATCTAATCGTGCATAATTCCACGTGCAAACAAAAACAGTAGGGTACAGTAGGGTAGGCTTTTGGTGTGGAATGCAACTCAAATCGACATTTACGCCATCTCATCTTCGAAGAACGTGCCGGGCCGTCTGCTGCAGATGCAGAAAACTTCAAACGGTGCAAACATAACAATCATATTGGGAGTTTCATGTTTAAACCGTTTGCACCAGTGCCATGAGGTCCGAGTGCTCATCTAGTTTTGCGGGATATCAGGAAACACCTTGTCGACTCATCACGTGACCAGGAGGTTAGGTTTTTCTTTGGCCTCTTGATTTGGCTTTGACACATTGATCACCCGGTAAAAACATAATTTTATTTATAGGTTTATTATTATAAGTGTATTATATAGGTATTATCATAGAGCAGGTTTCACATAGCTGTCATAAATTATTATAAAGCTTATTAAATACGAGTTGAGTTAGTGCTAGAGAGGCAATTTAGAAAATATGAATTCATTGTACAGTTAAAACCGCTTATTAATTCATTAAACCCCAAGCGAACGCCTGCGTTCACACTGTCATTGTCTTTCGATTGTGTCTCTAATTGACGGTACCTGAAGAATGAGATGTCCATTAATGCATTACACAAAGCTTGTCTCTCTGAACAACAACAACAAAACAAAACTCTGAACTGTTTAGTTCCTACTTAGTAGATTCTAATTTTAAAATTAATCAATTTTTAAAGTTAATAAAACTAAAAAAGCGAATACTAGTTACGTACAAGTTCAGGACAAATACCCAATTAATTATCTTTTATTACCTCGTGGTAACAAGTAATTAATCGTTTTCAGTAGGTGTTCAGTTAATTACCGCCGTATATATTACCTACATGTACAAACTAATTAATTAATGAGCTCGTTTGATCAACTTCACATAATATGCCGTTCGAATGCCCACGGTGCCTGAGCACCGGTGACTCACGAGCGAGGCCAGTCATCTATCATAATACGATTAAGTCCTACTGACTTGCCACTTTACTACAACGTTCTGCCCCATCCACTTTGATAACTTGCCCCTTTTCCTCACGACACAAAAATATTACCTCTCCAACATATCTAAGAAAATCCAATATCATAAAACAGAAAACTGCAAGCCCTAAAAAATATCCCTTCAGCCCATTTAAGCCGTAAAAGGGAATGGAAAAGTTTTTCTTAGGAAATATGATGTACATAAATATGAGCTAGGGACGATGTTCCGACATTACGGTGGAATCTTTTGAAAAAAACTTTTTAATTTATACCCGATCCATGCGGCGGTTAATCCAAAGATCACGGCAAGGCACGTGTCACCACAAACACACAGTTAGCACAGTTATTTTTTATGGTAGGGTTATCACTTTGTCACGTATGCGCGGTACACGTGCATTATGTTGTTGACACATTTACCGGTATCTATAAACAAGCGACGATCGCGGGGGTGCGGCGGCCGCGCGCGACGCGTCTTGTTGATCGGAGCGCGCGGGGCGCACTGCCGCCCTTTGCCGGAAAAACAAGTTTCCATTCCATGCAGCCTCCCCCTCCCTCCCTCCCCCTTCCTACCCCTACAGGATGCGCACTTGCACTGCCTTCGCCTTATCTTTCCGGGAAAATATGTTTTGTTATACCAAGGTTACTCTCGCCTTTGTTTACGGAAATTGCATCAGTTTCGTGTTTCGGTGTTATGAAGGAAACTAGGTGAGGGAACAAGCAGCTTCTGTAGGGTGCGAGAGGCGAGATGAAAAGATGTTGTCTAGTTTTATAGAAGACATTTCTCTTTTGAGAAACTAATAAACTTGAAACAGACGGCATACCTAATTGGCCATTTTATTTTAATAAAACAAGCTTCGTTAATTAGCAAACTTTAACGACGATACACATTATAGTCTGGAATTAAGAAACAAAGTTTTTGTTGCTTTTTATCATCATTAAATTAATCCTTGCCAAGGGAATATAATCCGTAAACACGTCATTAACACCTGCCCCTAAACAGCCAACATTAACGTCTCACATTAAACTCTAAACACAATACACACATAACTCACCTGTAGCGTATCAGCAGTTATTTATGTGTTCGGGGACATCGCGATAATGTTCGTCGAAGATTCTTGCAAAGGGCTGCTACGGCGTAGCTTCCTGCCTACGAAATGCCTACGACGTAGACCGTCGCACTTGTACCTACGTAGATCACTTGTAGTTTCCGGAACGTACAAAGTACGGACGATATCGCGTACTTTTTTGATCATGTTGATGAATGTATGTAGCGCCTAGACCAGGGGTGCTTAGACTTATGTGTGTTTCCGACGTTTTAAAAGTGCCCATCTAGGCCTATGTGAAATAAAAACGATTTTGAATTTTTCTAAGTATTTTACCTCAAAGTATTTAAACATAGTACGACAGTCAGCAAAACTTTCACCATGAAAGATTAGCTTTTGCCAGTGAATTTGTCGGCTTTAAAATAAATAAAAAATAGTCAGTAATAAACTAGCAATTAGCATCTAGTGAAAGAATGTTGAAAATAGGTCCAGTGTTTCTTAATTATTTATTTATTACAAACCAAAATACAAAATAGTAAAATGTTTTCTCATTAAAACTCAAAACAAAAATTAATTAAAAAAGCACCAAGTGAAATAAATTCACCAAATAAAAAAGATTAAGCGTGTCTACGGGTTTGTATGAGTAATCTTTACAGTTTCATCTTATATTAGATGTTATATTTTAAACGAATAAGAGAATTCACCGTGATTTACAAATAAAAACAGTTTAATTCATGAATCCCCAAGCGACCACCGGTGGCCGCGCATCTATTGTCTTACTATTGTGTCTCTAATTGACGGTATCTGAAGGGTTAAAATGAAGTAGTACACTCTCAAAACATACAAAAACGCCAAACCGCCTGGACAATAGTTTGATGGACAAACTTCTAAACACAACATTCCAAAGATTAAGAGGACCACAAGATCTTATATCGACATAAGATGCCATAATAAATGGGCATATCAATGGAAATTGCTCCATACACAACAAAATGAACTACTTAATTTCCCGTTCAATATCGAATCAACAGATTGCAAGATCAAAAGGAAATTAAAAAAAAATGACATCGATCGACTGGTCGATCCAAACCAAAGGTTTCAGCACCCCTGGCGTAGACGAAGGTTGAGTTCAAAAGTTGAATGGACTCATAGCGACTACGTGAATGTTGATAAAGGTGCTAAGTTTGAGAGTACTTTCTGGTGTTGTTTGTTCTAAGTGAGTGCACTTGCTAACTCAGTAAGATACATAGTCCCTTTCGTCTTAAATCTAAGCAGTAAAATTGCTTGCAGGTGATGCCACGGTTGGATGGTTAAGGTAGCTACACTGCGCACACGTGTGCCACACACGCTGATCTGGGCGCGTCGGTCTCCATACGCTTTACATGGAAACTTGACTTGTAGAGCTACACTTGAGACACGCCAGGCGATGTCGTCCTATGTAAAAATCAGGCGTGTTACACGCGTGCGTTAGTCACACAGTGTGTGTGTGTGTGTGTGTGTTAGTGTTCCAAACATCCAAATTCATTCAACCGTTCGAGCATGAAAGAACATAAACGCACACTGACAAACTTTCGCCTGTATAATATTAAAATAAATAAATAAATAAATAATAAACTTTATTTATACAGAAACCTTTAACTTGACTTAAGTACTAGGTGTGTATATAAATTACAGCTAATTTAAAGGTCACACAGATTGAGTAAACCCTGACTCCCAAACTAGGAGATCCTGTGCCTTGGGAGTCAGTGTTCTGCTGTCACTATGGCACCAGTAAAACCTTTTAATTAAAATGTGTGTTACATTGAACAAATTTTGGCTATAATATTAGTGTGAAACATACGTTATTTATCTTTTAGCATTACACCATGCATAGGCAAACATACGGAAAAATCTAGTTTTGTAATAAATATCAGCTTCTTTTATCAAATCAGCAAACCTTTTATTATTTCTGTCAGCCCACCCAATCTCAATAGACGTCAAAATCATAAACCAAATTGCTGATAAAACGCTAAACGTAATCCTATTACAGCTAAGTCGAATACAAAACAAAAGAGAAGCGAGTCATCTATAAAATAAACTACTTGGAAGTCCCGGGTCCGGTCACGTATCTCCCAATAACTTCCACTGACATCTTAAAGTAGGGGAATGGCTTTTTGATCTTGTTCTAAAGTTCTGAGGCACGGGCGGACAAAGGGATATACTAACAGTGAAACGCAAAGGAATACATTTTCGATTGTGTGCATTATTTTCAAGGAAGTTTTTGCATAGGATAGTACCGATCAAGCCTGATGTGTAAAAGTTACCTCAAATAAACAATTTTCTATTGATGTTTCCCGTTCAAGGGCTTCTCAGAGAGTTATGGCTAACTTCTTTCTTGTCGATTTGGCTCAAAATTTTCCAATAAATATGTAGCCATCTGCATAGCTCTGTCGTTGACTTCGTTTAAGTCGTGGGTAGTAATTAATGGTGAGCAGAAAAGTAGGTGACTCATATCTTGTGAAGTAGTTACTGTAGCGGCCAACGGATTTTTTTTTTTTTGTTGAAAAATCATCAAACACCAATACTGGTTTGGTATTTAATGATATAATTAGAAATAATAGTTATAAAACTTTGTACAAAGGTACTAATAAACAGTACCTTTGTACAAAGTTTTATAATTATTTTATCTTTTTCTGTATGTTGCGTGAGAGAGTGTCATATTTTTATTGACTAAGTAAGCCAACACGAGTTCCTTCAATTACCCTTTGCACTCCAGGGTAGAGGTGTCTCTTTCAAACCATCCAGCATTCTACAGCGGCCAACTTGAGCCTGCAATTAGTCCAGAGATTAAGGCTACTATATAGTAGAAAAGATCATCTGTATAAAATTGCGCCATTTATATTTCCATTCAAACACTCACAAAAATTATCATAACAAGTAGTAGAGAGGCGTCTAATTTTAAATTAGACGATCTCTATTCTTGTTAAATCAGTCTATCTCCTAGCATTTTTCTTAATATTTGGGGTTGACGAGGTAATCTTACGAGTATATAGGCAGCTGAATACTAATGACGATATCTCATATAACAAAATTACGGAATAAATAAAACATTTAAAACAGGTAACGCAATTTGATTACTTATCCGTAAACGTCATATTGTTCAGCTGTTTTTATTGCCCAATCCCATAGTTTACTAAAAAAAATCGAACATCACTTTGAAACATCCTTAAAAGTGTCACTTCCACTTTAGAAAAACACCCACCCCTAATTGAAGTGGTACCGCAACGCTCATCCATTTTTACGCATCGTCGCTTGTTTAAAATTACAAGAGAACAGTGCACTCGGCCCTATGACACTGAAAAGAAAGGTACAGAAGGTCAACTTCTAACACAGAGCACTTAGATGCCTTGATACGAGGCTAGAGACGGCATTATCATGTCGTCGTCAAAGTAACCAAGTGTCACCATTTATTAAGAAAAATCAACAGTCAGTGAATTATACATTAGTCAGTATAAATATCGTAGCATACGCTGAAATAGCCCTTTGTTTTCATACAGGTTTTTTTTTCTATGTAATTTAGTATTTTACAAGCATCACCAGCTGTCCCGATATTTATCTGTAATCATATCTTGTAAATTTTTGTCTGACTTCCCGGTTACAGATCAAGCTGAAATTTTGCATGTATGTGTAAATCAGGTGACAATTCAAAACTATTATGACATGGAGCTGATCTGATGATGGAACCGGAAGCTGGCTATAGGAACTTGGTAATTAAACGACACAACCCCATCTAGTTTGGGCGCGTATGATTCGTCTTGACGAGTATTAATTATATACCTATGAAAAAATGATTTTCATTAAAAGCTTGTTTGTTTTACCTTAGAGATTAGTCAACATTTTTATTTTTTTCTGTTTTTTATCCCATTTGTCTCAAATAAATGTATACTCTGTCTTTTCTTTCTTTATCACGAGTGACAATATGCTTACACAATACCAGAAGCCTTTGCACTAGCAAGTTCGCGACTCGTATTTTATTACATCACCATAGGTGCACGTGTTTGAGTGCATGCGCCAGTTCTCACTACTGCTTGGAACTGACCTTCTGTAACCTCTGCTCTGTGCCCAGTCGGCCCGGCAAGGCAGAACAGCAACCCTCAGTGACTTGCACTTTGAATGCACATTTTAATGGGTTTGTTTTCAAAAAGGCCTGTACTTTAATTGCACTGAACTATTTCAAACATATTTAGGAAGCACGTGACTTTAATTAGGAGTGCGTTTGTTTTAGAGTAATTGTTTGTTTTTAGACTAATAATGAGATTGTTAGTAAAACTGTAATTGGAATAATAACTTTCAAGCGCCTTTCTATAAAATTCGTTTGATTTTGGAACATTTTTATGTTCCATCATGGACAATTCTTGATTTCGTCAGATGGAAAGCAAGATCAATGTTTTCATAACATCTACGATGGAATGACCGAACTCAATGCCTGGTCTCTTACTCAGAAGTGATTATAATATGCGATAAGAACACGCGCCGACCAGATAGCTCCAAACTTCCACACATACAGGAAATTGCGTTCTAGTATGTTTTAGTATTTCCCATTTTTTTTTTCAGTTTGAACAAACTGAAAAAAATATACATCATTTTATTTTAGACTCGTTTTTGAAATTATACAACAGCAGGACTATTGATTTCACCCGAATAGCTCCAAACCCTAGTAGTGCAGTGCACCTTACCTTCTACGCCTAGAGAGTGTGGCCGATGGATTCCTAATTCTGCACTGACATAAAATCTAACATATTACAGTTAGGAAGCACTTAGCAAAGCCATTTTTTGAACAACCAGCATTGCATACTACAACTATTAGCACTTGAATCACAGAATTAATATTTATGTTAGAATTATTAAGAGTTAACAACTTTGTGTTAACCTGTTGTTGGACCAACTCTAGTTTTTGTTTTTTTTTTTGTCACTATAGCTACCTACATGTGGAAGCTTGTAATTAGCAGTTTAATTACCTACTATTGTCTTTATGTAGTTATTAGTCTGTAAGCTTTCCTAAAATGTGAAAAATAAAATAAATAAAATAAATAAAATAAATAAAATAAATAAAATAAATAAAATAAATAAAATAAATAAAATAAATAAAATAAATAAAATAAATAAAATAAATAAAATAAATAAAATAAATAAAATAAATAAAATAAATAAAATAAATAAAATAAATAAAATAAATAAAATAAATAAAATAAATAAAATAAATAAAATAAATAAAATAAATAAAATAAATAAAATAAATAAAATAAATAAAATAAATAAAATAAATAAAATAAATAAAATAAATAAAATAAATAAAATAAATAAAATAAATAAAATAAATAAAATAAATAAAATAAATAAAATAAATAAAATAAATAAAATAAATAAAATAAATAAAATAAATAAAATAAATAAAATAAATAAAATAAATAAATAAATATTTAGACATGAAATACAAAAGTTTGCTGGTTATTGTACAAATGTATCTAGCTAGTTTCATAAAAGACGTTATAAGATAGAAATATACCTAAACAAATTTTGAAAAATGCGAATCGTTCAGAAAGTGCGTCACGCAGGACCGGTCGTTGTGGCGACGCTTGGGGGAGGCCTATGTCCAGCAGTGGACGTCTTTCGGCTGATATGATGATGATGATGATGTTCAAAAAGTAGGAAATGATGGATAATATGATGATGATGTATACTTGTACAGTATGCAAAGGAGATAAGTATCAAGGGTCGTCAGATATATCTGAAGTTTTTACGGAAACCGATCGATGGACTATATGAATGAATTTTAATTTTATTAATGAAGTGTTGATTTACTATGAATTTAATGAATGTCTATCGAATTCCATGAAAACTCCAACTATTGAAAAACGAGAACACATTGATTGTGCGTACAGCTAAGGAGTGGAATTTCCGGCCGGAGTTTATATTTCTTGACAGCTACAACCTGTAGATTTTAAGTCAAGAGTGAATAGGTCACTTCTAGACAAGCATGCTCCATCGTCGAACATCGTCGCTTTCTATCTGGTGAGATAGTGGTCAACAGCGAGCTTCAAAAAAAAAAACAGACGATCTTACTACTGATCTCCTTTGTTATCTGTCCCTATTTTTTATTGGTCCAATATCATCAAAAGTATCCAACAATAGTTATCAGTTACAAGTTTAACTACGGGGCCACAATATCGGCGGCGGATATAAGTTCTAACTTCTAATGTAAGCACTTTGGCTGGGGGCCAGCCCCCGCTTGAGACACTACGCACGACGTATTGTATCGGCTGGTTATTCTGCAACACAGTGAATGGAGTAAATGGATTGTTCCGATGAAAATAAACATGTTGGACGAGTTGGTAAATATAGTGCCAAAGACAGTGACAAAACAACGTGAATATTGATAAAATTGTGATTCTCCCAAAATAGATAGAGTTTTTAATTTTTATAGCGTTTTTAGCTTACTTGTACGTATGCCATTCCACAACTATCACACAATGCCGTGTAGACCCAAGCTAAGCAGAGCTTGTGTTATGGAGACAACTGATAAACCACTTATATATTTCTAAATACATACTTATTATAGATAAATTACACACAGACACAGAACAAATGATTATGCTCATCACACAAACATTTGTCTTGGGTGGGAATCGAACCCACGACCTCCGGCATAGCAGTCAGGGCCACTAACCACTAGACCAACAGGCCAGTCAATGTATGACGATGTACATTAAAAATACTGAATATTTTTCTTAGTAAGATACAACCATTCCATACATTCTCACAAATGTCAAAAATTGCAGAATGTAGCTGTCGCGGACCCGGTCCGGGCGATCATAAATTGCTTGGGTTTGATTAAGGCGGCGCGGGCGCGGGCGCGATCTTGCAGCGGTAGCGCCCCTGCACCCCTGCACTATGCACCGGTGCATTGCGGTACAGGGTGCTCACTAAATTGTCACCCTTCTTTGTATTTAATATAAAAGAAATCAGAAGAATAATGGTTTGTGCACAATCATAAAAATCTTTGAACTTTTTTTACGGTGGGCAAAAATCATCTTATGACAACCCCCGCTCTTGTGTGGAGCGGGAGATAGTGTCAGACTCTTACTGACTAAAAACCCACCCGTTCCTTCTAGCCTCTTCTTACCGGGGCTCGAGTTTCCTTTCGGATAACCCTGGCCCCAGTAGGCTTCGACCCAGCTGGGCCCCTCCTGTTGCTGACAACTCCTCGAGGCGCGCAGGAACAGTGCGCGCCATCGACGACTTGGGCTCGGTCCGGACAGTTTGAACTGATGCTAAAACAATTCATTTTTTTTCTGTCAAGCAGATTCTTAAATCAATACCTAAAAAAAATCTATTTCAGTATCTAGAACCAAACAGTTCAGAAAATAAGATCCTGAATAGAATAAATTAGTTCTAAGTAAGAGCAATAGTTTGGGGCACAACTTGAACAACGAACCAGAGTAATATATCTTTTTTTTTACATAAACCATACTTATATGTATGTATCTACCTATATGGTCGTAATGACACTTTTTAACTAGGATACACACGTGACCCACTTTCCACAATACGCATATACGCTTATCCGTTCTACATCCTTTTACAGAACGCCTAGACCTCTAACAATCTTGTTGTAATTACTAGGCGCTTAGTAATTAAAAACACATTACATTTCACCGACACTAAAACTAAACATCAAATCAGTCATAGTAATTAGTTAGTTTCAAAACAATAATTTAAAGCGTAACCTTTACAAATAATAAATGGCAATTATAAACTTTACAAAATTATTATGGTAGGTACGTAATTAATTCGGTACCAAAATTCCAAATTGTAATTGGTTTTGGAGCCCGCTGTAGATAAATTTCGCCACATTGCCATCTACTTTTGGGATTACCGTTGTAAGAAGGGGATCGTTTATTTCCTTTCTATTCGAACGGTTCCAAAACTTTTGCTGAACAACTTTCATTTTAAAGTTCAAACTTGTTATTAAATAGGTTAAATTTTCATTGTAAAGTTGCGAGCTTATGTGTGTGACTATTTCGCAAAATATTATATAAAAGTGATTTTTTGCAAATATTTTATTTTATTTGGGTTGCTTATAGCTAACAATTTTAAATATAACAACAAGGTAAATCATGAAGAGCCATTTACAGGCACCACAGACACCTATTCATCTATTATTTACACGCAAATATTCTTGAAGAATTTACAAAAAAAAAAAATAGAAATACTCAAAGTGTAATTAGTGCTTTTTTATAACAAACATTATTAAATTAAATTATAAAGAAAAGAATGGTTTCTAATTTTCTCGAAAGTTATTTGGTAATTCGTTGTTACACGTTGTTATAAATTCAACTTGAATTATGCTAGTACATGTCTCAGAATGCTAATTTAAACGCTTATTTATAAAACGTCTCACTGGATTCCAATTTTTAAACCTATCAAGTTGATAAATAATCAAAAACAGAGTAATTAACACGATATTTTCATTGTATGTTCAGGTCTACTGACCTCTACAAGCAACACTTTAGCTGTAAAACCCTTTATCACACTGTTTAACGCCACCATTTTCACAAATTATTTTACGACACGTTTACAAACTATAAAATGACGTTGTAAACTAAAGGTTTTAGTGCTTTGCTAGGACCTCGCTCGATGAGATGAATCAGAGAATGTACAGTCTTACTTACTAGTTTAGATAAATATCGTGAAATTTTAATGAAAAAAAAAATGAAAAATAGTTTACTCACAAATACTCATTCAACACAATAAATATGCCAAACTGCAAAGCAGTTTGTTGGCAGATGTAGCTCCTTTTGTCTAGCACAAACATACAGACAGTAAACACTTTCTAAATCTTCAACGTTAAGGGTCTGACAAAATTCGCTGAAGAGGCACTTATGTATTTTATTTTTATAAGACGCTGGACATCTTTGTCCTCTTCTGTTATCATACTTTGAGATCGAGTCTCCTCGCTAATCGGCTTCAGTATTTTGGGTTGACGACTCAGAAAAATTAGTTAATTTGAGGTCTCTCTCGATTCTAGATCAGCAGGTCATTGGAGGGCGACCTGTGCGTTTCTTTTGTTTAGTGCAATTTTTAGGACATGATCCTTGCTTCTCTTAATATGTCCATACCATCTGGGGTGGTTTTCCATAAGCTTTTCGGTAATAGGCGCGATTTTAAAGCTCCCTCAGACATATTCATTGCGCACCTTATCCAGTCGGGTCACACCTCCCGCCCACCTCAGCATTTTCGATCTCGTTGGTATTCACTTTTTCTCACGAGTCTTCTTTTATGTCTAGCATTTGAATTCGTATAATACGATACGATTTACTACAGCTAATTAACGACTTCAGTGACCATTTTCATGAACATACATCAGTAAATACCTACTTATTTATATAGTGAACACTTTTTAATAAGAGGCAAAAATTGCAAAAAAAAACCAGATCCGTTTTAGCTTAAACTGAAATCTAAAAAAGTGTTTGTGGATTTGCATCTACTATTTTACATCTAAAAAAAATTATGTCAACTAACGCCACAAAAAACTCGCAAACTGAAAAATTTAAGCAGAAATAAACACTTGGTGAAAAAACGACAGATGGCAATTTAATCCCAAAAACTTTGAGCACCGCTGGAGTATCGTGTGAATAATCGCACCGAGCAATGTCGGGATTTGATGAAAGAATCCGGGAAGTCCCGGGGGTCGAGATGACGTCATCGATACCACCTCCAGCGCCTTTCAAGATTATTTTGAGGGTGTATTAGCTGCGACGATCAACTCTTATCGTAGAGGAATCTGAATAAGGAAAGGAAATAGGAAATACTAAAGTTGTGTTAACATTGTGACATATAGAAGTAAACCGCGTGAAAGACTTATTATTATTATTATACTAGCTTTTGCCCGCGCGGCTTCGCTCCCGCTTTTCCCTACTCCACCCTACTATACCCAACTCTACCCAACTCTACCCTACTCTACCCTACTCTACCCTACTCTACCCTACTCTACCCTACTCTACCCTACTCTACCCTACTCTACCCTACTCTACCCTACTCTACCCTACTCTACCCTACTCTACCCTACTCTACCCTACTCTACCCTACTCTACCCTACTCTACCCTACTCTACCCTACTCTACCCTACTCTACCCTACTCTACCCTACTCTACCCTACTCTACCCTACTCTACCCTACTCTACCCAACTCTACCCTACTCTACCCTACTCTACCCTACTCTACCCTACTCTACCCTACTCTACCCTACTCTACCCTACTCTACCCTACTCTACCCTACTCTACCCTACTCTACCCTACTCTACCCTACTCTACCCTACTCTACCCTACTCTACCCTACTCTACCCTACTCTACCCTACTCTACCCTACTCTACCCTACTCTACCCTACTCTACCCTACTCTACCCTACTCTACCCTACTCTACCCTACTCTACCCTACTCTACCCTACTCTACCCTACTCTACCCTACTCTACCCTACTCTACCCTACACTACACTATTTTTTTTTCCATAAGAACCTTCTCCTCACAATAACAATCACAACAAAAAAAAAATCAGCCAAATCGGTCAAGCCGTTTTCATGCCAAGTCGTGACAACGGAAAACGGGGGTCATTTTTATAATATAGATAACTTTATTGCACACTTACATGGGCACATTGCACGCAGAACAGATGATCGATGGGGACGAAAGGTTCTGGAGTAGCACAAGGTGGACCGATGACCTAGTCAGGGTCGCGGGAATCCGATGGATGCTGACGCACAGGACCGGTCGTTGTGGCGACGCTTGGGGGAGGCCTTTGTTCAACATTGGACGTCTTTCGGCTGATGATGATGATGATGATTGCACACCTTAACTTAGTAAACGACAAACATTTACAAATATAAGTGTACAATAGGCGGTCTTACTGCACAGGGCAATTTCTACGCTTATTTACTTAGAAGTCTCAATTACACCAAAACAAACACAGTAAAGAATTTCACGCAAATAATATTTTTTTAATATTATTTTAGGTAGACTAGATACGGAAACTGATACCGTCTTAACCTTTTCGACGCCCATCTATTATAATACGCGATGTGTCCTCCAGCGCCACTCAACAAATTGTTTCTATGTTAAACTAACTAACAAATGTTTCTATTGAATATAAAACAAACAAGAACTTATTATGTGTGAAAAAGTTAAAAATATGGCTTGTAACGGGGCAATTTTCCATAAAAACAAAATAAAAGGTCTTGTAAAAGTCGTTAACTTATATTTTATACTATTACTAGCTTTGCCCGCGCGGCGTCGCTCCCGCTCTTCCCTACTATACCCAACTCTACCCTACCCTACCCTACTCTACCCTACTCTACCCTACCCTACCCTACTCTACCCTACACTACCCTAATTGTTTTTTCCATAAGAACCTTCTCCTCACAATAACAATCACAACAAAAAAAAAATCAGCCAAATCGGTCAAGCCGTTTTCATGCCAAGTCGTGACAACGGAAAACGGGGGTCATTTTTATATATATAGATTACTTCTAATCAAGTAGTGGCGCTGAGTATAAATGAGAATAAGTAATAACATTTTATTAAGTTTTTGACATTTTGCAGGTCAGTGTCACATTGTATGTTCATTGAAATATGATTTGCGATCATAACACAATACTTACTCGTAGCATAGCATAGTCAGCCTTGCAATGTTCCCACTGTTGGGACTCAGGCCTGCTCTCTAGGACAGGGAATGGGCCGTAATCCACCACGCGGACCCAGTGTGGGTTGGTGAAGGTCACATGTCTTCGAATTTTGGTTTTGGGACATACCGGTTTCCTCGCGATATTTTCCTTCACCGTTTTGAGAGCAGTGGTGATGAAATAAATTACACAAAGTAATGCGTCTGGCTGGGTTTAAACCTGCGACCTACAACTCGTAGGTCGGGGCCGTTACCATTCGTCCACCACTGCTCACATTTACTCACGGAATTATATTCACTAAAATCATCAATACAAAACTATTGAATAGCTATTTCAAGAAAAGTCAAAAATATGCAATTCACGGACTACCCCGGTGCTATTCCCTAAAGATAGTTTTGTATATAATCTAAAAAAAAAATAATGTACCTATCATTAAAAACAGTCGACAAAAAAAAACAGCGATTCTCAAGAGGCTAGTCAGTAGCGGTAGAAAAGACACAAAAAGACAAAGTAATTACTCAAGAACGATAAAATCTCAATAGCGCATAAAATTGTCATTTCCTAGAAAGACAATTTCATTCTTCTTATTTATTATTTTATGAATCTGCAACATGGTGCATAATTGGACGACAGTCGAGGCTCTATTTTTATCCGAGAGAGGTTCTTGGAAAGTTTATTTTCAGCCGTCCCAGTTCTCACCAGCTTCTTTTCATTCTTGTTGTTATACATATTTACTTAGACCCGAGATAGCTATGAAGATAGCGGTAAGAGTTACTCACCTGAAGTTAGGTATGTTTATTAAAGCGTGAATGGTTTAGAATAGGTACTTTGTGAATCAAACAGTAATGAAACATCTGAACATTTTGGGTATTTCATTTTATGCTGATGATGTTGATTTATTTTGAAATGTTCCATTACTGTTTCTAACCGACAAAATGTAGAAACTACCTTAACACTGTATGGTTTAAGTCAAAAGCTGAAGATATATATTATAACCACAACGAACCATCCTAAACTCCAACTTGCAGACTTTTCACAATAGAGTTCCACGTTTTGCAACATGTACGTATAAATAATCACAGCGTTTTTGCATACTTAATTAACTAATGGTTTAGAAAAAAATATTATCAGTTAGTTACTTTTTTTTGTTATGATTAGGTGCAGATTCTTAGAAAAAGCTACTGAAAAATAACCTCAACTCTACAGGTATTGCAACAAAATTGCACACACGAGCAGGTGTGCAATTTCGTTCACAAGCTTTCAGTAACTTTGCCATCATAATGCAGTTAAAAAGCTAGTGACGGCAGGACACAGCAGGGCCTGGCAGTACCGTGATTTAGGGCGGCGAGACGCACTGCGGGGCATGAAGCAAAGAGGGGGGAGAGGTAGGCCCAGTGAGATTAACCATTGCCTGTTAATTACGACAAATGGTCATTGAGCGACGAATAATGGTTGGGCCAGTTTTATCGGCCTGCACTGTAACGTTGTAAAGTAGGGTTGTGACGGAACTTTGCTTCCACAAATGCGGAATTCTTCAAGTAATCCTACCTCCGTTTCTCTGCTTCTCTTTTAGTGGAGTTGTGACCGAGTTATGATTAAACGGCAGGAACTGACACTAGAGGTCAGGCTGGCAGTCCTTCCATGTAAAATAGTGGTATTCAGCTGCATCCAGACTATCTGGAAGCAACCCCAAAATAGGTTGGAAAAGGCTAAGCCGATTGATTGGCGAAGACGAATTTTGATCGAGTTTTTATTCATTTTTACCAACTTCAAAAAGGTTAGGAGACGACAGGACCAATTTGGAAATTCTTTTTTATTACAGAGCTTATATTTCACAGGTGGTCCCATGATCATCAAGTCAGGATAGAAGCCTATAGAATTCACTATTCCAGGGGTCTAGCAAACGAGTATTGGATATTAATTTGAGCTTGATACCTGACTGACGGACAACAAGGTGATCCCATAAAGGTCCAATTTCTGCCGACTGAGGTAAGAAACCTACAAAACGATAATGATGTTGCAACACCTAGTTGTGAGTGCTTTGATCGACCAATCAGTGCGGCGCTGCGTGATGACAGCTGTCATGTAATTGGTGGTAATTGTCCGCATCTTGTCGGTTATGATGGGCTTGATTGATGGGTAGGCTGATGTGTTATTATCTCGTTAATGAGAGTTTATATAACATGTCTTGACTGATGATGAGTGGAGTCAAACACCCTTCAATTTAGGCCTTTGAATAAGATACGTCAAAAAACTCCAAAACTAAACAGTTTTCTTGATCTTCCCTAGTAGTTTCATTAAGACAATTAGATAAGTACTCGCTAACCAATAAAATCAACGTGGGTACCGGTAATATAGCCCTTAGTGAGTGCTTAATTGCTTATCTATCTCTATGAATTTCTTTCTGAATCGTAATGGTTCGTACCCATTTCATTTAGAAAGAATACATAAGATATTTTAAGAGTCTTAATTTACTCATCTATAAACAGTCTACGATTGATGTCTAAAATTGTTAAGAAATTAAATCTATATACTTTTGTATATTTTTTATCACTATATGCTAAAAAAATGCCAGTTAAAATAATTAAAGAGTGATGGCAGCATCCAAACATATACCAAAAACCATGTAACTATTAAACCAGCCTAGAGCCCATACACTCACGGCAGTGAAGAATTCCGCCATCTAGTATCGAATAGCGGCAATAAAAATAGTCACCCGGACAATCACGGGACAATAAATTGGACCAACCCCAGCTAGAGGGCGCACACGTTAATGTTTTAGAATTGTGAATAGTTACATTGTGTTTCCGTAGGAATTTAAACTGACACTATTTTAGTGTTGTTATAGGTACAAGTTTAACTGAAAGTATATAATTATGGTGAACAATTATGTCCTTAAAAGTAGTAGTTATAAACATAGACACCAGAATTGGACCTGCTTTCGTTTTTTTTTTATTCTTTTTGCGTACATTTTTTCGAGGTAGTAATGACTTCTCCCGCTCTAGGGTGGATGGAGAGGGCGTCTTAAGCTTTTACTGACTAAATCACATCAGTATCCTTCAGTTGCCCTTTGCGGGCATGGTTTCTTTTTCAGAAAATCCCCGCTTTGGCGGGCATCGGCCCTGCTAGTGCTACAGTTTACTGACAACTTTTTGAGGAGCGCTTGGACATACGCGCTGTCGACTTGGGCCCGTTGACCGGTCCCAACGGTTACCGGATGACCGGACGGGGAGCTACCTGTCGCTTGCCGTATTCTTACCTACCTAGGGCCCTGGTCTATGTCTGAGTATGGTTTCCGCACTTAGTCTTTTGTGGACCATTGTACGTAAAAAGGCCCTAGCTAGGGCCCTGTAGGGCCCTTTTTAAAAGACAGTAGTATTCATTTATTAATCAAAGTAATTTTACTAATGGTTTAAACAAGTTAGAATTGTAAACTTTTTATTCAAAAAATACGTTGCGCCGTCGTCGTTTGCGAAAGTT
Organism: Mythimna lalbum; assembly: GCA_949319445.1. Lineage (NCBI taxonomy): Eukaryota > Metazoa > Arthropoda > Insecta > Lepidoptera > Noctuidae > Mythimna > Mythimna lalbum. The sequence goes on along the minus strand of OX439346.1, from coordinate 15,363,926 downwards.
AGTCTCTGGAATTGCTAATCCAATTAGATAAGACAATTCGGCTACTCTTCATTCCAATAGAAATGCACAGTTGCTATTGTATATACCTAAACACTAGACCGCAAGAAACAAACACCTAGTAACCAAATACGTTATTCAAGTAAAGCAAGCTGCTAACTAACCGCACATACCAACGTCTGTAGGTAACTCCTGCTAAAGCTCAACCACATTATTACCAATGGGCACCATAAGATACGGCTAAAGGGATTAAATCAGGAAGGTCCACCTGCAGAGCTCTAATGACTGTGCCGCCATTATTATCAATCGGCCGAACGTGCCCACCTGCCATTAAGCTGTATCTATCCCCCAAATTCACTGTACCAGATTAGGGACAGAGCAATTGATATTATTGGTAGGAAGAAAATTTAACCTACTTTTATATGAATTGAGAGCAGTGGTGGCCGAGTGGTAATGGCCCCGACTTACGAGTCGACAGCCAGGCGCATTACTTTGTGTAACTTATTTCATCACCACTGCTCTCAAAACGGTGAAGGAAAACATCGTGAGGAAACTGGCATGTCCTAGAACCAAACATTCGAAGACATGTGACATCCACCAATACGCACTGGGCCCGCGTGGTGGATTACGGCCAATTCCCTCTCCTAGAGAGGAGGGCTGAGTCCCAGTAGTGGGAACATTAAAAAGGCTGATGATGATGATATAAATTATTATTATTATATCTAGCCCATACTGACAGTATGGGCTAGATATAATACACTGGTTTTTTTTTTTTACGGTAGGCAAAAATCATCTAATGACAACCCCCGCTCTTGTGTGAAGCGGGAAATAGTGTCAGACTCTTACTGACTAAAAACCCACCCCGTTCCTTCTAGCCTCTTCATACCGGGGCTCGAGTTTCCTTTCGGATAACCCTGGCCCACTGTCCCACTGCTGGACAAAGGCCTCCCTCCACTTCTTCCAATGTTCCGTTTATATGAATAAGTAAAAAAGCAGAATATGCTCGTAAGTTCATCTAAATAAGTAAAACACCAAAATTGTTTCTACCTATGTCCGTTATAGACTTTGATATCATAAAAATCGATGTGGTTTCATTAGAAAGGCAATAATTCGAAGCTGTTTTAAGGTAATACACGCTTGGGTATAACTGACAGGTTTGTCGGCACAGTTATACCTGTCAAGTAAGCTTGTGTGGAAACCTCCAGAGTTGTGCAACATACACGCTCCGGTTTACCTGCACAACTCTCCTGTACAGGCAAAGCTGTCAGGTATACCATAGCGCGTATGACGGGTATACACCTTTACCAAAATGCATTATTGCAAAAACAAAAATTACGTACTTAGCATACGTCGAGTATCCGCTAGTTTTTAAAATAAATTAAGAACATTAGTACTAACAACAAGTACGCAATTAATCAAGTGTCTCCGTTACGTTGCAAGCGTCTGTCAACCAATCAGTGCGACGATGTGTGATGACAGCTGTCATATAATTGGTGGTAATTGTCCACGTCTTGAAAGATTCATTACAGAATCTAAAATTTACATAATTCAGTCCACAGTCATGCTGCCAGCCGGTTGTTTGGACATTATTTTGTAATCAAACTGTTAATTAAAGGATAGTAACGAAATTCAAATTATTTCTAGTCAGAGGTACATAAGTCGATGTTGAGTGCCACCATCTCTCAAAGATACTTAGTCAATATAGAGTATGGAGTACGGTCGGCAGTTTTCGGCAGAAGTCGGTAGCTCAGTTGCTAAGGCTTCGGAAAGCTCTCAGGGATCGTAAACCTTCTGTCCGCAGTTTAATCTTTCGGAAAATTTGAATCCAGATAAAGGCTCGTCGCGAGAGGCAAAAGCCTTTTAATTAACTCCGGACATAAATTTTCATTGAAATTCAGATGTTGATGTTGATATTTCACGTTCAGCTTTTAAAATTCCTATTGGATTTCACTTGTGTTTATAGGATTTGTTATTTTTGCATTTTTTCGTAAAAGGATGGAGATTTTCCTAATGGCTTTTTTGTTGATTTTCAACACAAAACGGTTTGAGCGAGTAAATAACTTAGCAAGGAACCAGCAATAAATATAGTTATAAAATTAACCTGCTACAAAACTGTATTCAATATTAACTAGCATCAACCAAATGTTTTCTAAAAACGTTTAAAAAATAATTTAAAAACACTTCTTCCAAACGCTGCTATCAAAATGGAACAATTTACAAAAGTGGGTAAAATAAATTGTTCACGGGCGATCGTTTTCCGCTATCGTCACCTACGTATAGAGATGGAGTGAAAGAAAATAGGGCGAGCTCCCGGGGCCCGTAAACCTGCGCCGGTTTATCTCTCGGAAAATTTGTATTCGGATTAAGGACCGACCCCCTGGAATCTATGCCAACGCGTTCTTTCAAGTACCTCAGAAACTCAAGCTAACTGATACTTGATGATTGCTGAAAGAAGATAAAATGTAAACAGAAAAAGTAATTAAAAAGAAAATAATTAATTACGATCTTTTTGCGTATCAAGTTATCCAATCAGCTTACGCCACTAATAATGAAGAAAAGAAAAATCTCTGAAAAATAAATAGAAAACGTCGCGAGGGAGTGTCGTGTCAAAGTTTGTTTAGTATACGACACGCTCTGAAAACCCCGACAAAGGTACGCGTATGCGGACCCACAACAGCGGAAAATTCGATTTTCTGGCCCGCGCCTCTTAATGCGGCGTGGACCACGCATTAGGCCCAACCCTTGCCACAACTCCGCTACGGAAACAGTTCGTTAATCAAATTCACTAAACCAATCTCCGATACAGATAGCGAAATCACAATATATTGCTTCGGACCCTGATAAACAATCCAGTCAAGGAAATTGCTGGCCACTATATTGACCGTGTGTTTCGCGATGGTCGCCACGAAAAAGGTTAAAGAAAACTATCACAGACCCGAATTGCAGATGTTTATTGGTATTTACAAGAGAGCTTGTTTTTATCAAAGTTTATGAAGAAGATACTGAGTCTGGGAGCCTCAATTACATAAGCCTAAGAGCATTTGGGAAAGCAGCCAATACCTACGTATCTTAGACACAACACGAGCAATATAAAACTATACAGATTATTGTTATTACTTTGGGTTCAAGATCAGATACAGCGGTTGATAGGTATCGCTAGGATTCAAGGCTATACGGACCAAAAAACAATATTACCGATGAAAAAACCGAAGCAGAAAAAATATATACGTAGTTGCTTTTCCCAATATATTTTCCAAATAACATATGGGAAACAAAGTAGGAAACAATAAAGGCAATATGGGTGTGCAGAAACTACTTTCTCACAATAACGTTGGGGTAATCGCAGTCCGATATATAAGCGAGGAGTCGGCAGCAGATGGTGGGGCAATGTGGGTCGAGTCCTGATAAATGTTCGCGAGCCCGGGGGAACGGCGGCGCGCCGCGGCCTCCACGCTGCGATAACGCGCGAATTAAACCACGCCGCTTTTAACCCGCTAACGACTGCTGTGCATTATCTGTCTCGTAAAGCATTGGCTCTGTACTCAGTAGCACCGTCTGCTTTGGACTTGCTGATTATTTTTTGCGCTGAGATTTTGCTGTCTTCTTTTTCTTTATGGCGTACACGATACGGGATCAATTCTGTTTGTTCATCATATTTGAGAACCATTTTAATATAATTCTCGTCAGTTGCTTTATCTATGACTGCTAAATTTTCATGAATGTATAAATCATTAACGCTTAAACAGTTACGCTAAACGGCCACACAAAATCTGACACAAACAAGAGATCAAGTGACTTCTCTCACGTAGAGGGCGTCACACATTCGGTTAAAGGGCACTAATAGTTAGTTAAGTGTTGGCAGTTCCCATTGACCCGCACAACGCATTGAGCAGCCGGATAAGCGCTGAGCCCTGTACCGCATTAATAAAGGTAAGTGCGCCCGTGTTGCTTAATGTGTCGTTATGACCCGTCCTGAAAAACTTCTTCTATACCCCTGATACTTCCGTCAACAACCGAAATCCAACTTTACAGCATATAACATAAGATACAAAGTTGTACTAAACTTATCTAAGCCACGTTTACGGGAAACCATGAAGGGCCTGCAATTTTAGCGCTTTATATTTGGCAACTCAAAATAAACTTTATTACTGGTGATGATGGTACACATTGGCCTGTGAGTAGAGGCTTCGATCGCAGCGAAAGTCCATTGTACAAAGCATTAGTCTGCGCTGAAAACTACGAGCGCCGGTGAAAGTGCTGCCGACGCGAATTGTTAACACCCATGAATTTGGAAGGTTGAATTTATTGTTGTATTGTTTTAATTCCTGTGCGGAGTCAAAGCTGTTTCACAGCAAAGGTTGGAAAGGATTATGTTTACTGTTTTCAGACGTATTGTTTTGTAAAAGTTTACAATGTCCATATAGGGGACTTCATCATCATCATATCAGCTGAAAGACGTCCACTGTTGGATATAGGCCTCCCCAAGTGTCGCCACAACGACCGGTCCTGTGCGTTACACATCCATCGGATTCCCGTGACTTTTTCGACATAGGGCTGATTGGCTGGGTTGATGGTCTAGTGGTTAATGGCCCTGACTGCTATGCCGGAGGTCGCGGGTTCGATTCCCACCCAGGACAAATGTTCATGTGATGAGCAGCATCACTTGTTCTGTGTCTAGGTGTAATTTATCTATAACATGAATAGAATAGAATAAACTTTATTGTACACCAAAATAGTAACAATGACATAGAAACTGAAATCTATGGGTACAATGGCGGTCTTATCGCTGACAGTCTGGTAGTCTGCGGTGTACTGCACGCAAAATTAACCAACAAAATTAATTAAGTGAAATAAAATAATAATATTTAATTATACACGAATACATTTATACATATATAAATATATACAGTATATATTAGGTGTTACACAATTAAATGGAAGCAAAAAGAAAAGAAGAGAATGAAGGTTAGCGATGGAAGAAATTAAATTAGGTAGAACTAGGTAATATTAGAGAGAAAGGTAATGTTCTTTGACGTGGTTTTTAAAAGAACCAAGCGACTGGGCTACATGGGCGACATGTATGTATTTAGACATTTATAATGTAAGTTTTTCAGTCGTCTAATACCCATAACATAAGCTTTGCTTAGCTTGGGACCAGACGGAGCTGATAGCTGTGAAATATGGGGACTTCATTAAATGGTATGTAACAGGTATCTTATATCACTGAGCGAGACAACAAGAAGAGTTTTTTTTTTAATAAACCAGATATTTAGTACCTCTACCCTACATTACGTAAGACAAACAGCTTCTATTACAATATATCAACGTCAACGTAAATGCAAAATAATTTTTACACAACACAAAAAGTGTTTCCGCACAGACGGATTAGTCTCCCGACCTAGATTTCTCTAACAGCAAAAAAGGAACACGTCCCAGTCCCACGTAAGCCACTCAGCCAGGCGGCCAAGCCTAGCCGAGTGGCCCACATGACCCTCAACCACTTTGGCCTAAAAACCGCGACTATTTCAGTTACTAGGTCAGGATATTTAGATCGAACATTGTAGAGTTGAGCTTTTTATTCACATTTGTAGTATTTTATCAAACTTAGTTCTGAAAATAAAATCCTGTATCAATGTTCAGCAGATCTCTTCAAGGTTAAACATGCTTGTCATGAGATTCGATATTCTGTTAATTTACCTACTTAATCGTACTACAGCTAATGTTTTCAATTGATGTAATTTAGTTATTTAGTAACCTGTTTAGTATCTGTTATGTGGAAAAATAATGATAAGACTTCGCAATTATGTCAAAAGACCAACGACTCAATTTTATTTGAAATCGATTGCCAACCAAGAAGTTGACTCGTATGCAGACCGCAATCTACAAAACATCATTATCTTGCTGCCCTGTCACTCTTCATGCTATCACTAACTTCCTTTTCTTTCATATCACTCTTCACACAATCCATCCATCTTTCCTTTGGCCTCTCTCTACAAAACCACAATCTACAAAACAAGTATGAAAAACTTAGTCAGCTACGCGAGTTATGATAAACCAACATAGCTTCAGGCTGATGACACATTAAGGATGTCCAGTTTCAAAATACAGTACCTGGATAGTCTCATCATAGGAGTAGTTGCGACTCGAGGCCGCTGTGCTCATCTCACCGGTGCGCGCACGACTGCGGCGACATCTGGAACAACATGTTTAAGTTCAACATAACTGTGTTCAAACATAAACAGACCACTATGAACATAAACAATGCCTTCAAAAGTTGAACTATGTGGAGGTGTGGACCGAAATAAAGAACGGTGGTGATGAAATCATTATTGTTATCGTAAGCTACGAAGTTTTATATTTTAGCGTTGACTTTTTAAAGCTCGCCTACAAGGTTCAAGTTTGGGACCCAATTTTTCAGGGTTTGCTTTCTAGGTTTTAAGATAATACTTCCTAATTGGATGTTTTTTTATATCACTTTCGAAATACTACACTGCGCCCCAGAACACAAATCGTTGATATGGCCCAAAGATCAACCCAATTTAAATGAGACTGGGTGGAACATGTCAGCAGCTTGCCTGACAAGCTGTAGGAAAGCGCAATGGCGCCACGGGTTTATCGGAGTTATCGTGGCCTTAGAACACAGGGAGCAAATGAAATAGCATAAGGTGGGATTTTTGTTAGGAAAATGTGACATGTACTCTCGCCCCCTACAGCGAAACAATCATTTGGTGATATCCCACAAAAACAACAAAAAAAAAAATAGAATAGACGGTGGTACAACCTGGATGTGTTCCTTAAGAATCGTAAAGACGAAGAGAAAAGTCATGACCGCTAGAAGGAATGGAGAGAGGCCTTTGCTCAGCAGTGGGACAATATGGGCTAGTATAGGTAATAATCAACGGAATATCAAGCATTCTATATGAATTCTAGCAACATTTTCGCTATTAAATTTACCTCCTTCAAACTTCCTCCCGCAAAGAAGAGAAAACCACAACCCAATATCTTCAACTCTATACCGCAAATTAATATGCAAAACCGCACACGCAGTCTTAAAGAAGTGAGTGCAAATTATTTAATAGAAGCACGCCAGCTGTTGGCCTGAAGTTGGTGAAACTTGTCCGGGAGGCTCATGAATAATTAAAAGCGGGAATAGGGGCGATAACTCACGGCCCGCGCCCGGACGCTCACAAAATAACACTTCTGTTGAGGAAATGCCGCTTTTTATGACTTAATTAGATACATCTCGGCCCAAGAGACGCGAGACGTGCTATGCGGAAGCGTGTGTACCCGTTGGAGCCGAAATTAACTTAACAAGGATAAGTAATAAAAATGCTGCGTCATTCCAAGTTGGATTATGGGTACGTCGCGCGGTACGCACCGGCTTTTGTTCTTAAAGTGGGTCGCATCAATTTTGATGCTACTGTGTTGAACTATAAAACGGGAGGTAATGGTACCAAGTTTTTTACTCACTTGCTTAATGATAGGAAGGTCTTTTGTTGATGTATGAGGAATAGAGTGTAAAGTTTCTCTCTTAAGATAGCATGCGAAGACCACAAGCCATTCTGCTGAACTGTATCGTCAAACACACCAAGTGTCTCTAGGGTTGGAATCAAGCGGGTGACCAGACGGCGGTTATACCTGGTCTGGGCAGCTGCCCAATATATGATTTCGGGCTGTTTTAGGTATGTACCTATATATATACTAGTTGCGCGGAGATATCTAATAATGTGTCAGACGGCGGTAATACCTGGTCCGAGCAGCTGCCCAATATATGATTTCGGGCTATTTTAGGTATGTACCTATATATATACTAGTTGCGCGGAGATCTCTAATAATGTGGTGCAGGATTTTAAATTCTAGTTACTATGAGGCGTCATAGATATCGCTACATGTCTGCAACAATTTATAAGCAGCTTGGCATTCGTCACTTTACGACTTATACTTTCACAGAGTCTAAAAAGACTCGGTTAAAAAAAGCCGAAGGAAGCAGTTACATTCGAATATTCAAAGTACCTCCCTCAACAATAAAGTTAACATATCGTAAAAACCACTCCGACACTTAAACTTTTTCCAACTACCTCCAACAGTTCAATAGCCAATAGAACTAACCTTTTATCTCCAACATTTGCAAAGGATGACTACCCTCGAACAGCCGTTTAGTTGGCCATCTAATGGACCGAAACAACCACTATCTGGTTCAGACGTTCAGACACATATTTATAAAGTCCTGATTATATAAAGTGCAACAGAGAGTTTCACCACAGCTTGGAATAAGGAATTCTGCTAACGAATTTGCCAGTTTACAGCTCGAGTGAATGTTTCATTTGGATTCTTGTGGCTTCAGGGTAGGGATAGTGCGTTTCGGGTTTGTCTAGGAAGTTTTAGTGGAACTAGGATTGTTTTAGAAACTTTAGAAGGTGCGTTCCACCACTATGGCAGCAGCGAAATAAGTTTTAAGAGGTACCTAGGTAATGTTCTGCCTGGGTAAGTGTAAATTGAGTCAAACAAAACGGCGAATTAACTGTGCTACATACAAAAGTATTTCTTACAACATAGAAAAGAAACACTATTTATTCTTTCTTTTTTTTATTTGGAATCGTTCAAAAAAATTTTCCCACACTGATTTGGAGGGACATATGAGACTTACTTACTTGCTTAAACTGAGTGGTTCTCATATTCCTTTAGTTGCCCTTTGCGTTCCAGGACCGTGAGAACACTTGCCATCAATTCTGCAGTCCATAGAAAATAACCCTAAATTCTAATTAACGTGTTAGTTGTGTGTTGTAAAATTATTTGGTCACAATTTGTAATATATTATTTCCTATAATAATATATTCCACAACCTGAAATGAACCTGAAATGCGTAAAAGCCTCCTTTCATATGTCATACGTTCTGGTTCTGGACATCGCTGATCTTAATCGAAGACAGATCGAATTCTTAGTCAATACAATAAATTCGGTGCTATATTCTATCCTTTGGGAGGCCTTTGCCCAGCAGTGGGACAATATGGCCTAGATATAATAATAATAATAATATTCTATCGTTTGACGACGACACTATTCATGGCTTATGAAAAAACGAAAAAAATAAATAATCTGCTTTACAATAATCGCAAAAATTCCTATAAATACCTAAGAATTTCCACTGGAACCCGATCGTAACTTCGATACAATATCTGAACAAACTTCCAGGTCGCAAGCTCATTTCATATTCGCTAAGATACTTAGATAAGCAATGTTAGAATTTGCGAATTCTGAATATTCCTAATCTGCTTAATTTGTGGTATTTGCTAAAGTCTAGACTCAAATAAATTAGATGACTATCTACTAAGTATAACTTGGATTTGGGTTCCGAATTTTCGCGGCCTCGGCGAATCTTAGGAAAAATAAGAAACTTCGATGGAATTTATTTTTGAAACATTCCAATCCCATTAATATTATAATTTGAAAAACTGTATTAATGGATGCTTATCAGACAATCACCTCTAAACAGTTTCGATTTGAGTGGAGTTTAGAACATAGGTGGTCTGGAATAGACCATACTATATTTTTATCCTGCTAATCAATTCAAATCCTATTCTTTCACCGTAGACATGGATAGCGCGCCGTTCGCCTGCCTGGTATGGACCGAGCCCAAGAACTCGACAACGCGTAGTGTCCCAAGCGCGCTTCGAAAGAGAAAAAACCGTAGGGCCTAGCAGTGCCGATGCCCGCGAGGGCCACAGGGAAATTCTGAAAAGAAAACCTGTAGCCTGTAGCTGTGTTTTCGTTAAAGAGGAACTGAACTGAAGTCATTAACACTCTGACAAGCCTTCTCGCTGCCCCCTAGAGTGGGAGAACTTATTGGATAATGACCCATTAAAAATCTTCTTCTATTATTCTACTTTTTCATTCCTTTAATATCGTAGATAATATAATATATAATGTGATACACGTAGTTGCATGTAGAAAAAGTAAATCGAACCCATGTGACCACTAGCGCGGAAAGTCAATCGGTCAACGACGACTTCCATCTAACTTAAAGAAGTTAGATGGACGTCCTAGTTGACCGAGCAATAGAATAGAAATACTGAAATACTGACTACCTTCTAAAGAGAAGCTAGTCAGTATGTCTTTTCTATTGTTTCTTAGATTATGTCGGCTCTCTGTTTGATTAAATGGCCATGATTGACCTTATTAGACATTCAATCAATTTTACTACTGCTACAGACTGATATTTTATTTTACGAACAGATTTTCCCGCGTAGTGGCGCAGTGTTCAAGCAGTAAACGAACTAAAAAGATAGTATACATTAGTTAGTGGTGTAGATACATTACTCTGGGGATAGGAAAGATTACTCTAAAATATTAAAGTATGTTTAAGATTAGGATTTCTTGTGGATGATGGTGTGTTCGTCACTGTGCTGTGTGAATGACTACACCAACTCAAATAAACATAGCATAACATAATCGGCATTTTTAATGTTCCCATTGCTGGGAGTCAGGCCTCCTCTCTAGGAAAGGGAAAGGGGATAATCCAGCACGCGGGCCCAGTGCGAGTTGGTGGATGTCACATGTCTTCAAATTTTTGGTTCTAGGACATGCCGATTTTCTCACGATGTTTTCCTTCACCGTTTTCAAAGCAGTGGTGATGAAATAAATTACACAAAGTAATGCGCTTGGCTGAGTTTGAACCCGCGACCTACAACTCGTAAGTCAAGGCCATTACCACTCGGCCATCATTGCTCTCTACTCTCTAACTCAAATAATAATGGAATTCAAAGGCGAAAATTCCACGACACAATTTTTCTTATTCAGCTTCTTAAATGCTCATACATACATTCCCACTCGTGTCATAAGACACCGTGTATGCCAGCATCCCGGAGGTGATATGAAAAAAGTGTGTGTGTCGGCATCGATCCAGCGCGCTTGTGATTCGCGTCACGCCTGCAGGCCTACTGCGCCGTCGCCATGGCAACGAGGCCGCCCGGCTGCCGCACACCTCATCACGACTATTTTGGACAGTTTATTATTAATAATTAAACTACAGTAAACGTAGGCTTGATCCAATTAATATTGCGAAAATATGACGTGCTGTAGAAATTTTAAATTTAAAACAGGTCCTAAAAGTTATAGATATCTTAATCTTAATACCAGATTAAGGTAACCATTGCTTTAGAGGTCTTGTTGTAATTTACGGAGTAGTATTTAAAGGTTTCATCAGTACCGATCATTGTGGCGACACTTGGAGGTGGCCTATGTCCAACAGAAGACATCGTTCGGCTGAAATGATGATGATGATGATGATTTAAAGGTTTCTATAGACAGGAGCGATGAGATAACTCCTTAACGATGTGATGACGTATTTCTGTAGAAAATCTTAATAGAATTGAAAAATCCCGAAGATTTTTTGTAAAGGAATTTTCATAATTTTCCTGTCAAAATCTCGAATCATTAACTCAATTTGAGAAAAGAATATAAATAAAAAGCTGCGAGCATCGGTTCAATAAACGGTTCCTTACAAAAAAAGGTCCGCAAACCGTAGCAGACAGCATGCAGACGACGCCGCAGACGGTATGCCGAGAGAGGAGCCCAATGTCAAGTGGGAACTTATCGCCAGGACTACGGAATGCAGATATACCACCCTCCCTACAGTACCTACTCGAGTTGTCCTACGTTCTACCTTATGTAGGTTAGTTAGTCTTGTGTGTTTGTGTATAAGTTGATGTAAACCACAAATAACGCAAGAGCAACTACTTCGCGTGCCTAAATGCGTGCCTAGCTTACGTTCAAAAATCGTAAGTGGCCACTTTCGCGCTCCGTCTGCGTCTGCATCGTGTATAGTGCTAGTAATATTCGTACCTGGTAATATCAAATTTGAGAAAAATAAAACATTCGATTTCATAATAGGTAGTCAAAAAATGGCACGCTTGGTTTTCATACAGATCGTGATACTTGCGTTATCTATGTCTATCTATAACTGTGATGTAATTTTTTTCCTTTTGTACGTAACTAAACTCTTTTTTACAAGCATTTATTTAGTTTCACTTGTCCCAATGTTTGTTTGTTTGTAGTCAATTCTTGCAAATTAAATCTGATCTGAGGTTTGGGATATCTTTATTTCCCATAAGAATTTACAATTCACTTACATGAGAACTTAAAAACTAATTTACAAACGTTATTTAGTAGCGTACAGATACAGTTTTGACTTAATTACAATGTCATAAGAAGTAATCAAAAAGTATAGGGTAGTTAAAAATATTTGCATGGTCAAATCGTAAACATACACGGAGTACGAACAACTGGAAGCGGCATATACTAAGGTGCGCTTGGTTTGTTAAAAATGTGTAATTTCAAATATTTTTTAAATATTGACATTGTTTTCGCATTTTTAATATTAATTGGCAGTTTATTATATAGTGCAGCACCTTCGTACATTACATTTTTTTTGCCATAGTTTGTGCGAGGTGAGTATAATTGTATATCATTGGAATTTCTAAGCCTAATTTTGTGTATTTGATGTTTTTTAATAAAATGTATTTCTGTGTGAATGTTTTTACTACGTATTTTTCTTATTAGAATGCAATTATTATGTATGTATGTTTGTGATATATTCATTAGCTTAGTTTCACTGTATATTTTTTGTGTTGGTGTACTGTAATCATAGTGGAAAAGTGTTTTTATTAATTTATTTTGTGATATTTGTAGTGTTTCAATATTGGTTTTAACCGTTGTTCCCCATACTTCTATTAGATAGTCCAAGTGAGGTTTTATAAGAGCGTTATATATATTATAACGTACTTGACGTGGAAGGCATCGAACGACACCCCGTAGTGCTCCCGTGAGAGAGGTTAATCTACTTCCCGGTTTGTTTGTTTTGTTTTGTTTTTTACCGATTGATCTAAAATTTTGCATGTATGAAAATCAGATGACCATGCAAAATTATTATGACATGGAGCTAGCAATGATGGAACCGAAAGGTGACCATAGGAACTCGATACAACCCTATCGAATATAGACTCCTTTGATCCGTCTTGACGAGTACTTTGGTGCTATATGGTAACCAGGGCCTTATAATGGAGCTGGAAGATGGGCATAAGAATTCATTATTAAGCACAGAAAGATACGAGTATATTGCGTTTGAGCTTTTTGGAATGGACTTGATGAGTATTAATCATATACGTACGTAAAGCGCTATAAAATCTTGCTATAAAAAATATATTTTCATTGAAAACTTGTTTACGTGGGAAACTATCCTCAAACTCCTCCTGGTTTGGTTGGATTACTAACTAACACACAACCGTGTTCCTTCACAGCAGCCAGGTGAGGTCCAGAACTTCGGACCTATCCAGCAGCCCCCAGCACACAGAAACAATACACACGCACATCCAAGAATAATCCGCCTTCGTTAGAAATATATACAACTAGCGACCCGCCCCGGCTTCGCTCGGGTGCAATATTATCGACCTTCCTCTTGAATCACTCTATCTATTAAATAAACCGCATCAAAATCCGTAGCGTAGTTTTAAAGATTTAAGCGTACATAGGGATATAGGGACAGAAAAAGCGACTTAGTTTTATACTATTTAGTGATGTCTACCTACCTATACCTTCGTCTGAAAGTAACGAGGCCGAGGGTACGACCTTACCTTACCGCCCTGTCTCGAAGTTTAGGGACTAGGCACGCGCTAGAATGTGACAACGGTTTGAATTTAGAAAACTAATTACAAAATGTAAGTTGCGGTAAGTTCTTCGCGGTAAGGTTTTATGTATTTATTTATCTTTTCGTTTTTTTAGATCTAGAATCCATAAGTACGCTAAATCTGTACTAATATTATAAAGAGGTAAAGTTTTTTTTTTGTTTGTAGGAGCTAATCTCAGAAAATCCTGGTCCGATTACGAAAATTTTTTCACCGATAGAATGCTGCTTTATTCTTGAGTGACATAGGCATATTTTAAGAACGCGGGCGAAACCGCAGGCAAAAGCTGGTCGTCAACCACTTTATCTGAACTTTATGTTTGTTTATTGATTTCACCCTCGTCGCTCAGGAGCCTTGCATTTTTTTTTTTTTTGAAAAATGTAGCCGATAGTTTTCACAATACAAGACCAGTAGTGTCTCAGCCGTAACGGCGCAGACTTAAAAGTTGTACATCGTGGGTTCAAATCCAGACAGGCGCTTTACCTTTGTGTAATTTATTTCATCATTAGGTACTGCTCTCAAAACGGTGAAGGAAAACATCGTAAGAAAACCGACAAAAAAATCGTGGACATGTGACAACAAGAACATCATCGGCAATGATGCTCTTGTCAAGTCAAAACTGCCTTGAGCATCGACGCCAAGTTGCTAGCCTGTCGGTTTTCTATCGTTCAAATTTCGGGGAGAGTGCATTGAAATTGCACAATAGTTGATAATATTCAAGGTAGCTTTACTTGTATTAGGTTACGATGGGGCTGGCATGGTCTTAGGTACTGTGACCAAAAGTCCTTAAATATATAACATTTTAAAAAGTTAAAAAAAACCGCCACTTCCGATTCATCATCGGACTACAAGGTGTACGACGTTGCGCCACCGGTACACGGTGGACCCATACATACAAAGCGTTTTGGGAACACATTCATTATGCGTACAGCTGCGTACAGCTAAGGATTGGAATTTCCTGCTGGAGTCTGTGTTTCCTGATAACTATAACCTAGGGGTCTATATAACAAGAGCGAAAAGGTTGCTTCTAGTCAAGCGTACTCCATCGTCGGCCACATCTTCGCTTTCCATCAGGTGAGATAGTGGTCAAACGCGAGCCTATCCACAATAAAACCAAAAAACCCTCAACCCGTACTGAGCCCGATTATTTGACTTTAGAGAGGAGGCCAGAGTCCCAGCCGTGGGAACATATATGTATGTATGGCTCTCAGCAATCCGCATCTATGATAACATATTCTCTCTTTTTTTTTGTACACAAAAATGTATAAAAATCGTTCACAAAATGACACGCATTGGTAGTACTTATACAGTAATGATCGATTCCATTAGATTGTTCTTCACCTGTCACCATTACGGTATTGCAATTAAAAACCCATCAACTACGGGTATGACGCGGACAATGGAGCGTGCCCGATACGGAGCATACACATGGCGAACAAATGTCACACTACCGGCTGGTCGGTGTGGTTAAATATTCACAACATTTTGTGGTTTAAATAAGTCATGATCAAAGACCAAAGCTTTGTTTCTTACATATTTTTAACTTTTACCAGCATTTTCACTCGTATGAAAATACTGGTAAATAAGGTTACGTTCTAATTCAGTTGTGTGCCTGCCGTCCAAATTCGTACCGCGTAGCCGGTGCTGCGGCGTGATTGATTTTACCTAACAAACATCCGAATATTGACTTATACTTTTCAATATTAGCTGTGGCAGATTTACCAGCAGGCTGAATAGTATTTAGTATAGGGTAATCGATTTTAAGGGCGGCAAGAAGACTTTCTGATTCTTTCTGATGTCTTGCAGAAATAAGTCAACATGAATACCCGAGGTTCTAAATTGCTAGAGTTACTTCGCTTGCTCTCTAATAATGCCTTGATCACACGTAGGTACCGAGTAAAAGGGCAAGACAGTAAAATGTTGCTCGGCCGAGACAGCGATGTAAGAGTGTTGTAGAGATAAGCGCTCGGCCGAGCACTCGGCCCTTTGTTTATACGTACCGATCGAGTATTCGACCGAGAGCACTGTCTCGCCCGTTTACTCGATAAGTATGTGTGATTAAGGCATAACACTC
Source organism: Mythimna lalbum (assembly GCA_949319445.1). Taxonomy (NCBI): domain Eukaryota; kingdom Metazoa; phylum Arthropoda; class Insecta; order Lepidoptera; family Noctuidae; genus Mythimna; species Mythimna lalbum. Next base: position 15,348,176 of record OX439346.1, on the reverse strand, counting down.
AGTTTTTTTTTTAAGAATCACTTTTGCTATTACCACAACACGGACAATTCAATTTTCTTTTTAATTTCACCCAATCACGTCGAGGGGCGTCAAATCTTTAAATACATCGCTATACTCACTTATAAAAGTTCGACTACTGGTTAGATGCGGTGACTTAGGTGACTTATGTATATGAATAAATATTAATATATGCATAAACCTTGATTTTGACTCTGTATATCTCAATAAAAAAGTAAGTAGTAAAAGTTTACCCCGCCCCCAGAAATATACCCAAAAATTATAATATTTCTTCGAGGAGTTTAACTCATATTGTTGAGTAGTTAGTAAAAATAATCTCAAAACTGACTTCGATTTACCTACTACACAATCATATTAGTATATTATGTAGCATTTAAGTCGATAGTGCATAAACATTAAAGTACAATTACATTATCAAAAAAAGAGAATTTATAGAAGTCAGTAGCAGCGGCAAAATTTGAATAGACTACGTATTGGCGCAAAAGTGTAAATCTACCACTGAGTTCGATAGAATAGGAAGTAGAAACTACACGCGATCCTTCCCTAGCATAGTCACGCGTGACTAGTTTATAAAAAAATTGCGCGCACGCACCCCTTCTCAATAAGCTCCGCGCCCCTGTCGAAGCTATCGAGTTATTATTAGCCACAGGACGCGCCCGCGCCGTCTTCCTGCTTCACCAATTAACCATAGACTCTTGTTTACCTTACTAGCGGTTTTGAACCGTGCAGTAGCAAACGGTCGGTCATTGAACCCCGACTATAAACTGCAGACGAATGAAAGAAAACTTTGATGACGCGTTTTATGGGCTCACTAATTTAGGTGGACTACTCGGAGCTTTGTGCGGTTGTGTGCGGCAGGTTTTTTTTTATTATTATTCGATTATAGTTATTTATTTGTTTATTAAAACTTCATGCAACACATAGCTATCATCAAAGACACTTCCGCCTGACCATCAACTAAGTTCATTTTTGCTCGCACTCGAAACGAAACCCTTTGTAGTTTACAAAGGGTTTGGGTTTGACACCGCGCCGCAGGATTCAAGCGAAATTTTCGTACGCCATTAGCCAGAAATTACCGCGATGGTACAAAGGTGGACTTAATATGCCTTAGGCAATCTCTACCAGTCAACCAAGGGTGGTAAAGAGAAAACATGGCAGGTGCATAAAAAACAAAAAAAAATATACTATTAAGAAAAATAAGGGTTTAATTATTATTGGTCGATAATGGAACACGTTTCCCTAGAAGTAACCTATTCGCTCTCGACTTAAATACCATCAGGCTGTAGCTATCAGGATGCACAAAATCTGACAGAGAATTTCGCTCCTTAGTTGTACGCCCAATGGATTTGTTATCCGTCAAAACGTATTTAGTTTATGGGTGGGATGTCGACCATGTTTAGTAGGCGTCATGTATAAAGAACGTTGGACAAACGGGAGAGCCCTTTCGTACAGCGAAAACCAGCGTCAGGCAACTACCATGTAGTCTGGCATTTTTGCTGAACTGGACCTGTTTGGCGCCCCCGTGAGGCACACATTGTTAGTTGTCTCTTTCTTTTTATATAATAATTAGTGTCTACATGTTGTTACTACATTGTGTGTATTTACGAGTGTATATGCCAAATAAAATAGTTTTCTTTCTTTCTTTCTTTCTCAGCGTTCTTTTTACGTGACGCGTACTTACCGGTAGCGGATGACCACAGATGGAACGGGTCTGGGCGAAATACAACCATGCTCAAGACAAGATCCGACCGTTGAGCCTCTTAGTTTAGGCAGATGGTGTAGGTACCTAATTAGACCTTTGAACAAGATATTTTTTGGTTTATAAACTTAAATTTAGCTAGAGGGACCAAATTATTTTCAGCCTTTCTAGAACAATTAGTGAACCCTAATTAGGGTAAACACTGTTGCCTAAAATATAAATTTGAATTTAAAATCATCTAATTAGTGTGTAAATAGTTTACAGAAACTTTTAGAAATAAGGCCCTGTCCTGTGATACCTACCTACAGTACCTACAACTTTTAACTGAAACATTTGTAATCTATGAGTATTCCAATTTTAGAAGGTACACACCTACACACCTTTCAAAAAATGGAATATAGACTAGGACTAGACTAAAAAACATAAATTTTTCTACTAGACCAGTATTCAAAATAGTAATAACCTAGTTACGATAATATTATCTACAAATATTACCGTGACCTAGTCTACCTATCTAGATGCTTGGATAAAGTTAACTAATGATATACCTAATGTAGATACTTTTTTTTTTTGGGAAAATGATAAGTGATAAATGATCTTTATTTTGTAAATAGGTTTTCAAAAAACACTTTTACACGTCAATTTTTTTTTCAGTCAGTTTTAACCCGAGGCCGGTGTTTCCTAGCTGACTACCCTGAGAAGAAACACCGAAACAAACTCAGGGGTCAGTCTCTTTTAAACTCCATACAGTAAAGAACATGTAATGGTAAAAACAACTTTTCCTGTTCAGAGTGGAGGGAAATTGACTTTTTTTACAGTTGGCTAAAACCTACCTCTGTTCCTTAAGCTTCAGCGTCACAGTAACTCTTTCAAACATTCCCACAGCATCACACAATTGGGCTCAGCCGAATGGGGAAGATGCTCTACGTTCCATTTAATATTTAATTTAATCCTGTCTTTTAACGACCGACATAAAAAGGCACATAAAAATAACTTATTTAAAGCCTGTCTCCAAGTTGGTACGCTCCTTTCTAAATTGCTGATTAATTTGCAAAACAGACATAACTCGCTGGTCAAAGTGACTTAACCCACCTAGGTGGGTGTAGGTATACCTCAGGGCGTTGAGAGGTGCAGAAAGATCCCCGGCAACCGTAGGCGCGGTCTTGCGGAGGACGAGCAATGGATAGCTCGCCGTCCGGACGTACGCCGTCCAGTGGGGGCTGAGGCCGAGTCGTCGATAGTGCGTAGTATTCCATGTGCACCTCAAAGAAATGTGTAGTAGTCTAGACTACTAGGGACTAGAACGCAAAAGGCAACTAAAGGAAACAGGTGAATTTTAGTCAGTAAAAGTTTGATACCTATTCTCGCGCTCTCACTCCTTCTTAGAGCAGAAGAAGTTATTGGACGACTTCCACCTCAAAAAAATAATACTATGCAGGTATAATTTATATGTATAACTACTTATACTATAATCAGGTATATTAACAGGTCCTTACTTATAATTTACCATTCAAACCTAGATAAAAAGTGGAGCCCTAACGTCTAACTGTCCCCGAACACGGGCCACAAAAAAAAAGCTACTTCAAATTTCTTTTTGATGCGGTCTTTTTTGTGGCTCGTGTGCGGCGGTGCCACCACAAAAAAAAACGCTTGAAGCCGCTTCAAGCTTCTCCGGCCACAAGCTGTCACGCGCTTCAGCTGTTTTTGCGGCGGCTTCTAGATTTTATTTGTGGCCGCTTCTAGCGTTTTTTTGAGGCGGCGTTTTTTTTTGAGGCCTTAATTCATGAATCCCCAAGCGACCACCGGTGGCCACGCATCTATTGTCTTACTATTGTGTCTCTAATTGACGGTATCTGAAGGGTTAAGACGCTTAATTTAAATAAATAGATATTAATTAATATAATTTAAATAAGCAGCTATTATCAGATTCTGTACACAAACAGCAATAAAACAGTTTGAATTAAGAAAGAACCTTATTTTTTTTTATATACCTACCTTTGGAAAACTAACAATTTCACACTAAGTACCTGCATATGATTAACAAAAGCTTATCTTATAAATGGTGTTATAAAATCTTAGCAATTTTTATAAATAGGACTGCATGTTATGAACATTAATGACTTTTGAATTATAAATTCAAAGTTTCCCGAATAGGTATAAAGCATTTTTTTTTTGTTTTACAATCTTGTTTGTTTACTTAAAGTTTAATTAAACTTCAAGCCTTCTTGTGTCGCTAATTGTGGACCCTATACACTAGGTACCTGTCGCGAAATACCGCGAAATCCAACCTAGTCTGCAAAATCTAAGTCTGCGAAATACTACCTAGTCTGCGAAATCCTACCTAGTCAGCGAAATCCTAACTATTAGATAATATTGATGCATCCTTATTCCTACCTCAAATCCAAAAGGAAATATTTAAGCTGCATATCTGTTGACATATTATGGTCTGCTGGTCTACCTAAATAACTCCATAGAGTCAGATGGCCTGGTCCACGTAGTAATTATAAGGATGCCGCCAAAACGTAGTAATTATTATACCTACCCAAATATTGACATGCTTAAGAACTACGTAATACACTATGAGAAGAATTTCTCGCGCGTAAACGTAAATTGAACTACCTACGTTATTTCAAAAATTCTTACCCCTGTTGTCATCGCTTGAGAGAGCACCACATCTCTGATTTTACTAACACCTTGTCTAAACACGACATACAACTGTGACACCGGTAGCATAAGAGTTATGTTTCACTAAACCCGAGGGATTATAACTTATCTAGAGCACGTTCGTCACAACACACTCAATTACCAAACATTTAATAGAAACTACCTTTAATAATTCTAACTAGTGGAGTTGCATACAATGTTTATATTGCCAGCTGGTTTTACGTAACGAGCCAAACATCGCCCTACAGGCAAGGAACACCGAAAACTGAACCCACTGAAAGATGTTGTAAGTATACGCATTCTATCGCTTATAGGAATGGAAGGTAGTCTCAATATTTTACTTTAGCGACATCTTTTGTCTAATAGCTGAACTTATTTTAAAAACTCAATTTGACGCCATCTATCTTAAAACTGTAGTACTAAATTTAAAGATAAAATTAGGCCTACTGTCTGTTATCATCTTTGAAAAATGCTCTTTCCTTACAAATTTAACAGATGGCAGCATTATTGATAGGACATTATTTTTATTCTAATGTAAGAACACGGAATAAAAAAAAGTAGATATTTTCCTATTTTTTCCTATATTTTCTGTTCTGTGTGTAAGAAGCATAATTATTATGATAGAAATACGAGTACCTACATTTTTCTTCTGAATTAATATAAACCTCTACCCGGTACTTTGCTAAAACTTATTTAGTTAGTTCCAACTTTTAGTTTCCGTTCGATACGATTGATCTAATGGTGTTGTTCAGCTCTCTGTGCGAATAATTTTGCGTCTCACTATGGCTCATGCAGGCTCATGCATCATTATGATTGTAGTTTTCTCAGAAAACTACAATCATGTAGAGATGGTCGTTCCAAATTCTGTGAATATATGTCGACACTGGCACCAATTGCCATAAATAAAAATTAAAAGAATAGAGAATGAGTGACGATCACGAAAGTCAATGTCATACGTATGTCAGTGTCAAAGCTGTGATTTTGTTTTGTTTTGTAGTAAAAAATCTAGAAAACTATTAAAAAAATTAATAGTAAAAAAAGATAAATTTGCAAAAATAAAAAAAAAGCGTTACACATATTCATAATGGTTAGAGTGTGGAAATTAGGTCTAATGAGTTACGATACAGCACTAAAAATTCAAATGGCCCTGGCTCGGAAACACTTGGATTCTGTAATGAAGGGTCAAGATGGTAACTTCGACACTCTGTTGCTCGCGGAACACAAACCCGTCTTCACTGTTGGTAAGTTGACCGACTATTTTCATAACATAACCTAAAAAGTCGTTTCGAAATAACAACCAAAAATTCCCTTAAAATGGTAACACACATGAATGTTTCTTGGCTCGTATCCCGTGGATTTCAAAACACCAAGTTATTACAGAAGAAATCCCACAATCATATCAAAATTATTATCCGAAGATCTAGATTATTTACTAACAGCGCTATGATTTTTAGGTATCAGAGATGACACATCAAAAGACGAGATCTTGAGGCTTCGTGGCCTTGGAGCAGAATTCAGAAAGACTAACCGTGGTGGCCTCATCACCTTCCATGGCCCCGGCCAGCTTGTTGCATATCCTATTTTAAATTTGAAACACTTCAAGACAAGTGTTAAATGGTATGTTCAGAGCTTGGAAGAGACGGTTATCAAGCTCTGTGATGAATTAGGTAAGTGACTTTTTTACTTTATTCTTTCTTTATCCTAGTTTTACTCTTGTATCCTATCCCACCATGCTTTGTTTCTAAAACAAAAAATTGGCTATGGGAGTCAAAAATACTGTCACTTTCAACCAGGTAAACAGTTTTCACAATTGATCATTTGTTCTAATGAGAACCTGCCTCTCTATCATATGATGGTATTGGGTATAAATAGGAAAGGAACTCTTTAATTCATGGATCCCCAAGTGAAGCATTAGTGCATCTATTGTATTACTATTGTGTCTCTAATTGACGGTATCTGAAGAGTTAAATTAATGACAAAGCTACTGTACTACTTATTTTTTAATATGATTCTCTAAATTATTGTAAAATGCTAGTATATTACCTAATTTTATATTCTAGCTGACATGTTGAGCCTACCATACAAGTCTCACCTGATGGTAAGAACAGATGTGATTAGTGATGGATCATACTTGCCTGGAATTAATCTATTCACTCCTGAGACCCCTAAGTTGTAGTTGTCAGAAAATACAGACTCCGGCAGGGCTTTCCACTCCTTAACAAATGCCAGCCTAAAGTCTATAAAATCATATCCTGCACCAGCATTCCTAGTAACTTAAGTATTTATCTACTTAGTTCTACTTTCCCTTACAGGAATAAAAGGCAACAGATCACCTTACACTGGAGTATGGGTAGATGATAATAAAATAGCAGCCATAGGTATCCATGCGTCCAGGTATGTGACAACTCATGGCATCGCAATCAATTGTGACAACGATCTGTCATGGTTCAACAATATCGACCCTTGTGGCATTGAAGATAAAGGTGTTACTTCACTTAGTGTTGAGTCGGGAATGAAATGCACTGTTGACAAAATTACACCACTATTTCTAAAATGCTTTAACAAAGTATTTGACTGCAAAACTGAAGAAATGGATCCACAGAGTCAACAAGAGATTTTGAACGGGGTTTATAATAATCTACTCATGCAAAATGTTGTATCCTAGACAATTATATCAACAATACTATAAGTTTTTTTGTTAGAAATTGTTGCATATTACTCGAACGAGTTAGAATCTTTTAGGAAAAAATGATCTAGTTAGTGTTATTATTTATTATAAATTGCTGTTATGAGTGGCTAAATGGATATTCAAATAAAAAATATAGTAAATTTGTACAGTTTATTTCATTTCTTATTTAAATGAAAAGTAAAATAAATAGATAAATTAAAAATTAATTTAAATAAATAAAGAGAAATCTCAAGTTGGGTTAAGAGAAACAGAATTTTGACAGTTAGTTTACAGAGTACAAAGTGTGCATTTCATATTTCATCAAAACCCAACTGAAAGTTCCAAAGTCATACTAAGCATTTTAGCACAAGATCAATAAGGTAACAGTATATTTACAAATTGTTTTAGTAATGTTTTCATGATATAAAATGTTTACCTCAAACTGTAATTAAAAATATGAAATATATGATTAACATAGTGTTAAAAAAAATGCAAATAGTTGTGACTATGATTACTCTTATTATAATAATGAATTGCCCTATTATCTAACATTACCAATGTAGTTGGTTCAGAATAATCCCCTAAAATTTAATCATGATGAATAGCAACCTTAATCATTTTTCAGGGATTATTCCAAACATTATTTTGTAACTACTGATATGATGAGTAAGTACTCAAAAATTGTACAAAAACTGGTCATCTAACTTAACCATCGTAATAAATGCATTGTCTTAAACTGTTAAAATTATCTAATTAAATGCAATAATTACCCTTTAAACTGCAGTATGAAGGGAACAAAAGTAAGATTTGATAAGGTGATTTTATCTACTCATACACCTACTTAAAATTAATAAATGCTTCTAAATGCAATAAATTATTCCTAAATTAAATGCAAATCACGCGGTGGTTACAACAATCATACCAAACATTAGACGTCAAGTCATTTCCCGAATCTATACACCACGAAAATATTCACGGAACTAAAACTAAATGGACGGATATTGTCTGAGAATAAGTTGTTTACTGTTGTGTTCGTCAGTCATTTGTATCACATGTCCGTCGATACAAGACAAGCATTGGAACCATCATGTTTCCTATGTGTCGAGACCAACGTGAACATAGCCTCTAACTTTATGCACGCCTACGACATGTGCTTGGGAGGTGCGAGCCACTTGCGCATGTAGTAGCAGAAGATGGTGGCGATGTACAGCAGCACCAGCAGGGCACACGCCACTCCCAACAGCAGAACTGACGCCTTGCTGGGGCACGGCTCCACGATCGTCACTGTTTTTTCTGGAAAAATAATTTATTGATTAGGTCAATGTTTAATTGATGGATAGAAAAAAGAAAGTTAGAAAACCTAGATGAAATTTAAAAAAAGAAAGAATAGATTCAAATTCACCAGAATATGTACCTCCATAGTTCGCTTCAGACGCCACACCACCAGGCTTGTCAGAACGCAGGAAGTCCGTGCTCTGTCGCTCGTCACCGAAGTCAAGCACCAAGATCTCCTGCGAGATGTTCATGTCCTCCTCCTGACTGTGGGCCTCATTGGTCTCGTTGTGGGGCAACGAACGCTTCTTTCTGCCCCAAGACTCCAAAGAATCGCGACCCCATTCGCACACCGCCTAAAGACATTTAAATGTTAAACGACGTGTCATTTGCATAATTTCAGCGTGACTAATTGAATTAACCGTTGCTAATAGTCACGTAAAATAAAAAAATGCGAACACCCATTCCACCATTTTTTTTTAAATTGTGCGTCACTCACCGGTTCGCAAGGTCCAAGACAATACTTGACGTTACATTGGAAAATAACTCCGTAGGATTCGGTGAACCTGAAGGCCTCGTACACAGACTGGAGAGCGTTGCCGTCTGGAGTGAATGCCGGGAAAATCGATGGATCCAAGGGACATCTAGAAATAAAAAATGGATTACAAAAGAGTTCTCAAAAAGGAAAAATGTACCATAAGAGAAGAAAGTTACAAACCCTTCATCATCAATAATCGGGAAAGTGCTCTTAGAATCCTTGGCCATAGCGACACAGCTGCGGGCGAAGATGCCATAAGGAGCTGAAAAATAAAAAAAGAACGTTAGAAACCACACAGAATTTGCTTAGAACGTTATGTCTAAAATAGTGGATATGCTTACTGTCTTCGGGGATCTCGATGCGGAAGGTAAGCCTGTCTCCAATGCGGACGGTCTCCACCTCGCGTTGGCGGGCGTCCAGGATGCGGATGCGTGGAGGAGGCGCCTCCGGAGCGGCAGTGATGGAAATCATCTCCGGATCTCTGTCATACAACCCAAAAGTAAAAATCTCGTCGTGACAGATACTAAACCCAGTTCTACTGAGCTTGTTTTACTAAAATATGCAATTTGAATTTGTTTATTGCTTTGTATTTCAACAGCCATAGCGCAGGGGTATCATCATGTATGCAACAGTGCCATAATGCTGCCCTTTTCACGGCTATCAAGGCTCTTCTAAATTCATTAAGAATACGTATAAACAGATGTTCGTGTTAAATTGCTCATCACGTCCACCAGCCGTATCTTGCTGATGTGAATCTAATTGTTACGTGTTTACAATGCAACAACGATATTAGGTCGATGGAATTTCAAATTGTCTTGGCATGAAGGCATGTCGAAACAGCTCCCGTTTTTCATATTACTGTAACATATCACGTAGCTTGTCTCTTGACGCGAACGAATAAATTATACGGTAAATTCTTGAACTTTGCATTTTTGCGGTACCTTACCGACTTCATGAATGAAGTATAGGTATATTCAAAAACCAGCTCACGATAAATTGAAGCGATACTATGTGAACGTTCCACTGACCTGATTGGTACCATTCCAAATGTGATGTTCTTCGAACTCATGTCGTATGTGCACTTGACTTTGTAGATCTTATCCGCTTTCGTCATTACTACGCTGTGGTGTTGCAGGACAACAGTGTTTGAATACACTCCGGTCTAAAATAATAAAAAAACATGATTTATGAATTCTTGAATCTCTCTTCAAGCCCAGTTTACAATACACATCGATCTAGGCAGGAGTACTTACGACACTTTGAGTATTGCAATCCTGGCCAGCCATGGTGAGGTCGAGACGGAATAGGTCGCTATTGACAACGTCAATATTGCAGGTCTCGGAGCGCCCCAAAGCATAGATACGTCCATTGAACGGCTTGTTTGTACGCACTTGGACTGCGATCCTTGTGTCCTTGCAAAGCACTGATACTGTAAAGACAAAATAAATGTAGAGCACATAACAAACATTCGTAAAACAATAGAAATCTTATGTCGAGACGTACCGTCGTAGCAAGTTCCAGTTTTGTCGCAGTTGGCATCGTTCCTTGTTAAGTTGCTAGTCATGTTCGGGTCTTGTTGGTGCTCAATCGTTACCGGGAGTTCGCCAGGCGGGTTGGCGTTGCTAGGCGGCTCTGCAACAAATATTAAAAGGTTAAACACGTGCAGATAATTCTACGACTAAACAGAAGACCAAGAATGCAGCAAATTACAGACACGAGTCTGGTCAATAAAGCCTGATAAATGCATGAATCCCGGGTGCTCGTTTGTACGCATGGCGAAACCCTGATTAGACAGAAGCAACCGTACGTGCGCTGCGTGTATTATAATAATCGAATCAAGATTGCTACAAGGTACTGCGGCGTACGCGGTGATTCTAAATGTAACCTACCCGTGCATCGTACCTAGTTGGTGCAATTACCGTCCCCTAGGTAATCCGAGCCTTGTAAAAACAAGGAAAGGAAGAATAGCTAAACAGCTATTCTGGTTTTTCGCACGCAATCACTAAGACTAGCATTCAAAGTTCTCATAACCTAGAAATCTATTGTTCGCTTTTTACTCGTCTTAAATATAAATGATTTTACAGAATGCATTTTAAGTGGGGCTCGTAAAATATGAAATTAATTAGATTATCGGTGATACCTAGTTAACGAGCTTTTCGATCGTGAGTAAATCTGCCCATCACTTAAGAGCTCCAGCAAGCATGTCATTGCTATGGTTGGTTGAGAAACGTAGGTGCTAAAAACCTAAACAAGAATTCTCAAAGATTTATCTGAAAGTGTTCGAGAAACAAAAGAACTTTCCATTCATAATTTCAGCTGAAGCGGAAGACACCTCAAATTGGTTTCAGGAACATAAGACACAACAGTAGAGAAATCGTTGTGGCAGCTGGCGTAGAAACCGTTCCGAATCGATTCGTTAGCAGTGCCAATGTCTGGATACATTCACGACCGTCGCCTGGTCAATAATAAGGTGACGTAAACAAGATTTGGGCCGTTGACCGCTAAGTGTTGGACAAAGGCGAATCTTATTCGCCCACGGCTTATCCGTCGCCAAACGCCAAGCCATTGGCCGTTTATGGTACGGCACTATGGACAATAGAGGCTCAAAAAGATGAATGAAATGTTGTAGAGCAGAACTCGGGGAAAAGAAAATGGAACAAATTTTCTGTCAGTAGTAGATATAAGTGTACGTACAATAGTGCTGAAGAAATATTTAATTCTGCAGCTATGTAAAATGTTTTCAGAAGTAAGCCTTCAGAAATTATAGGTAGGTATCGAAACTTACGAGGTTAACAAATTATGTCAAGACATATGCCTGCAAAGATAATTCTCTGATTCTGCAATGAAGATGCTTTACAAGGACGAGATAGAACCTTACATATATAATCATAGGTTAGGATGGCACCATCCAAGAATTCAAAAAAAAAAAATTTGAAACAAAAAGTGATTGTAACGAAAGTCGTTGTAACATAGAAAGTTTAATCGATTTTATATCTCACCGAGCTATTAAACTTAAATAACTTAATGCAACAAAGAACTAGTTGAAAATTCTTGAATAAAATGCCAATTGCCCGTTATTTATGGAGGTGAACATATTCAGCAGAACTTCGCGTCGATTTCAACTGTCTATCGTAATTTACATGTTGATGCCGAAGCCATCATTACGTTAATGATACCCGTATGGACTATGAATAGATGCGCCTACAATATTCCTGTTTGAGCTACATGAAGATGATTTATGAGATACGACGAAACAATCAAGCAGACGTGTGGCGACTTAAAAATACTAAGTTATTTGTTTAAGGTATATCACTGATTTATCTTGAGTGAGATATCCTTTAGGCATTCTCTAATAAAAAAAAACATCATAAAAAATAACAAGGTTATTTCAAAATCTGTCCATTCCGGAGATCGTGCCTGTTTCCGAGTCTCGGAGTCGATGACACTGCAGCAACAACGGCCAGCATATTTGCAACGCTTCAACGACTTGTAAAAAACTTATCAACAACTTCCCACGCTCGCCTTAACTAATGTTCTGCTCAAACAATGACGATGCAAGCTTACGTGTTTAATATGCGATTATGTACGAATATGGAATATTAAAATCTCACTAAGTATAATCTTCTTGCTTGCTGGGAACAATGAAAATCGTAAGGAAATCTCACGCATGTGCTGATTCTTACTATCGAATTCGATCTTTTTTTTTTTATTGACCTTTGTTGTCTTAGTATTTTTTTAATTATGCATAGACTCGCGTTTGACCACTATCTCATCTGATGGTAAGCGATGATGTGGCTGACGATGGAGCACGCTTGCTTAGCAGTAGCCTTACTACTAGATATAACTCCTTGACTTAAAGACCCCTAGGTTATATACTACTATAGCTCCTGATATAATAATACTCCGGCAGGGATTTCAACTCCTTAGCTGAACGCATAATGAATGTGTTCCCAAAACGCTTTGTACGTATGAGTGAGATGCCCACATTGTCCACTGAAGTACCGATGGTGCAACGCGGCGCTGTAGGTACGTCTTAAAGTGCCAAGGAAATAAGATCAGTTTCAATTGCCCAGGCTTTATCTTCACAGAAATGGCCGAATATCAACAATTTCTCCGACTTACCTACATTTCGTAAGTAGGCTCCGCTTCGTTTTTTATATGAACTCGGTTTTACAAAAAAAGATGAGATCCGTTGTCGTTTTCCTTTTTTCGTTTGTGGCTAAATTTGTTCACAGCTTGTCGCTAGATTAGGTTGAGATTAGACGTGGCCGCGTTCAATAACAGATCTTAGTCGTTTTATAAGAACAAAATGACTTTGATAGCAATCTCTAAACACTATGTAGAAGCTGATAACAAATCAAAGGGGACAAAGCACATTTATTTCTCATTTAGGTCTCGAAGAATTTCCAGCAAATGATCCGTTGATTTCCTTTCAAAGGAAGGTAAATATTTATACCCATAGAAGCGTCATTTGATTAATGCAAAAAAGCCATACAATATCATAGCTCAAGAGTAGAAAAAATATGGTATTAAAGCAGTATGAAGCGGTCGCGTGTTCGGAAGTGTCCGCTTAAGGATATAACGGTCCCACTGGATATCAAGACAGGGTTCCGTATGCAATCTTGTTACTGAGAAGCAATGCCGTTACCTTGCCACTAGATTGTCGACGCCAGCAATAAACTTGTTTACCTATTTACTCATAACACACGATTTTCAACACGAGACAACCTGCCGAACTAAATAGATAAGCGAATCAAATCGTTTATATAGAAAGTGCGCACATAGATACATATTAATGTACTTAATAAGTACCAACATTAATCTCTGGTGCAGTGTGCCAATTTTCGAAACAGCATTTACCGGATTAACCCTTCAGATACCGTCAATTAGAGACACAATAGTAAGACAATAGATGCGCGGCCACCGGTGGTCGCTTGGGGATTCATGAATTAAACCAGCAAGCAACATTTCAAAACTAGAGATATTCATTGAACGTTTAAAATCGAATAAATATTCATGAACGAGTATATTTGACAGTAACGCCGTATTTTCAATTTGTCTAAATCGTTGCATAAATTCAATTAAGTATTCGATTAGCAGCATGCGGTGCGCGGGCGCTGACCCGGCGCAGGCGCATGTACCGCGCGCGGGCAAGGCCGCCCAAGGCCGTTATACTCCTACTATTGCTGTTATAAACGACGCGCTTCAAATTAATTACCGACATTTTAATTAGCATTTACTTGACAGATCAAAGGCTATCCAAACGATGAATGGTCGCAAAAATGTCATGGAAAGTATAAATACAGATACAATTTTAACAAGCCCGATCCTATCATGCGCTTACCTACATAAATGGAAATTCTAATGAATACCCACCGCCTACAATACATATACATAACTTGCATCTCGAACTAATTGACAATTCCATTAGCCATTAAAATCTCGGTGTGTGTGGCTTTCTAGTGGTTGGTTGGTTCCATTTCCTCGTTATACGACCTCTGGGCTGCATTTTCTTAACGATTAACGCACTAATTTATATAATTTCATGAAAGGGAAATATTAAAATTTCAAATGTAGTTCATAACATACTTTAAAGTAAGTTCTAAGTGATTTTCTTAAGAGAGCCATATTTCCCGTGTTCTATATCCGTCACGTCCATTATCTCAGATTTAGGGCTGCACGACGCGGAGCCGAGTTCACGGGCGCCACAAAAAAATCTATTCAATTTGTGTATGACCACCGTTATGAGAGCACGCACGAACGCCGCCGGTCCGCCGCGGCCGCTGCCGCCTCCGTCCCGCATACAATACCACTCTCTTTGTTAGTTTTTGCACCAAAATGCAGCGACTGTTATCATGACTCGGCACATTCTGTCATTGTAAACATAACTAACGAAATTATGCTAACGTATCATCGACAGCGGTGCGGCTATTCACTGTGAATACACCAATTACAATGCTAAATAGATACCGTCGAACAAGGTTCCGCTTGATCAGTTCTGTAATGAATATCACTTTTATCGAATATATTAGTGTAGCCACGTGCATCCGACGAGAGCCGTTTTTACTGCAGTGAATCAGTTTATTGATATCGTGATGTAACAACAATAGACTTTAACCCTTCAGATACCGTCAATTAGAGACACAATAGTAAGACAATAGATGCGCGGCCACCGGGTGTCGCTTGAGGATTCATGAATTAAACGTTTCCATTTTCTGCTGAACTTTAGCGCATCATAATATTTCTGACAAAATTCGTCCGATATGTCTTTCAGATACTTAAATAACAGTTCCCGTAATATCTCCGGTATTATTATATTACAGTTCCTTATTTCGATCATCAGATAATCTCGGATCTGTGTAATTATGTTTAGTCTATTATAGAGGAGGAAATGCAAGGGATCGAGTTTCTTGTAACGGTATCACTGCGGGAAAATACCTTGAGTAGCCGCTGCTGATTATATTATGTGTGTTTTGTCCTATACAATGAAAAGCCGGCCGTCTGATGCCAATCTTAATGCCATAACACGGCTTTACGTAATGGAGTAGCAAGCATCCCGCTCGCTTATAGCGGAACACCTTGAAATTATCCCTAACAAGGTATCTGCAGTTAACTATTACTTAACAACAACGTTTCTCCCAAACATGTTTTTACATGAACCACATTTAGTATCTATGCGTAGTTACAGCTATAGGAGTGGAATCCCCTACCAAAGTCTGTGTTTATATACCTAAGACCTAAGGAGTATTTAAAACAAAAGTGAATAGTTTAATTTTAGGCAAGCGTGCTCCATCGTCAACCACATGGCCTCTTACCACCAGGTGAGATAATGGACAAGCGCGAGCATATCAATAGTAAAACAAAAACCACCGCGATGAGTTTCATAAAGAACATCTATAAAAGTGAACACCCGTCTACTGTCTTCATCCGAAAGTTACAAGCTATGTAGTCACGATCTATTCCTTATAACAACATGGCAGAGCATTATTTTCTCTTAACAGCCAGCATCATCTCCCCGTACTCGTAGTTGCAAATCGATTGTATCGGTTCGATCGAGCCAAGTCAACTCGATTAAAGTACATCGAACGCTTTTGACCCTGACCCTGCAGCATGCGGCGTGGCGTGAGATATGGACTCGCCAGTGTTTACGTCTTGTTAGGAGCGCAGACTTCGTACTCCAAGATTCATGCTCTTAACTCTTCGAGAGCTACAGACTAACGCTTTTAGGAAATGCAGTTACGTTTCCCTCATAGAAAATGCATCAGCACATTTATCTAAACTTGTTTAACAGTATAAATCTGTAGACGTCCATGGAGTTGGTATTGATGTGCCGATCAACGTTAGGTTTATGAGATGACGGTTAATCTATTCGATTACCTACATTTTCTTTTAATGCTAATACAATTTCTAACAGTTAAACACTGCACAGTAGTGGAGTACGGTGGTTAATTCGCGACGTTCGCTCACACCATTCTGTTTCAATGTTTAATCTGATAAAGTGGCAAAAACAATCTGTATTGTGTGTATATTATTTCTCACGACTACCGTACGTAGGTGAGAATTTATTCAGCGCCGAAGCTGCTGAGCAACGTCTGACAATTAACTTCCGTTGCTTTAGCGTGCCCTAATGGCGTTATTATCGAGATTTGCATCGCTTTATTGTTTAAAAAATATTGATAATAAGTCCCTTCTACGTTTAAGCCGTCACTAAAACTTATCACCACGTCTGATTGTAAATCTTAAACGCAGAAACCTTAGTTAGTTAACCAAATGAGTTATATTAATGAAGCAACATCGTTATCTAGTAGATAGTGTGCTGCATCAATCTGGCGCGTCGTCGTAAAACATGACCATGACGTCAGCAAATACGTATCCCGTTGCCCACTAACGAGGTCCAGTAATAGCATTATATATTCTGAATAAAAACTACGCAGAGTTATTAGGCGCTAAAGTGATCGGACAGCGTTCCTTCCACGGAAACTCAAGCCGTTACAAATGGACCACACACCGATCGTGAAAGTACAATTCATCTTTTGAGATTAGATTGTTCGTCTTCTTAGCTAAACGCTATATATCTTGAATAGTCATAAACACAAATCTTATTTTATGCCAAATCTAAGTAACGATCTCGAGCACTAAGTCGGTCACCGCAAATCACCGCTGCTAATGTCGCACTACATTGCCCAAACAACAGATCTCGGAAATAAAAAGAAATCACATGCTTCTGGTGGAAAGTAATACTTTTTTAATCCAATTTTGTGGCAAAACGACATAAAAATAATTTAAAAAATGGCTGATAATTTCCAACTTTCTACGAAAGCGCGTTAATACCGACTGCCGTGTAACTGTATCGGACGTTGCACGTTGCGCTGATTACGTTCTTCACAAAAACCGTTCGCATGCCTTGCCAATGTGTTATTATTGAGCCGTTTGCATATGTGTTTTATCGACATACATGTGATTTTATATTGCTATGCCACACTTTGTCATCATCAAGACTACATGATACATGTTTTGTTTTTAATCTGTACATATAATAAATCTGTAGAAAAGTTTTAGTTGTGCGTATCACGTAAAAGGTACGAAATCGATGTAGATATCTTTGATATATTAAAATTGCGTGTAACTTGATATATTACTTAGACATCAAATCGGTTGACTATATCAAAAGGTATAAGAATTTAAAGTGTTCAAGAAGTAAAATATCACACCACAAGCAAGTTCGCCGAGTCAGCTAGTTCTTAATATTTTTTTAAATATTTAAGACACAATGAAACCATAGATCAACAATAACTCAGCGCTAGAGCAACTTAATTGCACCTTTTTCTCAACATTAACCTAATACGTCACAGCGAAGCTTCCGCTTCCTGAGCTTACAAAATAAAAAGCTGCCTCGTAAATAAACGTGATTTATGATATTCGGTTAGTCTAACGCTAATTGTAAGTGATCGCTTCTCTTTTATTTGTACGATCGTTTTTGCTCAAAATAACTGAACAAATGATAGCATGCTCGCTGCACACGTAAAATATAAATTAAAGTTTTAAAACAGAACTAAGTAATAATGACTTAGCTCAGAAAGGTTTTTAAATTTAAAAACCTCTACTTTAGCACACGAGGGTAATGGTAATGGTTACCTCTTACCTGTAACTTTAGTTAATAGAGGTAAAAGACGGTGCAAGACCAAATGAAATTGGCAAAGAGCTGGAATGAAGCAATTATTGAGCTAATGACGTAAACGTTTACGCCAATCACTTAACTGACTATTTACGATAGTTTCTCACATCATTAATACTCGGTACTTGGCTACACTGGTAACCATATCGGTACAGGGACAGTTTAACCAGTTTATTCGTACTAAGAAATATATAGTGACATACAAATTGCTTTCAGGTAGTTACCGTATGCTTGTATGGACTACGCGAAGGTAACGTGTAAGAAATATTAATCATATCCTCTTTGCGAATTTAATGGCATATTAACGTCAACGTACATCGCAGTTTTATATTTTACGATGATAAGTTTGACAGCACAATGGAGCTAGATTCCATGAAGCTACTGTTGTTGAGTATTTAAATAATGAAGTACATATCGTGCGTTAGTTGAGTAATGCAATGTAACGTGTGTTATTTACATTTGAGCGCGTCGCTGCCCGCGAGGGTGAACGCTCCAAGCTCGCTGCTCGCCAGTGTGCTGGTATAGTGGCGAGTAGCGAGCTAGGTACAGAGCTAGCCTCTCTAATTGTGGACGATTATTGCAAGGTGTCATTAACAAGGCCGACGTTCCTACTCCACTTTCCTATCTAAGACATATTCCATTTATACAAACAGCCGTTCTATGATTTACATTCTCGCAAATATTAATATCATGTTTTACAACTTGTAACTCAGTTACTTTACTAATATTAAAGTCGAGTTTAAAGCTGCTTGTATCGTGTTCGCAATCTTAACTAAGTAGTTTATGTAAATACATAGATAATCTTTGAGATGTTGAATAAAATATAACGATGTTCGATAGTATCGAGCGGTCTCCGTCATAGCGGCGACTGAGAACCTCCCACAGAAAATATAGCGCTATCAACAGGGACTACTAACAATAAATACGTCAGCAAAATACACCGGCCGCGATCTCTTCCGTAATTCAGTTCTAGATGGCCGGCTTCCGTCAAATATACGACTAAATAATAAGCTATATTCCCCGTAGTGGCCGTAAATAACATATTGTATGTGTTTCCGTCAAACTTAAAGTATATGCATTCGCATAGTTCCACTTTCTGCGTAAATTGCATTCTTTATGACAGCCGGGCCAGCGAAATGTAACGAAAATATACTTAACTATTACCTATACTTTTGATAATACAGCATTATGTATGGACATTGCATCAAGAACGTAACGCAAATTTTTTAACTACCCTAATTTGTAGAAGATGCGCGATAAAGTTAACTCTAAGACAATTTTTCAATTAAACTACTCCAACTACTGAGCAGAACCAAGTAGCTATATAATTTAAAATTAATAAGAAATAGGTAGTTAAATAAAAAAGTTTATGTGAGCTTTTACATTCATTATTACTCCATATTTTAAGATGATTAAGGCTCAGACGAGAAACAGCATCGCGGTGCATCATCTCGCGTGATCATGCAATTATGTATTGCCCATATGAAGTCATTACAAGATTTTAATTTAAACCTAGTATTATTTTCCCATTATCAAAGAGTGACCGACCATAATACTAAAAATATAAATAAAACATTAATGTCACAATGTTGTGTTTTACAGTTTTTTTGAGTCATCGAAGTGGTTTGTTCAGTTTTTAGATGTCTACAATTTACTACGGCGCAGCGTGTACCTGATGTATCTCGGCGCCTGCTCAGGCGCAGCTAGGACCGACTTTAAATAAAACAATGTTGTTATCATTATAACTTCGGCCCAGACTTCGAACTGGGTTAGTGTTGCAAAATACATGTTAAAGATTTATGTATTACCATTTACCTTCTCGAAAATAGGACCATAAGAAAGTTAACGATTCTCGTAAAACAGTTCTCTCTATCGATGCAATTACAGTTATAGGAACACCAGGCGTTCATTTACTTACACTCTATTTTAAGTATTCTTTCTAATAATTCCTAAGATTTTATGTTGATATTTTACAATGTACTTATTTTAAATAAAAATATGCCAAGGTAATTCTTCTTTTTTCAAGAGAATCGTTATCCTCTTTCAACGAGAGTCGGGTAAAAACAGATTAAGTCATTCTTTCTCCATCATCCCAAAAAAAAAGAAAGATACTCACTCTCGCAGAAGTTTTCAAAGTATTTCCCAATCGGTTCACCGTCGTCTATAAGCGGTCTCTCAGCGTTCAGGTAGGCCGAGGGTCCATCGGGCAGGGTGTGGTGATCCAGATGGTACAGCCTGCAGTTGTAGGCAGCCGAATGGGGAGGGCCCATGTACAGGTACGAGCGACACAGGAACTCCGATTCTATTTCGCATGCGAGACGGCAAGCCGCTTCGGATGTCACCTGAACGAATACAAAATAGATGGCCATATTAAAGATAACATCGGTGACTGATTCATTATCGTTTATTCATTGTAGCACCCACGCAAATGGTTGTAGATTTATTTAACACCTGTAGTTAGTAAAGGTGAAAGAAAATGCATAATGTTGACCATAAAAACGACAAGGTATAGCATTGGCAACTAGGTATTGATTGAGAGCAGTGATGGCTGAGTGGTGATGGCTCCGACTTACGAGTTGTAGGTTGCGGGTTGATACCCTGCTAGGCGCATTACTTTGTGTAATTTATTTCATTACCACTGCTCTCAAAACGGTGAAGGAAAACATCGTGAGGAAACTGGCATGTCCTAGAACCAAGATTTCGAAGACATGTGACCTTCACCAACCCGCACTGGGCCCGCGTGGCGGATTACAGCTCATTCTCTCTCTTAGAGAGGAGGCCTGATTCCCAGCAGTGGAAACATTATAAAGGCTGGTGATGATGATGTGATGAGGTATAGCATACACGATTCAGTGGGCTTTGAATCGATTTAAAAAATCTCTTCTATCTGAAGTCTGAGTTGCCTGAGCTTCACTCATAGAATCATTTGTAGGTTCCTATCCGCAAGAAGCGATTAATCACTGTCGTAACTTTATAACGATTGCATACGAAAGTTAAGTTAATTGCAACGTCTTCCTTCTTGATTATATACAAGTGCACACGATTTAACCTCTGCCACTCCTCGTTAAACCAGTGGGACGCGGAAAAGGATGCACTTGAGGTCGGAACCTATTCAGGCGACAAGATAAATTTATTAGTGACTATCACTTATGCCAGGTGATTTTGCATTTGTAAAACAGCCGAGATAGAAATCATAAAGCCATCTCGAGATAGCAACGCAGAAATCATTAAAGGTACAATAAAACACCATCCATATTTCTTCCCTTATCCAACTGAAACGTTAATAGGTGACTGTCAGCAGAGTGCCTTTTTCATCTTGCATATCATGTTACAAATAGGGCCTCAGAATATTAATTGCACCATGACAATTACTTACCGAGACGTTGGGCGAAAGTGATTCTTATTCATACTCACATAGAGGTTTAATTGGAGTGGTAGTTACCTGTAGCTCCTTGTCGGTGTAGTAGTGTAAGCCGGCGTACTGCGCCACCTTGTCCTCGGCCACGCCGACGCGCGGCGCGGTGAACACACGCTGTCCCTTGCACGCCTGCGACGCCTTCAGGCACAGGTTCTGCACGACCACACACCGACCAAATCACGTCAAATAACACACAACAATGGTAATAACGTTAACTGAATACATGTTTATTTTCACGAGCGTTCAAACGGACCGCATTACTATTGTGATTGCTTTCTCTGAAGCCGGTCCGAAGCGCCACTTCGAGTCATTTAAAGCTAGTACGAAATAAATGAGCTAGCCTGGTAAGTACTAGTTCGGCCGTTTTCTTGTGTCGTGTATTGTAAAATATGAGAAACTGAGGAATGGAAATCTTATTTTATGATGTCAGGTTAAATTGCTTTAATAATTTAGACCTGAAATATTGCGCCGTAGTTAAATGCAAAGTTTTCTGTTTTCAGATTAGTCTGGGCGTTAAATGGTTTACTTAGATATGTAATGGGAACTTGTAGGCTTGAAGTTTGTTGATAGTAATGTGTGTCGTGTGTTTTACCTCGAAGTAATCGGTGCCGGGCGTGTCCACTAGTTGCACGAAGTGTTGCGCCGTGCGCCGGTCCGAGTCGCTCAGCGAGCACCGCATGCTGCCGTACTCATACTCCGCTGAACGGCACGGGAACTTTTTCTATTTAAAAAGCATGCAATTATTTAATAACAGCACATAATCTATATTCTTCTACCTTCTCTTCTATAGCTACATCTTCACTAAAATTATAAAGAGGTAAAGTTAGTTTTTTTGGTTTGTAGGAGGAAATGTCTGAAAGTACTGGTCCGATTGGTAAATTTTTTTCACTGAAAGAAAGCTGCTTTACTCCTGAGTGACACATTTTATGCACGCGGGCAAAAACTAGTCTAATATGTAAATATCTCGTGTCACAAAGTAGTCTCACTCCTCCGAAACAGCTCCAACGATTTTAATGTTTTGGTAGATAGGACAATCGTAAACTTAATAGCCACATGACAGAACATCACTTGAGAACGGCTCGAACAATTTGGCGGTTTTTATTTTGTGTTGTTGATTGTCAAGACAAGGTTTACATTAAAAATCTTTTGAGAAAATCGTTCGGAAAGTCGGAAATTGCACCCGAGAGAAGCCGGGGCGCCAGCCACTAGCACCTACTAATTAATATTATTTTTATCTATTTAACCTATGCAAAGTAGTGGTACATTATAAGTGTGAATGTTAGTTTTTTGTTGGTTTTCACTTTCACACCTTAACCACTCCACTGATCATCAATAAAAAAGCTAAAACCAAAGAAACTGCGAGCAAAACGTAGTATAAATAATATAAGTAGCTTCAACGTTCAGCTAGCATTTAATTCCAAATTTAAATAATTAATTAATTTAATTTTGGCTCAGTGCTTAAATGTATATTAATTAAATTAATTTAATATACATTTGAACACTAAATCCTTCTGTATACCCTTTTTGTGGATGAAGTTTTAATAAATAAATAATTAAATTCCGAACAAATTATGGTCGGTGCTCAGTGCTACATATTTTGAAGAATAATTCATGAGAATGTAATATTACAAACTTCTAGTAGGTAAACGGTAAGGTTGTATATATAGGTACCAATTAATTTTAAGATCAATTGCAGTTCTCTATAATCATACTAAATGAGCAGTTTAAACGAAATGCATCAACTATCCACTATGTAAATATGCAACTCTTGAGTATCACTTACCCATAAATGAAAAGATTACAAAGTACGGATCACAGACTTATGTTTACGGAGATGCCTCCTTATTGTATCAATTTATATAATGACAGCTTGTATAAAAGCATGATACAATGTTGGGTTACTACATCACAATGTAAAGAAAACTTTCAATAACCTTGTTGTCGAGATTTTAAAGGAACCCTCTATCATTGGGTTGGTATCTCCAGTGCCACTGCAAGTAGGGCAAACAATAAATATAAATTGAATAGATAAACACTAAATTGCAGCGAGGCGATGTTTTCTTAAAGCCTCGTAGATAACCGCGCGATGCGACACGCCCTGAAAGACAGCTAACGGATACGGAATAATCTATGACTCTGAGATGCGTCCTCAAAATCCCAATGCCCCAGAATTTTGGTTATTTAAAACATAACTGCATCAAACTTGTTGGTATCCACTTCTGCTTCATTCGATAGTTTGATTTGAACTGCGTCACAGCAGACGATATCAGCAAGCAACCATATCCGTTACCATTTTAAAACAGCAACGCTATACGATTGGAAGATAGGAAGAGCTGGTTTAGAATAAATAGAAAATATAAGTTACCTCGTTAAGACACGCGGCGAGACAAGCTTCTTTAGTGGAGGTGTAGATGACGGAGTTGTCGAGGCCGCGGAGCGCCTTGCCGGGCACTCGCTCGAAGGCCCAGGGCCTCAGGCACACGCTCTCCGTGCGCACTTGTAGCTTCACCATATAGTACGTGTTCACCGAGCGCTGCAACAACACCCAACATTAATCTCACGTCGCACCTCTCCCTATCATTATCGATAATGCACTCAGATAAAATTAACCCATTATAAATTGAAATACGACTGCACCAATGACTTGATTCTAATAAAACAGCTCTCATTTGCTTGAAGCTGTTGTTTATTGGCGCATATTTTCACTTTAATTTCATTCATTCAAAATAAGCAGCGCAGCCGGTGCTCGCCGCATCGTTTCACATCGTATATTTACAAGCAGCACCGTTCATTAGGCCTGAAAGCGATTAAACTGTCTAACGTTTAGCTGAACAGTTATCTACAATGTAGCGTGGCTGGCTGGCTGGCCAGTTAGCTACCCTAGGACACGTTGACCGATTTCATCTGAATTGTTAATCCAATCTCTGCATCGGCCGGCTAATTGGCAGTGCTGAGGGAATGCCGGTCGATAAGCGAGATAAATTTATTTGACTATTAAATACATAAACTGTTATCTGTTACACCGTACGGTCCAGACAAAGCATGTCTTGTAGATTATGAAGATTGTAAATAAGACTAGCAGTAAACGTGGATATAGAATGACAAGTGCTTTAAACGTTGGTCGTGGTAACGACGAGGACTTCAATTAAGTCGAGAAATAGATGATTCCATTGGAACCAATTCTATTTCCTCGGTCTTATTGTCAGTCGTATCTTTGCTATACTGGCGTATCTATAGCAGAATTGAACATTTAATCGTTGGGAAGTACATACCTGAGGAGTGGCCATAGGGTTGTTGGCCTGTGTGTCGTTTTGTAGCAAGCATCGCGTCTCCTGCACCGGAGTCAGCGGGTTCAGTACAAAGCTGCAACAAACGATTCAATTAGATACAGATTCATGACATGTCGTAAATCATTTATAGTATAGGAGACGCTATTTCGTAGGATTACATACAGAAATCACCACGGCTACGGGATTGTTTGAAAGAGTTACGGTGACCCTGGGAAGCAAAGAGCGTTTCAGACATTTTATCTGTTGTAATTGGAGCGACATATGGTCAGATTTGTTTTTAAATTGATATACCTCCACTAGGGCTTGCCAGCAATCCCACCTGGTACCACCCGAGATGGTAAGTAGTGATGCAATCATTGATTGTGAATCGCACTACTTTATTAAGAGCCTATTCACTTTAGCCTTGAAGATGACAAGATTATAATCGAACGGGAAGACCGCAGCATTTGCCTGCTGCGGTCTTCCCAGTTACAGTTGTCCCCAGTTACAATTGTTAAATTTTTGTTGAGTTATTTGATGATTTCATACAAAAAAAATCAAAAAGCAGTGACCATACAGTAAGTCTAAATGGTTAATTTTTTTTATCGATATCAATAAAATTAAAATCACACGTTAAAATACCTGACGGTAAAGTTTAGCCAGATGGCTTCAAAGCGTCTAATTGTAATTTATCTTAACTGTTTTCTTTTATACATTCCCATTGTAACCGGCACTAACTGTTGTTTTATTCCTACCGTTTGCAGTTAATCTCGCCAACATAGCGATACGGTCGTTTTTCAATAAGAGAGAGTCATTTATACCCACGGTGCTTCACCTGTAAAACGGCCCAAATTATTTCATTAGATACGTTCATTGGCCAGTCTCTGCAGGATACGAATGGCATAAAGAAACCGTTGTACACGGAGCTGTAACTAAATAACCACCGGTTTTCTCAGAAATGTGAAGTACGTTCGGCAACCACATTTTTCTAGCAATCAATTCACAAGTTTACGTCAAGATTTTTTTTTTTTCTAAATGCATCAACCTCGATTTTGCGACGTCAAAATGGAATGCTGTACCTCCTCTTGTGAATAGGTTCTTTTTTTATTGTTATCTATTGATAGGCTCGCGTTAGATCACCTGATGGTAAGCGATGATGTAGCCGACGTTGGAGCACGTTTGCCTAAAAGTAACCTATTCGCTCTTGACTTGAATACCCCCAGGCTGTATACGGAGATACTTACTCCGTGATACGGAGTTAGAGTTTTGTGCACATTCTTCTCCACAGAAATCTACACATTGGAATGTACAATTAGCATTATTTTTCTGACTGGCTTATTTATTGACAATTCAAAAGTGCCTGTAAATGGTTTATTTGAAATAAGGGCTTTGAATCTTAGGATATACTTATTTAAGATATCGCGAAACACAGACTTCTAGAAGAAAAAAATATCAAATCATTGTCACGTTAAGTTTTGTGTGTACAATAAAGAGAGTTCAACTCCTTAGCTAGCTGTACACGCTGAACAGGTATCTATCAACTGATTGATAAATATATTGGCCGAAAAATTGTGATTGATAACTGTAACTAAAGTTAATCTTTGTAAAAACTACTGATGTTGTGTCACTGGGGAGTCATGACGAATCGTTTCATATCTCATTCATCGAAATCCATTCAACCGTTTTGGCTCAACGTGAGAACAACATTAATATCTACTATTTTCTGTACGATTGTCATAAATATTGTATATATAAACATTACTGTATTAGCGTGAACGTGATAACTGGCAATACAGTAAATATTTATGAAAATATCTATTATCTATGATATGCGATCGTCACGGTGGGTGTTGCCATACCGTTATTTATTTAGTAACAATTTACACAATAAAATAAATCGGGTTTCCCATCGGCTCTGCAGTAATTGAAGCATTTTAGTTTAATTACTTCAAGTTAAGGATTTTTTGTGTCAATGATAAAAAGCGGCAATTGTCGAGCGGCACGTAGGCGGATAGATTTTTTAGTTGCACGTCTAGATGGAGTGTAGACCATTGCACCAGGAAGTGTGAGAGACGGGTTCGGAGGGGAAAATGTACTGACAGACAATGATACCGGCATTGCGAATGCCAAACATTTTGGTATAGAAAGGTGTTGCCAATTAAATTGCTTTTATACAGGTTGTAACTGAAATGGATAGCCATAATTTAGATACTGCTTCTGCCCATAGAAATAAACAACTTTTTTTAAAGAAGTCATAGTAAATTCCCGAAAATAAAATTGCAGTTTCCATACAAAGTTATCATGATCTTATCAAAATTAGTATGTAAGACTTTTTTTAAATTTTATTTAAAAAACTTACATATAAAAATACTTCAGGCTCTATTTATCAGACTTCATCACGTTCTAAAGACTCTTATAAGATATCTTTATAATATAAAATATCTTTACATCTCGATTTAATCTTCTTCAGGATGCAAATTCTTAATAAAAACAGTGGAACATCGCAGCCAGTTTTATTATATTTTTATTTTAATACTCGAGTCGTCTAGTGCGAGTAGAAAGGGTACTTAAACACTAATAACACCCTCTGCAGGCTTATGATATCCATACGCATTGTAGTAAAAATACTCGTATGAAACCGCATGTCAAGCTTCCAACCACCTTTTTCCCGCCTTCAAAAAAAGGAAGAGGTTATGTTCTAAAATTAGATGTGAGAAACCCTTTAATGAGTTAAAGTACTGCTTTATTATCTCAATCGCAGATGCGTCATGTTAGAATCTGCATTACGGATCTAGTCCGTAATTATTTATATTAAACTTGTTCACGCCCGCGGTTCCGCCCCCGTAAAATACTTCCCACCTTCAAGAGGTGATTTTCCATTCAAAATTTACAATTTTGATTTTTTATTGCATATTTTCCTTTTTTTTAATCTTCTGACCAGAGAGGTTCTTCTGTGAAGACCCCGATTCCCCAGGTCCCCGCACCGGAGGCACTCGATTTATTTTTATGTAGGTAGAAAATGAAAAACAACAGAAAAAAGAATAAAAAATATTCGCATCGGGTCCTCAGAGAATAGCCGTAGAGTATAGTATTAGAGTGGACATAACAAAATTAAATTATTCAAATCGCTCCAGCCGTGTTTTCAGTTATAGCGAGAATAACGAACAGTAATTGCTTTTATATATACAGACTAGCTGCCGCCCGCAGCTTTGCCCCGTGAAATTAGTACTGAAGTGATTCCCATTTATATTTTTTTTCTAGTTGGGTTTTCATATGAATCTTCTCATGACAATAACAAAAAAAGAATTCGCGTAATTGGTCTAGACCTTCACGTGTGAAGACGTGACCAAGGGAAATAGGGATTCATTTTTATATACGTATTTATATTTTGCACAGATATGGAATCCAATTAATTTATTTCACTTTTCTAAATGAACTAGGTACGGTGTAGAAGTGCTTAGATCTTAGAAAATAATTGAATCTGTCGTATAATAAAATTATGTCAAGCTGTATCATATAATCGTGTGAAAAATATGCAAAAGCCACGTGTTTCTTTTTCGCATAATTAAAATGGATCGAGATAAAACTTGAAAACCATGTTTCATTTTAATATAATACTCATATGTTCATTAATTTAGTATTGGTATTATTTTAATAATTAACAGTTAATTATTTTAAAGAGACGTAGTAGAAAATTTAGAAGTTATAGTCGGTCTAAAAAGTCAAACGACTTGGGAATTTTGTATAATAAGTATTTAATAATTTAAAAAATACTTAGATCCGATACTTTTTATAAAGTTCTGCTATTAGTAAACAATAATCAAGATCTTTTAGTCAGCCTTGATTATTGAACCAGTGTTGACTCTGATTTCATTTTGCCCTAATAATTTCCCAAGTTGTTTGACTTTTTAGACAGACTCTATCTTGATTATATTCTATTGACTGGCATGTTGATCTAGTGGTTAGTAGTCGCGGGTTCGATGCCCACCAAAGTCAAATGTTTGTATCATTTAATCAATGTCTGTGTGTAATTTGACTATATGTGTATTTAGAAATATTATAAAGTATATATAAGTTTATAACATAAATTCTGCTTAGTTTGCGACTCTACGATCAATAATGTTAAATCCATGAAAAAACTTGAAGTTTGGTGAACGTTGCAGAATATTATTATTCATTACGTACTAGCTTTTGCCCGCGTCTTTACCCGCGTATATATAATAATAGCCTATGTCACGCAGGAATAAAGAAGCTTTCTTTCGGTGAAAATTTTTCAGCAATCGGACCAGAACTTCACAGATTACTTATCTCCTACAAACACACAAACTTTACCTCTATAATATTAGCGTAAATTTGCAGCAGTAGGTATACATAGTACACATAACGCAAGAATTATTAATTCAGTATTTAATTCATGAATCCCCAAGCGACCACCGGTGGCCGCGCATCTATTGTCTTACTATTGTGTCTCTAATTGACGGTATCTGAAGGGTTAATATGAAATTATATTTAATTCTTTATTGTACACCATGATAATATACAAAATATGTGGATATCAGAGTTCATGTACATAGGCGAGCTTAATTCAAAGTTGAGTTTTCTTCCAGCAAACCATTGAGTGATAGAGAGAGATTATAAATGGCTGCGCCAGTTTAGGGACTGTCTACACATTTCAATTTAATCGTTTGAAAATCTCGTTAATATGCGAATAGAAGCTGCTCCACGTACACCGGCTATAATCAGCCATTTCTTAATAACTATAATTAACGCAGACACAATTTATTAGTTGTCGTGCTGAATTTAGAGTTCTCTACATTTCCGTTTCCGGTAGACAATGAGAAACCTCTCTAATACCGATGTCGTGATGATTTCGAAACACATACCTAAGTGGGATACAGTCAACAGAGAAATGATTATTGCCTGCTATTTATAGTTTAATTTATGACTGAACATTTAGATACATTAATAATACCTACTCATATTTAAATGTAGGAAACATCTAGTTTTCATCAATCATCTGTATATTTATGTATACTGTCTAATGTATAAAATTCTCATGTCAGTGTTTGTTACCGAACTCCTTCCAAACGCCTTGACCGATAGTTTTTAAATTCATTTTTTGTACTTTAAATTTTTAAAGAGAATCAGAGCAATGGTGGCCAAGTGGTAACGGCCCCGACTTACGAGTTGTAGGTCGTGGGTTTAAACCCAGCCAGGCGCATTACTTTGTGTAGGTAATTTATTTCTTCACCACTGCTCTCAAAAGGGCGAAGGAAAACATCGTGAGGAAATCGGCATGTCCTAGAACCAAAAATTTGTAAACATGTAACATTGTACCTACCGTCACTGGGCCTACCCTCTCCTAGAGAGGAGGCCTGAGCCCCAGGCAGTGGGAATATTAAAAAGGTTGATTATGCTACATTGTACTATGTTTGAGAATAGGTAAAAATAGCTTATGCTATTTTTTACTCAACCATACCCACCCTCCATATTTTTTTTCGATAATTTATATGACAGAACAACTTATGCCAGGTCAGCAGTAGGTAAAGGAGGTAAGGACTGATTGACATATATCTTCGCCCAGACAAAACCACTAGAACTAGGAACGTAATATTTTACACAAGATAGATAGATAGATAAATTCTTTTAATTTTTTTTCTTTATTTTAAGGCATCTTTTTACGACTTAGGCGATCACTAAGAAGTGTTTTTGGGAACGCAACTTCAAAGGAGGTGAAAAGGGAATTCAATATACCTACAGATTGTACAAAGGATTCTTATTTACCTATTGGGTTAAACTTGAAACTTGGCACAAATTCTAAGTACGAGTAGTAATAAACAATGTCATTTTTTGTTTTTCAAAACTACCCTCAAAACATGTTTTATATGAAAACAAACGGCACAGTGCTAGTCCCTAATAAATAAATCACCTTTAGTCAGTTAAGGCCGCAAACTGATGGCAAGCAATAAGATATTTATCCACAAGTGCGAAATTTACCAGGAAAGGGTGTTAATGTCCAGTTCATTTAGTTTATAACGTGCGACCATACCAATAAAAGTGACACCGACACTCAACGTTACACTTCCTTGCAGAATAACGGAGCTTACCGTTCGAAGCAATATTTCGAGCTGTAATAACCCGAGCTAGTTTACGAGATTGCTCGCCTTATTAATGCGCTGCACCTACACGCTATGATGGGCCGTTACGAAATAGCTCTAATTTCTTAGATTAATCCCGAGTTATCCAGACTTATCGCGCATAGCTATCTGGTTAATCAAGTTTGCTAGCTATTAAAATCACCGTTCAGTCGGCGGTTAGTAAAAATGTAAGCGCTCATTAGACGTTTATTGCACTTACAATTAACTCGATTTAACCATTACTTTATTTTCGAGTTTAATCATTACAAGAACAAACAAATTACTCGATCATCTGCAGCTGGGTTTCAAATACATTTCTTAATCTTAATCATTCTATCCACAGTTCAAAACAATATAATAATAAGCATTTGAAAGCTCGACTCTAACAAATTGCCGCGCTTTACTTAATAAATTACTGTTTATGCACCTACTTGTAAACAAAGAATTCATATAAAAAACGTTATGATTAATGCGTCGATGAAGCCCTTAGACTAATGACATTGCAGTTCGCTTCGGTTTCAAAACAGACGTAATAAATCTTCGGCCGCTGTTAAAGCAGTAATTAAACGGCAGATAGACAGATAGCTTGGCCTTCAGAACTGTGAACTGATTTAGAATTCATCAGAGATAAGTGCAGGTGTGCTTTCGTCTGTGAATATGTATGAGTGTGTGTGTAGTTTGACAATTAATCACTGAGTATTGCACGGGAAATGAGGCCAAAGCTACACACACAATAGAGACGATACGGTAATTGGATTGGTCAATGTTTCGTGTGCATTAGTATGCAAGTATCGCTTACGCCTTTCCTAAGCTGCGTGCAAAGTTATGCGATATCAACATGAGATATGCAGATGCAACTTATGGGAAAGTAGATGGTGTTTGATTTAAAGATTGCAGGAGCCCATAATTAGTGACAGATCGTATCTCTCCGACATTTTACATTATTAATGCTGTCCCAATTAACATGACATGTTGTGTAATATTATTTTTTAATTACACTTATATTATTAACCCTTCAGATACCGTCAATTAGAGACACAATAGTAAGACAATAGATGCGTGGCCACCGGTGGTCGCTTGGGGATTCATGAATTAAGGTGAAAGTTTATGTGTGGTCGCTCGTCGAAACTGCTGAAGGGATTTAAATCAAATTTGGCACACGGGTAGCCTTTATTCTGGAACAGCATATTATAGAATATTTTTTATTCCAAGATAATGTTTTCTTGGGATAGTGTTGCCTACTTACGCGCGGTCGGTAGCAGTAGCTAATAACAGTTTGGTCGTTATTTCTCTGATAAAAATATTGTTTATTAAATTTCCATATTTAAAAAATCGTGTAGTCGGATCACAAATGAAGATATCCATAGGAGAACCTTTACGGACATAGCACGAAAAATCAGTGGGCAAGACATATCGCTCGCAGAACAGATAGTGGATGGGGTAAAAAGGTTCTGGAGTGGTGACTACTCACCGAAAGACGGATTGTAGCAAACTGAACCGACGAACGACGTCGCGGTTATCCGATTATTACGAGATGCACACTACCGGTCATTGTGGCGACACTTGGGAGAGGTCTATGTCCAACAGTGGTTGTCTTTCGGCTGAACGATAAAGATGATATTTTCAGAAAGTTTAATTTGATTCCTACGTTAAAAATATTCAATTACAAAAACCGATCTTACTGAATTTAAATTCGCATCTTTTCAGAATATTCTCCTAGCTATTACGAAGATCAGCAAACTGGTTCTAAGTCCCGTCCAGCTGCATTTCATAGTTCGCTGCCTAACGTAATGACGAGTTAAACATTTGTGCCAAGGGCTTACAAGGACCTCAATCAGGCGGCCTAGAGTAATGGCAGAGAGAAGAGCGTTATTTTTAGAAGCAAAGACTAATGTGCATCGTGTCACAATGATTATTTAATTTTAGAGCTGCACTTATTCGTATTGCCGATATCGATAGTACTTAGCGCGAGCGACGGAGACGGAGACAGTCGATTATACGCGTCAATAAACCTGATAATTAAATGTCCGACCGGTATGTGAAACCACACATACTTAACAGGTGATTCAGCATTGCAGTTCGCTCACGGTTCATCATCCACCACTCCACTGTTGGACATAAGCCTGCTTCAAAAGTTGCCACAACGAACGGTCCAGTCCGTCTAGTATCCATCAGATTCCTGCGTCCCTCAAAAGGTCATTGGGCATACTTGTGGGAGGCCTTTCAACGCTATCTTCCGGCACGCGGTCGCCACTCCAGAATCTTTCGGCCCCAACGACCATCTCACGGTTGATTACAATTAAACTTAAAATGGGTGTTAATTTCAAATTAAAACATATGACTTTAATTGCATCAAATTATGGTCGGTTCCGGCTGCAATTTGAATATCATTGACAGTTACAGGTTCTGGACTTTTGGCTATAAGCTTTAAATCTGACACTATTTCTGTCAAGGGTATCGCTATACTCAGGTATGAGATGATGGAGGTCATATCTAGGCATTACTTCCCATGTAAAATACTAGTATTTAACTTTAAATTTAACTGCAACCGGTTAGACAGGAAACTGACTCCAAAATAGTTGGGAACAAACAGAATGATCGTGTTATTAAAATACATCGAATAAATCCGAAAATGCCTAATTAAGTTCGATAAATTTTGCTCGGTTACCTCTCTATTTTTCTTCTTCCTCCTGCCCTTATCCCATATTACTTGGGGTCAGCGCAACCCGTTTTTATCTTCCATTCTGTCCTGTCACCCGTCAAACTATCACTAACTCCCTTTTCTTTCATATCACTCCTCACTCAATCCATCCATCTTTTCTTCAGCCTTCCTCTCCCTCTCCATCCACAACAACTCTTATCTTCCTATTTTTATGCCTATAAAATAAAATAAGTACCGCATAGTAAAATAGCAAAGGTGGGTAGGTACACACTGTACTATCAATTACATTGGCGTATAATCCAAACCGCATCGACTACAAATTGCGCATATTACATCGTATTTATAGAGATTACAAACGTCCTAACATCATTACGGCGTCGAGGTTATTATGGGCGCACTAGTATCAAGTAGTATTTACGTTTATTACACAAATTGGTCGGTTCAGACCGATCATCAGATCGGAGGCCGTGGTCCGTTAGCTGGCGCCCGCGCACCCAGTGCATCAATCACGCGACGAGAACACGCGGCCGCTTCAAACCGTGAGGCATCCCGCCAAACGTATCGATGCATTTCACTTCACTATGCAACGCCTTCTAATGTTGTGATGTTTAAATTAATGACATGTTATCTCGCATGACTAATGCGCTGTTTGTAAACACACTGCTTCGACAAATCTTTTTGAACTCTGTAATGATCTTTCTCCGCCGTTATTTTATCAGAGATCAATTGATGCTACCATGTTGAACTAGTGAACAAGTACGTTTTTGATTATATCTCCACAGCAGCCAGCTAATTAATGGATTCAATTAAATTAATGTTGTTAATCAATTTGTTTTAAAGTTTCTTTTGGGGAACCCAAATACCAAATATAACTAAATAGAGAAATCACTTAAATATCTGCTTTTACTTTTTGAAAATCGTACTTAAAGTAGGCACATCATTTAAATTGAGTGGCCTCAAAAGTCACGGTTGAAAGGTCTCTAATATGCTAAAAAAATAAAAAGAAATATTCGTACAATGCGCTCGTAAAGATTTCATCAAAGCTTGACAACATCAGATAGAAGAGGTCGTGATCTGGTAATTTTAGATATTTAATCCGAGATGTCAAGTTAGTTTGTAGTTTTGGACAGACAGAATGGTCACCCACCGAGCGGTGAGCGGTTTGCTCCCGAATACCGTACAACGTCTCTGAGACGAGCGAGTGGAGTCAGTGCCACCACTGGCACCGCGGTAAACAGTTACCGATTGTTAAAATCGCATTCGTCCCATTCTTTTGTCAGATCGCTAGATCGCTATTTCTTTAGACGGTTCGATTCGAGATACGTACACATTACTTACTTACAATGGTAGATTAGAAGCGCGGGAAAGTTCCGTCTCGTTTAATTGAATACCGAATTGATTTTCGATCGATCCCGTTCAAATTGATTTCGAGGAATCTAACTAGCGTTTTAATACTGTTACACGGTTCAATACAGTTTAATACAATTAGTTTTTGCAGAACACTATAACAGCTATGATAATGAACGCGCGACATGATGGCGACACAAGCCACGGGAAAAATGCACAATAAATCATTTTTCTAACACTTTCCATGTACTGTCAGCTATTGGAGTGTCTTGTCTTCGATTCTACTTATGCGCATACCAGACTAGAAATTGCTTCATTGCCTATACATTGTGGGAGAGAATGGAATGCATAGTAATGTATGGTGTTGCTCCAAATCCTAGGCCAGACGATTGCCGCAGAGTGTGAATCGGTACAGCCAGACAATAACAATAAATTAATATAATGCGTTCAAAACCGCGAATAGTTATGAAAACTATCGGGCGTGCTTGTGTTGCTGGGAGTAATGTCTATTGAAGACGTATGCGATCACTTTTACTGTTATCCAATTTGGAACGCGGCGAGCTCGGTTTCCGCTTTTACAGGGTTTGTGGCTGTGCCTGAGACACATAGTTATTAGTGAGCAGCGAGTCGCCGGGCCCCGACCGAGGCTGGACGTGTGGCAGACTGACACACATCGCGACTCGCTTCGACCTCACTACATCATGTAAATTACGTGAACCAACGTCGACCTCACGAATCCAGGAGTTATAGTTTAACTGTAACCGCGCAGATTTAGGATTCTGATTGCGCACGTAGAGCCACTTGTGGATGTATGTCGTGTCCTACCTTTCGTTTTTGGCATTCATAAAAAAAAACTTCGGAAGAGATTACGATTTGAGATTTTAGATAGGTACTTGTTTGTAGCTACAACAGTATCCGGAACAGCTGCCGAACAAAACATAAACAACCGCAGAAAGTAAGCAATCAGTTTTCGGATTACTTTCTGCAACTTTTCAATACAGTCATTGGCATGCGTCGTGCGTCGATGCGACCGCGGAGGTCGACACGGTACACTTCTGCCAGATTTCTCCACCCCACACAGAATCGCCGCTGAATTAGTGGATCTTTACGTCAATCAGATCTCTATCAGATCAAAGGAACATTCGGGTCAGGAGCATCTTGATCTAAGATTACAGACACATTGATTTTTATTTGTTCGTGATCACTCAGTCTGACGAGTCATGTCGTTAGATGCGAAATTGTCTAAACTGGGTCAGATTCACGGATTCAATTTATTGACATTATCTGGTCGGTAGTAATTGATTTGTAATTAATATTAATGGGTTGTAAAGGCGGTGCCGCTTCAGTTTTAATAAGCGTCCTTATTTGGGTAAGTACCTAATCAAGTTTTGCCCATATTTGGTTGGATCTAAGAAACTTGGTGCTATAATTAACAAAGTATGATGTGTACCTGAATGAGGCTGCCTGGCAGTCGGGTTCCTCTCGGCACCAGCCCTGGCACTCGTACAGGGACAGGTTGCGGACGGTGTAGTACGCTGTGCCCGCGAAGTCGACATCCGTTAGCTTTTCAAATGCGGTTCGACCTGGAATAAGCAAGGATTATTTATTACTCTGTAGTTTAATATTAGTATTATGAAGCAAAAGGTGATTAAGATAATTTGGACATCTCTTTTTTGTCTTGATATCGATTTACAGTAGGTACGGCTGAAATATCGTGACCGCTCCGAACTTCGAACAATAAATGCACAGTAATTCTTTTTATGAATCATAAGGCGAATACGTATCGCGTATTTTTTCGGGTATGAACATAGCTCTGAATGACTAAGTTCGGTCTGGCCAACATATTTTGACCGTACTATACCATCAAAGACACTTCGGCCTGATCAACGCTAAGTTCATTTTTGCTTGCCCTCAAAATGTAAACATCAAAAGGTTTGGTTTGACGCCACGCCGCAGGATTGAAGCGAAATTTTTTTAAGTGATCATGCAGAAATTACCGTGATGGTACATAGCTATACTGTGAGTTAAAAGTTGAATGTTTATCTACCGTTTATCTTGGCTAAGTGAAGAAGAGGAATGAAACACATGTTACTAAAATAGTTATGAGTATACAGTGATAGATGAGGAGAGAAAGAAAAGATGGATGGATTGTGTTAGGAATGATAGGGAATTTGTGATGGCAGAACATTTTGCGCCGATCCCAAATAACACGGGACAAGGGCAGAAAAATGATGAATATACTGTTTGTGGCCCGTGTGACGACGACGTGTATAGTCATCATCATTATCATTTTAGCCGAAAGACGTCCACTGTTGGACGTAAGCGGGAGGCTTGTGTCCAACAGTGGACCCAAGTGCCGCCACAATGAACGGTCCTGTGCGTCTCGCATCCATCGGATTCCCGCAACCCTTACCATCGACCCACCTGTATAGTGGCACGGCAGTATTGCAGTCATGTTTTAGATCATCATGGATGCAAGTGCATGGACATTAAGAACATACCTTACAGTGATAAACTTAAAACTATAATGATGATCGGACATAGGTTAATATTGAGATACTTACTTATAACAAATGTGGCCTGCAGTAACAGTAGCGCCAGCCGCGCTAGGCGCAGCCCGTCACCCTTCATGCCGATAGAACCACCTGTAACAAAATAAATTATTAGAAGAATATTCTTATTCTTAACTTATTCTTCACAAGTACCAACAGTCATATCAACTACTGACACATACAACGTCTTTATCATTCATCATCATCATCACCAGCCGTTTTATAATGTTCCCACTACTTCCCACTGCTGGGACTCAGGCCAGCATGGTCTTTATCATTACATATATCTTATTTGTTATACGTACAACAAGCTTTGGCCACTAACGGCTTCGCCTATGAGGAAGTAGGAAATTATTCCATGGGAATTTATTACCGGGATAAAACTGGATCCATCATGTACGCTGTTCTAGGGCCAGCACTCCTTGAGGGGGGAGCAGGGTGTTCAGGGGTGTGTGTCTACCCATGTGCCTAATTTTATTCAAATCCGTTATGACGTTTGAACGAACAGAACTACCCACATTTACGTAAAAAAATTCGCCTTTATAATAGTAGTGTGAAGTGTGATATTATTACTGTGACAAACATACTAAAACACAAACACGTCGCGCAATAGTTGTAGCAACAATCGCACGCTCTAAGAAAATTGCATCTTGTAAGAAATACGAATATAAACAGAATATCATTTAAACTTTATTAAAGTAAAGCCATTTATAGTTCATCTTGTTTACCAAAGACGAGAAGCAAAAAAAAAATAACAACATTTATACCGAGAATTTCTAAAATATTCTCCGTGTATTGTACGTTCCCTTGAAAATCCGTGACTGTATTCCTATAGAATCTCTCGTTAATGTCTTAATATATTGTGGTATGAAGTTCCCGTAATGCCCGTGCATGTCGGATCTATATCCCGGAGTGAGGTTTGCACATAATCCGCTTTCTACGACTACTATGCGGGTTGCATAAAATATGCAACACTACCTCGCACCGCATCACTTTTATCCCTCACAAAATTCAATTCAATTCAAAATATTCACACTTCACATGAGCCTACATGGGCATTCACAAAATATCAGAAGCTATACACAGTGAAAAGGCAAAAAGAAAAGTATTTCTTAACCATTTTTTTTTTAGTTTTATAATGTATTACTATTGAGTTTTTTGTACATTCTACTTGATAATATAGACATCAATACAATACGCCAGTAAAATCGAAAGTTGGTCAAAAATAAAACTGTAATAACAAACCAATGATTGGCAGATGTAGGCATTCGCTCTTTATAGAGGAAGCGCAATCATATAAGCAATAACTTACCAATTTAGCAACTCAATGTACCGAGTAATTCGTTACAGATGTATCATTTTAAATACGTGCGTATCGTGTCTGATATTTCACCTAGATTTCAGAAGCCGAATTGACTTATTATAGTGAAATTTATTGCCGACAGGATGTAATCCAAAATTATTGATTAAAAACGAAAGTCGAAAAGTAATGTGATTTTCGGCTTTCATTAACTCATATCTATTATGTGTGAGTGTGTCTATGTCGGTATCTACATATACTATTGTATGCCGCGCCTGCGCCCGCGCCGATCGTGCTGCGATTGTTTGCAGCTCGCGCTTTGTGATTGTCGATGCGCCGAATGCAGGTCAAGATAAGCACTGCATGGACCCATGAAAGCTAATAGGAAAGTCAGTGACACGAATTTTCATTTACTTTTTGCATCGCAATATCGCTTTCACTAGACTTTTTATCAAGTACAATGAATGATCATTTGTAAACGAGAAAGTACAACTATTGTTGTGTAGCAGGTACTCTGGTCTCTGTGACGGCTGAAATAATTTCTTATACATCCTCATTGAATGAAATAACTTTCAATCAATTGACAATGTCTCTCTCGGGTTAAATGTGCTCAGTATTATTTAAATTGCATGTTGTAGAACACATTTTATTTGCAATTGAAGTAATCAGAGAACGGAAACCACGCACACAGACAGAGAGCGAGTGTCATAAAATTCGTGATATAAATTGCACTTTGACAAGTGCCGCTATTTTAATTAAGTTTTCTTGCACGACACTTGCGTGAACTTGCGACTGAAATGCGGTTGAGTAACACTTTGATAAAGTTTATCAGATAAGCGTTGATTAAACATTTATTTCACAAGACAGATATTGATTAAATTGTATGTTCCCATACTGCAAACACTTACAATGATGTTTGAAAACATAAATGAGAACAAGCTTCGTAAAAATACTTGAGCTCTCAAAAACGAAAACTCATTACTATTATAATATTATTTGCTGTGAATGTGAACACCAGTGCACTCCACTCGTGTAAATGGCGTCCACTGTTCAATATGTACAAGTAATTGCACTCAGATACCGTTTGTCTAAGTACTCTTACAGCGAAACTATTATGTGGAGTGATTCTCCAAATTCACCGGAAGAGGTGACTTCGCGGTACTGATTTTTAAACTTTAACGAACCACAAACAATTCAACGGTATTGCGGTAATGACAATTCAAGACGATTTGTCCTCTGGGCACAGTGAGCGTGAAGAAACAAACTGCACGCATTCCGCGCACTCCGGCGCAGATGAGGAGCGCCTAACGTTTACACGCACTGCGGGTATTACACACATTGCACCGCATTAACGTTCCCAGCAAAGCTGTTTAATGTTTCCGAACTAAAATATGAACTTAATACGACATATTACGCTGGTAAACATGACGGATGACAACACGTTAAGTATTTAGTGGTAAATACCGTACTAAGCATGGTAATGCACACTCACGGCCTACTTGCAGTTTTTTATTATCGTCATAAATTCCTTTTAATTAGCATGCGGGAAGACTTTATTCATTAAATACATGCATAAATATTGTGAACACTTGACTGGATAAAGTATGAAAGTTAATTTCATTTCCTTTCTCTCGACAATAATTTATGGCCTGATCATCTAGCTAAACAGTCTTAAGGTAACTTTAAGCTCAAAATCTAAATATAACAATCAGCAGGGAAGTTAAGTTCATTAAACTTTGCTTCGTTACTAACATTAACTAAAACTAACAGTACCTGCAGGGAACCTAACTTATGCTTCCAAGAATTTACAGCACTAACTAAAACCTTCATACAGTGTTATTACGAAAACCAGGAACATTTCTTATGGGACAGTGGTATTGCTACACCGATCAACAAAAGCTCCTTTTCATACTATTCAAATCGCATAACGACAGTCAAAGGTCCATAGTCTTTAACATAAAGAAGTGAAACAATGTTCCCGCTGACATTTATGGCGATCATATATGGTGGAACAGCGGAAGGAGCCTGCGATACTGTTAGTTCACCTATAACACCGACTATAGCCGAGATTGCCCGAGTTGCCCCGACAGCGGAACACTGCTCCAATCTTGGTCACTTGGCTCAATAAACAGTAATAGTTCAGCATTGTATAGGTGTGAGATTCGGAGGTTATGTTTATAGTGAACGCGTTAATGGAGGCGCCTTACGCGGTTTGTTTTCTATTTATTTAGTTCACAATGTGATGAGTCAGTGTGATAAGTATAGTTTGTATAACGGTTAATATAGGAAAGTGTAAGATTTTTGGAGCTTGGAAATGTGATACAAACTTATATGGAATATTTTATTACCTAGGCACACGGCACACCGAAATCGCGAGTCCATCTTTCTTGGTCATTTCCCAAAACGTTAAAACTCGATTCGAACTGATCTTATCAAGGCATTTATTTATTTTATTGCTGGTTGAACATTAATGTCACACGACACATGCATCTAATTAGCAACGGAAGCAGTAAAAGCAGCGCCCACGACAACACTCAACGCGAACAGTTACCTTGACGCCTGGCCCCGTAACACTAGAGTGCACTCGGTTTACGAGCTGGTTACGAAGATCATGCATGAGACAACATAGTGCCGTTAAGCGTGCACTACAAACAATTATTACGCACAGGTGACGCGATCACATGATCCATATGTCACATAATGAGCGTCACAGTTATATCACGGTGCGTCCCGTGCGCGGCGCGGGCGCAGCCACCGTGCTGTGCGCGCACAAATTGCCCAATTTAACGGTGAACTCGGCTCCGCGATCTTCACGTACTTCTCAACATTTCTATCATCGCTCACTGAGCTTCGGAACGCTAACTAGAAACACTTAGAACAATAACACTGTAATCTGTCCGCTGTTTAGAGCGACAGATCAACGAACAGTACTCTTAATTACGGACTTGCTTGCTACCAGCTTGATTGCCTGAGATATTTCTATAATTAAACGGATAATTAGCTCATAAGCCGTTTCTTGGATATATGAAAAATTACATTGAAGTCACCTGTTCACAGATGTGAACGTTAAGGAGAAGATGTTTTAGGCTGAAATTGATTTACCATATTTCAAGCTTCGCCTTTACAAAGTCACCGAGCACTTTGTTGCCTGATTATAAGGACTTTTATGAGGTTGGGTCGTTAACTAGATGGGAACATTTAATGGGTAGTATGAATTCAACAACGGGTGTAAAAATTCCTGTCAGAATTTTATGTCTTTTCCATATCGTTCAGGAAATCGATTTTCTTTGATTGATCTCTTACATTTTAAACGATCTAAAAATGACGATGTGTATTTCAGTCATATTCCTTTTCATATATTTCTTTTATTATTTATGTACACACCGGGAAATAGATAATCTTTGCACATTATCAAACAAACTACGCCACTTCTTTATGAACGTGAAAAACTTAAAAACTGCTGAGCGGGTATTCTTGCAGTTTGCACCAATAGATAGAGTGATTAGTGAAGAAAATTTAGCTGTATAATATATGCATATTATTGTAAAGAAAACCCAAGAATTATACAGATTTTTGTGTGTAGTTTAAGTTAATTGACATAAAAGGAAATAAACCCAAGCCAAGTCAAGCTAACAACTTAAATAGTTTACATCTCGTCAAGAGGATTGAACAGAAATACGTAATCGAATAATGGTCATAGAGAACCTGAAGTTTTTGCTTCAGCATCCTAATTATAAAGTAATGAACCGTGTGCGCCTGGAAGGATTTTTCATTAAACACACAATGGCATTGTGTTCCCACACCACAAGCACTGAATGGATCAGTAGCCACCAATCTCCAATACGACAGCATACAATCATTCTCATTGATGCCTTATACAAAGAAATTACAGTTCATATTTCCTGTTATTTCTGCACTTATTAACACTGGATCTACATTTATAGAATCAATGTAAGCTCATTACGACATTGAAGACAGATTCTCACGATTGAAACACTGTTTAAGTAGTCGTCAGAAAATGTGTAATCTAGTTTTAATTGAGGGAAATTACGATTCTTAAGATCACCCTACTGTAATGTGTATTGTATAATGGATTAAGTTTCTTTTTGTATAAAAGGGTTCCTTGTGGATAAAACACCCAAACTAATTATATAAGGAACTAGCTTCTGCCAGTGGCTTCGCTGGTTTCTAAATTCGGTTTCTCCATTCAAAGCTTGGACTCCCATTTCATCCCCCTAGGGATAGAGTTTTGTAAAAACCGTTCTTAGCAGATGTCTACACCCCACAAGGAACCTACCAGCCAAATTTTAAGTTGGTAGATTTCGTAATTAACCAGTAAGTGGTATTTCGCTTTTATATACAAATATAGATTTAAAAAATTGTTTCTTTTTCCAGGGCGATGTTCAAAGGAGTTACCGCAGCCTTCGTAATAATTCCGGTAACTGTCCGGACCGAGCCAAGGCGTCGACGGCGCGCACTGTTCCCGCGCGCCTCAAGGAGTTGTCAGCAACAGGAGGGGCCCATCTGGGTCGAAGCCTACCGGGGTCGGGGTTATCCGAAAGGAAACTAGAGCCCCGGTATGAAGGCTAGAAGGAACGGCGCGGGGTTTTTAGTCAGTAAGACTCTGACACTGTCTCCCGCTCCACCCAAGAGCGGGTTTCGTCAATGATGATTTTCCCCGTCGAGAGAAAAAAAAAAAGCCTTCGTAATAATAAAGAACAACTAAAGGAACAACAGTTTTAGTCAGTAAAAGTCTGACACTCAGACAAAGTTATACGATCATTTCCCACATCAAAAAGAGCAATGACTGCAAAACATTTAAGTTAAAAGATGACGATATTATAAAAATATCCACGTTAACTTAATCAGATAGAAACATATTGATTTCACCTCATAAATTCGTCGACGTTACGGGATATTGACACCTACTAATTAAGGTGGAGAAGGACATTAATCAACACCTCAAATCAAATATTTATGATAATTAAAATATCGAATCAAACAGAAAGCGATGTTGACCCAATGCCCACAGTTGTCAAATCATGCTCCTAATAGGCAGGCGTGCTCATCAACACTTGGTAAGTGGTCGTAGAGAACAATCAGTGGCTTAGTGCAAGATACTGAGTCATGGCGCATGCGCATATTCACACTGAGAAATAAACTGTTACTTAATTATATATCATGATTACACATACAATCACACATATTCAAATTTCGGGGACCTACTAACCTCATAAGAATTGCTAACAAATATATGCAAGTCAATGCTAATTAGCGTTAATACAATACACTTTTATAAAGAATAGCGCCATTTGGTGAGACGAAGCATTTCTATACTTAGTCAACTATCTAGATAAGCATTGTTAACCGGAAATTAATGTGGCTTAAACGAGTAAACCGCTATTAACCCTCATCTTCAGCATTCAATAAATTAAACTGGGCACATTTATGATAATGAAATTACGTTTAATTGACCGAGATAACTGGCGTTTCTCAGCTGTTAAGACGCAAATACATTTGTTCAGTAATTGACTATATTCAAATAGTATGTCGTGTCTTTGTGTACTTCTGTTTAATAAATGGTCGTAGAACTGTTACGGAGATAGTCTCGTGTGTCCGTGCAGAGGTCACCGGTAATCCAATCTTTGTGAGGCACGAACAAAAAGGCTAGTCACACAAGTCTAGCATTAACGTCTTTTGATGTTCGGCGGCGGGGTCAGCGGCGCACGTGCCCATCCGCATTTCAGCATCAGATAAGCTCACGTAAATAATAAGTTCATATCTTGCAATCATCGCTTATTATCACAATAAAAAAAACTATTTCCTAGCGGTCCGGATTGCGACGATCGCGCTCAATTTCGGCTCCGAAGATAACAAGATCCGAAAAAAAATGCTCTTTGTTAAACATATAAATTGAGTGTTTTTTGAGAATTTCATTTCAAATTTTTACAAAACAGTAAATTCGTCTATATGCAGTTTTTGTTGCGACTTAAACGGTTTCTTTCAATGAAATCATAAAGTAGGTTATAATAACTACGTTTTTACTGGAAGATAAGTGTCGGAAAACGTTGGCTAAGATGCTTTTTGCCTCTTTAGTTGTGTAGGATTAAGTACTTCGGAGGCGGAGCGA
Organism: Mythimna lalbum; assembly: GCA_949319445.1. Taxonomy (NCBI): domain Eukaryota; kingdom Metazoa; phylum Arthropoda; class Insecta; order Lepidoptera; family Noctuidae; genus Mythimna; species Mythimna lalbum. The sequence continues at coordinate 15,303,327 of OX439346.1, read as the reverse complement.
ATCGGACAGTATAAATCCGTATGTCACTAGTAGCAGTCACGTCACAATGGGCCGAACTTGACCGAGCACTAACGGTACCGCGCGCGCACCGAGACGCGAGACAATGCGTGTGAGACTCCGACAGGTTGCTCGGCTGACCCAATTATCTGCTCCAACTGGGCCATCTGTTTTCGAATGCGTGTGAAATTCTTATACTCATGTACTTTCACGCATGTATAAATGTCTCAGCCGTAATCACGCGAAATTAAGGTCTTTTAAACCCGTATCGGTCTACTTTTATTTTCCTTATTGTATTTATGAACGAAATTATTATTTTTATGAAGCCATTAAATATAGTACAGGTAATAAACGAAACGTAATAAAGACTCAACTTACACGTCTTTTTTTTGAGGTGGGAAATCATCAAATACCTCTTCCTGCTATGGGTAAAGTGACACTTATACTGACTATACACATCTAAGTGCCTTCAGTGGTCGTTACGTGAAATTAAAGACTTTTAAACCTGTATTTGTCTTCCTTATTGTATTTAAGAACGAAATTAAGATCACCATAAAGCCAGCCAAATATAAAACAGGAACTAAGCGAAACGTAATAAAAACTTAACAGCATTTTTTTAGGTGGAAAATCATCAATTAACTCTCTCCACTCTGGGTCGAGTGACAGACTTTTACTGACTAAAACCCACCTGAATTTTTTCAGTGGCAACATTTCAGGACCATAGTAACTTCATCCAACAATCCCGCAGCCCAACCTAAGTAATAAGCAAAGTCTGACAAGAAGATACGCGTGTCTAAAACCATAATTCTTCTCTCGCCAACAAATATTTGCACTCGTAGCCCAGTAACAAGATAACCCATTATAATGGTATTCATAGAAACAAACTTGCCCTGCTAGTTATTCTGCCGGCGATTAAATATTTCATGACTAACAAATGGTCCGGGACCGAGACAGGACTTGTCCCTATACTAAACCTATTTGTGAATAAATAGCGCATTCCTTTGCCGGTGTGTCTCAAACGTGCTTGCTGTATTTAGCTCGTTTGCATCGCACCTCCATAATTTGAGAATTCCTTTTATTCCAACTAGCTGCCGGAGTAGGGTTGGCGAATGCCTGGAATTTTATTGGTATTGCACCCGCACTAATCCTGAATAATTTCCTTTTCATATTAATACTAATCATCATCTTCCTGCCCTTGTCCCGTGTTATTTGGGGTCGGCGCAAAATGTTTTTCTCTTCCATTCTATCCTGTCACTCGTCATGCTATCACTAACTTCCTTTTCTTTCATATCACTCTTCAAACATTCCAACCATCTTTTTTTGGCCTCCCGCTCCCTCTCCACCCATCCACATGCATACTCATAACTCTTTTAGTAACATGCGTTTCATCACACATTTTTATACTAATTAGTTTGAAATCAACCAAGACTATGCGTAATTAAAATTCATTCTTGCATGTGATACAAAGTAAAAAGTTTTTTTTCCACTCTTATGAAAACACGGCACAGACATTAAAATAAATGGAGTGGACTGGAGCCTAAACTAGGGCAGTCCTGTATTTTAGAATTCCAGGTCTTCCAACCGTGACGAGTGTGTTGTTTAGCTTCACTTGTTTGTTTGACTGACCGACATTTTGACAATTCAAAAGTGCCTGTAATTGGTCTATTTGAAATAAACATTTCTGACTTTTTTTTTGTTGCTTTAGTGAATGTAATCAATAGATACAGGTACAATCATTAATCATATGCTCCACAGGCATTCTACAGATAATCAACTGTCAGTGTAATTCAATCCTGTTAACACTTTCTCCTCTATTGTTTCTTTATCATTTTCCTCATATTGTAAACCATAAGTCTCTGTTCGAGCAAATAACAGGAGCAGCCCTACAAGTGTCCAGGGATCGCGTGTTTATCTAAGCGAGGAGGCGGCATGCGCCCGCACCGTGTCGCTGTCGACCCGGCGACTTGTACGAGCCGCGCCATCCTGCCGGTGTACCACGGGGCAAGCGACAGCGATCATAAGATAACAGCAATTATAGACCTCATCTACATACAATGAGCTTTTAATTAAGAACAATGAACACTGATATGTGAAGCTAATTGGTGAGAAAGTAACTTTAATGGTTAGTATTATAAATGTTTAATATTAATTTGCGAAGCCAAAAAAAGATTGTTAAGTTGTGTATGATGAGTTTATAAATCGCGTTTTTTGCTCACTAAAGAAAGAGAAATCTTACAATTTAGTGTCTGTAAATCGTATCGTGCTGAATGGAATAAAAACAGGTAAAAAACACCATTAACATTGTAAGCGGGGTCAGAGAGCCTTAATCGATTGTCAATCATCGCACTCGGCACTTCACGATCAAAACATACACAAATACAGTATTGAACATCTCTTTTCAAATAAACTTACGGAATGGCATTAATTAATTGAAGATAAAAATCTCTTAGATTTAATATCCGATCGCAACATACTTTCGGGCTGTAATATAATTTTAATTAACTTTTACTCGGAGCTTATCTTAAGTTTAAAGTGAGCTCTTAGGGCAAACAGTAATAAATGCACGATGTCGTTAAGAGGCGCCGCGGCCGGCCGACTGGTCGAGAAACTACGACGACGTGTACCTACAGGCTGATGTCGAGCCGATCGCGATGTGCGGCCAAAAGCCTCGGACCCACAGAGGAAAGCGCCCGCGGAGCCGCCGTGCGGTTTCATAAACATTCGCGTTTATCGACAAACATATGGGTTAGAGAAAAGGTTTTGCATTTAATTAATTTTATGAAGGAAATTACTTTTCTGATATGTCCTGTTTACCGATAAAATATGTTCCTACCTATAACCACTTTTGTGTGTTTATAAGAATGGGTGTACTGAGGTACAAGTGGTGTGCTGTATGCTTGGCTAGGCTCGGTAGCGGACTCTTAAGTTATCGCATGCTTAAGCTTAAGAGCTTAAGTACGCAAAGTGAGGTAGCAAGAAATATCTTAGGTTTAAGACCATAGATAACAAAGCAAATACCGACTTGTAGTTCTCTATCAATATTGTTTGGAAAATTCGAGTGTTTACGACATACAGTGCTCGTTTCGAGTTATTGATTGCTCAAGCACATTTTACATTATTAATATTCTCGACGCTAAAAATAAACGTCGATTAACCTAATGCCATCGCATGCAGTAATGATATTATCTAAATCATAATAGTGCGCATTCACACGGCAATCATCTCGTAAAGCTAAACATTCGAATACACAACAATTATCGCTATCAATAATAAAACATTCTCCTCAATTTATTTCGAATTAGAAAGTTTGAGAGCTAAGTAAAAGTTTTCAAACATAGCCTAGCCAGAGAAGCAACACCAAAAACATCTTTTATTTGTTACTGTGGAGAGAATCGTATTGACAAAACGACCGTAACGAAATGTAAATTTATGTTCCGACAACGCTTACTGGCATTCAAAGCAAGCTACAGCCTTCCGCCGCAATAGCTCACAGGGAAGCGGAGAGTAATGACTGGAATCCATGCAAACCTCACCGCAGACCCTCGCGTACGCGCACCTCGAGCTTTATTTATTTGATCTACTGAAAGAAACTTCATCGCCGCTCTTACCTAATCGCTATATCCGCGTTCTAACATGATACTAAAGTCCTTTACGAAGCAATAAGTAGACCAGTTTCCCACACGATGTAGTTGACTACTCCTGAGAAATGTCCAAGCACGTTAATACGACACCGACTCACAATGAAACTAATAGACAGTCATTTAAATGGTGGCTCCACCTCCGCTAACTGTACCGAGCGGTGATATCGACCGCATTATCACAAATGCGGCGTGTTTACAGACATTGTGTGTGTCAATTATGATATTGGCCATTATATGGTATTACCGGACCATTTCTCTGGAAACACTTTAAAGGAATCGATCGTTAAGTGCAGAATTTCACCGACCTCGGGCGAACTGCGTGTAGCAAAGCGCTGCCTGTCACTCATGCTTACAGAAGTTAGCGTGTTACATCTCAATAGCCACTTATTTGCATACAGAGGAACCCTATTAGCTGTCGACTTCTACACTGCGGTTTCTACATCTTTACACCAACATATACCTATCTAGGAACCGCATACTTTTAACAAATAGTTGTGAGAGCATAAAACTTTCATTCGGTGAAAGATATCCCACGTGCCAATTGTCTGTGTTGTCAATCTAGTAGATGAATGTATGTAATTGAAATTCAAAACCGTTCTTTTTTTTCAAAATAGTTTATTTGCGATCTTTCGCTTTCACTCGAATGTTTTACCAACTAAATTATATCTTACATCTGTCGATGTCCATTTTATTTTCTTTCAATCACAATAACAAAGGAATCACCTGTGCAAATTCAATATCGATAAATCATGCAATCAATGGGAGCCGTGTTTCGCCGCCCACGCCGCGCACGCTCTAAACGTCCAGCCTAACAATGGCCGCGATATGTAATTTACTGTCCCCTTATTCATTGTGCAGGGACGAGGGCAAGGAGTTAGGGTAGTTCTTATTACGATGGTCGAGGCATAAGTTCCGAGGAAATATGCATTCTTGTCTCGTTCAGAACGAGTCGAACACTTGATGTGGCAAAAACAGTCGGGCGGAGTTCACAGACGTCTCACGCGCCGCCCATTGTCGCTACCATGTGTACCACCGTGTCAACACTGCTCTCTAATCATGAGTAATTGGGATCTGTATCTACAGCTGTCTCATAGTCAAACAGATAAGCTTTACTAAGACTAAAAATACATTAAGAAAACATCTTACCGGTTCTGTGTAGCAGGGATTACTTTCCTCCGAGTCAGGACACAAATCCTGTAACAAATGAGTATTTACGTTAACAATCGGATTGCGTGACCCACTACTATTAAGCCCAGCCGCTGGCCGGTCCGCCAAGTGACAACCACGTTATAAACAAACGTCTCATTAATATGCAAAGCCTAGCTCTACATTCGCGTAACCATATTAAGCGAGAATACCGTTACGTACACAGAAAACGTATGTAGACACAGACGAGTCAAGGCTGTACAATATGTATTTTGGCTCACGAAGTTTCATGTCTAATGGGTGCAAAATCAACACGAACACTTTCTACGTTCCAAATCCCAAATTGAGCTGTCAATGATTAAGCGTCATGAGTAAACGATATAATTAAACAAATGGTCGGTAAAGTCGTGCACGCGCATTAATATTCATGCTAAGAAGCGGTCGCGAAATGAAAGAGTTATTTATGCTATGGCGAGGCGAGGAGGTGCGTCCTGCGCGGTGGTGCGCGGGCGCTGCGAGGATGGCGCCTGCGTGTAAGTAATGATGTGACATCCGCTGCGACTGCCCGCAGCCCGCGATCCGGCACGCGGACAACAACACCCCATTAATCTTGCACAAAGTGAAATGGTAACATTTCCTCTTCCGCACGTAAAAAAAAATATCTTTACCACAGATTGTGCCATTAGAAACTAGTTTAATCATTTATAATTTGATATTATTTATCTAAATTTAAATCGGCTTCCACAAAATGCTTAACTAATATTAATTTGTTGAACGATCTCATTTGCATATCCAAATATTATAAATTACTTATTAAGAAGTTATTCAACTTGTCAGTAACGGGAGTTTTTTGTATAAATCTTTCACTTTTATGTTACAAAAAATTTAAATGTAGCTTTTATCGTTTGATCTCGGCACCAGATAGGCCTTTAATTCACACTTTAAAGGAAACAGTAACGGTCAGGAGTGAAAGTAGCCAGAATGTTGCTGTGTTTATGTCACTAATTATTACTTTATAGTTATTTATTCGAAGAAAACAAATTGTGACTTTATTAACCCTGTTAGCTAAACATAGCTCGTTGATATCGTGCTTTAATCTAATGTTCCCGCGAGTATTACTTTTTCATAGATAGCCCGGTATCGTCCAGTTAATAGGCTCGGAGCAATTTCTTAGCAGCCTTAGGACAATAGATACGGCCAAGGATAAATGCTAGCCAATGTAAGCATCGTAAATAAACCACGACATAGCACGAAGTCGTCTTTTTCTTTTGTAGGAGCTTAGAAAAGAGCGTTAGAACGAAGCACATCGCTGGGGGCGTTCGTGCTTTGCTGCGCGGGCGCAAAATGGAAAAATAAATTCGCATTGAAATGGTTTCTATCGATTGTCGGTCCAGTCGGTTCCCCTTTATCCGCAGCTGATCGCACTAGACAATGTGGTGGTGGGTGCGGATGAGAGGCGGAGGGCGCGTGAGGGAGGCGGGAGGCGGGGGGGGGGCGAGCGGCAGGGGCGCAAGCGCATGACCGCGCAGGGCGCAATGACCTTGTGCGCGCATTCCGCCCGCTCTTTCGAAGGCTCCCGCGGCCCTCCAGGCTCTCCCGGCTCTATTCTAGTCTCCCATAAACTAAACACGGAGTAGTACAAAACGCTCGGTTGTTATCTACATTGTCTGAATTGAATGGAGTTAAAAAGATAAAGACGATTGCACAACATGAAGAATCGTTTAAGAGAATTTACATTCTATTTCATCTTGAGAATCCGCAAGTAAAACACAATTTTGTATACTGACACACTAGTAACAGAGCTTCTACAATTGTACTTGAACGAAACTAGGTTAATAACCTTTGAGAAAACATTCAAGACGTACGTACAGCAGAAGCAAACAGGCTGAGCAAACATGGAAAAAATGTTCCCATCAATACGCATATAGACGCGGCGCGACGCGCGGATAGCTTGTCGTTATTAGAAAAATAGTTTACTACGAACTAGTGGCTGTAAAAAATAAGTAACCTCCTCGGAGGATGCTGCAGAAAATCATTTAAGCAATATCCTCCATCTGAATGGAACCGTTTAAAAACTTTATGATTTCCATTTTTTTGTCGCATCATTGATATGCATAGATGTGCAGTAAGCGTGTGTTATGGCAACATATGCGCTTTTTATAACTAAGCTTACAGTTTATGTGGGAAGCAACATCACTGGAAAGAAGAAACTAACTGAACGGAAATATGGACAGGTGAATTACCGGACAGGTCAAGATACACAGATTATGGAAATGGCTTGATCGGAGTTGCAGAAACTTGATCGGAGTTGGACAAGGGCAGGGAAGATGATGATGAGATCATCATCATCTTCCTGCCCTAGTCCCGTTTTATTTGGGGTCGGCGAAACACATCGTTTTTCTTCCATTCTGTCCTGTCACTCGTCACGCTATCAGAAACTATATATATACTATAATATCTTTATTAGACTTTTCACTAAACAGCGTTACTCTTCAACTAGCGGCCCGAACGACAGTCAGCCATTCAATCAAACGGCTAGACAAATGACTGTGATTAGGAATGTATAACTACTTGCCTAACCAACCAAGATGTTTCACAGAAGCTAAGGCAAGACATAAAATTAGGTTCCATCAAACAAATATGAGAACCCCGTTTTGGATGGACCCTCTGGGATGGTAAATTTTGGAAAATCATTTCTTATTCTTTGTATACATCATAAAACAACCTCTGTAAAAATTTCAGCGTTCTAAGTCCAAGAGTTTGGGCATTGATGAGTCAGTGAGTGAGTCAGGGCTTTGCCTTTTACATACATATACAGACTTGCGTTCAGTACGCAATCTGCTGATGAGGGTCGTGAGATAAACCGAATTAGTCTCGCTGCTTTGGGCTCCCGTTTCTCTCTGCAGTCTTTAAAGAAATATGACATTAAGCAGATGATCATGCACGTCATCTCTTTCGAGCCTAACCTGGCCGTGTCCGTGATCTTATGCTATGAATGGACACTTCACCAAATGTTGCATAAGACAGATCGCTCAATAAATCAATTAAGCTGATGTTGAACGTCGTCGTTCAGTAAAAAAGTTAGGCTGTTAACTAAATTACTGATTTGACTAGTTGACAGCGACATAACTATAAAATTAAAAGGCAGATGACACGCTCTATAACTCAATTAAATGGTTCGATGAATTTACTTGGAAGTTTTTTTTAGTTAATTTTTAACAAGTTGGGTACAGGATACAACGGTCAGTAGAATCTAGTACACTAGATCACTAGATCTAACTAGTTGTGACGGCACCTAGATGGAAAATAACGGGTTTACCAAATAATCTGAAAATAGCGAGTTTTCTGTGACGTTCACAGAAACCGTTCGATTCACTCGGAATTGACTTTAAACTACCTAAATTTAAAATGCCGACGGACGGAATGTCCACAAAGCGTGACAAACACATATAACGTAATGACTCCACTTCTGTGTGTTTACTCTAAATATTTACGGTTTGTTCAAATTCGGATTAGATTCAGAATAAAACGCATTTTAGAAAAACTTACAATAATCGTGCTTTATGGATTTTGAACTGTCTTCATCTTCCTGCCTTTATATACTTACTGCCCATATTACTTGGGGTCGGCGCAACACGTTTTTTTTTTCATTCTGTCCTGTCACCCGTCACACTATCACTACCTCCCTTTCAATGGATTTTCAACTAACAATACATAAAATTCTGTCTAGGAACAGTACATATTAGACATAAAATCCACATGTATATTATTATAAATCGTCACAAAGGGCATGTAATTATCTCTGTGGGGCATAATTCTATAATTTTATTATATTGAATTGGCGCTGTTAGCACTAAAGTAGTGATTTTCGTAAGTTCAAAAAACTTCACAAAAATAAATGCGTTAATTGTATTGAACTTTTTAACAGATTATAAGTAATCTAGTATCATAACTGATTCTTTAGTCGGAAAACAGAAGACTACATGCAACCTACATATTCTTATAGATCGTCGCACTGGCACGTAGTTATCTCCGTGTGGTGGCCGGAGGCTCTACGCGGGGATCGTTCGGTCCATGGCCCTCTACGGGGCGCCGGTGTGGGCGCCGTCGCTGGCAAAGCGACCGGCGTCCATACTGAACGCTTGCCAGAGGGTTATGGCAATACGGATGGTGCGGGGTTACCGCACGATCTCCCGCGAAGCGGCGAGCCTTCTGGCTGGCCTACCACCGTGGGATCTGGAGGCAACAGTCCTTGCACACATGCACGACATGCGCGTGGAGATGCAACGCCGGGGTGAAAGTCCACTGCCGCAACATGTCAAGGCATGGCGGACAGAGCTCCGGCGGGATCTCATGGTGAAATGGCGTCAACAGCTATCGCAACCCAGTGCTGGGCACGCCACGATTATGGCGGTAAGTCCCCTCTTTGAGGCGTGGCTGGAAAGACCTCACGGCGTCCTTACCTTCCGCATGACGCAGGTCCTCACCGGACATGGCAAGTTCGGGAGGTTCCTGCATCGGATTCAAGCGGAAGAGACGCCCGGGTGTCGCCACTGTGCGCAACGCCCGGAGGACACGGTGGAGCACACCGTCGAGGTGTGCCCTGCCTGGGCGGAGCATCGCCGTGCCCTCGTGGGGGCGATCGGCGGCGGAGACCTCTCGCGCCGGGCCCTGGTCGAGGCCATGGTCCGGAGTGAGGAGGAATGGCAGGCGGTCGCCTCCTTCTGCGAAGCAGTAATGCTTGCAAAGGAGGAGGCCGACCGCATCAGGCAACGGCGCCCTCGCCGCCGTCGCCGGGATTCCGATCCCGATTTCCGGCCACCGTAGACGCGGGCTCGCGGACGGCGAGCCATGGGTAGCTCGCTGTCCGATCGTCCGGTAATGGACCGAGTCCAAGACGTCGACGGCGCGCACTGTTCCCGCGCGCCTCAAGGAGTTGTCAGCAGCAGGAGGGGCCCAGCTGGGTCGAAGCCTACTGGGGACAGGGTTGTCCGAAAGGGAGCTCGTGCCCCGGTATGAAGGCTAGAAGGAACGGCGCGGGGTTTTTAGTCAGTAAGAGTCTGACACTGTCTCCCGCTCCACCCAAGAGCGGGTTTCGTCAAAGATGATTTTCCCCGTCGACAAAAAAAAAAAAAAAAAATCTCCGTGTGGTATAATTCTACATTTTAACGATATAGAACCTGTGTTATAGAGCACTAATGTAACTTTTATTTAAACGATATAATGTAAAGCGTTAGGCGCCTTTTTAACCTCGCACTGATTATAATTTTCTTTTATTGTCCATTATGCATTTATTTTATGCGATAGTCATCATCATCTTCCTGCCCTTATCCCGTTTATTTTATGCGATAGTACGAGGTACAAACAAAGATTTTTTTTTTCTTAATCTTTTCAAGCGATACTTTAATGATTCTTCAGTGGGAAAACAGTACTACATGCAGCCTACATGGTCTCGTAGATAGTCACACTGGCACGTAAATATCTTCGTGTGGTATAATTCTACATTTTTATGACACAGAACCGGCGCTATTAATATGCCGCCGGCGACCGGTCTACGTTACGTCAATTACGCATCATGTATAATTGCTAGACGAGACCGGCTGCCTTATATAGCACACACAACATAGGGCATTGCATAACATATGACGCCATTTTTATTTTACTTATAGCTGGCAGTTGCAGGCTTGCTCCCATGTTTTTGCCATCGAATGCTGTAATGTATAATGTTTATTGATGTAATGTCATAATCTTTTTATAGTTTGTGGAGTGATAATTCGATTAGCTATTTAAGAGATACCTTTGTATACAAACTACGTTATCTTTCTCAACTTTTTCACTATCTTGATACAGTAAATACCCATGTTTTTAATTACTACTACTAATCATCGGAGAAATGTCTTAATATTACCGCTAAAATAGTAATATTAAGACATTTACATCAAGGCTATATCCTATACAGTTGTGTTTGTAAAACATTTGATTTTCAAACTTATAATTTATGCCTTTTAGTAAAATCAATGAGAAACTGTTTCAATAAAAAATAAAATGCAAATTAATATGATACCAATAAAATTGGTGCTTCATTCATGGTTATAATAATACAAGATTTATATACGAGTGAGGTTCAGATAAATATTACAGCAGAAGCATCTCATTTGGTGCACCTGCTCTTCGGGGTGATGTGTGTACCGATATTATACTCGTATGTAATAATTTCAAGAGCTTTACGAAAGCTGTCAGAGACTTACTAACGAAGGTAACGTTTGATGAAGACTATTCGTCCACATGTTAATATCTGAGTTCAAGTATTAACCTGATGATATAATTAACCCTTCAGATACCGTCAATTAGAGACACAATAGTAAGACAATAGATGCGCGGCCACCGGTGGTCGCTTGGGGATTCATGAATTAATAAACCTAGTGAAAATAATTTGCAACGTCAGTTTATTCCTGTCAACATAGTAACTAGTGAAATCTGTTTAGTAATATTACTAAAATAGCGATGTAACAATTTATACGAAAAAAAGATCGTAAATTCATAAAAACAACAATGTTATTAGGTATTTTTCAGGCAAAATGTTCCTAGTAACGTTTAAAAAATATTGTATGATTATTATATATGTGGTAATGTTAGTTTCTACGTCATTAAGTTGATGATTACAATTTTTCACTTGCTTTCGACCGTTTCTAATCTCATCGTCTTCATGACTCTCGACAATATTGAAGTTTTCGATCTATCGACAATAATGGACAAGCCACAGACATGGGAAACTATAAAACTGTTCTCTAATCTTCTTCTTCACTCTTTTTTCTTCTTCTTTCTTGCATTTTTAAAACCTTTTATTTTGTTTCACCTGTCCTAACGTTTGTCTGTAATCAAATCTTGTAAATTTGACCCACTTCCCGGTTACCGATTGAGCTGAAATTTTGCATGCCTGTGTAAATCACATGACAATACAAAATTATTATGACAAAGAGCTGATCTGATGATGGAACCGGAAGGTGCCTATAGGAACTTGGTAGTTAAACGACATAACCCCATCGAGTTTGGGCTCGTATGATTCGTCTTGACGAGTATTAATTATACTATAACGAGCTATAAAAGCTTGCTATGAAAGAATGATTTTCATTAAATCTTGTTGTTGTTTTATTTCTTTCCTGTTGGGTTTTAACGGTGTTACTTCGTCTTTTTGTTGTGTTCCTTTTTTAATTTAACAGTTTATCATGTTTATTTCAATCTCAAAATATTCAATCAATCGTGCGACCCAAAAACTGTTTTCTAAACTCAAACAACTGGACAACCTTACTTTAACTGAAAAACAACGGTTGTTTCATAATCTTTTTTTTGTGTTTTATGGCAACAAATAGGCGTGCGATTCCGCTAACTGTATTTAGTTGTTCCCGTACTTAGAAGACATTGCAAGCGCATCATTGCGAGTCGACGTTAATCCATGGGAAATTTGCCCATAAACCGGTGTAAATGTACGTAAATACTGTACAATTACACATCATTTAAACTGAATAATAAAGCAACATTAGTTAAATATAATTAGCTATTGTAAGGCTGACGGCTAAGTTATGGTCATTGTTCTATTTTGAGAGTGCTACTGCATTTGCTTTTACAGAGTTCCGTATACGAAGGGTCTTCAATGGAACCTGGTTACTAAGCCTCCGTATGTACGTTTGCCTGTCAGCAGGTTGAATTTCATGAACCGTAACAGGTAAACAGTTGAAAATCTTAGAGTATATATTTCTAGCAGGGATATTTTGAGATTTGTATATGTAGCAATATATCGGCTACGGATACAATTACGGATATGAAGTAGATTCGGATTATTTTGATTACGGATATTTGAATTATAAAACTATAAAGTAAAATACACGCTATCACAAAAAATAATAAAAATCGTACAGAACCCTTTAAATGGGAGTCAATCTCGTACTTAACTATTGTTTTTATTAATTTAAGTGCACGCTGGGAATATTACGTTTTGGGCTTCGGTCGTTAATTTTAAGGTATTCTAAAAATTGGTAACTAAAAGAAACAATACAGAGCCACAGTTCTGTCGTCATAATTAACGGCGAACTGTAGATATAGCCCTCCCACCAGCTAGACCGATGATCTGGTGAGGGGTGAGAGAATCTGATAGATGCGAGACTCATGGTACCTGTCGTTAAGGCAACACTTGGGGGAGGTCTATATCCAACAGTGGACGTCCTTTGGCTGAAATGGTGATCATGATGATAATGATGACCCTCAAATGGGAACGATTTAAGAGAGGTTAAAGTTATATGAAAACATTCGGGCGAACAAAGCTACTGACAAAGCACTAATGTACTCTCTTGCTTATATATATTTTGTATGTATGTATATGTGTATCTATTTTAGTATTAAGTATTGAATAAGTTTTGTTTACTTTTATAATTATTTGCACCAAGTGCAACCCATTTTGTGTCCAGGCAAACTCTGTCCATTCAAAGTTGCCTGGAAGAAATCGCCTGGTGCGATAAGGCCGCCAATTGTGTGTGTTTTTATTATATGGTTCCTTTTTGTAAGTTTATAAACTTGTAGTGCAATAAAGTATATATAAATAAATAATTTTATTTCGCGAGGAAACTAAAATACAACCCTATTACCTCACTATGTAATTATACTAATAATGTTAATTACTTCTAATTTTAGCTCATTTCATTGCCTTTCAACACCCACATAGTCGACCGTATCGAAGGAACTTAATGGTAAACAAAATATGGCAAACAATAGCTTCATAAATTAATGCAACATCCTGTAAGAACGCTATGACTATAGAAGCAGCAGAGATCACGCTGTCTAAAACTCACTACATCGATAATTTAGTCAGTCGTTGACTAAATTAAAAAAAAATGTTATATGTGTCTTTTTTTTTCTTCTGTATGTAGTTTTTAGGTTGTATTTTAACTAGCTGCCACCAGCGGCTTCACTCGCGTGAATATAGCAAATTGACCCTAAGGAACATACTCCTGGAATAAAAAGTAACAAACATACACACATTCGCAAACACTTTCGCGTTTATATGTAATATCTTTATATATATTTTTTCTCTGTTCGTATGTTTGTCACCTATCTCCTCCCAAACGGCTTGACCAATATGAATGAAACGTCGTATACTTAAGAACCTAGCCTACCCTGAACTATTTCAAAATAAAATTGGTCCCGGTAGGTGAAGATGCAATCGGATTTTCAACTTTTTTCTGACTAAAAGTCAGCTTTCTAAAAGAACAACATCTGTCAGGTCCGTTAGTTCTGATAATAATAAATGTGATTTGTGTCTCCTAGAGAGCAGGCCTGATTCCCAGCCGAGGGAACATTATAAGGCTGAATATACTATGCTATGCTTATTTGATTTATATTAATTTATTAGGAAACTTTATGGAATGAAATAATTTATTTGCTAATGAATGTAGGTACAAAAATATAGTGTTAAGTAAGAGAAGAACCCAATATATTCTACCGCGAGGCATGCCAAATTTGGATAGATAGAATTAATTATAAGTAATTAAAAAATATATATATTTTTCTTATTTTCAAATGATTAAAATAAACAATAAAAATATAAATCATGCAATTTGTAAATTCATTCAGTGGTAAAAATGACAAAAATAAGTTAATAATTTCTTAGCATATTTCTTATTTTAGTTTTTAAATGGTTTGAACTTCAACTTCAATTACAGAAGTCTTGTCCGGTGGCCTCCTGAAATTGCACTAATTTAAATCTTAATGTATTATACTTTTTGTGCACATCCTTTGTTGGAGATCCTTAACAAATAAATAAATACTCGTTTTTAATCACGAAAAGCTATCAAGACATTGTATGCAAAAGAATAAAAGTTTCTTACGCAGGTGTGAAGAAGATTGCTTGATTACGGAATGTAGCATAATAGAACGTGCAAATGGAAAAAACATAACTGTATCGATGTGGTTGCGATAGAATCTATGAATAAACCACATTTATACGACATGATGAACAGTTACATCGCTCAGGGTATGCTAATGTCACCGCTTTATGTTACCTTTTGTGAACTACAAAGAGAATTATGACTATTTTAATATAAGTCATATCATTCATAAACAACATTTTAAAAGAGTTATGTATACATACATACATCGTTTTGATAATCTACACTAATATTATAATGAGGTAAAGTTTGTTTTTTTGATTATTTGTTTGCAGGAGTAATCTCTGAAAGTGCCCGATAATTTTTTATGAATATGATAGTAAGTCTAGTGATATAGGCTACATTTTTTGTCCACAGGCGAAGCTGAGAGCAAAAGTTAGTTTATAAATCATTTGTTTTGCTTTATCTGTAGCAACAGGTCAATGAACATCAGCTTAATATAGATATTTCATTCACAAATAAATTCATCACATACATCATTTTAATAATTTATTTATCTGGACCGTGCTTAATATTTTCTAGTCTAAAAATGGCAGGTTAATGAGCATCAGAAAAATATAGGAATTTCATTCATTAACAAATTCTTAAAAGAAATATATACGTATCTGCATCGTTTTAATAATTTATTGGCCATTTTTAAAGCCTAAAAATACATGGCTATGTGCTTTTAAGATGTCATAACGATCTGTCGTTTTGAAAGCGAGCAAACTTGTGAACAATAAATAGTAACAGTATATCGGTGTCTGTCGGAAGACTCCAAAAGAAAAGACAAGTCATAAAAAGCGAGCACGTGTCATAAAACATTAATCTACATGTCATCGGCCATCTGTCCAGCTCCACTGAGGAACGTATTGCATAAATGCATGTAAGAGCGAGCCATGTTCCCCGCTGTCCGCACTATATCGGTGTCAGCATAATAAGATCACATCGCTCGGTCACTCTTTGTGGCGCTATCTGCCATCTCCGCCAACCCAGGACGGCCTGACGTACTGTCAACTGCACGTACACTTCAACAGCCTGACATTGACAACGCCTTTAAGTCTTGCCAACAAGACAGGTTAGGTGCCACTACTCACTGCATTCGACAGTACCTTGACTAGGAAACAGACCCGTTAACATTCTTTTCGCAAACAACTGACGACCGATACAGTCCGATACGCCATTAAAATAAATTTTACGCCTATAATTACAAATCAAAGAACAACTAGTACAGATATAACAAAACTGTTTTGTAATAGGGTAATACAATTATTTTCTTTTCCTTGTGTGTCTGTATCGCAGAGCGATCGGTTAGTTATGTCATTATAAAAAGTGGTACTTACCATTTAACCGACTTTTTGCTACACTTCTAAAATAACGGTTCTCAAATTGACCTTTACTTATTGTGTTTTGATTAAAATGGGTGTTCTTTTCCGATAATAGCTTTTAAATCGCTGAGAAAGTGCTTTTATATTGTTTTTGAGAAATATGAGGTTAATCTAAGCAGAGATGGCAATTTAGATTCACAGCAAAATGATTGGAACAAGTGTAATGCAGTTCTAAAAAGTTCGTAGCAAAATGAGCGCGTTGATGTCTTTTGTACAGACGCGTCGCCGTAGCCATTTTAGATATCGTAGCATACCGACTACGACCGTATTATTTTGCTATAAATAATGATGTCAAGTTTAATAGTGTCATCTTTACAATCCCTGATAGAGAAAATTAACAAGATTCAACTAATGCGATACTAATCGACACATTTTCTCTTTTGGTTCATCATCAGTAATAGAACTTTCTTAAGATCATATCATTTACTAAGTGCGATTTCCTCGTATTGGAAGGTAGAAAGTGTCGTGTATTTTGTCATAGAGAGGTAATTTAGTAGAAGAATTATCAAACAATCGCGTTGCAACGTGACTTATTTGGTCGTTGACAGCGTGGATAATGTTATCGCATTGTTTTCTCAGCGAACCAGATGCGGGAGCGACGGCGGGGGAGGCCGCTCCCGATCGGCGGGGGACGGGAGAGAGTCACCGACCGACTAGATCGACGACGTCCCCACAATTATTATGTAATAAAAAAATAATAAGTGCGGCTTCGAATACGACCGCATGCCTACTGAGATTACGAGGAAGGAAACATAACGATTGTATCCTTTGTGAACCTTGATTTATTTGCCTTTAGTCCAGCGCAGTTTACTTCATATTTTACGAGAGCTGTATATCTATTTAGTTGTCCCAAACACGCAGTAACTCCTTCCATTTATATCGCTATTTCTGCCTATACACGTCCGTGCGATCGTTCAACCCTGAAGGAAATTATGCGTCGACTAGTACGTGGGGCTCTAAGTTACTCGAGCTAGTTGCCCATGTTATATAATAAATTTTCTATATAAAGCAGTTTGATAAAAATCCTCATTGAATTATTCTGCCTTTTAAGAAACCACTTTCAAGAACACATTTATTGTGCGTACAGCTAAGGAGTCGAATTCTCTGTTGGAGTATATGTTTCCTGATAGCTACAATCTTAAGTCATGAGTGAATAGGTTACTTCTGGGCAAGCGTACTCCATCGTTAATGATGCAGATGAGATAGTGATCAAGCTTGAGCCTATGAATAATAATAAAAGGTTAAAAAGTAGAAAATCTCATTTACGAGTATCGTATCGCCCAGTCTCTGGTTCGTAAAGGTTAAATAGACTATCGCTCCATTCAATGGATACTTAGTCGGAGCCGGTTAGGCTGGAAAAAACAAGGATAATTTTAGGTTGATGCAGTGCAGTTTCATGAAAAATATTTTCAAATACTTCAAATGCGAAACGAGCATTACTCTAAAAGCTTTAATTATCCCTGCCACATTCCTCCGCCATTTTATTTATTTACCTATCTACATTCATCACATCAGATTAATTCCTTTTCTTTGATATGTTTCAAAACAATCAAAGCTATCTACGATCGCATCACGTCTGGACGTCCGCGTCGGTCATAGATCCGACCAAGTGTGAGAGCGTTCCACTTCATTTGCATCACAGACTTACATCATCAAATCATTGTGATATGGCAAACATTTGTATAGCTTACTAGCTTGATCCAGCGGTTTTGCTCGCGTGAAATTAGAAAATTTATAGCCTATGTCACTCAGTAATAAAGTAGCATTCATTGGTAAAAGATTTTTTTTAAATACAAATCAAATCCTTTCTCTGTGTAATACTATATAATAGACTAGCTTTTGCCTGTGGCTTCGGCCGCATACATAAAATATAGCCCATGTCACTCAGGAATAAAACCGCTTTCTATCAGTAAAAAAAAAGAATTCGCAATCCTACCAGTACTTTCAGAGATTACCTCTTACAAACAAATTTAACCACTCTATAATATTAGTGTAGATATATATTCTATTAATGAGAATCACGGGAAAAGGATGGTAAAGGTGACCTTTCTCCGTCGGCAAATTAAATGCTTACAATGTTTGACATTATATTTAAGGGAACACTGATTAGAGGTATAGTAGTTGTGTTCGACTACGTTGAAAAAGCGCAGAACCGAAGGCTACTGGGGCCATGGGTTCGCTTCTGAAAGGAAAAAATTAACACAAGACAGAGAAGGGATATAAGAGTATGTTTTAGTCGGTAAAAGTCTGACATGCCTTCCCGCACCACTCTAGGGCGGAAGAATTTAAGTCATTGGAAGATTTCCCAGCAATAAAAAAAGTTTGACTAGTCGGGGTCTATATCATTAGTCATAGAATATAAACCGACATTCGGGACTCTTGACATTCGACACGAATCAAAACCATAAATATTATGTTATCTATGATCGCATCACGTCTACACGTCGTCGGTCGATCACAGCTCCGACCGAGTGAAGTCACCGAAGCGTTCCACTTCGTTTGCATCACAAACGGACTCAGCACGGCGTTCATCTATTACGTCATCAATTGATTATGTTGTTATAAACATATCATAAAGTCACGCTTCTATTCAATGAATGGGAATCATAAAAAATGACGTCAGAGGCGTGTAATAGGTCTGCCCTCATGTTTCCGCTCGCCAGTGATGTTCAAATATCTTGTAAGAGGCGTATCTATTCTACTAGTAATATTTCCGTTCTCAAATATTTTTATTGGGTAACAACTAACTCTTTTCCGCGGCTTCGTTCGCTTGAAAGTAGAAAATTGTCCCAAGAGAACATACTCCCGGGAAATAAAACGTGGTCTGCTCGTGTACCAAGTTTTATGGAAATCAGTTGAGAGTGAACAAGTAAAAATATGCAAACGCACCATGTTTTGGCTTATAAATATTGTTCCTACTGCTAAGACTAAGACTTGCTCTTGAGAGGGATTAGGCTGTATATATTACCTTTAAAAAAATCCAAACTTTCGGTGTTATGCTAAAAAATTTTGTCGATGTAGCAATAGAAGTGAAGACCCCTAAATACTTGGGGGTCCGGTCCTTCGGTTACTAGGGATCTTTACAAGGTTCCTCCTACCCTATAGAAAGAATCTTTATTTTAAGCAAAGATTAGGTTTATATAAAAAAAACGCTATAATTATAAAAAAATTGCTAAACCGACAAGCTATTCACGGCGAGAGTAAGTGATAATAATATTATAAATGTCCATAATCCGACACAATGCTTCGTGCCGCCTTCGAGCGTTGTCACTTAATTAGCATAACGTAATGTGACAGGCACAGCGACTACTGTTTCGACGAATAAATGCTTTCGGCATTCTTTTTATGGGTAGATTTGAGAGATGATAACTGCTGGGCATTTAATGTAGGTACTCTGGTTAACAATAATGTATATGTGTTAAAGGAGAAACTGACTGACTGACATATAAACACACAGTTGAAACTTCTGGAGCTAGGAGCTTGAAAGTTTGCACAAAGTTTCATTTTATGATGTAGGCGATTACTAAGAGATGATTTTCCAAAAAAATAACCTCCAAAAGGATGAAACGAAAGCTAGTACTTTATAATTTATCAAACAATTTATTTTCTCGCCACTACATCACAGCAATTACAAAAACTGAGACAAATACAATAATTAGAATTCATACTGTGGGAGAATGGAGCCAAATCTTGGCTTTCGGCCTGTATTTCAGGGCACCTTGACCTTCCTCTCTTTAAATAGATGTTATTACAAAATTGCTTCTTGATTAGTCTTTCTTAGACATGTCCTGTGCGAGTTTTGTACGTTTATTTGCGTGGTACTACTACTTCGGGAAAAAAAAAAAATTCTGTCGCACTATTATTGAGCTGTTAAAGCCAATGATAAATATCGATAAAGGTAGAGTTTACCTCAGATATGTTTTGGTTGAGTGAGCATTCAGCTTTTTATATTGAGCGTTGCGCTATCACTATTATAGGAATCATGGTGGACTAACAGTTACAAACCTAGTTCTTGCGTACGTTATTTGGTTCAAAATCTGGCTAGTTCTTTCTGCCATTTAATGTGTGAAGCCATTTTTTTTTCTAAGTCGGGATATCGTTAAATAACTTCTTCCGTTTTGATCGCAAAAAGAGGAGATGTCAGGCTTTTACCGACTAAAACCCACCTGATTTCCTTCAGTCACCTTTTATGTTCCAGGATTTCGGTATCTTTTTTGGAAAATGCCACAGTTACAAAAAGGAAATGAACCACAATCGAACCAGCAGCAATCGAAAGCAGCCAGTCGCTCAACCACTGCGCCAACCGTGCCTTCATAGTACAGGAATTCTATATTTAATATTCATAACTCAAACACGTCCTGCCACCCCGACATGAATAAGGAATAACTAGAATGGCCACGTTTTGAAGCTAGAAAAAAAAAAACACGTTTTTTTTAACTTAGCCACTCGATTATTAAAAGCTAATAATGATCTCGTTATGTGAGCTCGATATTATCACTCAACATCTCTATTTAGAGATAATTAGTTACTCAGGGTGATATATATGGGAGGCGGTCCTTAATGAGTTCGTATTGATAGCGCTTCACAATAATTTATATCGGTGTTCAAACTCGAACAAGCTTTGGAATTCACGTTATCTCTACGATTTATGGGAGTTCTCACCGCATATAGAATTACAATAACTTTATATTTCTTCAAGGCTTTAATGAATTTAATACTCTTTTATTTCCATATTCTCCGGTCGTAAAACTTGCGGAGAATAACAATTAAAATAGACTGGCTGTTGCCAGCGGCTTCGTCCGTATGATAATAGAAAATTATCAAAAGGAAACATATTCCCGGGATAAGAAGAATCCTTGTGCTATTCTAGGACATGGTCTATCTTAGTACCAAGTTTTGTCGAATTTCGTCCAGTCGTTCGAATGTAAAAACGTAACAAACAAACACACTCGAAAGCTTTTGTCTGTAAACAGTGGTAAATATCGTGTGATTAGTGTGACATTCAAAAGACTACAGTTAGCAACTCATAAGTATAGTTTATTGATAACGAATCGAATTTCTTGAGATTTTAGTGTCTCGTCCTTTACTTAGCATTGTTACTTATTACTTTTCTACGAATTCCTAGACGGAAAAACCTCACACTTCATCCCCGGGATCAAACGAACTCAATCGTCAGCCGCGCTTAACCACTAGACTGGCTCGCTAAGTTTCTCGAAATCATGCAGCAGCAATTTGTTCTAGTCATGTGCTAGTGAGTGACCAGTGGTCACGGTCGAGCGCCAGTTGTTGTCGTGTGCCGTGGGTGTGGAAGCAGGCCGCGCCGCCGCCGGACCACGCCGGGCGGCGCCGCTGGCATGCTTCCCAAGCTGACACGCACCAGTAACCAGCAGCCATCGGCCCCTGTGTGACCGTCACACTACCCCACATCACAACGGAGAATAGAAACCTTATAGACATCTAATTATTCAACTACCCACCCAATACATGTCAAGCTTTATCTATCAGCACTCTACCGTACGATTACCATTTCTCTTCCTATCAAAAACCGATTAATCTGCTAGCTTGCTACCTCTTGCGCGCATTGAGGTCACGAAATCGAATAGGTTAATAAATTTTATTAGTTCAAGCAACCGGGCATAAACGCAGATTCATGGCGTGTGCACTTTCTCGCTTATTCATCAGTTTAGTGGGTCGCGGTCCAAAGCGACGTGTGCCCGCGACTCACGCGCATCTTACCTCCCGGGATGCCTCACACACTTATCCATTATACCTTTTAAAGATACCACATATCAGTCACGTTTTAACACAACAGTCGAACATAATGATTGTATTTTTATCCTCATAGCTTAGCAACTAGAGGTCCAAATCCTCTTGAGTGAAAATAAAAAGTGTGAATACTTAAATTGCTTTTGATTAACAAACCCGTCTACTGCAAAAATGTCTATTGTTAACGTTAGCCGTAAATAAATCAGCGACGACTTTCCTTATTACACTTCTAGTTGTTAACGCTCACAGCATTATCCATTCAGGACAGTTTATTGAGCGAACTACTTACATAAATGAACCGACTGCATTAGTGTAACTAGACTGTTCCGAGTACTGTGAACTAAGTACGTGATTCTCGTGAAGGTACTATTTCAATTCATGATTCGACTTAACCCTTCAGATACCGTCAATTAGAGACACAATAGTAAGACAATAGATGCGCGGCCACCGGGTGTCGCTTGGGGATTCATGAATTAAAGCATTCATTTCGTATTGGTACGTTATGTTCTATTTAGAACGACACGCCCACGGTCGCCAAACACACGTGTCATTCGACAAACGAATAGTGTGGAATGTGAAAAATTTCGTCTAACTGTTCCGCGGCGGCCGCGCTTAGAATGAGATGCATACGATATGTCCCCGCGCTCTTAGCACACGTGATGATAGCGAGCCAGAAATAAAGTCCACCACGCATACGTCAGCGTTATCAAAGTAATCTCGTTTCAAGTATTTAATCGGACTGGTACCGGTGAGCTTACAGATGCGTTTATCATTAGACACCATATACGTTTAATCAAATGAGAGATCGCCTCGTCTGCCCTTCTGTTTTTTTCTTCAACATCTTAAAAATAAAGTAGATTGCGGTATGGTTAACTAAAAGAAACTCTTGACGTTTAATCAAGACGATTTTCTTCACCTGCTCTTCTATACAATTTGTCGAAGATATCAGACATAGCTATTTTATCTAAAAATATCAATTGAAAGATAAAAAAATAGACTATGATTATAAATTATAATGGAATTTGGCGTAACATTACAATCAGAATAAAAATATTTTTAGCATTTGTTTCTTATTTTATGGTAGCAAGACGATGGTTCGGTACTTTTGTGGAAACGGAATAATAAATTGCCGCAGACAAAGTTACTTGCTCTCAGCAATCACGAACGGCGATTACCTGGGAGGTTTTTTTGAGTAGGAGGAATAATTTTCTTTTTCATATGCGATCATAAGGCGCGATTGAATTACACGGGTGTTAGAGAACATTCGGCGCGGCTGCGCGCACGTGAGGTGTCGTGCGCGCGCACCCATCGCCTGCACGAACCACCAGATTGATGAACCGCACTTTTTTCACTTATTAAATAATAAAATCTTTAGACTCATCCGTAAAATATTCGCATTATTTTACCACAAAAGTCAAAACCGTTTTGATAATGATTGATGAATGATGGATTATTGCGTTCCACGTCTCAAGTACGTAACCAATCAATCTTGCAGTTTTGCTAAAATGACAGAGATCATGAGCCTTTATATTTTTTTAGTTTCTCTCAATCCTTTTACAGAATCGTGACACAGGCGAGCACACAACGCTACTTCATCATCAATTACGTAGCGCGAACGTAACGTCAGGCTGGACAATCGTGGAACACTGCTGTTATTAGATTTAACTGTAAAAGTGAGGTGTAATGAGCCACAGCAAATCTCAAATAAAATGTGAAACATTACGGAATTGTAAGATTGTGGGTCGGCTGGGCGGCAGCCGGCAGGAGGGCACTAGGTCGGGGGAAAGTAGTGGGGCCTTATGTGCGCCTGCACGGTGCATGCCGACGCAATTACATCCACGGAATCCATGTTCAAGTCGCGTTCCATGCGAAATTGACACCTGAATAACCACTACGACAACGTGCTACCAAAACAAGAAGAACATTCAAGATGTTTAACATAAAATAAAAACTGAAGCTACAAAACTTTCTTCACGAGCAGGAGCGATATTATGCGCATGTATTTCAAAACCCTTTCCTTATAATGCATGCTTTTTGTTCTGACATCGCCATCATGCAAATATGAGCCGTTGTTCCTCGAAGCGTCGCTACCTAACATGCATAATACATAATGCCTATAATTTACACCTTACATCAGCTCGGGACGCCAATTTAGAAATCGCATGTGACACCAATAGCCCACCTTGACAATAAACTTGTACATACACACAGCGACATTACCCCCTTGGGGGGGCTGACTGACCTCTGCCCAGGTACGCTTGTAGATTATGCACGTAGTGCTTTATACCAGCCGCCATCGATTTATTGAACAGACATTATACTTTGCTTTTACCATCGTATCTAACAGCATCAGAATCGCTTTGCAGTTTATGAGTAACGGTGACACTTAACCCATACTTGTTATGCATGGTTTTATGTGAAGAATTTAAGTATTACTTATTTTACCGTTTGGAACTTAATTTGACGTAAATGTTTGAAACAGTAAGAACTTACTGCACTGTTTTTAAGTTTTTTCTAATTAGGAATTAAACGGATTTTTTTTATATCTTTAAACCTTTAACTCATCCATCCAGTAATCAGTTGGCCTGTAGCAAATTCTACCAAGGGGCCCTCTAAATCTTTATAAATTCCTAGCTCTTGGATTACTACTCTGTTTCTGTGGCGAGCGTAATGTTATGCAACTTATACTATTCGCCACGAATCTGACATATTTTTTTCTAATTCAACTATAGTAGGTAGTTTCAGAGATTAACCTGTTTAGACATACCATAACCTCTTCCACTTTATTTTATTAGTACTAACTTATCCGACTTAGCAAGATATTAATAAATTAACTTTTTATCAATAAATACCGAGTGATGCAACTGTAAAATGACTTGACATTTGAAATTGTTAAATTTTCTAAAATTGACCAAATTGGTTGCTTAAATTCTATCTTTAAAAAAGTCTAAGGTGCACTAAGATCGGAATACGTCAAAAGGAGTTTTATTTCCTAAATTTTTTTTAATGGAAAATTTGTATTTTGATTTTTACATAGACAGATAGAATTTTTAAAATTTTAATATTTTTTTATATATATGTATAATGCCCCTTAGGCTCCGTAGGGGCATAGGTAGCATAGTGCCGAGCCCGTAGCATTTGCTACTCTAACTTAGTGGCTGATCCGACCCTGCCTCCATCTGTCAGTCAAAGCTCCTGCTCTACACACCTGTGTATATACAAAACTACTAAACCCATTGACCATAGCCTATTATGGTCAATCGATCAATCAACAATGAAATATAAACAAAACAACCAGGTGATTAATCTTGCGAGAAGACACAAGTAATTGGTACGGAAAAAACAACGGCCATAGACCTTGCAAGCCAATAAAGACTCCATACGGTCAGGGGATTTCAATAGGACTTGGAATAAAACTACTGTAATACAAATATGAAAAATGAACGATTTGTTCTACTTTTTCTTGTTGTTGTAGCTTGTTTAGAGTGATGTTAATACTGAACAGTGGTGAAAACAATATTAATATATAGGCCTTAAAACAAATCTTCACAAAAAGAATATATATGAAAGAGAAACTTTCTCTGAATTTACATAACTCGACAGTGAAAAATAGCTACAATTCTACCTATATATTTGAGCTACAATTTCAGTTGGAAACGCATTTTCACTTTTCTATTCTTTTATACGTGGCAAATCTTCTAATAATTCCTCCCGCTCTGTGTTGAAGAACAGGGAGTGTCAGACTTTGACTAAAACTCGCCCGTTCATTTGCCCGTTGCATTCAATTCGGTAACTTTACGTTTTTCGACCAATCGGACAGCACTGCCGCCTTCTCTTTAAGTGCCTACCATTTTTAAAATGCTATTAGACTAAACTAATAAAAAGGTATAATTTTAATAATAGTAGGTACTATGTAATGAGCATAATGTATGGTCTTAAGTGGGCCGATCGTCGTTTTGGGCGTCGCGAGCGCACCCGGTCAAGGCCGCTTGCACTTGCTCGCAAAAAACCGACCAACTGGTTGTGCGCCCACGCATGCGGGTTATCATACTCGCGTTTTTTGCGACCATATTCATAACTACGTCACTATACGAGTATTCTCGGGCCGTTGCTCGCTGCTGCTTTTTTAGGGTTCAGTACCTCTAAAGGAAAAAACGGAACTCTTAGGTATAGGATCACTTCGTTTTGTGTCAAGACCCTTTATCTAGAAAAATCTAACTTCTAAGTTAACTAAATGTCGCAAAAAACATATATATCAACACTCTCAAGGAAAAAAAAAATTATCCCTAAATCCTCAAATTTGGCATAAAGCAAGGTCTTGTAGCACAATGATAATGGAATAAATATAAAAACTAATAATTCATTGATACGTCACCAAAAAAGTTTTTATTTAAATACTTCGAGACTCCAATCGGGAAACGAACTCTTTTTTTTTCTTTTTTTTTTTCATAGGTAAGTTGTGCGGAACAACCGTGGAAGAAACAGACTCGAACTTGCCCAGTTTTTTAACAGTAAGCACAATTTTATTAAACCTGTCAACTAAAGCCTCTTAAGTTTTCTAATCACCATATTGACTTCTGATTTTAGCTTTTTTTTATTCATTTTGCAAAATCGTGTCGCCGATAAACATCTATTTGTTTTTTTTTATTTATTCTACCGTCTAACTCATTAATTTCTGTTTTCTGTTCATATGGAATAGTAAACAGAACTTGATGAGTAGACATTTGCATAATAACTACGTACGTTAGTCACCGAGTACACTTTGCGACCAAGGCAAATAATATACAGAGCCATAATCATTAAGGGGATGCAACTCGACATTGATTTTCATTGTTTTTCATACAACCGCTCTTACGCCATTATGACATTATTACACGTTTTCCGTTAGATATTTTGGAAACACAGTATCTTGTGGATATTATCTAGGCTTTTTTATAATTTATTAATTTCTGTAAAACTAATCCAGTAAAGACCTCTGAAAATCTGCTATTTTGCTTGAACGTTGACACTTCATAATTTACTCAAAAATTTAAAAATCAATAAAATAGCCTTGCTAATTTTATCAAGATTCGAAAATTTTTTCAAAAACTTTTATGGGTTTAAAAAAACATTAAATTATTAAAGTAAGTATTTCCTGAAAGTTTTGTAAAATATTCGAGTAAATCACGGAATTACCGAATGCTAACAAAGTTTTAAGCTGTTATCTCTCTTTTTTCGCGTTGCCTTTTGTCAAACATCCCGTTGGATTGCGTTAGATGAATTAACAAGCTTTTAAATCATGCTCGAAGTTGACGACAGGCGAGTGGAAAAGCAGCCTCTTAAGTGATGTGTTGAAGGCTTTGAACAGTGAGCAATGGATTCAGTAGGAGCGATACGCCCATCGATGGCAGCGATGAGCAAAGTCAATGTCACGGGTCAAGGGAACAACAGCTTCCAGTGACTAAGACATAGGCGTTTTTGCTTAAGAGTCTAATTCTACTTTATCGCTAAAAATAAAACGGTGGGTAAATCATATTTTTTCATTATCATTATCGCCAGTTCACCCAGACGGTGTTATTAAATTTTAATAACGAGCATCCTGCCAGCCGACGCGTACGTAAGTGTAACCTGTTTGCGAACTAGTCTTAGAACAAGCAGATGTGCTGCAACTTAGTTTTTTTGTCTACCCAAATAATTTACCTGTACTTTTAAAATGTACATAAATGGCAGGACTTTTTTGTTTTAATTATGTGTTAACGCTTCAGCTAAGTGCTTCCGGAGTCAAGGAAACGACCTTGGAATGTAGCAAGGTTTAATTGAATCTCTGGCGTCCATTACTTGTAATTGTTGTATCAGAATAACTACAGAGACGGCAATATACTTATGTATTTAATTTGTCGAAAGCTAATTCTATGTTTTAGTGATTTGAGGTGCGATGTTTAAAAAAGTGTCCGTGGTCCAAGAGCTTAAAGGGCAATTGAAGGACACAAGTAGGTTTTAGTCAGTAATAATCTAACATGCTCTTTCGTTTCACTCTAGAGCAAGAAGTCATTGGATGATTTCCCAAGGGTGCAAGGATCTTATAACTTTATGTTATTTTAGGATCGGACTAAACAAATGATTTTGAAAAGGTATCTTGTTCAACGGTGCTTTTTCATTAAAGATTTAACGAGACGTTATTTTAAATGAAGTTCATTTAGTAACCATGCCGTTTAAAAAGACAGATTTACAAAAAACAGTTTTGAGTACGTTTCGTGTGCATACATTTTGCAACAATCTTAGGATTCTAAGTTCAGAAGTCAATAACTTCTAATGTCGCAAGCGAACGCTTAACTTGATTGATGATCTCGGTTCAGACTTAATATGCAGATCGTGCACAAAAGAAAATTTTGTTGCTAGGAGCCCCGAACTAAAAAACTTTGCAATGCGTCATCCTCATTCACTTTTTCATCTGATTCATCAGTTTTTACTTCATCTTCGACTTTATACTAAAAAAAAAAGTAATGGAACTCATCAATAGATGATTGAAGATTTTATATCAACTTTTACTACAAAACTTTTACTTTTTACCTTGTACTTCGGAGGTGAAATCCAATCCGAAGTCCATTTTATTCTTAGCAAAAAATAATAAAACAATGGTTGACCGTGGCGAGGCTGGTATCTCACGCAAGTGTATATAATGGAGCTGGTGGAAGGGACCATCGTCTCCTAGTAATTCTGGGTAATGACGGTAATCATTTTATCATCTTCGTACCAATAACGTGCGTTTACCTAGTGCAATGGGGTTACGTCGCCGAGTCGGCAGGACCGTGCGAATAAATGATAGATGACAGTCCGTATGTAATTTAGTTATTACGAATACCTCGCCGGTATTATTTCACAATATTGCTGGATGCACTCGGTGCTTTGCCGTGGTTAGCTTTGAGCGTGAAATGTCGAAATAAGGTATGATCTATACGATGCTGAGGACTTCCGCAATAATTTTATTTTTTGCTTTTGCCAGCGGCTTTCCTCTTGTAAAAAAATTGAAATATAGACCTATGCTACTTAGTAATAAAGGAGCTTTCTACAAGTGAAATTGGTCCAGTAGTTTTTGATTTAAATCGTAACATACAAACACAAAAAAAAAACAAATTTTCCTCTTTATAATTTTAGTTTAGATCAAGAGAGGAAATTGTTCAATTACTTCTCCCGTTTTAGGATGGAGCAAAAAGGCATGTCGAACCTTACGTTCTAGGACCAAAAGTTTCCTTTTCAGATCAGACTTTTACTGACTGAAACCACACATGTGTGGTTAAGTTCCCCTTCGCGTTCTCGGACCACAGGTTTCTTTTCGGAGATTCCACGTGGAGAGCCAAGAGCCTAGAAGGTACATCGTTGAATACCATCAAAAAAATTTTTTTCAAGCTTTACCGAGGTTTTTTGTTCATTTTAATTGAGTCAATGTTCCAGCCTTATAGTTTAAAGCTTTTCCATCGTGAAGCGTGTTTCTGTATTTTACGACGTGCCTTCTATGTTACGGTCAATTCTCGCCATTACAATTTATGTTTTATGGATTTTATCGGTATAGTTAGGCGGTTTCATAAGCTCTTTTTTTTCTTCTTTTAATCTTTGGGCTATAAAATGCAGAATAAACATCAAACTTTTTTTCTTGACGGCTTTGATTGCGCGTGCGCTTACCGCTTAGTTATCATAAGAGAGTAGAGCTGTCATATTTATTATTTAGAGCACCAACTCATTTCTTTTTAATTACTTTTTTTCTCTAATTTGTTTGTAATTACAAACATTGCTTGTAGCCATGGCAGTGATTTTAAACGTTTTGGACAGTTTAAGAATAGCCATGTTAGTAATTGCATGTCTTCCCAGCGGTAAAAAATAGACATCACGAAAACTATCCTTTTGCACGCTCATGTGAAAGTGTTACCAAATAATTTATGTTTTCTGCATATTCACGGTCATTAAACATACGGTATTTTATGTGAACTTTTAAACATAAAAAAAAATAGCAATTACCTAAAATGCAAAAAGCTACTTAACGTTAGTTAAGCTACTTAATTTTGCTCACCATTACTTACCTACCGCTCACGATGCAAGAACATAAAAAAAAATCTGACCACTTCACACTTGTCTTTGCAAGCCATTAAACTGACATTTCCTCTTAAAACTAAAATCAAATAAAATCATAAAATACCTGAGTAGAGCGGCACGCTTCACTTTCTTCAACTGTGTCACGTGATTAGTGTTCAAGTGTTCACAAAACTGAACTGTGTCCGGGAACTATGCGAGCACTCGACCTGAACGGACGCACCGGCTAATGAATGAGAACTAGAGAGACCGGCGCGATAGCGGACCGGACACGGCGCGTGTAGACAACACAGCCACGCAGCCGACCAAGCGTCTCAAACGGAATGAAATGGTGAAGAAGACGCCACGGTCTTATATAGACGTGGCCGTAACCTGACGCCGGATAACGGACTCCCGCCGCTCGACGTGCCACTCGACTATAGATCGTTCTGCGCGCACGCAAGAGACACATTCGAACTCTAATCACAACCCTTCCCACTGTAACAGATAGATCGAATTTTCAATAAAGCGCCCCGAGCTTAACACTGCAATTTGCCAGCGCTGGCGCTCGAACCTAGGTACCCGCACCCAAACGAGACGACAGGACAACGGAACTCTAAATGGCATCGGGGTGTGGCATCGGTGCCAATCTATCTGGATGATTTTCTTGTGAAAACATTCTTTAGTAAAACTAGCGATCTGCCCCAGCTTTGCATGGGTGTTTGAAATGTTTAAAATTCTCAGCTTTCCTATACATCAAAACCTTCCTTATGAATCACTCTGTCTATAAGTGAAAACCGCAGACAGATAGACAAACAGACGCGCGGAGCAGCTATTTTTTTTTTCTATGTATATTCAACTTCCGCTAAACTTCACTTTAGCCTTGCATAATAACATCGTAGTACTTTTATGACATCATTAAAAGGTAACTGTTACACATAAAATAAAATAATGAACATAAAATAATCTATCTAATTATAACAGCACTGGGTACACAAATAAAAAAATTACAAAAATTTGTAACACGAAGAGAAAAACAAAAACGACATCATAAATCAAGTTTTCCTCAACCACCAAGTGTAAAATCAAGTTTTCCTCAATGCAATGAGATAACTTGATTTTATACCGTAAAAATATAAAAAAATAACCATTGTCCAATTTATTCTATATCTAATTAGCATTTACCCGTGACTTGTCTCCCGTGGCCTTTCCTAGAAAACCTGTAATTTTAGTATTAGCCTGCGATACTCAATTGTAACTATAAATAAATCTTCATAATATAACCTTTTACAAACTTTCTATCACTGGTATCGCCCGCATACAAATAAAATAAAATATATCCCAAGGGAACATATCCCCGATAAAAGGCATCCTATGTTCTATTCCAGGAGTTCTACCCGAGAGTTAAATTTTATCCAAATCCGTTTAACCGTTTCGGTGTGAAGGCGTAACAAACATACACACATACACTTTGATTATAATTTTACCTACTTTTGATTCTTGATGAACTGATGTGGACATTAGTAATGATACTAATCTCAACATTAGTTTTTGTCTTTCTTAATTCCTCATAATTTAAATTTGGTTTACGTAAGCTTAAGAAGTTCTATACTTTAGTCAGTCTTCTACTACATCTTTCTTACAAGAGCAAAGCCAGTATCCGAGATGCTCGTCTTCATCCTTCATCACAATCATTGGCATCATCAGCCTAAATCAAGGAGCAACCGGTGGTAGGCCAGAAAATAAAGCTGCGCCGTCCCTTTGTAACCCGATCACTGTAAATGGAAAATAAATTTACAATACACTTACTCGAAAACAGGCTCTTATTGCACTACGAAACACTCGTGTTTTTTTTTTTAATTTATCATAGACTTTTTTCATTCCTATTTCGTGACGGTCAATCATATTTTTTTTTAAAGCAAATAGGTGGATGTTTTATTCAATGAAACTAATTGTGGTTATAATAAAGAATTGTATTCTGTTTGAATATCATGAATAAATAAGATTATTTAGACAATAATTTGTTATTATCAACCAATTACCATAATTTGTGTTCTAAATTCAAAAATATTTGAATTTCTATTTTTAAAATTACGTAGGATGTATACGGTTTGATATCTTTGCTTTTTCTTCAGCCTGCAAACGTAAAGCGCGGGTAAAAGGTCTATTAAATATTATTTTTTATTTGTGAAATAAATGCTGAATTTAAGATTTGAAGACAATTAGTTGATACTGCCGCTGATTAAGTTAAAAAATACTCGCTATAGCTTGCTGCCATCTAAATCAAAACTAAAATGTATGACAACTTTTGAAATTTTTTTTCAGAAAATGAACAAAAATGCGTCGTAATTTTCAGAGAAAGTATATTGAAAAAATAAGTGTATTGAAAAACTTCGCTTGATACACGTGGAAATTTGTCACTTCAGCATTCGGCTCCATAACACCATCGCCTATACGGCTCGGGTGAATTTCGCCTCGGTTGCAATGACAAACTTTCCCCACTTGTATCAAAATGTACTATTTCCGGCACTGACAGTCTTTAAAATATTCCCATTTCACCCGATGAACGTGGACTTACTTCCCAAGAATGAACCTCGATTCTAAAAATCGTGTCAGCTTCCAATACAACCACTGTAACTCACTCTGCCCCCGTTAGCAAAAAAGACGCATCTAAATTTTTTCCAGATTTGAGTTATATACATTGCCGGAATCAGAAAAAAAAGGCGCGTCTGCCTGTATTTTTTATATTTTGCTAACTTTCTGCAGTGTGGTTTTAACACAAGGAAAAAATTCCCAATTTCGCGTTTCATTCATTAAAACATTTTTTACTTTTTGTTAGATACGTATTTTTAACTATCAGGGGCAGCACTGTCATCTATCCATAGCTACGGTCCCCCAAGGACCATATAAAATCGTAGTCTCGATTGCAAATAAAGCTAGTTCTGGGTCATTAGTTCCAATGGATGCTGTACAAGCCAACTATATGGCATTACGTCAGCTGGATGAGGCACCCTCACATTAATAACGCCATGGCAATCACTAATCTGGGCATTAAACGTGTTTTTTATAACATTATCGCTGCAGGCCGTTTGTTGTGCTCTACGCAATGTACTGACGTCTAGCTCTGTAATAGGAATTCTCCGACAAAAATGAATTCGATTTCAGTTTTATTACATGCCGGTTTTCCATGAGAAAATTGAGTTATTGGAATATGCTTAAGTCTTAATGATACCTAAGCAGTAATGCTAGCAAAGGAGGCAGCCCCAGCCACCGCCGGGATTCTGATCCCGATTTTCGGCCACTGTAGGCGCAGGCTTGCGGATGGCAAGCAATGGGTAGCTCGCTGTCCGACCGTCCGGTAACTGTCCGACCGTCCGGTAAATGTCCAGAACGAGCCTAAGTCGTTGTCGGCGCGCACTGTTCCCGCGCGCTTCAAGGATTTGTCAGCAACAGCAGGGGCCCAGCTGGGTTGAAGCCTAATGGGACCAGAGTTAGCTCCGAAAGGTAGCTCAGCCCCGGTACCAAAGGCAACGAATCAACAGGAGTGGGTTTTTAGTCAGTAAAAGCCTGACACTATCTCCCGCTCTGCCTAAGAGCGAGGGATGTCATCAGATGATTTTCCCAACGAAAAAAAAAAGTCTTAATTACGCCTTCATCATCTTTTCAGCCGGAAGATGTCCATTACTGAATTACCTCCTGTAATTGTCGCCACAACGATCGGTCCTATGCATCTGGCATCCATCTGATTCGTTCGACCCTCAACAGGTCGTTGGTTTACCTTGTGGGAGGCCTTCCAACGCTGCGTATTGCGGTACGCGATCGCCACTCTAGAATCTTTCGGCCCTATTGACCATCTGTTCTGCGAGCAATGTACCCCGCCCACTGCCACTTAAGTTTGGTGATTCTTCAAGCTATGTCGGTAACTTTGGTTCTTGCTTTTTTATGTTTGCAATTATCACATATCTTCTCTCGCTCTAGGGTGGAGCGAAGAGCCTTTATTGACTAAAACCCACCTGTGTTCATTCAGTTGCCTTTTACGTTCTAAAGACGCGCTAACTCTTTTGAACATTATGCCCGGCCTTGGTTCTCCTGCGGATATCTTCGTTTCTGATTAAAATGAAACTGTAGAAGTTTTAAGTCGCACGCGCATCACGTAAAATGTACGAAATCGATGTAGGTAATTTTTATACATTAAAATTGAGTTTAACTTATTAGATTACTTCGGCATTGTTTTATCGGAATCGGTTGAATATCGAAAGATAAACTACATTCAATGACTGTTAGAAGATACTCGTACAAAGTTCGCTGGGTGGGCTAGTTTAGTAATAAAATTAACTATTTTTATAACATGAAACCTAAATCTATCCAAAGAATTCGATACGGATAATGTACGTACACTCGAACTCAACAATAACTTTTGCTTTTCATTTCTAGTGATTTTCCTTTTAACATTTTTTTCTAGTTTTGTATTTAAATACGACAGATATCACCAAGTACACGCTCACCGAGCAACATGGCGGGTTTAACGATCACATTTGTGCATACGTATATAAAAGTCACAGTAAATTGAAGCAATAACACTTAGCATATAAACGACTAGACCACGAGTCCAATTTTTCTGCGGAATATTTTTCTAACCGTGCGAACGGCGAGTACTGCGGTGATGTACCTTTGAAGATACCGAATAAATTGATAGATATGATTTTGCTTTTGAAGAAATAATAGAAAATAATACTGCGCTGCAAAAAACATAAAGCCCGGGCACATGCACCACATAAATATATATTAAACTATAAATAGATTACGGTTTCTTAAATTACAAACGGTTGGCCGTAATCGCAGCTATTTTGCAGATCGACAGATAAACCTACCGCTGCGTAGGAATTGTAATAACTTACGATTACGATAGATCAAATAATACATTACTGAAATATTACATTTCAAGCAACAACCATCATACAATCAATTGTAAGGAACTTTCATTTTCCAATCAAAATTTCGATTTTTATAAAATCGAGGTCTTCTTCAATGTGCACGTACAAAATTGGATGCAATAAAAACTCACAAATAGTGGCATCTTTTAACGCATAGTTATCACTTAATAGCTTTGTTGCGAATAAAAACAAATGTTTATGCGCTGGCGCCGTTTTTAATCTCACTTCCTGCGGTTTCCCAAAGGAAGATTTAAGGCCAGCGCTGAAGTTGTACAGCAGTCAGACTCAGCAGTGAAAGTTAATGTTGATACGCATTGGCTGGCTCATTATCTGCGCGATGAAAATCTTAAATTACACTGCACATGCCATGTTTTGATCTATTTTTATTTGAGTAAGATTCAATTACTCGACTCCTAATGACGCACAGCGCCGTGGGGCTCGGATAAGAAAATAACATCTTGTCTCTGCTGCCGTGTAATGAGTGCTCTCCCGCAAAAGAAAACAATTATCTACATGATGAGAACTTTGTAATAATTTAATATTTTATTGCTTTATTCATTTAAGCCCGGATTGCATGTCAAAACTTAAGTAGAAAATAGAAAAGTAAAAGAGGAGCATATCATCTACAAATCACTTGGAGGCTGACATGACGAGCGCATTTATAAACTTTTTGTGCAGATCAGAATAGCAGATTATTGGATACTATTTAAATAATGGCCCATTGAACGATCGATGATTAGTTAAATTATATTGATAGATGCGCATAAACTGAAGGTAATTGATTTAAGAGTTAGATAGCTCGATCAGAACTGACTCTAGCAATGGGGTAGAAACTTTGACCTAGAATTTGAGACAAAGTAGATAATAAAACGGGTATCCATCATCTTGATTAGCTAACGAGCTTGTCTACTGAGCTTTATTCTAGGTATTGTCTCGTGTAGTAATGTAATAATTTGTGATGGCAAAAGTAGATATTATAAATTATTTATTTTTAGTTATCGTAAAGAAATATAGAATAGCTTCAAACAAAACACGATCCAATCGTAATTGAAAACCCTCTTATTCTGCCTATAAAGACTATAATAGAATTGATCCCCGCCTGTATACACCCCTCATCATTAGCGCGTCGTATTTATATACAATACACCACCAACTAATTTTCCACTTTTGTTTTTAATCTGTACCCGCTCATGAAGTTTCGTAAATAATTACCTCTAAGTAAGAAGGAACAGTTATCGTACTTTATTATCAATAGTGTAGTCCGGCAGCGGCTACAATGTATCGAGTCTATTATCACTTTAGAACAACAAAGTGGTTTTAACCTTATTTTTACGGAAGCAGGTCGTGTTATTTTGCAACTTACAGCGAATAATATTTACTTAAAGTGATAAACATAGTAGAATTTTGAAGTGGGTGTGAATGGCCAAGTGTAAAATTGTGCGAAATAACGAAAAATGCTCAAGGAGACTCGGGCTCGATTTTGATGAAAATTACAACTACAATATTCCTAAACAGAACCGAAACTGAAATAAGAGTATTTTTTTAAATAATTCATACATCCATGACATTTCGGTTGAGCGTCCAAAATATGAGTGTTATTATGTATTCGTCTTTTTGTTTTTATAATCGTCATTTATACGCGGGTAAGCAATAAATTAAAAAAGGACGCATGTCATGCATTGATATACAAAAAACCCCATGTCCTAGCCAAGTCACGCAGGACTTAACCCGGAACACGAAATGAATAAAAATTTTGTAATTGCCTGTGATTAAAAAAATATATTTTATTCGTTAATTTCACATACGTATACGTACCTTCAACTGCACCTGATTCGGACGTTCTATAAGTGCCCTTATAGTCATATGTGAAACAAAAAAAAAGTTCATGCAGCTTTGCATCACACACATACCTACTGCACATACATAATTACAATATAGTTCAAAATTACAATTGTTAAATAAAGTAGTCCCATTAAACGCAGTATCACTGTTTAATGGGACCCATGAACGGTGTCATGGGAACAATTTCCCGAATGATTTTAATGCACATGATGTGGGTTATTGTGCTAATGCGAACACTTAATCCATTACGACACGATCTCGCATTAGAAGCTAGCTGGAGCGAATGTCAGGGAAGCCGTGATCGTGGCCGGTGGCTACTCTAGCCAGTGTTTCTTACACGCGAGGGTTTCACTTATACAGACTGCTTATTGCTTAGATGGTACACCACCTATAGAGCATTCTTAAAGTTCGGTTTGTAGATGTAACCTTTCTCTTTACCATTTTTTTTGGGGTGAAAAAACCATCAAAGAACTTGTCCCGGTCTGCGTGAACTAGCTAGAGCGAATGTCAGGGAGGCCGTGATCGTGGCCGGTGGCTACTTTAGCCAGTGTTTCTTACACGCGAGGGTTTCACTTATTCAGACTGCTTATTGCTTAGATGGTACACCACCTATAGAGTATTCTTGAAGTTCGGTTTGTAGATGTAACCTTTCTCTTTTCCATTTTTTTAGGGTGAAAAAACCATCAAAGAACTTGTCCCGCTCTGCGTGAATTAGATATTTGCTGACTAAACCCCGTCCATGTTCTTCCAGTAGCCCTTCATGTTCCAGAGCGGTGATGACTCTCTCAAACAATCTCACAACACATTATTAATTTACCAATAACTTAAATCATTGTATTATGTATATCAACAAGTGATTTGTGAATGAGAATTGTTGTCAACTGCAAAAAAAAATCTGTTTTTCTTTCAGGCCTTCAGACGTCATCGCCCACCAGCAAAAAACAAAAAAATCAAAATCGTCACTGAAACAAATAAGTCAACAATAACAAATATTTTTCATTGACAGTTTTAACATACCTACTGAAAAGAAAATCTAAAAATCATTTAATGATGAAAAATGATTTTTCCATCTTACCCAAAGGCGCAGCAAATGCCAACCCCTGGCCTCGTCTACCAGTGGAACAACCACTCTGAATGAATTGTAGGAGCATTTTAAATAATTGATTATGAAGAAAGTGAAGTCTTAGGTTACATCAATATAGTTTATTTACCTGTTCGTGTACCTAAGCTGACTAAAGCATAAGATCTGCAAATTGAGATAAATGAAAATGAGTTTCTAATAAAGTCTTACTGTCCCCGCACACGGGCTTAAAAAAAACGCCGCTTCAAGCTTCATTTTGAGGCGGCCTTTTTTATGGCTCGTGTGCGGCGGTGCCGTCACAAAAAAACGCTTGAAACGGCTTCAAGCCGCGGTTTTTTGCTGCAGCTTCTATCTTTTTTTATGGTCGCTCCTAGCGTTTTTTTGTGGCGGCGCTTTTATGAGGCCCGTGTGCAGGGATAGTTAGTGATCTAGACGTTCCAAACTTTCAATTAAATCAAAAGCTAATTATCTAAATTACAACAATAATCCAACTTTCCAAAAATAAGAACACACGAAATAATCTCTAACAATTCGCGAATTAAATTATGTCCTAATTAAAACTGTCGACGGTAACCTTCATTCGATTATTTCACTTCGTTTTCACAGCTTTTATTTGTAGTTCGGCAAATCGAGTGAAGTTTTTGCCGACGATCAGCTCTTCAATAGATCTGGGTCGTCTGTTCAAACTCCGATAATACATAGCACTTTTACTTCGCAAATAGATCTGTATTCATATTTATTTATTAATCACATTCCTGTTATGATTTTATTTTGCCCTAGTGACCTGCCTTGGCTTTCATCATCATCATTTGAGCTGAAAGACTTCCACTATAGGACATATGCCTACACCAAGAGTCGCCATAATTACAGGACTTGTGCGCCTCGCATCCATTAGATCATCTTGCGAAGTTCTTCATGAGTTCTTCTATGAGCAATGTACCCTGCAAAATGCCACTTAAGTTTGGCAATTCTTCGGGTTATGTTGGTTACCTTGGTTCTCCTGAGGATATCTTCTTGATTACTGAAGGTAACCCCAAGCATAGTCCTTTCTACCCTTGGGATGACTTAAAGCCTTCTGATGACGTCCATCGTACGCGACTACGTTCAGAGCCATACGTCATCACTGGTAACACGCAGTGGTCATAGACTTTCATCTTGAGATACTGTTGTATATCGAACGAGAAAATACCGCGTAACTACCCGAAAGCTGCCCAGCCGAGACCGTTCCCGGATGATGGACCTCTTTCTCGAAGTTAGACCTACCCAACTGGACTGCCTCGGCCTTGCACACATACAAATTATATACATAGCAATTCACAGTTTATCGGTCTTTGTTTTAATAAAAATTACATCAAAATCTGTTGCGTAGTTTAGGAATAGTTAGCGGATGAATAGACAGACGCGGAAAGCCATTTCATTTTATGCTATTATTTTCTTATGTAAAGAAGATTAAGAATTTCACGATCTAAAAAGTCCGAGTAATTTTAACAAAATCTAATCAAACGCAAATGTATACTTGAAAGCCATATTTAGCTATCTCAATCTGAATGTAATGTAAAAGTTTCTTGAAGGAAACCAACAACAGTAATAAAATTAATTTTAAGGAAATGATTGACTTCAGACGTGCGTATTTGCATAATTTAATTAAATAATTATAAACTCAACTGAAGTCTCAACCAACCCAGTCACGAGAGGTGTCTCGTGCGTATCCCGACACAGATTCACCATAAATCCTCTTTTTCATAAACCTACATGCTATTTAAAAGGTATACCTAATGTTGTTTTAAAAGGAGATTCGAAGCTATAGTAGGTATAGTCTGTCTAAAAAGTCAGAACGACTTGGGAATTTTGTATAATATTTAATCATTTCAAAAATACTTATATTTGATACTTTTTATAAGATTCTTCCATTAGTAAACCATTATCAAGAGCTCTTAATCAACCTTGATTAAACCAGCGTTGACTACATCAGATTTTATTTTACCCAAGTCGATTGACTTTTTAGATAGACTCTATTGCTCTCTATTGTTATCTCCTATTCGAAATACATTTTTTTAATATATATTATGCTTTTCGCCATACAAGTTGACAAGTGCACCGTGGTGGCAGGCACGGGGGAAGGCGCGCCATGCGCCATGCGCCGGCGCAGGCTAATCGCCGCGTAACGGTGGCCAACTGTAAAGCTCGCCACGGACCGCGGGCCGCGTGCTAAATTTGCCGAAACACCGCGATCTCTAGCGGGAAAATCTTAAATCACTCTAAATTCGTGTCGATGCCCGCCCAAACGACAATATATGAAATTTCTTACCCATGACACTATCATAAGCGTAGCACGTGAAACTCTCGGCCCCACATGTCATTTGTACTAGGTACAATATTTGACAGTAATAATAAAATTTATTTTCTCGCCACACTCTACACTAATATTATATAGGGAAAATTTGTATTTTGGTGTGTATGTTTGTAATGAATAAACACAAAAACTACTGTGCCGATTTCAAAAATTCTTTCACCATTGAAAAGCTACATTCACCCTTAGTAATATAGGCTATATTTATTGCCCATGCAAAGCCGGGACGGACCGCTAGTACATAATAGTTACAGTTTCTAGGGTAAAAGTAGAGTAAGCAGTGAGAGACTGGTGCCTAAACTAGGCTTAGGGTCTGTATTTCTGGACATCCGGACTCCACCCTGAGGTTTTATTAACATGTTTTATATTAACCCTTCAGATACCGTCAATTTTTTCAATTTACCCAGCTGCAGGGTTGTGGCGGTAAGATAGACACTGATCGGTCCATATTAAATGCTAACTTTTGCCCGCGGCTTCGCCCGCATACATAAAATACATCCCATGTCACTCAGGAATAAAGTAGATTTTTATTGGAGAAAAAGGTTACATACAAACAAAAAAACAAACGTTACCTCTTTATAATATTAGTGTAGTAGTACTCATCTGCATCCGGCTACACTGGAATCCGATCCTAATATAGTTGTATAAAGGCTTGGCAAATTGTTTATTTTGATCACACAATCAAATTCATCGTGTTTAAGGAGCTTCTCTCTTAGGCAACACGGCCATTACTAAAACCAATATGTTGAGCTTACTGTATTTATTATTATTATTTTTGAAGAAAAGGGGCTATGCATCTCCCATAGTGTAGGAGATGTAGTCACTGCGACCTAAAAGATCTATTGTGACTCGCCACCTTGTTAGAGTAACTCTTTTAGCCGGGAGGCTTCCAGGAAGTCTAGAATACTCCTAGCTTTGAGAGTTTTAATCTCCTCCGGGCGAATAATGTGTCGACCCAGATGGATACTCCGTTTGTGGATAAGGGGCCCACATTCACACAACAGGTGCTTAGGCGTCTCCCTCTCCTGATTACAGTACCTGCAAACATCAGTGTCACTCAGTTTCATGTGAAAAAGGTGCCTGTTTAATTTGCAGTGGCCGGTTAAGGCGCGGGCTATCGCACAGATGTTCGTCCTGCTAAGCTCAAGAAGCTCGGCAGTTCGTTTTTGTGAGTAGCCTTCTATAAGAGATTTGGCGTGTAGCAGTCCTGGTTGTAACAACCAGTGCTTTTTTGAATCGCCAAATAGGTTGCCCTTAAGGGTCTGCATGGCCTGGTTCTTTGAGATACCACAGAAAGGTTCTGGTCCTATCTGATGACCCTGAGCCCCAGTCCTTGCAAGTTCGTCGGCTTTTTCATTGCCAGTAATTCCAGAATGACCCGGTACCCATCTCAGAATAACTTTATTCCTTTGCCCCAGGTCATTTAGTTTGTTAACGCAGTCTTTTACCAGTTTCGAATTTATTGTATTCGAGTTCAAGGCGTTAAGAGCTGCCTGGCTATCTGAGTAAATCAGAATTAATTGATTTATGTAGTTTCGTTGACGGTTGGCTTCCGCACATTCTATAATGGCGTATACCTCCGCTTGGAATATGGTGGCATATTTACCCAGATTCAAGCTTTTGCTGAATTTCGGGCTAATGCCAAATATTCCACATCCTACATTCTCACCCATTTTGGATCCGTCTGTAAACCAGATCAGGCTTCCAGCCTTGCAAGTAATGAGGTTGCTTGCCCAATCCTCTCTGCTCGGCAGTTCCACTGTGTAATTTCTTGTGAAGCTACACTGTGGAAGCATGACGTCTGTTGTCATAGCTAGCTGATCGTGTTCAAGCACTGATTCGTGTAGCGATCTCAGTGCTTGAGAGCGCCAGTTTACTTTGCCAGTGCTGTTTATTCTATACATGCCCGCTTTCGCCTCCTTCGCAATTAATAGATGAAGTGGCGGAAGGTTAAGCAGGGCATTTAGAGCAGCTCCTGGTGTTGTAGACATGGCGCCTGTTGATATAATGCATGCAAGTCTCTGCAAACCATTAAGTTTGTTAATGACTGTCACTTGGGATGTTTTCCTCCACCATACTACGCAGGCATACGTTATTATCGGCCTAACTATAGCGGTGTACAACCACAGGGCGATTTTAGGGTTTAGGCCCCATTTCGTCCCTGCTAAGCGACAGCATATTCCTAAAGCTATTTTAGCCTTTTGAATCACATTATTAATGTGAGTGTTCCAGGTCAGTCTCTGGTCGATAGTTACGCCCAGGTACTTGACCTCATTGGAGAATGGTATGCGAGTCCCCTTTACAGTGGGCGTTACAAGTTTGTCCAACTTTCGCTTCCTAGTAAAGGGGACTATTGTTGTTTTACTCGGGTTAACCGATAAATTGTTCTCTGTGCACCATGTGTTTATAACGTTCAGAGATCTTTGCAGTATAGATGATACCGTGCTGTGACAGGGGCCGATAACACAAGCCACCACATCGTCAGCATAACTGTGTACATCTAAGTCTCTTTTAAAGGCTTCAACCAGCAATTGGTCAACAACGAGTAGCCATAGAAGTGGCGATAGAACGCCTCCTTGTGGGCACCCTTTAGTTGTTTTGAAGCTTTTTGTAGTTCCGTGTAAGGTAACACTGATAGTTCTGTTGAGGAGCATGAATTCGATCCAACGAGTAGTTGTCTCGTCAATCCCTTTCGCCTTCATTCCCTTGGAAAGGGCGTCTATGGTGACGTTGTCGAAAGCTCCTTCAATATCAAGGAAAGCACATAGGGCTATCTGTTTATCTTCCAAAGCCCTTTCGATCCTGTCTGTTAGTTCTAACAGAGCAGTTTCTGTGGATTTTCCTTTTTGGTAAGCATGTTGCTTCGGATGCAGAGGGTTAGCCCTTAATGGTCCATCCCTGATGCATTCGTCTATAACCTTTTCCATACTCTTGAGTAGGAAGGAGGTAAGGCTTATTGGTCTGAAGGACTTTGGTTGAGAGTAGTCTTTCTTACCAGCCTTTGGGATAAAACAGACTTTAACTGTAGTCCATTTCTCAGGTATATATCCCCAGGCAAAGCTTGCTCTGAAGATTTTGATTAAGATAGGGATGAGTATAGTCTTCCCTTGCTGCAGGAGAGCTGGGAAGATATCGTCATCACCTGCAGACTTAATCGGCTTGAATGAGTCTATAGCCCATTCTACCTTGTTTGGTCTAAAGTACCTCGCCGCTCTTCTCCAGTCTTCATTTGTAGGCCTGGAGAGGCGGATATGAGGTGAATATGGTACGATGATGTCTTGTGCCATCACCGAGCCAGGGAAGTGTGTTGACGCCAAAAGTTTCAGGGTTTCCTCCGCTGATGCAGTGAAGGCACCGTCTGGTTTCTTTAAGAGTCCCAGTTGATTCGTAGGCGATTTGGATAAGACTTTGTGGATTCTGGCTCCTTGAGGGACTTTAGTAATCTCCTCGCAGAACTTCCTCCATGAAAGTCTTTTCGCCTTTCGGATTTCTTTATTATAGGTAGTTAAAGCTTTCCGATACCGATCCCAGTCGTCAGTCGATTTAGCCTTATTGAACAACCTACGTGATTCCTCCCTTAAAACATCGAGCCTTTTGTTCCACCATGTCACTTTTCTGTCCCTCACAGTTCTTAGAGGACAGCTCTCTTGGTAAGAGGCTGTAATGGCTTCAGTAACTTGAGTGACAGCATAGTCCAATGTTTCAGGGGAGCGTATGGTTTTAGGGACGTCTAGGAGTCTCTCCTGGAGCTTTCGTCTGTACAAGTCCCAGTCCGTGGTTTTCGCATCCCTAAAAGTGATAGTTCCGCAAATGTTGGATGTATTCAAAGCGAATTCAATAAGTCGATGATCAGACATAGATGGTTCATCACTGACATGCCAATTGGTTATCAGCCTGGCAGTGTGAATAGTAGCGAGAGTTACATCAAGAACTTCCTTCCTCGATTTAGTTACAAAGGTCGGTTTACATCCCTCATTAACTATTTGGAGGCGGTTAGTTAGTACAAAATCATGAAGCAACTCACCTCTGTCGTTGATGTCAGTGCTGCCCCAGTTGGTATGGTGGGCGTTGGCGTCACACCCAATGAGAAGCTCGGCATTGTTGGCATAGGCGTACTCTACTACCTTTGCAAGCTCCTCGGATGGGTCGGTTTTCGTCCCGTCCAGGTATACCGAGCACACGATGAGGCGTCCATTTCCGCTCTTGACATTGACATAAGCTGCAATCAGGTCATCGCTGCACAGGCCTGGTATGCATAAGAAATCAATATTATTATTGAAAAGTATACACGCTCTTGGTT
The DNA here is from genome assembly GCA_949319445.1 of Mythimna lalbum. Classification (NCBI taxonomy): domain Eukaryota; kingdom Metazoa; phylum Arthropoda; class Insecta; order Lepidoptera; family Noctuidae; genus Mythimna; species Mythimna lalbum. Next base: position 15,258,922 of record OX439346.1, on the reverse strand, counting down.
TGACTCCACCGATATGATGAGCGACCTTACCTGCAGAGCCCAGTCCAGACACCGTGTTAGTATTAGCCAGCCACGGTTCCTGGATAAGAGCGATGTGAAGGTTCTTCTGTGTGAAGAGTTTTTCCAGAACAGCCGTGGCCGCTCTGGCGTGATGCAGGTTTATCTGCACCACTTGTGTGTTTATGTGTGTCTGTGTTATGGTGTGTTTGTGTTGTGTTAGTGTTATGTGTGTGTGGGTGGGTTAAGTGGCGTTTTTCGACCCGCTTGGCTTCGAGGCTATAGGGCAGCCCTGAAGTTTGGCCGGTCGGCTCGCCACTACCGATCGATTGGGACGTGTAGCCCCTTTCGTCGGTGGTGTCCCGAGGGGGCGGGTCCTGACGCCCGGGCCTCCGGGTTTCGGCTTAGCGTTTTGTCGCTTTGCCGTTTTACCAGAGACTCGGACGTTCGGCCCCGCCTTCGGAGCGTGTTGAGCAGATGGCAGAAACCTTGCGCCAGATTGGCTAGTCCCTGCCACCTGCTCAGCCTTCGCTGGCGTATTATCGCCGCGAATGCGTATTAGGACTTTGCGAAAGCCTAATTGCGGCCTGCAGTCTAGCTTGCGCAGGGCTTCTATGGAGGCATCATCGATAGCAAGGGCGGTCGTGATTCCGTCCCCTTCTTTCTTGACGCTCAGCACCTTCCACAATCCAGTCTGCAGGTCGTTTTGTTTTTCCAAGAGATTGAGGGCATCTCTTGGAGTTTTAATGACATCTTCTGTCTTGAAGTGGAGGATCCCAACCTTGGCTTTTGGCAGGTCCTTCTCGTTAATAAGCGAGAGTTCTGCCTCTGGCCACGGCTTTAGTGCCCCCACTTTTTCTTCAAGCCATTTCAGGCTGTAGTCGTTTTTGATCACGACTTGCAGCCATCCCGGCTTGAAAGTGCAGCCCTCGATTCGAATTTTGAATTCGGGGGCTTTAGGCATAGGGGCGTTAAGAATCGCCCTCAGTATGTCCTTAGAAAGGAGCCCCAATTGCGCATTCGACATGGGCTCTCTGTTACGAATTCCCACCCGGATGTTGGTCAGGGCATCCTTAAAAGACATAACGCTTGTCTCAGGCGGTGGTCCGACCTGAGCTGCGGACGGCTCATCAGGGATCATTGGAATTGACCCTGACTTTTCGTCCACACGCGTAGTCTTTTTGGCATGATCTTTTGGCGACTCGTCCTCGGATCGAAATCGTTTTATCGGCCTCTTCCTCGAGGACTTATCGGCCATTAGATCAGTCAAAGGAGCGCGCGCACTCGCCAACTGCTCCTCGACCAGCTTGTAGGCCTCAATGGAGTCCATGCCGCCAGCCTTGAGGCGCCGCAGGCGCTTACGCGCGGCTCCTGGCAACCGTCGTTTCCTGGGGCTAAAGTCAGTTCCCAACGGCACTTCCGAGTCCATCTCAGTAGGCCTCGTGCCATCGTTTGCCGACTCCAGCTCAGGAGGGTTGAGTTCGGTATCCAAGGTGACTTGGGAGTCTCCCTCAGAACCGAGCAAGAGAGTAGTCAAATCGGGTATTGACCCGATAAGACTACTAGAGGGTTCTGAACGTTCATCATCGTCCAGAGATTTCGTTTGGTTATACTGAATAGAATCCATACAGTTCCCACGAGAAGCTAGGGAAATAAACAGTCCACCCCGGCAGAGCCCCGCTTGCCCGGGTAAGGCGGAATTACTACCCCAGGATTGCCATCTCACTGAGGAGACACCGATAAGAACCAAGCTCCCCCTTGGCCACGCATCCCTCGGCTCGGTACGAATAACACCTTGGATTGGGATTCGCCAGGCGGTTTCTGTTACGTCTAATTCTGATGGAATTAGACCAATAACGGGGTGGCAACCTCGGGAAGGTGGATCCGCCTGACTTGCCTTGAGGATCTTCACGACTGTAGCGCTCTCCCTCAAGACCCCGCCACCTTACCACCTCTGAGGGAGGTGATAAGGTAGGCCTGCATCTATACTACCAAGCAAAGCAAAAGCAAAGCATGTCGTTGTGCAACCGCAAAAGCATACATACAGACCCTCCCCTGAGCTTACTGTAACCTTATCCGTCACTTAATTTCACATGCTAATGGTCAATGTCCTCTTAACCTTAATCTTGAAAAGCTTCATATAAGGTGGGTTGGGGTAAGATCGGCATTAGGGTAAGAACGTATAAATAAATTATACCACATGCCCAGCCATGTGCTTGGTAAGGTGGAACATAATGACGCGGCACGCAATATGACTAGCATCTAAATAAGTAGTAAAATTTATATTTATACGTTCTTACCCCAATGGCCGATCTTACCCCAACGTACTTTAGGGTTTTTAATGGCTTTAGATAGTCACTATTTATAGATTACACAAGTTTTGAAGACAAAACCTACGTAGGTATACCACAGGTGACGTGTTCTCGCAAGTTCTATAAATTACACAGAGTAAGAAAATGTTACTGATAAAGCTATAATTTTCACTTCAGGATAAACAAACAACCCTCGTTAGTGACGCCTCAGACGTTGGAAGTCGCACAGCGGTTCCTTGCCACCGTAGATGTAAGTAGGCTTGCAGATGGCGAGCAATGGGTAACTCGTCATCCGGCCGGTATGGCAACGACCAGGCCTTACCATGTCGTGTTAAAATGTTAATCGTGTGAACGAGAAAGAGTAATGCTGTACACCCTATATAGCTCTATCCGTTTAAAAGTTCAGTTTAGGGAGTCAAATGGATCGCGATAAGAGCTCGTGGTATGGCCTCAAGCCTGGGTTGACAGCGCGTTGTGTTCCACGCATGCTTAAAAGAGATGTCAGTAAGATTGTCTGAACCAGTTAGAACCAATGCCTGCCAGGGCAGCGGATTGTTCGAAAAAGTACCATGGTCATCGCAAAGGGCTACTGAAGGTACAACAAAGGTTTCAGTCAGTAAAAGTCTTACATTCCCGAAGCGGAATACATTTGATGATTTCCTAGACAAATTAAAGGACACAAAACCTGTTTCAGCTCTTTTTGTGGACACTTGCTGAAGAAACCTATAGCAATCACGTATTGGGTTAGAGATCATGGTCGTTTCGAATCGCTATTATTTTTAAAATAAACCTACATCGCATTTACATTTCTCGAACCAAGCGGAAGACAAGCGAAGTGTTTCTGATTTAAAGAAATTATTAATGCAGGCGATGGATTGTTGGGAGTTCTTACATCCTGCATCGCATGACGGTGTGACAAGCTGCATGGACACTATGGACAGCTGTCTAGCCGATTACGGTGACTCATTCTTTGGTATAGAAATCTGAATATCTATGTCTACGATATATAGATATCCGCAGGAGAACCAATGCTACTAACATAGCCCGAAGAATCGCCAAACTTAAGGGCACATTGCTCGCAAAACCAATGGTTGAAAGGGCCGAAAGATTCTAGAGTAGCGAAAGACGCAGCATTGGAAGGCCAGCCACAAGGTGGCCTGATAACATGACGAGTGTCGCAGGAACCCGATGGATACGAGACGCATAGGACTCGTCATTTTGGTAACTTTTGAGGTAGGCCTTTATGCAGCAGTAGATGTCTTTCGGCTGAAATGAATAATATGGTGATGTCTATGAACAAGTATAGTTAAAGAAAAATAAATAAACGGAGATACTTGTATTCCAGGTTGAAGCTCTACGGACAAAATGTAAATGAACAACCTCTCGGCAAATTGGTGAATAAGCAATAAAGCTTTCAAGTTCGTAAGCTGTGACGAATGTGAGAAGTGCAATGTGAAGCAATTAACATAACAATATTCCTTACATCATGCAATAAAATTCCGCCACAGGGTTCATCATCCTGATCCTTCCATTAGCCAGAACATATCCAATATTAATTACGACAAGTTCGCGTGTCAGTAACGACGCATTCTGTTACCGCAACAATGAAGAATTGTTACTTCAATCCAATCATGTCACGCCAAGCAACTATGAGATTTATCCCATTACGGTACTAGCTAATAGATTTTCTATTCTTCACACCATTTTGTACTTTGATCGAACACATTAATATTTTCATAAAAACAATGTAGTCTCAGCAAACTCATTAAAATTTCATAATACACATTGTCGATACTTAATACCGTTTCAAAGAAAATGCTAGGTCGCATTTAATCAACGTATAAAGTTCTAAAAACTTTCGTTTAACTGTCAGACTCACTACCAACTGTTCGTATACGCCCAACAATCAACACTTTAAAATGATAAACTATTTATCAACTTCACACTCTACTTAAGGCCGCCCAGTTTTATTCGAACCAAAGTATCCGTGACTCTTCCGCAGACAAAGGGTCATTAGCGAAAATGTCCGACTCAACAATAGAACAAGCGAAACGGGAAATTGATGAATCCCTGGTCCTGAGCGCATTTTGTATGCGGCGCATCGGGCTGTCGTTCCAGGAGCCCAAAAGCGGCGTGGCTTACTTACGTCAGAAGCTGATGCTCATCGCCTCCGTCTGCGGCATTTGCTACCACGTGTTCAGTGAAATCGTCTTCATAGGTCTCACGTTGGCGAATTCGCCACGAGTCGAAGATGTCGTTCCACTTTTCCATACTTTTGGCTACGGTGCTTTAAGTAAGTAACTATGTACCATCGTATACACCGACGTAGTCTGGCTATCCGTCTGTGTTTGAACTACTTTCGAGAACTGTTACACAGGATGCGGTTTTCGCTATTTTATGAAGTGTAATCTCGAGAGAGTAAAAGATATTAGGCACAATTTGAATGAAGCGTGAAGTTAACTCTATTCATAATACGACACGCAAAGGTGTCTGTCTGGCGGTCTGTCTACAAAGGTGTCTGTTCTAGTTTTCATTATTTTAATTCATATATTTTCTTTTCAAATAATGACTGTGTGTATTTCTTAGGTATTGCAAAAGTATTTGTGTTGTGGTACAAAAAAGACGTGTTCCGTCAGCTACTGAATGAGCTGGCAGGCATATGGCCGATGCCTCCGCTGGAAGAGGAAGCGCTGATCATTAAGAACAAGAGTCTCGCCGCTCTCCGCATCACACATCGATGTAAGTGTATTTTCCATTAAAGCATAATATTCTTTACATTGCTATTTGAAGAGCGAACACCAAAATTTCTCTTAAGTCAGTAATATTTTATTATCTGAATCAAACTGTTATCACGGAACGAATTAAGGTCTTGGTGGCTTTCTCATTATGAGTCAAGTCAAATATTCGTTCAAAACAGGTTTAATTAAACCACAATTTTAAAGCCCTCCGAAAGCAGAGCCTTTGCTTTAACATCGAAGCCGACGGAGTGCAAATTGAACCCGACTAAATGACCATTACATACATGCAGCTTTATTGATCAAAGTTCACTTTAGCCATGTCTTCTCAGGGTATTTCTTCATGAACGTATCCGGGGTCTGGTTCTACAATCTGACGCCGATCGTCGTCTATCTGTATGGCCTGATTCAAGGCAAGGACGATAAGATTGGCTACGTCTGGTCGTCGTGGTACCCGTTTGATAAACAGAAACCGCTTGCACACGTCGCGGTTTATCTTTTTGAAATATTCGCAGGTAAGATTAGCTACTGTATATATAAGTAATGAATTTATTTTTAGTCTTATTTACACTGCATTGAGGGGTATTAATCTATACCTTGCCATTAACTTCCGTGAAAAACAAGTTATTATATAGAGCAACATCAAATTCCTAAGATGAATTATTAAAGCGATGCTGTAGCTTCACCACAGTTTGATACACATCCATATTGTACCTGTAATAACCACTGTCTATCTATATACTTTATTGTCTCGATATAAGCAATTTGAATCGCCACATATATCGCTGCCAATAGCTTATCTCAACTCCCAATCAAAACGTTCCCACTTGCTTTTAACACTTATAAAGAGCACTTTTTCTTCTATAACTGTGACCTCTACTACAATTTTAATAGCACTTAATAACTTAATCGAATCTTTCGCCTTAGAGCAAAAAAAAACAACAAATAATAGCACCCAGAACCATTTCTTCGAAACAAAAGTTTCTTTTATTGACATAAAGATAGTGAAAGTGCTGATAATATAGAATCATCTTGAGCCCCTATTATCTCATTGAGTGCTACATCTTTGGCTGTAGTGAATTAGCAATTAATTTAGCTAAAACGTTGGGCTGTACACTCTTATTAGCTCCTAAGAATGAAGGCTTAAACGCGATCGCATGACGAACTCTAAAACAAATATCGTTAAGCTGTCAGCGGTAAAAATTTGATGTTATTTTGTTTTTAAGGTGTTAATATACTTGAGTCATGATATGCTCCAGTTATTTCATACGCAAGAACTACCATTACCATTGTTACTGGCTTTACTGTTTATATGCTTCACATTTCTGTAGCTCCCACGTACAACTCCTAATCCTAAACTTACATTTCAATGACGAAGCTTACTTTCTAGGTCAAACCTGCGTTTGGATTATGGTCAGCACTGACCTCTTATTCTCTGCAATGGCAAGTCATATAAGTATTCTGTTGCGACTGCTAAAACGCCGGTTAGAGTCGGTGGGGTCAGCAGACAACGAGCACTATCAGGAGATACTGGGGAACATCAAGTTACATCAGCGACTTATAACGTGAGGCAAATCAAATATTCTACCCACTCTAACGCTATAAACTGAATTACCCGTCCAACTGTAATTTATTACCTGGTGGCAGTATATACTTCAAAGTTAATTTACTGCAGCAACACGTTTAAATACACATTTACGAATGTTTGCCAGCCAAATCGTGTTCTTGGGTCAAAGAATCTCAACATTCTAAACACATTATGATTTTTCCGTTTTACCGTGGCTTCCGTAGCGCGAAGCGTCACTTGCGTAACTTTTTTTAGGCCTTTTGGGACGTGATTGATATAAAAAAAGAATATTTCTAACTTCAAAAGATTATTTAGGGTATTGTACTTACTTTTTTTTTGGTATTCCAGATACTGCAACGATTTAGAGAACGCTTTCTCCTTGTCGAACTTCGTGAATATTATGTTGAGTTCGGTGAATATCTGCTGTGTAGTCTTCGTTATTGTGGTCAGTATAACTGCACGCGCTTGATTCATAGTGTACCTAGAAATTTGTAAGCAACCGTGGTAAGCTATTTGCACGGTTTTTAGCAAAAAGTTTGGCAAGACAGCGCTAATATCTTTTGTGATCATTCATATAATTATTATATTAAATAATTACATTAAATTGCTCATTATATGTGGATGTGTTGAATTAGTTTTTCACAATAAGATTGTATATTTGTATTGATGTACCTCACATATTGAAGTATTTTATAGTATTTTACTTTTTATTTGTTTTTTCATAAAGGGCAACTACAATATTCTATTGCTATATGCATCCTAAAGTAGATGGGTAGAAAACACTTAAGCCTACCAGTGCATAAAGTTTAAATAAATGAAATATTATATATTTGCAATTTTTGGTTTTAGTTTTCCTACCAAACTTAAAGAGTTCAATGACTGCAAAACAAGACGATTTGAACCCAAATTTATTGCGGTAAAATTATTGCAATTAGCTTCACTGTGAGCCATTTTCAGGAATGCAACTAAAGTAATATTTTGTTATTAACAAATTCATTCTGTATGCTTACAGCTCCTAGAACCGCTAATGGCAATCAGTAACAAACTGTTTTTGGGTTCAGCTCTGATTCAAATCGGAATGCTGTGTTGGTACGCTGACGACATTTTCCATGCGGTTAGTGAACTTTTTATTCTTTTTATGAATCAAAGTTTTGATCATTCTTCGTTCCAATTTTTTTTTTAATAATTTTATGGCCATAGACGATTTGAACTTTATACTTAAAAGAATCTTACTAAGAAAAACGAGTGCAAAGAAAGATAAGTTATATAAAAATAAATGCAATGAAAGATGAGTTACGAGTATCTAGATTCTTGCTTTAAATGCGAGAGATTACAAACTTTAAATTCGTTGAATTCTGGAAACTTTGTCTGATTGAAGATGTAAAATTTCACTCTTGCGGTTATAATCTTTCTTCGTGATATAGGTATACAAAATCTGATTTACACGTAATATGAATAGAATCATCATCATCATCATCATCATACCAGCCGAAAGAAGTCCACTGTTGGACATAGGTCTCCCCCAAGCGTCGCCACAACGACTGGTCTTGTGCGTAGAATAGAATTGAATAAACTTGTAACTTTTTTTTTTGTACTTTTAATGTTCGTTCCGGCTGTCATTTGTGGATCTTTGAGAGTCTTTCAGGGGATATCGTAATATCCAGTTACTGGGTTGTGGAGACCAGATGGGAGTCGCTTCTAGTTCTGATGTTCAGCTACATTCGGTTAGCCTGTAAGCTAACGCCTTCATACTTTGGAAAGGGTCAGAAACATATTTCAATAAGAGGCGTTTTCAACCTAAAAAAATATATTATGGATAATCTTGCGTTTGACCAATATCTCGCTTGATGGAAAGTGGTGATATGGTCGAGGATGGATCACGCTTGCCTAGGAGTAGGTAACCATTCACTCTTGACTTAAAGACCTCGTAGTTGTTTTATCAAGAAACACATACTCTGGCAGGGAATTCCGCTCCTTAGCTGTATGCACAATGATCATGTGTTCCCAAAACGTTTTGTCCACCATGTACCAGTGGCGCATCGAAGAACCCCCGTGTATAGCACTTTAATGTGTAACAGCAAGATTTTCTATGAATATTTCTGGGTAGCTTTTATTTAGGGACAGCTGCATCTTTGTCACACCTCTTGGAGTATGGATAAATAACTTCTCCCGCTCTGGGTAGAGCAAGAGAGAGTATCAGACTTTTAGTAACTAATACCTACCTGTGCCCCTTTAGTTGCCCTTTGCGTGTCAAGGCCACGTAACTCTTCCAACGATATCGCAACCCATCTCTGTCACATCCCTTCATGTCATTATTATTATAATGACCTGGTTGTGTGTGTCCCACTGCAGATCAAAAGCCTCCCTTCCAGTCTTCCACTCTTCTCTGTTCTTAGCCACTTTCAGCCACGTTAATCCTTTATGAGTGCAAATCGTCACGCCGTCCACTTCTGCGCGGGATCCAGTTAGTGGTTGTCTTGTCTGTGGCAGATGTGACCTGCCCGGTTCCATTTTAGTTTGGCGGCTTTTCCTATCATGTCATTAGTTATGTTAACTAAGTATATTTCCTGCAGAACGCTGATGTGTCGGCAGCCGCTTACAACAGTTGCTGGTACCGTACTGACACCCGCACCCGCCGTGCGCTACTTTTCCTTATTCAGAGGTCAGTTATATTCCAAACAAAATTACCTAAGTAGATGATAAATTAACTATGTGACATAAGTACATTGTTACACTAGGGGTGAAAATTACTTTATTTCGTCCCGAGAAGAAGTTGGCGGCCGAGCGTAGCGAGGTCGCTAATTCGAGGGACTAAATAAGTAACTTTAACCCCGAGGTAAGCACTGTGCTTTTCATTACGAATACAAGAAGATGGACTTAGTTTTTTTTTTATAATTTTACAGCTGTTAGTTAGTTGAAAGTAAAACTCCCTAGGGATGAAAAGTGTAATACTTTTCAGCCCGCTCCTCAGGCAACTTCAGACCTACTTTCAGAGTATGGGTAATGAAAAAGTATTTTACTGAAAAATACCCACAGTAAACTACTAAGATAGCTAAGTACGCAGGAGATATTATAATGCATAACCGTGTGCGCAAACACAGGAGTCCACCTGTGCTCTATGCATCGACCTCGACCGGAGAGATATCATCAGCAATTAGGCGCAGGACCATTAGCCCAAATCCAGATTTTGGTTAAAGAGTAATTCTAAAGAGAAAAACGCAATAGCAGTTTTTGGTCAACCCGGGAATTGAACCCATAGCCCCATGCTCACCTCTCACGCTTGCGTACACGAAGCCAACGAAACAAATGTCGTCCCCTTTCGTTTATCGCTGCCTGTATGTAACATGGGCGGAATACATGTGGTTTCCCGAGATCAAAATGTCGTAGTATTGTATCTTCTCCAGAATTTGTCTTTATTAGTACCATTTTGGTAAATCAATAGGTTCTGGTTCTCAGACTAATTTAAATTAATATTTTTTTAATTTTCTCTTATATTGTTTCAGAGCTCAAAAGCCTATTGCCTTCACAGCAATGGGTTTCACAAACATAACTCTCGTGACTTATTCGGCGGTAAGTCGACTTCACTATTTCACAGGTTTTTTTTCAAGGTCGTTGACGGTACATTGTGTTCCACGCGTGCCATAAAGATATGTCAGCGAAACCGTAGGGCCCAGCTGGGTCGAAGCCTACTGGGGCCAGGGTGAGCTCCGAAAGGTAGCTTAGCCCCGGTATGAAAGGCACGAAGGAACGGGGTGTGAACGGTCTGACACACTATCTTCCGCTCCGCCCAAGGGTGGGGGATGTCATTTAGAAGATGTTTATCCACCGAAAAAAAAGAAAAAAATGCTAATAGAACTGTATCACTCTGTGTGGTTATTTAAACAAAAAATAGAGTAGACACCATGCATGACTTCATCAGTCCCGCAGATAAAAGCCATGACACATTGCGAAAACGATGCGACTACGCATTTCTCCAAATAGAACGGTTCATTATAGGCTGTGGCTTCAATAGTCGCTCACAAGGTGTGTGACTGTGGTCATCATACTGGCATCTATAGTGACATCATCGTATCATACTAAAATAGCATCAGATTGAGAATAAAGAAAATTACAAAGACATAAAAGTAATTTCAAAGTAAAAGTTTGTAAAAATACAATCCATTTATTGTTATTTTGTTATTCAATTTATTGTTATTGATTGTAATGTTTATTGAAATATGAGCGCGTAACAGTTCTGAGACATTTAAACAATGACTACTAATAAATGGCATTGATTTTAAATATATTTATCGTTATAAATATACGTAACAATAAAATATAAACAGGGTTATTTCCAAAACACTAATAACCTTGCAAGACTATATTACTAATATCATAAACAACAACTTTTGTTCTATGGCTCTAATCATGGAGTTTTTTTTACCAAAAACCAACCTTCAAGATTTCGTTGTTCTTTCTAACACATTTCGACTCTGTACTTTGCAATACCTACCTATGTCTTTATGACGCGACGCAACCGCATCAAGCACCCGCCGCCGCCCGTTCCCCGCTCCCCTCCACTATTGTACTAACGCTTTCTTCGCATAGACTGCGTAATATTTAGAACTTTCAATTTAAATGTTTTTATTTGTGTATGAAAATCTGATGAACTAAAATGTGATAAGTTTTTAAAAGTCATAGAACATAATTGGTTTTTTATGATATTAGTAACATAGTCCTGAGGGGTTGCCAGTGATTTTTTGTTACAAATAACCCTGTATAATTTATTGTTATACATATTTTAAATAGTTATTAAATCCAATTGTTGTAATGTGACGATCCATATAAATTAATTGCTTTCTTTTCAGATTCTCACGAGATCTTACTCGTACTTCGCTTTATTGTACACGATGTACACTGCTTAAATTCAACATTTAAAATAGCCACATAATGTAGATAAAGCTGTAGATGTGTAGATAAGGACACTATCAATAGATGTCGTTTCCCGTATTTAATGCACAGAACTATCTTAGAAATATTACTAACCTCCTTGGAAGTACATGCAATTAAACATAGAGAAGATAGATATTAGTTGGCAATGTACCAAGGAGGTATCTTATCAAAGAGCCTGTTTATGGCTGATCTCAGAAGAAAAATTTGACAGAAGAATTGTCGAATTTTCCATGTGTTTTCAAACTATTTTCCAGAGAACAGATTTCAAGGCCAATAAAAACGAAATCGATGGGATAACTTGTTAGATTCTGTAATAATTAGCTGCTGCATATTAACCTAATAAGATAAAAGTTTAAACCTGCACTTAGAGATATTAAGGTATAAGAAAGGTCCTGTGTCAGAAGAAAAGACCGTCTAAACAAAACACGAGGTAGTTTCCAGCAGTTTCCACGTCTTCGTAACTTGTGATTTAAGATGGCTTCGCTTGCAAATCTCTAATAAAATGCTCCGTATAGAAAAACGACCCAAATCTTCGCCATCAGAGAAAACAGATTCTATTGAAAATCAAACACTGCCTAATGTGCCAGGATTCGAGAACAAAGCCACTTCAAGTAGACATCCCAGAATAATGCTAAAATCTGATCATGATTATCATAAAGACAAAGATCCCGTTGATAAAGATCCCTTAAGAACTGCAACCTTAGACAAAGGTCCCTCAAGAACCACATTCCAAGATACTAATAAACTGCATTATCAAAGAAAAGCGTACTCTGTGCCTAAGTTCAGCCATCATGGGCCATTTGCGACTCGAACAATGAGTTACAATGTTGTGGAAAACACGTCGAAAAACCACATGGGCTGTTTTTACAACCAAACTTGTAAGAAGCCATCAAAATGTTCATCTAGGATGTACGCGAAGCTGGAATCGGTAAATAAACTAATATTATTATAACTGTATTTGTAGTGTACGAGTAAATTTTGAACCCTGTAGCATAATTGTAATGAATCTTACGGGGCTGCAAACTCTCTCTCCCTTTTTCTCTCTCTCTAATACATTAAAAATTACAGGCCAGCAAAAATGACATTGAAGTGAACTCTGAAGAACGCATTCACCTGCCAAAACTTCAACCAAATGAAGCAAATTTCTTACGACTTGTATCGGAAGATGACGTCAATGGAGTTCAAAAATTAATAGAAGGGGATCCGAACCTGTATGTAAACTGCACAAACTTTCAGGTTAAAAGCCCAATTACTTGCATTCAAGTTCATACAAGCGGAAACATTCAATAAAGATAACACCTTTTAACTTTGCAGGGAGTGTCGGCGCTCCAAATAGCTGTGCAAAACAGATCTCAAAAGATGGTTGAATTTCTCTTGAAGCTTCCGAATGTGGAAATTGGTGACTGCGTGTTACAGGCTGTTCGATATAACAATATTAAAATATTGGGTAAAGATAACCTCGATCTTACTTTCTCTTGCCTTTTATAAGGATTTGGGTTTTATAAACGAGGTCGTGTATGTTTATAGTGATGTTGTTGGAGATGCAGAATAAGATCTCGCCAGGGTTGGAGTTCGCGGGGGCGACGCACTCGACTGACTTTCCCGCACATGTGACTCCTCTAGTTTTTGCTGCTCAGATGGGACACTACGAGATTGTCTCGCTCCTGATAGAAAGGGGACACACCATCACACGTCCTCATTTTGCTAGCTGTATGTGTGGTTGTTGCAGGTGAGATCTTTAGATACAGTTAAACGCGATATCAGTGATCCACATTTGATTTACATTAGAACCAATTTAAAATAGACCTAATTCGTACATAGGTAAATTATGCATATTTTATTATGTAGAAATAAAGAAGAATTTTTAGTCGAAGATATTATAACTCAAGATTTGTATAAAATCAATAGGTTTCGACTTCGATCGTTTATGTTATGATTTGCGCAGCTTTAGAATTAAATTAACATGATAACAGCAATAATGAACTAATTTGAAATCAATTTGAAAGTGTTACTGTTAGGTTTATATCTTTATTTATTTAAGAAAAAATATTGACAGTATCTTTTTTTTTATATTGCAGAAATAAATTATGTTTTTTACAAAGAAAATAGAATAAAATTTGAATAGTGACATTCATAGTGTCCACGCGCAGATGGCCTATTCGTTGAATCCTTATGTAATTGTACCGTTACTAATGCATTCTATTTTTAAAGGAATGGCTTGATAAACAATGATCAGCTGCATGAGAGCAGCTTCCGCCTCTCGGTGTACCGTGCCATCGCCTCCCCAGCGTACATGGTCCATGTGACTTCGGACCCCATTCACTCCGCGTTCTGCCTCGCTGCAGAACTGGCTGACAATGCTGCCGCCTACAGGCATTTGGCTGCAGCCTATCTGCAAGTTGCTGATGACGTCAGTGCTTTCGCCGTTGATCTTCTAGGTGAAGATGTTACTGAATAAAATCATTAAGAGGGTCCTTTTCCACTCGCCTATCGTAAACATCGAAAATGGTTTAAAAGCTTGTTACTTCATTTAATACAATCCAACGCGATGTTTGACGAAAAGGCAACGCAAAAAAAGAGAGATAACGCCTGAAAACTCTGTTAGTATTCGGTAATTCCGAGATTTACTCGAAAATTTCACAAAACTTGCTCCAGGAAATAGCTGTTTTTTTTAAACCCTTAAAAGTTTTTGGAAAAAGTTGTTGAAATTTAGAATCTTAATAAAATTTGCAAGGTCTCTAGAGGATTACTTTTTTGACTTTTAAAATTTTTAGGTAAATTATTAAGTGTCAAAGTTCATACAATATAGGACATTTTCAGAGATTTTTACTGGATTAATTTTAAAACAAATTTAGAAATTGCTTTCTTTAGAAACCTAGATAATATCCACAAGATACTGTGTTTCCAAAATATCTAATGAAAAATGTGTCATAACGTCATAATCAGTTATGAGCGGTTGTATGAAAAACAGTGAAAATGTGAGTCGTGATGCACCACCTTAAGAACAAAAATAGACTTGCTTAGTAAGTAAAGCTTCAAAAAAACTAAGTCTGTAGCTGAGGAGGCCCCTCGGGGTTGCAAAATGAAACGATCAAAACAGATATGTTGACATGTGTCACGGATATATGTATTTAAATTCGTAATAAATCTATTATATTCTACAACGGAAAGAGTATACAAATCCAACTTAAATGCCAAACGGATATCGTCAAAATAACATACAAATAAAACTAGATAAAAGCATGTTAAAAAGATTTTAGATACTAGAAAGCCACATTTATATCTAATAGCTAGTTATTTTACAAGCTTTTATTTAGTTTCACCTGTCCCGATGTTTGTCTGTCATCAAATCTTGTAAATTTAATTTGACCCACTTCCCGGTTACCGATTGAGCTGAAATTTTGCATGCATATGTAAATCAGATGACAATGCAAAATTATTATGACAAGGAGCTGATCTGATGATGGAACTGGAAGGTTGCTATAGGAACTTGGTAGTTAAACGACCACAACCCCATCGAGTTTGGGCTCGTATGATTTGTCTTGACAAGTAGTTTAATTAAATAGGTGTACCGCGCTATAAAAGCTTGCTATGAAAAAAATATTTTCATTATAAGCTTGTTTCTGTATAGGATGTTGTCGTACTTCAGAAGAAGTGGAGTTTGTGCTGAAGCAGACTTCGGGTGGGAAAGGACGCCGGCATTTTGTGTTGCCAAGGTTGCTTATGGCTGTCGATTATAGGCAGAAGGAATTTGTCGCTCATCCTAACACACAAACGGTAAGTATGTACAAGAGACTACTAACATTAGAAGTCTTCTCAGAAGGTGGTCCGATGACCTGGAGAAAACTGCGGGAATATAGCGGTGGGTATGAAAAGCACTAGATGTGGATGCGGCGACACTTGGGGCCAGGCAAGCATGTCCAGCAGTGGGCGTATTTCGGTTGAAATGATGATTATGTTGAGATCAATTAAAAGCGAAACAATGCCTCTATTATTTCTGCCTTATTTCAAAACTTTAATCACACTAATATTATAAAATGCGAATGTATCTCTCAAACGACTTAACCTATTTAGATGACGATTATGGCGGTAAGTCCCCTCTTTGAGGCGTGGCTGGAAAGACCTCACGGCGTCCTTACCTTCCGCATGACGCAGGTCCTCACCGGACATGGCAAGTTCGGGAGGTTCCTGCATCGGATTCAAGCGGAAGAGACGCCCGGGTGTCGCCACTGTGCGCAACGCCCGGAGGACACGGTGGAGCACACCGTCGAGGTGTGCCCTGCCTGGGCGGAGCATCGCCGTGCCCTCGTGGGGGCGATCGGCGGCGGAGACCTCTCGCGCCGGGCCCTGGTCGAGGCCATGTTCCGGAGCGAGGAGGAATGGCAGGCGGTCGCCTCCTTCTGCGAAGCAGTAATGCTTGCAAAGGAGGAGGCCGACCGCATCAGACAACGGCGCCCTCGCCGCCGTCGACGGGATTCTGATCCCGATTTCCGGCCACCGTAGACGCGGGCTCGCGGACGGCGAGCTATGGGTAGCTCGCTGTCCGATCGTCCGGTAATGGACCGAGTCCAAGACGTCGACGGCGCGCACTGTTCCCGCGCGCCTCAAGGAGTTGTCAGCAGCAGGAGGGGCCCAGCTGGGTCGAAGCCTACTGGGGACAGGGTTGTCCGAAAGGGAGCTCGTGCCCCGGTATGAAGGCTAGAAGGAACGGCGCGGGGTTTTTAGTCAGTAAGAGTCTGACACTGTCTCCCGCTCCACCCAAGAGCGGGTTTCGTCAAAGATGATTTTCCCCGTCGACAAAAAAAAAAAAAAAAAAAAAAAACCTATTTAGATGAATTTTAGTACATGGGTAAACCATATCCAAGCATAGCACATGAGATTATCCCGGGAGTATGTTCTAAGGGGATAATTTTCTACTTTCACGCAAATAAAACCACTGGCAGAAGTTAGTATATTATTTTGTGTGTCAGTGTGTTTGTTACTCTATCTCTATCCTGGATAAAAACATAGGGGATATAAAGGAGGAAGTACAAGATCCAAGCGAGTGAAGCCGCTATCAAAAACTAGTATACCTACCAAAAAACCATCCATCAACCAACAGATTTATTCAACAAAATAATATTAATGAATGTTAAATTAACCGAACATAACAATAATTGTCAGGTATTGGAGTCGTACTGGCTCGGCGACTGGCACAGTTGGAGAACCAAACCTGTACTCTTTAAAGCTTTCACAGTTTTGAGCAGAGTCCTCATAACACCATTTATCCTCATTGTTTGCATGGTGAGCATGATTATTCAATTTCGTTAATATTCATAGTCACTTTCTTAATATGACTCCTAGCTACGACTATATACTGCTACATGACATATCGCCTTTTTTCATCGACAATATGTTTTACTTCTCCCTTCTTTTATTCTGTCAGCATATCTTCATAGTTATCTAGGAAGATTTGCCCTCGTCTGGTCTTCTCTCAACAGCATACGTAGGTACTTACTGCTATTCGGTGGTGAAACATGTCAAAAGATACCGTGCTCTTGGTGGTGGAACGTAAAGATCAACTGAAGCACACACTTTTATTTAGTAAAAGTCTGACATCTCGCTCTACGCTGAAGCGGAAGTAGCCATTGGAAGATTTTCCATATCGAAAAATAAAATGTAAACATTAATCCCAAAGAGAGGCCTCCCTCCCTTCAACAGTTAATCTGGCACAATTTCATAATGACAAATCGACCAAGACTGCAGACCTCGGGGTCTACCGCAGAATTCCAAAGGCCCACAAGCTATTAACGCGATCCATTTGATGCCCTAAAGTGAACTGTTAAAGGGATGGAGCTATATAAGGTATATAGCTACATCCCTCTTAGTCGCTCACACCTGACATTCTAACATGTCATGGTAAGGCCCCTGAGCGATACTCTTAGTAGCAGCACTTGTAACCACTACACTAAAGAGGCTGTCTCAATCTCTACAAGAACAGTCAATGAGAATATAATGTGTATCTAATTGGACTGTTTGCAGTTAGCGCCCCGTCATCACCTCGTGGCACACTGGCAGATCCCGTTGAACAAACTCATCACACACGTCTCCGCGTACTTCGTCTTCCTTGCCCTGGTCTTTTTTATTTCCAATCAAGATAAATTCAGTCAGAAGCGAGGACCTCCAAACACAGGTCCGCGATTTACTTTCTAATGATGCTGATGAGATGCTTTGTCAAGATTAACACAATTAATTGCACACGATATCCCAGTTGCGGCGTGATAACGTATCATTATAATGTGCTGCACAGTTAAGTTGCTGTGTACCATATTATACCTGTATTATATATTATTTTTTTGCAAGTCAACTAAGTTGATAGGTATGCATGTATATAGAACCGCTGCAGGCAATTTTTTTAAGGAAAAGTCGGTAGGCGCAGTACTTACGTAGCTCACTATACTTTTACAATATCTGGACTCACTTTATAATAGTATAATAAACAAATAATTTTAAAATGTTACACGTATTTTTGATTACGACTTTTTTTAAATACTTGCCCGAGTCTAAATCTAAGATTTAAAACAAATGAGTGTTGAAATTAGTGATTAGTGATATTATTACAAAACATTCGAATATTATCAGTATGTCTTGGTATTTTTTAGGTTTTACTAGCAAATCTTGAAATTTATCAGAAATCGAGTGTATCCAGTAACTTATCTACACTAACTTGATGAAGTAGAAATCTATAATAAACTACGTGCTTCTACTGGATTGTTCAAATTTTTGATATCTGACTTCACAACTTCACAAGCTGACAAGCAGAGCTTTTATCAACTTTATAGGTCTATAGGTCCTTAGCATTTTTGTAGAACTTCAATTTGATTATTTCGGTGTGGCAGGTGCCGAAGCGCCTCTGATACTGTATGTCTGTGGCTACTGCTGGTCGGCTCTTCGGATGTGCTTGATGCAAGGCCCACATAGATACTTCAGCAAGATGTGGAACTGGACCGAGATCATTATGCTCATGCTGTTCGGGTTCACTTTCATCTTCTGGATCCTAGCTGCCATCGATGTTGCTATTAATGACGAGGAATTTTCAGGTAAAGTAGGTAGATATTACGAACAAGGTATTTAAAAATATAAATAAATAGGTAAGTACTTTGCTTCAGAAGAACAGAGTGTAACCCATTTAGACACCTTTATAGAACAGTCATTATTAACACTCAAAAGCATTCCATAATCAGCCTATAACGTTCATAAGGCATAAAACTGGTGAATCTACTACTTTGGCGTCTACTTTACGTAATTACTTTAACCGCCAGATGGCAAAACACCGCAAAGTACGAGTAGATATCGTTGGCACTTGTACTCCAGCCCTAAGTAGCAAATAGTTACGCGAGATAAGATAGGCCAAGCATAATTTAGTAGTCTATACGTGCACATATACTTTTATTCGCATCGCTTATAGTGAGTAGCATTGTATGTAAGATCTAATTTACAATACAATATTGAATGTGACCTTTAAAATGTATAGAACGCAAATATTGGAGCCAGCACGACCCAACTCTATTAGCCGAGGGCACGTTCTGCCTCGCGACTATATTCGCTTTCTTCCGACTTATGTTCCTGTGCCAGTTGAACTACCATCTAGGGCCGCTGCAGGTATGCTGATTTTACATTTAAATGCCGCATTGATTCTATGTAAGAATGCCCTCGTTAGAAAATGTTGCTAACATACCTTTATTCAAATTAGATCTCCTTCTTTGGCTTTACTGTTTCAAGAGCCCTCGAACGAACATGTAACATTGTACATGTTACATTGGTCTACTTCGACCGGCATCGCAACATGGAAGCAATCGATGCGCACGTGTAACTACTGCTTATTTTACAGGTGTCGTTAGGGAAAATGACTATCGATATTTACAAGTACATTTTAATATTTGCAATCATTATAAGCGCTTTTACCGCCGGACTCGCGAGGTTCTACCAATACTACGATGGCATGGTTTACGAAGACGAATTCGGAATGAAGACAGTACAGGTAAGAATGACCTTAAAAACCTACCACAACAGACAGACATTAAAATATTTTAACTACTATCAAATTAAACTTTAACCCGTGGCGACAGTAACGGGGTTTAACAGTCGTTACAATCTTCCACACATGTCATTTTAAAACAGAAGTTGACAGAGTAGGTTAATGCCAAATAAAAATTTTCATAGCGTAAGTAACTACTCCTAAACAAGCGAAGCAGTTAAGCTTTACGGGATTTTTATTCCAAAAAGGTTGATGTTTGATCGTTCATGTATTTTACTCGTATTCCTGAGGTTGAGGTCAGATCTCTATGTAACTTGGCCAGACTAAAACCATAGTGAAATAAGGCGTTGGCGTTATAGCGGAACTTACGACCTCTTTAATACGTCGTATATTCAAGTTTAAAGTTCATCCGATTTACTACTGCGACCGCACTGTACACAGTGGAGACCCTGTCTCCGGTTTAACATTTGTGGGCTGTAAACTTGGTATAGTGACAGTAGCGACATGGCCATAAACCCAGTAGTACGAAAGTCTACTCTATGGTACGAGCTTTCGCGTTCAATCATTAGTTCACATTGTCTGTAACTTATTTCACGGATCATTGCAACTTACAAAGAAACGTTTACAGTTACTTTACATTAGTTGTTGAACAAAAACCGGATGATCTGCCTATATAAAACATTTACGTTGGTTCCCATGACTCATGAGGTGCTTTTGTTATCAAAATAATTTACTTTTTACATAAAATTAACTATGTTGCTTTGAACCTAGCCCTGAAATTTGCCTGTTTTACTTCTTCCGCTTTGATTAGACTGGGACGGAGTGTCATACTGTTACTGACTAAAACCCAGTATTCCTTCAGTTGCCCTTTACGACGGCCGTGACAACTCTTTCAAACAAGCCCGTAGCCCTGATGACATAGGTTCCCTAATCTGTCGAATAAAGTGTTAGTGGATTGGATGGAACTTTTAAAATACCTCGGTTGTGATGTTTATGTTAGTTATGAACCTTTCAGGTATCCTCATTCACAAGCTTCACCGACACTTTGAACACTTTATTCTGGGCTTTGTTTTGTATGGCGCCTCTGGAAAGTGCCGACGTGGTGTTGGAAAACACTCGAGACCCCAGGAGCTTGGACAAGTTCCATGAGAATAGACACGCGTTTACTGAACGCATTGGATACTTCTGTTTTGGATGTAAGTGTAAATAGTTTCAGACCAAAAGCCAAGTCAGCCAGCTCCTAATTAAAAAGGGCTTTGCAGATTAATTTCGAAGTTACAGCTAAATATATCGTTAAAGCAAAATACTCTTTAGCCACCAGTCATCATCATCATCCTTTTTAATGTTCCCACTGCTGGGACTCAGGCCTCCTCTCTAGGAGAGGGAATGGGCCGTAATCCACCACGCGGGCCCAGTGCGGGTTGGTGAATGTCACATGTCTTCGAATTTTAGCCACCGGTGTCCACCCTAAAATATAGCTGACAAAACTACCTCATCAGAAATCAAAATATCTGCAGAAACAAGTTTACGGAGCCAGAAGAATCACCAAACTTAAGTGGCAGTGGGCAGGACACATTGCTCGCAGAACAGATGTCGATGAGGCCGAAAGGTTCTGGAGTGACGACCACGTACCGGAAAACACAGCGTTGGAAGGTCTCCCACAAGGAGGACTGACGGAATTCATTAGATGCGAGATGCATAGGATCGATCATTGTGCGACTCTTGGAGAGACTGGTATCCAGTTGTGGACGTCTTTCGACTAGAATGATGATAATATTAAATATCTCTTGGGTATGCGCTTGGTCCCTTTGCCCTAAATATCCTAGTTTATATTCCTTTCCTGTGGTCACCCTTCAACCTGCTGTCGAGCCTGATAGAACCAACATTCCATAGTTAATACTTTTAAACGAGGATTATATTCATAGCGATTTCAAATAAAGATTTCTACAAACTCTAATAGTCCCTGTAGCATGCCTATATTTAGAAGAATTCGATGAACTTAAATTTAATTACAGGTTTCGAAGTAATATCCGTAATAGTTGTACTAAACATGCTCATAGCAACTATGTCTAATACTTTTCAAAGAGTCAACGACAATGTCGACATAGAGTGGACATTCGGGAAGACTGAGGTAAGCTTAAAATATTTCTGCATTATTCATTTTATTACATAACTCGTTAAGTAAAGAATTTCACTGGAGGTACTCCATGGTAATTTAATAGTTTTAATGTTAATGTTGCCATTTTCAACAAGACTTCACTAAGTATAAAGAAAGGCACACACTATAGACAAAAGGGAAAATGCTATCGTAAAAGTTCGCTTTATTACATGCAAAGCATGTCTACAAGTGTTTGTAGGTACCTTAATATGTAGATGCATACAGCTGAATACTTAGGTACGAAGAATAAGGAAGTAGACTTGCTAAGCATAGTCTCTTTAGCTTTGGAAGAGGGTACTTACCTAGTTAGATACCTATAAGGATCCTACCTAATCTAAAATTCAGCATTGTCATCAATAAGGATAAGTGAGCAAACATGAAAGCTTCTCGAGCAAATACTAATGGATTCCTTTCCTTCTAAAATGCCCTTAGGTACCGTCGAGTGGGCTTTACGAGACCCATAATGGGCCTTAAGATACTAGGTATCAAGCACCTAGCTACGGTAGATTTTCCTTACAAAAACAAACTTTGAACAACTAACACATATTTTTTGATAATCGTCATAATGTTTTTCCTGGTGTATAGTACAATTTTTTTCAGCAGTCCCACTTTAAATTGCACCTAAATGGACTGTCAACATATTTCTAAAATGCGTTACATACTTAGAGAGCTACAAGTGCCCAAGTACGATCGTTCTTATCCTATGTATACTTAGTACTTAGATACTCATAAAAAACTCCAGGTTAACGAACTCGTGGGTGGTCTCAATCTCAGGTTAGCAATAAAACTTTATAGTTACTTAAGTTGTCCAAGTTCAAATCATGTAAGTAGGTACAGGTTTTCACCCAAGTGTAGACTATATTCTAGATAGGTATCTATAGGTATATACCAATCAGGAAATTGTGTCTAACGACTGAGGTCCCTATTACTCCCTATTGAAAAAAAAAACTTTTTGATCCTCGATACTGATTGCAAATAAGTGCTGTAAAAATAGAAAGAAGAAAAAATGCTTTCCTTTATGATTTTTTATAACTACTTAGACGTAATCACCCAGTAGGCGCTCTGGTACAAGGCGAGAATAAAAAAGAAATGGAATCTCTAGTTATAGCTTCTGAAAAACCCCTAACAACGCTAATGAAGTTATAAAACCTGCAATCCATTTATCTCCAAGTACCCATCTAAACTTTAATAGACATTTCTTACTTTAATTTGAGAATTGCTAGAATTGGATTGATTTTATAGCCTACGGATCTAAAACCTTTACCTAATTGGTCTTAATTTGCCCGACTTCGCCCACTGCAGAGCATAGACATGCATTCTTTTTATGTGCCAATGCTCTCGCTCCTTTTTTTAGAGTGTAAATCACCTCATAGATTTCCCGGACTTCCATTGACAGGTTCATAGATTCTCTAAGCCAATTTTTCTTCTTTTGAAGACTCATTGAAAAGTTTTTCATAAGAGACTGGACCGTATTCAATCTGCCTAGCCTTTTTACAAGCTTTTATTTAGTTTCACCTGTCCCGATTTTTGTCTGTAATCAAATCTTGCAAATTAAATTTGATCCACTTCCCGGTTTCAGATGACAATGCAAAATTATTATGACATGATATGAGCTGCTCTGATGATGAAACCTGAAGGTGGCTATAGGAGCTTGGTAGTTAAACGACACAACCCCATCGAGTTTGGGCTCGTATGATTCGTCTTGACGAGTATTAATTATTTATGTATTACAACTGTGCTATAAAAGCTTGCTATGAAAAAAAATATTTTCAAAAACTTGTTTTCAACTATGTTACCAATACAAACGGATGTAGCTGAATAGTTATGAATATTTTACATGGATAGGCTATCTACCTGGGAAGAGACGGAACAGAGCATTAGGTACCTACATGATGAACAGCACTATACCTACCCCATTCTCACACTAGAATAATCACGATAGGTAGGGGGCCCCTAAGCTGTCCTTCACAACCCCGTAGGTACCTAACTGGTTAACCCCCCCTGCAAGACTGATGGCTAATTTTTTAGCTTCTGTCCACTTACCCGAAACGGCTGTCAACCAACGCACACGTGTGTAACACGCCTGATTTATACGTCGAACGACGTCGCGTGGCGAGTATCAAGTGTAGCTCTACAAGTCTAGTTACCTTCAAATGGCAGTTAACAACAACGGGTTTACGGACCTCTACAAGTGCTGCTTAACCTTAAAGATCATCCCGTGCGGCTATCGTTGGTGTATATAAGGGGGAGGAGGGAGTTGAGTGGATACCGTTTTAAGCCCATTATCACCGACGTATACTGAGGGGGGTAAGTTATGTTCGGACCCCTCCCCCCCTCCGCCTTAGGACTAGAAACCTTTCTTACTAAAGAAGCACAACAAATATTGTTTTTTTCGGAAAAATCAAAACTTTCTAATTTCTTCTCCCGCTAGAATCTGATAACTTCATAAAAAATCAGATAAGCAAATGGCGGCTAATAGGTTGGTATTACTTGGCAACCTATCTTCAAACCTGGACCTGCTAACCAAATTAAAACATGGTAGAGCCACTTGACACATACAGACATACTGAAGCTATCAGTTTCCTATCTAATAAGTAATTAAAAATTTACTTCTTATTAGATACCCACGCAATTTATCTGTGTTACAACGCTTTGACAACCGCTGCTTTGAATATCTGGTTCCCTATAAAAATTGACTATTGAATAGCCAACTTTTATAGGGAACAAGATTTTATTACTTTGTCCATATAACAATTAACTACCCACCTATTAGAATAATTCTAAGATTTAATGTGTACAATGCGTTCCAAATGAGAATAGGATCGATTGCCATGTTGTGACGTCACGATTTACTGTCAAATTGAGGAAAGAAATTTTTAAACTTTAATTAATTTACAAAAAAAAATAATTTATTTACGAATTGTGAACGAAAAAGGTTTAAAAAGAATCCAGTTCTTCAATTTTACTAATCTCAGAGTTCTTCAATTTTGCCAAAGTTTCTTCGATTTGACAGTACGACGTCACGTCAAAACAACGCAATCGATTCTATTCTCATTTGGAACGCATAGTACTTACGTACCTCAGCTATACCTTTTATTATAATTTTATTGCTAGAAATATACTTAGTTCATAGCAGATTGGGAAAATATTAATGATATCTAGACATTTTTTATTTTGTTTTGGTTTCGCACGGTTTATGTAGTAGCTATTTAACGAATGTCTTTAGAAAGTATATAAGCGGATGTAACACATTCTAATATTTTTGCAGTAGCTACCTATTTTTTTTTATTATTATTGATAGGCTTGCGTTTGACCACCATCTCACCTGATGATAAGCGATGATGTGGTCGACGATGGAGCACGCTTGCCTAGAAGTAACCTTTTCACTCTTGACTTAAACACTGACTTAAAGAGGCAGCAAATGTATCGAGACCTGGCTTCTCGGAAAACTTCGCCGTGGTAGTGGATACTAAAATAAAATTCACAACTCCATTTTACTTACCGAGATAGCGCATGTTTCAATGATTCCACATATTGTCCAGTTGTGTAGACACTTATTTCCACCAGGCATCAGTAATCAATTCGTGATTGATCAAAACGGCACTGAAACTCATTCGGAAAAAAAAACACCAGACACGTTTACTATTGCTTTTTATTCGATTCTACATTTAACCATAGGTACCTATCTAAAGAATTCGGATGAGGAGAGAACAGAAAGTTATCAATATAGGTACTTGGAATTCAAGGGCCACCTACTGACTAGACCCACACAGTTTATGGTAGGGACGCGGACGGTGTGGGTTTCTCCAGCAGCAGATGTTTGGTTGGTGGATAACTGAGTCGGTAGGTCGGGGGCCATGCAATGCTCGTTGTGCACGAGCAGGCCACGTTTTTTTTTCTCAAATTCGTTCGGCTATTGTTTCGAATTTGTTGTGGGATCCAAGACACTTTTTTCACAATTAGTCGAGCTTCATTGCTTCGGCGCTTTTCTTATAGTCGCTTCTATGGATTCTGACTTCCAGGAGATGCAGTGGTCGAATAGAGTGGGAGGGGTTTGGCCCAAAAATGCAGCCTGCCTAAATATCTCTGGTATGCCTACGCCAGTTATAGAGATACTTATGCAATTAGCCAAAAATAAATCAACCTTATAATGTTCCCACTACAGGGACTCAAGCTTCAAAGGAGAAAAAGGAGAAAAGGAATCGGCCGTAATCAGGCATGCGTGCGTGTTGGTGGATGTTACAGTCATGTCTTCGAATTTTTGGCTCTAGCCTATGCTATGCCTCGTTTCTCACGAGGTTTTTCTTCACCGTTTTGAGAGCAGTGGTGATAAAATAAATAACACAAAGTAAGGCGCCTGCCTGGATCTGAACCCACGACGTCGAGGCTGCAATAACTAGGACACCACTACCAACCTACCAACTATAACCACTAAATTTTCAGGTATACATAGACTACATGCTTCAGACGACTCTGCCGTCGCCGTTCAACTTGATCCCCACGGCTTCTGGGATGGGTAACGTCATGGAATGGTTCCGTGGAAGATTCAATTGTTTACCGGGGGTCTACGCGCGGTGGTCTCCTCAATACTGCTGTTATATTGTACGTATTTTCTAAACTGACATTGTCTATACCAAATGCCTTTTCACACGATCTGCTTCAGGGCTTTCGTAGTAGTGTATGGGCCGGTAAAGTGTGAAAGCATTTATACCTACCTATAACCTATCGATTAACTTCACCACTAATATCCGCTACTAACTATACACCAGAGTGTGTAAAAAGGTACTAAGGGTATATAATAAATAATTTTTGTTTCCACAACTCGTACCTGACCTCAATACATGTAAACTGAGGAAAGACCTAGCTAGATGAATGACAAGTTACCGTTCCATCGTGATTCCCATGGACCGTAACGCAACAGGCAATAAATACCCGTATCAATGAATCGGTGAATGATTAAACTTAATGAATAAAATAGACAATAGGACATTAATATCCAGCGCCGTTTCTGAATAATTTTAGAATAAATCACTTTTTTCTGTATCTTGAGTGACAGGATCATAAGATCGCACGTACGGCTGCTGGCGTGAGCTTTTGTTCTGGGTTCAATTACGTTCTAGGAAGCTAGAAACGGCAGTAGGCGACGGAGCTTACCACCAAAGATCAATAAGGAAGTATCAATAGACCTAAGTGACTCTTGTATGTAGATATAGTATAAGATAAAAGAAATCACAATAGTTAATCATTTAAAGTGAACGCTAAGCAATTGCAAACACTTCCGTTCGTTATCTCTGCTACAAAAAGCAGTCATTTGCGTGTGAACAAAACGATCCATTTACCTGTAATTATTTCTGCATTAGGAGCGAGATGTGGAGGCGTCTGTCAGGAGAGAGTACCCGGCGCTCATGTCCGTACTGGTGCAGAGATACTTCAGAGACAGAGACAGTTCGCAGATGAATGCGCACCGTCTGGAGACCGAACTAGCAGCTTTGCGCAAGAACCTGGCCGGAATTAGGATTGCAGCTTGAACCATTTGAGTGTACTATTTTTCTGTACTTACATGTCTTTGTCTTCACTTGATCGTGTGCACACGGCCTTGTCTGTCAGCATTTTTACTTAGGCTTACTGTACACGGACACAAAATAGATAGGTAGGTACGGAAGCCAATCTCATATACGTACTTCACTTTTTATAACTACGCTCGATGGACGCACACTAATGAGCGTTTGAGCCAACTGTTCGACGAGTGGGCCGAGATGCTACCGAGAAATCGTGTCTGTGAGTGGTGTCTATGTGTGCGTTGCTCGAGCGCTTTGTATGTAGATTGACTTCTGACCTGTATATTTTGTGACACGGACTAGCTTCATAGACGCGTATTCGTCGTTATACGCTTGTTGTACACTTGCTCACAGCTTACATACTAAACTATGAAACTCGTGTCAGAGTCTGTGGACAGTCGGCCTTACTCTTCTTGCTTTATATATTCTATCTCTAATTTGTTTTAATATAGTGCCTTTTCTAAAATGAAAAGGCCATTACTTTTTATGTCATTTGTAATTATTACATTTGTATTAGAAAATATCGACGCACTAGTCAGTTGTTAAATATTGTTCTCAATAAGAAACGTCGTTATATTGTTAGCCTCTAATATAATTGTTAATTTACTTTAGCTTAATAAAAGACAAAAATATACTTCATAATAATGTTTTAATACAAGTATTTATAACATTTGAATAGAAATATTATTTACAACTTATATGCTATAACTTATTTGACATGGATACACTGACATTATATGATATACATACATATACGTTCATGAGTTCTCTTACACTGATAACAAACAATAATATTCAAATATTCGAAGTACTTTCTGGAGATAAAATCTTTGGTCGTTTTGGCAGCCATTTTGTTCTTTAACCGTATTGTGCGCTTCTAAAAAGTGTCTGTACATGAGCGCCAAATGTGCCTGCTTATTAAATGGAAACCGCCAAACGTACACGCACATAAAGCCACTAACCACAAAGGTAAACCTAATGCTTGCTACATCATCTGCGCCAAATTCTGATTGGTTAATAATATTGGCTTGGAGACTAAGTCCTTTAGTCTTCGTATGCAATTTGTTTGCCATTAGAAAATGGATGTACACATCCTATCGTTTTTGTAGTATTTGGCCGCAAATGTATCAACTCAACCTTCTCGACAAACTTCGCTGAAGTAGTCAACACTACAATAAAATTCAAAGCTCTATTTTATCGAAATCGCTTCTGTTTCAATGATTCCACATATTTTCCAGTTACAAAACTACACTTGAGATACAAAACTACATCAATTTAACATCACAATATCCACTAGGAATCGATTTGTGAATAATTAAAACGAACGCTGAACTTCACTCGAAGAAACCCCGCCAAAAAACCCAATTCTATTTGGCTACCAAATAAGACCACAGATTATAACACCAAAAAGTACCCAAAAATAAAAAATAAACTTTTAGCCTTTGACAGATCGTATCTAATAACACTGGCATCACTGTAGACGAGTTGCACCAATAGACAATCCCAAACACATCCAAGGTTCGGGCTGGTCGGCCTCCGATCACATGCGCACATGAAACTTGCCCGCTTTAGTCACGTATTTGACACCCTTGAAGGGCTTGTACTTGGCCCCGTACATGTCCAAACGGCTTACTCTGAGCCCGCTGACAGCTAGCTGAGGTATTGTGAAGTGCACATTGATGCTTGGGTTCGCGCCTGATGTGTCGGCGCCTGACTGTACTGACACCTGTAGAAATTATTTAATTTTAATTATAAATATAATATGATGAGAATACGAGGAACAAGTTTACTTGCGCCTGATATTAACTCGTGACATTTAGGAAAGTTTGCAAGAATATAATAGTCACATGCAGATTGAAATTAATTGACTGAAGTCATGTTTACAAATTATTGGTATAGTACAAAAGTTAAACGGCATCTCCATCTGTGAAACAAAATAGACGTACCTAGATCTAGTAAAACGCAAATCTAGTCAATCTCAATTGACTCGGATACATCCTCCTATTTTAACTCAATTAAAAAGTCAAAGTTCAAGAGTTAAGACGAAATCATTCGTATTGTGAATTTTTCCTATGAAGCGATATCTATATCCGTAAAAAAAATTGAAAATACTCACAGTTCCTCTAATATTGGGCAGTTTCGGCATCTCGATGCGTCCTATATCCCATAACAGCACCTTGCTGACCGGATCATAAGAATATTTGCCTTGGTTTGCAGTCAGAGAGCAGTTCAACACACACTTAGGCATACATATCTCTAATGCTACATCTGCAAAGAAAATTATGTTTAAAACCACAGTTAAATCTAGCGCATAGAATGCAAAGTTATAATGACACTGTGGTAAAATTGTTTGGTCATGTTTAACCAACATAATTATTCTATTGAAAGCTACAAGTTTCGGACTTGTAGCTACCTTACTAAAACACCAAAATTATCACCATTTAAACCGAAAGGCGTCCACTGCTGGACATAGGCCTGACCCAAGCGTCTCCACAACGACCGATCTTGTGCATCTCGCATCCATTGAATTCCACCAAAACACCTAAATAGTCCAATATGTGTAAAAAAATTACAAAATTCAACTAGTGTCTCAGGGCCTTCTAGATCGAATTGAAAAATTCTTTCAACGTTAGATAGCCCATTTATCAAGGAAGGCTATACGCTACATAACATCACGCTACGACTAATAAAAGTAGAGTAGTGACCAATGACGCGGGCGAAACTGCAGGAGACAGTGATTAATAATTTAGAAATTATTCCAAGGGTACATACTAGCGGGATATAAAGTATTCTATGTTAGTTAAGGACTTGGTCAACCCGTGTACCAAGTTTCATCGAAATCAATCAACAGTAAACAATTCACTTTCCAATTTCAATTCTGGGCGAAAAGCGAAAGTTTGTGGGTGTGTATGTGTATGTTTGTTACTTTTTCACGCTTGAATGGTTAAACAAAATAAACTAAAAATATTGAGTACTGCGCCATCTGGCGAGAATAATTAGCCACACTCGGGCCACGCCTAACCTTTTCCCATCTATACATATAGAGGACTAGCTTTCCGCCCGCGGCTTCGCCCGCTTGGACTACAGTTTATATCGCGCGGGCAGAGACCCGTGCTCAGCAGTGGAATTATAGGTAGCCTATGTGTTATTCCAGTGTCTCTTCTACCTACCTACCAAATTTGATCTAAATCCGTTCAGTAGTTTTTGCGTGAAAGCGTAACAGACAGACAGACAGACAGACAGACAGAGTTACTTTCGCATTTATAATAGTAGGGATGACTTCCAGTGTGCAACTGCCTGTCAGACTTCCTTGGGTGGTCTAACAACCGGGAATACAATACTAGGAGTAAAATAAACTAGTTACTTTCTAAAGTCCGTCCCATAGTTTGCTTCGGGCCAACGGTAAGGTCTAACCGTCCCTGGTCTCCATTAGACCGAAGAGTGAGACTGTGCCGCACGTACATCGGTATCGCCACTACGCTCTGAGATCCAATGTGGTAGGACATGAGCCGGAAGTTGCCGTCCGGCGGGATGAATGATAGTATCCTTTCAGACTGAAAAATAATAAAGGATTTATTACTTACAAAACCTGGAATCCCTCAACCGTTTAACTGGCTCTACGTCAGATATATCCGACAAACACTCCATCTCGTTATTCCTCTGTCACCTATGTGGATTGAAGAGCTAAACGAGATGGAGCACCCAGTGGCAAACACACGACCCTGGCGAACAGAACACGAAAACATTCAGGCGGTCGGTTAAATAAATAGTATATAATATTATTATTATTGCCTGTATTATTATCTACTTGATAAATTAGCGTTTCATACGATTGAAAACAAGAGAATCTATCCAGAAGCTAATACATATTTAAATATCAATTAAAGAGCCTCAGTTATTTATTAAGTTTTGTGTAGAAGGCCCAATATAATCAACCGCACTATGAGTTATCTCGTTTCACAGAGAGGAATAAATTAATTTGAGCAAACGATTTTTACGATATCTTATCCTATTCTATGTCTACAGGCTGCGTCTGACACGTGTTCTGTAGCGCTACAAACGCGCGTCAACGGTGCGTTTAAAAAACGTGTTTTGCAATAACTATCTTTATTTAGTCTCTCGAAGAAAGTTTAAATATAGCATGTGTTTATATTTCCTTATATCTAAATGTCAAAATACTACTCACCTCCCATCTTTTAAATCTTACACAAGGATGGAATGATACATCGTCGAATAGACGTGGATTTACAAATGTTAGAGTCAGATCTGGCATTCCACTTAATTTTATACAGCAATCAATCTGAAACCATAGAATAATGATGTAAAATGGGTGGTTGAATTTTATTTGATAAAAGATTTTTTAGTCTTTTTTAATTTTAATTGAATTCCTATTATTTAGAAAGAAAGTTAGTAACAGATTTAAAAAGTCGAAGCAACTACAGCTGAATATTGGGTCCCTGGTTCGGTTATCAGGTTGGGCAGTTTTAGTGGGTTTTTTCCATCTAGAACTTTTTAGCAGCCCAGAGGCCTGAGTTCGGATTTGTGCCTGGTCGATAACCAACTATGGCAATGAACACATGGAACTTAAATATAAGTTAACTAACCGCTGCAGCATAAGGAAAACGCGCATCTGTTCAAAACACGAAAAATATAAAAAATAATAATAATCGTAAATGTGAACATTTGTTTGGCAAAACTAGACGATTCACATTCACTACTTATTAACTTGAGCCTAGTAGTAGAAGAAATATATTTAAAAAAATTACTTGATTGACCTAGTTGAGATCCCAAAAAAAACGAATGTAACTCAATGTCGCCTAAAATTACAGATGTGTCCTTTTTTGTACTGCAGTATAGAAATACCTCTGCTTAAGCTTTTGGGGTATTTAATATGGGGCTTTAGGGCTACATTTATATGGAGTCAACATAACTTACATAACCCTGTATCTCCGCAGACACAGTAGCACCACTTTTATCAATGATGGCATCTACTTCCTCTACCACGTCGAAGTAAGCCTCGTTGTTGGCGTACTTGACGCCAGAGCGACGCCACGGTACGTTCGACAGCTGCCCAGATGGCAGGATCGAGGAAACACTGAAGATTATGATTAAATGTAAATATAAAAAATAAAAATAATTCATTAATTCAAATAATAATAATCATTAGTTCAAATAATAATAATAATCATGCGTGTTCCCGATACCGGTGGAACACTATTTTTTATATTTTTAAATGTTTTTTATTTTTTATTGAAATATTTAAAAATATAATTTATATGTTTATGGATTAAATAAAGGAAATAATAATCATTAAGTAATACAAATAATTATTATTAATTCAAATAATAATAATTATTAATTCATTTTATGGCGTCGGTGGGGAACGAATTAAGACTCTCACACTCGTATCTAGGTTTTATTCACAGACTCAAGAAGTTAAAACTAAAAGAGATACAACCAATTTTATCTTAGCGCGCGCCGTAGCCGCTCGAATGTGTCACAACTCGTTATGTCAATCCACTGAACGCGCTCTAGCGGACGGCACAGAAATAACGCTCTAGGGTTGCCGCGCTATAATTTTGGTATTATCTCAAATAGCCTACCAGTTGATATACTACAGCCTTTTGGTGAGAAGTCATAGTAGTTATGGCTGAAAATTAATTACTTCTTACAGCTCAATAACAATAACAGACTTTAACTGTGACTACAAATGAACCAAAGTTATTTCACTGAGATCTCTTTAATATGGCTCTCAAAGCAATCTTTACTGCTACTACCTCACAAAAATCAATGCTTCAAACAGCATTCAGTTATTTAGTGAATTGTTTTTTATTATTACTTACTTAGATTTCCCAGTAACAGTATTGGCAATAGTCCTTAAAATATTTGGTGGTTTAATCAATTCCTTCAATATATTGCTCTCTGTAGCCAGTGGGAAGCCATTGTCAAGCATCTCATCTAACAACTGTAAAATAAAATTAATATTTAGTCCTTCTAATAATATAAAAGTGAATGTTTTGTATGTACAGATGTATAGATGTTTCTTACTGTTTCATACAAAAACTACTGAATGGATTTCGATGAAACTTGGTATACAAGTAGACCATTTCTTGGAATAACAATTGATACTTTTTATCCCAGGAGTAACTTCCCTTGGAAACTTTTTTCTACTATTATGCATGCAAAGCCACTAACAGCTGCTAGTAATAAATATATTTATTAAATCAGTTTACTGATTTATCAAAATAATATATACAATACACAATACATACCTCATATACAACTACATAGTTTTCCTTAATTATAGTCTCTGTGCAGTCTGAAAAGTAGTCCTGAAAAATAAACAGAACATAATAAATGCTTAGTCATTGTTTAAAAGTTAATATTTAAAACAGCTGAGCAAATTTACAGATATTTCAATGATTCTAAATATTGGATAGTCTGATGAAACCATGATCAATCACCGTGTTCAAGTGTCCCTAGATAACATTTCATTAAGTTTATTTTTTTATCTTATATTATATTAACACACACATGTGTGACTAGTGATTAAACACAATCAATTACAATTATTATTCATTCAGCAATTTCGTACTAGAGTTGAATGTCCATGGTCGAGGGCATGACTTCTCTGTCGGAAGCACTCTTGACAGAGTGGTTCTGCCCCTGATAGTTAAAAAGATGTATCTAACAAAAACGAAAACTGATAAAAAAATGTTTTAATGAATAAAATGGGAAATCGGGCCTTTTTTCCTCGTGTTAAAACGGCACTGGAGAAAGTTAGCAATATATAAAAAATACAGGCAGATGCGCCATTATCTCCTGATTCCAGCAATGTATATAATTCAGCTCTGGAAAAAATGTCAGATGCGTCTTTTTTACAAACGGGGGCAGGGTTGAGATCATCACTTTAGGCATGACAAGTATGTTTAAATACATAAGCCTCAAGCCACTATATTTACCAACTAGTGTTTAGCCATGCACTTCTATTTTTTTTTTTCATTTTGAGTCAGTCTTCTCAACAACATGAAGAAGAAACCATACTTACTTGGAATGTATCAACAACTCTATGCAGGAACTCAATCACAAACAGTGGAGCCACTTCTTGCATGCACACAGCCACCAGTGCCACACCACCTCGCTGTATTGATATCAAGTAGTGGTGGGGGGCTGCCAACACTGGAGGAACATCCTAAAACACAAAGATCATACAGAGTGAATAAGTAATATGAATATTGTGGTATTAAATCTAATAATTAAAATTAAAACATTGGGCAGGGAAGTGTAAAACAAGCAGCAAATGGAGCCAGAGCTACTATTTTATTCTAAATCACATCATACAGAGGTTCTATAACTATCTGCCAATTATAAGCAACTTTGAACACATCACACTGTAACATAATTTACAAACTTGATGAAAAAACATTGGCCTACTTAAATGTGAAATTGTCAGCACAGCATGGTGAACAATGATAGTGCCATGGCATATTACAGATAGGTAGAAACAATACCACAACAATACTTACATTAGGAGATGCTCGCTGTGCCTCCAAATAGTAGTCACACACTGATCTTGGGACGACACTTCGCCAATGCTTTTCGAGAAATACATCCCTATAGAAATTTAAATTGCTGATTTAGTAGGGACAAGATAGTTTTTAGGATTATTTAATGGCCTACAATGAATGACTACAAAATTATCAACTTCATACACTCAGCACATCACTTAAAACCAAACCATACATTTAGAATTTAATTGCCACAGGAATTATCCTTCCTTTGGATAAAGAGATTTGTTATCCTCTCAGGATTAAGTGACACAAGTAACCTACTTCAATTCAAGTTCTGAATTAATTTTACGATATCCAATACATCTTATATGTATCATAATAAACATAAAGATTTCTGGAACCAATAGGACTTATCCAACGAAAGTTTAGCTTGGTAATTCATTGATAGACAGTGCTTTGCACTTGATACCTACCCAGATGGGTTTATTATAAACAAACTGTGGATCATTGTGACCTATTAACTACGAATGAGGTTCTTATATAGTTTAATTGAATTGCCACTGTTTGCAATGGACTAAATAAGAGAATGTGTTGTGTTTTCACTTTTAGTTTTTCGACATTTCTCCTGCTTCGGCACTGTTCACATCACCGATCACCGATGACAGTTCACTCGTTTGACATTTTGAGTTGTCTTTTAGTGATGCCTAGTGTGTAATATTTATGTAATCGATACTATATTTCAGATGTTAAGTGCTATCACTGCTTAATTCGACACTATTCGCAGACGTACAATATTGTTAAGATTATTTTTGACCCTTGATATTGGCTTCGTAAGTCGTCATCAATTTCAACCCAAGGGGAACGCAGTTTACAATAGATTAATCCTCTACTAAATGGCCTACGCTACATCTCTAACTGTTAACTGTAACCCATCACACTCTATTAATAATTAAAATATATACCTATATTATGGCAAACATTACACGGTAGGTTTTGCTGTCAGTTTTGCCATAGTCAAAATTTTGATTGACGAAAAACCTACCGTCTAATGCGATGATTTACGTTATTTAGTACTGATTGAAGAAAACCATCATTCATGATTGATGAAATTGATTGACGCTTGCATGACCGTGGTCGTCTATAGCCAAATGGCTATTTGTGTTTGATCAAGTTCTCCACAAAGACCATGTTGTACCATGATCAATCCGTCACCACTGAGCCGCTGGCAGGATAATTGTGGTTAATTAGCCCGATATAGTGGTGGTGGACCGAATTAAGAGGGGCGCAATTGAATACCCATTCCGCATGACGAGACCCTAATGAAAGCCAAGAAAGATAAACAAGTTAAGTGTTCTAGGTTGGTTCCCAAGGTTGTCGACGTGTGGGATGTGGACTCAGCTAACCTTGTACTGACAATCATGTCAGTCAATAACCTAACAGCAGTAACAGCTACGAGGCCCTCGTTAGACGGTTTCATCGAAAAAGCAGCTAGTTTCGGCTCGACTTGTATTGTATTGAAGCCCTGGAATTTACTGTAGCTTGAATCTTTCTGTTCCCGAAACCGGTGGCAGTCCACCGGCTTCTTATTTATTTATTTACTATATAATATATAAAATAGGTAATATAGTAAAAATTATAGTCTACGGGTTAGAAATCAAATAGCTACAACAAAGTCAAAATCGATTTTGTAGTCGTATCGATTAGGACAGCACTAGCGCTCAATTCTGACAAAAAATGAATATAGTGAACCTATACACGTGGTTTTAAACGTCTACAACACAACACTGACTTCAAAATTCACATTGTAAACAAAATAGAATAATGTATATAAAAAACATCATATCTTGTATTTTTTACACAAAATAAGTCACCAATTTCTGAAATATCTGCACAAGTACAACATGCCTAAAGCTATGTCTGTAACCAAGTCACAGAACAGATACTCCTAAAGGGATAACCAATCATTTCCAAATTAATCAATATCTAGTTGGTTGGCGACATTTATTTGTTAAAATAAAATAATCCCAGTATTCTCAGAAACAAAGGCAATGGAGGCAGGGTTCTTCTTTGCAAGATTTACCAATTGCATCACAAGAATTACCTGTGACTGACTGACAAATTTAAAAAGAAATCAAACAAAAAATTAGTGCCTTAGTAGATTTCGAGAAAAAAGGGTGGTTGTTATCACAATACATTTGGACCCTGTTAAGCAGAAAAGATCCAACCAACACTTTTTCTAAAATCGAGTTATCTACATATTCATAAAGTACTCATCAAGTTTCATATATGCACAAAAGATCCAGGCATTTTGACCACATTAATCTAACAAAAGTTATACTGTGTCAAAGGTACCATCTCCTAATCACCAACTTTGAAAAATGTAGAAAAGTATCACGTTGCGTGGACACAGACATTAATTAAATTCATAGTTTTCAAAAGATTCATGTTGCATGGATCTTTTTAAAATTTTTAAAAGTCTCAATAATTGTTGTATAATTTTCATACCATGCGGTTTGGATCTTTTTGCATAATAGATACCTCATTTTATTTCAAAAACTTAAGAAACCAAGTGCTTTGGATCTATTTTGCATAATATCAAATGTGACCTTTGCCTTTGTTTCACACATTCATGATGTTTGGATTTATTCGGCTTAAAATATTTTTTATTGTTATTTAAAATAATAGATTCAAATTGAACCGGAGCATAGAAGCCCCGCCGTATTCCCCCATAACACCGCGCATGAATATAGTTAACTGTGGTGATGGTAATAATGATGTTTTGGAGGTTCCTTCAATAACTACTACAACACCACTTAAGGCCGGGGAGATGAGCATTGAAGCCCCCGCTTTTTCTCCGTTAACTCCAATTGATATTCCAGCATTACCTCTTCCGTCACCAATGCCTCAAATGTCTCCAAAAACTAGAGAACTATTAAATGTCTTAGAAGGATGTGAAGATTTCGACAGTGATGATTCCGTGCAAGACCCTAACTATGTAATTGATGGTTTTGCTGAAGCATGTTCTAGTGACGATAGCTCGAACAAATCAGCGTCTATAATTACGACACAAGTAATTATCCACGGTGAATCTTCTAATGTCAAAACAGGAAATGTAATATCAACCGGTTTTCATGACAATGGACAGTCGGAGACGAGTAGTAGAGTAGATTTGGACCAGGCAACTGCTATTGGTGAAGAACCCATGCGACTGGAAAAAGAAATGCCTATGGATGAAGAAATACATGGGAGGCCTTCAAAAGGAAGAAAAAGAAAATTTGACCAAATGACTAGAGAAGAAAGAAAACAAAGAAAGTATAAAAACTTATCTTACGTTAATTATAAGAAAAAAGAAGTAAGCCCTAAGATTTTTATTGATTTTAACTGTAACTGTGTAAAAAAAATGTAGTGAAAAGATTTCTTTTCAAGACCGGCAAGCTGAATTTGAGAAATTCTATGAATTAGGCTCGTATCATGCTCAAAATATGTTCATAGTAGCTAATGTTAAAGAAAATCCAGTCAAACGACGATACGTATCACAATCACAAAACAGCTCCAAGAATAGGTCATTTTCACGACAGTATTTGTGAAAGGTATTTCAGTATGTAGGGAAATGTTTGTAAAAACCATTCACACAACTCCAAAAAGGATTGATACAGCACTTAAAAAGATGAGATCGGATTCTATTTCGGATAAACGTGGAATAAATGGAGGTCGCAATAAAATTAGTGAACAAAGCGAACAATTTTTCATGAGTATTGTTAAAAAGCTCCCTACGTACATTTCGCATTACTGTCGTGAGAAAGTAGGAGCTGCAAAATTCTTAAGATCTGATATGACATTTTTGAAAATTTACCAGATCTACACTGAAGAAGCACATTCAGCAGGCATTAATGTCTTGTCATATCCAAAAGCAAAACATATTTTCTTGACAAAATTTAATCTTCGCACCAAACCCCTAAATAAAGATACTTGTAATAAATGTGACTTTTACAAAAATAAAAAGAATTTGATTACGGATGAAGAAGCTAAGAAAAAGATTATAGAGGAACATAATGCCCATCTTAAAACTGCAGAAGATCTTAAAAAACTATTGAAAAATGACATGGCTCTCGCAAAGACTGATCCTTACACAGAAACAATTACATACGATTTAGAAAAAACGTTGCCACTTCCACGCATTCCTACGAATATTGTATTTTATAAGAGGCAGTTATGGATGTACAATATGGGCATACATACGGGATCAGATGATCAAGGAAACTGTAACATTTGGGTAGAAGGTGAAGCTGGGAGAGGCTCCCAAGAAGTAGGTTCTTGTCTGATTAAGCACCTGTCGGAAAGATTGAAAGAAGGAGTGACTAATCTTATTTTGTGGAGCGATTCCTGCGGCGGCCAAAATAGGAATATTAAGCTCACCCTTATGCTTAAAGCTTTTTAAATGATCACCCGACATTACAACAAATTTTTATTAGATTTTTAGAGTCTGGACACAGTTTCTTGCCTAATGACACAGATTTCGGGAAAATAGAATGTGCTCTGAAATACCAACAAAGAGTTTACCTACCTGAAGATTATATGAACACAATGAGAACCTGCAAAAAAAATAAACCTCTTCAAGTGCACAGAATGGAAGTCAAAGATTTTCTTGGATCAGCTAATCTTGAAAAAGCAATCACCAATAGAAAAACATCTATTACTGGTGAAAAAATTTCCTGGCTTAAAACCAAAGAAATTTTATTAAAAAAGGAAGCAATGTTTTCCTTGTTTATGCGAAAAAGTTTAGAGGATGATTATGAAGAAGTGGATCTGAAAAAACGTCAACGTGGAAGACAACTTTTCATTTCCAGAGATATGATGAATATGCTTTGGCCAAATGGTAAACCTATAGCAGCTGCGAAATTGAGCGATATCAAAAGCCTTATGCATTTGATTCCACGTGATGCTCACACATTCTACAAAAATCTGAGAGGTGAAAATAATGTAGAAGACGATATTGATGGATTTGGTGCTGAACCTGATTTTGAGATAGAGTATGAAGCTGAGGAAAGCGATACTACTTAAATAAGTTGGAAAACCAACCAGCGATTGCCGATTCATTGTTTTATTATATTTTTTTACCTCAAAAGTCAATTTGTATTATTTTTTGTCATTAAACTGTTCTTATATTAGTACATATATTAATTTCCTTCTCCTTTTAAAATGAACCACACATTAAACCGATACTTATATTGTAATATTGTATTTTGCATAAAAGATCCACGCATAGTTTTTCAGGAATAATAAATACTCTTCATATAAAAATACACTATATATTACTTTCAAAATAATGTATATGTTATGGCCTATTACACTACTAAATTTTAAATAGGTACTGTATCATACGATTTTTTTATTATCTGCCTAACTTTAAACTGCATTTACTCAAAAGTAATAAAATGTTGGCTGGATCTTTTTTGCTTAACAGGGTCCATTTAATAACATCAATTAAGTCACAAACAGCTGGATTTGTTTTAGCTGTCATGATCAGTAATTAATTCATGAATCCCCAAGCGACCACCGGTGGCCGCGCATCTATTGTCTTACTATTGTGTCTCTAATTGACGGTATCTGAAGGGTTAATAAACAATATATAGGTACATTTTTTTTACAATAATTATTGCCCAAAAATTATAAATTAACCTTTCAATTACTGTAATAAAAGATACAATAGGAGAGCAAACACCAGCGTTTGGTTGGGGTTTAATTAATTAATATACCATAATGGCATAATATGGCCAGTTGTATCAAAAAAGTACTTTGAAAGTTGTTTAGTAGCAAAAGCTATACCTAAATGAGACAAATATAGTGTAATTTAGAAATTAATCACTAGTTCTTAATGTGTTTAAGTAGAAACTTAGCATTGACATGAATTTCTTCATTTAAGGTTCGATAGCAGGCTACTAAAAATGAAACAAAGATTTTTGACTTTTTTTTTATTGAGACATAACTTAAAATATAAGTTTTAACGGTTGGATTTAGCAACACGCTCCAACTCATCCTTCTTCTTGATGGCATAAGAGTTTGATGAACCCTTGGCTGCGTTTATGAGCTCATCGGCAACACACTCAGCGATGGTCTTAATGTTTCTGAATGCAGCCTCACGGGCACCAGTGCACAACAACCAGATAGCCTGGTTCACACGGCGCAGAGGAGAAACGTCGACAGCTTGACGACGCACAGTACCGGCACGACCGATTCTGGTAGAGTCTTCACGGGGTCCTGAGTTGATGATAGCTGTCACAAGCACTTGCAGAGGGTTTTCACCAGTTAGCAAGTGAATGATTTCGAAGGCGTGCTTCACAATTCGGACCGCCATAAGTTTCTTGCCGTTATTACGGCCGTGCATCATAAGGGAGTTGGTCAGACGCTCAACGATGGGGCACTGGGCCTTACGGAATCTTTTGTGTGCATACCTGCCAGCAGAATGGGGCAAGTATTTCGCGTACTTCTCTTTGACGGAGATGTAATCCTGCAGGGACATATCGGACACCTGGACATCATAGCAACTCCATCTCCCGAACAACTTAATTTCAGGAATGTCTGCGGCTAGCGGCAGCGGCGCGCTGTCAACAGCCATGCTGCCACCTTCGACGTTATCATCATTCCAGTTTTCCTCAGCCATTATGATTGCCTACAAATAAACACGAACTTATTATAATCTATCACAAATCACTAAACTTAGTAAAAGTTCACTATAATTTATAAAATACGTACTTTTTCAAGCTAAATAGCGATTCTAACCTCGTGTTGTCAAAAGAACACGAGCAAAAGGAAGTTGGCATAGACCTGAAAGTTGGCATCAAGACTTTAGTGTTACAATATTTAAAAATAGAAATTATGCTCATTTTTAGTTTTTAGGCGACTAAGGTGACAAATAACAAAACATGAATACCTTTATGAAAAATGGAAAATTAAACCTGCCTGTTTGACTGTTTTTTTAGATTTTTGTCACACCTACTGACTGAAAGTCAAAGATTTTATAAATCCTTCAAAGGCAAATGTTTTTTTTTTGTGATGTAAAATTGATAGTTTTGTATCTCAAGTATCCACACAAACACAGAAAACATTGACTTTGGCATAACAATGTGTTACATCCGTATTCTAATGAAAAACAATGTTATTGCTCCGTTAGAAGAACGGTATATATTTATGTGTAAATTGATTTAGTATCCAGGCCACGTCAAAAAAAAAAACAACTCAATTGCGTTCCGAGCACCATAATATCGATGTTAGCCACTACTGTGGCCACTACGATATTATGGATATTATGTCGGACCGAAAATTGATTTTCAGCCGAAAACGAAAACGAAGCTTCGGTTTCAGTATCATTTTGTGAGCAGTGGTGACCGAGTGGCCCCGCCAGACTTACGAGTTGTTGGTCGCGGGTTCGAACCCAGCCAGGCGCATTACTTTGTCTAATTTATTTCATCACCACTGCTCTCAAAACGGTGAAGGAAAACGTCGTGAGGAAACCGGCATGTCCTAGAACCAAAATTTCGAAGACATGTGACATTCACCAACCCGTACTGGGCCCGCATGGTGGATTACGGCCCATTCCCTTTGAGGCCTGAGTCCCAGCAGTGGGAACATTAAAAAGGCTGATGATGATGATGATCATTTTCGGTGGAAAACGAAAACGGCCTTTTTTGACCGTTGAGCACACCAATTGGCTAATGCCCTTTTCTTTTTATCACACGATTTTTTATTGTTGATAGGCTCGCACTTGGCCACAATCTCACCTGAGGGAAAGCGATGATGTGGTCTACGATGAAGCACGCTTGCCTAGTAGTAACCTATTCACTTTTGATTTAAAGATTGGAAACACTGACTCTGGCAAGGAATTCCACCCCTTAGCTGTGCGTACAGTAAATGTGTTCTCAAAACGTTTTGTACGTAAGGTGGCGCAACGTCGTACGTTTGGTGGCCCGATAATGGAATGGGCTTGGCGGAATCAAATTGTGCAATTCCAGTGCACACTCCGCGAAACGTAAAAACCAACAGAAAACGGACACGCTGCTAGCGTGTCCGTTTACTCGAAGTCGATGCTCAAGGGTTTGAAGTTCGCGATTCGACGAGCGCATCATTTCCGATGATCTTCTTGGCTCGCCACTCAATCGACTCTATCACCTCAAGCTGGTAATTTTACTGATCCATCCCAAAGATGAGAGCAGTACTTCATACACGATCGAACTTGTGTTTGATAAAAGTTGAGCAACTGTTCTAACGTGAAGAACTGTCACACCTTAGCTAAGATCCCCAATTTTTTGGCAGGTGATGAGCAATTGCCTCAAAAAGTGGAATTGGCTCCGTTTAGCTGAAAAAAAGACACGCCTGTCAAAATAATAACACAATTTATTAAATTGTGAGACCAGCTCCTTGTCAAAAGTAGTAACTATCGCATTGAACTTTACTCGGTAATAGTTTTCAGCCAAAGATTTAGATTTTTCATTCTAATTCATTTGTCCGCGAAACAAAAATATAAACAAACATAATGGTCGCTCCGCTAATTCTCCTGATTTATAATATTTCTTTTTTTTTATGGCTATGTGGCGTTACCTTGCGTGATCGAATCAAAGATGAAGACGCGCAAAGAATTGCCAAACTTAAGTGGCAATGGGCAGGGCACATTGCTCGCAGAACAGATGGCCGTTGGGGCGAAAAGGTTCTGGAGTGGCGACCGCGTACCGGAAGACGCAACGTTGGAAGGCCTCCAACAAGGTGGTCTGATGACCTGGTGAATGTTGCGGGAAGCCGATGGATGCGAGACGCGCAGGAGCGTTCGTTGTGGCGACGCTTGGGGGAGGCCTATGTCCAGCAGTGGACGTGTATCGGCTGAAATGATGATGATGATGATGGCTATGTGCATGACAAGTGTGAATGTGTGATGCAGCATTGGAAAGGGCATTTCTTGTAGAAAATAGTTGCATAAGATGTACTTTTTTTACTTGGATTTATGATATTCGGTTTAGTCGAAGTTTCAGCTGGTTTTTGACCGAAAACGAAAATATAGCCGAATATCCATTTTTTGGCCGAAAACTAAAAAGTTAGCGGGATGGATATTAGCGGGCCAACAGTTTGCCGCGTCAATAGCGATGATATCGTAGGTAGTTCGGATCGCGGAGACATGACAGTGACATTTCTTCCTACTTCTCTTCAGTCTTCATCTTCAGTCGAAATGTCTAATTGTCAAAATTCTGTCATTCAAATTCGGTCGGTAGTTTCGCTAGCTAGATAAGCTTGCTGGTGCTTAGCTTAGATTTCGCCGCAAAAAGGCAAATAACTAGGCAAGTAAATACTATTAAAAGAGTATCCACCTGTTGGAGTTTGTTTGTACTCAATTTAAGAGTTGCATAAATAAGCGCAGTGCATATAACATTTACTTTATAGTCATCAGAGGAAACGAGTTATCTATAATAAGATTTCTGTAACTGGACAAAGTTCGCTATGGCTGCGTGGAAAACAAAAAATCTGAAACTATTAACGAGGATTGTGCCTAGATATAGCCCACAAATAACGGTAAGAAGAAACTTAAATCTGCAAGAGTATCACAGTAAGGACTTGTTGAAGAAATATCAAGTTTCAGTTCAAGACTTCAGAGTTCTTGATTC
The DNA here is from genome assembly GCA_949319445.1 of Mythimna lalbum. Classification (NCBI taxonomy): domain Eukaryota; kingdom Metazoa; phylum Arthropoda; class Insecta; order Lepidoptera; family Noctuidae; genus Mythimna; species Mythimna lalbum. Next base: position 15,214,488 of record OX439346.1, on the reverse strand, counting down.
TAAATTAGACACCAAAGCTCTAGAAGGTTTTAAGGCCGATGAGTATGTCGTAAAAGCTCAGATCCTTGCCGGCGGGCGTGGTAAAGGCCACTTCGATAATGGTTTTAAGGGAGGTGTCCACCTTACCAAAAATCGTGATGAAGTTTTGAAATTAGCAAAGAGAATGATTGGGCACAAGTTGATTACGAAACAAACTCCTAAAGATGGAATATTGGTGGACAAGGTTATGGTGGCTGAAAGTGTCAACATTATACGGGAGACCTACTTCAGCATTGTGATGGAGAGAACATACAATGGGGCTGCTATAGTGGCATCCCCTGCTGGTGGTATGGACATTGAGGCAGTTGCTGAAAAGACTCCGCATTTATTGAAAACTGTCCCTGTTGATATTTATGAAGGTATCACAGACAAGTTAGCTAATGAGGTGGCAGAATTTTTGGAATTCAAAGGACCATTAAAGGCGAAATGTGCTGAAGAAATTAAAAAGCTTTGGCAGCTATTTATAAAGGTATTTTTTCTTGTTTAAGGTTTTTTTAAACCCATAGATTTAAGTTTATTTACAAGCTATGTTACTTTTTGGTGTACAATAAAGTTTATTGTATTCTATAATTAACTTATAGCCCTGACCAACAGCTGAGTAAAGGTATAAGTATTAATAATAATAATAATCATTTATTTTCTCAATACAGAAAAACAACATTTTCTCTACACAAGTTACTTAATTCCATGTTCATGCTCCTCTGTAGAAGCATGAACATGGGTCCATGTTCATGTTCCTCTGTAACCCTAGAATTGTACCTTTGTTGAGTGTTATTTTTGTGTGTACATAAATAGTAAAATAAATAAATGGAATTAATGTTGTGAGAGATTGGTACCTATAATAGGTCTCTGTGAAACCTGTATTACAAATCACCAAGGCCGATCTCGCAGCTGCCTGCTAAGTAATTATAATTATCATCAAAAAAGTCATTTCTGTTTACAGGTAGATGCTACTCAGCTAGAGATCAATCCTCTTGTCGAAACTGATGATGGGCGTGTGATCTCTGTAGATGCCAAGATCAACTTTGATGACAATGCTATCTTCAGACAGAAGGAGATCTTTGCTCTGGATGATTTATCTGAGAGTGATCCTAGAGAAGTAAGTATTGGAAATTATTATTTTAATTAATAATGGTGGCTTATTGCATAATGTAATGTTTACTTAAATCACTAGTTAGGGGATTTGTGTTTATAAATTAACCTTTTAATCTTGGTAATTAGAGACGCAATAGTAAGACAATAGGTGCATGAACGAGGGATTCATGAATTAAACAACCAAATTATCAGTAAGCAGGTACAACCCATGAATGATTTCTAGTCTTCCTCTAAGGTGGATCTAGACTGCCACCGACCACCATCACTACTTGGTTTAACACTGTGTTACCTACCTACACACTAGTTTTCAAGATAATCTTTTTAAATATCTAAGTGCATAGATACACAGAAGAACTCAGACCTATGGCTGCTATAAGTCTTTTTCCCTGATTTCTGATTTAAACATTTAAAATTGAGTATTACTCTAACTCTACCCTGAAAACCTGTCAAATTCCGACATCCTTAACTCAAAATACTCAATTCAGAAACCCGCCCTATATCCTTATCTCCTTTAGTTCATTAAACCCGAAGCGAACTCCAGCGTACATGCTGTTATTCTCTTTCTATTGTGTCTCTAATTGACAGTATTTGAAAGGTTAAATAGACATAAGTGTAAAGAAATACAGAAGATCAGTCATATGACTGCTATAAGAAATATCTGCAGGGGAATTAGACATAAAAAACTGGAACTCAGTTTGAACACATCAACTTGGCCGGGCAATAAGTCAGTAATTGCAAAATTTGTTTTTTCATTTACCATCTTATTGTCTGGTAATAAAGTTCATAATTTAAAAATATTTTTTGCGATTACTGACATACGGACTTATTGCCCGTGGACTTCGGCATGTTGCACAATGCAACAAATGTTCCAACTGAGCATTGCTATTTGATGCAAGAGGTTAAATGACATTAATTTTTATGAACTCCTTTTTATTTGTTACCTAACATCAATAACCTACTCCACTAGCATAAATATAATACATAACTATTCTTGCATGTTCCACTTATCATTGTTCATTGTAAATAATGGGTATTTATTTATCTTCTCCTTTATCTCAATAACCTCTGTTATCACTTATTTTTCTTTATTTTATATACTATTTTCAACTTGTGATAACATTTGGATGAAGATAATGTTGCTATGGCTTGCAACAGAAAAAAAACTCAAAATTTCTTCAAGAAGAAGTATAGCTCTTCTTTATATTGAGAAGAAAATTTTGCTGTTGTTGATCAGATTGTTTGTCTGATTCCGAATATGTATTTAACTGGCAGTATAGATAGTGCATCAAAATGTAGTTGTCATATTTGCAGATAAGATAAAAAATACAACCAAACATAAATTCTAGATAGGTTAGGGTCACAAAGTATAGTTATCATGCAAAGAAGTCGAGAATGAGACCATCATGCTATTTACCGTCACGGCATAGATGTCGATTTTACTGCGAAGGTGTGTCAATATGATCCACATTAAAAAGATTTCTTGTTTCATTAAGAATAGAGAACACCTACTTTAAGGTGTACCGATAACTTGGTGGGGGTCGCGGGAATTCGATGAATGAGAGATGCGGGAGCGGTCGTTATAGCAATGCTTGGGGGACGCTTATGGCCAACGACGATGATAAACACCTACTTTTTACTAAACTTTTTCTTAGTTTCTACATATTCTGAAATCTTCTTTTTCAGAGAGAGGCAGCTTTACATAACCTTGTGTACATTGATATGGATGGCAGCATTGGATGCATGGTCAATGGTGCTGGCCTAGCTATGGCCACCATGGACATCATCACCTTGAATGGAGGAAAAGCTGCAAACTTTTTGGATCTTGGTGGTGGTGTTGGACCCAAACAAGTTACAGCTGCTCTGAAAATATTGGAATCAGACCCGAAAGTGAAGACTATATTCGTCAATGTGTTTGGTGGTAAGTAATATTAGTGTTGGGTTAAAAAGATACTATACTACTCTGTCAAGAAAGTACCGGGAAAAGATCAATAATACACAAAATGTCTGTTATTCATCCAAATTTATTTTATCACCTTCAAAGTATGCTCCTTTAGAAACGATACACTTGCGCCAACGAATAATCCATTCATCAAAACATTTTTTAAACGCTGCTTCCAGAATTGAGTTCAGTTCTCGCCGCGAATTCTCCTTTATGTCTTCTATCTATTGAAAACGGGTGCCACGAAGTGGTAATTTGAGTTTAGGAAAAAGAAAAAAGTCAGCAGGAGCCATATCTGGTGAATATGGTGGTTGCTGGATGGTTTTTGTTGAGTGTTTAGTCAAAAATTCGTTCACAATGATAGCCTTGTGCGAAGGCGCATTGTCGTGGTGCAAAATCCAAGAATTTTCTTTCCACAAATCTGGCCTTTTTCGTCGAATTTGCTCTCTTAAACGCCGCATAACGCTCAAATAATATTCTTTATTTACCGTTAGACCTTCCGGTAAGAATTCAGAGTGCACAACACCGCGATAGTCAAAGAAAACAGTCAACATGACTTTGACTTTTGATCGACTTTGGCGTGGTTTTTTCGGTTTCGGATCAGTTGGAAGGCGCCACTCCGAAGCTTGTTGACTAGTTTGCATGTCAAACTCGTAAACCCACGTCTCGTCACCAGTAACAATGCGTTTCATGAATGTTGGGTCCGAACTGACTCGTTCTAGCATGTCCTCAGCGACTTTCATGCGATTGAGTTTTTGGAGAAAATTCAGATCTTTTGGGACTAGCCGAGCAGCAACATGTTTCATACCCAAATGATTAGTTAAAATGGTACGGATCGACTCGTGAGATACAGAAAGTTCGGCGGCTATCTCTCTCAGAGTAGAATGGGGATTTTCAGTCACTATTTCCTTCACTTTTGCGATGTTAACTTCAGTTGCAGACGTTGACGGCCTACCAGAGCGAGGCAAATCTTCCATCACATCTCGACCGCTTTTGAATGCTTTGAACCACTCATAAACACGAGTTATTGATAAAGTCGATTCACCGTAAGCCTTCTGTAACATTTTCAGTGACTCCGAACACGAAATTCCATTGGCGATGCAAAATTTAAGACAAACTCTTTGTTCGATATTTTTGTCCATTATGAAATTCGCAATACACAATATGATATTACTAAAACCAGCACTGTATTTAATATAAATAACAGATGCAACTCAAACTCCGCGCCAAAATGGAAAACAGTTGTGCCAATCTAACAACTACAAAAATTTGAATTTGGAACCATAAACAAATCATCCATTCCCGATACTTTTTTGACTGAATGTATAAAAGGGATGCCTCAACTGCCTCCTTTGGTCTCGTGGTCACAAGCACGACAGCTGAGTTTGAGGTTCTGGTTCGATTCCCGGGTCGAGCAAACATGCTATTGCGTTTTTGCATTAGGAATTACTCTGTAGCTGCCTAGAGTTTAGAAGTTAATGGTGTGATACCCTGTGCCTCGGAAAGGACGTAAAGCTGTTGGTCCAGAGTCTAATTTCTCTGCTGTCGTTGCTGCCGTCCCATCGGTCTATGAGAGTAAAGGAACAGAGAGTGAACCTATGTTTGCACACACACTTGTGCACTATAGTATCTTCTCTGTACTGGCCTAATCTGTGTTATATAGAAGGGATCATAACATTAATTTATACATTTTCTTTTTCAGGTATTGTCAACTGTGGTACAATTGCACAAGGTATTATCACAGCATGCAAAGAAAATCCTCCAAAACATCCGATGGTTGTTCGGTTACAAGGAACTAATGCCGATATGGCACAGAAACTGCTCGAGGAATCTGGCCTACCGCTTAAGATTATCAAGGATGTTGATGATGCAGCTAAATTCGCTGTTCAAATGGCACAGTAAAACAAAAGAAGTGTTGAATTGTTATGTTGAAGGAATTGCATTGACAATTCATTGATTTACATTTAAATACAATTCACTACATTGAATGGCCTTTATCCGAATTATTTTTCTATGTTACATAAGCATGCAGATCCGAATTGTTCTCCACTTCTTCTTTATCCATTACCAGCTCTCTTTAAAATGTGTTCAAAGCTATAAAACATAGGTAGTATACAAGTTGTATACTTAGTTCATAATAAATAATGTACTTAATTGTAAATACTTAAACTACAGGGCTAGGCAGCAATTTTCGACTCTCAAAAGCATTGGACTTATGAGTGACGAAAATTATGGTTATGCTTGTCAGCTCCACCATATCAGAAGTCTTATGCACACCTAGTGTGTTATAGACGATAATTAACCGAAGAAATTAAAAAATTTCGATAACCTTATAACTGCTATATTATAAGACTGAATTTTTGTTCTAATAATTGTAATAATAAATTGAAATTTCTAGTACCTACTAGCTGTATTTATGTAAATCAAATGACTTGCCATGAATTTATTGTTAATGTTTTTGTATATAGTTTATAAATATAGAGTAAATCATTATTAGCCAATGTTTCATTTTATAAATCTTATTATAATAATTATTATAGTGTGAAGGGCGTCGTTTCTTAATCAGTCGCGCTTAGTCGACGAGGACCTTGACGAGGACTGAACGAATTTGAATGGAATGCTGTTTTTCAAGTTTGTAGGGCGACGGAAATTGCAGGACAATTTCTGGTAACCGTAGGCGTGTGGGATTGGTCGCCGTACGGTAAGGACCAAGCCCGGGTTGACGGAAGACGCGTATGTTCCAGCAAAATTTACGAGGACAGGGCTGATGCACAGGGCCGTTGCCTGCCAGGGCTGCTGATTGTTCAAAAGAGTTACGGTGGCCCTCGCAAAATTCAAATTCGAAATCATTTATTTCAAATAGATCAAATGTAGGCACTTTTGAATAGTCAAATGTCGGTCAGTCCAAGAAAAGTGAAGTTAAATTGTACGTTCCAAAGGGCAAAGGCAAACTGGGTTCTGTGTTTTAGTCAATGAAAAAAGGAAAAATAAACAGTTTCAGCTCAGTTGACATCGTGACTATAGCCAGTCCATTAATTAGCATTGGCATAAAGTTGGGCTATGAAAAATTTTCTGTGTGTAGTTCTTTGCAGCTTACAATGAAATATTTTTTTTTTTTGTAGAAAATCGTTTTGATTCTGCGTCTGCAGTTTCTTAAAATTATATGAATGCTAGGTAAAGCTATTTAAGATATTAGTCCGCTCGATTCGTAAAACAGAACAATACCACTGTCACAATTTCTAAAATTATTAAATTGGTACTTTGCTCTTATTTTGATGTGAAAAAGAGTAACTTGGGCAACAGCCTAAGATACTCCTTATACCACAAAACGACATCGACTATCTTCTAGTAAAAATTCCCTCAAATTCCAGCCGTTTCGGAGATTAGCCAAAGCAGACAAAAATTTTAAAAAAAAATTTAAGGCGTCGATGTCAAATAGCCAATTAGCTTACATGGGTGAAGTCGCTGGCAAAAACTAGTAGACAAAAAAAATGCCAATAAAAAAAGAATAGCTTTATTTTTTAACAATTTATGACTACAGTACAGTAATTATTTCCAGACGTCCTATAAATATTAACTAAGCGCGAAACAGATTAAGTTTTCTTCCTTGTGGTGCCGTGTCACTTTTACCGATGGACATATTGGCTTGGATTTCATCGTAGGCGGGAAGGTGAGCAAGTTTGCCGCGGGCGGCCACTGATGGCTTTTTACTCAACATTCGCTGTGCAACGCGAATTATATCATCAGCTGTGATTTTTTCTGCAATAAAAAATTATGTTGAATGAATACATCTGTCTAATGGATTTACAGTTTGAAAACTGACGGTATATTCGTTTTGTGGCTTAAAAAGTGTGCTTCTGTTCTTACCAATTTCATGAATGAAGAATGAAGGTGGCTTCCTCTTGCCAGTCGCAAGCACTTGTCGGCCAACATCTTCAAATACAACTGGCCTTGCTTCTAAATTCATCAATAACATTGATTGTAACTGGGTCTTTGCTCTCTGCAAATAATAATTATCATTATAAAAAATGTGTAGGGCTAATTCGGTGTTACTCTAAAGATGAACGCACAATTGAAATCCTTAGCAGAACGCGTGGAACGAAAAGATTTTTTTAAATTGAAACCCCGCACACCTAATCGCGTCGAATTGTCCGAATCTGGATGTACTCCAGAAATCCTAGACGAATTCGGGTGCACCAAAGCACTGCCTTTTAAAGTTAATGTTATGAACCCACATTATTGTTTCCCTTTGATGTCCTTCACTTTCTTCAACTTCCATTTACTAATGGACTGAAAATAAAAACCTCGTCAAGATCCGTCACAATTCACATGTAATTTCGACAGGTGTAAAAGAAATAGAAACGATTTCTTTGTAGCGGGTGATTATTTCGGTGCAGAGATTTGTGCAAGGCCTTCTTGAGTTCAATTCGTTCGATGCGTCGGATAAGTGTGCGTTCATCTTGAAGGAGGGCTTGTAAATAAAGACAGAAGTACATTGGGCACACGTGGACCACGTACGCCGATCTGAGCGCGTCGGTCTCCATACATTTTATATGGCAACTAGACTTGTTGAGCTACATTAGATCCACACCACGCGACTCGGTTCTACATACAAATCAGGCGTGGCCCACGTGTGCGGCGCTGTAATTTAGTTCCCGCAGCCCATAATGCGCCACAGTCCACACCATCTCACAAACTAAGCAAGCCTTCATTATCACCATCAATCTTACCCGAAGTTCAGTTTCTCCAACTTTGCCAGCCATGTTAGCGAGTTCCCGAGCGATGACTAGCGTCGTATCATAAATGCGGTTTGGAGGTGAGGCGGCGTGTATGCAGAACAGTCCTGTGTCGCCGTACGCGTGGTTGTACGCTGTGGCGTTGAACATCCAATGATATCTGAAAAAATAACGAGCTGAAGTGAAAAACGTGAGAAAATTAAAAAAGACTTAGTGTCGGGCACACGGGCCACAAAAACAAGCCGCTTCAAGCTTCTCCGACCACAAGCTGACGCGCGCTTCTAGGTTTTTTGTAGCGGCTTTTTTTTGTGGCCCGTGTGCGGTGTACTCTTAGATCTCAGATTCTCAGGTCCGGTTTTGGAGACAAAACTAATTTAGTTTGTAAATTTGAAACCCTTGTATTTTTACTGCTACAGTGGAAGTGACAACATTTTATTTATCCAATGTTTATTTTTAGGATTCTCAAAAATAAAAAAAAAAACTTAAGCGATTGGAATTGAATTATTTCCATTATGTAAGTTTGTTTTACCTTTAAAATAACCAATAAATAAATGCATTAATTAATTCCTCCTTTTCTTGGAGTTGGTTAACCAACGAGGAGGTTCCAATTTATGCTTTCCGTTCATTTCATCAATGCCGAAAGCGTGCGAATCAAGAATATCTCTATTTTTTTTTTTTATAAAATATGACTTCTATTTACGCGACAATACTCTTAAGTCCTTGGCTGTGCGCCAAGAAAGTGCATGTAGACATGTGCTTCTAACCTAGCTTCAAACTAAATAAATATTGAGTACTCTAAGTAGCCGGATTGTTTGAGTTACTGCTCATAAACAATTATATTGTTCCATCGCGGACTACATCATCGCTTACCATCAGGTGAGATGGTGGCCTCCATCTCGCCATCAATAATAATAATAAAATAATATTAGTTACCTGTTCAAAACATTAGTGTATAGTCGTGTGTACATTCCCTTGCCAGGGCCACCGGCTGAGAATGAGCCGCCTCCACCCATCATCATGTTCAACACACATGTTGGTACGAAGTCTGGGTCACTGTGAGAACAACCTAGAAAAAGTTGACATAAATATAGAACTGGTTTAACATGGAACGAAGATTTCCTTCTATCTTTATAAATAAGTATAATTTAACTGTACGTGTGTTTGTCACCTAACTCATCCTAAACGGCTTGATCGATTTGGATGAAATTTTGTGTGTATATTTTAGTGGATCTCTGGAAGATTCGAAAATACAATTGAACCCGGTAGGTCCACTGCGATCAGGCTGTCAATTTTTTTTCTGAAGAAAATTTAGTACGACAACTGCATCAGCCGAGTCTATTCCACCAGGGTCACACAACCACGACTATACACATCTCGTCAGCTCTTCTGTCACCTATGGGGATTGAAGAGTTAAACGAGATGGAGTACCAGTCGCAAACACACGACTCTGGCGAATAGGACGCATAAACACTCGTCAGAGCAATCTGATGCAGGTGATTAAAAGAAAATATGATTGGTAATGTGAGTGATTCCACTATAATAGACAACAGTATCATAAGTATTTGAGCTTACTAAGTGATATGGTACTTACTCTCTAGCCCAATAACGACATGCGATAATTCTGGGAGATCAGATCCAGGGTACAGTGGAATTTCACAGTCATCCTGAAATATTAATCAATAATTATTATTATTAATGATGGAAGTCGTTAATTTATCATTATTTAATATTTTTTGTTTAATTGTTTTTTTACCTGTTGCATTCCTCCGGTGTATTGTGCAATTGAAGAGTCAACATTAGGTACAAATGGTACGTCCACATGCCAAGTAGGCTTCATATCCACAAAATATTTCTGCACAAACTCCACAAATGGCTTATGTTCAACCTAAGAAGTTGATATTTAAGTTAATAAGTTGCATATAAAAACGATTTTTTTTTTGATACTTTAAATAATGTAAGTATGTGTCTATCTTACCCCAACAGCTGCAACAACCATTCTATTAGGTGTATAATGATTTTTGAGATAGTTCAGAATGATACTGCGGTCTATTTTGTTGACATTTTCATTTGGGCAAATCTTAGGAAGTCCGAGAGTGTTTCCTCGGTAGGCAGCCTATAAAAAAAATCATCAATTAACTAAAATCGCAACAGTTGTATTGTGACCTGCTACATTCATTGTTGTTGTAATATGAGATATCAAACTCAAAACTTATTCATGAAATTAACAATTCGATCTTATTTATGTGAAACTAGCTTCTGCCCGCGACTTCGTCCGCGGAAAATTTCTTGTTTTAAAATAAGATTACACTCGATTAGACGATGCGCACGTTCAGCGCTAGATTCCTGAGCACGGGCCTGTGATGTTATGGCATTTTGCCTAGCGAGCCGCTGCGAGCGCTCAGCGCTAGTCTCCCTATCCCTTGTCTCAGAGACATGCTGCCTTAAATGAGATAGACACTGCGCACGTTCAGCGCTAGATTCCCGAGCACGGGCCTGCGATGTTATGACATTTTGCCTACCAAGCCGCTGCGAGCGTTTAGCGCTAGTCTCCCTATCCCTTGTCTCAGAGACATGCTGCCTTAACTCAGATAGACGGTGCGCACGTTCAGCGCTAGTTCCTCGAGCACGGGCCCGCGATGTCCTCACATTTTGGCTAGCGAGACGCTGTGAGCGCTCGGAGCTAGATTCTCTAGCGCGTGCTTGCGAAATATATTCTCTATTTCTCGAGAGGCGCTGCTCATTTTCAGGGGCAGATTCTTCCGTACGGCGTACTCGAGCGGCTCCTGTCTGTGATGTCTGCCGGGACAGTTGAGATTTCCTTTTAGACATGCTCTCAACAAACTACGCACAGACTTCAAAACAATTATGAACAAAAGAAGAGTGACTCGAACACCGTCCGCCTTTACAAAACAAAACAATCGTAATATCGAATAACTCGTATCGATTATTACGATAGAACGAAGTACGAAACTACGAACATACAAAAACGTACAACGAAATTACGATATTTTCGATTATGAGGTATCTATCAACAACAACAACCATACGAACGAAACAACCGAAACCAATAAGCAACTGACAGAAGAACTCCAACTAACGACAACGCACGGTGTTTCTTTTGCCCAAAAAAAGTGACATTTGCTTTTTATTGAAGATTTATACTTAACTAGCTTTTGCCCGCACGGCTTCGCTCCCGCTCTTCCCTACTCTACCCTACTCTACCCTAGACTACTCTACACTACTCTACCCTACACTACTCTACTCTACCCTACACTACTCTACACTACTCTACCCTACTGTACCCTACTCTACCCTACTATACCCTACCCTACCCTACCAAACTTCACATAAACCATCTACTAAATAGTCCGAACAAAGCCTAAAAATTTGGTTTGGATAGGTGAGTCCGTTCTTGAGTTATAAATTAACAACGAAAAGTGGCATTGATTTTTATATATATAGATATATCATTCCAAATGCAAGAGTAGAACACCCAGGTGTCAATTTCCCATACTTTATTTTTTTTTTAATATTTTAGTTTTCGTGACCTTCTGACTGAAAATACTAAAAATAATTCGTAAAAAAAAATCTATACATAATTATTTGTTTTTTGTATTTAAGTTTTATAAAGCATTTTTTGATGCACACTACCCAGTTTATATTTATTCAAAAATGTTGACAAAACGTTCAAAAAATTTTTTTTTGTTGAAATCAGTATTTATTTTTTTATAATTTTTCTAGCACGAAGTAGAACCTCTATCTAGCATAAAAAGATTCCTTGTACTAAGGTTTATCATCCACAAAAATATTACGTTCAACTTCGGCCTAGGTTTCGAGAAAATGATTTTTAAGTGCAGAGGTCAAAGTTCCAAATATAGGGTTATCACAAAGATGATAAAGGGTCAAAAAAAATGTTCTGTTACTTTATATAGTTATTAATTAAAAACATTTAGCAATCTTGAATTTGGTGTTTATTCTAATAGATTGGCTTCGTTGCTTAAGATTATTGAATCCATATTCGACGCCTCGTTAATCTCGTCCTGCGAGTAATCTAGTTCGTTTTCTGACTGTAAACTTTTTGATTGTACATTCTCGTCTGCATGCCAGGTACTTTCCACATCAACAGCCTTTAAAAGACCCAGCACCGTAGATGACAGAGGAAGACTTTTACAAAATTTCTGTCGACGATGGAGGCAAAGCAGTGAAATTACCGGATCTGATGATTCTAGTGCACGGTGGAAGAGATCAATCATTGTTTTTTTCCTATCCATTTTTCGGCAGTGTTGCTCTCTGTCTCTACGCCAGAATTTATTTTTAGATTCGGCTGCTTGCTCGGAGAGCATACCTAGCGGAAGGGGATTGGATTCGATGATCTCTTGACCGAGCATTAGAATTTTGTGTACCGTCACCGTCATTGGATGCCAGCTATATGTCGCTACATATTTTTCGGCAACTGCTCTGCAGAAGATACCGAACTTGGTTGCGTTTATTGGCAACTCACAATTCATTGTGACCAGAATAGTGTAAAAGTCATCCAATAGCCCTGACTGGAGTCCTAAGATGTCCGCAAATATATGTCGGTATTTGTCTGACAGCACACTTCGGGCAGTGTTGCCATCGTTGGTAGTGCCCGCATTTGGCCTTACCACGTCGACTAATAACCCCATCTTTCGCCTTATTTCGGCCTGGATACGTTCTTTTCTTTTTTGTACTATGCCGCTCTCTTCTGTGTTTTTATTTATTCGCCATTTCTGCACAGCTGGATCATTTTTGTATCCAAGATGTAGCAAACACTCAAAGATACGTATCCAAGCATGGAACGGATTTATGCCGTGTTTCAAATTGTCTTTTATAGAAGGTTATGAATAACACAACACCAAATCGTTAAAATTGCTTGGTGTCAACTTACAAAATGGGCAACGCAATTGTGATGAGGTACCGGTGATTGCATTTAAGACTTTTCCATCTATGATACTTAAAGTTAATTTACATGTAAATGTACTTGTGTGCCCTCTAGTTGTCTGTATAGTTATAGGTGTTAATTCTTTGATTTGATCTTCTATACAAGTTTTTTCCATCATAATAAGTTCATTTGTTTCCTTTTTGTATTGGATGTGTATGGGACGGCAAAAATGGTAAGATTGAGGTGTTGGATTAAGCCAGATAACGTAACTGTTATCAGCTTGAACACGCAAAGGTATGAAGGTGGTTGCGAATAAGCTATTTTCAGTAATGGAAGGATCCTGAGCTGACTGATCAAAGCTCTGTTTATAAAATGACTGGCCAGTGCTACCGTCAAATCCCCAGGATCCTTCAAATACACAAGTCAATTCTTTTGTTCTATTGCGATCGCAGAATTTGATGAAGCTCTCTTCGCAACTTTGCACTATTCTTTTTAAAGTATGTATCAGTAATCCTTTTACAGAAACTGATGCTTCAACATCCGATACTCTTATTTCTTCTGCCGGATAGCATGCTTTTCTTGCAAGAAGCACTTGGGCATATGGAGGATAAACGTTAAACCCTCGACTTTTTAGATCTTGCTGTCTATCTTTGTAGGTCTCGACACTAAATTTTCTGTCAATTAATACCTCCAAAGCCTCTTCGGCAGTATAAGGCTGTGGCTCCGTAGTTACTTTTTTCTTAATTTTGGAAGCCCGAGTAGGAGATGCAAGACACAAAACAATAACTGCTTCCAGATCTTTCGCAGCCTTAGGTATAACTTTATTTTCAGCAGATAATGTTGATACTAAACCTTTTATTATTTTTGTTGGTGTTTCATCCTGAAAAGAGTCTTGTAGGCGTTTTCTAATTCTCAGTTGCTGTCTGTAACTCAAACTTTTATTTTGATTGTCTGAAGTTTTTGGTTCCGAAGACAGAGTAGACAGTTCTGTACTAGTACTTGCGACACTTGTGTCATCAATTGTGCAAATATCAGGCACGTGGGAAATTGTATGTGTCGGCTGATCATTATAAATATTAATTTTTAATTCATCTGGTAAATCATCAAGAAACGACTTTTCTAAATATATTTTATGTCTTCTCTTAATTCATGAATCCCCAAGCGACCACCGGTGGCCGCGCATCTATTGTCTTACTATTGTGTCTCTAATTGACGGTATCTGAAGGGTTAAAAAGAATTTTATTACTTTTGCAAGTCCTGAACATCTTCATTGTGTTAGTGAGGAAGAAGCTGATCTTGTCAATAACTCGATTCTTGTCTACGGACGACAGTGGTTTTAAATTATGCCCAATTTCCCTAAGAACTATATTTAGTAAGGCCGAGTATGGTAAATCTTCAGGTGATCCATTTTTTTTTAAGTTTCTTACTTTCTTCGGAAAAGCATACATAAAGTTGTAGCCGACTGATTCCTCCTTGCCTATTTGCGGCTACCTCCGGAGGTCGTGAGGTACCGGCTGTGGCGCATTCCACAGCTTCGCTTGCCAGTCGTCTACCAATATGAGGGTTGGCGCCCTCATGTCCCCCTTGCAGTAAGTCCTCCGGTCGGGGCCCGGAAGGACATCCCCCAGCAGGTTGGGTAAGCCCCTGCTGAGGCAAAGTGGCGTCATGGGTCTGTAACGGCTCCATGCGCCTCACCCCCGTCCCTCCAGATCACTTGTTGCGCGGGGTTTTAGCATCAGCTTATCGAGGGTGGACCGCTTCCCGCACCACACGTAACCCTTCATCAGAAATAATCAGATTCTTTATCCAAACTTATATTATAATTGCGAAAGTAAATCTGTCTAAAAAGGTAGTTATAATAGGTACAAGCAGGTACTATATCGCAAAAGGTCAAAATAGTGACAACCCTAATACAAATATTTAAAAATCATTTTCTCGAAACCTAGGCCGAAGTTGAACGTAATATTTTTGTGGATGATAAACCTTAATACAAGGAATCTTTTTATGCTAGATAGAGGTTCTACTTCGTGCTAGAAAAATTATAAAAAAATAAATACTGATTTCAACAAAAAAAATTTTTTTGAACGTTTTGTCAACATTTTTGAATAAATATAAACTGGATAATGTGCACCAAAAAATGCTTTATGAAACTTAAATACAAAAAACAAATAATTATGTATAGATTTTTTTTTACGAATTATTTTTAGTATTTTCAGTCAGAAGGTCACGAAAACTAAAATATTTTTTTTAAAATAAAGTATGGGAAATTGACACCTGGGTGTTCTACTCTTGCATTTGGAATGATATATTTAGTATAAATCTTCAATAAAAAGCGAATGTCACTTTTTTTGGGCAAAAGAAACACTGTGCAACGTGGGCATAATAATTCGAGAGGGTCATCAATCCACAGAAAATCTTAACACCGCGATTCAGAAAAATTACGTAATTGCAGAACGCCATCTATGGGCAAATAGGTGAAACGTTGGGCACGCCACAATTATGGCGGTAAGTCCCCTCTTTGAGGCGTGGCTGGAAAGGCCTCACGGCGTCCTTACCTTCCGCATGACACAGGTCCTCACCGAACATGGCAAGTTCGGGAGGTTCCTGCACCGAATTAAAGCGGAAGAGACGCCCGAGTGTCGCCACTGTGCGGAACGCCCGGAGGACACGGTGGAGCACACAGTCGAGGTGTGCCCTGCCTGGGCAGAGCATCGCCGTGCCCTCGTGGGGGCGATCGGCGGCGGACACCTCTCGCGGCGGGCTCTGGTTGAGGCCATGGTCCTTAGCGAGGAGGAATGGCAGGCGGTCGCCTCCTTCTGCGAAGCAGTAATGCTAGCAAAGGCGGAGGCAGACCGCATCAGGCAACGGCGCCCCCGCCGCCGCCGCCGGGATTCCGATCCCGATTTCCGGCCACCGTAGACGCGGGCTCGCGGACGGCGAGCCATGGGTAGCTTGCTGTCCGATCGTCCGGTAATGGACCGAGCCCAAGACGTCGACGGCGCGCACTGTTCCCGCGCGCCTCAAGAAGTTGTCAGCAACAGCAGAGGCCCAGCTGGGTCGAAGCCTACCGGGTCCAGGGTTATCCGAAAGGGAACTCGTGCCCTGGTTTGAAGGCTAGAAGGAACGGGGTGGGTTTTTAGTCAGTAAGAGTCTGACACTATCTCTCGCTCCACCCAAGGGCGGGGGTTGTCATAAGATGATTTTTGCCCACGATAAAAAAAAAAATAGGTAAAACGTCTGCACAATGAAAGTTACGCTAGGGGCATTTTGCGTTTTAGTAATTTTATATTATCTTCGAAACTGTATGACCAATTGCTATGCTGTAAATGGCAAATCTTATCTGTATAATGTTCTTGTGATACTGAAATAATTTATTGTCATAAGAATTAATATTTTGTTGCTCAAATAATCAACCAAACGTAAGTATGCCGAAAAAATATATTTTTAATGCAATAAAAGAAGTATAAAAGATGAAATATAAAAGATTGAGATATGGTACCGCGGACGTTTTTGTAGAAATAATTAAGACGAACCAGGTAGCCATACATTTTTTTTAATTTTAAGCAACTGTTTAGGCAGCGCACGCAAATAATTCTATTTTATGAGGTATTTTTTTCCGACTTGCTAGACAAAAGTTGTGATAGCTCGGTTAATATACATGCTATAGAAACAATTTATAGCCTATAGCACTCAGGAATAATGTAGCTTTCTGCCAGTAAAAAAAATTTTAGAATTGGATTATTAGTTCCAGAGATTACCCCCTACATACAAACTAACAAACTTACAAACTTACAAACTTACAAATTTTACCTCTTTATAATATTAGTATAGATAAACTTTAATAATTAAAGTAATTGAGTTATCATTTATTGTGCAAAAGATTAGCCTATAAGTAACATCAATGAAGAAATACTCAAAATGAGAGTGCCCATTTCACATTATAAAATCACTGTCTTTCAAACTAAGAAACAATCCTATATCTTGAAGAACAGACAATAATAGCTTCATTTCACAAACAATGAATGCCATAGACGTTTACTAGCTCCTACCAGTGTCTTCACCTGCATGATAGTAGAAAGTTATTAATAAAAAGTATCCTATGTGCTATTCCAGGACACGGTCTATCCATACTATACCTAGTTTCTATTAAATCTATTAATAAGTTTTTTCCATACATCCATACATATGTAGCGACATATATGACGCCACATAAGAATTACGAATTAAATACGAAATCCTGCATCGCACAATCAAAGTTCTCCGCGCGATGAGAATATATACCACAGCCCGAAATCAACTATCGGGCAGTAGCCCACCAGACTATAACACCTGTCTGGTCGGAGGATCTTCCCTTTTCAAAGGAGGTGTGTGGGGACTTCACACTTTAACCTTTCAAGTTTATAATATTAGTAGGATTCTGATTGGATATAATGTAAACATACCATATGGATCATGTCCATCAATATAGTCTCTTGTTCTGGCCTCATTGACAGGGTCTCCAATTCAAATGCAACTGCCTGTCTTGCTGCTTCAATCTCCTCCAGATTCAATTGTGGTCTCAATGTTACTTCTGCTAGTACCTAGAACGCATTATTGAATTATATATTAATAGGTGCACTGGAAATAGCATGTCCTGTATTATGCTGGTGGCAGAGACAGCAGCAACATTTGATCACTTATGACTTATAACATGAGGAATGAGTATTGGCATATTTATTCAAACCTTTTTTTTGTAAAATACGGTATATTGTTTGAATTATTTTGTTCTTTTTCAGTATGGCAGCAATATTTTTACCTGAGTTACAGCATCCAACCCTCTAGAATCAGCACTGGTGGCATAAACAGTGGTATCACGAGAACCTTGACAGTCACAAATACCACCATGTCTCTCAAGCTCTCTGTGCATGACATCCCGAGTAGCATATTTGTGTGTGGCCTAAAATGATACATGAATTTTTATTACTGACATTCTTTTTTTAAATTTAAATATGCGTGCAAAACAAACAAATGATATAGTACTTACTCCAAAGCTCAGCTTTTCAAGAAAATGACAAATACCATTGGGGTAAGCAACTTCAAATCTTGGACCAGAATCAATGACCACTGAAAATTAATTATTATGTTTTACAAGAGGTTGATTGAAAAGAGTAACCATGGAGTTTCATGCTAATTCTATTTCATAGGAAACAACCAATTGGAACCATGCACTAGCTTCTGACGTTTTATTAAGTGCCTATGTAGGGCTATGTGAAATAAAAAGATTTTGTTGACAAAACTATATTTCAGTCTCACAATGTTGATACAATACATTGTTTGAATAATTATGTATTATAATAGTTCTTCTACTTACCACCAGCAGTGCAAAATTGTCCAAACTTTTTTTCTGATGCCACTCTAAGTCCATTACTGAGTACAGTGACTTCTGTGTGAGCATCTTCAGAGTCTGCTGTGGAGTAAATCACTGGGGGAAGGGGCATAGGTTCAGACAGTGGTGGTAAAGGTGTTACATTACCCCTGTTAACCACTGGTGCAGTTATGTTGATATCCTGGCTGTAGTTCTTTAGAGTCCATCTATTTGTATTGAACCTGTAAAGTTTATTATGATAATGATGCAATAAAAGCATGTATTAGATGTTCGCACAAGCATCAAGTATATAAGAATACATGACAATATGTTATATCAAATGTGATTTTTATTGTCAAATATAGATTTATCACAAGAAAGCCGTCTTGACAATCGTAAAACTTACCCATTTTTCAAAGAAAATAACCTAGTGAGGAGATGTTTCATATCCATAGCATGCGCCATTCCGCAGGGATTTAACACTTATTATTAATTTCAAGAGTTATAGTTTTTTTTTTATATTATAGTTAAGAAAAACCAAGTTTTCCTCTGCAACTTTAGTGGAAAATGATGGGAGATGGATGATGAACGGAACGAAGCTCATGACATTGACATTCACAGACAATGAATAAAATAACATTTTATTTTTCATTCAAATTGCCAGTAATAAGCCAAACAAGTTTTATTTTATTTAATGGCTTCGCATCTTGAAGAATCCCCGAATAAATCACTGTATCATAATTTCAAAATAAACTACATAAAAAGTATATTTATTGCATACAATAGCTAAGATTATTAAATTTCAAAATTAGGACGCTTGCATGACCGTGGTTTTTTTATATACCGGCAGGCTTGCAAGTTGTAGAAGGACTTCGGTTTTCACGTCTCTACAATTTATGTCACTTGTCATGCACTGTCCTGTCACACAGATTAAACTTCAAAAAAGTAAAGTTCAACTTTTGTAAAGTTGTTGAGCAGTATATTATAAATAAACAGAGGGTATTAGCTCCAGGGTTACATGAAAAAAATGTTTACTCTCGGTGTATTATGACGTATTCATGATAATTTATCAGTCTCACAGTAAATTTAAATTTTAAAACAGTACACGGACCAACAAGGACTTAGTTTTTAGTGTCGACTGTTACAATAAACCGCAAAATGACTTACAAGTTGCTGAGAAGAGTTTTTAGCTCCTCATCCTACATTAAACGACCTCAAGTATGTATTGTTGGTGCTGGACCTGCGGGGTTCTATGCAGCGATGCATCTTATTAAGAAACTGGAAAATGTAAATATTGATATTTTAGAAAAACTTCCTGTACCTTTTGGATTGATAAGGTATGTTTAATTTCAAAACATATATTTTTATAGTATGTATCAACTAGCACTAAACTAAAGACTTAGTTTGTGAGAAAGTTTTCATAAAAACTTTCGACACCCCTTATTTTGAGTGTAGTTTTGAAATACTAATAATAACAAGTCTTTAATACTCATTTTAATTGAAATTTCAAGTTTAATTTATTAAACTAAGAAATAAGGAGCATCTATACAATCTTTAAAAGTGCCTCAATTGTTCTATGGGGGTAGTTCTAAAAACAAATTGAATTGAAAACCTTTATTATTTACTTTGGCTAATATTTATACTATCAAGTATGTTATCAATGAGATTTTGCATTCAAATAAAATTCCCCCTGTTCATCCCCTTAAAAGTTGAATTTCTAAAAACCCCTTAGTGAGCACTAAACAGGGGTTTTTACCTACTTCATAAAATGAATTGTTGGGCATAATTTCATGTTCATAATCCTAGTTGTGTTAGCCAGCCTGTTTTTCCCTTTATATATTGTAGACTTTTTATAATTATGTTGATTTTGTTTTTTAGCTTATCAACATTTCTAGTATATCTAATCAAACTATATTTATCTATGTGCTAATTACCTATACTAAATTAGTTTTACATTTGATAACACTATTTGTTCCTGGACTTTATTTTATTCTGTTTTGTTACACTCTAGGTATGGAGTGGCCCCAGATCATCCAGAAGTGAAGAATGTAATAAATCAATTTACTAAGGTTGCACAGCAACCTAGTGTTAATTTCTATGGAAACATAACTTTGGGAAAAGATGTAAATCTTCAACAATTGAGACAACATTATGATGCAGTGCTTTTGGTAAATTTTCTTAATTATTTGAATCATATATTCAAAAATCTATTATATCATTAACCCATTAGATACCAAAATGCAGATCCATAGAATAGGTATAGGCCAGCAGCGCCTTAGTGTTGCTAACCACTTCACGAAGGTTACCTGGGTTACCGAAGTGCTTTGCCCTGTATCCAGCGACCACAGGGCAGCTTAGGAGCAGATGAGCTGCTGTCTCTTCCTCCTCCATGCAGGCTCTGCAGAGAGGACTATCCGTAACTTCTATGACAGAAAGGTGCTTGTTAAAGGTCCCGTGGCCGGCTGTAGCGGCCGTGACTTTGCGCAACTGTAGTTTTGTCAGTCGTAGGACCTGTTTCGTAAATCAGCCATCGATCGAGGGAAGTGCCTCCTTGGCCTGCCTGCACTCACCGTGTTCTCTCCATAGTTTGTGGTGTATATCTCTGGTACGGTTCCTTACCAGATTGCGTAGATAACCGAAGGGAAGTGGCACAATGGGTTCAGGGCCCACTGCTGCCATACTCGAACCCCTTCTGGCGAGTTCATCCGCTGCATCGTTGCCTCGGGAATCGCTGTGTCCTTTGATCCATTGAATGGTTACTTGGTTGTGTTTACCCACCTCGTTTAGCCGTTGGTGACACTCGTATATTAGCCCAGAAGTGGCTGTGTGACTATTCAGTGCTTGCAGGACAGCCATGCTGTCTGAGAGAATGCGTATAGAGTGATCCTTAACTATCCTGGACAGAACGGCTAGAGCTGCCAGGGAAATGCCCACGCATTCAGCCTGGAACACCGAGTTATGAACCCCCAATGGAGTGGCTATATGAATGTTGAAATCCTATGAGAAGACTCCTGCACCCGTGCCATTACCTGTTTTGGATCCATCCGTGAAGATCCGCAGCTCAGCGGGGCACAGCCCCTCGCAGCGGTCATCCTCATACAGGATCTTATATTTCTTATCAAAGATAAATTGCTTAGGAATCCGGTCGTTTGTTGCTTTGGTTATGGGAAACTCAGTATTGAATTCCTCTAGCAGAGCGGTGTGTTGAGTTATTCTCTTACCCCATAGATTCAGTGTTTTGAGACGTACTGCCGCTTGTCGCTTCCTGTTGTATGAACAGGTCAGCCCAGCATGGCCTCCATAGATCCATAGAATAGAATAGTATAAAATAAAAATTATTATACTCTAAAATAGTAACAATTTTACAGAAACTTAAACCTAAGAGTACAATGCGAGACATAATGGCTTTTTAATTGTTTCTCTCTCTCTCTCTCTCTCTAAATCATTAATGTACATAAAACATCTCTAACTTATTCCAGACTTATGGTGCCGAAGAAGACAAGACACTTGGCATAGAAAATGAAGACGCAACCAATGTGATTGCAGCACGCAACTTTGTAGGATGGTATAATGGCCTTCCCTGTGACAAGGATTTAAAAGTATGTTGAATATGATTACAAGAAAAACTTCATTGAATAGTATGCATTAAACATAAGGCTCCCCGTAAAGTTCTAAAAACTATTTTGTTCACAGATTGATTTGTCTGGCAAAACTGCAGCTATTCTTGGGCAAGGAAATGTTGCATTGGACGTTGCAAGAATATTGCTAACACCTATTGATGAACTAAAGAAAACTGACATTACTGAGCATGCACTTAGTGCTCTATCAGAATCCAAAATAAAAGAAGTATATCTGGTTGGCAGACGAGGACCTTTACAAGTTGCTTTTACTATCAAAGAACTCCGTGAACAACTGAAATTGAAAAATTGTAGGACAATATGGAATGAGAATGACTTAGCTGATGTAGACAAAGTAGTCCCTGATCTACCTCGCCCTAGAAAAAGATTGACTGAACTTATGTTGAAATCTTTTAATGAAAAGCAAACAATAACTGATGATTGCAATATTAAATATTTCAAACCTGTGTTCTTTAGAAGCCCAAATAAGTTCTTAGTCGATGATAAGAAGCAATTAACAGGAATTGAATTAATCTGTAACAAACTTGTTGGTGAAAGTTTGGATGATCAAAAATGTGTACTTACTGAAGAGAAAGAAATATTAAATTGCGAATTAGCATTCCGAAGTATAGGTTACAAGAGTGTCCAAGCAGATAAAGATTTGATACTAAATCATGGCTATGTCAGAAATGATAAGGGCATAGTTGAAGATGCCTCTTCAAACTTGTCAAAGGTCTATGCGGCAGGATGGCTGGGCACTGGTCCTGTTGGTGTAATATTACATACAATGGGCAATGCATTCCAGGTAGCTAAAGTAATGCATGAAAATTTAAATAATATTGACGACCAGAATAAAGGAGGTTTTGAAGAAATCAAGAAAATAATAAATAAGAGCAATAGCAATATTATAGATTGGAATGGTTGGGAGAAAATAGATAAATATGAAAAAGAACAAGGTAAAATCCTTGGCAAACCACGAGAAAAAATTTGCAGTGTGGAAAAAATGATAGAAATTGCCAAAAAATAGACAGTAAATAAAACTATATTATTTGTAAGAATAATTCAGGTATTCTATACAATACCTAGGTAATGTATAAAAACCTGGGGCGTCCAGGTAATGAATGAAACATTATGAATATTATTATTCATTACATACTTTACCAAGGTAATATACAATTCCTAGGTATTGTATACAGTACCTGCTGGTCATCCAGTAATGTGCAAAATAAATAGATTTTATTCTATATTTATCAATGTTAACCAACCTATCTATAAAATGGCGGACAAATGAAACATCAATATGTATAAAAGACGAGAGCAGGGAAGGAATCGGAGACAGAAATAGGACTTTAGTACTTAATTGTAAGCAAATTGCATTATGTTACTTATGCCAGAAGACTTTAATTTCACGATGATTTTATGATGTGTACATAAGTACTATGGACCTATTTCTGTCCGCGGGTTTTAAAATATAGCTCTTAATTCCTGGGTGGATGTATAAAAAGATGTATCGGAGTGCCCTAAAATTCTCTCGTCTTTTACACACATTACTGGCTGTGCATTAGGTATTGTAAAGAATACCTAGGCAAAATGTAAAGTAAATAATATTAATTCATACATTATATTTTTATACTATTTCATACACATTGCCTAGGGTATTGTATAGAATACTTACTGGATTATACAGATCGATAATATTAATAAATTAAGAAAAGACAAAAAATTTAATCAGTATAATTTTTGTTTTTGTTTATACGATTAAACATGTATTGAATAAAATGTATTGCAATCAAAGACATATAAAATAATATATATTTGTAATAAAAAAGATTTTTAATATATCCTATACACTCTACAACTAGCATTGCCCATTGGTGCTTCATCTGGTGGTACAACCGAATGGTAGATTTGTAATCTCTCTGATATTATAAAGGCGATTGTTTGTAAGTGTATGTATATGTGCGCTGAAACTGCCCAACAGATTTGTATAGAATTCGGCACAGGTAAATCAGGTCCTGGAATTGCATAAAGTACTTTTTATCAAGAGTATGTACTCTTGAGATTTCAGAGGGTTAAAATAAATAAAATAGTTGCGCAGAAGCGACGTCAACGTCGCGTCTGTACAATAGTACGCCAGTGGGATAGTAGCCTAAATATAGATGAGAGAAAAACAATACGTTGCTTAAAAGACCTAGAGCACCTACTATTTGAGGCGCTGTATTTTTTTTAATAAATTGTCATACATATGTCAATGTCATTATTGTCATTGACCCGCCTTGGCCTGTCAATTTGATTTTGTTGACGAACGAAACTTGAAAGTATGGTTTTGATATATTTGTAACATTTTCACCACGAAACGGAATTATATAGTATACGAAAAACCGTATTGTACTAGATTACCAGTTACCTTCTTATAAAATATAAATCAGACGGGAAGGTGAGAAACAGTACAAAAAAAGAACTAGTTTTGTGACCTAACCTCTAAAAACTTAATTTTGGTCAGAATGAACAACGAAGTTAAAATAGGTGATTACATTATCATTCAGAAACAGAATTATAAAAAACTACACAAATTCAATAAGTCTGATTCTACTATAACCTTAGGAAGAGACACTATCAATTTGAAAGGACTAGAGGGTTCGCCTTATTTCTCAATATTTAAATTGATACCGAAAACGAGTAAGAAAAATAAAGAATTTACTATAGAACTGGCAGATGAAGCTATAAAATTAAAAGATGAAATTGACATAAAAGTGTCTGGAAATGATAACAGAAATATACTTGATGATGGACGCTCTCAAAAGTTGTCAGCAGCTGATATAGAAACACTAAAAAGTGATTCCAACAAAGCGTCGGATATTGTTGAAACTTTGATTAGTAACTCGAATACATTTCACAATAAAACTGAATTTTCACAGGATAAATATTTGAGAAAAAAAGAGAAAAAGTATTTTGAATATTTACAAGTAGTAAAACCAAACCTTCGAATTATTAGTGAAATTATGTACAAACTTGAACCGAACAAGATCCAAAACTTACGGATTGATACATTGTCACAAATCATTACAACAGTTAATATTCATTGTGAAGGGAACCATCTGTTATATGATTCTGGGTCAAATGGCTTAGTAGCTGCTGCGTTACTGAGTGTCATTGGGGAAAACACCAATGGGAAGCTCATACACATGCATCCTGGGAATATGTCACAGAAACAAGCACTGCTAGCTATGAATTTTCCTGAAGAACAAATGAACAGGTGTGTTTCAGTCAATGTCTACTCTGCTCTCAGACAATTTTATCAAGGATGCGATACTCATAAAACTACAGATTCAGACAAGGATGATAATGATACAGAGAAAAATCCTTTGAAGAGGAAAATTGATGACAATATAGAAGAGCATCAGTCTAAAAAACATAAACAAGATGATGAAAATATAGCTAGTGAGAATGTTAAGGCTAAAGTAGATTCTGAGACCCCAAGGGAAAATAAAAAGCCAAAATGGCACTTTGACAATATAGCTGCCTCAGATTTACTACATAAGAAAATGGATTCATTAGTTATAGCCTGTAAAGAAGATCCTCAAAATATATTTAGCGAATTAGTAACATTTGTAAAACCTGGTAGGCCTTTTGTGATTTACTACCATGTTGCAGAACCTTTGCAGCAGTTGTATATGACACTAAAGGCACAGAGTAATGTGGCTGCTCTGAAACTATCGTGCAATTGGATGAGAAATTATCAGGTAAGAATTTATTTATCTAATTCTGCTGTAGGGTAAATACGTCATATGCTGGCCCACCCCAATCTTCGGCTGTCTGTACGTTTTGCGTTCATTCAAAAGATGAAAGTGAATTTTGCCACTCAAATTGCAGCCTTAGTTCATAGGTACTCTAAGTTCAAACTGTTACTATCAGATTACTCTTTGCACACTGAATGTCAGTTGCGATAGCACCATTGAAGCATCAGGTTTGTATTAAAAGTAGCTTAATTGATGTGAATACCCATACTTCGGGAATTGATACAGTAAGACATTCCTTTATTTTAAGCTTTATTACTTACTAAAAAGCATTTTTTTCAATATTTTGAGATAGTTAAAATAGAAGGCTGCCAATCGAGTACCAGTTTTAACTAAAAAGAGGTTTCTCGGCCGTGGCCGACTTAAAGTAAATGCAGTCTGTTTTATGAATTCCAATGTATGTTGGTCTTCTACCAAAAACAAAAAAAAAAGAACTAAGACCATGTCATGTCTTGCTGTGATGTTGAAGTCAGATAGAAGTTGCTCTATTGTATTCAGATGCATCTGATTAGACTGGAAGTGAACCCCAACACAGTTGAGGTAAGACCAGGCAGATAATGATGACATCGGCATCGTCATGTGATCAATGAGTTATGATGTGTAATACTCATTAGTTATCACATCATTGTTTTCATTATTATTACTGAAAAACAATACAAATTGGTACCCAAATAAATAATTTGTACCATAGTAGCTTTAGAGAAAATCGATTTGGTAGTTACACCCTGTCCCCAGGAACTCTTTGAAGGATTAAAGAGACTTAGTACACCTGGGTAGTTTTTTTTGTAAAACTACAAAAGGGTATTACTTATTTTTATTCAATTTCAGGTGCTGCCAGACAGAACACATCCAGAAGTTATGATGAACGCATCCAGTGGGTTTTTGTTGAGTGGTTATGTTCTTAATAAATAAAATTGCGTTAACCGCCTATGTCGGATATTTCAGACAAACACTCTCGCGTTTATTCCGTCAGGGTCGCACATTCACGACAAAATACTCCATGTCGTCAGCTCTTCTGTCACCTATGAGGATCGAAGAGCTAAACGAGATAGAGTACTTATTCGGAAACACACGACAATGGCGAATAGAACGCAAGAGCACTCGTCGGACCAATCCGACAGAGGCGGTTATGGCGTTAAGTATTGTACTATGAATTTTGTAAATAAAATAAACCACAACTTTTATAAATTTATTTATTTCTCTCATTTACTCAATGAACATATCATGTCTAAATGCATTATAAAATTTTATGAATCACTATGACTGACATGCAATGAATTGCGACTGTATTTTTGATAGATACATTTCATATCTTCTGTTGAAATTTCCTGTGTATTTTCAATTGATAACTTTCATAATTTATCTTCATACGTCCACATTAAAAATTGGGGTATCTATCTAGGCAAATCTGATCGTGTATAAATCACAACAGTAAATTTCTTTATAAAATTTCATAAAATTGTGGATTACAAAACCACCAAATACAAAATGGAAACATACACGGAACAGTCACTAGGTACTGAGTTATTATATCTTTCAACACACTGTGATGAAAAGCTACAGTGTCTCATCATACTGTGGAGGAATGTGTTTCAGTCTAATGTGGGTTGCATTTGGTGTTGCTCAGTGATATATTAACACTATATTATATGAAGAATAACTTAATTTAACTGATAGTAAAAAAATTACATTATATATTCGAGAGGAACATTGATTGCTGCGACCTGCGTGAATATGATACATATAAGCGCAATAATGAAATGAATTTGGCACTTATCTAATTACAAATAAGTTAGGCTTTAGTTTCTAAGATGCCAAGCAATCTGCCGTCATGTTTAACGCTATGAACTGCTTGTTATACATGTTGTGCTGCAACAGGGACCAATCGTATTTCGTCATTACTAAACCACTTTAAATAAGAATTATATTTTATTACACACCAAATCATACTTTATACTCGACTACTAGGCTCATATCACTAATTCTCATTGCCAATCGTTTTTAAATCTGCCAATTGTAATGGCGAGATCGTTGTATCTGCGATATTTCTTATAGAAACATCATTCATAAGATATAAATACCAAAAGGTGTGTCCACATTCAACAATCAGTAATTGGTTGTTTTGTGTCATGGACATGTTCCTAATAGACTTACCTACTTTTATAAAAAATGTTATCGCTGTCGCTAGCACCATTTTTGCAGTTTAATTTTTACCATTACATAAAATATTAAATCCTTCTGTCTTACGTGGTCACTGTCTGATTTCTTTCTACAAGAGAGGAATGTGAATTAAGAAATGAATGATATGATTATGATATGATAGAAGCAATAGCATTGAATATACGCCTACAAGCAATTCATATTATACAAAAATCATTATAATTAAGTTGCGCTCTACACTTGTAAATATGAATTCATTCAAATAATTAAATAAGATATATTACTCGTATATTACAGAATGTTATCGTTAAATAAAAATATCCGTTTTAAATATTATAATTTCTTTAAATCTAAAGTTCATTCTAAACCTGAATAGCTAATAAGCGGTAAGAGAAATCTAGAGATCTTTAGAATTGTCAGTTAGATTCAACAAGCGAAATATAACATTATCGTGCTCACTGGCTGACATATACGCGAAAAACGAAAAAGTAAAGCAGTTGAGCAGCCACATTTTCAAATTTTAGGGGTTTTATATACTCCGCCAATGTATTGCTACATTAAATTTTGGCAAGCTATGCTAACTAAAGAATAACGACCGATAAACATGCCACCAATTGTTTTAATCGAAATATAGGCGCAGATAACCCATATTATATTTCGCTGAATAGAATTCATTACAAGAAATTGTCTTACAATATAAGATAACACAATAATTCAAAACCAAAACAATAATACTGCACCGGAGTTCGCACCAAACAATATATAAATACACAAACTATTTATGCATGCAGTATCTTTAAGTAAAATATGTTAAATAATAACTTTGGTATTGGTGTTAACATATCGAAAGGCATACATCGCTGTGATAAGAACAGCACTAAACGCTGAAGCCGTAGCATACATCCAAACGAGCTCAAGTCTCGGCTTGGCCGGTAGCGCGTCGTCACAAGGGCGCCGACACCGATTGACGGCGAGACTCGCCCAGCTATGAGGAGTCCTCGTCGTACCACGTGCGGAAGTCACAGCTTTCGTCGTAGTCGTCCTGAAAACATGAAATGTTTAATTAATTAAATGTACTCACACGCATTACCCTTTTAACGTTTTCGTGTCCTATTTGTCATGGTCGTGTGTTTACGACTGGGTACTCCATCTCGTATAGCTCTTCAATTCCCGTAAGTGGCAGAAGAGCTGATGATATGGAGTATTTGGTCTTTAATGGGCGACCCGGGAGGAATAAATGCGAGGGTGTTTGTCGGATATATCCGACATAGGCGGTTAAAAGGTCAATGAAATGAAACGCTAAACAGCAGCATCATCATCTCATCATCTTCCTGCCCTTATCCCGTTTTATTTGGGGTCGGCGCAACATGTTTTTTTCTTCCATTCTGTCCTGTCACTCGTCACGCTATCACTAACTCCTTTTTCATTCATATCACTTCTCACACAATCCATCCATCTTTTCTTTGGCCTCCCTCTCCCTCTCCATCCATCCACATGTAAATTCATAACTTTTTTAACAACATGCGTTTCATCTCTCCTCTTTACATGACCATACCAAGACAATCGATTTCCTTTCAACTTTTCAGTCACTGGCGCCACTTTCAAACTTCCCCTAATATACTCATTTCTCACTTTATCCATTCTCGTCACACCACACATCCATCTCAACATTCTCATCTCCGCAACATGCAATCTTTTTTCATCCGTCTTTTTCACAGCCCAACATTCTGATCCATACAGTATGACAGGCCTTATCACGGATTTGTAGATTTTACCCTTCAACTTGAGGGGCATCCGTGGATCACAAGTTGTTCCCGTGACCTGTCGCCATTTCATCCATCCTGCGTTGATCCGATGAGTTACGTCCCGGTCTACCTCACCATCCCCTTGGACGAGCGACCCGAGATACCGAAAGTCGGAACAGATCGGTATGGGCGTTCCGGCGAGAGCTAAAGGCACTGGAGTGGAGAGACCGCCGAAATCGCAGAACAAGTACTCCGTTTTGGTTCTACTCAATTTCAGGCCAACACTTTCCAGTCTGTGCCACCACACCTCCAATCTGTTCTGGACCTCTAGGCCACTCTCGGCAACCAGCACAATGTCATCGGCAAACAACATACACCAGGGAGCCTCTTCCTGAATGTCCGACGTCAGAGCGTCCATTATCATCAGGAAGAGATAGCTTTCTCCCAGGCTTTCATAGTATGTGACATTAGCTTTATTCCTCTATAATTGTTGCACTCAAGCACATCACCTTTGTTTTTAAAAATGGGCACCAGGGAACTGTTACACCACTCATCAGGTATGGCTTCTTCCTGCAACAACTTATTGAAGAATAAAGCTAACCACGTCCATCCATCCACTCGCAATAACTTCCAAACTTCAACTGGTATTCCGCACACACAGCATAAGAAGGTAATAAAAAAGGTACTGTTCTACGAGCGACAAACGGGTTCATGCAACTTACCGCCATCCAGGCATGGTCGAGTACGTCTTCGGCAGCGAAGCGTAGTTCGGGCTGGGGACGCAACATGTTCGCGACAAGGTCGATAGCGCCCGCAGAAACGCGCTCCCAGTGCGGAGCGGGGAACTCTAGGCGAGCCGACAGAATGGCGTCGAACAACTTCTCTTGATCACCATCAGGGGACGAAAATGGCGGGAATCCGCACAGCAAGATGTATAGGATAACGCCTGCGGCCCACACATCGATCTGCAAAGTATCAATTTGAAGTTAAGAGACAATAACAAAGACTTTTTTATGTTGATAGCTTCGCGCTTGACCGCTATCTCACCTGATGGAAAGCGACGATGCGGTCGAAGATGGAGCGCGCTTACCTAGAAGTAACCTATTCACTCTTTACTTAAACATTCCTGGGTTGTAGTAATTTTTTATTAACCGACTTCTAAAAAAGGAGGAGGTTCTTAATTAAGATATTTGTATGTTTTTTTTTATGTTTGTTCTAATCGATTTGATAAATTCTTCGTTTGTTGGAAAGGAAGGGTATACTTCCCAAATGGTCTCGTAGTCACCAAGATGGGATCTGATGATGGAATCTTGGCGGAATCAAGGGAACTCTTCAAATTCAATTCAATTTTTTAGTGAAGTCGGTTATTATTATTTTTTTTTTATAAAAAGGTTTTTAGTTTCAGATTTGCAGTCGTAAATCAAATCGTACTATATGTAGGTAACGAAATAAGTAGAGGCCTAGAGGTATTGTATTAGACCAAATGTCGTTAAAAGTTCAAGTTCACAAAACAGTAAAGAATAGTGGGAAAAATTCTTATCTACATCAACTACTTTTACATAATGTTTCCAATGCGACTTAATGTATTGTGAATAACACGTTTCCAAGTATTATGAGGTAATACACGATTCGTTTGTGAGGAACAATAGACGCTTTACTTTGTAAAAATCGAAGAGTCGATATAGAGGCGACTTTATTACGTATCTAAGGAAAAAGTTGTCAACGTTTGTAAAGAATGTCGAACTTTTTATCTTAAGCCTTCGAAATTTTCGGCGCTATAATACCTATGCATGAACTATACCCCAAAACCCTCATGAATCACTCTGTCAAGCTGTATGAAAACAAGAACAGCAATTTTTGAGATTATCGAGAACAAACAGACAGACGCGGTGGGAGACTTTCGTTTAATAATAATGTAAGGAAATCAGTTATTAGACCATTACAAAAATCGTTTCTAAGATTGATTTGATTGTTATTTGTATACCTTTAATCCATATCCAGTCTCGAGCAGTATTTCGGGCGCTACGTATGTAGGAGTCCCGCAGACCGCGTGCAATGGCCGCCATACCTCCACTGCCAGGCCGAAGTCAGCCAGCTTGAGGCCACGTATGCTTCCGTCTGAACCTACTTCCACCTGAAAACGTATCATAGTACGGAATTATTATATTATCATTGACAATAAATTAAATTAATTTATTGGAAATAAATTATTATGTTTTTTGCATCATCATCTTCCTGCCCTTGCCCCGTGTCGGTGTAACATGTTTTTTCTTCCATTCAGTCCTGCGACCCGTCATGCTATCACTAACTCTCTTTTCTTTCATATCACTCCCCACACAATCCATTTTTCTTTTCTATGGCCTCTCCATCTATCCATGATTTTTGCATAATGTTTGTTTATATAATGAAATATGCAATGAAATAAAAATATACAAATGAATATGATGCATATTTACAAAATTAGAAATGCAATATTTTTAAATAAACTGAAAGAACTAATACTTATAACATGCCTACATTTTAAAATGGTTTAAATGAAATAAAATGAGTAATTTTCAAGGTTTGTTAGTTGATAGCTTACCAATAGATTTTCGGGTTTGATGTCACGATGCACTATAGAAAGCGAGTGTAGATATGCGATAGCAGATGTTAGGTGGCCGATTAGCAAACGCGCTTGGGGCTCAGAGAATTTGGAAGCGGCCGCGATACTATCAAACAAGTCTCCACCTAAAAATATAAATAACGATCATGTGGAATGGGAATAATAAAGCCATGTTCTATTAATTAGATAACATTGGAGTTTTGTTAATAGTGAAAATGATTGTCATATATGTGTAACAAATTTATTTTATAGCTATATATACACACCACTGACTAATTCCATTACAAGGAAAAGCCACTCAGGGCTATCCTGTTCTTCGATTAGAGAGACAATTCGTGGATGACACAGCTTCCTCATGACTCGAACCTGTAGATAAAAGTAAATCAAGAATAAATAGCAACATCCATAAATAAGAAGTTCGTTGGCATCACATCAAAGGTCTAAAGCGCACGCGACGCAGCAAAATATTTTCTCTACTCTAAAAACAGCTGCAAAATGCGTCATAGTACAGTACTTTTCAAAAACTGTATACAAATAGACTAGACTAGAATCTAGACTAAAAATAGTTGAATGCACTTCAGATTATAAACAAGGTATTTTTTACATAGCATGGGTAGGATGACAGCACGACGAAAATATGCTTCTTTAACTGTCGCCGCAAAAAAAAAGCTGAAGCGCGCGACACCTTGTGTCCGGAGAAGCATGAAGCCGCTTCAAGCCTTTTTTTGTAGCACACAGCCGCACACGAGCTACAAAAAAAAAACCGCCGCAAAAAGCTTGAAGCGGCGTTTTTTGTAGCCCGTGTGCGGGGACAGTAACATAAAAGGATAGGTAGCTACATTTTATGAATCTGACAGCTGTCACCCGCACCATCCATTAGCAATTGTAGTATAGAAGCTGTCGTTATGTATAGTTTGCGAAATAAAGTAGTTATAAATATTTACCTCTGCCTCCACATAGTGTTCCTTGCCTTTGCACTTGGCCTTATCAATAACTTTGAGGGCATATTCCTTCCCGGTAGTCTTGTCTTTACATATCCGTACAACAGCGAAGTTGCCGTCACCTATTATTGATATGACAAATGGTATGATAATGATAAAAATTACTGCTGGTAATTTTATATAGAAAAAAAAAAACCAGTCAAAGCGAATCAGACAGGGATAGTTTTTAGTTAAAAATAACAGTTTAATAGGCACCAATAGCCTTGAATAGTATTTAAATAATACACCAATACAATACTTAGTACACATTAGAAATATTGAAGAATAACAGATACGAAAATGATTTTTGATTATTTTATATAAAGTTGTGGTAGTACCTATGATTCTGCCGACGCTGTATTTGAGCCTCAAAGGCTGTGGCAATAGGGGCCCTGCGACTTCGTCAGCTGCGTCACCGGCAGCGCCCGCACCGGCCTCGCTGGCTGCGCGAGCTGCACCACCACCAGCTTTCACTGGCATACGCGGTTTCGGACCCGCTCTGTGTAGAAGAAATAGGTATATTTTGAATTAATACAGAATTCAAGCTAGTTATACAATTCTGGAATAACAAACTCTTTGTCATAAAAGACAAAGTTGAAATTCCAATACAGCTTATATTTTTTAGCGCCGTTTTAATATAAATGGCCCCACATACTACACTATATTCAAATATAGGTAGTTACTTTATTATTCTGGCGTGAACTAACGCAGAATAGCCAGAATAGCGCTTTTAGGGAAAAAATGCAAAATATTTGTTTGTTTTTTAACAGACCAATGACACCATTTAAAAAAAAATTGTTGACCTCGAATTTCTTGATATAGGAGTTTTTCTACATTGTAGCACAGCCTTATTTTCTTCGAATTCCAATTCAAAGTCTTCTTGGTTAACCCTGAAAGCAAAACATCCCTTTAGCTGTACTGACCAATATTTATAATAATCATGGTATCATTATTTACTTTGGTTATGAAACATAGGGTACCTTTCATTTCCATAAGCAAAGAATATGTCTTCAACTTCAAAGAATTGGTTTAACGCTGTGACTACGGAGCCAGTTCTCGTGAAGACTTTACGCACACAACCAGTATCTAATTTAACACATTCTGTAATGGCTGCTAGTGCGTGTTCCAAAGTGGGGCTATTTCGTTTATTTAGTAACAATCTGCACACCTGCGGACAAATATTACTTTGAACAGATAATAACATAAGTGGGTTTTTAACATACTATGTATATGTAATTCACCATAATAAATAAACTATTTTCCTGTTATTTGACGTAATTACTATAGAAGCCAGATTTTCTACGTAATGTAAGGACAGTGATTCATAATGAATAAAGTTATCAAAGAATTCTTACAAATGTGTAGAAATAAAGACTACTTAATTTCCAATCAGGGCGTGACACACGATTATCATGTTGAATTGATAAACATGAGTGATAACTTACCTTTCGTGGTTTCACTCCATTTCTAATAATAGTAACTATACGTGGTCGGACTACATTGTCTCCAGCTGGGCTAACTCGTGCTGTCCCGTTGCCAGTAGTACTACTACCATTTGCCTGAAATGATTTTATTTTGTTACTAACATAAAAATCAAGGTAAAATATAATAAGGCAATGTTGGAGTATGATAAATTATGCAACTGATTTGTTTTAACCATACCTGCAAATATCGGGACAGTCTATTATTAGCTCTGGCTGGAGATGGACTTGAGCTGTCACTCAGAGACTCTGGGCCACTAAGTCTGAAAGATTGAGGGGTCACGGCACTGGCTTCATAATCTAGACGTTTGAAAGGCTCACCAAATCCACCACAGACATACGATTGCCCATCTTCTAGATCATCCAGTTTGCCTATCTGTAAAAGTATTTGAAAACATTAAAAATATTTTATTTTAGTCTTATGTAGTCATTTATAAAAACGTTAGAAGCTTGTGCATGGTTTCAGTTCGTTATTTGCTATGGAAAAGAATGGTCTGGAAGGTTCACTGTATTTTTATTTTTGTTGCTAAAGTTTTAAATATTTGTTATTAAATCAAGACAGACCTAGTATGAGTATTATGTGTAAATACAAGTAAGACTTACTTTTCTACCCTCAAGTGAATATATTGCCCTCACACCACTTGGCAGAGTTACATTGTCGACTAAAACCCTTGTTAGATCTGCTGTGAGACTATCAAAGGACCTGTAACCAAAAAATAAACAGTAATGATGATAGCTCATTAATAAACCTGCCAGGAACTTGTTACATAAATATCAATACACATGTTGATTAACTTTATTTTTTTATTTTACAATAATCTTGAGTTTTATTATAATTGCAAAATCTTTGTGTATTATCTAGAAGCAAAGTTTTGTTTTGCATGTATTATAACCATTAAAAACACCTGTGATAATTGTGTTAATAAAATTCAGTTCAATGTGACTCAGTTCTCAATGCCTGAACACAAAATGCATAGAAAATTAGAAAGTAAACAGATGCACTCTGGTAATAGGAAGGCAACATTACTTTTTTTTTTTTTGGAACGAAAAATTTGCATTTATTTGAAATCAGATTCAGTGGGATATTTATACATCACGGGAAGGAAAGGCAAAATTACAATCAGACAATTATCATAGCATCCTGTACAACCTTGATAGTATAATTGTTGCTTATTTCACTGATTACAAGTGGGCAATCAACATGAACTAGACTTCATAGGTTGCTTGTGGATGTTATTATTACATAACAATTATCAAATATTTTAAGTTATATTTAATTAACAGTTATCTCTAATTAAACTTTCTTTTGAAGTATTTATCTATTCGGTTCTCTTGTTACACTAATTTTATGATCATGAAATTATATAAAATAAAATCTTATTAAAAAAGATAGTACCTAATGTGTTTATTATTAATCAAAGTCATAATTATTATAATAATCTATTACTTAGCTATTTGACTTTCTTATGACAGCAGATAGCACTTTATCTCATATACATAGCTAATACCTAGTTAGATTATTAAATTGTAAACAAATTAGACTAAATGAGAATTATGTAGGGTGACTATGTATACTTTGTAGTGATTAATAGGTACTTTAGAAACACATAAGTCAGCTGAATGACACAAAAACAGATAGCTGCAGAATTTCTAACATGCAATTACCTGGCAACAACAATTGAATATTGCTTCATAATTCACAATTGAACTGAAACTACTTACATAAATACTTTATAGACATCTAATTTAGAATATTCAGCTATAGGTATGTATAAAAGTGAAAGTGCTCCAAACATTTCCTAACTAAACCTTTGCCAGTGTTTTCTCAACTATTTTAGGGATATTACGAACCTGTATCTCTCTGGCAAGACTGGAATTATGACTCCTGAGTAGAACTTATCACCATTTCTAAAAAATCTGACTCGTTTAGCTTTCCGCGCGGCTGGCGTTCGGAGTAGTACATTACGTCGGTTCGTCCTAGTTTTCAAAATTTCCATATCGCTAAAGTCCTTTTCCAGCTCACATACGGAGCTCGATCGGCTGCCACTACGGCTCAAGTTATTCTCCATCTAAAAAGTAATAGAAGTTAAATCAAAATCACAAATTGGAGCAGCATAACGGATCATCTTTACAACACGATCTATCTAACCCTCACCTTCTTTTCCTTTCGGTTCAACGAACTATTTTATTTATGTAATGAAGGAACAGGAAGTCATCACTTTTAATACTTTCTCATTTTGCACTTTTGAAAAGTGAAAAATATACATGTAATGAAATCAGAATAAAAATTTCTGTAAAACTTATGAATCACACAGAAATCAGCGCAGACAGACCAATCAAACGAACGAACAACTATGAACAAAATTGATGTGAAGGAAGAATTGAATGAAGTCCGTGGTGAATGAAAGAATGAAATTATGAATTAATTTTTTTCTTCCTGCCCATCGACAGGAGATAATGGCTATTTAGTACCCAAGGATCTTGTATAATATACAAGATCGTCAACACTTCTATATTATAGAAGTGTTGACGGTGGATCTATATAAGCTACGCCCTAGGGTAGCACAGTGTAGCACGGTAAGGTACGGTATAGACTCTTTGCTCTTGTGCATCCACCAGAGTCAAGTTGTTTTTTTCAGTTCCAGCCTTCCAGTTGTATTCCAAAAAGATTTCGCTTCCCGCGGCCGTGACATCAAGGAAGTGACAAGACACAAGCATACCGAGTAAAGTGGGGTAACTTTAGCCCTGGGATATAACTTTGCCACAAGCTTATTAATCATTGTAAACATGAAAAAATGTGTTTACTGTGTTTCTATCTTCGATCAATAATAGTACTATTATTGATAATAGTACTATTATTGATCGAAGTTTTCTATTGATTAATGAGCTTGGGTATTGATTAAAGTTATACCTCAGGGCCAAAGTGATCCAACTATACGTAATCTTTTTTGTTTTTATTTTTTTATAAATATTTTTCCTAAAATAATGTCAATGTTTTGGTTGAACTAATTTTCACCCTCTAATGTAAATATGGAGCCCAAATAGAATACGGAAAAAGAGGTTTCGGGTTCTAAGAGTTAATTAATATATATTTTTTTAAATCAACTGTTTGTATCGATAGTACGCAATTTTACTACAATTCTGCTAAGCAATTCTCCTCTCCTCATTTGAGCAAGACCGTGCTGATTTATGTTTGCTTTGCCAGTTTCAATTTGTCCCAAAATTATGTAAGTTCAATTCCACACTCCAGCGATGCCCAAAGTAGAAGCTTAATATTTATTAAGACCATCACTGAAGAACTCATCACTTATTAATTTAAAAATTACCTCTTGTCATTCAATAGTGCTGAACTCGGTCGTTTTCTCGACAATAATGACATTTGTTTTGTTGTGACCGTTTAGTGTGTATATACTCCTTAAAATTGCATTGTATAGTAAATTTAATTTTTCTTGTGCTGATTACCAATAAGAGAAAAACACTATGGCTTAATTGGATATGTAAGCTAGTAAATATGAAACAAAATTTGTAAAATATAATTATCTAAAGCTAATAAAATTCACAAAAAACATTTATCCCTTGGCAACACTCAATGGCCATCGAAATAAACTAGCCACGAAAAACAGGTGACGCATTTATCAATTTCGTTTTATGTCAAAAGTGCAGACAAAGAGTGTGATTATTTTGTAATTTTCCACGTTTTTATAAATTTCTGTGTAAAATGTCATCGAGAAAAAAGGTACTGCTGAAGGTAATCATCCTTGGCGATAGCGGTGTGGGCAAAACTTCGCTCATGAATCAGTTTGTCAACAAGAAATTTTCCAACCAGTATAAGGCAACAATAGGCGCAGATTTTCTCACGAAGGAGGTAATTGTGGATGATCGAATCGTCACGATGCAGATTTGGGATACTGCTGGTCAAGAGCGTTTCCAATCTCTAGGAGTGGCGTTTTATCGTGGGGCGGATTGTTGCGTCTTGGTGTTTGACGTAACTGCCCCCAACACGTTCAAGTCCTTGGAAAGTTGGAGGGACGAATTCCTGATACAAGCCTCGCCAAGAGATCCTGACAACTTCCCATTCGTGATTTTGGGCAACAAGGTTGACCTGGACAATCGCGCTGTTTCTGCTAAACGCGCACAACAATGGTGTCAAAGTAAAAATGATATCCCTTACTTTGAAACAAGTGCCAAAGAGGCTGTTAATGTGGAGCTCGCATTTCAGACTATAGCTCGGAATGCTTTGGCCCAGGAAACAGAAGCAGAGCTCTACAATGAGTTCCCTGATCAAATCAAGCTTAATGCTAATGACAATGGTCGTAACAGGGATGGTGACAACTGTGCTTGCTAGGCCCTAAGAGATACGCTTCAGTGATGGCAATTTATTAGTCTCAGATTATATAAAGTAAACATACATTAAAGTATAATAATATTCTGTAAGTAATGTTTCCTTTTATATCATGTAAAAATGTATAGAAATAAAATGTACCACATTCACACTACATATTAATTGGTTTGATAAGCACTTTAAATTAGCTGACCGATTATGCATTGTTACAAAAATATTTGTATCAGTTTTTCTGTGTAAAAGTACAATATTATTGATTATTTTTGGCAACATATGCAAAAATCTAAATTAAGAATCATTAGTTTCAGTTCCGAAAATGTTGAACTGATTAAAAAGTGGTCTAATATAATCTTCATTAAATTTAAATATATTATCTGTTTAATAAACTAGTTGGAATCATTGAAAATGTGTATTTGTTCAAGGTTACAACAAATGTTGTAGTAACCATACTTATCAGTTATTCAGGCATCTAATGAAACATATACACTAGAAAAGTTTTGATTTATGTACAATTCTTGTTGTTATAAAAAATTTGTAAGACAAAACAATGTTATTATTAAACAATTATTGTGTAAAGCTCATTGTTTCAATGCCTTTTTGAAGACATTCTATATTACTCGGCTATTTATGATTGTGACACAATACAGTACTGACAAAGTAAATTTTATTTGTTAGAAATGGGCTATGGATTAGTGTATACCAAAATTATGTTTTATGTATGTAATCTTTAACATTATTATTGAAAAAACTGTAAGGTATGATTGTGCTCTACTTCAAACAAAAGAATATTCTTCAAACTTTTGTTTCAAATGATAAGATAATGAATTCTCTGTTTTGGGTGTATTGCAGCATACTCAGATTTCTGGTAAAAACAAAAAATTATTATAGGTATAATATAATACAATTCAGAATTAATGTGACTTTGAAAAACTTTGCCAATAATGTTAGGTTAAATAATTTTATTGTTTTTGCCTCGAATTAGCTATATACTTAAAGCAAAGAAATACGATAAAATCAATGTATTGAGGTTCAAAGAATATTTTTTGGGATAGAAGTATGAGAAGTTCATACCTCGTAACATTCATGATATACAAAATGTGATATTTAAGTTGAATTCTTTGTTAAAATATGTCAATTGTTATTTGTTCAGTTGCCTTTTGGTAAAAAAACCGAAATATACAGTATTGATGTGGAAATTCGACTACTGTGGCTTCTTCACTGCTCTGTTGGTCATAATTGGATTACCATCATGGAAAACAGACAGTGTTTGAACAGAGTTTATACAACAATAACATTTCTGTATATATTTGGATTTTAAATATTAGTTGTAAGTAGTTAATGGTAACATTATATTATAAAATAAAATATTATTACTCAGCACTATTCATAACAAGTGGGTTATAAGAACAAAAACGTTAAGACAGTGTCTCAAAAAAAAATTATCTGGTCATGTTGTTTGAATATAAACAAAGCTTCTTTGATTTCACATGGGTACAAGCAGCTTTTGCAATAAACAGCTTTTTAGAGTTGTAGAAAGTTGAAAAGCATTTGTGCTGTATGCTACTGTTATTGGCATTATTTTAATCTATCATAAAGTCCATTTTGTGTAGATGACTACATATAAATACATACTATTAATGTTTTTATTATAAACCTCGCTTATTATGTTCACCATCCACATGACCTTGCCTTTTATTTCAATACTTTTTAAATTAGTGATCAATATGATTCTCACGTGTTTTTACATCATATATTTTTTAATTAATGTAGTATGTATAATTAAATTTCCTACAAAAAAATATAAACTAAGATCTAGTTCTAAATAAAGGAAGGTAACAAACAATGTACGCTGTAATAATGGTTGCTTTTAATTTTATATTAATAAATAAAAAAAACATCATTATTCCGTTTTATTTTAAAAAAAAAAAACATTGAGGCCCAATTTCTCATGTGGGAAGGTTTCCAACTTCACTCAAAGAAAAGATCCGCCACAAGATGTTCTCAAGCAAGTGGCTTTTGTTTGAAACAGTTAGTCATAATAATCAACTCGATTTCAACATGTCTGAGCTGTCTATTACTCATGAGTCATGTTAATGCATGGGGAATTACTATGTATGAACATTGATGTACTTATACCTACTATGTTGTTTTACAAACATGCTCACGGCCATGTTCCCTACAATTCTGTTTTTTATTATAGAAAACAGACTGTCGGCTCCTATTTTTTTGCTCTAGTGGTGCTGACTGCTATTCCGGAGGTAATGGGTTTCATTTCCACCCAGGAGAAATGTTAGTATGATGATCATTTGTTTTGGGTCTGGGTGTAATTTATCTATACTATTTATGTATGTATTTAGAAATATACCACCCGCACTGGGCCTGCATGGTGGATTATGACCCATTCTCTCTCCTAGAGAGAGGAGGCCTGAGTGAGTCCCAGCAGTGGGAACATTAAAAGGCTGATTATGCTATTATGTCTATCAGCTGTCTAGTACTCATACCACCTCTAGTAGGATATATAAAATCTTTGCATACCACAAGCTTTGTTTGCTTAGTTTGGAACTAGATGACGCTGTGTGAAAGTTGTGAAATATTATTATTACCATTGTGCTGTGTGGATCGGCCGCAAGTCTGCTGTGTTTGGGTCTGAGTACTACCCTTTCTTGTTCTCACGGCGATAAGAGTCGGCGACGTATTGTATTCTTCTTTGACCTCTGATCTGAGAGATATCAGTAGATAGAGCAACGGGGCCCGCAAGGCCCGATGCCTGCCAAGCCTTTTTTTAGGTGGGAAACCATACAATGACTTCTCCCGCTCCTGAGCAAACCGATTCCTATGTTCCTTCTTTGCCTTGCAGTCCAGGGCCCCAGGGTTTTCCTTTTATAAGCGAACCCTTGGCCCCAGTAGGCTGCCTTTGCCGACATCTTGAGGCGCGCGTGGAACCCTACGCGCCGACAACGACTTGGGCTCGGACCGAGTAAAGTACCTACCTAAGTAGGTAAAAAGGTTTAATCGGGATCCTCATTATATTTTAGAGTGTAAAGTTCCACATCCCTCCGTCGAAAAGAAAGCAGGTTCCTTCGGTCGTGGTCCTGGAAAATAAAGGGCAACGGAGGAACACGGATGGGATTTCTTTAACCGACTTCGAAAAGGAGTTGGTCCCATAGAAATATTGTTATGATCTGATCATGAACTTCGAAGATATGGAACAGAACTCATAGAATCATAGCAGAATTGTTGTAACAAGTAAAATTGCTTTGTTTATACATGTAGTCGATGACTGACTGAAAGAAAAGGGGGAGGGGAAAGGAGGA
The DNA here is from genome assembly GCA_949319445.1 of Mythimna lalbum. Lineage (NCBI taxonomy): Eukaryota > Metazoa > Arthropoda > Insecta > Lepidoptera > Noctuidae > Mythimna > Mythimna lalbum. Next base: position 15,172,394 of record OX439346.1, on the reverse strand, counting down.
GGGGGTAAATTCATATAATATAGCCGTATTTGGTATTATAAGAATCGTTATGAGATGCACTCTGGCTATATACCGTATAGCCAGAGTGCATCTCATTAATAATAATTTATGTTTAGCTGAAGGGTAGGTACTTTTTAGTGGTGCTACCATAACTAAAAAGTGAAAAATAAAAAGATGAAATGAAAATTAAAGTTATTTTGTACTTTTTGAAGTCGGTTTAATTTTTTTTGTAAAAAGCTTTTTATTTATGGTCATGTTGCGCCATCCTAATATTCCATATACGGCGGGCTGTGCTAGCGCTGCCGCTGCGGCTGCTGAGCCCCTTAACGGCGCAAATACTTTAACCTTATTGGTAATTACAGTTTTGAGCCGTTAGGGGTTGAAACGCTTGGGTCATGGGGTTCGAGGGCGCGTCTCCTTTTTAAGGAAATTTCTCGCCGACTGATCGACACCTTGCGTGACCAGAGGGCTGGCTCGTTCTTCGCTCAAAGAATTAACATTGCCATCCAACCTGGTAATGCTGAGTCTTCTGGGAACTTTCTCGGATGACAGCGATGTGGAGGAGTACTTCGACGCCTGAGTGTACTTTGTGTATTTTGTATCTTATTTATGTACCTACGTTATGTATTTATTTAGGTTTTAGTATAAGTGAGAATTTTAATTTTTTTTTTATGTTCATCATGGTCATGTTGATATAATTTAACAAAACTTTTTACAAAAAAAAATATAACCGACTTCAATGATAAAAACACTGAAAAGTATCAAATAACTTTAATTTTGGAAGTCGGTGTTTCTATAATAGTTTAGTCTCTTCGTTATTTAACACCGACTTCCAAAATTAAAGTTATTTGATACTTTTCAGTGTTTTTATCATTGAAGTCGGTTATATTTTTTTTGTAAAAAGTTTTTTTTATTTTACACTTTTTAGTTATGGTACCACCACTAAAAAGACTCCTCAGTCAAACTTAAATACCTTATAGTCAGAGCGCATCTCATAACGGTTCTAATAATCCCAAACACGGTTAGATTACATTAATTTACCTTTCGGCTTCATCATCAGATCAGTTCGATATATCCTCTCCCCCTCTTCTTTCAAACAGTCATTAGACTAGATGCTGGAGAGGGAAAGGATATATCGAACTGATCTGATGATGAAGCCGAAAGGTAAATCTTTCAATCAGTCATTAGACTAGATGCTGATAATCCCCGCTGTAGCATCAGGCCAGATTTATGTCAACATTGCAATGAACTTAAAATTTAGTCCTGTTTAAAATGAGCCCAAACACGACTACGGTGCTGTAATTTCAAGGTTTGTACTTTTCCTGATGCTCCTGGCTTCAGCATCAGGTCTCTATGTACTTCGGTGTTCTTTATTAGCAGTACGTTTATCCACACATCGAGCCGTTTTCAATGAGCCTAAACTCGATATATCTGCTGTTTGTTGTCGAGGACTTAGGTACTCTGCATACTATCCTGACTGCAGCATCAGGTCATGACTTGATGATCATGAGACCAAATGTGGCAAATGCCCTATCAAACATCAAAACAATTTACTATAAAACAGTCCTTGCCTGTTCGAGTAACTTCTTACTGTTAAGGAGTTGTACCTTCCATCATCAGCCCAGCTACCTGAGATGGTGACGACCATACGCAAATACACAAGATACTTCATAAAATATGCGAAAATCAATAAGTGAGCCTATAAAATTTGAAGGTTGCCCTCGATTTCTCCAAGATCCCATCATCAGATCCTAATTTGGTGATAATGGGACCACCTCAGAACTATCTACTTTCGAACAAAAAAAGAATTTTGAAAATCCGTCCACATTTGGGGGAGTATTCGCCGAACAAACATACAAAAAAAAAAAAAAAAAAAAACATACAAACAGCCGAACGTAGTACCTCCTCCTTTTTGGGAAGTCGGTAAAAAATATTGGCTTTCATCAACCTACTGCCATCTATGATCAAATAGCAGAACTATTGAATAATGAATTGACGTTATGATTATGGCTTTTTTTCGAAATCAACATAATGATCTATTACAAGATTACAAGATAATATACAAGAAAGAGAGACAAATGGTTGTTCAACCATTTGCCCTTTGCTGTCGACGGCCACAGCCACTCTTTCAAAAACTCTTAGCAGGTAGGTAGGTAGGTATCAGTCTGAGTAGGTACTACTGGGTCCTTTCACTTTGCTGATATCTCTTTGAGGTGTGCGTGGATACGCGCCGTAGATTCAGGCTTGGTTTCCACCGGCCGAACATCGAGCTTCCCATTTCCCATTGGTCGTCTTCTACGCGTAATCTTGCACCTATTGTAATCGGAAATCATCTTGTGACTCCCCCCAACGCCCAGGGCGTCTCCTGTCTCGCCAGCTGGGCCATGAGGATGTTAACGGTTCTCTCACGGTTGCGTCCACCTCCTTCGCTCGGATAACTGTTTCGAAGAAGAAGGCGACCGCTTCCCATTTCCTTTCACCCCGGAACATGGCTGTGGCAAACCTATTGTGGGTTAAGCTAGGCTGTGTAAGTACATCTGATCTATTTTTCATTTATTGTAGGTAGATATTATTTGTATACAATAAAGAATATAAAAATATATCTATAAGAATGGCTTGTACTAGAGCCGGACGCGAGAGTTCGCCGCCACTAGACACAAGAGATCGAGGGTCGCCGCCGCCGTTTGCCTCCACGAGGACACGGTGGTGCCCACCCCAAGCGGTATAGATCTTAGCTTAGTTGACCGTAAACCGCAGTCAACGTTATGCCTGCCTATTCCTTTTCCTATGTTCGGTCGGCTTTAAATCATATCCGATGATTGCATCTGATTTGATTTAAAGTCGACCGAACATGATATGTGTATTTTACACGGACCAACCATGGAGATACTGCCTAAATGACGGTCACCACCCATCTGTGTAACAAATTTCGACCGGCCAGCCCGCATGCTAATAACAAGGTACGTTTTTCATGCCATCGCCTTATCCTATCTATCTTTAGACTGATATCTAGAAAAGTAGAAGGTAGCGCCTTACTTATCTCCCTGCCTGGGCTTTCATTCCAAAATCAATAGCTATTTAATCTTGGCTATAGATAGTGTCGTATATCGCATCATCATCAAACCTGTCGCCTTCAAGTACCTACGTCTGCAGTTCACAGCAACTCCATGGAAAAAATTATTCAGTGTCTTTAAAAATGTGTTTCATATGCAATACATTAAAAAAAAATCTTGTGGATGGTTGTTTAGTTTCGTCTACTGAGCAAACCCTTAAAGTTTGCGGAAACCAGCTTTCCCTTTGATAGGTACACACTGTAATATATTTATTATAGCCACATCCTATAGATATTTTTCATTATTATTTATCCAGTCCATAAGGTCCCACTGCAACGTACCTACTTAAATCTCTCCCCCAAATCCTTTCAGACATTCTGCTCCAGGGTCGTCTCGAACCAGACCTCATGGTTCGATGATCAATCTTACGGAAACAAAAATTTTGTTGCGCCCGCAACGCGGTTGGCGACGTGTTGTGTAACGTGAACTTTACAATCAACAATTATTGGTACCTCCTCTACCTGTACGATTATAGCGATAGCTCAATACTTTTAGAGCTTAAGTGCCTCGATCGACGACTCAGGATGTTCGTTGGACGTTTAGAACAAGTAGGTAAGTACCTACAACAATAACTATCACCTATGAAAAGTAGCAGCCATGAAATCATCCGATCACTCCGCCTGCTCTAGGGCTGCTCTAATTGCAAAAATGGCTGCTACCTTATTCTTCTTCTTTTCGTGTCGATACTCTCAAACTATACTTTTTCTGCCCAATATTTAATTTGCTAGATAGGTAAATGGTTCATTTTTTTTATAGTCCACAACTTTCACACGACGTCATCTAGTCCCAAACCAAGCAAAAGATTGTGCTACGAGTAATAGCCAACTGATTCACTTACTTAAATGTATTTCTAAATACATATTAGAATATAAGTCGATGCATATTATGGATAAATTACACCTAGACACCGAACAAATGATCGTGCTCATAAAACAAACATTTGTCTTGGGTGGTATTTAGGGACCACCATGCCAGTCAGAATAAAAAAATATAAGTAAATAAATTCTAATTTCAATAGGCGCGTTAAAATTTTTAACCAATACCTCGTAATACTTTTCATACATAACATCATAAGATCTTTGAAGGACATTAATAGAATTCATATGCCATCTTATAATTTATTTGAATTATGAATATGCTAGAAATATACTTATTAAAGTATTGCTGAGAGTGTATTAATCTCACTTTTTACTGTAAGATTAGTGTAATTGGCATTCCAGCGGGCAATTAAGTTTTCCAGACTTTTAGCGCTTATAAATTCCTTATAATCCTAATAAAGTTATGGTCTTGGAATTATTATAAAACCGTATTTTGCTTACTGAGATCTTTGTAAGTTCTGTATTCATAGAGCATTGATGAAATTAGCAATTAGGTTCATTACGGTCAGTCCATCCAAAGGTTGTGCAATAAGACCGCCTATTGTACACTTATTCTTTTTGTAAATGATTGTCCTGTGATGAGCTAAGGTGTGCAATAATGTAATAAAAAAATAAAAAAAAATAGGTAAGGTTGATCTATAGAGCCCTTTTAATCATCCAGCCGATGCAGTGCCGGACCAGCCACGTGGCAAGAGTAGCAGATACTACGGCTATGGGTCTCGCGAATTGTGGTGGGCCCCGCTTGGATGTACAGAAACAAGTCAAGATACCAGTGCCGTATGAAATCTTATCACTTTTGGATCTTCCATAAAGGCAATTGAGGCAACTGTCTTTAGATGCGTCGCTACATCAGGCAGCCTAAAGCTTTTTTTTACTATTTTCAATGTTCATCATTTATTTCTTGAAAATAAGGTCTTGATAGGCAACAGGGTGACTCTTAAGCGTACCGTATTTTGCATTAAGGTGCTTTTGAGTGTGGTACTCTCTGAACTGTAAACTAGTCCTACTGTCGATAGTATAAGGTAGGTGGGTATCTACAATCTCTGTGTGTGTGCGTTTGAGAAATATGAACGAAGTAAATAACAAAGTGGTGCCTGTTGCAAATCATGCTGCATCGAAACATTTGGCGTGTGACAGTGTACAGTTTATGTAGGCGACGGTCTCACGTTACTTCGGTATTTGCTGGAGTCATTCATGTATTGGCACTCAGAAGAATAACGGCTTTAATTCAGCGTGCGCATGCGGAGGGGAGGGGCGGGGCCGCGGGGTGTGGCTCGCTCGCTGTTTCAGCCGGCTAGTTGAGCGCTCGTAAAATTCAGTCTTGCTTGTGACATGAAAGGGCGCGATCCTTCACACGTAACACGGTGCTTCGAGCAATGCATCACCATGAACAAACGCCAGGGAATGCATGTAATGGTGAGTGTTTAGAAAATATTCCTCATTGTACGTAACTGTTATTAACATCTTTCTCTTTTATGAAACTTGTCCTTCTAATATTGTACGGACACAGCGTAGAGTTGTATTTCATAACTCCTGGAACAGCTCTAATTGCTTGTGTTGTTTAATTCCAAAAAAACTGTTGCTGAGTGATGTTTCTTCAGTTACAAGTGATTTAGAATCATTGAAATGAAATTTTGATTATTTTTAATATTCTATGCGTGCAAAATGCAATTAATTTTTTCTCATTTTCGTGCGTTGTTAATTAATTTCAGTGTTGAGTTAGAAAACATACAAAAATTAATTTATTCTGGTTAAATATTTTAGTTGCATACATTTAGATTTAAAAAAAATATCGACAGATTTTTCTTTGCGATAACAGGGTGTGCCATGCAATATCACGCTTTGCCATCAATATTTTAATTAATGCAATATCTAGTTATTTATGAAATGAAATCATTCGTCAGTAATCTACTTGTATGTTGTTCAGTTTTTTGAGACAGAAAAGTTTGTGCTAAGTACCTACTTAAATTCCTACCTGCCAGACTAAACATGCAAAGAGCGGCGGTCATGTTTATTTTACAAGCTTTTAATTTTTTCTATAAGGAAAACCAATAGCAGCTAACATAAAGATGTACGGTACCGAAGCTGGCAGGACGCTAAAAAATACGAAAGCTTACATTCATATTACATCATTTACCTGGAAAAGCCGCTGACTAAAACGGTGTCCAGTTATTTCCACAAAGTTTTACCTTATTGAAATATTCTTACCAAATTACGACATATAATTCTGTTTGTGTATTATTGGTTTAAAAAACAATGTAGGAAACTTAAATATTATCTAAACTGTAAATACTTTTATACTAAACCTAGCTATGCACATATAATAAAATCGATTTTATAATAACGGCGTAAATATAATAACCTCATCGGAAGTTATATGTTTGAGCCGTTTGGGGTTGAAACACTAGGTCCATGGGGTCCGAGCGCTTATCGAGTTGTTCGAGATATCAGCACCCAGTTGGTCAACTCTTTGCGTGACCAGACCATTTAGTTGAAAAAAAAATAGGCTTTTCTTCGGTCAACGAATTAGCATTGCCATCCAGCGTGGCAATGCTGCCAGGGTTCTGGGCACATTTCCTATTGACATCGATGTGGACGAATTTTTTGACGCCCTATAAGTTCCTTTTATTTTTTACCCGTTTGTAAATATTATTATTTTAAGTTTGTATATATACCTATTAGTTTATAATATTTAATAATTAAGATGTATATATGTATGTTAATCAAAACCATACATTTACCAAAAATATAAAATCGATAAAATAATATACACGATTTAAAAAAAATGTTTGAGGTTAATTTATTTGCCTCAGATACAAAACTGACCCATCAACAAATTACACAGATTCATTCAGATTACCTGAGAGAACAGATTATGGAGAAGATTAAGTTTGTAGTATAAAAAAATAAAGGAGCACCACTAAAACAAGATCTTTGCATCTTTTCAACTGTTCAGTTATTTCTAACCACGGTCACAGGAAAAGGCTCTCGCAAAACTTCCGTGAAGGTCAAAGTCAACCACAAATTGGTGGTATCCGCTGACGTACTCGTAGATAGGTATCATTGTATCTTTACGGTTTTTTGATACCTGAAGCAAGCAGGTATCTGTACATACCTACTTATATAATACCTCCAAGTTCATTCACAAAGCAAGTAAATAGCTCGATTGAGCTAACATTAAATACGTAGGGCCAGGGTTATCCGACAGGAGCTCGAGCCCCGGTATGAAGGCTAGAAGGAACGGGGTGGGATTTTTAGTCAGTAAGAGTCCGCTCCACTCAAGAGCGGGAGTTGTCATAAGATGATTTTTCCTACCAAAAAAATAAATAAAATAAAAAAGCTAACATTAAATACAAAACGTTAAATCAATATTTTGTTTCGAACTATTGATTTACAGCTCAGGCAGCCTCTTATTACATTGTTAGTCTATTATTATTTTTTTAATTATGTTCTGAGATATAATCATCCAAATTGTAAGTTTGTGAAAACAAAATGGATCAACCATTTTCTTTTCTTTTGTAGATACCTAATTAGATAATTGTATATAAAATACCTGAGGGATAGTTTCAATAATTTGTAACTGTGTTTCAACTGATCCTGTTACAAGTTATTTATAAATAACGGATAGTAAATGGATAGTAAACATTCCCCAAGCTTTTGTAAACTTTCGCCACGTAAAAAACAAAACGTCAATTATTATTTATTTAGCACTAGCTGCTCCCAGAGGCTTCGCCCGCGTGGTAGCAGAAAATTATCCCAAGGGAACATACTTCCGGGATAAAAGTATCCTATGTCCTATTCCAGGACATGGTCTATCCGTGTATCAAGTTTCATCAAAATCGGTTTTGCCCATTTAGGCGTGAAGACGTAACAAACAAACTCACTTTCGCTTTTATAATATTAGTAAGGATTTAATGTCCCTTAGGAAAGTATAACCATGATAACAGGTATCCTATGTCTTAATCCGGACCTTGCTGTGGTCGTGTATCTTTACGTGTTCCAAATGTCATTCAGATCCGTTCAACCTTTAAAGCGTTATAATCAATAACACTTGGTAGCCACCAACATCCAAACATACCCACACATTTTCACATATACTATTATTTATTAGTAGGAGTGGAATTAGACGAAAGTGACCCTTTATGAAGAGTCAAACGTTTCTATTTTTAATTCAACTTTAATTTTTGTAGTAATTTAGGTTTATAAATAATAAAATATATCCAATAGCCTACAAGCTTAAAAGTACGCCTGAGTGCCCTTTTTGTTTTTGTATAAAATTTACATACTAGCGGCCCGTTCCGGCTTCGCACGGGCAATAAATATAGCCTATGTTACACGGGCGAATGTAGCTTTCTAATGATGAAAGAATTTTTGAAATCGGCGCAGTAGTTTTTGAGTTTATTCATTACAAACAAAAACACAAAAATACAAATTTTCCCTCTTTATAATATTAGTCTAGATGACATAGTTAGGTTTTAGTGTAAATAGTTTAGTTAATATTTATAAAGCCTCTTATGTATACAAATATAATTTTGTTACGAACGTGAGTAATACATATCTTCTTAAGTAACTTAAAAATTAGATAAGTACGAATATATAATACTAGCTTCTGCCAGCGGCTTTGCCTATGTAACTCAGGAAAGAAGCAGCTTTCTATCGGTGTAAAAATTTTAATAATCAGACCAGTACTTTTAGAGATTATCTCCTATAAACAAAAAAACAAACTTTACCTCTTCATTATATTACCTTATGTATGTATATCAAATAAATAATAAAATAAAATAAAACGGGACAAGGGCAGGAAGATGATGATGATGATGTATATCCAAAAACAAATACACTCAGGCGTTGAAACATGCTCAGAAGACCGTCAGTATTGCTCCAGACTGCTAATGCTTTGGGTAAAGAACGAGCCAGCCCTTCTAATCACATAAACTGTCGATCAGTCAGTGAGAATTTTCTTTGAAAGGATGATGTGTACTTGGAACCCATTTTTTTATGGTAGGCAAAATCATTCCATGACAACCCCCGCTCTTGGGCGGAGCGAGAGATAGTGTCAGACTCTTAGTACCGGGGCTCGACCTCTCTTTCGGATAACCCTGGCCACTTGGAACCCATGACCAATCGTTTTGTTCTCAAACGAGTGAAAACTGTAATTGCCGATAAGAGAACAGTGTTAGGGTATTTTTTTTTTGTCAAAATATTTTATTTCACATAGGCCTACATGGGCACTTATAAAACGTCAGAAGCTAGTGCAAGTTAGCTAGCTAGTGCGTGCGGTTCCAAATTGGTCGTTTCCTATGGAGAAGAGCCGGCAAGAAACTCCATTAGCGTCACTTGAGGGTCTCAGCAGTTGCAGTACCAGCGCAGGCACAGCACGCCGTACTTGGGATATGAGATGGCGCAAGGCTGTCGACACAGGTTGGGTCTCTAACTAGCATCGATTAATGAAATTTCAATACCTAAAAAAAAATTAGCGGATTCCCACACGGAACCACAATTTTTAAGACCTACAGATAGGTACCTGGGCCGGGGTGTCTTGTGAATGTGAATTTACATGTTTGAGAAAGCACCTATTATACAGGAGTATTAGTGTACTATACTATTCCTAGTGTGGGGCAACGTTATTTTTTAAATAACAAAAAAAAAATATGTTTATTTTTCGTAAGCGCGGCAAATATTACAGACTACTCCATATTATTATTTTGCACGCGAGTGCTACATGTCAAAGTAACAAAGAGCGTTTCAAACCGAGCCGTACATTATTATTGGCTGAAAATAAATTGACATCGTCTGTTGTATCGACATTCGACATTCCTATTGATGGTCGTTGCCCCAATTGTGCTGTTGTCATGGACTCGTGGGCCTCGAGATGAAACAATATACAGTGTGTTTCACTTAAGAAGTTACATTGCTGTCATGTTGGTAGTATTGAAAATAATGTTGCCATATTTTTAGCAATTAAATTACTTGATATGAGGGAGATTAACTGATACTTCGTTATTTTTGTATAAAGTATAGGGCGCTGGGCTCCATTCCGATTGTCTTACAATTCTTTCAAATAACGAAAACGCCACGCCACAGTATCGTTCCTCTCTATTAACAACTTCCTTTGAGACCTACTTTTTTAAAATAAAATCCCATTCCTCTCATAATTTTCCAAAAAGTGTTGCAGCTACCGTTAAAATCGATTTCGTTTCACATTTCGGGGAACAATTTTGGTAGAGTAGGCAACTCTTTCCTTTTTTCCCTTCTTTTTGTGTAGACAGACAGGGGAGCCAACATTACGCCGATGTAACTTCTTAAGTGAAACGCACTGTACGTTCCGTAAGAGTAAGTACTCGGGCTCGGATTTTATTTAGGTACTCGAGTATATCGCGCAGTAATCTAGCACCTAATCGTCGGAGATCTAAGAGCGATGTGTTAACAAACTCATCTTTTTGCAATTTGTCTGTTAACTCTTAAGAGCGTATAAACCCGATATACATTTTTATTATTTTTCATACAACCGCTCTTACGTGACTATAATTATTACACATCTTTCTCTACATATTTTGGTAACAATATTTTGGATATTTTCTGATTAATATCTAGGTTTCTATTGAAATCATAACATTTTGTGTAAGAAATAGAAATCTTGTACATTTCAAGAATCTGAATGACATTTATTTTAAAACCTTTTTAAGTTAAAAAAAAACATGTATTTCCTGAAACAAATTCTATGAAATATTACCAACAGAGCGTTCAGGTGTTATCCCTCATTTTTCGCGTTGCCTCTCAAAAATTGTGTTAGTTCATCCAACAAGTTTATAAACCATTCTCAGGTTGACGATATGCGGATCAGGAATAGACCTCTTAACAAGATTGATTAATCTCTCGACATCTCGACTTTGTACCCTCATAACAGCAACAATCACACTTCACCTTGTTTAATCCCCCATAATTATTACTTCTCACTGATGTTGTATACAGCCGTCACCTATTTGCCCGGAGTCTGGAGAGGCTGGTAATCTGTCATACAGGTCTCCTAGTACAGAAACCAGTCTTTCACATAGATCACAACAATTATAGGTAATGTTTTTGTTTGTTTGTTTTTTATACTGTTGTAAAATTCTATGTGAGAGAAGAACAAATAAACTTTATTATTATCATTATATTATTATTATTATATCAGCATATTTGTTAGCTTCAGTAAAATGCAACAAGTATTATGTTCAAACTTTATTGTAGTTTCTATATTTATGATCTTAGAATAGTTGTACCAACTGAATTAGACCTTTGTTTGACAACTAGCGTTTGGTTTAAATACTTTCAGAAATAATAACTGCACGAGACAAAAACGAAACGATTTCATTATTTATCCAATTTCGTAAGACGAATATAATGAGAATTTATGTAAAACGTAATGATTTCAGTATTACTTGCGATATCATTAATTTATATTATTCATCTTCTTCAAAAATAGTCATCAGTCATCTTCTGGACACGCTCGTTCGATCGTAGACCTCATCTTTCACATTCTTCAAGCTAGGCCTAATTTGAAATAAAAATCCACACGTAAAAATCTTAGCATAGCTTTTAAAATTATGGTAATACTAGCTTTCCGCCCGCGGCTTCGCCCGCGTGGACTACAGTTTATATCGCGCGGGCAGGGTCCCGTGCTCAGCAGTGGAATTATAGGTAGCCTATGTGTTATTCCAGTGTCTCTTCTACCTACCTAACAAATTTGATCTAAATCCGTTCAGTAGTTTTTGCGTGAAAGCGTAACAGACAGACAGACAAACAGAGTTACTTCCGCATTTAGGGAAGTAGGGATTATGTCCGTATTTCCTTTATGAATAGAGCAAAATGGCATCTTGGTCTGTTAATTTCTATTTCAATACACTTATTAGGAAAATGTATATGTACATGTAGGTATACTTGTTATTGATACTGATGGCGCGAAATAAAACGCTAGACTTAGTACAGACGTAGGTACTCAAATATGACTATACTACATTCTAAAAAGTATATGATATGTATCTTTTGGTCACGTTACAATAATGTCCGAGCCAAATGGGCAACGACACTGAATTAAAATGATTATTTATTACCATTGTGATCGTTCATGGGATCACTTGTGTTGTGTCCACTTGTGTTGTGTCCACTGGCACCTGTGTCCAATATCCATACGTTGTCTTCCATCCACTTCATTAAAGCCATTTCATTATCACGTGTTAAATGCAAATGGCATTTATAAGTAATTAAGGAAATAGTCTCTATTAATATATTCTGTATTAGTTGCAATGTTGAGATTTTTATTGTATCTATTATTAATATCTCTATTAGCCGAACTGTTGACAGTTTTAGTGCAAGACTGTGGTTGATTTATTCAGATAAGCTTATATTTCTTCATACCAATTGTAGACATGCGATTCGTGTTTGACACTGACTAATCGAAATACTCGAATGTCGAATAGTGTATTGCATTGTGTAGCTGAAGCATCGAATTATATTCTAGCGAGCAGAAAGCTGATACATACGTAGGTAATATAGTTAAGAGGCTACTTTTCCACTCGCCTATCGTCAACATCGAGTATGGTTTAAAAGCTTTTTACTTCATCTAACGCAATCTAAGGCGATGTTTGACGAAGAGGCAACGCAAAAAAAGAGAGATAACGCCTGAGAACTCTATTAGTATTCGGTAATTCCGCAATTTACTCGAATATGTTTTAAATCTTGTTCCAGGAAATAGCTGTTTTGTTAAACTTTTAAAAGTTTTTAAATAAAAATAAATTGTCGTCATTTAGAATTTTAATATTTGCAAGGCTTCGGCGTTTTACTTTTTTGACTTTTTAAACTTATGAGTAAAATGTCAAAGTTCATGCAAAATAGCAGATTTTCAGAGGTTTTCACTGGATTAGTGTTACACAAGAAATTGATTTCAATAGAAGCCTAGATAATATCCACAAGATTCTATGTTTCAAAAATATCTAATGAAAAATAAGTAATAACGTCATAATCAGGTAAGAACGGTTGTATGAAAAACATTAAAAATGTGTGTGGAAATGCATTCCCTTAAGGCCTCAAATGAAACATGTGGTGCTTAACCACTAAATATTTAATAGTGGAAATATGAAATTGTGAGTAAAGACTCAGTTTCAGATTCTGATTATTTCGTGCGTTCTACACGCAATAAGTTATCACGATTACTTTTTTAATTGAAATTACTGTTACTTCATTTTGATTTAAAATGTGACAAACATATTAGTATTACTCGTTGATATTTTTGCAAAATAATAAAAATAATATATGAATCAAATATAACCATGCCGCATATGTTTACTCCGTAGTCCTGTAGATGGTTTACAGATGCGTAGTTAACGCGTAGCAGGACTCGTAGCAGATCGCGTAGTAAGCATCGTAGCAGGACGCGTAGCAAGACTCGTAGCGGAACGCGTAGTAAACATCGTAGCAGGTCTCGTAACTGTATGCGTAGCAAGACTCCTACCAGTACGCGTAGCAAGACTCGTAGCCGAACGCGTAGCAAGAATCATAGCAGGACGCGTAGCAAGACTCGTAGTATCCTTATATCGTATACTTCATTTTTCTAGGTAGTTAACTAAATGTAAACAATCTTAACATGTCTTTTATCTAAAAAATTATCTAAAAATGTTATCAAAAAATATTTACAATTAGGTTCCTAGGTACCTTAATCGAAAAATAGTTTTCCTTTAAGCAGATAAGGTATAGTACGCGTACCAGAAGATAGCGCATAGCCGCAAGAGATCGAGAAGACGCGCAAAAGAAGATCATAACATAGATATAACAGAGGGCTTAGCTAAGTTGATAATAAATAATCGCTAAAGCTAGTAGAATACTTCAAATGTATGGGAATGCCATCATCTCAACGTTAACACACGTGGTCAGAACAAAGGAATCGGAAGCGTTACTGACTGCAGAAAGAGATTAGAAACGAAACGGTCGTAACTTGGCTAGGTCGCAGATATGTAGCGTAGTCGTAATAAATGTATAGGAGAGCGTAATAGATGGCTATCGTATTCGTCAAAGAAATGTAGGAGTGTACTCGTAGCAGGTCGTGTAACATTTTTCGCAGCAGAAAACGTAACAGGACTTGCAGTATTATTTAAAGCAAGCCTCATAACACGACACGCAGCTGGATTCGTACCAGCAGGTACGAGTCCAGATGCGAGTGCTACGCTCTCTTATATGCAGCAGCGTAAGATAGCGTAACACTCGTAGCAAATGTGAAGAAGAGTCAAATGTGTAGCCTACTCGTAGCATAAGTGTGGGAGAGAGCTACGGGGTAACTCGTAGCAGATGCGTAGGAGATGTTATCACTCGAAGCAGAAGTGTAGCGAAGTTATAGGAGAGCGTAATAGATGTGTAATATTTTCGTAGACATATCGTAGCAGATGCAGTAGATGACGAGTAAGAGACGGTACGTAGTGGTTGCGTAGTCAACACGTAGCTAGTCCAATATCGAGCCAAATGTATGGGACTTTAAAGTATTATTTGAATTGCGTACTAAGGTCTATATTAACATGTAAAGCTTATGTCAGGACTCAAGTATGAGATTTTTATGACTTAATTCTGATGACGTTAACATTTTGACAGTTCTTGATAAGTGAGCTCTCAAATGATAGAGGTTTATCAATATGGGCTAAGTCCGTGCGTGATATACGTAATGGTGAGTCCTATCACCGTCCATTGCTAGCCAACTGTGAGCGAGCTTTGTAGACTTGTGATCACTGGCTTGTCTTGATATGGAGAAATACGGGGATTTCCGAAAAGGTATGGTTTTATTTTAGAAGTTATTTATTTTTCTCATTGTCACTCTCGTATTAAATTGATAAGAACGTAGGCACATCTGAAAATATTCAGACGTGCTGCGTTGTGCTCTGAAGTTTTTTTTTCACACATTAAGTAAGTAAAAGTCTAACATAACACCCGTAAAAAAAACAAGACGCCCAAACCCGAAACATCTATTTGTAGGCCATACTAACATTTGTTCCGTGTGGGAATCGAACCCGCGACACGTAGCGCAGCAGCCAATCGCTCAACCACTACGCTAACCATGTCTTGATAGCCCAAAAAAAATTAATTTGAAACTGTTTTATATAAAACTAAAGCCTGGTTTGTCCTACTAAAAACTCAATAATTCCATATAATCATGAATCGACACGCTTCGAAAGATAACATTATCACAACAGCAACGATTACTCATAAGTAAGGCGAACCGCTGGTTATCAGCTGTATCTATCTTAGTATCTACAAATCTATTGCATTTAAGCCTTTAATCCATTCCAATAGAATTGATAGGCTTATCTATTGGTAAGGGAATGTCCATAAAATGATATAAAGGTCGGAAGTGTTCATGAACGTTGATTAGATCGATATGGTTTATGTATAAGATATTATATACTTACAATTTTTTGTCTCAAGGTTGGTTAAGGAAAGTCTCAATTTTTTCTTGAAGTTACGTACTTTTCTTTTTTTAATTGATGTAAACTAGTGCTTGACTGCCATCCCACCTAATGGTGAGCTTAAAATCGCACTAGTAGTAGCCTTGAAGACACCTACATCATGAAGACCGCAACAAGTAAATTGTTCCAGTCCTTCGATGTACGCGGTATAAATAAAGAGGCGAAACGCTTAGTCCGGACCGTAAAAATATCACTAATGTAAGGGTGGACACTCTTCGTACGTCGGGTGGTCTGATGGTAGAGAGGCAATGGCGGAATGAAGTCCTGTAATTGCTGCGTACACTCTTCATAGTACATCCTATAGAATACCGAATGGCTGTGAATCCTTTGTCTGTGCACCAGGCCTTGTAGAGGTCTTAAGCAAATCTGGATCACTAATTTTTTTTTAATGTATTCCACAACTATCTCACAACGCCGTCTAGCCCCAAGCTAATTGTTAGCATCTTCAAACACCTCTTTTTGTCTTACTCCTCAATTTTGCTATATTGTTTACTGATTATTCCATTGCTGGGCCTACGCCTAGAGGTCCCTATTACATGGCTTCTAACCTATACGATCCAGGCGAAATATTCACCGACAATTACGGCGGTAAGACCCCTCTTTAAGGCGTGGTTGAAACGACCTCACGGCGTCCTTACCTTCCACATGACGCAAGTCCTCACCGGACATGGTAAGTTCGGGAGGTTCCTGCACCGGATTCAAGCGGAAGAGACGCCCGGGTGTCGCCACTGTACGGAACGCCCCGAGAACACGGTGGAGCACACAGTCCAGGTGTGCCCTCTTGGAAGCGATCGGTGGCGGAGACTTCTCGCGCTCTCGCCGCCGCCGCCTGATTCCGATCTCGATATCCGGCCACGTAGAAGTGGGCTTGCGGACGGCGAGCCATGGGTAGCTCGCTGTCCGACCGTCCCATAACTGTCCGGACCGAGTCCAAGACGTCGACGATGCGCACTGTTTCCGCACGCCTCAAGGAGTTGTCAGCAACAGCAGGGGCCCCACTGGGTCGAAGCCTACCGCTGCCAGGGTTATCTGAAAGGTAGCTCGAGCCCCGGTATGAAGGTTAGCAGGAACGGGGTGGGTTTTTAGTCAGTAAGAGTTTGACACTATCTCCCGCTCCGCCCTAGAACGGGGGTTGTCGTTCGATGATTTTTGCCCGCCATAAAAAAAGGCAAAATATTCACTCACTGGTTGTTTCCTTAGTTCGTCCCGCCGTCTTCAATTCTTCACTGGAACGCGACGGTTTCTGACTGTGTCAGGGGTCCCCATAATTGTTATGTTGACTCTCAGTTCATTGTACATACGGCAGATGTAGGCAGCCAAGAGTATCGATTGTCTCTTTTTCTCAGTATGCCATCACATACACTCTCTTTACTGCCTTTTATGGCCCTTGTAAGTTTTATATGTAAAGAGCTTTTACTTAAGCTAACTATAACGTTAATGTAGCTTGTATTTACGCTCTTAAACATCTCTTTATAAGTCTGTACCAGAGTATGTACTTACCTAGAGTGGTTTAATGAGAGAAGTACTCTACCGAGTAATTTTCCACTTGGGGCTTTATTTTCCATTCAATGTCAAGGAGATAACTTTTATGAGTACCATCAATCATTTTCTTTGGTTTGAAGTATTGTAAACAAAGTTTTTTTTGTTATGAATTGATCCTTATTTAAATTAAATCGTCTATATATTTGTTGAGATTATATCAATCGACTGAGTATGATAGCAGTTTTTCAGAATTACCGCTTTGTAAAAATTTATTGCGTATTGTACAAAAACATGATCATTGTAAAATTTTGCATAGAGTAACATTTAAGTCCTATGTGCTACTCCAGGATATGGTCTATCCGTGTGCCAAATTTCATCCAAATTTGTTAAGCCGTTCGAGTGTGAAGAAGTAACAAATATATAAAAATATACACAAATTTTTGCCTTTATAATATTACATAGGTAATGTGATAATATACAGATGTGTAATATCCCTAGGGTAAAGTATTGAGTTTACAATTATAAATTAGTAACTTTGTTTCCGCAAAGATTTTAATATCAAAGAACACTTTTATAGAAAATCCAATTTTGTTTCACAAGGTTACATCTAAATTCTCGGGAGATATTACAGATCCCTTTTTTGCTTACTCGTGGCGAGGAAATTCAACATAATGTACCTAGCTAATGTTATTTAATCGCCATGACGTTGTACTGTTTTGTATGTAGGAAAAATCTTCCCGAGTTTTCGGTAAAGCTCCCCGATCGCCCTTGCGTGAAGGGCATTTCAATCAGTTGCTAGGGCTGACCCTGAATGAAACCGGTGCGTTACAAAGTCATCTCGGGAGAAGAATTTCTCGAGTGTAGGTGTACCTTTCGATGACATTTTCATTATTAGAGAATCAGCAAAACACGTCAAACGCCTACGCTTCCAAATACTCGAAGACGTTTGGAAGTCATTGTGACGCATGCGTGGACATATTGATCAGTACCACGTTGATTTCGCTCTCATCATACTCTCGGAGTTTCTCTGTCTGTTAAAACTTTTGAAGTTTAGATAAGCGACGTAACCTTCAACATGAATAATAATGATGGTGTGGCGACCTTGAGTAGGTAGCAGTGAGCTGCTAACACTAGTTAGGGTCTACAATGTATGAAGCGAGTACTTTATAGACCAGATTATTAGCTATTTATAGCATTGTTGTATTAATTGGTCTAAAGTAGTCCTATTATTGAGTGAGCGGAAAACTTTGTGTTACATTATTAACAATTAAAGTACTTGTTTGGTGTAGTAATGTAAGATTTACGAGTAGTTAGGACGCAATGCTTCCAGAAAGCATGCGTTCTGTAGGCCATGTCACATGACATCGTTCGCAATCTCAGAATAACTGACCGTCGCGTCTAATTATAATACGGATCTCAGTGTTCTTTTATATCCACGCAAATTGAGATAGCTGAAAAAGATAGTTAGCCAAAGATAATAGCCATATTAAGAACTGAGTGAGTGACTGTATCGAGTAGATTTGTTGCATATGTGTCGTTGTATTATACAGGTGAATAAACCACCAAGCTACGTATTGATATCGAGTTCGGTAGAATAACGTAATGAGTTAACAGTGAGAACAATGCGTCATACAGCTAGTTTGCCGCTATACTAACAGATTTACGCGGTGTGAAAAGAAGTAGCTTTCTTTGGTTTGTCGTTTGTTGAAAGTGGTTTTTAGAACGAAAATATTGCAAAAAATGCGTTTTCAGTTGTTTTCAGAATATTTTACTGTGTTATTTGGATGATAAATACCTATCTGCTATTTGTTAAGCCCATAGATATCTATGGTTAAGCCACAAGATATTAGAATCTTGTGGTTTTGTAAAGTAATACTCGTAATATGCTCAACAGTATTTATGAGAATCTATCAACATATATTTACTTGCAAGCCCAAAGTTTTATTTTTAACCGACTTCCAAAAAAGAGGAGGTTCTCAAGTCCTTTGAATGTTTTTTTTCATCTTGTTCAACGATATCTTCGTTAAGTGTTAGCCGATTTTGAGTCTTATTTAGGTTTAAGTCTATCACTAAATAAAATACGATTTTAATAATGAAGAGCCACATTACCTAACTTATGATAAATTATATTAATTCTTTGTATAGAATAGTTATAAACATCATCTAGGTTATAATAAATTATGTAGGTTGAGTGAATAAATAGCTGATTATCTATAAATTCGAATTGTGTCGCGTACAGCGTTGCATATGTTTGCATATCTATGTAATAATATTTTTGACAACTTTGCATTTTCGCTAAACGTTGCTAAACTAAACACGTTTTATTTGTAATTCTTCTGTAAAATTTATAATGATTAGGCATTCAAATACTATATGAAACTTGTTTTCTAATAGAAAATACAAGAGACCTCATTAGGAACAGTTAGTGTAATTAATTAATAAAAAAAAGTCCCATTACTACTGAGCCTATTAGAATTTAGCCTTTCAAACTATAATTAGAAAGTAAGTGAGTATGTAAATATTTGGCGATAAATGTTAAATTCTAGGTCTACCAATATATACCTTTACAGTTTTAAAAGTATCGTCAATTAGATAAATGCCGTAAATTTGTTACCAGCCGTTCTGTATTGATATGATATCAAAGACCACAACAGACCTGTCTAATTAAAATTGTATGAGATACTTCTTCTGTGTTTACGAACCCAAACAAAGTTCAAAAACCTAATCTAAATATTCAATATAGTTATATGGATACTACACACCCAATTAATTGCCCATGTTTCCTTTCTCACGTAAATATTGTAACAGACAGGCATACGACCTTTTATTTTTTCACGACTTTGTAAGTTGGCACTGCTTTCTAACACAATCACATAACCAGTTCTCTTCATTGATTGTTCTTTGAAACAATATTAGACGGAGGTGTTTGGTTGAGACGAAGTACGTGACACCGAAACATATTTTTTTAACCATGAAAGAGATCATATTTTTAGCATAGGCAGAGTTATATATATTTTCTTCTTCATTCATTTTCTTACGCCATTAATGTATTTTCGTCCGTGTGGTTTAGATAATTTTCTTAAAACTGAACGCTCTTTGTAAGCATTTTCCGTGTAGATATTCCTATATGGATGTAGGATTGCTGGTAGGGTCGCCGGAGAAGCGTGGGGAAGGTCAGTTGAAGGGCACACAGGAGGCAGGCGACACATGCGTCTGTCAATGTTTCTGCCACAGCTAGGGTTCATTTACCTCCACCCAGTTATTCAGACCTATGTGAAATTCAATTTAAGTGTTGTGCAAGGATAACATTTATTTATGGGCCTACGTGACGTGCGGCATTCGAATATTCATTTGTTTGTAGATATCATCAAGCCTCTATTTATTGTGTTTGCGCCTCGTCGCATTCAAGAAAATAGCTTTTCTCACTATACATTACCCTCGTTTATAATTTTATAAAGTACGGTGACAAAATGTCATATTTTGATATAGATATAATCAGTGATCTTAATTCTTAATTTCTATGACAGTTAAATCGATCCGTAGTATAAATAATGGCTACTTGCCAACTCATATTCATGAAATTATGAATTAAATCGTTCTTCACTAAATTGCTATTTGCTAATGAAACTGTAATTTTGGATAATGTTTCCATAAATATAAGTACTTAATTGGTGTCTGTGAATTATTTTAGTATTGATCGGTTGAAGTATTTATAAAATCTTATTAACTCTTTCACTATTCCAAGATCAAATTATGATGGAAGGGTTTGTTTATGTTCACGGACAATAAAAGTATTTATTTGTCGATTTATATTTACAAAAGAGAAATAAAAAGCATTGTACAAGTTTTAAAAGCACATTTTCATGGCACTAATGATGTTATTTCCTATCATCATACTCTGCCGTGGGTGGAACGTGGTGTGGTGTGTGCTTCTAGACACTAAATTACGACCATGTGAATACAGACATGCGATGATACCCAATCAATAAAAAAGCTCCCACAATCGCTACACTAATATAACTCACAACATTTGATATTCTGCTCTACTTTAAGTTTATTTCTGTCAATGGTAGTTATTATATGCTAGACTCTATGTATAGAAACTCCATTTTCAAAGACTTTTTCAAATGTAACATACGCTAAATATTTCTACGTCACCTGATATAAGACCAATATAACTTGCATGAATAGAAAGTCGATGATACCTTTATTTCTTTGCATTAGGGTCGAAAATTGTTTGCGATTACAGGATGAATGTGCATTTAATTTGGGCGGCTCTGCAATAAGATGCATGGTACTCGGCTGGTATGTGTGATAATCGTAACGTGTGCCAAAGAATCGTCGTATCGGTCCGAGAGACGAGACCGTAAAAATAAGCTTTGTTTGTCTCAAGATTTATAAGCCATCCACACCTACCACAATTTCGAGCAGCTAGGTTTACAAACATTTTTATTTTTTATTGAAATGCTGAAAATCTACGTAACCTGGGTGTGCTCTAAGACAAATTTAGAGACGGGGAATAAAGCAAAATAAACAGTATTAGCTGAAAACATTCATCACCGTCTCTAGCGAACATTTATAGAGTAATTGAAATATTTCTCTAAAGTTTATTACCTACGATTTATTCATAGAGATAAAACTGGAGGTGATCCTTATTATTATTTACGTAAAGATATAATAAATAAATTATAGCAAAAGCAATGCTACTTTGTAACAGTAGTAAGAGAATAACGTTCCAACGAAGTAAATTGACGCCAAATTAAAATGAAATCTTATCTTGACGAGCTGGCAACATTAAGATGATCTATAGTGTTATTCAATATTTTCATTTATAATACGACCGTATGTATTGTTTTCCTAATAAAGGTTCGAAGATCACGAGACGCTCTGCATAACAGAGATTTCGCTGAACTATGTGATTCACTACAAGAATTTCACCTTCAAGTAAATTAATTATTTCGTCATGTTTTAATGTTAGTTAATTTTAATTGTTAGTCGATAAGGTATTTTTGCTATCGGTTATAAAAGGAGTTTTCACGAGTAGATTTTGTTAGTGAAGCCTTAGAGTCGCATATATTGTGGTGTGGCGGGTCGCACGCCGACTATTGCGTCACCATCAGTTGATAGACTCCGCCGTACCTATTTTTCCTTCTTAGTTACTTGTTTTTCTGCGAATAGAAATATCGAGTGACCCCTCGTTAACTATGTCCGGAGGTATAGTCTAACCTTTTTGTATCCTCTTTCTTTTTATTTGCTTGTTTCCATGATAATGAGCCCTCTAGTTATTCTACTCTTATTCGTATTGATTCTTTGGGGTGTTGACCCCAAACTAGTACAGTAGTTTTGAAACATAGAGGTAAAGTGTGAAGGTCAACTGAAAAACTAACAAAGTCTGTCCGAATCCGGAAAGATTAATCACTTTCATCAAAACGGTGTTACAGTACGGAAGTTATAAAAACGTACACACGATACGCCATGTACGAGTATTCGTTTAATAAATTAGTAATAATGTGACAAGTACAGAGATGTGGATACGGCTAGATATCAAATCTCGTGGCCATTGATCGGTGGGCGGGCGCGCGGCGGCGGGCGGGCGGCGGCGCCCACGTGCTCGCTGCCGCCCGGAATAGGCAGTCTGCCCCGCGCAACTGCTCCCAGCTCACATCTCTCTAGCTTAGCAAAACTTTACAATTTTCACACATACATCGTCAAACAAAAATAAATAATTTATAACTAAAAATAAATTCTCAAGTCAATAAAAATTGTGATAGTAAGAAATTTAAAGAAATAAGGTTGTTAACACAAATTTGTCGATTATTTAAATAAATTGTAAACTTCCTCGTGTGTAGCAAAGGTCGCGTTGTCGTAAGCAATACTAGTAATAATCGTTCCGTCGCGTCGTGTATGGTCTGTCTGTGATATATAGAGGTTGAAATACGTGTAGTATAAGTGCAGTGACATTGACTGGGGAAGGATCAGAATCAGTAGGTGGTTGGTTTGTGTTATTTTGAATTTTGGCTGAGTCTGTGTATCAGTGTGCTGATATAGCTTGGGTGAACAATCGTCACTCGGCGCCGGCGCCCGCGAAGTGCGGAGTTGCGGACATTGCGGGGTGCGATTTGAAGGTGCGGCGGTCGCATGTGCGATGCGATGCGGGACAAACTGTCCGCGTTGCTGCGGAGCTCGGTGCATGCGCCGGCGCACCAGAACGGTGAAAAGCTGCACAATGATGCGTTTGGACCTGTGCTCGTGTTCACAGATGAAGGTTGTTATTTTTGTTTAATTTTTTTCGTGACTTTTTGCATTATCTTTACTGATAAGGCCAAAGGCTGAAAAAGAAGGTAATGTGATATGGATAGGGCAAAAATATTTAGACGTTTTCCTTTAGGTCAAATTCATTGAAATATTGGGTACGATTTTTCTTGTAATTTTTGAAAAATAAAATTAATAGAAAATTAACAAATTCAGAGGCCTTACCACGACGTGCTAAAATTTCGAGGGTGCGAGCCAGAAGGAAGGATAAAGCTATCCACCATATACTCGTATAGCTTCATTCTTTTAACAATTGACTTTAGGTTGTCAAATGCATCTCGTAGTAGGGCCTCTAGTTCGATATTTTCACGTCCTATAAACCAAGCAGTACGTCGTAAAGAAGTTTATTTTCATTTAATCTGCTATGTAAATGATGTTATCATTCATCTGTAAATGTAACATCTAATATTTTGAAAACACTGCATGAGTTGTGTGAATTTCTTGTGGTATGCTTTGATTGGAACAATAAAAGTACATGAAATGTTATTGTTTCAGTAAATTGTTCTACCGCGCCACTTATAATGTTTATAAAAACTGTTACTTACTCTAACTTTATTATTAATGCTTTACTTGACTATGTTGTCTCGCTGGCGCCACGATTTATAATTAGTCTTTGTTTTGAATTAACAAAAAAAAAAAATAAGAAACTTAATTTAGTAATGTGAATTCACTCGCATGCCTAGTTAGTTCTTACATAAAAAATTGATAGCTATCAGGAAACACAGACTCCGGCAAGGAATTCCACCCCTTAGCTGTAAACATAATGCATGCGATGTGATGTGCGAGTGTGTGATTATTAGTGATAGTAATATTGCCAAAAACAATATTTTCACCTCGCAAAATAATATCGTAACACTTTGACTTTATTATTATGTTATTGAATTTATTAGCCACGGGAGATAAGTAATCCCGCGTGGCTTCGGAAGGGTGCAATTTATTTTTCAATACAGCTACTCAAACCACTCCTACTTGTACCGCTCTTAGGACCCAATATATTTCCCGCACTAATGCGAAAAAGTGCACGATCTCGCCCCCGCCATCATTTATTTCATTTGTCGTATCAGGTTGGTCACTAAGCGATTCCCACGAGTACCGGTCAACCCCTGTTTATTTATTTCCTCATAAGTGTATTGATGTGTATGAAATTTGGCACAGCAGCACTCGGCTCCATAACACCCCCAACGATCACCGCCATCGGCTCTGGTGATACGCCTCGGTCGCAATGACTAATTTCCATAAATATTAAAATGTACTATTTTCCTTCCTTGTTTAATTGCTCTTTCAATTAGTGAAAACCGCATCAAAATCCGTTGCCTGCTGGATAAAGTTACAGTCGTGGGAAGCGACTCTGTTTTATACTAGGATGACTTGCTAGACTTAAGCTAAGACAAGTTAAGACAGAAGGAGTCCACAGTGCGCCGCCATTGCCAGATGATTCTTGAACTTCACGCTTTACATCACTCCAAGTCTTCGCAACGTTCTTCTTCTCTGCAATGATCACTCATCGT
This sequence comes from Mythimna lalbum, assembly GCA_949319445.1. Classification (NCBI taxonomy): domain Eukaryota; kingdom Metazoa; phylum Arthropoda; class Insecta; order Lepidoptera; family Noctuidae; genus Mythimna; species Mythimna lalbum. The sequence continues at coordinate 15,147,615 of OX439346.1, read as the reverse complement.
CAGGGTCTGCTTATGGCGACTACCTTTACAGTTTCCTTGAGGTATATGTTCAGGGTTCCTTCAGAGCGTATGGCCGATCCAGTTTCTCTTGCGGTGTTTGGTCTGGTACTGTGTGATAATAGTATAGTTAGATCTCTGTCTATACGATAGATTGTATGTTTCTAAAGCTTTGTTTTATAGACTACCAGCGACCAGCCCCAGCTTCGCAAGGTTGTTTAAATGTTTTGAAATTTTTGGCGTTTCTCTATTATAATATGTATGTATACTCTTAAACTTTCCTCATGAATCAATCTCTGTTAGTGAAAACTGCATAAAAATACTTTCAGTAGTTTTTGAGATTATCGCAAACATACAGTCAGAGGGACGCAGTGATGGACTTGGTTTTATATGTGAGGGATAATCACTGAATTTTTTTTTTAATTTGTATGTTCACTTATTCATTTTATTTTAAATTATATATAATACTTAATAATAGCAAGATAATGTAAAGCTTAATCAACTTTCTCAATCGCAATACCCTGCTAGTAATTTTCAGGAATATGATAGGTATATGCTACTAATTTTATCTACTCTTTGACGGCATGGTTGACTCAGTGGTTGAGTGGCTGCGAGTCGGTTGCTGTGTTATGTGTTGTAGATTCGATTCCCAACCAATATTTGTATGTCCTACAGACAGTCGATCCGGGTGTCGATTTCTTGTGTAAATATGTGTGTTTACGTATTTGTGAACGGACCAACGATACAGGAATAATTCCTAGTGTAGTTAAGTGTTCTACCTAGGTAAAAATTAAGACAACGCCAAATTCTCGGTTTTATTCTTTTAATACTTATTCAATCTTCAGCTTTTTTACTAGTTTAACGTTTTCTTTTTTTATTGATAGGCTCGCGTTTGACCACTATCTCACCTGTTGGTAAGCGATGATGTGGTCGACGATGGAGCAGTCTTCCCTAGAAATAACCTATTCACTCTTGGTGTAAAGATTCTTAGGATGTAAAAATCAGGAAACACAAAGGGAATTCCACTCTATGTTCATATCCGGGGTCCAGCAGGGTCGAAGCCTACTGGGGCCATAAATTGTGTGAAAGAGAAAGAAGGAACATAGTCGTAGAAGTCAATTTTAGTCAGTAAACAAAAAATTCTGATACGCCCTTGCGCTCCGCCCAAGAGCGGGAGAATTAATTCGATGATAACGCACCAAAAAAAAAATTTTTTTTTGTTCCATATTCTAAATGTTTACAAATGACGAACAAAATACAAAACACGACGACGGTCAATATCAAATATAAATTCAATGTCGAGGACAAACACCAGACCGTTCGTTAAGTAGGTTTTGAAGGTCCTTTTTGCGAATCTGTGTAAATCCTCTCTTCATGGTATTTATTTAGTTTTGATATGCTGATTGTTCTTCAGTATTTACTGGACAGTTGAATGAACTGGTCGAATAATGCCCTTTTTTGGCAAGCTTATTGTTATGTTGAAATATGCATTTTAAAATAATATTTATGTGGATAGATAGACATATTATTTTATACTGAATTTTTTAATTTATTAAATTACTAGCTTTAGCGCCTCGGCTTCGCTCGTATGTAAGTAAAAAATATGTAGCCTATAATCTAAGATGTATTCTGCTGATGAAAGAATTTTTAAAATCGGTTTAGGAGTTTATTCATTACAAACAAAAATAATAAAAAAAACACTTTCTTTTTTATAATATAAGTATAGAAGTATAGATATCCCACATAGGTTCTCCCGCTCTGGTGAAGTGTGTGAGACTTTGACTGTCTAATACCCATGCTTCTTCAATTGCCCTGTGAGTCAGGGCCACGGTAACTCAAACATTCCCGCACCTCATATCAGCTATCCTGATTAAAACTGCTTCTAAAATGTTATATGCAATAAAGAAAACTTTTGTATGCAACACAGAATAAAAGATGTAGGTTGGGTTACAAATTCAGCAAGAAATAGTAGCTACATTATCGATTTATTGGCCTCAGTTATTATCGTAGCATGTAGGCAAGGCCGTAGCATTTAGTTGTGTCGTTCCACATAACGCTATCACTACCACTGACACTTTTCACACGCCTACTGCAATGAAATAGAGCTTCAACTTGCCTTTTACATTTAACATTTAGTAGCTTATTCGACAAATGTGTTTATTATTTAAACATTCAAGCGTATTTACAGTTTGCAAAACGGAAATCAGAAGCTGTTGGGAATACTGAAAAGTGGGTGCTTAAAGCTTCTCTGTATAGATAATTTAACAATAATGAAGAAACACGTTAAATAAATGTAGGCACTCGTATAATAATAATAATTCTTTATGTCAGGCTACTATGACCCTTCTTTTTCTTTTCGTGACGATGCTCTCAAACTATACTTTTTCTGACCAGATATGGCAACCTGTACGGCTTTATTGTTGGCCTCGTATATATCCTGAAAACTGCAGGATGTCTCAAACTATGGCCATAGACACTATACATAAAATAATCTTTAAAATAATAAACTAATACTTATGAATAACACATCTATTTATTAAATCTATTACACACGAAGTGACGGCGTCGTGTTCCGCTGCCAGGTCGGTATCCTTCCACAAAACCATCGATTCACGATACCTTTCGGCCAAAACTCTTCTTTGAGGAAGGTGAATCGAAACCCGCACCATAAACGACTTGAAATTATCGTTATTGCGCGACTCCAACTGTTCGACTCTCAAAGTCCAGTTCGTCTTGACTCGAACATACTCCACGATCTCCTCAACCTTCGGTATAAAACGCTACAATTACTAAGACCCATCCTAATGGATACGTCCCCATTAAACATTGTCATGTTCTTGTTATCAATGTAAATTGTCCCTAAACCCACTTTATTTTACATCCGACCCTGTGCGGATAAAATTGGCACGTGGCTGTCACGCCTCAGCAACGGGCTAATCAACCATAGATCTTCCACGAAGTTGTCAAGATTAGAAAGACCCAACAAGCCCATCTACCAGTGACCTCATTGTCAATGTCAACGCCCTTTAGGGGACGCCCGGGCAAATACGACAAACGTCCAATGAATCGAATGATTTTACTTTAAAAAAATTTTGTTTTATTTTCAGACTACTGTTCAGTTGCCTCGTGTTAATAATAATCAATTAACTTGTTATATCCAACCAATTAGTTCTCCGATGTAGTTGTCTTGTTACTTTTAGCCTAGTTGAGGAAGAGACTAATGCGTCATACTTTCTTGAATTAATGAAGAACGCAGAAAGTATTCAGAAGAATTATTTTCTCAGTGCACTTAGATACAAGATTGCCGTTTTAAAAATCGCACTGTTGGGTAAATATTTAGACAGAATCTTGAGCGCAACGATGTGAATTATCATTTCTTCCTGTTACGATGCGAAGCTCGTGACAGAGTCGGCTTTTACGTCATCCCACTTGCAGATAAATCTTTTTGTCCATTCAGAAATATTTTTCGCCTGGAATGATAAATTATTATTGTATGGAAACAAGTTACGTGTTAGTTTAAAATTACCTCTGTACGCATTTGTCTTAGAAACAAAACACTAAAATTATTGCGCTCTCTACCGACGACGATAAGTTGTATGTAACGCTTGAGATCTCACCCATTTAATGCTATCTTTGTACCAATTAGTTATGAAAATAACGGTACAATATCAGTGTTCACGCTACTTGAAAAGGCTTCAATTTTATGATAACAATATGTACGTGGACAAAGTTAGTTTTTCCTGTCCAGTGCTAACACTGTCAATATGTGCCCAAGTAAATTGTTACTGACATAATAAGTATTATGTACCTCCCATTGTTTTCCTAAGAATCGTATGATGTAGTACGGTGTCACAACAAAGTTCTATTTGTATTAGCTTTTGTTTGTATTCTCAGCGGTAATATAGTGTAGCCTTCGAGATTAATGTTTACAATCTGAGATTAAAGCTTGGCCCTATCCTATGATAAACAACGTTAGTATCGGATGTTATGTCCTTCTTATATTTACAGACACGTTGTATGTAAGTATGTAGGTATATTGGAATTGTTCCAATGAATTAGTCAAGAAAGTATTTTGAAAGCTCAACAATGCTAAAGCCTCATTTAAAGAGCGCCACGGTTTAATTAAATTAAAGGTTCTCTGGCTAGCAACTCATTAAAATACAACAGTAACCTTTATATTTTCCTAATAAATACCTATGGAAAACATGCATTAAAAATACTTGCTAATAGGTGTTAAATTGGTATGTGATGAGTAAATGATGTTATGCTAATAGAAATAGTGTGTTATTGTAAGAAATTAACACAAATTCTTGAATGAAACAGGGTAAATCATACAATAGGTAGTTAGTAAGAAGTCGGTGTACGTGATGCTCTGCACACGGAGTGTTTTGGTTACACTGTGTCCGGTGTGTCATGTGATACACATTTGCGTCATCAAAATGGAAACTGGAACTCGAGTTAGCAGAATCTGAAACTTGAAGTTGAATGACACTGTTAAAAAACGTCCCATTACTCCCACTATCATTATGTTATTATGCCTTGACAAAAAAGCAAGATACCAAATTTTCCGACCTAATTTTCGTTACGAGTAATATTATTGCAAGTTTATAATGTACTGGCTTTTGCACGCGGCTTCGCTCGGGTTAAATTCGGTTCCCCTGGGAAGTGGGGGGTCAGAAAGAGACAAAAAGTAGCCTATGTTACTCTCCACTTAAAACAACGTCAATTCGTCGCCGTGAAAGACGGACAAACAGGCACACACACTTTCCCATTTATAATATTAGTATAGATTTCGAGAAAAAATAATAATTTTACGGCTTTCAGTGACGGTTTTCAAAGAAAAGTTTCGTATGTTGTAGAACTAGTTTTTCTTTACTTATAACTAAAATTAGAGTCCAGTTGGTTAAAGATGACGAAATCAACATAATAACTAACCTATTTATTTGTTAAACACACTTTTGTGTATGAACTAATTCATGGTTAAATCAATATCAAAACTGTAATAAATCCAATGTTTATCACCAAACTGTTTGCGTTTCCAATATGATGGTGCAGAGACATTAGGGATAATTGTATTGATGAGATATGGGGTTCTGAGTGGTCTGTCTGAGCTCAGTACCTACTCATCGTGACATTATCGTTTCTCCATAATAACATTACAGATAAGATTAAATCGTTTGAATGATGTTCCGTATAAGTGCGTCACGGAGATGAAGCTAAATTTATTGCTGTAACAAAGTTTCAAGCTTCTTAGCATATCGATAGCCAATATAGTTTAGTTTACATTAAATTTCTTGCCAATCACAATATTCTGCTACGGCAATGCCACCCGCTGCCGCTGACATTATATCGTTAAATGAACAGGTAAATAAAAGGCACGTGACGCACGATGTAAGGTGGAATATAGTCTGCGAACTGCGAAAAGACGCCGCACTGAAGATCTGGACTGTCTGAGAATCCCCACTTGTGGAGATTGTCTTTGCTACGGGCTACCTTAGTACGTAGTCCGTTTAAAGTTTTTCAATACACTTACTCGAAAATCAGCTCTTATTCCACCGCTTCTAAGCACGCAATAGTGTTTTCTGCACTAGTGCAGAAAAGTGCGCGTGCGGCAAATTATTATGTGCAATGTTATTTATTACATTTATCGTATCAGGCTGGGGGCGCGTCGACCTCCACGAACCACCGGTCAACCCCCGTTTATTTATTTCTTTGTAAGTGCATTGAAAAAAGTCGTTTGATAAATATGCAAATTTGTCACACTACAGCCTTCGGCTCCATAACACACTCGCCTGGCGGCTCGTGCGAATTCCACCTCGGTCGCAATGACAAACTTTCTGCACTTGAACCAAAATTCTAGGTTGCCCGTGACAAAGCGTGCCCAGGCGAGTGGCTCTCCGAGACGGCTTGATCAAATTTTCGAGTAGATATAGAGAGAGAATAAAGTTTTCGATCTTGACGCTTGTATTAACGTACGCGGCAGAACCCTGTGACATAGGTACCAGAGGACATTTTATTGTCCTCAATTTAAAGTGTTGGCATCACAAACCACTCATTATAATAAGTGAGATTGGCAAACTGTCTAATGTTCCGTGTGTTTGTCACATTGTCTAAGCTTTTATTGCTTTGTTTACTCTTGAGTTAAAAAAGACCTTTAATTTCAGTTAGGTGCAGTGTTTTCGATGTTGCGCACTTCGACGTTCTGCTAAGTAAAATTTACATAGCAGAAGTCTGAAAGTGGCACCAGTGACTGAAAATTTGAAAGGAAACCGTTTGTCTTATTATGGTCATGTAAAGAGGAGGGATGAAACGCATGTTGCTAAAAGAGTTATGAGTTTACATGTGAATGGATGGAGACGGAGAGGGAGGCCAAAGAAAAGATTGAAGGATTGTATGAGAAGTGATATGAAAGAAAAGTGAGTTAGTGTTGGCTTGACGAGTGACAGGGCGGAATGGAGGAGAAAAACGTGTTGCGCCGACCCCAAATAAAACGGGACAAGGGCAGGAAAATGATGATGTATATTTACATAGCACTTACAATATAAATTGGCTTTCTGCGTCTGTCTGTTTATCCGCTAACTCCCCCTAAACTACGCAACGGATTTTGATGCGGTTTTCACTAATAAAAAGAGCAATAAATGAGGAAGGATTATGTAAATTGCACCCGTGCAACGACGGATTGGTCACTTCTTATTGTATAATAATATATTTCAGATATCTTTATTGGCTGAATTGTACTTTTTATCAATAGATTTTTTCAATTAATATCGTCGTAGTCACTTATGCACACACAATCGGTACCGCGATGTCTATAGCACGTGTATGTGCTTGGCAGTTTTTGCTTCATAATTCAATTCCAATGCGCCCTTGAATCGATTTATTTTACCTAGGTATAATAAAACCCTCCACTTTATGAAACCGTTCGCTGAAATGGTGATAATTAAATTCTTTAACAAAGAGATTGCCTTTATTTAAACATATTACAATCTGATAAAGTCTAGCCGATTTTAGTTAATATATAGTGTTTTAATTTGTTTTCTAAAAGTGTATTGTTTGTTATTTTATGGCACCGGTCAACTTTGTATGAAACAATCGGCAACCGCTATCATCTGTAATGTCGTTGTTTTCTTGAAACTTTATAATGTAGTTCTCAACCGTGGCCTTCGGGAATTAAATACTTTCCACAACTGAAATAGCTCTCTAAATATTCAACGTAAGTGTGAAAACATCATTAGATTCTTACATTTCATTTAAAATTTTATTTAGACAGATTACTTGATAGTCTACGTAACAATTCTACAGTCCCATTATCACTGATTTGCTGGCTATTTTGGCAACTATACTTAAGTGTCATTGCGTCGGGAATCCAACGAATATTAACACTCAATTTATATCGCTTGTGTGACATCAATGGGCGCGTCTGTCACTATTTCAGGCAGTAGCACTAGAAACTTTAGTAGAAGGAAAGGTCTGAAATATGTTTTATTTTAAATAGCAGGATTAAATAAGCGTCTAATCCGTATTGTTATTTTATAGTATGAGTAGGTGTGGTCTATTGAAAGCTTGCCAAGTCTCTTATTTAATTACTTGAATGATACGTTTTATTGGGGAGATTTAGTAACGAAAAAAAACAACACAAAACATGATTATGTGTTTATAAAATGGTATGGTAGGGCAGATCTCACAAAATGAGACTGTTCACTAAAGGTGCAAAATCAGCAATAAGAGATTTTAAAATTAAAAGCCGGTAATGAGTTACACAAATTAGCGGTAAAATCTTTATTTCTCGCCATTAATTGCACAAAGTAATTTCAGTAACAATCTCCTCACTAATAGATTATATTAGATATCGCTGTCAGCGATAAGACCGCCATTGTAGCCATAAGTTACTTTTTTATAGTTACATTTGTTACTTTTTTGGTATACAATAAAGTTCATTCTACTCTATTATATTATCAATGATAGTATCGTATGATAATGTAGTATTGTAGGTACGTCCGGGCTAAGGGTTTTACGTAAGAGCAGCCATGGAACGAATAGAGCAATTGGTGGAAAGCTGGTGGGTTTTAGTCTGTAAAAGTCTGACGTCCCCTCGTAAAGCGACCATGTCCGCAGAGCGGGAGAAGTTATTTGATAATTCCCCAACTATAAAATAGATATTATTGTTCCTTTAATCTATAAATGGAGAAAATAATATTTCTGAAAATCTAATAGGCATTGTTTAGAGGTTAAAGATTTTTCTACTCGTTATTTTTAATGATTACAAGTAACCTACAAAAAAATTCAATTATGCTTGTCAAAAAGAGTCGCAGATCTTGCAATGACAAAGTCTGAGCATGATCCGAACTTTATTAATTAAATACTAGCTTTTGTCCGCGGCTTCACCCGCGTCCATCTGATATAGCATGTGTCACTCAGGAATAAAGCAGCTTTCTATCGGTAAAAAAATGTTTTGCAACCGGACCAGTACTTCCAGAGATTACCTTCTACAAACAAAAAAATAAAATTTTTATCTCTTATAATACTAGCTGCTCCCAGCAGCTTCGCCCGCGTGATAGCAGAAAATTATCCCAAGGGAACATACTTCCGGGATAAAAAGTATCCTATGTCCTATTCCAGGACATGGTCTGTCCGTGTACCAAGTTTCATTAAAATCGGTTTTGCCATTTAGGCGTGAAGACGTAACAAACAAACAAACTCACTTTCACTTTTATAATATTAGTAAGGATTAGAGTAGATTTCGGAGAAATCTTACTAAGTGGTATTGAACCGTTATACAGGCTTTACGCCTAAAAAATCACGTAGACGTTGTTATCGCGATTTTGGAAACGAGCGTAAAAGTGGTGACTAATATTTTTAGTAGTAAAATAAATTAGCATATTTTCCTCTTATCAAATTGAAAGTGCGCACTTATGTACTTACTCAGGTGTTTATTATTTATCAATTTGAATATTGTAATGCCCAGGTTAATTGTGTCATCACCTAAGTGCAAACAGGACACTGATTTGTGAAATTAGCTGGGTTTTACACGGCGACTGTTTATTTTAGTCATCTTCCTTAAAACAAATTAATTCTTTACACCGCCTGTGTTCAACCTCAACAGACGTTCGTCAAATATATCAGTTTATTAGAAATAGTCCTTCAAATATAACGTTTCTTGTGGTTACAAGTATACTAAGCAATAAAATATAATACCTTTAATGTAGCACAGTTTCGAAGAATTTATTGTTGATATTTGCAACGTGGATTTATCTTCGGTAATATAAAACCTAATCAAATTAAATTTATAAGAGTGATTGCTGAAGGATACATTAACTTTTATGGATTTGAAAAAGAAAAATGGTAATGTGTTGACATTTTTTTAAATGTTTTTTTTTTTTATTTTGTCATAGGTACAGGAAAAGTGAAATTTTATCCTTTTGAAGTTCATGGTATTGTTTGTTGTTATTTTTAGCAATTAGTTATGGATAGTTGTCTGGTTTATCACTAGGGTTAGTGATTGTGAAATTAAGTGTTTGTGTTTATTGACATAATTTTGATAAACATTTGTGTTCATCAGTGTGCCTATGTTTAGATGTGCGCTATGCAAGCTATTGCTACGTTGGTAAAAACGTAATCGTTTCACATTTTTACGAATCGGCTTTTTATGCCAGTCCATTAATTAGCACTTTTAACAAACCATTGATTGTGCTAAATAATTGCAAATTACAAATACCTACCTAATTAGATATACTTAATAAAATTCGTCTGCGACTAACCACTAGGTTTTCGATACGAAAAATATTGCTTCTTAAAAACAAATCAATATTCAAACATCGTGTTCGATTTTCTAAAAATCTTAATTGGCTTTTAATACTTTATTATAATCTGTATAACTTATCCTCAACCACACTGGGATTGTTTTCAATTAATTAATTAATTTACGCTTATTTCCAACCAAAGCTAATTTGTTTCAATTTTCATTTTGAGTACTACGCAGTCACTTTGCCCTCGTAGACCCTACGCTACGGCCTACGACAGATGATCTATCGAATTCGGATGGCAAGCAGTACCTATTGAAATATAACAATGTAACAATTTTTTCTGTCTTACAAATCAATTTAACTTAATCAGCCTTATAATGTTCCCACTGCTAGGACTCAGGCTTCCACGCTGGTTTATGGAATGGGCCGTAATCGTAATCGATATCACATGTCTTTGAATTTTTGGTTTTTGGACGTATTTTTCTCACGATGTCTTCGTTCACTTAGTAATTTTAAGGTTTAATGAATTAACTAAATTATTTATTTTTTGCCCACAGGGAGCGCACGCGAAGGCGGATTGGTATGGCGCGGGTGCTCAGCAGAGTGCGACGCAGAAGACGGCGCGGCGGGTGCGCTCACCGACGGCAACCTCAACCCAGGAGACAAGGTAGACTTTATTTACTACATATTTAATACTTCACACATTCAAAAATTCATAGAGATAAAGGACGTACGTATAAACCTGCATTTGGTTTAACTCTTTAACTACCTAGCTACGTTACTCTCGCGTTTATTCCGCCAGGACCGCATTTCCACGACCAAATACTCCATCTCGTCAGTTCTTCTGATATCCATGGAGATTGAAAAGCTAAAAGAGATGGAGCATCCATTCGCAAATATACGAACCACGGCGAATAAGACGCGAAAGCACTCGTCGGACCAATCCGACCCGGGCAGTTATAGGGTCAAAGACTGAAATCAAACTCTGCCAACGTAATAATAGAGTTCAGAACTGTTTCGAAAACTCCTAACACTCCGGAAGTCAGGAATGTAATTTTTACTTATGCAGTAAAATCCACATTCCCTTGAAATAAGAATTAACCGGAGCCACACACTTACACAACATATAGGTATTAGCTCACCTGGACACTCTTTTCGTTGAAGACCTCTAAAAACAAAGCTATTTTATTTTGTGGAAAACTAACAGCCGCAGTAATGGCCCAGATCCTTGAAACGAACCTTCGTTCGTGTTCAATCCGAGTTTGAGGGAAACGATGAAAGTTTTCCGATGTTAGACATCACGAAATTGTAAAAGCACTTTAGACAACAGCTTAATGTTTTAAAGAAAAATCGAATCTGTTTCCCTGAGTGCTGCAGTGACGAGTGTGTTAGCTGCTGTGGTTTCTGGTTATTAACTGGACCATAAAGTTACCAGTTTACGACGCCATTGTCGACCCATTCTGATTTATAGCTTGAAGTGCACACTCGAAGGTACTATCTGTAACTGTGTGATGCACCTGTTATGTAGGTTTTGTCTAAAAGATTGCAGTCGTAAATTGAGGAAGGTCTATAAAACTGACATGCTATATATTTGAATATGCCGTTGACGGCGCGGCACGGCGCGATTGGCTTGCTACACTGCTTTTCGCGGTTTTGATTCGCATACGGAATAAATATTTGTAGGTCTGTCCTACAGATAGGTGTTTCGGGTGTCTTGTGTATGTGAGTTTACACGATACAGGACTAGTTCCTTGAGTGGCGCAACGATAAAAAAAATATGTTTTTAATTTCTTACTTGGAGGGAATTGCACTGGAAAATTCTTTTACAAGAAATTTTAAAAACCTCTTTGAAATGGAAAATCTTATTAGCTAAATGTCTCCCGAGGACATTCTTGAGAGGAATGATAAATTCAATAAAGCCTTTAATGTTTACAGTGTCCTTCTGTGTCAAAGTAAATCTTCTTAGCGGGCAAGTCGCGAGCTCTATGTATTTACAAACTTCTGCACTGAACCAGATTATTTGTTCTTTTTCACTACGTGATATTTTTCTTGAATCGTCTTTTGCGGGGACATCATACTCGTCCACTGTCGTTATGTGGACTTTATTTTCTTTGAAAACTGTCCCCATGAAGTGGTCAAGTCACTTAGTTGACTGTTTCATTGGGACTAAAATGCAAAGTAGGTTTTAGTCGTTCTGGGAAATCCTGATAATAGAGAAAGGGGTCGGGGGAGGAAAGCTCTTGGTCAATTGGTCCTAATTAAATAATGCCACACAAACACACATATTCCTATAACTAACAGTTACACGTTATGTCTTATACTAACTGATACATATTTTCTGTCACACTGTTATTCACAGATTACATCTTAGAATATTAGTTTGCATAAAACGAGTTAAAACAAATAATCCATTATTATCCTTTATACACAAATTTATGTATAAGCATTCTATAGTGTCAATGAAGCAGCTCGAAACCTATTTGCGGGCAATGCAAATATGTCCAACTCTGTAACAACTAACAAGTTTATTAAAATCAGTACAAATACCTACGACGTAGGGGTGCACATGCTCTAGCATTGGTTCGAAAAGAAGAGATTGCGAAAACTGCACGTTAGAACAAAACCTACAGAGGCCTTTTACCATGATGTTTTAAAATGTCAGTCGTGTGAGCGAGAAATAGGGATGGAGCTATACACCATTACACCCTATATAGCTCCTTCCTTTTAACAGTTCGGTTTAGGTCGACAAATGGATCGCGTTAAGAGCTCGTGGTAGAGCCTCTGGTGTATATTATTCATTTTCAGGAATACCTCTACGATAACCTTTTCAGATTTTTAATGTTACCTACCTACTAAAATGATGTTTTAATTGTATTACGCAGTTGGAGGGGACGGACGCAGCTCCGGACGACCCTGTTCACCTCAAGAGACGGGTGGGACTCTTCAGTGGGGTGGCTCTAATCGTCGGTACTATGATCGGTATGTCGTCTTTACTCACTATACCTGGGTAGGTAGATCTTCAGTAAACCAGCTCTGATATTCAAATATTATTTTGGTCTTGGCTCAGGTATTCCATTGCCCATGTTATTGTTGAATTGTAATGTATTCCGTTGAGTGTGACCCGACCTTTTGTTTCTGGAGGAGGCAATTATTTAGCTTGCAAAAGTCCTTTAATATATTTTAATCAAGATTCCAGTTTCTAAAGTCAATTAAAAGCTTGTTAAATGACAGATACGTACACTTAATATTTTAAGCTAAACTTTGAATGGGAATTAATACTTTAAATTAATGTTTGCCTACTAGACAATGGTTACAAAGAAATTTTATTCACTCAAAAACATATTCACTTCTATGAGGATAATAAAAATAAATGAAGGATTAAGTTAAGCGACAGTACCTAACGTAAAGAGAAATAACTAAAGTAATATTACTGTAAAATTAGCATTTAACCCTTCAGATACCGTCAATTAGAGACACAATAGTAAGACAATAGATGCGCGGCCACCGGTGGTCGCTTGGGGATTCATGAATTAAGCATTTCAAAAGTTGGAAGAGATTTCGATTCTTTTAAAGTCTTTATGTCATTGGTTATGTAGGTAGTTCATCTCCCATATACACGATAGTCCTTCTACCGTAATCTTAAAATTATATGATTAGCCTGCCTAGTACGCTTTTGTACTTATATTATTGTTGTAACTGTTATCTGTGTATATTCTTTTAAATATTAACTTCGCCTACAAAAAGAAGAGCGTTTAACATCATATCATCATGATATGTATGATGATAATGATATGTACATATTATGGTAACGGCGACTTATAAATAATTCTCCACGTGATTGTTTATTTCATGTTACCGTCACTCGTGCTTACCGCACCAGCGTCACGGGCATGTTGGCTCGCCGAAAAATTATTCAGATGTGCATCTGGCTCAAGATAAACATTTACTTACGCAAGATACGTAATTAATTATAATAATCCAAATAATTTATAATTAGTTCCCGTAACATTTAATTGAAATACGACGGGAGCGAGGGAAATGTATTTGCGTTTCCTCATTAGCTACAGCGGTTACGCATGTAGGTAGGTATTTTCATTTATTTTTACGTATAATCTGAAAAAAAAAAGTAAAATAGACACCACATGCATGCCGCGTTGTAGTCCACCTTCCAGACTGACCAGATGTTGAATACTACGGACGGTGTGTGTACCTAAACTTTGCGTTCAATCATAATAATTAAATTAACACGTCCAAAAACAAAAAAATAGACAGCAAATATATTTCTGTTGCAACGACGACCCACAAGTCGCACGTCTAAGTACTCTGATACATACAACGTGGAATTCAATGATGAGAAATGGGTGCTACTTGTTGATAGTAATAGGCTTCGGGCCAGGGATTTGTCATTGTTTTAGAAGATTGTTCTTTTTAAATCCACATGTCAACACTACCCGTAGCGCCGAGCATGAGACGTGCCAAAGTGCCAACCACGTGTGCATACAATGGTCGAAACAATACGGAGTACTCTGAAAAACAATAATAAATTAGATCTACTCGTAAAATCATAGCGTGAATTTTCCGTATCAAGATGAACATAACAAGTATCAGTTATCTATATATCTGATTACGCTCACGTCTACTTACGCACTTAGAATTGCAAATTTTGAACTTTTTACTATACCTGTTAGGACATTCTAATCCAACAGCACTTTATTATCTCCCAGCAACAAAAAATAAATAAATTGTGTGTGCAAAAATTGCATAAAATAAAGTTAAGTTTATTTTTACAGGTTCTGGAATATTCGTCTCGCCCTCTGGGCTTTTGGAGCGCACCGGCTCAGTGGGCATTAGCTTCATCATTTGGATGGCATGTGGCCTGCTCTCGCTGCTTGGTAAGTAGCACATATGAAACAAGACGTACCCACTAATCAATCGCGTGACTGCCTGAAGTACTTCTGTCATCAATTCGGTAAACTGCCTCAACAAGCAATTGTATTTATTTCTATCGGGAAGTTTAATGAGAGACGGGTGAGACTGCAAATTGATAGATCAAAGAATCTTGTCAACTTTTTTGCTTGCGACTCCAGTAATAGATTCAATTTTATATTGGCACTGTCGTAATTGCTTTGCTTGTTTTACTAGATACAGGTAGTTGACAGTAGCTAATCGTGGCCTGTGGCACGTAGGATTTCGTTTCGTTGAATCAGCGTGCTACTGTAATTAAATATGTTTATTACCTAAGTAAGACTAGTTAGGTCCATGGACATCAGAAGTTTATTTTCAATCTATACGTAGATTCGTATGTTTAGACCTAGGTAGGTACTAAGACCATAAAATGACTTTAATATCTACTACTTGCATTATATTGATGATTTTTTTTAGGAGCGCTCGCGTACGCGGAATTGGGAACGATGAACACGTCGTCAGGCGCTGAGTACGCCTACTTTATGGATGCGTTCGGAGGACCTCCCGCATTTCTGTTTTCATGGGTAAATACAATCAAATCAAATCACAAGCATTTACAACATTATACATCTTTTACTGTATTTTCTTTATTGCAGGTATCGACATTAGTACTGAAGCCGTCTCAGATGGCTATAATATGTTTGAGCTTCGCAAAATATGCAGTGGAGCCATTCGTATCAGAATGTGAGCCGCCGGTCAGCCTCGTCAAACTTGTCGCGGTCATTTCTATTGGTACGTCCACGATATCCGAACACCGCACAATTTATTACAGTCTTCAATATGCTTGATTAGAGATCGAAATAGACGAACTCAAATTGATATATAGCTAGAGTTAATTGAAGTCAATGAGATGTCGTCCGTTGGAAACCATAAATAGTAAAGTCTAATATACATTTTCTCTATTGCAGTAATGATATTAGCGGTTAATTGCTACAGCGTCAATTTAGCTACGAATGTACAGAACATCTTCACAGCAGCTAAGCTGGTGGCTATTGCTATCATCGTGGGTGGCGGAGCTTACAAGTTAATATTAGGTAATGCAACCCTATCACAACAGTGAAGCCCATCTTCACATTTGAGAGCTTTTATCCATCATCACGCGAGACGATGCCGTACGACGCGTTGGAGTCAGCTTCCGGGCTGACCTGATGCAGAATACTTCGAACCTTTAACACCCATCTACCTAAACTTCGCATTGGAACATAACAATTAAATTAACATGTCCAAAAAAAAAAACAGTTCATTATCAAATTAGATCACCATAACTGGAACTAGCTATTCAAGCTCGACATATCCATTACCTACCTTTTTCATTTTCCTAATGGGTTGTAAATATTTGTTCAAACACTGACGGTTGGTTGTTCGATATGGTGCAGGTAATACGCGACATTTACAGGAGCCCAACTTCGCAAGTAGCACGGCCACGCTGGGTAACATTGCCACAGCCTTCTACACTGGCCTCTGGGCTTACGATGGTTGGAATAACCTGAACTATGTTACTGAGGAAATTAAGAATCCATCCAAGTAAGTGCTCGTTTTTTCTTTCAGTTTAGTTTGTTTCTATTTATTTTCAAAAACATTTTATATCAGCACATCTACAGTGTAATCAAAATTTCATGTTATTTATTTGCCCTTTTTATCCCTAGATGCGAGAGAAATTGATTAATGTTGAAATTGAAACATGTTCCGTAAACAGCTGTGGCCTTACCCGCAGGCCAAGCTGGTTCATTTTCAAGTTCAATCCAATTTAGACCAAGGAATTTATCTAAGGCATGTGTAACTAATGTGGTAGGTAGGTTAACTAATTAATCGTTCTACTAAACTTATAGAAACTTACCGCTGAGCATAATAATCGGCATCCCTCTGGTGACGCTGTGCTACGCGCTGGTGAACGTGTCTTACTTGGCCGTGATGTCGGTCAGTGAGATGACTGATAGTGAAGCTGTGGCGGTCACCTTCGGGAATAGACTCCTCGGTTCTATGGCCTGGCTGATGCCGCTCGCTGTCACCATCTCGACCTTCGGATCAGCCAACGGAACATTGTTTGTTGCGGGAAGGTATGTGGCCATGACTTTTTAAAAGGAAGCTTGTTGACTTTAGACGTTCTTTCCTACATCATCCACCAGCTGTATGAGTACTTTTCTATTTCTTTCTTTCTCATTTCGTTTTAAAAAATTCACGTTCTTCGTTTGTGTTTTCAGGTTATGCTTTGCAGCGTCACGGGAAGGACATTTACTGGACATCTTATCGTACGTTCATGTTCGTCGTTTCACACCAGCACCTGGATTGATATTCCATGTAAGTAGAGTAAAAAAAGAATTCTACAACAGATAGGCTGATTGCAAATCAAGAGCTAAACTTAGTTAGTTTAACTTAGCACACATAGCTGAATTATTTTTTTATGCTCACATGTTTACCTTGACCTATACGAACAGTTTGCAGTCTGCACACATGTATAATAATTAGCTCAGCTACGGAAGTTTAGCCAACCTATTTTAGTTAAGTTTTGAGTTTGTTACCGGTGCTCAGATATTAGAAAAAAAAAAATATACTAACGTTTCTGCATCTTTTCAGTCTCTGATAGCAATGGCGATGGTGCTGTACGGAACCATAGACTCCTTGATTGACTTCTTCTCCTTTACTGCATGGATCTTCTACGGAGGTGCGATGCTTGCCCTAATCGTAATGAGGTACACCAAGCCACATGCACCCAGACCATACAAGGTAAGCTTATTACCATAATTTGTATAATAAGTAGATACCTTCCCGCATTAAGTGCCGCGGAAAAACTTATTGTGTAGTCTTTCTAACTCAAAGATTAACTGGCAAAGAAAGCTTTGGTGCATAAAGTCCGCCTATAAACCTACCACGGACAGCACGATTGGCGCAGTGATTCAGCGAATTGGCTGCTGCGCTGCGTGTCGCGAGTTCGATTCCCGCTCATAATTAATACTTCTATGGCGATATCGATATTTGTTTTGGGTTTGGGTATCCGCTCTAAAGCGTGTCAGACTTTTACCAACTAAAACTACACAGCACTGTTCTTTGCATTCCAGGACCACAGGTTTTCGTTTCAGAAGTCAACCCTTGGCCCCAGTAGGCCTCTGGATTTAGACCCCAGGTTAATGTGATTATATTTTTTAGGTGCCGATAATAATCCCCTACATTGTCCTACTGGTGTCGACGTATCTGGTGGTGGCGCCGATCGTGGACAAGCCCCAATGGGAGTATCTGTACGCCACCGCCTTCATCTGCACCGGCGGCTTGGTGTACGTGCCATTTGTCAAATGGGGCTACTCTTTGCCGTTCATGGGTATGCATTTGTTCATTGTACTTTTTTTATAGACGCATCATAGAGGTCTCCAGCAAGGTGGAATGACTTGGTTTGCTTGATGCGAAGAGTCACTAGCCGATATAAGTGCTAACCCTTGGCCATCCGCAGTAGTAGTAGTAGTATGATATGAGGACCTCCGTATACCAATGCACTAAAGTGTGTTACCAGTGTGTTGAGTGCGAGTTGATTCGAAACGACTACCGCGTTTGGTTAAGAGCTCATAAAACCAACTAGCACTAGACACTGTCATGTCTGCCTCGTGATCGACCCCATGTTTTGGATGGCATTTAATAAATACCTAACGAATTTTGTTTCAGACCAAATAACTGTTTTCCTGCAAATGGTGCTGGAAGTAGTGCCAACATCAACAACCTTCGAATATTAAGAAGTAGTCGAAGCTCGACTTTAAAGAAGCGATTGTGACAAAATTACTCGTCGATTTATTGTACCATATCTGAGTATTATTTGGATTTCGTACATTGTAAACTATTTTCGGTCCTGTTTCGCCTACCAACAAGAAAGTTCAAAAAGGTGATGTTATCAAAAGTAATATATTTTGTAACTAAATACCTCAATTTCTTGGAGGCGGTGATGAACTTAATTACTTAACTAAAATATTGTATAATTTTTTGACTGATAGGTATGTTCCTTATCCAAAATTATTGCCCACAATATTGTGTAAATGCAATAACTTTCTGTAAAATATAATTGTGTAATATCGTGTTAAAATAATGACTTAAAAAATTACATGGTATTTTGATGTTGGTGCAGCGTAAAGCTTTTTACATTTTTATTTTGAATGTTAAGAAAAAAAATGTTGTACTTATGAAATACTTATATTTGGTAATAAATAATGCAGTGTTTAAAGATGTGAAAGCCAATATTTTTTGCTATAACTTAGGTAGTAAAGACGTCGTCGTTCATTTCATTAGTTTGCACGAATCATTCCTATGGGGACAATGCATTTCGAGGTGTTGACGCTGCGCCATGTTGGATTGAAGTAAGGTGATCATAATAGTAACCGTTAATATCGATTGCGTCGCGAGGTGTGGGTTAAGGATAATGGTTCAATTACACGGTGCTTACGGCTACCCATTACATTTTGCTCCAGATATAACTTTATGTCAGAGTGACTTCACTTAACTGTGTCAATGGTCTACCTACTGCAATGGGTAGTTGAGTACATGTTGCAGTAAGATGGTTGAAGCTTTCTGTTCTGTGGTTGAAGCCGTAGTATAGCTATGTCCCTAGGGACATAGCTATAAGTCATATGAAAGCGGTTCATAATCATAACTATTTGTTTAGTTATATCTCTAGAGCTATAACTATATAAATCACGGTTTCAACTATTATTACTGCGCTACTGATGGAATCTTTTTTATAAGGTTGCTCCAGTCGATAATATCGATGGCTAAGCTTTATGTTGACCATATACCATTTTTATTCTAATAGAACACTGGTATTAAGATTTAAATCTGCTCTTTCGGAGGCTACTAGATCTTACTTAGATACATGAGGATAAGTTGTGTAAACTATTCTTAATTTTTTTTTCAATATACAGTGGGTAGCAAGAATGATACGTGGTATGCAGTAGTTCTCGATAAGCCTCGAGCCCTGTTCGCATCACTATGAGTGATTGTGCTAAACTCATAGTCTGTAGCTCATCGACTCATTCATAGCCGACCTTAGAAGTAATGACGTAGGTACTAGCAATGTGTTTTATTTTGATAATATACATATTTAATTATATTCGGTTTGCATTAAGTGTAATTCTTACAGGGGTAATATTAGTTTTGACGTACCTATTTGTTTAAGGTGCTGATACGCTAGGATTTTACCCAAGAAAGCATGTACTTATCTGTAGGTTGCCACTTTGTACAATCAATGTTATGCATAAGCGCCGATTGTACAAGAATGATTCTAAAAAGCGGCACAAAAGGCTAAGATTAATTACATTTAAAACGGAAAAAATCTCATCTATCTTGGGCGGATAATTTATCCCTTTTGAAAGACTAAAGTGTGTTAACAATAGTTTTTAAAAAGATTCAATGGTTGATGTTTGCGACCGGTAAAATTTGGTCCTATCATTCCTTACCGGGGCGAACGATACCAGCGACTTATTGAAGATATTTTTATATTTATTGATTGTATTATAATAATGTTTTTTTTTATTACTTATTAATTTGTATGAATCTTACAATTTAGGTACATTACAAAGAATTAGAAATTGTTTTTAAAGGTAATTTCGACAAGTTGCCCAATATTTTCGTTCCATTGTATTATCTAGCAGTTTGGACATTTTTAAGAGTACATAATTTCTGTAGTAACTAAATACTAAGCAAAAACGGGCACACAGAAAGTACACACCTAACGATGTGATATTGTTATGGGTAAAAACTAATGGTTTTATTTTTGTGTACAGAAAATATCATTAAAAAAACATACCTATACTTACATAATATAAATGTGTGTACTTATCTCTGAAAGAGATCAGAATTATTTATTGTTATATATACTACCATTGAAATGAAATTTTAAATAAAGACAAATAAACGAATTGGTCTTTTTTTTAACTGAAATCCTGTCTTGAAGTATGATTGTGTGATTAAATAATAAAAGACAATATATTTTTCAACAATTTATTGTTGTCAATAAACAAAGATCACAGATCTTTGAACAGTTCTATACCATTAGAAATATTTTGGCGGTAAAGAGCAGGTGGGCACGAGTATAACAGAACATGATAAAACAAAACATGCATAGAGAACAAACCTATTCTACATTGTCTATGTGTAGGATCATTATGCTAAAAGGCTTAAAATTAAAGAGGCTTTTATGTTTAAAAACTGTATTATTGTAGTAAATATACTATATTAATATGTTTTAACATTCAACAAATCCACTCATAGGTTCACGGTTACAAACTATCTAATCGACTCGCATAAATATTGACAGAATAGTACAATCAAGCAGTCAGTACATATTGCACAAAATAAAATTAGTGAAGTCACATTGCAAACAATAAAATATTACATGGTTGTACAACCATAGTGTCCGATAGGTATAGCGTTACAAAACAACGCTATATAGGTATAGCGTTAACAATAAAACTGTCGTATTATAAACTGTCTTATTTATTAAAACTTCGTCAAACCCTACTCAACATAATAATATCAGTTCACTATGCAAATAAGCCAAAATATTTCTTAAATGGTATGAATTGACTTAGATTCGCTTTGCTTTTTAAGGCATTCTGATATTCACATGGCATTATAATATACTATAACATTATATTACTTGACTATTTAGCTAATGGACTTAGAACCTAAGGTGCGGTTTATTCTTCATCATGTGCCTGAAACAAAGAAAAAGCTAATGAATATACCATCAGAAAAGTTATGAATCAATCACATTTTACATGCTTGCACATTATTGTCAACACGAACAGGATATAACGCGTTTGTTATAATTAACACCATATTATTATTATTTATTTACTAGTAAAAGGCGGAAAACTCAATGAAAACTTAACTCTACCATCTTGTAATGGCAAACTGCGCAGATGAAAAAAGACATTACAAATCGATAGAAATCGTTTTTTTTTTCTTTTGATTATTGTTGCTAAAGCTATCTGAAGTAAATTGTAAACCATTTTTTTACAAGGGCAACCATGAAATAACTTCATTATTCAGTTAAAAATAACAAATAAAAAAAACTAATGATAAATTAATTGAAACGATCAAGTCGACTCAAATAAAGAATTGGAACTATTAGAAACAAAAACATTGGAACTGATAGAAACAAAAAAAAAAAATAACGCATGGGAATAAGCCATTGTAGAAAATAGATTTCTACAATCATTTAACACACAATCTTAATTATGCGCACGTGCTATTTCAGATTGCTATTACACATACAAAATGTCAAGCAGTCACGAGTTGAGCAATGAGTTATATTGATTATTTAAGGTGTTTAATTAGTAAAACTGACATTAGTCGTCCGCCTGACCACAATTTCCGCTAGGGCGCGCATCCACTGTAGATAATTTGCAACAGTGGTAACGGCAAGACCACAAACATGTCTTTTAAGAATATAAATATAAATTTATAATTCCACTTTGATGAAAATGAAAGATCATATAAAAAGCGAAGTATAATTTATGGAAATAATACCGAATTACATACATCTATGAGTAGAGCCAAAAGTACCTATAGATTTGGCTCTTTAAATTTCAAGGTAATTCGTACTAAATTATTAAGGAAATAACAAACAATACGTACATGTCCAGTTTCTCCCAGAAGCCGAGGAGGACGGCGCGGTCGAGATGCCGCTTGGTGCGACTGAGGTTGAGAACGGTCACCGCCCACCGCGCCACGTTGGCGTCCAATTTCATCTCGTCGTATTTCAAGTGAAACGCACATACTGGAAACAAATACATAGTCCTGTTTAACTGACTCTACTTAGCTATCTAAAAAGGGTAGATTAATGAAATAAACTACTTTGTTCATCAGTTACAGATTACTAAAACATATTGTACACTTTTTTATTCAAGAAACATCCTTATTCTTGAGACATAAGAGACATTATAGAGATTTATCTATATTTTAATAAAAGATAAGCTCTGAAAGTTCAGCCTGGTTCGATTGCAAAAATCCAAATAGAAAAAAAAAACAAATAAAATAGTTTCAAAGAAAAGAATAATTGGTGCTTGCTACGCTATACTTATTTCGGTTATTGGACTCTATTGCCACTCAAAACCAAATTTTATTTCTCTTAACTCGATATTAATCCTGGAAGCTATTAAACTGTAATACACAGTACTACTCACTGTTAGCAAATATCTGGACGGGATTGCCATCCCAAGGCCACCCTTTGAACTGCCAAGCAGGTCCCTGAACAAAAACGGCAACAACGCGGTCCCACTCGGCTGCTGAAAGTCTGCCTGGATTGTCTACCACACGATAAGGTACCTGAAATCAATGACATACGATAGTTAGAAATTCCGCTGCGCTTGACTGGGATAGGTGAAATGTCTTGTCTAGAAAACTCGTGCCCACTTCATTAGGCCTCAAAGATTTTTACACCTAGGCTATGTCACTCAGGAATAATGTAACTTTCTACTGATGAAAGAATTTAAAGAATCGGTTCAGTAGTTCCAGAGATTACTTATTACAACAAATTTTACTTAAAATATACATATACTTTTTTTTTAACTACCCGTTACTGTCCTACTGCTGGGCAATGGCCTCCTCCAAGTACTTCCCGTTTTTTTTTCTCCAGCGCAGTCTCTAACCAGTCCTCGCGGTACACGTCCAAATCATCCCGCCACCTCTTTCTAGGCCTGCCTCGACGGCGCTTTCCATTAGTAGGAACCCACTGTGTGGCGACGCTTGCCCAGCGGTCCCTGTGCATGCGGCTGACGTGACCCACTCAGTCAAATTTGAGCCTGGCAGCCTTTTTGCCCACATCTATTATACCCGTTATGTAGCGCAGCGTGTCTTTCCGCATTCGGTCTATTCTTTTTACGCCCAGAATGCTGCACTCCATAGCTCTTCGGCAAACCAATTAATTGTCAAAACTTAAACTTAACTTACTTTGCAGTAAATCATACTCCGACAAACGAGCAGCATATCAACAGTATAATTAATATTCTGTGAGTATTGCGTTCGATGATCTACGGTTAGACAGGAAGCTGGCCTTAAAATTGTTGGGAAAAGTGTAGCCACAGTTACTTTGTGTAAACGTACCGTCATAGTAGTCGCGTTGTTGGGTAAGTCTCCGCTGGGACCTTTCCTCCTCTGTAACAGGACTTCATTTTCACGTGCTACGCCTTCAGCCTTCTTTTGTTCCACAGTAATGAATCTGAAGACAATGTTGTGATGTTATTGGCTAATTTATTTATTACTATTATAGAGAACTAGCTGTTGTCAGCGGCTTCGCCCGCGTGAAAATATAAAAATAGGCCTATGTTACTCAGTTACTTTTATATTGGTGACACCCGCGACCGGTCCTTAGTCTAACTTATCAAGCCATCATGCATACTTAGTATTATTAAATAGATATTTTCTAATATTATTGATAGGAAAGCGACGATTAGATCGACGAAAGCACGAGACAAGCGTCTCGTCTCAAAGTAACTTATTTATTCTCGACTTAAAAACCCCCAAGTGGTAGCCATCATGAAAAAGACTCGACTGGGAAAAATCAATCGATTGTCTGACAAGTTTTTGCCGAAATCATCTAATGAGATCTCCCGCCCTTGGATGGAGCGCGAGGATGTGTCAGACTTTTACTGACTAAAACCCACTTGTTCCTTCTTTACTTTGAGTTCCGGGCGCGGGGGTTAATTTTCACTTAACCCGTGGCCCGAGTAGGCTTCGACCCAGCTAGACCCCTACGATTTGCTGACATCCTGAGGCGTGCGTAAAACACTATGCGCCGTCGACGACTTCGGTTCGGTCCCGGACGGTTAACGGACGATTGCTCGCTGGAGTCTGCGTTTCTTAACAGCTACTCTCAACCAGGGGGTACTGTTTATGAAACTTACTTAAGATCCTGCAGGGTGTCTTTAACGTTATACATAGATAAGAGCGACGTAGTAGCTGCAGGTATAATAATGATGGGTGTGCGTGAGGGTCGCTTGCCGCCTGCGCCCACAGGTGGCCGGGCTGCCGTCACTGGCAGCAGCTCGCGACGCCCTGGTGTGCTGCCGCCCATCGATCCATTTTCTAGTTAAGATAATATAAATAAACATTAGTTAATGGTCTTAATAAAACATTTTTTTCCACTTTTTATTTTACAACTTTATCGGCGTGATTGATATACCAATATGTACCAAATTTTAGCTTTCTAGTGCTAACGGTCACTGAGAGTATCCGTGGACGGACGGACAGACTAAACAAACTATATCGATCTATGGCAACCGCGAAACTATAAGGGTTCCTAGTTGATTACGGAACCCTAAAAAGTTACAATTTTTATTGCACCTAAATAATAAACTTCAATAAGTTTGTTTACTGTAAGTTAAGTCGACTACTTGATTGATATGCTGGCCGAGTCTGTTTAAAAAAAAGGAATAGGAGGATTATCTAAATCCATACTAATATATTAATAACACATTTCATCCTCTTAGTAAGTTCTCGGGATAATAAAACGCTTATTACAGGGGTGAAGTCAAAGACAAAAGCTATTTTGAGAATAAAATCATAGTTTAGTAATGAGTTACGGCATGGTTGGCGCAGAGGTTGAGCGATTTACTGCTACACTGCATGTAGTGGTTTAGATTTCCGCACGGAACAATTATTTATATGGCTTACAGATAGTTGTCCCTGGTCTGGGTGTCTGAGTTTACATGTTTGTGAACGCACCCACGATTAGAGATGGGCGGTGGGTAAAAACCCATCGGGTATTTACCGGGTAAATACCCAATTTGGGTATAAACAGGGTTTTTACCCGGTAAATACCCAGAACCATGGGTATAAACCTTTGACACTTTTTGGGATGATTTATTAAATAAAGTTCTATTGCTAAAAAAGTATAAAAATAAAAATGTCCAAAAAGTAAATACCCACCATTTGGGTACTTACCCAGGTAAAAACCCTGCATTTGGGTATTTTGGGTATTTACCCGGTAGAAACCCATCTCTATCCACGATACAGGAGCCATTAATAGGGTGGGACAAGGTTTCTTAAAAAAAAAGTTATTATCGATAAAAACTAGGATGAGAATACTTACGCGGCATTTGCCGAGGATGGTTCGGTGTTTGTGGCGCGCGAGCAGCGGACGGAGCGCTCGGTCCCTCAGTCACCGACTTCAGTGTCATACCATGATAGGTACCCATGGTATCGATTTTGAAGCCCTCCGTTTCTGAAACAAAACAATGAAGACACATAAAGAATACATACCACCAAAGATTTTATTTAAAAAAAAATGCAAATGGTAGCATGACTGCCAGGGAAGTAATTTAAGATTAAAACATACCTTCTTTTTGCCTAATAAACCTTTCCTGATCGTATCTGTTGTACTGTGTCTGCTGCTGTGGCAGAGATGTGGGTGGAGGCATGACGATGGGCTGTGGCCGCGGCACCCCTGGCCGGCCCTCTTCACGTGCTCGGATACTGCCCAGCAGGGCCAGAATACTCTTTGCAA
Source organism: Mythimna lalbum (assembly GCA_949319445.1). Taxonomy (NCBI): domain Eukaryota; kingdom Metazoa; phylum Arthropoda; class Insecta; order Lepidoptera; family Noctuidae; genus Mythimna; species Mythimna lalbum. The sequence goes on along the minus strand of OX439346.1, from coordinate 15,121,428 downwards.
ACATCTGGTAATGTAATAATTTACGTTTAATGAACTTATCTATACAAAAAAATAAATTAAAGTTTGGATGTAATATAAATACAATAGCTTTTTACGAAATGCTTATGATAATACTAAAAATCAATTACAATTTATATTTTTTGTCTGTTTATTCTAGCTAATCTCTAAAAAGGCTGGACCAATTTTGGCAGGCGTTTCACTGTCAAATATGTGATGATCTAAGGAGCAAGACTAATTTTAGGCCGGACGCACACATTCGGTTTCCGGATTAGGTTTCCCGATCAGAAACCAAATGTGTGCGACCGGCCTTCTTGTAGAATAAAAAAAAATAAAAACCATGAAATTATATCTATAATATGTAGGTATATATTTAGAAATATATAAGTATGTTTATCAGTTGTCTAGTACTCATAGCACAAGCTCTGCTTAGTTTGGAACTAGATGGCATTGTAGAAATTGAAACATTTTTATTTTTTTTGTTTTGTCCAAGTGCGAGTAGGAGCGTGCTGTACAATATTAATATTGAGTAAAATGGCTGCAAAATTTACATTTCTTGCTTACAATTGTTGCAGTGGCAATAAAAATACACTTTTTGTGATCATCTTTGCCTCTTATGGTTTATGAGATACAGTATGCTAACAGGCAGAAAGATGGACAGAGGGATAGACACCAGAGGTTTATTTATCCCTTTGACATCTTTCAACTAAGGAATTCTAAAAACAATATAACTCTTGAGAAAGGCCTTTCTCAACCCAAGTGAATGGTTTTTATTGTATGGTCTTATATAAATTTTGAGATGATGTAAGATGAAAAGCACTGCCTTTGAGGTAGAACTACATTAAGGCACATGCCTTAATGTAGAAGAACATATCCATACAAACCTTCATTCTCTATTTACAATCCTTTAGGGCATTATTTTCAAATATAGGTACTTTTGCACTATATCAAGAACTTCAAGCTTTAGATTTATATAGAATTAATTGTTCTTGTGATTAATCAGTCAGTGAGAAGTATTTATAAAATAAATTTTTGATCTGTAAGCTTTCTTGAAACTGTTGGTTTTCCAATTATTCAAAATTCATTGCACATTTCATAATTATAAATACAATAAAATTTCTTACCTTTCCATTGCTCTGTAATACTGTTGTTCTAGTACGCCACTGTCTTTCTCGGCTGATAATATCTTTTGTAAGGTCTACATCATAATCGAGAATAGCTCTGAAGTCTGATCCAACAACTCCCAGTGTGTCGGAATAGTCGTTACTCTTGATTGTAGTCCTCTTTTTAGCTAGACGTTTTGCTTTAATTGCAGCAATCTTCTCCACAGACATAGCCTCCGATAAAGACCTTAATAAAAATTTATACAATTTTAATTCAGTTGGCAGTTTTTGCTAAACTACAAACAGGTGCTTTGTAAATCTTCTAAAAACATTGGATAAGTCAGCTCATATCCAATAAATAAATAAAACTAGATGTGGCAAAAATTTCAGTTTATTTGTAATGCTTCTGGTTCCCGAACCAAAATTGTTGCCACATAGAGTTCAGTCTCGTTATTATACTCGTTATTACTGCTTACTTGATATTATCAACTGTAACTGATGCTTCCTTTGGTGCATCCAGTCTGGCAGCAAGTTGTTCTCGTACTTTTTGCACATGTGTTTCCTCAATACGAGGTTTCTTCGCTGCAGATTCGCCTCCATCATGATCATGACTACGTTTGACCTACAAACATATGGATGGGTTATTTCATCTGTATTCGTTCAGAAGTACTTTAATAGAAAACCAAAAACTACCCTTACCTGTGTTGGGATTTCTAAGGGGGCACTTTTATCAATGGATGCACAAGTTGCAGTTTCTCCATTGAGATATGCCAATAATTCTTTACGATCTGGACGACGTACGGCAGGTATGTTTGCAGCCTGTAGAAAATTAGATAGTCACTGCATATTCATGTTGACAGAGTACCACACAAGAAGTAGCAGTACTTACAGCTGCCTGTCTGACATAAACTGGATGCGGCAGTAATATGTTTTTGAGGATGAAGAGAAGACATTCCAACGTATAATATTCCTTATCATTACCTTCTTTTCCGGAACTAAAAGTTGTAAATAGGTTGTTATGAAATCGGACATTGTATCAATTTTCAGTATGTTGTAAATGAAAATAACCATGTGATACATACCCCCACATAAGATAGTTAGTTTTAACATTTTTGGGCCACGAGAATTCACCAAATATAATTTGATTATCACGTTCAATTATTTCTTTTTTGTTTACGTTGTACTGTCGCAGTAAACTCAGCGGGTCGGCCATGATTACCTACTTCATTCACTGCTGCCGTTTTCACTGTTCAAAACAATGAATGTAAATCGCAATTCAGTTACACAGTACGGTTTATAATGAATAATACAAAACAAATTAAAATTGTGAGCCAGATATATTAAATCGCACGTCCATATTTTACGCAAAAAGTTGATAGCGATACACATCAACACACATTGTGACACAATTCCGCCATTGGCCACAGACGAATAATTTAAAAATATTACACAGATATAAAAGACTCAAGGATTGCCAAGGATCTTGGATAACGAACTAAAAAAAATTTTGGAAAGCGCACTTAGCGTGTTATTCCACTATGCAATGGTAGAAATATAATGTTCCGGTGTTACATCACCCTCGGCTCTTTCAGTATATTACAAAGTATCAAAGTTTAATAGTGCTCAGCACTTTGGGATCTAGACATGCGTCAGATATATCAAAACGTATTCAAAATCCAATACCAGTTACAAATCGATATCACCACAGTATCACAAACTAGAAAAACCGTTTTCACGTAAACTAAAGCAAACGCAAAACTTTAGGTATTTGAGAAAGACAATGGGTGCACGAACGCCGGCGTTCACGTGGGGCTTAATGAAAAGATAAAATATGTGCATTTTGACTATAACCGTGTGTATCAGTGTGTATCCTGCATTGCAGTTCACAGATTATATTATCTTTTGTTTCAATCAATGAACATAGAGTCCGTCTACTGAAAGCGTGACCTGAGAAAAGGAGGTTGAAACCCAAAAATTTGAATATGGTATTATTGAAATAGTAGGAGAAAAAAGTTTTGGTACTTGACTATTTTTTTATATAATTATGACGATTGTACAATAGTTGTATAAGAACTTAAAATTGTGTAGATTTATTTATTGGTAGATGTATGGTAAAGGTTAATAATACACAAAATGTTAGTTATTATTCCAAATTTATTTTATCTGTTCTCTAAAATGCCTTATATAATATTCTTTATTTACAATTTGGCATTTTGGCCTTCCGACAAGAATACCAAGAGCACAAAACTGCGATAGTCAAATAAAATAGTCATCATCATTCATACCGTAAAAATATCTAGTGGTCAGTCAACAATGATCAAGATTATAGTGTCACACTAACTTAAAAATCCAAGATCGAGTATAAACAATGTTGTTTTTCTTAGAAAACAACTTCTTTCTCTTCTTGTTTTTGTTTAAACTCACAGATGATAGTGTGTAGCAGCTTTCGCACATAACTTTATGTTGTTTTACCCATGATAAAGCAGTTATTGTTGATAAATAAATATCTGTTTCAAAAAACTGACAATTGCACTCATAGACTTAGACGTGATTTTGGCGGCAAAATAATGTTGCCACTTTATTAAAAAAAAAAAACTCCAGGTTACGCTTTCATTAGACAGACTCTAATTGATTTGCAAAGTGCTATAAAAAGGTACAGAAATTGATCAAAACGTTTTTTTGTGATGGTTGCCTTTATTTTCAAACAAAAAGAATCAACATTTCTCTTCAACAGTCATGTCATCTAGTGGGTTTTATTTCAAAACTTTAACTACTTTTCTCTGTAATTGGGATAGATGGCGCTGACTGCAACAAATTATAAATTGTTTTCTAAACATGGCTGCCGGTCGAGTCTAATGATATTTTTTGTGAATTCTGCCCTATTAACTAATTTTAAATCAAATCAAAACTTTGTTATCGGTGTTAATATGACATAGTAGTTACAGTTCCAATAAAATGACTTCCACTCCAAAGACTGACAAATGCGGACAAGGTAAGTTAATTCTAACATTATGCTTTTCATTCTGTAGTAATTTATTATAGTTTTTGTTCATCTGTTTCTCTAGTTCTATTTATATTTTCTAACTCAATGCACACGAAATTGAACCACCTAACTTACGTAAATTAAATTGTAATTATACTTTTGTAGCTCTGTTATATTTTTCGTTAAGTATTTTATAGAAATTAGTTATTTTACAAATTGTATGGTTAGTGTATGTAGGTACTATTCGAAGTGTAGTAGGTACAAGCTTTCAATACTTACGTCTGATGTTATTTTGTAATTTTGTCCTCAATTAGAATGAGCTGTATAAAACTCTCAAAGCAGTTAGAAACTTTCTATCTGAGGCAGTTGCAGTGGAATCTGTCTTGAGTGCTCATCACCAGATTTTAGATCATTGTTGCGTTGTTGTCAATGGGAAATAAAATATAAAATCTGCTCATACTCTTTATTTGGACAGCACATAGCTATTCATACTACGATTTTAACGAATTATTATACACTTGCTTAAATCATCAATTAAACTATACAAAAAAAAAACTATTTTGATTGATATAGGTACTCAACTTTCGCTTGTTTCGATATTAATTACGAGAAAATTAATAAATGCTAGTAAAAAAAATATAGTTTTTAGTAGAATGTGTGTCATTCATAACATGATCCTAGTGACGTAGGAAGTTATGTACTTCATATTTCATTAGAAAATTTGTAATATTGTGATATCATACCTTGTTGATAATTTTTGTGTTTGTGTAGTAAGTAGGTACCTATATACTTTCTTACTTGTACTCACAAATCTGTTTTCAATGCCTATTTATGGTAATTATTTGTTGTTTTGGCAAGTAATTTACTATATCATAACATTAATATGTTACAGTCAATGTTTGATTGACTTGTGAATAAAAGTGCTGTTCATTTAATCTTCACAATTAAAAAACCTTTTATCAATAAATTGACCCACATTTTTGATATTGTTTAATCTCATCAATTTCAGTTTAATTTCTTTTTTCACAAGTGTGACTGCAAAGCATGAGCACTGCTGGGTCCCAATTCTGAGAATTGCTAATGATTTTTAAATTTAAGACAAAACTCCTTTTAAATGTTATTTCTCCCAGTCCACATTTTTTTTAAATTTATTTCTACTACAAAAGTAGAAAAAAAATGTGTATGTAATTTGTATAAAGGCAAACAAGTAAAATTGTCATTTAATATTAATTAAACAAAGAGAACAGTAAAAGGAAATACTAGAAGGAAAGTTAATAAAGTTATAACAACAATAATCATCATCATTTTGCTATAAACATATAGTAAAGTCAGAATGACAACATTACAACTGTCTTTAAAGTCCAGTCAAATTAGACCAAAAAATAGGGTTACAATAATTTACACCCAGCTGAAAATTTGTAGAATTGAAAACACCATCATAAATGAAACTTAAAAAGTCCTCATCAATCCAACACGTGGAAAAAACAAAAACTTTATCATCATCATCATCAGCCTTTTTAATGTTCCCACTGCTGGGACTCAGGCCTCCTCTCTAGAAGACGGAAAGGCCGTAATCCACCATGCGGGCCCAGTGCGAAAAAAAAAACTTGAGGTCAAAAGGCAAAAACAATTTTTTCGCTATTTTTTGCAAAACCGTCCAATTTATCATAATATTAGCTCAGATAAAAATTGTAGATCAGATAATTATCTCCAAAAATGCCTAAATACTTTTTTGCCTAAGTGGCGCACGGTTTCCTAAGAGCACAGCGCTGTGGGAATGTTTGAAAGAGTTACCGTAGCCCTCGTAAGAGGCGTCTAAATGAACACAGGACATACAATACACTTTTAGTAAAATCCTGACAAGCTCTCACTCCACCCGGAGCAGAAGTAATTTAATTTTGATTTTAAAAAAACTGAAACTTATTTCCCCATTTTAGGTTTAGGGCTTGGATATTAAAATACTTCACATCCAGGCGAAGCTACAGGTAGAAGTTAGTAACACTACAAATATCACTTTGATTAACATTTTGTGTCACAAAGTATACTTTTAACCCTTCAGATACCGTCAATTAGAGACACAATAGTAAGACAATAGATGCGCGGCCACCGGTGGTCGCTTGGGGATTCATGAATTAAGTAGAAAGTTTTCTTAATTAGAATAATCATTTAGTTGACATGCTTAAAAGAGTTTGAATTTAAACTGTTTTTTTTATTCCCTCTCATTTAAATATAATATGTTGTTTTTCAATATTCATAGTATAGAAGTTATAGTTTATAGGTAATTCCCTGCAGTATATAATAAGATCTTATGTTGTCCATTTTCAAAATCATCATTATTGAGAACATACAGGGTAAATGTAAAGCATTCAGTAGTTAGCAAACCGATACGCAATATAAAGCAAATATTTATCCGTTGATCATTTTTTGTAAATATTTAATTTACTATCAGGAATTTGAAAAGATCTAGTCTAGAAATGAAACAATATAGGTCGAATTAGTTTGAAATAATGTCCCAAACTTAAAATAAAAGAAAAATCAAACTTGTTTCTAACAATTTGAACTGTTTTATAAAATAAAATAAAAATACTTAAATAAAAACTTTTACTTTTTTTATGGTGTACATACGTGTTTAATAAATAACTCTTTTCTGACCCTGATTGTAATTTTGTAATGTTACTGGGGCTGCCAAAAATCTGGACAAATTTAACATGTCATCTTGACATATGGTATTTTGGTCATGAGTCTGAAAAAAAAAATGTGGAACAAAACTTAAATGAAAAGCCTATTCTGATAACCTTAAGAGTCAATCGACGAGCACTGCATCCGCCGTGGCAATTTTAGTTCCGTCCCACTTTTTGATTGGATCCACTAATCGACTCATCTATGAATTCGTATCATTGGTACTAAAACTTCGTTAGTCTTTCTTACACACGCAATTTTGCTTGTACGTCGGTGAATAAATATTAATAATTGTGGAACATACCTGTCTATTACCACCTTACAGATTAATTTATTAAACCCCAAGCGAACACCGGCGTTCTATCTTGTATCTCTAATTACAGTATTCGAAACGTTAAATCAGATAATTTCAGCTGATAGATGTCCACTGTTGAATATAGGATAGACCTCTACTAAGTGTCGCCACAACGACCGGTCCTGTGCATCTCTCATCCATCGGATTTCACCTTGTGGGAAGCATTCCTACGCTGCGCCTTCCGGTACGTGGTTGGCACTACAAAACCTTTCGGCCCCGTCAACTATCTGTTCTGTGAACAATTTACCCTAGTAATCTACCCATTGCCACTTAAGTTTGGCGAGTGTTCGTGCTATGTCGGTAACCTTGGTTCTCATATTCTTTATTCACAATCTTTATTGTACACACAACTTTTATAAAACAATAAAAATAGGGCAGCTCATATACACAGGCGAGCTTAACCCACAATTCGGTTTTCTTACAGCAAACCTTATATAAATGAGAGAGAAATTTTGCACTTGAGGATAATAATTATAAATGCTCAACAAAATTAAGGCACATTAATTATTATTTTCGTACTTAAAATTAAAAATATACTTAGGTACTAAACACAATATCTAAACATAATAATACATACAAAAACCTATAGATACATAATATCTATGGGTCATGTTGACAGGAAATGTTCCCAAATTCTTCCTCTGAGAACCTCCAACTAGGGGCTAAGCCCTCAATGTGCCTGGAAGAGAATTCCAGAATGATAACGATGATGAGCAACAAGGCTCTCCTCTCGGAACAAGATACTCAAAGCGTTCTCGAAGATACAAGGGGAATTAAAAGCAGAAAATGGAAAGAACGAGTGTGGCAATCACGACGTTGTCGAATAGGCAGCCACTTCAATTGGCTTCGAAAATCCGACACATGGTTGTACTTTCGAGTACACAAATTCTGCAGACGCTGCAGCTTGTCAAGAAGTTCTGCAATCGCATCAATGAAGCAGACATTAGTTTAGTCTAGAAGAGGTAGAAGAAGAGACTGAGTAAGAGTAACTTTAGTTGAGAAAGGCAGGAGCTTCTGGAGATGGATTCGCCTACGGCTGGTTCTCCTACGGATATCTTTATTCCTGATACGGTCAAGCAAGGAAACTCTGAGTTTTACCACTTACTTAATTAATAATAAAACATAGTATTACTAAAAAATGTAATTCAACTTTAGAATTATGCAATGTTGTCGAGTCGGCGGGTGTTGTGTAGATTCAAAGACTAGATCTGACCTGATCGTCATTGTGGTCCTCTAGTATGTCTAAATGTTTTGCAAAAAGATATTGGCTAGGAGGAAGAGAGAAGTTCTTTATAGTCAACCAAAGCAACAGCTGGTCAAGGCTTGGTTGACTAAACGACAGAATCTTCGACAAAATTCAACTTGCAATTCAACAAACTCATCTATTACGGGGATACCGTTTCTCGTTTTTGTTCGGGTGACGGACTTCTTCAAAAACGAATTATTTTACTTTTATTACCTTTTACCAGCATCTTCACCTGTTTGATAATCGGAAATTGTCCCAAAGGAACATACGAGCTACCGAAATTTTCGGAAAATTTCCGTGTTTACGCAAAAGGCAGGAACACAGCTGGGTTTTATTAAAAAATAGTGATACGCTCTGCACTTCAAAAAGAAGAAGGGAACATTTTCCCGGAATGAAAAGTCCTATTTCAGTACATAGTCTATCCGACGAATTTAAGACCTGAAGAGATAACAGACACACAGTTGTTTTGCATTTTTAACTAAATAGTAATACTATGTAATCAAAACGATACCAACCCTTATACACTGATTATATTATTAGACAAAATTAAAAACAAATATTATTTTTTGTTTAATTCATGAATCCCCAAGCGACCACCGGTGGCCGCGCATCTATTGTGTTACTATTGTGTCTCTAATTGACGGTATCTGAAGGGTTAAGTAATCTATACTTCTATACTAATATTATAAAGAGGTAAAATTTGTAAGTTTGTAAGTTTGTATGTAGGGGGTAATCTCTGGAACTAAAAATCCAATTCTAAAATTTTTTTTACTGGCAGAAAGCTACATTATTCCTGAGTGCTATAGGCTATAAATTGTTTCTATAGCATGTATATTAACCGAGCTATCACAACTTTTGTCTAGCAAGTCGGAAAAAAATACCTCATAAAATAGAATTATTTGCGTGCGCTGCCTAAACAGTTGCTTAAAATTAAAAATAATGTATGGCTACCTGGTTCGTCTTAATTATTTCTACAAAAAAGTCCGCGGTACCATATCTCTATCTTTTATTTTTTATCTTTTATACTTCTTTTATTGCATTAAAAATTTTTTTTTTCGGCATACTTACGTTTGGTTGATTATTTGAGCAACAAAATATTAATTTTTATGACAATAAATTATTTCAGTATCACAAGAACATTATACAGATAAGATTTGCCATTTACAGCATAGCAATTGGTCATACAGTTTCGAAGATAATATAAAATAAAACTTTCATTGTGCAGACGTTTTACCTATTTTTTTTTATGGTGGGCAAAAATCATCTTATGACAACCCCCGCCCTTGGGTGGAGCGAGAGATAGTGTCAGACTCTTACTGACTAAAACCCACCCCGTTCCTTCTAGCCTTCAAACCAGGGCACGAGTTCCCTTTCGGATAATACTGGACCCGGTAGGCTTCGACCCAGCTGGGCCTCTGCTGTTGCTGACAACTTCTTGAGGCGCGCGGGAACAGTGCGCGCCGTCGACGTCTTGGGCTCGGTCCATTACCGGACGATCGGACAGCAAGCTACCCATGGCTCGCCGTCCGTGAGCCCGCGTCTACGGTGGCCGGAAATCGGGATCGGAATCCCGGCGGCGGCGGCGGGGGCGCCGTTGCCTGATGCGGTCTGCCTCCGCCTTTGCTAGCATTACTGCTTCGCAGAAGGAGGCGACCGCCTGCCATTCCTCCTCGCTTAGGACCATGGCCTCAACCAGAGCCCGCCGCGAGAGGTGTCCGCCGCCGATCGCCCCCACGAGGGCACGGCGATGCTCTGCCCAGGCAGGGCACACCTCGACTGTGTGCTCCACCTTGTCCTCCGGGCGTTCCGCACAGTGGCGACACTCGGTCGTCTCTTCCGCTTTAATTCGGTGCAGGAACCTCCCGAACTTGCCATGTTCGGTGAGGACCTGTGTCATGCGGAAGGTAAGGACGCCGTGAGGCCTTTCCAGCCACGCCTCAAAGAGGGGACTTACCGCCATAATAGTGGCGTGCCCAACGTTTCACCTATTTGCCCATAGATGGCGTTCTGCAATTACGTAATTTTTCTGAATCGCGGTGTTAAGACTTTCTGTGGATTGATGACCCTCTCGAATTATTATGCCCACGTTGTCGTTAGTTGGAGTTCTTCTGTCAGTTGCTTATTGGTTTCGGTTGTTTCGTTCGTATGGTTGTTGTTGATAGATACCTCATAATCGAAAATATCGTAATTTCGTTGTACGTTTTTGTATGTTCGTAGTTTCGTACTTCGTTCTATCATAATAATCGATACGAGTTATTCGATATTACGATTGTTTTGTTTTGTAAAGGCGGACGGTGTTCGAGTCGCTCTCCTTTTGTTCATAATTGTTTTCAAGTCTGTGCGTAGTTTGTTGAGAGCATGTCTAAAAGGAAATCTCAACTGTCCCGGCAGACATCACAGACAAGAGCCGCTCGAGTACGCCGTACGGAAGAATCTGCCCCTGAAAATGAGCAGCGCCTCTCGAGAAATAGAGAATATATTTCGCAAGCACGCGCTAGAGAATCTAGCTCCGAGCGCTCACAGCGCCTCGCTAGCCAAAATGTGAGGACATCGCGGGCCCGTGCTCGAGGAACTAGCACTGAACGTGCGCACCGTCTATCTGAGTTAAGGCAGCATGTCTCTGAGACAAGGGATAGGGAGACTAGCGCTAAACGCTCGCGGCGGCTTGGTAGGCAAAATGTCATAACATCGCAGGCCCGTGCTCGGGAATCTAGCGCTGAACGTGCGCAGCGTCTATCTCATTTAAGGCAGCATGTCTCTGAGACAAGGGATAGGGAGACTAGCGCTGAGCGCTCGCAGCGGCTCGCTAGGCAAAATGCCATAACATCACAGGCCCGTGCTCAGGAATCTAGCGCTGAACGTGCGCATCGTCTAATCGAGTGTAATCTTATTTTAAAACAAGAAATTTTCCGCGGACGAAGTCGCGGGCAGAAGCTAGTGTTAACATATACGAAAACCATTTAAGTACTCTTTTTACTAATCACCAAACTTTCTTACAGTGTCACAGCGAGTCATAATAAATAGTGGTTTTCATCGGTAAAGTAAACTTCCCCATATTTATGTTTCACTTTTCCTCTATTCTGTGTGATGCATTGATTACATGACAAACACTTTTTTTTGTCTATGCAAAAGCATTTAACCAAGCAGTGTTGAATTTAGTAAGAATTTTTGATACATAAAATAGTCGCTTTACTGCCCGTTTGAATGCGGATGTAAACATTCTAATGCTTTTACAGTATTTGGCAGCAAATATATCGTATCAGTCGTCTCAGATAGCTTCGCTGAGGTAGCCAATACTACAATGTCTTTTTCAATTCTCAACACCGTTTTATCGAGATCGCACCCGTTTTAATGATTCCACTAATTGTCCTGTTGGGTAGACACTTATGATACAAAATTACACCAATTTTACACCACTGTGTCTACTCTGAATTAATTTGCGAATAATTAAAACAACTTTATAAAAGTACGTCAAAAGCTCATCGAGAAACACTATTATGTTGGATAAATTCATCGTTCATAAACTTATAAAAGACAGGATTGAAAATGTTTTACTGATCGGCACCGACCGTGGTGGGATGGACAATAATCCTATCTGAAAACAGTAACGGAATCACGTATTCTTAATGGGGCTATTAAAATGTGACATTCTTGTGTCCAACGTTGCTGGCAGAGACGCGAGATTATTGAATGCATTGCGTTGTCTCGCACCACTAATGATAATATTTCCGAGGTTTTATAGCTAGACTCATTCGTTGGTGCTTGTGAATTAGGCGGTTCCTTTTAATGGTAAGAAAGCGTGTGTGCCTTGCCATTAACAGAAATAACATAGGTACCTGCATTCAAACTTTCATCCCCCGTTTATTTATTTTCAAAAGTCAGAAGTCTTAGGTCTTAGGAAACCTTATGAATAATATTTCCTGCTTCTAGTTATACAACCAGCAGTTTCAGTCAATGAAATAATAAATTTAAGATTGTTTTTGTAGGTTCAATTGGAAGCAAGGTCTTTTTGTTTGTCTAATATTTGGCCAGTTACTCTTTTTTAAGGCGTAGATAATAAAAGTTCAATAACAACTCACTCCTAATGTATAAGTGATTTTAAATGTATGGATAGTTGTCGAGATTGTTTAGTACAAATATTTATAGATGAGTAGCACCTAAAATTGGCGACTATAAAACATGGGCCTCCCAATGATATCGTTACAATGCACGATAGAATGAACAAGCTCATCGACACAATGCTCGATATAGTCCAGTTTAACCCGCTATTTGGATTTACGAGCAAGATATTCAATAAGAGTAGTGACCGTGAGCCTACTCTATTGACATCTATCCGATCCGTATTGTCCCACTGCTGGGCATAGTTCCGCTCTGCATTTCACACAATCCAGTCCTCAACGAATGTGGGCCGGTTAGTTAGCGGCTGTTAGTCAGAAAACTGCGAGACGTCTTTTACTGTTAGGCTGGCGAATCAGTTTTTACAACTATAAGTCAAATCGTCGCATGCTTATTTTTGATTTGAGTATTTTAAGCACATTAATCGACTGCCTAAAAATGCAGTGTAGATTAGAAATTATTAATTGCTTCTAGTCACGCACATGAAAAAGTATGTTAACCGTGTAGAGTTGTAGACAACACAAAAAGTAAATGGGACGTTAATTAATAGTAAGTTATTTCTGTGGTACAGTTTAGTTTTAGTAAATCGAATGATAGGCTCTCGTGTCCATAATAATTCAAAGAACATAATGTAGTCCCTGTGCATAGACGTTGATGGCGAAGCAGTCACGGACGCAGCCTGGACGTGATTGCGGTCATACAACCTCGTTTTGCTCATAAGAGAACAACGTACTGCGACTGTTATTTCCTGTAACCGTTGTAATTAAAATAAATGTTTTGGTTTCCAAGCTTCACGGTACATTGTTATGAGAAGAATACGGGATAGTTTAAATGACAATGATTTTGTCTACACTGAAAGGGGCTTCTGTTGATCTAGCTATTTATTTCTTTAAATTCAGCATTAACCTCTTTCTATTTTTCTTAATAATACACTAGCATCCAAAATTGTAGAATCGAATCAATTGGAGCTTTTTTCACTCCATGCAGTCTAATTTTGGGCGACAGACTAATTCTTTCTCCTGAATCGACAGACAACAATGAGGGACACCTCATTGTTGTACGTTCTGAAAAGTAAACCTCCATTTACTACGTGACTTGTAGTAGTTGTAGTATGACGGTGCCACGTGCCTTCGCAGTTGCTGCGACATCTGGTTTGACCATTGACCATCTCTTTAAGCTACGGCTATTTCTCTTTGGCCTTTCATTTTACCTCTCACAAGTTTCAGTTTTATCAGTATTTCTAACAATTTGATCAAACACATTGGACAGGCAGAGGACAGTTTACTGAGTATTCACGGTTCAGATTTATTTATTTATTTATTTAAATCTTTATGCACAGAGTTGTACAAAGGCGGACTTAATGCCTTAGGCATTATCTGCCAGTCGACCTTAACTTAATTTTTTGGCTTGAAAAGCAAATAAATAAATATTTCAATTGTTGGGGAACATCAGAACATCTATAATTGCCTTTTAAACATTAGATAACAGTTCTTTCGCATGCTTCTTAGGTAGTGAAGCTACATTTATTGGGTTTGTATTTTCGTGCATCATTATTACATCATGACAGTGAAGTCTATAAAACATATTGTACGTAACTACCCAAAGCAGTGTTACGTTGACGTAAATTTTATTCGCATAATGTGTACTGTACCTCAACAGTTATCTGAGCTATTTCATAATACTCTTCTGAATATAGAGACCCGTTATATGGAACCCATTTGCACTTGCCACATGTTACCTCCATTACAAAGCTATTCACATAGCGTCTTCTATGCAAATGTGTGTTTAAGTGCGCCAATTCAATTCTCTCCGGCGACTCTTGATTGATGTTACTGGTGGTTCTCATATTGTACCAAGTTTGATAGCATAGACTAACTGGCTAGTTGTTATTCATATTTTGACGAAAGTGAAAGGGAAGAAGTAACAACTTTTTCAAGCATTTTTTTGCTGCTGCGTTTAACATCTTATTTGATGATTTGTTGGAATGACATAAGAATTTATACGAATGAATTATGTAGATAATTGATCTACTCGAATCTTGTATAATTATAAATAAAAAACGTCTTTGGAGTTTCGAATATAATATTATAGATAGTGTTTGAGCAACTACCGCGACAATACTTTGCTGCTTGACCAATACTTATTTCGCGGAGACTAGAATCGCGCGTTTTCGCGGATGAAACCGATGAGATGTCTCATTTATAAAATGTATACAAAGCGTAACAAAGTTAAGTTTTCTCTTTTTAACCGACTTCAAAAAGGAGAATGTTTTCAATTCGTCGGCATCGTTTATTTATATTTTAATGTTGGTTACCCGATTACCCCATACCTGGATAGATTTAGAAAAGTGTTTTTTGTTTGAGAGGGTATACTTCCCAGGTGATCCCTGATGATCTGATAATGGTCAGGATGCTAAAGAATAGTTATATTCCGTACCTTCCATACTTTTTTAAGTTTAGGTGAGGACTAAAAAGTGTAATATAACTTTATATTTCGGAAGTCAGTGTTAAACAAGGAATAAATAAAACCAGAAACACCAACGAAATTTCAAGTTATTTTACACTTTTTGGTGTTTTTTTGGCTGTGTTTTTTGTTGTGGTTTGTTACTTGTCTAAACAATAAATTAAAGTAAAACAAACTGCTTGGCCGTTTTGTGCGAACGAAACACATATTGTTGCCATAACCATAATATTGTTTTTGCAGTTTTAAATATTTAATTATGCCCCTGAGATAGACATACGGTTCGTCTCGGCTACGTATTTACGCAATTATAATAGTATAGTGTTGCCACAACGTACGTAATGATCGTGCGCTCGATTTCGCAGTATTTCATTAATATTTCTTTACAAGCACGAAGCTTATTTATCTTTAATTTCCTTAATATTAAAGAACGTGGCATATCGTTTATTGCAAACGTGTAAATGTAAGAAATAGAGTAGGTTGAAAATTTTAAATGAACATTTCCGAAATATTAATGAAAAATTCTGCAGTAGTGCAGTAAACGTGAGAATACTCGCGTGTGAATTACTATAAACGCCAATTATGGCCAATTACGTACACGAAATGACAGATTGGCTGTCGAAAGGTTTTTGACCTTCAAAATTTTAGAATAAATTGTAGTTTTCTTTGTCTACTATGTGGTGTCTATGTGGATATGAAAATCAAAAAAAAATGTTGCAACACGGGAAACTACGCTGGATGTAATCGTTTTTGTTGGATTTGCGATTGGTACAAAAAACACCACAAGTTTGCAACCTCGAATTGCAGTGTAATTCGCTTTATCATTACGGTTTCTTATTGTGTGGAATTGTAATGAGATGTTCGTCACCGCAAACGCAATGTTATCATAACCATCACGATGTGGCGGAGGGAGCTATGATTTTACGATGTTAAATGATAAAGAATAAAAAAAGAACGCCAAATTGTTGAATCTTGATAAAATAACAACAGCAGTTAAACCACAGTTAGAGGTGATGGTCAAAATGTGAATTCATTACAGGCAGTGATATCGAGCTTGAGCTCGTAATAATTCAATGCTAACGGACGACGGCGTACCTTACATTATCTTGAGTGTAATGATCAGGCTGCAATCTACCTAGAAGTATATGATCCCGTTAGCTAGGTATCACGACCGCGGCTAGTTTATTGGAAAGTGAGTTACATGGACCGTGGCCACTGGCCGAGTGCGCGTGCGCCCGTGTGGCTAGCTGCTGTCGGAAGAAAACCCTAATCCGACCGATAAAGCAATAAATTCTTTTTTCTTTTAATATGTAATAACCAACTAATATAATATTCCAAATTGGGCCCATTTCCGGTTTTAAAACTTTATTTTTTTAATTTTCCGAATGCCAACGTCCAGCTTTGTATGAAAGAGTGTCATTGCGGTTAAATTTTTGTTCCGTTGTTGCTGCTTTTACTCTATTTGTATGTTGGTTGGCATGCCCATTCGTGTTACTGTTACCTAGCTTTGTCTTAGATACGCCATAAAATGTATCATCGGGTATGCTTCAGCTTGAGTATTAATGGTGAAACTCGAACAGTTTAAAGTAAATGTAATAATATTAAAAACTACGCAGTAAGATAAACCTAAGTGTAAAACTACGCAATAGAGTAACTTATTAGTAAATATTTTATTGGCCTCCATTCCTGTATATTTTACCTCTGTGGTGATGTTGCTGGTAACTTCGTGTTGAGGTTGCCCTTTTTTGGTTCGAAATCTATATATATAAAAATCAATGCCACTTTTCGTTGTTAATTTATAACTCAAGAACGGACCCACCTATCCAAACCAAATTTTTAGGCTTTGTTCGGACTATTTAGTAGATGGTTTATGTGAAGTTTGGTAGGGTAGGGTAGGGTATAGTAGGGTAGAGTAGGGTACAGTAGGGTAGAGTAGGGTAGAATAGTGTAGAGTAGTGTAGGGTAGAGTAGTGTAGAGTAGTGTAGGGTAGAGTAGTGTAGAGTAGTCTAGGGTAGAGTAGGGTAGTGTAGGGAAGAGCGGGAGCGAAGCCGTGCGGGCAAAAGCTAGTATTATATATTTTATTGTAATGATGTAATCATTACACGTACAAAAGGAAACTAAAACTCATATAGGTACATAAAGTGGGCGGCAATGGTTTAAAAATCCTATAGGTACACGTTTAGTTAAAAGCATGGAAAGCTTGTTTTGTGAAAGCCCTAAAAATTACATTCACATTGAGGGAGGAATGCGGGGTTTGACTTTTGTGTACACACCAATCTTGGTTTGGCCAGTGTTGCATAATATAAGAGAAAACGACTGTTCCGTCTACCTTATGATGTAAAGTTGTAAAGCCTACTAGAGTATAACCAATTAATACTTTCTTAGCCAAACTCGTCATATGATATTTGTGAGTGTTAATTACAACATATAAATGAGAGCACATCAATCACGGTTTATAAAGCCCAATCCCGAATTACATCACTGCATTTTGTCAATGGTCTACATTTATTTGTATGTCAGTGATGATTTACTTTGTGCGACTGCAAGAAAAGAGGTGATTACGATTGTTATGCAATGAGCACGCATTAGCGTAGGAATGGTGTATGTTGTTGGGACAGGTGTGCAATGGTTAGAGTGTGGAGATGTGCGGCGGTGGCTGCACTTTCACTCTCGCCGGTGTGACAGCACCGCGGCGGCTCCGGGGCACCGGTCACAGGCTGGCAGTGGTGCCGCGCCTGTGCTCGCCGCCGCCGGCTGCGCCGCCCAGCTCCGCGATCGACACCCTGTGTCAATACTATGCTCCGCTGCGCATGAGCTCGCTCACTCGTTGCTCTGCTGAATATCGAGATCGTGTTGTGAAAAAGCCCACAGATATTTTTAGATTAGGTGTTGTTCGGTCGTGTGTTGTTACAAGAAATTATGTAGTGTAAGGCAATCATATCATTTTTTGGAATCTAAATTCAGTGTTTGTTCAGTGAAAATGCAGTAACCAAAAGCAAGCGATCGTTTTGCAGAGAAAGTATATAATACAAATTCTGATTTCAAGTTTTTCCCTTAGTTTAATATTTGGACTCTGCTACTTTCTCATAAACGGCAGTGATAAAACCATTGGTTAATGAATTAATTACAAATCTGTGTAAACAAGTGTTGTAAATTGAATCGCGACTCGTCAACGTTCATGGACGAAATAATGTAACTGTGCTAATGTTAAATTAGTTTGGTTTTATTGCGCTCGAATTTGTGGTGTCAAGGTTGACAGCGGACGCTGGACATCAGTCAATGTAAAACAAACGCGCGTGATACTCATAATATGACGGCCGTCGCGATCTACACCGACAACGAGCGATACTGTAAATAAATAATGATCTAATTGTATCTTTCAACGTATTTGCTATTTCTGTGTCTGACCGTAGCCTGATACAAATTTTTAATACGGTGATAACGTAAAGCCATGTAAGAAATGGCAACATTTTTGCTAAGCAGTGAAATATAAAAGAGGTATATTGCCCACTTTCTTGGATTTCTAGAGGGCCCTCCTTTTCACTGCGGCACTAGCATCCGCTTCGTTGCTTGCGATCACCGGTTACTATGGAAATATCCGCAATGTGTGACCCCGACTAGAAACGAACCAGTCGTCAAAGTTATTGGAAATACGTACAGAAAGTGTTTGCTAAAGTAAGCCAAAACTTAGCGGTTTTATATTTAAGAATCAAATCAGTTCAAACAGTGAACTGATAAAAGGAAAAACAAAAAAGGAATAAAGGGACCTAAACAGAACAACATGCCACATTACGACGAAAGTTTCATCCACGACGACAACCTTAATCAAAGAAGAAATAAAAGAAGCTATCACGTTTATAAAAATGGGTTAACGCCCCTGAGACTGATAGAGACAACTGATATGCTTCACGCTCTTGAAGAAAGAGGATCATCCGTAATTAAAAATAATATTAGAAATATTAAGTCACGGGGAAATCGGTATAAACCAGCCCAAAATGATTCACAAAGTACCAGTCCAGTGAAATACAAAACCCCCGATATTATTGTAGATCACAGTCCACGAATGACTGTGTTCGACCCCAATAAATATTACGACCTAAGAAACAATAATGTGTATTCCCTTACACCCTGTAAAAGTTTTGACAATCTGACGCTGAAACCGTCGAAAAAAAACTACTTTAAAAATAAAATAAGAACCGGGAGCAGTCTTCAAAATTTGGTGGATGACGGACAGTTGAAGCACTTTGCTGCTACGGAGGATGGTGACGCGTTAGTGTCACGTAGAGAGGATGCCAGGAAGTCATACTCCGTGGTAGATGCCCAGAGTCGACCAGCACACAGTCGAACTTCCCTATGCACTCCGGCGCCAGGGCCAGGAGTCTACCGCCAAATAAACAACGAGTGCGATTCAGGAAAGAACGGTACGAAATACCTAAATTACAAATATTTATAATTATGATTTAATTAATTATTGGTCTGCGTGTTCTTACCTAATGTGGTATTTCTGATCGTTTCTTACCTTTTTGGTTACGAGTTTCCCTGTTTATTTTGTTTCCGTCCCCAAAAAAATTAATAATAACGTAAAAGCACTCCTGTGTTAGCCTTTCAATTGAAACGTTTTTCCGTTGTCACAAGGGTTACTATGAGACATTTCCACAATGCGAAACGGAAGAGAAGCTGCTAAGCTTTCGATTTTTCTTCCTTGTTTCGTATCTTTACGCTTTATAAACAGGTAGTGCATCTAATGAAATGCTTGATATTGTGTAATAAGACGTAAGAGACGCGGGAACTGCACCATTGTGTCTATTGTTATCATAATGTTAAGGCCGTTGACAAAAAAAGTTGACTAATGACTACACAATGCTACTACGATACTCGCGTTACTACTTATAAGATGATGTGTATTCTCAATTAACATAATTCATTGTTTTGAGTTTAATTCATGAATCCCCAAGCGACCACCGGTGGCCGCGCATCTATTGTCTTACTATTGTGTCTCTAATTGACGGTATCTGAAGGGTTAAGTTTAACTTTAAGTTTCGGTTGCCTACAATAACAATTTATAGAATTAATTGTAATTAATACTTAATTCTTTCCTATGAAAACAACTTTCAATTTCGAAAACACTCATAGGTCAGTGGGTTTCCAGATGATGGCTAAAACGAGAATCTCACTTATTTGCATGATGATTAGATTGACTTTCGATTTCTATATATTTTAAATAAAACAAGAGTGGTCTTATCTTGTGTGAGTTGATCCCAGAGAAAAAGTGGTATACTTTCACTTCTACATTGGGAAATCATCGAATGAGTCCTCGCGTTCTGGGTGGAGCGAGAGGGAATGTCAGATTTGTCGTTTAAAACCGAAACCCCCCTGTGTTCCTTTCGTTGCTCTTTGCGTTCGAGGGCCACGGTAATTCTTTCGAACTATCCTGCAGCCACCAGGGACTTTCACCCTCTTAAAGATGGCGATGAATAAATAATCATCCTGTCTAATAAACTGCAGTCATAATTGAATTGTTGCTTTAACGAGCTTTCATTGTATACCTCGCACGATGAGTATTTTTTCATCTTTCTGAAGATATCGACTTGTCACTATATTTTTTACACTTTAATTGAAATCGCAAAAATTCATTATCAGTATCTTGTTTATACTTCCTAGTTTTAATTAACGATTAGACCACCGTTCCATGACCAAAGTGGGCGTGTGTTTGCATGTACTCGAATATCAGTGCTATTGCCAAATTTCAAATCTGTACCAATGTCATGTGAGTGGAGCGATAGCAGTTGGATCAGCTGTGTGATAATAACCTAGAAAGGAGTCAAATGTCTTGCTAATGTGTCGCGCTATTTTCAGCATAAACATTTGTTCAGAATATGGTAGGAATGTACAATTGTACATTACATGTTATTTAGTTACAGTTAGTCTCAAAAGTAGTATTAGCAGTAAAATGATATAAGTACTAGCTTCTGCCAGCTGCTTCGCCCGCGTGAAAGTAGAAAATATGTGCATTTAGCTTATGGCACTCAGTGATATGACATCGGTCCAGTAGTTTTTGAGTTTAATACTAACAAAATAGAAAGCTTTCCTGTTTGTAGTATTAATGATTAAATTAATCCGCGAAACTACAACCTTGTCGTAATAAACGTTAAAACAAAACATCTAAACATAATTTCCAATTATGGAATCGTCGCGTCGGCTGCTGGTTGTATAGCTTTATTGCGTCTTCATTAGATGTTGTACGTTACGTCTGCAAAGTTTCGTTAATTAATTTCATTTCACACTGTATAAGCTGATGCTAGCAAAAAATATTTTAAAGAGTCTTGGCAAGTTTGGTTAAAAACTGCTTTTTTTTTAATGAATTGCAAATACATGAGCAACATCACATCCAATAAATACAAACCACGATGTAAATGCAAGATTATCTACACGTTCATGAATAAAATATAAGTGTCCTAGATGTTGCAAATGTCAGTAATACTAAAGATGCTATTTCAATGCCGTTTCATTAATCTGAATAAATCTTGGGCTATATAAATGTATATCGCGCATTTTTCCGTCGCGCCGACGACGCTAAAAGTGTCGTCGTCAGTGATCTTGTACCCATAAGGGACTGCGTTGACAGGACACCCGTGTTATACCGAGTCGCATGCTAAGTAGGACTTAATACCGAGTGTGTGCACTGTGCCTGATGTGTTATGTATGACGCACTCGGGCTGGGAAGCCAGTATGTACCACGGCGTCCGTATGTCGCGGGCGGAGCGACTCGCAAGTGCGGAGGTTCACTGGTTCAGTCGACGCCAGTCGTCACTGCGACTTTGGGCGCGTCCTCCTGTCGCCTTCGCGTTTATTTATAAACTCACGCGTCATCGGCATTATAATTGATAAACTTATGTTTACTACGATATATTTTCTCCCGTTTATTGTGACCGACAGTTCAATTTCCATATTTGTACTGTATTTGATGTTGTGGTTAACCGAGACCTGTTCTACGTCATAGAGCGGCAACTGCAATCTGTTGAGGTATTTTTTTCCGTCTAAACAATACTTAATTTTTTGTAACAATGCTGTAAGTTTTTAATTTGTCTTTTCAAATTATTCTAATTAATTCTGTTGTTTTTTATGATGAATTATTTTTAAGTATGTATTCTTAGAACACTAAATATTGAACTTACAAACATGAAATATTTTCCTGTTAAGGCTTGATTTTGTAAGTGTGTTCCTGCTTCTACAGGATAAAATATAGCCAACACAGTTTTATTTGGTTCTAGCATATTCTAACTTCCTCTAATTATAGCTGAAGTGTATAAAAAAATATTTAAATTAATCATTAAAATAATGTTTCACCATGATCATCTGACGGTTTACGATATTGTGAACTGTGCTAAATAAGGGTCATTTTATTAGTTTGTTAGTATTCGCAAAGGCACTAATTATATTTTTCTAATTAGGTAATGTTAGGAATTATCAGTAAAATTAAATATTTGCACTAAAGTCTAATAATTAATTGTAATTAAATAATAATAAGTATCAATATGTTTTCATTAGTTAATGTCCTAGTGTGAAATACTTGTACTTAGGTATTTATTTAGTAAGACTTAAAGTACCTACTTAAAAATCCAAAAAGGGGAGGCAAAGGTGAACAAACTGACTCAAATTTGCATAAGTTTGAAGATGTTTCTTTGTTGAGCTTCCAGTTGACAAGGATTTCAAAGAATTCGTAACAGATATCGTCATTTTAGTACATCCGGAAATACCTTTATGGGTATCCAATAAAAACTTAACAGCTATCTCAATTGATTCAGTAGTTTATTATTTCCCAAATAAATTTAAAATCAAAGTTATGTGATTACTGATTGGTTGTTTGAACATTTTTTGCTAACTAAGGTCCAATTACAAGGTGTTTTCTTATGTTCAATGTCAAAGTGACGTAACTGAATGACTGTATCATGACTTCATGAGTAAGGTCATCCTAAAAAATGGTAATATTATATTTACACCAGTTTTTGTTTATCCAATTTACGTCTTATAAAATTTGTTTTTTTTTTTAATGGATGACTGAGTCTCATTTAAACCAAAAGATATCTACATTGTATTTGAAAATAATCACTCTAGTTTTTTAAATGGATTTCTTATCTACGCTATGACTGTCCTTTTATCCCTTGCCAAGGTATGCAACGTTTTTACAAGTATTGTAGGAACATATCTACAGGTGTAACAGAAATGGGTGTCATATTTTAGATCCTCTATGATAATGAACAATTTTGTTTAAGAAAATTATAAGTAGTGAATTCCAAAAAATGGACATTCCGTACAAAGTTGAAAGCTGATCAAAATTTAGTAGGTATAGGAAGTAAAACGGATAATATGGCGCATGGCACTGTCTACCTTAGTTGGTCAGGAAAAAAGTAATTTTTGACGTAAACGGATTGGTAATTACGATGGATTGATTTGACGCATCATAAAATAATTCCAAGGCAAATGTTGGGTACCGTTGTATTTCCCCTAAGTTCATTAGTGTCGTAATTTGTAGTAATTGATTCAATAAAATTACAGAGAACGAATCGGGCAGCGAGGGGAGCTCAGGGCACCGCGGGTCGTTGCGCGGCGCCAACAAGTTGGCGAGGCGCGCACGCTCATTCAAGGACGACCTGCTCGAGCGCATCTCAAACATGCGCTCACCGGCGCAACCGCATCACCGGCAGCATCTCTCCTCCAATATCAGGTCAACATACGTGCACATCCGTTTCTATGATAACGCGCCATGTTTCCGCGCATTATGTTACATTTAAGAGTCGAGCGTGATTTGAGGACGTGCCCGTTACTCATAGGACCCTTATTAGGCACATGCTCCAAATAACTTCTTATCTAAACAATAAGTAAGTACGTGACAATATATCAATCAAATTTTAATGTTTGTAAACTTTAGTCCTAATAACAACATTCAGAAGGTAATGGATATCATACATAACCTTCATGGCGTAAACGTTATCTTTACGAACTGCAGATGTTTTGTTGATTACGTACATCTTATGGTATACCTACTCAACTTATCTAATAACTTGTTTACACTGCGGTGAAATCTTTGTATATTACTTGTTATCTGTATTGATAAATTTACATACATAACTCTCCTATCTTTCGACTGACAGCGACAAGAAACTGTCGCTCACACTTACGCAGTATTATCTTTGCCGCTAGTGCAAGAACAATGTTACTGTGTTAAGTTTCATCATTATTTTTATTCAAGTAGTCACGTAAATAGTTTAGTACTGTCGTAATTAGTAAAAAGAAGCCTTATAGTTTTGTGAAGTAGTAACGAGTCTATTGGACTTGTTATTAGTGTGGACATTGCACTAAATGTGGCATTAATTATTATGAGTCATGAGCGCGACCCGCGACTGTCGGACTCATTAGTACATTGTCTGCTGAAATCTCATTAGTTTAGTGCGTGCAGTGTTAAGTGATTACATTTTAATGTCCGCGCGAGCTGTCAGCGTGACAGAATCACTTTTTTTGTTGAACGACCGGTGGACACAAGTTTTTGTTTTGTCTCGGTGAGGTTGTTGGAAAGTAGTTCGCCGTCCGTAGAGTTCGTGAAGCAAGTAGTGTGTTCTTTGCGATTGAAGAGTGCTAGCCTCGATATGATGTCGAACGCGTTGAGAACGCCTGTCGGTGGGTGGTTTCATAAACGGACACATAAGTTCCAGCGAAGATTTGCGAAAAATGGAAAACGGTACTTATATTTGAAGTGTGTAGTAACTAAGAACTTCATTGTCAAAACGAAAAAAAAAATATACATAACTGTATCGTAGGTATTTGGTTTATGAATACAAGAACATAATCAATAAGCCATTTAATACACAAAGTAGATACCCGCAAGATAAAGAAGTATCTAAAAACAAACATGAGAAACGATGACTTGATAAACTATAATCATAAGCGACTCACAGCTGTAATATTGCGTGGTCATACAATTGGATTCGGGACAAATAACACTGTTTCATATAAAAAAAATGCAATATAACAGAGTTCTACCTACTTCCAGCACGCTAATCGCGTGACACTGCCACAATAAATAATGATATTTTTGACTTGAATCTTTCTTTACTGTTAGATCAACGCAATGAATATTGTTGAACTAATAGTGGAAACCAAACTACTAACTTTGGTGTTTGAGAGTTTAGTCACGCAATTACGCTGCCCGTTATCTTTATTATATTGTTAATTAGAAATCTTAAAAATCATTGTTGAATATATAATACTAACGGCACCAACAGATTTACCTACTATTCTAACGTTTGTGTTTTTTTTAGAGGAAAATAATTAATTTCGCTATGACAAGTAATGATAAATGTCCCGTCTTGTGTCGTTTTGCCACACTTTGTCTCGTCTTATCCTACTTAGTCCGTCTTATCCCGCTTTGTCTCGGCTTATCCCGTTTTAACTCATCTTATGCCATTTTATATTGTTACATGTGTTTGAATGACATAATCTTGAACGTAACCCCTTTTTATTTAATCAATAATTTATTGCACACGGTCATGACGCCAACTATCGGGTGCAATTTTTTTTCAAACCGTCCAGGGGCCTACTCACCAAACCTACGCACTAAATTTTAACCCAATTGGGCAAGTCGTTTAGAAGGAGTTAAATGACAAACACACAATTATATACTTACATCAACATTAGTTTTCGTATATGCGAAACCCCAAACACGTGTCTAGTATTTTTATCTAAAGAAGCTATGTACAAAATTTCATAACTGTATTATGAAAAACCGCAATGTTATAAGCTTGTTATATCAGCAAAAATACATAGTCACCGGGCCATCCACGCGACTGAGGGGTTGTTTTGTACTTGCACCCGGCTGTTTGCTGGCGTTTAATCCACCGTGTTGTATTTAGTGTCGGTGGTGTCCATAAGTTGGACACCACCGACACTAAATATTTGACTTAAATATTTTTGGGAAAAAATGTAACATGGTGTCGGAACTATTGGAATCCATTTAGTTACTGATTCTGAACACACTACATTCAGGTTTCGCATAAAATAATAATAATGTTGTATAAAGAAGATTGTAATGTCCAGTCTTGTTCCGTTTTGCTTTACCTTATCTCGCCATATCCCACTTTGTTTCGTTTTATTCCGTTTTGTCTTGTTAAATCTGCCTTAATGACGCCATTTTGGACGTTACCTACCCCTTTTCATTTAATCAACAATTTATGGCACACGGTCATGACGCCATTATCGGGTGTAATTGTATTTTCAAACCGTCCAGGGGCCTACTCAAATCTATACACAAAATTTCATTCAGATCGGTCAACTTATTTAGGGATTAGGTGACAACATGAAGCAAATAACCAGTGACAAACATACGTACAAAATAATTATATTGTAAAGATAGTAAATTCAATACATATTTAAAATGACCTACTATTTGATTTTCCTGTTAATTTGTAAATTCCTTTATCCATTGTAGAGACAATCTACAAAAAAACATTAATTAGTTCACCGAATAGCTGCGTGCCTACGATATTTTTCCTCACTTGTTTATTTGGTAGATAAACACAACGTTAAATCACGAGTTTTCACATCATCATCATCTTAGTAAGAAACACAAACATTAAACACATGATTTCTCTACCTA
Organism: Mythimna lalbum; assembly: GCA_949319445.1. Classification (NCBI taxonomy): domain Eukaryota; kingdom Metazoa; phylum Arthropoda; class Insecta; order Lepidoptera; family Noctuidae; genus Mythimna; species Mythimna lalbum. Next base: position 15,094,838 of record OX439346.1, on the reverse strand, counting down.
CGCCATATTTGTTTTCCAAATAACACTAGTGGCAAAAAAAAACGCTATTATAAAATAATCAAGTCGCGTGACCTTAATGGTAATAAGAAGTTATATCAGGTGATTATAAATATTGTTTTAGTTGAACTAGCATAGCTAAGGTGAACCGGGACCTCCTACTTGAATATCAAACATAGCTTACCTTTGTATTTGCGCACAGGTGTGGGCCTGCATGCAAAGCAGATTCTTTCGCAACGCATACCGACCAATGACATTTTAAATTATCGTTTCATATATTTATAATAGATAGTAATCACAGTGATTGAACTATCAAGTGGTTTATTTTTTATTATTGTCTTGTGGTTTATATCGGCCAAAATGGACAGTGTCATTCCACAGTTAAGCTATGACTTTTCCCATGACTTCCGGTTGGCTCATTGCTGGCTTACAATTATTTTTTTTTTTTATCTAGCCCTTACTGTCCCATTACTGGGTAAAGGCCTCTCCCAAGTCCTTCCAGACATTCTTCTTCCGGGCCGTCTCAATCCAGTCCACGGGTACGCGTCTAGATCATCCATTAATATTACTTATGATATATTTGTTTCTGATACAGCAGATCGCACTCGCCACTTAGCCCGAAAATTCGGAATATGGCGAAAAACCTCAATAACACCGCTGACGAAGGGGAAGTCACACCTGCCAAAGAACTCGAACGGCTAGTCAAAGAGGTCAGTATTAGTCTCATCGGATTAATATTCCTCCGTCTATTCAGTTCGTACGTTTAATCATAAACGTCTATTGTCCGCAGGTTACATTCGGCTTAAAACACTTTTCGGATGTAATTACAAAAGGGAAACTGGAAATGCTCCCCGACAATGGCACTATTGTTTTTGAATCAATTGCGAACATACATAAAGGTAAATTACTTGTATGATTTTAATTTATATAAGTAAAATTCAGAACTTCTCTTTCCTGATTAGTAAAACTTGGCGTCATAAAATTTCCAGCAATAAAACCGTACTGCAGCCGATCACCGCAACTAACAACTGCCGTAAAGCGTCTCTGTGCGGCATTAGCAACGCTCATACGACTGTGTGATGAGATCACGGCTTTGAGTTTGCGAGCTGATGCCAGTAATGAAGAACTGGACACTTCGGCTGAAGCTTTGTCGCCAGAATACGTGAGCTCAGTAGTGAAAGGGGTGACGGGAGCTGTCGAAGAAGTGTCGGCGCTGGCGCAGCAGCACATGACGCGGCCCGCACTGTCCCCCCGCCCCGCACTCGTCTCGCCGCGCTCCTCAACACAAAGGAATTCCTTGCCAGGTGCGTTATTAGTTTCTATTGAAACGCTATCATACATAACAGAGCCTCTATTACAAAACCACTGCGATGGAACTAATCAGTTCCGCTAATTAAATACAACGGCTAAATTCTTAGCTATCATTTTAGCTGTTTATAAATACTTGGTAGCTGGTAAAACAACAATCTTTAATTGTTTCGAATCTCTAATTTGATGAAGCTATCTTCCGTTTTTAATTGTAGATGTTATACTAAATGGAACATTTGTTTCATATGAAATGGTTTATGTAAAACATAAAACGTCTCAAGCCCCTTATTCCGTCTTTTGTAGATATTCCATTGACGCCGAAGGAGCGGTCGCTGCTAACGGGTGAGGCGGGCACGGAATCCAGCGGAGTGCGTGCTTCGCATTCGTCCGAGTCTGTGCTAGACGCTCCCGACTCACCACCACCACCCAAGCCTGCAAGGCCCAACCGGTCAGTACAAGATATCGGAGAAATTACTTCAGTACCTACACATAGAGTTAAATTTCCGCTACAACTTTCACGACGTTTCCGAAGATACCAGTTATTCTGAGTCAACCTAATTTAAACTTAAGTAAAGTTGTAAATGGAAATATCGTCAACTGGAAACAAAGATTTGAATAGGCTTTACACTTTTACTTTAACTTAACATTGGTGCGCCAACAAATACAAGACAAACTTGTCGACAACGTGAAAGTCAGTCACAATAGCACATACAGTACTGATGGATGGCGTTAAATTTAATGGCGACACTATAATACTTTCAAAGTATCATAGCACCGTTATCTTCAGATGCTGTAGAACCGAGGATACAAATTTTAATTGCTCTATTGGGGTTATTGGTTAATTGCGTATGTTTTCAACTGTACGCATATTAATCCGAATTGATATTTTCAAGGTTATTAGCGTTAGTTTAGTAGAGCAGTGCGTAGTCTTGGTTTTGATAGACTAAATCTTAAGGCTGTAAAATGATATAGTTAGTGAGAGTGCAATGTGTGTTGCAGGAAAATCGAGTTGGCCCCACCTTTGCCGCCTAAGCGTAAGTCAGCGAACGACAACTCCCTCGTGGCTCTCTCTATTGATAGGTTAGTTGATGGTTCAACTACAGCTTTCAAAGCTTGTTATCACTTTCATTCGCACTTAGGTACTATTAGATACATTCATGTTTCAAAATGTTTATTTACTTTAAGAAGGTTTATTATTGTTTGGCAAGCGCTCGGAAGGAAAATAGCAACACTACAACATAGTCTTTGTTTTGTACATTTACAGACTGTCTCTGCAATCTCACAGCAGCGGTTCTCTGGACTCGATGCTGAACGTGTCAAATGATGAGGAGAGGAACGCACATGACTCTACCAATCACGACCATGTGTTCGCTACTCCGCCTAATTCCGAGTTAATTGGTTAGTAAATAATTTACTTTTGAACTATTTAGGAAATACTTTGCAATTAAATTACTGTCGACCGATGCGAACAATCTACCTACAATATAACTTACGTAGCATCTTTTGATTTGCGGTACGTAAAGGGGCCTCTAGCATCGAAAGTCGGTTTTGTGTATACTTTCGTAAATTAATATTAGTGTGGTCACTAACACGTGTGGCAATCTATCGTCCTAGCTCTGGAGCATGATCATCTGTGAAAAAAGGCTTCTTTGAATAGATAATTTTGTTGTAGCCACATAAGCCACACCTTTTTATTTACATTGTAACAAGACTGGGATAAAATAGTAAGATGAGTCAGCTGCACAGGTGGAGGACTTTAAACATCCGCGGTTTTACTGCTAAGAACCGATTCATAATAAGAATGATTGTTTTATAGGCATGTGCAGTTGCAACAATGTGAACGAGATGCGCGCGTCGGTCGAGTCGCACGAATCGCATATGAATTTAACCAATGCGCACGCCCATTCCAACCACAATCGGTATGTTAAGCTATATTTTTTAAGGATATTTATTTTATAGAGCAACTAATGTATATTTTGTATTAAATTAGGTATGTATAGAAAATAGGCGCAGATAATAAGGTACGCTTCGAAAAATAAACATGTTCACTACCTCTTTTGATTATTTCGTTTATTGTGAGTATTTTGTATTAAATGCATAATATTTAGTAAGGCAAGGCCCATAATCACAAATACCTAGTAATTAAGCTATAAATATAATAAATCCGATTTTCCTTCCTGAACAAACAAGTCTGGTCAATGTTTATCTCTTACACTCTTATTAATAGTACTAAACTATATTAGTATTTCGGAACAATGTCAGGTAATATTTATTTATCACATACAGTACCTAGTGGTACATAGATACATAATCAATACAACAAAATATTCATTACGAGTTAAGCTTTGGGTTAACAAAGACTTCACTGTGGCAGGTATAATAATCTCTGCCTATCATTTATGTTGGATTATTGTTTTTTTACAAGTTTCTCCAACGAGTCCGGGTTTGTGTCAGTCGGCCACGCAGAGACGTCTGCTGAACATAGTTTCACATCCTCGTTCACTTCTTCTCATCACTTCACTAGCCATACGGACAGGTAACCACCTTCGTATCGCCACTATTCTTCCCGTTTTCCAATCTTATCTACTCTTTTTTTGCACATCCGTTTTCAAAACACCTCTATTACATTTTTAATTCTCACTTTTTCTCTTGTCTTCTTAATGTTTCTGGTTTCTGTGTTTTTAGAGACGTTTAATATACTTTGAATGTGATGGAAATAAAATAACATTTAAAATTAAATGTTATTCTATCTTATAATGTCTATTTATAGCAAAGTATATTAAAAATCTTAAGTATCATGCTTCCTGTTATTGTTTTTGCAGTATTTTTAACAGTACAGACTGTGTGACCGAAATGAAGTGCACAGTACAAAGCTTTGAGAGCCGCATGAATGTAACCAATATGAACAGTATAACCACGCACCATTCTTCAAAGTGAGTGTTCCTCTGTTTTACCACACATACACACCCTTTTTTACCTGTAGTTTTATAAGAACTTAGTGAATTGGCTTGTTTTGTTGTTTTTACTTGTGATTAATTCCAACTTAAATAGTTTTAAAAATAACACATACCATTCCACTAATTATAAATTTTGTACACATTCTAAAATAGTATTTCATTCATGGCACAAACGCGAATAACTACTAGCACTGATAAAATCTATAAACTTGAAGATGTACAAAGTGTTTTTACCTACAATTTAACATGCTTCGGTACATTAATTTTGTTACTTACTCAAAACATGGCAACACGGTATTAATTACATCACCAAGGACGCGATGCGGACTAACCAATTTAGTTGTTTATTTTCGTAACTAAGTTTTTTGCGGGCCAGGCTGGCGAGCATCACCTCAGACGAGACCGAGACTCCGCCCGAGCTGCCCGTCAAGACGCGCCGGAACACTCGCGTTGACGTGCAACAACATTTCCCAACCGTCGAAATCAGGTGATTAGCACACACAACCTTGGCGCCTATCGCCGACTGTCATAAACAAGCGTTGTAGAGTGCGTTCATGGTGAATTAATATATTGCTTGTGTTCGCAGGCCGTCTCCAGTGTGTTCGCTGCACGGTGAGGCGCGGCCGCACACGCTGGCCGTGCACCAGCCGCCCAGACCGCCGCCGCTGCCGCTAAAAAAAAAACACAGTCAGTATACTTTTTGTTCAGCTTTAGAAGCACAATCCTGAAAAAAAAAACTTCAATGTAAACTACTTGACCCAGTTTTGGTGGTGGAACGAAATGGTTCGTTAAAATAAAAAACGATTAATACAACTTTTTACTTCAATTGCTAACTACAACTTCTTGGGAATGCCTGCATAAGTTCACCAACATTAATACCAATAATGGGTGTAAATATATACTGTCCTGTCAAAACAAAACTGTGAATGTATTTTGTACACTGTCACATTGTCAATGGCACTATTCATGTTTGTATGTTATTCCTAAATAAGTATTGTTTTCTTTGTATGTGATCGATGAGAATCTATGATTGCTTCCAATATTTACTCAATGGTTCTGTGACTTTCTTAAAATCCTTTTGGTCATTGTGTATTCCTTGGGCGCTATGGTATATGAATGATAATGTTATGTGTGGGGCTATAACGGCATGTTTGTCTGTTGTGCCGGTGCGGCGCGGCAGTGTTCCAAAGCGTCGCGTACAGCGGTGAGTGGATCTATGCATGTAACGCGCTATTTTGCTCCAAAATAAAGCATCAATTTCTTTGAAGATGCAAGCATACATGTTATTCATTATGTTTTAGACATAAAGGTCCACTCCATGAACGGACATGTTGGAGACTCATCTGACGTGCTTTAGCAGTCAACAAGCTTCTTGTCACTCACACTAGCAAAACTAGGCGCCAATTTCACTCGATGTTTGAAGGCTCTACCATGAATAATAATACTTTTTTATGTCCGTATCACGTATGTTGGATATGGTAATATCGGCTTGCTATCATGGTGGATGCCTTGCTTGCTTTCCACGTGCGAAATGACGGCGTTTGTACAAAACAAGCTTCCGCAGCTTACATGCGTTGGTTAACAACAGAGGAACTTGGTTCGCGCTGTAGTTCATTATCACCCAAGATGAGGAATGTATTTAGCGCTTCATTACGATCATGTGTTATTGCTGTTTCATGTTTTAATAAGACCGTATTTCATCGGAAAAACACATTTTCGCCTACGCTCTTAGTGTATCAGATCATCTTTTTGACTAACTGTAAGGTGTATTGAAATTAAACAAGTATTTATGTTAAAAATAAATTAAAAACTATCTTTTTCGGAGCTTCCTAATAGATTGTTGTATTTGGATTTTATTTTTAATAATTTAAAAAATCAATATATATTCATCAAATAAAATGCAGTGTTTAATTGATATACGCCTTGTGATAACATCTAAGAATACATTAACTGACGTGATTATCTGTTTAGTTATGGCGTACATGGAGATGTTTGGGAACTGCAGTCACCCGCCCAATGCCCCCGGAGCTGCGGCGCCCCCGGACATGTTCCGACACTCGATACATACGTATAATGTAGCCAGGTAATTTGTTCGAACGTTTCATTGCAAAACATCATGTTTTTAATGTTTTTTAGAATGTATGGTGCAATTGGGCCTAAATGTTCGTTACGCCGTGAACATAGTCAAAGTTTCCACCAATTATTTTAATGTTCATTGTGCAATTATTATAACTTGACGACTCTGTGATTACTAGTTTACAGTATTTAGTTTGTTCTTTAATTTACCCTTTCGTTTTTAGTGCCAAACAAATCGGTGACGGCGCCATAAGTATGCAACGTCAACAAGTACAGCGTTCTATTGCGCAGTCATTCACTGTTCAACACTTTGGAAACCCACCGATGAGGTATGAATACGAATTTATTTTCTCTTTTTATTAAATTTTTGCGCTTATTACCTGGCTTACACAATTAAACAGATATCGACGTTAAGTCTGTAAAAGCCACGATAGTACATTGATCGCAAGATAATAGAATAGATATCAACATGTTGATATGTGTTTTTTAACCAACATAAACAGACAGGTACACTGATTATGTTTTGTTGTGTTCTTTAGCAGCGGCTCGGAAGATAGCGTGAACATGATCACGTCGAGTGGTACTAGTCCAATCCCGCTGGAGCCGCCGCCGGCGCTGCCGCCTAAGATGAACAAAAGTAAACAGGTAACTACCATTTACTTTAATAACTTATAGGTTGGATGAATATTTATGGTTATAACTGCACATAATTCACTGAATTACGAAATCTTTACTGCTACGTAATAAATCAGGGGCCCGAGTCTGCTATTTTTATAAATTCGTCATTCCAACACGATCCCATTGTCATTTTGCTAAAAGTTCGTAATCTGTTAAATCATAATGATCGATCATTGACCGGTCAGTGGTCTCGTAATAGAATGGTGGTAGAATGACAATATCGAGCTTATTAATTCATGAATCCCCAAGCAACCACCGGTGGCCGCGCATCTATTGTCTTACTATTGTGTCTCTAATTGACGGTATCTGAAGGGTTAAAACCAATAACTGCACAATAACGTTCTAATGGTAGGTCACTGATCAAAACAACTGTCAAAAGTGTTTGCAAATTACCGCATACGTCAGATATTCATTTGTCATTATGTACGAGATTACCATTTTAAGCCATTTCTTTCAATTAAGTATCAGTGGTTGACCATTGGAAAGTCATTATGACGCCATTATATTAGTAGATTACCAAAACTTGTCAAAATCAACTATTATGAAGTCAATGATAGACCATTCTGACACTATTGTAATAGCAGACTTGAGGCCCTGATGTCAAGGTCTACTTGTCACAATAGATGTGCAGTTGTCTGCACCAGTGCAGTATTTCTGAATACTTATCTTTATTGCAGCTCTCAGTAAACTCAAGCAACGAGTTATTGCCTCCTCCATCGCCAAGGCCGTCATCACACAACAGCTCCGCTGATGAAACCTTGTTGAATAATGTAAGTTTACCTATAATTTTTACGGCTTGTTCAACTTCAACTATCTTCGGAGAAGTCTCTCTTATCTTATCTGACAGATTATTTCATACAATATCTGTATGCATTTAGTACTTTACCTAATACTGTGGAACAGCCAAACAAGTCCTAATCGGAATTTAATTGCTCTAATTCGTGCACGTGTCTTATTTCAGAATTCTGATGAATCATTCACAAGTACTACGGCACCCGCACCCGGAAAGTTTCCGCTCGAAGATGAGTTGGAAATGCTTGTGCAACAACCACCGACACCATCGCCTGTGCCATCGCAGGTAATAAGCGAAACAATACTTTTCTGACTAGAATAGAGATAAATAAAAAAATGTTATAAAATATTATTTTAAATTTATTGAAACAGAGAAGCGAAGGCAGTACGGAACCCGCTCAAGCTACAGTGGAAACCAACAGCGAACCTCCACAAGCAGACCCCGACGACATCATCCTCCAGACTGACATAAGTTCGTGGCTGGTGCTGAAGGGGCCGAGCAAGGACGGGCCCGACGTGCGCGGCGGCCACCCCGACGCACTCATCGTGCTCGCCACCAAAGCCACCAAAGGTCAGTCGCCTACTTCAAATAATATGGAAAAGGGATCATTAACTTGTATTGACAGTAAGGATCATCTTGAATGAATTCCTAATTCATCTCATTATTCATTAATATGGTGGTTATAGGCATGAATGCATTTTGGTACTGGATATCATACACTCTTAAAGATAATACAAGTTTATCTGTAATATATTTTCAATGGATTTTTAACTAAACTTTAAACCACCAATATAAAATCTGTAACTATATCTTGATCTAAGCCATGTCTTTATCATTGCTTCTAACCTCTCAACTGTCATGCTTTCACTTTACAGAAACGGACGAGTGTAAGTGGTTGAACCATTCTTTAATATGGGGCTGGAAGTCTTGCTGGTTTTTATTTTTACTAATATTTAGAAGCTTGTCGAATGTTGCTTCACGTAGCCTTGGAATGTGTTATGGAAAATAATAATTTACTAATGCCTAGCTATATAGCACAGAGTAATGACGATTTTGTCGAATTTTGTGTCAGGTTCGATAAAATCACGATACAATTGTTTTGTTATGCTGTCGGCTAAGCAAGGCAGCCGCACTAGCTTATGGAGGTCCGGCTGTTTGTAGAGATTCAATGTATAGTGATGTGGTATTACCAAGTAATCATGATTTGGCACTTCTAATGCACGGTGCTTCGATCGATGCAGACGCGATGTAATAGCACCAATCACGCGTTTACATCGATGCAGTTATGCATTGCAAACGCGATAAACAGACAAAAGTAGGGATATAGCTGTGCGTTCATGTAACGCGCTACTAAATCGATGCAAAAAGTCGTTATGATGACCTTCTTTAGTACATTATAAACGTGTTCTTAAAAACTTAACGAAAAGCTTTCGATGTAGTTAAGCATTCGCATAAGGAACTTCCGCTTTGGCTTAGCAACGTAATTTTGCAGTAATATACATTTTTGACGATCCAAATCGGATTTTGTTGCTAGTTTTGCTCATTTTTTTTATGTTATCAGCTTTTATTCTGCTTTAGACGTAGACTACCCATTTTGAGTGCTTGACATTCATCACATCGAGTCATCAATCAATAATCTCAACAAAACGTGCACTCAAAATTGTGTAGTATAATTTAAACCAAGAAGTTTACAGGTAAATGCTGGAGTCTCAGCCACTATTTCTTGTCAGGAGACTTTTTAATCCAAGGCACAATTAACGGCATGTTTGTGCTATTGCGATATGTGGCAACTACAATCTTACCGTCTTACCGAGACAGTACTTGGGATAGCTGAACGGTGCGGGTGAGGTGTTGATCCCCGTTACCGGAAGAATGACAAAAGCTTTGAGTCGTTGCTGCTGCTTATCGTCGGTGACGGGAATCAAAACAAGCGAACACGCTAACACTCCTCTCTCGCGCGTACAGCTGTCTTCATGCGGTCTTGTACACACCACACTCGCATGTTCTAGTGACCGTTGAATATCTGTCGGAATAGTAACTATAGACTCCATCATTACCTGTACACTACTAAAATATTGTGTGTACTAAGCGGGGTGTCTGTGTGCAGACTTCACGTACCAGGAGGCGTTCCTGGCGACGTACCGCACTTGGGTGTCTCCGGGCGGGCTGGTGGCGCGCCTGGTGCGGCGCGCGCACCACTTCCGGCCGCGCGCGCACGAGCTGCGCTCCACGCTGTGCCTGCTCACGCGCGTCGTCGCCGACCTCACGTGAGTAGCTGTACAACCAACATGACATCCTGGCGACGTACCGCACTTGGGTGTCTCCGGGCGGGCTGGTGGCGCGCCTGGTGCGGCGCGCGCACCACTTCCGGCCGCGCGCGCACGAGCTGCGCTCCACGCTGTGCCTGCTCACGCGCGTCGTCGCCGACCTCACGTGAGTAGCTGTACAACCAACATGACATCCTGGCGACGTACCGCACTTGGGTGTCTCCGGGCGGGCTGGTGGCGCGCCTGGTGCGGCGCGCGCACCACTTCCGGCCGCGCGCGCACGAGCTGCGCTCCACGCTGTGCCTGCTCACGCGCGTCGTCGCCGACCTCACGTGAGTAGCTGTACAACCAACATGACATCCTGGCGACGTACCGCACTTGGGTGTCTCCGGGCGGGCTGGTGGCGCGCCTGGTGCGGCGCGCGCACCACTTCCGGCCGCGCGCGCACGAGCTGCGCTCCACGCTGTGCCTGCTCACGCGCGTCGTCGCCGACCTCACGTGAGTAGCTGTACAACCAACATGACATCCTGGCGACGTACCGCACTTGGGTGTCTCCGGGCGGGCTGGTGGCGCGCCTGGTGCGGCGCGCGCACCACTTCCGGCCGCGCGCGCACGAGCTGCGCTCCACGCTGTGCCTGCTCACGCGCGTCGTCGCCGACCTCACGTGAGTAGCTGTACAACCAACATGACATCCTGGCGACGTACCGCACTTGGGTGTCTCCGGGCGGGCTGGTGGCGCGCCTGGTGCGGCGCGCGCACCACTTCCGGCCGCGCGCGCACGAGCTGCGCTCCACGCTGTGCCTGCTCACGCGCGTCGTCGCCGACCTCACGTGAGTAGCTGTACAACCAACATGACATCCTGGCGACGTACCGCACTTGGGTGTCTCCGGGCGGGCTGGTGGCGCGCCTGGTGCGGCGCGCGCACCACTTCCGGCCGCGCGCGCACGAGCTGCGCTCCACGCTGTGCCTGCTCACGCGCGTCGTCGCCGACCTCACGTGAGTAGCTGTACAACCAACATGACATCCTGGCGACGTACCGCACTTGGGTGTCTCCGGGCGGGCTGGTGGCGCGCCTGGTGCGGCGCGCGCACCACTTCCGGCCGCGCGCGCACGAGCTGCGCTCCACGCTGTGCCTGCTCACGCGCGTCGTCGCCGACCTCACGTGAGTAGCTGTACAACCAACATGACATCCTGGCGACGTACCGCACTTGGGTGTCTCCGGGCGGGCTGGTGGCGCGCCTGGTGCGGCGCGCGCACCACTTCCGGCCGCGCGCGCACGAGCTGCGCTCCACGCTGTGCCTGCTCACGCGCGTCGTCGCCGACCTCACGTGAGTAGCTGTACAACCAACATGACATCCTGGCGACGTACCGCACTTGGGTGTCTCCGGGCGGGCTGGTGGCGCGCCTGGTGCGGCGCGCGCACCACTTCCGGCCGCGCGCGCACGAGCTGCGCTCCACGCTGTGCCTGCTCACGCGCGTCGTCGCCGACCTCACGTGAGTAGCTGTACAACCAACATGACATCCTGGCGACGTACCGCACTTGGGTGTCTCCGGGCGGGCTGGTGGCGCGCCTGGTGCGGCGCGCGCACCACTTCCGGCCGCGCGCGCACGAGCTGCGCTCCACGCTGTGCCTGCTCACGCGCGTCGTCGCCGACCTCACGTGAGTAGCTGTACAACCAACATGACATCCTGGCGACGTACCGCACTTGGGTGTCTCCGGGCGGGCTGGTGGCGCGCCTGGTGCGGCGCGCGCACCACTTCCGGCCGCGCGCGCACGAGCTGCGCTCCACGCTGTGCCTGCTCACGCGCGTCGTCGCCGACCTCACGTGAGTAGCTGTACAACCAACATGACATCCTGGCGACGTACCGCACTTGGGTGTCTCCGGGCGGGCTGGTGGCGCGCCTGGTGCGGCGCGCGCACCACTTCCGGCCGCGCGCGCACGAGCTGCGCTCCACGCTGTGCCTGCTCACGCGCGTCGTCGCCGACCTCACGTGAGTAGCTGTACAACCAACATGACATCCTGGCGACGTACCGCACTTGGGTGTCTCCGGGCGGGCTGGTGGCGCGCCTGGTGCGGCGCGCGCACCACTTCCGGCCGCGCGCGCACGAGCTGCGCTCCACGCTGTGCCTGCTCACGCGCGTCGTCGCCGACCTCACGTGAGTAGCTGTACAACCAACATGACATCCTGGCGACGTACCGCACTTGGGTGTCTCCGGGCGGGCTGGTGGCGCGCCTGGTGCGGCGCGCGCACCACTTCCGGCCGCGCGCGCACGAGCTGCGCTCCACGCTGTGCCTGCTCACGCGCGTCGTCGCCGACCTCACGTGAGTAGCTGTACAACCAACATGACATCCTGGCGACGTACCGCACTTGGGTGTCTCCGGGCGGGCTGGTGGCGCGCCTGGTGCGGCGCGCGCACCACTTCCGGCCGCGCGCGCACGAGCTGCGCTCCACGCTGTGCCTGCTCACGCGCGTCGTCGCCGACCTCACGTGAGTAGCTGTACAACCAACATGACATCCTGGCGACGTACCGCACTTGGGTGTCTCCGGGCGGGCTGGTGGCGCGCCTGGTGCGGCGCGCGCACCACTTCCGGCCGCGCGCGCACGAGCTGCGCTCCACGCTGTGCCTGCTCACGCGCGTCGTCGCCGACCTCACGTGAGTAGCTGTACAACCAACATGACATCCTGGCGACGTACCGCACTTGGGTGTCTCCGGGCGGGCTGGTGGCGCGCCTGGTGCGGCGCGCGCACCACTTCCGGCCGCGCGCGCACGAGCTGCGCTCCACGCTGTGCCTGCTCACGCGCGTCGTCGCCGACCTCACGTGAGTAGCTGTACAACCAACATATTGTCATAATTTAGTCAAACCATGACCAAAATAAACCACTATGTGGCTCCCAAAAAACATACAGTAAATCGTAGCATATCCAAATGAAGACGGCGAGACGAGCGTGACAATTACATACACGCATGATTTCTTCACTCTAATTCAATAAAAGAAAAAAAAATCGGCTCTGCCATACTACTAAACGGAAGGTTGTTCAGTTTCGTCTACTGAGCAAGGCCTTAAAAGTGTGCGGAGCGCTGTTCCTTACAGCTGGTATAGTTTTGGAAAGTGACAATGTTGTTTCTTTTCAGGATGTCTGATTTGGATTGTCCGCTGATGCAAGAGATAATGGAATTTATATATTGGCTTGTGGATGCTGAGGAGTTGATCATCGCGAAGGCGCTCAGGCAGATTCTAGTCGACAAACAAAAACAGCTGCACTTCCAACAGGTGAGTTCAGTTCTAGGAACTGCTTCACTAACAATAACTTTCGCCATTGAGTTATGCAGGGCTTTTATTCTAGAAACTTTCAAATTTTGTGACTATAGAAATGAAATCGTATTAAAACAAGAATGTTATAATTTTCTAAACTCACCAATTATGCGAGACTGTGAATCTGTTGTCATCTGGTATTGCGACATACGAATTTAGATGCGATGCTAATAATTGCTACATAATTAATTTACTTTATAATCCTTTTTCCGTTACAGTCTAACAATAGATACGAGTACGAAAACCCATGCTTCGGTAGCGTGTCAACGCGTCGCGACACTCTTCTCGACTTCAAAGCGACGGAACTAGCCGAACAGATGACGTTGTTGGACGCCGCGCTCTTCGTGCGCCTCACCACCGCTGAGGTGCTGCTGTGGCCGCGCGACCAATCAGAGGAGAGCTCTCCTAACCTCACAAGGTTTACAGAGCATTTCAACAAGATGAGCTACTGGGCTCGCTCTAGGATTCTAGAACAGGTTGGTAAATGTCAATTGCAGCTTCTCATGGGTATCTTGTGAAAAAACTGGACTATAAAAGTATGTATTTTGTGTTTCGTCGTCATAAATTTTGTACCACTAAGAAGCATATCTTTGTGCCAGTTTGAAGGCCATTAGGATGTGTAAATTAAATGTTTGGTCAGGCCTTTGATGCCTTTAAAAATGTATTATAAATATTTTAAATATGTAATATGGCAAAGATGGCAAATCAACATCTTGTATATGTGTTATTGACCTCTTATCATAAGACTGCTTACTTATTTTATATCAATTAATTAAAAACTACAATGTTTTTTTCAGGAGGAAGCCCGCGAACGAGAGAAATATGCTAGCAAGTTCTTAAAAGTAATGAAGGCGTTACGCAAGATGAACAACTTCAACTCGTACCTCGCTTTGGTGTCCGCTCTGGACTCGCCTCCCGTGCGGCGCCTGGGCTGGCCGCGCTCCATCATGGACACGCTGCACGACTACTGCGTCATCATCGACTCGTCGTCGTCCTTCCGCGCCTACCGCCAGGCGCTGGCTGAGACGCAGCCGCCCTGCATACCATACATGTACGTTATTTATTTTGTATCCACCGCTGAACATACACCTGACTTTGTAGCATTTAATTGCCCTTATATTATGCTATTAGCCACCTTATAAAGATCGTTTTCACTTTACCCCAAGGGTTATTGGTTCTGCATTCGCTTCTTCAGCTAGTTTATTGTGAAGGCTAGTAAATAAGTTATTCAGTAAACTCAATTTGTAAATGCTAATATGTTTAAATAACTTAAAATGTCTCTTAGTTCAATTTCAGCATTCATAGCAAGTATTTAAGTCCTACATAATATTCAATAAAAAATAATTTTCATAATAATTTTGCTTTTTTGCAGTGGTCTAGTCCTTCAAGATCTGACATTCGTCCACATCGGAAATCCGGACCTTCTTCCTGAAGGCTGCATCAATTTTACCAAGAGGTGGCAGCAGTACCACATTATGGAGAACATGAAGCGATTCCATAAAGAGTGCGTAATATGATAATTATTTTAAGTTAGTAGATTTGCTTCGTGTCCTGTTATAATACATGTAAAAAATGCCTTTAAATTGAATATGAATTTGTAAAAATATTTTCTTTCATCTCTAGCTTTGTTCTTTGAAATAAATATTGTAAACTATTCACATCACGTCACTTGGTCTTACTGAAAAATGATTAAAGAACACCATTTTCTTCTTCTTTCTAGGCAGTACAAGTTCAAGAAGAACGAGCGGATACTGGCGATGTTCAACGAATTCGACGACTTGCTGAGCGAGGAGGCCATGTGGCAGGTGTCGGAGAGCATCAAGCCGCGCGGGGGCCGCGCTCGCGCCGCGCCCGCCGCGCACCCGCCCTCCGCGCAGGCCGCCGCCTGACCGTGCATCGAGCGACTGCGCATCCGACTGCCCTGACGTACGTATGGTGACGTGCTGAGCGAGGAGGCCATGTGGCAGGTGTCGGAGAGCATCAAGCCGCGCGGGGGCCGCGCTCGCGCCGCGCCCGCCGCGCACCCGCCCTCCGCGCAGGCCGCCGCCTGACCGTGCATCGAGCGACTGCGCATCCGACTGCCCTGACGTACGTATGGTGACGTGCTGAGCGAGGAGGCCATGTGGCAGGTGTCGGAGAGCATCAAGCCGCGCGGGGGCCGCGCTCGCGCCGCGCCCGCCGCGCACCCGCCCTCCGCGCAGGCCGCCGCCTGACCGTGCATCGAGCGACTGCGCATCCGACTGCCCTGACGTACGTATGGTGACGTGCTGAGCGAGGAGGCCATGTGGCAGGTGTCGGAGAGCATCAAGCCGCGCGGGGGCCGCGCTCGCGCCGCGCCCGCCGCGCACCCGCCCTCCGCGCAGGCCGCCGCCTGACCGTGCATCGAGCGACTGCGCATCCGACTGCCCTGACGTACGTATGGTGACGTGCTGAGCGAGGAGGCCATGTGGCAGGTGTCGGAGAGCATCAAGCCGCGCGGGGGCCGCGCTCGCGCCGCGCCCGCCGCGCACCCGCCCTCCGCGCAGGCCGCCGCCTGACCGTGCATCGAGCGACTGCGCATCCGACTGCCCTGACGTACGTATGGTGACGTGCTGAGCGAGGAGGCCATGTGGCAGGTGTCGGAGAGCATCAAGCCGCGCGGGGGCCGCGCTCGCGCCGCGCCCGCCGCGCACCCGCCCTCCGCGCAGGCCGCCGCCTGACCGTGCATCGAGCGACTGCGCATCCGACTGCCCTGACGTACGTATGGTGACGTGCTGAGCGAGGAGGCCATGTGGCAGGTGTCGGAGAGCATCAAGCCGCGCGGGGGCCGCGCTCGCGCCGCGCCCGCCGCGCACCCGCCCTCCGCGCAGGCCGCCGCCTGACCGTGCATCGAGCGACTGCGCATCCGACTGCCCTGACGTACGTATGGTGACGTGCTGAGCGAGGAGGCCATGTGGCAGGTGTCGGAGAGCATCAAGCCGCGCGGGGGCCGCGCTCGCGCCGCGCCCGCCGCGCACCCGCCCTCCGCGCAGGCCGCCGCCTGACCGTGCATCGAGCGACTGCGCATCCGACTGCCCTGACGTACGTATGGTGACGTGCTGAGCGAGGAGGCCATGTGGCAGGTGTCGGAGAGCATCAAGCCGCGCGGGGGCCGCGCTCGCGCCGCGCCCGCCGCGCACCCGCCCTCCGCGCAGGCCGCCGCCTGACCGTGCATCGAGCGACTGCGCATCCGACTGCCCTGACGTACGTATGGTGACGTGCTGAGCGAGGAGGCCATGTGGCAGGTGTCGGAGAGCATCAAGCCGCGCGGGGGCCGCGCTCGCGCCGCGCCCGCCGCGCACCCGCCCTCCGCGCAGGCCGCCGCCTGACCGTGCATCGAGCGACTGCGCATCCGACTGCCCTGACGTACGTATGGTGACGTGCTGAGCGAGGAGGCCATGTGGCAGGTGTCGGAGAGCATCAAGCCGCGCGGGGGCCGCGCTCGCGCCGCGCCCGCCGCGCACCCGCCCTCCGCGCAGGCCGCCGCCTGACCGTGCATCGAGCGACTGCGCATCCGACTGCCCTGACGTACGTATGGTGACGTGCTGAGCGAGGAGGCCATGTGGCAGGTGTCGGAGAGCATCAAGCCGCGCGGGGGCCGCGCTCGCGCCGCGCCCGCCGCGCACCCGCCCTCCGCGCAGGCCGCCGCCTGACCGTGCATCGAGCGACTGCGCATCCGACTGCCCTGACGTACGTATGGTGACGTGCTGAGCGAGGAGGCCATGTGGCAGGTGTCGGAGAGCATCAAGCCGCGCGGGGGCCGCGCTCGCGCCGCGCCCGCCGCGCACCCGCCCTCCGCGCAGGCCGCCGCCTGACCGTGCATCGAGCGACTGCGCATCCGACTGCCCTGACGTACGTATGGTGACGTGCTGAGCGAGGAGGCCATGTGGCAGGTGTCGGAGAGCATCAAGCCGCGCGGGGGCCGCGCTCGCGCCGCGCCCGCCGCGCACCCGCCCTCCGCGCAGGCCGCCGCCTGACCGTGCATCGAGCGACTGCGCATCCGACTGCCCTGACGTACGTATGGTGACGTGCTGAGCGAGGAGGCCATGTGGCAGGTGTCGGAGAGCATCAAGCCGCGCGGGGGCCGCGCTCGCGCCGCGCCCGCCGCGCACCCGCCCTCCGCGCAGGCCGCCGCCTGACCGTGCATCGAGCGACTGCGCATCCGACTGCCCTGACGTACGTATGGTGACGTGCTGAGCGAGGAGGCCATGTGGCAGGTGTCGGAGAGCATCAAGCCGCGCGGGGGCCGCGCTCGCGCCGCGCCCGCCGCGCACCCGCCCTCCGCGCAGGCCGCCGCCTGACCGTGCATCGAGCGACTGCGCATCCGACTGCCCTGACGTACGTATGGTGACGTGCTGAGCGAGGAGGCCATGTGGCAGGTGTCGGAGAGCATCAAGCCGCGCGGGGGCCGCGCTCGCGCCGCGCCCGCCGCGCACCCGCCCTCCGCGCAGGCCGCCGCCTGACCGTGCATCGAGCGACTGCGCATCCGACTGCCCTGACGTACGTATGGTGACGTGCTGAGCGAGGAGGCCATGTGGCAGGTGTCGGAGAGCATCAAGCCGCGCGGGGGCCGCGCTCGCGCCGCGCCCGCCGCGCACCCGCCCTCCGCGCAGGCCGCCGCCTGACCGTGCATCGAGCGACTGCGCATCCGACTGCCCTGACGTACGTATGGTGACGTGCTGAGCGAGGAGGCCATGTGGCAGGTGTCGGAGAGCATCAAGCCGCGCGGGGGCCGCGCTCGCGCCGCGCCCGCCGCGCACCCGCCCTCCGCGCAGGCCGCCGCCTGACCGTGCATCGAGCGACTGCGCATCCGACTGCCCTGACGTACGTATGGTGACGTGCTGAGCGAGGAGGCCATGTGGCAGGTGTCGGAGAGCATCAAGCCGCGCGGGGGCCGCGCTCGCGCCGCGCCCGCCGCGCACCCGCCCTCCGCGCAGGCCGCCGCCTGACCGTGCATCGAGCGACTGCGCATCCGACTGCCCTGACGTACGTATGGTGACGTGCTGAGCGAGGAGGCCATGTGGCAGGTGTCGGAGAGCATCAAGCCGCGCGGGGGCCGCGCTCGCGCCGCGCCCGCCGCGCACCCGCCCTCCGCGCAGGCCGCCGCCTGACCGTGCATCGAGCGACTGCGCATCCGACTGCCCTGACGTACGTATGGTGACGTGCTGAGCGAGGAGGCCATGTGGCAGGTGTCGGAGAGCATCAAGCCGCGCGGGGGCCGCGCTCGCGCCGCGCCCGCCGCGCACCCGCCCTCCGCGCAGGCCGCCGCCTGACCGTGCATCGAGCGACTGCGCATCCGACTGCCCTGACGTACGTATGGTGACGTGCTGAGCGAGGAGGCCATGTGGCAGGTGTCGGAGAGCATCAAGCCGCGCGGGGGCCGCGCTCGCGCCGCGCCCGCCGCGCACCCGCCCTCCGCGCAGGCCGCCGCCTGACCGTGCATCGAGCGACTGCGCATCCGACTGCCCTGACGTACGTATGGTGACGTGCTGAGCGAGGAGGCCATGTGGCAGGTGTCGGAGAGCATCAAGCCGCGCGGGCGGCTTTTGGCTTCGGACGTAACGACTAGGTGACTGTTAAAGGTTACAAATGTAACCGGGACCAACAGCTTGACGTGCTTTTCGAGTCACAAAAGAATCTTAGTATGTTAAGATGTCAATCATCCACTGGCTGACTTCAGCAACCTTCCTAAATTAAGCCTCCTTCAATCAGTGTGGATTTGTTTTTTCCTTCACATAGATAACTGTTTATAGTCTGCTAATAATTTCAATGTTTCTTTTACAGGTAAATTTTGAATCCAAAGAATATGAAGAAGGAATAGGATATTAAACGAGTCGCTTGAATTGTATGTCGAGGAGATATATTAATTTAGAGAAATTGTGATTATCTGTCCTAAAAAGGCCTAATTAATATTAGTGTATTTATTAATTGTGCGATTTTCTCGACTGTGATTGAACCAAGTGCGAGTGCGAGGCTTGGACAGTTCGATGCGACGAGGATGGAGGTTACGCGCTTACGATTACAACGCTTTTCATGTGCAACAAATGATAATAATCGAGTAAATATTATTTCTATCAGTATTGAAATCGAATAACTGTCGTCTATTACATATCAGCATGTGACTTGCATAGTGTACTAATGATGAAACGAGCGACGCCTTGGGTGTTTAGAGTAAAGTCCTTGAACCATCTCGTTGTTGTATTTGCCATTGATGTCATTATATACATTATTGAGTAAGCCAGCTTCGGAAGTTAGCTTTCTATACATCGAATTAGAGGAAACTTTTTGAAGTCTTAGGAATGGTAGCAGAACTACTGTTTGATCATAGTGACTTAGTCGATATTAAGCATTTCGAGTGTATTCATTTTTAAAGTCGTTTATTGTTCACAGTGTTTGAATAACATAATTATAACGTGTAAGTAAGGACCTATAGGAAATGGGACAGTTCATTTTAGCTCTAGAGGAAAGTTTATGTGCACGCTTCAAACTCAGTTTTCCTGGGGCTTCCATAAGTTTAAATGGAGTGAAGTTTTAAAACCCCTTACCAATATTACCTGTCATGAAGTTTTAAAATAAAGACATATTTTTGTATACACTTGTATTAAAGTATACCCCTACATAGCAAAGCATTATGACATAAACATATCATTTTTAAATGTGTGCCAAACAGTGAAACCAACAGAAATGTCCCATTTCCAAACATAGTAGGTACAAGTAACTACTTTAATAAGTACCTAAGCGAAAATGTTGCGTATCTGAAAGTAGAAATGCTATAATGGTACAAAGTTGCATCAAAGACTCACAATTAAATATACTTGATTGCTTTATATAGAAAGCAAGTATTGAAAAGTTTAATATAATTAATATCTTGCAACATTATTAGGCTATAATTGACCGTCGATGGGAAATACTACTTTAGGGAATCTATTAGAAGTTTGTGGATGCATTAAAATGCTAATATAATACATAATGAACTTCAATCATATAATAATAAGTAGTCCATACTTTAATATGAGACCTGTCTCTTATATTTTTATGAGAAAATATGGCGCAGTTCAATCGCGTCAATGCCATTTCATTCTTGTTGAAGTATTACTGTTAATGCAATATTTTTGTGCATGCTCTTAAAGTATTCATATGAATTTGATGCATATTTTATTTTTGATATTCAAAAACTTTTTCCTATAGGTTGCTACCTGCAAGGAAGCTAACGAATTACATACTTTTGAGATGTATACTTATTTACATTATTCTTCAGTGTTTGCGTAATTTTACTATAATGTAAGATTTAGATACAACGCTGCTAGCTCTGAAGCTATGAGTAGCTAGGTATTGTACGAAACTTTGGATACATATTTAAATTCACTTGATAGTCTCATGTTCACAGTAATCGCATTTTTATAATAGATAATGGTAGGTCAAATTCGAATAGTGTAATATAATCAACGTTTAATTTGCCTTAAGACGATCGAGTCTTCAGTGAAATAGCAATAAAATTTAATTGTTGTTAGAATTGCTGCACAATTTGTGATACTAATCATGTAGCGTGCCGCTTACTACTCAGTCTTATTGACGTCCTGTACGCGTAGGCAATTGTATTAGAAGAATATTAGTAGTAAGCGTAATAAACCCCAATATGATAGTGTTGCTGAGGTGCACGTATGTTACTTACGTTCAACCATTGTTGCCGAGCTGCCTCGTCTGCCGCGACGTGCGATAGTGCGCGCAGTGTGTAATCGTGCTGCAACCAAGTGTAACAATAGTCAAGATTTGAAACAAAGCAATACCACTTTTAATACAGGCTAAGAATAAAATATATTTGCATCGATCAGGTAGTTCGTATATTCAAAAGGAACATGACGTTCCATGCAATAATAACTAGACCAATATTTAGAATGTTTTACAGTGCTTTACTGAATTCTGTGCTGATATTGTATTTTGTATGTAAAATATTTTGATTGATAGTTAAGTTAATAGGGTACGTTACCATTCTTTATCTGGTATTATTATTTATTTAGTGTATTATGAAATACGGAGCGATTAATGGATATAATTATTATCTAAAGTATATTAAAGACTGCCTAAATTAATTATTCACTGTATTTGATGTGTAAATTAGACAAATATTTAAAATGTCCCATTATTTCACCAAAGGATGTCTTATAAGCGTGGAGTTGCATCAAAGTTGACATCTGATTCTCGAAGCCATTAACGTGTACAGCTCCACAAGTATGATATTATGTATCTGGTATAACTATCAAAATCATTTAACTTTGATGCAATCACTCATGTGTGAGATTTCTAATCGCAAAGCAATGTAGCCTTGGCTTAATTTTACAATACACAATGATAATTTGTCACAATGTTCATATTTATTACATGCATACATTATTAACGTATTCATAAGAAGTATAAAGATCACATTATAGTGAACAGCGTACATATTTTTGTTGTATTAGCAAGTTCAGTATTACGTTAAATTAAACAAATGCCATAATCTTATGAATTGAATTAAATATTAGTATATTTTTATCTTTTTTTGGGACCGTTTTTTAAGTTTAATTCTTACTTTAAGTAAAGTTTTTTTTTTATTATATATTATTCTTTATTGTACATTTATTGAGTTAGTTGGTTTTAAAAAGTAATCAGAACTGCAGGTGTGTACAGTAAAATTTTGTGTGTCAAGTTCTTTTTGTAACTATTTTGTAAAATAAATATAGCACTTTATTTACAACAGTTGATCTTTTTCTTTAAACTCAACCTCCCATTTAACCCATTTTTAGTCGTATCTGAGTCTGAGGGCAACTGAAAGAACATAACTGTGGTTTTCTACATCTACACTTCTACACTAATATTATAAGAGGGTATAATTATATTTTTGTGTGTATGTTTGTAATGAGTAAACTCAAAAACTACTATGCCGATTTCAAAAATTCTTTCACCATTGGAAAGCTACATTCACCCTGAGTAACACATTATATTTATTGCACTCACAGTCAATAAAATTCATACACTCCCTTCCGCTGCTCCGCTCTAGAGCGGAAGATCCTATGTCCCGTAGCTGGGGCACAGGGCGTCGACAGTAGTCACCCATCGCGACCTGTCTTGAGCTCTACGCTTCACCCCGCTCTTTGTCAGTGCGAAGGCTGTTGCTTCTACCAACACGGCGCGTCGTCAAGTTTGCATTGGACACCCCCCCTTGTTTTTCCTTTGAGGATTCTAGTCTAATGCTTGTTAGTGTTTAGTTATATGGTCGGAATATCTCCTAAGCGTGTGACCAATCCATCTCAATGTGCCACCTTGCAAGAATGTTTCCTGTATATTATGGTCTCCAATAAGCGAACCATGTTGGCGGCAGTCCAATTTCCAGAAGGCAAGATTACTTCACCGTATTAAAGGCCTGTTCAAATTCACAAAAGTGAGATACGTATATATCTCCCTTTGCCGGGACTGCTTTGTACAATGGTTTCGGTTAATGCAAAAATCCATTAATTGCGGGGGAATATACTTTGAAAAACAATAAATTTGTAGTAAGTCTTATAATAATTAGTTATACCTAGTATCTTTTTTATGTATTAGTTTTATTATGTTGTAAGATTATTTGTGTATTTATCTATGGGCCTTAGTTGCCTGATAATAAAGAATTATTATTATTATTTGTTTATTTATCTCAGGACCCTGAGGTCCTGGACCATTGGGAGGCGTACAAGGGGGCGAAGCCAACTCGCAGAGGCCCTTTAGGTTGTTATAATGAGACGTGATACCTATTATTATATTATATTATATTTATATATATATATAAAAATCAATGCCACTTTTCGTTGTTATTTTATAACTCAAGAACGGGCTCACCTATCCAAGCCAAATTTTTAGGCTTTGTTCGGACTATTTAGTAGATGGTTTATGTGAAGTTTGGTAGGATAGGGTAGAGTAGCGTATAGTAGTGTAGAGTAGTGTAGGGTAAAGTAGGGAAGAGCGGGAGCGAAGCCGTGCGGGCAAAAGCTAGTTATATATCTTGGGAAGTCCTCTGTTGAAAAAAGATTATCCTTTTGCCAGACAGGTGTTATGTCTGGTAGGCAACTGCCCGGTAGATGTTTTTGGGCGGTTCTATATGTTCTAATCGCGCAGAGAACTTTAATTGCGGGATGCAGGATTAGTTCTTATGTAACGCCATAGATGTTGCCACATAACTAGTCATATCTATCAGAATCCAGAAACTTTCAGTATATAGGTGATATTCTCGCCTTCTGGGCGAGAATAATTCATAATGTGGGCAGGATATTCTATTTAACACTAACATAACGTAAAACGATCATTTATGGCTTCACGGGTTTTTAAATAATATTAATGAAAACCATGTCCAATCTGGTTATAATACAAACCATAGACTTACAATTTTAACAGAGGCGTCAGGAGTCGCTTGCATCGCCGTGCGACATGCAAGTAATGGGTAGCCGTGCGATAAGGACTAGACCTGAGTAAACAGCGCGTTATGTTCCATGCGAGCCACAAAGAAATAACGGGAGAGCGGGAGAAGTCATTTGATGCTTTCTCACGTCTTAAAATAATCATGAGTCCGGTGTGCAAAAGGGATAGTGTTATACGGTCAGTATAGTTAGGTATGCCTCCCTCAAAATACATGATTTTAAGACATCGTGGCTTACGATGGGCTATATCAGAGTCTGGGGAACCTACCACTGATACAGGAATTAATGAAGAAAACCATGCAACACAGCAAGCTAAAGTACATATGATTGTAATTATAGGTAAGAAGAGGGAGGAGGCAGTGACGGATTAAGACTGCTTGATGCCCTAAGCAATCCACGCCTCTGGGCTCCCCCTTTCCATATGTCAACTAGAATCGGTCTTTTAACCTTTAGTTTTTATTAAATTAAGATGTTGAGATGTTACGTACCTTAGTGCGACATCAATAAAAACCAAAGCGCAAATTATTTATTTATGGAAATGCATTGAATTTACGCAAGTTGGTATTAACGTCTCGTTTTTAACATATCGGACTATATGTTAAAAACGAGGACGGATTTTTTTTTGTGTTTCTGGTGCCCCCCTAGACGTGATGCCCTAGGCAATTGCTTAATTTGATTAAGGGTTAATTCGACACTGGGAGGATCGAGGTACTTAGTCTATTTGTCCTATCTTGTAGTTGAATGATCTTTGGCTAATGGCTAGGCTTGTGATCTTCCGACCAAGGGTCGGCCATTATTTTAGTTGCTGTAGTAAGGGCAGCAAAACGTACGGAAATATCGACCAATAAGTATATTCAAAGTAATTTTGAAAGACTAACTCCACTCCGATCACCTAATTCTTTATGACCACGAAAAAATACACTCGATGAATGTCGATAACATACCATAACAGTCAATTTCATTGATTCGGGTTAAAGAAAATTACTTAAAATATTGAGGAACACATCGTTACGTGAGTAAACTTCTTCGCTAAGTATATCTGTATTTTATCGTCAGTGGAAAGGTAAAATTGCATAACCGCCACTTTGATAGAAAATAAGTTTTATTTTTATCAAATTTTTTACTTTTCATATTGCTGAACTGACGCTAATTGCACTGAATTTGAACTCAAAGTCACTAGATATCTACCTAATATTACTATTTACTTACCTTTATTGTCCCAGTGATTTTCGCTTGACCGACACCTAATTTGGAAATATATAATTTATTTTTACGAATACCTACATTTTATTTTTCATCTTTATACTCCGCTTGTGGAACGAGATAATATTATGATTTTGATTGTAAAAAACAAAACTTTTATAGATATTTGTAACAAGAATCCAAAGTTGCTTTTTAACCGCGTGGTCTATTTTGATGACCGAGCAAGCAAATGATTCTAAAATTGAATCACTCGCTGCGCTCCAAAAATGAGAATCCTGAGCGTAAGCGAGATAATCAAAAAAGCACGAGGTGAAAAATCTTTGCAGTCGAGTGCAACTCGTACCTTTTTCTCCCACCTCACCTCGGCCACGGTAACTCGGCGAGTACTCAATGCAAAAAAAAACCAAAAATGTTCACCAAGGAGGTGCCCAGACTTTTAGCAAATTAAAAAAACAGTTGTATGTTTTGATTGTTTTTTTTCTTTGAAAAAGGTTTAATGATGTTTCGAATTTACAAACTTACACACGATGTTCTAAATTCTATTTACATTATCCTCTAGCGGATAAAAACGGCTTTTGCACTCGGATATCGAAGTACAAAAGTAGGTACACTACACTTTCCGGGATGGGGGGATGAAAAAGTCTTTTTGGTAATGTAATCAAAATGGCGGTTCACCTTTCCACTATCGATATTACAAAATAAAACAAAACGATATTTAAAAGGCTAAGTCCAGATTCGCTCACCGACTTTTCAATGCGAAGCTCATGCCCCATACCCATGGACCGAAATCACAGTAATTTTGCCCAGAAGTCCCTCGAACAAGACCCGTTTTTTTTAAAAGTCGACACCCTTAGAAGCAAGTTATTAATAAAAAATCTTATAATGATTTTATTAGCGTAACTTGCTTTTGCCCGCAGCTTCGCCCGCGTACATAAAATATAGCATAATTATGTTACTCAAGAATCAAGCAGCTTTCTATCGGTGAAAAAATTTTAGCAATCGGACCATTACTTCCCTCTGGAAGTTTGTTTTTTTGTTTTGTTAAGGTTATCTCTATAACCTTAACAAACAAAAAAACAAACTTTACCTCTTTATTATATTGGTGTAGATTAATTGCAATGTTTTATTTTATTGAATTTTGTATTTTAAGCTATATGGGAATGATTTCTAATATGGGTTTTTACCTGTAATAAATGAATTTTATTTACTTACTAATGAAATAAATGAGAATTGGATAGCTATTAATTCATGAATCCCCAAGCGACCACCGGTGGCCGCGCATCTATTGTCTTACTATTGTGTCTCTAATTGACGGTATCTGAAGGGTTAAGCTAATGCACAGAAAGTGTAAACTGAGCTGAGAAGAGCCTGGAGAGCTACTGTTAACAAGTTGACATGCGTTTAAAATTACAATTTATTTTGAAATAAAAAATACTTTACACCTAGCACATCAATTTTCTATGAAGCGATAGTACCTACATTGGAAACGAGCATTAAAAATTAAATTATTATTTATAAAAACTTAATTAAATATAAACCATTACCATTTTTTATTTGCTGGAAAAACACTCAAAATTTACGCTTTAATTTTAATAATTGTATCTTCGGATTCTGATAACAGCTTCGAGCCGGTCTACTATACTGGAGCCGAGGTTACGGAGGTGACGTTGGGAAAGATTCATTTTCTACATTCTTCCATAAGGGCCTTGAGGGTGGTAGGGGATGATCTTCGGCTTCTGACTCACTTGAGACCCCGAGGTTGACATCAGGACTACTTGATAGCCAAGGCATTATAATTTCAAGCTTCTGAACATATGTTGCCAGTTAGAAGCTACAAATCAATCTAAGGGCCGAGAAACAGGTCCTGAGGGAAGAATGAGAGAATTTTTCCCAACATCGCCTCTTAACTCGTCTTCTATATCTACCTACCTATGTCAAAATAAGTTCGTAGCCGTAATCAGAGCCAACAAGAAGCCGTAAAAGTACGTACCTAAAAAAGTTGATCGAGTTAGCCAGTAATTTAAAAATGCCATTTTTTTTGCTTTTATCTTTTTTTAGAAAACATTACTAATGTATAAGAAACTAAATAGCTTCAAACAATGCGCCAATGTTTGAAGCTATACGGGGTTATTTGTAAAACACTAACAATCTTCATGCAGAACTGTATTACTAACATAAACAACAACTTTTGTTCTATGACTTTTTAAAAAACATAACACATTTACCAAAAACATACCTTCAAGATTTCCTTGGTTGTTCTATTTAACACATTTCAGCTTTGAATTTTGCTGTATCTTCTTATGGCCCCCGCGCACTGTTCTTGTAATAATAGTAAGCAGGCTTCCGATCCGACACATCGTAATTACACGTAGTATTTGCACCATTTCCGTGTACTCGACATTAGAATATTGATACTCCATGTAAAATGAAGATAATTACGTCCGCACTGCCAGATTTCGCTATAAGAACACGAATGACGCGAGACGCAAGCGCATCGACCGACTGGCTAGTGAGGGTCGCCCGAAAATAGGTCAAGTTCATATTCAGCTACCCTCCGGTATTGTATTATTGCTTGCTTTGCATAGAATTTCGAATCGGTAACGTAATATCCTGGGGTAGGCATTAGATCATACTGGGGTGGACACGTCCCACTTAGATCCTCTCTCCCCTATATATACTATACGCCTATCAAAGAATGTTGATGAAATATGCTATAAAACTTTTTTTTACTTCAAAATTTTAACTTCAATAGGAAGGGCAAAATTCAATTTTAAAATTGTGGTACTGACATCCAAACTCCAGAAAAAAAAAAAAAAAAATTCCAGGTAGGTATAGATACCGGCACGGATCTTGAGCACTGGCTTCAAGTTGCGCAGAAGTCGAATATCGGGCCTATTTAGTGGTATGGAGCGAGACGCGGGGACGGGGAGCGTCAGTGATTGGTTCGCCGCGCCATCGCGTCATAGACGTCACTCGTGGTTCATCCTCTGCGTTTGCTGCATATATCTAACAACGACGACGATTGGCTCGCCAATGTATGGAATGCGCAAAGCGATCTTCACTCGGACGCCGAGCGCTCAAGATCCATGCCGATACCTATACTAGGTAGGTATAAACATCCACATTTTCGAGGTTCTTTGGCATATCTTTACTACGAGTCAGTAGGGGGTTTTGTTTGAGCTCGTTTCTTGTTCTAAATCTCATACTAAGGGTAAAGAGTGTACACTAGTATAAAAAAGAGGTAAAGTTTGTTTTTTGTTTTTGTGTTTTTTTGTTTGTAGAAGGTAATCTCTGGAAGTACTGGTCCGATTGCTAAAACTTTTTCATCGATAGAAAGTTGCTTTATTCCTGAGAGACAGGCGATATTTTAAACATGCAGGCGAAGTCGCGGTCAAAAGCTAGTTTCTAATAATAAAGCCAAATAACTACCAATTCCTGTAATGTAACTACTTCGCTGTTGACCTTTATTTACAGCTACTTATTAGAATATGTCCTGATGAGAGCGCACCAGGGTTCTTTAGAGATAACTCGAGTGGCGAAATAAAAACCACTCCATTTCGTAAGTAAACGCGTTAAAAGATAACTTATATCTAATTAGGTGATCGATTGTGGTGTCCCGTTGTTAAGCTAAAGAGTAGGAGCATCACTCGTTTAAAAAGGCGAGAATAAATGTGACGATGTTCAGTGCGTGAGTGGTGCATAATAGTTGGCGGTCGAACCGTAACCGAAATATTTGAATATGGAACCGTTTCATAATATGGTACTGCTCATTTTGAGTACTATCCTAGTTGCAGCCGCGGCTGCACCAATTTGGGAGGACGAGGATCTCGAGAATGATGGTAAATATTATCCTACTATTTAGATATTGTTAATTATTTGTTAGATACTATCATTATCCCACGAGCCGTGTGAAAATGAGACCCTTGGCACTGGGACTAAGGCAAGGAAGGAACAGGAGTGGGTTTCTAGTCTGTAAAAGTCTGACACTATCTCCCACTCCGTCCAAGAGCGGGCGATGTCATAGAATAATTTTCCCACCAACAAAAAAAAAATAAGATACTATCATTATCAGGACGTTTAACATCTTCATCAGTAAAGGTTGCAGAGCGTGGTTATGTCTTCTATGATAAACCTAGGTGTTCTTGCATCAGACCTAGAATATTTATGCTTTCCCTGTCAAGCGGATATGGACGCAGCGGATTGTGGATCTGCTCCGCATACATGAGTTGTCATTGTTTGCGTCAACCTGCATTCCTTATTGGAGAGTCCTTCAATGAGAAATGCAGCTCACTGTTTTATTATATTAACGTTTTTCTTGTGTTTCTTTATTTTTGCCATCACACTGCTGCAGGCAAAATTATTCCGAAGTCCTTGCAGGTCTCTTCTCCCGCTGTCGAGCTAGAGATTCAGATTCAGGCTCTGCGCAAACGGAGAGACTTTTTGTTCTAGTTACCGATAAAGGACACTTTTTAGTCGTCATGAGTAAGTAGGTACCTATATGTTAAGATTAAGCAACTGGACACAAAAAAAATTACGTATGCGCAGAAAGTGGATGCTTTCATACTGGTTCTATAGAAATCAAAATGTTCATCGGTAACTTGTATCTGACACAAGACACAAAAGTGTCCACGTTTGCGCCCTGCCTAAGATACATGTATACAACTTAGATTTCCCTAATGTTTTATCTGCGTCAGGTGAGTTCGGCGAGTACTTCGAGGGTGACATGTTGCTGACGAAGTCCCAGCAGGAAGCGATATTTGAGGCCTCAAAACCTGACGGTCGCAACGGGCTGCGGGACGTTGCTAAGCGCTGGCCGAACCGCACCGTCGTGTACTACATCGAAGAGGATGACTTTGGTTTGTAATCCTAGAAATAGATAGATAGATATCTTTATTGTACACCATAAATACAATTACAGTAGGAGCTTAAAATTAATAGGGTGGTCTTATCTCTAAAAGCGATTTTTTACAGACAACCTTTGAATGGACTAACAGAGGACAAAAGAATACGCAGGCAGAATTTAATAGATTTTTCCTTAAATTAATTTCCACTCGCTAATACGCCATGTAAACAATCTTCTCGTCCTATAATGTAGTTCTCATCGTTGTTTATTTCTCAAGATTGATCTGCATAATTTTTGTCACACCATTCAGTTTTGTCCCCAATCTTTCTGCCACCTAGACCATCTATTTGAGGGACATCCTTACAGTATTATGGTATTAAGACTGATTAAATGAAACGTCACTATCTGTTTTAGAAGTGGGGCAACTGTTTACAAATTTTGTCATTATGCATACAAATTCCTGTGACGTGAGTCGGTGATTCCTCAAAGCGAGTAACGGAGTGGTTACCGCTCCGTTACCCGCCAGCTGCCACTATGACGCGAATACTAAGCAGTTGACGCTGCAGGCTGCTACAAACAGTGACGTTGATCACGTAGCACTAGCAAACAAGGTGTACCTACAATGCCTTTGAGACCACACTCCCTATGTTGGTACTTGTTTATTTAGATTACTGTTGATTTTAAATTGGATGTCAAGATGGATAGGGAATTGCATTGTGGTTGGTAATAAGAGTCCAGCTATCTTCCGGCTTCATTTTGTAAAGATCTTAGTCTATTATTCACAAAAAAAAACTTTTTTTGAGATTTATATAAGTTTGTACGGAACCCTCAATGCTCGAGTCCGACTCGCATTTGCTCAGTTTTTTTTTAAAGTGGTTACATAGTGACTAGTCGACTACAGTAAATAGATATTTACGTAAATACTAGTAATTGGTGGTCAATATTAGTAGTTACCATGGGCACGCCACGATTATGACGGTAAGTCCCCTCTTTGAGGCGTGGCTGGACAGACCTCACGGCGTCCTTACCTAACGCATGACGCAGGTCCTCACCGGACTTGGCACGTTCGGGAGGTACCTACCTGTATCGGATTAAAGCGGAAGAGACGCCCGGGTGTCGCCACTGTGCGGAACGCCCGGAGGACACGGTAGAGCACACAGTCGAGGTGTGCCCTGCCTGGGCGGAGCATCGCCGTGCCCTCGTGAGTGCGATCGGCGGCGGAGACCTCTCGCGCCGGGCTTTAGTCGAGGCCATGGTCAGAAGAGAGGAGGAATAGTAGGCGGTCGCCTCCTTCTGCGAAGCAGTAATGCTAGCAAAGGAGGATGCCGACCGCATTAGGCAACGGCCCCCACGCCGCCGCCGTCGGGATTCGGATTTTTTTCTGCCACCGTAGATGCGGGCTGGCGGACGGCGAGCCATGGGTAGCTCGCTGTACGACCGTCCGGTAACTGTCCGACTGAGCCCAAGACGACGACGGCGCGCACTGTTCCCGCGCGCCTCAAGGAGTTGTCAGTAACAGGAGGGGCCCAGCTGGGTCGAAGCCCACTGGGGCCAGGGTTATCCGAAAGGAAACTCGAGCCTCGGTATGAAGAGGCTAGAAGGAACAGGGTGGGTTTTTAGTCAGTAAGAATCTGACACTATCTCCCGCTGCACCCAAGAGCGGGGGTTGTCATAAGATGATTTTTGCCCACCGTAAAAAAAAGCTTTGTGTACCAAAATAGAATGATTGGTAATTGTTACAGTTCTATTGTTATACGTAAGCATAATAGTCATAGGTTAGGTTACTTACCTTACTTATAATTGTGTCATTTACAAAACACCTGCCGAATGATTAATTTCTGATGTAGTTCATTTCCTACCTTTTATAAACTTTAGAACAATTAAATTTCCTGATAACCGTCATCGATTACTTTTTTA
The DNA here is from genome assembly GCA_949319445.1 of Mythimna lalbum. Lineage (NCBI taxonomy): Eukaryota > Metazoa > Arthropoda > Insecta > Lepidoptera > Noctuidae > Mythimna > Mythimna lalbum. The sequence continues at coordinate 15,063,037 of OX439346.1, read as the reverse complement.
CTGTCCTTTAAATACCTATCTTTTATACCTACTGCATGATTCAACTGCCTCATCAGTCTCGTGGTTGTAAGTGCGACTGGTGAGCGTGGGATTCTGGGTTCGATTCCCAGGTCGGGCAAAAAGTGCTGTGATTTTTATATTATGAGTTACTCTAGCAGCTTGAAGTTTGGAAGTTGGTGGTGTGAAGTTATCCTTGATCTCTCTCCATTTGTGCTGGATTACCGTCCCATCGGACTATAAGCTATAAGAGTAGGAACAGAGACTGCACCTGTGTTTGTTCACATATACTCATGGGCACTTGGCTAATCTCTGTTGAGATAGACTTACGTTTGTTTTACTTTAAGTAATATGATAGTTATGCTTATTTATCTATGTTATGATTTTTATATAACAGATGAGGAACATCTCCAGAAGATTGAAGATGCCTTAGCTGACATTGCGAACAATTCGTGTCTTTCGTTCCGCCGAAGAGAGAAGAATGAAGAACATGCCGTTCATATAATAGTAAATATATTTTTATATATTTCACACAGCTTCTGCCAGTGGCTTTGTCCGCGTGAAAGTAGTCTTCTCCATACAAAGCTTTAATCTCAGTTTCATCCACATGCGTTTGTAGGAGATGTCAGCAACCGTAGGGGCCCAGCATGGTCGAAGCATACTGGGGTCATGGGTGATGCGAAAGAGTTCTCCGGGGCTTTAGAACAGTAGCAAAGAACGAACAGGAGTGGGTATTTAGGCAGTAAAAGTCTGACACGCCCTCCCGCTCCGCCCAAGGGCGGGAGATTTGATTAGATGATTTTTCCACCTAAAAAAATACCCTTATGGGGTGAATTTTGGAAAATCCTTTTATATTCTCTGTGTACATCGTGTGTAAAACATGACTATTACCTATACGATGATGATGGTTGGCTGGGCGTTAATGAGTCAGGAGTTTAGGACTTTATCATTTGTATGTAGATATCGCACAAATTATGATCATTGGCGCCGAATAGATACTCTTCTGTCTGATCTATTCAGTTTCATCATCTTTCCTTCATCAATCAGTTTTTTTTCCAATTTAGATACCTACCTACGTAAGGTTGGTGAAGTGAGATTAATGCGCCTCACCATCAACGATTGCATCACTACTGACCATCAGGTGGGATTGCAGTCAAGCACTAAATTTTTTATATCAATAAAAAAAAAACAAAGATATCTCATTGCCATCATCTTAATATTCTAGCCGTGTCATCTTTCATACAATTCATTCGCAGTTTCATTGGGTGTAGTATGGTTTTACAATAATTATCATCTACTTTCATACTAACTACATTCTTCACATTCTTAAAATATCGGTACACCTCAGCAATTTTTTTTAACCTGTTAATTTAATTTATCTCGCATAGGTACATACCTATATTATTTTGAAAGCACTGGTATTTGGCAACCTAAATAGAGTAATATTTATATCTGTTTCTAGGGTGAAAAGAATGGCTGCTATTCAAGCGTGGGCTTCAGCACACCTGACGAAGAGGGCGAAGTTCGCCAAGTGCTGAACCTGGCCAAGGGCTGCTTCAAACACGGCACCATTGTACATGAGATGCTGCATACCCTCGGCTTCTACCACATGCAGAGCACTTACGATAGGGATGACTTTGTCACCATCGTGTGGGAAAATATTAAACCTGGTGAGTAATTGGTGGTGGTGGATTTTTTGACATCGTAGAGTTGATGGCTTGGAGTCTTCTTGACTCCATCAACAGTTTACGAGTGAAACTTGGGCTACGGGAAGGTTTGAAAGAGTTATTGTGGCTCTAAAATAGAACACAAGAGCAAATCAAGGAACATAGATAGATTTTAGTCAGTAAAAGCCTGACGCATCCTTTCGCTCCATCTTAAACTTGAGAAGACACTTAGTGATTTCCCACCACAAAAAAAATGTAAGAAACATTCCTTCAAAAACTTGGTATTCCGTATTATATTATTTAATATTACAGTAAAGTTATTTAGACGTCCTACTTGCTTAGATAATAATCGAATGACTAATCATTTTCGAATAGCTTGCTCCGTAAATGATAGTACATTTATAGTCATTCAGAATTTTCAGATGCACCTAAAAAATGAGGTACGGGTCAATCACTTGATCTAATAAACCGTGCAATTGGAGTAATGTTGCAATGTTGACATCGACAGGTCATGAACATAATTTCGCAAAGTACAGCAATGACACAGTGACTGACTACGGAGTGGCGTACGACTACGAGAGTGTGATGCACTACCCGGAGAAAGCATTCTCTGTTAATGGCAATAAAACCATCATTCCGACAAAGGTAAAGTTGCTTTTCACATATTTAATACCGAAGCTTCCTGTATACAACCTTATTTTTAGTATATGCGAAACCTGGAACACTCATCTAATATTTTAATGTAAAGAATCTATGTACAAAATTTCAAAACTGTACTTATTGTATGTCAGCAAAAATGCATACATCGCGCTGTCTACAGGACACAGGAATCTTTCTACATTCTTCTGTTCTGTGGCGCGGTCTACCCGGGAAAATGAGGGGTTGTTTTGACTTGCACCCTCCTGTTTGCCAGCTCCGAATACCCGCTATGACCTGCCGCGACCCGTGTTGTACTTAGTGTCGTTGGTGTCCCACTTGTAATCTTTTAAAATATTTTTGGGAAAAAATATAGCATAGTGTAAAAACTATTGGACTGAAAAGTTGAAGGGTAATCGTTTGTCTTGGTATAATCATGTAACGACGAGGGATGAAACGCATGTTACATGTGGATGGGTGGAGAGGGAAAGGGAGGCTACAGAAAAGATGGATGGATTGTGTGAAGAGTGATATGAAAGAAAAGTCGATGATAGCATGACGGGTGACAGCATAGAATGGAAGAAAAAACGTGTTGCGCCAACCCCAAATAACATGGTACAAGGGCAGGAAGATGGCCAAACAAGGTGCAAGGGCAGGAAGATGGTGATATTGTAAAACTTATTGGAATGTATTCAGTTACTGATGAACAAACTATATTCAAATTTCGCATGAAGTAAAAATAATGTTGTATAATTCTGTATCGTAATTGGCATCGGCGAGAATGAAAGCTGACCTCAACATATCGAGCCTTTTTAGGAAGAACATCGTAAGCAACAGTTTGCAATTTTTGCAGGAAGAGTATATTAAAAAGTATTCACTGATAACACTGTCTCAGTGAGTCGGGATGATGCCCCAGTGAGTCAGGGTGATGATGTCCCAGTGAGTCGGGATAATGCTGCAGGTTCGAGCGGGACGGAGCGGTGATGTGTGACGTAGTGGCTTGACAGTGTTTAGCCATGCCAGTGCTGGTTTTTGGTGGGTGCTGACTGTAAGGCTTGCTGCTCGTAAGCATGAGGAAGTGATGATGACGTCACGATGTAGTATCTGCACGGAGGCAGCACTGAAGTTTATAGCTGAGAGTCGCCAGTTTAGAGAGCTTATCTTGGATCTATTTATGAATAGCAGATTTTAGCCTTTTTAGAACTATGCTATCACACTAATATTACAAAGGAGAAAGTTTGTTGTTGTTACTTCTTCATGCTCGAACGGCTGAATGGATTTCGATAAAACGTGATACAAGGGTTGACCTTGTCATAGACATGGGATACTTTTTATCCCGGAAATTTTATCCCTTGGGATAATTTTATACTATCACACGGGTGTAGCCGCTGTCAGCAGCATATTCATAAATACTTTTAAATTAGGAAAGGTTTTTTACGATGTTCTTCCTAAAAAGGGCTGATATTATTACTACGTAGTTGAAAAAGAGCTAGGCAAGCAGAATCTTGAATCAAAATATATTAGTATATATTCATAATCTTACCTAGTTCTGTTACCTAGTTCTTTCTAACGGTTCTTCGTGTTGCTTATAAGATACGTTTTAGTCGACCATTTGACTCGTGCTAGGAATAGAATATAAAAAACCTTCCTTCCTGTATATTGTAATTTACCTACTGATTGTCTATCAATGTTAATTGGGTTTATTCATTACTCATTTGTAAGCAACTGTAATAGGAAATTTGGTATAGGCACCAAAAAGGAAAGGTAATAGGTAAATATAGATAGTAAATGATATTTATTTTGCAAGTAGGTTTAAAAAAAACACTTATACACGTCAATTATTTTTTTTTCGTCAGAAAGCCTAGCTGACTACTCTGAGAAGAAACACCGAAATAAACTCAAGGGTCAAAGTCTCTTTTTTCAAGTCCATACAGTAAACATGTACCTAATAAGAGAACCATGCAGATATGCAGATTAGTGATGATCTTTTGAAGAAAGAACCACACAGATTTGAGTGGACCTGTTCAGTCAGCATTTGTCAGTATTCGTATTGCTTAAACTTAGGACTACTAAGGAGCTCAACGACCTGACGAACAATTACTTTTGATGAATTTTATCATAATGTCCTGCAAGGATGCTATCGCTGACCCAATAGAGAAATCTGAACTTTAGAATGTTTTAATTTTTAGACGCGATCAACTAAATAAATCTGGCTAACTGTTTTTTTTTCTTTAGAATAGAGAATGCATTTCATATAAATTTCAGTTATTCGAGAATGTTACTTTGAAATTGCATGCTACAACTTTGCTCCACAACTGCATCATACATAATCTGACACACTTTCTCAACATACCCACTTATTTTATATATTTCTAGGAAAACGTAACGATCGGCCAAAGAAACGGACTATCTGAAAGAGATATATTGAAGCTAAACAAAATGTATTGCGAAGAAAACGATGATAAGGAAGTCATACTGACTGACAATAATGACGGCGATAAAGTAAATGTGATTGACAAATAGATAATTAACTATAAACCTAAATAGGATAATAAAGTGTTGTTTAATAAGTGTGAAATAAATAAAACGTTTGATTATATAAATGGTGTAATTCTTGTTGTTATGCGAGGCTTACGATAATCTGCCATTACTAGATTTTCATTTCCCGTTGGCTAAAGGCAGCGAAGGATTACAAAAGAATGATTATACCGTAGCGTGTACCAAGTGTTCGTAAGCTGCTAGCAGTTGTATCAACTGAATTAAGCAACCTTGTAAGGCAAGTGTCTCATGTAGGTATCAGTTTCGGCTGAGAGCGTCAACTGGTGCATAACACTTGAACAATAGGAGCACTTTAGATTCAGCGCAATATCTTCGCGTTTCTTGTAAATTCTATTGTAATTTGTAGATTAAATTGTAAAGTAGGTTAGTAGGCAACTATTTAGGCTGTTGGTAGGAAAGAATTACTGTGGGCCTGAAACGCTGTGAAGAAACACAGGTAGGATTTAGTCAGTATAACTCTCTCCCGCACTTTTCAAGAGCGGTAGAAGCGATTTGGAGAATTCCCATCTCAAAAATATATTTATTGACTGCCTAAAAAGCGAATGGGCGTTTTGCAACCAGTCTGTATTAAGTTATGATATTTGAAAAAATCATACAGCAAAAAAGCACTGCCGGATTCAGCCAGGTTACTCAAAATTAGTTGGCTAGAGAGTTTAATAAAGAAACGTAGGCTCCATTCACCACTGAATGAAATCTATTTTTTATCTATATTTCTGTAACGACAAAAATCGAAGTATGAATTGAAATCATTATAATGATGATGTCGTACCCAAAATATTTAATAATTTTTTCCATGCACATGTCTGATTGTTGGTGTCATATAATTAATTTGAGCTTTTATTATAGGCTTTAGATGGTATAACACAATTTGATACAGCGTTGGGTCCATACAAAAGTGCCCATAGTTCTTTTGGTCGCAAAATTTTTACGACCGGCATAAATAGGGATTACTTTCCAAATATCTACCTTAACTAATCGATACAATAAAATTATCTTACTATTATTTTATCGTAATTACTAGTCATAGTCACGGTCGATTATTTTTACGACATCGACCTCATTTTTTACAAGGACGCTGAAATAAAATTCCAGATAGGTTTTGCATTCTTGAAATTACACGCTTTTTGTCTGACAATGGCATTGAAGATTGCAGAACACTCTTTGCAAGAATTGATAACACCTAGTTTATTTGTATTGTATAATGTCTACCAACTAATCAAGAGTGATCTGTTGTTTTGGTTCGATACCTTTTTAAATTTGCCGTAACCATTACAAAGCTGTGATTAGATATGGCGTAAATAAAAAATGTGACCTTAATAAGCTGGGTTTAGGCTTCGTTAACTAATGTTCCAGAAGAATTGGTATTCTCTCGCTTCAAAGCTTGACGAATAAGACTGTTATGTCTGTTTCCTGTTTGCCGAGGTTTTTGATTAGTATGAAGGGCTTATAGTCTAGTCATAACGAATTCTTGTCAATGATTTTTCCTCTGATTTTACATAACCGCTGAATGACGTTATAGTAGTCGATATGGAGCTTTCGAGATTGCCTAGGTTGTGCTAGAACGCCTTGAATCACAGACATTAGAAAATTAATTATTATACTTCTGAAAGTTCAGTTGCTTATTTTAACAGGGCCTTGAACGTGTACCTTTCCTAAATGGACATTTTGTAAGAACATTCTTTCAGGAATTATATTGTTGTAAAAATAGTTATTGTTACAATAAAGGGTACCATTATTTTATACTATTGCATTCCAATATCTATTTCACCGGAACGGCCGACTGTTGCTTTCCCTTTACTATTTCACTCATTCAATTACAAAAATGGCTAGTTGTACTATTGTTGGAGGACGGAAACGTTAAGAATAACTGGAGCCAGTAAATGTAGCAACTCTGTGTTGCATGAGTTTATGGGTGGTGGAGTGGTGCCGCTGTCACCAGCGCCTGCGCTGACGCAAGCGACGCCGTCGACGCAGTTGCGGCCTAACACCTTGTGAAATGGTCGTATCCGAAGCTATATTAAACCACGCCCCACCCCGGCGGGTTTTGTCCTACACAAAAAATCACGCGAGACTGGAGTAAACCAGCAGCGACTTAAAGTCACCATTAGCATAAATAAGAACTCAAAATATTTATAAAAATACAATACCGTTAATATGACACACTTTTTTCGGATACATCGAGTGAGTTAAGTTTGGAAAACAGCGAAATCAATATCGCATGCATTTATGAATATTTAATCAGAATCAGGCGAAAACTGTAGATACCTGTAGTTGCGATGGGACGGACAAAGTTATCGGTGCTTCTCGTAATCGTCTGTGTGGTCAAGTGCTTGGCGATGAGCTATGACGAGCTGGAGGACTTTGCGGAACACCTCAAGAAGACGTCGCAGCTGAGCCCCACTTTAAAAAGTAAGTCATGTTGGAACAATATATTGGTATTAATTCTACATAAATTTTGGTATTTTCGATTTTAAATCAGTGATTTAAAAAGATCGTAAAATTCAAATCTTTTAGGAATAAGCTTAAAAAAAATAAAAGGTTAAAAAACTTATCTAGCGTTCTAGACTACAGAATATAATTTGTGATAAACAACAAAATAGCTGCATCCTTATCTACGCTTCTGTTGTCTGCGATTTTATAACGGTTGTTGGTAAACATTGCAACGACCTTTCTTCTAGACGAATTCACCGGGTTCGTATCTATTTTTAATATCTTATATATACTTTTGGCTAAAATCAACCAAAGAACATTCTGTAGTTGTACCACTCTACGTTTACGATGGACTTGCGTATCTCATTCTCACGTCATGTGGTGTTTACCAAAGTTCCGACAACTTCCGAAGTTCCGAGTGATTGTAAGATTAGCGAGCGACCATTGAGGTAACTCAAGTTCGCAAATAACAGTTAGAACGTATAATTTAAATTACGCGAACTATTTCAAGTTCTTAGTTGATTAATTGGTACTAGGTATAATAAAGAACTTATTAAAAAGTTTTGAAAATGAAAGTGAAACAATTAAATAGTTCCGGTTGTTTTGTTTTGTCTAGTTGCCAATTATATCATGGCTACTCTGCTAAATAATAACAAATACGGCTCATATAGTTAGGAGGTTCCTTTCTTTGGAGACTTGATACCCGGTTGCGTGGACCCTGTTCCCGATACTACCGGTGGGACCATATTTTATAGGTATAAAAAGTTTTGATAAACATAAGAGCTGCAGAGCTATCCGATCACCTAAATATTGGAAATAAAAAAAAATATGCAGACAACAATCATAAGTCGGTAATGATTTATTTATACCTACATACTAAAGCTACGTAGTAGTAACATTCATAAAAACAAATTAAAGTGGAACACGAAGATATTGAATAGAGACACTAACATAATGATCAAATACTGATACTTTGACACGATTATTGGAATTCCGAGATAATTAATTTTGGATCAACCAACTCAATATTATACAAAGCAAAGTCCAAATACCATTTTAACCCACACTTTTTGTAGGGCCACTTTAATAAAAATGGTCATTTGAATAGCAACTTGCTAAAATACATCGCTAAAGGAGTTATCAGAGTTAGAATTGTTGAATTAAAATTTAAATGGTGTCAAAGTATTCATCAATATCTGATTCACAGCATTAAATTTAGCGGTGTATCCGTTATATTCCATTCCATATTAGATAACCTACCATGACCTCTTAACGCGATCCATTTGACGACCTAAACTAAACTGTTAGAGCTATACATCTCAATTAAAATCTCTCTTTCTCGCTCACGCGCTTGACATTTTAACATTTGATGGTAAGGCCCCAGACTAGTACTCTATAGTAGATATTGATTTTGATACTCCTTTTTACACTCTATATCATAAAACAGAAGGCGTAGACAATGACGTCGACTATGACGACGACGAAGTGGTGTCTGACCACGCTTGGGAGGAGAGTGGCAAATTCGAGGGTGACTTGATCCTGAACGAGCGCCAGAGGCGGCTGATCGTCGAAAATGTGGCGGAGGGTCTCGCTAGGAACGGCCTGAGAGATGGAGCTAAGAGGTGGCCGAACAATGAAGTTATTGTCTACATTCAAGTTGAACATTTCAGTAAGTACAGCACTTTTTACGTTATTGATATGCATACAAAGCTTTTAGAAAAGTTTTTAATGAATAGGCCAAGATCAGATGACCAAATCGTAACTGTCGATGGCTGTTAATAAGAGTTATTAGCTTCGCAGAAGCGACCAGACAGAATTTGAATTCTAGACAAATTGATATGACAATACATTTTTAACTTTTCAGTAAGTGATTAACGCTGACAACAAAATTCAGTTTATGAGGCACAAAGGGTTTTTTTTTCGAGTGGTTCCAACAGAAGACAATGATAAGGATCTAAATATGATTTTCATATATTTTTACAGCTAGTGAACAAGTGCAAGCTATTGAAAGTGGTATAGAGGATCTTGCACGCGCGTCCTGTGTCAAGTTCCGTCCGTACAGGAAAGGGGACCGTGACGCTGTTGTCATACAGGTAAAATTATCGATATTATTAATTTACTAGCTGATCGACAGACTTCATTCTGTCGAAAGGTAATAGTATTTTTTTATTGTTATTAAAACCTTTTATGTGTGTGGACTGTGTCTTTAGGAACGTACGAAAAAAATGCAGAATTATTGGTCGAGCCATTCTCGGGTTTTGCACTTAGCAACATTTATTTTTATTTATATAGAAAATTAATGGGTTCATTTCTTAATTTCTTTAAGGTTGGTTATATGACTAACGAAAAAATGAAAATGTAGCCATGCTTTAACAAAAAATAGGAAAGGGAAAAACTATTAACCAATTATTTATTTATATTATTTAGGTGTTGAAGTACTCCACATCGCCTTTTATTCAAAAACGTGCCCAGGAAACTGGCAACATTGACACGTTGAATGGCAACACTTGTTATTTGAGCAAAAAATGAGCTAGCTCTCTGGGCACACAAAGAGTCTATCATTTGGCGTGAAATATCCTTGAAAAAGAAACGCGCACTCGGATCCCATGACCTAAGCGTTTCGACTGTGCTGGTAAACTCATACTACATAGAACATGACATGGCGCAACGGTAGCGATACAGATTGCGCTCTACATCAGAATTCTAACATCTTCCTCAGAACCAACATCACGCCCTTTGATCTCAGCCCACCGTTACATACCGAGCCACTTGTTTCTAATACCGCAGGTAACAAAAGACATATCGATGCTAGCGTACTGTGCTATGTGGCCAGTGCTCCTGCAGCAAGACAGGCCATGGAGCCTGAAGCTGCCGGCAGCTTAACACTAGTGGCACCAACGTGGAGCAACATAGGGAGGACAGATTGCGAGCCGAAACTATTCTTCATAGTGGATGACGGGAAAGCCTGAAGCCACACACCCAAAACTTGTTTCCATACAGCCAGCAGACGTGCACCACCGTGCACGCTTAGCGATGACGAGTTAATCACTTTTTTTCGTATAATACTGCAGAAATGCAGAGTGGTCCTATCGTCTCTGGGAGGACAAATTCTGGGACAAGACAGCCATTTTCCAAGCGTATTAGTCAAACACTGCACTTCAACAGCAACCAGTAAAGAAAATAAAATGTCCGTGGTTAAAGTTTCAGTACTGTGGACCGAGAAATAAAATTTCTCTGACGCCGAGGCCACCAGGCCACAGGTTCAATGTGAAGCGTGGCTTACTGCCATTCTCGCTCGTTCAAGGTCACGTTTAATATTGAAGAAAGTGTGTTTCTAATAATACGTTTTCCAAAAGTTGTGGGTGTTTCCAAATAAACGAGAAGTGAAGGCTTGATGTTTTTGGTCTAAAGCAACAATGTCTAAGAAGCAAGCCCAAATGCATGTTAATTTTGAAGAGTCTTTCCAAGACATCATTCTAATTTTGTTGTTTCTGTTAATTAATATATGAAAAGTATTTATCGTAGCTTGGAGAGCCCTGGAGGTGAAGAAAATTTCTGTCAGTTTTTTTAATATTTGTGGTGGATTTCGATAAGGTAGTCAGTATTCCACTGATTTAGTACCTTTAAAATTTTCATTTCAAAAGTTTGAGTCCTAACCCTAGGGATGGCACTCGTCCTTTGCGCCTAGTAAACCCGTTCACTTGACTAGTAGGCACAAATTAATTATGGCAATTGAAAGTGATCATTTGGATTTAAAATCGCCTCTTGTAACACGTACCTGAGAGATGTTAAATGGGTACTTACCAGCATTTACTGTAGAAAAACATATCTTTGTTGTCGCGCAGTCGGATGACATAGAATATGTTGCAGACAGAAACTATGGCTTTTCCTCTATTTCACGACCTTTTTCGAAGCATATCAAAATTTTTGTTACAGGGTAGTCGACGAGGCTGTTTCTCTCAAGTGGGATACCAGGGCGGGTACCAAGTGCTGAACCTGTCCGGTCGGCACCCGGTCGGACGGGGCTGCTTCCGTCACGGCACGGTCGTGCATGAGCTGCTGCATACTCTTGGCTTCTACCACATGCAGAGCAGTCCCGACAGAGATGACTACGTCAACATTGTTTGGGCAAACATAGTACAACGTAAGTGACTTTTAAGAACAGCCTTGCATTCTAAATCGATAATCACTTACGATTTTCGTTACACATCTACTAAAGTGCTAATGTTAGCGACGGGTAGATACAAGCCTGTCACGAACGCTACACAATGCGAATGCCAATTAACCTACCACCTGACATAGCAATAAAATTACGGTGTGAAGTAAATTCGATTTCTATTGAAAGTTTCTTTGTATGTTAACAGAAGCTAAGCCGGTACATTTTTGTAGTCAAGAAATCAACGATCCAAACAGTGTTCGCTTCTGAGCCGTATTTATTTGTTTGCAGAGGCGAGGCATAACTTTCGCAAATACAACTCGTTCTCCGTGTCAGACTTCGGCGTGGGTTACGACTACGACAGTGTCCTGCATTACAGCCGACGAGCTTTCTCCTCCAACGGACAGGACACGATTGTTCCGAAAAAGGTGATTTAGATTCTTTTTTAATACTATCTAGTTTTTATTTATACACTTCGAATAGAAACAAATTAATACCCACGTAGTAAATAATATAGTTCACAGTAGTATGCAAGGTTTTTTGGCATGTGTAATCGTTGCGATGGTATTTTCGGTGGTTTCCCTAAAGCCACCGGAAATATAGATCCTACACTAGAAAAGTATTGGATCAGTATATGGTCCATGCTTGGGAGACATGTCTAGCGGTGGACGTCATTATATAAGGAAGACATACAAATAAATGATGCATGTAAAAACTTGCCAATCTTAATAATTCTATCTATGTATCTCATCAGTTATGTTCCAATGCTGGGCAAAGGCCTCCCTCTCCCTTTTCTACAAACGTCTCCTTCAGACATTGCAAGGCAGTTCCTCCGTGCTCAGTATTATAATGACTTGTTTATTAAATTTTTCAGAATGGTGCTACTATCGGCCAAAGAGTAGGACTATCAGATAAGGATATACAAAAGCTGAACAAAATGTACTGCGATGCAGATTCGGACATCGGCCAAGCAGACGAAAACCCTCCAAAGAAGACCGAGACTAAAAAAAAGAAAGGAAAGAATAAACCATTCGATGGTCTTGGGATTGGATACCACCAAGGTAAAGCTGTGGCTTTCAAAGTATTACCAGCAGCTGAAACATATAAGTTACCTGACGTACCTTCTTTTCATGTATTTGATTATTTTAGTAAAGGGCCACAAATCCTGTCGACGCCGGAGAATGCAAGCTTTCGTGTTGGTAAAGAAATAGCCTATGCCTACAGTCCACCTGAAACCACACATCACCACCAAAATACACCGAAAAGCCATAAAATAATCAAAGCGGATCATAATCATAATGAAGAAAAGCAGAAGCCAAGTATTGTGAAAGTAAATACAAATAATAACCAAAATCAAAAAGGATTGGCGGTTGATATCTCTACACATGGTGAACATTCTAGTCCACAAAACGCGAAAGAAGTTGACGCAGATTTAATGGACGCGTTTGATAGATTATCAAAGATAATAAAAATGCACGTATATCCTTCCCAGACACCAGATCTGAGTGTTTATAAAATGAATGGACACTATACTAACCATTATGATCCTTCACAAATAAAAACTCATGGCAATATCAAGCTTGTATCTCCCACACCAACTGAAATAAGTAAAGAAGAAGACAAGATGCATTCTGCCATTAATTTCATCAACAATATGTACGACAAAAAATATGAACAAAAAGGAAATAAAAATATAAAAGATGTACCGATAAAACCCGTAGCAGATGGCGAAAACAAAGCATCTCCATGGTATAAACATTACGAAGATGAATATGTTTCTGTGCCAGATTTTAAACCTTTCGCTTATTATCGAGAGAAAGATGAATATACAAGTTTACATTCCCCGAAAAAGCCTTACGAAGATCATGATGACTGGTATCAAAAGTATATCCGAGATTATCCTGATCACGAATATCATGATTATTTGAAGGGCAGTTCTTCAGTTCCAAAAAGAAGTCAAGACTATTCCGTGTATCGCTTGCCAGCACGAGACACTGCAGACTGGTATAACGATGACAGTCACGATGATAGATAACTAATTACCATTATTTATAGATTTTGTATAAGTAAGAACCTAGTTGTTAAGATGCTGTACAGTTTGTTTTAATTTTATGAAATAAATGTATTATATATGTACAAGTCAATCAATTCATTGCAAAATTATAATAGTTACCTGTCCTTTAAACCGAGACTAGCTACACGAATTCTAATGGCTTATGCTGTCTAGCTCGTTTTGGGAACACATTTATTGTGCGTACAGTCAAGGAGCGGAATTCCCTGCCGGAGTCTGTACTTCCAGATAGCTCCAACTTAGGGGTCTTTAAGTCAAGAGTGAATAGGTTACTTAAAAAAATAAGGTTTTATTGTGAGGTGAGTTCTATGTCTAGAGGCGGGGTTGCGGGACTAAATAGATCGATTTATAGGTATAGCTAAGGTACTTAAATACGTATATACAATATACATGCATAATATATATTTTTTAAACATAAATACTTTACACCTTTGCAATCCATACACAGCCACAAGCTTTCACACGTTTGTACACACCCTTAGCTATAACTTTTTTTATGGAGAGTGAACCTTCATACGGCGTCTGGTGTTTTAAAAAAAGACCTGATTTTTTTGGGAGTGTGGGTTTCTTACCTACCTTACTAAAATCACCCCGGTAAACACTATCTGCAGCTCCTGAGCCTTGCTGTGCACGGCATCATGTAATCACAGTGCCACTGTCTTCCCGGTATAACTGGGTGGGCGTTTGTAGTTTTCACTGTGAGCGTCTGTGATATAAAAGACGCGTCAGCATTAAATTTCAGTTTTAGTCAGCCGAAAGAAGCCATTGTCCTCCAGTTTTCTGTGCTTGTCAGTTTAGCTCTCGCTACAGCGGGCACATACAGGTCTCGCCGTATCCTGCCGACCAGAATCCATCACTCAGAAGCCCACGCAGGGCAATCCTCAAAACTGTGCAGTGCTGAATACAAGTGGGTTGTAACTAATTTTCTACCGTTTCACGTCGAATCCCATTCATGTATCCACGTATGGCTACGTGGACTACGTGAAGACACACGGATGGGTTCCTTAGCTATTCTTGCAGTCCAGCCGCTAGCGGAGCCTGAAGTTTGCTGCCAATGTGCCTACGAGCAAGTTCGCAAAATATTGCATCACTGGTGCCTCCACCCTAGTCTCTCGAGTCACACCCCTCTGGCGTCCTCGGCAGTCCGCGTTTAACGATGATCGCGTATGCATCGTAACTTAATATAAATATTTGAAGTCACGGTTAGTGCAGTGGTTAGGCGATTGGCTGATGCAATGTGTTTCGCAGGTTTGGTTCTCAAGCAAGTAGCCAGGAACCTAAAGTTCAACTTCGAACACACCACAGATGCCGAGGCCGAGATATGCACGCTCCAGCGAGCGTGTATATCTTCCTTGTTCAGCAACACGAAACGTCTGCAGTAATCAGATTCAGAAGAGTGAACTCAAAAGCAGGAGCTTCCTATTCAAGGAAACATTAATATTCAAGGGTATTTTTACTATAAGGGTTCCGCAGTAAACTAGAAACCCTTATAGTTTCGCTAAGTCTGTCTGTCTATCCGTCCGTCCTCGGATAATCACAATGATCATTAGCACTAGAAAGCTGAAATTTGGTACCTACCAATATGTATATCAATGGCGCCGATAAAGTGGTAAAATAAAAAGTAAAAAATATTGTTTTATCAGGGTATGTACCCTCTTCTTCTGAGTCAGTACACTCTTGCGTGGTCATCACTGTGAATCACGATGAGTAAGGGTATCTACCCTACCTACCCCTACCCTACACGTAAAGCGGGCAGTGTTTTTTTTTTCATTTCAACCCTAACGTGTGATATATTGTTAGATAGGTATTTAAAAATGAATAGGGATTTAGTCTTATCATTTTTTGATAATGATGATTTTCGGAAATAATCGCTCCAAAAGTAAAAAAAAAATGTGTTCCCCCTGTAGCTTTTGAACCATAAGTTTAGAAAATATGAAAAATATCTCAAAAGTAGAACTTTCTATGCAAATTATTTTGAACTTGATGGGTTGGACAGTTTTTGAAAAGTTGTATAAAATAATTTCTGTAGTAAGTTTATAATTTAACCGTAAAGGTATGCAAGCATTTTGTTTTTAACTTATTTATTATCCTGAACGTAACTTATTTTAAATAAAAAAATAAAATTATATTAAAATCTTCATGCAATCTAAAATTACCACCGAAAATCCAACAGATCGTCTAGTTTGTATAAATTCGTAACCCAATTCCCCGAGAGATGGCGCTGTACTTTTTTAAGTCTTAAGTGGGGAAGCTTATTGTGACGAACGGAACCCTACAATGAGTGTGGCCCGACACGCTCTTAGTCGGTTTTTTTTAAACTTTCAATTTAAAAAATATGAAAATACTCTCTTACGTTCTCAAATGCGTCGAAGAAAAAAAGCGCGGGAAACTTCCAACTTGGCGGGCGCGTATTTTTTGGTTTAAAACTCAAAACAAATTTTTATAATATTTATTGGGAAAAACTTTAAATTTATATATAAGATTAGTAGTAGTAGTAGTAGTAGTTTAGAGTTAATATTTAGTTTTGTGCATTCTTCGGTAGTGGTAAGTTTCTTCAATTATTTAGTTTTTAACGTTAAGGATGAAAGATCCGCCCGACCCGGGGGACTTTGTTCCCCCGGCCAGCGTTTTTGTCACAGTTCAATCCAATAATGAATCAGGTATGGACACTGATGGATCGTCTTCATCTCGGAATTTAAAAAGAAGTCGCATGCATGTCTGTAAGCACTGTAATAAGCGTCGTCGTATCCGAAAACACCACGATGGTTCCGAGTCTTCGGGTTGTGGTTGTATGGAGTTACACTCTGCTCAAGCTGTGGAATCTGCACCTATCCATTCTGAAAATGTGTCTAATGTATTGCCTAATGATATTCCTGCTCCTTCCATGGTTATTCCCACTCAGATTGGTAGAAAAACCTACGATAAAACGGACAGCGCGCCTTTTGTAATACATGTACAAAAAATAATAACTTCACCAGATGATGGTACGACATTGCACCCAATCACATTTGGTAAGTTTTTAAAACACAACAACTTCCAAAATATTATTAATGGTAGCGTCAAAAAAATTGGACGCAATAAGATTTCATTATCCTTTTCTAGTTTCCTGGACGCGAATTCTTTTATTACACATAATAGTCTAGAAAAACACAACTTTAAAGCTTTTATACCTACTTTTAACGTTACTAGGATGGGACTAGTACGTGGTGTTCCTGCGGAATGGTCTCCGGAGGAAGTTTTAGATAATATAACAGTACCGATTGGTTGCGGTCCAATTTTAAAAGTCAGACGTCTTAATTTTAAAACCATTGTTGATGGTTCAACTATTTGGAAACCTTCTCAATCCATAGTTGTTACATTTGATGGGCAGGTCTTACCAAAAAGAATTTTTATGTGTTATAATGCTTTACCTGTAGAGTTATATATTTTCCCTACCATACAGTGCTTCAATTGTTGTAGGTTTGGTCACACTAGAATTCAGTGCAGGTCTAAACCCCGTTGCTATAAATGTGGCCAAGGCCATACTGGGGACAGTTGTGATAGAGAACAAGAAAGTACATCTTGCTGCCTTTGCTCTGGGGCCCATTTTGCTATTAATAAGTCTTGCCCAGAATTCTGTAGGCAAAAATTAATTAAAACATACATGGCACAAAGTTCTGTTTCATATGCTGAAGCTGCAAAAGTTTATCCTCCAGTAACAAAATCATATGCTGATGCACTTTTATCTTCTCCCTCCAAAAACTCTGCTAATATTCCTCCAGTCCCTTCACCTAATAATACACCTGTTCGAAGTAGCTATAAAAAGACTGTCTTTCTCAAACCTCATTCCCCTCCTAAATCTGTACAAGGTTATAATAAAGAGGCTCATAATACCATCATTAAAGATTGGAATATTCCCCAGCCATCAAATGGTTGTGTTATTTCTAACAATCATAATAATGACTTTAAAGACACAAATTTTTCTGTAAATGATTTTCTTTCCGCACTACATAATCTTCTCTCTCAGTTTAATTTCTCACCGTCCAACGCAGCCCCATCTTGCAATACATCTCAATCAATACATAATGGACAACACCAAAATAATCCAGTGGAACTGCCGCAGTCTCATTAACAAAAAAAGTGAAGTTATACATCTTCTAAACAAATATGATCCATTTGTCTTTGCCTTGGCAGAGACTTGGCTCAAACCAAGTAACATTTTTAAAATAAATGGTTATTTAACCATTCGAGAGGATAGATCTGATGGGTATGGTGGAGTAGCTATACTTATCAAGAATTCTATCCCATTTTCTAATATTAGGTTGCCTCATCACAGTGAGGAAATTTCAATTGTAGCCATTAAACTTCAACATATATGCCTTGTTTCCATTTATGTTCCTCACCCTTCTGCTCCAGTTCTGCAAGAAATAAAAAACCTTTTTTCCTTTCTTCCAAAGCCACTTTTAATATTAGGTGATCTTAATTGCCATCACCAATCATGGGGTTGTTCAACTTCTACATATTATGGGGATGAATTACTAGATATAATAGATTTTCATAATTTATGCATCTTAAACACAGGAACTGCTACACGTCGCTGTGGTCCCAATCAGAACCAAAGTGCGATTGACCTATCTATCTGTTCACCAAGCTTAGCCTCTTCATTGACTTGGGATATTCTAACCTCCACATATGGTAGTGACCATTTCCCAATAGTTATATCTTATCCTCTTTCCAATGCAAAGGCACCAATAAGGAGATCAAACTTAAAACATAAACTACCTGATAGAAATAATAATGACTGGGACAAATTTAGAAACATTGTTGACAGTAAACTTTGCTCCTTGCCTGTTATTTCTGATGGTAATGAAAATAGTTGTGCTGAAGCTTTAGCACACATATTAATTGCAGCGGCGGATGAAGTTTTCCCTGTAAAAAATAACAACAGGAGCACAATTCCTTCGCCTCCATGGTGGGACTCTGAGTGCACAGAATTGATTAAAAAACGTAGAGAGGCTGAATTCAGTTATAACCGTGATATGTCGGATATTAATTTTGTAACCCTTACTAACTTAAATAAGGAAATTTCTAAAGTATTTAAGAAGAAAAAATTTGATTCCTGGCGTAACTTTTGCTCAACAATTTCACCGAATACTCACCCTACGATTGTCTGGCGCAATATTCGTAGATTTAGGTCCATTTATCATAATTCTTCTCCTATTCCTGACTCATTAGCAAGCGTATTTTTAGACAATTTGGCTCCTCCTTGGGTTCCTGAGGCTATTAACCTTAACCTGTCTCCCTTAACCAATAACCAAGTCACTTCAAGTTCAGACACACATACGACGCTAGATCTCCCATTCTCTCTCACTGAATTAAAGGGTGTTATTCATAGAACAAAGGATTCTGCCCCGGGTATTGATGGCATTCCGTATTCCTTTTTTGCTAATTTAAATGACAATGTCCTCAATTATTATTTAGATCTTATTAATTCTATTATGAAAACAGGAAACATCCCTGTTGAATGGAAACATCAAATGGTGTTGCCATTCCTTAAACCAAATAAAACTCCATCTGATGCTTCCTCGTACCGGCCCATAGTTTTGTCTTCAATTCTGATGAAACTAGCTGAACACCTAATAAAGAATCGACTAGAATGGTATGTTGAAAGTAAGGGTCTTTTGGCGGAATCACAATATGGCTTTAGAAAAGGTAAAAGCACCACTGACTGCTTAAGTATTTTTTCATCCGATATTCGGTTATCGTTTTCTAATAACCAATCCACCATTGCAGTCTTCCTAGATATTAATGCAGCTTATGATAATGTCGTATTATCAGTTTTACAAAATAAATTAAAAGCTTTAGGGGTTCCCTTGAATTTAACTAATTTCATTATTAACATCCTGACTGAACGCTCTGTTAACATGTTAATAGGAGATCGTGATGTCTCTCATCTTGTATGGAGAGGTCTGCCACAGGGTTCTGTACTTAGTCCCCTTCTGTACAATATTTACACTTTTGATTTGGACTCTTCTATAACTAATCATGTCAAGGTTCTTCAATACGCTGACGATTTATTATTATATTCTTCAAGTCAATCTATTGAACAAGCTAGCGATGTTATTAATTCTGCTTTGTGTACTTTAGAGTCATGGCTATATTTAAACGGTTTGGACTTGTCTGTGTCTAAAAGTGCAGCTGTTTTATTCACCAGGAAGAGAAATATTCCCTTAGTTAACCTATTCTACAAGGGAACACTTATTCCAGTTGAAGATAAATTCAAATATCTAGGTGTAATATTTGACTCAAAATTAAGCTGTGTTCCTCATTGTGACTATATTGTTAATAAATGTGAAAATCACTTAAACATGCTCAGATGTCTCTCAGGTGTGTGGTGGGGTGCACATCCCTTTTCATTAAAACTGATTTACAACGCAATCATTAGAAGCACTCTGGACTATGGATTGTTCGTTTTAGAACCTGGTAGTGTTATGGCTTTTAAAAAATTGGATCTGATCCAGTCAAAAGCATTGCGCATTATTTCGGGTGCCATGAAATCTAGTCCTATTAATGCACTGCAAATTGAATGCGGGGAAGCTCCTTTAAGCCTTAGAAGACAATTCCTGTCTGACAAATATTTATTCCGGATTCTTCAGTTCTCAAATCATCCTCTCATTCCAAAACTGGAATCTTTAATGTTACAAATTGAATCTTCAGCTTACTGGTCCCATAAACGTACTCCTTGTTTGGTTGAAAGCTATAAAAAATTCCTCTCGATTTCTTCGCCAATTCACCGTTCAAATAAATTACCCCTTTTTAATAATAGCTATGAGAGTTTACTGTTCATCCCCAATATTGAATTTAATTGTGTAAGTAAATCAGATCCCGATTGCCATTTATGTTTTAATATATTTCTGATTGAACATTCAGACTTCCACCATATTTTTACTGATGCTGCCAAGCATTCCCCGACGAGTTGTGTTGGTATTGGTACCTACCATACTCAATACAACATCATTCAAAAAATAAAACTGCCCCCGGAGACTTCCGTTTTTACGGGCGAATGTTTTGGAATTCTAAAAGCTTTAGAATATGCACGTATTTTTAAGCTCAAAAAATGTTTAATTTTTACCGATTCACAGAGTGCTCTTCTAGCCATAAATAAATCCCCTTTCGAACACAAAGTACAGTCCCCTATAATTTATGCAATAAGAGAATTGGCGTTCAGAACCATTTCCGAGGGTAACACACTGCAATTTGTCTGGATTCCGGGCCATTCTGGAATCCATGGCAATGTTGTAGCTGATGCACTCGCTGGTGATGCGGTGCAATGTGGGGACTTAGTTCCTTATAAGAACTTTGGCTATGACCTTGAGACGTTGCCAAGGAATTTTCTTCGGGATACTTGGAAGGTAGCTTGGGATATCAGCAGCAAATCCAAGGGCCGATACTTTTCTTTTATTCAACCTGAGATTCCGGAAAAACCGTGGTTTGGCAAGGCAAAGTTTGGTAAGGTGGAGACCTCTATTTTAATAAGGTTGAGACTGGGCCATGTTTGCTCTCCAGTCCATCTTGCCAAACTACACATCATAGACGACCCCATTTGCTCATGTGGCACAGACCTTGGTGACTTAAACCACATATTTTTCTCCTGCCCTTTACTTGACCATTCCTCCTTTCTCTGTAACCTCTTGTCCCTTCGTATCCCTTTTCCTACCTCAATACTTTCTTTACTTTGTACAAATAGCTTTCCAGTATATAAATGTATAGTCTCATTCATCATCTTAAATAACATTAAACTGTAATTTTTGTCATTGTAATTTGCTCATTATCTACATGTTATTATCACCGTTAAAACTGATCCTATATATCTTTTTCTAAATTCCGCTCAATTTAACATTTTTATTTTTATATTTTGGTTTCCCTAACTTTGATTTAAAATAAGTACATATAATAACGAAATACAACCTGACGTGACATTGGCTGAATGCACAAACCGTGCGAAGCCAAAGAAGAAGAAGAAAAAAAAAAAAATGCGTCGAATCGAACGGATCTGGTGAAAATCTTTGACTTTGTCAATGTCAGTACTGTCACCTATCATATGTCATCTGTCACTGTCACTAGCTAGAGTAGTAGTGCCTCTTATTGTTCTTGCGTGTTGATTGATTATTTACATTGTTTGTCGGTATTTGTTATATTTACTTGATAATGAAATGGAAGCTATGATAATACCCTCTACTTAAGATTGTACAACAACCAATTCGCAATGAATATCTACAGTCGGTGACGATCGTGAAGGTTGTTAACAAATAATACGTATTGTTTAATGGGTTGTGCTGTGTCGTGCGTCAACCGAGCGACAATGTCGTTGTTTGGGAGACAAAATAATGATAATGATGCTAGAGCTAGACTAGAAAGGAAGTTATACATTGCCCGAGAATCACCTGAACCAGATTTCGACCTGTCCGAGTGTGAGCTTCGTATGGTACCGTCCGGTACATTTTCAATATGCAAGGTATACAGGAAAGAACGTTTATATTTGCACAATAACAATTTACACTCATTGGAGGAAGGAGGTCAATTGTCAGATTTATACCTTCTTAGGGTTATCAATCTTAGCAATAATAGATTTTCGCAGCTACCTAGTGATATTAGATATTTGGTAAACCTGACTGAGCTGTACATTCAAGATAACCAAATTAAAACTCTTCCGGATAATATACAGTTTATGCAATCGTTACAAATATTAGATGTATCAAACAATAAGCTACAAAATTTGACACCATCTATAGGTAAGCTGAAAAATCTAAGAAAACTGAACCTCACTCAAAATCAATATTTATATGAACTCTGTCCAGAACTATGTTTAGCTACTAATCTGATCACTCTAATGATTGATGGTGAACAGTTTTTATGCCCTCCATCAGATATTGCCACACAAGATACTGCAGTTATTATGAAATATTTATGTGATAAAATGAACATAGACTATAACCCCCCAATATCCATAGAACAAGACATGCCCACAGTTCAAGTTCCAAACATAGTTATGGATCCATTTGCTAGACACAAAGCACTGACCTGGGAAGAACAAGAAGCTGCCATCTTGGAACAAGAACATAGGCTGCACAAAGCCGCTAAAGAACAACGTGAAAAGTTTTTAAATCAATTTATACAAGAACAGACGGAGCTAGACAATGAGATAGCAAAAATTCATGTTGTGAAAGAAATTGATCGTCAAAACCTGATAAAAGCAATACAAGAAGATGAAAAGGAAATTGCTTGTTTGGTAAAGAACTTTATTCAGTCTGAAAACTTAAACCCAGAAATTATACAACAGCAACTCGCTTATGAGCAGGCTGAACATGACAGGTTACTTGAGATTACTCGCCAAAATTATGATAATATTAAAAAGGCTGATGTATTACGAGCAATGGAAAAGCTCATTGAAGAAGATTACTCAATGAAACATTCCAAGAAACATTATGAAGATTCTATGAATAATATGAAACAGAGTATGCTCATACAAGACCTAGAAGTAAGTGAGAAATTGACAGAGTTACTAAATGCTAAAGATCAGTCACGCACTGTGTTAGTTGGACAACTTCTAGAAGATCAGGATATACAAATGGCAATGGTTGCATCACTGCTGGAAAAAACTGATGCAAGAACCTGGAGTTTGAACCAGGAAATATCCTTGATTTCTTCACATTTGGCACGCCTCAGTGTTATTGAACAAGAAAAGAAAAAAATGCAAATCACTTATAATTACAATGAGTTGCTTCAACAGAGGGTTCAATTGGTTAATTTACTAGATGATCTCTTTGGTCAACAGAACAAGAGGCGAAAACAACTTGTTGAAACTTTACGAGAAATGGAAAATGAAACAAATAAATCAACAGATTTTTGGTTGAAAAATTATCAAAAGTTAATCAACTCAGCACCAAGAACTTTACTGGATATAGGGAAAAGTTTGGACCCAGCACTGGCAAACTATCTATTGCAAGAGGGTGTCATACACTGTTTGCCATTCTTAGTAAAATTTTTATTTTCCGGTGAACCATTATTGAACATCACGGCAGAAGAGCTAAAGGCCAGTGGTGTTTCATTGACCTGTGACCGAGAAGGTATCATTAGAGCAATAAATTCTTATGTTGGAGCTAAAAGTCAAAACCACAACTTTGAAGCAGCTTCTTCTGTTGCACCAACTGCTCCATCTGATGAAGAACTGACTGAAGAACAGCAATGTACTGGA
This sequence comes from Mythimna lalbum, assembly GCA_949319445.1. NCBI lineage: Eukaryota > Metazoa > Arthropoda > Insecta > Lepidoptera > Noctuidae > Mythimna > Mythimna lalbum. The sequence continues at coordinate 15,039,287 of OX439346.1, read as the reverse complement.
GTGGTGACAACTGGTGATTCTGATAATGTACTGTCGGAGGCAGAGTGTGTTATTTGTATGGATGCTAAGAGCGAGGTAGTATTTGTACCATGTGGGCACATGTGCTGCTGTCAGCCGTGTGCTAACAAAGGAATGGAGAACTGTCCCATGTGCAGGAGCACCATAGAAAGGACAATCAAAGTTATGATTGCATGATAATTGAATAGTGAGGTAAATAAAATTATTTATTTATTTAAATATGTTTCCGTCAGAGGCCTGCGTGAAAGTAGAAAATATATACCTATGTGATTCAGTAATACAGTAGCATACTACTGGTGAAAGAAGTTTAAAATTGGTTTAGTAGTTTTTGAGCTTATACAGTAGAAACAAAAATACAATTTTTCCTCTTTATAATAGGTATATAATCAGCACAGTCATGAGAAAAAATGTACAGTTATTATTTATCATGTATGTGTGTAAGACCAAAGAGACATTCTTACGAAGTATTTTCTGTAGCTAGGGTACTAATAAAAAATATGAGCAATAAAATTGTATGTTTTATAATTTCAGGATGCCGATTCAACAGAGAAAAGAATAAACCCAGCATTTACTACTACATTTTTTAAAATGTCACATTGTCCTTCATTTTGTAAGTTCATTAATCACTTGTTTGTCTATGACTAATGAAATGTAGCAATGTGAGCGTAATATACCTCTAACCCTCAAAGGAAAGGAGTTGTGATGTTAAGTAGGTATGAGTCATCTGATCTAGGACCTTATGAATTGAAATTGTATGATTCATAGTCTGTTAATCAGTTACGCCTGAAGTTTTCTAAGTTATTTATTAATCTTTGCCCTATATTAAACATTAAGCGTAGGGCAAAGATCCTGTATTAAATATGTATTTAAAATATTTTGTAAACAATGATTGGGCTCTACGAAAATAATTTCCATTTTCGAAAGATTGATTTTACTAACAGACACTCATCTAGAGTTGATGTTAAATTTTGATGTGCGTCATGTATGTCTGTCTGGGAAAAATAAGCGCCACATGGCTGGAGAGAACACTCACGCGGCTAAAGATAGTATCTACCTTCTCTATTGAAATTACACTAACACTGTAAAAAGATAAAATTGTTTATGTGCTTGTAAAAGGTAATCTTTGGATGTATTGATCTGATTACAAAAATTCTTTCACTGATAGACAGCTACTCACTTAGTTGAGTGTCATAGATTTTATCTATATGCTGGCGGCCTCGACAGACCTTGTTCCCTTGCAGTGCCATCTACCGGGTCCAATTTTTATACCATCCAGGGACCCACTCAAGTAAACACAGAAAATTACTTTCAAATAAGCCTTTTAGTAACAATTAGGTGACAAGAACGTACATATGTCAAAAGATATAGCCACTGAAGCAAAGCCGCAGGGAATAGTTATCTTTTTTAGGGAAGACCACAAGGGAAAAAAGGCGCGAAACATGAATTACAGGTTATTAATTTACCCTAATTAAAGGTATATTTAATTATGACGCATTTACACAGTTATGAGTTTCAGACAATGTGTTTAATTTATCAGGCTTGAGTTCCCTCAGGTATTGTTAACATTTGAAAATAATGATAGCCTTATTACAAAAGTATTGAATTGTTATTCACATAAAGAAGACTGGACCCATAACATACCCATGTGTACACATATGGAATTAACTTGTTAATGTAATGTTTAAATTTTAAAATACATACATACTAGTAATTGTAATTTAACACATCAATTAATTCATCAGCGGGTGTTGTTATATAAAATAATTCGTGTTTAAATTGTCAAAATGTCTTGTTACATTTAAATTAAGCAGCTGCGGCTGTGACTTCGTAATGAGAGTCAATCTAAAAGATTGTGCCTTCTAGCTGATGCCAGTGCCGAGGTAGGCATTGGTCCCATCATTTTCTACTAGAAACGTTCATCCAATGAACAAGTTTTAACATTATTGACGCTTTTCAATGAAAGAAAATACTTGCAAGGGCTGTGCCAATTGGATCATGAAAAAAACTAGTTATAGTATAATATATTTTCGAACAAATCTTTGTCCATAAAACGCTCATTTATTCTTAAACTAAGTCATTGTGTTATACTATTATGAATAGATTGTAATCTATGATTATATCGGAAGCGCTTTTTATATTTTAAGTTTTATTACCTAATGGTATATTTCAATACGTATTATTTTCTAGCCAAAGCACATTATTATATATTGTAAAAACAAAGTAGTCTATAAGCACATCAAACATGGTATAGTCGATACTAATCACAGACGCGCGTCACTTGATTTTTGTGTCAACGACATAAGGTTTAAATTACAATGACTGACTAGTGTTCGTGAAATGCATCGACTATAAACTGTTGAAGTACTGTACTGCAGAGGCGCCGACTGTGTGGGTGCTCGGGGCCTGAGCAGCCGTGAGAGGTAAACAGTGGGTATTGTGCACCCATGAAAACTGGCATAGAAACATACATGCATATTTACTTGGGACAAAGGTCACCTACTGTTTTCATCTAGTCTGCCGGGCCTTTCTAGTCTGTTATAAAAAGTTGCCTATACGAAGGGAAGTGTTCCGTATTTATTAAGATTTTAGTTATAAGGCGACAAAGTTATGAAGACCGAAGTGCTAAAATGTTCTGCCTTGCTTCGCTAGCCGTCGCATTCTTGCTGTCTAAACTTTATTCTTAAGGCAATAAATATACTTCTAAAACTACGAGTATGTATGAATCGCGCTTACCTAGTTATTATAAAAAAGTTGCTGAGCATCCACGGGATTTTCAAAAAGCCGAGCCTCTGTTGTACCGTGCATTGGATAAACATTGCAGTTATTGGCAATAAAATGCAAATAATGGAAATAATCTAAGGTCAATACAATGAGTAATATAGATGAGTTAGATTTAAACTCTTCCAATAAGCGGTAAAGACTAATTATTGTAATAAAAATACTAACATAGTTGTTTAAAAATACACATAAATAACTGTAATGGTTTCCCCAAATTATATTAAATAAATATCCATTTATATCAAATTGCCATTTAGTAGTAGTAAAAATTTGGTATTCTAATGGATTATTGTTTATTATTTAGTAAGTACATAAATAAATAAATTAAGGTATCATACTCACAAGGGTAACAGAACATAAGAGTACCTATTGTTATGAAATATATTGGAACAAGTTAAGACTACATAATAGCAATAACATTAAGATAAGATTTGTTACAAAAATGCACAATTGTTGGCAGTTCAGTGTGTAATATTTAATATCAGCAAGCATTGTGACTTAATTTCATACATTTCCCCGCGAAAAGAGGTTCAAAAGTCTGTAAACAAACATATGGAAGTCTATACTCGCTACTCTATAGATAAACAGGGTTAAAATAATTTAGCTAGCAAAGCTCCGCTGCGAAATAAGCATTAACTGAGAGTTCAAAAGAAAAATCCTCATAATTTCTTAGCCCACACTATACACTACCAGCGGTCGTTGAACCCGTTGTCATATCTTATTGTTTTATCGTTGCAACTTCATAAGATATCGATAAGTACCTATTACATTGAAACGATGCGCGGAGTTTCGCTAAATTCTAAGTATTAATCTACAATTTGTCGATGTACAATGCATAGAACTAAAACCATCCAGAAATATTCAACTGCCGTTCGATTGTACATCTACTCAACAGATGGCGTAAGTGACGCTAAAATGTAACAAAACCAGGTAAACAGAATTTTTCAGGATACATCGTAACTGACCAAAATATCGGATTTACATTTTGCAATTTAGTTACTTATACTTTAAATTTAAATAATTACACCAAATGGAAAGTGCAATAGATAAAATATTCTGAGTCATAAATCTTATGACTAAGATGGTCATTATGTCTCTGACGTGGTCATGACTATCTTAGTCATATCTTTATAGTTATAGAATACCTAAACCTATATCTAATAGATTTTATTATTATTTATTGTTTTATTTTAGTTTAAAATAAGTTGCCATAATGATGTCATAAGGACGTTTTTTTTAATTTATACGAATAGTTTATGGAATCAGACTGAATCTGATAATTTTCTTTAAAGTGTGAAACAGAAAGATTGTGTTTAAAGCTTTTATCTAAATATTAATAGGTATTGTAGTTTTTAAAGTATATCTACGTACAGTACTTGGTCGGAAATATGAGATATTGAGTTTTAGAAAAAGTATTTAGCTTTATCAAGTCGTCAGTCCCCCGTCAGGTCTGAATGAAGAATTTGAAGTTGTTCATTTGTTAAACCCTAGGTACATTGCAGTAGGGTTTGACACAGTTCTTAAAGCTTCAGATAGGTAAGTATACTAGTGGATAAAATGTCCCCCAACACGACGCTCAACGTGTCAAATTGTCTAACAACATACTCGTACCTATTACGATGTATTCTCGTGACGTGGAACTTGTTGTTGGTCAATTTGACAGCGTTGCGCGCCATGTTGGGGGACATTTTGTCCCGTAGAGTATCTGAGGCTTTGCTCTTCAGAAGTCGGTCTTGGGTCTTGACCTTGGCCAAGGTCTTACTCATACAGAAGACCGACTTCTGAATGAGTAAGACCTTGGCCTGGCTGTGTTGCACATAACTGTGCGACATCCTCTTTCTAAAGTTTCCATGACTCATAGTCACATCCAGGTACTGTAATTATATTTACCCACCTTTTTCCATTTAATCTTTTGAAATTTCTCCCTAATTGCTTTAGGTGTGTTGTTTAATATTTCAGCACACAATACCTATATTGCAGTTATTTGTTAAGGATGGTAAGTATGGTTGTCACGTGATTGATATTGAACACCTGATATTCTCGCGGATACGTTTTTATACGTGCTGTGGAATTATTTTCCTACTTTTTGAATTGTTAACACTTATTTATGAAAAAAATATATAAGTTATAGCACAGATATACAGTATTTTATTTCTAGCTATCCCCCGTGGTTTCAATCACATATTTGGTTACTGCTACGCTCTTATTGGTCGTAGCAGATGTTATATCGCTCATAGTCTTCCTCGATAAATGGGCTATCCAAAACAACAGTAGTTCCTAAGATATAGATAGCACGTTTAACTAAACAAACTCTTCAGCTTTTTTTTTTAGTAAGTATAGATTTAAAATGACTAAATCTAATCCTTCTTAAAAACAGAAAACATATTGCGTCATATTGTAATTGGTAATTAAGCGTAGATGTCGGGACACGGTCGGGAGAAGTGTCTTCATTAAAACTATAAAATAAATAGGTATTAAATCAATCTAGCAGACAGCGACAGTATCAAGTTGATACGAGCATTAGATTTATCTGTAAACCCGAGTGCTCTGACATAATAGCCCTTTGTTACATGCCACGCGACCTATAATAATGGAGTTTACACGCAAATAGCAATTACGGCGAAGCCTTTCATGTCAACCCTCATTCCCTTCAGAAACATGAAGGCAATTTTCTAATAAAGGTAAAGAGCTGTTCCAAAATATTTGGCGCGAGATGTTTATTGTCTTTTGCATTTAATGATATCTATGTATTTGGTTCTTACGAAAGAGGCAGGCCTGGATGAATGAGGACGACACAGCAGCTGCTCATCTGCTTCTAAGCTGCCCAGTGGTCACTGGATACAGGGCAAAGTATTTCGAAAACACTACGAAGTGGTCAGACACATTTGTCCTGTGCCGTAACTAGCCTTTATACGCCCGCTGCGAGCTTCTCCCCTTAAAAAAAAGTTTAATCTTACCCGGTTCTATAAAAAAATTATTACTAAACAAGCGGAAATCCAGGTAGGGCGCATCTACAACCATATTAGTTACTTACGCGGTAAAAATAAGTGTTGTAGGTATGAATGCTACTAACTACTAAGAATCATCCAGAATTTGGCCTTGATTTGATCATTTCTGCTCTCCATCAGGGTCTGCGTCTTGTGCTTAGGTACCGTCTGTACCTACTACCCTAGTTACGGTACTGCATTTGCCCCACCCGTGCCTATCGACGGCGCGCACTATTCCCGCGCGCCTAGTAGCCAAGCAGTTGTCAGCAACCGTAGGGGCCCAGCAGGGTCGAAGCCTACTGAGGCCAAGGATCAAATTCCAAAAGGGACGATCGGCCCCGGTATTATTATTATTATTTCCTTTATTTCTCAATAAACATATAAATTATATTTTTAAATATTTAACAAAAAAATAAAAAACATTTAAAAATATAAAAAATAGTGTCCCACCGGTATCGGGAACAGGGTCCAAGCTACCGGCGGTCAGGGCTCCAGAGAAAGGAACCTCCTGACTATACGAGCCGTGTCCAGGAGTACCGCTTTCTGAATCAAGCCCTTGATCCAGCCGCCTAACGAGAGCCTCCTAAGGTGTTGGTCGAGGCTCTTGGCTATTAAGCCATTGGCTGAAACGACTATCGGTACAATAATCGGTGAATCCACTTCCCACATGTCGACAACCTCGCGAGCCAAGTCAATATACTTGATTTGTTTATCTTTCTCGGCTTTCACGAGGTTCTCGTCATGCAGAACGGATATGACAACAATCATTGCACGCCTCTCGCATCGGTCCACCACCACTATATCAGGCTTATTGGCTACAATAGTCCTGTCAGTGATGATGGACCGATCCCAGTACAACGTGATATCGCCATTATCGAGAACTGGGTCGGGCACATACTTGTAGTATGGCACCTCCGATTCCACAAGAGAGTACTTCAGAGCAAGTTGCTGATGTATAATCCTGGCTACAAGGTTATGTCTAGGCAAATATTCCCCGTTAGCTAGACGTTATTATTATTATTATACAACTTTATTGCACACCTTAACTTAGTAGAGGACAAACATTTACAAAAATAAGTGTACAATAGGTGGTCTTTTTTTCGGTCTTGTTTGCTTTTGCTTAGGTAGCGAAGGAACGAGGTGGGTTTCTTAGTCAGTAAAGAGTCTAACACTATCTGCCTATGCGCCCGAGGGCAGGGGATGTCAATTGGATGATTTTTACCCTCCGAAAAAAAACCCGTGCATACGCAAAATACACGCTTTAGGGCCTATGCACACCACGTTTTTTAAACGCGCCGTCGACGCGCGTTTTGGGAACGCGCGTCGCCGGCGCGTTTTTATCCTGCAGAGCAGTTTGTTGTCGTTTGTATCGAAACAAACGCGCATCACCGGCGCGTGTGTATCGATACAAACGCGCGGCACCGGCGCGTCTGTATCGTTATACATGATCTTAGCACTGTATTTTGACGAGTTAATTCTGGTTTAAGAATTTCAAGAAGATCTTGAAATGATGAATACGACATTCGATAACAATTTGCAAATTTTTTTTCATGTCCTATTAATTTTCTAAACGTTGTTGTATAATGTCCACACAATCTTCTCTCGCTTGTAAATGGGTGTACCCAAAAACGTCGGTAATTTTTCTTCTTCTTTTTTTTTTAAATTAATAACAAAGCGCATGTAATCAATGCTATCTCGACCGACGCCATCTTGCTACTGTTGACGAGGTTCTGCATAAAAACGCAAAATGCCAGCGCGTTTGTATCGATACACACGCGCGTTTGCATCGCGTCTGTATCGCTACACACGCGCGTCTGTATTTATACAGGTGTGCAAAGGTCTACAGGCTGCGTCTGACTTGCGTGCGTATCGCGTCTGTATCGCTACAAACGCGCGTCGATGGCGCGTTTAAAAAACGTGGTGTGCATAGGCCCTTAGACGTGGAGTTGCAGATACCAGCCCGACATTAAATGCAGCAACTGTCAAGTGCCGCAACTGTCAAGTGCCGTCTCAGAGTCAGTTTAAAAATCCCTAGAGCACCTTTTTAGTGGCATAAAAACATTTTTCCTGCGTCAATATTTTCTATTTGCGGACGAATTTTGGCACGAAGGTTTGATGCCAGTTCTCCTACGAGTCAACAGAGGTAGAATAAATAATGGCCACATTTTTATTCAGTTCATGTCCTGCTGAGGGCGACAACAACGCTATGTCGAAGCCGCAGGGGGTAGCTGTTGTTTTATATAAGTGGAGGGAAAGCATTTTATTTTTACAGGATCATGGGACACTACTATGCTTCGGAAAAGCAGAAATGGGTGGGTGTAGATGTCGTGGCCAGAAGTTCAACTATTTCTATTTGAAATGGTCATATTTCATGTTATAGAACATTGCCCGTTGGCCACATTATGCAATAAGTTAGCCAAATCAATGAACATTGAGCTTTGATGACAATATCTAATTTTCATGATATCATGAAATAGCTATTTAGTCCATTGTTAGGGGTGCTAAAGTTGTTTTGTTTTTGGGATTTATCATTGCGGCAGATAATTATTTTGTATTAAAAGCGAAAAATAATAATGAAATGAATGACAAAAGTGCTTCATTCAAATCTTATTATATTTATTTATTTATTTATTTAAACTTCATGTACAGTAGTGGTACATAGGCGGACTTAATGCAACAAGGCATTCTCTACCAGTCAACCAAAAAAAGAAAATATAAAGGTTACTTTAATACATTATTGTCTTTTACAAATTTTTAAGTTGTTTACTTCCTTTTAGATGAAAGGAAAGAAAGGAAGGAAGAAGGAGGATGAGTGGAATTCTCTGCCGGTGTCTGTGCTCCCTTGTGGCTACAGGTCTTTAATCCAAGAATGAATAGATTACTTCAAGGCAAGTGTACTCCATCGTTGACCACATCATCACTTATCATCAGGTGAGATAGTCGTCGAGTGCGGGTCTATTAATAAAAATAATTAAAAATATTGATTAATTTGTCATCAAATGTTGATGTTTTAGCCAGTTATATCGCTGAAAAGCAAAGACTTCATGAAGTGGTCGGTCACATCATATAGTGACCAATATTAAGATCCGACTTCGACATAGACACGACTGAACAGAAGACCATGACGAGTATCTGGAACTAATCTGTTTAGCACATAAAGTAACTGATTATAAATATTTAAAGCAGTCTGGATATTAACCTTGGCCCAAGAACGAATTTGTTCAGCAGCGTGTCGGAATAATTTTATGTAAATAAGCTTACCTACCTACTTATAATATGGAGGCGCATCCCGCATGGACTCGTAATATGAACGTCAGTCTTGAGATGAGACCCGAACCGAGGAAATTGAATCGAAGCAGCTTACGTACCAATATCAGTAATGAAACTGAAACCGGAAGTGTGCCTCCTACTCCCCCTCCAAATGTTTATGATTTTGTTGATATCGCACGTGCGTATAGCGTAACTTACGTACGTGGTCTGAACAATCACAAACTATGGTGTACGTTTAATATCGCGGTATCTACGTGTTTATAGTCTAACCTTGTTTCTAGGATCAGTCACAGAAACATGGAACTGACAGAATAATAGAAATATAAAATTGTTGCTGGCGTATCTTTTGCGAGTACTGTCTACTTCGCGTACCTTACCTATTACTTCATCGACTAGCTAGAATTTTCTCTAGTCCCTGATGTTGCCATGATTAAATTACCTATAATCTTGATGAATGGCCTCCAGTATTTTTTTTCGTAATGTCGAGACAATTACGCTACGGTTCATAGCACCGTAGCCTGCGTAGACTCTACACACCAAGTTTATTTTAGAAATTATTACACATATTTTCGGATTCCGTCTTAAGAATTATTTTGAATAGTGGATGACAACTTTTAACAACTAACAATTCTTCCGGAAATTGGACTTATGAATAGGTAGAAAGGTAAGTTTTAATCCAATGTCCTTTATGGGTATTCCGATAAAGTCAACAGCGGGTATCTAAAGTCTTTTGGACACGATATATTGTGCTCTACTAAGCCGGGTTCACAGGGACTGGGATATTACTTCTTCGAGATAGGTGTCGCGACAATCGAATACCACCCTTACACCTTTGACATAAGGATTTTTAGATTCAGCCCCGTATTAAGCAACTACGGAATTTCCCATTGGTGACCAATGGATTGAAATATAATTTTAATACATATATAAAGTTTCTATTTTATCTGTGATATTTTCCGACCGTCGTAATATCAAGGTTATTTCCAGTAACGTGGGTTCGGTGTTTGACTTGGAAATAACTTTATGTGTAAACGTCGGTCCCTGTAGATATAGCCACCTCCGCCTGGCCGCCATGAAAGCTTTTATGACAAGGTTCCACACAAGGGTCGTAATGTGCTCGATGTTCCAAGAGATTACTAGTGTCAATTTGTTGAAACAATTATCTCTGGAAGTAAGCGTTGGCGGTAGTTAGTAAGGACGTACCTTCTGCGGAAAGATAAGGCTTTCATAGATAACAGATTTACTCCGGTATACGTTCCAATTCTCTTTAACTGTCGGATTGGTCTGAAGCGTGTTTTTATGTACTATTCGCCAGGGTCGTGTTTTGGCGTCTGGGTACTCTGTCTCGTTTAGCTTTTTAATCCCTATAGGTGAGCTGACAGAAAAACTCACGAGATGGAGCATTTGGTCGTGGATGTGCGACCTTGGTGAAATAAACGTGAGACTGTTTGTCGGATATATCCGACAAAAGCGATTAAAAGGTTAAAATACGGTGGCGGCGGCGGTCCAAGGTGCACAATCAATCGCAAGTTCCGAACTTTCAGAATCGGATCTCCGTACCATCTCGGCGACTACCTATAAAACATTAATTTTTAGTCTAGGCGAAACTCGAAACATGTCTCTAGTATTTTTATGTAAAGAATCTATGTACAAAATTTCGAAACTATATCATGAAAAATCACAAAGTTATAAGCTTATTATGTTACCTGGTTGTCCGCACAAATACATGGTCACTGGGCCATCTGGGCGACTGAGGGGTTGTTTTGCTCACGCACCCAGATGTGCGCTGGCACCTAAAGCCCGCTATGATCTGCCGCGACCTATGTTGTACTTAATATTGGTGGTGTCCAACTTGTTACCTACCTTTTTAAAATATTTTTGGAAAAAAATTAACACGGTGTAAAAATAATTGGAATCGATTCATTTACTGATTCTGAAAAAACTATATTGAGGTGTTGCATATAGGTACTAAAGATAATGTTGTAGAATCGTCATAGTGAAATCGTTTTTTTTGTTCATAAAGTCAGAGTGGCTAGTGTGAGTTTATTTTACGTTAACGCATTCGACACATTTGTGACGTTCGGCGCTCTGATTGGCCCGCTCCAAGCTCTTAACCAATCAGAGAGCCAAACGCGGCAAACGTTTCGATCACGTTAATATAAAAACAACTCGCACTCATCGCACATCTCGCACATGCAGCGTCCAAGAAATAATATTATGATAAACATTCCTCCGTAACTAAATATTAATCATGTCGCCCGCTCGCTAATGCTAACCTATATCAACATGCGATAATTACCAGGCCGGATGCAATCTGATGGCAATCGTATCTGAATATATTTGGGCTTAGCTGGCTAAAGAGATTACCATTTGCATGTAAATGAGCCTTGTTAATTCTGGCGTAATGTCTTGTATAGAATATGCCGCTCTCTGGCTGATTTTCACGAAATATTGGTTGGTAATGACCTTCCTATTCAAAAGAGAACCATTCTTAAAGTAAAACTATATTGCGCACTCGTGGGCTATATACGCCGATTTGGGCGCGTCGGTTTCCATACATTTTATATGGATACTAGACTTGTTGAGCTACATAAGATCCACGCCACACAACGCTATGTACAAAAGAGGAGTGTAACAACTGTGCGTAGGTCTATTTATTTAAAAATATAAGTTTACAGTACAAGACCAAAATTGCTTCCGCTGTATCTGCTTGCCGAAATACAGGCTTCCCTAGCCTAGTTCGGTAGCACATGTTAACTTAGGCACAAATTTTATGTAATCTAATAATATCTTAATTATGAGCCGTTAATTTGTGTAATTAGTATTTTTGGTTCAATAAATTATTATTATTATCATTTTTTTATTAATCTCAGGACCCTGTAGTCCTGCGCCTTTGAGAGGCGTACAAGGGGCCGAAGCCAACTCGCAGAGGCCCTTTTGGTTACTATAATGGAACGTGATACCAACCGACGATTATCCCTGTGCGCGCTATACTAGTGCGCCCAAGGACAACCCTCGGTTTGAAAAACTATTGCGACATAATTATGTTAAACAAAATAATAGGGCTATGATTTTTGGAGTCTTAAGTGGACTGGTAATATGGAGCTATGTTAAGACTATGGCCCCTGCCTTAACAATGTTATTAATATCCATCGATAAAAGGCAGGGGGTGACTTGCACACTCAATAAATGGGCCCCCAAAAACGGTCGCTAGCACGAAGTTACGTAGCAACAAGAGGGCAACATATCCTGAGGCGCTTGAGGAGTGGAGAGGCATACCATGGCTATCAGGACAATCCCGGAAGTACGGTCAAGATCCCTACCAGCACCTTACTGGATTAAATTATTATTTCCTTTATTCACTATACAAACATATAAATTATATTTTTAAATAAAAAATAAAAAACATTTAAAAATATAAAAAATTGTGTCCCACCGGTATCGGGAACAGGGTCCAAGCTACCGGCGGTCAGGTCAGGTCCAGGAGTACCGCTTTCTGAATCAAATTATTATTATTATTATTAATTATATTCTAAAATCTTAAAGACTGGTAAACAAAACTAACAAACTAAACAAATATATAAACTACAAAAACTTAAAAATGAATGCATAATTTTACAAATTTGGTATGGCTTAATCATGGAAGCTATCCAGATCTATGTGCTGAGTGAGCAAAGAGTTGAGCAGTGTAATTGCTCGTGCTGTGGGCGCTGCAGCGGCTCGACGTGTGCGTCTAATGTTGTTCTCGCTTTATTTCTCCTTGTGTATCTGTCGCATACTGTTAGAACTTAAGCAATTCTCCGGGATTTGTTCTGCCTTGAAGTAATTTCTTAAGGCTTACTTTTTTTTTTTCTTTTTTTAAATCTTTATTAAGGAGCTTTGTCTCAATTTAGACTATGTCGCTCCATCGTAGCCAAATTTTGTGTTATAGTTTATTTTAAGTGGTTGTGATAAATTTTGTACAAGACTCTTGCCTCGCCTGAAGTAGGCTTTGCTAATATGTTGTTGAAAATACCTATATCTAACATATTTAATGCTAAGGCTTACTTTGAAATCATGAACATTATCTACTCTTTTACCTTATCTTAATGAGAACAATGTTTTCATCTTCAAAGTCTTGGTGGTCACTCACTTTTCGGCCTCATTTTCCACTAAAATCGTTTATGGTTTCTGTGGGCTTTTCTTTCACTTCTAGCCATCATAATCAATTCTTTCTTCACGACATGTTCCCAATCCTTCGCATCCCACACTTATTTTTATTATGGTAAATATCTACTTAAGGTGGTGCATCACGACTCACAATTTCACTGTTTTTCATACAACCGCTCATAACTGATTATGACGTTATTACACATTTTTAATTAGAAATTTTGGAAACACAGTATCTTGTGGATATTATCTAGGTTTCTAAAGAAGCCAATTTCTAAATTTGTGTAAAACTAATCCAGTAAAAACCTCTGAAAATGTCCTATTTTGTATGAACTTTGACACTTCATAATTTGCCTAAAAATTAAAAAGTCAAAAAAGTAATCCTCTAGAGACCTTGCAAATTTTCTTAAGATTCTAAATGACGACAATTTTCTCCAATAACTTTTAAGGGTTTAAAAAAAACAGCTATTTCCTAGAGCAATTTTTGTGAAATTTTCGAGTTAATCTCGGAATTACCGAATACTAACAGAGTTTTCAGGCGTTATCTCTCTTTTTTTGCGTTGACTTTTCGTCAAACATCGCGTTGGATTGCATTAAACGAAGTAACAAGCTTTTAAACCATTTTCGATGTTTACGATAAGCGAGTGGAGAAGGACCCTTTTAAATGTAAAAAGTAGGTATGTGGTATTAAATAAGAAACACGATGGATATAACGAAAATTCACGTGTGAGATTTCCTTTAAAAAAAGTAAGATTAACGAATATGAATAAATAAAAAAATGGATACAAAAAGTAATAATTCTCATGAGCGTGAAGAGCTTCAGGCCTTGAGGATACCCGCTCTTGTAGTATGCGTAATTTAATTTGTCAAGAGATGAAAGAATATCATTATCTCTCGCTCTCTTCATTCACTTTGACTCACCAATGACTTTTTTGCACATTTCTTTTATAAATTGCAATGTTATAAAAATTGCGAGGTTTATATTCTTTTTTTATGCGAGCAAAACCGTTTTCCTAAGCAGAATATGGCGGGATACGTAAACAAACCTGCTTTTAGGGATAGTGTTAAGGTTCACAATGTAAACAATTCTATTACGGGCCTAAAAAGGTGAAGGCGAAACATGGCAAAGACCCCGACACGTTAATAATAAATTCCTGGAGTGTGTAGTTCCGTGAGGAGGCCGATAGGTAGAGCCACTGGCCACGGCTCCCTTCAGGAATGTAGATTTTAGCGAGGAACCACAGCTACATCTGTACGCGTACAACCCGAGCGCATTAACATGGCACCTAATAAAATGACGTTTAAAATATTGAGTGCATTGAATTTTATTTTAGTTTTTTGAATATCAACATTTATTTTGCGCTAAGTAGTTTTTCATGACATACAGTATGACACACAGTTAAAGTATCATAAATTCGTAAAGTAAATATACTTTATGAATTTATGATACTTTAAACGTGACAATACGAACTATTTTCGAGTATTTAATGTAGCAACTGTTTTCGACCCAGGTGCCATGTTAATGCGCAGGGGTTGTACGTACATATTTGTATAGAAACGGTTCGAAATACACATGATTTTTAGTAAACAAGTTTTTCAGCCCCTTATAGGATGAATTTAAAAAAACTCCTTTTCTCTACGGTATAAAAGGCTTAGTTGTACAAAAATTGACGTTTCTAGTCCTTGTAGTTTTGGCTGTGCGTTGATATATAAAGATAAATTCAACCTTGTTTTTCATTACTAATATTTTTTACACCCTATGTGCTTAAACCATGATAATGTCACATAGCACCTTATCTTTTGCTTGCTTCTTGAAGGCTCTGTGTTTAAACTAGTAGATATCTAATCAATAAAAGCGTTATTTGTAGGCTACTAAAACAGAGACTTATAAAAACCGAGTTTTTCAAAGTACTCTTTCCGAGTTTTAGGTATCAATATACATTTTAATGAATATTAATTTCCAAAGTCAATATAACTTCCGTGAATTGGTTCGAAACAAATATTTAAATAATCCTTTTAATACTTCTAAAACATTTGTTGTAAAGTTTTCTTCCCTTTAGGGCCCTTGCTTATGTGAGCTCTACTTGTTACAAAATTATACGGTTACTGTAATTACTATGTTTATATAACGTTAGTTTTAGTATAATTAATTTCATAACTGTATAATGAAAAATCATCAAGTTATAAGCTTGTTATGCTTCACCGGGCCATCCAAGCGACTGAGGAGTTATTTTGCACTTGCAAACAGCTGTTTGCTGGTGCCTAATGCCCGCTGTGACCTGCCGTAGTGTTGTACTTAGTGTCGGTGGTGTCCAACTTGAGAACTTTTTAAATTATTTTTGGAAAATAATATAACATGGTGTTAAAAGTTAAAACTATTGGAATCTATTCAGTTACTGATTCTGAACAAACTATGTAGTATAACGTTATGTAATTTGTGTTATATTCGTAGTACACATAGGTATGTATTCAATTATGAGGACGGGTAGATTGATAAATATGTTGTTAGTTGGTTGAAGGACACTCGTTAGCAAGTACTTAGTTCCGTATCCTCCCGGGACTTCCCTCGACGTTTGTGACTAGTGAAAATAAACCGAGCTCGTATTCCTGTGTGATTCAATTATCAGGCATGTGCGTAGATAGTTTTACTTATTAAAATTATCTTGAAAATATCGATAAACGTAGATATCTGAATATAATGCACCTAAGCACCTGCTTAGGTGTAGATAATTTCTTTAGTAAAACATCCGCATACTTGATGGACTAAATAACTGGATGACATTCGAAAAATATTAATCACTAAAATGTAAGAAATTCTTATTCTTCTTCTTCCTGACCTTGTCCCATGTTACTTGACCGGCGCAACACGTCTTTTTCTTCTATTCCGTTCTGTCACCCGTCATAATATCACTAACTCCCTTTTCTTTCATATCACTCCTCACACAATCTATCCATCTTTTTTTGGCCTCCCTCTATCTCTCCATTCCTCTACATCTGTCTATACTCAGCACTTTTTTAGTTACATGCGTTTCATCCCTCCTCTTTACATGACCATACCAAGACAAACGACGCGTTTCAACTCCTCAGTCACTGGCGCCACTTTCAAACTTCCTCTAATATACTCAATTCTCACTTTATCCATTCTCGTCACACCACATATCCATCTCAACATTCTCGTTTCCGCTACATGCAATCTTTTTTCCTCCATCTTTTTCACAGCCAAACATTCTGATCCATACAGTATGACAGGTCTTATCACGGATTTGTAAATTTTAAACTTAAGGGGCATCCGTGGGTGGCAAGTTGTTCCTGTGACCTGCAGCCGTTTCATTGATGATATTTATAAGAATGGCTTGTGTAGGACTTGGCAGTCGGTATTTTTATATTGGTATTTCTTAGCTTAGAGTGTACCGTGTTGATGAATAGGCTTACCTCAAAAAAAGACTTGCTAAGACCCACCCAAGTTCTTTCATTTACTGTTTGCGTTACAACAAGTCCACGGCGACTCTTTTGAACAATCCCGCAACCCGGTGTGGGATACAGGCATGATGGCATTTTATGTTAATTTAACAGTTTTAAACCTCATAGATACTCATCAGACAGTAAGTAGATAATCATGTCATATTAATTCTAATTTACTCAAATTAAATTGCCTACAGCCGCAATTTTCCAGAACATTTCGTCTCTTCTTCCAAGTTTCCATCAGTGCAAACATATTGCGGAAAGTAGCCCAAACATATAAATTGAAATAACTGTCGTTTGTAGCTACGTTTAGGGCTACTAAGCCTTCATATTTCCAGTGAATCTTTTATTCATAAGTGAGCCCGTAGTTTGGTACAGTACGACACAACTTAAAGGTTTCGTCCGTTTTTCTAACGACTAAAACAGGATTTTATCTGTTGCTTATTTCCAGATTGGTTGCGGATTATTTAATGTCTATTATTTCCTTTATTTGTCTTTTTTGCATTATGTTCAAATTTTTAAATATATCTTATTTTTTTTATTATTATTTAATTTATTACACACCTCAATTTATCACAGGACAAACATTAAAAAAATAAGTGTACAATAGGCGGTCTTATCACACAGGATATTTTTTTTACAGACAATCTTTGGATGAACTGTAAGAAAGGAAAAGATTTCTATTTTAACATTAAGCTAGGTACAGTTTAAATAATTATCTAAAGAAAGAATAATAAAATTACGTTTATTGGTATTATGAAAAACAGAAACACTTTTCTTATTAAAAATAAGGGCTAATAATAAGTTTGAAAACATAAACAAACACATATAAAAGATTAAAATATTCATTACAAAAACAGCGACTCTTAATATAAAATTTATAATAACACCAAAAAAAGATTTATGTGACTATTAATAACGATATCGTGGAATATATAGTATCATGGCAATAAAGCCGTCATTTACTCTTTACAATCTTATCAATGATGCTGTATTATGTGAATTTAATCCAAGTGAATTGATAAGTCAAGACAGAGATAGACAGAGATTACCTTCCAAAGACAATTTCCATGTAAGATGGAGTTTCAAGCAGGACTTCTAGTGTATATGTAACGAGTCTTTGCAAACAATGTCTCATCTTTCATCAAGCACCGCTCCTGTTCTATCACCAGCTAACTAGCAAATGTCCACTTGTAGTAGAAGATTTTCAGCTTCACGTATATAATGCTAGTCACATGAGCGCACTTGAAAGAATAGCACGTCTAAGCACCCAACTACCAGTACTGAAATCATACCATCGTAGATTGCAGTCGTGTGGGGTCATTGGCTAGATGTCACCATCAGCCCTTGCTATTGAAACGTTTTTGACTTTACTGTGCTCCAACTCAAGTTGCATATGCGTTTTATAAATTTTGCTGAAGTAACTTCTAAGTTGTGTCGCTTTGTGTAGGTATGTAGGCTTGCGGCTCCGGTCCATGTTGCACGGTGCATTGAACGAGCCTATCGGAATATTTCCTCGCTTTGATGTTGATGTCCCAATTACAACTGGACGGATGTTTTTTTTATGGCAGAATTCTTTGAAGTTGAACTAGGAAATCAATTAATTATTTTGTAGCACAGTTTTTCTTATTTTTTCAGTAAGCATATTCGGTTTTTAATTTTCTATGTTTCACTAGTTTATATGAATCTCGAGCAACATGTAAAATCTAATCAATGGTAATCTGCAATAGTTAACGTTAGTAGAAAGCTTCAAATGTACGGGAATGACGTCATCTCAGCGCTCAGTCGCGTGGTCAGAACAAAAGAATTGTCGGTAAGGTCAACTCGAAGCGTTCGACGCAAGCGAAACGGTTGTAACTTGGCTACTTGGCTAGGGTGGCTGTTTCGAATTAACCAACCAAAGGTCATCATCATCATCATCATAACAGCCGAAAGACGTCCACTGCTGGACATAGGCCTCCCCCAAGCGTCGCCACAACGACCGGCCCTGTGAGTCACGTATCCATCGGATTCCACGAGCCTGACCTCATCGGGCCACCTTCGACCAAAGGTATTTTCTCTAAAAAGTTTTTGTTTAAAATTGTTTATAGACGAGATGGAGAGTTCAAACTGCAGCGGCAGCGGTTGAACTTACCGTAATCTTCTCTGCTCTATGGTTTCCTTCAAATATTGGAGCAAACACCTAACGCAGTCCGAGTAGTTAAGTCAGACTAGTACAGTTTGGCTATTAAGATTTCAAGTGGCGCCCACGTTATTATACATATTTCATGAAATGTCAGTGTAGGACTTGGGCAAGTTCTACGTAGGTACGTAAGTAGGTACGGTGCGCACATAATGTACCTAGCAAGGCAAGTTTATTTATAGTGTAGTTAACAGCCACTTTACTGGGTCTGTTACGCACTACAACTTTTGGGACCATGCACCTTTTTGAGGTCTAATTCTAGTTTACGCAACTGTGAACGTTTTAACTTGTACAGAATTACCTATTTAGGGCAATTAATATGTGCTTAGTAGTTTTAATGGCAGTTACAACTATGTGGTCGGCGATATGGCGCGGAGAACCAATTTGTTAGCGACAAAACTTTATGGCATTTTCTTGTAATTTAGGGCGTGCTCGTAGGTACTGGTTTTTCATTAGTGCCAAGGAAAAACTTGTGGTCTTAGCAATGCAAATATGTACTTATCTATCTATTTCTACATGCAAATGACGATTCTTATTTAGGCTAATCTTTAGGTAGGTGGTAGGTGGCTTACATGACGTCAAATCTCTTCATTACTTTAGTACGGTACCTCAGTTTATTGTGAGGATTTAATAAGTTATTTGAGTACCATATATTTCGGGCACAAAAACGTCGGCTCCGCTTTATGGTAAAGTCGGCATGGCGACGCTTTTCTCGCGATTCCTTTTTATGAAACATCTATAAATGTCCGGACTTTGGGTATATATTTTATATAGCTTGACTTATTCGACCTCACATTTCCTTCACGATGTTTACTTCCGCCGGAAAGCGAGTGACAAATGTTTTTAGGGAGTTTGGTAAGCCGGGATCGATACAGGGTCACCTATTCAGCCAGCTGCCGAAGTGTCGGCTAGCCAGTGTGCCAGGGTGCCAGGGTGGCCGGGTCACTCCAATGTCAATTAACTATTGCTGACGTAATCGCCAAGTCCTTTGAAAATACCTTTCAAAGGTCTTGGCGATTTCGTCTAAAAAAAAGTGAAAAGTCATGTTGATTCTTTTTACATTAAGTTTGTTTAAGTATATACATATGTATATTACCTAT
This sequence comes from Mythimna lalbum, assembly GCA_949319445.1. Lineage (NCBI taxonomy): Eukaryota > Metazoa > Arthropoda > Insecta > Lepidoptera > Noctuidae > Mythimna > Mythimna lalbum. Next base: position 15,019,341 of record OX439346.1, on the reverse strand, counting down.
TAAACAAAAACAAAGTTTATATCATGTTTTATTGGAACTGAAAAAGCTCCCACAGTGTAGATACTGAAAAGATATCTTCGTGATAAAATTGAAATAACTATATTACACACTGACTGTCCCCCGCGGTTTCACCCGCGTCTTTGGTAACTGCTTCGCTCCCGAGGGTTGTAGAGCGAAGTTATAGCCTCCTTCGATAAATGGGTTATCCAACACAACAAATAATAGAAATGTTCAATTTGAACCAATAGTTTCTGTGATAAACTTGTTCAAACAATCATATTCTTCAGTTTTATAATACTAAGTATAAGTAGATTCGTAATCAATATTGGTAGCTACAAGGTTACAAGTAATCAATAGTTGATCTATAAACGCGGCTTCACGAGGGTAGACGTTAACAATTCGTCAGGGGAAGTAATCCATTCAATTAGTTCTGGATTAGTCGATTGGTGGATTACCCTAGTTAGTGACGATAGTTTCAGCTTTACTTACAAGCAGTGCTGTAAGTAGACTTTTATATGCCCTGGGCCAGTTTCTGAAATTGCGCCTCCTTATAAGGTATAAACTGGGTAAGTTTACTCCATCTGATGCAGGTCCTTACGGAAATGAGTGTTACGGGAGGTACCTGTTTCGGTTCTGGCGGAAAAAACGTTCGTTTGTCACAATTGTGCGGATCGCCCGGGTAACACGATGAAGCATAATTATGATGGAAGTTTGTCGGGACCGTGTTCTCTTGGCGGCAATCAACGGTGACAACCTAAACATCTGACCTTGGATTAGGCCATGGTAGACAGCGAGAGAGAATACGAAACAGTAACATCAATCAAATTAATTATACAAAACTTGATCTGATCATTTCTGCGCCGCATCAGGGTCTGCGCCCTATGCCTGGGCACCGCTGGCACCTCCAGCACCGCCCTACTTACGGCACTGCTTACAAGTACCAACACAACTCGGCGCAAACAACGTTGATGTTGTGTCATTATATTGGTTTACCTACTTAATTATGTTGTAGTAGTCTGCTACATAGTTTTACTTACTCGATTTGTGGAGTAAAGTGGTACTTTCTTTTGGCTACATCAGCCTTAATAAGCTAGTCTATACTATAGGTATTCAGCAGTGTATTACAGGGTAACATTTTATTACAGTGTAATATTTTATTTCTGTACATTACAAATATTGTACGTCTGATTGTCTAAGTAAGAAGATTACATATCTGAACTTAGTCTTAATAATGTTCTCCTCATTTATTATTATTTTTTGAAGAAAAGGGGCTATGCATCTCCCATAGTGTAGGAGATGTAGTCACTGCGACCTAAAAGATCTATTGTGACTCGCCACCTTGTTAGAGTAACTCTTTTAGCCGGGAGGCTTCCAGGAAGTCTAGAATACTCCTAGCTTTGAGAGTTTTAATCTCCTCCGGGCGAATAATGTGTCGACCCAGATGGATACTCCGTTTGTGGATAAGGGGCCCACATTCACACAACAGGTGCTTAGGCGTCTCCCTCTCCTGATTACAGTACCTGCAAACATCAGTGTCACTCAGTTTCATGTGAAATTGGTGCCTGTTTAATTTGCAGTGCCCGGTTAAGGCGCGGGCTATCGCACAAATGTTCGTCCTGCTAAGCTCAAGAAGCTCGGCAGTTCGTTTTTGTGAGTAGCCTTCTATTAGAGATTTGGCGTGTAGCAGTCCTGGTTGTAACAACCAGTGCTTTTTTGAATCGCCAAATAGGTTGCCCTTAAGGGTCTGCATGGCCTGGTTCTTTGAGATACCACAGAAAGGTTCTGGTCCTATCTGATGACCCTGAGCCCCAGTCCTTGCAAGTTCGTCGGCTTTTTCATTGCCAGTAATTCCAGAATGACCCGGTACCCATCTCAGAATAACTTTATTCCTTTGCCCCAGGTCATTTAGTTTGTTAACGCAGTCTTTTACCAGTTTCGAATTTATTGTATTCGAGTTCAAGGCGTTAAGAGCTGCCTGGCTATCTGAGTAAATCAGAATTAATTGATTTATGTAGTTTCGGTGACGGTTGGCTTCCGCACATTCTATAATGGCGTATACCTCCGCTTGGAATATGGTGGCATATTTACCCAGATTCAAGCTTTTGCTGAATTTCGGGCTAATGCCAAATATTCCACATCCTACATTCTCACCCATTTTGGATCCGTCTGTAAACCAGATCAGGCTTCCAGCCTTGCAAGTAATGAGGTTGCTTGCCCAATCCTCTCTGCTCGGCAGTTCCACTGTGAAATTTCTTGTGAAGCTACACTGTGGAAGCATGACGTCTGTTGTCATAGCTAGCTGATCGTGTTCAAGCACTGATTCGTGTAGCGATCTCAGTGCTTGAGAGCGCCAGTTTACTTTGCCAGTGCTGTTTATTCTATACATGCCCGCTTTCGCCTCCTTCGCAATTAATAGATGAAGTGGCGGAAGGTTAAGCAGGGCATTTAGAGCAGCTCCTGGGGTTGTAGACATGGCGCCTGTTGATATAATGCATGCAAGTCTCTGCAAACCATTAAGTTTGTTAATGACTGTCACTTGGGATGTTTTCCTCCACCATACTACGCAGGCATACGTTATTATCGGCCTGACTATGGCGGTGTACAACCACAGGGCGATTTTAGGGTTTAGGCCCCATTTCGTCCCTGCTAAGCGACAGCATATTCCTAAAGCTATTTTAGCCTTTTGAATCACATTATTAATGTGAGTGTTCCAGGTCAGTCTCTGGTCGATAGTTACGCCCAGGTACTTGACCTCATTGGAGAATGGTATGCGAGTCCCCTTTACAGTGGGCGTTACAAGTTTGTCCAACTTTCGCTTCCTAGTAAAGGGGACTATTGTTGTTTTACTCGGGTTAACCGATAAATTGTTCTCTGTACACCATGTGTTTATAACGTTCAGAGATCTTTGCAGTATAGATGATACCGTGCTGTGACAGGGGCCGATAACACAAGCCACCACATCGTCAGCATAACTGTGTACATCTAAGTCTCTTTTAAAGGCTTCAACCAGCAATTGGTCAACAACGAGTAGCCATAGAAGTGGCGATAGAACGCCTCCTTGTGGGCACCCTTTAGTTGTTTTGAAGCTTTTTGTAGTTCCGTGTAAGGTAACACTGATAGTTCTGTTGAGGAGCATGAATTCGATCCAACGAGTAGTTGTCTCGTCAATCCCTTTCGCCTTCATTCCCTTGGAAAGGGCGTCTATGGTGACGTTGTCGAAAGCTCCTTCAATATCAAGGAAAGCACATAGGGCTATCTGTTTATCTTCCAAAGCCCTTTCGATCCTGTCTGTTAGTTCTAACAGAGCAGTTTCTGTGGATTTTCCTTTTTGGTAAGCATGTTGCTTCGGATGCAGAGGGTTAGCCCTTAATGGTCCATCCCTGATGCATTCGTCTATAACCTTTTCCATACTCTTGAGTAGGAAGGAGGTAAGGCTTATTGGTCTGAAGGACTTTGGTTGAGAGTAGTCTTTCTTACCAGCCTTTGGGATAAAACAGACTTTAACTGTAGTCCATTTCTCAGGTATATATCCCCAGGCAAAGCTTGCTCTGAAGATTTTGATTAAGATAGGGATGAGTATATTCTTCCCTTGCTGCAGGAGAGCTGGGAAGATATCGTCATCACCTGCAGACTTAATCGGCTTGAATGAGTCTATAGCCCATTCTACCTTGTTTGGTCTAAAGTACCTCGCCGCTCTTCTCCAGTCTTCATTTGTAGGCCTGGAGAGGCGGATATGAGGTGAATATGGTACGATGATGTCTTGTGCCATCACCGAGCCAGGGAAGTGTGTTGACGCCAAAAGTTTCAGGGTTTCCTCCGCTGATGCAGTGAAGGCACCGTCTGGTTTCTTTAAGAGTCCCAGTTGATTCGTAGGCGATTTGGATAAGACTTTGTGGATTCTGGCTCCTTGAGGGACTTTAGTAATCTCCTCGCAGAACTTCCTCCATGAAAGTCTTTTCGCCTTTCGGATTTCTTTATTATAGGTAGTTAAAGCTTTCCGATACCGATCCCAGTCGTCAGTCGATTTAGCCTTATTGAACAACCTACGTGATTCCTCCCTTAAAACATCGAGCCTTTTGTTCCACCATGTCACTTTTCTGTCCCTCACAGTTCTTAGAGGACAGCTCTCTTGGTAAGAGGCTGTAATGGCTTCAGTAACTTGAGTGACAGCATAGTCCAATGTTTCAGGGGAGCGTATGGTTTTAGGGACGTCTAGGAGTCTCTCCTGGAGCTTTCGTCTGTACAAGCCCCAGTCAGTGGTTTTCGCATCCCTAAAAGTGATAGTTCCGCAAATGTTGGATGTATTCAAAGCGAATTCAATAAGTCGATGATCAGACATAGATGGTTCATCACTGACATGCCAATTGGTTATCAGCCTGGCAGTGTGAATAGTAGCGAGAGTTACATCAAGAACTTCCTTCCTCGATTTAGTTACAAAGGTCGGTTTACATCCCTCATTAACTATTTGGAGGCGGTTAGTTAGTACAAAATCATGAAGCAACTCACCTCTATCGTTGATGTCAGTGCTGCCCCAGTTGGTATGGTGGGCGTTGGCGTCACACCCAATGAGAAGCTCGGCATTGTTGGCATAGGCGTACTCTACTACCTTTGCAAGCTCCTCGGATGGGTCGGTTTTCGTCCCGTCCAGGTATGCCGAGCACACGATGAGGCGTCCATTTCCGCTCTTGACATTGACATAAGCTGCAATCAGGTCATCGCTGCACAGGCCTGGTATGCATAAGAAATCAATATTATTATTGAAAAGTATACACGCTCTTGGTTTGACTCCACCGATATGATGAGCGACCTTACCTGCAGAGCCCAGTCCAGACACCGTGTTAGTATTAGCCAGCCACGGTTCCTGGATAAGAGCGATGTGAAGGTTCTTTTGTGTGAAGAGTTTTTCCAGAACAGCCGTGGCTGCTCTGGCGTGATGCAGGTTTATCTGCACCACTTGTGTGTTCATGTGTGTCTGTGTTATGGTGTGTTTGTGTTGTGTTAGTGTTATGTGTTTGTGTGGGTGGGTTAAGCGGCGTTATTCGACCTGCTTGGCTTCGAGGCTTTAGGGCAGCCCTGAGGTTTGGCCGGTCGGCTCGCCGCTACCGATCGATTGGGACGGTTAGCCCCTTTCGTCGGTGGTGCCCCGAGGGGGCGGTTCCTGACGCCCTGGCCTCCGGGTTTCGGCTTAGCGTTTTGCCGCTTTGCCGTTTTACCAGAGACCCGGTCGCTCGGCCCCGCCTTAGGAGCGTGTTGAGCAGATGGCGAAAACCTTGCGCCAGATTGGCTAGTCCCTGCCACCTGCTCAGCCTTCGCTGGCGTATTATCGCCGCGAATGCGTATTAGGACTTTACGAAAGCCTAATTGCGGCCTGCAGTCTAGTTTGCGCAAGGCTTCTATGGAGGCATCATCGATAGAAAGGGCGGTCGTGATTCCGTCCCCTTCTTTCTTGACGCTCAGCACCTTCCACAATCCAGTCTGCAGGTCGTTTTGTTTTTCCAAGAGATTAAGGGCATCTCTTGGAGTTTTGATGACATCTTCTGTCTTAAAGTGGAGGATCCCAACCTTGGCTTTTGGCAGGTCCTTCTCGTTAATGAGCGAGAGTTCCGCCTCTGGCCACGGCTTTAGTGTCCCCACTTTTTCTTCAAGCCATTTCAGGCTGTAGTCGTTTTTGATTACGACTTGCAGCCATCCTGGCTTGAAAGTGCAACCCTCGATTCGAATTTTGAATTCGGGGGCTTTGGGCATAGGGGCGTTAAGAATCGCCCTCAATATGTCCTTAGAAAGGAGCCCCAATTGCACGTTCGACATGGGCTCTCTATTACGGATTCCCACTCGGACGTTGGTTAGGGCGTCCTTAAAAGACACAACGCTTGTCCCAGGCGGTGGTCCGACCTGAGCTGCGGACGTCTCGTCAGGGATCATTGAAATTGGCCCTGACTTTTCGTCCACACGCGTTGTCTTTTTGGCATGATCTTTCGGCGACTCGTCCTCGGATCGAAATCGTTTTACCGGCCTCTTCCCCGATGACGTATCGGCCACCAGATCAGTCAAAGGAGCACGCGCACTCGCCCACTGCTCCGTGACCAGCTTGTAGGCCTCAATGGAGTCCATACCGCCAGCCTTGAGGCGCCGCAGGCGCTTACGCGCGGCTCCTGGCAACCGTCGTTTCCTGGAGCTAAAGTCAGTTCCCAACGGCACTTCCGAGTCCATCTCAGTAGGCCTCGTGCCATCGTTTGCCGACTCCAGCTCAGGAGGGTTGAGTTCGGTGTCTAAGGTGACTTGGGAGTCTCCCTCAGAACCGAGTAAGAGAGTAGTCAGATCAGGTATTGACCCAATAAGACTACTCGAGGGTTCCGGACGTTCATCATCGTCCTGAGATGTTTTTGTATAAAACTGTGAATCCATACAGTTCCCACGAGTAGCTAGGGAAATAAATAGTCCACCCCGGCAGAGCCCCGCTTGCCCGGGTAAGGCAAAATTTACTACCCCAGGATTGCCATCTCGCTGGGGAGACACCGATAAGAACCAAGCTCCCCCTTGGCCACGCATCCCTCGGCTCGGTACGAATGACACCTTGGATTGGGATTCGCCAGGCGGTTTCGGTTACGTCTAATTCTGATGGAATTAGACCAAAAACGGGGTGGCAACCTCGAGAAGGTGGATCCGCCTGACTTGCCTTGAGGATCTTCACGACTGTAGCGCTCTCCCTCAAGACCCCGCCACCTTATCGCCTCTGAGGGAGGTGATAAGGTAGGCCTGCATCTATACTACCAAGCAAAGCAAAAGCAAAGCATGTCGTTGTGCAACCGCAAAAGCATACATACAGACCCTCCCCTCTCCTCATTTAAGTGAAATGTAAGCTTCTTCTTGAGTAGGTATTAAGTAATTTTAACCCACTTTAACCAGATCCCTACAAAACTTTTATTTGAACAGGCACTTTTCTGTGCCCCTCATCCTTCACGTTTTAAAACAGGCAGAGGAATTGGTACGAGTATATTCGGAAAAAAAGAAAAAAGATGAATAAAAATGACTATTTACCATAACGCGGCAAGGTTCAAAATACGTATTTTCTGTAGCAAACGATCTCCTGAATAAGCATTTTAATAAATTCAAACTTTTTCCTTGCAATTTGATCAGGAATGTTGGCGGAAAACATTTGGTTCGATAAAATTGGAGGCGTAATGAGGCGTACTAATGTGAAGGCTTATCCTCACCGTTTACGAAGAGTATAAAAACTGCCTACGAATGTATGCGAGGGACGGCAGTGCTTACCTTATGGATTAATGGTATACGTTTTGTTTGTTACATACTTACTCTGTAAGAGAAATTATGTCTTTTATACCGTTGTTTTTTGTTCAAATTTCTAACGCGAAGCACTTGGTAGGTTCTAAAGTTGTCAAAAATTAAAAGACCCGTTTTGACATTTTGTATTTTGACTACCTTTTTATGGTGGGGAAAATCATCCAATGACAACCCCCGCTCTTGGGCGTAGCGGGGGATAGTGTCAGACTCTTACTGACTAAAAACCCACCCCGTTCCTTCTAGCCTTCATACCGGGGCTCGAGCTCCCTTTCGGATAAGTCCCTGGCCCCAGTAGACTTCGACCCGGCTGGGCCCCTGCTGTTGCTGAAAACTCCTTGAGGCACAGGCTTGGGAACAGTGCGCGCAGTCGACGTCTTGGGCTCGGTCCGGACAGTATTTTGACTACCTAGCGACTTGTTCGGTGTAGGTAGTGTAGCTACTACTACACTGGACCCCTAATTATTGTTTTATTGTTTCTTTCCAAGTTACATTATAGGGTCTTTCTCAAATATCAAACGGGTCTTTTATTTTTTAACAAGTTAAAATAAAGAGGTGGTAAGATAAATGTTTAAAATACTTTATTCATGCTAAAGTGTCGCGTGACCACAAAAGCTGAAAATAGATTGCGTTCTCATTATCTCTGTTCGAACAGATCTTAATGTTGTCGCTTACTGCGTTTACATTTCATTAATCTTCGGTTTCTTTGGTCATGTTACACAAGACGGATTAAAGCTGTTACTTGCTAATGGGAGCAAGTTGTGAGGACGCCTCTAGCGCGACACCAAACTTGAACTTATGTTTTGAACTCTACATGTGTAGTGTGCGATTATCAACTTCTGACATACATATAAGGGTTAGTAATAACTTTGTATTTACCCTTAGAATGGAGCCAAATATGCTAGCCTAACTCATATTTGTATTTCAAGTTTTAAGCTCCCCACTTTCCGGAAAGATATATTTTAGAAAATATTTAACAACTGCCAAATACAGAAATGAATAAAAACGATGACAGGCCTGACTGACAATTTAATTGGTAAGTTAGAAGAAGAATACGAAATTAGATCGAAAACTGTTTAATTAAACTAGGTAGGTATAGCTACTATAGATTTTCCCACGCAAAACGCTGACGCACTTTTAAAAGATGAGAATAATTTATTAAACTTTCATAAAATTAAACGCGAACTGAGAGCTCGAATATTTGGAGATGTAAGGTTTCAAAGAGATTTTGAGAGATGGCGGGTAATTGATATCAATTAGGGTTGCGCTGGTGGCGACTCGCCGCGGGCCCGATCACAATAGACTAGCGCGGCCAAGGAATAGCCTCGGGAAACGCGTCCTTTTCACTCATCGAGATCGTCGAATTTATCTGACTTGTTTTCGGGAACTTGGTTAATTCCACAGCTATTATACAGGAGCTTAAGAAGCCGCTTTTATTTATTTTGGTATAACTGATAAATGAGACTTGGGATCAGTTCCCTGTCGAGGGAAAGTTCGTGAGTAATCATTCATGAGGGACGCATCCGTTACCGAACACTAATGAGGAGAGTAGTGCTGTCGGGTTGTGTTGTCATCGAGTTGTGTAGACACACGCACGAGTGGGGCTGGTGTCGCTCATATTCTGTTAATGGAAGATTAAACTGCGGAAGGGGCAGCGGGTCTCGTGAATATGGGGAGGGTAGTTACGGAGTTTTAACGACTAAGGACTTAGCGAGTCCGGGGAGCGCTGTGCTTCACGTAATTCTGGAGGAAGTTTGCAAATGTTCCTTTAGTGTTAGCGCATGTCGATTATGAGGCGGTCGTTCAAGAAAACTTCGTGTTTACTAAGTTTTTGGGTCAGAGTCCATATAAAGAGACTTCGCAGGAATTCATAATCATTGAAATCGTTAAAGTCTTTGTTATTTCGATTTTGTTGTTAGTAAAGTACAGTTTGTTCGCCCGAGCGAAGCCGGGGCGGGCAGTTAGTTTGTTATAAAATGAAAAATAGATTGACAAATTGCGTGGATTTTTGAGATGGGTGGGAAATTATCAAGTGCTTCTTTTTCCCGCTCTAGAGTAGGGTGAGAGGTTTGCATGTCAGATATTTACTGAGCAAAACCCACCTGTGTACTTTCAGGTGCCCTTTGCGTTTCAGGGCCATAGTCACTCTTTTACACGATCCTGCAGCTAATTCATGGCTATGCCTGTCAGATTTACTGGGAAGTTTTCAAGTCGGTATCTAACAGAATTAAATTCTTGAGCTTTGTTAAGTATTGAGTACAATAAAGGCAAACTCATTTGGAGATAAAAGATTTAATCTTACAATGTTAAAGTTTTATTTTATTCAAAATCATTAATTTCTAAATGTTCACATTTGCTATAAAGAAGGACTAGAAAAAGTATTATAAAGTTAATAATTATACAAAGCTCTACAGTTTCATTTAAACAAATCATTTGGATCATTAATATGACCACATGGCCTTTGTAATTTTATAAAACGTAATGTAATTTTTATTTTAACGAAAATAAATTGATTTTAGAATAAGTCCTAAAATTACCGGACCGGTCGGTTGACCGGTCGTTGTGGCGACGCTTGGGGGAGGCCTATGTCCAGCAGTGGACGTCTTTCGACTGATATGATGATGATGACTTAATATTATTGGAACACTTTTTTATTCTTGATAGGTTTGCACTCGACCGCTATCTCACCTGATGGAAAGCGACGATGCGGTCGACGATGGATATTCACTCTTGACTTAAAGATTTCGGGTTGTAGCCATCAGGAAACACAGACTCCGGCACAGAATCCCACTCCTTAGCTGTACGCACAACGAATGTGTTCCCAAAAGGTTTTGTGCGTGTAGGTGGGATGTCCGCCATGTACCGGTGGCTCATCGCTGTACGCCTGGTGGTCCGATGATGGAACGGGCTAGGCGGTATCTGTTCTGGGTTTTTATTTTGCTGATAGCTTTACTTTATTGAATGTGTGTAGTTCATGTTTGATGACTAACTAGTAAAATCTTATGGATTCATTAAATTATTAACCTTGGCTGTAGGTAGCTACTGCCGGTGGTGTTAAAAGCACATTTAAACATTATAATAATTTAATAAATTCGTATAATTTACTAATCCTTCCATCATGTTCAGGCCTGTCAGTTAACCTGTCAATCAACGTATGTCATTTAATTTTTACTTCTAAATTGATATTGTTGTTCAAATCTAGCCAGAATTATTTTCCTACCAGCCGCAGCAGTCCTCTATCCGGAGCTTTTAATTTGTATTCTGGTTTTTCAGCAGAGACCGCAAGTGTTCCCGCACACGGGCCTCAAAAAAACGCCGCTGCAAAAAACAGCTGAAGCGCGCGACAGTTTGTTGCCGGAGAAGCTTAAAGCGGCTTCAAGCGTTTTTTTTTGTGGTGGCACCGCCGCACAAAAGTCACAAAAAAAATGCCTCCTCAAAAAGAAGCTTGAAGCGGCGTTTTTTTGAGACCGTGTGCGGGGCAAAAAATTGAACTATTGCAAATAAATGTGGTAGAAACTCAATTAAAAATGTTATTATATTCTATTCTTTTCTAATTAATTATGTATCGACGAAAATAAGTAACTCATATATCCGTGCATAAAACGTTAATCGCCTTTTTCACTTTCTAATTACTTTCTGATAGAAAAATGATGATATTATCCATACTACTATCCACACTTAAAATAAAAAATAAGAAAGCAACTCTGTCTGTCTGTGCGTCTGTCTGTGTGTTTGTTGGCACACGCGTAGACATTGGACATATCCTAGATAAGAATGTGGAATAGGTTCCATAAAATAATTCCAATATTTACATGGGCGAAGCAAGTAGTAATATCAGAGATATTACTACTATATACATCGACTGTATATTATTATATTACTATGCGATTATTAATAAAGCCTTAAAGACTGTGACGGTACGGATGGCGCAGTGGTTGAGCGATATGTTGCTGAGCTGTGTATTACGAGTTCGATTTCCGCCCGTAAAAAATATTTGTGAGGTTCTCAAATATTTGTAGTTTGATTGAGTGTATTTGTAGTTGTTCCAAAAACCCAAATAGAACACCTGGGTCTTGCACTATGTGAGTCTACGTATCAGTGAACACGCACACGATACAAAAAAAAAAGCACGAAAATGTCACCATATTAAATGTTTACCTGCTCCATCTACTTTAAAATAAAATCCTTTTAACAACAGCTACCAGCTTAACTCTGTAAAACTTTAATCCAGGGCTATTCAGCAACTAATCCTGTGATCGTGACGTTAAAGTCGCTGATACTAACGAGCGATGACTGCGTGCCTAACTTTTAACTGGCTGACTAACTATCCTAGTTATAAAAAAGTTAGTGCTATCGGTGTTGCCACCGAGTTCGCCGAGGTAGCATTTATTGCGACAAAATGTCTGAGTAGGACATACGTACATAGATTATTACTTACATAAAACAGGTAGTATTTAGAAAGGGAATATATTTAGAAAATTATAATTTAGGTGACTTCAAGGCTAGAATGAATAGGCTCTTACGAAACTAGTGCGCCACTGCTTACCATCAGGTGGTATTGTGGTCAAACCACGAGTCAAACACTAGTTTACTTATATCAATTATGTTATAATAGGTTTCTTCTAGGTAAGCGCGTCCCATCGTCGATCGCATCGTCGTTTTCCATCAGGTGTGATAGCGGTCAAACGCGAACCTATCAACAATAAAAAAAAAAAAAAACAAGTTTTCAATGAAAATATTTTTTTCATAGCAGGCTTTTATAGAGCGGTCTGTACCTTTTTATTATTGATAACTATGTAATTAATACTCATCAAGACCATTCCAAAAAGTTCAAACACGATAGGGTTGTGTCGTTAATTACCGAGTTCCTGTGGCCATCTTTCAGCTCCATCATCAGACCCTGGTTATCATCTAGCACCAAAGTATTCGTCAAGACGTATCAGACGAGCCTAAACTCGACGAGGTTGTGTCGTTTAACTACCAAGTTCTACTACCCTCCTTCTGGTTCCATCATCCTGCATTGTCATCTGATTTACACATGCATGCAAAATTTCAGCTCTATCAGTAGCCGGGAAGTGGAACAAATTTAATTTCCAAGATTTGATTACAGACAAACATCGGGACAGGAGAAACTAAATAAAAGCTTGTAAAAGGTACCTAAATAAATATGAAATTTCTTTGTAAAAGCCTAAAAACTCGATTCAATATTGTATTTGATAGAAATGTATCGCTTCGTTGTGTTTACTATAGCTCTCTTCTATTGCTCCAACAAAAGGAATCCTTAAAATTATTTCTTTGAATATCCATTCAGTTACTCTTTGTGTAATAGAAATTCAATGTCTCAAGTAGAGATTCGTTGAATGCTATTTGTTCGTAAGTGGTATCGAAGATACTTGGACGTATCTACTCGTAATTGATTTTCATTAAAACGAAATAGTTACAATCGTATCTAATTCGGCTCATAAATTAAGGAAGCCAAATTGATTGGTACTTAAATTCGGACTGGGGAAATTACAAGGGTGAAAGTAGTCGATGTACCTATCTGCTTATTTATATATCTATGAAATGGACAGTTTAGCGTGTACTTTAATGTTCTTAAGAAACAGAGATAAAGATAGAATCGTCAATGGACGTGAATACAAACCTGATAAAAACACATTGCGAGATTTAGCCTTTCGAATACTATAATTAGAAACACAATGGAAGGACAATGAGAGAGCGTTCGCTTGCGGTTTAATGAATTCTCTTAATTCATTGAGATAATGAATTTGGAGAAAAATTTAAGGCTTCATATATATTTACTTAACTAGCCGCCTGTCCCGGCTTCACACGGACAATAAATATAGCCTATGTTACTCAAGGTGAATGTAGCTTTCCAATGGTGAAAGAATTTTTGAAATCGGTACAGTAGTTTTTGAGTTTATTCATTACAAACATATACACAAAAATACAAATGTTCCCTCTTTACAATATTAGTGTAGATATAGGTCTGTAATGTACTTAAACATACTTCATTTAGTGTAGAGTCCTACTACTATTGCTATTAAGAATAAAAAAGTATTTACAGCAAAAAATCCAAACGTAACAGCTGAAGCCAGCCAAGACTCATACGTCACAGAGCGTCGAAATTCTTACATTCGCGACATACTGCGAACATTCTTAGGAAATATATCACGAATTCTTATACAGAACTTTTGTTGAAACAGAAACATAAAAGCAGAGGAATGGTGTGTCAACAAAGTTATAACGCTTGGTATACCTATTATAATCATGCGCTTAAAACACATGCGTACAGCGGCGAGAGCGTTTACACTGCAGACTTTATGAAATTTCAAAGTTTGAGGGCTTGTCGGTAACTTTCTTTTGACAAGTTCCCCTCGATATTCCCAAGCGAAAGGTTCAGTCGAAAGTTGTCGGGAGCCCGGCGACGGTTCTAAGAAAATGTTAGCACGCAATTTTATATCGATATTTTCTCTGGCTCTGCTGCGGAAGTGTGACGTCACGCTGACAGCTACGTCATCAATGAATAACGTCAGAGCGATACACGATACGGATGTACTGAAAGAAACGAAAAGGAGCGTGAGTAATAGCTGCGTTTCCGTACAAGATTAATAAGTAGTTTGAACTATTTTTTGCATTTGGTAGTTCTTGTGGATGTATACTTCGGTGATATTCGAAAACCTTTGGCAGGAGTATTTTTTATATTGATAGGCTTACGTTTGACCACTGTCTCACCTGATGGTAAGCATGATGATTGTGGCCGACGGTGGAGCACGCTTGCCTATAAGTAATCTTTTGACTTTAGACTTAAAGTCAAGTAGGTGGTAGCTATCAGGAAATATAGACTCCGGCAGGGAATTCCACTCCTTAGCTCTACAGCTTCTTTTGCCTTGGCACAATGAATGCATGTTGCAGTAATACCCCTAGGTACCCTAGGTCCTATATAATAATAGAAAAGCATAATAAGCCTTATAATGTTCCCATTGTTGTAACTCAGGCCTTCTCTCTAGAAGAGGGAATGGGCTGTAATCCATCACATGGGCCCAGTGCGGATTGGTGGGTATCTCCTGTTTCCGAATTTTAATTTCTAGAACTTACCGGTTTCCTCACGATGTTTTCCTTCACCGTTACGAGAGAAGTAACACAGTTACACAAAGTACACAGTTACACAAAGTAATGCGACTGGTTGCGTTTGACTTATAACTCGTAAGTCAGTGTCGTTACCATGAGGCTGCTACTGTTTTTTAAATTCCAATATTCTACTCTAATTTCTTAAATTGAGGCCTAATTTTGTCAACAACGGGAACTGGGGTGCACCTGAGCTTGTCAGTCATCTAAAACAACAATGCTTAAAACAACTACTTGGATCAATGCGTTCTTTTACAGGATGCGTTTTGTAGAGTGTGCGCAGGAATTGCATGACTTGATTCCGCCATCTCAATTCTACCATCGGACAACCCGCCGTACGGCGAATATCCACCCTTACGTTTGTTGAAACCTCTACGGTCCGGACTAAGTGTTTTTGTCGATAGACTGGAACAATTTTGCTTGCTGCGGTCTTCCCGTCCGATTATAATTAGGGTGAATAGGCTCTTATGAAACTAGTGCGCCTCACCATCAGAGATTGCATCATTGCTTACCATCAGGTGGGATTGCAGTCAAGCACTAGTTTCAATTTAAAAAAAATGCGATTAAAGTTTTTACTCTATTTAGTTTATTGCAATATATATAAGGTATGTTATTGAGGATTTTCCAAATAAACCACAAATTGTTTCTCTGAAAATCAAAGATTTGTTTATTTAATACGTCTTTACCATATTACAACGTTCAACTATGACCATTACACCTATAACTTACCTGAAAATCAAAGAAACGACATTTAAAGTTTACTAGTATCGCCTCCTCAATTATATCCCTTTATTTTATCCTTTTACAATAGAATTTTTAACAATAAAATATGCAAAATAATCTAAACATCATCTGTCATTCAATCACACGTCACCCCGTACCACAGAACATAAAATCCATTGACAACTTCAACGCGCGTTATGAAATGTCATTTCATTACATCTCCCCCCCTAAGAGCAGAAATTGTAAATAATTAAAGCACAGGGCAGTGCGTGCAGGCCATTTTCTAGCAATAGGCTATTATCTACACAATGCACCTACAAGTTATCTTTATATTCGTTTTCTTCTACTTCATCTACTGCTGTGACAGGTTGTAATTTTGTTATATGGAATAAAGTTGATTCTGTTTTTCTGTTGCCAGTGTCAATCTTATAAATGGAGTTTGATATTTTTTCTATTATCTTGAATGGGCCTATTTTTAATTCGTCTAATTTTTTTCTATTCAGTCTATTTCCATTTTCGACATATACACTGTCTCCTATCTCGAACTCTTGCATTTTCCTATTTCTATCAAATATTTTCTTGTTGTACTTATGGGATTTTATTGTATTCTCTAATGCTAATTTTCTATCAGCCATCCACTTGTCTTCCTTTTCTATTGTCTTAATTTCATTTGGTAAAATACTGACATTTGTACCATCCAGTAAATATTTTGGTGCAAATCCTGTAACAGAGTGGTCTGTTTCATTATATTTTTGTATACTTTCTCTTGCTATTGTTGTCCATGTTTTCTTGTTGTTTTTCTCATTTATTTTACATCTAATTTTATTTACTATTGTTTGGTTCAATCGTTCGTTCAAGCCGTTCGAAAATGGTGTATTTACAGCTGTAAAAATTAGTTTAATATTATTCTCCTGTAAATATTTTTTAAATTCTTTTGAATTGATGCCAGGATATTGGTCTGTTAGAATTATTCCAAACTCATCTGTCTCTAGTACTTTCTTAGTTAGTTTTATAAAGTCACTCGCATTCTGTGTTTTGGAAGTCGCAATAAACGCATATCTTGTGTAGTGGTCTACTAAAAGGTGTAAGTATTTTTTTGTTGACCTAGATCCTCCAAAGCCACCTATAGTATCCATTGACATTATCTCAAATGGTTTTGTTGCTGGTCCTAGTTGTGACATTAATCCAAATTTCCCTTGACATCTTGATTTATTTTTTATGCATGTTTCGCATGTTTTACAAATATTTATGATATTTTTTGTTAGGTTTTTTGCTGTATATATTGGACTTATTTTTTTCTGTAATTGTCTGATTCCAACATGGCATAAATCTTCATGCACCTTTTTTATAATTTTTTTACTAAACTCTTCTGAAAGTATAATCTTTTCCTGTTTCTTTATTTTTTTATAATAGATATTATTTTTGTGTAGTAAATTTTGTTTCTTTTCTTTTATTATTTCATTTTTTTCTTGGTCTTCAACTATATCTTTTATTTGTATTAAATTAACTATTTTCAATAGTTCCTCTTGGTTATCTTCTGATTCTAATACAGGGTTTCTGCTCAAACAGTCTGCTTCTACATTTTCTTTACCAGGTATATATTTGACAGTAAAGTCATATTGAGATAGGTAATATGTGAGGTCACCCAATTCTTCATCTGTTCTGCATTTAATATTCATGTTCTCTAGAGGTTTGTGGTCTGAGTAAATAGTGAATTTTTTTCCAATTAGCCAGTGTTGCCAATATTTAACTGCTTCTTTCATAGCAAAACATTCCAAATATATAGCCTTTTTTCGTTTTTGAGTTTCATTTAGCTTTTTTGAAAAATATGCCACCGGTTTGTCTTTACCGTCTAGTTGTGTTTGTTTTAATATTGCCCCGATACCTTCTAAAGATGCATCTGTAAAGATTTTTATTGGTAAGTCTTTGTCGAATATTTCCAACACGGGTTGGGAACATAAATATTTTTTTATTTGATTAAATGATTCTTCACACTTCTGTGACCACACAAACTTTTCATTTTTTCTTAATAAATTATGTAATGGGTCTAAAATAATTGCGCTTCTTGGTATGTATTCATGGTAAAAGTTGATTTTTCCTAAAAATTGTCTAATGTTTTTTTGTGTCTTAGGAGTTGGAAAATGTCTTATCGAGATCAAATTGTCTTTAAGTGGTCTTACTGAATTGTTCTGAATTACATGGCCGAGGTACTTTACTGAGTCTGAAGCAAAGGTACATTTTTGAAGCTTCAATCTAAAGCCTTCTTGTATTATTGCCTCTAATACATTTCTTATGTGTCTTATATGTTCTTCAAAGGTGGTCGAATATATCAAAATATCATCGATATAGTTAACGGAGTATCCTGTGAGCTTGTGCTTTCTTAGAATATTGCTTAAAATTCTCTGGAATATTGCTGGTGATGTTTTCAAGCCAAATGGAAGGCAGGTCCACTGGTAATGGCCATCTTGTGTGACGAATCCTGTTTTATTTCTATCTTCCACCCGTAGCGGTATTGCCCAAAATGCTGAGTTTATATCCAATGTAGTAAAATACTTACAGTTTCTAGTTTTGATAATCAAATCATCTATTAATGGGAAAGGTTGAGCTTGTGGAACAACAATTTTGTTTAGTTCCCTGAAATCTACACATAAGCGGGACTTTTTATTTTCTCCTTTTTTAAATGCCAATGTCACTGGAGCAGCGAAAGGACTGTAGGATTCTTCTATTAAATTATTCTTTAGTAGCTTGGATATTTGCTCTTCAATTTCTAATTTATCCTCTATTGTACATCTGTATGGTCTTTTACTACAGTATCTATTTACTTGTAAATCTATGTGGGCTTCATAATCTCTAACTGATCCTATATCATACTTGTCTTTAGCAAAAATTGTTTTATATTGCTTTATAATTTTCTCTATCTCAATTTTTTTTTATTATCTAAATGGTCTGTGATACTTACGAATTCTTCTGTTTGTATGTGTTCATTAAAATTTATTGCAAATGTTTTTTTATTCTTTTCTTCATATCTGTTATCTTTAGACATTTCATCTATTTTATTTGTTGTTTTCTTTTGTTCTATCTGCAAGTCCTCATTTTGGGTTAGTTTGAATTTCTTTATCATATCTAATCCGATTATGAAATCTTCGAAATCTTCATTATCCACTATATATACTTCCATCTCTTCTTCTAAATCGAATATTTTTATTTTTATTGTAATACAGCCATCTGTTTTTTTCACACCATTAACCGTTTTCATATATGCTATATTCACATTGTCCTTTTTTTCTTTCACTTTAATCAGCTTTGAATTTATTAAAGAAATCTGTGAACCTGAATCATAAATGCCGCTCACTTCTAGTTTATTTTCTAATAAGAGCTTGATTTTGATTAATGGTGTACTTACTCGTTTTTTTTCTCAGTATTTATATCTACTTCAATAATGGAGTTGTTGTTTACATTTTTGGGTTTAAAAACCTTTTCAGATTCATTCTTATTTTTCTTGAACCAGCATGTCTCCTCCGGATGATATCGAATTCCTTTTTCCAAAGATTCACAAGTCTTACATGGCTTATATTTATTTTTATTAAGGGATGTACCACTCTTTATTGTGGTTGAGTTTTTCTTGTACATCATACCTTCATATTTTCTTATCTCATTGAACAAATCAGTAGTATCATTGAGTTCATCCCTGTTTAACTTATTTAAGATAAAACCTGGTAAACCCGTTGCAATAAGATCTATCATTGTTTTGGAGTCTATCGATTTGTTTATATCTAGTATAAGCCTCTCTTTTTTTATAGCATAATCAATTAGTAGTCCTTCTTTATACCTGAATGCTAGAGCATATGTGACTATGTCCCATCCTCTGTTTTTAAAGGTTTCTTGAAATTTGTGTTTCCATTCTTTCCATTCAGCCTTTATTGTAAGTTTTATGGCCATCGAGCTATACCAATCCAAACAAGATTTTTCTAAAAATAACCTCAATATATCTATTTTTGTTTCATCTTCTGATATATTAAAGCGCTCACACTCTTTTTCAAAATTCTCAATCCACTGCATTGCGTTTGGGTTCTTGCTTGTGAATTTTTCTATAATAAATTTCTCTGAAATATGTTTTAGGTTATGTTGTTTTTCTTTCTTTGTTGTTGTTTCTATTAATTTTTCCAAGATATTTTGCAAATTGTCGTTTTTGTCTATTGGTTGTTTTGTGTTCATTTCTTCTAAATATTGATCTAAAAATTGCATATTACCTTCCTCATCCATATATGTTTTCTTAAGATCTTCATCCATTTTTATCCATATTTTTCTGCATTGATGCCTTTTCTTTATGCTATTTTTTATTTTTGTGAAACTGTTCATTTTGACAACACATGTATGATGAATCACTGGCTTCCGTTCATCAGGTAAAATATAACATTTTCCTTCCTCTGTAGTTATTAAGGTTATGGCCAATATGTCAGATTTGCCATCATTTGAGGTTATCATCGTGAACTCAAATTGTAACCGGTCCATCTTTTTCTAGTTGACGAAAATGTCGTTTTATAAGGTATGTTATTGAGGATTTTCCAAATAAACCACAAATTGTTTCTCTGAAAATCAAAGATTTGTTTATTTAATACGTCTTTACCATATTACAACGTTCAACTATGACCATTACACCTATAACTTACCTGAAAATCAAAGAAACGACATTTAAAGTTTACTAGTATCGCCTCCTCAATTATATCCCTTTATTTTATCCTTTTACAATAGAATTTTTAACAATAAAATATGCAAAATAATCTAAACATCATTAGTCATTCAATCACACGTCACCCCGTACCACAGAACATAAAATCCATTGACAACTTCAACGCGCGTTATGAAATGTCATTTCATTACATATATTTAAAAAACTTAAGCTCAAACCGATGTAGGCCAATGCAGCTAGAAACTAGAACTTTTTATGTTCTTCAAACGATACGAGTATCTCGAACGAGAAGTTTTGCAGATTTCAATTTGTTTTTGAGCCAAGTAAGCTGTTCTACATATGCATACATAGACCTTCGGAAGAGATGTAGACCGCATGAAATCTTGTAAATTTACATATCTTATATTCACTCACGTGGTTTTCCTCGCGAGATACATCTTAAGGTTAGGTTTGAAAGCGTGGCTTCGTATATAGATTTTTTTTTTAAGTGGGAAATCCTCCATTGATTTCTCCCGCTCTAGTGATGAACGAGTCAGACTTTTACTGACTAAAGCTACAGATTTTGTTCCTTCTTTGCCTTGCGGTTCAGATCCCCGGGGTTCCTTTTTTCTTAAGGCAACCCATGGCTGAATGGCTCCAGTAGGTTTCGGCCCTGCTGAATGGACCCCTGCAGTTTAACTGACATTTCATTGACGCGCGCGTGAAAGACTATCACTTCACGACGTCGACGTCTCGGGCCTGTTCTGGATGGCTACCGGACGGCCGGACGGCGAGCTAGCTATCCATTGGTCGTCGCCCGAAAACCTACGCCTACGGTGGCTAGAAGTTGGGGTCGGGATCCCGGCATCCGGACCATGACCTGTACTAGGAGGACCCGGCGCAAGAGGTCGTTGCCGCCAGTAAGTCACATTCGTTCGGTTTATTGCTCCGATAATTATTATATCGGGTATTAACCCGTGTGGGTGTTATATTACTGAGCAGCTGCTAAAACGAAATACACAGATATAGCTAGCTATATAATTGTGGTTGCGTTCTTAGGTAAACTGCTGTCAACACAACTTGGTGAAATAGGGTTTTGTAGACACTCAATTGCGGTGGTGTTCAGAACATGAGCCACACGTTGGAATGCTCAAAGTTGGTTGTCTATACATCTGCACTTTGTAGGACTTAATGCTACCTACGCTGTAGTTAACGTAGTCACCTACTGGGCCTAAATCATTTAAAGAGTTTACTTTTGACTCGAAAAAAAGAAGAAGGTATAATTTTGAACAAATTTTTCAAAACAACTACTATAGACAATTTTTCATGAGAAAATTCAATGTATGGTAAAAATTTTCACTGTGTGAAATAACGTAGGTATTGGATAGGCGGCTTTTCAAAACAAGTGTTGGTTCCTGTTTTGTTTTAGGACAGTACAATTTATAATAATCCATTTGTAATTGGTATCGACTATTTACCTTGCTATGAGTATCACTTAAAATTATGTATTGAAATGTTGGGTGTAACTATATCTACTATTATTCTTCTTCATCTTTCTGCTCTTCTTCCGTGTTATTTTGGTCGGCACGACACGTTTTTATTTTCTTGCGTTTTGTCCTGTCACCCGTCACGCTATCACTCATCATCATCTTCCTGCCCTTATCCCGTTTTATTTGGGGTCGGCGCAACACGTTTTCTTCTTCCATTCTGTCCTGTCGCTCGTCACGCTATCACTAACTCCCTTTTCATTCATATCACTTCTCACACAATCCATCCGTCTTTTCTTTGGCCTCCCTCTCCCTCTCCATTCATCCACATGTAAATTCATAACTCTTTTAGCAATATGCGTTTCATCTCTCCTTTTTACATGACCATAACAAGACAAACGATTCTCTTTCAACTTTTCAGTCACTGGCGCCACTTTCAAACTTCCCCTAATATACTCATTTCTCACTTTATCCATTCTCGTCACACCACACATCCATCTTAACATTCTCATCTCCGCTACATGCAATCTTTTTTTTTGCTATCACTGTGTATAAAAAATAAATTCTCTTAAAAGACTACACTCATGTAATAGAGACATATGGTATACTAACTTTTACCCGCGGCTTCACCCGTATATATGGAATATAGCCTATGTCACTCAAGAATAAAGCACCTTTCTAACAGTGAAAAAATTTTTGCTATCGGACCATTACTTTCAGAGATTACTTCTTACAAACAAAACAAAAAGAAACTTTAGCTTTTTATAAGCTTATTATAAATGTAGACTTATTATAAATGTAGACAAATATTTTTTGTAAAAGTTGATACTTCTGTAATGCATTGAATAGTAGTAGGCTGGTAGTAGAGTATCTATTGTTATTTTTTTTCGTAAATTGTATTTTGAATAAGTAAGTACCGTTGCGGTAATTTCTGCCTGATCACTTAAAAAAAATCTCGCTTGAATCCCGCGGCGTGGTCTAAACCTTTAAAGTTTTCGTTTTTAGTGCACGCAAAAATGAACTTATAGGTGGGCAGGCGAAAGTGTCTTCGATGATAAATTATAGGAGGTAACTCCTTTTTCTTTCATATCACTTCCCACACAATCCATCTCCATTCAATCATATCTGCTAGTATACAGGCTGAAAAAACAAGCATTTTCCACACACAATTCATCCATGTAGCACTTTTACATATTGGCTCCAAAATACCCGGTTTTTACCCAAAAACTTTACATGATTGAACTATACAAATACAATGGACGTCGGACGTTAGTTTGAAATAAAATTAATAGCTAAGCTGGCGTGAAAGCACTTTAGTCCACGATCGACCTCGACTGAGCGACTAACGAAATTGAGTATCGGAAATAGGATTAGATTAAAGTCTTTTATAACTGCAACTGTGACCCTAGATTGGATTTTGTTTTATTCTTCAGCTATTCTCACGTTTAACTGTGATTGTGTTTTGCTTATTTAATTTTTAGATAAAGTATTACAGCAGGCGGTCTTAAGAGGACTAAAGGAAAAATAGATAGAGTCTCATGTACGTACTTCAGACGTTGACGGCGCGCACTGTTCCCGCGCGCCTCAAGGAGTTGTTAGCAACAGCAGGAGCCCAGCTGGGTCGAAGCCGAAGGAGGAGGTTCTATGTTCGGCTGAATGTATGTTTTTTTTTTGTATATATTTTCACCGATATTTCGGTCAATTGAAGACCGATTTTGAAAAACTTTTTTTTTGATTGAAATGTTATGCTTCCAAGTTGGTCCCATAGAAATATTGTTATGATCTGATCATAAACTTCGAAGATATGGTACAGAACTCCTCATAGAATCATAGCAGAATTGTCGTAACAAGTAAAATTGATTTGTTTATAAGTGTAGTCGATGACTGACTGAAAGAAAAGGGAGAGGGGATGTGTCGAACTAATCTGGTGATAAAGCCGGAAGGTAAATTCATGTAATATAACCGTATTTGGGATTATTAGAATAGTTATGAGATGCACTCTGGCTATAAGGTAATTTATGTTTAGCTGAAGGGTAGGTACTTTTTAGTGGTGCTACCATAACTAAAAAGTGAAAAATAAAAAACTTTTTACATAAAAAAATTAAACCGACTTCAAAAAGTACAAAATAATTTTAATTTCGGAAGTCGGTGTTAAATAACGAAGAGACAAAATTAGGTATCTATTATAGAAACACCGACTTCCGAAATTAAAATTATTTTTTACTTTTTGAAGTCGGTTTAATTTCTTTTTTGTAAAAAGTTTTTTTTTTATACTTACGCTCGGTGGACGCACACTTGCGGGTTTGAGCCGAGGCGCTCCGAGATATCGTGTCCGTGAGCGGTGTCTATGTGTGCATGGCTCGAGCGCACTTTGTATGTAGATTGACTTCTGTACCTATATAATTTGTGTAAAGCGCAGTGATTCTTGCACTACATACTAAACAAAGAAATATACAGACACAATGCTTGCAAATATG
The DNA here is from genome assembly GCA_949319445.1 of Mythimna lalbum. Lineage (NCBI taxonomy): Eukaryota > Metazoa > Arthropoda > Insecta > Lepidoptera > Noctuidae > Mythimna > Mythimna lalbum. Next base: position 14,995,558 of record OX439346.1, on the reverse strand, counting down.
AAGCATTTTAGCGATGTAGGTGCTAAAAATCTACACTTTTTTTATTCAAATTTACTATTTCTAATTCTTTCATGGAACTTTATAGTTTGATAGCAAAAATTAATTTTGTACATTAACGTTTCTAGCTATTCCAAAAATAATTTCAGAATGTTTCTAATAAAACCTTATTTTAATATTTTTATTAACTTTAACGAATCAATTGAAATTCAAATACGAGTAAAAAGCAAGTTATATTTTCTTCGAAGTGGTTTTTGAATATAGTTTTATATTGATACAGGCATAGGTATAATTTCATTCCAGAATTAATATTTGGTACTTGTTAAATAATATAATAATTGAAAAAGCTCTGGGATTATGATTACTGATATATTTATATTTGTAATAGTTTATTTAATAATAATGTTTTTATTTTAGATGTAAAAAAAAGACGTGTGGCACTCGGAGACTGCCGCGGTAAAGCTATTGCATAGTATTTTTTATCAACTTACTAGCTTTTGCCCGCGCGGCTTCGCTCCCGCTCTTCCCTACTCCACCCTACTATACCCAACTCTACCCTACTCTACCGTACTCTACCCTACTCTACCCTACCCTACCCTACTCTACCCTACTCTATCCTACTCTACCCTACCCTACCCTACTCTACCCTACTCTACCCTACTCTACTCTACTCTACACTACCCTAATTTTATTTTTTTTCCATAAGAACCTTATCCTCACAATAACAATCGCAACAAAAAAAAATCAGCCAAATCGGTCAAGCCGTTTTCATGCTATATCGTGACAACGGAAAACGGGGGTCATTTTTATAATATAGAAGATAGATTTGTGATTGAAGTTGACAAGTTGCCATGACAACCATTTAGTTGGGATGTTAGGTTTTTTTCGTTACGGAATTTCTGGATTCGGTCTCCACGCTCAAGGCCCGCGATAGAAGCTATGCAATAGCTTAAAATTATACGCCTCTCGCCCACCTCTATTATATTATAAAAAGATTAAATCTCAAAAGGTTTACTAATACTACTCTGGTGTTCATCTATCTTCTATCTATATATATAAAAATCAATGCCACTTTTCGTTGTTATTTTATAACTCAAGAATGGGTTCGGACTATTTAGTAGATGGTTTATGTGAAGTTTGTTAGGGTAGAGTAGAGTATAGTAGGGTAGAGTAGAGTATAGTAAGGTAAAGTGGTGTAGAGTAGGGTAGAGTTGAGTAGAGTAGGGTAGAGTAGGGTAGAGTAGGGAAGAGTAGGGTAGAGTAGGGAAGAGTAGGGTAGAGTAGGGTAGAGTAGGGTAGAGTAGGGTAGAGTAGGGTAGAGTAGGGTAGAGTAGGGTAGAGTAGGGAAGATCGAGAGCGAAGCCGCGCGGGCAAAAGCTAGTCTATTTATTAAAAGGATAAACTGACTGACTGACATATCAACGCACGGCCGAAACTACTGAGACTAGGAGCGTGAAATTTTACAAGGTTTCCATTTATGACGTAAGCAAGTACTAAGAGAGGATTTTCCAAAATTCACCCCTTCGAGTGATGAAATAGGGGTCAAAATTTGAACAGCGAAATCCATTTCCACGCGGGTGAAGCCGCTGGCAGTACTTAGCTAATTTATTGCAAACGGAATTACCTTTTTTCTAATATCTCGGCGTAGTTACCCGAAAAATAAACAACGAATTGATTTTCATTACTAGAAAATGTAAAAGACCGAGATAGATTTTGATTCAAGACCGTTTTATCTTTAATGCCGTTTTTGACACTAAGAATTTCAATAAGGGTGTTTTTAATATCGTGGGGATTTCATCACGCATGCGGGTTTGCCTCGCATGCTGAATGATTCAAGACCGTTTTATCTTTATGCCGTTTTTGACACTAAGAATTTCAATAAGGGTGCTTTTAATATCGTGGGGATTTCATCACGCATGCGGGTTTGCCTCGCATGCAAAAAAACGCGTCCTGCGAGCGTATTACACGCATTACAATAAATGTAAGAAATGGACATTTGCGGGGGTTACGCGTGCGGAGCAATCACGCATGCGATCAAAACCGCAAGATATTAAGAACACCCTAAATGTAGGTGGTTCAATGTACGTTATTTCAAAATTATTTAGCACATACATTCGATTTTTTCTGCGGTTATTTTAACATCGCCTATCTCGCAGAGAGCCTGCATATTTTTGGGTTAAAAAATAGCCCAAAACAATCGACGAAAGTGGTTCTTTCTATAAGGGAAATAATTTTAGAATGCAGGTCGCTTTTCTTCTGCAAATTACCTCCTACTATCAATTTCACTTCTTTATACAGAGTTATTTGTAAAACACTAACCTCCTTGCAGGACTGTATTACTAACATCCTAAACAAAAACTTTTGTTCTATGATTTTTTACAAACCATAATTCATTTACCAAAAACAAACCTTCAACATTTCGTTGTTCTATCTAACACATTTCAATTCTGTATTTTGCTATACCTACCTACGTCTGTATGACGCGACGCAAGTACATCAAGCATCCCCGCCGCCCGATCTCCGATTCCTTCCGCTATTTTAGGTACTATGACTTGCTTCGCACAGACTTCGTAATATTTAGAATGTTCAATTTAAATATTTTTATTTTTGTATGTAAATCTGAATATGATACATTTTTAAAAGTCATAAAACAATAGTTGCTGTTTATGATGTTAGTAACTAAGTCCTGAGAGGTTGCCGGTATTTTGCACATAGCCCTGTATATTAGTGAGCATTTAGATGAGAACTCGACGGCAAACCAACTAACAGGAGCTAGCACCGACCACGGATATTGTAACGCTCTAGCTAGTATTGTCGGAAGATCTTTAATTTCCGTAGCCGTGCCAATATATTCTAGTCTTCTTTTCTATACGTTGGCGTAGCTACTGAAGAACTAGGCTAGGGCCCCCAAGCTTGGGGCCCCTAAAAAAAAGGAACTGTATTGTGGAGAAATGGAGATAAATAAACCTAAGGAAAAGTAGTGAATGTGACTCGACATAACCTTGATTACCTGTCTTAAGATAAATGACATTGTTATCTGAGATAGATATAGGGCACTCAAGATGAAACAGATAAGAAATAATATTCGAAGATATTATTATTGTACTTCAGTTTGGTTCCTTTTTAGGGTTCCGTACCCCAGTTGACAAAAACGGAACCGTTATAGGATTACTTTGTCTGTCTAGACCCTTTTTCTCAAGAATGCTAGGAGATTTTGCTGAAAGTTATATTAAATACGTAAACCTCCTATCCTTTGGAGCAGTGAAAAAATCAGACTTCTAAATTAACGCTATCTAAAGGTCGTTTATGACGTATATTTTGCCATTCGCAAGGATATCTAGGCAATAATATGCTACTTTTCGCTGACTTAGGATCCTGTTTGGCAAGAAGTAAGGTCTCGGACATGTAAAAAACGTGTGACGATATACGTCAAAAAATATTAACATTTTTGCGATTCTAAAAATTTCAAAGATTTGATTTGGGAATCGAACTATTTAGGTACCTACTAGTACTTTGTACGGAACCATCGGTGCGCAAGTCCGACTCGGACATGACCGACTTTTTTATAACTGATGTGCCCTCTATCTCAGCTGATGGAGAGCGATGATGGAGCACGTTTGCCTGGAAGTAACCTATTCACTCTTGACTTAAGGAACCCCATGTGTAGGAAACAAATACTCCGAGCAAAACATTCAGCTTTTAACAAGAAAATTGCCAGTCATTTGTATCGAGATTTATTTTCTAAATCGAGTTTATGGTTGGCATTGGCACACGTGTAACACGCTTGATTTGTACGTAGAACGAAGTCGCGTGGCGTGGATCACGTGTAGCTCGACCAGTCTAGTTTCCATAAAAAATGTATGGAGACCGACGCGCCCAGATCGGTGTGTGTGGCACACGTATGAGCAGTGTAGCCTAAAGCATTGCCATACAACGTGGCAATGCCGCCAGTCTTTGGGTCACACTTCCAGTTTACAGTGATGTCGACGAAATTTTGACGCTAGGTATATTTTAAGATATTTAGTCAGGAGATTTTGTTTTAAGTATCTTCTTTCATATATCCTTCTGTACATGTGTTTGTAACCAACTCCTCCTAAATGACTTGACCGATAGCTATTTGTGATATCAGACGAAATATTGCGTGTATATATATAAATATATATTTGGGTCCCTGGCTGATTTGAAAATACAATTGACCTCGGTAAGTGGCGCTGTAATCGGATGTTCAATTTTTTTGTCTGACGAAAGGCCAAGTTTGGGTTAGGACAACGTTTGTCTCTTTTAGTTAACGAAGGTGCCAGATAACAATATTAACAATAAAATAACGGTTATCGACCTTTTCGTAATCTCTCTGCGTAAGGACCCTATAAACGAAATAACGAACTGTTTTACATTACTTTTGATTGAAGATATCTTTATGTGTTTATTTCTGTTTTTGAAATTAATAGTATCAACAAATGTAGGAGGGTCAATGACCGTTATTTCATAGTTATCTGACGCCTACCTTAGGTGACATCTGATATACGCCTAGCTACAAAGCAAAGCTCTACTAAAGATCCAATTCTCCCTGGAATTTCCTCATAGGGTAAAAAACCGTGAACTTTCTAATTATTATTTTGCGAGCGAAAGCGAAAAATGCCCACCTGTTTTTACAGGAATTCGAGCCTCCCCCGAAGGCATTATATAACATTACGAAGAGCCTTTGCAATTATAATTGCCTGTTGTGAGAGTATTTGCTTTTAAATACTCGGACCTCTACCTTAGTCTTGTTTCATTTTGTGGTTTAATTTATTCATTTACGGTTTAATTAGGTACGGACATGCTTTGTTGGGATATTCCCTCGCCATGGCTCGGGTCTAAATACCGCCTCAACGGTAATCACTAACATTACACACTTATCATAATGTACTATTATAAGTTGTGTTACTTTTTTGCTGTACAATAAAGTTTATTCTATTCTAATATTAACGTAGAGTTTTGTTGTCACTCTTACGATCACTTTCGGATTCGAATTGGTGTCAGAATCAAGATAACTAATAATTTTAGGGCTTTGACGTCACGTCGACAAAAACGGATCCCTTATATAGCATCACTTTGTCCTCCATCTACCTGTCTTTCAAGACCCCTTTTCTCAGGAATGCGTGGAAGTACATTAAGCTGCAATTAATATGAAATATTTAAAGCTGCTACCTCTTAGAGCAGTGAAAAATTGAAACTTCTGAAGCAAGAACTACATTAGACTGACGCACACGCCTGATTTGTACTTAGAACGACATTGCGTGGCGTGGATCAAGTATTAGTAGCTCTATAAGCCTACTTTCCATATAAAATGTATGGGGACCGACGCACCCAGATCGGCGTCTGTGGCACACGTGTGAATACCTTAACTCTATGTAATCTAATGATATGTCTGTTTATGCTCCACTAATGACGCATTTGCATAGAAATCAAAACCTATAGGGTAATTTGGAAATTTGCCAAGAAGCAAGGACTCATAGAAAATCTAAAGGAAAATGCCAGAATATCATATGTAGTAGTTAAATCGCACAATCATTACTTTTTTGCGATATAATGGAATTGGACAAAAATATCGATTCACGAAACCAGTCTCAAAGATTTTTGAGTAATGAAAGTTTGACCGGTTTTTGAAACTTGAAACTATATTCTAAGATCTATTGAATACACATCAACATTATTACAATCGAAAGACGTCGACTATTGTGCAACTGGCCTCCTAAGAGTCACCGTAATGAACAGTCCAATGCGGCTTCCATCTTTCATATTCCCGCAACCCTCGGTCCACCTAGCGAAAGACCTTCCACCGCTGTGTCTTCTGAAATGCCGTCACCACTCCAAAACTTTTGGGCTCCATCGACTATCTGTTCTGTGTGAAATGTCCTGCTTACTCTCAAAGTAATAGGTTACTTAAAAATGTACTTAAAATACATATCGCTAAAGTCGATACTTTGGTAACAATAGAATGAAATTATTTCGAATTAAATATATTTTTTTCGTTAACGCTAGAAGAGCCCTCACACCGACATGATCGACACTGTATATTAACGGACCTAGGCTTATTAGTTATCTTGAGAATAATGACTGATTTGGCGAGACAAATAACCTTTATAACAAAGGTTATTTATGAAATATCGGAGAAATAACAAGAAAATAATGTGATTTTCTTGTAAGCATCAGCTATTTTATTAAAGCACACCAATTCAACAATTCTTTCTTTTTTATTATAAGCACGTTCATAAACATGTAAACTAACATGCACAAGACTAGACTGAGAAAATTATCTGTAGACGGTACAATTAAGTTTGTTACGCACGGGAATCGAAGCCACGACACGCAGTTTAGCAGCCAATAGCTTAACCACTGCGCCAACTGATACCGTGACATTCACAAATACGTAAAAATACGAATACATACCTGTACAAACACCCTAAAACTGAACGTAGTGTAGGTATCAACTCTAGCGATCAAATCGCAAAAATACTGCTTATAAAACAGTCGCACATCAAATCAGTACTTACATTCAAGATTTAAGCTTCATTTGTTAATTGTAAAACGTAGGAACATTATAAGTTCTGAGCCCTATGTTTTGCCTGTAATGCTAGCAAAGGGGGAGGCCGACCGTATCAGGCAACGGCGCCCTCGCCGCCACTGGATTCCTATCCCGATTTCCGGTCACCGTAGACGCGGGCTCGCGGAAGGCGAGCCATGGATAGCTCGCTGTTCGACCGTCCGATAACCGTCCGGACCGAGCCCAAGACGGCGCCTCAAGGAGTTGTCAGCAACAGGAGGGGTGGGTCGAAGCCTACTGGGGCCAGCGTTATCCAGAAGGAAACTCGAGCCCCGGTATGAAGAGGCTAGAAGGAACGGAGTGGGTTTTTAGTCAGTAAGAGTCTGACTGATAAGATGATTTTTGCCCACCGTAAAAAAAAGCCTTATGTTTTGCCTCTAGGGCGTACAATGTAATAATACATGCAATATAATTAAAACATCAATTTAGATCAATACAGACATAAAAACCACAAACAATGAATTAAATAAGTTAAGATTACAATCACACTGAAACTCCTCAATAACAATGTCTGAAAATGAAAATAAAAGAATGGTTGAAGTTATAAGAAAATTTTCTGAAAACGTATTACGTAAACTCTGGGGCGACTTGCAGAAGTAATGACATCGGCAGGTCACCCAAGTTTTTTAATATTGAACTTTTTACCGAACGTATTCGCCAAATATAGAAAGCTTTAGCGGGTAATAAATCATTTATCCTGTTTGAAATTCAAAATTCGCGTTCGTTGACTTCTAAATGTTCAATATTAACAAGTGCTTTAAATATTTAATGTGGATCCACGATAAATGGCTTTTGTTAAATGTTTATGCACTTTCTCGAAATTGTATACAAAATAAAGTAGAATTTTCATGACTTTAAGCATTTATTCAACTGAAATTTTGTTAGTTTGCTTTTCGAGAATGTAAATAATCTTTAAAATAATATAAAAAAATATACATAACAGAATGTAATTGATGTCTTAAAACAACACAAAATATCTTGCCTTTTTGAGACACGCATTGTTTTTATAAAAACAACAAAATATTGACTAACAAAAACAATAACAGAAACGAAATAAACGAAATATTCCTTTTATACAAAACCAAACCGTTTCCTTTGATAACATTCTCTTCAAGTTTTGCGCTATGTTCCAGAGCCTTTGAATACAAAGCTAAGTAATTTTAAGAAAGAAATAACGCAAAGAAACCGCTGTGTTTGCAGGGGTTCGTAATACGAATTGAGAACAAAAGTCAATTTTATAAAACACTTGGAGAATTGTAGGTCAGCTGTAACCCGACAATCTGTGTCGGACACCTACTCTAGCTGTTACAGCTGTAATTTGCTTGAGTGGGGACGGAACGTGTCGGTCATTCGATTAGTGTGGGACGAGCGTTCAGCACCGCGTCCGCCGGCGCCGCCGGGCCCCACGCGCCCGCCGAGCGCCGTGCGGCGTGCTCGCTCTCCACGGAAACGCTGAATTCGACGAACGAGCTCGTACCGATGTGCAGGAAATTATATCTTTTCATTTCCCGTGAATAGTCGTAACATTTTGCCATTTTGCCGAGGTTTGAAATATTACTGTGAAAATCAAAGCTAACACGAACGCATTTCCCACGAGGGAACTCTCGTGAGAGTATTAAGGTCAAAATAAACATACTTTTCTAATTTAAATTCTGTCTATTTCGTCCTCTCGCCTACATTTCAATATTATTTACTGAGAGCTCTCGGCGTGAGATACATACTGAATATTGCTTAGCTTCCCCCAAGTTGCTATCTAAGGACGAGTTTATCGTTTTGCAAATTAGTTACGAATTGAAAATGTCTAGTGGTTGGATCGGCGGGGTGTCACGTGGACTGTGGAGGCCTTCGTTATAGGGCGTCGCTAATTAAGAAGTTTCCCCTTCGATCGGCGCAAATTTTATTACGTCAGGGCTGTCCCAAAAAGCTTGTAAAATTAAATTAGTTCAAACGACGAATCGGATTTCCAATTTTAAGACCGAGACGGCTGCTGTTCTAAGAAACTGTGTGCACCCTTTGTGACCGTGCTTTGTTAGAGGTTGTACTTACTTAGCGTTTCAAATTGCTTCCAATATCCTCGTGTTTGCTATGGTAATTAGTTAGACGGTGACATTTTGTAATGTTACTTTAATATGCGTAAAGTCCCAATCTTGGTTCAAGCGTGACACTTTCAGAGTCACTGGAACAAGCAGCAGTATCAATTAATTTAATATTCCACAACTATCACACAACGCCGTCTAGTCCCAAGCTAAGCAGGGTTTCTGTTAAGTGTACCAGGCAACTGATAAACATACTTATATATTTCTAAATACATACATATTATAGATAAATTACACCCAGACACAGAACAAAGGAGGAGGCCGACCGCATCAGGCAACGGCGCCCTCGCCGCCGTCGGCGGGATTCCGATCCCGATTTCCGGCCACCGTAGACGCGGGCTCGCGGACGGCGAGCCATGGGTAGCTCGCTGTCCAATCGTCCGGTAATGGACCGAGTCCAAGACGTCGACGGCGCGCACTGTTCCCTCGCGCCTCAAGGAGTTGTCAGCAGCAGGAGGGGGCCAGCTGGGTCGAAGCCTACTGGGGACAGGGTTGTCCGAAAGGGAGCTCGTGCCCAGGTATGAAGGCTAGAAGGAACGGCGCGGGGTTTTTAGTCAGTAAGAGTCTGACACTATCTCCCGCTCCACCCAAGAGCGGGTTTTGTCAAAGATGATTTTCCCCGTCGAAAAAAAAAACCCAGACACAGAACAAATGATCATGCTCATCACATACAAATTTGTTCTGGGTGGGAATCGAACCCACGACCTCCGGCATAGCAGTCGGAGCCACTAACCCTAGACGAACAGGCCAGTAACTTGCCACCCCTATCCTAAAGAGGGTAACCAGTTGATGAAGCTATCCGTTACATAATGTGCCATTGTCACTGGTACCAATAATAATAGCCTTTATATTTCCATAGAGAATGACTTAAAATAACCAAAATTTCATAAAATTATTACATAAATACATGCATAAAATAACAAATATTACAATTCCTAAATAATTACTTATAATAAATAAACAATTGCACAATAATTTAAAAATATTAATTAAATTCAAATTTTTAATCATTCATTAAATAAATTAATGAACAGTATCAATTTATAATTATAATTGCCATTAAAACCGATGCCATTAAATTGAGGGTAACATTGTGAGTGAGTACGAGTCGTGGAGCCGTAAAGCGTGGTATGAAATGATATGAGCGCAGCAGACGTTGAAATTACACTGATATTACGCCGACGAATTTGTAAATACCATGACTTTCATTATACAATATTAATTTTAGTTTATGCGAAACCCGAAACACTTGTCTAGTATTTTAATGTACAAAATTTCATAACTGTGTCGTAAAAAATCACAAAGTTATAATCTGGTTATGTCAGCAAAAATACATAGTCAGCGGGCCATCCAGGCGACGGAGGGTTGGTTTGCACTTGCACCCAGCTGTTTGCTGGCTCCGAATACCCGCTATGATCTGCCGTGACATGTGTTGTACTTAGTTTCGGTGCTGTCCAACTTGTGACTTTTTAAATATTTTTGGGGAAAAATATGGTGTGAAAACTATTGGAATCCATTCGTAATTCTGAACAAACTATATTCAGGATTCGCAAATACTAAAAATAATGTTGTATATTACTAGCTTCTGCCAGTGGCTTTACCCGCGTGATGTAGGTTTCTCCATACAAATTTTAGACCCCCTTTCATCCCTCTAGGTGCTGAATTTTAGAAAATCCTCCCTTAGTGCTTGCTTACGTTAGAAACAGATGCCTTGTGCAATATTTCATGTTTTGGTCCTTATAGTGTCGGCTGTGCGTTGATATGTCAGTCAGTCAATTTATCCTCTTATATATTCTTATTCAATTGGAAAATTATAATAATTTGAGTAATAACACTTAATAGGTAGGTTTGGAGCAATATTCTGCGAAACAACCTGTAATTGGAAATTCAATAAACATGACTTAAATATTCAGTTAATTATGATTTCTCTGAAATTTCAAGTTGGTAGACGATTTTATTTCAACACAGACTGAGGTTATGTCTCCAGTTGACTTTGCCACAGATAGATTTTAAAAGTCTCAATTTAAAAGAAAGGTAATGAAAATTTATAATAGAATAGTATTCGATTGACAGTTGGGTGACTTTTTTTTATCGAAATATTACTTGATCCAAATATTTTTTCAAATCAGTTTTAAATTAATTACACCTTTGAAATGTAGTGGAAGGGAAAATTGTCAAGTAACAGAATAAGGATGCACGTACTAAAATGTGACATCACAAGAAATAGCGAGATATTCCCACTTTAACTTCACACTTCCTCATAACCAATATTTGAAATGATTGTTATTGTTTCTTAATAATAACCCATTTTGATGCGGTTTTCTAATAAAAATATTTTCTTGTTTGGTATAAAATACTAGCTTTTGCCCGCTGCTTCGCCCGCGTACATAAAAAAACATACGTCACTCAGGAATAAAGCAGCTTTCTATTGGTGAAAAAATTTTAGTAATCAGACCAGTACTTCCAGAGATTAGCCAAACAAACTTTACCTCTTTATTATAATAATATGTATTAGTGTAGACTGAACAAAAATAAACACAAGAAAATACCCAGTTTTGGATGCAATTTCAAAGGCGACTCTATTATAAACTAGCTTCTGCTAGTGGTTTTGCCTGCGTAATAGTAGAAAATATATAGCCAACGTCACTCAGGGATAAAGAAGGATCCCTGATGAATGAATTTCAAAAATCGGTCCAGGGTTTTTTGAGTTTATTCATCCAAAGAATCACCCAAAGGTTGACTGGTAGAAAATTCCTAAGGCATTAAGCATTTAATTTTTGTTAGTACATATATATATACTAACAAAAATTAAATGAGCAAATACAGATAAAGGAACACAAAAGTTTTTTACGTTTCTTTACGTTTTATAATATGAGGGTAGATACGATCCGCAACGTGCTCGTAGACTAAAGTAAATAGTATAAAATAGAGCTACAAATTTGTGCGCATTTAATATGCCAATTGGACAAACTGTGAAACGCTTAAAACGCAATTGAGAGGAAGGGATTTAACCCTTCAGATACCGTCAATTAGAGACACAATAGTAAGACAATAGATGCGCGGCCACCGGGTGTCGCTTGGGGATTCATGAATTAATTAAGCTACACAACACACTACACTACACTAGGTGATTTGTTTGCGGCTCATTCAGGCGATTTATACAATAAGGAAGCTCTTGACAAAAAGCGACATTTTAGCTAAAGAGACTGTCGAAGAGATGGAACATAAGATATTGACAGTGCAGTGACGACCTTAGGGAGAGGCGAGCAGGACAATGGTCTGGGGCCTTGTTCTTGTAGGGGCCTCGCTCTTGTAGGGGCCTCGCTCTTGAAGGGCCTTGCTCTTGTAGGAGTCTCGCTCTTGAAGGGTCCTCGCTCTTGAAGGGGACCTCGCTCTTGAAGGGGACCTCGCGAGGCCCCTACAAGATAGGGGCCTCGCACAACAGTAGATAATAAGTTAATATTTGAAACTGTTTTATTTTATTATATCTTTAGCTTTCAGTGTAAATTTTAGATTAATTCATGAATCCCCAAGCGACCACCGGTGGCCGCGCATCTATTGTCTTACTATTGTGTCTCTAATTGACAGTATCTGAAGGGTTAATATAGTTAGATAATTATAAATTCTCAAATTCGAAGACATGAGATGGGTTTTCAGGTCTTGCTTCATCAAAATAAAATTACGTACGTGGCTTTTACTAGATTATTGGACAGTAAACATCATTTTTATATCTGAGTGAATATCTTTTAAGACATTTAGTTCCTAGGTTTATCATAATTGTGGTATTTATGATTATTCATTTTTATAAAATAATATCTTGAAATTCATACAGTATCTACTTTTTATTCATTTTTCATCTATCAAAATAAATATCTAGTTTTGAAGGTTCAGTTGAAAACCAGCGTCAGGCTGACTACTTATAACTAACACGTAATTGTTTGGCATTTTGAACTGGATCTATCCCGCGCAGTCGCGAAACACACGACGTTAGTTTTTTTTATCTTAAGTGTACCGAAAATACTTTTTTTCTTTCTTTCATTGAAAGAGAACAAAACCCTAGCAAAGATCTGCTACACGGGGCCTCGTAACGGTTAAGGCCGCCTCTGTGACATACATATATTTTGGTAGCATTTGCCATTCTATACATTTTGTACTTATTGATATTCGTTATTGCTAATGTATTGCCTATATTTCGGACAAGCTTTTACCCACGGCTTCGTCCGCTTACATAACTTATAGCCTATGTCACTCAGAAATGAGGCACCTGTCTAAGGGTGAAAAATTTTTAGCAATTGGACCAGTACTTGCAAAGATTACCTCCTGCAAACAAAAAAAAAACTTTACCTCTTTATAATATTAGTGTAGATGATCAACTTGATTTGACCCACAATCTAATTTTTACTAACGAGAGTCTAGACACAAAAACCATTTAAAAATAAAAGAACGACGCGTACTCAAAAATGACTAGTTTAAAAAATATTTTGTTGAATTGTGCTGAAAAGTTAGGTAATAAAAATTGAAAGAACAAGCAAAGCGAGCTCAAAAAGCCCAACTCGTCTCGAATACGTTCGATTTCCTTGTTCTTTACAACCAAGGAGATCCGGAGCAAGGTAATATACTGAGGTAAGGCCGATAATAGCCAGCTATCTGCCGCCTCGGGCCATTGTCCCCTTGGCCTAAAAGTAAATACGCTATTGCTAGCCAAGATCGACTGCCTGGATTAACAACCGAGATCAACCCATCGTCGTGATTGACCGATCCTCCACCCTTGGTCTACATTTAAGTCCTTTTGAAGGAAACTTGGTCAAAAACCGACTTGGCCACTAGAACGTCAATATAACCAAGCTGCTACATATAACGGTTAATTATTTTGTTAAATATTCCACAACTATCACAAGTATCATACATATGTTATAATATTAGATAACTGATAAATATAAAATATATCAGTTACCTAGTACTACATAACACAAGGGAAAAAAAATGAGTCGATAATTGATTTTTGAGAAATGATTCGAGTTGGACGATATGACTTGGAATATAGGGGTACTAGCAACCTACGCCCTCTTCGCACAGTTGCAAATTTTAACACACAAACCGTTCTCATTTATCGCTCTTTCTATTAGTGACAACAGCACCAAAATCCATTGCGTGGTTTTGGAGTAAATTAAAAAATAGCAGCGTCTGTCCGCAGATCATGTCCCATCTTCCACCCTGACCCTGAACAAGGAACGTATGTATGTTTACGTAGGGATCTAATAACAGCATCAGCGACCGCATTGCCGTGGTCAAATACTGGCCCAAGCAAGGGAGAAAAAAAAATAGTTTTGCCATCCATAGGTTTAGAGAAGGACGAACTAGCGCATAAACAAACAGATACAAATTTCAAGTTTATTTCTTGTACTATGTAGAGACCCTTTGTTTAATTCTTCTTATTGATTTTGTAAATCTAAAAAAAAAACGATGAGATTACTTTAACACTAATTAACAGGTTCTTGTCTATATATTACTAGCTTTTGCTCGCTGCTTCGCCCGCGTACATAAAATATAGCCTCAGGAATAAAGCAGCTTCCTATCGGTGAAAAAATTTTAGTAATCGGATCAATACTTTCAGAGATTTCCTCCTACACACACAAAAAAAAAAAAAACTTTACTCACTTTATAATATTTATATAGATATGAAGTATTTGAAATTAGATAATAATATGAAGTATTAGAATTTAAAATCCACCAATCAGTATTTAAACGAGCGAGTGTTAAAGATAAGGCTGTTAGTCTTTAAGTCCCGGATTAATAAAGCGCCTTTCATTTAACTGTCTATCTTAAGTGCCCACTTGATGTTCTCAGAAAAATGAGTTTAATAAATTATCAATTTGTTTTTCCAATGTAATATATTTTGATATCGAAAATATTATCGGATTTTGTGGGTCACTTGAATTGAGTTTTTTTTATTAATATCAGAATCTAGGAAAGTGCTATGGACTTGTGCAATAAGCAAACGGATACTCCTCTTAACATGATGTACCTATATCCATCCGAGGCGTAACGTGGAATAGTTTAGACTTGGGCGAAGGCGCATCAACGAGATCATTTCCTTTCAAAAATTCGAAAATGACACAGCCGTAGTCACAACCCAGCGTCCGACCACATTGTCGCTTACCATCAGAAGTGAAAAAGTGGTAGAAAGTGAGCCGGTCTATTATAATAAAACGCTCGTTTATAAAGATGCGAGGATATGTGCGAGGTCTCTTTGGATGCGAGGGCGTGGGCCCACGTTGCCCACGCCTACCTAGCATAGCATAGTCGGCCTTATAATGTTCCCACTGTTGGGACTCACACCTCAACTCTAGGAGAGGGAATGGACCGTAATCCACCACGCGGGCCCAGTGCGGGTTGGTGGATGTGGTCTTCGAATTTTTTGGTTCTAGGACATGCCGGTTTCCTCATGATGTTTTTTCCTTCACCGTTTTGAGCGCAGTGGTGATGAAATTACACAAAGTAATGTGCCACGCCTACCTAGGTAGGCTACTGATATTCATCACCCTGTATTTTGAGAGGTCTGACTCTTGTAAAACAGGATATCCTAGTACAAGAGCCAAACCACCACTGATGTTTGTGTCTTGTGTGTTTTATGATTTGGCGTCTTTTTGTAGCGATGCTATAGCGATGCTGTAACGATGCTATAGCGATGCTGTAGCGATGCTATAGCGATGCTGTAACGATGCTATAGCGATGCTGTAGCGATGCTTTAGCGATGCTGTAGCGATGCTATAGCGATGCTATAGCGATGCTGTAGCGATGCTGTAGCGCATTCGCATCGATACAGTCGCGACGCTGTAGCGCCTTGGCATCTTTTTTATAGCGTGTGGCGATCGGGATTATTTATGAACGCCGTCCATCACCAGTCGCCGAAACACCCGAATACCCGTTCGTGCAGCATCGGGAATCAAGACAAGCCGCCATCAGTCATCACGAGTTATTGACGTTGACACCGAGAGGTGACGTGCGTGCGCCGAGCGCTCCAACGCAGAAGTCACCTGTAAGTACGTATCAGATCACTGAAACCTATTATCTTTTATTTTATATAAAGATATTTTTTTTTTGTTTTTTTTTTTTACTGTTAATTCACGCTAAATACTCTCCAATGTTTGATGGTTTATTAACAGTTCGCACGTGTTATTGGCAAAATTGTGGTGTCTTTTCTACAAAGGCCATTAATTAAGAATTGAATTGAATTGAAGTACGTATCAGCCAAATAACTATCCTACAACTTACAAGCGCCTGCAAGTGCGACTAACACGCGTTAGTCGCGATGCTGTCGCGCGTTTTGTAAGCGCGCTACACACAACAAAGTTGCCGTAGGTGAGGGACCTTAGTCTCTTAGGCTAGACTTTAATAACTTATTTCTTAGAAATTTGTTCTTAATAATTACTACATTATTAAGAACCAATTTCTAGGTACAAAAAACTTGAATAAAGGGTTTAGCACTTTTTGTGGAACTATTTTCGAGGAATTGTGAAGTAATTGGAAAACTCAATTTTTAAAAAGATCCTTATTTATGGAAGTCTATATACATAGATGATAATTTATTATTTAGTTTTTAACCAGAAGGAAAAAATGCCAATATATACTGATTAAATACAAATCATGTAAATGTAAAATAAGCCTCTCACTCAGTCGTTTCTCAAAGCAGACATTCAGACAGTCTTTCCATTCATCAGCGAATAGATCTATTCTAGGATATTTTTTTATAGATGGGAAAATCATCCAGTTACATCTCCGTGCCCTTGGTCGGAGCGGGAGATAGTCCCAGACTTTTACTGACTAAAAATCCACTTCTGTTCCTTCGTTGACTTTCGTACCAGGGCCGAATCTCTCTTTCACAAGCAAACCCTTGACCCCAGTAGGCTTAGACCCTGCTGGGCCCCTACGGGTTACTGACATCTCCTTGAGGCGTGCGTGGAACATACGCGCTGTCGACGATTTGGGCTCAATCCGGATGGCGAGCTACCTATTGCACGCCGTCCGGAAGCTGACGCCTACGATAGCTGGAAATTGAAATCGGAATCCCGGCTGGATTGTGAGGGTCGTTCCCTCGCGCGTGCGGCCGCCTCTTTTGCTAGCATTACTGCTTTGCTGACGAGTCGGCTTGTCAACGAAGCAGTACTTTACTGCCTGCTACTCTTCCTCGTACCCTCTGGGTGACTTACAGTTACATCTACACTTATCTTTTTTTGTTTGTAGGAGGTAATCTCTGGAAGTACTAAACCGATTGATAATTTTTTTTCACCGATAGAAAGCTGCTTTATTCTTGAGTGACATCCTTACTAATCTATCTTATCTTATCTATATATATAAAAATGACCCCCGTTTTCCGTTGTCACGACTTGGCATGAAAACGGCTTGACCGATTTGGCTGATTTTTTTTTTGTTGTGATTGTTATTGTGAGGAGAAGGTTCTTATGGAAAAAAAAAATTAGGGTAGTGTAGGGTAGAGTAGGGTAGAGTAGGGTAGAGTAGGGTAGAGTAGGGTAGAGTAGGGTAGGGTAGGGTAGGGTAGAGTAGGGTAGAGTAGGGTAGAGTAGGGTAGAGTAGGGTAGAGTAGGGTAGAGTAGGGTAGAGTAGGGTAGAGTAGGGTAGAGTAGGGTAGAGTAGGGTAGAGTAAGGTAGAGTAGGGTAGAGTAGGGTAGAGTAGGGTAGAGTAGGGTAGAGTAGGGTAGAGTAGGGTAGAGTAGGGTAGAGTAGGGTAGAGTAGGGTAGAGTAGGGTAGAGTAGGGTAGAGTAGGGTAGAGTAGGGTAGAGTAGGGTAGGGTAGAGTAGGGTAGAGTAGGGTAGAGTAGGGTAGAGTAGGGTAGAGTTGGGTATAGTAGGGTGGAGTAGGGAGGAGCGGGAGCGAAGCCGCGCGGGCAAAGCTAGTCCATATATATAAAAATGACCCCCGTTTTCCGTTGTCACGACTTGGCATGAAAACGGCTTGACCGATTTGGCTGATTTTTTTTTTGTTGTGATTGTTATTGTGAGGAGAAGGTTCTTATGGAAAAAAAAATAATCCCGGGAGTATGTTCCCTTGGAATAATTCTCTGCTATCACGCGAGCAAAGCCGCTGGGAGCAGCTAGTAGGTTTTATTTTATGGACGAGGACGAAGTCGCGGGCAAAAGCTAGTGTTATATAAATAAATATACAAGTATCAACAGTGTCCTCCGTACGCATCCACAAAAGAGGGAGCATCGCTTTAATCATATCATGACACTACCATTCATTTGGGGTTACCTGTTAAAAGCTTACAGTACAATTTACTTTGATTGATAGAGTGGTCCATTCATCAATGTCATTTGCCGAATCAGTGATATAGAGCCATTGGGCTGGAGTGTTCCTCTTGTTTTATGAGCCGCTTCATTTTAAGATCCCGTGGTTTAATGTATAATGGATGTATATAAATCACTGGCTATGCCGTGTTACTTACTAAGAGAGGTTTCCTTTAGGGTTATATTTACCTTTATTGCTCTGGTTTTGGTTGCGTGTAAAAGAGAATTTGTTGAAGAAAAAAGGTTTTTTTACTGGTCTAGTGGTTAGTGGTCCTGACTGACTGATGCGGGAGGTCCTGGGTTTGATTTGTGTGTTGAGCACGATCATTTTTGTTCTGTGTCTGGGAATAATTTATCTATAATATTTAGAAATATCATTATATCAGTTATCTAGTACTAGCGCCCCGCCCCGGCTACGCTCGGGTAACAGTATTTCTACACTATTTAATGGATGTTATTATACATATATTACCTTCCTCTTGAATCACTCTATCTATTAAAAAAAACCGCACCAAAATCCGTTACGTAGTTTTAAAGATTTAAGCGTACATAGTGATATAGTGACAGAAAAAGCGACTTTGTTTTATACTATGTAGTGACTCATACCACAAGCTCTGCTTAATTTGGGACGCTCATGACTTAATAATAACCAGAGATCGGAATAGGCAGAGTATATTTTACCTAAAGTTCGTAGAAGTGATTAAACAAAGAGCTGACAATTTCCTCCTCTAAGATCCAGGAATCATAGACAAAACCCCGAAATCATAAACTTGACGGTTAAGAAGCAAAAGTTTGATCATCTACAATACAATCTTAATCGTAAACATTATTCTACGTGGGAAATCAAATGATTCATCCCACTCTAAGTGGAGCGAGAGAGTGTCAGACTTTTACCGACTAAAATCCACCGTATTCTTCAGTTTTTTTTTTGAGAACCAGAGAATTATGATCTCGAAAAGTTCATCATCATTAGTCAACAATTTGTTTTGTTCAACATCAATAGGACAATTTCCAAATAAATTACCGAGATGGTTTTATGTTCTAAAATAAATCTTTTTATATTTTTTATGGTCCTCAAAAGCCATGGTGTCGTGCAATAACGACACAATATGTAAATTTTAAAGTGCCTCATAAGTTCAGTCCCTACGAATCTATTACGTTGAAGTGGCCGGTAGCGGTCGCTTCCAATTTTTTTTATAATTTTTGGTGTGAACCTAATGTCATAACAATATTATTGAAGAGTGCTCGCGCTAGCAAAGTAATAAAATTATATTTAGATCGTCAATAAATAAATAAAACACGCAGACGAAATGTTTGTGATTTTATATTTGAAGTAAGTCTATAAGTAGAATTTAATGAGCAGTGAAGAATCTTGAGTTATCGTGTCGTTATTTTATTGTGCCGAATTTAATGGATTATCTGGGAAACATAAGTGAGCCTAACTTTATGCTAATTGGCTACAACTATTATGGTAGCCTACATTTTCATTTATTATATTCTTCAGTACCTCTAACAAAGTTGATAATCTGCAATCGTTAACGCTAGTAGAATTTAAGATTATTTATTAATTTTTGATTCCTTAAGAATGCTAATCTTACCGCTCCATGTTTGATACATATGTACAGAAACTAGTAAATGTCTTCTACTGTACCATAGACTAAATAATTTGGAGACTTCGTTAACAGCTCATTTAAAAGTAATCTAAAGTGAAAACGTATGTTATAGAGGATGGACGAAATGTGATCCTATAAATATCAGCGTCTATAAGAGGTATCTAAGAAACGTATTACGCTTCTTAACGTTGCGTTGAGCACTCGACCCTACCATAATTTAGTTCTCGGCGCAATATTCTAAGTTCTAACCCACCAACATAATCAAGTAAAATTAAATTCATTAGTTCGCTCATACTTGCAGCAGCGCTTCAAACTTGTAGCCAGGGGTTGTTTGAACGACTCTTCTGTGTGTAGTTAGTCGCTGCAGATAAGTCGACGGCAGCTCGACGAGTACTATCGTGCGCGAAACGTTGAGGAACGTTGCCTGACTTCACAAAATAGATGGGTACAGAAGTCAATCTCATGTATGTACGAGTACTTCACTTTTCATACCTACGCTCAGCAATCGCGCTAGGGTCGGCGCCGCCGCTCGGGCGCGGCGATAAATACCTAATATAAATTGTAAAAATATTACATGGCCACAAAGTCATGTATTTATCTACCTACCTAAATGTTCTGCGTTACGTAAAGACGAACTATCAAAGTACAAGCAAATACCTATCTAATTACATCTTAAAACTGGTAGCTTAAAAAACGTTAATTCCGCAACTACTTAATGTTGAATTTAAAAAACCGTTCACTAAACTGTTATAGCTTTTGTTTTTCTCCATTATTTCACAAAAAAGTTCACAGACGTGGGTTTTAAGCGGATGCATACGCGCTCGTAATGAGCTGAATTGAGCCGAGATATCGTGTCCGTGAGCGGTGTCTATGTGTGCGTTGCTCGAGTGCGCTTTGTATGTAGATTGACTTCTGTGTCTATCTATTTAGTGCTGACTTGTTCAAACCCCGTCTGTCTCCCGGCTGGAATACTTCTCGACGTTTCGAGTTCACTCCAGTCTCGAGCCCTACACGGAAACAGCTACTTCTTTTGTTTCAAGCTTCGGTTATGAACGTTTAAAACTTTCGAGATTCGAACAAATAGTGACGTGTAGGCTGGGACGGACGGGTGTTCAGGCGACTGGCGGTCAAGTCAAGTGGATCTTAATGAGCTTCATGGTATGGTCTAGTGGTATAAGATGATCAAGTGTAGATATAACGTAAAAGCTGAGCTTTTATGTGAATTATGAAACATTATGGATATGAGTTTACTAGCTTCGTCTACATTATAGGATGATGTCGTCGAGGTCGACTAAGGCAAAGATGGTGTGATGATCTGATTATGTTCGTGGGGCAAATTTGGCTAAAGATCTCCCACAGACACAGATTGATAGACAGAGAGGTTTGGAAGGCAAAGGGGAGGCCTTTGCCCAGTCGTGGGACACTATAAAGACTATTAAAAAAAAACTGAAATACTACTAGACTTATTTGGTAAAATAAAATTCAACCGTAGATTTTTTGTTCAGATTGTGTCATATAAGATGTGTCAAATTATAAATGCCCGATTCATATAAGGAAAGTAGCACTAATAAATTAAAATAAATAGCACTTCAGCCACGAACACCTTATGATGCATACGATTAATAAATTGGTGTTACATGACAAAACATACTCCCACTGAACCCGAGTATCGTACGCACGAGTGTAGAAATAATGAGAAAAATCAAGTTACCTCGTTACTTGACACTATCGCCGCCGGCAAAACAAGCGAGGAAATGAAAGACCGAGCAAATGCCGAATAAAATGAAATAGCTTTCCGAGCATATCACAAAATTGATCCAACATTCTATACCGTAACGTCCGTAACCCAACAATGCCGCCCGGAAAATTGGAGTGTTGCCATTTTTTAAAAACAAAATGTCAACTAGCAAGACGAACCCTGATTCGTGCAATGATATTAAATTTTACCTGAGACTTGATTTATGGAACGCGGGGGAGAGGTAATTTCCTTTGCGGAAGTGTTGCCATAGCGACATGTTGTTCGCAGGCGAGGAATCTTGAAAATATGACCGTAATGTGTTGGTTATTGTTATGTGTTTTTATACTCGCCTTTTCGGGCACCATAAGAAGTTTATAACTTCGTGTAGTCTCGCCTTATGACCCGGTTCGTGAACAGAAATGAATGTCGCAGTGGTGCCGGCGCCCCAGTGGTCCTATAAATGATTGCTATGAATGGCGACTACTTTATTTTACTTAAACCTTTCTGGATTACTCTTTGCTACTTGGAAACTTGACTGTGGTGTACGTTTTTCTTTGAAGTATAAATGGCAAAGTGAGCAAGGAGAACTTTGCAAGGGCTTCTAACCTGCACTTTAGTTTTCAGAAATAAAAACGAAGAAATTATAACGGTAAGTGCGATCTAAGTTTTTACCTATTGGTTTAGTGGTTAGTGGCCTTGAATACTATGCTGAAGATCGTGGGTTCGGTTCCTACCAAAGACAAATGTTTGTGTGATAAGTACGATCATTTATTCTGTGTTTGGGTGTAATTTTTACCACTACGCAGGCCCAGTGTGGGTTGTTGAGTGTCACATGTCTTCGAATTTTTGGTTCTAGGACATGCCGGTTTCCTCATGATGTTTTCGTTCACCGTTTTGAAAGTAGTGGTGCTACACAAAGTAATATGCCTGGCTGAGTTTGAACCCGCGACCTACAACTCGTAAGTCGGGGTCGTTAACACAATAAAGATGAAAGACGTTAGAAAGGAAATACTTTCTGATTTGTACTACAACGAGTGTCGCCGCTTGTCTCAGACCCTTTAACTCCACTACAGGCAATAAACAAATACGTTCGCGGATTACGCCACTAACAGACCACGCACACTTAGAACGCAAGTATGCTATTGGTAGTTGAACTATGAGCATTGCCCTACTTTGTGGCACACTGGCTCCGCCCACTTTCTGAGCTATAGCTCTGAAGGCATAGATAGAAGATTAATTACTACATCATAGCTCCCTTCAGTTCTACTTTACATATCTACCACAAAGCTCTTATAATACGCACATTATGTTCTACACTTAAATACTTAATGTATCATGTTTCGGGTCTCATCTTTTTGTCATTAGGCGTACAATGGCGTGCGATATGAGGTCTTGACACACAATTAATATTGCACGCTATAATAAAGGATGACTTTTAGCCGACATTGACGCGACAAAGATCCGGCCCTTGGCTTAGTCGCGAGAATACGTGTGAGTATTAAGTTTCTATTGGACTTTGCTCAACTGTGTCCTGATTATATAGGCTTTGTAACCATAGTGGTAAGCATATTTGAACTAACCTTATTGCTTTTCTGACTAAAATGTTCCTTACTCCACTTTAAGGATGCTTTTTTAGGGTTCTGTAGCTGTGTCCAAAGAGTAAAACTGGGACTCTGTTACTAAGACTCCTCTGTCCGTCTGTCACCAGGCTGTATCTCATGAATCGGGATAGTTGGACAGTTGAAATTTTCACATATGATGTAATTCTGTTGCCGTTTTAACTACAAATAATAAAATAAACCGCATCAAAATCGATCCATTCGTCGAGGAGCTACGATGCTACGGACAGACACACACGCCAAACTCATAACACCCCCTCTTTTCCTTCGGGGGTTAAAAAACTGAATAAAATAAATATTAAAGCAGGCAGGCATTACCATACAACCCGCGTACGGAACCCTACGTGCGCGAGTCCGACTCGCACTTGCCCGATTTTTTATCGTATAAGAGTGAGCTAGGTCGTGTGTGAAAAAAAAATCGGCCAATGGGATCATTTTGTTTTCCGAGCTTGGCTTAGCACAGGTCAGGTGGAAAAGGGTTGGCGACGGCTAGATTTTGAGGTTTGAAAAATTAGTGCTTACATACAAACATATATAATGTGTGTGTGAGGGATGCGTAGCGAGAAATGAGTGCGAGGGATGTCAACGAGGGACGCGGGTGATGGTAATGACAGCACATCAAATGTACAGTAAATGTTTGTAGAATAATGAGTTTAAATATTTGTGAACGAACCCACGGTATAGAGGTAATTATTTAGTGTTGGTAGGACAATAGTATCAGATACACACCATGCTACGCTACAGCTTTGCTACAGTTTTTCGCTCCACGCAAGCTCCCCGCACAACTTTTGTGTAGGAACATTGGTCAGTGATGCAAAATATCGATATATCTAAAAATAAATATCGATATATCGGTCAAACTTTCCGAGATTTTTGGTTATTTAGTTCAGTCAAGCTTAATTCATGAATCCCCAAGCGACCACCGGTGGCCGCGCATCTATTGTCTTACTATTGTGTCTCTAATTGACGGTATCTGAAGGGTTAATAAAGGAAAGGAAAAATACTATTTATAAAAAATCTAAGTACGTTAATTTAATATACGAGAATCTTCATTTTTACTAAATAACAATATTCTAATATTTTGAAGACCAATATATTATAACAGGCACACCAGCATTTGTCCGGTAACGAAAATGAAAACATAGTAGTAGTCATGGACAATATAGTTTTTAGTACATTCCTTTTTTTCTGGCTTTAAATTCCGTTAATTATTCTGCTAATAAAAATAAAAAAAAATCGTTGTTGAAACGATTTTCGATATTAAATATTTTTTACGGATCAAAATATATCAGCTGAAAATATCGATATATCGAAGTAACAAATATCGATGTAACTCATGTAACGATATTGTTTCAACAAGCCCACTTTTGTGGATAAAGACAATATATAACAATAATATAATATAATATTCCACAACTATCACACAACGCCGTCTAGTCCCAAGCTAAGCAGAGCTTAATCTCTTATTTTCACAGTGCGTCATCTTCGCAGCGGCTAGACATCTGGTACATCTCAAGTGGGAAAGCACCTTTATTGGGTACAATGTTTCAGTTTTATAAAGTTAAAGAAAAGGAAATTAGTTGAGTGCTTCTGGTGCGACGCGGCATTAGACCTGGAGATCTCGGAGATTAAATGATAAATGATAAATGATAAATGATCTTTATTTTGTAAATAGGTTTTAAAAAAACACTTTTACACGTCAATTTTGTTTTCAGTCAGTTTTAACGAGATGAGGCCGGATTAATCTGGCACATGAGATCTTAACTGAACGTTTTATGTGTGATGCTCTAAAGCTTAGATACATTTTACTGTCCCCGCACACGGACCTCAAAAAAACGCCTCAAGCTTCAAGCTTCTTTTTGAGGCGGCCTTTTTTTCTGGCTCTTGTGCGGGGACAGTAAAATGCGCTTGAAGCCGCTTCAACCTTCTCCGGCCACAAGCTGTCACACCCTTCAGCTGTTTTTTGCGACGGCTTCTTGCTTTTTTTGTGGCCGCTTCTTGCGTTTTATTGAGGCCCGTGTGCCCACACTTTGATGGCACGTTTGATACAGTGGTTGAGTGGTGGTGAGTGGTTGACTGCTGCGCTATGTGTCGCGGGTTCGGTTCCCGCACGGGAACAAGTAGGGTGCATTTTAATATCGTGTGGATTTCATCAAGAAAATTTCAAAATGAAAAAAAAAAATCGGTCGGCGTGCGTAATCCACGCATTAGAATAAATCTTGTATGAAATGGACATTTCTGGGAGTTACGCATGCGGAGCAATCCCGCATGCGTGACGCAAAACTGATAGTACAGATTCTCATCACCCAGCGACTGGAAAGTAGGTCGCTCTCAATCTAAAAAAAGGAATATATATCTGAATATTTATGTCCATTTCTAAGTGTACTCGTAGGTATTTCTTCCTGCCCTTATCTCATATTACTAGGGGTCGGCGCAACACGTTTTTTTGTTCCATTCTGTCCTGTCACCCGTCAAACTATCACTAACTCCCTTTTCTTTCATATCACTCCTCACACAATCTATCCATCTTTTCTTCGGCCTTCCTCTCCCTCTCCATCCATCTAGGCATCTACATGTAACCTCAGAACTCTTTTAGTAATATGCGCTTCATCCCTCCTCTTCACATGACCATACCAAGACAACCGATTACCTTTCAACTTTTCAGTCACTGGCGCTACTTTCAAACTTCCTCTAATATACTCATTTCTCACTGTATCCATTCTCCAGGTATACTCATTTCTCACTGTATCTACGTTTACTCTGAATCTAAAAAAAGAAATGTATATCTGAAAATTTAGGCGAATAACTAACTGTAAGGTCAAACAATAAAAATAAAATTGAACGGAATCATTAGGCTCGTGAAAGTAATTACAGGCGTATTGTTTTATTAAAGCCAATGAATAAATTTTATCAGCCTCATTTTTAGCTATAATTACATTTCAGTGGAAATTGGAAACAGTAAAATGTTATTTAAATATTGTGTTATATTTGACCTATGAAAAGGATCAGCTAAAAATATGTAATAATTTATTATTCTATTTACTTGTGTTTATAGCAAAGTATAATAATAATTTATTACACCAAAAAATACATATTACACAATTTGACTGCTCATCATTATGGTGGTTTTCATTAGATAAAAATTGTGCCTAAGTTAACATGTGCTGCCGAGCTAGGCTTCAGCCTGTATTTCGGCAAGCAGCGCCTCATGGCCTGGAAATGGGTCTTCTAGTATTTGCATATGAACAAATGGTATCAATATATGTATTAAATTAAGTTAAATAAACTAACAGAAAAAAGTAGAAAATTATAATTAAGTCTACGTCAAATATAAATAATTTATTCCTATTGGGTCATAAAAGCTAGAACAACATTAGAGCGTCGCACACGTGTAACACGCCTGATTTGTACGTAGGACGACGTCGCGTGGCATGGATCAAGTGTAGCTCTACAAGTCTAGTTTCCATATAAAATGTATGGAGACCGACGCGCCCAGATCGGCGTGTGTGGCACACGTGTGCGCACCTTTAGTCAGCTAATAGACCAATTCATATACACGTAAGTATAGGTCTGCCACAGGCTTCGCGTGATAGTACAAAATTATTCCATGGATATTCCTACGTGCTATACAGGACCTGGGCTACTCGTGTACTAAGGTTCTTTGTAACCTGTTCAGCCGTTCAAGCGTGAAGAAGTAACAAACATACACACACCATCACACACACATACTCACAAGCTTACGCCTTTATGATATTGTTATTACTAAGTATTTGTATACTTTTGACAGGTATAATTATCCTGTTTCTTGCTGTTACATTTCTTTGGAAAGTGCGAGCTTTACAGTACGGACGCAAAACGGAAAATAGCCTCTTATTTCTTGCAGATAACTAAATATTATCATTATAAAACCTTTAAAAATTATTAAAAAAAATAGTCATTGATACTTTTTTTTAAATTGTTAGGTACAAATTAGTACCACCACATTCCCACCTGTTAGTAATCAGTGATGCAATCGTTGATGGTGAAGCACACTAGTTTATTAAGAGCTTATGGATATGCAATACTGATGAAATATATTTTATCATATTAACTCTTCAATCGTGATAATTAGAGACAATAGAAAGACAATGGGTGCGCGAAGGCCCTTCGTTTGGATTTTAATGAATAAAAAAAAAAACTCGTAATAGAACGAACTTTTTTGAGCAATTACACTATTAAATGCTCATTAAAGTTCGTTCTTCAAATGAAGATTTAATATAAGCAAAAGGCTCGCTATTCAATTTCCTTTACATTTTTATGTGAATGGTATTTTCTATTTGTTCTAGCAGTACGTGTTCCTGAGCTCAGTCGTTCACAGGGAAGAAAATATCAAATTCTGAGTCGTACCGTGTCTCAGACGAACAGAATGGCTGTTGTGCACTCACAAACGTAGAATAATGTCTCGCAGTGCATATTTTAAGACTTTATTTCAAAGGCTTTCTATTGCTTTTGTTTTTGAAAAGACAGTGGACTCGAAGTGTGTTCTCGAGTTGTAAAAGTGAATAAAGAATTTGATAAAGCATAGTTTTATCCGGGCTTTAACTCATTGTAGATCTAGAAATACGCCAACTATTTTAGAAAAACAGCTTTTCAAAGAAAGGGTCATGGAACCAACCCTATCACACTAATATTACAAAAGTTTATGTCAGCAAACCGTACGGGCCTATTAAAGGCCTTTTTTTGAAAAGAAAACATGTGGTTTTAGAGCGCAAATGGCAACTGAAGGAAACAGGTGTGGTTTTAGTCAGTAAAAGTTTGACACGCTTTCCTGCTACACTCAGAGCGGGAGAAGGCATTGGATGATTTCCCACCTGATTCATCACACTCACATCGTCATCAACTGATTACCCAATTTTCTAAGGTATTTCAATAAGAGAGGGTTACCCAATTATTGCAGTTGTCTGTAGGTACATGTGTGTGAGTGTAGTGTGTAAGGCATTAAGTCCGCCTTTGTACAACTCTGTGCATCATCTTCCTGCCCTTATCCCGTTTTATTTGGGGTCGGCGCAACATGTTTTTTTCTTCCATTCTGTCCTGTCACTCGTCACGCTATCACTAACTCCTTTTTCATTCATATCACTTCTCACACAATCCATCCATCTTTTCTTTGGCCTCCCTCTCCCTCTCCATCCATCCACATGTAAATTCATAACTCTTTTAACAACATGTGTTTCATCTCTCCTCTTTACATGACCATACCAAGACAAACGATTTCCTTTCAACTTTTCAGTCACTGGCGCCACTTTCAAACTTCCCCTAATATACTCATTTCTCACTTTATCCATTCTCGTCACACCACACATCCATCTCAACATTCTCATCTCCGCAACATGCAATCTTTTTTCATCCGTCTTTTTCACAGCCCAACATTCTGATCCATACAGTATGACAGGCCTTATCACGGATTTGTAGATTTTACCCTTCAACTTGAGGGGCATCCGTGGATCACAAGTTGTTCCCGTGACCTGTCGCCATTTCATCCATCCTGCGTTGATCCGATGAGTTACGTCCCGGTCTACCTCACCATCCCCTTGGACGAGCGACCCGAGATACCGAAAGTCGGAACAGATCGGTATGGGCGTTCCGGCGAGAGCTAAAGGCACTGGAGTGGAGAGACCGCCGAAATCGCAGAACAAGTACTCCGTTTTGGTTCTACTCAATTTCAGGCCAACACTTTCCAGTCTGTGCCACCACACCTCCAATCTGTTCTGGACCTCTAGGCCACTCTCGGCAACCAGCACAATGTCATCGGCAAACAACATACACCAGGGAGCCTCTTCCTGAATGTCCGACGTCAGAGCGTCCAACGAAAGCATTCCCAAGGAGGGTTGGTGTCAGGCTGGCGGCCGACTTTAAAAAACTAGCCAAATCTCTATGCAACATGTTGTACAACTCTGTGCATAAAGCTTTAAATTAATAATAATAATAATAATTAATTAATATTGATACTTCTTGACACTCAAACGGCTGAACAGATTTTGATGAGACTGTATAGTCTAAATTACAGTGGAGGAAATAATTAAATTAAATTAATTTATTTGTTTCAGATACCACATAACCTATATAGAAACATTTAAATTAGTTAACTTACTTTTATGAGAGTATTAAAAATCAATCATAATATAGGTCTTATTGACACAATATATCATCGATTGCATCACTACTTACCATCACGAGAAATCGCAGTCAAGCACTAGTTTTATATCAATTAGAAAAAAAAAAACATTAAAAGGATGTCACACCAAGGATGAAAAGGGATGATCCTCCGACCAGACAGGTGTTATAGTCTCGTGGGCGACTGCCCGATAGATGATTTCGGGCTGTTCTATATGTTCTAATCGCGTATCAACAAAAAAAAAAACACTTACTTGCTTATACTTATGTAGGCACAACCTTGTAATAAGATTTATATGTTATGCAAAACTGAATATCCACGTGGATTTAGTTTACGCCTGGTAGAATGTGCAGGCATTGCATGCGAGACGTGAACGTGCTCTCCGTCGAATACCCTGCTTTGGCTTGTCTGTCAAACTCCGGAATTTATATTTTTCGAGCAGAATCTTCATCCGTGAAGCACCTGAATAAAAATACATTGCTTTTATTGACAGCTTCTATTTTCGATTACTTTTCTTACTACATACATTTAGTAGTAGAATCAGCAAACGTTGTTCCGCTATTTAAGGGATCAAAGAAAAAATGGAAGGTGAGGGTGAGAGGGTAAAAAATAGTCTGGGCCCTAATTCTCATACTTATCAAATAATACGCAAAAATTTCACAAAAATCGGTTAATGATAAATGATAAATGATCTTTATTTTGTAAATAGGTTTTCAAAAAACACTTTTACACGTCAATTTTTTTAGTTTATCCGTTTAGGAGGAGGTCAATAGCAAATAAACACTTAATCGAAATTTTTATATAAGTATTAGGCAGAATAAATGTCTTTCTTTTTCTGCGATATTACTTTAAATTGGCCATACATAATGAGTATTTTTTGAAGTAAGAATTCATCAGGATTTTTTTTCAATGGGTAAGAATCATTCAAATGACATCCCCCGCCCTTGAGCGGACGGAAGATCAGACTCTTACTGACTAAAAACCCACCCCGTTCCTTTCGTATCGGGGCCGAGCAACCCTTTCGGAACTAGACCCTTGGCCCCAGTAAGTTTCGACTCTGCAGGGCCTCTACAGTTGCTTACAACTCCTTGAGGCGCGCGGGTACAGTGAGCGATTTGGGCTCGGTCCGGACGGTTACCGGACGGTCAGACAGCAAGCTAGCCCTTGGTTGCTGTCCGTTCTGCTCAGGGTTAAGTGAGAGTGGCCATAGTAACTCTTTCGAACAATCCGCCGCCTGAAATTCAACGATAAAGTCTGATCTCAAACAGTCGTAGGAAGAAAGCCGTAGAAGGACAATCGGGAGCCCATTGTCATGTAGTGGGAAGATCTCAGTTAGTAATAGTAGTGTCATACATCTATAAAACCGCATAGGAACTAAAAATTTAAAATCTAGTTGCGCGGTTTCAGTGTTCTCCACGCGATTAGAAAATAATATATAAGCACCTGAAACCAACTATTCTGCAGTTGTCCAGACCAGACACGTCTGGTCGGAAGATACTCCTTTTTCAACGTAGGTTTGCGGAACTTTACACCCTATTTCGCATAGATGTCAGCAAAATTGTAGGGGCCCAGCAGGGTCGAAGCTTACTGGGGCCATGGGTTCGCTTCTGAGAGGAAAACCCGGGGCCCTAGAACGAAACTTAACGAAACTTAGGAGTGGGTTTTTGTTATTAAAGCCATGAGATGATTTCAGACCTAAAAAAACCCTATTCCGCCATACCTTTAAAATAGTATTTAGGAATACAGAGGAAAGTTTTCATTCAAAAATAGATGAAAAATATTCACGTAATGGGATGTTATAACAAGCACGCAGTCATTGCATTTATTAACATTTTATTATGGAACAGAAATAAAAATTTACATGTAAATTAATTTTGTGACATAAAATACGTTTCATTTATCTGCCTTGTTGTTTTTACCAGGCTTTTAACTGTTAATAAAATTTTCCCTTTGTGCATTGTATTGAGTGGTGGAGCTGTATTTTGTTAAGGAAATGATTCTGTATTTATTTAAAATATGGCGTCATTGATATGATGTATGGTTCGATTAAAATCGAGACAGAAATAAGTAGTAGAGATCTAATAGGAGGGGAGGCCGGGATGCTCAATTTGCAGTTAAGCGTCATGGGGACCCATTGGATTGTGAAGATAAGGTTTCTAAAACAAAAAAAGTCTATGACCAGTTTCCATTTTAGTTGAGAACGTGTAAGAATTTTCAAAAATGTGAAACAAATAGTCACCTTGATATATTCGGGTGCGATTGAATTTTTTGCTATCAGGATTACGAAAAATCTGACGGTTTTCATGGGGCGATGTAGCTAACAAACTGTGGTAAAAAAGTTGTATAACAACCAAATATTAACAAGAACCTTACAACTTAACTTTATGACTCGCCTATTTGCTTATGCCACGCTCAAATTGTGAAATTATTAAAATATACACTTTTCTGCATGTACTTAACTTACCTTGTCATAATCTGATGCGCTCGAGTTTTTTAGAGGATATTTTTTTAAATAATCTGACGGGCTCTCCTCAACGCATCCCAGTATATTTAGGGTTCATATGTGGTAGGGATACATAATGGGCTGCAAGCACAAAATATTATGTACATAAGTCAATCTACATACAAAGCGCGCTCGAGCAACGCACACATAGACACCGCACATGGACACGATATCTCGGAGCGCCTCGGCTAAACGCTCATTAGTGTGGATCCACCGAGCGTTGGTTTATAAAGTGAAGTACATACATGAGAATTTTTGAGATGGTCTTCTGAACTTATCTATTTTGTGTTGCAATGTTTCTTCCCATATGATTTTCTGCTGTGTTCGAGTATCGCGCAAATCCCCATCTGGCCGCCCTTACTATAAGGAGTGATCTGCATAATGCGTCGGTAGGGCGAGCGTAAGAAAAACGGTCACGCAAGTAGGGAGGTTAAAACAGGCTGTGTAGGATGTTGAAAAGACTCTTTTGACCATTGCCTTAGCGTGTGTAGGTATACAGGGTTATTTGAAAAAAACACTGGCATCCTCTCAGGACTATGTTACTAACATCAGTAACAACAACTTTTGTTCAATGACTTTTAATTATAATTTATCATATTTTAGTTTATCAGATTTTCATCTAAAAATAGAAATATTTAAATTAAACGTTCTAAATATTACGAAGTCTACGAAGCAAGCGATAGTACAATAGCGGAGAGGAGCGAGGATCGGACGGCGGGGGTGCTTGATGCGCTTGCGTCGCGTTTTACAGACGTAGGTAGGCATAGCAAAATACAGTATTAAAATATGTTAGTAGAGCAACGAAATCTTGAAGGTTTGTTTTTGGTAAATTAATTTAGTTTTGTAAAAAGTTACAGAATTAGAGTTGTTGTTCATGACGTTAGTAATACAGTCCATCAAGGTTGTTAGTGTTTTAGAAATAACCCCGTATACGCAAAATATTTGCAAAATATATTGTATACACAAAATATATTTATAACATTGCACGTATAGCGCAATGCGTCTGATATGAAGTGCTCAACAGCTCGGATACATTTCTCAACGCTAATGCGTTTCTTCCTCTGTTTCTTATTATTTCTTTATTTTCCTCACTGGGCTGTAATACTTCGCTGACACGCTATAGTGTGCTTGTTAGTGGTACATTAATTTTATTTAGTAAAAATTGTATACGAATATATAGTTGTACATTGCTTAGAACAGTTTAGAAGTAGCTGGCGGAGGGATTACTTTTTATTTTCATCCCATAAAAACGTCTGGTCTTATATAGTCTAGTCTAGTTGAATTATATCGAAGAATCATAACATTTATTTTAAATAATCATTTACATGCATTTTGGATTGTCAAGAAGTCAGTCAGTCAGAAAAATAATAATAATTGCATATTCCAAAGCATTTCTATGGAGAAAAATGTGCAAGAAACTCCACGGACACTCTTTTCTATCATGGTAGGTATATAATAAATACCTCGGTAAAAGGTTTCTTGTCACTACTGTTACATGAGAACAGCGTAGGTTAAAATAAAAAAAAACAAATTCTAAATTTAAAAATTAAAATAAGTCACTGTCAGCTAAGAAATGGCCAGTCGCAACTGATAGTGCCCGTTATCCTAGATAGACACTCACCATAGTGCCGAAATTAAAAGGAATGTATATGTAACTAGCTGCTCCCAGCAGCTTCGCCCGCAGCAGAAAATTATCCCAAGGGAACATACTTCCGGGATAAAAAGTATCCTATGTCCTATTTCAGGACATGGTCTATCCGTGTACCAAGTTTCATCAAAATCGGTTTTGCCATTTAGGCATGAAGACGTAACAAACAAACAAACTCACTTTCGCTTTTATAATATTAGTAAGGACTAGCTTCTGCCAGCGACTTCGTACGCGGATCCTGTTGCTTATGCCAGCGACATTCAGTGTTATAAACGTAAGAGTGACAAAAATAAACAGAAAGCTCAGAACTGCTAAGCTATCGGGAGTTACACGTGTTATTGTGAGTTAACCATAAAAGATAGACGTATGCTGTCGTGGGACATTTTTTATATAATTTTGAGGAGAACATTTCCGTTGTACATGTTTTCTGTGTAGCTTTAACCATTAAGGCTGCTAACGCTACGGAAGCTTAAAAAATGGAGTAATTTCTCCCGTTTCCCCAACATTTCCCTTCACTGCTCTGCTCCTATTGATCGTAACGTGATGAAAAGTATACTATAACCTGCCCAGGAGTATGAAGAATGATTGTACCAAGTTTCGTTAAAATCCATCGAGTAGTTTTTGTTTCTATAAAGAACATACAGACAGACAGACAGACAGACAGACAGACAAAAATTTTACTGTTTGCATTTTTAGCATCAGTATCGATCACTAGTCACCCCCTGATAGTTATTTTGGAAATATATTTCATGTACAGAATTGACCTCTCTACAGATTTATTATAAGTATAGATTAGTCTTTTAAACGTTAAACATCACTACATAGTATAAAACAAAGCCGCTTTTTCTGTCCCTATATCCCTATGTACGCTTAAATCTTTAAAACTACGCAACGGATTTTGATGCGGTTTTTAAATAGATAGAGTGATTCAAGAGGAAGGTTTATATGTATAATAATATCCATTAAATAGTGGAGAAATACTTGTTACCCGTGCGAAGCCGGGGCGGGTCGCAAGTCGCAATGATAAATGTCAATCCTCGTTTGGCCTGCTTTCTGTAGACTTTTCATTATCATAGAAATTCTACATCAAAGATAAGGCCAAACCAGGATCACCATAATATCATCAAATGTTGACGTTTCAACGATGTGGCTAGTTTTAGTTGGCCATATGATCAAGTGATCAATTTCTATGATCTGGCCACGATATTTACACAACAAGATTATTAATAACTATATTAACAATCATGTTTGTATATGTCCGTCCCTTTTGCGGAGTTCCGAGTCCCTCAGGTAAAATCATATCAATATTTGCTCTACCCTCATGCAAAACTGGATTTACTAGGAAAACAACTTCTATTCGGCATAGCTACATGATTTACCCGCCCGAAGGATCGCCAAACTTAAGTGGCAGTGAACAGAGCACATTGTTCACAGAACAGATGATCGTTGGGACTGAAAGGGTCTGGAGTGTCGACCAGCGCAAGACGCAGCGTTAGAAGACCTCCCACGAAGTGGACCGATGACTTGGTGAGGGTCGCGGGAATCCGATGAATGTGAGACGCACAGGACCGTTTGTTTTGGCGACACTTGGAGGAGGCCTGATGAGCCAGATGTCCAACGCTGGAAGTCTTTCAACTGAAATGATGATGACAGCCCGGTTATACTGGTTTTATTACGGCATAGTTGGTGCAGTGGTTAAGTGACTGGCTGCTGCACTGCGTGTCGCGGGTTCGATTTCCGCATTTAACAAATATTTGTGATTGTATGGCCTACAGGTAGTTGCTCTAGGTGTCTTGTGTGTTTGAGTTTTAATGTTTGTGAATGCACCCATGATACAGAAATACCTAATTCCCATTGTGAGGGCCACATATAAAAAAAATATACATGTCAGATTTGAACAGATTTATGTTGAAAAAGTCCTGTCTAAACAGTTTTCCGTCTTAAGGCTATATATTACCAGGACACCATGGCGCCACTACCAACAAAATGTATATAGCTCTATAGAGAGTTACTCACCTGGTGTCTGTTTGGTTGCGCAACCAACTTCGTAGCACGACCAGCTGCAGCATCAACTTCGTAGACACACACCAAAGTCACCACACGTTAGAACGTGTGGCGACTTTGGTGTGTGTATGATGTCTTGTTTGGTAGCTTAGGACTATATTTCAGCGGGACACTATGGTGGCACAACTAGTCGCGCCGCCATGTTGTCCTGCTGAAATATAACCCTTAGAGACAACCCTACCCAGATCTCCTATTAACAAACAGTATAATAGTATATTTACAGGCTGACGCAACATTCCACTTACAAATTAATTTTAATTTTTCTTTTTTGTTTACTTTGAAGTTAGCACCTACCATGTTATGTTTCTGCACCACCCTAAGGTCGACTGGTAGATAATGCCTAAGGCATTAAGTCCGCCTTTGTACAGTGTTTGTGCAATAAGCATTAATAAATAAATAAATAAATTACCTTCTATACTAACTCCGTGCAAATTACACATACAAAGTCGTACATATAACGTACCTACTCGTATTTGATCGTAACTCATGACATATTCACTCACAAATATATAGCATCAAAGACCAAATTCTATAGCATATTGTGGAAATTGAATACCCTATTCATAGGTGGTAGGTACATATCGCTTCAATTTGCATGAAATGAATTACTTAGAGATGTCAAAGGGCTCGATAGGAAAGCGTTGATTGGTGTATAATGTGCTCGTGTGTTCTGCCGTCAACACTGCTAGTTAAACAAATGCTGGCACTGTTCTTTGTGAGTGTTTGAGTGTGTACTGAATTAAGCATTCCCTGTGGAGTGTGATTGCTGCTTACGCGAATTAGACAGCGTTTCAGCTACAGTTAATGATAGTGTAGATAAGTGTATCATGAGTATTCTCAAAGCAGCATCTGTTATTAGATCACACTACAAGCGTTTTGAGAACGCGTTTATTGTGCGTACAGCCAAGGATAGGAATTCCCTGCCGGAGTCTGTGTTTCCTGATAGCTACAACTTAGAGGTCTTTTAGTCAAGAGTGAATTGGTTACTTGTAGGCAAGCGTGCTTCATCGTCGACCACATCCTTGCTTACCATCAGGTGTGATGGTAATCAAACGAGTTAAGGGAATGATTCTATCATAGAAGTTAGGGCCACTAACCACTAGACCAATAAGCCAGTCGAAATAGTAGACTATGTGACTAGGGGATAAAGCAGTGTCTTTAAGTCTTTAAGGATTAAAATCAGCAACCTTCGTTTCGTTCGGAATTCAACATGCCGCCCGCGACTGAAAAAGAAATGTGTATGAAGAATTATGTATTTAGAAATATGTTACTAGGTATGTATATCAGTTGTCTAGTACTCATAACATAAGCTCTGTTTAGCTTGAGACTAGACAGCGTTGTGTAATAGTTGTGTATTATATTTGGTTACTTTTCTCTACTAGCTGCTGCCAATGGCTTCGCTTGCGTGAAGGTAGAAAATTGTCCCAAGGGAACTTACTCCCGAGATAAATCCTATGAGCTATTTTAGGACATGATCTACCCGTGTGCCTATTTTCATAGAAATCCGCTCAGCTGTTCGAGCGTGAAGAACAAACAAACACACATAAACTTTCACCATTGTAATATTGGTATGATTAGTGTGATAAATATGCTCACAGAAAGGATTCATTACCTATGTTACAGAGCAGCAGAAGGTTATCTATACAAGTTATACCTTCCCCATCCCACTCTTACCGTACGAATTTCCACCACAGCGCTCAAATACAAAGACGCACATGTAATATTTCCCATATTACAATGAAGGCTATATGCATAGGATCCCGGACCGTCATACATCACCCTGGCCCTCATAATATTAGGAACAATAACGGCGTCATGTGTCCATAATGATGGCATGACTCCGAAGAAACTGAATGTACTGTCATCTAGAAACGATTCTTTATACTTAAAATTGGGTAGGGGTTTTTTATTTTGGGTGTGATCTGTTTGATTTTATTGGTATTTGAATAAAAACCATTTTTTGAATCTTTTTTTGGGAGAACTTTTTCTTTCAGAATCCAAAAAATCGTAGTTTTCTGATCACTTTGTCGTCTGTCTGTCCGTTCCGCTAATTCGTCGTTTATTCTCAGGAGCGAGCTAAAATTAATATAGAGTACTCAGCTGTAAAATACCCTAAGTAACTGTGAAAAAAATCAACTTGTAAGTAAAAGTAATAAGGCCGTTGACACTTCCTAGGAAATAAAAATCTGTAGGGTAATTCCCGTTGACCTAGAATCCTGAAATTTAGCATGAAGGGTCTTTTATGCAATGGATGCGAGACGCACAGGATCGACCATTGTGTCGACGTTTGGTGAAGGCTTATGTCCAACAGTGGACGTCTTTCGGTTGAAATGATGAAGGTGTTGATGATGATGATGATGATGATGATGATGATGAAGATAAAAGTCTCGTAGCACAAATATAGGCAGTCTGAAAACTGTTTTGTAGAACGTTACGGTACAAAAAAAAAACAATTTTTTGCGATTCGAATCTTTCGAGACTCGTTTTGGGAATTGAATTATTTACTTAAATAAGTTTGCACGAAACCTTCGTTACGCGAGTCCGATCATGTAAAATACAGGTATTCACTTATTCAGTTGCAACCGGTAAGATGGGAAGCCGACCCAAAAATAGTGGCGAAAAGGCTGGGCAAATAGACACCTAATGTTTAAACACATAAAACTTTCTTTCTTTTTTTGTCTTTCTAATTTTAAACACTTATTATATGCTTACACATCAAAATTGATAACTTAATAGGTAGATATAAATACAAACTAAAAATAATAATATTTATAAACAGGTAGAAAAAGAAATTTTATTATTGGGACATCAAAAAATTATCCGCATCGATATCAATGAGAAAAGTCCCCAGAACACTGACACTGAAAAATAAAATCAAAAGTACACATTCAAGATTGATAAACATGAACCAATTCTGGTTACGCTTATAACAACAAATGTACACCAAATTGTAACGTAAGGCCCGCGTATACATAATTACGGTAACAAAACAACAAAGAGACTGAATCCTTACAAATGTACAATAATTCTGAGAAACATATAACATCATTACGCTATATGTATGTTACAAGACATGTACAAAACTTTACTAAAATAATAAAGCCCCGTGGGCATTCCAAATAACAATAGACTACCCTAATAACTTTCCTAAAGCTTCAGAGATCATTGTGAAGTATTATTAAAAGCGTTGTAAGCCACAAAAATTCGCTCGAAATGTTTTAATTAAGCCACTGAAACATTTGCTGAAATTAAACAGTTCTACTCTTCCAAAAGCCTCTTTTATCATATACCTAACTTTGTATTTTATACTTTGTTTTCAAAAGTCTTGATTTTTTATTTTATCTTTTGTGAAGTAGGGATAACAATTCATAATTATATGATAACATTTTTTATTACGTTGCTTTGAGGATCATGTTGTACATTCCTAAATACTGCTTTTAAAATGTATTGTTGAAAAGCTCGCTCAAAACAATGTAAGAATATCAAGATAAAGTTTTTGGCCCAGACAAGCTCTTTAAATCTATTCAAATATTATATTGTATTATTTTTGCTGGTTTTAAATTTTACTTTAAATATTTGAGTATTGGGGTCTTAAAATTTCAAGCTGGGTTCGTGGCAAACCATATAGAAGATGGTGGAACGAGTTATGCGATTACCGTATAAATTGCCAAGAAGTGGCTCACAGCCGGGAAACAAAAAAAGGAATGGAGAGAACTCTTGCCCAGCTGTGGGACAGTACAGACTAGATATAAAAATTATATAATAACTTGAGAATATTATTATTACATTTTTTATGGTGGGAGATAATGCGATGACATCTCCTGCTCTAGGGTGACGAGAAAATGTGCCAGACTTTTAACCCACTTGTTTTCTTTAGGTGTTGTTTACCTTCCAGGACAACGGCATCCCTTTTGAAAATTCCCCGTGGTCATAGCAGGTATTGGCTTGACTGGTTTTGCTAACATCCCTCTGAGACACACGTGGAACACTTCGCACCGTCGATGACTCGATCTCTGTTGTTACCTGGTGGCTGGATGGCAGCCTACCCATTGCACGTTGTTATCCGCAAACCCACGCCAGCATTGGCCGGAGATAGCCCTGCAACTCCCGACGTCCGGGGCGTCGGCATCGCCTGTGGCGGCGGCCAGGGCGTGAGGATGTCCGTTATCTCATACTAGTACTAGGTAGATAAATACATATCTATCTAATGTTATTTTCCATCTTAGTCAAGTTATAACCATTTCGCTAGCGTCAAACGCCTCGAGTTGGCCAAGCGT
This sequence comes from Mythimna lalbum, assembly GCA_949319445.1. NCBI lineage: Eukaryota > Metazoa > Arthropoda > Insecta > Lepidoptera > Noctuidae > Mythimna > Mythimna lalbum. The sequence goes on along the minus strand of OX439346.1, from coordinate 14,955,957 downwards.
TCGATCCTTTTGTTCTGACGGAGAGTTGAGATGACGTCATTCCCGTACATTTGAAGTTCAGATTATTTATCATCTTAGCTAGGGGCTAGGGATACATATTCATTCCTAATATACCACCCAAGTTGGTTTAAAAATTCAGTTCCTAGTGGCATCTAAGGTAAGTGAGTAGACGAGGCATGTGCAGGCAGCAAATGCATTTACTACGTCACTTCGGCCTATTTCCTTCGCGCTATTCCACCAATAAAGGGAGAGAGCATAGAGTTTAAACCCCGAGACAAGCAAACCCTGTAGATATAATAAATATTATTTAGCTATCAATAAAAACATGCGGCTGTTTTCCTTTGCCAGAAAAATCAACATAAATTTAAAATTTCCTCCCTTGTTTGTTATTTGTCTCGTTCAAACTGTAGCTACGTTTCCAATAAACAAGTTGGTGTTCCCAGTACTGTGTCGGAAATATAGGAGCATGTTTAAAGCAAGGGAAATTCACAGAGAACGGGAGAATGTTAGAGTTTTGTTCTTTTTTTGCGGGCCACGGCAACTTAGTTCGGGCATTGCCGTGTTAACAAAACATTAATTGTTCCTGCCGGACCTGTGAAATATGAGCAGACGATAAAGTTTAAATTACTCTGGTTCCATCTGTATATTATTTACTAGCTTCTGCCAGCGGCTATTCCCGCGTGAAAGTCAGTTTCTCCATACAAACTTTTACCCCTGTTGTGAATTTCGGAAAATCCGTTTTCAGCGGATGTTTACAACCTAGGAACCTACCAGCCCAATTTTAAGTTTGTAGGTGTTATAGTTGCTCAGATTTCATGAATAATCAATGAGTGGTATTTCGCTTGTATATAGATTACTAGCTTTCCGCCCGCGGCTTCGCCCACGTGGACTACAGTTTATATCGCGCGGGCAGAGACCCGTGCTCAGCAGTAGAATTATAGGTTATAGGTAGGTAGGTAAATTTGATCTAAATCCGTTCGTTCAGTACTTTTTGTGTGAAAGCGTAACAGAAAGACAGACAGACAGACAGACAGAGTTACTTTCGCATTTATAATATTAGTAGGGATTATAACGGCGGTGACTTGCCGCGATTCCTTCGTGTGCATTATGAGTATGACGCAAGTTGAAGGTCGGAAAATAGAAGCGCAGCTGTCGGAAAGTATCGTGGAGTAATACTTGATATTATGCTGGAAACAGCTTTGCTGAAGAAAATGAAGCCTTCAGTGGTTTCATTTTCTTACATTATATATTTTTTTAGTTGGAAAATCATCAACTGGCTTCTCCCACACTAGGGGTGAGAGTGTATCAGATTTTAACGCGCTGTTCTTGTCTAAAATCTCTTTGTTACGGTAACTCTTTCAAACGTACGCAGACATTTTCTTGCCCAAGGTAAAAACAAATGCTGTATGTTAAAAATGGAGACTATTTTTCTATGTTTAGACCTTTTTCGTTTTATTCTTTAAAAGAAAAACAAGGGCTTTTTACATTATCTCCTCAAAGTCAGAAGATAAGTGATATCAATTCATTGTTTCTCTTAGCAATTCTCTCGTCAGTCGCTCAACTCAAATACCTGAAAGCATAAAAACATATCCATAATAGATTGCATAAATAATACCCACTCAATAAAAGTGCCCTACCCACATCTAAAGAATAAAATCGTGTGACGACTATACGAAACCATTACTTTGATGTTTATTTCAAAGGGCGACCTTCCTTTTTATATAGTATTTGTATGTTGACGAAAAGAATTGTGCAATTACCTAACCTGAAAAATAAACATTACAAAAATCTACGCATAGATCATTGAGTGTTGTGGAAATTGAATAAACTCTTTTAGCGACATTTAAATATTTCGAATATTAAAAGATTGGTTGCGGAAATATTCGAAAGAAAGACCGTGGTTTTGTTTTAGTTAGTAAAAGTCTGACACGCTTGGCGCCCGCTCACTCCACCCAGAACCGGAGAATTTATTTCATGATTTTCTATCTCAAAGAAATTATTACACGACAACTGGCTTCCTTTTTAAGTCAAAGACAAGTTCAAGAAGAAATAATAGTTTTCATTTAAATTTATTGTTCTATAAATAGATGCTAAAATAAAATAAAATTGTCACTGGCAGCTGAGTAAATTCCCATCGTTTTGAAATTGGAATTACTTTATATTCAAAAGGGTCGAGAGCCAATGACGTGAGAGATCAAAGAGTAATCAACAGATAAAAAACATATAACGAGAAAACTCGGTACAATTCGGTCAAAACAAACGAGTTGATTTGATACACGGATCATTATCTTGTACCGTAATTTGAACATTTTAATTTATTTTGGGAACGTAATTTTTAAGGACTGGAACAATTTGCTTGCTGCGGTTGGAATGATTACCTCACTGTTAATGAGCCCAATGCACTTTCGTCAAATTTATTAGCATCCTTGGGTCTGCATGCGCTGTACAGTGGTGGCGAGATGATAATAATTAACTCATAAGCCAACAACGTCGTTGATAAACTAATTTAACTAGAAAGTGGCAGAAAAAATTATTAAATAAGCAACTATTAAAAATAAATCCTATTTTTATTTTTAATAGCTATTGTCACATTAATTCAAAGTTAGTTAAAATGATAATAAATACTTTAGCTTTACAATCATCTACAGTAATAATTGGGATGACCTATCAGTAAGCCCGCTACGATGTCGGCACATCTTAATCATGACATCATACATTTACGATTTTATGATTAAGATTGGACATGCATTCATGTCCAACGGTTCAGTCGCTTCTGGAGGTCTCATGGTGAGCACATCTTAATAAAAAAATCATAAACGCACGTCCAATTGTTCAGACCTCATGTGATTATGATGTTATCGAGATGTGATATTATTGTAGAGAAGATAATGATATCGCTATTTGAATAAGTTTAATCGGTAGTGTCGAAACTCGATGTGATCAGAGTTTCTCAATACTTAAATATCAGTAAGATAATTAATCAAGTGTCAATCACGGTGTCCACCACGGGAATGATTGACATCCAATAAGTTCAGGTAGAGGGGTACTTCATCTACCTATTTATCATCAAACGATTGCTGGTTCCCAGCGATTGTGCTCGCTTCCATTTTGTTTTTACAGCGTAAAGCCACAATGTTTACAAACAGAGTTTTAAAACAACAGCACACGGAAAACACTGAAATTGATTATAAATAAATAAATAGGTAGCTTTATTTTTAGTTTTTGTAAAACTTGCGGTTCCTGACAATGTAGTTTATTTTCCACTATAAATTGTATGTGAAATAGCGACTGCTGGAAACGACGATAAAAATATCTAGGGTTTGTAGTAACTGCTTAGTGCGCAACTCTCGATGGCTTTGCCCGGAGCATAAAACTATAGAGTTCAACCAGATAGAGTTCAACCACAAATAGGCAAGTTCAAATTATGAGTCGCTCTAGCTGCCCACAGAGCTACCTCTGTTTATATTCACTAAAACTATTGTTATTTTATACAAGCGTCTCAACTGTGTAATCATTTGTAGTATAATCCTATTATTAAATTAATTTAACAGCGAAAAGCGGACTTGGGGCTGAGATTATGTCTTTATGTACTGTTGCTGTGTATGTTTATGACTGTGGTAATAGCCGTCGCATAAGCCTCGGGAACAGCGTATTTAATGGGCTGTAAATGAAAAATGGCGCAATTGTCGTGACGTAGTTGCCAAGGGCATCGCGCCTCCTCAGGGGGCAATGTGTGGTCATTGTGTCTTTTATCGTCCGTATGTATTGGTCTGACGCCGAGCGCTGGGAGCGCATTGTTACGGTGCTTAATTTTCTGATTTTACTGCCCTGCGGGATGAACAAAGCCCGGCACCGTCATAAAATAATGATAAAATCCTGTGTGATTCATTGAGTAAATGAAATCTTCAGTAGATAACGTTCGCAGATATAAATCTATATATTTCTACTACGAGTACTACATTTTTGTTATTCATGGTTTAAATTATAAAAAGAAATACCTAGTAGTTATCGGAAGAAGGAAAAGAGCGTAACCGAATATGCCCTTTTCGGCTGAAAATTTTGTTTCTGTCGGTCACTATACCTATTTATTAGAAAACTGCAATTTGCCCTATGGACGTGGATGTTTAGAACGATGTTTATTTAGTGGCCAGTGTAAAACAAATCGAATGACAATAAAAACATTCTGAAAGCAAATATGTACCGACCAATCCAATACGCATTTGTTTATAAAATACATAATGTAATACACGAGCTTGTGTGCTACACCTATATTCAATTTGGTTTTAGTTGTATTTATCTTTTCGATACCTGTGTGGACGGGTATTTATTTTGGATGAGGAGCAAACACAATAACTCGTTCTGAACCATTTGTGTTCTAAAACAAATAGAAAAATATAAGGTAAAATTTCTGAATCAAAACAAAGAACAATATATCCCTGGAAGAGATACGGCGCAGGGGTCAATCGATTACCTTATACATCGTTATGACAAATAGTTCCATTTGCCGTTTCCAGATGGCAGGGGCTGCCTTTTATTCTCTAACCATTGCCGACGGCATTTCATATTTCGCAACAGGAAAAAGGATTTCTCGTCCAGCTTCCAATTGGAATCACGATTGCTCAAAGGAATAATTTCGTTACGACACACAGGTGCTGTCAGATGTTTAACTTGAAAATTATAACTAAGTTTGCAAAACCAAGTTGTTTTCCTGGGTCTTGGGAAAGGAAAATAAATTGAGTTGCTCTAACTGTTTTGATTGAAGCGCTTGGGAATTGCATAGTTATAATAGTGAACTATCTAGTAATTAAATTATCCGCTAAGTTCGTTATATCGTGGTTCCGCCAGATGTACGATGATGATGTGCCACCGGTACATGAACGATAGCATACTCGGCCTTATAATGTTCCCACTGCTGGGACTCAGGCTTCCTCTGCAGGAGAAGGAATGGGCCGTAATCCACCACGCGGACCCATTGCAGGTTGGTCGATGTCACATTTCTTTCAGTTTTTGGTTCTAAGACATGCCGGTTTCCTCATGATGTTTTCCTTCATTGTTTTGAGAGCAGTGGTGATGAAATAAATTACACAAAGTAATGCGCCTGACAGTGTTTGATCCCGCGACTCACTCCTCTTAAGTCTCACTCGGCCATCAATGCACTGCACAAAACGTTTTGTAAACACATTCGTTCTAGGTACAGCTAAGAAGTGAAATTTCCTATCGGATCTTCAAGGTGAATTAAACGTCATCGTCGATCATATCATCGCTTACCACCAGATGAGATAGTCAAGCGCGAGCCTATCAATAATTTAATTAACCTACTGTAAGGCATTACGAAAAAGTAGGTTAATATGGGCGCGCCAAATAGAAAAAAAGACAGGATAAAACAATAGGTTCGGATAGTTTTAAATTCCGAATTCCTCCAAAGAGTATCAATGTCCCTCGGCTACAGTTTCGCCCAATCCCCGATATTTCCGTCTATTTTCCCCAGATAAAAACGTCAGTTGATAGACAAGTATTACGAACATAGGTAAGATAAAAGCTTACCTATATTTGCTTCGACAGTTGGGTAGACGGATAAAGTGCCAATGGGATTGTGTACGGTGGCTGGGTACAGATCCCAAAAAAACTTACGATCCATTGATTGTGTGGAACAACAAAAGCTTTTTACAAGACAACTCGTTTCGCGGTTGATATACTTTTCACTTGGGATTTCAAAACTGGGTAAGTATTTGTTCTATTTTAGAGCATTAATTCATTAAACCACAAGCGAACGCGAGTTCGGTCTCTCATTGTCTTTCATTGTATCTCTAATTACAGTATTCGAAGGTTAAAACAGTATACCATAATTAACTTTATAATGTTGCCACTACTGGGGCTCAGACTTCTCATCTAGGAGAGGGAATGCGCCGTAATCCTTCATCTGACCCAGTGCGAATTGGTGGATATCACATTAAGTCTTAAAATTTTTGTTGAATTTGACCAAATTTTAATTGTGGATACTTCATTCTATTTAAATTATCTATTATATTATTTATTATGCACACTTTTTATCCCAAAGGTTGAATGGTAGAAAATGCCATGTTGCATTAAGTCCGCCTATGTACAACTACTGTAAATGAAGCTTTAACAAATGATATGGTCTACTAGCCGTTTGTTTACGTTATACCTTTTAAAATAATTAATATACATGGGCCTTTAAAAACAAGTACACCATTTTCAAGACCAAGTAAACGAGTCAACAGTTTTAACTTGCTGTTGTAACGAACATCAGAGATCTCAGAATAAATAAGGAGTAGTTGTCACCTTTGCTGCTGGCGCTAATTAACCTAGCTCGATACACAAGGGGACGCTCGGGCTTAAATTCATTAGTGTTTGTGGTTTACACAGCCAACATCAAGCAATTGGAAAAAAGGACAGAATGTTATAGGCGAGAGCGGACATTTCCTCTGGGACCTGACAACCAACGAGTTGCCTCCTCTTTTTATTTGTCGACTTTCTTTGAGAATAAGTTTTTTTCAAACATCCGACGTGTTGTATGGAAAACTTTATAATTAAGAAAGGGTGAAAAGGAAAGGGTTTTAAGACGGAGAGCCTTTAAGACTTAGTTTTTTTTTGTTCATTATACAAGCCATATACAGGGTTATTTGTAAAATACTGGCAACCTCTAAGGACTATGTTAAGAACATCATAAACCACAACGTTTGTTATGTGACTTTTAAAAATGTATGATATTTTAGTTCATTTTTCATACTAAACTTTTAAATTGAACGTTCTAAATGTTACGAAATCTATGCGAAGCAAGCAATAGTACAATAGCAGAGGGGATCGGGGAACGTGTGCGAGAGGCGTGGTGGGTACAGCAAAATACAGAGGGAAAACTGACTGACATATAAACGCCCAGCCAAAACTAGTAGGTTCAAAACCGTGAAATTCAGCACAAGATTTTCCTATAAGGCGCAGGCAAGCATTAAAAGAAGATTTTTGAAAATTCACCCCCTAAGGGAAAAGGGGGTCCGAAGTTAGTATGAAGAAACTTACATTGATGCAGGCGAAACTGCTGGTAGAAGCTAGTTGAAATATATTTTAGGCTGAGTTCCCAGTGGTTTACATGGCGATACTTATCAAAAAGTAATGACGCAAATAAGGCATTGTGTAAGTAATTGATGTTAATTAACTGGTTGGCGACTAAGAAACTTCATTATGTTTAATTAATGCGTTGAAAAGTTTAAAAGTCTTCTGTGCCCCATTAGCCCATTTAGAAGTTGTCTTTTAACTTGCTAAATTGGAGTTCGCAGGCATTAAGGTGGAAATTTGAGAGGATAGGATGTTTATGTTCAGTATTCGAGTTGATAGCGTTATGACTTTTGGCTTTCGGAATATAATTCGTTTCAATTTGTAAGTGTCTAATGAATTCTAATCTAACTTTCGGTTTGGAGTCGTTATCGATGGTGATATCTTTGGTAATAATTATTTGCAAAATTATAATGAGATGAGAGCAGTGATGGCCGAGTGGTAATGGCTCCGACTTACGAGTTGTAGGTTGCGGTTTCAAACCCAGCCTGGCGCATTACTTTGTGTAATTTATTTCATCACCAACCCGCACTGGGCCCGCGTGGTGGATTACGGCCTATAACCTCTCCTAGAAAGGAGGCCTGAGTTCCAGCAGTGGGAACATTAAAAGGATGATGATGAAAATTATAATATTGTAGCGATATTTATGACGCCACATAGGTTTTAAAATCCAAATTCTACTTTGTAACACACTTTCCTGGGCCTGACATAACACTTGTGTGGTAGAAGGATCCTCCCTTATCGACGGAGGTACGTTGGACTTTACACCCTATTCTGCATACTTCTAATATATTGGATGACTTGTAATGAGTGACTGATACTTATACACGTGATTGTACTCATGATTACAAACAACTTTCTTAAAGAAACATTTTTTTATATACTCATTAGTTTTATCATAAAAGCGAAAGTGAGTTTGTTTGTTTGTTACGTCTTCACGCCTAAAGGGCAAAACCAATTTTGATAAAACTTGGTACACGAATAGACCATGTCCTGGAATAGGACATAGGATAGTTTAATCCCAGTAGTATGTTCCCTTGGGATAATTTTCTGCTATCACGAGGGCGAAGCCGTTAGGAGCAGATAGTATAATTATAAGCTACAATAAATTAGTCAAATTTTTGTAGTTCCATACCCAAACGGCAAAACAATATTTCATGAACCAGGATAGAGAGTTGTATTTTTTTTTATTTCTGTTGCCGCTACTAACAAAATCTTTAATGATTTTTTTTTGAGATTGAGGTCGGTTGTATTTTATTTGTAAAAAGTTTTTATTTTTTACATTTTGGTGTTTTACAGTTGTGGTGCTTACTACTCGTACAACTAAAAAGTACCCCTCAGCCAAGTAGCCTCAGCTCTGCAAAATCTCGTTAAGTTCGTGATTGTAATTTATACACCGATCATTAACAAAGAAACACCACAAACACATGATATACTGAGCAATATAAACACGAGGACACATAATGAATGTCCTCGCAAGAAATAGACTAGATAACATCAGGTTAAATTAAATTCTACGAGATTAAATTTAACTAGCAGTGCAGGCGTGAATTGGATTACCATGTAAATATTTGTGCCTAAGCCTGGTACTCACGAGGTGAAGCAACTAGGTGCAATACCGCGGGAGTCACGCCAAATAATAGGGCATGAATAGACATATTGGGTAATTGATGTAGCCTCTATATTATTTAGCAATAAAAACTCCTTTCATTCGGATAGCTGAGCGAAGGCTACGAATTAACAATGAGTTCGCCCTTGACATTGTCTCGCGATTAAATCTCGATGTGTGCACATCTTTCATACCTTTCGTTTTCTAGCTACGTTTTAAATTATTAATTATTTTTTATAAATGCTATACCACCGCCGCTCGGTAATGCTACCGAGACTTATCAATAGTCTATACATAGCAGATTTTTTAATTCGTTTATTTCCAAGTTGTTTGACTTTTTACATAAATACTTTTTATAAGATTATATTAGTAAACAATGGTTATCTCTATGCAACCCTGATTGTTCAACCAGTGTTAACTTTAACAGATTTCAAGAATTTGATTATTTCATAGATTACCTAAGTCGTTTGAATTTTTAGACTGACTCTAATTTCCAAAATAAAAATAAAATATTACACCTAAAAATATCAAATGTAAACTTAAGTACCTATTATTTAAGAATGGTGTTACTTATTAAACATCTAAAGTTTTTATAAATTGTTATCGACAATAACGTACATATAAAAAAAAAAAAACTTGAGAGGTGTCAAGGGACACCCGGATGGAACGAAGTTCCTTTCGATTAATTAGTGAAAGAATTGTAATAAAATTTTATTAAAGTATAAAAAAATAATACAAATAAAAAGAAACAATTTCCATCTGTAAGAATGTTGACATAAAAAAAAAATTGTCGTTACAACTTTTCGTGAGAATTTTTTCCGTCTAGCCCCCTTTCACAACGCGCGATAAGGAACTACGTTCCAAAAACCCATTTTGTTTCGATATTGAGATAGATTCATGACAGCATAAGTTTAAACCTTAGTGGTTTTTGGTTACTATTTAACTTATATCAGTAAGATAGGTTAGGTAGGTGTATTCTTATGTAAGTATAAATGAACAGCTCTTGCCCGCGCCTTCGCTCGCGTAAACAAAATATAGCATCTGTCACTCAGGAATAAAGCAGCTTTCTATTGGTGAAAAAAAATTAGCAATTGGACTGTAGGTCCAGAGATTACCTACTACAAATAAAAAAAAAACCAAAAAAAAAATGTTAGGTACCTCTTTATTATAATATATATAAATAAATGATAAATAAATTTAAAAACAATCCGTATTTGATTAATTTGTTACAATACACCGCAGAATACCCACTGAAAAAAAAAAAAAAATTAATTATTTAATTAATTAATTATTAATTAATTAATTTTTTTTTTAATTAATTAATAATATAATATATAATATTTATTTAATTAATTAATTAATTAATTATTTTTAGTTCTTACGATCCATCTCAAGGTTGTCGCTGTCAGCGATAAGACCGCCATTATACCCATAGATTTAAGGTTATGTAAAAGTTGTGTTACTTTTTTGGAGTGCAATAAAGTTTATTCTATTCTATTCGATCATTATTTTTTATTCAGAATTCGAAAGTCGACTATCTATTCGTTAACTAATGAGAAAATGATTGGGGAAATGTCGGATTTCCACAACGAAGAACAATGAGAGAAATTGCTGCTTTGCCGCCTACGAATTGGGTGATTGTAATGTAATTTGCTAAAGACATTAGGTATCGTAATTTAGGCACCAGTTCCGATAATGTTTGTTAGTGAATCCTCGGCGGTACTGTGGCCTTACCATAACGTGTTAAAAAATCAAGCGTGCGAGAATAAAAGAGGGATAGAGCTATACACCACTACAATATTTTTAGTATATGCGAAACCTGAATATAGTTTGTTCAGAATCAGTAACACTTTTTTTAAAAGAGTAACCATGGAGTTTCTTTGCCGGTTCTTCTCCGTAGGAAACGACCAATTTGAAACCGTGTGCTTTTGACGTTTTAAAAATGCCCATGTATTTGTGCGGTCAACCAGGTCCCATAACAAGCTTATAACTTTGTGATTTTTCATGATAGAGTTATAAAATGTTCTACATAGATTCTTTACATAAAGATACTAGACAGGTGTTTCAGGTTTCGCATAAAGGTAGCTAAGATTGTAAAGCTCCATCCGTTTAACAGTTCAATTCAGGTCGTCAATTGGATCGCGTTAAGAGTTCGTGGTAGGGCCCTTGATTATTAGGCGACGGCGAGGCGAGGTGCGTATGTGCCCCGCGTAACTACCCACACGTGACGAACAAACAACTAGGAGGAAAGAACACGCCTCGAGCTAAGTATCACTGAAGCCCCCTAATGAATAACTGCGTCATTAAATCACCCACAACATTCTGATCACACCGATATCAACTAATATAGGAAAGAGGTACAATTGTTTGTCTACGTATCTACATTTATTTATAAGGTTATAGATATACACCGCTAAATTTTGATCATTTTAATCCCGTGGAGGGTTGATCCAGTACATGGAACACTATCGATTTGTAACGATAAAATGAAAAAATAAAGTAGTCGGCGTTACGTACTAACTACCTACAGGTCATTGGACTCGCTCAGCTGACGTTTTCTTAAAGAAATTAATTTTATACATGCGTAAATTAATACAAGTTTTAAAAATATGAATAACAAAGTACCCATAATGACTCACTTTACACGTAGCTTTGGGATGGCAAAAGAATGTTAGTAATGATTCTATAGCAGTTACAACTTAATCGAACGTAAAAAGAATAATTGAGTTTGTTCCAAAAAGGTTATGGCTTAACCCCTCACGCGACGGGGGGAGGGTATTAATTGACAATTAAGCGTTTTTTAAGGTCTTTCAAGTTGTACAAATCTATGTACAATCGGCGCTCGTGAGGATCCCAAAAACATAGTCGTTTTAAAAAGGGGAGATATACCAGTGTGAGCTTTACACATCTGTGGTACCCCTCCAGAGCGCACCGGCTGTAGGAATGTGATTGCAGCCGTCCCAGACTCCCTGAAGAAAATTTATTGATGAGTTCCATGGTCTGTCTCGGAAGTACTTCATCAGATCTTCACCAAATTGTAATAGGATCACTTGGAAATACCTAAATACTCTCCCAACCAAAAAAAAGAACTAATAAAATCGGTTATCATTTGACTAAGGTATCGCTAATGACATTAAAAAAATAAATAGTCGAATTGGGAATTTCTCTTTACTTTGAATTCGGGTAAAAAAAAAAAAATAACAAGTCGATAGGTACATCAAAGATTGGTTATAATTTGATGTCTCCCAAAAATATTTATTTTTCTTGACTGAAGTAAAATATCGTTCAGTATATATTATGAATGTTTTCTTTAGCCTTAGTAAATAAATATGCCTTTAGCGTACCCACTCGTGTAAGATACTTATGATGTAGCCCACGATCGACGTTATTATTTGTGATTATTTTGTGGCTTGATTGGAAATATTACGAATTGGCGAAGACTTTATTAGGTACTCCGGGAGGCTCAGGGGAGACCCCAGTTAGTCTGCCTAGGGATTTGTCCTAACAAGCGTTGTACTATGCGTTCCAAATGAGAATAGGATCGATTGCGGTGTTTTCACGTGAATTCGTACTGTCAAATCGAAGAAATTTTGGCAAAATTGAAGAACTCAGAGATGAGTAAAAGTGAAGAACTGGATTTTGATTACACTTTTTTCGTTCACAGTTTAAAAATTTCTTTCCTCGGTTTGACAGTAAATCGTGACGTCACAACATGGCAATCGATCCTATTTTCATTTGGAACTCATTTTATAGACCAGATTTCGGGGAGGTCTCTTAAGAAGTCACGGGACCCCTTGTAAGTGCTGATGATGATTACTGATGTGGTTTTAGTGAGGTAAAAATTCGCACATTCTCTAGTCTCTTTTCCAAAAGTCCAGGCCTTTTGAAGATTTCTCCCCAAACAAAAAATACTGAAGGTACCTAAGATACCTATTACTTACTCTTGTAATCGTTTGAACTTATTTAATATACATAGGTTCTTTTGCAAAAAAATTAGAACAAATATCTATAATTTTTCAGATAGACATAAATAAGAAAGTAATCTGCAAGAACTAATTATAATAATTCAGCCTGTATTGTCTTTCAGAATTCTGATCAGTACTTGAATCAGATATAATAACAACAAATGTCCATGTAATTTGGTCCCTGCTGTAAAACCGTACTCCATTATAACATTGTCGTGGTCGTGTGCGGTCATTGTTTAACGATAATTGCTTACCTCAAGCACGTTCAATGTTAACGTAACCAACAGGCCCCCGGCTGTCGACTCTTTGTTCAAAATGTTTACAAACCCTCCCCTTAAATTTCGCCAACACCGTGATACAAGCATTATGACATAATAATTTGGGACGTTTCACTAATTCAGGAGACGTAAGCAGACTCCTCCAAATTAATGTTGCACAAAGTAATTAGCCGGAAGAGCTTCACAAATGGTCTTGGCACCACCTTTATTGGGCTTACAGCATGTTATGTTACATATTAAGGCAAGCATTGTTTGTACAATGCCAAATTAAGAACAGTTAAATTATTTGTCAGAACGTATTCAAATTATGTCTAATGGCGTTGGTACTATATTACAAGCAAAGAGGGATGTCTTTTTAATAAATAAACATTTAATGAAAAGCCAATTTATAAATAAAATGTACTCCATTTACGATCGTCTCCCAGACGGCTAGCAAACAAAAAATAAATTACAACAGTCGTATTTCTGAAACGTTTTGTTCATTTATTTAATTATTTCCAGGAAAAAACGTTCCCTACATTGATTTTATCAGCGTACAACGGAAAGCTCTGAATAGGGATGGGATGATTACCTGTCGTTCCGTTACATTCCCTACGCTATTTTAAATGAATCGTGTAATCAACCACGAACGTAGGTGAATACCTAATTCGTTAGCTTTCAGTAGTCAAGCATCGTTGAGCTATTTGTTCAGGGCCCAATCAGGGGCCGAATTCAATTTCGTCCACTTTTATTCGCTACGATAATCTTGAAAGATACGCGAGGAAATAAGAGAAGAAACCCTATCATTATTGCATATCTTTTATTAAGAAAGTTATTGATGTGTTACTTACTCGTTCGAGTAAAAAGAAGGTATTGGGACTTCGAAAAGAGATTCTAGGTTAGTGGCTGCAGTGAGACGCAACTAAAGAGCCTTTTGTCGTAACAAAAACCTTTTGCTTGGTATATACTAGACAATATTTATAACAATGGCATAAATATACATATGGAATGTGTTAAAGTCCGTACAGGAACTCAGGCTCGGCTGGCGTAGGCGTGCAGTGCCATTAACCGCGTTGTTCGTGCTAGCAGTTCTAAAGATAAATTGTCGCGAGTAAATTCTATTGCAAGTATAATATGTGGCGTTGTCCGTGTAGCCCGACTGTCCGGAGTGTCCGACGCCAGTTAACTGGCAGTTTGCGCGGCCGCCAACACCACAACAATATAAACGGATCTGCCCTAATGTGTGAACATACACCAAATGAAAGTTGGATTGCTACGAAGGTACAGAGATGCTTTCCCTAATGTTCTGTTTATAGTTGTGACACCAGTTCAGGGGTCGCACAGCGTGTCGCATTCCTTCCTAAAGTTATTTTTAATGTTATTTTGTGCTTGTAGGTTGAGGTCGCCTGGGGAAAATGTCTGTTGTAAAAACAAAAGAATAGAGCTGGTCGAGATAATGTTATGGTTCCTTTACACCGTTTGTAAGGCGATGTTGGACATTTGACGAGGTCTGGTGTAACTATTTACTGACTTGTACAGTTGGCGTAGGATTTATTACAGCTTATGTGATCCTGTATAAGTCTCGTTGTTGTGGGAGGATTTCTAGAAATGTTTGCTCGTCGTATTATAGTCTTTTTGCTCAATTTTCATCGGTTTCTAAGCCTCTTTATACCTATTTATAATATTAGTGTATTATCTACAAAGTAAAGTTTGGTTAAGTTAAAGTTTGTGTTTTTGTTTATAGGAGGTAATCTCTGAAAGTACTGATCCGATTGTGAAAAGTTTTTCACCGATAGAAAGCCGTTTTATTCCTGAGTGACATAGGCTTTGCTTTCGCGGGAAAAGCTGCGGGCTAAAGCTAGTATTTAGAAGAATGCGTGGCTGTTGCAAGTTGCCTGATTACGCTCTATTATTACCTGATTGAAAAAGTAGATACTAGAAGTACTTACCAATTAATTAAGTTATGTGAACGCATTGATAGTTCTAGTTCAATGGCGCCTGCTGTCATTAAAGCTATTTTCTCATAAATCAGAGCATTGTTTATGTTTTATAACATACTCGTACAATGTGATAAGAACGAGCCTCTCACGTTATTCCTCCATCATTTACGTCAAAGTTACATAAATATGTAGGTACATATACAGGGTTATTTGTAAAACACTAACAACCTTGCTGGACTATATTACTAATATATCTCTATCTATATCATAAACAACCTCTTTTGTTCTATGACTTTTTACAAAAGATAATACATTTACCAAAAACCAACCGTCAAGATTTCGTTGTTCTATCTTACACATTTCAACTCTGTATTTTGATATATCTACCTACGTCTGTATGACACGAGTGACATCACACAAGCCCCGCAGCTTCCCGCTACCCTCCGCTATTGTACTATCGCTGGCTTCGCATAGACTTCGTAATATTTAGAACGTTAAATTTGAATATTTTTATTTTAAAGTTGTTTTATGAAGAAAACAAGGCATTGGCAAAAAATTGGAAGTTACTTTAAAAAAATAAAAAGTCGCTCTCACAAACGGGCATTGGCAAATTTTGCCGTAGTCCAAGAAAAAGGGGTGGAATTGGTGGGGGTAAGCAAAGGCGGTAAATCTAATAGTATTGTTTTAAAAAAATATTTTTTCACAATGTTTAGAATAAATAAAACAAAAAGCGGAGGTGCAAATAGTATTGCTTGCGAAAGGAGTAAAATAATGAGGCCTAATTAAAATTGATTAGTGACGTAACAAGTTCAGATATTTCAGGTTTAAATAATGAAAATAGGCACATTATGTAGGCATTTATGTTTCAAGTGAGGATGAGGAGTTTGTACGTGAGAAGGATAATATTGTCATTTCAGATTACCGTCGTTCAGCTACTCGGCTTGAGGGCCGGGCTCGTGAGCGCCGGCATTATGCAATAAAAAGACTTTAATATTGCCATTTTGCAGGCAATTTAAACTCCAATTTTGTGATGGCACCTTACTGTACCATACCGTCTTTACGTTTTATTGCGTTCGACTTTTTAAACTTTGTGTTTAACTTAATTAGTTTTCTGATAATGAAGATATAAGCTAACTAGCTTTTGCCAGCGGCTTCGCCCGCGTACATAAAATATAGCCTATGTCACTCAGGAATAAAGCAGCTTTCTATCGGTGAAAAAATTTTTGCAATCGGACCATTACTTCCAGAGATTACCCCCTACATACAAACTTGGCAATGGCTGCGTGTCTTTTTTTATCAAAGTATGTGTAAAAACAGAGTCAAAATATAATTATGTATTTTTAGGTGTATTTATAACTAAAAACTATGAATCGTCGGCGTTTGGTCTATCCTACTAATATTAAAGTTTAAGTTAAATCCTTTTAAATAATATATTCGATACAAAAAAAAAAGTGTCAAAACATATTTTTGAGTGTATTTACAAGGTTCAAAGTTCAGAGTTCCGCTGAAGTGATGGGAGAAGTACCTCGTTTAATAAAGGAATTATAAACTTAGCGCTCAATATGCTGGTCAATTTAGTTCAGTCTCAGCTTTGGTCAGACATTGATATAACTGTCGCATTTATAACACTGCACCATCGTTCATTTATAGCCGCTTTACCTATAAACTTGTACTAGGTAACTTTTAAATAAGTGGCAATCTTATAGGACGTAAAAATATTCATAAATATAAAATTAACTTTTACTGTGAAATTTTGTATTAAAAAACCTTTTGTATTTTATACTAGCTGACCCGGTGAACTTTGTACTCCCTAACATTCAATGAATGAAGTATATTTTTCGATATAGTAAACCTATTGCGATGAAACAAAGCCTAAGTAATATAACAAGATACACGCAATTTTAATGTATAAAAGTTACCTACTTCGATATCGTACATTTATCGTGATGCACGCACAACTTAAAACTTCTACAGATTTATTCTATGATTTTATAGATTTTTACAAGCTTTTATTTAGTTACACCTGTCCCGATGTTGCCCTTCCTGGTTACCGAGATGACAAAGCCAAATTATTATGACATGGAGCTGATCTGATGATAGAACCGGAAGGTGGCTATAGGAACTTGGAAGTTAAACGACACAACCCCATCAAGTTTGGACTCGTATGATTCGTCTTGACGAGTATTAATTATGTATAGGTATACAGAGCTATAAAAGCTTGCTATGAAAAAATTATTTTCTTGTTGTTGTGCTTGTTTAGCATAGTGTCACAAAATGTCAGGAATAGGTGATTTTTGTGATGATATGGTCGGTTTGTTTGTATCTACATAAAAGATTTACATATTCAAACGTACTATCACTCCTAAAATATTTTTTTTATTATTAAAATATTCGTCCTGTAATAGATCTAGCTATGGACGTACAAATATACCTGAACTCAGGTTTGTAAGCCTTATTTACATTTTATTTCGGTTCAGCTTCGGCGTCACAACGGGTAAATAATGGCTGTTAAACATAATATCAACGTACACAACACCTTTATAGAGGAACAAGCAACTCGGTCCTGGGGGAAGGTGTCGGATTGCGAACATCCTCGTCATGTTATCCACTGGGACAGGAGCGGATCTATATATGGGCTTTCAATTTTTGGACCGCAGCCCAGGGCCCCGAAGGTTAGGAGGCCCCTACAATTGTGGTAATGTCGAAAAACGATACGATATATTTGTTATTGATACGCAAAGCAGATATGGCAATATAAGGATCAGAGTAGGGTCTTTCTAATCATAAGAATTGCACTATCTTTCAGACAAACGGCTCAATTTTTTTTCCCTTTTGGCTCATTACTACGAAGTTAAACTGAGTTCGAACTTTATTTAGATTAGAGTTCCAGGTTAGCCATTTAACTTATTACTAATCGGAAGATTCGCCGATAATGGATTAAAAAGATTGGTCAGCAAAATAGTCTCATGCCACACAACGTGACCCCCTCCTTCGATCAGTCATTATTGAAGAAAGAGATGGTACAGTTTGCGAAATATGGAGTAGTTTTTCAAAACAGAAGTGAGTTCGATTAATTAGGTCAATACTGTTCGCGAGGGCCCCACAAACTCACGATCCACCCCTGCACTTAGATGATACATAGGTATGTTATGTAATATACAGGTTTCAGCCAGCGGCTACGCCCGTGTAAGGGTGGGAAATCATTTCATAAGTACTTGATTTGGGCTGCAGAAATCACAAACTAACAAGTAGCTTCCTCTGCCCTTGTTCAGATTATAATAGCCTAGCTGTGTATGTCTGTGTGCCAAGTATATACTAAATTCTTAAGGGTGTTTTTAATATCGTGCGTTTTGGATCAGGCATGTGTAGCCCCCGCAAATGTCCATTTTATACAAGTATTTATTGGAATGCGTGGAATGCGCACGCGGGACACGTTTTTTGGTATTTTGGAATTTTCAGCATGCGGAGCAAGCCCGCACGCGTGGTGAAATCCGCATGATATTAAAAACACCCTTAGGGTCAACCCACACCGAAAGAGCGGCGAAGGGCAGCGAAGCGCAGAGACCCGCTCGGTAGAGAAGGCTCCGGTTATATGTAGAATTCACCGGAATTCCCGCGGCGCCGCGGGCATCCGCGCGACTCGTTCGAGTTTCTCTTGCGATAATAAGTATTAAAGCAATGAAAATAAAGTTAAAATTCATATGATACTGAAACTGCGCTCCGTTTCGCTGCGCTTCGACGCTCTTTTGGTGTGAGTTGAGCCTTAAGCTGTTGAAATATGATTGAATTAATCAACGCACAGATTTGCACGTTTATTGTATACACGTGTTTTTTGCGAAGCAAATGGTTGTTGTAAGAAAATGATTTGTTTTTGCTGAGATTTTCACATATTTGTGTCTAGTTCACAAATATTGGGAAATCTAAAAATCTCAAACATAGTTTTTCGTAAATAGTGAGGTTAACCTCAAAACAAATATGATCTCATACTTTGAATACATATTACGTACTACATAAACACACTTGTACTATATTACTACTAGCATTTTTTAAGATGAAAAATCAGTACCCTTAGCCAAGTTGATAATCTGCAATCGTTAACGCTAGCAGAAAGCTTTAAATATACGGGAATGACGTCATCGCAACGCTCAGTCACGTGGTCAGAACAAAATAATTGGGGGCGTAGCCAACTCGAAGCGTTCGACGCGAGCGAAACGGTTGTAGCTTGGCTAGGGAGGCAGGTACAGAACCCGGTGTTGATTCAAAACTTAAGAGAAGCCTAATTCAAGGAATGGATTACGACCGAGTTAAATGATTGATATATCTCCAAATTTGCTATGTAGCAAATACGAATAGGTACTTTACGTGTATTTTTATTATTTATCTTTATAGAAAGTTATGACGATATGCCCGGGGGCGACGAGGTAATTGTGTTCTTGTTAGATAATACCAGGTAATATCTACGAAATCCATTATTTTATTTGCCCGTAGGCAATGCTTTGTTTCGATCTTGGTCTACTACTGTTCTCATTAAAAAAAGTTTAATAAAAAATAACTGTTACTGTTTGTATTGCTTTTCTAGAGCATTCTATTAAAAGAGATATTTATAAATAATTGTTGGTCGTTAGTAAGACCTCAGGCTTTATAAAAAACTAGCTTTTGCCCGCAGCTTCGTCTGCGTACAAAATAAAACTAAAATTGAAAATTTAAAAAAACCCCCGACGCAAAAAATCTACACAACGTAAAAAAATAAGTTAGTAAATTACTTTTTAAACCTTTTAACGTCATTAAAGGAATCTATAAATATTTAAAAGACGAGTGTCACTAAGTCACTAACACCCCTCTTTTTTGTCGGGGGTTCGTAAAATATAGTCTATGTTACTCAGGAATAAAACAGCTTTTTATCGGTCAAAAAATTCGGACCAGTACTTTCAGAGATTACCTCCTACAAACAAGAAAATATAAAAACAAACTTTACCTCTTTATTATATTATAGTGTAGACTAGGCTTTGCCCGCAGCTTAAATATAGCCAATGTCACTCAGGAACAAAGTAGCTAATATTTGTAAAAATGTTGACAAACATAAATAATATTTCCCTCAAGTTATTATTTTGGAATATATGATATCCAATTACCTATCGTAAGACCTTTACCTATTTGCTCAAGTATACAAAAGGCATTACGAATACAAAATACAAATAAATACACTGTATTGTTATTATATTATGTACATAAGTTTGGGCTGAATGTAATTATCCCTGGCTTTATCTTCTCGTATTTTAATCCCGAAATCGATTCCACTGAATTTCAGGCGCCGTACTTAAGGCGTGGAGTCCGTTGAACATCTGGACGGAATTAAATGCACACATAGTCGTACTGACGCGTTTCAGTATATTACAAAGTAGAGCCTAATCTAACCTAACCTTTAAAACCATTTTCTTTGCGAAATATAGATTGATACAGGCCTGTGTACTTTGTTTAGGAACTCGTGAATGTGAAAACAATTTTGTCTGCCAAATTACAACCATTTCGCTTGCGTCGAACGCGTCGAGTTGGTCACGCCCCTGATTCTTTTGTTCTGACCACGTAACTGAGCGTTGAGATGACGTCATTCGACGTTGTGACGATGTTTGAGGGAGGCCTATGTCTAACAGTGGACGTCTTTCGGCTGATATAGTGATGATGCCGATGAAAGGAATAGGGAGAACAAGCGAAAAAATATCATAATATTGATAATTTTGTGCAATTTAATAACATGTATTTATTTTTCAAACCTATTAAAGTAGCCGTTAGTGCCGTTATCGAGAAGTAGGCATCAGAAAGTCTCTGTTTTATGGTACTGCGCGGGAGCTAGGGCCTTTACAGTACCTACACTTGAGGCATTTCGAAAAAGTTTCAACACAAATCGAAAATAATTAAAAAGTTGCGTTCGGATTCCGTTTACGTTCGCTGCGACAGAGGAATAGACAATGAGGGGACGGATAATAAACAGCATTACACTGGCCCAGTATTTCTTGGCACGCGGCGAGATAGGACCCAAATTGAAATGTACTGAAATTGACATCTTATTGACATTTGCTTATGTAAACAGCACCACAATGAGCTGTCAAGATATACTGGGCTCGTTGTAAATGGTACCAAGGGTGAGTGTTTATGGTACACCCACGATTCCCACGGACTCGAAGGATTTTTTCCTGCGTAAGTCTTTTAGACTTTATCTCTGGCAACCCCTGTGTTTTGGGGGAAATATTGCTAGGTCGGATGGTTGAGTAGTCGGAGGGCTATTCGTCTAATGAGATTGCGTTTACTTTCGGTTTTTGCTTCCTTGCTCCCATAGACTAAATGTGCTGGCTGAAGTATGCTCTTACGGTTTTTCGGACCCTTTTTATTGTGTTGTTCATTATTCAGTATAATTTGGCGTTTATAACGTACACTACACAACATGTACTGGAATAATGTACGCCCAATCAGAAACATAAGTTACAATCATAGTTTAAATGCAAGAAGTTATTTATTCTAATTGTAGGCAAATAGCATGTGTAACGACGCACTTTGCTAATAGCTCATCGATCTACGAACCCACATAAAAACACGCCAGTGACGCAATCCAGATTTTTATCTCAATTTTTTTTAATTTTATTAATTTTTTAATTAAATATTACTTCTTTTATTGTGGATAGGTTCGCGCTTGATCGCTATCTCACCTGATGGAAAGCGACGATGCAGTCGACGATCGATGGAACGCGCTTACTTAGAAGAAACCTATGCACTCTCCACTTAAAGATTCCTGGGGTTGTTTAAGATATATCAGAAATTGATTTAGTAGCCTATTTCTGAACATACTATTAACAGGATGTGATTTTATTATGTTAAATATTGTATCATGGTTATATCTTCCACTATACTAACTTTGTGACTTGCACTTCAATCACAATTTAACAAACCAATCTCGGTATTAAATCAGTAAGTTTCCCTGCGTGTGTTAGTGAACAGCAATATGTTACACATCGCCAGGCCGAGAGTGTAACTGACGAACAACAATATTGGAGATTAACTCAAACAGAGGCCTATAGTCCAGACTGGGTAATCACATCTGCGGCCGCCAGTGTAAGCGGCCCAAACAACAGCCCTGTTAAATTGAATCTCGAAATAATTAAATTATCGGCCGACGATCGCAAAACAATTTTCGGCAATATTGACTTACGCGATTTGCGATGCTGGCTAAATCGAATCCTTACCCCTAATAGAATCATTAAAGCCAGAGACAACGAGACAATGAGAAGCTTCAACTAATAAAAAATCGGAAAGGGGAAAATTTAAAATTTCAGCGGAAAATTCTGCTCAAAGGGTTGGATATTCTATTTTCACTGGAAATCATTTCGATTGGGTATTCTCCTCGCACAATATACCAATGATCAAAAGTCGATTTCTAGGAACCCTGTCAGTGGATATACGAGTACCTTCAATAGTAAATGTAAGGTAACTATTCTAGTGCTCTTATGTAGTGACTTGGTTTGATACCGTTTTCTAGCTCAGTGGTTTCCAATCTTTTATTGGCCGGGGATCACTTTGATTTCTTTATTGTTAGCAGTGTTGTTGTTAGTGGCTTTGTTATTGAAGTCTAGAAGAAAAGTTATAAGTATTTATGTTAATTACAAATCCTTTTTTTTTGCAAATGTTGCAGACTCATTCTTAAAAATCAAAAGTAACGAGCTTTGTCATAGAAAACATCATTTCTAATAGAAACTTTTGATTTTACTTTTTTATGAGTAAGAAATTTTTCAGACACGCTGTGGGCTAAAAGAGCCACTTATTGGGCTCCATTAAATACAAGGTAACATCGTAGTAGACTAGGTTGAAGCTACCTTGCGTGTAATGATCTTGACTCTTACCGAGAGGGAGACTTTCGTCGTGTGTCAAACACACATGGGTGGTTTATAATAGGCTAATTAGATTAGATTAAAAAGTTTGTTTTTGGAATAGGGTCTTTTCGCAGACCATATTTTAACCATTGCGGACCACCAGTGGTCCGCGACCCACAGATTGGAAACCACTGGTCTAGCTAGAACGTAAAACTAATTGGTTTCTAAAGGTACTCTTAAATGAACATTCAATAACGTGTAATCGCTGTATGATATGCAATGCACTACAGGCTACAATCTTGAACTGCTTTGTCGGAACTAGGGTCGGGGTTTGGGACCTACACCAGCGTGCTAACAAAGCCAGCCACATGTAAGCACGTCAAACGCAGCCATTGCACTCTGATCACCACTGAAACTGTTAGCACAAACGGCAAACTGAGCAAACTTCTGAACATTACACACGACAAATATTGTACTGTTACATATGTGTGCCATGTGGAAATTGATATTGTGGAGTAGGCAAGAGTATCAGTATCAGATTGGAGAAATATAATATATATGTCGTTGTAGTGTATTGAAGTTACCTTTAACGAACATAGTATGATATAAAAACAATAGTTAGAATGGCACACGGGCCTCAAAAAAACGCCGCTTCAAGCTTCTTTTTGAGGTGGCCTTTTTTTGTGGCGGCACCGCCGCACACGAGCCACAAAAACGGCCGACTCAAAAAGAAGCTAGAAGCGGCGTTTTTTTGTGGCTCGTGTGCGGGGACACTTAAAGCTTCTCCGGCCACAAGCTGTCGCGCGCTTCAGCGGTTTTTTGCCGCGGCTTCTAGCGTTTTTTGTGGCCGCTTCTAACGTTTTTTTGTGGCGGCGTTTTTTTGAGGCCTGTGTGCGGGGACACTAAATGTAATTATTTATTTGTAAAAGGTAATCCTTTTTTCTCCCACTCAATATGGTGCTAAAGGGAGTATAAGACTTTTACTGACTCTTCAGTCGCCCTTTACGTTCCAGTGCTGGTGACTTTTCCAATAATCTGGCAGTCCCAGATTGGAAAGTTTATGTAACTAAATGACAAAGTGTCTTCAAGTCACTTGCCATCAGAGTAATCCACCCAACCGAATTTTGCTCACGGTGGCCAAACTCAACGGAGATTAGCCAAGTTCGCAGGAGACATTGTAGTGCACAAGTATGTGCACAAATACTAGTGCAATCTCTGTGCCTTTACTTTCATAGTTTAATGGTACGGTAGTCCGATGCGACCGGGTAGAGAACAAACGAGCCTACGTTTGCAACGGCTTTACATGTTTTCCGACGCACCCTGTCTCACTCCGGGCTGCTATAAAAGAATTCCTTAATGGAAATCCCAATGGCTTTCGTTGCCCGACCCGGAAATCGAACCCAGGACCTCAGGAAACCTACGAGTCATCTGATTAATAGATTTGAGATCGATTTTGAGAAATAAACGAAAGAAATTACTTTCTACCAGAATCTGCTTTTCTGCAATTAGAAACTAAAACTTGAAATAAAGAGACATGTAGATTTCAATCCTCTCATGCATATCGTTAGTTACACACGCATGTATGTGCACAAATGAATAGCAATCCTTCCTGCATCACAATCCTACCCTGAATAGTGAATGTGCAAGTTTCATTAGCATGAGAGTTGCAAATAGTGTTCGATGCAAGGACCGAACAATGCGCAATCAGCGGTAGACGCCAGGCGATCACTTGCGAGCTACATCAGAATTGAATCAGAGAGTCAGCATAAATTATAGCTTTTCTTATTCCGCACATTTGTCCTACGTCAGATCCCACATCAGAGATACAGACCTAACATAATGCCGACAAACACAACACATTTGTACAAGTCTGCCCTTGACATTTGAACTATATGTAGATATCCAAGAACCCACCTTCGCAAAGTTTCAAAGGCCTACTCCAGCCATGAAATATGCAAAGCGTTCGCGAACGAATATTGACGCTCCAATTACATAGAGAGGCGTGTGTCTGTACCACGGCTGTGGTGTCGGACATATTTGCCGCCTGATGGCGAAACACGTAAAAATGGGAAAATAATTGATGAATCGGACGCGAAGTGCTTCGCAGAAGCCATGCACGAACGGGTTTTAACGAATGAATGCTCGCGAAAATTGTTTTCGTCACAATATTCCCGTTGTCGTTACAAAAACTGCATATATTTATTCTCTTAATTAATATGTTATTCTGTTTGTGAATTTTCATTAAACACAATTATTGTTACTTTTCCATGGATCATAAAATACAGTAGACATTTTCTTTGAAATTGCTATCCGTTCGAGACAGAGTCTTCAAAAGAAATGCAGATTACGTTCGCTTTACCACGGCGACAAATGAGTTTGAACTTAATGCAAATAAGCAAATTAAAATTTCAAGAAGTTTAGAGGCTTCTACCTCCGGCCAGTACAGTTTATGCTGCAAAAGACGGTTTAATGATCCTTTATTATTCACTATAGACGGTAAATAAAGTTCTCAAAGAAAAAGCGTAAAAAACCAGAAGGTTTAACGTAGTTTACGTCGGAAAAATATCCTGACTTTTCTTTGTGAAAGAAAATTATATTGGAAGCTAAGAGAAAAGCGAAAATACCTAAGTGAATTACGGACATTATTTCGCCTTGTAATTAACAGCGATATTTTGTAAAAAAAGGTAATTTATTGGTCACTGAATTAAAATTATTATGGTTTATGTAGATGTTAGTTTGAGATATTTGACTGTGAATACAAGCACTCATAAAATGGCTGAAACAAAAGATTTGTGGGATTTGGGAGTATATACGAAATTAGCTATCATACATAATGATACAAGTAGTTCAAGCCATGTCCCGAGAGCCAGAAGTCGTAGCGCGAACCCGGATCACAGTAGGCGCGGGCTTTTTTTTTTTTTTTTTCTCGACGGGGAAAATCATCTTTGACGAAACCCGCTCTTGGGTGGAGCGGGAGACAGTGTCAGACTCTTACTGACTAAAAACCCCGCGCCGTTCCTTCTAGCCTTCATACCGGGGCACGAGCTCCCTTTCGGACAACCCTGTCCCCAGTAGGCTTCGGCCCAGCTGGGCCCCTCCTGCTGCTGACAACTCCTTGAGGCGCGCGGGAACAGTGCGCGCCGTCGACGTCTTGGACTCGGTCCATTACCGGACGATCGGACAGCGAGCTACCCATGGCTCGCCGTCCGCGAGCCCGCGTCTACGGTGGCCGGAAATCGGGATCGGAATCCCGGCGACGGCGGCGAGGGCGCCGTTGCCTGATGCGGTCGGCCTCCTCCTTTGCAAGCATTACTGCTTCGCAGAAGGAGGCGACCGCCTGCCATTCCTCCTCGCTCCGGACCATGGCCTCGACCAGGGCCCGGCGCGAGAGGTCTCCGCCGCCGATCGCCCCCACGAGGGCACGGCGATGCTCCGCCCAGGCAGGGCACACCTCGACGGTGTGCTCCACCGTGTCCTCCGGGCGTTGCGCACAGTGGCGACACCCGGGCGTGTCTTCCGCCTGAATCCGATACAGTAGGCGCGGGCTAGCGGACAATGAGCAATTTGTATTTCGCCGTCCGCGCATCCAGTAAGAACCGAACTCAAGTAGTTGACAGTGCGGAGTGTTCCACGCGCGTCTCGAAAAGACGTCAGCAAAACCGTAGGGGACCAGCAGGGCTGATGCTCACCAGGGCCACAAGTAATTTTGAAAAGTCTAAAACGCCTTTTCGCTTCACCCTAGAGCGACAAAGGGTTAAGGGATTTAGAGTACTCTCTAATTCACTCATACACTCACTCTCACTCTCTCTATTCATAGATCAAAAATCAAAATCAAAGCATTTATTTTCAAATAGACCATTTGCAGGCACTTTTGAATAGTCAAATGTCGGTCAGTCCAAGAAAAGTGAAGCTAAATTGCACGTTCCAAAGCGTAGATCTCTATGGAGAAGAACGTGCATGAAACTCCATGGACACTCTTTTAAATTATATTATGTGTTACATATAATCCTTGGTTACATATTTCTTGTTGCTTCTATTATGTACTCATCCTAAATTAGCTATCGAACTTCGTACATAGGAGTAATAGTAAACATGGAACAATAAATACCTAAGTTATTCGCCGCTCGTCTTCCCAACCAATTTCCACCGTCATGGTCAGCACAAAAGCTGACGACAATGCAATCATGATCGTTATTAACAACGTATATTTATTACATTTCGATTGTTTGCCTCCATCCAGTCAATTACTCGCTTGTCAGTGCCAAACAGGGATGGCACAAATTGGTTTATCTGTTATAAGATTATGGGCGGCCGTAGAAACTAATCAGTTGTGGCCGGGATGCTGTTGATAACTGGAAGAGGAATGAGCGAGGCTTTTGTGAAAGGAAACAATTATTTTTGTTGGGTACCACCGGTATCGTTATAGTTAATGGCGTCGTAATTTTCGGGTATTTTCTATAGGTATGCTATTACGTTCCGCGGTTATATCTCGTAAGATAAAGTTTCGACCCGGTAACTGTTTATTATTTATTTAATGTTTTAATAGAAGATAGACACGGGAAGTATCTACGTACTCATTTCTAAATAACACACTAATATTTTAGAGGCGAAAGGTTGTATGGTTGCTATTTCTTTATATTTAAACGCCTGAAATAATTTCAATAAAACTTGGTATATGGGTAGGGTAGATCATGTCTTAAAATAGCACATATACTTCTTATTTCGGAAGTAATCTCTGAAAGTATTGGTCCGATTGCAAAAAATTTAGCACCGATAGAAAGCTGCTTTATTCCTGAGTGACATAGACTAAATTTTATGTATGCGAGCGAAGCCGCGGACAAAAGCTAGTCTGTTATAAGATTATGGGCGCCCGTAGAAACTAATCAGTTGTGGCCGGGATGCTGTTGATAACTGAAAGAGGAATGAGCGAGGCTTTTGTAAGAGGAAACAATTATTTTTGTTGGGTACCACCGGTATCGTTATTGTTAATGGCGTCGTAATTTTCGGGTATTTTCTATAGGTATGCTATTACGTTCCGCGGTTGTATCTCGTAAGATAAAGTTTCGACCCGGTAACTGTATATTATTTATTTAATGTTTTGATTGTAGGTAAACGTACTCACCTCTGAATATCAGCAGGGGTCCAGCTGGGTCGAAACCTACTGGGGTCAGGGTTAGTTTTGAAAGACAGCTCAGCCCCAGTACAAAAGGCAACGAAGGAATAGGAGTGGGTTTTTAGTCAGTAAAAGTCTGACACTATCTCCCGCTCCGCCCCAGAGCGAGGGATCCCATTAGATGATTTTCCAACCGAAAAAAAACACTAATATTTATAAAGGTGAAACTTTGTAGGTTTTTGCTTCATCACGCTCAAATGGCTCTACAAATTGCAATATACCATCGTACTCAGATGAACCTGTCTTGATATAACACATAGGTACCTTTTATTCTGGGATTATGTTCCCTTTTCTACAATTATGTGAGAGAAACCGCTGCCTGAAGCTAGTATAGAATAAAAAACTAAGTCGCTTTTTGCCACTGTTGGCTTTTTCGCTACTTCTTCTAGACCACGAGGTAGAAAATTGTAACAATGTATAAATCTTATTGCTCGTGACTGTTCAATCACAAATAGGCACAAAAAATAATTTACAATGAAGTATTTCTGACTGACACTCTACACTAGATGTGAATCTAAACTGCACTAGTAAAACCAGCCTTTTATGATGAAAAAATATCTTAGAAATTGTTCAAACTGAAGAAAAAGAAATTGTTAATTAACTAATTATAAATATCTATTATTTTATTATGAACATTAATAACATCATCATCATCATTTCAGCCGATATACGTCCACTGTAGAACATGTTTTTTTTTTCTGTCGACGGGGAAAATCATCATTGACGAAACCCGCTCTTGGGTGGAGCGGGAGACAGTGTCAGATTCTTAATGACTAAAAACCCCGCGCCGTTCCTTCTAGCCTTCATACCGGGGCTCTAGTTTCCTTTCGGATAACCCCGACCCCGGTAGGCTTCGACCCAGATGGGCTCCTCCTGTTACTGACAACTCCTTGAGGCGCGCGGGAACAGTACGCGCCGTCGACGCCTTGGCTCGGTCCGGACAGTTACCGGACGATCGAACAGCGAGCCACCCATAGCTCGCTGTCCACGAGCCCGCGTCTACGGTGGCTGGAACCCCGGCGTCGGCGGCGGTGAGGGCACCGTTGCCTGATGCGGTCGGCCTCCTCCTGTGCTAGCATTACTGCTTCGCAGAAGGATGCGACCGCCTACCACTCCTCCTCGCTTCGGACCATGGCTTGAACCAAGGCCCGGCGCGAGAGGTCTCCTCCGCCAATCGCCCACTGTAGGGCATGAGCCTCCAAGCGTCGCCACAGCAAAAGATCCTGTGCGTCTCGTATTCATCGGGTTCCCGCAACCTTCACCAGGTCATCAGTCCGCCTTGTTGGAGGCCATCTAACGCTGCGTCTTCCGGTACGCGGTCGTCACTCCAGAACTTTTTGGCAATACTACAATATATTTAATTATTAATAACATTAATTATTTATATATTTTTTTTAGTATTTTTTAATGTCGAATTTATTTTAATCTTCAAGTATAAACAAATCGAATTATAAAATACACTTAAATAATTAAAAATAATATACACACTAAAGGACTAGCAATATTTGTAATTAATTACAGTATTCATCTCTGAGTTTAATTCTTATTGAGGCTACTAAACCAGCAAAGACATTTATTTCGCAATGAATGGAGTTGGCAAAAGAAATCATGCGGCATATGGGTGAAAAATTACCTATATTAGTTCGACTGCGAGGCAAGATGAAAGTTCTTCATTAATTATGCGATTACTACTGCGAGGGACATACAGAAAGAAAAACCAATGAACATGCAGACTTTTACATTTGTAACTTGGTAGAAAGTAGGATATTTCATGATTTTTTGATCGATCCATAGTCAGCAGAGAACGTCGTGTGTAAAAATGAAGTTACTTTTGCTCACCGTTCAGTCGATTTATTCCGTTTTAATACCTTACTTATTTATTTACTACTGGTATTTTTTTGTATCCGTGCTTATTTTCTATTCCCAATGAATACCATTGTTTCAACCAATACTAAAATAAGTTTCAGGAACTAAAGTACAGTCAGCAAAAATGCTATGAAGTCGGTTAAATAAAAAAAGTATTTATTTTACAAATATGAATATGATACCTATGGCTGTTAGCCAGCCAGTATCATATTCATTTATTATCAGCCATAGGTATAGCCAGCTAGGCCGTTGAGATATATTTTATTACATTTAATTCTTTAGCGTAGTGTTACTTATGTTCTATTTATATATTACATCATAGTGACTACTCGTGTAATAGGCGATAAACGCCCATTCTGAGACGCTAAGAATAGGCATCTTATTCTATTATTATTTTTTGTGATAAACTTTGCTTCACACCAGGAATTCACAAGACACTCAGACTCGGAACAACTATCGTCGAATAAGATAGTCTTTTGTTGTTTGAATGAAATAGTCTGGAAAATACTTATTTTTAGATAATTAGAACTAAAAACTAATAATAATATATTTCAGACTATTTCAAACTAAATCTTATTTTTAATAAAAAAAAAATGATCTAGACACCATAAAAAGCATGTTGTTTTTCAAAAATGGCTTTAAAAAATTGTGCCATACCTAGTTTACCATCACTTCTAGGCCTCGCCATAATACAACGTATTATTTTATTTAAAAAATACATTACATTATGGTAATGGTAATCCCCCAGTTTCAACGTCATATGGCACGTGCGCTAGATTGGGTGCTCTTAATTCATTCCACCAATCACGGCAGGTTTCACGCGTTAACAATTAATCACCTTAATTTTGCGATAATTTTCGTTCCGGAAACCGGGCTTGAGTCACCTCATTCAATTACGCTGTGATATATATAGCAATATAATACCTAATAATAATATAACACAATAATATTTCACTAAAATTAATATACGAAAAATGGTGCACAAACTTATATGCTAGTATTTAGCCTACCTATCATAAGTGCATCTGTATCCGAACTAGGACGAGGCCTGTATCTCGGTATATAATGCCTTTGTAGGGCCTGTCATGGAAGATATTTAGACCTATGTGCTGACCAAATCTATGTATGGGCTGAGTGAGCAAAAAGTTGAGCAGTGTGACTAAGAAATAACTCCGTATATTCAGAATCAGTAATCAATAATTTCTAAACACTACAATACTTCAAAAAAAGTGTAGTAAGTTTAGTGTTGTCTAAGCTACTATAGAATTACTAGATACTGTAAACTAATACCTATACTTAGTATATATTTGAATTTCAGCTTCGGCTAAAGTCGAAGTTTACAGTGTTTTTCTTTAGAGCTGGACGCCGAGAAAAATAGCGGTCTGCAAAGTTTGCCTTCTAGTGTAAGAGCAGCGTTTTGTGTGAATTATTGTGAAATAGGTTTTTCGTATTATTTGTTTTAAACTTTGCTTTTCGCTTAAAGTTTTTCATTTAAAAAGCGGTTTTAATTTATTATTTTTCTTTTCCAGTTCCATGCTTCATGTACTTACAATACTTGCTACGAAAAATTTCTGAAAAAGAAACGCATGATCTTAGAACGCAAAAAACAACAACAACTAAAGTACCAGGTTTTAGTTAGTAAAAGTCTGACACACCTTCTCCCTCCACCCTAGAGAAGTTATGGATTACTGTCCGACCTCAAAAAAAAGGTATGATACCTAGTTATGTTTCGGCGATCGGGAATTACGTTAAAAAAAAATATTTATTTATTATTACAAAGTTTAATTATAAAAAATACAGGATATTACAACGGTGGCGGATACAAGACTGAATATAATGCAATAGAAAATAATTATTCCAATTTCAAAGGAAATGCATAGTTGCAAATACGGTGCATGCGGAGACTGTGTACTCAGCGTAAACGTGTCGGTTATGATGAGTTAACTCCTCCCTCCATAAGATAGAAGCAACTCTTGCTTCTGGCGGCGTCCGCGCTGCCTTTGGTGTCCTCTGGGATGTTCTTAGTTTTCCATCGATACAGCTTCCAGGATGCTGCTGCGACCAGTAGGATGTATAGGATGATTGTGGTCCAGCTAGGTGTAGCTGCTATAATTTGCCAATTGTCTTCTTCTGGCACGGAGATGTCGCCTGCTTTGTTGACAAGTTCATGGATGCTGTCTAGTGAGATATCTTCTAATTGGAGTTCGTATTGTATTGATTGCTCCGTGACTTGATGCTGCTCCGGTAGTGGTATGACCTCGTTGATGACGATCGTGTTGGTATGAGAGCGCAGTGTCTTGTTCATGACGTTCATCTGGCAGTCTTCTGTTAATGTGACGAGATGAATTCCAGATAGCTTCTTGTAATCTGTCTTGGTATTGCATTGCGTTTTGGTGACTTCATCTTCTCTGAGTACAAGTAGCCAGTTGTTATCTCCAATCTTCTGAACTTTTCCTCTTCTTAAATTCATCTTAGCGTGAGTGCAATTTGCTGGGCGATGCTGAATAAGTGATAGTATGCAGTCATCTGTATCTTCGATTCTTCTGGTGTCGAGAAGCTTGCAGAGCTGGGTGCTGTCGGTCAGTGGCTGACAATCTTCTTCCAGGTAAGCGTACTCATCGTTACCAAGTGCTAGGTATTTGGACTTAGGAATGATAGTAAGGTTATTTTGGTTTGGGATAGAATAAAGATGGATAAGGTCATAGGTTTTTGACGTAATTGAAGGGATTTCGAGAATAAAATTAACAGAGTGTTCTGTACTGTATGCTTTGACTTTGATTGACTTCTCTATCCTGTATATATTACTAATGCTAATACTAGCTACTGGTTTAAACATAAACATACTCTCTAAGTTCCTTAACTCTTCTATTAAATTCTGAGGACTTATAATACTTGGATGCATGGTGCCCATCTGAGCAAAAGTCATAGCATCTTCTAATAACATTAACCTATCTAAGATTATCTGTAAACTAAAATCTATCTGTACGTAAATATCTAAGAAATGTAGACGGTTAGACAGATCGTTGGAACTATTAGTAATATTTTGTAATAAACTAGCCAAATGTTTCTGGTTATTATTTAATTTTGTTAACTGTTTACTGAATTCATCGATTGTATTATGTGCTAATACTAAGGATTTCCTTTGTGAATCCTGTATGTTTTTAACTCTGTTTTTAATGTTCAAGATTTCTTCTTCATACTTAACTGCATCTTCGTGGTCAAGATTACCAGTGATAGACTTAACGACACTACCTAATCCATCTATAAGACCGCGTCGCTTTCTAACTTGCGGCGTTAAAAACTTAATCTTCTTACCTATAATACTAAGGCTATATTCTATTTGATTCCTATACGTTTTATGTAGCTCTCCAGATGCTGTACTCTCGGCGGCTTTCGTGCTTGCATATAGAGACATTAACTGGATAGATGTAAAGTGCAGATTGCTAATATTGTAAACGCAAGCAAGGCTAAAGTAGTTGTCTTGTTTAAGTAGTTGACCTTGTTTAAGGAGGAGGATACCATTATCGTTACCTACTTGGGTAATGGTTACGGTTGCTGTTGTTTTGAGCACGACGGCTCCTGCGATGAAGATCCTGCAACAAGATGAGGTCTCCGTAGTAGCTTGAAGTGAACCCTAATGGACTTAGAATTTGGATGATTACCTATTATTTCCGCCACGTTATTTGGATGGAGGTGTAT
Source organism: Mythimna lalbum (assembly GCA_949319445.1). NCBI lineage: Eukaryota > Metazoa > Arthropoda > Insecta > Lepidoptera > Noctuidae > Mythimna > Mythimna lalbum. Next base: position 14,922,518 of record OX439346.1, on the reverse strand, counting down.
GATCTTGTATGGTCCTTTGAAGACTGGCTTCGTCTTATCACTGCGTGCTGACTTTGCTACCTGTTTATAAACTGTTTCACCTACCTTAAATTTAATTTCTTCTGCTTCTTGGTTCCGTTTAGCAATCACCTGCTCCTTATTGTGGGACATATGTGCAGCAATGCACTCTTGAACAGCCTCTGCATTGGCACGATGTTTAATAACATAGTCCTGGTAAAATTCCTTTGGATAGTATAACTCTAGTGGGTTTCTGGATGCCGTATGTCCAAATAATAACTCATGAGGTGTGTATTCCGTGGCTGAATGGATAGCGTTGTTATACGCTATTATAGAGTACTTCATAATTAGCTGTATAGGGTCGTCTTTATTAGTCATTCTTTGTATCCTAATTATTTCGGCTAGGGTAGAGTGTAAACGTTCAATAGGGGAGTTAGAGTTAGGGTTATAGGGTGTTGTAAAGTGTATGTGTATATTATGAAGTGCACATATTTCTTTAATAACGTCGTTGTCAAATTTAGTGTCTGAATCTGTTGTTATCTTATTCGGTAAACCTAGTACTGAGAACACGCTAAGCAGCGCTTCAGCTATATGGACACTGCTACTTGCTGTTAGTTGGACTGCCTGGGCATATTTAGAGAAGTTATCAATGACTGTAAGGAATGTTGCGCCTCCAGTTGAGTATAGGTCCATAAATAGATGTTCCATCGGTTTACGAGGTGTATCGGTTATAGCTAAAGGTGGTTTAAGAGGGTTACGCTCGTATTTAGATTTCAAACAGGTATCGCATTGGTTAACGTATCTTTGAATAGTAAGAAGCATATTAGGCCAATGATAATTTCTGTGCAACTGCTTGTACGTCTCCTGAATACCACGGTGAACGGTTTTACCTTCATGATATTTCTTAATCAATTCTTGTTGTTCAGATTTGTTTTCTACTAGGGTTACGCGGGTTGTGCATTTAAGTAACTTAGGACCTCTGTCATTAAATATTGTTGTGTAAACTCGAGAAAAAGCGTGGTATAATTCTTCATTATGAAAGTAGCAATGGAATATACGGTCAGCAATGGTGTGTTCTTTAAGGAATCTGATTATCTCTGACTCTGTATTATTTACTGGAATAAAGACATCTTTTATAACTACTTTTGAATTGGTGGATCTATTATCTACCCTATACGTAGAGCCGGGTGTTGACCTAATGTGGAACTGCTTTAGCTGCCTATCAATAGCATCCGTGAGGATGGGTATGCCTTTGTTTTCGTTGTCAGGCTGCGTATGCCTTGTGGACACTAATTCTGGTTCAGCCGACACTATACTCATGCTATCGGTACCTGCGTGAGATTCGGGAACGCTTGGATTTTGAGATTGTATGTTTTCATTGGGTGCTACTGGGTCTATTTGATTTTCAGCTTCTCTACGCGCGTTTTCGAATATTCTATTGATTATCTCGTCATCTTCGTTGTCATCTAAATTAACGGCTAGAGAGTCGATACTACCATGGAAGATTTTAACACGTGATAGGGCGTCTGCATTAGTATTTTGGCGACCTTTCTTGTATACAACCTTGTAATCGTATTCTGAGAGTTTTAAACGCCATCTAGTTAATTTAGAGTTAGGGTCTTTTAATGACATTAGCCAAGTGAGAGGCCTGTGGTCCGTATATATGATAAACTTTCTGCCGTAAAGATAGGGTCTGAAGTATTTGATTGCCCATACTATCGCAAGTAGCTCCTTTTCTATAGTAGAATAACGTGATTCGGTGTCTGAGAGTGTCCGCGATGCAAATGCTACTGGTTTGTCGGATCCTACTATTCCTTGGGATAGTACCGCGCCTAGTGCTACATCTGAAGCATCGGTGGTGAGGATGAAGGGCTCGTCAAAATTCGGGTACTGTAGTATTGGGGCATTAGTTAAAATTTGTTTGCATTTATTAAAAGCTTCTAGAAAATCCGGGGAGTGTATGACTTTACTATTTTTCTTAAGACAAAGGGTCATTGGTTTGGTAAGCTTAGCAAAATCTTTTATAAACTTCCTGTAATATCCGACTAAACCAAGAAAGGCTTTTATTTCTTTTTGAGACTTGGGTAAGGGAAAGTCTAGTACGGCTTTTATTTTATCTTTATTGGGTTTTAAACCTGTGTCTGTCAGTTCGTGCCCTAAGAAGTTAACCTGTTTTTGTAGGAACTGTGATTTATCTAACTGGATCTTTAGATTATGTGTTTTGAATCGATCGAATACCTGTTTTAATTTTTCTATGTGTTGCTGTAGTGACGTAGATATTATTATGACGTCATCTAAATATGTGTAAACATTATCTATACCTCTTAATATATGGTCCATTAGTCTTTGAAATGTACTTGGTGCATTTTTGAGTCCAAATGGCATTCTAAGGAACTCATAGTGCCCTCGTTCAGTGGTAAATGCGGTTTTTTCAATATCATTAGGGTGCATCTCCACTTGGTGGTAGCCGCTAGCAAGATCTAAGGTTGTGAAGTATTGCGCTCGCCCTAATCTATCTAATATATCGTGTATATTTGGTAAAGGGTATTTATCTTCAATAATACGGTCATTGAGTCGTCTGTAGTCGATCACGAGTCTCCATTTGACGTCGCCTGAAGAATCGGGCTTTTTGGGTACGATATGCACGGGACATGACCAAGGGGATATGCTCTCTCGCACGATACCTTGCTGAAGGAGCTTATCTACTTGCTTACGAATTTCTTCGCGTTGTTTAGGAGCTTGTCTGTAACTTCTTACAAAAACTGGTGTATTATCGTTTAATCTGAGCTCGTGTTTAACCGCGTGTGTAAAAGTGAGAGGTATGTCTTCTGCATAGAACAAGTCCCTATACTGATAACATAACCGGATTATTTCACGCTTTTCTTCTTCATTCATGTGATCTGTACGGATTTTTTGAAGGTTTTCTTTTAAAATTTGTTCAACGTTAGTTTGTACCTGTATGTTATTAATATCATGTCTATCATTCTTATTGGCATCACGAAATGTCTCTAATTCGATTGACGGGTTACACGGGATGCACTTCTTTTGATCACTATGATTAATTACCGATGTTCTAAACGAACCGTTTGTTACATTAGCTATGGCTGCTGGAGACATTAAACCATCTGACCAAATTAAATCGTCGTGAAAGTATTGTCCGTCTAAGTAGTTAGTTTTTACTTTGACAACCTTTTGACATCTAGGTTCGATATTTATCTTTTGAGGCGGGGAACTAAAATGTATAGGTATTTCTGCTGTAGATGTACGTAAGACATTATTATTTAAATCAATATTACTCTTTAACTTTTGCAGAAGGTCAATTCCAATAAGGCCTTTATATTTAGGGTCAAAATCAAATATTAGAAACTTATGCGTAATGTCGCTATTAAACGCGGGGGGTAAGGGGAGATAAACCACCTTATCATGGACTGATGAACTGTGAGCCGTATTAATTTGGAAAGGTTCCGTTTCTACACAATACTCAAATATGGTACCTGCAATAACGTCAGTTGCTATAGTTGAATGGCTGGCCCCTGTATCTATTAGAAACTTACCGTCGAACTCTGGTAGTATTATGTACGGTAAATACTTCTTAGTCTGGAAATTTATTGAAACTAGGTCTGGCTGTCTTTGCTGGTGTCCAAGGTAAAATCCTGGCTACCACTTACCTCTGGTACTTCCAAGGTTACATTTGGCTCGACCGCTATGCCGTTATCGTCTGTAATACCGTTATAGTAGAGCCCCATGTCACCGAGTTCTGGTTGATCTTGAGTGGCCATCTGAATCGGGATATAGAACAACTGCTGTGCGAACTGTTGTTTTTCTGACTTACCTGCCGTACGCATCGTGACGTCAGATGATACAGGCGTGGGAACCGGTGGCTTTGGTATGTTAGGCTGATTCCTAAAGTTGTTTGAACCATTTGGTCTAGAGTTACCTGATGCTGGTCTGGATTTCCAGGGCAATACGGATTGTACCCATTGTTGACGCTGTTCGGGGGTCAAATTTTGTTGAGGAACTAAGTTTTGTGAAGGCACAATAAAGCCTGGTGCAAACGGGTTTACTGCATTACGAATAGGGTTATTATTGACTGGTTGTTTAGAAAACTCCTTTGGCTTTGCTTGTGAAGTTGAAGGGTTATTATTGTTGTAATTAGCTCTATTATATGAAAGCCTAGCTTCTTCTTGCCTAGCCGCTATGATGGCTTCTTCGAAGGTGTCTGGTTTAGCGATTCGAACGCCCAACGAGACGTGGAAGTCTAACTGGTTTATATACTGCTCAATAACCATCTTTTCGTAGTACGATTTATTGCCATGCTCTCCTACAGAATATAGAGTATCTAACAGCTCGCGGAGGCGTTTGCCGAAGGTTTCAGCATCTTCTGTCTTCAACTTACGCACTCGCGTTAGCTCCTGCATTACTTGTATTTCGTTTCGCGGTTCGCCAAGGCGCCTAATTAACGCGTTCTTAACTGCTGGCCATGAGTTTAAATATTCTTCGTACGCTATTGCGTCTACAGCAGGACCACTGAGCCTACTTTTAATTAGGCAGATGAACGCTGGGTGCGAGCGATCTGCTTCTGAAGTTAACTGTAATAAGTTTTCTACTTCCCTAATATAATAATTCAGCAATTTAGGATTGCCATCATATTTGGGCATTAAATCTGCGATTAGTTTGTAAGGCTTGTAATTAGCATCATAATCCCTGAGCGACATTGTTTTTCTGTAGCTTGCCTGTCTAGTGGCGCTTGACGTAAAACAATAGAGGTGTCGAATTAAACACTTAGAATTTACTCGTGAGATACCTAACGCTACTTATTATAGTTGTATGGTTGCCTACTGCGATTTTAGCTTAAAGACAGACACACAAACATTAATATAAAATACACAAATTAGAGTAAGACAGGAAATAGAGCAAGGACACTTGGTAGAACAAGAGCACTTACCAAAGCAGCCACTGCATCTCCTGCCGAGTCACGCTTCCACCAACGCAGCTTCCTCCAATTCTCCGGAGATTTATCCTGATGACCGTAGAGGTGTCCGACCGCGCGATAGGTTCTTTGTAGATCGCGAAGGAACGATTTGAGAACCGTCACTCAATAAGATGAAGAGTTTGATTCGATCTTAGAGCGTCGCGATCCTACCGACTGCGCCAGTTATGTTTCGGCGATCGGGAATTACGTTAAAAAAAAATATTTATTTATTATTACAAAGTTTAATTATAAAAAATACAGGATATTACAACGGTGGCGGATACAAGACTGAATATAATGCAATAGAAAATAATTATTCCAATTTCAAAGGAAATGCATAGTTGCAAATACGGTGCATGCGGAGACTGTGTACTCAGCGTAAACGTGTCGGTTATGATGAGTTAACTACCTACATCGTTTTTTTTTAAATCATCAAATGACTTCTTATTCTCTCTCCGTGGAGCGAGTGGGACTGTCAAACTTTTATCGACTTAAAACACACCAGTATTCCTTCAGTTACCCTGGTTTTATCGTCATTTCTTTGTTGCACATCAAAAATCCTTACTAATATTAAAAAAGTGAAAGTGAGTTTTTTGTTTGTTACGTCTTCACGCCTAAATGGTAAAACTGATTTTGATGAAACTTGGAACACAGATAGACCATGTTTTGGAATAGGACATAGCATACTTTTTATCCCGGAAGTATGTTCTCTTGGGATAATTTTCTGCTATCACGCGGGCGAAGCCGCTGGGAGCAGCTAGTCTCTGTATAGTATCTAGTTCGAAGAACAATCCTGCCCCTAAACCTGACTACACTAGCAAATTACGTTACAAAGTTGGGAGGCTGTATCTCCGCCCAAAGGCACGGCCAAGTGCACGTGCTCACGAAATCTTTTAATATAGGAAAGTGCTTTTACCTACCCGTTTAACGTGAACTAGTTTCAGAACCTATAACATATTTTGCAGTTTCCCTGCCATGATATAACTAAACTTGAACGAGAAGAAGGTTGGATAAAATTTTTCTATATAGGTACTGACATTAGGTACATGGAAGCCAAAATGGTTGTAAACTGCATCTTTCCAATATGCGTTGTTGTCTCTATTCAATTTTGTTATTACAGAAATCTTACATCTCATCATCATCATCATCTTCCTGCCCTTATCCCGTTTTATTTGGGGTCGGCGCAACACGTTTTTTTCTTCCATTCTGTCCTGTCGCTCGTCACGCTATCACTAACTCCCTTTTCATTCATATCACTTCTCACACAATCCATCCATCTTTTCTTTGGCCTCCCTCTCCCTCTCCATCCATCCACATGTAAATTCATAACTCTTTTAGCAATATGCGTTTCATCTCTCCTTTTTACATGACCATACCAAGACAAACGATTCCCTTTCAACTTTTCAGTCACCGGCGCCACTTTCAAACTTCCCCTAATATACTCATTTCTCACTTTATCCATTCTCGTCACACCACACATCCATCTTAACATTCTCATCTCCGCTACATGCAATCTTTTTTCATCCGTCTTTTTCACAGCCCAACATTCTGATCCATACAATACAACAGGCCTTATCACGGACTTGTAGATTTTACCCTTCAACTTGAGGGGCATCCGTGGGTCACAAGTTGTTCCCGCGACCTGTCGCCATTTCATCCATCCTGCGTTGATCCGATGTGTTACGTCCCGGTCTACCTCACCATCCCCTTGGACAAGCGACCCGAGGTACCGAAAGTCGGAACAGATCGGTATGGGCGTTCCGGCGAGAGCTAAAGGCACTGGAGTGGAGAGACCGCCGAAATCGCAGAACAAGTACTCCGTTTTGGTTCTGCTCAATTTCAGGCCAACACTTTCCAGTCTGTGCCACCACACCTCCAATCTATTCTGGACCTCTTGGCCACTCTCGGCAATCAGCACAATGTCATCGGCAAACAACATACACCAGGGAGCCTCTTCCTGAATGTCCGACGTCAGAGCATCCATTATCATCAGGAAGAGGTAAGGGCTGAGGGCCGACCCTTGGTGTAAGCCGACAGCAACATTGAAGCTGTCAGTAGTGCCCACTGTAGACCGGACTTGGGTACTGCATCGACTGTACATAGCTCGGATCAACTGCACATACTTCCCAGGCACACCTTTCTCCTTAAGGGCCCACCACAGAACCTCACGAGGTACCCGGTCGTATGCCTTTTCGAGGTCAACGAATACCATGTGCAAGTTTTTATGCGCACCTCTATATTTTTCGCACAGCTGGCGTATAGCAAAAATGGCATCCGTTGTACCCCGACCCGGCATAAAACCGAATTGGTTCTGTGAAATTTCACTCTCTTCTCTCAGACGCCTTTCAATAACTTTCTCCCAAGCTTTCATAGTATGTGACATTAGCTTTATTCCTCTGTAATTGTTGCACTCAAGCACATCACCTTTGTTTTTAAAAATGGGCACCAAGGAACTGTTACACCACTCATCAGGTATGGCTTCTTCCTGCAACAACTTATTGAAGAATAAAGCTAACCACATCCATCCATCCACTCGCAATAACTTCCACACTTCAACTGGTATTCCGTCTGGACCAATGGCTTTACCATTCTTCATTCCATTTACTGCTATCCTAACTTCATCCATACTAACCATTCTCACTAATCCCACATTCACTGGTTTATTCTCTAACATACTACTCCAATTATTTTCCTCATTCATCAGTTTTTCAAAATAGTCCTTCCACCTCTTTTTGATTTTCAAATTTTACATCTATACACTAATAAATAAAGAGGTAAAGTTTGTTTTTTTTTTGTTTGAAGGAGGTAACCTGGTGAAGGTTGCGAGAAACCGATGGATGCGAGACGCACGGGAGCGTTCGTTGTGGTGACGCTTGGGGGAGGCCTATGTCCAACAGTGGACGTATATCGGCTAAAATGATGATGATGATGATGAATCTCTGAAGGCATTGGTCCGATAGAAAGCTGTTTTATTCCTGAATGACATAGGCTATATTATATGTATGCAGATATAGCCGCGGGCAAAAGCTAGTTTATAATATATTGCGAAATTAAAAATTACTAGCTGCTCCCAGCGGCTTCGCCCGCGTGATATCAGAAAATTGTCCCAAGGGAACATACTTCCGGGATAAAAAGTATCCTATGTCCTGTTACAGGACATGATCTGTCCGTATACCAAGTTTCATCAAAATCGGTATTGCCATTTAGGCGTGAAGATGTAACAAACAAACAAACTCACTTTCGCTTTTATAATATTAGTAAGGATATGTCTGGCCTGTAGTATCTAACTGCTGGGCAAAGGGTTCCATTCCTTACTTTGTTTCCGGCTCCAGGCCACTTCTAACCAATACCTAAGGGAGCGATCTAAGTCATCCCGTCGTATTCGTAGTTTGCCACTACCCCGTCGGAGAATTTCAGCTCAGCAATTTTGTGTTTAAGGGCCTGTTATCAATATGATATTATTATTATGTATGAAACCTTATGGATGTATTAATTGCAATTAAATAAAACAAACACCGCAGGACAACCAATGTTGCCGACAAAGCACGAAGAATCGCCAAACTTAAGTTGCAGTGGACAGGGCACGTTACTCGCAGAACAGAAGATGGTCGATGGGGCCGAAATGTTCTGGAGTGTTGACAGCGCACTAGAAGACGCAGTGTTTAAAGGCCTCCAACATGGTTTGACTGTTGACCTGGTGAGAGTCTCGGGAGTCCAATGGATGCGAGACGCATAGGACTGTTTATTGTAGTGACATTCGGGGAGGCCTATGTTCAAATGTGGAAGTCTTTACGCTGAAATGATGATGAAAACAAAAGTTCTTGCACAGTCACCCAGTATAAAAATTGTCTGTGGTTCAACCTCTTTGTATTAACCTGCCAACCCATTTTTATGGTGGGGAAAATCATCCAATGACAACCCCCGCTCTTAGGCGGAGTGGGAGATAGTGTCAGACTCTTATTGACTAAAAACCCACCCCGTTCTTTCTAGCCTTCATACCGGGGCTCAAGCTCCCTTTCGGATTAACCTGGAACCTGCCAGCCCTAGTATAGAAAAATGTAACACCGTTTTGGCACGTATGGGAATCTTTTAACTTTCACAGGAAGCTGTAATTCGAGTTTCAAAGACACGACGCGACTTTTTCGTGAGTTTTAATTATTCTTCCTTTCCATGTTAATGAGGGTGAGCCGCTTCGTTGCTGACTCACAATTGTGATTAAAATTCTTTTCATAAACTTCGGCGCCTGTATCTTTCAGCCTTGTCCTTTATTTTCCGCACAGATAGCAGATTTTAAATTAAATGATTTTTCTTGAAGAAAACCTTTTAATTTTTTGTAGGTAGGTAATTAAAAAAGTAACTAGCTACTGAAAATTTTATTGTATAAAATTATTACCTAATCTTAGTTATTATCTTATCATGAGCTCTTGTTTCAAACAATATATTCCGACAAACAAAACAAAACAAACCTCGGATACAAAGGGAATCTTCAAATCACACGATTTTTACACAGAAGGTCCAATTTCACAACAATTTTCCCGAATTTATTAAGATGAAGCTCCAATATTGTTCAATGCGGGCGAAGCGTCGCTTGGCTTCCCCTTTTCAAAATATCTCCCCACTGATAAAAATACGGGGCTCATTTCGGCATTATTGTGGCTCGTGGCTTATGTCGCGTCAGAAGAGTCACGAGCCTCACATACAAACTCACGCATTATGTAAATAAATAGATAAAGACAGCGATTCAATTATGGGAACACTTCACGCACGGTCGCGATTCACGCATGTCGAGTAAGTCAAGATTTTCATTAATTAACTCAATTATATTCCCGCATATCAAATTCAGACTAACTCGCACTGGCGTTGAATAATATTCGAATATATTCGTATAATTGATTTGATTTCGTCAAACGTCTACGCAAGTTTGTAACACAACTTTCAAGAACACGCTCTGGAATTTTCATTAAAGTAGATATCATTAATGTTATCTGTTAGTGTTAACAGAAATATAGCGACATGTTGCATTAATTTCACACAAAATTGGATCCATTTATCATTTGGAAAGGTCAAAACCTCAAATTAATTGCAGCTCGAGTTCATGATAATAATTGTTAATTTGAGAGTTCAGTGGATCTGAAAACGAAATTTACATCTAATACAAACAATAAATAAAACATCATAATATATTTTCGTATATACCTACTTTTTTAGTAGCTTTTGCCCGCAGCTTCGCCCGCGTATATAAAATATAGCCTATGTTACTCAGAAATAAAGCAACTTTTTATCGGTGAAAAAAATTACGCAATCGGACCAGTACTTTCAAACATTACCTTCTACAAACAAAAAATAAAAACAAATTTTACCTCTTTATAATATTAGTGTAAATTATTAACAAGCACGCGCTTGATCACTATATGTCCTGTACCGAGTCCACTTGCCTAGAAGTAACCTATTCACTATTGACTAAGAGCCCTAGGTTGTAACCATCAGGAAACACAGACTCCGGCACAGAATTCCACACCTTACCTGTACGCACCACGAATGTGTGCCCAAAATGTTTAGCGCGTATGTATGGTCCGGTCTGATGATGGAATGGGTTTGGTAGAATTCAGTTATGCAATTCCGATGTAGACTCCCCAAAATCCAGCCGGTAAAAAATCGACAGGCTAGCAACTCAACGCTGATGCTGACTTTGAAGTTTTGACTCGATGAGTGCATTTGTGCATCAAATCATCACTGGCTCTTTTCTCAATTAACTTAAGCAAGCACATCAAGTTGATATTATGAGAACCGTGCTAGAGATGAGAGCAGTACTCCACACACGATCAAACTTGTGCATGCCAAAGTTTGAGCAGCTGTTCCGGCATGAAGTACTGTCTCACCTTTGCTAGGATTTCCTACTTGAAGTATGGCCTGACATTGAGAGTGTAGTTGTTAATTAAGTCAAGAAGATCAAGATGGTTGGTTATTGGCCCGATTTTACCTCGAAAAGTTGTATGTACATGATCGTTCGAGTACTTAGGTCCCTAATTTCCACACAAAAGGTCACATCGTTCAACTTAATCGTACATACCCTGTGCAGTATCAAGGATTTGATGTCGCGTCAACGTTTAGCGCATGTGTTCCTATTTCTAGCCAATAGCTGAGTCGTACCGACGGATACAAGTGTCGCTAACGAGGACGTTATTAGAGCACGGCCACAAAATAGGTAGGCACAGAAGATTGATTTTATTAAATGGATTACAAAACATGCATTTTTTTCTACGTGGGAAGTTGTAAAATATTCTCTCCCACTTAGGGAGGAGCGATGGGGAGTGTCAAACTTTTACTGACTAAAACCCAGTGTAGTTTCAGTTACCTTTTGCAAAAGCCACTCCTTCGAACAATCCGCAGTCCTGGCAGGTTTCTTGCTTCTTGCTTTGTACCATCCTGCCCAGCCTGAACCAGGGTCGAAGGCAAGCGCTAAGCAGTGTTGTCACCATTAAAAGTACGCGAATGTCCTCAGGTTTGAAAGTTGAGAATTTATAAAACACCAGCTAGCGAGATTTTGGCATGTTGTATAGAATTAGCCTTCTGTTCTTACGGATTTTCGTGGCACAGATGTACGGGTCTGTATATCCGTATCTACAGAGGTACATGTGTGTACTCTCCTACCCCAGAAGAGCGTTCGCAACTGATTGCTCAATTAAGTTCAGCACAAAATCATCAATCAATTGCAAGCCGTGCTCTGTTCACCTTTGATTGATTCGCTCATTATACTACGCTGAGGTTGTTAACCGAACTCCAAAGAGTGTATTAGACTTATTAGAGCACATAATTATGTTCAGTGTTACACAGATAATGGAACGTTATTAGCATTACAAAAAGTTTACAAACTTTTCACTTTTAGTTGCGTAAGTGGTTTCAAGATGTCGAATTTTAATGTTAGTGGTCAGTTTTCCAAACTTGCGACATTAGTTTGTAAAAAAATGCTTGTCCAAGCTGTTTAGGTGACATGACAGTCTTTATAAGTATGTATAAAGATTTTTATGTAGAAAATAAAAATCATAACTTTGAAATGTGCTAGTAATTTTGTTCTTCTTTTATAAATAAGTTGCCCCAAACACAGACCTGGAACAACTATCTGTAGGCCATACAAATACTTGATCTGTGCGAGAATCGAATCCGCGACGCGCGGTGCAGCAGCCGAGGCGAATGCTCCATCACTGCGCCAATCAGGTCATCAAATAACATTTTTAGGATTTCGTATTTTCTAAATGTCGCCATATTTACTGTAGCTACCAAAAAGCTACCAGCGATACCACATTTATCTAATTCTGATAAGTGATTCAGAAGTAATGAGATAACATACATACATACTGCCTGCGTAGCCTTTTCCTAACTATATTGGGGTCAGCTTCCAGTACACTCTACAATCGGTTAATTGTAGCTGGATAACAATATTTTCATGATGCAATTTGACCTCCACAACCCAGGAACTGAATACCACGATACCTTTGGTTAAGTCTGCTGTCAGATTAAACTACTATGACTAACATGACTATGATAATATGCGTAACGTTACAATACATATCTAAATATATTGCTAAAATTATGAGAGTTAATCTAGTGTTCAAATTAATTTCAAAATTTTAGTAGCTACTAGAATATTACGTAAACAATTCAGCCTTAGGAAATAAATTGATGCAAGATGCAATAAAACTTCTTCCAAACAAGCATATATTAAAATTACTACTAACTTAAATTAAAGTTCTAAATCATGTGCTCGCTGTGATGCCACCTTATAACGACTCACACGTTGCTTTGTTACCGTATTCCACAAAAAGGTATGATTGATGCCGACTCGCTGAAATGCTCCGTGCCTGGAGCGATTCTTCACTCAGCTCCTAATGTTGTGATCTCAAAGGAAAGGGGGAACAATGCTCAAGTCACCAAACCCTGTGCTTTACTTGGGTAAACTATCTACGTTTCTACGGGTTTTATTTATTTATTTTTAGTTCGGAAAATTATCCAGTGATATCTTCTGCTCTTGGGTGGAGCAGGAAGGTGTGTTAGACTTTTACTGACTAAAAACTCACTCCTATTCCTTCGATGCCTTTCATACCAGGGCCGACTTTTCCTTTCAGAAACCAACCCTTAGCCCCCCGAAGTCTACTGGCTTCGGACATACGACACCTGCTTTGCTGCCCACCCTGCATAACCACCTGCAGTTTTCAGGATCTATACGAGACCAACAATAAAGTTGTACAAGTTGCCAAATACAGGTCATGAGAAATATAAATTGAGAGCATCGACACGAAAAGAAGAAGAAGAAGAAGTAGGCTCTACTGGGTTTACTGACAGCGTGCGTGGCGTCGTTGACGACTTGGGCTCAGTCTTGACGGTTACCGGACGTTCAGGCAACGAGCGGTTTACGGACGGCGTGCAATACCGTCCGTAAACCCGCGCCCATGGTGGCCGCAAATCGGGATCGGGATCTAGGCGGCTGGGGTGAGAGTCGCTCCCTCGCGCAATCTATGTTTCTAACGATGCGACAACACCGAAAATACTTTATGTAGCAACATTTTGCAGCATAAAAATCCTTTATCATTGTCTTGTTATTAATAAACTGTTACTAAACCAAAAGTAACAGCGGTGTAGATACACCCTAACGAAAGAGATACTTAATCAATGGATTGTTAGCATTGTAGCGACATATATGACGCCACATAAGAACTACGAAGAAAATACGAAATCCTGCATCGCGCAATCAAAGTTCTCCGCGCGATTTGAACATATACGACAGCCCGGGCAGTCGCCCACTAGACTATAACACCCTGTCTGGTCGAAGGATCCACCCTTTTCAAAGGAGGTTTGCAGGGCTTTGCTCTCTGTTCCGCATACCTCTAAAACATAAACATAATCAGTCTTATGTATTCACACTCAGGACTCAGGCCTCCCCTCTAGGAGACGGGTCCAGTTTCTTATATAGGTGGGGCGTCATTGTAAATAACTATGTGGACTCTATACGAGTACTCGAAGCTGTAGCCGACATTTACCTGGGTAGGTCTAAGGGCCTATGCTCACCACGTTTTTCAAACGCGCCGTCGACGCGCGTTTTGAGAACGCGCGTCGCCGGCGCATTTTTATCCTGCAGAGTAGTTTGTTGTCGTTTGTATCGATACAAACGCGCGGCACCAGCGCATGTGTATCGATACAAACGCGCGGCACCGGGGCGTCTAGCGCGCGCGCCTTCCCTACGGACGGGGTTTCGAACGAACGAGGGAAAGGGAAGTGTGAATCTACGCTAGTAGCAATCGAGCGATTTGGTGCACCGCACGTCTTAGGAACAAAAAAATGGAACCTTTCGACACAGAAAACTTCGTAACTGAAATTCAAAACCGACCAATATTTTGGAATTCACGATTGCCGGTTCTGCTTAAAAACGCAAAATGCCAGCGCGTTTGTATCGATACACACGCGCGTTTGCATCGCGTCTGTATCGCTACACACGCGCGTCTGTATTTATACAGGTGTACAAAGGTCTACAGGCTGCGTCTGACTTGCGTGCGTATCGCTACAAACGCGCGTCGACGGCGCGTTTAAAAAACGTGGTGTGGATAGGCCCTTAGTTTGAGAAAGAGGTCAATCTGCGCGGTATCTTCTCGTCCAATATACCACAGTGTCTTAAGACAATAGTTTATGTACAGTGCGTGTTGCCAGTGATGATATATATGGAATTGAAACGTCTGCTTACTATGGGCCTCATTAGAAGGCTTACAGTTATCCAAAGAGAAGAGGAAAAGGGAGGGCTCGGAGTTTCCTTAAATTTATGACTCTAGGACATACCGGTTTCCTCACGATGTTTTTCTACACTGGTTTGAAAGCAGTGCTGATAAAACAAATTACACAAAGTAATATACTTGGCTGGGTTTGAACCCTCGTAAATCGGGGTCATTACCACTAAGCCACCACACCTCCATTGAATTGTTATTAGAATATACTTAGAGGAGACGGCTGAACTGGATAAAGTGGTCGTACCCACGCAAAAGGCTTAAAATGTAAATTTTCGGGAAAATGTTATTTTTATTAGGTAAACCGAATGAAACATTACTTAGTGGCTAAATTGATTACAATTTGTTATGAATTTACGTAAGTACTGTGCCTTTGAAGTAATTTATTTTTATTCCATTACGACGTGTGCCCTTGCATTACGTTAAAGCGGTTTATAATTCATTCAATTCATTAAACGCTAAGCGAATAATCCTCTTTATCTCGCTGAGCCCTTTAAGGTTATTCCAAAATGCTTGCTTTAATATCGCTAGTCGTTTTTCTTTTTAGGTATAAACGTTAAGCTTGTTATGTTTAGGATTAGAATTCAAAATGCAAGATTTATGTTGAAAAAACTTTGATCGTAACGAGTCCTGATCGAGTTCATTGTCCGATTTATGGAGCAGATAAACCTTCTTCTAGGTAACATATTAGGTACGTATTTACCTATGTAATTGTTGATACAGGCCACTTATATTTATTTGAACCCGATTTATTGATAAAGGTAAACCAGGTTACCGACTGGGGCATGTATTTGCCCCAGTCGGTAACGTGCCCCACTTGTAAAACTAAGACACGCATTTAATATTAAGTGCTTCTTTGCTGGTTAGTTTACATGTATGTCGGTGATGTAAACTATATAACGTAGAATCAACTTGCGTTGTATAGTTTATGTAATTTTAAATATATCTTAGTTTTGCTAGTGGGGCACATTTACCGACTGGGGCACGTATGCCTAGTTTACTCTCTATCAATATGTGTGTGAATGTTTTTTACTCTTTCACGCTCAAACGGCTAAATGAATTTGAATGAAATTTTACTGTCGTGTAGACAATGTTCAGAAATAGGACTAAAGATGAATTTCTTCCCAGGAGTATGGAATTGTTCTCATGGGATAATTAGCCGAGTTAGCTGGGCTAATCAATATTTTGTTAATAGTCTCGCGTTTGACCAATATCTCACCTGATGGTAAGCGATGATGTGGTCTACGATGGAGCACCCTTTCCTAGAACTAACCTTTTCACTCTTGACTTAAAGACTCCAAGGTTGTAGTCATCCAGGAACATAAACTCGGGCAGAGAATTCCGTTCCTTAATATTTATTATTGTAATAAATAGAATCCATGAGCGTCTGTTTTAGTAACGTAATTATTATCGGCAATATGCATTGGCATACCGATTTATATCTACACGTTAATGTTCATTGTAATAGCCTCGAGTAGCGTGACGAGCTTTATCCGATATAACTCACAACATTGCTCACCCCATTAATACCACCGAACCGCGGAAACACATCTCAAAATTACCGACTGAATTGAAAAAAAGCAATAAGCAAGCAATTGTTTCCATCGGAATGTATTACTGGCGGGTGATCACGTTTTTTGTTTTTCTTTTTATATTCTAAAGCGATAAAATTGGCCGGGATTCCGGAAGCAATCGCATGAAAGACTCCGGGATTACAATATCGGCAGGTGAGATGAATACGGTGGGAAGCAATAAGGAACTTTCTCGCATTACTCGAGGGCCCGGCGGCGGCGCGTGAAACGATCCCGCACTGTAAACTCGCAACTTGATTGCCGCCGCCGGGATCCCTCCGCCACAATGTTTTGTTTCCTCTGATAAACTGTTATTGGCTTCACAGTAACTGAGAAAAAACTTTGACGTTTTACAAGCCAGCGGCATGTTCATGTAGCGGCGATGTGTTGACTAGAGCCGTTTTTTCGTCCGTCGAAAGCGATGTTTCGATCGAAGCGACGAGAGAATCGATTAATCACAAGTACCACTGTGGGAGACAAAGAGTCTACATCCACTGTAATTACTGGCGAACACTTTGTTAGTTTTAGATGCAAAACGGAATGCACGTTTTGAGCTGGACTGGACAACAAATTCAACAATTTGAACGTCATTATGCGAGAAACTCGAGCTTCAATTCAATATCAATTTGAGCACAACATCCTCGATGAACGGCTGGTTAAGCACGAGCATCGATTAGAGTGATCAATAACCAGATTCACATAATGATTTAACACACAATTCGATAGCCGTATAACCGTAAACCCTTCACATCGTGGACTAATTGCTACAGATTGATTACGGGGCACGAGTGTGGTCCGAAATTTAGGACAATACCGTCCATTACGAGGTTTATTCGTCCATAATTCAGAGATAGGTTTGGTGACTGTAGGCAGCCTAATGGGCCGTCGCACTTCGTTATTCAATTTGAATACATCCCGAGGACAACTAAACAAACAGAGCCACAAGCTACATCAAACGTCGTGTCAGCTTGTTACCGCGTTTGTCACTGACTAATCTGTCACGGTGTAACTGAATCTATAGTTCTTGCTCAGAGGCATTCAAAGCTAGAATTATTCATTCAGTTTATGAAACTCCAGATATGTTCTACTTCTTGATAAAGCCTGTCTATTTCCGTTTCTATCTCGTTCAGTACGTTACTCTAAGACTGCCACAACACTGTCAAACGTCTCTTGGTTTAGTTCGTAATATTAATTTCTGAGGCAAAAGCTCGCATGTAATGTCTATCATATACGCTCCAAATACGTATTAGAGGGACGTAATACTAAATTAACTCACACAGACGGCCTTTATCGGTCGCATCCTACTAATAACTTGCGGTCTCAAATGGTGACGTGTCGCAAGCGGCTATTGGCTGTAGCGAGCGAAATTGCTTATTGCCTGCCAACCGGCACCCATCTCCACAATTACGAGGATCTTGGGTAGTGAGAAGTGACAGTTTCTACTATGTATTTGTTTATTTATTAAAACTTCATCAACACAAAACTACAAATGTTGACTAAGCGATTTAAGAGGCGACGGCGCATTATAGCGCATATATTTTTGTACGCACATGGCAGGTGCACACAAAAAAGAAATTATTTAGAAAACAAAGGTAGCTTTACAGTTAATATCTACAAATATATATACTTGTATATGTATAGTTCTTGAATTAGAATTACTTACCTTTGACAGTAGTGTGGGTGTGATATCATCAAATATATCCTGCTTTAGATGAAGCAAGAGAGTGTCAGAACTATTAGCATGTCGAAGACGTCTGACTAAAATTGCCTTAGCACATACTTAGTCCCTACCTACTTGATATTACTATTACATATTGGTCACTTAATTAATAGATACTTCACCAATATACGCGAGACACACAGGGCCGGTCGTTGTGGCCACACGTAGAGGAGGCTTATGTCCAGGTGTGGACGTCTTTCAGTTAATATGATGATGATGAAAATGACTTACTTAGACAACTAACTAAAGTGAGATTCTGTGAAATGTCGTCGTCTCTTTCACTATTAGGTATCTATCTACACTAATATTATAGAGAGGTTATGTTTTTTGGAGGTTAATCTCTGAAAGTACAGGTCCGATTGCAACAATTTTTTGACTGATAAAAAACTGCCTTATTCCTGCGTCACATAAGCTATATTCTATGTACGCGGGTAAAGACGTGGGCAAAAACTAGTATACAATCTTGCTGTCTTGAATTCTTGGAGCTAGTACTAAACCTACGCAATGCATCCACTGAAACTTTATGAACTTTAGAAACATTTAAACTTTATGCTTTGATGAAAACTTAATATATAAACTTGGCCGTCTATTTAAAAGAAAATCTATGCGTAAACTTGCCCCGACTTTGCACGGGTAGCACAGCATTTTTTTTTTAACCTATTACTATTACTTTCCCATTGCGTGCTGGGTAAGGGCTGCTCCCAATGTCCTTTCTGGCATTCTTCTCACGCGCTGTCTCAAACCAGTCTTTTTGTCCATCCAAACCTTCTTCTGGCTTCTGGCTCTCTCAAACCATTCGTTTCGTCGAACACGTCTAGATCATTTTGCCACCTCTGTCTAAGCAGGATACATACATGTCGATGAGTTTACTCTTCAGAGAGATTGGTAAATCAACCATTAGCGGCTTCATTGATCGGTAGCTTTTCCAGGCGTTCTGATAACTTGATCGATCTCTCTCTCTTTGCCTGATTCCTGGCGTCCAGCCTCCTTTCCTCTCGGCCATTTCCTTAAAGCTAAGGATCGATAAATAATGATTCAAGTGAGTATCGTTACTTGGGCCATTTGGTATCTTTCGAAAACAGCAGAGTATATACAATAACATATAGTATGTCGTATCAGCCTATTGCTTGGCGTATGGGTTATATACAAATGTAATTGATGTTCATCCACTTGTAGTATTTTTAATATTTTTAAACTATGCCTATAAATATAGGTATAGTACCTATATTTCCACATAACATTGTTCTACACATAAATAATCATCAGCTCCTCTCTAGAAGAGGGAATGGGCCGTTATCCACCACGAGGGTTGGTGGATGTCACATGTCTTCGAATTTTTGGTTCTAGGACATGCCTGTTTCCTCACGATGTTTTCCTTCACTATTTTGAGAGCAGTGGTGATGAAATAAATCACACAAAGTAATGCGCTTGGCTGGGTTTGAACCCACAACCTACAATTCGTAAGTCGGGGCCGTTTCCACTCGGCCACCACTGCTCCATTAATATACTATAACATTGCGTAGGTTGCTATTTATATAGCTGGATGTTACTGGGTAAACTTTATTTGAAAAGGTTAGCCTAACCTTTGTAGATTGAGAACTTTAGATCAAAACATCAAATCCAGGAATATGTAAATTTGGTCGAGAACTTTCAATCTATCAAAAAATCTACGAAACAATGATTACCTAATGTTTTTTTTGTGAAACTGATTTAAAAAGAAAAGAAAGAAAAAGAAAGAAAACACGTTTATTCCGCCCAAACAGACGCACAAAACATCATAAATACAGAAACAACCCTGTCAGGCTATGTGTGTATTACGCCTTATAACCATAGACAAAAAATTAAACTAAGTGGTTGGTGGTTTGATTTCTTGTGCCATCTATATTTTTCTCTTTAAAAAGATTTATGTTATGTATTTAGTAATCGAAATTGGGGGTAAAGTTCGTTATATGAATGGACATTCACTTGCGGACGTGCTGTCAATTGGAAAATTAGGATGTGGAACTGCAAAAACCAGGATTGGTATAATTTAAAGAAAAGTAATATTCTCTTACATTTCATTTATTTGATCCTTGCATTATCTACACTAATATTATAAAGAGGTAAAGTTTGTTTTTTGCTTTTATTTATTTTTGTTTGTAGGAGGTAATCTCTGGAAGTAGTGGTCCGTTTGTTAAAGTTTTTTCACCGATATGAAGCTGCTTTATTTCTGAGAGACATCACTACATTGTATAAAACAAAGTCGCTTTTGCTGTCCCTATATCCTGCGCTTAAATCTTTAAAACTACGCAACGGATTTTGATGCGGTTTTTTTAAATAGATAGAGTGATTCAAGAGGAAGGTTTATATGCATAATAACATCCATTAAATAGTCGAGAAATACTGTTATCCGAGCGAAGCCGGGGCTGGTCGCTAGTAGGCTATATTTTATTTACGCAGACGAAGCTGCGGGCAAAAGTTAGTTAGCTATAATTATGATTCTATTCTACTACGTTAAATTAAAGTTCTAAATCAGCAAATATCTACTAAACGTTGCTTTGTTACCGTATCCCACTAAATGGTATATATTTGCTGATGACTCACTGAAAGGCTCAAAGCTTGAAATTATTCTTTACTCAGCTCCTAATGTTGAGATCTAAAAGGAAAGGGCACAATGCTCAACTCACAATCAGTATTCTGTAGCTCTGATCGAAAACTTTCAATAAAAGCTTTATATCAAGTTGCTTATCTCTCCCTTTCACAACAAAACATCAATTCATAAATCGCATAAACTTTTCTAAAGTCCTTGATTGATCGCTATTGGAAGAGTCTGACTTTTTTCAATACTAAATAGGAGAGTCCTAAAAAAGCACTTACAGTTTTCAAAATTTCTAAAATACACCACGCTGAATTAAACACACACAAAAAAAATTAGGAACCTAAATAGATGTGCCAACAGTTTCACCGCGAAATACTTGTAAACCTGTCCTTAATTTCAAGTTTGTTTTTTTTTCTTTGTACGAGATAATACTGGAAGTGCTGGTCCGATTGCTAAAATTTGTTCACCGGTCGAAAGCTGCTTTATTCCTGAGTGACATAGGCTGTATTTTATGTACGCGGGCGAAGCTGCGGGCAAAAGCTAGTTGCTTATAAATTTAGTTAAATATTGTACAAAAATAAACAAATTCTATACATACTTCATGACTTATGCTGCAAAAGTGTCTTACTCATTTATTAAAGAATATCAATGGACCAAAACCCAATGTACCGACAAGAGAGTTATTTATGAGAAAAACAACTTATTGGCACCGTGCACCGCTTGGACTTTGTTACGCTAGAACGCTTCGTGTCACTGTGACGTCAAACCGATTTTCGTAACTCAATTTTGTAATTAAAAAAACAGCTAAATTGACCTTTTCTATATGCAGAAATTAACGTAGACTACGCACACGTGTGCCACACACGCTGAGCTGAGAGCATCGGTTTCCATACATTTTATATGGAAACTAGAATTGTAGAGCTACACTTGATACATGCCACGCGACGGCGTTCGACGTACAAATCAAGGCATATTACATCTACACGTGTGCGTTGGTCTAATGTAGCTCTAGCTTAAACAACAATTAACACACAAAAAAAAACTGAAATTGGTGAAAAATCTAAAATCTAAATTGGTTATTAAATGAAGCAGTAATTAGTATTTCAAATAACGGTTTGAGAAAGAGTGGGGGCTTATCTATCGTACGCAACAAACGCGCAGTTGCGTATAAAAAAGTAGTGACGTAGTTAGGATATATCGCTATTTCGTTCACACACACATAACTTAATAGCGGTGACGTCACATTCCAGTGTTTGTATCTTAATTCTGTTGATAGTTCCACCAGATTTGAAAGATGTCTAACTTAATGTTTAACGAATTAGAAAAAAATCTCTATACTTTCGATTTTGGATAAAGTAAATAACAATAAATTCCCTTTTCGAAGCGAAATTCATTCTTAGTGATATTTTTTTTGATTTTTTTTTTTAATAATGTATAGGCTCACGTTTGACCAATATCTCACCTGATGGTAAGCGATGATGTGGCCGACGATGGAACATGCTTGCCTAGAAGCAATCTATTCACTCCCGACTTAAAGACCCCTAGGTTATAGCTATCAGGAAACACAGACTCCAGCAGGGAATTCCACTCCTTAGCTGTACGCATAATGAATGTATTCCCAAAACGCTTTGTACGTATGGGTGGGATGTCCACCATGTACCGGTGGCGCAACGCCGTACCTACGTCTTGTGGTCCGATGATGGAACTGACTTGGTGGAATTAAATTGTGTAACTCCAGTGCACACTCCCCGAAATGTAAACGATAGAAAACGGACAGGCAAGCAACTCGGCGTCTATGCTCAAGACTATACTATATGATATTCATAATATTGAAAAAAAAAAGAGTCTACTACCTAATTGTAGAGACTACGGTGATCCACGAATTCACGTAGATGAAAGAATATTCAATATTCGTCTACGCTTGTTTCTTTGCTTATATACCGCTTGTTTCAGATATAATATTTTAAATATTGAAAAAAACTACAAAAAGCGAAACTCTCTGTCTGGGCAATAACTATTATTTGATTTGACTTAAAATACAGGGTGTAAAGGATAGGTCTCCGCACACTATCTACTACTACTCCATGCAAACTGTCTCATCAAGTTTATTATATTTTTCGTTTCCTAAAAAAGGAAGGTTATTCAGTTTCGTCTACTGAGCAAGCCCTTAAAGTTTGCGGAGACCTGTCTCTTACATCTTGCATTTTTTATCACATACTATCACTATACAAGCGCCAGATAACAAAAAAATAACGGTCAATGACCCCCTACATTTGTTGAGACTATTAATTTAAAAAACCGAAATAAATACAAAGCTATCTTCAATCAACATCTATCGTGATCCTTTATATTTTCTAGTAATGAAAAACAGTTCGTTGTTGGTTTTTAGGTTACGCAGAGATATTACGAAAAAGTCAATGACCGTTATTTTATTGTTATGTGGCGCCTACCTTACCACCTACCTTAAATAATTTAAAAATGCATTAAAATTTTTTTTTTTCAATGTGTGGTGGGCTAAAAATGTCTCATAACAACCCTTCTCTTTATGAATAATATTATCAGTTAATTAGGCCATTCCTGGACTGGTCAATGTGTTATAAGGGTTTTCCATTTGGAACTTGTCAGTAGCAGCAAGTCTGAATGGATGCCCGGTTAGCAATTCACTGGGGAGCACACTATATTAAGTATAGGGTACTTAGGGTAATTTATGGGTAATCAATATAGTAAACACACAGCAAGTTAATCATTCTCTCCCTACTAAGGGCAATCACACTAAAACATGAAGGCAACATTTTTTAAGTATATGTTCTTTTTTATGTGGAAAACTCATACAATGGTATGAGTTTTCCACTTAAAAAAAGCATTAAAGTAAGAAATCATTACTTCTTCCACTCTAGGGTTTTTTTTTTTTGTCGACGGGGAAAATCATCTTTGACGAAACCCGCTCTTGGGTTGAGCGGGAGACAGTGTCAGACTCTTACTGACTAAAAACCCCGCGCCGTTCCTTCTAGCCTTCATACCGGGGCACGAGCTCCCTTTCGGACAACCCTGTCCCCAGTAGGCTTCGACCCAGCTGGGCCCCTCCTGCTGATGACAACTCCTTGAGGCGCGCGGCAACAGTGCGCGCCGTCGACGTCTTGGACTCGGTCCATTACCGGACGATCGGACAGCGAGCTACCCATGGCTCGCCGTCCGCGGGTCCGCGTCTACGGTGGCTGAAAATCGGGATCGGAATCCCGGCGACGGCAGCGATTGCGCCGTTGCCTGATGCGGTCGGCCTCCTCCTTTGCAAGCATTACTGCTTCGCAGAAGGAGGCGACCGCCTGCCATTCCTCCTCGCTCCGGACCATGGCCTCGACCAGGGCCCGGCGCGAGAGGTCTCCGCCGCCGATCGCCCCCACGAGGGCACGGCGATGCTCCGCCCAGGCAGGGCACACCTCGACGGTGTGCTCCACCGTGTCCTCCGGGCGTTGCGCACAGTGGCGACACCCGGGCGTCTCTTCCGCTTGAATCCGATGCAGGAACCTCCCGAACTTGCCATGTCCGGTGAGGACCTGCGTCATGCGGAAGGTAAGGACGCTGTAAGGTCTTTCCAGCCACGCCTCAAAGAGGGGACTTACCGCCATCCACTCTAGGGTGGAACGGAAGGGCGTGTCAGACTTTTACTGACTAAAATTACACCTATGTTCCTTCTTTGCTTTGCGTTCCAAGATCCGGGGATTCCCTTTTGGTAGTGTGCTATGGTTTTGCTCTCTCTCTTTGGGGCGCGCGTGGAACACTATGTGCCGTCGACGACTTTGGCTAGGTCCGGGATACCGGTCGGCGAGCTACACATTGCTCGTCATCCGCAAGCAGTTACGCAGATAAAGCTGCTGGCAAAAGTAGAAAAAAGCTAGTAGGCTATTTTTTACATGGGACTTTAATGCAACTGTCGAAATTTAATTCAAGTTTTTTTAAGTACACTTCAGTATAAAATAGTATCTTATGTGCTATTCTAGGACATAGTCTACCCGTGTTCCTTTCAGCCGTTCAATCGTGAAGAAGTAACAAATATACCTATACATATAGGTACGTAAGCACTCTTAAACTTTTGCCTCTATAATGTTAGTTTGATTTCACTATAAGCCTACTAAAACATAAATTAAATAAAGGCTTTAATTGATTTGCAAAGGTCCTTTTTAAACGCTCTAACCCCTTAACTAAGTGTAAGTACCTAATGTCCTTGTGGTTTAGGAGTCGGTGCTCTTCTGCCTTCCTTTAGGGGATTTATGTGTGAATTGTGTACGTTTTCTATAACCTAAAAATAAATGAAGCCAATAATCGACATACATTTGGAAGTATAGTGTGGCGTCACAAAAGGCTGCATTGCAGAACCAGGCCGGACTGGTCACGTTTGTCGCCACCTCGCCACTTAAAGGTATGCCAAGCGAAACAATTGTGAACACTATTAAACACGACATACGACATCGCGGATCAAGGGTAAACATTCGTCAGTTTTTAATAGTAGATTATAAAAGAGTTTTGATTATACTTGTAGATGAATGGAGAGGGAGAGGAAGGCCGAAGAAAAAAAAAGCAAAGAAATAAAGGTGAAAAAGAAAAAGATGGATGGATTGTGTGAAGAGTGATATGAAAGAAAAGGGAGTTAGTGATAGTTTGACGGATGACAGGACAGAATGGTAGAAAAAAACGTGTGGCGCCTAGCCCAAGTAGGTACCTAACATGGGATAAGGGTAGGAAGAAGATGTGACTAGGGGATAAAGCAGTGTCTTTAGATCGCTGGCGGCATGTTGAATTCCGAACGGATCAAAGGTTGTTAATTTTAATCCCGAATGCTAGTGAGGGATTTAGATAATCGACTCCCGAGCATCGGGAGGCACATTATTAGACATTCTAGGGTCTTCCTCAAATGTCAAAACGGGCCTTATATTTTTAAACGAGTTTAGTTTTGCAAGTGGGAGACGTTACCGACTGGGGCACGTATGTATGCCTTAACTAGGCATACGTGTCCCAGGCCCCCTAGTAAAGTGAATGTGAGAACATATTTGATGACTTGTCACCCAAAAGAAATATAAAATGTGAGCTCTTACGTACTATGTACTCTATCTGGGTATATAATTCTGAATATTGTGTGGTATTATTATCTAATACATAATTATTTCTAATATCATCAGCAATACGAATATCAAACCACGTTCAGACGAGCTTTTGTGAAGCTAATGGCGATTTCCGTTTAGAGATAATATCATTACTGGCATAGTGCTGCATTAGCTCCAGATTGGATGTTGTAATCAGATTATAACCGTACTGTTAAGTGCCTCTCTTGATAATATTAATAGCTTTGATATTGATGTTCCCATCCATCCATCTTGCCAAAATATATTTAATTAAAGATCTCATAAATTACCGTTTTTATAAATCAAAATTGAGAAGATAATTTATAAAGCCGTGTAATAATATCTTTCCTTAAAAGCCTCTTCAAATCTTTGGGAGGCGCGTTACCATAATCTGAGCTATTAGACAACCCCTTAAAATATACTGACTGGCATTATTTTAATGAATTTTGGATGGGTTGGTGTCAATCATTAAGTTAATCCATGGGGCGTTTGAGTATAATTTTCTAAAGGCTTGTTTTCGTTTTTATCAGACTTTATTTACCTTACAATGTGTATATGTATGTTTGTTAATTTCGAAACCGCTACCCAAGGTGAAATTTTACAGACATTACAATGTTATATGTTTAGATAGTGACGTCATTCTAAATCCAATATGGCGGACTCTAAACGGTAGTGAACTAGTTATTCTTTTACGCACCCTCTTGATACGGAAATAATTTCAAAGAGTTAATGTCTAGCGAAAACCATGAAATAATTGAATAGTAGTGTATTAGTGGTCGTTCTTCTATTTTAGCGACAGTCGCTTGTCCTCTTGTAAAATAATGTAGATATTGATATATTTAAGTTTCCTAATTTTCTTTTATTTTAAGTTTATTAGTACAATACATTACATACTATTATTCAAGAGCCTTTAATTGGCTATTGGATATATTTTCCTTTTTTAATTTGTGTGACAGAGTGGACTAAATACATCTCCATCACACTTTTTTGTACTGCCGATAAAAAAGAAGAACGTCCTAAGTAAATAAACTTTCTAAAAGCAAGCTTTTAATTAAATTGTTTGTTCATTTATACAGAGAAGTCTCGCATCAAGCTTTTTAATTATCATACGACTAGTTGATATTAGTTGACCCGTGCATTCTTCTCTGGGTGTCAAACATTTTTGATGCAAAACGTTATCAATCAGTGAAAGGCTATATTTGATTGTGATTAAAAATCATAAGTTAGTCACTCAGAAACAATGTACCTTTCTATTAGTGAAAGACTTTTCAAAACTGTTTAAGTAGTTCCAAAGATTACTTCCTAAAACCAAACTTAGAAAGTTACGGATTAAATATTTGTGAGTTTGGGTGTAATATTGCCTCTTTGCAATATTACTAGCTAAGAAAGAAATATAACGATAAAAAATGGGGGTGGAGGGTATATTTTTCGCCTGAAAAATACTTTACATATGCTCAGAGATAATAAATATGCTAAATGAAATCATAAAAATCAGTCAAACAGTTTAGAAGGAGTTCCACAACAAACACTGTTACGAGATAGTCTCGAAAAATCCGAAACTTTAAAAAACACACACTTTTGAAAAAAGAACGATTCTTTCGCAAAGAAATGTCGGTTTTAAACTCCAACTACGTTCCACTTGGTGGAAGTGGCGGAAAATGTTTTTGGCACTTTCATAAAACGGTGGGTTGCACCACAAACTGACACTGGTTTAACTGTAAACAACCTTGGATACATTCCACCATACTCCGATTATAGTTTTCAATACCTGACCTTTGCAATCTTACTGGCTGCTTCGCTAATCCGTTTGAACATAGACTAAACGAAATTCGCCGAATCCTAATCCGCAAACGCCTGGTGCCACAATACGTATAATGGGACGGTTCAAAGGAATTAAATTATCTGTGTAACGTTCCGTGAATTTTCCAGTTGTTAAAAGAGACCGCTGTTCATAACGAAACCAAACGTAAGCATGAAATTAATTCATTCATTTCATACAATGAGGCTTATACGCGGTATTTTAGCTGGGTTCTCTTCTCTATTAATAGACAAGTGGTTGAGTTTTATTTTAGCTTCTTCCTTCATTTTCCGTAATTAACTGCCTTGTTTTACTTTATGACATTACTAGCTTTTGCACGCGGCTTTTTACGCGGTTTCATGAACTTACAGTATTAAAAATAATGGCATCTCGCTGGGAATGTCAGTTTGATGGCACTACAAGGTTGACACTGAGATTGGCTGCGTGGAATAAGTTTGTATGGTCTGCTGATACCTATTTGTTCCAGGTCTGGGTGTCTTGTTTAAGGTGAGTTTACATGTTTGGCAATGCATCCACGATATTTGAGTTATTCATAGTATAGAACAAAGGTTAAAAAAAAATCGAACCTGAGAGATTACGTTAACAGTAGGTATAATTAAGAGCGTGTAAGATGTAAATGTTGGGAACGGAACGATTATGGCGGTAAGTCCCCTCTTTGAGGCGTGGCTGGAAAGACCTCACGGCGTTCTCACCTTCTGCATCACGCAGGTTTTCACCAGACATGCGGAGATAACACCCGGGAGTTGCCACTGTGTGTATCGCCCGAAGGACACAGTGAAGCACGAGGTTGAGGCGTGCCGTATTTCTGAAAGGGAGGCTCGGCTCCGGTATGAAAGGCAACGAAGGAACGGAGTGGGATTTTTAGTCAGTAAACCCTCACTGCATTCGGGATTAAAACTTAGCAACTTGCGTTTTGTTCGAAATTTAACATGCTACCTACAACTTCGAGACACTGTTTTATCCCTTCGTCACATAATCTATTATCTCGTGTTTCAATCATTCATGTTATCAAGTAAAGCCCTACCATTGCCATTGAACTTGGTGTACAAACATACAAACCAATATCGGTTCAGGATCTTGAGCTCCGGTCATCCGTAAAGCAGATAAAGGCACGGCTAGCACTACTCGGACCCTAAACGCTTTACTGTAGTTGCTATCACGCTCTCTATCACTATAAAGATGTTGATTGGAAAACCGAATTGTCGACGCGCCGTGACCCGGAAACAATAAAAACTTTACGGGCGCGTTTCGAGCCACTCGGCTGGCGGGGCCCGCCGCTAGGTGGCGCTGCGGCCTGCTGTCCTTTTTACGAGCAGATTACGTGAAGATTAAATAAAAAACAGAATCCCCGAGCTCATCGCCATTTTTAAAAGGTTTCGTGTTTGTACTGGCTGTGGACGCTCGTAAAAGTTAGTTCAACTTTATTTACAGCTGAGTTTTGTCCGTGTGGGCTAAAGTGGTCGCTGTTGTTTTAAACTCTCGATATAGTTTGTTCTACATCTGTTTAAATAATTTATGGATTTTGTTCAGTGTTACTGCTGACCCGGTTGGCTACTTTTTATGGCATTGTCGGTATTGTTATCTGCTGAAACTCGGCGTTGAATGTTGTAGCGATTTCGTTGTAACTACTTACACAATTTATACGGTTGTAAACACAAACTATTTGATGTTACAGTACATGTAGACACATTTATTTATGTGGAAGTATATAACAGTATATATGTTCACGCGGGCCTTTGCGTGTTGGTGAATGTCACATGTCTTCGAAATTTTGATTCTAGGACATGTCGGTTTCCTCGCGATGTTTTCCTTCACCGTTTTGAGAGCAGTGGTAATGAAATAAATTACACAAAGTAATGCGCCTGGCAGGGTTTGAACCCGCGACCTACAACTTATAAGTCGGAGCCATTACCACTCGGCCACCACTGCTCTAATCTATATATATAAAAATGACCCCCGTTTTCCGTTGTCACGACTTGGCATGAAAACGGCTTGACCGATTTGGCTGATTTTTTTTTGTTGTGATTGTTATTGTGAGGAGAAGGTTCTTATGGAAAAAAAAAAATTAGGGTAGTGTAGGGTAGAGTAGGGTAGAGTAGGGTAGGGTAGAGTAGGGTAGGGTAGGGTAGGGTAGGGTAGAGTAGGGTAGAGTAGGGTAGGGTAGAGTAGGGTAGAGTAGGGTAGAGTAGGGTAGAGTAGGGTAGAGTAGAGTAGGGTAGAGTAGGGTAGAGTAGGGTAGAGTAGGGTAGAGTAGGGTAGAGTAGGGTAGAGTAGGGTAGAGTAGAGTAAGGTAGAGTAGGGTAGAGTAGGGTAGAGTAGGGTAGAGTAGGGTAGAGTAGGGTAGAGTAGTGTAGAGTAGGGTAGGGTAGAGTTGGGTATAGTAGGGTGAATTAGGGAAGAGCGGGAGCGAAGCCGCGCGGGCAAAAGCTAGTCCTTATATAAAAATAAAATAATATATACTATAAAAACATCCCTCACTGTATCTGTCTGTCTATTCGTGATAAACTCAAAAATTTATGAACAGATTTTTATCAATGGACAACGTGATTCATGAAAAAGGTATAGGTGTACAATACATACATATTATAGTCGAGAAAAGTTGACAATTTAAAATATTTCTATTGCCTATGCGAAGCTGTTGGTCGCTATTATTAAACCTATATGCTTAGAAAAATACTTACTAATATTTAATTTATTAGATCTATTATCCCGTGAACTTTATAGTTTGTAAAGAACGATTAAAAAGTACAGAAAAGAACTTCAAAGTTTTGAAACGGACTTATTTGAGATTTTCATGTCTGAAAATGAGGGATTTTTTACGCGGGTTGAACAAGCACTGCTGGTATAATTATTACGAAAGGCCTTACATTTTCCCGGTTCAAAAGTGGGCCTAGTGTAGAGTTTAAACAGCATTCTACAATGAAGTATGGCTGTTATCAAGCATGGTATCTAAATTGATGTTAGAAAAAGATAAAACTGTTTGTTTGTTTATATGTTTCTCTGGCAGTACAGAACCTACCATTGTGCAAAACTTTACGGTGCTAGTGTATTGTCATATCACTGGATACTTTTAGTAAAAAGACGTAATAATCAAGAATATTCGACATCTATCGGGATTTCGTGATATCGCTAGGGATTTCGTGAAATTCCTGATATTCTAATTTCAATGCGACAGCAGCGTATATAAACTAGCACAGCCAGTGACTTAACTCCCGAGAAAATGTTCATAAACCTTTAACATCCCTTAAATTTAATGCATATACTTGTAATAGGCCTTCTTCTGTATATTGTGTTTTTTTACTGTTACACCTGTATTTATAAAATAGATTAGCTGTAAGTTGTCTTAAAATTAATAAAATAAATAAAACATATTGTGAGGGTAGTTTTGAAAAACGAATTATGACAACCTTTATTATTCATTTTGATTATAATTTACACTTACTTTTTGCTTGCGTCATAAAAGGAATTTTTATGAGCAAAATTTCATGTGCCTAGTCCCAGTCGTTTCAGCTGTGCGTTAATATATCAGTCAGTAAATTTCTCTTTTTATATATAGGATAGAAGACAGGTTTATATACTTATGTGTTACTATGATGATAAGAAAAAAGAGTTCTTATACTCCTCTTTTAAAGACTGCAAGAGTTTGGAAGTCTCAAGTCATAATGTTTGATTATTTTTTACAAAAACTCTGATAAAAAGAAAACCAAATAACTACCTACATTTTAGCTACGTAAACTATCTGGCTCTATAAACATCTAATGTATATAGTTTTTCAATACACATGCTCATAAAGTGACTCTTATTGTACTGCATTCAGGTATATAACGCCACTTGTTACCAAACTGTGTCATTTTGATTACCATTACGCACTTGTGCTAAAATGTAGTTAAAACCTCTTTGTTCAACCCCTCCCCAGCCATAATTTTATTATACTTATTGTATCGGTATAGGCTCACGTCATCCACCACGAGGAAAAGAAAAAAAAAACAAAATGGGCGCGCATATGAAAACAGATTTTTACCCCCACAAAAGTTTACTAGTTTTACAGTTATTTTCTTCACAAGTGTATTTAAAAAACGTCGTATGATACAC
Organism: Mythimna lalbum; assembly: GCA_949319445.1. Lineage (NCBI taxonomy): Eukaryota > Metazoa > Arthropoda > Insecta > Lepidoptera > Noctuidae > Mythimna > Mythimna lalbum. The sequence continues at coordinate 14,890,882 of OX439346.1, read as the reverse complement.
GTGAGTAATCAATGATTATCGGCTCTCTTAAGACCCTCGTCATGGCTCGGGTCTAAATACCACCTCGACGGTAATCACTAACATTACACACTTATATCATAATGTACTATTATTTTTAAATATAGAAGCCCAGCCAGGTCTCCATCAAAGAAATAAAAAAAATGCGGTTATAGCTAAAATACGAATATTGCTCGATGAATTTATATTTCCAAAAGCGTTTAGGACGCAAATAACCGCCAGCAAAGGGCTCTGCTGCGAACGACACTATTTTATATTTCTCGTCACGGATCAACCCTTGCGATACGTGACTTTATGGAGGTAGCTGGAAACATACCAGTCGTGTACTATTGGATCATTGCAAAAAACCGGGACCTTGGCGCTGGCGTGCCCTCGATTCACTTTCGCGGGCCGACCGTCAGGCACCTGCGTTAATGAATGAAATCGCTTTATTGTAATTAATAAAACTGTTATGTAGTAATAAAGTGTAACAATATATATAGAAACTGTTATTACAAATTGTGAAAGTAACTCACTCTGTCTGTTTTGGCTGCTTCATGTCTTAACAGACTTCGACGAACATAGCACAAGGATAAACCAAGTTTATTACAATTATTTTTTTAGATGGGAAATCTTCCATTGATATCTTCCGCTCTTAGGCGGAGTAGGAAGGTGTGTCTGACTAAAATCACTCTTAGTTTCTTCGTTGCCTTTCATTCTAGGGTATGGTTTTCCTTTCAAAAGCGAACTCATGGCCCCAGTAGGCTTCGACCCTGCTGGTCCTCTATGGTTTTTCTGACATCTCATTGAGGACCGCGTGGAACACAATACGCTATCGACGGCTCGAGCTTGGTCCGGAAGGTTACCGAACAGCCAGACGGCGAGCTACTCATTGCTTGCCGTCTGCAAGCTTACGCCTGCGCTGTGCTCCTGGATCGCAAAGGACAAAGAAGGAAAAAATAGGTGTGGTTTAGTCAGTAAAAGTCTGTCACGCCCTTCCACTCCGCCTTAGAACTGGAGGAATCATTGGATGACCCCACCTTAAAAAAAATACTTAATTTGAAGATTTTGATGGGAAACCCCAACAATATTCCTCTTACTGAAGTCTCCAACTCTCCATGTTCGTAAGCGACTGGACTAATGAAGTAGCGGAAATTGCAATTTCCACAATGAGGAAGCATGCAGTGAACTTGACAAAGTTCTGTCTAAGTTATAAGTAGCTGACTTCACAAATTCTCTGTAGCTAATTTTAAATACTATACTCGGGCTGAATAATTACGTCTGACTAATGTAGTTCATTTAGCATGACCATAGCTACTAATTTAACTGCCTGAGTTTAACGTTTATGGTTGAAATATGCATGAATACTCATTAGCTAGCAGGGATGATAACTTATTTATCGCGCTATATTATGTTACTGCTAACTGAAAATATTGTAATACGTGGTACTAGTTTCCGTCGCGTGAAAGTAGAAAATATATAGCTTATGTTATCGGTGAAAGATTTTTTTAAACGATATAATAGTTTTCGAGTTTAATCATTCACAAATAAAAAAAGCAACTTACAAAAATACAAATCTTTATAATATTGTTAGTAAGTATATGTATAGATACAGATCTAGCATTAATGCGTCATGCGTTCGATATTCAAAATTTCATGACAACACATACACACAAGCATAGACTAAGTTCTATTATTTCTTAATTCTCGCCGTTCCAAAGACAAAGAACCGTTTTTTTTTGTTGCCAAACACTTGCATATAACAAGACGATTGTGTGGCAAGGAGGAGGAGGGTGTATTAACCTCACATTATCGCAATATTTCGAGCTGCATCATGGCTGCCTCAAGGTTGTTAGCATTCAATACCAGTTCCGCGTCCACTCTGACATTGTAGTGCAAGTACGTGGCCTTTTTATGCTCACAAAATAGCTTCAACATTTTTATTGAGACGTAAACTTGGCTGCATTTTGATAACGTTCAATATTTTTGAACGAATGCATCGGGCAATGTTTGTAGACTTGACTGATTGCATTCGTCATCAATTTTAAGCTCCTCGTGAGTGTCATTTGTATCTAGAACTGAACAAATATCTATTTGATTGATTTTAGCACACATATCGATCACGGACTGCGTGAAATCCAATGAATATCAATTGAAAACTCAAACCAAGCGTGAGAAGCCGGATACTAGATATTGAAGCCTCTGAAAACCATTCAGTGCACTATTTTAATCAATGACTAAAGCAATTTTAAAACTACACATAATTGTTAGTTTGAAATACAACTGTTTAAAACCAATCTAATTTTTGTGCGATACGTTATCCAAAAAAATAATAAACGACATACGATATGAAACAAATGAAAAGGAAATAGATTTGATGAGATATACGCGAGGATGTATCCCAGCCGTAACCACTAACAAAGTCGTGTGAAACTAAAACAATGGACGTGAGATTAGAACCACGTACCCGAATAAACTAAATATGTAAATAATATTTATACGGGAAACACAATACAGTGGTGTATCAAGTTTTGCCGGAGGCACGACTGGCGTGCCGGAAATAACGCCATTATAAGTGACAAAGGTACGGAATTATTATGTTTACCAACAAATATTTTCATAATGAGTAATCTAAAGATTTATACAATGGAACTGCGGAATCCAATAAGTCAGTAACTTTTATCTGATAAGATTTGTTTTCTGTTGTTTAGTATTTTACTTTGAAACAAGCAACAATAGGATTTATAAAGATATTTTTAGGCCCTTCCTAAACTTTTTAATGCACCTCTTTCATGGTCGATACTCACTTAAAATCTTTGAAAGGAAAGAAATTATTTCGCTGAAAAGTTACAAGCGCACCTTGACCACAAAATGGATAGGTACAGAAGTCAATCTCATGTATGTACTTCACTTTTTATACCTACGATAGGCGATCGCGCTAGGGTCAGCGCGTTGCGCCGAACTGTACGAGTAAGACCGGGCGATTGAGCCGAGATATCTTGTTCGTTAGCGTTTTCTATGTGTGCGTTGCTCGAGCGAGCTTTGTATGTAGATTGTCTTTTGTACCTATCTGTTTTGTGCTTCGAGGTTATATTTAGAAATTCTCCTAGAGTTTGTAGAGGTCAGAAGGTTACCGTTCCTACGGGAAATCTGAAACTCTCCGAAGCACGGTACCTATGTAGGTATTTCCTAATGAGCGGACAAGGAAAACCGACTGACCAAAGCTGACCGTAAATTTCCGCTAGCAAAATACTACGATCATTAAAATTCTGTAATACGTGTACTGTATCCGGGTGCAATTATGATAAACTAGCTGCTCCCAGCGGCTTTGCCCGGGTGATAGCAGAAAATTATCCCAAGGGAACATACTTCCGGGATGAAAAGTATCCTATGTCCTATTCCAGGATTGAATTCCTATTGCCACGGTAGAGAAATTTAAATACCTTGGCTCCATGCTCACAACAGACGCCAACGTCGACGATGTGACGCATAGAATCAGTGTCGCCAGGCAAAAATGGCGGTAACTAACAGGTGTACTGTGCGACCCACGTATCCCAATAAAAAAAAAGGTTAAGGTGTGTAAAACTGCAGTCCGTCCAGCGCTACTGTATGGCTCCGAATGTTGGACAGCAAAAAAACCAACGAAATGAAGATGTTAAGATGGGCGGGGGGTGTGACTAGACTTGACAAAGTACGGAATGAACACATTCGGGGAAGCTTCAAAGTCGCACCAATCGCCGATAAGATGACTGAGAATCGCCTTCGTTGGTATGGACACGTCCAAAGACGTAGTGAGGACCACGTGGTCCAAATCGCCCTAAGCCTACCAGAACAAAAAAGAGGTAGAGGCCGCCTGCCATTGACCTGGTGGTCAAATATAGAGAGGGACCTCAAGAAAGCCCAGTTGCCAAAATTGACAACCCAAGACAGAGCCACTTGGCGCAGGACAGTGAGGAGACCCGACCCCAAATAATGGGACCAGGGAAGGAAGAAGAACACTCCTATTCCAGAACATGGTCTATCCGCGTACCAAGTTTCATCAAAATCGGTTCTGCCATTTAGGCGTGAAGACGTAACAAACGAACAAACAAACCCACTTTCGCTTTTATAATATTGAAAAGGATTGAGGTTTAGAAGGAGTGAGCTACACTTTATAAATACTACAGACTAAAACGAAGCTCTACAGCCTAATATTTTTTTTGAGTGTGGGAAATCGTCAAATAACTTATGCTGTTCTGGGTGGAGCGAAAGCGCAGTCTACCTGGGTCTGTACCCCTAACCAAGTTGATAATCTGCAATCGCTAACGCTAGTAGAAAACTTAAAATGTACAGAAATGACGTCATCTTAACGCTCAGTCACGTGGTTAGAACAAAAGAATCGGTGGCGTTGCCAGTTGGCCACACCACTTCGTGGTGGCGAAAAAAATACATTTGTTTTCTTGTCATGACTTTTTCTGACGACCTTTAGATTGAACTGTACTAGGGCACATTAAGATAAAGTTTAGATTCATAATGCGCTTGATTATCGCATTACAGTAAAGATTCTAAGAATTTTATTTCAAATAAATCATTTACAGGCAGTTTTGAAATATCAAGAAGTCAGTCAGTAAGAAAAAAATGATGCTAATTGCACATTCCAAAGCGTAGATCTCTATGGATAAGAATGTGAAAGAAACTCTATGGACACTCTTTCCAATCATGTTATGTAATTACAATATCCCTGTTACATTTTTCTCGTCTCTACTTATGATGATTACTTTAAAAGGTAATCGGTTGTCTTGGTATGGTCATGTGAAGAGGAGGGATGAATCGCATATTACTAAAAGAGTTCTGAGTATACCTCTCCATCCATCCAACATCCAACATAGATGGATGGAGAGGGAGAGGAAGGCCGAAGAAAAGATGAATGGATTGTGTGAAAACGTGTTGCGCCGACCCTAAGTAATGTGGGATAAGGGCAGAAAGAAAAACGAGAAGAAGACTTAACTCTGTGTTTTTTTGTTAAAATAATTATCATTTGATGCTATGATTTACAGATTTATCAGCTATTTAATTAATACGATTTAACCGAAATATCCCTTTACTTTTTAACAGGCGACATCTGGCCCGTTTTACTAAACTGTTTCGGGCGAATCTACCCATGCACATTTTAAAATGTTGACATCTGGGCAGTTTATGCGTGGGCGAGATGTCCCATAACCCAAATAATAATAATAATCCCAAATCACCTTCTTCAAAGTTTAAAATTATTAGACCTAAAAGAAACACTATACATAACGCTGCAAAAGACTGCGATTTTAAATACCTGTAGGATTTTTAGGAAGTTCATGTAGTTAGAAGAAAACGACTTAGGATCTCATCACACGGCATAAAATGTTACATACACGCTACATTTACTTGGCTTGGCCCGTAAATGTGGTCGACACCAGCTAAAGAGCCGAGAAAAGAAAATTTACCCGAAAATAATAATAATATTCGACAACTATCACACAACGCAATAAGTCACAAATAAGTCCAATAGTAACTTAAAAACCATAAAATCTATGCTCCATGGTACTCACATTTATAAGCTTTGAAAAAACTGCTTCTACATTATACAATAATATTATCCAATTAAAAAAAAATGCCAGCTTGATTGATGCCCTGGACTCGATTGAGAAGCGAGTGAAGCGAATCATCGGCAATGATGCACTTGTAGAGTCGAAGCTCCAAAGTCTTGAGCATCGCCGCCGAGTTGCTGGTCTGTCGGTTTCCTATCGTTTACATTTCGGGGAGTGTGCACTGAAATTGCACAATCTAATTCCACCAAGTCCGTTCCGTCGTCGGACTACAAGACGTACAGCGTTGCGGCACCGGTACATGGTGGACATTACACCCATACGCACAAAGCGTTTTGTGAACTCATTTATTGTGCGTGTAGAAGCAAGGAGTGGGATTCCCTGCCGGAGTGTATGTTTCCTGATAGCTACAACTTAGGGGTCTTTAAGTCCAGAGTGAACAGGTTACATCTAGGCAAGCGTGCTCTATCGTCGGCCACGTCATCGCGTACCATCAGGTGAAATGGTGGTCAAACGCGATACTATCTATATTATAGTGTACAAATAGTGTGCGTTTAATGTAAGATTTAAATTTCGTTTCGTTGAGTTCTAATATTAGGTCTTTACCTATGAAATTGCCGTTCTGCAGTACTGGCCATTTCAAATCAAAATAATTTTTGTTTGGCTAAGAATTCTAATTGCAAATTAATTTTATTTTAATTCATGAATCCCCAAGCGACCACCGGTGGCCGCGCATCTATTGTCTTACTATTGTGTCTCTAATTGACGGTATCTGAAGGGTTAAAAAAGGATTTTTTTTCCAAAAGTAGTCATTTGTTTATTGATTAGTGTTACATTTTCATCGCATTTCAATCTTTTTCGTCATCATGGATACGTTAAAAATTCGAGTAATTATGGAATATGAGTACCATCGTGGCAGCAACGCGGCACAAGCGGCACGCAACATCAACGACGTTTACGGAGCTAACACTACAAACCAACGCACCACCTGTTATTGGTTTGCTCGCTTTCGTTCTGGAAATGTCGACCTGAAAAATGAACCTCGCGGTCGTCCGAAGACTTGGTCGACAATGACGAATTAAAGGCGATTGTGGAAGCTGATGATACACAATCTACGGCTGAATTAGCAGCAACTTTCGACGTTAGCGTCAAAACAATATTGGTCCATTTGCGTCAAATTGGCAAGGTAAAAAAGCTTGACAAATGGGTGCCCCACGAACTCAATGATCGCCAGCGCGAAGTACGCGTCGAGACGTGCCTTGCACTACTCAACAGACACACAAATGAAGGAATTTTGAACCGCATTGTTACCTGCGATGAAAAATGGATTTTGTTTGATAACCGCAAGCGCTCAGCAAGTTGGTTGGATCCTGGTTCAGCACCTAAACAATGCCCTAAACAAAAACTTACCCCTTGAAAAGTGATGGTCACTGTTTGGTGGTCTAACGCCGGTGTGATTCATCACAGCTTCTTACCAAACGGGGTGAGCATTACTACAGATGTGTACTATGAAGAACTGAACACAATGATGGAGAAGCTGGCACATCTCCAACCAGCATTGATCAATCGCTCGTCTCCGCTGCTCCTGCACGACAACGCGCGACCTCATACTGCACAGCAGACGGTCTCCAAGTTGCAAGAACTGGGGTTGGAAGCTCTCCGTCATCCGCCCTACTCACCAGACCTTGCGCCTACAGACTACTACTTTTTCCAGAATTTGGATAACTTCTTGGTGGGAATAAAATTCAATACCCGAGAGGCAGTACAAAATGCCTTTGAAGAATTTGTTGCCTCCCGTCCAGCTGATTTCTTTAAGAAGGGCATCAATAAACTGCCACTGCGTTGGCAAAGATGCATTGATTGCATAGGTGATTACTTCGATTAATACAAATAAAATACATGAAAAAAATTCGTTTAAATTTTTTCATACAAAACGGCAATTTCATAGGTACGACACGACCTATTATTTGAGCAGGAATTTTATTTAACATTTCAAACAGTACCCAAATAATTTAAAACTTTAAACTGTAAAAACAGCTAGTTATAAGCTTTTCAGTAAACAAATAAAAACAATTTTAAAAGGTAAGTGCTCGTTTATTATAAATTCTGAAGAATTTAAAGGTAGAAGTGACTTTGTTTGAAAAACAAAGTTACAATCTGAGTGTGCTTTCTTGAGTTGATTGGCGGATCTGACTTATACTTGACTGGGTTGTATTCAACGTCTTTTTGATCTTTGGCACCGCCTCTGGCATCGTCAAGTGGATAGATGACAAGACTTGACTTCTTTTGCACATCAACCATATTTTTTTTCATATTTCGTTTATATTCAAGGTGTTCGAAATTTAAACTAAAAAATGTATTTTTTTTATATGGCAGATATGACATGGGTAAACTTTATACTATATTTGTATTTAGAAATAAGTCATCGGGTGAAATAGTGGTAAAACACGATCAATTTTTTTTGCTAGTCTATAGTGTCTCACAGCTGGACATAAGCGTTCCTCCATTCTTTCCAATGATCATGGTTCCTTGCTTTCTCATTCCAATTCTCATGGAAGCCATCCAGCTTTCCCCGCCATCTTCGTGGTCTGTCGCGGCCCCATGTCGTTTCCTCTGGGTACCAAATACCAATCCTGCGTTTTATGGGCGCACAGTTGGTTAGACATACGGCAGACATGTCCTGCCCAGTCCCATTTAACTTCGGCAGCCTTTTGAGCAGCATCAATGACTTACGTTTTGGAGCGCAGTAATGGTGCCTATACCATAAAAAAACGGTTAAACGCTATCCAAATCATACTATCTACAATGGTGTGGAACAATGGCGAAAATGTAAACAAGCAACAATCCATCGCAACGTTTTATGGTCTAAAAAATCGAAAGTTCAACAGATTAAATTGATGTCACATCGTAATGGCCACTAATTAGGACTAGCCGTCCACGGCAGCATTAATTATTTGTCGCAACGCAAGTGGTCGCAGCGCAACCAGTGCTGCACTGAATAAACAATGAAGCATAATGCTACTCCGACCCAATTATTGATAATTTGTAAACAGGTCCTTAATCAGAATTGAACATTGCCTCACCGTCGCTTCTTGAGGAATGTTCTTGTTGTTTCTGGTTTTCCTATTGTGTATCATGACTTGTTTGCTTTGAAAACAGTTTGAAATAGAGAAGAAGAATTGTCTACGACTTCCTTGAAGAAAGTAGTAAATTTTAATGGGCAAAAGCAGTTTTTAAAATAACACCACTCCTTTTAGTTTGGGTGTTTTTAATGTTGTATGGTTTTGGTCACGCATGTGGGATTGCTCAGCACACCTAACCCCCGCAAATGTCCATTTCATACAAGGATTTATTGTATTGCGTGGAATAGGTACCTACGCATGCAGGACGCGTTTTTCTTTTGCTTTTTTAAATTTTCTGCATGCGGAGCAAACAAGCACGATATTATAAGCACCCTTACAGCCTATATATGCACTTATAACCAAAACCTAATTAAAGCTATTTTGCACTTTTAGTATTCCGTACTTGAGTTGACAATAACAGAACACTTATGGTATCACTTTGATGTTTGTCTGTCAATATTTTTTCTCTAGAATGTGTGTGTTTGTGTGCTCATCACACAAACATTTGTTTTGGGTGGGAATCGAATCCACGACCTCCGGCTTAGCAGCCACGACCACTAAACACTAGAACAACAGGCCTGTCAATTAAAAAAAGTGGCACTATTTTTTTTTTGTTGTCAGGAAATTAATGAAGTACAGATCTAATTATGACTCTCTTTCCATTTATAACATTATTTATAGTTTATGCAAAAACTGAATATAACTACCACTACAGCTGTAACTATAGCTGGTGCAAATGCAAAACAACCCCTCAGTCGCCTGGATGACCCGGTGACTATGTATTTTTGCTGACATAACCAGCTTTGTGTTTTGGGTTTCGCATATACTAAAACAAATGTTGTATAACAACACTATTTATACCCTAACATCGAGTGACATGTTACTTTTTTGCAGAAAAATTGCATGGATCCAAGTGAATAGACTCCGGAAGCGAAATCGCGGAGGAAAGCTAGTGAACGATAAAGCTATAGATTTCATGAATTCAGTCAGGTCATTCTTGTCTTTATAAATCAATTTAACTGAAATGCTTTTCTCTATAGAATCTACGAGCACACTGAGTCATAATTCTGGCTTTAAAACGAATAATATTGAAAACTGTCCATTCCCTGTATCTTAGTAAAATTCTCTTTGAAATAACCGGAACGTTGGCGTTGACCGGAAAAAAATATATCATGGACAATTTTTACAATTCTCTTCATTCTTTTTTTTTTGCTTATTTTTTATATGAGAGAGTTACGTACCTTTTTGGAGAGATAGCTCTTTGAAACACAGAATCGGTTTTATATTTATTCATTTTACTTTCTCTACGTTTTTCAGGACTTTGTGGAAATTTTACCTGAAAAAGTGTATTTTCCTTAGCTTTATTAGTTATGTATTTTATATCCAATTACTTTTCTTTTGGTTTATATCTATCACATTCTCCTGCTTTGACGGACTTTTGCTGACTAAAATCAACCTATGTTCGTTCAGTCACCCTTTTCATGCCAAAGCTACGGTAACGAAAAAAATGGTGAAGGAACGTTAGAAAATACATTCATTCTTTTTCATAGATTTTTCTTTTCCTGACAAAATTATATATTTGATGTTTATTAGTGTATTATTTGGTTTTGTATATATGTATTATTATGACTTATTAGTATTACTTCTGATGTATGTGATATCCCTAAATCTTTCTTCTTTTCCAAAGGTTGTCTGTAAGAAATTACTCTATAAGACCTTCCTTTGTACACTGGTTTTTATAAATGTTGGTCCTGTATGTTGTTTATGCGGTGTACAATAAATAATATATAATAATAACTCTATCAAACAACTGTGCAGCCTAAATCTAAAGTACTTTGAATATATTCGGTGTCTTAAATCCGTTTTCATATAGGTAGAGCCTAACAGAATATTTTTTAGGAACCTTGCAAGTACTTATTATTTGAATAAAACCTACGCTTTTTTATTATGCAAAAGAAAAAACACAAAAGGTAACCTTCGACTTCAATCACAAAGAGGTAATAAAATATAAGAAACGCGGATTGAATTTATAGCAGTAGAAATGAAGTCTGCGGTTTGGGAATTGAAACTACCCAGTCTCCCTGAAAAGAGCGCGAAAGTTGAAGTTTACTTAACCATAGAGAAAATCCTTCATTATGAAATCTAAATTGAATAGAGAAATCCACTAAGTAATCATTCAGCTTTAGGTACTGCAAGCTATCGGTTTTCGGACAAAACTCACGGCCCGGCGAAAATTCAAATCGAGAACGCATAGTTACAGCCCAGGGATTATACGCCATAGACTATGTTAGTCGAAGTTAATGATTTGGGATCTTCTGTTTACCCAAAATATTAAATTGGGGATTTGAACGTGTGACTAAATCGTGCTGTTAAAATGAAGATAACATCCAGGGATAACAGGAGGTTATGTTTAATTAGAACGCAATTAGTACTAATGAGGTACTTGTTCAGTTAATATTTGCTGCTACTTTGGCTAACTACACAGAATAATGCTAAAACAATCAAATATTTCCGACTGCCTGAGGCGCACGCATATTACAACGATATGGGAATCGGAGAAACACACGCACAGTGTGCAAGTTGTGTGGCAATAGACATTTACCTTGCAACGCCTACCCATTCATTTGACAATTAGACCGTTTTTGTTGTTTCCGTTTTACACATAATAAAATGCTTGTGCAATGAGATATACCTTTCAAATAATTCACAAAGGCAAAGCACGGTCTTAAGTTAGAACTATCAAGACTCGAGTTCGGGTTTTCCTGTGAGGCTGTGTTGCATCTGTCTCTCTCTAACAGGCGGCTCGGTGGAGCTGTAAATTTTCCATCTCCTTCTAACTTGAGAAGGCTTGCGCGGAAAGAGAATGTGGGTAACGAACGACCTTTTGCCGTTATGGGCAAGCAGTGCGGCCCGTGCGTTCACCGGGAGCGGTTCATTCGGCTGCGGCCACACTACATCGCGCCGACAGTCTGACAAGCTGAAAAAAAAAATTACGTAAATATTACAACACTCACGCATTGATTATGAAACGTCTGTAACTGTAAGGCGAGTCCTGGACGTCCTACGTAATAGTGTGCATAGTGTCGCGTTCAGTTTGATTGTGCGATCCTGTTTGACCCTGGTGATTTTATTTTATTATATTGTTTTGTAACCCTCTCCCGTGGTGTTCATTGTATCGTCCATTTCTGTGTTTCTGTTGTGATTTATTTTTGTATCTTTGGATTGTCACTGGAGTTGTTGGTAAGTTCACGTATTGTTTTGTTTTTTAATTTTAATTTTTTAATTAGCTTTTTATGTTTTCTAGTACATGTTTATTCAAATTTGATTGATTATAAAAAATATATATTTTATTTAAAAATATTGCTTTTGACGTCATAACATGTGTTCAATAGAGTTGCTGCATGGATGTACGCTAACCAAGTAAAGTCAATTTATTGTACATTAAAATAGAAAGCTAAGTGTGGCACATGAGTTTTTGGTTATGTTACGCGGTCCCACAGCTGGGCAAAACTTGCAGCCTAGTCCCTCTTGTTTAGAATCATAGATAATTTAACTCTGTCATAAGATGGAATATTGTTTGGGAAATAAAACTTCTGGTGCAGTAAAAATAATGAAAATAATCAATTTATTTTCTCTACTATTCAGATTGAAATCTAAATGACTGCTAAAGTACCTAAATTAATATAAGATTAAGGCCACTAAATTGAGGTTACCGCTAACAAGAGGGTTTTTCTCATTTGGATCATTTCTGTAGTAGTTTGTGTAGCGATTTATTAGATCTTTTATGCAGATTACACATGAAAAGAGCATATTTACATACCACCTGGTTAATGTACCAGTTACAGATGCAAGTACCCAGAACAGAAAAGATCGTTGTGAAAAGCATTATTCCACTTGTGAGTTTCATACACAGATAACACGAAGTTGATAAGGGTGATATTATATAAAATTAAGGTTTGTACGCTCAAGAAATACGAAAAGAAGTATTATCCCACATCTACCGAAAGAAATAAGTTTGGCAATGATACAATAGGCGTGATCAGCCCCATTGAAGAGGAACAAGATCTATTTCGAGTTCTTTCTGAGGATTCGCCAATAGGAAACCCAATTATCCGGGTATTGATCTCAGGACCCCAATGATGAAGCAACTGTATTTGCAAATGTTGGTCCGACGAGGTCGTCGCCTAAATCGTTCTGATATTCAAGGTTTAATACTCGTATAAGGCTAGATACGTCTATTGTTTATTGATGGATGTGTGGTGTAACAAGAATGGATAAAGTGAGAAATGAGTATATTAGGGGAAGTTTGAAAGTGGCGCCAGTGACTGAAAAATTGAAAGGAAATCGTTTGTCGTGGTATGGTCATGTGAAAAGGAGGGACGAAACGCATGTTGCTAAAAAAGTTATAAGTTTACATGTGGATGGATGGCGGGGGAGAGGGAGGCCAAAGAAAAGATGGATGGATTGTGTGAGAAGTGATATGAAAGAAAAGGGAGTTAGTGATAGCGTAACGAGTGACAGGACAGAATGGAAGAAAAAAACGTGTTGCGCCGACCCCAAATAAAACGGGACAAGGGCAGGAAGATGATGATGATACGTCTATTGCTAATGTCTAAATGATCACGCAACATTTACTAAATATTATAAAGGCGAAAGTTTGGGAGTATGTGTATGTTTTGTTACTTCTTCACGCTTGAACGGCTGAACGGATTTGGATGAAATTTGGCATACGAGTAAACCATGTAAAAAATGTTCATCAGGTATTTTTATCTCTGGAATATGTACCCGTGGGACGATTTTCTACCTTCACGTGGATGAGGTCTTTAATAATTTCCATTTTTTATTATTTATCACCTGGCACATCTACATTATGGATCGCAATAAAGATTTGAGACATTATGTTGCTGGCAGCAGCTAGTAAATTGTAATTTTCACGTATAACACCGCGAAAATAAATTAAATAAAATGAAGAAAATCCAAAAGTATGTATAGGAAACGTCAAATACACATTTAGACATCGCTCAGCTCAGCAATAGCAAATAAGTACCACTTTGCTTTATGGATCACCGCCACAGACCACCAAAAGAGTAATAATTGGTGATTTTATGCTGCTTTTTATTACCAGCCAGGAGCAGTATGACAGCGCTGCCTCCCTTCCTCTTGACTCAGAATTTCTAGAGGAAAATGGGGCCTATACCAACCCACACTGGGCCCGCGTGGTGGATTACGTTCCACCTTCTAGAGAGGAGGCCTGAGTCCCAGCAGTGGGAACATTAAAAGGCTGATTAAGCTGTTATGTGTTATGGGGAATATTGAACAAACTACATATTTTCTCTCTTTCATCATTTACTTATAACATCTCTCACATTTGATTGAGACCTTAGAAATGAAAATGGCCCGTTGACCAAAAGAAAAATAAATCCGTAATGTAGAGCCTTTGGAGCGGAAACGACTCGGGCGACTGACGGCCGATTTTGGACAGGAGACAGCCTCTTTCCCGACGGTAGACGTTGGACTAGCTATAAGTATGCAATATCCCGATGGCCGATTCTGAATAGAAGGCAATAGGTAGGCTCTACCACAGTGGCTGACTCTGGACATAAGGTGATATGCAGGCTCTACCTTGGCGGCCGACTCTGAACAGAAGGCGACAGGCAGACCCTACCACGTAGGTCAACTTTGTACAGGTAATAGGCAGACCATAACCCAATGCCCGATTGTGGACAGGCTATATGCAGGATTTTACTCGACGGCCGAAGTTGAACCGACGACAGGCAGGCCACACCCCAACGGCCGACATGACTCTGACTCTGGGTAGGTTTTATTGTTCATGTTTCATGTTTTATTGTTCATTGTTACCAATACATGAAGAATGCCTTAAAACTATTACATTACCAATCAAACAATCAATCTTTAAATTTGTGAACAATAGTATTACAGTAAAGGTCTTACAAAAACATTTTAGTCGTACTTTATGTTACGGGGGGGTGTTAACAGTAACGGTAAAATTGACATTTAGTTGAGCTGCGGACCCCAAACTAGGCAGCGCCTGTATCTTGGGGACCGGAGTTGCGTTAACTTACATTTAGCTCTGGACATGCTGAATATTAAACTTGAAACTGGATATTTTTTTTTTTTTAAAGTAAAGTATATATCAGTCAGAATTAATTAAATGCCGGTAGCAGTCTGCCTACCGAGATAAAAGTAAAATAACATGAACAGATTATAATAAAACAAAACAATCAATAAAGATAAATGCCGGTAGCAGTCTGCCTACCGAGATAAAAGTAAAATAACATGAACAAATTAGAATAAAACAAAACAATCAATAAAGATAAACATAAAAAAAGAATAAAAAATGATAATGTGTTCCTAATTCTTAATTGTGTGTGTGAGTATGTTAAGGTAGGGTGAGTGTGATGGTGTATGTGTATGTATGTGTGTGTGGTAGTGTGTGTTTAGGTGTGCATGTAGGTGTTGTAAAGATGTGTTATTAGGTTAATATTTCCTCAGTTTCATTGTACGTCAGGGATAGAAGCCATCTTTTTGTCATCTTTTTACATGAATGGATGCTGAGAGCTTTGATGTCACAGCTCTTACTTATGTTGTTGTAGATGAGTATGTGTGAGTAAGAGGGGCATCGTCTGGCCAAAAGACTGTTTGCAGTGGGAAGAGGGACATGAAAGATGCGTTTTGACAGCAAACTTTGGTAGTCAGGTCTGTTTTTAATGGATTTGTGAGCATGCAGTGTGGCACTGAGGATAAAAAGTTGACGTACTCGGAGAACCGGGAATTTATCATACAGCAAATCTGTCGAGAACCTGAAGGGTTTCTTAAGTATGACTTTGATTACGGCTCTTTGTGCTCTTTCTATTCCAATTAGTGAGCTTTTTCCGGCTCCTCCCCAGACTGAAATTCCGTATTGGAGTACCGATTGGCACAGTCCGAGGTATATTATTCGGAGAATTTTAATTGGAGTACAATCTCGTAACTTCTTCATGACGTAAATTAGTTTTCTGACACGGCCAGCAAGCAATTGTATGTGGGGTTTAAAAGACAAAGTTTCATCGATAGTAATACCTAGATATTTAAGGAAGGGAACGCGGTCTATAGGAGTACAAGTACAGTTTGCGAGTGGTGGATTGAGGTCGTCGCAGCATGTGTGGAATTTAAGTGTTAGTTGATGGGGTGGACTAGAGGCCATGGTTTTGAAAAAAGTAATGAGCTTTGTTTTTTTTACGTTAAGGGTTAGCAGGTTTCTATTTAGAGTTTTAGAGATAGTAAGCAGTCCACTTTCACTAAACTTGTACACTTCTTCCCAGGTTTTGCCGTGAAATAAAATTGCTGTATCGTCTGCATACGATATTATTTCAGCATTTTGAAGAGGTGCATTAAGTATGTCGTTCATGTACAATATGAAAAGAGTCGGACCGAGAGTGCTGCCCTGAGGAATACCAAAATCTATAGGTAGTAACCCACTACAGTAGTCTCCTACCTTTACTAATTGCTGACGGCAAGATAAGTAGCTTTGAAACCAGCACAGCGCGTTTCCACGTATTCCTATACTTTCCAGTTTGGCCAAAAGAAGTTCAATTGATATAGTGTCGAACGCTTTGGCTAAGTCAAGAAAAACTGCCAAGACATGATCACCCTTTTCAACACTAGAAGCTATGGAGTTAGTCAATAATATGGCTGCGTGCTCGGTCGACTTGCCACTTCTAAACCCAAACTGTCTATCGGATAATAGATTATTTTCTTCCATAAAATTTACCAGTCGCTTATTTACAACTTTTTCGAGAAGTTTTGATAGAATACACAGAAGAGAGATAGGTCTGTAATTCTCCGGTTGTTCTTTAGGACCATTTTTATGAATTGGTCGTACACAGGCGACCTTCCAACAGTCTGGGAAAATGCCACTTTCTAAACTTAAGTTAAAAATATGAGAGAGCGGTTTTAATAATTTTTTTTTGAGAAAAATAATTAATCTGACACTAATTTCATCCAAACCGGCCGCACTGTCAATTTTAAGTTGATCAATAAATTTCTCTATTTCATCTTCATCCGTTGGACGGAAAAAGAAAGATTTTAAAGGAGTCTCGCGTGGTTTATATTTACTCACTAAGGATGCTTGAGTTTCGGATAATCGCGTCAGAATGAGGTCAGATAAATTTTTACCGAGGGATGTAAAATAATCATTACACCTATTGAGAGAGTCGATAGGATTCTGGGTGTTAGATAGCAACTGGGAGGAATCACTTTTTGCAGTATTTGAGTTGTGAATAGACTTGATGGTATCCCATAGTTTTTTAGCATTGCCTTGGTTTTTCATAATAAGTTGACTGTTATAGTCCCTTTTAAGATTGTGTAACAAGTTGTTGCAAAAATTTTTGTACCTGGTGTACACAAGGCGTCGCATCTCATCGTTTGGGTGTGCTCTTAAGTCTAGATGAAGTTTATCGCGGTGTCTCATGCACCTTATGAGTCCTGGTGTTATCCAGGGTTTAAGATTGTGCTTACTACGGCTGATAGTTATTTTACGCGAGTTTTTAGCGATAGAGCTAGAAATTGCTTCAATAAGTAAATTAACTGAAGTATTAGTGCAACAACTATTTAGGACGTTAGACCAATCTTTGCTCTTTATCTCTGCGGCAACTGCTTCTTCGTTAACTATGGTTTTCCACCGTTGCTTAGCTTTGGAATGAGTGTTCTTTTGTGCTATGGCAGCCATGATTATATCATGGTCTGTAACAGATGATTTCCCTACAATGCCTACAGATTTGAAGTTTGACTTGACAAAGATGTGATCGAGACAGTTGGGCCCTCTGGTAGGCTTGGTAATGGCTGGAAGAAGACCATGCGAGGCCATGAGACTAAGATATTCGGTGTGCTTAATGTTTGTGGTGGAATGAATATCGATATTAAGGTCGCCGGCTACTATGATGGTCGGGTATTTTTTTAATTGTGCAAGTACCGTGTCTAAAGATAACATGAAATTGTCTATATTTGAAAATGAGGGAGAACGGTATATTCCCAAGACGGCCACATTGTTGTCTATTATTGTAAGAAGATTGTCCGCTTCCGTGACTTCTATATCTAATACAGCCATATTCCGAGAGTTTTTTATATAGATAACGACACCTCCGTTCTTATTCTGTTGTGTGCATGTACGGCATGCGGAATAACCTGGTAGCGGATCTAGTATTGTTATGTCAGTTAACCAACACTCAGTTAAAACTACTACGTCAAATTCGGTATCAAGACGCTGGAAAGCTGTGTAAAAAATATCAAAATTGTGTTGATAACTCCTTATGTTCAGTGAGAGGATCTTTAAATCACTGGTGGTAGATAGAAGTTGTCTACAATCTTCTAATTGATTACTAGTGTAACACTGTATAGTAACATTTTCGTCGATATCCTGTATAATGTCAAGTAAAGCCATTTATGTAGCTATAAAAAAAATATATTTATTGAAGTCACTATTAATGTTGTTATTGTTACTATAAGTGTTACATGAGCACCAGAGTGTAGAAAATTATAAATGTTTGTCTGTATGTGTAAGTGAGCGTTGTTAGTTTTCTTGATGTAGACAGGGGTAGTTTGTGTGTATGATATGAAGGTGTTTGTGTGAGTGTTAATACGTTGTGGTGAAGTTATAAAGGAACACAGTATGTTTATAAATTGCACGGAACATACAAAATAAAATCTATTAATAAGAGGAATATAAGGTAATAATATAGAATTAAAAAATCTAAAATTAATGTGAGATCTAAAAGAGAAATGAGATCTAAAGGTATCATAAAATCTAAAAGTGAACGATATGAAAATTATAAAAAGTTTATACTGATTGTCATTGGGCAGGGTTGTCGTTTCCATATCGCAGGTCGGTTGATGTGAGTGCGAGCGGATTTTATCACTCTGGGGTCGCACCCAGGTAATGTTCCAAGTCTTCGTTGTGTCGTATGAGGATGGATGGGTTGCCTTCCTGCTTTCGAATAAGAATTGCCCCGTTTTTAATCCAGCAAAACTTATACCCGTGCTCCCTCGAAGCATGTTTGGTCGCTCGAAATAACTGCCTATTTCTTTGAGAGAGGCGTTCATTTATATAGATGTTCCTCGCTGCTCCAGCTATCTCAATGTCAGACGAAGAGAGGGTTCTTCTGACTTTAGCGGCCTTCAGGAATTCGTCGCGTTTAAAGCGGCGTATAAAACGTACAGCAAGTGTTCGCGGTGGACTGTCAGCTGAATCCTTAGAATGTTGTCGGCGTGGTCCAACTCTAGTCACAAAATCTAAATCTTGTTCTTCTATTGACACTCCTATTTTGTGAGCCAAGACGTGCACGATATGGAGCGCGTTTTCATTTTTGAGCTCGTTGATGCCGACTATTTCAAGTTCATTCCGTAGTGACGATTGCGCTTGATTGTCAAGCTGTTCATGAAGATTAGCGATGGTATTGTTGAGGGAGATTATTTCTTCTTCACGTTTCTCTAGGGTTTTTATTCTTGAGTCATATTCGTCGAGGCGCGTGTAACATTGTGTGAGGTGTTCAGTCAGGGATGTAATATGGGACTTTATATCTACCACGTCTCCTCGAAGTAATTTTATCTCGGAGCTAAGTGTACGTAAGATCTCTGAGTCCGTTGGCGTGGTTGAGGATGACTCAAGAGACGATGCTGAGTGGTAACAATCCGCAGAGCTGAGTGGCGTGACGTCCGCGTCGGTCGACTTCGACATCTCGGATACTGGAGTGCACGAGGGGGTAGCAACTCTTTTTAAAGCTTTATTTTGACATGTTGGACAGATCCAGCTCGACTTCATTTCACCTGTTAACTTGGCCTGGTTTCCAGCATTTGCACATACCAAGTGAAACAGAAGGTCGCATTTGACGCATTTTATATTCGATGATCTCAGCGCTTTGTTACAAGATGCACAGTTATTGGCCATTATTATTGTTTATTATTTACAATATTTGATAACAAAAATCGGTGGCACAAAATTCTTGGAAATTGAGCGGGCGCACCTGCGTCGGCCGCGGCGAGCTCTTCCCGGAAGCGCGAAAGGGATGAATTATTTTTATTCGGCGATCGCGGAGCGCGAAATTTCTTATTAGAATATGCACTGGACTATAACACTAGCACTTATTTAAATAAAGGTCAATATTATTTGAGATTATTTCTTTTAGTTCGGGAATAAAAATATATTTTTGCAAAACACGTCCACACTTTACAAGACTTACGACGCAACTCAAAGTGAAAAGCCTATTCATAGATTTTATTAGACGATTTTATTAGATCGCTCATTATATTATAAAAAAGACTCATATAGAGGTCGAACAAATGAGTATAAAATTCGAAACCATCAGGATTTATTTTTGTGAATTCATTTAATAGGTAGAATATTAATAAAATTTACGACTAAAGCTATTTAAATTCGTAGATAGAATGCACCCAATAACTTATACATCACCTTCAACAGGATGTTTAGGATTTTGCACCAAAACTTGCGATATTTATGGTAATGACACACCTACTCATTATGGTACATAAAAAGAAGTTTGGAAATCCCTGAATTTAAAATCTGATTTAGGTACCTATGTAAATAAGCAATGAGCTCAACCGAGTTACCTATAAACTTAACTTGAATTTATTATATAGGTATATGAGCTGAGGATTGTTAGAAAGAGGCCATGCCGCAAAAGGCAACTGAAGGAACTCGGGAACACGCCCTTTCTCTCCCACTCAGAGCGGGATAAATTATTTAATGATTTCTCGCTTCAAAATAAAAACGCCAGGTGTTTACAGATCAAATCAATTTTATTGTATTGTACGTAATTATTTGTAATTTAATGTAACACAAATAATCGCGATACTGCTGAATATTGTTTACTCAATAATTAATGAAAAATAAATATAATTTTTTCAAATCTCTGAATTTTGCAAACCTTTTATTATGTTTACTTGTTACGAACGTTGCTTTATTAAAACATTTTACAATACAATGAAACCGGTTCATTAATTAGGTCTAAAGAATTTTCATGTGAAATGGATTAATCACATAGTTTTTTTGTTAAAACCACGTTTATCATTCTTTAGAATAGGACTTTAAGTGCAAAATAGTAAATGCTTTTAGCACGACAAAGCCGCTGTAATTAATTAAAATTTAAAGTAAGAGAATAAATGAAATCAGTTTCAGTATGCTTTTAGTCTAATTTTATTGTGGTTGTATTGTTTTCACGAGAATAAACAGGATTGGAATTTAATCTTGGTAGGTATAAACGAACAGAACCGGTCACGATGGCGGCAGTTGGGGGAGGCCTATGTTGGACATAGGCCTTTCCCAAGTGTCGCAGTGGACGTCTTTTGGCTGAAATGATGATGAGGTAATACTTAAATTTACATTATGTTTATGTATATATGATAGTGCCAGACTTTTATTGACTAAAAACCCACTCCCGTTCCTTCGTTGCCCTTCGTACCGGGGCTGAGCTATCTTTTGAACTAGCCCTGGCCCCAATAGGCGTCGACTTAGCTGGGCCCCTTTTTTATAGTAGGGAAAATCATCCAATGACAACCCCCGCTCTTGGACGGAGCGATATATAGTGTCAGACTCTTACTGACTAAAAATCCACCCTGTTCCTTCTAGCCGTCGTACCGGGGCTCGAGCTCCCTTTCGGATAACCCTGGTCCCAGTAGGGTTCGGCCCAGCTGGGTTCGCTGCTCCTTAAAGTGTTGACATGTTCATGTCTAATTCAACCTAGCTCCTGAAGAACTCTCGGACGCACGACCTCTTTATTTGTTACAATTTAAGGCAGAATAAGATAATAAGACGATGTTGTAAGCTAAACGAATATTGGTCAACATTTTTTTTTCGATGAACAATGCCCTTCGTGTTCCAATCGACTGAGTTATTGTTTTTATAATTACGAGTAGTATTTGTTCTTCTGACAATGGATTCAATGTGATTCAATAGATTGAAAACAAAGATCATGTACAGTTAGTTCATTGTATTTTGCCAATTATTATACTTTAAAACAACTAGATACTTCGACGCCGGAGTTATTTGTAAAACACTAGCACCCTTCAGGACCATCATAGTTAGGCTCCATAAATAACAATATTTGTTCGGTGACTTTTAAAAATGTATCATATTTTAGTTCATCAGATTTTCATACAAAAATAAAAATATATAAACTAAACGTTTTAAATATTACGAAGTCTATGCATAGCAAGCGATAGTACAATAGCGGAGGGTAGCGGGATCGGGCGGCAAGGGTGCTTGATGCGCTTGCGTCACGTACACAGATGTAGGCAGGTAAAACAAAATACACAGAGCGTTGTTTGTGAACGGTGAAGGAAGACATCGTGAAGAAACCCGCATGTCCTGGAACCAAAAATTCGAAGACATGTGACAACCACCAATACTGGGCCCTCGCCGCGTGATGGAATATGGCCCATGACTTGAGTGAGTCCTAGCCGTGGGAATATTAAAAGGCTTATTAATCTATGCTATACTTATTGTTTGTTAAATTAATGCGTATGTTTTCTCTACATCATTATCAATCAATTCATCAAAGGTTTCACAACGTAATGACATAGTTATTTTTTATCTAATGATACGATACGTAACGCGTTATATTACACGCGTTAACTAGATCCGGTTGAAAATGACATTTTGATTCGTCATTGTCAAGTTCTGTTTAAGTTAGTTTCAAGGGAAATCGTGTTTTTGTTCAAGAACGTGCTTCGATCATAACTGCAGTACATTGAAAATGTAGTTTGTGTATTATTAGTATTGTGCGAGGATTTGATTCCCGCATAGAACAAATATTTGTATGGCCTTCAGATAGATGTTCCGGGTATATCAGTTGAAATGTTTGTAAAGACATTCACGATACAGGGGTAATTCTAGTGTGGGACAAAGTTTAATAAAAAAAAGATAAAAAAATGTAGGTATATAGAATACTAATCGTTCCGCTGTTTGAAAGCTGCAGGTTATTCGTGAGAGATATTTTTTTTAACCCGATTGCAGTGCCAGTGAACACAGGAAGGTTTCAGTCAGTGAAAATCTAACACAGGGAACACTCCCTGTGTTAGATTTTCCTCAATTTTCCTAGAGCGAGAAAAATTATTTGATGATTTCCCACCTCAAGAAAAATAGCCCCGTCGGTCATTTAGACGTTTTCAACTAGAGAGAACTTCACACATTTTACTACTTCAAGAATTGTAAAGCGTCGCATTCTTTTGCTAAGTATCTCCATTCCGCTCAAGTGGATACTAGCCGGTTCTCGATTCAATCTCGTTCACTTTGTCTGTTCTTTCTCTAACATTACACTTAATTACATTAGTCTCTGCTCACTTTTTTTCTGTTCGGTGGTCCTAATGATGACGAAATTAGATGCTTTTGTGTGAGTTTTCCGATGTATTTAATTCTACCAAATTGGTAGCTTTTATTTTATTTCTGCTTGTATATTATATTTCATTAGCTGACCCACTCTGACCTCGCACGGGTGCCCTTTATTCGTGACTGCTCTGTAATAAACAACATGGACCCATGGATAAATTATGTGTCTCCCTTTTCCAAGAAACACAGAACTCTATCCGTGGTATTAATTTTAAGTGTACTTAAAATATAGCCTATGTCATTCAGGAATAAAAACAGCTTTCTACCAGTGTATTTTTTTTTTTTGCAATCGGATCAATACTATTAGCGATAACCTATGTAGAACGTACACAAAAAAAAAAAATATAAAAAAAATCTTTACCTCTTTATAATATTACTGTAGAAGTGTAGATGTCACTCAGGAATAAAATAGCTTTAATAAGACCACTTTCAGTAATTACGTCCTACTACAGAATTTTAGAATCTGCACTCGGGAGTTCTCGCGCTGTGATCGGTCATGTTCAGCGCGTTAAATTCCTTCCAAGCAAGACCTGGTGAAGGTTGCGAGAAAGCGATGGATGCGAGACGTACAGGATCCTTCGTTGTGGCGATGCTTGGGGGAGGCCTATGTCCAGCAGTGGACGTTTTTTGCAGTGGACGGATGATGATGAGATAGTGTAGATTAACCCTTCAGATACCGTCAATTAGAGACACAATAGTAAGACAATAGATGCGCGGCCACCGGTGGTCGCTTGGGGATTCATGAATTAAGAGATTAGATAAGACAGTCGTTTTTCTCATAAATTTCTGGTAACATTCCACCTTCACACTAAACCCGTTGTAATAGGTAGGTACGTGTTGGTGATCCCTCACACTTCAGGCATCACCAGCACTAAGGCGTGTCAGGATTAACACCAATCTGTTTCCCGATTACAGTGTCAGTCAATCCTCACGTACCTATCTTCCAGTACCTAACTTGTACCTACAATATGTTACTAACATTCACATGTAACGAAAGAGATAGATCCAGAAGGTTAACTCCACACAACGGACAAATCGTACACACTAAAGGTAGGGACGTACGTATAAAGATTTGAAACCAATGCCGGTCGCTTGGTGTGCTTGCACTAGCTACACGTGAAGTATCTTTAAACTTGCGCTCCTTTCCAGAGAGGAATTGGTTCATTCATTGGTTGATTTTCTATCTTAAAAAAATCTCTGACCTAGAAGGGTGTCTGTGTGTGCGTGTCTTTTCACTCGATGTATGGAGTTGACATTTTATATCTGTCTACTTCGTGGTACCTACTGTATATTTAGACATATAACACTTGGATATACATATTTGTATATACAAGTGGTATATGATATAACGCTGTCAGCATGTTAGCCTTAGTCCTAAGGTACAATGCAGGTTGACATGACTTATCAGCGGGCCCTTTGTTCCGGCGAGTACGTGTTCTCCTACTAATTATAGGAAACGGATGTTAATCTAAATTAAGTAACTGCATGAAGATGATAATGGTGATTCAATCTAAATCTAATTATGTGGGCTTTAAGTTTGAAATAAAGAAAGACACAAATATAGAAATACTGAAAGAAGGAAATGACGGACCTAGAAAGAAAAAATTAAAGAAGGAAAGGACGAAAATAAGGAAGAAAGAAAGAAAGAAGGAAAGGACGGAACTAAGAAATGAAGAACGAAAGAAAAAAAGGAAGAAAGAAAAGAACGAAAGAAAAAAAGAAAGAAGGAAATGACGGAACGAAGAAAGAAAGAAATATTTATTTGTACCACACGCACAACTTAATAAAACCAATAATAAATAGTAACCAATATTAATAAATAAACAAGAAAAAAACAATTAACCTCAGCATAAATGCTACGATATTTAAATCAATAAATAACATAGCGCTGGTATTGTGGTAGAGCCCTTTGTGATAACATAGAATATTGGTAGTCTTTTCAATAAAAGAGACTTTTCTAAAAAAAATCTCAATCCTTTCCACATTTGCTAGAATAAGAAGATAGACACAGATTTTTCATAGAAAACAAAGCTTATGTTTCTAAGTAGGTAATAAATAATAAATTAGAACGTCATACAACACATAAGGTTATATAGAAAACAACAGCTGGGTGTCATGACATTGAAGAAACAGAGGAGTGGGCAGAAATATAAGATTCTCTATTCGAGTGACTCACAATACTCACTATTGGAAACTTAACCGAGGTCGGTCAACATCCGCCTCCAATGCACTATACACATAACTTTTCATTACACAACCGTTTGTTTATAATGTAGGTTTCTACGCACAACGCACAACGCACTAATCAAGCAAAGAGATCACGTAAAGAACTAAAGCCTCGAAAAAAGTGAGGATAAATGTGGTGACTACACTTACGTGCAAGTTTTACGAATCATTTTTCTGTATGTTTAAAGGTACGAATGTATCTTAGCGCTGCTATCTAACGTGAAAGTCATTGTCTGTGTCTTCTGTGAAATAGTACATTATGATATAAGTGTGTAATGTAAGTGATTACCGTTGAGGCGGTATTTAGACCCGAGCCATGGCGAGGGTCTTAAGAGAGCCGAGAATAGTAATAATTAATTACTCACGCGTATCATATGACGTTTTTCAATACACTTGTGAAGAAAATAACTGTAAAACTAGTAAACTTTGTGGCGGTAAAAATCTGTTTTCATCTGCACGCCCATTTTTTTTTTTTTTGATACGATAAATATAATAAAATTATGGCAGGGCAGAGGTTGAACAAAAAGGTTTTAACTACATTATAGCACTAGTGCGTAATGGTAATTAAAATGTCAGTTTGGTAACAAGTGCCGTAAAGAAAATAAAGAATATATAATAAATAAATAAATATATATCTAAGTGCAGTGCAATAAGTTTCTGAGCAAGTGTATTGAACTTTTTTAAAGGTGGGAAATCATCTAATGACTTCTTTCGCTCTGAGGCAAAGCAGGAGGGCGTGTCAGACTTTTACTGACTGAAACCATCAGCTATGTTCCTCCTTCATCTTGCTTTCCAAAGCCCCGGGTTTTCCTTTCAAAATCGAACGCATGGCTCCTATAGGCTTTGACACTGCTGACAAAACCGCATCTTTCTTTTTGCGTGTCTATTCTCATTTAATCTACCAATAGTAAGGACATATTTTAACGTGTACAACAAATGTACTGCTACATACCTTAAAATTCTCATCTAATTTAATTAATTTTACCGCAATTAAATTAAATTTAGTTTTTTCTCGAATTCGCAGACTCATTGTTTTGGCACGCGACTGTAATATGTACAGTTGTAATCAAAATTCAGTACGAGGTATTCCGATAACGGTTGTTTCAGCTCTTAATTGCAAATTAGTTGAGGAACTAACATCAATTCTCTTCTATTTAGTGGAATTAAAGCCAATTTCCGAGTTGACGCAAATAGCTCCTCGACGGGATAACTTTACTTGGATAACATTAAACTTGCAATTTTCGCGTTGATACTCAACTAGTTGAGACACCTGCTTTTACGCGACCTTGGAAACATAAATTTAGTACCTGCGTCATTTTACAGCGAAGATAAAATTTACAATGGCAATATGTTAGGATAATGAGAACATCATTATCCAGAGTTGCCAGTTGCTTGTCAGATTTTGGCATCTGAAGGTTTTGAGTCTTTTAACGAGGATGAATTGATTGTTGCATTTAATAAAATACAAATACATTAGACATGCCAGGACATCAGGAGTCGCAGGTTGAATCCGGTCACTGTAGGCGTGGACTTATGGACGGCGAGCAGTGAATAGCTCGCCGTCTAGAAAAGACCAGGCTCGGATCGATGGCACATTATAATATGTTCTACGCGCGCCTCAAAGAGATGTCAGCAACATTGGCGGTGCTTAACAGGGCCGATATCTGCAAAGGCTGCGGGATTGTTCGATAAAGTTACGGTGGCCCTCGAAAAAGCAACTGAAGGAACACATGGAGGTTTTAGTCAGTAAAAGTCTGACCGGAAAATTCATGGTTTCTAATGTGAAAAAAGCGAATAATACAACAACAATTAAGTAGTTTCAGATTTCAGAAGTAGTTGTTCTGACATTAGGCATCAGGAAAAATAAAACGTGTCATGTAAACAGTTACAGATCGTAATCAATGACTACAAAAGGCAATTTGTTAAATGTACAAAAGATAAGAACATAAATTAGTAATAAAAGCTAAACGTAGAGTTACGTGACCATGTATTTTTTATTTGTTCGCTAAAGTTGGGTGTACAATGTACACTGGGCACAAAAGTTCCGCCATGTTTGTTTCCCGCAAGGCTTGTAGTTGTGGGTAAACAGATATAGCTTTTATTCTATAGTGAATCCAGTATTTACAGCTTAGCCACGAGCGACAAATATTGTTGAGAGTTTGTCACCCTCACTGAGAAATAAAATATATCTACCTACATGCGTTTGATGTTTTGAGTGTCGTTTCGAATATCAATATCGTTCTCTCTCACTTCAATATAAAACTACAAAATCTTCCTTTGTAGACAGAATTTTATTTTTACTGATTTGTATATGCACATTTACCGGGTGATTCTGTGTAAAAAGACACTTACAGTAAGTCTAACTAATTAAATAGATTAAAAACCATTAAACATTAAATTACGAAAATAAAATTAGAATACAATGTCTAAATTTAAAATAAATTAAAATCATATTATTATTGACTAAAAAGTGCATTTAAACTGAATCATATTAATCGCAATTAAATTAAATTACATTACACTAAAAATAATCGAACAATATTTTAAAAATGTAACTTAATTCAATTAAATTACACTTAAATATAGATTATTAAATTTATAATGGAATTGAAAGAGTGTAATGGAAGCTTAATGTTTTATTTCTTTAATTTAATAAATAACCTTCAGATATTATATTTCATTTTGATAGACGGACACCTTTTATGGATAACTGTTTATAAGTCCCCGCAAAGACAAGATAAACACGCGACCTTGTCTACTGTAATTAGTATGTAATAGACACTTATTCCCTTGGAGAAGATATGCCACGACAATGACGCAACGTGTCTGTGCCTTCGATGTGATTGCATAAGGTCGTTCAGTGACACAACTTTGTCTTAGCAATAAGGTTTTAAATTCCTTCGGGTGTATGTCATATAAACAGGTCGAGAGTGAGTCAGACACAGCGCGACGGTGATACGTGCACGCACTTTGCCTTCATTTTTTGGAATTTTTGTTAAGTTTTTCGGCGAATTTCACCAGATAAACGTCATTGTCATATAAGCATTGGTGCTCTCGTGGTAACGGCCCTGACTTACGAGTCCTACATCAGAGATTTAAACCCAGGCAAGTACTTCACTTTGTGTAGTCTATTACATCACTACTGTCCTCAAAACGATGAAGGAACACATCGTGAGGAAACCGGCATGTCTTAGAACAAAGAAATCGAATATACCTATGTGACATCCACCAACTCCCACTGGGCCCGCGTGGAGGATTACACCCCTATCCTTCTATTAGAGAGGAGGCCTGAGTCCCAGAAGTGGGGACATTATAATGATTATTCTAAACATCATCGGCACATTTGAAACTGCGTTCAAGAGTAATCAATACCACCATAGCTTTAAACGTTGTTTAAATGTACTGGTCGCGTTCAATTTAATCGATGAAATCCGCTTCTATCCAGTCCTTCACCACATTTTAAAGGACATACTAAATTCGCTTCGTTGCCGAATATTTTTCCAGCAAATAATCTGCGGTCACTGTTAAATTTATTGCCATCCGTGCGAGAATAGATGGTTTTTATCTACAACAAAAACTCTATATGTATACCTACTAGTGATTCACAATTTCCCTTTATAGTAAAGTTCGGTTAAACAATCCGTTGTATTTACTGTTACTTACGTGATCGATTCGGGTTTTGGAAAATCATTCCGAATTAGTTTGAACTTTTTAAGGTTATTTGAATATAACTGGCCACTTTAAACACACCAACCAACACATAATTTTGTAATTAGCTAAACAATTCAAAAACAATAAGTTATTTCAGCTGCACGATAGTAGAAAACTGTACCAAGGGAACCTATTTTCGTATTAAAACGTAAACTATGCGCTATTCCAGAACATGATCTACCTATGTGCCAAATTTCATCCAAATCCATACAGCTATTCGTGCGTAAAAAAGTAAACAAACATACACTCAAGAGTCAATAAGTGGTTTATAGGTAAGCATGATCCATCGTCGACCACATCAACGCTTACCATCAGGTGAGATAGCAGACAAACGCAAGCCTATCAATAATAACAACAACAATAAACTGCTCAGTTTGAGCGGATCCTAAGTGGAAACTTAGCTGTCTGACGCCAGCTGAGCGGAGCGAAGATTTCACTACGCACGCGATACGTCGCGAAAGTCACAAATAACTCTGGAACAGTCGGAACCAATTAGTCAGTAAATAGGTCTACCACAATAGAATGTACGTCGCGACTAATACATCATATTTCTCGTCACGTATTAGGTTACCGTTCCTTTGTTACGTGAGCCACTTTCAGTCACTGAATAGAGCCGAAGGACAGGGATGTGAGCTGAATATGATTAATAATAACTTACGCATAAATATTAACTGTGAATGGTTTGATTGGAGTTGTGTATAGAACATAATATAAGTACAAAAGTAAATCTACATACAAAGCGTGCTCGAGCAACGCACACATAGACACCGCTCACGGACACGATATCTTGGAGCGCCTCGGCCCGTTCATCGAACAGTTCCGGCTCAAACGCTCATTAGTGTGCGTGCACCGAGTGTAGGTATAAAAAGTGAAGTACATACATGAGATTGTCTTCTGTACCTATCTATTTTGTGGTATAGGCGTTTCTCAATGTCCGTTTATATGGAACGCGGTACACTTAGTGGCGCTCGTAAATAAAAATGACCCAGCTATCGATTGCTCTAGAAGTGTTCCAACTATGTTGGACGAAGTGTATAAAATATACGATGCACTTAAGGTGCGTACTTAAACTGAATCTTAGTACCAGCACCACTGTTACAACAGTTTGAAGAATGTTGACTTACATTCCTCATTGCTTTGAAATACAGATTTAATAAAACAGTATTTCAGAATAAAATATTCCTTTAATATTCGCATCTCACTTAGGTTTATTTTAGGCAAACTTGATTTAGTTAGCCTTGGTTTCTTTTGAACTGGCGTCAGAAACATTTCTCTGACTGTGAGAACCTAAAGTATCAAAGAGAAATAAAGATGAAATATTCAAAGTTGTAGAATTACATCATACTAATATTATAGAGAGGAAAGTTTGTATATACACATTATGTAGGTATATGTGTATATGTTTTTGCGTGTATGTATGTTTTTCGATCACGCTCAAAGGTCTTGACAGATTTTGATGACATAAGTATTATTATCTATGGGTAGACCATGTCGTGAAATAGAACATTTTGTTCCGGGGGTATGTTCCCTTGAAATTATTCTCTACTTTCATGCAGGCGATGCCGTAGAAAGAAGTTAGTTAGTAATAAATGGACGCGTATATTCAAAGAGTATAACAAACAACAATTTCAAATTTATTCGTATAGTTGCCTAAATATTAAACAGAGTGCGTAATTTATACAAAGAATAATGTAAAAATGTGTTTTACACGTTCCACTAAGTAAGCTAAGTTAATGTATGTAAAATTATAACTCGGCCTTTATACGGAGCTACTTATAAAACAAACAAGAATTACAATTGTAAGGGAGTCTAATAAATTGCGCTGTTCATATCCCCACAAATAAGAGGCCAGTGTATGTTTGTGTGTCGTGTTATATGCTGGATACAGTTGCTTTTTTCGCGTTAGACCCAATCGACCAATTCACGTGTTTGTCATTCGGGAATAGACTTTTTTTTCCCTATTTTTTATCCCAACTAAATGTTAAATCCGGTTTACAAAAACACGGCAGGATTTTTTCAAATTCATCAAGATTTTTCCATTTCCGAAAAAAAAATGGCACATTTTGTTGAGAGAAAATTGGTATACTTTTTTTGGAGAAAATGTTACAGTTTTCGCTTAGAAAATCGAATAAGGGGTAGTCTCTTTAGCGGAGGTCTCTGTGTACATTAGATGTGGTGCGTCGTCTTTGACACCGTTTATGTATTCAATCCGTCTAATCTGCCTGGGATAGTCCGAGAGTAACATGCCTTTGAGACTTTGTTCTCTCTCGAAGAAGCTAAGAACATCAAAGTGGCTAGTGGAGTGAGCAAGCTCCCGTTGGATATTATATTTCCGTGACAGCTGCACTGTATTACAATTCACAGTATCTTTATCAGAGCAGAGGAAATGTTCTAACTGAACTGTGTTAAGTAAATGCAAGTACCTTGCTATGTAGTAATTACACTATAAAGAGGTAATTTGTTTTTTTTTTTTGTTCGTAGGAGGTAATCTCTGTGAGTACTGATTGCTAAATTTTTTTTACCGATAGAAAGCTGCTTTATTCCTAAGGGACATAGGTTATATTTTATGTATGCGAGTGGCCATCCGTTCTGCGAGCAATGTGCTCGTGCCGTTGGCGATGGCCGTTGGGGCCGAAAATTTCTGGAATGGCGACTACGTACCGAAAGACGTAGCGTTGGAAGGCCTCCTACAAGGTGGGCCGATGACCTGGTAAGGGTTGTGGGAATCCAATGGATGCGAGACGCACAGGACCGTTCATTGTGGCGGCACTTGGGCCTATGTGCAACAGTAGTCGTCTTTCAGCTGAAATAATGATGATGATGACGCGAGTGGCACCGCGGAAAAAGCTAGTATAATTTAACGAGTAGAACCAGCCTATATTACAATGACGTAATAATAGGTTTAGAATTTGTTTAACTACCGTCATTGTTGCTACTAAATGAGCGTGAACTCTACTCAGCCCTTCGAGATATATAGGCATGAAGTTAATACATATTCGTTTTAATCTAAGATAAAAAGGTTTATTAATCCACGAGTACCACTGGCCTTTTGTCAGTTCATTATTGAATTTCCATTACACTCAGTTATCTGATTTTCAATCAGACCTGCTGAAAGAGATAAAAACATTAAATTAAAAAGTCTTTATTAAGTTTATATTTATAAAGATTTCATACATAAAGCTGTCATTATCTACATTATATTAAAAGGAGAAACTGAATGAGTGACATATCAACGCACAGCCGAAACTACTGGGCTTAGGAACGTGAAATTTTGGGGCTCTTTGGTGATTATTATTTTTGAGGAATATTTTGAAACCATAAGAAAAAATAATTAAAAGACAGTTACCAAAAAAACTGTATTTATTTCATTAGTGGTCCCAAAATACTAATAAAAATAATTATTATTATTTTTACAGGTGGAACTTATGCCCGCGGTCCCGTTCCAAAGAGTCCCCTACAACTCAAATTTTGCACAAGGCTTTCTTTTAAAATGTAGGTACAGACTACGAAGAGGTTTTAGAAAATTAAGCTTTATGGGGGAGGGGGGTACAAAAAGGGAGATTCATTTGAATGTCTAATCTTCCTTCCTTCAAATATTCCTTTTGATAATTTATATGTAGATATATGAAAGTAACCTAAATAAATTTTAATGAAAATTCAAAACTTTTCCTGTAAAACGATTAAGGGAAAATCAAAGATATTATCGGAAAATTTAATTCCTTGGGTTATTTATTGGTATTTCTTTGGATAGATATTTGCTGCCCACATATGGGAGAAAGTACGAAATTCACGCGAACAAAGTCACGGGAATAGAGCTAGTCAATCATAAATCTAAAATTCTGAGAGCTATATTAACTTAATTTACCAACTGTGTATTAAACCTAATTAATACCAGTTCAGCAAACAACAATTAAAACTAAGTAAACAATAATTCCCGAGTGGTAAGACCCCGACTTACGAGTTGTAGGTCGCGGGTTCAAACCCAGCCAGGCGCATTACTTTGTGTAATTTATTTCATCCACAATGCTCCCAAAACGTTGAAGGAAAATATTGTGAGGAAACCGCCATGTCCTAGAACCCAAAAATTCGAGACATAATTATGACATTCACCAACCCGCATTACGCATTACGGCACATTCCCTCGCCTAGAGAGGTGTCAGGCCTCCTCTCTCGTCCCAACAGTGGAAACATTAGAAGGTATCAACATCATTTCAGCCGAAAGACGTCCACTGTTGGATATAGGTCTCCCCCAAGCGTCGCCACAATGAACAGTCCGGTACGTTTCGCATCCATCGGATTCTCGCAACCCTTACCAGGTCATCGGTCCACCTTGGGTTTTCCCAGGTCGACTATGCTAAACATTTAAGTTATATCTAGACTGCGTAAATTAAACTTTAGTGGTAACCGTTAATTAAGGTGGTGCATCACGACTCACATTTTCACTGTTTTTCATACAACCGCTCATAACTGATTATGACGTTATTACACACTTTTTATTAGATATTTTGGAAACACAGTATCTTTTGGATATTATCTAGGTTTCTAAAGAAACCAATTTCTAAATTTGTGTAAAACTAATCCAGTAAAACCTCTGAAAATTTCCTATTTTGTATGAACTTTGACACTTCATAATTTGCCTAAAAATTAAAAAAGTCACAAAAGTATTCCTCTAGAGACCTTGCAAATTTTATTAAGATTCTAAATGATGACAACTTTTTCCAAAAACTTTTAAAGGTTTAAAAAAACAGCTATTTCCTGGAGCAAGTTTTGTAAAATTTTTGAGTAAATCTCGGAATTACCGAATACTAACAGAGTTTCCAGGCGTTATCTCTCTTTTTTTGCGTTGCCTTTTCTTCAAACATCGCGTTGAATTGCATTAAATGAAGTAACAAGCTTTTAAACCATTTTCGATGTTTACTATAAGCGAGTGGAGAAGGACCCTCTTAAACAAAATTCCGTTAAAAAAAAATTACATTATTTTAATGGTTTTTTTTCCTTTTAAGAGTGGCTCGTCTTCACACAGTGTCATTGGCTCGATTCCAAGATGTCTCGCCAAGGTTCAAAGGCATGGAACAAGTATTTTTTGTCAGGGGTATAATGCTATCATTCTCCTTGAGATAAGGCAATAAACGCCACTTGAAAGCAAAGCTCATTTATTTACGGAAGACACTACAGTGGACTCCTTTTAAATTTCCCCGCAGAGGATTTGGTCCCACTCAATTATTTTTAAGCCGTATTCGGGGATAATGGGGCTAGTTCCAACGAGGACTTATTTAAATTGGCCTGCCCTTGATGGCCGTCACTTAACCTCTTATGACGAGAACAAAACGGTTATATGATTTGGGAATGTTTTGTTTTCTGATTTACTCCCCATTTGCGGAGCTCCTCTGTTATTTTTTTAAACAAGCCTTTGTGGCTCGGTATACATAAATAATTAATACTCGTCAAGACGAACCATACGAGCCCAAACTCGATGGGGTTGGGTCGTTTAACTACCAAGTTCCTATAACCTATCCTTCCGGTTCCATCATCAGATCAGCTCCATGTCATAATAATTTTGCATTATCATCTGATTTACACGTGCATGCAAAATTTCAGCTCAATCGGTAACCGGGAAGTGAGTCAAAAATTTGCAAGATTTCATTATAGACAAACATCGGGACAGGTGAAACTAAATAAAAGGTTATAATAAACTATGCCCTTCATTAGGAATTAAAGTAGAACTACACGACCCACACGTGTGCCACACACGCCAATCTGGGCGTGTCGGTCTCCGTACGTTTTATATGGAAACAAGACTTGTAGAGCTACACGTGATACAAGCAACGCGACGTCGTTCTACGTACAAATCAGGCGTGTTATACCTGTGCGTTGGTCTAATGTAGTTCTAGCTGTATTCCTGTATTGTGGGTGTGTTCACAAACATATAAAGTCACATACACAAGACACAGACCCGTAACGAATATCAGGTAGGCCATACAAATATTTGTTCCGAACGGGAATCGAAATCGCACACCACTGCGTCGACCGCACCGTTTAATGACAATGGAATGAATTTGGTACGGAGTAAACTTAAGTCCCAAGGAAGAACGTAAAGTTACGTCCAGTGGTGAAGCGTCAATGCCTCTTATAATTACCGATATATTTTTTAAAAGGATTTATATAATATCTTAGTTACTTTCCCGCATTCCAAAAACATTATTTCGTTTAAAGGTAAGACAATTGAGTCTCTGTTGAATTCCGCAAACCAAATATTCACTACCGCAGGAGCCCATTGGTCGGAATCGAACGTTTCCTTGAGATGCTTGCGAACGACCGACAGAGGGCGCACCCCTTCTTTTCCGCCCCGCGCCATCTTCAATACGTATGTTCACCCGCTCCGCAATAAAAATCCCATATCTGTTGAAAACCGGACAATTTTCGTGAAATAAGTGCATCTGCTGCCGTGAGACATTATAGACTTCGAGTGCAGTGTGTTTTTCACGAGTTCTGACCAGTCCACCGGTGGATGAAGGCTGATATTTCGCCGGCCGGCATCACACGCAACGACGACAAGCCCGGGAATAAGGTGATTTCCCGTCTCTCTGGATTCGCAAGGTACGTGGGCTCTCTTGTTGCAATAGATGTAGAGGATATTGGTTTCAGAAGGATCTTCAACAGAGATTTGATTTTTATAATTTTAAATCTACATACACCCGCATATTTTCGGGAGGTCTTAAAACCCCCACAGCTTCAGATGAGGCTATTTACACGCCTCATCATAATTATTTTGGTCCTTCGAGCCGGATCGGCAACCGCTCCCTAGTTAGATTTTCACGTAATATTTGGTGAAAATCATAAATTCAATACCGCATAATAGGTATAGGTTATAGATGTTTACGTAAACTTTTGGTAAACTAATCTTACCTACTTACTTACAAACCGCTCCGCTAATAACATAAACATAATTGACAATAGATTCTACGTAGGTTTTGGTAAATCTGTCAATATTGTTTCATAGAATTGAATGTATTACGTAATAATTGGTAAAGTTCATTCTATGTAGGTATACATAACTTAATATTTCACTTTGGTAGCACGTTCAATAAGGAGGTAGTTACCCATCACTTCGGCTTTGTGCGTATTAGTCATTTTTATTCAGATACCTCCACATAGTTGGTAGGTGCATTATTATTGTAAACCGCCTGATAAGTTTACCGCATATTTTTAAATATTGTTCTAGATATTAACTTAACAAAATGACTGATAAACAATTAAGGCCGGAAGATTTACTGACGATCCTTCATGAAAAGAAAGGATTGTTATTCAAACGCCTTAATCGATTATATGATTTATCGAAAAATATTTCGTCGTTCGATTCGAGAAATAATGAGAGTTTTATGACTGAATCGGAAACTATTGACGACATTCGTGTCAAATTTGAATCTTATGTCGATCAAATTAACCACATAAACATTAATCTGAAGCCTGGTTCGAGTCCCGACTATGCTTGTTTAGAATCCTTTGAAGATTTGTTTATTCATGTTAAGCGTATTAGGAATAAAATCAGTAGTAGTCAATCTCTGTTATCACAAAGTAGTAATTCGAAGACGCTGTTTGAACCGCTAAAAATAAAGTTGCCGCCTATCGCACTGCCATCTTTCGACGGGAAACCCGAGAATTGGCCTGTTTTCTACGAGTCATTCAAGTCGAATATTCATAACAACGATCAGCTGACTGACTCGCAGCGCGTGCAGTACTTAGTAGGTAGGCTTACACATAACGCGTTAAAGATTACAGCCGGTATTGTGCCGACGGCTGATACCTACTGTTTTCTATGGGACAGCTTAGTTAATAAATACCAGGATAAACGCACATTAGGTATACACTATTTAAATAATATATTAGATTTAAAAAGTTGTTTATGTAACGCAAATGGTCTCGATTCTTTCATTGAAACATTTAGTGCGAGTATTTCTGCCTTGAAACAGCTTGGGATTCCCGATCTGGCGGATTTTATTCTTTTACATTGTGCTATGAGAAAAATAGATTCACAGACTGGTCAATCATTTGAACTTTCCGTTCGTGATGTTGAAATTCCTACAACTAAGTTGTTGATTAGTTTTGTTCAAGATCAGGCTAAGATATTGGCACGCTCGAATTTATCTCATTCGAACGCGAAATGTAATTATAACAAACCTCATGGTTCCGCACCGCGTGACCCTCGCACGCAGACGAGAGCTTTTGTTGTGAGTGAGTCCCCTAACTTATCCGCTTCTACCGCGACTTCGGTCAGGAGCTGCGCGTATTGTAATGATGGCGCTCATGTTCAGTTGTATAACTGCGCTAAGTTTCAATCCGCGTTGACTCCTAGAACTAGGTTTGAGTTTATTAGATCCAAGCATGGTTGCGTAAATTGTCTGAGCACTTCGCACGGTTTGAGTAATTGTAGGTCGACCTCAGTTTGTAACGTGTGTAAAAAACGCCATCATACCTTATTACATTTTAATAACTATAATAAACAACCACATACAACTGATGTTAAACCGACGAATTGCAATGTCGCCGTCGCGGCTAGCCTGGCGGTGACACCGTCCGCTGCGCCTCTCGCTCATCCCCCGCCCCGCGCTGCGTCTTCGCTTGTGCCGCGCTCTTATTCTCATGGCCATAAGGTCGATATTCCCGCACCGGTGACCGTGTGTTGTTCGGATAATGTTTCTCAAACGTTTCCGACACATAACACGGCCGTGTTATTAGCTGCAGATACGAAGACTAAGTCGGCAATTCTGTTATCAACCGCTCAGGTCTATGCGCGCGCTAATAATAATAGTTCGGGCCATAAAACAATAGTCAGGTGTTTAATTGATAATGGTTCGCAAAATAATTTAATAACTACAGCTTGTTGTCGAAAACTCAACTTAGTAATAATTCCTTTGAGTAATTCTTTTGTCAAAGGAGTTGGTTCTGTCTCGCGGCCGATAATAGGTTATGTAAACTTAGATATCGAGTCTCGCGTATACTCGCATCAGAAATATACTATTCACGCGTTAGTAGTTGAGTGCATTACGGATCAGCTACCTTCGCACCATATTAAGTGGGATTGTCATGTAGACTTCCACTCGCTTCCGCTCGCTGATTTAAGCTGGAATATTCCAGGTGATATTGACTTAGTGTTAGGCGCTCAACTGTTTCCGTATATTTATTTGGGAAATAGGGTAGACTTAGGTTCACATGCGCCACCCGCATTATTAACCACATTCGGATATGTCCTTATGGGTGATTTTCCGCATAGTAAAGATAATTTGAATTTATCTAGCTCTTCTTTCACAGCACTCGCCCTTAATGATTTATTGCAAAAGTTCTGGGAATTGGAAGAAGTTGAAAATAAACGTTTTTTATCTCCCGAGGAGACCGAATGTGAGAATATTTTTTCCTCGACCGTGTCACGCGACGATGCGGGACGTTATACTGTCGCGTTACCTTTCAATAAGAATCCCGCCGAGTTAGGTAATTCCCGCACCGCCGCGTACCGTCGACTGGTTGCGCTGGAGAGAAAACTCCGCCAATCGCTGACGTTGCGTGAGAATTATAACGCAGTGATTCGGGAGTACATAGATAATGGTTACTTAAGTCAAGTCGACGAATCCGCCATTTCAGATGACGGGTACTACATCCCTCATCACGCTGTCGTTCGACCGGACAAACCGATGCCGCGCATTGTATTGGATGCGAGTGCTAGGACTCATACCGGTTTATCTTTAAATGATGTACTCCATAGTGGTCCAAATTTACAAACAGATTTGTTTCTTCTTTTAATCAATTTTAGATTATTCCCTATCGCTATAAATTCTGATATTAAGCAGATGTACTTACGAATTTGCATACCTGTTGAGCAGCGTAAGTACCTACGCATTTTGTTTCGATTCAGTGAGAACGATCCTGTGTTGACATTCGCTTTTAACCGCTTACCTTTCGGACTGAAGTCGAGTCCTTACATAGCTATGCGCACTGTGCGACAGCTGGCCTCGGACAGTCCGCATTATCCCGAAGCTGCTAAAGTAGCAGAGACCAGCTTGTATATGGATGATCTGGTCTATTCGGTGAATAACGAAGAGAACGCTATACAGTTGTCGCATGATCTCATAAAAATGTTTAAGTCGGGCGATTTTGACCTTATAAAATGGTGTAGTAATTCACCCGCGCTTTTAAACAGCCTACCTGATTCACATCGTAAGTCACTCGATTTCCACGAGGGCAATGATGTGTCCAGGGTTCTAGGTCTTTCATGGGAGCCTTCTCAGGATAAGTTCTTCTTCACTTCCACTCAAGTAGCCGAGAAATGTACTAAAAGAAATATACTCTCGATAGTTGCCCGCTTATTTGATGTTCTCGGTCTCGTCGCTCCAGTGATCTTTTATGCCAAGTTGCTCATCAAAGAGTTATGGCTGAGCAATATCGGATGGGATGATGTCGCTCCTGACGAAATCGTCAAAAGTTTTTCGCTTCTCATGCAAGAGTTTCCTTTGCTGGATTCCTTACGAATACCACGTCATGTGGGTGTTACCGATGACGGTAGTGTTCGCATAGTCGCATTCGCCGATGCCAGTATGGGTGGGTACGGTTGTGTCATTTATATACACTCGACGAGTCCGTCCGGCGTCGTAGTTCGTTTACTTTGTGCGAAGTCAAAGGTTTCACCTACCAAGGTCACAACTCTCGCACGTCTGGAGCTGTGCGCAGCTGTGCTCATGTCAAAGTTGGTGAAGACTGTTCGCGATACTTACTCTTCACGTGTTCCTATTGCAGGGATTTACGCCTTTTCAGACTCTACGATAGCTTTATCGTGGATTCATTCTTCTCCACACCGCTGGTCAGTCTTCGTCAGCAATAGAGTAGCTCAATGTCAGGAGAACTTGGGCTCTCAACATTTTTACCATGTAGCAGGTGTTGAGAATCCAAGCGACTGCCTATCTCGTGGCATACTTCCTTCACAGTTGGTGTCACATGAGCTTTGGTGGAGCGGCCCTTCTTGGCTTCGTTGTCTTCCGGAAGATTGGCCTGTCAAACCGTTCTGTCCCACCGACTGTGGGGAACTCCCCGAGCACAAGGCAAATGTCTTAACTGTGACCACGCAAGTAGAATTTCCTCTTCTTTGTCAACTTACGCAACGCACCTCATCATGGGATAAGCTGTTGCGCATCGTTTCATATATACTTAAATTCGTTAGACCGAAGGTTCATTGTGAACCCCGGTCTCCGCAGGGATTGTCAGCGGCGGAACGAGTTATGATCCGTGCTGTGCAATCTGTCCATTTCGCAGATGACATTAAGCTCATCAAATGTGGTAAATTGTTACCAAAGAAACTTAGAAGCCTGTCTGTCTTTCTAGATGAAGAGGGCATATTACGCATTGGGGGAAGACTTTCAAAGTCATACCTTCCTTTTGATGCTAAGCATCCCCTTTTACTTCCCAAACATGATCCTGTCGTGGATCTGATAATTCGTCATTACCATGTGATGAATTGTCACACTGGACCAGGGCTACTTATGTCTATTTTACGACAGCGATTTTGGATACTAGATGCCAGGACTGTCATTAGGTCCAAGTTGCGACAATGCAACACATGCTTTAGAGTTAATCCGACGCATCCCACTCCAATGATGGCGGACCTCCCTGAATACCGTGTGTCGGAATCAAAGGCATTTGTCCATACTGGAGTGGATTATGCTGGTCCCATACGCATAACTCTCACTCGTCGCAGAGGTCAACACGCTCAGAAGGCTTACATCTGCCTCTTTGTATGCTTGGTAACCAAGGCTGTCCATGTAGAATTAGTCTCTGAACTTACTACCGACGCCTTTTTAGCCGCGTTTAAACGTTTTATCTCGCGTCGAGGGCCAGTATCCTGTCTTTATGCGGATAACGCTACTAATTTCGTTGGGGCTAAAGCTCAACTAGATGAACTTTATAATTTCTTAATGAGGTCAAACCTCAATTCTTCTCTTATAAATGAGTTATCAACTCGCCGCATTAAGTGGAAAATGATTCCACCTCGCTCCCCACATTTTGGCGCCATGTGGGAAGCTAATATAAAAACATTAAAAACGCATCTTTATCGCGTGATTGGAAATCAACTTCTCACTTATGAAGAGTTCCAAACTGTACTCATCCAAATAGAGTGCATTATGAACTCACGCCCTCTGAGTGTGTTGTCTTCTGATCCGCATCCTGAAGTTATCACTCCCGCTCATTTTTTGATGTCGACTCCATTACAGTACTTGCCGGCAGCCGGTTTGTCTGGTCAGCGCTTAAATCTGTCCCAACGTAAACAGTTGTTAGATAGTATGGTGCAATCCTTCTGGAAGAAATGGCACTTAGAGTACCTGCATACGCTGCAAGTTAGGCAAAAATGGGCAACTCCGGACAAGCCTGTAGAAGTTGGAACTGTCGTACTCGTGGGACAGGACAACTCGCCTCCTCTATGTTGGCCATTAGGAGTTATAACTGAGGTTTATAAAGGGACCGACAATGTAGCTCGCGTTGCTATGGTGAGGACAAAGTTCGGTAATTTTAAACGCTCTGTCACAAAACTATATCCTATCCCAACGCAATAAAATTTCATTTTTAACTATACTCTTAGTTTTTTGTTAAGGTTTAGGATTAGTTTATTAAATAATTTTATTTTCCGCATTCAGTCATAAAGTTTGGACTTTTTGATCATGATTTAGGTCAGTGAATCTTCATAATTTCCACCTTTCCCTTTGAAAGCACTTGCGTCCTTCCAAGGGGGGGAGCATGGTGAAGCGTCAATGCCTCTTATAATTACCGATATATTTTTTAAAAGGATTTATATAATATCTTAGTTACTTTCCCGCATTCCAAAAACATTATTTCGTTTAAAGGTAAGACAATTGAGTCTCTGTTGAATTCCGCAAACCAAATATTCACTACCGCAGGAGCCCATTGGTCGGAATCGAACGTTTCCTTGAGATGCTTGCGAACGACCGACAGAGGGCGCACCCCTTCTTTTCCGC
The DNA here is from genome assembly GCA_949319445.1 of Mythimna lalbum. Classification (NCBI taxonomy): domain Eukaryota; kingdom Metazoa; phylum Arthropoda; class Insecta; order Lepidoptera; family Noctuidae; genus Mythimna; species Mythimna lalbum. The sequence continues at coordinate 14,848,857 of OX439346.1, read as the reverse complement.
CCCGCGCCATCTTCAATACGTATGTTCACCCGCTCCGCAATAAAAATCCCATATCTGTTGAAAACCGGACAATTTTCGTGAAATAAGTGCATCTGCTGCCGTGAGACATTATAGACTTCGAGTGCAGTGTGTTTTTCACGAGTTCTGACCAGTCCACCGGTGGATGAAGGCTGATATTTCGCCGGCCGGCATCACACGCAACGACGACAAGCCCGGGAATAAGGTGATTTCCCGTCTCTCTGGATTCGCAAGGTACGTGGGCTCTCTTGTTGCAATAGATGTAGAGGATATTGGTTTCAGAAGGATCTTCAACAGAGATTTGATTTTTATAATTTTAAATCTACATACACCCGCATATTTTCGGGAGGTCTTAAAACCCCCACAGCTTCAGATGAGGCTATTTACACGCCTCATCATCCAGAATAACCGACATTCACGCAGACGAAGCCGGTAGCAGAAGCTAGCATAGATAGTATACCAACAAGCAGAAATATTTTTTTAGTAAGGCTTCCAAATTTTCTTATTGTAAAAAAAAAGAATGTGGATGCACCACATCATCGCTTACCAACAGGTCAAGTGCGAGTCTAATAATAATAAAAATAAAAAACTGTTTTTAATAACCAGCTTGTGATTAAATGTGCTAAAAATAATTTTCTTTAAAATTCTATCTATCAACTTATAAACTTAACGTGATTACACAATTTGTATGATACAAAAACTTGTAAAAAACGTATATGTACCTTATTTTTTCTTCCTGTCAAAGCTACATCTGTCGTTGAAGATAAGTTCATAATTCATAAAAAAAATCACGATTCACCTTACATTAAAATTGGCAGACTTACTGTCCTCTTATCTTTCATCCTCACCGCTTTTCTCAGAAAAGACCCAATTTGAGAGCCGAACTTCTCAACACCACGGAGTCAAAAATATACATATTTTCCAGGAAAAAATTCCCAACAAATTAACAAGGGCAGTGACGAATCAAGACTGGTCATATTTATAACTAGCTTTTGACCGCTGTTTCACCCGTTTCATCCCCCTAGGGGAAAGTTTCGTAAAATCCGTTCTTAACGGATGTCTACACCCTATAAGGAACCTACCTGCCGTATTACAGTTTCTGAGATTTCGTAATTAATCAGTGAGTGGTATTTATATATGCTAAACCAAGCATACTATATATGCCCCAATTGGTAATGTGCCCCACGTGCAAAACTTTAAAATTTGGGGCTTATTTGAGCCGGTCTGAGCAAGTTTGCGTTATACAGTTTATGTCATTTTAAATGTATGTCTTATTTTAGCAAGTGGGGCACGTTACCGACTGGGGCACGTATGGCTGGATTACCCTATAGATTTATAATTGTAATAAGTTGAGGGTACGGGCCGCGGGGTAGCGGCGTATGTAAGAACACCTCCTCCCCCGACAGCATCTCGAATCTTTTTGTTTTGTTTGCGACATCGCCAATTCCCCCGAGGACATCAATCCGTCGTGTTCGGGATAAACTTGGCTCACTCTAAACATTAACTAAATTTTCTTCTGAAATAACGGCATACATACTGAAGAGCCGTGTTTTCGAAACCGACGTGCTCAATAATAAATAGTGTGAACCGAAACTGGTTTTTGCGACCAAAACCGAAACGGAATTTCGGCAAGTCTCAGTTTCTGCAGAAACCGAACCCGAAACTTCCTTACAAGGATCATGTTTTGAGGGAAAAATAAAGAAAACGTTATTATAGTCAATCAGTTTTTTAATGTATTTTAAATTCAGGTATTTATATTCGTTGACTATCATGAATTTTATTCCATTCGATTTTAGTTTGGAAATAGGTAAAACGAAATCCAAATACAAGCCAATCACGACATGATTAGGCGCGTAGACACGGCAAAATGTTTTCGTTGCTTACTTGCTTGGAAGAAATGAACGAGACCGATCACAGCGCGAGAACTCCCGAGAACAGATTCGGTTTCGGTCGTAGTTTTGGCAGGTTTGCCACCGAAACCGAAATTGAAATCAAAACTCTGTTTTAGCCGAAACTCGACCAAACCCCAAACCGAACCGAACGTTTGGTCGGGCACTAATAATAAATGTTATCTCATTTATAATGTTATCCTCTAAATACTAAAAATAGAGTACATACTCTATTTTTGGTAGGTACGCACGAACCAAGTCGGCTCGCCTAGAGATGTGCCATTGTCGGCAATATTTCCGAGAAGTGGCAATATTGTCGACAATATTGCCCTATGTATGAATACTGGTGGCAATATGGCCAACAATATTGCCCGAAGTATGAATATTGGTGGCAATTTTGCCAGCAAAATTCCCTCTTCGGGCATTATTGCCGGCAACGGCACATCTCTAGGCTTGCCTAATAACAATTCATAATATTGATGGAAACTCCGTGATGTCTGAATATATACATAACCTTTCACCTTCGCATTGTGGGGGATAACTGTGTATCTTATGTAATAATGAAATGGAAATCGAGGGTCCTAGGCATTGGATGTTGTAAGGAATTTGCGCAATTATGTGATCGAAGTTATTATTTGTGTAGCATATACAGTCTTTTTAATCTTCCCACTTCTGGGATTTGGAGAAGAAGCCCGTCCTTTCTAGGTGAGAGAATGGGCCATATGCCGCCATGCGGGCCCAGTGTGGGTTGGTGAATGTCACATGTCTTCAAATTTTTCATTTTAGAACGTTCCGGTTTTATATAATTAAATACACAAAGTAAGCCTGGCTGGAGTATGAATTACTGGAAAACGATGGTTTAGCAAACAGTAATCTGTCTAGTGATGCGTCGAATCTCCGCGTGAGAAAGTAACACTTGTGTTTCACAGATTTCTAATGCAAATATCAATAGTTGACGAACAAATACTTTCTAACTCGTCTGTTTACTTTCACTGCTAAATATGGAATCGGAAGCCCTAAAATATTTTGCATCGTTCGTAACATATTACAGTACATATATAAAACGCAACCATTACTGATTGACTGATCAGTAATAGTAGCGTTTCACAGATCTCAAACCACGGAACGGGCTGCTAAAATTTGGCACGCAAATAGTGGAACTTATGACCGCGACGTAGGCATGCACTAAAAAATGTTTTTTTTTTTATTTTACCCCTAAAAGGATGAAACAGGGGTCCAAAATTTCTATGGAGAAACTTACTTTGATGCAGGCGAAAGCGCTGGTAAAAGCTAGTTAATAATATCCAATAATCATGCAAATAATGTAATATTGTGGTTATTTGATACTATTATAATAGGTCTTTACCTATGAAATTACCGATTTTTGGAAAAGATTAATTTTGAATTGTTTTGGAATAACAAATCTCGTCCAAGTCCTCCAAAGATAGGAACTAGAGCCCCGGTGTGAAGCCTAGAAGGAACGGCGCGAGGTTTTTAGTCAGTAAGACTAACACCGTCTCCCGCTCCACCCAAGAGCGGGTTTCGTTAATGATGATTTTCCCCGTCGACAGAAAAAAAAAGTCCTCCAAAGACATCACAAGCCGATCCAAAGATATCACACATTTCGAAATAACCTGTTTAAAAAATGACAATTTTCTAGATGCGTAGCGTACGAATATTACTTTATATACCTATGAAGAATGAATGAGAATAAGAATGTCACAAATCTGAACCACAAAATATGTAGGTACAGAAGTCAATCTACATAAAAGCGCGCTCGAGCAGCGCACACATAGACACCGCTCACGGACACGATATCTCGGAGCGTCTCGGCCCGCTCGTCAAACAGCTCAAACGCTCATTAGTGTGCATCCACCGAGCGTAGCTATAAAAAGTGAAGTACATACATGAGATTGTCTTCTGTACCTATCTATTTCGTGCCTGAACTCATTTCGTTTTAATCTCTGTAACTATTTTGTTTGTTACCAACAGCGACTTTGGTTTCAAAGCCTGATTAATAATACAATGCCGTCATTCTTTTGGCAAATAAACTAAGGCAACGTTACGAAAGACTCGTTTTGTAAAAATACGGTTTTCATAAGCGTGTAAACACATTTTGATTGCGCATTCCGCCTCGGCATCACAGTAATAACAATTATGTAAATAGCAGAATGAAGCAATTAAACCCATGTAGTTTGATTTTTTTTTTCTTTTTCGTAAAAAGCTGACAACCGCTGCTAGGGTTAGCTAGTTTCTATTCTAATTTTGTAAATAAATTCTTTCAGGCATGCACTTCTGAAATTTTAATTAAATTCCCCGCAGAAGTAGTATTTTACTTAGTTTTATTTTGTGATTGTTTTTCATCCATAATAATGGCCAATTATAGCTTCGCCTCCATTTAATATTTTACTATTGATAGGCCCGCGCTTGACCACTATCACACCTGATGGTAAATGATGATGTGGTCGACGATGGAGAACGTTTCATCATCATCATCATCATTTCAGCCGATAGACGTACACTGTTGGACATAGGCCTCCCCCAAGTGTCGCCATAATGAACGATCCTGTGCGTCCCGCATCCATCGGATTCCCGCAACATTCATCAGGTCATCGGTCCACCTTGTACGAGGCTGCGTACGAGGATGGTATGGAGAACGTTTGTCTAAAACTAACCTATTCACTCTTGACTTAAAGGTTACAGCTATCAGGAAACATATCATTGATATGTCTTCCTCAAAATGTTCCTCGCTTTCGTTAATCCGCGATAATGTTGGCCCCTGTCTGACAGCCTGACCCGACAGAACGCGACGTGTCACATCGTCCTGTCAAGATTACCATTTTGTTTGGGCCGGGCAGCCCTATCCGCGGGCGACACTGGCACGCCAGGAATGTGACCGCGACGCGATGCCTTATGCTGACGACTACGGTGCGGGGAGTCGTGGGGTGCGCAGAACACTCGCACTGCCGCATCCGACCCACGCAATGCCGACTCAGCGCACACGGCAAAACCCATGAATCATTCACGCATCCACGGATAAAACTGTTTTTTCTCCTTTTGTTGTGGGTGCTACGTGAAACGGGTTTTTCATTCGTTTTTCGACAACCATTCAACCAAAAGCGTTTGAGACGAATGGTTTCGTTAAATCAAACTAAAGCTGTTGTAAAAATCTCTGTTATGGAACGGTTGCACATTTTGCTGTATATTTATGGAATACTAGCTGTTTCGCGCGATTTAATTTGCGTTTTTGGGTAGGTACTGTTCCACTTTCATAGATCAACTTTCGTCAATAAATAAATGGGAATACTAAAAGAATATTTCAATTCGAACTTAGATAGGCTTGCGTTTAACCAGTGGTAACAACCCAATGGTAAGCGATGATCTAGTCGACGATGGAGGAAGTTTGCCTAGAAGTAGCTTGTTGCTATCAAAAACACAAACTCCAGTAGGAAATTTCACTCCGTAGCTGTATGCACAACAAATATGATCCCAAAACGCTTTCTCGTGCATTTAAATAAACAAACAGTCTTTTCAGCTATACATATATGTAATAGTAGTATAGATTCAGTATATATCATAGTGGGCAGTTAGTTTTTTGCCATACTCGCCACACGTTTCTTTACAAAAACTTGCAGTATTTGTAAGCAGTATGTTTGTGCTAGATTCCACAACGTTCACGCTTGATTTCTTAACCGCTCGAATTTCAACATGGTTAGATAAGTGCCAGGTATTCATAAATGTATAACCAGATATCTGATTGTGGCAAAGCTCCGTGAGTAGTTAATTATACAAGAATCTAGTATTTAGGTAAGCCAGGTGAACTAATCAATAACCTTATCTAGCTATCGTTCTGGCCACTGCTTAGGTATTGTATAATAGTTTTGAGTTAGCTTATAATTTTTTGTACCGCTTTTTGCAACCCGCGGGACCTAGATGGCGCAGTCATGAGAGGCACAATGTTAATTTTCTTTTTTTGTTGAATCTTAAGTCTCTATATAACCACGTAAGTAGTAAACATGTTTCTACCAAATAAAATAAAATATTATATATTGACAAATAAAATATTTTTCTTTCCACGGCTGGCCAACCGAAGTCCTTCCAGGAATTCTTTTTCCACGTCGCTTCGAACCAGCCTTCATGGTACGCCTAGATCGTTTCGCCACCTGATGTGATAAAATTATACGATCATATTTTTTTTTGCACGTGAGAATGCATCAAAGTCCCACTTGGGGAAACAGGAGGTAGTGTCAGACTTTTACTGACCAAAGCCCACAGTGTAAGGAACACTGTGGGCTTTGGTCAGTTGCCTTTTTTGACCCCCTCTGACGTGATTTCTGTTTAAGGCGCGTTTGAAACACAACTCGCCATTGCCTTTGACCCAGGCTTGGTCCTTGTTGGTCGGCCAGACGGCGAGCTACTCATGGCTTACCATCCAATAGGGTCATATCTGAGGTTTAATTTAATTTTCGTTTACTAAAAGTACGTAAAAAAATTTATAGACTAAGTTATAAGTTTTTCAGATAAGATGAGAAAAATATTTTGATCATTATTTTCAAATTGCGAAAAATAAATATTATGAAAAGCTTAGATCCATAAGCTTAACTTTAAACCGCACCATCATTTTCCTTCTTGCACAATTTTAAAACCAAAGCAAAATAAGTTTTAAGAACTAGCAAGAAAAATGGAGCTTACATTTTCAGCTACGTATTACTTCCTCCGCCTTGGTTCCTCCGTATATGAAAATATCTTACTCGTAGATAGTTTTTTGCGTCAATCCACGCCGGGGACGCCAGACCCTAGACAATATTGAAATTCCCTCGTCCGCTCCATCGAAAATATTGAGAACTCTCGATATTGTACATTTAAACTGAATCAGATGTAGAATGTCTATTTCAGGAATTATTGAAGCTCGCCTTTGCCTCATATGAAGACTTTTCGCGACGTATAGACAAAATTGAAATGGGTTATGAATTAACGTTTTTTTGCGTTTTTGGGTGCTCGATTTTTTTTATGAATTGATAGGCTTGCCCTAAGTCACTATCGTACCTGATGGATAGCGACGATGTGGTTGACGATGGAAAACCCTTGTCTAGAAGTAACCTATATAGGTTGTCGCTATCAGGATACAGACTCTGGCAGGGAATTAAACTTCGTAGACAGTAGTAGTTATGGAAACACAGACGCACCACGAATGTATTCGATCACGAATAACGATAACAATAACAAAACAAATATTTGAACAAATATTTGTACCAAGAAGTAGATCATCAAACTAGATCATTTATTAACTCCTATTATTATTTTCGACCAAACAAACAACAACATTGTTCTTTATTTACAAATAAGCGACCCATTAGACATTGTCTTGTCTTAGCTATGAACTGTCAAACGTGCGACCCTTTCCAACAAAAAAAGAATTTCTAAATCGGTTGGCAAGCGACGAGTTATGCGTGAACAAACAAAAAAAAAATACAAACATCCGAATTGAGAAACTCCTCCTTTTTCGAAGTCGATTAAAAAGAATTAGCGAAATTGGTTCAGCCGTTTACGCGTGATGACGAGACCAATGGAAATAGGGATATAGGGGTATAGGGTTAGGTATATAATATAGATATTTGACCTTTCGAATACCGTAATTACAGACATGAAAAAGAAAAATGGACCAAAATAATAACGGAATGGTACCCGAGAGAAAGCACAAGAAACAGGAAGACAACCTAAGCGATGGGAAGACGATATTAAGAAAACAGCAGGTCCAGAATGGATACGAATAGCACAAGACAGGTACAAGTGGAAAGCCTTAGAGGAGACCTTTGTCGAAAGACAAGCTGTTACTCGTAATAAGGAAGACTAACCGAATGCAGAGTAGATATTAAGTTAAAGGTTTTAGTTAAGATTTTTCAAAGTTTTATTTTAAATTTATTGTTAAATTAGCTTATAACAGCAATAATTGAAAGACAATGAGAGAGCGAACGCCGGCGTTCGCTTGGGGTTTAATGAATTAAAACAATTTGCTAAGTATTACAAAACAAAAACTTTCTCCTACTCTTAATCAGATTAAACACTTACCTAGAGTCATTCGTGGAAACGCAATAAACAGAATTTTTCTTAAACAGATCGTAATCATTTCACCATGCTTTACACATTTAGATTTCGAGATATATAAGGTAGTTGACTAGGAAACTGTCCAGTATCTACCTAAACAAGTTGTAAAATTGTAAGTGACATGAACTTGTACGGTACTTCTAGTTTTAGGACAAATAAACTTTGTCGCGTGTCGTTTACACTCTACATGATGCACTTTTAGATACCTGACTGTGCACTTTTTCTCGGTTTTTTATCTACTTGGACTACTCGTATATTCTTAACTGTTGTTTGCACTGTTTGTTATACAAAATGCGGACCATTCAAAAACGTTCCTTGCTGTCCATCCACCAGTGACACTATAAGTCAAAGACCGTAACACAAGAGGTGGGGCTCGCTTAGTTTTTTTAAGCCCCCTACACATGCCTGTAGCTGGCACAAAAGTTTGCTAGTAGCATGCATGCTTTTATGACATTCACGAATGAGATTTTTTATAGCTCACTGGCATGCTAGCTAGGCTGCTTGCATACTTTTATGCCAGCTACTCGCACAATACATGTGTATTTCGACTTGGAAGTACTGTCTTTAATGTTATTAAGATCACCACAGGCTAGCCAGATTAGTCAGCAAATCGTAAGGGCCTAGCAGGGTTGAAGCCTACTGGGGCCATGGGTAGTACGAAAGTGAATGTCGGGATCCTGGGACGTAGGCAAAGAAGGAACAGGAGTGGTTTTAGTCAGTAAAAGTCTGACAGTGTGACAGAAAGTGGAGATGTCATTGGATGATTTTCCCATCTAAAAAAAAGGCAAGCCAAATTAAGCAGACGACTATCTTATAGGTTAAGTTCCCTGTGAAAAGACAATCAATAAAAAAAAATCTCAATCTACAGGATTTTATTCCATTTGTGGCCCTGTCTTGTTCCCCTTGACAGATGACAGACGAAATACGTCCACTGTTGGTCACAAATCACCTGCAGATCGACATCAGATTCAATGAATGGTGATTGTCCAAAAGTCAAAATGTAATGTAAAGGGATTGACCACAATTTCGATAAGGGCCAGACCGGGTCGACGGTGCGTTGAGATGTCAAGATGACAGTATGATTGACGGAGACCGCTAAGGTCGATGCCTGTCAGGGCTGTGGGCTGTCACCCAGAGCGAGAGAAGTTATTTGATGACCTTATCTACGACTTTGTAGATATATCTGTTAGGTACGTGTGTCATCTCGGGTTTGGTCCTTACCGGACGACCGGCCGGCGAGCTACCTATTGCTCATCGTCCACTAACTCACTCTTATGGGGGCCGGGAGTCGCACTGCGACATTCGACACTCAGGGCGCTTCTTGTGACAGCAGAATGAGGATATCCGTTCCGTTCACTTTTCTAGAGCTTCTTGTCCCTTATAAAAAACTCGCGACGTTTGTGTAGGCTGTTCCTACGTTGATGATCGCACTGATGAAAGGTTTGTTAGATGAAACGTTCAAACAGCAAAATGATTTAGATGAAAAAGCGCACAAATAGACCATATTCTGGAGGCGGACCTAGAATACATTCCTAGGACCTTATGGTCGTAGGAATGTGTTCCCTCGGGACTACATTAGCGCGGGCGATGCCGTTAGTAGAAGCTAGAATTTAATAAATGAATTACTAAAAGAAAAACTCCATTACCAAAATAAATATCGCAGTACGATATTAAACTCCAAATAGTTGCTAGCTAGTTCTATTAAAGAGCGACTTAACAGAATCTTATAGTTACTAAGGGGGATAAACAAAGTTAGTGAAGTAGCGACACAAAAACGGTTCATAATGAAATATGCTCTGTAGGTGAGTGAGGCAATTTTCGCCGCTGCCGGCTGCAGCGTCTATATTTCGCGTCACTGTATTAAAATTTTACTAACTTTCAAGAGCTTGAGAGTTTCAGTTAAAATCTTAAACATAATCATCTTAAAGATGTCCAAAAAATGTGTACAAATACTAATAATTTATACACATTTTTTGGACATCTTTTAAAATCAATATTTTTGATAAATTATGGTGATTTGGATTTTAACTTTTTATCATTTGCTTTATTGAAGTTTTATCATCAAATTAATCTAATTATGATGTAACTACGATGCTTAGTTATTGTGAAAAAAAAACATTTAATAAGAGCCAAATGTTGAGAATTTTGATGAAATTGTGACTTCTGAAATAAGAAAATGAAACATAATTAGAACTAGCCATGAATGCATTTCAAAGATGATAATGTTGCGCTTAGTTTCCATTCATAAGATTTGTAAATTCGTTATATTATGCCCTTAACGAAGCTCACAAACATAAGTCGAAATGATGTTGGCACGAAAGAGCTATGTTTAACGCTTGATTTACCAAACATATTACACCCAAATTGACTTAAAAAAAAAAACTGGCTACTACTCATACTATGGTTAAATATGTGCTATAATAATATTTCAAGTTGTTTCATTATTTTGTTCAAAAAAAGCATACAAAGATGCGCTAATAATTTGCCGCGGGTGAATTTTTAAAAGACCGCAGCCTTAAGCAAATTTAATGCCTTACTTTAAATTGCCATTTTTTTCTTAGTTCTTTAGGGTTTTATTTTTTAAGTTAGTTTTTATTAAGTTAAGTTAAATTTATTTATTGTTGAAGAAGTTAAGTAAAGTCCATAAATCAACCTTTGTTACTATAAAATTAACTGGCAACTATTGAAAAACACATTGTACATATGTCTAAAAAACACCTTATTTTTATAGTTTACCTGTATTGTATATCATCTGTCATCTTTTGGTTTTGCTGTAGTTGGATAAAAACAAAGTCCAACCACCAAAGAACCAAATTCACAATAAAGCTTGATAAATCTATCCGTCGAGCCTGTCTCGTCCTCGACTAGCCTTTCAACAAATATCCTCATGGTGCTTATGAGGCGTCTGTCCCCTCTATCTGATTTAAAATAGTCATATTTAGAGCATTGCATAATGCTCATAAATAGTCTCTCGTTGTAAATCTATGACAGTCGAAATGGTTAGAGTCAGTAGACTGATATTCTGACACTAGTCTTGAACACGTGTATCGTATTACCCAGTTACTGAGTTGACGAGGTCGGACTTGACTGCCTAAGTTACTCTATGTAAAATAGTGGTATCTACCAGCATCCAAATTGATTGGATGTTAACTCTTACTAAGTTGGGAATAGGCTAGGAAGACATATAATATAACTCTCTTATTATTGTATAAAAAATATCAAACAAGTTTGATAATAGAGGATTTCAGTTAAAATGAATTATTCGTGTAAATAAAATATTATGTCTGAAAATTATTTTACATTTTTACTAATTTTTTTAGTAGAATGACGCTTGAAAAATATTTGCACCTATTAAAATATTACACAAGTTATTTTAAATGCTTCTATTGCTATGCTCGAGTTGTAGTCCGAGGTCAATGTAGTATTATTTGTAGAGCTTGACGTTAGGTAACCAGTCCTTCAAGTTATTCCAATTGATAGATTTCCGATTGTTTGTATCATTAAGTGCAATTACTTAAATTTTAACGTGCACTTGATCTAAGTGTTCCTGTTTTTTTTTTTATTTATCTTAGCTTTATTCCAAACCATAATTAGGGGCCAATTTTGCTCATTCATTCATTTGTAACTGTGGTATCACGACCGAAAATCTCAATATTGTACCTCTGAATCGGAGATCTATAAAAGAAGAAACTGACTGATTGACATATTTACACACATCCGGTACCACTGGGACTAAGAGTAGGGGCGTTAAATTTTGCACAAGGTTTCATTTTATGACGTAGGCGAGCATTAAGAAAATTTATCAAAATTCACCCCTTAAAAGGATAAAACGGGATTCAGAAGTTTGTAACGAGAAACCTATTTTCATGCGGGTGAAGCCGCTGGCTGAAGCTAGTCACTATATAATATTTTAAACAAACTTAATCTTCAAAGTTTTTCTGTGCCGTTGACGTGCTCTCACTTCTTCTGTAAATTAATTCCATATCTGTATTTTCAATTCTTGAATCCAGGTAATTTTGTTCAAAAGCCAATTCAAGTTGGGAGCTACAGGCTCAAGTTAAGTGACTTCCTAAGCTCTGACTTAGATTGCTATTGTGTACCTAATTGAGTTTTGAAATAACAAGTTTCAACCACGGAACCACATTAAAAAGATAGATGAGATAACGATGAGCTAACGTAATATAATTATGTAGTTAAAAGTTCTGCACTATTTATTTCTTTCACTTTGATAATGTTGCTTCTTTCTTGCTCAAAGATTGAGTAAAGAGCAAAGATTTATTAGATAAAATAATAATAGTGTAGCACTTCTACTAAATCGTGCTTCATTCGTGCGAACATTTAAGTTTCTCACGACATATAAACACCTCATATCCTAATTCGATAAATCTATATTGGAACCAGCGATAAAAACGATTACATGTCTGGTCATATACAGCTTAAATTATTCTAGCTTTGCACATATAAGTAATTGTAACACAAGCTGTGGGTCTAAGTGACTCAGTCTCAGGCATCGAATTGAAAATCCTAGTGCAAAATTAGATTTAGATGACGCAATCACCGCACCTTCTCATACAATGTACTGATGATCTCAGGGTCAAACAATGCTTAGTAAAATAAACATATTTGCAGTCAAACTATATCCTGCTCAGTGTGCGGTCACCAGCGTACAATATGTGAAGCTTCGTAGGTTCATTTGATCACGTCAAATTAGCAGCAGCAACGACCGCGCTGTGATTCGCGAAAATAATTGGATAGGACACAGCTGCTGCACACCGGAATTTCCTCGTTCATTGTCAAGCGTTTCCCATTAAAGCCGGTGTACCGTCCCCATGACGAATCGAGAAATTCACAAAGAGCGGAGTCCGCCGGCCGAGCGCCCTCCGCTAGAGACACTCTTCACTTCTGTTAATGACATTGGAAATCGACCGGGTGACTGTACGATTTTTCGGTGCCTTTAATTTACTGGAACGTCCCAAACATTTCCGATGGTAAATAAATTATTTTTCTGCGCGACAAAATAGCATTGGTCTTTGAGTTTTTGCCAAATCAAATTGCGAATCGATATCGAACTTTTTGTGGCTATATTTAAGACATCGTCCCTAGTGGCAATGGATGACATTCAAATTCATTATCGAACGTATTAGTTATAGTATTTATTTTTATTAGAAACAATGAAGTCGTGAAGCTGAAATTAATGGAGGTGCTGGTGCGATATATTGACCCTTCGTAAAGCCTATCCGTGTGATGTATTTGCCAGAAATGGACCATTTTGTTTTCGTTCTTGTCTGTGGCAGAGACTGTAGTTAAGTTATTGTTTATTTACTCCTACGCTTCTGTAAACATGGAGCATGTATGCTACATTACACCTATTCATAATGAAAATTAACTTTCTGTTTGTTGTGAATATATTAGGTGGAAGATGTTTTCAAACGCCTACTCTAGGTTATAGTTGTATTTCTAGAATGTACGATGAGAGTGTATAGCTAAATCTATAAAATACAATTCAATATCTGATTTAGTTGTGTCTATTTCTTGATAGTTACATCACTTCTTTCTCTTTTATAGCTTGCACCATATATGAATTTGTCGAAATTTCGCCTATTAAAATCAAAAGTTTTATAACATTTAGCAGACATCCATTAGAACATAGCATAGGTGATCGAGTCAGTGACTAATTAATATGCAAAATAGACGCCGAAACGAGTCTTACAAGTTTTAAATATTGCCAAAGACGTATTAAATGCGAATGCTTAGGTGCGTGGCTGTTTTGATAAACAAGTTTAGATCAGGAATCACGCGGGCTTGCGCTGGTATGGCATGTGAACGGCGACAAGGCGTGGTGTGCCGAGGTCGACGAGTGCTCGCGACTGAAAGTGCGACCGCTCGGTAGCCGCAGGAACTAACTAGCAGCTAGCTAGACCATAAAGTAATGGACTCGAGAAGGCGAATTGACATGGTCAAAACCTTGTCATGTACAAGGTTTTGTTCATAGACGAAGACGAAATGAAGCAAAAGATCGATTTTTTTTGTTTAAAGAGTTTAATTAAAATAATTTGTAATTTAATTTAATTCTTATATTTTACTTAGATACTTATATTACTTTGACAAAAAAAATGTAATAATAATTGTGATTTGTAGTATCAATTTACTGACAAATAAATGATTATTACGAATATTGTTTCCCTAAATTTTATAAACACATCTTGTATCAAGTTTTTTTTGGATGGGAAATCATTAAATAACTTCATTAGTTCTGAGTGACATGTTATTGACTATAACCCACCCGCAGGCCTTTGGATTCCTGATTCCAGAGCCCTCAATTTCGCTGAATTTTTAAAAACGTGTAAACCAGTATGTGTTATATTATCTTTGAACAACTTTTCATGCTAGAGTTTTAAAATTTTACAACTCTGTATATGTATAGTACACACGCGTGGTATAATAACGGAAAGTAACCAAACTACCACAGCATATTATGTATGAATATTGGATGTTATTGTTTCGAGGTTCGAGTGCATCTACCGATTATCGTTTCAGACTTAAGCTACTGCTTTTATCTATTCTGTAGCAGACCGAACTAGTTACTGCGGACGGAGAGACTATACCACTAATTGTAGTGTCATGGAATTTTCTAGAAAATATGTGTTTATCAGTATTGCAATGTTTAAACAGAAAGTGTTTTACTTGAAGGCGTATGGAAACGTTTTGACTATCATTCGTGTATGTGTTTTATCTGAAAGTTGGCAAACCTGTTCAAAAATTTGTAGAAAAGTTATTAAACCAACAACTTATAATAATTTCTTTTGCGTATTTCGATTATTATAGCTTGTTCACTACGGTTTCACCTGTGCCTTTGGACACCGCCCGCTAGTATTGATTATAGCGTATCGTTATGTAGCCTTTTTCGATACTAAAACAACTTTTTAATTCAATCAAACCCGTAGTTCTTGAGGTTAGCACGTTTAACCAAACAAACAAACTCTTCAGCTTTGTATAGATTTAGAAACTAAATTGGCGAACAGCGAAACTAAAGTGTGAATAAGTGATTTGAATGAAGATTTAGATTTCAACAAACACTTTTATCAATTGGTTTTTTAAAGGCGACACAATTTAAGCAATAGATAAATCAATAAAGTTTTTCGCAATCTTCAAAATAGGTGCCAAGCTCAAATATAGAAGACCTTTTGAAACAGAAACATGTAAATACAAATTTCATTTAGTATCGACACTAATATTAGAGATAATACAGATTTCATGTAATATCTATACTAATATTATAAAGAGGTAAAGTTTTTTTTTTTTGTAACAGGTAATCTAAAAGTACCTCTTACAAATCCGATTGCTAAAATTTTTATCGCTAAAAAGCTGGTTTATTCCGGAGTGATAAGCTATATTTTATGTCCGCGGCCGAAGCCACAGGCAAAAGCTAGTTATTTATAAAAGTCTAGTGCTATACGATCGTAGGTAGTTGTCAAGTAGGTACACAGTTTGTTCAAATGCCTGTGTTGAATTCTCAATGACTAAAAAGGTTTGAGCCATCAAAGCCTGGAGGCGGGGCGGCCGCAAAGTGAGTCAAATATTTACAAAATAATCGAAAGTTGTAGACGAAGTTTCACGGACATTTCTGAGTAGAAAAATACTTTACGAAAAACTCTTTTTATTCTGTGGCTTAAATGTATTCAAATTTAAATTGGAAAAAGGTCATTTGTGAATAATGTTTACTTTAGGTGAAATAATAATAATATTTTTTTATTGATATAAACTAGTTTGCGATCCCACTTGATGGTAAGCAGTGAGTGAGGTAATTGTGTTGTGAGGTAACTAGTGAGGCGCATTAGTTTATTAAGTGTCTATTTCCAGGGTCAAAATAACTACATTTTATTTAGTTCGTATTTTAGATATTAAAAAAATATTGGACACGTATTTTTTCTTTTTTCGATTAAACAAAATATAACAAAGATATAGCACATTAAAGTTACGTGTGACGTCACCCTGTGCGAAAAAATGCAGCAAGGCGTGACGTTACACGGTAAGGTATATCTTTGCCATTTTTGGTTTAATTTACAAATAAAAAAATACGTGTCCATTATTTTTGAATAATCTAAAAGACGGGATTACATTTTCTACGGCAAGTAGCCTGTTATAATCAGATGGGAAGACCGCAGCAGGTAAATTGTTCGAGTCCTTTCAAATCTGAAACCTGAAAAAGTAAACTTAAACAGCAAAAGCGAACGTTTATCCTAGCTCAAAAGATACAAAAAACATTACGTCTATAAAGTGTATCGACTTTTACATTTTCCCCAAAAATGACTACGAATAAAGCAACATTCAGTCGCGTTCAAGATCGATTGCATCCGGGAAGCGAAGGAATGTAAAACACAGGCGAAGTATTTATGTGACGGCTTTTACGAAGCCTCCGCGTATTTGTTTGTTGTTTTGTTTTCGTTGATGGGCTCATGCAGATCAGAAGGAAGAAGTCAACCCACTCTTTTTAGGCCCTTTGTACATAAAGCGACTTTGATACTCGCTATTTTACTGTACTCGCACACGGGCCACAAAAAATGCTGCTTCAAGCTTCTTTTTTTGATGCGGCGCCG
Organism: Mythimna lalbum; assembly: GCA_949319445.1. Taxonomy (NCBI): domain Eukaryota; kingdom Metazoa; phylum Arthropoda; class Insecta; order Lepidoptera; family Noctuidae; genus Mythimna; species Mythimna lalbum. The sequence goes on along the minus strand of OX439346.1, from coordinate 14,832,248 downwards.
CCGCACATGAGCCACAAACAACGCTTTAAGCCGCCGTACTGTCCCCGCACACGAGCTTTAAAAAAACGCCGCTTCAAGCTTCTTTTTGAGGCGGCCTTTTTTTGTGGCTCGTGTGCGGTGGTGCCGCCACAAAAAAACACTTGAAGCCGCTTCAAGCTTCTCCAGCCACAAGCTGTCGCGCGCTGCAGCTGTTTTTTGTGGCTGCTTCTATCGTTTTTTTGAGGCCTGTGTATGTGTGTGGATACTTATTGATCTTCCCGACTCGTTATTTCACACATTTTCTACCAAACTCTAACCAAGTGTATTGTTTGTGTCTTTAAACGACATCAAAATATGAAAATACTCAACTAAGTATTTTGTTAAACAACCACTCGAGGGCGTAACGAATATTAGTTCACGTTTCTTTCCGCCAAACATGTACCTTAAAGGTAGAAAGAGGCCAAAAACAACAGAAAATAAACCGTAGCAAGTTTATGGTTGCACGATGAAGCGAAACGTGATTTGGTCACAGAAATAATTAATTTGGAGATGGCTAGGGAAATATACGAGCAAAAAACTGGAGGAAAACAGTTTATTTTCATTGTTTTCTTTGTGTCATGCATACAAGTTTATTAGCTTTGTGCTTAAGGCTCGTAACACTTTTATATGACGTGTCTAGAAAGAGATTATGTTATTCTTTGTGAAGAAATTCCTTGCATACATTACCCACTACACGGCAAGGTTGTACGCTCAGTGATATGTAGACATGACCTCACTTTTTCTATCATGATTTCATTAACATTTGCATTTAATTGCTTTTAAAACCATTATAAAACTAGGAACAGTTTATTAGATGACAAAGAATTCAGCGACCAATTAATCAATCTATTAATTTAAAGGAAATACCAGTTCCGTAACGATTTGTTATTTTCTGATGAAAAATTGAGGTTGTTTTTTCTGACATTTAAAAGATTTTCTTAGGTACAAATTGCCAAAACAAATCTGAACTATATTGTTGAAATAGCTGCTACCAGCGCCTTCACTTCGTGTAAATATGAAATTATCCTAAGGGTATGTAGGGAATTCTTGGGATACAAAAATATATTTGTACTATCTCAGGACAAAGTCTAACCGTGTGTAAAATATCATCCAAATTCGTTCAGCCATTTGAGTGTGAATAAGTAACAAACGTACATACACACTCACATACTCACAAACTTTCGCTTTATAATATAAATAAGTATGATGAAATTTTAAGCGTTATTTACAATATCTACCGAATCAATGAACGCAGGGAAAGCGTAGTATTACATCGACGTTGAAGTATGAATTGAGCCTATTAGAGTTTACCAATCAGATAAAACAATTACCCAAAGCTATTGAATAACAAGAAAAGGCATGAAAACTTTCAAATCGGAATCAGACACACAAGTAGGCGTCACATTTAGATATTAAGTAACCAACTACCTGCAAGATAATTGATTTACGAAGTCACTGACTTCGAAAGAATCAAATACTTTTAGGAGCCATGCTGCGTTTAGGTCCAATTGTCGACTTCGCGGCTTTGTAACAGCGATTTGATTTTTATTAAAAAAAAACTTGGTAACAATTCAAGATATTTGTGTTTGCTAGACCCTTTTAAAAAACAAGCTCTATTATTATTTTATGTAATTTTCAAATTTTTCCGTGACGTAATCTCGTAGATACACCTTTATAATCATAAGTTCAATTTGCCAGCTGCGGTCTTCCCGTCCGATTACAATCTGAGCGTCTTCAAGGCTAGAGTGAATAGGCTCTCAATAAACTAGTGCGCCTCACCATCAACGATTGCATCACCGCTTACCATCAGGTGGGATTGCAGTCAAGTACTAGTTTATATCAGATAAAAAAAAAAAAAAAGTTAGGGTCAGATTCGTGACTTTTTTACTGAGCCAACTAATTCATATTATGTTTTAATTGTTACTAGCGGTAACTCATATGCCCCATATGGTCAAATTTAGTTTAAAAAAATATATGGTGTTCACTTTTATATTTGTGGATTTCCAGAGTTTCAAAATTAGTGCAAGCTCGCCTGTAATTGTTTGTCAATAAACCAGTGACTACCTATTTTTATATCAAAGTTAATAATTTAAACGATTCTCGCTCGAAGTACCCCAAGAATTCAGCCAGAATTATTTCCGAGGCTGTTGGAGAAATGGTAAAAGATTTATAACGATTTTCGTCGCCGACAGCAAGTTGCCTGGCGGATATAAAAGTTTCTTATGCGGTGCTATAACTCTAAAACTTAGCTAATATTCAAGCTGTAATAAATTGCCGAGATAATGTTCTTTACAGATTTCATTAGAGGGATCACGGAGGCTCTGAAATCTTAATAGATTCAATGAAACTCATCGGGAATGATGCTAAGATGTTACATTAAATGCATCCCTCTAAATGCTGTAATTTTATTCTCAATTAATTATGCGAGATTTTTATGTAAATATTAGCTGACTTTAAAAAAAAAATTCTGCTATTCAAATTAACAAAGAAAAACTGAGATGTTTGGGGTAGGAGGGTAAAAAAACTAACTTACGGCCTATTCTCACACCTACCAAATATAAACACAAAAATCATAATAATCCGTCAAACCGGCAAAGACACAACAATTTTTTTTATATTATAAATTGAGTTCTTGACTTATCAATATTTTTGAATACATTTGTGTTTTTGTTGATAGCTAAAACCCGTTTTATGTGTATATTGTTTATATTTTCATCAAAATCTATTAATTAATATCAAAATGGATTAACTTTTTTACCGACTTCCCAAAAAGGAGGAGGTACTACGTTCGGCTGTTTGTATGTTTTTTTTTTTTTTTTGTATGTTTGTTCGTCGAATACTCCCCCAAATGTGGACGGATTTTCAAAATTCTTTTTTTGTTCGAAAGTAGATAGTTCTGAGGTGGTCCCATTATCACCAAATTAGGATCTGATGATGGGATCTTGGAGAAATCGAGGGCAACCTTCAAATTTTATAGGCTCACTTATTGATTTTCGCATATTTTATGAAGTATCTTGTGTATTTGCGTATGGTCGTCACCATCTCAGGTAGCTGGGCTGATGATGGAAGGTACAACTCCTTAACAGTAAGAAGTTACTCGAACAGGCAAGGACTGTTTTAGTAAATTGTTTTGATGTTTGATAGGGCATTTGCCACATTTGGTTTCACGATCATCAAGACATGACCTGATGCTGCAGTCAGGATAGTCTGCAGAGTACCTAAGTCCTCGACAACAAACAGCAGATATATCGAGTTTAGGCTCATTGAAAACGGCTCGATGTGTGGATAAACGTACTGCTAATAAAGAACACCGATAATAAAGTACATAGAGACCTGATGCTGAAGCCAGGAGCATCAGGAAAAGTACAAACCTTGAAATTACACTCCGTAGTCGTGTTTGGGCTCATTTTAAACAGGACTAAATTTTAAGTTCATTGCAATGTTGACATAAATCTGGCCTGATGCTACAGCCGGGATTATCAGCATCTAGTCTAATGACTGATTGAAAGATTTACCTTTCGGCTTCATCATCAGATCAGTTCGATATATCCTTTCCCTCTCCAGCATCTAGTCTAATGACTGTTTGAAAGAAGAGGGGGAGAGGATATATCGAACTGATCTGATGATGAAGCCGAAAGGTAAATTAATGTAATCTAACCGTGTTTGGGATTATTAGAACCGTTATGAGATGCGCTCTGACTATAAGGTATTTAAGTTTGACTGAGGGGTACTTTTTAGTGGTGGTACCATAACTAAAAAGTGTAAAATAAAAAAAAACTTTTTACAAAAAAAATATAACCGACTTCAATGATAAAAAACACTGAAAAGTATCAAATAACTTTAATTTTAGAAGTCGGTGTTAAATAACGAAGAGACTAAAATATTATAGAAACACCGACTTCTAAAATTAAAGTTATTTGATACTTTTCAGTGTTTTTTATCATTGAAGTCGGTTATATTTTTTTTTTCAATCTCAAACCTACGCACAAATAAAAACAATTTTATTCTGTTTAGATTTACTACTGCGCAAATTAATTGGTTAGTTGTTGAAAGCTGAATCAAAATCGTTACGTGAGTTAGCTCGATCAAAAGCCTGGAAGACAGAGCGTGGCCGCATTGAATGGGCGCCACCTTTCATATCGGAGTGAATTCAATGAATGGATCCCGTATTGCAGAGGTTATCCCACTAATTGGAGGAGGGAAACGTTAATTTGATAAGTCTGCGTACATTTACATAATTTGTGGTAATAACAGCTCGATGGTCGATATTCGCTGCCATCGCGACGTGATTCCGTCAAACAAACGAGGTTTGCCGAAATCCCGCACAGCTGCCAACTCTACAACGTTACGCCTGTTTAATGTGTTTGCTGTTATAGCATTTATTATGTCAACTATAAGGCTGAAAGTAGCATGAACAGTAGTTATAACAAATTCACGATCCCTATTTTGTTTTGGATCATGGTAAAATTTGCCTTTTGACGTTATACGCAACTCGTTAATTTTAGTCCCTTAGCTGATGGGTGAATAAACTTGGTTAGTTGTATTAATTGAGTAGCTGTCGTTCGCAGGCACAACTGCTATTTAGTTAGAGAACGCTTTAAAGTTGGTCCTGTCCGAAATGGATGGGTCGGATAATCTAAAATTGATATTATCAATTCACTTCCATGAATTTTAATCAAACATTTTGATAACATAGGTAGGTATATGAAGTTATTATGTCACTTAGCTTCTGTCAGCTTTATATTGTAGAAAATTGTTTTATGTATGTACTATCCCTCGATACCTATCGTTATATCGATATATTATATCGATATGAACATGGTTTATCTTTGTGATAAATTACATCCACATCCTTAAGCGTGAAGTGAGGAGAAACATAAATAAAATCCTGTTTATAACATTAGTGGTCTCATAACACTAATTTTATAATGGGTAAGCTCATAAATATGTGTATATAGTTTTTTATATTATGTGAAAAAATATTCGATGTGTCTGTTCCATGTTGAACGAAATAAATAATTATTTCTTTATTACGTTTCAAAAAATAATTATTGTTATAAAATATAAATTTCATGAGAATATACTTCATGTATACTATTGTGTAAAACATATATACTCAGACCTAATTATCTATGAATATAAAGTGTAGAATATGAACATATGTATAATGTACAAAAAATTAGGAATGTAAGCAAAAACTGAACATGTTGGTATGCAGTAGGTGCGCTTGTAATATTAATCGTCATTGTTTATGAAACTACATTATAAGTTCGCGAACTTCATAACACTCTCAGGCATGCTATATGGTACAGATTGGCCCAAACCCTTACTGAAGACTTTCTTATTTACAGATTTTTATAGAAAAATGTACATGAATTTATAAAAGGTTATCGTTGTCGCATTTTAGTGTCACGACTGTTACGAGAGACTTATAAAAACACAAACTAAATTAAATAAAAACTCGTTACTAAACCCTTTTCGTAATCATGCTCTGACTTCACCCGTTCTCGGTAGAGCGAGAAGGAGTGTAAGACTTTTACTGACTAAAACCCACCCATGTTACTCCAGTTGCCTTTTGCGTTCCAGGGTCAATGTAATTCTTTCAAATAATTCCTCAATCCTGACTCCGCAGAAATACTTCTTTTTTAGGTGGAAAGTCATCCAATGACTTCTCCTGCTCTTACTGGACGGTGGGCAAGCCCACGTCTACGGTGGCTGGGAACCAGAATCGGGATACCAGCGGCTGGGGCGTGAGGAAGTCCGTTCCATACCGCGTGCGGCCGTATCGCCTGCCATTCCTCCTCCCTTCAGACCATGACTTGTACCAAGGTCCGGCGAGAGAGGTCGTTGCCGCTGATCTCCTCCACGAAGTCATGGTGCTTGTAAATCTCTACCGTATGCTCCAACGCACACACAATAGTTCGGGTGTTTCTTCCACACGAAGCCACGTATTCATTATTAGGCGTGGCTCTAAAGAAGTGAGTCAATGACTCCCAAACTGTGGAGTCGGTAAACATTGCATATAACTTACGTCTCTATTGACAGGACATAGAGTTTTTTTTTCAGTCTTGTTGCGTTCGTTTTAGCGAGGGTCCGCTTCACAAGGACGTTGCAAAACCGGTTGCCACCTGGCGTGACGTCACCTCCGAATTCCTATTAAAATTTTAAAGCCGATACTTAAAAAAATTGCTTCTTTACAAAGCTCTTGATTAAGATTTTCTTTATATCTTTTGAGGTTAATAAGTAATATGAATTCTTACACCATAATAAATCGTGTCCACAGTTTAAGATATTGATATCGATTCCTCTATTATTGACTTGTGGTCCTGTAATCCTGTCTTCTTTTTAAGGAGTCCACAAAGACTTTTCAAATATAAGTCTTGAGCTTAGCGCTTGCACTATCTTTAGTTTTTGATCTTGACCAATTTTAACGACTATGCTAACATCATCATCATCATTTCAGCCGAAAGATGTCCACTGCTGGGCATAAGGCTAAGGCAAGGAATTAAGATGTTATATTTGAAAAAAAAAAAGAGTATTATTATACAATAGTTCAACTACAACACACAACACACACAACAACACAACTACAACAACAACAACAAACACAATACAACACACAACACAACACTACACTACAATAGTTCTACTAGTTGTCTGTAAAAAATTTGCTAAATAGTTGCTTTTAGCGATAAGATCGTCCATTGTTACACACTATTAATTTTAAGCTTCTACCGTAATTTTATGGCTTAAAATAAACAGTATATTTATCTATCTATTAATAACCATGATCAGTATGTGACGATGTCCTATCTGGTCGGAGAAGGTGATCAAGTGACATTTAACTCCCTTCCGCACCTCGGACACTTGTAGTTTCGTACGCATTTTGCATAAACCGGTCCTTGCAGCCATATTGGATTTTCGCAACCTTTTTTGTTATACATAACATATATTAATAATCTACACTTTATATTATAAAGACGTAAAGATTGCTTTTAATTTGTAGGATGTAATCTCTGAATGTACTGGTCCGTTTGCATAAAAAATTCACATATAGAAAGCTCCTTTATTCTTGAGTAACATAGGCTATATTTTATGTATGCAAGTGAAGTAACGGGCAAAAGCTAGTACTTTCATATCCACACATGAAACTTTTAATTGGTGTGTGTGATAGCATCAATTGCAAATACTTGCTAAACGAAATATTATTTAGCTTGTAAATATACTCGTATATACGCAATAATGTAAAAGGTTAATTGAAATAAGTTTGTAATTGGTCATGTTTGCGGATTCATTAATATTAATAAAAAAAAACTACGCAAGTAGGCACGTGTTTTGAAATTAAAACCTATTTCGGTAAGCCAGCCGTGTTCTATTGTAAGCAGTTAAAGGTTTTACCAAACTTGACTGCTAGATAACTGAGAAACGTACTTACATATTTCTAAAGATATACATATAGATAAATCATACCCAGACACAGAACAAATGATCGTGTTCATCCCACAAACGTTTGTCCTGGGTGGGAAACGAACCCACAATCTCAGTATAGCAGTCACGGCCACTAACCACTAGACCAACAAGCCAGTCGGTTGAAGTTATCAAGAAAAAAGTCATTCACATGATGTGTGTAGCATATGTCGTAATATCAAGTCATTCAAAAGACATCAACGCGTTAGTCATTAGAATCTTTTAATAAAAAACACTTGTAATATTACGATTGCTTACAATTCATTGTTTACTTTGCTTATTACCCATTATTTTTAGGGTCAACTTCAGGCTATAATTAGATTAACCTTTTAGCGATTAAATGTGACGTAAATATAAAAGACGCACCTCTTGAGGCCGCTTTGTTATTTAACATCGCACAAAATTACCAAAATATTTAAATTAATACAGTTCTTTGATATATATCATTTAATTGAATGTGATGAGAAGGCCAAAACATTTAGCTGATTGGATCAAACGATGCATTACTAGTTCGTTAATTAAAATTGTCAAAGGAAGTAAAAAAAAACTTGTTAATTAAGATTTTTTATTATTAAAACATTTGAAATATTTAGCAGTCTATGAGTTTTTTGACCTTCTATGAGTAAGTCATTAATTAATTACCTACGATTTTAACTGCTGTTAATTAAATTAAATGATCATTATCAAACTGATTGTGTCAGAATGCTTTCTCATACTTCACATAGTTTCTTTTGAAAACGGTATGAATACAATAGTAGGTATCTAGCGAAACTTTTCTAAAACCTCCGTTTTGGAAGCAAGCTCACGACAAAAGAGTTCACATTTCGTTTCATTGAAAACGCGAATCCATACAAACAAATTCTTACGAAACCACTAAGCTGCCACAAGGAAACATTTTTGTTATTCAAATTCTTCGTACACAGAAATTCCGAAGACGACCGAGGAAGGCCGAGGGAGGCCGAAGCATTGGCCCGAGTAGCCAAGCTAGTGAAAGTGAATCGAGGGCGGTGGAGAGGAGTGGGGCAGGGGGGCAGGCATAGAGAGGGGGAGGGGGGGGGGGCACAAGGTTGCGAACCGGCTGCACTGGCTCTAGACATGCCAAACAACGCATTGAGTAATAAGTAATAAGCGTTGCGTTAGCTGCCTTAATGATTCGGTGATGTATGGTGCCATTGTGCTGTTGAGACACACAGGTTTCCTATTCAGATAACGTGGAACAAGGTTAATTATTTTGCAGCCAAATTACATGTTATTTCAGCTAGGTTTCGGTATAATCAGTCATTATGATTGCGTTAAAGATGTACATAATTACATAAAACATCTTCGGGCTTGTCTGGTTACGTGAGCATAACATTAGGGTTCTTCATCGAGGCAGTGACTGGCGTTTGGTTGAAGTGTGCTTTAGTATAGAGTAGAATGGTCCACAGTCGGATAAAGGATGCCGTAATGGACTATTCTGAGAAAAAATCAGTAATCGCCTCTGTACCCATTTCTTTGAAGCCCAAGCATCCGAATGTAACAAACTTGGCACTGAGCTCAATTTGTCAGAAACGTTGTCCCTGAGATAAAAAAAACGATATTGTATTGATTCAAATAAAGAAAGACAAAATAATATGCATTCAAAAGGTTCAGTCGTAGGCAGGCTACTGGACTTATAAGGATTTATGACTGATCAATATTCAACTAGCAGTTTTGCAATGCATTCGCGAAGCTAAGCTAGCAGAACGCTGCAAGCAAATACAGTACACGTTAATATAACTCGGTCAGATACTTGACCACTCCAAACTTGGCAGGCGTTCACGTCAATACTCGAATTTGAAAGCACGCGCTTGCCAAATGATCTGGCCAATTTTTGTACATTGCCAATTCATTTTGGACTTAATTATAAAAAGGTTAAAGTATAAAATGTGATTGGTTTGTGGGCGAGATGATGGCGCTCAATCAGAGTGAACACACAAAATAATCCCATTGATTAACAAATATTATCGGCGCGCACCAGTTACTGTAGTCGCCTGTGAAATAATATGATTGGCGTTACTTCAAAATCGAGAATTTATTACGCTCCAGTTGTGTGTGTCCGCGTGCATTGAGTCGTGGCACGTTGCGTTATTTTTGCCGTAGTTATGAAATATTATAATTTAATATTGAGAAAAATTACAAAATTTTGCCAGGAATTCATTTTTCGATGGTAGAAGCCAGTCAAGTATAAAACATTTCCCGAAGCTGAGGCTGAGATACGGAGATTATTGAAATATTATAGCTACGAAGAAACAAGCGCAGTCAGTTGTAAAGATGATGGACGATACGGCTAAAGTAAAAACGATCTGTGCGAAAAAATACCGAAGACAACCAGCCACCTCGCAGGCTGCTTAAATTCCCAGAAAGGTGATAATTACACAAACAGAAAAACCAGATAAATCCAAGCTATCAACGTCGGTTTATCTTAAATCAACGTAGCCCCGAGCTTCGGCCTGACGTCCAGAGATAAGTGTATTTTTTCAAGCCATTAATCACATTTTTCATTACGACGAGGTTGCGATGACCTGGCAAAGGTTGAATGTGATCCTTTACTTGAAGATTCGAGACTTGAACCCTGTTATTAACATCAAGCTCATAAAACTACGAGGAGTTTAGTAAATAGAAATATTTTTATAAAATTCGTTGGCGGTGTAGATAGGGGCTTGCATTAGCGGTCAACGCTACGTCGGGTGAATACTAATTCATCGGGGGAGCTGTTTGCAATGTAACGAACTCGGGGAGAGATTAATCTCATTTGGACTTTATTTACATTCGTTATAATATTGGAAGTATGTATAGAGAGTCATGGGAATGCGATAGATGAGAAACACAGAAACGGTCGTTGGGGCGAAATTTGGGGGAAGCCTATGTCCAACAGTGGATAGCTAAAATAATGATAATAATATTCACGTGTCACCACTACAACAAATCACTGTTTTATTTGTATGATTCACTTTATGACGTTCATACATAAAGTGTAATAGACCCGAGCATTAAAGACTAAAGTACTCAAATTCTTTGCAGAGAATTTGCCTAATGCACGTAAGCTTTTCGCTCGCTTGGAGCTCGAAAACTGTCTTTGTGGCCGGTTTACTTTGAAAACCATTTAAGAGCCTATTTCCCCGAGCCAACGCGCACCAATTTACTTGTAAAATTGTGTTTAAATGAGAAGACAAACTACTGAAGCGCAGCGTTATTCTTTCATTAACATAGAAAATAATGTACAATCAAAAAGAAAGAGCTTTTCCGACTCGACTAGTCTGTTATTGTCTTTTAATGACACCGTCCTTATTAAAACTTTTGAAACGATGCTTTCTTGAATAACAATTTTGAATTGCTATTAAGTTTATCAAACACAGGAATATTGACTGACCTGTTGGTGTTGTGGTTAGTGGCCCTGACTGCTATGCCGGAGGTCGTGGGTTCGATTCCCACCCAGGACAAATGTTTATGTGATGAGCATGATCATTCAGATCACACAGAACACTGTGTCTGGGTGTAATTTATCTATAATATGTATGTATTTAGAAATTTATAAGTATGTTTATCAGTTGTCTAGTACTCATAACACAAGCTCTGCTAAGCTTGGGACTAGACGGCGTTGTGTGATAGTTGTGGAATATTATTATTTTTATTAAAAAAAATTGAACTCTCTTTTCATACTCGATCTAATATTTATTTAACTAAGGTCTTCTGTTTGTTACAAAGAAGTTTTGTATTCGGCGATGGGCTATCGACGTTTGAAAGTCCAGACAAGTTTCGCGAAATAGGCCACTCGTTGTAACCCTTGAAAGTGGGGCAAATCGCTGATAAATCTGGTCGAGAACCTCCATAAACCATCTATTATAAAAACTTACCATAAGTGTGTAAACGTCTTTTATTTTTATAGCCAAAGTGTTTTGTATTTACTACTATCCCTTGAGCAATAAAACTGATTGATTATTATTTTATTGGATTACTTAAAAAGATGGAGGTAAGTGCTACAAAAATTTGAGCTCGCTAATAAATTAAAATAAACCTTTCATTTTTATTGGAATATTTAACAGATGCTAAATTTAATATATTTTTTTTATTAATTTGTAAAGGAAAAAACTGATTTTAGAAAGGCTGTTTTGCTCATCTGTGAGGCGCTTTTACGTCAGTCATGTTACAGGAAATAGTTAACGATAACTGAAATAAATGAATGTGTGCTGAGTTTTATTACATGATATCCGAAATATAAGTATGTTCATTTCGAATTAGTATTGACGTAAAGATCGTTGGAGGCTGCTGAATTGTTTGAAAGAATTACCGTGGCCATGAAACAGAAAATTTCATGCTTCTAGCTTCAAAACTGACAGTACTCTTTACTAAGTTTCAAACCTTTTTTATGCCCCTTAGGCGTTGAATTACAAAAAATCTATTCGTTACCTCCGTCTTAAAAAACAACAATTTTACAAATAAAGCAGCTTTCTAGTTTTAGGTGATAAGGCTGAGGCTGACGTTGTCTGTTTATATATACGTAGATCAATTTGAGAACATTAAAAACACGTGTGTACAAAACGCTAAGAAAATGATCATGAAACCGTTTACAATGAAAAATCATTGAAAACGTATTGTTTTTATCACCAATAAAGCACAGAGGTCGCTAACGTTAAATATTTATCACTTTGGGCGTACATTATGTACCAATTTTATAGGAGAATCGTGATTTATTTACGAGTATATGCCGCATTAAGTGTCAAATAGACCTTCATAGAGTTGTTAGCATATTATTTTGCCTTGAAACAGTTGAGGGTTAACCCAAAGTACGTGTCCTTTGCCAGCGAGTCTTTAGCGTGACATTGTTGTGTATTATGTAACGGTTCGATTGAGAAATATGTGCGGTTTTCGCTGCTTTACATATATATGTGAATAATTTGCGTGAAGGTGCTGCGGCATTGTAACCTGCGGAGTTCACAGTCTCAACTCTCACTTTGTAGTTTGTGTATGTACAAGACTGGTTGCCGCCAACCGGCTCCGCCCCGTGAAATTGATACTTCTGAATTCTCATACAAAATGGCGATTGCAAAGTTTTTTCTTTTCCCATTTTTTTTATAAAGGATAGAATGGAAGAAAAAAACGTGTTGCACCGACCCCAAATAAGAAGGGACAAGTGTAGGAACCTTTCAGTTATTTTTTCCAGTAAATCAGCTGTAGGTATTTATACAGTGAACAAAACAAAAGTTGATATAATTATTCAAGCCGTTTTTGAGTTTTAGCGAGACTAACGAATAGCAATTGATTTTTATATACATATATGGAGACAAGATAGTCCACCGTGAAGAGAGTCCGCGTGATGGTAGGTTTCCCCGTACTATACTTTAAACCCTCGTTTCTTCTCCTCCTCTTAGTTTCTTCTTAAAATCCTCTCTTAGTGCTCACCTACGTCATAAAAGGAAACATTACGCAAGATAATGTTAAGGAATTTATAATTCGCAATTCGACTGATCCATACAGTCTTCACATCATATAGGTCAGAAGCAGCGTTGATAAGTCACTATTTGCTTAAGTATGAATATTTTATTAATTGTTTTTTTTTTATTCTGTATGGAGAAATGTTGAGTGAGAAATAATGGCGTATATTACATATTTGATTGCAGCTTTTGATTATGACACTTCACGAAAGTATTATAGTCATTGGCCATTTAACATATCGATCGTTATTGTATCGAAACATATTAAAATTTAGCAACATTGTGACACAAATAACTCTTAAGTAATCAGTCGCTAAACTTGTTATTTAAATATTTGAGAACTTCACGATTAAAACATATTATTACGGTTCACGTTAATAAATCCTTCTTTTTAGGGGTCCATACCTAAAGGGTAAAAACGGGACCCTAATGCTAAGAGTTCACTGTTCATCTGTCTGTCACCGAGCTGTATCTCATGAACTGTGTAACAACGCAGTTGAAATTTTCATAAATGCCACTATAACAGCAAATACTAAAAACAGAATTAAATAAATATTTAGGGACTCCCATAAAACAACCGTAATTTTTTTGACATTTTTACTCGATATTTTTAAGTTATAGTGTAATATAGTGTCTAATGTGGTTTAGATGGCACGGAACCCTTCGTGGGCGAGACCGACTCGCACTTGGCCGGTTTTTTCGTTTTGTTTGAATTTATTTATTTACAAGCACTTGTACAACGTTAGAGAAGATCTCCAAGGCGTTGTATAATGGAAACTCACTAACTAAAAATTAATTTAATAAAACAATAACAATGAATAACCTAAAAACAAATCCATGATTTGTATCATAACAAAACTCTAAATTTTTCAAATAATATCTTTAATATTCGAACGGTTTAGGTATAATTAAAACAACATTAAAAAAAACAATTGACCACATACATAATTGTACGTTGTCACTAACGCCTGTGTTAATGACTATTTCCGTATAAATAGTATAAGCAAAGTGATGTTTTTATTTACCTACTAAGTAAAGTTTGTTGGGGTAAGATCGGCCCTATAAATATAAATTATACCACTTATTTAGTTTTATTTTTAGTGTTAGTCATATTGCGTGCCGCGTCATTATGTCCACCCTGCCCAGCAATGTAGCTGGCATTATAAATAAAGCTAAATAAGTGGTATAATTTATATTTATACGTTCTTACCCCTATGCCGATCTTACCCCAACCCACTTTATTTTAGTAACCGATTAACGATTATGAGTCGAATGTGCCGATCTTACCCCAACCCACTTTATTTTAGTAACCGATTAACGACTATGAGTCGAATGTGTCAGCCTGTACGTATACATACTCGTACGCGTCGCGGGTCGTGTTGGCCGTGAGAATGTGCGGCTAGTGTTGTAACCCACACAATAGCCCACAATAGGGGCAATTTGAGTCCGCCTCAGACACGCTCGGACACTCCATTTGCATGCGAGAACACTTTACAACAACGCATATGCAATTAACTTGCGTACTACGTCCCAATATTTTAGTTAATCGGCAATTTGACTGGCCTGTTGGTCTAGTGGTTAGTGACGTTGACTGCTATGCTGGAGGTTGTGGGTTCGATTCCCACCCAGGACAATTAATGTTTACGTGATGAGCATGATCATTCGTTCCGTATCTGGGTGTAATTTATCTATAATATGTATGTATTTAGAAATATTTAAGTATGTTTATTAGTTGTCTAGTACCCATACCACAAGCTCTGCTTAGCTTGGGACTAGACGGCGTTGTGTGATAGTTGTGGAATATTATTTTTATTATTAATTAAGCAAACTGCGAGCGACAATTTCACCGCCCACGTCCAAAATTGTGAAATTTGTATCACAGCTTTTAATGCCATTCGTCAAAAGGACGCGGTGTAATTTAAAATTTTCTTTTACTTTTTAAGGTGGGCAATTACGCAGGTCAAATTGCTATTACGAACGAGTTTCAACAACTTCTTAAATAAGTACTTTTCATTTTAAATAATTAAGTGTCTGCAGGTTAATGTGAAAAGTTTCTATTTTAGGATTTTATTACTGTCCCCGTACACGGGCTACAAAAAAACGCTAGAAGCGGCCACAAATAAAAGCTAGAAGCCACCGCAAAAAACAGTTGAAGCGCGCGACAGCTTGTAGCCGACTTGAAGCTTGAAGCGGGTTCAAGCGTTTTTTTGTGGCGGCACGACCGCACACGAGCTACAAAAAAGCCAAAATGTCCCTTGTTTTCAAATAGTCGCTTTTCCGAAATGTATTGTAATGTAATGTTTTCCATTTTGGAAAAGGGATATTCTGAGAAGGGACATTTTGGGAAAAGGATATTCTGGGAAAGGGTCATTTCGGGAAAGGGACTATTTGAAACTTTCCCTTTCCCAAAATGTCCCTTCATTTTGGGAAAGGGACATTCTGAGCCTAAACGCAAAAATCGCAACCCAGTGCTGGGCACGCCATGATTATGGCGGTAAGTCCCCTCTTTGAGGCGTGGCTGGAAAGACCTCACGGCGTCCTTACCTTCCGCATGACGCAGGTCCTCACCGGACATGGCAAGTTCGGGAGGTTCCTGCATCGAATTCAAGCGGAAGAGACGCCCGGGTGTCGCCACTGTGCGCAACGCCCGGAGGACACGGTGGAGCACACCGTCGAGGTGTGCCCTGCCTGGGCGGAGCATCGCCGTGCCCTCGTGGGGGCGATCGGCGGCGAAGACCTCTCGCGCCGGGCCCTGGTCGAGGCCATGGTCTGAAGCGAGGAGGAATGGCAGGCGGCCGCCTCCTTCTGCGAAGCAGTAATGCTAGCAAAGGAGGAGGCCGACCGCATCAGGCAACGGCGCCCTCGCCGCCGTCGCCGGGATACCGATCCCGATTTCCGGCCACCGTAGACGCGGGCTCGCGGACGACGAGCCATGGGTAGCTCGCTGTCCGATCGTCCGGTAATGGACCGAGTCCAAGACGTCGACGGCGCGCACTGTTCCCGCGCGCCTCAAGGAGTTGTCAGCAGCAGGAGGGGCCCAGCTGGGTCGAAGCCTACTGGGGACAGGGTTGTCCGAAAGGGAGCTCGTGCCCTCGTGTAAGAGTCTGACACTGTCTCCCGCTGCACCCAAGAGCGGGTTTCGTCAAAGATGATTTTTCCCGTCGACATAAAAAAAAAGCCTAAACGCAAAAAAGGATGCCTTAAAAAGAAGCTTGAAGCGGCGTTTTTTTGAGGGCCGTGTGTGGGGACACTTAGGTAAAATGAGATCTTCGAGTAAGGTGGAAGATAAAAAGTTTAACATGTTGTTATGCGCGTATGCAAATTTGAGCGACCAAACAAAGAATTTAATTCCTTTTGTGACCTTCGTATAGTCTGATGGCTCATCGAAGAGTTTTATAGAATCAGACAGGCCCGGTTTATTAATTGCAAATTGCTGAGCACAGCGCCCACGGAATTTCAAGATGATGTCAAACAATATAATGGGTACAATGACGTCAGAAGTGAATTCTGTCAGCACCAATTGTCTATCTGTCACATTCAATCGTGAAATGGTTCCTGATTAAAATTAGCTGATAGCGGTCGCTTTGGGGTTTCTCATCTGGAATTTTTGGAGATCAAATTTTGTTCTTTTGAGTTAGGTTTGAACTGAACTTTGCGTTGAGGATCAGGTACATAGTTAAGACACGTTTTTTTTTTTGTTCTAGGACCTTATTATACCAGTTATTATATACATTTTAGTCTAGTGGTTAGTGGCCCTGACTGCTATGCTGGAGGGACAAATGTTTGTGTGTTGAGCATTATCATTTGTTCTGTGTCTGGGTGTCATTTATCTATAATATGTATGTAATTGTATTTAGAGATATAATAAAGTATGTTCATCAGATGTCTAGTACTCATAGTACAAGCTCTGTTTAGTTTGGGACTAGATGGTGCTGTGTGAAGTTGTGGAATATTATTATTATTGTATTATTTGTGCTTAACACATTAATTACCAGAGGCCACCTACAAGACTAATTTCTCCGCATGAAAGTAGGTTTTATCCATACAAAATTTGGACCTCTCAAATTTCTCTTAGTACTCGCTTACAGCATAAAAGGAAACCTTGTGTAAAATCTCTAAATCCTAGTCCCAGTATTTTCGGTTGAGCGTTGATATGTTAGTCAGTCAGTTTCTCCTTCTAAATATATAATAGACTTATCGTAATACCTCAATGTCCTCTAATGAAATCTACACTAATATTATAAAGAGGATATTATAGGAGGGTTTATAGGAGGTAATCTCTGGAAGTACTGGTCCAATTGGTAAAAATTTTTCACCGATCGAAAGCTGCTTTGTTCCTGAGTGTCATAGGCTATATTTTATGTACAGGATCGATCATTGTGGCGACACTTAGGGGAGGCCTATGTCCAACAGTGGACGTCTGTCAGCTGAAATGATGATGATGATGATGATGGGTGCAAAAGCTAATTATTAATATGGCAGGTGCCTAAGTACGAGATATCTTGTATACAATATCTCATAGAAACTGAATTAGACTCCTTGAAATATTGTGTTTTTGTTCATTTATAATATTAATCTACGAAATACATAACAAGTATCTTCATTGCTGGCATTAAGATTTTTATCTGTGTGGGTAATGTCTATGATAAGGCCAATTGATTTAAATATTGTCCAATGTGACTTTGAATATTTCTTTATAGCTCTGTTTTCAATGGCGGCTGCTAACTACGTAATGTATCTATTTTAAATGGACCTGCGTGACGTAGGCTTACTGTCAACGGACGCATAGCTTCATAGACGCGTATTCGTTAGTATACGCTTGGTGTACGCCTGCTCACAGCTTATATACAAACCTACTAGCTTTTGTCCGCGGCTTCGCCCGCATACATGAAATTTATTGATGAAAATTTTAGCAATCGGACCAGCACTTTCAAAGATTACCTCCTTCAAATGAAAAGCATATAAACAAAACATGACGTAGGCCTACTGTCTACGGACGCATAGACGCGTATTCGTCAATATACGATTGTTGCACGCTTGCTCACAGCTTACACATAAAACTATGAAACTCTGTCGACGAAGCGGCAACGTCGTGTCGTCGAATACGCGTTTATGAAAATATGCGTCCGTGAATATACTATTATTTTAAAGCTTCTTTGGCAGACTTGGTTTTCAAAATGAATGCCTATATCAGGTGAAATAAAAAGAACAAAATAAACTAGAGGAAAACAAAAGAAACAGAATTAAGGATTTCTTAATTAAAATGATCGGTTGGGCAACCGATCTGGTAAGACGATAGACCCCGCATCAACGTCGTAACCCGCAGCCGCACAAGTTACCATCTTATTATTCATGTTAACAAAACCTTACCATGACGTAACAAAATTTCAAGCGTGCGTGCGAAAAAGAGAAATGAAGCTATACACCCTATATAGCTCCATCTCTTTCACACTTCAGTTAAGGTCGGATGGATAGCGTTAAGAACTCATGGTAGGGTCTTCAATCCGTAATTCATGAAACATAAAGAAATATTCATAAATATTGACACATTACCCGCTGCCAGCAACTTCACCCACGTGATAATAGAAAAATATCCCAAGAGAACTTACCCCCAAGATAAAGAGTGTCCTATGTACTATTCCAGGATATACCCGTGTACCAAGTTTCATCGAAATCCGTTCAGCCATTCGTGCGTAAAGAAACAAACATACACTCACAATTTTGTCATGATATCTGTTGATATTCATAATTTTTAAATCCGAATCAAATATCTAAAAAATATCAGCTACTAGCTTTTGCCTGCGACGTTGCTCGCGTTTAAATTTGGGTAGTATAACTCTACTTTCAATCTCTTCCGTGCAAACTTTCAACCAATTTATGGGTGGAATTTTGAAAAATCCATTTTGATTGCTCGTCTATGTCTTACCCGAAAAAATAACTACTTTGTAGGTCTTAGGGCTTAAGCTGGCCGTTGATCAGTTAGTGAATTAGGTATTCTAGATTTAGATGGCACGGTTGGTGCAGTGGTTGACCAAGTGGCTGCTGCGTTATGAGTAGCGACTTCGACTCCCTGCCTCGTGTATGTAATTTTACAGGTTGATGAACGTTCTCACAAATAATTTCTAGTGTGGAACAACGTTTTATTAACAAACCAATCTGTTTTTATTTAGATAGATAATAACATTCTAATTAGAAGGAATACTTGATAATAACCCTGACATAGATCGATTCGATTTGGCATTCGGCAATGACTTGATCAAGTATGTCACTCGGATACTTATTATCATGGAAACTCTAGACCTGGCAGAAAATAGACCTTGACGCTACTAAAAAATCAATAACCAATGCGCAATAGAAATCCTATTCGAAGTTATAATTCTTAAGTAATCAAATCAAGTAGAACAAGCCAAAATTTGAAGTCCATCAATTTTATGATTGGAAAACTAATCTTAACTTTTCCATTGTAGACTAAACAAAGACAATATTGAAATGGTGTATAACAATTCTCCCAAAACGCAATTAGAACTTGATTGTATCCGAATCGCCTCTTCAAGTTAGTTCATCTGCAAATCAAATAGATTGATGACATAGATCTTGATTGATTTATTAAAAAAAAACAATTAACTTTGTGTGCGAATATTTAGACATAAAAACTAGGAAGACAAATAAAAACTAATCATTGAATTGCATTATAATAAAAAAGAATAACGAAAAATAATAATGTGAAAAAGATTTAAATTATGCGCCATTAATAAAACCATACCACATAAAAAAAAAATTAAATAAACAATGTCAATCTACAGTATGATTTATATATAATATTATATTATAAAGAGGTAAATTTTTATTTTTTTATTTTATAGGAGGTAATCTCTGAAAGTATTGGTCCGTTTGTAAAAAAAATTCACCGACAGAAAGCTGCTTTATTCCTGAGTGACTTTGGCTATATATTATGTAAGTGGGTGAAGCTGCGGGCAAAAGCTACTAAGTAATACAAAAAACAAATGATAATAGAAAAAAAGTTGGTAAATTAACAATATGATTAATTTCAATCTTGTATTGTACAAATCGTCGACAGAGTAGAGACACTTCTCCAACAAGAATGCCTTGAGCCTTGCTTTAAACGAGCTTGAATACAAAGTGCTTTTTAATTCAAGCGGTACCTTTTATTAGCTCAAAGCATTGGAGCTTCACCTTGATAGTTGTTAGTTATCAAAATTTTTAAATAACTTATTTTTTGGCATTGAAAAAGTGATCAAATTGTGATCTATGGTCATCGTTTGACGAATAATTATCAGTCATTATTAATTATGCCGGCGACCTTGTTTCTTTCATTTCTGATGTAATCACGCAAGGAAACTCCGTGCATAACCCTTTCCGTTGCCCTTTGGGTGACTTTAAGTCTTCTGATGAGACCCATTGTAAACCCAAAGAATCGGCAAACTAAAATGACAGTGAGCAGGGCACTATTGCTCGCAGAACAGATAGTCGATTTGGACGAAAGCTTCTAGAGTAGCGACCACATACTTCGCTACGTGGTCCGGTACCTTGCGTCTCGGAAGACACAGCTTTGAAAGGTCCCACAAGGTGGATCGATGATCTGATGGATGCGAGACGCACAGGACCGGTCTTTATGGTGACAATTAGGGGAGGCCTATATCCAACATTGAATGTCTTTTGTCAGACGATGATGACGATTACTAATTAATAATTTCCGTTGAAACGATAAAGTTTAAATGTTTTCTTTTAAAGTTATTTAATTACTTCTTTAGTTTAGATTAATTTTGTTCCAATAAAGACTTTTATATACCTTCTCTTCACAAGTAAACAATTCTGTACCTGTCAGTTAGAATTTCATTAAATTCATTCATCATAAAATACAAGTAGACTTCATTCAATAGTTTTGTTTTGAAGCAACTTTTCTTTTGACATGCTTTGACACAAATTCTCGAATTTCGTCGTCTAACGACTTTCTATTGTTTGGTGCGAGTTATTTTTTGATTACGTGAATTATTAGAGGGATATTAACGCATCAGCGTGTATTGGCGTCGCTATGTGTTCGCGAGAAACTGGCCGGCGAGCCGGAACGCGCCGCTTTCACGACTCGCCCGGCGGCGTATATGGCTTTCCGTATTCTGCACGACGGCGACGCCCAATAGACCAAGGAAATTAGACTTGCACCTTAATCAATCACAACTCTGTTTTTATAAGTTAGTTAAATAATATCATATCGTAGAATAGTTATTCAGATTAAAATGTATTTAGAATGAATTTTATTTATCTAATTTCAATTTACAAATCACGTCTGACTTCAATTTTAAAAATTAAACACCAAACCATTTTTTCTATTTATCTATCAATAAACTGAATTCACTTGTAAAATTCAATCTCTAAACAAATGCTTCAAACAGATACGCCCGATAATATAGTTTTTCTTATCAAGTTAAACTGAAATTTGAAACAATTTTTTTCTAAATCGAACATTTACGCGAGGTCCACCATTATGGAAAATATATTAAATTCAGTATCTACTTCTCTATTTTCTTCAACTCACCTTTCGCAGGTGTGCTAGAAGAGATTTCTTTGGAAATAAGCAACGCCTTTGTACTATTCTTCTGTGTGGGGAAGTCAAATACGCTACCCAGCGTGCGCCGCACGGTGTCTACACTCTATACGTGACGCGCGATGACGTCATTCTACGTTTCACTGCCTCCGATAATATGGACCTAGATGTTGAACCACCAGAAGTGACACTAATCACGGTAATCGCTTAACGATTACACGTCTAGCAAGTGTTCGCCGATTAGTGGAG
This sequence comes from Mythimna lalbum, assembly GCA_949319445.1. Classification (NCBI taxonomy): domain Eukaryota; kingdom Metazoa; phylum Arthropoda; class Insecta; order Lepidoptera; family Noctuidae; genus Mythimna; species Mythimna lalbum. The sequence goes on along the minus strand of OX439346.1, from coordinate 14,810,498 downwards.
GGGCTTTATTGAATTTTTAAAACGGATAGTCGTCGCACGTCGATATTTTTCGTGATGTAATGAAAAATGTCTGGGAATTTCTGTAGTAAATGGTAACGTTGTATCCGTAAATTTTCCGGATACGCGATTAAATGTCTATAAATACAGGATTACGAAGACTCATCAAGATTTCATCTAGATTCTGTTAATTATTAAATGTAGATTGACGTAACTTTTTGATTAGGTTCAACATTTTGGATGTTGTGAAAAACATAATTTAAATGTATTTTATTCTGCAAGGGAACTGATTTATGAATATGAACACGAAGGGCAATTGAAGCACTAAAAGTATTCATGCCCTTACGCACTACCATAGCGGGAGAAATCAATGAATGATTTTCCACTTCAAAAAAGGTGTATTTTATGTGCATGATACCGTTTGGCATTGAAAACTCCATAATATTTAATTTGTTGAAATGGCGGAACCTTCAAACAGGGTTTAGCTTTCTAACATCGCGTTGTCGTAAGAAATACTGAATAATATCCTATATTTACGAAGCCATAATGGAAATATAATATAAGGTAGTACTTGTAGATATTCGGGGTTCATATCTTTCCTTCGGGACAAAGAAACCTGCGTAAATAACAACAGAAGATATTCCTCTTGAGTACAATTCAACAAAGACGCAACCATGAATACAGCTAGAAGATAAATATAATTTATTAAACACAATATTTACAATGTCACTTGCAACTCTCCTGAGAGACGGAGATAGATATTTTCCGGGTCTTAATGCTGGTATCAGGTCGTTAAAGCGAGTGCTTCACAGGAATGTTTTCCGTCCTGTCGCTCCTTACTTGTTCCGTCTACTTTAACCGGTTTTCTTAAAGGTAAGAGCAGTTCAAATAACAACTTATTAATGAGTTGACACCGGAACAGACCTACTTGTCCAGCGGCTATTTTGATCCGAATGAAGGCTTCAGTGCTTATTGGCGATTCTCAATTGACTTGGTTACTCACTTGTAATTGATTATCACGAACTGTATCAAAACCAAACGTCTGAAAGGCAATTTAACAGCACAGGGGCTTCAAAGCAATCCCAAACAAGGGCCCTTAAAACGTCAGGCTAATGAATCAACATACCAAAGTGAAGCAAATCAAAACATCAAAGGCGGCGCAATGACAGCTGATATCGGCCATCTTTGTGGTCACGTCCGGTCCCGTTCAAGTTTAGAAGGCTGTCACGTAACTTTGTAGTGGCGTGACAGTGCCCGTTGTCTCTGACAATGTTCTAACAATCTTTAACAGTATCGCTGCGGCGCTCACAGCTCAGCGAACCTATCCTAAAGTTTGTTCGCTACCTGACACCTCGTCTCGGGATCGCTGATTGGATACCACTCGAATTTGGAGTTTATTGATTGCGAGAGCTTAGGGTTGGCTAGTTAACTTTTCATAATTAACTACCAAATATTGTATTAAGACATCTTAACTTATCACAGCATTGTAGTGTAAAACGGTAACAGATGACGTATCCAGCAACTCTATTGAATTTAACATCATGTACGCGAGATTGCAATCTTTTATAAAACTGTTAACCCACTTGAGCACAGTGCGCCACACATGACTGAGTAGGATAGTTTCCTTTAATGTTAAGAATTTCGAATTAAATAAGTTCACCAAAAGAATGAAAGAGTAGCAATGGGCAGGGCACATTGCTCGCAAAACGGATGGCCGTTGGGACCGAAAGGTTCTGGAGTGGCGACTGCGTACTAGAAGACGCAGCGCCGGAAGGCCTCCTACAAGGTGGACCGATGACCTGGTGAAGGTTGCGGAAGTCCGATGGATGCGGGACGCACAGGATCGATCACTGTGGCGACACTTGGAGGAGGCCTATTTCCAACAGTGGACGTCTGTCGGCTGAAAAGATGATGATGATGACCAAAAGAATAAAAAGTTTTAGTAAAAACCATGAACTCATGCTCAATTTCTTTGTTTCAGATGTGACAGTACTACCGGGATGGCGTAGCGAAGACTTCCAATTTCTCCACTGCCAAAAATGGCTTTCTCCAAACCTCGGGACACTTCCGATGTACTCTAAAGTGGACATTCTAGTGGTGTGTGTGACAGTATCAATGACTCGGTGAAAATTAATCAGAACAATGGGGAGGCGACGTTGGAGATTAGTTACGATCACGGCGATCTTGCTGGTCGTTATAAAAGACACGCAGTGTCAAGGTAAGGAAACTAATCGCTTCGGCGCAAACAACTTGCTCTCATGTTCTAAGTAACAATGCGCGGTAGACGAGCATCAAGTAGCGGGTACACAAACGTAGCATGATTAAAGATGGATCATTCTCAATTTATTGTCAGTAATCTTCTATCTTCTATATATATAAAAATAAATGCCACTTTTCGTTGTTATTTTATAACTCAACAACGGGCTCACCTATCCAAACCAAATTTTTAGGCTTTATTTGGATTAATTAGCAGAGAGTTTATGTGAAGTTTGGTAGGGTAGAGTAGGGTAGAATAGGGTAGAGTAGGGTAGAGTGGTGTAGAGTAGGGTACAGTAGGAAAAAGCGGAAACGAAGCCGTGCGGGCAAAAGCTAGTATTTTATGTAAGCTAATCCCTCAATGATGTTAATACCAAACATTCTCCCTGAAGCGCCTTTTCCGAACTAATTTATGTATGACAGAGATTAATTAGAAAAAATAAACCAGTTTAATTGATGTATTTAGAGCATCATGAATTAATAATGTACCTTTTGAATTTCCGAGTGACGTAATTTGCTTTGACAAACCAAAAGCAAAGCTCCGTGTAGGTTGAGCAAGATGTTATGTATGAAGATAACATTGCTTCGCTCGAGCAAAATAAGGTCATTTAAAAAACAGGGTAGTCTGAGAAGGTTTCGAGTCAATACTGGCTTTATAACCTAGATAAACAAGGAGACAATAAAGACAGAAATGGCGTAAAATTACATAAAAATGGCGTGCAAGCGTGGGTGGACAATGCAGGCGACGCGCCCACGTGCGCCCGCTGCTCTATATATTTATTATTCAAGAGTGGGCTCTCTAATAGCAACCGCCTGTAATCGACTACCTGTTTTATTGTCTTTTAGGCTTATGACATTATATACTAGAACTTCTTTAAACAAATCACTAGACACACAAATCACACACAAACAAACAAATCAAACACTCAATCACTTATACAAATCTCTAGGGCTGCAGATTTGTTTGAAAGAGTTGCCACGGCCCTGGTAAAAGGATAACTGTGAAGGAACATGGATAGGTATAAAGAGTCTCTTCCTCTCGCTCCACTCAGAGAAAGAGGAGTCATTCGATGATTTCACATCTCAAAAAAGTAATCCATGGATTGAGTGAAAATGAACCCTGGGGCCCTGGAACGAAGGCAAGGAAGGAACAAGTGTGGATTTTAGTCAGTAAAAGTCTGACACGCCCTTACACTCCTCCCAAGGCCGGGAGATGTCAATACATGATAAAAACCTCAAAAAAGTCATGACATGAAATCAAAGCACTTTTGAATTGTCAACAAGTTAGTATAATGAAACTAATTGCACATTTCAAAGCATAGATCTTTATGGAAAAAACGTATTTCCTTTTTTTTTCTTGACAAAATCAACTTGATATTATGTATTTAGGAATATCAACGTGCAAGAAACTCCTTTCAAATCACTTATTTATTACACAAATTCCGGTTTCGTGTCTCTAATAACAATAATGTACTTATGTATGTGAGTTATACTTATAACTAATTAAAACTAAGAGCCTTTAAATTGTCCAAAACTTGTTGCGCTGCTTTTTCTGAACCTAACTTGTTAGCTAAATCTGTATTTACGCTGATATTTTGACGCCTTCTCTGTAATTAGAACTAGCCTTTTGACGTTGAGTATGATTGAGTACTTAACACGTAGATTTTCCAGTTTTTCTTTCGATCAAATCAGGTCTTAAGTATCGACTTATATATACTCAATTAATAACATTAGATATACTCAATTAATTTTTTTTTTAAGGTGGAAAATCATTTAATGACTTCTCCCTCTCTAGGTCGAAGCAGGAGGGCGCGGCGTGTGAGACTTTTATTTAATTTTTTATTGTCAATAGGCTCAATAGGAGTTGACCACCATCTCACCTGAAGGCAAGCGATGATGTGGTCAACGATGGAGCACGCTTGCTTAGAAGTAACAACACTCTTGACTTAAGACCCCTAAGTTGTAGCTATCAGGAAACACAGACTCCGGCTGGGAATTCCACTCCTTGGCAGTACGCACAACAAATGTGTTCCCAAAAGGCTTTGTGGGTATGAGTGGAATATTACTGACTAAAACCCGCACCCATGTTCGTATCTTTATCTTGCGTTTCAAGATCCTGGGTTTCCCTTTCGGAAGCTAACTCATGTCTCCAGTAGGCTTCGGCCCTGTTAGGCTCTTACGGTTTTGCTGAAGCACGCGATAAACACTACGCGCCGTCGAAGACTCGTGCTCGGTTTAGACGCTTACTGGACAGCCGGACGCCGAGCTACCCATTGCCCGTCGCCCGCAAGCCCACGCCTACGGTGATACGAGTACCTAATGCTTGGAAGTTCTTTAGGCACATCTGTAGAAACGAGGATTGTAGTTCACGGTCGCATTGAAGACAAGAGAGCCCGCGGTCGATCTCCGACTCGTCGGATCGATCTCATTATCAGGGCTACGCAGTCGACAGCAGTACATTGTGCGCGTAATGCCAATAACCGCCAGAAATGGAAAACGCTTGACATGCCGCAGCCTTGGAGGCAGACGATGGCGGCACGCCGCAGTTCTGTTCATCAACAGCCACGACCACTCTGACAAGAGTGCCCGACTAAGAAGGGGCTTGAAATAAAGTATGGCTTTAAAGAAACATTTCAGCAGAAAAAGCCAGAATAAGAAAACTTTAATAACTAAGAAAACGCCGCGGAAAAGCTGAATTCATTCCTCGTTACTTCAACAAATTTCTTCTACAGATTTCCATTTATTTTCATGACAAATAATTTATTACCATTACCGTGTTCGATTGTACGGAAGGTATTGAAATCAACTACTATGGATTTAGGAATATCAATGAATTATGTTTCAATACAAATGTTGATTGCCGTAACTACAATATATTTTGATTAACAATGCGAACATTGATTGTGTCCATGTTAAATTAATGAAATAAAATTGTTCATATCCACAATTTTGTCATGTTATTGCATGAAATTAATTCGGTCGTAATAAAGTTAATCGGAACTAGCTCAATGTTACAATGTAGGTTAATTATTTTAGAGTTTCCGCTAAATTGAATTAAAGGTCTGTGGGACCTTGATGCAGTATATTCAAGGATATGCGTCGGATCTTGAGTTTACATACTGCACTTTTTTAAGGTAGAAAATCATCTAATAACTTGTCCCGCTCTAGCGCGGAGCGGGATGTCAGACTTTTACTGATTAAAACGCCCACATTTATCGTCCTTCAGGTGTCTTTTGCGCCCCAAGACCATTGGTTCCCCTTTCCAAAGTCGACACTTGGCCTAGTAAGCTTCGACCCTACTGGGCCCCCAGAATTTTGCTGACATCTCTTTGAGACGCGCTAAGTGCCGTAACTAACCTTTTATACGCCCAGTGCGAGCGTCTACAACTATGCCTTTTTTTTAGTGGTGGGAAAATCATCCAATGACATCCAGTACCAGGATTGAGCCACCTTTCCGACCAACCCTGGCCCCAGTAACATAACAACTATGCTTCTAGAAAAAAGTACAATACAAATAAAAAGGAATAGATATAAAAAACGCTCCTCCAAGAACTACGCGCTGTACCTGAGCACCGCTGACACCGCCCTAGTTACGGCACTGGACGCGCGTTGCGTAAATGCAAAGTCAAAGTCAAATCGCACAGCATCGTCTTTGCACTTAAGAATAACATTGGTAAGACCGAAAAGGGGGGATATAGTAGAAGCAATGGTGCTCGAATTTCGTTAAAACCTCTCAAAATTGCTGTTAAAGCCGGAGATTGGGAGATAAGACGCGCTCCGGACAGGCGCCGGCTAAAGTTGGACACTTCTGACAGAACCTGATGGCGGACTCACGATTTACGTTTGATTGAATATTAATTAGTTGGTGTTAACTTTCCTTTAATTATAAAAGATACTGTATTTTGTTCAAAACACTGTTGTTTATGCTCTTAGAAATATAAACATAACAATTTTTTTTTAAGTATTGCTGGACTTATTGTGTTTCAGAGAGCTACATGCTTCAAAGTTCAGTTATTTGACACTTAGGAATTGTTTAAAATGTTGAGTTTTAATACCTAGTTAGTAATACGTGAAATGAACGCCCAGCAAATGCGTAGGTGATCACTCTTTTGCGGTGGCTCGGCGCACAGTACTTTTGTTTTTTTTTACTTTGTATTTACATCCGTTGTGCTGTGTCTATCCCGAATAAAAGTATTTCTATTCTATTCTAAAGTCCTAATACTACTGAAAGATTACAACTTATTTCCAAATCTATCTAAACATAATTATAAGGTTAAAATTTTTGTTTTCATGACGAGTACGAAAACAACGGCAACAGAAGGGCACGGAGCGGTGTGATTTTAGTCAGTAAAAGTTTGACACACCCTCACACCCCACTGGGTGATTTCCCGCCTCAAAAAATACTGTCAATTCACAATCAGTGGTCACTATATAAATGACTCTGCCCCGTAATACTTCGTAGGTAGCTGGCATCACAGATACCAAATAACAAAGATTAGACACATATAAATTTATTGAATCTTATCTAATTTATATTCAATATTAATTCAATTTATAAAATAATCATTTTTATGTATTATCAAGCTGTGGACGCCTTTAATTGACTTAATTGCACAGAAAAGCATGTCTATATAATGACCTACTTGAATAAGATCTTGCTAATATGTCGTTTGTGTTCTTCATAGTAATAATACAATAGTATTAAATAATATAATCTGTAGTAAATACCTACGTTATAATACGTAGCCATCATCTGCTATATTACCAGCTAACTCTCATCATGATCTCATTTACTAGGACAGAAGTATAAAAAAAAATAAACTGAAATAAACACAAAGCACAAAACAACATAACTCTAGTTACTGCTAATAACAATTTACAATAAAACAAGATGGAGTCAACAATATAAAAATACGGGGGAGACAATGAAACGAATTTCCTAGTTCATTTGAAGTAACTGCTGTAACGTAAATTAAATACCCTGAGAAAAATAACATACCTTTGTTAAATGTACCATAAGTCCATAAAACATGAATGAGGCTTTTAGAACAACCTATTTTGTTGTAATACGTTCAAATGTTATATAAGGCTTTAAGGCGCTTTCAATTTGGACGGTTCATGTCGGACGGGTACCGCACGATTACCGTGCCGCAGCCGGCCGGTTGCAGTACATTAGCAGTCCGACAACAAGCGCCTAAATTGAAAACGTATCTGGCTGTCATGCGTTTGTATACCAGTGATACGTTATTTCTACACCGAATTGAACACGTGGTGCTTTTGACGTTGCTGTCTTGTTGTCAACCTTTCGCCGCACGGTTGCTGCACCGCACGCTTTGTATGAAAAATACGATCGTCCATATACGACTAACGCACCGCATCCGCACCGCAGCAGGCCGTCAAAAGACGCATAGATTGAAAGTGCTCTAATTGTAGTTTGTTGATAGTTGGCTCGCGTTTGACCACTATCTCGCCTATTGGAAAGCTACGATGTGGTCGACGATGGAGCAAGCTTGCCTCACCTATTACATATTTATTATTGACTTAAACATCCCCAGCTCATAGGCTATCAGGAAATACAGACTCCAGCAAGGAATTGCATTACAGATATGTTTTTTTAGGTGGTAAATCTTCAAATAAATTTTCCCATTCTTAATGTAGCGAGCGGAAGTGTAGGTGAAAGTTTACCTACTAAAACCTACCTATGTTCCTTCAAATGCCTTTTGCTTTCCAGGGTCGAAGTAATTCTTTCGATCAATTCCGTAGCCCATGTGTTGATGCATAAAGTAAGCACATGTCCAATATCAACATTTTCCTCTAGAGAATCGATCAATCATAGTTTCTATGCATACATACGTGATTGTACATAAATTGACTAAGTTTTACTAGTAGTTGCGCCCGCCTGGATGTCGACAACTGTTCTGCGGGAACGTATATTAAACCGTAGATGTTTTTTATCCAAGCCATGGTCTACCCATGCTCGAAATGTCATAGTGATCAGAACTTATGTTTGAGGATTAAAAACTACTCGTATTCACACATTCAGACATAGTTGTTGCATAGTTATTTGATCAAGTTATCCAAACATGCTAACGCCCACGTATATATAGTTCGTCATAAACTGAGTTTGTGAATAGTGTGAGTGTATCCGATAGGGTCTATAATTTTACACCCCGTAATATACACTACTTCGAAAAGCACGTAAAGCTGTTGTTCCAGGGTTCTCATTTGTAGATCTCTAACAATCGTTACAGGTAGTCAGATGCCAGGAAGTTGGGCACGCCACGATTATGGCGGTAAGTCCCCTCTTTGAGGCGTGACTGGAAAGACCTCACGGCGACCTTACCTACCGCATGACGCAGGTTCTCACCTGACATGGCACGTTCGGGAGGTACCTGTATCGGATTAAAGCGGAAGAGACGCCCGGATGTCGCCACTGTGCGGAACGCCCGGAGGACATGGTGGAGCACACAGTCGAGGTGTGCCCTGCCTGGGCGAAACATCGCCGTGCCCTCGTAGGGGCGATCAGCGGTAGAGACCTCTCGCGTCGGGCTTTGGTTGAGGCCATGGTCCGGAGCGAGGAGGAATGGCAGGCGGTCGCCTCCTTCTGCGAAGCAGTAATGCTAGCAAAGGAGGAGGCCGACCGCATCAGGCAACGGCGCCCTCGCCGCCGCCGCCGGGATTCCGATCCTGATTTCCGGCCACCGTAGACGCCGCCTTGCAGACGGCTAGCCATGGGTAGCTCGCTGTCCGACCGTCCGGTAACTGTCCGGACCGAGCCCAAGACGTCGACGGCGCGCACTGTTCCCGCGCGTCTCAAGGAATTGTCAGCAACAGGAGGGGACCAGCTGGGTCGAAGCCTACTGGGGCCAGGGTTATCCGTACCGGGGCTCGAGTTTCCAGCCCCGGTACGAAGAAGCTAGAAGGAACGAGGTGGGTTTTTAGCCAGTAAGACTCTGACACTATCTTCCGCTCCACCCAAGAGCGGGGGTTGTCATAAGATGATTTTTGCCCACCGTAAAAAAAAGATATATGGCCTACCTATACTAAATCATGTTCTGAACTTTTACCGCAGCGTCCTCTAAAATCTAAACAAAATGTGCCTATATAAAACCATTCCCCTCAATGTGCGTAGGACGGTCCCCAATTAAATTCGACACTTCGGTTCCACTTTTTAATTATCTAATTGGAAAGTTACTGCGTAGCGTCTACGTTATATTACAAGCTTTTATTTAGTTTCACCTGTCCCGATGTTTGTCTGTAATCAAATCTTACTAATTAAATTTGATCCACTTCTGTCACCTTCACTGTAAATCAGATGATAATGGAAAATTATTATGTCATGGAGCTGATCTGATAATGGAACCGGAAGGTGGCTATAGGAACTTCATACTTAAACGACACAACCCCATCGAGTTTGGGTTCGTATGATTCGTCTTGACGAGTATTAATTATATGGGTATACCAAGCTTTAAAAGCTTGCTATGAAAAAATGATTTTCATTAAAAGCTTGTTTGATTTCACCTTGTTTGTCTGTTATCAAATCTTACAAATTAAAGATCCCCTTCTCGGTTACCATTTGAGCTGAAACTTTGCATGCATGTGTAAATCAGATGACAATACAAAGTTAATATGACATGGAGCTGATTTGATGATGGAACTAGAAGGTGGCCTTAGGAACTCGGTAATTAAACGACATAACCGTATCGATCGAGTTTGGGCTCGTATGATTCGTCTTGACGAGTTCTCTGGTGTTAGATGGTAACCAGGGTCTGATGATGGAACTGGAAGATGGCCATGAAACTTGGTAATAAGCGCAATAAGAGAAATCTATCCTGTTTGATTTTTAGGAATGGTCTTGATGAGTATTAATTATTATACTTAGATATACAAGGAGAAGGTGTAAGGGACAGCCCTCCGCAAACGTTAAGGGCTTGCTCAGTAAACAAAACTGAACAACATTCCACAATATTTTTTTCAGGAAACGAAAAAAAGAAATTGACCTCGCCATACAAATTGTCCAATCAAGTTTATAATTTTGTATGGCGAGGCTGATGTTTTCTTTCGTGTCCTAAAAAACAATCTTGCCCCTTACACCTTGTGAAAACGCTATAAAAACTAGCTACGAGTATAAAAAAATGATTTTCATAGAAAACTTGTTTTAATCAATAAGAATTGGTATTTCGAGAGCAATTTATGTGACACTGGTGTACAAAACTATGATCGTATGGGATTCAAACATCTCTTATTCAAAGGTTTGCAGAGGTGCGTACGTGAGGGTCCTACTTAATTAGGGATCAAGTGGCTCAATGTAGAACCCCTCATATACTACAGTGAGTATGTGGATCAAAATATTATGCGTATGTTGCTCATACATCTAAAATTCCCACGCGTACAGAATATTAATTTGACGCTATTTACATTTTCATTATACGTCTCATATTGATAACTGTCTGTTTGTACAAAAAAATATAGATATTATGAAAGCTTGCGTAGGTAAATATCGGTATATTTTCAGAGATCAATAGACTCGGGTAAAGTATTTTGATTCATATTTTCCCTGTTCTGTGTACCTGTCCGAGCTAATTTCACTCGATTGAACCTACATCAAAATTTTGACAAGCTTATTACTTGTGCTTTGCACTCGGTTACCTGTCATATTCTAAATGGGTTCGGAAAATACGAAGCGAAAATATTTGTCCGGACAAAGTCAGAGGCAACCCCTAGTGTGAATATAATGAAACAGTAATTTAGCAAAACTTCGCTTTAACTTTGTTTCTTCTTCCATTAAGGTTATTCTAAATTGTATTTTGATTTATTCTTTGTAACCAACGTTCTGAAGTGTGGAAACTTTTACAATTTTGTCTTGCGTTGTAGAGGTACACGAAATGAAACGCAATTTTCTTAAAAAAACAAGCTTTTAATGAAAATCATTTTTTATAGCCAGCTTTTATAGCTCGGTATATCTATATAATTAATGCTTGTCAAAACGAATCATATGAGCTCAAACTCGATGGGGTTGTGTTATTTAACCCTTCAGATACCGTCAATTAGAGACACAATAGTAAGACAATAGATGCGCGGCCACCGGGTGTCGCTTGGGGATTCATGAATTAACTACCAGGTTCCTATAGCAACCTTCCAATTCCATCATCAGATCAGCTCCATGTCATAATAATTTTGCATTGTCACCTGATTGACACATGCATGCAAAATTTGAGGTCTATCGGTAACTGGAAAGTGGATCAAATTTAATTTACAAGATTTGATTACAGTCAAACATCGGGACAGGAGAAACTAAATAAAAGCCTGTAAAATTGTTTTGTTTACGCCATCTAGTCCCTAGCTAAACAGAGCTTGTGGTATGAGTACTAGATAACTGATAAACATACATTTCTAAAAACATAGATACATCTTATAGATAAATTACACCCAGACACGGAACAAATGATCGTGCTCATCACACAAACATTAAAGTTAATCCTGGGTGGGAATCGAATCCACGATCTCCGGCACAGCAGTCAGGGCCACTGACAACTAAACCAAACATACGAACAGTACATATTCTTCAGCGCATGTTGTTTTCTTTACTTTCTTGCAATTCATGAAGTTTGTTTAAATAAGCGGTAAAGTTTGCCCTGTTGAGAGAAATTCAAATCAGTTCAATATTAACTATTTAGTAACATGAACAAACAAACAAACTCATAAACTTTCACTGGTTATGGCTCGATACTTTCCGATAGTGAATAATTGAAGCTGAATTTCATTCAGCAGAATTCTAGGCATTGATGGTATGTCTAGACTTGTAATAAAACATTTTTGATCAATAGGCACCTATCGGAGTAATAATCATTTTGGAATAACTTTTTCTGAAAACCGATCATAATTTAGGTATCCTCAAGGTTAGAGTGAATAGGCTCTTAATAAACTAGTGCGCTCCATTATCAAAGATTGCACCACTGCTTACCATCAGCTGGAATCGGAGTCAAGCACTAGTTTATATCCAATAAAAAAAAGAGTTGGCACTTGAGCGTTTAAGACTATTTTATCCAAAAATAAAATAAAAAGAGAATTCTAAAAGACTTTAACATAAATCCCACAGTGTTCTAAATACCTTCTGAATCCCAGCTTTTTGTTCCTCATTCCAAGTAAACGGACCAACTGCACTTAACTTTTCCTCGTTGGTACACCAAAGAATTTCCTCAAGATATTAAAAACATCCTTTCACCGAAAAGAAAAGGAACGGAAAATAGAAAAGCAGAGAGCGCTCGCGTTAAATGTCGCTAATTATTATAGGGAACCCTCCCATCACGAGTTACTGCTAATGATAGTTACTTTTTCCTTTTTGAAGATTCCACAGATGAACGGCCCCAAGCAATTAAACCTTTCCGTATAAGATACTCCTTTCTCCCTCATTAGGGATCCATTAAATCTGGGGTAATTCGAACGGGTAACTCGCATTAATATAACAAACGGTAAAACCACAAAATATATAGGTACAGAAGTCAATGTACATACAAAGCGCGCTCGAGCAACGCATAGACACCGCTCACGGACACGATATCACGGTAGTGTCTCGGCCCACTCGTCGAACAGTTCCGGCTCAAACGCTCATTAGTGTTCGTCCACTAAGCGTAGGGATAAAAAGTGAAATACATACATGAGATTGCCTTCTGTACCTATCTATTTTGTGGTAAAACTACGCAACGCCCACACCGGACACCTGCGTTGCAGCCGGACGATCTACCTTCTAAATATTACACTAACTTTTCGCCTCCACCTCGCTTACGGGAAACTTTTTTATCCTATAAAACTTGATGCGCTTCCATTTTGTTTGTTACTTACATTATCTTAACACAACGAGGATAGGCGAGTTTTTAACAAGGTTTCTTCATAAAAAGTGTTTTGAACAAATGTTGGGTAGAGAGGCATTATGTTTAGGATCTTATCTTTTACCAAAATGGCTTTAGACCGCTTTTAGACAGACGAACGAAACATGTTAGGAATAGTAATCCTAATATTAGACTCACACATAACAGTGTTTATTCGTATACGTAATTAAAGACATCAGCCGACGAGCTCTCGTCGCCGCCAACATACCGTCCAGTTTTAAAATGTCATGGCACTGACATGCAACGAGCGATTGTGGGAAACTGGATCATCATCATCATTTCAGCCGATAGACGTCCACTGTTGGACAAAGGCCTCCCCCAAGTGTCACCATAAAGACTGGTCCTGCCGGAAGATCCTCCAACAAAGTGGACTAATGGGTCCACCTTGTTGGAGGCCTGCGTCTTCCGGCACGCGGTCGCCACTCCAGAACCTTTCAGCCCAAACGGCATCTGTTCTGCGAGCAATGTGCCCTGGCCCATTGTCACTTAAGTTTGGCGATTCTTCGTGCTATGTCGGCAACCTGGATGGAATGTCTTTATTATCGTGGGATAGACCCTCACGCATGAGGTTGCGCTGTACTTTTCTAAGTTCATTTAGGACACTAAGTACTCATATCTCCTGCCTCAAAAAACACGTTGGTCTTAGTTGTCAGCCAGACGTCAGAAAGTCTGTACATGGTGGTCAAAAAGTTTTAATAGAGTTCAGTTTTTTAATCATTTTTATACCTAAGTATATTGTAGTTGTACAGTTAAAATATTATATGAATAACAACAAGATTTCCATTAAACTTCGCGGTTCAAGAAACTGAAATCTTCTGCAGAATTTTTATGGTATTAAAGTAGAACGGTGTACAGTCAGCCGCTAGATTTTATATAAAAACGCGAGATGCATACGGTCTATTTGCTAGTACTAATAACGGTACATAGTGCTCTGCGTAGATTGCTCAGTTTGCATACTAATAGCCTCATCTGGCCGCAGAGCGAATATCATAGTATCAGTTAGCGTGAAAGATTCATGACTCGATCCAACTTTGGAAGAGTACCGAGGAGGAATTGCAGGCGGTCACCTTCTTCTGCGAAGTAGTAATACTAGTAAAGCAGGCAGGCCCACGCGTGAGGGAACGGGCATCCTCACGCTCCAGCCGCCGAAAGCGTAGGCTTGCGGACGGCGAGCAATGGGTAGCTCGCCATCCGACGGTCCGGTAGCCATCTAGACCATGCTCAAGTCGACGACGGGGCATAGTGTTTCACGCCCGATACAGAACTGAAGCCTACTGGGGCCATAGATTGACTTAGAAAGGGAAACCGGTCCTGAATCGTTAGGTAAAGAAGAATCATAGGTGTGCTTTTAGTCCGTAAAGGCACAAAATAGATAGGTACAGAAGACAATCTCATGTATGTACTTCACTTATTATACCTACGCTCGGTGGACACACACTAATGAGCGTAAGAGCCGGAACTATTCGACAAGCGTGCTGAGGTGCTCCGACATACCGTGTCCGTGAGCGGTGACTATGTGTGCGATACTCGAGCGCGCTTTGTATGAAGATTGACTTCTGTACCTATATATTTTGTGGTAAAAGTCTGACACGCCCTCCCACTCCGCCGTAGAGCGGGACGAGTTATTGGCTGATTGAAAACTAAAAAAGCCTTGGAGGAATACATGTTAATCTAAATTATTTTCGCGACGAGGTCGGCTTCCCCATTAATCTAATAAAGCTACTAACTATTTACGAAGTGGAATTATGCAGAATTAACTCAGCAATGCGTGTTTAACGATAGCTTTACTTATTATTTGGACAGATTAATCCCGGATGTTTGTTAATGCTTTCCGGCTCACCATATTTACTTAGTAGTTAGCCTTTAATATTTATATATGGGCAATGGTTACTTAATTAAATCTCAATATTTGGTAACAACTTCAACGCGATCATTTCAGACTAATGTATTTATTTCAAACGTATCAGTTTCATCAGTAGTTTTCAGGGCGCGGTCGAAACAACTACTCGTATAAGCTAGAAAGGTTTCTGCGTACAATTTCTACCAATGCAATATCCAAGCTCTGCTCGAAGTTTCCTTGCATAATCGGATTAGAAATAAAGATAGCAGAAAGAAAGAAAGAATAACCATTCTATTTGCTCGAAAAAGCGCAAAGTTAAGACTAACATAAAACATTTTTATATTTTTACTTTACAAAATTTTACAAGAAAATATAAAAATAGGTAACAAGCTTATAACAAGCTTTTAATAAAAATCATTTTTTCATAGCAAGCTTTTATAGCTCGGTACCTATATAATTAATACTCGTCAAGACAAATCCATACGAGCCCAAACTCGATGGGGTTGTGTCGTTTAACTACCATGTTCCTTTAACCACCTTCCGGTTCCATCATCAGATCAGCTCCATGTCATAATAATTTTGCATTGTCATCTGATTTACACATGCATTCAAAATCAGCTCAATCGGTAACCGGAAAGTGGGTCAAAATTAATTTGCAAAATTTGATGACAGACAAACATCGGGACAGGTGAAACTAAATAAAAGCTTGTAAAGGAGGACTATTTTTTACTTCCTAAGGAAACGCAAACACTCTGTCTAATTACACGTGAAAGAGTGCCAAGGTACAAGTATTTTTTGGACCACCATTTATTTAGGTGGATTAACCAGCGTCCTCTTAAGCGATTTAATAGCAGGGAAGAAGCTTTAGCGACGTAAGCAAATTGGTTAAATTTACCATAATGAAACTCTAAAAGAGATAAATGATTTTAGCTGCTGGAACTCTGGAAGATTCTGTAAAGACTTGTAATGCTAAATGATATTAGACTATGGCGCTAGTGATAAAGTTGTGATCGTGTAGCGCCAGCACCGCTAGTGTGCTCCAGGGATTACACTTCGTTAGACTATGATCCAGTTCCTAAGCCCCCGGCCACCCGAGCACAGAGAGGAAACTAATCCAGTTTCCACGTTACGACTTCATTGCGAGCGTACTTTTTGAAACTAATGTTAGGGATAATCATCTACAACATCGGGGTTTTGGCAATATTATTATTACCAACTTAAAATTAAGCTGTTGTACCTACAGACCCGTTTAAGTAAGCCTATATAAAATTTTGGGTCATTGCCCGAATATTACCATTTAATAGGTCCTTGGGTCCACTTAATAAAGTTACTTATATTCTCGCTATAAACTAAACGATAAGATTGTTTGTAGGAAGAATAAAAAAAATAACAAAGCATATAGTACATGATTTTATTTTTCATCGTAAAAAAATTCCATGCAAACATTTTACGGTGGAAAATAAAAAGTGAAATGTTTACCTTTAAAAGCGGTATACATCGGGCTAGCGGTACCGGCAGCGGTATTACAAAGAGCTTTTAAGCCCTTTCCGCACATGTCACGTGCAGGCCCGGCCTTAGCCGACGCGTGTGCCTGCCTAATTACCTGCGATTTATAGCGTGCGCCCCTCCCCTAATATTAATTACAACTTATTGTTCTAATGAATGTTGTTTTTTAGGCCCAAGAGACCTTCTAATGAAAGTTCAAAATGTTCGCTAAAAGCCTCGAGTCATTTTTTGGTCGTATGTAATTCTATTTAGCGCCATTGTTCTGTTGAGTCTGTAGATCTTACAAATTCGTTGGGGATTTTCGGAAAATGTCGGTAATATTTCTTGTAGCTTTTAACTATCTATACTCCATTTGAAATAAGATTAGACATTTAAACAAACCTTTTTTACTATCCGTTCAATCGATTTTGACTTCTATTTTGTGGGCATAAGGATAGCATTAAAAGCAAAAAAAAATGGTTACAATACCAACTATTTACTGCAGCCGCCATTTATCATGCCAGCAACGCAATAAAACTCAAAATCGGCTGAAGAGACAATAAAAAAGGTTAGTTTAAATTCAAATGTTTAATGGAATGGAGTAAGTACCTACAGAATATTTTTAATTCGATTCCAATCAGATGTCAAACCACTTTTTAAAAAAGAATTATTGAGTCATAAAATAATGACCCGATTTTGTGAGTATCCACTAACTAAAATATCCTCTACAAACATAGATTTTGAGGGATAAGTGAGATTAGTGGGACCATAACATAACACGTTTGGTCCCGAAGGTCTCGTAAATTCTGTCCGTTTCATACAGGGCGAGTTAATTTTTCATGTGTGTCTCTGCCAAACATTTTTACACGTAGATGTATCTCGGCTAATGAAGAGTTCGCTAATACTGTCGACTTATCTAAATATAGACCTCTTTTGAACCTCATTTTGATCGTAGTCCTAGATAACTTCGTGTAAAT
The DNA here is from genome assembly GCA_949319445.1 of Mythimna lalbum. Taxonomy (NCBI): domain Eukaryota; kingdom Metazoa; phylum Arthropoda; class Insecta; order Lepidoptera; family Noctuidae; genus Mythimna; species Mythimna lalbum. The sequence continues at coordinate 14,793,054 of OX439346.1, read as the reverse complement.
AATGTTTTTTTGATACTTTAGCCTCATTAGCGAAGCTAACCAACAAAATCAGAACCGTATTTTATATTTATACTGGGTAATATAGACGGGAATTTTTATGAATATGTGAAGGGTCTAAAATTAAGTCGGCTTGTTGGTATTCTCTTACATATTTTTTTTTAATATGTGTTTATATTTAAATCTGTAATTACATTTTCAGTTACACAGAGTTTCACAAATTAAATAGGTAGGTTATGACCAAAGTTCAGTACTGTAACTGAGTGAGAGAGCAGTGGTAACCGAGTGGTAACGGCCCCAACTTACGAGTTTGTAAGTCGCCGGTTCAAATCAAGCCAGGCGCATTACTTTATGTAATTTATTTTATCACCACTGCTCTCAAAACGTTATTGTCCTAGAACCAAAAATTCGAAGACATGTGACATCTACCAACCCGCACTGGACCCGCGTGGTGAATTACGGCCCATTCCCTCTCCTAGAGAGGAGATCCGAATCCCAACAGTGGGAACATTATAAGCTCGACTATGGTATGGCAGTACCGTAACTAGGGTGGTACAGGGCGCAGTCCCTGAATATCAAATTAATTTTGTTTGTATTGTACTTTTTCCTAGGAGCGCAGTAATAGAAGCCCGCACCGGGCTTATAAAAGGGTAGTTACGGCTCTGCCAAGCCGTAGGTAGGTGTGTCGACATTTTCACTGAGACTGTAATTCTATAATATTACTAAACCAAATACCACTCCGTCACGTTCCTTTGTTACCTAATACACATAGGTATCAATCACTCGATCAAAATTCGAGAGTACTACATAACAGAGCTGCGGGTGAGTAGGTACGCGGTGAGTGAGTAGGTACGAGATGGGTGAGTCGCCATGACGACGCGTGTACTTGACGTGCGTTTGTTTACAGAAAGCCCTTTCATTTCACCGTGAGCCAGCAATTTTGTAGTAACGTGGCGTTGGCAATTAGAATATACCTATTTCATTTTATGAACTTTATAAAATTTTTTAGAACTGAAAGCTGACGTGATCTCATTTTATGAACCTTCCAAAAGGATTTTTTGAACTGAAAGCTGAAAAAACTGAACATGGAGCATGAATTTATCTATCTAGTAATATTTATTAGAAACTATTTGGTACAGGATTTGATAGATAATTTTTTCCTGTCCGATTATAGTTTAGGTATCTTCAAGGTTAGAGTGAATGTGCTCTTATTAAACTAGTGCCCCTCACCATCAACAATATCATCACTGCTTACCATCAAGGAGGATCGCAGTCAAGCACTAGCTTATGTCAATTTAAAAATAAACATAAATAAAATGGCATATGCGTATGGAATGCCGTCATAAATATGTCTAAATTATATAAGATTTCAGATGATTACATTCAGATACGACAAAGTACCTAATTTATTAAATGAATCCCCTCGCGTGCGCCCCAATAAGCGATTCGTTTCATTCTATATTCATAAAGGAAAGTTTTGAAGAAACCACACACGCCTACGAGTACTCCTACAACTTGGGTAGGTATTGCAATTCTGCTCCTTTTTCCTTTTTTAGGGTTCTGAACCTTAGTCGATAAACAAAAACGGATCTCGTATAGGATCACTCTGTTATTCGCTCCCTTTCGAGTAGTAAAAAAATCAAACTTCTAGGTCAACCCTATCTAAAATAACTATTTAGGCGTATATTTTGACACTCACAAGGAAATCAAAACCTATAGGGTACTACCCGTTGGGCGTTGACGTAGTATCCTGAAATTTGGCAAAAACAAAAGGTTTCATAGCACAAATATGTACCTTACTTAAAGAAAAAAGGCTGAAAACTTTTTTAGAACAGTTACATCACAAAATAATTACTATAGTACGTACGTAAATTATTCTGAATAATCTATATGTCTCGATTCGGAAATCGAACTTCATTTTATTTATTTTTTTAAGAAGGGTCGGCCCTCGTTAGGAAATACTGCTGCATTGTGTGTACCAACAAGGCACAAGACACCCAGATTCGAATCAACTATTTGTAAGCCGTACAAATATTAGTTCCGTGCGGGAACCCACGAGACGCAGCGTTGCAGTCAATTGCTCAACAACTGCGGCAACATTGCCATCAACATGAACCGCGCCAACTTTACCATCAGCATCAACCACGCTTTCATAATCAACCGTGGCATATAAACATTGACATGCGTGATAAAGCCATGGAACTCGGCCAGTCCCGAGGGAAATTCCAGTTTCTTGCGACCTTCCAGTTAATCAGAAAATATATTGAAGGTCTTGCAAATGTTACAGTATTTCTTTCATCAGGTGAACTGTGCCTGTCGATTTTGTGCCTTTTTGAACTCACCCTGTTTGAAAAGGATGAAATTAACTTGAAATTGACTCAGAGATCGATCTCCAGATGCGTACGTATATGATTTATGTTTGCCCTTTTCAATTTAGAGACTTGTTTAACTTATTTTTCTAGCTGTCAACAACAGAACTTGACTCTTTTTCAACTTTGGTAAAAGAATTGCTGAGAATGTATTTAATAAACTGATGTTAGCAAACTTGTATTACATCGAGCTTCGTTTCTTATCGGAACTTACTTCGGGTTCTGACAGCTGTATAAAGGAAAAACAAGAACACAATACATCAATTTTTTTTTCTAATCCATCAGTTTGCCGGAGTATATTTAGGGTTGGTAATTTGTTCTGATAAAAATACGGAATTTTCCTGAATCCGCGAGGTCAGGCGGCAATCAGTTATTGTAATCCGCCCCATTGCCAAATCTTCGCATAAAAGGAATGCAGTAATAACACTCCGTTGACTTCAAAGCATAATACATTTCGTCTCACAATAGGAATTCTTTTTTGTGTAATAATGAATACGGTGATCTCTATAAAGCGACGGCAAATGAATGTGCCATCAGTAGGCCCGTCTTAAGGTAACTAAAGAAAAACAATTCTATGTATATAAGATTTGAATGCTTTCTGTAATTCCAAATGCGAATAAAACCGTTCGCCAATTTCCATCGAACATGAAAATGCTCTTTTATCCATATTTACCTTACTCGCAATGGCACTCTTGACTCCCATAATATTAAATTTAAAAACGCTGAGCTTGGAGGCGTACCCTAAAGTGTAATCGAAGCATAAATCTCTTTAATTTGCTTTGAATTTTCCTCCAGCTTGATATAAACGATGGATCTTTAAATTTTTAGACAAATTACGGTGGAAATTATGCTGATTTTGGACTACTTTTAATAATTTTTAGCTATGCATTTCACGGTTACGAAATAAGCAAGTAGAGCAGTAACTTTACATAATAATGATATAAAGAGTAAATTAAATTACCTTGTACTCTTGAGACAAAAATGCGGACATTGAATTTTTTTAGGTGTGTAATGTCGAGATCATTTTGGCTAGGTAAATATCCATAAAAAATTTTGGAAGGAAAAACAAGGGACCTTTTCATATTAAGTAATTGCTCACAAAGTGTCCTTAAAAGGTACCCGGCCGGTACAAGGGGGACATGCTCGCCTTAATAGGTAGGTATGAGATCCATTACGTAAGCAGGCCTGAAAGTTTCCATGTCTGAAGAGTCCTCGTAGTTTATGAGTTATTCGGCTGATCGATTTCCTATTAAGCCGGCGATACTCCCACTTGGGGCCTGATGAACACAGCCGTCATTCTTAATTAGGGATATGATCCACAAGAAAGTAATTTCCTCAAGATTATCTTTGGCAAAGATATACAGGCCGAAACCAAGATTGTGATAAACTAGAAGAGTCATAAAATGTGATTAGATCTGCGGTCTGCTCACAGATATGATTATTTGTAAGACACGCACAATGAAGTTGGTCATAATGAAGATTGAACAACTTTCAAACTCAGAAACGAATACACAAAAGTTTTTTCGTGATACCTGCCATGACTGTATAGGTTCATTTTCTAAAATGTAGAAATATCTAATGCTTTAGGTATTTACGTTAGATCATCAAATTACTTCTCTAGAGTGACAGACTTTTACTGACATTAATCTACAGAGTTCTTTTACTCGCCTAATCGGGTCCTTCTGTTTTGCTGACCTCTTTTTGAGGCGCGCGTTGAGTCGGGATTGGTCGTTATCGGACGGCCGGACGGTGAGCTAACTATTGCTAGTCATCCACAATCCCATGCCTATGTTACGGGGCTACATAAATCCGCACATTATTTTTAGAATCCAATACTTTTTGTTCATTTAAAAACTCATCTAGAGTTAGCAAAATATTTACCCATAGTAGATTAACCGTTCTAAAACAAACGTCCCGAAATAACACGGGACAAGGGCAGGAAGACGATGATGATGATGAAACGTCCTACTATATCTAAAACGAAGAAAATCACTGAGCTCTCAATCAAAACTATTTGAAGTAAAAAATCGCAAATCTCATCCCAAATCAATCAACCTACTTATAAAGAACAATTAGATAATAAAGACTGTCACTAAAGATCGACAAAAACTGCATTACGTATTACAAGGCCAAAAGAAAACAGCAGGTAACTCAAGAAATATGCGCAACATACATATTCGCTTAACAAAGGGAAGGTAAATTTATTCTACGATAGAGAATGTCCATTTATCACTATATTAATCGTTTCGTAGTCTCGCACGTAGCGGCTATAAATCCCGGTGGTTATTGTACGTAAGTTACTACCTCCGCCCTTATTATGCTTTAATGTGTACCATGGTAAAGGTACCCGAAGACAGACAGAAGACGCGACAGCTATGCGACGATCGTTATCATCCTTTACAATACAATATTAGAGTGGCGTGGTGTGGCGTGGGTGGTGTGGTGTGGTGTGTGGTGTTATTGCTGAAGATAGACATCCTAATCGAGGGCACTTTAGAGGATTTAATAAGTGTCACAGATCATTATCTTGCTGCCCTTGTCCTGTTTTATTTAGTGTCGTCGCATTTCGTTTTTTTTTCCATTCTGTCCTGTCACTCATCACGCTATCACTAACTCCCTTTTCTTTCATATCACTTCTCACACAATCCATCCATCTTTTCTTTGGCCTCCCTCTCTCTCACCATTCATCCACATGTAAACTCGTAACTCTTTTAGCAACATTTATATTACATTACATTTACATTTTCTTTTAGTGTCACAGATACTGCAGTTATTTTGGGCACATACAGGAATGAAAAGTCAAACATTAGTTACCATTGATTTCAAAAGAAGAAGAAGGAATTGCTGTACTGCTATAATAAATTGGTTACCCAAAATAAATATTGTTTTAGATTATCAAATAAGTAAAAAGACTAGGAGGACGTAATTTTTATATAATACTGTAACATAAAGAGTGTTCTTATGTTTTATTACATAGTATAGTAATAAACACAGAACAGAAAATATAGGTAGAAGTGCCCCTAACGTGGCTAAGCACGGGAACCAGTGTCGCCAAACTCACACATTTGCGTATCAAATTATACATTACACACATAAAAAAACAGTAATATGATTGGCTACGAAGCTACGAATTACAAACTTAACTTTTACAAATCATATTCTTATTGCTTTCATAAATTAGGTCTTATTACAACGTAAGAAAGCTGTTATTATTTGACATGACACGAACAATAAAGAAGTTTTAACCAATTTACAACGAGTTCGGCTACTCAACGCTAGATGGCGCTGTAACCAATTTATTCTATTCAGAATGCTAGTGCCTTTGAAATAAATGCCATATTCACCTGCACTAGTATATAATATGTAATAGGCGAATTTCGCCTGCTGTTGACACACGCGCGATATCTAAGAGGCACTTCCTCTACTTTTCTTTATTCCGTGGTAATAAAACATAGAAGCGTCTTCATTCCTGACAAATGAGAATATTGACATGCAAAGGGCAACTAAAAGAACACAGGTAGATTTTAGTCAAAAGTCTGACACTCCCTCTCATCCTGGAGCCGGAAGAGTTATTTGATCATTACCCACCTGAATATAAAGGTAGGTCATGTTATCCAAATGCTGGCAAATATGATGTAACAAAGAGGCAGACACGCTATTTGCATTAGCTGATACACAAGAATACGAGTAGGAACCCTTCACTCACAAAATTGTATTAAAGCCGACTATAACAAAAATTCATACAAAACAAACTCCGGACCCATTACGATATTGTTTTTCCCCAGTTCCCCACAAGTGAGGAGTTGTTTTGTACACTAACTTGGTTTATGAACGAATAATAGGATTACTTTTCACTCACTTTTATTAATCATGTTATTTATTATCTTCCCCCGTGGGTTCTGATGTATCATTCGATAAGTTTCATATGGAGCTAGCAGTCAATATAACTATGCTATGATGGACTCTCTTGATTAACCGACTTCGAAAAGGAGGAGGTTCTATGTTCGGCTGAATGTATGTTTTTTTTTTTTTTGTATGTATGTTCACCGATATTTCGGTCAATTGTGGACCGATTTCGAAATTTTTTTTTTTTTTTGAAAGGTTATGCTTCCAAGTTGGTCCCATAGAAATATTGTTATGATCTGATCATGGACTTCGAAGATATGGAACAGAACTCCTCATAGAATCATAGCAGAATTGTCGTAACAAGTAAAATTGCTTTGTTTATACGTGTAGTCGATGACTGACTGAAAGAAAAGGGGGAGGGGAAAGGGGGAAGGGGTAAATTCATGTAATATTTACCGTATTTGGGATTATAAGAATCGTTATGAGATGCACTCTGGCTATAAGGTAATTTATGTTTAGCTGAAGGGTAGGTACTTTTTAGTGGTGCTACTATAACTAAAAAGTGAAAAATAAAAAACTTTTTACAAAAAAAAACCGACTTCAAAAAGCACAAAATAACTTTAATTTCGGAAGTCGGTGTTAAATAACGAAGAGACAAGATTAGGTATCTATCATAGAAACACCGACTTCCGAAATTAAAGTTATTTTGTGCTTTTTGAAGTCGGTTTAATTTTTTTTTGTAAAAAGTTTTTTATTTTTCACTTTTTTATTAGCATTATTGACATTTAATACACATTTGCAAAAGACTGGCCACCCCATCCATCACGGCGGTAAGTGCCCTCTTTGAGGAGTGGCTGGAGAGGCGCCACGTCGTCCTCCCCTTCCGCATGATACAGGTCCTCACCGGACATGGTAAGTCCAGGAGGTTCCGGCATCAGATTCAGCGCTTTACGAGCAGGAGAAATCATTGGATGATTCCCCCTTTAAAAAAAACTAGATACATTAGGACATTAGAATAAGTTTTGCTACATTAGGCCATTGTAAAATGCTGGTATTTAGCTGGATCTAGTTAGACAGGACACATATGGATAAAGACTAGATAGAAATATTATGTTAGCAAGGAGGTGACTAATAGTGGAATAGTGGGATACTATTATGTTATTCGTTATGCTTGCTAATAGAAATGAATACTTCTAATAAATACCAAGATTACCGACATAACCCGAAGAATCGCCAAACTTAAGTGATAATTAGCAGAGCACTTGGCTCACTGAATATGTGGTCGAAAGTGGTGTCTGCTTTAGGAAAACGCAGCATTGAAAGGCCTCCTACAAGGTAGACCGATGACCTGATGAGTGTCGCGGGAATCCGATGGATACAAGATGCACAAGACCGTGCGTTGTGGTGACCATTTGGAAAGGCTTATGTCCAACAGTGGACGTTTTTTTGGGGAAGGGATGACAATGATCATGATAATAAATACGTGCTTGATATATAATATTTAAAATCTTTTATTCGACGAACACTACATAATTCATACAAAGCAGAATAGAGTGGCTTTTAACAAAACGTAGTTAATTTCCATAAAATTGAGCAGTACATCAACGTCATGTACAGTTGATACATTACGTACACATGTAACGTTCGCGGATCGCGTAACGTGTGAAATATTTCACATGTTCGGTACGTCACAACTAAATCGCGATGTGAGTAATTGCACGTTTAGTGCAATTCATTAATTATTTAATGCTTTAAATTTCTGCATGCATTCCTCTCTTTGTATTTCAGTCATTGGTAAATTGCCTCTGGATTTAAATATTTAGTGAAACATAATATATACAAATAGTACATTAAAATACGATGATAAATTGACAGATAAACTGAGTCTTCATAACAATGAGGTTCCAACTTTAATCATGCCAAATGAATCTATAGTTTGATCAGGTAGGTGCTATCTAAGTTTATGTTGCAATAAAAATGACCAACAAAGCGATAAAACATTTTATTCTACAGATTTGCATTCTCTCAACCACCATAACTTGCATCTGCATTCTACGGAAATACCCAATGCATTCCTCACATTGTTTACGATTACCTACTTGTAATTCAATATTTCACATCACACAAAATTATTAGCATTGCATGCCAACAATTTATAGTTCTTTTTACATTACAAAACATGAATAAACATATAGCACGTTCGAACTTATATACAAAATTATTAGAGCTAGAAATACAAGATACTGGTGTATTTTTTTCAAATAAATATGAATGGTTATTTATTTATTTTTCTCTTTTGTTTCAGATGCCAACTATTACTTATCACCGGTAGAAAAAAGTTTTGCTCAAGTTCAACCGCCTTTATTTCCGAACACTCGCCCATCTTCATTTTTCGAACATGGGGACAACTACAGAGTTGCACCAACTGTGCAGCAGCCACTCTACAATGAAGGGCAAGCCAGGTTTCCTAGCCCTAACTACAACCAAAATCCGACTCCATTTCAATTACCAACAGGCAGGAGTCAAGCCGGAACGCAGTATTATGTAAACCAACCCGAATTTACCGCTCCACGATCAAGGTTCAGGCCAGCTTTACCATATAATTTCCAATTTGTTCATCCAGCCTCAACTAAAAGGCCAGACGTACCACAAATACATTCTGTAGCGTACCAAAATGATCCGTCGAAACCAGAAACATTTTTAGGTCAAATTACTTTAAACAATCCTGATATCGACTACTTACAAAATAACAGATTTAAGAACATGCCATTTGACGGCAACAGCTTAAAGAGCAACGGGCAGAGCGGTCACATTCCACACGATGATGATGATGAAACTGATAACCAAGACTTATTTGATCATCACAGGGTGACCACTTATAATCCTCATAAACTCGCAATCAAACAAAGACTGAATGTTAAACCTCCACGATTCTCTCAATTAGATTCACCTTCTATAAATGAAAACACAAATACTCAAACTATACCAACCAATGCATTTAACAAAAACAACAATTTCAATGCACCCAAAACAAATCCTAACTTATATCAAAGTTCTTCCACGGAATATAAGGCACTACTAGATATAGAACCTTTACTTGAAGATGATATAAGCGATATTAGTTCATTTAGGGAGCTCATGAAAAATACTCAAGGTTCTTTTGATGTGGAAGTTATTAAATCCAACCAAACACAATCTGATTCAGCTGATGATAGTAAACCTGACGCGAGTTCCATGAATGCAGACAACTATCCGAGAGAAGCTTCAGTTAAATCTACAACCACAACGACTACCACCACTACAACTACTACGGAAAGCAGTCACCAGCCGGATGAAGATCATGACAGTGAAGATACAGGAGATGAAGGAGAGTATGTAGAATATTATGATGATGTTGAAAGTGCCGAAGTGAAACCTACTACTCAGGAACCGCATTCAATAGAACATGCTACTGACATTTATGATGAAGAATACGATACAACTGAAGAACCTGAAAAACCTACTGAACTAGCCAAAACAAACAATACGGAATCTTTCGACGTTCTCGTTATGAAACCCGAAAACACGATGGTTGAAGATGATAATTTCAAACATTTTGTAGACACCACTGTAATTGACCAAACTGAGCACAAAGTTAATGAAGAAAAAGAGGCTCCTGTCACTGATTACAGTGCACCTACTTCTGAAGAAGATGTGACATCAATAGAAACACCATCAATTCTAGGACAAGAAGTTGTGTCAGTTGTTACTACTAAGAGTGTAGTTAATGGCACGATATCTATTCCAGACGTTACCTATGCACCAAGTACTACAAAACTAAATCCACCTTCTGAAAGTACTTCATCTACCAGTAACCAAATGGCTGATTCCTCTGTTCCTGTAACGACTGAGAATTGGGTTGTAGTGGCATCAGTTCAAACAAGTAGAAGTGTTTCAGGCGCCCGGTTCTTGCCTTTCCCAACCGTGGAGCAAGAAGAAAAGAAGCAAGTATTAGCGGACGACATTGAGGAAGATGCAGATGACGAGCAAACTGTGACGAAAGACCCAAGACTAGAAACAAGCGGTCTAATGAGTACACCGTCATCTACCGAAAATATTAACGACAAATTGGATAGTATACAATCAGAGTTGTCCAGTGCAGTTTTGTCAGGATCTTTAAATAACGAAAACAAAAACATTGAACTAATAACTGAATCAACTACAGAAAGTACGACTACCACGACAACGACGACCACAACTACTACTACAACCCCGGGTCCTATAAAAGTGTTTACATTAAAGAGCACATCGTCTCCTTCCGTCACAGAAAGGTCATCTCCTGAACCAATACCAGTGCAAATCAAAAAATTCGCTCATCGTGTGACTTCGTCTACTACACCTAACCCGAAGAAAAAGCTAGTAACTGTGATGGATGATGTAGCTAAACTTTTGCCTGCTGGTTATAAACCTAGACTCTCATTCAGAGATAAACGTACCAGTACGACTACTACAACTACAACTACTACTACAACTAGTGCACCAGAGATTAGCGAGGTCCCTATCATTAATGGAACACAGGGTCGATCATCTGGTATCAGTGCAAAGAATAAAGTTATTGTACTAGATATTAAATCATTACTTCCTAAAGAATATAAGCCGAAAGAAAATAAGCCCCAGGAAGATCTCGGCAAAAAACTACAAAAGAATGATCTAAGTAAATTATTGCCCTCAAATTATAAACCCCCTGACACTGAAAAGTCTAGTATTTTAGAAAAAGTCCAAGAAGTTGATATTTCTGCCTTCTTACCCAAAGACTTTAAGTTAAATACTACGGTAACAGAAAAACCAAAAGTTAAATTACCAGTAAATGCTGTACCTATAGACGTATCAGCTTTATTACCACCAGGATTTAAATTAAACGATACAGACAAAGAAACTACAGAAGGCCCGCTTATTAAGCTCAAAGTTGCTGACATCTCAAGTCTACTGCCACCTGGTTTTAAATTAAACGAAACTGTTGAAGAAGAACCAGCACTTGTGCCCAGTAGTACAACCAAAGCTCCTGGAGGCATGATCAAATTGGTATTCCCCTCAAGACCAGGCGGTAAAGTACAAAGAAAAACCACTACTCCTAAACCATTGGGCCCTGCTCCAGTGACACCGAAAATACAAAAGGGTTGGCCTACAAGGTATTTAAATTGTTTAATTTTTCTATTTTTGTACAGTGGCATGATAATGCCTTGGACAATTATGACCAATTTATTAATGTTTCAGGGCTTCAACTGAATTCACTGGTTGGCCATCGCCATCTACGACGCCATTTTCTATAGAAAAACTTCTAGAAGCTCAAAGAAATGCTACTGCTACCAGTCCGATGCCAGAATTTAGTACAGAAGCAACGACACGACGTCCGACCACAACAACCACGACACCTGCTCCGCCACCACCGACCACTCCAGGATTATGTAAAAAAGAGTGTGATATCGCTGCCACTATAAAAATCGTATCAGGTTAGTGTTTTTATATATATTCTACGAGTATTTTTAACTCTGCCGATGTCCGATATATATAAAAAAAAAAATAGCGTTTAAAGTATCGCATCTTTTTTCTACTAACTAGTTAATGACCATGCCAAGTTTATGCCATATTAAATCCCAACCACATGCTTGTTTTCAGGAGTCAAATGGATACCTGAGTTATTAGATCACAATACTATAGAATGGAAACGACTTGCCACTGACGTTAAAGAAGAGGTGAGTTAGAAATTAAAACAAATTTTTAACGTTAAAAGATTATGTGCAAAGTCAAAATAAGTTAGTTACTTTAATCTATTTTGTCCCATTGCTGGGCGAAGGCTTCTTTCTCCCTTTTCCACACACTTCTATCCTCAGCCATTCAAGTCAAGATAAATTCTCAATTAATTCTCCTATCCCAGCTTTTGAAATGCTAAAACAAATGTTTTCTAATTTACAGTTGAATTCAGTCTATTCAAAATCGGATTATCTTCGCAAATGGTATAAGGGTATTAGAATCGATGGGTTCAGTGAAGGCTCAGTTCTTGTTGACTACTTCATTGAACTCAAAGAGGTCGAAGAAAGGGTTGACACATTAGATTTAAAGAAAATGTTCCACAAATCCCTTCATGATGCCAAACCCGGTTCTGTAGTAGAAACAGTAACGGAAGAACCGAAAGATGATGATTTTGATCCTGACGTAATGTTAGGTGATCAACCTGATGAAGAAAGGATGAAGAAGAGCAATGAAAAAATGACTAAGACAATTGATAAGTCTGCAGGAAAATTAGAAATTGGAAAGTTTGTAATGGATCCTGCTTACACCGAGTTCATAGGTGAGTTACTCATTCTTTAAGATTTTTAGTAACAGGTAGTTATAACTTTTATGACACAACTGATTTTTTGTATTTATTTTGTTTAGTTTTGCCCAAACGTGAGGCACCAACGCCTGTAGTTCCCGAAGAAGAATCATTGCTACCTCAGTGGGGTATCGCTGTGATTGTTATTGCGCTGGCTTCTCTTCTATTCGTCGTTATATTTGGAGTCACAGTAGTAAGTTAACCCAAACCGATATCAAATAAAAAATATATTTCAGCATTTATTACTAAACGACTAACATAACTCTTCTATTCTCCTCAGTTGGTTAATCGACAGAAGAGTGCGAAAGCAAAACAGCCAATACCCCTCAGTGAAGAAATGCTTCGGGATCTAGATAAGAGTCATATGGGAGGTTTTGATGACGTGCATCCAGTGAAAGAACGTGAGCTGCCATATCTTCCTTCGGGCAAGGTAAACTGAGTCCTAGTCTTGGGTTAAAAACGTCTAAAATATTAAAATCAATCTTTAATTTTTGTTACTTTTTGTCCAGCGTATGTCTACTGCGTTCATTGAGCAGTTGGCTTACCCTAACCCGGGTGACTCGTGGCGATCGGAATGGACACCGCAGCTGCAGAAGTACATGCAGCATTACACGCCAGACTCAGGACGAGGCTCGCAGATCTACGGGCCCGTTGGAAATGCTTACGGGTCTGTACCTACTTATATTTTATTTTAAAAGATACCAAGTTGACAAGAAGCTGTCCTAACTACAGTCATTTTTAAAACTCGCATGAAACAGATGGCAGGTGCGGGCCAGCTTACCGAATAAGTATCGCCCGATACTGTAGAATTTTTGTACCGTTCGTCCAACTTTCCTTGAAATACGCTAGAGACGACCAAAGCTTACTTTTACCGTAAACTTTTCCCTCAGCGAAGGCCTGGCGTTACATGTTTCATGGAAAACCGCTGCTGCTTGTTTCATGGCAAAACTTTGGCAGGGCCGTGCAAGTTTTAAATGTGGGAGCATATTATGTATGTTAATAGAGGTGTGTTGTGTCGACAGATACGGCGGAGGATCGCAGCTGTACGGGCAGACGGGCGGCGGCTCCCAGGTGTACGGTTACACGGGCGAGTACCCGCGCTCGCACTACTCGCGTCGCCGCTCCGACTACGACAGCAACTTCTAGACCCTTCTAGAAATATATTCGCCTACTGAGACTTGACACAATCTTGACAATATCTCCTTTTAATCTCGAAACCTAATTTATAATACTCGAATAGAACGTTTCATCCATTCTGTGTAGATTAGACATTAACTTCAAAACATACTGTAACAGGTTGTGAAATAATTTTATCATTATGAAACCGAACATTATTAGATCGAAATTAGACTCGTATTTCTGAATTTATACGATACGACTTTACATTTTGCATGATATTTTTAGCAGCTTTTAGTCCGGCCTATTTAGGACTTAACAGTGCCAACCCAGATGGTTATGTCGCGTTTGATATTTATTTTGTAAACAACAATATTTCTGTAATTAAAAATAGTCATTAAATGGAAATTATCTGCCAAAATATTAACTATTTACGACTGATTGTGAGATGTAAATAAGTAGAATAAGAACTCACCAATATTATAAGTGGAGACTAATAGGTGAGGCTACGAAGTACTTGTGTAGATAACTCTCCGCATACCTATATTTGCTCAGAACCTGTAGTGGATGCCGTGGCCCGTGTGTGTGCGTGAAACGCCTCTTTGTGCCAAATGTTCGTGCGTCTGTGTGTGCGTGTAAATATAACATAATATTCCTTTCTTATAGAGACATTATCGTTAGTGGTATAGTGAGGTCCACCAGGCACCACCGCACAGGCTCCGTGTTGCGCTGCGCGTGCTTGGTTGCGATCTATTTACGTGGAATGTTGTGTGTTCCCATTTCCAGAATAAATCATATTTATTCGATCATTTTACTCATACTCAGTGTCATTGGAAACGCATTAGGTTAACGATCTTCATGTATGAAATTCATAATCTTAAGAATGTAATTGATGATCGTCAATTTTTAATTATTGCAAAAAATAATCGTCAAACAGGTTCACAAAGACGTTAAATCGTAATTTAAATATAATTAGCAATTAGCTACTTAAAATAAATAACAACCCTAATTAGTGTGAAGTTTTAAAAACTTGGATTTACTTGAATGTGTCAAAATGATGAATTTCGTCAGATATATTATATTAATTGTATTTGTAAATTCCTCGAATAACGAGCGTCACGGTCATTATGTACCTACCAATTAGAATAAGTATAGTAATTGCATGAATTCGTGTATATAAAACAATTTTTGTACATGTAGATTTTAATTTAATTATTGATTAGTTAGTGACAAAGTAAACCATTAAGATCCTGAATATAGATAAATATATAACGTACACTGTTGTTTCATTTACTACACAATAATAAGTAATATAATAAAGAGGTAAAGTTTTTTTTTGTTTTTTTGTTCGTAGGAGGTAATCTCTAAAAGCAATGGTCCGATTGCTAAAATTATTTCACCGATAGAAAGCGTTGTTCCTGAGTGACATAGCCTATATTTTATGTACACGGGCGATGCCATGGGCAAAACCTAGTACATAATAATATGCTATTCGAATTACGACTGAGATCAAGATTATCCGAAAAAGATACCGCTGCCCTGAGGCTCTACCACGAATTCCTAACGCGATCCATTTGACGACCTACACTGAAATGCAAACGGCAACTGAAAGAACACGGGTGGGTTTTAGTCAGTAAAACTCTGACACTGATGTCACTACACTCAGAGCCAGAGAAATCATTTCTTTCTTTCTTTCTCTTCTTACAAAACGAATTATGAATATCTCTATCTGAAAACGAATTATAATCTCATGTCAACATTTCATAAAATGGTGTCATAGCCAGAACTAAATAAGAAAAGATGGACAGCGTCATAGTTTTATTTTTTCACCCATGATATCTCCGACTCTAGAACGGAGCAGAGCGTGTTAGACTTTTACTGACTAAGACCCACACCTATGTTCCTTCAGTTGCCCTTTGCGTTTCAGGAGCACGAGTGTCCCTTTCAAAAGTCGATGCATGACATTAGTAGGTCCCGGCCCTGCTGAGCCCCTACGGATTTTAGCTCTTTGATATGTGCATGGGTCACTACGCACCACTGGACACGCAGCCGTTTCTGGTCTTCCGTTAAGTCATGTGCAAAGCTACTGAACCTTCAGATGCACTAGTAAAATGTTTTGCAATTGGCTCATCCCAATGCCTAACAGAGCACAAATTTAACGTATCTCATCAAAGAAATGATCACGTTCAAGTCTAAATACTCCAAACCACGAATACACAGAGCTGCAACATGGTGCTTTATTACCAAATACCAATTGAAGTCTCTGGCAACTCTCTTGTTGACTTAAACCACAAGGAAAATCATAAATCATAAAAAATCATTGAACGAAAATGTTCATTCATTTTGATAGCGACAAAATCTTCGAAAGAAAACAAAAGACAGTCTTGCAAATTAAAAAGTGTTATGCCCGAAGAGTTCCATTTTCGAATTCTATTAGTGTCAAAAAAAACCTTAGAAGCGGTTACAAAAAAAAAGCTAGAAGCGGCCGCAAAAAAAACAGCTGAAGTGCGCGACACATTGTGTCCGGACAAGCTGGAAGCCGCTTCAAGCGTTTTTTTCCGGCGGCACCGCCGCACCGGACACGAGCCACGAAAAAAGGCTGCCTCAAAAAGCAGCTTGAAGTGGCGTTTTTTTGTGGCCCGTGTGCGGAGACAGTTATTGTTTTTTCATTATTTTATTGTAAGTGCCCAGATCCAGAAACTTTCAGTAAACTCCAGGTATAGGTAGTTTTCATAAGCTAACTTTATACTTTCCCTCCCTCTTTAGAAAATATGCTGGTTCTATAAACTTGTACAAGACTTGCAAATTATTTTCCCAGCGGTAGGACAGAGCCATAAATACAAATATCTACATCTTCGATAACTTTATTAGACCCAATGACAAAGAGGACGACCCTCCGATTCCCAGAGGAGGAAATTTCAGGGCAGACGCTCCCCGTACCTAGTTCTCTATACTTTTATAGTCATGTCATGGTAAAATTAACTGATGTCGATAAGCCAAGGGGATCCCACAATGGTACGCCGATAAAAGAGCTACGGAATTGCCGTTTATCGGCCAACGCTCGGTCTAGAAAGCCCCTGAAGAATTTTTTCGAAGAAAATAAACTTTTGTGTTCTTTTGTTTGAGTAAAAAGTCAAATCAGGATCTTCAAAGACGGTAAAGATCGTAAGATTAGCTTAAAAACGCAAGGAAAAATAAATGACCTCATTTTTTTTTAAGTAGGTAATCATCCACTTCTCCCGCTGTAGGGTTTTCTGACTTTTACTGACTAAAACCACTCCTGAGTCTTTCAGTTACCCTTTGCGTTTTAGGACCATGGGTTTCCTTTTGCAGACCCCTAACGGTTTGCTGACATCTCTTCGGGGAGCGTGTGGAAACTAAGCGCAGTTGAAAACTTGGGCTCGGAAAAGACGTCTTAGACAAAACTTGCTAGACTAGTACCCAACCTACCTAGCGCCCGAGTCAAGCTTGCTAGACTGGGCGCTTTTCAGACAGTTCGGTCTAAGACATTTTGTCTCAAGTGTGCGCAGGCCCGGGAAGTCCGGAAGAGCGATTCGAGCTACTCTTTACTCCTTGTCCGCAAGTCTGCGTCTATATTGGCCGGAGATGGCCCTGAAAAACTCACGCGGCGTTTGTCTTGTTTATACTCGGTAATGTTTTGACTTTGTTCAACAAAGGCACACATAAAATATGTAGTAGCAATGAACGATTGAAATCTGAAGATAAGTCCGATAGGCGTACGTATACGGATTATGTATTTAAAATTCCATGAATATTAAAATTTTGTATGGAAGCTGAAGCGCACGCCTCCCAAGTCTCAACTCCACATAATCTTTATTAACCAAGGGAGAAGGGTGTGTAAATCCCTCGCAGCCATCTTCTAGATATTAAGCAGGTACGCACCTATTATATTATTACGAGGGTGCTGAGAAACCCTTACGAAATAACAAACATATTGCATATTAATTATTTCGTAAACCAACATAAATGGGTGAAGTAAGTCCAATCTACAAAGCCTTGAGCACAAGCGTAGGGTAGCCAGCGTTATGGTATTTTACAGGTTGCATTTTGGAGAGTGTCTGCGAGAATTGCATAACTTGTTTCCGCTTATGTCTTATCTACCATCGGACAACCCGACGTACAGTGAGTATGCACCCTAACGTTGTTGAAGCTTCTACGGTTCGGACTAAGCGTTTGGCTGCGTCGTTTATACCACGTACATAAAAGTACTGGCACAAGTTGCCTGCTGCGGTCTTCCCGTCCGATTAAGGTGTTTCCAAGGCTAGAGTGAACATGCTCTTAACTAGTGCGCCTCACCATCAACGATTGCATCACTGCTTACCATTAGGTGGGATCGCAGTCAAGCACTGGTTTGTAACAATAAAAACGAAAATTGGAAGCGTCATACAAAGTTACGTCAGTAAGCGCATAAATTGCATTGTGGTGTAGAATATCCCTGGATTAATCCTTTCGGTTTCACTGTTTTCTGCAATGCGAAAAATATAATCCGCTGGAAGCTACCGATTTTTTATTTATAGTTACTGGTTTTCTGTTAAATGAAATACAGCTTTGTAGTGAATTTATAATCAATGAAAACATGATATATAAATACTTTATTGGAGTCGGTATTATTTTAAAGCTTCAATTTACATTTGTGTGGCGGTAACCAATACTGTATCAGGAACAACTATACATGTCAATGAAACAGCACGATGGGCACAGGGGTTGAGCGATTGGCTGCTATGCTGCGTGCCGCGGAATTCGATTCCCGCTCGAAACAAATATTTGTATGGCATTCCGGGGCTGGGTATCCTGCGTATATGAGTTTACACGTTTGTGAATACACGCATGAATACAGCAGAGTAAAGCTGCTCGCCAACGTCCGATAATCGGTGGCCGATTTTTTGTAGGAGAAAAATAGAACACACTGATAGTAAAAGTGCAACGCACACGTCCTACAAAAAGTCAGTCAGAAATACAGAACAATGTCACAAATATACAAAATCGGCCCGATTATCTGTCCTACAAAAAGTCTGACGTGGGCGAGCAGCGTTCTTGTTGAGGGTACAAACTTTACGTTAAAAAAAAGCTTCGAAATTTGAATCTTTTTGAAGGCAAAGAGTTTGCAATACACGAATTTCAAAATGTGAAGCATTTGAACTTAGATCTCATCACTTATACAAGCTGTGCAGAGCTTCCCGACCCGCATTAATACAAATTCTCCCTTTTCGATTCGTGTTGGGTTTTCCGGCATTATGGAGACATGTAGCGAGGGCTCGGAATTATACACATTACCAGGGAAATAAAAACTAGTCGGGATGTTTGTTTAGGGAAAGAGAAGCCGCAGATGTATCAATATCACATTTATTCCTTCCTACCTGGCGAGCAGGGTTTTCTTTTTATCTCAAAATACCTACCACTTGAGCGTTTTTATCTCAATCTTGTACCTTTACAAATACTTATTTACTTATACACCAAGTTTGATTAGGTACATTCAATTAATATGTAATTCGATTCTGAATTGATGCGATCTGAAGAATTTGATATCACGGGTATATGGCCAGATAGTTGTTTCTTGTCTAGGTGTTTTATGTATGAGTTTAAATATTTGAAAACGCACCCACGATACAAGAGTACCTAATTCCTAATGCAAAGCAACGAATTTAAATAAATATGCATTTTAAAATTGTTTCAAAGACCACGTGTGTGAATTTTATCGTTTATTTTTCGTAGGTAAGATAGTAATTGTTCTGTCGAGGTTTCAATGGTCAATTTATCTAATAATAAAAAATTATTAAAACGTAATAATTTGTTGCGGATCGATCTAAGAACTATTTTAGAGAAAAGATTGAAAAAACGACTTGCTCCAGTGAATGTAAAAATGTATATTGATAAAAAATAATATGTGGGTCTAGCCCATCGATATATAGGTATAATATACGTAAGTACTATGATCATACCTTATAGGAAAACCCAAAAATAAAAAACCCCTGCAATATCGAATCTCGACGGTTGCTATACACCTTTGGGTAGGCGTTCTTACGGAAACGTAGATTATAACAATAGCTTGGTTAATTGACAGTTGGACAAGTGACGGAAGAGTTTGATCCACCTGACGGAAATGGTCACCAAACTAAGTCGAAGGTTGAGGTCAACTAAAGGTTGCTGTGCCCTTTAGAATTGCAAATACGACCGCTCCTGAGATGATGTCCGTTTTGATACAACTGGAGAAAGTTTGTCATTGTGACGACGAGGCGGAATTCTCCCGAGTATTAGACGAGGGTGTTATGATTTTAGTTTGTAAGAGTCTGACACTATCTCCCACTCCGCCCAAGAGCGGGGGTTGTCATTGGATAATTTTTGCCCACCATAAAAAAAGGCTGTTATAAAGCCGAGTGCTGCAGAAATAAATTTTTACGACGACGACGACGACGACGTTTTTCAACACACTTAGGAAGATGAAATAAATAAATGTTGACGCACAATTTGTGGGTGTCACTTAGCCTGATACGATAAATGTAATAAATTGTGGCGGGAGAAAACTCGAGCACTTTTCTGCATTAGTGCGACATACAGTAAATTGCGTGCTTAAAAGCGGTAGGAATATGAGCGGGTTTACAAATAAGTGCACTGAAAACTTTAATTTTACAACAAAAAGTTGCGTGCATAATTAAATATTCCATATTAATACCAGCATTGAACCTATAGTAGGTATACCTATTTACATATATCTATTAGCAATTATAATATACAATAACATCGGCCTTGTGAAAGGCTTCCACAAACAAATTGTTATTCAGTAACACGTGCGTCATATGTTTCACAAAGTTCTTTGTGAGCTTTCAGCCAACTAAATCGTAGGACACAACGTTCTAGGCACAAAATTGAGTTCTCGTTTCCCTTTTTTTCTTTGATAACAGTATATTTTTAGGTAGGTATATATTTTTGATAAGCGAAGCTACAAAGCGACAGGTTGAGGTGATTTCCAAAATACCAATTGTTGAATGTATTTAATGATTATCACAATATAATTCAATATTTCACTAAATAAGTTCAATCAAGAAAATGGATATGTGTACCAAGTTTACAGTGTTCTCACATTTACATTATAAAATAAAACTCGCGTACAAATAAACCTAAATAAAATATAACATATTTTTTTATATTACAATAATTAATCACTAAGGAAATTAGTGGTCTAAACAATTTAAAAAATATAACAAAACAATGTCATGAAAACTAAAATGAAAAACATGAAATAAAAACAGAGAGAGAAAGCGGTTATTACCAAACAAGCGTGCCTTCAACATAGTCTTTTAGCAACATAGTCTTCAACATAGACTGAACTAACCTAGCTTTGGCTATATCAGTCAAGTAACTTATTTTTAATAATACATATGCAGCTGAGCTCATCTACCTCAGAGAGAAAGATCTGTGAGGGCTCCACGGCAATTTTAAATCGATGGAAAAGTTTATACTTTAAAATACAGTTTCCGCAATGATATCAAGCCAATTCGCCAACAACGGTTGCATTGATAAAAGGATTGAAAACTAAAACTTAAAAGAAATTCAGTAATGAAAAATAGACACATTTAATTCTGTGCGCATAGTTTTTATAAACTTTTTATCACGAGTGTCATCCACGAGTGAATTATTAGTGCACATAACTTTACAACCTACCCTTTCTAGGCGTGTAGGCGCGATGTTTCCGAAACAACAAAGCGAATACATTCGAAATTATTTATGTACACTTTAAAAGGCACCGCGTTCGGTTCCGTACATATTTTACCCACGGCCTGACATAAAATATGTAATATTAAAATCATTCGCTTGTTTTTTGTCAATAAATAACGTTTCAGTGCATCATAAAAGTTGCAAAATACTGAATAATATTTCATTTTGGTTCTTTAAATATTTATAGCTATATTGGATTCAATCAAAACTATGGTTACTTATTTATGGTTTTAAAGACGTTTTGATGATGATTCTCGATTAAAATGCAGAAAATATAGTGTCAACTTATATTATACTAAGTTTTGCCCGCGGCTTTGCCCGCGTACATAAAATAGCCTTGTCACTTAGAAATAAAGCAGCTTACGCACGGTGGAAAAGTTTTAGCAATCAGACCAATACTTCTAAAGATTACCTTCTACAAACAAACTATACATACATTAGAGTAGTGTAGATGTCAGATATTTACGGTTACAAATCTCTGAAATCGCACCATTTCCAATATATGGATATTCAAAATTATATGTCAAATGTAGACAGAATTTATAGGAAAATGCGCAGTAGAGTCAAAATTGTCAGAAGAAGAAAAATCATTATGTTAGTGGACGAGCTAACGTGAAACCGTAAACATGTCCAGTGAAAAGCAACGCAAACGAAAATATAAATGAAAGAGTATTTTCAGAAATCAAGCGGCAACTTGACAAAAACAACTTCACAGCCACTGCAGATGAAATCGAGTGAAAAGCTAGTGACGCCATAATGGGCTATTTCGAATGAGCAACAGCGAGCAGTCAGCAAGTTCGTCGATGTAGCCATCTCTGGCTGTTTTTACTTGGAAAACTTCATCAAGTGCCATTACCAGTTAGTAAAGTGCAGTAAAAGTGAGTTAAGTACTCATTAGTCATGGCTGTGTAGAGATTTAGAAGTTGGCGATTCAAGATCCCATTCAAACTTGAAAAGCCTACTTACATAGCGCTGCATGCGGCATGAATTAATTTAATCATGGTGTTGCCATTTTGCAATTAAATTAATGGTTTTCAATTAATAACAAACTAGAACGTTTTTTTTTTTACTTCTCTCTTTCTAGGGCGGAGTGAAAGGGCGTGTCAGCGAGTTTTACTGATTAAACTCCACACCTAAGTTCCTTCTTTGTCTTCCGTTCCAGGACCCTAAATTAAATGAATGTTATAAAAGTATAGTAAGCCAGGTACATTATGCCTGAGTTTAGGCATGCAAAATTAAATAGAATAGAATAAACTTTATTGTACACCAAAAAGCTTATACATAAAAAAAGAAATAAAAATAAATAAGTGAAAATTAATTATTTGTTATTAATTGTTTATTGATAATTTTAATTAATTTTAAATTAAATTATCAATATTATTCATAATAAGCAGAATTAAATAACAAATGTCAGTGAGATTGAATAAAATAATAGAATTAATATTAAAAAAAATTGAGAGTTTCCCGTATTCCCGGAATTTCATGATTTCAGAAGCGAAACCATGTCGTCAAGAATGTTGAGGTGCACCTCTCGGTATTTCATACAAACTGGCAAATCCTTATTCTCAGAAATTAATGAACCGATTTTAATAAAACTTTGTACGCAAGTTAGGTCTAAGAAGTTACTTTCGAACATTTTTGGAAAAATACTTTAGTGAGTACCGAAAGACGCAGTGTTGGAAGGCCTCCAACAAGGTGGACCGATGACCTGGTCAGGGTCGCGGGAATCCGATGGATGCGTGAGGCACAGGACCGGTTGTTGTGACGACGCTTGGGGGAGGCTTATGTCCAACAGTGGACGTCTTTCCGCTGATATGATGATGACTTTAGAGAGAAAGAGAAAGTAATTTTTCACTTTCTATAATAAGGACTTACCAGATTTTATAAAACACTGTGACGTGTAGACAGTGTAGACAGTGGTAACGATATACAAGACTATATTCATCTTTATATGTAGCGATAGAGTAACATAACCCCCAAAAGGCACTCTACCATACAATAACAAAGATGGCTAAAAGGTTTGCAACCACTAGTGGGCCACATTGGATTAAAGGAACATAACTAACGCAAATAGACTCTGACATTATCCGTAACATGGTTCCATGAAACGAATATCCGACGAAGGATTTAGGCCCAATTTTTTCCCTTTGAAAGCTTTGAAACAGCAGTGGGCAGGCCAATTAGCAACCTGAAGTTACGGTAGCAAAAATTACCGTAATAACACTTTTTCGGTTTTTCGGTTCTTTGAAATCTTGATAACGTTTCTGTGATTTTACTGACTATCATCTAATGAATGATTGGTGGGGAAAATATAATGATCTTATTTTACCCCAGGGTAAAACGGTACCCTGTTACTAAGACTCTGCTGTTCGTCTGTTTGACTGTCTATCTGTCTGTCACCAGACTGTATCTCGTAAACCGTGATGGTTAGATAGTTGAATAAATCACAGATATATTCAACTGTCAGAAATAGATACTAAAAAACAGAATAAAATAAATATTGAAGGGGGCTCCCATACAACAAACGTGATTTTCTTGACGGTACGGAACCTTTCGTACTAAGTCCAACTCAAGCTTGGCCGGTTGTTGTACCATACTACCTATAAGCCCACCTGTTTTACAAAATAAACGAAGGATTGATTTAATTTACGTATATTTTATCTCAGTCAGCACAATTCTGACAAATATCGTTAAGAGTGATTAGACATCGACATAGAATATGTACCAAAATCGTAGGCATATCCTGGTTAATCTCACAAAAAAGCTGTCAACGAGTGTACACACACCGATTCCCTTAAATCACGAGCCTGCTGACACATTCCATTTCAGTTCATTCCGAGATCATGCGGGCGGAGATTTATTGTTTACCGATAAAATATTGTAAGGTAAGTAAACCTCACCTCCACGGAAGATGTATAGAAAACGGTACGAAAATCGCTGTTAAAATTACCTTCTTGCAAATGTTCGCGTCTGTTTGCATACCTACATATACCTACTCACTAGCTTCTACGAGCAGTGTCATCCGCATGGAATCAGTACTTCTTCCAATTATAATTTATAAATTACTAAATACTTGCCAGCGGCTTCGCACGCGTTCATAAAATAGGTACGTCAGTACCTATTAGTACCAACAGTACCCAGTACCAATCCAGTTGGACAAATTATTCCAAGGCTGTAAGTCCCTGGTAAACAACTGCCTAAAGGATTTTTTAGGCAGAGCCAATCCAGGATATGATCTACCCGTATGCCAAAGTTAATCCAAATCCATTCAGCCGTTCGAGTGTGCAGAAGTGACAAACATATACACATACAAATTTTCACCTTTAGAATACTAGTGTGATGATCTTTCTTCTTTCAAAGTGGTTGGCCAGTACCGCACAATAACTAAAGGAGATAATGAAAGCCGACGCCATAACATTTTCCATTAGACTAGCTACATTAAGAGCGACCAACTCGAGCTACATTTCTATACAACCACTCTTACGCGATGTATGATATTTTGGATACACAGCTATCTTGTGGATATTATCTAGGCTTCTATAGAAATCAAAACAAATTTATGTAAAACTAATCTAGTCAAGACCTCTGAAAAACTTAGATTTTGCGTGAACTATGGCCCTCAACAATATACTCACATTAATAATACCCCTCTTTTCCGTCGGAGGTTAAAAATATAAAAAAGTTCTCCAATTGAAGCCTTGCACATTTTATCGAGAATTTTCTGGAAAACTTTTAAGGGTCTAAAAAATACACGTATTTCCTGGAACAAGTTTTCAGAGATTATCTGCCTATTTTCGAATAGTCTCTTCATCAAACATCGTGTTGGATTGCGATAGATGAAGCAACAAGCTTTTAGACTATGCTCGACGTTGACGATAGGTGAGTGGAAAAGAGTCCTCTTAATATTCGGTTTCCAAGTACTGTGGAATAATCTAGAAGTCACGCCGTAAACAAGCAAAACGATAAGGGTGGCCTACTGTTGAGATACTCCTATTCCACGTGAACTTTGGCCCTCCATAATGTACTCATATATTAAAAATATAAAAAAGTTCACCCATTGAAGTCTTGCACATTTCATCGAGACTTTTCTGAAAACCATGTAAGAGTTTAATTCATGAATCCCCAAGCGACCACCGGTGGCCGCGCATCTATTGTCTTACTATTGTGTCTCTAATTGACGGTATCTGAAGGGTTAAAAAAAAAACACGTATTCCCTGGAACCATTTTTCAGGCGTTATCTGCCTATTTTCGCATTGCGTCTTCGTCAAACATTGCGTTGAACTGCGTTAGATGAAGCAACAAACTTTTAAACCATGCTCGACGTTGACGATAGGCGAGTGGAAAAGAGTCCTCTTAATATTCGGTTCCAAGTACTGTGGAATAATCTAGAAGCCACGGCGTAAACAAGCAAACAATAAGGGTGGCAACAAACTAACTGTAGTTATGAAAGACAAGTTGACGTGCACAGAACATCGTTTAGTATTGTATCACTCAATAACGCTCTGTAAGTAAACAGACGCTTTTATATTGCCTTACCTACTGTTGAGATACCTACTCCTGTTTTCTTCGCGAACTTTATCCCTTCATAATGCACTCATATATTAAAAATATAAAAAGTTCACCCATTGAAGCCTTGCACATTTTATCGAGATTTTTCTGTAAACACTTTTAAGGATTAAAAAAAAAACACGTATTTCCTGGTATAAGTTTCCAGGCGCTATCTCTCTTTTTTCGCATTACCTCTTCATCAAACATCGCATTAGATTTCGTTGCACTGCGTTAGATGACGCAACAAGCTTTTAAACCATGCTGGACGTTTACGATAGACGAATGGAAAAGAGTCCTCTTAACACTTAAGGACTCGCTACTGGGTCTAACGGATCCAGTTCTTCAATTTATGTGTAATAACTGGCCTGTAGCACTCACACGCAGAGTGCCAACTGAGGAGTACGATTGCCACTCGCAGTGCTACATTGTCTTTGAAAGGTATTAAGAACGGCAACATCGTACACGTCAAATCTTAAAAGTTACACATAAATTGAAGAACTGGTTCCGTTAGACCCAGTAGCGAGTACTTAAGTGTTAATAGTGGGTTTGCAAGTACTATGGAATAATCTAGAAGCCACGGCGTAAACAAGCAAACAATAAGGGTAGCAACAAACTAACTGTAGTTATGAAAGACAAGTCTGTTGACGTGCACAGAACATCGTTTAGTTTGGTATCACTTAATTACGCTCTGTAAGTAAACAGACGCTTTCATATTGTTTAATAGAAATAAAGCTGTAACTTGCCTACTGTTGAGATACTCCTAGTCTTTACTTAGTCTATATTTGGTTTAATTAAACGACTTTTATTATGTTTCTTGATTTATCTCAGTTTAATAGTCTAGTCTTTTTTCGGTGCGTAGTTTCACAAAGTTTTTATTGACCAAGTTTACTTAAAATTCTTATGATTTTTTTTTAATTCTTATTAGGTCCTCGCTTGACCACTGTTTCACCTAATGGGTTGTGATAATGTGGTCGGCGGTGGAGCATGCTTGCCTAGAAGTAACATAACTGGTAGCTTACTAGGAATGAATGTTGTTGCAATAGCATCAACTTATGATTATTTATTATTTATTAGATCTTTATTCAGTAAGAATAAAAAATTACCAAAGACACCAGCAACATTAAATTTAACAGAATTTATATTAAAATATTCCTTTCCAAATTGTTATGTACTTAGACTTAGTACGTAGCTGTAGGTACTTTTAAACATTTTGGTAAACCGAGTTTTATTTATCATACATCTTATATCCTTTCAGTTGATACTCCACTTACCAGAGCTATATTTGCATACTTCATATTTGAATATTCTAACATTCACTTCCGATAACTAAATCGATTTTAATGTATTTATTAACGTGTCTAAGACCCACCTCTACAAAATCATTCAAATAAAATAAACCGTACCCAAATCAATTTACTAAACCCTTTCAAAAGCTACAGTACACACACAGCGGTCAAACTTACCCCTCTTTTGTGTCAAGAATAAATAAAAATCACTACATTCAAAGAGTTTCTAATAATGTTTGTCCCTCAGTTTCAATAGTCTTCTTAGTCTATGGACGCCTGACGCCGCTGCACAGCAAAAAGCAAGATTAACTAGACAGGCGCTTCCAAGTTCAAACAGGCAGAGAATAAAAAAAAAACGCTAAGCGCTGTCTCTAGTCAGCCAGTGTGGCCAGGGCTATTAACGTTTACTGCTTCTTTAATAAAAATGTTACTTTAAATTGTAAAGAATCATGGGTGAACTGTTTTTGAAGTAAGTAAGTTTATAAACAGATGAAAAATTGATAAATACTAGCATAGCAGGCTCGCTAAATATAATAACAAGCAGAGTAGGTTTGCAAACATGCCTTATTTTTGTTATAAAATCCACTTCGAACATTTTGTCTATGGTTAAAATCATAAAAATAATATTTTTATTCTTAACAAATTTCTACGAAAACAAAATTCGCTACTTTTTATAAATATGATAAGAATGAAATAAAATTACCACTTTCAACCAATTCCTTTAATCTATATATATAAAAATCAATGCCACTTTTCGTTGTTATTTTATAACTCAAGAACGGGCTCGCCTATCCAAACCAAATTTTTAGGCTTTGTTCGGACTATTTAGTAGATGGTTTATGTGAAGTTTGGTAGGGTAGAGTAGGGTATAGTAGGGTAGAGTAGTGTAGAGTAGTGTAGTCTAGAGTAGTGTAGAGTAGTGTAGGGTAGAGTAGGGTAGAGTAGGGTAGAGTAGGGAAGAGCGGGAGCGAAGCCGTGCGGGCAAAAGCTAGTCTATATATATAAAAATCAATGCCACTTTTCGTTGTTATTTTATAACTCAAGAACGGGCATACCTATCCAAACCAAATTTTTAGGCTTTGTTCGGACTCTTTAGTAGATGGTTTATGTGAAGTTTGGTAGGGTAGAGTAGGGTATAGTAGGGTAGAGTAGGGTATAGTAGGGTATAGTAGGGTAGAGTAGTGTAGAGTAGTGTAGAGTAGTGTAGAGTAGTGTAGAGTAGTGTAGAGTAGTGTAGAGTAGTGTAAAGTAGTGTAGAGTAGTGTAGAGTAGTGTAGAGTAGTGTAGAGTAGTGTAGAGTAGTGTAGTGTAGAGTAGTGTAGGGTAGAGTAGGGTAGAGTAGGGTATAGTAGGGTAGAGTAGTGTAGAGTAGGGTAGAGTAGAGTAGGGTATAGTAGGGTAGAGTAGTGTAGAGTAGGGTAGAGTAGAGTAGTGTAGAGTAGGGTAGAGTAGGATAGAGTAGGGTAGAGTAGCGTATAGTAGGGTAGAGTAGGGAAGAGCGGGAGCGAAGCCGTGCGGGCAAAAGCTAGTAAAAATATAATTTGACTTCAACACTGTTTATGATGAACGAATTTATTTTCACAAGTTCCCTAAATCAAGAAAAGCAGCAAAAAATTATTTATTTTCACATTCAATTATTAAAAAAGTAATTCATCATCATCATCATTTCAGCCGACAGACGTCCACTGTTGGACATAGGCCTCCCCTAAGTGTCGCCACAATGATCGATCCTGTGCGTCTCGCATCCATCGGTTTCCCGCAACCCTCACCAGGTCATCGGTCCACCTTGTAGGAGGCCTAAAAAATTATAAAAAAAGTAATTGAAATTATACTATTAATCAATATCAAAAATTCCAGTTTGAGAAATAACACTTTTCCCGACCGGTATTTAGCGGCATTCAGAATCCCGATTTACGATCCCAAGATTTTAGCAGCTTAAAAGTAAAAAAGAAGACAGTCTATGCTCAAAACCATTAATTTCTTGTGTTCAAATTAAAAAAAAAAAAACGTTTTAATTATAGTTATGAGTTATGTCTCCTACATAGCGTATCTACATTCAGTTTAGTACGAACAGCTAATAAAGATTAATCGAAAATTCCAGAAATTTCTTCAATAAATTATTTGAGCCGCAATAGAAAATGATTACTCTGGTATATTGGCTATGTAAAATAATTGCTCTGGAATATTGGCCATATAAAATAGAAACTAAGTAAACGAACAAAATTGAAATTTTAAATTAAGAATAGTAATTGGATACTATCTGATTCATAGCGATAGAAATTTAAAAGTACTAGAGATACTAAATATATTTGAACAATATTTTGATATTATTTTTGAACGCCTACGATTTGACGTCAAATCTCGTAACGTAGGTTGATTCAGTATTAGATATTTTTAAACCTAAACTAATCAGAACTGTATAACAGAAAAATCGAATGGAACTATTCCTGCGTTCCCTCTGGAAATCAAACCACCACCAGACTAATGTAATGTCATTATAACTTTTCCTACAAAATAAGTAGACATGTCCATCTCCTCACATAATTATTTTAAACTAGTTTTCCAACCACGTACCTACATCATATTTCACGTCATGTCATTTGGCCGAAAGATGTCCACTGTTGGGCATAAATCTCCCCAAGTGTCGCTATAACTACCGGTCTTGTGCGTCTCGCATTCATCGGATTCCCGTGACCCGTTTTAGGTCATCGATCCACCTTGTGTGAGGCCTTCCAATCCAACGCTTTTTTTATGTTGGGGAAAATCATCTACTGACAACCCCCACTCTTGGGCGGAGCGGGAGATAGTGTCAGACTCTTACTGACTAAAAACCCACCCCGTTCCTTCGTGCCTTCATATCGGGGCTGGTGCTACACTGGCCCCAGCTGGGCCCCTGCTGTTGCTGTCAACTCCTTGAGGGGCGCGGGAACAGTGTGCACTGTCGAAATCTTGGGCTCGGTCCGGACAATTACCAGACGGTCAGATAGCGAGCTACCCATAGCTCACCGTCCGCAAGCCCGCTTCTACGGTGGCCGGAAATCGGGATCAGAATCCCGGCGGCGGCGAGAGTTGCCTGATGCGGTCAGCCTCCTCTTTTGCTAGCATTACTGCTTCGCAGAAGGAGGCGACCACCTGTCACTCCTCCTCGCTCTGGACCATGGCCTAAACCAAGGCCCAACGCGAGAGGTCTCCGCCGCCGATCACCCCCACGAGGGCACGGCGATGCTCCGCCCAAGCAGGGCACACCTCGACTGTGTGCTCCACCGTGTCCTCCGGGCGTTATGCACAGTGGCGACACCCGACCGTCAGTTCCGCACGAATCTGGTACAAGAACCTCCCGAACTTGCCAAGTCCGGCCAGGACATGCGTAATGCGAAAGGTAAGGACACCATGAGGTCTTTCCAGCCACGCCTCAAAGAGGGGACTTACCGCCATAGAAGAAACATGAGTGGATTTTAGTTAGTAAATATCTGACACGACTTTTCAATTCACCCTGATAGCGAGAGAACTTATTGAATGATTTCCCCACCTTCAAATAAAAAGGACTTGACGCCAAATAACGCCATTTATTTAAGGATCGGTGAATCCTTTCGCAAGCTTTTAAATGTGGGCGTCACCATACCCTTCTTACCCTTACATACTTACCTACCTATTATTGAAACCGTAGCCATTTTGTTGGCATCGCTGGATTTTGTAGCCTTTGTATCCAAAGGTACCCGTCCAATGAGTTTCGTCATAATTAATTTTAAACCCTCTGAGAAAATCCCAGCAATTCCACTTATAGTGAAATAGTGATTATTTGTCACGTAAATATTTACGGGTGAAAGGATTTTGAGGGTTAGGTGTTCACAGAAATTGTATTCAAAATGGATATAGGTTAATTGAAATATCTGCTTAAATTGTGGAAGGTGCCTTCAATGATGCCAAATTAGTTCGTTATGCCGCCTATTGTGATAAACCGTACCCTACAACGGCTAATAGCTACCTACATTTGCTTTAAATTCTGTATTTCACTTTTCAGAAATTCATTTTAACATACTAGCTGCTGCCAACAGTTTTGTCTGCATGAAAGTAGAACAGTATTCTCTACTCATATGCCAAATTTAATTCAAATCTGTTCTGCTATTTGAGCGTCAAAAAGTACCCAACATATAATAAATACAAATTATAATATTGGTGTCATTTAAGTGTGACAGATCATATTTCGCTACACTTTCGAGGCCAAGAATATAAATATAATAATTCATTGGTGTACCCACAACACGCCACAACAGAAAGAGAAAGTAAAAAAAAAGAAATAGAGATAGGGAGAAAAAAACTTTTTTTTTGCCTCCTAATATATTATTATTATATTATGTATATGTCTTTTAGTTTTAGTTTCCTTTGTATGTGTAATGGTGTATAATAAAGTATAAAATAATATTTATTTGAGACGATATACGAGATGATGATGATGCGATAGTACTCCAAATATAGTAACTATATGAAATAAGAAAGTTGGCAGGACAAGACCTGCCAACTTTCTGCCTGGCTAATCAGAGTATGCCGATACGAACTAATATTAAAAATACCTCGCTGCACGTCCGTCGCTATAATTACTGTTAAGCTATCCACACTCCCCCAGATCCTATAATGGAATAATAATACTCGTTCTGGAGCGTGACTTGGCTTTTAATTCCCGTGGCACCTACTCGTTCCTAAGGTGCGTCAGCTCTATAGACAGTTACTCACCTGGTGTCCGTTTGGTTGCGCAAACAATGTGGTGGCGCAACCAGCTCGGAAGTGTGACGACTCTGGTTTCTGTATGGTGTCTATTTTGGTAGCTTAGGGCTATATTTCACCAGGACACCTTGTCGGAGCAACTGGTCACGCCGCCATGGCGTCCCGGTGAAATATAGCCCTAAAGAATACAAGAATAAACCCTCAGGACGATGGAAAACATCTGAGTTTGGTGCACAATTTTAAACACATGAAGAAAGAACAAAAGAGATGAGAAGTGGTTACATGTGTGTGGGTTGTAGTTGTGAGCGTGTTTATGTGTAATGGTATTGTGTAGTGGTAGTGTGTAGTGGTAATTTGTAGTGATGTACATTTGAGTACCAGATTCCTCATGGGTGATGTGAATCATTGAAATAGTATGTTCACTAAAAACGACATAAAGGGCTCTAGGCCTTCGAATCGTCTAACTGTAAAGATTCTTCAATGTTTTGCCAAGAACAGAACAAAGCAAACTATGCGTAGAAATATTTAACCAATTAATTAAGTTTGCCTTTAAACTCTTCTAGGGTTTGAGGTCAACTGGCCCGGAAGTTTACAGCCCCAATTTTATCCATCCCATATTTCAATTACCCTTTATTTTCTGTGGCTAAGCTTTGAGTGGAGAGAGGAGTCTTAGAATTTTACTTACTAAAAGCTACCTATGAATAGAATAGAATAGAAATACTTTTACTTGGAACACAGACACAGCGCACCGGTTGTAAACACAAAGTAAAAACTAAAAAAAAGTACAAAGTACGCCGAGCGTACCCGTACCGAAAGGGTGACCGCCTTCAGCATTGCTGGGCGATAGGCATAGCTCTGATTTTCATTTGGCATAAATACCGGAACTCAGAACACCACGAACTACCTGCGTATCTTTTTCTCCTCCTCGGTCAAATCCATCCAAAGGTTGTCTGTAAAAAATCGCTTTTAGCGATAAGACCGCCCATTGTGACACCCTATTAATTTTAAGTTTCTTATGTAATTTTTATTTTTGGTGTACAATAAAGAATTTATCTATCTATCTATCTATCTATCTGCTCGGACTGGATTGAATGAAAAAGTTACCGTGGTCCTAGGTTCTAGTGTCCACTATCCATTTTGAGATGCACGTCTAATACCACCAATTAGGTTTGTAAAGTAACAGTATATCAAATAAATTTGTAACTACTTATTAACTTGCTCGTCCTTCCATATTCTTGAGAACAAGTCTAAAAAAAATTGAACCTAAATTACTTTTATTACGAGTATAATGTCTTCAGTCACTTTACATGTATAAATTATATTTTTAAATATTTCAATAAAAAAGTAACATTAAAAATATGCAACAAAACAGTATTCCACAAGTACCTAACGGGAACAGGGTTCAAGCTACTGGAGCGTTCAGGACTCCAGAGAAAAAAAACCTCCTAACAACACGACCTGTGTCCACAACTACCGTAGTAAGTAATTATTATTACAGTAGCGCCTCTTTTGTTTTGTGGCTCCTCTTGAACCTAAATGTGAGCGCTATAAGGCTTATATTAAACCACCAAAAAATATAAATTAAAAACACGTGTAGATTCGCGTTCTGATAAGGAAAATACACAAGTCCTCTCCAGTTCTGAGGTGTCTAAACTCCTTGCGACACGTGTACGTGTCGTACGAACATATTGCTCTGAATACAGTTTAATTCCGAAACTCGTCTTACTCCGAATCTTCATTAGGTATTATTGTATCCTGAATCATCTCTACAAGTTCTGCGACAACCTTCTTAGAGGGTAAATAGGAACATTGGTACTTAGTTAATTAGCGAACTTGTTAGGGTACTAATTAGACCTGTGTGTGTGGAATTGAAAGATTTTATATTACATTAATTTAATTTCTTAACTAGCCGAGTTTATGTTAAGTTACTTATTACTTTATGAGCGTTTCTACAACTTCAATAAATATTACTTCGTCTCTAATTTTAATGAATTGGAATAGGAATTTAAACAGTACTTTCTCAAAGATTCGTTTATGTTGGTTAGTCGAAGAGGGTAATAATCTGCCACCCCTCCCCTTATTTAAGGCCCCTAAGCTGTCTCGCCACCCATGGAAAAAGATTATGAGGTCGACAAAAATCTACAGTAGATTAAATTGTGCCATCGGCAATTTTCGTTTAAAAACCGTCCCTTTTTTGCCTCGCTTTTATTGAAGCTATGTGAATTTTCTTTATACATGTTTACTCGATCATTGACAACGCGTGGCAAAATAGCGACTTGTCTTATCAAGTTCTTTACCTCTAAAGGGCATCAACCTGTGCGTAGTATACAGGTTGACTTTGAATTTACAGCCAATCTTTCAGGGGTCAGAGATCTCGTTAATGTTAACAGCATAATAAAAGTTGTTAATATCAGAGGTACCTAAGCTCAAACATATAACAAAAAATATCACACAACTATATAAACAAGATGAAGAGTCTTCGGACCGAATTTTATGAAAATTAAATCATATTTTTTTTTTATATTAATGTTTAGAGCTAGAAATCAAACAATAAATACAAAAAAAAAAACAGTAAATTGAGAACTGCCGCTTTTTTGAAGGCGGATAAAAATAATAATGAGTAAAAATATCAATAATTTTATTTAAAAAATAACAAATGCCTCAAGCTTGCCGTATGTGATTACTTCTCAGTATTTTTATCCTCATTAGCGACTGTCGGAAAATGTAACAATATAGCGTGTGTTATTTTTTGTCCAAAATTATTCTATTCCTGACTAGAAATATTAATATTTACAAATATCAAATGATATATAATAATTTGGCCCCATTTAAATCTCAATTCTTTTATCGGTGAAGGCAACCACCATACCATACCATATTTAAACTTTGCTCTTTGTTTTGAGGGCAGTGGTGATGTGCCCTGCCTTGGCAGAGCATCGCCGTGCCCTCGTGGGGGCGATCGGCGTCGGAGACCTCTCGCGCCGGGCCCTGGTTGAGGTCATGGTCCGGAGCGAGGAGGAATGGCAGGCGGTCGCCTCCTTCTGCGAAGCAGTAATGCTAGTAAAGGAGGAGGCCGACCGCATCAAGCAACGGTGCCCTCACCGCCGCCGGGATTCTGATACGATTTCCGGCCACCGTAGACGCGGGCTTGCAGACGGCGAGCCATGGGTAGCTCGCTGTCCGATCGTCCGGTAACTGTCCGGACCGAGCCCAAGACGTCGACAGCGCGCACTGTTCCCGCACGCCTCAAGGAGTTGTCAGCAACAGGAGGGGCCCAGCTGGGTCGAAGCCTACTGGGGCTAGGGTTATCCAAAAGGAAGCTCGTGTCCCGGTATGAAGAGGCTAGAAGGAACGGGTGGGTTTTTAGTCAGTAAGAGTCTGACACTATCTCTCGCTCCACCCAAAAGCGGAGGTTGTTATAAGATGATTTTTGCCCAACGAAAAAAAAAAAGCAGTGGTGATGAAATGATAAAGAAGTGGTTGTGAATGTTAAAGAAGGGGGGTTTTGATACTTCAATTATCGTTCGATTGACGATAGACACCCACTTAGCCACCTACCTACCCTGTTTTATATATAAAACGCATGTATGAAGTCCTCAATACCGTCACGTGGCACAGATTTTATTTCCACCTCATACTGTCACTCGATCTTAATTGACACGAATAAAATGCGAACGTGCCTTTCAATTATCACACGGACGCGTAAATTTTAATTGTAGGAGTAAAAATATTAATTAAATTGCTCAACAGACAGGTGAACCTTTTCATGGACTAATAATATGTTGGGACGTTTTATATAGGTTTTTATATTTATTTAATATCTAGGTAGGTACATGTACTGATTTTGGTCATTAGTGAAAAACCGTATTGCGCAACTTTGGCACATTGGGTGAAGGTCCATGTGCAAAGTACCCGGTGTGTCAGGTGTGCGCCAAAGATATTTGAATTAAGATCTCTCTCTCTCTCTCTCTTATTGTATCTTTTACTATAGAAGGCGCCAGATAACCGTGGAATAAAGTGGTACTTACTGACCTTTTCCTAATATCTCCGCGCCCAAAAACAAACAATGAATTGCTTTTCATTACTAGATTACGTTTGTCTTGAATCGACATTGATCAACATTTATCGTGATCCAGCTTTATGTCTCTATTTCCTTTTTAGAAAAAAAAAATGTCAACAAATGTCGGAAGGTCAATGACTGTTATTCCACTTTATTTGGCGTCGACTTTAACATAGTTTTTAAAGGGTGAGATTACTAACAATTATGGAGTCGGACCGTAGACCATAATTGGCCATTATTTTATTTTATTCACATTAATCGGACTACAATGAATCAATTAATACGAGCATCGAACCAATAATATACCAGCTTCTGCCAGCGAAATCGCCCGCGTGAAAGTAGGTTTTCCCATACCGTAAATCCTCTCATGGTAATCGCCTACTTCATAAAAATAAACTATGTGCAAACGCACTCCTAGTCCCAACAGTTTCGGCTAACATTCAAATGTCAGTCAGTCAGTTTGCCCTTTTATATTTTTATATAAAAGAAAGTAGAGACGTTTTTTGGTGATTTCCAGTCCAAAAAAAAATGTAATGTTACTACAACGTCTTCCAGGATTATCTACAACCCTACCGAATCCTAGGACCTAGAACCCAGGTACTATGGATACATAGTTATACATAGTCACACAGCCAGGTCATAGACCACAAAAAACCAAACTTCATAAAATCTTCAAGACGATTTGAAGGACAAATTTTCATGAAAGAAAAATAAAAATGAAAGTTAAGTTATTTGCTCATGTGAATTAAATAGTTCATAAATACTGCTATAGAAACCCAATATATTGGTTTTAGATATTAAAATTAGCTTTTTGCTACAGTAGAAAAATCTATCTATATTTTTTGTTGAGTCAGTGGAGCCGAACATTTCTCTGCGGCAGCAGATTTAGGTGAAATTAATTGTACAGTAACGGGCATCCAGCCGCAACATACATTTTCCATCAGAGGGATTTGCCCAAAGAACACCCTTGGGTAACGGTCTAAATGAGCAGTTAATGCGCACTACACTCTTTGTATATAATATATAAATATTTTGTGTATCGATTTTTTTACTTGGTACCCTACGTTTTCATTAAAAAACGGACCGACAACTGTGTTATTTCAGCTTAATTGGCACATATAAGACTTTTTATATGTTTTTTTTTCAACAAATTCTATATTTTGCATGAGGCGATTTAACTACTGATCTTTGCCCAGATATTAGTCATTTGTTTATTTATTAATTCTATATTATACTTCTTAAAAGACGGGATAAATAATTTTTTAATCGTTCTATGGGTTATCTTATCGCACAGGGCAATAACTTACAGATAACCTTTACAAACCAATTTATTTATTGCAAAATTCTACACAAAGAATCACAGACTTTCTCAAATCTAGGACTGAATCAGAGACTCACACGCTTTTCTGCAAAACAGTACAAGTTATTGGATGATTTCCAACCTCAAAAAGAGAACCATTCTGAGCATACTCAAAAAATGAAATAGATTTTTAAGATGCAACTAATGGATTTTTTTATTGTTATTAAATATTATATGTGTAATAATTACTATTATTATTTACTATTTTCTTATATTTTTAAATGTTTCTTGTACGATGAAGTTTAAAAAATATATTTAAAAATGTAATTTGTATGTGTTTACAAATATACTTAAATATTATACTATCTCTCTCTCTGTTTTTCTTACTATACTTACTTATTTTTTTTTTTTTTTTTTGGAAATAACTAGCTCCTTAAACAAACGAAACAATAAATGCTAAACGTAAACAAAATAACAGTAACAAATATAATTGCTTAAAACACAATTAATTAAGACATGAAGGTGTTACAATATTTCACAACAAAACAGTTTCTTGGGACTCCAACTGGATCTAATTAACCACAACTCTGACAAACGATAACTATTATGACGCCTACGATGACGCTTAATTATAACCGAACTTTAGGAGACAAGCGGCACGGGGTTGAATTGTAACTTCTTAAAGTTTAACACCTTTATTCTAAAAGATGTTTACGTTATTATAAAAT
Source organism: Mythimna lalbum (assembly GCA_949319445.1). Classification (NCBI taxonomy): domain Eukaryota; kingdom Metazoa; phylum Arthropoda; class Insecta; order Lepidoptera; family Noctuidae; genus Mythimna; species Mythimna lalbum. The sequence goes on along the minus strand of OX439346.1, from coordinate 14,754,996 downwards.
GTCTTAACCTATCTGAAAGTGACTGAAAGTTTTCATAAAATATTGTAATGCTAGAAATGGTAAGGTGGGTTGGGGTAAGATCGGCATAGGGGTAAGAACGCATAAATATAAATTATATCCCTTATTTAGCTTTATTTTTAATGCCAGCCACATTGCTGGGCAAGGTGGACATAATGACGCGGTAAGCCAATCTTACCCCAGCGCACATTACACTCCACTCTTGAGGATTGCAGCACGTCAGTATATTTTGCCCTCCTGTTGGTACGTCACTTCGTGCTAGCGAACGATTTTTTTTTTACGTGTACCAAATAACGAATAATTTGTTAATATACTGTCTTCCAAGATACTGGTTTTTGCCTAGTTTTGGAGAAGGCAGGCTATGTTTTGCTACTGTCCCTGTTCTAGTTACTAAGACTTGACTTATAGTTGTGTTCCAAATAAATTATTATTATTACTATATTGTAGAGGCCTATTTATTGATTGTGCAAGTCACCCCAAACCAGAAATTAACCTTGTGTTGCGGATGCGTTTGCAAACATTTAAACTGTTAAACACAAGAAAACCAGACCCGAAACCACTATCTGTAGGCCATATCTACACTAATATAATAAGGAGGTAATTTAATTTTTTCTTTGTAGGAGGTAATCCGGAAAGTACTGATCGTATTGCTAAAATTTTTTCACCTATAGAAAGCTGCTTTATTCCGGAGTGACATAGGCTATATTTTATGAACATGGGCGAAAGCCAGTTTATTATATAATTTTTTGTTCTATGAGAGAATCGAATCAACGTACTCAAAGACATTAAACATATACTTGAACGTACTACACAAACTACCGCGCCAAACGAGTCGTCAATCTAATAATAATTTAGTTAAAGAATCATCGAAATTTTGTAATTATTTCAATAAAATTCGTCGGCATATAGCTGTGTGTTCGCCACACATACGTCAAAACAAACTACAACTTTGTTCCAAAACACAAACTATGTTCAACATAAAAGGCTTCACTTGTTTTAAAAACAAGTTATTCGGCCAATTATGTCGACAAACATGTTTGTAGTGAAACTGTTATTATTCATAAAGCTTCGTAGTTCTACAAAGGGAACAAAAAGGCTGTTTTCAGTACAAAACAATAAGTAACCGCGTGCGGGAGACACTCGGGCGGTAAATTGTTCAGGGGAGCGATTAAAGCGTGGAAATTGTTTCGCAACAATGGTGGTGACACGGTTGCTAAGGACGCCATTAAATCTTTTATCTTGTTTGACAACGAAAACTGTCAATGAGTTTGAGATGCAGTAGGGTTGTACAGGAATTAAATTTTTTATTTCAGTTTTTAGTTTCTCTATTTTTTTTTTGTTTATTGGTAAATCATGCAATGACATCTCTCGTTCAGCAGATGGCCCAGCTGAGTCGAAGCCTACTAGGGCCAGGGTTATCCGAAAGGAAACTCGAGCCCTGCATGAAGAGGCTAGAAGGAACGGGGTGGGTTTTTAGTCAGTAAAGTCTGACACTACCTCCCGCTCCAACCAAGAGCGGGGGTTGTCATTGGATGATTTTTGTTCACCGTAAAAAAAAACATCTCTCGGTCCTTACCGTTATTTTACACACCCTTTAGATAATTCAAGTTCTTAGTTCTTATTCCCCCTCCCTTCAGATACCGTCAATTAGAGACACAATAGTAAGACAATAGATGCGCGGCCACCGGTGGTCGCTTGGGGATTCATGAATTAATGTACCAACAAATAATAAACAAGCTTTTAATGAAAATCATTCTTTCATAGCAAGCTTTTATAGCTCGAATCGACTCATACGAGCCCAAACTCAATGGGGTTGTGCCGTTCAACTACCAAGTTCCTACAGCCACCATCCAGCTCCATTACCAAATCAGCTCCATGTCATAATAATTTTGGATTGTCATCTGATTTACACATGTATGCAACATTTCATCTCAATCGGTAACCGAGAAGTAGGTCAAATTTAATTTACAAGATGACAGACAAAAATTGGGACAGGTGGAACTAAATAAAAGCTTGTAAAATAGGACAGTTGAGGTACATACAGAGGCGAAATTAACTTAAAGTTTTCTAACGCCTATCAGCAGCAAATAAGTAAAAAAGCTAAAGGAAAAATTAACATCTTAGTAAGATGACGTTCTTCGTAGAAAAGTTTTACCTATTAATTGAATTTAAAAGTTACTGAAATATGATGGAGCTGAAAAATTGAATTAAAACTCCAAGGATATTTTGTGATAATAAATATAGGAAATATATTATTTAATGAATAATTAATTATTCATACAGGCATAGATCTTGAGTGCTCGGTGTCAGAGTGGGGATCGCTTTGGGCATTCCATACATTGGCGAGCCAATCGTCATCGTTGTTAGATACATGCAGCAAGCACAGGAACGAATCACGAGTGACATCTATGACACGATGGTGCGGCGAGCCAATCACTGACACTCCCAGCCCCGCGTCTCATACTTCATACCACTAAATTGGCCCGATATTTGACTTCTGCGCAACTCGAAGCCTGCGCTCAAGATCCGTGCCGGTATCTGTACCACGATTCCCACCCAGAACAAATATTTGTAAGATAAGCACGATCATTTATTCTGTGTCTGGGTGTAATTCATCTATGATATGAATGTATTTATAAATACATTAGTATATAATAATGAGTAGGTACTAGAAAACTTGTAAACTAATCAGTTTTCTAGAACTCTTATCACGAGCCTTGTGTTTGTTGTTGAATATTATTATTATTGTTATTCACATACGCAAAACCGCAAAGAAGCTAGTTTTACATAAGACTAAAAAAAACACTTTAATAAGAACCTCTACATTTTCTTAAAAAAGATCTCAATTTGGAAGGGAGAAATATGAAAGGGATCAACATCAATTGTAAGCAAAGAAAAGTTTTTTATGTCGCGACAGACATTTCGGGACGATATAAATTTCGGTATTTACATGCCAATGGCCATGACGCGGAGATACCCAATTTAGAATCTGAAAAAATATTCCAATATTGTCCCAATTTCGACAGATTTCTGTTAAAAATGCCAGCTTTAATGTATAGGAATGGAGCTATACAGGAATAACGAATATCACGGTCCCTTTTTTCAAACCGGAATTATGATGATTTTAAGACTCATGATTTTAAGAGTTGCAATTCTATTGGTTTTCTATCATTTGCATTTTCAGAATACTTTTATCGAAATTGCACAATTTAATCCCGACAAGCCCGTTCCATCATCGAATCTTCAGACGTACGGCGTCGGGCCACAAGTACATGGTGAACATCCCACCCATACGCACAACTTTTGGACAGGCGTGCTTCTTCGTCGACCACATCATCGCTTACCATCAGGTAAGATAGTGGTCAAACGCGAACCTATTTATAATAAAAACAGACGTCATACTTGTTTGTTCATTGTGTGCCCAAAAAAACATATTTCCTTTCTTTATAGGAAAGGGTTTTTTTGCATTGGTGGAAAATCATCAAATGACTTCTCAGTGTCTGGTATTTACAGACTGTATTTACTTTTTATAATTTCATCTCCCAATATCACTATAAATTCAATGAATAATTATGATAAGTGTTCTAAATCACATAACAGAAGAAGAAACTCTAGAACTACCAACAACTCAACTCTAGGATACCAAATTTTAACTCTAGAAGGTATTCTAGAGTTAAAATTTGGTATCAGATAAACAAACAAGTTTACCTCTTCATAGTGTTAGGTACCTACTTTTAGAAAAAAATAGGTGATTCTTTGAAACCGACCGAATGTCTCATCCATCTAGTCTCGGCCTAGTTACTTTTTACAATTTAATATTTTTATTTTCTCTCTAACTCACATGGAAATGAAATGTATCAAAGGCACTCATTTGCGCCAAGTAGCTTATGATATTAAATACATAGGTACGAAAACTAGGCCAGATGAATGAGACAATATCTCGGTTTCAAAGAATCACCTTGTTGTTTTAAAATTGGTTACTGGGGAAATAAACGTAAATATGAAGATATAGATATAAGATATGTTATTGAGGATTTTCCAAATAAACCACAAATTGTTTCTCTGAAAATCAAAGTTTTGTTTATTTAATACGTCTTTACTATATTACAACGTTTAACTATGACCATTACACCTATAACTTACCTGAAAATCAAAGAAACGACATTTAAAGTTTACTAATATCGCCTCCTCAATTATATCCCTTTATTTTATCTCTTTACAATAGAATTTTTAACAATAAAATATGCAAAATAATCTAAACATCATCTGCCATTCAATCACACGTCACCCCGTTCCACAGAACCTAAATTCCATTGACAACTTCAACGCAAATTTGAATTAATGAAATGTCATTTCATTACATAGATATTAATTGTGCTTTATTATGTACTCAAGGGTATATGTTACACACAAATATAGGTACAAATGTTGGTAGATACGTTACAAGTGAATCAGGGCAAGAGATCACCTCAGTATTGAGGACAATAACGTGCTCGTCAGAAGTTAGTCTGAACTCGAGTCGTTCTCATTACTGTGACTTTTATGTTTATTAGCTTTTCACTCAAGTTTATTTCTTCTCAAGATATGTTAGAAAGGCGTCGTTAGATGTGACGCTTGTTAGATACGAAATGAAACACTCGGCTAATTAGTTTATTTCACTTCGCTCCGGTTTTGCAATCATCAGATAGCTTTTCCTTGAAGAATAAAAATGGCGGCCTGACTGGTTTATCAGGATGTCTAACAGCCGTATTTGTTTAACGTCATCATCATTTTTAATCGACTTCCAATAAAGGTTCTCAATTCAGTTGTATTTTGTTTTTCATTTTTTTTTTGTTTGTTGCCTCAGAGCTCCATAATTTTTTAACCGATTTGCAAATTTAAAAGGATATGCTTTGAACAATGGAAACTGTTACAAGCCAAAGCATAAAGCAAACTAAACTAGACTGACGCACACGTGGACTACACCTTATTTGTACTTAGCATAGCCTCACGTGACGTGAATCTAATGTAGCTCTGCAAGCCTTATACTTTGTTCAAAATTACATTAGAAAATAAAAAACCTTTTATTACTGTCTGTTCAACAGATTTTGAGTCTTATTACGTCGGTGGCATGACTGGCATGACCAATGGCGTCTGCAGTAAATAGTTTCTATTGTAACTACTTTTTTGCTTTTAATGCCATCCTTATCTCTAAGAAATAGAAGTTAAAATCGGTTGAATAGACAGTACAAAAAAGTTTCTATTTTCTATTCTTAACGCGAATAGGGTATAGTTGACATATAAAATGTATGGAGACCGCGCCCAGATCGGCGTCGTGGGCCACGTGTGTGTAGTTCTACTTTTTTTTTAAATATTTCACGACTATCACACAGTCATTCTTAATGATTTTCCACCTAAGAAAAACCACACTTAGCTGACTGGTAGAGAATGCCTAAGGTAAGTCTACCTTTGTACCTTTGTGTTGCATGAAGTTTTAATTAATTAATAAACGTTAAGTGTTCACGTCAAGTAAACACTTAAAACGCAGCGTAAGCCGTAGATTATCGCTGCGCTGGTGACATCTTGACTAATATAATAATATTCCACAACTATCACACAACGCCGTCTAGTCTCAAGCTAAGCAGAGCTTGTGTTATGAGTACTAGACAACTGATAAACATACTTATATATTTCTAAATATATACATATTTTAGATAAATTACACCCAGACACAGAACAAATGATCATGCTCATCACACCAAAATTTATCCAGGGTGGGAATCGAACCCATGACTTCCGGCATAGCAGTCAGGGGCACTAACTACTAGACCAACAGGCCATTCTGAACTGAGCAACATACTTTCTGCTCTCAAAATTGATATAATTATTTAGTACCACAGAACTCAAATACTCTTAACATACAAATTACACGGAATCCTACTTCAATCACAAAGTAAGCAACTAATGGTAACTGGAATATTTAAATAGATAACTATTTAGATATTCTGCTTCTATTTGCACCAAAATGTCGAGCGTCTTGTCATGAATACAAACATAAAGTAACTAGATATTAATTATGTTAGTAGTTATACCTACTTGTAAATGAAAAAAGTAAGTACTGAAATTATTCTATCTCAAAAAAACTAACCAAGTGCGAGTCGGATGCGCACCCTTAGGATTCCGTATATGTACATAAGTAAAAAGTCCAATTCTCGATTAAAGTCTCGAAGTTTATACGAATCCCAAAAAAAAAAAAAATTCTGACGTAACAAGTTCAGATTTATTCTTATAAATTTGTTATTAGACCTTGTATTATGCAATAATAATATTTTTTGATACTTTTACTAAGCTCACTGTACCTCATTGCAGTGATTATTCGAAGACAAAGTTTTTTTTTTTTGTAGTGCTTCAACTAGGTCTGCTGAGGCGCGAACGGATGATTTTTTCGCGATCATAAGAAAAGGGAGCGCTTCACTATTAATTCGCATACGGAGCAGCTCGAACGGTCTCTTGAGGGTGTTGTCCGAGCGGTGGGACCTGCTGTCCCTGATACAGAGGTGGATGCAGCTCCATGTTAGCGGCTCTCCTCGTATAATATGACATTTTGTGTGTGAAAAATAATTGTTATTATTGTGTACGTCTAATTTTGTGATTGTGTGTTGCTTTATTTGTATTATTAATTGAATTTGTACTGTAAATTTAATTGATTTTTTAATTATTTTAATTTGATTGTATTTTTATTTTTTGTTTCTTTCATTTGTATTATTTCTAATCATTGTAATTTTAATGTTTTATTTGAATTTAATTGTTTTATGTAATGTATATGGACATGTCTAAATTTTTTTATAGGTACACTGCTCACACGTATGCCACACGCGCCGATCTGAGCGCGTCGGTCTCGATACATTATGTAAGAAACTAGACTTGTAAAGCTGAACGTCATACACGCCACGCGACGTCATTCTACATACAAATCAGGCATATTACACGTGTGCGTCGGTCTAATGTAGTTTTAGCTTTAATGTGTAGGTAAATACTTTATTTCAGTATTTACAAACTACAGTTAGCTTTGATCGTAAAGGCAACTTTCTTATTTTATTTTGCCCAGCAGCAGTATTTGAGGGTGACAATAGACACTTCGGACTCCAATGACTGACTAAATTCAATGAGAAACTTCAGAATAGACGACAGTACCAATTGAGCAAAGAAACGAAAAGATAAAGACGTCAACAAGGCAAACGATGTCCAAAATATTAATGTTTCTCGTGTTTTATCCATTCAAGGCCCTTACCATGATGTATTTAAAATGTCAGATGTGTTTTGCTTCCGCACTCAGCCGTTTACTGGCGTCTAATGCCCGCTATGACCTCCCATGTCCTGTGTTGTACTTAGGGTCAGCGGAGTCCAATTTGAGACCTTTTAAAAATATGTATTTTCGGTAAAAAATACAACATGGTGTAAAAATTATCGATTTTTTTTTTTTATTGTTGATAGGTTTGCGCTTGACCGCTATCTCACCTGATGGAAAGCGACGATGCGGTCGACGATGGTACGAACGCGCTTACCTAAAAGACTCTTGACTAAAAGAATCCCGGGTGGTAGCCATTTCAATTACTGATTCTGAACAAACTACGAGTATATACAGGTTTCGCATTATATACTAAAAATGTTGTATAGCTCCTTCCATTTAACGATGAACCCAGTTACATGAAAATGCATAAAAGAATATTAAATTCCACTCTAGTTTGTTGCTGTATAATATCCGGGATGTCAACAGTAACATGTCAGAGTACAATTCAATTCATTTGAGGCAAATTGAATTTTATTACACCACATACAGTTCATACAGGCGCATTGCTTTGTGTAATTTATCTCATCACCACTGCTCTCAAAAACGGTGAACCAAATTGGTATTCGAAAACATGTGACATTTACCAACCCGATTTCACCCGCGTAGTGGATTACAGCCCATTCCCTCTCCTAGAAAGGGAGCCTGAGTCCCAGCAGTGGGAACATTAAAATGATAGCTTAGTCGGCCTTATAATGTTTCCACTGTTGGGACTCAGGCCTCCTCCCTTGGAAAGGGAATGGGTCGTAATCCACCAGCGGGCCCAGCGCGAGTTGGTGAATGTCACATGTCTTCGAATTTTTTGGTTTTAGGACATGCCGGTTTCCTCACGATGTTTTCCTTCACTGTTTTAAGAGCAGTGGTGATGAAATAAATTACACAAAGTAATGCGACTAGCTGGGTTTGAACCCGTGACCTGCAACTCATAATTCGGGGCCGTTACCACTCGGCCACCACTGCTCTGTGGGAACATTAAAAGGATGATTAATGATTATACTACCTACATGCAATTCGTCACTCTGACAGGCGGACAGAGTTCCGATGGGATCTCATGGTGGAATGGCAACAGCGACTGTTGCAACCCAGTGCTGGGCAAGCCATAATTGTGGCGGTTAACCCTTCAGATACCGTCAATTAGAGACACAATAGTAAGACAATAGATGCGCGGCCACCGGTGGTCGCTTGGGGATTCATGAATTAAACCTCATTTTTGAGAAGTGGCTGTAAAGACGTCACGACGTCATCATCTTTTGCATGACGCAGGTCCTCACCGAACATGGTAAGTTCAGGAGTTACCTATACCGGATTTGTGCGGAAGAAACGCCCCAGTGTTACCCGTTGTTAATAAAAGTCTAACACGCTCTCCCGCTCCACCCTAGGCGAGAGAACTCATTGAATGATTTCTCAACTAAAAAATAATTACATTTCGTCACTACCTACTAACATAAATAATACCAATTCCGTAATCTAAATACAAAGAAAAACTAATAAATGGATAAGCAACCCTCAAACCCGGACAATAAAAGATATCATTTGATGGACATCACACAGCAACTGCGCCTACAAACGGGATGCGCGAAAAACATTTTCCTGTTTTTTCCTTTTAATCTTGGAAGCCAAACGGGGGAAAGCTCGAAACGACCATTAATCAGATGTCAACACACATGTTCCCGTATTGAATGAGGCATTCTCTGAACTTACGTAAACCGCCCGAAAAGATAGTCGGCAAAGAGAAATGTGTCGCTCTGACCCGATAGCGAATCTTTCAATTGTAGACGCGCATTGTGCCCGGGACAAAAATATACATGCTGAGGTTGGCGTGATATCTATCCATTTGTGAAGACCTAGCGCAGACGTGCAGAATTTCAAAACAGCTTAGCCACTAGCTTGAGAATTCTAAAATAAATTCAATTTGAATAGAAACCAAGACGTCGACAGCGCGCACTGTTCCCACGCGCCTCAAGGAGTTGTCAGCAACAGCAGGGGCCCAGCTGGGTCGGAGCCTACTGGGGCCAGGGTTATCTGAAAAGGAACTCGAGTCCCGGTATGAAGGCTAGAAGTAACGGGGTGGCTTTTTGTCAGTAAGAGTCTGACACTATCTCCCGCTCCACCTAAGAGCGGGGGTTGTCATTGGATGATTTTTGCCCAACAAAAAAAAAACTTGGATAGAAAACTATAAAGACCTAGGTCCAATCGGATTTCAGTAAGCCAATCAAATAAAGATTAGAAAAGGCACTAGGGTAGGTAAAAACAAAGTACGCAAGTAGTTATCATGTAGGTCGTGACCCGTAGAAGTTGTCTCACTTGTTCTACGTATCTTTTACTGCGTCCACAATAAACTTAATTGGCACAAACAAAAGCTTTAGCTTCACTTACGTAAATAAACTTGGGGAAGCAGAAATTGGACTCACGTTCTGCGGTCGCTATACGTGTATACGGAAACAAGTTTCTTGAAATGGCTGCCTAACTACTGACTTCAGATAGTGCATTACAATTGCTTGTCATAATATTTCTTAATGTTTTTTTTTTATTGTTATACTAGCTGTGCCCGCGACTTCGTTCGCGAGGACTACAGGATTTTGAATTTATTTTTTCTAAAATAAAAGTCCCGTAAAAATCGGTCCAGCCATTTTAGAGATTAGCCGGCGACAAACAGAGAGACAAAAATTCTAAAAGATGTTATTTTGGTGTATATACCGTATATATATTCATATACTTATGCATTTAGTATAAAGCGGTTATTTCAATATCACAAACAGATACTACAATTTTATTCATATGTACAATTTTATTTATATATATAGATGTATAGATTTAGGCTCACGTTTTACCGACCGTTTCACTATGTGACCGACGATGGAGCACGCTTGCCTAGAAGTAACCTCACTTTTGACATAAAGCACGGTAGCGAGTTTCACTCCTTAGCCGTAATCATAATAAATGTGTTCACAAAACGCTTTGTACCTACGTATAGATTGGATGTCCACCATGTGCCGGAGGCGCCAAACCGCCAAGTGCGCCTAGAGGTCCGATGATGGAAGTATGGACCGGACTTGGCGGAATTAAATTGTGCAATTCCAATGCACGCTCCAGGAAATGTAAGCGAGAAAACCGACAGGCTAGCAACTCGGCGTCGAAGCTCAAGACTGAAGTTTTGACTCGACAAGTACATCATTACCGATGATCTTGGCTCGCTTCTCATTTGAATAAATTTGTTGCCTTTTGCCTCTGTCTTGAGAGTAAATGTTTAGCAGACCTTACAAATTGTCAATAAAACATTATCGATATTAAATTCCGGTAACAAATACGTCGGAATCTATCCGGACGGGCCGGACGCGTGCGGATAACGAGCATCGATTATTAGCCGGGATTTGTCAAGTCGACATTGTTTTGTCGGGCCCCGAATTTCGGTTCGCGTCGTCTTTCTGTGTACAGATAAATCCTTTAGGTATTGCTATTTTGAGAATAAGCAGCTGCAGATGTTATTAAGACAGCTTCATTTTGAGTTGACAATGTACTGATTTATGCCTACTTCACTGTAAAAAATCCTGCCTGGGCTGAGGGATTGTTCGATGAAGTTATCGTTGTCCTAGAACGCAAAGGGCAACAGAAGGAATACAGGTTTCAATCAGTAAAGATCTGACTTTTGGAGAACGAGGGACGTACTCCAAACAGAGCTGGAAGAGATATTTAATGATATCTACATAGATAAAGTTTGTTAGAAAGTTTCTTTGTTTCTTAGTGACATAGGCTACATTTTATGTACGCAGGCGAAGCTGCGGGCAAAAGCTAGTCCCAAATAAAAAAGGACTGTTGATACTGAATAAACAGATTGTTCACATTTATCACGATAATGTTAGACATTGAAAGGGAACGTAGGGTACTGGCGTGGCGGCCCGAGGTAACATGTTGTCTGAACCAAGTTAAAATCACCCTGTTCAAGGCGTTTGGTCTGGATATGTATGCGGGGAATATATTGGTCAGCTACACCAAAAGATCACTGAATATCGAATACAATAATGTTTTAAGCATGCTATTGAATCGTTGCTGCACATCTTGCCTAAGACACCCACTAAACTGTAGGATAGGTCCGCGCTTGACCGCCATCTCACCTGATAGAAAGCGACGATGCGGTCGACGATGGAACGCGCTTACCTAGACGAGACCTATTCATTTTCGACTTAAAGATTCCAGGATTATAGCTATCAGGAAACACAGAATCCGGCAATAAATTCCACTTCTTAGCTGCACGCACAATGCATGTGTTTCCAAAAAGTTTTGTGCGTGTACGTGGAACAATCATTGTGGGCTAGGCGGAAATAGGTTATGATATTTGGTTTTTTGGGTACTCACTGGGTAGTGGTGAATAAACAAATCTCCTTGCTGAATCTCCAGGTATATTCCTCACACACAACACTACAACACTGTAGAATAGAAGGTGTAAAATATAAGCTAAGCACAAGTTGACATATTGTTGCAGCAACTACTAATAGTTCTTACAAGCACAGTGGTAAGTTACCGCGGGTAGATTTATCACAATTGTTCATCGGCGCGAGCGCACGTACATCTAGTAGGCAGCGTAGATCGTGACTGGTGAGAAACGAAATGTAACATAAATGCTACAACTTGGCGGTAGAAGAAAATAAGTTGCTCGCGCGTCATCGATAGTGCGCGTGTCCAATACGTCACGTCAATGTGTATGTTGTGTTTAGTGTTAGTGAATATGTGTGTTATGAACTAGGAAATATTTAGAAATAAATGAATGTATAAATAGACATAATAGATGTAAGTGAATATATATTTATTGTATACGTGTATAGTGTATACTATAGATTCCGATCCCGATTTCCGGCCATCATTGGAATGGGCGGATTGGCCCTTGCGGACAGAGAGCAATGGGCAGCTCGCCGTCCGACAGTCCGGTAACCGTCCGGGGTGTGCCCAAGTCGTCAACGACGCGTAGTGTTCCACGCGCGCCTCAAGGACTTGTCAGAAACCATGACACGGTCGAAGCCTACTGGGGTCATGGGTAATGCGAAAAAGATCCCCGGGGCTCTGGAACAAAGGCAAAGAAGGAATAGAAGTAGGTTTTTAGTCAGTATTTGGAGGTAAGCGGAACAGAGAGTAAAGTCCCGCAAACCTCCTTTGAAAAGGGAGGATCCTCCGACCAGACAGGATGTTATAGTCTGGTGGGCGACTGCCGGATAGTTGATGACGGGCTGTCGTATATGTTCAAATCGCGCGGAGAACTATGATTGCGCGATGCAGGATTTCGTATCTTCTTCGTAGTTCTTATGTGGCGTCATAGATGTCGCTACATCACTCCCCTCCGGAGATCGGAGATCGATGATTCTTGATGCTTCTTGATGTGTGCCAGGCCAGCGGTAGGTTGGTTCCAGTGAGTCGGAACCGATGCCACATAGTTCTCGGTGAGTCGGAACTGTCTGCGGTGATGCCCCAGTGAGTCGGGGTAATGATATCCCAGTGAGTTGGGATGATGCCCCAGTGAGTCGGGGTGGTGCTGTCCCAGTGAGTCGGGACGATGCTGCAGGCTCCAGTGAGTCGGAGTAGTGCTGCTGGCTCCAGTGAGTCGGAGCGGTGCTTGTGCGACGTAGGGCTTGATTGCTGGCGTCGACCAGGAGAGGTTCTTCATGGCTCTTCATATGACTGGCCGAAGGTGCAGTGTGCTAAGCCAAGGTCGGTGATGCGGCTGAGGTGATGACCAGGTATGACCAGGTAGACATACTGGTGGTCAGGATACCCTTAGCCGAGGGTGGTGGCTGTTTGGCTCGTTGCTCGAAAGCTTGAGGAAGTGATGATGACGTCACGAAGTAGTAGCTGCACGAAGGCTGCGCTGACGTTCTTTGTCGAGGGTCACCAGTTTTGGAGGTAAGCGGAACAGAGAGTAAAGTCCCGCAAACCTCCTTTGAAAAGGGAGGATCCTCCGACCAGACAGGATGTTATAGTCTGGTGGGCGACTGCCGGATAGTTGATGACGGGCTGTCGTATATGTTCAAATCGCGCGGAGAACTATGATTGCGCGATGCAGGATTTCGTATCTTCTTCGTAGTTCTTATGTGGCGTCATAGATGTCGCTACAAGTAAAAGTCTGACACAACCTACCACTCCGCCCAAGGGCGGAATTTAGATGATTATCGCACCTAAAAAAGAGGAAATAAATAAATAGCATTCTAACAATTATCTGAATACATGTAATGGTCCTTTGTACTCTTTACAGAAATAAATTGCTAGAAAAATATAATAATACCTGGGCCACGCTCCCAGTATGATATTTCCAATCTCATTAAAAGCCGCAGGTATCCTATACCTCGCGAATACAAAGTAGGTAATTTATGACCAAAAACTCGCAACTTAGATTGTGCTATTTATCAAGAGTACAGCTGCGTTTGCGTACAAAAAACTAACAATAGGGAAACAACAACAAAGCTAATACAATTTCAGAATAATATATGTACCTACTTGTAAGTAGTTTTAGTAAAGTAATTTTGATAAAGAAATAAATGTCTAGAGCTAACGAAAAACAAGACTAAGCTAAAGAATGTAAATATTTTATTACGAAATATTGCACTTTCTTCTGCCATTTTTTTGCTACGAAACCATTACGAAACCTATCGTGCGCTAGTCCAACTCGCTTTTGGTACACCGGTAATTTAATTTGTTTCCCTACTGAAATGTTTTTCACGTCCCATTAAAAGTATATTTCTCTAATTTGCCCGTAAGCTAACAACAAACGCTTCGTTTTTTTTTTATTTAGATGAGAAATCTTCCAATAACTTCTGCCGCTCTGAGTGGAGAAGCAGTGTCAGACTTTTACTTACCAAAACCTGCTTAGTAACCCTTTCCCTCGATCTCCTAAAATATCACAATACCTTCATAGGACTACCTTCGTAGGCGAGGCCTTGTGTCCGGCCGTCTGGAAACCGTCCGGACCGAGCTCGACTCGTCGACGGTGCCTCAAGAGAGATGTCAGAAAATTCGTATAGCCTACTGGGGCCATAGATTATGCGTAAGTGTACCTTAGGGCCCTAGAACGAAGGCAAAGAAAGAACGAGAGTAGATTTTAGTCAGTAAAAGTCTGACATACCCCTCCGCGCAGCCTTAGCGCGGGAGCAGCAATGGGATGATTTTTCACCTAAAAAAAAAGCATAGTTCTCAATACTCAATACTTTATTGCATTCCATATGTGTTTATGATGGTATAAAAAAAAAGAATCAATATGGACCCTGTCGGGCACAGCAAAGCTAGGAGAGAGGACGAAGGCTAACTTGTCATCATTATTAAAATATATATATATGTATCCTGTAACTTAATTACCTATCTATTTAAATTAAATTGTGTATGCATATTATTGTATTATTATATCTCTGTATAAGTATTGGTATATTTTATTTATTTATTTTCGTCATTATTAATAAATTTTATTATCATTGAAATTAATTTATGTATGTGTATTATTATAATTAACTAAATTATGCTAGGTATTTTTATTTATTTTTATCATCATTTTTAAATTATGTATTTATTTAAATTATTCTTATATATATGTTATTACTATGTTTGTGTATCAGATTGGTAAATTATGTCAGATATTTTAGTTTATTATTGGTCATGTTTATTTTTAAATTGTCAGATTTTTTATTTATATTTTGTTATTATTAAATTATGTCATTATTCAAATGAATTTATATATGTATTTTATTGATGTCATTGTATAAGTAAATTAAATGTCGACTATTTTTATTTATTTTTATCGTGATCATTTTTAAATTATGTATTTATTTAAATTATTCTTATATATATGTTATTACTATGTCTATGTATCATATTGGTAAATTATGTCAGATATTTTATTTACATTTTGTCATTATTAAATTATGTCACTATTCAAATTAATTTATGTATGTATGTATATTATTGATGTCTTTGTATAAGTAAATTAAATGTCGGAGATTTTCATTTATTTTTATCGTAATCGTCATTCAATTATGTATTTATTTATATTAATTGTCTTTATATATTATTACTTTGTCTGGGAGTCACTATTGGTAAATTAGGTCAGATTTTTATTTATATTTTTTCATTATTGTTTTTAAATTATGTCATTATTTATTTAAATTAATATTGTGTAAATATTATTACTTTGTCTGTGTTTACGTATTTTTTTTTTTTTGTAAATAGTATTAGTTACTTTTATTGACATTATATTAAATTAAGTTTATAATCTATTCTCAAAATTTCATACTATATCATATAAAATAAATAATTTAATAAATGTCATAACATAATCTTTGGTGAATAAGACGGAGGATTATTTATTTTGCAATAGATTTATCTTCTAAAAATTCCTTTACCGAATAGTATGACTTGGATTCTAGAAATTGTTTTAGTTTATTAATAAATATGTTTGTTTTCTTTATTTCTCTAATATCGTTTGGCAGTTTGTTATAAATTTTTGCGGACATTACTAAAGGGCCGGTTGAGTGCATTTTGAGACGGGATCGGGGTATGTTTATTTTGTTTTTATTGTGTCGAGAAGTGTATCTTATTTGTGTTTCTTCGCAATTTGTATAAAAATCTGGGTATTTTCTGACAAATTAACATAATTCTAAGATGTATAAACAGGGAAGTGTGAGTATTTTGTATTTTTGGAAGAATGGTTTGCAACTCTCTGTTTGTTCTATATTAGTTATTATTCGAATTAGCTTTTTTTGCAAAATGATTCAAGTTCATAGGAAACTTGACCATAACAAGCATCATCATCATCATCATCAGCCTTTTTAATGTTCCCACTGCTGGGACTCAGGCCTCCTCTCTAGGAGAGGGAATGGGCGGTAATCCACCACGCGGGCCCAGTGCGAGTTGGTGGATGTCACATGTCTTCGAATTTTTGGTTCTAGGACATGCCGGTTTCCTCACGATGTTTTCCTTCACCGTTTTGAGAGCAGTGGTGATGAAATAAGTTACACAAAGTAATGCGCCTGGCCGGGTTCGAATCCGCGACCTACAACTCGTAAGTCGGGGCCATTACCACTCGGCCACCACTGCTCTTTAACATAACAAGCAATTAAAACAATTTTCTAAATAATTTAGCACGTCAATTTTTCATAAACGGTCATGTCATGATCATATTTCGACACACTGTGTAAATTCTAGTTTTAAAAAACCAATCTAAAAAATGTGCATTTTGTTTGATAAAATACGACCAATAATATTTAAAATTGCAAGCATAAAGTCTGACGCTGACAGTTTGTCATTTTTCAATATCCAGCCTTTCAATACATGCAACAGCAGGGGCCAAACTGGGTCGAAGCCTACTGGGGCCAGGGTTCGTTTCGAAAGATAGCTCGAGCCCCGGTATGAAGAGGCTAGAAGGAACGGGGTGGGTTTTTAGTCAGTAAGAGTCTGACACTATCTCCCGCTTCGCCCAAGAGGGTTGTCATTAGATGATTTTCCCACCACAAAAAAAACAATCCTTTTATTACATTGCAATTTTCAATTGACTGAAATCGGGAGCTTCCCTATCCTTGATAAAGATGATAGTACCTCCATATTTGACAGGTTTTATATAGCGTATAGAGATAAAAGAAATATCCGTGGATAACGATCCATATCGCGTATAACTCGTATCCCGAAAAGTCTTTTATTTCCGAAAATACAACGTATCCTTTATAAGAATTGACAAATGTCATACATTCGGCTTTTGTTTCTTTGAGGACGCTGAACAGAGAGAGTGGCAAATGAAAGTGCGGAACAAGATGAATGGCGTCACTTCATTGAAATTGATTCTGTGGTTTAGTAAAAGCTTCAGAAAACTGATTATTTTCTGTTACTAAGCCAAAAGATTTCTGTTGGTATATAAATTTTCTACAGTTTTTGAATAATGTCCTTCCTTTTTTTAAGTAAAAAAATTATTTATTCAACAGAACGACAAAATGCCAATTAAACTAATTACATTAGGTAGAAACAATTTAAAAAACACAAATATACATGTAAAATTGTTACTCATTGATAAAGTAGCAATTAGTTCAGTAGATTTTGAGATTTTTCATTACAATCCAAAATCTTTCCTGTTTATAATATTGCAAATTATTAACATAATTAGGTAGCCTCGAGCTCGTCTCACCACATGATGAGCGATTATAAAGACGATGCTTGCCTAAAAGTAATTCATTCGCTTTAGACTTAAAAACTCACTTTCTAGCTTTACAGAAACACACACTCCGACAGAAAATTCCACTGAGCGTACAGCTAAAGGTATGCTCAGTCAATGTGTTCCCAAAACGTTTTGTGCGCTATACGCCGAAATACGCTAAAGTAGATCGAGTACAAAAGACCCTGCTAGATACCGTAATTTTTTTTTCTAGAAAGCGAATTTCGACTGAACAAGCACACAAATAAACTTACAAAGAATTTACTGCAGTCACAGGAAAATATCAAGCGGTTAAAAAGATGGCACATACTGGACCAAAGAATTTGAAAACAATAATATCTACACTATACTACTCTGTATTATAAAGAGGTAATTTTTTTTTTGTTTGTATTTGATGTAATCTCTGAAAGTAGGTACTGGTCCGACTGCTAAAATTTTCATCGATAGAAAGCTGCTTTATTGCTGAGTGACATCCCTATCCCTATCCCTACTAATATTATAAATGCGAAAGTAACTCTGTCTGTCTCTCTGTCTGTCTGTCTATCTGTCTGTCTGTCTGTCTGTCTGTCTGTCTGTCTGTCTGTCTGTCTGTCTGTCTGTTACGCTTTCACGCAAAAACTACTGAACGGATTTAGATCAAATTTGGTAGGTAAGTAGAAGAGACACTGGAATAACACATGGGCTACCTATATTTCTACTGCTGAGCACGGGTCTCTGCCCGCGCGATATAAACTGTAGTCCACGCGGGCGAAACCGCGGGCGGAAAGCTAGTAGGCTATATTTTATGAATGCAGACGAAGCTGCGGGCAAAAGCTAGTATTTTATATGGTGCCATTTATTGGAATATCTCTTACAAAGCTAAGAATTGTAAAACACCTCTAATTATGGCTAAATAGCCGATTGCAGAAAAAAAAGAAAGCGAATTAATTGAAAAAGTGAAATTGAAAAAATTGTATTGCTTCACAGGGTAGGTAGTTTCCATACAGGTAGGCACCTACCATCTCAATGAACCACACGTACATATTTAATCAGAAACCAACCAAAATGCGGCTCCCTGTGAAGATAAATATTTAAAGTTGAACCTGAAATATTTAAATCTACTGGAGATTTACCCTGGCTTTCTTGAGTTTTCTAGTTGGCCTCTCATCCATGAATGCAGTGGGGAAATCATTTTGGCCGTCGAAAAGATTACGAATTCTTGTCGTGGAAAAGCATTTCCTTAGGGGGCTCTCGAACCGAGGTCATGATTGGAATCCGGCTGACCAGCACTTAATCAGGTCATGTGGTCCAATATGTATGTACATTGTTCATTGCGACTGCTACGGCCACTGATGTCATGTTTTTTTTAAGAATATAGTACACTCAAAGATTCTATATATTCTACTAGAGTAGACTAGATTGACTACGAAGAAATATGACAGTCTCTAAAGTGTTCATTATGATCATTAGCATTAAGTTCATGTGTGTTATTGACACGCAAAAGGGAAAAATGGCCTGGAGCAAGACACTGAGATAAATCCTCTGTGTCCCTTTCTCACATACTATCAGAAAAAAATAAGAAACAGATGGTAGTTTTTAGATGGTTCCAGTTGTCGTTAAATAGTCCGTGTTCATGCATTATGATAGGTTTATGCAACATAAAATGAATTCAAACTAAATATTTTATTTCAAATATTGCTTCTTGTAATTTTATACGCATTCTTCTTGTATTTAATGATGATTTCATTTAGATTTAGTAGCTTTTCGTAGTAATTTTCAAATTATGAAAGGCAACATTTAGGAGGTTTCAATTTGACAGAATTTGACATCAATAAACAATATGGCTGATGCTTCATAGGGCTAAAGTTGTATTTTTGATTGTTACAAGTTTTTATCTCAATGTTTAGTAAAGTATAAAGTGTGCAAGATGTTCAAAACGTTGCTGTGTAAAGTTTCGCTATAGTGATGGGTATCCTGGTTGTGGAATTTCATTTTTTTTGGTAAGTTTTCTGTTTTGTTTACAAAATATTTATGTAGGGTGACAACAAACATCGTTTTGAATTTCATGCAACTATTAACTGCCTTTAAAAACGCATAGAGAAGGGGCATCATAAACGACTCAGAAGACGGACTGGGTGCTAAATTTTATAAAATTTGATTGTCTACTGTTCAAGTTTTATATTATTATAAGCAAATTTCTAAAAATCTGAGGAGGCTCAATTTTTTTTTTTTTTTTTAATAATTCAAGCGCGTACCAATTTTACTAATTTTACCTTTTCTGTTGATCGGGCGCCTTCGGCCGCTCGGCGATCTTCGGCTACTCTCGTGACACAACGGAAAGCGGCGAGGAGCGGCGGCCAGAGGTGCGGCATGCGGGACGTGTCTTCGGACCAATTCAGTATATAGTTATTTGTGACCACTTGTTAAAACGACCTGCGTGCGCTCTAAAATCTTCAACATACATCGATATAGTACATTCGAGAATTATATTCATTTTAAATCACTACCTACTGTCTTTAAGTTTAGTCCTTAAGTAGGTAGGTAATGCTGCACGTATGTGTTAAGCCACATCGCGTTAACTACTAGTAATATATTATTTTTTATGTTTTGTTGTAGATTTCCAAGAAACGAGAACCATCGGCAACAGTGGCTTTGAAGTTGTGCCATTTAAAAATTTTTTTTTTTTCAGCAACAGTTTTGTAGTCGCCACATTAAGTCTGAAGATGTAAATCAATACTAAAACCTAATTCTATTACATCTATATACCCTTTTCTAAGTTCATCCGTTGTTAAAACTCCGTTCAGTAGTTTTTGAGTTGATTGCAAACAGATATAGACAAACGAACATAGTGGGGGACTTTTTTTGATGTGATAAAAATGCCTGCTCTAAGGTAGAGCGGGACAAGTTATTTGAGGTTTATACTGAATAAATCTACCCATGTTCTTCAGTTGCCCTTTGTGTTTCAGGACCATGGTTTTCCTTTCGGAAATTTCCTGTGGTGCTAACGGACATCGGCAATAATTAGTATTGGTTAGTATAAATAAATTTATAAACCAGTCGAGGATCATTTATTTAATGTATTATTTATTGTTTATTTGTTAGTAATAAGTGCAATTTAACGTAATAAAAAATGTACAATTTGATGTCACGCATCAGTCTATTTTTAATAAAGTAAAAATAAAAGAATAACATTAGTTTTATTATAAACTAACTAGTTTTTTCTTTCAGACAAACCTTATTCTGATAGGTGCAGCCGTTCAGAAGTGATCTTCTTACGTAGGTACACACACATTAGGCATTTTTTTATCAGTATAGGTATTTCATACTCGCTTATGAGGATATTGCTATTATAATATATACGGACATCAGCTATTTCCTAGTAATTACAGAGAAAACTCACAGTTCCCTTTTGGTAAGCTTATTATACATATTAATTGTTTTTTTAACTTGAATGTCTATTTTAATGTATCAAAAATATCTTTAACTAACTTTTGAGCAAAATTGTCCCGTAGTATGTAGCTAGTGTATGGACACACTAGTAGAACGAGATGACAGGACTCTTTCTGACTTTCCTTTCAGGTACGCTTTTGAGGCTGTCGTAGTCAATCTAGTACTAGGATATATAAAATCTTTGAGTACACTAGATTTCGTTTTTTTTTTTCAAATATCGCAGCATACGCTGAGATATTTTTTTTTTTTTTAATTGATTGAAACTAGTGCTTGACTGCGATCCCACCTGATGGTAAGCAGTGATACAATCTCTGATGATAAGGCGCGCTACTTTATGAGAATTATTTATATATTAATATTTATAGTATTCAATAGAATAACTACCTCAAAGATAAAAAATGTCTTTCAATAAGGGAGCACTTTAATTTATTGTGACAGATCTTCAAACAACTTCTCTAGCTCTGGGTGGAGCAAGCTGCATGTGCAAGTTACTCGGATAGAAAACCGTAAAACCAAGCTTACAGCCACGAAAGATCCATGGTAACTGCGTAGTGTTCGGAAAACTTCTTTCTTGGAAAACCCAATTTTGGCTTATAACTAGTAGTAGTAGTAATATAACTAGTAGTAGTAGTAATATAACTAGTAGTAGTAGTAGTAGTTGTGCATCCTACGGGAACATTCAAACCATTTACGTTCTACAAAAGACTAAACGTTTAATCAATCCAATTACAATGTTATAGATGAAAAATTAATATTTTGTATTTTTTTTCTAAATCAAATACGTAAAAAAAAGCTCGCACTCACGTCCTTGGTACTCAAATAGCGATCTTTTTGCTAGATATCAAACTAAAAACTACAGCCGTACTAAATCCAAAAGAAAATATTAATAAATAATACCAAAATTACATACAAAAGTTATGTAGTACAATTTCAATTCACTTTTACATAAAAAGAAATGTTACAGCAAGAGAAATCTCAGGGCCCGCCTGAGGTATACAGGCGAAAGCCATAGACGTAATTGTGTTTTTATATGCAAAGGTACATATCTGAAAGTAGAAATCCTGTTTTATGTCCCGTAAACAATTGAATAGCGGCTCCTTTAAAGGTAAAATATATTTATCTATGGTATTATCTTGACAGGTAGAAATAACAGCATAAATATAAGCGTAGTTGGGTGAAGCGGAAATATAATGGGATATTTCTGATAAATTTCACAAAAGAAGATTGCTGGCGTAACTAAATATTTACTAGACTTTTCACTTTTTGAAAATAGTGGTGACCCAGTGGTGTGCCAGTAACCGAGTTGTTGGAAAAGTAAGAAAGTAATGCGCTTACCTGGGGTAAGCGCATTACTTTGTGTAATTACTGGAATGTTTATCTTCACAATTCTTATCTATTTTTCATGAGTAATTATTTCATTTAAATAGGTTATTTAACGTCCGTAAGTGATTCGTGGCATCACAGTGGGCCCTAACAGAATATTAATAGTAATATCACAGCATATGCGCCTTTTTAGCCTTTTTTTATTATTGATAGGCTGCGTTTGACCACCATCTCACCTGATGGTAAGCGATGATGAAGCCTCGCACAGATTTTCATTTTCCTTTTCTATTATATATTTTTAGTTTATACGATTATGTAAAGCATGATATTTTTTTTTTAATTTATTTCATCACCACTGCTCTTAAAGCGATATAGGAAAACATCGTGAAGGAAACCGGCATGTCCTAGAATCAAAAAATTTAAGACATATTATACCCTCCGATCTGCACTAGGCCTTCCTGTGTGGATTAGAGACCAATCCTAGCCGTGGGAAGATAATAAGGGTGAATATGCTATGCTATAACACTTTTCATTTACCGTTAAATGCAAAAGAAAAATAACATTATGTTTATGTATAGGGTGCTGTGCACATATATGTTTAGTATATTGTTAGTTTTAAGTTGGATTTAATTTATTATTATTGATTTTATTTTTCTTTGCTGTACATTGAAGGCTCCTCAAAATGTAGTTTTTCATTCTCCTTTGTGTGGTTTGCTGTAAGAAAACCCAGTTGTGGGTTAAGAAAGAAAGAAAGAAAGAAAGAAAGAAAGAAAAATAATTTATTTCATACAGCAAGGCCAAACACAAATACAAGAAAATAACAAAATAGGTCCAGTTCAGCATGATTGCCAGACAACTAGTGCCTGACGCTGGTTTTCAACTGAACCTGTGGTTAAGGTGGTTAAGCTCGCCAATGTACATCAACTTTACTTTTATAAACTGTTAGTATAAATTGTTTGCGTACAATAAAGAACAAGACACACTAAGAATAAGAACAAAACAAGTGCACAAACACTCTCTCTATAGGAACGATTGGATAATTCGGGCACAATATGTGTGGGCCAGTGAACCTCCACCTTCGTCTGTTTGTTACTCAATCACGTTCCAACGGACGACAAGGAAACTTCACACAAAGAACGCCGACGTCACACAAAGACACGTTTTGCTTCCAAAGGATAAATAGTTCCATTGGAACATAAACTTGGAGAACTAATCCAGTTACAAAGAAATTAGTAACAAGAAACGTGCTATTACCTAGAGTTAAGTACAAAGGCTTGAAGTAGTACCGTAACTAGGCGAGGGCGATGTGGGTACTCGCCCATGGCCTCGCACCCAGAGGCCTTGCATAAGCCAGGGATTTTTAAGAACGAGGATTTTTAGGGTTACGAACCTCAAAAGGAAAAAAATTGAACCTTTATAGGATCACTTTGTGGTCCGTCCGTCCGTCTGTCTGTCAAGACACTTTATCTCGAGAACTCGTGGAGGTTGAAATTAAAACCATATTCACAAGTCTGCGGTCCATTGAAGCTCCGTCCCGTGAAACAATCAAACTTCTGAGTTGACAAAACCAAAAATGTGGCTATTTATGTCGCAAAAAAACGTCTATTTCGACACTTAAGGGAATCAAAATCCCCTTTGACCTAGAATCCTGAAATTTGGCATGAAGTAAGTATAGCACAAGTATAGGAAAAAATCTCAAAACAGTAAAATATTCGTAACGTTCATTCGGGAATTGAACTGTTTTCATAGGTAAATTTGTAAGAAACCCTCAGGGCGCGAGTCCGACTCGCACTTGCTCAGTTTTTTTATTATTGATAGGCTTGCGTTTAACTCCTATTTCACCTAATGGTAAATGACGATGTGGTCAAAAGTTGGGTTGCGACAGTCGCTGTCTCATTTTTGAAAGAAAAATACCTCACTGAAATGCCTTCGCCCACGACTAAATTAGTCCACGCAACACCCCTGGCTACAAATCGGCTATCCAGTAACAATGTTGAAGTTTGTTCATAACACCTATTCAAAATAACTCTGAATATTGCTGGTAACTGAAATAATTACTTCACAAACAAGCTGACTACCCGCCTAAATTAATTTACTAGTATCGTTACTCAAATATTCTGCGAATCTATATGTAATCCAATATTACCAACAGGAATTCAATTTATTTTTCAATACCGTTACTCCAAAACCCGCTCTTATCCCTACTGCTTGCAAGCACGCAATTTAAAATTTTCCACATTAGTGCGGAAAAGTGTTTATTACATTTATCGTATCAGGTTGGGCGCTAATTAACCCCCAGGAGCCAAGCGTCATCCCCCGTTTATTAATATACTTTAATCGTCTAATACACATGGAAATCTTTCACGGCCGCACTCGGGTCCATAACACCCTCGCCTATGGCTCGGGCGTATTCCACAAACTTTCTCCACATGTATCAAAATGTACCGTCCCTTAGTAGGTAAACCAACCATGACAGAAACTATGATGAAGCCGAAGACGTTAACTTGACTCCAAAAGAACGGGCCCGCAATAGCCGAAGACAGCAGACGTGTGTGGAAAAGGGAGAGAGAGACCTTTGCCCAACCGTGGGACATAATAGTTTATTTGATTACATAGATCAGTAAACCAAACGGTGACCTTGACAAATCAATATAATAAAAAGCTATTTATAGTCAGCAATAACTGGGGACTTAGGGACTAGAAAATCAATAAGTAAGGTGGCGATCTAATAAACATCGTCGGGGCCCAACACTAAACTTAATTACGTTGTTTTCTGTCGAAGTTGGTTAATCTCAATAGGCCAGTTTGAGTAGGCCTGTTGGGCGCCAATGAGCTCGCGTTTTTGTTCAGCTGCTTAATGAAGAGCCAAGATTATTGTAAAAGTTTGTCACCGTCAGACTGAACTTCAAACACTTTCGGTATTCATTACACAGCAAAAAAAAAGTTTGCTGACAAGGTGTCATTGTCGACAGTGTCGACAACGACAGACTACACTGACATTGTAAAGAGGTAAAGTTCGTTTTTTTGTTTGTAGGAGTTAATCTCTGAAAGTACTGCCTCCCGCTAGCCAAGTTACAACTGTTTCACTCGCGTCGAATGCTTCAAGTTGACCTTGCCGCCAATTGTTCTAAACACGTGACTGAGCGTTGAGATGACGTCATTCCCGTACATTTAATGCTTTCTACTAGCGTTAACTATTGCAGATTAGTACTGCACTCCTAGCCAAGTTACAACCGTTTCGCTTGCGTCGAACGCTTCGAGCCGCCAATTCTTTTGTTTTGACCACGTGACTGAACGTTGATATGACGTCATTCCCGTACATTTGAAGCTTTCTACTAGCGTTAACTATTGCAGATTAGCAACTTGGCTAAGAGTGTACTGGTCCGATTGCTAAAATTGTTTCACCAATAGAAAGCTGCTTTATTCTTAAGTGACATAGGCTATATTTTACTCAATACTCAATACTTTATTGCATTCCATGTGTATGATGGCATAAAAATATTGTAAAGATCAATATGGACCCTGTTGGGCACAGCAAAGTGAGGATATTTTTTTTTTGTCATCATTATTATTAAATTATGTATTTATTTGTTTAAATTAATTTGTGTATGCATGTTATTGTATTATTATGTCTATGTATAACTATTGGTATATTTAATTTATGTATGCACTCAGGCAAAGCCGCAGGCAAAAGCTAGTAATAAATAATGTTTGTTACACTCAATCTGAACTGAACTATAACTTTCATAACAAAGGAGCAGGTGCGAACGTTTCCAAGCTACTATTATTGACAAATAACTTGAAATATTTTCTTTTCATTACGATTCAAGAATTCAATGGTTCAGACCCGAGATATCATCCCATTCAGTTTTTTCAGAGCTCCAAAAATAACACCTGTTACAATTCTCGTTTTTCTCGGATCTAAGATCTAAAAATAAATCGTACGCACGTCATCTGGAGAGCAGTGGTGGGGGAATATCCTAGAACCAAAAAATCAAAGACATGTGTAAATATGGTAAACTAGTTGCTGTCAGTGACTTCGCCCGTGTACTAGAAAATTATTCCAAGATAACATACTACTCTGTCAAGAAAGTACCGGGAAAAGATCAATAATACACAAAATGTCTGTTATCCATCCAAATTTATTTTATCACCTTCAAAGTATGCTCCTTTAGAAACGATACACTTGCGCCAATGAATAATCCATTCATCAAAACATTTTTTAAACGCTGCTTCCTGAATTGAGTTCAGTTCTCGCCGCGAATTCTCCTTTACGTCTTCTATCGATTGAAAACGGGTGCCACGAAGTGGTAATTTGAGTTTAGGAAAAAGAAAAAAGTCAGCAGGAGCCATATCTGGTGAATATGGTGGTTGCTGGATGGTATTTATTGAGTGTTTGGTCAAAAATTCGTTCACAATGATAGCCTTGTGCGAAGGCGCAATTTTCTTTCCACAAATCTGGCCTTTTTCGTCGAATTTGCTCTCTTAAACGCCGCATAACGCTCAAATAATATTCTTTATTTACCGTTAGACCTTCCGGTAAGAATTCAGAGTGCACAACACCGCGATAGTCAAAGAAAACAGTCAACATGACTTTGACTTTTAATCGACTTTGGCATGGTTTTTTCGGTTTCGGATCAGTTGGAAGGCGCCACTCCGAAGCTTGTTGACTAGTTTGTATGTCAAACTCGTAAACCCACGTCTCGTCACCAGTAACAATGCGTTTCATGAATGTTGGGTCCGAACTGACTCGTTCTAGCATGTCCTCAGCGACTTTCATGCGATTGAGTTTTTGGAGAAAATTCAGATCTTTTGGGACTAGCCGAGCAGCAACATGTTTCATACCCAAATGATTAGTTAAAATGGTACAGATCGACTCGTGAGATACAGAAAGTTCGGCGGCTATCTCTCTCAGAGTTGAATGGGGATTTTAAGTCACTATTTCCTTCACTTTTGCGATGTTAACTTCAGTTGCAGACGTTGACGGCCTACCAGAGCGAGGCAAATCTTCCATCACATCTCGACCGCTTTTGAACGCTTTGAACCACTCATAAGCACGAGTTTTTGATAAAGTTGATTCACCGTAAGCCTTCTGTAACATTTTCAGTGACTCCGAACACGAAATTCCATTGGCGATGCAAAATTTAAGACAAACTCTTTGTTCGATATTTTTGTCCATTATGAAATTCGCAATACACACTATATATGATATTACTAAAACCAGCACTGTATTTAATATAAATAACAGATGCAACTCAAACTCCGCGCCAAAATGGAAAACAGTTGTGCCAATCTAACAACTACAAAAAAACAAAAATTTGAATTTGGAACCATAAACAAATCATCCGTTCCCGATACTTTTTTGACTGAATGTATTCCAGGGATAAATTTCAAAACATGGTATAGGACCAATTTTCATCGAAATCCATTCAGCCGTTCTAGCTTGAAGAAGAAACAAACAAACATGCGCCTTTATAATGTTAGTGTGATTCTCTTGAGTTTTTCTACACTAATATTATAAAGAGTTAAAGTTTTTTCTTTTTATTGTTGTCGATGTAATCTCCAAAAGCCCGGGTGCGATTTCTATTTTCGCCGATAGAAAGCTGATTTATTCCTGAGTGACATAGGCTGTATTTTATGTAGATACGTGGGTGAAGCCGCGGGCAAAAGCTAGTATAAATAACTGAAATGATATCACTACACTACGTTTGTTAGGGTACTGGTATTTTCCTATGGATAAAATTATAAGTACTTATATCTATCTAATAAAAATGTATCGAATAAGATAAAGGTACCTTAAGGAAAATTATTAATTTTATTTACTTTAACGTGATTACAGAACAAGGAAAAGATGAATAATATAATATTTACTAACTGTCTCCGGCGACTTCACATGCTTTTTTTGTTACTACTCTATTCCGTTGGGTAGTAACGTTAGATGGACTATAGCATTGTCGGCTTTATAATATTCCCACTGTTGGCACTCAGGCCTCCTCTCTAGGAGAGGGAATGCCGTAACCCATCACGCGGGCCCAGTGCGGGTTGGAGAATGTCACATGTCTTCGAATTATTAGGATATGGACCGGTTTCCTCACGATGTTTTCCTTTACCGTTTTAAACAGTGGTGATGAAATAAATTACATGGGGTAACGGCCCCGACTTACAAGTTGTAGGTCACGGGTTCAAACCCTGCTAGGCGCATTACTTTGTATAATTTACATAGACTATAGGCTACTTCAATAAATGGATTATACAACAAAATTACCATTTTCAGATTTTTTCTTATATTTGTGTTATGTAATCTTGCTTCATGCCACACAGGATTATAGGTCAAAGGGAATTTTGATTTCCTAAGTTTCAAAATGAACGTTTTTTCCACTCCACACCCTACGGTTCCCGAGATAATGGATCTTGACAGACAGACAGACCGACAGATGGACGGACAACAAAGTGATCTTATAAGGGTACCGTTTTTTTTTTCATTTTGAGGTACGGAACCCTAAAAATCGTTAACATGCACGACAAACACAGACCAATTGCTACTTATATAAAGAAGAATATAGACTAATATCATCAAAGGTAGGTAGGTAAAGGTCTATAAAGTCTCCATATAGGTTTAGGCTCTAAATACTTCAAGCAGCAGACCACTAATCCCGCATGCCACTATCAAACATTTGACTGTCGCTAACTTTACGAGCCGAGTCAATACTCCAAGTCGCACCACGAGTCCACAACTTTTTGTATGCTCTCTGAATTAGTCTGTACGTTTAGAGTACGCAAATAGGTGTGGCGGTCCACGGTACGTCATCAGTCGTAGACAAGTGATACTAACGAGGCTTTAAACACGGTTCGTTAGACAAATCCGAGTACCTACGGACTGCGAAGTAGGATCGTGCCACAAAATAGACAGGTACAGAAGACAATCTCTTGTATGTACTTCACTTTTTATACCTACGCTTGGTGGACGTACACTAATGAGCGTTTGAGCCGGAACTGTTCGGCGAGCGGGCTGAGGCGCTCCGAAATATCGTGTCCGTAAGCGGTGTCTATGTGTGCGTTGCTCGAGCGCGCTTTGTATGTAGATTGACTTCTGTACCTATATATTTTGTGATCGTGCTTTTAGAAGTTAGGGACGCCAAGACATTTCCACCAAGAAAAAAAAATCCTGTTATAAAAAAATCCGATAATACTGTACAGAATTAAAAATCAGAATGATAAAGGAATATTATCGAAATAAAGGATTATTTTAACAATAAAATTCTATATCACAGTCTCACTAAAGAATTCAGAGGCAACCCTAAAAGTTAAAAGGCGAGGTTGGCATGATAAATGCAAGGATAAATGACTGTAGATACGTTTTCGTTGAAAAATATTCGGTTTGAAACACTTGGCTCCCTCCCCTGCGGCTCATCATATAAGAATAATAGCTAACAACGCAATGGGGCAGAGATTTGACTGACGTTCCTTTCATATTTCAACATCGAGAGCAGCTTGGAGCCACTGCTGCGTAATTGTATTGAAGAATTTAAAAGGTTTTTTATCTAAACATTTAGAATACCTTCCTTCATTAATAAAAGTGTAGGAAAATGTTTTTTTATTGGTATTTATGGCGTTATATTTTCCTGTTACGCTATCAGTAACGTAATAAGGCTGGCGATAAATCGAAAGGTGTCTGATGGGCTTTACAATAATCCCCAACCCATAAGAAAAAAACAATCTCAAACACAATATAGGTTACTTCAACGTATAACCCATTGCCAACCAATGTGAATGGGTTCGAAGATAATATTGAAGCTATATTACATTACGTTTATGAAATTCACTCTGCCATATCGTCAGATTTCTCTACGTAGAGGTTCCACCGAATGGATATGGGTAGATGGAATGAGCACTCTGATAAAGTAACTTTTTATTTCCGTTCCAACAAAGTGAATAACTTCCAAAATTGATATTTGATTAAAACGTTTGTGAGCGGATTTTTTAACTAAATTTCATTTTATCGTCGGCCACAAAATGGCAAATCGGAAAATTCTATTTGTAGGCCTTTTTATAAATTCCACTTCACGGAGCTTTTGATCGTGGATGTAGATATGTTTGCTCGTTTACTTCTATTAGATTAAATTGATTTGATTAGCTCACAATGCACAAGCAGGAAAGCCACTCGTATATCTGAAATGAATGCAATCATTCCTTGATTGCATTCATTTCATGAATGTATAAATCACAATGCTGGAGCAAGTCAATATCAGTTCGTAGTCTGCCATACATTAGCCGTGGCCGTTTGCGACGGAACTTAAGCGGGGCTTAATGTAAAAGCAGTCGTGAGACGCCCCCCTTTGTCTATAAAACAAAGGATATGAAGTCGGTCGTGTAAACTTAAGTGTTCCCTTGTAATTAAATTTTAAGACACTTTTCATCCGACTTTAAAGTTTATTTTGGTTCATCTTTGCTGATAAATATATATCTTTAGCTTCCTAATCTTTATTGCCAAGAACAAGAAAGTCCCCTCAGTACGGTTGCAAAATTCGCGTTCTGATGAAAGACTGTCAGAAACCTTTTAAAAACACCTCTTTGTTAGCGAGTCCATTTCATTAGTCATTGGTGTACGTTAATTATTCGAAGAGAGGAAGGATTAAAATAAAAGTTAAGGAAAACGTAGGTTCAAAAGAAAGTTGTTAATTAAAGTGAAGTTTTATTTAAACTACGCATAACTGATCACGCAGCTCGTTGAAGCGTTACTTTCGTAAGAAAGTAGAATTTAAAAAAGCGTGTTGCCTATCGAGCGGTGAACCCGTTGATCACAAAGTTGATGGGCTAAAATTGCGAGACGGAGTCGCGAAAGACTATGAAGAACATAGCAGTCAACTTAGATGTGTTCTTTAGGAATTGGTAAGTATAGTAGCCAGAACTGAGAACCAAGCGGCTTTTGCACAGCTTCAGTAGTGGGACAGTACCGACCTTTGCAGCAGTGGAACTGTACAATTATGGTAGATATAAGGCTTGTTTAATTTTTGAAAAATTTAAACCAGGAAAAAAATTATATCATGGTAATCCCTATATTTATTTTTAATATCAGTAAAAAAGCTAAATAGGAACTAGTATAAAGGCACAGTAGTACAAAGGCTTAATGTCTGCCTTTGTACCTCTGCGTTGTTTGAAGAATAAATTCTGCACAAACCATGTTACTGAAGACTAACATGCATTTGTAAAACCCAAGTAAGGCTATATTGTTGACAAAGAAACTCCACAACGTATGAACCTTGTATCACTATGGTAACTACCGAAGGGTTAGACCGGGCAGTAAGCCGGGGTCCCCAATCTCGGGGGGCCCCAAAATCTTATTAGCAAACTTCTTATTATTGAACTACTGAAAAATCCCACCTTCGAAATCTAAATAAAATAGGTCACAACACTAATCATGGCAACTCGTTAAAAGTCTGACACTACTTTCTCCACCCAGTACAGCAGACGTTCGTTTGATAATTTTCCATGTAAAAAAGGGCCCCTACTTTTTTTTGACCCAGGGCCGTTGGTTATATAACTACGCTACAGTCCACAGCCTAGTATAACTAATTACCTTATTGACATATCTACTACAGTCATTAAAACAATCATCGTTACCCGCAGTAGTTTCAGGGAGTGTGCATTGGAATTGCATAACTTAATTCCGCCAAGCCCGTTCCATCATCAAACTACCAAATGTGCAACGATGCGCCATCGGTAAATGTATCGGTAGTGGACATCTCGTCCATTAAAGAACGTTTTCGAAACACATTCTTTGTTCGTATAGCTAAAGAGTGGAATTCCCTGCCGGAATCTGTGTTTTTTTTATTGACTTGACTTATTTCCAACCTAGAGGTCTTTAAGTCAAGAGTGGATAGCCAAGCATGTTTCACCGTCGACCACATGACTGCTTACCATCAGGTGAGATAATGTCTTTAAATCAATCAATTTTGGTGACTTCGGGCTGAACGTCACGCATACAGACTCACGCACACAAACACTCTAACACACCCCCATCCATACATACACACTCCACCACAACTCCACACTCACTCACACATACACACGCCCATTCAGACACATACACAAAATATACAGTCACACACTCATAAACACGCGCAGAAACATACATTTATACAAAACGCACTAGTTTTTACACACAGCCATTAACACGATTTTCATTTTTCACTTATTATTTTTTTCCCCCTATTGTTTTCTATTGTTTTATAAAAAAAATGTGTAACTTACACCTAATTAGCACAACTTACAATTGTTAACTACTGGAGGAAGAGCGAGGTTTATCCCATCACAAGTATCTTCGGATTACTTTCTGGGAAGCCCCGGCAACTTATTTGTATAGAATTAAGAAAATAAACACATTTTTTTTTTATCAAAAGTGAATAGGTTACTTCTTGGCAAGCGCGTGCTCCACAGTCCACTACATCATTGCTTACCATCAGGTGGGATAGTGCTTAAGTGCGAGCCTATCAATAATAAAAAAAAATATATAATTTAACATCTGGAACAGTATTTAAAAAAAAAAAACGCTAACAGCACATTCACCCACAAATAACATTTTAAAAGACACAATGTGATTTATTCACGACGAAAATTTATTCCTCGATCAAATTTCTTACCAATAAACGGTATGATAAATCTGTCATTATGCAAATACATGTTTATTATTGAACACTGTGCATTGCGAAAATTTAACGCGGGTTCGGAATTTACATGCGAGCCTGAAAACACATCGGAAACATGAACTATTTATGAGCACAATGTACGTCACTTACCGGGGTTTATTCGACGATACCAGCAACCAAATATTCAACATGACGTCAAATAAAAACACAAAGTCACTGAGATATTTATCTCTCACTAGCTTCTGCCAGCGACTTCGTACGCGGATCCTGTTGCTTATGCCAGCGACATTCAGTGTTATAAACGTAAGAGTAGACAAAAAACAGAAAGCTCAGAACTGCTAAGCTATCGGGAGTTACACGTGTTATTGTGAGTTAACCATAAAAGATAGACGTATGCTGTCGTGAGACATTTTTTATATAATTTTGAGGAGAACATTTCCGTTATACATGTTTTCTGTGTAGCTTTGCTGCAAACGCGACGGAAGCTTAAAAAATAGAGTAATTTCTCCCGTTTCCCCAACATTTCCCTTCACTGCTCTGCTCCTATTGATCGTAGCGTGATGAAAAGTATACTATAACCTGCCCAGGAGTATGAAGAATGATTGTACCAAGTTTCGTTAAAATCCATCGAGTAGTTTTTGTTTCTATAAAGAACATACAGACAGACAGACAGACAGACAGACAGACAGACAGACAGACAGACAGACAGACAGACAGACAGACAGACAGACAAAAATTTTACTGTTTGCATTTTTAGCATCAGTATCGATCACTAATCATCCCCTAATAGTTATTTTGTAAATATATTTCATGTACAGAATTGACCTCTCTACAGATTTATTATAAGTATAGATAAGTACAGATACGAAGAACATCAGAAAATACTTCCATTTTCGCTGAAAATAAAAAATACAAATCAGAGTCAATTTATGTAAGTGTATTAGGATAATTGCGCGAGTGTCATCTTGTCACCTAATCCAAACAAACAGAGCGTCTGCGAGGGGGAGTGGAGAGGGGGGGAGGGATGTAAGAAACTGAACATTATTTAAATTGGGCCAATTTTTGCGCCTACCTCTAAATGGAAACGTGACTCGTTTCAGAAACAATTTGTAAACAACATAGCCTTCGCATAATTTGATGACTTATCTCAGCTTCAAGAGCGAAACAAGTCAACGTTGATAAAAGAAAGGGAATATTCCTCTACGTTCATCCAAAAGTAATTTTTGAACAAAACTTCGCTTGTTTTGATTCAACAATTTCTGAGAAGCACTCTCGACTCAAACTTGTGTTAAAATGATTGAAAACTCGTGTGTTACTTTTGATGCGATTCAATACTTTTTATATTATCTTCCAGCTTAGGGCCATTCGTGGAAAATTCGCTGAAAATTCGTCGGCTAAGGTCGTATTCTTGTCTCGCACTCGCGCTCCGCTTTATTTATTTCCGGCACACTTTCTCTCGAATGAATCGTGGAGGGAAAAACAGTTCTCAGAGCTTAGTCTAATCCTGTACGTGAAGCGCAACATGAGCTCACTTACTGAGAGATTTACGAAAATTGCCGACCCATGAATATCTCGCTGTACTCCCCTTACTGATATGACGTCTCGTTGTTTGAAATGTCTGTGCCTCGCTCAGTATTCATAAGTACCGGTAAATATGCTCCAAGGCTTTTGTAAATACAAATAAACGAAAACGGATAGTGTATTCCGAAATCCCATTATGACTTCTGACTTTTTCCTCCATAGGGACTGCAACGACATCATCATTATTTCAGCCGAAAATCCACTGTTGGACTTAGGCCTGCCAAGCGTGGGTCCTGTGTTTCTCGCATCCATTGGATTCCCGCGTCCCTCACCAGGTCAACGGTCCACCTTGTGGGAAGCCTTCCAACACCGCGTCTTTTTTTTTCGGTGGAAAAAAACCATCTAATGACATCTCTCGCTCTTGGGCGGAGCGGGAGATAGTGTCAGACTTTTACTGAATAAAAACCAACTCTTCCTTTTGTAGGTACCGGGGCTCGAGTTTCTTTCGGATAACCCTGGCCCCACTAGGCTTCGACCCAGCTGGGCCCCTCCTGTTGCTGACAACTCCTTGAGGTGCGTGGGAACAGTGCGCGCCGTCGACGTCTTGGGCTCGGTCTGGACAGTAACCGAAAGGTCGAAGAAGCGAGCTACCCATTGCTCGCCGTCCGCAAACCCGCGCCGCGGTGGCCGGAAAACGGGATCGGAATCCCGGCGGCGGCTGGGGCACTATGAGCGCCGCCACCGTTGCCTGATACGGTCGGCCTCCTCCTTTGCTAGCATTACTGTCCAACACTGCGTTTTCCGATTCGTGGTCGCCACTCCTGAACGTTTCATCGACCATCTGTTCTGCGAGCTATAAGTATGAAATGGTGAAAGAAAAAAAAAATAAAAGAAAAACTAAGCAGTAAATTCGCTTTATTGAGGATATAAAAGATATTATCACACTGCAAATCTTCGGGTATATGCTATCTGAAGCGACGCTATGTATTTGTGGTATTTCATGTATTCATGTTACGTTGGGACGTCCTTCCTGGAATCCTGGATCCGCGTGTCAGGTGGCGCCACCTGCCACGATTCTCAGAACGCTTTCAGATTTCAAAATAACGATATCCGGTCGTCTTTGTCGCGAGTAAAGTATTTTTATTTTTCTTTTGAATTTCTGTTTCTGTTTTGCGTGACTGATAGATAAGATGATAAAGTTGTCGTTTATATTTTGTGATGAAATGAAATTTTACTTTGCTGGAAATTGGATCAAACAGAAAGAGTGAATTCGTATGAGTGTTACCAACATCAATTGATTTCTATTCATAGCTTTATCTTCCAGGAACAACAATTTCAGTGGTTTCACCAGAAATTAAATGAGTATATCCCTTTGTAATCTATGTACACCAAATCTTCGGCTATGTCTACAAAAGTTTTGAATTTCTTAAACCTATGCTAGTTTACAATCACTGTACACATACCTACGAGAAATACCTGACTGGCCTGTTAGTCTATCCATAATCTACATATCAGATAGTAAATATTAATAAATGGAATCAATTATGTCCCTGGTCGAGCTCAGCAAAATTGTAAATGGTAGGAGAGAGGAAAAGCGCTAAAATAAGTTTATTTTATTAATAAAAAAATTATCTCTCTATATATAAACCCAGAGCAGTGGTGGCCGAGTGGTAATGGCCCCGACTTACGCGTTGTAGGTCGCGGGTTCGAACCCAGCCAGGCGCATTACTTTGTATACATTATTTCATCACCACTGCTCTCAAAACGGTGAAGGAAAAGATCGTGACGAAACCTGCATGTTCTAGAACCAAAAATTTGATGTGACATTCATTAACCCGCACCGGGCCCGCGTGTTGGATTACGGCTCATTCCTTCTCCTGGAAAGGAGGCTCGAGTCCCATCAGTAGGAACATTGAAAAGACTGTTGATGATGTGATGATGATGATATAAACCTAAACATTTCTACAACATAGCTCTTAAAAACTTGAGTTTCCAGGCGATTAAAAACAGTCACACACACGTCACACTGTACTTTTTATGCAGAACTCTGCTCAGCACTGAAAATTCGGGTTCAGTACTCCTAGTCAAGTTGCTAATCTGCAATATTTAACGCTAGTAGAAAGCTTCAAATGTACGAGAATGACGTCATCTCAACGCTCAGTCACGTGGTTAGAACAAAAGAAGTCGACAAAAAGTTACGTCGAACGTTTCGAGTTGACCTTTCCACCAATTCTTTTGTTCTGAGCACGTGAGTGAGCGTTGAGATGACGTCATTCCCGTACATTTCAAATTTACGGGAATGACGACGTTTTCTACTAGCGTTAACTATTGCAGATTAGCAACTTGGCTAGGGGTACTGGCTGTAACAGTCCTCGGAAACGTGGATAGACATCTTTCAACAAAAAGTCTTGTGTCAAGAAAGTTGTGTCAGATCGTGGGTTGGAACTTGTACCACGAATGACTTGCCTTGTCCAATTGGTTAACACCACCATCATTATCATCATATTAGCCAAAAGACGTCCACTGTTGGACATAGGCCTCCCCGAAGCGTAGCCACAACGACCGGTCCTGTGCGTCACGCATCTATTAGATTCCCGCGACCCTGACCAGGTCATCTGGCAACACTACTCCACGATAATGTACTCCTCAATCTTCATAATGATGATGCAGACACGAATACAACAGTAGCCTTTACTAGACTGTTAAAATTCAACAGAACTAGTATACGCATGTGCATATTGTGCATGCACGTTAGGAACTAGATATTCAAATCACGAGACAAGTTCCAAGACTGTTGGATAAAGTTTTAAACGTATACTCCTTTGTAGTCTTTATGTTTCACTCAGTACAGATTTGACTAAAGCATACTGTAAATAATAACACATTTTAACAAAGTTTCTCGTATTCGTGAATGTACATTTATTTTTGGTTCTTTTGACATTGTCATTGTTTTTTTTTCTAAATATTCTTAGTACCTCCTGCTTCGCCCCCGTGAAAGTAGAAAATGATCCTAAGGGAACATACTTTCGGGGTAAAACAATATCGAATCTAAAGGATAGATCTAGTTGTGAGCGGAATTTCATTAAAATTGTTTAAACATATGTTTTCATGCTCAAATAGCTGCACGAATTTTCGGACGTTTTCCAAGCGCGTGTATATATACACATAAGTACTGATTAGACAACTTTATACGCTTCCATCCAGCGGAGTCTCTCGAACTAGACCGAAAAAACTATTTATAAAGCTTCTATAGATATAGAAATTACATTTTAAAAAACAATTATGAGCAAAAAGCACACGGTTATTATGTATTATGAGTGTAACTTTGAGTTCTTCTCTATTACCAAATGTTTCAGCAGATTTTTACATTTTATTTGAAATACAAAATAATCATACTACTCTCATTGGGGAAAAACTAGTTGGAAGGTAATTTCTATCAAAATAGTTAAGTTACATTGGATTTTGTCAGTAAATTCGTGAGGTACATTGAACAAACAAAGCAATGTCACTAATTTTAGGCCTCGCTGGATACAAAGAAACATATATAAAGTTTTACTTTTAATGTTTTAGTGAAGTGATTATGATCATCATTTCAGTCGTTTCTAAGAACTAGACAGGCCTGCCGCAAGAGTCATCATACTGTCCGGTACCATACCTCTACCGTAATTATAACTACGCCTATGATAAAGGCATGACGTGACATGTCTTTTGTGACCTATATCAGAATCAATAGATCAGCCCTCCTAATCAAATTACAACCCTTTGATTTCGATTCTTCTGTGACAAACGCCTCAAGTTGGCCACGCCTTCGACTCCTTTGTTCTGACTACGTGACTGAGCGTTGAGATAACGAAAGACAGACTAGAAAAGAAACGGTTGTAACTTGGCTAGGGGGGCAGTTAACATTACTTCAGCATTTTATCAGTCTACTGTACGACTGACCTTATTAAACGTAACAATGCGTTTTTGTCAGAAGTTGACAAAATTTTCATATTCTCCCGACAGGTGCCGTCTAATAAAGAATATATATGAAAGAAACTTACAAAACTGTTAGATTCAGTCAGACTGCCACCTGTCGCCCCTCGGTTTTAATAAATAGATCCCTGCATTCCTAGTGTTTGAAAAATTTAGTAAAAGTTTGGGTTCCGAAATATTATTAGTGAAATACAAGGTGTCCCTTTTTTGAGGTGGGATATCATCCAATGGCTTCTCCCACTCAGAGTTGAAGTGGAAGAGCCTGTCAG
Source organism: Mythimna lalbum (assembly GCA_949319445.1). Lineage (NCBI taxonomy): Eukaryota > Metazoa > Arthropoda > Insecta > Lepidoptera > Noctuidae > Mythimna > Mythimna lalbum. Next base: position 14,716,317 of record OX439346.1, on the reverse strand, counting down.
ACCTTTACTGACAAAAACCACACCTATATCCTTTCACTTGCCTTTATGTTTTGGGACCCCGAGTTTCCTTTTTAGAAATTTCCCGCGGTCCCAAAGAGCATCGGCTCTACTGGGCCATACAATTTTGCTGACATACCTTTGGGGCGCGCATGGAACACTATAATCTGTTGACAACTCAGGACGGTCCGGAGAGTTAGTTACCGGGTGGTCGGACAGTGACCTACCCATTACTCGTCATCCACAACCTTGAGCAACTTCTCCCACATTAGGTGGAGTAAAATAGTGTGTACAGACTTTTACCGATTAAAATCCACCTATGTTCCTTCTGTTGCCCTTTGCGTTCCAGGGCCTCGGTAACTCTTTCAAACATTTTCGCAGCCCAAGGAGTCTCTACCTAGATTCTACATTTCATAGCACTAAAACCAAATGAAAATCGGTCTAAAACCTTAGCGTAGTGATTTTGAAAAAATTTAAATTTTCTCGCATTAAACTATTTACATTTACTGGTTACATTTTTAACTTAATTCGTAAATCATTTAAGATGAATAGTTGGTGTTACACTTTAAACGAATTGCAGGGTTCTTCCGTTTTAAAACAATTTGTTTAGTGGGTGAACACAATATATTTCAGTGGTGCTACCGTTCCGAGAGCCGCGACTGTTGGACAAACAAAAACACACTCCGTCCGCACTCCAGGCTCCGAAGCGACCGTCTGATTGATGACTGCTTCAGCGAGTTTTTTCGATGACATTATCTTCTCGATGAAATCGTAAAATCAGTTTAATGGTGCGAATATACTTTTTTCCATTACGTTCGTTTCACTTTAATCGTTTTAACTTAATCGTATTGATTTCGGGGAAATCGTTTTCCGTCTTCTTGGGTAGTAAAATCTTAGGATTTTTTTAGATTCAAAGTTAGATTTACAATTATGTACCCATATGTAAAATGTTACCTGCTAGAAGTCCTACCACGAGTTCTTAACGCAATCCATTTTATGATTTAAACTGAACTTTTAAAGAAATGGAGTATTATTATTATAATATAGTTTGTTCAGAATCAGTAACTGAATTGATCCCAAAAGTTTTTACACCAAGTTATTTTTTTTTTTCACAAAAACATTTAAAAAGGTCACAAGTTAGATACCACCGACACTGAGTACAACACAGGTCATAACGGGTATTAGGAAACAGCTAACCGCTGGGTGCAAGTGCAAAACAACCCCTCAGTCGCCGGAATGGCCTGGTGACCTTGTATTTTTGCTGACGTAACAAGCTATTTTGTACATAGATTCTTTACATAAAAATACTAGACACGTGTTTCGGGATTCGCATATACTAAAACTAATGTTGTATTGGATGTATAGCTCCATCCCTCTTTCTCATTCGCACAACTGACATTTTAACACGTCACGGTAAGGCCCCAGGTCTGTTTATTAAATATAAACTTAACGGTATCATGAAACTCCCCTATAAAACAGGCTTATCTCGACCAAAATTCATGCATCAAAGTTGAGAACAAACATATAATCCTTATTCCATTTTGAAGCAACTTTCAGTTTCCGTGTTCCGGCGGAGAGCCCAGCTGCTATTACGCACAGTTACGACGGATTTTACGATCCGCCCAAAAGCCACATCTCTTTGTACGCTACCGCGGCGGTAAGTGTCTCCTGGTTCGCTCACAAAAAAAGCCTTCGACAAACGTATCGAACCATATCGAATTCCGCCCGACTTTTGTCAATCACGCCTCAGACTAAGATAAGATTTTAAAATCTTCTTTGGGAACCGCTCGCCGGCGCTTTGTTCCTTCGTCGTTCCTCATTTTTATTTATGAGTTCGAGGTCACATTGGAGAACCGGCAGCTATATGGCTTTTCTCGGCTTAGATTTGTTTTAGATAAATTGCTTCCACCTTGCTCCATGTTTTTACCTCAACGTGAGAAAAAAACTGGCTATTTGTGAATCGGGCTCAAACACTGAGGGTTCCGTTTCTTGGTCCCTTTATATTCCATTATCAGTGACACTTAATTTTTTGTCACTACTAAAACTGTTCACTTGCTATGTAATTGAATAAGAAGTGTTGATAACTATTTAATAAAAACCGATATCATTACTAGGTAGTTCTTAAAATAAGCAGTCGTAACAGACAAACAGAAAAAGATGGCCGATTTTTTTTTTCGGGTTGGAAATCATTATTTATTCTTCTTACGCTGGGTAGATCGAGAATTGTCAGACTTTTGCTGACTTAAATATCCAGGGCTGCAGCTTTCAAACAAGCCCTGGCAGGCATCGGCTCTAGCGAGGAAATGCAACAAAAGGGTTCCTTTTTAGAATTTAGGTACGCAACCCTGATAAGACTGTCAGGTGAAACAGCGCGATCAATTTTCGGACCAGATATGATCAAAGTCCATTCAATTTCACCTAGCGGCTTTGCCGACCGACATATCTTGTGCTACATAAATTCTAATACAGAATACTAACGTCGCCTTACAGAAAATATGAAATGTTATTCAAAAAAATACAGGCACGATTCAACGTCCGTCTAACACTAAGTGAGTGAAAACAGAGGTTTTCGGAGATGGTGTAGAATTTCCTCTGCCATCATCATCTTCCAGCTCTTGTTTTATTTATTTATTTGGTCAGCCAACAACTGCATTTACATTAACATTGAATATTATTTTGGAACATCATAGATTAGTGTAGCAATTCATTATAGGCTAACATCACATGCACTTTTATGGTTATACATAATAATAATTATTCATTATACTTTAAAAATCACAATAAAAAAATAAAAAAAAATAGGACATTAATAAATAAAATGACATTTCAACACAACAGTTAAATTAAAAGTATAAAATTGAAAATTATGTCACAAACAGGTAGATTAAATATTAAAATAAATTAATTTTTGGCATAGTACACATCGTAAAGTATTTCCTTTCTAACCTCTTTCATCTTTTCTGTGGTTACGACAGTCGCTGACTCGTTTTCGAATTCATGAAAGTAAATGGCCTCGCTGATGTGTCTTCACCCATGTCTAAATTAGTCCAGGCTACGGCTCTGTTAGCGCGGCTGGTATCCGGTGAGCGTGACGTGTGAGTCGTCGACTAGCGACATCACGTCAAGCGACACTGACAAATCGTAGCCGGCGACAAACGGCGCGCCGGAGCCGTATCGCGGCCGCCATCCGGTGGGCCGCATGACACCTGTCACGCCGCGCCCGATGTGAAGTTAACCACCCTCATCTACATACATTAGTTTTCCAGCTTCCTGACTGCTTGGATCGTACTCATAATAAGTCGACATCGCCAATGGCACACTGACGATGACAACTGTTAGATCACTAAGGTCTTTTTTACGTAACATAGGTAGGATGACAGCAGATAGAAAATATGGATCTTAGTATGATAGAAAAGGATAGGTTACTACATTGTATGAAACCGACAGCTGTCACCCGCCCGCACAATCCTGTAGTCTGTAGTAGTGTAGTGCAAAACGATACTGTTACGAATTATAAGTTTACTAGCTGATCCCAGCGGCTTCGCCCGCGTGATAGCAGAAAATTATCCCAAGAGAACATACTTCCGGGATAAAAAAAGTATCCTATGTCCTATTCCAGGACATGTTCTATCCGTGTACCAAGTTTCATCAAAATCGGTTTTACCATTTGGGCGTGAAGACGTAACAAACAAACAAACAAACTCACTTTCGCTTTTATAATATGAGTAAGGATTTCAATACAAAAACTGTAAATAGAGTTTGATTTGATTTGAAACAATAAGACTTTGACCTTTCAACACAATGTCACGAACAAATAATGGTGGGTGGCTTAAAATCAACTACATTTCTAAGCACTCATCATATTTTAACAAACATAATATCTCAGTACTATCACACCACTTTCATTTTGTCGTCAATGAACTTAGCCCGATGGCTATTAGTCCATCAACTTATACCAAAAGCTCATATGAGGTCTGGGTACCTTTCTTTTTATTCCACAGAATGTGTCTTATGCATCGCAATACGACTTGCTCGTAGTGTTTGGATGCTTTTATATACGTTTTGAGTTTTAGAGATAACATCAAGTTCTACAATACGAAATCAACCATATTGCAGCAATGTATACCTATATACTTTTCTGTTCTTTAAAAAAGTACTTTTAGCTGTATTGATTAATTACTAATATCAGCGTAAAAATATATAGGTATCTAAAACTAAGTACGTTCATAAATGTTACCAGCTATTTATTTCCTACTATTTGACTATAACCTACCGCTTGAACAGAACTGAGATGGCTCACTCTTAGAAATAACGATGCCAAAGTGAAAAATTCCACAGAATTTCCATAGTTTGTGTTTTAGTTGGATTTAAGAATGTGTAATCAAAATTTTGGAACAAATTTACAAGTCGGTCACATTTAAATAATAATGTCTACCTTTCCAACAGATGACCTTGCTCTCTCACACCTAGCTCAGCACTTACTGAGTGACGTGTGGGTAGATACACAGGTAGGTTATTCGCTCTGCTAGTGGAAAGGACTACTTTGATTCATATTTAATATGTAAAACCTCGCCTAGAGTAGAGCATCCTTCTAACATAACATTAGCTTAAAGTTTCTTATGAAGACGCGCAAACGCTAAAATTAAATTTTACGTATATATGAACTTTAACGCAGTTCGTTCAAAGTTCACAGTTGTTTACCAGTACCCTGGAAAAAGACTTTTAGACAGTGGCAGTCAAATGGGAAGAAAAAAGCATTGTCATCGGTGAAGTGAAGTTACCTAATCTATGTTTCGCTCATGATATGGTCCTCTTCTCTCCCACAGGACTAGAGCAAATGCTACAAGATCTTAGCGATGCGAGCTTTGAGGTTAGATTGAAGATGAACATGTCGAAGATGAACGAGTCGAAGACGAACGTTATGACCAACAGCTCCAAAAGGAACACACACGTCGGTGGGTGGGTAGAATATACAATACGTCTAGAAATAAATTTACTTAAGCCCAATCGCTTTTCTGGCAAGACAAGACACAGGAATACCGAGCCCAAAGTAAATGCCTAGAAGAGCTACTGGTCCATGAAGAAACTATTTAAGGGCACTTAGCCCATGTCACTGAAGCGTAACCTGACTGACATGTGTGTTCTCCTCATTCTGACCTATGGTCTACAGACTTGGTTTTTGACTAACATCCAAAAGTCCAAACTCAAAGTTTGCTAGCGAGCTATGGAGCACAGCATACTATATGTTAAATTAACAGACCATGTTCGAAACACAACACTGCACTTTTGATGTGGCTCAAAAGGCTGCCCAACCTAAATGGAACTGGGCAGGACATAATTGTTTACTATTAATATGTCTAACGAACTGTGGGCCCGTGAAACGCAGGATTGGTGCCAGGACTCAGCGACGCGGGGCCGCGGCAGACCACGAAGGAGATGGGGGGACAACCTGGATGGACAAATTGAAATGAGAGAGCGAAGAACCGTGATCGTTGGAAAAAATGGAGAGAAGCCTTTGCCCAGTTTATAAAAGCTGGGCAAAGGCTTCTCTCCATTTTTTCATAAAAATATATGAACTGCCTACATTTTTAGTTAAACAAACAAATAATCGCTATTTACTCAGTTAGGGCTTATTTTTCTAATTTCTAATACCGAGTTGCGAGTAAATTAGGCCACGCAGTACGAATTCAAAAAATCTTGAACACGACCTAAACCGTAATTTGAGGGTAGTTTTGAAAATCGAATAATGGGAATCTTTATTATTTATTTAAGTTTGTATTCGTGCCAAGTTTCAAGTTTATTAATTTACGGAATAAGATTCTCCCATACAAACTTTAACACCCCCTAAATCTTGCACGGGGGATAGTACTGATAAAATAAATATGCAAAACCTTAAAACAAATTTAGGTTAATATTTGTATAAAGTTTTGAGTTGATTGGCCCACAAAAAAATAATTTTCACACTTCAGTTATCCCCCCTTTTTAACCCCTTGGAGGCTGAATTTTAGAAAATCCTTTCTTAGTGCTCGCTTACGTCATAAAAGGAAGCCTTGTGCAAAGTTAAACGTTTGTAAGTTCATCTATCATTTATTCATTTATCTAAGATCTTAGTAATTATAATTAAATGCTGGCGTCACTGTTTGTATAGAACTAGCTTTTGCCTGCGGCTTCGCCCGCGTGAAAGTAGGATTCTCCATTCAAACTTTTGAACCCTATTTCATTCCTTTAAGGGATTCTTCCCCTTTTTTTGAGAAATTCTCTCTTAGTACTTACTTACGTCATAAGAGGAACCCTTGTGCAAAATTTCACGGTCCTAGGCCCAGTAGTTTCGGCTGTGCGTTGATATGTCAGTCAGTCAGTTTCTCCTTTTATATATATAGATTTAAGTGAGCCTCCCATACAATACGTGTTTTTTTTGCTGAATTTTGCTACGAACGGCATGGCGCGAGTCCGACTCGCACTTCACTGGTTTTATTACATAGGTACATTAATTTGGAAAAATTAAAAACAAAAACAAATTAATTCGTCATATTTTGTGGAGATCTTGATTGCTTCCTATACAAACTCATTACGAATATTAATTAGAAAATTATATCCTTTCATACGATTATTTTATAATAACGCTCAGAATATCCGTTTAAACTGCGTGGTTTCGAGAAATAATAACAGTTTATTGAAAGCTTAATAATTAATCCATTATGCGAAATGAAGTAACAATTTTCAATTTACAGAAATATTGACGCAAGCGTAATTATTATTTCATGCTATTAAAATTTGGGTCACAGGAAATGGAAATTTATTATAGGTAGGTGATTAAGAAATTTCTTTGTCTCTTTGAAATTTTTTTGAAAGGTTTTGCCAGCGGCTTCGCTCGTGTGAAAATATAAAATTATCCTAAAGCACATATTTCCAGAAAAAGTATGATGTGTGCTATTTCGGACATGATCTACCTGTGAGCCATATTTCATCCAAATGCGTTAAGCTGTTTGTGTGTAACAAAGTAACAGACATTTACATACAAACTTTCGCTTCGAAAAGATTGTTGATTGTTGAAAGTTATTGATAAAATAAACATTTGACGGAAATAATAAACCTTAAAAATACTTGACATTATCACATCACAAATCAACACTTAATATATACACTGACTTATCCGAAAACTGGCCCAGTATTAGAAAAAAAAAATTGAGAACCCTATTGTAGCCCCAACTACCGGATCCAATTGTATTTTCAAGCCATTCAGGGACCCATTCAAATATACACACAAAATATCCAAATCAGTTAGATCGTTTAGAAGGAGGGTGAGAAACACACATACAGAAGAAAATACAGAAGAGAAAACGCAAATATGACGATATCTCTTCTCATCTCGATACCAGCTCATTGTTAAAACGTTGTACTTTCAGTTCAGCGAATAATTTTTACCCCTGAGAGCCTACGACCGTTCCATTCGTAGAGAAATAAAAATAAATTACATTGATAGGGTTGGCTTAAAACAATTGTCACCGCTGAAAAGGGGTAAGTGATAATTTTATAATCTGTGCGCGGCCGGACGCGTTGATGGCACTTCCATTATCTAAATAGCCAGGTTTAATTAAATTTCCTTCGTTTGTGCTGAACGAATTATTCTTTTTAGCACCTCTACTCTACACTCACTGGTGTGATAAGTTTGCTATCTACACGCATTATGTTTAATAATTTGCTGTAACAGCACTAGGTACACTTCACCGCGAAAATTTCGGGTCTCTGAAAAAACCTGGTTCATAAAATAAACGAAAATAAAAAACAATTATTCAATTTGATGCAGTCATTTGAAAAGGCAATGGGAACGGAGTTTCTTAGCGTGATCACATCAGAAATAAAGATATCAGCAGGCGAACCAAGGTTACCGACCTAGCTTGAAGTATCGACAAACTAAATTGGTAATGGGCAGAGCACATTGCACGCAGAACAGATGGTCGATGGGGACGAAATGTTCGGAAAAAATAACGTTGGAAGGCTTCACAAGGTGGATTGATAACCTAGTGAGGGTCGCGGGAATCCGATGGATGCGAGGCGCACAGGACCGGTCATTGTGATGACGCTCGGATGAAGCTTATGTCCAACAGTGGACGTCTTTCAGCTGAAATGATAATGATGAAATAACGTCCTAAAGTTGCACGCGTAATGGTTTTCAACGATTAATTTCTATTTTTAAACATAGATAGATTTGTAATAAATTTCCTCCCGTCATACTCTTAACGATTTTGTTACTTTCAAACTGAGCAAACTCATTATGTTTTCATACGATATTTTCTAAAAAATAAGTCATCAAATACCTTATATATATTCATGAACCTTTGTAAACATAATATAAATAATTTGCGGGTTCTTACTTAAATACCATTGACTACCTAATGCTTTCATTATAAAGTCGGGTATTCCAAGTTTCCCTCATTAAGTATTCGTGAAAAGGCGACAAGCGACAAACCCTCTTCACATGATATTTGTCATATCGCAGCCTTGACCACGTCCACCATTGTATCCTAAAACATCGTCAGAATTGTAATTCGTATTGCGAACAATGCCACCCTGAAACCGTGAAATATATTGTTTTAAATTCTTCATTGTATGAAATATTTGCAGAAGAATTCTCTGCCAGTAACATTTTACCTGGAAACTGCGCTGAATTCTCTTCGTTCCTTCATTTTTGTGAAATAAGAGGAACTGCAATCTGGTAGTAGCTTTGAAATTCGTTCGGCCAAGTTACTTTTGAGCACAGGAAGGTATGTAATTGGGACCGGTGGAGCATACGGTAGAGGTGTGCTTTGCTGGACAGAACACCGCCGTGACCTCGTATGGGCGATCCGCGGCAGCGTCCGAAGCGAGGAGTGGCACGCAGTGGCCTCCTTCTGCGAAGCAGTAATGTTAGCAAAAGAGAAGGCCGCACGCGTGTGTCAACGGCCCTCTCGCTCCAGCCGCCGCTGGGATTCCGATCCCGATTTCCGACTATCGTAGGCGCGGGCTTGCGGACGGCGAGCGATGGATAGCTCGCCGTCCCACTGTCCGGTAACCGTTCGGACCGAGCCCAAGACGTCGACGGCGCGTATTGTTCCACGCGCGCCTCTATCCTCCTCTCAATTGTGACCCTTATCAAATACCTTCGATCTATCAGCTCATCGGCACACGCAGGGGTCCGGCTACGTTAACATAAGTAAACTGCTTCCCTGGCTTTTCCTTACGAATATAAATTATTCCTATTGAAATCGTGTCTTCACATAATTTTTGCTTTGATGTTATTGAAAAAACAGGCGGAATGTTGAATGTAAATTAAAATTTCACGGTTACTGATTTCGTGAAAGTAATTTCTTTAAATACACATAAATTGGTAGAAGTCCTCAACTTTCCCATTTAGTGAGTATTTATAAGTACCTACTAGAGGAAATAAGAAAATCGTGTAATGAGTCCGGAAAATAATTGGTATTTGTACGTTGAAATAAATAGTTAAGATTAGTTAACCTAGAGAACTCGCTCTTAAAACGGTGAATGAAAACACGAAAATGTAACATTCGCCAATCTACACTGAACTTGTGGTGGATCACCATTCCCTCTCCCACCGGGGGCTCAGTCCCACCAATGGGAACATTAAGGTTGATTATGTTATAGTATGGAATAACTACAACCTAAAAAACCGCAGAAGAACCAAGACAACCGACATTACTCGAAAAACTACCACCAACCGATAAATAGTTGATGTGGACAGGGCACATGATACCTCTATAAGTAGACCAATGACCTAGCAAGAGCTGCAGGAAGCACAGTACTAGTTGGAGAGACAACGCTTGCAGGGAGCTTTATTTATTTATTTATTACCAGCGACTTCGTACGCGGATCCTGTTGCTTATGCCAGCGACAACGGAGTCGTCAAAATCAAAGGTCTGAAACGTCTGGTGTCGAATTCTAAGAGCCTGGAAAACAACGTGATGCGCGAAACGATTCGAGACGTTCCAGATCTCTCCCTTCCACTTACGCGCGTGACAGTGTGCACACACCTTGGTGCCATAGACAAAAATAAACAGAAAGCTCCGAACTGCTAAGCTATCGGGAGTTACATGTGTTATTGTGAGTCAACCATAAAAGATAGACATATGATGTCTTGGGATATTTTTTATATAATTTTAAGGAAAACATTTCCGTAATACATGATTTCTGTGTAGCTTTAACCATTAAGGCTGCAAACGCGACGGAAGCTTAAAAAATGGAGTAATTTTTCTTGTTTCCCCAACATTTCCCTTCACTGCTCTGCTCCCATTGATCGTAGCGTGATGAAAAGTATACTATAACCTGCCCAGGAGTATGAAGAATGATTGTACCAAGTTTCGTTAAAATCCATCGCGTAGTTTTTGTTTCTATAAAGAACATACAGACAGACAGACAGATAGACAGACAGACAGACAAAAATTTTACTGTTTGCATTTTTGGCATCAGTATCGATCACTAATCACCCCCTGATAGTTATTTTGGAAATATATTTCATGTACAGAATTGACCTCTCTACAGATTTATTATAAGTATAGATATACTTTATTGTAGTTACATAAAAAACATAACAAAGAAAAACTCATATCTAAAACACGTACAATGGGCTGCCTTATCGCATTCCGCGATCTCTTCCAGGCAACCTAGAATAGACAGTAATAATAAACAATACAGTATAATAGACTAAATCTTAAGTAGATACAAATTGGTCGCCTGAAGCTGCTTACGTTTCACAAGTTGACCTTGTACCTTTTCACTTAAAAATACACTTTGAAAAGTAATTAAACCACATATTATATTCACACAATAATTCTTAGTTAATTGAAACCCCGTAACATCGGCTAACTATTCCCAATTTATCAGTAAAGCATACCAAAAACTCGTCTAATATCGCTAAAAGATAATGAAAACCTACGAAGGGATCCATTGGAAAGGACATAAAGGGAGAGCCACAACCAATGGATAATTTAGCGGTAGAACAATCATTCGGCGGCGCCATTTATCCAGAGCTTCGAACGGGGGCCGCTTCGCTCGGCTCGTAAACAGACGTAATAAACGCTAATGTATCCGCACAATGTTTTTAATATAGGAAATAATGTTTTATACACGATACCGTAGTTTTGCACGCCCCAGTATCCATTAGGCTTTAGCTCTAGTTGATGTTCGAGTCAAGCAATTCGAGTATTCGATTCTTTTAATAGTGAAATATTGTCGTCGACCGAATAATGGTGGTGGCTTTGCCACGGTAATAGTATCATACAGTATTGTAACTCGGCCGTATCTTTGAAATAAATGCCTACAGCCGCGCGGTACGTAAACATGCGATAGGGCTGCTCGCCTCCAGCATTCTAATTACATTTGCCTACTTTGTGTTTCCATTTAGTTTTGTGATTGTAAATATACTTACTTTTTTATATAAACAAAATACTTTGTGGATTGAATAGGAAGTGTTCAATAAAAATGCGTGTTGTTTTTTGATTGGTAGATTTAAATAAAATGCTTTTTCTAGTATTATTCATACACATAGTACAATAAACCACTATTATTAATAATTAAATACCACGTCTTTACTTTGAATTATACAAACTAACAATAATCGCGCGATTATTGTTAAAAAAAACCGACGTGTCCGCTCGTCCCTGCGGCACAGTTGCGACGGTCGCGACTGTCTACATGCCGAGCCCATGCTACAACCGAGGCGCGTAGGTATAGTTCGCGTTTCGTCCGTTTGTATGAAGTTGGAATACTGTATGATATTATTACCGTGGCTTTGCGCTGCTCTGAAGATAATACGAAAGTAATTAAATTAAATACAGTCAAATGGACTCATTAAGAATAAGATTTTACTGTGGCCAGACGATATTGAAGAAATGCCAAGGTATATTGATCATTTATAACTATGAATTCAGGGTTAAAGACCTGAAAATTATAATCTGTCTAGTCTTTGTTATAAGCGCGTTTTTGAATTCATGGTAAGCGATGATACAGCCGAAGATGGAGCACGCTTGCCTAGAAGTAAACCATTAATTCTTGACTTAAATAAAAACTACTAATAGGTTGTAGCTATCAGGAAACAATCACCGGCAGGGAATACCACTCCTTTATGTTGCCTAGACGCCGCTTAGCACAGTGTAGCGCCGCGTAGCAAAACGTAGCACAGCGTAACAAAACGTGGCACCGCGTAGCAAAACATGGCACCACGTAGAAAACGTAGCACTGCGTAGCACAGCGTGGCGCCATGTAGCACAGCTTGATGTTGCGCAGCATAACGTGGCGCCGCGTAGCTCAGCGTGGCGCTGCGTAGCACAACGTAGCGCCGCGTAGCACTTCGTAGGACATGCGTAGCACAATATTAGCGGCGTGAAATGCAAGTAGTAGTCCTATTACTACTTTTAGCATACGCTACGGTTACGAGCCATCAGGGATCATACAGATCTTTTTTCATGCTGTTATTTTATTATTATAAAGTTAGATAGTTTATTTATTAGTAGTAATTACTAGTTAATCATTTATTTTGTTGTTTGTTCTATGTGAGTTACATATTTTTGTTTATTTCTATTCGGAACCTTTTATTGTAAGGTTTTAAATCCACCAAAATCCTAATTCATATAAGGGTATACAAATTAAGATTCATAAACGAAACGGTCCTTATTTTCGCGTTTTGATGTTAAATTCTCTTCAACGAGCTATAAAAAATAATTCGGAGCCAATCGCTTCCTTCCGGTAAGCATTGGCGCAGTAATCGTTTCCGTTATCGATAACCTTTAAAAATGTAAAGGCCTGAAATTCGGTATCGATAGATTGAGATTTTATACATTTTATGTGCGTAACTTTAAGATTTTTTGGTGGAAATGTAAGTAACGATTTGAGTTTAGCAGTTAACCGTCAATTTTATAGTCGATAATGGCCTTATCCAGCCTATTAACGTAGAAGTTATATTATCAGTAACCCTTTTTAAACTCTAAATATAAAATGTAATTATACCTGTAAGTAGGTGTTTCTGCACTCTAGTGGAAGTGTCACAATGTATGCGCTTGATCACGTGATATCACTGCTTACCATCATGTGTGATCACAGTAAGCAATGGTTTATTTATCTATATATATAAAAATCAATGCCACTTTTCGTTGCCATTTTATAACTCAAGAACGGGCTCACCTATTAGATCCAAACCAAATGTTTAGGCTTTGTTCGGACTATTTAGTAGTATATACTATATCCTACCAAACTTCACATAAACCATTTATGTGAAGTTTGGTAGGATATAGTAGGTTAGAGTAGGGTAGAGTAGTGTAGAGTAGAGTAGTGTAATGTAGAGTAGGGTAGAGTAGGATAGGGTAGGGTAGAGTAGGGTAGAGTAGGGTAAAGTAGGGTAGAGTAGGGTAGAGTAGGGTAGAATAGGGAAGAGTAGGGTAGAGTAGGGTATAGTAGAGCGTAGTAGGGAAGAGCGGGAGCGAAGCTACGCGGGCAAAAGCTTACAGTCTCAAGTAAAGAAAGTATCTCGTTTTTAAATGTATGCGGAACAGAGTGTAAAGTCCCGCAAACCTCCATTAAAAAGGAGGATCCTCAGACCAGACTCGTGTGTCTGGGCCGTGCAGCTGCCCGATAAATGATTTTGAGCTATTGTATGTGTTCTGATCACGTAGTAAACTCTAATACCGCGATGCAGGATATTAAAAAAAAAAAAAAAAAAAAAAAAAAACAAAATTCAAAAGTTTTTATTTCACAAGGGCAATAAAACGTCAGAAGCTAGTGCACGGCTACTGAATTTTAGTTTCTATGTACCATCCTAGATTTCTATATGCTTCAGAACCGGATGCCACATACTTCTCGATGAGTCGGTATTGTCTGCGGTAATGCTCCAATGACCTGGAGTGATGCTTTCAAAGTTGAGATGATGCCTCTGTGAATCGGGGTGACGATTTCCCCGTGACCAAAAAAACCCCTAGCAAGGCATCAATTAGTTAAAAACACACGCTCACCGCACCCATAAAAAAACCCTAATCTTCCACTTCGTCATCCGCCGAAATTACATCAAAAAGGTTTACATTGTTATGAATTTACGTGTGCGTACATAATGTAACAGCAGTACCGTCATCTACGCACGTTGATGTATTTCGACACGGGCCTAATATACCGGGACAAGGAACAATATCGTCCGACGTACTCTAATAAAGTGATAGATTGAACACGATTACCCGTTCATGATAATACCCGGCCCACAGACACGAAATAGATAGGTACAGAAGTCAATCTCATGTATGTACTTCACTTTTTATACCTACACTAGGCGATCGCACACACGGTAGTGCGTTGCTCTGAACTGTATGAGCGCGACCGGGCGATTGAGCCAAGATGTCGTCAGGAGGGGCCCAGCTGGGTCGAAGCCTACTGGGGCCAGGGTTATCTGAAAAGAAGCTCGAGCCCCGGTATGAAGAGGCTAGAAGGAACGGGGTAATTTTTTAGTCAGTAAGAGTCTGACACTATCTCCCGCTCCACTCAAGAGCGGGAGTTGACATAAGATGATTTTTGCTCACTGAAAAAAAAGCCAAGATGTCGTGTCCGTGAGCGGTGTCTATGTGTGCGTTGCCCGAGCGTGCTTTGTATGTAGATTGTCTTCTGTACCTATCTATTTCGTGGCCGAACGTTCGAGAACGAATTGAAAAACAACAGATCAAAGTATTTCTGGGAAATGCCCATTGTTTTACCGTTTATTTGATTTCAGGAACGTTATTGCATCTATATCGCTAGCCTTTTATTCCCCTTTTCAATTATGAGGTTTTGGCGAAATTTTATTTCAGCATTTCTCTGTTGATTGGTTAACAAAGGAAAATAATATTTTTTCTTTCGATAAGTTTTTAACCCCCGACAAAAAAGAGGGGTGTTATAAGTTTAGGGTGTCTGTGTGTCTGTGTGTCTGTGTGTCTGTGTGTCTGTCTGTGGCATCATAGCGCTTAAACGAATGGACCGATTTGGATGCGGTTTTTTTTATAAGAAAGCTGACGTTACCGAGATGGTTCTTAGATACAATTCATGAAGATCTGATCAGGCGTTCAAGGTCAGCAGCACATTTGTTGGCTGTGGCTGGGATCTTAAACGCTTTACGGATGTATACTTTACTAATAAATACTTATGTGTGACCTAATGTTTGAAATACTCGTATACATTTTTCATGATGACGAGGACCTGATGCTAGAACTGGGAGATAGCTGATGGAACCCTGGAATTCTTACTAGTAAAGCCGTCGAGTTTGGGCTCATTAGATTTGTCTTAACCAGTTCCAAACATTTTTCATGATCACGAGGACCTGATGCTAGAACTGCGAGGTAGCTGATGGAACCTTGGGATGCCTTCTAGTAAACCCGTCGTGTTTGGGCTCATTAGATTCGTCTTAACCAGTTTTAAATACTTTTCATGATGACGAGGACCTGATGCTAGAACTGGGAGATAGCTGATGGAACCCTGGAATTTTTTCTAGTAAACCCGTTGAGTTTGGGCTCATTAGATTTGTCTTAACCAGTTCCAAACATTTTTCATGATGACGAGGACCTGATGCTAGAACTGGGAGGTAGCTAATGGAACCTTGGGATGCCAACTAGTAAACCCATTGAGTTTGGGCTCATTAAATTGGTCTTGACCAGTTTTAAATATTTTTCATGATGACGAGGACCTGATGCTAGAACTAGGAGATAGCTGATGGAACCCTGGAATTCTTACTACTAAACCCGTCGAGTTTGGCTCATTAGATTTGTCTTAACCAGTTCCAAACATTTTTCATGATGACGAGGACCTGATGCTAGAACTTGGAGGTAGCTGATGGAACCTTGGGATGCCTACTAGTAAACCCGTCTTGTTCGGGCTCATTAGATTTGTCTTAACAAGTTTCCAACATTTTTCATGATTATGAAAACTTGATGCTAGAACTAGGAGGTAGCTGATGGAACCCTGGAATGCCTACTAGTAAACTCGTCGAGTTTGGGCTCTTTAGATTCGGTTTAACCAGTTTTAAATATTTTTCATGATGACGAGGACATGATGTTATAACTGGGAGATAGCTGATGGAACCCTGGAATTCTTACTAGTAAACCCGTCGAGTTTGGGCTCATTAGATTTGTCTTAACCAGTTCCAAACATTTTTCATGATGACGAGGACCTGATGCTAGAACTGGGAGGTAGCTGATGGAACCTTGGGATGCCTACTAGTAAACCCGTCGTGTTTGGGCTCACCAGATTTGTCTTAACAAGTTTCAAACATTTTTCATGATTATGAAAACTTGATGCTAGAACTGGGAGGTACCTAGCTGATGAAACCCTGAAATGCCTACTAGTAAACTCGTCGAGTTCATGCTCATTAGATTCGTCTTAACCAGTTCTAAACATTTTTCATGATGAAGAGGACTGAAGAAAATAAAACTAAAATTAAAAATTTTAAAAAACCCCCGACGCAAAAAGAACTATAAAAAGTAAAAAAATAAGTTAGTAAATTACTCTTTCAACCTTTTAACGTCATTAAAGGAATCTATAAATATTTAAAAGATGAGTGTCACTAAGTCGGGGGACCGCAATATGAAAATTATTATTTTACTTAAACGAATTAAAAATGACAATTGCGGTCCCCCGACTTAGTGACATTCATCTTTTAAATATTTATAGATTCCTTTAATGACGTTAAAAGGTTGAAAGAGTAATTTACTAACTTATTTTTTTACTTTTTATAGTTCTTTTTGCGTCGGGGGTTTTTTAAAATTTTTAATTTTTCCTGGAGTTTTTTCATCAATAGTAACTTATTGTAAATACGTCAAAAGTGAATCAAATCACACTAATTGTATAAAGGCGAAAATATTTATCATTATCATTTCAGCCGAAACACGTCCACTGTTGGACATAGGCCTCCCTCGAGTGTCGCTCCGGTGAATGATACGATGTGATAACGCCTGTGCGTTTCGCATTTTACCAGATCATCGGTCCATCTTGTTGGAGGCCTTTCAACGCTGCGTCGTCCGGTTCGCGGTTGCCACTCCACAACCATTCAAAATATGAATGTATGTTTATCACTCTTTACCACTAAAACGGCTGAACGAATTCGGATGAAACAGGGTAGACCATGTCTTGGAACTGTACACAAGTCCTTTTTATTTCTCGATTAAGTTCCCTTGGGACAATTCGACTTAAACACAGGCGAAACTGCTGACGCTAGTGTTTTTTACTTCCTTATAACATAGACAACAATCATAAATGTTTTTTCTAAGCTTACCTTAGTAATATAAAAAAAATAAAAATAAGAAAGACCTCATTATTTATTTTATCTTACTAATTTCAATTATATTTTTTCCCGTCTGGGAGTACACTTCAAAAGGCTAGTCTTTTGAAAATTTCTTTTTGGGGTAGAGAATAATTTAATGACTTTTTCTGCTTTAGGGCAGAGCGCGAGGGCGTGTCAGACTTTTACTGATTAAAATCACACCTACGTTCATTCAGTTGCCCTTTGCGATCTTGGACCACGAGTTACCTTTTGAGAAGCCTTTCCATGGCCCTAGAGGCATCAGTCCTGGGCCACGTGGGACTTTTACGTGCTATATATATCCTGGGCCACGTCGACTCGGGCTCGGTCCGGACGGTTACCGCACGGCTAGATGGCGAGCTATCCATTGCTCGTCGTCCACAAGCCCGCACCTACGGTGTCTAGTAGTCGGGGTCAGAATCCCGGTGACTGAGACGTAAGGATGTACGATTCTTCACGTGTATGGCTATCTCCGTCGCTAGCACTACTGCTTCGCAGAAGAAAGGGACCACCGTCCATTTTCCCTCCCTCCGGATCATGGCCTGAACCAGGACTCGTTGCAAGAGGTCACCGCCAAGTCTTTTGAGGATAAGACCAGGAAAAGTGACTTTATAACTCATTAAAAGCACACTAGTAATCTGCTAAAACTATACTCTATTTTTTACGAAACCCTTTTTGGGAACACCTATTTCAATTTTACATCTGAGCACTAAACATACCTGAACTCTAAAGGATAAAGATATATAGTATGTAAGACCAGGAAAAGTGGCTTTTTAACTCGTTAAAACCACCCCAAGTGATCCGTTAAAACCACTCCACTCGGTATCTCCTTATCAACACATTATCCTTGACACCTATCTGTTATTTGTTTATTGTGCAAACCTTCTACAGTGTTGTCTTTTTAACCCAAAGGTTGACTGGTAGAGAATGCCTTGTTGCATTAAGTCCGCCTATGTACCACTACTGTACATGAAGTTTAAATAAATAAACACCTAGTCAAGTAAAATGGAAGTTAGGCACCAAACATACCTAGACTCTAAGAGATAGAGAGATATATAGTGCACCCACTAACAAAATTGTAATAAAATGTAAAAGAGGTAATAACACTAGCAAGTTGTAGTCATAACATGTTTTATTTATCCGTCTGTCATAAGAACTATGTAGGGTGATGTTCGGAGCTATGAAAAAGTCGACTGACGACGATCGCGAACAGTCTGCGGAGCTTCACGAGATGAGCTGTTTGTTATTCGTCTTTCATTTGTTTCAGCAAATTAAAATTATTTTATTCCACAAACATCTTAGTACTTATAAAACAGTACAAAGCACGGTTCCAAGCGGTGGTGGTAAACCGGCCAGATAATCCATGGCAATTCATAAAAAAAAACTATTTCCAACATTTTTAACGTTGGAAGGCCTCCAACAAGGTGCCCAAGGTGGTCTGATGACCTGGTGAAGGTTGCGGGAAGCCGATGGATGCAATCGCACAGGAACGTTCGTTGTGCGACGCTTGGGGGAGGCCTAAATCCAACAGTGGACGTGTATCAGCTGAAATGATGATGAATATTTTTAACTAGCTTTTGCCCGCCGCTTCACCAACGTACATAAAATATAGCCTATAATACGAGTAAGATAATAATCCTTTCCGTTACAATATTCCGTTCCGTCACAATATTTATTATAAAGTAAGTTAACTCAACTCAGGTCCCCAAGATACAGGTTATACCTAGTTTGGGGACCACCATCCAAATATAAGTATAATTCCAAACCAGTTACAGACAATTAATGATTATGTAATAGAGGTATTCTTCATTTATTGTAACAATGAACAATAAACGTTATTCTTATTTTTTATTTTCAGTTTTGCCAACGACACGCTAAGAAGAAGAAGATTTACAAAGAATCACTTAGCATACGCCTAGTGGATTCAGAAGGATGGTTAAAAGTGACCTATTGTTTCACAGCAAGTGAAAGAAAAAAAAAACATATCGACATTTCTAAAGTTGACAGTTTTGTGTTTATTCAGGCTGCTAATACTAACACAAACAAATAAGCAAATCAAACAAGCGAAAATTAATTAATTATTTATATTTTCAGCGTTGTTAAATAGTCGATATGTTAACGCTTGAATGAAATAATCAGTTTAGGATTAAATTTTATTTAAACATGCACGACCTGTCCGCCGGAATTGTTTTAAATTATTCATGACTTTGTTTTGTATGCTATTCATCAACGTGCATATTTTATAAAGCTTAAATATTTGCGATGACGGTCCTACACAATAATTCAAACGAGCTTTTGTGTTGTGATTGTTATAAAAGCGAGCAACCGTAAAGCCGAACCAAAGTCTACTCAAAAACTTTAGATACGAGTGAGGCTATCAACTCGAGAGCCAATCACAATAACGTCGCAGATCCGCTAGGTAAACTCCGGCAACTAGCCCGGAATACTACTTAAGTATATACATAAAAGCGGATTACAAGCCGGATTTATTTTTTAATTTAATTATAGTTTCAATTAGCCCCAACTGCAGCTCCGTTTCAGCAAAACAGTGTGCGCTGTGCTGCGCTCAACATTTGCATTCTCATTAGAATATTTCTCTTAACACCCTTCAGCGGTAATGTACAAGGAAATTTCGAATTCCCTAGCATGTTGTGCTGTGCTGCATCCGATTAATAATTTAATCGGTAACCGCCATAAATTAATATTTAGTTAAAGCCTTACATATGCATGTATGCAAATGACGTCCTAATGAGACGATGTATATGTCCAAACCCAAGCTTGATTGTCCTGTAGATAATCCAACACCCATTAAATTAATTAGTCATTTTAAATAATGTTCCATTACACTAATGGCAAAAAAACTTTGTTCTGAAAAAGATGTTAATTAACCAGCGTTAAGAAAACAAACGTTAATTACTAAAGTGCAGAGCCTCCTGGAGGAACATTTAAAACATATTTTATAATCAGAGCATGGTAAAATGGGAGAGGAAAAGCTTGTAGCTATATAATATTTTTCCGGGATTATGTCGCAGTAACACAACATTCCGGACTCAAAGCTCACTAACAGGAAAAAGTTTTTAGCGAAAAACTGTAGTACAAATTGCCACGTTCAAGTGTAGTTATTACCCCATTAGAGTGAGTGACTGCGCCGCGCCGCTTGCCGCGCCGCGCCGCCCCGCTCCCCGCCCCGCGTCGCCAAAGTAGCGAAGATTGAAGGAATAAATCTCGCAAACTATGTAACAGTGCATTGCGGCATGAGCTCAACTCATTGCGGGACACCGCAATTGCTCAAGTTTCGGCTGTTTCACTTTGTAGAAGAATTTCATTGTCAGCCACAAACTGTTACGGCTCCTTGGCGCTTTCTCATTTAAGTCATGACTGTGAATTAATGCAAGTAGCCTCAGGTGCTTACATACTGTTGTAACTAAAGTAACTATAACAATGTGTTTGCCATAAAACTTTATTTCTGTTCAAAATTATAGTGGGCTCGATTCCTGCACGGAAAAAATATTTTAGGCAAATAATAAATGATATTTATTTTACACATAGGTTTCAAAACACTTTTACACTTTTTTTTCTTCGTCAGTTTAAACTAGATGAAACAATAAAATAAAATCGGGGTCAGGGGATGTTCCGGGTCTGGTTGTATTGTGAATGTGAGTTCACATATTCGAAAACGCACCCACGATACAGGAGTTATTCCTAGTGTAAAGCAAAAACCTATACGGTACCGTTCAACTGCCATCCAAGACTCGACATATCCGTTGAAACAAGCTTTTAATGAAAATATTTTTTTCATAGCAAGCTTTTATAGCTCGGTACACCTATATAATTAATAAACGTCAAGACGAGTCCAAACTCGATGGGTTTATGTAGTTTAACTACTAAGTCACCTTCCAGTTCCATCATCAGATCAGCTCCAAGTCATAATAATTTTGTATTGTCATCTGATTTACACGTGTGAGAACGGGGGCCAAATTTAATTTACAAGATTTGATTACATCGGGATCGGGACAGTGAAACTAAATAAACGCTTGTATAATATCGATTTTTTTATGGATTTCAGTTTATGTCATATACATTTTCAACGCAACAATAATAGAAATAAAAGCATCCGCAATTCAACAATTTAAACTGACGCCATTAATACGGAAGTCGTACCGAGCTCCGCCAATATACGTATAGAATGGACCATACATTGGCGCGCAATCACCAATCCGCTGCGAGCCTGTTGTCTCTGGCACTACGCCAAATTCTATTTCTATAATTTTCAGTTCCGTATAATGTTAGTTTGTTCGTTATCACTGCTTATATATCCTCTCCTATTTCGAGTCTGTTCATTGAAAGAATTAAATGTATTCCAATTTTAGTGAGTAATGTATTTCAGTAGGTAGTTTGAAATATTAAAGGACTATTGTAAATGCAGATCTTAAAACGAATGATAATTTTTTTTTTTATATGCCTTATTCTTTAGGTGAGTGGTCTTTCGTAGGAACTTATGAATCTTCTTTCATCTTATCTGGGCCTCAAGTCTGCTATTACACTAGTGTCAGAATGATGTCATAATTGTTGATTTTGGAGGTCAACCACTGCCACTCCATTGAAATAAATGGCATAGATCGGTAATCTCAGCTCATCAGTGACGTTATTGCGCAGTTAGTACTTTTAATAAGCTCGATATTGTCCAATTCTATTACAAGACCATTGACCAAGACAAAATAACAAATCAATGTCTGACATATGCGGCAATCCGCTAAAATTTTGACAGTTCCTTTGATCATTGAACTACAATTAGAACGTTAGTGTGCTGTCATTGCTTTTAATAACCTTGATATTGTCATTTTATCACAACTCTATTGTGTGACCATTGACCGATCAGTGATTGATCATTATGAATTAGCAGATTACAAACTTTTAGCAAAACGACAATGGGATCGTGTTGGAGTGACGAATTTATAAAAATAGCAGACTTGGGCCCCTGTGCTTATGAAGTGTAATAATAATATATAAGCCGCCAACCAACGAAACAAATGCCAAATATTAAAAGATGTTATCGAATTTTAGAGCTGAATTTTAATTCCTACGATGTCAGAGTTATCAATCTGTAATACACATGCAATTTCTTTGTAAGAGTCTGTTATCTATCTATCTGTGTTATTGTCTGTGTGCCTACCCGCGTGAAAGTAGACAATTATCGTAAGAAAACACACTCCCAAGACATGGTGAAGTAGGTCCTATTCCAGGATATGGTCTACCCATATCCCAAATATTATCCAAATTCGTTCAGGTGTTTGAGAAAGAAGGTAACAAACATACACAGACATACGTATAAACTTTCGTCTTTATAATATTAGTGTGTGACCTTACGTTGTTGAAACCTCTACGGTCCGGACTAACCGGACCGTAGAGGTTTCAACAACGTAAGGGTGTTGTCCGATGGTAGAATTGAGATGGTGGAATCAAGTCATGCAATTCCTGCGCACACTCTCCAAAATGCATCCTGTAAAACACCGAAAGGCTGGCTACCCTACGCCTGTGCTCAAGGCTTTGAAGCATGATGATGTTAGAGATGTCGAGGTCGAGGAAGCCCCATTTGGCCAGATTGTTTTTGCAGTGCCCAACCTGGATATTAGTTATATAGTCGCTAAAAGCGGAATCAATGAATACCGAACCTAAATGGCACCTAACTCAAAAATAACGCGATGGGTCACAAAAATCATAAATGAAAATTATCGATTTACGGTGAGGTTTTGCAGTACTGTATAGTAAGATAGTGCCAGTTGTAGAAACCCAAAAAAGTGCTATATCGTTTTTAGAATGTACAATACAAATACGTAATAAAATACATTTCGTCTTCTTTTACAAGCTTTTATTTAGTTTCACCCGATGTTCCGATTGTTGTCTGTAATCAAATTTTGTATATTAAATTCGGCCGACTTCCCGGTTACCGATTAAGCATAAGAAATTTTGCATGCATGTGTAAATCAGATTACAATGCGAAATTATTATGACATGGAGCTGGTCATGATGGAACCGGAAGGTGGCTATAGGAACTTGGTATTTAAACAACACAACCACATCTAGTTTTGGCTCGTATGATCCGTCTTGACGAGTATTAATTATACTCGTATAGGTAGGTATACCGAGCTATAAAAGCTTGCTACAAAAAAACGATTTTTTATTAAAACTTGTTTCAATAACATTTTGTTTTTGGGCCGCTTTTCCAAAGCTAAAGAGGTCCAATATCATTCGCCACGATTCTTCGAAAACCAACTAGGAAAATAAAGTTCATAAATACTGCTTGACTTAAATATACGTTAACGCCTACGCTCGTGAAATCCAATACTGAGACACTTAGCTACCTAAATAAATAGTAGGAGTTCGCTAAAATCTCGACTGACTAAACAATTCATCAGTCATATTAGAGATAATCTATATTTAGCAATGTGCTGAGGGAAAATCACCGTAGATCCAGCAAATAATTATGACCCGAGTACCCGACCCGTGATTCATGATGACAGAGCTTCCCTAAGGGAGCAATGAATTAGGAATTGGAAACCTATACGGATCAATGCATGAGATGCTTAAATAAATTATTATTATTGTTGTGGATTGTGATTTAATTGGGGAGATTTATAAGATCTTTGGGTAGCAGGGTTGAAGCCTACTGGGGCTAAGAGTCTAGTTGGCAATGAAGTAGGTTTTTAGTCAGTTAAAGTCTGACACTATCTCCCGCTACTTTCAAGAGCGGGGGATGTCATTAGATGATTTTCTCACCGAAAAAATAAGGGTCTAGTTCCGAAAGGGAGGCTAGGTCCCGTTATGAAAGGCAACGAAGAAACAGGTGGGTTTTTTAGTCAATAAGAGTCTGACACTATCTTCCGCTCCGCCCAAGGGCGGGGGATGTTATTTGGATGATTTTTACCTAATTAAAAAAAAAAGATCTTAGGGTGTTTTTAATACCGTGCGGAATTCATCACGCATGCGGGAATGCTCCGCACGTGTAACCCGTCAAATATCCATTTCATGCTATTGTTTATTGTAACGTGTGGAATACGCATGCGGGACTCGTTATTTTTGCTCTTTGAAATCTGTATGAGGTGCAAACCCGCACGCGTGATGAAATCCGCATGAGATATAATTTCTTGCTACGGGATTTTTTGTTAAAGAGTTACCGTGACCCTGGAATGAAACGGGCATCTAGGACACAGACGGATTTTAGTCAGTAAAAGTCTGACACGCCCTCTTGCTCCACCCAAAAGCGAGAGAAGACATTTGATGGTGTACTACCGCGGTTATTTCTGCTTGACTTAAAAAAATTTCGCTTGATTCCTGCGTCGTGGAGCCTAACAAACCTTTTGAATTTTTTTTTGAGTGCAATCAAAAATGAACTTAGCTGTGGTCAGCCGGAAGTGTCTGTGATGGTACCACAAAAAAATAAAACAAATTATAATTTTAAAATTGTACACTAGATCTTACCCTCCACTGTGACCTTTCTCTATCACTCAATGGTCTGCTGGAAGAAAACTCAACTTTGAGTTAAGCTCACCTATGTACATGAACTCTGATATCCACAAAATAGATATAGAGGTGCAGGTAATTTCGTTTTTTGCATATATAGGGTGATTGGTTTTGGTTTCTTTGGGTTTTTTTTCTGTAATCATGAGTACAATCACGTGTATAATTATCAGTCATCCTATATACATCTGCTTACCATCAGGTGGGATCGCAGTCAAACACTAGTTTAAATGAATAAAAAAAATTTTGTTATGATACTATAATCCATGGCATATTGTGGAATACAAACATATGGAAAAATAAAAAAAGACGCGTTACGCGATATTTAGTTTTACACAAAACTAAATATCGCGCTACCGGAGACTCGGAGAGTCGATGTAAACGACATTGCAAGCGCAATATCATTAGCTAACAAGTATCCCTGCATCTGATACGTTGGAGACCTCGGCATAGCCGAGGCTTTGAAACATACTATAGCAAGCGCCAGATAACCGTAGAATAAAGTACATTGACCTTTTCCTAATATCTCTGCGTCCCGAAAAATCCACAATGATTCTGCTTTTCATTACTAAATCATGTAAAGGATCACGATACATGTCGATTCAAGACAGCTTTATGTCTTTATTTCCGTTTTTTAAATTAAGAGTGCAACAAATGTAGGAAGGTAAATGACCGTTACACTCCCCTCCCCGCATACGGGCCTCAAAAAATCGCCGCCACAAAAAAAGGCTTGAAGCGGCCACAAAAGAAGCTAAGATCCATCGCAAAAAACAGCTGAAGCGCGCGACAGCTTGTGGCCGGAGAAGCTTGAAGCGGCTTCAAGCGTTTTTTGTAGTGGCACCGCCGCACACAAGCCACAAAAACAGGCCGCCCTAAAAAGAAGCTTGAAGTGGCGTTTTTTTTGAGTCCCGTGTGCGGGAACACTTATTCCACGGTTATATGGCACCTACTTTAGCCGAGCACATTCCTTTTTCAAACACGATCGCACGCCGAGAAAGTATCACAAATTCAACGATAAGTGGGGAAAAGGGATAAAATGCGTTTTCACGGACGGAGGAACGGACGAAATAACAAAACCATTTGTGCGATGAGTTCAGTGCTTGCACACCTACCTGAGTTTAGGAGAGTAGCGTCCCAAGAGGTCTCTGTGGGATTCGCCACACATTTATCATATCTACTATATACTTCACTAGCGACCCGCCCCGGCTTCGCACGGGTGCAATACTTATGTAAATATACCTACTACAAAATGTCCTTATACACCACGTTCGCAGCTTTTTTGTCATCAGACAATACAAACATGTTTTGCTTAGAGGGAGCTCCGATAAACGTGTGTGATCGCTGCAAATCATGAAGTCCTATAGGACGAAGCGCGGCCATCAACGCACTATTTATAGGCGCGGCGCCGCAACAACTACGTCCCTGCATTTTAAATTTGTAATATCTACGGAAATATTCACTTAAATTACATGCTGTAAAAAGCATATTGATCTATAATAAATGCACAATTTATTTAAGTACTTAATTGGATAAGGATTAATGCTGTACTGTTTATTTAAAATCACTTCGTAAATAACTATTTTTTAGTGAAGGATAAAAAATGGTTATGGTGGGTTATCCCTAAGAGATAGACATATACCATTGCGGACTTTTTTGTTGAACTTTTTAAGATGGACAATACTGTAGTACATTATTTTGGTCTATCTCGTAGGGTACAGTCAGCGTTTCCAATAAAAGCGCAAAAAAACCGTGCTTATTTACGACATCACATAAGAATCCACTAAATTTATCAGTTTTTCTCTACTATATTATGCATGTATCATACATATAAACCTTCCTTAAGAATCACTCTATCTATTAAAAAAAACCGCATCAAAATCCGTTGCGTAGTTTTAAAGATCTAAGCATACATAGGGACAGACTGACGGCGGATAGCGACTTTGTTTTATACTATGTAGTGATAGTGATGCATCATATCAATCTCATGGCTTCGTCCACGAACGTTCATGTAAAATCTTAAATACAAATATGTACCTGAACTGCTACCACGAACTCTTATTGGCCCTGCACACGGGCTTCAGAAAAACGCCACCGCTTCAAGCTTCATTTATTTTGAGGGGGGCCTGTTTTTGTGGCTCGTGTGCGGCGGTGCCGCCACAAAAAAACGCTTGAAAGGGCTTCAAGCTTCACCGGACACAAGAGGTGTCGCGCTCTTCTGCTGTTTTTTGCGGCCGCTTCTAGCTTTTTTGTAGTCGCTTCAAACGTTTTTTTGTGGAGGAGTTTTTTTGAGGCCTGTGTGCGGGGACAGTTAACTCTCGTTTCGCTTTGTTTTTTTTTTTACTTTTGTCTACACAAATAAGGTCAGTAACGGGTACGGAAAGAGCCCCATTATTTGTACTAATTAAAAAATTACGATGTATAGGGTATATAGCTGCATTAGTGCATTCCCCTTTCTTGCTTGCGCGGCTGACATTTTCACACGTCATAGTAAGACCCCTGTTACTTGAACAAAAGTGTACAAGTAGCTTGCATGCCATGGTGGCATCACACCAAACAATACCAAGCAAGCTAATTCCATAAATTGGGCAAGTTACAAGCATGTGTAGCGCATCTCCGCCTTAAAAAATTACCTCTCATAAATATTTTATTTCACGTAGACCGACATGAAAAAAAAAACAAAACAAAAAAAAAACGAAAACGTGTGAACAATTCGCACTGGACCCGCGTGGTGGATTACGGTCCATTTCATCTTCTATAGAGATGGCCTGAGTCCCAACAGAGGAAACATTATAAAGTCGATTATACTTATTCTTAGGCCGACATAAGCACTTATAAAACATCAGAAGCTAGTGTACGGTTCTGTTTGGTCGTTTCCTATGGCGAAGAACCTGCAAGAAACAACATGGCAACTCTTTTAAAAAAAATATTAATTTTGCACTTATTCCCATATTACAAAGTAAATACGAAAAGACAGTGTAGACTTGTTATATCAAAAAGGATTTGTAAGTAACTTCACTCGCGCTTCGTTACATAAAAACCTCAAGGTTTTTACGAAGAAAAAAAAGATTGCGAAGAAAAACTTTTAAGTAATTACTGACTTAAACTATTTTCCTTTTCCTAATTATGATTGAAAGCGGTTCTTGTGCGATGCCTTTTATTTTAACCGCGTAAGACACGTAAAGCTTTCGTGAGATGATCATGACTTTAGGGTCAGTTCACACCGAGGCGCGACGCGATGCGACGCTGCATGAAGCACACAAAATACGCACGCACAACCTATACGTACAAAACGTTTTGGGAGTAGAATGTGTTTCCCCCTGCCACAGTCTGTATTTCCTGATGGCTCAAACCGGAAACTTTATGAGTGCATAGATTACTTCTAGATAAGCGTGCTCTAACTTTGACCGCATCATCGCTTCCCATCAGGTGAGATAACGGTCAAGTGCGAACCTCTCAACAATAAAAATATATAATATATATAACTTTATTTACTACACGAAAAGACACATTTCAGATCCAAATGCCTCACGACGCGACGCAGCTCTGCATGATGTAAATGTAACGTCTTAGGAATTATTCTCACAATGAAATGTGTATCTTTTCGTGTACCTAGTAAATCTACACTAATAAAGGGTTTTTCAACAAGAATTTTGTTTTCTAAAACAAAATTAAACAAAGAATTTAGAGGAAAATTAATAAAAAAATTATTGTATTACAAAGAGAAAAGTTTGGCCATTATGAATGAAAAATGATATCTGGCAAATATCCACCACGACCACGCTGGCAGATGTCGATTCTTTCATCAACATTTTTAATCGCTTTTTGGCAAAATGGAGGGTCTATTTCGTTAATTTCTTCATATATTATGAAGAGGTAAAGTTTATTTTTATGTTTTTTTTTTGTTTTTAGAAGATAATCTCTGAAAGTACTGGTCCGATTGCTAGAATTTTTTCACCGATAGAAAGCTGCTTTATTCTTGAGTGACGTAGGCTATATTTTATGTACGCGGGTGAAAACTAGTAAATTATATTTAGAGTCGCTTTTATCGCATCGTCACGTCGCATCGCGTCTCAGTGTGAACTGACCCGTACTCGTAAACCACAAGCTCATTTTCGCAAATACAGCGTTACACCACAAGTAGGTATACAAAGATGCTGGGTTATGGTAATCCTGTGGGAAGCTTAAACTGTGTTATGCAAACGATGGTGCCAAAATATGAGCATGGCACATTATTCAACCACGTATTTTTATCTCTACATTTAATTTTGTCACACACAGATAATTTTACAAACAAAGAACTTTTTTAGGTTTAAAAAAGGGTTCATTATAACTTTTCCTATTGTGAGTGGAGCGAGAGGGCTCTACCACAAAATAGATAGGTACAGAAGACAATCTCATGTATATACTTCACTTTTTATACCTATGCTCGGTTGACGCACACTACTGAGCGTTTGAGCCGGAACTGTTTGACGATCGGGCCGAGACGCTCCGAGATATTGAGTTCGTGAGCGGTGTCTGTGTGCGTTGCTCGAGCGCGCTTTATATGTAGACTAGCTGCCCCCAGCGGCTTCGCCCGCGTAATAGCAGAAAATTAGCTCAAGGGAACATACTTCCGGGATGAAATATCCTATGTCCTATTCCAGGACATGGTCTATCCGTGTACCAAGTTTCATCAAAATCGGTTTTGTCTTATAGGCGTGAAGACATAACAAACAAACCAACTCAATTTCGCTTTTATAATATTAGTAAGGATTGACTTCTGTACCTATACAAGGTGTAAGGGACAGCCCTCCGCAATTTTTAAGGACTTGCTCAGTAGACGAAACTGAACAACCCTACACAAGATTTTTTTCAGGAAACGAAAAAAAAAATCAGCCTCTCCATACAAAGTTATAAATAAAAAAGTTTGCGGAGAGGTGTACCTTACACCTTGTATATTATGTGGTTTTACTGAGTATAAACCACTCGTGTGTCAGTTGTCCTTCACGTAGCAGTACCTCTAGCTTCGTTGATAAAATCTGCAATCCTTAACGCTAATAGGAAACTTCTAATGTACGGGAATGACGTCATCTCAACGCTCAGTCACGTGGTCAGAACAAAAGCATCGTGGCCAACTCGAGGCGTTCGACGCAAGCGAAACGGTTGTAACTTGGCTAGGGAGAGCAGGACAGCGGTGATTGTTCTGAATAAACCTGCAAAAAAGTATTTTACGCTTTAACTTTATCGGTGTGAACTCGCTATGAACCGTCAGCAGCGCCATTTTTTCAACGGATTTTCAGTTGGTGATACAGTGTTCATTACATAAGTAATCTGTCCGACTCCGTAGTAGTCAAAGAGATCTTGAACTGTCATTACGGATAGTCAAAAGATATTTTATGCTAATACGTGTCTGTACGGCTGTCATTCGTAGATACTGAATGAAAGCCGGGACTAACGTGCTTTTCTAGGCGTGGAGGAATCTCGGTACGTTAAGATGGTCACCCATCCACATACCGACCTCGACTGCGTTGCTTAACCTCACTACGAGTACCTCCTCCTCCTCCTTCGTGACACCGAGTAATCCTCACGTAATTGTTTCCGACTGAACTGTTGGCGACTGATAAACAATTACCTCACACGTCAGGCTTGTGTGTGACAGTCACGCCGCGCCGCCCCTCGGCCGGGAAATGAACCGATACAATCATTTTAGTATCGGTAAATAAAGATAGATAAAGGTAAGGGTGCGTTGTCACTGACACAGAGCTAAGCGGAGTGGTGAGGAGCGGACCGTGAATTGGCCAATGAGAGTGCTGGACATGCCTTAGTGGAAACAGAGTAGAGCGAAGTAGTGCTGAGTGGGCTTTTAAAATGAATGAATACGCGGCCTCAAGCTGGACAGAAAGGACTCTGGTACTGAGCGAAGATCACGAAGCGGGGGGTAGCTCTCATCATCATCATCTTTTCAACCACCGAAAGACGATCACTGCTGGATATAGGCTTCCCAATAATGACGCTACAACGAGCCAGTCTTGTGCGTATCGCATCCATTGCATTTCCGTGACTCTCACCAGGTCATCAGTTCACCTTATGGAAACCTTCCAACGCTGCGTCGTCCGGCGCGCGTTCGCCACTCCAGAACCTTTCGGCACCATCGACCATCAGTTCTACAAGCAATGTGCCCTATCTAGTGCCACTTATTTTTGGCACCCCGCTGGCTTCAATAGAAACACGCTTGCCACTTTTCATTGATCTTTTCCGGTCCACTCCGCTCAGCTCTACTTCACTGGAAAAGCAACCTAAAGCCGGGTACTAGCCTTCGAGCTGTAACTGTAACCATTGCAGATACAGTAACCAAATTTTATAAGTAAGTACGTAGTTCGCGAGGCTGTTGTGGTTCGACGCGAGCCAGTCGCAGCGAGCCGAAACTTGAGCTCTGTAACCACAACGAGAAAACGTCTACACGTGAACTATGTTACTGTATCTGCAATAGTTACAGTTACGGGTCGTAGGTGAGTACCTGGCTTTAGGCTGTATCAACCTTCTTCTTTTTATATAGATACTAGCTTCTGCCAGCGACTTCGTACGCGGATCCTGTTGCTTATGCCAGCGACAACGGGGTCGTCAAAATCAAAGATCTGATACGTCTGATGTCGAATTGATTGTCTGTTGAGCCCGGGGACTGGAAAATAACGTGATGTGCGAGACGATTCGAGACGTTCCAGATCCTCTCCGGTCTCCTTCCACTTACGCGCGTGACAGTGTGCACACACCTTAGACATGGTGCCAATGTCTGCGTGTTTGATGTAATTAATAAATAGGTTATAAGAAAACGCGCTCCTTTCTTTATTCCCAAAAAAGTGTTCCCATAGCGTGATCTAACTCGACGCCAACGCCATTTACGAAACGTTTAGAAAACGGAAACTACATAATTATTATTTACCCAAATATTATAGTATCTTAGCCATGTGCAGCGCCCCTTAGTGAACTCCACAGCGGGTGACGTAACCTACCGACTTATTATTTGCGGTTGGTACAGTAATCGGGTCTAGAGATCGAACCGCAAAATTAATTTGTTTTTATTGTATATACTTTTTCGGGATAAAAAGTACCCAGCGTGGTGCCCAGGATATTAAAGAATAATTATACCAAGTTTCATCGTAATCGGACCAGTAGTTTTTGCGTGATGCCTGAGCAAACAGACAGACAGACAAAAAAAAAAATTACATTTTTGGGTTCGGTGTCGGTCTAGTAACACCCACTGCCGTTTATTTTTTTATATTTTCAATGTACAGAATTTTCACTTCTACAGATTTATTATAAGTATAAGTAGATACCTAAACTACGTATAATAGAACGAAATAACCTATTTGATACCTAGGTACTTACCTATTTAAAACTAAAGCTAAATAAATTAAAAAAAAAAGTTTAATTTATAATTAATTTAATATCTAGTCTAGTAAGAAATATTTAAAAACTACCAAAATAACTAATACCTATTTTATAAAATAAATGATTAAACGTAAGAGTAGACTAAAAGTCGCGCTGATAAGCACGGTTTGTTAAAATCAATTATTGTCTGTCAATAAGGTCGAACACTCTGAACGTCTATTCGCATCAACAGCCAAATATTGCCGCCGCGAGCCGCGTCGAGCGCGGCGACCGTTACACAAAAATAATCCTTATAGCATGATTCAGTATTCACGCGCGATGGCTTATTAGCGTATTTCATGTATAACTTTGGTGTTTCTATACCAATTTCTATGATTCTGTTTTTATTGAATAGATAATAATGTTAACTTTTTTTAATTAGGGATGAGTGAGAGTGTTATAAACGTAAGGGTAGACAAAAATAAACAGAAAACTCCAAACTACTAAGCTATCGGGAGTTACACGTGTTATTGTGAGTCAACCATAAAAGATAGACATAATTATGCTGTCGTGGGATATTTTTTATATAATGTTAAGGAGAACATTTCCGTTATACATGATTTCTGTGTAGCTTTAACGATTAAGGCTGCAAACGCGACGGAAGCTTAAATAATGGAGTAATTTCTCCCGTTTCCCCAACATTTCCCTTCACTGCTCTGCTCCTATTGATCGTAGCGTGATGAAAAGTATACTATAACCTGCCCAGGAGTATGAAGAATGATTGTACCAAGTTTCGTTAAAATCCATCGAGTAGTTTTTGTTTCTATAAAGAACATACAGACAGACAGACAGACAGACAGACAGACAGACAGACAGACAAAAATTTTACTGTTTGCATTTTTGGCATCAGTATCGATCACTAATCACCCCCTGATAGTTATTTTGGAAATATATTTCATGTACAGAATTGACCTCTCTACAGATTTATTATAATTATATAGATATAAAAGGAGAAACTGACATATCAACGCACAGCCGAAACTACTGGGACTAGGAATCTGAAATTTTGCACAAGGGTTCCTCTTATGACGTAAGCAAGTACTAAGAGAGAATTTCTCAAAAAAAGGGGAAGAATCCCTTAAAGGAATGAAACAGGGTTCAAAAGTTTGAATGGAGAATCCTACTTTCACGCGGGCGAAGCCGCAGGCAAAAGCTAGTTCTATACAAACAGTAACGCCAGCATTTAATTATAATTACTAAGATCTTAGACAAATGAATAAATGATAGATGAACTTACAAACGTTTAACTAAGATTGTTCGCGTTTGTTTAGAGCTCGACTCGATTGTGCAAACAACTCCAGAGCCTTCGTCTATCCAAAGATATTATCAATTTATCCTTGTGTTCGGTTCGCTTGTCTTAGTAATTATGAACTTAAAACCAATCTAGACGCCAACGGCAACGGCACTCGATCAAAAGAAGAATATTAATTGAAATTAAGATGCCCAGACAAGCCTTAATAAGATTATCTTATTTAGTAAAATAATTCTAGAATAGTTTCAATTTGTAACAATAAATATTTTAGATAGCTGTTCTAAGTAAACGTGGACATCATCGCTTGCCATCGTCGGTCACATTACCGCTTGCCATCAGGTGAGATAGTGGTCAAAAGCGAGTCTATGCACAATAAAAAAGATAAAATTAGGTAAACTGAGCATTAGCCCAATGTAACTGCCCAATTTACGATTTGTGGGTTCAAACCCAACTAAGCACATTACTTTTTGTAATTTATTTTATCACCACTTCTCTCAAAACGGTAAAGGAAAACATCGTGAAGCATACCTATCTTAGCACCAAAAATTCGAAAACATACCATTTCAGCCGAAAAACGTCCACTGTTCGACATAGGCCACCCCCAAGCGTTGCCACAACGACCGATCCTGTGCGTTTCGCATCCACCGCATTCCCGCGACTCTCACCAGGTCGTCGCTCCACCTTGTGGGAGGCCTTCCAACGCTGCGTTTACCGGTGCGCGGTCGCTACTCTAGAACCCTTCGGCCCCATCGACCATCCGTTCTACGAACAATGTGCCCTGCCCACTGTCACTTTATTTAAAACATATGAGACCTCCACCATTCCGCACTGGGCCGCATTACTGTCCATTCCTTCTCCGAGAGAGAAGGATTGAGTCCCAGCTATGGGAACATTAAAAAGGTCATTGTAATTCATTATTTTTGTATGCTTATAATAGCCTGATCATAACGCACTACATTACCAATCACTATACTTACCTTGTATAACAAATCCAAATATTTCTGAAAGGCTGGCTATGCTAAGCTGTGCTAAAATTAGGTATAAAGGTAAGAGTTGATCAAAACCAGTGTCAATTTACACCTTTTTTTTTTTTTTTTTTTTTTTCTCTCGACGGGGAAAATCATCATTGACGAAACCCGCTCTTGGGTGGAGCAGGAGACAGTGTCAGAGTCTTACTGACTAAAAACCCCGCGCCGTTCCTTCTAGCCTTCATACCGGGGCTCTAGTTTCCTTTCGGATAACCCCGACCCCGGTAGGCTTCGACCCAGATGGGCCCCTCCTGTTGCTGACAACTCCTTGAGGCGCGCGGGAACAGTGCGCGCCGTCGACGCCTTGGCTCGGTCCGGACAGTTACCGGACGATCGGACAGCGAGCTACCCATGGCTCGCCGTCCGCGAGCCCGCGTCTACGGTGGCTGGAAATCGGGATCGGAATCCCGGCGGCGGCGGCGGGGGCGCCGTTGCCTGATGCGGTCTGCCTCCTCCTTTGCTAGCATTACTGCTTCGCAGAAGGAGACGACCGCCTGCCACTCCTCCTCGCTCCGGACCATGGCCTGAACCAAGGCCCGGCGCGAGAGGTCTCCGCCGCCGATCGCCCCCACGAGGACACGGCGTTGCTCCGCCCAAGCAGGGCACACCTCAACTGTGTGCTCCACCGTGTCCTCCGGGCGTTCCGCACAGTGGCGGCACCCGGGCGTCTCTTCCGCTCGAATCCGATGCAGGAACCTCCCGAACTTGCCATGTCCGGTGAGGACCTGCGTCATGCGGAAGGTAAGGACGCCGTGAGGTCTTTCCAGCCACGCCTCAAAGAGGGGACTTACCGCCATAATTGTGGCGTGCCCAGCACTGGGTTGCGATAGTCGCTGACGCCATTTCACCGTGAGATCCCGCCGGAGCTCTGTCCGCCATACCTCGACCTGTCGCGGTAGTGGACTTTCACCCCGGCGTTGCATCTCCACGCGCTTATCGTGCATGTGTGCAAGGACTGTTGCCTCCAGATCCCACGGTGGTAGGCCAGCCAGAAGGCTCGCCGCTTCGCGGGAGATCGTGCGGTAACCCCGCACCATCCGTATTGCCATGACCCTCCGGCAGGCGTTCAGTATGGACGCCGGTCGCTTTGCCAGCGACGGCGCCCACACCGGCGCCCCGTAGAGGGCCATGGACCGAACGATCCCCGCGTAGAGCCTCCGGCAGGAGGCGTCTGGACCCCCAAGGTTGGGCAGGAGCCGCTTGAGAGCAGCCCCGGCCCGGTTGAGTTTGGGAGCCAAACGTCGGAAGTGTTCTCCGAAATTCCATCGGCTGTCGAGAACGAGTCCCAGGTACTTCATTGTCGACCCGACGCCGATGCGAACTCCTCCTACCGTAAGTTGGGAGTCTGATGGTGGCGCATTCCGAGGGCCGTGGAAAAACATGGCCTCGGATTTGTGCAGCGCCACCTCGAGTCCCAACTCCTGGATCCTACCAACGACTATCGCAACCCCGCGTGTCGCTAGAGCGACCGCCGCCTGGTGCGACTCTCCCTGCGCTAGAACCAGCGTGTCGTCTGCGTAGCAGACCACGCTGACCCCGTCAGGGAGGTCGCCGCGCAGCACGTAGTCGTAGCCGATGTTCCACAAAGGTGGGCCTAGAACCGACCCCTGCGGAACACCGCACGACATCTCTCGACGTTTCCAGTCTCCCTGGTGACCGGGGTAGATAATGGACCTGTCCGACAGGTAAGCCTCGACCACTCGACAGAGGTATTCGGGCACCCGGTGGTACCGGAGTGCCCTCCGGACCGTACTCCAGGGCAGGGAGTTGAACGCGTTAGCAATGTCCAAGGACACTGCCACGACGCTCCTGCCCCGGGACACCGCAACCCCTGTCGTAAGGGCTCGCACGCGCATGATGGCGTCCACCGTAGAGCGCGCCCTGCGAAAGCCAAACTGTCCGTCCGACAAGTCCGGCCCCACCCGTGTTAGCCGCGCGACGAGGCGGTTTGCAATGACTCTTTCAAAGAGCTTGCCCACCTCGTCGAGCAGCACAATGGGCCGGTCAATTTACACCTTCAGTCACACGTTCGCTTATATTGGCAGTACCTATTCGCATTAAGCAGGTTCCCACAAATTCGAAACGCGTAACGTTACCCAATTCATCGAAGCATTAACTGGAAACGGGCATTATTGTTCGCTTCACCAAGCCTCTTGACGGAGCCGGAGAGAGCTCGATATGATCGTCAAATATTGAATAAAGATATGTGCCCTATATCGGTCCAAGTACTACGACGGACTTTACGACGAATGGATACTCGTATATCTTTAGGGATAATATTAGATTAATAAACGTTCCTTTTATAGCGTTGGAAATCGAAACATCAAAGAAACGTTGATGGTATATTGTCATGTTCAATGGGTATCTAAAAAGTTATGAAAACAAAAAAAAAGTATGATTTCTGTTTAGGGTACCGTAAAAACCTTACCTTTCCTTAACCCCTCGGTCACCGGGCAGTTTTATTATAACGTAATTGCGTATTTTTACGTAAAATAACCAAAAAACTTTTTCACGTATGTTCCAGGAAAAACAAAGATATAGAGACCAAAAATTTCACCCGAATAAATTTCGTACACCCATGCACATTACGACAATTAAGTTTTCAAGGTCATTAATATTGTACAACCGTATACGTGTACCTACAACCGGCGCTTGAGGAGTAACCTTTAAAAAGCTGGAATGATAGCTAGATAGCTAAAATTTTCACAAATAATGTATTTCTGTTGCCACTATAACAACAAAAAAACAGAATAAAATAAATATTTAAGTGGGGCTCCGATACAACAAACGGGATTTTCTTGTCATTCTTTACTACGGACGGTACGGAACCAATCATGCGCGAGTCCAACTCGTCCTTGTCAATTTTTTTTAGATTCATTGTTATTAATGTACTCTTCCACTATATGACAATAAGTGCATAGAGACATGGAAAAGAAATAAAAAACATCGACGCTCTACGTTGTTTCAAACGCTATTTAAGAAAATATTTAGTTGAATGGGAACCTAAAAGCTATGAAAACAAACCAGATTTTTTCAATTGTAACAACAGTTTAAATGGCAGATTTAGATTAAATTGTATGCTTACATAGTGACCGCTCTGTTCGGTTTCAATGCTTTATTGACGCTGCAGACCAATATTTGTGTGTGCGGAATCAATCGCTGCCGTTCATGGATTGTTT
Source organism: Mythimna lalbum (assembly GCA_949319445.1). Lineage (NCBI taxonomy): Eukaryota > Metazoa > Arthropoda > Insecta > Lepidoptera > Noctuidae > Mythimna > Mythimna lalbum. The sequence continues at coordinate 14,678,637 of OX439346.1, read as the reverse complement.
GCTGGGTTTCTCACAAGCGGCTCTAGTTTAACACAAGCTTACATTATATATTAACGATAGATTTTATTATTATATACAGTTACGCAAATACATAACAAAACCGAGATATATACCCAAATATTTCAATAAGTGAATAAAAAATATCTGCAATTTTGAAATTTTCTGATAATACATGTATTCCTCAATATTTCACTTAGTTAATTTGTCTGAAAAAAAAGAATATAGTCGTGCTACCTTTTCTCAACGGTCGATGTGCGACCTGCTTCAACATCCATTTATATACCTAATATTGGTTCTTCGGGTTATGTCGGTCACCTTGGTTCTCTCGCGTTTATTTTCCTGATACGATCACGCAATGAAACTCCGAATATAGCCCTTTACATCGCCCTTTGGGTGACTTTAAGCCTTCTGAAGAGGCTCATTGTGAGCGACGTTCACAGCCATAAGTCATCAGTGGTAACTCGCACTGTTAACAGACATTTTGTCTTCAAAAACTGTGATATGTCAGAGAAAATACTGCACAGCTACTTGAACGCTACCCAGACGATTGACCTCTTTCTCGAAGTTAGATGTAGACCTAACTCGCCCGGATAGTTGCCGTAACTTACTTACAATGCCATTTTTCACGACATGGCAAATCTTCTTTTATGTGTTAAAAGTGAAGCAAATAAGGAGATTCTATCAATTTATTTTTGCCATATTGTTGAATAAGTTATTGCTATTTTCATAAAATTGCAAAAATGGCAGATAACTTTTTTCGCTTCGCACCCTTCGATGTACTATAATAGTCAACGACGAAAAACACGATGACAAAAAAAGCCTTCCGGTTACTGCGAGTGCTAAAGGAAATATTTAATAACTCTTTGATTGTAATTAGAAAGACATTAAGTATAACTTTTTAGCAACAATTTAAATAATAAGTTTAGTAAACAAACTGTCCTTCTTCCGCAAATATTTTGAAGAAACGCAAACGAGAAACCTATGAAAAGAGCAGATGCAAAAAAACACAGACGGCCACAATCTCATAATGAGAAAGAGCTGGTTGAACATTAATTAACTAACTCGCGACCAGTAGGTACTTGCAGATCAAAGTGAAGTATGAAGGAAGAAGACTCACAACTTCATACATATGAAACAGTCATAGGTACATATGAACATGGCCGTTCATATTCGCTGGATATTTGATCTGTTCGGTAACGTCTTCATATTTTCTCCCTATCTCTCGCATGTATCAGCTTGGAATATATATTCTTTTCTTGGGATACGATCGCGAGTGCCCGGATCTAATTTAGAACGATTGATGTGGCGCTAGGGAAGGGTGTCCTAACCTAACCGCCCGGGCCACAATTAGTCTATAACACTTAATTGCATCGATATTTCTTCACAAACAATCGATCGTGAAATGAATGTCTGTCAGAAGAATTGTTAAAGAATTATAGAAAAAATATATAAAGGATTTTATCTTTTCGTTTTAGAGCATTATTATTACAAAACAAATTATCAATAAACGAAATAGAAATACAATAAAAGTAAACAGACAAGTCTATTTGGAATACAATCAAATGGCATAAACTTTTACATGTTTAGGATTGATATTTTTTTTTTAATTGCAATTATAGCAAATACACAAACTATGGCAAAAAAAAATATAATACACGAAGGTGCTGCACTATATAATAAATTGCCAAATAATATGAAAAATGCAAAAAAAGTATGTCAATATTTAAAAACATATTTAAAATTAGACATTTTTAACAAACCCAGCGCACCTTAGTATATGCTGCTTCCAGTTGTTCGTACTCCGTGTATGTTTACGATTTGACTATGACTATATTTTCGACTACCCTACACTTTTTGATTACTTCTCATTACATTGTAATTAAGTCAAAACTGTATCTGTACGCTACTAAATAACGTTTGTAAATTAGTTTTTAAGTTCTCATGTAAGTGAATTGTAAATTCTTATGGGAAAAAAATATATTATTTAAGAAAAAATTGTATGAATGGTTATCGATGAATAACTTTTATTGTGTTCAAGAATTCACTGAAAAAAAATTGTTAATTTAAATTTAATTTACTTAAGCTAAAGATTTGCATGCTATTACATAGCGAAACATGTTTGTTCCTATATACCTTTTTTACCACCTTTTATACCATGTTTTTTAGCAAATAAATATATTATTATTATTATTATTTTTATATATTTATTTATCTCAGGACCCTAAGGTCCTGGACCTTTGGAAGGCGTACGAGGAGCCGAAACCAACTCGCAGAGGCCCTTTTAGATGCTTTTAATGATGGATTGTGGTACCAACCGGCGATTATTATTATTATTATTATATCTCAAACCAAGTAAATAAAGATAGTTTTCTTAAACTCTTGCTTTTTTAACCGACTTCGAAAAGGAGGAGGTTCTATGTTCGGCTGAATGTAAGTTTTTTTTTTTTATGTATGTTCACCGATATTTCGGTCAATTGTGGACCGATATTGAATTTTTTTTTTTTTTTTATTGAAAGGTTATGCTTCCAAGTTGGTCCCATAGAAATATTGTTATGATCTGATCATGAACTTCGAAGATATGGAACAGAACTCCTCATAGAATCATAGAAGAATTGTCGTAACAAGTAAAATTGCTTTGTTTATAACGTGTAGTCGATGACTGACTGAAAGAAAAGGGGGAGGGGAAAGGAGGAGGGGGTAAATTCATGTAATATAGCCGTATGTGGGATTATAAGAATCGTTATGAGATGCACTCTGGCTATAAGGTAATTTATGTTTAGCTGAAGGGTAGGTACTTTTTAGTGGTGCTACCATAACTAAAAAGTGAAAAATAAAAACACTTTTTACAAAAAAAATTAAACCGACTTCAAAAAGTACAAAATAACTTTAATTTCGGAAGTCGGTGTTAAATATCGAAGAGACAAGATTAGGTAGATATTACTTCCGAAATTAAAGTTATTTTGCACTTTTTGAAGTCGGTTTAATTTTTTTTGTAAAAAGTTTTTTATTTTTGTGTAAAATGTCAATAGGGCAGACTTTGGCATTGTACTCGGCCGGTATTCTGTACAGAGGGGAATATTTGCCCTGATTAGTAATTTTGCTTTGACGCAAGCGAAACAAGTAACATCTAAAACATCTAAAATGTTTTGACTATGAATAAATAAATGATCTTTATTTTGTAAATAGGTTTTAAAAAAACACTTTTACACGTCAATTTTGTTTTCAGTCAGTTTTAACGAGATGAGGCCGGTGTTTCCTAGCTGACTACTCTGAGAAGAAACACCGAAACAAACTCAGGGGTCAAAGTCTCTTTTAAAGTCCATACAGTAAACATGTAATGGTCAAATCATATGAGAACCATGCAGACCAGTGTCTCAGATGGCCTTTTGAGGAAAGAACCACACAGATTTGAGAGGACCTGTCCAGTCAGTGCAAGCATTTGTCAGTATTCGTGTAGCTCAAACTTAGGACTACCAAGGAGCTCAACGACTTGACGAACAATACCAAAGATAGGACATTTGGGTAGGCCACGTCAAATACTCAAAACTGCCAAACATCATATAAAAATACAGAAAAGAAAAAAGTAATCCACATAGTTCCCACATTCACAATAATAAAATACTAGTATTTACAAAATGTAACACTCGACACATATAAAATAAAATAAAAAATATTATTATCAATATTTATCAAATCATTAAAATATTATCAAATTAAAATAAAATAAAGAACCTTCTAAGTTCTAAGTCTAATTGTAAAATAAAGTTTTAAACAAGAATCATCAAATGTCAAAATGTAAATAAAAATAATCATTATAATATATATAGTAGTAATCAGAAAATACTTATATAACAACTAATATAGACAGTACTGGAGCAGATCAATCCCAAGCTGTTTTGTCTTCAAGATACTCTTTTACAGTATAAAAAGCCTTCTGACAAAGTTTCCGCTTTACAAATGATTTAAACTTATTCAGGCTAAGTTCTTGAATGTGACTGGGAAGTTTATTATAAAAGTGTATACATTGGCATCTAAATGAGCCTCCTATTTTTTTGAGCCTGGTTGCAGGAACTACAAATTTGTGTTTGTTCCTAGTATTTACACTATGGATATCACTATATTTTTTAAACATGTTTTTGTTTTTATGAACATACAAAATATTGTCATAGATATACTGAGAAGGTACAGTCAAAATATTAATATTTTTAAATTTATCTCTGAGCGAGTATCTGGGACTCAATTTATAAATTGCACGAATAGCCCTTTTCTGCAAAACAAAAATTGACTGGATATCGGCGGCATTTCCCCACAATAAAATGCCGTATGACATAACACTATGAAAATAGCTGAAATAAACTAAACGAGCTGTTTCTAAGTCAGTTAAATTTCGAATTTTTCTAACAGCATATGCTGCAGAGCTAAGTTTTTTAGATAATTTATCAATATGTGGGCCCCACTGAAGCTTAGAATCTAGAGTTATGCCCAAAAACACTGTAGTGTCTTCAGGTCTCAACTCTTTACCCTTTATTTGTACACTAGTTTCCACTTGTCTAACATGTGGCATCGTAAATTTAATACATTTAGTTTTTTTTTCATTAAGGAGAAGGTTATTGACATTAAACCAGTGTACTATTTTAGAAAGAGCTATATTTATATCGTCAGTATCTGATTGCTGACGTTTGAGTTTAAACAAAAGGGAAGTATCGTCGGCAAACAACACTATATCATGGTTATCCTTTATCAGGTAAGGTAAATCATTTATATAAATTAGAAATAAAAATGGTCCAAGAATTGAGCCCTGGGGGACACCCATTGTTACTATAGACCCGGGTGATCTTTTCCCATTCACGTCAACTCTCTGAATCCTATCACTTAGATAAGAAGTAAGAAGATCCAAAGAGGAGTTCCGAATTCCGTAATAGCGGAGCTTCCTGACTAAAGTTTCATGGAGAACACAATCGAACGCCTTGGACAAATCACAAAAAATGCCCAGAGCATCGCATTTGTCTTCCCATGCATTATAGACATGTCCCAAAAGTTCAACGCCGGCGTCGGCTGTTGAACGACCCCTTGTAAAACCGAATTGCTTAGTATGTAACAATTTATGTCTATTAAAAAATCTTTGTAATTGTTCTAAAATAAGTTTCTCAAATATTTTACTAAAAGTGGGTAGCACTGAAATGGGCCTATAATTAGTAGGGTCAGTTGTACTACCCGTTTTAAACAATGGTATTATTTTACTATACTTCATTAAGTCAGGAAACTCACCACAATCAATACAACTGTTAAAAATAAGTGCTAGACTAGGAGCTACTACGTTGATAATCGATTTTACAACATCCACAGAATTTCCCCATAAATCTGTAGTCTTTTTTACATTTAAAGTGTTAAAGGTTTTAATTATATCTAAATAAGTCACATGTTCGAAATTACAATTGAAGTCGCAAACTTTCACATTTTCTTTAAGCAGAGACTCTGCAGCAGAGGGTGATGAGTTAAGAGATTTTGTAGTTAATATGGGGATCTCCGAAAAGAAGTTTTCAAAAGCCGCGGCAACCTGAGTGTCCGATTTAATCACATTGTCATCAATTACAAGGCTTAAGTCACTACAAGGTCTTGTGGACCTTCCAGTCTCATTATTTATAATATTCCAAGTCGTTTTAATGATATTATTACTATTTTTAATTTTAGAACTCAAATAACGCGACTTTGCAACAGAGCATACTTTTTTAAATAATTTGGAATAATTTCTAACATATAAACTAAATTCATCAGTGTTAACATAAATCTTTTCATCATACAACTCATAAAGCCGAGTTCTACTTTTATGAATACCAATGGTAGCCCATTCACTAAAAGATACGTTACTATTGACGGAAATGGTCTTAGGTATAAAGGTGGAATCAAAATGTGGGTGGAATGCGTAAGTTTATCCAACTATATATATATATACTAGCTTTCCACCCGCGGCTTCGCCCGCGTGGTCTACAGTTTATATCGCGCGGGCAGAGACCCGTGCTCACCAGAGGAATTATAGGTAGCCTGTGTTATTCCAGTGTCTCTTCTACCTACCTACCAAATTTGATCAAAATCCGTTCAGTAGTTTTTGCGTGAAAGCGTAACAGACAGACAGACAGAATTACTTTCGCATTTACAATATTATAGTAGGGATTAGTAGGGATAGTAGGGATATATACTCTAGCCGATTTCGGCTACACGGTAACTGGTTTCTGAATCTGGATTCTGTGCAACTACGGGTTGTGCTCTGATGTGACTAATATAACCTATCTTTGCTGTAAAGGTGCGTGCACAGTGTGGACATAATAAAACACCATTGTTGTATAAGTATTGGATGTTAGAGGGCTGCTTATTCCTGTCTTATGTTGGTCTTCAAAGGTATAGACGATTTGTTTAATTAAACGTCTTCAACCAAATCTATCCTTGGCTGCCTCCTCCCAGCGAGAGGGTACTATATTGAATTTCTTCACAATTATGTCTTACGTCCTTATTCCTGAGGAACTTATTACACATACTTAGACATTATTGTTACACAGTTTTTGATCACGAGCTTCCACAGCGATCGATAGATGGCGTTGTACGTTTTTCTGAATCGCGATATTAAGATTTTCCGCGAATTAGCTATAAGGTTTCGACAAATATTTTTTTTTTGTACTCGCATTGACAACAATATTGGTTCTTGGTTCTATTTATAATCCGAATTCTTAGGGCAGTGAAGTGCTTAAACACAGTGATGTCGAATTAGAAGTGGAAGCTTGTGAGGAGTCAGACACTTCAAAGTCGGCTACAACAACAAACTATTTATATATTTAATTATATTTGGATTAAGACTTCACACATTATGTTTTTTTGCTTCCTACACACTATTGTCTACTTTTCTTTTTCATTTCTCCTTTCGCAGGTCTGCTGGAAGAAATTTCTTTGGAAATAAGCAGTACCTTAGTACGAATGTCTCTTACGTATTATCTTTTTTTTTGTTTTTTGTGTGTACATAAATAGTAAAATAAATAAATAAGCGATAAAACCACATAATTAATAGACAATAGAAAAATGTTGAAGCAGAACAACAAAAAATATAGAAATTTGAAAAACATTAGAAATTTTGACAGCAACGTGATCATAATTATCGGCTTTAATTATTACGCAAGTAAGACTTGCGAAATAGAGAATCACTAAGAGAAATGCTTGGATTTCTGACCTTAAAAATGAAAATGGGACAAAACAAGGTCATTTTAGCAAAATTTACAGATATTGTCATAAAATTATCTAAAAACCTTTATCGCCTCAGTTACATCATTTATTACTGTTCCAACTTTGTTCATTTCACAGTTCCTATGAGATACAACGGGTTCCTCGCGAGATAAAATATAATAAAAAGCCTGAGACGGAAGGAATAATCACAAAAGTTTTAAAACTAGGGCGAAACGGTCCTGTTTCTCACATAACGTCGTTTTTCAACATTCAAGACCATCTTAAACACAAGTCAAATTGCTTCAGAAAAGTGCCGTTCAAACATTTATTTGACTTCACAAAAAACTGGCCAACGTGAGTCGAAACCGCATAGAGAGGGTTCCGTAGTACAATATTAAAATCGAACACAAACCACCGATAAAATAACGTTTCTTGTACGGGAATCCCCTTTATTTTCCAATTTTATTATTTGCTACCTAATTAGAGCAGTGGTGGCCGTGTGGTAACGGTCCTGACTTACGAGTTGTAGGTCGTGGGTTCAAACCCGGCCAAGAGCATTACTTTGTTTAATTTATTTCATCACCACTGCTCTCAAAACGATGAGGGAAAACATCGTGAGGAAACTGTAATTTGTTTCATCACCACTGCTCTCAAAACGATGAAGGAAAACATCGTGAGGCAACCGGCATGTTCTAGAACCAAAAATTCGAAAACATATGACTTGATGTCATATGTTTTCGAATTTTTGGTTCAACTATATCTAATAAATAAAAATCTAAATCCAACCGCATTGGGCCCGCGTGGTCTATTACCTCTCTATAGAAGGCCTGAGTCCCAACAATGGGAACATTATAAGGCCGACTATGCTACCTAATTCAATTAGGATTAACGGAAACATCTCGGTTGATTAGCAAACACTTGGTTAGCGATGCGTTACACATTATGTTATTAACTCGAGAACTAATTAACTATTACTGTCACTAGGTATTGAGTAGTACGTACTTAGTTTATGTTAGTAAATACAGACTTTTATAGCAGTGTAATATTTAGTTAAATAAAATTAATTTATTTGATATAGCTCAATATTGAGCCATTGATTGGCGGCCTAATAGGGCCGATACCCGCTGGGGCCTCAGGAATTTCTAAAAGAGTTCCTGTGGTCTAGAACACGAAAGGCATTTGACGGATACAGGTGGATTTTGTCAGTAACAGTCACACATATACACTTTAAATATGTCACCCTTTTCCACAAAAAAATAGATATTTTCCACAAAAAAATAGATATTTAGTCGATAAAACAATTTCAGAAACAATTCCATAATTGGTTTTACCCAAGTTTTACCATAGGTACTATTTCAATTTTAAAAAGGTTTTTGTTGTAAATTGGAATTGTATTTATGTCGAATTTATTGAATGGACAGAATGGAAAAAAAACCGTTTTGCGCCGACCCCAAATAAAACGGGATAGGGGCAGGAATATAATGATTTATATCGAATTTATTATTATTATATGTAATGTAAGTTACGTTACGTTAACTTACTTTTTAAAAAAATATGAGTTAGACGACTCTTAAAATTTTGTTAAATAAATAAAATAAAAAAGTTAATTATTCTACTATTTTGGAAGACAGTTTTTCTTTATTCATTAACGATAAAATTGAACGTTTTAACTACATTTCGGAAAGACTTTCCAAAATTAACCTACATTCGGCTTTCACCCTCATACGATATTGTTGTTTTGCACCAAATTTTATGTATTTTCTTCGCTCATCTCCTTTATGGAAACAACCACATCTTTTGGACAAAATTGATCAAACTATTCGATACGCATTAACGTCCATTTTAAATGTGGCCCTGAATGACCGAGCGTGGATACAAGCCACCCTACCCATCCGTTTTGGTGGGCTCGGCATTCGCAAAATTTCTAGTGTAAGTCTACCGGCGTTCCTGTCTTCGGTTCACAGCACTCAACAGTTAACCAAAAAAATCTTAACTCCATCATTGGTTAACTATGAGGTGCCGTGCTTGACCGACGCCGTGGACGCCTGGAAAGTGGCTTGCCCGGATAAGGCGTTGCCCGAGAGTCCATTTTCCCAGAGACAGTGGGATGAGCCGCTCTGCAGGTTGGTACGGAATAATCTCATAAACACGTCCACCAATACTGCTGAGCGTGCCCGCCTACTGGCTGTGGGTGAATGGGAGTCGGGTCTCTGGCTACAGGCTCTACCTTCACCTAACATAGGTACTATGTTGAGTGACTCCACCTTCCGGATCGCTACATGCCTACGTCTGGGTGCTCCTAGTGGAGCTCCACATCGTTGTCAGTGCGGCGAAGCAGTCGACCGCCTCGGACACCATGGCCTATCCTGCAGTAGAAGCGCCGGTCGGATAGCACGACATGCCAGTATTAATGACATCATCCGTCGAGCTCTTGTCGCCGCCGGGGTGCCAGCTGTTTTAGAACCCAATGGCTTGGCACGCGACGATGGGAAGAGGCCAGACGGGATGACCATAATGCCTTGGAAGTTGGGTAGGCCTTTGGTGTGGGATGCAACATGTGTCGACACCCTTGCGCCATCCCATCTTCTTAGTACGGCGGGCTGTGCTGGTGCGGCTGCTGCAGGTGCAGAAAACCTCAAACGGCGTAAATATAATAACCTCATCGGAAGTTATATGTTTGAGCCGTTTGGGGTTGAAACACTAGGGCCATGGGGTCCGAGCGCTCATCGAGTTGTTCGAGATATTAGCAAACAGTTGGTCGACTCTTCGCGTGACCAGAGGGCTGGGCTTTTCTTCGGTCAACGAATCAGCATTGCCATCCAGCGTGGCAATGCTGCCAGCGTTCTGGGCACATTTCCCATTGACATCGATGTGGACGAATTTTTTGATGCCCTATAAGTTCCTTTTGTTTTTTACTCGTTTGTATATATTTTTTCTTTAAGTTTGTATATATACCTATTAGTTTATAATATTTAATAATTAAGATGTGTTTTCTACTACACGACTATAAAATTTGTTTTAAAATTTATATTACCTACAACATTCACATTGTTCTTAACACAGAACACAGGTAATTTCTTCTGTTCTGTGGTTTATAAAATTGTTTAGATAAAATTGAAAATAGCTCATTAATAATTTTTTCTGACTTTTTTTATCTTATTGATAGGCTCGCTTTTGCTATGTTTTCTTTTTAGTTCAGTTCGAGTGCGGTGCTCCTGACTAGACGATAGCCCACTTATTGGAGTGCCCAAAGTGTTCCTACACATGCACTTTGGAGAACCTAACAACCCCATTAACGCCGCTATAAACATGGTAACCTACAGGGTCCAAAAGCTGCTTTGAGAGAAAGGAAAACCATCGATACGAAAGAAGAAGAAGAAGTTCGGAATAATGCAAGCATGCAGCAATTTAATTTATTGAGATCTGAAGTTTAAGCAGTAGTGGAGTAGAATTTTGTTAGATGTGCATAAATAATTATTATATCATATATTATGTAGTCGTAACTATCCATAATGGAAACCTAAAGTAATTTAATTGGCAATAACTTCCATAGTAACAGAAGTTTATTGAGAGTTATGAACAACTATGACATGCGTGTATTATGAATATGATATGCCTACACGTGTATACGCCCCCGGGACCGCTCGTTAAAACTTTACGGTTGATCTGATCCGTATCCACTAATGATGAACAGCATCGAACTGAACACGCATTTATTGTGGAAAAATATCATTCGCTTCTAGTTTTTCCAAATATGAAGATTTTTAATCATCATACCTACTATATTTTTTTTTAATAGGATGTTGGCGTACATCGAAGACGCCAATTATAATAATACCAACTATAAAATATTAAAAAAACACTAATAGAAAGTTCTTTGCTCGCATAACTCGAGAAAATGGAGAGAACAGTAGAATTTTTCTCTGTGCAATAGATGGCATCGAAACCCGTACGAAACTGGGCCAGGTCACTATTCAATACATAAGAAAGAATACCATAAAAAAAACTCGAGCTCCTAGCTTACGCAACCCGTAATTTCTTTCCTACTGCGGACATTATATATGGGACAGAAAAAACAAACGGACCGTCTTTCCATTATTCGATTTCCTTTCACTTCTACATAAATTACAAAATAAATTAACCCTTCAGATACCGTCAATTAGAGACACAATAGTAAGACAATAGATGCGCGGCCACCGGGTATCGCTTGGGGATTCATGAATTAATACCGCGTTTTTAAATACTTCCGAATTTTCCTTGTGGGGGTAAGTGGAGCCCACGGAGTAAGTATACAAGAGGAGGCGGCCTAAACAACTGTGCACTGTGACTCTCAAGTGAGTCCTGACGTCATCACGGTGGGCGTGGCTTAAATCAGTGTATTGTTGGCGTTCGTCCTGTGCACAACTTTGTAAACCTAATTATGTGGCATCATATTCGCGATAGAAAAACAAAAAAAATAAGTGTTGTATTTTATCTTGTAAAAACTACTTGGATAGACGTTCTGATGCTATGGATGCCATCACATTTCATTTGTAACTTATTTAAGGCATAATTTATTAAAATACTTCTAGAACAATCTCTTAATGTCAGCATTTCCAAATATGATTCTACTCGACATTAGGTGGCGACACTTTGTGTCAAGGGAACTAAATATATTTAGGCACGTAGAGCTCAGTATTAATATATTTTGATAATCATGCGTACTGAAATTTGATCAACATTCATTCCTAAAGGTCCTTTAATCGCCAAAATATTATTTTTGTAGTTTTTATATAATTTTGTAAACAGGTCGCCATCTATCGTCAAATAGCAAAAATACAGGGTAGTATTTAGAAGCCAATTATTTTACCGAATGTCCCACGGCTTATGAACTTGTAAATACGAGTATAATACTTATATTTCTTTAATATATGATTTGGTCGACCAAATTGTTTTTTAATTACCTCACATTTGGTGTAAAAAGTAGAGTGTGTAACACGGGGATAACGCTGTCTTTGTCTTGGGCGGCTTGAATTCCTCACTTCACTCTGGTTTCTTTATAATCTCCCTCTCAATGCTCGGGAGTTCATTATATAAATCCCTCACTGACGTTCGGGATTAAAATCAGCAACCTTCGTTTCGTTCGGAATTCAACATGCCGCCCGCGACTTTAAGACACTGCTTTATCCCCTAGTCACATAATTTACTATTATTGAATGGTTTCGGACGTAAACACATGTTGTTTTTTTAAACTAGCTTTTTAAAAAATCTTGATCATTCTTTCTATCAAAATAAGCCTTTAAAAAAAGTAAAACCTAATAAAAATAGAAAAAAAAAATGTTACAATAAAGAGGTTTTTGATGAATTTTGAATGATCTTCATTCGTCATTCATCAAATAATAGTATTTCAATGAAAAATATACGTATCGGATGGTTTACACTTACACAATTAATTTAAAAAACAGATATCCCTGGTAATTCTGAGTGCGACCCTGTTGCATCCTGCACTTAATAATAATAATAATAATAATAATAAATCATTTATTATCAGGCATCTAGGCCCATAGATATATACCTTACAGACTAACATATATATAGAGTAAACACATCTTGTCGTTAGTAAATAAGACTTAAATCTATGTTAGTAACACTTCACATTGCACTAAGTTCACTTCGTGCTGTTCTGTGGCACCTGTCCGCGGAAGCGACGGAACACCACGCCCTGCGGCCAAAACTCTTCCTTCAACATGAGGGGCAGAAAAGTGTTCGGGACTCGCACCACAAACGCTTTGAAATTGACATTATGGTGCGACTCCAGCAACTGCACCCTCAGCGTGTACTTCGTCTTTTGGCGCACATACTCGTGAGATAGTTACGTAACTACAAAATAAAATCAACAGAACGAGCAAGTAGTTTTGCTATTGACCGGCAGATGGCAAATAAAAAAATGGGCGGAGTCTAACAACCCCTCACCCCGCAAAATTTCACGCTTTTTTGCTTAGGGAAATCTTATTACAACATCTCTTCTATACTTACTCCGTGGTGGAGCCAGATGCCTTAGCACGAGTTTTTTGTGTTAATTTTGTACTAACTCAATCGCGTTAACTTATTGAAACTTAGAAGCGCTATCTTGTGAAAAAAAATGTAAAGCACATTATCCCATATGATTACTATTTTAAGGTTTAAATAGCATAGATGTTTATATTCTGATAGAAAAAATAAGAAAGTTTAATGGTCAAATAAGTAAAAAAATTAAGAAAAGAAAATATAAAAACGTTATATAGAGCATCTAACAATATAATACAGTAAATTGATCTAGAAGCGTTTCATTACATCTCTGACTCCCAACAATATTATCCCATACGATTTGACATAAACAAACGTGCTAAGGCCTGACTATTGCGTCACACAACATATATAACACAATATATCTAAGTGATAGCGAGGCACAATATATACGCAGCGAGAGCGAAGTGTTCAAGCGTGGGCAGAGATTGCAACGGACGCTTTTCACTATATCCAGCGGAGCATGAAAACGCCACCGATAGCGCGGCCCGCACGGCCCGCGTGACGCTAGTGCTACGCGGTACACATAGTGCTGCCGCGATTAGCATACTAACCCCGGGCACGGGAATGTAGTACAAAATATTAGAAATACCTTTTTGACAATATGAACTCGACGTTTATACTGTGGTTCTGGTTAGCAGTCAAACAATAAGCACTGGACCCGCGTGGTACATTACGGGCCATTCCCTCTCCTAGAGAGGAGGCCTAATTCCCAGCAATGGGAACATTAAAAGACTAATTATATTATTTTTGTTTAGCAGTCAGAAGGAAAATTGCAGATCTTTACTGACTAAAACCCATTGTGTTTATTCAGCAGCTTTGTATTCCAGGGCCATGGTAACTCTTTCGAAAATTTTGGCAACCCATAACCCCCACAATTGGCAGTAAACAAAATTGACTGAAGCAGTTTTGAAAATGTTGTTGATCTTTGACATTTTAAATACATATTTATTTATTAACTACATTCGTTCGTCCCACAGCAGGGCAAAAGCCCAAGTTTTTGCAGACATTCCTTATTGCGCCGTCTCGAACCATCTTTCATGGTACGTGTCCAAATAGTCTCGCCAGCTCTTTCGGACGAATTAATTTAAAAAATATATATTACTGCGTTATGGCGTAGTACGCCCCCGGCTACAGTGTCGTCGGAAATAAAAAGGACAATTACGATTGATTGTCTGATAACTTTGTCTGATATATTATACCATAGAGCGGTCACAAAACAGATAGCTATCGTGTTTCAGTACAGGATTCTTAGATTAAATCAAAACAGCGGAAGATAGGTAACCCGCTTCTAGCGCATATACTGCTGAATTTATCCTGATTTCACTCATTCACATAAACAGGTGTGTTACGTAAAATAGTACATTGATACACTAGGGGTGAAAGTTACTTATTTCGTCCCGAGAAGAAGTTGGCGGCCGAGCGCAGCGAGGTCGCTAATTCAAGGGACTAAATAAGTAACTTTAATCCCGAGGTAAGCATTGTGCTTTTTATTACGAATACAAGAAGATAGACCTAGTTTTTTTTTAAATAATTTGACAGCTGTTAGTTGAAAGTATAACTCCCTAGGGATGAAAAGTGTGATACTTTTCAGCCCGCTCTTCAGGCAACTTCAGACCTACTTTCAGAGTATGAGTAATGAAAATATTATTTTTTATTTTAAGTGGGATAAAGGTTATAAAAATACGAGTACCTTCATGTGCTTTTATGCATTGTAAAAATCCTATATAAACAAAAAAACAAATCATTAGGAATCACATTTCACTCGTGCATGTAGTTGTGCACAGAGTCCAGGTTTTCTGATTGCAATGTTAGCGCGTAACGTGTCTTTCCTTATAATATATCAATGTCGAAATTTCATTCGTATTATTTCATCAATTAAAAAAGATAAACAATTATGAAATAAACTAACCATTTATTTTTAATACGAATAATTTATAGAATAGAATAGAATAGAATAACATTTATTCGGAGCAAGCAACACAAAATACCACAACATAAAAAATAATAAACCAACAAGAAAAATAAAAAAAAAATAAGAGTACAGAAATACAATACAGTTACATTAAATGTGCCTGAACCGAAAGGGCCACCAACTCAGCAATTATTCGATTAAATTACATGACTGTTGAGCGTATGGAGTTCTAATCAGTCAAAAAGTAGTATTAGGATTTTCTATAAAGAATTAGGTACTCTGTAGCTGTCCGGGGCTTATAAATTGGTGGAGTTACACCCCCGTGTCTCGGAAAGCACGTAAAACCATTGAAGCTGCTGCACCCAGTAACTCCTCGGCTTACGCACACACTTGAGTATCTAAATAATCTTCTTTGAGATTAGCCAATATCATCGAAATTTTGTCGGAAGGATTATTCATTGTTCAATAAACTCATTTAATATAGAATCACTATGAATAAGCAATAGTACAATATACTATCAAAAAGGTAAAGGAAAATATTACGAGAAAACGCCGCATCTACCGACGTTCACTGGGTTCGTGTGGTTGAAATCACAGCCCGACTCACGCTCCTAGAAAGGTTGATATTATACTAATCAATACCAGACTAATAAATAAATAAATAATATATTCCACAACCATCACACAACGCCGTCTAGTCCCAAGCTAAGCAGAGCTTGTGTTACGGGTACTAGACAACTGATAAACATACTTATATATTCCTAAATACATACATATTATAGATAAATTACACCCAGACACCAAATGATCATGCTCATCACGTAAACATTTGTCCTGGGTGGGAATCGAACCCACGACCTCCGGCATAGCAGCCACTAACCACTAGACCAACAGGCCAGTCAAACTACACTAGCTTGTGCTAGCGGCTTCACCCTAAAAAAGGTTTCTCCATACAAACGTTCTATTCGATTTCTATCTATCTATAATCCCGTACCTCGCGTACGTTAGTTTCCCGTAACAAGGCATCACTAAACGGTTCACCCAACAAGTTATGCCACTGCGCTGCGCTTTTTGTTTTGTGATACACTAGTCCTTGTTCCATCTGCATGCTCCTCGCGTTTCGCCTATAAATTCACTGAATATAACATATTCGAACTAGTAAAGTATTGAATAAAAAAAAAGAGTTCCAAAATGGTATATTGTTTTGCCAGTTTTGTTATGTTCCGGTTGAAATACGAAATAGAGGGTTTTACAATGTGGTTTTAAAGGTTGGTTTTTTCATGAAAAATGGCCGGACTTCATGGCACGTGACGCATGTGTTGTGGTTACCTGTCGGTTGGTGTTCAGTACTGACAGCACAAAATATATCGTTCATGGAAAATTCTGCTCTGCTTGATGGAATGCATTTATCTAGAAATATGTGAATGGGAATGAACCTATCCTTTCAAATTAGTTAGAGGACTTATTACAACAGTACCCCTAGCCAAGTTGATAATCTGCAATAGTTAACGCTTGTAGAAAGCTTCAACTGTATGGGAATGACGTCATCTCAACGCTTAGTCACGTGGTCAGAACCAAAGAATTGGTTGCGTGGCCAACTCGAAGCGTTCGACACAAGCGAAACGATTGTAACTTGGCTAGAGGGGCTGTTTTTTTTATTAATTTTGAGGTTGGAAATCATCCAATGACTTATCCGTTCCACCCCTGAGTCCTTCAGTGGCCCTTTGCGTTCTAGGAATATGGGTTCCTTTTCAGATATTCTCCGAGACCTTTTTTCAAAATCATCTTATGACAACCCCCGCTCTTGGGTGGAGCGGGACATAGTGTCAGACTCTTACTGGCTAAAAACCCACCCCGTTCCTTCTAGCCTCTTCGTACCGGAACTCGAGTTTCCTTTCGGATAACCCTGGCCCCGAACCCTCCTGTTGCTGACAACTCCTTGAGGCGCGCGGGAACAGCGCGCGCCGTCGATGTCTTGGGCTTGGTCCGGACAGTTACCGGACGATCGGACAGCGAGCTACCCATGGCTCGCCGTCGGCAAGCCCGCGTCTACGGTAGCCGGAAATCGGGATCGGAATCCCAGCGGCGGTGGCGAGGGCACCATTGCCTGATGCGGTCGGCCTCCTCCTTTGCTAGCATTACTGCTTCGCAGAAAGAGGCGACCGCCTGCCATTCCTCCTCGCTCCGGACTTTGGCCTCAACCAAAGCCCGGCGCGAAAGTTCTCCGCCGCCGATCGCCCCCACGAGAGCACGGTGATGCTCCGCCCAGGCAGGGCACACCTCGACTGTGTGCTCCACCGTGACCTCCGGGTGTTCCGCACAGTGGCGACACCCGGGCGTCTACTACGCTTTAATCCGTTACAGGTACCTCCCGAACGTGCCATGTTCGGTGAGGACCTGCGTAATGAGGAAGGTAAGGACGCCGTGAGGTCTTTCCAGCCACGCCTCAAAGAGGGGACTTACCGCCATAATTTAATTATGTTTTTATTAACGCTATTAGTGATATTTACGAGTATCACTAATTGCGATACTCGTAGGAACGATATAAATGACCTAAAAACAAAATACGATTTTCACCATAACTCTATTTTTGAACGAATGGTAAGCTTTAATCCTAATGTTTCCTATTGAAACATTTCATAATTACACCACATAAAAAGTATAACAAAACAAAAATAGAACAAAGCTAAATATAGCTTCGTTATAAATCCTATTCATAAACACGCGTACGCTCATGTATCTATTTATATCGGCATTATGTTGCGAGAGGCTGAATTTATGTTAGAATTAACTGCCTCCCGGGAACTGGTTGGTGGGTCAAGCTCGTTCAAGCTTCAATTTTGCATCCCGTTTAGACATTAAGGTGTGAGGGCGTAACTTAGCCAAGTGGACCACCTGAGCTCGTCGTTTCTTAACCCAGTAAATAATAGCCTGGATTAAATAGTAATAGAACTGCCCTGGAGTACGCCCTCAGTCGGTAGAATATTAATTTTCCGGACAATGGGTTAATGGAAAATTATGCATTGACTTGTGTATTGAGGTATGCCTTTCTTGGGTCCCGATTCATTGTGCTCCTTGGTTTGTTATGTGAATATAGAAGGTGTGGGTGAATAGTGGCGTTAACTATGCAGCATCTGGTTTGATCCTGAACATCCATGATTATGTATCTTGTTGGTTTATAATATTATTAACGTATGCCCAGCGTGTACAAAAAAATAAAAAAGAGATTTTTTTTTTTGGTTATAAAAAAAATACAACAAAAATATAAAAACTTTTTTTATTTTTTTATCATCGTAATTCGTCTTTCCAATGAAACCGGTACCAGTTTGAACCACATCAGTTGGATGGTTTCAAAGTCTATAACGCATACGAGTAGACACATTTTTTTTGTTTTTTTTTTTTAATATAGATTACTAGCTTTTACCCGCGGCTTCACCCGCGTTTATTAATTTACTTTAATTTCTCTCCCCTTTTTCCTCTTTTTCCCCCTTTTATCACTTTAAAAAAAAATTAACCTATGTCCGTCTCCAGGGTCCTAACTATCTCTGTACCAAAATTCATCAAAATCGGTTTTGCCGTTTATGCGTGAAGACGTAACAAATAAAAACAAACAAACTCACTTTCGCTTTTATAATATTAGTAAGGATTTATTTATATACCAACCAACAACTATTTACAAACAAAACAAAAACAAAATATCATAGAAAAAGGTAAAGTTACTAAAATATGTGATTTAAATTAAATAATGCAATCAAAGAGTCCACAGCAGTACTAGATAAGTAATAAAACTTTGATGCTTATAAATCCGAGACCTAAGAATACCCTGAAACACATCAACTATTTAACTTCCTTACAACTTCGAAGAACTGAAGAACATCTAAGTTTTACTCAGCTCAGAAGCTCATTGCTAAGTGGGGATAATAGTATAACTAAGTCCTGCAAATCTCCGTTGAAAAGGGAAGATCCTCCGACCAGAGTGTTCTGGTGTCTAGTCCGGGCAACTGCCCGATAGTTGATTTCAGGCTGTTGTATATGTTCTAATACCGTGATGCAGGATTTTGAATTTTAGTTCCTATGAGACGTAGATGTAGCTACAACGATGACGGTGACGTTGATCTCATGATGGAACTCTTCTTGGACTTTTTAACATAGTATATCAATGGGCGTTGAAGCGGATCGCACAACCACTGTTGAGAAAAGGGAACATTATACCTACGCGTACAAAAATCAATACATCCAACCTCCATAAGCATGGGCTTCCGGACGACAAGCAAAGGCTAGCTCGCCGTCCGGGCGTTCGGTAAACGTCCAGACCAAGCTCGAGTCTTCTACGGCACGTGCTTCAAAGAGATGTCAGTAAAACCGTAGATTCCCAGCAGGGCCGAAGCTTTAGTGGAGCCACGAGTTGACTTCTGAAAGGAGGAAACCCGTGGTCCTAGAACGCAAAGAGCAACCGAAGGAACACAGGTTAGATATTAGTCAGTAAAAGTCTGTCACGCCCTCTCGCTCTACCCTAGAGCAGGAGAAGTCATTAGATGATTTCCCACCACAAAAAAAAATCCGCATACGTTGGGTTTTTTTACCAGTTTTCTAGATGCTACCTGGACGAGTACTTTGACGCTCAAGTGAATTTTGTATATTTACCTCTAAATAGTTAGGTTTAGTACCCACTAATAGTTAGTGAATACTTCAGTTACAAACTGAAGTGGCTGTATAATTACTCCCTAACAAAATAAGCGGCGAGATGGCTACCGAGATTGCTCTTAATAAACTGCGATGACGCAGCGAAGTGAAACGTAATCTCACAGGACGCTGAAATATCACTGATCTGCCCCAAGAATATAAAACTGATACATATACACAGTTATCGTATCGGACGATAAATGATTCAGGGAAGAAAGGGTCTTCCAATGTATTTATGATTTTCCTACGTGTATAAAATTCTGGATCCCCTGACATAAGTAATTCTTTACCGCTCAAATCTATAGCACAATTTCCTATTCGATTCGAAGGATGATAGTCCTATTATATTCACTGTGATACCGGCCTGTCGGATACTTTAGTATCGTTTGATTACTTTGATTACGTATAGTATTATATTAATTCACCATTCCTGCCATTCTTCAGGAAAATTAAATATGGAATTTATAAACAAAAGCATGATACTCGTAGTAGGATTCTCCATACGAACGCTGGAACCCCTTTTCATCCCCTTAGGGGTTGAATTTTGTTAAAGGAACCTCTTTGCAAACCAGCGTTCTAGGTCCAAAGGTTAGCTGGGCGTTTATAAGTCAGTAAGGGAGTTTTTGACAGAATATTCCTGGAGCGTTTTCAACAGTCGTAGCGTGAAACTTGTAGTACGTTTAAAGTCATGAACATTCGGTAAATATTTATCTACCGATTTAAAAAAAAGCAAATAAAATAAAAACCTATTCGGTTTCGCCTGATTCATCCAAAGCAAACGTACTTCCGGGATACTTTTCTATTCTATGGAAATTTCCAAGATCTATATTTGCACTATTTATCAAACTGGGTACGAGGTTTAGGCGTGAATACGTAACAATCGTGACAAACAGACATATTTACACACAAGAGTTGAGTTTGCATATTACTATGGATGCCCGGATGGACTATGTGGACTACTGGTGTCCGAACTAGGGACCAGCGATAGTAGCGACATCTAAAGTGAAAAAGTAGCACTTTTTATCACCATTCATGAGTTCCCTGCGGCCCTCGTGTTTACAACCGTTAGAGCCACATTTACCAGCTACAGCCTGCACACAGGAGACCTAAGCCCGTCGAAACTACAGATCCTTTGTGCAACGCATTATCAACACACCAAAATGCTTCACAACCAAAGTTGTTGCCTTTATTTAAGGCGTATAGTCCCTTGAACAACTGGCCGGAGCTAAATGCACACATACTCGTACTGCCGCAGGTTCCCGCTTAGAGCCCCGCTGACCTTTTAAACCATTTTCTTCTCGAAATATTGATTCATTTACATATGCTATGTACATATGTAAATCAATTAATCTGAAGAACACTTAACCGGCATTTTTTTGTGTAAATATTTCTAAAGATCAAAGCCATTTGAAAGGAATAAGGAAAACAAGCGAAAAATATCATGATCTTAATTTTTTTTTGCAAAAATATTAGTTACCTATACGAAAAATCGTAATTTTTATTTTATTTTATAAACCATTGCTTAACTGATCCCACCAGATGGTAAGCAATTAAGCAGTGATGCAATCGTTGATGGTAAGGTGCACTAGTTTATTAAGAGCCTATTAATATGTTGATAATGTTATACATAAATCAAAAATAAACATATATTTTTTTCAAACCTATAGACTTAGCCGTTCCCAAAGACCAGGCTTCAGATAGTCACGTTTTATGGCATTGCTCGGGATCTAGGACCTTAAGCCCAACGATCCCTGGTAAGTTTGTAGCAGCGATCCTGCTGTAAACAGAATCCCCGCGCCCACAACGATCTTAGGCGGTGATTAATATAGAATATCAGATGAGGGGCGCCACCGCTGATTATAATCGAGCGACTGTCAATCCAGTTGCTATTTCATGACGAGGATTTATGGTGCCACGGCTCGATATCAGCAGTAAATTATTTACCGTCCCTCGATCTCGGCCGGCCCGTGATTAATGCGCGACACTAATGTAAAATGTACTATGATACGACGATCGTAACCATTTTAGGATGTTATTACTAAGAGGATATTGGATATTAAAAATTTAATTTCGCCTCATAATTCCTTGAGCACATATCGTAACAGCAGGTTTTATTTCGGGCGCTGTAAAACCGCTGCAGATATATGGCAACATTAACTGACTTTTAAGCTACGTAGCACCTATTCAATTGCTAATAACGCGTATTCGCGAAACGTGTGATTAATTTTAACAGCTTTCGAGGAAATACGATTATGTCCTGTTGTTTCCCATCATTTATGTACCCGTAATTCACTTTGAGTGAGACAACGGCGGTGGCAACTCCAAAGATATTATTAGAATTATGAGTGAAAGAGCTACCTACATTGTAATGTAGTAAAGGGGAAGAGCGGTTTGTTTAAATGTGCCAAATTTCTTCTACACGGGACAGCCAGATTTATGAAAAATAGTATAGGCTATATTACATCGTGCTACGACCCACAAAAGTAATACCCGACGACGACGACGCGGGAGACAGTTAGTTACTTATACACCTATGTGAACAAAAATAATATAACACGTTGGCACTTATGTTGTTTTGTTTGTATTTCTTTTAATAAAAAAATAAATAAAGTTAACAATTTAAGAGCTCTTTTTTAAAAATGTTGTCGTATTTTAAGGACTATTTCTGCCAATCGATATGAGCAATGTCTTCAGGGAAGTCTTAGACAATTCCCATAAATAATTGTACCTCCCATACTAATTTTGATCAGCTGATGAGAACTTTATACGCAAAATATATAATTTTTTTTTTTTGGTAATTGGCTATGGCTACGTATATAATTATCCTACAAACACTCTCACGTTTATTTTGCCAGGGTCGCACATCCACGACGAAATACTGCATCTTGTCAGCTCGTCTGTCACCTACTTACTTGTATGAAGACGGAAGAACTACGAGATGGAGTACGCCGTCACAAACATACTACCCTGACCCTGGACGCGAAATAATTCGTCGGATCAATCGGATGCGGATGGTTAAAGGCTTGAATCCTATATGCATCTTTCTATCCCACCCTATATATCAGTCAACTGAAGTTAGTAGCTGTACCAATAAAGCCTCAAAAATTATTACACGTTCTTTCATCACACAAGAGCGCTTAATTTATTGTCACCGCTTATCATTCGCAACATGCATTTGGGTCGGACAGTGGCCTAATCTTCACAAAATGTAACGTGTCTGTTGGAGCTGGTGAATGTAGCTGGCCAGCATTATCGCAGCGGAAGCTACGTCACAGTGACAGACGTGCGGCTAGCCACGACACGCCTCGCCCCGGGGACGTTTTAATTAGCCCCTAACAGGCTCCCAACTATCCTGTCCTCTAGCACTACGTAAATGCAGTCTCTGCTATAAAGACAAGTGAGAAATGTTCCTCTGAGAAACTATTTCTACTGTGCAGGGCTGTGAGAATGTTCGAAACAGTTACCGTAGCCCTGGAACGCAATAGGAAATAAAAAGAACCCCTTCAGTCGCCCGGATGTATATATGCGGACAACCTGTACCTAGACCATGACGTTTAAAGTAAGATTGTTTTAATCTTGTTTCAGTGTGGGTAAGAGACAGAGCTATACAAGTTGTCTAGCGCCATCTCTTACCCACACTAAAACAAGATTAAAACAATCTTACTTTGAACTTCATGGTAACCCCGCAGGTAACATTACAAGCTTTGTGATTTTTTATGATAGGTACTGATACGACATTTTTTACATAAAAATACTATACACGTGTCTCGGGTTTCGCATATACTAAAACTAATTTTGTATCAGTCGACTGAAATTAGCTGTAAAAAAAACAGAAATAGCCTTAAAAACTATTACAGGTACTTTCATCATACAAGAGCGTTTAATATTTTGTAACCGCTTATCATTCGCAAGCGATATATCGCACCTTTGGTAGAACAAGGGCATAATTGTAATTGTGTATTAATAGTTTTTAATATTTGTAAACGATACACCTAAAAGAATATAGTATATAGTTTATGTCATACAAAGCAGAACAACCTTAGAACATTATTAACATAGCTAGACCACATTAAGTACAAATAATATCTTAAAATACATCAATTAAAATACATCAATAAAGATAAGTGAGAAATGTTTCTCTGAGATTGATTATAAAAACTGTTTTTAGTGTGCAGGGAAGAGAGAATGTTCGAAAAGGTTATCGTAGTCCTAAAACGCAACGGGAAATTGAAGGAACACACGTAAGTTTTAGTCAGTAAAGGTAACACGCTAGGGTATACCTGACAGCATTGCTTGTACAGGTAAACCAGAGCGTGTATGTTGTACTGTGCAGTTTCTACACAAGCTTACCTGACAGGTATAACTGTACAGACAAACCTGTCAGGTACACCCTAACGTGTATGGCTACCTTAAAAATCCAAGCCTGCACGTACCACCCAGAGCGGAAAACAGGCACACCTCAAAAAAGTCATTTAATGTGCTATGCTGTTTCTGTAACAAAATATATTCCATCATTAACAACTTTTGTGAACTTTTAATAAGTGGTACAGCGTAGCTTAGCCTTTGTTAAATATATCACCAGTGCATATTATGCACTGACAGGTGACAGGTGACAGGACAGAATGGAAGAAAAAAACGTGATGTGCCGACCCCAAGTAAGATGGGATAAGGGCAGGAAGAAGAAGAAGGAGCATAGTATGTAGAGCTTAGGGCTATGCCTGTTTGTGTTCTTGGGTTTGGATCCTAAGTCGGGCAAAAAGTGCTAATGGGTTTTTTCCATTAAGTATTACTCTATAGCTGGCTAGAGTTTGGAGTGAGTTTGGTGTCCCTCGTGACCCTCGTGTCTAGGAAAGCACGTAAAGCCGTGGATCCCGGGCCTGTTCTCACCCCGGTAGTGTCATAATCTTGTCCCATTGGACTATGAAGATAGAACTACATTAGACCGACGCACACCTGTAACACGCCTGATTTGTACGTAGAACGACGTCGCGTGGCGTAGGTCAAGTGTAGCTCTACAAGTCTAGTGTCCATATAAAATGTATGGAGACCAACGCGCCCTAATCGGCGTGTGTGGCACACGTGTGTACAGTATAGTTCTAGCATGATGTCGGGAAAAAAGTCCCCTCCCCCCCCCCCCCCCCGAACATGACAGTAGTGGAACGGACCCTATCACCTGTGTATGTGCACCTAAACACACTCCAGCACATATACAATTGATCACTATTTTTTTTTCTTTACTTTTCTACTTTTTATCTTTATTTTTTGGCTATGTGTACATATATTTATAATGTAAAGAAAGTGTGGAGCCTTCAATTACAGTTATTTCTATCATAAATGAAGACTCCTAAAATTATATGTATTTTTTTTATTTGATAACTAGTGCTTGACTGCAATCCCACCTGATGGTAAGCTGTGATGGAATCGTTGATTCTGAAGCGCACTAGTTTATTAAAAGCCATTCACACATTCCAAGAGTGGAATAGCCAGGCTACAGAACCTGAAAGACACCCAAATTATAATCAGACGGGAAGACCGCGGTAGGCAAATTGTTCCAGTCCAGGCAAATGTTCGATGTACGCGGTATAAATGACGAGACGAAACGCTTAGTCCGGACCATAGAGGTTTCGACAACGTAAGGATGGATACTCGCCGTCGCCGCCGGGTTGTCCGATGGTAGAAATGAGATAGATGGCGGAATCAAGTCATGCAATTACCGCGGACACTCTCTAAATTGCATCGTGTAAAACACCGAAAGGCTGACTACCCTACGCCTTTGAAGATTGGACTTAACCAAATCTGGATCACCAATTAGGTATTTAACTTTTTTTTCTGTTAGCCACCATAATTGAAATTCGGTGGACGAATTATTATTTAATATAAGTCGTAAATTATAGAGGTGTAAGTACATAAATCGATATAAATAATTTATAATAGGTAGGGTTAAACCTCTTCAAAAGTTCTCTCGTACTTCCTGGGCAAAGTTGCAGCAAGATACTTAAAGCAGATAACTAGATGACCCATTCTCCAACTACAAAAGTTCCTTTTCAATTCGAAAAGTTAAAAATTGAACTTCCTAAAAGCAATTCAGAAAAATCTGAAGCCTCGCTGTTCACTGACAGCGAACTTTCGTCACAGATTAAAAAACTTTTAAAGTGTTTCCGACTACTTCTAGACGCGATTTTTTTTTTAAACGCTGAAGAACAGCTTCAAGAAAACAGACGTTTATGGGGTGTAAACAGAAGTGTGCATACAAACGCCTAAGACTTAAGTCCGCCTCTGTACTTTTGTGTGCCTAAAGCATTTAATAAACAAATAATAAATAAATAAATGCGATTCACAACTTGATGGAGTGTGTCCGGAATGAAAATACAAGAATCAATGTTTTTGGACTCTGTAAAACGTACGATATTGGCATTTGTAATACTACCCTTCCTCTCCAATGTCCGATAAAGCTAAACAGTTGTTTGAGTTAGCCTGTAAGTTTTTGTATTTTCTGTACTGGGCGATGTGATCGCTAAGCGACAAAGCCCTTTAATCAAATTTAAAAAAAAATGCGATTCAAATAAGAATGAGAACATCAATTACCTCTATCTGTCAAAATTTAATGTTACTTAGAAAGTATGGTTTGCAAAAAAAGGTAAAAAATAGGAAAATACCGACAAAAATTTCCACCTCTGTGAGGTCCAGAATGATGTACTGGATCCATGATATTCGTTTGTACGTTGATGTCAGAGACAGCCTGTATACAATTACAATAGTTTTATTTTTGCATGGAAACTGTTAAACGCTTCGAAGTACAGACTTGTCTGTGTGTCTGTATAGCGAACACTGTAATATAACAAGTTCCAGAAACTCGACACTATCTCAAATTAAATTTGACAAAGTTATTTTACTTATATCAAAGAGATGCAATTTAAATTGAAGCAATTACCTTCGGGGCTGAAAGCGAAACTTTTCTCTTTGATGCCGAGATATCCTACACTTAATCGTGAACTTACTGCAAATTGTTCTCTGAATAGAAGTTATCTGAAACTAAAAATATTCACGTATTCAATATGTGGGCTAGGTAATAATTTAAAAGTGTTCATAAGGCAGTTTAAATGCATGTCGGGCACTATAAGGTTATATCTCATGCGGCCGCTCTAACCGACTGCACAGTACCTAACTGGCCGTTAAAATGTAAATTTATATTACGATCAATGTTGCAGAACTTTCTATGATCCTTCGGTGTAGATAATTAAAACAAATCACGAACTACCTCATCCACTAACATTAATCGACGTGGAAATCTTAAAAAAACCGAGCAACTGCGAGTGGGACTCGTGTAATGAGGGTTCCGCACAAACTTACAATAACATACATTCAGTCAAAAAAGTATCGGGAATGGATGATTTGTTTATGGTTCCAGATTCAAATTTTTGTTTTTTTGTAGTTGTTAGATTGGCACAACTGTTTTCCATTTTGGCGCGGAGTTTGAGTTGCATCTGTTATTTATATTAAATACAGTGCTGGTTTTAGTAATATCATATATAGTGTGTATTGCGAATTTCATAATGGACAAAAATATCGAACAAAGAGTTTGTCTTAAATTTTGCATCGCCAATGGAATTTCGTGTTCGGAGTCACTGAAAATGTTACAGAAGGCTTACGGTGAATCGACTTTATCAAAAACTCGTGCTTATGAGTGGTTCAAAGCGTTCAAAAGCGGTCGAGATGTGATGGAAGATTTGCCTCGCTCTGGTAGGCCGTCAACGTCTGCAACTGAAGTTAACATCGCAAAAGTGAAGGAAATAGTGACTGAAAATCCCCATTCAACTCTGAGAGAGATAGCCGCCGAACTTTCTGTATCTCACGAGTCGATCCGTACCATTTTAACTAATCATTTGGGTATGAAACATGTTGCTGCTCGGCTAGTCCCAAAAGATCTGAATTTTCTCCAAAAACTCAATCGCATGAAAGTCGCTGAGGACATGCTAGAACGAGTCAGTTCGGACCCAACATTCATGAAACGCATTGTTACTGGTGACAAGACGTGGGTTTACGAGTTTGACATGCATACTAGTCAACAAGCTTCGGAGTGGCGCCTTCCAACTGATCCGAAACCGAAAAAACCACGCCAAAGTCGATCAAAAGTCAAAGTCATGTTGACTGTTTTCTTTGATTATCGCGGTGTTGTGCACTCTGAATTCTTACCAGAAGGTCTAACGGTAAATAAAGAATATTATTTGAGCGTTATGCGGCGTTTAAGAGAGGAAATTCGACGAAAAAGGCCAGATTTGTGGAAAGAAAATTCTTGGATTTTGCACCACGACAATGCGCCTTCGCACAAGGCTATCATTGTGAACGAATTTTTGACCAAACACTCAACAAATACCATCCAGCAACCACCATATTCACCAGATATGGCTCCTGCTGACTTTGTTCTTTTTCCTAAACTCAAATTACCACTTCGTGGCAGCCGTTTTCAATCGATAGAAGACATAAAGGAGAATTCGCGGCGAGAACTGAACTCAATTCAGGAAGCAGCGTTTAAAAAATGTTTTGATGAATGGATTATTCGTTGGCGCAAGTGTATCGTTTCTAAAGGAGCATACTTTGAAGGTGATAAAATAAATTTGGATGAATAACAGACATTTTGTGTATTATTGATCTTTTCCCGGTACTTTCTTGACAGAGTAGTACTAACAGAACATTTTCGTGCGGCGAATCCTGTCAGATTTAAAAACTATTGACACACGTCTTTTGTTTTTTATATGAAAGAAGAAAAATGATTTGATTAATCTCGGTAGAAATAAAGTGATATACTATGTAAGAAAATACATTTTAATTCTGTAACATCCCATTTACACCTATAATACATTCAAACAATTCCCGAATTAAGTTACATTTTTCCGAATAACAAAAAAGTGTTTTTTAACTACTTTACAATTTTCAGATTTCTATACTTGTGCAATGAGACTGCTTCATGCCAAATTTCAATGGGAACTACCCTATGAATTTTGATCCTTTGAGAGTGTTAAAATATACTTTTTTGTGACCTAAATGACCGTTTCTTATTTTTCGTTAACTCAGTAGTCTGATTTTTTCACAGTCTGCAAGAAATTGCAGATCTGAGTATATAGTTTTAATTTCAACTCAATACCTCAATGCGTTCTTGAGATAAAGGACAGATAGGACAACCAACAAAGTGATCCTATAAGGGATCCGTTTTTTCTTTTTGAGTGACGGAACCCTAAAAATCACGATTCGAAGTCTCTAAGTGGCTCGAACGGTAAGAAGTGGTTCCGTAGCAACTGTGCAAAGTATGTATCAACTTTGCCGGCGTTGGTGTTATGCTTTTAGCGCGCTACGTTAATCTTGATGATCACGGATTAGAGCATTTTGTCACGTAACTTTTGCTAACGCTTTTAGTAGTGAAGTATTAAATGAAGGAAACTTCAAGGACGATAAAGACTTTTTTGGGGTGAAAATTATCCAATAACTTTACCGTGCTAGATGGTAAAGTTGTCAAAAAATAAAAGGCCCGTTTTGACTTTTGTATTTTGGACCCCTAATTATTATTTTATTGTTTTTTCAGTTTCGTTCCAAGTTACATTCTAGGGTCTTTCTCAAATGTCAAAACGAGCCTTTTAAGAGTTTAGTGAGAGGGCATGACAGACTTTCCAAGGTGGTAAATCATGTAATGATTTTTCCCACTCTAGGGTTGTATACGTTCGTTTTTTTAATATTAATGTGATGTGTTCATACACGACAACCTGCACCACCTATTTTAAACAAAAACTCTAACAGAAAGACAACATGGAATAAAAATATACAAGAACAATGTTGTTGGTAGATTTTCATTGTGTTTTCATTTTATTTATGCAGTCCAGTGTCTACACGGTATACACACAGCTGGGCCATTGTTTCCTTTGTCAGAAGGCTTTTTATACTGTAAAAGAGTATCTTGAAGACAAAACAGCTTGGGATTGATCTGCTCCAGTACTGTCTATATTAGTTGTTATATAAGTATTTTCTGATTACTACTATATATATTATAATGATTATTTTTATTTACATTTTGACATTTGATGATTCTTGTTTAAAACTTTATTTTACAATTAGACTTAGAACTTAGAAGGTTCTTTATTTTATTTTAATATGATAATATTTTAATGATTTGATAAATATTGATAATAATATTTTTTATTTTATTTTATATATGTCGAGTGTTACATTTTGTAAATACTAGTATTTTATTATTGTGAATGTGGGAACTATGTGGATTACTTTTTTCTTTTCTGTATTTTTATATGATGTCTGGCAGTTTTGAGTATTTGACGCGGCCTACCCAAATGTCCTATCTTTGGTATTGTTCGTCAAGTCGTTGAGCTCCTTGGTAGTCCTAAGTTTGAGCTACACGAATACTGACAAATGCTTGCACTGACTGGACAGGTCCACTCAAATCTGTGTGGTTCTTTCCTCAAAAGGCCATCTGAGACACTGGTCTGCATGGTTCTCATATGATTTGACCATTACATGTTACTGTATGGACTTTAAAAGAGACTTTGACCCCTGAGTTTGTTTCGGTGTTTCTTCTCAGGGTAGTCAGCTAGGAAACACCGGCCTCATCTCGTTAAAACTGACTGAAAACAAAATTGACGTGTAAAAGTGTTTTTTTAAAACCTATTTACAAAATAAAGATCATTTTATTTTATCATTTTATCATTTTAGTTAGCAACAAACCTGCGGACGGAGAAGGTCGTACCGTGCGCCCTAGCTGCAAACTGTAACAATATTAGCGAGGAATATTAACAATATTGCAAGT
Source organism: Mythimna lalbum (assembly GCA_949319445.1). Taxonomy (NCBI): domain Eukaryota; kingdom Metazoa; phylum Arthropoda; class Insecta; order Lepidoptera; family Noctuidae; genus Mythimna; species Mythimna lalbum. The sequence goes on along the minus strand of OX439346.1, from coordinate 14,647,978 downwards.
CCGGCGTGCCATGGCCTGGGCGCCAAGTGGATACTCTGAAAGTCCACTACCGCGACAGGTCGAGGTATGGCGGACAGAGCTCCGGCGGGATCTCACGGTGAAATGGCGTCAGCGACTATCGCAACCCAGTGCTGGGCACGCCACAATTATGGCGGTAAGTCCCCTCTTTGAGGCGTGGCTGGAAAGACCTCACGGTGTCCTTACCTTCCGCATGACGCAGGTCCTCACCGGACATGGCAAGTTCGGGAGGTTCCTGCATCGGATTCGAGCGGAAGAGACGCCCGGGTGCCGCCACTGTGCGGAACGCCCGGAGGACACGGTGGAGCACACAGTTGAGGTGTGCCCTGCTTGGGCGGAGCAACGCCGTGTCCTCGTGGGGGCGATCGGCGGCGGAGACCTCTCGCGCCGGGCCTTGGTTCAGGCCATGGTCCGGAGCGAGGAGGAGTGGCAGGCGGTCGCCTCCTTCTGCGAAGCAGTAATGCTAGCAAAGGAGGAGGCAGACCGCATCAGGCAACGGCGCCCCCGCCGCCGCCGCCGGGATTCCGATCCCGATTTCCGGCCACCGTAGACGCGGGCTCGCGGACGGCGAGCCATGGGTAGCTAGCTGTCCGATCGTCCGGTAACTGTCCGGACCGAGCCAAGGCGTCGACGGCGCGCACTGTTCCCGCGCGCCTCAAGGAGTTGTCAGCAACAGGAGGGGCCCATCTGGGTCGAAGCCTACCGGGGTCGGGGTTATCCGAAAGGAAACTAGAGCCCCGGTATGAAGGCTAGAAGGAACGGCGCGGGGTTTTTAGTCAGTAAGACTCTGACACTGTCTCCCGCTCCACCCAAGAGCGGGTTTCGTCAATGATGATTTTCCCCGTCGAGAGAAAAAAAAAAAAAAAAAAAAGTGGATACTCAACTATGTATATTACTACAGCCGACTAGCCTTTGAAACTAAAACTGAATTGTGAGCGCAATTTGCAGGTGTATTGTATCTAACTTGCACAAGAAATACTAGCACCAGGTGTTCTATATAATAAGGATGTGTATCCCTTCCGTTCTCGAGTGGAGATCCTTCAAACTTTTTTTTTTTTTTTGATAGTGGTCAAACACTATTTCACATGGTAAGCGATGATGTGGTCGACGATGGAGCACGCTTGCCTAAAAGTAACCTATTCACTCTTGACTTAAAGACTTCTAGGATGTAGCTATCAGGAAACACCAACGCCGGGAGGGAGGGAATTAAATACGAACTTCTTGACTTGTAATATGGTCCTAAATTGGAAGTAATTATGCTAAAAAGAATCTCTTCAAGTGGCGTTCAAAATATCGTTTTCTACTTACTGGAAAACCCGCGGATATTACCAAACACTTCTCCCGTACTCCCACACAAAACGATTCGGGAACACATTCATTATGCGTACCTACAGCAAAGGAATGGAATTCCCTAGTCTCTGTTTCCTGATAGGTACAACTTGGGGATCTTTAAGTCAAGAGTGAATAAGTTACTTCTGGGCAATCTTGCCCCATCATCGGCCCCATCATCGCTTTCCATCAGGTGAGATAGTGTTCTAGCACGAGACTATCAACAAAAAAAAAAATCTCGCACCTATCATTTTTGAAACCGTTTTAGTCGATTTTACCAAATCCGCACCTCCATGTTCACTGGATAAGCAAAATATCGACATGCCGAGTATCAATCATTCTCGTCAGCTCGGCACTCCATGTCATGCGCAACATGACAGGTTACGCTACCCACCGGTTTTACGACAAGACACACACATCAGCTTTTTACGATGATTATATTTACTTCATCTCAATACTTTTCGCCTCGTCAATATTACTGCTCTTTGAACAAATTACCTACGGTATCTTTCCGAAAACACTCGGTGAAATTTTCAACAGTAGGTATTTTTTACACAGAAAAGGAAAACGGAAAGATATATCAAACCGACTTTGATTAATATAAAGGGTGTTTGCGCGCCGTGATATCAACCAGGTGTCTCCGACCAAATTAAATTTCTGTCACTAGAAAAAGTGGGCAAATGTTACTTATGCACGTCGTAACACATGAAATTACATTATTAGGTACGTCTCAAATTGCCTTCAAATGTTCACATTTGCGTAATAACATAGGTCGCGATGATAAATACTGACGAAATTTAGATTCCTTTTGATAATAAAAAAAAAAAAAAAAATTCTATATTCTCATTCAATTGTATATCTTCCTATTCAAAATTGGATACAATTTTATTATCGATTATTTATATGAAAAAGCCTGAACAAGTGCGAGTCTTGTATAAAATTACCTGTATAAAGTTCTGTATAAAATTACCTGGTCTACATAAATACATAGTTAAATTCGCGAATTGGGATTTCTCAAAAAAGTTTTTTTGACGTAATTCCAAATTTACAATTTTCAGATTTACTCGTATACTTGTGCTAGCAAACCTTGCTTCATACCAAATTAAAGGATTCTAGGTCAACGGAAAGTATCCTATAAGTTTTGATTTCCTAACAAGTGTCAAAATATTCGCCTAAATAGAGTAAACCTGGCTATTTGATATCAATTTCAGCTTCATACCTCTAAGCGTCCTGAGGAAAAGGGTCTTGACCGGTGGACAACAAAGTGGTCCTATAAGCGTTCCGTTTTTGCCGGCTTAGTACGGAACTATAAATAGTATGGATAACTTTAAATCTTAACGCCAGAGAAATCCTTTTACTTTGACAATCTATTACCTATAAACATAAAGAATATATTCGCCTGGCATGCACAACAACAAGAATACCTAACTAGCACACTAATATCACAAACTTAACATACCTAATGATCCCTGGTGTAGAGTTCTAAGCTCGCCTGTTCGCCCCAGGGGATTGTGCCAAGGCACTGCATCAAACCACCTTTAACGTAATGCGTTTATAACTGAAACGTATTGCCTACATTATCTTACAAAGCTGCAGAAATATCGCTTTTCGGAAATTCCTTCTTATTTTGTAGCTTAGTAGTAGGAAGATGAGAAATATTACCTTTAAAAATTGCAAAGTATCTATTTTTTTATGGTCCGTAATCATTAATGACTCAACTAGCCTGTTGGTCTATTGAATAGTGGCCGTCACCGCTATGCCGAAGGTCGTGGGTTCGATTCCAGCAAAGGCAAATGTTTTTGTGATGAGTACTTTCATTTGTTTTATTTCCGAGTGTATTTATCTATAACATGTATTTTGATATTAATAGCACAAGCTCTGTTTAGATTGGGACTAGATGGCGTTATGTGATAGTTGTGGATTATTATTATTATTACATTTATTTATAATTAAATAGGTACATATTTTATACATTTTCGAATATTTTCTTTAAAAAAAAATAGTAGCCCTGGAACCTGGAACAGGTTCCAAGCTACTGGAGCTCCTGAGAGAGGAATCTCCTAACAATGCGCGCCGTGTCCAAGAGTACTGCTTTCTGGATCAAGCTCTTGATCCAACTGCCTAACGAGAGCCTGCTCAGATGTTGGTCGAGGCTGTTTGATATTAATCCATTGGTCGGCACGACTATCTGCACAATGACTGCCGTATCCATTTCCCACATGTCAAAAAACTCTTATTATTATTATAATCTATTTCTTCCGCTTTGGGTGAGAGAGAAAGTGTTAAATTTTTACTCACTAAAACCCATTCATATTCCATCAGTTGCCCTTTGCATTCCAGAGTCCTCACTGAACTAAATTTTGGTTTATTACTTAAACGCTTTTAAAATATGAGTAGGGTACATCATAACCCATATTCTCAAAGAACCGAATCGTAGCCGTATCCGAATAGGTGAAGGCAGCGTAGGTGCCCAAGTTATTGTCGGGCCGAGAATTATTGTCCCCGCCTACCACTAAATTGTATTAGGACGCTTTTATGTGTAAAACTTCCACGTTTAGAGAACGCATTGTTCTGCAAATTGATGTTCCAGACCGCGTTTATCACCGGGCTTGCGGATGGCGAGCCATGGGTAGCTCGCTGTCCGACCGTCCAGTAACTGTCCGGACCGAGCCAAAGACGTCGCGCCTTAAGGAGTTGTCAGCAACAGCAGGGGCCCAGCTGGGTCGAAGCCTACTGGGGCCAGGGTTATCCGAAAGGGAGTTCGAGCCTCGGTATGGAAGCTAGAAGGAACGGGTGGGTTTTTAGTCAGTAAGAGTTTGACACTATCTCCCACTCCGCCCAAGAGCGCGGGTTGTCAATGAATAATTTTTGCCCACCATAAAAAAAGACCGCGTTTATCACCAAATATTCTTGGATAGATACTAACTTATCAGCATCATCGACAATGATGCTCTTGTCAAGTCTAAACTCCAAATTCTTGAGTATAGACGCCGAATTGCTAGCCTGTCCGTTTTCTATCGTTTATATTTCAAGGAGTGTGCATTGGAGTTGCAGAATTTAATTCCGCCAAGTCCGTTCAATCATCGGACCACAACGTACGGTATTGCGCCACCGGTACATGGTGGACATCCCACCCATACTTACAAAGCGTTTTGGGAACACATTCATTGTGCTTACAGCTAAGGAGTGCAATTTCCTGCCAAAGTCTATGTTTCCTGATTGAAATAACCTAGGGGTCTTTAAGTCAAGAGTGAATAGATTGCTTCTAGGCAAGAGTATTCCATCGTCGGTTACATCATCGCTTACCATCAGGTGAGATAGTGGTCAAACACGAGTCTATGTACACTTACACGAATATAGTTTATGCCCATTGTATGTATGTGTTTTAGTTTTAAGTTTCCTTTTGTATGTGTAACGGTGTACAATAAAGTATATAATAAATAAATAATAGTTTGTTTTTTTGTTTGTAATTGGTAATCTCTGGAAGTACTAGTCCGATTTCTAAAATTTTTTCACCGATAGCAAGCTGCTTTATTCCTGATTGACATAGGCTATTTTATATACGCAGGCAAAGCCGCGGGCAAAAGCTAGTCCATAATAATAATAAAAACTTTTCCGTTCAAATCAACAGTTCTACCTTGTTAGTTTCTTACTAACACGAACTCCTTTGTAAGTAGACGAGGCAACGAGAGCTATTTGCGTTGATTACCCGATTAGTTAGAACAATTAGAAGTGGAAAGGGGATAATGCACGAAGATGCTTGATATCGCGTTGGTGTATCTTGTAACTAAATAGGGTGCTTTAGACTTGTTTGCTTGCTAATAATAATTGCTTCTTATCTTCTTTGTCGGTATCACTCTTGAAAGAGCACACAGAGACACTTCAGTACCCCTAGCCAAGTTGACAATATGTAATCGTTAACGCTAGTAGAAAACGCTCAGACACGTGGTCCTAACAAAAGAATTCGGGAGGGTGGCCAACTCGAGACGTTCGACGCAAAAGAAGCGGTTGTAACTCGGCTAGGGGGGGGCAGATGTAGGTGGCTAGCTTCACAACACGCAGCCACTCTTCACTGATAGCCGCCTTCCTTGTGCATTCGTGCTTTGATGATGAGCCATTTACCTATGCCGTCTTTATCTGGTTAGTCCACCTCATAAGCGATCTTCCTCGTGGCCTAGTACCCTCGATCGTTCCCTGGACCACAAGTCGCTTAATAGCCATTTTTCTCTCCCTTTAATAATTTCTTACCTATTCTTAATTAATAGCTTACGCCCACAAAAATAATTAGCTCATGAATCTAGATCTACACACATAAACAAAAACGAAGGCCGTCTGGCTAAAGGGTATCGTGACCCTTGTGTCGACGATTTCGTGGAAGGATACCCGACCTCAAAGTAAAATACGACGCCGTCACATAAAGCAATAGTTTTAAAATTATTTCATATTAGTTTTTAAGTTTGTGTAATTTGGTTCTCGGACTGAGGGAGGCCAGCGCCCCTGGCCAAGTTACAATCGTTTCGCTTGCGTCGAACGCTTTGAGTTGACCTTACCGCCAATTCTTCCGCCAACACGTGAGTGAGCGTTGAGAACACGTCATTCCCGTACATTTAAAACTTTCTTCTAGCGTTAACTATTGCAGATTAGCAACTTGGCCAGGGGTATAGATCCCACGACACAAGGAATCCTAGTGTTGAGTCTAGGGATTATTATATGGAACTTGGGACAGGTTGGTTTTTTGGCACAATAAATTATTAGATATTATTATGTAGTTGTTAGTTTCTTATTTTATATACGGGCCTTAGTTAACTGTCAATAAAGAAATAATAATATTATAAAAAAATACCCGTCTTGATGAATTATTATAACAGAATATCGTAATCTATCGCATTTGGTAAGGCGTTATATCTACTCTATAAGTAGAAAAAGTAAAAATTAAGTTTAAGTTTATGTGTAAGCTAAGTATGTTACTTTTTATGTATACAATAAAGTTTATTCTATTCTGTTTTCTTTATAATGGAGAAGATATCTAGAACCCACTGGACATTTTAGATAGTAAATACGTCAATCATCGACTAGTTTTATCGGGTTTCCGGAATTTAGGACACGTTATAGTTCTCGGTTGAACTCGTTGTTCTGGCTGATTCAGCGCAGTTTGGCTAGATCACTTTCCTTACAGTTTTCCTTCTAAATTAATGATAGCCATAAAATGAATACGAAGCTACTGGGTTTATGGTGACGGTTTTCAACATAAACTCAAGTCAATAAAATTTGAAAATGTTTAGCGTGACTAACAAACATTTTATTTTTATGTAAACAAAATTATTTTTTTATATACAGGGTTACCCACCAACCACACCCAGGGTAACCCTAGCAAGGTTGCTAGGGTTTTACTCAGGACTATGTTAAGGACATCGCACACCCAGAACAACACTGCACTAAGTCTAAATAGCTCATTTTTCAGAATCGACGAAAAACCGTTATCTCATGTTATGTGACAGTTATTGCGAGTGTCCTACACATTGCATGTAAAGAAGCACATCTTCATCTTTACATGCAATGTGCAGGACACTCGCAATAACTGTCACATAACATGAGATAACGGTTTTTCTTCGATTCTGAAAACATGAGCTATTTAGACTTAGTGCAGTGTTGTTCTGGGTGTGCGACATCATAAACAACAGTTTATATTACCTGTTCTATTTTTCATTCATTGTCTAATTTGTGTACAATGGACATGTGTACAAAATGTGTACAAAAGACTGGCCTGTTGGTCTAGTGGTTAGTGGCCCTGACTGCTATGCCGGAGGTCGTGGGTTCGATTCCCACCCAGGACAAATGTTTATGAGATGAGCATGATCATTTGTTCTGTGTCTGGGTGTAATTTATCTAGAATATGTATGTATTTAGAAATGTATGTTTATCAGTTGTCTAGCACCCATAACACAAGCTCTGCTTAGCTTGGGACTAGACGGCGTTGTGTGATAGTTGTGGAATATTATATAATATTATATTATTATATAATATTATATTATATAATATTATAAATATATAAATACTAAAAAAACATTAACTGTCACAGTGTCCGTAGCAATGTAGATTGTGTAACAAGGTTGTATCCAAGAACAGTGAAAATTGTCCATGGATATAGAATGTGGGATTGTATGATTTCGTCGGTGTATCGGCTATTTTTTATGTTGTTAGCTTAGCATAAGTTTATTGTCACGTCTTACAATATTTGTTAAAATGTGAATCGAGAACTACTGCCGACAAACTGTTTCACAGTTTGGCAGAATTTTTGTAATGTATATTGTAAGCAAGTTTTGAATAAACTAAATTTAAAAAAATATATATATAAGAATTATCAAAGATGAATTTGAAATGTTTTTAGAGGTACTTATCCTATTTACAAAACACCATTTGTTCTACGTAGTTTAGCGCAAACATTTACGAAGTGAGTGACAGGGTAATGTCACGCCAGTGCCATTCTTTAGTGTACACAGTTAGTGCCGCACATGGGCCACATGCCACAGCCACATACGCCGCCACGAGAAGCTAGAAGTGGCCACAAAGGAAGCTGAGGCGCGTGATAGCCTCTTGTGGCCGGTGGCTGCTACTTTTTTTAACCCATACGCGCAGGATCGTAATACTGACGAAGAAGGTTTAAATGTTCAATTGGCGTGTGACGGCGTTTAGTGGCCAATACCCCTAGCCAAGTTGCTAATCTGCAATAGTTAACGCTAGTAGAAAGCTTCAAATGTACGGGAATGACGTCATCTCAACGCTTAATCACGTGGTCAGAACAAAAGAATTGGCGGCTAGGTCAACTCGAAGCGTTCGACGCAAGTGAAACGGTTGTAACTTGGCTAGCGAGCTATGTGGGCCACAGCGGTGATTTGTAGCGTGTGGCGGCCACCGGCGTCAAACGTGTGCGGCGAATTCATTTAAAATGTATGAGAACTATAGGAAATATGCAGGTGGCGGCGTTTTTTGGTTATATGCGGCAACCCTTAGATAACCAACTGGGGACATAGTTCAAGTGGTGCGTTAGATGTTAGATCGCTTTACAGATAGTTGTACAAAAGTTTGCTCTCTTACGTTTGTACCTGCGCCACATGTTTAATGCGGGCGGCTTCGAACGATACGCCCGCATGTTTATTCGCTTCGCAATCGAGACCAACTTTCCACGGAACTCCGCTGTAGTAGGTAGAGTTGAGTTTACTTTGAAAACCAACATGATCAATAGTAAATAAGGAGCAACTATTATTATTAATAAAATAATTCCCCATCCTATGAGATTGGAAATCTAATTCCAGCCACCACTTTATATACTGCAGTAAAATTAAACTGCACCACATTGTATGCTTTGTATCGAGTACTTTTAAATTAAGTTGCTTTATTTTGTAAACCTTTTTAGTGGTGAGAATAAACAATTATTATTATTAATAATTACTCCCAGGCTCTAGGGCGGAAAAGGAGGGCGTGTCAGTCTTTCACTGACTAAATCCACAACAATGTTCTTTCATTTACTTTGCGTTCTAGGATGGGTTTCCCTTTTGGAAGCCAACCCATGCAAGCAGGAGGCTTCCTCCCCGCTGGGCAAAATCATGGGTTTTGTTGACATCTCTTTGAAGCGCGCGTGGGACACTACGCGCCGTCGACGACTCTTGCTCGGTTCGGGCGGATACCGGCCGGCAGGACGCTTTTGCATGCCCGTGCCTAAAAATGGTGCTGGAAATCAGGGACGAGGAAGTCCGTTCCCTTACTCGTGCGGTCACCTTCATCGCTAGCATTACAGCTACGCAGAAAGAGGCTACCGTCTGCCATTCCTCCTCGCTTCTGACCAGGGGCCCGCGCGAGAGGTCGTGGCCGCCGTCACCCCCAACTCCTGTATAGTGTATGCATTTATAATGATTTTGATTCCGTTGTTTTTGAGTCCATCTCCATTTGTCTATCAGTCCATCTTAAGGTAACGGGAGACGCTTAAAACTGCGCTGTGAAAACTTCTTCGAGACGTCGGATAGCCTCGTGTCTGGAGACGCGTTACCACGAACAAACTATAAAACTTTAAACAGACTTCGTACCCAGCTAGGGCAAAGACAATCTCCACCGGCTGGGGATCTCGGACGATTCCAATCTTCAGTAATAAATACTGCATCTCTTAATAGACCATGTCCCACATTTCATTTTGTACCATGTGCCCTGTTTTCTGTACGTCGATTCTGTAAAATTCAGACAACAACTCGCATTTCACTTCGATACTCACTCTCACTTCACATAAGGTTCAAAACGACCTTGATTTTGCATTCTGTAAGCATCACCTAGGCACTTGCGAAGTGAAGTGAGCTCCGAAGCGACCAATACTGTACTAGTGATTACCACACTCAACTAAATGTAAGTTGAGATTTATCGGTTTTTTATTTTACCAGTTTTTGACACAGAATTTTAGCTATTATGGATGTTTAAACTAAAATATCTTATTTAAAGGAATTTGAGGCAGCTAATAAGTAAAAAAAAACAGAAAACTCTAAGTTCGTGCCGTGAATATAATCTATGCTTACCTTACAAAAAAAAATGACTGACAGATCATTAGTAATCTGTGGACAATATTTATGCGTTGAAGTTGTATAATGCGTAGTGCGTTGTATTGTTTTGTTTAGTTTACGTTTTGTTTGTTTTTTGATCGTTCAGTGCCAAAAATAATTGTGAAATAATCATGAAGTAGTTTTATATTTCTGGTTGTAAAGTTCAAAAATAATATTAATAAAAGAAGTGTTTATTTTGTTTTCTAAAACAACAACAACGTTTCAGTCCAAATGAAACACGTTCCTCTCACCGATCGTCGGCTCAGGTTGAAACTCTGGTAGAGTTTATGCCTAAACAGTATAAGTGGCACTATCAAAACATACAAACAGTGGACTAAGGTTAGCAGTGCTTTTTTATATGTTAGAACCACTTAACATTCCTTAAAGCAAACCACTTAAAATGTGCGACGAATCTTGGTTTAAAGTGTGTTTAAAAACTTTATTTAAACACTATTTAACTATGATTTCTTCTATTTTCACTCGTAAAATAGATGCTTTTAATTTGACACTTTGAATCGGGTTCGAGTACGAAGTGAGCGTCGAAGTGACGGCGGAATTACCTTATAGAATGCCACTTCTTACGTCATCTCATACTTTATCTGTCAAAATTCCGCGGTCAATTTAGTTCAACTCGCAAACACGCTCGCAAGAGCAGCGCTAGTGTAGATTCGAATTATCAACCGAGTTTCAGAATGCCAATCGAGAAACTCACGGCGGATTCAGATGCGAAGTTTAGAATGAAGTCTTACAGAATCGCACTGCTGTTCATGTAGGGATCTAATGACAAAGTCGGCGTACGGTGAATTGCCGTGACCAAAAATTTGACCAGGCAAGAAATTTAATTAGGAAGAAAATATTTTTAACGCAGACACGCCAAAAACAAACAATCCTAACTAAATATCTAAAAAAAATAAGGATATATAACTGCTTTTTTTTGCGTTTACGTAAGAAAATTCAGGGATGATTTTAATGTTACTTTTCAAATCGAAATATTTTCACGTTTCACGATCCGTGCTGAAAATTTTCCTCTTTCAAATGCATTAAAGGGTTGGGTATTCGAATTAATTTTACGTGGCATTCCGCATTTGTGAAAAAGAGCCCTCGATCGACATCCTTGAATACCAAGCAGCACCATTCGTAAGACTGAATCGTAAGCGGATTAGCGGATAACACATTAATATTGTAAAAGCAAAAGTTTGAGAACTCGTGCGTATACATATACACACTAAACACACGTGTATGTTTGTTTCTCTCGTTTATATATTTAACCAGAACGACAAAATGGCAATTACAATGATTACATTAGATACAAATTATGTAAATCTCTAAAAAAAAATCGCTTTTAGCGATAAGACCGCCCAGTTTCTTGTGTAATTTTTTATTTTTGGCGTACAATAAAGAATTTATCTATCTATCTATCTATCTAAATCAATTAGGAGGTGATCTCTGGCAGAACTGGTCCAATCAGGCAAAGTCGCTGACAGAAGGTAGTCTAAACTAATATTATAAAGAGGATTTTTTTTATTTTTTATTTGCTTGTATGTTACGATTTAACTCAAAAATCATTTTGCACCATTAGAAAGCTACATATTTACCGAGTAACATAGGCTATACTACGTTTTGAAATAATTTTCTACAATCACGCAGGCCAAGCCGCCTGTAGAAGCTAGTCTAATAAAAACGATAACACGCGCTAAACTTTTCAAACATAAAATAAAAGCGGAAAAGTTCGAAAGGTTTTCTTTCGCCGGGTAATGTTCAACATCCAATATTTTAATCTTGGTCTTACCGAAGCTGCCAAGGTACAGAAGCTAATCATTTTTTAATGTTATTCTAGTACGAAAATTTAATTAAAACTCGGAATTGGCGTTTTAAATTAACGAGAGCAGTGTTAGCACAAGAACGGTTGAATAGTAAAATTATCATAATATTTATTACGGACAAGTATTTCTTATCAAACCGTAGCATGATGTAGATAATAATTAATTGCCAGAATTCAGTGCCTTTTTTTAGGTGGGAAATCATCTAATGACATCTCCCGCGCTTGGACGGAGCAAGAGGACGTGTCAGACTTTTCCTAACTAAAAACCACTCTGATTCCTTCTTTTCCTTCGTTCCAGGTCCCTGGGGTTCACTTTCGCACAACCCATGGAGAACTCAGTACCTACCAGGGCTGCAGCTTGTTTGAAGGAGTTACCGTGGCCCTCGCAAAGGGCAAGTTAAGGAAGACTGGGTGGGTTTTAGTCATTAAAATCTGACACTCCTTGTCGCTCCACCAAGAACAAAGAAGTCATTTGATGATTTCCCACGTAACAAAAAGAATTCAGAACAAAGTCTGTGCAACTAGTTTCAATTTTAATGTCAAGATCATCACTTCAGCCGAAAGACGTCTACTGTGTCTCCACCACGACCTATCCTTAGCGGTTCCCCTTCGATCAAATTCCCGTGACCTTTCGGTCCCATCGACCATTCCGCGAACTACGCTGCCCATTGCTACTCAAGTTTGGCGATTCTTCGGGCTATGTCGGTAACCTTGGCTCTTCTGAGGATATCTTTATTCCTGATTCGATTACTCCTGGGCATTCCGAGGATAGCCTTCTCCATCGCCCCTTCGTTAACTTCATGCCTCTCAAAGACACCTATTTAAAGCGTTTCAGAACCATATATCATCACTGGCAACATACAATGATTTTTTGTCTTGAGATACTATGGAGCCAAGTCGGATTCGATGATTGACTTTTTCTTGACATTGACTTTTTCTTGACATATCTAACTGGACCGTCTACCTCAGGTAAAAATAATCGTCTACAGTGCGTTTCACTTAAGACGTTCCTTTGCCGTAATGTTGGCAATACGGAAAAACAGTGTTGCAATATTTTTAGCAATTAAATTACTTAATATTAGGGAGATTAACTTATATTTCGTTACTTTTAACAACTGCGTTTTTTTTTTGTTTTTCTTTTTACTATTTTTGAATAAAGTATAGGGCGCTGGGCTCCATTCCGATTGTCTTGCAATTCTTTCAAATACCGAAAACGCCATGCCACAGTATCGTATCTTTCTATAACAACGTCTTTTTAGACCTACTTTTTTTAAATAAAGTTGTAACACCACAACTACTACGTCACATCGACTCGACTCGCGCGCAGGCTGAGCGACCGTGCGCGTCCCCTCCGCCCCGCTGCGTACGTCGCCGAGTTCCCCGGCGCCTATAAAAGACCGATCCCTAGCTAGTTTAAACAGTTTGCCCTGGCTGGAGGCTTTGAATTTATTCAGGGCCGCCACAGGCAAGTTCGGTTGAGCAGACGACAACCTCAGAGGTTGACCTGCGAGAGGCCACACAAAAAAAAAAAAAAAAAATAGTTTAAACAGTCATTCCCCGCTCGACGCTCGCCCCGATCGGACGTGCCGCCCTGTGCTCCGCGCCCGCTCTGTGCTCCGTGTCTCGCCCCACCACTCGCCTACGTCGCGCCCCGCCGTGACGTCATCAGTGGTCGCCCGGCCACGCCCACTATCCGAAGCCGCCTTTTTCAAGGCAGTGAACGATAGAATATTTCCATACGGAAATTGTCGAAAAACGTTGTGCCCCTTCAGGGAAAAGCCACAGTTTCGTGGTCCTTGACGGGAAACCTAACGGTGTCAACAAAGTCAAGGGGGTGTTGCCCCGATACACCCGCCGAACCCCTTCAGGGCTAGGCAGTTAATTGGAGTCGGGAGCTAGGTCTTGGCCTTGGGGGTGGCCCCTAGTCAGACCTAATACTCCGAGCTCTTTTTCAGCCACACACCTGGTGTCGGTTGGGGTGTCTATCCCTTCGCACCAGACCCAGTCAGGGCCCGATCGCACAATAAGACTGGCGATCGGTTTACAAGCTTAGGGCTCACCCTTAGGTACACACCACCCAGCGTGCACAACCCTTGCTGGGAGGGTCACACACCCCTGGGCCCGTCCACCCAGGGACTTAGGTGCTAGGGACCGTAGGAGAGAGTCCTAGGACTCATGTTCCCCAGTTGTTAATTCCTCCCTATTTTTCGGTCATCATGTCGGAAACGACAATGACCCCGCTCCTACAAAAGGAGGTGATGACTCTCGTCGCCTTCTTCAAGGATGTCCTCCTGAAGGACCCCGACTTCCTAGAGAAGTGGGGGAATTCCTTCAAGGAATACGCTGGCCCCCGTCCGACGTCACTCGATGACGTCCTCACCCCCCCGCCCACGGGAAACCTTCCACACCGGAAGCTGACCCACATCGAGGCGACCCCATCGTCGGACTCCTCCGACGATGAGGATTCTACCCTCCCGCCCAACCGCCCTGCTTCTTCCCAATCAAAGGGAAAGGTCGCCCCGATGACCCCAGCGTCCACCGTCGAGGCTATGGACACCACCGTCCCGGTCGAGAGCTCGTCGGAATCCTCCGACGACGCTCGCTCCTCCACCGGCTCCGACGACGAGTTCCAGCTCGTCGTAGGCGGCAAGAGAGGAAAACGCAAGGCTAGGGCCTCCAAGGCCGCTAGCAAGCCAAAAAAGGCCACCACCGTGGCCCCCGCCCCCGTCATCTCCAACTCCACCCCAGCTACCACCAAGCCCGCCCCAGCCACCCCCGCTTCGCAGGCTAGCTGCTCCACCTCCGCTCCCTCCAGGAAGCAACGCCCCCCGCCACCCCTGTACATTCAGGACAAGTCCAAGTGGACAGAGGTGTCCAAAATGTGTAATGATCGTAGGATCAATTACACAAATGCCAAGGCTTGCCAGCAAGGCATAAAGGTACAAGTTCCTTCCGCCCAGGACTACCGCGACCTTACCCGCTCCTTAAAGGAAAGAAACGTATGTTTTCATACATACTCTCTTCCCGAGGATACGCCGACCCGTGTGGTCATAAGGCGCATCCCCAAGGAAATTTCAACGGACGACGTCAAGTCGGATCTGTTAGCCCAGAAAATCCCCGTGACAGCCGTCCACCGCCTGCACAAGTCCCGTGGCCGCGAGCAGTACGATATGGTACTGGTTGTTTGCGAGCCTACCGAAGGTCACCACCCGATCTTCAAAATCAAGTCCGTCTGTTCCCTGTCTGGCATCTCCATCGAGAAGCCATACAAACCCGCCATCGTAGGGCAATGTCACCGTTGCCAGTTATATGGCCACGCCCAGTCGAACTGCTTCGCCAAACCCAGGTGCGTCAAGTGCCTGGGCGAGCACGGAACAAGCGACTGTCTCCGTCCCAAGGATCGCACCCAGTGCACAGAGCCTCCCAGCTGTGTGCTGTGTGGACAGGCAGGGCACCCGGCTAACTACCGGGGTTGTCCCAAAGCCCCCCGCATTTCTCCCAAGATGGCAAAGCGGTTCGCCGCCCGCCAGAAAAGGGAAGCACCCTCCGCCCAGCTCCCCGTGCGCCTCGCTCCCCAGCGGGAATCCGAGTGGAACAAGCTGGACCACCAGAGAGCCTTCCCGGCTCTGGTGTCAGCCAATCCTCCTCCCCCAGCTCTGATGGCCAAGCCCATCCCAGCGCCTACCCCCGCCCCCGTGGCTCCTGCAGCCCCAGCAGCCCCAGCAGCCCCAGCAGCCCCCAAAAAGGCCCCCAAAACGACCCCCCAGCCAGCTGGTGTGATCCCTCCGAGGACAAAGTCCATCGGCAAAATCATCACCGAGCACTACGTCATTTTCATGACGCAGGACGCTAGGGACCTCGCTGATAAGCTTCACGCCGCCGAAGCAACCGGCGTACTGACCCAGGCCAAGCGTCTGGAATTCTTCGACCAGCACGAGTCCGTGCTGCTCGAACTTGACAAAATGCCTGCTGTCGCTCCTTAATGGATAGACAAAAGAAAGTAGTCTGCACCTTTAAACCCCGTTCCCTAAAGTTAGGTTTCTTCAATGCGAACAGCATTACTTCCCAGCGTGATGAGATCGCCGCATTCCTCCGCGACCATCAGCTAGACATCTTCCTCGTACAGGAAACCCTCCTCAAGCCCCACTGTAAAGACCCTAGAATTGCGAACTATCGCATAGTCCGCAACGATAGGACCCGCTGTCACGGTGGTGGCACCCTCATATATTATAAAAAAGAGCTGTACTGCACTCCCATAACTCCCCCCCCGCCCTCATCTCATCTCGAATACTCGGCTTGTCGGCTGGGCATGACCGGTCATCAATCGATCACCGTCATCTCCGCCTACTGTCCCCCCTCGTCAGACAAGGTCGACGAACTCTCCGCCTTCTCCAGTGACCTCACTGCCCTCTTCAGCTTGAGCGACTCCGTCATCCTGGCGGGCGACCTCAATGCTAAACACCCCGCTTGGAATAGCACCCTGACCAACCCCCGAGGGAAGGTCCTATTCAACCTCGGTGCATCCCTCAACTTTGACGTCATCGGTCCGATGAGTCATACTCACTTTCCCCACAATCCCAACCATAGCCCCGATGTGCTCGATGTGGCGCTTCTAAAGAATGTAAACCTCCGTATGCAATCTATAGAAGCGTTACATGAGCTCAACTCTGACCACCGTCCCGTGGTCATGCACCTTGGCTCCCGCTCGGGTAACCTTGACCCCGGCCAGCCCCCCCCGTCCCAAATGATCACGGTCACTGACTGGAAGAAAGTAAGCGAACGGCTGAAATCGACCGAGTCACCCCATTTGGATTCCATCCCTGACCACATAGTCTCAGCCACTGAAACGGCGGAGGCGATCGACTCGCTCACAGAGCACGTACAATCTGTCCTGAACGATTGTTCAAGGGAGATCCCGGCGACAGAGGACTGTCGCTGGAAAATCCCGGACGATGTACGGGCTCTGATGACCGAGAAGAACGCTGCTATCCGCGCGTACAGTTCTTTTCCCTGCGTCGCTAACAAGGCTCACATGCGTAAATTACAGCGTGCTGTAAAGAAGCGCATGATTGAGCTGCGTTCTGCCCGCTGGGAAAAGACACTCAGTGAACTCGAGCCCACCCACCTCGCCTTCTGGCAACTTCAGAGGAAGCTTCGCTCCCCCGAAGAGTCCACCATGCCCCCGCTCACCCGCCCCGATGGAAGCGTCGCTTTTGACAATTCCGAAAAGGCGGAATGCCTAGCCGACAGTCTCGAAGCCCAATGCTCGCCTAGCACTCTCCTAGTAGACCAAGCTCACATTGATATTGTGGATGCTGAAGTCGAACGGAGAGCCTCCCTTCCTCCGGTCGAAGACCCCGACAATCCACTGGCCCCCGTCACCCCCGATGAGGTAGTGGAGAT
Source organism: Mythimna lalbum (assembly GCA_949319445.1). Taxonomy (NCBI): domain Eukaryota; kingdom Metazoa; phylum Arthropoda; class Insecta; order Lepidoptera; family Noctuidae; genus Mythimna; species Mythimna lalbum. Next base: position 14,630,824 of record OX439346.1, on the reverse strand, counting down.
AGTCAAAAAGCTTCAGCCCAGAAAAGCCCCTGGAGCCGACGGCATCACGAACAGAGTATTCAAACTCTTCCCCCCCCAACTCATTGTGCTAATGACCGCCATCTTCAATGGCGCATTGAGCAACAACATGTTCCCCCAAGCATGGAAGCAGGCCACCGTCATAGGTATCCCCAAACCAGGCAAGCCCAAGTCTGACCCCACCAGCTACCGCCCCATCAGTCTCCTAAACGTTCTCGGTAAAATCTACGAGAGGCTTATTTATAAGCGGCTCAAAGACTACGCCGAAACAAAGGGTCTCATCCCCAACGAGCAATTCGGGTTCCGTACCGAACACTCGTGCATCCACCAAGTCCACCGCATCGTAGAGCACATAAGCGTTGGTTTCCAACGTAACGCGATGACGGGCGTCTTGTATTTCGACATAGCAAAGGCTTTCGACAAGGTCTGGCACAATGGCTTATTATATAAGCTTTACCAACTCGGCGTGCCTGACCGTCTCGTGCTCATCTTGCGAGACTTTCTGTCGAACCGTACCTTCCGCTATCGCATCGAAGGAGCGTTGTCCTCCCCTCATCCGATCAGAGCAGGAGTCCCTCAGGGCTCCGTAGTTTCCCCTCTTGCCTTCACGCTGTTCACCAGCGACATTCCCCAAGATAAAAAGGCCCAGTTGGCCCTATTCGCTGACGACACGGCCATTTATTACACCGGTCATGACCCCAGGGCTATCGCTCGTAACCTTCAAAACTCCGCAAACCATTTGGGTGAATGGTTCCGGAAATGGAGGATCGAGGTTAACCCTGATAAGAGTCAGGCGGTTCTCTATCGGAGACCGCTTAAAACCGTTCTCCCCCCCCCCTCCGATCACCATGTACGGCAAGCCGATCCCCTGGGCAAAGCGAGCCAAGTACCTCGGAGTAATCTTAGATCAGAACCTCTCCTTCGCCGAGCACATAAAGCAGGCTCGCTCGCGAGCTGCTTTCGCTCACGGTAGGCTTCACTGTATGATGACTGCCCGCAGCAAATTGTCACGCAAGTGCAAATTGCGCCTCTACACCGCAGTCATCCGCCCGATCTTGACGTACGCCGGTGCGATCTTCACACATGCCAAGGCCCGTCACATCCACCGGATGCAGACCCTCCAAAATCGTATCCTCCGTAGGATCCTAGGAGCCCATTATTACATCCGAAATGAGAACATCCACTTGGATCTCAGAGTCCCCACCATACAGCAGTTCATGAAGCGCCTGTGCAAGCGCTTCTTTGACTCTGCTCTGAAGCATCGAAACCCCCTCATCGTACGGGCAGCCCGTTACGAACCCTCCCGCATCTCCAAGATTCGCCGACCAAGGCACACTCTCGTGACCCCAGACGACCCCATCACCCTGCTCCAAGAGAGCCGTAGGGAAACCAGTACAGTTCGAAGACACTACAAACCGACATCCTTCAGGCCTCGCCGCCGAGGTCCGCCGCGAAACTCACGTAATTGTCCTCCCCGACTTTTGCTCGAGCCAGCCCGCGCCGCTGAGCTGTAGCTTTAAATTCCCTTAATAATAATAAATATTATTTTTTGCTCGATCCAGCCCGTCCCTTTGCTGCCCTCCCCCAGTGACGCCCTAAGCCGAGGCTCGTACCCCACAGGGGGTGCCCTTAGCGTTGTCACTTAAATTGTAAGTAGTTTTTAAGTAAGCCCTGGCTGGAGGCTTTGAATTTATTCAGGGCCGCCACAGGTAAGACCGGTTGAGCAGACGACAACCTCAGAGGTTGACCTGCGAGAGGCCACACAAAAAAAAAAAAAAAAAAAAAAATAGTTTAAGCAGTCAACGTTCGGTACAGTTCGGGAACAATATACACAGCATCGACTTAGGTCGGTCACCTCCTCGCTCCCGCGCTTTATCGGACTTTGGCTAAGCAGCGTGTATTGTATTGTATGTCTGATTGTGTTGACTTCGTTAGCGAAACCGCACAGTCAGTTTATAATACGCGACGCTATTAGGGCTTCGATTAGGAACTGTGCATAATTATTATTTATTGTATTTAGAGTCATTTTAAGAATAAATTGTAATTATTGTTGCGATCAGGCATTTAAATTATCTCCACACACAAATACCCGTTACAAAGTCCCATTTCCCTCATAATTCTCCAAAAAGTGCTGCAACTACCGTTAAAATCGATTTCGTTTCGCATTTCGGGGAACAATTTTGGTAGAGTAGGCAACTTTTTCCTTTTTCCCTTCTTTTTTATGTAGACAGACAGGGGAGCCAACATTACGCCAAAGGAACGTCTTAAGTGAAACGCACTGTACAACTTTGAGTGTTGTGTGATCATTATAGGAGTAGCTTCGGCATACAACGGGTTAATGTCTAGCCCCCTCTAGGCCAGATCTTTCAAGCCTAAACCCAAAGTTAAAATCGGTGATGTTAAAATCTGTTTCTACTATGACGATTTTTGAATGTTGCCTCACATCGTAATGAATCTTGCTATAAATAATTACATATAATTATGGAACTTACAATAGTATTTGGTAAATAAGTAGATACCAACTTAATTATATAAGTATGTTCTTACTAATCTATCGAGTAGTTTACAATTTTACGAGACATGTTGTAAACTCAACCTATTAGTTCCCAACATGTCTCGTGAAATTGTAAACAAAAATTCAGATAATGGCTCTCTATTTCCATAGCGCACACTGCACTATTGCGGCAAAATACTGAGCGGGTAACTAGGCAAACATCACGGGTAGTCGGGTACCTTTCGAGGATTTATGAGCCCGTTGGCTAATTTGGCCCTGAAAACCGCGGGCTGTAAATCGGAGCGGACGGGAGCATTAATCACGGGGCTGAGGATTTAAGCCTCGCTCTACGATTTAACACCCCGCCACTGCGAAATATCAATGCTGAAACTATCGCCGCCGTTTTTACGTATTATAGTAGGCGACTAGGCGTGTACTGTATTGGGCAGTTGGTTGTATGATTTATTATGGAACATAAAATTAACAAATCATATTTATAATATTTTTTTGGTGTCCTGAAATACAGGCTTGCAGCATAGTTTAGGCGCCAGTCTCCCATAATAATAAAATAGAAGCCACTACAAAAAAAATACATACGGCTACGGCTACGGCTAACCCCAAAAATGGTAGGATAATTTTGATGAGACTTTCTCTGACGATTGTGAACAGAATTCGATTCTTTGGTCAGTTTTACTAGCGTGTTTTTTGGAATTACGTGGACAAATTTGCGGGTAGCAGATAAACTTATATTAAAGCAGAAGGATTGTGAATGTGTGAGTGTATGATTGTTACTTCTTCACGATCGAACGGCGGACCAGATTTGGATGAAATTGAGCATACTTTTCATCCAGGGAGTATGTTCAAGAGAATTAATCCCAGGAGGGATAAATTACACTTTCACGAGAGTACAGCTGCTGAAAAAACTAGTACCTGCAGAATATAATTATTATTCTAAAACCTTGTTTTTTTTTAATTATTTTCTAAATATAATAATATTCAGTCGTCTGAGCATTACTAACATCAGACAGTCAAACAATTTGCTCTATAACAAAAAGTAAAATTTAATTATTTACAAAATTACTTAGAAATAATAATTATAAATGTTATTATTATGTCAGCATGTTTCCATTTACGTTACGATATTTATCGAAAATTCTTCTTACGACTTCTTTTAAGTGACTTTTAAGAGAGACTTCGTCATCGTCCTCATCCTCACGATGTCGAACCATATTTGTTCTGCGTTTATTCTGGGGACCATAATCATTCGCATCATCACTAATCAGTCCGATAGACCTCATGGCAGCCACACTCTTAACGAACGGAAGCTGCAGCTTTACTGCACTTGAGAGACACATATTTAGATTATCTATGGTTACATCTGGAACAAAAATAAATTGCTAAAATAAGCATGTAACAACATCTATACCAAGATGCCTATATTTGCAATCATTCGGTTGTTCATTCCCACTTTCATACCCCTTAACTTGTAAATGACTGAACCGATTTCAAATTAAAAAAAAACCGCATCTAAATCGGTCGACTCATTTAAGAACAACGATACTACAGAGACAGACAAGCAGACAGGCAGACAGACAGACAAACACACACATAGAAGCGATTGAACTTATAACACCGTTCTTTTAGCGTAGATGGTAAAAAACCCTGCAATAGCTTTAAATTTTTTACAGAATACTTGAAAACTTACTAAGTCCGGTAGCACAGGAGAACAAGTCGATATGGCAATGGTTTACCATAGTTTTGAGAGTGAACTTCTTCATGTCTCTACTCCAGATCATGGCACAGGCGGGCTCGTAGGCGTCTGTGCAGGAGATGGGACAGCTGTGGTCACAGGCCTGGTGAGACCCCACGATGCTGAAGTCAGACACACGACGAGCATCGACATCTCTTGTCGTTATGTTGCACAATTCTTCTTCTACTTGATTGACTTCTACAATATTTTTACAAGCTTTTATTTAGTGTCACCTGTCCCGATGTTTGTCTGCAATCAAATCTTGTAAATTAAATTTGACCCACTTCCCGGTTACCGATTGAACTGAAATTTTGCATGCATGTGTAAATTAGATGACAATGCAAAATTATTATGACAAGGAGCTGATCTGATGATGGAACCGGAACGACACAACCCCATCGAGTTTGGGCTCGTATGATTCATCGTGATAGGTACCTACACTGAGCTATAAAAACTTGCGAGAAAAAAAATATTTTCATTAAAAGCTTGTTATGCTTCTCGTTCTATAGTTACATTCCCTGTAATTGTTATTTCACAATTGCTTAATTATTCCATTATCATAAAAACATCAATAAACAGCAAACGGTATGATGCTGCAAAAAGTTATGCAAATAAGATAAATAAATACTCATAACCAGTGCCGTAAGTAACCCTTTATGCGCCCGGTGCGAGCTTCTATAACTGTGCCCCATAAAAAAGAATAAGAAATAATACAAGAGCGAGGAAAGCGAGCTCGAAAACTTTTACACCCTGCGTAAGATAGTTTGATTTTCTTTCTACTATTCATACACAAAATCTTAGTAAGTTTATCGACTTATTAAGATTTTTAAACAAACTCACTCCGGATAGGGCGCTTCTACACCCTTATTAGATACACTTACCATCGTGGTCATTTCTGCCTAGTCAATGAAAAAAATTTCGCTTGAATCCTGCGGCGCGACGCCAAGCCCAATCGTTTGAAGTTTTCGTTTCGAGTGCAAGTAAAAATGAACTTAGCTGTGGTCAGACGGAAGTGTCTTCGATGATACATATATTAAACAATAACCACCAAGCATAATGCAAAACTTGGCTCTTATTTGATGATTGCTGCACCCCTCCGGTGTCTGCGGCCTCTGCCGCCTCTGCCTGAGCACCGCTGTTATCTCTCTAATTACCTCTATACATAAAATCTACCTGAAAACTGTTTTTGGCTCCGAATCTAATCACACAGCAAGAAGTTTTTCCCATTAAATAAAAATATATATGAAACGAACCTACAAAAGATTCTTCTTCGCATGCCGATTTTTTCATATAGCAAATATTTTGAAATATCAATTTAATTGACGAGCGGTTTTTTAATTCCGCTATCGCACAAACCTCGTGGAAGATATTAGAACAGCGTATATCGTCACAATTTTCTCCTAATATCGAGATTATCAATAGCACTGAAAAGAAGTAGACTGTTATGCCTTTGGTGGAAAGGGCTACACTCGGAGTTTCCTTGCGTGATCGAATCAGGAATGAGGATATCCGCAGAATAACCAAGGTTACTGACATAGCACGAAAAATCGCCAAACTTAAGTGGTAATGGGCAGGGCACATTGCTCGCAGAACAGATGGCCGTTGGGGCCGAAAGGTTCTGAAATGGCGACCACATACCGGTAGATGTAGCGTTAGAACCTGACCGACGACCTGGTAAGGGTTGCAAGAATCTGATAGATGCGAGACGCACAGCACCGTTCATTGTGGTGACACTTATGGGAGGCCTACTAATGCGCGTTAGTCGCATTTGCAAGCGCTATAGAAAAGATGCAAACGCGCTAAAGCATCTCTACTAAAAGTAGCCATGAACCCTCGTCCTAAGAGACACCGCAAACTACAGACTTTCAATCGGCCATACTTTGGTTGGTTGCTTAATCAATATGAAGCTACATTTTTTTTGTCGGCTGATTCTGAATCGTTTTGTGTGCGCACTCCCACACAGCTTCTTACTGTACTGTACACTTTAAGCAAGCCACGGAGGCAAGCAACCAAACTATCGGCCGATCGAAAGTCTGTGGTTTGCGGGGTCTCTAAATCTTACTCAATCTGTTTGACATTATGACTGCATATCACCGGGGACACACTCTCTTCATTTATCATATAAAAGGAGAAACTGACTGACTGACATATCAACGCACAGCCGGAAAAACTGGGACTAGGTACATGAAATTTTTCACAAGCGGTTTTTCTATGACGTAGGTGAGTTTTTTTTAATTTACCTCCTAAGAGGGTGTAAGGGGTTCCAACGTTTGTATGGAGAAACATACTTCCACGGTGGGAAAACGCTTACAGAAACTTAGTATAAATATAAGAAACAAAGTCGTCATCCCCGCCGCGTTTGTCTGTCTATATGAACGCGATAAACTCAAAAACCACCAAACGGATTTTCATGTAAATTTCTCCAATAACAGAGTAATTCATGAGGAAAGTTTAAGTGACAGACATGCATATTACATTGCAAGAAAACCGAGAATTTCAAGGTTCCTAACAATCGCGCGAAGCTGAGGCGGGTTGCTAGTCTTAAAATAAAAACACAAGAGAGTACTATTTAATCTGCTAGAAGAGCATCAAAGCGGATACGGGGAGATTAATTTTTCATTACGGTTTATGGGAGCGAAGTCTTGCTAGGTGTACGACTACATGCAATGCGCAATTGCATGAAATTAGGACAGCATCCTTTGGAAAATATTAAAATTCTTAGTTTTAATTCAACTAGCTGTACTTATTTAAGTAAGAGTAGTGATGGCCGAGTACGAGTCGCGGGTTTAAACCCAGCCAGGCGCATTACTTTGTGTCATTTATTTCATCACCACTGCTCTCAAAACGGTGAAGGAAAACATCATGAGGAAACTAATATGTTCTAGAACTTGCCGATGCCATGTGACATCCACCAACACGCACTGGGCCCGCGTGGTCGGTTACGGCCCATTCCCTCTTTTAGACCTCTCTAAACGCCTCCCCAGATAGTAGTGAGTCCCAATAGTGGCAATATTGTAAGGCTGACTATGCTATGCTATGCTTTATTTAGCACGAAAGCTGTATTTAGCTATATTTAGCATGAATCATCATCACTTCAGCCGAAAGACCATAGACATAGAAAATGTATCACAAAAAAACCGTGATTTCCTGTAGTGTAGTGATACGTGAATGTTATGATCATCATCATTTCAGCCGAAATACGTTTACTGCTGCACATAGGCCTTCCCCAAGAGTTGCTACAACGACTCGTCTTGTGCGTCTCGCATCCATCAGACTCCCGCAACCCTCACCAGGTCATCGGACCACATTCTGGAAGGCGCTGCGTTACCGGTACGCGCTTACCACTCCTAAATCTTTCGCCCTCATCGACCGTTTGTTCTGAGAGCAATGCAGCCTACTGCCACTTAATTTTAGCATGAATGTAACAAAAAAAACCTAGGCACTAAGGGTGTTTTTAATATCGTGCGGATTTTATCACGTTCGCGGAAAAAAATACTGATGTCTGATGATGGTGACTAATGTTTAAAGATGTTATTGGAATTACTACTATTTGCAAGTAGATATTTATTATTATGCCCATTCCACGCATTACAATAAATACTTGTATGAAATGGACATTTGTGAGGGTTTCGCGTGCGGAGCAATCCCGCATGCGTGATCAGAACCGCACGATATTAAAAACACCCTAATTACTTACAGCATATTATTATTATTAATAGAATATTAAATTTATACTTACTCATCAAAATATATGAAATTAACATTTTTTTAAATAAATTTCAGATTATAATGTTGGCTATTGGCTCACAGTCACGCTAGTCGACAGTAAGCCCGAGTCACCGTGTTATTGGAATTACTTTTTAATGTTCGCACAAGAGATTTACGTTCTAAAATTTAATTAAATTCGCAATTCGTCAGCGTGATAACACATTTATCTTTGGATGGGAATTTCGGGACACGATTTGGTGTCGTTAGTGCGTTTGTATTTATTTTGCGAGAGTAGGAAATTATTCTGTCGTATGGGATGGCCGTGGATCGCAATGGGCAAGGACAGGCTGATTTATGGCTGGACGTTAAGTTTGGAGGCCGGGGCATTAGCGGCGAGTGATTGGCGCGTCCGGGCCACGCTGTTCCAGCTCACTAATTTTTGATGCTCATTTAATAAACGCACTGTGATTTGGGACGACACTGATATGCCACAATCGTTATAAGTCAATTATTGGTCCGAATTTAACTATCACATTACATTAATATTACAAAGGCGAAAGTGTGTGATAGTGTGTATGTGTGTAGGTATATATATTATACTAGCTGTTGCCCGCGCAGCTTCGCTCCCGCTCTTCCCTACTCTACCCTACTTTACCCTCTACTCACATAAACTATCTACTAGATACTCCGAACAAAGCCTAAACATTTGGTTGGGATAGGTGAGCCCGTTCTTGATTTATAAAATAACAACGAAAAGTGTCATTGATTTTTATATATATAGACTAGCTTTTGCCCGCACGGCTTCGCTCCCGCTCTTCCCTACTCTACCCTACTCTACCCTGCTCTACCCTACTCTACCCTACTCTACCCTACTCTACCCTACTATACCCTACTCTACCCTGCTCTACCCTACTCTACCCTACTCTACCCTACACTACACTACTCTACACTACTAAACTTCGCATAAACCATCTACTAAATAGTCCGAACAAAGCCTAAAAATTTGGTTTGGATAGGTGAGCCCGTTCTTGAGTTATAAAATAACAACGAAAAGTGGCATTGATTTTTATATATATAGATTTGTTACATATTCACGCTCAGACGGCTGAATGGATTTAAATAAAATTTGGTACAGGGGTAGATCATATCCTAGAATAGCACATAGGACATAAAATTAAATCCTAAGTACCTAAATATTACCACGACAAAGTGCGAATTTTGTGATTAAGTGTAGGAACATTATTTCAGGAGGAGATATGTTATGCACCTGTTTTATAAGTCCCTACGTTTTAATAAATATTTATTTTGATTAATGCGGGCGAAGCAGCAGCAGGTAGGTTAGTTGGTTTTATACTATCACACTAAGATTATGAACGCAAAAGTTTACAAGTGTGTGTGTAAGTTTGTTACTTCTTCACTCTCGAACGGCCGAACGTATTTGGATGAAATTTAACATAAGGTTAGACCATGAAATAGCACATAGGAAGCATGTTGCCTTGGGATAATTTACTATTTTCACGCGGACGAAGCCGCTGCTACCACCTAGTAAGTAATAATTAACATCCGATCTGCTAAACATCTGGGTACATGCCTGGAAATGCTAAGGGTATATTATAGACAAACATTTTCAAGTTACATAGATAAATAATTTTATTATTTACTTTATTTTATAATGATATCTATTTCTAAATTTCAAATTCAATAAAATAAGAGCTTAAAAGGCAAAACATCATAAAAACGTCGGACAAGATTAACTTTTATTATAGTTCGTGTAATTTCGTGAAATGAAGCCGTCCATAATTTATGATCTTTAAAATTAAAATGTTTTCGTGCTCTTAAACCATACTCTCTGATCTTTTATTAAAATCTATTTTAACACTCTTCATAAAAACGGCCTCTTGTGTACCAAGAAGCTATGGTATTTCTACTTACAAGGGGAATTGAAATGTACAACCCTAGGCTTACTGAAAGTACTACGACTAGCCTGTTGGTCTAGTGGTCAGTAGCTCTGACTGCTATGACGGTAGTCATGGGTTAAATTCCCGCAAAAGACAAAATTAAACGTTTGTGTGATGAGCACGATCATTTATTCTGTGTCTAGGTGTAATTTATCAATAATATACAATATATGTATTTGGAAATATATAAGTATGTTTATTAGTTGTCTAGTACTCATAGCACAAACTCTGCTTAGTATGGTAGGTACTACACGATGTTGTGTGTGTACTTTCAAGAAGCCTAGATATACATTTCAATTCACGTTTACAGTTCACTTCTATGTAGAAGTATATACTTGCACAACTACATCTAGGAACTAAACATATACCAGGTACATACAAATAGGTAGATAATCTATACGTGATCTATACGACATGTAATTGGAATAATGCACAATTGTGTGCTTTAGATCTATTGAGATCCACCGAAAGTAGTAAAAAAATACAGTTACAAAAAAAAACCATTCGAGCGCTGAATTTTTTCATGTAGATACCTACATATGTGGTGTTTTTTGCCTTAATTGTAGGCAAATAATACGAGAATCGACGCATTACATTGGTAGTGGTTGGTATTTAGATATAGGGCCAGATTTAAAACATCATCATTTCACTTCATGATATAGCCAAGTAAAACTAGCCAGATTATTTTTTACTATCATAGAAATCCTACATCAATGATATGGCTAAACAAGGATTGACATATCATCAAATGTTAACGATTCCACGATCTGACCAGTTTTAGTTGGCCATATCATTAAGTGATCAATTCTATGATCTGGCTACGACATAATATACCAATACCGATGCTCTACTAATGTAATGTGTCTAGCGTATTTGTAAGTGCGTAGTAAGCACACACTTATTACAGACACGCTGGTGACGTAATCAAGAAATTATCTTTCTTTATTTAAAACAATTCTTGAATAGGACAAAAAAATATATATTTTAAAAATAGCTGAAATCGATCAGTAGCCGATTCTGAACCTACTAATTTCAGGAGGTGCGATTATTACAATAAAAACAATATTTAATATTTCAGATAACATAGCCTACAATAATGAACTCGACTAGCAGCGCATTATGTTACATGCTGTGCCTATAATTAGCCGCTATTTACTTAATTAGACAATTAATTAGGATACCAACCGATCATATCATGAACAAAAAGCTACAAATACAACGGCATATTTGATAAAATCAACCATCGACAGGTTACAATCTGACGGTTTTGTAGGTTCTTGTTTTACATTTCGGGCTTGATTACAATATTAAACTGTCATATTTTTATATTACATAGGTTAGTAGTGTCATTTACATCCAAAGATCCTTATGATAACCATTCAATTGCGACGATATGATGTGTACAGCAGTGTGAAGTATGAATACGAAGTCGTGAGGATCTGAAACAATTAATATGCGATGAAATATCGACGAATGTTCATAGCCGCAGCCCCGATCGTTGATTTAGGTCTTTCAAAAACGACAGACTAATAATATTTTTTTAAACATGACCAATATAATATTTTTTTACAAGTCGTAATTTATGTACTCAGGAGCACAACTTTAGGTCCATTCTGCGAAGCAGTAATGCTAGCAAAGGAGGAGGCAGACCGCATCAGGCAACGGCGCCCCCGCCGCCGCCGCCGGGATTCCGATCCCGATTTCCGGCCACCGTAGACGCGGGCTCGCGGACGGCGAGCCATGGGTAGCTCGCTGTGCGATCGTCCGGTAACTGTCCGGACCGAGCCAAGGCGTCGACGGCGCGCACTGTTCCCGCGCGCCTCAAAGAGTTGTCAGCAACAGGAGGGGCCCATCTGGGTCGAAGCCTACCGGGGTCGGGGTTATCCGAAAGGAAACTAGAGCCCCGGTATGAAGGCTAGAAGGAACGGCGCAGGGTTTTTAGTCAGTAAGATTCTGACACTGTCTCCCGCTCCACCCAAGAGCGGGTTTCGTCAATGATGATTTTCCCCGTCGACAGAAAAAAAAAAAAAAGGGCCATGAATGTCACACACAATTCAAAAACAATATTGGCATAAAAAAAAATTACAAATAAAGACGATGAAGTTGAGAACAATCCTTACATACAGCAAATATCTGTCTCAGGGAAAAAGATAATGATTAACGTTTAGCCATTTGTTCAGCAACGTTTTACAATAAGTACAAGTACCTACTTGTCTATTTAAAACAGAAAGTTTGATACCGTCTAGATATCCATCCAACACTGTAACACTATGTAAACTACCTTTCCGTTATGATTTTTATCTAAAAAATAACTGTCAAAGCAAATACTTACCGAACTATATGTCATCATTGTGATAGCTCGGAATTTGAGGGCTGTGAAGTACAAAGGCCTCTGTGACCTGCGAACAAAACTCACTTGAACATTCACAATTTTATACGCAGAATAAAACCACAGTGTTCTCTGTAAGCGGATATTTGGGTTTTACGTATCAAATAGCTGGCGAAAACATCGATTCACGTAAAATTTTATTGGGTTCAGTACCTATATTTTCTTTTCTTTTTTAGTACACCACGAACTACCTGCGTATATTTTCTCTATCTCTAGTGTCCGATCGAATGTTCGGTTTCGGCAAAAAAACGAGTTTCGGTTTCGGTGGCAAACCAGCCGAAACTACGACCGAAACCGAAACTGTACTCGAGAGTTCTCGCGCTGTGATCGGTCATGTTCAGCGCGTTAAATTCCTTCCAAGCGAGTAAGCAACGAAGACATTTTCCCACTGTCGTAACTGGCTTGCATTTTACCTACTCCCAAACTAAAATCCATTGCAGTAAAATTCATGATAGTCAACGAATATAAACACGAAAAAATATAAGGACTGACTGATATAATGACGTTTTCTTTATTTTTCTCCAAAACATGGTCCTTGTAAGCAAGTTTCGGTTTCGGTTTCGGCAGTAACTGAGACTGCTGCCGAAATTCGGTTTCGGTTTTGGTTGAAAACCCAGTTTCGGTCGGACACTCTGTCAAACCTATCCAAAGGTTGTCTGTAAAAAATTGCTTTCAGCGATAAAACCGCCCTTTGTTTGTTACACGCTATTAATTTTAAACTGCTACTGTAGCTGAATGTTTATTAGTGTACAATAAAGAGTACATCAATCTTTTTTTCTGTGGGAACCCTCTAAAAGACGTCTAAACTTACAAGAAAAGAACAGGGACTGTGGGATTTTTATATTACTAAAACTACCACTAAAACTTTTCGAAGACATGTGACATCCACCAACCCGCACTTTTTTTATGGTGGGGAAAACCATCCAATGACAACTCCCGCTCTTAGGCGGAGCGGGAGATAGTGTCAGACTCTTACTGGCTAAAAACCCACCCCGTTCCTTCGTGCCTTCATACCGGGGCTCGAGCTACCTTTTGGACTAATCCTGGCCCCAGTACACGCCTTCGACGTCTTGCGCTCGGTCTGGACAGTAACCGGATGGTCAAGCAGCGAGCTACCCATAGCTCGCCGTCCGCAAGCCCGACCAACCCGCACTGGGCGCACGTGGTGGATTACGGCCCATTCCCTCTCCTATAGAGGAGGCCTGATTCCCAGCAGTGGGAACATTTAAAGGCTGATTATGCTAAAACTATCACTACTAACACCATCCGAACATGGAAGGGGTTTCCGTGACGTTTTAAGACCGCCACGGAACGCCTTCTGTGCGACGCCTATTCGGAAACATCCCTGAGGAGACTGTAAAATAACCTCCCCTGAGCCATCTGTAGGCGGATATTTGGGCTTTACATATCAAATACCTTGTAACAACACAGAAATCCACGTAAAATAAATATTTATTGAGTTCAGTTTTTTTTTTATGTGAGAAATCATCAAATAACTTCTGCTTTTGGCGGAGCGGGTGGAAATGCCAGACTTTTACTGTTTAAAACCCACAGCATTCCTTTAGTTGCCCATTTTCGCGAGAGCTGCAGTCCTTCGATCAAACCACAGCCTTGGCAGGCGTCGGCCCTAACTGGCCACATCAATTTTATTGACATCTCTTGGAGGCACACATTGAACAGAACGCACCATCAACCCAGGCTTGCTAATTACTCCTTACCGGACAGCTGGACGGCGAACTGCCCGTTGCTCGTCGTCCGCAAGCCTGTATTTATGTTGGTCGTTCATAATGAGGGCTCATAATGATTGCCCAAGAATAAAGAGACATGCTCAACAGTGGGTTGAAGAAAAGAAGTGGATGATACTTTTTATCCAGACAGTATGTTCTCCTGGGATAATTTCCAGCTTACGTGGCTCAAAGAGAAACTAGTTAGCAAATAAGGCTACTTTTAAAATCAAGTCAAAGTGCGTACCGTTGGAGTACGACGAGCAGCGCGCGCCGACTGCTAGTGTTACTTTTATACCAGCCGCTTTCATACACTGCGTCGGCCACTCCAATGCTCTGCCGGAGTAATTGAAAAACACACTTTGAATGGACTTAATTATGCTGAATGCAGCCAGACTGTGTGGAAAACTACAAACAGAGTTGCGTTTTCTGTCGATTTCTATCGATGAGTGCCTCTTTAACTGACCTCTGCCATTTAGGTATTTTATTTCTTGACGAAATTGGCTTTATTTACATCAGTGTTCCACAAACTTTTTGTATTCAAGGCACACCTAGAACGTTGTAAAAATTTTGGAGGTAGATACCATAATTCAATTATAATTTTTTTTAATAATATAAATCTACTTTTATGGTTAATCAAACAAAGACTATTCAGTTTAAGAAATAACATAATTTTTCCGTGGCAACAATAATAAATTATAATACATAATATATATATATATTTTTTATAATTTAGGTGCCTTCAAGGCTAGTGCGCCTCACCATCAATGATTGCATCACTGCTTACTATCGGATGGAATCGCAGTCAAGCCAGTTATATCATTTTAAAAAAATCACCAACAAAGCACCACGGTACAACTGTGTGCCGCGGCGCATCCTTTGCGGAACACTGATTTACATAATGATGAATTCTACTAAAATTATTCAATAACATGGATGTATTTGACGCTTCATATCTACAAAATTCCGTGGCTGTCATAACAAAAAAATGTAATAATTAAAGATGGTTTCGGAAAAATTTACTACATGGATGCTTTCTGCATAATTAGGTCCAAATATTCCCTCGTCTGGTGCAGATTTCAGGTAAGCCATTACATCGAAATGCATAAACAGATTCAGTTTGTGAATGCAGGAAAAAGTTGTCTGTTTTTGTCAGTTAGTTTACATATCACACCGCATTCAGTTTTGTTATTTTGGGGAATATTGCGTTCTTATTTATGGTTTTATGGTGGACAGGCCTGTTGGTCTAGTGGTTAGTGGCCCTGACTGCTATACCGGAGATCCTGGGTGAAATGTTTGTGTGATAAGCATGG
Organism: Mythimna lalbum; assembly: GCA_949319445.1. Taxonomy (NCBI): domain Eukaryota; kingdom Metazoa; phylum Arthropoda; class Insecta; order Lepidoptera; family Noctuidae; genus Mythimna; species Mythimna lalbum. The sequence goes on along the minus strand of OX439346.1, from coordinate 14,615,470 downwards.
TCATTTGTTCTGTGTCTGGGTGTAATTTATCTATAATATGTATGTATTTAGAAATATATAAGTATGTTTATCAGTTATCTAGTACTCATAACACAAGCTCTGCTTAGCTTGTGTTACGAGTTAAAAAATATTAAAATTGAACTGTATTTTTTTTAATTAAGTATTTAATTGAGGGTATGGATATATTATTCAAAATAAATAAAATCCCACCGCTCTATAAATGTCGTCTGCATACCAGCAGATGACGAACATCTGAGTGAGAGCCGCTCCGAGGTAAAACTTATTGCTCATTTCCATCCATGAATCTAGAAACTGTAACAGAAAGAAATCTTAACCAATCTAAATAGTACAAAGAGATATGTTATATTAATTATTTATTATGTTTATTCTGGAGGGGTGACCGCGTACCGGAAAACGCTGCGATGGAAGGCCTCCTACAAGATGGACCGATGACCTGGTAAAAGTTGCAGGGATCCGATGTATACAAGACGCACAGAACCGTTCATTGTGGCGACACTTGGAGGAGGTATGTGTCCAATAGTGATGATGTCTATCGGATGATGATTATAAGGTATTCTCTTTGTGTGCGATCTGTGGCCAAGCTGAACCCGTAAGCGTAATCCAAATCGTTATACCACCAATGCCTTAAAAGCGATGTCCTCCTTCAGGCGTCCAGTGAGTGACGAGTGATCTTCTCCCATGTCTCCGGGTGGAATCTTGGGACATATCCAGCTTACTGTCACTTCAGTCTAGATGTATTTTCTCTAACATACGCTTGAGTTATGGAGCGCACAGTGATCTGTCTGACACGATTTACTTACTTGTCGAAGAGGTTTAAAAGGAGAAAGGGGAAGCCTGTGCCTCTGTCCACAGGCTTCCCCGTGGGATACAAATTAGGCTAGGAAAAAAAACTCTAGTACTAAATAACTGACTAATTTTTAACCCCCACAAAATGTTCCCCGATTTCTGAATTAACTATTTCTTAACTTTAGCTCGAAAACCTATTAACGTTGTGCATTACAGTTGAGTTTGATACGATCTTAACTCAAAGTAAAGTGCCTTGGGATAAATCTGTTTGACGGAGGTGGTTACGATACTTACCACGATAGTGAACATAACACAGCAAATATTTACTGAGCTTAGCAGCACATTGATAAGGTTTACTACTGAAAATGCGTCCTCCAGATCTTTTATATACCTGAAACATTAATATAATTTAAATTATTATTTTATTAATTTTCTAAAGTCCCTACATTTTGTTTACATTTTTAAGTATTAACAAATATAAAAACATTTAATTTAATATAAAACATAGTAGCGCACCGGTATCGGGAACACGGCTTCAAGCTACCGTTGATCAGTACCCCTAGCCAAGTTGCTAATCTGCAATAGTTAACGCTAGTAGAAAGCTTCAAATGTATGGGATTGACGTCAACTCAACGCTCAGTTACGTGGTTAGAACAAAAGAATTAGATGCGTGGCCAACTCGAAGCGTTCGATTTAAGCGAAACGGTTGAACTTGGCTAGGGGGGCTGGGCTCCTGAGTAAGTAACCTCCTAATAATACGCGCCGCATCCAGAGTACTAAGTAAGTACTTGATACAACTACCCAAAAACACCTGAACAGGCTCTTCTCAGGTGTTTCTCATAGCTCTCAGCTATTATCCCAGTGGCGTTAACAAGTACCGCCACAATGACTGCTGTTTCCACCTCCCACATCCTCGCGAGCTAAGTCAAGATACTCAATTCGTTTACCTTGCTGAGTTTTCACGAGGTTCTCGTCATGAGGACGAACATGGAACGACATTGTTATAATTATTTTACTTTTATTTTTAAAGTTTTACACAATAATTTCTCATAATCACTAACCTAATGAGCCTTTGGTGTATTTTAACAACCTCGACGATATCTTTATAACAGTCATTACTTCCAGATGCTAACAGGTCTTTACTCTCAGCGGTTCCCAGATGGCGTATCTGATCCTGCAGTAGACGCAGCAGCATGCTGATGTGGCTCGCCATGCTCATGAATAGAAGATCAGAACCCAACATACAACAGACTGAAATGCAGCCTGAAAAAGTAAATAGAATATAATCTTATCTATGGTTAAGACTGAGTTTTTGGCGGGATTTTTAATAAAAAAAATTAGAGTAAGCTATAGTATTTCTTTAGCATTTATTTATCAACTCTATAGAAACCAGCATCAAAAGAACATTCAACAGAATACAAACCAGAGCACGTTTCAAAAACATACACCAAGCCATGGATAACAGGCTGGGTTTTATCAAAAGGGTACGCCATCTGCCACACGTAGCCCAGAGCTGACGGAATGCCGCGTATCTTGCGGTACCCGAGCACGGCGAGCGGCGTCAAGTTGTACAGCCACACGCCCAAGATATTCCAAAAGGCGTACACTGAAAAATAATAAAACTTTATTTCAAGTTTGTACTCATGGAAGGGTTAGTGACATGTTTAGATTCTGTCTAATAAGTCAACCGACTTGGAAATTATTAGAGTAGATAAAATGAAATCTGATTTAGACAGCACTACAAGTTCAATAATCAAGGTTGATTAAGAGATCTTGATCATTGTTTACTAATAGAAGAACCTTATAGAAAGTATCGATTTTTTTTTTAATTATTAAATACCTATTATACAAAATTCTCAAGTCGTTTGACTTTTTAGACAGACTATACTTAAAACTATGTTAGTAGCTATTAAATTCAAATTAAGTACACAGAAACAAATGAAATCAACCCTAATCAAATTAACTATACAATCTCTATTTGGAATAAAATTTCAAATTATAATGGTCACTAAATTAAATGTCTTACAGTTAAAAAAAAAAACACTTAATAAAATGTCATTGTATATAAAAAAAAATACAGAGACAAAAAATTTAAACGTCATGGAATAATAACAAAAATAAATAAAAATAAACATGTCACTAAAGTATATGTATTTGAAATCAGAACACAATTCCCTACAAAAGTGTTAGTAAAACTTAAAAACTGTATTAGTACCTACCCTACTTATTGTAAAAAAGATCGTTATAAAGCAACCACAGCACGATTCACTGTCTGGAAGAAAACTTTAAAAGGAGAAGCTTCTGTAGTTTGTTAAAGCGAGAATGTTGAAGCTGAAGGCTAAGAAATTCTAAACGTAAGAAAACATGGTGGAGTATTTGTTTATCAGGAAGGAAAATGTTAGCCCTAAGATTTCATCAACCATTTTATATTGCAAGACACATTTATTGAAGTAATAAGTTGTCTATGTCAATCAATACATATTATAACACAAAGTCCCCCACCGCATGTATCTGTGTTCGCGATAAACTCAAAAACTACTGCACCGATTTTAAAGCGGTTTTCACCACTCGATAGCGTGATTCTCAAGAAGGTTTTAGTATATAATTTGTTAAGTTTTTGTATTTATTTCTGTGTAAATTAACGATATTTGTTAAAGATGTCGGTAATAAATAAGCCGAAAGGAAATCTATTTAGACGTTTGAAATAATTCATCCCCCAAACCGTTTTCAATAAAAAAGAAATAAGTAACAATGAAAATCGTACTAGCCCTAAAAATATGCAATACTAGCTTTTGTCCAAAGCTTTGCCCGCATACATAAAGTATAGCCTATATTCCACTCGGAAATAAAGCAGCTTACTATCGGTAAAAATAAAATCGCAATCGGATTAACTTTCAAACATTACCTCCTAGGAATAAAAAAATATTAAAAATAAAACCGATTGTATTGCACCTATGGAAAATGAAATAAAATAAAAAATAATTGAAAAGTAATTCGTATGTCAGTTGATTCTTTGACATGGTCTCATTCATACTCTAGAGTTATGGGATATAAAAAAACACGTTATATATATACTTACAAAACTGTCGATGTTTCAGTGCTACGAGGCTGTTCCGTTTGATCTCAACCCCCTCTTTGTCTCTGATACTAACGGGCCATATCTCAGCCAGCTCAACCACCAGTTGCCGGAACGTATGTCTCTTGTACCAGATGGTTAACAATTTGCCAAAACCTGGAACACACATCGGTATTGTTTCGGATTTAGCTGACAACTAGATGTTTAAGTTACGGGGTGAAGCTAAAAATCTACTGGTATTGAATGAGGATGGAAAAAAATATGAAAAAGATGATGATGATGCTGATATTTTCATTCTCCATTGTGTGGTTTGCTGTAAGAAAATCCAGTTGTGGGTTAGGCTCGCCATCAAAAGTATATCAACTGTACTTTTGATGATGATGCTGATATTTTCATTCGATGCTGATATTTTCATTCTCCATTGTGTGATTTGCTGTAAGAAAATCCAGTTGCGCGTTAGGCTCGCCATCAAAAGTACATCAACTGTACTTTTTTTTAACTGTTTGTATAATTTTTTTGTGCACAATAAAGAATAAAAAAAGAAGAAGAAAAAGGCCGATATAGATTTATACCAGTAGTAAGTTCGAGCAAAAAATTAAATACTTAGGCTCAATTCCCGCACGGAACAAATGTTATTATATACCAATTATTTGTTTTAAATTATTATTATTACCTACAGATAAGTGATTCGGATCTGTGTTTTGTGAATGTGTGTTATACATGTTTGTGAATGCATCTACGATACAAGAAGTATTCCTGGTGTAGGGAACCTTTTTTTTTATTAAAAACAACAGAAATAATCGGATCTCGTTCGATAATTACTAGGGAATATTTAGCGCATCTAAATTACTCATGCAGTTTGAGATCTTTTTTTTTTTGTTGACGGGGAAAATCATCTTTGACGAAACCCGCTCTTGGGTGGAGCGAGAGACAGTGTCAGACTCTTACTGACTAAAAACCCCGCGCCGTTCCTTCTGGCCTTCATACCGGGGCACGAGCTCCCTTTCGGACAACCCTGTCCCCAGTAGGCTTCGACCCAGCTGGGTCCCCCTCCTGCTGCTGACGACTCCTTGAGGCGCGCGGGAACAGTGAAATCGGGATCGGAATCCCGGCGACGGTGGTGAGGGCGCCGTTGCCTGATGCGGTCGGCCTCCTCCTTTGCAAGCATTACTGCTTCGCAGAAGGAGGCGACCGCCTGCCATTCCTCCTCGTTCCGGACCATGGCCTCGACCAGGGCCCGGCGCGAAAGGTCTCCGCCGCCGATCGCCCCCGCGAGGGCACGGCAATGCTCCGCCCAGGCAGGGCACACCTCGTCGGTGTGCTCCACTGTGTCCTCCGGGCATTGCGCACAGTGGCGACACCCGGGCGTCTCTTCTGCTTGAATCCGATGCAGGTACCTCCCGAACTTGCCATGTCCGGTGAGGACCTGCGTCATGCGGAAGGTGAGGACGCCGTGAAGTCTTTCCAGCCACGCCTCAAAGAAGGGACTTACCGCATGCAGTTTGAGATCTCAGATTGTAAATAATGTTACAACCGTTTCGATTGCCTCGAACGCTTCGAGTTGACCTTGCCGCCAATTCTTTTGTTCTGACCACGTGACTGAGCGTTAAGATGACGTCATTCCCGTACATTTGAAGCTTTGCAGATTAGCAACTTGGCTAGGGATACTGGCAGCTACATCCTGTACCTAAGTACCGTGTACAGGAGTAAATCCTAGTGTGGGGCAAAGCTATAAAAAAAAACTAGTACAAAGAAAGCTACGAATGTTAATAGTTATAGGTACAAGAGCTTCAAAAGACGTCAGCTATAAGTAAAATAGCATTTACTTTATATATCTGAAACGTCTCGATTTTACGACGGTCATCTACCCTTTATACTTTAAATATTACTTACTCATTCCGTCTGGCTTTGAGCACCGGTCCTGTAAGAGCTTTTAGCAAATGTACTATACAAATAAGGTAGAAGCACTGAGCTTTATCAATTTTTTTTTTTGTTCCTTATATTACCTATGGTTCATTAACGAAAAAAAAAATAATGCAAACGACTTGGAATTTTTTTAAACGAATAAAAACATCTTTTTTATACAACACTTTTAATAACATTTTATGAGTAAACATGATCATCACTTTGTAACCCTGATTTGAACAATCCCTGTGTTGACTACATCAGATTCCAAAAATTTGATTATCTGATTAGATTACCCAAGTCGTTTGACTTTCTAGGCAGACTCTAGTTAAGGACATTATCTAAAAATCCGAACTTTTTGTATTTTGCAGGTGAGGTCAAGATGTATGTTGATTAGAATATGATTTGCGATCATCATTTTTATTTCGGGTATTTTTTTTTTCTCGACGGGGAAAATCATCTTTGACGAATACCTACGTATTTTTCTTTCATTCTGTCCTGAGACACATCGTTCTCAACATTCTCATCCCCGCTATATGCAATCTTTTTTCATTCGTCTTTTTCGCAACCCAACATTCAGATTAATTCCGTAAATAAATACGAGTTACGATCACAAATCATATTTATAAATTTTAACAAAGTTGACCATTTAATTCAAAATTGCAACGGTTACAATACCATAAGGCTCATCAAACACATTGTGTTATCTCTACCTAATTACTATCAAATACATCACCATTATATGCTGATCTAACATCATGTAGTACTCACTGAAATGTTCGGACTGGGAGCAAGCCCTTGGGGAAACGATAGGCAGATTGATTGCAACACAATTTACTCACTCATAGTGCCGTATCCAACGATGTGTAAATAGCTACCGACGAATTCCTCAACAGAAGCTGAATGTATCATCTGTCCGACCACGTACGCTATCTCTCCTGTCAGCATCAGAACGAGCATAGTCGACGATATGACTAGCGCCAGGTTAGTGAACACACCTTCGTACGAAGACTTCCGTATTTCATCGATAAATGACAGCCCTATTATGCGGATGCAAAAGTTGCAGAGATTCAACGTCTCTCGGATCTCCTTGCGAGCACATTCTACTTCCCCCACCATTTCCGAACACTGATCACGTTGAACAATATTCCAATCTTAACCGGAAGCGTAGCGTGGACTAATTTAGACGTGGGCAAAGATGCGTCAGCGAGGATTTTTACTTTTATAAATTCAAAAAGGAGACAGCGAGTGTCGCATCCCAGTGTTCAACCACAGCGTCGCTTACCATCAGGTAAAATAATCGTCAAACGCAAGCCCATAAATTATAAGACAAAACCCTCTTTGTTAAAGAATCCTCGCATACTCGAAGCCCTTTTGGGTGTGAAGCCGAAGACGAGAAGTCACTGCGCCCACGCCTAAATGTTACTACTAAACCAACTAAAACTTACTACCGCTACCGTATTGGTAACTTTTATTCTTTATCTCATTATTTAATTATAATTATACTGAATTACACAACTAGAAATATATAAATGAACCGTTCAGTGGCCTTCAAAGTTTTTAATAACCAGGTAGAAAGTTCATAGGAAAGTTTTTCTGTCATTCTCAAATTCCAATCTTTCAAACATTTTTATTTCTTACGAACTTTTACGACGTTTAGCTTTGTGAAGTAATTTGGAATATAAATTATTCTGTTTTCATTAGACAAAGTACTGAAATTAATAATGTAGGTATGTAGTCAAAATTTTTGTAGGCACTGTAGGAAGGCTACACTCTTTGTTAAGGCTTTACACAAGAGCTCGTGACAGATTTTCCTGACTAGAACATTCACTAATCCCTCCTTAAAAACCGTTCACAGATAAAGCTGCTTGCCGAGAGGGGTGCGCACGGGGGTGCATTTGTACCCTTTTTCTTAGGTGTGAAATCATCTAATGACTTTTCCCGCTCCAGAACGGAGAGGAAGGGCATGTTAGACTTTTACTAACTAGCACCACACCTATATTTTTCGAGTTACGTTTTGCGTTCTAGAACTGCAAATATCCTTTCTCCATTTAAACTACACACATATGTCCTTACATTGTTACCCTATAGGGATGAAAGTAAATTAAAAATTATTAGTCCCGAGCAGTTTGGCCAATAGTTCGAGGGGCTAAATAACTTACTTTCACCTCGAGGTAAATACTGTGCTTTTCATAACGAATACAAGGAAAGTAATAATCAAATAAAAAAATTGTAAAACCTGAAGAAAAAAGATTTTTAGATTTTTTTGAAAATAATATTTTGTATTTTTTCATTGCTCATACTCGGAAAGTAGGTCTGTAGTTTTCTGAGGAATTGGTTGAAAGTAATACTTTTCATTCCTAGAGTAATTTCTATACTTTTTAACACGCTTTTATTAGCTTGTGAGAAAATCTTGGAATCTTAATTTGACTCACTTCCTGGTCTTTGATCAAGATGAAATTTTGCACACGCTCTGAGTTCTGATGATAATACATGACTAGCTAAGAAACGTCATTACAAATCCAATATGGCGGCCTCCCCAAGATGGCGAACTGGCTGTTTGAAATGCACTTCTATGATATGGGTATCAAATGAAAGGGTTTGCTGTCAGGAATACGAAAAAAATAGTCACGTGACTCAATTCCAATATGGCGGTTTTCCACTTTGTAGTTTCTTTCATCATTAAAACGTGTTTTTTTGAACTATATTTTTATTCTTTAGAAACTCGTCAGTATACCCAGTATACCACGTAAATAGATTATTCCATTTGTTTTTTGTTAGTGGCTAGTTTGAATTTCAAATAAACTTGTTCGATGCATGTAAGATTTTAATTCACAATGTTGACGATTTTTGATGTTCCAAATTCAAATCTCATTATTCCCTAGGGATCGGCCATACTACATTATCTCCCTAGGGATATTATTTTTTGTTGGGTGTGAAATCATCCAGTGACTTCTTCCGCTCTGAGGTTGAGCGGGAGTTTATTTATGTATGAAACGATATATATTATCTATTATTACTTATAATAAATCTGTAGAAATGAAAATATAAAAAAAAAAATGGCAGGGGGTGTTACTAGACCGACAACGAACCCAAAAATATGATTAAAAAAATTATTGTCTGTATGTCTGTCTGTTTGTTCACGCATCAGACAAAAACTACCGGTTCGATTACGATGAAACTTGGTATAATTATTATTTAATATCTTGGGCACCACACTCGGTACTTTTTATCCCGGAAAAGTATATACAACAAAAAACAAACTTAATTTTGCGGTTCGATCCCTAGACCCATTACTGTAGCAACCGAAAATAATAAGTTTATCGTAGGTTACGTCACCTGCAGTGGAGTTCACTAAGGGGCGCTGCACACGGCTAAGATAGGTACTACAATAGAAACAATATCGCACAAGTACACACGACGAAGATAATAAATATAAATAATATTTCATATTTTCGTATAGTAAGATAAATTTGGATGGCGAGCGAAATTGTATCAGTACATATTATAAAACTAAGTACTACTCCGCGTCTGTCTGTCCGTCTGTTCGCGATAAACTCAAAAATTACTGCACCGATTTTCAAGCGGTTTTCACCACTCGATAGCGTGATTCTCGAGGAAGGTTTTGGTACCTACTTATATAATTTGTTAAGTTTTTGTATTTATTTCTGTGTACATTAACGATATTTTTTGAAGATATCGGGGAAAAATAAGCCGAAAGGGGTGTGTGAACCGTATTACTCCAAATTTAACGAGAGCGTAGCGTAAATTGTACTACCGATGTCCATAAGGCAAAGATACCATTTTTATGAATCAAGCACAGTTACCGAATATATTTCACTCTTTTCTGCTTAAAAAATGCTTTGAAAGCTGGCTATGAACTCATACGTCATTCCTGATCTAATTACAATGAAATATGTCACGATAATGTGCTATTAAAGCGTCGTATACTCACTCATAGTGTCGTATCCAGCGATGTGTAAGTAGCTACCGACAAATTCCTCGACAGATGCGTTATTAATCATCTGGCCGGCTACATACGCTATCTCACCAGCCAGCATCAGGACCAACAGGAATGAGGACATTATGAACGCGACATATGACATTAAACTGCTATACAAAGTTTTGGGTGCCTCATGGAGAAAGGAGAGGCCTATAATGCGAATACAAAAATTGCAAAGATTCAATGTTTCATGAATTTCTTTCAGAGCAACTTTCTTTTCTTGTTCCAACATTTTCGAGCACTGATGAAGACGGGGCACAGACTGTATCATCACCTTGTAGATATTACCTTCGCCTTTTTATTATATTCTATTAGACGTCATTAGAAAATTAAGTTGAAATTAATAAACTGTACAAGTAAATCCATACATTAGCCATCAAAGTTTATAATAACGAGGTAAAAAACTTTTAGTTTAGTTTACTTTCGTAAAGTAAGTTTTATAGTAAACTGGTTACTTCCATAGGCTTCGCCTGCGTGAAGGTAGTAATTTTTCCCAAGGGATTTTAAATAGACTCAGTTGAGTTTTTAAAAACTTACATTTCGCAGTTAGTAATTAGCCGGAGTCAGATGTATTATAAGCGTATTTGTATGGCGTCAATAGCTGGCCCAACAACAAGGGGGGCCAGCTGTGTTGAAGCCTACTGCACACTATCTCCCGCCCCACCCAAGAGCGGGGGTTGTCATTGGATGACTTTTGCCCACCGAAAAAAAAAATTGTATGGTGTATTGGTGAATTTGATAAGTTCTTTTTACAATATGTAGCGTAACTTAGGGTTCTTTATGTCAAGATTGAATAAGTTACTTCTAGACAAGCGTGTTCCATCGTCGACCACATCATCGCTTACCATCAGGTGAGATGGTGTTCAAACGCAAGCCTAACAATAATTTTAAAAAAAAACATAAACAAATATATTACAAAGTTACAGTCTTTACAATAACCTGGTAATGACATTATTATGTTAATGCCATTCGAATGCCTGATACTATTACGTTCCTTCTGCGTAGCAGTAATGCTAGTAAAGGAGGAGGCCGACCGCATCAGGCTACGGCGCACTCGCCGCCGCCGCCGGGATTCCGATCCCGATTTCCGGCCACCGTAGACGCGGGCTCGCGGACGGCGAGCCATGGGTCCGATCGTCCGGTAATTGACCGAGCCCAAGACGTCGACGGCGCGCACTGTTCCCGCGCGCCTCAAGGAGTTGAGCAGCAGTAGGGGCCCAGCTGGGTCGAAGCCTACTGGGGACAGGGTTGTCCGAAAGGGAGCTCGTGCCCCGGTATGAAGGCTAGAAGGAACGGGATGGGGTTTTTAGTCAGTAAGAGTCTGACACTATCTCCCGCTCCAACCAAGAGCGGGTTTTGTCATAAGATGACTTTCCCCATCGAAAAACAAAAGACACTTTTACGTTTAGTTTCATCAAAACTAATGACGCAGGCCTGAAACTAAGTACTTAGCGTAATGTTTGACCAATATTGATATTGTTACGTACGTAGGTAATTAAATGCCGATTTACCAATAAAGAACTTTATTTACCACAAACAATAAATAATTAGTCCAGTCAACAATAATCCAAATCACAGTTAGCACTAGAGTTCCGTTATACTATCGCCTCGGTCGTTAGATAAAATCACTTCGCACACTTAGGTAGATCGCTCTTGATCGCAGTCGAAATCAGAACTGACTCACTTCCGTTCGGGGGCTCGTATTTATACGCGGAGCAAAGAACATTCTAGATACTGACGTCTCAGGATAGTTCCAGAACAATAGAGTCGCATCGCGGGGCCATAAATCAATTTTGTTACTTTGTCCTTCGCGAGTCACTCACGCGAATTTCGACTCTATTGTGAAAGGCGGAAAGTACCATTTCCCTTATCCACCTACAGATACCTACAGATTACATACCTACTAAATAATAGGTACAACACGTACTTATGACGGAATGTTCCAGATCTTGCTAGGCTAGGTAGGTACTTTGGTTCTAGAGCTTTCGAACAGTAATGCGTTTTAATTATTCGTTGCTACTCTTTAATTTGTCGGAGATATGACGTGTTGAAATTTAACGGCGTAACAGTGCCCCCCTCTTAGTCATGCTCGTCCCGAGCATTATTAGATCCGTGATACGGCGCCAATCTGTCCACATGGACAACCTTAGGCTTCCCTCTTAACCCTTTCTTGATGCGGTAGGTTACATCGTTGATCCTTTTTAGTACGGTGTAAGGTCCCTCCCATCGAGCTTGAAGTTTTGGCGACTTCCCTTTTCGTCGAAGCGGGTTGTGGAGCCAAACCAGTACACCTTCCTCAAATCCCTGTGCGTTGGCATTACGGTCGTATCTAGTTTTCATTTTAACGCTGGTGTTCATGCTATTCTCACGTACTCGTTTATGCACTTCGTCCAATTGATCTCGAAGGTCACTTACGTAGTCCGTAACTGGCTTAGTCTTGTCAGGTGGCACGCCAGTTATGGCATCGACTGGAAGTCTCATTTCCCTGCCGAAATTCACTCTTGCTAGGGTATGTCCCGTGCTATCATGCACTGCCGATCGGTACGACATCAGAAATAGTGGAATATACCGGTCCCAGTCTTTCTGATGGTCATCGACAACCTTAGCCAGATGATTCTCCAGGGTTTGGTTAAACCTTTCCACCATTCCGTCCGACTGAGGATGCGCAGGTGTTGTGCGTGTCTTATAAATTCCCAGAAGAGTACACATTTCCTGGAACAGCGCAGATTCGAAGTTACGGCCTTGATCGGAATGGATTTCCAAAGGTGTGCTATACCGACATACTACTTCCTCGACCACCTTCTTCGCCACTGTCGTCGCTTCCTGATTGGGTATGGCGAAGACTTCGGGCCACTTTGTGAAGTAGTCCTGGATCACCATTATGTACTTGTTTCCGTCATCCGTAACTGGGAAAGGTCCAGCGACGTCGATAGCAATGCGTTCCCAGGGGGCTCCCACATTGTACAGCTGAAGCCTGCCCCTGCTTCTAGTCTGTGGTCCTTTCACAGATGCGCACGCTGTACATTTCCGACACCATTGCTCTATGTCATCTCTACAATTGAGCCAGTAATACCGCTGTCTCACTTTCAGTAGAGTCTTCTTAATTCCCAGGTGTCCTCCAGAAGCACCATCGTGTATTTCTTGTAGCAGGGGGACCACTTCACATCGTGGTACTATCACTTGTGTGGTCACCTCCTTGCCATCGTTCGATTCCCATTTCCTACAAAGCACATCATTTTCTAGGACTAAACTGTCCCACTGTGCCCAGTAGCTCTTTGTGACGGGACTATGTGACGATACTTCACTCCACTGAGGCCTAGTTCCGTTACGCTTCCAGTCCAGTATAGGTCGAATATCTTCATCTTCTTCCTGGGACTTCTTGAAGTTGCCTTCAGTCCTAATTAATTTCACGTGTTCTCGGGCTTCATTCTGCTGGTAGTGTCTACAGTCCTTATTGCACGGACGTCGCGACAAGGCGTCAGCATTGTTATTCCCTTTTGGACTGGTGATGGTTGGGGCCACGGCCCTGGATACATTAAGTCTTATCGACTCCTCGTTGACTTGGGTTCCAGAGTCCACACGTCCCCTCCACGTCCACGTCCTCTTGGGGCAATCAGTACGAATGTGCCCTTTTTCTCCGCACCCGTAACACGTCGGAATATAGCGGGACTTTGCCAAAGAAGAAGACACTACTTCTCTGTGACGTGGTGGCATTGTAGACGAGACCACCAATTCCCTCTTTTTCTTAGGACAATCGGTGCGAATGTGCCCCTTTTCTCTGCACCCGTAACATGTTGGAATATAGTGGGACTTTGCTGGAGAAAAAGCCACTACTTCTCGATGACGTGGCTGCACTGAAGACGAGACCACCACTTCCCGAACTCTGTGCGTACGTGAGTCTTTTTGTACGGCTTCCACTTCCAACGCGTGAGCTATCGCACTCTTCAGAGTTTGGTGGTGTCCGAGTCGCACCGTAGCCCTTACTTCTGTGTCCCGTAGACCGTCGATGAATGCTTGCACCAGATTTACTTCCACCGTCTCTGGTGTCATCGACATGTACGCACGCCGAACCAGCCGTTCAACCTCGACTCCCCACTGCTGCAGGCTCTCGTTCGACCTCTGCGTTCTTTCGCGAAGTTGCGCACGGAAAACATGCTCGAGGTGCTTGTCACCGTAGCGAGTGTCCAGTCCTTCCATGAGGCGCGCCAATGTCCTGCCGTCCGGAGGTAGGTTCTCTAGGACTAGCAGAGCGTCCCCTCGTAGAGCCAAAGTTAATGCCGCAAAAGGCTGTTTATCATCCCAGCGGTTTGTTTCAACCAATGTCTCAAATTGGTACTTAAATGCCGTCCAAGAAGACGTGCCATCAAAACGCGGCACATCAAATTTTGCGGCCGATGCACAGGGGGTGTGCGATGGTGAGCCAACAGTAATGGGCTCGCGTGCTTCGAGCTTGACAATTTTTTTATTGATGTCCAGCAGTCGATCTTCATGGCCATCAATTCTTGTTTCGAGGCTATCAGCTCGGGCGGAAACCTCCTTTACCTCTAAGATGAGATTCTTTACCTTCTCACCCAACGTAACGAGGCCGTGGTCGATTTTATCGAGGATCAGGTTCTGCTTAGCCTCTTGATCGCGATGAGCGGCTTCCTGTTCGCGGCGAGCTTCTTCCTGGTTAGCTGCGATTAGGTCCTGAAGCTTACGCTGGTTAGCCTCTTGTTCACGGCGGGCAGCTTCCTGGTCGCGACGGGCGGCTTCCTGGTCGCGGCGGACAGCTTCCATACTAGCTTGCATGGCGGCCAACACCGCAGCGAGGTTCAATTCTGAGGATGGTCCTGTTGGCACCTCAGCAGCTGCCGTTGCTCCCATGCCAGCCTGATCTTCCTCCTCCATACGATGACGCGCAGCATCCATCTCTGCTTGCCTCCTTGTTCGTGGTCGCTGTTCGTCGTCCTTCTGTGGTAACGGCATTCCACTTCTGACACCAGTTGTTACGTACGTAGGTAATTAAATGCCGATTTACCAATAAAGAACTTTATTTACCACAAACAATAAATAATTAGTCCAGTCAACAATAATCCAAATCACAGTTAGCACTAGAGTTCCGTTATACTATCGCCTCGGTCGTTAGATAAAATCACTTCGCACACTTAGGTAGATCGCTCTTGATCGCAGTCGAAATCAGAACTGACTCACTTCCGTTCGGGGGCTCGTATTTATACGCGGAGCAAAGAACATTCTAGATACTGACGTCTCAGGATAGTTCCAGAACAATAGAGTCGCATCGCGGGGCCATAAATCAATTTTGTTACTTTGTCCTTCGCGAGTCACTCACGCGAATTTCGACTCTATTGTGAAAGGCGGAAAGTACCATTTCCCTTATCCACCTACAGATACCTACAGATTACATACCTACTAAATAATAGGTACAACACGTACTTATGACGAAATGTTCCAGATCTTGCTAGGCTAGGTAGGTACTTTGGTTCTAGAGCTTTCGAACAGTAATGCGTTTTAATTATTCGTTGCTACTCTTTAATTTGTCGGAGATATGACGTGTTGAAATTTAACGGCGTAACAATATTATACAGAATCAGTGACAGTCAAATTGTGAATGACTAGCTTTTATCCGCAGCTTCGCCTGTGTGAAAATAATAAATTATCCCAAGGAATATATCGCACGCTGAGAACGAAAGTGACCGATTTCAAAATTTTGGTTAAATGAGTTAAGTATACAGAATGACTTCTATCATAATTATTGTCATATTATATTATCTAAAAACTTTTTATACTAAAGTGACCTATTTTTTCGATTTTTTTTAAAACTTATTTTATACGAGAAAATCATATTTTTTTGCAAAAACTATATAATGTTTCTAAAGCTATTTAGTGAAACAATAAATTTCAACAGAAATTCATAACTTTTGTTACCATGTTTTAGTGTTATTGTAAAATGAACAGAAAATGCTTAATACGACGGACACATTTTCGCTCTTTCCCAAAAATTAGCAATTTTGAGTTGAGTCACTTTCGTTCTCAGCGTGCGATATTCCGGGATAAAAAGTACCCTATTTGCTATTCCAAGACTTGGTCTACCTTATTGAGCCCATGGGTGTTACTGATGCCATGAGTAGGTAGCTCGAAAGGGAACCCCAAGGTTTGGAATGCAAAGCTAAGAAGGAACATAGGTGTTGTTTTAGTCAGTTAAAGTCTGACACGCCCTGACGCTCCGCCTGAGAGCGGGAAATCCATTAGATGATTTCCTACCTTAAAAAAATAGGACATGATCCACTCATGTGCCATTTTGTATCTAAATCCATTCAACCGTTTATGCGTGAAGCAGTAACAAACACACACATATCTTCATAGCGTCGCCATCTGTTGGAATGACGTAGGAAAACTTAAATGAGAACTGCCCACCTAGTGGCCCCTAGCCAAGTTACGACCGTTTCGTTTCGATCCTCTTATGTCGAACGCCTCGAGTTGGCCATACCTCCGATTCCTTTGTTCTGACGTCATCTCAACAGTTTTTCACGTGATCATAACAAAGGAATTAGAGGCGTGGCCAACGCGAGGCTTTCAACGCAAGAGATTCGCAACGAAACGGTCGAAACTTGGCTAGGGGCCACTAGGTGGGGGCTGTTCAACGATTCATGTGCCTTAAATTAGTGTGTGCAACTACAAATATAACGTGAGTTGCACACTATACACACATACAAACTTGCGCCTTTATAATATTAGTGTGGAGTGTGATGACCAATTAACCAGTCAATTTAAACTCAGTAAACAAAGCGTATATACTCCGACGTTACCGCTCTATGATACCATTACATTACCAACCAATTACCATTTCAGAGTTACAGTCTGCTTGATTTCTGACTTAATTATTCCAATTTCGCCGCAAACGATGTCAACTGCAATCATTGAATTCATCATGTGCAATTGGAACCAACTCGCTTGACCTGCATCGATGATACGATTCCAATGATGCTTCTGAAACATCGAGGGTCTTTATAAACTGGATCTTTGCGGAGATGTGATTAAAACGTGACTCTGAAACAATGCAATTAGTACGGCACACGCATGTTCTATTAACTTTCAATTCCATTGTTTGCAAAGTATTCATAAAACATTTCAATGGCATCTTGTTATCGTGGAAATAGAAGTAGAAAGATATTTTAATTTCAGTTATTTTCTGTATGTAAAAAATGTACACGTCAACTTAAGTCATCTACATTCAATGTACAACAATAAGGGAACTTTTCCTCTATGGTGGTGCTGGGCTGTGCGGAGCGGAGTAGAGAGGAATGGAGCGAAACAGAGCGGAGCAAAACAGAGATGAGAGGAGTAAATTTTTTCGCTAAATTCGCTTAATTGATTTAAAAGTGCCAACACACTAAGTGCCGTCAACTCACACTTGGTCAAGCCTAATCGGACTGTCCGGACCGAGCCCAAGTCTTCGACGGCGCGTAATGTTCCCGCGCGCCTCAAGTAGTTGTCAGCAACAGCAGTCGAAGCTTATTGTGTCCAGGGTTAGCTCCGAAAGGTAGCTCAGCCCCGGTATGAAGGCACGAAGGAACGGGGTGGGTTTTTTAATCAGTAAGTCAGACACTATCTCTCGCTCCGCCCAAGGGCGGGTGATGTTATTTGGATGATTTTTACACAACGAAGAAGTACTCTGGTACCCACTACTTACCGACCGCAAGCACGCACCTACAGAGGAGGAGATACGATTAATTCTTTAATCTATAAAAATCGCAAGCCATAAAGTTGATATTGACCAAAAGTGTAAGTGGCATCAATCAAAAGTAAAGTTCTTATGAAGGGTAGCCGAACAAAATAAAATAGAAACTGTTTTGCCGTGTGACAGTCCTTTACACGTTTTCCGAGAAAATAGAATATTTGTACATGAAGATATAACAAGTAATCCCCATTACGCTGCTCTGCGAGACCGAAATGGGACTTTTCCTACCAAACGTCTACATCATATTATATAAAAAAGTACTCTGTGGTCTACATGAACTGTCAGTTTTATTAAAGCAAGTTAAACGACGAAAAAATATAATTAATTTTAGGGAACTGGCTGCAGGAAGCGATAGCAAGTTGTGAGTGAAGTTGTGAACTGCTCTCAAGTCCGATGTGGGTGCATTATTAGTTGCAAGAGGCAACACCTCTCGTCTCAACGTCGGACGCCCAACTCAAATTGCATTTCGTACAACGCTACATGCAGCGACAAGCAACTTGTCGCCCAACACACCGTTCTCCTTTGAGGTGAACTAAGTTTTGTTATTAATAAAGTTGTTGTACTTGTGGTTCCGACAAACACCTTCTTAATATTAGTATTCAAATATGCTTAAATAGCTACCTACCGAAATAAAATGCAACTGAAAGAAATAGTTTGAAGCACTATCTGCTACCAGTGAACATTTATATATCCCTGTATTACTCAGTGATAAAGAAGCATTCTAGTGGGGAAATAATTCTTAAAATTAAACAAAAATCAAATATTGTTTCTTTATAATATCAGAATAAATAGTATATACAACGTGTAACTTTAAATGCGCAAAACCTGAAAATAGTTTTATCAGAATAAGGAGCAGAATCAATTAAACCACTTTTTAATATAGGTTAAATTTTTCAAAAAAATCTTCATTAAAAATGTCGCCCTGTCTATTTATGAATACAGGTCAAGCCATCACGTGCGCAAACCCGCTGAAATAGGTAAACAAACACAAATGGTTGTAGAACAATCAAATTTTCTCATGCACGGGATAATAAAAGTTATTTCAATGCAGATATGAATTTTAAACAAACTAAAATTGCACGTAAAACCTTAAAAAAAAATTAAAATGTTTTTTTTTCACAGAATTAGGTCTTATAAATTAAAAATCGTTACACGTTGTATATATATATATATATATATATATATATAGAACCAAGTAGACATGGCCGCGTAAATACAACTGTACATAGGAACTTAATCATAAATAAAACATAGAAAGTTAAGCAGACAGAGTATCAATACAAGCTGGCAAAGTTGTTGACATGTGGGATGTGAGTACATCAGTCATTGTGTCGATCGATAGTCGTGACGACGAGTACCTAAGGAGGCTCACGTTGAGCAGTTGGATCAAGAGCTCGCTTGATCCAGAAAGCAGTACTCCTGGAAATGGCGCGTATTGTTAGGAGATTCCGGTGGACTACAATTTTTGTATATACAAATTTAAAAAAATGAAATAGCATTTACATGTGTCATGGCCAGATCATAGAAATTGATCACTTCATAATATGGCCAACTAAAACTGGCCAGATTGTTGATTGATCCTCGTTTGACCATATCATTGATGTAGGATTTCAATGATAATAAAAGTTCTAAAGAAAGTAGATTTGGCCTACTTTCTTGAGACCATTAGAGAGATTAGACCGAAGATTGAAATATTATCAAACTTTAACGATTCAAACAATCTGGTTAGTTTTAATTAGCTGTATCATGGAGTGATCAATTTCTAAGATCTGACCGTGTCCAATCGTGACATAATATACAAATTAGCAAAATATGACGATACAAAAGCAGGGTTAAAAATAGTCTGTTCTCAAAACTATCAAGAAATTTCATAAACAAGTTTGTAATGAAAATCATTTTTTCATAGCAAGCTTTTAACGCTCAGTATACCTATATAATTAATACTCGTCAAAACGAATCATACGAGCCCAAACTTGATGGGGTGGTATCGTTTAACTACCAAGATCCTATAGTCACGGTTCCAACATCAGATCAGCTCTTTGTCATGATAATTTTACATTGTCATCCGATTTACACATGCATACAAAATTTCAGCTCAATCGGTAACCGGGAAGTGGGTCAAATTTAATTTACAAGATTTGATGACAGACAAACATCGGGACAGGTGAAACTAAATAAAAGCTTGTACTTAATTAAATAAAATAGGTCAAACCGTTTTGGATGAGTTCGATAACAAACATTGTGACACGAGATTTTAATATATTAAAAAAAAAATACACTACAATACAATACTAAATCAATTACAAGTAATACCAAACAACGATAGAAAGAAAAGACGACAACCCAAAACCTCACTTGAAGGCCATAGTTCTGTCTGCGAGGAAGTTTACCAACTATAAATTGGTTGACATCCTATTTACACTACCTACACATCCTCTCCGAAGTTTGTTTAGGCCCAGAATATAAACAAACTATCGACCTCAAATCCTCGTAGTGAAGCACAGCAGCTCACCTGTCCCCGGGATTATTCAAGTCCCGCATTTAGCTGGCTTTACGGGATTACGGGACGATGCGGGATCTCGCGAAAGTAAGCAGCCGGATGCTCGTTTATCCACTAACAGATCTTTACTTTGTTTTACTTCTCAAGTCACGCAACACAACACTGTTCTCGAGGTGACCCTTATATAACAGCCCCGTACATTTGTAACTTGGTACAATATGATATTGTTACGGTAAAATTTTCTCCGCGCTTATGGATTTTTGTAGACTTTGTTTGATGTTAAAAGACGTTTCGCCAATTTTCATCCGACTGAATTGATAGACATTTTGCGTCAAATAGTTTTGTAGTATCACTAATAAAAAAAACTTAACTTGCCTTCTTGTACATCAACTTGTTCCTCTTGCAAAAATACGATATTTATTAAAAAAAAAAAGTAATAAAGTAACATATAAATACCTATAATACATAATCTTTTTTATATACTTTAATTTATTTAGGAATTATACTCTGATCATTGCTAGTGATTACGAGGGTTGATGCTTATAAGATTTTAGGTAATTTAAGCTTAGGCTTATGTCAGCTGCAATACTTAATTACCACTGCCAATGACCTTTCGGCTCATTTTATTGTCATATTGTATTTGTTACTTTGTAAACTTTAAGGTTTACAAACAATAAACCAACAACTTTATTTATATATTATTTATGTCTGTTATTTATATACTATTTATATATTATAAACTGTATTGTGAACTTAAAAGTAGATAGTGTGTTAACAGCCAGTTTTCAAGTTAGTCTGTTTTAAAGAATCATTATTTTACCCTGAAACAACATATACCGTTTATTCTCCGGTCACATGTCCAAAACAGAATTTCAATTACATGCACACATGAGTGGTGCATAGGGAGGCACATTCCCTTTGAACTTGCAGTAAAGCTGGTGAGGCAGGAAAAATGTAGCTCCGGACGGCTTATCTCTCCTCGCCGGCCGACGGCGACGGCGACGTGGGGCGCCTGCTCGACATTTTAAAGGATTACACTACTTATGTACTGCACCGAGATTTTATTTTTAAATCTTAATAAAATCCAATTCGAGGAAGGTGACAATTTTGTATTGAAATGTAGGAAAATTTTAACTTTGAAGTAGATTTTTACGAATTTATTACTTGGTTGCTTTTGGCCACGTTGTCGTTTGCGTGAATGTCAGTTATAGCAGACGTGAAGATGAAGTTGAAGCCAGATGAAAAGCCTACTGGGGTCAGAGTTGTCCGAAAGGGAGATCGTGCCCCGGTATGAAGGCTAGAAGGAACGGGGTGGTTTTTAGTCAGTAAGAGCCTGATACTATCTCCCGCTCCACCCAAGAACAGAGGTTGTCATTGGATGATTTTTGCCCACCATAAAAAAAACATCGTGATTCTTAGTCAAGTTGTTTATCCGTAGGCGTAGTTGTCTCAACCAACAGTTATAAATATCAATAATTTTCTAAGTTACACTGAAATGTCAGGTCATGGAGTTCTTTGGACCAGGACCGTGGTCCCAAGTTCCACCTAAAATAAAATAATAATATATCATAATCAGTTCTGAACGAGAAAGCGTAGATAATAGACTGACAAAGTTACTTTCAGATTTGGATTTTCATATAAATTAAAAAAACAATACGTAGTTAACTTAATAATGAGCTTAAATAAAAATAATAAATATAATGAAACATACGGAGCGATCGAACAAAATTAAGTAGATATTATATCTTGATTGCCTTTTATCTATACTAATCTATATCTATACTATATATAAAGAGGTAAAATTTGTAAGTTTGTATGTTTGTAAGTTTGTATGTAGGGGCTAATCTCTGGAAGTACTGGTCCGATTGCTAAAATTTTTTCACCGATAGAAAGCTGCTTTATTCCTGAGTGACATAGGCTATATTTTATGTACGCGGGCGAAGCCGCTGGCAAAAGTTAGTTGAAAATAAATCGTATAAATTTTTTTAAATTTTATTACCTAACATTCGTTTAGAGAAATACCTAATTGTAAACATTTTTAGATATTTTTTTAGTTAAAAGACATGTTAACATTGTTTACATTTAGTTAACTATAAGCTATGGGAGTATAGCTATGGGTATAATATAATACACTACGTCAATAGTGGGTGGTTATATTAACTTACACAAACCACAGCCTAATAAGCCATTTGGGGTCACTGTGTGGTTAGCCGTAATTGTAATTAGTTACAGTAAGTTAAAGGAGTCGAATTGCATTCATGTTGAGAATATATCTATAAGTAGTAGATATTTCATGATCAAAGATCGGACGGCGGGCCATGGGTAGCTCGCTGTCCGACCGTCCGGTAACTGTCCGCACCGAGCCCAAGTCGTCGACGGCGCCCACTGTTCCCGCGCGCCTCAAAGAGTTGTCAGCAACAGCAGGGGCCCAGCTGGATCGAAACCTACTGGGACCGGGGTTAGTTTCGAAAGAGTAGCTCGAGCCCCGGTATGAAGGCTAGAAGGAACGGGGTGGGTTTTTAGTCAGTAAAAGTCTGACACTATCTCCCTCTCCACCCAAGAGCGGGGGTTGTAATTGGATGATTTTCCCCACCATAAAAAAATAAAAATCATCAAAGATTAATTATTCAGCCCTTCATACATAAATTGCGTCGCACATCATCATTCAATGAATAGCATAGCACATCAAAAAATAACCAGCCTTATAATGTTCCCACCGCTGGGACTCAAACCTCAAACTAGGAAAGGAAATGGGTCCTAATCCGTCATGAAGGCTTCGCCCGCGTGGAGTCGGTTTCTCCATACAAACTTCTGACCCTCTTTTCATCCCCTTAGGGGGTGAATTTCGGAATATCCGATCTTAGCTGATATCTACACCCTATAAGGAACCTACGTGCCAAATTTTAAGTTTGTAGGTGTTATAGTTACTGATATTTTTTAATTAATCAGTGAGTGGTATTTCGCTTTTATATACAATAGATAGATTTACACTTAAATGCCAGTCGTTATCACTCCGAATTTGCACTTACCACGAATCCCAGAAGCATCTGCAGCGCACTGAGCGAGTGACCATTAGCATTAGCGGAGATCTGAAGATATGCTAATAACGAGGAGGCACAGCCTGCGAACCAAAACGGCTTTGCACACAAGCTAGCGGCTTAATTAAATATCCTGCCAACTAGGAAGTTCTTATTCCTACTTTTAGAAGTCTCCGACAAAGAATTATCATTACTAATTACGTTAATTTAATTTACCCACAAAACTGAAAACAGTGAAATTGGTTTGAATTCAAAACATTGTTGTAAAATTAATCAGCATCACCATTTCAGCTGAAAGACGCCGATGTTGGACGTAGGGCTTTTCCAAGTGTCGCTATAATGACCGGTTCTGTGCAATCGCATCCATCGAATTCCTGCGACCCTTACCAGGGCATCGGTCCACCTTGTGGGAGGCCTACCAACACTATGTCTGGTAGTACGCGATCGCTACTCCAGAACCATTGGGCCCCATCAAACATCTGTTCTGCGAGCAATGTGCCCTGCCCACTGCCACTTAAATTTAGCCCGAATGCAACAAAAAAAATAACTAGGTTCTTATTTACAGCATTGTTAAGAAAGACGTTATTAAAATCATATTTACTCATGAAATTAACATTTTTAAATTAATTACAGATTACGAAGAACGAGGTAAAAGAATGTAGAAATAAAACAAACAGAGTCAAGCAGGAAACAAAAGTAGGTACTTTAAAATATCAAGGGCTTGGTGCATCACGTCGCCTGCAGCGGCCCAGCGGCCTCGCGTCTTGGCCGCCGCCACCGCCGCCTCCCATCGCCGACTCCACTTCAATTTGCGCCCAACCGCACTCCCAACAGAATTCAATTACGAGTACATGAATAAACATTCCTTTTTTCCTTTGCACGCCAACTTCGTTCGGATATGTATCGAGTGTAAGTGGAAAACTGTAGTTGAGTGAAAAATACTGCACCCGTTTAAAATATCACTTCATTGTCCACATTTTCAATATCCATATTTT
Organism: Mythimna lalbum; assembly: GCA_949319445.1. Lineage (NCBI taxonomy): Eukaryota > Metazoa > Arthropoda > Insecta > Lepidoptera > Noctuidae > Mythimna > Mythimna lalbum. Next base: position 14,591,405 of record OX439346.1, on the reverse strand, counting down.
TATGACTGTTTCATATACAGGCTAAAACGCTTTGAAACAAACTTTATGCGAAAAAATATTTTTTGGTAAAGGCACAATAGAAAAAATGTAAGGTCGTTTATACCTCCATAAAACCAACGATCCAATACATCAGGAAAACAATAACCCTGGTGTTTCACACTGAAGTAGACATATGGGAAATGGACAAAAAATATATTCGAGCGGAACCGTTGGAATTCTAAAGCAATCCATTACGTGAAGCAAAAGCAAATCCCGACGAACGATGCGCTATAAATCCGCAGTCGATGACAGAGCTCGCGCGCGCGCACACCCCACCGCCCGCGCCGCCACACCGCCTTTAACACTTTATATGAAAATGTTAAATTGAACTTGATTTACAACAGCGCCGTAAGTCATGTCATCGTATTTGCATAACGTATGTACTGCAGCATATCCTGCTTTATGCATAAGGCAACTTTATTTATATTAACTGGTACCGCACCAAGTCTTTTTATAAGCACATAACAATTTTAGAAGTGTTATTGTCCGAAGTAACAAAGAGATTAAACGCAGTATACAAGGTGTAACGTTAAATGCGCAAAACCTGAAATTACTTTGATCAGAATAACGAGCTGAATCAATTAACCCTTCAGATACCGTCAATTAGAGACACAATAGTAAGACAATAGATGCGCGGCCACCGGTGGTCGCTTGGGGATTCATGAATTAAACCACTTTTTAATATAGGTTTCATTTTTCAAAAAAATCTTCATTAAAAACTTCGACTTCGGCCTGTCTATTTATGAATAGGTCCATCACGTGCGCAAACCCGCTGAAATAGGTTAACAAACACAAATAGTTGTAATCCAATCAAATTTTCTCATACACGGGATAATAAAAGTTCTTATTTAAATGCAGATATGAATTTTAAACAAACAAAAACTGCTCATAAAACCTTTAATTTTTTTTAATGTATTTTTTCTCCCGTAATTAGGTCAATTGAATTAAAAAACATTTGGGGTGTCTGAGGTTTTGCGCATTTAACGTTACACGTTGTATATACAAAAAGTCATTTTATTTCGTATTTCTACTGCGTTCTGAAACGATAATGACGTAATAATAAATTCAGTGTACCTGACTGCGAAGGACGCGCACATCTCAAACTGTTTTATTATGAATAACTGAGCCAAGTCCAAAGATCCGGGCTGTGCCGTTTATTTTTTAGCTGACTGAACTGAACTGAACAGTATTGAGAAAATCATGATAACCGATGCCAAGTTTGTCGCCATTGAACATGCTGAATTCGGAATATCATTGTGGATAAGACATTCGCTCAAGGCTCAACACTCGGAAATTTTTCAGAATCAAATTTTAAAGACGGAGCGATTTTTTAACATTTCTGAACTCCATACGAAACATTTCGTTACTAGAACATGAGTAATCATATCATAATTAGCCTTTTAATGTCCCCTCTGCTGGGACTCAGGCCTCTCTAGGAGAGGGAATGAGCCGTAATCCACCACGCGGGCCCAGTGCGGGTTGGCGAATGTCTCATGTCTTCGAATTTTTGGTTTTAGGTTATGCCGGTTTCCTCACGATGTTTTCCTTCACCGTTTAGAGAGCAGTGGTGATGAAATAAATTACACAAAGTAATACGCCTGGCTGGGCCTACAACTCGTAAGTCGGGGTCGTTACCACTACGCGACCACTGCTCAAGAACATGAATATTTTATTACAATTAATACTGATGGTTGTGGCGACACTTGGGGGAAGCCTATGTTCAACAGTGGACGTATATCGGCTGAAATGATGATGATGAATACTGTTTACATGTTAAAGCAAAGAAATAAAGAAAAAAAATATCCAACTACCCGTTTTGACAGCTCCAAGGTAGACTCAGAGCTACAGAAATCTGGAAGGCACTTCATCGTAACCAGAAGCTAATGGCATTCGGGCGGGTACTCAGTGCTCACTTAATTAAGTCAGTAGTGAACGAGTTGCGAGCCACATGTTGCAAGCTCTCCACCACGCTCACGGCACGCCACTACTCGCTAAGTGCGCTAATAAAGAACATTCTGCTTCAAGCACAGACTTCATTCCCTCCGTCGATGATTATAAAGTTTCGCAAGACTCCAACTTTGTTGTTATACTTACACGCATCTTTGTTCTTCCTGAAGTATCGTCAAGGGTGTTCTTTAAAGGTAACTGAACTGTGGCTGCATTGTTCGAAGGATTACCGCGACTCTGGAACGCAAAAGGGTAAACTAAAGTAACACTAGTGAGCAGTAAAAGTCTGATAGTCTCTCTCGTTCCGAGCAGAAAGAGTTATTTCATTACTAGCTTTTGCCCGTGGCTTCGCTCGCGTTAAATTCGGGGTAGCACGGTTCCCCTGGGAAGTGGGGGGTTATTATTATTTTAAAGATATGCTATGCATCTCCCGTAGTGTAGGGGGTGTAGTCACTGCGACCTAAAAGATCTATTGTGACTCGCCACCTTGTTAGAGTAACTCTTTTCTTTTCTTTAAGTGGTTGTTAGAAAGAGACAAAAAGTAGCCTATGTCATTCTCCACCTCTTCAACTATCTCCACTTAAAAAATCAAAAAATCACGTCACTCCGTTTTGCCGTGAAAGACGGACAAACAGACACACACACTTTCCCATTTATAATATTAGTATGGATTTCCAAACCCAAAAAAAAACCACTACAATGACATATGTATCTTTAGGTTCATTAAATCTATTTTCTGACATCCAAAAGGCAAGTACCTCTGATACTTTAACACTGATGGCTGTATTAACCTCCATTCTATGAGTAAGTAGAGCTGACGACATTGAGTCTTACCATTTGCGCCATTATACCGTGATTCTGAAGTACTGCGTACTCGAGCGTCCTAATAAAACCGAGTAAACCCTTCGCAGCAACGAGTTAATTTACTCCAATGACGATGTTTACCTTTTAAAGCTAGGTGCTTTTTTCAAGCCACTTTTAAGTGGCAGACGTTTTTATAACTTTTGCGTAAGCACGATGTCGGTTAGACAGATACTCTGTGTTACATGCCTTGATTTACGAAGAGTTTTTTTTTAATTTCTAATCTCAATTTTCCACGAGGTATAGGTATAAATTGTGCTGAAATATTTTCAAGTCGGTTGGTTGCCTACCTGTAGATAGTTATTCATTCAAATATATATTGCATCACAACAAGACCTTTTTTCAATTATATTCAACTAGTGATCCGTCCCGGTTTTGCACTGGCAATAAATATAGCCTCTGTTACTCAGGGTGAATGTAGCTTTAAAATGGTGAAAGAATTTTTGATATCGACACAGTAGTTTTTGAGTTTATTCATTACAAACATACACACAAAATACAAATTTTCCTTCTTTATAATATTAGCGTAGATAACGTCTACCACTTAACCACCCTACTCTGCTTCGCCCTAGTGTAGACACTCCCAGCTAACTAACGGCAGTTTCGTTTTTTTCTGTGAACTGATGTTTTCGTAATAACAAAGCTAACATAAACATCAATTAAGGACTAGCTACAAAAATTACATTTTATCATACTTGTGTGACCACCTATAGGTAAACTTTATTGTAACCGAACCAATATTGTTAATTTAACTTTCAGAATTGTTTCAAAGGTTTTACCAAGATGATAAACAGGACCAAGGTGCTACTTCGTCTGTCAGTCTGTTACAGCTCCTTATTACAACAACTACTGTTGGCAAAATCTTGTCGTATTCATTTAAATAGATCCTGAAAAGAAGCCGTTGAACTGTCAAAGTGAGCTAGCTGTTTAACCTTAAACATATTATATATATTATATTAAAGAACTTTATTTGGCTATTTTAAGCTATCTATCTAAATTTTATTTTATTAAGCACAAGCTACCTACAATATTGCAAAAGACCAACTCACATTTATCAATTTATGAGTTCAACCCATCTTCAAAAATACTTGGAGATATCGGTCTATACCAAGACACTGAATCCCGATCGACCGTACGCTACATTACAAAAAAACTGCTGTCGAAATTACTCAAGGCATTCAAATCATATCCATTGATCAAACACACATTTATCAATTTATTTGTTCAACCCAACTACAGAAATACCTGAAGATATTTGTATCGAGACACCGAATCCCAATCGAACGTCCACTACATTGAAAGTACGATCACCGGAAGTTCGTATCCAAAGAAACAATAGAAAATGGTTTCCCTGTTATATATTCTCTGTATTTATCTCAGTAGAGTCTGCAGCGTATAGCGTTTGCAGGTAGCACTAAATCGTTCTCTTCAACGATTGGTACGTTCTACGTGGTGCAATAAATCCTCCAATCGACGTGACCATTTCTCATTGCTAACGATCGATTCTCTCATTTAAATCTGGCCTTGTCTCTAAGCAACCAACCTACTTACGCCACCTTTTTTCCCATCGTCTCCACTTTAATTAGAAATGGGTTCCCAGTTAATTTCCTTTTTATAGAGCTCGGAGGCGTTATCAATCTTTTAACTTTCGTTGATTAACACTCAAGCTTAATTACGTGTACTTATTTACTGTTTTGTTATTATCTCTTAGTGTAGCTTAACTATAGCTTTTAGATTTTTTATCAATATTTATAGATACTCATCTTTTAGTCTTATTGTAATGAAATACTGCCTAAACGTTTCACGTTTCTGATTCAAGTGAAAAACGATTTGATGATAAAAGCGTACAAATATATCTCCAATATCATTGAAATCTCCGTTGAGAAAAAAATCAAATTATCGCAGATCTGCGAGCAGTTGTGTATTTATTCGTCGGACCCTTTCAGGGGATCGTATTAAGTCGCCTGCTCACTTTCGTCCTCGCGTCCTTCTCCCTAACGAGAGCAGTCACAAGGATGCCACAAAGGACGAGTCACGTGCGGTGTATTGAAATAGGACGCTCTAAATAAACTTTACTTTCCATGGCCCACTTCCCGAAATTCCAGAGAATTGTATTTCACCGAAGCCGTTTATTGCGACTGTAAAACCTTCCACACAACAACACAGGCAATAAGCGAACATCAAACGGAGCAATATACGTACCTACTCCGATATCAATGGAAAGGTTCTCTATACAGAATGTGAGAATGAATATACAAAATGATTATAGCTGCTTTCTCTCTTTTACGCCTCTGTATGAATGAGGGAGATATCTGAGTAACTATAATAATAGGTTCATTATTACCTTCATCACTTATTACAATCACGTAGTCTACTTAATCCCCCTAAAACCACACTACCACCAACACCACCACCTTTGTTCTATTCTTCTGAGTCCTTCTTCTTCTTGTCGCACACACGGGGATGGTCGTCCGTTGACAACACGTTCCATGAAAAATGTTTAACTCTGCGAGTTAGCTTCGGCCCCTTAGTTGGTTCGCCTTTTAAAGGACTCCAAGATCCTGAGATATGTAAAGATATAATTATGTTCTACGTTTTTATTGTGCTTTTAGTTACTGTCGCCGTCGCCGGGATTCCGATCCCGATTTCCGGCCACCGTAGACGCGGGCTCGCGGACGGCGAGCCATGGGTAGCTCGCTGTCCAATCGTCCGGTAATGGACCGAGTCCAAGACGTCGACGGCGCGCACTTTTCCCGCGCGCCTCAAGGAGTTGTCAGCAGCAGGAGGGGCCCAGCTGGGTCGAAGCCTACTGGGGACAGGGTTGTCCGAAAGGGAAGTCGTGCCCCGGTATGAAGGCTAGAAGGAACGGCGCGGGGTTTTTAGTCAGTAAGAGTCTGACACTATCTCCCGCTCCACCCAAGAGCGGGTTTTGTCAAAGATGATTTTCCCCGTCGACAAAAAAAAAAAGGTACTGTTGCCCAATTAAAATTGTAATATAGAATTAACGAAGCAGTTTATTACCGGTTGTTGTTGTAACGTTCTATAAGTGCCCATGCAGGCCTAGGATGGGAAATAAAAAGATTTTGAATTGAAATTCAAAATCTTTTTGTTTCTCGGTATTATAGATTTTTTTTACCGATCGAGTGGTTTGTAGGCCTGACTGCTATGCTAAAAGGTCGTGGGTTCGACTCCCACCTAAGACAAATCGATCATTTGTTCTGTTTCTAGGTGTAATTTATCTATAATACTCGTAGATACCTACGTATTTAAAAATATTTAATTATGTTTACAAATTGTTTAATAGATACTCATAGCACAAGTTCTACTTAGTTTGGGACTAGAAAACGTTGTGTGATAAATGTGAAACATAAAAAAAAAATACAAAAACTCTTCAACAAGTATTCAAAACTAGATAAAACTGTTCTGCGTTTAGTTACAAAAGTTATACCTCTCCATTGCAGCCACACCGCAAAACGATTGCAGGACGATGAGCGATAGCCCAGCGGCCACCTGCGAGCAAATAATGCCATACTGTGTGGTTTATTACAGCAATATTGTCGCAGTATTGTTCACCGTCACGGATCTGACCAGCAGGATATTACCTATATCCTGCTGGTATGGACATTAGAATAATAATTAAGTCTTACATTATCTAGGACTTTGTGGGTCGACAAATCCGCTAGCTGGGTCTGAAATGCACAGAATCATTGGCGTTAGTAGTACAGCACTACACCGTAGATAAAACAGAACGGAAGAATGATTCCTGTGTTCTTTGGTAGATACAGTCGCGAGCAATAAGATATTTAAACATTGTCACATTTTTTATCTATTTCCAAAAAATAAGTGTAAGACAATTTGTTTTTAAATTACCTAACCAGGGAACAGTCCCCCAGCCTAGTTAAAACCGACCTTGCCGCCAATCCTTTTGTTCTGCCCACGTGACTAAGCATTGAGTTGACGTCATTCCTGTACATTTGAAGCTTTCTACTAGCGTTAATAAATTATTGCAGATTAGCAACTTGGCTACGGGTACAGGTTCGTCGACGGCGCGTAGTGTTCCACGCATGTCTTAAAGAGATGTCAGCAAAACCCTAGGGGGACAGCAGAACCGGAGCTCACTGGGGTTATTGGTCGCCCGAAAGGGACTTCTTTGCCTAGGGTCCTGGGACCCAAGGAAAAGAAGGAACATAGGACTTGGTTTTAGTCAGAGTCTGAAGTCCCTCCCGCACCACCCTAGAGCTGAGAAGTCATTGGATGATTACCCACCTAAAAAAAAGTCAAATATGCAATCGTTGTACACTTATTTCTTGAATGACAGAAGTTAAGATAGATGAAAATGTGACAATGTTTATATCTGATTGCTCGCGACTGTACATATAGCTAGGTAATAGGATAACTAGATGTGATATGTCAATGTTTTATTCCATACCAAAACCCATTCTAAAGACATACAATACTGATTATTCGGAAGCCTCTCAACAAATATCAATAAACTGCAGTACTTAGACTACGTATAAAATCTCAAACCAGCAATTTTCATTTACGTCAGTGACATTTCACGTCATGGGTCCGCGTCCGTGACCTCGGGTATCTCCGACCTCCTCAGTTTTACGTCTTCCACTAAAATTACACGACCTCCCGATCCAAGACTTTCTTTTAAGGAAACGTCGTTTAATTTAAATGTGAGCAAATCCCCGACGGACTGTGGGAAGGAAATTAAATAGTCTCAAACCTCTAAAGTTTTTTAGCCGTTGTAATGAAGGAGCCACGTGGAGACGTTCAGGGAATTATTTAACAACCTGCTTGGTGGGTCACTTCAAGTTTACGCTCCAGGTATAGGAATGAATGAATGATATATTTTTGCAAGAATATGGTAGACAGCTAACAAGTTCTGGCGGGTCTAGTGGTTAGCGGCTCTGACTACCCGACTATGACGGAGGACGTGGCTTCAATGCCCACCCATGATTCTATAATGAATACGATATTTTTTTGTGTTTGGGTGTAATTTATCTATAATATGTATGTATTTGTTTGTGTTTGTTTTTTTTTGTGTTGTTGTTCACATTGCAAAAAAGAGGCTATATAAAAAAAGCAGGACCCTGCACTAGCACTCCACATAAGCATAGTCTATTATGAAAGCTCAACTGGCTCGGCCCCTCCGAATATAGAAATGACGAACGCCCCATATATTTGCATCTTAAAAGAGCAAAAGTTTCCCCATACGAGTGGCTGAGTTTTATAAAAGGTTCCTAACGCTAAGGACACACTTTGCCAAATGTGGGTGTGTTGGCAATGAAAACAGACGGAATATTATATCAGGTCAGGAAATATATTAGATCGGTCTAATTGACTAGTCATGTACATACGTCACGAATGTCGTGTTTTATGACAACAGTAAATAACAGATAGGCAGGTTAGTACAGTAAGCCACATAAGAGTGTTAACCGAGAAAATGTCTGATTTATCTGGCCTAGTTTTTCCTTTTTTTTTCTCTCTTAGAATTTTTAGGGACTTTCGCAAAGAGTATGTTAGCCCCGTAGTAACCTAAAGTGAGTTTACAATATCAACTTAACTAAATAAATAATACAATTGATAAAAGGTTTTTACCAAGGTTGAGCTATCGACTCATTGCCATGTCAAATGTAATCTTAGCAGCATAACTTCTAGGATCAGCCAGGGTTAAAAAGAATCCTATATCAATTTTATTGATCCTTTGCAATTTTGTCAGCTCCCTTCAGTGTTTTTCTTTACTATCCGATATTTTAATTACATATTAGTCTTCCCCGTTCACTAAATCTATCAAAGGCACTCATTTGCGCCCAGTGGCTAGATAGATAGATACGAAAACTAGGCCAGATGTATGAGACATTCCCTCGATTTCAAAAAATCATGCAAAACTAGTTTAACTGGCCTCGGCGTTCTGTCACTACTTCATATAGGACTGTTAGACCAGCTCAAGGTTACCAAGTGTTACTACCGAAGCCTCATCATCACCGTCATCATTTCAGCCAATAGACGTCCACTTTTAAATATAGGCCCAAATATCACCATAACGACCGGTTCTGTGTGTCTCGCATCCATCGGATTCCCACGACCCCTAAGTCTTCGGTCCACCTTGTGAGAAGCCTTGTTTCAGCGCTGCGTCTTCCAGTACGTGGTCACTACTCAAGAACCTTTCGCCTCAATCGACCATCTTTTCTGCGGGCACCACCGAAGCTTTACCTACCTGTAATAATAATTTCGACAACTCAAATATACGTTGTGTTAATAACGATTACAGAATTAATATTTTACCCACAGCTGCGTGGGCGTTGGGATTTAGATTATAACTAAAAGGTACATATTAATATCACATCGCACCTAATTGTAAAGGTGATAGTTTATTAGTCCGTGTGTATGTTTGTTACTTCTTCACGAACTTCGAATTTCGGTCGAACGGTTAAAAGGATTTCGATGAAACTGGGTACACGGGTATATCCTAAAATAGCACATAGGACTTTTATCCTTATTATTTCCTTGGGGCAGTTTTTTTTTTAGCCGGGCGAAGCCACTGGCAGTAGCCAGTAACATTAGAAAGGTGAATGTTTGTTACTGTGTGTGTATTTTTGTGGCTTCTTCTCGCTCGAACAGCTGAACGGATTTCGATGAAACTTGGTAGACGGGTAAACCATACCTTAGAATAGCGCACAGGATACTTTTTATCTCGGGAGTACGTTACCTTGGGATGTTTTTTGCAGTCACGCGAGCGCAACCGCTGACAACAGCTAGTAACTAAAATAAAGCAATCGCGTTAGTGCGTTCTGGGCCTAATAGAGGCCCAGCGAACCCGCGGGAGAGTGCTGGCCGCAAAAACTTGTTCTACCAGCTTTATCACGTCGCCCCTCCCGCGCCGCACAAGTTATTATAATCTGACGACCCATTCAAATGAAAGCTGAGCCCAAGGGAGGCTGGATACATATAAAGCTGTGAAAATCTTGCGGGTACCCCGTGGGAGAACAATCGCTGCCTGTCCCTCCTAAGATAGGCACGTGTGTGATTTGGGCTTCATTGTGCTACGTTATAAAAAGGTTCTTTTTGTGTATTATGAAAACCCAAAGCCCTTTCCTTGAGCGCTTTGGAAAGAAAGGCCCAACGCGGCCCGAGTGCTTTTAAAGGGCGAGAATATCGAATAGATGTTATTATACCGCAAGTCCCTGCCTCTATAAATGCATGTCATAATGAAAAATACGTTCTGACTTAGAATACGAAATACATTATGTACGGGATATACTCGTAGTAAAGTATTGTGATACAGGAAAGTCGCCGAGAGAATTTTGGGCATGATATTTTGTAGCATTTTAACCCCGACCAATAGATATGTGTGTATCTGGTCTGTGTGTCTGTCTGTGGCGTCATGACTCTTACACGGATGAACCGATTTTGATCTGGTTTTATTTGTAAAAGTTGGCTTGTGAATATCTTTACTTATTTAACTGTTTGAAAAGTAAGTACCTCTTTTCTGATTGATGAAGGAATGTAACTCCCATAGATCTGATATATTAGAAATTACTTCAATGATAAATTTTACTTTCAATCTTTTCATTTATGTATTTTGCTGTAGGGAACGGGCCGTAATCCACCACGTGGGACCAGTGAGAGTTGGTGAACGTCACATGTCTTCGAATTTTTGGTTCTCGCAATGTTTTCCTTCGCCGTTTTGAGAGTAGTGGTGATAAAATAAATAACACAAAGTAATGCGCCCGGCTGGGTTTAAATTAAACCCGCGACTAGTAAGTCGGGGCCGTTACCACCCGGCCACCACTGCTCCTCTACCCTCATTCTGCGACCCTTAGCATGTCAATAATAGGGAACTGTCAATTCAAAGAGTGTCTAAAGAACAAAAGCAAGTTTATATTCCACCCCAGTCGAGGTGGCGTGTTGTGTCTACCGGTGACCGCCGGCGTGAAAGCTTCACGTTTAAATTAAATAAAATCAAACGCTGGCACCACAAGACGTCACAACGACGAGCCCTGTGCGGCTCGCATCCATCGGAATCCCGCGACACTCGGCAGGTCAATAATAGGGAACTCTTAATTCCAAGTTTTGAACAAAAGCAAGTTTATATTCCACCCCAGTCGAGGTGGCGTGTTGTGTCTACCGGTGACAGCCGGCGTGAAAGCTTCACGTTTAAATAAAATAAAATCAAACGCTGGCAGTTTAAAAGGCTTCGACGCGCCTCGTGAACGGCGGAAATGCCTGCAGTCTCACATTGTTGTTCATTTTTTAAATATCTCTCTTTTTTTCCAAGCTTTCTTTCAACGCGGACAATCTCGAGTTTTCCTGGAATGTTACGAGCAAAATAAATTCTTTACTTCGTTATTTGCTTCTTTTTAAACTGTATAATAAAAAGCCTTTTACAACTTAGCAATAAAAATATACGATTCATTGAGTGGTAAGCACTTCTTCACGAATGGTTCTCCAGTGATGGACCGATAACTTAGTGAGGGTCACGGGAATCCATTGGATTTGAGATGCAAAGGACCGGTTGTTATGGCGTCACTTGGGGGGAGGCCTGTGTCCAACAATGGACGTCTTTCGGCCAAAATAATTATTATGAAGCGCTTCTTAATTTCAAATATTTATTTAGGTAGGAATAATACTTACGTATATATAAATACCATGGGAAATATATACTCGTAGGTTGTGTGATTAATTATTTAGTATGTCATTAGTTAGGATTGCAGTAGGTACTAATGAATAATGCACTGTTGCTACGCCGCCTACGACGTAGACAGGCGCGTAGCACGTCGGCGCTACGTCGCAAATACGGGAAACACCCTGCCTTAGATAGTGATTCCCAACCTTTTTTTGACTGCAGTGCACTTTTATTTTTAAATTATCAACCTATTCGCAATGTCTTAATGAACGCATTATCTAGCACATAATATTCATCATAATCAAATAGCAGATGAGGGAATAGATTTCTTCTACGGATCTCGTACTAGTAGGTGCCCAGCAGGGTCGAAGCCTACTGGGACTACAGGTTGTGCGTCCTCCCGAGGCTACGAGATGTCATTAGATGATTTTCCACAATAAAAAAAAAAAACAAAAGAAACACGTTGGAGGATCCTGCCTTTTCTACGGACGTTTTGGGCCTTAACACATATTTCTAAAATTACAATATCAAGTTTTTTTATAATTATTGATAGGCTTGCGTTTGACCACCATTTCACCTGACCGTACCTAAGACTCATCAGTGGGTTTATCTCATTAAGTGCTCTTTAAACCAAGTTCTAAAAATATATTATATTCTCATGTAATAAACATTTCATGAGTATACAATGTAAAGCAAACATAGGTATATAATGTTGTTCATACCGCCCACGTTGGTAGGGCCTTCGCATATAATTAAATTAATTAGGGTAACGCAAACATGATCAACTTTATTGACATATCACGTGCCGTCGTAAAAATAGAACGTGAATAAATGTAATATTGCCAATCTACTTATATGTACATATAGTATATAGAAATGAGACTATTATTTAATAAGCCTTTTGATAAGAATATCGCTTATAATTCTAGTAATTGAAGCGGTAAATTATTATTTTTCCGTTCTATTTCGCACATTGATTAAAAAAATATATTTTCTTTGTTTTATTTTTTTATTTCATAGGCTCGCGACTTAATGACCTCTATCATCTGATGGAAAGCGATGATATGGTCGACGATGGAGCGCGTTTGCCTGGATGCAACCTATCCACAGGTTGTACCTATCGGGATACGCAGACTCCAGCAGGGAATTCCAATTCTTAGCAGCTGTACGCATATTGAATGTATTCCCAAGACGTTATGTGCGTATAAATGGAATGTCCTCCATGTACCAGTGGCGCATCAAAAACGTTTACAGCTCAAAATTGTTTATCAATTAAAACTTTATAAGATATTAGGTACGTCATATTGTATTCGTATATTTACTCTGTAGGTTAGTTTTAAGCATGCTCAAAATAAATATCATTTTCCCTTTGCATACTGAAAAAATTTAGTAGTTAGGAGCCTTCATGTCAAATGTTCTTAATAATAAGTAAAAATAAGTACTAAAATATACAATGAACTGTCGACCAAAGCACAACATTATTCCCAAAGGAACAAAGACAGGCTCTAGGAAGACAACGAAGAAGCTGGAGGGAAAAACTAAACAGATTTCACCAGAACTGGAAGAAGGGAGCCCAGGTCCGCGAAAGGTGAAAGGAGTGGAGGGAGGCCTCTGCCCAGGAGTGGATGAGAACAAAACATTAGAATTAAAAATCATTGCTCGCACCATCAAAAATCGCCAGCATCACATTTATCGCAGCGTTCAGTAACAATGGCCTTTTTATTATTCAATAAAGTTCTGTGACAAAAACGTCACTAGAACTCGCATTCATTCCATTAGTGTACCTTTTATGTCTAATTTTAATACTGGAGAATAAAATAAAATTACGAGCCTTTCAAATGGACGTTTGACTGTAAACAGAGCTATACAGGGTGATTTTTTCAAGAGGGCGTTGATGGCCAAATCAGCAACAAAAAAAAAATATTAAAAAGAAATGAACCCGTTGATTTTAGTAAATAAATCTAATATTGTGTAAAAAATACACAGTAATATTACACAATTTGATAAAGTCCCTAATAATATCAAATTCTAGGAAGTTGTGACATATGACAACTAAAGGAAAGAGCACATTAAAAAAAAAAATATTTATGTAACGTTACCTAGTTCTAATTGATTACGACTTTTTTAACAGATGGAAAACATAATTTGAACATAATGACACAGTTGACACTACCTGTAAATTATTTGTTTTTATTATACACAAAATTATTTTTTTATGATAAATGTCGCTGAATAAATTTGACGGATTCGATTTCTTAATAAGAATATTAAAAATATATATATACAGTTTTAGTTCATCAAATCGGTTCCGAAACTCCTTTGAGTGTTTATCGCAATTAGTTTTGAATTTGGTCATGTGACTAAATTTTAAACTGTTTCAAGTTGGCGCATGTGCGCCACCTTGAAAAAATCATGCTGTATGAATACTAAAAAGTAACTGAAATGTGTTTGTTATTGATACAAATAAAATACAGTTTCAATGTACGGTTATTATGGAAATGCTAATATCCGAATCGTTTGTAAAAATTATATTGTGTGAAAATAATCTTTCAAAGTCAAGGCCAATAAACATTGAGAGTGGTCAGATGACTGAATCGAAACACTAGTGTATCATGGAATGATTCGTTTTGAGATTAGTTGCTTCCAGCGGGTTCACCCGCGTGAAAGTAGAGGTTGACGCAAGTGAACACGCGTTCGGGATAACAAGGAACAGGACATGGTCTACCCGTGTACCAAGTTTCATAGAAATCCAACACACACACACTCACAAAGTTCTCCCTTTATAATATTAGTGTGATTAGCTTTTGCCAGCAGCTTCGCCTGCGTAAAACCGCCGAAAATACTAATAATGCCTATGTCACTTAAGCTGGTTTTAGAGTCATATTGACAGCTCAGCGCGTAGGTTGTCAGCGCTGAGGTTCAGCTCGTGTTAGACCTTTCAGTATCGTGCTGATCACTATGGAGTCAGACGCACAAATGATTACTGCTTTGTACTGACTGACTGCTCACGCTGACGGTGTCCACTCGGCTCGTCACTGAATGCCCACTGAAGACCGAGGCGCGTGTGCGTTGGTCAGCGCCGACTAGAGATGTGCCGTTGCCGGCAATATTTCCGGGAATATTGGTAAGAATATTGCCGGGAATATTGCCCGATGTATGAATATTTGGGGCAATATTGCCAGTAATATTCCCAGATTGCTGGTAAAGGCACATCTCTAGCGCCGACGGCTACGCGGCGCCGACGCGCGACGCGTACGGCCGCTGACTGGTCATTGCTGACCAATGCACGCGCTGATAGTTAAAATTTTATTCTAAAACGCTTCCTAGAATTTCATTGGTTAGCGGACGTCAGCGCCGACGGTCAGCGCGACTCTAAAACCAACATTAGTGATAAAGTACCAAACATTTTACTGGTTAAAGAATTTTAAAAGCGGTTCGGTACTTCGGTTTATTCATTACAAACAAAAATATAAATCTTTCCTCTTTGTAATATCAGTATCTTAAACAAAAGACAAAAAAAATTCAAGAAGTGATAAGAATTCTAGAATAAAATAACAAAAACATTTTGTCAAAGCAAAACCTCGCTAAGACTAAGATGAAAAGTAAGACGGAGTAAAATACTTACAAAAATATAATTTACACTCGAGAACAAGAGTGGTCATAATTAAGGCTAGCAAATGAAATTAGTACCCAGGGTAAAAAAATTGTCGCTCCTGGGGACTGCTTAGTGCTAATTCAAGAGCTCGCTAAGGACACTTAAAACCGTTGCCCACTTATGAAGCTCCATAATTTTTCTTAATTAAGTTAAATTAGGAAGGCAAGTGTGTATATATGTGGGAATACGTACTATGCGTTCAAAATATGAATAGGATCGATTGCCATGTTGTGACGTCACGTTATACCGTCAAATTGAACGAATTGGGTAGGGTGAACGAAACAAGTTTTTTTTTTATTGAATTTATTTACGAATCGTGAACGAAAAAAGTTTAATCAGAATCCTGTTCTTAAATTTTATTTTACTCATCTCTGCGTCACTGAGTGAAGTGTCTGAGTAGTGGCAAATTGAAAAAGAAGGCGGATTGTTCCCAACAGTGACAATAAGAAAGTTTTATTTTTAACCATTTAATTATTTAAAAAAAATGATTAAAAATAGTATATTAAGCTGATTTATATTAAACAATAACGTTTTTACTTCGCCTTGATTTAAGTAAGACTTGGTAATACAAAACAAAGAAAAACCCTTAATTGATACGCAAATAAGTTTTCTTTGCAAACCGTATTTTTCACTCAACATATTTTGACAAATCGAGGTTATTGGCTTTCCTATTCTTATGTAAACGCATTGTAGGCTTCGGGACCCGTTTGAATTGGTATGACCACATGAAGAAGAGGGATGAAACACATGTTACTAAAAGAATTAAAGTTGGACCAGACCGGTTGCAATCCAGCGTCCCAACAGAAATGACCTTGCGAGTTTCAATCCGTGTAGCACTCCATCAACATCCACGACCATCAACGCCCTTAGTGGTCGGGCGCGTTTTCCCAACCACAGTGACTGATTTGCGAAAGTGTTGGTGCGTGGTTTACATCCGTGTAGCCAAACACAACTATGCTCCAATCAAGGTGATCTTCGCTGGTTTGCAACCGTCTGGTCTACGCTTGGAGTATACGTCAAGTATATAGATGGAGAAGGAAAGGAAGGCCAACATAAAGCGGATGGATTGTAGATGAGTGATAAGAAGAAAAAAAGAGTTAGTGATAGCGTGACGGATGACAGGACAGAATGTAATAAAAAGTGAAGTACATACATTAGATTGTCTTCTGTACCTATCTATGTTGTGCCTAGGCACTGGCCGTAGCAGAGTAAGTACTGAGTAACTCCGCTACTCGCACAACACAAACTAGGGGTAATTTTGCCCTAGACATAAAGTTAATTTAAATGTATATAAGCCTCATATAGTTTTGGTGAATTGGCGTCAACGGCTATCGCAACCCAGTGCTGGGCACGCCACGATTATGGCGGTAAGTCCCCTCTTTGAGGCGTGGCTGGAAAGACCTCACGGCGTCCTTACCTTCCGTATGACGCAGGTCCTCACCAGACATGGCAAGTTCGGGAGGTTCCTGCATCGGATTCAAGCGAAAGAGACACCCGGATGTCACACATCATACGCACAGTAGCGCGCAATGCCCGGAGGACACGGTGGAGCACACCGTCGAGGTGTGCCCTGCCTGGGCAGAGCATCGCCGTGCCCTCGTGGGGGCGATCGGCGGCGGAGACCCCTCGCGCCGGGCCCTGGTCGAGGCCATGGTCCGGAGCGAGGAGGAATGGCAGGCGGTCGCGTCCTTCTGCGAAGCAGTAATGCTTGCAAAGGAGGAGGCCGACCGCATCAGGTAACGGCGCCCTCGCCGCCGTCGTCGGGATTCCGATCCCGATTTCCGGCCACCGTAGACGCGGGCTCGCGGACGGCGAGCCATGGGTAGCTCGCTGCTCGCTCAATGGACCGAGTCCAAGACGTCGACGGCGCGCACTGTTCCCGCGCGCCTCAAGGAGTTGTCAGCAGCAGGAGGGGCCCAGCTGGGTCGAAGCCTACTGGGGATCCTCACCGGACATGGCAAGTTCGGGAGGTTCCTGCATCGGATTCAAGCGGAAGAGACGCCCGGGTGTCGCCACTGTGCGCAACGCCCGGAGGACACGGTGGAGCACACCGTCGAGGTGTGCCCTGCCTGGGCGGAGCATCGCCGGGCCCTCGTGGGGGCGATCGGCGGCGGAGACCTCTCGCGCCGGGCCCTGGTCGAGGCCATGGTCCGAAGCGAGGAGGAATGGCAGGCGGTCGCCTCCTTCTGCGAAGCAGTAATGCTAGCAAAGGAGGAGGCAGACCGCATCAGGCAACGGCGCCCTCGCCGCCGTCGCCGGGATTCCGATCCCGATTTCCGGCCACCGTAGACGCGGGCTCGCGGACGGCGAGCCATGGGTAGCTCGCTGTCCGATCGTCCGGTAATGGACCGAGTCCAAGACGTCGACGGCGCGCACTGTTCCCGCGCGCCTCAAGGAGTTGTCAGCAGCAGGAGGGGCCCAGCTGGGTCGAAGCCTACTGGGGACAGGGTTGTCCGAAAGGGAGCTCGTGCCCCGGTATGAAGGCTAGAAGGAACGGCGCGGGGTTTTTAGTCAGTAAGAGTCTGACACTGTCTCCCGCTGCACCCAAGAGCGGGTTTCGTCAAAGATGATTTACCCCGTCGACAAAAAAAAAAAAAAAAAAAGCCTACTGGGGACAGGGTTGTCCGAAAGGGAGCTCGTGCCCCGGTATGAAGGCTAGAAGGAACGGCGCGGGGTTTTTAGTCAGTAAGAGTCTGACACTATCTCCCGCTCCACCCAAGAGCGGGTTTTGTCAAAGATGATTCTCTCCGTCGAAAAAAAAGCCTCATATAGTTTTTTATCGTATTCTCAGCATGTGACTTCTATTTCCAGATACGTAATTCCATTCGTTTGTCATTCTGCAGGCGGAAATTAGTTTTTTTTTATTCGCATTGACATTTTGTCGCGCGTGTCTCCAGCCTCCTACCGAGAATTTCTTCCCTCTGTACACTCATTACCGACAGAATTTCCAATCGATTGAAGACAAGCCGAGCAAACATACAATTTGTGAGGTCTAAGAAAAATTTTGCCTAACCTCAAACATATTTATGAAGAAGGTTTAAATCAGAACGTCATATTTTTCGCAATGTGGCTATTTACATCAGGTAAGTATATTTTTTATTCAGAAGACGGTCCGGAAACAAATTTGTGAGAAGTCGCGCTTTGAGGTGCTCATTAGTATTTGAATTTGTTCCATCTATTGCCGTAACACTGAAATAAAACCCTTTTTCTTTCAATTTCTTACAGTCCATCCTAAAGGCTGTCTGGTAGATATCGCTGTCAGCGATAAGACCGCCATTGTACCCATAAATTTAAGTTAGTTTAAAAGTTTTGTTACTATTTTGGTGTACCATCCTCAGCCTTTTTAAGTTTCCACTGTTGGGACTCAGGCCTCCTCTCTTGGAGAGGAAATGGGTCTTAATTCACCACGCGGGCCCAGTGCGAGTTGGTGAATGCCGATTTCCTCACGATGTTTTCCTTCACCGTTTTGATAGCAGTGATAATGAAATAAATTACACAAAGTAATGCGCCTGGGTGAGTTCGAACCCATGACCTACAACCCGTAAGTCGGGGCCATTACCACTCGGCCACCACTGCTCTCGCACTGGTGTACAATAAAGTTTATTCTATTATAGAATAGTCTATTCTATTAACTAGATCTTAACGAGGAAACGCTGAATCGTCGCGTATCAACAGCTCAATATCAATTTTTTTGGCTAATAAAGGATCGTGTTGAAAACTTTTGAACATAACAATCCGCTTATAAAATAGCAAAAACGAAAAGTATTTTCCCACCCTAATGGGCTTTCAGATAACTTCCGACTTTAAGACAATAAAATATACCAATAAAAGTGCCTTTCTAATATGTAAATCTTCAACAAGTTGACGCACGATCATCCAGCCACCCCATAGGGCAATTCAAACTTGATGGTTTTGTTGAAGAGCCATCGAAAGAGAACAGTCCCTCACTCTCGCAATTTCGAGCATTTTATCCCTTAACCGACGACTTTTTTTTCGGTGGGAAAGTCATCTAATGATATCCCCCGCTCTTGGTCTGGGATTTTAGTTAGTGAAAGTCTGACACTATCTCCCGCTCCGGACCATGGCCGGTACCAAGGTTCGAGAGATCGCCACCACGAGGGCACGCCTCAAAGAGGGGACTTACCGCCATAATTGTGGCTTGCCCACTTAACCGACGACGTTAAATATTTAACCACATACTTTTCTAATATCTATAATATTCTCAATACGGAATAGGTACCCAGTGTAACCACGTGTAAGTGTAAGCAGTGCAGGGCTATGTTCAAATATAACCAGAGTAGGGTAGAGTCACTACTGCAGCTGTTAAAAAATGCTTCTAGTTACTACCCAGGGTCGTTCTTTTATAACTCTAGAAGCTACCCTAGAGTTAACCCAACTAACTCTAACTCCAAGCAGAGTAGGTTGGTGTAAGCGGCCATAAATGACATTTGCTTTATATTGACAGTTAAACTCTTCAGTTCCCGTACACTCTCAACAGTTCCCGTACAAAAATGCAATTGTGAACCCTGATGACGTCATTAGAGTCAACTCCAGCCTAGGATATATAAAATCTTTGCTCCAAACTCAGAACGCAAGGCAGTGAGTGTGTGTGTAATAGTACAAGGGGCATCAGTATACCTAAGGCAAAGTTTCCAATGCAGGCTACCGAGCTACAATGTGATCAATTGCTCGATCATGCCCCGCAATGTAATTAAACTTATATGCAAGTTGCTTGCAGATGGAAACGTGGTGTAACAGTAGCTACTTGAAAACTTTAAATTGCCGTCGGCATGAAAATAATAATATAGGTAACATGACTTACTGCAAATTCGGACACAGTAGGTACCTAAGTAGGACACTGTGTCCAAATAGGCACATTTTATTTCTTTTTTTTTTCTCTGGCGATTCACAGACACACACTATTTAGTACAGTCAGATAAAAAGTTTTAAAATATAATATTTGGGGAAAAAAGCGTTACCAAAACTATTTTAGTCTGGAACTTAGGCAGCCACTTCAGGTAATAAAAAAATTTAATAAAAAAAACTTAATCTTGTCTCTTCGTTATTTAACACCGACTTCCGAAATTAAAGTTATTTTGTACTTTTTGAAGTCGGTTAAATTTTTTTTGTAAAAAGTTTTTTATTTTTCACTTTTTAGTTATGGTAGCACCACTAAAAAGTACCTACCCTTCAGCTAAACATAAATTACCTTATAGCCAGAGTGCATCTCATAACGATTCTTATAATCCCAAATACAGTTATATTACATGAATTTACCCCCTCCCCCTTTCCCCTCCCCCTTTTCTTTCAGTCAGTCATCGACTACACGTATAAACAAAGCAATTTTACTTGTTACGACAATTCTGCTATGATTCTATGAGGAGTTCTGTTCCATATCTTCGAAGTTCATGATCAGATCATAACAATATTTCTATGGGACCAAGCATAATCTTTCAATCAAAAAAAACATTTTCAAAATCGGTCCACAATTGACCGAAATATCGGTGAACATACATACAAAAAAAAAAAAATAAAATAAAAAAACATACATTTAGCCGAATATACCAACCAACCTCCTCCTTTGCGAAGTCGGTTAAAAATTAAGTTTTAGGACTTTCTCATTACTCATGCTGGAAAACAAAGAAATAATAATGTAGAGGCTCGGAAAGTACCTAGATAGGTCTCCTTATCTAGGTATCAATAATTTTTAATTTTGCTATTCGCTTCTGAGTAACAATCTACAAATGAATTATTTCGACAATTTGACTAAGTGTATCCGGTGTTTCCTTTCAGTTAGGAACAGACAGAGTTTTTGAGAACAGACAAGTTCATACAGTAAACATTTAAAGGTCAAATCATTTGAAAACCATGCAGATTAGTGTCTTAACCCTTCGTATGCCGTAATTAAATATACAATTAAAAAGCCATGTGTCCCGCTTAGATCTGCGTTCACTAAGTTAAGACTTGTCCAGTGACTGCTTGTATTTACCAGTATTTGTAAAGTTCGAAAATTTGATATCTTTGAATAACTCCTACCCTCGATTTTCCAATTATTCTAAACACATACGTTGGAATATGCATAGATTAATATTTACTTATCTTGCAAGTTAAACATCGAACTTCATACTAAGCAAACGTACCAAAGGCAATGTTTCGTAGCCAGCACCTATATATACTTAGAATAAGTTGATCAGCTAGCATCAGACAATTATAAAGGTGAGTATAAACTACAACGTTTACTTGTAACAGAACAACGAGCCGCTCTATGATATGTTCTAGTGTATCATCCTTTTACGAACGAAACGTCGAGCACGCTCGCCTCTTTGTTGCAAACCAACGAACATATTGGTGTAACATTTCGTCGAGCGTATTGATGTAACATTTCGTCGAGCCACGAGTGCGGGCGATGCGCGGTTGCGGGGTGACATTTAAAAAAAAATGAACGCAAGGTACAACGAAATGCACACTCGCTGTGAGCATTTACCCGTAACATAACGCCGAGCATTCGCAGGAACGTTACATTACATGGAAATGCTTAGGAAACTGAGCTTTTGCCTTGTACTATTCGTAAGAATGTTACATTATACAGAAATGTTCACCTTTACAGAATTCTACATATCACCTGAATCATTAATGGACTCTATAATATTGAAATCAAATGATCAATTCATGGACGAGTAGTTGGCTAGTTGCGCGCAACCTGGTTATTTATATTACTGCCAATAAATCAAATCAACGTTAAAATTCATAATATTAAGGGTGACAATTTTTTTAAAAACACAAGTAATAGAAATATAATCACACCAACCAGAACCACCTAGTGTATCACTTCTTACTTATGAATACCAAACTTCATGATTATCTCCAATAGTGGTTCCAATGCACTGACGTCTACTATTTGTCACACTGGTAATTTCGCTTCAAGAACACGTATGACGCGGCGCAAGCGCATCGACCGACCGACTAGTGAGGGTCGCCCGTAAATAGGTCAAGTTCATGTTCAGCTACCCTCCGTTGTTGTACCATCGTTGGTTTCGCATATACTACATAATATTTAGAACGTTCAATTTAAATATTTATGAAAATCTGATGAACTAAAATATTATAAATTAATAGTCATAGAACAGAAGTTGTTGTTTATGATGTTCTTAACGTAGTCCTTAGAGGCAAACAACCCTGTACAGAGGTCAGTGCTGTAATGGATCAATAAATACGTTTGAAATTTCTATAAAAATTTTTTTTTCAAAACTAGCCAACAGAGAGATATACATACAACAGTACAGTATACCATATAGGCCACAGAGTTCTTAATAACGCAATCTATTTGACGAACTAAACTGAAATGTTATAAGGATGGAGCTAATATAGGGAGTATAACTGAATCCCTCTTTTTCGCACGCACGCTTGACATTAAACCACGTCATGGTAAGGCCTGATCAAGACCAGTTCAAAGAGCTCAAACACGATGGGGTTATCTTGTCGTAATAAAAAAAAAAAATGCATTCTCATCCAAATCACAGGCCATGGTTCGGAACGAGGAGTGGGAAGTGGTCGCGTCCTTCTGCGAAGCAGTAATGCTAGCAAAGGAGGCGACCGCTCGCGCGGTTGTCCAGACACCGTAGGCACGGTCTTGCGGGCGGTAGCTCGCCGTCAGACCGACCGGTAACCATCCAAACCGAGACCAAGTAGTCGACGGTGCGAACTGTTCCACGCGCGCCTGAAGATGTCAGCAAACCGTAGTGGCCCAGCAGGGTCGAAGCATACTGGGGCCATGGATTGTATGAAAGTAAAAGTAGTAGTAGTTTAGTTTGTGGGGCGAGAGAGGAGTGAGATGTTTAACTAAAAAAAAAGCAAATTTCATACAGAGTTTTTTTTTATGGGTAATAATCATCAAGGACATCCCTTGCCCTTAAACGGAGCGGAGGATAGTGTCAAACTCATTTCATACAGGTCCTTATTTCAACCTAATCGGTTAGGAATGACTGTTTCAAAATCCATTTGCGCTCTAAACAAAGCATAAAAAAATTGCTAATTTAAAAAAATAATAAAAAAAGTAGTATATCTACGAGACAGACAGTATCTCAAGGACACAAAAGAGTATCACGACAGTCTTAATATAGCAAGCACTTCAGTATAGCAAGCGTATAAAATGGTTGTACCTCACGACACAGCACAAGTTAGTTTTCAGGCTCAGTCGTGCGGAGTGCACCGCAAGAAGTTTACAGCCTCAGATCATCTAGATACGGCACGCAGCCAAGCCGTGCCGTGCTGACTCGCGTAATGGAAACACAAGCATACTTCACAACCCTACGAACACCTGTTTAAAAAAAAACGGAACAAGAACTTTTTCAGGGTTTATCTTGATAGAAATTAACGGAGATTTTACTGGTTTCTTCTATGTATCTTTAAGCTTCTTGAATACAACTTTGAGTTTTTGGGATTTTTTAAAGTGAACTTCAGTGGCTGCTTAATTTTTTGCAAATTCATTCCTAATGGATATTGTGATGTATTTGGTTTAGTTATACAGGGTTTTTTGTAAAACACTAACGACCTTGCAGGGATGTATTACTAACATCATAAGCAACAACTTTTGTTCTATGACTTTTTACAAAACATAACACCTTTCTACTCTGTATTTTGCTGTATCTACTTAAGAGGGTCCTTCTCCACTCGCTTATCGTAAACATCTAAAATGGTTTAAAAGCTTGTTACTTCATTTAATGCAATCCAACGCGATGTTTGACGAAAAGGCAACGCAAAAAAAGAGAGATAACGCCTGAAAACTCTGTTAGTATTCAGTAATTCCGAGATTTACTCGAAAATTTCATAAAACTTGCTCCAGGAAATAGCTGTTTTTTTTAAACCCTTAAAAGTTTTTGGAAAAAGTTGTCGTCATCTTAATAAAATTTGCAAGGTCTCTAGAGGATTACTTTTTTTACTTTTTTAATTTTTAGGAAAATTATGAAGTGTCAAACTTCATACAAAACGGCGTCCTTACCTTCCGCATGACGCAGGTCCTCACCGGACATGGCAAGTTCGGGAGGTTCCTGCATCGGATTCAGGCGGAAGAGACGCCCGGGTGTCGCCACTGTGCGCAACGCCCGGAGGACACGGTGGAGCACACCGTCGAGGTGTGCCCTGCCTGGGCGGAGCATCGCCGTGCCCTCGTGGGGGCGATCGGCGGCGGAGACCTCTCGCGCCGGGCCCTGGTCGAGGCCATGGTCCGGAGCGAGGAGGAGTGGCAGGCGGTCGCCTCCTTCTGCGAAGCAGTAATGCTTGCAAAGGAGGAGGCCGACCGCATCAGGCAACGGCGCCCTCACCGCCGTCGCCGGGATTCCGATCCCGATTTCCGGCCACCGTAGACGCGGGCTCGCGGACGGCGAGCCATGGGTAGCTCGCTGTCCGATTGTCCGGTAATGGACCGAGTCCAAGACGTCGACGGCGCGCACTGTTGCCGCGCGCCTCAAGGAGTTGTCAGCAGCAGGAGGGGCCCAGCTGGGTCGAAGCCTACTGGGGACAGGGTTGTCCGAAAGGGAGCTCGTGCCCCGGTATGAAGGCTAGAAGGAACGGCGCGGGGTTTTTAGTCAGTAAGAGTCTGACACTGTCTCCCGCTCCACCCAAGAGCGGGTTTCGTCAAAGATGATTTTCCCCGTCGACAAAAAAAAAAAAAAAAAAACTTCATACAAAATAGGACATTTTCAGAGGTTTTTACTGGATTAGTTTCGCACAAATTTAGAAATTGGTTTCTTTAGAAACCTAGATAACATCCACAAGATACTGTGTTTCCAAAATATCTAATGAAAAATGTGTAATAACGTCATAATCAGTTATGAACGGTTGTATGAAAAACAGTGAAAATGTGAGTCATGATGCACCACCTTTTTTTTTTTTTTTTTCTTTCGACGGGGAAAATCATCATTGACGAAACCCGCTCTTGGGTGGAGCGGGAGACAGTGTCAGAGTCTTACTGACTAAAAACCCCGCGCCGTTCCTTCTTGCTTTCATACCGGGGCTCTAGTTTCCTTTCGAATAACCCCGACCCCGGTAGGCTTCGACCCAGATGGGCCCCTCCTGTTGCTGACAACTCCTTGAGGCGCGCGGGAACAGTGCGCGCCGTCGACGCCTTGGCTCGGTCCGGACAGTTACCGGACGATCGGACAGCGAGCTACCCATGGCTCGCCGTCCGCGAGCCAGCGTCTACGGTGGCTGGAAATCGGGATCGGAATCCCGGCGGCGGCGGCGGGGGCGCCGTTGCCTGATGCGGTCTGCCTCCTCCTTTGCTAGCATTACTGCTTCGCAGAAGGAGGCGACCGCCTGCCACTCCTCCTCGCTCCGGACCAAGGCCCGGCGCGAGAGGTCTCCGCCGCCGATCGCCCCCACGAGGGCACGGCGTTGCTCCGCCCAAGCAGGGCACACCTCAACTGTGTGCTCCACCGTGTCCTCCGGGCGTTCCGCACAGTGACGGCACCCGGGCGTCTCTTCCGCTCGAATCCGATGCAGGAACCTCCCGAACTTGCCATGTCCGGTGAGGACCTGCGTCATGCGGAAGGTAAGGACGCCGTGAGGTCTTTCCAGCCACGCCTCAAAGAGGGGACTTACCGCCATAATTGTGGCGTGCCCAGCACTGGGTTGCGATAGTCGCTGACGCCATTTCACCGTGAGATCCCGCCGGAGCTCGGTCCGCCATACCTCGACCTGTCGCGGTAGTGGACTTTCACCCCGGCGTTGCATCTCCACGCGCTTATCGTGCATGTGTGCAAGGACTGTTGCCTCCAGATCCCACGGTGGTAGGCCAGCCAGAAGGCTCGCCGCTTCGCGGGAGATCGTGCGGTAACCCCGCACCATCCGTATTGCCATGACCCTCTGGCAGGCGTTCAGTATGGACGCCGGTCGCTTTGCCAGCGACGGTGCCCACACCGGCGCCCCGTAGAGGGCCATGGACCGAACGATCCCCGCGTAGAGCCTCCGGCAGGAGGCGTCTGGATCCCCAAGGTTGGGCAGGAGCCGCTTGAGAGCAGCCCCGGCCCGGTTGAGTTTGGGAGCCAAACGTCGGAAGTGTATGATGCACCACCTGGCTCGAGCGCACTGTTCTCGTAATAATAGTAAGCAGGCTTCCGAAACATTGTAATTACACCTAGCAACCATTTGCACCATTTCCGAGTATTCGACATTAGAATATTGATACAGCATCATGTAAAGAGAATTACATGAACATTATAAGAACACGTATGACGCGACTCAAGCGACTGGCCGACTGACCGACTAGTCAGTGTTGCCCGTAAATAGGTCAAGTTTATGTTCAGCTACCCTCCGCTATTGTACTATCGCTTGCTTCGCATAGACTTCGTAATATTTAGATCGTTCAATTTAAATATTTTTATTTTTGTATGAAAATCTGATGAACTAAAATATGATTCATTTTTAAAAGTTGTAGAACAAAAGTTGTTGTTTATGATGATTTTAACATAGTCAGAGGTAGTTAGTGTTTTACAAATAACCCTGTATATCTCTAGTGTTTACGCTAAAAAAATATGTACAATAACATCGTAATCATGTAAAAACAGCGGTTGTATTGAAAGTGTACCTCGAGTTGGCCGCTCTGCTTTTCTTAAAATCTCATGAGATAGACTCATAGACAAGGAGCATACAAGTCTTAAACTTTTTGAGAATTATCTACATAAAAAAAAGTTTTGATCATCAAGAAGACATGTCAAGACTGTCACTTGACAGTTATATATTTGGTAGAATTTAATATTGATTTGAGAAATGTTTTATTTCTTTTATTGGATCCAAATAAATACAATCATCCAATGCTCGTTCTATTGACCTGCCATGGTACTGACATGGCGACTAATTACCAAAGTCTTAATAATTATAGCCTTTATACGTCTCGTGCCGTCGCTCCGGCTCACTCGAAGACCAAATCCACAAGACTGGCAAGTAATAGAAACCCTGGCAGAAGAACACCCATACTTGGTAGGCCTATTGAGTGGCACCAGAGACTATATCTGCACGGGTAGTATCATCAACAAACGGGCGATACTCACGTCGGGCAGCTGCGTGTCGAACAATCCTAAATATGTCCTAATAAGTGCAGCCTTGTACAACAAAAAAATTAGTAACCGATCTGTATTTGACGTGGCCGCCACCAAGCTCCATGGAGACTATATATTCGATCTGAAAACCTTGGAACCCAATGTGACTCGAATGCACAGCAATATAGGCTTGGTGTTCGTAAAGCGCCCCGTTTTGGAAATTTTTGTTGTCGCAGTTGAAATAGGAAACTATTATGCTTCAGAGTTAAAGGACAAAAAATTGGTAGCAGTTGGTTATGGGAGACTGGATAGTTCTGACGTGGTAGCACTGCAGCACCAATCGTACCATCAGACTCCGTGCACGAACCCGAAGTGGTACTATTGCGTGTGCGGCATAGAGTACTCGACGCACACGAAGACCTACAACTACGAGTTCGGGACCGGGGCGCCGGTCCTCTTGGGGCAAACGCTCGTGGGCATCACGGCTACTCCTTGTGGAACGCTATCGATGAAAAACTTGGGAATTAAATATAATATCTTTACAGTGATCGGTCCGTACCTGCCGTGGATAGAGAAATCACTACCTATTCGTAAAGTAAAAATGATGCGCGCTCCCCATCAAGACACCCATCGGCTGCAACCAAGTCTATTATTAAAACTTGTTTGTATATTATTAGTGATTAGTAAAGCACTTTTATGAAATTGTTTTTTTTTTTTCTATTTGCCAAGCCATAGAACTGATAGAACTAAAACGGTCAAATTAACACATTTAATGTTATTGGCTTGCTGCTCGCCAATATTCAGTCTTAAATTAGCGTATATTACGACCTAGATACGATCGTAAACAATACAAAGGTAGAAAATAAAAAGAGGTAAGAAATGTTAGCAGCTCAGACGTCGTTTGAACGAGATCCTGTAAGTACCTACATCGTGTTCTATTGTGGTAAACTTAGTAGATAGCTACTTTGTCGGGGTCTACTTTATTAATATGTGGAAGGGACATTGCACTGGTATTTATCTAAAATAGTTTTGCGTGAGAGTTATTCTCTAAGAAATTATGCAGTGGTGCCCATCTCTAAACAGTGTAGTGAAATCCTGCTGAAAACCTAGTGGTTCGTGTCATTTTCATCAACAATTAATTATCAATAAGTACCTGAATAGTAATATCGTGAATACCTGTTTAAAGATCTGAAGCACGAATCAGATTTAACAATACCCTAATAAAGAAATGATTGAGTTCGAAAATACCATTAATTAAATAAGTAATTTTGATTTCTCTTTTATAAATATTACAGTTGATTTTTATTTTTACAATTAAATAATTATTATCATAAGCTGTGATAAATACACAGACCCATGATAGACTTTGTGAATGACGAGTACTTATGCAATAACACAACATAGTTAGATTCTCCTAATACTAACCTAGCATAATAAGAAATATTTTCATTGATAACGATTTTACGAGATCGCATACAATAATTTTGTGATAACCGTAATCATATTGATAAAATGATATATCTAAAAAGTGACCCTAAAACAATAACTTTAACCTCTGACTCCCCCCTGGTGATAAGCCACTGTATTTTAGTCTCCAGTCTGTTATCTTATAGCGTCAGATGTGTCCGTGAAGATCTTATTTTGCGCAAGTAAATAATAAATAATAATGAATTTTTGTAAGGTGTTAGTGCGAAAAATGAGTCAAGGGAAGAAAATGCAGCCCTTAAAGAAGGTGGGCATCATCGGTGTACCATTTGAGAAGGGACAGAAGAAGTATGGAGTTAGCGTAGCGCCGGCCGCGCTGCGGTATGCTGGACTTCTAGAACAGCTCAGAGAAATAGGTGAATATCTTCTTTTCTTCATTTTTAACTTATCAAAAATAAAAACTTTAGTTATCACAAGATTTACGAACGCTTTGGTCCAAACTGAACGCCAGTACTGCGTTATTTATCGTTTTAAATAACGCAGTACATGCTGATTTACGCGCCTTTTTGGTCTCCTACAGATTATAACTTTCTTTTTTAATTGTGTATTTTTAATTTATATATTATGATTATATAAGGCACGTAAAGGTTTTTCTTTCTTTAAATGGTTGGTCGGGCATGTGTGTCTTGGAACAGCATTGAACGTAAATAAAAAGGTATTGCTTTTTCGATTATCTGTTTTATCCAGAAAGTATGATTTAAAAAATGCAGTTTAAACAATTTCTTAGGGAAATATTAGTATTTGTCCCATAAATCTCTTCGACCTATTTTTTCTAAATATCGATATCGGTCACCTCCTTCTGCGAAGCAGTAATGCTAGCAAAGGAGGAGGCCGACCGCATCAGGCAACGTTGGCGCAAAGCGCCCCAGCCGCCACCGGGATTCCGATCCCGATTTCCGGCCACAGTAGGCGCGGGCTTGCGGACGGTGAGCAATGGGTAAGCTCGCTGTCCGACCGTCTGGTAACTGTCTGGACCGAGCGCAAGTTGTCGACCGCGCGGCAGGAGCCCAGCTGGGTCGAAGCCTACTGGGGCCAGGGTTAACTCCGAAAGGTAGCTCAGCTCCGGTATGAAAGGCAAGAAGGAACGGGGTGGGTTTTTTTATCAGTAAGAATCTGACACTATCTCCCGCTCCGCCCAAGGGCGGGGGATGTCATTTGGATGATTTTTACTCACCAAAAAAAAAAACATCATGAGTTCCTGCACTTAGTCAAGTTGTTTATCCGTAGGTGTAGTTGTCTCAACCAACAGTTATAAATATTAATAATTTTGTAAATTACACTGAAATGTCAGGTCATGGAGTTCTTTGGACCAGAACCGCGGTTCCAAGTTCCACCTAAAATAATATATGTTATTATTATTATTATTATTTTGTAGTATTTTGGGACCACAAGAAAGTACAGTTACCAAAAAAAGTATTTATTTTATCATTGGTAAAACTAATATCACTAACTATAATTGAAATTCAGACGGGCTCGATGTGAAAGACTATGGGGACATCGAGACGCCAGGCATCGAAGAGGTGGTGATGGAGAATATGGCACACTTGGCGCTGGTGTCAGCCTGCAACAAGAAGCTATCGCAGAAGGTCTCACAAGTCCTCAAGGACGACAGGATCGCGGTCACTATAGGAGGTGACCACTCCATCGGAGTTGGTAAGGCAATTACTTTGTAGTGCAGTTTTTTCTTCAATTTATCAGCTAGGACACGAGGAGCGAGCCTCAACTATATAGTCTAAACTGACAAAAAAGATTGACGTGTAAAAATTTTTGAATAACATGAGGCAAGGGCAGGAAGATGATAAGTAACCTATCCACAAAATACTTAGATAATTTATCAATTTAAATAAATAAATTATCAAGCCGACTGTTGTAACGTAACATGGAAGAAGCATTTCAAATGTCTGGACGCAGCGCACGCACGCACCGAGCCCAGAGTGAGAGAGAGAGAGAGACGCAATTAAAACCTTGAAATGCTCTGCGCTTAGTGTGCACGGTTTGCGTGCGCAAAGCGTCATCAATTCTATTACACTACATGATACATTGATTGCGATAATGTGGACAGCAAATTCTTTAATTACGTGTACATTATTAATCATTCCAATGAACCACTATAAACTGTTTGATTCGTAGTATTTGAATTGTAAATCGCAATGTTTATTTAGGTTGCTCAAATTGATCTTGTTTCATTCCAGGCACCGTTGATGGGCACTACCAAGTGAACAACGACATGATCCTCATTTGGGTCGATGCTCACGCAGATATCAACACTAACAAGACTTCAGATTCGGGTTCTGTACACGGAATGCCGGTCGCTCTTCTAGTCAAGGAGTTCTCTCATTACTGGCCTTATCTACCCACAATGGACTGGCAAAAACCCTTGTAAGTCGTCATCGACTTTCTGTCTTTAAGGCTAGAAGAAACGGCGCGGGGTTTTTAGTCAGTAAGAGTCTGACACTATCTCCCGCTCCACCCAAAAGCGGGTTTTGTCAAAGATGATTTTCAACGTCGACAAAAAAAAATCCCTCGTTACATAGGATGGAAGCTACTGGGGCCATGGGTTATGTGAAATTGAATCCCGTGGCCCAGGAACGAAGGCAAAGAAGAAACAGAAGTAGGTTTTAGTCAGTAAAAGTCTGACACGACCTTCATGTCGTTGAACGATTTCTCACATAAAAAAATATCTTGTTACATGGGATCCGTGCAACATATTTTCTCTTCTTCTACAACTAATCACACCATCACTGACATCGCATACATCACTCTCATTAGGAAGCTAACTTGAAATCTTCTTTGGAATACGTTATGAAGCTGATTTCTTTGGGGATACCGATAGCAGAAACCTTCGTAGCGTTTGGATAAGCCACAGTGAGCCTTATTTAGCCGAGAGCAGTGGTGGCCGAGCGGTAATGGCTCCGACTTACTAGTTGTAGGTTGCGAGTTCAAACCCTGCCAGGCTACTTTGTGTAATTTATTTCATTACCACTGCTCTTGAAACGGTGAAGGAAACCATCGTGAGGAAACCGGCATGTCCTAGAACCAATAATTCGAAGACATGTGACATTCACCCTGTCCATTACTGACATCTTTTTGAGCTACACGTGGAACACAACGCGCTGTCAACTCGGGCTTGGTTGTTAACGACCGGTTGGATGGCGAGATACCTAGGTATTGCTCGCTGTCCGCAAGCCCGCACCTACGGTGGCTGGCAATCGTCCCGCAACACCCACCGCCCAGGGTGGCTCGGGCGTGAGGATGTCCCCTATTTGTCATTAAAATTTACAAGTATGCTTTATGAAAGTAGATTTTTGTAAATATGTTCTCTCTTTACAGATTCTCCATAAAAAGTTTAGGATACATTGGCCTACGTTCCGTGGATCACTATGAAAGACTTGCCATAGAGAAGTATAACGTTCCCGCATTTGCTATGGAGGACGTTGAAGAGTAAGTATCTACCTATCTCTTTTTATATCGCAAAATTGTAGTCTTTACCATCCTTAGTTACTGTTTGTTCAACTCATCCTTGCAGGTATGGTATTAAGAAGTCCATTGAACATGTACTAAAGCGGCTGGACCCTGAAGGTCGAAGACCCATCCACGTCAGCTTCGACATAGATTCTTTAGATGCATTAGAAGCTCCCAGCACTGGGACACCAGGTTCGTATCTTATTCTTGTTTCGTTTCGAAACAAGTCTCTCATTGACATTATTTTCACAATATTGTATTGTTTGAGTAGGTACGTTAGTACGTTCATATAATCAATAGCATCCAATCATAGATAACACAAAGGAGATTTTAATATAAACGAAAGTTATCTATAACGAAAGATATCTGCCAGGCCAAAGGGCTTTGGTAGAAAAAAAAGAAAAAAAAAAAGAAAAAAGAATAAAAAAATAAAAAAGAATAAAAAAATAAAAAAGAAAGAACGAAAAGACAGAAAAATAATTTATTCAAATTTATATAATAAAGCGCAAGACCCTTCCCTTTGGAAGGGTTATGGTTTTTTCAGTCTGTAGTTTAAATAATTGGCCCTTATTCTACAGTTCGCGGAGGTCTATCTCTTCGCGAAGCCATCAATCTAATGGAGATAATACACGCAACGGGTCGCCTGCGCGCGATTGACCTAGTCGAGATCAACCCTGCTCTGGGCAATGAAAACGACAGGAAGGTGACAATCGAGGCGGGGTTGTGTGTTCTGAAGGCAGCTCTGGGTTCTTCGAGAAGAGGGACTGCTCCACGTGGGGTGTTGGACCTGCCCATACAAGACCCTGAACCTTAATGATGACTCAGTCGGTAATTTTAAGTCCTGACAATATAATACATTGTAAAAATATTACCTACAGTGAACCAAATCTATTAAAGAAACTGTTTAATTAAGTGTGCAATTGTGTATATTTTAAAAAGTAAAACCATACAGAGCCCGAATAACCCGGGCAGAGGTAATTATGGCTCATCAATCGAACATTAATATGATATAGCAAAAGTGTAGCTCAATGGCAAGTCGAATATTCTCTAAAACTCGATTTGTACTATTTTCTGCCAAATAGCTAAAAATAGATACTATAGCCTATTAGCGTTAAGAAAATAGTGACGTTATCGTTGTCACTCATCTAAGCTATGCCTGTTGACCAATCAGATCCTATTAAATTAGTAACCCGTGTTCACGTTAACCAGTTGAAGTACCTACCTAAAAATCATTACCTCGCCTCAACTCAACATTTGAACTGACGGCAGGTCGAGGTTGGCCAAAGGTTGAGCGATTGGCTGCTGCGTTGTGTGCCGAGGGTTCGATTCCCGTACGGAACAAATAGTTGTATGACCTACAGTTAGTTGTTACGGGTTGAGGTGTCTTGTTTATGTGAATTTACATTTGAACAGCAGAGTAGTTTCCAGTGTGAGGCAATCCAATTCCAATCTTAAAAAGATGTAAAAAAATATCTATAGGTATTAATAATAATATATGCCGCAATAGCAACAATAGATTCAAACAAATGCAAGAAATGCTACGTGGTCTTAGCATTTCTTGGTTACTGGTTAGTGAAGAAAAAAACATGCGAGACTTGGAGAATATATCTATTATGGATATGGAACTCGCGGAACAGAATTATTTATTCTGATTACATTTTAAAATAACAAGGTACTTAGTATTAATATTTTAAAATACTGTGAAATAAAAAGTTCCCTTTAATTTTATAATGGTTTCATTTTTACCCGTGTGAATGTAGGTATTCAGGCTATTAATTTACAGTAGCACTGATTACTCACTATTTTTTTTGCGCGAACATACAATAGTGTGAAATGAAGTGGAATACATAATGTATGGTCAGGAACAAAATCGAATTTCGATGCTGATGCCGACCTTACACTCATGCTTGACGTCAAAGCACTTCGCGAATAATGATCTTTTAGAACATCGACTACACATATCCAACGCTTCGATATTTACCAATGGCTCAAAATAAAGTATTAAATAAAACTCTCGTTTTATTGCTAACAATCTAACCATTAAAAGAGCCAAGTTAAAATCAGCGTAACGATCGCAAGTATTGAAATCATAAACTGTATTTTATAGGTTTTTCTATTGAGTTGGCGAGACAGTCATGCTATTTAATTTTCTTTATGTCCCTCCTTCCCAACATGATTGTGGTTCTGGTAAGTACTTAGGTATTTAACTCTTAGATTATTAGAATTCCGTATTAGAATGAGAAAGCCCTGAGGTAAGCACTTACCTATGCAGGAACCTATAGAGGAAACTATTTGCCAGTTGCGGCTTTGACCCTGTGAAATTAGTAGGTATGAGTACTTCCTACCGTTATAAATTATAATAGTCTATATGTTAATCCAGGATATATGCTATCTTGGTACCAGACTTCATCCAAATCCATTCAGACATTTGAGCGTCAAGGACGAAGCAACTTAGACAAACTTTTGCTCTTATAATATTAACGTGATCAGCATGATCGGATACCATAACACCGGTCTTGAAATCACATCAAAATTAAAATAAGGATCAGCCTTATAATATTTCCAATGCTGGGTCGCAGGCCTCCTCTCACCACGCGGGCCCAGTACTTATTGGCGGATGTCACATATCGTCGAATTTTTGGTTCTTGGACATGCTGGTTTTTTCACGATGTTTTCCTTCAGTAGTGATGAAATATTAAACATACCAATGCGCCTGGCTGGGTTTGAATCTGCGACCTACAACTCGAAGTCGGAGCTGTTACCGCTGGGCCACTATTGCTCTCCCTCAAAATTAAACTATGATTACAACGCTTACAGATTATAAATATGTTTATGGTGGTGAACTGTCTAGATCCAATGATGAACAACGATATAAATGACGAGATAAAAACGATAATGGGTAAATACTTGAAGAAAATACCCGATATGGAACCACGTTACGTTCTCAACGACAAGTTATCAAGCGTGATAAATCATTATTTTAAAGGGAAGATAGCTACGATGCCTCTGTACAAGATAAGTTTGAAGATAGACCGGAATCCAGTGAAGATTCCGTGGACTTTGACTTCTGTAGATGATGCACAAAACGATGTTGTATTGCAGAGATCCCAGCTGATCGAGGAAACAGATCCACTTGAGAAAGTTGGACGTTACCGAGTGATGAAAACTAGTCATCATTCGGCTGAGAAGTCTGATAGTAAGGAGAAGGCTTCAAAAAGCGCGAAAGCAACCACGACCGAGCCACCCTTGATTGAAATACAATAAAACAACACATATTGCTTGGTTCTTTTATTTCTATTGCTTTATTTCATCTTTACGTACTTAGCGTTCAACATAGAGACGTGTTGATGTTATTCATTACATTCTATTTGCATGCTAGGTCACAGTATGATTTGATGATTACTTCAGAAAATATGAACTTTATTAACAAAATATAGGGCCTTACCATGAGAGTTTAAATGTCAGTCGAGCGAGCAAGAAGGATGGAGCTATACACCTTAAATAGCTCCAACCCTTTAACAGAACAGTTTAAGTCGCAAAATGGACTGCGTTAAGAGCTCGCAGTAGCAAGCCTGAACAAGGTCTCTTTGTCTCGTCACATTTAGAACCTACTGATTATTTATTTACAGATCTCTCTTTGATTTACAAGATAAACTTATGAAACTTTTTAATTTGTACAATTTGAGGGGATAATTATTGTCAATAACTACTTACCTGTGTATTATACCAAATTACCATTAATCATAGTGTTGTGCGTACATATGTAATTTACTAACAAAACATGAACGTATTAATAAAAAACAATGACGCAATAAACACCTTGTAAAAATAACGTCAAAAACAGGCCCTGCTTCTAATATTGTTTTCATAACACTAACAAAAAAAAACAGCAATGGAAAATATGAGAAGAGTTTGAACCCCTTAAAAATAAAAACCCCCTAAATCTTTAATAACAACAGTTTTTCGAAGAATAGTTTTACACACTGTAAAGGCAAACCCGCATGATACATTTTAATTTCAAGTAAAACAAAAAATATTATAAAAAAATGTATTCCATAATTGCACTGTTTAACGTTCACACAACATTTCATTTCACTCTTTAGAGCACCAATAAATTTTTCGTAATAAATATCTAATTATTCAATAACCCTTCAAAAATTACAGAGAGACTTAAGTACGTAACAGTAAGGATACCAAATATCTATTATTATATATCAGTCGAAATAATCATAGACATACAAAATACAAAAAAGGCCCTTCATGTCAACTGAAATTATACATTTAACTTGAAAAAATTGAGAAGCAGGTCTCCCGTCATATACGAATCTGATTTAATTCTGAGTGACAGTGATAAAATGCTTGAGGATGTCAGGTTGGAGGTATGCGGAACAGAGAGTAAAGTCCCACGTACGTCCATTGAAAAGGGAGGATCCTCCGACCAGACAGGTGTTATGGTCTGGTGGGCGACTGCCCGATAGTTGATTTAGGGCTGTCGTATATATTCAAATCGCGCGGAAAACTTTGATTGCGCGATGCAGGATTTCGTATTTTCTTCGTAGTTCTTATGTGGCGTCATAGATTTCGCTACATCAGTAAAGACAAAGTGAAAATATGAAATATGTTCATGACTTTATGGTCCATTTTTGTTCGCTCTGTTCACGATACAATATGCTTTACGTGTTAGGCTTTTTATAACGTCAGAGTAGCAAGAATAACACTCAGTTACTAATTAAAAATGTGACACCAACAAAATTGAACAACAGATATGATTTTAATTGGATTTGTAGTTTAATGTCCATCTACATTAAACTCTATCTGATAAGATATCAGTGAAAAGTTTATGCTATTCTCGTCTTTATTTTCAATTAGTTAACATACAGTTTTCTATGCAGGAGTCAGCAAGTGCCGTAGCATCTAATTACGTCTCGACAGGCGACGAAGTCAATTAAAAAATGATTGCTGCTAGCTGTTTAAAATAGTTTAAAACTAACTATTGCACTTATCATGGACAGGATAATAAAAATAACTGAACTAACAACAGAAATGGGAATAGGTGCACCAAATTAAATTAAAATATTTAACAATAAAGAAATAATTCATAGCTGAAAACACAATCTCCGATGGACTAGAAGTTGACTTGAGCTCGGTAATGTTTCTGGAATTTATTGTTTTTGAGAGACATCTTCATCTGCCACTTTGCTTGCACGCGCTTCATGAAGTGGATGTCACGTGCTTTCCTGTAAAAATATAAAAACATTTTATTTAGATTTAATGTGGGTAGTTACTTGCACCTAGTATAAGCTACGGACCCAAACTTAGGGGTGCGGGAATGTTCGAAAGAGTAACCGTAGTGACTCTAGAACGCAATGGGCAAATGAAGGAACATAGGTGAAGAAAGTTTGTCATTCCGGTTGAGGCGTAATTCGAGCCATAGATAAGGTATTATGGAGCGCTGGCTGCAGTGACAAACAACGTACATCAAACGACGTTTTTCAATGCACTTAGGAAGAAATAAATAAACGTGGGTTGACACGCGACCCACGGGGGTCACGCTGCGCCCAGCCTGATACGATAAATATAATAACAATTTGCGACAGGGACGAGCGCTAACACTTTTATGCACCAATGCGGAAAATAGTAAATTGCGTGCCTAAAAGTGGGTTTTCGAGTGTGTGTATTGGAAAAATTATTTGATGAGTTTCCACGTCAAAGTTAGGCAGTTTAAACTAGATTTAAGTAGTTAATAAACTTACTTTGCAGCTAACGCCTGTTCTTTGGGCGCCCAGCCCAGGGCCCGGTAAACACCGAGTAACCTGTGTAGTTTGCGGTCCGATTTCTTCACGAGCGCCTGACTGTTTGTACTTAAGTTTTGTTTGTAGTATCTGAAAGTAGGTAAAACCAAATCTATTAGAAAAAGTCTTAAAGATTAAGATAACATAGTTCAAATATTATTACGAAATAAAAACGAATGGTAAAAAGGAGAAGTGAGACTGTACAGGGTTTCACTTTTTAAAACGGTGAACGAAGGCGTCATATAATATTAGGTTCTACATCATACGCATAAATCAGCCTTATAATATTACCACTGCTGGGACTCTAGCCTCCTCTCAAGAAAAAAAAATTGGCCATAATCCACCTCGCGACCCCGCGGGGCACCCCCCACGGGGTCCGCGTGCAATGGGACATTGAAACCTTTTTATGGCGCGAGTGGGATCATTTTCTTATTTTTACACGTGCAAAGGCACTGGCAGAAGGTAGTATAAAAACGAATAAAAACAATTTAACTACCGATTCTAATAAAAATTATTACTCGAACTGTATCGAACTGTACTGTATACTCGAAAAATAATTCTCTAATAATTATCAGAGAGCATTATGATAAGTCATGCTACAATAATAACAAGTTACGTAATCGGAAGGAAACTGAGTACTTAGATTTACTCGATCTAGGTATAATTAATTTTATTCCAATAAACTTTCCGTTGCGAAGGTCATATTTAGGATAGGCTGTGCACGCTTCAGCTATGTATTTAATTGCGCGTTTCTTTTTATAATCAAACTAACAACACGCTACACACGTAAGAAATCTTTGAATTTCTCGGCTTTCCTCGGAATCAGAGAGAAGAAGATTTCGATAATCTCTGTCTCTTGTCTATTGGTCAAAACCGCATGAAAATCTGTTTAGCAGTTTTCGAGTTTATCGTGAAAGACAAACTTGATGCGTTGACCCCA
Source organism: Mythimna lalbum (assembly GCA_949319445.1). NCBI lineage: Eukaryota > Metazoa > Arthropoda > Insecta > Lepidoptera > Noctuidae > Mythimna > Mythimna lalbum. The sequence goes on along the minus strand of OX439346.1, from coordinate 14,552,554 downwards.
AGCGAACGTCGGCGTTTGCTCTCTCATTGTCTTTCTATTGTGACTCTAATTACGGTATTCGAAAGGTTAATAATATGTAAGAAAGAATATCTACTCAATATATAGTACTACCTCAGAATCAGTCTTTAGGTGATTAATATACAAGCGCTAAATGTTTTGTTTACCCGAACAAATAGAACTTGTACTCATAACATGTGTGTACAGTTGTCTTATAGACCATTCAATTGTTTATCAATATAAATCAATTGAGTAAGTTCAAATTAATAGGGCTCCTTTCTTTAGATAAAACTGATTAATTTGAAATATGAAATACTGTAGATGGCTAATATCAATTTAAAACTTTAAATATGAATACAAATGCTTTTTCCAACTATGCAGCTTGTTTTAGAGTTTGAAATCAAATCACTTACTTCATAAGCGATCGATGCCCAACGACGACACCGGAAGGTAGTACTAGTTGGAAGTCATCACCCTGCAATGCTGTAGGTCCTTCTACTTCTTCATCAACCTCCATGTCTTCATCACCCTCTTCTTCTTTATGATCTGGGTAGGAAGCACTGAAACAGACACAAAGAATTTATTCAGTTGTTGTTTATGGTTTGTTAGGAATAACTGTGATAGAACACATAACACTCTCAGTGCTGGGAACAAAATATAATAACTTGTTTGTGTGCCCATTACGTGGCACCTGAACAGTGTTATTCGTAGCTGTTGTTGACTTTTGTTCTTAGCCAGTACGGCACTAGCAAGTCCAACTCTAAACATGTTTGTTTTTTACTTTGGCAGCTGACAGCAAACTAATGTGCTTTTAACCAAGAAAATTCTTGTGTCCATCCAATGAACTACTTTCAACTATTAAATAGCTATTATTGTCACACAAGTACAAAGAAAAAACCAACCTTAAATGTTACAAAAATATTTACCTGTAATCATAAAAATCGGCATACTCTGCCAGCGCAAGTCCTTCATGCAACATTTTGCAATGTCCCTTGTCTATCATATGTCCCCGGACTGCCTCCATAGAGTAAAATGTTTTGCCTGTATCATTGCACCAGAGGCACATGTAACCTTGTGAAATCTGCAGAAAAGGATATGAAACTTAAATAATAAATTATCAAAGAATTGTTAGTTTTGTTCAATAAAATTTTGATAGGTACACATAATTGGGCTTATAATGTTCCCACAGAAGGAATGAGCTACAATCCACCACTCTGGCCCGTTGAGGGTTATTTATAACACAAAAGTGAGTGTTACATCAGATTTTGTAGTGTTGTGATAGTTATGTAACTTAATAAAATAAACACAAACATGTTTGTGTTGATATATTGTGCTAACACAATTGAAATAAAAGAAATATGGCAAACATTATGCTGCAAATATTAATCTTTATTTAGCCCATGACGGATTTGAGGAATGATTGTCTTCCCTAAGAATTGAAAAAAAAGAAACCATGATTGTTGTAAAAAAATGGAGGGAGGCCTTTGCCAAGTGGAGCAATACAAGCTAGCAAAAATAATAATAGATCATAATTTAACCCACACTATAAAGATAGCCAACCAAGAGAGATTTAATAACTAGCCTTCATGCACGGAAAACTAAAATAGTATACTAAGATTAATTACCTTTTCTCCCAAATACAGAAGAAGTTCCTTCATGTCAACACAATATTCAACATCAGGTATGAAGAATGAATGGGCCTCAGACATGTGCTTGAGATTTTTGACCATGTTCTTACTGTGGTGGCCGCAAAACAAGCAGTCTCGAGGCTTGATCAGAGAATCACTGCCTCGGATTCGACATTCCTCCCACTCATCCGAGTCAAGCTAAAAATGTAAAAAAATCAAAACATAAACATTTAATTCACATTCAGAGTCAATGTAAAAAAAAAGTTATCTGAAATTTTATGATTTTCTCGGTTAGCAGCTAATAGTAATTTTTTTTTTCAAAAGTATTATTTCACCTTTTTTGACACTTGAAAAAAGATTTGCCATGTCATATAACATGATTTTTTCATAAATTACTGCAACTATCAACAAATTACAAAAGTTCAGATAACTTTTTTACTTTGTACCCTTGCTATGTCCAATAAAAAAAAGTATTCATTAACCCTTCAGATACCGTCAATTAGAGACACAATAGTAAGACAATAGATGCGCGGCCACCGGTGGTCGCTTGGGGATTCATGAATTAATAGGAATACTATTTCTTATTGGACATTCTCATAGTCTTCGTCATAATCATAATTAAGTTACTACAAGAAAACCAAGCTGATAAGAAATTATATGTGTGTCAAGTCATGGATGTTAGTATTTTTAGAGGAACAGATGTAGCTGCCTAATACTTAACAATATTGTGCATGAGAATTAAAGATACGGTTTCACAGTGTAATGTAATAATTATTGTATATCAGATGGATAAATGCCACAAAGCAAACCTACCTCTTCAATTTCAGAATCTGTTTCAATGTCTTCATCTCCAGAGTCATCTGCGGACACCACAACAAACTTGCCAGGTTCTTTCGAACCAACAGCATTGGAAGCGTTTGCACTGGAAGCATTTGCACCAGGCTCTACCTTCACATAACTATCTGTATCAGAATTACCACTCTGCTCCTCCTCCTTATTTTCAATATATCTTTCCTGAGACAACTTGTGCTTCTTACTGTTCAAGTGATTGTCAAAAGCATTCTTTGAGTTGAATAATTTGGAGCAATATTTACAGTACTGTGATTCATCACGATTCAAGTTCTGGCTCTGTTCTCTGTGCTCTTTAGCTCGTAGTTCAAACTCCTCAAGTGTTACAGGAGGTATTGAAGCCACTTTCCTCTTCAAATTGTACCTATGCCAATCCTCTTTATAATGTTCACGTTGTAATTCAGGCGTTTTGAACATTACCTGGCAGGTTATACAAGTAAATGTGTCTGGCATTGTTACTTTGTTATTTCTCACAATTCACAATTAGAAGTTATCACAGTTAAATGAACACTGGAATTGATTTTACTTTAATAATTGATTAGATTTAAATATGAAATGAAAGGAACGGTGATAAAATTGATAATTTGAACAAAAAACGTAGTAGAACTTCACACATACGGCCTATTAGTGATGTACATTAACCATCAGTCAAATAGTCAATGTCAACATCGACTAAAGTTTCTTTGGTAGTTGATAAGTCGATTATAACAAAACGTATTATTTGATGTTTTTATTATGAGAAAACTGCATGTCTATGCAAATATTAAAATATCAAAACCCAAAACTAATTGACGTTCTACTAAAAAGACATCGGGTCCGCGCTCAATAATGATTGATCTAAATGTATTCTAAAACGAAAACAAAATACATTTAATATTTTTTTCAAAAAGACGTTAAAAATGATGTTTTATATTGTGAGAAAGTGCTAAAAAGTGGACGTCATTATTATTATATTCTTTGGAGAGACTCTGTATTATGGGAAGACTCTGTCTTTCTCCTAATCCTTTCGGAAAAATTAAGATATTATAATAATTTAAAAAAGAACTTTCGAAACTCCTCGTTGACACTTAGCGTGACCCAAGTGCTGGCTTTTACTTCGGTCAAAGGATAAGCATTGATATTCAGCGTGACAATGCCGGCAGTCTTTTGGGTACATTACCAGTCGACACTTCGACAGCGATGCGGAGGAATTTTTCGACGCCTTACTTTAAATTGCTTTTATTTTAGTTCTTTAGGGCTTTTATTTTTATTTTTTAAGTTAGTTTTAATTAAGTTACGTTAAATTAATTGACTACATAATTTGTTGATCTTATAGAAATAATCCATTTCAAACAAATATTTTTGTTAGAAACAGTATTGAAAAACGAATGTTTTGTTTTTTTTAATGGTATTGTGGATATCTACAAAGTTGAAACGACAGATGAACATTCCTTAAAAGGAATCCTTTTACTTGTACATGAGCAACTTATAATATACAATCGTAATATTTCTGGAAAATAAAGTAGGTACTTTGACTTTGACGTTAATCGTCTATAATTACTGCCCTGTACATTTATGTTGACATTCATATGAAACCAGAAAAATATGGAGTAGTTGAATTTGTGTATCGTAATTTCAGTTTTGGTCACATACTAAAAGATATTCAGATGTGTTTAATGATCCCTTTTAAGGAAAGCCCATCTGTCGTTTCAAAGTAGTATACTATTTATAAAGGTATTGGCTTTCCTCTTTAGCCTATATATTATAAAATCTATTTATACGACACCACATTTGTTGGTATTATTCGTCAAAAAAACTACTCCGTTACTTCTGTGTTTCCAACATTTTTCCTAGCCTCATAACATAATATGGACTACTGACCTAAGTTTTTTATTATTTTAGTTTATTCATTAGTAAGTTTTCGCAGTAAGTTTTAACGTTAACATTGTTGCTATTATTTGTCAAAAAAACTACTCCGTTACTTCTGTGTTTCCAACATTTTCGCTAGCCTCATAACATAATATTGACTACGGTCTGAACCAAAGTATTTTTATTTTAGTTTATTCATTAAAACTTACTAATGAATAAACTAAATTGTAACGTTGATCGAAGTGAAATATGTATAATTTGATCAATTCAAATTACACGGGTTTCACATCGATCAAGGTTAATAAATCTGTAAAAACCAAAATAAGTGTAAAAAATCATTAGTATTTACTTACTAGATTTTGCTTTTAACCCTTCAGATACCGTCAATTAGAGACACAATAGTAAGACAATAGATGCGCGGCCACCGGTGATCGCTTGGGGATTCATGAATTAAGCTTGTTTTAGTTCTTATTGGAAACTTGAAAGTCGATGTCGATTATTCTACCATTGTCATGTAGTGTCAGCACAGTGAGGCATCGAACATTTGCATTTTGTGATAAATTTTAATCTTAGTATCCGAATCAATCTGAATGGACGAAACAGTTTTGATTGATTTTGAATTCGAATCTTAGTATTTCTGTATAACAAATCGATATTGATTTTTAGAAACAAACTCGTGTACAGCACTATTTTGCTCGTATCTGACATTGACGGTAAAATGCAGTTGCCAGTAATAAGAAGCTATTTTCCACCATTTTTGTTTCCGTGGTAGGCTGTGACAGGATTTATTGACGAGGTGAATTGCGAGCACGCATGTGCTCTTTTCACGTGTATATTCTATACTTTTCGCCTGGCCAAGAATCTTTTATACAATAATAAAAAAGAAAAAGAAAAACGGCATAAAATAATATTTAATTCATGAATCCCCAAGCGACACCCGGTGGCCGCGCATCTATTGTCTTACTATTGTGTCTCTAATTGACGGTATCTGAAGGGTTAAAAAAAGCGTGATCGCGCCAAAAGCCATCATAGTAAGCCACAAATAGTACGTAAGCTAGAATATTGTTCCTTCTTTTACCAAAAACCATGCAATTTAACTACTGACCTATAAAGGTGGATACAGACTTTGCGGACCATGCGCCAAGCACGGCGGCGCACAGCTAATGCTTCGCAACCACTTGCCTCGCCACATATATGAAAACAGACAAATAAAGCATCTGCTTCGCACGCCAGGGCAGGGCTCGACCTGAGAATATGTTGGTATAAACATTGTTTTTAACACGCACACTTTAAGCAGAGGCATTCGCTGTGTGCCGTTCGCGGCGCATGCCTCGCAAAGTCTGTATCTATTTGTCACATAAATAAAATCATTTCTGCCAAGCAACAGTAACCCTCCCAAAGAGTAGCATCAACCAAAGATTTTATATATCCTAGTACTAGATTGACTACGACAACCTCAAAAGCGTACCCGAAAAGGAAAGTCAGAAAGAGTCCTGTCATCTCGTTCTACTAGTGTGTCCATACACTAGCTACATACTGCGGGACAATTTTCCTCAAAAGTTAGTTAAAGATATTTTTGATACATTAAAATAGACATGCAAGTTCAAAAACAGTTAATATGTATAATATGCTTACCAAAAGGGAACTGTGAGTTTTCTCTGTAATTACTAGGAAATAGCTGATGTCCGTATATATTATAATAGCAATATTCTCTTATGCGAGTATGAAATACCTACACTGATAAAAAATGCCTAATGTGTGTGTATCTACGTAAGAAGATCACTTCAGAACGGCGGCATCTATCAGAATAAGGTTTGTCTGAAAGAAAAAACTAGTTAGTTTATAATAAAACTAATGTTATTTTTTTATTTTTACTTTATTAAAAATAGACTGATGCGTAACATCAAATTGTACATTTTTTATTACGTTAAATTGCACTTATTAACTAACAAATAAACAATAAATAATACATTAAATAAATGATCCACGACTGGTTTATAAATTTATTTATACTAACTACTACTACTAATTATTGCCGATGCCCGTTAGCGCCACAGGGAATTTCCGAAAGGGAAACCATGGTCCTGGAACACAAAGGGCAACTGAAGGACACGGGTAGATTTATTCAGTATAAACCTCAAATAATTTATCCCGCTCTTAAGATGGAGCGTAAGGCGCTCTACCTTAGAGCAGGATAAATTATTGGAGATTTTACCACATCAAAAAAGTCCCCCGCTATGTTCGTTTGTCTATATCTGTTTGCAATCAACTCAAAAACTACTGAACGGATTTTTAACAACGGATGAACTTACAAAAGAGTATACAGATGGAATAGAATTAGGTTTTAGTTGATTTAACTTTACATCTTCAGACTTAATGAGGCGACTACAAACAAAACTGTTGCTGAAAAAAAAAATGTTTTAATGGCACAACTTCAAAGCCACTGTTTCCGATGGTTCTCGTTTCTTGGAAATCTACAACAAAACATAAAAAAAATATTACTAGTAGTTAACGGTTAAGCCACATACGTGCAGCATTGCGTGCAGCATTTATTAGGGACTTACCTAAGGACTAAACGTAAAGACAGTAGACTATTATATTTAAAATGAATATAATTCTCGAATGTACTATATCGATGTGGAGAAGATTTTGGAGCGCACGCGCGTCGTTTTAAGAACTGGTCACAGATAACTATATACTGAATTGGGCGGAAGACACGTCCCGCATGCCGCACCTCTAGCCGCCGTTGCTCGCCGCTTTCCGTTGTGTCACGAGAGTAGCCGAAGATCGCCGAGCGGCCAAAGGCGCCCGATCAACAGAAAAAATAAAATTAGTAAAATTGGGACGCGCTTGATTTATTAAAAAAAAAATTGAGCCTCAGATATTTAGAAATTTGCTTATAATAATATAAAACGTCTTCTAAGTCGTTTATGATGCCCCTTCTCTATGTATTTTTACAGGCAGTTAATATGTTTTAATTCGCGCATGAAATTCAAAACGATGTTTGTTGTCACCCTACATAAATATTTTGTAAACAAAAAAGAAAACTTACCAAATAAAATGAAATTCCACAACCAGGATACCCATCACTAATGCGAAACTTTACACAGCAACGTTTTGAACATCTTGCACACTTTATACTTTACTAAACATTGAGATAAAAACTTGTAACAATTAAAAATACAACTTTAGCCCTATGAAGCACCAGTCATATTGTTTATTGATGTCAAATTCTGTCAAATTGAAACCTCCTAAATGTTGCCTTTCATAATTTGAAAATTACTACGAATAGCTACTATATCTGATGAAATCATCATTAAATACAAGAAGAATGCGTATAAAATTTCAAGAAGCAATATTTGAAATAAAATATTTAGTCGCAATTCATTATGTTGCATAAACCTATCAAAATGCATGAACACGGACTATTTAACGATAACTGGAACAATCTAAAAACTACCATCTGTTTCTTATTTTTTTCTGGTAGTATGTGAGAAAGGGACACAGAGGATTTATCTTAGTGTCCTGCTCCAGGCCATTTTTCCCTTTTGCGTGTCAATAACACACATGAACTTAATGCTAATGAGAATAAAGAACACTTTAGACGGTTTAATATTTCTTCGTAGTCAATCTAGTCTACTCTAGTAGGATATATAAAATCTTTGGCATCAACAGCGATTTTTGACGACTGACATGATACGGAACGCGACCTGACCCTATTGTAAAATTGACATGACAGTCAGTTGGTAGTCAGTCAGAAGTTTTGACTGTCATCGACTGTTTATTCTGAAGGTTTACATTACTTATGTGTGTATTCAATTATTTTATAATTATAAAAAAGTTGCGTCTGGTCGGCTACACGGAACTGTTGACCCCTTATCAGTGTGGTATATCGTTACACTATTATTTAAATTAACGTCGTTACAATGTTGGAAACTGACGAAGTTGATGATGATTTCTTTACTCCAGTAGCTGGGTAAGTATTTATTTTGATTAACACTGAGATTCAGTATCATGTGGTGAGATTTATTGATTTATAAAACTATTATTCATCATCACGTCTAATTTTTTGGTGACAAATGAGACATCCATACTATTCCTTAACTTATCAATTTGTTATCTTTTTAGCACGTCTCTGGCCAATATATTTGGAAATGTATCTAAAACAAGTGAAGGAAAATCAAATGACTCGTTAAAATATGTGCCTCCAAAGCCTCAGAGCATTATGCCAAAACAAGAAATAATAAAAACTACCGAATGTATATTTGCTTGCGCTCTTATTGGACATGAATGGTAAGTTTATGTGTGTATTCTATTGACATTTAGTTTTATTTGTATATCATTTAAATTTTTAAGAATAAATTAAAGTATTTTAGTCCGAAATGAATAATTTAATACATTATTAGAAACTTGTACTTGAGTTACAACCATATTTTTGAAGGGTTCTTCTAACATTTTAATGAAATTATTCTTCTGGAACTTTCAGGTTCAACAATGTCTACACATCAAGGGGAAAGCTAGGCTTTGCCATTGTTAAGATCCAAAAAACTGGTGCTCATAATATTGTACTCTATGACTCAAATAAAACTACTCTGTCATGTACCACAATTTCACCTAATTTAGAGGTCACCATAAAAAACAATACTTATATCTCATATTATGATAATCTTAGAAAGTATTGGAGTATATATGGTACAAAAGAGGAAGTCAAAAAGGTTGCAGAGCATTTAACTAGTTTTGAAGTAAACATTAATTATTCATCATACACTGATCAAGGCCCACCAGAACCTGCTACTGTTGAAATTAAAGCAGATGCTGTTAAAGAACAAAGTGAGAAAATTGATATAGGAAGTGATACAGACTCTTCAATTAACAGAAAAACAAAGGCTTCCATTTTAAATCGAATGGCCAATATGGGTCATTCTGTTTTACCAACTCGAACTCTACCAGTAGAAAAAACTAGTGATTCATCAGACACAATGGAAACTGAAGCTCACCCAAAATCTGTGAGACACAAACCAGTCAAAAACATTATTAAGAGGAATAATTTGGAAAACATGTCTGAAACACAACAAATCACTGAGTCACATCAAAGAACAATAGTGCCTAAAACAGAATCCATAACAAACATTCCACTATATGCAGCCCATGCTGGACAGTTAATGCCCATGACAAGCACCAATCTCATCACAGGGCCTAGTAATGAGATGGGTATGTTTATATCAGAACAAAGAATAAGTAACAGTGAGTTAAGGATAAATATGAACAGGATAACTGATAAAGTGGATGCAGTTTTAGACAAAATTAATAATTTTGAACAAAAAGGAAATACAATACAAACAGACATTTTGATGAAGTTGCTAACAGAGTATGAAAATAAAATTAAAGTATATGAAGAATTACTGAAATCTAGAAGTAATAAAAATATTGAACATCTGACCACATCAGCAATTGATAATCAAGTTGAAATATTGAAGAATAAAATCTCTGAATTTGAAAAGATTAATCAAGAGAAAAGCAAAGAAGTATTGAATCTTCAGGAAGAAATCAAACTTTTGAAATCCAAATATGCTGAAGATAAACTTGATCATGCAAATAATGAAGCTGCATTATTAACAAAAATAAGTAATTATGAAATAAATACTAAAGGAAAAGATGAAGAATTAACAGAAATTAGAAAGAAATATGAAAACTTAGTCACCAACACCAGTGATCATAATATTGGTGATAAAGTAAAAAACATAATGAATGATACATTTCAAACCATATCTGTAAATTTTGACAGCAATGAAAGCTATACAGGTGAAACTGTGAAGAAAATTATAGCAACAGTAATAAAAAAAATAACTATACAAACATTAACTGAGCTGAAATAATCATAATAAACTGTTTATTTGTTCCTATTGGTTATTCTCAATATTTCCACGAAGCCAATAAGTAACAGTCCTTCCATGTTTTATATGTTTTATTACAGAATTAAATAAGGGAAGTTAAACTAGCTTATGTTAATAATATGTGAGAATAGTATACTTCGAAAATGTATCAAGCATCTATACATACTGTACTGATATTAACATTATGACATCTCAAAAACATTATTATTAAAATTAATTTTTGAGAAGAATTCAAAGGTTTTATTAACTCTACTTTTCACTACGTTCTGCTCTGTTCGCCCTTAAAACCCTCAAGCGCAATCTCTATATTATGTAAATTAACTATATCTTTTTAAAAACCTTGGTTTTTTTGAGAAAAATTTATCTTTAAGAATCATATGAATTTGAATAAAATAAATGATAGTTTTTTTTTCAAAACAACAGAAGATTGGGCTTGGTCTAACCAGTAACTGTGAGAACGTTATGCTTAAAAAACTGGGCAAGTGCGAGTCGGACTCGCGCTCTGAGGGTTCCCTACAAACTTACTTTTAGTTCAATTCACGAATGAAGTCCTAAAGAATATTCCGATTCGCAAAAAAGTTTTTTTTTTGTGACGTATCACGTAACTTCCCTTTTCCAAATTTTATTCCTATGCTATTAAGCCTTGCTTTATGCCAAATTTCAGGATTCTGGGTCAGCCTCCTATGAATTTTGATACTCCTTGAGAGTGTCGAAATATACCTACATTTTAGCGACACAAACAGCCGTATCTTTTTACGTCAGTTGCGCTTTTAAAATACTTGGTGAGCCCAGGCCCTAACTCGTAGCAGCGCCGCTCTGTGATTACAGTCCTAGATTGCAGACAATTTAAGAAGTAGAGTGGATTGCATCTGCCGATTCCCTAGCTAGATTTTCTACGAAATAAGTATTTGGCCCGGTCATTCTACTTGCCAACGTTTTTTAATATGAGAATTGGCCTTCGTTTACGACTCATTTTATATATTAATATACTATACTTTACCGACTTTTACTTTAGACTATACCGCAGATTCAGCCAAGATCCGGCTTGACTTACTTAGTTCACCTCTATCGCTCAATAATCATAAAAATCCTTGAATTAAAGGGCCCAAGTGACCAGGTCATAAAAATCCAAAAAAGAATTAGCCTTCAAAACGAAGCTTTCATGATGTCAGTGTCACTGTCAGTCAAGTGTCAGGTTTGTAGAAACTTGCCTTATAGCCAGGGAAACCAAATTAATTGTTGTTCTTTCTTGTTTCGTGGCTTAAAGTTAATTGTGCGAAGCATATACAAGTATTAGTTTAATTTATGAAAAATGGATAGTTTGCAACAATCTCTAAACCAATATGAAGAACAGGTAGGCACTAACAATATAACTTTTATCTGTAAGTTTTTCAATGAAACTAAACAATAAGGTTTATTAAACATTTAATCATGTATTTGCAGTTGGCAATGGTCAATTTGACCCTGGAGACTGTTAATGAATCATCAGAAAGAGAATCCCTGCTGTCCTTGCAGTCAGATTTACAGCAACTTATCCAACTAACTCGAGAGAATTTGGAAGCCTTGGTTCCTAAAGACGCCAAGCCGCTTGAAACTCAATCTACTGAACCTAAAGATGAATTGGATGATGAGTATGCTTTGTTCATGGTAAACATTATTATTTACTAGAAATATTTTCAAATTGTCAAACTGTAAAGGTATGAAGTTGTAAGTATTTCATGTTGATTTCAGCAAGAGATGGCTAAAAGTGGTGCATATGAAGAAACTAAAGGAGACAAATCAGATAACTCTAAAGATGCAGCCAATGATGATGATGATAGTGATATAGAGGTAATATTTTATGTTAGAAGTAAATTGAAATTATGCTTCATAGGTACATTTAGTAAAATTACTTATGGAATATCTTTTAATAGAAAGACTGCTAGAACTAACTGTTAATCGTCATCATGGTGATAATTTTTTGATGATTTAGTAAAAAATATTTAAATCATTAAACCCCAAGCAAACGCCGGTGTTCACCCTGTCATTCCCTTACTATTGATGTTTTACTGATACAACTTGCACTTCATTCCTCATTCTCAACCTTTCAAATACAATAATTAGACACAGAATAGAAAGACAATGAGAGAGTGAACAACAGTGGACGCTTGGGGTTTAATAAATTAAAAAGAAATGAGGTTTTGTCCTCATCATTACTTCATAAATTTATTTCTTGTAGGATGAGCTATCTTCTTTATTGGGCATGAAGTGTGCAGTGTATCACACACACAAGTGGGGTGGCCAGCCGGGGCTCTACAATGCCATGGTCAGTGCTGTGATGCCTAGACAAGATGAGGACCAATTCCAAGATCTACAGGTTTGTATATTTTGCCTCATGGAATTAGAGTGAAGTGTGTGTTTGATTAAAAATTATCAAACAAAATAATGTAGATCTAATATAAACAAGCTGATCTAACCTGTACCTAAATATTATCGAAGAAATTGTTATTAATTTATTTGTATGGTCATTTCTCCCTTATTAACCCTTCAGATACCGTCAATTAGAGACACAATAGTAAGACAATAGATGCACGGCCACCGGTGGTCGCTTGGGGATTTATGAATTAACCAGATTTTTTCAGTATACATGTATTTCATTCTTCACACTTTACGACATGAACTTTTATTTCACAGGTTCGCGTTCTGTTTACACATCCAACACATGCTGAGATGTTGCCATGTCCTTTCTTCCTGGACGGTGAATGTAAATTTAGTGATGAACAATGTAGGTGAGTCATATCAGAGTTAGATATACACTGTAAATGTCAATATCAATGTTATAATTGAATTTGATTTTATTTGGGTTTCAGATATTCCCATGGTGCTTTAGTACAATTATCGAATTTAAAAGAAGCAATAGAACCTGATTTTAGTTCAATTAAAGTAGGCAGTAGAATATTGATGAAATTGAAACAACCTGATGATGAGGTAATTATTGTTTCTAATTAACCATTTATTGGGGATCATATTGTAGACTAAGTCTAAAACACCTTTTACACCACTCTATATTCAGACAGTCTTAATTTAAGTAGTATAGTCTAAGAGTGAGGTTATCTAGGCTCTCTTACTGTAAATTCAGACTGCAAGATCGGGCTTGGCGACTTACTATTTTAAAATGTATCAAGTAGTGTAATAAGAGTTAGACCATTCAATCTGCGCTCGCGTCGGAAGGCAATGGACGAGCGCGTGCAATACTTAACAGAAAATCGAATTTAGCAGCTCCTACTCTAGGGTAGTTTCTCAAGTCTGATTATTTTAAAATGCTCCGTATTTGCATACCAGCATGCTCGACAATTTCTCTCATAAAAACAATATCTTTCACCCATGTCTTTCTCTTCGTTCGCTTATTGAAATTAGCTGTCAAGCTAATTGAAGTGAGTGCTACGGCAATCTCTAGGGCTTCGAAAGTGCTGGTGCCATTACAAACGCCAACGTCGTCATCTTGCATGTGAATGAGCAAGCCTGCTGTTCAGACAGCTGTAATAGCGCGCCGAATTAAACTCTGAATATCCTGTGCTGAATAACGGGTAGTCTAATATTCGCTATATTGAGTCTTGAATATAATTGCTTCAAAAACATTTGTTTTTTGATTACAGGAAATAGGTATAGCAACAAAATCAACTGAAAAGTATCACTTATGGCATAGAGGAATAATAAAGAGCATAGATTTAGAGAAAAGGACTTGTTCAGTTAAGTTGGAGCATGGTGTACACACTGGAGAGAAAAGGAAAAAAGGGACTGATGAATATAGAGTTAAAATCGAAGACATTTTTCCATTGAATAGTAAGTTACATTTCATTTCCAAGTCTATACTGATACTAAGAAGAAAAATAGAGAGGAATTCTAAATCAAAACTCCATTATATGAAGCTGTGATGATTTATAAATGAGAAAAATAATTAGTTTATTTTGACTTGTACATGACAAACAACAAAATAAAATGAATTATTAGGTATTTGTTTCAAAAACAAAAATAACATAAAATATAAACTGACTAAAAATAAAATAGCAATATAAAAAAACAATGTTTAGTTTTGTGTAAAAATTTGACAGCATAAAATACGCAATGAATCGTATTACCCTGCTGGATTTTACAGCAAATATATATCCTTTTCTGTGTGAGAAGAAGCCATTGATCTGCAGTGGGACTGTTGCAAGCTGTTATTGTTATTACTTAATTGAGTCTTGTCTAAAGGGTGTCATTTAAGTAATAACAGCCAGGCCAACCTCCAAGCACGCTTGCTTATACGCCATCTTGGGAGGCCATCCAAACATATCTACTCTATAACTGACATTTGAAGATCTACTCTATAGCTTGTGTTGCAGCCTTACCTCAAAAGCTTTTTCTTCTCTTTAAGTATTATTAACATTATTATTTACTTTTCATATAGCTGAAAATGAAGAAAGTGATGACTCTGATGATAGTTTAAGCGATACAGAGTACCCACAAAGCAAAGCTGTATGTGAAGAAACAGTGGCTAACAATCATGCACTTATTGTTGAAAGCAGTCTTCTGAACCAAAACATCACCCCTATGGGGCAGTGGGAGCAACATACTAGAGTGAGTATGTATTAACGTTTATAAGCACCACTTTATTATAATTACTAGGTTTATTTCTTATTGACTGATATTTTTTTTTTCTTACAGGGCATTGGCTCGAAGTTAATGTTCGCAATGGGCTACGTCCCGGGGACTGGGCTCGGCGCAGCAAGCGACGGTCGTGTTCAGCCGGTTGAAGCTCGCGTTCTACCTGTGGGGAAAAGTCTCGACCAGTGTATGGAAATCTCCGAGAAACATGCTGCTCAAGACCCTTTGAAGGTAAAATATTAAAGGTTCAATTAAAATATAATAATAAAAATAATCTAGCTTATCTTTATTAAATTGATCATTATTACATAAACTGTAAATATTTTTTCTAGGTAGAACAAAAGCTCAGAAGACTACAGAAGAAAGAAGAAGAACGCAACAAAAGAGCATACGAACGGGAAAAAGAAAGAGAAAGACGAAATGTCTTCAATTTCCTCAATAAAACTTTAGGCGATAAGAAAGAAGGCGAAAACGAACCTGAAACCTCCCTGGATGTCAAGCAGTCTTCAAGTAAAGATCTAAACATTGAGCAATTCAAAATTACAGAAGACAAAAAACGAATTGAAAAAGAGATAATTAAATTGACCAATTCATTAATCAGACATCCATCTGGATCCAATGGCCACAGAAGTATTAATATGCAGATTGCAGAGAAAAATAAAGAACTGAATAATCTCACACAGAAAGAAAACCAAATATCTAAAGAGCAAACACACAGAAAAGATAAACAGAAAATGACAGTTTTTTAGTGGAATTAAATTACCTTAGGACAAATTTTGAAAGGTAAATAAATGTTTTATGTAAATACATTGTGAAATAAGATTATTTTTTATTATTTTGATGACTTAATAATAATTTAACGCTTACGTTAATAATAAACTATGAAACGAATGCATTCTTGGATCTTAATAAGGGAACTGGCATGTAGATTAGAGATGTAGTTATTTCAAACACATCACTTTGCTCCCATAGTTTTAGCAGGCGTAAGGTCTTTTAAACTCGTGGCTAGCTTATAGAAAAAACAATCAAGGTCTACCACTTATAAAAACTGAAATAAGCAACTTTTGGCCTTGGCTGGGGCTAGTAAGGAGCTAATCCGGTCCGAAAGAGGCTATAGTAGAGCATACGAATATCTCACTTCAGGCAGTCTCCAAGTGGGGTGAAGCAAATCTGGTGAGATTCAACGCTGCGAAAACACAAGCGTATCTGTTCACCTTAGCTCCTGCTTTCCGGAATGTATCCCTGGAGTACAACAACCGACTTTAGATTTTTACTTTTGGAAGTTGAAATTTGCTCAGACCTGAATTTTGGGCGGTTCATTAAGTCCAAAGCCAAGGTAGCTGCTAGAAAACTCGGCGTTCTTGTAAAGGTCCAGCGGTAGGTACTTCACACCGGGACAGCTTTTAATGTTATACAAAGCACTGGTACGTTCGTGTGTGGAGTACTGCAGCCACATAATTGTGAGCTGGTGCTGCAAAATGCCACCTGGAAACTCTGGGACTCGGTGGAAAGGCGTGCGAAGAGGCTAATTGGAAATCCAGATTTGGTTAAGTCCAACCTTCAAAGCTTTGAGCACAGGCGTAGGGTAGCCAGTTATTCGGTGTTTTACAGGATGCACTTTGGAGTGTGCGCAGGAATTGCATTATTTGATTCCGCCATCTCAATTCTACCATCGGACAACCCACCCGACGTATGGCGAATATCCACCATTACGTTGTTGCAACCTCTACGGTCCGGACTAAGCGTTTCGCTTCGTCGTTTATACCGCGAATGTCGAAGGCCTGCAAAAATTTGCCTGCTGCGGTTTTCCCGTCCAGTTTATAATTTGAGTGTCTACAAGCCTAGAGTGAATAGGCTCTTAATAAATTAGTGCGTCTCACCATCAGAGATTGGATCACTGCTCACCATCAGGTGTGATCGTAGTCAAGCACTAGGTTATATCAACTAAAAAAAAGCAATTCTCTCATAATGGTAAGCAAATAATAATATAAGCTATTGATGAATACTTTTTAAGCACTATTTCAAATCTAAATACACGACTATTGACCGGCCATTCTGACGTTAACAGGATTTCCGTATTTTATCGACAGTTTTGGGTATTGGTAGGAAAATAAATCAGATTCAGTTGAAGTATTCATAAAAGAAACACAAATAAAAAAACATACACCTTATTAAATAAAATATCTTGTCAAATAGCCTGCACAGCACCTTTTAAAATGTTTATAGCATCTCACCGCTGTATAGCAATTAAGGCTAGCAACAAAAAGTGGTACGTTTTTGAAAGTCCTATATTTCATATTTCTCTGTATATAGTTTTTCTTGAGATACAAAGCGAAATTGACTGGTGGTTTCATGGTGTGTCAGTGAACACTTGCCATATTCCTCAAAACTATTATCGTCATTATTATTATTCATCATCATCTTCCTGCCCTTGCCCCGTTTTATTTGAGGTCGGCGCAACACTTCTTTTTCTTGCCAGGGCTGCGGAATTACTTGGTGTCTTCGCAGCCCTGAAATACAAAGGGCAGTTGCCAAATCTTGACTCCCCTCCCCCCCCGCGGAAGAAGTTATTTGATAAATTCCCATCCTTTGTAGATATATTGATGATACAGTGCAACAAATAACTGTTTCAGCACCACATCGTCAGAGAAAGTATAGTGGTGTAGAGGTTGCCGATACCAGTTGGCAACAACAATGAAACACGGGAATAATTACAAATTTCTATATTTACATATGTGATGTTTAGTTTAAAATAAGCGTACATGGCATAAAATTACAATTAATATATATGACATATTTTTCTATAAATTAGATATTTGTACTATCAATCAATATTAACAAAGTACTTAAAATGTTAATGGGCGTGTGACTAGCAAATAATATTTGCTGAATTTTATAATTACTAATTAAATTTTAGTGACAGTGGGTCAAATATGTTTACCACTAAGCTACTCAATATTATAGGTTATACCTAAATTAGGTATGGAATTGTGGCTTTAGTAACCTATGTAATTTCATCATTATCCACTTGAAAACGTTAAATCTGTTGCATATTAGATATTTTTAGAAAAGGTACAATTTATTATAATTAAAAAATGAGTAAAAGATGTTAATTATTATAAAATTTAACTTTGCATTGCCATAATTCAAATAATAACTACTAAAACTTCTTAAAATTGCTACGTGAGCAAGATATTTGTACTTTCCCTCAATCAGTTTTCCTAAAGTGCTCAAGTCTACAAATAAGCATTAGTCAATGCAATATAATTTAGAACTAACACGGTTTAGAAATTGGATAATAGACCCACTGTGCCAAGTTCCCAGGACTACTAGGCTACTGAATCAATACCAATGTCAGCCCCAGTACACCATGATCAACATAACACTGCATTCATCATGTTTATAAGTAAAAGATCAAGTCGAGTGTTACAGTAGGCAATATGGTTCTGACAACAATTTACTCACTCTTTTGTCTATCATACTCTTTCTAAATAAGGCACAAGTCCATTAGAGAGAGCAAACTGATTTCAGGATCATTATTCCAACTTGATGTTAGACTTGAGTCCTTTACGTATAAAACCTCTAGTGTACAGACATGGAAATATTCCTCCAGACGCGCTAACATGTGACTACTACCTGTACCTGTGTTTGCATCAATACTAATATGTATAGTTATCATCTAATTATATGCTTATGCATTGAAAGTTTACTATAAAAATTTCCTAGACAAATTCATCACAGAGATTTGTTATATCCTCATCAAGATTACCTTATTACCGTCACCATCCATTCTCGCTCATACATTCATTGAATTACATTTATTTTAATATCTATATATTACATTAGGTAATGCAATAGAGAGTGATGAAATAAAAGAGAGACATTCTTTGTACTAAACTAAACGTCTTGAAATTAATAAGTACACTCTTATGAGACTCTTCGCCACGCAAGTAACAATAATTACCCTATGATTGTTTTATGATGAAATGAAACATTTGTGATGTCTTTATAACGTGAGTAGTGAATTGTGATTAGCCGCTCCTTCAAGCATCGCAACGAAATAACGAAAACGAAATCTAATCGCGATCACAACTAATGTGACAATGCTTGAGATGAGATTCGCTTCAACTGGCGTTGTGTTCAATTAATCTATTATTATAATTAGAAGCGGCGGAGTTTTGCTAAGCAGGCGGCTGTCAATGCTGCCTGTTTTAATTTAAAAATAATTCAGCTATACCGACAACAATCGATCGATATAACACAATTCATCCGTACATTAATATATTTTTTGTACGAGTCCTGGGGACTATCGCTTATTGATGCTATAGCATTGCTCTGAGGCGGCTGACGACGCACGCCATCGCCGAGTCTACGTTGTCGAACACGGCCACTCCGGAGCGTTTCGCTAGGTCTGATAGGTAGTGGCGGCCTCGGTTGTAATCCTTGACAGCTACTTCACTATACTGTAAAAAAATAATCATATCATTAGTAGGTTTATTCCAAAGTTGATATAATTTTACAGATGTAGGTATATTGAATAATTTTGCCAGGAAAGATAAGACAACAAACGTAAGCAAGAGTGACGACACAGCTTCACATATAGGTGCTAACAGACAATAATTGATCTAAGTGAGTATGGTCGGAACGAATAGCGAACGTTATGACTTTAATTTCATTAACATAAGGGTCAAGTTTCAATGTCACGGCGTGTGCAATCACAAGCAGTGTGTAAGTAGTATTCAAAATATAAAGTGAACTTACACCCTGTGCTTTTTGCGGGTCCATGGGTTGCACTAAGAGTACGGTGTTGGCTGGTCGCAGTCCCATGTAGTGAGCAGCTAGTACCATTGCAGCGAAGCACGGAGAATCCGCGCTCATCGCGAACACTAGCACGCGGGAACCAAGTAATAGGTCCTCATCGTATGTTCCTGTAACGGAATTAATTTATTAGGAGAATGATAAGAAAGGTAGCAATCGAAAATAATCATCTGCATGGCAAGCGGACTGGTTGACGGGTGCCATTGTAGATTCTGGAGAAGTTACAACAATTGCGATAAGCGTGGGAGGACTTATCACAAAAAATTAAGGCTCGACCGAGATCTCGGTCTCGGTCTCCGCATTCTCGGCTACAAATCCAACCGAGAAATTTGTCTCGGTTCTCGGCTAGTTATAGCCCAGATTCTCGGTCATGACCGAGATTGTAACTTTGTTCGGATCGGCATTAAAATTTGCCGCGCGAGGCCACGCGCCGCAGCGCGAAGACGATTGGTGTAAGTGCGTGAGAGAGCTGAATTGTGATTGGTTGAAGTCTCGGTTGCCGAACTGCGGCCGACCGCCTTCACTCCGTTCGTGCAGTATTCGAAAGGTGGTTAGGCCTGCAGCAAATAAGTTTTTATCTGCGCCGCCTACTAGCGTAGCTAGTGAACAACTATTTAGCAAAGCTGGACAATTGTGTGACGAGAGGCGCCACTCTTTGAAAGGCGAAAATGCCGAGAAATTGCTTTTTTATGTTATAATATAATGTTATTTAACTTTGATTATTAATAAATTAAATAGTGCTGTATTAAAAAGTAATTTTTTTTTTCACGCTTTGTCTATTCTCGGCCTCGGCTCTCGGTCTCGGCCGAGATAGTATTATATTCTCGGTCTCGGTCTCGGCCGAGAACGAAAAACCCATCTCGGTCGAGCCTTACAAAAAATGTACGACATAGTCTACTTTAGCAAGTTGTTACAAAGCTGTTTTTTTTTTCGTTTTTTTTTCTCCAACTAAAGATACCATTATATATTATGGACAAGGAAATTAAAAAAACAAGATTTAAAATATATAACGGAGGATCGATATCAGTGGGTCGCGACATCGGAAATAACACTCACAAAAACCTTCGATAACACTTTTAATTACTCGTAACACACACTCAGTACAAAATAATCAAGGATGACTGAGATATGGCTTGATTAAGAATTCAGGAACGCGGGAAGTTTAGCGTGGAGTAACCAACGTCTGCTCGGCCCGACGGAACGATTCAAAGTGCCCTCTCAATCAACCGTCACCCGACACGTGGACCTACCCCCATTCCGGTTAGCCAATTTACCTGTCAACGTCAGTACCTGTCAATGTCGAATAATCGATTATACCTCCGGATCGACATTTGACTCGACTATTCGCTCAGTGTTGCTATTACTCCACGCTAACCATCCCCAAGTTAATACTTGACGTTCCCAAACGTAAGCTGTTCAATCTAACTACATAGTTCCTCCAGTGAAAGATAGGTGGCGCTGATGCAGACCGACTGATATGCGCCAACGCTTCGACACGGCCGTCCTGATGATCACACGTCCTCGTGTGGAGTACCTGGAATGAAAGAAAATCCTCGAACAGTACTCATTCTAGTCGTTCGGCCAATCCTGGCCCAAGGTGGTGGGGCATAAAAGGTACTCTGATCAAAATCATCAATCATGTCTAGAAGAAAATCACAACAATCTCAATCTCTCAAAGCCGACATGTTGAACAACACTCAAACTCATTCAAATAATAGGAAACTCATTAAAATATTGCAGTGCTCATACTCTGACCTCCATCCGGTCTTCATCATCACACTTATAACCTCCATCCGGCTATAAGCATCAAACCAATCGACCTCCATCCGGTCTTCATCATAACACATTATAGCCTCCATCCGGCCATAAGCATCAAACCAATCGACCTCCATCCGGTCACTAACACAACAGGCAACCTCTATCCGGTCACCTCCACATGTAACCTCCATCCGGTTACAAACAACACCATCAAGATAATCATTTCGAGCCTTTAATCAAAATAATCCTTAAAGTAGGTTTGTTCAACATGTTGCTTTATTTTTCCTATAACGTTACAGATTATAAGAAAACTCTTACTATGCTAGGTACTCTAAATGTTAAGTTGACTACTTAGTATTCAACTAGTCTTGTCAGCGTTATCATTTTCGTCATAGCTAGTCTCGTCATCATCGCCCACGTGCATGTCAACGTCAGTTATTTTTCGCAGGCGGTTATGTGCGTACTTCGAAACATAACGGTCATGGTGGCCGTTAGCAAGAACCTCAATCACTCCTGCGCATCCCTCCAGGATCGCCAAGTCTCTCAAGACTTAATGGTTTCCCACAGTACGTCCCAGGTTTGATCAACATTTGAATTGAATACCGCGTACTTACGGACTACTGTGACCGCTAGATACCGGTTTCTATTAAGCTACGACTACAAATCAAATCTCCTATAATCAGTTCATCCTGTAAACTTCATCGTCATCATCAGCCTCTTTCTTTTTTTTTTTTATGTTCCCAATGAAACGCCTGCGTTTCATTTTCTTTCTATTGCATTGTTACTGTCTTTCTATTGCGCCTCTAATTGAGACGATTGAAAAATTTGAAACGTTAAAGGTTAACCGACTCTTTCATAAAAAATTAAATTAATTCTTATTCAGTTTTCGTGGCGCCGCTGTCAAAAAAAGAAACTTTACCGCACGTTAAATCTTTAGGAGAACGGCCCCATACACGAGAATATTTAGGTACAAACCACCCGAAGTAAACTACTAGACCTATTAACTGTCCCAACTGAGCTATGATAAACAGCATCGAAAGTAGCGTAGAGAGCAGAATCGAATGTACGCGATCTGCTTTCTGAAGTTCTATATCTCCTAACTTCAGCACTTGACCTAATTTCATATCCTAAACAACTCGATTTGCATTATGAAAAACAACCACTCTTTCAAATCTAATGAAAATCCGGCTTTAATCAACGTTTGTAATACTACATTAAGTCTGTCGAAGTTCTTAATAGGTTCCATAATAATCAAAATATTGACAACTCAAACTATGACGTAGGTATTTACCGATTTATCAAAAACCCCGTTGAAAAACAGAGATCACGTTTCAATACCGAGTGGCATAGTCAAATGTTTATACTGACCGCTGAAACACTACTGAAATCATCATCATCACCATCATCACCATCATCACCATCATCACCATCATCACCATCATCACCATCATCACCATCATCACCATCATCACCATCATCACCATCATCACCATCATCACCATCATCATCACCATCATCATCACCATCATCACCATCATCACCATCACCATCACCATCACCATCACCATCACCATCACCATCACCATCACCATTTTTTCTTCCATTCTGTTCTGTCCCTCGTCACGCTATCACTACACCTACACAACCAACACAAACACACACAACACCCTAACCTAACCCTAGCCTATATACAATCTAATTTTTGTAAAATAAAACGCACTATGTAAACGAGTTATTTGGTCCGAGATACGTGGCAACGAATACCAGTAAGGCACGTTATTGTTTAGTTTACAGTAGTCTTTGCACATTATTTCTGACCGGTCGAGTTTTTAAGCCGAAAGAGCTAAATTAACAGACACCGTATTACTCGGTAAAATAATATTTGCACGCAACAATTCATCTACCCGCTCACGCATTATTATTATTTTTTTTTTCGCGCTAGACCGCTATGGTCGTCTTTTGCTAAGATGAGTCAATTAAACGAATAAGTTCACTTTTTGTAACACGCGTTTATAGCATACTATACTGTCATAGGTACACGTCAATGTCAATAACGTAAAAACTATCTATGGAGGAGTTATCACTGTCAAACAAAAATCGAAACGGTATCTACCGGATATACCGAGGGTAGATGTAATTACAATTGTTTATGTCGTGAACTTTAGCAATTTAACAAAAGAAGTGTGTCACGCACGATCATACTATTTAAACTGAATCCTTGCAACAATATTTCACGGCCAAAATATCACTTCGCAAATAGATGTTGTGAATAAAACCTCAATCAAACTACGCAAGTAATCTGAACACGCTAAACTGACCCTTCAATGTAACAAAACTGTGTTTACGTTTGCCGTGAAATAGTGATGACAGACTTTAAAGTGAAAGAGATATAACACTCAGCATCAGAATTAAAATGGAATGTGAATACCTGACCTTGTTCCTGGTTCCTTTGACAGCACATACGTCATCCAGTCGCTCGCTACGTGATGCCTTGGCACCACCATCGCCTTCACGTCGCTTGCTTCGTCCAATTATTCCACAATGTAACATTTGACAGGTAGCGTTTGAAACGACTTCAAGCGTTTTGTGTGAAACGTTTTCTGATCTGGTATCGCACTCGACACACTGCACCTCAGGCACGCACACACACACACACGCGAAGCACGTATCGGAAAGTAGTACATCGTAAACGAGCACTTGCACCCATCGCTCTTTTCCCGGTCACTAGCTGGGTGGTACGTTGTAATTTGCTCTCTGGGGATACAGCGGTACCATGGTCCAACATTTGTTGCTCAGGATTAGGGAACAACCCCAGAAAAAAACCTAATCAGACCATTTAAGTCAGCTCTTCAATCCGGTTCTTACTTTCTTAAAGCGACCATAAGCAGGGCGCCATGTTGGTCTTGGTCCGTCAAGCATATTTCTGCAGTCGTCAACCAAGCACGTGCATCTACATCTTGTTTCTCAGGATCGAAATCCGGTAAACGAAGGTCATGTGACGACGTAGTATGTGTTTTCATGGCTTGAATCAGCGTCAGAAAATTGCAGTTCTGTTGTTCCAACAAACGCATCCATTTTTCGTCGCTAGCGTTTTCATTTTTGAACACGTGGGTCGTCGTGGTCCAATCCCAATTCTGATAACGGAGGATCGATATCAGTGGGTCGCGACATCGGAAATAACACTCACAAAAACCTTCGATAACACTTTTAATTACTCGTAACACACACTCAGTACAAAATAATCAAGGATGACTGAGATATGGCTTGATTAAGAATTCAGGAACGCGGGAAGTTTAGCGTGGAGTAACCAACGTCTGCTCGGCCCGACGGAACGATTCAAAGTGCCCTCTCAATCAACCGTCACCCGACACGTGGACCTACCCCCATTCCGGTTAGCCAATTTACCTGTCAACGTCAGTACCTGTCAATGTCGAATAATCGATTATACCTCCGGATCGACATTTGACTCGACTATTCGCTCAGTGTTGCTATTACTCCACGCTAACCATCCCCAAGTTAATACTTGACGTTCCCAAACGTAAGCTGTTCAATCTAACTACATAGTTCCTCCAGTGAAAGATAGGTGGCGCTGATGCAGACCGACTGATATGCGCCAACGCTTCGACATATATTATATTGGTGTACAAAGAAAAGTATATAAATAAAAAAAATACCTTTGAACGGCTGTGGGGTAACATCTTCCGTGACAGTATAGAAGTCGGAGGCGCTGAGTCGATCGTGCCTGTCGGGCCTGTCGTCGGGCGCGCGGTCCCGCAGCTGCACGTCGTCGGGCAGCTCCAGCGAGCTGCTGGCGGGCCGCGGCTTCTTGTCGCGGCGCGGCGACTCGGGGTGCGCGGGCGCTGCTCGCCGCGCCGGCGTCGAGAACATGCGCGTGTAGTCGTTGGCGCGAGGGACCACGTACGTGAAGCCTTCCCTTCTTAGGACTTCTTCTGGTCGAGTGTTGTTGATCTACAAGTACAACTTACTTAGTAACGTGTTCTTTACGTTTGATAGTCGTCGAAATGCCAGTTGCAGTAAGACTGGTTAGTAATAATAAACAGAGCTGAGTAGATTGACTATATGAAGGTGTGGTTGCAAGTTTATTATAAGAATTTGTTATTTACCGTGCCTATATTTCGTCGCAGTTATTGAAGAAATGGCTACATGAGATCTTATCTCACGTCTTTCATAAAAATGGGTACGCCAGGCACGAGGATGAAGTGGCACTTTCGAATGCAATAGGCACTTAGCATGTGGGTTCATGACTTCTATCAAAAGAATTGATCTGATGTAGCAAAAGACAAGAAGTGGAAGGAAAAGAGGAGGCTTTTATGGATAGGTAGATATATTTTTGTAAAGTGTGATATTCGTGATCTGAACTGAACCAACATAAGACATAGTATGTACATAAGTTAATTACCGGGAAGGTCCCTCCGAGGTAGACGTCGTGCGTGGGCGCGCCCAGCATGGCGGGCAGGCGCTCCAGGCGCCGCTCCGTGGCCGGCGTCAGCACGGCGTCGCCGCCCGCGGCCGCGGCGCCGGGCCCGCCCGCGCCCGCGCTGTCGACGGCTCCCCGATGACCACCGTTCTGCAAAGAGGAATTGAATAAACGGTAAAATAAAATACCTCATATTTTTACCCATGGTTGGACAATGAACCACAATTTTCTGTCCGTAAAATTTTCTAAAAGCAACTGTGTGTAATCGTTCACCAAAATGTATGCCAAAAATTTAGCCTAACAATAATTTTATTTATTGGTCGCAAGAATCCGTTGGATGGGAGAGACACCGGATCAATTACAGGGGATACTTGAAGGTAGCCTATTACTAGCAGCAGACGACTCTGTCTTGATTCGAACCATACCTTAGGAATGAATAAACCGAGTTTTCTCCCATAAGCTTTGAGCCTCGGGTTGACGAGCCTCAAGCCGTTGTTGGCGTCTCTCGACGCAGGCTCGTGCACGCGCGGCTCCAGTAGCTCGCCGCTCGTCGCCTCCGCCTCTGTACCGTTTCGACTTTGAGACTCTGCAAATAAATAACGTACAAATTATACTTTGTATACATGAAATAAGTAAATTCAATATTAATTTACAGCAGCCACAAACATTTAGAAAAAAAAAAGATAAGGTACAGATGATAAGGAATACTCCGCGTTCGAAGTGCAAATTGCTGACAAATATGAAAAAAATATACAGAACAGTAAACAACAACATCTTTTAAATAACCAACACGAAGTGACTGTTTCGGATTATAGTAAAACTTTTCAAGCAATTAATAGTGGAATTACCAATAAACATTTAGTTCATATTTAGAAGATTGGAGAGATCAAAAATGATTCGAGAAGCGGCTCAAGCTAGCATAAAATGGAAAACGTGAACAGAAGCAGCAAGTGGCACCCAAAATACCGAAAATAATGATAACTGTATACAAGTGGAGCGTGGGACGGCTGTAACGTACACAAACGACTTGGTTATAGTCGTAGGTGGACGTTGAATGCAAGCAGCTCAAAACCATTCCATTATGAAAGTGCGGCGAACGTCCGGAAGCGGACGCTTTGCAGATGACATGATGTAAGTGAATAGTGCGCACACGCACCGGCCGGCTGCGGGGACACGTGCGGGAGCTGCGGGGAGGCGTGCGGGGGCGGCGGGGAAAGGTACGCGCGCAGCGAGCGGAGCGCGCTCCGCACGAGCCACGCCACGCCCGAGCCGCCGCGCGCGCCCGCCTCCGAGCGCGCCTCAGGGCTACTGCGCCCTTCAACAAACACCACCCCTTACCATACCCGCCACCCAAAACTTCCACACCAAGTAATATATGACCGTGACTCGTTTAACATTGCCAAATTTTCTGCTATGTTTCCACAATAAATCGTCCATGTATAATGCAGCAATATATTGAAAGCGACAACATAAACAGTTTAAATGTGGCACATTAAAATAAGTTTATGGACGGACATTGGCAGAAAACGACAGCATTTTAACGACCGTTACGGATATAGAGTATCGTCGTACTGACCTGCGTCGGCGGCGAGCTCGGCGACGGCGGCGCAGAAGGTCTCGAAGTCCACGGGGTCGGCGGCGGGCGCCAGACATTGCTCGGCCAGGTCCCTTGGCGCGCGCGTGCAGTCCCGCAGCGCGTCCAGGGCGCGCGCGCGCGGCAGGGCGGCGCCGCGCCCGCCGGCCGCGTCGTAGGCGCGCTTGAGGCGCAGGATGGTGTGGCCCAGCGAGTGGCGCGGCTGCGTGCGCGCGCCGCGCAGCACGGCCCGCGCGCAGCGCAGCGCGGCGGGGATGTCGGTGAAGGCGGGCAGGCCGCGCCGCTCCACCGCCTCCTGCAGCGTCGCCCGCGCACGCGACAGCTCCACGTATTCGCTGCAGTCGTACAAGTATCATTTGAGATTAAATCCTACATACATATCGACACAATAGAGGCACATGGAAGCGACGATCGTTGCGCGTGATCTTAACTCGACGGGTTAGTGGCTGACGTCAATACTTAACGAGATGGTCGTGTTTTACCTTTATCGACTGTTACGAATGCTTTGACGTGCTAATCTTTGCAAAAATTTGCAGACAAGTGACACTGTGTGTTTTGATTCTTACTATGAAAAACACATATATATTTATTATTTATTTTTTATACACACGTCAGACGTTAAACATGCCAGTTTCCGTCCAATACGAAACGACATAATTACCCAAGTGTAGCTTTAGTCACTAGTAGTTAACCCTAGTAAAATCATCATCATCAGATAATGCCCCCTTTTCGAAGAACTTGACACCAGGAAAATAAGAGTCAGAAGCTGATGACAAACGGCTATCGCTCAACAAATCGCGCATCACCTTCAAAGACATGAATCACCTAATCCTCGTGATGACGATCGACTGATGACAAATTAATCATTCAACTTGATAGCTTCATTTTTTGCGCTGTCTTACGATTGATGAACGAAATATTGTACCTACTGTCGTTTTTCTGAACTAATTTATAGCCATTTGTCTTCCTTTCTAGACGACATGGCATCTTCAAATGTGAAGTTTAGGATCTATTGCGTAATGTCGATGTGTGATGCGGTTTTAAATGGAGCCAACCTCCAGGCCCAGGGTTGTTGATGATGAGATGGTGTAAAGATACTAACTGGTCAGAGATGGTCTCGTGCCCGATGTTCTGGTGGCGCGTGTAGGGGCGCAGCACCAGCAGCAGGTCCCTGGGCGCGGCGGCCAGGTGCGCGGCCTCCACGCTGGCGGCCACGGCGCGCGTCTCGCTGTCCAGCACGAACAGCAGCGCACGCGCCGCCGCCTTGGCCCGGTGTTCCACTTCCATCAGCTCCGTCGACCAGTCTTCGACTTGCTGTAAGACGGAATCTGGTTAGTTTTTACTTTACTTTACTTTTCATTTTGAATACGACTTTTCTGGTCGATATAATCGCACGTTTCAAAGCGTAGATCTCTATGAAGAATAATGCGCAAAAAGCTGCTTCTCTCTTAATGATATACCACTGAACTATGATGCTTTTTACGCATCACTTTTATATGTCGTGTAGGTCTGGGGTCTTGTGTATGTGAGTTTACATATTTGTGAACGTACCCAAGATACAGGTGTCATTCCTAGTGTCTGGCAACGTTTTA
Organism: Mythimna lalbum; assembly: GCA_949319445.1. Classification (NCBI taxonomy): domain Eukaryota; kingdom Metazoa; phylum Arthropoda; class Insecta; order Lepidoptera; family Noctuidae; genus Mythimna; species Mythimna lalbum. The sequence goes on along the minus strand of OX439346.1, from coordinate 14,523,512 downwards.
GATACCTAGTATAAATAATATTCTTTATCTAATATAAATTAGTCGTCTGGGTCACTTACAGTTTACATGCATTTAGGTGCTTGCGTAACGTCACGTTTCAGTGCCTACGTCGCATAAATGCGGTTAAACCAATACCTATCACCTATCGTAAAACACTTTGGCTTCAAGCGTTCAGTTAAAAAGTAAGTGGGTATGACGTAAGTACATGATTTCATTACTATTAGAAACCGTTAACATTTGAAGAGATATGTATTACGTTAGTATGATAGGCGCTTCAATAGGACGTGTCATATCTAATTACCAAAATCATATTTATCGGGAGCACGTATCATTAAATGAAGCTGTGAAACAAACCATGCGTTATCAATGATACCACGCATTATCTGTTTTTAACAGGAGAGTGGTCTTCGCTTCTTGTAAACATATTGTTACGCCGATAAAATTTCAACACGTCATATCTCCAACAAATTAAAGAGTAGCAACGAATAATTAAAACGCATTACTGTTCGAAAGCTCTAGAACCAAAGTACCTACCTAGCCTGGCAAGATCTGGAACATTCCGTCTTAAGTACTTGTTGTACCTAGTATTTAGTAGGTATGTAATCTGTAGGTATCCGTAGGTGGATAAGGGAAATGGTACTTTCCGACATTCACAATAGAGTCGAAATTCGCGTGAGTGACTCGCGAAGGACAAAGCAATAAAATTGATTTATGGCCCCGCGACGCGACTCTATTGTTCTGGAACTATCCCGAGACGTCAGTACCTAGAATTTTCTTTGTTACGCGTATAAATACGAGCCCCCGAACGGAAGTGAGTCAGTTCTGATTTCGACTGCGATCAAGAGCGATCTACCTAAGTGTGCGAAGTGATTTTATCTAACGACCGAGGCGATAGTATAACGGAACTCTAGTGCTAACTGTGATTTGGATTATTGTTGACTGGACTAATTATTTATTGTTTGTGGTAAATAAAGTTCTTTATTGGTAAATCGGCATTTAGTTACCCACATACGTAACAACTGGTGTCAGAAGTGAGATGCCATTACCACAGAAGGACGACGAACAGCGACCACGAACAAGGAGGCAAGCAGAGATGGATGCTGCGCGTCATTGTATGGAGGAGGAAGATCAGGCTGGTATGGGAGCAACGGCAGCTGCTGAGGTGCCAACAGGACCATCCTCGGAATTGAACCTCGCTGCGTTGTTGGCCGCCATGCAAGCTAGTATGGAAGCTGTCCGCCGCGACCAGGAAGAAGCTCGCCGCGAACAGGAAGCCGCTCGCCGCGAACAGGAAGCCGCTCGCCGCGAACAGGAAGAAGCTCGCCGAGATCAAGAGGCTAAGCAGAACCTGATCCTCGATAAAATCGATCACGGCCTCGTCACGTTGGGCGAGAAAGTAAAGAACCTCACCGTAGAGGTCAAGGAGGTTTCTGCCCGAGCTGATAGCCTCGAAACAAGAATTGATGGCCACGAAGATCGCCTGCTGGACATCAACAAGAAAATCGTCAAGCTCGAAGCACGCGAACCCGTTGCTGTTGGCTCCCCATCGCACACCCATTGTGCATCAGTCGCAAAATTTGATGTGCCGCGTTTTGATGGCACGTCTTCCTGGACGGCATTCAAATACCAATTTGAAACATTGGTTAAGACTAACCGCTGGGATGATGAGCAGTCTTTCGCGGCATTAACTTTGGCTCTACGAGGGGACGCTCTGCTGGTCCTAGAGAACCTACCTCCGGACGGCAGGACATTGGCGCGCCTCATGGAGGGACTGGACACTCGCTACGGTGACAAGCACCTCGAGCATGTTTTCCGTGCGCAACTTCGCGAAAGAACGCAGAGGTCCAACGAGAGCCTGCAGCAGTGGGGAGTCGAAGTTGAACGGCTGGTCCGGCGTGCATACATGTCGATGACATCAGAGACGGTGGAAGTAAATCTGGTGCAAGCATTCATCGACGGTCTACGGGATCCAGAAGTCAGGGCTACGGTGCGACTCGGACACCACCAAACTTTAAAGAGTGCGATGGCACACGCTTTGGAAGTGGAAGCCGTCCGACAAGATTCTCGCACGCATAGAGTTCGAGAAGTAGTGGTCTCGCCTACAACGCAGCCACGACACCGAGAAGTAGTGGCTTCTTCCACGACAAAGTCCCGCTATATTCCGACGTGCTACGGATGTGGGGAAAAAGGGCACATTCGTACCGATTGCCCCAAGAGAAAGAGGGGAAGTGTGGACTCCGGAACTCAAGTTAACGAGGAGTCGTTAAACTAAAAGTCGCCAGGGCCGCGGGGCGGGTGCTGGCTGGTCAACTGAAGGCCCCAACCATCACCATCAATCAAGTTCACGACGGAAATAGTTTGATCGTCGAAGGGACGTTGAATCATAGTGCTTGCAATTTTACCGTTGACACCGGGGCGTCGCGAACTATTGTAAGACCTGAGTTGCTGAAACGAACCATCTCGTGGCAAAGAAAGTTTCCATCCTGCCGACTTCAGACAGCAACCGGTCAGCCAGTCTCCGTCCTCGGTGACACAGTAATCGAGTTTAAAATCGGTGATCAAGTGTACACCCAGTCTGTGTTAATAGCGAATATTACCGACGATTGCATACTGGGTCTAGATTTCTTGCGGAACAATCGATGTATCCTGGACATCGATCGGGGAGTATTGAAATTCCCAGACCAGGAAGTCTTCGTGCGAGGAAATAACTCATGCAACCTGTATTGTTTAAAGAATGTTACACTGGCTCCAAGAACAGAAACCTTAGTCGAAGTAAAATTTCCTAAGAAAATTAGGCAACGAAGATGTGTTTTGGTTGAGGATACTGGCCGGTACCCGGAGCTCATCACCGCGAGGACATTAATTATGACGAAAGGAAAATCCAAGGTAAGGATTGTGAACCTTGGGAAAGAAGAGGTCCAACTGAAGAAAAACAGTGTTGTTGGGAGATGTGAAGAAGTAAAGTATCTCCGCCAAATCAATACATCTTCAGTGAAGCCAGACGCAATAAAAGGTGAACCTGATTACATCCAGCAACTTCTGGAAAATTCTAAGAGCAATTTATCGGCTTCGGAACTACAGCAAGCCAGGGAATTTCTGCTACGGTTTCGAGATATTTTTGCAACGGGCAAAGACTGCGGAAGAACAGGTCTCGTCAGGCATGAGATAGATACAGGTGATGCTAGACCAATTAAACAGAGACCGCGCCGTATACCCTGGGCTAAGGAAACTGAGGTAGCAGAAATGGTAAAGGATATGGCTGATAGCGGAATAATTGAGCCTTCTACGAGCCCATGGTCTTCTCCAGTCGTTCTGGTGAAGAAGAAGGACGGCAGTACAAGATTCTGTGTTGACTACAGAATGCTGAATAATGTGACGAAGAAGGACAGTTATCCATTGCCGCGGATAGACGATACGCTGGATATGCTCAGTGGTATGAAGTGGTTTTCTACCATTGATTTGAAAAGTGGCTACTGGCAAGTGGAGATCAGCGAGAAAGATAAAGAAAAGACAGCGTTCAGTACTGGCATTGGCAACGGCCTGTGGCAATTTAACGTAATGCCTTTTGGGTTGTGCAATGCTCCAGCGACATTTGAACGCCTCATGGAGAGAGTCATGGTGGGCCTTCTTGGTGACGTCTGTCTGGTTTATTTGGATGACGTCATTATAATGGGTCGCACTTTTAAGGAAAACCTAAGGAACATGGAGAAAGTGTTCACCAGGATACGAGGGGCTAACCTAAAACTAAGCCCGAAAAAGTGTGCCCTGTTCAAGAAGGAGGTCAGCTACTTGGGACATGTAATTTCCGCTGATGGAGTGAGAACCGACCCTGAGAAGATAAAGGCCGTCCAACAGTGGCCGGTTCCTAAGAACAAAACGGAAGTGCGTGCATTTCTCGGGCTGTGCACATACTACAGACGGTTTGTTATGAGTTTTTCGGACATTGCAAAACCGTTACACCAGCTGACTGAGGAAAAACGAGATTTTATCTGGGACAAGAACTGTGAGTCAGCATTCAACGAGCTAAAGCAACGGCTATGTGAAGCGCCTATACTGGGGTATCCGAGCAGAGACGGAAGATTTGTCGTTGATACCGATGCCAGCAACACGGGAATTGGAGGAGTGTTGTCACAGATGCAAAGTGACAGACAGGTCGTGATCGCTTACTTCAGTAAGGCACTTTCAAAGCCAGAACGGAACTACTGCGTGACTCGACGAGAACTGCTGGCTGTGGTAAAGACCTTGCAGCATTTCCACAAGTACCTCATAGGAAGGCAGTTTACGTTAAGGACGGATCACGCTGCATTGAAATGGCTCCTACAATTTAAAAACCCTGAAGGCCAAGTCGCAAGATGGCTCGAGCAGCTGCAGGAGTTCAACTTTGTGACGGAACATCGCAGTGGAAAAGGGCATAATAATGCTGACGCCTTGTCGCGACGTCCGTGCAATGAGGACTGTAGACACTGCCAACAGAATGAAGCCCGAGAACACGTGAATTTAATTAGGACTGAAGGCAACTTCAAGAAGTCCCAGGAAGAAGATGACGATATCCGACCTATACTGGACTGGAAGCGTAACGGAACTAGGCCTCAGTGGAGTGAAGTATCGTCACATAGTCCCGTCACAAAGAGCTACTGGGCACAGTGGGACAGTTTAGTCCTAGAAAATGATGTGCTTTGTAGGAAATGGGAATCGAACGATGGCAAGGAGGTGACCACACAAGTGATAGTACCACGATGTGAAGTGGTCCCCCTGTTACAAGAGATACACGATGGTGCTTCTGGAGGACACCTGGGAATTAAGAAAACTCTACTGAAAGTGAGACAGCGGTATTACTGGCTCAATTGTAGAGATGACATAGAGCAATGGTGTCGGAAATGTACAGCGTGCGCATCTGTGAAAGGACCACAGACTAGAAGCAGGGGCAGGCTTCAGCTGTACAATGTGGGAGCCCCCTGGGAACGCATTGCCATCGACGTCGCTGGACCTTTCCCAGTTACGGATGACGGAAACAAGTACATAGTGGTGATTCAGGACTACTTCACAAAGTGGCCCGAAGTCTTCGCCATACCCAATCAGGAAGCGACGACAGTGGCGAAGAAGGTGGTCGAGGAAGTAGTATGTCGGTATGGCGCACCTTTGGAAATCCATTCCGATCAAGGCCGTAACTTCGAATCTGCGCTGTTCCAGGAAATGTGTACTCTTCTGGGAATTTATAAGACACGCACAACACCTGCGCATCCTCAGTCGGACGGAATGGTGGAAAGGTTTAACCAAACCCTGGAGAATCATCTGGCTAAGGTTGTCGATGACCATCAGAAAGACTGGGACCGGTATATTCCACTATTTCTGATGTCGTACCGATCGGCAGTGCATGATAGCACGGGACATACCCCAGCAAGAGTGAATTTCGGCAGGGAAATGAGACTTCCAGTCGATGCCATAACTGGCGTGCCACCTGACAAGACTAAGCCAGTTACGGACTACGTAAGTGATCTTCAAGATCAATTGGACGAAGTGCATAAACGGGTACGTGAGAATAGCATGAACACCAGCGTTAAAATGAAAACGAGATACGACCGTAATGCCAACGCCCAGGGATTTGAGGAAGGTGCACTGGTTTGGCTCCACAACCCGCTTCGACGAAAAGGGAAGTCGCCGAAACTTCAAGCTCGATGGGAGGGACCTTACACCGTACTAAAAAGGATCAACGATGTAACCTACCGCATCAAGAAAGGGTTAAGAGGGAAGCCTAAGGTTGTCCATGTGGACAGATTGGCGCCGTATCACGGATCTAATAATGCTCGGGACGAGCATGACTAAGAGGGGGGCACTGTTACGCCGATAAAATTTCAACACGTCATATCTCCAACAAATTAAAGAGTAGCAACGAATAATTAAAACGCATTACTGTTCGAAAGCTCTAGAACCAAAGTACCTACCTAGCCTGGCAAGATCTGGAACATTCCGTCTTAAGTACTTGTTGTACCTAGTATTTAGTAGGTATGTAATCTGTAGGTATCCGTAGGTGGATAAGGGAAATGGTACTTTCCGACATTCACAATAGAGTCGAAATTCGCGTGAGTGACTCGCGAAGGACAAAGCAATAAAATTGATTTATGGCCCCGCGACGCGACTCTATTGTTCTGGAACTATCCCGAGACGTCAGTACCTAGAATTTTCTTTGTTACGCGTATAAATACGAGCCCCCGAACGGAAGTGAGTCAGTTCTGATTTCGACTGCGATCAAGAGCGATCTACCTAAGTGTGCGAAGTGATTTTATCTAACGACCGAGGCGATAGTATAACGGAACTCTAGTGCTAACTGTGATTTGGATTATTGTTGACTGGACTAATTATTTATTGTTTGTGGTAAATAAAGTTCTTTATTGGTAAATCGGCATTTAGTTACCCACATACGTAACAATATTGTTAATTTTAATGTTTGCACGTAAGCCCAGTTAATTCTGTCCATCGACTCATAATCGGTGGCCTTTTAAAGTTCTGCTTCGATGTTATTATAATAACAACCAACGTTATGAATATTAATGGTCGCCCACACCTTATTGTTCTATTAATTGTACCAAAGTTTGTTTAAATTTTTCACGAAAGAAAAACAAACTAGGTTCACAAATTCAATTTGCAAATTGATAACGTCATCCTCGGTAATTAATATTTATTCTAACTGATAAACCTGTGTGAAAAGCACTAAGTACTTATTGCAAAAAATAAATAAAGATAAACGCGTGATAAACGTTTATATTTTCTCTTTCATAGAAAATGATTAATTGTAAATATCATTATTTTTCGAGTGATCCCGAGTCATTCATTGATGAGATGACTAACTCGTATGTCATTTTTTATTTACTTTTATGGCTCAACCATAAATATTGCGCCGGGATCATAGTCTATTAACAAATTAACCGATTTATTGAAGCTGCGCGTGTCACACAACATGTGACCAGTTCAATATGGTACAATTTTTTTTCAACTTAATTTTATTGTTCCTGAGCCGACCAAACTCAGCTGTTCTGTAATAACCATTAATTGACTTCATATCACGTCGTAAATGGAAAACAATGTTCGATTGTTTACCGCATTAACATACACATCGATGTAATGGCTTTTTGTAGGTGACTTTGATCCACAACACCGTTGAAACTAATCATTAAGACGCACTTATCACATTATTCGGTGGCAGACTATTCTTTTGGAAGACCAGAGGCCTTACTAGGAGCTCTTACCAAGATCCATTTTACGACCTAAACTGAACTCAGGATGGAACTAGAGCTCGATCCCTGTTTCTCGCTCGAACGACTGAAATTTTAACACATCTTGATAAGGCCCTAGGATAGAAATACTTCTCTTCTCAGATCTGACACTTCTGTACGAAGGATAGCTTGTACAAATGTACAATACGAGATCATTACAAAAAGCTAGGGAAGCGAATATCTTGCTGAATCACGTAGTGAATATAGGATGTGCCTAGGGTGAACGTAGAAAGCTTGAATATTTTATCACCCCATCTCGAATTGAATCAGAAAAGTCGAATCTACCAGAAAGTAAGATACAAACGCGCGATGATTGAGCTCGAAAATTTTAGGTCCCAACTTCAGATAGGCTTTAACGATTAATAATACTTCGTATAGGTTCGTAGGAACTCTCTAACTCGAAAGCGTGTCTTACTAAACATAATATTTGGCCATGTTTAAAATTTCTCTTGATTTGAACCCCTAAAGACCGGCGACCCGAGGTAAACCTACTAGTAATGACATACCTACTATGTCATCTCTATTTCCATAACAAAACAACATTAAGTTTATATGTAGGGTTTTACGCAGTTATAATGAAGTTTATATGTAAATAAGTAGTTTATTTGACAAGATTATCTCATTTGTATTAAGTTCTACTGTAAGTTTTCACTGTTAGGGATATTCACATTATTCAGTAGTACATATCTGAGGCAGTGACACTGACCGGTGTCAACGTTTACGGGTTAAACATTACCGTGGGTTTTATTTATGGACTTTTAATGTTAATTCAGTGTTGTAATCAATGCCTGTCTCTTCTCCATTTGTGAAGAGGCCTTCGTCTTATATACTTAATATAAAAATATATTTTTATTAAATTGTAGTCTTCAACTCACCGGGTTAAAATATGTAATGCCCATCTTCTTCAGCATCGGAATGGCTATGTCCGATCTCCAAGTAGTAGGGTTGCAGGATCCGCCCAGGAACACCTCGCAAGGCGGAGGCGGCGCCTCGCTGCCTGCGCAACACCATACGTCAAAAATTGTCACAACAAACATAGTACACATAAATGGCTAGGCAAACATATAACATCACTTTCGAACAGGAGATGGACTGTGTGGTAACTGCTGAATAAATAGATTTTACAATTTTTAAATTCTATCAAAATCTGTCAATTTTATGTGTGCTTTGAAATAAGCTCCGACTTGCTTCGACTTTCAATCTATTCCAGCTGTACACATAACATGTTATCACGTGGCTATCAACCCACGCTTTTCATTGCAAACACCATGTCTAACGTAGTGTCTACGTCAACAACACGAATAATTCCATAGATTCTACATTGTATGAAGGACGAAGCAATCAATCACCATGTGAACAGTATTTGATGTGTTCTTTGAGACGTAACTCATAATAGGATGAGTTGACCCTATTTCTAAGATGGGCTCGAGACACGCAAAAGAAGCACTGTTAATTGTTAACAATTGTACTGCGGCTGGACACGCAAGCAATGAGCTCCAACCACAGCGGTTTGTTACTATTTGTTGAAGATTCATGAGTGGCCTATAGAAACCGGTATCTTATGTTTAATACATGATGTCGGACCTACGTAGAAACAAATTCTATATCCAATAACAATTCACGAAACCTTGGCGCCGACACTTATTATATACGCGATACAAAGAACTAAGATGCATACCAAAAATAGTGATAATCAATTAATATGCTAATGTAAATCGGTCTGTATGATAGTGGGTGCATTGATTACAATATATCATAGCAATATGGGTACATACGGCGTGGATTAGAAAGCATCATGGCAAGGCGAGTGCCGGTGCTGGGTTCGTTCAACCAGCGATACTCATCGTCAATGATTGATGAGTATCGACCTATCGATGCGTAGGCTGCACATATGTAGGCCGACCACCGTACTACATTAAACACCTACTTGCGTACCCGTAGATTAATGATTACCATAAAAGGTCGCCCATTCGGCCGAGACAGAATTTAAGTAAAAAATTTATAATTATGGTAGTGTCTACTTTTGATCACATCATGTTTACGACAATGATCTTTAAAATTTCGTACCTACTTCCTATACACCGTGATAATCTTCAACTTATTTATCCCGTGGTGTGACTTTTCATATATGTAGCCCTATTAATTAGTAATGATATTTAATAAAATCAATAAAATAAAAATACACGTACATAGGTATACTCGTTAAAACTTGGAACCAATCCTAGTAAATTTCTCTTTGCTCATGCGTAAGTCTGTAAACTTTTCAAAGATACTTCTAACGAACCATCCATCACTTTCAAACTTTCTAGCATTACAATTATAAAATATAGTCAAGATATATTATTGTATTAGTCACCACACTCTGGGATGAAAACAAATAAAATTACACGGTGTATATTGAATTGATTACCCTAATATTTTTCTGTCTTCTATACCTAATAAATCAACTTATATTTTTTTAGAACAACACATAAAATACACAAGCACAACACAGAACGACACGCACAGGTAAGTATTCATTCATGTTTACACTGCAGTTTATAAAACGTGGCCAACCAAACACATCAATCCAATTCGGGATCTTCGTTCAATGCCAAAACGAAAACGTAAACACAACGCCAGATCAACAAACGCACTAACATCGGCTGCTCCGCCCGCACACAGATCACAGATTTGAATAGAATGTCCCTGAATTGTCACTACTTCAACGTGAACTCCGTCACATGTACCAAAATCCACAGTTTACACAGCCATCCTCTTTTACTTGTCACTCAGTAAAATATATGATGCAAAACATTGCGAGAGAAAATTATGAGAAGGAATTTATTATAAATAAATTATAGCAAATTGGAATATACACGGTTTCGCGAAAAATAGAGTTTTTCATTGATGAATATAGTGAAGAAGTAAGAAACGCACAGGGAACTATCATTGTAGTCGGCGGCATGTTTGCGGATGTATCGTGCAGACTGGCGTGCACGCTGCCCCTCCGCGAACGGTCGGCGGCCAACTGGCGACCGTTCGCAACTTACATCTACGCCCAAGTACTAGCCAATTCCGCATTTTAAAATATTCCGTTATTTCTATAGCACTACAAAGACATGGCACAAAGACTTATGGTGTTGATGGTGACCATAACTCATCCGCAAACCTGTATTTTTCATCTCATACACAAATGAATTTAATGAGCGTATTTCATCATCATTCAGATAATCAAACATTTAGAAGATGGCTTCTTACATTATAACCTAGTCATTCTATGTACATATTTTAAGATGATGGGTTAGATTAGATTTGAATTGATTCATTAAACTAATTTAATGATATACATTAGGCTAATAAAAATTTGAGGAAAAGTGAAAGTATCCAAAAATGTACTTATTTTATCTTTATGAAAGACCAATTTATACCGCTGTGTATATCTTCAACCAAACAAGGTCTAAAATTGGAGTTCAATTGGTTAAAGTGCAATTGGAAAAGTCTTCAATATTTTTCATAAAATCTAAACACTGAAAGAAAATCAAATAGACATCGATGAATAGTTTCAGTATGGAACAAGTCGAGATTTAAATAGAAAATAAAGAAAAATGACCATTGTTTCTTTATTGTTAAGTCGTCATTTGACAGAATAATTCTTCCGGGAGATAAGGAAGTTGACGCAGTATCGTTTCATCGTTTGTTTACGTTAGGTATATCTGTAGTTGTAGTAGTGCGATGTCATCTGTATTATGTTTTCGTAGCGTTTAGCGGCCGAAATCGTGGGCGCGTAGTACACTGAGCGGAGCATCGCGCCCTCGCTTCCGTACTCTGTTTATAGTCTGTGCGGAAGAGCCTGGAAGGTCACGCAACATATTCACTTAGTGATCTCTGCCTTTTACGAAATCCCGTGCGAAAGCGGAACTAGGGAATGCAAATCTCGCGAGATTGGGGCTCGAGCGAGATCTCGCGAGATTATGAATAACAATATTGCCAATCTCGCGAGATCTCGAAATAAGCGAGATCTCGCGAGATTGGCAGTTTTGTGTTTTTTTTTTTGCAAATATTCCCAATATTTGAATAAATTAGGAAAAAAAATTATAAGTATTACAAGATAACCATAGGTGCGGGCTTGCGGACGGCGAGCAATGGGTAGTTAGTTGTCGAACCGTCCGGTAACTGTCCGGACCGAGCCCAAGTCGTCGATGGCGCGCACTGGGTCGAAGCTTACTAGGGCCAGGGTTAGTTCCGAAACGTAGCTCAGCCCCGGTATGAAAGGCACGAAGGCAGTAATAGTCTGACACTATCTCCCGCTCCGCCCAAGGGCGGGAGATGTCATTTGGATGATTTTTACTCAAAAAAGTATTACAAGATAAAAATAAATTTTCACGAATTTTTTCAGTACAAATTTTGCATCAAACATTGTTTGACATATCTGTCTATAATTTTTTAACGTCCGCGTCAATCCGCGCTTCGTATAAGACGTTTTTATGCTCGAGTGCAATCTCGTTAATTTCGCGAGATCTCGTCCTTTTTTTCGACCGAGATCAATCTCGCTAAAAAAGGCCGAGATCTCGATCGAGATTGCATTCCCTAAGCGGAACTTCTTTCCGATAACTATTCCAAGATTCGCACTAAGCGCCTCATTTCGTTAGAAAAGATGAAAATGAAACTCACTTTCTCTAATATTCCAAAGATAGGTAAAGAGGTTAATGTTTGACATTTTAAAAACTGTAAAAGCTCAATTTAGTTGTCTCTAATATTATAAAATTAGTCAGGTTCAGGTGTGCCGGGAGATTGACGCAAATTGGAGCATTACATGTGCGGGTGCAAATAGGAGCGAACGTACAATGACTGTAGCGTAGGGCAATCGCATTAATAGCAGAACAATTAAAAACATAGATATACGCAATAAGTGATGACCACATGTCCCACGAATGTGAGTTAGTTCCTATTTGTTATTATGAATATGAGCATCATCGCTGTCATCTTACTGTGTGCTTAGCAGAGCGAGTACGTAACTCTTGATAAGCTACTGATTGATATGTGTCTATAAATTATTTCTTTCTTTGCTGTCTTTGATGAACTACGAACGTTGCTTCTAATGCTTTTGATTTATAAAAGTAAACAAGTACTTTATGTGCTATAAACTGGTGAAAATGATGTTTCGATACATAAATCCTCATTCCAAATACCTAGGATTTTTAAAATTAATCTAGAAAAAGACTATCAATTCTCAATGATCAGTCGATAAAGGTACTTATGTACTTTAAAACAGTAATTTAAAAGATCTATTTATTTTCGATAAGTATCGACCAATCGAATATAAGTAATTCAGCAGCTATCAAACAACCTGATAACAGATAGAATAGCGTGGGAAGTGGACGGCGACACAGAATTTATAGTGTATGAGATATTGTTGCGTAGCCATAGGGACTACCAATGTGTATTTCTGGATTGGTACCGTGCGGAAAGTTTAGTCACCATTTGTTTCATCACGGGACGATCGACCTTCCGCAGCACAAGTGTGCATCCAGGAGCGGGGACGGTCCAAACAAAGCCAAAAACTTTATTGTTTGCAACAAACTTTCCACAAAGTCAACCTTTGCAATTTCAGTAGCTTCATGAAGGGCCAAAATATGGTCTCATATTATTTGATTATACCTAATATAAAACCAAAAGTTCTTACCGTTCACAGGTTTACAAATGTTGTCCTTATCTCTGAGCTCCTTGTCTACGTTCCATTGTGGCGACTCAGGTTTGTTCGAACTCCTGCGAATGAAAACTGAAATTAGAAATAAAACACAATCGATGAAGTTGGGTAGCGTAGGCGTTTCCGCATGGCAATGCAATGAGGCAGACATGAAATTAATTCATTACTATAGGGTGATGTATAAGAGATGCCTTATATGTTAAGATTCCTTGCATGACAAATATCTTATTGTTTGGCATGTAAGGGTCAACGCACGCGTCATACGAGGACCCAGGCGGCCAGGCCTCAGTTCAAGACCGAGGAAAAGGAGACAGATAATTTTTACGTCATCGGTAAAATTAACCTGATTCATGTTGTGGTCGTTGCGGACAATAAGGACATTGCTTGGCTCTTTAATTATGTCGTAGTAGGTATTTCAATATAACATTAACCGGTTATTTATGTTGTTTGTGTTCCTAGTCAATTTCATTGTTAGAGAGGTTAAATTGCATTTTATTTACTCCAAGTAAATTAGTGAGTGGATTGTCCCGGTTATCATATTCCTGAAATAACAAATTGAGCCTTGAGACCTTAGTAAGTTTGATTCATAACCTTCTATAACAATCTCATTAAATTCTTGTCATAAATAGGCACGACATCGTCTTTTCGAATCGGTCTAACGACATCTCATAATTGCAAACCATTTGTTTTTTTTTTGTTTTTAAGGTTCTTTTTATAAACATGTCGCATAAATTGATCAAATCCTCGCGAAAATGTAGGGTTTACTGACATGGCAAAATTGACATTTTCATTTATGTAAAGACAAAAATAAAAAAAAATGCTTGAGAAAGATCTGGAACAACCTGGGGCGGAAGGAAATAATGTGGGTCGAAACGGTTAATTAGCAGAAACTGACTAACGACTGACTAATTCTGGACAACCATGTGCTCCGGCGCGTCACAAGGGCTGAGTGACTAAAATTATTTTCTAAAGAATTTCAAAGAACCCAATATGCAAAACATGTAGCTATATACGGGACATGGGAAACCGTCGTTGACGCCAACCAAATATGGATATTTGAATGGAGGTGAGGAGCGCCAAGAAAATTAATTAATGTAAGGTAATTCAGGATGCGGTTTATGTATAAAATAGGTTTACATGTGAGTAAAATTCTTATATGGACATGGACATACGTCTATCTGGCTAGCCTTATCCCAGCTATGTTCGAGTCGGCTTCCAAACCGCATGATGCAGCTAATGCCAATATTTTACGTGGCATGACTGCCTATCTGACCTTCACAATCTGGTAACTGGGTAACATGTTACTCCTAGTAAAGACTGGTGACTTTTAAGCTTCGACTACTTTAAGAGTAGTCGACTGACAAATATCTACCAAAGACAGCGGGGAGGGAGAAGTTCCGAGGCACGGAGGATTCTCGATGGTCACCCATCCAGGGTCCGACCTCGACTGTAGTTTAATCATGGAAATCGATCTGTGCCGCTGTTATTTATTCTTTAGCTGCTGGTCTTAATAGGGCATACTTGTTTTAACATTAAATAAGATAGGATGTTCACATTTCACTTTAAAACACCATGCACATGTTAGTTCAGTAGAAACAAATGAATCACTTACTGCCTGGTTTGCCTCGAACACCGTCGTAGTTCAGCTGCGAACACGCAGAATTCTCCAAATGTGAGAGTGAGCGACTTGCGGCGGGCACACTGCCGCGCGCAGACCAGCATTTCGAAGACTAAAACAATAACATTTTCTTTTAATAACAAACAAATGCTTCCTGCGGTGGGGGGACACTGGAGTGACGTCAACTAATAAATCGTAATGGACAACTGAGGAAAAGTTAATTACTACTAGTATTCTTAAAAATTCATTTTGAATTGTTGTTCAAGAATAGCCATTAATTAGCCTGTAAGTGTCGATGACAAGAGGCGCTCTGCAGTTTCTGCCTAACCGTATTATGAGAATAAGTAAATGCCGCGAGTATGTAAGTATGTTAGTTTGAATAACCGCTTGAACACCCTAATTTTGTTAGGTACACACACCACAATTCACTGATTCATTCATCACAATTGACTGATATTCCCGATATATTATAAAGCTCGAACGGGTTTGGATATTAGGCACACGAGCAGACCATGTCCTGGAAAAGCACATAGAGCACGTATTTTTATCTCGGTAGTATGTTCATAGAGACAATTTCCAACATTCACGCGTGTGAAACAGCTGGCACCAGCTTCATAAGCTACAACGTAAAACACGCAATGTATACTGTTGAAGGTGTTGAAGTGATAAAATGCAAGGCATTGTTAGCGATTGTGTGTTATGTGTTATTCAATTACCTAGCTGAATATCATGTATGGTATGGTCATGTAAAAAAAAGAGATGAAACGCATGTTGCTAAAAGAGTTATGAATTTACATGTGGATGGATGGAGAGAGAGAGGAAGGCCAAAGAAAAGATGGATGGATTGTATGAGAAGTCATATGAATGAAAAAGAAGTTAGTGATAGCGTGACGAGCGACAGGACAGAATGGAAGAAAAAAACGTGTTGCGCCGACCCCAAAATAAAACGGGATAAGGGCAGGAAGATGATGATGAATATCCTGTCCTTTCATTGAGGCTACAGTCATAGTCTCGAAGATAGAGTTTGTGTATAATAAATAAGAAGCGTACACGGATGCTACGTATCTCATTATGCAAATTTAATGTCCCAGAATGATAAAGCTTATAGTCATACCAAATATTCTTATTATAAAACAAACTTTACGGAGAAACTTAATGATTCAGATCATATTTCTACTTTAAAACAACAAGTTAGGGTCTCACAAGTTTTTGCGAATAGTTTATTGTTTCATGGTAGAACGGTGCTACTAGGGTCGGCTCACGTCCGTAATTATTATGTCCTTAATGAGGTTCGTAATCTAGAACCACAGGCCATACATTTAAATACAAATTAAATGTTTCTAATTTACACAACAAGCCCACGCGAGACGAGACTCATTCCGAATAATAAATAAAGTACTTTGCACAGTCACGTCACCCTACGAGGGCGACGAGGATTGAAGTCCAAATTCTATAGATATATTAATAACTGTGTTGTTTAAACATAACTTAGAAATATGTAGGTGCTTTCCTGGTTCAAGTGACTAACCAGTTTATCAGGTGGTATTTTATTTAAGACTTAGGAACAATCCGACGGATGCTGTTCTGCCAAATTGAAGAGAAAATTAGAGAAAAGCATTTTCGTTTTTGATACTCGAATTTTCGCGTCAACTTTTATTATCCCCTAAAAGAACCGTACTCAAAATATTACGAACATTTAAAAGAAAAAAATAACCAAATCAGTCCAGCTGTTCTTAAATAATGCGCTTACTAACGTTTGGCATTTCGTTTTTATCTTATTCATATGCGCATTTGTTTTAAATTTCCATAAGAACAACGTTATAATCGATGTATATAATACAACACTTACAATCTCAACAACAACGTGATGAGGCGATCAGGATTTTAAATTGTATAGTTTTCAATATAATGTACTAGCACGGAACCGGTTGCTATTTACATCGAGTTCAACTGCGACGATAACAAAGACAATTATCTAGTTATACCTACATACACTCACCTAACGACTCATATTTACATAAATTAAACGCATGGGAAGATCATTAGGAACATATAAACAGTTTTATTATTATTACACAGATGTGTAGGAACTTCTGATCCAACGAGACAGCGGTAGTGGATCAAACCAACAAAATCCACTTCATTTTTTGGTTAAAAAAGGGGCATCATTATGTAGTTTCGCTTACTAACTAATCAACCGAAAATCGTGCACGCAACAATGTTTTTCGAGTAACCATTTCCATTCAAAACTATGGCATTATTAAAGTATAATAGGTTGACTTGCCTGGAAATGAGGGAACATTCTATTCCAAGTGCTGAACATTTAACACACTCGACACACAGTTACTTTTATATTCACACACATTATGCCTTGTTGTCCGGTGAACTAGTAAAATCCATCTGCGGCAAAGTAGAAAGAAAAAGAATACAATACGGAGCGTATCTGTCGTCTCTTTATGGAGCACTTGCCAAAAAAATGTTTGTTGTAATGCTTGTACTGAAATGGTGTCAAAAACAGTGCCGGGCCATTACTTTTGTGAAGTAGATGAATACCCAAAAAAAAAACGAAACCTCGTCAAGCTAAGAATAAGCAGTTTTCTAGGATTCAATTAAGGTTAAGGATTCTCCAAGTCCATTCCAAAATTTTGTAAGATATCAGATAGGTATAGGAAAAGATTAGGCTTAACGTCACTATATCTCAAGGTTAGATGAGCATTACATATATTGACACGCAATAAAAATGTATGAGCATGTGTTAAGACGCATTAATCTCATAAAGAATGGAAAGGACGAAGTCGGACGTCCGTGTGAAGCATGCAATAACAGTCGGCAAATCAAACGTGGAGTCATGAACTCATTGGGCGGCACTTGGTCATCAGTGAGCAATAACGGTGAGATCACTGGACGCGCACGCGCATGCGCACACCTGCCACAATAACAATAGCGGATATCCACCGTAATTATACACGTATAATCCTATTTCAAGCGTAAAATTAAGGATTACGTTATTAATTGTTATGATTGAAAATTAACTATTTAAATAAGTAGATTAAACCAGAATACTACTTAGTTCCTTACCCACTGCTAAGAAACTGATTTTTACGATGAAACAATGTGTATGTAGAAACAAATATTTTCTGGTTTTTTAGTTATTTAGACTCGCTAAATAACTAAAAAACCAGAAAATATTTGTTTATCAAACATTCGTGTAAAAAATGGTTTCCTTCAGTTGTGATTTAAGTTATGAATATTTTGTTGAAAATTGAATAAACTTTATTGTACACCAAAAAATAACACAACCATTAAATTAAATCTTTGCAATAGCCGTGGTTTATTTACTATATAAAACTGCATGAGCTAGTAAACACTGTACATAGGCGGTCTTAATGCCTTAGGCATGTTCTACCATTAGAACTTAGGGTGGTGCAGTAACATTATAACATGGTAGGACCAACTTAATGGCAAACAAACAAATTGCGAAATCTTGAAGGTTGATTTTTGGTAAATGCATTATGATTTGTAAAATGTCATGAAACAAAAGTGGCTGTTTATGATGGTAGTAATACAGTTCTACAAGATTGTTAGTGATTAACAAATAACCCTGTATATGTCTGTATGTCTATTACTTAACTTGCAGAGAATAAAAAACATTTTCAAGAAATAAGTTGGATGAAACTATTAGCGGCTAACCACCTAATAATATTGTTGCGTGACTTAGAGAATCTAGGTATCACACGTTCGTTCTAAAACCTAGAAGAAAAGGTAACCGACATGACCTAGTTTGAGAGGAAGTAGTAATGGACTGGGGATGTTGAAGCAATCACGCGAATTTAGAAATGACTGTCTGAGTGTATTTGGGGCTTGAGCTGGATTTTTTTTTAAAGTTTTATCCACACCAGGAATAACTCCTGTGTCGTGATACATTTATAAACATGTAAATTTGTGCATGTAAACACACATGCACAAGAATTTAGTCCCGGAACACCATACAACCACCACCACACACCAGGTACCTACACCATATAGGTGTTTCGGGACTGGGTGTCCTGTAGTAGGCCAAACAAACATTGGTTCTGTACGGGAATCGAACCCACGACACGCAGCACAGGAGACAATCGCTCCACCAATGCGCCAACCATGCCTATGCCTATATTTAGAAATATAAATTAGCCATATTTTTTCCTTGCCTAGCGGTTTACAGTTTAATTGTTCGCAACGTTTTAAATAGAACAATGATTGATTACCAAATGACGGCATCGATAATTTCGGTACTACATATGCAAAATTAAAATTGATTTGCATAGATATCTCTGATACCACCTAAACAGATCGTTATTATTTGATAATTCCGGGAATTTACCGATACCGAGTAGATAAGTGCGTATTCGCATAATTAGGATATAGATTACAACTGGGAATCACTTATTATGTCCTTTAATCACATACCTGTAAGCATTACTATATCATACGTTTGTGTTTGTATTAATTGTTGAATACAATTTCCAGTTTCATAAGAAAATCTATAGTAAGATATATAAAAATCAATTGCTGTTCGTTAGCCTCGCTAAAATTGAAAAACTGTAGTTTCACCGATTTCAAAATATTTTTTTAAAATTAGGGATTAAAAGAAAAACCAAATAACTATATCCAATAAGTTTTGGGAAAACTTATTGAATATAGTTATTTAATTTTCCCAAAATGACTATTTAAATTTTTTTTTATTGGATACAGTAAAAAAAAATAAAAATGGTAATTTTGTGTGAGTATCGGTAAGGGACGGAGTGACGATCGTTAGCAAGTAATTTATAAAATTGTCATTTTCACATGTTGTTTAAACGTATGAAACAATGTTACACAAAGACATTGTAGATCAACTTGTGTGTTTGTTAGTGGTCATTAACTGTGTGACCTGTGTGTTAGATTTATGGACAATAAATAAACAGAAGGGGCGAAGCTTAACGTTGCAAGCCCGTAAATTGTTTTATATGACAGATAGTAATCGTGGAATACATTTGTTCTGTTGCGATACCATCGCCGCGCCGCTTTAAGGAGCCTATCATAAAGTCCTTGTTCATTCGAAGTTCGAACGGCCGATGCATCTCATAGTGTAGTATGTTTGCAGCTGTATTTACGTTTATTTGAAGATTTATAATAAATTAAATTTATATAGGTACTTATAAAAACTTTTATTTTTAATTATTTATTAAAACTTTATGCTCTAGTAAGAAATACTGTACAGAGGCAGATGATTTGATTCTGTTATTTTACGCATATTGTAGAAATAATTTATTCGGCTGAAAATGTTGGTATATCTTCGTTTTTGTTGGAAAAAAAAAACAAATGGATTTTTTGGTTTTCCTAATTACGTAATGATAATATAATACCGCTATACGGGCAAAGAGTTAAATGTAGTAACCTCTTAACCCTTCAGATACCGTCAATTAGAGACACAATAGTAAGACAATAGATGCGCGGCCACCGGGTGTCGCTTGGGGATTCATGAATTAAGAAGTTTACTCGTTGCAGTGATATAATAATTAATATTCATTAAAATAATATCACTGTCAAACACCTAAATTGGAATATAGAAGACCACCGGCATTGAACAATGAACCGGGTGAATCCTCGGTAAAAAAAATTACGCAAAGCGTAGCATTAGCCAGACGTATGCACATTGCACACAGTTTGAGTGGTTGCTACACAAAAACTATGCTTGCGTAACCGCTACGTCGCATAGACGTTGCGTAATATACGCGTTGAAGTCCTACGCGGTACTACGGCCTACGCAAGTTCCCGTAGTCCATATAGGCATCGTGTAGCAAACGTGTAGGCCATTGTAGGCACCGCGTAGCAAAGCGTAGGCCATTGTAGGCACCGCGTAGCAAAGCCTAGGTCATTGTACGCACCGCGTAGCAAAGCGTAGGCCATTGTAGGCACCGCGTAGCCGTAGCACAAACGCCGAGCGATCGCAGTAGTTAAAACGAATAGTGTTAATTTTTTTGCTTCTCACTTGCTGTTCAACGGATTTTTAAAAAATATTTAAAAAATCAATTTCCTGATTTTTTTTTTTTTATTCCATTGGACTCGCGGTTTGTCTACTTTATACAAATCTGAAAAAGATTTACTTATTCACTAAAAACTTCTGACTGCCTATTTCGCACTGCTAACCATCACGATATCACTGACTCATTTTCGTTCGTATTATTTAACACACAATCTTACCATGTTTGCGTTGGGAACCCTTTATCTCCACCCATCCATCCACATTAATTTATTCATAACATTTTAGTTACATGCGTTTCCTCCCTACTTATTGCGTGGGCCAACAAATATAAACGATTCCTGTCGACTTTTACGTCACTTTCAAAATTCTTTATATACAAAAACTACTCATTTCTCACTTTATTCATTCTGGTCCTCAACACAGTCTGCTACTTACAATGTTCTTCCATCGTTTTACTATACGCTAGCGGCCCGTCCCGGCTTTGCACGGGCCATAAATATAGCCTATGTTACTCAGGGTGAATGTAGCTTTCTAATGGTAAAAGAATTTTTGAAATCGGCGCAGTAGTTTTTGAGTTTATTTATTACAAACATACACACAAAAATATAAATTTTCCCTCTTAATAATATTAGTGTAGATGTAGATTATATTATAATTTATAATATATTTATACTATCTCATTTTATCCAGTATGGCTGAAAAGATGGACGAATTGTGTGAGTTTTCTTTCATACCAGAGTATGAAAGAAAAGTGATAATAAGAGGATTACGCCGACCCAAATCACATGTTACTTGCGGGGTTACATGACGTTCAAAGTAAGATTCTTGTTCCAGTGTGGGTAAGAGATGGCACTAGACCACCTGTATAGCTCTCCAACTGTATAGTAGTATTTTACCCACACTGTAATAAGAATAAAACCATCTTACTGTGAACGTCATGGTAACTCCGCAAGACTAAGATAATAATCTAATGGCTAGGTTCGTAATGCTTGAGTAGATAGGTAGTCTACGGATTTATAAGAAAACTTGCGCTTGTAGATGAATACAAAAAAAAAATCTGATCCCCTACATTTTGACATTAATTGAGAGGATATTGCGACTTTAATATAGTAATTATAAATTGGCCATTTAATATTGGGCGAGATTCTGAATTCAGTATTTTGATTGAATGTTTTTTAACAGGTTTTCAGGACCAGTACAGTTTGAGAAAAAGTCAACTACAAATGCTTAATTCGTTATTTTTCTATGAAAAAAGGTACACTAACCACTAGCTTATACTATCTAATACCTATAGAAGAAGAATTTAGTTAAAAGTAAGTAAACGAGTCATCGATATTTCGGGTACTTATACGCAGTATTTGAAATGTGTTTGAGTCAACATTCAACAACCACTCATAGTAAACAGAAGATAACAATCAATACTTTGAATTAACTGTGTAGTACTAGTACCTATTAGTGTATTTCATTAAACCGTTTATGACGCGTTTTATTCTTTGATTGCAGATAAATAATAAAATGCATTGAATAAGTACGAGATTATTATCTGTGCAGTACTCACTGTAGTAATAGATCATGCTAGGCAATTAACTAGCAGCAATTGGCAACACGCGGAACTAAATTGTGTAATTTTTACTGGCGTATTGACATTTAATGTTGAATCAGTCTGATGATGATGATGTCATCACGTTATCGTTTATCCAATAGGTGAGCCGTCATCTAAGCGTATCAATCATCAGGATCTACTCGTATATCTAACAAATCATGCCCCATCACTGCCTATTCTCAATTTTAAACACAGTCGTATTCCAACAAAAAACCAACCATTCGTTCTATCATTACCTAGTCGTTTAAACTTAACATACTTAATAGATATATTTTCTGCACGCTATGCCTACGTATCAATGATATCATATTTTAACATAGCTATGATTATAAGACAGGAACCAAGATAATGGATAATGGTTAGTGACACAACTGTTAAGAAACCAATAAAGTTTTAATTAATGTTATTAGATTCATATTAATCACATTGAATTAATTAGATAGATGTATAAATTGTGTTTATGTAAACAGATAGGAGCTTCATATTTATTCGCCAAAGATTATTATAACCTATAACCCATGTTTTTCTTGTGTTTTTATGAGGTGTACAAATAAAGATTTTTTGTAGGTTTTTTATTTACTTATTTTTTGTTGCGGTTCCTCAAAGTTAACCTAAACAGTGAGAGAGTTCTACGGTAAGTTATCCAACATAGGTGTGGTTTTAGTTAATCAAAGCTTGACACGCCTTCCCGCCCTAAAGCGGGAGAAGTCAATAGACTCAACAAAAATGTAATCTCTGATCATTTTCTCTTAGTTATGAAGGGTTATATTGTATATCTCCAAAGGTCTTCATCAGATTCTAATACTTATAATAAAAACCTTCCCGAAAAATATGTTAAAGTTTAAATTGGATAAGTAGCTTTTGACAATATTGCGGACATACAAACAATACATAAGGATTAAATAGAGAACCTCTTTTTTTGAAATCGTTTAAAATTGAAAAGGTGCGTAGTGTCTATGCTAGGGCAACTTCAATGCTGTTGTGATAACAGATATTGAAAAAAAGGGATAACATCGCTCGCTGGTATCAGATAGCGAACTATGAAGTAATATTGTTACTAATTGATGTATTTGGTCGAATATCTTGTTAAACATACAGTGTGTACCGGTGTGTGAAGGTTGATAACTAAACAAGGGCAATGGGGGACCTCAATATCTATCGATTTAAACCCTATGTATCAATACATATTATAGAATAAAGTCGCTTTCGTATATAATGTTTATAAGGCCTCGTGCTATTCGCGTATATACCATCATCACCATGTGAAAATAATGTTAAATTGCGGAAAGTTAATTTGTTATCAATCATCACGATATGCGAACGAATCACGTACATGCACACGCAAGCCATCACACACACATACACCTACACTACACTACGCATATTCTGTACTAACACTACCTTTTTACCACGGAGTAAATATAGAAGAGGAGATGTTGTAATAAGATATCCCTAAGAAAAAAAGCGTGACTTTTTGCGGGGTGAGGGGGTGTTAGACTCCGCCCATTTTTTTATTTGCCATCTGCCGGTCAATAGCAAAACTACTTGCTCGTTCTGTTGATTTTATTTTGTAGTTACGTAACTATCTCACACTAGATGTCATTAAGTGCAGGATGCAACAGGGTCGCACTCAGAATTACCAGGGATATCTGTTTTTTAAATTAATTGTGTAAACCATCCGATACGTATATTTTTATTGAAACAGTGATACTATTATTTGATGAATGACGAATGAAAATCATTCGAAATTCATCTAAAACCTTTTTATTTGTAACATTTATTAAATTCTATTTTTATTAGGTTTTACTTTTTTAAAGGCTTATTTTGATAGAAAGAATGATCAAGATTGATTAAAAAGCTAGTTTAAAAAAAAACACGTGCTTACGTCCGAAACCATTCAATAATAGTAGATTATGTGACTAGGGGATAAAGCAGTGTCTTAAAGTCGCGGGTGGCATGTTGAATTCCGAACGAAAAGAAAGTTGCTGATTTTAATCCCGAACGTTAGTGACGGATTTATATAATTAACTCCCGAGCATTGAGAGGGAGATTATAAAGAAACCAGAGTGAAGTGAGGAATTCAAGCCGCCCAAGACAAAGACAGCGTTATCCCCGTGTTGCATACTCTACTTTTTACACCAAATGTGAAGTAATTAAAAAACAATTTTGTCGACCAAATCGTATATTAGAGGAATATAAGTATTATACTCGTATTTACAAGTTCATCAGCCGTGGGACATTCGGTAAAATAATTGGCTTCTAAATACTGCCCTGTATTTTTGCTATTTGACAATAGATGGCGACCTGTTTACAAAACTATGTAAAAACTACAAAAATAAAATTTTGGCGATTAAAGGACCTTTAGGAATGAATGTTGATCAAATTTCAGTACGTATGATTATTAAAATATATTAATACTGAGCTCTACGTGCCTAAATATATTTAGTTCCCATGACACAAAGTGTCGCCATCTAATGTCGAGTAGAATTATATTTGGAAATGCTGACGTTTAGAGATTTTTCTAGAAGTATTTTAATAAATGATGCATAAAATAACTTACAAATGAAATGTGATGGCATCCATAGCATCAGAACGTCTATTCAAGTAGTATTTACAAAATAAAATACAACACTTAATTTTTTTGTTTTTCTATCGCGAATATGATGCTAATAAGTAGGTTTACGAAGTTGTGCACAGGACGAACGCCAACAATACACTGATTTAAGCCACGCCCACCGTGATGACGTCAGGACTCACTTGAGAGTCACAGTGCACAGTTGGTTAGGCCGCCTCCTTTTCTATATTTACTCCGTGCTTTTTACCTTTTTACTTAAATTAAAACTATTTACTGTCTTCATATAAAGTGGTCGAGTATCTTACTACATTATCAGCGCGTTTAGTACAAAATCTACTTAAGTCATGTAATAGTTAAAGGGTAGGAACCTGGTGTCCTGAAACACAGGCCTAGAGCCTAGCTTAGGCACCAGTCTCCTACAATATATAATTGAAACTGGTTTATTGTTTG
This sequence comes from Mythimna lalbum, assembly GCA_949319445.1. Classification (NCBI taxonomy): domain Eukaryota; kingdom Metazoa; phylum Arthropoda; class Insecta; order Lepidoptera; family Noctuidae; genus Mythimna; species Mythimna lalbum. The sequence continues at coordinate 14,498,302 of OX439346.1, read as the reverse complement.
TGTTTTTTGTATACTTATTGATATATTTGTTAATTACTATATATTGTAGTGAGAAAAATAAAGCATATTATTATTATTATTATTTTCATCTGTTTATTAATCTCAAGACCCTGAGGTCCTGGGCCTTTGAGAGGCGTACAAGGGGCCGAAGCCAACTCGCAGAGGCCCTTTTGGTTACTATACTGGAACGTGATACCAACCGACGATTATCCCTGTACGCGCTATACTAGTGCACCCAAGGACAAACCCCGGTTTGAAAAACTATTGGGACATAATATGAAAAACAAAATAATAGGGCTATGATTTTTGGAGTCTTAAGTGGACTGGTAATATGGAGCTATGTTAAGACTATGGCCCCTGCCTGAACAATGTCATTAATATACATCGATAATAGGCAGGGGGTGACTTGCACACTCAATAAATGGGCCCCCTAAAACGGCCGCTAGCACGAAGTGACGTAGCAACAATAGGGCAATATATCCTGAGGCGCTTGAGGAGTGGAGAGGCATACCACGGCTATCAGGACAATCCCGTAAGTACGGTCAAGATCCCTACCAGCACCTTACTGGATTATGCATCCATCTCCCGAGCATGTTTGCTCTTGCGACTCTCCACTCAAGCCAGCCAATAAAGGCAAGAGAGAGGTGGGAGCTCTGTTCCTCGTCAGTGTTCACTACGACCGGCCAATAAAGGCAAGCCGGAGATGAAAAACAGGAATTCTCCCGGGCGATCGGGTCCGTGGGGTCGCTAATACCCAACAGTTCGCCACAAAACTGCCCTGCGGATTGTATCTCTCTTAGTCTGGCCCCTCACCCTAGGTATGTTACGGTAAAGGAAATTCTACCGATACAGACCTAGGGCATGTTGGAGCACATAAGCCTCACCACGACGTCAACGTAGAGATACGATGATGGGGTTATTATTATTATTATTATCATCTTCCTGCCCTTGTCCCGTTTTATTTGGGGTCGGCGCAACATGTTTTTTTCTTCCATTCTGTCCTGTCACCCGTCACGCTATCACTAACTCCCTAACTAATTTGTTATCAATATAAAACTTAAAATAAACATAATAAAGAAATCATGGTTTTGCCTAGTTGTATAAACTGTACGAAGTAGGACTGTATCTGTTACCCAGAAAGTATAGAATTCAGGCATTTTATAGAATGCCTAAGTCATTGTATACCTACACTGCTGAGCTCGTCTAGGATATAATGGTAAATGTCCTATGTTTTTCATTATATAGTCTGTCTAAAAAGCCAAACGACCTAGGAATTTTGTATAATATTTAATCATTTAAATAATACTTATATTCGATACTTTTAATAGGGTTCTTCTATTAGTAAACAATGATAAAGATCTCTTAATCAACCTTAATTATTGATTACATCAGATTTCATTTTACCTTAATAATTACCCAAGTCGTTTGACTTTTTAGACAGACTCTAATACCCTTGCCTAGTTAATGCACTATGCGTTCCAAATACGAATAGGATCGATGGCCATGTTCTGACGTCACGTCATACTGTCAAATCGAAGAAATTAGGTAGAGTGAGCCAAACAATGACTTTTTTAATTTTTTTTTTTACGTATTGTGCCAAAAAAAGTTTAATCAGAATCCAGTTCTTCAATTTTGCGTATCTCTACGTCACTATATAAAATTCATAACCGTATCTCATTCTTAAATGGGTGTACAAAATGTATCAAAGGAAGATACACGAGAGATCGCCGACACATTTTTTAAATTAGTCGAGTCCAAACTATCAAAGCATTTCACTGAAGATCCAGAAACTTCACTTCATAGGTATTAGATGCATGAACAATCATTATTAGGCTATTAACATATAGTCAATCACTGACAAAATATTTGATGACGCCATCTTTATCACTGCCAAGATACAATTTATCGTCAACCAGTGATAAACTCTACCTTATTAGCTACTTATTCATTGGAAATAAATGTCCAAACAATAATAAATGGCGGTGCCTACGTCATTCTATCTACTGATCGTTAACAGGGTACTTCCTTTATACTAATCCCTGATTATTAACTACTGATACATATCCAAATTTTACCTAAACTTCACTTTAATTGTAAAATGAAGTTTGCTTTCTCTCTTTGACATTCAGTGATCGAGCTTTATTTTCATGGATATTCAGGCAATGTTATGGATACTCATTTATTGATTAAAGAATAAAACTATGAAATTATTATCTATGACGTTGAGTAGTTGTGGCCAATGTCAAACCCAAGGTAGGCGTTTACGTTACGTTTGTGTTATTTCATTAGCACTGCTCTCACAACAACGGTGAACGAAAACATCGTGAGAAAGTCGGCATATTTTTGGTGTACAATAAAGTTTATTCTATTCTAAGAGCAAAAATTTGAAGGCATGTAACATCCACTAACTCTGAGCGCGCGTAGTGGATAACGGCCTATTTCCTCGCCTAGACATTGACATTATAAGGCATTAATTATGGTCAAATGTGAGCCTATCAATAATATAAGTCTTCGTACAACGTCAATTCTCCCCGAACAAATTATTTTATTACCTGACTTTGCAGTGTAAAAAATACTAGGTAAATCAGATTGCGTGATTTAGCCACGATTTCCGTGAGTATACAATATAATGTAATATTAAACTGCAACGCGGTCGACAAGTTTTTACTCCAGGGAAAACCGGAAGTCCAAACCAAACTATCAAGTATAATTCTGTAGTAGTAAAAATAACTGCAACAGTTATTTCATGGCAAACGACTTAATTGTTACTCATTCTTAATGGTATTTACTGCATGCAATTAGACGTATTTACCTATAGGGACCTGTATAGCGGGATGTCCAAGCAGTCGGTCTTAAAAATAAGCATTAGCTAATAGGAAGAATGGTTATTGTTTTGGTAAATGGTGACTGTAAATTGATGACATATTTACCTGCTCGAAGGACCAGATGAGGTTTAAAGCCCACTAAGAGTCCAATGTTTGTGATAAGCATTTGATAATAGTGATCGTGATGATTCTTACCCTGAGTCTTAGTAGGGTATAGTTCGATGTCGTTGAAAAGGCTCTGCACGCGGTCGGCAGAGGCCGGCTCGTCGGGCGGGCCCACACGGCACTCCCATGCACTCGCTACCTCCCTGTAACAACAGACGTTCATTCATATATTACACAAACTGATAGGTACTCTACTTTATCTGATACTCCTGTAATGTTGATTTTATCTAACATCGCCGTAAGTAAAACCTACCTACGACTCGATAAAGTTAGTATCACCATACTGCAAATGCAAAGTATCTAATATTTAATGTAATAGAGAGATATGATGATCTAATCTAGTTCTGTCGCTTTCAATAAATAAGTACAATTTTATCACAAAACCAATATGAAAACAAGCTTATAATAATAAATGTAGGTAAAATAGTGTCAATTTCAACGCGAAACGGTTTGCAAGAGTTCGTTACTTATTTAAAGTTTAGATGGTAACTGAAGAACAAAGATACGGTGGCACTATATGTATGTTGTTAGATACCTAATCAGCCGGGCAAGTCATAGATGTGACGCCACGCCAAACAGTAAGTTCTTACACAGTACTACCACGTACTACGTCGTACGTAGGTACCTACTCATGCAATTACTCGATCAATGTTAGAAGAATAACCACAACCTCATCAAAGTCTTTGACACCAGAATGACAAATGTGTGTTTACTAACTAATTACTAGTAAGTACATTTTTCTGAGAAAAATCGAAATCAGACATTTTTGAGTAACAGTAGGAAAATGGAGAACCCCCAGTTTTAAAGCTGTTTAATAAACCTAAATCCAAATGTAAGTCACCTAGGAAAATCTGTGGAATTGTTAGAAAGTCACCGCTGCCCCAGATGGAATGCAAAAGTCAACATGGGAACATGGGTAAAAGTCTGACATTCCCTTTTGCTCTGGCTGGAGCGGGTGAAGTTATTTGGGTGGCTTTTATTTGGATATAGATCCTGAATAGAATAGTGAAACTTTAGTGTACACTAAAATAGTAACATAATTTTGTTGTACAATGACGCGACTGGAGTAAGGTTTATCAAACAGTTTTAAAAAACATTCAAATTACCTGTTTACTACATTATTGCTAAAGCCAATGTTAAAAGTACAGCTTCAGACTAATACAAGATACACCGATCTTCGAAAGCTTAGTTGGTAGAGCGGTAGACTAACGAGCTTCCTTACTTAGCTTTTAACACAGTAAATAAACTGAAGTTTTGTAGTACATACATTCAATCAACGTAAATTGAAATCGACATAACATTATAATCAGCATACCTAGTTTTCATGGGAAATTAATGAAGTCCACACCCACGCCGTGATATCAAAGTAACCGCCAGTAGACGTAACACAAACTAAACCTACGCAGTAACAAAGATGTGGGAAGGCGAGACAGCTTTCCGTTCTGTTGCATCAGCACCAGACTTCTTCGATCCCGAGTGTAATCGCAGCAGTAAACAAGTTTCTGGCGGTCGGCAGGCTGATCACAGAACATCTACTTAGGGCGTTGGGTTACCTATAAAAGGCGATAGCGTCTGCGATACCGAATGTTCCCACGTGAAACAAACCGGCGATAACTTGCAAATAAATACCATAATTCTAGTACAGGTATTATAGAGTTCAAGGTGCTCTTAACCGTTTCTTATCCTCGTATTTTAGACTTGGTCAAAGAGCTTATAGAAATAGATAACAGCACTTTTTTGTTTATTCTCGAGTCGGTTATCATAGGCACAAACAGGTCTATATAATAAAAGATATTTTACTTACACTACTAAATATATTTTCAACTTACGAAAACTCAAAGGAAAATCCATGTTTACATGAATCAGGGCATGCAAAAATCACTTTTAAATTAGTAACATATAATAAAACCGCACTGGTAAATAACAATTTCATTATTTTCTAGATATTTCACCGAATACTGTAAGATACGCCCTGGGGGCGGTGCGTAAGTGCGTCTACTGAGTTCGAATAAGACAAACAGCACCTATTTATATGTATAGCAAATAGTCTTTTCGCAGTACCGTTAGCGCAATTCGCATTCTGTCGACTTCTCGATATTGACCCTAGCGATAACCGCCCGATAAAGTTATAATTAAAGCTGTTTTCCTTTTCCTAAAACTAAATTAAAATAACTATAAATATGTTTATAAATTGTAGGTACCTACATATTAATAAGTATGGTAGAATAGTATTGTTCATTTTAATGATTCATTATTTGAAAATTACACAATATTTATTTACTTACAAAACAGGACATTGTTGTGTGCAATCATAATGTCAAACCTTCCTACCAACCTAAACAAACTAACATCATTTCAAAAGAGTTTTATTTGTATTACTTGCCTGATAACCTAGTTTCGAGTTTTCATAAAGTTTTAGGAGTAATATACGTAGCGATTAGAACTTGTATTAAGTATCATACTGACGATTTCATTTCTTTTAGAATAACCCGATTGGAATGCAACATTAAAGAGTTTTCTAGACCTTATAATGACGTGAGTAATAAGAAGTAGGCAGTTATTGAATGTAATGTTGACCATTACATTAGTCATAATGACATTTCATTGTCAGTCCCTTCAAACGAACCGTTTAGGTGCATGAGTAACAGAGTAACCCTCATTATTCAATTGAAAGTTCTAAGAAGGCAAATAAAGGTAAGTAGCCGAAAAGTTCAAATTGATACGGAGATAAGTGACGATGGTATGCTACGGTGACTGAATTCTCTTACCTATATATCATACACACGTCATCATATTCAATTTTGACGACACTTGATTGTCGTCTGACCTATCTCTTCAGTCATCGAACAGTTAATACTACTCTGGTTGAAGTAATTTATCGTTAGAAGATTGATGCAGTTTTCGATCGAAGGCAACTTTTCACTCATGTATCTACTATTATAAGGCTGGTCGTAGATACACACACGATTTGTTATACCTACCAAATTTTTTTTTTTCAGCAATCGCCTTGTCTCCTGTTTTTCGCGCTGGTATTTGTCAAATCGCTTTGACGCTGAGCAGACGTTGCGTTGGCGTCAAACGATTCGATCCACGACCATAAATAAAGAAAATTTAATCTGACCAGGTAGAAATATTGTATTATATTTAAGTCATTAATGTAAAAAAAAAATGCTCACTATGTGAGTTTTTAAGTGAAAGTAAATACACTTTATTTCCAAAGCGGTTGTATGTCTGTGAAAAAACGTGGCAAACCCGTGGGGTCGACGCGGTCTCAAAGCCTGCACTGAACTAACTCCCAATGCGAAGAAGACAGGGCACTTAAAACAATGTACCTTTTACCTAAGTTGTAGAGGTCACTGACCGCGCTGCCATCGAATTTAATTTCAACTGCAGCAGGATTTCGTGCTCGGATGGTTACATAGCTCTAAATACCCGACAGCGAAACAACTAAAGCTCTCAGTGCAATATTATGATAAGTTTTTTGAAGATGAGATACTTTAGTTTCTATTAATGTGGCATTAACATACTCGTAGCTTATGAAAATATTGAATCTAGAATTCACGTTAAACTTCCGTACCTACGTAACTTTGTGTTTGGCTGTAACCTACGTGGTTCAACGTTATGTTATTGTGCTATACGTATGCAGTATTGTATACAATTTGCAATGAAACCGCGATTTCTAACTGCCGCAAGTTTTGAAGATACTTTTTTCCTTTTTATACATCTCAAAGCGGATTGGTATAATGACATTCAACAATACCGATACCGATAGTAAAACTACAAACGAAAAGCGCGTGCGACCGAGTTGAGTGCTTACAAAAATATACCATGACATCATGGTGTGCGAATGAGACGTGACGTTCGGTCTCACTCGCACTGGCACGCTTATAAATACACGAGTGCATTTACTCCATTCGTGTTCGATTATGTATGTTCGATTTGGCAGTCGACATCAAATAGCGATTAAGAGATGGTTTTGCAGAACAAGGTCGACGCAAACGGCTCAAGTTATATACCGCATTTAAAGCAGTTGTTACTACAAAACAAAAAAATGGTCGTGCCCCATTTCCGGACGGATAACGGAGTTAACGACTGCTTGTTGTTTTGTTCAGCTATGAAGTGTGAGATCATGTATGCCAAATTAGATATTATATTATAATGAATAGCCTTAAATAGGCATTACTTTATTTTTTGCTACGCAATAAAATTGTCTTTTGTAAGATATAATTCATGAAATAGTAAAATTTATAATAGTTGTCTTTTATAAAATGTTCAAATAGTTATACTTAGAACCATTATTAGATTTCAAATAAGTAGATCCTTTTTTATTTCAAATCCAGCAATTAAAATATAATAATAATAATAATATTAGGGGGCCCATTTATTGAGTGTGCAAGTCACCCCCTGCCTTTTATCGATGGATATTAATAACATTGTTCAGGCAGGGGCCATAGTCTTAACATAGCTCCATATTACCAGTCCACTTAAGACGCCAAAAATCATAGCCCTATTATTTTGTTTTTCATATTATGTCGCAATAGTTTTTCAAACCGGGGGTTGTCCTTGGGTGCACTAGTATAGCGCGCACAGGGATAATCGTCGGTTGGTATCACGTTCCATTATAGTAACCAAAAGGGCCTCTGCGAGTTGGCTTCGGCCCCTTGTACGCCTCTCAAAGGCCCAGGACCTCAAGGTCCTGAGATTAATAAACAGATGAAAATTATAATATAATTTATTTGTACATTTAACACACACAGTAACAACAACATATCATGAAAGAAACCTGTATCTTAGAATTGGGTTACTTCGCCCATACTATGTATAATTGTATATGTCTACAATAACAATGACTGTGTAAATATCTTTACAACTTCAATGTTTTTCAATCGTAAAATGTAAGTCTATTAACAGTGGTCATAAATTAACATTAAAATATTTGTGCATTTGTTAACTGTATTCAGCGCGTGACGTCACAGTCACAGTGTCTACTGTCTACACTCTACAGGCGACAAAAATTCTGGAAGCATAATGGTCATGACTAAGAAAGCTTTTGGATCTGACGTCATTCAAAGTTGTTGACCTGAGTTCACATCCACGTATCACTCATTGTATGAATTCACCTATGTGCTACATAATTGATCACCTGTAGAAAACGTGACGAGTATTGGTAATTTTACAGTTTTCATTTTCATAGCATTCTAGTGCATATAGTAGAAAACAGTTTTTATTGTATTCAAGGAGCTCCAACTTTCCATATTTGATTTGATTGCATAATCATGAAATATCGATACAATACCTAGACACGAAATGTCTTATATCCTTGATCCGGAAATTTGGTTGTGCTATTTTGTTTGACTAGTTTTAATTTTTTTTTAGCATTTTATTAAAACCACCAATTTCTTGATGACCCGGCCTTGATAAAATTAATGAAAATAATATAATATGTATACCTAATATTAACTCATACATAAAGGATAACATGACAAATGGCGATGATATCATGTCTAATTTCTATAATGTTTATATTTCCATTAAGAATATGTACAACTGCAACAAAAACTATCAAACTAGAAATGCTAATGAGGTTTTTTATAGATTAGCTTGAACAATAATCTGAATATTTAGAGAATCACAGAAATCGCAGATAAATACTGGGAAGCGTGATTCAACTTAATAGGCTCAAGATGAATAATGAACACTTAATATTTGCATATAAAGCCGAAATAATTGTCACAGCACAAGGATGTAGGCAAGTATGGATTCAAATGTCATTGCGAGCAGATGAGGACATCCATCACTCAACAAAAACCATCTGTGTGTAGTCATAAAAATAAATATAATCCGCGTCTAAATCAACAATTGGTGTAGAATCGTAATTAACGACAACACCTCCACCCCGCGACCTGGGTAAACAACTCACCATGATGTCATGCATTGCCGATGTTGTTGACCTAACCACAGCGCGCCTGTTGTTCCGCTGAACATGTGTTACAATACAACTTCGGATTGCCAAAAGTTAATTCAAAGATTTGATTGTACAATAACTGGGCACAATTATAACAATATTTATGTGCTTCATTGAACTGATTATTAAGGAAGTCAATGTTGGAGCATGGTTACTTACTAGCAAGATGTGTACCTATTGTTTTATTTCCAGAAGTTTGACTTATTAACCTAGTAATTATTTTCGAATATATTTTTCCGGTGCGAGAAAGACGTAGCGTTGGAAGGTCTCCTACAAGGTGGACCGATAACCTGGTATTGGTTACGGGAATCCGACGGATGCGAGATGCACAGGACCGTTCATTGTGGCGAACTTGGGGGAGGCCTAAGTCCAACACTGGACGTCTTTCGGCTGAAATGATGATGATGTTTTTTTTTTCTTACCTGGCTAAAGTTCCCTTCCATTTTATTAAACCGTTGGGTTTCGATGGCTGGTCGTCGATGACTTCACACTTAATGGGTTGAGGCGGTTCGAAGGTAGTGGCATGCTGAGGTGGTGCGCATGCAAGCGGCTCCATCCGGCACGAGATGGGAGCCCGTTTAGGTGGCGTAGCGCGCGGGTAGGTGTGGTGGCGAGCACTGCTGATGGCGGCGGGCTCGCCACGCCTCTGTTTGGGTAATGTCCTGGCACATAACGCACTGGCTGCATTCTTCAGATGGGATCGAAATCTACTGTTGTTACTTGAAACACTTAATACACCACCCTCCATCTTCATCTCCTCGACCACATTACTTTCACTGCACTAAATGTATATTTGAATCCATAGTGGTATTAAACCACTTTATCACTGTAAGTATCATCTTTTTGAATCCATTTTAGTCTATATTATGTTACACTTTATGCTTCTGTTTAAATTTTTACTGGAATCAATCCTGTCCTTTTCATTGTACTCAACCTTCTACAAAGAGACGTTAAATTACTACTTTATCTAACCATATTTTTTATCGATGGCCAATATCTTTGCAGGAGCATTTACTTAAACCTATATAATAAATTATATCATTGCAATTAAATTATATTATTGTTTTAAAAAAACCATGAGCGGCTGTTTTCAAACATAAAAACACTATACACACGACACGACTGACACACAGACTCTGGACCTCTATCTATGGGTCTCAGTAAAGTCAGTCGAGTCCGTATCAGGCAACGAAATAGAAACTTTTATATTGGCCTTATTTGAAATGTTTTGGTATATTGTTCCTGTTAGATACATTTTAGCCACAAAAAAAATATGGGAAGAAAAAGGCCTGAAAATCATAATTTATTCATTTCGAGCGGTAGGTACTTAAAAAAACATAATACAAATTGGTAGTGCAAGTCCTGCTTATTTCTTTTATCTTCTGACTGTTATAAAAAAAATCATGACTGTATTTTACATCAAAACTTGAAATTTTCTATGTAAGACAATTAAAACTAATAATGGGAACAATCTTCTAATAAAGCATTCGTGTGAGCAATAGATCACGCAAGATGTATAAATAAACTGATCAGGTTAACATTCTCTCACGCACATCGAGATCCTGCTCTCATTTAAAATTAAAATAATGTGAGGTGGGATTCAGTTTTGCAAGTCACCTAAGAACGACGTCATCTCACTCGGTTCAATATCTTGTACAACTTGACCTTAATCTATAAAAGCTAAAAGGTATTGCAATTAAGTATAATTTGATGACTAAATATGATATTATTTATGTGCCTAACCACCCACAAGTCACTACAGACTAGCGAACGGTAAAGCGAATTAGTTTGCTAGCAAAATTAGTGGCGTTGCGGTCTACTTGGCGAGATGCATGCTCGACTGCATTGCGGCATCGATTTAGTACGAGAACGTTGTGAACGTCATTGCGAAGACTGCGACGTTTACAGTGATTTGCAAAATTAATGAATTTTGGCATTTTAGTGACCAAAGCAGACTATTTCAGTACTTCTTTGGCAGATTTTTAAATTATCACGATTTTGAGGAAGGCTTTACGGTGGAACCGCAGGTCTGCCGAAGGGTGGAGGGGAGGGGGGCGGTCGTGGGCGCGCTGACATCACCGCCGGAGCCAGCCGATCTTACATCACCGTCGACTGCCTCCCACTGGGTACCGCCTGCGCGCCCGCACCTCCCCTCTGTACCTAACGCCCTAACACTTATTGAAAATCGATAGCCGCATACGCATTTATGTATTTTCTTTTGCTAATTACTCTAATTCCATTAACATTTCATTTTCTTGCTTTATTTTATATTTGTTTTTTTTTTTGTTCGATGGACCGGGTCGGAGTACCTAGGTACTAATAAAAACGAGTATTTTTAAAATATGTAAGTAATTGCTAAGTAAACCGGTTTAATTGTAGTGCTATGACTCTTTAAAAAAATATAGACTGAGCCTTTTGTCTTGCAATGAGGCTGGCTAGCAGATATATGTCAACTACTTTACTGCAGAAAGTAGATACCTATGATGAAACTATTATAAATAAATTGAACGATCTGTCCATGAACAGAGCTATTTTTTCAAGAAACTAACCATAAAATCAATTATTGCTGCTGTCCAGTAGAGATCAAGGCTAATATTGTCCACGACAACCGCTTATTAACTAATTTTATAACAATTAGCATTCATTCACTGTAACCTTCATTAACCAGTTAATAAGTAACGGGCGGTTGTTTAGAAGAGAAGATGAACGAGGGAAAAATAATGAAAATATAACCAATTAATATGTCAGAAGATGACGGTTCAGACTAAAAACTACAAGGTCATCCACTAACTAGTCAGGACAATATGAATATGACAGGCCTGCGAGTCATATTCATGCAGTTATAGATAATGCGAGAGAGCTCCGGGAACGTTTGAAAGAGTTGCCGTGACCCTAGATCGCAAAGGGCAAATGAAGGAACATAGGTTAGAATTAGTCAATAATAGTCTAACACGGCCTCTCGCTCGACTCTAGAAGACATTTGATGATTTCGAAAAAATGGTTGATGCGAAAAAACCACTGAATTTAGTAAGCAAGAATAAATTTAGCAAGGCGGAATTTCCTAATTTGAAGAGAAGTCAGAATAAAATGCAACGTCAACTTCATACACTGTTTCGGCTTAAACGTATAAGCAAGAAAGGTAAGAATACCAGTTCAATCTAGATATAAGTTTGCCTAGAGCAAGCGCGGTGAATAATGTTTGCATCTTTTATGTATGACAAAAGGTTCTAACCCTGCAGTGGGAGCCTGAAGTACCAGACTAATACTTATTATTATGTATGTACATTAAAGGAAGAAAGTTTTTTATACTGCTGAAAAATTTAACGCATTAAAAAGCATACAATAATTGTCTGAAACAATTTTAATCTCTTGCTAAGTAAGAATACTCCGATGAGTTTCCGAATACAACAATTGCATTGTATGCAAGTGTTCCCTATACAGTGCTCTAGTGATCAAATAGATTACTATTAGAGGTGATACGGTAGTACTATGATCCTATTAACCTCAGTGGGTCCTTTGATCGCACTCTACAATCATGTTTTATGTTAAATTGTCGTGTTGTATGGCTCTGTTGATGAAACGTAAAGCACTATGCATCCCCACATTTCCCACGGCAATGATGTCAAATTGGTTTATCAATCACGGCGGGACGGATGCGGCGCGGAGCCGCCGGCCGCCGCCGTACGTGGGTGGAGTGTTCTGTAGTGCGTACAAGCCGTTGAGTTCATGACGCGATGTTAATCGACCGGCGAGATGCGCACAGCTATTTGATACAGACGAAAAATTTACACACTTTATACTTAAACCCTTGAAGATAGACCCTACTTAATTTATCGACATGACGAGCGTGTTCGCTTTAGTTAACCTCAAAGCTTTTACGACGAGCCACGAAGAAAAATATTGCTATTTCCAAACCGTTAGGTTTTAACAATTGGTATAATAGCCTAAACAGGTTTAACGGCATCTCGTAGTGTGCACGCGGATGTGGCCGGTAATTTGAGAACGATTGTGGCAAGTCGTTGCGAAGAGGTAAGTATTGTCCATTGATTGTTAACAATAGAGGTCCGAGGTCAGACTTTTGTGGCACATCGATTGTGTTCTCATCTAAAGAACGACTTCAGAATTTCTAGTAATCTTTGTACAATAACTTCAACTAACAAGGGAACAAAAAGTCAGTTCAGGCAGGCAATAGAATTATCATTTCCAACTGTGTTAGAGTTCGGCTTCCAGTTCAGCATTATACATACATATATAGTAATTGCGCTTTAAGTCTACCGGATGCAGACGAGTAAGTACTAGTATTGATAAATGAATTCGCAAAAGCTGCTATCTGAATGGACATTCCACTTATACCTTAATTCAATAAGGATCACAATGTAGAATTGTAGAGTAGAAAAGTACTTTTTCAATTTTCGAAGACTGAACCTGAAGCTTCCGATCAATACCTGTTTTCTTATTATATGCTTCAAGTAAAAAGAGCAAACCAAAAAAACTGATATTATCTTTTTGAACATTCTTCTACTCGACCCGACTTGGACGCCATGGTATCGGAAAAATCATTCGTTGAATGTCAATAAACGATGAATTTTACTGACTAGTTGATTGAGTCGAGGTTGTATTTAGTGGAGGACTATTACTAAAATATAGGGGTCAGACTTTCCAAGTCGTACTCGTGTAGCATGACCACTTCTATCTCTTCTTTACGAAGAATTAACATCTCTTCAATAGAAAGTTTCAAAGTGAGCGCGGGCTTTTGTTCATATTTGACATTGTGGATGCTGGGTTTAATTGTAGGCTGAATATATAGCTACAACAATCAAGCCATGTATGAAGACTTCGCTTATAGATCTAAGTCCTCACTTTAGTTCTATAAATGTCAAGGGACGACTAACTAATCCATGTGCTTATTAGCTAAGCGTTCAGATTTAGGTATACGACCTCCACATGGCACACGGAGCGCCTATCTCATACGATGTATATCTCGAAATAGAATGCTAAGTATTCCGGATTCTGTTTGCAGCCATATGAGGTATTTCTATTAGTCATACAGTATAATGATGTGGTTTGATTTATTTATTTGCCAGTGAGCAAGAACCAAGCAGGAAATTAGTGTTAGTTGATAAACATAGGGAACAACAGTTTGAAATCATAATTCGTAGCTTTATAGGTGTAATACGAATACGAATCATGCATAAATTAATATTTATCTTATCTTTAAAATGTCGCATTTTAAATACGGTCCTTCGTGTTCTGAATTCATCAAGCTGCTACATATGTACCTAGGTACTATCGGATCTGAAATAATTTCAAGGTGACATAATATTTATTTGGACGAATGTACCTAATTTGTTTATAATGAGAGTGATTAAATTGATAGTCGTGGCCTAGTAGGTAACCTAAATAATATTTAGTGTCAAATATGTGTTATATTAATTATTTTGAGATTGGTTTGAACATTAATGTTCTTTACATAATTATGTGCGTTTGGTCTAAAACGCCCTTACAACAAGATCATATTTTCCCCTTGAGGTTTTAAGTGAGGATAAAACGAAAGAACTCTCTATTTCCCCGTATTATTTATATTGCTCATTTAAACGTTTGAGCCGATGACTTCTATTGACGGTTTCTTAAGAAAATGTTACCGAGGTTCATTTTAATATTGCAAACCCGTACTTACATGAGCAACTTTAACAAAAAACGGGCACATGACCAATGAAGTCATCGTTGTCGGAGTCGACGTTCGTCATCAACACGAGAAGCATGGAATCAGGCAGCCGTTGCAAATCGAAAACGTACCGAGGAACATGTAAATATCTACTTAAATTAATACGTAAGTAAATATTTATTCAACGAGTTTTATTGTTTTCTTGAACTAAGTGCAATCCCTCTTTCTTTTTAAATGGCAACTAATCAAGCTTAAAAAATATTTGCCTAAGTTGGAGATGAGTTTAAATATGACACTAATTTAACGATAACAAAGGAGGACAGAAACATAACAAATTAGATCAGTCATTTACTAGAAATTAAAGTCACTGTTGTTTAAAAATGTTTATTTCAGATTAGTCAAGGAATGAAAATTAGATTTCAGATTTACAGGGACTATGAAAACGTATTGGTTTTAGTTTTCTAGAGTTAACTTGGAATTGATTCGTTGTTAGTTTGTCGAAAGATGGTCGAAAGCGAATTTCTCTACGTAGTACAACTTCTATTTGATTTTAAATATTTATTTGAAAGGAGACTTGACATATTGATTTAGAACCAAGGGAAATTATATTGATGTTTTATACTAGTTGCTCCCAGCGGTTTCGCCCGGTAGTTGTAGTGCCATTATTCCAAGGGAATTTACTCCCGGAAAAAAGTGTCTTATGTACTTAACATTTCAAACATGATCCAGTTGTCTAAAATTGGTAAACAACCAAGTTTCATAGAAAACTCTTCAGCCATTTGTGCGTGAGGAAGTAGGTACAAGTAACAAATATCAAACCACTCATAAACTTTCGCCTTTATAATTATGTATTAGTAGTGATTTAATAAGCACACGTGAAAACCCTAATATTATTTTTATTTCTAAAATCTTTCTCTAAATAATTATTTTGAAAAAATTGATAATTACAAGTCAATTTGAATTTTTGAATGATAAATTTATAACCAGGCCAGATTAAAGACCACAAAATTTCTTTGAATCACTAGATAACATTTCCTGGTGATTTAATAATAATAAAAATTGATGGATATCGGCTGGTAAAAGATAACATAAGTAGTAGATATCGTTCGCAAAAATTGTTGTTTGATTCTTGAAATTACCTTTTAACTTCTTTGTTACAAAAAAATACCATCCTGTATCATTACATTAGATACACCATTAGTTATGTATTTGATATCGACAAAATATGTAGGTAAATATATCAACCTGGAACTACATTTTTTGGAGAAATTGAAGAAAAATATCTAAATTGTTACTTAAATTCATGAATAATTCATGAATTTAAGTAACATTGTTAAAAATCAGTTAGATTTTATTGATTACTACAGATTTATTATACGTATAAATAATTTAGAGATCTGCCATTTGGTTAGTTTCTTAAATTAGTTATCAATAGTGACAAATTTGACTAGGTACTTACAAAAATAATTGAGAAAAAATATTGACCGAGAAAAAATATTCACTATACCAGATGAAGTAGGTATTGTATGGCTGCAATTTATTTTGCGAATTGAGTTGGTCATTCAACTCTGAGAGAATTCTATGACAAAATGTAATTAGATCATTCGCTCGTAATATCACATTCTACAACGATTTAAACGGCCTCGAAATTGTTTAAAATTTTAGCAACTATGTAGTAGAAGTTTGTAAATGATGTAAGGTTGATTTTAAAAGCTTTGAAGTTTTTGCAATCTCAAACAAACATTGAACATTATCTAATAACTATGTCTGTAGATTTGCGAGTTCTGACTGAAAACATAATTATGACAAAATTGTTAAAATATTTCCAGATATTTGTATGCCAACAGAAAAGTTTATACCTAATGAATATTCGTATTATCATCAGGTATACATGTTGTCACACCCTACTTGTGTACGAAATGTTGGTACGCATTTACATATGTACATAATAGAGATATGATAGGTATGATACCCCTGACGAATTGTTGCAATATTGAATATCAGTTATCGATAGTAGGTGTTCCTTTGAACAGCTTGTAGGTTGTGTTGTATTGGAGAACTTGTAGATACGTTATGCCTACCTCAAATATGACATTTTATCGAAATAATATTACTTATGTAAATAAATTTAACCGCAATTCTACTTCCTTGTTTAAAAACATGAGTCATGTAACATTATAAATGTCATTATTTTTATTATAATAAGGAGAATATTCAATATAATTATGATAAATATAAAAGTCGATAAATAAAAACAAAAACTGAACGAACCTTAAAATAAATTAATGCAGAGAACTGGTAAAAATGAAACATTAATATACCTAAGTCTTTGGTGCCTTGCCAAACTTCGGCTAAATTAACGTCAGCGTAGCTAAATAGTCGAAACTAAGCGTTTGAACAAGTAAGTGTCTTAATTATCTATGTATTATATGTTTATATACCCACGCTCATAGTGAACAGACAGCAGCACTTGCACCACCTAGTTTAATTCTCATAAATAAAAACCTTACATATCCCTTACCACAATTCGATAACGAGCAGAATACAAGTATCAATAAGTATACAGTATGCTATCCATTACTGACATACATAACAAAAGTATGTTTCTAGTTTTATTCACCCGTTTAAGCTAAACATAGCTATGGCAGTTTTCCACTAGTGTAATAATATGTTCATTAATCAGTTTTACACAACGTCACTGCAAATAAACTGGCATGTTTGTTCAATTAGCGAAATTTTAAAAACTTGAGCGTAATGTGTCCGCGTATATACCACGCGGCGAGGCTGATCGCACAGCACTGGTGACCGGCGAACGATAGCGACACTCCGACCCTACGCCTGGTACCACGAAACCGGTGACGAGACGCACTGACGCAACAGCATCGCAAACACCGAGTTCCGCGCCGATCGCGGCCCCATCGCGGCTACAACTGAATGTACTACCAGCGACGCTGAACAAGCGCGCTTACTATGCGAGCATTGTATTTTACCCTCGGCGGTCGAAGCTGATAACAACCTGCATGTACGTCCCACCTCTATCTGATTCTATACAACACACTCGTTAAGTACTAACTTTAGACATCTAGATATATTTAATTACGTCGCTGATAAGTACATGTCCCTTCACAGTGAAAATAAAAAAACAGAAATGATAAACACTACAAACACAAAGCTAACGAAGAAATCCTTACTATCGGTTTAAAATTAAACAACTCTTTAACCATCATCTAAATGAATATAGAATCAGAGGAAAGAAACTAAAAATGTCCAGATGATTGAGTTTTCATTCTCGTGTAAGTACTTTTTTCTTGCAACACCTCAATGCGAACTATTGCCACATTAGATTTAGAAGGACATTACTATTGAAATAGGTAAGTAATGACTTTGTTAGCGTAGCGAGTAGCAGTAACTCCAATGTCATAGTATAATAAAAATATCAACGCTCACCTTCTTTGCTTTGCGGAAATTTTCTAGCGTTAGTTGAATTTTACTTCTATTAAAAATTTTACAGCCAGTAACAGCAGCTTTTACAATCGTATACGCCGAACATCAACGTTTGTTTTGGTGGCTAAAGGTGTTAAAAAATCTAAAAAGTACTTTCCTTTGCTTATTTACTTAAACATTACAATGTCAAAACGTAAGTTTGCATGAGCAACATGCTAGCTAGCCTATGTTATTTGTATAACTGTATTTTTATTAATTTATAACATTTTGTACATGTGAAGTCTTGAGATGCATAAGAGTTCAACCCACAGAACACAGGAATCACTCAAACTTTTTAAATTAGGAGACGGCCAAATGTTCGGAATCGCGATTTTGTCCATGTGACGAAATTGTTTGTTCTTGTCACATTCCAAACGCTCCGTTTATTGATACATGTCGCCCCATTCTAACTTCTGTCAAAAACTGAAACAAATTGGTACTTTAATAGCATGGCTACGGTATGATGTGTAAGATCGTACAGATTCCAAATGGTAATTTAAACGACAAAAGAATATCAACAGCTCATAAAACAAAAAAAAAAAGAAACAACAATAACGTTTATAGTGGACTGTTTGATAAATTTTACGTGACATAAAATAATGGAATATCACTGTAACGTGCCTTTACGTCTGATCAATATGAAAATTGTCATGAGCGTCCTTTGAAACTGTACTTTAAGACTTTTTTTTAAGAATAACATTTCAGAACCACACACATTCACGTCATAATTTTCATCGTCTGTGCCAAATTTTTAGTCCAAAGTTATATTCCTAAATAATATAGCTACTCTACTGATAAATAAGCGGAAGTCCAATGACACAAAAAGGAAAGCCGTGCCGAATGAGTTAAATATACCTATCTCATCCAAGCTCAATTCTTTAAAAAATAATAATTATTACTGCTTGTAATTGAAAGTTGGCAGATTGTTTAGATTCTGGAAAAGTAAATACATCTACTAGACAGTGAATTTAATGAATGAAAATAATACTGACATACTTAAAGTAAATTTATAGAGAAGCAAAGCAAATAATATTGTTTATTAGAGAAATGTATGATCACAATAAAATCAGAAAACTGAATTGACATTGACAACAACCATTACTTCCTACACGTTTTTTATTCTCTCATTAGGTATTTGAGTAAACAACCATAAATCAAAGAACGCTGATGCATTGCCCGAGGCACTAACACAACATCCGTTGTCGGACAATGACCAAAATAAAGTTGATCGCAGCACATTGCGGGGAGCATGCTGCTATATTTTGGCAAGTCGACCAGTGCGTGTCGCGAGCGCCTGATGGCATCATCGCTATGGAGGATCGTGACGTCACCGCGCCTTTTCCAAACGTGGCCGCCAGACGAAAATAGTCCCCGCCCCGCTACCGACCGCGGCCCCTCGCCTCGTCACCGACCGAATTAGCGAGCGAAGCGGTCGGCATTCAGCACCGGCACCGACCAGCCATGCCAACCCAACAAAGACAATCCATTTACAAGTTCAGAAGTCGCCCGTTGACCGCAGGAACAGGCGCAGGTGTATGCACCGATACAGATAATAAAATTTACATGATCTGACGTAATGCAATCCTGTATTTTTAGTTTTATATCCAAATTACAATATTACAATATTAACTTAGAACATCTATGTTTTTCTAAGCCGTACTTTTGGAGATGAAGGCAGATAATATTGTTTAATAACTTTTTTCTTCAAATACTTAGTTGTTACACTACCCCACACGATATCGTACTTTCTAATACTCTGGTTTGGCTTTCGTGCATAACAAATGTTATTTGTATCAATGTTTTAATGGAAAACTCTTCAAAAAGGTTAATGCCGTCTGCCAAACACGTCTGGTGGGTGATTGACTAACTACAGCGCCTTAAGTACGGTCATGGTTGGCTTTATATGTCTATGTTGTCGACGTTTTTAGATCTATATTGGTGATGCTTACCTATATTACACCCTTGAAGCCTCGACAAACATTTGTTTAATTCATGAATCCCCAAGCGAACACCGGTGGCCGCGCATCTATTGTCTTACTATTGTGTCTATAATTGACGGTATCTGAAGGGTTAAAGTAATAATTTATTAAAACCTTCCGACTCTTACCCCACACCATCGGTGAGTGGGTTACACTGAAGATACGACTCGAATTTTATTTTACACTCTATTTTAATTAGATTACTGTGACCGTTATGTTTGTTGATGGATTTTAACTTATCAATTTTAGCATTAGGTAATTTAACAACTCTAGGAAGAACTCGTAGGCACCCGTGGAATGCCAAATTATCGAAATATTAGTTGCAGTATGGCTCCAGTAGAATGCCAAATTATCGAAATATTAGTTGCATTAAGATACCATTCGCGCGGCGCATGAGGATCAATCTCTCGATGTATAATATATTTTTGGTCAAGGATATTTCACGCCTACTGATCAATACTTTACGTGACCAGAGGGCTGGATCGTTCTTCGTCCAAAGAATTAGCATTGCAATTCAACGTGGCATTGCTGCCAGTCTTCTGGGCACATTTCCCGATGACAGCGATGTGGAGGAGTACTTTGACGCCTGAGCGTACTTTGTCATTTTGTATTATATTTACGTACATAGTTAGGTTTTAGTATGAATAGTTTATTTAGTATTTAAGTTTTTTTTATGTACATAATTGTATTAACCCTTCAGATACCGTCAATTAGAGACACAATAGTAAGACAATAGATGCGCGGCCACCGGGTGTCGCTTGGGGATTCATGAATTAAAGTGTGCAATAGATTTTTTTTGGTTACTCATTTCGACAATTGTAGGAAACTACTAGTAGTAGTTATGAGTTTTTAGAGGAAAGCCCTTCATTACATTTAAAGCCTCTTTTACTAGTTTTATTCTCTTATTTACCATGGAAGTACTAGAATTGCTCCCTGTCCGCCTGTAGTCCTATGTAGTCTTATTCACTAAAATTGTTTGTCTCTTGTTAAGTTAAACTGCTATTGTGTATGTGTCAGCCAGCCGGTCACAAAATAAGTAATAGTACAAGTCAGGATCGAAACCTACTAGGGCCATGGGTTCGCATCATCATCATCTGCCTTTTTAATGTTCCTGCTACTGGGACTCAGGGCTCCTCTCTAGAAGAGGGAATGGGCCGTAGCCGTAATCCATCACGCGGGCCCAGTGCGGGTTGGTGAATGTCACATGTCTTAGAATTTTTGGTTCTAAGACATGCCGGTTTCCGGAAAAAAATTGTCTATCTGTTTGTGTTTTTTTTATGAAAGCCTTCCTTTGACTTCTCTCGCTTTGGGGCGGAGCGGGAGCCTTTTACTGACTAAAACCCACTTCTATATTCCTTCTTTACTTTGCGTTCCAGGACCCCAGGATTGGTTTAGGTAAGTTTTATTAAAATCGGTTCAGACATTTAACAGTTAGAGGTAAAAGTGAGAATGAACAACCGAATGTTTACCAAGTGGGTATCAAATGAAACTATATTAAAGTATAAATGTAAATGAATATTAAATGTTGGTTTAACTGTTTTATAAGTGTTGTGGTAGCGAAAGCGGATGATTCGTACTTTACATAAAAAACTGTACATACAGCCGAACATAGAACCTCCTTCTTATTGAAGTCAGATAAAAATTAAAAAAATTGAGCCGGATTTTTTTTAGATTTTTTTTTTAAGTTTTATAATCGAGTTTTTCGTAAAGTATTGATAATATTGAGATCTACGTATGCAGGAAAAATCACAGTTTTGTATTGCAACAGCTACAATTTATGAAATACATAATTATTTTGTAACAATAATTGGGTTTGACATTTTTTTACGCACAAGTTTCAAAACTTTCGGGATTTTGGGCCCGAAAATTTAATTGCCGATGAGGCTATTTTGCAGCCACAGCGGAAATGTGAAATAGCGTACTTAGTATAAAAAAATCAGTCTCGAGAAATTTAGTCAAGACTAATAACTAAAACTAATCAATTGTCAATCACCTCACCACGATTGATTTTTTTAGTTATTTAGTCATGATTAAATACTTTAATTTATTAGTCATCAATCAAGCTAAATTTTGCCCAGCACCAGCATAGGCTGCATGACAGGTCGTGATGTGATGACTTCGTAAGCTGTTGACAACTACGCTACAGTAGCAGTAATGAGGCGAACAATAGGGAGCGCCTGGGTGTAGAAAAGCAGCGAGGTGGCAAATATTAATGTTTTTATTATTATACTTTAGTTATGTTGAAAATAGTCTATAATTTAACCTAACCTCAAATTATTATGTGGATAGATGATAAAGAAATAGGGTACTACTCCAGTCATCATTCAGCCGATAGACGTCCCCTGTCGAACAGATGTCGCCACACTGAACGGTCCTGTGCGTCTCGCATCTATCGGATTCCCGCAATCTTTATCAGGTCATCGGTCCACCTTGTAGGAGGCCTTCCAACGCTGCATCTTCCGGTACGTAGTTGCCACTCCAGAACCTTTCAGCCCGGCCTTCTGCGAGCTATGTGCCCTGCACATTGCCACTTAAGTTTGGCGGTTCTTCGTGCTATGTCGGCAACCTTGGTTCTCTATCTTCATTTCTGATTCGATCATGCAAGGAAACTTCGAGCATAGCCCTTTCCATTGTTTTTTGGTTGATTTAAAGCCTTCTGATGAGGCTCATTGTGAGCGACCACGTTTCGGAACCATATATGTCATCAATGACATAACTTTCGCTTTGAGACTACTCCAGTAAATGAGTAATTGTGGTCTGGTTTCCGCACTTAGTCCTTATTCTTATTCTTTATTGTACACAAACAATTTATACAAACAGTTTATAAAAGTAAAGTTGATGTGTTTCCATTGTGCGTGTAAATGTGTGATTTGCAAACTTCAAAAAATTATAATTATAGGTTGCCTCTAATACAATCTTTTCCAACATTTTTAACGACGCACCCTTAGGTACGATTACGATTACGATCGAGGCCCCCATAAAATTATAGTCAAGGTTAAGAATAAAATAAATGCAAAGCTGTTCTGCGGGATCCCAGGTTGGAAAACCCTATTATTTAGTCAAAAGTATATTTTTTTTTACCCCAAAATGTTTTTTAATAACGAAATTTACTGATGAACATAATACTAGTTAATAAACACAATTATTCCATTATTAGAAAATCAGCAAAATTACAAAACATCTAAGAAAAAAAAAGATTATGTAACATAATAAAAACGGACGGCGGTAATCTTGCAAGAAAGCTACGACGACGCGACGACAAGGGCATGACAACGCTACGAAAAACACGAAGCCAACGCTACAAGCTACGACGCTGCTACGATATTACTACAGCGACGCTACGAGAAAGCTACGACGACGACGCTCCACTACTATGATACATACTTTGGTATACTAACCAACATGGCTGTGTTGAAGGAAAGAACCAAATATACTACTGAATCACAATGTGCTCTTAAGGTGGTGCATCACGACTCACATTTTCACTGTTTTTCATACAACCGCTCATAACTGATTATGACGTTATTACACACTTTTCATTCGATATTTTGGAAACACAGTATATTGTGGATATTATCTAGGTTTCTAAAGAAACTAATTTCTAAATTTGTGTAAAACTAATCCAGTAAAAACCTCTGAAAATGTCCTATTTTCAATTTTGTATGAACTTTGACACTTCATAATTTGGCTAAAAATTAAAAAAGTCAAAAAAGTAATTCTTTAGAGACCTTGCAAATTGTATTAAGATTCTAAATGATGACAACTTTTTCCAAAAACTTTTAAGGGTTAAAAAAAAACAGCTATTTCCTGGAGCAAGTTTTGTGAAATTTTCGAGTAAATCTCGGAATTACCGAATACTAACAGAGTTTCCAGGCGTTATCTCTTTTTTTGCGTTGCCTTTTCGTCAAACATCGTGTTGGATTGCATTAACCCTTCAGATACCGTCAATTAGAGACACAATAGTAAGACAATAGATGCGCGGCCACCGGGTGTCGCTTGGGGATTCATGAATTAAATGAAGTAAGAAGCTTTTAAACCATTTTCGATGTTTACGATAAGCGAGTGGAGAAGGACCCTCTTAAAATATCTTTCTCATTTAAATCATCATCCTCCAACCTTTTTCCAAAGAAGTTAGGATCGGCTTCTAGTCTACCCGGATGCATATGAATACCGGTATACATTTAGTCAAAAAAGTATCGGGAATGGATGATTTGTTTATGGTTCCAAATTCTAATTTTTGTTTTTTTGTAGTTGTTAGATTGGCACAACTGTTTTCCATTTTGGCGCGGAGTTTGAGTTGCATCTGTTATTTATATTAAATACAGTGCTGGTTTTAGTAATATCATATATAGTGTGTATTGCGAATTTCATAATGGACAAAAATATCGAACAAAGAGTTTGTCTTAAATTTTGCATCGCCAATGGAATTTCGTGTTCGGAGTCACTGAAAATGTTACAGAAGGCTTACGGTGAATCGACTTTTTCAAAAACTCGTGCTTATGAGTGGTTCAAAGCGTTCAAAAGCGGTCGAGATGTGATGGAAGATTTGCCTCGCTCTGGTAGGCCGTCAACGTCTGCAACTGAAGTTAACATCGCAAAAGTGAAGGAAATAGTGACTGAAAATCCCCATTCAACTCTGAGAGAGATAGCCGCCGAACTTTCTGTATCTCACGAGTCGATCCGTACCATTTTAACTAATCATTTGGGTATGAAACATGTTGCTGCTCGGCTAGTCCCAAAAGATCTGAATTTTCTCCAAAAACTCAATCGCATGAAAGTCGCTGAGGACATGCTAGAACGAGTCAGTTCGGACCCAACATTCATGAAACGCATTGTTACTGGTGACGAGACGTGGGTTTACGAGTTTGACATGCAAACTAGTCAACAAGCTTCGGAGTGGCGCCTTCCAACTGATCCGAAACCGAAAAAACCACGCCAAAGTCGATCAAAAGTCAAAGTCATGTTGACTGTTTTCTTTGACTATCGCGGTGTTGTGCACTCTGAATTCTTACCGGAAAGTCTAACGGTAAATAAAGAATATTATTTGAGCGTTATGCGGCGTTTAAGAGAGCAAATTCGACGAAAAAGGCCAGATTTGTGGAAAGAAAATTCTTGGATTTTGCACCACGACAATGCGCCTTCGCACAAGGCTATCATTGTGAACGAATTTTTGACCAAACACTCAACAAATACCATCCAGCAACCACCATATTCACCAGATATGGCTCCTGCTGACTTTTTTCATTTTCCTAAACTCAAATTACCACTTCGTGGCACCCGTTTTCAATCGATAGAAGACATAAAGGAGAATTCGCGGCGAGAACTGAACTCAATTCAGGAAGCAGCGTTTAAAAAATGTTTTGATGAATGGATTATTCGTTGGCGCAAGTGTATCGTTTCTAAAGGAGCATAATTTGAAGGTGATAAAATAAATTTGGATGAATAACAGACATTTTGTGTATTATTGATCTTTTCCCGGTACTTTCTTGACAGAGTAGTATTTTACATAAAGCGACCGCCTGAAATCTCAGATTACCTGGCTTCTGACTATCCGTAACAACTGTCAATTATCTGTAAATCTCAGCCGAGACCAGGCTTAACGTGCTTTTCATGGTAAGTAATCTCGGTATATTAAGATGGTTCAACCTATCCTCCAACAAGCGTTCACACACACTGTTCACTTACAGTTAGTTAACTTGTGGAGGACCACCCGTGTAGCTGTTCAATATTACTTTAGACACGAGTTCCTCTATACAGGGTTATTTGTAAATCACTAGCAACCTTGCAGGACTGTATTACTAGCATCATAAACAGCAACTTTTGTTCTATGACTTTTACAAAACATAATTTATTTACCAAAAACAAACCTTCAAGAATTCGTTATACTAACAAATTTCAACTCTCTATTTGGCTATACCTACCTACGTCTGTATGACGCGACACAAGCGTAATGAATGACAACAAACGTGAGATTGAACAAACAAACTAACATTTGATTATTTTTTTCACAGAGTGTAACAAGCGATCCAATTAATTAATAGATATTATCAGTCAATAACCTAATCGTCTATGTGGATAATAATAATACCTTAGTTTTAGTAATGAACGAATGTGTTCCACACTTTGATGTTTAAGCAGGTTGCGATGAGAATGATCAATCACGAGAATAATTATACTTCCTATACCTACTTGAAATCTTGAATTTAAAATTTGAGGTTAAATTCCATTGAAATACATAATTTTACAAGCTTTTATTTAGTTTCACCTGTCCCGAGGTTTGTCTGTCATCAAATCTTGTAAATTAAATTTATTACTTTCCGGTTACCGATTGAGCTGAAATTTTGCATGCATGTGTAAATTTGATGACAATGCAAAATTATTATGACAAGAAGCTGATCTGATCTGATGGAGCCGGAAGGTGGCTATAGGAACTTGGTAGTTAAATGACACAACCCCATCGAATTTGGGCTCGTACAATTCGTCTTGACGAGTATTAATTATATGTATAGGTATACCGAGCTATAAAGGATTGCTATGAAAAAAATATTTTAATTAAAAGCTTGTTTATGTGACTTTTTTAAATTGATATAAACTAGTGGTTGACTGTGATCGCACCTGATGATAAGCAGTAATGCAATTTCTGATGGTGAGGCGCACTCTTCAAAATGCATCCTGTAAAACACTGACTTTTTTCCTGAAATGCATCCTGTAAACATCGACACACCGGCTTTTTTAATCGTCAACTGAAATTCACACTCTGAAGTCGATATTTCCTTTGATTTTCCTTCAACCTCTTCCAGACTTTCTTCACTTGTACCAAAATGTACTATTGTGTTGTTGCCGTTGTATTGTATTGATGCATCGAATAAGTTCTATTCTATTTATATTTGAGCTGGTGGCGATGAATTGAAACTACCTCGAATTATTTTAACACTTTTAATTTTATTGTCCTATATCACCATAAAATGCCTCAGAAAACAAGATCTAGAATCTCTTCGCTTCTTTTTTCTGGATGCCTTTGTTACTGACCTGAAGCCTATGCATCGATGATGTGAGTATTTTGCGAATGACTGCATGAAAACAGTTACTTGGGATCGGAGCTCTTTCATCTGTTCCATGGTTCAGAGATTTATTATTAACCTTATGACTGATTGTAAAATGAATGACCTTACATCTAGCTAGAGGTTTTTATTAATAGTGGGCGTTCAATTGATATTCGATTATTTGACATTCAATGGTATAGTAGGTAGTGTCCCCAGGTGTCAGAAGAATAGTAAATTGAAACTATGGAATATCATCCTCATTCGTCATTCAATAACTTATTCTAATTTATATGTGAGGAGTGCCGTCGCCACATGTCTTCTTCTTTAATATTTCTATTAGTCTTTTTTCTTTTAAAATGCTCGCGTTTGACCACTATCTCATGTAATGGTAGCCGATGGAGTACGCTTACCTAGAAGTACCCTATTCATTCTTGAATTTAAGACCCCTTTTTTACGTCGAAATGTATGATCAGTGTCAGACTTTTACTGACTAAAACCCACAGTGTTCCTTCAGTCGGGTTACGGTAACTCCTTCGAAGCCCTGGCAGGCGTTGTCAAACCTAACTGGGTCCACCAATTTTTGCTGACATCTGTGAGGCGCGCTTGGAACACAACGCGCCATTGATCTGAGCTTGGTCCTCACCGGACGGCGAACTACCGTCTATCATGGTTCTTAGAAATCTGGCATTAGAAAAATATTTTTGCAAAACTTTATAAGATTTATGGCTGATCAATTCTGTGTCAATGTGTATAAAATTATAGGTAACTTGAGGTCAAGAATTGTTAATTGTCATAGTTTTTTTCAAGTCGATTAATCTATGACTTACTGCTTTCTACAGATTATTATTCATGATCATTTTCACCTGTTATAACGGTCGTATTGTGAGAATCTTTACGGAATCTCGTGAGAGCAAGTTGAAAAGGTTATCAATTGATCTCTCTTTTACTAAAAGTAGTAATTACCTACTGTATGAGTCATGATAGTTTTCATCCTGAATATATTTTAAGAATTGGTTGATTGACCTATTGGCTTTGCAAAGAAAGTGGATACGAACAGCACATATAAATTATAGACTTCATTAATGAGTTTTTTTATGCTAACAAATTATTATTTGGTACAAGGATTTCAAAATCTTGCGATGTTTCTTTGCCATTACATTGTCAGTGTTTGTAATAAGAGATAAAAGTTACTGTTTTGGGACAATAAACATATTGTTCTGATTACACGACTCTCTTTTATTCTATAATGAGAGCCGTGTCGATTGCAGTGTGTGCTTCAAATAGTTGGCTGTCTACATAGAGTATTTAATTTTATATTGTGCAAAATATACTTTAAGAGAACTTATCATCACTTAGCCTGCTTCATGTTGGGTTTAACAGCAATTACAATATATTCTGTGGGTGTAGTTGGGTGCAATGGAAATATTGTCTACAGTAACGAGTTAAGAATAAGGCCATGCAGCACGATAAGATAGCGCTGCAATCGCTGTGTTAATAATTATTTTTAAAAGTGGAATGTGTAGTGTGTTAAGACGTTTTGCTAAACCATTCATTGCTGAAAACGCGCGCGACAGTGAATCGGTTCCGAGAAACCTACTCGCGTTTCCTGGAAGCGCTACTATGGACGCACACATTAGCAAACCGTTGCGTAGTCAGTATGGCACACATAGTCGCCCACGGCCCTGATAACGCGCTGCCGTGACGACTTGACGAGACGTATCGGTGCTCTCATTAACCAACCAACTCGTATTGCGTGCCCAGCTCGGCTTACACCCAATCAAACAATTTGTTGCACTAAAGTAACGACACAAGCAGAAATCAACAGTGCCAACACGAAAAATAAATATTATAATTCAAACACAATGTCACCGCCACCAAAATGTTTATTTTGCTAAGTAATAAAAGTGAAAATTGCAGGCGGAAACGAAGACTAGAGAAAACGATATCAATAACTTTACAACAATAAAAAGTGAATCACGTGCAGTAGCAAACTCTAGTTCGGTTATACGTAAACATAAATTAGCAACGTACTGTAAGAGAATATACTCGTAAATACTGTAAAGATTTAGTTATTGACAGACGTTGCCAATAATGTGAGCTCAATAAAATGATCGCAGAGCATCGGGGTCAGCGGCGAGATGCCAACGGTCAATAATGATGGCTTGACATCCGAACTGAATAGCAATCAATCAATTAAACTCTTATTTTATTGCCAAGAATATTTTGTTTGTGTTGCTCGTCGGACGTAACTCGTTTATTTTATATGGTAATGGTAGCTTGTGTCTATATGAAGAACTGATATCATTAAAGCAGCATTTCTATTTTCACTGCATTTGCCGAGGGCTTTGTCACGGTAATAGTATCATATGATATTATTACCGTGGCTTTGTGAATGTTTTATATTAAATGCAGCATATCCAAAATAATTTTATCTTAGACAAAAAATATGGCTATCAATGATTTTCAGCCATTTCATTAAGAATCATGTGAGAATGTAAATTACTGCCTATTTTAGTAGAGGAACTTTAAAAAATTTGACAATTACAACTTTTTTTTTTACTTAATAAAAGAAAAAATAAAAAAGAGTATTGTGGATACTCACTTGGTGAGGCTGGAGGTAGCATCGCAGCGCGCGGCGGCGGCGGCGGCCCGGCGCTCCGCAGCCGCGTCTACCATGCCTCTGCATCACCGCGATGGGCATCACTTGCAAGTCGCGCCACCTCGCCACCTCGCCCCGTCACCTCACCACCACCCACCACACCGTCACTACCACACTGACATCACAATGTACATACAGAACCCTTACAACCTGCCTGCCTGACACCTGATCACTTGAGGTTGCTATTCAATACGATACTATCGTGTGGGGTTTCAAATTAAAGTTATACTTCGCCTATACCGACGATTGCAAGGCTACATTCAGAGCACATAGATGACCTGAAACAAACAAAAATTTCATTATAACTTCAATATAAATTATAAAAATGAAAGAGAAAAAAATAGGTACTATACGTTTCATTTGTTATTTTTAGGGTTCCGTAACTCAAAAGGAAAATACGGAACCCTTATAAGATCACTTTTTTGTCCGTCTTTCCGTCCATCAGTCTGTCTGTCAAGACCCTTTATCTCAAGAACGCGTGGAGGTATCGAGTTGAAATTAAGAGGGTCCTTCTCCACTCGCTTATCGTAAACATCGAAAATGGTTTAAAAGCTTGTTACTTCATTTAATGCAATCCAACGCGATGTTTGACGAAAAGGCAACGCAAAAAAAGAGAGATAACGCCTGGAAACTCTGTTAGTATTCGGTAATTCTGAGATTTACTCGAAAATTTCACAAAACTTGCTCCAGGAAATAGCTGTTTTTTTTTAAACCCTTAAAAGTTTTTGGAAAAAGTTGTCGTCATTTAGAATCTTAATTAAATTTGCAAGGTCTCGATTACTTTTTTGACATTTTTAATTTTTAGGCAAATTATGAAGTGTCAAAGTTCATACAAAATAGGACATTTTCAGAGGTTTTTACTGGATTAGTTTTACACAAATTTATAAATTGGTTTCTTTAGAAACCTAGATAATATCCACAAGATACTGTGTTTCCAAAATATCTAATGAAAAATGTGTAATAACGTCATAATCAGTTATGAGCGGTTGTATGAAAAACAGTGAAAATGTGTGTCGTGATGCACCACCTTAATATCTGCGGTCCCTTGAAGCTGTAAAAAAATCAAGCTTCTAAGTAAACGAAAAAAAAAAGAAATGGCCGTTTATGTCGCAAAAAACGTATATTTTGATTTCGACACTCAAGAGAACCAAAATTATAGGGTGCTTCCCGTTGAAACTGAATCCTGAAATTGTGCATAAAGCAAGGTCTTATAACACAAGTAAGTATAGGAATAAATCTGAAAACTGAAAATTTATTGTTACGTCAAAAACACTTTTTTGCGATTTGGAACAAGCTTCGAGTCTCCAAACGGTAATTAACTCTTTACATAGGTAAGTTTGTACGAAACCATCAGGGCGCGAATCCAATTCGCACTTGCCCAGTTTTCAATTTTTGTTTCAGTTTAAACGTTACCACAATCACCAACTGCTGTAGGAGTATGAACTGTGCGTAAAGCCAGTGAATATAGGGATCCGTGAAGGCTTAGGAAAAGGAAACAATTTTAATAACCAAGCGACTTGTGAACATTTGTAAAATTATGTCTAATGGCAAACCATTTTTTTTCAAGAGATATACCTTAAGATTTTGTGATAGATAATTGACAAAAGAGACCTTCAGACATTAGCTGAGATCATAGGTCTCTCATGTGGCAGCATTTAATGGATCTTTTGAAAAAGGTCGGCATCCGTTTGGTGCCTATTTGCTCTTAAATTTTTTTCGTTTCATAAAATCCCCAGTGGCAAGAAGTTTGAAGAAGATTCTTAGATGGAGTTTCAAAAGATTTTTTTAAGGCACATGGACAGCTTGAATCGACTTTTAAAGATCTTGAAATATGAATATAATTTTTAAACAAGTTAAAAATAAGTTAAGTAACATTGATAAATTAACTGTCTTTTTATATAGGCATCGATTTAATTATTATATCATTGCTTTTGGGTCAACTTAGCAGAGTGGAATATTATGTTGTTGATGAACAGATTATTATGATGAATTGTCGAAGACATAAAGAGCTAAGCATCATCACCACAGTTTAGATGTGAGCGACCAAAATGGACTGAGCTACTCGATGGCTTATGGAAGGGTCCTGTGGCCGCCAAGTATGCCCCAATTGAGGAGCGTTTTCACAAAGCAATAAAACAAACAAAAAAGCAAAAACAATTTTTTTGATGTTTTGAATACCCTTTCTATAGCTGAACATGATAGTATTAACGAATTTTTTGTAAGTAATACATAAACCTTTCAAATACTACTGTAAAGATTATAAGTTTTTTCAAAGTGATACATTTACGACGAACAAGATTTCTCAAACACAGATTAATTTACTTTACTGTATTTGGATCACGAGCTTCAAAAAATGTTGAAGTTAGTGTACAGGATGCATATTCTGCTGCGCCAGTGATCACTAAATAAAAAAAAGAAAAGAGTCAAATCTTTCTCGAGATTTCATTGTGACCAGTAAAACTAATATGATTTCATCAAAGAAGAGAGCAGATGTCGAAAATCTGCTTAAATTTTGTGATATTTCTGATGACCTTGATGCTCGGGCGTTTTATGCAGATGAGCTTCAGGGTTCTGCTCCAGACGATGACAATATTCGACGTAATTACGACGACGAGAAACCTGTAATATAACGGTCTCGGAATTTAAACAATTTGTATGGGGGAGCAGATGTATCAAATTTGAAAAAACTCGTAGTTTTGTGATCTAATTATTTCCATTAATTATAGTTGATTGTATTGTTCTATGTAAGTTAATAATAAATAAGTAAAATACCTACCGAATAAACCGTAATTTTCATTAAATCTTCTTACCCATAGAGAAATAAACACATAAACCGTTTATTGAAAAATATACTTTTTTATTATGTATCGTTTTGTGAAAACGCTCCTCAATTCTAGTCGCGTTAAGTTTTCTTCTTATGGTTTTGGTGCTGTCACTTGACAACTTCTTGGAGTTTATCCCTGTATCACACCTTCCGAGCAAACAGGCGAGACAGTGCTCTCAGCCTAGTAGTACTCGGAGTCGGTATGTGTAAACACAGCGCCGAGTGCTCGGCCAAGCGCTTATCTCTACAACTCACTAACATCATGTCTCGGCCGAGCAACATATTGCTGTCTCGTCCTTTTACTCGGTACGGCATTAGTTAAAGTACGATTTCTCAGCAGACTGTTCACAATAAACCTGTCGTCTCTCTCTGTTTTGTATTTTTTGCGAGTTGC
This sequence comes from Mythimna lalbum, assembly GCA_949319445.1. Taxonomy (NCBI): domain Eukaryota; kingdom Metazoa; phylum Arthropoda; class Insecta; order Lepidoptera; family Noctuidae; genus Mythimna; species Mythimna lalbum. The sequence goes on along the minus strand of OX439346.1, from coordinate 14,465,300 downwards.
CCTTTTAATCTTTTATAGGTACTCTCCAGTCTGTCGATACTGTATAACATTGTGGAAAATGGACTTGGAAACTCTCAATGTTTGAGCCAGTTCCTTGTAAGTGATATCATTTCCCATTAATGTTAGACCTCTGGACACTTAAGCTATTCTTGAGCTACGCTGAGGTCTGGCATAAATAAAACGACGAAAAAATAAAAACAAAACTTGAATTTGAAAAATACAGCTAATATCGGCAAACTTACAGCAAGCATTTAATTAAATTGATTCTAGACGAAAAAAAAAACAAAAGACACTCGGAAATAAAAGACACTCAAAATCTGTTTTTTTTTTTTCAAATTATTTATAGTCAATAAAGATGGCCAGTGCCATTTGTAATGCAGTAGTATGTAGTAAATAGTATTTATATTTTTCAGAATACTTTAATTTTTGTAAACGTATTATTTCAGCACTTTTCAATCGTTTCTCTTACGCGCTAGTCTAGTCTAGGTTTTACCAGCTTGTTTGACCAAGTCACTCTTAATCTCAAAGTGTTTTCCTTTTTTTTCTCTTTGCCTCCCTGGGCTTCTCTCCTAATTATATTGACACTTGACAGTCCATTTCCACTTTAGTGTTCATTTTAATACCATCTTGGGTTTTTATTTCTCTCCTGATTATGCGTTTTTTTGAAGTAGGAAATTATCCAATGACTTCTCCCACTCTAGGGTACAGCAGGACCGGGACGTGCACGCGCGTAGGGTGTGTTAGAATTTTTGTGACAAAAACTACATTTGGGTGTGTTTCAGAGATTCCACGTGACTCTAGCAGGCATCGGCCCTGCTAGTTTCCTACGGTTTCCTGACTTCTCATTGTGGTGCGAAGATGGTTATCGGACGACTGGACGGCGAGCTACACATTGCTTGTCGTCATCAAGCCCGCGTCTACAGTGGACAGGGATCACACTGCAACACCCGACCCTCATCTCCTTCACTAGAATTACTGCTTTACAGAAGGAGGCGACCGAATCCCATTCCGTCTCGCTCCGGACAATGACCTGAACCAGGCCTAGGGCGCGAAGTCACCGACACCGATCGGCTCCACGAGGACACGGCTGTGCCCCGCCCAAACAATGGTGACACCTGAGCGTTTTTTCCGTCAGACCCCAGAATTATATGACCTTCCCGAAAATACCATGTCAGCTGTCGCCATGTTATCTCGCCGGAACTTTGTCCGCCATAGGATTCCTGATTATACTGTTGCAGATTTTAACTATTTTCCTCTTCCCCATTATGCTACGTTCAATGCTTCGCTGACAAGTCTGGAAACTGGTTTGTTGCGGTTTTGTGAGCGTCCATGTTTGGCACTCATATGTTAGGATGGGGAGTATGTAAGTGTTGAGTAGTTTTTCTATTTTAACCATCATTATTTCTCTATATGCCCAGCAGCTCTTCCACGCATGTCCAGTATGTGACTTTATCTCTTTGATTTATCAGAACTTTTTTTTTACGTTCCTGTAAATATGTCGATGAGTGTAGTTCCACACCAATATTTTTTTCATACATATTCCTTATTCTAATACGATTGTCTTATTAAGCTTTAACTTTTGAGGTATCGCGATCCTTCAAGTCAGAGGAGCTTTTCGTAATTTTATTTATATCACAGTGAGTGCAAACATTCCTGGAAGCCTTGCACAAACAATGTTTTGTAGAAATGGTTTAAGACTCAGCTCAAGCTGGCTTCAGATTTTACGTGCTACATCACTCCATAAACGTCGCATTCATATCTGCCTCACACAAACTATCAATGTTTGCTTTGGTTGTTCTTCCTCTCCAGCTAACATTGACTATAGTCTCCTTGTTTATCAAATACCTATAATCATGTTACCTTCTTCTTCTTAGCATATCGATGGCAAAACTAGTCAAATTCTTTGCCCGGCCCAGAATTCAGCCACGGCAGTGCTAAAGTCGAAGTCAAAATATTTTATTTCACATAGGCCTGTATGGGCACTTATAAAACGTCAGAAGCTAGTGCACCGCTGATGCTGTCATTAGGTCCCTACGTGAGCAGGTAACCGGGCACGTGATGCAGGACGGAAGGTGAGACATCGTCTGCGGAGAGAAGCCACACAAACATTGAAGATTTGAACCATTCGAAAACCCCCATCTGTGGAGATTGTCTTTGCTGCGCCCAACCTGGGTATGTTACAATGAGGAGATTGAGGGACAGTAACTGTTAGTGTCCCTTTGTTGGCCAAAAAAGCATGTCCTTTCCTCTTCCAAACACTTCTTACCTTGTTATAATTATTTAGGCAGCAAGTAAAAACGCCGGAAGGGAACGCTCTAGTAGGACACACACAGATTGTAATGGCGATTTTCTTTGCATCCAACGTAGGTATACATGTATGACCGTCAGGGCCCGATCTAAGAAGGGGCGAGCCGGGCATTTGCCCAGATCGGCAAAAAGTGAGGGGCGGCAAATTTACACCCAAGTTGGCAGGTTGAGAATTGTATGTACCACCTTCCAACCTACTTCAGGTTGGATAGTGGAAATATTTAAGACAAGACTCATCATGACTTATATGGTTTTGTGTATGTAAAGGACGGCGAAAATTATCTTCGCCCAGAGCGGCTAAACAGCTAGATCGGGCCCTGATGACGGTAAACGGAATAGTTTCTGCCTTCTCCCAGTGGAAAAACACGAGTTTATGATTGTATTTACTTAACTTTTTCACATTATTCTCATATTTATCTGAGCTGCACGTAATTTGTCCAAATTTCTATCCGTGATCTTAATGGTCTTTCCAATCTATGCAGAAGTTCTGTTCTCTTGTTACGGTACCCTTCAGAGGGCCATCCGTTTTCAACCAACTAAGTTTTGTCCAGTCGACATTTCTTCTAACCTGAGTTGATAACATCGCTGTCGCTATCCTCGTAATGTTGTGAGCCGAGATTCAGCTTGTGAGAAAGAAAATTATAAGAAATAGATATCTAAAACTTGTGTTCTAAAAAGACCACAGGTGGTAGGTAGGTGTCTACTCGTAGTTCTAAGTCCCATTTGATAGAATGATGGCAATAAGCCATTCAACGCAAGCCAAGGATCTCGAGTCCGGGTCGCTGCTGAAAATATTGTATTTTTTTTTAATTCTGTATATCGTCTTGGCGCAGGTTTATCTACACTTCTTATATGCCATATAAGCTATCTTTTCGTTACATATAACCTGCCGTCATCAACAAATCATCAAGTAAATCTGTCAACTTTGGAGAATCTTTCGAATTTCAAGTAAAATACCGTAGTAATACTATTTTTACCGTGCCCACAACTCAATAGGTATCGGTCTAGCGTACCTACATAACTAACTTTGTAAGGAAATATGGACACACACATTTTTTTTTAAATACCTACACTAGTAACCTAGGAATTTTAATTTGCCAACAAACGTTAAAACTATTTTTAAGCAGTTCTCTGGACACAAATTCCCTTTCCTTAGCAGCCAGTACTTCTAAAATTTATTGTTTTACATAAGAGGAATCTAAAGCATAGGTATTTTAATAAATAGATATTTATGGTACCTACCTACTCATTACTTCGAACTATATAATTTCATAGTTAGATAAATAAATACAGAATATTATTTGTATTCTACTTTATAATAAACAATCAGAATAATGAACAGGTACTCCAGCCAGTGGCCTAAGCATAAAGTTGTTGACGAAACATAATAAGCATAGCAATGAAGTGTAAGCCAGTACTACAATTTTATGTATGAGATCATCGATATGTATATACAGCAAATGTAATAAATATAAATATGACTCACCCGTTATGTACTCTGCTACAGAAAGACCGTGTAGGTTATCATTATCACTATTGATGAACGTCACACACAATACATTGAACACACACGTCGTCACAAATCGCCCACACTTTAACATTTCCGAGTTTTTCAATGAATACTAAACTATGTAACTAACCAATATCATTTTAGATACAACAAATGTTACTTAGTTCTACTACAGACAATATAGTTTAAGATTGGAGAGAAAGAGAAGCAACGCTAAAAAACAACAAATTCTTGGTATTGGATTTCTGTAAATTTAACGTGTGCTGCCATCTCTGAAATACCATGAGTACCATCTCTGAAAACACAGCCATTTGACATTTGCTATTATGCTTGAAAAGAGGTGATATCATGAATTTGTAAGTATCGAGGACGATGATTTTGTGAATTATTATTTCATAATTTCATTACAATATCCTTAGAAATATAAACAAATAAGAATAATGGTTGGAATTTCCATAATATAGGATTCTAACACTTTTTCATTTATTAACTCTATGAAGTAAACGTCGCTTCAAGGTTACTGCGTTTAAACAGTACAACTTTTTTTGTGACAATGTCTGCATCTGTTGATTAAAATTTGAAACATAATAAGCTTCTAAACAAGGTCAACAGTTTTCATCAACTCGTAGTGAACGAAAATAATTAAAAATAAGTGTGTATTATGTCCATACTTTCAAAAATCCTGCGTTTTATGTGTCATCACCAAATATTCAAGTACAAGTGTCCGCGAAAATGATCTGTACTTTGTTTTTCGCAATCACAACGTTACATGAACATGGGTGACCTAAAATGCGAATATGTGAAGAAAAAAAGATGTTTGGGACTCACAAGAAGTGTAAACTAAAGTAATTATAATGTTTCGCACATCGATTATCGACAATCATTTACCTTTACGTGCCATCGCTTAACGATCGGTGAATTGCTTGGTCACAAAAGTGAAAATGTGATGTGTCAAACTGATTGTTTACCTCGCGGACAGGTGAGTGGTTTGTAGAAGTGGTACGCGAGGGCGGCGGGAGGCGGGCGGTATGTCTGATCGATCAAGTCCCGTGAACGGCGGTTACGAGGCCGCAAGGCTCACCGTCCGCAAGGACCTCTTCCCGGAGGTTCGCCTACCTAAGCTGGCGGCTGACGGGTCTGACGCTGACTCCGACCAAGAGGAAATTGAGTCAGGCTCTGGTGTTAAGCTGGAGACTGATTTCGAACAGAGTATAGACGAAATCGCCAGTCATAAGGCGCAAGTGGCTAATGGGGCACTACCGTGTCCTACGCGGCCGCGACACAGGAAGCACAAGCACCACTCCCGACAGAGCTCTAAGTCCTCAACCGTGAATGGGTGTCTTCCTCCAAAAAGTAAAAGGAGAAAAGACTCATCAAAAGATTCATCATATAGAACACATTCTAAACATAGTGTTGTGTCACAAGTGAAAGGTGGTAAAAACTTGAATTTAGTGAGTAGTAGTGAGTGCCAGGAGGATGACGACGACGATGAGGAGGCCGAAGAGGAAGAGGAGGAGGAGATGGAGGAAGATGCGGACACCGAGGATAGTGAAAGTTCAGAGGATGAACAGCTCAAGCGCAACTCAAAGTTACCGTTAACTAATATGCTGCGGCAAAGTGGTAAACCATACAGTCATGAACTTAGTCAATTATCAACAAAAAAGAGTAAAAAGGAGTCTAGAGAGCGTAGAACTCATGCAGTTATACCATGTAGTGGGAAGCCCAGGTCTATGTTGGATATTCGCAGTTCACGAAGTAAAAAGAAATCGAAGAAGTCGGAGAGCACACCCACATATCGAAGCCAGATAGTGGATACTAACTCTATGAAGATTAAGATTAGGAGGACAAGTGTTCATGAAACTGTGAGTAATTGCTTTATTTTTCTAAACCTTCCTTCTATGGTTGGCTAGCGACTGACACTTGATGATGCTCTTTGAAATAATTACTTTATTACTACAAAGCTATATTATATACATTACCTATAGACTACAAAACTAAAATTTAAAAACAATAAAGTACTAGGATTTGGTAGATATTATATTCGTTATAATAGTGTAACATTTAACTAGATTACTATATACTATAGAATACTATAGTAATTAAAAATACCTACTTATTGTTATAAACTCAAAACAACAGCATTATTGCTACACTTTCTCCAGACAAAGTAAACCTCTATGAATATCAATCATTGTTACAATCTGCTCAATCAATAGCTAATACATAAACTGCAATATTTGCTCACAATGCATTCAATGTAAGAGTAACAAACTGCATATCAGTGAGCTTCACTTTCCATTCTCAGCTGTAGCTTGTTTCCATGTTGTTATACTGAACTTGTTTTGGACTGGTTACATAAACATTTCTTAAATTTAAATTGCATGGCTGTGTTTTTGTTCCAAAAGTCTAGTTTTGTTCTATTCATTGAAAAGTATTTTGGTATTCTATAGGTAAAACAGTTTACTGGTATTTGTAAACATACTGGTTTAGAATGATATGAAAGTATAGTAAGTGCCTGCCATTGCAGGTTCCATCAGGATAGTAAACATAAACAGCTGGCTCACGGTTTGTTCATGTTATGCTTTTAGATCAATGTGAAAATACCAAACTTATAGGTGTATGATTAACTATATTCCAGTGGATGGGGTCATTCTGTTATATATAATCTAGAGTATTGTGGCAAATAACAAACAGATTTGTTGAGATTTATGTACCCATACATAGAGTAGGGTAGGGTTCTTTGATAGTGTTGATTTTGTATCAATAAAATTTAAAACATGACATCACATTGTATCACTGTATACCTAAATAGAAGAAGCAGGGATATACAGAACACCTACATAATCAAACCGGCTATGTACCTACGTTAAATCTTAATATGTTTAATATTCAATATCTTTAGTTAAGTAAATATCTGTAGATAATATTTAATAAGCAACCATAACGCCCCATTTACTTACATGATGCTACAAAATTTAACAATGACCAGCTGTGTTGTTAAATGATTATACAAATAGTGGAAATATTGCAAAGTGAAATTATGATACTTGGGTAAACCAGACTATAAAAGAATTGCCTATAATTTTAACATAGCTGGAAGCAATATGATTGGCATTATGTACTATTGAATTATTTGCAGGAAAAATAATATTAACCTTTCAATCATGATAATTAGTGACACAATAGAAAGACAACGGGTGCGAGAACGCCGGCGCTTGGGGTTTAATGAATTAAAAGATATTCTAAAACCAAATCTTGTCAATTTTATTGTCTAAACAGACTTAATTATATTCTTAAAAAGTTACATTGTTGCATTTATTAAAATTTTTATGCAGTATCCATTAATATGAAAGTAAAATTTAAGTTTCAAAATCTGCTGTGCCCATGATAAATGATAATTTAAATATTAAATGATATCATTAATTAGGGAAAGTAAAAAACTAGCTGCGTAACAACTTAGTTATTAAAGCCCACCACATAAAAGATCTACATAGACAATATGGGACTATTTAGGAATAGTTTTATGAATTCATGTGTAAAAAAGCGAGTTTATTATTTATATATTTATTAATAATTATTTAACATAACAAATATTTCATTTTGTACCAACAACAATGCAGCCAAGGGTGCTACTCGGACGTGCTTTGACCTTTAAACTAGTGAGTTTGTCTTATTAATATAAGTTTTAATTTTATATTATATATTTATAAAATCATTTCTTTTTCAAGCATTAATTAAAGCCTGTTCTTTTAGAAGTACAATTCTTAGTCATCATTTATTTAATTTTTTAATCACCTATAATATGGCCTTAGGCCGCCATACCATAGTACTTAGTATCAAGTATTCAAGGCTCATTTCAGGATATTGCAAGCATCGAATTCTTTCACTGCCTTACTGGTTTTTCCAATAAACAAGGGAAATTTGGTTTTTGCTAAAAAGCTGACATTGATAATTTTGTATTGTTGGAAATACAAAATTGTTAACATCTGCTTTATATATTATAATGGAAAGAGTGATAAGAAATCTCAAAAATTGTTTCTATGCTTTTGTCCAGCTGCTGTTGTGGCTTATGTCACAAAAAACATACATTTTTCTAGCATAAGTATTAGTTTATTATTAATCAAAAGTAAAGTTTCTATCTGTACAAGATTTTCGTAATTTATGGTCTCAATTAATAATAACAAATAAAGAATTCTATGTTTGAAGAATATAGCTTCTGGCAGTGGATTGTATTTCTATCCTTTTTAAAATTTAGCCTATGTGCTAAAGCCATATTGGTACTGAAAAGATTGATCAATATCCTTTCAGTTATTTTTTAATGAAAGAGTAACAAATACCAGGCATGTATCCCAGATAATACATAAATAAAGAATTAGAGTGAATAACATGAAGTTTCTCTAAGTTATCATTATTCAGAGAAAACATGTATGTCAGCGGCAGTCTTTATTTTCACCCCCCACTTACATGTCCCTAAAAAGCTAATAACTGATGTTTATTCTGATAACATAAACATAACATAACATCATGCCTGTCAACAACTATGCAGCATAATTTTGTTAGTCATAATAAAGTCAAATGTTATACCATAATCCAGGCATAAAGCAGAACTTCGGGCTGCTAGGCAATTTCTTAATCCTTAGATTATAACATAACAATATCAAAATGTGATATTTGAACTGGGAATCAAATTCACGACTCCACTTTTTTTCATTTAACTCCATAATTTGGTTTATTTTAATAATTTTCACAAGTTGCTTGAAATGATAAACAGTTGGTATCTTCCTTATTTAATTTAATACTTATATTATTTTCTATCATAATGTTGACAAGCAGTAAAAAGTAGTATGTTAGTAAAACCACAGTGCAATACATACACTGTAGGCTTTTTGAAAAATTACTTTCTTTTAACTTATGTTTTCTTATAAGTATAGTATCGTAACTAATTACACATTATTATATCAATCATCACATTTTATATGAATAATCTAACATTACAGGTAACACCAACGCCAACATCGGTTGCCGATATTGGCCAAAGGAAATCTAAGAAGAAGCGGGCGGCGTCGCCAGTTAGCGTGAGTTCTGGCGAGGAATATGACCCGTCGCGCGGAGACACTGCCGCTGCCATGAGCGTCGCGGCGCCTAAGCCGCGCCATCCGCCGCGTCATCCCAAGACTCCTAAGCCTAAAAAAGCGACCAGTTCTAAAAGTAAGCAAAGTAAGTACAACCTCAACTCCTGAATATTACAACCTTTTTACTAAATTACAAGCAGATAGGACTATCCCAAATAGCACCGAAATTGACATCCGCTCCACCTCAACTGCCAGTTGCATGTTTGTATTTGATAAACGCGAGGAGATATCAAGATAGCGTAGCCTTTGTATATTACAGTCAATATACCTATGAGCATTTTCGATCTGAATGCTTATTGGGTTTTCAATATTCTTGTGTAAGAAACTCGCTAACGTAAATTACCCGCGGCCTATTCTTATTAAACGCGAGTGCCATGCACAAAACTTTCACAAACACCTACATCTACATACATTGTATTGATAAGCAACAATCTTCATTATTTACATATCTTAACTTCACAATTTTAAATGTTTGCAGAGAAAAGTGAAAAGACTGAAAGAACTAGAATTAGTGGAGCTGAAAGTAAAGAGACTGGACCACAAAGTCCTTGGGGATATTCTATGCCTAAGGAGATTCTATTAAAGATATTTGAATATGTTGTGGCCTCTCAGGGCACATTGCCTTCTGTGATCAGGTAAATACTTTCAAGCAATCCATAGTAACATTTATACTAAACGTCAAACTTCGTACTTACTCTTCCTTTACATTTTTTTGCAGAATTGGTAGAGTATGTAAGTTATGGCACAGTGTGAGCTGTCGACCAGAATTGTGGAAGAATGTAGACCTTGCGCAATACACTAGTGAAAAATGTAAAACAGATTACAAACTGGTGTGGCTCCTGGAAAACCGGTTACCACAATGTCAAAGCTTGAATATTGGTAAGTGAAAAATCGTTGTTAACTTAGTTATCTTATTACATAATTAAGTTGGTATCTATTACATACACTGCTTGCTTACATCCTACTGTTGTCATGCCCCAACTCTATTGTAACCCTTCTTATTTATTAAAAAAAAAAATATATTAATTAACTGGTTATTCGTTTCTAAGTTACACTTCTATTTTACGACAAGAAAAACCCCAACATTTCTTTATTATATGCAACTCTATTATGGACATAATGTATTTATATATTCATTAAGCTGATAAGCAGCTAGGCATGCTGCTAACAGAGGAAATATCAGAAATTTACCCACGAGTCAATTATTTAATTGTAACCAAAGTCGAAAATCTGAACTTTATGGTACTACCGTTTGCCATGCATGTCATAGATTCTTCGTTTTCTTCTTGCTCTTATCCCATATTATTATCTTGGGATCGGTGCAATACGTTTTTTTCTTCCATTATGTCATCAAGCAAGTCATAGATTAATCATTATTTATCAAGTTCCATTTTATTCTACAGCTCAGTGGAAAGTCAGCAACGTATCGTGGGTGCTGGCTTGCGTGGCTGACTACTGCCCTCAGCTGGTGGAGCTGAACGTGTCCGGCTGGAGTCGCATCACCTCCGAGCAACTCTTCGACCTCATGCAAGCCTTGCCCAAGCTACAGAGAATTGACTTGTCGCTGACGGTAAGCCATTCAGTACACCTAGTGTAGATAAAAATTCTGTTACAAATAAAAATCATAATTTAACTTCATAAAAAACAATGTTCTTAATTCTTAAAATAATGTTGTATACATGATAGAGAATCTAAACAAGAAATGAATACATACTTCTACTCAAAATGTGCACTCTTAGCCTTAACAAAGGCTTTTAGCGGCTGTCGCTTTACTACTGCGTCCATTGGAAAGATGTCCATTGCTTTTTGATGCAGATTTTTTTAACGATTCCAAATGACCAAAAATGGACCTTGGTCACGCTGTAATAGGACAACTCCCACCAAACCATTACTGATTTTAATTTATTAGAAATAGCGGGGAAAAACTATACAGGATTTTAGTAAAACAGCGTCGTTCCAAATTTAAAAGAAAGAGATTTTTTTTTTAAAGTGTATCAAAATTGACGGAGCAACGATGTATATCCAAGAGCCTATGAGCAGTTAGACTGGGTTACCAGTCTACTGGTTACAGGCCCCTTCCCAGCTGTAAACATCAAGTTCTCTGCTTTTTATGCAAATTGTAATAATATTATTGTATTTTTGTTTTAGTCTGAAACGGGTGGTTCGAATTCGTGCATGTCGGCGGCTTCAATGACACGCGTCGCGGAGAACTTCGGCGCTAGACTGACGCATCTCATGCTGGCGAACAACAAGTTCATAGCTATGCCGCAAATATTGCAGTCCATAGCGGTACGTTTTTTTTTTTTTATTATAGAGTCATTATGAATTTACATGTGGATGGAGAGGGAGAGGGCAAAGAAAAGATTGATGGATTGTGTGAGAAATGATATGAATGAAAAGGGAGTTAGTGATAGCGTGACGAGCGACAGGACAGAATGGAAGAAAGAAACGCGTTGCGCCGACCACAAATAAAACGGGATAAGGGCAGGAAGATGATGATAATGTATATTTCTTTGGAGCGCCTTAGAGTCTAAATAACTTGTTGCATTTTAACTTGTGAAGTATCGTTAGATCCGTCTTAGTTGAGAGAGTGACACTGGTTACATAAATGTACTATTTTCATTTTTTTTAAGGTGCAAGTAATTTTTGAAAAACATTAATTTATTGTTGACACCATCAACTGCAACATACTGCTTATGAAGAAGTGACATGTTTTTAACATTTTAGCGGAAGTTTGCGGTTGGGTTTTTGACACTATCAACTTTTTCAAATGAAATATTGTTTTCTAGTCTATATTTCGGGATTTCGTTATTAAATAGTCGGACAATCCCAGTATGTGAATAATGTGAATGATGAATAATGTATTGTTATGGTTTTAACTTTAAAGACTTTTTATCAAAACAATTTTTTTATATAATAAACAGGTGCACCTACTTTGGCTATGGGAATGATACCTTGGCCGATTGCGATATATTGCATATAAGTAGTGCAACCGAATGTAAGAAAAAACAAGTCGTCATTTAGGTTTTAATTCAGAAACCACCCCATATGTATTTTTGTATTATATTTTCAGAGCCACTGCGTAAACCTGGAAGTGCTGGACATATCCGGCACGCTGGCGGCGTCGCACCCGGCCGCCGTGCCGCTCGAGGCGCTGCAGAAGGGCTGTCCCAAGATGAGGGTGTTCCGGGCCGCCAACTCGCAGTTAGTGCTGGCCAATGCCACTACTTCGCAGCAGGTTGGTTGAACTTGTAAATGGTGATGGCGGATTCTTCTAATTAGAATCCTAAATTAATGGAACTCCTTAATATAAACTGACCGTCTACTGCCAGCGTCTTCGCTCGCGTGACAGTCGAAAATTGCTTTAAAAAAAATTAAATTCGCTATTCCAGAACATGTACCCGTTTGCCAAACATCCAAATCTGTTCAGCCGTTCGATCGTGAAGAATTAACATACTTACATACACACATATTCACAAACTTTCGTCATTATAATATTAGTGTGATACAGACTATAATATTGTTAATAATATTACTTTCTCCTTTTATATACTTATGTGCGCTAAGTGTAACCCCATATTGTGACTAGGCAATGAGATCACTAATATATTTGCTTATTTATTATGAACTCCCTATTTTACAAGCTTTTATTTACTTTTACTCGTCGCGATGTTTGTCATCAAATCTTGTAAATAAAATTTGAATTTCCCGATTGAGCTGAAATTTTGCATGCATGTCTAAATCAGATGACAATGCAAAAGTATTATGACATGGAGCTGATCTGATGATGGAACTGGAAGGTGGCGATAGGAACTTGGTAGTTAAACTACACGACCCCATCGAATTTGGGCTCGTATGATTCGTCTTGACGAGCATACCAAGCTATAAAAGTTTGCTATGCAAAAATTATTTTCATTAAAAGCTTGTTTGGATTAAGCATTTAAGGTCACGTATTTCCTAAACAAAGCCCGCCTTAAGTATCTGAGCGTCTTTTTGTTACGTCGAGCTTTAAGAATATCACATTGGTAAGCTTCGGAGGCAACACTATAACTACAAAGATTTTTTATCTAAATATCAATGTGCCATTTTAGGGTCGCCTACAATGGCCTGAGCTTTATTTAGTAGCAGCAATAAGTGTTTTGGTAGTCGACGTGATGGTGTTACTGTAGCGGCGGTGGTGTGCACAGATGGAGTGCTGCGGCTGGTCGCAGCTGGAGGAGCTGTCCATCGCGGGCGAGGCGGCCACGGAGCGCGTGGGCGTGGGCGAGTACCGGCTCGGGGACGAGGCGCTGGCGCGGCTCGTGCGCGGCGCCACGCGCCTGCGCCTGCTGGACCTGCGCGGCCTGCAGCGCCTCACCGACTCCGGCCTCGTGCGCGTGCCCGCCTGGGACCTGCAGCATCTCTTCCTTGGTGGTCAGTTAGCCAATACTATCCAACTGCTAAGCAAAAGTCTTCCCATGTCCTTAGGAACCATTATACTTCTTTGAACTTGTTGTATGTGTCCAAGTTGTCTCACCAAATTTCGTACTCCTACCTGAAGGCCCTGCCTATCATCAGAAACTCATTGTATTGAGACCTTAGCACAGGGGTATTTGCACATGCGAGCATTGTAACCCGCTTTTTGATTAGCTAAACAGTTTTTTATTTTGCATATTACATGACTATAATCAGAAAGTGCACGTTTTGTTTCAGCGCTTGCGTTAAGCAGCACATAGATTTAAATTCAATTAATGAGATTCTAATCACTACAACCAGGATTTAGACCCTCACGCACACAATTCCAAAAAAAATATCCCATATAGTTAATCTGATTTATTTAATAGGATATAAGAAACTTATAAAAGTGGTAACGAGTGATGACGAAAACGTCGGTCAGTTTTGTACTTTGTCGAATAGATTTTTCACAAAGACATTTTTGAAGTTTCCGTCATATACGTACAACTGTCAACAAAATATTATTGTTGTGTGTAGGTTGCAACGTAACCCGTCAAAATAGCGCGTGCTTGGAGCTGATCTGTGAGAAGTGGTCGCACAGCCTGCTGGAGCTCGACTTGTCCTGGGCCTCCGCCGAGCGCGTCCTGGACGACGCCGTCTCCGCACTCGCCGACTCGCCCGACAGCAAGCTCAAGTAAGTCATCATAACCTTTACAAAAACTCTTGGTACTATACCAATTTTTACTTTCATGTCACTTAACTATATCTCTATAATTCCAGAATACTCAACTTATGTGGCTCATCAGTCTCCTTGGAACCCGTAAAGAAAGTTCTTCTCAAATGCCCCCATATAGAGTCTATAAATCTCAGCTCTTGTCGCGCTCTTCCAAGGGGAATGAAACGCTTGTACACGGGAAAAGAAATACAAGACCTCAAGGATAGCTTAGATCCCGAAAAAATTAAAGCCAAAGAGAAAAAAGAAGAGGAAAGTACAAAGACAAAGAAAGGCGTTAAAAAATCAGCAGCTGACTCAAAATCAGAATCTGTTAAAGAAGAGCCCTCGCCAGACGTTTCCGATAAATCTGATATAAAAACAGAATCAACATCTTCAAAAGATACAACATCGCCTTCAGTATTCCAAGAACCGAAAAGCTTTTCCGAGTCACCTTCAACAGTGAAAGATAAGCAGTCAGCTTCAAAAAGAACGCCAATTAGATCTTCTCCTGACAGTAAAATACTTGAAAGAAAATCTGGCAAGGAAATGATAGCTACCGTACCTGAAGGGAAAAGATTAACAAGGGGGACCACTCCAAAATTACTAAGTCCTGCAACACAGTCCAGAGCAGATTCCTCTTCCACGCCTCGCTCGGATCCCGTCAAAGATCTTGGTAGTCCTCATTTCAGTCCAGTTGCGAAACCAGACAGTCAAGTACAAAATAGTCCAGATGTCCAGACAGAGTTATTAAATCAAAGCCAAAAAAGCAGTAACTCATGGAATCTTGGTCAATTTAAAACCACACCCACTCATAAGTCTGAAGCCAGTCCTTTAAGTAGGTTAGAAAGTCACACTAAGTTAAAACATGGTAAAGTTATAGAGCAATGTAGTCCAACCACCTCACACGATAATAAACCTAGTCCCGAAACCCATAGTATCAAACAAGATAGTATGAAGAATCCTAATAGTTGGAATTATGGTAATTATAGTCCTATGCCCCGCCAAGACACTCAATTCTCTTCCCAAAGGAGTCCTTATTCAGCACAACCAAGTCCTGCTCAACCAAGCCCCTACTCTACGCAGCCGAGTCCGTATTCGACTCAGCCGAGTCCATACTCTTCACAGCCTAGTCCCTATTCGGCCCAACCAAGCCCAGATACAAGTCAAATTATTAAACCAGAATTGCAGAAGTCTAATGCTTGGAACTCTGGAAATTACAGTCCTATGCCTAAACACCACCCACCATTTTCACCTCATCCATCCACCCACGCTAGTCCCGACGCAGGAGTTGGTTTAAAAAGTGATAACCTTAGAAGCAATTCCAATAAAACTCCGGGACATAGTCCAATGTCGCGACAAGACCGCATACACCATAGCCCTTATTCTCCCAGACCTAGTGTAGATGTAAACTATAGCAACAAAAAGAGCCCTGGAGTCGGTAACTACAGCCCAATGGTACGTTCTGATTGTCACTTACCTAGTCCGGATAGAGGCTCGACCGCAAGACCCACAATTGGTGGAAGGCAACAAGACATTTACGGAAGAGTAAATAAAACGGTTGATATAATGCACAACAGTGCACCACAGCCCGAGATTCCCAATTCCTGGGGAATAGACAGATTTAATCAGATGAGCAGCACAAACACAAGTTCGACTATCGAGTCGCTGGTGTGGGGAGCGTCGTCGTTCAGCACGGAGCCGGCGCCGCTGCCGCCGCGCGTCGACACCCTCCCCGCCATGCTCAACACGCCGTCGCCACAGACCTGGCCCGGCTTACCCTCGTTCGACACTAGTGTTCAAAGACCTAATGATGACTTAAGTGATCCGTGGACTTTTGGTCAATTCCGTGAGCAGTCACACCATGTGCACAACACGTTTGTGGACCAGAACAGTTTCGACTTGAGTGCTCACTTAGGACATCAGGCGGCGCACTCCTTGGAGAGATATTTGGACGACAACTTCCCAGAAACATCCCGCGTCGAGTGACACTCACGTCCGCCTTGTTAAAGTAACTCGAATGAAACTGAATGTTGTTATGGACAAAATATATTATTATGATAAAATTCCTCCATTGGGAGGATATAGGGTGATGTTGTATTTAATAATGATTGAACAATTATATTATAGACATTGTAAATAAGATTTATTTAGTTAGAATTAAGAGTAATGAAGCTAGGAATGCATTAATGTTATTTTGCAGCCGATAGTTTATGAAATGATAGAAAAGATAAGAAAATTATAATTATTAAGGATAGTAAAATTCATCCATCGACTTAGATATTGTTGGATTATACTCATGAGTTAGGTTTTAAAATGAGTTTATTTTAAAATGCCAAAACCTGTTTCACTGAGGCCAAAATTAATTTATTTCTATCCATTTTATTTTCTTTTATTAAATCAGTTTTACGTTTTCTAGCATTTTGCAGTAAAAGATTTCATTAAAACAGGAGTAAAAGAATTTACTGAAAATAAGTTTTGTTTGTCGTGTTTAACTTTCGATTAAATAATTGCAATAGCATAAAAACATTCCGTTTTATACTATCTGTAAAATTGTTTTCTTATAATACAGGTTCTCCACAAAATTGCTGACACCCTAAACTATAACTTATTTATTTGTGTTGTTAGATATTTTAGAAATTGTTGTGTTAACAATGAATGAAGGAAAGTTTTATTGTTGACGTGCTTTAGAGTAGGACATAAAAATAGATATAAAGTTTACATAATTTGGTTTATAACACAAAAAATAGAGAGGAAAATACCACAATGGGTGTCTGATAGCGTTAGATGTTAACGCATATGGTTCTGAAATCTTCATATGGAAGTAGTTAACTAGTTGCATGTCATTAATAAATATTTAATGTTTCCAAAGTGTTGTTAAAATTTTGCAAGCTCTATCCGACTACTTTCCCCTAGTATTGAAATCCCCTGAAGTTATATTCAAATAATCTGTTAAACAAACTTGTATCAACGTGTGTGATTGGTTTTTACTTTAGTCATCCAACCATTATAGCTAGCAAGACATTGAATAGCAGATTTAAATAGAGAATTGACCAGGCTTTTAGTAACTGAGATTCAAATTTTGAACCTTCAATAGCAGTCATTTTAACTTACAGAAATGTTATAGATTGTATTGAGCTCAGTTTCATTTCATAAGAAAAAAAAACAAACAATATCTATTCTTAATATACTGTTGAAGTGTTTGTGTTGTAAAATGTCTAAATGGAGCGTTATCTGTGTAAATTTGTGCAGCTAATAATGTTAAAATAATTGTGGAAGTACATACAGACAGCATCATGAATTCACTTAAAATATTCAAATTGTATGTTAACATCTGACCTCAATAAATCGTTTTTCCTTAAAAGCATGGTCCCTGGTCAACATTACTCTTGCCAGCCAAATCGTATGTTAGCTATTACAATAATTGCATCAACTAATTGTCTCTATTCAACCTGAATAAATGATGCTGTTTTATTATTCCATGTGATGACTACAAGTACTTATTCTACGTATCATTACTTTCTGTCGCATTTTAAGTTTTCTTTAATTTAGATCAACCCATGCATTATAATGTTAGGTTCAGGATTTATTATATTTGGTCTTTATTAGTTTCATCTTATTTTGACTAGAAGTACACTGTATAAAACAAATATTTACATATTTAAAAATACCTATGTTGTTGCTGAATAGTGGCGTGGATCTAGAATTGCACTGCAAACTGGAATAAGAATCTCAACAAATGTCTGCATATTTATATTCAAGCAAAAAAATATTAATTGAGTTTAAAAATGGAATTAATATTCTAGACCCACTGCAGCAGTGTATTTATTTATAAAAAATCATGCTTGACTTTCTAACTCCATTTTATATTTTTATACTTTTATTAGTTACGATAATGAAGTTAGATTTTTATAGGAAGATAAATCTAAATATCAAACCTAAATATTTATTTTAAAATTAAAGCCAAGTACAAAGTGCTTTTTTATAAATTATATGTATAATATTATTGCATAGGTACATACTTCGTGTTGTATTTAAAGAGACCGTTAAAACCACCAAATATTGTTTCCAATACCTACATTAGCCTTATAAATGCCTAACTTTTAACTGAAGAGATATTTTATAGTTTTATTAACTTATTAAAAAAATGAAAAATTATTATCTTCTATACATAGAATGTATAAATATAATATTAGGTAAATATTATGTTAAATAATCGTGTACTATAATATGTATAAAATAAAGTTGACTAATATCTGTAAGTTCTGTTATGTAGAGATTTTTGTTTGTAATATTGTTACAATACGGCGCGGACTCTTACAGGTGGTCCAATTTTTATAATCTAACCAATAAAATATCGATGTGGTTGTACATTTACATTTTGAATAGAATGTACTATTTATTAAACTTCTTTTGTTGAGAAACATCATCCCATCTATTTTATCCACAATTTAAATCCCACTTCTGAATGTTAAGTCACGTTATGGAAACAGCTCAATTTCCCAATTGCGTTATAAAGATTTTTCCGAATAAAAAAATAAATATTTTTAGTGACGGAACATCAAACTTTTCAGATATTTTTTTTTTGTATACTTGTGCTATGAGACCTTGCCTTATGCCAAATTTCAGGATTTTTGGTCAACGGGAAGCACCCTATGAATTTTGATTCCTTTGAGTGTCGAAATGCATTATTTTTGCGACTTAACGGTTACATCTTTTGTCAGAAGGATTTTATTCACATCTCAAAGGACCGTAGACTTGAGTACTTGAGTAGGTATATGGATATAATTTCAACACGATACCACCACGCGTTCCTGAGATAAAGGGTTTTGATAGACGGACAATAAAGTGATCTTCTTATAAGAGTTCCGTTATTTCCTTTTGAGGTACAGAACCCTAAAAACCATAACTGCATTAGTGTTGCTAGTTCAACTTTAACGGTGTGCATGTAGTCGTGTCGATGGAGAACTTTTAATCTATTATTACGTAGTAAAACGGCCGCGGAGTGCGATAGCCCGCGCTGCGAGCCGCGTAACGCAGCGTCGGCCCTTATACACTTAATTTTACGAGCGTATGTATCGTGGTGATATAATTATCCTGCTAGTTCGTTTTATAAAAACTAGCTATGAACGTGTCTCCACACTGCGATGTGAGCGTGTGACATTGACGAGCAAATAGTTAACGACACTGCGAAGTAAGACGTATCCGCAGTGCGCTCGCCTCGAAACCTACTCGTAGTGAAACGTGGAACGAGTTGTTTTGAAGACACGGTAGCCCCTGGTAAACTAAAAGGAATCGTTGCGGCAGTGGTCTTGCGACGATATACAACGTGTAACGTTAAATGCGCAAAACCTGAAAATAGTTTGATCAGAATAAGGAGCAGAATCAATTAAACCACTTTTTAATATAGGTTACATTTTTCAAAAAAAAATCTAAAAATGTCGTCGAAATAGGTAAACAAACACAAATGGTTGCAGTCCAATCAAATTTTCTCATACACGGGATAGTAAAAGTTCTTATTTCATTACAGATATTAATTTTAAACAAAGTAAAACAGCACATAAAACCTTAATTTTTTTTTTCATAGAATTATTTTTTTTTAAATTAAAAATCATTTGGGGTGTCTCAGGTTTTGCACATTTAACGTTACACGTTGTATAGAAGGAAGAATAAATAATACCTAATGTGATCTCCCGACGATAGTATGGCGATTTCGTGGCGATACACTCGCACATGTAGAGTTACACGGGCTAACTGAAGGAATACTATGAGTTTTAGTCAGTAAAAGTCTGACACTCCCTCTCGGTCCACTTAGAGCGGGCAAAATAGTTTGACGATTTTCCACGTAAATAAAGGGTTCATAGAGTCATGGAAAAATAAACATCACATTCGAAAAACTACTACGATACTGCTCCGTCTGGACACTTCGATGACACAACATACTGTGACTAGAGTCTACTGGTCGAAATAAGACATCTACCTCCTACTAATTTTCATATTATTTTCTTGAGTTCCTACTAAATTAAAACATCAAAGGCGTTATTAAAACTTTTTATTAAGACAACAAGCGTACATATAACGTGATAAAATATTTATGCTGTAACGAGGTATGTAATTTCAATTTTAACTTATGTTTAATTGCATTGCACATAAATTCAATAACATCTAACATTGTTACAAGTCAGATTAATTAAAAGTGGATATGTAACAGTCAAAGGCGTCATTCATACATTGTGTGAATTAGTCGCTAAAATAATATAATAAAAGTAATATTTTCTGAACTCAAAAAACAGAAATCCCTTTTGGCACAATACTTACATCTCAAATACTTAATAAGTTAGGCGAAACTGAAAAATTGCAGACCACAACAAAAACATAAAAGGACACCTATTAAATAAAGCTACTACAGAAGTATTGGAATTGATTGTAATAAATGCCAAATAGCTAATAGTTCGACACTGCAAGTCTGCCATCCAATATTTAAAGCGAGCGAACATGGGTCCGCTAATAAACAATTGTTACAATGTTTTTTCCGTAAGTTCAATAAAAGGTACAATAAATAAACCTTATACATAACTGTAACACAATAACAATAGTTGTTTAACTGGCAAGCTATTACAGTTGTAAAGGTACAGGCTGTACCTGCAGCCCAGTGAGTCTTGTGATGGACGATCTTTAGCGAACCGATTGGAAAGTCGCAAGAAAACGATTATCTTCGACCTTTTTTTAATTTTATTAATATTTATAGTTAAACTAGTTTTAAATGTCAACATAAATCGCTGGCCAAGATTATTAGGCATAGGCATAACACTTTGTTCATGAAATCAGTTGTGTACTTGAAAACAGTCCTACGCCGTAACATTTTTTTTTTTGTTATGTAATTATTCTAGCTGTGTGTTGCTGTATTTTTATTAGTGCAATAAACCCATCACTAAACGTGAGAAACATTAAAAAATAGGGAAAAACTGTTTAAAATAATACAATGCTTAACCCACTCGCAGAAGTCTTCAGAGAGCTATGGCTCTCCGATGAGAACAAAAAGACTCAGTATGAGTAAGCTTGAAAATACCAGTTTCACTGAAAACTAGTCGAACATTGTAAAATAAACCGAGTTTGGAATAAATAGAAATAAATGGTTTGGATTTAAATTTAACATTCTCCCAAAAACTGAGAGACGTCATGGGTGCCAATACTTTTGGCCAAGAATGTAATTAAATCGGAATCAGACTATACTAGTTTTAAATTGGGACATTATAATTATTCAATTTCGAGATTCCTAAAATAATACATGATGACTTTATGTAAGACCAGTCTTTTTAAATGAATAAAATACAAAATCATAAAAAAATATTTTTCTGGACAAAGTGCATTTTTTTCTTTTCACTATCACTTAATACTATTTATAAAATGACGATTATAATCATATGATACAGACATTTACAATAAAGCCACGAAAATAGACGAATGGAATGTAGAAGATTAAAATAGTTAGTCTATGTTAAATGCTGTCATATTCCTCATAGTTAAAGTCAGTCGCTGGCGAAGGTCCCAATAAGTCCTGTTGAGGATTAGTCGTCTTTTTTTCACTTTTGGATTTCTTATGTTTATGCTTCTTTTCTTTTTTTTCTGCTTTGTCATTGTAATCTCCTCTATCTTTGTCCTTTGATTTCTTTTTCTTATGTTTTTTCTCCTGTTACAAAAAATAATACGTAAATATATACATAGATCCATAAACATTATATGTTTAAACGCAGGTTGAAAAACATTCTGCTATTACCTTGTCAACAGGTTCTTTAGCTGTGTCTGGATCCTCGCCGCCTTAAACAAAATTAAGAATTTAACACTACAACCCATAATACTTTGCTCGGGTATTATAAATCTTTTAAATTCTCAGTATTATAGTAAAGGTTGAATAATAATACATATTTCACATTTAAACTTTCGTTATCTTATCACTTTGTCTATTGGTGGTACAATCACATTAATACAAGTTCAGTAATTTTTGAGTTTATCGCAAACAGACAGATAGACGCGTTAAGGGACTTTGTTTTATAATATGTAAAGATTCATTGATTCAATGACTAATATTATAGTAGCTAACCTTCAGGCGATCTTCTTGCACTAGTATCACCAGCCCACAGCGGGAAGTCGTTGTCCGATGGTAATTGAATGTCAATATGACGACTGTTTTCAAATATAGGCATACTTCCAATATCTACGCTATCTATATCGACCTTTTCGTCCATTGTAACGCGATTCATCATTTTGTCAAGTTTAATAGTATCTTCCTCTTGATTTGATCTTGACGAAAATTCCGTTGATAACTTTGCCTCCGTTCGAATATCTACTGTAGAAGAAATATCGAAATCCAAGTCTTCCTGATCAATTGTCACTTTGGGATTTGTAATGTTCTCGTCATCGCTGTAATTACAAGACAATTATATTGAAGATATTCACATATTCATCTCTTATCTATATATATAAAAATGACCCCCGTTTTCCGTTGTCACGACTTGGCATGAAAACGGCTTGACCGATTTGGCTGATTTTTTTTTGTTGTGATTGTTATTGTGAGGAGAAGGTTCTTATGGAAAAAAAATTAGGGTAGTGTAGGGTAGAGTAGGGTAGAGTAGGGTAGGGTAGGGTAGAGTAGGGTAGAGTAGTAGGGTAGAGTAGGGTAGAGTAGTAGGGTAGAGTAGGGTAGAGTAGGGAAGAGTAGGGTAGAGTAGTAGGGTAGAGTAGGGTAGAGTTGGGTATAGTAGGGTGGAGTAGGGAAGAGCGGGAGCGAAGCCGCGCGGGCAAAGCTAGTCTATAATATAAAAATGAATCGCTAAATGTGTTGGTAAGCGCAAATCTCGAGAACAGCTGTACCGATTTCGCGAATTCTTTTTTTGTTGTGTTTGTTATTGTAAGAAGGTTTTAATGAAAAAAAATAAAAATAAAATTAGGGTAGTGTAGGGTAGTGTAGGGTAGAGTATGGTAGAGTAGGGCAGAGTAGGGCAGAGTAGGGTAAAACAAGCGATAAAGGAACTTCACGCTGGCGAAGCCGCGGGGGTACAGCTAGTTATACAATACATTTAATAGCGCTCTCCTACCTTTCAGAGTCATAAGTCGCATCCTGATTAGGGCCAGATATTGCTGGAAGGTCTTCCAAAAAGCTACTGTCCAAAGTGCCTGCATAGAACTCGTCTAGACATCCAGATGAGGCCGACACGTTGGCACCGGAAGGCGTACTGTTGCCGCTGAAATACATCAAACAATAAGATAATCGTCTCCAAAAGTGACCAGTTTTTTTTTCTGTGATACTAACTGGTAACTGTATCCTGAATTTGTCACTTGATCAATGCATAGAACCGCCGTATGAAATGAGTTACAATAGAGTAATTTATGGTTTCTTAAAAGCGTGCTGTTACCTGTCTTGTTGGGTCAAACGTTGTGGCGTCATATCCATGCTAACTTGACCTTTAGGTCTTATCAAGTCAGGACTAACATAATGACTTTGTGTGACTTGAGTCGGTGTTTTCAATCCATTGCCGGCTAGTGACTGCGCTACCTATAATAATGATGAAAAATATAGAATAGGTACTTGATATGTAGGACGCAGTCAAATTAGTATTGAGACTTACAAGTGGGTTGACATTTGGGGGCACAATAGGTTTACCGGCGCCAAGCACAATGCTGGGCGAGCGCTCACTAACTTGTCGAGGTTCTGGCTGGCCCGCGCTCTGTCGCCGCTTATTAGCAAGCCGATCAACAAACAGGTTATAGTGGGACTCTTCTGAATTCTGAAAATTAATTGATATTAATACAACACATCAGCCACTGATGTGTGGGTTTTGTTTTGGTTCAGAAACCTTAAAAATACTGGATTTAGTTTTGTTTTTACTGACTAGTAAAAACAAATGTCAAAATGCACATGGAAATTCACGGTTAATTTTCGGTTCGATAGCGAACTGGTTCATTCTTTTAGTTCGTCAGCTCCCGACTCGAACTAGAGAGAAAAAAAAATTGCGATTAGTTTGCGCCGCAACGCTTAGCGTTCGCCGTTTCGTTGAAACGTTTACGTATTACACAGCGTTAGACAATTAAGTCAGTCATATCGAATAAACTAACGAACTATAGAGTGACGGATCTGAGATTAGTTTGCCCGTGGGAGCGCTTCAACAATACAGTTTGTTTGCTAACTACACAAAATAAATTTTTACTAACCTGGAAGTCATCAAGTTCTTTTTCAGTTTCTTCTGCATCTCTCTGGTTTCTCTGTAGTTGTTCCAACAAACTTGTTTTCTGAAGCCGTAAAAATGGCACATTGAGGAATTTGTGGAGTAACCTTAACCCGAAACCATTTCTCATTGAAGACTCAGCATAACGTACTGGTGCGGTCCTAAGAAAGAGAAATAATTGATCAGATCAAGATTTTTTTTTTTTGCGTAATATAATTTTCTTATGTATATCCGTTGATCCCACAAAACGCCAGATTTCCAAAGTGCCAGTTCCCCAAAATGTCATGGTTTGTACACTTGGCTGAAAAATTGAATGTGCTTTATTTTATTTGCATGCTTGAAAAAGACATTTAAGAGGGTTGTATTGATGATATTATATAATTCCATAAATAAACACCGTGTTAATGGCTGCAGATCATATTGTTATCAATATAATGTCACTGCAAAATGCAAAACCTTAGAAAAATTTAATTTCGAGGGGTACTCTGCCGCTCCCCCATAAGAGACCTCCAGTAGTACTGGTAAACACAAAAACCCTCATTGCGCCAGTCTGAATAACCATCCGACACAGATTCCATGGAAACACAATTGGTGTGAGTTAGTCTTTTCCGGCTTCTTGATTCTTGATTCTTTAGGCGACGCTTTATAATATCATCAATAGGTCTAAATATGACCAAAAACAATGGTCACTCTAAATCTGGGCAAAAATAGCAATAACTCTCAATTTACAAGATTTAGGAAATTCTGGGATGCAGACAGTGTAAAGAAGTGTATAATCTATGGTGTAAAGTCTCCGTTTTCCCTGACTTACCATGTCTCCTCAATTTTACTGACTTTTTTTGACCACCTTGAACTTTCCTAATTTTTCCAAGACTTTTTCTGACTTTTGAGAAAGCGGAAACCCTGATTACATTAAAATCCCTACTAATATTATAAATGCGAAAATAACTCTGTCTGTCTGTTACGCTTTCATGCAAAAACTACTGAACGGATTTAGACCAAATTTGGTAGGTAGGTAGAAGAGACACTGGAATAACACATAGGCTACCTATAATTCCACTGCTGAGCACGGGTCTCTGCCTGCGCGGTATAAACTGTAGTCCACGCGGGCGAAGCCGCGGGCGGAAAGCTAGTATATTATAAACTTGACTAAACTTTTCACATTTTAGGAATTTTTCACTATAGAAATGCAAGACTGGAAAAAATAAAGACTGGCTTTTCTTACCTGATAAGTTTAGCATGGTGTAGGGCTTGTTCAATGTGGTGGGGATGAACTTGTCTATGGTGCTGCATGTCACAATGGTTCCCAAGCACCACAACTGGTATATCAGCTGGCACTTGAGACAACTCCTTCACCACATAGTCAAATGTCCTAAAATCAAATGTTATATTGTAGGCTAAATTCAGTATTTCAGCTTCTCTGCCTTCCTGGATTCATATCCAGGAAGGCAGAGAAGAACTCAATTCCATAACTCGGTAAATGTCAGGCTCTTCATATTCAATTACTAAATTAGTCAGGTTTACTTTGGCTCTGGAGTATAACTTATGCTCAATCTTATTAACCAATAACAACATGGGACATTGTTGGTTACTGTGTTGCTATTGGTTATCAAGCTTGAGCTAGTTATATGTCAGGGCCAGAGTAAGACTCTTTGAGAAAAAATCATACATGCCTCATGATTTACATTAAATTAACCTTTCAACCATGATAATTAGAGACACAATAGAAAGACAATGAGTGTGCGAATGCCGGCGTTCGCTTGAGGTTTAATGAATTAATTATTCATGTAAATTAGTTATTCATTAATATACTTACCAAGGTTTTGTTATATCAAGCATCAGGATGACACCATTAGCATTTTTGTATACATCTAAGAATGTGGCATCAAGAACTGGTGTTTCGTAGCCGTCTTCTGAAGCTGCAGCAGCAGACTGGTTTTCCAGTTTTAGGCCCAAAGGTGGTTTCTTCTTTGTGCGACCTTTATCAACTACCTCCCATACTTCTACCTTGAAAATAGAAAAACTTCATTGAAAACCTGTTTAGACAGTTACAATAAAATAACATAGGTAATTTAATCCCATTTTGTTAATTGAGTTGTGTTTTTTGTGCTAATTTGCATATTATTATAATTGTTAAATGAATTTATACATATATTTAGTGGAAGCAGTGTGTCCTACTAGATGTTATGAAATCAAATTTTTATAATCATAAAACAATAAACCTTATACAGTCATTGTCATGGTGTTACTTTGTACTTTCACTCACTTTAACTATGTAATCTGTATTTTTATATGTCCAGTGTATAGGAGCAACTTGTATTTGATCAGTTGGTGCATAGTCTTCGATAAATGGTCCACCTTGAAGACGCTGCAACAGGCACGATTTGCCAACGTTCCTGTCGCCTTTGATCAGTATTTTCACTACAATCAATAAATCGGATTAACCTCGCGTATGAAATATCACTGTAGACGAGACATCATCAGTAACTTACTGTTAAAATGAACTCCTTTCGAAAATTTCTTCTGCAAAGAAGAAGACATAGGCAAGGGGGCTGGACAGCGATCATCGCCGCTTCTTGTTAGTTTTTTGAGAGCAGAAAACATTGTAGAATCTCTTTTTGTCACCTAATAATATGTCATGTAAAAATATTTAAATACATCAACACACTTATCTGCAAGAAAAAGAACCAATATCAGCTGGTGTTGAATAGTAAACTAAAAATACAGGTAAAAAAAACTGTACATCAATACAAAACACTCGATTCGACAAATCGACAGCCAGTGACATTTTTTTTATTAACAAAGGCTAACGTCTTTCAACCTTATTGCTTAGTCTTACGTCTGTCCATTTTTTTCTTCAGTGAGTGCTACCACGAGCTGAATTTATACGAAAGATTAAAAGAGATGAAACTATATAGGGCGTATGGCTTCATCCCTAATATTCTAAAAAGTCAAGGCATCAGACGGAATACGGATGTAAAACATCTAGTGTTTTCATTGCTGGTCTTCATAGAATTTAGCGGCAAATGAAATGTATGTGCTTTTTCAGCAAGTTTTGTTAAAGTACCTAGTCATAGTCTAATTTAAACAACTACTGAAGAGGTCGAGGTCAGTGACTGTAATTCATACATCCGCTAAGAACGGATTTTACGAAACTCAATTGTGGGCCAGTCCTTGTATTTAATGGGACCCAGTAAGTGGCTCTTTTAGCCTACAGCTTACCTGAAACACGGCAGAAACGTCTGGTCCAATCCCACTTAATTGGAACTTTTTGGGTAAAATCTTTTATTTTCCGAAAAAGATAGACCACTAGAATTTACACCTGGTATAAGTACCGGCACAAATCTTGAGAGCTTGGCGTCAGAGTGGGGATCGCTATGCGCATTCTATACAATAGCGAGCTAATCGGCGTCATTGTTAGATACTTGCAGCAAGCGCAGGGAACGAATCACGAGTGGTCTATGACGCTATGGCGAGGCGAGACAATCACTGACGCTCCCCGCCCACGCGTCTCACTTCATACCACTAATTAGGTCCGATATTTGACTTCTGCACAAGTGAAGGTCAGCGCTCAAGATTCGTGCCAGTTCCTATATAAGGGTGCAGGCAATTTGGTTCACCAATACTCTTCCTCATTGTGACTTGAACCTTACATGAGAAACTATTTGAAAGTTATAAAACTAAAAATCATTATCCAAATGTTTGTTTGTACAGTTTAATTATTTACATAACTATAATATTATTATAACTTTATAAACATGCATGCAAAAATGACAACATCACTATACAGTTGCTCAGCACCAACAATTAATCATTTATAGCTCAAAGTTTTACTAATGTGGGTAGGCAGAAACTTTATCTATGCTAAGCTGAGATTCTCACTGGCCCTATTGCCAGTGTGTTGTTTTTTATCAATGTTATTAGTTTGTCTAATCTCATCAAATAGGTTTCTAATGTATACAATTCAAGAATGATGAGTATGCCTAATTATGTTTGATATTATTTCCTTAGTGCTCTTTCGCATTTATGATTCTTAATTTTATTTTCCATTTTATCTTGATTCAAAAATGGCAAATTGCCAGTTTCCCTCTTCTTCTGTCATGTCCTCCAACAAATTTTGTTTGACTGAATTCTTGTACTCTATATTAGCATTTTATTTTATAGTTTCTGATATTGCTTCTCTCATTTGTTAATGTCTCTTTCAATAAATCTTATTAGTGTTTGGGTGCTGAGCCATTCTAAATAATAGGTACACTGTAGTTTTACTATAAATATCAACTTAGTCCCACTTAGATTTCTTCTTTTCAAAATACTCTTTTCCATCTTGATCTACAGTAGCATAGTATCCCATTGATTCATATTTTGTCCTCATATATGCCATATAGCCAAGGGCAAAAGTAAAACATGCGGCTCCTATGGTCATGATAACAATATTCTGAAACAAAAATATAAACCAATATATGATAAACTACATTCAATGGTGATTTTATTACCAAGAGTTTTAAATTGTCTCATTTTAAGTTGCTTAATTCATTACACCCCAAGCGAAACCTGAAACGAGTTTGCATTGTCTTTGTCTTTCTATTGTGTTAAAATGAGAATCAAATAGAATATTTGTTGTTTAGGTAGTATTATTACAATGATTAACTCTTCAGATACCGTCAATTAGAGGCACAATAGTAAGACAATAGATGCGCAGCCACCGGTGGTCGCTTGGGGATTCATGAATTAATCTATCTAAAACAGCACTACAATATACATAAAATATGAAAAGTCTAGTTTTGAAAAAATGTGTTATGGTGTTATTTCATATTTACTGTTAGTTATTTCTGTTATTATTGTATATTTTGTAGTGTTAAATTAACAATCTGTATATTGATAGTGTATTGCTGATAATTTTTAGTAATTTGAATGTTCAGCAAGACTTATTTTTATGTCAATTATAGAATTTTAGTTTTGCTATGATACCGTCAATTAGAGACACAATAGTAAGACAATAGATGCGCGAACGCTGGCGATCGCTTGGGGATTCATAAATTAGTGTGTCATGTATTTGGATCTATTTCATATATTTCTTAAAAAATATATATTGCTTTATTCTATTGTATTAAATTGTTATATAAATAGTTTATAGGTTATATTATAAATAATTCAACTTACAGGCTTCGCATAAAGCTCAAAATTGATAACTCGGAATGCTGTCGTTGATCTCATCGACCGAATTCCATCTCCAGGCTTTTGTTCTTGATTTTTTGGCTCCATGATGAGATAAATAAGTAGATTAAGCTCTACAAAAATATCTGTAGGAAACCCTGGTACTATTTGAAGGGATTTTGATAATGAAAGGTGTCTAAACCATCGTTTGTTATTATTTCAGAAAGCTTAATATTTCCCTTTGTAACTTGTTGCTACGCTTGTTTCTAATACACCGCCACACAGTTGATTATATTCAATATGAACTGCGTATAATCATCACAGAGTACTTTTTAGCTGAAAAACAAGGACGATAGCCAGATTACGAAACCTTTCTTTTGATGTTATCTGTAATCTGGTTATCATTTTGATTTTTGACATTAGTAATTTCGTATTTGACATTGACACTGATTTCGTATTTGACATTGACACTGACGTAACAATTTTTTTCGTTAATGTTTTTGGCTTAGGATACTAAGTCTTTTAAGCAAAGCATCCTATGAATATTTGATTTGTTTATTAGAATATGGATGTACTGTCTTAATCAACTATATCTAAAACTTACACTTATTTGATTTATTACATACATATAATGAAATTTTAAAGTCATAAACATCGGTTGTTTATGGCTTTAACCCTTCAGATACCGTCAATTAGAGACACAATAGTAAGACAATAGATGCGCGGCCACCGGTGGTCGCTTGGGGATTCATGAATTAAAAGGTAATCCAGTTACAGTTTAGCCTCTATTTACGTAAATGATTTGAAATTAGCAGTGAGTCGCCAACAGCAAAAGTATCTGCGTGTGTACGATACTAAATGCGGGTTACATCTCAAAAAGCTTTTGTTCATTTAATATTTTGTCTATTAATTGGAGAGGAATTAGAAAAGAAAAGGAGACGCCAACTGGACTCTATGGTTTATGGCTACCTAAGGCAATTGGTTGTCAAAAAAGATAATTATTCTCTGAATAATCTGAAAATGTTAGCTATTATTCTGTAATTACTTGTTAAGTTTCAATATTTTTCAATTTTATGTTATTGTGAAGTTTAATTCTTTGTATAATGGAGTCTGATTCCGCACTTCACGCCGATGTTCCTGATGGCGCGGAAGTGTTGCCTCTAGAAGAACAAGAACAGCAAGCTGGAGATGCCGTCGATGCTTCTGATAGTAATGTTACGAGTAATGAAGAAGCCGCTGCCGCTGAAGTGTCAGGTAATCTTTCATTTGGAGTAGCAATTTAGTTAAATACATAGTCAATTAACTGGAAGTTATAGTCTAATCACCAAAGTTTGTATTTTGGTGTTTGTGCTGCCATTTCATGACTATGTGGTAATGCTATCTAGCTAGGCTACTAATTATAGCCTCAGTGAATATTCACGCTTTAAATACGTTCGTCATATTCTAATAAGATTATGTTGTGGCAGCGAATGGTGGGCCTACCAGCAGCAGTGATGCCTTGGACATTGATGCGGTTGCACAGCTACCTGAAGGCGAAGATCAACAGGCTGAACAAGGTTCTTAAAGATTTACATACTTTTTCTATTCCATTCACCAATATTTTTGTTTGAGCGAGTACATGATGCTGAAAAGCATGCTATGACTTAATATGTATTTTAAAAGATGCTATATAAACAGGTATTTAAACTAGAAATTGAAATATGTTATAAAATTTAGTTCTGATTAGGATTTAGATAAATATGCAATAAAAGAAAGATATTCTTATTAGGTATAGGTAAGATGGGCTGTTATCCGCAACTCCACGAGTAAGGCGCGTATTTTGCGTACGATATTCTTATTAAATTCCATTATTAAAAAATATGTTCAAATTTTTTACCTACATTATAGATATTCATGTTCTTTTTTAAGGTAAATTTTCATAATTTTGGGTTCCTTAAAAAATTCTTCTTATAAGAACATACTGCATAGTATTTTTAATGTTTGTATGTTGTTTCATGTTGTTAAAGTTATTGTCAACTAGCTGCTCCTAGCGGCTTCATCAGCGTGATAGCAGAAAATTATCCCAAGGTAACATACTTCCGGGATAGTAAAGTATCCTATGTCCAATTCCAGGACATGGTCTATCTGTGTACCAAGTTTCATCAAAATCGGTTATGCCACTTAGGCGTGAAGACATAACAAACAAACAAACTCACTTTTGCTTTTATATTATTAGTAAGAATTTCCATCTCAGTAACAAGCTGAGATGAAAATTCTTGTGGTGTTTGGTGAGTGGTGGAAATTCTGTCATAATGTTTTCTCTCTAGGTGTTGAGCAGGTTATAAAATATATTATAACACTAACAACTGAGTGGTTTATGAGGTATCCTTTATCTTATTGTAGCAAACCCTGAAGCTGAAGCAGAGGAAGAAATGGACATTGATGACACTACCACAGGAACGGTTGCAGATGAGTCAGCCTACATTGGAGATAACTGCCTGTCTACACCTGTGAGAAATTATTTAATTTGTTTTTATCAGAATTGACAGTGCTCAATAGTTTTACAATTTGTAATTTGTATGATTCCTATACCAGCAAACACTTTCTTTTGATTTGTTCAGGATACAGAGAGCCAACTAGATCCAATGATGAAAGAACAAAGCTTGGATGAGGCTGAAAGCCTAGCAGAAGCTGCTGAGGAGTCTCCAGATCAGTCAATCAGCTCAGCGATGCCCACTGACAGTGGCGTTGGTGAGGGGGATGGTGCTCCACTTGTGCAAGATGGTATAAATTTACTTTCTGTTTCTGGTAAAAATATGAGATTTAAAAATAGCTTTTAGATAAAATGAAACATGTTGGAATTGCAGATGAATCTAGTACAATGGATGAAGATATGGGTGGTGGTGAGGGGGTTGCAAGTAGTGATGATGTGAATGACATCAGTAGTGCAGCACAAGACGTTCTCAGCACTGGTATTAGGTAAATTAAAAGAATTCCAATTAAGTTATTATTTAGTTAATATTCCAATTAAGTAAGACATTATTAAATTTTGTCATTTTGCTTCAGTTCAAGTACAGCAGAGAGTGGCGCTGATATTTCAAGCAGTGGTCAAACAGAGACTCCTCTTATTTCCTCAACTGCCAATGGCCCTGCAATACTACACTCATTCTCTCTTGCACCTCAACAGCTTCAGCCCAATGAGTTAGTATTACATTTATGCAGTAATATAATTTTCTGGTTGATACTCTTTATAAACAAAATAGCTTCTTTGAACAACAAAAAGCTTCTTTGAAAAGCACTGAAGTAGATGAGTATGTGAATGTTTATTGTAGTTTTGTGATTTAGGTTCAGCGATGCAGACACGTCCGAAATGGAAGGTGCAGCTGACACAATGCCAACTGTCAGTGAGTCAATGCCATTGCTCACAATGACAGCAAATGGTTCTGCACTACTCTCTCCTACTTTGCCAGGTAATATATTTTTGCAATAGCCGATTTTACTCAACTCTCTGAGTCACTTTGTCTAATTTGCTCTAAGTTTACTGACTGCAAGATAATGAATACAAAAATAAAATACACACTTTATATTTTTAAATGAAATATGTATGACCTATAAAATAAATAAGTTATGCCTTATTTGGAATATTGGCTTAATATTTGAAAGTTTGTTAGACTCGTCTCATAAATAGGTATTATTTATTAGTGTTTCGTTTTGTTATTTGTATAAAATATTACATTTGGTTGTCTCAGGAGAAGAAGGCGGCGCGCGCGTATCTTCATCAGTGGCTGTGGAGGGTGTTGAAGGGGCAGGCGAAGGCGAAGGCGCGGTGAGCAGCTCGGTGGCGGCGGCAAGCAACGCCGCGCCACCGCTGCCGCCCAGCGACGCCGCGCACGCGCTGGCCACGCTCGCCAGCGCAGCACTGCACCATCAACACGAACAGGTACCCGCAACATGTTGGAGACGGGTCAGGCGAGGGCGAGGCGTTTTTATGAATTTCTCAGTAGTGTCCGATCGACCAACTAGATTTCACTACCAAAATCGAAACCGAATTTCGGCTTTAGTCTCGGTTAAAGCCTAAAACAACCATGTGAGGACAAGTGTTTGTAGAGGAAAAAAAAACTGAGCAATTGCAAGTTGCGCTCGCGCACTGAGGGTTCCGTGCAAACTGCGTACACGCGCTAGAGGCGTATCTCGTAGTCACGTATCTTCTTCTGTTTTAATTATTTCAATGATAAATAAGGTGCAATTTAACATGTCTGATCGCAACATAAAACCTCTTGAATTTAGATTCGTTTTAGCCATAGTTTTTGCATTACATCCATCAGCCGCAACTGATACTAAGCCGAAATTCTTTTTTTTTTATTGAAACCAAATCGTAATTGTTTATTCATTGAAACTAAGCCGAAATTCTTTTTTTTTTTTGTCGAAACTAGGTCGAAACTGAAAATTCGGTCGGACATAAGGTCGCCTGACCTCAGGTCGGCTAAGGTGATCTGAGGTTATGATTATTGCTATGTATAGTATATGGCAAATGTTCTGCATAAAATTTGGTTGATAATATTGTTGAATGTAGTGAGTCTTGTAAAGATTGTGATTATCTTCTTTTATAGGCCGAGTCGGAGGAGCCAAAGGTGCCTGATGAAGATGCCTGGTACACCGTCGGGATCGTGAAGGGGAACTCTTTTACGGTAATTGTTGCCTTTTAATATATTTTCGGCCGTAAAATAAAAAAAAACTTTGGCATTTACTGGATGTAATACTATTAGTTTTCATGTTTCTTACCACTAACTATTTTATTTCAATTCTAGGTCCAGAATTACATTTCTGATCCAAACGTAGACCTATCCAATTTGTCTCTGGACAATCTGCCGGACCTGACCGGTCTGCCTACAACGGCGCTTGAACATGGCACGGCATACAAATTCAGGATTGCAGCCATTAATTCCTGTGGGCGCGGCGAGTATAGTGAAGTGAGTACAAGCTTTTTTTGTGACAAAATCATTTGTTATATAACCTTCGTCTTAGGAGAACTACAGACTAAAACTCTTGAATCAGAGGACCAGAGTACATTTGTGGATTCGCGCGCACCCTCGGCATGCTAATGCTCAGCGGGTGCCTCCACCTAGTGCAGCCGCGTCCACTACAACACAACTACAATCTTACCCACTTATCTGATAAAACTTTTCTTTTTTCATAGGAATCAGCATTTAAGACCTGTTTACCTGGTTTTCCTGGCGCACCCTCAGCCATCAAAATATCAAAGTCAGTGGAGGGCGCACATTTGTCGTGGGAACCGCCACAAGTGGCCGCGGAAGGAATATTTGAATACTCAGTATATCTAGCTGTACGATCTACTACACCATCAAAGGTAATTTGCTAGTATTATTTCATCATCATCATCACCATATCAGCCGAAAGATGTCCACTGTTGGACATAGGCCTTCCCCCAAGGCGTCGCCACAACGACCGGTCCTATGCGTCATGCATCCATCGTCGCGTTGGAAGGCCTCCAACAAGGTGGACCGATGACCTGGTCAGGGTCGCGGGAATCCGATGGATGCGTGACGCACAGTTTTATTTGCTGTTTCCAAAAAAGTGACAGATCATAAGATGTTCTTAGGTGTGATTTTATTAACTAGGCCCTAAAAACGGAGTGTTCTAAATACGGATTACTCGGATCTAGCTAAAAAAAGCAGCACTATATCCAACAATTTTTACAGCATGATCTTCTAGTAAGGCAATGATAGGTACATTTTGGTTACATTCGTTGAACGCCAGAGCACAGATCCTCGCGAGACACAATGGCTTTTTAATTGTGTCTTTTACAGTATATTTATAAATATTGTAATATTGGTGTACATTAAAGTGTATATAAATTAATTAATTATTTGGATTAATTTTAAAACTTATTGCTGCTGTTGACTTAAGAATGTTAAAATTAGCTGTCAAACGACAGTTACTAACTTGTATTCTACTTTATTCCTAGGAGCCCACAAAATCACAATTGGCGTTCGTACGAGTATATTGCGGCAAGGCGAACACGTGCGTGGTACCGCAGGCTTCCCTCAGCGCCGCGCACGTGGACTCGTCCACTAAGCCAGCCATCATATTCCGCATCGCTGCACGAAACGAGAAAGGATACGGGCCAGCTACTCAAGTCAGGTGGTTGCAAGGTATGTCTCAAAATGTTTCTCCTAGAAATGACTATATTTTTATAATCAATTTTGTTATAAGGTTCTACTTTATTAGTCCCGGTCTCTTTGGATGAATCTCAATCTTAGGGTGTTTTAAGCTGCATCCGTTTATAAAGAAAGCTGTCCCAATCTAGTTAGAAAAAGGGTAAGCTGATGTTCAGGACTATGTGATTGAAAAAATACCTAAGATATATGAGTGTGGTTTTGGTCACAGAAGATACGCTATTAATCGGAGTTATATTTACTCCTGAAAATGATTCATGAAACATTGTAAAAAGTGCGTTGAACTCTTCAAAAATAATGTCTGTTAGGATCGCCACGTATATGAAGATATGCAGCACAGTCCTTTTGTCATTGCCAAACAAATATCGACCTTTCTCCATTTGAAACAAAGTTGAACAAAATAAATACCTAATTAGGCTCAAAAACTCAGGCTTTTTACTAGGAAATCATTAAATAACCTGTCCAGGTCTAGGTGGCGCGAGAGGGAGTGTCAAACTTGCACCGACTGAAACGAGTTGCCATGATTAAACTAGTGTTGCAACCTAAATTATGTTGTTTAGATTTCGAATGTGGGACAGTTTTTCGGTAGTTCAATAAGAGGTTTGCTATGCAGATCTTGGAGGGTCCCCAAGCTTGCAGGTATGCCCCACATAGCCCTTCAGCAGCTACGCTAGTGGGTGTTTCATGTTTCAATGAATTCATTAATTAATCTTGTCATCAAGTTCTGAACTAGGAGTAAGTTTCTAAAACATTAACCAACAAAAACGTCCTTACGTATAATTTGCGTGTAGGAGCGGCGAAGCGTCTTCTCCAGCAGTCTGCCACCGTTCCGTCCGCGTTACCAAGGCCAATTTTTTGCAGTTTCATATCTATTTCAAGAGTACAGGTTTAAGCTTATCATAGGCATGTTAGCTGCTTGCAAATTATTATTAAGTGCTAACAAGTGCGAGTCTTGCGGCAGTGCTTTAGAAATTGGTAGGTTCTTCTATTCGGTGAAGTTAGCCGTGCTTTCAGAGTGCGCGTATAAACGTTTGCACAACCATATGTACACTACAGGTACTGTTGCAAAAAAACAAAAGAATAACAGAGGCGGAGAGAGCGGCTCCAAGAACTCGCCGCCCGCGCACTCCACCGCGGATTAGCTGCGCGGGCTGCAGTCGTCGGGCGTCGTCGGTAAGCTTCGTAGATAGTCGTTGTAAATGTACACAGTTTCCCGGATTATTTTATGTTCATTATTTATTACAATCACGTGTCGATACTGCATAATGCGCGCCGCGAATATATATTTTAATATTATGTTTTCGTTCATTTGTATTGTTTTTGTTTTTGGTGGACCCAGGACTAATAAAGTAGGATCTTGTATTCTTTTATAATTTATTTATTTTATTTTAATTAGAACAAGCAATACTCTCTGATGCGAATATTGTAAGGAATGTACTTTCTAGAATGTTGTAGCTTAGGAGTAGAATAAAAAACATTGAAATATTTATCTAAATTCTGATAAAGAGGACCTTTCATACTTGTTTTTTATTTTCAAGAGGGTAGAGGACTTTGTTATCTTTTGATGTAAAACCCTGCATCCTTATAGACTCGTTTGGAATTGATGTTGTTTCTTTTGTTTTGGCAGTGCACCAACTTATATTATGTTGAAAAATTAAGTTTTTAAGAGATAACTTGGTGATTTTTTAATGTTTAATTGAAAATTAGTGCTGTTGTGAATTCAATGAAGAAACATTTCTTTTCAATGTCCATAATAAAGACAACGTCTATAAGCACGACATTATTTTAGCGACATGTTTCCGAGTTGCAGACAACATGATAAAGTTTTGTATTTGTCGTAAACAAACATGCAACATTGTTTGGACAACAATTAGTGGAAAAATGTTTGTTCAAAGATTTTGTTGTTTTTATGTACCAGTGTGACCAGCAATTGTACTTCTATTGCTATATTTGCTATCGTTGTACTATTTAATGAATTAATAAGTGTAGTTATAATATGCATAATCAGCCTTATAATGTTTTCACTGCTGGAACTCAGACCTCCAGGAGTGGGAATAATAAAAGGGAATAAATAAGTCCACTGGATAAACATGACAGCCTCCAGCTGTCGCTTAGTAAAATAACATGTTCTTGTTTCTGTTGGATATTTGGCTTTGTACTTATTGCACACAGATTAAAAAAATAATACATATTTATAAATCGATTTGATTAACTAGACAATATTACTATTATATTAACATATCCATATTATTTTACAAATATGAGGATATTTATTTTTTCAATTAATTAATAATGGTTACGATACTAATTACGGTTGGCGCAGTAGCCGCGTGAACGGGTGCTGCGCACTGAGTAATGGGTTCGATTCCCGCATTAAACAAATATGGCGTACAGATAGTTGTTTCGGGTCTGGTTATTTGTGCGTGTATAAATGTTTGTAAATGCACCTGACCCGTTACGATCGACCCAAGATCGAGGATATAGCATTTTTTTTTAGTTAAGCACTTTTTTTTTATATTTTAAATAGGAAGATGACGTACAATTGTAGTGTTTTGTTATCCGTGAATGTATGAAAGCTATCATTTTTAAATACAAAAATGCCTGATATAAGGATATGTTTTTTCAGATATAAAATCTACAGGCGTGAAGAGGACCGGCGAAGGCAGATTACCGGGTGCTTCACCTTCCAAACAACCTAAACAAATGTTGCACTAAGTGTTGAGTTTGAGACATTTTTAGACGTTTAATATAGACCAATACATTAGTTTGTACAGGACCGCAGATAAATTCAACAAGTTTTATTTAAATCGAGGTTAGTACCTAACTAACATGTTATTTTAGCGTAAGTCACCATTGAGAGTGAAATCTCATTAAATCGATTTTATAAACACAATTATTTCACCTACCAACCCTTGTACACATTTGAGTTTGCCGCTTTCCTCTAGCTAGTATTAATAATGTTGATTGTAAACTATAATTTTATGGACTCGTTACCGTTGCCACGTCAGGCGGTAATAATAGACTGATTGATGTATATGACGCAATGAGATGGATTGCTAAATATGGAAATGTTATACACATATCTGTGGAATATAAATGTGGAAATAATGACTTTATTTTTTTAATCGTCCCAGGATTTATTTATACCTAAAAGATTTGGAAAAGATGAAATAGGTTTCTTGAGCCAATTTCACCACACACTAATTTGTTTCTAAAATGAATTATAGTTGATAATTTGAGATATCTATACTTGTTCAAGTGTAGTGAAATTGGCTGTTAAGGATAAAAAATATACACGAATTCCATTTGGCTTTTAATACTTAATTACATATTATTGAGTACACTATACATTTGTTTCATTGCTATAAAATGCTATCTATTCAAAACTCCGGTAGGCATTCCAAAAGAAAATAAAAATACAAATTATCATTATTATTATTATTTATACCTTTCGTTTTATAGAAAATTTCCTATATTCAAGATATTTGCGTTTTATCATGATATTAAAGCAGTATCACTAGATTTATTATTTGGACAAGTTATAATTTTTTTATTGTGATATAGGTTCACTTGACACTTGTAGACAGTGTAGAACCTTGGTTACTGAAAAGAAAAACATCAGATTATTATCAAATTGATATGTAACACGGCTAATAGTAAATATTAGAAGCAATAAAATAGTGCCTTACCAATGAAGTAGTTCCAAAGAGTTTGTACCATCCTATGACGATATTAGAGAGGTTTAGATCATCGAGCATAATCTGCGCCACGCCCATGAATACCTTTTTACCTTCTATACGTCCATAGTCGCCCCATACTGTCACCTGTAAGTTTAAAACAATTTTTTTACTACTCTAAAGATTAATTTCTAAATAATATAGAGGACAATAGAGGTAGAGTAAAAATGAGTAATTATGTACGATTATCGCCATGTTGTGACGTCATAGCTGTCAAATCAAATCGGGTAGGATGAGCAAAACAAGCTTTATTTACGAATCAAGAACGAAAAAAGTTTTATCAGAATTTAGTACTTTAATTCTGTTCACCTCTACATTACCGTGTGAAATTGTCTGAGTAGTGGCGAATGGAAGACGGCTAAGTGTTGCCAACAATGAAAATAAAAAAGAAAACAGTTTTTTTTTTATTTCAACTAATTGTGACTTAAATAACTTATTTATCTAATTTAGATTAAACCATCCCTAACGTTATTTCTTCAGTTAGATTTAACGAACACAAAATAAAGTAAAAAAAAACTTATTGATACACAACTAAATTTCCTTTTCACACCTTTGAAAAATAGTTTTCAAGTAACATTTGACAGACTCTTCTTTCCTCTTTGTCTTTCCTATTCTTATTTAAAACGCATTGGAAAAACGACCGCGCGCGAGTGCATCGAGCTTAGTCAACAATGTTTTAAAAGACTTGAACAAATATTTTTTTTAGATGGAAAATCATCCAACGACATCTCTCGCTCTTGGTCGGTGCGCGAATGTGTGTCAGATTTTACCGACTAAAACCTACTCCCATGTTCCTTCGTTGCCTTGCATTTTAGAGCCCCGGGATTTCCTTTCAGAAACGAACCCATGTCCCTAGTCTTCGATCCTGCTGGACCCCTACGATTTTGCTGACATCTCCTGGAGCCGCGCGTGGAACAATATGCGTCATCGACTGCTTGGGCTTCGGTCCGGATGGTTACCAGACGGTCGGACGGTGAGCTACCCATTGCTCGCCGTCCGCAAGCCCGTGCCTGGGATCCCGAATCCGATTTCCGGCCACCGTAGGCGTAGCGTTTCTACTTCGCAGAAGGAGGCGACTGCCTGACACTCCTCTCCGCTCTGGACCATAACCTGTACCAAGGCCCGGCGCGAGAGATCGCTGTCCATGATTGCACCCACGAAGACAGGGCGGTGCTCTGTCCAAGCGGGGCACGCCTCTACCGGTATGTTCTACCGAGCCCTCCGGGTGGTCCACGCAATGGTGACACCCAGGCGTTTCTTCCGCACAAATCCGCTGCAGGTACATCCCGAACTTACCATGCCAGGTTACCTGCGTCATGCGGATGATATCAGTCAAATATCATTCGCCAGATTGTCATGATCACCTTTCACGACGTGTGTTGATCTGAACGACACGACGGCGTCCGGCGGAATTGAATTTTCTGAGCTTTTTCACGGCATGGAAGAAAAGTACCTAGGTGGTCGATTTCGCAAGTCAATATGTCAGCAATACGGATTATTTGTGAGAAACCGTGACATGTACTGGCACATCACAGCACTTGGCGCATTTGCGAAAATATTTGGATTAGTTATTTCCGCTATGCAAAAGTAACTTAACGCTCATAAGTATAGGTAGACTGGTAGGAAATGCCCAATGCATTAAGTCCACGTCTGCACTTTTGTCTGCATAAAGAAATATGTAAAAAAAA
Organism: Mythimna lalbum; assembly: GCA_949319445.1. NCBI lineage: Eukaryota > Metazoa > Arthropoda > Insecta > Lepidoptera > Noctuidae > Mythimna > Mythimna lalbum. The sequence continues at coordinate 14,424,227 of OX439346.1, read as the reverse complement.
GTGTATATTTTGCACTAGTATTGCGAAAATTTTGATAAATATACCAACTGAAGTGAACTGAATTAAAAAAAAATGGTAAGTGTTTATACAAGCTCACCTGTAATACGCAACCTTTGAAGTTTTCTCTAAAGGTAAGCGTTTGTTGGTAAAGTGGGTCGAGTGTTCGGCGAGCCGTGCTCGTCTTAGCTTTGGCGATACAGCGCTTGCCGCTCACTAGGTACACTTTAATGTATGGCGCGGGCAGGGTTCGTCTGCCTGGCTGGGATACCAGTCCTCGGGCTCGGATTACCTCCACCTGAAACAACACCAAGTATCTTCACAACTCAAGGAACACTGGATGAAACCTGGGTAGGTATATCTAACTGGTGACACTTGTTCTGATTACTTGAAGACTGGGTTGACTTGTACCATTGGCCCGGTACGACATGAAATACTTCGAACGGACGCCTCTTCGCCCCGTTACACAACACACCCTGACCCAGAACAACTATTTGTAGGCCATACAAATATTTGTTCGGTGCGGGAATCGAACCCGCGATACGCTGCAAAGCAGCCAATCGGTCAAACACTAAGCCAACCTGCCATCAAACTGACGACTGATCTAAAAGATCTAGAAGTATGCTGTAAGTTGTGCAACAGTACCTATTAATAACGCTATATTCTTTTAGTTATTTGTCTAGATCCTATAGAATATTTCTTGTTAACATAAATTGTTTTTTTTTTTAATTTCAACAGAATCAAGCATTAACCTCAAGGAATCCTTTCTGGTAACACATAGACAGTTGAACGTCGCCCTGCGTGGGCGCCCCGAGCAACTGTCTCCCGACCAGTTGTCCTGGACCTAAGCCGTCGATGAAGTCCGATAAGCCTCCGCCGTCCGAGCCAGAGCCTCTCATACCAGGAGACCATCTAAAACAGGTATCATGTTAGTTTATTTACGTAACTTACTATCAACTAGACGGAAAGAACTGATGATATCCATTATCTGCAAAGCGGTTTCCTACACCCCACCACTGGATTTGGGTGCTTCGATTTTGGCACAAAGTAATAATTTTACTATAAGCAATACCTAATTTATAAATTGATAATTTCAAAGTGTAATGAATTAAAATCAATTCACAAAAATGATTAAGTAGTTATTGAAATAAATGCAGTTTAGTGATTGAAAATAGTTTAAAATAAGGTGTATGTAGGTATCACATAAAAGGTAAATGTAATGTAATAATAAAAATGTTGACCAGACCTTTTAGCCACTACCAAAGGAATAGTTATAAAAAAATAAAATACAACATTTACAACATTGATACAATAGTGAAGAAGAGGGCGGTAGTCGTTCGGATGCATCGATTGGTAAAGTTAGGCAGAGCACGTGGATCCAGGAACTAGGTTCTATTAGTATCAAGACATCTAACTAGTAGATGTAATTGTGTAAAGGTGCAAGAAACGCTAGAGAATGGTCTGCATCTATGTAGATAAGTAGTAGATTTAATAGTGAATTAAAGATTAAGTCTATGAAGGTAATGTTTAAGAAAATAATAGTAATGAAGTTCGGTAAACAATCCATTTCTATTCTAACTTCGTATCAGTCTATCTACAATTTTATTTCTTTTATTTCAAATCTGTGATGTTTTATGTTTGTAGTTGACCATAACCAACACCACAACCAACCTTTTCTCTTCATATATCTTCTCCCTTCATTGTCAGTGAAGAAACCGGTATGTGTTAGCTTTGAGTCACCCTATACACGTAACGTAACGGAATATGGAAAATGACTAGTGATTATTCCGGTGAGACATGCATGATTGTTAATGTAGGTATGTGTGTACATCGATCAGACAAAACTTTGTGTAACTGACCAAAAAAATAGTGCATACATCATAGGCTTTCAGGCAACATGTATCATTCAATCACAATCGTGCATCATGAATGCAGGAACGCTTCGTTCTCGACCGACGTCTTCGTCTCCCGCCGCCATGGGACTGGAAATGTAACAAACGTCGGACACGGAGGGCGTGAACACACCGGATATATAATAATATGTAGCTGTTTCATGTTACCTACTTAACGAGAGGGTGCGATGCCTATGCGAGAGAAGACACGTGCGTGCTGAACAGAAAAGATGAGTGAAACACCAATATAACTGGAATCATGCTTTGACAAGACGAAAGGCACACAGAGAGGGGCAAAGTATGTAGAAGACGAGCAACATCGAGGCGCACATATAAAAATGGAAGTCTGCAGGCAGCTGGCGAACTGCGGCTCAAAACGGAGCGGCCGAAGGCGACTTACGAGGATCCCTCCGAGCTAGATATGGACACGAGGCTGGTGGCGCACACCTCGTGCGAGCGCTTGAAGGCGGTGGTGGTGGTGCCGGAGCGCTTGCGCCGCGCGCCGCCGCCCTCCGTGCGGGACGCGCGCGCTAATACACCCGCAACATACATTTATTACCCGTTGAAAAGCACATTACACTACTTAGTTTGGATGTCATACCTTTGCGAAATATTGCATTTATTTTGAATAACGGAGCTTGTAACAATTTCAAACCTGAAGGAATGTTTAGTTTTTCATTATGGATTATGGCTACAAGTTATTTCACATAGGTATATAATTTAATATTTTGTGAGTTCCCGTAGTGTATTTCATTTTCCAGTAGCAAATATTGATCGAGCTAAGTGCGGTTATTTACATAGAAATTTATCATTAAAGTAGGTATATCAAAATTTCTGGATGGCCAATCAATGTAACTTAGACATTAATAATATGAATAGAGAGAAAACTGGTACAGATCTATGGGGTTGGGTTAAAACTAAATCTTGAGCGTTATAAGTGTACAATATAACTAGTTTCGTATCACAAGATTTGATGAAACTGTAAACACTCAAATGATTTGAGTTGGTCGTTTTCCGAACAACGATTTCTACTGCAACAAGTAGATATATCATCTGGAGCGTTATCAAGTGTAGATACTTTCTCTGGGGATACACATATTTGTGACAATCTGCTTCCATTTTATTAAAATAAAAACATTTACCAAATAAAGCTCTACATTAGCTGACTTACATAAGCGAACATTGCACATTTATTTGTTTCATGACTAACATGCTGTATTTTATAATTAACCATATTAAATATGTTAATGCAGATGGCCTCTCTGTCGTTTCTCGGAGACCTTCTTAACATGGACCAGTAATACGCGAGTGAGCTACCGCCCTGGGCGTGTGCACTATTGTGTCAATGTCGACAGTGCCGAGCACCGCGAACCTGTCTTCGTCGTTCTCGCTTGAGGCTGAAGAGGCCCGTGACACTCCTCCCATGCCACCTCGCATTTCAGGCCCCACTTCCTCGCTCCGTTGCACCGTAAACGAATTTTTTCCACGTTTACCAAAACCTAACCTCCGTTTTCGTCCTGCGATTATCGTACCAACACTTGAATTGTTTACTAAATTAAAATAAATATAAACCTTTGTTAACATTCAAAGGCCCAAAAAGCATTTCAAAGTCAGTTAATACCAAGTCATTATGATTGAATTCACCTGTTGCTGACAATTGCGAAGTGGAATTGCTCTTCTTGCCCATACCAGGACCGAAGTAGTCTCGAGGTTCCGCCTTCAGAAGTACATCGTCAGTGGCGGGTTCCAGCTCGCCCGCCCCACCCAGAGCAGTGTCGCTGAGGCTGCCGTCTTTGGTAAAAGTTACACCTTATTTTTAAATGTTAGTTTTAAGTTTCAAACCACCTTTATAATATATATAAATTACCTGCTTTTTCATCTGGCGGCACATCTGCGTTGCTCAGACTTCGAGTAAATTGTCCGCGGCGCGACTCTCGTCTCTCCAGAGGCTGTTGTTGTTGACTACCGCCATTGCTGCGTCCGTTCTCTCGTCCACCGTAGTCATTACTGCGCTTAGAATTCCGTCGGTGCGCAGGTTTTTCACGTTTTTTCGATTGTTTTTTATAAAGGGTTATATCACGTCGTTGATATTGTGGTTCAGGTGCCGCCGGATGCGTCGGTTCAGGCGTAGCGCAGGCAGCCGGTTCGTCCAAGGTGGAGGGTTCCGTCGCCGCGTCATGAATGTTTTGATGAATGTCATCAAGTGGCAGGTGTGATGCGACGGGAGTGAGCGCACGACGGGGCGAGCCGAGGTTCGGGGGAGAAAGAGCAACAGACAAAGAATTAGCCATAATACTAAATTCTCGATCTAGATGATATGTCGCTGCTATAGAATACGACCGGGTGCGAGCTTTCTTAATAATGGAAGGCAAAGGTTTTTTGAAAGAGAAATCGATACTGGACTGCGGGGAAAGGGAGTTGGGTGAACGATATTCTTGGAAGGTGGGAACTTCGTTTATACTAACAGTGTTACCGTTCTTCTTTTTATCGTCAGCTTTGGACTCTGAAGGCGAAGTATTTTTTGAAGTTATACTCATTCTCTTAAACATGTTTTTTATTTGATCGGGTGTTGATAAATCTTGAGGTGAACTTGAACGTGAGCTTTTCAGTATCACCAATGAATCGGAATTTCGCCTTCGCTCGATTTTAGTTTCATCTACTTTCCCCGGTATGTCAGCTTTGGGGCTTTTAGATACTTCTTTAATTTTATTAACTTCCAAAGGTTTCGTCTGATTAGGACTTTTTTGATCATAATTGGTTTTCAAATCGAGTGATAGTAGTTTTTTTCGACTAATTTGAGATACAATGGGATTAAACTCAGTAAAGTTTAGAGATTGACGAGAATCAGATGCTTCGTACGACTGATTTTTATTTGATTTAGTCTGCTGCTGATCCAGACTGTTCTGCTTGTCGACACTTACGTGTATTGTGGTTTCAGCTACATTGCCTTCGCTATCATAACTGTGATATTGAGAATTTATCTCTTGTTTTTGTATCAAATCTATATTATTACTACTTATTGCATCCTGATTTGATTCTTTGCCTATTATGTTAGTAATTGGAATATCAGGGAGTAATCTTACGCGCGGTTTAGGTAAACTTTCTACGTTTGGGAGTCTTCTTCGTCTTATTCCTTCGTCTAAATCCATACTAACAAGCGGTTGAAAATTATCTGTAACGAGGCTCAAAGGCTTCTCTGAGTACCAGTTACTAAATTCAGGTTGGAGTTGCACTTTTTTTCTGCTACGATGCATGAATATTTTAGCTTGCGTCGGAACTGGACCGTAATAAATGTTTGCAGGCAATGTTCTTTGTTCTCTATTTATAGATATGGTTGTGACTAGAGATGGTCTCGTGGTACGGGATAGAGCCATGTGAAAGATGTAATCTTTTTTGTTTTCAGTAATTTTATAGGTATCGGTATATACAGGATATTCAGGGCAGCTGTAACTTCGTTCATAAGCGTGCCGGTGGGATCGATCTCTCGTACAGGAGCCGGCGGAGCGGCTGCGAGCGAGGATGCGGCGCAGGCGGCGGGACGGGCGCGCGCGGAGCGGCGGCGGCGCGGCCAGCGTGTCGGCGCGCACGCGCAACCGCCGCCGCACCGCGCGTTCCGCGTCCCAAGGGATACTGACGTGTGGCAGAAGCCGGGGAGCGGGGCACTCAGTGCGGCGGTATCGGTATGGATGAGGGACAGGGGTAGCACTATCGCAAGAAGAAGATGTACTGTGAGGAGGGAGGATTCGCTTCCGGCTGTAAAGTTATGTTAATAATAACTTTATACTTTAAGTTGTTGAGATTGGACCTATTAGCAGTAAAGCAAGACATATTGATTGTAAGTCGTCGCGTGAGACACAGACAGTGCGGCGTCGTACCTGAGCATCCTGGTGGGGCGCGGGCGCTCGGACTGCGTGCTGAAAGCGCTGGACGTGACGGAGGCCACGGACTCAAGGTCGGAGTCCTGCGCGGTGGCGTCGGGCGACAGGCGGCGGCGCGGCGCCCAGCCGCCCGCGGCCGCACCGCCTCCGCGTGCCGCCAGCTCGGAGTCGGACAGTCCTGCGTAATGTCTTTCCCACCCTACATTATAATTGCTCTCACTGATATAAAAGTTTAATTATACATGTTTTTCTTAGCGGTTTCTCTATTATGTGCGTTCGTGAAAGATACATTTCGGTAAACATATTTAGGTATACGTAAGTCATTAAACTAACGATTAGTTATCTACTCTTATAAGCGTTTTATAATTATTCTAAAAAGCACATTTATGGAATCACACGGCTGGCTCCCGTGGTCTCAGTCGTTATTTAGTGGGCATTTTGTTTATTTCAAGGGTAGTGTAGATTTTCGGTGGTTCCTACCAGACTAATTAGGGCACGGTGACACAGTGTGAAGTGTTGGTAAAGCTGACCATACACGCGACGGTATACCTGACAGTGACACCTGCGCTGACCATGTATGTGGTGAACGACACATGCACGCTTATTATTATGTCATCTGTCAGGTACACCGGTATATGCACGGACACGCGGGCACATATAAAGTGGTGGTTACTGGGGCAGGGCAGCGTGTATTGACCTTGTGGCGTGCTGCGGTACGTGAGTGTGGCGCCAATGTGATGCGGGGCGATCCACTTACGTTCCTCTAGGTCCGCGGACACTTGCGCGCGCACTGCTCTCTGCCCCCCCTGTGGAAACATTAAATTTAGCTATGATATTGATCTTGTCCTTGACTTGATTTTGTCGATTGTAATTTTATTGATCTTGATGTGATCTGAGGAGACATCTAAAACAAAATAAACATTCAAAACGGTCTTATTGATAAGGGTTACGACTAGAAATGTGCCGTTGCGGAAATCTGGGAATATTGCCACCAATATTCATACATCGGGCAATATTCCCGCATATAAGCAAACGTGACATTTCGAATTAAGTACCTGATGATGTGGTATTTGTGGCAGTTGTCGTTTCTTGGGACTGGTCGTGGGCGTGGCCGTGGCTGAGCGTGACTGGAAACGTGGCGCGTACGCGTGTGTGGGCAGGCGCGACCCGTCGCCACGGTCCTCGTTCACTGCAAGACCACATCACATTGCTTTCTCATCCACACCTAACTCCTACTAACTCGTACAACACATGCCATTGAAATTTTGATTTTTATTCATATCAGAAGAGTACATTCATAACAAACAAGATATTCTTCGAAACATACAAAACAAGTACAAACTTACGAAGGTTGCCTTTGAAAGATAAATCATTCATTAGGTTATTAGATTTAGAATGACATGCAATTAATTATTAAACATGATATGAATTACATTAAATAATCATTAATTAATGCGCTGTATTCATAGATTTGCTTTCATAGGTACTAATATTGAACTTGAAATTGCAGAATCTGAATACAACGCACAATAAACACCCATAATGGATAGCGTGCTCATATCAGGTAGATAAGGACGAGGTCAGCGGAAGATGCATGAAATAAAATTAAAGTGGAGAGAGCTAGGAGGTGAAACAGTAAGTGGCAGTAAAGTGGTGATGAGCGGACGCGGCGAAAGAACGTGCGTGTCTCGACGACAGTGTTCCGTGCGGGGTCGGGGCCCGCTGTCATTGCGACGTCCACGGACCAATCGGAAAAGAGTAAAGAGCGCCGACGGAGCGGCGTCGGCGCCCGTGATCGGTGGGAGCCGTGGCGGCCGGGCGGCACCTGAGTAGCGCCAGGCGCGGTCCGCGGGCGGCGACAGCGAGCGGCGCGGCGACTTGCTGCGCGCGCGCCCGCCCGCCGCCGACTGCGAGCGCGCCGTCGCCGCCACGCCGCTCTACAACACCAGCCCCACGAGTTAGCCACCCTCTACCGACTCCACTGAGGCCTTATTTTTAAACAGTGACATTTTTTGCCTGAAGAATAATTAAGACGGTTTGACATATTTTTCACATAAAAGCTGTCAAACCGTTTTTTTTTTTATTTCAAACAAAATATATGACCATTCAAAAATAGACCTTTTGTATATCTGCAATCATTATAGTGGGTATAACAAACTGATGAGTAAGCCTGTATTTGCGTTTGTTCAAATAAAAGATTTTTTTAAACTATGCTTTGTAGACTATTTTTTAATTAGTAAATGAATGCTACTACGACTACGCAGTGTCTATGCTTGTAGAAAAAACGTGAAAGGTACGTGGTTTATTTGTTGGAATACCTGGTTGTTAAGACATTGTATCCTGTTACTGTGATGCTAGAATTGTACTTACGTCAGTCGTTACAAGTCATGTAAAATTATTGGGCAAGCATGCGCCATTTGTCCTCAGAGGAATACTGATTAAAGTTTCTCAGGGAATTTGTATCTGGAAGTCATGCAAATAACCATATTTATTTGTTACTAAGTGGGATTCGAACCCATAGAATGGGAGGGGTCTAAGAACTTCATCATGCGGTCGGAAAGTTTAACTTGAGTAAGGTAGTTATGGTAGGTGTCGTGTTATAGTTAGGCCAACTCACGCGTTCTCGGGCCATGTCGGCGCGCACGCGGCCTGCTGGGGACATGTCGCGCCGGCTGGAGCGGGCGCCATCCATGTCCATTCGCTGGGAACAAAGAGTAGACCACATTACTATAATAGTAGGCGTCCATTCAACTGAAACGATTTCGGTAACCGAAAGGAAGGGGGTAATGCATGTCAGCCGTTGCCACTGTATCCACACCGTACAGCTAATTATGGCACCATGTCAGCATGGGTGGGTAAGACCCTCCGCTGAATTTGTCGTTTTTTAGGAAGACTGGTGGTTTTTGTTATAGTTCTGTTCCATATCTTCGAAGTTCATGATCAGATCTATAACAATATAGAACCAACTTAGAAGAATAACTTTACAATCATATGAGCAAAGCAAAAAAATCGAAAATTTAAAAATCATGAAACACCGTATTGTAGAGTCTGGAGTAGTGACCGTACCGAAAGCCGCAGCGTTGAGAGTCGTCCTACAAGATGAACTGATGACCTGGTGATTTTGCTGGATGCGAAATGCACTGGATCAGACGATGAGGGCCACTCTGGTACTGGATGTATATAGCATAGTCGGCCTTATAATGTTCCCACTGCTGGGACACCCTCTCTAGGAGAAGGAATGGGCCGTAATCCACCACGCGAGCCCAGTGCGGGTTGGTATTAGATGTATTCTATCTAAAATATGTCGGACATTTCCAGGAAACTTACGTCATGTGGCGGCGGCGGACTGGAGCTGGACGCGAGGCTGGAGAGCGAGTGGTGGCGCCTCAGGTCGCACTCGCTCGGCGTGTCCGAGTCCGACAGGCGCGACGTGGACGTGGACGGCGGCGACAGGTGCTCGCCGTCCGCCTCGTCCTCTCGGTACCGCTGGTAAGTTCACATTGGATTAGTTAGTATTTGTAAAGCTTGTCCATTTCGTAGAAGGTAAATGTATATTAAGTGTTTCATTATATGATTTGGGCACAGTAGTTTGTCACGTTACTGCAGCGACTGTAGCATGTTTTTGGTCCTCAGAAAAGGTAATTTCGGAAGCACCAACAAATGAGGCTTCGTTTGGGAAAGACTTCTATACTAACTCCGTGGGAAAAGAGCACCGGATTCTTTCTGTGCGTAAGTGGAGTCTAATAACGATATAGTATAGAGACTGTGCCGACGTCTACGACCTAATTCGTCAAGCTATTTTAATGGTTTGATTGTTTTGTTAAAATTAATTGGTAAATAATTCGTTTAAGTCACGTATTTTTTTATTTTTTTTTTATATCTACTATCAGCCTAATGTGGCTTTAATCAGATTTGTTGATAATAAAATGTTTTTGGAGAGTGCACATCCTGTGATGTGTCAACCCTAACTTTTCGTATGTCAATCTTTATATTGAGGCCAATCGCACTCTTTTCAGCCGGTATAAGCAGCCAGTTGTATGTATGAGCTGTGTTGCCAGATGATTGCTATGTTGTTCTAGGCGTTGCTTGTAGGGTACACAAGACCTTTCTATTTCCTCTTTAACTGTTGGGATTTCCAGATATTCATGCACCTCCGTGTTCCTTGTGAACCATGGCGCATTGACTAAGGTCTTCAATACTTTGTTCTGGTAGCGCTGAAGGATTTCTACATTTGAGTGACTCGCTGATCCCCAGAGTTGAATGCCGTATGTCCATATCGGTTTTAGGATACACTTGTATATGAGGAGTTTATTTTCCAGAGTTAATGTTGACTGCCTGCCCAGTAGCCAATACATATCTCCAAACTTTTTGTTAGCTTGTTCTCTTTTGGCTTTTATATGGTCTCGCCAGGTGAGTCTCCTGTCTAGATGCATGCCTAAGTATTTAACTGTTTTGTCAGTTGGTAAGGTGGCACCGTCAAGTGTCACTGGGGAACAGTCCCCTCTCTTTAGTGTGAACGTAGTGTGCATCAATTTTGCGGGGCTTGCGCGGATTCGCTACTTTTTCAGCCATATTCCAATTTCGTCCAGACATTCTTGAAGTTTCATGGATGCTGTGTTTGGGTCTTTACTACAAGAGAGGACTGCTGTGTCATCTGCATAAGTCGCAGTCACTACTTCCTTTGAGGTGGGTAGGTCAGCGGTGTAGACAGTGTATAAGACAGGACCTAACACAGAACCCTGTGGCACTCCTGCTTCTATTGGGCAGATGGACGAGAGACTATCTTCACATTTGACTTGGAACACGCGATTTTGCAAGTAAGACTTTAGCAGCAAGTATATGGCATTTGGTAGATAGAGCTTTATCTTATACAGAAGACCCTTGTGCCACACGCGGTCAAAGGCTTGCTGAATGTCGAGGAACACAGCTGAACAGTATTCCTTTCTTTCCAGTGCTTGTCGTACTGTATGAACTACTCGATGCACCTGTTCTGTAGTCCCATGGTTTGCGCGAAAACCGAACTGGTGCTCCGGTATAACTTTCTGTTCTTTTAAAACTGGTAGAAAACGTTTCAGAACCAGTTTCTCAAAAACCTTCGACAGCAAGAGAAGAAGACTTATAGGTCTGTATGATGATACCTCTGTAGGGGGCTTTCCCGGTTTAACCACCATGTTTATGATTGATACCTTTCATAACGCTGGGAAATATTGTAGTCTTAGCATTGCATTGAAAAGTATTGTCAGCAGGACAATGCCTTTTTTTGGTAGTTGTTTGAGAACTTCTGCCGTTATCAGGTCTAATCCCGGTGCCTTTTTTTGTTTCAAATGCATGATAGCCTTTTTGAATTCTGACGGTGTCACTGGTGTTAGTGGTGGAGACATTTGTTGGTCACTGTTCAAGATTTTGTCTATTTCCTCTTCGGTGTGCGAATTGTCAGGTTCATTAGGTTTGAACACGTCCTTTAAGAAACTAGCAAATAACTGCTTTATCTTGAGGTTTTCGTGACCAGTCGCCGTTTGTTTGTCTAAGTGGAGGCATGTGTTCCTTTGGCCTTTTTAGTGATTTGGTGATTTTTCACAGTGAGTAGTCCTCTGCTTTGTTCGAAGATAGTGTTTTTAGTTTGTCTTGCAAAGTGCTGTTCTCATTTTCTTTCAGTATATCTCTTAGATCTTTTTGCATTTTGTTGAGTTTTATCTTGACGGTTCCTGCTGGTGTGCCACCGATGTCTCAGTCTCCTCTTTGCAGCTATCATTTCTCGTATTTCCAGAGTAGTGTAAGTCACGCATGTATGCCTTTTCTGCACGTGCGTATGTCACTGAACTATTTCTAAACGGTTGGAATGATTTTGATAAAATTTGATATTGAGTAAGCTTGAATCCCAGCGGAATTTACTACTTTTTAGCTGGCTTCGAATTCAACTTCGCGCCCGCTATAACCCATTCAATGTGGGTTACATTCTTGTTGACGAAGTCGTGGACAAAAACTAAATTGCAGTCAAGTAGTGCAAAATATCACAAAAGGAAAAATAAAATAGTTACGCTGAAGCTTCCCATCTCCTCGTGCGGCTTCAGCGTGTACCAAGTAGGCTCGTGGTTCATCACGATGTTGTCTAAATCCAGGAGGACTTCTCCGAGGAAATCGTTTGGGCCATAACGATTTAAGTCCCACACGGTTACCTATAAAAATAAAATATTTTTGTAAATATTTCATAAGATACTGCTTACCTTACATACTTAGAATTCAAAAGTTGCGTTTAATTAGGTTCGAAATCAAGGAAACAATAAGTTTATTTATTTATTTACTCATAGGAGAACCAACAACTATAACAAATGGATAACAGCAGTTTAAGAGACATTGAGCCAATTACAGGTTCTCACGCGTAGAAGTTGTGCCAAAAGATTTTAAGTATTTGATTAGGATTTCTGGCTAGCAATATATTTACCTCTAAAGTTCTCCTCTTTATATCTGTGATACGAATACCACAATAGATAAAATTTTGATTCCATCGTGGTTCTAAAGTGTTAGCCAAGGTTTTAGTTCGTCTTTTGCTCTTCTCGCTTTTGTCGGGTAGTAAGAATATTTTCGCGTACGGACACCGAGGGGATCCGTCGGAGCGAGGCGTGAGACCACTCGCTGACACGACTGTGACACACAGCTGCGTAGCCGTCACGTCAAAGTATATTTTGAGCTGTATAACAAAAAGAAACAAAATACATAATTAATAAAAACTTTTATCGATTAGTCCAAAACACTAAAGCAAGGCTTAATTGTCTTGTTTCCCAACAAATATCGTATTTGCCAAAGCCACTCACTGCGGATAGGCAATTTGACCTAGTTAAGTTCTTGTTACAAAAACCTCAATAAAAACGAGTAAACTGGGATTGGAATTGCGCCAGATTAATAACATGGGCTCGCCCCTGGAACTTCGCCCGATTACAGTGACTGGCTCGCTCTCTTTAACATTTGGAACTTTGGCTACATCTGTTTGGGAGTGGGGGAAGAGAATAATGGGAAGCAATTTTAATAAAACCGGGACAAACTCCTATATTTAGTTGAAGCCTTTTTCTTAATATGTTGCCATTATCCTTTTGCTTATGCATGTGATGAGACCAGCGTATCCTGAGCTATAAATGATAATTATCTAAACAAAATACAAATAAGATCATAAGGCTACAAGTAGTGCTGATTCACCTGGATGCGTCCAGCAACGTTCGCGTTGTGGTGGTTGTACCGCGCAGGGCGGCGGCGTGAGTGCACGTCGGGCGAGCCTGGTGACGTCACGAGCACGCTCGGCTTCTCGCACCCTCCCATTACTTCCGTGTATACTTCTGCGAACGTAGAACAAACTTAACTCTTTACGGGAAAACGTTCTTGCATACCTAGAGCTAATGTTTCCATAGGGTTTTAAGTCAAGTTTCATTTCTTAATAATATCTTCATCATTATAGCCAACCCTTTTCCTAACTATTTTGTGGCTTCCAGTATTTTTTAACTTTTTTTAATACGTTTTTTATACCTGGTATTTTACCTAATTTATCTTCACAATCACTCTGCTGGGTAAAAAAAAATCTCGATAAAGACTCGTGAAATCGTGAAAGAAATTTACACCCTTTTTGCCATTTAGTTTGTTATTTACCTACCTACTAGCTTCTTCCAATGGCTAGACTCGCACGAAAGTCCGAAATTATACTAAGGGTATGTATTTCCGAATTTAACAGAATCCTATTGCCTAATGTATTTCAGCAGTTAAAGCATGATTGCTTGACAAGCATCCAGACTTTCTCATTTATAATAATAGTAGTAAGGACCAAAAATTTTAGAAAACAAAAAGGACATTTTACTAATCATCATCATCATCATCATTTCAGCCAAAAGACGTCCACTGTTGGACATAGGCCTCCCCCAAGCGTCGCACAATGAACAGTCCTGTGCGTCTCGTATCCATCAGATTCCTGCAACCCTTACCAGGACATCGGTCCGCCTTATAGGAGGCCTTCCAACGCTACTTAGTATGGGGTATTATGGGTAGGATGACAGCTGGATGAAAATATGCATCTTTAAGATGAGAGAAAAGGTTACATTAGACATTGTAAGAATCCGAGAGCTATCACCTGCACCATCCTGCAATTGTAGTGTAGTTAGCAACTTTATTTATGATTCGTGATATTAGGAGTTGCGCGTATCTTATATGCTGCGAGGGTACCTTTATGAGCTCTCCAAGGCATTGCAGGGTTTCGCGTGGAAGAGAGTGGTCGCGACACCACCAGCTCCACGTGCAGGTCGTGCTTACTGTCGGCCACCACCGCCGCCACCTCTTCTGCGCTCCGACCCTGAAGCGGCACGCCGTTCCATTGCAACACTTCGTCACCTAAATAAAGTGTTGTGGAAAGATTTTGTTTATACACAACAACTTTCATATATCGAGTCACATTTGTACCGAAAAACTAATCTCACCTATCCTAAGCTGTCCTTCCAGGTCAGCAATGGACCCTTTTTTTACTTTGTCCACCAGTGCGATTCTCGTGCCGTCCGGCAGCAGATTTCCCCCCACCACTTTCAGGCCGAGGATAGCCGAAGAAGAGTGCGAGCTACCTTCCACGACGCTCTTCCGCATCACCATGTGTCCGATCATCCGCGTGCCGTCCGCTGACACCTGCCAGCTCAGCGGGAACTGTCCACAACACTATCATGTCAATCCTTTCGTCATCAACTTCACTAACGTTTCCCAAACTAAAGAGCTCTATTAATTATACATTTACTGTTTTAAAACTTGTACATTACAGGACAGTAATAGCTACTCCACGAAGCTGTAACACCGTGTAATTTACAAGGAAGTGCACACTCAACATAGATAGGATGTAATGCATGCTCGCCAATGCAATCATGCTACAGCCAACAATATCCGTCGAAATCAATATCGTCATAAACACGCTTCTATATTTGGTAATATATAAATATTTAAAGTGGTCTAGATAGTCAAGTATTCTACTTATATAACCTTTTATGTAGAGTATGTAAAAGTTAGGTATCTATAAGGCCTAATTGTTGTACAGGTGAGAAAACGTGGATTTTATATTTGCTAGTCAAGTATGTAGAATGCAATAAAGACGTTTTTTTAAAAACAAAATAACTACATCAACTGTATCTGTAAACAATTCCTAGATGTTATGCATATTCAACCCGCAAACTGAACTAATAGATAAATGAACACTAATTGAAAGCAACTAACCGACACAAGAGAAGCGGTTTGTACCTTAGGGCAATCGCCTCTGTTAGAGTCTTCACTGGAGGTGAAGGTGCTAGAGGTATCGATGCCCGAGTCTTTGGTGGCGGAGTCCTGGCTGGTCTGGCGCTCGGGCTCCCAGCGCAGCGCGGCCCAGTCGTGCGGCGCACCGGACGCGTCGCGCCCTCCGCGCGGGAATGTCGCGGCGCCTTCGTGCCCATCAAAGCGAACGGTCTTTTTTCTCCGCTCAGTGAACCGTCTATTGTCTGAGGAGTCTTCCCACAAATAGGCACTCTTATACACAGCTCTATCGGGGCGCGGGCCCTCTTCTGGTGCGTACGGGCGCAGGTACGCTCCTTCGCCATCGTCACGGGCCCGCCACCGGCAATCGGTCACAGAATCGAAGCTACGGCCACCTGACGGCCCAGTCCTCGCCACGTCGTAGGAACCGCGAGCCTCCGCCTCGTAATCGGCCGGTGAATGATTAATCAAATTGTAATAATTGTTGGCAGCCACGTTGGCGCTACGCAGATGTGGGTGCCGAACTGGAGCACATGCCTCTAGTTGTCCTAAGAATGATATCGAATGAATAACAACATTTGCCTTTTCAAGGCATTTCGTCATCGCCCGCGTCCGTTCTTGTTATGGACCCACGCGAATGTACGCGCCCGGAACCAAAATTCGTTTATATACTTGTTTTCCAAATAATTCGAGTTTCCTATCTTACTATTTTCCAAAAACGGTATTTTGCAAGAAGGCTTATTATTAGGTTTCATACGAATATTCAATAAACTTAACCTGCGTGTTTCTCCGGTTCAAAATAAAGTAATTGAAAGCGGTGATCATCACGCACAAGCGGAAAGAATGTGTCAAACTTATCCGAGTAAGACAATAAAACAGCAACAATAAAATAAAGTACACGACCACAAACAATTCTAACGGATTTATAGTAAAAAATATGAACAAGTACACTTCTTTTCGCCCAAGCATGCGTTTGCTTGAACCATAAATTTAGCGCAGAAGCCTACTACAAGAATAAAGTTTATTGTGTTTAGTACAAAGACAAAATACCGCCATTTTTGGTTCAAACAACAGAAAACTGTAAATTGAGAAGAGCATTTACTGATTAATGCAATTACTGGAATGTTTTAAGAAAACATCTGGGTCAACGCTTAGTACATTTTCAACAAATATAAGAACAAATTAATTTGTTTGGTTTCAAAAGAAATATGGAAAATGAGTGAATGCTCTTCTTAAGATAGATATGAAGACGGGTGTCTTCGAAGAGATAGGACGTTATTAACAGCCATCACAATTGGTCCACCAGAGAAAGAAGTGTTATACGCAACAGTAATACTGATCATCACATCTAAACTTCAGCAATATAATTACAACGCATAATTAGATAAGTTCCCGACAAAACTCGCCCTCTCACCGATAAAAATTTATTCATTTTCTCGTTTAACATCGTCTGACGCTGGCTTCTGGAACTCTCGGAACTGCTCTTATCATTATTTGTACCTGCGAACAGGGGATGGCTGGTGAGGGCCACTCGTCGCCAGATCGCAGGCGCCAGGCGCAAGTCTCGGGGCGGGTGCTGGTACCGGGCGCGTACATAGGGCAATGTGCTAACAAGCGAAACGTACGCGGCGGCGAACGATTACATGTACAGTACTAGTAATGCTCCAAACCTAGCACCACACTGATCTCCTGTGTGCGAGGTTTGAAGCCTTAACACTTTGAAGTTCTCTGAAAATAAGACTGATTGAGCAAACAAGTGTTTATGTCTTGAATTGTAATAATATTCGGGCTCTAAAATGTTACAATGGAACACGATTATAATTGACTACATGATTCAACGTGATGGAATACATATATGGATACAGATAAGTTTAGGTGCTCAACACTATCAGTTTCAGTGAGTTATATAATACTTAGATAACTAACAGTCACAATTACCTGAGGCTACTTAGGTTAATGAACACCTCGCACGGAACACCTTAACTTTATCATTGCGTATAATGCCAGAGATGAACATGACAAACGGTCAAAGTACATGTACCTACTTAATGTATTTGTGGTGTAGTGTCTTGTGTAGGATTCATAAACAAAATTAGCTTGGATGGAAGGGATCTTGTAGTGTTACAAGTGAAGGGATCGGGTGACGGGTGTGAGGCCAGCGTGCATACTTACCGCGATCACGATACTCGTCGTTCTCATCGGAAACACACTCCGGAACTTCATCATCTGAAGAGGAAGACCGCGGCGGGAGGAGGGGGTGTGACGCTGGCGTGAGCGGCAACAACTGGGAGGGGGGATGTACCCCCGACTCGGTCACCCCGTATGAAGCCTTTTGTCTCGGGTGTACTAGGTGCGGATGGGTTCTAGCTAATCCTTCAAGTTCTCCGTAACACCTCTGTTCCTGTTGACTGTATTGGCGTCGAAGAGCGCTGCCTGATCTTTGAAGTGGGAGATTTTCTTTCTCCGCGGCACTATGTGCCCTCTCTAGTTTCGGTCGTTTATCAAATGACCCGTCAGGCTGTGGCGGTAGACCCCGTAGATCATTTTCCATGCGCCATAGCATAGAATCCTGTCCGGCACTTTTGTGGATCCATTGTCCGGTTTTAGACAATAATTCTTGTTTTTTGCGGCACAGTATACATACCCATATAACCTGTAACAACGGACATAAACATATATTGTGATGAGGATTCATTTGTTGCGCCGTTTCGGAAGTTTAGCTTTGAGATATAGAATTATGGTACTTATCTATGTAAATACAACATGTTTATATAACAATAAACGCACATCCTGAAAGTAGTATGTTCAGAATCAGTTACTGAATCGATTTCAGCTACTTTTAAAATATATTTTTACCCTAAAAAAAATGCGTCACTACTTTTATCACGTACTTTTGTGTGTAGACGGATGCACTACCATTATAGTGCGTCAATGCCCATATTATTTACCTACAATAAGAATAAATATTTTCTTTAAAAAAAAAAAAATCAGTGCTTGTAACTTTATTTTCTAATTAAAAATAGTTAAATACTTAAACTTTCACAAATGTGATCAGTAACGGGTGCGAATAAAGTCCCATTTTTGTAATAATTAAAAATAGGGGTGTTTATGGGTGTAAAATTATTTCAGTTACATGTTGTACCTATATAATCAAGAAAACAAAGTAGCACAGAGTATATTTGAATGGATGCAAACTGGACTACACATAGATCGAGGATATCATAATTAGTGAGGGTTAAAACTATAGTTGACCTTGTTAGAACGTAGAGTGACTTTGCCTCCGCATCTGGCGCAGCAGCGGACTCGGCAGTAGTGGCACGAGTGGCCGACGCCGTCTGCAAACTTGGTCTTGAGGCAAATGTGGCAGGTGGCCGCGAGCTCTACGCCTGCCGCGCGGTGCATCTCATTCCGGTTGCGGATCGTCTGTTCCAGCACCGTGACTTCATCTTGCTTACGTCTGTGGTAAATTTCAGTATTAGAACCAATATGACTTTTTCATTACATGTATTTTCTAAGTTTATCTTGGATATTAGTTTTACCAGCACGCTTGTTCAAAAACTGACTTCACCCACTTTGAACCAGCAAGTTGATTTGTGCTTTTGTATGATAAGGGGCCCTCTACCCTGCAATGATTCACTAACAGACTGCTAATATGACTGGTATTTTTTGACAAGTTCTGTCCAAAAATACGATCCTTTCCACTCCTGCAACTTCTGAAAGCCAGCACTGACAATGGCGACTGTCAGAAACTCTTCGAGGCAATGAAGCTCTACGAATCCTAGAGAAACGATTGAACAGTCTTGGATCCCACAAATAAAACGAATTATCATTATGTAAATTCTGGGATGTTAATTATTTACCACTTTTAACATCTTTCAATCAATTTATCCAATAAATTGAAGAAGAGAAAATTTACTAAGAGGGTATTCTACCTTTATACAATTACCTATGTAGACATATAGATGATGTCGTTTTATGACGTGCATGTAGCTGAATCAACCTTACGTAGACAAACAATTCTTTATCCTCGTTTTTTACCTGACTGCAAGGGTTATGTTTTTCGCGCGTATCTTGTATGAATGTATGTATGTGTGTAATATTCTTTATTACCTCATATCTTTCAAACCGCTGAACGGATTTATATAATTAAGATATCGTTAGATTCGTATTGATAATCAAGTGTATTTAGATAGGTGGTCTTAAAGAAAAATGACTGTGAGACGCTATTCTTTAGAGTCAAAAAATAATATATTTTGATACTGCAATATGGTTATCAAATTAAAGGGCTCATTATGAGGATTCCAAAATGGTATATCATGACCATATTTAAAAAAACCGGCCAAGAGCGTGTCGGGCCATGCTCAGTCTAAGGTTCCGTAGTTTCCCGTCTGTCACAATAAGTGTCCCCACCACCACACTACACCACAACAGACAACGAGCAAGAACAAATACCACCAATGTCAACGAGAGACCAACCGAACATTTCTATAACTTTTTAATACAGAAGTTTGTTTAACAAAATTAACTGTTTTAATAATCAAAGTTGAGTTTGGATTGTGTGAGAAGTGATATGAAAGAAAAGGGAGTTAGTGATAGCATGACGAGTGATAGGACAGAATGGAAGAAAAAAACGTGTTGCGCCGATCCCAAATAAAACGGGACAAGGGCAGGAAGATGATGATGATGATGAATTATCAAAGTTAAATAACATTTATTATAACATAAAAAAAAAACAATTTTTCGGCATTTCCGACCTTCAAAGAGTGTCGCCTCTTGTCATACAATTGTCCAGCTTTACTAAATAGTTGTTCACTTGTTACGCTAGTAGGCGGCGCAGAAAAACTTATAAGGTGAGGAAAAGCAATACTCTAAAATATTAGTATTTATTTGCAGTCTTGGCTCTCGAAGAAAGCTTTCTAGCGCTATTTCGATCATAAAGCGGTAAAATTTGAATGCCGATCCGAACAAAGTTACAATTTCGGTCATGACCGAGAATCTCGGCTATAATTAGCCGAGAACCGGGACAAATTACTCGGTTGGATTTTTACCCGAGAATACCGATACTCCGCACTTTACGCGTTATGTACAGGACCACCCAAATAAAAAAAAATTTCCACTTTTTATTGCACCACTTTGTTGGCGTGATTGATATACATATTGGTACTTCAGCTTTCTAGTGCTAACGGTCACTGAGATTATCCGCGGACGGACAAACAGACGTGGTGATTATGGTTTCCTAGTTGACTACGGAACCCTAAAAAACGCAACAGGAAATATGCTATTGTCTAATAACTCTTAGTCGCGACTTCGTTAATCCCTTATTTTGGGGCAAACGTGTAATTTTTTTACGTGTGCTTCTGGCGGAAGAAACGCTTAGGGGTGTCACTATTGTGTGGACCTCCCGGAGGATACGGTGGAGGTGATTCTGCACGGTCATAGCACCGCCATGTCCACGGCGGCGGTGACCTCATGCGCCGGGCTTTAGTCCAGGCAGGCTTGGTCAGGAGCGAGGAGGAATGGGTGGCGGTCGAATCCTTCTGCCCATCCACATCCTCATGACTCTGAGACTCCGACCCCGACTACCAGCCGCTGAGAATCCGATCCCGACTACATGCCACCGTAGGCGCAAGCTATATGTAGCTCGCAGTCCATCCGTCCAGCTGTTGTCTGGACCGAGCCCCATTAGAATCGGTCTAGCCATTTCAACAAATAACCAAAAATTATTATAATTTATTAAATATCGATTTTCTTCGTAGAACAAAGTCACTGGTACACTATTTACTGCTTACTATAAATCAATTTTAGTTATTAGTTTTAATAGAGTGACCGTTCGTTGATAATAAGATTTAAGATTAGCGTTTGCAATTTCTGATGTATCCTCTTATAAATAATCCTGAAATATTTTATTATCTTACAAACGAATAGCTATTAATATTACAACGACCTAGGGGTCTTTAAGCGAGGAGTGAATACGTTCTTTCTTGGCAAGACTTCTTCATTGACCACATCAACGCTTGCCATCAGGTGAGATAGTGGTCAAGACTATCGGTAATAAAAAGGTTTTATTTAATACTTCTGTAGACATAATACTCCTGCTTATTTTTTCCTTCGATCTTTGTTTAGCTATCATCTCTAATTTCCTTCTCTAGTCACACTTCTCTTTAATATTTTATCCTACACGTCACACAAAAGGAGACGTTATCTATACTAATATTATAAAGAGGTAAAAATTTTAAGATTGTATGTAGGGGGTAATCTCTGGAAGTCCTAGTCCGATTGCTAAAAATTTTCACCAATAGAAAACTGCTTATGCTGAGTGACATAGGCTATTTTTTATGTACGCGGGCCAAGCTGCGGCCAAAAGCTAGTAACGTATATTTACTATACTCTTTGGTTATAGCATTCCTATTGAGATTTGGTACTGATTAGAGTTCGAAAATATATGCATAAAAGTCAGCCAAACAAAATCCGTTTCAAGATGAAAAGTAGGGACTTTAGCACCTGCCTACCCAATGCGGTTTATTAATTTATTGATTTTCACCTTTCGACAACAACAATATATCTTGAAAATAACATTATGCGAGCTAACAAAAAAAAACAGCATTAATAAGTTTGACAGTAATCGGAAAATCTACTGTAAAAATTATCTGAATCTAGCCCTGAATTCCTTTGAAACTGTTGTCTCAAAAGGTTATCGAATTTTTTTACGAAAACAACTTTATATTTTACTTCTATTAAATGCTATGCCTCTACTTTTATATTATGTCACTAGATAATAAATATGTTATCCAAAATTTAAGCTATCTCGTTATGTAGGTCAAAAAGTAGGTCAGATAAATAAATTGCAATGCTAAGCTCTCTATGTAGGTAGGCTACCTGCTAGAGCATATTTTTGGCTATTAATTTTTTCAGCATCACAATTTAACGAATTTGATTAAAAACAACAACACACTGTTTTACCCGTTACGCACGTACATATCTTTGACTCGATAAAATAGATACCCCGTTGTGCAATATAACGCCTCACTCGATATCGATTATATTTAATCCGGAAAGAAAACGTCTCACAGTCGGTAAACAGGTATCGTGAGGGAGAAAAACGGACGTAATTGAATTATTGTATTATATATTATATTGATGCGTCATTAAATCCACTGCATGTTTAATGCGACACTTCACACGCGCGATAACAAGCCATAGGTATCTTTGCCATCGCGAAACAGAAGCACGAAGGAATTATGTAAAAGCTTTAGAGAAATATTGGAATAAAGCAAATGAAGCACCAATTAAAACTGTTTATCTACGTCGATACAGAACCGTACTTGAGCACACGGCCTCGCACGAAATATATTTGTATTCCACAGCAGGAACTGGACAGGATCAGACAACACAATAACGCCGATGTCTATATGCAGCGACGAATATGCATTAGTTGTTAAAATACCATCCGAGTAGAACAATGACTAGGGCTAGGATCACAGCACTTTCACGAATAACAGTGGTGCAGTACGTCGAAGAGGGTAGAGGGTGGCGTGGAGGGGGGGGGGGGCGCGGTCGCGGGGTCGCGGCACACCTCATGATCTCGTGCTCGCGCTGCTCCTCCTGGCGCTGCCGCATCATGACGCCCTCGATGATGGCGCGCTCCTCGGGCGTAAGGTGCGATAGGTCTGGCATGTCGGCCATGGCGCGGGGCCCTCGCGCGCGGGCCCGCCGCGTGCTGCGGTGCTGTGCCCGCGGCGCGAGCTCGGCGCCACTCCACTCGGAGGTTTATTTAATAATGCCGGGCGGGCCAATGGCGCGCCGCCGTGCTCTGACGTCAGCGCGGCTATTGATCGCGGCGGCAGGGCGCGCCAGCCCCCCCTCCCTGTGCGCCCCGCACCCCTCTGCTCCACGTACATGCGTGCGCATATCAACTTTGCAACGATCTATGTACACATCTGTACTCACCAGCTGCTTACATTTAATTATTAACTCTGAGATTCAAATGCTTCGAGCCGGTATCGGTCCACACCTCCAAGCAATAGGTATAGCAGGTCGAGTAGGTATCTCATTGGACGTGTCAACTATGCTTTTACTTTAACCATGTTAATTTAAACGGTACCCGTGTAAGAGGCAAATTTAGTAAATTGCTACTAATCATACGACTTTGGCAGGTGAAGTCCGTCAAGGCAATGACTTGAGCGACCGGTGAGCTTGTAACTATATCCGTCGCCTACCTGAGCTTGGCAGTGAGTGCCTAACATCAGAACAGTTGACAGTTACAAATAATGTTACAGTGAATCGAATAAATGAACTACGTATTTGTAATTATAGGTATATGTGTTCATTCAGGTTTTATGAAACCCGCCAGAAACCGAAATAGCGATAGCAGGAAGATGTCGCCCCTGTTCTAGTTCATCTTCGATCCAATAGATGTCACTATTACCTGTAAAAAGGTAAGTCATAAAGGAAACTTGAAGAAGAGTATACTGTTAAATCTCTTATTGTTAGTAAGTAATGAACACTTGAAATTTATTGTAGCAAGTAATCAGAGTCACGTAATCGATGGGGTGATGTAGTAGGCATCGACGTGAACCATTTTTTTTATTGTTGATATGTTCGCGCTTGACATCTATCTCACCTGATGGAAAGCGACAATGCGGTCGACGATGCAACGCGCTTACCTAGAAGAAACCTATTCATTTTCGACTTAAAGGTTCCCGGGTTTTTTGTAGCCATCAGGAAACACAGACTCCGGTATGGAATTCCTTAGCTGCACGCACAATGTGTTCCCAAAACGTTTTGTGCATGTAGGTGGGATGTCCACCATGTACTGGTGGTTTGGCCATGGTCCGATGCTGAAACGGGCTAGGTGGAATTAGATTATGCGATACCGACGCAAACTCCCCGAAATGCAACCGGTAGAAAACCGACAGGCTAGCAACTCCGCGTCGATGCTCAAGAGTTTGAAGCCTCGACTCGACGAGTGTATCATTACCAATTATCCTTCTGGCTCGCCTCTCAATTGCCTCAAGTGCATCAAGCTGGTATCGGGCAAATCCGTCCCAAAGATGTGAGCAATACTCCATACACGATCGAACTTGCGCTTGATAAAGTTTAGTAAAGTAGTTTAGTAGGCGCGAAGACAATGATAGCTACGCCGTAGACAACGATCTGTATTATCGTAGCAGGTGCGTAGACGATGATAGCTACGCCGTAGGTAGCAAGAAGGAGCATCGTAGCAGGCGCGTAGACGACAGTAGCTACGCCGTAGGCACCAATGTGGAGCACGAGCACTGCACCGGAAGGGACGAAAGCTACGCCGTAGACGAGGTACATACTCTTGAGAATGTAAGTCTGTCGTAAGCAGGGAATCAAACTGTAACCGTAATAATATGTTTTAACACTGTTTTTTAAAACAGTTTTAACAGAAAAACACTTTTAAATGTAACTGATACAATAATGTTACCGAATCAAGCTGTAACCTTTTATATGCGTTAATAAGTGTTAATATATGTAACTGAAATAATAAGTTTTAGTATAGCTTTAGGTATAAGTAACTCGCGGATATGTTTAAAGTTTTAATTTTCTGATATTTTCAATACTTCGGCTCACGTGTTTTGCACGAATACAACAGACTGCGATTGGATTTCGGCTACTTAATGCTTATTATAACCATAAATAAGTACATTGTAAAATTGGCAACGCTGCGTTTACCTGTTACACTTATTAAACAAACCTGCTGTGTCGCAAACTACGCGACACGCAGGTAAAACGAAAGGGGGCAAGCAGAGCGATGAGGATGGCTTCACGAAGGTAGAGAAGAAGAAGAGGAAGAAGCCTACTTGTCAAAACCAGTGCGGTACCGCGCTGGCAGGACCCAACATGCTGCTGCGTCCAGCAATACCCACGACGCTGCTGTACGTTTCGAGGCTACATCACACCACGAAGGTTGAGGAGATCGTGGAGTATGTACGAATCAAGACGAACTGGACCTTGAGAGTTGAGCAGTTGGAGCCGCGTCATAATACGAATTTCAAGTCGTTTGTGGTGCGGGTGCCAACTAATCATTTGGAGACCTTCCTCAAAGAAGAGTTTTGGCCGAAGGGTGTCGTGTATCGACGATTTCGTGGAAGGATACCGACCTCGCAGCGGAACACGACGCCGTCACTTCGTGTGCAATAGTTTGATAATAATTAGTTATAGTATCTTTTTTATGTATTAGTTTATTATTTTGTAAGATTATTTGTGTATTTTATCTATGGGCCTTAGTTGCCTGACAATAAAGGATTATTATTATTGTTATTATTATTAACACTGTTAAACCTTTTATATCTGTTACAGATATGTTACGGTTACACTTTTGTAAGTGTTTTGGGTTAACATATTGCAAACACATTTACAAGTGTTACACATTTGATTCTGTTACCAATTCAATATGTAACACTTATAATTCTGTAACCTTTACGAAGGTGTTTTTAAGTCCCTGGTCGTAAGTACGTAGGTATTGATATCTATGTCAATACCATATAATATGAAAATGATCATTCTCTTCAAAATTCACGATAGTAAGTGCGTAGATGATGATAGCTACGTCGTAGACGACGTTCATCCTGTTCAGACTACACCGTAGTAAGTGCGTAGATGATGATAGCTACGTCGTAGACGACGTTCATTCTGTTCAGACTACACCGTAGTAAGTGCGTAGATGATGATAGCTACGTCGTAGACAACGTTCGTTCTGTTCAGACTACACCGTAGTAAGTGCGTAGATGATGATAGCTACGTCGTAGACGACGTTCATTCTGTTCAGACTACACCGTAGTAAGTGCGTAGATGAAGATAGCTACGTCGTAGACGACGTTCGTTCTGTTCAGACTACACCGTAGTAAGTGCGTAGATGATGATAGCTACGTCGTAGACGACGTTCATTCTGTTCAGACTACACCGTAGTAAGTGCGTAGATGATGATAGCTACGTCGTAGACGACGTTCATTCTGTTCAGACTACACCGTAGTAAGTGCGTAGATGATGATAGCTACGTCGTAGACGACGTTCATTCTGTTCAGACTACACCGTAGTAAGTGCGTAGATGATGATAGCTACGTCGTAGACGACGTTCGTTCTGTTCAGACTACACCGTAGTAAGTACGTAGATGATGATAGCTACGTCGTAGACGACGTTCATCCTGTTCAGACTACACCGTAGTAAGTGCGTAGATGATGATAGCTACGTCGTAGACGACGTTCATCCTGTTCAGACTACACCGTAGTAAGTGCGTAGATGATGATAGCTACGTCGTAGACGACGTTCGTTCTGTTCAGACTACACCGTAGTAAGTACGTAGATGATGATAGCTACGTCGTAGACGACGTTCATCCTGTTCAGACTACACCATAGTAAGTGCGTAGATGATGATAGCTACGTCGTAGACGACGTTCGTTCTGTTCAGACTACACCGTAGTAAGTGCGTAGATGATGATAGCTACGTCGTAGACGACGTTCGTTCTGTTCAGACTACACCGTAGTAAGTGCGTAGATGATGATAGCTACGTCGTAGACGACGTTCATCCTGTTCAGACTACACCGTAGTAAGTGCGTAGGTGATGATAGCTACGTCGTAGACGACGTTCATCCTGTTCAGACTACACCGTAGTAAGTGCGTAGAAGATGATAGCTACGTCGTAGACGACGTTCATCCTGTTCAGACTACACCGTAGTAAGTGCGTAGAAGATGATAGCTACGACGTAGACGACGTTCATCCTGTTCAGACAACACCGTAGTAAGTGCGTAGATGATGATAGCTACGTCGTAGACGACGTTCGTTCTGTTTAGACTACACCGTAGTAAGTGCGTAGATGATGATAGCTACGTCGTAGACGACGTTCATCCTGTTCAGACTACACCGTAGTAAGTGCGTAGATGATGATAGCTACGTCGTAGACGACGTTCATCCTGTTCAGACTACACCGTAGTAAGTGCGTAGATGATGATAGCTACGTCGTAGACGACGTTCATCCTGTTCAGACTATACCGTAGTAAGTGCGTAGATGATGATAGCTACGTCGTAGACGACGTTCGTTCTGTTCAGACTACACCGTAGTAAGTGCGTAGATGATGATAGCTACGTCGTAGACGACGTTCATCCTGTTCAGACTACACCGTAGTAAGTGCGTAGATGATGATAGCTACGTCGTAGACGACGTTCATTCTGTTCAGACTACACCGTAGTAAGTGCGTAGATGATGATAGCTACGTCGTAGACGACGTTCATTCTGTTCAGACTATACCGTAGTAAGTGCGTAGATGATGATAGCTACGTCGTAGACGACGTTCATTCTGTTCAGACTACACCGTAGTAAGTGCGTAGATGATGATAGCTACGTCGTAGACGACGTTCGTTCTGTTCAGACTACACCGTAGTAAGTACGTAGATGATGATAGCTACGTCGTAGACGACGTTCATCCTGTTCAGACTACACCGTAGTAAGTGCGTAGATGATGATAGCTACGTCGTAGACGACGTTCATCCTGTTCAGACTACACCGTAGTAAGTGCGTAGATGATGATAGCTACGTCGTAGACGACGTTCGTTCTGTTCAGACTACACCGTAGTAAGTGCGTAGATGATGATAGCTACGTCGTAGACGACGTTCATCCTGTTCAGACTACACCGTAGTAAGTGCGTAGATGATGATAGCTACGTCGTAGACGACGTTCATCCTGTTCAGACTACACCGTAGTAATTGCGTAGATGATGATAGCTACGTCGTAGACGACGTTCATCCAGTTCAGACTACACCGTAGTAAGTGCGTAGGTGATGATAGCTACGTCGTAGACGACGTTCATCCTGTTCAGACTACACCGTAGTAAGTGCGTAGATGATGATAGCTACGTCGTAGACGACGTTCATCCTGTTCAGACTACACCGTAGTAAGTGCGTAGGTGATGATAGCTACGTCGTAGACGACGTTCATCCTGTTCAGACTACACCGTAGTAAGTGCGTAGGTGATGATAGCTACGTCGTAGACGACGTTCATCCTGTTCAGACTACACCGTAGTAAGTGCGTAGGTGATGATAGCTACGTCGTAGACGACGTTCATCCTGTTCAGACTACACCGTAGTAAGTGCGTAGATGATGATAGCTACGTCGTAGACGACGTTCATCCAGTTCAGACTACACCGTAGTAAGTGCGTAGGTGATGATAGCTACGTCGTAGACGACGTTCATCCTGTTCAGACTACACCGTAGTAAGTGCGTAGGTGATGATAGCTACGTCGTAGACGACGTTCATTCTGTTCAGACTACACCGTAGTAAGAGCGCAGGTAGATAAATAACTACGTCGAACGAAGTTCATTTTGTTCAGAATATATCGTAGCTTTCAGAGTGAAATAATTTTAAACAGAATCTTTATACTTAAAATACCAGTATCGCTTGAAAAGTATGAAAAGGTCGCGAGGACCCCAGCGGTGCCACGTCGCGCGTCTTGTTGGTAGTTCTAGCCTAGCCGGCCGCTGCCATTTCGGTGTGACTCGCCTCTTAAACGTACACCAATTTAATATACTATTAAATATCAAATATGCAAGAAAGGAGAAGAAAATAATTCTGTGTTCAGAAAACGTCAATATGCTTTATCATGATCACACTCAAGACTGAAGTTTATCTTCTATAATATAAAAATGAATCGCAAAATGTGTTGGTAAGCTCATAACTCAACAACGCCTGAACCAATTTGGCCAATTCTTTTTTTTTGTGTTAGTTATTGTGAGGAGAAGGTCTTTATGGAAAAAAAATAGGGTAGTGTAGAATAGGGTAGGAAAGAGTGGGGTAGAGCAGAGTAGGGTAGAGTACGGTAGAGTAGTGTAGAGTAGGGTAGAGTTGGGTATAGTAGGGTGGAGTAGGGAAGAGCGGGAGCGAAGCCGCGCGGGCAAAAGCTAGTACTAAATAGATTTTTAAATTCATATCTACTAATTAATATTATAAATGTGAAAGTAACTCTGTTTTGTCTGGTTCGGTTTCGCGGTTAAATAGCTGAACCGATTTTTATGTTTGGTACGGGGTAAGCCAGAACTTCAAGAAAGGACATAAGCTACTTTTTATCCGGCTTCGGCTTCGATTTATGTGAATGAAGTCGTGAATTTCCTTGCTGCAGCAACGTTACTCCAGCAGGAATCTATCTATAGTTTTAAATGCGGCACGCATTTACTGCAGATTACGCACACTAATTAATATACGTTCCACTCACATCATTATCACTGGACTGGCCAGAGGCTGTGGGTTTGCCCACGCAAGAGAAATGTTTGTGTGATGAGGACTATCATTTTGTTCTGTGTCTGGGTGTAAATTATCATTATGTTTATCACTTGTCTAGTACTCATATGAACTCTGCTTAGTTTGGGACTAGACCGGCGTTGTGGATTATTATTATTATATTACATCGATCTACGTGCCACTTTTCTGTTGGTTACCCTACACAAATACCCGATACCCGATGACCGTATAACTCGAATTCATATCTCTTCTGACTTTTTAAATCGTAAGATATTTTAGTGACAAATTAGATTTGCACATCATCAATATCTGATTGGGTAAACCAGATTCGACGCAACAGGGTATTTCTCCGGGTGAGCGACTGACATTCAACCATGTACATTTACACGGTGTTATAAGCCACATCGATATTTATCCAAGCGGAAGAAGGTCCTGGGTAGGTCAGCTAGTGTAGTACAATTAAATAACTTTCTATTCGTTTAGTTCACTTTATTATCAGTTTTAGGTCCAGACAGCATCAATGCGGAGACGGAAACGTGTGAGGCAGTGACGAATAAAGTTGTAAGCAACCAAACGAATTAATTAATTTACACTTCTCGCCTTCGCACGAAACGGGTGAGCGAAAAGAAGATGGGATGACTCATTTATGAACAACAAAGCAAAAGAAATACAAGCAGTGTGCGTTGCGCAGCGGCGCATGAGCGGCGTGCGGCGAGCTTATCATATCGGAGGCTTAGGAAAATTATTTGATGTGTCACAATATCGATATTATTTCATAAATTAATTGATATTTATCAACGACTTCCAAATCTCGCAATATTAAAAAAAAACGATAATTTTGAGTACCAATTTAATGATACTTTTAGAATATTTTTGGAATAGTTACTTTTTTAATAAGTTCGTGAGAGTTAAAGTAAATATGGATAGGTATGTAGATATTGTTTGTGCGATAAATATTAATACTGTCTGAAAATATCGGTTTGATATTTATTGCCCACCCATCTCAAGGTCCAACACGTGCCGCTCGCTTCTTCACACGATTTCGGTGGATTCACCCTGGCTGCTAAACATCTCTCATCTCCGCAAATTTTCGCTTTGAAGATTGAACAAAACATTCACATTGCGTAATATATTTTAACATAAAAAAAGTTAGTCACACTCCAAGGGCGGAGGTGTACATTCTCCCGGCAGATGGTTAACACAAGGGTTGTGGAACAAACTTTTAATTCCTTTTCTACCCCACGGGAACCTCTTAGTACGTCTTCGCATATATTCATAGTCACGACAGTCACATTTGTGGTATGGTTCGTGTCCTAACGAATGAAAAGCTTGAAGGATTATAAGCGGGACGCAAAGAAAGAAAAATAGATTTCGGTATTTTCTCCAAATGTTCTTGCCAGGAAATCTTGGACAGCACGGATTAGGTGGGATAGGTCCGGGTCGACAGTCACACGGCGGACAGATGGGCCGGCATGGCTTGCACGGACACGGGTAGCAGGGGCAGCGCGGCGGCGGCCGCGGAGGGCAGCAAGTGTAATGTCTGATCGTCTTATGGAAACTACTGATCCCCATATTCACACACAGAAATTTTTAAATATTTATTTTTACTGTTTTATATTTTGATTACTCACATTTTATATAGGTACGTAAAATTTTGTTACTA
The DNA here is from genome assembly GCA_949319445.1 of Mythimna lalbum. Taxonomy (NCBI): domain Eukaryota; kingdom Metazoa; phylum Arthropoda; class Insecta; order Lepidoptera; family Noctuidae; genus Mythimna; species Mythimna lalbum. The sequence goes on along the minus strand of OX439346.1, from coordinate 14,393,297 downwards.
CTATGATGAAGACGGAAATTATGACTTTTCTTCGACAGATTTGTACCTTGACATAATGTACTTTCTTCTAAATACATAATTGTCATATTTTAGCAGATCGCTAGAAAAAATTGGAATTAGCAGACAGAATTAAGCCATCAAAAAGTTTTAGAAGGATAGATATATTGTCTTTTAGCCTGAACTGTATTACTATTGATATATAGGTACAGGTGTGGCGTAAATAATGGATTGGATAACCCTGAAACTGTAGATTGGCCAGATTATCATCTATCATTTACCCCATTTATATCACCATATGCCCCATGGATGCACAAATTATTGATATTTTAAATAAAAATCATACTTTCTCATACAAAATCAGCTGCCATTTCTTCAATTGGTGACTTTCTCTCGTTCTGTTTTTTTTATGTCACTACTGAATGTTTCTATTATTAGACCAGCATCAAGTTTTTTTATTATTACAATCTAAGATAACATGATAAAAATTACAAATTTTAACATTTATTTTTTAGGAATTACAATTTTTGGGCCACTGTATCGCAAAAAACTGTACTACACTGCGGTGGCCCATTGTTTAAAAAAAGCAATTTAATGCAAAGTCTAAAATGGTATAATAATAACCAATATCTTAATAATATATAAAGTTATTGCTGTTCCAATCTTAAGAAGATTGCGCGTTGCCTTTTCCACTCGCCTATCGTAAACATCGAAAATGGTTACAAGCTTGTTACTTCATTTAATGCAATCCAACGCGATGTTTGACGAATAGGCAACGCAAAAAAAGAGAGATAACGCCTGAAAAATTCACAAAACTTGCTCCAGAAAATAGCTGTTTTTTTTAAACCCTTAAAAGTTTTTGGAAAAGTTGTCGTCATTTAGAATCTTAATAAAATTTGCAAGGTCTCTAGAGGATTACTTTTTTTACTTTTTTATTTTTTAGGCAAATTATGAAGTGTCAAAGTTCATACAAAATTGGACATTTTCAGAGGTTTTTACTGGATTAGTTTTACACAAATTTAGAAATTGGTTTCTTTAGAAACCTAGATAATATTCACAAGATACTGTGTTTCCAAAATATCTAATGAAAAATGTGTAATAACGTCATAATCAGTTATGAGCGGTTGTATGAAAAACAGTGAAAATGTGTGTCATGATGCACACCTTAAGGGAATTTTTTTATACAATTCTTATTTTAAAATTAAATTACTATAACACTGCTGCAACTAATGTTAGCCACATAGAGAATAATAATTTTCCTAAAATTTGATCATTATTGGTTTATTGACACAATAAAACACATTAGTATCTAAATGAAAAATAATAATTATACGAGTTGCTCGAAGTGGGCTCCTGCAGCTGCTATGCATGCTCTACACTTCATGAGGGACAATTTCAAGTGCCGCGCAAATCCTGCCGACGATATTAATAAGTTAGTTAATAAATTAGCTAATTTTCTATTCATAATATATATATGGACCCTAAATTATGTATTATAATTTATAGTTCTGGGGGAGAGTTGTAGAGACTATTTTTAAGAGGATGCTTGGCAAAAGCTGGTCCACACACACGAAAGTGGAGTGCTGTGCACGTTGACATCCGAGTGGCATCGAAATTGCCACGCCAATTCGTCCCACGCCCACCACGCGCATCGTTCGCGTCCGCAATATATGTAATATAATATTCCACAACTATCACACAACGCCGTGCAGTCCCAAGCTAAGCAGAGTTTGTGTTATGGGTACTAGACAACTGATAAACATACTTATATATTTCTAAATACATACATCATGTACGTTAGAAAAAATCTTCATCTGTTTAGCAAAAGAGGCGATAGACATAACTATGTTACAAGACATAGGGACCAGTTAGTTCAACCAGGCTTCAGATTGGCAAAAGTGGCCTCTTCTTTCATGGGGTACTGTTTAAAATGCTATAATAAAATACCTCCCCAAATTTTAGAACTCAATGAAACAAAATTTAAATCTTGTATTAAACGCACACTATGCAGGCAGGCATATTATAAGTTGGAGGATTATATACAAGATAAAAATGCTTGGCTCAATGCTGGTCCAGCTCCACTACCACACTAGGGTGTATTGATTGGCTTGGAAACTATAATTATTTTTATTTTTTTTTGTAATTTGAAAATATAGTTTAAACTTATGATCATTTATTACTTTTGTTTTTGAAAACCATAGCATTGTTTAATGTAGAAGCACTTTTTTTTTCCTATTTGTGAATGTGAGGTACCATGAAGCATTTTTTATTGGGTTACGACTTGTATTCTTTTGTTTTTGACATTACGAGCATGGTAGTTAGGAGTTTGTCATGCTCACTTAAATGTCTCGCTGCTGGTGGCGCGTGTATTGGGTCATTCGGTTCCCTTGAAAATGGTTGAGCTGAGTGGGGCTGATGCACGCGTCATGCTCGTGAACGGGTGCCGTCAGTTGAGACTGGTCATCTCTTAACTGCCAGTAGCTTAATTCAGTTTTTATCTTTTAATATATTTTTTATTTTTATTTTATTATCTACATTGTGCTCACATAATAGAAGCAACATGAAATAATGTAACCAAACATTATATGTAACACATAATATGATTTAAAAGAGTGTCCATGGAGTTTCTTGCGCGTTCTTCTCCATAGAGATCTACGCTTTGGAACGTGCAATTTAGCTTCACTTTTCTTGGACTGACTGACATTTGACTATTCAAAAGTGCCTACATTTGGTCTATTTGAAATAAATGATTTTGAATTTTGAATTTTGAATTTTGAATAGATAAATTACACCCAGACACAGAACAAAATGGTTATGCTCATTACACAAACATTTGTCTTGGGTGGTAATCGTACCCACAACCTCCGGCATAGCAGTCAGGGTCACTAACCACTAGACCTTGTACTCAGTACTCACTTGTTTGCTAAGAAAAGCAGTTTTTTACCGTTACTGACCATTATCTTGTACTATATATATATCAATTTTTTATTCCTTGTGCGTTGGTTTGAAGATAATAGCACTAAAAAAAAAAAATATTAATGTGAAACTGTAATTGAAATAGTGTGGAAGTGTTTTTTTTTCATTCGTTTCAATAAAAAAAAACTGTTTCATCGTTTGTGGGGGTTTTTTCTTCAAAACCTGAATTTTGGTAGGATTTTGAGGAAGGTTAGGGGAACTCAAAGCGGTCGTCTGGCAACACTGGAAAACGGTGATTGTGGTTCGACTGAAAGACTTTGTATCCATGGTCAAGAAATAAATTAAAAAAAGTAATTGTTTTCAGGCAGATGACAGTTGACCACCAGTTGACAATGACATTTCTTTGTAAACATTGATGAACATTTACTTTGACTTTCTAGTATTTTGTATTCTGGATGGATACCAACCCAGTGAATATCAATTATAATAATATACCTACTGTATGGTCTGTTTATTTTTAAGTACAACTGGATTTTATTTGGCCGACTCGGGAGTGAATGTAAAAAGAAGTCAAACAATTTTAGAACGCGACATTCTGTTTTTAATGATTTACTTTAGCCACTTCGAGAATGTTTATGTGAGATAAGATATAATGGAAATGTAGGATTGGTCAACAGTTATCTATAAAAAGTATTTGTGTAATGCGAAAAGTATGTTGATTTTTAGATATTGTCAGTTTTCGTAGTTATCGATGTGGAATCTACTGTATGCCTTATGTGAGTCGTCCATTATTTTTATAATTTAACTGTTACTCGCTTATACCAGGGCAGCCTGCATGGTGCCGATGGTGCGTAGTTATAAATAGCCTTGAATACTTTTGCCTTCGATGTGGTGTGGTATCCCCTCCAATAGGCGTTAGTCAGGCGTCGCAAGGCCACTGCCCGGCGAAGCGGCGCCGCCGGCAAGTGATGTCATAAACATTTGGGTAGTATTTGTGTGTGGTCGCCGCCAATACAAGCTCTTAAAGATTTACATATTAATTTAATTGTTCCAGTTCTATTACTTTCGGTGTTAGAAGCTAACAATACCAGTGACAATATGGATTCCAAGGCCCTTTCCTCTGCTATTACCCAATTTTCTGCAAAATTCTGTGTTGTAAGTATTCAAAAGTGTGACACCTACTTATTGATTTTACTTGTACCTACTATTCATAACTTCAAAAATATTGAAGTTCAAATAAGGAAAAGTATATTTAAACATTGATATAGTCATACAAATTACAAATACTTTTAAGTATAAGTTATACATATGTTTGGGAATATCTACAGTTTTGTAGTTTTTAATACTTACCGACCCATATTCATATGGCTTATATGAGATCTGATGGCAACTATTGATCTTAACTATTTTAAAATTTTTACACATTCAATTGCACACTGTTATTTTAAGAGAACTTATTGTACAAGACAGGTCCAATTGTTATGTGAGGGTCCTCAGGAAGTTGTATTCATGAAATAATTGATAAAGTTTTCTTAATCTTTTTCACATCAATTATAGTTTCTCGGATTTCCCCTTACTGTCTTAGTTTAAAAAACCTCGTGCACCATTGGAGTAGTTATAGTAGGTACTAAGGCTAGATCAAAACTAATAACTAAATAATTTTATTATATAATAAAATATAAGTATTAATTTCCCTGTTCTACAATCCAATCAAAGACTTGTTACTAGTTAACCCTTCAGATACCGTTAATTAGAGACACAATAGTAAGACAATAGATGCGCGGCCACCGGTGGTCGCTTGGGGATTCATGAATTAAATATACTTATAAAAGAATGTGTATACAATCTTTACATTTATTAATCAATTTCACATTAAGTGCTTCATATATTTCTGACATGATAATGATAAATTCTGATAAACCTGTGATGCATTCTTGATAGCAAATGATTTATGTGGAATTATAAAACTTTTGAAATCAATAAACTGGTGTTTCCAAATTTGATTTCGTATATTTTAGACTGCTTAAATAAACTGCTGGAATGTTGGAATTGAAAAAAGCAAATTACAACTTGACAGTAAATCAAGATTTACATTCTTACATTCACCATTTGCATCTTAACAAATGTAATCATTTTTTAGGAACTAGAAAAAGGTAAAAGTGTGGTATCATCACCGCTGTCTGCTGAGTTTGTCCTGGCTCTGTTGACTCTGGGTACCAGTGACCCAGCACATTCGGAGCTACTCACAGCAATTGGATTCCCCGATGACAATACCGTAAGTATTTACAAAAATGTATATGTAAAATCCATTCCATTCCCCCAAATATCACTTTTCGCATTCCTACTAATTAAAGTCGGAATGTTTAGATGATTATTATCCAATCAGTCCTCAATGGCTGGAATTCTATTCCTGAAATACAGTTAGACCACAGCATGGCTTAGGATACTTTTAATCCTAGTAATCATTCACCCACACAATCATTTTCAACATTCATAAGCAATAAGAGATATATTGGAGTAAACTAGTTTTTGTTAGTAGCATAAAAAAAAAATCCAATTGGACCAATTCCTGTAAACCCAGTCTAGACAGGGAAAAACTTACACATTCCACACTGGTGACTGGACCATTAGTTGACCATGCATGACTATACTTAAAACTAAATATGTGAACAATCACTGTCTTCTAATTAGTCGTATTACTGAAGTGTATCCTTTACATTATTTGGTATGCATGCTCCTTAATATTAGATATCAAGTTAATGCTTGATTAGCGTTTTAATTCTTTTACTTATTTCTAATTAATAAAATGCATTATACTATTGGCAGTCAATCAGAGTTGTACTTTTCAATATATGTATAAATACCCTACGACCCTAAACATCTCATGGCGACCCTGCCTTGGGCTGTCCTTGGGTTTCGGCAGTCAAAATAGGGTAGTTTCCAAGGTCAACATAACTACATTTTATTTAGTCCGTATTTTAGATTATAAAAAAATATTGGAAACGTATTTTTTCTTTTTTCGATTAAAAAAAAAATACCAAAGATATAGCCATTAAAGTTACGTGTGACGTCACCCCGTGCGAAAAAATGCAGCACGGCGTGACGTCACACGTAACTTTTATGGGCTAAATCATTGTCATTTTAGGTTTAATTTACAAATAAAAAATACGTGTCTCTTATTTTTGAATAATCTATAAGACGGTCTAATTACATTTTTACGTCAACAAGCCTATTGGAAGTTAAAGTATAATAACTATAACTAATGCTACTACAACATAATAATTAGTGAAGATGTGCCGCTCATCGGTCGAATAAGACACCCAAGCCGTACTGCACCGTGCACTGTATTTATTACCCAAAACCACGAAAACGCAGCAGGCAGCAACGAGGCCATTTTGAAATCAATATCTAAACTGATTAAAGTTAACTGTTGGCAAAAACAGATTTGTCATGAACACAGTCATCCAGAAATGTTGTTGATTGTGGGATTTGAATCTTGCACAATATTAAATGATGACTAATGTACTATTTCAGATTCGTTCATCGTTCACCGAAGTTTCGTCCAAATTGAAGGCTTTGAAGGGAGTCACACTAAATGTAGCCAATAGGGTGTATGTACAGGAGGGCCCTTATGACCTAGAGCCTTCATTGAAAGAAGATGCCATCAAGGTGTTTGATGCTGCTATAGAGAAGTTGGACTTTAATACTGGGGCAGCTGCTGTTAATGTCATCAACAAATGGGTAGGTAGCTGTATTAATAAATATATCACTAACATTGTACTGCATAGTTTTTTTTTTTTATCGGTGGGAAAATCACCTAATGAAATCCCCCGCTCTTAGGCGGAGCGGGAGAGAGTGTCAAACTTGTACTGGCTAAACAGCCACGTTCCTTCGTGCCTTCATACCAGGGGGTCTACTCGCTTGCTCCGAAAAACGAAGTTTCGATTGAAATTTCGCGTGTTTCCTACCACGGTTCCTTTCGTTCCGGAAAATTCCCACGAATGAAAATTGTTTTGTAGCGACATCTATGACGCCACATAAGAACGACGAAGAAAACACGAAATCCTGCATCGCGCAATCAGAGTTCTCCGCGCGATTTGAACATATACGACAGCCCGACATCAACTATTGGGCAGTCGCCCACCAGATCATAACACCCGGTCTGGTCGGAGGATCCTCCCTTTTCAACGGAGGTTTGCGGGACTTTACTCTCTGTTCCGCATACCCTCCAAACTGGTGACCCTCGACAAAGAACGTCAGCGCAGCCTTCGTGCAGCTACTACTTCGTGACGTCATCATCACTTCCTCAAGCTTTCGAGCAACGAGCCATACAGCCAGCACCCTCGGCTAAGGGTATCCTGACCATCAGTATGCCTACCTGGTCATACCTGGTCATCACCTCAGCCGCATCACCGACCTTGGCTTAGCACAATGCAACTTCGGCCAGTCATATGAAGAGCCATGAAGAACCTCTCCTGGTCGACGCCAGCAATCAAGCCCTACGTCGCACAAGCACCGCTCCGACTCACTGGAGCCAGCAGCACTACTCCGACTCACTGGAGCCTGCAGCATCGTCCCGACTCACTGGGACAGCACCACCCCGACTCACTGGGGCATCATCCCGACTCACTGGGACAGCACCACCCCGACTCACTGGGGCATCATCCCGACTCACTGGGGCATTATCCCGACTCACTGGGATAGCAACACCCCGACCACCGAACCCCGAATCCCCAAACCCACCGAATCTCTAAACCTATTCTAATTAGTTATGTTTGTAAAAAAAATATAATTTCAACGTCAAATGAATATCGTTCGTTTACGTAAGTTTCGTTACGGAGAAAGCGAGTAGACCCCCAGGGCTGGGCTACCTTTCGGAGCTAGCCCTGGCCCGAGATACTGTATATTTAGTATTTGAGAAAGAAAGATATGAACTTATTGGGTTGTAATTTCAGGTTGAAAGCCAGACCAATGACAAGATCAAAGATCTACTCAGCTCAGACAGTGTGGATAGTAACACTCGTCTAGTACTTATAAATGCTCTCTACTTCAAAGTAAGTCTTATTTTCACACCATTTTCACCATCTACATCATTCATTCATTATTCTATTCTAAATTGTAACTAATATTGGTTTCTAGGGTACCTGGAAGAAGCAGTTTGATCCTGCTAACACCATGGAACAACCATTCCACCTAACTGTTGACTCCTCAGTCAATGTGCCCATGATGTACATAGAGGATGAATTTTTGTATGGTGTGAGCGGCGACCTTCAGGCCCAGGTATAAATTTAGACGAGACTAAGAGCGCGCCGATATGTGCAATGTAATTCACAGTTGTTGTGCTGGTTTTAAAAATAAAAGATAACGTAAACACTCGGTATTCAGAATAATATTTATGATTATCGATTTCGCAAATACCCTGTTTCAAGCGTTGCCAACGATACTAGATGACGACAAAATTAACATATTGTATTTATTATGATTATTTTATTTTTTCGAATTCACGAAATAAAAAATTGTAACTGTAGTGTATTGCATGCTTCGTCATTACACGACAACAGTTAAACGTTCTCATGAGAAATAAAAGATTGTTTAAACCTAAAAATGTTCTTGAGGTAAATCATTAATTGCTCTTGAACCCGTATTTGACTTCCACCGACTCATAATAAATTATACAAGGTTTGGCTGGCAACTTCGTACTCGTGAATGTCGGTTATTGCGGACACGAAGTCGTAGCCAGACAAAAAGTTCCTAGCCTATCCATCCTAGTCCTAGTCAGTTTTTTGCATTCAGTGCTTATTCAGCACACAATTTCATTAAAAATCGGTTAAGTAGTTTAGCATAACAGACAGACACAGTTACTTTCACGTTTATATTAAGTAGTTATGGGTTATAAATATTCTTTTTTCAGCTGTTGGAAATGCATTATGAAGGCGGAGAGGCGTCGATGCTCGTCGTGTTACCGAATGAAATCGACGGCCTTGATGGTGTGTTGTCCAAACTGGCGTCTGGATTTGATCTCATGTCAGAGGTGGATAAGATGCACAGAACCAAAGTACAAGTAACTATCCCCAAGTTCAAGATAGAAACTGAAATCGATCTGACGGAACTGCTGCCTAAGGTTAGTTTTTATTTTACACAGCTACAATTTTTCTTACTTTTTTTTTTAACTCTTATACAGGGTGTAATGGACAGCCCTCCACATACTTTAAGGCCTTGCTCAGTAGACAAAACTGAATAACCTTCTACAAGTTTTTTTTTCAGGGAACGAAAAAAAATATCGGCCTCTCCATACAAACTGTCCAATCAAGTTTTTAATTTTGTATGATGAGGCTGATGTTTTTTTATCGTTTCCTGAAAAAAGTCTTGTGGAAGGTTGTTCAGTGTCCTCTACTGAGCAAGCCCTTAAAGTTTGTGGAGTGCTGTCCCTTACACCCTGTATACCGTGGCGTCACGTAACCTATAACCTTCATCAAGACTGGGGCCTAACAAATGCAAAAAGAATCTTTCAAATTGACGGTAATTCCAGATAATATCTGTGTGATTAAAAAAACACACAAATCTGTTTAGCCTTGTTATAATATAAGCATAGATTTACTGTAATCGGACCGTAGGATGCGTCACACACGATACTTGGAATATTTAATAGTCACATTTTTTGTGACAACAGCTTATCTGGGATTAACGAAGGTCAAGTTTCATTGTCCACGTCTGACTAGACTATTATATACTCGTAGACTATAAAGTATCTACTTCGCTTTGGACATGACGCGGTTTTTTTAGATAACGTCTTTATATTATGGAGTCGATAATGCTGAATTGTTTATTCTAGCTTGGAATACAAGCAATCTTCAACAGAGAAAATTCGGGTCTGACCAAGATTTTGAATGTGTCGGAACCTTTATTCGTGTCGAAGGCAGTACAGAAAGCCTTCATTGAAGTGAACGAGGAAGGTGCGGAGGCGGCCGCGGCTACCGGTAAGCGTCGTTATATTTACAATCCTTCATGTCTTATTAGGTACTATAGGTTTTTTTTTTATCTTTAATTTGGTTACTAACTTGAAATATATTTTGAAATTACTTAACATCGGTCAGAGATAATATGATAGCACTGATCCGATAATATGATTGATTGATTGAACAAACTATCCATGATTGATTAATGACTGGGTAGGGCACAGGATTTTACGTATTGTTTTTTTTTTATTACAAAAATTATAAGATAATGTAATATTATTTGACACTGGTTAATACACTTTTAATATAATCGAATTGGGTTCAAACATTTTCTCTTTCCGGTAAATGTGAATCAGAAGGGTATTGTGACATCCACCAATCCGCACTTGGCCCGCGTATGGATTACGGCCCATTCTCTCCTAGAGAGGAAACCTGTGTCCCAGCAGTGAGGACATTATAAGGCTTATTATGCTTACGTTTAATACCTAATAGAATATAAAATTATTTTACTTGGCATATGCACGATGCACAGGAATCACAATGACTTTCAATCAATTATTATAATAACTTAATGACTGACATTATCTATTTTCGTTTTTACTTTCTACTAACTTTCAATGCACAAAGTTCTAAAGTAGAACATTGGTTTTTTTTTATCAACCAACAACCATAAACTGTCTGCCTAAAACATACTTCCGCCTTGTATTGTGCCGTTTTAGTTTGTTATATGTTGTGAGTTAAACGCTAATGTTGGGCTGTGGCGTTGTGATGTCTTGGCTCGTTTGACTGTGTGGTGTGGGGTGTGCACTGTGCAGCGAAGGAGGTCCGCAGCCGTCGCTCGTTGCGGACGATGTTCGTGGCGGACGTGCCGGCGCTGTGGCTGGTGTGCGCGGCGCGCCGCGTGCTCGCCGCCGCGCGCTACCGGCCCGCGCCGCCGCGAGATGAACTATAGTGCTGTGTGTGGCGCAGGCATGGTGATAATGCTGCGCTGCGCGCGCCCGCCGGCGCCGCGCTTCCGCGCTGACCGCCCCTTCCTCTACATCCTCCTCGGCAACGGCCGCGCTCCGCTCTTCGTCGGAGCATACCGTGGCAACAACTAGCGCGCTCACCCGTACGAGTAGCAACACTACAACTTTACTCCGTCCTAAGCAGTTCGTGGCACAAAACACTCAAAATTCTATCAATCCCAATGTTGTCTATAACTGATTTGCAATAAGAATCCCTCTGATGTATCTTTAGTCTTGTAAAACACGGGCTAAGTCTCTGAAATTTAGGATATTCAACATGAAGATGACAAAACTACAACAAATGAAAACACTGGTAATGTTCATTAATATAAACAACTTTTATTATGGGGCCAACTCAGATCCCGAGAAAATATCAGCTGTTCATTACATTTTGTCGAGTTATGTATGGGTGTGGCACGTGCATGGGGTAGTTAACTTTTTTATGAAAACATCACCAGATCTTATCGTATGTTTGTCGTCTCGTTTAGTCCTTGGTAGACCATCGTAAGTGTCCTCACCAGGACACAATTACAATATCCGTTACAGACAGCATTTCGGTTTAATATTTAAACATACACGGTGTTAAGAAACAAATTAATATATTTTTAAAATCTTCTTTTTCAATTCAAGTGACAGAAAATGTCTACAAAAAGGTACCTTTAAATTAGTTAACACCGTGTATAATAAATTTAAAATGTTAACCTTACTCAAAAGTAATATAAATTTATTGTATGATGTTACAAAATAAGATTTTTATTAAACCATTAACTTCTTTTTTGTTTTTTTCTGAAGCTACTCATGAAAATATATTTGATCGGCTATCAAGATACGGACAGCATCATCAACTGAATACCCTATTTTCTGAGACTTTTTTTTTATTGCTGATAGGCTCGCGCTTGACCACTATCCCACCTGATTTTTGAAGAGTTATTTTAATGTGAATGGAGTACTCAATCGATGCAGCTGTCTGTACCATTGACAGTCCGCTCTCTGTAGGTACACCTCAGCTAAATATATAACAAAACTGTTCACTGCCACCTAATTCACGTCACACATCACCAAGCACAACCGTACAACACAATACAGTAAAGAGTAAAGACCATACTTTTAAAACACAATTATTTTTCTTTTTGACGGAATATCATAATAACATAAACCTGTTCGATAATGGTTGAATGGTAAAAAAATTTGATGAACCCCTTCTTACTCCTCAACGCCTTCTCTTGCGATTGTTGAAACTTTTATTTAGCAACGCGTACCTATTACACTTTGTTCTAGGGGAGATTGTTTCTTTGCCATGAAACAATCAGGTTTTTTTTAAATTCCAGTTTACAGATGTACTGGTTTTTTTTAAACTTACAATTGTTAGTGAGAGGCAGCCACATTACTTTGTGTACCGGGTAAAATGGGGTGAATAGAAAAAAACTTCAAAGGGTATTTTCTCGATATTTAAATGTTTTTTGCAGCATTTAACTATATCAATTTATTAATGAATTGTTATTCTAAAAAGTTGATGCTTCATTTGAAGCCGATAGTATGGTATCAAAATGAAAAACCAAACCAAAGTTTTGTTTCTATTCACCCCTGAGTTTCTATTCACCCCGTTTTACGGTAATTTATTTCATCACCAATCACCACTGCTCTCAAAACGGTGAATATCAGACCATCACGATATCTACATTCTGCTCACGGTTGTTTTCGACGTTTTTATTCGTTGATTTAGACCCCTGAGAAGACGCTTCTTAAAATAATTACAACAACAAAGTCACAGGCGCTTAAGTTTATAATATCGGCGGCAAGACGATCGAATTGGACGACCGCACTCGATTTAATCTTTCTGAATAGAAATACTGAACAATTTTGTTACTTTGCACTTTGATATATCACCAGATGTGTTACAATAATAAAATAAATCATTTTATTTCAGGTAACAGTACCTATATCACAAATACATACTGACATTTGACTAACATCCATAACTATGTATTACATTATTTTGTTAGTAAATATGGGGCCTGCTTTGTGACTGAAAATTCAGGCTTCTAGTTTTATACATAACGAAGTTATAGGTGGACGAAAAAGACCTGAACTGTTTTGAGAAAAGGATGATGCGACTGTGCTACATTTTTGCTCGCCTTGGCGGGGGCACTGCCGTGCCCCCTAATTTAGAACTATGTTTCATTACTTCACACTATATTGTTTTGGTACTGTCCTCTGGTATCACCTGAGCTTGCCTTTGTGTTGAACCGGCACTGCGTACAAAAATATGAAGAGAACTGTTCATATAAACTGCATGGTCAATTGCATATTATACTTTGACACAAGATACACTCTAGAATATAAGTATATATATTGCAGCACTATATCTAAGTCTACTCATTGCAAGAGTAGTAAAAAATTATAATCCCGTAGGTAATGGTTTACGTTTTTACGTTGCCGATTTTCTGAAGAAGATGAGCTGATGTTACATTTACCTGAAATGTTAAAATAACATCTTTTTTGTTCTAGTTTAGAACTTATTATCCATTTGATTTATTTTTAGATATGGGATACATTGATGTCTGTGCTCGAATGCTTTTTGTTTCGCTTAAACCATTAAATTCTTCATGGGTATCGTAGATCATTCTAAAAGCTCGTAATGCATCTTGTATAATTATATTTCAGCATTTGGCATCGCCTTGTGTTCTGCGATGGTGAACGAGCCCCCCGTCCCCCGCTTCACCGCAGACCGGCCCTTCCTAGTGTCAGTCGTCGTTGGAAGGGTTCCTCATTTCCTGGCGTCGTACTGTGGCGACAAACAATAATTCACACCATGACTTTGGCTTTCTAAGTGATAACATGCACCAATGTATACGTAAAATTAAAACTTTGCTAAATTCATCTCTGGTTTTGATTCGCATGGTTTTATCCTTTTTTCTTTATGGTTTTATCCCTAGACTGGACCGACTACTATACCAAGATGTAACATTGGTGCATCAAAACTGCCTGACGGCTGTCATTGCTTATTGTTCAAACTGCAAGCAGACTTTTTCGTTATCCTCCCACCAAACCCTTCCATTTGATATCCATGTCATGAATAAAAATAATTGGCCCGCCTTTTTTGGAAGTCATGCCATATTGGATTCAAAATGATGCCACATCACTAACCGTGCATTGAAGTATTAGCTCAATTAATTGAGCATAACTGTTCTAAAATTCCATAGAACCAACCTCTAACGTCTAACATAACTAGTAGGTACGTGACACTCCAGAAATCCAAAGACAATAGAGTAGGTCGATTTGATGGAATGCTTTTATTAAATATTCTCGTTAACTTAATGTGGTTCGCCCTTTGCTTCTGCCTTTGTTGGGCTTTTAACGTAAGTTTTTTGTTGTTTATAATGTCGCCCAAATATGTAGTCTTGGAATCTGTTATTTCGATAATATCATGCATGACATACCCTGATTGTCTATGTACTTTATTCCAGCAATGGGAATTGCAATGTTTTCTGCCATGGTGAACCTGACGCCGGTGCCCAGCTTCTTGGCTGACCGGCCCTTCCTAGCAGCCATCCTCGTTGAAAGAACTCCTCACTTCTTCACAGCATTCAGTGGAAACGAAGACTAAGAATGAACTACTGGTTAGGTACCATACTTGGCATTTAAACACTCCAAATGTATTTTTACTGTTATACTGTACCTTCTTAAAATAAAAAGAAGTAACTTCACAATAATAAATTTGCAAATTCATAAAAAATCTAGATTTGTTTTTTTTTTATACTTAAATAAAGAGTCCTCTTCGAAGATACTCAACAGTTTACAGACTATCGAGGTACCGGTTGCTTACTCTACTTACTACAGTACCGACAGCAGCGTCGATTGGATATCCACTTCATATTAATATACTTTAGAAAAGGAGGTAACAAGTTGATGATGCTGGCCGGACCTTCAGGCAATTCGCTAGTAAAAGAAGACTGGGTCAACGGCGGCGGCGATCTCTCGCATCTGGCCTTGGTACAGAGCGAGGAGTGGCAGGTGGTCGCCTCCTTTTGCGAAAGCAGTAATGCTAGCAAAGGAGGAGGCCGACCGCATCAGGCAACGACGTTAATAGCTCCCCAGCCGGCGCCGGGATTCCGATCCCGATTTCCGGCCACCGTTGGCGCGGGCTTGCGGACGGCGAGCAATGGGTACCTAGCTGGTTGTCAGACCGTCCGGTAATTGGCCGGACCGAGCCCAAATCGTCGACAGCGCGCACGGTTCCCGCGCGCCTCATCAGTCATCCAATGACAACCCCCGTTCTTGGATGGAGCGGGAGTTAGTGTCAGACTCTTACTGACTAAAAACCCATCCGTTCCTTCTTGTCTTTCGTACGGGGCTGAGCGTTTCCTTTCGGATAACCCTGGCCCCAGTAGGCTTCGACCTGGCTGGGCCCCTGCTGTTGCTGACAACTAACTTCTTGAGGCGTGCGGGAACTGGGTGTCTTCTTCGACTCTTCCGCGCCGTTCAAGGGCGGGGGATGTCATTTGGATGATTTTTACCCACCAAAAAACCCCAACGACAAACCAAACCCAAATTCTTTCGTACATTCCCACAGCCCTGGCCGCAGCGGGCTACCAGGACGCATTGGCTTAGCGCCTCTATTTTGTAAGAGCGAAGCAAGTGTAGGTAATAATATTTTCGTGGAAGGTCCTTGTAACTAAATAAAAACTAACGAGCAATAATCCTTAAAACACCTACACCCGAGAGCTATTTGAATGCCGTGACCGTAATCACACTTGACCTCACTGACCTAATTATGACTGGACACCAAATTACTCAGTTCGGTAAGGTCGCCACAAGTAGGTGTTTGTAGATTCATCAATTAATATTTTTTGAATACACTTACTTGCAAACCCTCTCTTATCCCACCTCTCTTAGGCGCGCAATAGACCGTTTTCCGCACTAGTACAAAAAAGTGCGCTTGCTCTACCCGGCCACAATGTTATTACATTTATCGTGTCAGGCTGGGCGCGCGTCGACTCCCGCCGATTTCTTGTTGTTCATTTCTTCGTCGTAAGTGTATTGAAAAAAGTCGTTTGAGAGAGATGCAGATTTTTCAATGCAACCCGCGGCTCCATAACACCCTCGCCTACGGCTCGTGCGAATTCCGCCTCGGTCTCACTGACAAACTTTCTGCACTTGTCTCCAAATGTACTATTTTAATCTGTGGAGGATCAAACTTAAGACAGATAAGATCAAAATTCAAACGATACATTCTAACTTCCAGAAAAAAGCTTATCTAGGTAGTTACCTATGTAAAAATTACTCCGTAACTTATACCTATATTGATTTGAAACATGTTTGCAGAGCATCGTATACAAAGATTATGTGACAGAAATGAAAACACGAGCAGGCTGTTCATCGGCGACCATCCATTATTGTTCTTTGTTACCCGGAAGAAGTACTCAGTATTTTTGGTTTCTTATAGAGGTGAAGGTGAAGATGACGAGAGGTAGTAGAAAGGTATCTATATCTAACTTTTAACTAAGTAGTGTACATTTATAGTAAGACTAGCTTAGTCCGCGTTTATTACTTTACTCTTTCTCTCCCTTTGCTCTGTACAAAAATTTATCAAAATCGGTTTTGCCATTTAGGCGTGAAGACTTAACAAACAAACAAACTCAGTTTGGCTTTTATAATATTAGTAAGGAAGTCGTATTATTATGCTACCTGCATAGGGATTACATAATGTCGGTTGTGCTCCTCCAAAAATTCGTATAATAGACACCTAAATAGAGGTGACCTAAGCTTGTAGCGACAAAAATCCAGACTGAACGAAGACAGGTAGGTTTTACTCGGTCTAACTCTCCTTCTCGCTCTACCCAGTGCAGGGAGATTTATTTAACAATTTCCCATTTCAATAAAAAGGAAATGGAGAGCCCGAGAAGCGAACTTTGGTCTACACGTAGGTACAGGCGTTTTTGACCTCATCAACGGCAGCATACAGACGATTTATTTGAAAGTTGAGTTGTTGTGATTATTGCTCCTACCTTCGTTGTACTTATGCAGAGGCATGCAGTCAAGTATGACGACGGGTAGGACCTAATACATATTATTATTATTTGAAAATTGTGCAATATCTGAGATACTTCTTAAACCAATGACCGTGGGCGAGTTCTTACCTAAGAACTTGATCGCAGGATCAGTAATGATTAGACAGTTAGGTAAATACGTAGAACTGAATAGGCACCCACCAGGTTTGCGCAGTATGATCTTAAATGAAGAGAAAAAAAAAGTACATCTTGCGGTCGCTGTCTCTGAGCAGCCTATAATAAAAGTATTATTAAATAAAAGAATTATTTTAGGAAAAATAGGCGACTGAAAAATATCCCTAAATAATCTACCCACTTATATGGGCTTAGACACAAAACGCATCTTTAGCAAAATGTCTCCTGGTCGTAAAATGTCTCTTTCTCGTAATGTCACTTTCGTAGAATGACTTTCTCAAAAAGTCGCTCTTTTTCATAATACCAAAAAAAAGGTTTTTTTTTAGCTTTACTAAATTTTATTGAGTTACCTACTTACGTGACATTCTACAAAAGATACATTTTACGACCCGCAAATATTTTGAGAAAGAGACGTTTTGCGACTAAGCCTATATTTTTACCACAAATTGAAAACATTTCCACGTAATTTTCTTCATTTAGACGCCCAGTAGTTACCTAGTGTTAGTTTCTAGCTTCTCTACTCCTTGAGCACTTGTAAATCTTTGTGAAGTCGATTGCGTTGTCGGTTTATCTTCACGGTCTTAATCAATAAATGTTTGATTAATTACGTCTACATACCAGGCAAACTGTTCTCTTGAACATGCTTACAAGGTAAGTGTATGTCAATTTAAAATAACCACGATCTGCCATGTACCCATGTACCTTGCGAAGATCGAGTAGATAAGTCTTCGGTACTAGGAACTACAAAATATCTAGATCGGTAGGTATATACATTCTTACTGTTTAAGGTTCATACAGCTACCGTGTGAAAGTGAAAATCATTGTAAAAACTTAGGCTCTTCCAATTATGTATCTACATAACTGACTACGTAGTTATACCTTCCTAAATAGCAGGAGGTGCGTGACTCGATCGCACATTCCGCATTTTCATTACTTAGGAAGGATACTTACTCGTCTATGGGGAAACTCTGTCCATATCAGTCGGCGGGTTATCAAAAATTTGAGCTACTAAGCCAGCTTTTATTTTCGTTAAACACTATCCATATTCCAGAATCAACATTTTCTAGACCGTTAAAGTAGGGCATTCAGTAGATAAATAGCCTACTTTGAGTTGTTGCCAAAATTGGAAGATTCCAGAACGCTTATGTGCCTACTCATGCCCATATGAAGCGTCTTGGAGCTGGAGCGCGATAATCTTTGACCTCTGTGATGAAACCGAACCCTGCTAATCTACCTGTGTAGAGATAAATCCAGTCGCATCGAGGTCAAAGACTAGTCCAATGAAAAAAAATGCATCGCCTGCTTATGTGACGTTTGGCTCTACAATTATTTTATACAAAAAATACTCACTTTTGTAAATGCATAAAAAACATTATAATATAAATATGTTTGTGTTATAAGTACACAAATATATTTATATTATATTTGTTTTTACCTACGCTTTTAATTAGTAAATCAGAAACTGAAGACAATGGAAAATATTTTTTTCAAATTAACATTAAGAAAATTTTCTGGGCCCGCGGGCATCGGACCTACAAATCCTAACCTAACAAATCGTTGGGGCCCACATACGGTTGGTTGGTATCTCTCTAAGGAACGCGTGGAATTACGCGTTATCGACGACTTGAGCCCGGTCTGGACGGCCGGACGGCGAGCATGGCTCGTAGTCTGCAAGCCCGCGCCTCCCGTGGTTGGTAATCGGGGTCGTGGTCGCGGCCACTGGGGCATAAGGATGTCTGTTCCATCACGCGTGACCGTCTGCTAGCCCCCTCGCTCTGGACCATAGCCTGAATCGGGGTCCGACGCTATAGGTCGCCGCCGCTAATCACCTCCACGAAGACACGGCGGTGTTCACCAAAGTGGGCCACACCTCCATCGTTTGCTCCACCGTGTCCTCCAGGCAGTATATACACACTTCCTCCTGGATTCGGTGCAGGAACCTCCCGAACTTACCATGTCCGGTGCGGACATTCCTGCGTCATGCGGAAGGTGAGAACGCCGTAACGCCTCTCCATCTACTGCATAAAGAGGAAATTTAGCGCTATAATTATGGTCTGCCCAAACTTAGACCTCTTAAAGTTTTAATATCCTCTAAGTGCTCGTAAAGAAGAAAATTCGCTTGTAATATAAAATGTCATTGAAAATAAAACAGTTTGTTTCCACTAGGTACTGTAATAATTTACCGTTCGTCACACTGGTTCTTATTTGTGTTTGGAATAAAGTGGTGTTATCGAGTAATGCCGGATTAATTACTGACATTAATTCGCCGTTAAGTGCTTACTTAGTTCAGTTTTATGCGGAACTGACTGTATTTACTACAGATATGGCAGAGTGTTCGCAGTACACTCGTAACGCTCAGCTTGTGCACTATTAATGAGTTATCCAGTGTTAGCTTCATCATCTGGTCGTGATTTCAATGTGATAATCATGCGCTGACACTTCTATCTCGGTGTCTCGCTAATTAGGTACTTATGACCTAGAGTATCTTAAGATTTCATAGATAGTTAAGTACAAATTTTGTTAATATAAGATCATTATTTTTCAGCGAAAGATAACAAGTTCCAAATCGGAAACATGAAAATATTTATGCTTTGCCATTTCATTGGAACTAGCTAAACAATTACTGAGAAATTAGTCGGATGTTTGAAGTTAGATATGATCCAAGGATGTGCATTAGTTTTACTTTTCTTACAAATTAGTTTACAAACCGTAAAAACGAACGAGATCCATAATCATCGGCATATAGTCCACGTCAAGCCTCGCTCTCTCCTTACGAGTATTGAAAAATTAACTAAACAGTATTGTTTTTCTAACAATAAATGGCTAGAATGCGCAGCAATAAACAATTTTTATAGCACAATTAACACTTTCACCAAAAAAATTATTGGAGAAAAGTTTTTGCCTCAATATGATTTGAGCGCTAACCGTGTACCGGAGTTAAACTCCAACACGAAATCACATTTGTCCGAGTCACAACCGGTGTACAGGCAATTATATAGGATGCCGAGTTCTACCAGAATGATGAACATACGGCCATTGCAAGATTGGTACGCCTCACTGCCTCCTAAACCATACCCAATGCATTATCCGGGATTTCTACATCATCCGCCGAGAGCTGACGTGAAGAACAATATGAATACCGCGTGGACTGCACCCCCACACCCGCATGCTACCAACGGATTATATTCGACGCCGCAGTCGACACGGGTTAATAGTTCGAGCACTTTTTCTCACAACCGACTGAAGCCGCCAGTGACGATGACGACGGCTGTTTCTGGCGTTCCACCACAACCGATTGACCATAAAAACTTGTCTGCTATTAGCAAATTTACTCAAAGCCTCGATGATTTTGAACGACAATTTTATAAGGTAAGTTTTTTAAATAAAAACCTCATCATTAATTATACTCGTAAACAGCATATAAGTGACATGTACCTATATTGCCTATTGCAGTTTAATCCATTGGTATGTTTAACTTGGAAACATCTAGACACTACCACTGGAAATATAATTTTATTCTTCATTAGGTTAAGCATAAAAGTCTATTATTTTATCCTTTAATGGTCATACACTAATCAGCTGAATATGTCTTACCCTCACAAGATGATACCAGCTCTGAAAACGAAAGGCTCGGTCGTATGCCGAGAGATGACCAAAATTCATCCAGGTGGATCGCATTAATTTGCTAGGAATCAGGAAACACCTTCACTGAATATTGAATCGGCTATACGGATAAAGATTGCAACACAGATAATTCTCATCTTGCTGACACTCGTGTAGGTAGGTATTTAGTGAGAATAGCGTTTAGATAATAATCCATAAAGTGTTAGAATCGTTGAAAAACTATTAACCAGATGATTAAGCATTAGACATGACACTCAACGCGGATTCTTGTTTGAACTTGGACTGAATTTCACTAAGACACTGTTTCCGAATCCTGTAGCTGCCCGAAGTAGCAATAATCACATACTGTATTATAAAATACTAAGCAATTTGAAACACATTAAATATAGGTAACAACACAATAATAAGTGAGATGCTGTGTGACCAAAGTGGACTTAGGTACAGTCGTGAAACATAAAATGTGATTTGTTGTTTGTTATTGAAACTAGCTGCAAGGCATTAGATTAATTCCGACCGCACTGTATGGTTATCAGCACCGGTGTGGTTATACAATTCAAATTCAGTGTATTATTATCAATTGAAATTGAGTTAAGCCCGTTCGTATTTTTGATCATTGCTCTAAATTAAAATGTGCCTATTTATTATTTTTTCAATACACTAGCTCAGAAAGTGAGACGCTTATTGCACTGCACTTAGATATATAAAGGCACTTGTTACCAAACTAACATTTAATGATTACCATTACGTACTAGATAGATAGATAGATAGATAGATAAATTCTTTATTGTACACCAAAAATAAAAAATAAAAATTACATAAGAAACTTAAAATTAATAGTGCTATAATGTAATTAAAACCTTATGGTTCAACCTCTCCACGGCCATAATTTTATTACATTTATCGTATCAGGATGGGCGCAGGTCGTCACCCACGAGGAAAAGAAAAAAAAAAGTGGGCGCGCATATAAAAACAGATTTTTACCGCCACAAAAATTTACTAGTTTTACAGTTATTTTATTCACAAGTGTATTGAAAATCGTCGAATGATACACGTGAGTAATTAATGATTACCGTTCTCGGCAAACTTAAGACCTTCGCCATGGCTCGGGTCTAAATACCGCCTCAACGGTAATCACTAACATAACACACTTATTCATAATGTACTATTATGTGGGTTATGCTCATGCAGTCATGTTCCAAATCCAAATGAACACAAATCATTATACATAATCAAATCACGACTTACCGTTGGGAATCCATGTTATAATTATGTAGTACTTATAGGTATTATTAATTTGAAATATTTACCTGGGTATTCTAATCTATTCTCACTCCCAGTAGTTTTTGTAACGTTTGTAAAACTAAGAATTAGATGATACCTGCTGAGGAGACCATAGATACCATAATTTCAAAGGTCGTTAAAATTTTGTCGGTGTTGTTACAGATAACGTTCACGAAGCTAATAGCAATAACTCCTGTTGATCGGCAAGAAAATGGAATGAGTTTCGTACAATCTGGCTTATTTTTACTATTGACCTTGATGGCTCTTTGGAAGGAAGTTGACTCTGACACCAGGGCTGAAATCGACCATTGCATTGGATTTAAAGTTTCGGAGACGGTATTTATCCTATCTATAATTCTTCTTCTCGTGTCGATTCGACTCAAATTTGGTCCGACCAATATTTAGCCACCTGGACAGCTCTGGTTCCGTTGGCTTCGTTTAAATCATTTAGGGAGCAGGTAGTTGTGCATGCTGGGCAGGAAAGGAGATGACACAAATCTCTGTGAAGGAGTTCCACACTGGCACTGTATTTGCAATGGGTCAAGGAAACCCCATTTTGCCAGATTATCTTTGCAGCGGCCAATCTGAGTCAGTCGTAACGGCCCTTTTATCTGGAATTACTTACGTAGGTACTTATTAGAAATTGGCGCAATCAACGTTTCTAGAAGTTACCCTCCACAATACTCCACATAAACACTGACTCACAAAAGGACATATCAGAACAGGGATAACCAACTTGATTCGACCCGAGATCTACGGTTTACTACTTAACTAGATTGTGTACGACTGTTTGGATGTGTTCAAAATCAATTTAACAATCAAAATAAAAGAGCAAATGATCTCAAAAATTTTAGCATAACGCTTCCAGGAAATTCAATTTTCCTTTTACTGTTTATGGTATGACGACACGATGGAGCATACGGTAAACCGCATGTGGAACATATGGTTTACCTTATCCAAGGTTGAGGCGAGCACCTCCGTGTCCTAGTGGGAGCAATGGCGGCAACGACCTCTCGCGCCAGTCTCTGATACAGGCCATGGTCCGGAGCGAGGAGGAATGGCAGGCGGTCACCTCCTTCTGTAAAACAGTAATGTTAGCGAAGGAGGCGGCCACAGACGTGAAGGGACGCCACAGTCGCTGGGATCCCGAAACCGATTTCCAGCCACCAAAGGCGTCGGCTTGCGGACGGCGAGCTATGGGTAGCTCGTCGTCCGGCCATGAGTTGTGTGAAACAGAACCCCGGGGCCCTGGACCAAAGGCTAAAAGGAAAAAAAGGAGTGGGTTTTAGTTAGTAAAATTCTGACAAGCCCACTCGCTCTACGCCCGAGCGGGAGAAGTCACTGGATGACGTACCACTTGAAAAAAATCTATTCATGGCATAGAAGTTTTAATTATGTTGAAAAATTAAAACATAGGAAGGCGTGATAGCCTCGATACTGCCGCCTGCCACCCCCCTCCCCCGCACCGTTTCTTGTGGCTAGATAACTATAGGTAATCAACCCTTCGCATCGATATTAATAACATAGAGATTAGCGATTAGTAGGTACCTACCCACTGGTTCTCAAACAGAAACATAAAGTGAACTTTTCTTTAACATCCTAAAACCACAGCTACTTCTTGTGAACAGAGTATGTCATAATAATTTTCTTTACT
This sequence comes from Mythimna lalbum, assembly GCA_949319445.1. NCBI lineage: Eukaryota > Metazoa > Arthropoda > Insecta > Lepidoptera > Noctuidae > Mythimna > Mythimna lalbum. The sequence continues at coordinate 14,369,677 of OX439346.1, read as the reverse complement.
AGGATAGCGTTGGTCTTGTGAGGCATTTCATGACTACGTTACCCAACTCATCGGACAAGCTGAAGTTCCGGCGATCTTCGCGCCTGATGATGTGGCCATCTAAGAACGGGAACCCTAGGTTCCAAGGGGGCGCGGCTGCAGCGCTCATGCTCCAAGTAGAGCAATTCAATGGGACAGAAACATCGGAAGCTATCGCTACTATACTCAACCGTAAGGTAACATGTGTTTGTTAATGCGTAAATTATAAGAGTATCCCAACACCTAGTTATAGTTGTTCCTACTATCTTTACACTTCGTATCTGCCTCCGCCTCCCGTTTTTTTAAGGAGCCTCACCATCAACGATTGCATCACTGCTTACCATCAGGTGGGATCGCAGCCAAGTACCAGATAAAAAAAGCAGTTCAGACTATACAATTAATGTCATTCATAGGTGGAAATAGACTCCGGGGGTGCTATACACGATACATTTGAAGAGGATGACGTCTCGGGGGGCGTGACCGCGGTGCTGGTGAACACGCTGTACGTGCGCGCGCGTTGGCGAGCCGCCCCCACCGTCCTCAATGGCACGGCACCCTTCCATGATGCCGACGACGCCCCCAACCGCACTGTGCGCATGATCCGGATCAACGACGACATGAAATATGCAGACCTTAGGGACTGGGATGCTCAGGTTAGTCAACAAGATGCGCCTGTGTTTTAAAAGAATTTTATTTAATATCTATTTTTGAATTAATACAAATAATTGAATTAAAGATGATGTCTTGCTCTGCGTAAAGTGATTATTATTATTTTTTAAATGGTTTGATCTTAGTAGCGGCTAACTTACTCAGTTATCACGAGGAATGTAGGTACCAATCAGCACAATATAAACGAGTACTACCACCACCAAGTTAATTCTGTTCAGTATGTGAGCGAATTGTATCCAGTCGAAGGTCGGAGACGGCTTGTCAGCTGTGATATCTGAAGTTTGGCCGGTCAATTCTTTAGTGTCAACATCGTCGCTTGGGTCAAATTCGGTGAAAACCACGTACTTTCCGGGACCATTAGCCACCAATCGGTTTACCGCCACAATAAGATTAGGGGCTGGCAATTTTCGTCGTCTCAAAAACATTAAAAATATGGTTTCTATGATCCCAACCAATGTCACAATCATCGAATCACGAAGGAAAAGCAATATGATTGGTGTGTCCGCACTGTGTTTTGGTATATCGTAACCGATTTCAGTCAAAAATATGAAATGTCCGTACAAACTGAAACAAATCAACATTAGTCGCGTGTTGTCCTTGGCATCCATTGCCAGTGATATCAGAGTGAGCAACACTATGACGATGGAGGGCACCACGACGATGGCCGCTGGTCCCGCCGCTACTCTCTTCATTACAAATGTATATTTCAACATCGGATACGTGCTGTTGGGACAACAACTGTACTTCCCTGGCAAACGTTCGTTTAGCACGTACAGCAATTTCCAGCCTGGGCCATCTTGAAAGTCATCTTTTACAATAGGTTGCTTTTCATAAAACGTAAAATTGATTTGTTCTCCTGTGTTCATCCACGATCCGAAGTACAAGGTGCAGTTTTGTACATCATAGGGCCAGCTGCGCAGCGACGTGCGGCAGATGCCGGAGTGCGCGACGTGCGGCACACAGGTCACGGTGCCGTTGCTGGTCAGCAGGCACGTCGTGTAGATCTGGTCCGACTGGTACATGGTGGCGTCCGCGTTGAACAGTGCCATTTTCGGTGTCCATATTTCGTGGCTTTCCATTTGTGTTTCTTGAATATTACCATAATCTTCAGGTCTCCATGATAAAAGTTCATCCTTCCATGTGAAAGCTACCCAGCTATGAAGTGTGAACGTTTCTTCCAAGGCATCAAAGCTTATATATTTAATGGCAAAGCGTATTTTAACAGTAATGGTTTGTTTATGATCCTTCACGGGTCGGAAATCAGTATTGTACGCACAGAGTAAATCCTTGTGGAGCTTGACCTCATTATGAGTTACTTCCTCGCGATCTGAAGGACAGTCACTCCTGACGAGGGTCCTGGTGAGCGCCAACAATGCGCAGAGCGCAAACAGAGAACCGCGCGCCGCCATGCTGTGAGAAACAATGTAAGCGCGCATCATTGGAGATCACCACACTGTCGCCAGTAACCTAACACTATGAGCCGCCCCCTGCGATAATGTTGATACCCACAATTTGCAGATGACAGCTGTAACCATTTGTTCTATTTAGTCTTATCTACCTACAATAAGTCTGTACCTAGTATATGAATTGTAGCTAGGTAGGCTATATAATGGTCCATAATTATCAAATGCTCATAGCAGATGCGCCTCGGACCTTCTTGTATATGGTGACTTACGGGTAAACTGCGTGAATTTCTTTTAAAAGCTCGATATGCTCGGCTTTAGACTCCATAACAAAGTTGTAAAACGGTGAACAGTTGAATACTGCGAAGATAGTTAGATGCGGACTATTTGCATACATTCTTTTCGCCCACACACAGCTCTGTTAGACCTTTTTTACCAAACCAACACTAATCCTGTTTTTTTTTTCGTGGGGACAATTATCTAATGACATTCCCAGTACTTGGGCGGAGCGAGAGATAGTTTCAAACTTTTACTGACTAAAAACCCACTCCTGTTCCTTCGTTGCCTTTTGTACCGGGGCTGGGCTCGGTCCGGACAGTCACCGGACCGAACCCAGCCTACTACTCATTGCTCGTCGTCCGCAAGCTCGCGCCTACGGTGGCCGGAAATCGGGATCGGAATTCCGGCGGCGACTGGGGCGCTGTCAGCGTCGTTGCCTGATACCGTCGGCCTTCTCCTTTGCTAGCATTACTGCTTCGCAGAAGGAGGCGTCCGTCTGCCACTCCTCCTCGCTCCGGACCATGGCCTGTAACAAAGCCCGGCGCGTGCTCCACCGTGTCCTCCAGGCGTTCCGCACAGTGGCGACAACCGGGCGTCACTTCCGCACGAATCCGGTGCAGGAACCTCCTGAACTTACCATGTCTGGTGAGAACCTGCGTCATGCGGAGATGAGGACGCCGTGAGGTCTTTTCAGACACGCCTCAAAGCGGTGACTTCCCCTATAATTGTGGCGTATCCAAACACTAATCCTGATTAAGAAAATGAGGTGACTTCATTTCTGGAGATACTTTATCCATACTTACTTTCTTGTTACTTCGCACACGTTTAGTGGAGAACACCTTTAAACTACACGAGCAAGCTGCGGAGATACTCAATCAAACTACGGAGCTACGTGAGAAAATTATGAAGCTACGCTAACGAGCTACAAAGATACTCGAGAAAGTTATGAAGCTACACCAATATATTATGGCGCTACGCAATCCCGCTAGGAAGATATTTGAAAAAGTTACGAAGTTTCGCGAGCAACTTTTGAACCTACGCGAGCTAGCTACGAAGATACTCAAGAAAGCTAAGAACCTACGTAAGCAATCTACGAAGCTACGCTCGCAAACTACGAAGCTACGCGAGTGAGCTACGAAGCTACGCGAGCAAGTTATGAAGCTACACGTGTGAGCTACGAAGATACAGCTACGAAGCTACGCGAGCAATCTACGAAGCTACGCGAGTGAGCTAAGAAGATACAGCAACGAAGCTACGCAAGTGAGCTACGAAGATACAGCTACGAAGCTACGCGAGTGAGCGACGAAGATACGGCTACGAAGCTACGCGAGCAATCTACGAAGCTACGCGAGTGAGCTACGAAGATGCAGCTACGAAGCTACGCGAGTGAGCTACGAAGATACAGCTACGAAGCTACGCGAGTGAGCTAAGAAGATACAGCTACGAAGCTACGCGAGTGAGCTACGAAGCTACGCGAGCAAGTTATGAAGCTACACGATGGAGCTACGAAGATACAGCTACGAAGCTACGCGAGCAATCTACGAAGCTACGCGAGTGAGCTAAGAAGATACAGCTACGAAGCTACGCGAGTGAGCTAAGAAGATACAGCTACGAAGCTACGCGAGTGAGCTACGAAGATACAGCTACGAAGCTACGCGAGTGAGCGACGAAGATACGGCTACGAAGCTAAGCGAGCAATCTACGAAGCTACGCGAGTGAGCTACGAAGATGCAGCTACGAAGCTACGCGAGTGAGCTAAGAAGATACAGCTACGAAGCTATGCGAGTGAGCTACGAAGATACAGCTACGAAGCTACGCGAGCAATCTACGAAGCTACGTGAGTGAGCTACGAATATACAGCTACGAAGCTACGCGAGTGAGCTACGAAGATACAGCTACGAAGCTACGCGAGCAATCTACGACGCTACGCGAGTGAGCTACGAAGATACAGCTACGAAGCTACGCGAGTGAGCGACGAAGATACAGCTAAGAAGCTACGCGAGTGAGCGACGAAGATACAGCTACGAAGCTACGCGAGTGAGCCACGAAGATACAGCTACGAAGCTACGCGAGCAAGTTATGAAGCTACGCAAGTAAGGTACGAAGCTACGAGAGAAAGCTACGAAGTTACGCTGGAAAACTACGAAGTTACGCTGGAAAACTACGAAGTTACGCTGGAAAGTTACGAAGCTACGCGTGCTTTTACAAGCTTTTATTTAGTTTCACCTGTCCCGAAGTTTGTCTGTAATCAAATCTTGTAAATTAAATTTGATCCACTTCCCGGTTACAGATTGAGCTGAAATTTTGCATGCATGTGTAAATCAGATGACAATGCAAAATTATTATGACCTGGAGCAGATCTGATGATGGAACCGGAAGATGGCTATAGGAACTTAGTAGTTAAACGACACAATCTCAACGAGTTTGGGCTCGTATGATTTGTCTTGACGAGTATTAATTATATAGGTATACCGAGCTATAAAAGCTTGCTATGAAGACATGATTTTGATTAAAAGCTTGTTTTAGAAAGAGATTTAAAACTACGTAGGTATTACATGTTTGTACAACTGTATAGCGTTATCTCGTTCTGTTAACTTGGTATATTTTTAGTCATATACGAAAAAGCAATTCTACTCAAATTGTAGTTTTGTATACTTTAAAAGTGGATTGGTTAATTTTTCAACCGTTTGGAAATTATATGCTAAAAGTAAAGCCAACGTACCACGCGCACCCCGTAATTACGTGTATGTAAATAAGAAAAATATGAGAAATAAGAGGAGTGCAACAGCTGGTAGCGTAGGTCCTTCGATGCTGAATAACATCCCAAAAATTTAGCACCAACAAAAACAATTCAAGATGTAATAAAACACATGACACTGTCATTGCTCTGGGCCCTTGAACTCGTTTTAGCTAGAACTGTGATTATCTTGTCTAGGAGCTACATCATACAAACTGCCATGCTACGCGAGAAAATTACCGACCTACGAAAATAAACAGCCGATGAAAGTAAGCTTCCGAGCAACGAAAGCAAACTATGCGACAGCTACGTTAATATACTACTCGAGCAAGCTACGAAGCTGTGCTAGCAGGCTGCCGACCGAGCTTTGCTAGCAAACTACGAAACTACATTGGCAATCTATGAACCTAACCTAACAAATCGATTTTATCTTTAATCTCAGTCGAGATATCGAAAAAAGATAGAAATTTACATGTGCACGTATCTTTTTTGCGTTCAATTGGAATTCCTACCATGCCTTGCCATTATTACACTTACCGACTAGGCACAGTGCCAAAATCATAGTGTAATCTATCTACCGAACACTCGTGCTACTTGTAATGAAAGAATTTAGAATAGGATCGTATTGTCTTAAAATGCATGTTTATTTCAGGCCTTAGAAATTTCTTATGCAACACCGGGCCTGAGTCTTCTGATGTTGGTACCTCGCGGGAACACGCTGAAGGCTCTCATTGAACACGTCAGCAGCACCAGCGTCGGAGATATCACAGCGAAGATGAAAACTGTGCGGGTAGCCGCCACCGTACCGATTTACACTCTACGCATGACCTTACTGCTGCCCAATAAACTGCAAGCCGTATGTCGATATCTCATTATTGTTTCTCAAGTGCTATCCACACATTTCCGGGGCAGAGCGATTAGCCAAGTTTATACAGAGTATTTAGATGCTTTAGTACGCACGCACGGATCGTGATGTGCTCGCATCTAGAAGAATTGGTAAAATTATTGCAACGTTCTGTGCTATAGAATTTTATTTTGACTGCTGACTCAATCATTTTAATGAGGTCAAACATCAAACAGAACTGATGGAATGTGCAAAATATATGCAAGATTTTTTCCTATCCCTGATCCGGAAATGCGTACCTACTTACTAACTTTCGTAACTTCACAACCTAACATTTGTTTGTATGACTATGTACCTACGGGTACACGTGAAGATGATAAGAGAAGAGATGCCTACATGCCTAGCCCTATAGGTATTATGTTTCAGTCGTTCAGTACATGCTTATCATCTACCAATTAGTGTCTGTCGATCATCGTTGCTGACTGTACCTACGTTTATGAAAACTTTTTATTTAGTCCTATACCTACTTGCGATATATGTAGGTGGACTTGGCTCGGACTACAATCGTCGAAATAACCATATTTTACACACACAGTGACCAAGGCTACATCAATAACTCAATACTGTTGTATGTTGTTGTACGTTCTATCTTTCTCTACTTCCAACTTCTCATCATCTGTCCGGGGCTGCCCTCCGATTCATCTACTGCTCTTCGTCGTACTAATCGATTCTTTGTTGTCAGTTGGGTATACCCAGACTAGTAGACGTAAGCAACGTCACTCAAACCAGTTCGCTGAGGCTGTCTCATGCTGTGCAACGGATCATGTTCTGGGCAGAGGCTGGCCGCAACGCATATAAGGATGACGGTGGGTATTTACTTATATTCACTACATATTCCTACTAAGGGCCAACGCTGAGTTAAGCGGGAGCCCGCGCTTGCGCTCGTCACACGTCAACACGTGTATCGTATGCGGCGGTCCCCGTAGCGGAAACCGGACCTGCGCAGTGTCGCTAGTTCAACTTTAACGGTGTACATGTAGTCGTGTCGATAGAGAACTTTAATGTGCTGTTACGTAGCAAAGGGGCGCTGGGCGTAGCGGCGTGCCGCGCGGTCACCCGGACGGTGCATTTTTGTGTGAGTATGAGTATAGAGGCGTGTATCTAGTTGTGCTTATTGTGCAAATATGAACACGTCAAATTAACGAACCTTGAAATTTTTATGATGTTTTTATTTCGGACAGAATTATATCTACGGCTACTTACAGACGGACACTACTTTACTGTCGACAGCGCCAACTGCAGTTGTCAACAGGCCCAACGGCTGCTGCTAACAATAGCGACAACAATACTGTCGTGTGGAATACTACTGTAGATCAATGTCGACAGATGCAGTTATTTTTATCGATAGCAGTTTCCTCTAACGACAGCTAAAGTTAAGCCAGAGTAGAAACAGGCACGAGCACTCCTCTGTGTGCCTCTTTGGCACATAGAGGAGTGCTTTTAAAAAAATGCACGCCTGGTTTCCCCAAAACTAGGTTATCTACACTAACATAATAAAGACGTAAAGTTTGCTTTTTGTTTGTAAGAGATAATCTCTGGAAGTACTGACTAGCTATTCTCTAAGAAAACAACCTTGAGCACAGCGCTAACCACAGCGACGAAATCCGAATAGGTACATTGGATTAACAATCTAGTGTAGTGTCCTAGCCTGCCATGACAGAATGAATCTGTCATGGCAGGCTAGGACACTGGATGTGGACGATGGATCATAATAGCAAGTAGGTAATATTCGGTAGTTTCTGCCTACCCTCATAGAAAAATGGTGTGAGTTTATCTACCTACTAGCTGACCCGGCGAACCTTGTACCGCCTAACAGTCAGTAAATGAATCTTTTGATATGATCAACCGATTGCGATGAAACAAAGCCTAAGTACCTAATACATGAAGTTACACACAAGTTGAATGTATAAAAGTTATCTACATCGATTTCGTACATTTTACGTGATGCGCGCATAACTAAAACTTCTACAGATTAATTATATGTTTAAATTATTTAACCACCTAAAATACTTGATTAATGTAATAACAGAATATAATCTCAATTAGTGGTGGTCAACGTACCTATAATATTTCATACTCATACATTACAGTTTTAGATAAGCCTCCAATCAATTAGCTATTATCGCAAACGATATCGTATTGCGTGTGTATCTATGTTTATTCCGATAGTAATATTGATTACGAATGTTTTCAGGTATCGAGTGGGACCAAGCTCCAGACTTACAAGTCGTTGTGGATAGACCCTACATATTCTTCGTTCGTTGGCGCAACGTTACCCTTATAAATGGAAATTTTGTACTGTAACTTACTAAATTAATATTATAAAAACTAAACTTCATTTTTAAACATAACGGACATTTTTCTTTTAATCAAATATATACCTGCACTTCAGTATAACATAAAAACTTCCGCGGATACAATGTTGCTGTTAATTTCTCTTGATGTGATATGGGTCACTGGTTCTATGCTGTCTCGTGGGGTTGCACTGTGGCTCGCAGAGCAGTCGACCATACGTTTGCACCGTGATCCCGCTGCGGTGGAATATCGCGCTGAGCTCCGTCGCGCTGGGCCAGTAGGGTGCGCGCGCGAACGCCGCGGCCGTGTCACCGTAGCAGTCACGGATTACCAACACTTCATTTCCACGACGACCGAATATCGCCCATTGATCTGCAGTCTGCTCTAGTAACGTGTATTTACCTGCTTGAAATCATGAACACATGACATATCCAATTGTCCAGTGCGAGTTGTCTTTACGTTAACGCGATCGTAACGTTTACCGCGTTTGGCTCTGTTTCTTTTAGAGCTTGGAGCGGGCCAATCGCAACACCGAACGTCATAAACATGTCGATTGCGTTAACATAAAACAAAGGTAGAAATAGACGTGATAAATCAACAGCATTTAAATAGCTGTATAACTAGCAAAATTAGGGGTTTTACTTTAAATTATGTTATCAAATAGGTCCATGACTAAATTCCGGTCGCTACTGATGAGTCAAGCTGGTATCAGCTTATCAGGAAGTTTGTCCCTACTTAGATAATACTCGCCTACTTATCTTGCACATTACCTGTGTCCTGTTAGTCTTCGATTTACGAGTGAGAATGTCACATAAGTTAAACTAGATAGGAAGAGTATTGCTTTACCGGATTCCTTCTCGATGATAATAATATTTTCCATGACTCCTGATTCTGTTCCGTTGCCCATTAAGAAGTGTTTACCGAGATTCGTCTCCACTTGCAATAGACAAAGATTCCATTCCACTCGACCGTCGAAATCACCATACTTCAAGACGTATTGTTCTCGTTCCTAAATACACAATATATTTATTTAGTACAAAACGAGTGCAAGGCGTCACTGGAATCTCTAGTGAACGCACATCGAAATTCATCTAGATAATATTCAAATATCGTATATATCAAAGTAGGTACATATTACGATTATACTGGATGATAAAGGAATAGATTAGTTGATATACTTTTATTTTTACCACCAAGTAGGTTAGGTATCGCCACAATGTGCGTAACATTATGACGAGGTACATATACATTTATATTTATGTGAAATGTGTTAATATGTACCAACATCTACTAGGGCCATTTAGCTGAGAATGATTAGTTGTAGTGGATACTCATTTATTTAGTAAGTAGGTACCAGTTCCATAGTTGCTCTAATATTAAATTGAAAACACTCTACAGCCTTCGGTTGCGTATAGACGGTCATCCAGGTTCCAACCAGATCTCGAACATTTAAACTTTGTCCCTTTTTATATAAAGGGCAAATGTCATACAACGTAATAATACGCGTTCTTACGATATTATCACCACTAGCCACAAACAAAATCGCAAAATTAATTATACACTTAATATTCATTATTCAAATATAACTCGTTTACTCACGGAGTCTGCTATACGAGAAGTAAGGATTGTCGAGTGATCTCTCATCGAAATCAGCTTGTTTTAAGAATATCTTATTATATTCAATCAATATTTAAATTTTCTTTACCACACAACATTGAAATTTGATTTAAGATTTCCAAACAAATGAATGAAAATATTGAATGATTAACGTCACCTACTCAGTTGGTCTTTTGGTTGTTATCTTTACTTCCATATGCATTTAGTAAAAAAATATATATTTTATTTTTCTTTTTTAGAACGAAGCCCCACTAGTTATTTCTCCCGTTCCGTAGGTTCGCTCACAAACATGTAAACTCACATAAACAAGACACCCACCCCGAACACCTATTGGTGGCTATACAAATACATATTTATTCCGTGCGAGGATCGAAATCGCGACCCGCAGCGCAGCAGCCAGTCGCTCAACCACTGCGTCAACTGTGCCATCTACTACGAGCAGACATTGTTATTTTATTTATTTACATGTATATATACTTGAATAGCCCGTTAAGGGATCAATGTATTCGTCATAATTAATTTATTATGGGAACATCCTTGACATCGAAAAAAACCCACCGGGTACCTTACCAACCACAAGCATTCCATTCATAACATTCGTTGCGCTTTTGTTTCCCAACGAACATTCACGAAGTTTGGATGTACGTGGGACCAAACAACAAAAACGAACGACCTTGAACCAAATTGGCACAGCCATACTGATTTTTCTTCAAAACTTAAACATACAAATGTAAAGCGTACTTATTTAGAGTAAATCCCCAATATCGACTTATATATCGATATCTTTGTGAGAATTTTACTTCCTCGAAGTGTTTTTTTTTGCTTGATCAGAGTTCCAAATATTTTACTTTGGAGTAGGTACTTAGATAAGATCTCTGGGAATTTTTGTTTGCAGAAAAATCAAAATAAAGATGGGGTTTTTTTTTACAGTGGGCAAAAATCATCTTATGACAAGGCGGGGGCCCTTGGGTGGAGCGGGAGATAGTGTCAGACTTACCGCCATAATTGTGGCGTGCTCAAAATAAAGATGAGGTGACTTTCTTCGTTTCTAAAGTAAAACAATTCAAACACCTTTCGAGATGTTCGCAAACCCGCACATCGAATGCGCGGTGTCCTACGGTCTATTGGTTATTTAGAGGCTCTTTGGTAAAATCTATATTGTTTATATATAATTAGTAAGAAGGTCATTTTTATGTGTAATATTACATTTTATTTACATAATCACTACGGAATATAATTAATATTGGACAAAAATGGGTACGATATACAGTGCCACAGATACGCGAACAGCCAATAACAATCTATAAGCAAATATGCAGGAAGCCCTGGACGAAATATTAACGTATATTTTCTCGATTATTCAGTTTACATTATACAGAATCTTCTACAATTGTTTTCTACTACACCATTCCTTTAATATTCGTAATTTCGTATTAATAATGTATCGTTGCTAAATATTGATTATTTCTTATAATGTGTGGAGCAACATTTGAATATAGTCACACATGAATATCAACATGAACATACATAGGTACATAATGACTATAATATGGCCTTTTAAAACATATAAATTATTCTCTAATTTAAAATAGTTACCATCACCAAATTCGTAAAATATTACGGCAAGAATTGAATGACATTCGTTTCCGAGAATTTTTATAAAATTATATCTAATCATCATTGATCAATAAAACAATGTTACGTTGTATAATATATTTTAAAGCGGAAATTATAAATTGTCGTAAAAAGTATAAAAATATTTAACATAATGAACAATAACTTTATTTAGGCTTACATCTGTACCTATGTTCATTGCTGGTGATTATACAAGTACGTTCCTCTTTTCTCTTACAAATAATGTTAGACTAGTTGTAAATACTTCATGTGTATTTTGGAATACTGCTTCCTGGAAACAAGAAAAAATACAAATTAAAATTATTATGGGTTTTCAAAGAATATGTACGGTGTCATGTTCGATAAATTTAGCTTATAACTACAATGAGAGGTATCGGTTATTTCAATAATAGATTTAACGTTTCTTAAGTAGATTTTTATTTAATTGAAAGTTTATAAGTGTAGTTACATTTTAACATTTTTATTTCTTGACATTGTCGTTATAAATACTCGTTGACTAGTACCATAACTTTATAATAATACACATTAGACATAACAAGGTAGTCCATTTTCCTGCTCGCAACTGCACTGCTGCGGCTGCGGGAGCCAGTGGGACATTAATGAAGTTTTAATCTTTTCAAACGGTTACAACAACAACTACAATAATTTACAATATCACACACATTTGAAACTAATGCAATATATGTCATTATTTAGTCAAAAAGTTAACAGTGTAATATTAAAATGTGTAGCATATGAATTCATTAAAATTTCGTAAATCATCAAGCTGTGCCGTAACTGGCCGTGGCTTACAAAGTGGATCTTAACTAACTTCTTCATTGTCTATCATTATCATAATATTATAACAAACGATCGATTTATGTTATTCTTACCTATAATAAGCATATATTTCATAACAAGCAAGATAAGATTAAGTAATGTTATGGTATAAATAAGTAAAAGGTACACGTATCGGAGTGGCAAAAGATGGTGCGGTATATCTATAATTATGGCTACGGCTATGTTATTTAATGTTATAGATATGTCGTAGCCAGACCGTAGACTTGATAATTAGACTTTCGTGCAATTGATGACTTTCACACACATAACTGTGAGCTATCAGCGCCACTAGCGCTGAATAATATAATTCATTAATTTAGTCAAGTAATTCAGTAAAAATGCATTTATTCATGAAATTTTGCCACTTCACGAAATACTACTAAGAAATTATGAATTTTATTATCCGGCTACGACAGATACATTACATGTTCATATTAGCAAAGTACCTAATAATAAATGAATTTCACATTCTATTGTTTAGTACCTATGCGAAGAAAACCTAAATGGATTCTTTTATTCCACATTACACGTATGACGTAAGCATAAATAACATTCACTTGGTAAAAAAATTTAAAGCTCACAAAAATCCTTTCAGAATTCGATCAGAAATGAACGCTTTCAAGCAACAACAGTTTTACGCGTTAACATTTTCCAAGGAAGAAATACGTCCAATACACCTAGCCTTATGACTCGAATTGAACTGTCGTAATTTCTACTAACTTACAAATTACATCATAAGTTTCAATTTGGTCGACAAATAGATATTTATGCTAAAAATAATTTAGTTTATGAAATTATAAAAAAAACACCCATCATAGATGTTGGGAGGCCAATTAAAGCAATCAAAATACATTACGGTACTTTAAATTAAACAAGCCAAGTAGGTACATATTAAATTAGTACATACATACACCTAAAACATAGGTCGATGAAAATCACGAAAACTAATGGTCATTACGAAAACATTATTTTATGTTGTAAGTAGATAGTAAAAACAATAGTACTTACACCAAATTACATCATTATGGTGATAATAAATGCAGACTGTTCCAAATGTATCCATGTTAAAAGCCAAGAGAATCTGGGTCATAGTACTTTCATTTATTCATGCCAAATTTTACATGGAGGGGTCATTTCCGAACAACCTTTTAGCCTACCTATATCATGGACAGCAACTGCAAGGGATTTAAGGAACACAGCCCCTGTTGCTGCGTGTTTCGATCTAGTGGGGCCACTCGAACAGAACCATAAACACCAGTGGTATTGCTGAGCTTGTCAAATGTACCTCACGAATTTACTGATAAGATCCAATGTACCATAACTACTTTGATAGAAATTACAACTTATCGCCTCATCCATCCAGCAGGGCCCTCGTATTCTAAGGTTTTAAAGTTACGATCCGTATTATTTTTATGTATTCCGAGCGTAATAAAATCGAGGGCCCTGCTGGATGAATGAGGCGATTAATTGTAATTTCATCAAAATAGATGAGGTAAATTGGATCTTGTTAGTAAATTCGTGAAGTACATTGAACAAACAAAACAATACCGAGTATTTCCGGTCTATCTCGAGAGGCCCCGCTAGATCGAAACACATCCTGCTGCTGTATTGTTAGACCAAGATAGCAAAACCTAATCTAATTTAAATTAAGTTACTGAGTCATTATAATTAAGTCATAGTTATGATTAAGCTATTTGCGAGTGATCCTTTTGATAGATAATCAATGAGAATGATGATAAAAGTAATTTTAATTAAAATATATTACTAGTAAAAGGAAAAATACACTGGGCATACGTGTGCCACACAGGCCAATGTGGGCGCGTCGGTCTCTATACATTTTATATGGAAACTAGACTTGTAGAGCTACACTTGATCTAAGCCACGCGACATCGTTCTACGTACAAATCAGGCGTGTTACACGTGTGCATCGGACTAATGTAGTTCTATCTTTAATTCATGAATCCCCAAGCGACACCCGGTGGCCGCGCATCTATTGTCTTACTATTGTGTCTCTAATTGACGGTATCTGAAGGGTTAATGTTATAACTTGGCTTTTTAAACATGTTTACATTTGGTACAATCTACAAGTTACCAACCAACCACTACATAATTATGTTTAATATCCTAGTGGACATAGCGAGCTCGCGACTAAAATCAACTATTAATAATACAGTGCCTCCTATATATCAAAAAATCCTACATACCGGTCGACAAAATTGTTTTAATGAATGAGATCACTAGATATAAGTTCCAACTGCAGGCCATGTTTGTAATTTTTGACTCAATTTATGACATTGTCCAGACCGACAATAAATGGTCGTATGCGGAATCATTGTAAGTGAACTAAATATTTTTTTACAACACTTATACTAGGGCTGGAATGTTAGTTTAAAAATGTTGCAAGATTCTATAAACCATTACATTTTAGAGTTACATCTAGTTCGAGTCTTTAGACCTCAGTGTAGGTATAGGATTTTTGATTATCTGCCAACTTAGGTAAGTACATCATACGCAAATTGTATGCACGAAATTATTAAGCTATTGTATTTAACTTACTATGTCATAAACTAAATCCCATTTTTACTTCACATATTGATACACTTTATTCTAATCTTTTATTTTTAAAGTAAGAACATAATAGCTTACTGTCTGCATGTAAATATAATTAAAAAAATCTACATTTGCTATTTTTTATTTCAGCATGACAATGTGATCTAAATATATAACATTGAGCATTATTTTATTTAGAAGACTATTACTATAGCAATGACTCATAGTAGATTTAGCCCCCGGACGCAAGAGAGCTTTTCTTGGAAAACCATCACATGCACTTTCGAGTCTCGGTGTCCAAAATTCAATAGACTGCATCCATAGCGCGCGAAAATAATATTTCCGTGCACTAGGGATGCGCTCTATTGAATTTTACAATAAGAAGTACAATATACTTTTTATGTGTATACCTACGTTTTCGTATCAGCTATAGCAACAAGAACAAAAGGCATAGAAATTGAATGTTAGACATCATAGTCTTCATCCTGAATTGTCATAACAGTTTTAAAATTTTATACAAAAACCTTATTTGGAGATCTTTTATTTTCTTTTTTATCAAACAACAATTACCGTAATTTATTAACAATTATTTATTGATCAAACATAAACTTTTGATACTTTAAAGGTTTCCATTACTATTACTTTTCTCAATTTCATTTCATTTGGTATCGGAATAATGCTGCCTACTATGATATAGATCTATTCATGGGCGTTTGTTGTTTTACGACTGATCTCATTTAGTGGTCTATTCACAGTTCCATACTCAAAAAGTAACTAATTCAGTTATATTTAATATTTCAATCAAACTGGCTGTAGTTCACAGTGATAAGTAGACTTCCCAGTTCCTGCTCAAAAAGATCCTTTGTTTATAATACGCTATACCTACCTAATGCAGGCATTTATATTTTGAGTGATATGTTATAAATTAAAAAAAAAAATATTTACTGTTTTATGTAAATTAAAGATGTGATATTCAATTACCTTTTTCAATTTTCTAAATCATAATTTATTAAGTCATTCAAGATACAATGCTGAACAGAGCACTGCATAGGGAACTACCTATTAATTTAATAAAAAAAACATAAATCTTTACATTTTATTTATTTGAAATGTGCAAAAACCAAAATTCAAAAAGGCCAGACCTGCAACATCATCTGAGGGAATGTTGGTTACTGTGATGTGAAGTCAAAACAAGATAAAAGCCACTTATGTTGTTCCTTGGGATTCAAACTCCTGCTAAACATCAAAATAGTTGCAATAATTTGCACTAACAGACAAAGGTACCTTCACATTTATGTATGGATATGGATTAGTCAATTTCAAAATTTAAATTAGTGACCGAGTGTCATTCTGTCTCATTGACATTATGACAATACAGAGTTGGTAAAGCAGATTCTTTCATGAAGTATAAAAAAAAAAACAGACAGCCAAAATATTTTTGCTGTGACTGTACTTAAGGAGTTTGAATTGGCTAGCGAGTGAAGCGTAACATTACATAGCAACTCATAATCTCCCTATAGAACTATTGGTTAATATCTTGTGAAATTGGACAACAGGGATCCATAGACCTGATACCTATCATGCTTTTAAAAAAATTTTGAAATGGTTCTGTACAAATTTTTATTTCTATTAGATATTCTTAAAACACATGTCATCATGCCTACGCAATGCAGAGAATCTTGATTGATTAGGAAAGTAACAATAGCCAATCAGAACTTGACAGCATATTAATTTGAATATCATCTAGTAAACTATGCTTAAAACTCAGAATAAAGTAGTATTATTTTCACCTCTCATTAATCTTAAATGTTACCACAATTACAAATCCTTTAAAGAAAATAAATTATAATTATATAATTCTACCACAAGCCGGAAATAACTGCCCAAAGTAGACCAAATAAAAAACAAGTGAGGTAAATATTAAGGAATATTGGGCAATATTCGATACTGATGTTTTGCCACTAATGAACTCTCAGAGTTAACATTTACTCTCATCATCATCTCATCAATGTCTTCTGTAGAGAATGTTTCATTATAAAACTGCCAACTTCAATAAATACTACACAATCTCCAATTGACTACAAATATTAGTCCAATAACTAGCTTTACTCTTATATATTAGTTTTAAGGCCAAATTGAAATAATTTATAATAATCATAATCATTGTGCATGATTACTAATGTTTATATTTTGATAATGCAAGAGTAGTGGAAAAAGACCAGTACCAACACCACATAGTATGCGAGTCCATGGTGTAAGATACAGCACCTGAGAACCTTTATCATATAATATTTACTTTAATAATGATGTTATGTAAAATGAAAATGCTATTAATGGAAATATTTATACACCAACATCAATTTCTTAATATATAAGCTTCTTTTCTAATGAAAATATTGTGTACCCACTATATTACAAGTGGTAACATTACAGATTTGTCATTTATGAGCATTTTACATCTTACCTCTTTAATAATATAACTTCATACAACATTATGTCTATGGGCTGCACTGCCTGATTCTATTATTCTTGACACATTAGTACAATACACATTGTCACTATTTATAGGATGACTGAACACTTTCTTTTTGTTAGATCAAATCCATGCCTGCATTTAAATATCAAACTCCAATTATTATTGATGCATATTAATATTTTAAATTAATTTAATAAAATGCTGTTTGATGTGAATGTATTATAATATTCTTAAAACCCGCCCTAACTTTGAGATAAACTAATATAGCACTAACCTGCATTTAAATAGAGAAACAAGTATATCAATATGTTTTTTGGTAATTAGATAAATATATTTCAAGATTTATAGCTAGCTAGCCGGACAAAACACATTATTTGATATATAATATAATAAATAAGGTATCGTATTTATCTAAGTGACATGAAATAGTTTATGAATATTCTTTTTTATTCTTATTATATAACAATGTAATGATCAAATATATGTATTATAATCTTACTCATATCAAATGATTTGCAAGATTGCTGCATAGAGAGTATTGTTATTTCCCGACAACCATTCTGATTTTTACAAATGACATGAAAGGATAATACAGAATAATAACTCACTGAATCTCTATTTTGTTAGTAACCTGTAATATAACTGAAAATTATTTTGAAGATACTTATAGGTACTTAAATAAGGGGTTGACATTTTGATGTAGTACTGTTTTAGCTAGTTTAATTTGAAATTCCATAATTGACCCCACCTGTGTTCAAACCGGTGTTTTCTGAGGCTCCAGCTGGAGCAGGTGCAGGCATGGCGATGGGAGGCGCCTGTTCTCCCTTGGGACGGCCTTCTCCGCCCGGCTGGACAGTCACGGCCACGCCATCTGAGTCATCCCTCTCCAGCGTGTGATAATCTCCGGACTCTTCGGGAGGGCGCGGCTTGCACTTGCCGCAGCAGCAGTTGCAACAACAGCAAAGGCAGCAGCAGAAATAGCATCCGGTCAAAATGCCGCATACGATAAACAGGGCCTTGCACCAAGTGCTTGTCACTACGAAATAGGCGTTGACGTTTTCTTCTCCGAATTGCTCAGCAATATACAGCCCGAGAGATCCATAATTATCATATATATTCCGTTTCGTAGCATCACTTAATATCGTATGTGCACGGTTTACTTCTTTAAATTTATCGGCAGCTTCAGGATTGTTAGGATTCTTATCGGGATGGTATTTTAACGCTAATTTCCGATAGCTTTTCTTGACATCGTCTTGTGTAGCAGTTTTTGGGACTTGTAGTATTTGATACAGGCTATCCCCCGCAGTAGATAGTTTCCTTTTATCCATTTTAATAGTCCAATTTAATCAACGATTTTATACAACGTGAACTAGAAATTATAATGCAAAACTAAGACAATCCCTAAAGAATTTACGAATTACGATAACACGAACATCTCACTCTCACGACCGTGTTGCCAGTTTATTAATTTTTAATCAATTATTGTGATCTAAATAATACAAATTATTATGTAGCGACGGCACTTACGATAACGCAACAGTAATTAAACACCTAAATAATAAGTAGTAAGTCTTTCTATATATTAAAGAATTGCCAAAATTTATTAGTTCACACGAGATTTAAATGCGTCACATAGACGCATGCGTCTGTTAATTTGTGGAGAGTTGCGAGTATGTTCGGCGGAAACCTCGCACTTTTGGTCAACAGTAATTTTATCATAACTAGATTTGTATTCATGAAAATATTAGGTACGTACTATGTATATTTTTAATTAAAATTGTGTAGACAACTGTATGCTATACCAATAAGCGCAAAGCGCCAGCGTAAAAAGCCGTAAAAAGCGTCTGTTCAGTTTTTATGCGTTGAATAGAGGGAAGCCTTTTTTACATTGTTTTATTTATTCCTCACTACTCTATCTACTATCTTTGGTAATGGCTAGCTAACGGTAATGATGAAAATTTATTTGATTCTTTTTTTTTTACTTCTAATGTACCACTGCAACTGAGATAATCCAAATTCCGTTCAGCGTTTACAATCCATATTGATAGAATATTACCTAAAAATTAAAAAAGGCTTCTAGAGAGCCCTATCACCCAGTCAACGGTAAGAATGACACTTAAATTCAAAACGTAGATGCAAGCGTCTACTTCCATGTTACTGCGGAGCATACGGAGTGTAGAAACCTTTAACGAACCGAAATAATTATAAAAGTATGTGAAGTTTCCATAGGTTAACTGCGACATAGAAAACCGAATCCCAGTGATGAGCGCATGCTTACGTAACCGCTGCCGGGTGATGGATAGGCTATGCTAGGTATCTGCAATGGGTTCCTTTAGAGTTATTATACACTTTATGGCTCATAGTTCCCCTCTAGCGAGGAAAAGCAGGAAAAAACAGAACGTTACTGGCCTAATGTGAAAGGTCTATTATAGAGTAAAACCGTCAATGTCAAGGCAATGTCATGATTGTCATCATGACTGATCATGACAGAATGACAGATTCTTAACTAAAAACTCTGATGAATTTTATTCCATGTGCAAAACTGCAAATATTGTGAACCATAGGTGAACACTTGCAAAAGTCAATACAACAAAACCGATTAGGAAGAGCTTTCATACGCATGTGTCTCGAGAAGAATAATAAGCCTTTTATGAATGTGTAGGTCTGTAGGATTCAAGTAATGATGAGTTTCCGCGGCTTATTTAAAAAGTACCAAGACATTTTACGTAGAAGACCGTATTTAGTACAAGCCGTACAGACTGGAGCTCTGATGGGCGCTGGTGATTTAATCAGTCAGACCTTTATCGAGCGCAATCGCATCAATGATATAGACATTACAAGAACATTAAAGTTTTCTTCTATAGGATTTTTTGTAGGGGTAAGTAATTTATTCCAAAATAATTTACAAACTTGAAATCTTTAAAAATTTATATTGCAAAGAAATTCATACTTATTCTTAATTAAAACAAAATCTGTAGTTCATTCTTACAATATAGTCCTATTGGTTGTAGAGGTTAGAGTGGTATACTGGCTGTATCCAATATCTGATAACGGTTAATGTTTGTCTTATTTTTTTCATTATTATCCGTCTTGTCAAGCCCTGTTTCAAGTTCAGTTTTGGAAATAATTCTAATGCTTTAACAGTTAAGCACATAATATGTTTTGCTTTATCATTTCAGGGGCCGGCATTGCGTGTTTGGTATGGAGCATTGTACAAGTATGTAGGCTCCACTGGCAAAGCTGTAGCGTTGAAGAAAGTTTTTGTTGATCAGATTATATTTGCACCACTATTTTTATTTGCTATTCTTAGTGCAGTGGCATTTATGCAAGGGAAAAACTCTGATAAAATTATCAGTGATTTAAAAGCTAATTACTTGGATGTTTTAAAAACAAATTATTTACTATGGCCATGGGTACAGATAGTTAATTTTACTTATGTTCCCCTCCAATATCAAGTTTTATTAGTTCAAGTAGTTGCTTTATTCTGGAATACATATCTGTCATGGAAAACAAACAAGAAATCAGCGATTGTACAATAGTTGACATTAAAATGTAAACCATTTCAAAGCACTACTAATTATAAGTTCAATTACTTGTAGATCATAATTATTGTAAATAGTATTAGTTCAATATTACTTTTAACATAGCAAATTAAAAGTAATCTCAAATAATGTTTACTAAGTATATCATTGTATAAGTTGTCTATTAAATAATGGTGGTTATATAATTATGTAGTGTGTTTTATTTATCATTGTACTCTGACCTAAGTGACCTATAACATGAAATAATGAAACCATCTGATATCACTCAATAAAGACTACAAACTATCATCTAACTTAAACAAGGAACATTAATGATAAATTCATGGGGTAAACTAATTTTATAAGTAGGTACCTAATTAATGAGGTATTTAAATACCTACTGCCCCAACTCATACCAAGGAAGAGGTAAAAAAATTGGTCTTTATTCTGCAGTTTGAGCATATGTAATGTGATACATCATAAAAGACTTATTAATCACTACTTGTCTTGACTTGTAATTAAATATGATTTTTTCAAGGCCCATTTCTGTTGCCCTCGTGGGGGCGATCTGCGGCGGAGACCTCTCGCGCCGGGCTTTGGTTGAGGCCACAGAGTACATTATACTATAATGATATAGTTGAAGACATGGTCCGGAGTGATGTGGAATGGCAAGCAGTCGCTTCCTTCTGCGAAGCAGTAACGCTAGCAAAGAAGGAGGCCGACCGTATCAGGCAACGGCACCTACGCCGCCGCCGCTGGGATTCCGATCCCGATTTCCAGCCACCGTAGACGCGGGCTCGCGGACGGCGAGCCATGGGTAGCTCGCTGTCCGACCGTCCGGTAAGTGTCCGGACCGAGCTCAAAACGTCGACGGCGCGCACTGTTCCCGCGCGCCTCAAGGAGTTGTCAGCAACAGGAGGGGCCCAGGCGGAGCGAAGCCTACTGGGGCCAGGGGTTATCCGAAAGGAAACTCGAGCCCCGGTATGAAGGCTAGAAAGAACGGGGTGGGTTTTTAGTCAGTAAGAGTTTGACACTATCTCCCGCTCCACCCATGGGCGGGGGTTGTCATAAGATGATTTCTGCCCACCGTAAAAAAAGGCCTATTTCTGTAAAAAATAGAAAAATGTTTCATTAAACAAAACGCAACATGTTTCTCTTCAATAGAATTATTTGAAATGCGGATTGTCGTCAGGCAGCGGCCTACTGCGAAGCAGTAATGCTAGCGAAGGAGTAGAACGCACGCGTGAGGGAACGAACATCCTCACGCCCTAGCCCAGCCGCTGAGATTCTGGCCGAGAAATTGTCCGGAACGAGCCCAGTCAACAACAGCGCGTTGTGAGCCATGTGCTCCTCAAAGAAATGTTAGCGAACCGTAGGGGCCTAGGAGTGCCGATGCCCGCTAGCTAGGACTGCGGGGAATTTCTCTAAAGAAAACTTGTACCTCCTAGAACGCGAAGGGTATCTGAAAGATACAGGTGTGGTATTAGTCAGTAAAAGTGTCAATCAATATGTGCAATTATTGAAACAAGTGCGATCTCACTAAAATGGAGCTGAAAATTGTATGTCAGTGTTGACTATCTCAGTTTACCAAGTTTGCGGAGAAAGTTGACTTGATACATTTGCTGGCAAATACTACAAAAAATATTACTTGTAATATGTATTCCCATTGTAATGTTAAACAAATCAATTATTTATTCGAAGATATGGCTCAAAAAACTTAGTATCCAGGAAAAGAATTTTAACGAAAAAATCCATAAATGTCATATTGACGATATGTCAACTTGACGTTTTACGTTGAAATAAACCATTTCCACGTTCCGAGCATGATAATCCCCACATTCTGAATGACGATGTCGGGCGTCAATATATATCGGTTATGTTACACCCGTTTATTGTAATTCGAAACGACCGCCCCAGCCGCCACCGGGATTCCGATCCCGATTTCCGGCCACCGTAGCCGCGGGCTTGCGGATAGCGAGCATTGGGTAGCTCGCCGTCTGACCGTCCGTAAAAGTTTTTTAGTCAGTAAAATTTTAATACTAACTCCCGCTCCGCCCAAGATGACATTTAATGATTTTCCCACCAAAAAAAAAATCACTTCCTACAAAAGCTCGCTTGTGCGTTAATTGAACTCACGGCTAGCGGGTAGGGCACTATGCACCTAGCATATTGCGTGACTTTATTTGAGCGAGTCTACTGGAGGTACAAAACGGTCAATATTTATACGTAACCTACTAATAACAATACCATAAGTCCAAGTAGCTGCAAAGACGAAACAATGCACAGTCCACTAACGAATCTATTAGCGCAAAGTATTTAGGTGCAAGTGGTGCAACCCATGTACTGAGCGCGCGGAAGAGCGTTGTATGATGACGTAACGTAGAAACGGCGCATTCGGGTGGTAAAATAAATATTTCCGGGAGTTTTAGATGCCTATAAAATCTAACCGAATGTGTATTTTGGAATGAAACAAAAAGTAGTGTATTTGTTAACTTAAGCGCTTTACTGTGATAAAGTTTCAAGCGATTTTGCATACCCAGTATTATCCAGTAATATTTTTTATTTTCGGTGGAATGGTATGTGTTTGAACCCTCTAAAACCACATTTTAAGCAAATTAGCATAAAATAAACGAATTTATTATAGAGAATTTCGAGATAGCGTAGTATAAATTGTTGTTGTCGCAAAGAAAGCAGACATATGCGTAATCATTTTGTTTGCTTGTTTGGTTTAGGTAGATGCGTACTAACGTACGAGTACGTAACGCGCTAGCCTAGGTGTTCAAAGCGTGGGGTAACAGGCGCGGTGGCGCGGCGCGGGCGGCGGCGTCAGAGTGGGACAAAATCGTAAGGAGAACACTATCGATTAATCGTTACGATATTCATGATTGCATGGGTTTTTGTTGCGATTTCCAATATGGTCTTCGATAAAGTAAATCGTAAATGATCTACGAAATATCGATTATTTACGGAAGCGTTGGGTCGTACAGACAAATCGTACCGTGTCCCCTTTATGTCACTATTAATATTATTATGTAACTCGGAACGCGCGCCGTGAAAATGTCACGTCATTGTCATTTGTCATCATTACAGCTGACCCTGCACAGCTGACAGCAGCAACTAAACATGTCACTGTCATTTTAATCTAACCTAACTCCACATTTCTTTATCAGTTTGTGGAAATAAATGTCATTTAGTAGGTATACTGCAGTGGTACTGGAAAGAAAAATCGGTATTCACGCGCTTGCAATCGCTTTTCGGCTTATTCCACGGACAGCTCAATTTTGCGTGAAACTAGCAAGACAGGTAATCACTGAAAAACGTAGGTAACTGTTTATTTTTTTATATTTTTCTTACTCAAATAACAAACTTATCGCCGGTATAATTTGTAAAGTTTGACCGGTCGAACATTCTAAACGTGCCTTACGTCACAATTAAATTTTTTCACATGATTGCCGATCGGCGTGATGTGCCGAATACAAGTTGTTTTGCAAGTCAAGGTCATACGTTTCCTCTAGTAGTTAGTCAATACTATTGAATTACACATCTAATTCAACGAATTCAATACTATTGATTCACAGTTAGACTACGTAGAAAATCCCGGGCTATATAGCTTGGCAAAAAGTATCTATATCAGCCAAATATTTTAGGGAAGTAGGTAGGTACTATTAGTAAAAAAGATTTAAGTTTATATTACACAAAAAGGTGTCAAACATGAATGGCTCAAGCTAAATTATCTGCTTTATCAATTTACACAATATATAGAATATGACTGCTGTTTGCTAACATATAAGTTTTGTTAAAAAACTAATACATTTTATAAAACTTAGTATAGATATAGAAGCAATGGCACTGAACCAGAAACTCTAGTTCTAATTTGAACCATAAATGTGCATGAACTATCGCACTGCTAACCTCTTCAATAAAAAAAACTTCTTCCAAACTGCTGTAATATTATTTTATTTATATTACAGAAATCCACCATGGAAGGTTTATCATTGGTTTCATCAAATAAGATATTTGGGGGTTATCAGAAGGTTTACTCCCATGAGTCGTCTGAACTAAAATGTAAGATGAACTTCTCAGTATATTTACCACCCCAGGCTGAGGGTGGTGATGTCAAGTTGCCGGTCATATTCTACCTCTCAGGACTAACTTGCAGCGAGCAGAACTTCATCACTAAATCCGGGTTCCAAAGGTACTAAAATATTTTTTTTTTCTTAATAGATTTAACATCTAGGTGCAAAATTGTGACAATGACAGGCTAATACAATGTTACGATTTAATCTTTTGAGCACTAACCTATGCCGAATGTGATGTGTTCTCCAGCACCAAGCTATAAATATGTATAACAAAATTACTATAATTTAGCTGTTTTTAAAATAAACCAACAGAATTATAATTATGTTGATTATAACTTGGGTGTCTTCAAGGCTAGAGTGAATAGGCTTTTAATAAACTAGTGCGCCTAACCATCAGAGATTGCATCACTGCTTACCATCGAGTGAGATCGCAGTCAAGCACTAGTTTTTTACAATAAAAAAAAAAAATTATGATTATAATTTTAATTATTTTATTCCTATAGAAATAAAAAAATTACATTATGGTTTTATTCAATAGTAAAAGTATTGTATGCAAAACAAAGCATTTATTATATCCATTTAACTTTTTATTCAGAAAAACTAACCCAACCTTATTTTACAAAATTTATTAAAATTAAACCACAACATTACAATTTATCTGGGGCTCCAAAAATTTTTTTGCCACTGGTATCAGATGATATAGTTATCACCACTTCTATTTCTATACAGAATGTGGTCTTTGTTTCTCAAAACCATTTGCTTTACATCTGGGTATGAGCAATAATATTGATTTTAAATGTTCTAAATATATACTTACCTCTAGGTATATTTATAAGTTACTAGCTTTTACCCGCGGCTTCGCTCCCGCTCTTTCTTACTCGACCCTACTCTTAACTACCATACTTTACCCTACACTACTCTAATTTTTTTTTTCCATAAGAACCTTCTCCTGACTATAAAAAACAGAACAAAAAAGATTTAGCGAAAACGGTCGAGCCGCTCACGCGTGATGGCGTGACCAAGGGAAATAGGGATTCATTTTTATATAAAGACTAGCTTTTGCCCGCGCGGCTTCGCTCCCGCTCGTCTCTACTCCACAAAACTCTACCCAACTCTACCCTACTATTCTACCCTACCCTACTCTACACTACCCTAATTTTATTTTTTTTCCATAAGAATCTTATCCTCACAATAACAATCACAACAAAAAAAAAATCAGCCAAATCGGTCAAGCCGTTTTCATGCCATGTCGGAAAACGGGGCTCATTTTTATAATATAGACTAGCTTTTGCCCGCGCGGCTTCGCTTCTGCTCTTCCCTACTCCACCCTACTATACCCAACTCTACCCTACTCTACCCTACCCTACCCTACTCTACCCTAATTTTTTTTTCCATAAGAACCTTCTCCTCACAATAACAATCACAACAAAAAAAAATCAGCCAAATCGGTCAAGCCGTTTTCATGCCATGTCGTGACAACGAAAAACGGGGGTCATTTTTATAATATAGAAGGAGAAGATATAGACTAGCTTTTGCTCGCGCGGCTTCGCTCCCGCTCTTCCCTACTCCACCCTACTATACCCAACTCTACCCTACCCTACTCTACCCTAATTTTATTTTTTTCCATAAGAACCTTTTCCTCACAATAACAATCAACGTTAACAACGTTATGAGCTTACCAACACATTTTGGGATTAATTTGTATATTATAGATTAATACCTACCTATATTATTATATAACTGGTAGCCCATTATCTATATATATAAAAATCAATGCCACTTTTCGTTGTTATTTTATAACTCAAGAACGGGCTCACCTATCCAAACCAAATTTTAAGGCTTTGTTTGGACTATTTAGTAGATGGTTTATGTGAAGTTTGGTAGGGTAGAGTAGGGTAGAGTAGGGTATAGTAGGGTAGAGTAGGGTAGAGTAGGGTAGAGTCCTGTAGAGTAGTGTAGAGTAGTGTAGAGTAGTGTAGAGTAGTGTAGAGTAGTGTAGAGTAGTGTAGGGTAGAGTAGGGTATAGTAGGATATAGTAGGGTATAGTAGGGTAGAGTAGAGTAGGGTAGAGTAGGGTAGAGTAGGGTAGAGTAGGGCAGAGTAGGGTAGAGTAGGGAAGAGCAGGAGCGAAGCCGTGCGGGCAAAAGCTAGTAAAGATATAAAATTTGTTTGAGTGGCTTTTTGAACTTGTGTATATATTAGGCATTACTTGCTAATTATGTCCTTATCAAAAATATTAAGAAGCTTATTAAATTATTATCAATAGCCAATAAAATACTTGTCTTTTTCTTGTGGGCATAAAATATTTTAAACCAAGAACCAAGTCATATAAGCGTAAAGGTAGAACTATATTGGGTACACATACACTGATCTGGGTTTGTCGGCCTATATACATTTTATATGATAAATGATAAATGATGATAAATGATAAATGATATTTATTTTTGCAAATAGGTTTAAAAAAACACTTTTACACGTCAATTTTTTTTTTTTTTGTCTGTTTAAGCTAGATGAGGCCGGTGTTTCCTAGCTAACTACCCTGAGAAGAAACACCGAAACAAACTCAGGGGTCAAAGTCTCTTTTAAAGTCCATACAATAAATATGTAATGGTCAAATCACATGAGAACCATGCCGATTAATCTGAGATGGTCTTTTGAAGAAAGAACCATACAGATTTGAGTGGACCCGTCCAATCAGTGTAAGCATTTGTCAGTACTCGCAAAGCTCAACTCAGGACTACTAAGGAGCTCAACGACTTGACGAACAATACCAATGAAAGGACATTTGGGTAGGCCGCAGAAAATACTCAAATTGCCAGACAAACGATAACGAGAAATAAAAAAGTAACCAACATAGTCCTCACATTCACAATAATAAAAAGAAAGTTAATTTTTACAATGTAAAAATACTTACAAAGTAAATATTTATGTCAAAAATTAATAATAATAAACATTATTTAATGTAACATGTCAAATTGTAAAATAAAATAATTTACAATGTCAAATTGTAAAATAAAATAATATTACAATGTCAAATTGTAAAAACTAAACATTAATGTCAAAATGAATAAAAAAATGAATGAATAATAAACACAATTTAAAACAAAAACAGTTATGTTATAAGAATTAGAGGGTACTGGAGCAGGTCAGTCCCAAGCCTTTTCGTCATCAACATAGTCCTTTACAGTGTAAAAAGCTTTTTGGAAAAGTTTTCGCTTTACAAATGATTTGAATTTATTAAGGCTGAGTTGTTGAATATGACTAGGCAGTTTATTATAGAAGCGTATACATTGACATCTAAATGAGCCCCCTATTTTTTTGAGCCTGGTTGCTGGAACTACAATGGCACCTAGACTTGTAGAGGTACATCAAGAACAAGGGCAAGCGACGCGGCTCTACGTACAAATCAGGCGTGGTCCACGTGTGCGTCGGTCTAATGTAGTTCCCGCTTGACCGCTTGCATCGGATTAGTATGACGATGGTTTTCGTGTCCTATTAACCAGGGGCGTGTGTTTTTCGACTGGGTACTTCATCTCGTTTAGCGCTTAAATCCCTAGTCGTGGATGTGTGATCCTGGCGGAATAAACGTGGGAGCGTTTAACGTTTGCGCGTATGCAGTTAAAGGGTTAGACTTCGAAATAATTTCAATCCATCGCCACACTAACTCAGTATCGACTTTAGCTATGTATTTGGATGTCTTTTTTTTTTACTCAACAATAAATGCTACAGTAATTATGGGTAACACTGGAATTGGAACTTTGTTACATATGAGGTAGTTTGTTGTTTTTAAAGACAATTATCTTGAATTCTCTAATCTATAATATAAAAAATAATCGCTAAATGTGTTGCTAAGCGCAAATCTCGAGTACAGCTGAACCGATTTCGCTGATTCTTTTTTTGTTGCATTTGTTATTGTGAGGAAAAGTTTGTTATGGAAAAAAAATAAAAATTTGGTAAGTACTTAAGGGTGGGTGTGGGTTAGTGTAAGGTAGAGTTGGGTAGATAAGGGTAGAGTAAGGTATAGTAGGGTCGAGTGAGAGCGAAGCCGCGGGGTTACTGCTAGTACCTATATAAAAATATTTATCTTTAGGTACATTGTATAAAACAATGTCACTTTCTACATCTCTGTCCATTTGCTAATTTCGCCTAAACCACATAACAAATTCTGTTACGATTTTCAGTAATACCAATAAAAGAGAAAGGTTTATGTATTCCATATTCAAATCTGCGAAACTGGGTGACTTACTAGAAAAATTGTATTTCAGGTATGCAGCAGAGCATGGCATCATAGTAGTGGGTCCAGACACGTCTCCCAGAGGTGTGAAGATCCCTGGTGATGATGATTCCTGGGACTTTGGAGTAGGTGCTGGATTCTACCTGGATGCCAGCAAAGAACCTTGGTCAAAAAATTACAGAATGGGCAGTTACGTTAATAAGGAATTGTATGAATTAGTACTTGAAGCATTTAGCAATGTGGTTGATGCTGAGAGGGTTGGCATTATGGGACACAGGTAAATTTATAATCATGTCAATTTTGAGGTTTTTGAGGCAATCTGCATTCTTTCAAACTAGTGTGCAGTTTGGTTTTAGTATAGTGAAACAATAATATAATGGCTAGGCTAATACACTTCTGGACACATCTATTGGCCCACCTTGTATTTTCAGTTTCGTTTGGTCCTAGCTAAAATTTTATATTAGGTCGAGCAAAAAGTTTTTATGCAGTTTTGAACCTGGCACATTCACAATTTCATTCAATAGTCTTTTTTTGAATTTCGAACACAGAATTTAAAGAAACAAAAGACAATTTGGAGCCTGTTTGTTGATATCAAACAATCGAATACTAAGAAAACTTGGTTTTATTGGTTTACTTGGATTTAATTCTTGAAAAAGTGATTGATATCTTTGGTTTTGCAACAAACATTACTTATTCTTAACATTAAGGTGAGGTTCTATCAATAATCTATGGATACTTCACCTGAAGTCGCCGCCCAAGCTGTGGCACTTATTCAGGCCGGACACAGCCAAAGAAACGTGAGGGCTCAACTTAATTTAAGTCGATCTGCGGTCCGAAATGTTTATCGGACGTACCTAGAAACTGGCGGCTTTGTTCGTCGCCAAGGAAGGCCACGATCTCGGGTCACAACTGAAAGGCAGGATCGATTCATCGTGACGATGTCGATGACGTGTACTCTTTTCTGATGAGTCTAAAATTGTGTTACATGGCAATGATGGAAGGAAGGTCTACCGACGTAAGGGAGAGCGTTTCGCACAATGCTGCTTTGAAGAGAGGGTTGCTTATGGCGGTGGCTCATGGACTGTCTGGGGCGGTATATCCGCGAGCGGCAAAACTCAACTTGAGGTTGTTACAGGACCACGGCTGCCAACATTAAATGCTGAAAGGTACATTCGTAAGTGCTTAGAACTTCACGTGATACCATACGCGGACTATGTGGGCCCAAATTTCCTTTTTATGCATGATAATGCAAGAGCCCATGCGGCCGGCATCGTCAGAGAATATCTTCGGGATGTGAACATCACAGTTATGGACTGGCCAGCCAGAAGCCCAGACATGAACCCCATTGAGCACATGTGGGACGAGCTAAAGACGTGTTAGGGCTCGTCAGCCAGATGCCCAGACGATGCAGGAGTTGAAAACTGCCAGAATGGGAGATGATCCCTCAAAATTTCATAGAGCGGTTGATAAACTCTATGCCTAATCGTATGAGAGCTGTGGTAGATGCCCATGGAGGCAACACGCGTTATTAAATTAAACCTTTATTTGATAAAACATGTTTTTTATTTAAAAATCAATTTCCTTTAACAAGGCGCATATCCGACTTGTTAGGCGTAGCTCCATGTCGTATGGTATTCTGAATTCAAATTTAAAACAATACGATCGAAAAAGAAGGTAAAATGTATCAGGTTTAAAACTGCATCAACAGTTTTTGTTCAATCTAGCAATCATATTTCGGTAGGGGCCATCGAAACCTAAACTCTAAGGTGGGCCAATAGATGTGTCCAGAAGTGTATAATCTGTATGGGAATGGGATATACACTAGTATTGATGCAATTTTGGTTTTCATCAAACCAAAAACTTTATTCAAGTGTTTTTCGCTATTCTTTATAGTTTCCGATTTGGCTAACCAGCCCATTTGTTTTTTGATGGTGTGACATTATCAGATAACTTTTCTCTCTCTGGGTGGAGTGAGAGGGAAGGTGTTAGACTGTTACTGATTATAACACATCCGGTAACTCTTTCGAAAACGATATTTTCATAATATATTGAGAAATTATAATCTATAGATTTTTTTTTTCAAATAGTCCACCATAAATCTAGGCACAACTAACTGTTTTAAAATAATGATATGTCTTTACAGCATGGGGGGTCATGGAGCTTTAATATCCACCCTTAGAAACCCTGGTTTATACAAATCGGCAAGTGCATTTGCTCCAATCTGCAACCCTACGCAATGCCCATGGGGTGTCAAAGGCTTCAATGGGTATTTGGGCGAAGACAAAAGCAAGTGGGCCGAGTGGGATGCCACAGAGCTAGTCAAGAAATATGATGGTCCACCACTCACTTTACTTATTGACCAGGTAAGATCAGATGAGAATAAAGATATATTTTTCTTTTAAATGGAAGTCGTCCAATGTTGGGAACCTACCTACGTTCTATAACTGAACTGTGTTATGACAGTTGATTATTAATAGCTTTTTGCCTTGTTTTGAGAAAATCATATCTTGAATTGAACCTAGTGCTCCTCACCATCATAGATTGCATCACTGCTGACCATCAGGAGGGATCGCAGTCAAGCACTAGTTTATATCAATAAAAGAAAAATCACCAACTTATACCTTAACCTATTTTTTTCCAGGGAGCTAGTGATCAATTTTATTTGGAGAAGCAGTTACTCCCTGAAAACCTGGTGGAAGCGTGTCGATCAGTCGGAGTACCAGTCATACTTAACTTACGCGAGGGTTACGATCACTCATACTACTACATCTCCACTTACATCGGCGAACACTTCGACTTCCACGCCAAGATACTAAAAGCCTAATTAAGAAAACTATTATTGACAGTCAATATTTTTAAATGCATTTTTAATATCCGTTTTTATTTTTACAGTAAAGTTGTTATTCATTAAGAAAACATTAATTATTTTCCTATAATATCCTAATTCCTAACACCAATAAAAACAAAATGGTAATTTTCCAACATTCAAATATAATTTGTCACGTTACATTTTTAAATTTTCTTAACAAAATTGTTATATTATGTATTTGCCAGATCGTCTTGTCGCTATCTTCCCGTATCGTTTTTCCTAAGATTGTGGTAATACTGTAGGAATTTATCTCTGTTTCCCCATATGCTGGTGGTACCCCAGTGACACCAAGCCCTGGAAATAAAATTATTAGGATTTAGCAAGATTTCTAGTAGGTAGAATGTGAGATGGCTTTGTCATTATTACTAAATGACAAAGTCTTTATTTTTTTGTTAGAGTTCAAACTGGAATGCCTGTTTCAACCCTAACAAAAAAAAGAGTTGCCACTTAATAAGGGCCGAAACTGCGCAAAGCGGACGCTCGCGAAGGGCAGTCATCGCGTGACAAAGCGCATGTGTTCACGCGGACGGTCCCGCCGCACTAGTCGTATTATTACCTACACAATGTCGCTAGTTCAACTTTAACGGTGTGCATATAGTCGTGTTAATGGAGAACTTAATATATTATTACATACAAAATGAGCGCGGGGCCCAGCTCCCCGTGACACATAATTATGTTGTTGATGTGTTGTTGTTTGTTAGCTAGTTTTAAGATTGCGTCTTGTTTCGCCTAAATGAACTGTTTTCCTTCCTTTCTTAGATGCCCACGCGCTTCACATAGTTTCGGTTCTAATTATTAAATTCTTCATCGACACGACTACATGCACACCGTTAATCTAAAACTACATTAGGCCGAAGTCTAGTTTCCATATAAAATTTATAGCGACCGGCGCACCCAGATCGACGTGTGTGGCACACGTGTGTGCAGTGTACTTCTACCTTTAAAGTTGCGCTTCGTCACGCGACGGCTGCCCATCGCTTTACACAGTTTCGGACTATAGGTATTATATCATTGCGTTTCAGGACCTGCGGTATGCGGTAGCGCATCCGTGACAGGCCGTTCACGCAGGCCAGAACAAATACCCGCGGCTCGCAAACGTCAGAACCGATAACGAAGTACGATTCGATTCTTGGGAATAAATTTATTGAGAAATAGGTTGATCAGTAATAAAATTAAACGAAACAGTGCTTAAGAGGAGCCTGTTTGTTTAAATCCAAGCTTTAAATGAACCCACCTTTTCAACCTGTTTTATTAGCGCTTTCTCACCGTACGTTTTGTCTTACGTCTTTTTAAAAATCTTGCACACAGTCTTAAACAATATCGCAATATTATTATTTAATAATACCTAAATACTTTGAATGTTAAGACAACTTTAGATAATTTTATACTTACATTCCAAATAAAGCACCCCCAAGATGCGCTGCGTGGTCAAAGAATTTCCATCCGAAAACAACGCCCGCTAAGTCAACGCTCATTATGACCTTTATAGCCTGCAACATAAGAATCAAAATGTTAATATAGGTAACGTTATAAAAGTTAAACTACCAACAAGTATTGCATGTTTGTATACCGTGCCTGCAGCAAATGTGTACATAGGCAAGAAGATGATGCTCAGCCTTGTGTCAGGATATTGCACGCATACATATGCCAAAACTGACATTATTGCCCCCGACTAAAACAAAGAAAAGGAATGTTACTAAGCTACATTGGGCATCCATTCTGTAAGCAAGGTGGACCGATGACAGGGACCTTTGTGGTTCAATGCACACAACTGCTTGTTGCAAAGCTCGGACAGGTCTGTCTAGTCGTGCATGTCATTTGAGTTAATCAGTAAAAATCATTTACTAAGCTAGGAGGCAACAGTCCTTGCTCTCATGCACGATTTGCGCGTGGAGATGCAACGCCGGGGTGAAAATCCGCTGCTAGGAGAAGTCGCGGCATGGCGTACAGAGTTCCGGCGGGATCTCGTGGTGAAACGACTGTTGCAACCCAGTGCTGGGCATGCCATAATTATGGCGGTAAGTCACCTCTTTGAGGCGTGGCTGGAAAGAGCTCACGGCGTCCTTACTTTCCGCATGGCGCAGATCCTCACCGGACATGGTCAGTTCGGGAGGTTCCTGCACTGCTTTTATGCGGAAGTGACGCCTGGGTGTCACCATTGAGTGGCCGAGATCAGAAATCCCGATTTCCCGCCACCGTAGTCGCAGGCTTGCGGACGGCAAGCAATGGGTAGCTCGCTGTCCGACCATCCTGACCGAGCCCAAGACGTCGACAACTATGTCAGCAAACCGTAGAGGCCCAGCAGGGTCGCAGCCTACTGAGGCCAAGGATCTGTTTCTGAAAGGAAGATTCGGCCCCGGTAGGTACCAAAAGCAACGAAGGAACAGGAGTGGGTTTCCAGTCCATAATAGTTACACTATCTCCCGCTCCGCCCAAGAGCGGGGGATGTCATTGGATGATTTTCCACCTAAAAAAAAGGTGGTAGAGTAAACATTACTATATGAGCCATGTCTCTTTTGAACAGGAAATTGTAAGTGTTCAAAATAATTTGATTTTAAACACCATTCTTAGTTTAAGGTTCTTAATATGTGATTAAAAAATAGCATACTTACTGCACCAAGACTAAGCCCAGGCTGGTTTAGTAGAACCTTGTACAGAAAGCTGGCAAAGCTGCTGAATACACCAGCACTTAAGTACATGGCTACAAACTGTTCCTTTCCTAATGAAGCTACAGCGGCTGTATGGAGGGAAAGAAGTATTATTTTGTGAACTGGCTCTTATATTTATATCTACACTAATATAATAAAGAGGTAAAGTTTGTTTTTTGTTTGTAGGAGGTACTCTGGAAGTACTGGTCCGATTGCTAAAAATTTTTCACCGATAGAAAGCTGTTTTATTCCTGAGTGACATAGGCTATATTTTATGTATGCGGACGAAGTCGCGGGCAAAAGCTAGTATGTTATATATGTTCCTTACATTTGTTTTAGCGTGACCTGACTTTAAACCCTTTAAGGTATGCAAAAGAGTAGGTAATGTACACTATTTCATACCTAGAAGAGTCATACAAAAAGTAAACTTATTAAATTATTGAGGACCAGTCGGTTGAGGTTGTTGTTGAGGCTATGCTAAATGCAAAATCAGTGGCGAACAATAATTAACATTAAGTCCCAGAAAGTATTAATTAAAAATAAAAGCTTTGATATTTTTTTTTGTATTAATACCAATATAAATTTCAAATGTTTTTAATTTAAAAATCTTCTTAAATTTTAAACTTGTATAGTTTGAATACAGTGTTCTATAATCAAATCACAAAAGCATTTTTTATTTTCATAAAACTAAAATAAAATGTACATGCACACAAAAAAAGGAAACTTACCTGGCATGAAGCTGTATAGGACATACATATTAGCAGCCAGGTGCATTGCTGAGTAATGGCTGAATGTAGACAACAGCATCGGAAGACATCTTGAACCTATTTATGTAAAAAAAAAAAACTGGATTTTATTTATTGAATGTTTTTACTAAGTTTATTGTACTCCATGATATTACGATTAATGGGACTGCGAATTGTTAACATTTACATTCACCAAAGTTATAAGTGATCAATTGGTTCAATTAATTCTTTAAGCCCCAAGCAAACGTCAGCGTTGGTTCTATCATTGTCTTTCTATTGAATCTAATTACTATGGTAATCTCTAAATACTACGGTATTCGAAAGGTTAAATATAAACATACTTCCTGCAGGGTTTGAACAGAAGTATTTGATCATATAGGGCTGTAGAACCCTCACTCGCCAGGCACCAAACACCAGCACGTTAGCAGCCAATATTGGGTAGAACACTTTTTCGCTATCTCTTAGACCTCTCCACCATTTCGTTATTGGTCCAGGCTCAGCTTTTTGCTAAAACATTACAAATTAAGTTTTGCAAAATTATAGTCAACGGCATAGTTATTTACTTTTGTTATTGAGAATATTTTTTTTGTTTTAAACATTGTTACAATACTTACAAGATGTGTCTTAAATTTTCTTTGCTGAGCACTTAACCAGGTTCCTGGTTTTTTGAGGAATGATGAGGCATGTGCCCGTAGAGTCTCATATTCCCATATCACACAGCCAGTTAGACTTAATGTGGATACCTGGAAATTATTTAGTGATTCTTAATGGTAAACAATGAAGTTTCGAATTTACAGTTTCTGTAGCAAGAGTAACTTTAAAATTGCTCATCTTGAATGATTTGTTTGTCTAATGGAAGTCAACCCTAACAATTTTATAATGAAAGGTTAGGCTGGTAGTGTTTACGAAATACTCACCCCAATTGTAAAAAAGAAGGGTTTCCACAATGTCCTAGCGTACAGTGGTCCGGATTCTATTTGTATTTGTGAGAGCGGGTCGGGCTCCAGGACCGTCCGCCGCCCGCCTCGCCGACTGTTGTGAATAGAATTACGGACCACCAGCCGCACATTTCCGACGCTACCACGGCTTTGATGGATGAGCAGTGGTCTCCTAAATAGAGCAATAATATATAATTAAAACATCAATTTATCTCCGTATTTACTTAATCAACAATCGTGTAAATTAACAATTTTTCATACCGACTATTCGTCATCTCTGCCGCACACCAAACATTTCTGAAGAACATTATATTGCTTTTTTTTTGCTGAAATTATTCTGTTACATTATTAGAAAACAAACGTAGTTATTTTGTATGTTATGCAAATGTATTACAAAACATTTAGGAAAAATTTCAAATTGAATGAATAGCTTTGACAACAGGCTGGCTGGCATTTGCCAATAGAGACAAGACAATGACATCTATGACATTGACATAACAATTCTACAATGACATTTTCGGACTAACCTGCGTTCCGCAAAAGCGATTATATCGCTAATCCGACTGGTCACGAATGGTCACATAACATAGAGGCAATTGAGTAATAATTGTGACGTTGCGGTTTGGTCGGATTCGCGATATTCTCTCTTTTGATTGACGCATTTCGCTATGTAACGAAGTATTATAATATCTATCTGTGAAAATAGAGCCTATTACACTACTCAATATTTAGACAGTTTTTCTTAGTCGATATCGCGTCTGTATCTAAAAATACCTAAAAAATTCTGTTTCCTCTAAAATATTAAGTTTTTTGCCGCCTAGGATAAAGTTGAGGCTAAGTTGAGAAATATTCGGCTACAGTAGACTATACACTATCCTCAAACACTAACTGGAATGGTTTTTAATGATACAAACGAGGATATAAGTTTTTCCGAATCTGGGCCTTAAGGTGGTGCATCATGACTCACATTTTCACTGTTTTTCATACAACCGCTCATAACTGATTATGACGTTATTACACATTTTTCATTAGATATTTTGGAAACACAGTATCTTGTGGATATTATCTAGGTTTCTAAAGAAACCAATTTCTAAATTTGTGTAAAACTAATCCAGTAAAAACCTCTGAAAATGTCCTATTTTGTATGAACTTTGACACTTCATAATTTGCCTAAAAATTAATAAAGTCAAAAAAGTAATCCTCTAGAGACCTTGCAAATTTTATTAAGATTCTAAATGATGTCAACTTTTTCCAAAAACTTTTAAGGGTTTAAATAAAACAGCTATTTCCTAGCTAGCAAGTTTTGTGAAATTTTCGAGTAAATTTCGGAATTACCGAATAGGTACTAACAGAGTTTCCAGGCGTTATCTCTCTTTTTTTGCGTTGCCTTTTCGTCAAACATCGCGTTGGATTGCATTAACCCTTCAGATACCGTCAATTAGAGACACAATAGTAAGACAATAGATGCGCGGCCACCGGTGGTCGCTTGGGGATTCATGAATTAAATGAAATAACAAGTTTTTAAACCATTTTCGATGTTTACGATAAGCGAGTGTAGAAGGACCCTCTTAATACTAATCATTGCTTAACACCCAATGTTCAGTCTATCAAGCTCAACACAAGCACTAGACTCCCTAATGTCAACCTCGGCAAAGCACGGTACCCTGCTTTAAACGGAATATTTATCAGCTTGTGTGAGGTTTCGGACTGGCCGAGCACTAGTTTTTCTATGGTAAGAAAATCCTCCAATGAAGATGTCATTGTCATCGCTCTTGGGCAGAGCGAGAGGATATATCAGACTTTTAATGACTAAAAACCCCGGAGGGCCGAGTTTTCCTTTCAGAAGTAAACCCTTGGCCAGAAGAACCTATATGATTATCCAGACAACGTACATTCCCGTCTCTAGTCTCTTTTCTTACAAAAGTAGGAACTTCTCATGTATCTCGTTCACATGATCAAGTCACAGATATTGTGAGTATTGTGACATGAATGACTAAAAATGGTGTTAATACACACTCCAACTTGGATTTGGCCCATCTGTACCAGTACTAAGGTCGAGTGTAACAGCGTAGGTTTGGGCCAGCGTGGTAAGTTCGACAGTGAATAATAGTCGAACTGAGTATGACTGATTTGGTCTGTCCATAACAAAGTCGAACGTAACTCAACGTAAGTTAATAGTTATTAAAACTTTGTACGACGCACGACGGACCAACCTTACTCTAAATGGTTTCAAACTTCCTACGGTCGGAACATGTCTTGTCTGTCGTACGTACCAAATTTGAGCAAGTGTTACTATTTTAGCTGGGATCTGACAGAGGTTCGATTCCGATTTCGACCCTTCTGTTGAATATTTTTTCACTTCATTTCACTTTTGTTTTGTTTCGTAGATTTATGTTTAAGTATTTGAGCTCGCGCTTCAATTAAGTACTTATACCTATTTTACCTAGTTTTTGATACATTTTAGTACTGTTTCATTTGACGTTTCTGCCTCCGCCTCGATTTCAATCAACCAAATTAAAAATAATTTATTAGTACTTACTAATTAACACGCACCCTTGAGGCCTCGACCTTATTGTGGTTAATGGACCAAATAAGTCGAACCAAGTTCGAATTTGTGATTCTAAGCTATTTCTTCTACTAACTACAGAAGCTACAAAATGAAATTAAATTAATACAAATAGTTTTTATAGAACGCATTAATCAATAAACTAAGGGCCTACGCTCACTTGAGACAAGACGTCTTAAAAGACAAAACAGTTTTGTCTTAACTAATTCTATCTCTATCACAAAGACTTTAATAATATCTCTATTCTAACTACATCCATAGGATTTATAAGGCCTAGCGCGCATTGCCGTGCGTTTTTTTAACACCTAATCTGTGAAGTATAGAGCCATAAAGAGTGCCCACATTGCGGTGAAATAAACGCATGCGTTAAAGTTATCGTTGGCTTCTTGCTGCTTTGCGGTTAATCTACCGCCCGTACCGCACTGCGGCAATAAAAACGCATTTAGGCACTCAGTTGCTGTTGGGGTGCGAGGATGCGACACAGATTTATGTTATTACCTGGCGTGTCTCCGATAACAGCGGCGCGAGCGTCGATAGCAAATTTAAACATTGAACTATTAATTAATGCATTCATATTGAATGTTCAGACAGAATATTGAAGACAAGGATGTGGGTGGAAGTTTATGATATTGTTATTAATATTGGAGCGTATCAGCGTATACTATATAATTAAATAACGAAACCAACATATTGACAAATGCTTGTACTAATGTCTATTATGTAAATATGGGCGTCGACAGCTTTGCTGACTTTTGCTGACAAGGGGGAGTTGATATTTGCAAAAAAAAAACAGCTTACATAATATTTTAACCCCTTATTGCGAATGCTAAGTCGAAGTCAAAACTATAAACAGTATGCTATGTCCCTCTGTAGTGTTCATGCTGATTCCTCGTACCAAATTTCATCAAAATCTGTTCAGTAGTTTCACCATGAAAGCGTAACGGACGGACAGAGATTTAAAACATATTATCATTTTATCTTTCTTTAACTTTAGGTAAGTATTAGTTTCTGCTAGTGCCTTCGCCTGTTTGTAAGTAGAAAATCATTTTAGGACAACATACTACCCGGTATACAAAAATATTCTATTTATGAATATACTGATTGAAGAATATGGTCTTGTCTTGCACCAAATTTCAACGAAGTTCATTCAGCCGTTGGAGCAAGAATCAATAGGTACATGATAACATGACCATGACACCCTTAGTCCCTGATTCAGAAAAACTATTTATTTACTTTTAATAAAAGAATGTAAGAAGATCTTTACCTATATCATACGAAAAAGAAGCCCATCATAGTGAGGCCCTGATGGCCTTCTTTTTCGTATGATATAAAGATCTACGTTCTTTCTAAGGCCATCAAGGAATGTACCTACCCAATATCTACCGTTTGGGTACCCTTTTTTACGTAGGTAATAATAAATATACGCAGATAGTGAATCTTGTATGGTAGTCCATAACGATGACATGTAAGCACCATGGTCAGATTTCGAATGACTAAACGTGCGTTTTTTTCACCGCAAGCCGCAGTGCGCGGCCCCGTAATTCGTTTATTCTACCGTACGGTGAAATAAACGCACCACATTCCACTGCGCATATTTGATTCAACTTACTTTGAGTAAGGGCCTGCGCACACTTGAGTTGAGACAAGACATCTTAGACAGACTTGTCTAAGACGTCTTGTGTAATTATAATCTTTGGTTCAACTTACTTTGAGAAAAGGGCCGGCGTACACTTGAAACGAGACGTCTTAGACAGACTTGTTACAAAGTATTTATGTTGTACCAAAGATTTTGTAAATCCTACGGATAGAGTTGCACACGTCATATAATTATTTATGAACGTAAAATAAAATACCACAAAAAAGGTACCTAATTAAACTTTGTTCGAGACGTGTACCCACTGACCTATGCCTATACCACTGCGTGTACTCAAGTAATCGTAAACAACGATAAGTGGAATGTGGATAAGTTCATTTGTCATCGTCAGTGACAGCCGCCTTGATCGTTGCAAACAAATACGAATTTACCGTGATATCAGTGCAAGATAAAAGCCGGTTCATACCTACTCACCTAGAACTAAGGTAAAAGGTTTCTATTGAAAATGTCGCGTCTAGACCTGGTGATATTTGGAGCCACTGGCTTCACAGGCAAGCAAGCTGTAATTCATATGGTAAAGCTCGCTAAGAAGTATGGAATTGGACCTTGGGGAGTTGCCGGACGGTCCGAGACGAAACTAGGTGCTTTAATGAAGGAAGTTTCTATTAAAACAGGGGAAGATGTTTCCAGCGTCAAGATTATATTAGCAGACATAGATGACGAGAAGGCCCTTAAAGATATGTGTGCTCAAACTAAAATGATAGTGAACTGCTGCGGCCCTTATCGTATGTACGGAGAACCTGTCGTCAAAGCTGCAGTGGAGAACAAGACTAACTATGTGGATGTCAGTGGTGAACCACAGTTTATGGAATTAATGCAGCTCCGTTATGATGAGCAAGCTCGTGAAGCAGGAGTGTTTGTCATTAGTGCATGTGGTTGGGACAGTATCCCTTGTGATATGGGCGTAATGTTCTTAAAAAAAAACTTTTCGGGCACACTGCATTCAGTGGAGTCCTACCTCAAGACCTACATTCCACCTGAGATTGAAAAAGAGGCACAGCAGAGGGGTATGATCAACTATGGCACTTGGGAGTCGCTGGTCCATGGCATCGCTCACCATGATGAGCTGCCAGACTTGAGAAAGAAGCTGTACCCAGAACGTTTGCCTCACTTGAAGCCTAAACTGGAAAGACAAAAGCTACAAAAGAAAGATGATGGATGGTATCTTCCATTCCTTGGAGCTGATGAATCAGTGGTCTACCGCACCCAGCGCTACTTGTACCACAAGGAACAGCAGCGTCCAATCCAGTTCAAAGCATATTTCAAGTCTGGGAGTCTGATACTATCAATTCTTTTTATCTTTGGTGCAATTATACTTTTCATCATGACAAAAATCTCATTTTTAAGGAGAATTTTGCTGAAATATCCTAAAATTTGTTCTTTGGGCACAGTCACAAGAGAAGGGCCAACTGATAATGTAATGAATAATACCCATTTTACTTTCGAGCTTGTTGGGAAGGGATGGGAGAGCGGTGCTGATGAGACCACAGAACCGAATAAGACTGTTGTTGCTAA
This sequence comes from Mythimna lalbum, assembly GCA_949319445.1. NCBI lineage: Eukaryota > Metazoa > Arthropoda > Insecta > Lepidoptera > Noctuidae > Mythimna > Mythimna lalbum. The sequence goes on along the minus strand of OX439346.1, from coordinate 14,327,505 downwards.
GGTGACTGGAACAAACCCAGGCTACGGTGCTACAGTGGTAGCACTGCTGATGTCTGCAGTCACCATTCTTAAGGAGAGAGAAAACTTGCCGAGAGCTGGTGGGGTTTTAACTCCAGGTGCTGCTTTCAAAGATACTAACATTATTCAAAAACTCATTGAAAACAACCTGAATTATGAAATTGTTGAGAACAAGTAATTTTATATTATTTGAGGGAGTTTAAATTGAAAAGCATTTTGCTAAGTAAAAATTTTTTGGGATTATTAAAAGTGGTAAAAGTTAAGATTTTTTAATTATTTTCTTTAAATATACCTATGTAAGCACAGCTCATACTTAATATTAGATGATGTTGCAAGTTACAAAGACCTACCTACCTACTTGAAAAGCAGGCTGAATGCAGAACAGAGTTGAACAAAATTTATTTGTATGATTATTAACAAATTTCAGAATTATTTCTATTCAAATAGAAATTATTTTAATAACTAATAAATATTTAATTTAATAATAATATTTTATTAATTTTTTTTTTTTTTGTTAATATTTTATTAAATAATCATCATCATATCAGCCAATATACATCCACTGTTGGACATAGGCCTCCCCCAAGCGTCGCCACAACAAACGATCCTGTGCTTCCGCATCCATCGACTTCCTGCAACCTTCACCAGGTCATCAGTCCACCTTGTTGGAGGCCTTCCAACGCTGCGTCTTCCGGTACGCGGTCGCCACTCCAGAACCTTTTGGCCCCACGGCCATCTGTTCTGTGAGCAATGTCATTGCTACTTAAGTTTGGCGGCGGATATCTTCATTTTTGATTTGATCACGCAAGGAAACCCCGAGCATAACCCTTTCCATTGCCCTTTGGGTGGCTTTAAGCTTTCTGATGAGGCCCTTTGTGAGCGACCACGTTTCGGAGCCATATGTCATCACTGGCAACCCCCAACCGGTGTGTTGGACGAGAAGTCCGCGTAGCTTTCTGAACGCTGCCCAGCCGAGTTGGATTCGACGGTTGACCTCTTTCTCGAAGTTCGACCTACCCAACTGGACTGTGTCCGAGGTAGACGTAATCTTCCACAAATTCCAGTATATAGTCTGATCATGATAGGAGTGGGCGCTACATGGTTGTTGATCATGATTTTGCTTTTATCCATGTTCATTTTAAGACCCACTCTTTCGGAAGCTCTACTTAGGTCATTGAGCATTGTGCTGAGCTCCTCCATAGTATCAGCCATGACTACTATGTCGTCAGCAAACCGAAGGTGAGTGATGTACTCGCCATTGACATTAATGCCTAGTCCATTCTAGTCCAGAACCTTGAAGACATCATCCATTGCGGTGGTGAACAGTTTCGGAGAAATGACGTCTCCCTGCCTCACACCCCGCTGCAGAAGGATAAGTTTCGAGGTCTGGTTCTGAAGTGATGTTTTCGTACAAACACTTCAGCACTTTGATGTGCCGTTAGTCAATTTGGCACCGTTGGAGAGACTGCAGCATCGCCCAAGTCTCAATCGAATCAAAGGCTTTCTCGTAGTCCACAAACGCTAGGTAAAGAGGTAGGTTATACTCATCGGTCTTCTGTATAACCTGCCGTAGCTTATGTATGTGGTTTACGGTGCTGAAACCTTTTCGGAATCCGGCTTTTTCGGGAGGCTAAAGTCGTCAAACCTGCGTGCGAGACGGTTCGTGATGACCCTTGAAAACAGCTTGTAGACATGGCTCAGAAGTGAGATGGGCCTGTAATTCTTAAGAAGGGTGACAATACTCACCCTTCTTAAAGAACGGTAAGTCCCCTCTTTGAGGCGTGGCTGGAAAGACCTCACGGTGTCCTTACCTTCCGCATGACGCAGGTCCTCACCGGACATGGCAAGTTCGGGAGGTTCCTGCATCGGATTCAAGCGGAAGAGACGCCCGGGTGTCGCCACTGTGCGCAACGCCCGGAGGACACGGTGGAGCACGCCGTCGAGGTGTGCCCTGCCTGGGCGGAGCATCGCCGTGCCCTCGTGGGGGCGATCGGCGGCGGAGACCTCTCGCGCCGGGCCCTGGTCGAGGCCATGACCCGGAGCGAGGAGGAATGGCAGGCGGTCGCCTCCTTCTGCGAAGCAGTAATGCTTGCAAAGGAGGAGGCCGACCGCATAACGCAACGGCGCCCTCGCCGCCGTCGCCGGGATTCCGATTCCGATTTCCGGCCACCGTAGACGCGGGCTCGTGGAGGGCGAGCCATGGGTAGCTCGCTGTCCGATCGTCCGGTAATGGACCGAGTCCAAGACGTCGACGGCGCGCACTGTTCCCGCGCGCCTCAAGGAGTTGTCAGCAGCAGGAGGGGCCCAGCTGGGTCGAAGCCTACTGGGGACAGGGTTGTCCGAAAGGGAGCTCGTGCCCCGGTATGAAGGCTAGAAGGAACGGCGCGGGGTTTTTAGTCAGTAAGAGTCTGACACTGTCTTCCGCTCCACCCAAGAGCGGGTTTCGTCAAAGATGATTTTCCCCGTCGACAAAAAAAAAACCCTTCTTAAAGAAGAGTACCACCACACCTCTGCTCCATGCCTGTGGCGTTTTTCCCTCGAGTATGACGCAATCGAATAACTTCTGAACTCTGAACTCCTCGGTCTTCTGGGGCTTTTAGGACCGGTTTTCCAGGCCTTCTATGATATTGGTATTATTGAAGTGACCTGATGATGATGATGATGGAGCCGGAAGATAGGCACCAGAACTCCGTAATTAATCAATGTATCTTAGCCGTGTTTGAGCTTATTAGAATTGTCATAAGATGCGCTTTGGCTATAAGGTACTATCAAACTGATCTGATGATGATGAGGAAGGTGGACACGGGAACTTTATAATAAAGCAATATATCCTAGCAGGGTTTGGGTTAATTAGATTTTTTGTGAGAAAAAGGTACTCTGGCTATAAGTGTATCGCAACTGAAAAGTGTAAAATAATAAACTTTTACAAGTTTATTTTTTTTTATATATTAAGTTTTTTCTTTTCTTACTAATATAGTTTTTAAGTTTTTTTTAACTATGTGATGTGGACCTAAAGTTTTCTGAGTAAATATAATTATTATTATAGAATATTATTATTATTTTCATGTGCTTGTATACCCGGGGTTCCTAGGCCTTTGGAAAGCGTACGAGCATAGATATCCATAGGTATCCGTGTGTACGAGGTGTCGAAGCCAACTCGTAGAGACCTTGACACTTTTCGCGAAACCTGATAGATAGGGCTATGGTTTTGGGAAGCTTAAGTGGATTGGTTACCAAGAACTATGTTTAGACAGCCCCTGTTTGAAAAACGACAAAAACGTAGGGGTTGACTTGCACACCCAACAAATGGGCCCCTAAAAACGGTCGAAGTACTAGTACGAAGTGACGAGCAAAAGAGGGCAATATACTTCTTTAGGAGCTTGAGGAGTGGGCAGATATACATACCATGACAATCCCGGAAGTCCGGTCAAGATCCCTACCAGCACCTTACTGGATTATACATCTTTCTCGCAAGCACGTTAGCGCTTGCGAATCTCGGCTCAAGCTAGCCAATAAAGGCAATAGAGAGGCTCTTGTTTTTTAAGTGGGAAATCATTCAATATCTTCTCCCGCTCTAGGGTGGAGCAGGAGGGCGTGTAAGACTTTCTGGCTAAAATTCACTCCTATGTTCCTTCTTGGCTTTGCATTCTGGAACCCCGGGTTTTCCTTACAGAAGGGAAGACCCCGGGTCATAGATTATACGAGTATTTCTATGCCCCGGGTTTTCCGTAGGTTCTGGGCCCCAGGGTTCACTTTCACTAACCCCAGTAGACTTCGGCCTTGCTGGACCCTTAGAGGCGTGCGTGGACGCGCCTTCTACATTTCACGCCATCGACGACTCGGGCTCGGGTTAACGGACGGCGAGTTGCAGACATGCTCGTCTGCAAGCCCACGCCTATGATGGTTGGTAATCCAGATTGGGGTCCCGGCGGCTGGGGCGTGAGGAAGTTCATTCCCACACGCTTGCGGCTGCCTCCTTCGCTACCATTATTGCTTCGTAGAAGGAGACCACAGCCTGTAGCGTGAGCTCGGTGCGGCGCGAGAGATCGTTGCGAAGCACAACTCCACATTATGGTCTACCATGTCCTCCGGTCTACGTCATGGATCACTATATGAAAATCCGTCCACCGTTTTTGAGTTGATCGCGAACAGACAGACAGACGCGGTTTGGCACTTGGTTTCATAATATGTAGATAATTAATATAATAATATATTATAAGGATGATTATGTCATGAGCATTATCATATAACACAATATTGTAAAACTGCTATTACTTAGATATTTAAAATAGAATAGGGTTAACCTCAAAATGTTGAACTGAATATTAATTTTATTAGGTATTTTACATTACCATCAGGTGGGATCGCAATCAAGCACTAGTTTATATGAATAAAAAATAATGATATTAGTAGCTTATAAATTGTAGATTTTTTCGCTTTCAGTGAATGAGCGAGCCCGGCCAAGGTACAGATATATCTATTCTTTTCGCGCCAGTAAAACCTACCTTGTTGAATTTACGTGATATCTTCAACGTATTGAACCAATAATGTCAATTAAACTGATGGATAATTCACTCGTTGCACACATTATTTCATTGCTTCCTTTAGTTTGTTTAGATATTCGACTCAAGGTTTACCGGCGATGACTGAGCTGTCCGACTGGCAAACTGGAACCGTGAAAGTACAATAACCCCCCCTTAGTTCTACCTAGTCTCTGTAAACTGTGCTGCACTAACTTGTCTCGCATCTCATTCACTCGCAGGCCTATGTTCCTGTAAAGTCCACAGTAATCGAATTTGAATCTTACTAGCTACTGAGAAGAACGCTTTTATGTTAAAATTAAAATACAGCTGTTGTTTTCGTTTGTGTTTTATTTTTACCCGACTGCGCGACGCATGGGGGGCAATTGACCAACTTGGTTGATGTACTTTGTTTATTTTTATGAGTTCACATACCGTAAAACCGTACAACTTTGCCCAGATTTCTTGCGATTCTGTATTCCGCACAGTATATTTTAAATAATAAGTACCTACCTAGTAATTTTACTTTTAATTAGTGATTGCGCTACAACATTGTCATATAATGTCCTTTCATAGAATAGAAAAAAATATCAAGAAAACGTATATTTATATGCTCAATTTAAAAAATATATATTATGTTTCAGTCAAAACTCATAACCAGTCAAAACCACTTTTGACTGCAAAAATTTGGCAAAAGTACTTTTGACCGATGCCCTTAGTTAAAAACATTTTTGACTGATTTTCGCATTCAAAAGTGGTTTTAACTAAGGGCATCGGTCAAAAGTACTTTTAACTGCAAAAAACGGTCAAAAGATGTTTTGCCTGATTTAAAATTTAGATTGTTAGTCAAAAGTCATAAAAAGTTGATGTGGTTAGTGAAGGCGGAGCATCGCCGTGCCCTCGTGGGGGCGATCGGCGGCGGAGACCTCTCGCGCCGGGCTTTGGTGGAGGCCATGGAGTGCCATTTGGTCCGGAGCGAGGAGGAATGGCAGGCGGCCGCGTCCTTCTGCGAAGCTGTAATGCTAGCAAAGGAGGAGGCTGACCGCATCTGGCTACGTCGCCCTCGCCGCCGCCACGAAAATTATCTTTGCACAGAGCGACTAAATACTCGTACCTTGATCGGGCCCTGCCAGGAGTAGAAATCTGTCGGTCGAAATGGTGCAATGGATAGTGGACAGAACAATGTAGGTAGGTAATTACCAACTTCAATACAGTTGTACTTTATACCTTTTATCTTATCAACATTCACCTGTTAAGTCTCAATAATATAAATCAAGAACAACAATTTATTTTACAACTAGCGACACGCCCCGGCTTCGCTCGGGTAACGGTAGGTATTTCTCCACTATTTAATGGATGTTATTATACATATAAACCTTCCTCTTGAATCACTCTATCTATTAAAAAAAAACAGCATCAAAATCCGTTTCGTAGTTTTAAAGATTTAAGCGTACCTACATAGGGATATAGGGACAGAAAAAGCGACTTTGTTTTACTATGTAGTGATGTTTAATCAACAACAGTAGGGTCAGGTGCGACATTTAATTTTGTGATAGCGGGCATTCGCAATGTCATGCGCTGATAATTTATTTTATTAAAGAAAGTAGTATCTGGGTACTATCTCTGTTAGGTATCTAATAATCAACTTTTGAACTACGTATGACAAATTTTGTAATAAGCAGTTTGACGGTAAACTAGAATAAAAAACTTTTTTTCAAAAAAAAAATTCTTAAACGAAGTTTTTTTTTTTTTTCGAGGTGGGAAAATCGTCCAATGACATTCCCCTGCCCATCTTGGGTAAAGCCGGAGATAGTGTCAGACTTTTACTGACTAAAACCCACTCCTGTTCCTTCGTTGCCTGTCTTACCGGGGTTAGCTCCAGTAGACTTTGTGACTCTGCTAGGCCCGTGCGGTTTGCTGACGGTGCACGTGGAACGATACGCGCTGTCGACGTCTTGGGTCCGGTCCAGATGTTTACCGGACTGGACGGTCGGACGGCGAGCTACCCATTGCTCGCCCGTAAGCCCGCCCCTACGGTGGTCACACTTTTAGGTTAAATCACTATATGGCTCCCATCATCAGAATTAGATTTTGAAGAAAATTTTACTAATCTGTACTCCTAGCCCAGTTGCTAATCTACATTAATTAAAGCTAGTAGAAAGCTTCAAATGTTCGGGAATGATGTCGTCTCAACGCTCAGTCACGTGGTCAGAACAAAAGAATTAGCGGCAAGGTCAACTCGAAGCGTTCGACGCAAGCGGAACGGTTGTAACTTGGCTAGGGGGGCTGGAAGCATTTCCTTTAAAGAGAAAAAATAATTTGCAAATCGGTCCATAATAATATAATAAAATATTATAAAAGCCAAAGTGAGTTTGTTTGTTTGTTACGTCTTCACGCCTAAATGGCAAAACCGATTTTGACGAAACTTGGTACACGGATAGACCACGACCTGGAATAGATATGACATGATAGACATAGGATACTTTTTATCCCGGAAGTGTGTTCCCTTGGGATAATTTTCTGCTATCACGCGGGCGAAGGCGCTGGGAGCAGCTAGTCGGTCAACAAACGACGGAGATCTGAGGTATCACACATGAAAAAAAAACAACCGAATTGATAACCTTCCTCTTTTTTTGATGCTGGTTGCCCTCTAAAAATGAGTAAAATAATTAGGTACACTATTAGCTAATCAGTTTCCAAATTATTGCCCCTGTGGAATGCAACGAGTGAGCTAGCTCTATAGATAAGGTATAAAATAAAGTAAGTAATATATACATATAAGTCAAAATAAGTTCATAAGAAAAGGCCTGTTTAACCTGTTCCTCTTCAGAATGAAATAACTAAATGAAATTTAGGGTCGGCGCAACATGTTTTTTTCTTCCATTCTATCCTGTCAACCGTCATAATATCACTAACTTCCTTTTCTTTCATATCACTCTTCACATAATCATAATAAAATAAGAAGGAGAAGAAGAGTTGTCTAGAAAAGAAAACAGAGCAGTTAAGGCCCTTAGTGCTCTACGCTGACGAATTTTCAAAAGCGAACGATGTTCAGATACATGATCATACTTACGGAGGTTGAAGACAAATCGAATGCAGTTATTCAGAAGTCGGTCAAGTTTATTGAGGAGATCTGCATTCAGGTCATAGTAACACACATCACCATAGTCAATGATGGGAAAAATTTGGGACTGTACAAGCAATACCTTTATGTGAGCTGGAAGAAGATTTTTTAGACGATAGAGCGACCGTAACGTTCCGGTTACCTTCCTACTGACACTTGCAACCTGCTTGCAATAATTAATACACGTTAAGACGAATTATACGAGCCCAAACTCAATGGGGTTGTGTCGATTAACTACCAAGCTTCTATAGCCACCTTCCGGTTTCATAATCAGACCAGCTCATTCATCAGCAATTTTGCATTGTCATCTGATTTACACATGCATGCAAAATTTCAGCTCAATCGGTAACCGGAATAAGAATAAGAATAAGAATAAGAATAAGAATAAGAAATTTTATTTGCAGAAACATGTGTATGCAGACAGAATTATAATATTACATGCATGCAAGATCTTAAATAAAGGAGGCTCAAGACATGTTTGCCATTTCTAATGGCGTGCAAATATCTTGAATTCTATAATATTATTATTATAAATAAATTAATTATTTTTTCAAATTTACATTTATATATTAATAACAGTCATAATTAAACAATTTTTATATTCCATTACATATTTACATTATCAAATTACATATTTTCATTATTCAATATTACAGAATACAGATTATTATTACAATAAATATTAATGACTTTAATTATATTTAGTAGCATTCAAATATAATAACATATATAATAATATAATATAGGCTACTTTAAGTCCTCTATTGCTACATAACCTTAATTACGACAATGTTAGCTCTAATTATTTATGTATTATGATCACAGAGTCGTTTAAAAATTCTGTAATACTGTAGTACGCTTTCTGTGTCAAAAACAATTTCATTGTTTGTTTAAATTTAGGTATAGTTTGTTCTTTCCAACTTTTGGGCAATTTATTATCGATAATTGGTGCCATGCAAAAAACACTCTTGCGCTTAAGTGGATGGGAAGTGAATCAAATTTAACTTGCAAGATTTTATTACAGCCAGACATCGGGACTAAATAAAAGCTTGTAACTAAATAAATAACTAAATAAAAGCTTGTAACTATTTGCGAACCTCTCATTGATTAACTTTCACAAGTCACCACCTGATATGGCGGCAGCAACGACGTCCTGAAAAACCCTCTTAATTTTTCCAAATTGTATTCAACGTTATTGATTGCTAAGTATTAAAGTTAAGCGCCTACAGTTTATGAATATTAGCTGTCATACGGAGCTACTGAATTACTCTTTTGCGATTCCCATTTAGGTGTTATCACACTTCGATTTATCGTGGAATTCAGTAGAAGGTACATTTAAAGTTTAATTCGTTTTCAAGAGAAAGTAAAAAGTACCGCCACAGTGGGCGCATTGGATCATCCTGTCACACACTTCCTGATATCTATTACAAATTCATATTAAGATGTTAACCTTCACGTTTGAGATTCAAGGGACCAATAAAGCATTTTATTGTGTTGGTTACGTACGGTCACACCTGCTCTACCTACTCATAAAGTCTACGTCTACAGTGAAGAATTAAAGAATTCCTAGGTCGGTTAGAGATTTCAAATAAAAAATGCAGACATGCGTCGCCATGATTGAGGTATACAGTCTATAAGGTCAAAAATAAAAATGTTGTTTGGTACAGCACTTTTATAAATAATGAAAAAGTCAATTATCAAAACTGCTACAGGGTTTCGACGGAATCCGATCCTTATATACAAATGTTAATGAGCTACAATCGGCTTTATTAAGCCGGTTTCCTAGCTGTATACAGTTGGTAACGTTAAGGGTTCTTTTGCTATGGAACAAACATTTTTATTGTGTTCGCGTCTGAATAGGGGGGTTGGAGTGGGGTGGCTTGTGCCCTTCGCGCATGCTCCATTCAGTCGGCAACCCGGCGCGACCCTCGTCAACTTCAGTCCACACCTGAGGAGCTCAAGGCGAACCCTCGTGCTTCTTCACTAAAAACGCTTTTAGGACTATAAAATCCTATCTTTTCAAAAGTAAGTGTTAACGTTTTTTTATATTTTAATATGTTTGATTACGTAACTCCCTGGCAAGTGTAGTGTGTCTAATTGGATTTATATTGAGGTGACATGGTGTTTAGTACATATCGACACGTGTATTACGATAGCTGTGACATGAGCTGACACTCTAAAAATATACAACGATGATGGAAACTAAAGGCGCATGTGACGTAATTCTGTAAAAAAAATCTACGAACGCTTTTTAAAGGGTACAGAAGAACTGTGGGATTTTTTGGTGTGGTTGGTCACTATGTCACAGTGATCGTTGTTTTAGTGCGATTTTAATAAATCAAATGGCGTCGAATCGATATCGTGAAAACATGTGGACAACCATTTTGGACGCTCGCTTTAATTTGTTATATGTGATGAAGGAATTACCTGTAGTACAGTCTAGGATGAAGACTGGATATATGTTACACCCTGTATGTATGACTCGTTTATGAAACCTACTGTTCTAATAGTCGGTTCTAAAGTAAGGGTTTTGATTTGTGTTCAGTGCACATTCTTAATTGTATTATAGGCCTGAGCCTAGATTGCAATTAACTATGTAAATAATTAGGTATCTACCTAACTGGCCCACCTAACTTTTGAGATGTGTTAATGGTCGATGCTAATTATTTCTATTTGTTTCACAGAAATGATGAAGCCAAAACTAACGAGCCATCGTCATCTATACGAAATACTATTTAAACATCCAACATTGTGACGCACAATCACCACATAAGTTTCGAATTATCTACTTTATTTCTGAATATTTAAAAATTTATAACTAGTTTAACGATTGCTTTTGAAGTCGTAACTAATTCATACTTATATTAAATCTTTAGCTATTATAATATTCTATAGTTATTTTTCTATAACGGAATGGAAATTCGACTGTTTAAAGTTAAGAAAGGATTGTTTTCAACAAGTGTTAAGGAATTAATATAGATATAGAGCCAAGCTTATTGTTAACTATGGTAGTATTTGCGTTTGGTTACAGTGGGTGCTACAGAAATGTTATTTTATTACAAAATTGATTAGTGCAAATAGATAATCGACATAGCAGAATAATGGAACCGTTTTCTGATGATTTGTTATGGATTGTGGTTAGCGGGTTTGTGGTGGCGTTCATATTGGCTTTCGGCATTGGCGCCAACGACGTGGCCAACTCTTTCGGCACGAGCGTCGGCTCCAAGGTGTTGACGCTCACGCAGGCCTGCATACTTGCGACTATCTTCGAGATCGCCGGCGCGGTGCTCATAGGTAAGTCAAATTCATACCAAGTAGACCATCCAATGTTTTACTATTTTATAGATTATTCTAATGTTATCGCTGTTTTTTAATGGGATGAGGACCTGGTTATCAGTAGGTAAAACAGATTGACACCTACCTATAACCGACATCAGCTCCTAATATTCATTTGACTAAAAGATTACCTAGACCTATATAAGAACTAACAGGAAGTAAGTTCTTATATAGGTCTTGTTTTGTAAAGAGAAAATAAACGAAGTAGAGAGGTAAGTAAGAATATAGTATAGAACGAAGATTACGACGAAACGGAAATTATAAATCCAAAACGAATATGATACATCCAGAACCCCGGGGTTCCCGATAGATATTACAATGAAAAATAACACTACCTAGCGATCACTAATTAGATATTATAGCTATTATTAGGTACGTTTAAACAAAAGAAACTTTGTTTGAAAAAAAAACACATTAACAAACTGACCTTATTTGGTGTCCTTAAAATTCTGTGGGTGTTTTTCTACAACGCGGTCAGTGTTTCTAAGTGACGCATTATTTATTATGTACTTAGGTACTTAGGCCGGTATTTGAGGTTAGGGCGTAACGAGAAGGTAAGAATATTTACCCCCTTTTATACCTAAGCTCGAAACTAGAGGTAGAGATGTGCCGTTGCCGGCAATATTGCCGTGGAGTGGGAATTTTGGTGGGAATATTGCCGGAAATATTGCCCGATGTGTGAATATTGGTGGCAATATTGCCAGCAATATTCCCAGATTGCCGGCAACGGCACATCTCTACTCGAAACGCTACGATGCATAATAGATTGCCAGCGGACGAATTATAGCGTTGAGAGACATTATTAGAAAAAATGTATAGTTGAGCAGTGCTACTGTTACTATATATTCCTAGAACGACAGCGCGTAGCGTTCCACGCGTCCTCAAAGAGATGGCACCAAAACCTTAGGGGCCCAGTTGGGCCGATGCCATGGGAATTTTAGAGAGATACTGTGATCTTGGAATACAAATGGTAACTGGAGGACATAGGTGATCAATAAAAGTCTGAAAAAAAGTCAACTCAAAGTAAAGTCTAACTCTACCCTAGAGCGGGAGAAGACATATGATGATTTCTCACATATACAACAAAATAGACAGTCCTAGGAGCTTACCTACTGAAGCCCTTTGGCCTAAGTAGGTAGGCTAGATCTCTACTTGTAATTCTGAAACTTAGGTATTGCTTATCTCTCCACAGGATATAAAGTATCGGACACAATGCGTAAAGGCATTTTGGACGTGTCTCTATATGCTGACGGTGGCGAGAAGCTGCTGGCTGCTGGTTGCTTGTCAGCGCTGATCTCGGGCGCCATCTGGCTGATCGTGGCTACGGCTTTGCGGCTGCCGGTTTCCGGAACCCACTCCATGGTCGGGGCCACCGTGGGCTTCACGCTCACAGCAAAGGGCCCCATTGGTGTGCGCTGGTCTACCCTCGGAGCTATTGGTAAGTCATTTGACTCTAGGAGCAGCATTGTAAAAACGACGGGTATGTCATATTCTGATCCAAGCAAGTGGGATGTGGTTATTTTGCTTGTGGTCATTGTTTGTTATAGTTGTAGTAACCTAATTATCATCCTCTGTGTCGTAAATCTCAATGTAAAGGCGCGGTTCATGGAGTTTTATAGCTAAATTGCGCAAGTTTAATATTTTTATAAATTATATTAACACTTAGAGGTACTTAAATACAATGCAAATTTAAATAAAAGCTTATGCACTGCTCAACAGTAAAAATATACAAGGTGTAACGTTAAATGCGCCAAACCTGAAATTAGTTTGATCAGAATAACGAGCAGAATCAATTAAACCAATTTTTAATATAGGTTAAATTTTCCAAAAAAATCTTCATTAAAAACTTTGACCGGTCTATTTATGAATAGGTCAAGTCATCACGTGCGCAAACCCGCTGAAATAGGTAAACAAACAAAACTTAGTTGAATTTTCTCATACACAGGATAATAAAAGTTTGTACTTTAATGCAGATATGAATTTTAAACAAACTAAAACTGCTCATAAAACCTTTGATTTTTTTTAAATGTTTTTTTTTTTTTACATAATTAGGTCGATTTGAATTAAAAATTATTTGGGGTGTCCGAGGTTTTGCGCATTTAACGTTACACGTTGTATAGGTACAGTTATTACGCCTAGTGTTATTCAATGTGATTGAAAACGTGTGTTAGCGTTTTGTATGTTAATATTATAGGCGAGATCGTCTCGCAAAGAGTTACCACGACTCTGGAACACAAAGGGCAACTGAAGGAATACATGTGGGTTTTGTTTTGTCAGTGAAACTCTGATACTCCCACAAGCCTCGATCCATACAGAGCAAGAGGAGTTATTTGATGAATTCTCATCAAAAAAAGATGGTATCGTCCACTGCGACTTCCACGCTCACAAATTCGCCTTGCTAACAAATGAACCGCAAAACTGACGGTAAACCTCTCCGTACACATTCTATTAAACAAGGTTCATTCGATAGTTACCCCTAATATCGAAAGTAAAAGCTGTTTTTATTTAGAAAACTGATTATATAACATGATTGATACCAAATTAGACAGAGACTCATGAAAATATGCTAGAGTGGGATGATCTCTTTGGGTTTATGGCCCATTCGCTTGATTATTCAGTATTCGTACTTTTGTTTATTGTTCGATGTTTTCAGTACAAGGTTAAAACTTTCCTAATGTTTGGCAAGTACTTTATATAACAGAATAGGTATAAGTCAAGTAAAGACATGAGATAAATTAGGTATCTTTGTAGCGCGAGACATTTATATACCTAGTCAGTTAATCACACTAATATTATAGAGGTGAAAATATGTGATTGTGTGTGTGTGTTTGTTAATTCTTTTCGCTCTAACGGCTGAGTAGATTTCTATGAAATGTGGTACACGGGACCGTGTAGATCATGTCCTAGAATAGCACATAAGAAACTTTTTATCCCTGGAGTATTTTCCCTTGTAATAATTTTCTACCTTTACGCGGGTGTAGCCGCTTGACAAAACTTTTTCCACTCGCCTATCGTTAACTTCGAGCAGTTTTAAAGCTTGTTGCTTCATCACAACGTAATCCAATGCGATGTTTGACGAAGAGGCAACATGAAAAAATTGAGATAACGCCCGTAAATTCTGTCAGCATCCGGTAATTCCGTGATTTACTCGAATATTGTACAAAACTTGTTCCAGGAAATACGTGTTTTTTTTTTACCCATAAAAAGTTTTTGAAAAAAGTTGTAATCATTCAGAAACTTGATTTTTCCATTATTAAAGCTTTTACTTTTTGAGTAAATTATGAAGTATCAAAAAGTTCATGCAAAATAGCAGATTTTGAGGCTGTATGTACTAGTATATTTTACTTAAGTACATAGGTATATTCAAATTAAAAATGCTCTCCTGTAAAATCATGCTTTTTGAGATAGATATGTCATCATGGTTGCAATTGAGCGAAAAGCCGGTAAATCTAAACACGAGTAGCAGCTCTAATCAATTTAGCCCACTAGAACTTGTTAAAGCCGTACATTCTGCTCGTATTCTGAGAAAGCTACTCGTATAACATGAGCATTACCGCAGTATGTGATGGGTACTTAGGATTCATTATAATGGCTGTAGGTAGTAATGTTTATGCTCAACCTTGTCCTTAATTGTGGCGAATCATAATGGTTTATGTACTTAGTACCTATTTCGCGCGGCCAAAGGAAAAGACCTTGAAGTCCCGGTGTACAACCAAAAGCTACGGTACGATCGAAGTACTTACGGTATTGTATAGGTCGTATTGTATTGTATCTACTTACTCTTTTCATAGTAAAATTAACCCTGATTGTTACTTCCTTCCATTTTACTTCAGCAATTGCATGAAGATTAAGATTATCACGTAAGTACTGTGCTATTACTTTTCTGTCTGTGGCGTAAGACGTTCTTAATTCAGTTGAACTACTTTTTTTTGTGTGTTCTGAAAACTCTGTCGTTTAAGAACCCACTTGGATACATTTTCTTTCTTTATTTGATAATATTGATCGCATTTTTATCAAAATTTAGTTCTGATTATGGAATCTATGAGGAATTTTTACCTCAATTTTATAGGCATCCATTTATAGCGATTTGGTATTTTTCTCATGTCGTCAATCAAACATTCAGAAAGTATTGATAAAGTGGAAATGATAAAGACGATCACAGATGGTTAAATGGAACTGGATAGTTACATCACACAGTTGTTGAATCTTGATGATAATATGAAAGTGACTATGATAAAACAAAAATAAATGGTCCTGATGGAAATGGTACCATCAAACTAATGATAATGATGAAGCCGGAAGGTAGCCACCGGAACTGCGTACCTACCTAATAATACCTACAATATATTCTAGCCTTGTTTGGGCTAATTAGAATATTGTAATGAGTTGGTATATGGTATCATCTCATTGGTCAGATGATAAATTTCAACAATCTGAGCGTTACGTTACAAATAGTCGATATGGCGTTTGACTGTTGGATTTTCAATCATTTTTATTGACTTGTAAAATACGCGCCTATCGGGACTGCGGATTCTGTAAGTGTTATGAACACCCACAAGGTAAAAAATAATGGGTGGTGGTAGAGGGTGGTGTGTTTCAAGCATCATTCCACGCGTATTTTTTGTATGTCCATTTATTTCTACTGTTCGATCCGGGTAGATATTTTTTAGAGTTGCCCCACATTTAAACTTCGCACCGAGCGTATCAAGCGGAACTTGGCTCCCTGACTGTCAGGGCGTCAATATCCACTTTTTAGTTAAGCATTGCATCATATCAGCATTGTATGTATTCTAAATGTAAAACTTTTTTTTTAAAGATATCGTAATCTTTAGATAGTAGAGATTGTTGGGTTGTTGTGTATTTAGAAATATATAAGTATGTTTATCAGTTATCTAGTACCCATAACACAAGCTCTGCTTAACTTGGGACTAGACGGCGTTGTGTGATAGTTGTGGAATATTATTATATTATTATTATTATTATATTGTTGCTTGGGTAAAAAAATGTTTCCTGATTACGATGACTCCAAGAACGCAAAACAGCCAGTATTGTCTGATGCGTAGCAGTCGTAGGCGTCGTAGCACTTCTTCTTAGACCTGCGTTGACACAATTATAAAGAACAAAGAAATAATTGAATGTTTGTTTTTCTGTACATTTTGAAAAATTGTTTAGCTCTAGCTACCTTGCCTTGGTCAAATTGTATTAAGTTCACAGAGCACAGAATAAGTCTACGGGTTTATGGCGGTTTGCCATAATACCATAATACTCTACCCTAGTTTGGCTGCAGATGATTCTTTAACATTCCAATAGCTTCCTAAAACTTTTTTCCTATATCTTTTGTCTCCAGTGGCGTCGTGGTTTATATCGCCAGCACTGAGCGGCACCGCATCAGCTCTGCTGTACTGGTGTGTGCGGCGACTTATCCTGCAGTCGCCGCAGCCCGTCAAGTCTGGCCTCAAAGCTTTGCCGTTCTTCTACGGAGCTACCGTGGCTGTGAATGTGCTGAGTGTGGTGCATGATGGACCTAAATGTAAGAAAACTCCTTAAACAAAACTGCTTATTTTCGATATTAAAGATTGAGTCATTTGCATGTTCAGTTTTCTCCAGAATCCGCGTAACTCTTTCTTTGTAAATTGTTTCTCATACTGGCACAAACCCTACATAGTAATTTTTTAGGTAGATACTGTCTCTTTACATCAGACTCCATAAGAGTTAAAAGCAATATGGCAAATGTTTGACCAAATTTAAATAAGAATGATAGTGCATCTCGGTTTGTCATTTTCGGTTCGGCATAACGCAACGTAGAAAACATATAACCATCAATTACTTCCAGTATTAGCAATGGATAACATCCCGCTATGGTTGGCTCTGGTGACTTCAATGGCTTTTGGCGCGCTGGTTGCGGTGTGCGTGCGCGTGATCCTTGTGCCCTACTACAAACGACGACTCATCGCGCCTCCTGTTAACTTCTCGCTTGGATTATCTAATGGTGAGGATTTTTTATTAAAAGGGTTCCGGAACTTAACTCTAGATTTTCGATAGTTATAATAAACCAACTCTTATTCTTTCCAATTTACAGAAACAACTCCAGCAAACACCCCAACACACTCTAATAAAAGTAGCGTCGCACAACGTCCAACGTCTCTCCTGTCAGAAGATGGCAAAGTGCTCGAAGCTATTGCAGAAAGTGCAGAGATGGTCACTCTGAGCGATGCAGACAAGACCTCCGTCGGAGTGATGAACGCCAGGAACCGAGCGCTCCTAGCCACCATGGACGACTGTAGCATTTTGTCCCGAAGTTTAAGTCCACCGAACAAATCACGGTTACAGCTGATAGACGCGGATCCTCAGATCAACACCTTGAAATACATAGACGAGACTTTGAGTTGTTGTAAAAGTTTGGATTCAGCGCAAATGGCTGGCATGGGCGAGAGCTATGACTCGAGGAATGGCTTCCTGGGCGGCTCTAGGAATGGATTCTTGGGCGACTCATGCGACACGATAGCGCGTGGGGAGTTCGACAAGCTCGCGGCCGCCAGGGCCACACACTGCGTGGAGTTCGATACACCACCACCGCGACTCGATAAGGTCAGTGCATCTTGTAATTTGTTTCACGTTTGTTTTGACTTGTGTCAATAGAACACGCGTTTTCTGATTAAAACTACATACTTCCTACTAGACGTATACTTCAGGTCTACATACTAGTCAGAAAAATTTGAATCAAGTCAATACGATGCGATACGATGCCAATTGCCAGAAGCATATGGTGTACATCTGCATTATTCCAATTGTCTCCATAACTACCGGTCCTGTAAGTCTAGCATCCAGTGTTTTGTATGATTTGACTCAACTTTTCAGCTGAACTGTAGGTCGCATGCCTATATGGACTGGACGTTTGTAGATAGTAGATTTACACCACCACGTGGCAACACTGGCCACCTTTGAACTCATTTCGGCTGAAGTGATAATGATACGAGAATAAGATGTTCCATACAAATGAATTAACGACAGCAATAAACGCAGTTTGCAATTTTCAGGGTCCGGACGGTGGCAGCGCGTGGAGCATCGAACGCAGCGTTGCGACTGAGGTGGCGCGCACCGCTATAACGCCTAACTCCAGCGCCGCGCCGCTGCTGCGCGCTGTGTCTCCGCCACCTGCGCCCGCGCCGCCGCCGCCGCCCGACGAGCTGCGCCTCTTCTCCTTCCTGCAGGTCCTCACTGCCACGTTTGGTGCGTTCGCGCATGGTGGCAATGACGTCAGGTAAACTCGCTTGAAACTATTATTTTCCTACAATGACGTTGATTCCTATTAGTTACATACTGAACCACCATTTGGGTTGAATGGAATATGGATCAATGAATTATATAACTACTATACGACAGAAACATTGCAATCCTATTCTGAACCCACATACAAATGCAGTAATGATTAACAAACGATAATTTTGGTCCACAGCAACGCGATCGGTCCTCTGGTGGCCCTCTGGTTGCTATACTCCGAGGGGGGCGCGCACTCCCGCGCAGAGACTCCCCTGGCCATCCTGGTATTCGGCGGCGTGGGCATCGCCATGGGGCTGTGGCTGTGGGGGCGCCGCGTCATTCGGACCGTAGGGGAAGACCTCACCAGCATTACACCGGACACGTTAGTCGAGTTTCTACTAATTTCTTGTACAGAATAGGTATGGACGATATTGATAGCTCGTGACTTAGTAAAATAATACTATGGTCTTGATTAATTTTCTTCGTTCGCTGGTACGAAATTATATTAAACTTTACTAGCTACAAATTTCGCCACGGTTGTTTTTTTGTCATTTCTATGCAAATAATTGTAAAAAACTCTTGTTTGGCATATTCGTAGTACTTCTTACTCGCACAACTACGCAGGCGAGCTCTAATGAAATGTGACCTCCATATCTCTAGAACTACAGACTTACTCCATTCAAGTGATGTGACGATTACGTAGAATATTCTAAATAAACTGATGTTCCTGGTACACAGGGGCTTCACGATCGAGCTGGGGTCTGCCCTGACGGTCCTGGTGGCCAGCAAGGCAGGTCTGCCGGTCTCCACCACGCACTGCAAGGTCGGCTCCGTCGTCTGCATCGGCTACTTCTCCGACAAGCCCGTCGACTGGAGTTTGTTTAGGTATGTTCGTGTAGATTGTTCAAGTGCATTTTTTACCCTCCTAATCCCAAACCCCATTTTTTCCTTGGTAATTTATACTACGTGCAACTTAAATGCGCAAACCCTGAAAATAGTTTAATGAGAATCAATTGAACCACTTTTTAATATGGGTTACATTTAAAAAAAAATCTTTATTAAAAATGTTGCCCTGTCTTTTTATTAAAAGGTCAAACCATCACGTGCGCAAACCCGCCCAAATAGGTAAACAAACACAAATACGCGGGATACTAAAACTTCTTATTTTAACGTAGATACCATTTTTAAACAAACTAAAACTACACGCCTTACATTTTTTTTTGCACAAAATTACTTAGGTCAATTGAATTAAAAATAAATTGGGGTGTCTCTGGTTTTGCGCATTTAATGTTACACAACACACGTTGTATAGCAAAACAACGTTTATCGGGTCAGCTAGTAGACTATTCTGAAAGGATTTCATCTTTCTGTTATGTCATTGTGAGTAATGAATGCTTTGTTTTCCAGGAACATAATATTCGCATGGGTGGTGACGGTTCCCGCGGTGGCGGCCATCGCAGCTCTCGCCATGTTGGCACTAGAGGCGTTTGTCGTATAGATTACTTTACTTATGCATTGACGCGTAATGTTATACTACTTACAATAATTCACAATTGTCTAGTTTTCCTCCTCGATGTTTCTAAGTATTGTGCTGAGATTATCTTGAAATGTAGCCACGCCGGCGTCAATTGCACAGGGCTATCATCCACAATATGGAATTGAATTTAATGAGTGTAGTAGGTTTTTTAAATTCATATTTATCTTCCACAATATCAAGTGAAATATTGAAAAAAAAAAAACACATTTAAGCTATTGCTAATTAACAATATCCGTATAAAACAAATAGAAATACTTACGTTTTCAAGACGTTAAAAAAAAGACAAGATAGCCCGAGTTTAAGAGTGGAGATACAAGCGATAACTTGACCAAAATCGAGCTGGCGTGGCTTCAAACATGGTGCTGTAACGTATAGAAGAACTAAAGAAAACGCAAATAAATCTGTTTCTTATCAGGCGTTACTTTATGGAAATCTATGGCAATGATATGCAATTTCATTATTCAGTTTTTGTTCCGCGAAAACTAGATGCAGGCGTCGATGCAGAATTCTGCAATAATCGAATATGCAACTCAATCTCAAAGCGGGTTGGGACCCGCTTTGAGATCTGACCGCTGCTTTGGATCCGAATCCGTGAACTGGAAGTATCTATGTGTAAGTAATTGCACACATACATTAATAATATTAAGGATTGAATTTATAACAAAAATGGTTTCGTATACGGATTTAAATTTGGATCAGATGCAGTGCAAAACCCAGAGCTGCAGTCAGGACCAGGAGAATGGTGCCGGATTCTGCATCCAAGCCTGGATCTTGTTAAAGCGGCTGTTGAAATTGCAACATATATACTTACCTCATTAAAATCACAATAGTTCAAGTATTCGACTTTGAGTGTTTCTTTCTTGTTAAACTTACCTTGTTAGACTATAAATAACTACCGTTTAGTCCTAAGACTTCTTGGATTTCCATCTCTGCACATTTCCCGATACAGTTTTCAAGTCTTTTTATTAATTTTGACTAGTATGTGTACTTAATAGATGAACTGTGATTAAAATCTTATTAAAACCCTAGATATCGATACTAACCTACATAGTTTCAAGTTCAAGTAAATATGATTGTATGCCTGACATCTAATCGTTTAAGGATATGGCCATTTTTAAACTAGAAAGTCTTTGCAAGGACTTTTATTGTTATATTGGAATTGTTTTAAGATTCCCTTGGTAAGATATTAGTAATTTTGGTTTAACCATTTTTTTTTTTTAATCCAAAGTGTCTTTGTGAAACGTGTACTAATTAGTTTAAGTTACAAGCCAAAGTAAAAATACTATACTTATTAGTTGCCAGTGTGAAGTTTTGCGAATATTTGAAGATGTATGAGCTCCGAAAGCGTAGACGTAATGAAGCCATTTACTTCTGTAGGTACCTGATTGTACGATGACACATGCACTCTCGGGGGCGCAAATGCTAGTCTTATTAACTTGCATGCAAGCTATGATTGTACCAGTTGCACTGGCCTATTTAATGAACGGTGTGTATTTTTCACTAAATAGAGGACTGACTATTAGGTGTAGATTGGGGCTTAGAAGGGTGACTGCGAACTGTAATCTCGAATTGATATTGAATTCTAATTGTCAACTTGCCTGCATGTTGAGTTGTTTAAAATTGTCGCATATTTGTAAATGTTGACATGCTTGCGTTTAATAATCATGATTAGCCTATGTTATATCCAATATACATTGTATGTATTTCGATGGTGTTTGGAACAAATTTATCTTGGTAAATAAAAATTTATAGAAGAGTTTGAAAAAGCAAGAAACAGAGTTACCTCTATGAGAATATGTCAATTGTGTTGTGCTGCTGTTTGCACGGTAACTGAAGTTTTCTGTCTGTTTTAAGTAATAAGAAAGTGTTACATCGGTAATGCATCGCGTTTTTATAAACAACTTAATGTGTCGCATATGAATTTCAAACTTATTAACAATAGGTGATATTATTGTTGAATAAACATAGTTGAAAAAAAAAATTGTTTTTATTTGGTTCGTTCTAGTTGTCCATTGGATTTGAACAAAGGATGTTCATCTCTGGGAAATCATGAAATAACTCTTAGGTAGAGCATAGGCTCATCATTCACCTGGATTGGGCGAGCATATCGAAGGAATAATTATGTTTTTATTGTCCTATTGCATACATGACTTAATTCATGAATCCCCAAGCGACACCCGGTGGCCGCGCATCTATTGTCTTACTATTGTGTCTCTAATTGACGGTATCTGAAGGGTTAAGGAAGGTGCGCAGAATTGCATCTGTTTTATACAACCTTCATGAGACACGTAAGCAAAATATTGATTTTCTATTGATACGCTAAGAAGAAAAGTAAAATAACAGCAGATTCGGTCATAAAAAAAAAAATGCACAACCTTGAGGGAACGGACATTCTCATGTCCCAACCGCTGCCACAGGAATCGCCCCACGTGATGGGAGTCGCAGTGCGATTGCCGGCCAACTTAGGCACGGGCTTGCAGACTACTTACTATTGTACCTTGCGTCCAAAGAGATATCAGCAAAATCGTAGTGGCCCACCGGGCGCCGCCCAGTAGATCCGATGCCTGCTAGGGCTACGGAAAAGTTTAAAAAAGTTACCGTGGCTCCGGAACGCAAAGGACACAGGCGGGTTTTAGCCAGTAAAAGTCTGACACATCTTCTCGATTCATCCTAGAGCGAGAGAAGGCATTGACTTAACGATTTAACGACTCGAGAAAAAGAATTACAATGTAAGTACATACCTATCTAAATCTATTATCGCCATACACTGACATCTAATAAGCTGCACATAAATCTGCGTAGTAAACAACGTATCAAAATCTGCACCACTTGTAAGACTCTGTATTTTTATAAAAAAAACTTGATATAATAAGAATGTGGCGAATTCCCCAAACCGTAAACGGAACCGTTGGGTATCCACCCATGCAACCGACCTCCTTTGCAAAATTCTTGAGGTGTGAGAAAGAATACGTTTTATCGAATCACAAAATCTTTGGACAGATGAAATCTTTAAAGCAATAATAAAATTAATTAGGTAGCATCTACTTATAAATAAGTGTTTCTTAAAGGTTAAAGTAGGCATCAACCATTAGAAATCCTGCCTTGTATAGCGTGTCTAAAAAGTCAACCAACTTGGGAATTTTGTATAATATTTAATCATTTAAAAAATACTTATATTCGATACTTTTTATAAGGTTCTTCTGTTAGTAAACAATGATCAATATCTCTTAACCCTTCAGATACCGTCAATTAGAAACACAATAGTAAGACAATAGATGCGCGGCCACCGGTGGTCGCTTGGGGATTCATGAATTAATCAACCTTGATTATTGAACCAGTGTTGACTACATCAGATTTAATTCATCATCATCATCATTTCAGCCGACAGACGTCCACTGTAGGACATAGGCCCTCCCTAAGTGTCGCCACAATGATCGATCCTGTGCGTCTCGCATCCATCGGCTTCCCGCAACCCTCACCAGGTCATCGGTCCACCTTGTAGGAGGCCTTCAGACGCTGCAGATTTAATTAAATCCTAATAATTACCCAAGTCGGTTGACTTTTTAGACAGGCTCTCCTTACTAATTTTGAACCTTCATGGCTTGTTGATGACACTTCCCGAAAGTTTATTTATTTTTGTCAATATTTCTAGACAGGTAGGATGATCAAAAATTCGTCAACTCGTCTTACATGCCCAAGCATATGGTCTATTTAGAACGATTTCCAGAAAATCAATATAAATAATATTAAAATTTTTCAACACATAAAATATTTTCTATAAAACTAAATCGGATTCGGATAGGTTCCAGATTCCGCAGAAAGTACAAAAGCGACCAAATTGTGTGTTATCAAATAAGTATATTTTACAAAAGGCGGCAATATTGATGCTTAGCTGTACCTAATAAATAATATAGAAAAATATCTAATGAATTATTTAAAAATATAGCTGTTGTTCATAAAAATAAATTGGTATAGGTAGAAGTTTACAGGATGCGGGAATTTGAGTTTAGGAAAGACCAAGAATAGACTAGATTCGTTACACTGAATTTGTTATCCTAATGACGTAATGACGTGTTATCATTGTCATTTTATACAGAACACTACAACATTATTCAGCTAAGTTCAGATCGATTCGCGTCAGACGCTTTTTTTTTATTTAGGTGTCGGGCTTTGTTCAAGACAACTTTGTTGATCGACCATTTGTAGCTTGCGCGCTGTGTCCGACAGACTGCTGCGATCGGTCGCTCCGTGAATAGTATTTTTCGTATCTAGTTAGTCCGGTTTGCATTTGTGTCGTAAACAAAATTTTAGTTAATTCCAAAACCAGTTTACTTGATTCGGATCAATGCAGAGGTAAGATGAGTTTATGAATTTATATTTTCAACACTTATCCGCTCTAACCTTGATGTTCGTGACAGTGAACGAACTGGTAAACGGTGTTTGTTTTTTTTTAAGAAACTCCTTAATGTGCAGTCCACGTTCAATGTTTTAGTTAGGTAATACTTAAACACCTCTAGATTCTTAGAAGACAATGATTTTTATTTTGAATGTGCGTAGGCAATTGTTGTTTTTTTTTTTTTTTAATTTAATATTATAAGATTTTCTTATATGCCTACTATAAGTTTTGTGACAAGGACCATAGGTATCCTTGTCAAAATACTTCTGTAGAATACAGGAAATCCTTGTTAATTAGGCCCTGAGAACCCTCTACTACTTTAATTACAATGAGTTCCCGACACTTTTGCATTGAAATAACCAGAGGCCGAACTTGAGTCCATGTGGTCCTGGGCTAATGGTAAAATTAGTTACTTTAGGACAAATTAAATCATTATAAAATACGCTTATTTAAAAATAATATATACTCGTAGTCGTAGGTAAGTAGGTACACTAAAGGTCTAACTACTACGTCACGTCTACACTACTAGGTGACGTCATAAATCCTAATAATACTATTAATAATACTATCTAGTGACATGATTTATCTAACTAATCGCCATTTTAACAAAAAAAAAAACTGTTTTTTATTATTTTTCGCAAATATGTGGTTGCCGCTCATAATAGAGGTGTAAGGTTGGGGCGAAAGAGTTTTTCCCTCCCTAGATCTCATTATTAGTCTATTATTATCTGAGTATCCTTAACTTGCAAGTCTTAATGATAAAATGTTAAATAGACGGGATGAGCGAGCTCCCGAGGTATGCGGTCACGGTCTCGGTCGGGGCTCTGGTGCAAGATCATTGAACATTTCCTCTGTGGATTGTAACTTGTGTTATGATTGAATCATCCTGCTCTCAATCTAATTTTGCGTGATCTTCTTCTTAGTTGTCAAAGGTATATTTCGGTAAAACCCAAACGAAATTTTATTAGAAATGTAATAGAGAGCCAATTTAAGATTTTTTCTGCGTTCTATATGGTCTTGCTCTACAACTTTTTATATTTGTAATTCTCTTTTCCACGAAATAAACTATCCATATCCACGATAGTTAGAGACATGTTGTTTTTTGAAGCAATATTTTTTGACAAAATGTGCCTTTGTTTTACATAAGGTGATATTGCCTGTTAATTTTTATTACAATCCTGAGTTAGTGATAGCGTAACGAGTGACAGGACAGAATGGAAGAAAAAAACGTGTTGCGCCGACCCCAAATAAACCGGGACAAGGGCAGGAAGATGAGATATGAGATGATGATTTGACCACAAAAAAAAAACTTCTAAATAAGTTACTATCATCGGTTACTGTTATAAAGACGGCACATAAAGTGGGCGGAAATTTCACAATGTTCGGTATAGGTACCTACCTACAAAGCAGTTGAACTTGAATATATTTAATTTATCTAATTAGTAATGCATTGACGAAACTAATATTCTATGATAGTAAAAGATTAAATGCGTAGGTACCGTGACTGCTGGTTTGAGGAGGTACAGTATAAGATTCTAAATGGCCTTAAGTGATGCCTTTGCCCATGAGTCAACCCTTTCAGCATCGGCTTTTTAAGCTTTTAATGAAAATCATTTTTTTTATAGCAAGCTTTTATAGCTCGGTAATCGGTATACCTATATAATTAATACTCGTCAAGACGAATCATACGAGCCCAAACTCGAAGGGATTGTGTCATTTAACTACCAAGTTCCTATAGCCACCTCTTCCGGTCCCATCATCAGATGAGCTCCATGTCATAGTATTTTTGTATAGTCATCTGATTTACACATGCATGCAAAATTTCAGCTCAATCGGTAACCGGGAAGTGGTTCAAATTTAATTCACAAGATTTGATTACAGACAAACATCGGGACAGGTGAAACTAAATAAAAGCTTGTAATATACATGATTATTTAAGTATACAATAATTTGCTTTTACCAACAAATTAACATTTATCTGTGTTCTCAATTAAAAAATAAAAAAATATTTGAATTTCTTATTTTTAATATTAGAAAGTAGGCCGACATAGCGGTTTCCTTTGCTTCTCCTTCAACTTGCAAAGGTTAAGTGCGGTTAAAATAATCAAATTAAATCTTATTATAAATAATATTTATTTGGGTTATTATTTGTGAAAAATATGACGTTTCCTGAAAATAAATATTGTCGAAGGTTGTTTAGTTTCATCTACTGAGCAGGCCCTTAAAGTTTGCAAGTAAAATAGCAGTAGATACTTCTGGTGGATACAGCTCTTATTGTTAGGGAATTCTTCTTTAAAATGCTCTGACCACCGGTAGCTTGTGACCCCTGTTCCCGGGATACTTTCAAATATGTTTTTTCTTAATACTTATTATTTTGTTACATATATTTCATGAATAAAGGGAATATAATAACATGTGAGGCCAACAATTAGGGCTAAAAATTAGCACCGGCCGTTTGGTGACGCTTGGGGGAGCCCTATGTCCAACAGTGGACGTCTTTTAGCTGATATGATGATGATAAAACAAAGATTGACTTCGGAAAATAAAGACAATCAGACTGCACGCGGCATTTTAGTATCCATACTACTATTATAAAAGTGAAAGAAACTTTACCTGTCTGTTACGATTTCACGGTTAAACTACAGAACCGATTTCGATACGAAGCAAACTTGAACCCCAAGGAAGGACATAGGTTAGGTACTTTTTATCTGGTTTCAACTTCTACTTTGCATCTGCTAAAACCGATATTCACGCAGACAAAAGCTTTTTATATTAGAACACACACATCATCATCATGATTTCAGCCGAAAGACTTCCACTGTTGGACCTAGGCCTCCCCCAAGTGTCGACACAATGAACGATCCTGTGCGTCTCGCATCCATATACACACATACAAAATGTATTTACCTACCCTTTGTCCAATCATGTGATCGTCTTCCAGTCAAACCGGATGCAGCTGAATACCAATACTCTATTTACATGTAACGACTGCCACAGCTCCTTTAAATAGGTTATTACCCCTCGGCAAAATTGGTGTCACATTTTATGGCTGACCGTCTGTCAAAGATCTACAAAGGACAGTCGGGATGGGATCAACGGTTCAAGTTTTTTGTTCGGGCACGACGGAAAATATCCTTGAGAAAACTGAAAACATAATATCTATTCAATTTGTTCAATTCAATTTGTTGAATAGATATTTATAATGATGATGTTGTGACAACGATGATCCAAACTAATATTATAAATGTGAATGTAACGCTTTTACTGTTAAACTACTGAACCGATTTTGATGGGTACGGACTCGAAATAAGCTTGAACCTTAGACATAGGACATAGGTTAGTTTTTAACAGGCTTCGACATCGACTTTACATCGGCTACAAGCAAGAACCGACATTTGCGAGAACGGTGCGGTGTCGCTGGTAGAAGATATTATTGGTTATTTTAACTACTTTCGCAGCTTCGCACTCAACACAAAATAAAAATCGGACTTTTTCTGCATCAGCGTGGTTCCGCTACCCTTACTAATATTATAAAAGCGAAAGTGAGTTTGTTATTTGTTTGTTATGTCTTCACGCCTAAACGGCAAAACCGATTTTGATGAATTTTGGTACAGTGATAGTTGGGACCTTGGAGATGGACGTAGGGATATTAAAAAAAAGTGTGAAAAGGGGGGGCAAGAGTACCTGAAGTATATTGATAAACGCGGGCGAAGACGCGGGTAAAAGCTAGTTTTATATAACTGCGCAGTTTTGTAAACTAGCTAATGATCCACTAAAAGTAAAATTACAGTAGGAATTTAAACCAATCTAGCTAGCTCTGCAATCCGCGACATACAAAATATTAAGAACTGCTATTTCCTTTAAAGTAAATATAGGTGGATCTGGATAGATAGATATTTGATATGAAATTATAAACTTGCACCGCCCCGCACTGTGAAAATTACGCGGAAGTAACATGATATTGAAGCGTGTTTGTTATCTAGGTACACATCATGTAGTTCGATATAAAATGCAGTTATTGTTAAATAAATAACACATTATTATTATCTATTGTGTTGTTACAATATCGATCACATTATTCTTTTGTTCCATAACTGTTTTTACTGTTGGGTAAATTTAGGGTTTTGTATCACAAAAGGAACTCTTATAGATTAGATATTTTCTGTATGTCTGTGTAGAGTTCTCTTTTTTCTCAAGAACGCAAGAATGTATCAAGTTGAAATTCATATCAAATACCTACTCACTACTAGAGATGGGCGATGGGTAAAAACCCATCAGGTATTTACCGGGTAAATACCAAAAACCATGGGTAAAACCTTTAACACCTTTCGGGATGATTTATTAAATAAAGTTTAGTTGAATTTTAGATCGTTTAAATTTTTTGAACACCTCCATGTTATAAATTCGGCTCCTTTCGTATATTTTTACGTTTCAACGTCTGATTATTATTTTTGTTAAATGAAGTTTAACTGTAAAAAAAAACGAAGAAAAAAACGTGTTGCGCCGACCCCAAATAAAACGGGACAAGGGCAGGAAGATAATGATGATGATGGAAGTTTAACTGTAAGTTTTGCATACATGTAAAATTTCAACTGATTTTCAAGTTTGTAACAATAAATAACTTATACAATGTTTTTTAATTTTTTTTAATTCTTTTTTTGATTTTTATTTTTTATTTTATTTTAAGTGTTCTACATGTTGTTTCTTAATTTTGTATATCTGTGTAAGTGTCCCAAATAAAAAACAGACGTAAAAAAAAATAAAAAATACGTTCGTGCAATTTTTACATTATTTGTAGTGTAGAAAACTATTCTTTGCCGACACATTGTACATTTGCATTGCATGCATAAAACATATTTGATAAACATTTTTTTTATTGCAAAAAATTTATAAAAAACAAAAAGTAAATACCCACCTTTGGGTATTTACCCGGGTAAAAATCCTGCATTTGGGTATTTTGGGTATTTACCCGGTATTTACCGGGTAGAAACCCATCTCTACTCACTACACACAGGCCTAATTTTACCGCAGATCCTGAGCATTTTTCTGGAATAAAACGTAACATAAGCTATGACAATCGAAGGTAGTGCTGTTTTCGTCAGTGAAATAATTTTCCCCACCGGGTCAGTATCTCCAGATATTTTGATATAAAATGTTACATTTTCATTATATTATCTATACCTTTGTGTTCGTCCTAAATACATAAAGTAGACGGAAATTGATATCTTGGGATAACTCACATTCTTATCATCTTCTCTCGTTGTAACCTATACCTACTTACACTGGGACTGGCCTGTTGGTCTAGTGGTTAGTGGCCCTGACTGCTATGCCGGAGGTCGTGGGTTCGATTCCCACCCAGGACAAATGTTTATGTGATGAGCATGATCATTTGTTCTGTGTCTGGGTGTAATTTATCTATAATATGTATGTATTTAGAAATATATAAGTATGTTTATCAGTTGTCTAGTACCCATAACACAAGCTCTGCTTAGCTTGGGACTAGATCGCGTTGTGTGATAGTTGTGGAATATTATATTATATTATTATATTATACTTACAGCATATAGTAAAAAAAAAAAACAAAAAAAAAATAGTCATCTGGGGCGCGTCACAATTATCTGTGATCTGAGTGTCCAACATGACACGTTGCTGTGACCTTCAATGACCACGTGACAACCCATCTGTGTAAGCGCGCACACCAACGGGCTGGGCTCGGTCCACCAATAGGCTTGTGCAATAGTTATCCTTTAGGACTTCGGATACTTGTGCCGGACAAATGTTCGCAGCAAGTTTGAGTTTAATTTGATTGATATAACCGTCTGCGTCAGTTCAAAAACGCGGCCGCACTTGCGTCCTCTACTGGCGCCTTCATGAGTCCGGACACGTACGGACAATTAATATGCAGCAACAAATAGATGAGGTCTTTGCTCTACACCAGGGGTCACCAAACTAAGGTCCGCGGGCCAAATCCAGCCCACTAGTGCTATAAAGCCGGCCTGCGACAGTCAATGTCTGTTTGTTGTTATTATTGCTGTGATAAAACCTCCAAAAATACACAAAACGAATCACTTGTTCTTCCAACTTCAAAAAAAATCAATAGAAACAAGTTTTCAATGAAAATCATTTTTTTCATAGCAAGCTTTTATAACGCAGTATTCCTGTATAATTACCTATACTCGTCAAAACGAATCATACGAGCCCAAGCTCAATGAAACACAGAATAATAAATTACTCGGTTTTATTTACTTGCAAGATAAAATTTAACGACATAATTATCGAAGTCATTTCCGAAGTTCTCCATTAGATCTTCACCAAATTTGAAATGGGAAACGGGGTTTTAGTCCCGAGAAGGAGTTTGGCGTCCGAGCGTAGCGATGTCGAGGCTAATTTGAAGGCGCCCTTAATTCATGAATCCCCAAGCGACCACCGGTGGCCGCGCATCTATTGTCTTACTATTGTGTCTCTAATTGACGGTATCTGAAGGGTTAATGGCCTTCATACTTCACACAGATACACACAATGTAAAAAACACGTCAAAAAAATAAAAGAAAACTTACACTGTGTGTCTGAAAATGACAGACAATTACATTTTACGTTTGTATATCAACGATACCTACTTGCTTTTTTGTTTTTTTTTTTGTTACAGACAGGTCATGGACAGCGACGGACTTCCTTTGTATCCTTCAGAGTACGAGAACCAAGTTCAGGTAATTGCAGAAGATTCATATTTATGTGATTCTGATGAAGTGCCTGACTAGGCACGTTCGCACTCAGTTCATGCTCTTTATAAGAGTACTACCTGGTAAATTAGGCACATTATCTACTCACATGGACCCATTATCCACTTACAACGGCAAAAATGACGTTATGTTCTCAGAATAGCACAACTCTTTCAATTTCCTGACTTGGTAGTTATATTTTTCATTTTTATTTGAGCTGTTTTTTTATAACACTGTTCAGGGGCCTTACCATAACCCCAGATGAAAAAATGTCAGACGTGCAAGCGAGATAGAGGGTTGGAGCTATGAACCCTATACAGCTCCATCCTTATAACAATTCAGTTAAGGTCGTAAAATGGATCGCGTTAAGAGCTCGTGATAAGGCCTCAGTAGGCTCGCACTATTATGTTCACGGGACTTACACCATACCCCTGTGAAGATACGGTGGAGCATACGGTTGAGGTGTGTCCCGCTTGGGTAGAGTTTCGATGTGTTCTTGTGAGGGTGATCAGCGGTTGTGATCTCTCGTGCCGGGCCCTGGTACAGGCCATGATCCAGAGCGAGTAGGAGTGGTAGGCGGTCGCCTCTTTCTGTGAAATAGTAATGCTAGCAAAGGAGGAGGCCGCACGCGTGGCAACGACGCTCACGCTGCAGCCGCCGTCGGCATTCTGATCCCGATTTTCGGCCACCGTAGGCGCGGGCTTGCGGACGACGAGCAATGGGTAGCTCGCCGGCCGACCTTCCGGTAACCGTTCGGACAGCGCCCAAGACGTCGGCGGCGTGTATTGTACGACGCGCGCCTGAAGAAGTTGTCAGCAAACCGTAGGGGCCCAGCAGAGTCGAAGCCTAATAGGGCCAAAATTTTGTTTCTGAAAGGAAAATTCGGCCCCGGTACGAGTGGATTTTTAGTCAGTAAAAGTCTGACAGTATCGCCCGCTCCGCCCAGGAGCGGGAGATGTCATTGGATGATTTTCCCACCTAAAAAAAAACCCTGTGAGGGTATAGAACATATAACAATTAGGTATTAGTTTTTTTTATATAATTCTATGTTTCATTTACAGATAAAGAAGTTGAACCCAAAGGTCCAGGCTCTATCACCGGCGGTGCAACAAATGCCGGAGCCAATGCCTGCAGCACCAGCGGTATTTACAAACTATATTTTTTGATTTACCTATATAAACTTATGTACCAGCCTTTACCCGCTGAAAATGCAGCTAAACGTTGGACGTCACTTTGTAGAACGTATCACCATAGCAATCCGCCTGAGGTAGCCGTATTACGTTACTGCAACGGATATCAAAACGGCTTCGACATCTCGAAGTTGCTCAGCTGTTGGACAACATTTTATCGGCTGCTTATGAAGCCCATACTCCATGTCTATGCTTGAGTGAGACTGATACAGTAATTCTTACAGAAGCAGTTGCTGGGTCCCGACAACACGGTGACGACTTGTCAATTCTGCCACGCGTCAGTTAAGACTGCCGTCAAGTACACGACCACCTCGCGCACGCATATGGCTGCCGCACTATGGGGCATAATGTGGTATGTAATATGTTCAATAATGATCTGATTTTAGAAAAGTATTTTTAACGTGTACACAATAAAGCTTAATTTCCACTGTAACTAAGTTCTTTTTTGATGTTTTAAAAGTGAGATTCTGACTCATAAGACCGTTCGATGTGGCGAAAAGTGAGGCATATGTTCAGCAGTGGTGGTCTTTTGGCTTTTATGATGATGTTAAATCATTCTGAAGTCCACTTTATCTAACGACAATATGTAACGACCTGCATGTTGATATTAAGCTGTATCTTAAAGTGCTTGTATTGTAAAGCTAACATATTTGTTGCATTAATAAATTATTATTATTCATTTGTTTTTTTTTTTCAGTTGTTTGTGCTGTATTCCGTATGGTGCTGAATCTGCCAAAAACTCCGACCACTACTGCCCTAACTGCCAGAGATACCTTGGAACTTATGTCAAGTAAAAGTAAAGTTAAAATCCACAAAAAAAAAAACATATTTTTTATATTACGAAACGACTTAGATTTTAAGCTCATCGTGATCATCTCAAATACGTTATGTATGTGGCTCAGTTTGAACCAAAAACCACGATTTCGCGAGATGTAAAATATTTTGTTCATCCAAATCGTTGCACGATGGTTTTCTGTGTCATTGACCATTCCAGTTATATATCCAAACAAGGAACTAGTTATAAAACGAATGTATATCTCTAAACGCCACAGAATATAAAGATGTTATAAAAATAAAGTTATTTTTTAATATAATGTATGGTGTACTAATAAAGCAGAAAAGAATGTGATACTTAAAAATGTTTCAAAAACATGAATGGCTAAGCAGGAAAACGACTGATTTTTATGTAGTGTGAGACATACGTTATTTGGATTATAGGTGTTTTTAATTATCGTGCGGTTTTGATCGCGCATGCAGGATTGCTTCACTCGCGTAACTCCCGCAAATGTTCGTTTAATACAAGTACATAGTTATTTTAATGCGTGGAATACGCACGCAGGATGCGGGGCGCGATCCCGGACAGCCGCATCCGCCACGCTGCGTGAAATCTGCATGCGGGGCAATCCCGCATGCGTGGCAATCCCGCATGCGTGGCAATCCCGCATGCGTGGCAAATCCCGCATGCGTGGCATTCCCGCATGCGTGGCAATCCCGTATGCGTGGCAATCCCGCATGCGTGATGAAATCCAAATGCATGTGTTTTAGGAAAACGTGTAAAATCTTGCTAGTTCATCCTGCTGTGAAGTTTTGTAATAATAATGTCAAGTCCATAAAAAAAAACCAGATGAATTCTATCCGTCTATAATATAATATTTATTTGATACGTATCGATTTTACGACTTATAAGATGTGTGCTTACTTATAATCATGCCATTATACTTATGAAATAAATTTCCAAAATATAAACTCCTCTTTTTTGTAGTCGGTTAAAAATAAAAACTCCTTACCTTGCTGGTTTCTTCAAGAAATTAAATGCTTGTGCCATACTTTTTTTAGTAATATTTTTACCTAGGTTTAGTTGCTCTATCCCACGATGGCTTATTTGTTTTATAATTTTTTTTTTTTAAATAAAATCGCGTGAAATATGTTTCAAAAATGATCAACTAGTTTTTACTACCTGCAGCTATGCACTCAAAGCAGGGGGCCAGCTGGGTCGAAGCCTACTGGGGCCAGGGTTATCTGGAAAGGAGCTCGAGCCCCGGTATGAAGGCTTGAAGGAGTGGGGTGGGTTTTTAGTCAGTAAGCTCCACCCAAGTAGAGATGGGTTTCTACCCGGTAAATACCCAAATGCAGGGTTTTTACCCGGGTAAATACCCAAATGGTGGGTATTTACTTTTTGGTCATTTTTTGTTTTTTATACATTTTTAGCAATAAAAAAATGTTCATCAAATATGTTTTATGCATGAAATGTACATGGTGTCGGCAAAGAATAGTTTTCTACTCTACAAATCATGTAAAAATTGTACGTCCGTATTTTTTAAATATTTTACGTCTGTATTTTATTTGGGATACTTACACAGATATACAAAATTAAGAAACAACATGTAGATAAAATAAAAAATTAAAAACAAAAAAAGAATATAAAAAATTAAAAAAACAATGTATAAGTTATTTATTGTTACAAACTTGAAAATCAGTTGAAATTTTACATTTATGCCAAAGTTACAGTTAACCTTCATTTAACAAAAATAATAATCAGGCGTTGAAACGTAAAAATATACGAAAGGAGCCGAATTTATAACATGGAGGTGTTCAAAACATGTAAACGATTCAAAATTCAACTAAACTTTATTTAATAAATCATCCAGGTTCAAATCGCGCGGAGAGCTTTGATTGCGCGATCCAGGATTTCGTATTTTCTTCGTAATTCTTATGTGGCGTCATAGACGTCGCTACATCACTCCCCTCCGAAGATCGGAGATCGATGGTTCTTGATGCTTCTTGATGTGTGCCAGGCCAGCGGTAGGTTGGTTCCAGTGAGTCGGAACCGATGCCGCATAGTTCTTGGTGAATCGGAACTGTCTGCGGTGATGCCCCAGTGAGTCGGGGTGTTGCTATCCCAGTGAGTCGGGGTGTTGCTATCCCAGTGAGTCGGGATAATGCCCCAGTGAGTCGGGGTGATGATGTCCCAGTGAGGCGGGATGATGCCCCAGTGAGTCGGGGTGGTGCTGTCCTAGTGAGTCGGGATGATGCCCCAGTGAGCCGGGGTGGTGCTGTCCCAGTGAGTCGGGACGATGCTGCAGTCTCCAGTGAGTCGGAGTAGTGCTGCTGGCTCCAGTGAGTCGGAGCGGTGCTTGTGCGACGTATGGCTTGATTGCTGGTGTCGACCAGGAGAGGTTCTTCATGGCTCTTCATATGACTGGCCGAAGGTGCGGTGTGCCAAGGTCGCTGATGCGGTTGAGGTGGTGACCAGGTATGACCAGGTAGACATACTGGTGGTCCGGATACCCTTAGCCGAGGGTGCTGGCTGTTTGGCTCGTTGCTCGAAAGCTTGAGGAAGTGATGATGACGTCACGAAGTAGTAGCTGCACGAAGGCTGCGCTGACGTTCTTTGTCGGGGTCACCAGTTTAGAGGTAAGTGGGACAGAGTGTAAAGTCCCGCAAACCTCCTTTGAAAAGGGAGGATCCTCCGACCAGACAGGATGTTATAGTCTGGTGGGCGACTGCCCGATAGTTGATGTCGAGCTGTCATATATGTTCAAATCGCGCGGAAAACTTTGATTGCGCGATGCAGGATTTCGTATTTTCTTCGTAGTTCTTATGTGGCGTCATAGATGTCGCTACAGGTTTATACCCACGTTTTTGGGTATTTACCGGGTAAAAACCCTGTTTATACCCAAATTGGGTATTTACCCGGTAAATACCCGATGGGTTTTTACCCACCGCCCATCTCTACACCCAAGAGCGGGGGTTGTCATTGGAAAATTTTTGCCCACAAAAAAAAACCATGCACTCAAGAGCTCGAGTCTATCTATATGTCACACCCATTTCGTATAACATGCTGTACTACAAGTTGGCGTGCCGTATTGAGATACGTCGCCGTAGTGTAATGGGACTACCTTACGTTCAGACAGATTGAAGTGGCGAACCGATCTACAAAGCGGCGTCTATATGTTTAGCTGTATTGTTAGTTTAGGGTGACTATAAATTTTAAAGAACCGATGCAAACAAAGCTTGGGTGGGGTGAATGGCAGCCCCCCAGTGGGGGGCCCTATTTGTCTGTGGTATTAATGTAACTTTACATGCGCCGTTTTGTGTGCGGGTTACTGAGCCACTTTGATGAATACAAAAAGTACATTCAATGTGGTTTCAGCCGATTGTAATACGGCCATGTTAAACGATACGGCTGCGATATATAGGTACATCTCATAATTGCTTGCCCGCCTTCGTGACATAGAACCATTGTAGTACATTATAATGAATTTTACGACTAGAGTGTTTTGAACTATGTAGTTTTTTGACAATGAATATTTTACGACTAGAAGAGATATACTCGCATAGTTATAATATGACATCATCAAATATTTCTTATTTTGCACTAATTTTAAATAAAAAATTGTAAATTCACACGTGTTTTAATAGTTAGGTAGTGAAGTGATAACTTAATAAAACTACAGAGTGTACATGATAGTTATATTTTCTTATATTACACTTATAATCGTATCACAAGAAACTAGAAATAAAGAAACGAAAGAAGACGTACGTTCGTTCGTATTGTCAGGTCAGGAGCGTTCAAGCGACGTACTGGTTGGTGAGAGCGCGCAGCAGGCGTGCGCGGCGGATGGCGGCGGCCTCGCGCTGGATGTCGTCGCTGTTGTTGGCGTTGAGCTCCAGCGCGCCCGCCGCGCGCACGGCCCGCGCGCGGCGCGGTGAGGGGGGGCGGTTCAAGCGACGTACTGGTTGGTGAGAGCGCGCAGCAGGCGTGCGCGGCGGATGGCGGCGGCCTCGCGCTGGATGTCGTCGCTGTTGTTGGCGTTGAGCTCCAGCGCGCCCGCCGCGCGCACGGCCCGCGCGCGGCGCGGTGAGGGGGGGCGGTTCAAGCGACGTACTGGTTGGTGAGAGCGCGCAGCAGGCGTGCGCGGCGGATGGCGGCGGCCTCGCGCTGGATGTCGTCGCTGTTGTTGGCGTTGAGCTCCAGCGCGCCCGCCGCGCGCACGGCCCGCGCGCGGCGCGGTGAGGGGGGGCGGTTCAAGCGACGTACTGGTTGGTGAGAGCGCGCAGCAGGCGTGCGCGGCGGATGGCGGCGGCCTCGCGCTGGATGTCGTCGCTGTTGTTGGCGTTGAGCTCCAGCGCGCCCGCCGCGCGCACGGCCCGCGCGCGGCGCGGTGAGGGGGGGCGGTTCAAGCGACGTACTGGTTGGTGAGAGCGCGCAGCAGGCGTGCGCGGCGGATGGCGGCGGCCTCGCGCTGGATGTCGTCGCTGTTGTTGGCGTTGAGCTCCAGCGCGCCCGCCGCGCGCACGGCCCGCGCGCGGCGCGGTGAGGGGGGGCGGTTCAAGCGACGTACTGGTTGGTGAGAGCGCGCAGCAGGCGTGCGCGGCGGATGGCGGCGGCCTCGCGCTGGATGTCGTCGCTGTTGTTGGCGTTGAGCTCCAGCGCGCCCGCCGCGCGCACGGCCCGCGCGCGGCGCGGTGAGGGGGGGCGGTTCAAGCGACGTACTGGTTGGTGAGAGCGCGCAGCAGGCGTGCGCGGCGGATGGCGGCGGCCTCGCGCTGGATGTCGTCGCTGTTGTTGGCGTTGAGCTCCAGCGCGCCCGCCGCGCGCACGGCCCGCGCGCGGCGCGGTGAGGGGGGGCGGTTCAAGCGACGTACTGGTTGGTGAGAGCGCGCAGCAGGCGTGCGCGGCGGATGGCGGCGGCCTCGCGCTGGATGTCGTCGCTGTTGTTGGCGTTGAGCTCCAGCGCGCCCGCCGCGCGCACGGCCCGCGCGCGGCGCGGTGAGGGGGGGCGGTTCAAGCGACGTACTGGTTGGTGAGAGCGCGCAGCAGGCGTGCGCGGCGGATGGCGGCGGCCTCGCGCTGGATGTCGTCGCTGTTGTTGGCGTTGAGCTCCAGCGCGCCCGCCGCGCGCACGGCCCGCGCGCGGCGCGGTGAGGGGGGGCGGTTCAAGCGACGTACTGGTTGGTGAGAGCGCGCAGCAGGCGTGCGCGGCGGATGGCGGCGGCCTCGCGCTGGATGTCGTCGCTGTTGTTGGCGTTGAGCTCCAGCGCGCCCGCCGCGCGCACGGCCCGCGCGCGGCGCGGTGAGGGGGGGCGGTTCAAGCGACGTACTGGTTGGTGAGAGCGCGCAGCAGGCGTGCGCGGCGGATGGCGGCGGCCTCGCGCTGGATGTCGTCGCTGTTGTTGGCGTTGAGCTCCAGCGCGCCCGCCGCGCGCACGGCCCGCGCGCGGCGCGGTGAGGGGGGGCGGTTCAAGCGACGTACTGGTTGGTGAGAGCGCGCAGCAGGCGTGCGCGGCGGATGGCGGCGGCCTCGCGCTGGATGTCGTCGCTGTTGTTGGCGTTGAGCTCCAGCGCGCCCGCCGCGCGCACGGCCCGCGCGCGGCGCGGTGAGGGGGGGCGGTTCAAGCGACGTACTGGTTGGTGAGAGCGCGCAGCAGGCGTGCGCGGCGGATGGCGGCGGCCTCGCGCTGGATGTCGTCGCTGTTGTTGGCGTTGAGCTCCAGCGCGCCCGCCGCGCGCACGGCCCGCGCGCGGCGCGGTGAGGGGGGGCGGTTCAAGCGACGTACTGGTTGGTGAGAGCGCGCAGCAGGCGTGCGCGGCGGATGGCGGCGGCCTCGCGCTGGATGTCGTCGCTGTTGTTGGCGTTGAGCTCCAGCGCGCCCGCCGCGCGCACGGCCCGCGCGCGGCGCGGTGAGGGGGGGCGGTTCAAGCGACGTA
Organism: Mythimna lalbum; assembly: GCA_949319445.1. Taxonomy (NCBI): domain Eukaryota; kingdom Metazoa; phylum Arthropoda; class Insecta; order Lepidoptera; family Noctuidae; genus Mythimna; species Mythimna lalbum. The sequence continues at coordinate 14,288,693 of OX439346.1, read as the reverse complement.
CTGGTTGGTGAGAGCGCGCAGCAGGCGTGCGCGGCGGATGGCGGCGGCCTCGCGCTGGATGTCGTCGCTGTTGTTGGCGTTGAGCTCCAGCGCGCCCGCCGCGCGCACGGCCCGCGCGCGCCGCCCCCCCTCGCCGCGCCGCGCGTGCAGCGCCACGCCCACCTCCAGCAGCGTGCCGTCCCAGATGCAGCCGTAGTAGCCGTCCATCGCGTCCGCCGCGGTGCCCGTCTGGGAACAAATTAATAACGATATCAGGATTAAATGACGGATCAAGAATATCATAGTAGGATTAGAACTGAAAGCACAGAACGCGTGGTCTTTCTTGTCCCTTTTCAACATGTTTACACGCTCGCTCTATCGCAAACGATTACTACTGTTGCGACTTCCGATATGTCGTCACAGTGACGCGATGATCCAACACAAGCTGCCAAGATACGCATTTTCGATTCGTCTCATGTATATTAACCGTCTATGGCAGGACAGACTTGTGGCGCTGCGGCTTGCTCGTGGAGATGGAACCTTAATGTATACGTTTAAGTAAATGGTATCGAAACATCCGCCACGCATCGTGCTCTATTAGGATCATCAAAATGTTGATAAATAATCTCAACCAAAACCTGCTACTAACTTTTTCTGCCATGCACTTGAAAGCGGTGGTGTAGTCAGGTTCGTCCGGCAGCTGGCACAGCGCGGCGGCCTGCGTGGGCGCGTTGAGCGCCTGGCAGCAGCGCGCCGCGCGCCGCGCGATGCTGGGCTCGTCGGCGGCGCGCTTGGCGAAGTGCCACGAGCCCGCCGCCGCGCCGCACAGGTACCGCCGCAGCGCCGCGCCCCACCGACCCTCCGCCATTTCTACGTCGCCGTACAGACGGAGCCTAAAAAGAAAACATTGGAGTGTTTTAGTCTCACTAATAGCCTTCTAGTACTTTAAAACATTGGAACTGAAACATGGGTATAATATGCCCTAGATTAGTCATGGAATGCTTATAATCCTGGTTCTCTCCGGGCTAAAGCTAGTTAACTAGTAACTTCCAACGCAAGCGTCCACTAATGGTCGATGGGACACAGTATCTATTGTTGTAAGACTACAGGGAGTTTTCCATAAGTGTGCGCAAACATAACAACATATTAATTTGAGTTGTAATTATTAGATATTAACCTTTAACTGGTGACATGATTTTTTTGTAACGTAGCTGGTGACGTACGGTCTGAGAGGCCGCAGCCATATCTGGTCTAAGTATAAGGACATTAAGTAAGGTAGCTTACCGCAGTCTTCAAAAAGTTTAATAACATCTAAAAGAATAAAATAGAAGTAACCAAAAAACTCTAAATGTAATTTTGAATGACAAACTTGCTATTACAGTGGAGGTAGTAACTAAAATCAAAAAAATAGAGATGAGATCTATAATCACATCCAAAAAAATAAAGTCAAACAAATTATGACAAAAATACTATTTTTTCTTAAGTTTAGGATAGTATTCAATATTAAAAAAAAATAAAGCTAATTATAGGTATCATTTGATAAAACTGACAATTGTTAAACTTTGGTTATTTTTATTGGCCATCAGATCATATTTTTTGGCGCACTACAAGCACACATGTTTATTAATCGATATACATCGGTAATTAAATTTGTGATTTGACTTCAAACAAAAACTAGCACAGGATTTCCGTGTTTTTTGGGCTCCCGATGCACCTAAATCTTCATGTGCCAGATTTTCTTCAATTTGAGAATTTTCAAGCCGTTACTAGTGTTTGACACTGAAATAAAAACTTCCGACTCCCTACGCTTCTCTTTTGGTGGTAAAGAATTATATATTGCAAGTTATAACTGTAAAAATACGAAACACGATATGGCGCAATATTTAAAAAAAAGTTACATAACTGGTGACATGCGGTCTGAGAGGCCGCTGCCGAACTTTACATCGATGTAATTTACCGATTTGGGACTATACAACGTAACTAGCTCTCTCTACAGCGTTGACGCAACTAAAGTTGGAGCTACTCAGGCGTTGACACAAAGGAAACGTGGGGAAAGGGGTGAAATGATAATTCACTGACGTCACTGGGCCTGTGAGACCGCATGTCACCAGTTAAAGGTTAAACTAAATCAAATGATGCTGTTTTCAAAAGATTCTCGGATAAAACATACACAAATAAATAGCAAGTAGCTCGTTAGTCAATGGGTAAATGAAATTAAAAATTGGTTACGAACATTTTTATGGGTAGTAATATTACACACAATGGATCCCAAACGATACGATACGACATAGCAGCAGGCCCAGAAAGAGATGACGGAATGTGCTGAAGTCTTTAAATTACAGAAGACTGGGGAAAGTCGAAGGAGGAATGGAGACATTTGCCCTGTAGTTAAAATTTATATGATTTAAAACTAAATGACCACTTACCATGAAGTATTATACGGATATAGCTTCAAACTCCTTTCAAGAAGATCGGTCAGAGATTCCAGCACAAGCTTAGCGTTGTAGTTATTGACGTTCGCAATGTTATTCGGCCAGAGGTTGGTATAGTCCACTACTAGTTCTAAGGAGTTGTCATCTATAAGAACATTGTGGATTCTGGCGAGGAGTGAGAGCATCACGCTGACGGCCAAAGGTTCTCTGAGGGTGGATAGGAAGCCGTTGAAAGCGTTTCGTGCTTCGGAGACGCTGTGTGCTTCGCGGGAATGTGAGGGATTTCCACCAGCAGACCTCTTCACAGGAATGGAGCCGGTGCAGTACACGGCCAGGACTGAAATAAAAAATACTTATTTGTGAATCAAAACAAAAACTAAGAAGTAAAAAAAGACTTGTCGAGGTCATTAATAAGAATAAGACTATATCAGCAAAGCACCCACATTAAAAAATTCTGAGAGATTTTGATTACGTCAAGATTATTACTTAAGTTGAAATAGCGTTGGTTCAATGGCAATGGTAAGGTTCTACCTCTTCTTACAAGTTAAGCAAGTTGGGCTGCAAGCGGAGCAGTTTTAATAACACCAATATTATAAAGGTGAAAGGTGGTTTATATGCGGGAGAATGAAAACTTTACAATAAAATAGCTTATACATCAGAAGAACATTAGGCTTATTTAAAATGGGGGAAGTATTAAAACTACGCGAATGACGTCGGTGGTAGAAGCTAACTTTTGATCTATCTATTTAGCCTATTTTACTCGGCTGCCAGCAGCAAAGGCGTTTTTTCCCTATATAACTGCACAATTCTGATATTTTTTAATGTGGGCCATCCTTTCTGTAGGAGTCAAGTTTGTTTGACCATTTTCACCCTGGTCTGCCGCGATGTCATCTGGCAATTAATGGGTAGGTCAAGGTTCAGGTAAAACGCCTCTTACCAAAATCCCACAATGGTCTAGGAAACTTCCTGGTCGCTTTCCCACGCTGCAACTCGAAGCAAGCGGCACACAGAGCTGCTGCGATTTCACCCGGCCCCGTCGTCACGCCTACTCCTTCCCATTCGCATGAGTTTATGAGGCAAATCCAACACGCTTCGATTACCTAAGGATAAATATAGTAAATCTAGGTAAATGTATGTGGGGCCTGTGCACATCTGGAGGTACAGTGGTTGTCCACCAGACTAATATAGGATTACTCGAAGAATCGATTTTATAGGTCCAGAAAAACTTTTTGAAATCGATCTTAAGCAATGGATCGATTTTGTGAATAGATCGCAGAAACTTTGAATCGATATTTTAGAATTTGATTTAATACTGAGTTAATTCTATATACTTCAATTCGAATCGATTCAAAAATCGATCTTCTTTAAGAGGAATCGCCATCCCTAATATCGACGGTAAAGTTGAAATTAACAGACAAATAACGGATTACAGTGAACAGAGTAGTGCATCTCTTTCTGACTTTTATCTTAATGAACTCAGTATTAATATTTGTTTGGCAGTGATATACAGTAAGACAGCCGACTGTTAAGTTACTGTATGTACTTATTGTATGTACTTATTGTATGTACTTACTGTATGTACTGTATGTCGGCCCTATAGCCAAAAAAAAAATGTCGTATTTAAGTAAAATGATAGTTTTGACTCACTTGTGGTCTAGGAACGACGCCATCACCAGCATTCACTGCAGCGATACATGCTTTGCATTTGTTTGCCAGCGCTGTCAAATTGATCCGATGATGTGGCCATTCGTTCAGAACTACATTAATTTGTAGCAGCAGCACCTCCCAGGAGAGCTGGCGACATAGACGATATAGTGTGGGATCGTTGCCACCGCCTAATTGGCTCCGGGCTTCGCCTTCTAGTACCGAAAGCAAAGACAAAGCCGCGCGGGAGCATCCAGCCTCCGCTCTCGCGCGCGCGGTCCCAGATACAACATAACCAAAATCTTGCAAGAATCCTCTCGGCAAAGATATCAAGGCATTACACAAGTCTCCAGCCGGCTTCCAAGACGGGCTTATCTTCCACAGAGGTGTCGCCGGCGCCATCATAGCTAACTTCACCAAACACATTCGAACCTCGTCCGCCGTCGAAGCTTCAATAAGTCTCTTTTTAAGTCTACCCATTTCCAACTCTGGTACAGACTTAAACTCAAAGCCTGGTGTTTCCCAATCATCTGACAGTAACTCGCGAGGAATATCCATATTTTCATCATCGATATTTACGGGATCATTTAGAATTGTGTTTAATTGCTCATCGGAAATTAACTTTTTCCTTATGATCTCTGCTGTTTCGCCAATGTGCTTTTTCAAATACTCATCTATCCTATCAATTGGAAGTTTACACTGCGATGTCGCTAAATGCAAGTAAAACTTTCTTAAATTTTCCCAGTCGGCTTCTGATAAATCGGACATTAGGACAGGGGCCAGAGCCCAAAACAAAAGATCGAAAAACTTTATGCCAACTGTTTTGAATTTGTTCAGGAAGTCTTGATGGGTAGACGGCAATCCACCTTCTAAAGCATATCTGACTGCGTTCAACGCCGAAACTCTGTTTAGTAGATCACGAGCTACTGTAAAGGCTCCACTAGAAGCAGACCCTTGAATATCAAGTTCAGCAACTTGTCTGTGAATCATTGGGATCTCCCGCGCCAAGTTATCAGCTTGAAGAACTGCGATAATTCCAGTGTAATGATTAGCTATGGAATCTTGAAGTTTTTGTAACAATGAGGGCTCCTCATTCAATAATTCATAGCCCAAGTTTAAAGCCCTAATGTATCCTAAGATATCATCTTTTGACATGCTTGCATAGTAAAATTCTCCCCAAGGCATCTCTCTGTGGGGACCATAGCCATATATTGATGTTTCTCTTTCAAGGAGATTCGAGTTTTCTCTACAGCCAAGTATATGTTTTTTGGCCAAACTATGTTGACCATAGAAGAAATAATTGTAACATAAGTCGAAATGTATTTGCATTGCAAGTTCATGTTGGCTGATCTGAACCCCACCAGCATTCCAGTTATGATTCATATCACACGAGTCTTCAGTAAGATGGACAAAAGTTACATTCACAGGGACTTTGATCTTTTTTGATTCTTTACGGCCAGTACTTGATGTTGGTTCGTAATATGATAATATCTCGTCTAAAAACATAATACTTTGAGAGCGAGAGGCTTCACACATACGTAAGATTTTCTCAAAGTTTTGATTTATAGGAGTGTAGGCGCTGTCCAGTTGCATGCCAGGTCTGTTAAAACGAAAAGTGTCAATTTTGTAGGTGAAGCTGCTAATAAAATATAATCATACTGAAACAGCTACTTTAGCGCTACTTGTTTCGCTTAAGATTGGTAAAACCATATTATTTGCTTGCAAAAATGTGTGATTATACAGAAACAAATTTGTATGTCAGTGACTATGATAGTTTAGCGATAATAAGACACTCAACTGTAGACGAATCATGTGAGCGAAATAGTTTGGAGGGACGACGGTTCCAGATGGCAGTCTTGGGCAATTTGTTGAGGAGTTCAGAAGCTCCTAACGTGACGACTGGTTCTCTTGGATTGCGACACACCTAAGTCTGTAATTATCTAATCATATCTACTGTACTGTGAAATAAAATTGATTGTAAAGTGAACTGTTATTTTAATTTTGAGACATAATACCTCTGGCCTCTACCATAAAACCTTAGCGATGATGGCTGCACCGTAACTTATCGGTGTCGCCTTCATTACAATACATTAAAAAAACACAAATAAATAACAGATATACTTACATGTGAATGTAAGACATTTTGTTGGTCTTGGCATACAGTGCTGCCTTCACAGGGAACCTGACTACCCATCTGTGGTACAACACCAAAGCAAACTGGACCTGTGGCTGCTGCAGTAATTCAGCTGGTATATCCTGAGTAAAGGGATAAGCCTGATTTATGTAATTGAAGACAGCAATGGGGACTGCCCCACCCAAAGTAGAAGCAAAGTCATTTGATGATTTCTTACATAAAAAAGGATAAGCCAATAGCATTTGTCCTAATTGGACATTGTCAACCAGTGCGTTGAGTTTCATCCAAATTCGTGCACCCATTGTCTTTCTATTGTGTCTCTAATTATTACGAGTGAAAGGTTAAGAAACATCTGGGCCTTGTCATTTATAATTTTACAAAGAAATAGTACAATATTAATATTAATAATAAATAAGCCAAAAACAATTAAGAATTCACTTTATTACCTGAGGTGGTACGGCAAAGGCAGCTTCAGTTGACATGTACACCAAATCCTGCATCAACTGTTGCTGAATCTGAGGAGGCAGTTTGGTCTCAAATATGTCTGAAAATTAAATAACCATAGTCAGTGGAGGCAGATTAGTAAACAGTGACTAGGAATTCATAAAAGTCCTTAAAATACACTGTAAAAAATATATTAAAAAATGCAGTTTAACATGCACCTATTTTTAGTATTTTTTTGGCCTGTATAACTTTAAAAACAAACTCAAAACTATAGTTATTATTTTACTTTTTACTTACTTTTTACTAATATCATACATACACAATATATAAAGATGAGAAAAACTTGGTACTTCAATATTTTAGATAAGTATTTTCTATCTATTAATAACTTTGATGTTTCTATTAGTAAATTAATTCTTCAAAAAAAAAAAACAATCTCACCTAAATTCCAATGTAAATCAGCAGCAACTTTTAAAGCCAGGATCTTCAGAGCCAGTTGTTTCCGTGTGTATTGTACCGGTGCCGGAGTGGTGGCCAGTGGGGGGGTTGGTGGAGCATCTACGTCTACCACACGCTCACTCGTGGGCTTGGAAGTACCGTTTTTGGTGTCAACCGACAGAAACTCCTCTATCAGTTCACATGCTGAAGGTTCTGTACCAATGAAAGTTTAAGAAAATAATAATACTACTTCAATGCCTGAGAGTACTTTGTGTTTTTGTATTTTATTTATGTGCATTATGTATTTATTTAGGTTTTAGAAAATAATACATTTCTCAAATAATATATTTTTAAAAGGGGCAGAAAATTTTACTGCATAAAATATTAAAAGTGACAGAGACTTTGCCAGCTGTTTGACTATCAAAATTCGTAAAAACAACTTTGTCTATCAAGAATATACAGCCAATATTACAATCATGATAAGAGGAACTAGTTAATTAGAAACTCAGCTTGCATAAATAAGGACTCTTTAACAAGCCGAAAACTTGTAAGTCTCAGGTAAACGTTCGATTATTTAGAAGTCAACTTTAATATTTAATTCTATGTTGAGTTCCATGTTTATTGTTTCAGATTTCTATTAGACCAAATTTCTTACCTGGATTCGGTTTGCTGAGATGCTTCTTCAATAAATTTGGATCTAGAAGAAACTCAAACCATAGGATTGTATCTGGAGAAATAGGCACAGTGCCTGGTCGTAGCAGGTCTACATCCATTCTGTGATCTTTGTTTTTAAAACAATTTGTTCATTTTAGTTATAGACACGATGTTCACAATCACTTGGGGACTATACAATTTCTGAAGATATCCTAAGTTATGTACTAATCTGTTTGTATTTACAAATAAATCTCATAAAATATGACGAAGACTACGAACGAAGCCGCTGCATCAGAGATTGACAACTTGACCAGTGTTGCCAGTATGATTTCCCAAAAAAGGACGGTTGGCTTTCTGAAAAGGTACGGTTTTTAACTTCAAGGTACGGTTGGGTAAGGATATTTCTACAAGAACTAGATGAGTTTTTTTTTTCTTCGAGTTGGCTGTCTGCGACCATAGGTTGGAGAAAAAGCGATAGGGAATCGTACATAAATATACCTCATTTCAGTACTCAAAGTTCTCGACAGGCGCTAGAGTTGTCTTTTGGAATCATTTTGAATTTGAAAATAATTTTAATATCAAAAGAGTACAAAAACATAACAAAACAGAGTATTTTTACAAAAACAGAGAAATTGTAAATGTTTCAAGAAGGTACAAATCGTTTTCATGTAACTCAAGTAAATATATAAATTAGCATCGAAAATTGTATGAATTTACTCAAATTATTTATGAAGATGTTCCAATTAGTTATCATTAATAACATTATAATTTAAATTTTTGATCATTTCATTTACAAAGTCTTTTTAGATCTCAGAACATCAAGTTACATCTAAAATGTTTCAGAAGAAGGCGATTTTTTGGTGTTTATTACCCTTTGTAGTTTGTAGTGAAAAACAAATCACTATGGTATAAAAAAAGGTACGAAAAAAGTACGGTCTACACTGAGGTACGGTTGTGTGAATTATAGTACGAAAAACCGTACTTTTTGGTACGGTCTGGCAACACTTAACTTGACTGACAGTTACATGTCAATGTCACTGTGATAAGAAATGACAGAAAAAAATATTGCCATAAATAAAAAATAGTCAAGAACTTTTGCACTATGGCTTAATTCATGAAACCCCAAGCGACCACCGGTGGCCGCGCATCTATTGTCTTATTATTGTGTCTCTAATTGACGGTATCTGAAGGGTTAAGGTAATTTCAGAAAACTTTTGAAGTCTTTCTGCAGATTTTCTGTTTTTCGAGTTATTTTTAGTTTTATACAATCATAATAATGTAATAATGATAACACAATAGTTCTGTTAGACGTTGACCGGTTGTTGCATTATGCTCATTGTTTTCGCGTTCGACAGGGTCTTGCTTGATCAAATGTGATACTGATTTATTGATGAAACTTGCAGTTGTCATTTGAAATTATTATTCAAATTAAAAAAAAAAAAACTAATCTGATTGAAAAAAAGCGGCAGATGTAAATTGCGGGTATATGGTCATTTTAAAATGTTCTTCAATGGTTGTTTAGTATTTACCGAACATTTTTGTAATTAACAAAGAAGAAACCATATAAAGCTTAAAAAAAGATTTAAGTACCTACATTTGCTGTAGTGTATTTAAGTTATTTTTTGCCATTTGATATACTTAATAAATAAATAGGAAAGATTTATTATGTACAATGTTTTTTTTTTAAATATCACACGTAAGTGTATCGGTCGGTATTTTTCCGTTTACCTATATAAGTAATTAGGGAGCCTTACTAAGAGAATGGCTTGCATGATTTATTGTATCTGAGTGTTATCTATACGATAACCAATATCGACGCTTCGTAGATAAATATCATCGCGTTTCGCATAGGTACTACTCATTTTCAGAATATTTATGTAGTTAATCATTATAAAAAAATAAAAAGTAATTACTAAGAACGTTTTAAATACGTTACGATCAGTGTTTATCAATTAATCTTGGCTAGATTGCTCCTTGATTAGTAGTTTGCGTGGTAAAGTGATCAAACATTCCTATAGTGTGCGTGGAGGATTTATCAGTTGTGATACTTAAACGTTATCAGTCGTGGGGCATTTTCTAAACAACAAGTAAGTAAAATTATTATTTTTATATTAAATATGTCTATACATATATTATAGGTACATTTATTTATAATATTAGGTGCTATATACACCACCTACTAGGCTTTTGCTCGTTAATTATTTCAGTATTACACAATGCATTGTAAAATTTAATCGACTATTAAAACTACAGATTTATCACCCATAATTTGTTTTCAATATCTTGAAACTCTGTAAAATGTGTTAATCCAATGAAAATCTAAATAATTGTTGCATAAACTTTAGCTTTTTTTTTGGGTAGGTAACTGGGTATTAAAGAAACTTTAAAAAAAAAAAATAGGTCTACGTATGTTAATTTGTAATATGTTATGATATGAATCATAGATATGACCGAAAATTATTTATGCGCGTCAAATACTATTTGATTTTATTATTATTTCTTGTTTTGGCTCTGCACGGTTTGTGCATTTAGCCAGTGTAAAATTTAAAAAGCAAGTATTTTGTTTTTACAGTATCTTAGTTTTGAGTTCCATCAGAATGCGGATGTAACACATTGTAATGTTTATGCAGTATTTGGCGGTAAATATATCGAGTCACCAGTTTCAGCATGTTTCGCTGATAGTCAGTACTATGCACAATAAATTTCACAACTCCATTATACCGAGATGATGATGATGCCTACATCATCATTATCATCATTTCAGCCAAAAGACGTCCACTGTTGGACATAAGCCTCCCGCAGGCGTCGCTATAACGACCAATCCTGTGCGTCTCGCATCCATAGGAGTCCCGCGACTCTCAATAAGTCATCGGTCCACCTTGTGGGAGGCCTTCAATCGCTGCGTCCTCTAGTACGTGATCGCCACTCCAGTATCTTTCGGCCCAATCGACGATCTGTTCTGTTAGCATTGTGCCCTGCCCACTGCTACTTAAGCTTGGTGATTTTTCAGGCTATGTCGTAACCTTTGGTTCTCCTGCGGATATTTTTGATGCGATCACGCTATCCGATATCTAATCCGAGCAAAGCCCTTTCCATTGCCCTTTGGGTAACATTAAGTTTTCTAATGAGGTCCATTATGAGCGACCATGTTTCGGAACCATATGTCATCACTGGCAACACGAACTGGTCATATACTTTCGTCTTGGGACACTCGGGTATGTTGGAGGAGAAGATACTGAACGCTGCCCAACCGAGCCAGATTCAACGGTGACCTCTAGAGGTCAGCGCTATCTACCTAGGTAGATAGCGTATGATTCAATGATTCCACGACCAAAATGAACAGTTTTTCAGTCAATTGAGATGCAAAACTACACCAATTTTACATCACAATAATAATATTCACTAGGAATCAATGTGCGAATAATCAAAACAGCCACTGAACTTTATTTGATAAAATTCCGTCAAAAACTCAATTTTATTATTTTAAAGAAGTATCTAAACTATACAACCTAACTCCTAAAAAGGAACTTGGTGGTCTCCTCGAGATATGCGGCTTATTGATTGTAATCCAGTGAAGTTAATTTTGCACTATATTTGCAGTGGAGACCAGCGCTTATCACCAGATAGAGGAAGCTGCAGGGATCGAGATGGAGCTGCTGCACGTGGGCTCCGAACCAGTCGGTATGCGGTGCCCATTCTGCTACGAAGATGTCATGACAAAAGCCCAATATAAAAACTCAAGATTTACGCATATTGTCGCCTTAATTCTAGGAATATTATTTTGGTAAGTAATTTGATTGGGTCATAATATCTGACGTAGGTCCATCTATCTCTATTCTAATAAGATTATCAAGATCATAGTACTGCTAGATAAAGGGTTCAATGCCGAGCAATACAAATTGTCCTCGACGTCGTATTGAGGTGTCGGTGCTCCACTCTCGCGTTAATTTAATTACTATTGTTCTTCTTATTAGACCTTTGCTACTGATTATATAGGGATGTAACGGAAGTGGTTACTGGTTATATCGGAACCGTATTCGGAAGCGGAGTTTTTTTTGGTTTGTCGGAATCGATACCGTAATCGGAGGCTGGGGAAAAACCGCCAAATGAAACACTAATAAAAAAATGGATATAAAATACAAGTGATTTCCGAATTCATAATAATCCAAATACGAAACCAAAGAACGAAACAGTAATCAACAGACAGCACGGGGCAGGGAGGTTCCTCACGCGGGAAGTAAACGTGTACCTACCTAAAATTTAATGGTACCGAAATCGGATTCGAAGGTATATTTAATCATATACAGGGTTATTTGTAATACACTAGCAACCTCTTAGGACTATGTTACTAACATCATAAACAACAACTTCTATCTAATCTATAACTTTTAAAAATTTATCATAGTTTTAGTTCATCAAATTTTCATACAAAAATAAAAATATTTAAATTAAACGTTCTAAATATTACAAAGCCTGCGATAATACAATAGCCAAGGGGAGCAGGGATCGGGCGGCGGGGGGCTAGATGCGCTTGCGTCGCCTCATACGGACGTAGGTAGGTATAGCAAAATACAGAGTTGAAATGTGTTAGATAGAACAAAAAAACTAGAAGGTTGTTTTTGGTTAATGATTTATGTTTTGTATTACTACAATCATAAATAACTACTTTATTCTATGAATTTTTACAAAACATAGTACATTTACCAAAAACAAACCTTCAAGATTTCGTTTTTCTATCTAACACATTTCAACGCTGTATTTTGCTGTACCTACCTACGCCTTCTGCACACTGTTCTCGTAGTAATAGTAAGCAGGCTTCCGAAACATTGTTATCACACCTACCTAGCAAGCATTAGCACCATTTTCGTATACTTATCACACGAGAAAATTGATACGCCAGCATAGACTTAGTAACATTTAGAACGTTCAATTTATATTTTTACAGCAATAGAATGCTACGGCATCACTAAGTGACATAGAGATGCAGGCAAAGCAGCTGATAGAAGCTATTCTTGCACTAATTACTTATTTCATGCTTTTGAAAAATGAAGCGCGATTACAATATCATCTTTAAATCTTAATTTTGAGGTTCAATATTAGTCAATACGATATATTGTGGAACTTTATGAAACTTTCGATCAAGTGTTTCTCCGAAAACGTGCATAATTTCGTTAGTAGCGCTGGTGTTTTGATGATTTGCAACGTGAGGTGTCCCTCAGGGTAGTGTACTTGGTCCTGCTTTATAGAACGTATTTTGCAAAGTTTGGTGTGCCGGGAAATTGTTGGTTTTTAAATTACCTAAGTATAGCGATAACTGATGGGATGTTATTAGAAATTAAAAATACTTGGGTAAAAGTCGAGTAAAATGAAAACAGGGCTCTGATGTGAGACTACAGAGCATAAGTTAGGTTAGAATTCAAACTTGTGCTGTGTAGGTAATTATTTGCCTTAAAATTCTAGTCTGGAAGTTTTAGATAATTTCCCTATAGCAAATTCTAAGCAACTAATTACTTTACCTCTTACCTTAATTACCTTGTAAAAAAATCTTGTATATTTCCAGGTGGATGTGCTGCTGCATAATCCCGTACGTCACGAAAAGGTGGAAAGACGTTGAACATTACTGTCCCAACTGTCGCCGGTACCTGGGCTTGTATACTAGACGATCTGCTATATTTTAAGGTACTTCCAGCCTTGCTGTTTTAACACTTTAAATAGTTTTATATTCTAATATATTTTTTACAAAACGTCTGTATTCCCAGAAGACGTAGGCAGAGGTGTATACACACCAGTATGTATCCAGTTTAGTTTTAAGCCCCACATGTATAGCGGGCGAGTGTATTGTTATGATGCTCATCATCATCATATCAGCCGAAAGACGTCCACTCTTGGACATAAGCCTCCCCCAAGCGTCGCCACAACGACCAATCGCTAAACTTAAGTGGCAATGGGCAGGGCACATTGCACGCAAAACTGATAGTCGATGGGGAAGAAAGGTTCTGGAGTGGTGACCACGTACCGAAAGACGCAGAGTTAGAAGGCCTCCAACCAGGTGGACCGATGACTGAGAGTCGCGGGAATCCGATGGATTGTTATGATGATGATAGAGTATTATATAGGTAATACAATAACCATATTCGAAGTTAAAAAAAATATTTACAATCTGTTTAAGTAAGTAAACATTATGTTTCACATTAGGTAAAGGAAAAATTGGTAGGTAGTTTCTATGTATACAATAATGTAGCCGAACTAGTATTAGTGATTCTTAAACATGACAGAAGCAGAGTTTTTTGCAGTTTGGGAAGTTTTTGAAGTCTTTAGCCGATAATTGATTAATCAAATTGTTTTTTTACACGATATTTGTTTATATTACTGTTTTCTTAAATGCAACTAATTGAACGACAGAGGCAGATTTTTTCAGTGCCTAAATCGAATATTTAGATTAATATTGTAGATCTATTCTGAAGCAAGCTGAAGAAATATGCAAATTTCATAACTACTAAGGATAAATAAATATTCTTGATCAGCTGTTTATTTATTTATTATATTATAAGTAGGTAGAAATCATATAAAAGACCCTTGAAAAAGTATATCACAGAATTAAATATACAACATTTTACAAAATGACATTATCAGCGAAACTCTCTATAATAACTTATATTTTTCATTAAAAATATACTTAATAGTAAGCTACTAACTAACACATAAAATAAATTATAAATTCGACAGGCATTTATTTGGTCAAACGTGATCCAATACATAAAAAGAATAATTATTTTTTCAACTTAAAATTATGCGCCATTAAAGTTGTATTTTATGGGAATTTGAGATGCCGCACCATCATAGATATTTACTACTAGTAATTACATAACTACGTACTTAGGGACCGACATAGAGTATGAATATGAGATTTCGGAAGCCATCTCAATACTGTTAAACGTGTCTAGAAAACTATGCATTTTAAATATAAAATAGATATAATATGATTGTTTTTAGATGGTAACACAAATATCATATGACAACGAATAAAATTGTTTAGACCATTGGGATTTGTTTTTATTTTAAAGCCCTGCTGATTATATTATTGCTAAATAAAATTATAAGTCGATTAGGTACATTATATCTACGTATTCGAGTGCAAGAAATCGACGTCAAACCAACTGGTAGAATTGAGTTATACCTTAAGTTTATGAGAATTGAGATACAACACTTGAGATTTTTGTTATTGCACGTAAAACCATCATCTTCTTATTGATCTTATTTTGTTTCCTACTAAAGCTATTCATAGCAGGAAAGTTTTGATGGAATACGAGGAAGGGGAAGAACATTAAGATCAAGATGGCGTATAGGAACCGATGAACGCCTTGCACTGAGGACAGTAGTGATTGGCAGTCTTGCAAGACCTCATGCAGTAAGGTACGAAGCAGCCGCAACAGCATCTGTGAACAATAAAAACAAGTGACAATCGTTATTGGTTCTTGTAAATTGGTTCTCTTTTGTGGCTGATACAGCCGTAGGTTGGTCCTATTCTAATAGCGTGAACGTTTAGTTGGAACTATTAAGCGTACATACGAGTAACTACATACTTTAATGAATCAGCATAAGGATTGCCTATTGTAATGACTTGTCACCAATTAATAGAACATGAGTTGATCCCCATATAAGGCATTCATGCGCATTATCATTACAATTTGCTGTTTTTTATTGGTTTATGTGTTGTAGTCTTTGGTGTTACAGACGATTTTGTGAATTCGGATAATAATCGGAATATTTCATTAGACCGATGTATAACTTTCCTTTTGTTTTGTTTTTGGTTGGATAGTCGTTAGTTGTATTAGAATTTTACCGAAAAAAAAGAACGCAATGGTGATCCGTTATTTGTTGAATAGCATGTTTGTAACACTGCAATACTGGCAATATTGACGTTCGCAGTGCTAACAATTATTTTTAGGTCTTTCTTATCAGCAAGTACGCAATATCAGCGTCACTTTCTTTAGCCGTGTAAACAGGAGATTGTAGCCGTTATCAATGTTTATTAATAGCAATATGTATGTAGCTGTAGTTAAAAAATATTTAATAGTTTTTGGTCATCCGTGGTAAGTTATATTAATTACTACTTGGTAATTTTAGTTAACGACTTAGGATACAATGCTGTAGTACAAAATTTATGAAACGTTTCAAATAAATTAATAACCATTAGTCATACGAGTACGGAAACTAGTTACGAAACGTTTCTACCAAAACTAGTTCTTTGCGTCATGTTTTGCGGCAAAAACAAAGTTGTTTTGAATTTAAAATTAAAACGATCCCAGCCAGAAAATCTGATGAAACTAGAAAGAGTCGGTTCTTTATCTGTTGACCTCAAACACACGAATAATACTTACGGACCTTTGAATACAGTAGTTGTTCTTGTGAATAGGGAACAAAGTATATCTTATCGTTGAATAATATTATAAATTCTATCTTACCCAGCTATAACGCATAGCGCCGCTGAAATGATGTGTGTGCGGTTGTTTGGGACATATTCAACGGTTGTCACGATGGATTTGTTGCAAGTCGGGCAGTTGGTGCCTGATGGTCCAGGACCCATCTTTGCTGGACGGGCTCCCGGCAGGGCTGGTGGTGTCGTAATGACTGTGGTGCGTTGCCCTGGGGCTGCAGGAACCACTAAGCCCGGTGGCGGTGGAGGGTTGTCCCCAAAGTACGACGGTGGTGGTGCAGGGTTCGGCCTCGTTTGTTCGTATGGTGGTGGGAGACCCATTTTGTTTTCCACTGAAAAACAGCGTTTGAAATACATATTTAGTTCTGTTGTCACAATCTATTTTGCGAAATGGATGTTGCGGTATTCGTGACGAGGAGACTAATCATCATAAAACAATCATTTACTGGGAGACAAATATGATGCAAGTCATGTAAATGTAGTGCTTTTTAGGTCAAGTTAAATTTTCTAATGCAGACCTTGTCTATTTTTTGTTAGACAAGTTATGAGTAGTCTCGTAAACATCGTATTGGGATAAGCTTAATACAAAATAGAAGGTGGTGTTAAAATGATAAATTGAAATGATATGTAACTGTATTTTTTTACGAAATATTTTAAATCTAAGCAAATATAAGCAGCGAAACATTTTCGTCAACTAATCCACTCACTGAATGAGTCATAACATTTATTATAGAATTCATGAATGCGAGACGGTTCAAACTCTAATCGATTTAAAGGTCGTGATTTTGAATTTTGTGGTTTTCGTGGCGTTATTTCGTGACACGCGTTTTACTCTTTCGACAGTTTTTACACAAAATCTTTTACGAATAGAGAACGTGTCGAGGAATTGGATAACATATGTATCCTGTTTCGCTTACCTACTTAGTTTACTATAGTTTCGTTTAATAACTACGAGGAAAGAAAAAAAAATTGAGGAAATGTGTGATTTACAATTAACATTTATTAATCCATTTCATTGAACTTTATCATTCTTGTAGGAGGCCGATGTAGGAAGCAGAAACTGCTATGTGTAAATAATGCCTGATTACATTTACATGTTGGTAACACGAGGTTAACGTGATGATAAAGTTTGATTGTATTTGGTTGTATTGTGTTTGTTCGTGCGATATTGTTCATTTTTAGCTCCGTCAGCTGGGGACGGTGATGATGAAATTACAGCTGGCGATATTCAGGGCGTGACTGCACAGCTACAAGGCTTCACGAACGGAAAGTGATAACCGGAGCTACCTAGCAATTATAAGCAATAATGTGCGATTTTATAGAGCTCATTATTTTAAAATTAGCGGCGATCTAAACATGATTCACGACGCATTGTTGAACAATGCGTCGTGAATCATGTTTAGATCGCTTTTGGTGTTTATTTTTTAGCCTTTGTTATAAAAAAATGTTTATTAAAAAACGAAGACGTTTAATGGTATGTAGGTAGTTCAGTGCATGCATATAATGAGATTGTTTTCTAAAAATGACAACAGTTTGTTTATATTGGCAAAGCTGAGCTGTGGAAAAAATAGTAAAGTAAAGTATTTTCTAGTTTCGTGTAGTTACTACACTAATATTACCGACTAGGAAAATAAAGCACATTTTGTAGCTATCTATGCATTACGAGGAACAGTTTTTATTTAAAGTCTTCTTTTTTATTTTTTAGTACGTATAAAGTTGTGATCGGGTTTTTACGATACTGTATATCTCTAAAACCAGTTTACTTACTTGTGGCGTCCATAGTGTGATGAAATTTAACCTTCAGCCGATTTCTTAATCCCTTATTTGACTATTGTACTCGCACAACACTTACAAACTGTTACAGTCTTTGTATGGAGATGAACGTCCGTAAAGATACAATAAATTTTTATTTAACACAATAAAGAAAAAAGTCTTATTGGAATATCGGCTACGTTGTGATCTTGCGCGGTTTACGCTGTGAGTGAATGCACTCGAAGAGTGCGCGGGCGCCTTACGTCACGATTGCGGGACAGAGACCTCCCGCGATCCTCACCAGCGAGAGAGACGGAAGATGTGTCGTCACGTAACTTGTTGTTTACGTCGCATAAACTTACACGTTTGCCGCCTAATTACAATTGCAACAATTAATGCGCACTACCATTGTAACAAAGCCTATGTTTATCCGTTTGTCACATCACAGGAGGACAGCACCACTTGGCAACTGCATGGGATTTCTTGGAGTATTGTCCAGCGAGCGCCAGCATTGTTGATGCAGAATGGATCGTTAAACGTACCGATATGGTATGCGCAGGCATTCAACAATTGACATCCATACGAGACCACCCACAAGGAAACATTGAGTCGATATGTTTTATCTTAGTAATCGCCTTTCTATTAAGAAAGGCAGTGAGAGAATTGATAGGTAATATAAATTGTATAGGTCTTCACTGCGTTGACATGACTTGAAGTTACGAGGACCGTTATTGAGATGTTTTTTTAGTCAGGCGCTTGACGGCCGTCTCGCTTGATGAGCTCTTTGTGGGCGATGAGCCGAAGACGTGCACTCGACTGGCTTAAGGTTGCGTAATCGCTTTTGCAGTCCGCTAAGTGTGTCCGACCAGTTCAGCCTTTTACGTTTAGGTACAAATCTGAAAGGAAAGATCTCGATTCTTATTTATTTGCATGGGCAATAGTAACACCTGTGTGTAATATTTGATTTTTTCGGGTAACATCAGATTATATACAGGGAGAGTTTATAACCACTTTAAAGGTGGATATTAAATCCTAACTTAAATTTGGAATTTTGGCTCGAAGTTGGCGGTAATAGTTGCAATAAGAGCTTTTAATAAGTTTTCACTGAAAAATCTTTTATCACGTGGTAGACCATTGCAAAGAGCTATTGATGAGATTACCTTCTTGCACTCAATAGTTTTTATAGCTACTATCCGACTCCATCATCAGATCAGCTACATGGTACCATATTAATGCATTGTCATTCAAGTTACATAGGTATACCAAATTTCAACTCAAAATCCATTTGCAAGATTTGACCTGAACATAAAATAAAGATAGCAAGTATCCGGCTACTGTAAGTACACTGCTCACTGAACAAACACCTCCACACAATAGGCATCACAAATAGTCCCTGAGCGTAGTTTTTGGAAGGAGTAGATAATTGCAGATGTGCTTCTTGAGTGTCCAGCTCCCCTAGCCAAGTTACAACTATTTCGCTTGTGTCGAACGCTTCGAGTAGGCCACGCACCCAATTTTTTTTGAACAACAACTTTTGGTCTATGACTTTTTACAAAACAATATATTTACCAAAACAAAATTTCAAAATTTCGTTGTTCTGTCTAACACATTTCGACTTTGTATTTACCTACGTCTGTATGTCGCGACGCAAGCGCATCATGCACCCCGCCCACCCGATCCCTGCTCCCCTCCACTACTATCGCTTGTTTCGCATAGACTTCGAATAATTAGAACGTTCATTTTTTTTTTTGTATGAAAATCTATGATGAACTAAAATATGATATTTTTTTTAAAGTCATAGAAAAAAAGTTGTTGTTTACGATGTTAGCAACATAGTCCTGAGAGGTTGTCAGTTTGGGCACGCCACAATTATGGCGGTAAGTCCCCTCTTTGAGGCGTGGCTGGAAAGACCTCACGGCGTCCTTACCTTCCGCATGACGCAGGTCCTCACCGGACATGGCAAGTTCGGGAGGTTCCTGCATCGGATTCGAGTGGAAGAGACACCCGGGTGCCGCCACTGTGCGGAACGCCCGGAGGACACGGTGGAGCACACAGTTGAGGTGTGCCCTGCTTGGGCGGAGCAACGCCGTGCCCTCGTGGGGGCGATCGGCGGCGGAGACCTCTCGCGCCGGGCCTTGGATCAGGCCATGGTCCGGAGCGAGGAGGAGTGGCAGGCGGTCGCCTCCTTCTGCGAAGCAGTAATGCTAGCAAAGGAGGAGGCAGACCGCATCAGGCAACGGCGCCCCCGCCGCCGCCGCCGGGATTCCGATCCCGATTTCCGGCCACCGTAGACGCGGGCTCACGGACGGCGAGCCATGGGTAGCTCGCTGTCCGATCGTCCGGTAACTGTCCGGACCGAGCCAAGGCATCGACGGCGCACACTGTTCCCGCGCGCCTCAAGGAGTTGTCAGCAACAGGAGGGGCCCATCTGGGTCGAAGCCTACCGGGGTCGGGGTTATCCGAAAGGAAACTAGAGCCCCGGTATGAAGGCTAGAAGGAACGGCGCGGGGTTTTTAGTCAGTAAGACTCTGACACTGTCTCCCGCTCCACCCAAGAGCGGGTTTCGTCAATGATGATTTTCCCCGTCGACAGAAAAAAAAAGAGGTTGTCAGTTTTTTTTAAAATAACCCTGTATATCGATGACAAGGTTCATTTATGCAATGTAGGGTCATTGCATAAAAAATGAGTCTTGTCCTGTAAAACCTGTTGATTTGTTGTAAAATATCACTATTATAATTGTGAGAGCAATGATCGTGCACGTATCACTATCACTACGGCATACCTTCTTTGTAAAGACCTACCCTAATATACTTAGCATGTTACCAGCGCACTATCATTAGATATGCACGGTGCGTGGCAAACGTTCCCAAACTACATGCATTACGTCACTTGTTATTATTATGGCACTAAGGCATGGGGTCAGATTTTGGAATAGCAATCATTTGCCCTCCTACATTTATTGATATTCATAATTTTAATATTCATATCCATAATGTTTAGATAGGTGCTGCTTCTCGCTTATACCAGACATATATAACACAAGACAACTTGCAATGCCGCCGGGATCCCAATTTCCGGTCACCGCAAGCACCTACTGTGGACGGCGAGCAATGGGTTGCTCGCTGTCCGACCGTCTGGTAATCGGCCGGATCGAGCCCAAGTCGTTAACGGCGCGTAGTGCTCCACGCGTGCCGTCAATGAGAGAGAAGGAGAATGAGAGAGCAGGATGGAAGGCTACTGGGGCCATGGGTTCGCTAGGCTTCTAAAAGGTAAACCCGGCTCTGGGAAGTAACGCGACGAAGGAACATAGGAGTGGGTTTTAGTCAGTAAAAGTCTGACACGCCATCTCGCTCTGCCCATGGGCGCGAGATATCATTGGAGGATTTCCTACCTAAAAAAAGACAACTTGCAAAAAAAAAAATAACTGTAAACTTGATAACACCTTATAACTTGATAACATTAAAAAAAAATCTGATCTGAAGAAAAATCCGAAGAAAATTCGGACCTTTGAAAGGTATACGTAGGCTCGAAGCCAACTTATATTGTCCTTCCACTAGCGCACTCTTTGACACGTGTAAGGTAGCTAGAGCTGGAGAGTGTGGGTTAACGCATCTCCTGAGGACGCCCCGTGCATGATCTATGATTGAAGAACTCTTAGCTGCTCAACTCGCAGCTAAGAGTGAGCAGGTAACACCGTCATCTTGGTTATACGCTTGACCAAATTAGCATTATGTATGTGGCTTCACATTATTTTGGATAAAAATAGAATTTGCGTCCATATTATATTTTACTAAGAAAGGAACAGCATAATTATTATTTTATTATGAGCCCGTTGTGTCCCACTGCAGGGCAAAGGCCACCCTTCCGTTATTCCATTATTTTCTGTCCTTATGGAGACATTTCCTGATACGAGTGATCAAGGTATGTTCATAACTTTGAGGGATACCACAGTTTTTTTGTGGCCCATTATATACTTTTCATTTTCTTGTCAATACTTTGGCAAACGAACTGCTGATCGGACTCTCAATCTTCAGGAACAATGATGCTTTCATGCATCGAGGATTAGGACTGCATGTGTGGGTTCTACACTCACATCTAATTGGGCTTACGTGGCCGTAAAATATGTGCTTCTGTGTATGATTCATAGACCCAGCCCGATAGTAATGATGTACTTTCCATTAGTTCATTACAAATCATTCTGTTCCTGGAAAAATTTACACTCGTGTTTACGAGTAATTAGTTAGTTGTACATACATCGTGCTTAGTTAATATATTGAAAGTTGAAACATTAAACTACTGCACAGACATTAGGTCCACTAGTACTAACTTAGTAAATATTTCACACATGAAGATATGTTCTCCTGTATGCTCAACAATTCTGAATCGGATCATACTCTGTCCCTGCTGTTAGAGAGAAAATTATCACATTATAGTATGTGATGAATGGCATTTTTTTTATACTAAATCTAATAACAAATCTTTTTAACCAACTTCTTAAAAAGGATAATCAGATGTTTTTTTTTATGTTTGTTCGCGCATAACTTCGTCGCTTGCCAACCGATTTGAAATATTTTTTTTTTGTTGGATTGGGTATACTTCCCAAATGGTCCCATAGTCACCAAGTTGGCAACTGATGATGGAATCTTGGCGAAATCTAGGGAACTCTTCAAATTCAATTCAATTTTTTAGTGAAGTCTGTTAGTTTTTTTTTTTATAAAAAAGTTTTTAGTATGTAGGTCGGTTTCACGGTGGTGAGTCCTTTCTTTAAGGAGTAACTGGAGCGATAACACAGCGTTCTCACCTTCTGCATGATGCAGGTCCTCACCGGACATGGCAAATTCGGGAGGTTCCTGCATCGGATTCAGGCAGAAGAAACGTCCGGATGTCACCATTGTGTGTACCACCCGGAGGACATGGTGGAACATACGGTAAAGGTGTGCCCCGCTTGCAAGTAGTACCGCTGGGTCCTCCTGCCGGCCCCTGGTTCGGAGCAAGGATGAATGGCAGGCGGTCGCCTCCTTCTGTGAAGCAGCAATGCTAGCGCACCAGTTAAACGCAGCAACTAGTAGCCTCCTCCTAAGGAGGCTGCACGTGTGAGTGAATGAACGTCCTCACGCCCCAGTCGCTGAGATTCCGACCCCGACTACCAGCCACGGTAGACGCGAGCTGGCGGACGTCGAACAATGGGTAGCTTACCGTCCAGACGTCTGGTAATCAACCGGACCGAGCACAGTCGTCAACAGCGTGTAGTGATCTACGCGCTCCATAGAGAGATGTGAGCAAACCGTAGGGCCTAGCTAGCAGTGCCAACAACCACTAGGACCACAGGAATTTTCTGAAAAGAAAATCTGTAGTCATAGAACGCAAAGGGCAATTGAAGGACACAGGTGTGGTTTTAGTGAGTAAAGTCTGACATGGCCTTCCGGTCTACCCAAAGCGCGAGAAATCATTGTATGATTATTTACCATCTTAAAAAGAGTATGTACCTAAGTCGATCAGGTTTGTAAAGGCGAAATACTAAAAAAAATAATACTATAAATGCACATGACTAACTGCGCGGCAGCTGGAACGTATAGAAAGACGCTAACAGTCGTGTGGTGTCAAGTGGTGTGTGGCAATTTGTGCATGTAGGTAGTCAGTGTTATAGTGCATTATCAATTGATTCTAAGATCATACGTGGTAAGAAATCTTAATGTATTCTCAGCTGATCCATTAAACCGGTAAAGGCCACTTTAAAACACTAACGCCATCTATGATTATTTCATATCATCAGTTCCTACCGATGCTTAGCAGCTCGCTGTTAGGCGGGCGAAAAATTGTGAGTGTCGCGAGAGGGCGGCTGCGGCGGCGGGCGGAACCTAAGGGTGCGCGCGCACCATTACATAACGGTAGCGGAGGCTTTGCGGGCGCGCGCAGCGGCGGGTGCGGGGCGCGGGGCGATCGATGCGCGCCCGGGGGGAGTCAGTCGAGCGGCGAGCGAGCGACATGGCGGCGCGCCCACCCCGCGCGGCGGCCCCGCGGCCCGGGCCGCGCGAGTAGGTCGCCATGCGCGATGCGGTATGAGGCAGCGCCGCGCCCGGCGGGCCGGCCCCCGCTAGCGGCGCCGCCCCCGCCATGCGAGCGCCGCCGCTGCTGCTGCTGCTGCTGATGGCGGCCGCGGGCCTGGCCGTGAGTCCGCTCGCGCGCCTCAACCCCTGGCTGAGCGCGTGCGACCTGGAGGAGGAGGGCGCTGGCAGCGTGCGCGAGTGCGGGGGCGCGGCGTGTGGCGGCGGCGGCGGTGCGCCCGACGCGCTGACGGAGCGCGACGTGCCGCACCTGTGCGCGCTGGGTATCGGTGCACGCGCGCGGCGCCTTGCCGAGCTGCGGCTGCGCGCGTGCTGCGAGCGCTCGCCCGCCTCCGCGCTGGACCGCGACGCGCGCGACGACGTGCTGGCCGGCGGGGAGCGCTGCGAGCGCGCGCTGCACGACCTCCTCGGTCTCGACGCTATGGTTGCGCGCGTGCACTGCGATTTCGTCGACATCCTCAGAAGATACGATTGCGACCAGCCCTACTCCGTGCACACGTGTCACGAGTGCCAGGTGAGTGTCAGCACCAGACGACGCACCGTGCGCTCCTCAGCCTGTGTCTGTTCCATGTGTAGAAACGTTTACAGTGCTCGCTGCAACAATGGGATTACTGAAACTCATTTTTGACACCATCCGATCCATGTAGACTGAAGTGTTTATGACCCAAATGAGTAACAAACGCTCGTTTTTCGAAGGATGTCGCTGTGTGGATTGATCCTGCTATGATGCGGTATAACAACGATTTTAGCGTGATTCAATTTCAGTTTCTTATAAACGATCATGGTTGTGATGAATCACTAGCAAATTTCGTGAAATTGCTCCCGGGTTACACGATTATATACGTGTATCGATCCAGTTGGGCAAGACACGTTTCTTAACCTAAGTATAGTGCGGGCAGAGCTGGAGGTCGCGTGGAGGCTGGCGGTGTCAGTGCGGGTGATGGATCCGCCGCGCGACCATTAGTCAGCGCGCCGTACGTCGTGCGGCTGACAGGCGCGAGGCGGCCGCAGCCACGCCATTACTATGTGTCTGTGTCTGCCGATGAGAACCGACACTACTTGCAATAGTATAGCGTATACGAACATTCATTCATGTAAAAGCTTGTGTAATTATATAGATACAAGCAATAGGTGAAGTCTTATGCGAATTAATAAACAAATAATTTGATACACCTGACATCCATCATATTATCATCACAAACAAAATTGTCTAAATAGCAATATCATATCAAGAAAATATTCATTCATCCAACCATGAAGCTCTATTAGGACAATTTATTATCATCGTACAGCTATTATGTAGGAGTCTCTTCACAAATACGTAGGATGTCAAGATCCATACACTCTCGGATATAATATATTGTGTGTTAATGCAGGGTTAATGCGGGCGCCAGATACACGCCCCGTTACTACTGTAGTGCTTGAGGACTGAGGAGGCTCCGAGGAGGGAGGAACTGGTTAATCCCTCACCGAGATAACGCAAATCGGTGCCTCCGATACTGTCGCATAAGACCGACCAATTAAATTCAGGGAAACGTGAATGATTGCTGTCATAAATGATTCGTTTCTCCGGTAATGGCCGGCAGTTACTAAGAAAAAATATCTTTAAAAATTTATTGCAGTGTTACGTCAACATTTTATTTGTAACTGTATCGGAAAAAGAATAATAGGTACCTATATATGTAGTAGGTTAGTTAGATGTTAATTAATATTCCTAATGAAAAGAAAAACACTGTTAGCCAACCATTTGTATACCTACCTGAAAGTTTTTCCCATAACTGCCATGCCTGAATAACGTCATTCGATGAATCATAGATAGTAAACACATCATGAACCGGCCATTCAGCAGCAATATGACTTGGAATCGATACATAGCTAGTACGACGAACAGGCGGTCTAGTCAATCACGGAAAAATTACCGCTTTATTTATAGACGTGGTTACTGTTCTTTGAAATATTGAACGTGGACCTGTAAGAGCACTTTTATGTACCAATTAATTTTTGTAATACGATTACAAGAGCCTCGATTGAGGCATTGGAACAGAAGACACATCGTGAGACAAAGTTTTGTAAATAAACAGATTACTTATCTTGAAGTATATATGTAAAAGGGTTTTCTATGCGGGTTGACAACAGCTAAGAATGCTCATTACAACTTTCAATATGTTTTGCATGTCGAGCACTGACTATATAAATCGGAGTTCTGCATCTCGATGGCTGCTCAGGTCATATCGAAGGCAAGCCTTTTCTAATTAAAGTAATTAATCAGAATTCTGAACGTTACGCAATCCTTGAAGATCGGTAGCTAATACAATTTAAATTTATTTTATGAGAAACTGTTTCTGTATAAAGTGCACACTAATTAACCATTCATAGATGAGGTCTGTTTTCTCTAACATGGCTTGTTGGTATAAAAATAAGTAGGGTCCTACAAGTTCGGATTTATCCCAGAAATAGTAAAAACAGTGACATCAGAGGTCATCAAGGACCTTTTTAACAAATCTCACATAACAACTTGCTTAATTTTTCAGTCAGCTATATTGAAATGACTAGGGATCATGATGAGGGGAAGCCAATTACCATTTCCTCTTCTTCTTCTTCCTTACCTGGTCCCATTATTTGGGACCAGGCTCCTCATTTTCCTGCGCCAAGTGACTCTATCATGGGTTAAACCCACCCCGATCCTTCGTTGCCTTTCGGCTCTATCTTGGGTTGTCAGTTTTGGCGACTGGGTCCCTCTCTGTATTTGATCACCAGGTCAATGGCGGGTGGCTTTTACTTTTTACCATTACAATTTACTAAGCACAAATTCAATTTCAAAGCTACTAGTCAGAAATTGAAAAATACAATAATTAAATGTGCAACCTAAGGATCGAACTTCGGACTTGAAGCTCAGCAGTCCGCTGTCGTGCTACAACGAGTTAGAGTCGGTCACGTGTATCTCTAAGAAAACTCAAGATATGACTGACTAACTTATGCCTGCGACTTCAATAAGTATGAAAATCAACTATGCCATAAAACATATTCATAAATATGTAGAACTTGGTAATAGTGTAGCTTTTTAATCCGATTAGAAGCTTTGGACAAAGTGACACACTATTGATGTAAGCAATAGAGAATATGCTTGCAATTTTTTTAATATTTTATTTTTTAGCCTTGATATAGAAATATATATACAGGGTTATTTGTAAAACGCTAACAACCTTGCAGGACTGTATTACTAATATCATAAACAGAAACTATTGTCCTATGACTTTTTACAAAACTTAATTAATTTACCAAAAACAAACCTTGCAAGATTTCGTGGTTCTATTTAATTTACATTACAACTCTGTAGTTTGTTGTACCTACTTATATGTGTATAACGCGATGCAAGCACATCAAACACCCCCGCCACCCGATCACCACTCCCCTTTGTTATTGTGATATCGCTTGCTTCGCATAGATTTCGTAATATTTGGAACGTTCAAGATAAATATATTTATTTTTGTATGAAAATCTTATGAACTAAAATATGATAATTTTGAAAAGTCATAGAACGAAAGTTGTTATTTATGATGTTAGTAATAATTATAGTCCTAAGAGGTTGCCAGTGTTTTACAAATAACCCTGTATATATATATATAATATCTTCATCAGCAAAGAAGTTATAAAGCTCCAAAGCTGCTGCTATCGACACCAAAGTTCGTCATGTCCATACGAACGCCATAGAAAACAGCGTTCTAACAAAAGAAACCGATATATTTATAATTGTCATATCTAACGAGGTATGACAGTTTTAAATAAATAGAGGAAGTGGAAAAGCAAACGTGCTTTTCTACCAATAGTGATATGGTTTATACTGTTAATATCCTAATTTATTTACTAATATTTCTTCTTTAAACTTCTTTGCAAAAGCCGCTCTTATGGCCTGCAATTAAATTTTCTCCGCACTAGTGCGAAAAAGATCGCTAGCTTACCCTCGCCATAATTTATTGTATTTATGGTATCAGGCTAGGCGCTAAGTGACTCCCACGATTTGTTGATCAACTCCCATTTATTTATTTCATCATAAGTGTGTTGAAAAGCGTCGTTTGATACACGTGGAAACTTGTCACTGCAGCATTCAAAGCTGGAGCTCCATAACGCCCTCACCTGCAGCTCGGGTGAATTTTGTCTCGGTTGCAATGACAGTTTTTCTACTAGTATCAAAATGTACTATTTCATGTATTTTGTCCTATTGTCGCAATGCTAAAATGCTTGGGATCGGTCACGTGACATTTCGATAGTACATGTCAATACCATAGTTTTTTTATTACAGACTTTTATTTAACTGGCGATGTTTATATTTGTTTAGGACGAATATTGTAAATGGATTTTAAAACAGTTACCCTTGACCGATTGAGCCCATATTTGGTATAGCCATGTGACTTGGATGACAATACATTAATATAGTACCATAGAGCTGGTCTGATGATGGTGCTGGATAGTGGCCGTAGGACCTTTTGATAACCCCATCGTTTTTGAGCTCTTTGAAATGGTTTTGAGGAGTACTTTTCCCCGCTATAAAAGGTTGTTATGAAAAAAATGTTTTTACTGAAAACTTTTTAGTTTTTGTCTATCGCAATAGCCACGCTATCTACACTAATATTATAAAGAGGTAAAGATTTCTTTTGTTTTTTTTTTCACCGTTAGAAAGCTGCATTATTCCTGAGTGACATAGGCTATATTTTAAGTACGCGGGGAAAGCCGCGGGCAAAAGCTAGTCGTTAATAAATCGTCACTTGTCTAGAGCATAAACAATTTTACTTTTATGCAATATTAGTCCAGGTAAACTTTATATTGGTTTTGATAAAAGTTGCCTTATTCATTTAAACTTAATGTATAATCCTACTAATATTATAAATGCGAAAGTTTGTATGTATGGATGGATGTATGGATGGATGAATGGATGTTTGTTACTCTTTCACGCAAAAACTACTGAACGGATCTCGTTGAAACTTGGTACACGAGTAGACCATATCCTAGAATAACACATAGGTTACTTTTTATCCTAGGATTATGTACGCGGGTGAAGCCGCAGGCCAAAGCTAGTAGTACTATATTCCTACATACCCCCACATTTACCTATATGTATGCAGGTAGTTCCTTCATAAACAACTTTTCAATAGCTCTCCTCTTTCTCGAATAGTTTTGGTTTGGTCGACGTTTATTAGCTATTTCTTCCATTTCCTTTCGCTGCATGGTATTTAGTTTTCCTTAATTCTTCCTCACTAATCTTTTTCCTCTAAGGTACTTTTGTATCTACATATAAATTCATTTTGCCATAAATCTAAGAATCCTTTGGGCACTTCCTAAATTTATCTAGGGTGATTTATTTTTCTTATTTTGGTGTGAAGGTCCCTTTGCCTTGTCTTATTCCATTATTTGACCTGTTACTTATCTTGTCAATTCAAATGTAATATTTACTGCAAACAGAACTTTTGAATTTTCAAGTCGGTCAGTCAGAAAATTTAAGCTAATTGCACATTCCAAAGCGTGTACATCTCTATGGAGAAGAACGTGCAAAAAACTCTATATTAAGCGTATTTTTTTTCATCATTTTATGAAATACATCAAATCTGGTTACACACATGAACGTGTCTGCAGCCGATCGTCATTACATCTAAGTTATTTATTAAAATTTATATAAACTAGTGTTTGACTGCGATCCCACTTGATGGTAAGCAGTGGTGCAATCGTTGATGGTGAGGCGCATTAGTTTACTAAGAGCCTATTCACTCTTGCCTTGAAGACACCTAAATAATCGGACGGAAAGACCGCAGCAGGCAAATTTTCTTCCTTTCATGTCGTTGTTTACGACGGACATCCAGAATATGATTTTTCAGTAAGTTACGGCAACTCCCACAAAAGCTCCAAATTGTAGATAACTTTCTTTATTTAGCACCCGTCGATATGTAAATAGTACACCACAAACTACCTGCCTATCTCTTTCTCCGTCTCTGTACCGCGTATCGGACCGGTGTCAACGCTTGTATGGTCATGTGTTCATCAGGTCGTCTCACATGCCAGCACAAGCTTTATTTCTCACCGATCTCTTAGAGTGGCACAGCCCCACCAGAAATAACAGTGATTTAGTAATTGACCAATACACTTTATTTTGATGTTATTGTTGTTATCACTGATATTACTTATAGGCGTAATAAATGATTACTTACTTACTACTTTACTTGATCAACAATAATAAGGATAAGTTTCGGGCAAAAAATAATCACCAACATGTTTTTTCATGGTTTTTCTGCAATACTCCAAGCGCATACTAGTCTGTCCTCAAGTATATTAAAGCCACTCCATTTCGCTAAGCGTGGTGATCATGCCAATACTTTACCCATCCCTCAGGACCATCTATTGTGGGTCAGTATTACGCGAACGTTCCTCGCTACAGCTTTAGGGTTGTTATGTATAATAGTTCTACCTCATGTAATACATATTTTAGTCTGGCAACAAATAATTTAGTAGTAAGTACAAACCTTAGGAACACATGATCTGTGCTAAAGTGAATGTGTGTAAAAAAATTCCTACAGGCGTCGTTCTGTGAAAAGTTATTACTGTAATTGATAGCCAACTCGGTTGTTGTATGTTAGCTAGGAACAGTTTGAATTTTATTTAATTACAATTATGCCAAATTTTTCTTCATATGAATCTTTTTGGGACATTAATTAAAATTAGGTCCAGTTTTTAAAAAAAGTTCACCCAAATAAGTCTGGTCGTTTTCGAGTTTTGCGCTTAGCAATACGTTTAGCTATTCATTTACAAAATTTTCCGAATTTCGTGGAAAAGAAACATACATAAGCCGCGATAGAACGTTATGGTACATAATAATATTTAATTTCCAGTTTTTAAACTATTCGTGAGGTTGATGAAAAAGGAACACAATCTCTTTTCAAGAGGAAAAAAATTGGCTGAAACCTTTACAAAAATTTTGTAGGAAACCTTAAAGTGCAAAAAAGAAATATGATTTTACTTTTAATTTATTGGGTGGTATAATTTTCAGCCAACTGGTTTTTAATTAAGTTTTTAAATGATTGGCCTAAGAATGGGTTTATTTTATTTAAAACATTTGCATCTTTTCTAAATTAATCGTTTCATATTTTTAAATAGGCCGTATTTTTTTTTCATTTCGCTTTAAGAACTGTTTAGGTTTCATGTTGGATATTCACTATAACGCTAATTACACAAAATATGCGAAGCTAAAAATAATGAGAGACTCATTTTCTATGATCTATGGAAAATCTAGTGTGACGGAGAGAATCTTTGACAGGCGAACAGAGAATTACGCGCCCTTTTTGAAGATAGAATTAAATGTTATCTGTGTTAAAAGTAGTTAAAATTACGTTTATC
The DNA here is from genome assembly GCA_949319445.1 of Mythimna lalbum. Taxonomy (NCBI): domain Eukaryota; kingdom Metazoa; phylum Arthropoda; class Insecta; order Lepidoptera; family Noctuidae; genus Mythimna; species Mythimna lalbum. Next base: position 14,257,334 of record OX439346.1, on the reverse strand, counting down.
TCTAATAGTACGTACATAAGCAGGGTCCACTGTTGTTACGTTATTTTCTTTTATCTTTCGTGTAGTAAGAAACGGTTGTCAAAGGCTTGCCTGAAGGTGGCGTGTCGGTAGCCATTTCCTCTTAACGTCGATGTCACCTGCAGCTGAAACATCTGAAAGCTTCCAACCGTTTGCCACTCCGTTAACCTCACCTATTTTTATTTTATTTGTAAAGTAATAAAATCCACCGGGAAGTAAGTGCCTGGATTTGCTTCGCTTAGCGCACGGATTTTTAAACACAGAGTGAGTTTTTATGTGACTAGGTTAGTTTCGTTATGTTGATGACAGTTAATACGATAACATTCTCTAAACACTAATGACGTAATAAACAGTACATAATCCTACTAATATTATAAATGCAAAAGTTTGTATGTATGGATGGATGTATGGATGTTTGTTACTCTTTCACGCAAAAACTACCAAACGGATCTCGATGAAACTTAGTACACGAGTAGAACATATCCCAGAATAACACATAGGATACTTTTTATCATGGGATTATGTACGCGGGTGAAGCCGCGGGCAAAAGCTAGTATTATTATATTCTGAATACATAACCTTGCTATTTGAGCAGTCTTGTTAAAAGCTTACTGTAATTATCTGCTACCGGCTTCACCTGTGTGAATTTTGAAAATATTTTCAAATAAAAGGCTATCCTATGCTCTAATCTTGCTTTTTTCAAAATACCCGTATTTTACTTGGAGTGGCTGCCTATGAGAGCAGTGGTGGCCAAATGGTAACGGCTCCGACTTACGACTTGTAGGTTGCGGGTTCAAACCCAGCCAGGCGTATTATTTTGTGTAATCTATTTCATCACCACTACTCTCAAAACGTTGAAGGAAAACATTGTGAGGTAAATTGGTATATCCTAGAACCGAAAATTCGAAGACATGTGACATCCACCAACTCGCACTCGGCCTGCGTGGTAGGTTACGGCCGATTCCCTTACATAGAGAGGAGGCCCGAGTCCCTACAGTGGGAACATTATAAGGCCGACTATGCTATGGCGGCTTATCAGACCACCACAACCCACTTGCTGGGTAACACGGTACTCTTTGCATAGAGTGATGCCCAGACTTTCTGGCAAAGATTTTAGTTTTTATTTAATTGAAAAGAGTAATTAACACATTTGGGTTGTTCAAATGTGTACCCCTAACATCACAAAATGGGGTATGAGTTAATTAGCTGTGGTTTTTGAATACATCAATCCTTACTAATATGATAAAAGCGAAAGTGATTTTGTTTGTTTGTTTGTTACGTCTTCACGCCTAAACGGCAAAACCGATTTTGATGAAACTTGGTACGCGGATAGACCATATCCTGGAATAGGACATAGGATACTTTTTATCCCGGAAGTATGTTCCCTTGGGATAATTTTCTGCTATCACGCGGGCGAAGCCGCTGGGAGCAGCTAGTCTATATAAGTTTCTAGTCGAATATTGTGTCAGTCTGTTGGATCGCGTTCGCCTTTTAGGCTGCTGGTGAGATTCACTATCATCAGGTGAGATCGCAGTCAAGCACTGGTTTATATCTACTATAAAAAAAAAGATTGTGATGCGATTTTCATCATTAATTAGAGAATTTATTTGGAAAGGTTAATGTGTACAATCACATGTATATTGTATAATACAATTATGTTTAACACACATGTATTACAAAAAAGAAATCTCGGCGTTTTGTTAAATCTTAAAGGCTCTCTAGTAATATTATTATATCTTAAAAAAAATTACTATCATGATGGAGTTATCAAAAGCTTTTTCATTCTCTTTTATATCATAATACTAAGTATCTACTTAGGTTTATTCAATTCTGACGTAATAAGGCATTACACGGTACACCTTATACCGGAAAATTACCGTCAAACATTTACTTTATTCGTAAATACTTTTACTGCTTCTTACATTTTATATACAACAACAACAACAATATTCCACAACTATCACTCAACGCCGTCTAGTGTATGAAGGCTAGAAGGAACGGCGCGGGGTTTTTAGTCAGTAAGAGTCTGACACTATCTCCCGCTCTACCCAAGAGCGGGTTTTGTCATAAAATGATTTTCCCCGTCGACAAAAAAAAAAAAACGCCGTCTAGTCTCAATCTAAGCAGAGCTTGTGTTACGAGTACTAGACAACTGATACTTACACATAACATAATAAACGCACATCCTGAAAGTAGTAGGTATGTTCAGAATCAAAAACTGAAAAATATTAGCTGTTTTTAAAATAGATATTTTTTATTCTAAAATAATCAAGAATTATTGTAAACAAATGTCATTGAGAGATGTCATGGTTGTGTAACGAGTCTGATGTGGACAGATCCTAGAATTGATCACTTTATGTAATGGCCCTGGGCGATGTCGTCGCTTAGCGACAAAGCCCTTTAATGAAATAATATATAAAAAAAATTAAATGGCCAACTGAAACTGGCCAGATGGTTTAAACGTTAACATTTGATGATATATCAATTCTTGTTTAGCCACATCATTGACGGTAGGATTTCAATGTTTCATCAAGATTGTTTCATCAAACTTTAACGGTTAAAACGAGATTGTTTTTTTGTAAAACTGGCCAGATGGCCTGTTTGGCCATTTCATGAAGTGATTGTGAAATTTCTTAGATCTGGCCAGACCAAACATATCAACGCACAGCCAAAACTACAGGGCTTTAGAATATGATATTTTGCACAAAGTTTTGTCGTATGACGTAGGCGAGCACTAAGAGGGGATTTTCTAAAACTCATGGGGGTCCAAACTCTATACAGAGACACTTACTCAATGCGGGTGAAACCGCTGACAGAAGCTAGTATATATATAAAAGAAGAAACTGATTAACAAGTTAACACACGGCTGAAAATAGTCAAGAAAGGGACGTCGACGCGACGTCGTGATGTATATATTTTATTTATTATTTTGTAAAAATTTCAACTTTCTACCTCTTACTGTTTATGAGTTACAGTCCGCATGACACACGAACTGTCAGACAGACATACGGACGGACGGACAGTGGAGGCTTAGTGACAGGGTCTCGTTGGCCCCCTTCGGGTACGGAACCCGAAAAACACAATTTTAAGTGCATTACGGTATTTCAGTGCTTAAATTATGATTGGGGGTTGTACAAGGGTGTGCATTATTCCAGTTACATAGTGTATATGTAGTGTAGATTACATTTACATGCAGAGTATGTGAAACTACTCGTTTGTATAAATTGCCATGGCATCTATCAAACCTAGACACCTCGCTGCTATGCAGACGTACTGTTGATTGATAGGATATTTGTTTATCTTCGCTACCGTCTCATACCACGCTTGGTTATTGGTAGTACCTTACGTATGGTTTGGTAGAAATTATTCTGATTCTTCAGTATCTACTAAAATCTCACGTTGTTATTAAAATCGTAACTCTTCATTCAACTTTTGGATGATTCATTAGATATAATTCTCAAAAGTAACATATATACCGCATGATGGAGTATTTCCATGTATAATAAAACTGTTCTTACTTGCTTATTAAGTATTAGACTAAAAAGTCGATGAATGGGTGCATCCCTAATATCATCGCACATCATCATTTCCGCACTAGCATCTTTGACAGTCGAACAGAAAATTACGCGCCCTTTTCACGGTGTGATGCTTTTTGAATAGTTTGGAGTTGCAATTAAATGTTTTATGTATTAAAATTACGTTTATCTCTAATAGTAGGAAGTTCTAACTTGTAAATTTTAATATTATTTTGACTTTTAAATTTAATAAAAGTAGAGAATAGCCTCTAAAAATCGTTACATTTCATGTTTTTATTAAAATCATACATCTTCGGTCATAATTTATCATGTTTATCTATAGTCCTTAAAGAACAAGACCAAAGCCAAGGCCCTGAATACAGATCTTCGTAATAAACTCGAACACTCTTCGATTCATCTTCAATCTTCGTAAGTATGATCATGTCCGTGTAATTGTGTATCGATCACTTTTGAAATGGTTATCAATTCGTTAGAGTAGCGCTCTGAGTGCCTTGACTACACTACTTTCTTTCTTAATTTACCCACTTCTCTTTATATAAATTCACATTTTTAATTGCTTTGCCGGTTCTGCATATGTTCGTTCCATCAATGATCGTCTTCTGTACGGTCCTACTCGTTCTTGGTTTATCCACTACTCCATCTTACTTCTTAGTCCAGACGATCTCTCTTTGGAATGCGCTCTCACCGTACATCATCAAACAGTCAATCCTCCGTTAAGTTGTAGGCCCATGAAACCCTAAGTCGCAAAGAGGTGATAGAATTATCACAGCGTTGGTTAGTTGGATTTGTTTTTATCAATTACTAGCTTCTGCCAGCGACTTCGTACGCGGATCCTGTTGCTTATGCCAGCAACATTCAGTGCTATAAACGTAAGAGTAGACAAAAGTAAACAGAAAGCTCAGAACAAGCTATCGGGAGTTACACGTGTTATTGTGAGTCAACCATAAAAGATAGACATATGCTGTTGTGGGATATTTTTTATATAATTTTAAGGAGAACATTTCCGTCATACATGATTTCTGTGTAGCTTTAACCATTAAGGCTGCAAACGTGACGGAAGCTTAAAAAATGGAGTAATTTCTCCCGTTTCCCCAACATTTCCCTTCACTGCTCTGCTCCTATTGATCGTAGCGTGATGAAAAGTATACTATAACCTGCCCAGGAGTATGAAGAATGATTGTACCAAGTTTCGTTAAAATCCATCGAGTAGTTTTTGTTTCTATAAAGAACATACAGACAGACAGACAGACAGACAGACAGACAGACAGACAGACAGACAGACAGACAGACAGACAGACAGACAGACAAAAATTTTACTGTTTGCATTTTTGGCATCAGTATCGATCACTAATCACCCCCTGATAGTTATTTTGGAAAAATATTTCATGTACAGAATTGACCTCTCTACAGATTTATTATAAGTATAGAAGATTACCTATATGCCCTCAGTTCTGGGCCAGTTCTACCAATTTCTAAGCAAAAATCTCAATTCTTTTTGATTATAACACTGTTAATTTTTGTTATAAGAATCTATTATGGTTTTTTTTTTCTATTTGACTTTCATTTAAAGCGCTCCTGTTATGTTCTATGTGTCTCTACACCACCCTAAGGTCGACCGGTAGAATATTCCTAAAGGAATTACGTTGCCTTTGTATCAACAGTGTCTTTTATTCGAGCAGAAACATTAAAAAAAGCAACAACCTTCACCTTCACCTTGTAGTAATCTTCGTGTTATTAATATAATTGATCCTTTTCTTTATCTCTATTACAGAAATTGTTCTTATAAGCAACATACTGGTACTAGCCATGTACTATCTACTTATTTCTGTCTTAGGTTCTGGTTTAGGTTAATTAATGCAGAACAAAAACTAATTTTATTCTGCATCAACAGCACTCAATAAATTCTTTGATATTTCGCGTTTTTATTAAATCGTCAGTATTCGTTTAGTAAGAATAATTCTTAAATATTGCAGTATATTTTTTTTAAATTTCAATTAATCTACTGTTTGACTGCGATCCCACCTGATGGTAAGCAGTGATGCAATCGTTGATGGGGAGCCGCACTAGTTTATTAAGAGCCTATTCACTTTAGCCTATTAAATAAATATTCATAGCTGTTCTTAACAACAGCCAATAGATCTTACGAATAAGTCAACCTTCCTTTGCGTCAAAAATTACTACGTAGACCTTTGTCCTTAAATACAAAAGTGTAATAATCGCGACATTGTCAGAACACTCGGCACCATCGCTGACAAAGTTTTAGGATAAAATTCTCTCCGTAATCATAATTCATGTTTGTTTGTTCGTCTGGTGTGAGACTACAGGTGTTTTCCGTGAATTAATTTAATATGTCAGGTAGAAATCCCGGGCCCATCCTGTGTAATCACGAACATAACGTTTCTATTCTTGTGCCATTGTTTTGACACTAATGATTTAGCGTGAGTGTTAAGTTTCTTACTATTTGTTCCCGTATTTTATGTGTTATTTTCCGTTGAGTATTTAATTAGGGCGTCGGTATAGAGGAATTTAGTTACGCGAATTGTTTATCTTTGTTTGTAAAATACATTAGACGTAATCATACCAGCTTGGTTAAATAATGTGTGCGTTTTAGTTGTCATCATCATCTTCTTGCCCCTGTCCCGTGTATGTATAAAATATTCAAAGTTGCACTCGATTTTATCAATGATATGGTAAAGATATTTTGTGTAACACTTTCATATTTAGGTAGAAAATATTATAAATCAAAAAGGGCTAGGTGTCCTTACCTAGCAACTAGATAAAATGATAAATAATCTTTATTTTGTAAATAGGTTTTCAAAAAACACTTTTACACGTCAAATTTGTTTTCAGTCAGTTTTAACGAGATGAGGCCGGTGTTTCTTAGCAGACTACCCTGAGAAGAAACACCGAAACAAACGTAACCGTAAATGGCGTAGATTACTTAGAAGCTGGTTCTATTAGTTGGTCTAAAATATCTAATGAGCTCTTTGGGGGCCAAAATCATTGGGATGCAGGATTATTCAAAAGAGTTACCATTGCTTTGGAACTCAAAGGGTAGTCAATATTGAAGGAACACAAATGGGTTTTAGTCAGTAAAACTCTGACACTCCTTCTGGTTCTACTCACAGCGAGATATTTTTTTTTTTGATAATTCCCACATAAAAAAATGGGGTATATTATTTATTTAAACTTCATTTACAGTTGTTATAGTGGTATACGTACCACTACTGTACCTACAAGAAGTTTGAATGCCTTGTTGCATTTATTCTTTTCCCAACTATAGGATATGATGAATTCTGCAGAACGGTGTGTTCCCATAAAAAGGGACTAGTTAAAAACTAGTAGATACGAAGCAACAATACTTTTAGGACACGTAGTAATTTTAACCCAAACACAAGCAATCACAGTTGACATATTTGAAAACTGTTCTTGAAACTAATTTAACGTAACTTTGACATATTTGTTGTCGTCGTAGGAATGTACCAAAGTACATAAATACTTCATTCTTATGATAAAGCCAAACATCGTCTTCCTCCTATAATCTAGTTTGTTTCTCTCAAGACCTGAGACCCTCACACGAGCTCTTAACGCGATCTTGGTTACGTCATAATTGTGGTAGTAAGTCCTTCTTTGAGGAGAGGCTGGAAAGACCTCACGGCGTCCTCACTTTCCGCATGACGCAGGTTCTCACCGGACATGGTAAGTTCGGGAGGTTCTTGTACCGGATTCGTGCGGAACTGACGCCTGGGTGTCACGAGGACACGGTGGAGCAAACGGTTGAAGTGTACCCCGCTTGCGTAGAGCCCTGCCGTGTCCTCGTAACACCCGTGAGTCAGTAAAAGTCTGACAATATCTCCCGCTCCGCCCAAGAGTGGGGAATGTCATTGGATAATTTTTCCACCTAAAAAAAAGCTCTTAACACGATATACTTGACGACCTAAACTGAACTGTAACATGTGAAAGGGATGGAGCTATATAGGGTCTATAGTTCCATGCCTCTTTCTCGCTCACACGGTTAACATTTTAACACATCATGGTAGGCCCCTGAATATTTATCATTTGTTTATAATAAACATAATTAATGGACAAAATTGTTTTAAACGCAGTACTTTCACTCGTAATATTGCATGCTTTTCTCTAATGGAACAAAGCGTGGTAGGTAATAGTGGTTTTAATTGAAAACCGTAAGAGTGTGGTCGGAACGATTTTACGGTAGTGGGAACCTAGAGCTGTATCTGGAAGCCGTATCTTGGTGAGTCTCCAACTGAGTTCACTATTGTTATGAAAACCTACATCTTGAATATAGTTTTGTGTTTACATACTCGTATATTGTCACTTTCATTTTAGAGGAAAAAAACAAACGTAAGGTAAAAAAATAAAATATGCATAAACAGGCTTTTTTTTCCAGAAATCTATCTCGATTGATAACGATGTTTAGTTTATTTTGAAAAAATAAGGACATTATTCGATTCAATTTTGATACTGATTTACTACAAAGTATGATCACGAAATATTGGTTGCAATAATAATGAAATCGAGTGTACAAATCTACATTACGTTAGTACTTATTGTGAGCTAAGATTTTAAGTTATATTTTACCCTACTGAGTGACAGGGTTATGTTTTTAAAAACGTTGTCTGTCTAAAACATTTTGAATTGACTACTAGCTGACCCGGCGAACTTCGTGCCGCCTACCAGTCAATGAATGTAGTGTATCATTCGATACAGTCAACCGATTGCGATGAAACTAAGACTAATGTAATATATATAGTTACACACAATTTTAATGTCTACAAGTTATTTACATCGATTTCGTACAGTTTTACCTGATGCGCACATCTAAAAACTTCTACAGATAATATATTATATGCATAGATAACATATTAGATTCCAAATTTAAAAATAATCAAAGTGGCGAAAGGAAATCCCGTACATACAGTATCACCATCATTTAATTCAAAGTGGAAGGAGTTTTTAGTTGTCATGCGACGTCCGCATCGGTGTGTGCCCGCCCGGAACCGGCAGTTGTTACGATCTGTATAGTGGGCGGATACCTTTTGTAGACCGTCTTCAGTTTCACATTGCGCGATGGAAATCTCTTTATATTTTCTTCTCATTTTAAATTGAATCTTAGTGTTATTTAACACGTACAGATTATTATTTATTTGATATCGTCATTGTTTAAATCGTAAGATGTACTCTGAAGAAAAATAAATAAGATGTAAATATTTTTACTAGGTACCTGCTTAGTATAACTTCAAGCAAGGTTTCGGTATGTACTAATTTATTTAATTACTATAAAAACAATTAAAATATCAATTTTTAAATATACATTGGATTACCTTCACGTTACATTTAATGGTGAAAAATTCTCAAAATTCAGAGTGAAACTCCTTCCCACTCCGTCTGTAATTGAAGCTTGCTTGCCGACTCGATACTTATGTTGTAGACGTACGTTCGTAAGGTTAGATAAGTCGTCTCGAGTGCCGAAATCACCTAAAAGCAAAGTACGGTCGCGGGGGCCGGCTCCGAATGAAGTTTCATTCAAAAACATGCCTCGGATTGAGGTTAAGTGGCTGTGCGCATGCGCGCGGGCCGCGCAGGCGTCCTGCGCCGCTGTCTCGCAATGATTTCACCTACCTTCCGTAGCATTTTGAATTTTACATATGTTCACTCTTGTCACAGATATCGCCAATTTATTTTTAATATAGTTCTAGCTTTGTGCCCATGTCACGCTATGGATACTATCCGCCTGCAAATGAAACGCCGGTGTTCCGACCGTGCATTACCTCTGTCGGCTCTGTCGGCTCCCCAGGCTGTATGTTATGTTTGAATACTGTCAAGTGTTTCATGTCAATGTAAACTTGAGCTACCGTGTTAATGATGTGAGCCACATAATTATCATGATCATTAAACATTGTAGACGATTTGTTAATTCAACTATTATAAAAAGTTATTTTAAAGTACAAAATAACGTGCTTACAATGCCGCAATGCGAAAGCGAGTCCAGACAGATACACGTTCCTGCCAAGCCCTTAAAAGTTAAGTGTATCAATTCAGCGAGTTTAATAGATTTAAGCGAAAAAAATAGGTCCCAAAACATTAGTCGTCGACACCTAACCAAAGATTCGAGTGGTACTGTATCCGAGACAAAGGGAACAAAAGGCAGGGGAATTACGGTTTCAAGCCTTTAGGAGCGAAGTTCTGTGGAGCCTTCATTAAAATCTGCGCTTATGTAATTAGATATACTTACGGCTCTCAGTTTACACACATGAATTAGCCGCTAGAGAGCTTTTCTCATAGAAATCGGGTCACGACATTGATACTCATAATTTGGAATATGTTGAGAAGCATTGATTAGAATGTATGACTGCCGATACTCATCTTCTTCTTCATCTTTTTCCTGCCGCTATCCCAGATTACTTGGGGTCGGCGGAACACGTTTTTTTCTCCCATTCTGTCCTGTCACCCGTCAACTATCACCAACTCCTTTTCTTTCATATCACTCTTCACACAATCCATCCATATGACTGGCTAATGTTGTGATACATATAGTATCATAGTTTTTGCTGGCGAAGGAATAAAGAAGCAGAGATGCCAAATATTTCTTTTCACAGTATATTATTTTTACTCTTGAAGCTTTGCCGGACGTACTTGAGTGTCGTCACTGGTTGAGTGGCGGTTCTTTAATTAAACTTAATAGTGAACCCTTGTAATTTTGAGAGAGACATACTTTAAAATATGAAACATGTGCACGGAAAATATGTATTTTTACTTTCTAAGTTTTATGATTTCATTCTAATTTCAAAAAGCGTTAAAGTGTTCTCGCGTTCTTCCTTCTTCTGGTTTTATCTGGAAGATAACTTTGTCGTTACGTTCTTTTTTTGAATATATTTGCTTGCCTGATGTAAGTATATCTGCATATATCATGTGTTATGTTCTGGGAGCAGTTTCTCAGAGCGCACATCCTATTATTATTTCGAGTTCTAAGCCGTGAACTACGACAGTTTCAGGACGTGAAATAAGGAATGTCATTGTCACGGCACGACACGACACGACACTTGTCGCTACGTCTCGACGCCACATTCTGACGACTGATTCTGTCACTAGCTTCAGAACTACCATTAAATATGTAAATCGTGTTCTACATTATAGTCCTCTCGCTGTGTCTTTATGGGGTAGAAACAGAATAACAAGGGATACAGATCAGCTGTACTGAGTTTTTGTTTGATTGTTCTCTGAATCTTCCGTTACGACAAGAAATATTTCTATGAGATATGTACATATAGGTTCTACAGTTTATGAACTTTTATTGTAACAAATGCAGAAATAAATAAAGAAATAATTTTATCAAATAAAAAAAAAGAAAGAAACTTTATGCTGCGTTGCGAATTGAAGGGTTAACTACGGGTCACATTTATTCGATTGTAGGCGTAACTAAGAACACTCGATTGGTATGATTGGCGTTCTGTAAAAAGGACTATAGTGGGATAAATTTTCCTGTTAGTGGCGCGGTGATGAAGTCGGGTCGCGCGGCCCGTCTCTGCCCTGACCTACTTGCATTACGACCCACATTTACACACACATTCGGGAATTTTAATATGACTTGTCACCATTGAGGCTGACTCCTATTATAGAAGTAATATTTAATAAAAATAATAGGCTAGTAGGACATATTATGGATCTTTGATATACCTACTGACCGATAAAGAAGTGCATAATACGCATACGTTTACTCAGTTTTATTTCTATAGGGTAAAGGCTTAACAACGCCATGTGCTTGCAATCCGTGCATGAACGTTTTCATTTGTCTTGTTTATTTAAATATGTATTTAGTGGGGTATCCTTCTTTCTGTAAAGCAACCTCTAAAAAAATTGTGTTCCGAGTGTTGCAACCAACCGTATCATTTTGCAGGCTACGTTGTTCACTGCAGTAGGATTATGATTTTTTCTGTCATAATACTTACCAACGTTTTCACTCCTACATTCTGTATGAAGTTCTAAGACTTAGAAATAGTTAACTGTCTTAGTAGAAAAGCAAATGGTAAAGTAGCTCTTCTTAAATGTGAAGTGAAGAGTCACTCTGGGCTTGTTTGCATACGCGAGCATACGGTAACTTCTCTACAAATTAGTGCTCTTGTAATACTCGCCTCTAAAATATTAACTCTATACGTTTACTGTTGCCAACTTACACACACAAGTATGTACGCTACATTATTTGAACAAATACCTGTGTGTTGTGGCAACTTTGGGAGGCTATTAGTCCATATTAAAAGCATTGTGTAGGGTGGTTACTGCTGCCAGAATTCCTGATTCTGATCTTTATTGCTGGGAGTAAGTGAGTCATAATTTTCATAACGTATGGAGAATTTGTGGTGCGCGTAGGACCATAAAATAATTGCGCTATATTAATCATTTGTAAGCGTTATTTTGCGAGGTACAATAGAATATAGCCATTATTGTCGTGGATAATCACCAATTTGTGTCTGTGCTGTGCTTTAGTAGCTGAGAAAAATAAGCAAAGCAGTGGCAGCAAACCTACCTGCGGTAAAAACATTATTAAATAATCTAAACTATTTAAGACGTAAATTCTGCGATTTGAAAATGAATGTATTAAAAACAACTTTCTGACAAATCGATGGATGTCTCTCTTTTGAAAGCAGTAAGCAACTTAAAAAGGACAATTAAACAAATACCGCCTGTATGAAATACCAGTGAAAAATGCGCCATGAGTAACGACTAAAAGGCACTAACCCATCTCTTAGAACAAAACAAATGAACCCAGGGGAAGCTTATACAGCTTCTAGAAATACCGGAGTGTAAAAATATACTTATAAAAACAGTTCGAGAAAATTCTAAATAACATTCGCTTCAAAAAGACGAAATTCTGAATCATATCCCACGCGAAACTGAATAAAATAAATTTTACAATGGCGTTATTGCGGTAGCAGCGGAGAAAAGTCAAAACTATAGTAAAGCTGACCAAAATTATCAATGATGCGATCGTCATCATTTAGACCTATTTTCTTGTTGCCTTTGATATCGTAACTATTTGAAACACTGATATTGAAACGGTTAACAATAGTTAGAAAAATGCTCCTTTTTTAAATCATCAATTTGGCTTCACGATAAAACACTCAACGGTACTCCATTGCACATACAATAATAAATATCATTAAAAACAACTCTCAAGAATAAGGAAGTCTGCGCCACGATATTTTTAGACGTCGCCCAAGCTTTTGATAAAGTTTGACATGAGATTCTAATATTCAAGCTCAGATGCACGATCATGGTACCTTCAGAATTTGCAGATATTTGTAGACATTCAACCAATAAAAAGTTTAGAAGAATGCAAGAGAATACTTATTCCGAGCTTAAAACTATAAAACTGGGGTACCTTAAGGAAGTGCGTTAGGTCTGATTCTGAAATTGTTGTCCACCATTGCAACTTTTGCACAGATAAGTAGCAGTAGAAAAAGATTAGATTCAAGTAAACAAAGTTTTTGACTAGACCCAAAAATGAAAGATCAAGCTGAATGACTCGTAATCAATTCACATTGACTTCACGCCTAATCTATATAAACAGAGCTCAAGTACCTTATGTTAATACAGATAAATACCCTGGCATAACTCCTGACGCCAACGTGCGATAGAAAATTTATGTCAAAAAGATAGACAGGAACTCGTCATATGTTATAAAAGGTCGTTCCTATTGGTTACTCGGAAGGGAAATCCTGTTTATCAATATACAATAGCATGTTCTTATGTCAAATTAGACGTATGCTATTCCACTTTGGGGTTGTAGACGTTGTAGTACCACATAAGGTGCGTCGTAAAAAATACTTAACCATTTCAAACAAAATAGACAATTAACATACGATATCACGATCTTTACAGTCACTTTAAAATTTAATTCGTCACTACCATCATCCAAAAATTTAATGAAGCCTACGAACACAGACTTCACCGACAAGTGAACATTGTGACAATCTAGTTGTTGGACAACACGGAGTGCGTTGAGTAATGAGAACTAAACCTTATGAATTAGTGTGGCGTATAATAGTGATAAATGCTGAGGTATAAATGTAGCACATGTACACAGTGTTTACATTAAATTATCAGACTCTAAGAGTGCTATGGACTTTGTAAAAGTTGCAAAAGGACGCTATTCTAGAAGAGCAGTGGTTGTCGAGTGGTAACGGCTCCGACTTACGAGGTCTCTGGTTCAGACCCAGCCAGGCCGAAATTTATTTTATAGTTTAAATAAAAATGAACACAGATTTCTGTGCACTGTCAGCGTAACACAATGAAAAATTGTTAATAATAAGCTGTAGTAAAGTAAATAATCCGTCAGCTGGTCGCTGTATTGTGATGCAAGCCACTCAGCGCCGACGGGCCTCCCGAACTGCGTCAACGCGTTTACATAGTCATGTTTTATTAATGCGATGCATAAATTACTTTGTGCAACGTTCGTTTAGTGAGGAAATTACCGAGCCTCACTCTTAGTGGAATACTTTGGAAGGCTTCCATATTGACACGAGACCGCGGCGCTTTGATTGTTAATTTAAACTAGTAGGGCTTCGTAGGGCTTCTCGCACATGATGGGTGGATGTTTTCAAGACAATAAAGTATAATAGAGTTGTTGTTCGTAAAGTTTTCAATGACAAGGGAGCGATTGAACACGACTGTTGATTGTAATGTTCTGGCTTGGTTCCGGGCTGAGTCAAAGTTTTAAGACCCTTTTGTAAATGATTTCTGTCTCTGTTTTCAGGTTATTTATTTGATTTTATTCTTTCTCATTTATCATTATGGTCACAGAGTTAGATGTTTCGAAATTCATGTTAGTTAGTCATTGAATTTCTGATATTCTTCTTCTTCGTCCTGTTCTTATCCCATATTACTTAGAGTTGGCGCAACACGTTTTTTTCTTTTGTCACACTACCATTGCCCCCTTTTCTTTCATATCAGTCCTCACACAATCTATCCATCTTTTCTTTGGCCTTCCTCTCCCTCTCCATCCACCACTGAACTTTTAATATTAAATGCCATAAAACTACTAGTAGTTGGCACACGTTGTTCTGCCATATAAAATAAAAAAGTCAAGTCGTTTCGGAGAACTTCGATAACAAAAACTGTGACAAGAGATTTCTATATACAAGTAAAGTACTAAAACAGTACATGTGTATGTTAATCCCGTCATGACGTTCCGTTCTATGTTTGTATACAAAGGCCGCATCAGTTGCAAGTCGTGTGAATACGACAGCCTGTGCTCGAGTGTACACAAAACGGCTTACGAGCTTGCAGGCTTCAACGAAATACTACGATAAATCAATATACGAGTAATGACTGGACAGAGCCGGACCTTGAGACAACGTGCACACACACATGTAGGTCCGTAGACATATACGTTATGCAACGGGTTCAAGGACCTCCGTTCAAAATATTATATTTTTTACCGTTCATCAGCATTTATACAGGTTCGAATATTGTTTTAAAACTAAGCCCATCTGCAAAAAAAATAAACCATGTCTGAAAGCATCAGAAACTTTCATTCCCTCTGTAACACCTTGTCACACCAATCATACGCACAAAACGTTTTGGGAACAATTGGAGTTGTGCGCACAATTAATACCTGTAGTCTGTGTTTCTTGATAGCTACAACCTAGGTGTCTATGAAGAGTTAATAGGTTATTATTATTATTATTATTATACAACTTTATTGCACACCTTAACTTAGTAGAGGACAAACATTTACAAAAATAAGTGTACAATAGGCGGTCTTATTGCACAGGGCAATTTCTACCAGACAACCTTTGGATGGACTGAAACGAAAGAAAAAAGATTTCGGGTTGACAGTGTACAACAACAAACAGAACATTGTAAGAATATAATATAATACATAAATAAAAACCAAATAATAAACTAATAAATATAACATATAATTACAATTATAGGTTAGGTCCTTCTAGGCAAGCGTACTTCACTGTCAACGACATCACCGCTCACCATTAGGTGAGATAGTGGTCAAGCGTGAGCCTATAAATAATAAAATAAGGTTTTTTTTTTAAATGCGTCTTTCATGCTCATGTTATTCAATAGAATAGAAAGAAATTTTATTGTACACAAATATAGTGATATAATTTTTACAAAAAACTTAAATCTATGGATACAATGACGGTCTTATCGCTGACAGCGATATCTAGCACATAACCTTTAGATGGAATGTAAAAACTTGTATAAAAAAGGGGTTGTCTGCGGTGTAATAAAGAACTCTTGTTTCTTTAGCGGCATTAGCTGGGTGTTGTCTGATAGTGAAGTGATTTTTATCCAGTAAATTTCCGTTGTAAAAAAGAAACACATAAGGTATAACTGACCTACGGTAACACCAGTCATTTACTTCCCTATTAGCTAAATATGCTTTCTTGGCTGCAAAAGCAATGCATATAGACTATGATAGATTATAGACTTATAAAACACTAATATTAAAAAGGTAAAAGTTTGTGTGTATTTGTTGGACCTGGTAAGGGTCACAGCAGTATGATGGATCCGAGTCGCACAGAACTGGTCTTTTTTTTTTTTAGTCTTTATTTGACTATGACAGCTTTATTAGAACCTGCATTTGTATATAAAACTAGGCTCACCTCGGGGGCCCTATAGTCAATAGTGCTGTTATCCATAATACATTTTTAAAGTAGTTCCTATATAAATGAACCATTTTTCACATAGTTTTGAACGCCGGGAAAGTAAAGATGGACATATGTATGGTATGGTTTTAGTCAGTAAAACTCTGACACTCTTGACACTCTCACTCCGCCGGGCCGGAGATTTCCCACCTAAAAAAAGTACCATACATAGTTTAAAACCAAACGATACATAATATAGTGATCGTTAATATTAAAGTATGGTACACACTTTGTGGTCTTTTAGTTAATACGTTTTAAGTGCACTTCATTAAATTAATGGACGCTGGACCGTGTTTGCCTACGTGTAGTGTTATTTTTAGCGGAGATATATGATAACTAGCTTTAGCCCGCGGCTTCGGTCGCGTTAAATTCGGGATAACACGGTTCCCCTGGGAAGTGGGGGGTTAGAAAGAGACAAAAAGTAGCCTATGTCACTCTGCATATCTTAAACTATCTCCACTTAAAAAATCACGTCAATTTGTCACTCCGTTGTGCCGTGAAAGCCGGACAAACAGACACACGCACTTTCCCATTCATAATATTAGTATGGAGTATCGATACTAATATTATTAATGGGAAAGCTTTTGCCCGCGGCCTCGCCCGCGTATGTAAAATATAGCCTATGTAACTCAGAAATAAAGTACTTTTATCTATCAGTGAAAAAAATTTAGCATTTGAACCAGTAGGTACCTTTAGAGAAAGCCTACCACAAATAAAAAAAGCTGTACTTCTTCCTCTTCTTATATTTTATGGCCTTGTGTTTATCACCAACAGAAAGCTCCTTTATTCCTGAGTGATATAATAGACTATATGTCATGTACACGGGTGAAGCTGCGGGCAAAAGCTAGTTATTTATACAGGGTTATTTGTAAAACGCTAACAACCTTGCAGGACTGTATTACTAACATCATAAACAACAACTGTTTTTTCTATGACTTTTTTCAAAACATAATAAATTTACCAAAAACAATCCTTTAATATTTCCTTGTTCTATTCGGCGGGGGTGCTTGACGCGACCCTAGCACATCAAATACCCCCGCCGACCAAACCCCCTCCCCTCCGCTGTTGTATTATCGCTTGCTTCGCATAGAATTCGTAATATTTGGAACATCAATTTAATTATTTTTATTTTTGTTTGAAAATGTGATGAGCTAAAATATGATAAATTTTTAGAAGTCATAGAACAAAAGTTGTTGTTTATGATGTTAGTAACATAGTCCTGAGAGTTTGTCAGTATTTTACAAATAACCCTGTATAATCAAGAATATCATCGGTTTTTGATCATTCGCGTATTTGCCAATAATTCCATACCGTAAAAACTTTACGTTGAAAACAAAGACTAACAGAGCTGTTGTAACATGAGCTAAGGTGGTGAAAGTTTCTCGTCATAATTAGAGGGTAGAGGGCAGGTCGCGAAAATTAATACCTTCTCTTTTTGCGGCGGTTGTGAGTTGCGGCGAGTCAGCCCGGCCATCTTAAAACGTATTACGTATTTCCTCGCATCATTGTTTGGTTTAAATACCATCTGAAACTTCAACAAATAATATCTATAGGTACTATGTTCCAATATTGGGTGCAGACGGCGAGCTATCCATTGCTCGCCGTCTAACCGTCCGGACCGAGCTCGAGGCGTCGACGGCGTTCAGTGTTTCACGCGCGCTTCAAAGAGTTATCAGCACACCGTAGGAGCCCATCAGGTTCGAAGCCTACGGGGCTCTAGAAAGAAGGTAAAGAAGAAACAGAATTAATTTTTAGTCAGTAAAAGTCTGAGACGCCCTTTCGCTCCGCCCAAGAGCGAGAGAAGTCATTGGATGATTTTCCACCCAAAATAAAATGTTCCAATGTAGATGTGTTCCAATAATATGTTGGAATGAGTTGGCAGCCAACGTTGGTCGTAGCACATCTACGAACAATGTAGTACAATATTTCTCGTAGCACTTCGTAGCCTCGTAGACCCAGACGTAGAATGAATCACTTTGTTTTGTAAAATAATGTTCTGGCCTGCATCTGTACATTTTTGAGACAGTTCATTATGAGTTAAATTTCGGTACAATTGTTCTCCATATTTGGATAATATATGTAGCGAGGTTTGTATGTATAATTATTATTAACAAAATTCTGAGCTACGAGTTGTATTCGCTGCTATAAGTTTACTTGAACTAGTGAAGGTAGATGTAATTTATTGTAGACTAGCTGCTCCCAGCGGCTTCGCACGCGTGATAGCAGAAAATTATACCAAGGGAACATACTTTCGGGATAAAAAGTATCCTATGTCCTATTTCAGGACATGGTCTATCCGTGTACCAAGTTTCATCAAAATCGGTTTTACCATTTAGGCGTGAAGACGTAACAAACAAATAAACAAACAAACTCACTTTCGCTTTTATAATATTAGTAAGGATAAGAGTAGGACCCAGTGCTTTGGTGCAAAAATGCTATCATACACTTAATGGCAAGCTGAAAATATTGACAAAACGCGATTAAATTAAACACCCGCGACAGTTTACAATATTTGCTAAAGTCGCCCTCGGATCGCGAACTGATAAAATATAATAGCTTAATATTTTCCGTGGCAAGCGATATGTGAAAATTGGTAGCGTTGGTAAAAACGAAGCAATTATGTAACAACGTCAGCGAATTAGTGTTTGTGTTGGCGCGGGTCCAAGTGCACGCGGATGCGGCGCGCGGCGGTGCGGCGGTGCGGTGGTGCGGCGGTGCGGCGGTGCGGCGGTGCGGCGGTGCGGCGGTGCGGCCCGGCTGCGGTGCGCCGTGGATCTATCTGGATCACCCGTGTTTGATCAAATAAACACTTTATACTCTGTGTTGTTTACTAGTTTCTACTGGACATAACTCGAAGAATCGTCAAACTTAAGTGACTCGCAGAACAGATAGTCTATGGGTACGAAAATTTCTGGTATGGCGACCACATACTGGAAGACGCAGCGATGAAAGGGTGGACATATGATCTGGTGAGGTTCGCGGGAATCTGATAGATACGAGAGAACGGAACCGGTCGTTATGGCAGCGCTTGGGGGAGGCCTATGAACAGTGAAGGTCTTTTGGCTGAAATGATGATGACTAGCTTCTGCTTCGTTCGTCCGCGTGTATGTCGGTTATTACGGACACGAAATCGAAGTCAAAACGAGGTATTAAGTAGCGTATGTGTGGAATATTATTATTATTAAAAAAAGGTTGAGGATGATTATTATGTGCTTCTGCCTGCTTCGCCCGCGTGATTGTCAAATTAATACGTACGCCAAGTCAAAGTCGAAACAAGCCAGTTAATAAATAGCCTGTCTTTCCTAGGGGTTCAAGCTTACTCCATACCTTTCATCAAAATCCGTTCAGAACTTTATCCATGAGAGCGTAACAAACAGACAGACATAGTTACTTTCACATTATAATTATTATTACATTTTTAATTATATCAAAAATAAAATTTAAAATATAAAAAACAGTATCCCACCGATATCTGAAACAGGGTTGAAGCTACCAGGTCAGGGCTTTATTATTACTATTATTATGAGACCGTTGTGTCCCACTGCAGGGCAAAGGCCTCCCTTCCTTTATTCCACTCATTTCTGTCCTTAGCCATCTCTGGCCAATCCTTAAGGTAGGAGTCCAAATCGTAACTTTCACATTAAAGGAGAAGGGGACTTCTGGGCCCAGCAGTAAACTAGTTGAAATGTATATTAATAAAACCGTTATATTTTTCTTATGGAAATCACTAAATATGGTACCATGTTTCTACCCAGGAAGCGAGAAAACTTAAATTAAGTTAATGAAACTAAATAATCGATTAATAATGCCTGAATTACTAGTAATCGATTATTAATAAATCGGAAAAATGTATGAAAATCGAGTGACAAGTGCATATTATCAAGCTTTCGTGAAATCGATTGAATCGATACATAGTGATTTTTTTTCGTCTGGTAACACTTATGTCTGACATCTATCAATCACTGACTGACAGATGCACTCGTTCGTTTTTTTCGTTCTGAGTGCGCTCATATTTTCTGATATTTTCCTTGTTTAATTGTTTAACCTCGGCTTTGCATATTTTAATGGACTATTTGACGGATCTTGCTACTCTATATTACCTGGCTCTCTATTTTGGACAACTGTTTACGCCTATCGATCGGATATTGATGACATGGATCACTGTGTAAATTGTACGATTGCGACTGGTCCTCACCTTCCGCATTGCGCAGTTTCTCCTCAGACACGGAAACTGAGACCTTTAACTCGTAAGTCGGGGCTGTTATTACTCGGCCAACACTGTTTCAATATTAAGTATTTCGTAAATAGCATTAAAAAAACTACAATTTTATAATATAACCTCACTTTTACTATAATTCATGGAACTTGGTTCCTGGATAGCAAAATTTCACAAAATTTATAGTGAGGCCTAGTTATTATATCCTCTTACAAATAAGGCTAATTTGATTCAGTTAACACCTGGGCCCAGGAATCTATGGAGTCATTCCCTTCTCCTTTATAACATTAGTATGGACTGTTGCACCCTGTTGTCCCGCATGCGCCTTCAGGTGGAAAGGGTGGTTAGATCCGTGTGTCACTTTGATCATCAACGTCAGACGCAGTGATGATCAAACGCGAGTGTTCATAGCGAGAACCTAACTTGGTAGGCCTGTCTCATGTGGTTTCTGCACGATAGCACCCATGTTCTAAGTCATTTCCTCCACTCGATTCAACGAAATCGGCACTAGTGGTTGTTATTTGTCAAAATGAACGTCTTTGGCTTGTGTTATTTTTAATGAAAATTAACAGTTTCGAAACATGGTTTTATTGTTTATCATAGACACGGAACAAGGAAAACGATAGACTTTTGTTTCAGTAAGTATCTATGAACTAGAGATGTAGTCATAATAATATGAATCGGGAAATTAGGGTTCAACTTACTAATTTCAACAACTTGACTATACTTTTTCTGTTGTCCTGGAGACTAAGTCGAGTGGAGCGACAGAAGTTATCTTTCAAAATATCTTAGAACCCGCATGCTAAGACCTTTTAAGGAGCTATCCTTAAAGTTTGACAGTTGCATCCTTCTTCACTCTACTAGCAAGAACAAACTATTCCGGCGTAACAGTTGTGTAGTTCTTCACCACTCATTAATTTTGCAATAGATTTGAATAATAATAATAATGCGAGTTGTTTTCAGCTCATTGTATGCCTTCCAAGCGTCCAGGACCTCAGGGTCCTGTACCCCTAGCCAAGTTGCTAATCTGCAATAGTTAACGCTAGTAGAAAGCTTCAAATGTACGGGAATAACGTCGTCTCAACGCTCAGTCACGTGGTCAGAACAAAAGAATTGGCGGCAAGGTCCACTTGAAGCGTTCGACGCAAGCGAAACGACTTGGCTAGGTAACTTGGCTAGGGGGACTGAGATAAATAAATAATAATAAATATAATTTTTTATTTGTACATTTTAACAAAAGTTTATTTATACATTTTGCCTAAGACTAAAACCATTATGAAAGCTGGAGTCTGAACTAGGTTCGAGACCTGTATGACAGATCTCCAGGCTCACACCCTTTTATACATAATCGAATTTTGCGGCACATAGACATGAATTATATAATTGTAAATTATGAGCGGGAGAGATTTGTAAAAGGACGTGTTAAGTGTAAAGGTAAAGGGAAATTTTTGTTGAAATGTGTGTCTAATGTATAATGTATGCGAGTGTAGTGTATAATGTATGTGTTTATAATGAATATGATTTAATAGTACATTATGATATAAGTGTGTAATGTTAGTGATTACCGTCGAGGCGGTATTTTGACCCCTGCCATGGCGAGGGTCTTAAGAAAGCCGAGAACAGCAATCACTACACACACACACAATCACACTCACGTGTATCACACGACGTTTTTCAATACACTTGTGAATAAAATAACTGTAAAACGAGTTAAATTTTGTGAGAGATATCAGCAAAACCATAGTCCTGCGGTGCTATTCTCTAAGAAAACAGCCTTGAGCGCAGCGCTGGCCTCAGCGAAGAAATCCAAATAGGTACATAGGATTAACTATCTAATAGACCTATACATTGATTGGTAATTCAATGTACTACGCTCTCGACTCGTCGCTACAGGCAGCGCTGCGCTGAAGGCTGGTTTTCTTAGAGAATAGCACCGCAGTAAGGCCGATGCCCGCTAGGGCCACGAGCAATGTCGGAAAGAAAAACTGTAGTCTATGGTGGTTGTAATAGAAGGTTACCTTTTCATTCTATCTTAGAGCGGGAGAAGTAATCGGATGATTTCCAACACCAAATAATTTTGAGTCCTTTTTTTTCTTAATAAACCTTTAATTTTATTTTATTTTTTTATGCACCTGCCATGTTTTTCTCTTTACCACCCTAGGTAGACTGGTAGAGAATGCCTAAGGCATTAAGTCCACCTTTGTACTTTTATGTTGCATGAAGTTTGAATAAATAAAAATAAAATCTTTAGAAAATGTACTTTTACTAATGCCATATTGCCTTTACCAAACGTATTTTTCTCAGCTAACTTTCAACTCGTGCGGAGTGATAAACAACTTCCTTGTTTTTATTCTTGCCTGATTATCTGAACGGTATTCGATTAGTTAATTTTGTGTGATGTTAATAATACCAGTACCCCTAGCCAAGTTGCTAATCTGCAATAGTTAACGCTAGTAGAAAGCATCTAATGTACGGCAACGACATCTCAACGCTCAGTCACGTGGTCAGAACAAAAGAATTCGACGAAAGCTTGCGTCGAAGCGTTCGACGCAAGCGAAACGATTGTAATTTGGCTAGGGCGGCTGTTTCCTATACTAAACCCATTTTCCGTATCACCAGTTACAGTAAACATTATAGTATTTCTGGTTTAGTTATGTGCATTTTATTCATATTTATAAAACAGCTGATGTCAGCAGGCGAGCTTAGCCCATTAATGGGTTTTCTTACAGTAAACGTTTTCCCAAAAAAATTATGCTGATTGCACATTCTACTACTTTGTCAAGAAAGTACCGGGAAAAGATCAATAATACACAAAATGTCTGTTATTCATCCAAATTTATTTTATCACCTTCAAAGTATGCTCCTTTAGAAACGATACACTTGCGCCAACGAATAATCCATTCATCAAAACATTTTTTAAACGCTGCTTCCTGAATTGAGTTCAGTTCTCGCCGCGAATTCTCCTTTATGTCTTCTATCGATTGAAAACGGGTGCCACGAAGTGGTAATTTGAGTTTAGGAAAAAGAAAAAAGTCAGTAGGAGCCATATCTGGTGAATATGGTGGTTGCTGGATGGTATTTGTTGAGTGTTTGGTCAAAAATTCGTTTACAATGATAGCCTTGTGCGAAGGCGCATTGTCGTGGTGCAAAATCCAAGAATTTTCTTTCCACAAATCTGGCCTTTTTCGTCGAATTTGCTCTCTTAAACGCCGCATAACGCTCAAATAATATTCTTTATTTACCGTTAGACCTTCCGGTAAGAATTCAGAGTGCACAACACCGCGATAGTCAAAGAAAACAGTCAACATGACTTTGACTTTTGATCGACTTTGGCGTGGTTTTTTCGGTTTCGGATCAGTTGGAAGGCGCCACTCCGAAGCTTGTTGACTAGTTTGCATGTCAAACTCGTAAACCCACGTCTCGTCACCAGTAACAATGCGTTTCATGAATGTTGGGTCCGAACTGACTCGTTCTAGCATGTCCTCAGCGACTTTCATGCGATTGAGTTTTTGGAGAAAATTCAGATCTTTTGGGACTAGCCGAGCAGCAACATGTTTCATACCCAAATGATTAGTTAAAATGGTACGGATCGACTCGTGAGACACAGAAAGTTCGGCGGCTATCTCTCTCAGAGTTGAATGGGGATTTTCAGTCACTATTTCCTTCACTTTTGCGATGTTAACTTCAGTTGCAGACGTTGACGGCCTACCAGAGCGAGGCAAATCTTCCATCACATCTCGACCGCTTTTGAACGCTTTGAACCACTCATAAGCACGAGTTTTTGATAAAGTCGATTCACCGTAAGCCTTCTGTAACATTTTCAGTGACTCCGAACACGAAATTCCATTGGCGATGCAAAATTTAAGACAAACTCTTTGTTCGATATTTTTGTCCATTATGAAATTCGCAATACACACTATATATGATATTACTAAAACCAGAACTGTATTTAATATAAATAACAGATGCAACACAAACTCCGCGCCAAACTGGAAAACAGTTGTGCCAATCTAACAACTGCAAAAAAA
This sequence comes from Mythimna lalbum, assembly GCA_949319445.1. Classification (NCBI taxonomy): domain Eukaryota; kingdom Metazoa; phylum Arthropoda; class Insecta; order Lepidoptera; family Noctuidae; genus Mythimna; species Mythimna lalbum. The sequence goes on along the minus strand of OX439346.1, from coordinate 14,232,853 downwards.
CAAAAATTTGAATTTGGAACCATAAACAAATCATCCATTCCCGACACTTTTTTGACTGAATGTAAAGCGAAGATCTCTATGGAGAAGAATGTGCAAGAAACTCCATGGACACTCTTTTCAATTATCTTATGTACTACAAATATCTCAGTTACATGTTTCTTGTCGAATCTCGAAGTTTTTCCCGATTTGCAAAAACTAATTATTTTGTAATGTATCCACGAATTTACGATTTTTAAACCCTTTTTTTACTTATGCTCACACATGATCTTGTTCCTTGACAAATTTCAAGAATCTGGTTATTTTTTTTTCGGTGGCAAAGTCACCAAAGACATCCCCGCTCTTGGGAGAAGCGGGAGATAGTGTCAGACTTATTTTGACTAAAAACCCATCCTGTTCTTTCGTGCCTTCATACCGGGGCTGGGCTGCGTTTCGGAGCTAACCCTGGCCCCAGTAGAACCCTAAAGGTTATTTTTTTTTTGCGAGTGTCAAAATAAGCGACACAAACGGAGCATAAACATCTTTAAATTGCGTTGACTTAGAAGTCTGATTCACGTACGTGTTCCAAGGAGTAGCAGACCTTTGATATCAATTCAAGGCAAATATACCCATGCGTTCCTAAAAAGTGATCTTGACAAACAAACAAAAAAGTGATCTTAAAAGTGTTTCATTTTAGCCGAGTGAGGCTTTTTTATTATTGATAGGCTCGCGTTTGACCACTATCTCACCTGATGGTAAGCGATGGAGCACGCTTGCCTAGAAATAACCTATTTACTTTTGATTTAAAAACCCTTAGGTTGTAGCTATCAGGAGACATAGAATTCCGGCATGGAACTCCATTCCTTAGTTGTACGTATAATAATATTAGTAATAAAACGCTCCCATTAAAAGCGTCAAAAGTTTTGACTCCTAATACGCCTTCCAAAGGTTCAGGACCCCAGGGTTTGAGATATAATAACACATAAATAGTAATAATAATATTTACTTTTTAGGTAGCAGTAGGAGCCAATCTTTCCTGGGTTAATTTCTGTTGAGATTGGCCACCGTGATCCGAATTCGGTCAGGTTTCCTTTTAAATATTCTTTTTTCTATGGCCTGCCTTGTATGACTTCACTTGGTGACACAATTGATTAAAAAACTTGGTTCCTCCATACAAACTTTGGACCTTTGTTTTACACCCTCAGGGGGTGGAGTTTCGTACGTCTACACCCTATAAGGAAATTAATTGCAAAATTTTATGTATTGTATAGTTTCTGAGATTTCGTGATTAATCAGCGAGTGGTATTTCGCTTTTATATATACCTACTCGTTTATACATTCAGTCAAAAAGTATCGGGAATGGATGATTTGTTTATGGTTCCAAATTCAAATTTTTGTTTTTTTGTAGTTGTTAGATTGGCACAACTGTTTTCCATTTTGGCGCGGAGTTTGAGTTGCATCTGTTATTTATATTAAATACAGTGCTGGTTTTAGTAATATCATATATAGTGTGTATTGCGAATTTCATAATGGACAAAAATATCGAACAAAGAGTTTGTCTTAAATTTTGCATCGCCGATAGAATTTCGTGTTCGGAGTCATTGAAAATGTTACAGAAGGCTTACGGTGAATCGACTTTATCAAAAACTCGTGCTTATGAGTGGTTCAAAGCGTTCAAAAGCGGTCGAGATGTGGTAGGCCGTCAACGTCTGCAACTGAAGTTAACATCGCAAAAGTGAAGGAAATAGTGACTGAAAATCCCCATTCAACTCTGAGAGATAGCCGCCGAACTTTCTGTATCTCACGAGTCGATCCGTACCATTTTAACTAATCATTTGGTTATGAAACATGTTGCTGCTCGGCTAGTCTCTAAAAACTCAATCGCATGAAAGTCGCTGAGGACATGCTAGAACGAGTCAGTTCGGACCCAACATTCATGAAACGCGTTGTTACTGGTGACGAGACGTGGGTTTACGAGTTTGACATGCAAACTAGTCAACAAGCTTCGGAGTGGCGCCTTCCAACTGATCCGAAACCGAAAAAACCACGCCAAAGTCGATCAAAAGTCAAAGTCATGTTGACTGTTTTCTTTGACTATCGCGGTGTTGTGCACTCTGAATTCTTACCGGAAGGTCTAACGGTAAATAAAGAATATTATTTGAGCGTTATGCGGCGTTTAAGAGAGCAAATTCGACGAAAAAGGCCAGATTTGTGGAAAGAAAATTCTTGGATTTTGCACCACGACAATGCGCCTTCGCACAAGGCTATCATTGTGAACGAATTTTTGACCAAACACTCAACAAATACCATCCAGCAACCACCATGTTCACCAGATATGGCTCCTGCTGACTTTTTTCTTTTTCTTAAACTCAAATTACCACTTCGTGGCACCCGTTTTCAATCGATAGAAGACATAAAGGAGAATTCGCGGCGAGAACTGAACTCAATTCAGGAAGCAGCGTTTAAAAAATGTTTTGATGAATGGATTATTCATTGGCGCAAGTGTATCGTTTCTAAAGGAGCATACTTTGAAGGTGATAAAATAAATTTGGATGAATAACAGACATTTTGTGTATTATTGATCTTTTCCCGGTACTTTCTTGACAGAGTAGTATGGAGATATAAGGACCTTTGGAAGGCGTACGAGAGGCCGAAGCCAACTCGCAGAGGCACCTTTTAAACACTTTTTCTGGAACGCGATGTGGTGCCAACCGACGATTATCCCCATACGCGCTAAGATAGGGCTACGGTTTTGAAATGCATAAGTGTATTGGTTACCAAAAACTATCATCATCATCATCATCAGCCTTTTTAATGTTCCCAATGCTGGGACTCGGGCCTTCTCTCTAGGAGAAGGAATGGGCCTTAATCCACCACGCGGGCTCTGTGCGGGTTGGTGAAAGTCACATGTCTTCGAATTTGTGGTTCTAGAACATGCCGGTTTCTTCACGATGTTTTCCTTCACCGTTTTGAGAGCAGTGGTAATGAAATAAATTACGCAAAGTAATGCGCCTGGCAGGGTTTGAACCCGCGATCTACAACTCGTAAGTCGGAGTCATTACCACTCGGCCATCACTGCTCCAAAAACTATATAAAGATGTTATTTATCAATATATACAAAAGGAGAAACTGACTGACTGACATATCAACGCACAGCCGAAACTACTGGGAGTAGGTGAGTGAAATTTTAAGTGAAACTAAGAAAAGATTTTTTTTAATTCAGCCCCTAAAGAAATTAAATGTTCCAAAGTTTGTATGCAGAAACTTGCTTTTAAGTGGGCAAAGTCACTGGCAGAAGCTAATTATACGTAAATATACCTTCAATTAACACTGGACAACTTTTATAAATATAACTGTACAATAAGCGGTCTTATCGCACAGGGTAATCTTTTACGGACAACCTTTATTTTCATTGTTACACTTTTATTAAGATCCATAAATGTGCGTTTTGGTATGTGGATAAAACACAAGAAATATCTTTTAGTTCAATCCCTATCCCTACTAATATTATAAATGCGAAAGTAACTCTGTCTGTCTGTCTGTTACGCTTTCACGCAAAAACTACTGAACGGATTTAAATCAAATTTGGTAGGTAGGTAGAAGAGACACTGGAATAACACATAGGCTACCTATAATTCCACTGCTGAGCACGGGTCACTGCCCGCGCGATATATACTGTAGTCCACGCGGATAAAAGCTTTATAGGACAAAAACATTCCAACTTTTCAAACTGAGTCGTAAGCGCAAAATCTTTCATTTCACGTAGAATCATTTCTGTTGAAGCTATGCATTTTTTAATACCACACACGCAGTGGTGTCACTTAAAATTTTATGACAAAAATGTTATAAAAGTGGCTCTCGATTGATCATCGGTAAGTGAATAAATCGAGTAGTCAACTAGAGCAGTAACCCACGGCGCGTGGTTGAGCGGCTTACGGCCCGCCGCCGCCGCCCGTGCCCGCCGCGCACCTCTAATTGGTAGCTTAATGTACCAAACCATGTGTAATGTCAACATAATTGAAACAGCCCACTTTTGCTATACACTGATTATGAGTGGTCGTTCGCACCCGTCTCCCTTTTCTTCGATATTTTTCGGGTTGAACGGTCTGGCGGCCGCATTGATTGCCCGAATCTTTTAGAATTTCTACTACAGTGCAAATTTAATAGAAACGTTTTATTTTCTTGATACATCGCAGTTCGTCTGCAAATAAACGAGTTAAACACAATGTAGTTAGCTACGTGAAAATACTATAGAGTAGTAGATAGTTATAAAGTTTAAAAGTTAGAAATAGGGATGGTAAACTTATTTGTCTTCTTTTTTCGAAAGGAAAGTATGTTCGTATATCGTTTGCTTCATCATCATCATCATTTCAGCCGATACACGGCCACTGTTGGACATAGGCCTCCCCCAAAACGTCGCCATAATGAACGTTCCTGTGCGTTTATCGTTTGCTTGCTGGAGGATAAAATCTGAAAATAGAAACATAGAAACACTTAACTATTTAAAACTATAATATACGAGTACACTAAAGGCAAACAATAAACTCGCCTCTGTACTTTTTCACATAAAAAAAGGTTCCTGATTAAAAAACGATTTGAAAATTATATTTACTAAAGAGTAAACTATTCTGCTGAGAATAATTTATTATCATAAGACATTTTCACAAATTCAACACAGTGTTCATTCTGTGAAGACGTAATGATGGAAAGTTCTACCATCGATAATAATTTGTAGGCGAGATATACCAGTAAAGCTGCAACGAAAACTATCAGTTTCTCAATATTATATTAACGCATAATATCTAGCTTTTAACTCAGTCGTTCCTGCCCACAATCGACCCAGCTGTACTTGAACAGTGACCGAATTGACCGCTGATATTTGACACTATGTTGATATTGTCAAAACTGTCTCACCTAATAGGTGGTTTGTGACGTTATTCGTAAACTGTTGTGGTATGATTTTGACACCCAAATACTAAACTAATGGGTGTTTTTTTTAGAGGTAGAGAGCGTTTTAGTACATTAATGTTATAGTACACTGTGTGGCATGCGGTACCGTCCTGTTGAAACCACAATAATGCCATCTAACTAAAGAACAAAAAAGTTGGTTATCATGACAACTACTTATACTGTTTGTTACTGCTTACCATTGACTGTAACGTTTTGACTATAATCATTTTGAAAGTCATATAGAAATGACGAAAGAAATAAAATTATATTCTAAAATTTTTGTTATTAAATCATCTCTCAAATAAATCCAATTCCATGCATATTATAAAAAAAAAAAACTGATGTTCATGTTTTATTGATGTACAAAAAAGTCACATATTAAGTAGTTTTCAGGCTGGCCAATGTAATTAACTTATTGCTGTATATCAATTCTAACGAGCGGCTCCGTGTCGAGCGTGTATAACGTACGGCACACACACACACACGTGGCTGTGTGTGGCGGCGCGTGGCTACCCGCTCTCCTGCACGCGCCACTTCTTCACCGTAAAAGAAACTCTTGAAATTCGTCTACGCCGCTCGCCGCTCGCCGCTCGCCGCTCGCCTCGCCTACTCTACTTTAGGCCCCGTTCAGTTTAGAGCCGACTCGACTTAGCTAGTCACGTTTCATTTTTTCTTACATACTTTCCTATACCCTCTCATAGCCACTTGTTTTCAGGAAATGTAAGACCTTATTCAATACGACCATTGTTTCATTCGATGATCACTCTGCAGCCGACTCTATTAATTAAGCCAGACTGATGCCGCATTGTATCGAACAGAGCCGGCTTTGATTTGTTTTGTACGAGCACTTTGGACCGTATCGATGTAAATAGTAGCGAACCAATTGCCACGGTAGCGATAACAGACGTAGAACAACCTCTAAAAACCTTTTATGTTCAGGATTCTGTTCATTACAACGATAATTCAAAGTGGTTGCTGAATATAATAGCGATTTATTGCAGAATAAATTACAGTAACACAATACAATCCGGTTTTAGTATTAAAGATCAGTTAATCCAGTAACAGACTTCGTTTAATAGAACTTAGCTCTTATGGAATAGTTCGGAATTAGCATGTGATCGTACATTATGTGTGCGTTTCCCCCGTTTCGCACTTTACCGGTAACATTAAATAGGCCATCGTTCTGTTTGAGTTGAAATCATAAAAGTTGTTCTCGTCTATTAATCCGTGGAGCGGGTCGGCGCGTGGCGGGGGGGGCCGGGTGGCGCCGATCAAACAGGCCGGGGAATCAATATGGCCGCCGCCCAGCTGATCCGTGACCTCCGCAGCCCGCGTCCCCCCCGCCCCTCCCTCCGCGCCCACACCGCGTGCCCCCCCTCCCGCTAACTTGACGCTTCTCTTTGCAAGTTTTCTCATGACGTTCTCGATGTTGCTCACTGACTATGCTTAAACCGCACTCCATTCACACCCTCTGATTTATTTTTCCACCTAAATGGGGTAAATAATTTCAATCAAATTCATAAATGATAAATGTTTCGGTATTCGGTAATATTCGGTATTCCGGTGTTTCATAGCATTACTACTGGTTACTTTTTTATCAGACTAAGTAACTGAATCTTTCCCAGACAGGCAAATAAGTTTAGTGCGAATAATAAATACAATATTATGTGGAAAGATAATAGCAACATCATTTTCTTTAAGAGGTCAGCACTCACAAACGCCGTGCACTAAATAAAAACTTGCAACCGCAACAAAAATATGTAAAAACCATTTTTTGTGGCATAAGAATAAAAGAAACATGACAATTAATTTCCATGAGAAACATTAAATCAGCAGAAAAATATGCGCGTCGTAGCAGTTTGCTACGAGAGCTACGAATGCTACGAACGCTACAAAAAGGGGTTACGATTGTGCTACGGGTGTTCTCCTCAAAATATTTAAATGGAGAATGGATACTGCAGGTAAATGGTGGGGGAGGGAGAGGAGGTACGCATTGAGTCTAGTGTAACCGTTCTTGGAAATTCAGTAGCGATGGCCCGGTGCAACCGAATGAAGGTCATGCACTCAATGAACGTTGTGCGTACGTAGTATATTCTAGGAAATTACACACGGGCTTTCGAGAACTGGACACTAGTTTTATTGGATTCAGGTTTCCGCAAATTTAACCAAAATATTTTTATTTATGTACTCTTGTAGAGTACATAGAGTATGATGAGCATTGAATATAATTGTTTATAAATGATATGTAATACACATAAAACGTATATTGATATTTTTTTATTTGAATTTTCATTTGCAGATTTTTGATCATAATAACGAAAATAAAATATTTACAGTTCGTTATCGATTTGTTCTTATATCTGAAATCGTTTATTGTACAGTGAATCTCTAGGTTTTTTTTTTGATAGGTTTGCGCTTGACCGCTATCTCACCTGATGGAAAGCGACGATGTGGTCGACGATGGAACGCGCTTACCTAGAAGAAACCTATTCACTCTCGACTTAAAGATTATTGCCTTGTATCACTTTTTGTTAGAATAGTCCCTGATTTTACGAGTGGTAATTATGAATGAGCGTTGAAGCGTAAGACGATTAACAAGGTTAGTTTGTAAAGTGCGGTTAATTAAAAGTTAGGACCGACATGGACAGAGGCTGCAACGCTCCATAACCGCCCTCGGGACTGTAAGACTTGATGCTGGTGTACGCACGTAATGATAAATAAATAAATAAAATTATTTATTTGCACCTTCAAGTTAACATATTTTACAAACAACAGTAAACTAGGTTACAAGGTATATTAATTGTGATATTTAAGTGTCACAGCTAATACCTAAGCTAAGATAACTTAATATCTTGTAGTTATAGCATCAGCGCCCACCCTCATAGGTAGATTTAAATATCCTCATATTCACAACCAATAGATACAAAATTAAAACTAAGAAAAGAAAATAAGTAGATAACGGCATGTGTGGCATGTGTGTGGTGTGTGGGGTGAGTGTGAGTGTGAGTGTGAATGTGAGTGTGAGTGTATGTGCATTTATGTAAGTAACTTCCTCTCGCTCAAGCGGGTAATGACAGTATGATGATAACATGTTTACTCTAATATAAGGGTTAACAATCACTGTTATAGGCTTAAAGCTAGACCACAAGCGGTGAATGGCTAGTGGCATGCTCGTGAACAAATTTTTTTTTTTTTTTTTTTTATTATTGATAGGTTTGCGCTTGACCGCTATCTCACCTGATGGAAAGCTATGAAAATTACAGCTCATTTGATTTTCAAGCTATGTTGGAGCTGTCGAATTGTGTTTTGATGATTGGGTGACAACGTTTTCCCTATTAGCTTTGCAACATCAAATCTATCAGCTCCGAAAGTGCATGTCTACCAACGTTTGATCGAGATAATTTGCACCCTTAATCATTAACTTAAAAAGAGGTCGTTTTTAGGGTTCCTTACCACAAAAGGAAAAAAAACTTTTTACAAAAAAAATATAACCGACTTCAATGATAAAAAACACTGAAAAGTATCAAATAACTTTAATTTTGGAAGTCGGTGTTTCTATAATAGTTTAGTCTCTTCTTTATTTAATACCGACTTCCAAAATTAAAGTTATTTGATACTTTTCAGTGTTTTTTATCATTGAAGTCGGTTATATTTTTTTTGTAAAAAGTTTTTTATTTTACACTTTTTAGTTATGGTACCACCACTAAAAAGTACCCCTCAGTCAAACTTAAATACCTTATAGTCAGAGCGCATCTCATAACGGTTCTAATAATCCCAAACACGGTTAGATTACATTAATTTACCTTTCGGCTTCATCATCAGATCAGTTCGATATATCCTCTCCCCCTCTTCTTTTAAACAGTCATTAGACTAGATGCTGGAGAGGGAAAGGATATATCGAACTGATCTGATGATGAAGCCGAGGGGTAAATCTTTCAATCAGTCATTAGACTAGATGCTGATAATTCCGGCTGTAGCATCAGGCCAGATTTATGTCAACATTGCAATGAACTTAAAATTTAGTCCTGTTTAAAATGAGCCCAAACACGACTACGGTGCTGTAATTTCAAGGTTTGTACTTTTCCTGATGCTCCTGGCTTCAGCATCAGGTCTCTATGTACTTCGGTGTTCTTTATTAGCAGTACGTTTATCCACACATCGAGCCGTTTTCAATGAGCCTAAACTCGATATATCTGCTGTTTGTTGTCGAGGACTTAGGTACTCTGCAGACTATCCTGACTGCAGCATCAGGTCATGACTTGATGATCATGGGACCAAATGTGGCAAATGCCCTATCAAAGATCAAAACAATTTACTAAAACAGTCCTTGCCTGTTCGAGTAACTTCTTACTGTTAAGGAGTTGTACCTTCCATCATCAGCCCAGCTACCTGAGATGGTGACGACCATACGCAAATACACAAGATACTTCATAAAATATGCGAAAATCAATAAGTGAGCCTATAAAATTTGAAGGTTGCCCTCGATTTCTCCAAGATCCCATCATCAGATCCTAATTTGGTGATAATAGGACCACCTCAAAACTATCTACTTTCGAACAAAAAAAGAATTTTGAAAATCCGTCCACATTTGGGGGAGTATTCGACGAACAAACATACAAAAAAAAAAAAAAAAAACATACAAACAGCCGAACGTAGTACCTCCTCCTTTTTGGGAAGTCGGTAAAAATAGAACCGTTATAGGATCACTTTGTTGTCCGTCTGACAAGACTTTTTATCTCAGAAACGCGTGGAGGTATCAAATCAAATTAAAAGCATTTATTTCAAATATACCATTTACAGGCACTTTTGAATAGTCAAATGTCGGTCAGTCCAAAAAAAGTGAAACTAAATAGCATGTTGTAATTAAAACCATATACTCAGGTCTGAGGTCCTTCGAAGCTGTGAAAAAACTAAACTTCTGAGGTATTCGTTACCTCAGAAGTTTGATTCTTTGAAAGAAGATACGGTCCCTTACGTCGCAAAAACGTGTATTTCGACCGCACTTGCCTGGTTTGGAGTTAGGTTTATTTATGATTAAGCGTGCGAATTGTTTGTTGGATTTATTTAAAACCAGACGATGGCCCTCTTACTAAAGTGCCCATAGTATCCATACATCTGTACTTTGGAGGACCTAAAAACACCCCTGACGCCGCTGTAAAAGTGGACACTTATTGCGCCCAAATACTTTGAGCGGAAAGAAAACTATCGATTTGAGAACAAGAATTGTTTGATGAATAGCCAGAACACGATAAAAACGGCAAGCCCCTAGCAACTGCTAACTCATTCAGATTATATTTCCATTTGAGTTCAACGTCTCACCGTTCAACTTCAAACTGAGATCCTTCTTCCACTCTTATCATTGCGTGTAACTTTTAAAATTGATGTTTTTCTTCCATTCAGTTGACGACTTTAGTTTTAAAATGTGCTTTCAAGCGGAGTAGAAATGGTTTTACGATTGCTGGCACACTTAGATAATAAGTCTTCTCGGTAAGGTGGGATGTTTTCTATTTTTTTATCTGTTATTCGGCTCTCATGTTCGTGGATTTAGTATGCGTCATTAAACACAAAGAGACATCAGTAAAGAGGATTTTCTTTTTAAATATTTGAGTGTTGGATCAAAGAAGAAGATCTCTCGATCGTGCGGGACGTCTGAATGGATTGAATTACGCGGGCTGCTGGGTAATCGATATGATAGCTATTTATTAGGGTGATTGTGGGAGATGTGTGTGGCTTTGCCGGGCTGGGCCCTGGGGACTGGCCGCGTGTCCGGCTACACGTGCCACGCTACGCTGCTCAGCCTCTGGCTGCTTCTGTGTTTTGTACTTTAATGGTATAACAGTGGTGCCTACTTCCACTGCCTGTATAATTGACACTTCAATCTAAGATGATATTTAAAAGATAGACAGAGTTTTCACTCATTAATGTATCTTTCATGCTTTAAGTATCCTACAAAGAAACAAGTACGTGTTGTTATACTTCCGCGTTCGATTGTTTACTCGAGAGAATAAAGTGGTAAAACGAGACAGCGTTAATTAATGAATTGTCAAATTGAGTAGAAGATGGATTTAAGAGCGTAACTTGTACAAAATAAAATACACGTCAAAGTATCAAATTGCTATCCGTATCCGCAGAATCGCAATTAATCCTAATAATATCTATTATTTCAATCAAAAACTTTGCTCGCGCCTTGTGTAAGGAACAAATTCGTACCGGCGTGATTTGCTTTGCTCGCGCCTTGTGTAAGGAACAAATTCGTACCGGCGTGATTTGCGGCGAGGCGGCCACCGCACCGCCGTCCCCAGTTAACTTGAAATTCTCTCGAAGCGAAGGAGCGACCGGTTTAAATGCAAATAAGATTACAATTAGATATTTAGATCCTCTCACAACCCACTTATTTTGAAACAAGGTTTTTAATACCAGCCTTGTTTAATTAAGTACTTCATAGAGAATACTGACGAACTAGCGTAGGTTCAGACAAATCTTGTTATGAAAAGGTTTCAATCAATACTTAGCATGCGACAAACTTGAGTCAGCCAGGTGATTAGCTCTAGCCTTCTCTATAGGTACGAAAAGAGACCTTTGCTTAGAAGTTCTTCTGTTAAATACTGTTACGAAATTTACTTCAACGATAAAACCGTCATTACTTATTCAAATGTTTACAATATAATCCTAAACATCACAGCAAGAAAGAGTTCTGGCACGTAATTATAAGTCTACGTATCTATCTGTGTATAGTGCACGAGTGCGGTAATACGCCTCGCAAAGTATGTGTCGGTTGCTGGCGAGGCCCTCGTGTCGTAATAACGGTGGAGTTCTCTCGACGCACAATGCCTCGGCCGGATTACTCGTCAAACGGCTCGAGATGTCGAAATTCATAAAACTCACCTTTTTTGATACGCGCTCGAGGGCCTCGTCGCGATGCTCTCGACTTCCTCCGCCGAATTGATTCCCACCCCTGTTTTATGTTTATTGCTATTTTTATTTTACTATGGCAACATGTGTTTCGATGATCCTGTAACTTAGTATTCAATGTTTCCGTTTCTGTGCGGAAAAGTGCTTCATGTGCTGCATTCATGTCTACAAAGGTATCATTACCCTAATTTGGAGTTCATTTACTCGTTGATTGAATGCAAACAACTATGTTTGCATTAAATCAACGTTCAACTGTTACAAAATATCGCGCCTTATCAGGAGAACATCGTTAACGACGGTTTGCGGTTTTTGCAGGAAGGGGAATGTTTTTCCTAAATTAGAATTATTTAATAATTTAGAATTGATAATATCGTTTTAAAAATGTTAAAATTGGCTGATTAATCTATTAGAATAGTTATTTTTTTTATATGTGAAAACATATTATCATAAATACTTTTTAATTAAGAAAGAAAAATCCCGTACCTGCAAAAATTACGAACGATGTTCTTCCTGAAAAGACTCGCTATCGTAGGATATACTAGACTAACATCCTACAATACTACAACGAACATTCCTGGTAGTATCGAACAACTGACCTACATCAATCTGGTGCAAGATACCGACTCACCACTCAAGTTCAAAGCTAGTACAAATTCCAGGAATTATCCGTGATTTCCTCGATACATTCTGTACACTGAACATGCATTCAGTAAATTCCTGGACATAAGAGGGCAATCCCTAAAGCAGCAACACCGGTCACAACCCGCTTGACCCAAAAACCCGGTGGAGTGGCGCGCAGCGAACGATCGCGCCGATAGCGCGCGACTCGCCGCGTCGAAGCCTCACCACTAACACATGACAACCGCATTGGCTCGTCTCCACTCGACAACACACGACACACCTACATGTCTACTTTATTAATTAGCAAGATACACTTACAAAGGCTTCGGCTGCATGTACTCTGCGATGTACGACGAGGCCGGAATGACATTAGTTTGTATCGGTTTTAACATCTGTAGTGTGCTGTGAAGCTTATGTATATGAGGCTCAATATTCACACTTTTTGGTAGGTGCTTGCACTAATAAAGCTCATTAAGTGTGTTGACTTTATATATTATTATTATTATTATTATTATAGTTTAATTGCTGATGTTATGCAGCTATAAGCAAAGTCAAGAACGCTCACGAGCAAAGGAATAATAAGCCTTTTAATGTTCCAATTGCTGGCGCTTAGGCCTCCTCTCTAGGAGAGGGTACGGGCCGTAGTCCACCACGCGGATTCAGTGCGGGTGGTGGAAGTCACATATGTCCGAATTTTCAGTTCTATTTCATGTCGGTCTTTTCCTTCACCGTTTTGAGGCCAGTGGTGATAAAATATGTTACACAAAGTAATGCGCCTGGCTGGGTTTGAACCCACGACCTACAGCTCGTGAGTCAGGGCACTCACCACTGTTCCAAAGTTTAACCAGATGCATAGTATTCAGTTCAGTTTCACTCACATGCTCGTTGACCACAAAGACCTACAAGGACATGAAAAAAAACGGAGAGGACTCCGCAGTATTTCTATAAAAGCACCTTCACCTTACGCTCCGCCCTAGAGCGGGAGAAGTCACATCTTAAAAAAACCTTCAGTTTACGATAGCATCTTTTGATTCATAAAATATGACAGAAAAATCTCGTTATCATGAGTTATTTGTAGGTTAGTGGACGACTTCTTCCAGTCCATGTCGCTTATAGGCGGTACCTAAACTTTATCATTATTAGCCTTCAAGTAAAAGATACTCTACAAGTACATGCCTCCGCACTGTAGTATTAATTCCATGAACACATTACTTGACAAGAGGCTCGCCCACCCACTTGACCAACACACCTACCCTGTCTGCACTTTAGTAATTAACAGAACACAATTACACAGGAATGTCTATTACGTATATCAGTATCATCACCGCCTAGAGTCGGCTTTCAGCTTCATGCTTATTACGTGATTAATTAATAGAGCCACTTTATCATTCATAAACAATCAAGGCGCCAGATATAAGTAGCGTGGAGAAATGAATGCGTTAAATGTTGTGTGTGCAGTTTGAACTAACATTTTGTACCTTATCGTTTCGTTTTTCAAAACTTATTTGAAAACCTTCATCATCATTATTATCATTTCAGCCGAAAGACGTCCACTGTTGGACATAGGTCTCCCCTAAGTGCCGCCACAATGAACGGTCCTGTGCGTCTCGCATCCATCGGATTCCCGCAACCCTAACCAGGTCATTGGCCCACCTTGTAGGAGGCCTTCCAACGCTATGTCTTCGGGTACGTGGTCGCTATTCTAGAACCTTTCGGCCCCAACGGCCATCTGTTCTGCGAGCAAAAACCTTGCAATGTTCTAATATTTGAAAGTTATATGCTTTATGAAATGACTAGCTTCTGTCAGCGGTTTCATTCGCGTGAGGATAGGTTTCTCCATACAAACTTTAGACTCCCGTCACATACTTTTAGGGGGTGAATTTTGAATGCTCGCCTGCGTCATAAAAGGAAACCTTATACAAAATTCACGCTCCTGTACTCTTTAGTTTCGACAATGCATTGGTATGCCAGTCAGTTTCTCCTTTTAAATGAATAGATGATTCTAAGAATTGTTCATAGAATCACACCGCGGAATAAGTGACTGGTATTTAAATTGGTAGAAAAAACTGTTTTACTCAGCGATATTGTCAGGCAATTCCTGTAAAAATATTCGGGGTTCATTCATTGGAATGATGCATCGTAGTAGTGGAAAAAAAGCTTTTTGTAATAGGTCAAAGTAATGGCTCTTCTGCTGAAAGTCGTAAATGTGACAGACAACGGAACTCATCCACGTGGATATTGAAAACGCCATTGTTCGATGTTCTGACAGATATCTGTGATCAGAAAATAAAGAAAAATCTTACAGCTCTGAACACTACATTTTTGATTTGTCCGTATATTTGGGTAAATCCTTATTCTTGACACTTTTGTTTACCATGACTCCCGTTTAACAACATAAAAATACAAAGAACAACGGCGAGGAAATTGTTGATGAAATTATTTAGTGTCTACATAATAAGGTACGAATTAATTGACTAAGTTTTATCAAATCAAGATTATGGGCAGTCTAAGTACTGCAAAAAATTGTCATAATTGGAAACTGAATTGAACTAGATTTTTAACGAAAATAAATAATTATAGGTTAGTTTGGTTTTACTGGCTTGACTTCAGGACTTTTGGCTAAAATGAACACTTAATGTTACTACTAATATAAATCTTGGTCAAGTAATAGAATACGCTTGGTTTTAATTTTTGATAATTAATCCTTAGGAAATACATTTCCGAATTATATAATAAACATAAGAATAAAAATAACTGTTTGTGTTTAGAATATAGTGGCTAAAATGACACAAAATGACGTTGTCACTACAATAAATACAATATCGAGAATAACATCACCAGAAAAAAACATGGCATTTCAACTGCCTTCGAGTCTAACATTTGACGTGACATCTTGTCGTTCATTAAAAAAAAACCATTTTTTTTTGTCATAATATACGTAATCTCATCAACTTTAAACTGGAATATCTTTAATACACGGCGTCTATTAATAATAATACCTGAGAGAAAAATATTTGGATATTACCTCTATAAGTGATGAAAAATATACAAAAGTAAACATACTTTTGTACTTTTTTGTATATTTTTCATGACTTAAAAATATACCAATAAAATTTTGTTCAAGAATCTTCCGTGACTCTTTTCTAATTAGATACTAGCATGACCATACAATACCTTTTTAACATGAGCTAACGTTTAATTATGCAATACAATACAACAATATTACTGACATTGAAGGTTGCTAATGAAGTTCGAATTAGGCGGGCCTGTATGTCAAGAACCAGTGTTCTCCTTATTTTATTTTGGATTAAATTTTGATAGCAATATAGATTTTATAAACAATTTTTTTTTAAATATTTAGAATAAAATCATCAAAGTAGTTACTTCTTCTCATAGGCCGCAGTGGGATGGTATGCTACACTTTTACTGGCTTAAACTTTATTTCAACCTCGAGTAATGCTTCTAGTAGTTTCAGTTCAAAACACCGAACGTACAACTATAGTTAACTGTGTTTTTTAGGCTTTGAACCTACTTAATCGTTTTCTTATTGCCTCTAATTAACTGTAGGTAATTAGTAGGTGTTCCTGTCTTCAAGTTGGTCAACAATCCTTTCAATAAATGGATTCATGATTTCAATCAATAAGTGAATCTTTTCGAAAATAAATTTCGATCTGTTGTGAAAAGTCAATATTATATATTCTTTGCCCTCACAATGTGTGCCATAGAGAAACTTTAATCACACTAATAGTAATATGCAAAAGTTTGTGAGTATGTTTATTTCTATGTAAATTCTTCTTCACGCTCGAATGGCTGAAAGGATTTCGATGGACCTTGGTAGACCGTGACCTAGAATAGCACATAGGATAAAAAGGAGTGGAGTATGTTACCTTGGGTTAATTTTCTAGAAGCAGTTATTACTAGTTTAAATATTTATTTATTTACGATTTACTTCTACAACATTACAGCTTAAACTAATGCGTTGTACAGAAACTAAGAAGTAAAAGAAGACAAAAAATAAAGAAAACATATACACCACCACTAAAATAGAATAAAATATTCCACAAAACTAAATAAGACATGGTTTACTTGTTGTATGAGAAAGTAGAAAATTATCAGATTGACATCTTTCAATGAGGTTTTTTTTATTTATTTTAATTCTCTGCATAGTGGAATACTCATAATATAATTTTGATATATCGTAAGTTGAAATAAGTATGGCTCCCGACTGCTAACGCATAGAACTTCGAGGAAGATGGATTCGATCCCCAGATCGAGAAAAAGTATAATTGAGTTTTACTGTAAGAAAATTTCTCGATTACGGTCCGGAATTGGAACTGTGCCCAATAAATAACGATAGGCGTGCCTTCTATCACATTGGGACCTAATACCGTCATTGGAAAACTGGGTTATATGCGATAGTACCCTTCTAACTATTCCTCCGGGAATTATAGGGGAAATGAAAGATTACTTCAATGAAAAGTCAAGATTTGATGTCCGCATTAAAATTTTATCTCCGTTTGTGCTTAATGAAAAAAGATGGGGATTATTAACATCTAAGTCGTACGTAATGTAATAGGCATTTTTAGAGTGCTGTAGCCTCAGTCGGCAATAACGGAACCCTTATAAGATCATTTTTTTGACCGTCTGTCCTTCTGTCAAGACCCTTTTTCTCAGGAACGTCTAGTGGTATCAAGCTGATATCAATGACAAAATAATAATCAAGTCTGCTATCCTTCCAAGCATTGGAAAACTTGTAAGTCACCGCAATCAAAAGTTAAGGCCGTTTATTTTAACACTCGCGTTGACCTAGAATCCTGAAATTTGGCATGAAGGCAAGGTCTCACAGCACAAGTAAAGGAAAAAGTCGAAAAACAGAAAATTTTTAGTTACATCATATATTAATTACTTTTTGTGATTCGAAAAAATCTTTTCACTTATTTACATAGGTAAGTTTGTATGGAACCCTCGGTGTGCCGACCGGCTTTTTTTTTAATTGTTACATTTTTCTTTATAATCCCTGTAAAACTTGGTTTTGCAGGACAAGTCGATTATAAAATAGATTATATTCTTACACTTGTCTCTTTCTTGTATTCCATAAAAATTACAGTAGGAGTTTAAAATTAATCAGGTAGCATGTTGAGGTAGTATGGTAGCAATACTTATGAAAATATAAAAAAAACGTACTCGCTGTGTTTTTTTTTAAATCGGTAATTACACATACGGTTTAAAGTGCCAATATCCCTGTTTATTGTGTGCTGGAATCGCTGGAATACTGTATTCTGTATATTTATGTCGTGGCTAGATCTTAGAATTGATCACTTCATGATACGGCCAACTAAAACTGGCCAGATCGTTTAAACATTAATATTTGGTAACATTTGTTATGTATAGTACTTTGTTTTTTTTTTCTCTTCACCAATGTCTTGCAATGCACCTTGTACAAGACAGCTCTTTCCATACCAGATTGCCTGGAAGAGATCGCGGAAAGCGATAAGGCCGCCAATTGTATGTTTTAAATATAAGGCTCAAATGTAATTTATTATCTTGGTGTACAATAAAGTATATATAAATACATAAATAAATTTGGTGACATGTCAATCCTTGTTTGGACTTATCATGGACGTAGGATTTCTATGATAATAGACCAAACGAGGATTAAAATATCATCAAACTTTAACGTTTAAAACGATCTGCCCTGTTTTACTTGGCCATATCGTGAATTGATAAATTTCTAAGATTAGGCTACGACATACATACCTATATTAAAGGCAAAGTACTGACTCGCTCACAGACTCATCAACGCCCAGTGCAAACGCTGTAACTAAGCACTGACCGTCCTCTTATAATGAAACAAAGAATAATAAAATTATTTCCAAAATTCCTCCTGTAAAGGGATTAAACAGGGCACTAAAGTTTGTATGAGGAAACCAACTTTTACGTGAGCGAAGCTGCTGATAGACGCTAGTTAGTTAAATATCCTTAGTCTTTAGTATCCAACTGCTGGGCAAAGGCGTCCCCCAAGTCCTTCCAGACATTTTCCCCCTGCGCCGTCTCAAACTAGTCCTCTCGGTATGCGCCTAGATCATCCCACCATCTCTTTCTAAGCCGGCCTTGAACTTTTATCCTCAGCAGGAACCCACTTCGTTGTGACGTTTGCCCAGCTGTCTCTGTGCATGTGGGATGGTCCGCAGTGTTTTTCAATAAATATTGAAAACCCTGAACACATTAAGTAGGAACGCAACGCCGGGGTCTAGGAATTGTGTCGTATTTTTTCAAAGATCAGATTGAAGGGGTTCAATTCTATATTAGCGGGCGATTGTTATCTGCGAGTTTTCAATAAACATGTCAAGAAGACATATGGCGAGTACGGGCCCGGCCCGCGCGGCGCTCGCCCCGCCGCCTGCGATGTCCTCGCAGCCTGCGACTGCGGGACGCGGGGGCGTGGGGCCGATGACCTGCCCTTCATCCCTCACCTCACTTCCCCAGCGACTCCTAAAATACATGAATGTCAACCTTAAAACCACGGTCTTAAAGATAATTTTCCTAAATTACATGTACATAAGTGAAGGTTTATCGGAAAAATTGTCATGCGCCATTCGCAATAGTATTCCGAGTGAGTTTGGTGTAAATTATTTCGTCAAAACGGAGCCTATATGAAATATAAGCTCTAACTTCTATTATGCTGGTACCAATAGAAGATATAAATTAAATTTTTGTACTGAATGGTTAAAATATTTTTACTTTTGTTACGTTGTAACATTAAAATTGGAACCATTGTTTGTTTTTAATCAATACTTTTCAATTAGACTAAATACATAAGTTAGCTGCCTCGTCTTTTGAATGTGAGGATAGTAAACTAAGCTGACAATAAAGATCATGACGAGATACTTCAAGCCCTAGTCTAAAAGCCGAAAGGAAGCTCGAGCCCCGGTATGAAGAGGCTAGAAGGAACGGGGTAAGTTTTTAGTCAGTAAGACTCTGACACTATCTCCCGCTCCACCCAAGAGCGGGTTTTGTCATAAGATGATTTTCCCCGTCGACAAAAAAAAGCCTTAGTCTACACAGAAGTTTAATTCGACATTTTTTTCAAGGCCTCAAATTGAATATACATATCTTTTCTCCTATCTCTATCAAATCCATACAAAGGTTATCTGTAAAAAATCGCTTTTAGCAATAAGACGATTATGACATTAATTTTAAGCTCCTACTGTAATTGTATTTATGATGTAACAATAAAGAGTAAACCTATCTATCTATTTATCGATGACATAGGTTCTGACGGTGACTTCACCCGTATGAAAGTAGCTTACTCCATACAAGCTTTGGACCCGTTTTCATCTCCTTAAGTGGTGAATTTTAGAAAACTCCTTTCTTATTTTTTGCGTGTATCATAAAAGGAACCTCTGTGCAAAACGTTAGCGTTCTAGATCCAAGGGTTTGTGCTGAACGTTGATGAGTCACTGGGTGAGTCAGGCCTTTTATGTATAACATTAGTTTTAGTTTATGCGAAAACCGAAACACGTGTCTAGTATTTTTATGTAAAGAATCTATCTACAAAATTTCATAACTGTATCATAAAAGTCACAAAGGTATAAGCTTAATATTTTACCTCGTTGTCCACACAAATACATGGTCACCGGGCCATCCGGGTGAATGACGCAGCTGGGTGCGAGAGCAAATCCGGATGGTTTTGCTCTCGCACCCAGCTGCGTGCTGGCGCCTAATGCTCGCTATGACCTGCCGTGACCTGCGTTGTACTTAGTGTCGGTGGTCGCTTGTGATCTTTTTTTAATATTTATTAACGTCGTTTAAAAAATATTAAAATCGATTTAGATACTGATCCTGAACTAACTACGAGTATATTCAGTTATCGCATTTACTAAATATAATATTGTATACAAATATGTATTTTTTATGATGGTTTCATAAAAAAATAAACATACAAAAAATGTACACATGTACATGAAAGGTTTCAATCGAGCCTAACACAGCTAAACATCCGCATTTGACCCGGAGTCACTGGCATCTGACCTTCGGAAACTACCGGCGTCCCACGGTTCGCTTGTCAATGTTCGTCTGTCAGTTATCCGCATGGAGCCGGATCGATGTGGCTTAACGTGTGTCGGCCAGCGAGGTGCCACGATTACATGCGTAAACAATGGCCAACCATTCAAGAATTGGCCGCAGCAACATTGTTTGACCGAAACGATCGATCTTCGTCGTAGCTCGTAGCCCGTAGCTTCGTAGCCGCTAGCTACGAGATTTTTATACAGTAAAATCAGAATTTTAAAAATATCAAAAATTATATGTAGGTTACCTAAATTTTTTTTTAATTTTTATACACTGAATTTGTTTCATAAAAAAATCCAAATTATAATTATCATTAAATTTATTTATTTGCTTGAGATTTTTTTTGTCTACAATTTTCCCACATCTGGTCCCAAACTAAGCAGAGCTTGTGTTATGTAGTACTAGACAAATGATAAACATACTTATATGTTTCTAAATACATGTGTATTATAGACTAGCTGACCCGTACTTCGTATCGCCTAACCGTCAATGAAGATAGTATATATTTCGATATAACCAAACGCAAGCCATCACATAAACATTTGTCTTGGGTGGGAATCGAACCAACGAACTTTGGCATAGCACTTAGCAGTCAGGATCACTATTAACTAGACCAACAGGCTAGTCATTTCATCAATTGCTTTCAGTTTTTTTTTAATATATATTTTAGACAATTTTACAATCAATAAATATTTCTGCCAAACTGCATAGCAGTTTTGTTGGTAGACGTAACTCGCGTTTTATAAAATTATTATATCGCAAACATATTTATACAGAATAAGAAGTTATACACAGATATCATACTTAACAAAATAAAAAAAAATTATACAAATTTTTTGTAATTTTATCTATTTATGTATATAATGTTCTGTAGCCAGTGTCAAGTGTCTTACTTGATTTTGTGTAGAATATAATAACATCTAAAACAAGCTTTTGAATGAAAATCATTTTTTCATAGCAAGCTTTTATAGCTCGGTATACCTAATATAATTGATACTCGTCAAGACGAATTACACGAGCCGAAACTCGAAGAGGTTGTGTCGTTTACCTACGAAGTTCCACCACCTAGCCACCTAGCCACCTTCCGGTTCCATCATCAGATCAGCTCCATGTCAAAATAATTTTGCATTGTCTTCTGATTTACACATGTATGCAAAATTACAGCTCAATCGGTAACCGGGAAGTGGGTCAAATTTAATTTTCAAGATTTTGTGACAGACAAACATCGGCGGAACAGGTGAAACTAAATAAAAGCTTGTAAAAATTTACGTTTTTGATTAAAACTAGAGTTAATTAATGATTTAAGGCGTATAGCCCCTTGGACATCTGGCCAAAGTTAAATGCATACATACTCGTATTTCTTTCGCCCCCAGAAGTAGGAAAATATCATGTTGTAAATTTTTGTTTGGGCAAAAATATTAGTCAAATAGAAAATACATATTTTATGTGTTATATAATATGAATCTATAATAAATATATTTCTAGCTTCAGAAAATCATAGTTTTATGACAGTACTCGGGAGCTAGAGCCTTAAGTTCCATAGAGGCCACCATGTGAGTTGGCACCGAGCTCTGTGCACCAGCTAGCAAGCGCTCGTATATGGTAATGGTATCATTTCGCGGAGCAATTTGCTAACTTCGAAATACTTTGGCTGTTGGAGTTGTCTGCAGGGTCGCAGTACAGCTGGAGTGTAATGACTGGTACAGGCATACCGCGGGGCATTTATTATAATTTGCTGATTGGTGCCAAGACTTTTCTCTGCTAAATATTTCCTATCTGTAGTTTCCTTACATTAAATTTGTTTTTTTTTTGTAGATTTTCACTGTAGGGTGAAAAAATTTCCTATGGTACGCTAATTTTTAAGGGTTGGAGCGCGTAGCCGACGCGCTGGCTCGTGTTTTGAAATCTTTTTGGTCAGGATCTGACCACAAAAACCTAAAAAAATTATATACGGATAAGTGTCAAATTTTGTGTAAAAAAGGCAACTTTTTGTGAAAATCTAAAATTCTAACAAATTCCACTCGCTAATTATTATCATTCGATTGATTGGTTAGTTTTTTGACCATATCTTTTTTACCAATTTTTTTGTATAGGCTAGGCATATTATTTATTATAACCGTTTTTTTCTATTTACATTCTATTAAATTGCACTTGCCATGATGTTTCTGCAAGGGAGCTCGAGCCCTGGTATGAAGGCTAGAAGGAACGGGGTGGGTCTTTAGTCAGTAAGAGTCTAACACTATCTTCCGCTCCACCTAAGAGCGGGGGTTGTCATTGGATGATTTTCCTCACCATGAAAAAAAAACCACCTAAGGTCGATTGGTAGAAAATGCCTAAGGCATTTATTCCGCCTTTGTACAGTGTTTTAGTAGTGCATAAATAAATTGTCAGAGTTTCATTTTTAAGTCTGGAATCTGCTCAATGCAACTTGTTTTTAACCGACTTCCAAACAAAGGACGTTCTTAATACGTTTGTATTTTATTTTTTTTACGTTTGTTTCCTCAGCACTCCGTCGTATAAGGACCGATTTGCAAATTTTTACCCCTTAATTATATGCTTTCAAATTGGTCCTATTTTTTTCAAAATCCAGTTCTGATGATGGAATCCAGGAGGAATTGAGAGAACTCCTCAAATATTATAGGCAATAAGGTTGCCTAGTTATTTTGGTATTTTTTCACATCTGAAAATAAATTAATAAAAACACTTTTCCACTATGATTACAGTACACCAACACAAAAAATATACAGTGAAACTAAGCTAATAAATATATCACAAACATACACTGTATAATAAATTGCATTCTAATAAGAACAATACTTAGTAAAAACATTCACACAGAAATACATTTTATTAAAAAACATCAAATTCACAAAATTAGGCTTAGAAATTCCAATGAAAAATAAAAAACCCACATGCACAAACTATGGCAAAAAAAAAACATCTTATGACAAAACCCGCTCTAGTTTGTGCATGGTGAGTATAATTGTATATCATTGGAATTTCTAAGCTTAATTTTGTGAATTTGATGTTTTTTCTAATTAATGTACGAAGGATCTGCACTATATAATAAATTGCCAAATAATATTAAAAATGCAAAAACAATGTCAATATTTAAAATTACACATTTTCAACAAAACAAGCGCACCTTAGTATATGCCGCTTCCAGTTGTTCGTACTCCGTGTATGGTTACGATTTGACTATGCAAGTATTTTCAACTACCCTACACTTTTTGATTACTTCTCATTACTGTATCTGTACGCTACTAAATAACGTTTGTAAATTAGTTTTTAAGTTCTCATGTAAGTGAATTATAATTTTTTTATGGGAAACAAAGATATCTCAAACTTCATTTTCATCGAGGACTTAACATTTACAGTCAAAAAGTGACATTTGATGAAGTGGAACGAAAGAAAGAAGTGGTGTAGAAGACCAGAAATAACCAACGGAACTTCATACTCACACAGATATCACCACAATGAACATTGTTGCAATACAAATGCCGGAAGTTAGAAGTTGGACACGGAAATTTCAAAATAAAACAATATATCCTAGCAGGATTTGGGTTAAAAAGAAAAAGGTAGATACTCTGGCTATATGTGTATCGCAAAAAAAGTGTTAAATAAAACAAACGATCTAAATAACTTTAATTTCGGAAGTCGGTGTTAAATAAGAAACAAACAATACCGAAAACACCGACTTCCGAAACTAAAATTATTATGATCGTTTTAGTGTTTCTTTTAGTGAAGTCAGTTTTTTTTTGTAAAAACAGTTTTTGTTATTCTCCGATCGGCAATGGTTATCGCGATCGATAGCCGTGGTTGTATGTCGGTGGCCACGTGCACCGGTCGTGCAGGCCCGCCCGCTCCCCGCGCCACAACGTGACAACCCCGCCACGTGAATTACGCTTTCACGATTAATCTAACCGCTATGGGCTTCTTTCATGCCCAGCTTTGTCGGCCGTCCGTCACCGCCAGCCGTGCCAAGCCACTTTTCCTGTAACGTCTTAAGGAAATTTTTCAATGTTTTCCTCAATCAAATAATTTACAATTATTATGGTCTGTTTATAAACGATATTGTACGACATCAGAGTTAATTACTTGGTTACCCAGAAAGGGGTTGTAAAGGTGCGCGTTACGGATCTAAATTAAAAACGAGTTGTTAAATACCCTTACTTTTGGAAGGAATTTGTACTTTACGGTAGTAAACTTAAGATGAAACTGGAATTAGAGTTTCATAATTATTATTTTATCCTTGTTGAACACTTTAAGTTATCACAGGACAAACTTTTACAAAAATAAGTGTATAATAGGCGGCCTTTTAAAGAGTGGTACACCTATGTGGCATGTGAATCAGATGTAGATCCTATCCTTAAACTTAATGTATCCTAACCTCAGCAGGGGCTTAGCTGGGTTGAAGCCTACTGGGGCCAGGGTAGCTCCGAAAGATAGCTCAGGCCCGGTATGATAGGTAAAAAGGAACGGGGTGGATTTTTTAGTCAGTAAGAGTTTAACACTATCTCCCGCTCCGCCCCCTTGTCATTTGAATTATTACCCACCAAAAAATATACTATCCTAACCTTAACTTGAACGTATCTAAACTGTCCCTAACTAATTTTGGGTCAGCTTCCAGTCTAACCGGAATCAAATATCAATTAAAACCGTAAAAACTTAAAACTTTGTTTGCCAACCATCGAAATCTTTAACGACATCTTTTGGAATCTTAACGCATTTTCGGTAAAAATTTACCTATTTTTAATATAATATAGTATAATAATCATATTCCACAACTATGACACAACGCCGTCTAGTCCCAAGCTAAGCAGAGCTTGTGTTATGAGTACTAGACAGCTGATAAACATACTTTTATATTTCTAAAGACATACATATGTACATAAATTACACCCAGACACAGAACAAATGATCATGCTCATCACATAAACATTTGTTCTGGGTGGGAATCGAAACCACGACCTCAGGGCCACTAACCACTAGACCAACAGGCCAGTCTTCAGTCAATCAAATTAATATTAATATAATGAAGACGCAGTCAATAAACGTCAAACCAACAAGAAAACGTGAGTAACGCCAGCAAGCGCAAAGTTAGCTTTCAGCAAGTTTACAGGTGGAACCAAAATAGTGAAACACATTAGATTGTATCGGTGTTACGTCATGTGCCTGCCGTGTCAAGCTGTCAAAGTAGCATCGTGATATCCATTTGTGCTGTTGTGTCTAGGAGGTCGGAGCAAGTTGCCCACTCGACGTGGGAAATGTGGTGCATATTTGATGGCTGGCAACCGTCGGCGCGCGCATCAACAATTTACGTCGGCGCTTACCTAACCGACCCCGAGGCGCTGCTTAACTACTCGACGCCCGAGTCGGCGATCGATGTTGCCGTTTAAATCAGAATTAAGCTTCTCTGATGAAGTGTTCTGCATTGTTTGAGTACAGCTGCTCCTCGGGGACACTCGCCTGCAATATTCAAGGCGTGTGATTAATCACGCCGCCCACTGTCGAAAGCCTGTCTGGTAAACGTTTAATTTTGATCGTTGTTAATTTCACGAGAGGGTTGCGCCGATTAAATAGAGGGAATCGATCCACAAGTCGTCGATTGAGATGTTCGGTGGGAAGTTTACTTATGGTGTTATGATATGCCCCATCCTCCCGCGCCGGTGACGCCCGACCGACACCACGTGGCCTGCATTCACAATAGGATTTCAGAACATGTCAGGAATTATTTACGAGATTAAGTTAAATATATCACCGTCAACTTGTAATCCTCTAAGAAGTCATAATGTATGTGCATTATAATACTAAAGCAGCTCAGCTTATTAGACCAAATTTTGAAGGAAATTGGAAACGAAGCGAATTAATTAAAATTATAAAGACTGTATATTTCAATGATGAATTAATGAATCATTCAGAGTTTAAATCCTATCGAATTTATTAAAAATCTTTGTATTTAACATCAATCAGATGTTCCACAAGTTTTATTTTCAAACTATTATTATTTTAATTCTAGTTTATTACAAATTGTGATTGGTATGAAAAAATAACAAAATACGAAATAACTATTGGGTGTGATCAAAAAAAATAAACAAAAAATCTCTATTGCTAAACTAAATTAACCCTTTCTTTACTCGCTTGCGTCGTATTTGTCCAACGCGTGTCTTCGCTTCCTATTTGCAAGGGTCGTGTGTTTGCGACTGGGCACTCCATCTCATTTAGCTCTTCATCTCACAAAGGTGACAGAAGAGCTGACGAGATGGAATATTTGGTGGTGGAAGAGCGACCCGGCAAAAAAAAAAGCGAGTGTTTGTCAGATGCAACCGATGTAAACGGTTAACCCTTTAGCAGCCTGTGTCAGATTGGTTTGACGAGTGTTTTCGTGTCGTACTAGCTAGGGTCGTGTGTTTGCGATTGGGTACTCTATCTCGTTTAGCTCTTCAATCATCAAAGGTGACAGAAGAGCAGATGAAATGGAGTATTTGGTCGTGAATGTGCGACTCTGGCGGAATAAAAGCGAGAGCGTTTGTCGGATATACCCGACGTATGCTAAAAGGTTAAAAGGGTAATAAAAGTCCTAGTACAAAGCTATGCACCACGCAAATCTATACTTATAATAAATCTGTAGAGAGGTCAATTCTGTACATGAAACATATTTCCAATATAAATATCAGGGGGTGATTAGTGATCGATACTGATGCTAAAAATGCAAACAGTAAAATTTTTGTCTGTCTGTCTGTCTGTCTGTCTGTCTGTATGTTCTTTATAGAAACAAAAACTACTCGATGGACTTTAACGAAACTTGGTACAATCATTCTTCATACTCCTGGGCAGGTTATAGTATACTTTTCATCACGCTACGATCAATAGGAGCAGAGCAGTGAAGGGAAATGTTGGGGAAACGGGAGAAATTACTTCATTTTTTAAGCTTCCGTCGCGTTTGCAGCCTTAATGGTTAAAGCTACACAGAAAACATGTATAACGGAAATGTTCTCCTCAAAATTATATAAAAAATGTCCCACGACAGCAAACGTCTATCTTTTATGGTTAACTCACAATAACACGTGTAACTCCCGATAGCTTAGCAGTTCTGAGCTTTCTGTTTATTTTTGTCTACTCTTACGTTTATAACACTGAATGTCGCTGGCATAAGCAACAGGATCCGCGTACGAAGTCGCTGGCAGAAGCTAGTCGTATCTAAATAAACATTTTGATGTTAATGACAAACGATATAGTTGTCGAGAAATCATTTTGTGAAATGCATTATTATATTGCTTTGCTTGGAGGGAGAGGAAGAAATAAGCTTGTAGCAAGAATTTCGTCAGTGTACTGGGTGTGACACTGGTTTTAGTTGACAGTGATGTGCCAACAATTTTAGGCCGAGTTACTAATTACTGTATATTCCGCTTTTGGCAAACGTTCATTATTTAGTGCACTGCATTGTCAACGCTGAGCAGTATTGACGCGGTTAATTCTGTATAATCTGAAACATTGTTCGTTGTAACACTTTTAGATTATACTTGACTTGTATAATGTAAAATAGGCATGTGTCATATTGGTTCTAAAAAAAAAAAAGATAAGCGTGGGTATTATCATGATAACCAAAAATCAACTTGCGGATTAAAAGTAAATATTATATTTAAGGTCTATTTCAGTATCAACAGTTCAATACTAATGGGAACTCTGTACGTATTTTTTTAAAGGTTTATATTGCATCTCGTCCGTCCCGGGACACTGTGAAACCGGTCCTCAGAACTGTAATTCTAGGCACAGATATTGCTATATACTCTACTGACTTAAGACTTTGCAAACTATTGAAACTACTTTTTATTATAAGCTAGTTAGGTTGTTTCAAGTTTTAATGAGTATTGCTTACAATGATTTATTTCATGCGGTAGGTACGGTGCGGTTAGATTTTCAGATTAGTCTTTTTATCTTATCTTGTAGTGTGGAGACTGTTGTTTGTGTCTGTTTGCTTATAAGCTTAGTTATATATATAAGATATGTTATTGAGGATTTTCCAAATAAACCACAAATTGTTTCTCTGAAAATCAAAGTTTTGTTTATTTAATACGTCCTTACTATATTACAACGTTTAACTATGATCATTACACCTATAACTTACCTGAAAATCAAAGAAACGACATTTAAAGTTTACTAATATCGCCTCCTCAATTATATCCCTTTATTTCATCTCTTTACAATAGAATTTTTAACAATAAAATATGCAAAATAATCTAAACATCATCTGCCATTCAATCACACGTCACCCCGTTCCACAGAACATAAATTCCATTGACAACTTCAACGCGCGAAGCGCAGCAAATTTGAATTAATGAAATGTCATTTCATTACATATATTTTACCTATACAACGTGTAACATTAAATGCGCAACCGCTTAGATACCCCAAATGATTTTTAATTGAATTGACCTAATTCTGTGATAAAAAAATCTCATTAAAAAAAATTAAGGTTGCAGTTTTAGTATGTTTAAAATTCGTAACTGCATTAAAATAAGAACTTTTATCATCCCGTATATGAGAAAATTGTATGGGACTACAACCATTTGGGTTTGTTTACCTATTTGGGCGGGTTTGCGCACGTGATGGCTAGAATGTAATCTAAACTAAAAAGTGGTTTAATTGATTCTGCTCGTTATTCTGATCAAACTACTTTTAGGTTTTGCGCATTTAACGTTACACGTTGTGTATGTATAGTATTTTTTTAAATTAATATTGATTAGCAGTACTCCGCAGACTACTTTCTTCTTTAGATTAAGTTTTTATAGTTCATCCTAAGGTTGTCTGGTAGATATTGGTGTCAGCGCTTAGACCGCCATTATTACCCATAGATTTTTGCTACTATAAAACTGTTACTGTTTTGGCGTACAATAAAGTTTGTTCTATTATATTCTGATTTCCGCACTCAATTCTTGATGAACAATATATGTGGGCAAAATATGTGGGCAATGAAGGCCTTCATTTTTACCAGCTTACCTCTCTCCAAAAGCAGAGACATTTAGTTTATTCCATAAGAGTCCATAAGAGACTTGCTGCTTCCAGGGTTTTTGTGCGACTGTGCGTATTTCGCTGTAAGCCCGTAGACTCAAGGAGCATGTGCGCCATCGTTACTTCCGATGCATGTTCTCTACAGAGGATATTACGTGATATTGATGGACGATTTTTTTTAAGTTACCTGTTAGAGTTCTATTTAAGTGTGACATACCTTCTTTGACCTTTCAAATTAGTAAAAAAATGTAGGCTATATTGAAACTGGGCATATATGGGGGTCATGAAGCTTTAGACTTTGACCTTATTTAGACCTTGTTTTAGATGATTTTTTTTATTCAGTCATAATACGTTATAATCAAGTATCTATCTCAATAAAAAACATTTTAGTATGTAACTTTATCAAACTTAATGTCTGTAGTTATTTCATCCATTCTGAGTGTAACACCAGGTCAATTTAGGATGGATAAAATGGTGACAGATCACTGGAACAACTTGCCCGTCCCTCGGATACCCTATAAGCTAATAGGAAAAATATACAAGTCGGTGATAAGACCTGTACCACTGCATGGATCAGAATGTTGGGTTGGGAAAAAGACGGCTCAAAAAAGATTGCATGTAGCGGAGATGGTAATGTTGAGATAGATGTGTGGAGTGACGAGAATAGATAAACTTAGGAATGAGGGAGTGACAGAAAAGTTGAAAGAAAATCATTTTTGTGTAAGTATGGTCACGTGAAGAAGACTGTTAAAACGCATTAATTCAAAGAGTTACGAATATAAGTGTGGATAGATAAACAGGGAGAGGGAGGCCAAATAAAAAATTGTGTCTTATGTGAGACTCCTCACACATTACACAATGTTTTATTTGGCCATATGGTATGATTGAAAAGGGAGTCACTAAATTGATGAGTCAGATCCCAACTTA
Source organism: Mythimna lalbum (assembly GCA_949319445.1). NCBI lineage: Eukaryota > Metazoa > Arthropoda > Insecta > Lepidoptera > Noctuidae > Mythimna > Mythimna lalbum. Next base: position 14,202,385 of record OX439346.1, on the reverse strand, counting down.
GTGACTATGGGATCATTTGAAAAGTATTCCCTTTCCAACAAAAAAAAAAAATTCAAATTGGTTGGCAAGTGACGAAAAAAATACAAAAATCCGAATTGAGAACCTCCTTCTTTTTTAGAAGTCGGTTAAAAACCGTGTTGCGCCGACCGCAAGTAACATGGGACAAGCGTAGGGAAATGATAATATGTGCACTTAAATGTACTCGCATAAAAGGCATTATTAATATTGAGTTCATCATGAACCCATTTCTTCTAATAACTGGTAAGGTATTTCACAAAGACAGTTGCCGTACTTTTATTTATAATTAATTCAGTCAAGTTATAGCTTAGAGGCGCCTCGTCTTGTCTCGAGGGCCCGAAGTTCCTACGGGGTTGACTTATTTATTCATTTTCAACGTATCTTTCACGTAACTTTTACTTTCGCGCACTTGCTTGAACAGTCTCGAAATTATGACAGCCATGATGGTGCAGCGGTTGGTAATGGGACTGGTGAGCGCGTGGTAGTTCGATTCCCGGGTATGGATAAAGTATTTTGCCGTTGACGATCCTCCCGTAATTTTTTTTAGGTGGTGAATGAACCACTAGAATACCGTTTTGAACTATCTGAACCGCATTTATTTATTACTGACACATAACCACGCGACAGAGGTATTTCTTTTAGTTTTTTTTTAGGTGGGAGAATTATCCAATGACATCCTTCGCTCTTGGGCGGAGTGGGAGATAGCACTGTCCGACTTTTACTGACTAAACGTCCACTCCTGTTCCTTCGTTGCTTTTCGTACCGGGGCCGAACTTTCCTTTCAGAAACAGAGTTAACTACGGTTTGCTAACAACTCCTTGAGGCGCACATGGAACAATACGTTATGGCTAATCAAAATTGTTGAGTTTATGTATTTTGCTGTATTAGCATTAATGGCTTTGGATATTTTCAGCAGCCCCCCAAAAAATTATAGTGCTTGTTACTTTTATACAGTCCTATTTCCCCGAGGTAAGACGGGTTGTTGTCCGCAACTCCACGACTAAAGCGCGTATTTTGCGTACGGGCGCGTATTTCCCGTATAAACATAGTATTTAAAAAAAACTGTTGAAATATTTGCACACGTATCCCTTTTAAAACACGGGACTGATTCTTTTTTATGTTTAAAGGGGATCACGTTTTCTTATCAATTCTTGCACAAGTTGTTCCTCGGCCGGTCGGTAGATACCGGTTGAGATAACGTTAGAATACGGCTTGCAGTCCCGGTATTTCGAGTAGCTTTACATGTATTGGGATAGGGCATGATATTTGACTTGTTTACCTAGAGGTTGTTCTAACGATACGACGTCAATGTAATTTGGCTGGCATGTTGGTCTAGTAGTTAGTGGCCTTGACTGCTATGCAGGAATTTGTGGGTTCGATTTACACCCAAGACAAAAATATTTGTTTGATAAGCACGATCAGTTTGTCCAGTGTCTGGGTGTAATTTATCTGTAATATATATGTATTTAGAAATACTTAAATAAGTATGTTTATTCGTTCTCTAATACTCATACCACAAGCTCTGCTTAGTTTGGGACTAGATGGCGTTGCAGTGTTGTGTAAAAGTTAAGAAATAATGTTATTATTGAAACCCATATTATGACAAAACGAAGCGTGTTATAAAGTGACATCATATCATTTTATATTCGTTTCTGCATGTCTCTCGCGAAAGAAAATCAAATAAAGCCAGTTTGCAGAAAAGGAAACCAGAATATGAATTCGATTTACGCGGCCATTGCATCTGTCTTGTAGAAAGTAACCGTTTGGATAGTGGAGTTAACAAATTGTTACAAATGGTGGCGTGGGCCGGGGCTGGCTCGACGGGCGGAACCGGCGCACAATAACATGTGCCGGCGGCGGCGGCGGCGCTATTCACCCGCGAGCCTGCGGACGCGGCCCGACGCCGACGCGCGCCTCCTCCCGCAGCCGCTCACCGGCTTCAGGCTCCAGGCGAACCAACATTTTTCCCTCCCTCAATTTCAATATCGTAGCCGAGTATTTTAAAAATAATGACTTCCTCGCATGAAGCATTTCATCTTTATTTCCCCAAGTTTTTCGCTTAGCTAAACAAAGATTTGAATAACAATACACGTTCAAGTATTTAAACAAATAACGACGCGTCTTTGTTTGCATTACAGTTATATGTTGTCTAGACGTATTCAATAATGCTTTATGAGATCTTGGGCTGAGCAAAATCAATGCAGCATAAAGATAAAATTTACAGTATGTAAAGGTAATTAAGATCTTTAACGCGCCCATTAACAAGATCGATCTCAATAAGTAACTAATACTGTTCATTTGATATTCCGAAAAACTGGTACGTTGTAATGTCAAACTCAGGATCGAGTTCATTAATTTTAAGAAAGAAAAACTTTTTGTTTTTCCTCAAATAATAGAACGAGGCCTTTTCTCAAACCCAAGGCTATTTATTTTCTATTGAACTAACTGCGAAGAAAATATTCGTGAAACACAACTTCATTTTGGGTTGCGATTGTAGAAAAGAGTTACAATTTTTTTTTTTTTGTGTTAGGTATGCATTATGTTAATGGTTTTGTTCAATTTAATTTCACCATAGACAACATAAAACTAGATGAAAAAGACGTATAGCAACAATTCGCACACCTTGGCTTGGATATCCTCCAAAAACATGTAGGAGTTGGTTGGCACGGCCGGCGATAAAGGACGGATACAAATACATGTTTTGTTTTAAACGGCTTATCTTAGTTCCGAGTGGTTCCGACTACTTCCGACTGCTTCCGAGGCGGCGCGGCGCAGGTAGCGGAAACAAAATGTCTGATCAACCGAGGCCGGGATAACGCGATAAGAGGATTACTCCACGCCAGGAGGCTACTGTTTGTTTGCTGTCTGTTTATTTTGTTAATTTTGCTCTTTATTCTGAAATGCTTGCTATTAATTTACGTCTATTTGACTCAATTGAGCGCATTCTCAGTTTTGAGGTTGTTTTCGGTTCTTCTTTTTGATAATTAGTCTGTCTCTGTGCACATGTCGTCGATTTGTATATTGTGGGGATCCGCCCCAGCTTTCCACGAATATTAGAAATCTCTTTTCTCTATTAAATTAGGCATGTGTTATATATTTAAAACTTCCTCAAGAATCACTCTGTCTACTTACCAGTAGACAGAGTTTTATTGCAGAGGAACAGATTTTTATGCAGTTTCCACTGAAACTGCATAAAAGTCTGTTCAGTAGTTTTTGAGTTTATCCGTTCATTTTGACAGATACTCGCTCGGTGGAGTTTTATAATGTGTAAGGATATTGTTTGTTTTCGAATAAACCAAGGCGTTTAACCCTTCAGATACCGTCAATTAGAGACACAATAGTAAGACAATAGATGCGCGGCCACCGGTGGTCGCTTGGGGATTCATGAATTAAAGTGTCTATGTTACCAAGCTACTCGATTGTAATTACATTGATAAATAAAAAAACAAAAAAAAAACACACCACGCGTGTGCGTGCGTTTGTGTTGTAAATATTTTGCCTCAGAGGTGGCATCATAAGAAATGTCCTTGGGTGACAAACGGTAACCATCATGCGCCCTATTGCCGAATTTTCTTCAACTGTGCTTACTAAATAAATGGTTGGGATCAGTGTGTGTAAACTAATAAAGCCGTTCATAATAATAGGTTTAAAAAAAAAAAACAACTGGTATCTTTCAAACTATCAACCGGTTTCGTCGAGTTAATTTTGATTTATTTTTTGATGCAGTTTGTTTTTTTGTAAGGAATACGTAAAGTACACAACCTAATCTACTTGGTTTTTTTTGTGAATAAAAGATTTTTTTTTATCTTTTAACTGCTAGTGGCTTATTTCAGTGTACATATTTAATTACTCTTTTTAATAAAAGCGATAAGAAAAATCTATGTTAGGTTTTTGTAACTCAATGATTTAAAAGAGCGTCCGTGGAGTTGTTGAACGTTTTTCTCCATAGAGATTTACGCTTTGGAACGTGCAATTTAGCTTCACTTATGACTGACCGACATGTTGACTATTCAAAAGTGCGTGAAATTGGTTTAATTGAAATAAACGTTTTCGGTTTGATTTGAGATTGTTTTTATGCTATTACTAGCTTTTGCCCGCGCGGCTTCGCTCCCGCTCTTCCCTACTCTACCCTACTCTACCCTACTCTACCCTACTCTACCCTACTCTACACTACTCTACCCTACTCCACCCTACTCTACCCTACTCTACCCTACTCTACCCTACTCTACCCTACTCTACCCTACTCTACCCTACTCTACCCTACTCTACCCTACTCTACCCTACTCTACCCTACTCTACCCTACTCTACCCTACTCTACCCTACTCTAGCCTACTCTACCCTACTCTACCCTACTCTACCCTACTCTACCCTACTCTACCTTACTCTACCGTATCCTATGTCCGTCACCTGGCTCTAAGCTACCTACCCCCAAATTTTCAGCCGTTTCTGTACAGCCATTCTTGAGTTATAAGTGTTGTAACAAACACGACTTTCTCTTATATATATACAGATATTAAATCTAATCTTTTGCGAACGATAGCCACAATAAAATGTTTCGCGCCTAGATTCTTGCAGTTAGATAAATCAATATCGATACTATTTTGATAAAAATAGATATTTTGATTAAAAATGTCTGCTTCTTGAAATGTAAAAACAACAAGATCTATATTTCATGTCCATAGAATATAGAAACACATACTTTATTGTATTTACCAGGTGATGATAAAAATGTTAGTTGCCAATTCCTAAGCTAGCCAATAAAGATAACAGTCTCCTCGTTCTTTTTGTTATTTTCGAGGTTTTTTAAATTAATACAAACTAGTGATTGACTGCCATCCCACCTGATGATAAGCAGTGATGCAATCGTTGATGGTGATGCGAATTAGTTTGTCAAAAGACTATTAACTTTAGCCTTGAACAAATCTAAATTAATGAGAGTAAATTCTTTTTATTGTTTTTTGCCAGTAGGTGAGCTTTTTTTTGAAGCGGGAAATCATTCAATGTTGTCTCCCACTCTAGGGTGGAACAGGAGGACGTGTTAGACTTTTATGGACTAAAACCACACCTGTGTCCTTTAGTTGCCCTTCACGTTCTAGGACCTGATTTCCTATTCAAAAATACCCCGTGGCTCCTACGGTTAGCTGACCATCCCTTTCAGGTGCGTGTGGACTACGCGAATTGGGCGCCTCAGGTCCAGACGGTTACCTGAAGACTGGATGATGAACTACGCATTGCTCGTCATTTGCAAGTTGGTTAGTAGTCGTCCTTCGACTCCTGATGCTCAGGGCGTCTCCTGTCATGGCCTGGGGCGTGAGAATCTCAGTTTCCTTACACGTGCGGCCGCCTCCTTCGCTAGCAGTAACTGCTTCGGAGAAGAAGGCGACCGCTTCCTTCTCGCTCCGAACCATGCATAATTAGAACCAGGTGCGAGAGGTAACCGCCGAGGTAGTTTGTTTTTTTTTTTATTGTACTTAGTACCCATAGATGACATAGGCTATATTTTATGTACGCGGGCAAAGCCACGGGCAAAAGCTAGTCAATAATAAAAGAATATAAAAAAACAAAGTTTTATTATCTCCAAAATGTCCGTTAAAAGAGTTATCCTTCTATAAAATAAGATTTTAAATTGATACATTCCTCAGCAGCCTGCGGGCCCAGTAACCTAACAGTTTGGCGGCACCATTAATGGTGGCCCATATTATGAGCGGAGCATGATTTGATAACCGTGAGTCGACACTTGTCCGGCCGCCTCATCCATCAGCCGTGTCTACTATAATTCCTGCTAATACATTACACACCTTTAGGTATAAATATTTTTTACTTTGTTGGTCTACGTTATTCAATTTTAGTCGAGCTGGCTGTTTAGTAAAGTTATAGTGTTGTGTTGCAGACTATAACCCTAAAGTAGATTAGTTTAGTCACAGGTCACCTTATAAACATTAATTCATGAATCCCCAAGCGACACCCGGTGGCCGCGCATCTATTGTCTTACTATTGTGTCTCTAATTGACGGTATCTGAAGGGTTAAATAGAAAGATTAGCTCAGAAACTTTCGGATTTTTTTATATTTACTTTCTTTTTTCAACCATGAAACGGCTTTTTTCCTTGAGCCTACTCTAGGAAAAACTCAATTATCGTGGTTGTTTTCACAAGCAAATAAACTACTCAAGACACCCAGACTTCAAACACCTATCTGTAGGCCATACAATTTATTATTGCATTCGCGAATCGAACAAGACGCAGCGTTGGAAGGTCTTCTGGACCTGGTGAAGGTTTCGGGAATCCGCTGGATGTAGGACGCTCAGGATCTTTCATTGTGGCGACACTTTGGGGAGGCCTATGTCCAACAGTGGACGACTATCGGCTGATATGATGACAATGAATTGAAGAAGTGACACGAAGCTCAGCAGCCAATCACTCAACTACTGCGCCAACTGTGTCGCCAAATTGTTTTATTGCATTTTTTTAACTATTTATTATAGCAAACATAATTATTATTGCTTAGATATCCCGTAATTCTTATTTTAAAACGCAATCCAATAATTTTTAAAATTTTATGTTACAGAATAATTTATAGTATAAGCCATTGAGAACGATGATCATAACTCGTGGTAAAACTCCACATACTCATACCATATCTTTAAATCTCGGAATGGAGAGGTAAATACTTTACTCAAGACATACGGACTGCCCCACTTTCAAACTAAGATTCCCCATAGGTATCGTAAATATCCGAAACACGGTCTTCGATATTTTTATGTGGTTTTCAACAATCTATGTGCACATTTACCTTAAAACATCTAGGTATTCTTTTGTTTTCTTTTTCCTGCAGAAACTCCAAAGCTATTAGTTTACAGACACTGATTATTCTCGTTAAACCTGTAAGTTTTTGCATAACTTAGTGTGAGGTTAAGTTCTGCATAATTTCTTTCGTAGAATTGTGTAGTTTTCATATAAACAACTTTTTATTGAGAATGTTCTGAGAATAGTTCGTGACTGGATTTAATACGGGCTGAGATTTCTTTTTTAATAGCCTATTTTGTCCCGCTGCTATACATGATAAACGATATTTATTTTGCAAATAGGTTTTAATTCATTAAACCCCAAGCGAACGCGTCGCGCACCTATTGTCTTTCTATTGTGTCTCTAATTATAACAATTGAAAGGTTAAAAAACATTTTCACATGTAATTTTTTTTGTCAGTTGATGAGGCCGGTTTTCCCTAGCTGAATACCTATCCTGAGAAGAACCACCGAAACAAATTCAGCTTACTTCAGTTGTTGGGAAAAGGCTTCCCCTTTCTCGCCTCTACTCTAGCCAAGTTTGACCCGCAAACATGATCAGATCTGCACACCATAGTTGCGGCTGTCGACCGCGACGGCATCGACCTCCCCTCAGGCGTCCAGTGACTGACAATCCTCGCCCATCTGTCCGGATTGAGAATATGTTTAAGTAATACCTTGTGTTTATGGTGGGGAAAATCATCCAACGACAACTCCCGCTGTTGGGCGGAACGGGAGATAGTGTCATACTCTTACTGACTAAAAACCCACCCCATTCCTTCTAGCCTTCATACCAGGGCTCGAGCTCCCTTTCGGATTACCCTGGCTTCAGTAGGCTATAAGTAATGGCTGACTAGTGATATAGTAAAATATCTATACGTAGACATAATGATGTTGATATGATCTGAACTGTCGACAATAAAGCTGTATCATTCGCATGTAGATGTCGCTTTGGACCATAATCATTGTATTTATTATCAGAAATCCTCCCATAATGAATGGGCAGCCTGTGCCAAGTATGTGTCAGTGATGGTAATAGAACCTTATCACTAGGAGTTTAGTGTAGTGTCTACAGAATCCTAATATAAAAGGTAAAAGCGACTTCGAAAACCAACAGCTGAAAATGCAAAATAACTTAAACTCGGAAGTCTAAACAGTTTTTTGTTTTTCACTTTCTACTCGTAGTTGTAGTATTCTACAGCTAAAATATAATTGTGAACAAGTTTTTAGAAAGTTATCTTTTCTTTTTGGGAAATCATTAAATAATTTTTCCCACAAGACGTTTTTAAAACTTGCATGATGACGGGCATGTTTTATGTAGAACCCACCTATTGTAATTCAATAATGGTATTACTGTAAATTTATAACTTAACCCAACATAACAGAATCATCAAGATTACTTCATATACCAAGAAGTTAAGCGTGAATTAATAACTTCAATAACAACTAACTGGTGAAAGAAATTAGGGTTTACCAATGTGTACTTTACACATTTCAGAAGATTTGCTATTTTTTATTTAAGTGTTCCATGGCGTATCTCAGAGGATCTTCGCCAGCTCTAATTGAGTCTACCCAGCAGGCAAATTCTTCGAAACAAAATTTTTCGATGATTTCGCTAAACAAAACTAATTGACTTGAGACTTTAGGATTTTCTCTTCAAACTAGCTGTATCCCATGTTTTTACCCACATCTTTGGTTACTGCTCCTCTCCCGCCTATAGCTTTCCTCGATACGTAATAATATTAAAAGATTATTGACTTAAAAGTTTAACACAAAACTGAATCCGTAAACTAGTGTAAACTATATACCGGACTAATGTTTTCGCCAATTTTGTGTGTTTTGTGTATTTAGTGTTGTGTATTATTGTGAATTATGATTAAATAAATAATAAAATAAATACTTAGGTCTAGATTTAAACTAAGCGTTTCGATTGTTTTTATTTGCCTGAAATTAAGTTTTTAATTTCGTCATAATTGTACTGTTGTAGCCAGAGAGTCAATTTGTTTTTAGGAATATATTATATATTTTAGGAGCTAGCACATCAATATGTCGTCTTACAAAGGCGGTCCTAGCACGCAGTATAGGGCAGCGGTTGATCCGTTTAGTTGATGAATGAACATGAACTATTCAACACTATTATTATTTTTTATTTTGACCCATTCGTTTTTTGAATTAGCACGTTGAAACGAACAAAGAATGCAGTATTTTAATAATATTATAAGTACAGATTGGTAGGTACCAAGGTAAACATTTTCACAAAGAATCTGTTTTAGATTTTATATATAAGGATTTTATATTGGTATATAATAATATTCAGTAGACTGTCAAAGCCCATACCAACCCATCACCAATTACTATAAGACACTATTAGCTTAAAGCTCTATTTCAAATACCCGAACACTGCGACCACCTAAATCATGATAAAGCGTTTCAGTCGACCCCATCGTAATACACTGGCGTGAGAGTTATGTGTATACAGTCGGGGACACTGCCTATTAGTTCGTAATGTATTTATCATAGCGAGTGAGTCATCCGTTGCTATTGGCCGGCAGTGTACCACATAGATGCGGCTGTTAATCGGCTGGCGAGGTCACTGGGCCGATAACCGCACTGACTTGTACGAACAGCTATTAGTCGCTAATGCTTTCATGATAAAATAATCTTCTAGTTCTCTTGTCTTAATATATGTGTCAAAAACTTGACTACCGAACCGCCCCAACTTCGCATGGGTGTTAGAAAGCTTTGAAAAGTCTGTTTACTACTATAATGTACCTGTGTTATATACTTAATTGTGGATGATGTGATGAACCTTTCTCATGAATTGTTCTGTCTATTGGGGGGAATTGCGTGAAAATTCGTTCAGTAGTATCGCAAACAAACGATTTTTTTTTCAGGAAACGAAAAAAAAAAATCAGTCTCTCCATACAGCTGTCCAATCAAGTTTATAATTTTGTAAGGTGAGACTGATTTTCTTTTCGATTCCTGAAAAAAAATCTTGTGGAAGGTTGTTCGTTCAGTTTCGTCTACCGAGCAAGCCCTTAAAGTTTGCGGAGGGCTGTCCCTTACACCTTGTATATACGTATCTTATTTTAATGATAGTTGCTATTAACATATACATATCATAACTACTTATTAATTACGGAAGAGAAAACTCATTCCTGCAAAAGACACGACTTGCCGCTTACGATGTCCTTCCTAAACAGGCTTAATTTGTAAGGATAGCTTATGCGATAGTAAAGATATTCGAAAGTAACCTTAAGTTGATGAATGTCCTTCGACTTTTTGGTTTTAGGACATGCCGGTTTCCTCACGATGTTCCTCACGTAATCCACAACGTGGGCCCAGCCACGTTGTAGATTACAGCCTATTCCTTCTCCTAGAAAGGAGACATGAGTCGTGTGAGTCTATCTAGCAGGCCCCAACGAGATTTATCAACAGATGATGATTTTATAAAGACATTATATTGTACCTAAAGATAATAAATAAAATATATATTGTACCTTTGTTGCGGGAATCCGATGGATGCGAGACGCACAGGACCGTTCATGTGGCGACGCTTGGGGGAGACTTATGTCCAACAGTGGACGTCTTTCGGTTGAAATGGTGAATGATGATAGCGTTTCACAGTTATCAGGTTAGTTTTAACGTCACCTGACTCAGAACACTTAGGTTATCAAGACGAATTTAATGACATAAATCTGTTCTGTGTTGGAAGATATACTTAATACATGCATACAAAACTACACAAGATACGCACGAAAAAACATAACTCTTTTTTGCAGTCGGGTAAAAACCTCGCCAATTATTTATACTAGTCCATTCCCCTTTCTCTGTCCATAAAATGTTAAGCTAATCATTTCACGACAACATAATCAATTTTTGTAGGATATCTCGTAACGACATGAAAAATTGTACCGGAAAGGTCGAATTAAATGGCTCCATTAATTCACTGCAACCTTTCCGCTTTAGGAGGAAAATAGTCGAGAAAATATCATTTCAATATTATATCGCCGCTCTAGGGTACGGGATTCTCTTTGGTGGTATTTGAAGATGAGAAGTAGTAATATGAGCTGTAGGACTTGTTCTGAAATGCAAAGGGCAAATGAAAGAATACAGGTGGGTTTTAGTCAGTAAAAGTATAATAATCTATATAAAGCGAAATACCAATAACCGATAAATCACGAAATATCAGAAACTATAACACCTGCAAACTTACAGGTAGGTTCCTTATGTTCCCAGTTCTAGCATCAGGTCTTCGTCTAAATGAGCCGAAACTGGATGGGTTCATTAATAGGCATTCCAAGATTACGTCTCTTACCTGCGACTTCCATCATCACACCAGCTTGATAGCGTCGGCATATAGGTACATGAGTATTTCAAACATTAGGTCACCTCATATGTGTTTATTCATAAAGTATACTATATCCATTAAGTGTTTAAGATCCCTGCCATAGCCAACAAACGAGCTAATGACCTTGGACACCTGAAAAGATCTTCATAAATTGTAACTTAGAAGCATCTTGGTAACGTCAGCTTTAAAATAAAAAAAACCACATCAAAATCGATCCATTCGTTTAGGAGCTACGATGCCACGGACAGACAAACAGACACCTCAAACTTATATCACCCTTCTTTTCCGTCGGGGAAAAGAAGGGTGTTCTTTTCCTTCGGGGGTTAAAAAAATAAGTATTATATTTATTATTATACCTGGCCTGTATTATTCTACTACTGGGCAAAGTTCTCCCCCAATCCTTTCAATGTTCCCGCATCCGGCCCCCTTGTAGCCAATTCTTAAGGAAGACATCTAAGTGGCCCCCATCTCTTTCGTGGTCTTCCGAGACCCCGGCTCGCGATGAAATGTATTTAAAGAAATAATTAAGACGGAAAATTGGTTTTCTGGTTGTAAGGACCGCTTTCCTGCGATCTAACGTATCATGAAACTGTTTTACCTAATATTTTTAGTTATTGTTAATTACCTGGAGAAGGTTGTGGGAAACCGATATTATAGATGCGAGGCGCACAGGAACGTTCGTTGTGGCGAGGCTTGGGGGAGGCCTATGTCCAACAGTGGACGTCTGTCGGCTGAAATGATGATGATGATGATGATTGTTAATAAATAAATAGTGAACCGTTTTATTTTTACGAAAAGTATTTAAAATGTGTGTGCGTTTTGTGGAAAACATCGGTTAAATCCTTGAGGGGCGTATATATTTAATTGAATTTCACAAAAATATCGTCTTAGATATGATATGATAAGTATAAGTAATAACTTATTTATACTCATACTGATATATAAAGGAGAAGATTTGTATTTCTGTTTGTAATGAATAAATTTAAAAATTTCTCGACCGATTAAAAAAATCTTTCACCGCTACTATATCTCAGAGTGACATAATGCACATATTTTTTTTTTCTATCGTGCAGATGAAGCCTCTGGCAGAAATGAGTACATTGAAGTTAAAAAATATTCTAGACATTATTAAAAAAAAGTAAATTCACGTAGCATTTCGTAGCACCGAACCTGTACCTATTGAACGTGTAATCTTCTAGATTCATCATATTTTTATATTTTATATTCAAAAAAAAATATGATGAATCTTCTATACACGTTCAATAGGTACAGGACCTATTGAACGTGTATAGAAGATTCATCATATTTTTTTTTTGTTTCTCATACATTAAACTGCTTTAGAGTCTCGATGGTCCAATGGTTAAAAACCGATTAAGTTGCGGGTTACAAACCGAATAGTACCAACTTGATTTTTTTGCATATTCACAATAATTCATAATGTACTTTTCGAAGTTTATCTAGGACATAACTAACTTCCTGTGCCTCGGAAAGCTCGTTAGTCTTTGAAAGTCGTTGGTCAAAGTGGTCATTCGTAGATCTTTGACGCTCATTACAGATCGTCAGCCGCAAGAAAGTCTGACCATCAATCTAAAGCCCATATCGTATTGCCCAGTTACTGGGCTGTGGAGAGCCGAATCCGGTTAGACTGGAAGCCGAACCTTAGCTAGTGGGAGAAAATATAGGGACTTTTTTTAAGGGGGGAAATCATCCAATGACATCTCCCGCTATTGGGCAGAGCACGAGGGCGTGTTAGACTTTTACTGACTTAAACCCACTCCTGTTACTTCTTTACCTTCGCAGTAAAGTATAGGGAGCTGATGATACATTAAACTGCGGTACTGAGTTAGAGGTAACACCGGTTTTTGGTAAAATTAGCTTCGCCGGCGTAGTTTAAATATATCCTATAATATAAGCCTATGACATTCAGGCATAAAGCAGTTTTCTATCGGTGAAAAAATTTTAGCAAGCGGACCAGTATTTCCAGAGATTACCTCCCACAAACAAAAAAAAATAATTAGTGTTGATACATTTGTGTGGGAAATATCTTACTATTTCCCATATGAGTAGTATCTATTTTTATAAACTTTACTTTAATTTAATAATTATTTACATCTAACAATATCTTAAAACACTCAATTATATGTCGAATAGCAGTTATTTTAGGATAAAAAATTGCTAAAAATTAAAAAAATAACTGATTTCGATTTAGTAGCAAAGTAGTAAAATGTTGTATATGTATGTATGTGAGGGTGTGCGTGTGTGCGTAGAGAGTGAATGAGTGTGGTGTGTATTTATAATGGATGCTCTTACATTTTTTATGTCTAGCTCAGTCTGACTAAGCCGTATTCTATTTCTTCATACGAGAGAGGTTTTTGCCAATCTATTAGGGTTATTTTAAATTCACGAAGAAGCATCAGGAAAATATTTAGTAAAGCGTTTCATTTCTTGTATGTTGTTTGTTTGATGAACTGACGTTTAGCATTTTTTTAAGTTGTTAATAATCATCATCATATCAGCCGAAAGACGTCCACTGTTGGACATAGGCCTCCCCCATGCGTCAACAAAATGACTGGTCCTGTGCGTCACGTCGGATTCCCGCGGCCCTGACCAGGTCAAAGTTTTTAATAATAGTGGTTTTTATTTTTGAGCTCGTTAGTAGTCCTAAGTTTGAACTACACGAATACTTAAAAATGCTTGCACTGACTGGACAGGTCTACTCAGTGTGGTTCTTTCTTCAAAATATATTTATTTTGCCTATAGAATTAATGAATAAAAAAATGCCTGAATGGCTATAATAATTAATGTAGATAACGTATATTGCTATAATTTATCGTTTTGCTGAAAATAATGTTATATAACTGACAAGTTTCTACCAGCGGCTTTGCCCATGTGAATGTGAAACTGCATAGCAGTTTATAGGCAGATGTAGCTCCCATGTTAATAAATTATTTATATTGAAATTATTGTGATTGCTATTATTAAATTAACGGTGAAACACTTGGATAGAATTAATAATAATATTTCAGGCAAAATGTTATTGCATAAATTGAAACGTAATCACGTAGCACTTACAAATATTGTTTTCCATTTTTAGGCATTGCAAGAAGAAATCAAAAACTACTTTTAATTCAAATATGTAGTTTAATCATATATTAAATTTCGTACAAAAAAAAATGTCCTACAGGAAGTCAATATAACTACTATACAACTACGATGTATCATAGGAGAAGTTACCGTTATTTTTGTCTTGGCTCATTTAAAGGTAATAGTATAAACAGAAAGCACACATGGATGCGGTTATCGAGCGACACATCGCGCCCACTCTATGATTGATTGGATATAGGGTTGGTTGGAGGCACCCCTCGCTGTGGCCCCCGTCCCCCTCGGGCCCCTCGCCGTAGGATCGAGGCTCCGGCGCCCGCTGAGACGACGTTGCTTGACATGATGTTCATTTGTTCTGATTTGTTAGACACCCGGGCACACCGCGCGCCGCCACAGCCAGCATTACGTGATTAGAAAATATTATTATGATGTACCTCCCGGGATACGCAGCCGATAGTGCGTGGGTGTATTGTTGTGCTTTGGACTTTTATAGAGATACCGTTTTGAAAATAAAACAACCAGGTATACGCTTATAATTTTTTTATTTGCTCAATGAATAACTTTTAGCTTTAGTAAAGAAATATAAAAGAATGTTCAGAATATCTTTATCAACAACGAAGTTAAACCTAAAGCTTCAAAGCTGCTTATTAGAAAGAGAAGTCCGATAAGGTTTATGACGTCAAAGTTCATCACGCCCTTATAGCGCTATAGAAAACGACATAATGACGAGAGAGACCGAATAAGAAAAATTTATTTATAACTATTATATCTCGTTTACTTTTCTACCAAATTAGATATTGTTTTCACAGGTTTTTTAGGTGTGAATTAAAATCTACTCCTGTTTCTTCTTTTCCATCGTTCCAGGGCTCCCCTTTGGAAAAGAACCCATGACCCCTGTAGACTTCGTCCCTGCTGGGCCCCTACGGTTTGCTGACATCTCTTTGTAGCGACATCTACGACGAAATACGATATCCTGCATCACGCAATCAAAGTTCTCCGCGTGATTTGAATATATACGACAGTTCGTAATTAACTATCGGGCAGTAGCCCACCAGACCATAACACCTGTCTGGTCGGAGGATCCTCCATTTTCAAAGGAGGTATGCAGGACTTTACTCTCTGTTCCGCATATCTCTAAATCTTTGAATCTATTTTTGTTTAACTACTTATTGATTAGCTGGTTAGATAACAAAATATCTGTTCACATTCTCCATTAATTTAATACATTTTTGGTCGTTTCAAGGTCCATTTGAAGCGTGATCGAATCAAAGAAGACTGTCACGCAACCACTTCCTTTATATTGAAAGTCGTTGCGTGCTAGTTATGTAAGGTTTATGTAAGGAAATTATCGAACGCAATATCTAATTATTGTAATACTTTTAGGTACTTAGCATAAGTAAACTGTATCAAACAGGACAGTTGTGGCTCTCTGACAACGGCCCCGATTTACGAGTTACAGGTCATGGATTTAAACCTAGACAGGCGCTTTACTTTCTGTTATTTATTTCCTGCCTGCCTGTAGGTCTAGTGGTTAGTGGCCCTGACTGCTATGCCGGAGGTCGTGGGTTCGATCCCGTCCCAGGATAAATGTTTGTGTGATGACCGTGATCATTTGTTCTGTGTTTTGGTGTAATTTATCTATAATATGTATGTATTTAGAAATATATAAATATATTTATCAGTTGTATAGTACTCATAACATAAGCTCTGCTTAGCTTGAGACTAGACGGCGTTGTGTGATAGTTGTGAAATATATTGTATTTGTTACAGGTTATGAATTTAAACCTAGACAGGCGCATTACTTTCTATAATTTATTTTATCACCACTGCTCTCAAAACTGTGAAGGAAAACATGTCAACGCCGGTTTCCGGCATGTCTTAGAACCAAAAATTCAAAGATATGTGACATCCATCAACCCGCACTCAGCCCGTGTAGCAGATTACTCCCATTTCCTCTCCTAGAGAGGAGGCCTGAGTTTCAGAGGCAGTGGGAACATTAAAAAGCTGATTATGCTTTATGCTTATGCTATCGGAATCATACACAATGAAATACATAGTGAAGGGTACTATCAATTTGATTATCGTTTGTTTTCAAAATTACCCTTTTTTATTTAGCTGCGTATACCAAAGATCTTTCGTAAATATTTATAGGCCAAATGCAGTATCAACGAGCTATTTGATGAACGAATGGTCGTAAAAGGGCATTGTATTGGTTATTAAGCGATCGTGAGTGTTAATTGGGGCATCCCCGACTAACGTGCAACATCAATTATGGCACACAACGAGGGTATTACACCTTTATGCTAGGCGACAATATTTGTATTACATTATACGTAACATCGTTAGTGTTTTGTGTATTAATTACGTCGATTAGGGAGGTTAATTAAGTTTTAAATGCGGCTAATACCTATTTAGTTTAGAACGTAATTGTTTAGTCGGTTTTTGGCCTGAAAGTTGATAATTTCAGTTTTGTAGTAAAATGTTTTTGTTGTATATTAATTAAACACTTTGAATGTGGCATTCATTTTTGTATTATTTCTATTCTTGCATTTGGGACCTTGTTTCAAAAGTATAATTATGATGACAAGTGGCTTATTTAGGCCGCATAACGTTTAAGAAACTTATAGCCTTTTTTTGGTTAAGTGGGGTACGAGGTCAAAATGACCTCGTATAAAAGTAGATACACTACTGCTTTGTCTTTTAATAAGGCATCATAGGTATTCTTTTTTCTTTTCTAAACTAAACCAAATTGAATTTATGGCTTCCGCACGGCAGAAAAGACTATGTTTTTTCTTAGCCGCACCGCAAAGAAGACAAGTACGAGGTGTATTAGACCTCGAACCGCTCTGAACGTGTTAAAGATTCTAGAGATAGTTTACTACAAAATACGGAAATTTTTATACATAAAGATAAGAAAATGAGGGAACTTACCAATTTCCTTTCGAGGTCCTGACACAGCAAATACGTGTAGTTCCTTGTCATGCTCAAGTGTGCTTCAATTATTTTGCAACAACACTATTTCATATTGTCTGTATCAACCTACATCATCTTTCCATCTAGTCGTCCTATTGTCACGCGCGCCTGAAAGCTCACTTGATTTACGATGACTGTTTGTTCCCCGTGCTGGGGGAGGTTTTCGCAATAACACTGCAGCCTACCTTTCATACATGCGTCGTGAATACCGCTTACGCTTGATAACTAATTAATCACTAGCTTAGCGAGCGTGATTTCCTGCGGGAATGAAAAATGCTGTCACGATAAAAGTGAGAAGGGTCTAGCACCGCCACTAGCTGTCGCCGGCCGCTGCACGGTTCTAACTATAAGTTTAGAAGCACAGGCGATTGTAATCTGGAATGAGAGGACGACGATGCTTTGTAGTTTTTAGAGCTATCCTTAAACTAACCAGAAAACTACTTTTGATAAATGAACCTTTTATAGAGCTTTGATAATCTGACAATAAAGACGTCATTTGGATCTCTGGCGATATATAGAATACTTAACGAAACAATTACTGGCAAAAAATAATGCATTTGTTATTGATTCTTTCTTTCTGACTTTTTAATTCATGAATCCCCAAGCGACCACCGGTGGCCGCGCATCTATTGTCTTACTATTGTGTCTCTAATTGACGGTATCTGAAGGGTTAATGCTGTTTTTCATGCATTTTAGATCGGTATATTTAAAACTAGCGACTCGTTCCGGCTTCGCACGGGCAATAAATATAGCCTATGTTACTTAGAGTGACTGTAGCTTTCCAATGGTGAAAGAATTTTTGGTTAAATCGGCACAGTCGTGTTAGAGTTTATTCATTACAAACATACACACAAAAATACAAATTTTCCCTCTTTATAATATTACTGTAGATTGGGCTACGATGAAAAAAAATGTCATTACTACGAAATTTTCCATAAAGGTCTAAAACACTCTACCACGACAAATTTTTAAGTTTTTTTTTTCATTGCAATTATGAGATTTGGAGTGTATTGGAAAGGATTGATATCGTATCGAGTAATTCTAATATTATAAGAAAAAATGGTTGGCAGTGAGTGACATCGTCTAGTTTAATCAGATATAGGGCTGATACTCTTGGGTCCATTGCACGTATCTCTCTATCTGGATCGTCGATTACCGCTCCGTCTTCCGATTCGTATCGCCATACTGGATCTTTGTGCCGCCGTATCTGTGTCGCGGAACACTTTAAACTACTTATGATTCTACGTTATAAAGGCCTAGAAAAATTGTATGGGATAGATGGCATATGGTGAATTTCACTTTTTGACATGTCATTATCCCAAATAGACTGTCACTTTGTTTCCCTAAAGCCTATTAGAACTGCTTAAATTTTTTTTTCATGATCTTATAACTGACTTTTTAAATCGAGCAGTAATGAATAAGAAATTCGTTGACTTTGTGTTCCAGGAGACTTATCGACGTTGGGCGTGCAGTACAATGGTGCCACTGTGGGTGGAAGAAGGGGCAGAAGAGGGCAGCGAAGAGGGGGGCAGGTCGCGGCGCGCGCCTGCCGAGCACGCGGCGCGCTGGCACGCGCGGCACCTGGAGCGCGTGGGGCACCTGGACCGGCGGCGCGGCGGCGCGGGCGGCGTCGTGGGCCGCTGGGTGCGCGCCGCCGCCGCGGGCCCCGGCCGGCCCATCGTCCGCCTCAAGCCTTGCCTTTCCGTCTGCCAGCTCGTCGAGCAACACTGCCCCTACTTCCTGCCGGCGGATCGCGCGCCTGCATACCCCACACAGTACGCAGGCGAGCCAACGTTCCTATGTCTCGGTGAGTTTTTATTATCTGGCTATCTTCTTCGCTTCGCTCTTTACACTACGGTCGTGATTGCGATGAACTTTGTCTTACTGTCCCCGCACAAGGACCACAAAAAAACGCCACTTCAAACTTCTTTTTGAGGCGGACTTTTTTTGTGGCTCCTGTTCGGCGGTGCAGCCACAAAAAAGCGCTTGAAGCGGCTTCAAGCTCCTCCGGACACACCGGTGTCGCGCGCTTCAGTAGTTTTTTGCTGCGGCTTTTAGCATTTTTTTTTTATTTTTGTGGCCGCTTCTAGCATTTTTTTGTAGCGGGGTATTTTTGAGGCCCGTGTGCGGGGACAGTTATTGGTCGACTCATGATCTCCCTCGATCAGTGGCAGTTTGGGCATATCCATCACATCCAAGCCTCCAACTTAGGAATTTTATTTAATTGGTCCACTTCACCTTGCCTTTTTTATAATAAATATCCATATTTCCTTTTAATTATGCCTAGCTCTTTATAATTTTTATGACGACTTCAGTAAAACCATTTGACAGTTATCGAATTTCAGGTTGCTTGTGATGGTTCTGGCCTATAAGTCCGTACCTAGTGTACCTTTCTATTATATTTATGTACATAGTTAGGTTTTAGTCTAAATAGTTTAGTTCATTTTTAAGTTTTTTTTTATGTATAAATGTGTAGGTACCTATTTACTACATTTTAAATCCCATTTTTTTTTTATAAATCATCTGTTCGTATGATTAATACTAAAAATACTTAAAAAATCATGTTATTATGTTACCCCCAAATACTAATCTTTCCAGATATCTACGACGCGCAAGTAAGTACTACTGTAGATGTAAGAGGTGCATACAGTCTAGTCACTGTTGTTTAGGAACAGTTTTATTTGATGGATTTTTTTACACAATATTGCCGACACTGTGTTTTACTCTTTAGTTTACCTTGTTTATGATTGTACAATAAGATATCAATACTTTAAATTTTTAATTAATTCATAAACAAAACAGTCGTAACAAATAAAATTATCGGAAATGGAGAATTTCACGAGATGAACATGTAATAAAATTTTCGTAAAGCTTCAGGATATTTGTGTGAAATTCACGAGTGTTCTGCACACTCGAATACGTTGCATGATCAACGGAGTTCAAGATTAGGCGCAATTAGCCTTCCACTATGGCTTGGCCGCAGTTCAAAACGATAGAGCACAAAGCAAACGCTACCTCTGGCGAGTTGCACGCTACTTTATTTTTCTTTGTGCACGTAGAAGTCTTTGTCTCTGACCAATTGTTGCTTTGCACTTTTCTGTTTAACTTTCCTTTCACTTTAAATTCTGGTATCAGTTTGGGAATCTAAGTTCATTTATTTGTCTCCTTGTGAACTAAATTCAACGATTGTATAAGAAACGATGAAAGTTGTATATGTTAATAATGATGTAACAGTAAGACACAGTTCATCTAATACAGCTCGACGACTGATTTCAGACCCGCGCATCCCGGAGACGGGTGCGCAGGCGAACAAGTCCAACTACGGTCGGGACGAGTGCTGCTACTGGTATTGCGAGGGGCGCCTGTGCTACCGCTGCGAGCTGCGGCTGAGCGAGGCGCCGCGGCCCGACGCGGAGCGCTGCCCAGCCGTGGAGGAGCGCGGCGCCGGCTGCTCCGTGCCGTACGCGGCGGCCGGCGCCGCTCGCCCGCGGTCGCACGCGCTCCTGGCGCTCCTGCTACTCGGGTTGGCCGCACTCGCACGGACCCACTGGACCGCCCCCACTCGTTTAGTGAAAGTGCGCGATTCGAGGTTATAGTTTTACGTTCACGTGCGTCGCATCCGCGCGTCCCACGATCGCCGCCAGCGATCGGAACCTCTGTTAGTGCAGAACTTATAATAATAAATAGCGTGCGGTTACGAGAGGGACGGGGGACGCGAGCCGCGGCGACCACCGCGCCGCCCGCACAACACACTCTAAGTTAATATTTGTGTCCGCTCGTTGGTTACACCCGAAACATGAAAACACCAAATGTTCACTCATGAATTAATTTATGCATTTATCTCGTAAGCGCTGTTTGCCGATGTTCCGGCCAATATGTTAATATTTTTGGCACAATTTGTAAACAAAGATACATGTTTTGCGTTAAGCGAAGATGCTGCGTATATTTTACATAGTGTTTTACAGTTACATTGTTCATAAGGCACACATTTTGAGTTATGTACGTTGATATAGTTTGTGAACCTTCATGGATAAAAGCAATATTTTACACAAAATTGTTAAGAAGCATAACTCCATAAAGGTCACACATAAAGTTTCAATCAATGTACATACATAGGTACATATGTACGAAGCGTACTTTGTCTTAGGTATCGTGTGATGATACTTTTATACTACATTATTATGTAGACCAGACACCTGATGCAATAAAATACTTATATAATACATACGTGCCATAATCGCAAGCTTTGACAGGTTGAGATTCTCAGCATCCTCATTCGCCGTGGGAGAAAGAGTAGGCCTCACGTCTGGAATCTCTGACCGTACCTTAGTTTGTACCTCCGACGCACAAAGTTAACGCGACAAGTTTCGGGAACACGATCCGGACGAGAGAACTCTACTCTTTTGAACATGTGACAATAGGTAGGTATACTCGTACTGGAGGATGGTTTCTTAGAGAGTTATTTTTGTAATGTTGCACTAGTGCAGCGACCGCGAGGCGTCGCGCCGGTGGCAGCGTGTAGCACAGCACAGCGCGGCGCAGCTAGCGCGCACCGCTCGCTGGTGTCTGCGCCGCCGTGCTACCGCGCGCTGCCGCCGCGACGCGTCGCCCGCACGCACGTCAACGCCTAATTAATAGTGATTACATGATTATGTATAAATGAAATAATATAGGATTAATAAAGTAGTTGTTGTTTTGTAAGAAGTCAAATATTATGAATAATGCATATAATGAAAATTATATGTAATATATTCCGTCTTATGATCTAATAACATTTTGGTAATACAGAATGGTTGAAAATGATTTTTATATGAATTGATTTTTAATATATATTATTGTATATGTATATCGTGTCGACTATTGATAATGGTAAATGACCTTCATCGTATTGTTGTTTCAACATTTATAGGTAACAACATTTGTTAGTTTGTTTTATTTTTGAAGAATATTAGAAGAGTATCGTTAAACATTATGTGATGGAAAACATAATTTAATGGTTATTAAGACTTTATTGAATGAACATTTGTTGAGAATATTGCCCTCGGAAGGCATGTAGTTGTTGTATTCAAATAAATGATAATAATATTAAGTAAGTTATTTTTTACGTTTTTATCGTGTGTACATATGTCAAAAACGGTTTGTTGTTTCCACTCCCATACTTAATCGTCGTCACCGAAGGTGCTAAAGGTCTATTAATGCTTCTTAAGACTTGGTTTGTGTCAACTTCAATATGAGCTGATCTGTTTGTCTGTCTGTGTGATGTACGCGGCACCTCGCGGTATACCGCAGCCTCGCTGTCCTGAAGCCACCACACTCATATCAGTCGACGTTTACAAAACTTCGTCTACAACCTATCAACTATGTTCATAGTATTTTCAGGTGAAAATATCCGTTCAGTAAAGAGATCAGCATATAGTCTAGGATATAGGTCGTGTGAGCAAGTCGTGACAATAGATCAGTGAGTCGTTATTGTTTCAGTCGAGTATGTTGTTCGCTCGTGCTCCTCAGTGCCTTCACTCCGCAGCGCACGCGTCCAGCGCTCCGCCACGCCGGCGCCGGCGCCGCGCGCGTGCCCCTGTGCCGGTGCGGCCCGCCTCGCACGGACACCCGCACTTACTGAACGCGCGCAGACCTACCCGTTTGTTTTCGCTGAATGCATCGGTTTGCATCACTCGTTGTATTGCCTTCATCACGTTAATGCTGTGACAGGGAAGGGTAGTGTAGTCTCCATCGCATCGTCATTACATTTGGTAACCGCAGTTGAGAGTAAAATGTTGAAAATCATAGTGTTAGTCTCTTCAAGAGAGTTTATAGTAGGTATTAGAGTTCGAGAGATGTTAACAATAAAAAGTTTGAGATCGATTGTTTGCAAATAATTGACTACAGATATTGTAACACTTAAATTGAAGTTCATGTCGAAAATTAATATGGTTTGGAAAATTCACAAATTTAAATAATTTTTAATTTCATATTTAATCTAAGATCTATCTAGAATATCTTAATAGGGGAAGTTCTGGTAAAACATTTCAGTGAGTCAGGTCTTTATGCACATAAAATTTATTAAAATAAACAGCAACATTTTGCGAGTTGATCGTTGCCCTACTGCGTAGGCGCTCTTTCACGGTATCTACGTGTATCTATCTATATATAAATTAAATTATCAAAATGTCTAAAATTTAGTAATAGAAAATGAATTACTAGAACATAATTAATTGGATCAATTTCGAGCACTCGTTAAAACTTACACATTGGCCGTGCATTTCTTCTTGTGAGTGTTGCCGCTCCACACTATCGATGTCTTCACTTGTTCACTTTGTTAGAGTAGATAGTGAAAGACCAAAAGAGAGGAGTTCGGTTCGGATGTTAAGTACTGTTACTTTGATTAGTCATCTGTTCAATAACGACAATCACCCCTCAGCCCTACAAGGTATGTCGACAATTTGCTACAAATATAATACAACTCACATGTTTTGTCACAAGATTAAAATACCCAATAAACAACACACGAGCGGAACGAATAATATCAATAAAACAGTAACCGTCTGTTCTTGAAATCAGTTTGATCGAGACATCGAAACACCAATAATCCAAAGAAGATATCCTAGCCCGTGACGTGAGACGAGCGGTGACGATCGCTGCACACGCGGCGCGCGGCGCACGCGCACACTGACACACACACACGCACTCTTGCACGCGAACACACACAACGTGCCATTCTCTCTAGGTTTAGTGTAACGGGTGTATTCTTAATATTTCGTTTGACGTTTGGTGATAGTGTATACATTATGTTTTGAAATAATATACGTATGTTTTGATGTACATAAATAAAGTGTAAATGTTTAACGCACAAATAATATGACGACAAGCTGATGTAAAGCAGTGTACGAAAACGTATGTATTTAGCTGTAAAATGTTACTGGAAAGTAAAGATTAGGAAATAATGAACGTAGGAACTTCCATGCTCCGTCTGCTGCCGAGATCTCGTCCGTTTGTCCGCCATATCGTGGTTCCCTCGCCGAAGTTCCGTTGTACTCCACTCTGTCCTCGTTTGCCAGTTCAGTGCTCGCTGCCGCTCAGGCAGTGAACCATACCTCAAGTCCATTTCCATGTAAATTACTCGATAATCAGGAATTAACTAGTCGTACTGTTGTATGTTAAGTCCCTCACGTTAGGTTGCGCGGCAACTCAGTTGACTGTCACACACACGCACAAAACAAACAGAAGTATAGGCTTTCGGGGTCGTCCATCGATGATTAAGCATTTTAAATGTGTATTTACGTACATTATTATTCCCAAAAGTACATATAGTGTAATATGTAAGCAGAACACCAAATCGTAGCCTTTACATTTTCAGCAGTAATTCACAAAATAGTAAGTAATAAACAAATCAATGTACGGTACGTTCAACGTTATTTCAATCGCTGTGATATGTACTTAAAAACATATAACAATGTTATTCAGTCAGTACTAATAAGTACATATGTATTCATGGTCGTTTGATGAAATGTTTCCGTAATGGTGATGTTAAAATATTTTATACAACTTATGATTATTTTCGATGACTGCCAGTAGCTGTCACTATGCTTAGGGGTATTAAAAGTAAGATACGGCTCGGCTGTGGTATTAGAGTAAATCAGTAAATATAGACATCTTATTAAAGGAAGTGATTTTACTTCATAGCTTTGATGTGAGTGGAGTTTTGAACTTTGAGTTAACTAAACTAAACTGAGAAATGTATTGGAGTGAGAACAAAGCAACTAAGTCGAGAGTAAAGGCAAGGAATAATAATAATAATATATTTATTATAATACCACATCCGAATCTTAAGAAACAACGAATATGATTGACGTTCGAAGATTTTGTAATACATGATATCGATTTCATTTACTTTGTATTAGTGCAGTAAAAAAAATGTCGAGGAATACGGATTTTTAAGTTTCTATATTGTATATTAAGAACCGGACATAGACAATCAGATTTATAGAATAATGGAGGTTTTGGTTTGTGTTGACACAGTCTGATATTGTGCGGATCCTCTGAAGAAGTATTGTGATTGAGATCGGGTGACGTTGCTGTCGCCGACCGCAGTGACACGATACGATATGGCCTTCAATTGTCTAGGCAGGAGTTAAGTAAATTAAGACACATTTGAAAATGTATCAAGTCTTATGAAGTTATAGTGTATCAATACATAATACATATAAATAGATTTAACAATTTGTACGTTATTTTAAACTGAAGTTTCATAAGTAAGCGATTCATGTTTCAACCCCGAAAGTTTCTCTTTAGAGTATCATTGTCTACATTAAAAGTTACTTTTATAATTCATTAAATCGAGTTTGTTTACTTTACAAATACGTAGATAAATCAAAGTCATGGGATTTATTAGTAAAATAATATATTAAATATATTATACGGGCAGTTTTTAAGGTACACGAGTAGGCAGATAACATGACGAATGTCCATGCTTTAATTGTTTTTATTTAATTTACATACAATAACAAGCATAAAGTCAATTAAGTAAGTAATTTTGTGGATTGTAACATCCGTAATATGGGTGTGAACAGCCAACTACTAAGACTATTAAAATCGTGCGAGCACTTTGTGTATGAAATATGTGTAATGAAGAACTATTTCTAGGTTTAATATTGTCCCCGATCATTAAATACGGTATATTTACTAAACTGGTACTTTCTGAAAGTCCAATGTCAATTTTAATAAGCTAGCTTTCAACTATTCGTTGTTGAAATATAGTAATGATTTTTGTAAAAATTTCTGTTTTAATGAATATATTTGCATTTAGTTTCCAAAAAAAGCTCTAGCAAATAGAATCACGTCTGTTATTCGCGGAAGGTAGTTAATATTGCAGAGCACGGCGTTTTAACTTTAGGTCGAAACAGCAGACTCTCGCGCGATCACATAAAAAAGTGCTCCGTTGTGGTGACCCGCTCGGGCAACCGTCGCAGGGAGCCCAGGGGCCCCGCGCCACCGTTTTGCTACGTAATAAATATTAAGTCCACCGACACGACTACATGCAAACCGTTAAAGTTGATCTAGCGATACTGCGCAGGTAATAATCTGGTTTTTGCGACGGGGACCGCCACTTGCGACACACGCGCTTTATCATGTGTCCGCTTAACGCAGTTTCGGCACTTTGTGTGCTTGTCCAAGTAAGTTCGCCGCAATATTTTGACAAGGAAAGCTTTAAGTTTACTCACGAACTTAGAAAGCGCTTTAACTTAACTTGATCTCCAAGATTTTAAATGGGAATACCATTCAAATGACTATGCTCCTCTCAATAAAATAAAAAGTGAATACAGGAATGGTTAAATAGTTTTCATTAAGTATTATTCTGAAAGGAATATTATGCAAAAAGTTTAATGTGTTCTGTCAATAATAGCTGTCGACTCGTGTACTTCCACCAGATTGTTACTAGAGACGTCTCACGTCTGTATTTAATACACGTTGAGGAACAGGGCGGGTCTTGTGCTGTCGAGGGGTGCGGGGGGTGCGGGGGGGGGGGTGCCTGCGATCTATCTACTTATTTGTCCCATTGAGAGGTCTGTTCATATTAGTATAAATATAATGAATGTCATTAGTGTTATTTCCATTAAAAGTAAATGTTTTGTGTTAATTTGATAGCGTTACGTTGGCTCTAGGTGAGACTTGTAGCCGTTCAGCTGACTGTACCGTTTAGTTACACTTTGAGTACGTTTTGTACTGTTTACACTGAACGTGTGGTTGCGTGTTCGTCTTTAGTTCTAAAGTGTTCTGTACAGAATTGCATTGGTCTCATTTATTCCTGATAAGTTCTAGATCATATAAATATATGTATGATTATGAGGACTTTAAAAGCACTTGGTATACCGAAGTTGAATGTTTATGTTTAATATCGTTTTGATAACTATGTAGTTAGGATTGCACTGTTGATGAAAAGTACATTAAAATAATGGTCGATCTGTCATCAGGACTGCTTAAACATAATTTTAATCTCTATAAATAATATCATTAAATTGCCTAATTCATAGTGAGAAAGGTAGTGTAGACTAAAATCTTAACTCATAATGATAACAAGGGTAAGCACGTGGAGGGCTCGCTGGCGCGGGCGCGTCGCGGCGCCTCCCTCACACGCGGGCTCAGATATATTGATATGATCTAGGATGTGTTTGTAGGTGTTTCTCGAGTAGTGATCGTGTAATAAGTCTTATGTTACGCCTTCTAAATGATTATAAACTGTTAGTGTGCGACGGGGGCTCGCCTGCTACGCGCGCTACGTCGTAGCCCGTAGCGAGCTCGTAGCGCGCGTAGCACCGCGCAGTCGTGCGGCCGCGCCACCGTCGCACGTAGACATCGTTCGACACTCGAAGTAAGATTAATCACGTTCGAATAATCGTAGACAGATTTTGAAATTTAATATTATTTGCATTTTCCTAAGAGTTAGAACGATTGAGACAGTAGGTCGCACGACCGTGTTATGATGAATTGTGAAGATGTTTATTAAAAAAATGCGTTTATGAAAATGGAATAAAAACGAAAAATATTGTCATATTTAAAACTGTAATTAATAACTTAAGAAGAATTATTGGGAAAACAGAAAAACGTTAAATAAACCGATTAAAAATACAAACGCGAGTATTATTTTCCCAGGGATGTAAGGATAAAAATGAAAAGCATGAATGTGGTCTCTTTAAATATTTTAATATAAAAATCGTCGCTTACGTCAATATCACACACGAGCTTACATCATCTATTTATCTTAAGTATAAAAACTATGACTTCGCATTAAATTATCGTTCTCGCAGTATAAAAAAGGCGCACTCGTCATCACAGCAGCGCATTCGCTATACACAATATACCGAACGCGTCCAGGCACACAGCACACCATCACAGTCAGTGCCGCGGTCCGCGCGGCGGGGGCCTGGGGCCCGGGGGGCCTTGGGGCCGGGGGGCTCGGGGCCCTGGGGGGCGGGAGGGCGCTAGGCGCGCGGGTGCGTCACCAGCGCCACGAGCGAGGCCAGCGCCGCCAGCGCCAGCGGCGTCAACAGGACGCGCGCGCTCGCTGCGCTGTGCCCGCTGTTTCCGCCAGAATCCGACCCATCTGCACATACAACACAACATGCTTTACACGAACTATAACTTTTTATGGAGACGGCAACTTCTCCCAGCCACTTGACCATAAAACCAGGTATGAATACATAGTATTTAATAAAAACATCATCTGGAACTCAACGTTGAGGCCTGGCTAGGAGAAGAGGACGTGCCCACATCAGATCATGTTATCGTGCTTCAGTGCACTGTGAGGTTTAACAACTTTACATAAAATGACAACTTAATAAATTAGTGCCTTGAACATAATTATAGCAAAACGATAACACAAAATGTAAAATGTGCGAATTTTAAATACTGTGAATTCCATTTCTATTGAATTTAAAAAAAAAATACACGTCATTACATTTTGAACTTTATGTCAATGACATAAAAGTTACTTGACAGTTGGCACTCGTTTATAGAATCTAGCTTTAAAAAAATGTAGTCTACCACTGCAAAAACAAAAGAAGAAATGGAGTTGACAGTACGAAATCATAATGAAATTAAAATAAACCTACAGATGCGGATGAGTGAAGACGCGGCGGAGGGGTGAAAGCCTCCTATTAAACGTCGGCTCGGGGCCGCGAGAGAACCTCATGTTACAGTCTAGCGCCTGAAGACTGAACGCTCACCACTGAAACATCAACTCGTCTTTAGCAACATCAGTTTAGTTCCCCGACACCGCTACCGTATGTGCAACTACCTCTAACTACTACACCATCTTATTTACATGGTATTTTCCTTTAATGCCTTCGTTTTTCAACTCAATACTGTTCATGAAATCTCTACATTTTCTTATATTATTTCGTTTACAATTGAATGCTATTTTGTCTACAATTTTGTATTTATTTGTATTTGCTAACAAAATTATAAAAAGAGTAGATATGGGTTGAATAGGTTATATATTGGTTTAATTAAGACGATATTATCATACCCTAAACCTGCCCCCCTAGCCAAGTTACAACCGTTTCGAATCGAATTCCGTTCTCCAATCGGTAACGCGCAAGGTGTCAGCAATTGTAGAAAACGACAAGATGGTAGCCATGTTGACGCGCCTGAGTTGGCCGCTCGTTCTACAATGTAGTTTTATATAACAAAGGATGTAGCGTTGAACATTGTAGAAACGATAACAAATTCATTCTATCATTTTGAACGATGTGAACTTGGCTACGAATTTTCTATTCGTTTGTTCTGACCACGTGACTTAGCGCTGAGTCCCATACATTTGATTAGTTTTGTTTTTACTTGGTTAGGGGTGCTGCCCCCACCCCCCCTCAGCCAAGTTGCTAATCTGCAATAGTTAACGCTAGTAGAAAGCTTCAAATGTACGGGAATGACGCTCAGTCACGTGGTCAGAACAAAAGAATTGGCGGCAAGGTCAACTCGAAGCGTTCGACGCAAGCGAAACTGTTGTAACTTGGCTAGAGGGGCAGATCTAGCAAAACAGCTTTGTAGTCTGGCAGTAATCTCGGATCCTTAATGTTATATCTAATTCAAAGTATAAAATTATTGTTAAGTGTATTTATATTGTTTAATGTACAATGGGATAAAAACCCCCAAACTAATAATAAAGAATTTAAAAAATAGGAACGTAATACGGACAACATTTTTGATGGTTTAACCGTGTTACATGATTATAATGAAATTTAACTTGTTCGACCGCGAAATAAATAAACAAAAAAGAAAAAATATCTCTCAAATCTGTGTAAACGATTTCATGAACAATATTTATGTAAATTGACGAAAAACATGATTTTATATTCGACTGTACACATGCATTCAAACTAATTCTACACAAAGAATTACTAACGTTCTCTTGAAAAGTTTTCCAAGAGCCGTTTTACCGTAGAACCACTAACTTCTACATCCGGTTGTCTACCGGTTTTATTTTATCAAATAAATCTACTTCAATGTTAAATAGTCAGCTCGCTTAAGTATAGTGAGTCAGAGTCATGCCTCACGATTGTTAGTCACAAAACTAATCTATTAAAATATATGGACATGGACATTTATGTCAACAATAATAATTACAATCCGTATTTATTCTTCATGCAGCTGTTATATTTTTTTGTCATCTGTATGACGAATACAGAAACACTAAGTAACCACTGATTTTTTTAAATATTAGTGTTTAGGTTGTGTTTTTCTTTTTCAATACTTTAATAGTTTTGTAATTGCTACTGTGTACAATGAATTGTATTTTTTTTTCACACTATTGCTATAGATATGTAGGGTGACTGACAATTAGTTTACGATATTTAAACATGTGATTGTGCTCATGATAACAAACAATTTTTAATATAAGAGCAAAGCTGAAAGCGCGAAAAAATATCAGCTGTTAAAAAAAATGTACTGAACAGCTGATTTTTTTTCGCGATTTCTGGTTTGTTCTCATAGTAAAAGTTGTTGGTTATCATGAGCACAAACACGGGTTTAAATATCGTGCACTAATTACCAGTCACCCTGTATATGCGCCAGCTTTATATTTAGTGATATTCAAATTAAAAATATGTGATACACAGTGCTCATAAACCAATTCAAACGTGTTTCATTCTGTTGAAAGTAGTTCAAAAACTTTATCTTACACAGAAACTGATCTTCGCCGATTTCATGAAAATAAACGCTGCAATCACTAAAGGTTCAAAACGACTACGTTTATTCTACGCTTGGAAACCCCTGGAAACCGATTATTTAAAATTTAAACAAATTAACTACGTAGTTCACCTATCACCATAATAGTTCTAATATACTTATTGTAATGTTAGTTCCGAAACCACAGTAAAAGTTTACCTATATCCCGAAAACCTGATAGTTTAGATAAGTTATTGAATGAACCGAAACCATGATATCCTAGGTAGATAAATACTTCAGTCTGCCAAGAACTAGGAAATAACCTAAAACACTTTTTTAATTTTATTTTAAACTATTGTTTATAAGTGATCCCACCTGATGGTAAGCAGAGATGCTACTTGGCTATACCGCCCGCCGACTAAAGGATTTATCTACCTAGAGCGTTGATTACTTAAAAATAAAGTAAGTTTGAGTAAGCGAAGCGTTATAAGAACGAGCATTATTACCGCCAACTTATCGTAAGCGACATCCTTTTGAAAATGCAAACTTAGGAACTAAATCATAGCCTACATTCGATATAAGATTTAAAATGCATTTTTATAAGGATATCGCTTACGATAAGTCGGTAGTAAGGGCTCGATGATATACTGAGCTGTATAAGCCGGCGTGATGCCTCCACCACACGCAAGCAGTAACTACCATGCTAAACATTCAAGTGAAATGAAGGAAACGTACAATCAGCGCGCGACAACCTCGCCGGTACTAAAATCACCGCTTATTTTCTATAATCTCACTGGTATTCTTATATTGTATGTAACTAATTGAGTCTTTGTTCTTTATATAATTTCTCTATGTACAATATTCAGGAACACTCCACCGAGGCTATTTCCTGAACCAGAAGAAGGATCTGGGAGCGGATGATTTTACACCTAGAAACAAAACACACACAGACATGGACACGTGAACACGCCCCAGCCACCGGCGTCTAGTTGATATTACAACACGGTGACTGATTGTTGTTGTGACGTTACAACCAAGTGATTAAAACATTTAAAGATTTGGTGCAAACACTGAACAAATAATTGTGAAAAGTTAAATCAATATAAATTTAGGACCTCTTATTTGCCGGACCGATGAGTGTTATAATTGTCAAATATGATAAAAAAACTTCCTTTCAAAATAGCTCAAAGAAAAATATACGACTTCGGGATATTTTATTGTATAATATGATAAACTGTGTTCTGAAACAGGAACCCTTAACCATAATCGATTCGGCAAATATTGTCCATTATAAAAAGTGTAAAAAATCTAAATCCGGTTTACTTTTGGTGCTAGTGCTAATAAATTAACTGTGCTTGCATTGCAAAGTGAAACTAAATTATATTTTTCACCGGAAACATTGAACAATTCAACTGCGTTGTAAAAACTACGGCAAACAAAGTGCATAGAGTGGTAAACTATTTTTTTTTTTTAAGTTTGCCACAATTTTTATCAACGGCAGGTAGGTTCGGATGCGCCCAGAAGCCGCGAAGTCGTCGAGGTCGGACCGGCCACCGTCAGCCACTGCAGTCATCCCAAAAGCCACCATACAGGCTATAGCTCCCAGTTTTATTAGTAGGAAACAAAGCTGACTGGATCATCGAACCAGTAACAGGATTAGTTGCTTTCCATACAAATTAGCATTTATTAAAGCTGAAAATTTGTTAGTTTCTACTTAGTAAATCGGTTAGCAAATGGAAAATCAAATTAATGTTATTGAGTTATTACATGAAAACCGTTACCGAAATTTTATAATATATATAATATATAGGTTACCAAAAATTATATTGATTAAATTGTAATAATATCAATAAAGAAGGAGGTATTGATTAACAATTCAGTTGGTTCTATAACAACATACAATAATTACTGGACAACAGATTACGAGAAGGCTTACAAAACAACTAATAGACAGACATCGACATATAGACACAAAGGCAAACATGGAAACAGTGGAGTTGACGAGTGGTTCGTCTGTACCGTCATTTGTTATTGTGTTGGTCAACTCTCTTTATCAGTCAGGGGAGCTTCATTTTAATTAAGGTCATTGTGTTGTTCCCCACTGAGCGGCTATTTCAAATTGAAACAATCATTTCACAGTACCCTTAGTTCAAAACAGCAATGTCAAAACATAGACATTTTTTAATCAAGTTACATTTGACGCCGTGAGTTCTTTCCAACCACTATTCAAAGAAGGGACTTACCGCCATAATTATGGCGTGGTACCAAGTCGTATTTTGAAGCTGTTACAAATATGAAGTAATGTATTATGAACATGGAGACTCATGATTTCATTGAGACTCATGAGAGACTCATGGTTTCATTGGCCTCGCGTTGAAGTCTTTTGTTGCCTCAATTTTTTTAATGTAAATGATTGAAAATGATATCTGGTTACCATTGAATTAAAAACCAAAGCTCTAAGATCGTTCTAAGAGATCTTAGTCATTCGCACAAAGTGTGCTTTCGTCTGCGACAAGCTTTCAAAGCATCATCGTCTTTAGTGTATAGTCACGTCATTGTTGGGTCATGTAGTGACGTCATGGTCGCGCGGTCTGGGTGTCCGCCTACCTGCGTCGAACTGAATGTCGCCGACGTCGTCGTCAGCGTCGAAGCTGATGTCGGAGAGGCGCGCGTTACCTCCCACGGTGCCGCGCGGTGCACTGCTGCAGCCGAGCCACCAGAAGGCTGTCGACCGCGGGAACGCTGGGTTGTCTGAGTCCACCTGAACATTACAAACAAGTATTAATTATTATTATTATAAATTAAGAAAGGAAGGGAACAGGCAATTAGTGACTGAAATAACCAGCAAGGGTCAAAGGTATACACAGTGGCACAACTTTTCATATGAAATTACTAATTTTATTATCTTAGTTACATATATTACAGCTTTTTGGTTTGGTTACTTCATACCATATTTCATGAAACGAAGCTTCAGAGTATTCATCCTTCCATACTATAAATGTGAAAGTAACTCTGTCTGTTACATTTCTTATAAATCCTCATTCACCAAATAGCTTTAGATACTTACACTAAACGTTCTATCATTAAACCGCCAGTACGATCCTCCCTTGAAGAAGTATGTATATCCATTGGTGTACTGTAGTGCAGCATCAATGCTGTCAGGAATGCCTTCCCAGTTGGACAAGGGTTTGGGATAAGTGGCCTTGACGGGCGGCCTCTGCGACGGGTCGAAACGCCAGAACTTCGAGCCTTTGTAGAAGTAGATCTTGCCGTTGCCTGACCAGACTAGAGCAGCGTCCAGGTTGTCTGGGATACCGGTGAAACCTGAACCAAGAAGTTAGATATGAGCAAAATTTATTTAAGTACTCCTATTCGAAAATATCGCTGTTTATTTATAAAGAAAATTTCAGCTTATATCGGCCGAGTCATTGAATTGTAGGTACCTTCTACTTTTTATCATACTATTAATGACTCCTGTGCCATGGGTTCATTCACAAACATATAAACGCGCATACACAAGACACCCAGTTAACTGTAGGCCAAACAAATATTTGTTCCGTGCGGGAATAGAACCCGCGACACGTAGCGCAGCAGCCAATCGCTCAACCAATTCGCCAACTGTGCCGTCAAAGTTATCCCAAGATTACGTAATATAGGCAAAAAAAGCATACCTTCACTGATGTCTTTAGGATATTCCCCATCAACCTTCTGTCCGTTGTACCTCCAGTACTTCGATCCCTTGAAGAAGTAAGTCTTGCCGTTTTTGTAAGTGAATGCGGCGTCGATGTTGCCGGGCAGGCCGGGCCAGGCGCGGGAGATCAGGCGAGGGTAGCCGGACGCGACGCCGTCCTCGGTCAGGCGCCAGTAGTGCTCGCCTGGAAACATAATGAAGAAAGGTTTAGTCAATATTTCAGATAATCGAACCGAAATTCTTTACTATGAGGTAATTGCCACGAACGATGCCGATATCTTAAGGTGCAAGCTTCGGCCCCTTTTCTCGCTCTTGTTGGAGCGAGAGGGAGTATCAGACTTTTACTAGTAAAAGTCTGATACTCCCTAATGTTCCTTCATATGCCCGCATTCTACAGCCATGGTAACTCGAACAATTCCGCAGTGTCTATAGACTCTAAACATGGCATCGTTGGCAAAAAAAAAAATGTACAATCCATAAAACTTCGAAAAAATTACACCACGTTTAGGTTTACCTAAATAGTTTTTTTCTCTCAGACAAAAGAGCTATTTACATGAGAATACAAGATAATCTAATTAACTTATTCTAAGGTCACCGTCAAGTTTAATTTTCATACCTTTGAATATGAAAGTGCCGCCGTCCGCAGAGTTGAAGATGGTGTCGAACTTGGGGTCGCCGCAGAGCGCGGGGTCTTCAGCGGAGGGTTGCGGCGTGGTGGCGCGGGGCACTGACGGGGCGGCAGGAATTGGGCCTCCGATGTCCGTCTGAGACTTGTGGCCGTAAAGAGCCTGGGGCGAGGTAAAATGTTAAGAGTGTGTTTAGATTTGAAGGGATACGTTAAATTCTTTCATTGTCGTTCGGCGTTTTTGAAGTGGAGTAAATTCTATAATGGCGTCGTTTTGTTAGCTGGACTACCAACTTGATGCAAAAGTTAACTTCACTTTTTTTGACTGACCGATATTTTGATAGTTCTAAAAGTGCATGTAAATGGTCTATCCTTACTAATATTATAAAAGCGAAAGTGAGTTAGTTTGTTACGTCTTCACGCCTAAATAGCAAAACCGATTTTGATGAAACTTGGTACGCGGATAGACCATGTCCTGGGATGTTCCCTTGGGATAATTTTCTGCTATCACGCGGGCGAAGCCGCTGGGAGCAGCTAGTTTGAAATAAATGATTCTGGTTTCTGATTTCACGGAGTTCGATGTGACGTACGGTATATGGCAGTGTATCCTTTTGGAAAAATAACTTGTAATGTGAAAAGTACTTTTTATGATGGGAAAGCTTCTAAAACTAAATATTTACCTGAATTCCTTGGATGTCATCCTGGTCGAGCTGGAAGGCGGGGTCGTATCCTCTATAGAAGGGAGCCATGAGCGCTGAGCGCACATCACTGTGGGACAACCCTAGTGAGTGACCAAATTCGTGCGCCGCGACCTGTCAATGAGATATTTTATTAATTAAATCCAGAATTTGGTATTCGACCTATCGATTTTCATTTTTAAGAGTTTCTATTACCTTCTTATTTGATCAGATCATTATCATTCAATTACATAAATAGATTTACAAAAAAAATCTTTAGATTAGTCAAGTATCAAGCCGAATTACATCTGGCAATGATTCCATAATTACCTGGAAAAGATTGGTTCCCCTCTTCGAGTTGATGGACCACATCTCCGCGTCATCAAAGTGAGCGTCGCCTCCGTACACCTGAACAAACGAGCCAATGAGGAAAATCAACATCATTACTGATGAATCAATAATTGTCATATTGTTATAAAACCTTAGCCAGCCGCACGTACAATTCTCAGTAGGTAATTACAGTGATTGATTCTGCAATACCTACTTTAATTTTATTGGAAGAAGAGCGGTGTCTATGTGAGATAAAGAGATGTCTATGCTATTCTACTGCTTTTCCTATTTCCTTTTTTAAATATACACTTGCCAATTATGCCATCACATTAATATTATAAAGACGAAAGCTTGTGAGTTTGTCTGTATGTTTGTTGTTTCTTCACTCTCTGACGGCTGAACAGATTTCAACGAAATGGTACACGGGTATACTATCCTAAGATAATGTATTTTTAATCCCAGGAGTTTGTTCCCTTGCGATGATTTCCTACTATCTCGCAATCGTAGCAGCAACTAGTTATATATGTTTCACGATCAGACCAGCTAAATATACATTTTTTTTTATTATAAATAGGCTTGCATTTGACCAACATCTCACCTGATGGTAAGCGAGAAGAGTCAATTTTGTATTGACTAAAACCTATCCTGTTTCTTCAGTTGCGCTTTACTTTAAGAGCCGTAGGGACCCTTGCGAACTAACCAGCCATTCGACCTCTTTTATTAACAAATCATTTCAATGGATATATATCCTGTCAAGCGAGACTAGGCTACCTAAATGCGGCTTGTTCTAATAACACAGATACACGCACAGCAACAGTCCACATGATTACTTGTGTCAACTAAGTTTAAAAAAAAAATGGATAAACGAAATCTAACGTTTACTTTTCATATTGAGGCTCTGTCGCGTGAGTCTAAGTCTGTCAGTAAACCGAGACGGTATTAACATGTTCTAACTATACAAATATTTTACTTCTTTCACCGTAATTTATGCAAACAGACTAAAAAGAAAAGTCTGTAGTCCGTACAGTCAGTATACAGCAGCTCGGAAACATAATGAATGGAATAACAATAAAATGGTTAGACTACATTGTCGTAAACAGAACAAATATAATAATTTGTTTCACACAATAAAACGTTTTATTATCCCATTATCGGTACAAAGGAACTTTCACTATTTAGGCGACCATCTGTAACATCCGTTATTTTTATTTGTAAGAACATAATGGACATACGGCATATACTATGTTGTTGTAAGTTCATGAGTTCGTTCATCTGATAACATGGATGATAATTGCTGGTTGCTAATCCAATCTATTTAACGTGGGCGAGGAGCTTGTGGCTAATTTAATAGCAAACAAAAGATAGCAACGCTTGCCCAAGGCGGTCCCTGGATTGGTGACCAACTTAACATAATGCATCCATCTGCATGATTAAGCCTTAGGTCCCGACTGTCATTTGAAGACCTTTCAAGGTTGTTAGGACTAACCGTTTGGTCCCGACTGTCATTTGAAGACCTTTCAAGGTTGTTAGGACTAACCGTTTGGTCCCGACTGTCATTTGAAGACCTTTCAAGGTTGTTAGGACTAACCGTTTGGTCCCGACTGTCATTTGAAGGTTGTTAGGGTAGAGAAGCCAGGAAATCTGACATCAGTCTTCCCAACGGGTACCGAAGGTAGTCCCTTCATGTAAAATACTGGTAGTTAGCTGCATACAGGTTACATTGGAAGCCGAGTTCAACGTATTTGTAAAGCAGTGATGTAAGCTTTTAAAAAGACAAAATAAGGTAAATAAATTTAACACTGTAACGAATCTTCTACAGAGGTGATGAGACTGAATTTGACATCTTGACTTTCCATGACTTTGTTGTTTGTTAAATTATAAAAAAAAAAACAATTGAACAATAAGTTGAATTTAAATTGAAAGAAAAAAAAACAGCTAGGTCGTCGTCAAACATTTCGTCAGGTACTCTACGATAAGCATCGTCACTTACAACGAAACGAATAAAAAACTATGCTGAACCTATTATAATTCCAATTGTTCATTGCGACACGGCCGGAATAGTAAAATATCATTTGCCTAAATGCTATTTAATGTGGTCACAATAGCTTTGCCCGTTTGAAAAAGGAATAAACCACGGTGTTATTTTGTAAACCATATATTACGGAGCTATAACAATATCTGGAAGCAAGACAATATTTTTAAGATTTGTAAAATACTTACGGGGAAGTAAGCGTGGGCGAGGGTGCCGCCAGGACCGTCGAAAGGATCGCCGTCACCATGCTCTCCCTTTTCGAACCTTTAAGAAAAAGATATAATGTTAGTTTAAAGACTACAGTATTTTGAAAACTTCTTCTTAACGTGTCGATCGCCGCTGATGCTGTCATCCTTACGGGAACAGGTAACATGGCACGTGACGCAAGATGGAAGGTGGGACATAGTCTGCGGAGAGACGCCACACAAACACAGAAGATGGGAGCCGTCCTTGAACCTCCACTTGTGGAGATTTTCTTTGCTACGCCCAAGCTTAGTGCAGAGTCTGTTCAAAGTTTTCCAGGTAGGTCATAGTAACTCGTATTCAAGCGAGAGCCTCTCTGACGGCTCGGAAAGTAATCAACCTAAGTAACACTGCGTCATACGACAAATCGATAACAACGAACATTCTATCCGATCAATGAAAATCGCGAACAAGCAGTAAATTGCATTACTACAAGTAGTTATGTCCAACGCTCAATGACAACCATTCACGCAGTTACGCAACAAAGATTACCCGCGGATTGTGACCAAAAACCTATTATGAGTGATTCAAATAACCCTACGTACAATGCGGCACGGCCACTGGCACGATTTCAATATCTGTGCACAGATCTAAATGATGCACGATGCCGATGCCCGCCACCGCCAACCACTCATTTTATTCTAATTTCGTTTCGCACGAACAGTACTCTAATTTTTGAATAAACTTTCGATTAAACACTTTACACTGCGAAATTGAACAGAAAGTCGCAAAACCAAAATGAAGGATTACTTAAGACCAGAGTTACTTAAGCAACGTTATTTGTAGTTTCAATGTCACCTGTTGAAATTTTTTACCCGTTTAGCCAAATAAATTGTATTAGTAGGTGAAACGGACATACGACACCAACCGTCCATTATTGTTATGTAGACGTTATGCAACTGACAAT
Source organism: Mythimna lalbum (assembly GCA_949319445.1). Lineage (NCBI taxonomy): Eukaryota > Metazoa > Arthropoda > Insecta > Lepidoptera > Noctuidae > Mythimna > Mythimna lalbum. Next base: position 14,162,994 of record OX439346.1, on the reverse strand, counting down.
TCAATCTACGACATACCTTAAATTCATAGTGAAAATAACAATTGTATGTGCCTCTAAGCATTATTGGCAATTGACACGCCATCTAAAATCTTAAACCGATTCCAGCAAATAATGAACTTGCCTTATTTCAATGTGGACTTGTCCGCTCCGTTTCTGCGTGAAGGTAAGGTCTGTGTAGTCGGACCACACTGAGAAGGCTTTGGCAAGTTCAGCATCAACCTCAGCACGGTTCAGTTTCGATGGGTACTTAGAGATCCTGTAAGTGAGGTTCTTGACACGCCATCTTGAACCTAGACAAACAATAATGCATAAATATTTACAAGAAGTTCCCAGAAAAATTATGTTTGTTAAGATTTATCATGATCAAATAAATATTTCATTTAGACAAAGTGATGATTAATAATATTTCAATGAAGGGGCACTCACCCTGCAGCGCGTATCGCTTGGCTCGGCTCTCCCCGAAGCCCACTTTGTCTCGCACACCGCACCTTGGCAGTGACATTACTTTTGTCGTTTCCTCGTCTAGTTCACCTGTAATTGAACATAAACAAATTATATTTAACAACATGCGCTTATCATTTGCGGTTTTAAATCGACATGACTAATGTCATCTTTGTTGTTACACCCATGACAGTTTAGGAGCGTGCGCTAGAACACTTGAATTTCAATTATTATCTCATTTGCATCGTAAAACATTGCGAAGTGTCAAAGGACAAACATAGACTTTTTGTAACGAATGATGACAAGGAAGTAATTACAGAATCACATCGACCAAAACCGCACACGGAAAACGATGAATAATGAGGAACCATGGTCACCCCGACCGCTGATCAGCTGTGCGTTGGAATTCTACGGCGACGCGATCGATTTACATTCATAGTTACGGGGAATAACAATGTTCTTGTAAAATTTATATACGCCATAAGGAAAACTTCATCACATTTAATATCTGTATTACAGGAAGAGGAATTAATGACCGCGTATCAGTAATATAAACAGACATTTACGTAGATGATGCTCTTATGTTTCAGGTAACAATAACAATATATTAATTCCTGTAGTACTAACTGGACGTCATCATTAAAGGCTAACATGTTTGTGACAAGCTCGTCCGAACTCGTGCAGTGACCGATAATGAATTATGTATTTTTATGTGCCGTCTGTGCGTTATTTGCTTACATAACAACACTGCCTTCTGTCATAGTCAAGACCAATAAACTACTTCTCGTGTCAAGGCACGTACGTGTACGAAGACGAGCCGAGCTCTGCCCACATCATTCTAGCGTGTTTAAACACTCGCTTGTAGAGATCGCGGACTTATAAATTGCTTCGTGGATGTGTGCGATTGTAATAACTGTGATGAGCTCCAAGGCTGCCCGACCAACTGTACAGAACTAACGACCGGCTAATTTAAGGGTTACCGTTAAAATGTTAATATTTGCAAATCTTTATTCAAAGCAAGTATAGCGCAACTTGTTATCGTCATAGATGATCACAAAGGCTTTTGATCCGTTCTGGTTGATAAAGTAAAAAATGTCCATTGAGGATTAGCTGGCTTCTGGCCAACTGACAGCCCTGATGAAATGACAGGCTAGCAAACATATAGTTTCAGTGGGTATTTTGCAAGGTCGAGAGGTCCGGATGTGGGCTAAAATTACATTAATTATGTCAACCTTTGTAACCCAAGAAACGCTTGGTCACTTACACTCCTCTGCATGACATGTCTCACTGTTACCGCATCTCATTACATAAACAGCTGTATAAACGATGCAGTTCTACTTTGTACATTTTGCAGATCGACTTGATTAATAGTCTTTTTAATTCAATTAACATAATTGATCCAAATCATTATTTAAAGATGGAAGCAACTATAATTTATGTGAAAGAATTATTGTAATTAATGGGGCAGTCATACATTATCGTTTTTATGATCTTTGTATGTGTTGATAGATGGTAATGTTTTTTATTGTTTGTTATGATCAATCGAGTTAGATTTTCCCATCAGATCGATAGAAATTCACTGATACAATGTTAATTTAATCAAAGTAACAGATGGTAATCACGACTTGCGCAAGTTGTTTAAGATTGAAGTTTCAACAACGTAATGATTGCCGCTTTCTCAGGCCACAATTGATTGTCTCTTAATCAAAGTGTAATGGTCCGTGAATATTTGAGGACGGCGACACCTTCGCACAACATTTACTAAACTGAATCATTAGTTTTAGACATTGTTTGCACAGGACACTTTTTTGAATATAAATAAGTTGTCATTAATTAAATATGTTAGTCACTATGTCACCTACAATATATGTACCTACCTACCCACTTACACAGACCTAGACCGAATGACTCAAAGAGCTACTACCAACAAAGAGATTTGAAAACTTAAATGCTTTTAATGAATTTAGATTTCTTGTCTGGGAGTTTAATTAAATACCGTGTCATTCTTATCTATACTCAATATTATAAAGAAAAAAGATTTATATTTTTGGATTTTGGTTTGTAATGAATAAACTCGACTACTAGCCCATTTATTTTCAAAATTCTTTCATCAGTAAAATGCTACTTTATCACTGAGTACAACAGGCTATATATTTTTTATTTTCATGCGAGTGAGCTTGTTTTCTATTAGTCTTACTCAGGGGTGATTTTAACCAACAAAGAGGAAATAAGAAATTCAGATTTGAAATCGCGACGGCATATAGTTTTATATAAAAAACATCCATTATTAAAGACTATACTTTCCCTAGACATTTACAAATCTAATTACACTTTCCTAAAATATACCTAAACAAAAATGATTACTGTAATCTATCCGTTGAAGTAAATTGTAGAATAATGACAGGCTTTCGATTGTTAAGCTGATATAGTTGTAGATAAGCTTACCTGTAGCGTTCAGGCCCGCGAAGCTCTGGAACTCGGCAATGGCTCGTCGCCACGATCCTTCATCCATAATGTGTCCGCTTGAAGGGTTCCTCACAGAGGGACTCAGATACCCGTATTGCGCTAAGTACATCTGGAAGTACACATCTCCCTCAGTCTGCCATACCCATGATAGGAGTAGGCCTCTGTTCTCAAACGAAAGACGTCTAGCTACTTGTTATATTGTGCTCTATATACTGGTGCATAAGCTTCAATTTGTGTTTGTCTAACGTGTATTAAGTTCTAAGTGCAGACCTAAACTTCAGTCGGATGAAAACAGAGATCCATTTGCATTGGTAATAATAGGTAATAGAGCTAAAAGCTTCCGTTTCACAAAAGATTCCGTTTAAATTACTATGGCATTGAAATGGATTATAGTACTGTATACAATTAAATTTAGGAATATAGGAGAGGAAAGACATGTAGTGACGTTTCTAAGCTACTAATTTGCTTGTAGAGCTCTCGTTTATCTCGTGCAAGTACTCACTGACGGCATATTATCTCACCTCACTGCAAGGTTACCCAGCCATTGTTTATTGTGAACGCGCTTGATAACGTGAACCACGTCGTTAGAGCAAATACATGGATAAGAAGATAATTTCTTATCCGACATGTAACTTAGTTGATTTCATTCATTTCGCAACGAGATAATCACGTTAAGGAGAATTAAATGTGTGTAATCCGATGCACACAACGACCCTATTTAGGAAGAACATCCTAAGCGACAGTTTTATCATATTGCAAGAATGAGTTTTCCGGGTTTTCACTACTATACTTAAAAAAGTAATTATGAATAAAAAATATCATTCTAAAATAATATAACTTATAGTTCATATAACTACTGATCTAATAGAATAGTTGCTATTATAATATTTTCATAGACACTTTTTAAATAATTAACAGAAAACCCATTTTAGCAAAAAAAGCAAATTATTGTTTACAATTTTCTTCCTAAAAAAGCTCGGTAATGTGTAGGTAATCAGTAAGTTTTTGGGTTCAATGCTTTAAGCTCGGCAAGTAAAGAAAGGTATCGTATATCGTTAGAGGGCTGCATTCGATTGTTGCAGATGGTAATATGGTATACGGAGACATGGCGACCTTGGCAGTGGCTCGGCGCGTGCGTTGCATGGCAATGCGCGCGCATATCTCCGCACGCGAGCGTTGCAGGCTCTTTGTTCCCCCTCACGCCGGGGAATACTCACAACAATGTCACTGTTAATCCCGCAGTCAATACCCCCAAAAGCCCGTGTTTACTATTGTCTGTCCAATGCGTCCCATGCCACGAGAATACTAAACATATTTTCAAAGATTTCTTCTATTTGTTAAGCAAATCAAACGTACGTTTTACAGATATCATCACGAATGAGTGATTGACCTCAACTTGAAATATACCTAGGTACTTGCGTTTCATATTTTATGGCTCAGCATTTCTATTGTTCGTATCAGCTACTTCCACAAGTTCAATGTTATCAAAAAGCTCTTTTATATGCACGTTATATAATGTATTTACTGTAGCATTAGCATTGATCCGCATGCATGATTTGGAATGCAAATAAATCAATTTGAATGTCGATGACTAACTGCGAGAGAATCGGTCAGGTTTCGGGTGGGATGGGCCAGGCCGGCCATTGACACTGCAGCACAAAGTTGCAGGCCATTGTTTGTTACACAAACCAAAACGAACTTCACCTCGAACCAATGTAAATATTGTAACCTGCTATTTGGTCTACATATCGTATTGGTAACAATGTTTCCGAGCAAACTATTGTTCCATACATGTAAGAATTCTTTGGAAAAACGCAGTGGTTTAAAAGCACACAGCGAGTATTGTCAAGCAACCGCAAAAAGTAGCGTCTCGCCGGTAAAGCATATTTATCTTAGGCTTATAAGTGAAAGGAATAAGAGCGACCTGTATTACAGCGGAAGGATTATTGGTGGAGGCGTTTAAGTAATGGATTCGTATGAGTATATCGGGGTCAGTGTGTCCCCATGAGTAACGGGTACCGTCGGAGCCTGCGCCGGCGCTGATCTCACGGCGCAGCCCGCGGCGGACCGCTCCAAAGACCTACTTAACTCATGCAAATTTCTACAGCCGCGGGGGACGTCCAACGGCACCTATCACGCATCATTGCTGTGTAACAATGCTAATTGGAAAAAATAACTCCGACCCGATGTTTAACGTCTCAAGGAACTATACACTTCGAAGAGTATAATGCAAACGGTGGTAATACCTGTCAAACCCGCCTCAGGTTGGACGGTTTTTAAGGGCAAATATATTTTAAAAGAAATTTTAACGGTTGGACCGTTACTAGTCATTTTTGAATATTTTTCAATTTCCAATATCAGATCGTCAACAACACTGGTATTGTTTGAGGTTTAGCTTTAAGATTAAATCAATATGGACACGCTCCAACATACTTAAGCAAACTGTAAATGACTAGCTGAACGTGTGCGCACTTCACTTGTGGACATTAAGGATGTCGATATGTTATGCCAGTTATTTTCAATCGAAGTAACGGGTCGGCTGCGATCACATTAACGGCATTTTCAATAGAAACGATAAGTAGGTACGTACACATAGGTACGTGTCGGACTGTGAATCAAATTGTCCAAAACCACGTGTCGGCTCTGAGTCATCTCATCACTAATGTTTTAGCGTTTACTACGCTTTGAATGACCCGATCCTTTGCATAAATGAAGTTTACAGAGCTCGTTGCCACTGCAGATGATTTTGTATTGCGTCGTATTTATTATGAAAAGTAAACTTAATTTTAGTCACTAGCTTTTTCAGTTTTTTTCAAAGGTTTCGCTAGCTCTTTATAGTTTCAGTTTAGACTAGTGACGAGGCCACGGGTACACCCCGATGAAAATTATATACGTCGTGGCCCGATCTTAGTAATTGATCATTTCATGGTATGGCCTAAACGAGGATTGTCATATCATCAAATGTTAACGTTTAAACAATCTGGTCAGTTATAGTTGGTCATATCAAGAAGTGATCAATTCCAAATTCTGACCAGGAAATATATAAATCATCCACATTCACTGCTCTTTATATTAGTGAAACCCGCATCCAACTCCGTTGTTTAGTTTATCATAAAAATCTTTGAAATTCTAGAGATATCTCTACTATTAAATGCATATTATACACAAAAACCTTCCTCATGAATCACTCTGTCTGTTGATGAAAACTGCATGAAAACCCGTTCAGTAATTTTTGAGTTTATTGCGTTCTTACAGACAGACAGACTCGGTAGTGGACTTTGTTTTATAGTATACGTGTTATAGGTAGATACCTAACCTAGTCTAATAAAAGAATTGCTGTTAAGTTCAATTAATCATATTACTGATATTAGACGAATAATATTGTCGATAGGAGATTTAATAAGGTTTTCAATATGCATCCATGTGAGAATCAATTTTACTTAGGTACAAACAACAAACAGTATTACCTGCGCTAATTGTTTCACAAACAAACGCAGCCTTCTTGAAAAGGACCACCTGTGTCATTGACCTATTTATTTTCATTTCATGATTCATTATTCCCTCTGTTTGTAAAAACATAGGCTTACTTACTCATTACTACATAAAGTCTAAACTTACTCATACTATGTTAGTAATATCCACTTCCGGTTCCTGACCTACCTTTTGTTTATTTAGTATGTCATCGAAGACGGTATTGTCCCTACATTTTGCGATTAAGTTTAGTATTTATTCTTTGATAGAAGTAGAAGGTGGCCTTTAAATTTCATGGTCTTTAACGCCTTGTTATACCAAGTAGGGTATACGAGAATAAGTCACGGACCCAAAGGATTTATCAAATGTTTTACTTTACCAAACAAAGATTATAATACTTAGTCACTGAATAAACTGACTAAACACGTTGACAACGACACTCATTTTTATATTATTTCCATTCCTACGGTACGGGGCATTTAAGACCTTGTTTGAAAACTAGTACGGGGCTTATTAGACCCCGTAAGTTTTAAGAAACTAAAAGCTTTTATTGGTAAAGTACAGTCAAAGTGATCCCGTATTAAAGTAGATATAACACTCTATTCTGTTTTATCTTAGGTCATCTCTTTTCTGCACGGCAGAAAAGACTATGTTTTTCTTAGCTGCACCGGAAGGAAGACACATACTAAGCATGTTAGAACTCTTTACACATTGTAATACGGCGTGTTAAGTACCAAGAAGACGGATCATTCACTAACCTATATCGCCCACATAAACAAAAATTACTCATTCCTCTTACTAGATTGTAACACGACAGCAAAACTATACATAGATATTTTAAAATCGCATGCAAGCACATAATAAAGACTGTCAATAAAGCAAATATAATAATTACATTAGCATGCGAACTGACGTAACATAATGGAGTACGATAATTGTTATTAGTATTCAGAGGGGTACGACAAAACCGGCGCAATACGACCACTTGTGCAGGAAGACGACGTGGACCGCTTCAGGACCGCAGCTAGGCGTGGGCGAAGGGCCTCGCACCCAAAGAGGCCTCGCATGTGCGAGGGCTCTAAAGACGAAGGTTTTGTTTTATAATTTATAGGTTTGCGCTTGACCGCTATTTCACCAGATGTTGAGCTATAAGTGACGATGCGGTCGAACCTGGGTTATGACAGTTACTGTCTCGTTTTCGAATTTATAAAAGAAAATCTTTTGCGGTCTTCCCATCCGATTATAATGTGGGTTTCTTCAAGGCTAGAGTGAATAGGCTCTTAATAAACTAGTGCGCCTCACCATCAACGATTGCATCACTGCTTACCATCAGGTGGGTTCACAGTCAAGCACTAGTTTATATCAGGAAAAAAACACGCACTCGCTGACGCGCCTTCACCCACGTCTAAATTAGTCCACGCTACGCCTCTGTGCCGATTATCTATAGCCAGACGATTACAATGTATGTAAGCTATGCGGGCATTTAATGACACCTATGTACGATTGCGTACTTTACCCATTGTTGGATAACCGCTGACATTGGTTCAGATTCACGAGGTACCATTATAAAATTGCGCCTGCGGCATTATGGAAAATTGAGAGCCATCCATACAGTGCCATAATGTATTATGTAAAGTAAATCACCTTTAATCTGCGAGAAAATTGCTCTTTATCATGTTAAAACTGGAATGTTCAATTAATGTATTTAGAGCTGATGATGATTGTGCTATTAGGAAACAATGTTGATGTTACCTAGGTTGTTTGAAGAATGTACAAATCTATGCACATTATACGACAAAGTTTCCCACCGCTTTCGACTGTCTGGTCGCGATAAACTCAAAAACTACTGAACGGATTTTCATGTGGTTTTCACAAATAGACAGAGTAATACATGAAAAAGGTTTGGATGTATTACAAATATATTATAGTAGAGAAAAGCTAAGATTTTCAAAGATCCAAATCCCGTGGAGTGCTGGACAGGGTCGCAAGTAGAGTTCTACAAAAAGAAATTACGACCTAAAAAAAATCAGCCACATAACAAAAGCTCAAACTCATATCCTACTACCAAAGAAGTCTATCTACGAATAAATGATGACTGTCACAGATTCCCACACAGGTGAGAACTAATACCCTATCAACTATGACCCTACCAAATAAAGTAAACCATCATCTAATAAGACAGAAGCATGTAGCACATGTTCGACAAACAAAACAGGTTGCTCATTACAAGCTATCACAATGACCAGCTAATTGTAATCAGTAGTCCGAAGTGCTTAATAGGAGTTGTTGTAAATATGCCTCAGCGATCACGCGAACATGTTCCAGGAAATACATCTGCTCTCAGCGATCACTCAGATATGCCTTTCCTGAGAACATCGGACACGTGCAGGTATTCGTCAACACCTCCCTGCACGTGCATGTCTAAGCATGTGTCGAATTTGACGGGATTATGCCTAGCCCCATAGTGATAGCGGTCTTGTTTTGACAAAGATGGAAGACGACTTGCTAACAGTACCGAGGGGAAATCTTAAAGATTGGTTTTTCGTGTTTTTAGTCATTAATAACTAATTCAACCGGTTAAAAACTTTGGTATGCTGAGAAAAGAAATCTATTGTTAGTTGTGTCAGACCTACTTGCGTTTTTTCCAGCCAATGTTTTGCAACGTGTTTTTTGTATATTTTATTTTATTTATCACAAGCAAATGCTAGATAAGATAGTGTGCATTAATCCTGAGAAGTCTAAGCAGGCAGTAAACATAGTGCATTTATCTTGATGCAGTGCGAACGACCCGCGCCGCCTACGCCACTTATGTATATTGCAGCACCTCATCTAACTACATATCATCTGTTATTACAATTACGCGTTAAAACCTTAGCCACGATTTTATATAGGATGTTTTCAAAAGAAGAAGCAATATGATTTCAATTCTAATTATAAACTTTTAAACTTGAGAGATGATAAGTTTTTTTTTTAGTATTTGAAGAATTATATCTTTTAATGACAAAAAAAAAATATAACTAAAACCTGTCATGAAAAAAAAAATCTTAGTCAATGCTCAATAATTTAAAATTGAATAGCATTATTATTATAAAGCAATTGTTGAAAAACTGCAACAAAAAACAATAAAGAATAGAAATTAAAATTGAACAATGTTAATTTACACTCTTTATAAACAGTACAGCATCTTGTTTTCTCATTACACCATCACGTATGAATTTAATTAAATTAAAAGTATGTATATGTATCACGCAATTGCATTAATTTATACAAATCATATCAGTGTTCTCGTTTTATAAACCACGAGGCACTAGGGTGATATGTTTTCACCACTGCGCCACCAACCACTCGTGGACTACATTAATTTTATTATGGTATTTCCAGAACATAATTAGTTTACTTGTTATAGTTATTTATTCCACTGACATCTGCGTATCAAAATGTGGCATATATAATAAATAATCAATATTTATGCACCTGTGAGCAATCACCCTTAATAATAATCTATAAAACTCAATAGCAAATGGAAAAAAATAATTGACAGATATTAATTATATAATTACGGTCCGAGCTAGTTAATGCCGTCACAATGTTGACAATAACACTGAGTACATCTTGAGCATCGGGGAAAATGTTTTTTCTAATAGTAATAAAATTACCATTCAATTCAAACACGACCCATGTATTTGTTTACATTTTTACACGTAAATAAAAATATTATGTAAACATTATTTTTGTTTCTATGAATAAAATAAAATGTCGGTGAGCTTTGTTCCTACTCGTGTCGTCTCCATATTTTTTTCTGATATAGGTTTATTTTCCTGCGAACGTGAGACGTTTCAGGAATGTCGATATAAATACGACGTAAACAAACATACAAATATTTCCATACATTTCCCATTTAAAAATACACACGTTGAAGATAAATGACTCCCATACAAACATACGTTGAATAATTAATTTGGACTGGCGTCTATTATATAAGTTAAAACAACATGTTTGTTTGTCCATCCTGTCATCATTTTATGTTAATAAATCACATTGAGATGCAGCTTAATTGCTTTTTGCGTTATATTTTTATTTGTAATTTAAATCTTTTCTGAGTAAATAACAGCAACATTGTATCTATTGGAAGTGCCATTATTTTTGCAATATTTCACAATTAAGTTAATTGGTTTTTCTTTTTTACATTATTTAGGATAACTTATTACTTACTAGGTTTCCGCCCGCGGCTTCGCCCGCGTGGACTACGGTTTATATCACGCGGGCAGAGACACGTGCTCAGCAGTGGAATTATAGGTAGCCTATGTGTTATTCCAGTGTCTCTTCTGCCTACCTACCAAATTTGATCTAAATCCGTTCAGTAGTTTTTGCGTGAAAGCGTAACAGACAGACAGACATACAGAGTTACTTTCGCATTTATAATATTAGTAGGGATTCCGCGCATACTACTTAGGGAAAACGTAAGCCACTTATTATAAATTGAAGAATAGGTATTTAAATTTTGTACCTATACATACCCTGTGTACCTACTAAAATACTGACCATTGATAACGTGCTGTTTCGCGACAGACGCATCAAAGCTGCGTCCGCGCGCTGACCGCACTTATTCACGCGCACGCGCAGGACCGATAATTACATCGTAATTAGTTTCAATTACGTTGCGATTGACGAAAGATTAAAATAGAAAATATCGCGTGTGAGACCCCACTTTTCCGTTGTAGAATGTAGAAAATGTTTTTTGCGGTAAAGTTTGCCATCCCTTTGTGTGTGTCCTCACGTTTGTCACGTGGACCACGGCACATTGTCTTACTTTTCAAATATAATAGACTTTGATCTGATGATTGCTTGCCAATCATCTGTGACCCTACACGTGTATCTCGTTATAAATACCTAAAACAGCGAAACGAATACACAGGATTGTTTTCTATCGATTAAGTAATGTTTCCTTATGCTTACTATTGCATTCCAATTATTTCTAAGAACGGATAGATTACATGACTCCAAGTTAAGTGCTCGTCCCATCATACGATATTATAGGACATTACTGAGGAATGTTAGTCTCAATAAATAGGTATCACAAAAGCAATATTTAATAAAAAGAAAATGTCTTTTTTTAAACTCAACGAGTTAAATTCCCTTGTAAACGTTTAGATCTAATGATGCTATTTGTAATTTTAAACAGGATAATAAGTGGCTGCAAACACTCACTTTTTTTAAATAACTGGCACGTGTATTTATAGTATAGACTATAATTAGCCACCTGCTAGGAGTACAATGAATAGACAATTAACAAGTAATTTACATTTTTAATTCATCAAGTTTATATAAATAATAAGTACTTTATTATAACTGAAAGATTTAAAACTGAAAATGATTGTTTAAAGACCTTAAAAGGCGTAGAGCCTATCAATGTAACCTATGGGCATAGTAAGGTATCACAGCGAGATCAAATAAATGGTAACAATCAGATGTTAGTGACGACACCGTGAACAATAAGCAGTAGCGCTCAGAGGACGGCGGCCGTGGCGCGTGCGAAGGTCGGCGCGCGCTTCCTGCGTGCGTGACACGCATGCGCACCGACCAACACCACCAGCCAACCATCACCCATTCATCACTAACTCCACTAGCCCACCACTCATCTCCACTTACCAACTGCATACATGCACATAACGGTACCACTACCAAAAAAAAACAATACGTTGGGATTACGGTAACACGGCGGTGACCCGGTCGGTTTTTGTCTCCGCTGGACGCAAACCATTGTCCGACCATTACACACGAACCTCATTTATGTCATCGGCACGTTTTACCGTGTTAAAACAAACATCTCTAACTTTATCTTTTAAGATAATAATTTATCTCTCTTATTCCAACCAAAATCTTAAAATAGGCTAGTTACTTCCTATCTTTTAAGAGATCTGGCGACATCTCACAATTTGTCATCGTGTTTTTGGGCATCATGTTCCGCGAAATCCTAAAAAAATATTTATTTCCCAGGATCGTGAATCGTGACCAGGGTTAAAAGACCCGAAGCCGGTGGCATTGTACGTTAAAAATATGTTGTTTTTGATCACGTTCATCTCTAGACCCTGTCGGTATTCGCTGACTTCAGTGTGATCTTTAGATACTGAGATACTCATTTCCCGAAACGCATAACGAAGAGGCAGTCGAGACCTTGTTGACAGTTAGATTTACACGCGGCATTTAAACGAGCACAACATACTCTAAATAGAGTACTGCGGAGATGATAGAAGAAAACGGCATAATCTTTTTAATAAATATTGAAACATCAATAAAACTTAAATTGAGCACGTCAAAGATTATGTTTCAACGGTTCATTGTTCTATACATTTAAAGAAAATTTTCCGAGAGATATCCCCTGTCATGTGGGACACGCATCGAATTTTTATATCGCATTAATCGAATCAAGTAGGAATGAAAAAACAAAGAACATCACAGGTTCTTGGCACTTTCTGCCTCGGCTATTGTTCTCCGGAGGAGCCTTAGACAGAAGAATGACCCTCTTTATATGGATACATTTATCATAACAGTACCTGTTTCAAATGACAGGAAATGCCTGGCCCATGACAAGTCTGACCATAACATCTTGAGATTATCACGTGGGTAGGGTGCAACGACCTATAAATCGTGGCCAAAAATTCCTGCATTACATACTGCCTTACAAAAGTACCTTCTCGTGACTGACTTCGATGCTCGATGCACGACATCATTTAGTCCGGACGGAGCCGTCTCCTAGTAACGATTTCTGAATTTCAATATTTCGTGTACCGCTTGTTACTGCCCGAACATTTGTTTGGTTTCATGTAATTTATCTGATACTCTGTATACTCTGTATGTACGGAATCAAATATGGGATAATTTGATGCGGAACTGTTATTACGAATGACATTTGTATTAGCGCAATTGAGAATGTAAACAAGTCTGGCGTGACAACGAGTAGAAGCTGTATAATATTTTATGGTTTTTCCACGTCAGCGAGTGTCACCCAGTGTCAATTAAGAGTGGGCTTACCTATCCGATAATGATGCTTCGAACCGGTCTTCAGGGAAACGAATTAATCAAACCGCAGATTGTTCTTGACAAGATAGATAAGTATTAAGGCTAGAGGTGCTAAGCTAGGCTATGACTAACCGATACAGATGAATGAAGCTACATTGTTATTTATAGACTTATCTTATCGTATCCCATTTTTCAGTTGTGAAAACTTCAGGCAGGTAAAACATTACGCCATCGAGTTGTGGCTCTACATTCGTTCAGTTGCATTGTCGGTATTATTATGAGTCCCGTATCAATAAAACTGATTGCTTTATACTTGACAAAAGTTACAGTTTCGTTGTTATTGTTGCTTCATTCATAGATAAACAAATACCATTTATTCGGTACTGAAACGGAGGTTTTCCATTCATTTTTCTATTTTGGAGTTTTATTAAGGAAAATTAATGTAATTTTAGAACAGGTGACTACGAATCCAAATATGAAATAATCACTGTGATAATAAAGTTGTTTTTAATTTATTAAGATTTATTACAAAATCTAACCAAAACTGCCCAATACCTTATGCTTTTTTTTACTATCAAAAAAATATTTTTTTTTTAAGCCAGACATTTCAATTTTAACAAGCAAAGCAGAACTGCGAATTTCGACAATACCAATCTAAATAAAGTAAGGTAAAGAAAAGCGGTCGCCTTTTGTGGCAGTATTTAAAATATGAATATAATTATCCTAAGTTGGTCGTGCGAGTAGAAGCGGGTCAGTAGGACGCATATTAGCCTTGACATAACCACGGCTATTTTACACGGTTTTTCAGACCTTATCGTTTAATTGATTAGATTATAGTTTGGCGATTTGCAATTTTATTTATCCGCGAAATTAAATGACTAGGATTAACACAAGGTAGTTTTTAAATTATGCGGGGGATGCTCGCTCAGCTAGACAAACCGGTAGTGACCTTAAAAAGTCTGAAACAGACAATAGTCTGTCGCTCAACATGTGACGTACATCAACTTGATAGTGGTTCAGGTCTCCAGTTTATTTATAGGTTTTTTTATTCATATGAACTAGTGCTTGACTGTGATCCCATCTGATAAGTAGTGATACAATCGCTGATGGTGAATCGCACTAGTTCAAAGAGAGCCACAATAAGACTCAGCTTTGAAGACACCTAAATTATTTTTATAATATCGGACGGAAAGACAAATTATTCTAATGCTTCGATGTACGCGTTATAAACGATGAGGCGAAACTTAAGTTTGATATTTATCTATGCATATAGTGAAGTTGTGCCCAAGAATGTAAAGGAAATGCATAATTCCCCGTCTTATGCAGTAAGACTTTGGCGAGCCTCCATGAGAACGCGTGTTTAGCTTTCAAATAGTCAAATCTCTTGCTATAACTTTCCTTTGTTGACCTCAATAGTTATGTCATTCCTAGTTATTCCCTTTTTATGTGACTAAGTAAACAGAATGTTAATAGAGAAGATGATTCTTAATAAAAGGAACATTATTTGTTTTATTTTATCATTAGTTCCTCATTTACTTTTTATTGTACTTATTAGACTTGTGGTTTCCGCAGTTACTATTATGCTATAACAAGGAAAAAAGTAGGTCAGTATTACTTTATCTATGACACAACTTGCCTTTCTCTAGAACAAACCAAACAGTGACAAAACCACCTTTTCTACTATTATAAAAAATATGCTTCAATAACATAAAGTACAAATATTGTCTTTGTTTATAAATGATTTCCATTATACCAACCAGCCTGAACAACCAATAATGATTAAATAAATATTATAATAATGTCAATTTATATTCAAACAAGTCATTTATTTTATATCGATATTGAATTCAAGACAGCTTACGAGAAATTATTAGCAATATATGACTGTAATAGGAATGTCTAGTTAAATGCGGCATTAAGTTGTGAGTCGGATAAGGCCGCGGTTATAGGACGGTAAACGGTAGCGGAGCGAAGCGGACATTTACTTAAAAACCCAAATATATAAATATCTTAATATATAATATAATATGCAGATGGTTGAGAGAATGAAGAATCGTTCATTCGAAAGTTTAAATTTAGATTTTTGTCTTATTATTTTGCTTTTGATATAACAGAGATGATTATACAAATATACGTAACAAACGACATGTCCAAGCTTGAAACGAATCATAATTTAGTCAAGTTCTTTGAGATTACATCGGTAATGCGTTTGGTTTTGAGAGACTTTCTTGACAATAAATATTTTTCATATTATTTTTATTCACTACTCATATCAGGCTACAATTTCAGCTTGAGCGGTGCGAGCAATGAGTTGCCGTGCGGTCGGCGGCCGCTGCGCTCTATGACCTAGAACTTGACGGCTAGCGAGCTCGGCCGCGCGTGTGACTCAGCACCCGCACCGCGCCGTATTCCGAGAAACTATGAGATTTTATTATTTACATGTATCCTCTAGAATCCTGTAGAAGTACGAAGTAATAACTCTTGATGCAGTAAGTTTGAGTCAGGCATTAGAACCTTACGTGCACTGACCCTTTCGTGAGTAGACTTTTAATCGAGTAGGTATACAACATTATATCGCCATGAGCATTCTTTCAGTCACGGTTGACTTACTAGGCGTGAATAATGTAATGACATTTTCCGGAAGTTAGAGAGTTTTCGGAAGCATGAGTATTTCTGTTAAGTGTGCTGGGTTTTTTTTTTTTATTGTGATGACGGCAAAAAGGCTGATTATCCAAGTCTAGTGGGAAGGAAAGATCAATTTTCAAAATAAATAGATTAACTCAAGCATCTAAGTGATAACTTTGTATATTTATATCTTCTTGTTCTTTCGTATGAATTATATTTTCAAGGAAGCTAAGAAAAGACATAGCTTATTACTTTATCTACTGTGAATGTGTAACAAAGCCTGTTTCATGCCGTCACCATCCGCTCTCATTTAAAAAATACTCTAATAATAATATATGAACCTCGCCTTGTCAACCAAATGACTTTATCTCAAAATACGTCACAAACAGACATCTTGATAACTCCTCTAGATTTTAAATAGCAATTAGGGCAAACAGAGCCAACAAACATCTCTTGTTTGAAAACCTAATCTTAAAAAGAATCAACATATTTTTCAAATAAAAATAAAACTACATAGTGTCAGACCGGACTCGAAAGAAGGATGCTGATTCCATGATCAATTTATAACCATTGATTCATACAAAACATTAGCGTATTTTACAAATACTACACAAATGACGTAATGCCCATTGAAAAAGTATAATGACCAATATCTTGCTACACCCAGACACACACAGTCAACACACATGTCTTATGTGGTGCGCGTGACTCACCATCTGTGTTAAACAAACGAAATGAGAAGACAGCCATAGCGTTCTAGTGTCAAAGCGAAAGGCGAGCCACTTATCTCGGCTGGACTACCTCGATTTATGAATGAACTCGTTACTACAACACCTACGAGTGTGTTACTCTACCTAGCATCATTGTATGGAACTCGGAATTAAATTAATTCAGAAGCGCCGGTGAACGGCGTTCCGAGAAAAGTTGAGTCAGCGACCGCTATGTGCTCCTACGTATCATTTCCGATTCTGATGATAATAATTATCGATTATATACAGGATGTAGAGGAAATCCGTATTCCAATAAATTCCTTAGTAATAATATAAACAACTAGTTTGTCAAGTCCGTCAAGTGCTATCGTTATCTACGATGATTAAGCGCGATATTAGATTATATGCAGTTACAAAGGAAAATCCATTTCAACGCCAATATTTCAAAATTATTGCGATAAAACAAGCAAAAAATGTACAATTCGATTTGTGAACGTTTTTGTCTGTATGCAAAAAAAAACTAGTAATCGACTTACCATCGCGTTGTCTGCATTGCCGAAGGTCGGCGCCGCACTGCTCCTGGTGAGGAGCACGAGCGCCACCGTCGCCGTCCATAATATCCTCAGGCTACTCCTCAAACTGACGAACGCCATATTTTCTCCTGGTATCCTTAAACTTCTACTAGATATGCTCATTTGATATTTCCTTAAATTATAGTTTTGTAAAAATTATCTGAAGGACGGAATAATTGTCATTACTCTTATGTCGTTTTCTTAACCTAGTTGGTTTGTAATGTATAAATGTAATGTAAGTAAAGCCGCTATCTTCGAGCACCACGATGATATGTTATCTGAAACAAAGAATTAGTAATGTTTATTATCGCAACCTGTGAACAACCTAACTGTTTATGTCAACTTCTGAAATGGGGACGGAATTGCATTTACTTTTATTAATTTTAGTAATAACATCAACAATATTTAAAAAAAAAACTACGTAATATGTTCAGAATGTGGTCCCGTATACAATATTAATTACCAGGCTTGCACATTAATTACAGATTGAGAGATAGTGTTGTACAAAATCACAGTTACCAATCATAAAAAATATTTTTTTTTATATAATATAACAACACTGATTTTTATCTTACAATTAGTATCGTAAGAAAACCGCATGCCAATTTAAATACATTATTCATAAGATATAGGCATATATATTTTATGTATAGAATAATCTTTAGGTTAGAGGTTTTTTGTAGAGGTCGGTTCTGCGTCATATCCGCGACATCGCTAATCGCTCTGAGTCATTGTAAGATGTTTCTGGATTATCAAGACATGAGTTAAATAGTGTAATACATAATAATTATTGTTTTGTAAATATACAATTAAACAAAGTGATTAAAATGATTACTCATACAAGTAGACTAACCACTATTTTTTCTTCATTTTATCGATAATGTATTTTTTTAAATAGTTTACAGGTTTGCATTTTACGATGTCTGTAAATATTTTTCGATGTAGGAATGAAAAGAACATTCCTTTTTTAGTTTTACAACTCAATGGTTTATAAGTATGTAGGTACCCACGCTTGAAACAGGCAATTTGTTTGCTTCTAATCAAAATTATCATTTAAATCTATTGTTGTCTATAATGGGAATGATAGCGCCATACTAATCAATAGACTGTTTGCACTTGTGCTACACTCATTCATAGAAATAGGTCTATAAGCCACACATCACCCGATGACCTACATATTTGTGATGTGAGTTGCCGAGGGCTTGTCAACAAACACCTAGCATTATCTTTGTCAATGATAAATTGTTTTCTAGCCTGCTATGGCAGCTATATCGTCGACGTATAGCAACTACACAATGTGGGGAACTGATTAGATATTCAGCTGTAGGTATTGCATGTCCGTATACTCAAGAGATTAGTGATTCATCGCAGTTTAATCATTGGTTGGAACAAAGCAGAAGATGGTATAATAAAGACACATCACCACTACATTTAAGAAATTAGGTACCTACCATAAGGCAGGTTTCTGAATTCAGTATTTTGAGTTAAGTACGTCTTAAACCCTATGTTAGTGCCAAAATTTGACAGGTTTTTAGGCAAAAGTCTCTACTTTTAAGTACTTAACTTCAAATGCTTAAAAAAATCAGGAGTTAGTTATTAAGAAGTAGCATGCTTAGTAATTTCTAATCACAAGCCTCTAAATATCTTCGATAATTTAAAATAGCTCTTTTGAAAGAGAGTTGACACTTATATATCGCGTCTACCACACCTTAGACTACTTACTGCCTTGGTTAATGTTTCACACCTCTTTGAAATAACCTCTAAAGGGTTTTTATTCTTGGCTCATAAAAAGAAGAAGGTATGTATATACCCAGCATCACAGCCTATCTATACAGACTATTAGAAACACCACAACTTTTTATATCTAAAATCGAAGTGTTTTTTTTTATATTGACATTAATTAAACTAGAAACTTTTAGTATCTACACACTTATCTGACGGCCAACTCTTTATGATTTACAAAAAGTTAATTAGCATATTTTATATCCTAATTCACTACTAACAAAATTTCCGGGTGTTTATTTTTGTGCAAAAAGGAATGACAAAAAGTACTACTAGTTTTACCAACAACCTTTTAAAATCATCAAGTAATAATAGAAAAAAACGCATACGAGTGTATGTTCGGCTGTATCCGGCTTCACTGCAAGCCGAATCCAACATACTTAGTTGGACAACGCCTAGGCAGAGGTGATGATTACGATTCTGGTACAGAAAACTACTTTTCAGCTGTTACATCAACGAGTATGTGTACTATTTCAAGGAGTTGTCAGCAACAGCAGGGACTCAGCCGGGTCGAAGCCTACTGGGGCCAGGGTTATCCGAAAGGGAGCTCGAGCCCCGGTATGAAGGCTAGAAGGAACGGGGTGAGTTTTTAGTCAGTAAGAGTCAGACACTTTCTCCCGCACCTCTAAAGACTAGGGTTTGTCATTGGATGATTTTCCCTACCATAAAAAAATGGGTACTATAGAATTCTAATGTAATTGATGGCATTCTGTCGTGCTGGTGAAATAATTCATACTAATATTATTAAGGCGAAAGTTTCTGTGTGTATGTTTGTTACTTCTTTGCGTTCGAATGATTGAACGGATTTGGAGGAAATTTGGCAAACGGGTAGACCATATCCTGGTATTAAGGATATAGGTTACTTGTTTCCGGGAGTGTGTTCCTTTGGGATAATTTTCTAGTATCACACAGGTAAAGCCGGTCGCAGCCGCTAGTGAATAATAAACCGGAGCTTTTTGTGATTTTTTATTCGTTGAAACGAGGTTTTTTTCTGGAACCACCAGTTCGATGGGAAAAAGTCTTTCTGTATGGGATGGAAAGATTTGTTACGAACAGTATATATATTTACACGTTACGTCTCTCGGAGACGGAGCAGTAACCAAAGAAGCGGGCAAACACCGCGAGAAACAGTCAGTTAAATTGTTACGAGATGTGATATACACTTGGGGTCAATCTGTCAGAAACCGAAAGCGCGGATCTATCGGAGGTGTCGCCAGCAATGTTCCGCTCGCCGGAGCGTGACGGCGCGGAGGTGAGGCTGCGCCCGCGCCGGTTTCACCGACATTGGATTCGAATCTCTTACCTAACATCATTTACTCTAGCATTTTTTTCCTATAGAACTAACCGATTGCATTTAAATATTTTCAGTTATCTTAGTGAAACTGATTAAATTTAATTACTGTATAATCGATCCGATCCCGACAATAAATTGCAATCGACACTTAACCCGAACTTTGTACACAGTTAAACATGATGTCAGGCGAATTCATGTACTTGAGAGATTGGTACATGCGTTCACGAGTACTTTTACTAAACTTAAACGGTTGCCTAGCAACCGTAGATACTGCGAGCGATATTGTTCGACAGTTATCGTAGCCAGGTAAAGTGCAACTGAAGAAACACTGGTGGGGTGTAGTCAGTAGAAGTCTGGTACACTGATTTCGCTCCACCCAAAGAGAGAGGAGTTATTTGAATTTCTGCGTAAATTAAGCCCTGGATAGCAAAGGGCAACTGAAGGAGCACAGATGGGTTTAGACAGTAAAAGTCTGACACACGAGCGGGAGAGTTATTTGATAAATTCATACATAAAAAACCACCTTAGTTAAGACTTATGTTGCATAAAATTAACTTAAGAAAGGTAAATAGTAAACAGGAGGAGGGGGGAGTAAATGTAGGTAAACATGAAATTACGCAACGGAAACCGATTTTCCTTATTTTAACCACATTTACAGGTTTGTTTGCATCATAACGTTTATATTATTTCATAAACAATACTTATGTCATTCCATATAGGGCTAAAATTTTCAGAAAACAAGGACAAAGTGCATTTGAGTCTCTCTGACGTCACTTACATTCGTGGTACTGGAAAATATTGAACACTAGGTAATGTTAAGGTATTCCCAACTTATTTAGTTGTATTACACTGTTATAATAACTCAGCAAGCTAGGCATTTAGTTGTAATACCTGATCTTATTTATTATTATTTAGCATACATAATAACAGCCCTACAGGTCGATTTTTGAGGTTAAGCAAGGTTCAGTCTATCGATGGGTCACTATAGTTCCTCCATGCCTCGATAAGCATTTTATGTCGTTAGTCCCGGTTGTCATTTGCTGATCTTTGACAGTCTTTAAGGATTCAGAAGCCAAGAAAAGTGACAGTATAGTCTTGTCAAGGAATGTCATTTTACCCATCTAATGTATTGTAATTTGTGTGATTGCTTGAAAGAGTTACAGTGGACTTAAAACACAAAAGGCAACTAAAGAAACACAGATGGTTTTTAGTTACTAAAAGTCTTACAGTCTCTCACGCTTCACCCAGAGTGGGAGAAGTTATTTGATGATTTCTCAACCGCAAAAAAAAATATAAATTGGGTTGTGGAGGACAGCTAGACAGTTGGTGCCATGTTCATCACTGGTCTCTATGTAATCTGCCGGATTCGGTTAGACTGGAAGACGGTCCCAAAATAATTGGGAAAATACTGACAAGGGACCGACCTCAGGACCACAAGTAGATGATTATGAAGTTAATTATATTATAATTATATCTATATTCCCTAGAATTTTGAGCAGAGGTGTGCATTATGTGGTATCTATAGGACACCCCCCACTTCGCCAGTTACTATGTCCCAGCATAAGTCCCAGCATTAGAGGAAGAGCCTGTAGCCATCTAGTAACTACAAATCCTGGATACTTCTAAGGGAATCAATGACACTGCCTCACGCGGAAATTGAACCCAGGACCTCAAAATCGTCAGTAGCGCTCGCGACACTGATCGTTATCTCATTGTCAGAACTATAATAAACTGATCCCAAAACATAATTTTATTTGCCACCATAAAAAACACACGGAATTTCGCGAGCCTGCCATACACAAAGTTCAGATTGACATCATCAGTTCATTGTACATGCGATGACGGCGGCGGTACTCTGAGATGCATCTCAATGAGTGCATGCGCGGTGTGGTCCCGCCTGACGCTCGGCTCGGCATTGGATCACTTCCTGCTTCCGGATCCTCGCGGGCAATACTAATAACTTATCATTATCGAGATATCATTGTACTTGCTAGTGCGTTTTATTTGCAATGTTGTCGTCGTAGGAAAATCTATACTAATATTATAAAGAGGTAAAATTTGTAAGTTTGTAAGTTTGTATGTTTGTAAGTTTGTAAGTTTGTATGTAGGGGGTAATCTCTGGAAGTACTGGTCCGATTGCTAAAATTTGTTCACCGATAGAAAGCTGCTTTATTCCTGAGTGACATAGGCTATATTTTATGTACGCGGGCGAAGCCGCTGGCAAAAGCTAGTTCTCTATATTGTTATTTATACTGCTACCATTTAGACGCATGGTGGGCCTAAAGTATAAAACTTTGATGTACTTTCGCTCCACCCTAAAGCTATAGCTTCGCGAGAAAACAACAAATGCCTTCTAGAGAAGCAAAAAAAACACACCTCAAAAAAAAACTAAGCATTGCAGTCATCACACTCTAGTCGGTAGACAAGTAAATGACGACTGTCTTGTGGGTTTACTGATTACTAGAGCTAGTATACCAGAATACTAACTAACTAGCAGAACAGTCCTCTATTGTTTGTATTATGTAGGACTAAGTGTATTTGGAATTGACCAACGGAGTAAGTATAAAAGGTTTGACCACAAGAATTTTTGTCAACAGTATTTTGGATTTCGAATTTGGACCGGCGGATTGCAGAGTTTCGCTCTTTATTGCCAATACAGGATTTTAAACGTAACTAGCGAAGTAGCAAAATTTGTAAATGTGTATAAACCATCTTGTAATATTATTATCCTCCTGGCTAACTTCGTTGTCCCTATAACCCTTCAAGTACCTCTTACCTCCTATTTTCCTTGTAAACAATCTGTGTTACATAAAACAGTACCCAACAAATGGTGGAAATTGCCAGAACATGAGTCAAATAATGTTTTGGTTGAATAAATCTCAGGGTCACAGGTACACATCACCCTTACCCACGTCAATTTTATTATTACGAACTAAGTGAACATTACTAATGTAAGGCTTAGATCATAATAATTAAACGTGAATGTTGAACCAAGCTGTGGTTTCTTATGCAAATGCATTAACATATTACCTAGAAAATTGTATCTATTTTTCTCACATCGTGTACGAATAAAGGAAATGACTTCCTCCATGAACACTTGTACATTTGTATGCATCGGCTTCCATTATTGTATAATTGCGCTTTATTAATCATTAAGCAAATAAATGTGTGTACTTACTATGACAAATACTACAGCTTTGTATAATACACTACAGTTTCAATCAATTGCTTTTCATTCAACTTAATTAAAGCTTTATTTATAAACTAGCGGCCCGTCCCGGCTTCGAATGGGCAAAAAATAAAAAATAGCCTATGTTACTCAAGACGAATGTAGCTTTCCAATGTTGAAAGAATTTTTGAAATCGACACAGTAGTTTTTAATTCATGAATCCCCAAGCGACCACCGGTAGCCGCGCATCTATTGTCTTACTATTGTGTCTCTAATTGACGGTATCTGAAGGGTTAAGTTTATTCATTACAAACATACACACAAAAAAACACAAATTATGCCTCTTTATAATATTAGTGTAGATGTGGATTAAGTTAATATTTTTAAATTTTTATTAATCATTATTCGAAAATAACTTAAGCAGACTAACTGACACTTATGCGACAAAAACGAGTCCCATTTCTTATCCGTCACAGTTCACAATAAAACAACAATAGTTCGTAACCAAAGAAAGCAGTTCGAGGTTAAACGTTTTTACGAACAGACGGCGAAAGGTTCTTTCTGTACTTGAATTTATGTAGCGACCACATGCATAATGAATGTGCCCATGCTTTCCAACGTATGATGTCAAGTTCGGCGGCTCGACAACGAAGTGCTCACACCGTGACTCACCCAGACCTACAAACTAACCGAACATGTTGATTTACTACTTAGAGTAGTCTTGCTATTTACTTTATTCTTTTAAAAATATTCTAATCGTCATAATTGAGGACCTGTTATATCGATTTGCTTGGTCACTGTAATATTTTGTCGTGTTGTGGTTTTTGTAGTAGTTTAATATTGAAATATCAACGGCGTAACGTAGTCTTGTGACCAGCTCGAACTATGGAAGATTTATATTTGAATTAAATACTTTATGCAAAACTAGCTTCTGCCTCTGGCTTCACCCGGGTGAAACAAGAAAAATATTCTAAGCTTATCACTGCGTTAAAAATTTATATTCCCGAACATGGTCAACCCGTGTGCCAAACCTAATCCTTTCGGCTGTTTGAACGTGAAGGAATAACAAACGGACATACACACATACATACCTATAAACTTTCGTCTTTGTTTACTTAAACAGTTTTTTGATAAATAAATACACTACACTACATACACTGTATTGCACTGCACTGTATAAAAGAAAGCACAAAGCTTATGCTTATGCTAATAGTAAGGACCTACCTAAGTCTAAACAAACTAACAGGTAAGCCGTATAAGAAAGTTATTAAAATATTGACAGAAGTGACATATCGGAAACTCCTTAGTCAAATAAAGCGAAAGCACTTCTATAAAATCGTTTTCTGATTACACTGTATTATCAATCGTTCAATTTATAAAGTTATCACAACATTCTTCACACATAAAGTACAGTGTACTAAAGAATGCTTAAAGAATGAGTTCATACAGATCTTGGCGTTATCATTATCACATAGATATAATGTTTACGTCCTTATCCACGAAAATTATCTGATAAGGCGAGCGGCACGCACGCTTCGCCTCTTTCTATCAAACACCAGTCTTTTAATATTTTGTTAGATGTTTAATAGCGTCTACAAATATTTTAAGAAAGAAAGTGACTTTTTACGTCAGTTAGAGTAATCTTGGTTGTTTTATCAAACGGTGACAGTACGATAAAAGTTATATTATTGAGATTGAGAGCGCACTCAAAGCTATGTTCAAAAATTGAGAAAAATAATTGAGTTTTCATCAAAAGACTTACGCGTAAACAGAAATCTTAGATTGATAGTTGAAGCATAGTTATCAGCATATGAGGGTGAAGAGGCAGAGGTCAACAACATTGTAAATATGAGGTGTTCCTAGTGTTGGGATAGAGTTTACTACCGCGGAGCTAGTGTACCGTAGCATTACGACAATGTCAGCTGCTGACCCTGACACCAAACCGGCAATACTCCGAATTACCAGATTTCAAATATTGCACAGATTTCACAGACTTCGTGAACTTTACAAAGGTGAAGGGATCACGTTAAAAGTGTAGTTCTATTTAGTTATCAGCAGGTAAAAGCAGTGATAATCACCCAGTGTTATGGTCAAAATGACGAATGGTTTTATACATCAAAGTCTTGCCGGTCTGTTTGTTAGTTTTTCACAGTAAATAATCATTATTATGGCGCTGAACAATAAAAGTAACGTTAATTATGGCGCGCGGTTATCGATGTATCTAGCGACCTGTCCTTTGTCCGGCTAATCACACGTGTAGGGCAAACAAACACGGAAACATTATAAACTAACCTGTTAGACTGGTCCAGTGCGAAGTTCACGCAATCCTCACTACTTGAAACGTTGGTGTTTTCGTTTCACTGGTGCGATCACGTCTCGTACCTCTATTACTACCGAAATTTGTAAAATATCGATAAAAAAAAGAGTCTATTCATGTATAAACAACAATCACAAGGCACTCTCGAGTCACCGAATGTCCCGCTTTGTTCACTTTTTTCTTTGCAATTGCACGAAATTTCAAAGAAAATGTGTTCGTTGGTGTGGCGGGAACCGCTGCGATCGTTGTGTCAACGCATGACACAACCTATCGCAGACGCGAGTTTGGCAGAGTGGTCGCCGCGCCGCCGCGCACGCCTTATAACTCGGCCGCCCCGCTCCGCCCGCGCCAAGCCTCCGCACTCCGCCCGCCCCTACTGCAACTTTACAGG
The DNA here is from genome assembly GCA_949319445.1 of Mythimna lalbum. Lineage (NCBI taxonomy): Eukaryota > Metazoa > Arthropoda > Insecta > Lepidoptera > Noctuidae > Mythimna > Mythimna lalbum. The sequence continues at coordinate 14,136,736 of OX439346.1, read as the reverse complement.
AAAACTTTAAAATGCGCTTTCGTTGAACACTTCAACTTGATTTTTTTATTACACTCTCTTGCAGTTTCCTCAAAATTTACCTGATATGCATGCGTTATGAAGATGCATCACAGGTATTCGTAAAGTCCGATAATATCTAAAAGTAGTATGGTTCACTAACATAATTATGCATCATTCCTACATAACATTATGTTTAAACGAGAGTGGTCAAATTGCGCGGCAAACTGTTCCGAGTTAGTAAGAAAGAGTACGAGAGGAAAAGTAAACTTCTGAAAAGTTGCGCTTTATATTTCTTGCCCCGGATCGCCTGCTAAAGCCTAATCCATCTTCTAAACAGACTTGACAACGTAATTGTACCGTATTAATATTTTATAAAGAAAACAAACAATAAATTGACTATATTATCTCGCTGATTTTACTAGATAGATAAAAAAATTATTCGTTGCAACATAAAATGCACATCAAAAGCACAACTAAATAAATTACAAACACCGATAAAATACCAAATAAAAAAAAAACAAATAATAAAATTTTCCCTAGGGATAATAATAATTAAAAAATAAAATAACGAAAACATTAAAGAGAAAGAAACTAATTGGATATCTGTATTTTCCTATTGAAAACTGTAAGAAAAACAATCAAATTATAATTGAATTATCACCTAATTGAGAACAATGGAAGAAGAAAATGTTAGACATAGCTCTAATTACATGTCGTTACATGCGACGCAGGATAAAAGGAAAATCACTATCAAGTGCCTGCACCAGCCAAGCTCAGTTACATAAGATAATCGTGCAATCATTTTGCCACGCTCCAAGATAATAATTTATAAGAAACATCGATATTTTCCATCGACGTTTCGGAAAATCTACAATAGGGATCTTGGATTATAAGTGTGACAGCCAAATTGGGTGCCAACCAAATAGGGGTATTTTTTTATTCGTTAGACCCCAAGCGAACGCCGGCGTTCGCGTACCTACCCATTCTGTTCTTTCTATTGTGTCTCTAATTATCACGATTGAAGAGTTAAAAGGGTCCCTTTCCACTCGCCTATCGTAAACATCGAAAATGGTTTAAAAGCTTGTTACTTCATCTAACGCAACCCAACGCGATGTTTGACGAAAAGGCAATGCAAATAAAGAGAGATAACGCCTGAAAACTCGGTTAGTTATATTCGGTAATTCCGAGATTTACTCGAATATTTCACAAAACTTGCTCCGGGAAATAGCTGTTTTTTTTAAACCCTTAAAAGTGTTTGCAAAAGTTGTCGTCATTTAGAATCTTAATAAAATTTGCAAGGCTTCTTTCTATAGTTTTACTTTTTTAATTTTTAGGCAAATTATGAAGTGTCAAAGTTCATACAAAATAGGAGATTTTCAGAGGTCTATACTGGATTAGTTTTACACAAATTTAGAAATTTAAGAAGCCTAGATAATATCCACAAGATACTGTGTTTCCAAAATATCTAATGAAAAATGTGTAATAACGTCATAATCAGTTATGATGAGCGAGTGAAAATGTCGTGATGCACCACCATAAGGTGGCAATGCTTTGAATGAGTTCTCGCTAAATAAAGGTCATCTCCATAACTAGCCAGACATTGTACGAAGTATTGCATGTTATACCCTAATAACTGTATCTTTATTAGAAGACTAGCTTTTGCCCGCGGCTTCACCCGCGTACATAATCCCAGGATAAAAAGTATCCTATGTAACACATAGACATATTCTGGGATATGGTCTACTCGTGTACCAAGTTTCATCGAGATCCGTTCAGTAGTCTTTGCGTGAAAGAGTAACAAACATCCATACATCCATCCATACATCATCCATCTATACATCCATCCATACATACAAATTTTCGCATTTATAATATTAGTAGGATGACATGGAAAATACACTGGCTGAAAAAAAATTGGGATCAAAGTGCGTTGTGTGTTGATAATAACTGGCTACTCGAAGATCGCTTCGCTACAAAGTTCCCTGGGAAGTCCAGTGTTCATATTAACAGCTTACAATGTTTGTTCAAAACTTACTGAAAATTACCTGTGGAAAATTATTTCCCATGAATATGTCAAATCATTTGTCTAATAAACTATAACCGCAATTATTAATGTATTAGACCCATTCATTATTATAATAAATGGATACATAAGTGGAACCGCCGGTTCTTAGTAACAAAACATTTGATGATTTCTCGCGATACAATTTTAATGGTGAAATACCCATAGCAAATCACCTGGGTTACATTCAGACGCCTACAAGTGCTATGAGTAATGTACTTCAAGTGGCTACCGATACTGAACAAAATGTATTTATTTATCGTATTTGTTATTGTCTGATAATATTTGCACATAATACGATAGTAGCCGAATGTCACAGGAAGTTTAATAGTGTCATAACTTAGAAAAAGGAAACGATTAATCTAAGTGTTTTCACATCGGGCGATTGTTCAGCATAGGCATTAACGCAAAGAAAACGCCGCGTACACGCTCGTAGACTTTGATAGATACTCGATGGCATCCGCAGTATACGTAGTGTGAAGACATCAAAGATCTTTGATAGGTATCTTACCTAATCTTTAATTTTTTTTAAATGAGATGAGATACCTCCAGGAGGGGCCCAGCTGGGTCGAAGCCTTCTGGGGCCACGGTTATCCGAATGGAAACTCGAGCCCCGGTATGAAGAGGCTAGAAGGAATGGGGTGGGTTTTTAGTCAGTAAAAGTCTGACAGTATCTCCCGCTCCACCCAAGAGCGGTTGTTATTGGAAGATTTTTGCCCACCGTAAAAAAAAAAATGAGAGACCTCTAAAATGGTAAACAAATCAAAACAGTACGCCTGCTTAGCTTACTGATCCTCGTATCTAAGCCCTGTCTGTGCACCTACTCGTAGATACGTTAACCTAATATCTGTAAGAAGCTTTTCCCATGCGTGTTTACACTAAATTAATTGCTTTAAATTCATAAAGAATATTGAACTTTTTTTTTTATTCTTTTATAAATTTAGGGACTTTTGGTCACAGAAAGACCACGCCAGCCCCATCGTAACCTAATACAAGATCTTGAACTTCAAAATAGCTTCAGGAAGATCAAGCTGTTCTAACGGTAAAATGGGGATAAGTCGGTCAAAAAGTGTCTGAGATTTTCTAATAGGAAATTGTATATTTACTATTTACTTAAGGTTGGCAGAGCGCCAACGCCGGCAATAAGTGATAATCGGAACCTGAGACACATACATTTGCGAACAGTAGATACATACCTACAACGCTACATACATACTACTACTTAACCCCTCATGAGCCACGCGTTACTCGTACCAATTACATCAAAACATATCGTTATTGTAATGTTGTAATAAGACTATTGACTCTAATAACTTAAATTAAATCAATTCGTAATATTGTGAAGCTATTGCACCATATGTGGATGAATATTCAACATTATATACAACGCGTGCAGGACGCGACTGTACCAAGACGTACTACACCTTGTATCGTTGCATGATCTCCTTACTACGGAACCTTGATAGTTTACAACATATCCTACCTTGAAAAATGCTTTCGTAGGTATCTTAGTACGAAAATGAAATTCTCTATAATAAGGGTTTATTATATTTCATGAGGTTTCCACACTTCAGTTTCCTCGAAAGTCAACACATGAACCATCTGACGTCCATTTAGGTTAAGTAGGTATTTCATAATTAATGGAATTAAGGATTTATTGAATTCATTTACCGGTTAGCAAACGCAGGAAACTTTAATAGAATTACCACAATATATGCCATCAAGCTTAAATTTAAAAGTGATAACTTAAGTTAAGCTGATTCACGGTCATAAAACAAATGAATGTTCATAGAAATTCATTGTCTAAACAGATTCTAGGTACAATCAGCTATTGTACCCCCTTTCCCGGTAATCAGTAACCTATCGACAGGTAACGAGGTAGACGTGGTGACTTGTGTTAATTCATCGCACATGACAATGCCGACCTTGGGAAGACCTGTCATGACAAAGCCATTGTGTGTGGTGACTAAAGCTGGAGGGTGGCGGCTGGTGGTAGCTTCCCTTAGCCGCGGTGAGTCGGCGAGGTGAAGGTCGTGCATACGGTATTGTAGTGGCACGGTGATCATAACAGGCGGTGCCGCCTTTGATGGCGTGCCAACTTTCTTTGTTACAATGTGGCGGTATTGTTTATTGTGTCACCTAGCTCTGCGAAGGTTTACACTATTTACATGTTCCTTGGGTTTTGCGCGGTATATCGTTAATGTAAAGTTGGTAAGTTCTTTCCTAATAGCTTTTGTAGGATATCAAGGAAGTCAGATATGCTTTTTTATGATTTCTTTCAGATTTTTCATAGCTCATTTTCAAACTTTTTTTTTATTGTTATATACTAGTGCTTGACTGCGATCCCACGTGATGTGTGCAGTGATGCAATCTCTGATGGTTAGGCGCACTAGTTTATTAAAAGCTTATTCACTGTAGCCTTGAAGACACCCAATTTATAATCGGACGGTAAGAACGCAGCAGGCAAATTGTTTTAGTTTTGACGTACGCGGTATAAACGACGAGGCGAAACGCTTAGTCCAGACCGTAGAGGTTTCACTATACTATCATAATAGTGAAAATTCTATTTTTAACTGACTTCTAAAAAAGGAGGAGGGTATACTTCCCAAATGGTCCCATAGTCACCAAGTTAGAAGTCGAGGGAACTACTCAAATTCAATTCAATTTTTTACATATTGATTTTTTAGTAATAATTTCAATCTAATATTTTAGCGGATCATGTAATAATGATTGAGTTTACTCTCATGATGACAGCATATGAAAGTGTGGACTGCGTGAATATTTGAAAGAGTTAACATGGTCCAATAACGCAAAGGACCACTAAAGGACACAAGTGAGTTTTAGACACTAAAAATCTGACACGCCCTCTCGTTCTATCTTCGAGCGAGAGCAACCATTTGATAATTTCAATCATCAAAAAAAAAATCTGAAAATATGAAAACTTCTTAGTAAAGGTATTACGAAATCCTTTTCCTTTATTCCATCCTAGTCGTACATTGCATACACCCTAGTTTACCAGAAAATTATTCTACAATGCGTGATGCCTCTAAACGTTCGTGACATTGAACGAAATATTCAAATTTCTTTGAAAAACGTTGAAAATTCTCAAGGCGAGCACAGTTTAAGCAACGAATTTGTTCTGGGAAGCCGGCGCCACACAAACCGGGCCACGAATCTACGATCGGGCCCGATTACGATGGAGGTCGGTGATTCAATCCTCCCCGACTGCGGTTCACTCATACACTTACCCAGTATTTTACGATTACGACCCTATGTTTGAGGTTTTCCTAATAACAATCTTGATTCCTTTCCTTAACGCATAAACAATAGTTCTTAAATTATGCGACAAATTCTTTGTGCGGTCGGAAAAAGTCCACCTTGAGTCAATAGGTGACCTTCCAAATGACGAATACTTGGATTTAGCCAACCTCAACTGCACTCATACTTTTACACTATTAAAGACAATGACTTTTAGGTACGCATATCAGGAAAGTAATAGCAAAATTTACTCAAACATTTTTTTTTTTTTGGTTTCTTCGGAAGTTCCGTGGGGAATATCCCCACGGAACTACTACTACTAAAATGCAAATAAAACTGTCATTCAGAACTTACTTGCAAGGGTACATGAGTAAGTAGTTAGCATAATATATGTGTAATAAGTTGTCGGATACGGAAATTATCTCATTCATCTTGGCTAGGAGTGTGACTAAATAACACAGGCTGCCAAGCATTGTGGCGATATGCAGCCAGGAATAATCTCCTAACAAGGTTATTACAAAACCTTTTTGTCATGAATCAAATAAGTACTAACTCTTAACATAGTTAAATCAGTCCTATCGCCTCTTTCATCTCAAGTGACATAATAAAAATCATTACAATAGCGTTACATTAGTTCCCAGATCACCATTAAAGTAATAGACATTCTCAGCATAAACATACTCATTAAATTTTATGGCTTTGCCTGGTATTACGATTACACAATGTCGCGGGCTCGTCAACGTCGGAACTGCGATTCTTTTCATGTTTTCATACATGTTTTTCTGCGATAGCTCAGCTAAGAAAGTACGTAAGAATACTAAAACCTGCGTCACAAGATCGATAATTGTTTAATATCGTAATTATGGTTTCAATAAAAGGCGCTAATTGCTGAGTTCCTGCGTTGCTCAATCGCATGTCCCATCGGAGATAACACTCTCGGGCGGGCCCACTCTCTGATTGAATTGAATGGTGACCGCTGACAGTGATTGATTCCTACAACAAAGTAACTGTTCTAGTACCTAACCTTCTATACGTTTTATTGCGTCTAATGTAATCGGTCTTCCACAAACAGAGAGCCCTATCTAGTTGAATGGCTCACAGTTTTTGGAACTTCTAGTTACTCTAATTGATTGCTATCGTGCGTGTGACTCACTCTTGACGTATGGGTATTGGATTCAAAGTTGGGTACTGGATTAACAGTTCCATGGACAATCTAATAAGCAAATACCTCTGTGATGCGGTAATTACCTATATAATAAGTACCACTTAAGTACCTACTTGTTACTTTAGTAGGATCTAAGTCTTTGGCCAAACGCACATTGTCCATTCGTCAACGCGCACGCTGTCTTTTGGCTTTGATATTTCCCATTTCCCAATATACATAACCGAGGGTCAGTACTGCTAACCTTCTAACTACTAGTTTTTGAAATCATATAAACTATTGCTGCTTTAGTGATGCAATCATTGATGGTAAAGCATACTAGTTTATTAATTCATGAATCCCCAAGCGACCACCGGTGGCCGCGCATCTATTGTCTTACTATTGTGTCTCTAATTGACGGTATCTGAAGGGTTAAGAGCCTATTCACTCCAGCCTTGGAGATACTTAAATTAATATTTTAAGACCGCAACAGGCAAATTTTTCCATCCCTTCGATGTTCGCAGTATAAAGGGCGAGGCGAAGCGCTTAGTCTAGAGCGTGAAGCTGTTAACAACGTAAGGGTGGACACTCGCCGTATGTCACCGTATGAATCGATCTTTATTGTACTGCTATAATACAAGGTGTAAGGGACAGCCCTTAGCAAACTTTAAGGGCTTGCTCAGGAGACAAAACTGCACAACCTTCTACAAGATTTTTTGCAAAAAAAAGAGGTCTAGATTCGAAGACATCCAATGTCATCTATCAAGAAATATCCATAGCAATATTATTTTTACTTCACTTTATGACTAACAGTCAATGAAAGTAGTTTATCTTTCGATATAGTCGACCAATTGCGATGAAACAAAGCCTAAGTAATATACCAAGTTAGACACAATTTTAGTGTATAAAAGTTATCTACATCTATTTCGTACACTTTAAATGATGCGCGCACAACTAAAAACTCCTTCAGATTTATTATATAGGTACGTATATATATAGATCTCGAAAAGAAATACAAATGTAGTCTCAGCACCGGCCTCATTTGTCTTCTTTATCGGCTGCTCTGGAGTTAAGAGCGGCCAACTCGAGGTACATTTTCATACAACCGCTTTTACGTGATTATTATATTATTTATTACACATCTAATGTACACAGATATCTTGTGGATATTATTTAAGCTTCTATAGAAATCAAAACATTTTGTGTAAAACTAATCCCGTAAAGACCCCTGTGAATCAGCTTTTTTACGTCAATTATGGCCCTCTATATTCTACTCATATATTAAAAATATAAAAAAGGACATCCATAGAAGCAACGAACATTAAAGTCGAGATTCTGAATGATGACAATTTGTCTTTAAAACTTTTAAGGGTTTTAAAAACACATTTATTTCCAGGAACTCATTTTGTGAAATATTCGAGTAAATCACGGAATTACCGAATACCAACAGAGTTTTCAGGCGTTATATCCCTATTTTCGCGTAGCGTCTTCAGCAAACATTGCGTTGGATTACATTAGATGAAGCAGTTATAGTTATTTTACACTTTATGAGTTTTTATTTTAGTATGGAAAAAAAATGAAACTACCAACGTTTCATATTTCCTTGCTTTTTCTTAATTAAGTTTTTATTTATTTATTTTTTTAGGTATTATACAAGTCACCTAAAGAACGTAAACAATAAAAACATTCTAAATCGGTCCACACATTAGCGAGAAATCACAGATCAAACATAAAAACAAACATACAGCCGTAGATAGAACCTCCTCTTTTTTAAAGTGAATTAAAAATGCTAAATAACGAAGTTCCACTTTTTTGGATCTTTTTTTATTATTATAATTTATAGCTTTTGCCCGCGACTCCGCACGCGTACATAAAATATAACCTATGTCACTTAGGAATAAAGCAGCTTTCTATCGGTGAAAAATTTTAGCCATCGGACCAGTACTTCCAGAGATTACCTTCTACAAACAAAAAAAACAAACTTTACCCCTTTATTATATGAGTGTAGCTAGGCTCGCGTTTGACCACCATCTCACCTGAGGGTAAGCGATGCTGTGGTCGACGCTGGAGTACACTTTTACACATAAAAAATATAGAAAAACTCACATCCAGAATCATCTCTTACTAGTCAAAACAACAGAAATAATCAAATAATAATAATCTCTTTAGTTCAGTAAGCTTCAAACCTGCTGGGGCGGGTGTGTCTCGCGCGTGAGGCCACCTCCTTTGCTAGCATTACTGCTTCGCTGAAGGAGGCGACCGCATGCCACTCCTCCTCACTCCGGACCATGGCTGTACCAAGGCCCGAGCGAGAGATCGCCTCCACCGAGCGCCCCCACGAGGAAACAGCGGTGCTCTGCCCAGGTGGGGCACACCTCTACCGTAAGTTCCACCGTATCCTCCAGGTGGTCTACACAATGGTGACACCCGGACGTTTCTTCTGCACGAAATGTAATTGTAATTACCACTAGGCCACAACTATCTCCTCAACAATGTTCGCACTGGAAGCAGTTTGGTGACAGTTCCAGAGACATTGCCAAGTTGGTGCAGTGGCCGACAGTCGCAACTGACGCGATCCACCCGCACTCGCCAAGTCGTGACATTTGCCGATAACCTTCCACTGCCAAGTCGATGAACTTCCATTTAATCACTTTAATTGTAACCGTAAATATTGGACTAACAATGATAAATCAATTTAGTGGAAGGTATTTTTTTGTACCTACTTCATTATTAAGAACACATTTCTTAATAAATTGATGACAATCTAGCCTGAAACACTAATAAGCAATTTAACTCTAACTTATTAGTATACCTTTTTACTTGAAAAATTGAGAAGAGGAAGTGTCAGACTTTTTCTGACTAAACCCACAGTGGTCCTTCATGGCCCTTTTTTGTGAGGGCTGTGGTGACTCCTTTAAATTTAAACACAACAACATACGATTTTTCTGACAATTTTTTAAGGCGCACGTAGAACACAACCCAGTGTTAGGATTTGGGAATTCCCGACACACAATACAGCTTACAATTAAAGTCCCGGGAATTCCCGAGAATTCAAGACTTACATCATTTTTTTTTTAAATTAAAGGCCACGCCTTTTTTGAAGAATTTTAATTAAATTAATTTCTGGTCAAACGTATAAGAAATACCATTTTTTTGTAAAAAAAAAATAACGTTTAGTCACATTTTTGTCTTTTAATAACACACAGGTTAATTTTCAATCAGTTAAATCTTATGTTTTTTTTTTTTTTGTTTTATTTAGGGTTTTATTGTTCCTTGTAGGACATATCAAACCCATTGTACCAAACCATAATCAAGATGACATTACATTAACCTAATAAATACAAGGTGTAACGTTAAATGCGCCAAACCTGAAATTAGTTTGATCAGAATAACGAGCAGAATCAATTAAACCACTTTATAATATAGGTTTCATTTTTCAAAAAAATCTTCATTAAAAACTTCGACCTGTCTATTTATGAATAGCTCAAGCCATCACGTGCGCAAACCCGCTGAAATAGGTAAACGAACACAAATAGTTGTAATTTAATCAAATTTTCTCATACGCGGGATAATACACGTAACGTAGATTCTTTACATAAATATACTAGACACGTGTTTTGGGTTTGCATATACTAAAAACCTTTTTATTTAAAAAAAAATAACCGACTTCACTAAAAAATTAAATTGAATTTGAGGAGTTACCTCGATTTCGTCAAGAACCCAACTTGGTGACTATGGGACCATTCCAACAAAAAAATAATTTTTCAAATCGGTTGGCAAGCGACGAAGTTATGCGCGAACAAACATAAAAAAAAAACACAAACATCCGAATTGAGAACCTCCTCCTTTTTTAGAAGTCGGTTAAAAACTAAAGTTGTATATAGAATGGGTGGTAATTTTTTTTTTGTGAAGTTAACATGAACTGATATTGACTCATTCAGCTTGATCGTCTATTTTTGTGTAAAGTCACTTTGGTCACTGATAGCTGAACTTTTCCTGTTTGTCTGTGATTCAATTCTGTAGCCATAATATCAAAGTTATCGGCAAAGATCGCAATAGTGGGGTTTTCCAGCACTGGGATTTTTTTTTTTGGTGGGCAAAAATCATCCAATGACAACCCCTGCTCTTGGGTGGAGCGGGAGATAGTGTCAGACCCTTATTGACTAAAAACCCACCCCGTTCCTTCTAGCCTTCATACCGAGGCTCGAGTTCCTTTCGGATAACCCAGGTTCCAGCAGTGGGATGCCATATGAGAGGTGCGGTACATTTGAAAGGTATTGTAAATTAAACTGCGCTTCAAAAAGGAGTTCTAGATTGGAAGGCTACATCATTCCAACGTCATCTATCAATCAATCTCCGAAGCATTGAAATAATACATACGCATGCATATCTCGCAAACGAACACAAACAATAATAAATGTACCGTCTGCAGCGTTCTCATTTGTCTTCTTTAACGGCTACTCTAGAGCTAACAGCGTGGGACACATTCCGAACGTGTGTAGCGTCGCCTGATCTATCGATGGATGACTAGTAAGCTCGACTATAATGCCATTCATCATTGACTATTCTCTAAAAAAAAAACTACAAATATTTGATGTTTAAGGAAATAGTATGCATTTTATTGTGCGTTCAGCTAAGGAGTGGAATTCCCTGCGCTCCATCGTTGACCGCATCGTCGCTTTTCATCAGGTGAGATAGTGGTCAAGAGAAAACTTATCAGCAAGAAAAAAAAATATACACAAAAAAAATATACAGTACAGACAAAATCGGTTGTGTGCTATTTATGAAATTTAATGAGAAGATTCTAATTCTCTAGAATACATAAACTTTAAATTAACATACCGATTTTCCATATGTTCATTTAAAGATTTGGAGATCCATCGCTGCATATCAATTCAGGATAGATGAAATAGAAACAGGTACTGGAACAATTTGCGACCTACGAATGAACCTCAGGTTCAAAATCTACTAGTGCGTGATAAGATCTGTATGGATGAGAATGTTGGGCTGTGAAAAAGACGTATGAAAAAAAAATTGCGATGAGAAGGTTGAGATGAATGTATGGATTGACGAGAATTAATAGAATCAAAAATAATATAATAAAGAAAAGTTGCGCAACTTACGGAACATTAGAAAGGGATTTGTTTGATTTGGTAGGGTCATGAGAAGACGAGAAATGAAACGCATGTTATTAAAAGAGTAAGTACAAGTATGTATAGTATCTCTAATTAAATGTATGGCTCAAGAGGGAGAGGGAGTGATATGAGAAACAGCAGTGTAATGACGGTTGATAGGGCAGAAAAATAAAGTTTAACACCGACCGAAATAAAGTTGAGACAGACATTTAGAAAAAGTTATCACGTTCAAACAGAGAACCAGTCGCGATTTCGATACACATACCATAATCAGCCTAATAATGCTCCCACTGCTGGCTCTCAGGCCTCCCAGGCGGGCCCAGTGTGGGTAGGTGGATCCCATAAATGTATCTTTATTTTAACTTGATACACATACATAGATGAATTTTAGGTTCAAATTGTTGATTAAAATATTTAATGTGATAATAATTTTAAATAATTACCTAATATTCGCTTCTATAAATTTAATCTTAGTAAACTTTAGACATTTCATTATTTTTACATATTAGTAAGATATTATGAACTGACATCTTGATGAAAGCTTGATACAGTTGTATCAAAGCTTGATACAGTTACAGTAAAGCTGAATTATTCAGCAATGTTCGCACTTGAAGCAGTTTGGCAACAGTTCCAGAGACATTGCCAAGTTGGTGCAGCGGCCGGCAGTCGCAACTGACGCGATCCACCCGCACTCGTCAAGTCGTGATATTTACCGACGACCTTCCACTGCCAAGTCGATGAACTTCCATTTAAATCGGTTTAATTGTAACTGTAAATATTTGACTAACAATGATAAATCAATTTTTGATGAAAATACTGCATTGTTTAAGGAATAATGCGGAGCATTGTGAGTAAGACTACCTATAACTTCAGACAATGAGTTATGATTCAACTGTCTAAGTAACCGCATAAAAAAGTCTCAAAAGAAACTTCCATTTTATTCATTAGTAGGTGAGGACTGCGGTTTCAAAAAACTACACACTGTAATTTTTAACGTACGCATTTATAAGTTGAGGAAGGCAGGCCTTCCAAAAGCTTTCTACACTCTAGAGTTCGCAGTAAGAGCATATGCGCAAAAACTAAGTACCCAGTGAATATGGAATTCTGATCGATCGTATTAGTCAACGGCCGACTAAAAACAAAAAGTACATTCACCGAATTCTTGCACGGATTGAAGGTTTTTCAACTCAAAGCTTCGCCTTCATTATACCGCGCTGATGCGACTTAGAAGTTCGCACAAATTACACAATCCAAAACGATTGACAAAAAAACAATTATAAAAACAAAAATATTTTCGCAGTTTTAACTTCAAATAATATTTTCATATTACAAACATTCCTTTCGTTTTTCAAATGCGTGTGTAACTCAAGATAATGTCTTGCAGCGAATTTGCGAAGCGGTTATAAACCGAACGATTGTAGTAAATGCCACCACGATACGAATTCAAATCGACGTGTGCCGAGAATGCGTGAAAGAAAATGATGCTTTACAACTTGAAAAATATTTTAAATTGTTATCACAAAGCCCGTAAATCCCGCATTCCAATAAAATAAATCTCGTAAGTTAAATGTTAACTCATAAAATAGACAAAATACCAGTTAAGCTTAATACATATTTATTTTCTAAATTCCTTGAAATCGCTGTGTGCCATCGTAACTTAGACTGCATTGCTGCGAATTGACAGATCCATTTACATTGTTCGTTTCATCTTGGTAAGTAGCAGTTTATCCGTGTCATGAATTATGATTTATAGTGATCCGTAAGAGAATGTAATCAAGTGATAACTAAGTAGCTGCATTACTTTGTCGTGTGCGCACTTGTCGTTCCGCACATTAATCAAAGGTCATTCCATTAGGCTTATTAAGTTAATGCAACTTGTTTACACTACAATTAGAAGCGCACTTTGTTATCATTAAAGTTAGTTCGTGGAACTCGCTCTTACAGCCGGTTCACGATTAAGCAGCGAGTGGCGCGGCAAGCGGGGCGGCATAGACAGGCAAGCGCGCGGCGCTATGAGCGGTGGCGTCTCGTGATGCGCTTCAAACATTTCCACACTTTTGTTCTTACCGCTCACCGCTCCGCGCTTAGTTTCCGCTCACCGCGGCAAGGTCGTGAACCATTAGTAGCCCACACAGTTAATCCTGGATAACCGAACATGTATGACCTGGAAACCTTCATACAGCCAGATTTGTATGTTTTGCTAAAACAAAAGATGCTGAAAACATCACTCTGAAGGCTGAAACTGTACATTTAGTAACAGTTGGGTTACATAAAGAGCTGAATGGTTTTTGTCGAAGCAATCGTGAATCATACAGACCCGTTAGTGAACCTACTAACTACTAATATATCGGATAGGAATAGGTATGTAGTTAAACGGGCAGTGACCTATTAATAACCGCTTTGATGCATTAGAAGGTTTAGTCCGGAAGCTGGGGAAGAAAATAGTTCTCATCGGGATAGCTCAGTAGAAGTTGTAGGGCGTTCTACACCAACTATTCTCTACGTGGGTCGAAATGATTTTATCCCAAAGTTTGAACTTTAAACATCTTTAGTTTCAATAGAACACTGGATCCGCAATTTTGAGGGTATTTCATAGATGCTAGTGTGGGGGTGATGACGCGCGAGGCTATTAAGGATAATTTTTAGTCTAATATTGTATATTTCCAGGTATGCTAACACCATAAATTGGGGAATTTCTCGTCCTTTTATAATATTATTTTTAAAACATTTGGAATTATTTTATGTTTTCCTCAGTCCTATTTTTAGGTAAAACGGTAAAACAAGAAATTGCACCTTGAGCAAGGGGAAAACCACCTAAAAAAGTAAACAGATAGACATATTTATTGGGAAAAATAATATTTCCAAGTCACGCAATAGCGTCAATTGATCTTCCAAAATGTATCATAGCACAGCATAGTCGGCCTTATAATGATCCCACTGCTGGGACTCAGGCCTCCTCTCTAGGAGAGGAAATGGGCCGTTATCCACCACGCGGGCCCAGTGCGGGTTGCTGGATGTTACATATCTTCGAATTGTTGGTTCTAGGACATGCCAAACCGGCGGCATGTCTTAGAATGTTTTCCTGCTCCTGGTTGGGTTTGAACCCGCGACCTACAACTCGTAAGTCGAGGCTGTTACCACTCGGGCACCAATGCTCTAAAAAATTCATCATCCTATTGTAATTAATTAAAACATAGAAGGCATGAATTAATAACAATATAAATCTTTAATAAAAAAAAAAGTAAAACACAAAATAAACAATAGGCTAGTTGCCGTAAAAAATATAATTAGTCCGTCTTTTAGATTATTCAAAAATAACGTATTTTTTATTTGTAAATTAAGCCAAAAATGACATTAAAGTTACCTACGTGTAACGTCACGCCGTGCTGCATTTTTTCGCAAGGTGATCATCGCTGTCAACAATGTGATCCCCTCGGGCCAGTGATATTTAGTTTAGCCATTCACCCTATTATTCGGCAGGTTAATTCCAAATTCAACGTTTGGTATCTCGACGACGAAACCCTAAGAGGCGATGCAGACATAGTTTTTAACGTTTTACATTTCCTAAAAAATCAACTCCACTCAATAGGACCTCAACTTTTCTAAATGTGAGTAATTCTTATCTGACAGGACTGACAGGCAACAAACTCTTTCCAAATGTAACACAATAGCCCCAGATATCAAAATTATAGAAAGAAACTCTTTTTATGTCCTTAGGTCTCATATTTTCGACGATATTCCTCGAAAATATATCTGTAAAATTACCAGTATCAGTTTACCAGCTTTTATATCCTCGGTTTACGGCACTGAAAAATTAATCAGGAATATCCTATCTTCGTATCTTCCTTACTGATTGATTTTGATATGCCGTGCTTTACCGAGGCTATAGACGCTTGGAAACTCGCTTGCCCAAATTCCAAACAGCCCGACAACCTTTCTTCCCAAAGACGGTGGGATGAGCCGCTTTGCAAAGTAGTACCAGAAAATCTGTTGGCATCATCTGTGAAAACTGCGGAGTGTGCGCGCCTGCTAGCTGTGGGGGAATGGGAATCGGAACTCTGGCTTCATGCACTACCGTCGTCGAACATAAGCACCTTACTCGATGATACTACCTTCCGCCTCGCTGCTTCCCTACATCTTGGCGCTCCTTGTTGTTTTCCTCATCGCTGCCACTGTGGCGAAGTTGTCAATAGCCTCAGTCACCACGGTCTGTCATGCAGCCGAAGTGCGGGTCGCATAGCGCGGCACGCAAATATCAACGACACCATCCGTCGCGCTCTTGTCACCGTCGGCGTTCCGGCCATATTGGAACCTCATGGCCTGCCACGCGACGATGGCAAAAGACCGGACGGTATGTCTCTATTTCCATGGAAGATGGGTAGGCTTTTAGTGTAGGACGCTACTTGTGTCGATACTCTAGCACCATCTCATCTTCCTAACTCGTCGTGTGTGCCGATGCTGCTGCAGCGGCTGCAGAAAACCCCAAGTGGCGGAAATATAATAACCTTGTTGGTAGTTATATTTTCGAGCCGTTTGGGGTTGAAACTCTCGGATCGTGGGGTCCGAGTGCTCACAAATTATTTAAAGAACTTTCGAAACGCCTCGTTGACACTTCGCGGGACCGGCTGGCTTTTACTTCGGTCAAAGGATAAGCATTGCCATTCAGCGTGGCAATGCCGCCAGTCTTTTGGGTACATTACCAATCGACAGCGAGGCGGAGGAATTTTTCGACGCCTTACTTTAAATGGCCATTTTTTTTAGTTCTTTAGGGCTTTTATTTTTATTTTTTAAGTTAGTTTTAATTAAGTTAAATTTGTTTGTTGTTGAAGAAGTTATCAATAAATAGAACTCACACATTAAAAAAAAAACGATATTACAGTAAAATAAAATAAAAATATAATAAAATCCCTACGCTAACTACGACTAACTAAAATCAAACTAAAATATGGCGGTAAAAAACTCTTACACATGAATTTCAACTAGTAATGTGCCCAAAAGACTGGCGGCATTGAAACACTTGAGCCGTGGAGTCCGAGTGCTATATCAAGTAATTTTGTATATCAACGATTGCTAATCGACTCTATAAGTGACCAGAGGGTCACTTATAAAGTCGACAGCTAAGCTCTTATTTGGCCAACGAATCATTGTTCCCATTAACAGCGACGTAGATTTTTTTTTGCTGAATTAATTATTTCATCCGCATTTGTACATACCTACGATTATTTTCAGTTTGTAAAATAAAATACGCCTCACTCATCAATTAATGTACCTCAGTCGAATCGAATAGTTATTAAATTATAATTGTACCTATGTATGTCTTTAGCGAATCACATCTGTACGACTTAAACAAGAGCACAAACCAGTTTTTAAAAAATGAGTCATCTGTTCAAAGTTCGTTCTTAACTGGTCCCTGTACTGTTGTCAACTGGGTTTTCCTAAACATCACATATGAATAAATTAATCTATATTTTAAATACATATTTACATACCTGCTATTATAAAGTTAAAAAGTTTGTTTGGTCGAACGCGCTAAACTCAGGAACTTCTGGCTCGAATTGAATCATAGAATTGCTTAATCTTTTCAAAATCATTTTATTCCGCATAGTACATGGCCATTTTTAAAACGTCAGAAGAATCGGCAAGAATCTTCATGGAGACTACTTAAAATAAAAATTATAATAATGTCCACAACAATCACACAACGTCGTCTAGTCTCAAGCTAAGCAGAGCTTGTGTTATGAGTACTAGACAACTGATAAATATACTTATATATTTCTAAATCCATACATATATAGATCAATTATACCCAGACACAGAACAAACGATCATGCTCATCACAACATTTGTTCTGAGTGGGAATCGAACCCACGACCTCCGGCATAGCAGTCCAGTCAAAATTAGTTTTAAATTTTTTCCATATTACAGTTTTAATTTTAATATATGAGAGGAAAGTGTAGACCGGTCATTGTATCCAAAAGTAAATTAAAAGTATTAATCTATGTATCTATTATATAATAATATGTATGATTATTAGTATTGAATAGCCCATTTATCGACGAAAGCTATACGGCATCACGCTACAAAAAATAGAAGTGGAACAGCAAACCACAGGGACAGCTAGTATATTTTAGAATATTAAAAGTCCCCGTCATCATCTTTCCGGAAAGGTGTTGATAGGCGGTTCGTTATAAACTGTCTCACTATTTAGGACACGACGCAGTGAGTCACAACTTCACGACACATGCTCTGTCTACAGACTCTTAAAGTGTGCGTCTAAATTGAAATGATTGTTCTCACACACCCCGCTATGATTGATGCATCATCGTTCTGTTGTTCTTAAATAAAAATAGCAAAGCAACAACACACCTTCCTGCCTAAATTGTATGAGTCATTTGATTTCACTCTCGATTTTTAACCGACTTCAAAAAAGATAATATTCTCAATTCGTCTGAATGTTCTTGTATTTTGTTCAGCGATATTTTCGGTAAATGTGAATCGATTTTGATGTTTTTTTTTTTGTTTCGAAGAGTTTGTTTTCCAGATGGTCCCATTTAAATTTGGTAAATATCTGATGAACAACTTTGAAGATAGACCATAAAACATTTCATTAAATGATAGCAAAACTGCCGGGATTACTGCAATAGCATGTCTGTTTATTGTTAACACCATTTCATAACATAAGTCAGAGTCGTATCGTAGGCGCGGGCTTGTACACAACGAGCAAACGGTATAATTCTATAGTTTTTATGAATACATAAGTAGGTTTTTTAAGGTGGGAAATTATTTAATAACTTCTCCCGTTCTAGAGTGTAGCGAGCATGTCAGACTTTTACAGACTAAAACCAGGTCTATGTTCCTTCAGTTGCTTTTTGCTTTCTAGGACCTTGAGTATCCCTTTCATAAATTTCTGTTTGAGGCACGCGTAGAACTATACGCGCCGTCGATGACTCGGACTCGGTCCTTATAGGACGAGTGAACGGCGAGCTGCCCTCTGCACGCCGTCCACAAGCCCGTGCCTACAGTTGCCGGAGATCACTCTGCCCCCAGGCATCCCGGACCCAGATCGGCGGTCCCAGGGCATTTTCTGTCGCGGTAGTTGGGGCATGGATGTACGTTCCATCACTCTTGCAACCGCATCCCTAGTGTGCCTTTAAAACGCACAAAAATATCTTAACAAAGTTTGCCGAAAATATACTAAATCATAGGATCGATTTGCTGCCAAATATCTGCTACAAAAAATATTGAAATGTGTTACATATTCTAATTGTATTTATTTATTTATTTATTATCTGTATTTCTTTATTGTACACCATATAAACAAATATATAGGACAAACATTTAAAGAAATAAGTGTACAATGGGCGGTCTTATCGCACATGGCGATCTCTTACAGACAACCTTTGGATGGACCTAAAGAAGGGAGATAGATTTAGGGTTGTCGGTGTACAAACATCAGAAATAATACTAATAAGACACATGGAAATAAAAAATTAACGTAAAAGTTATAAAAAAAAAACAGATAATGTAGACTTAATGAATGAATACCAAAGTAGGCGCTAAATAAACGTGGAATAACGGTCATTGACCTACAATTTATTGACATTCAATAACGTAAATAAAGTCATAAAGCTCTCTTGAATCTTTTTTCTGAAAAACAGTTCATTGATGGTTTTTCGGGTACCTACCTTAAATATATTGGAGACTAGCTTTGCCCGCGGCTTCACCCGCGTTTCGCTTTACTCTTTCTCCCCCTTTTCTCACTTTTTTTTAAATTAGGCTATGTCCGTCTCCAGGGTCCCAACAATCTCTGTACCAAAATTCATCAAAATCGATTTTGCCATTTAGGCGTGAAGACGTAACAAACAAACAAACTCACTTTCGCTTTTATAATATTAGTAAGGATATTAGAAAAAGGTTTAATGTACTTTATTTTAAGTTTATCTGGTGCCTTGTATAGTTGTTATGACTAACCACTCAACTTCCCTATTGATTATTTTGTATACCTACGTGGGTACCTACAATTTAAAAATGACGGATCAAGTCACTCTTCTGGTTAATCCACATTCTTTTATACCTAACATTTAATCGGTCAGACGTAATTGACGACCGTTGATCTATGATCAATGAACTATTTTCGATGAACCAAACAAATGTATATACAGGAAATGTTACAGGAATTAATTGGGGAAGTACAAATGTATATCTACGTGTAGGTAATAGAGTTATAGCCGGAAGAATAATGTGACACACAAAGGAATATACAGGAAAATCTTATACTACCTATATTATTTAAATTTTCTTTTCACTGCCACTGCCCACTAAAACCACACCTATGTTCCACCTATGTTCCAGCTATGTTCCACCTATGTTCCAACAATGTTCCACGTATATTCCACCTGAGTTCTACCTATGTTCCACCTATTTTCCAGCTATGTTCTAGCTATGTTCCACACGTGTTTAACCTATGTTCAGTTGCTTTTTACTTTATAGAAACCTTTCATACATTTTCCCAAAACCCTAGCAGGCATCAAAAAACCCTAAAGGCCCTACGGGGCCCTTACGGTTTTACTTACATCTCTATGACGTACACGTGGAATATTACGAGCCGTGAATGACTCGGGTTCCGTCCGGACGGTTACCAGAAGGCCGGTCTATTCTATGTTCTTTTTACCAGACTGCCCCAGAAGGAGGATATTGTTTTTGGTCCAAGTGACCTACTCAACACACACATGATCTAAGTTCGTAAATCATAATACTTACATATTTCTCTTTGCTAAATAAATATAACTTGACAAGTAAAACAATTTAGAAACTATTAAATGAAAGTTTACAAAATTTTGAATATTTTATAAACTTGGATTTTCACACACACACTCAAAAGCTATGGGAAAGGTGTACTATGGCGGTCGCCTCCTTCTGCGAAGCATTTTAATGCTAGCAAAGGAGGAGGCCGACCGTATCAGGCAACGGCGCCCTTGCCGCCGCCGCCGGGATTCCGATCCCGATTTCCGGCCACCATAGACGCGTGCTCGCGGACGACGAGCCATGGGTAGCTCGCTGTCCGACCGTCCGGTAACTGTCCGGAACGAGCCCAAGACGTCGACGGCGCGCACTGTTCCCGCGCGCCTCTAGGAGTTGTCAGCAACAGGAGGGGCCCAGCTGGGTCGAAGCCTACTGGGGCCAGGGTTATCCGAAAGGAAACTAGAGCCCCGGTATGAAGAGGCTAGAAGGAACGGGGTTTAGTCAGTAAAAGTCTCACACTATCTCCCGCTCCACCCAAGCGCGGGGGTTGTCATAAGATGATTTTAGCCCACCATAATAATGAAAATATACAAAAGCGTTTCATTAAATATCTTTGTTTTTATCAAAATATTCCTTATCAATCCATCGATTATCTCCGACTCTGAAAAAGTACCATGTATTTATTACCTCTCAAAGATCGACGTGACATTGCTGATTACTTGTATTTGTTAAAAATTTTCGATAACAACATTGACAGCCCAGAACTTTTATCCAAATTTTATTTAAATATTCCGAGAAATTTTTTCCGTCATAATCTTCCTTTGCGTGTACCTTTGGCTTCAACCAATTATAGACAGAATAGTTTTATTATACGTGCAAGTAGACAGTTCAATAATATGTGTGAGCAGCATGACTTGGATCCCTTTACAACTAGTGTGGCGTCGGCAAGAAGACGCATAAGCCACAGGTTTTTTAAGTAATCTTTTAATTGTTTCCCTATTTCTCTGCAATGTATTATTAATTCTACTGTTACTCATTTTCTGAAAGGTTTGTAGTTACTACTTGTTTTACACTTGCAATTGACTTTGTTTATGTAATTGTTAAATTTTAATAAGGTTCACCAATCATTGTGCAAAGAGTGCTATGGTCACTTCTCAATTGTAATTCTGACACTATACGTGAGGACTTGTAATTGGCTTGCTATCGTCTATGTTAGTTTTTATTTTTTGCTTGTTTAAGCTGTAAGTCCTCCAAGATGTAATAAATAAATAAAAAAGGTGTACTATCAAATCAATCAGAGCCTCCTGTCAAAATGCTCTCATCTCAAAAAATCTGTTAAAATAGATTTAAGTTGTTCATTAAATTCGCTTTTATGACTCACATTTATAGCCATTGAAAGCGTAAATATTTTTTACTATCACAACATTTTAGGAATTACGATTTCTTAAGAGTTTTTTAATCATCAATCAAATCATAGATTACAATAGTTGTGTCTAGATGGCGGCATCGTTGCCGACATCGTCAGATTGGCTTCGCTAACTTAACATTATAGCTTAACTGTTTGTTATATTTAACCGTATAATTGTGCTCTGGCTTTTTGGGAAAGAACTTCTTCTTCTTCTTTTTAACCAACTTGAAAAAAAGAGGAAGTTCTCAATTCGGTTGTATTTTTTCTATCATCTTTTTTATGTTTGTTACCTCAGAACTCCGTTGTTTATGGACCGATTTGCAAATTGTTCTCTTCCCCCTAAAGGATATACTTCCAGACTGCTCTTATTTTTTTTTTCAAAATCCAGTTCTGATGATGAAGTCCATGAGGGATCGAGGGAACTCTTCCAATATGATAGGCAACCTATGTTGATTTTGATATTTTCATCAAGAACTCAAGCATTTGCAGTCAACAAGTAACATTTGATGAAGTGGAACTGGTGAAGACGTCCGTGGATGGCTAACGGAACTTCACACTCACATCGATATCACAATGAAAATAGTTAAGCAACTATGACAATACGAATAATTAAGTAGTTCTGAATTTTTGAAATTGGTATCATCCAAGTTATCTGCCGGAAGGTATGCACTGGAACTCTGTAATTAATCAATGTATCCTAGCTGTGTTTGAGTTTATTAGAATTGTCATGAGATGCACTTTGGCTATAAAGTATCTACTATCGAAATAATCTGATGATGGAGCCGGAATTTTTTAAATAAAACAATGTATCCTACCAGGGGGCCCAGCTGGGTCGAAGCTTACTGGGGCCAGGGTTAATTTCGAAAGATAGCTCAGCCCCTTTAGTCAATAAGAGTCTGAACCTATCTCCCGCTCCGCCCAAGAGCGGGGGATATCATTAGATGATTTTCCCACCGGAAAAGAAAGCAGTATTTGGGTTATAATTGTTATGTGAAATAGTACCTACTCTGGCTATAAGTGTAACACAAGTTCACAACTAAAAACTGTGAAATAAAACATTTTCCAAAAAAAAAACCACATCACTACAAAAAAAAGTACTTAAATCGTTTAAAATAACTTTAATTTCGGTAGTCGGTGTTATATATCAAAAAAAACAATAAGTACCTATCACAAACGTCTTTTTTTTTATAATACACTGCCGCACACCAGGAATTACTCCTGTATCGCGGGTACGTTTCAAACTAACATACAGAAGAAGACATCCAGACCCAGAATACCTATCTGTAGGCCATACAAATATTTGTTCCGTGCGGGAATCGAACCCGCGACCCACAGCGCAGCAGCCTATCGCTCAACCACTGTGACAACGGAGTATAATTAATATACTTCATCATAATTATTTTCGCCATATTACGTCCGCTGTTGGACAAAGGTCCATGATTCCAAACAAAACATTTCATGAACCAAGAGCATCTTCCTTATTGACCTACATTGTATTCACGTACGTAGCATATGTTCAAACAACCGTAGAATCCTAAGGTTTTCCTTTTTACAAAATATACAGTTAGTTTTATGGGATTTGTGGTTTGTATTTAACGAGAACCGATGAGACTGTCCTACAAAATCAAAACATAAATGTCGCACTAATAGATAGTAAGGATGGCTTGTGCGTCAATACGAGCTCGACCGACTCAAAATCTAAAGTGATTCAGACGAATTAAAACAAATGAATCACTATTCCGACCCAATTAGCTACAAATTCGTTTACGTATTTTGCTCCCAGTACATCCTGCAATGACTAGGAACAGGATAAATGTATACCTATATGTCAATAACGTTATTCAAAAGAGCTATGTCAAAATACCTTACATGAACCAGTTACGCAATTAGTCTAAGTCGGTGACGTCACTAATTTTTCCACTTCAATATTAGGTATGTCATTAAAGTGAGGAATTACCTATTAACAAAACTTAGGTAATCTTTATATTTATATTTTAAGGTAAAGTTTCCATCGTGTTTCTATTATAATAGGTACCTACTTGGGGTCGGCACACTACGATTTTTCTTCCATTCTGTCCTGTCACCCGTCACACTAAGTATTAAAAAACTTTTTTTTTAACTTGCAATTAGTGTCCCACTGCTGGGCAAAGGCCTCCCCCAAGTCTTTCCTCTTGCGCCGTCTCTAACAAAAAAACTACTGAACAAATTTTCATACCGTTTTTCCAGCACTCAGAATGATTCTTAAAGTTCTGATAGACCTGAGCATTAATTTGTAACAGAACATTGAGCATTCGCCGTTTTTAAGTTTGTTGAACTGCACAACCAGCCGAGCCAATTATAGAGCCAAATATTGCTACGAACATTTTCATGAGCACTCTAGCAAACGGCGGCGGCGGGGTGGAACAATGACAGAAGCTCGCCTCGGGAAAAAATTCGAAGCAAAACTGTCCTTCGCTAAAATGCTCGCTTGATAGAATGCTCGCTAAAACGCTCTCGTTATTTTTCTGTAATGTAACATTCGCAAAAAAGCTAATTACAAGTGAATGCTCAAGTTTGGACAACAGCAAGGGCCCAGCTGGGTCGAAGCCTACTGGGGCCAGTGTTAGTTTTGAAAGATAGCTCGAGCCCCGGTATGAAGGCTTAAAGGAACAGGGTGGGTTCCCGCTCCTTCCAAGAGCGAGGGTTGCCATTAGATGATTTTCCCACCATAAACAAAGCACCTTTAAGGAAAGTTTAGGTAGGTTCAGGTTAATATGCATATTTTAGTAGAGAAAGACCGAGAATTTCTAAGATTTCTATCACTCATAAAAACTGGGGTGGGTTGATATAAATTCCAAAATAACTCCTTCTGTCTGTCTCTTTATAACATTTTTACACCCAAACCAATTACGATCAATTTTACCTAAGATGTGAATTCGAGAAGACGAATAAATAACATAATTTTTATCCTGTGACTACGTAAATATACACCCCTATTTTTTTATTAGTACACAAAAAAATTGGGCTTAATCCGTACCTGTTACTGGTCATATTTGTGTAGTCAAAAGTAAAAAAAACGAAATTCCAAAATTGGCCACAAAATTGTTCATAATTGGTAAATTCGTAATTGGATCATTTATTCATAACAATTACTACTAGGAAATACTACGCGCAGTGATTGTCTATTGTTTTTCATTCATAATCCACATTTTCATAAATTGAGTGACATTTTAGGACATAAACAAACTCTAATAAGTTTAATGTTTATGAATATTATTCATTAAAACTTTACCTAAATAATAACGAGACCTATTCTAATAAGCCCTTTAAGTATTTGTACTAAGTGGGAAATTAACCTTCAGGAACATTTCTAATAATAATTCATAATTTGCCACTTTTACGGACGCAGCTGGTGGCCAGCTTGTACCTCTCTTATATTCAAGAACATAGCATAGCTTAGTCGGCCTCCTCTCTACTCTAGGAGAGTAAATGGGCCGTAATCCACCACGCGGTCCCAGTGCGGGTTGGTCGATGTCACATGTCTTGAATTTTTTTTTGTTCTAAGATATGCTGTTTTCCTCACGATGTTTTCCTTCACCGTTTTGAGAGCAGCGGTGATGAAATAAATTACACAAAATAATTCACCTAGCTGGGTTTGTACCCGCGACCTACAACTCGTAAGTCAGGGCCGTTACCACTCGGTCACCACTGCTCCACAATACAAGAACGGAAGAACATAATTTATGACCACCAAATTCGTCTGCGGTTACATCTATGTATAAAAATAAAAGAAAATTATCATTTCCTTTAAGAGACTTTAATGAGGCTGACGCATAATATCGTATCCATAAGTTGATATTTATGATGAGATGCACAAGTGACCGGTAGAACAAAGCTTTGGAACCTTCACGAGCTGCCAAGGGCACGCTCAGCACACAGTCTAACTACTTGTACATTATTATAATTAATTACACTTCCTTAGCTTACGGCTACAGCACCTAAAACAAATGTTACAATACATCATTCTTTGTTTACAATCATTTGATTGTCAACTTTATTTATGAATCCTGTTTTGTAATTAAAAATACTACAATGTCACTCTAGCTTATATATAGTTTTTTTGCGCCACTTGGGCTGGACCAACATATTATTAGCCAAAGAGTAAGATAAGAGGTAAGGACAAAAGTCATTCACGAACGCAAGCGGTGAGTCACCCGTAAACATAGTAATAACGGTGAAATGGACCGGTTCTCCGCCACAGATCTTCGATAGTAGAGCTCACATATTCTGGGAACATCCTTACACAAAAACATAAGGATTAGTTAAGAGTAATAGCACTCTCAAATACAAAGAACTGTCCGGATTATTTTATGCAAACAACATTCAAACCTGTCAAGTATGCAAGTTATCACATCAAGTAAACAAATTGTGTAAATATATGTTATTGAGCACATGAATACTAGTGGTATTCGCTATTGCTGGACGGCGGCCAGTGCTAGGGTGTACTAGGCACACTTCCAGCGCTTCCTAGTATATTGACAGCATTACCTTCATATGTTTACGGAATACCTAGTGCCTTAGTGCAGTAGGGATGTATCACATTAGCACTCACCGCACCACCCGCACACTTGTTGCACTATTCTACGAAACATCCAGAGGCAATGACCGTACAGACAGAAGGCTACCGACATGGAGTGTCAAAGTACGACCCACGAGGAAAACATATTCCGCTAAACATCATTGTAATTAAAGTATGTAAGATATTGCCCACTGTGTGCTCATTATTAAAATGTCCGGTATTTGGTACAAAAGTGTGTAGAATATAAACATGGTAATTACAAATCGCTTAAGATTCATGTGTAGTTCGCGCACTTTGTACGAATCGATGGAGATGAACAACGAAGGAGGAAGCGTTAGACCATGACCGCTGCTGCTACACGCGCGGTACATAAAACTGTTGACGGACGATAACTAGCCGATCAGCGTCAAGTCGATATCGCTGTGATTTGCCGTTCGTTGCTCCGTCTGGTCATTTGTGCATGCAGCAGGTACGTTGAGCGTGGTATCGAGTGCACGTCGGGTCACTTGAGTAGTATCCGCTAGTACCGAATCGCCACAGGGCAAGGCCGCGGGGACTTTGCTTGTACGAGGTGTGTTTGCCTGCTCCGCATCTCGGACATGGCGCGCTAATTCCGCGCGCTCGCACTGAATCACTGATCATGGCGCGGCAGCCAGCCCATCAGTATTCCGGCAGCATGGCGCCCGCTCCGCACGCTAGCAAATCGCTAAAAATATCTACAAGATGGACAAGGGCGCTTCATGGCCGATATGACCTTACCTGAATCACATAAAACCACTATGTGATTTACATATTTACTTCCTGAAGTGCCGAACTCGTTATCAACGTTATGCTTTTAATCTCAAATCAAGCGTACAGTTCAAAGAAGTAGGACTTACGGAGGAGCCGGCAAGACTTTAGTAGTTGTACATTCTATAGATCATCATTTCAGCCGATATACGTCCACTGTTGGACATTGGCCTCTCCCAACCGTCGTCTCAACGAACAATCCTGTGCGTCTCGCATCCATCGATTTCTCGCAACCCTCACCAGGTCATCAGTCCACCTCGTTGAAGGCCTTCTAAAGATGCTAGTAACTAATACAAGGTTTAAGTTATATGAAATAAAATAGCTGTAATAATGAGTATAAATAATTTATTTCACCCAATATTTTTTTTTTACAAACTTTACGTTCTCAGTACATTACATATATATAATTATCTAATTGTATTGTCATGTTTAATCAGGCTGCTCTAAGAACAACAATTTTAGTGGAGTTTTTCGCGTGATTTTTTCGAGTGAAGTTGTAATTGATTTCTAGTGGATATTGTGATGTAAATTCTATCTTAAGTGTCTGCACAACTGGAGAATAGAATCATTGAAACAGGCGCGATCTTGGTAAAACCATGCTAAAAAATTGATATAGTAGGTATTGACTACCTCGGTGAAGTTTGCTGAGAAAGCCAACTCGAGAGAGCTGCCAAATACTCCAAAAGCATACAACGTGTTACATCCGCATGCTAATAGATAAAAAAATAACTATATTACACGAATACATGGCTTAAAAGCTTTAGTAGCCAAACCAAACAAATTACTAAAAAAAAAAATTACAAAAAAAAACAACCTACCACAATGTAAAAAAAAAAACATAAAAAGTACAAACTTTAATTTTGAAAGTCTGCTATAATCCTATGAGGAGTTCCGTTCCATATCTTCAAAGTTCCTCATTAGATCATAACAATATTTATATGGGACCAACTCGAAAGCATAACATTTCAATTTAAAAAAAAACATCAAACACCAAACGCCACTTAGACCGAACAATCAACGAACATACATTAAAAAAAATACATTCAGCCGAAGCTCCTCCTTTTTGAAGAGGGTTAAAAAAAATGGCATAAAAATGCTTAACCTGTTACACAAATTCGAATGACAGCTACTACAAGCAAATCAGCAAACAAATAAGCTGTTACTGGTTATGGCGTATTTTTATTGTATTATATTAATTGCGAAACACTATCTTAAAGCTATTTACAGTATCGGAAGACATCTTATTTTGTAGTACAATTACTTAACCAGTATTCGTTCTATATTTAACTAAAAAAGTACATTTGTATAGGTACTGCTAGTGGTTATGTTACATAAGAAACGTCTATTGTGTCTATTTCAAACAGAGAAAATATATGTCATGGCAATTGGCTCAGTGGCCACTGCGTTGCGTGCCGCCGCGGGTTCGATTCCTGTACGGTGTATTCCGCTGGGTGTTTTGTACGTGGGATATCAACAAATAACTTTCCCCGATCTGAGTGGAGTGGGAGGGTTTTTTTTATATATATAATGTATAAGCTCTCGTTTGACCACTACCTCACCTGATGGTAAGCGATGATGGGATTATCAGACTTTTACTGACTAAAACCGACATCACAGTGTTTCTTCCGATGCCTTTTGCGAGAGCTTAGGGTAACTTTTTCGAACAATCCGCAACCCTGGCAGGCGTCGGGTCGGTCGTCAACACTAACACAAACGTGGTCGTCACAACGTCAACTTTGCTGACATCCTTTCGAGGCGCGGCCTAGGTGGAAACAACTCGCAGCGTGGTCCTTACCGGCTGGATGGCGAGCTACACATCACTCACCGTCCGCAAGCCCATTATGCGCCTACAGTGGACGGAAATTGTCCTGCGACTCTCATCGCCCGGGGCATATCTGTGTAGTTATTCCGGGTCCGAGTGTTTGTAAACTCACCCACGATTTTTTTTTATAAAATGGATATCCTCACGTTTGACCATTATCTCACCTGATGGTAAGCGATGATGTGGCCGACGATGGAACACGCTTGCCTAGAAGCAATCTATTCATTCTTGACTTAAAGAACACTAGGTTACAACACAAGGTTACGATACAAGAAAAATCCTTATGACTGTGGGCAATTTTTAACTACTCAAATCAACAAAATAAAAATAATTAATTTACTGTGCCCTCAAAATTAAAAATGCATTTTAAATCTACAAACCTAATTAATATTTTTATCATAATCATTGGCTAACACAAAGCAATTCGTTACAGGCATAACTAAATAGGACACCTAGTTGTAGGTAGCCATTTATTGTCAAGTAATTCAAACGGTGGTAACTATGATATGAGAGTATCAAATCAGTCATCAACAAAACTTTATTAATGCTTGATACACACTCAGCGAAATTAGACTTATTTTGGCTTCGCTGTTGGATCTCCGGTGACGAGAGGCTCTACCACGAGTTTTTAATACCATCCATTTGACGACCTACTTTAGAGAAGCCGAGCACGAGCCGAGCACAAGCCGAACACGAGCCGAGCACGAACTGAACACGAGCCGAGCACGAGCTCTATTTCAGGTAGTGTGGACCGACTTTAGAAAAGCCGAGCATGATCGCCACTACAGCTCTCCGAACTTGAGCTCGCTTTTGCTCCGCTCGTGCTCGACTCCTCGAACGTAGACCCACCTCAAACTGAACTGTTAAAGGGATGGATCTATATAGAGTGTCTCTCTTTCTCATTCGCACGCCTAAAATTTTAAGTCGTCATGGTAAAGCCCCAGATTCGTATGTGTAGGTAGCGATTTTGTAGTCACTATTCTGACCGTTGTCGCTGTTGATTTTCTTAGCAGTCTTTAAGTGTTTTTGCACTCCACATACATGTCCTAAGTAGGTGCAGTACTACAGAGCACTACACAATGCCACATAGCTCTGCTTAGCGAAGTGTAGGCATACCACGCATACCACTACGTAGTGCGATATAACTTAATGCTAAGTTTCGCTACGCAGAGCTATATAGCCATGTTGCAGTATGTAGTACTACGCCAAGCTATGCGTAGCGTGGCGCAACATGGCTTCGCGTAACTAGGTGCAAAATTGTCTAGTAATAACAATGCATAGCGCTACGTAGCAAGACGTAGCACTACGTAGCGCACCATGGCTTTACGTAACTAGGAGCAACATTGTCTAGCAATAGCAAGCGCTGTGTAGCGAGACGTAGCACTACGTAGTGCAACATGGCTCTGCGTAACTAGACGTAACATTGTCTAACGATACATGGCGCTGCGTAGCAAGGCGTAACACTGCGTAGAGCAACCTAGCCTTGCGTAGCGTTGCGATAGCTTAACATAGCATAACACTTCACTAACGACGGGTTTTACGAACCTGTAAAACCATATTCCGGTGATATAACAGCACATTGTTAAACTTTGACTATTTAATTCATGAATCCCCAAGCGACCACCGGTGGCCGCGCATCTATTGTCTTACTATTGTGTCTCTAATTGACGGTATCTGAAGGGTTAAGCACGCATGCAACAAAAATGACTGTATACATTAGCGTTAAACCAAGTTAAAGTCATCGTGTTTTTTCTGAGAATTGTTTATAAATGACATAAACCAAAAAATATGTAAATGTTTCATGCGTTAAGTAAGTTATCGGGCAGGACATAGACATCAGGAACCAAACAAAGTGCCATTTTGAGAGCGATAATGGTTTATCGAATAGTCAAAATGTTTGGCGTTGACAACGTGACATTTCGGTAACGTTTCATGCATGTTAAATACCATATTGACTATCCTTATCGTTCCTTGAATTGCGATTAACCTGTACTCTATTCGAATTATGATTTTAAACAAAACTTTTTTTACTATCCGTTTAACTTAATACTTCTATACCATAGGTATACGGATGGACTTAAAAGTAAAAAAAGTGGTTAGTGTACCAACTATTTACTGCAGCCGCCATTTATCAAACCAAAAACGCAATAAAAGTCAAAATCGGTTGAGCGGACAGTAAAAAAAGGTTTGTGTAAATGGCTAATCTTATTTCGAATGTAGTATAGAGCTTTTCAATAACATAAACAAACAAACATCTTAGAACTCAAGGACAAGTAATACTCCCAAAACCAGGTACATCAATAAACCCTTGTTGGAAGACCTGCACGTCAGAATTGTCACGTATGCGTTCAGCCAGAGTCTTCTCGTGCGCGAGCGGGTGCCAGGCGCCGAGCGTGCACGCGGCGTCGTCGTGCAGCGCGTGGTAGTGGCACCGGCGAGTCGCGCGCGCAGACGGCACGTACTCGAGCACGCGCACGCGTTCGCAACGGTGCAGCGCGAACCAGAGACCTGGAGAGGTAGATAGCTGATAAGTACTTAGTGCGCTTGGTGACAATGGGCCTTTGATATAAACAATACACGGTGAAGCGCCACCTCTATATGCAAATGTATCGCTGCAAGTTTACTACAAGACATACAGTCATAGAATAGAGTTGTTATAAAATAAAGTGGTATAACGATAATATCTGGCTTTCATGTAGATGACGCCTAAGTAATTAAATTCGGCAAGTGACAGATATTTCAACGGCAAGCGAATTCAAATTAGAAAGAAATACAATGCACTTGAGAAGAAATATTTACATTACTATTTTTTTCTTTTTTTAGCCGTGACCAGTAGGTATCTAGGTACAGTAAGTAAACTTATACAGCATAACATCGAACAATTGGCTATGCAGAAATTATTTTTAAAAGTCATATGGTGCATGCGTATTGCGTGTTATTTTGAGTATGCGTGATTGTCCCGAACGCCCACTTCAGAGTGGTCTATATATTTTGACCGTCCTATATGAGTCTGTAACCACATATTTATTGATATTCTCATGAGTAAATTCCTGAAAAGAGCTATTTTATATTTAACCATTACTAAGATTTTCCCGAAACATTTGTTACGTGACCAAATGAACCAACCTATGAAGCCTGATGACGGAGGGTTTCTCCGCAGACGGTATGGAGACGTGTCCTGTAGCACCGACCACAGTGACCACAGTACATGCGGATTCAGTAAATGGACATCTGCATTGTGGTTTTTTTCTAGTAACCTGAAAAGTTTTAGAAAACAATTAGTGAGGAGTAATAAAACATTTTTTTTTTTTTTGTTTAAATTGTTTAATTTGTTACAGTTTCGTGAACCATCACCAACGACTATCATCAACATTAAATGGACCCTGATAAAGTCATGTCTGTTGCACATTGCCCACCAATCAGAACTGGGTGAATGCTCCAACCAACCCGCGAAATTCAAATTTTCTTACGTTTTTTGCAATTTGCAGACCAGTGACATGTTGTAACTTTACCAAAAATGATTCGCGGCAATAACAAGTATAATTTTAAATATAAAAATGATTAAAACATTCGCTCCACATAGAAAAGGTGTAAATTATTAAAATCTCCGAAATCTAACTTACATGCAACTTTTCTATGTGAAAGCTGATGGAGCGAATGTTTTGAAGAAAATTTGAATTTCGCGGGCTGGTTGGAGCATTCACCTTAAGGCATACTGAGATGACATGCTTGCATATGCATATTTGCTTACATTTTGGTACCTACATGCGTGCATATTTGCTTACATTTTGGTACCTACGTGATTTTGGGTCTATCAACTAAAAAAAACAACAGAAAATCAATCTTTAATAAATAGGTTAACTTACTTCTTATAAACAGGGAAGAGAGGATAGTCCGGATAGTGATACCAGTCTTCTAGCGTTGACGAGTAGTTCGCCGGGTCCCAGACGAGAATGGATACGTTGCGAAACAAGGGATCATCCAAAAATCTGAATTCAGGTTTAGCTACCACCTGAAACCAAATTAAATTCCAAATTTTTTTAAATTTTAACCACATTACTAAAATTTAAATTCATTTAAATGAGTCAGTCATTGACTCAGAATTTCCGAAAATTTTTAACCGAGAAGGATTTCCAGTTAGTATTTAACCACTTGCAAAAGAGGAAGAAAATGTTTTATGGAAATTGACAATTCTTGTCGATGGGAAACCCCGTGGCAAGTGTCCACTTGTTTAGTTTTTAAAATTAACATTTTCTCTTCTTGAACAATTTCATCTACTAACTAGCTTTTCATAAAGAAAATCATTATGAAACTGAATACTGTATCAAAAACTAGAAATTATATAGACTCAAAAAAAAAAGAAAATAACATTTTTTTATTCGTATTTCTCTTTTTAAACATGTGAAAAAAACTGAGAAATCGGCCTAGCATGATAAGCAGTAAAACCTGTTTACTCACAATACCACTATAGATAAATCACTATAGATTATGTGGCTAAGGGATAAAGCGGTATCTTTAGGTCGCGGGTGGAAACGTAGTTTGCTAATTATAATCCCGAACGTTAGTGAGGGATTTATATAATTAACTTCCGAGCAGGGCGAGGGAGTTAATAAAGAAACTTGAGTGAAGTGAGGAATTCAAGCCGCCCAAGACAAAGACAGCTTTATCCCCGTGTTGGATACTCTACTTTTTACATTTTTTGTGAGATAATTAAAAGACAATTTATTATTTACAAGTTAATCTTAACTATCACTCATTTGAAACAAACAAAATTGATATCCTACGATGTTGAACTTTAGATGTTTCTGGATTACATTGCTATAAGTATTACACACACAAATATAATATGCACACTAATTTTATAAAGGCGAAAGTTTGTAGGTACTAGGTATGTATATGTGTATGTTTATTAACTTTTCACGGTCAAACTACGTAACGAATTTAGATGGGCACACAGCTCATGTCCTGGAATAGCACATAGACAACACCTTGTCCATAGAGAGATCACAATTTTAAAATTACAAATAATTCAAATATTATTATTAATTTAAAATAATAATTAAATTATATTATTATTATTTTAAAGGTCTCGTTGCCAACCCACCTGTGAGTTAAGCACTCTGAAAGTGGTCTTGGAGCCGACGCTTTCCGTATAATTCTCGGTGGGCGCGTTGTTGAATCTCAATACCATGTCGTGAGAATCTGTCAACATAAATAAGTTTGTTTGTAAGCTCGCTCATCAGGACTTATGTTAACTTCTGTACATATTTATGAAGAGAGAAGGTATAACTTAATGCACTTGGTTCTAATTTTATTTTATCTAAGTGATTTGTCGCAGGTTACCTATCTACCTACCAACGGGAACGTTTGAACGTTTGTAAGAATGACCGTGGTCCTAGAACGCAATTAAACGATTGAACATAGTTAAGTTTCAGTCAATAGAAGTCTGACTCGATCTCTTGCTCGACCTTAGAGCGGGAGAAGTCATTTAAGGATTTATCACCTTAATAGTAGATTATGTGACTAGGGGATAAAGTAGTGACAAAAAAAAAATACTAATAATTGATTTATTTAAACTTCATGAACAATACGTACAAAGAAGGACTTACGTCTAAGGCATTCTCTCCCCGCCAACCAAGGGAGGTGTACTAGTCGCATAGGAAAATATCTAATAAGCCTCCTAAAGGACAGTCCTGGCCTAATGAAATGTAAATCACAAAGCTTTTATTTAGTTTCACCTGTCCCGATGTATGTCTGTAATCAAATCTTGCTAATTAAATTTGATTCACTTCCCGGTTACCGATTGAGCTGAAATTTTGTATACATGTGTAATTCAGATGACAAGGCAAAATTATTATGACATGGAGCTGATCTGAAACGGAAGGTGGCTATAGGAACTCGGTAGTTAAACGACACAACCCCATCGAGTTTGGGCTCGTATGATTCGACTTGACGAGAATGAATTATATAAGTTGTATTGTACCGTGCTATAAAAGCTTGCTATGAAAATAATATTTTCATTAAAAACTTGTTTTATTTCAATTAGTATGTTACTTACAACTACGGCTTCCCTTCAGAAGTTTAGAACACAACCACTCTCTACCGTAATTGAGAAATGGCACAATCAGAAATTATAAAACTACAAAGCTAACATTACAAAACGCCTACACTAAGTACACTATGGACATTAAATCAACAAAATTTACTTTTCAACAACATGTAGCACTATAAGATAAGCCGCAGGCGCAATCGGCTTTTTAGCGTTTAAATTTCTATACAAGAATACGTCATGACGTCACATAAAGGTGAATTAACCTGCGCGCTCTAAAGCGCTCCGGCAAGCCGGTTTTTTTTCGAGTTATTTGATAGAGTTTTATTGAATAGGCTTAAAAACTACTAGACTGTTTTTAAAAATTCTTTCACCACTCGAAAGCTACATTATCCACGAGTAACATAGGCTAAATTTTATTTTGTAAAAAAATAGGGTTCCGTAAGATATTTGGGTTTTTCGGACACAAGGTGTAAAAAATCAACCAGAAAAGTTACTTATTTTGCGTACGCTGCCTAAACTATTAAAGATAGAACCGTAAAATGTTCTAATTAATCGTAGATCTTATAAATATCTACAAAAAAGTCCGCGTAACAGTATACCTATCTATGTCGAGTGAGGCACAACAACCATTTTTTTATCTAATAATCTTGATTTTTTTTTTGACTACATTTAAACGCATTTATTATACTCATGCTATTAACCCTTATCAAAATAAATGATTTCATCACTAAGTACAGTTTATGTAGATAATATTTGGTCTTTGAATGATTAAAATTGGACGTTTGGTTTTGAAGTTATGGCGAAATTAAAATATTACGATTTATGCTGCACGGCCCAAGCATCACCAAGGCGGGGCCCGGGAGTGCGCGTGCGGGAGGGGAGTTTAGATCTATGAGAAAGGTCGTGCGCGAAATCTAATAATTTTCGTGCGATTTTTTTTAGATTTCGTTCTTAAAACTACACCAACGCAAAAGTTGGTGGAGAGCTGGTTTTTTTAAACATTTTAATATATCCCTTTACAATAAATATCAACATGCGTAATGCTCAAAAACAAGAACGATTATCTGATCTAGCCATTCTTTCTATAGAAAACCGTTCTTTACTAAAAATTAAGAATCTTCCCGGCTTTTATGATAATGTCTTAGCGCACTTTGTAAGAAAGAATAGACGAATAGCTTTAGAGTATAAGTAGTATTATTAGTACTTAGTCGAATAAGTTTTGTTTAATTTACATCATATCATCATTTCACCACAAACGGCTTTTATCAAAGCCACTTCTATTATGCTTGCAAGTAGCGTTGCCAGGCGTCCGGATAAAGCCGGACATAGTCAGTCTTTTAAGTGGCGTGTCCGGCCAAATTTGAGCATTTTTGGCTTTTGTTAGGCTTTTTAAAGACCATTTTGTTTAGAATTGTCATTAGAGTTTTGCCTTACCTTGTATCGCTAGCACAAGCAGAGTGGATATGTAATAGTGTAGCAATAATATCACTTAATCTTATGGTTTTTTCATTAGAATTTAAAAAGATTTCATGAATTTTATTAGACTTAAAAAAAATTCGGCCTTTTTGACTAAACATCCGGCTAAATAGGATAGATTGTCCGGCTTTTCAGTTCCAGGACCTGGCAACCCTACTTGCAAGACACTGTTTCAATATCTCAGTGCTTACACGTATATAGTAAAAGTGGACTGAAGATACATCTGCCTATACAAGACTGAAGCCAGGATGCCAATCACAGATTTTCGGTAAGGACTCAAGACTGCGTGCCCGCGCTCGGAGTAGGCAAGCATTTTTTTTTGCTCCGGCTTACCTCTCTCAATATTTCACGCTTCGCCACTGGTATGTACGTACGTCATATTATAGCAACTGTTTTGACTGACCTAACGTCCACGTAATTGCCTAACCCATATGTAGTAGTGTTTAATTGTAATTGACAGAACTACTACCTCAGTAAACCACAAGTACGCATTTTCCGCTGAGTAATTCATATACATCTAGGTAAATCGGTGTAAAACCAGTCATTGACTTCACCTGTCAAACAATAGCCAGGTCTACACCTGGGTACCTACTGACTTCATTTAGTTTTTTTTTTAATAAACTTTGTCCCCTACGAGGAATTACCTACTCCTGTGTCGTGAAAAGGCCTCGCGGGCGCAGCCCAATACTTTGGTCAGACTAGATCCGCACCGCTCTTGACTCTACCATGTACAATGCCCTTCACACCGCCAGAGACAGAAACAGATGGAAGAATATCATAAAGGTTAAACTGATGAAGCAGGGAGGTCACGACTGGAGATGTGCCGTTGCCGGCAATATTACCGTGTAGTGGGAATATTGGTGGGAATATTGCCGGGAATATTGCCCGATGTATGAAAATTGGTGTCAATATTGCCAGAAATATTCCCAAATTGCCGGCATATCACGACCCTCAGCATTGAGGAATACGACACAAGGAGGAGGAAGTATCGTGGGTGCGCTCACATGTAAACTCACATACACAACACACCCAGACCCGGACACCTATGAATCTATAGGCCATGGGCCATACAAATATTTGTTCCGTGAGGGGAACGAACCCGCGACCCGCAGCACAGCAGCCAATCTCTAAACAACTGCGCCAACCGTGCCGTCATGATGAGCCTTTGTACAAAGCCTACGATAAAAAGTTTGAAAAAAAAATTGTGTTTTCTGTCAATCGTGACCCAGTGAGATCATTGTCATAATACTTATAATTCGAACAAGGCCTTGCCTCTTGTAACGCACATCGACAATAACGATTGCAACGATTCTTTACGTTAGTAAAATTCGTTAGTTCAGACCTTGTGGACAGTTTCCGCTCCATTTCAGCAATTTTGAAACATTCAAACACCACAAATTAGTGAAATCTTTTTTCTTTGTGTTTACTTGGTTTCAGCATTTGATATAACAGTAAATGTAATCCTGCTCGAATAAAACTTGGCTTCAGTAACCAAAACAAAATTAGTGTGTAATAGATAGGTACACCTACTTAGTAAATGACGGTCGAGTGCACTCGCGATGTTGAATTTTCAGCAACACTTCTTTATTTAAGTATCGCTGGTATCCTGACTTATAAAAGCGAAAGTGAGTTTGTTTGTTTGTTTGTTACGTCTTCACGCCTAAATGGAAAAATCGACTTAGACGTATTTTGATACAGATAGTTGGGATCCTGGAGACGGAATATCATGTTATCCCTATATAATCTAATGGTGGTGACGTCACATTTCAATGTTTGCATCTTTATAGGTGCTGTTATTTCACAGTTCCCCTTTACACCAGATTTGAAAGATTTATAACTTGATTAACATTGATCGAATTTGATAATTAATTTCTATTTTTTTTAATAATACCTATGTGGATATTTGTACTCAGTACATACCTACTCAAACACTACTTAAAAGCTGGGATGTGATATGTTCCAGGAGATAAGGAATCAATTCTTAAATAAAAAACTTCACATCTTTTCACTGACCGACATTTTGACAACTCAAAAGTGCCCGCAAGCATGTCTCGCACAAGGGCCTCAAAAAAAAGCCACTTCATGCTTCTTTTTGAGGGGGCCTTTTTTTGTGGCTCGTGTGCGGCGGAGCCACCACAAAAAAACGCTTGAAGCCGCTTCAAGCTTTTCCGGACACAAGCTGTCGCGCGCTTCAGCTGTTTTTTGCAGCGGTTTCTAGCTGTTATTTTAGGCCTCTTGTAGCGTTTTTTGTGGCGGCGTTTTTTTGAGACCCGTGTCCGGACAGTACATGGTCTATTTGAAATAAACGTTTCTCATTTCTGACTAGCAGGCTGGTGCAAGCCGCTCAAAAATAATATAGGTACTTAGGTAATTAAGTCATCCACATAAATAGAGCCTGCAATCTTCTGCCGCCTGGCGACCGCGCATATAAGAAAGTGGAACAATAGAAGTAAACAACGCGGCAGATAATAGAGGACCTGATAATTACACCATTCTTTACCTGTAATTAAATAAACGCTTACTTTTTTTCTGTCAGCCACTGAGTTATTGGCGGATGTTGTAACTTTTTTTTAATGTTGATATTAGGCTTGCGCTTGACCGCTATTTCACCTGATGGAGTGCGCTTGCCTGGAAGTAACCTATTTACTCTTGACTTAAAGATCGCCAGATTGTAGCTATCAGGAAAGCTTATCTATCTACTAAGTAGTAGTACCTAAATGAAGTGATTAAAAATTAAACTTAAAATTCAGAAATTTTTAAATCTTTAGGTTTGTACCTAGTCAGCCAATCAGCCTATTGAATGCTAATCACCGGTAATTAGTACACTTATGACGCACTGTGGAACTTAAAGCATTCAAAGAGTTAAGACTAGTCGATAAAAATTGTAGGCGGATTAGGTACAACATACCGCCGTATTTCCTGGAGGGATATACTAAGGAATAAATAACCTACCAATAGAAAGTATACCTCAATTTTACCAGTGATGTTGAGGTACCTAAGTATTGCGTCGAACTGGCCAAATCTATGCCCTGGTGTGTTCATATATAATTCCCAATGGAACAAACCAATAACACAGCCTGCCCTGGAATCGAACCCTGGACTACTCAGCAGTAGCGAATTCGACCATACAGAACCATACAACCACACAATAAATGTAGGAATATAAGGTACCT
Source organism: Mythimna lalbum (assembly GCA_949319445.1). Classification (NCBI taxonomy): domain Eukaryota; kingdom Metazoa; phylum Arthropoda; class Insecta; order Lepidoptera; family Noctuidae; genus Mythimna; species Mythimna lalbum. The sequence goes on along the minus strand of OX439346.1, from coordinate 14,097,120 downwards.
ACCTATTCCTACATCTATTTGGATGATGTATCTACCAAATTAAAATGTAAGTACCTTTAAACCCTTCATCCACAACTGACTATGCGCATATTATAATAAAAGCATGAATATGTATTTATGGAAATTAGCAGAGCTGGTCACGTGCTCACTTTGAAAGCAAAAGAAAATGCCGAGACGATACCATTTAATGGAAAACAAAACTGTTCAATAATGGATGCGGCGCGAACAGGACCAGCCCTATTGTTTACCACGAACACAGGATGCTTACATTACATTTCACTTTATTTAATTTGTTTTGTTATTGTGTAAAGTGGAAACAAAAGACAATCGATATGGATTGGGGATATAATCTAAAATATCTTCAGAAAAAAAAAGTTTACCTAAAAATATCTAAAAATAAAAATTCTCAAAACATGAAAAGTTAACATCTAATGTTGCCCTACAAAGCACCATCGCTTAATCTATGAAAGGAAAAACTCACATTCCCCAGGACCGTTATCGCTAACATTATAATATAATACGAGCAATATAAAGGCTGAGAGGAGCGCGGGAAGCTCCTTATTGCCGGTGTATTGTATGTTGGAAGCGCACAATGGTACCGCATGAATTATGCACGCCCTTTACGTGTGGGTTGATGACACTTCGCGAACAATACCGCACGTATCCTGGACAGCTTTTCTTTCATTGCTGCATAAAGCACCTATAGTTAGAACAACCTTGGTTACGAACTTACGGTATCTTCCCGTACCCTTTTATTTATCACAATTTTGCCTCTAGCAAACTTTTCTCAGCAATAAGTCAAGATTAGTACGAAACTTTGCCAAAACAACGCAGTTTTGGCGCTTAAGTCCGGCCATTATACATAAATCACGAGCCTCCCACAATGTTTTGCACTTTCTTTACTGCTCACCATAAAAATTACACGGAAAAATTAGATGGACGATTACTTAGTACCAACATGAACAAGTTATTGCTATAGTTACGATTTGTACCTTGATAGCCTCAGCTTTGAGAACTTCAACGAAATCTTGCCTTAGCTTCTTTAATCTTCTTTTCTATCAGACGTGATATGCTCTCAAGTGTCTATGATCGAGATAAATAATAATGAATTACCCAGGTGATATGCATGAACCAGGAACTTACATACCTAAGTACGTAAGTATTTCAGTACCTCCATAAAGCGTAGAATATATAAATTATCAAATAATATGTGAAACAACCCATAAATGCTGTAAGTGATTGTGCTAACACCAGAAAAAAAAAACACAAAATAAATCAGTCGAGCGAATGAACACGAGTCGAGTGTACGAACACAAGTCGAGAAACGAGGGGGTGTGGCACAAAACATTTCCATGTCATTTGCCACTCCCTTTCTTTAGCAAAGCCTGCCGCAGATAAACAGATATGACTCGAAGACGAATTTCAAGTGAAGCTCCATCAAAAGCACAAACACGGCAATGTGAGATGAGATTCCCCAGAAATAAGCTGTTAATTTTATATATTTTTTTACCCTCGCGATACTAAAAGTTTCTGTGAAATACGATTCATCTTTTCGCTTTCTTGTGATCTTACAATGTCGTAGAACTCTCGACATTTAAAGGTTTGTGTTTTTTTGCATAAGTGACGTTTTGTTTTGAAGTAAGTCAATAATCACTTACGGGTATGTTTGGCTCCGTTGGCGTAGCTGTTGCATGTATGTATCTCAAGTTCGACTTGGCTTGCAACCAGCTTTGTCTAGAGATACCCACCTACTTTTTCTCTGTGTGTACCATACATTGTGTTGTCTGGTCTCAATATGGTACAACCGTACAAACGCTCAGGTATAGCGGAAGCCTATCTTCTTGATGTATGATGTATCTTGTAGGTATAAGCTGGGAAACTCCTATATCCTGTATTGGACGGTGATAAAATGGATTGATCGATTGGAACGTATTGTTCTTTACGGCCTGCCATGTACCTAGGTTACGGAAAACCGTACGCAATTCTTTAATAAACAATATGTAAAGATGTCCTTACACGTGTCGCTCCACTCGGAAGCATGTGTCATTGTCTGTTCCACGTCTGGGTTATAAAGTTATCAGCAGATTTTCGAGAAAGGACAAAGACATGTGGTTACTGAGTGACTAACGCAAATGCAATAAAATAATAATATTATTCGTTGCAACTGTGATTCATCGAATTTTTACCATTTACATTTAGCTTACGTATGCATGTAAATTAAAAGTACATAAAAAATTGTGTATCTATGACATAAGCTCCAAAACAGAAATATCTCGAATAATTTTGCGGTTACCAGGCTTCTTAACTAGATGTTGATTTATGGAAATACCTAAACAAACAATATAACTTTTATGCGATTATTAGCATAGCTGATATAGGTAGGTATGTTGGATTTTCCGGTGCGGACGCGATGGTATTACAGAAGAGCGGCGCAGGCGCCGGCGCCACTGAGCAAACCTATCATGGTTAACTACAATCAAATCAGCATAGCAAACCATACGATTCAGTGTAAAACTTAGATAGTGAACAGATTGTATATCGAGCGAAACACTAGCTATTTGTGTAACAATAACCAAGGCTTGCAGCTTAGGGATGACCAAAAGCACAGTGATACTCTAGTGGACACTGGACACCAAAATTACATTTGTTTTGTTTACTTAATTACTTATATATTATCTACTTAATCAAATCTTTAGGCTCTTAATAAACTAGTGCGCCTCACCATCACGGATTGCATCACCGCTTACCATCAGGTGGGATTGCAGTCAAGTACTAGTTTATATCAGATAAAAAAAAAATGTAAATAGAGAACACAAAAACGTTGCTACCTATGGCCGACTTTATAAGCATAGGTACAACCAATGTGCCCCAAACCAGATTCATTAGAAAGGCATTGATACAAATATGGTTTTAGACCATTAATTAAAAAAAAAATGCGTAGTAGCACACGCTGGATATTCGCTAGCTACCAGTAAGGGTACCAATGAGTACCTAAGTGCCAATAGTCCACTCCTCTTACCGCGACTGCAAGTTAGTAAAGATGGAGTAACAAAAGGAAGAAAATGGGAATTCACTAAAAAAAGGTTTAATCGAGTAGAAAAAAGATTGGATACATCCATGTACGCTAAGGTTTTTATTTAAATTACTCTGCGACACCTAATCAAACAATAAAAAATGGTGCGTAGCATAAAATTTAATTTAAAACAATGTGGGCACCTGCATCATAACATTAGCATACATATCGCCAACAGCGTACTTACTGACATAATAATGTAGTTATTTAATCTGTCTCACTGATTACTCAGTCCCTGTCCCCTGGCCCATGGACAATAATTCGTATAATTCGCATACGATTTGGGCCGTTCGTCGAAGAGGCCGGACTGCGCATGTCAATGCGTTTCACAAAGCGAAGATCCGATGCGATAAGTGGCACAATACACGGTCGATCACCTACACATGCTGACCACACATACATGTATTATCATACAGTATGTAGATACTCAATAAGATAATACCATATCATCATTCTGTTGCATGTTTGCCCAATTTATTTGGGGTTGGAGCCGCAAATGTCCTGTACTTCTGTTAGTCGTCGTGTCAATAGAACCTCTTTTCTAGACGGACCTTTCTTTTTTGTGGTGCGAAACCATCAAATAACTTCTTCCGTCTGGGTGGAGCACGAGGCCCAATACCGAATACCAATCCTTTTCGGTCCAGGATCAAGGTAACTTTTTCAAACACTCCCGAAGCTAGACGTAGGTACGCCTAGACTTTCGCATAGTCCGTCCATAATATAAACAAAAATATTAAAAAACCCGACAGCTAAAAAACTAATAGTTCAGAACATATCACTTTTCAAACAGCTCTTATACACTTGGAGACCACCAATCGCATCAGACTGTTTGAAAAGTGCAACTGTATAGTTCCCTCTCGTTTGCATCGCGCAATCGGCAACTGCGAACTATCTAAAGGTGAACTGCTACATAAGATATTTTACATACAGTAAGTATTTATTCAAAAAAAAAAATCATCTTTAAAAAAAAAGGTATCTACTTACTGCACGCTTCTGTTAGCTACACTATCTACACTAATATAATAAAGAGATAAAATTTGTTTATTTGTTTGTAGGGGGCAATCTCTGGAAGTATCTACTGGTTCGATTGCTAAATTTTTTTCACCGCTAGAAAGCTGCTTTATTGTTGAGTGACATAGGCTATTTTATGTACGCGGGCAAAAGCTATGAAACTAGAGGCCTCGATTTAATCACTCATTTTCAAAAATGTGAGCTCATTACCGATTTCTACCATTACTAAAGAGAAAAACAAATAGGTACCTACCCAATAAACCTTTGTAACTAATCACATTTGGGGCGATAACTGTAAATGGACTGGCGACTATGTAGGCATCCGTGCTACTCAGAACATCCATATCACTGCCGACTCATGTGTACTGTGAATCATGCTGAGTGTAAGCGCCGTCTTAGACGCTTTGAGAATAGGCACATCAATTTACGCTAATAGAAAAGTAGGTGGGTACCTAAAGCCCACGCAATTAGAAGCCAGCATAGTCATACATTTTGCCAGAATTACTAATAAACTGTCCACGAGTCTCAACGAAAACGATCGTTGTTAATTTTAGCCAAAAAGATAGCCTGATTCTACACAGAATTAATAAATAGGAGTTTTTCAGGCATTTTAGTACCTAGGTAAATACGCCAAATGTCGGCCCCCCTTAGCGATTTTCTGACTGCTGATCGCTCTAGCACCTTCAGTTTCAAACGAAAGATAGCTTCTGATGCGGTTTTGGACAGTTTGACTAATCTATTTTATGTTTATAGGCACAAGATCGACTTTTCTACTAAAAGAAAAAAGTAATAAGGTTTAGATGCGTCGAGAACAGAAAAACCCTAAAGTCGGCCATTCACGGCCAATGGTCGGTCGCGTTTTTCCCAAATGTCGGCCGGGTATAGGGTGTTTTAAATTAAGACAGTGACCAATATTATTAATGTGATTTATTTTGGCAGGATTCTAATATAACTGCTAAGTTTGCATTTGTAATTGTATTTGTTTAATAGTTAAATATATTTTTATTTCCCCTCATCAATATTAGATAAGTATCTACTAAAATTATAACAAATTAAAACATCAAAATGAAATAATACATGAATTAATAACTTTAGTATGTTAAAAAAATCAGTATAAACCAAAACTAGAATAGAATTTTAAACAAGTCAAAATAATTAAAATAATACTTCAAAAGTAATTGTTTGTTAAACTTTTAACGTCTTCGTAATAATATTATTTTTCAAACAAGTGAAAACAAACTTAGTATTTATCTAAGGGCCGCTTTTTGGTACAACAAAGATTCTCGACCAACCATTTATATGTTTTAAGCTAATAAGAAGTGTTTAATAGAGAGCAAGTTCCAAAGAGAAATTCATATTATTTATATCTTAAATTCCAAAACCATAAAGCTACCATAAAATAATGTCTTCAATGCTGTCAACTCCTACATTTAAACGTAACTTCTTTAAATAAGTTTGATAAACAAATAAAAAATCGCTACCCAATCAATGAAAAAATACAAAAGCATTTTTTCATCAACCTGTATAGTGGCGCTCGAATTCGAGGCTGGTCGACATTACAATCTTTAATGTTTCTAATGTCGGCCCGTATTCCTTTTACCTTATTTCTCGAGATTCGATTAATATCACCCCGGCCGTTATTTGGCGATTAAACGTAAAATAGATTTATTTATCTAGAAGCTTTGCAAATTCTCTTGTTTAGCCAATGTAATTGGTACAATTAGAATTTATAAAACAGACTGCATTTACTTTAAGTCGGCCACGGCCGAGAATCCGGTTTTTAGTCAAAACTGTTACCCTAACGGCGGCCTTCTATTTTGCCCTGAAAAATATACGCAAAACGTTGAAAAAACTATCTCCAAATATAGTAAAAATAACCCTTTAGTGATAATAAAGCTTTAAACAAAAATAAAGAAATGTCTTATCGTTGTAATATCAATCCCCGAAGTGTGAGTATTCACATCAAGTAAGCTACTTTTAATGCAAACTTGACGCTTCAACGACGCAATTCCTGCTGATGCTCAGTGTGCGAAAAGCAAGTGACTTAATCGGATAATAATGGTTTGTACATATAGAGTATGAACTAAAGTTGCAATTCGAGAGGTAAAATTGTCACTTAATTACCTTTTGAATGAATGCAAGCTGAAAACGTGCAGACGGCCGACGATTGGGGGGAGGCCGACATTTGGCGTATTTACCCTACTAAGATATTTCTACTTGACAGGTAAGTAGGTAAAGTATACCGTATCCGGTGGATCTTGTCTTGACTGTCCCAGGAGTCATAAGTAGGTAGTTATTTGAGTTTAAGAACATTTAGGTACTCTCATAACGTAATCGTGTAAAAAATATTTGTTTCACTCGCAGACTTAGTCCGTTTCCGTAGAAAAATGAAAAGTAGCCTAAATTTATCTTTGTAGCAACAGAGCTTATTCGTTAGTGAGTTCCATCAAAATCGGTCTAACAGTTTCGCAGATTATCCAGTACAGACAAAAATTTTAAAAATTAAGTACCTACCTATGTTCTTGTTTTAGGAGTCCAATATACCTAGGTATTCATTTAGTATATAAATGTTATTTTGAAAAACAAACAAACAGACACTTCAGTTTTATTTTGAGAAACTCATCGTGACTGTTGAATTACTGACTAATCCCTTTCTAGCGAATGTTCGACCAGATGTGTGTTATCGATATAAAAGTAGGAATTATTGGAAGATGTGGCTTACCTATAAATTTTCCCAATCCGGAGTTAAGCAAGGCTCCAGCACTCGTGACGACCGCACAAGTGTTATAGTGACGTCCCTCCTGCAACGGTGCTCTCGGTATCTTGAAACCGAGCTTCGCAAACGGTTGATCATCAGCCGTCACCGTCCGTATCTTCACACCTTTTAGAGCACACATCACCTCATGTTTAGAACTCCTCTTACGATAGCTGCTGTTATATTTAACATCGTATGTATTGTGAGCATCTAACCCCGATGTGAATACTTTGCTTGCCCCCATAAGGACTCTATGAAACTCTTTTAACAGCAGTTCCTTGAATTCCGCGGTTTGTTCTTGACAGTCCGTCGATAACAGATCGTCGCAAATGTATTTATCGCTGTCGAACTCCAGTAACGGCCTGTGTAGGTTCGGGAACCTTGGACTTCCGTTACTCTTCCTTACTACGGTGTTAGATGGAAACCCAAAGGAACCAACAATTTTAGTGGCCATTTGTCTTGATGCGCCACTGCTCCAGTATCCACCAACAGCTGATCTCCGGTTTTTTCGTTGGTTATCGATTCTAAAAGAAGAGTTAAACGGTAATGGGAACGAAGGGTTTTCCGCTGAATACTTTTCTTGGAAGTTGCCACCAGAAACCATTGTTTTGGGTGAGTTTTCCGATAACCTGCTGGAATTTCTCTGCTTTTCGTCGTACATCCAGTACTGATACCAAATTAAATACAAGTAGCCGCACATACCGAAGCAGAGGATGTTAATAAATATCCAAACCGACATCGCTGCAGCTTTCATTATTGTTTTTATATCTGGTAAATCACACACTGAATTTAATTCCGATGGCACAGTTGCAGTTTGCAACATAAGACGATGATTTAACTGTAATCTAACCTTGAATATAAGAACCACAAGCGTAAAATAGAAGAGAACTGTTTCGGCTGAATCTGTATTCGCTGGGCGGAGTGCGATCAGCTGATAAGGCGTGCACGGCGCATGCGTACCGTACAATCGGCTGTGAGCGCCGCAGCGCCCTTTGTCTTATTTTTGAAGTAAGTTCACCGCCTTGAGCAAAACCGAAGAACTCCATAATAAATAAGAGAAACGTGTTGCGAAATTATAAACAAAGATACTTAATATTTTACTTGTGTAAGCTTTTAAATATGTACCTAAGTATTTGGAATTGGGCACTTGACTTAATTTTAAGGGTTCCTTAACTCAAAAGAAAAAACAGACCCCTTATAGGATCACTTCGATGTCCGTCTGTCTGTCAAAACCCTTTATCTCATCTCGAATACGCGATGTGTCCTCCAGCGCCACGCAACAAATTGTTTCTATGTTAAACTAACTAACAAATGTTTCTATTGAATATAAAACAAACAAGAACTTATTATGTGTGAAAAAGTTAAAAATATGGCTTATAACAAGGCAATTTTCCATAAAAACAAAATAAAAGGTCTTGTAAAAGTCGTAATTTTTTTTTATACTGTTATTACTTCTAATGAAGTAGTGGCGCTGAGGGCACGAAAATCTCGAACTTGTATACAAGTGATTGGCGTTCAAAAGGTTAAACGACACAACCCCATCGAGTTTGGGCTCGTATAATTCGTCTTGACGAGTAATAATTATATAGCCCAGTTTTAAAAGCTTGCTATGAAAAAAATATTTTCATTAAAAGCTTGTTTAATAACAAATAATGCTGTTTTAAGATTTCTTTTTTGTAATATTTGTTGTTTACTATAAAAAATTATACTAAAATAAGCAGGCAAATACCCAATTAGTGTGTTTTTGATAAATAGGTTTAAGTAAAACTGAACATTTCTTTATCAGAATTTTATTTCCAAAATAGTTTTTCATATAAAGCAGGGCCGATAAAAGCGGTTTATCACAACCTGGGGATTGATGCTATTTAATAAAATAGTAGTATTAAGTAAGTAGTCATTGATTAAAATGAATAGGATAGTAAGTGACATCCGATTAGTTTTGTAACTACTGTGCTTCAGTATCGATAACTATGTAAATACGTTAAGTTTTAAACTAGACCTAATTAGTAATTGGTTCACTTGTGTACCTTGTACAGGATATGGCATATTTTAAAAGTACAATAATTGTGAAAATGCAGGCAATAGGCTAGTTGCCTAAAAAAATGTAATTAGTCCGTCTTTTAGATTATTCAAAAATAAGGGACACGTATTTTTTTATTTGTAAATTAAACCAAAAGTGACAAAGATATAGCCCATTAAAGTTACGTGTAACGTCACGCCGTGCTGCACTTTTTCGCACGGGGCACATCTTTGTTATTTTTTGTTTAATCGAAAAAAGAAAAAATACGTGTCTTATAATTTTTTTATAATCTAAAATACGGACTAAATAAAATGTAGTTATTTTGACCCTGGAAACTATCCTATTAAATATCGCAATGATACAAACAATACAGATTCAAAGGGAACAGTTTTGAACTGCTCAAAATACTTGACTCCTTAACCCAATAAACTAGGTAAAATTAATTATTATTAGCTATGGTAAGCGCCAAATATATTTACAATTACCGGTCATTGACACTCTTACATTTATTGACATTCTTAATTTAAAAAAAAACGAATATACAGACATGAAGCCGTCTTGAAACGATATCTATCGCGATCCTTTACATTTTCTAATAATGAAAAACAGTGCATTGTTTGGTCCGAGTCTCAGAAATATTAGGAAAATGTCAATGAACTTTATTGTAAATTCTTAAGGCGCCTATCATAGCGACATTTCGTAGACATCACGTCTTGTATAATGATAGATACAATCAACGAAAAAAAAACTTAACAATAACAGCGGTAATTGACCCCGAAGTCAGCTGTAGTACTATGCGATTCAAAAAAGAATAGGATCGCCTTAGCGCCATTTTGTGTCGTCATAGCTGTCAAATCGAATCAGGTAGGGTGAGCAAAACAAGTATTTTTTAAATTAAATTTATTTACGAATCATGAACGCAAAAATATTTAACGAGAATCTGGTTTTTCAATTCTGCTCATCACTGTGATAAGGGTTAAGTAGGGGTGAATTGAAAAAGTAGAAGGCTAATTGTTGCCAAGAATAAAAATAAGAAAGTAAACAGCTTTTTTAAAAGTAATTATGGCTTAAATCATATATTTAGCTAATTTAGATTAGACTATAACGTTTTTTCTGCACTTATATTTAACTAACACTCGGTTAAACAAAGTACAAAAAAGCAAATAAATTGTCTTTGCAAACCGTACTTTTCAAGCAATATTTGACAGATTAATTCATGAATCCCCAAGCGACCACCGGTGGCCGCGCATCAATTGTCTTACTATTGTGTCTCTAATTGACGGTATCTGAAGGGTTAAGACCATTGACGTTCATAATCTTATTTGAATCGCATTGTAGGTAGTTAGAGTTTTTTAATAGTTAGGTACCGTACCATAGGATTTTTGTTTGTTTTATCGCAATATCTGTAAATCAAGTAAATCATGAAAAATAAGACTTGGTATGTTAGTATGTCTATCTTGATAGATTTGTCGTGATTTCTTTTAAACAATAACCCACACTATGAAAGAGATTCTTCGTTATGTGGACTTCGTTTTTGATTTAGGCGATCAAAACAAATTAATTTTATAAAATAAAAATAATTTTATAAGTTAAAGAAATATTTATTTATTTATAAAAATATTTCTTTAACTTTTTATAGTTGTTACTCAAAATTATACATGGTCATTTATTTCCCTACATTTACTTGTTAATAAAATTCTTATTGCTCTAGATATAAAATTTTAGATACTTATTATTTATTATGATTGAGAATCTTTATTGCTATATTACAAGTTTATTATTATTAATTCATTTTATTCAAATTTAAGTTGTCTTTCACAAATAATATAGGCAAAATTGCCTTGTAATGTACTAAATGAATAAATAAGGTAAGGTTTATACATTTTTACATAAATGATTACCAAACTATAGGAAGTTTATTTTGTAAGGTATTCATTCTAATTTAAGTACAATCAGTCTACTTATACTAATAAATATATAAGTTAATAATATTCAGACTAGATATTATGAGTAGGGATACTCATCAATTTTATTCAAAATGCATTTTCACCACCAAATCGTTATAAAATGCGATATACTGGCATAATGTAAAAAAAAAGAAGCAAAAAAAAAAAAAAAAAAAAAAGCACAGCTTAAGATTTGTACTTTTTTATAAAAACCAACCATAGCTTCTAATTTTATCTATGGTAATTTATTTTGAAGCTTCTTTTGTATATGCACTTTTTTACTAATCAGCCAGTTATACTTCCATATTTAAATGGTCACCTCGATCGTCGCAGAGATAGAAGGCCGTACCATCAACCTGACTGTTGTTTACTTAAGAAGGGTAGCACATATTAGGCGACACTGCAAAACTTAAATATTTATAATTTGGAATAAGATGCGCTGCAGCCTTAAGTTACTCTAATATGCGCTAGCCTTAAATGTGAATTCTGACATTTTATTTACGCTGCGATCCGCCAAAGCTGTGTTCACTAGCAGCTACAATCTGGTTTATGCTTGAATTAAATGGATTCAGGTCTGCAGTCAACCTCGGCTAATATATATCTTTCAGCGTGGAGAGTTGTTCCATCTGGTGTACGGAGGAGGTTCAGGGGTGGCGTCGCGTCGCGTCAGCAACGTGGAGTAGTGCAGGATAGGGACCATCGCGCTCCCTAGCACCATGGCGCCGAATGTCGGCTTGTGGACCAACCTATGATTAAATAATACAACGTAAGAATTGACTATTTCTATGACACAAGAGTAGTTTCAAATAGACTATAAACTAATGTTATGAAGAGGTAAAGTTTGTTTTTGTCTGTAGAAGGTAATCTCTGAAAGTACTGCTCCGATTGCGTAATTTTTTTCACCGATAGAAAGCTGCTCCTCTATTCCTGAGTAACATAGGCTAAACTTTAAGTACGCGGGCGAAGCTGTGGGCAAAAGCTTGTATCAAATAAATAAGCAAAGAATTTAACTATAAACTTACCAAGGTATAGCAATGATAAATAACGTGTACGAAAAAGACAGGACTAAATTCACCCAAAACCTTGTGCACCGCCTTAAATTACTTGATACCCACTGGCATTGTAACACTGGAAAGAAAATGAAACTTTCTTTATTTATTTAACACAAAAAAAAATGCAGAAGCTCACGAAAAGCGACTTCATCAGCACGTGAACATCGAGGCAATCCAGCTTCTCGACCACACGCATATAGTGAGAAGACTAAAAAGAACAAAACCGTTCGAGTTAGTGTTTAGTGATAGTGAACAGTGTAATGTAGCATAATTGCTACCTAATAAATACAAGAACGAAGTGTATTCGCCTTAATAGAGACAATAAGAAAAGTGCTATTGGACACATTCTTAGTAAAGACAATTTATTAGTTTAAGATATAATTAAATTACTTATTAGTCTACATATAAGGCTAGATTGTAATAAAAACTGGGGTTCATCATTTGAATAGACTCGAGGAATAGAAAAAAATAATGTATTTAACACTTTGTGCAGATGAGTACAGAGGCGGACTTAATGCCTTAGGCATTCTCTTCCAGTCAACCTTTGGGTGATGCAGAGAATTAATATACTACATTCATACACTAAAATAGTGAAATAACTGGTCCAAATCGACAATAGGAAAACATTAGCGCTGTGATGAAACTACTGCCAACTTTTTACGAATCAACTCGCGAACTTTGGTTTTGAATGTAAATCTGCTTGTTGCCATCCTGATCTCCTGGGGAAGCGCATTCCACAAAGAGATTGCTTGAATAAAGAAGGAATAGTGACGAAAGTCAGTACGATGAGTGGGACAATGGAGGAGGCGGTTATAAGATTAGCGTGGTTGGCGCAAATGTAATGCAGTACAAATAAGGTTGAGTTTCAATTTAATTATCAAAAAACGACACGACGGCACGCCGCTGCCGCTTTGTCGACACAGTTTTATTTTATGGTTTTGTATGTTTATATGCAGCTTACATACAAAACTATTAACATTTCATGAATATTGTATTGAGCAGGAGTCCTCCAAGCGTATAATGACGAATACGCGTATATTAAGCTACGCGTCCGTGGACAGTAAGCCTAAGAAACACCATTTATCAGATGATATCAGATGTTCTTAACAGATGCTAAGATAATGCTAATAATATTGAGTAATACACCTTATACTGTGTGACATAAAGTCCAAAATTGTTTATACGTCAAACGTCGGAACCCCGTAAAGCTCGCGCTATTACTTTTGTAATTTAAATTATCAATAAATAAAGTCGGTTTCTGCTTATCCCAATGTCTTACACTTGGGTTAGTTAGCTAATACATATGTTTTATATTTTAAACTTACATAATGTCACCCAGTCAGGATGCAAAGTCATGGCAGATGCGAAAACTTGAACGAAACCCAGAAGTCGATATTTCCATGTGTGCACGTTTGCATCCCTTCTCTCCAAGTCATGCAGCTGCTTCAGACTGTAGGATCCTTTGCGCAGGATACAGATGGGATCCACCGTAGGGAACTTTGTTGGACTGAAGGCTTGTAGGTTGCCCCCTTCTACAAGTCCCACTGCTGTATACTAGAAAAAAAATGGTTTATGGCGATTATCACACTGCCACGCACCACGCAGCGTAGCGCGTGAAAACGCACCTACGCACGTACTTCCTCAGTGCAAATCTGCATCATCGTGCGGGTTTTTTACGCACTCACGCGCGTAGGTGCGTTTTGTAGGTATATTAACGCAGCACTCATTTTCTCATACAAGTCACGCACGGTACTACGAGACTTAGTGTGGCATACTTTGCGTGTCCCCCCACACCCAAACGCGTGAGTGCGTGTTGCTCCGCATGTAGGTGCGTGATCTGCATGAACGCGCGTGGATGCAGTTTCGGTGTGTTGGACTATGCGTGTTTTCTTAGACTTTGTGAATATTTGGTAGGTCTGAGAATAGGTCGTACGACCGCCATGATTTTCTTTGACAATTTATAGAACAATATTTGCCAGGTCAGCTAATAGTAAATAGTGTTTTTATTAATAAATTAAACCTCTGCAAGAAGCACCCTTTGCGATTTATCGCCGTGTCACTAAATGCGCGAGCGCGACAACCCGTTTGAGGCACCACCCACTTACTAATCATATTTACCAATTTTCTTATTTAAGAATAAAATTAAAAATCTATATCCTTAATATTATTGATTTGGTTCAGGAATGACTAACATAAATTGTCTCCTGAAATTGGTTGCAGATTCAAAATGGCGCCTTATATAATTGAAATGTAACTTACAATATCATCCTCACGACCAGCATATGAAAAGTGAATACGAAGGTCGCCGATCTCATGTTCCAGAGCACTCTCGCCGTGGTAATAGAATCCTGAATGTAGTTTGATATCACTGCGGTCTGGTCTTGTATCAGACCAAATCTCATAATAATCATTCACTTTCCGTTTTACGTCCATACCTGAAAATGAAATCAAGTCATCTCAGTATCACACCAAGCATAGTCTACCTTATAAAAGTTCCACTGTAGGTACTCAGACCTCTGTGGGGGAGGGAATCGGCCGTAATTTACCACGCACGCCTGCAGGTTAGTGGATATCACATGTCTTCAAATTTTTGGTTCTAGGACATGCCAGTTTCCTCACAATATTTTCCTTCGCCGTTTTGAGAACAGTGGTGATGAAATAAAAAAAAACCCATGACCTACAACTTGTAAGTCAGGGCTGTTATCACTCAGCCCCCACTGCCCCACTATCATACCAAAATTATATATCAATTAGATACCTAAGTAAAGCCATCCAATCTTGACATTGTCAGCAATATGTGTCTCACTGAACATTGGCATAACGGGAGGATTATGGTGGCCCGGTCTGATGTAGAACAACGAGGACTCCACCACATAGTCCCGCCAGTCTTTATGGTACCAGTATGTCTTGCGAGACTCCTCTGCCGGCTCACTGAGGAAGTTCTCTTGTTCTCTGAAAAAATAAGGAATTAAGTAATAGTAATTTCAATGACCCTCAGCATTGAGGAATATGACGTAAGGAGGAAGAGGAATTTTAAAATTCATTTGTTACTTTTAGTTGTGGGAACACATATGATTAGATTTATAAAAAACAATAAAATTATGTTGTGCCTGTATTCTTGAAAAGTTGGGAATCCTAACCCTGTTTTTGTTTTATAAACTTACACAACAAAACAAAATTTTAAACAATAACAACATCTTGGATCTAACATAAAACAAGACTAGAAATGCTAAGCTCTGCTTATGTTTAAAACTTACGTAGTCTCTTCAATCCATTGATACATTTGTACCCTCTTCCTCAACTTGACCGCTTGAACATGCAAGTTGTAGTCTGGCTCAGATATTGGCTCCAGTATCCTCAGGGGGCCTACAATGTGAACAACGCGGCCTTCATAGCGTGTCTCTTCATCACCACTATGAACATCAATACTTTCAGCTGCCGACACCAGTTCCTCCAGCATTAGATTACTCTGGATTGTTTGACTCTGAAATGACACTATCACCTTTAGACAGAATTATATTAGGAACTAGCGGCCTGTCCCGACTTCGCATGGGTGATAAATATAGCCTATGTTACTCAGGGTAAATGTAGCTTTCTAATGGTGAAAGAAGTTTTTAAATTGGCTTAGTAGTTTTAGAGTTTATTGATTACAAACATACACACAAAAATCCAAATTTTCCCTCTTTATAACATTAGTGTAAATAAACCATAAGTAAACAATTTAATATTCCTAGTAATATTGTCGAATGAGTGACTTACCTCTGCCCATAACAGAAAATATGTAACACCAGAAAACAAAATTAGACTCAAAATAGTAGTGAGCCATGATTGTTTAAACTGGTTTTTAACTGCTGTCCAGTCCATCTGAAAAGTTATTAATAAGTTGCTGGGAATAGAGGTCGTCTTAGAGGGAAATAAGTAATTGTATATATGTTATTGTATGTGGAAAAGTTGTACGGTATAATTATGTGTGTAAATAATACAAATCAATACAAACATAAGTAAGAACTAACCTTGAGACAGAGATTCTAAATCGTTCCTATACATCTAATTTTGACACTGAAATTGTTTTTGTGGATAGAACTTATATAGTGATTAGTAATTGTCTTTTTTGTTTCATAACATTGAGCAAAACAACTCGTAAATTACGTTTCAGCGACTTGCCCGCCCGTAAAAGCGAGCGATCGAGCGAGCGTCAAAAGTTGTCAATTTTGACATTGACAGCGTCAATCTAGCTAGCGATGTGCCGGTGCCGAGTACGCCTTGACTCGCTTACTCGTGTACCAATTTATTTTGATTCGAGTAAGGAGGACACGATTTTTTGCAGTAACTCAAGTCTATTATACGAATCCAATTGACGTGAGTCTGGTATACGAGTGAGGTTTCACTCATACATACCCGATCTCTGATTAAGAAACGAAATGAAGTGATGTATATTACATCTGCAACATTTTGGATTAATTTCTTTGTTTTGTATCGGTGAGCTGCTACTGTGTCTATCTTCTTCTTCTTAGCGTGTCGATGGCAAAACTAATTAAATTCCTTGTCTGGCCCACTATTCGTCCACGGCCATGCTGTCCACTGATGCTGTCATTAGATCCCTACGTGAACAGGGCATGTCATGCAGGATGGAAGGTGGGACATGATGGGCTGCGGAACACTGAAGGTCGGAACCGTCTAGGTCATTGCTGTGCCCAACCTGGGTGCGAAGTTGTCCCGGACTCGATTCAACACTCGAATATTAAACTTAAAACTCAAATACTGGACTCGTAAATGCAGAATTGAATCATGATTTTTAAACCGTGCAAACCGACTCGAGTGCACTCGATCCACAATTTGCGCGACTCGGCACATCACTACGTCAAACCTTTTTTAAAGTGGGCGTGTGTGAGCTGCAGTAAGATAAATTGACTGTCACAATTTGGCTTCATATTTAAATACTATGTAGATTTTTACTTTGAATCACAGTGAATAAGTTCCCCTGCACGAGTGTGGCGTACGTTTCGACAGCGATAAAGTTTTACATCATTAATTTAACTGGGCTTATAATGACCGACCTCTTTAAATTGTTTGTGCTGGCAGCACGAAGAAATATCGTGAATCCGATCAACGCGCAATATCACAATTATTACCCAATAGCTCTTATATTTGGAAACTATTAAATTTCGTCGGATTCACAATATAATCGCTTTTGACACAATTCGGAACGCAGGGTCTAAATGTCAGTGTCACATACACATTGACACTGACGTCAGAGACAATCATTGTTTGTTATTATTTACATTCGTAAAACGCTAGATATTTAAACTGAAATAAAAAGATTATCAGTCTAAAACATGAGATCGTACATCAAAAGATTAAGATATTTAGGTGGTAGTGGTTTACATTTCTCTTATTGTTCTCAAATTATATCGAGAAAATACCATTACAACTTACCGATTTTGGATTTCTACAAGAGAACTACAGGTGATTTAAGTATAATCATTAACTACAGAGCCATTCAGCTAGAACAAGCTTTAATTGTGACGTACACCTATAATTATTACCTAATTCAAAAACTAAATAAAGAGGTTATGTTTCCAATAAAATTGTTAATTTGTAGTAAACTTTTTATATAATTAATATTCTACTATGCGTTTATGTTAGATATCGCATTTTGTACTAGTATAGGCCACACATCGTCTTCTTCCTGCCCTTATCCCGTTTTATTTGGGGTCGGCGCAACACGTTTTTTTTAGAATAGGCCACACATAGAAATAAAAGTATGCACAACCACATTACATACCCTTATTATTAACTAATCAAATCTTGTGTGCTCTTAATACAGGTGAATCAATATCGGAAGACCACCTTACTGTGCTGAAGAAGAAGCACCCTCACATAGACGAGGTTACCCACGACCGTTTGCAGTGCATCCTGCAGATATTACAGAAGTTTGGCATCACTGCTGAAGAGGCCTGCCGTAACCTCCATGTATTCAGCATGAACCCAATCACTATGGACAACTATGGGGAAATACTTAGAGAATGTGGATTTATCAGTGTTTCTGCTAAACATATTATAAAGTGAGTATTTGTTAGGATAAAAGAGTTAAATACTCTTTTTAACTCATCAGATACCGTCAATTAGAATCACAATAGTAAGACAATGACAGTAGTAGACAATGGCATTCGCTTGGGGTTTAATTAACTAATAGAACAGATCTTTTTTTCTATGTATGTTTATTTGTCTACTTGTTCTATTTACCTTTTTTTCCAAGTTATGATTAATAAAATCAAATTGTTTTTTATTAAAACTTATATTTAGAAGTGTTTGAATAGTTGCAAATGCAAAAAGAAAGCGAATTGTTCCTAACAATAAAATAAGAAAGAATCCTGTTGGTTTATTGGTTAGTGGCCCTGACTGCTATGCCGGAGATTGTGGATACGATTCCCACCCAGGACAAATGTTTACGTGATGAGCATGATCATTTGTTCTGAGTCTGGGTGTAATTTATCTATATTATGTATGTATTTAGAAATAATAAGTATGTTTATCAGTTGTGTAGTAAGTACCTATAACACGCAGCAGGTTGTGTGAGGAACATACAGAACGCATGGAGCACCTGCTGTGCTCATGCGATGCTTTGGCTAACAAGCGAACGAGTCTTCTAGGGGTAGGATATCCAAGACCAGAGGATTACAGGCTCTTATCCCCGCATCTCGTTGTGAAACTTATGAAAGAGATTATCAGCGAGGTTGGGGAGGAGTAAGCTATCTAGGGGACCACAAAAGATCCACATGGGTCGAAGTGTCTGAGTTGTTTCTCGGCCCCTCAACAAGATAAGATAAGACCTATCACACAAGCTCTGCTTAGCTTGGGACTAGACGGCGTTTTGTGATAGTTGTGGAATTATTATTATTATATAAACAATACATTTAGCTGATTTATATTAAACAATAACGTTTTTACTTTACTTAGATTTTACTTGGACTTAGTAATACAAAGCAAAAAAAACCCTTAATTAATATGCAAATAAGTTTTCTATGCAAACCATACTTTTCACTCAACATTGACAGATCAAGGTTATTGGCTTTCCTACTCTTATTTGGAATGCATAGTACATATGTAAGATTATTATAAGATTATACCTGTCTTCAGATTTAAAGTACCCAAGAATACTTGAAATTTACAAAAAAATGCTTTGAAAACATCATCATCATTTCAGCCGACATACGTCCACTGTTCGACATAGGCCTCCCCCAAGCGTCGCCACAACGAACGTTCCTATGTAAAATCATAATACAAACTAAATTAAAACTTTAATAATGAATTCCCAGATACCACACACTTGTGAGATCAAGAACTATAGCTCGGTTGAAGAAAGAGGGTTTACTACCAACAGACATTCAAATGGAACAAACAATATTGAACAAGTTCCAAGAATGGCCTGCTAGTAGTAAAATTTTACAGAACTTCTCTGATTCTGATACATCTATTTGTAAGTATAATATTTTACTATATCTATTTTTTTAACCTTTCAAATACTGTAATTAGAGGCACATATAAGAGAGCAAATGCCGGGTGTTAACTATGCCACCGTTTACTTTTTTATAAAGTTTAAATAAATACACCCAAAATATGAATTGGATTTACAAAAATAAAATCATACCATTTTTTGTTTGTTATATTATTTAAAAAGTAGTCATTTTTCAAAAATACTACTTTGTTTTTTTTTTTTAAAAAATAATGCACCCACTTTAAAAATTACTCCTGTACCATGGGGGTGTACTTAAACATAAACGTCACATACTAAAGACAGTTAGACCCGGAACAAATATCTGTAGACCATACAAATATTTGTTCCGTGCAAGGATCCAACCGGCAACACGCAGCGTGGCAGCCAATTAGTCAACCATTGCACCAACTGTACTGTCAGATATACTATTTTAGTTGTAACACAAAAAAACCCTTTTGATTTCAGTAACAATCCGTATGAATGTGCTAGAAAGATTTCTCAACTGGAAACTATCAGTGACACCAGAAGAATTTCGAAAGTACTGTAAAAACTACCTACCTCTGAAACACAAGCCAATGTCAGACATACAGGAAGCAATCAACATAGCTCACAATGATATAAAATTCGACAAACCAGGAATAAGAAGAAATGGCTTCGTAATTTCAGCAGATCCTTTACATACAAAACTTATTTTAGAAAATGTTGGCACACTGGCTGGTATGGACATTAGAGAGGTTTTGAAAATAGAACCCGCCATTTTGAAAAATAATTATAATTCTATAATTCAAGTTCGAGATGTCTTGGAGGTAATATTGCAATTAATTTACTGTTCAAATAACAGGCATTAAATATTTACAATTTTAATTAACAACTTCTTGGATTTGTAGTTAATTCATGAATCCCCAAGCGACCACCGGTGGCCGCGCATCTATTGTCTTACTATTGTGTCTCTAATTGACGGTATCTGAAGGGTTAATGACCCTGACTACTTTTCCGGAGGTTGTGGGTTTGATTCCCACCCAAGACAAAACGTTTGTGTGATGGGCATGATAATTTTTTCTGTTTAGGTGTAATTTATCTTAATATGTATGTGTTCAGAAATAAGTATGTTTGTCAGTTGTTTAGTACTTATAGCAAAAGCTCTGCTAGTTTGGGACTAGATGGCGCTGTGTGACAGTTGTGAACAAAAAATCCTAATTCTTAATCAGATTTACTTCTTGAGCCTGCATAAAATTAAGTTTAATTTGTATGTACCTTCATTTTAAATTATACTTCAGGAATTCAGGATATCAGAGGAGTCTCAAAGGCGATGTCTGAAGGTATACTGCATGAGACCAGAGACTGTCCGTGAACGACTAGAGGAGCTCAGGAGTTTAAAAGAGTACCAAGTTTTATCCACTAACCCTAGGGTAAGAAATATTTGAATCTTAATTTTTTTTTTTCTTCTCTTCTAATTTTCTGCAACTTGGCAATCTGTGTTATACACAATGGGCCATTCGTTTGTCGTGTTCAGATATTTTGATGTTTGAATCTTAATGGAAATTAAAACTCACGTGTATGCCAGTTAGGTTCATTTTCAATGAACAAAATATATTAATGTAAATAAATTGTATTCTATGTATCTATGTCAAATTAATCCATACTTAGTATTATAAATGTCTCCGAGTCTCTGTCTGTTACGGTTTTAAAGTCAAACTACTGAACCGATTTTAATGAAATGGTATAGAGTAAACTTTAACCCCAAGGAAACACATACATAGGCTACTCTTTATCTGGCCTTCGACATCGACTTCACACGGATAAACCTGCTGACAGAAGCTAATTTAAACTAAAACAATGCTATAGTACAGTCGGCTTTATAATGATCCAATTGTTGGGATCCAGGCCCATTCCCTCTCTAGGATTCTCTAGGAGAGGGAATGGGCCGTAATCTACTACGCGGGCCCAGTGCGGGTTGGTGGATGTCACATGTCTTCGAATTTTTGGTTGTAGGACATGCCAGTTTCCTTACTATGTTTTCCTTCACTGTTTTGAGAGCAGTGGCGATGAAATAAATTACACAAAGTAATGCGTCTGGCTGGGTTTTAACCCACGACCTACAACTCATATGTCGGGGCCGCTACCACTCAGCCAACACTGCCCACACTATCACACCAAAGTTATATATTAATTACATACCTAGGTAAAGCCATCCAATCTTGACATTGTCAGCAATATGTGTCTCACTGAACATTAGCATAACGGGAGGATTATGGTGGCCCGGTCTGATGTAGAACAACGAGGACTCCACCACATAGTCCCGCCAGTTTTTATGGTCCGCGATCTTCAACTCGTAAGTCAGGGCCGTCCGGTACTACTCGGCCACCACTGCTCTCAATATAATACTATAAAAAGCAAAATTTATTCTAATTCTTTAAATCTTCAGATTCTTCTACTCGTGATACACAAGAAGAAAATGCTAAACCGACTTACCAAAATAGAATCAGCAAAGAAACAATGCTACAGTCTGAATCACTTGATATCGTCCACGAAGGTGTTCAACAAGTGAGTCATTCATATTCTTGACAATAAAGCTAGATCTACACTGCGCACACGTGTGCCACACACGCCGATCTGGGAGTGTCGGTCTCCATACATTTTATACAACGTGTAACGTTAAATGCACAAAACATGAAATTAGTTTGATCAGAATAACGAGCAGAATCAATTAAACCACTTTTTAATATAGGTTACATTAAAAAAAATCATCATTAAAAACGGCGACCTGTCTATTTATGAATAGGGCAAGCCATCACGTGCGCAAACCCCCCCAAATAGGTAAACAAACACAAATAGTTGTAGTCCAATCAAATTTTCTCATACACGGGATAATAAAAGTTCTTATTTCAATGCAAGTATGAATTTTAAACATACTAAAACTGCACATAAAACCTTTAATCATTTTTTAAACGTTTTTTTTCTAACATAATTAGGTCAATTGAATTAAAAATCATTTGGGGTGTCGTGAGGTTTTGCGCATTTAACGTTACACGTTGTATGGAAACTAGACTTGCAGAGCTACACTTGATCCAGGCCACGCGACGTCGTTGTACGTACAAATCAGGCGTGTTACACGCGTGCGACGGTCTAACGTAGTTCTAGCTTAATACTTTCGGAGAAAGACAATGATTTTATTGGCGACCTACGTCATACTGTATTAAACTCGGATGATCATTGCCAAACGACAATGATAGCCTTGTCGATTGATTAGTAATTGAATAAAAATTCTTCCGGTTGACACATTTTCGAGCTGCCTGCTGGCCGCATCCTAAGCTTTGTAAGGCCCACATAAGTGGGTTACGATGGTGGGAGAATTATCTCCCTACAATCTGTCAGGATACAATAAATTAATTAAATTATGAACAAGGCATCGATTGTCACTTGCAAGTCGAGATTCGAGTTTTTGGTTATTATAATTTACGTTCTGATTAATTGAATGAGTGAACTCAACATTTTTAGTTTGATTTAATTTTAGTGCACAGGAGCATTATTTAGTCAAGGAAGTGGTATTTGCTATAAACTTTATTGCACTAACAAAAATAACTAAACTAACAAGTAACTTTTACTATAGTGCTGGAGTACAGTGTATCAAACAAATAAGCGTATCTAAAATGTTTATAAAATCCTTACTAATATTATAAAAGCGAAAGTGAGTTTGTTTGTTTGTTTGTTATGTCTTCACGCCTTAATGGCAAAACCGATTTTGATGAAACTTGATATACGGATAGACCATATCCTGGAATAGGACATAGGATACTTTTATCCCGGAAGTATGTTCCCTTGGGATAATTTTCTGCTATCAAGCGGGCGAAGCCGCTGGGAGCAGCTAGTGTCAAATAAAGTGTATTCTTGTACCCACAGTTACATCAACAGCTTCGGCGACAAAGTCTGCGGAAGAGACATAGCCATCCTCATCTCTTCGTCTCTCAACAACTTGCCAGCCGATGATAAAGGGATCCAGAAAGAATTCGCCAGCAGTGTGTTGAAGCAGCTGAGGAGGCACAAGTACTGGCTACATGTTGCCATGAACGTCATTGACGAGAACATACAGTTTCTGAAGATGAAGTTCGATGACCGTGTCATTTTTAATAACTGTTTGATACTCTTGTATCCTGTGTAAGTATTGTTTTTACCTAAATAGGTTATTACACTCATTTTTTAAAAGACTTTCGATTAGATTCTATAGTGGTAATAAACCACTAAAAAAAATACACAAAATTTTTATTCAGTCGCTAAGTACCCTAAAAATACATTCAAAATTTACATTTTCAAATTCCGCGCGTAATGCAGAATGTAGTGGACGTCATATTTACTCTGAGGTCGTGACGTCAGTTTGCTGTGTAAACAAATGCGCCAATAATCAAACAATATGGCGGATCAATTAACAGTTGACAGCTGTCACTTTAGTTTACACAGCTGAATGAAGTAATAACATGGTGGCTATTTCAAGGTGATAAAGTACACTAGATACAAAAAAAAACTGAAAATTTTGAATTGAATTTAAAAATTTATTTTGTTATTTTACTAAAACTAACACTTTCAGTGATATTTAGTGATTTCCAACTTCAAAAAAAATTGTCTTATTTTTATAAATATCAAAACGTAACAGACGTTAATCTCGCTAAAACTCAAAAACGACTTGAATGATTTGACTATTTTTGTATTAAATGAAAAAAGGGAACATCCCATATAATAAACAGTTGGATAATAAAAAAGACCAGATATCTTCTAGCAGCCCGTCACGTCTTCGCACAGGCAATAAGTACAGCCTATGTTACTCGGTGAATGTACCTTTCCAATGATGAAAGAATTTTTGAAATCGGCACAGTAGTTTTTGACTTTATTTATTCACACAAAAATACAAATTTTCCTTCTCTGTAAAATTAGTGTAGATTACATAGTCAACCTCTATTTTCCCGTCTTATACTTTTTTCTTGAATTGATGTTGACACAGAGCTGAGTTGAGTTGTCGTAAATGGATCAATTCCGGCCTAAATTCTGATAGTATTTTTAACTATTACTTTTTTATATTATTATCATAATACCTTCTTCACTATTTTTCTTTCTATTCCAGGGCTGAAGTAAAATACTACATAGAAAGCTTACTAAGCATGCGAAAAGAACGAGAAACAAATGAAACACTAAAAGAGGACCTTGCGTACAACAACGTCCATTTCAACAGCCTCAGCGACGATCAGATCCTAAGCCTAGTGTTGTACACCATCGAGAAGAAATACCACTTCAGTGGGGACGGTATTTGGGCACGACAGGACGGTGTTAGGGTGGTTACACAAACTAACTGACGCATGTTGCCTCGCGTACGGTTAATGGTACGCGCTGAAGTAGGCTGAATGTTAAATTGCGTTAAACTCAAATTTATTGTATTTATTATTTTAGTATTCAATGGCAGGCTCAAGTGATTTATTGCCCGGTCTCTCTGGCCGATAGGGCGCGTCACGTTTAATTTTTGGTTGCTACACATGTCATGTCTTCCGTGCATCTCTATCAGGTTTTTTTTCGGTAGGAAATCATTAAATGACTCCTCACGCTCTGGGTAGAACTAGAATTTTATTTTACTGATCCAAAATGTATGTGCATACTGATTACTGTGAACTTTTCAATTTAAAGTTTATCTTGGAATAGGCTTGCTATTGAAAAGATGCCCGAGTTTAACTGTCGTTAAAGCCAATATGGCTTCATGATAAGAGAGGGACAGAGCTATACAAGTCCAATAGTACTGTCCATTTCCACTATGGAATCATCTAGGCATGGGCATGTGATACTACAGTCCCAGTATTTTGTCGTATTATCTTCACTCTTTTGACTGATCGACATTTTGACAATTCAAAAGTGCCTGTAAATGTTTATGATTTGATTTGATTTAAATTATAGTTATACAGTTTAAATGTCATAAGTTGTACAAATGTATATTTACCTGTTTGTACATAAACCTAATGTAAAAAGGAATAAAATGAAAAACTCACTTTAAGCACATTTTGTATTATAATTTCTCGTCTTCCTTATAATTAAATATTACAAAATATCTAGCTTATTGCTCTCTTAGTTTAACATTATCTTAGTATAAATGCTCTATTAAAATAATACACATGCAGCAGACATAAGTAAAAAAATCTATTCATACGAGTAGGTATACCCTGCTATATATTTTCTAGAGTTGTAGAATGTTAGCAGATATGTTCTTTATTTGGCAAAATCATTGGTCCTTGTTGTTAGAAAATATAAATAAATCGTTGTCTTTTGTCTTACAAATGCAATAAACCTAACTATATTTTACTAGACCGCATTATTGATTTCCAATGCAGGTTCATAATGATTAACTTAAATAATTTCTAGAAAAATGGCCTACATTTATAATAAACGAATTTAAGCAGATAACGTATCCCAAATAATAAAATTATATTCACTAATACACAAAGTAGGTAAAACTATAGGTAATAAAGAAAGGCTAACTGCTAAAAAATATTCCTTCAATACAATATTATTTAAAGCATTCACCATAAAAATGTACGTGTACACCGTTTAAAATTCAACACTCAATTAATTAACACTGTCATACGTGGTGGTAGGTTCAAAGCCTTTGTTTTGGCTCATTTATACAGTGGCCTTATTGCGAGTCTTTTAACATACCTACTCGATCGCATCTAAATAAATACAACGCAAAAAATGTTATTATTGTTCTTAATGTTGTTTTGTTGTTGTTGTTGTTATCATGTTGTTTTTGTGTGTTGGTTGTTGTTGTTGTAATTGTTTGGTTTTAAAGTCTATTGCGGCCATAGGTGTGTCCGTAATAAAATTTGAAACCATCCAATCAATGTGCCACAAGCTAGTTTCATTAGAAAAGCATAGTATTACCATGGTATTTGCGAAGATGGTATTAGACCATTAAGGGGATGCAACTCGACACACATTTTCACTGTTTTTCATACAACCGCTCTTACCCGATTATGACGTTATTACACATTTTTCATTAGATATTTTGGAAACACAGTATCTAGTGGATATTATCTAGGCTTCTATTGAAATCAATTTCTAAATTTGTGTAACACTAATCCAGTAAAAACCTCTGAAAATCTGCAATTTTGCATGAACTTTGACACTTCATAATGTACTCGAAAATTAAAAATTCAAAAAAGTAAAACAATAGAAGCCTTGCAAATTTTATTAAGATTCTAAATGACTACTATTATTCTCAATAACTTTTAATTCATGAATCCCCAAGCGACACCCGGTGGCCGCGCATCTATTGTCTTACTATTGTGTCTCTAATTGACGGTATCTGAAGGGTTAAGGTTAAAAAAAAAAACAAGTATTTTCTGGAACAGGTTTTGTAAAATATTCGGGTAAATTCGTGTTTTCAGGCGTTATCTCTCTTTTTTCGCGTTGCCTTTTCGTCAAACATCGCGTCGGATTGCGGTAGATGAAGATGAAACAAGCTTTTAAACCATGCTCGATGTTGACGATAGGCAAGTGGAAAAGCAGCCTCTTAAAACAAACTCACTTAAAAATATATGCAATAAATCATTTTTTCCAACAAATAAACATAATACCGTTAGCTCGTATTAAAACTGTATAAGTACCGTCTTGTGGCGAAAACTTAAAACTTCGAATCGAACAAGTGCTAACGCACTTGTTCGATTCGAAGTTTCTCAGTTTCTCTTTCAGAAACTCGCAATAGGCCATTGAAAGCTTACCATAGGATAGAAAATTAGTCTAGGTTACTGTCACAGAATACGGAAATTTCAATAACAAGTACATTAATGAAACTTGTTATTGAAAAAATAAATAAAACCGGTGGAAAACGAAGTTAGCTCTCCTTGTCACTCAAAACGTTGCAATTGATGTGCAACAGCGTTACTTGCGTGTACTTTTCCTTACGTTTTGAGAAATAAAAAAGAAGTCACTTCAAATATGCCTACTATAACTATTAGTAGTTAAACTTCAATCGATAATCTCAAATAAATTTATATTCCATCGCCACCTACTCAAATATCCACTCCAGCTTCTTATATTAAGTTGTTTTTTGAGTGATCGTTTGTAAAGGTCTCAAAAAAGTTTAGTTACAATGAAATTTAAGCTTTATCTCTCTCTGTTCAGATCCTAAATTCAAAATTCGAGTGTTTAACCGACGGTCTCGTACAGTAGTGTCTCATGTCACAAATTGTCCTAAGTGCAACAAGTACCTAATGCAACGCTCATCGTGTCATTCACCCGGCGACCCCGGTTGGTGGCAGGTCGAGGCATCACGAAGGGAAGCTCTTATGTATGTACGTACAGATCTGAGACCAGTAGGTATATAAGCTAATTAATAAAGAGCCCGTGCTGAGTTGAAATATGCGTTCTATATAGATGTAACATTTATGATACGTGAGATCTTTGGGTTGTATTAACAAATTACTGACCAACGCACTATAGGCCCCATATCGTTCGGTATCTTATATTTAAACTACTTTGCACTTTGATAAACAATACAATATGAAATGATAACAATAAACTGATTTATTTTACTATTCCACTGTAGACGATTTGTAAAACGACACAAAAACAAGAATATTTAGTTACTTATTAAAATAAATAAAATAATAAGTAATAAAGTAATCTAAACTACCTAAAACTCGATGTCTAAATAAGCACCTATCGGATGCTGCCCCCTTTTCAGGGCCACTTATTAAATAATTTTTGGCACGAACTGTTCACGTTTTCATAACTTATTTACAAAAACCTATCTAACGTATCATCTAAAACTTTATTCTTTGATTCAAGAATGTATAGTAATATATACCTAGTGCTAAATAAAGAACTTATAAATATTAAAGTTGCATGTTTCAACGATATCATTTGGCACAACAGTTGATAACAAGCACTCAAGATAAGGCACAAGGAATGCACGAGAAGCGAAGTCTACGAGTATTTTATTTACTCTACGAATACTTTCAACTACCCTACAAAATGCCAACAAAACAGAGCTTTGAGTAAAGTGTAATGACTTAGTGACGTCACGAGTGTTACTTTTGTTTAGCTTACAGAAAAGAAAAAAAATCACAATCTTATTAGCACCCTGTCGGGTAGTTGCAAATTATAACTCTCACCGATCCTATTGGCCGCTTTGAATTTGACATCCGCACCCCTTTGAACACCCGCGCAAACCCAACTTTACCTACTACTGAACAACGCCTTATATTCAAAACGGCCATTACTAAAGTTTGGTGAGAGTTCTACTAAATATAAAAATAAGCTTATAAATTATACAAAACCTACAAACAATTTAAATTTTAAAGAGGCACATTTGTTTATGTCTAATTATATTTAAATAAGTAAATATTTACATTTATTGCAAAATCTTTAAAACACTTCATAATTTATATAACTACAAAAATATAAAATTTTACCTAGCAACTTCTACACTAAGCACCTCCTATTTACTTATGAGCCTAAACGCATACCAATAATAGCATTTTATGTATTAAAATACGTAGTATACATTTATGAATACTAATAAAATTATTATCCACTTTATATGAACTCATTACTGAATCGATATCAATGATTAATTCATATAAAATAAAGACAGCATGCACTAGTTTCAAAATATGAGAACAAAACAACGGTAGAAGAGACTGCATCTGTTTTCTCCTACCCATCTAGATTCCTAGCTAATACTCCCTTTCGAAATTATTCTGGCTTAGTACACTGACACTAGGACAATTTCGAAAAGGAGTATTTCAATTCAAAAAAGGAGGCAGCGTAGTGTACGCCTGTGAGGCGCTGGGCTCCATCTTGACGACGACGGGCTGCGAGAGATCGCCGTGGCGCTCCATGTCGTAGTGCTTGTCGTGCGCCAGCGCGCACTTGTCGTAGTCATCGGGCGGCGCGGCATAGCGCGGCGGCTCGTCCTGCAGCGAGCACGCTGCGTACTTGTCTTCGTGCTCGTGCGCGTGTGCTCGGTACTCCAGCTTGTCGTCGTGCGCATGCGCCTCCATCTGTGGCGAGTGCGCCGCCATCATCGGGTAGTCGCGCACGCCCAGCGGCGGCGGACTGCCTTCTCCGTACTCGTACGAGTGCCGCGGCGCGAACATCTGCCCGTCGTGCCCATTGAGGACGGTCGTGTAAGAATACGCAGCTGGCTGCGCGTTGAAGCCCGGGTACCCGCCGCTGCTCGATGATAGTAAATGATGCGAGGAGAGTTCGTAAGAGTGCTGGTACGACCAGGAGTCTGAGGGGGCCGGCAGGCCGTTCTGGGGGAAGGCTGGCAGGTTGCCACCGATGCCCGAGAAGCCGCCACCTAGTGTTGTGGAACTTGGGGAACTGGAACCGATGTACCCAGTTTTGCGTGGAGGCTCTCGTTTACGCCACTTCGCTCTTCGGTTTTGGAACCAAACCTATTCCCAAAGAATTCAATTAATATACCGATACACTATTTAATGTGGATATAATCTAGTGACTTGTGTGTGTAGCTTTGAAGTATTTGCAGCTTGGTAGATAATATGAGGTGGTTTACCAACCTGTACTCGTGATTCAGACAAATTAAGTTTGAGAGCCAGTTCTTCTCTTGCGAAGACATCAGGGTACGGCGCGCGCTCGAACGCTCGCTCCAGTTCCTCCAGCTGATAAGCCGTGAAAGTTGTTCTGAGAAAGAAAAGATATGATCAGAAAAATATAAACAGTAGGTAACAACAAAGAATCCTAAAAAAATGCAGCGTGTTAGAATGCCACTTAAATATTAGGTTCTGTATCGGTATCTAGTATAACTGGAGCTCAGGGGTGGATTTCAAACAAAACGACCCCTAATTGAAAAGTAACTTGTTATACTCTCAATTATACATTCACAAATAAATTTATTCTTATCTGTCATTCACGAGCCTCATCTACCATCTGACGCGTGCAATATGGCTGCGGGCCGCACGCGCAGAAATTGATTGAGCGTGAAACGAAATTCACCCCCGTTGTGCGCGAGCTCCTCTAATTGCCTGCCAATTGACTTTAAACTTATAGTGACGTCGTGTTATTAATTGTTACACCACATTTTTATTTGTTATATTATTACAACACATCGTTGTGCTTATCATCGCGGACTTTAAAAATATGTATTAGTTAGTGGACACGCCAAAAGTTCTGAAACAGGCGATTTGTGAGTGTGTGTGCTTTATGTCTGTTGCTAGTTCATACTCGAACGGCTTAACAGATTTAGACAAAAATTTATATACAGATAGACCATGTCCTGGAATAGGACATAGGATACCTTGGTAATTTTTCCTTTCCTTCCCTTTGGATATTTTTTTACTATCACTAGGTACAGAATAGCTATTTCTGAATAAGATCATATTTGTTACATATAGCCTAGTAGCAAATTCGCTTTGTGATTTAAAGTAAAGTCTAGTCAAAGTGTAATCTAGTCTAGTGTAGTCTCATACAAACATATATAATTATTTCAAAACTGCGAAATTAAAGAGCAACAATCAAGAAACAACATAGCTGCATCGCTACACTACCAACTATTTAAGTCAAGCCGTAAATATTTAGAGATGAACTACATAATTGTTCCCGTACGCTATCTACAGAGCGATCGTTGAGCTGGTGTTGCAACTACATTCATTAGACGCTGTACCCTCCATTCAAGCGATGATGGTGAGATAAGGCAATTGACTCCCCGCGGACATACGGGTAATTAATCTGAACGGAACATGTCGCCATTGTAGTTTTATAGCAGTTATTGCAAGACGCATGCATCAAGTGTTGTTACTTTGAAGAGGGCGAGGCTTTGTCTCGGTCATAAGGGTGTCGTACCGTTATGAATTACGTTTTGACGCCTTTTTATATCTTATCTCAGAAATCTTAAAAGTTAATTGTTAATCAATAAATAAAAAATAGTATTTCTTCAGTAGGCCCGTATGTAGTAATCACATATATGATATAAGGGTTCTTTTGAGAAAGACAAAGTTAGTTTTACAAAACGAAAAAAATCTTTTTTACATTAATATTATTACTACACTCGGAAAGTATGATCTGAAGTTGCCTGAGCCTGAGTAGCGGGTTGGAAGTAGGTAATACTTTTCAGACCTAGAGAGAAGAAGTCTTTCAACTGACAGCTGTTAAATTAAGAAAAACAAATGCAATATACAATTGAAATAATATGAGTAGGTATCTATTATTTATTATGGAATATATTTTTAAAAGCCAGTAGGTATTCAACAATTTCTTTAAACTAATATAATTTGAGAATAACAATACCATTTTTTGAATGATGAAAATTAATAGGGGATAAAGCAGTGTCTTTAAGTCGCGGGCGGCATGTTGAATTCCGAACGAAACGAAGGTTGCTGATTTTTCTGTGTCGGCTATTCATTCAGCCATTATTTTTTTATGCCACCTGCTCGATAATGTCGTTTTATAGGTCATACAAACCTCATTAACCCTTCAGATACCGTCAATTAGAAACACAATAGTAAGACAATAGATGCGCGGCCACCGGTGGTCGCTTGGGGATTCATGAATTAAAAGCAAATATTCTATCCCTAGGGACATAATGCAGTATGGCCTATTCCTAGGGAATAATGAGATTTGAATTTGGAACATCAAAAATCGTCAACAATGTGAATTAAAATGTACGTGCATCGAACAAGTTGACTCGAAATTCAAACTGTCCAGTGTCCACTAACAAAAAAAAAGAAAATAGAATATAACGTGCTTACTGACGGGAGCGTTATAGAAAATTGAAACTATAGAATCTTGAGTCTAGAAAGTAGAGTATGAATATTGAATCTTGGTTTGTTTTATGAACTTGTACCAAGAACTTGTAACAAGTGTTTTATATACTTATATTTCTCTATTTTTTATGATTTGGTCGACCAAATTGTCTTTTAATTATCTAACAGATGTTGTAAAAAGTAGAGTATGCAACACGGGGATAAAGCTGTCTTTGCCTTGGCGGTTTGAATTCCTCACTTCACTGAGGCTTCTTTATTAACTCCCTCGCAATGCTCGGGAGTTAATTATGTAAATCCCTCACTAACGTTTGGGATTAAAATCAGCAACCTTCGTTTTGTTTGGAATTCAACATGACACCCGCGACTTAAAGACACTGCTCTATCTCCTAGTCACGTAAACTACTATTTTATCCCAAAGTATGTTCTTTTGGGATTATTTTCTTTTATTTTCTAGTCCTGGCAAAAAACTGTAAACATAGCATAAGCCTTTTTAATGTTCCCACTGCTAGGACTCAGGCCTCTTCACCAGAAGAGGGAAAATAACATATAATAAAAAAAACAAGAAAAAACCATAAGTTCAAAAAAGTAAACATCTAATAAACCACCATGCAGCCATATGGTTTTATCACGTATTAAAAATCATCGTATTAGCTATGCAAATAATGAATAGAATAGGGGTAGTTCGCGACGGTACGATACAGTTGATGTGGAGAGGGTGCGCCGGCGCCGGTCACCTGTGACAGCGGCGCGTGCCGACGCATGTGCCCACTTCAACAAGATTTGAAGAGCACTCGTTTGCATACTTTGCTTTTGACAATACAATAAAATTCCTTTTTGTACCTACAGGGATGTTTTATTTTATCGATTTTATTGTCCTTACATTTTATTAAAACAAAATCCCTCATCACGTCGGTCTGTCTATTCGCGAGAAACTCAAGAACTGATGAATGGATTTTAATTCGGTTTTCACTAATAGACCGGTTGATTCATGGGAAAGGTTTTATTAAGAAGAAAACCGAGTATTGCAAAGATTTCGAAAACTGTGATACACAGGCTAGGAGCTAGTTTATCAATAAAATAGCGATACTAACTTTCCTTTGATATATCATAGACTACTTGTATCCAGTCGTTTTATTTACCTATGTTTTAAATAATAATAATAAATTTATTTCGGTAATAAACCATATATTGTAGTTGTTTGTGTCTATTTTGTAATGGTTGTACGTGTATTTTAGTTGTGAATGGATGGAGAGGGAGGCCAAATAAAAGATGGAAAGATTGTGTGAGAAGTGATACCTATGAAAGAAAAGGGAGTTAAGCGTGACGAGTGATAGAACAGAATGGAAGAAACAAACGTGTTGCGCCGACCCCAAATAAAAATGGGAAAGGGCAGGAAGATGAAGATGATGATGTATTTTAGTTCGAAGTTAAACATGTTGATAACCTAAATGGATAAAGGAATCTCGTTGGAAATGTAGACGAACAAGATATTGTATCCTTCCCATACATGCACGAGATATCTCAAGTTTTGTATTCAACTTTCTATGCTTTTTTTCACAAACTGATGCAATTAGTACTTATTGATAAAATGATATATCCTTACTAATATTATAAAAGCGAAAGTGAGTTTGTTTGTTACGTCTTCACGCCTAAATGGCCAAGCCGATTTTGATGAAACTTGGTACACAAATAGACCATGTCCTGGAATAGGACATAGGATACTTTTTATCCTGGAAGTATGTTCGGATAATTAGGATAATTTTCTGCTATCACGTGGGTGAAGCCGCTGGGAGCAGCTAGCATTCAATAAATACTCCTCCCGATCAAATTGCGACCACGGTGACCAATCAACAATCTCAACTGAGATGAGCCAAGTCATGAGATATTATAGTGCACAAGTGTGTACACAAACACTAGTGTACTTTCTGGTCCTTTACTCTCATAGACCATTGGGACGGCAATAGACACGATTGGAGAGTTATCAGGCGCATGACCAACGGTTTCACGTGCTTTCCAAGGCACCGAGGTACACCAAACTCTGGGCTGATACAGAGTAATTCCTACGGAACAAAAACCCTGTAGCTGTTTTTACCAACCTGGGAATCGGAACCAAGACCTCTAAAAAGCTCAACAATCGCGCTTCCAATCACGACACCAATAAAGCAGTTAAGGAAAATGCGATTATGCAATAACGGCTAGCCAAATTTACGACTACTAGTAAGCTCCGTTTTCTCCTGTGTTATATGTGATCATTGTGAACATGGTATGGTAAAACACGCTCATCGCATACAAGTCAAAAGACGTCCACTGTTGGACATGGGCCACCCTCAAGTGTCGCCACACCCTATGGCCCGGTCTTATGCGTCTCACATCCACGCGACCCTCACTAGATCATCTGTCCACCTTGTGGGAGGCCATCCAACGCTGCGTCTTCCGGTACGAAACGACTTCAGAACCTTTCGGCGCCATCAACCGTCTATTCTGGGAGCTATGTACCCTGGCCATTGCCACTTAAGTTTGGCGATTCTTTAGACTAAGTAACTTTAATTCTCCTGAAGATATCTTCATTCCTGATTCTATCACGCAAGGAAACTTACAAGCATAGCCCTTTCCATTGCTCTTTGGGGGCGACCACGTTTCAGAGCCTAAGGTCAGCACTGGCAACACGCTGCGCGCTGGTCAAAAAGTTTCGTCTTGAGTACTACTGTTTTTGAACTTGACAGAATATAAGAGGACCTGTCAATCCAGCTGTGCAAAGTCCGTCCTCAATAGTAAGGGTTTTTTGTGTAAAATCATAAAATGACTCCTCCGACTCTGAATGGTACGAGAGGGAGTGTCTCGAGTGAGACTCGGTCAGACTTTTACTGACTAAAACCCACTTATATCCCTTCAGTTGCCCTTTGTGTTCCAAGGCTAACTATTTTGAACAATACTGCAGCCCGAATCGACTATATTTTGCGAATTATGCTTAGTGTGGAACTTTCGATATTATAGGTTACTAACAATATTCCCATGATATCCAATATCCATCTTCCTTATCCTCCTGTCTCTATACAAATATTTAATCGAAACCAAATGGTTTGGCGCGGCGTTTTCTTCCATACTCTCCTAACAGGCCTTACCCCAGTGAGCACCCCATTTCTAGTTACTAGGTAAATACTATAATCACCTTTCACACAATTTGCCTATCATTTTGTTCATCGTTTCTTTGGCCTTCCATTACTCACAAATCTTTATTTACACTTATAATTTAACTGGCCATATATTCATCTTTCTTCCACACCAAATACCGTCCTTCCATAAAACTTCTTAGGACACCAGGATCAGTTTCACACACTCAGATTTAGACTAATTTCTACACAAAATTTTCATGAAACATCATTTACAAATAACTGTATGTATCAGACATCTAGAATATGAAAATAGCCTTATTAAATCCGTGAAATAAGCTAAAGAAAAAGTGCTACGAAATTTTACGTAACATTCTGCTACGAAGGCCTTTACGAATATTTGTAGACGACTTGCTACGCGCTATCATCTTCGTAGCAGTGTAGCATTACAACATTTCGTAGCCACGTAGGCAAGTTTTGAAACATGTGATGGTAATTTTATCTCATTTCTTAATTTAATGAATGTTATAATAATATTATTACTTAAATTATTAGGAGAAAATCATAACTGAAATCAACATAGCAACTTACCTAGTTTTCTTCTTCTTGATGCCGTTGTTATCGCTCTTCTTCTTGTCGCTCTTCTTGGCGGGTGGTGGTGGAGGCGGGTGTGGGGTGTGCGGCGCGGGATCCACGGCTTGCAGCATCAGCGGCTCGTCCTTGCGCTTGTGGTCGGCGGCGGGCGGAAAGGGCAGCTCGTCGCGGTACAGCTCGCCGATGTCGCCCACCACCACCGCCACATGCCGCTCCTTGCCGAACTCGCCGAACATGTGCTCGTCGAAGGGCCCCTGGTCCATGTGCGGCGGCTCGAAGGCGCAGTCGTAGCGCGCGGCGCCGGCGCCGGCCGCGGGGGCCTCGCACACGAACATGTAGCCGTCGGCGGCGGGCGGCGGCGGGCCCGCGGCCTCGGCGCGCGCCTCGCTGGGCTCCGTCGCGCCTGCTCGGTGCTCAGCCACGACACCGGGACCACCGAACCGACCCGACACACAGATTTATCTATCTACTCCGATATTAAACAATTTGACTTCATTTAACCAAACCCCCGGGATCGACGAACGCTTGCGCCGTTCGTATCCTCGTGTCCGTCCCGGTTAAATGGCTTTAATCAACTTTAACGAACTAACCGAATTTGCTCTACGGTTGGTCAATTTATATTACCATAATACGTCGCTCTACGTCGGTTTTGAACCAATGAGTAGCGCGTCCGACAGAGGCGAGAGCGCGCGCGCGAGTGCTATTCTGAGTCGTAGTGCCGGGACGCAGAGGACAGATTCGCCTATGTAGCGCGGGCGCTTAGGACGGCGGTGCGAGCGCGCGAGGAAGCCAATAGCAGCGCCTTGCCGCCACTCCCCCGGGCGCCGGGCGCTGAGCACGCTCCCCTCGCGCGGCTGCTGCGGGCGCGCTCGGTCGCACCAGCGTCGCTGAGCACCATGCGGGCCGCTCGGAGTTCCCACCAACTCTCCCGATATTTGTTTGTATCGGTGCTATTGTAGGGCGCGAACGCCCACATCATTATTTTGAAAGTCCATAGAACTTTATTGTAAATCCGTATCAACACCACTCATATGTCTCTAGCATGATTTATAGCCGTGGGAAAATAATCGCATCGTTTCAAATAATAATCTTGTAACCATTTTCACTATCCTACGACAGCACAAGCTTTAGGTAGGTACTACCTGTGGAAAATTCTCTACACTTTCAGTTGAAACGCACATGGCATGAGTAAACACTGTATTTGAATTAACAATCTATTTACTTGTATGTTCACTACGCCAACTCAGTTATTAAAAAGTGATACTGAAATCAATAACAATATCCAGTATCACCGACTTGGGCAGCAGCAGGCGCGCGGATGCAGCCGATGCGAAGCGCGCGGCGGCAAGCCAGCGGCGCGCCGTACTAATGCCGACCGACCACAGTATCGCTTAATTATTAATTAACAGTTATTGCTGGCTATTATTAATAAAACATTCGCCCTGACTATTGGCACTTAGATTAGCGTCGAGGGAGTAATGGCGCATTTCAACAATTTCGGTTGTTATTTAATTGAAGTCAATTTAGATGATCAGAGTCTATTTAGGTTGGTGCTGGCGCTCGCCAGCGGGATCTCTGCTTCATTGGGCTTATTGGTGACTTTCAGACAACACGAATTGCACTCGCTGATGCACTTCTCGTCGCATTTGCAGTTTGTGTGCTTTGAAACAAATGGGTCACGGACAAGCTCATTTTCTGACTGAATCGCGTGTGCCCTTATAATTTTCTAACTAGTCTTCTGAAAGAAAATTGCTGAAAGATGGATCGTGTTTGTGCCACAGGAGTGTGTTGACCGTGAAGTGTGCAAGCTGAAGTGGGAAGTGTTACTGCGGTAGTAATTGCGTGCTCTGTTCAAGGATTCTGTGTTGACCGCATCGGAACATTTCGTGCCGCCTGAAATTAAGCGCAACTTACGTAGGCGCCTGTATAGTTACAAAAAAAATCATCTCTACACTTAGGAATTGTGAGATTAGATTATAGGTATCAGGTACGTACATTTTACTCTCAGTCTAAATAAAATCCAAGTACAAAATCAAACTTGTTTATTAAATTTAAGGGCCGATTTTTCAATCGTCAGATAAAATTTATTTAAAGAATAAAATGATATTTTGACTGGTTTTGAGTAAAACAATGTTTATCTACAATATTTATTCTTCAGATAAAAGTTATCAGTCCATTGAAAAATAATGGTTTATTACCTGACACGTAGCCTTTATTAGATTTGGTTTTAATGTTACTGATTTCTATACCTACGTACTGGCCAAAATATCTTAAGTACACAACAAACACACTACCTACTCTTAGGATATCCCTGAGTGCTCAAGAGCTACCGCTCTTGCTACCGTACCCAACAGTTCCTAACTAAGTTGATATCTGTTCAAAATATAATCGCTGAGGAAACCTAGGTTTTTTTTTATAATGTATAGGCTCACGTTTGACCACTATCTCATCTGATGGTAGGCGATGATGTGGCCGACGATGGAAAACGCTTGCCTAGAAGCAATCTATTCTCTCTTGACTTAACCCTTCAGATACCGTCAATTAGAGACACAATAGTAAGACAATAGATGCGCGGCCACCGGTGGTCGCTTGGGGATTCATGAATTAAAGACCCCTACGTACATGATGTGTACGCCTATGAAGGTTACCAACCGATGCAAAAACCCGCACAGGTAATCCACCGATATAGTATCAGTTACTATAAGGTTCCTACTCCTTGCAGCCTATGTTATGTAACAGACAGGCGATTATCAATCTTTCAATTTTAACATCAGAACAGATTTTATTAACCAGCGATTTGAGACTATTTTTATTAACCAGCACCTTTGACGAAAATGTGACAATTACCTAAATTCCTTGACAAGTACTTACCTATATTCCATTGTGTTGACCTGGAATACTCCATGCCCAGGGTCGTCTTCAGTATATTCGGTGGCTGAGTGCGAAAGTCTACCAGCACCCCCGCTCTCTTAACTTTACGTTAGATTTTCTTATTGACCATTTTGTACAAAAACAGTAGTTGCTTAGTCGCTAGAAAAACGTCGTTAGACTCAAGACTAAGCAATGCCAGAATGAGTGAAGCGAGTTCTATAACTTTAGCACAGTGTTTCCGATAATTTAGGTGCAAAAGGCTTTATTATGATTATTCTCTTTCCAGTATATTTTTTACAAGCGACCCGCCCATTCGTAGATACTGGTGTTTCAAATGTTTGAAATTCTCGGCTTTTCATAGCAAACACAAGTGATTTAATACATAAATAACAAACAGAAAGAGGCGGTAGGGACTTTATTTTATAGTAATCTTTTGTCTGCAGCTTTGCCTGAAACTTAAAATATAGCCTATGTCACTCAGGAATAAAGCAGCTTTCTATCAGTGAAACAATTTTAGCAATTGGACCAGTAGATACTTCCAGAGGTTACCTCTTACAAACAAAAAACTAACTTTACCTCTCTATTATATTAGTGTTGAAGTGTTGATGTAAGGATTTCAAGTTAGTGCAAGTACCCGCTCAACTTAAAAAATCAAATGGAGTGTTGTCCTTTTCGGAAATAATACCTATACCCATAGGCAGTATATTGCCTCGCGTACATGATGTGCGTGATTGAATACTTAGATCTTCCCCATCCAAATCGGATCTATGAATCTTCACATAGGCTGTACTCACAGCTCTGCTCACGTGGCCCACAGTGTAACTTAGTTTTGTTGTGGAGCCTGTACCTACAAATATCGAAGCCGTAGGCTTGCGCCCCCTAGAACTTTACACCTAGCTTTTTGCCACCTCTCACACCCTCGGGTAATGGCGAACTTAATTTAATTTCATAGTCTGTATACAAGGAAAAGCTGTATTGGAATCAAGCTATAACCAACGCGTTTTATAAAACATAAGAGAGAACCGTAGTCACCCAGTCAGTGTTGAGGAAGAAGATGGACAAAGCAAGTTGCTTATCAGCAGGGGCTTTACCATGACATGATAAAATGTCAAGCGTGCGAGCGATCTTATTAAAAGTTGAGTTTAGGTTTGTCGACTGGATCGAATTATTATTAAGAGCTCGTACTTGCGTAACACATTCCTATCACATCAAACAACGTAACAAAAAAACACAATTATTGTTGTTGAGTCAGTCAAATTGTTTTCGCACTGGGCAACATTGTTGAATTATTTAGGCTCCTTGGCGACAATTAAATGCAATAATTGTGCCCCCAAGCAGCATAAATCTCATGATTGCAATTACAAGAGTTCAAGAATTATTTTGTTAACGATTTATCTTCAAAAAACCGTTGTTAATTTATTGCAACGATATTGAATTTTCGTTGTAAAAATAACGCGGTATATTATCTCAACATATCGATGGGTAGACCGAAAGGGAATCCCAGGATCCTGGAACGCAAGGCAAATAAAGAAGATAAGTGTGGTTTTAATCAGTAAAAGACTGACTCAGCCTCCTGCTCTGCCTTAGACCTGGAGAAGTCATTCGACGATTTCAAACAAAAAATACATCCTTACTAATATTTTAAAAGTGAAAGTGAGTTTGTTTGTTTGTTTGTTACGTCTTAACGCCTAAATGGCAAAGCCGATTTTGATGTAACTTGGTACACGGATGGACCAGGTCCTGGAATAGGACTTAGGATACTTTTTATCCCGGAAGTATGTTCCCTTGGAATACATTTCTGCTATCACGTGGGCGAAGCCGCTGGGAGCAGCTAGTAATGTATTAAAGTACCTATGCTATTTTTTCGTAAGTTTTGGTAGGCCAATTTTTATAGGAGTTTGAATATAAAACTGAAATTTCTTGGCTTTCACATAAACTGTTTGCACGCCAAAACGAAAGGTCCCCAGAAGACTTGTTAAAATCAATTGAACGATATTAAAAAGTACCAAAACCTGAAACAAATAACATTGTTTCAGTTTGTGGTACTTTTTTTGGAAAGAAATGCTATAAAAACATAAATCAAATAATAATAGAAATGTCACGGAATAGAGAGAAATTCAACTTGAATCAAAACTCTTCAAACTTCTTCAACGGTTGTTATGAGAGCAACAGTGAAATCACGAGAAAACCAACTGAAAGAAAAGAAAGAAAAACGTTTATTAACTGCACAACTCGACAAAACGAAACAGGTTTTTTCCAATTTGGTCCCGTTGAAAAAAGGGTTCTTAATGATGAGTATTTCCAGTGTTTTTATATATTACTATATCGCCGTCTTCACATTTTATATATTTTGAGTTGTAAAATCATTAAATAGTTACTTTATTGTGGGGAGATGGAGCGAGACTGAATATCAAACTTTTACTGATTAAAACCTACCTATGTTCCTTTACGTGAGGACAGTGGTGACCGTGTGGTAACGGCCACGACTTACGAGTTGTAGGTTGCAGGTTCGAACCCAGCCAGGCGCATTACTTTGTGTAATTTATTTTATCACCACTGCTCTCAAAACGGTGAAGCCCGCGTGGTGGGTTACGGCCCATGCCCTCTCTTAGAGAGGAGGCCAGAGTCCCAGCAGTGGGAACATTACAAAAGCTGATGATGATGATGATGATGTTCATTTGAGTTCTAGGATCATGGTAACTGTTTCGAATAATCCTACAGCCCTGGTAGTATTAAAACACCCTAAGATTGTTATAAATCTGATACACAAATTAGGGGTGTTCAAGTCAAGAGTGAATAGGTTACCTGCTTCTAGGCAACCGTGCTCCATCTTCGGCCACATCATCGCTTACCATCATGTAAGATAGTAGTCAAACACGAGCCTACCAATAACAATAATAATCTATAATTATAATTAATCTGTAGAGAGGTGAATTCTGTACATAAAATATATTTCCAAAATAACTATCGGGGGTGAATAGTGATCGATACTGATGCCAAAAATGCAAACAGTAAAATTTTTGTCTGTCTGTCTGTATGTTCGTTATAGAAACAAAAACTACTCGACGGATTTTAACGAAACTTGGTACAATCATTCTTCATAAAAAAAAATGGCAATGTGTCGGTAGCTCAACCTTGGTAAAACAATTTTGTTGATTATTAAGTTATGTTGTTTTTGTAAATTTAGTTTAGGTTACGATGGGGTTGACATGCTCATTGAGATTAAAGTCCGTAAAAAATAAAGAAAAATAATAATAATAATAAAAAATCTTTCGAGAGTGTAAAATATAATATTATGAAAATATCATTTAAAATTAAATAAATCTCTTCTTTTCACAGTTTTACAATGTATCCGAGTTATTTGAATATAAAAGGTCCGGTAAATTGTCCGGTAACATACAGTGAGTGAATTTTTCAAGTTGGCATGAATTACCGAAACCCAAAATATGAGTATTCACATTTTCAATTTTGATGAAAACTTAAAATAGGTTGTTGGATTTTTGAAAAATCAATATACCTACCTAGCCTGAAATACTGAAAGTGGTTTGCTATCATCTATACATAGAGCTAAATATCTTACTACTTGTAAAAATATGCAGTTTTATCTGGTTGTATCTGTCTGGCTTGGACCAAATTGCTGTTGGAAGAATCACCCAAAGACAAATTTCAAAGACACGGTTGTCGAACTGTAGATAAATTATCAATTATAATTTACACTCTGGTCACTACGCTGCTTATATTTTAGGTCATTTTTTCTGCCAGATTTCCTTATTCACTACTTTATTGCGAAATTATAAGGTACTAGCTGCTCCCAGCGGCTTCGCCCGCGTGATAGCAGAAAATTATCCTAAGGGAACATACCTCCGGGATAAAAAAGTACACTATTCCAGGTCTATCCGTGTGCCAAGTTTCATCAAAATCGGTTTTGCCATTTAGGCGTGAAGACGTAATAAATAAACAAACAAATTCACTTCGCTTTACAATATCAGTAAGGATTTTTTATAGAATAACATTGAAAAGTCATTGTTTTACTGAATCCTGTCTATCATATCTGTAACTGAATAAATTAATAACTTAATGATTAGGCAACTCTACTACTACTAAGTATAACAATCCTAATACTGAATTTCCCGTTGAAATCAATTAACAGATACTGTTTCTTTTTTAATTATTATTGCTAGGCTCGCGTTTAGCCACCATCTCACCTGATGGTAAGCGATGATGTGGTCGACAATGGAGAACGCTTTCCTAGAAGTAATCTATTCACTCTTGACTTAAAGCCCCACAAGTTGTAGCTATCAGGAAACACAGAGTGCGACAGGGAATTCCACTCCTTGGCTGTACGCACAATAAATGTGTTTCCAAAACGCTTTGTGGGTAAGGGTGGGATGTCTACCATGTACCGGTAAAATTATCCAACTTGAATTTAAACCCATTAACCATTAAGATGTTGATTCGTTACATTTGTAAATAACCGAAACACTCATCATCATCATCATAATTTCAGCCGATACACGTCCACTGTTGGACATAGGCCTCCCCCAAGCGTCACCACAATGAACGTTCCTGTGCGTCTCGCATCCATTGGTTTCCCGCAACCTTCACCAGGTCATCAGTCCACCTTGTTGGAGGCCTTCCAACGCTGCGTCTTCCGGTACGCGGTCGCCACTCCAGAACCTTTCGGCCCCAACGGCCATCTTTTCTGCGAGCAATGTGCCCAGCCCATTGCCACTTAAGTTTGGCAATTCTTTGTGCTATGTCGGCAACTTTAGTTCTCCTGCGGATATCTTCATTTTTGATTCGATCTCGCTAGGAAACCCCGAGCATAGCCCTTTCCATTGCCCTTTGGGTGACTTTAAGCCTTTAAGAAAGCTGGCCCTTAAGAAAGCTGTCCGTTGCCGGATTGACGCTTTTGAG
This sequence comes from Mythimna lalbum, assembly GCA_949319445.1. Classification (NCBI taxonomy): domain Eukaryota; kingdom Metazoa; phylum Arthropoda; class Insecta; order Lepidoptera; family Noctuidae; genus Mythimna; species Mythimna lalbum. The sequence continues at coordinate 14,053,512 of OX439346.1, read as the reverse complement.
ATGTGGTGTTGGAGGAAAATGCTTGGAATCCACTGGTCTGAGCAGCGGACCAACGATTTCATATTAGCTGAACTCAGGTCACCCATGAAACTTTCCACAATATGCCAAAGAAGAATTTTTGACTTCTTTGGCCATATTGCCAGAAAGAGAGGTGATAACTTGGAAAAGTTGCTTCTGACGGGAAAAATTGATGGAAAAAGACCCAGGGGCAGGAGTCCATTACGTTGGTCAGACCAAATCCGTGCTACACTGGAGACCACAGTCTGCGACGCCATCCACATCGCCGAAGACAGGACAACATGGCGAAATATAGTCCATAAGAAGATTATTCGTCGAGGTCACGACCCTCAGCATTGAGGATAAACGACGCAAGGAGGAGGAAGCCTTTAAGAAACACTCATAACATCAGTAATGTACTTAGTGAATACCAATTTTTTTACAATATTTGCGAAGCTGAACTGAATTACTAGCAAGTTTGTCTTCTTGTCCAAGTTAGATTCTTCGATTCTTTTGATTCTACAAACAAGAAGATATTATTCCATCCAGTTTATACCAACAACACTGTTAACTTTTATGGTTTATTACAAATGAAATGTTTTCGATGAACTCTGGCACCCAATATAACATTTAACTTGTGTTTAGTGCCAGAAATGGCGACTTATGGTCCTCTGTATGTACAACATTCCAAGAACGGTCACACACCTAAAACTTTTCCACGACAACAACACGAGTTACGTTTGTACCGCCGAGATCCGTAGGCACATAACCCACGAATCCTTTGTTTAATGTCATGTTCACATAGTTTATGTACTCAATTACTATGTAAATATTCAGTTAAATAGGAGCATGCTAGGAAAAGGCCAGGATGATGTACCAGTGAGTCATGTGACGGTCGTGGCGTAGGCGCTTCACATAAAATCTCTCTGGCGACGGCGCGCGACGCAGAATCTGCCGCCCGCTCAATTGGACTCAATTGCTTTAATTGATTTCAATTGAAATGACCTCGCGCACCGGCTCTCGGCTCCCGCTCCTAGTCTGACACTTTTACATCTATCTTTTTTGGAACTGACATAAAAGCTCTAAGATAAATTTCATTGCCCCCAATAAAATGAGCCATTCGTTTGTCACTGTAATATCCTGTACATTTTATATTTTATGGCTGTGTATTGAAATAATAAAAGCCATAAAAGTTTTCTGTAAATGTAACTTTGTCTATTTTTTGATTATTTTTCGGACTTACGCATTTCACAAAGAAACACTTTTTGTATTAGTGTTGAATCAACAAGCAACGTCCAAATCAATATGCTAACGATACCAACAAAACTTTTGAATGCGCATTTGTGGCTGCTGCTTGGCGACCAGCCTAATACGATAAATAGATACTAATTGTAGCGGAAGCGAGCTAGCGCACTTTTCCACACTAGTGCGAAAACAATAAATTTGTATTTCGTGTAGTTTGTGAAATTCTTTCATACGAGAACCTTTTCCGTCAATCAATTTGGCCGAGTCACTCAAAAGTGATGCTTCGTTATACACGTGGCCATAGATTTTTATTTGTTAAAAAAAAAGAATCAGGATGAATTAAATTGCTAAGTATTAACTTAGCTTTATTCCCATGGATATAGGCATAATAGAAACAGATTACCGCCGGCAACTTTATTTTTGTGGGCCAGCGCTTATTAACGGCACCACTATCTCACGTGACGAATGGATGACTTTTTAGAGGTGGGAGATCTTAAAATAACTTCCATTCCCATACTGGGCAGAGCGAGAGGGCTTGTGCTGCCATATCAGACTTTTACTGACTAAAACCTACCTATACTCCTTTAGTTGTTATTTAAGTTCCATGGTAACAGCAACTCGTTCGACCAATCCTTCAACCCTAACTAGCATGGTCCACGACGCTCCTAACAAACCAACCTTTTACTTTGTTAGCGTTCATACATTAAATCATAAGTACACACTCTCATTATCATCATGTCCACGATACGATAAGTTACAAAAAGTCATAGACAATAACACTTTATAATATAATAATCTCCCTCAACATCACGGCCAAAAGAACAAGATATTTCAGGCAATTAAAAAAAAACTCGTATTCCAAATTCAAAATAATGACAGTAGGTATACACGATGACGGAATAGCATTAAAAAGACATCACACATTTTGGCACGTGTTCTATCCGGTGCACAATTGGGCTTAATTAGGAAATAGCGGCGCGGGCGCAGACGCCGCTGTGCCGAGTTGCCGACCATCTTCAACCGACGCGCGACGTCACCTATTCTCGTAAATAATTACTTCATATTTGACATCAAAATATTTAATTAAGTTCAGTTAAAAATACAATATCATTATCTACACGCGGTGCAGATGGATGGTGCGGATGACATGCGGTCCATGAAGGCTGTCGGATTCATACAATGTAGTTTAGCTATTCTTTTCTCTCTCTTCTTAAAGATGCATATTTTCATCCTGTTATCATCCTACCCCTGCTATGTAAAAAAGACCTTATACTACTTTTTCTATCTAATGCTACCCGCCTTCCTTTCCAAGAAATACAACCTTTTATTAAATGCTAAGATGAGCGTAAACAATTAAATATTCTAAAGTTTTACAAAAGTCGAATACTTTAACGTAAAGTACTTTGCTGTTTCTTCTTTTTAGCTACAGGCTTTTTAGGTTTATTTTTACCGCCGCCCCAAAAGTATGATTTGAATTCCCTATTTCCCGTACTGGTGCTCGGCTCGTCAATATAGTTATCTGCGTCCGAATCATCTGACTGGCCCTGTTTACTACCTCCGTACATTACACTTCGCCGGAGCCGTGATTCAGTGACCACTTCTTCTTCCACGTCATCATCCTCACTAGCCTGTCTAGACCTCGTTTCCTCAAATCTTATTCTTTTTCGAACAAGCCCTGGTTCTGGCTTTACATCACTTATTTCGGCAATGGTTGCCAACACGCTTACGGTTTCCGGTGAAATGTGGCTGTGGTCATATTTAATACATTGAATCTCCTTTTCTTCTGTATTAAGTGGTTGCTTAACTTGGGTTTCAGCGTTACCTACTGGAAGAGTTGGTGACATCTGCATAGAAACTGACCTAGCTCGTTTGAAAAAATGCAAAATACTTAATTCGTCTGAAGGTTCTTTTCCTATCATCTCCACATCTAGAACTGATCTTTTGTCCGATGATTTTCGTTTTCCTTCGTAGTGAGCCACTATGTCGTAGCTGTCTGAATCAACTTGTGTCATACGCTCCTTCATTATTGGTTTATCTGTAAATTGCATTTCTAAACTAGATCCGGTTTGCACTGCGACTTCGGTTAAGAAAGGAGATCCCATTTTACGTAATTCTACTTCGGCAAACGAAAAAAATCGTTGATTTCTAGGTTCTATTTGACCATATCCTTCTTCAACGATGGGATCGCTGGAAATTCTGGATAGTTTAGGTTTTCTTTTACATATAAAGTATCGGGACCATCTCATAAAGACGGAGCTTCGCTTTTCTTGTATTTGCATTTCAGTGCACTCCATATACTCATTCATGGCAGCACCACGGTATATGTCTTTTGGACCTTCGGTATCGTGTGGAGAACGCATAATAGGGTCCAAATACAAACTGAAAATAAATTTAATATCAATACTAACTATTAAAAGGCAAATTATTTCATCCTGCACATGTAGTTCACAATCTGACAATTTCACAATTGTCTTTCATACATTTTCTGAAATGTTACAATGAGGGCTTTTAGTACGAGATATGTAATAGAAGAAATCTTTTCCCTCATCTGTTATTCGATTATGATAAATAATATGTTGATAGGTAATGCGTTTATTAAGACATTCCGAATAAGTTGCCTAGCTAAATCTGGTGCCAATGACGTTAAACAATAAAAAAACTTTTTCCAAAAAAAAAATTAAACCGTCTTCAAAAAGTACAAAATAACTTAAATTTCGGAAGTCGGTGTTTCTATAATAGATACCTAATCTTGTCTCTTCGTTATTTAACACCGACTTCCGAAATTAAAGTTATTTGGTACTTTTTGAAGTCGGTTTATTTTTTTTTTGGAAAAAGTTTTTAATTTTTCACTTTTTAGTTATAGTAGCACCACTAAAAAGTACCTACCCTTCATTTAAACATAAATTACCTTACAGCCAGAGTGCATCTCATAACGATTCTAATAATCCCAAATACGGTTATATTACATGAATTTACGTTCCGGCTTTATGACCAGATCAGTTTGGTACATCCCCTTCCCCTTTTCTTTCAGTCAGTCATCGACTACACGTATGAACAAAGCAATTTTACTTGATACGACAATTCTGCTATGATTCTATGAGGAGTTCTGTTCCATATCTTCGAAGTTCATGATCAGATCATAACAATATTTCTATGGGACCAACTTGGAAGCATAACCTTTCAATAAAAAAAAAATTTCAAAATCGGTCCACAATTAACCGAAATATCGGTGAACATACATACACAAAAAAAAAACATACATTCAGCCGAACATAGAACCTCCTCCTTTTCGAAGTCGGTTAAAAATTTGTCTGAGATCGCAAATATTTTGATATTTTCGACTTTAACCAAATATTTTCAAATTGGGTTCTATCTATTAAAGCGATTAAATAAGGTTAGATTAAGTTTTTCAGTTCCTTGGGGCACACTCTTTCAACTGATGCTCCATTTTCCCAAATAACAAATGATGTCAAAAATGTAATAATAATTTTGATTGTTTAACATCATTGGCGCCAGATTTAGCTAGGCAACCTATGCGCAATGTCTTAATGAACGATGAGGGAAGAGATTTCTTGTATTAGATCTTAGATCATTGAGAAAAATTTACACCACCAGTTAGCGCCACATAGCTAAGAGGTCTTCTACTTTTGAAAACGTACATTATGTTGACCTCATTTTGACAGGTACTGGACCTGACGACTTAGTGCTGCCACCAGGTAAATGTCGTTTTAAAAAAATCCCACACTTTTTTATGGCATTAAAAATCACACAAATCAAAAATCACTCACACATTCTCAGCAGCATCTGTGTATATGAAGAAGGCGTCGGAGACTTTGGGCACACATCGCTTGAGCCAGTAATGAATGGTGTACAACAAGGTCAGTAGTACCGCCAGGAACGTGATGGCTGCGAGACACACGTTGTGCTGCAGTCTTGCTGACGCCCCGCACATCAGCCGGTCTTCATCATACACGTCTGCAGAAATATCGAAGGTTATTTTGCACAGTTTATATAACAGAGTTTTTTTGGCAATCATCAGGTAGAGAGAAGACTGTAGTCTTGCAATCATCTGTTTAACAATTTACGGGGACTCAAACCTTCTCTCTAGATAGAGGGAATGGGTCGTAACCCACAACGCCAGCCCGGTGAGACTTGTTATGTCACGTCGATGTCACGTCATGTCTTTGAATTTTTGGTTCTAGGACATCCCGGTTTCCTCGCAATGTTTTCCTTCACCCTTTTAAGAGTACTGCACTGGTAAATCATTTACTACATAGTCGGAAGACCCAGGACCGAGTAAAATGGCATGAAAGGAGGACAAGTACACCCAATCCTGAGAAGTACCTACTCGTAGAAACAAAAGAGATTTAAAGTCTTTAGCACTGAAGTTTTACCACGACGTGTTAAAATATCAAGCGTACAAAACGTATGGAGCTATACACCCTTTATAAGTCCATCATCAAACAGTTATGTTTAGGTCGTCAAATGAATCGCATTAAGAGGTCGTCGTGTGTACCGTATGAGCCGCAGTTGGCCACGCCGTCGCAAGCGTTGAGCGAGTCGATGCAGACGCGAGCACCCAGCACCTGGCACTCCAGGTGCTCCGCAGAGCAGCTCGAGTCTGCCCTCAGCAGCGTGCGGGCTGGAGTCATCACCACCGACATGCCGTCCAACTGTAGGTAATATAAGAATTTCCTAGTTGTCACATTTTGTATTATTAGTCTACTGCATAGATTCCCAACGGGGGCTTTTCGTGGGGGGCGGTAGCGGGTCGTGACCCAAAGTTTTCAGATTTTTGCCTGTACTTATTTTATGAGATCTTCTTGATTCTGGGTCAACGGGAAGTACTCTAGAATTTTGGTCTCTTGAGTATCTGAATGAAAAACAAATTCCACTAAATGGATTTTTGTAAACCATAAGTTTGTAAACTAACAGTAAAATTTGTGATAGCGAGCACCAGCCTGGAGGAGTTGAACAACATGGTGTACTTGGCGGCCGGTTCCACGGTGTCGAAGGCGCAGATGTTGAACAGCACCGGCCCAACGTACTGGCGCAGGAAGCGAAGAGCCACCCGATCGTGGATCTAGAGAGAGAAAAGACAAATAATAATATATTTATTTTTCACAAAAACAAACGCGACTGTAAATGTACGCCACCACGGTATAGTCACGTACATCAGGCTACTTGTGAAGAAATCTTTTTTTTTTAATGTTAAATGTAGATTATGAGATGTGGCAGTACTCGCTCAATAAATAGAATATAATAAAACGAACATTAAACTTTCATACTCGAAAAGCTTATACGATAGTGGATTTAAGCGTTTATCATTGAAACTATAAATTAATTAACATGCAATAACAACATTTTCCATCAAGACGTTTTCTCCATCATGGTGTTCCTGAGTTGTTGTTTTTAACCGACTTCGAAAAGGAGGAGGTTCTATGTTCGGCTGAATGTATGTTTTTTTTTTTGTATGTATGTTCACCGATATTTCGTTCAATTGTGGACCGATTTTGAAATATTTTTTTTTTATTGAAAGGTTATGCTTTCAAGTTGGTCCCATAGAAATATTGTTATGATCTGATCATGAACTTCGAAGATATGGAACAGAACTCCTCATAGAATCATAGCAGAATTGTCGTAACAAGTAAAATTGCTTTGTTTATACGTGTAGTCGATGACTGACTGAAAGAAAAGGGGGAGGGGAAAGGGGGAGGGGGTAAATTCATGTAATATAACCGTATTTGGGATTATAAGAATCGTTATGAGATGCACTTTGGCTATAAGGTAATTTAAGTTTAGCTGAAGGGTAGGTACTTTTTAGTGGTGCTACCATAACTAAAAAGTGAAAAATAAAAATCTTTTTACAAAAAAATTAAACCGACTTCAAAAAGTACAAAATAACTTTAATTTCGGAAGTCGGTGTTAAATAACGAAGAGACAAGGTTAGGTATCTATTGAAACACCGACTTCCGAAATTAAAGTTATTTTGTACTTTTTGAAGTCGGTTTAATTTTTTTGTAAAAAGTTTTTTATTATTTAATTAATTTTACTGACAGTTCATACACTAATTTTACAACAGGTAATATAAAAACAGAAACAGTTTTTAGTTAACGTTTCATTACAGTTTATTGCAAAAAAAAAGATTTATTCTCAGGTATCACTATCAGATACTTAGCACATTAATTTTAAAACCTTTACTAACACTACTAAAAATATCTTCAAAAGTAACAAACCTCATCGTCTTGCAGTTCAATGAGCCGCTGAAACTCCTGCGCATCGGATATCTTGTCGTAGTGCACGGTCGACGACGAGACCTCGACTTTGACGGGCAGACGGTGTGGCTTGGCGAATTCGATGGGGATCGCATGGATGAAACGCTTCCTACGCCCCTTCATATTGCTGATGGAAAAAGGCGTAAATTAACTGCATCGTGGATTTAAACATTGGTATAGTATATTAGGTTTTCAAACTAACTTCATTGGTACTCCATACAATCATCATCTTCAGAAATTATCAGCCATGGGCCATGGACCATCACACAACATCATGATGTTGTGTAAGAACGTGTTTTTATACATTCTTCTTTTCTATGCAGCAAATAATAGCTTTGTAAGGTGGATATGAATTACAGAAAATAAAGATCTCTATATGTCTCAGTCTCAGTCCATATTCAGACTGCAAGATTTCATTGATAAAAACCGTTGATATGTTATTAAAATAAAATGTGTAAATAATTAGTTTCTAGGTACTATTTTCTTAAGCAATTGTACACTTACTTTGGTGGTGGTAGAGTTACGTTCAGTCCATGCTTCTCTTCATGCACACTTGGCGTGGCAGACTGATTCAGTACGACAGCCATCAGAGACGCAGCTTGCACCATGTTTTCCCACGATTCGTGGTCTACTAGGGTCATAGGTTTCATGCTGGAAGAAGTACCGATATCATAAAAGCGTAGTAAACTGAGTATTATCTAACGTTAAATCTTAGTAGGTACACAATTTTCCGATTTCATTGCATGACTTACAGTTGCGGTCCGCCTAAAGGAAATAGCCCATTACTATACCGAGTAGGCGATCGCTTAATAATAAACAATAAATTATCTGGGAATGTCAGGGATTGTAAACGGTTCTGTCCTATGTGGTGGGTGAGATTCAGACAGGCTAGTTAGATCATAATAGTAAAATAAAAGTATTTTTACAAGATTTTATTTAACTTGGAATATTTATATTGTTAGTTGAGGTCAAATATTGCAAATAAATATTCAGTTACCCCTAACCGATCTGAAATTTTACAGACATTTTCATAGGGATGACAATAGAACACAGGAATCATAATGACGATATGCTAAATGATGTCATTCTAAAACCAATATGGCAGACTCATAAAGATGACACACTAGTTTTTTTTGCATCCCACGAAAACACGAAAACAACGTCGTCAATTTTTTAAAAGCTTGTTTTTAAAAATGTTTCATAACATTATCTTGTTAATGATAAGTCGGAATGTGGAGGAATTTGGGATGACTACCCATTTTGTACTTATTAGATAGGATATGTTTATTTAGAAATAATTTTGATACGAGTAGTATTGTAATGTAACACATTTATGTTACTGTGGGTTTTGTGTGCTTCAATAATTTTAGAACATTTTACCTATAAGGCGAGATCAATATAGATAATTGACATACGTTTGAAGCGTCGGAGCACTAGTGGTAGTTCCGCTTACTTCTGAAGCCAACGTTATTATATTTTGTGAGTCAGTTACTATACTTTCCTCTATCATATTAGTTTGCTGTGTACCTGCAAACAAACAACTATCATCAGTATTAAATTTACAAAATTATTTTGTTATTGTAGAATTTTGATTCAGTCTCTACCCTGTCTCTATTTATACCTACATGTATATTTATATTTTACTTATAAAACTTTACCTTCAATTTTGTGTACATTTTATACATAAGTGAAGAATGAAAAAGAAAAAAAAATATGCCTTACATAGGAACTTATTAAAACTAAATATATATATGAAAAAGAGCACCTGAATTAACATAAACTCCAATATTTGAAAAACAACAAATAACATAGCGGCAGCGCTAATATTCTTCAAGGCCCGCTGTGATTTTTACGGGCATATTCACAGAAAATTGTATAGACTAACAAAAAAATTTTTAAAAAGTAGAGTAAAAGAAAAATAAAATATCTAGTCATCATCAGATGACACGTACGTACATCACGTACAGCTACGTCCCACCGGTACATGGTGGACAATTGAACCCATGCACACAAAACGTTTTAACTACAACTTGGGCGAATTTACATCAAGATTGAATAGGCTACTTCTAGGCAGGAGTGCTCCATCGTCAATCACATCATTAACCATCAGGTGAGTTTGTGGCCAAGCGCGAGCCTATCAATCATTTAAAAAACTTGGTTAGCGAGATTCATACCATTCAATATAATTCTGTTGACATCTAAATCTAGAGGTAGCAGCAGTCCATTCCTGCCAACATCGATAATCACAGGATCATTGTTGTTTGTAGCCAGATTTTTATTGGTCGATTTATTGTCGTCTGTTGACAAACCCTCCTTAGTTGAGGTGTCTTCCACGTCTTTTAGATAATTTGTGCTGTGAATATCATACAGTAGATTATTTTAAATATACATATTGTTTTATTTTCTTACTAGCTTCTGCCAGTGGCGTCGCCCGCTCTATGATAGAAAATACATAGCCAATATAAATCAGATACTCAGTGATAAAGTAGCGTTCCGCGGGTAAAAGACGTTTTAAAAAAATGTCACCTAGTTTTTGAGTTTATTAAAATACAAATCTTTCCTCTCAAGACTATTTACATAGATTTATGTAATTAATACACTGACTTGGCAAACAAATGAGTTACTTATACGTGAAGCAAAATACTTCCTTTTATTAGATAAATATTATGCGCTTCAATAAATTTGGAGCGCATTTATCAAACAATAGGGGGAGATCGGGATAAAATGAAGATAATATAAATATTTTACATACGTTTTCAGCATAGTAGGTGTAGACGTAGTGGTAGTGTCACTCACTTTAGAAGCCAAAGTTATTGGATCAATTATTTTACTTTTCCTTAAGTTAATAGTTGGCTGTGTAACTAAAAGTAAACAGATTTAAATCTATTAGTAGTCCTTAAATATTGAACACTGTAAGATTAGGTAGGCAAGCTTCTGTAAAGATGAACGGCTAGAAAATGTCTTAAGTAGCCGCTTCTGTACATTTATATGTGTTAATAAATAAATCTAAGGCGAACTCTAGACGATCATGCAAGCGTCAATCAATTTCATCAATCATGAATGATGGTTTTCGTCAATCAGTTAAAACCGTCATGCAACGCATTAGACGGTGGATTTTTCGTCAATCAAAGTTTTGACTGTGACAAAACTGAAAAATCCCGTGTCACAGTGTTTTATATCGTACTCTACCAAAACGACTTGACCTTGGTAGGTCTTTGCCGAAGGCAATTTTTTACCCTATTACTATTTTTTTTCTTTGATAATTTAATTTATATGACGGAACTACGTTTGCCAATTCAGCTTGTATAGCTTTATAAGCCGAATGCTGACTTGAATCTTGCTTCCAGGATGATAGTTTTTAGCAATAGGTACTGGATAAAATAAACGTGATAAATGTTTATTGTAAAAAGACACGAAAAAAATACCAGATGTATTGTTTCATAGGTAATTAGGTGTCTATTTTTTTAATAATAATGTTTTATTTCAATAAGTTTGTCTGTTGTACAAAAATATGTGAATAACGATTAATGTTTGTTGGATCCTATTTGGTGTATTATATCGATTAAGTACATATGTAAATACCGTTCAATATAACTCGGTCGACATCTAATTCTAGGGGCAGCAGAGGTCCACTCCTTTCAATATCGATCGTCACAGGATCATTGCTGTTCACAACCTGCTTTGTATTGGGCAATTTACTCTCGCCTTCATCTTCATTTGATGTGTCTTCTTCGTCTTCTTCTTCTAAATAATTTGTTCTGTAAATATTTTGCGCAAAAGTATTTAAAAATAAACGTTTGTATTTTTATACTTTTGTTTTCATTTGAAGAATATCCCTTTTATAGATGGGAAGTCATCAAAAAATTCTTCCCTCTCTGGGTGGATTTATTTGACCCTCTCGCATCACCAAGAGCCTTACCCATTAGTCTGTAAAAGTCTGTAGCTCTCTGAGTTTTTCACCTGTGTTCTATTGAAGAATACTGAACATATCTTTTTTTAAAGAAATCATCAATAACATCCTTACTCCATGGATAGAGCGAGAGAGTGTGTAAGACTTTTACTGACTAAAACCTAGCTGTACTTTATCAGCTGCTTTTTGCATTTCACGTTCTTGGTAACGGCTGACACCAGGTCTAGTGGGTCCTGAATTGGCAAACAAATGCCAACTTATACACCTAACCTACACGTAGCTACACTTACATTACTGAAATAGTTTGCGACCCTATGATCAGTACCTGCCGGTTTAATCCTCTTTGGAGCCTATACAGGAGTCAATAGAAAAATAAACATGAACTTTATTGTTCTCACAGATTGGAAACATAATACTTTTCTACTGACACAAAAGTTTCCTTATTATCTTAAATATAGCTGGAGTCAAAAAATACCTAAACTTGAACTTTCTCCTCGTTCTCACAAAGTGGAAACATAATCACCATGGTTCTGACTTTTCTATAGACATATAGGTAAGTATATATCGTTACTATACTAGATACCTCATAAAATTACTAAGAAAAGCACGGCATGAACAGTTTTTCTCGTTGAGATCGTGTCAACACAACAACATTTTACGCACTGATGACAAAAAATCTTGGATCAGAGGGGTAATTCTTTCAAACCAAGATAATCTCTCATGCATCTGGCCTAGTTTTCGTATCTATCTATTTTGTGTCGTAAGCCACTGGGCGCAAATGAGTGCCTCTGATGTATTTAGTTATCAGGGAAAACTAATATGCAAATAAAATTAACAAATTGTAAAGAAAATACTAGGCCAGATGAATGATAGAATTCTCGGTTTCAAAGAATCACCCTCGAATCCAAGATTATTAGTGCGATGTAGCCGTATGCTGCTTGTAGTAGGAGTTCCGCACTTGGTCCGAAACTTTTGAATTCGGATAGGATTTGACCTCAAATTCATATTCACGCAGCAAAACCGCCCTTATGTCTTGATCACACGTACCGAGTAAAAGGGCGAGACAGTAAAATGTTGTTCGGCCGAGATAGTAATGTAAGCGAATTGTAGAAATAAGAGCTCGGCACAGCACTCACCGCTATGTTTATACGTACCGAATATTCGGCCGAGATCACTGTCTCGCCCGTTTACTCGGTACGTGTGATCAAGTCATTAGTGACAGTGACATGACAAAAGAAGATACCTGTAGCTGGCTGGTGGCTGTCTCCACGTGATCGAGTCAGTTCTGTACTTAGAGGAGATGAGTCGCCGGGTGGTGCTCACTGGCCGTCGTGTGTACCATGACGCATTGGGCACTAAAACCACTGTGGGATATGATACAACATACCTATCTAAAGCGCTGGAGATGGTAGAGGATGAATGCAACCGACAGGGTCGGAATAGGGTTAAATTTAACAAACCACAAAAAATCTGAGTTGCTGACGACTTGGACATAATATATTCGAACACAGTGTCCGAATTAGCACATTTTTGTATCAATATATCAATTTTGACTGGCAATTCACACAAACTGTTCAGTACAGTCAGATAAAAAGTTTTAAAATAGGTAGATATAACAAATATATGGGGAAAAAAGCAAAATTATTTTAAGGTGAACTTCTGGTCTTTTCCTTTATAAGTATTTTATATATTTTGAAACGTTTTTTATCTGAATGAACTAAATATCTTCCATAAATTTGGTAGTGTCATTTAGACACTACGGCGGTAGAAATAAAATGTGTAAAAAAATATTGAAAATAAAATGTGTCGATTTGGACACTGCCCGAATGTATTGGTTAAAAGCCTGTTTTGCATTAATGGTGTAGCCCGAAAAAAGTTGGAGTGAATAAATTTTCGTCCACTGGTTTTCAATAAGAAAGAATAAGTAGTAGCCAATAAGAAAACAATACAAATTTCACTAAGGATGATGGTAGGTAGATCAGCCCATCGGTTCTGTAAAATACTCACCATTAAAACTTAAATAGAGTGAGCTGTCATTCTGATATTTTTACAGAACAGATGTAGGCTCTGGTAATAATACCTTCACATACAATTTAAATGTAATAACACCAATCAAGTAAGTGACCAAATGAATAAGTGCTAACTGGTACCACCTCATATTAGGTTCCTACAAGAATGACTGTATCAATTAAGAAATCATTCACTTTATGAATGAATCTCCCTTTGTGTGAACTGCGAGTGAATGAATTCAATGAACAGACACGTCATATACAACAGCTTTGGGAAAAGTGATGCAGTGACTTCATGGCTAATATCAGTTAAACCACAGAACACAGGAACATTCTAGTTAAACCAACCAGTGATTTGTTACTACTTTTTTTACTTTGAAAATGAAGACGATGACGCAAATGTTACTAGTGGGGTCCTGGGTTTGATTTGGATTGAAATCGAAAGTGTAGGTATCCATTACCATTAGGTAATTTAATTTTTTCGGTGGTCAAAATTCATCCAATGACAACCCCCGCTCTTGGGTGGGGCGGGAGATAGTGTCACTCTTGCTGACTAAAAACCCATCCCGTTCCTTCTAGCCTTCATACCGGGGCTCGAGTTTCTTTCGGATAACCCTGGCTCTAGAATAGACTTTGACCCAGCTGAGTTCCGTACCTCGGAACTAGGGAATGCAAATCTCGCGAGATTGGGGCTCGAGCGAGACCTCGCGAGATTACGAATATCAACTTTGTGTTTTCTTTTTGCAAATTGAATAAATTAGTTAAAAAATAATAATAATTGTGAGTATTATAAGATAACCATAGGCGCGGGCTTGCGGACGGTGAACAATAGGTAGTTTTCTGTCGAACCATCCGGTAACTGTCCGGACCAGACCCAAGTCGTCAATGGCGTGCACTGGGTCGAAGCCGGCCAGGGTTAGTTCCAAAACGTAACTCAGCCCCGGTATGAAAGACAAGAAGGCAGTAATAGTCTGACACTATCTCCCGCTCCGCCCAAGGGTAGGAGATGTCATTTGGATAATTTTTACCCACCAAAAAAAAGTAATATAAGATAAATATTTTTATTTTCACGAATTTTTTCAATACATTTTTTGCAGCAAACATTGTTTGACATGTCAGTATATATTGTTTTAACGTCTGTGTCAATCCGCGCTTCGAATAAGACGTTTTTATGCTTTAGTACAATCTCGTTAATCCCGCGAGATCTCGCCCTTTTTTCGTCCGAGATCAATCTCGCCAAAAAAGGCCGAGACCTCAGAGATTGCATTCCCTAGTCGGAACCCTTTTTCTCAGAAACACAGCTAGCCTAGCCAAGTTACGACCGTTTTTCGTTTTGAATCTCTTTCTACAGTGGGAAACGCGTCATATTCTTTTGTTTTGACCACTTTGATACTCGTAAGGAAATCAAAACCTATAGGGTAAGTACCTACGTACTACCCGCCGTGTAAGTAGGTAGGCTTCCCCATTCAAACTTTGAATCCCCGTTTTATCCTCTTTGGAAAAATCTTTTCTTATTATTTGTATATATTCGTATCATAAAAAGAATATTTGTGCAAAATTCCAGCGTTCGAGGTCCAACCAACGGTATGGGCTTTTTTTTATGGTGTTACCCCGCCCCTTCGTGCCTTCATACCGGGGCTCGAGCTACCATTCGAACTAACCCTGGCCCCAGTAGACTTCGACCCAGCTGGGTCCCTACTGTTGCTGACAACTCCTTGAGGTTCGCGAGAACAGTGCGCGCCGTCGACGTCTTGGGCTCGGTCCGGACAGTTACCGGACAGTTAGACTGCGAGCTACCCATAGCTCGCTGTCCGCAAGCCCGCGGCTACGGTGGCCGTTTGGGTTGGGCTGGGCGTCGATGACCCAGTGTGTGAGTCAGGACTTTACCTTTTATATATAATATAATATTCCACAACTATCACACAACGCCGTCTAGTCCCAAGGTAAGTAAAGCTATCAGTACTAGACATTTGATCAACATACGTATATTTTTCTAAATACATACATCAAGGCTCGGAACCGGTTTAAAAAATACCGGTTAACACCGGTTTATTTCGGTTTTCCTCCGAACTTTTCTTAAGAACGTGAACGTTTTAAGAACTTTATTTTAACCTAAATTAACCGGTTTATTCGGCGAACGGCATATCGGTAAACGCGTTGCAACTTGTGTGGATGCCGCGCATAGCGGCGCGGTATGAGATGTATATTTTTTACATGTTTTTGCAGCGTAGCTTATTGATACACTGACATAAACGTCCGACCCAAAACAAAACAATTCTTACTACTGAATAAAATCTGAACTGCGCGCGTCGTTTCTTTATTGTGCGTCCGTATTAACCGGTTTTTATTGCTTTAAACCGTTTTATCCGAAAAAACCTTTATATAAATACTCTTCCAAATATCGGTTTAAAAAAACCGGTATATGCGAACGAAACCTAATGTAAAAGGTTTTGCGTCAAGTACATAATAACGGTTTGAAAATTTAACCGGTATCCGAGCCTTGACATACATATTATAGATAAATTACACCCAGACCGGAACAAATTATTATCACACAAACATTTGTCCTGGGTGGGAGTCGAACCCACAACCTCCGGTATAGCAGTCAGGGCAACTAACTACTATACCAAACAGGCTAGTCGATTATATATAATACTAGTTTTTGCCCGCGGCTACGCTCGCGTTAAATTCGGGGTAACACGGTTTCCCTTTCGGCTTATTTTTTCCCGACATCTTCAACAAATATCGTTAATATCGAGTAGGAAAAACCGCTTGAAATTCGGTGCAGTAGTTTTTGAGTTTATCGCAAACAGACAGACAGACGTGGCGGGGGACTTTGTTTTATAACATGTATTGAGAGGTATACAGATTACAGTCTATCTAAAATTAAAATATACAGACCACTTTCATTGTGACCAATATTAGCAAGCCCTTGCAAAAGATTCGCAACATCTTTGTCAATTTCCATGTTCGTTTTTGGACCTTCTTCTTTAATTTTACTGAGGTTTTTCAATATGGCGTCCACTATTCCATACGGGTTAGAAGTATGTTGTAGTTCTTTTTGTAATGAAGAACGCCTGAAATTAAGTTTTTTAATATACTTAGTCGCCTGGTTGAGATAGTAGTAAAAGTTTCTATGAGGATCCTGTAATTTGAAAATGTACCCTAATAAACATTTTAATTAGAGTACATTTTCACGTCACCGAATCCGAAGTACTCATACCTCTGTATTATTCAGAAATAGGAAAAGAGACCGTCCATAAATTACGGCACCCGTTTATGGTTGATGAAGTGTGCAGACATTGTGTGTGTGACAAGGGGGTGGGGGGGGGCTAGAAGTCGTAAGTTATGTGACATTACATTTCAAAATCTATATTTAAGAGGGTCCTTCTCCACTCGCTTATCGTAAACATCGAAAATGGTTTAAAAGCTTGTTACTTCATTTAATGCAATCCAACGCGATGTTTGACGAAAAGGCAACGCAAAAAAAGAGAGATAACGCCTGGAAACTCTGTTAGTATTTTGTAATTCCGAGATTTACTCGAAAATTTCACAAAACTTGTTCCAGGAAATAGCTGTTTTTTTTAACCCCTTAAAAGTTTTTGGAAAAAGTTGTCGTCATTTAGAATCTTGATAAAATTTTCAAGGTCTCTAGACTAGAGGATTACTTTTTTGACTTTTTAATTTTTAGGCAAATTATGAAGTGTCAAAGTTCATACAAAATAGGACATTTGCAGAGGTTTTTACTGGATTAGTTTTACACAAATTTAGAAATTGGTTTCTTTAGAAACCTAGATAATATCCACAAGATACTGTGTTTCCAAAATATCTAATGAAAAATGTGTAATAACTTCATAATCAGTTATGAGCGGTTGTATGAAAAACAGTGAAAATGTGAGTCATGATGCACTTTAAGTATTAAACGCGAAATGTTTATGCTATTAACGTTAAACTAAATAATATTTTCATCACAGTGATGTTGTTGAATGTATTGTCATTATTAGTATTATCAAACTTTAGCATTGATATTCATAAAAAAAGTAAAAAAAAACTAACAGCTGTTTTAATTTAATAAGTTCTAGGTGTAAAATATGCATATATTGCAAGATATGAGACGTTAAGATTACATTTTTTAGACAGCACCTCTAACAAAGATGCTGCGTCAAAGAGGTATCAATTTTTTTTTTAATTCATGTGATATAATTTATAGATGACCCCTAAATTTAAAAAAAAATGGCTAATAATTACGTTCGTTCCTTTTCAGCAAACAATTTCCTATTTTTCTTGAAGTCGAGTCTGTGGTTCACTTTGTACTTATATCTCCCCCATTGCTTACTCCTAGTAGAATGAGGAAACGTAGGATACGATAATCTGAAAGGACGTGGATGTTGAAGCATTAAAAGGCACCACTGTAATTCAAAAAGTATCTACTACTTAATAGAAAACATAAAATTGATGCTAATTCATTATTATGATCATCTACATAGACCTTCAGAGAGTCTGAATCTGAACGTAAGGGTTTTTTAATATCGTGCGGATTTCATCACGCATGCGGAATTGCTCCGCATACGGAAAGTTTGACAATGCAATAAAAAAACGCGTCCCGCGTACGTTTTCCACGTATTACAATAAATACTTGTACGAAATGTATATTTCCGCTTGCGTGATCAAAATCGCACGATATTGAAACACCCTAACAGTTTGTTATGTTACGAAAGTGTTAACAGCCATGCGATTGTAGTAATCCCAGCAGATTTACTACCTATCATTTATTGATGAGTTCCATGATATATCTCCGAAATTCTTGATTAGAACTACATCAATTTTAAATGGGATCACCTGAGAAAAATATTCTTAAATCAAAAAAAAAATCAGTTAACATTTTGCGAAGATATCACTGAACAAGGTTAGTACATTCAGTCGAATTGAGAACCTCCTCCTTTTCTACAGTCAGAGCGCCAGGGTGTTAATGACCTGGAAAACTGCCGATTTTACGTTAATCAACAAAAACAAATACATTTTCTGTTTTTTTTTTTTTAGAAAAAACAATAATCGAGAAACCAACATTTTCGGCCAAATAAATTTCGTACAAACGTGTGTACAAAACGAAAATTAAAGAGCTTTTCAGGGTCATTCAGGTTATTCAGACGTATGTACAATCGGAGCTCGAGGGGTTAAAATAGCTACTTTAAGTTATAGATCTCTAACAAATAATGAAAACCTTAACCATACAACATCACCTGGCGTCTGGAGTGAACCAGTCCCCATTCAAGTCGACCTCGTACCGCGGAGCGACCGCCTCGTCTTCGACGTCTTCGTTTTTATCCTTGCTACCGCGTCGGCTGTTTAGTTCATCCGACATCGCAAACTGCACCAGAGGCAGCACCGTCGTCTTGTATCTCACACCAGGCCTAAATATACACCAGACTGATTAACATCCTTTCTTATATGTTAAATGTAGGCTTTAGTCTATAAAACTCTGAGATTTTTTCTCGCTTCACCCAAAGCAGAAGAAGCTATTTAATGGCTAGCAAATAAAAAATGTGCAGCCCCTGATCAGGATGTCTCACGATGAAATTTCTACGACAGAAGCACAAATAAGACAGACATCCGTATCTTTTAATATATTAATACTAGCTTTTGCCCGCGGCTTCGGTCGCGTTAAATTTGGGGTAACACGGTTCCCCTGGAAAATGGGGGGTTAGAAAGGGACAAAAAGTAGCCTATGTCACTCTCCATCACTTCAACTGTCTCCACTTAAAAAATCACTTCAATTCGTCACTCCGTTTTGCCGTGAAAGACGGACAAACAGACACATACACTTTCCCATTTACAATATTAAGTATGGATTTGCACACCGAAATTAAAGGCAGAGATCAATTTTGTTCATTATGTCATATGAAAAACCTAACCTAACCTACTTTTATACACAAATGAGTGATTTTGATT
Source organism: Mythimna lalbum (assembly GCA_949319445.1). Classification (NCBI taxonomy): domain Eukaryota; kingdom Metazoa; phylum Arthropoda; class Insecta; order Lepidoptera; family Noctuidae; genus Mythimna; species Mythimna lalbum. The sequence goes on along the minus strand of OX439346.1, from coordinate 14,034,127 downwards.
TATTTTTTTATTTTGGTCGACCAGCTATTGTTTTACCACAGCTGAAGTTTTTTTCATATGTAAACGAGCGAGGAAAAAGTCCCATTCGATGTGTTGATGGTATCTTAGAAGTTGATGATGGTAACTAGTATCTATTTTACATTTTTCCCCGAGGCACAAGATATATACCTGATGGTAATCATTGATGCAATCGTCGATGTTGAGGCGCACTAATTTATTATGAGCCTATTCTTTGCCTTGAAAACACCTAAATTATAATCGGATAGGAAATTCGTATCTAACAGCATGACTCAGCTCAGTCATGCTATAGAAACCACAAAGGACACCTCATATTGCTAAAACTAGGGGCAGCTTTCATAGATCAGTCAGTTCGTCGTTAACAAGCGCTGTCACCGTTACCATTCCTATTACTGTTACTGTCTTTTGACTGGCCTGTTGGTCTAGTGGTTAGTGACCCTGACTTCTATGCCGGAGGTCGTGGGTTCGATTCCCACCTAGGACAAATGTTTGTGTGATGAGCATGATCATTTGTTCTGTATCTGGGTGTTATTTATCTATAACATGTGTGTATTTATAAATATATAAGTATGTTTATCAGTTGTCCAGTACCCACAACACAAGCTCTGCTTAGCTTGGGACTAGACGGCGTAGTGTGATAGTTGTGTGATTATTATTATTATTATTACCATGAACCAGACTACAAAATTAAAACAATAATTACACAGGTTTGACATCCATGGAACTGTCGAAAGATTCCTCAGCATCAAACAAGGCGAAGCTGGGAAGGTCGCCGGGCACCAAGACAGCAGACACGTTGACAAGGGGAACCTCCACAACGATGGCATCTTGCGGACGCTTTGGTTTCTTCAACTTGGCACCCAAATCCTTCGTTGTCGAAGGCGTTGTTGTCGGTCGAGTAGTTCTTAGGGGCAGAAAAATATAAAATGATTAGATTAGATTTTGTCTTGCTGAGCTGGATGGACTTACAACTCTTGCAGAACTTTAATCAATTCATTCACCTGCAGCTTTAAACGATATATGGCCTTATCGTTGAGTATGTGTTCTGTTGGCATGACTGTATTTTGCTTAAATAGAATCTTTTGCCTCATTTTAAACTTGGTCTTTTTTAGGGTTATGACGTCTAAAACTGATTTGCGACTTGAAAGCTAACTTTGCCAAGTTAAGTGACCGTTTTACCAATCGATAAGATATCCTTTAATTGTAAGGCCCTTAAACTGTAGGGTACCTAACCTGATATTATTATTTTTTTAAAACATTCACAATGTTTTCTTTTAAATATTTTTTGTTTTGCTGACACCTTTTGACGACTGGGACTCGATCCGAACGGTTATCGGAAGGCCGGACGGCGAGCTACCCATTCCTTGTCGTCCTACGGTAGCCATTGCAGGATCGCCCTTGCGACTCCCGACACCCAAAGTGTAACTCCTGTTGCGGCGGCTGGCCCAAGGATGTCTGTTCCCTCTAACATGCGGTCACCTCCTTCGCTAGCATTACTGCTTCATAGAAGAGGGCAACTGCATCCCATGACCGGTCACCGCAACCAATACGCAATTGCAAGCAAGTAACTTAATATGTTGGTAAATAATTAAGGCTCAAATATAGGTAGCTTGTAAATGGCATTGCTTAACTTTCGATAGACTACTGTGCCGCTGTTATGACTTTAGCCCCGAGCCCACATCACACTCAAGTCGCCCCCACAAATTATAAGTTCATTACCCATTTTTATCAGACAGAGCTAGAAGGATGGTTATATTTTAAAATGTTATGTACCTATACTTCTTTCGCATGCCTAGAGCCTACTTAAAGTGACCTGCCCCCCTGGCCAAGTTACAACCGATTCGCTTGCGTCGAACGCTTCGAGTTAACCTTGCCGCCAATTCTTGTGTTCTGACCACGTGACTGAGCGTCATTTCTGTACATTTGAAGCTTTCTACTAGCGTTGTCTATTGCAGATTAGCAACTTGGCTAGAGGGGCTCTTCCGAACTTTTTAGATGTCTTTTTTTGCGGTTGTGTGTTAGGTAGTCGGTTAAGTGCTTACCTTCTCTTGGTAGTAGTAGTGGTCGTTGGCTGCGTTGTTTTCAAAGTGTATCGGCCGTCATCTGCGGGTGTCTCCCGCACTACGTGCTGCATCACATTGTCCGGCAAGGCGCCCCAGTACCCACCGAACGTCTCCCCTATTCCGTAGACTAGCAGCTGATTATTACTTTCACGACACGATTCTATCACGCTCTTCTCAGACGAAATTTGAACGACTAATATTATGTTACTGCCCGATTCTGTCCTGTCAACAATGTTAAAAATTAATTATAATAATATTTCACAACTTTCACACAAGGCAACAGTCACAAACTAAGCAGAGCTTGTGGTATGAAATTCTTAATATTGTGTAGTAGTTATATACTATGAATACTACCTACACAATTAAGGTGGTGCATCATGACTCACATTTTCAGTGTTTTTCACACATCCGCTCATAACTGATTATGAAGTTATTACACATTTTTCATTAGATATTTTGGAAACACAGTATCTTGTGGATATTATCTAGGTTTCTAAAGAAACCAATTTCTAAATTTGTGTAAAACTAATCCAGTAAAAACCTCTGAAAATGTCCTATTTTGTATGAACTTTGACACTTCATAATTTGCCTAAAAATTAAAAAAATCAAAAAAGTAATACTCTAGGGACCTTGCAAATTTTATTAAGATTCTAAATGATGACAACTTTTTCCAAAAACTTTTAAGGGTTTAAAAAAAACAGCTATTTCCTGGAGCAAGTTTTGTGAAATTTTCGAGTAAATCTCGGAATTACCGAATACTAACAGAGTTTCCAGGCGTTATCTCTTTTTTTGCGTTGCCTTTTCGTCAAACATCGCGTTGGATTGCATTAAATGAAGTAACAAGCTTTTAAACCATTTTCGATGTTTACGATAAGCGAGTGGAGAAGGACCCTCTTAAGAAACATACTTATATATTCCTAAATACATATATAGGGTTAACAAATTATCATGCTCATCACAAAAACTTGGATTGTCTTGGATGGGAATCGAACCCACTGCCTCCGGTATAGCAGTCTGAGCCACTAACCACTAGAGCAACAGGCTAGTTGTTTTGTTGTTGGTCTTCGTTAAAATCTTTACATTATGTTGGTCTAGTAGTCACAAGGGCGGCTAGAAAGCATGGGGCCCTTGGGTTAGATCAGTAGCACCCTGCGTTGGCTTCTGAATTCATTTTAGGTTCACAGGAATGGGATTGCTCTCATACTTTTACATGCAAGAGATATTTGTCATAACTTGCGACATGTAGAACTAGTGGCCGAACTATAGGGTGGCAAGGTGGCGGGCCCCCGGTAAAACGGCGCCCCTGGTCCGAGAGGCCGCGAACTCAGTAACCCATCATTTTTTACTAAAATGATTAACATGAAATCACAACAACAACACAATGACAATTTTTTAGGGGTCCTGTCCAATGAATTTACCACGAGCCTCTGATAGTATAATTATGCCACTGTATACGTATAAAATATAATATCATCATCATCATATCAGCCGAAAGACGTCCACTGTTGGACATAGGCCTCCGCGCCACAACGACCGGTCCTGTGCGTCACGCATTAATCGGATTCCCGCGACCCTGACCAGGCGATCGGCCCACCTTGTTGAAGGCCTTCCAACGCTGCGTCTTCCGGTACGTGGTCGCCACTCCAGAACCTTTCGTCCCCATCGACCATCTGTTCTGCGTGCAATGTGCTGCCCATTGCCACTTATGATTGGCGATTCTTCGAGCTATGGTATGCTATGCTATGGTAACCTTGGTTCTCCTGCGGATATCTATATTTCTGATGTGATCACGCAAGGAAACTCCGAGCATAGCCCTTTCCATTACCCTTTGGGTGATTTTAAGTCTTCTTATAAGGCCCATTGTAAGTGACCACGTTTCGGAGCCATAAGTCAAGAACATAATAAGGTACAAAACCAGTAATAAATTATAGAGAGTTTGAAGCTAGAACTACATTAGACCGACGCACACGTGGACCACGCCTATAATTTGTACGTAAAACCACATTGTGTGGCGTCGCGTGGATCAAGTGTAGCTCTACAAGTCTAGTTTCCTTATAAAATGTATGAAAACCGACGCGCCCAGATCGGCGTGTGTGGCACACGTGTGCGCAGTGTAGTTCTACCTTCATTCAACATTCGTCTAGTGAGACGGTAAGAGTACTTGAGTACTTGTTTTTTATACAAACCTTATACTAACAAAGCAACTATAGGGCAGTTCTACTCGCGAGAAGTGCAGTATTTGTGAGTAAGCATCCACGACCTGTCTACCGAGGAACACTGAAGGCATGACGCGCCGCCGGCAGTATTCTGACATATCCTTCTGATATATAAACCTGCGAAAAGTGATTGCCAGTTCAACTTCTTGCCTTACAAACAATAATAGCAATAATAACAGTTTCAAACAATAAGACATTTTTGTTATTATTTGACACCTACTATTTCACAATAGGTCGAAGATATCGTAGCCATGTAGATGCATAGAACTTAATTTAAATACTTAGCAATAATGATACTTATTCATGAACGTATCTCATTTTTTTTCTTCTTTTTAGGGTTCTGTACTCAAAGGGTAAAATGGGAACCCAATAAATTCCGCTGGCCGGCTGTCTGACTGTTTGTCTGTCCGTCTGTCACCAAGCTGTATCTCATGAACCGTGATAGCTGGACAGTTAAAATTTTCCCAAATTATGTATTTCTATTGCCGCTATAACAAATACTAAAAAAAAAACAGAAAAAAAATATATTTAAGTGGGGTTCCCATACAACAAACAAACGTACGTGTTTTATTTGCCGGTTTTTGGTCGGACAGCGACCAAAAAACGGCAAAAAAAACACGTACGAAACCCTTCGTGCGCGTTCGGATCGCACTTGGCCGGTTTTTATGATGTGAACATGGTATATGAAGTTGCGGGTCTAACTTGTACAAATGAGTAGGTAGCTAGTGGTCCCCTAACGCACCGCTTTGATGTGATGCGGTGCGGGTCACGCGACCCCTATCATTGTCCCGGCCGACGCACGGCGGCGTCACGCCACTTCATTTTTTATAACAAAATAATATTAGAGAGGGCAATCGAGCTGTCCAGTAACTTGGTACACGATATAGAACCAACATGGTAGATGATAGATATCTGCATAACATATTGCATTAATATACCTAACTGTACAATCATGGTATTTTTTTTTCGCGTTGGGAAAAACATCTAATGACATCCCCCGCTCTTGGGTGGAGCGGAAGATAGTGTCAGACTTTTACTGACTAAAAACCTACTCCTATTCTTTCGCTGCCCTTCGTACCGGTGGCTGAGCCATCTTTCGGACTAACCCTGGCCCCAGTAACTGTACAATCATGGAATTGTAATGGTACAATTACGATATATGTATATATAGATTAAGATAAAAAAAAATTAGGTAGAAAAAACTAAAAAACACACTTCCATAGCATTTCAAACTAAAAAGTGTATGTACTACGTACATAAACAACTAATTAACTTTAATATTAACTTATTAATTATTAACTTTGTCACTTCATAATTTGCTTAAATATTAAAAAAGTCAAATAAATAAACCTATAGAAGCCTTGCAAACTTTATTAAGATTCTAAATGGCGACAACTTTTTTGAATAGTGCACTTACTAGGTGCTCGATGCTTAAAAATAACTGCTTAAATGACAGTTTAAAAATCTGGTGTTTTGGTATTTGCTAGGGACTTATTAGATTAGCAAGATTATGTATCTAATACTTCGTACGGTTTTTATAAAAAAATGTCGGATTACTAGGTTTTGAAATGGGAGAGCCGGATTGCATCACTGCTTACCATCAGGTAGGATCGTCGATCAAGCACAGTTTATCCCTACTAATATCCCTACTATAACATTATAAATGCGAAAGTAACTCTGTCTGTCTGTCTGTTACGCTTTCACGCAAAAACTACTGAACGGATTTAGATCAAATTTGGTAGGTAGGTAGAAGAGACACTGGAATAACACATAGGCTACCTATAATTCCACTGCTGAACACGGGTCTGAGCACGGAACGACCCGTGCTCAGCAGTGGAATTATAGGACTACAGTTTATATCGCGCGGGCCTCTGCCCGCGCGATATAAACTGTAGTCCACGCGGGCGAAGCCGCTGGCGGAAAGCTAGTATCCAATAAAAAATGGATCCCAGTGGAAAAACGAGGCGGAAAATAACAACGTATTTTTGATATTTTTTCACTGAATATAAATAAATAAATATCTAATATTTATTGAATTGTTTGATTTACATAAATATTTCTACAACAAGGGCTTAAACTAGGGGTAAAGTTACAAAGTTGCGTTCTACCTGAACTAGGAAAGTGCCCGCGCGGCTTCGCTCCCGCTCTTCCCTACTCCACCCTACTATACCTACCCAACTCTACCCTATACTACTCTACCGTACTCTACCCTACTCTACCCTACTCTACCCTACTCTACCCTACTCTACCCTACTCTACCCTACTCTACCCTACTCTACCCTACTCTACCCTACTCTACCCTACTCTACCCTACTCTACCCTACTCTACCCTACTCTACCCTACTCTACCCTACTCTACCCTACTCTACCCTACTCTACCCTACTCTACCCTACTCTACCCTACTCTACCCTACTCTACCCTACTCTACCCTACTCTACCCTACTCTACCCTGCTCTACCCTGCTCTACCCTGCTCTACCCTGCTCTACCCTGCTCTACCCTGCTCTACCCTACTCTACCCTACTCTACCCTACTCTACCCTACTCTACCCTACTCTACCCTACTCTACCCTACTCTACCCCTTTTTTTTTTTTAATGAAAACCGTTTTTTTCATAGCAAGCTTTTATAGCTCGATATACCTACATATATAATTAACTAGCTTTTGCCCGCGCGCCTTCGCTCCCGCTCTTCCCTACTCCACCCCACTATACCCAACTCTACCCTACTCTACCCTACTCTACCCTACTCTACCCTACTCTGCCCTGCTCTGCCCTGCTCTGCCCTACTCTGCCCTACTCTACCCTACTCTACCCTACTCTACCCTACCCTACCCTACCCTACCCTACCCTACCCTACCCTACCCTACACTACCCTACTCTACCCTACTCTACAGTACTTTACCCTACTCTACCCTACTCTACCCTACTCTACCCTACTCTACCCACTACCCTACTCTACCCTACTCTACCCATTTTTATATTGACACCTCTTTTGAGGAAAATTATTGACAGTTTATTGACCTTCTGATCCCCTCTTTACAGGGATCAGAACATTTATTTCATAAATCATATAGTATTTCAATTATTGTCTTTTTAATTATTTTATTGACACCTCCTTTGAGGAATTATTTTGACTAATTTATTTTTATTGACATTTGAACAAAGGGGGGCCTTTACAGGGATCAGTACACTAGTTGTGTTATTTGATTTTTATATTTCACCTCCACTACCATGTTCCTCTCTAGGACCCCGGCCAAGAAAGCCTCCACAGGACCCCATGTCTCTCCGTCGAACGTGGCTCTCTCCGTCACCTTCGAGGGGGACATTTCCCCTCCCAGTGTTTCAACTCAGGCCTCTAGTGTGAGGCGAAGCATTGGCGAGTGGGAAAACGGGACAATAGCGGATTCTCAGGCTCTCCCGTCAGCCGCTGCGAACCCATCGAAGAAAGCTGCCTCGACCGTGACGGCTTCCCATAAGGTTGCAAAGCGCGCCACTTCCCAGCCGGACAGCAAGGCTGTGGCGCGCCGAACCTCTACTGAGGCACAGGGAGCGTCACCAGGGTCGAGCCAACTGCAGCCGAGCAAACCCACCGATCGGGTGACCGAGGCTCGCAACTGCCTTCTGCGCGCGAAATCGCACCTTGGCGATTCGCGCAATTTGAGGGCAGATCTGAAAGCCGGGATCACCCGATCGGTGGAACGGCTATACCAGCTTGTGAAGGAGGGGGCGGCGGCTGCTTTACAAGTGAAGGGGGCTGAGCTGGCAAGGGAGGAGGTCATAAAGGCCACACTTCCGCTAGAAGCACCCAATAGCCTCCCGGAGGTTAACTCGCTGCTCGCTTCACTAGCGGAGCACAGCGCGCTGGTGAAGGAGAGCAGCGAGAAGATGGAGAAGCTGCAGCGGGTGATGGAGAGGCAGGGGGAACTGCTGGAGAAGACGGCCACCTACGCGAGTGTGGCGGCGGGTCCACCGAAAAGGCAGACCCCAGGAAGGACCGCGCTACACTCGATTGTGGTGACGTCCAAAGACGAAAGGGATTCAGGAGAGGAAATAATTTCCAAAATTAGAGAGGCGGTTAAAGCCAAAGATGGTGGAATTGAAATAGAGCGTGTGCGAAAGGCAAAGGACAGAAAGATTGTTATGGGATGTAGGTCGGTCGAAGAAAGAAATAAAGTAAAGGAAAGACTCATGAAGGCAGGAGAACACCTCATTGTCGAGAACGTGAAAAACAAAGACCCACTCCTGGTCTTCCGTGGCGTCCTCCGCATCTACTCTGATGAGGAAGTGCTGGAGGCGCTACGCAATCAGAACCGAGATGTCTTTCGCGGCCTCGACAACGAGGAGGACAGACTCGTTATAAAATATAAAAGAAACTCCAGAAACCCTCAGACCCATAGCGTGATAGTCAGCACGTCCCCAATTATTTACGGCAGGATGCTCGATAAGGGAAGAGCGCGTATTGATCTTCAGACCGTCTTCGTCGACGATCAGTCGCCACTGGTGCAGTGCACGAGGTGCCTAGGGTACGGGCATAGTCGGCGACTCTGTAAAGAGGCCGCCGACTTATGCAGCCATTGCGGAGGCCCTCACCTGCGCGCAGAGTGTGCCCAGTGGCTAAAGGCGGATTGCCCAAAATGCCATAACTGCGTCAAGGCGAAGATGGAGAAGACGGACCACAACGCGTTCAACCCCGAGTGCCCTGTGCGTGTCAAGTGGGACAGGCTGGCACGCGCGTCCGTCGCCTACTGCTAAGGTGGTCCCAGTGGACACACTGCCGCACAAAATACTCCAGGTGAATCTTCAAAGGTCGAGACTTGCGACCCATGAGCTTATGATCGAGGCCGAGCAGCGCAAAGCCACCGCAGCGCTGATCCAGGAGCCCTACGTGGGCAACGCTAAACGGATGGGCGGGACCAGAGGCGTCCGAATCTTCCAGAGCACCAGGCAAGGAGAAGGGACTGTCAAAGCGGCCATAGCTGTCTTTGACCCGAAGCTGACCGTTAGACAGTACCCAGAACTCACCACGGACAACATCGTCGTGGTGGGGATCCAAACTGGTGCCTGGAGGGTAACTCTGGTCTCGTTCTACTTTGAGCCAGACCAGCCCTTGGGGCCATACCTGGACAGCCTTAAGAAGGTGGAAAGCGAGACCGGCCCGCATAAGCTCATAATGGGAGGAGACACCAACGCCTGGAGTGTTTGGTGGGGCAGCAGTGAGACCAATAGCAGAGGCGATGAGATGCTGGGAGCTCTCGACCAGCTTGGACTGCAAATACTCAACCGAGGGGAAACTCCAACCTTCGACGTAGTTCGTGGTAACAGACGTTACACGAGCTGCGTCGACGTCACAGCCTGCACAGCGGATATGCTGACGGTGACTGACGGCTGGCGAGTCGTTGATGACTTGACGGGGTCGGACCACAACGGCATAGAGTTCGTAATAAATCTCGAGAAATCTGTGGGTATCACGGTGCACCGGACTACCAGGCTCTACAATACGAAGAAAGCGAATTGGGTTCAGTTTCGTAAGAAACTGCGCCAAATTATGCTTAGTAACCAATACACTGTAAGCCTGTTCGATCAAATCGACAGCGTGGACAAGCTAGACCTGGTAGTCGAGGAACTGACGACGGCGGTACAAGACGCCTGTACCAAAGTGATACCCAAAAAGAAGACTTTCGAGAAGTTAACCGTGCCGTGGTGGTCCGATGAACTCGCCAGCCTGAAGAGGCAGGTGGTCACCAAAAAGCGGAGGATCCGATGTGCAGCGCCGGTTCGTAGACCAAAGGTTGTTGAGGAGTACCTGAAACAGAAAGAAGAGTATGAAAAAGCAATAGACCAAGCAAAAATCGAGAGCTGGAAGGGATTCTGTGAGAAACAAGACCGCGAAGGCCTGTGGGAGGGAATATACAGGGTAATCCGGAGGACAGAGAAGAGAGAGGAGGACATACCGATGGTAAGGGATGCGACGACATTAGACCCCGAAGAATCAGCGCGGTACCTAGCCGAAACGTTCTATCCGAAAGACCGTCCGGAGGGGGACAACGAGGAGCACAAAGAGGTGCGGAAAAGAGCGGAAGAGGTGAACGGAGGAAACCAAGTTGAGACCTGGGACCCTCCCTTCACTCTCGACGAGCTAAGCCGAGCTGCTTCCTCGTTCAACCCCAAAAAAGCCCCCGGTTCCGACGGTCTGACGGCGGACATATGGGGCCACGTAATCCATCAAGACCCAGAATTCGTTCTGCACTTGATGAACAAGTGCCTGGCGCATGGATACTTTCCACGGTCCTGGAAAGAGGCAACGGTCGTTGTGCTCCGTAAACCCGCGAAAGAAGACTACACCACTCCGAAATCTTACAGGCCGATTGGTCTATTGCCTGTACTCGGCAAGATATACGAGAAGATGCTCGTGGCCCGACTCAAGTTTCATCTGCTACCCAGGATGAGTACTCGCCAGTACGGCTTCATGCCCCAAAAAAGCACTGAGGACTCCCTCTATACACTCATGGGGCACATTCGTGGCAGACTCGATTTAAAGAGGCTTGTCACGATTGTGTCCTTGGATATAGAGGGAGCCTTCGACAACGCTTGGTGGCCGGTCATACGAGTGCGTCTGGCTGAGGAAAAGTGTCCTGAGAACTTGAGAAGGGTCTATGACAGTTACTTGTCCGAGAGAGTGGTGAAAGTTAGGTACGCGGGAGCGGAGCATAAATCCAGGACCGAGAAGGGATGCGTCCAGGGGTCAATCAGTGGCCCCATATTGTGGAACGTGGTGCTGGACCCGCTGCTCAAAGAACTGGAAAGGATGGGGGTCTATTGTCAGGCGTTTGCGGACGATGTCGTCCTTGTGTTCGATGGGGAGACGGCACTTGAGGTCCAGAGGGATGCCAATGTCGCCCTTGAGTACGTGCGCGCATGGGGTGTCGCTAACAAGCTTAAGTTTGCGCCACATAAGACCAAGGCAATGCTGGTAACGCGCAAACTTAAGCACGACACCCCATGTCTCAGAATGGGCGGGGTGGACGTTGGCATGTCTGAGGAGATCAAACTGCTCGGTCTCACCATCGACCACAAGTTGACCTTTAACACCCACGTCGCAAACGTCTGCTCCCGAGCCATCGGTATATATAAGCGGCTGTCGAGGGCCGCAAGGGCCAGCTGGGGTCTGCATCCTGAGGTCATCCGCTGCATTTATACAGCTGCAGTCGAACCCATCGTCCTGTACGCGGCGAGTGCGTGGTCGCCGGCCGTAACCAAAATTGGAGTCCAAAAGAAGTTGAACGCCGTCCAGAGGAGCTTCGCGCAGAAACTGTGCCGAGCCTATCGCACGGTCTCCTTACACTCGGCACTGGTGCTGGCTGGGATACTCCCTCTCGACCTCCGAATTCGAGAGGCGGCCTCACTCTATGAGGCCAAGAAGGGATTACCCCATCCAGTGCTAGGGGACAGGGAGATCGAGCGAGTGGCATCGGCACTAGAGATGCCACATCCTGCTGAGCAGAGGGCCATTGCACTGCAAAGCCTGGTAGACGAGGAGCAATATAATAACCACCGCGACTACGCGGTGAAAATCTTTACAGACGGCAGCAAGATTGAGGGCAAGGTCGGGGCCGCACTTTCGGTGTGGACCGACCAGACGGAAGTCAAGGCCCTCAAACTTGCGCTGCCGTCTTATAGTACCGTCTACCAGGCCGAGCTCCTTGCCCTCTGCGAAGCCACGAAAGAAGTCCTCCGAAGGACCGAGACGGCGCCGGCGTTCGCTATCTACAGTGACTCCATGGCAGCTCTCCAAACAGTCGTGAACCCCGAAGCCCTCCACGCCCTCGCAGTGGAAACGAGGGACGCCATCCGCCGCAGCAGTATCCAGAACAAGAGCGTCTCCTTGTTCTGGATCAAAGCTCATGCGGGGCTGGAGGGTAACGAGAGAGCCGACTCGCTCGCAAAGGAGGCTGCCCTAAGGTGTAAGCGGCAACCCCACTACGATAAATGCCCGGTTTCATTCGTTAAGCGTATGATCCGTATGGAAACGCTGAGCGAATGGAACCGGAGGTATTGTACTGGGGAAACGGCGGCCACGACGAAGTTGTTCTTCCCATGCGCGATCGCAGCGTACAGGACGGTGCGTAAGATAGAGGTGACCCAGAAGCTGACCCAGGCCCTAACGGGGCACGGTGGGTTCTCCGAATACCTGACACGCTTCAAGTGTAAGGAGAACCCAGCGTGCGCCTGCGACCCCGACAAGCAGGAGACGGTCCTCCACCTGCTGACGGAGTGCCCTGTGTATTCCTCCCACAGGCACGACTTTGAAATGGGAGTCGAACTGCAAGTCACAAAAGGAAACTTATGTCTCTTAATAAGTGACCGAAAGAAGAGGAAGTCTTTCATTGACTACATAATTAAAATTGTCCAGTCTGTCAATAGACGAAATAAATGATTGACACTTTATTATTTATAAGTTATTTTATCTGTTATGTACAATTATGACCTTTTTATTAGAAATTGAAAATAAATTTTATAAGGCCCATCAAATTTTATTGTACCAGTTATTTTATATTAATATTTATAATCAGAATTATGTATTATACACGGATCTTAACAATATACACCAATGATTTTTTTTTTTTTACAATTATTTTAACAATTATTATTCTTACTATTTATCACACCTAAATTAGATTTCTCTTATAATGACGACATTCACAATACAATTATTAAGATAAAAACATTTTAAATTGATTATTATCTTTACATTTATTAAATTACAAACACAATAAATAAATTTAAAAATAACAAAAAGTACCTACGTCCCTAGAAAACTTCCCTGCGTAACCTGACGGCAGGGGGGCCTTCCGCATGGCAGGAGTGGTTTTTAGCCGGTAGGAGTCCGGCACTACCCAGACTGCCTTTCTGCAAAGCAGTCTGGGTGTCCATGATGGATTTCCCACTCCTGCCACAAAAAAAAAAAAAAAAAAAAAAAAAAAAAAAAAAAAAACCCTACTCTACCCTACTCTACCCTACTCTACCCTACTCTACCCTACTCTACCCTACTCTACCCTACTCTACCCTACTCTACCCTACTCTACCCTACTCTACCCTACTCTACCCTACTCCACCCTACTCTACCCTACCCTACTCTACCCTACTCTACCCTACCCTACCCTACCCTACCCTACCCTACCCTACCCTACTCTACCCTACCCTACCTTACCCTACTCTACCCTACTCTACCCTACTCTATCCTACCCTACCCTACTCTACCCTACCCTACCCTACTCTACGCTACTCTACCCTACTACTCTACCCTACTCTACCCTACCCTACCCTACTCTACCCTATTTTTTTTTCCATAAGAACCTTCTCCTCACAATAACAATCACAACAAAAAAAAAATCAGCCAAATCGGTCAAGCCGTTTTCATGCCAAGTCGTGACAACGGAAAACGGGGGTCATTTTTATATATATAGAAGATAGATAGATATATAGAAGATTATATAAACTAAAATATAATAAACTAAAAGTAAATAACACATGAACAATATTACCATAAGTAATATTATTATAAGTTTTCAAACTAGCCATACATTTTATTAGATTTGATTTAGATGGCAACAGGCTACGGCTATCGCAAGAATTTTCAATATGCAGCAACTAAAAAATTTTCTTCAAAAGTTAAATTCATAAAATCGTCATTTTTAATACGATCAATAAGTATTCAATTAAAAAAAATTGTACCTAATGTTAAAATAATCAGGTTTATTAAGATATTTTATTCATCATCATCATCATTTCAGCCGACAGACGTCCACTGTTGGACATAGGCCTCCCCTAAGTGTCGCCACAATGATCGATCCTGCGCGTCTCGCGTCTCTCTCCCCTCTCTCTCTATTTTATTCATTTTTCAATAAATATTTATTAAGATTTAAATTATCATTAAAAAAGACTGTAAAAAATTATGAGCCTTATTCGCTTTGATTAAAAAACCTTTAGGTATGTATAATATGTATAATGTTACCTGAGCTGAAATCTGGAAAAATAACACTCTCGTTGTGATAAATTAAAAAATACTTACATGATGAACCTAAATTGTAGTGCAATTGGCCAGTTTTCGCGGAAGTAAATTGAAAAAGTTTTTTTTATATGTTATGTTAAGAAGAAGACCATAAAGAGCCCTCTTCAATATTCCATCATAATATAGAAAATAATACAATCAAAGACTACTATAAAAAGTATACTGGATGCAATTAACATTTGGATATAGGTACTTACAATACTGAAAATTATTTATTCGGTTCATCTGGGTTCATCGGTTCATTCGAAATCTAAGAACCATAAAAGATAAAAAAAAAGTATGGTTTTTAGATTTTGAATGCATAGCAATTATTATATAGTTGGAGGTGGTAACATTACGAACAGCTGATTATCAAAAATCAAATGTCAATGGTCAGCTCAGAATGTCACAATTACGTCAAAAATATGTCAAAGTCGGCAAAGAATCGAACGAAATTGTGATAAAAACCGAAGGGTTTAATAAATAAAACCTCTTTTTGCTAATTAATGACATAATCGTAACATATAAAATATGGCTATCGCTGAATATATAGCGTCTCTTGCACAAAATCCTTATTTCGGTGCTGGTTTCGGTTTATTTGGTATTGGTGCTGGTGCAGCAATATTAAGAAGAGGTGTGCAGACGTCTATAATACTATTTCGGAGGCATTGCATGATCACTCTTGAAGTTCCGTGTAGAGACAAGTCTTACCAGTGGCTATTGCAGTGGATAACTCACAAAGGTGCCAAGCAAACTCAGCACTTGAGTGTAGAAACGTCTTTCCTCCAAAAAGATACTGGGCAAATAAAAACCAAATATGATTTCATTCCTAGTGTTGGTCAACACTTTTTTAGGTAAGCCTTGAAAGTTTCACAACATAAAGTTATATTTTTATTACCACAAAATAAATCTGAAATATTTCAGATATGGTGGCACATGGATTAAAGTTGACCGTGTAAGAGAACAACATACATTAGACCTTCATATGGGTGTTCCATGGGAGACTGTAACCTTGACATCATTTGGAAGAAATAAAGAGTTATTTTTTAACATTTTGGAAGAGGGTAAGGGATTATAATTGAATTCAGTAGTATTGCATACCTATTACATAATTTTAAATCTAAACTTAAATGTTTTCTCAGTAAACATGACATAATTTTGGATTACAGCTAGAACAATGGCTCTAAAGCAGCATGAAGGTATGACAGTTATGTACACAGCCATGGGGTCCGAGTGGCGCCCATTTGGTCATCCAAGAAGACGGCGTCCGCTGCACAGTGTCGTGCTCCGTGCTGGCTTGGCAGACAAAATCCTTGATGACTGTTTGGACTTCATTAACAGTCCACACTGGTACACTGATAGAGGAATCCCATATCGAAGAGGTGATGCAACAAGCAAATGCACATTCTAAATCAATTTTCTTATCATGGGACCGTGGGGTTCTGGACCTTTGGATAGTATAAGCGGGGCTGAAACCATCTTGCAGAGGCCTCTTAAACATTTTTTATGGAATGTGATACTTACCAATGTTTATCCCTGTTTATGCTATGTTAGTGTACCCAAACACAATACTCGATTGGTAGAAATCTTTTGAGACATAATTATGAAATTAAAATGAATTTGTTTATTGTTTAGTAAGACACACTAGCTGATATTAGTTGATATGTGTATTTCAAATAGCTTAGGGAGATTTAGTCTGTCCAGCCAATTTTTCAAACAGTTCAGTGTGGGAGCTGTTCCATTCTGTTACAACATGGTTAGGTTGAAATTGCCCCTAAGGTTTCTTTCTGGATGTGTTTCCCCATAGGAATGTCCTTGTACATG
Source organism: Mythimna lalbum (assembly GCA_949319445.1). Taxonomy (NCBI): domain Eukaryota; kingdom Metazoa; phylum Arthropoda; class Insecta; order Lepidoptera; family Noctuidae; genus Mythimna; species Mythimna lalbum. Next base: position 14,017,958 of record OX439346.1, on the reverse strand, counting down.
TATATCATAAATGTCTAATAGATTTATCTTATTGGATTTCAGGATATTTGTTATATGGCCCACCAGGATGTGGAAAATCATCATATATTATGGCATTAGCAGGTGAATTGGAATACAACATATGTGTACTGAATTTATCTGAAAGAGGACTCACTGATGATCGACTAAACCATCTTCTTAGGTACGTTTTACACAATTGTAGTAAAAAAATGACAAAGCATTTATGTGACTTGATCTTTATCACCAGTACAAATGCTGGACTGCTGGCTGGTGGTGTAAATAGAAACAAGTGTTGAAAGCAGTCACAACCACTCAGTTTTCGTTTGTCAGGTTTCAAAATTACCAACATATTTTTTTTTGTCTTAATATGCTAATACTCTCTGGAATTACCAGTTGGATCGAAGAAAATCTTTCTATGTGAGATAGTCAGATACATATGAATAGTATAGGTTAGATAACATCATGCTACAACACATGCAAGTGGAGCAGTAGCCAGAGGCAAGTGAAACCACAGGTTTTTGATGTACAATACCTAGATGATCAACAATACCTAAGTATCCCCCACCTAGCTTAATATTTTAGTTGCTAAATATTCTATGAATATAAAAATAGCGCAGGAAACTCGGGAATGTGATGGATGCCAGACTCACAGGACCACACAGGGCGACACTTGAGGCAGGCCTATGTCTAAAAGTGGATGTCCTTCGGCTGAATTGATGATAATGTTGATGGTGGTGATGTTGATAAAAATCTTGTGTTAGTGTTAGTTGTTGCATACCGATAAAAAAATCATAAAAATCGGCCAAGCCCATCAACTAGGATGTTTTTTTTTTGTATTTAAGGTAGGTCTGATAAATAATAAGCCATACGCTCCTTTTTCCCTTCCACCACTCTTTTCTTTGGCTTTCACTCGGCAAACGTTTTGCCATAGAATTGTTGTAGTAGCTAGTTATATTAAAAGTAGGTACAATTAAATCTTTGTTCTAGTGTCGCGCCACAGCAGTCCATAATATTATTAGAAGACGTAGATGCTGCTTTTGTTTCCCGAGAAGACACAGCTGCACAGAAGTCGGCGTATGAAGGTCTTAACCGCGTAACCTTCAGTGGACTCCTCAACTGCCTAGATGGTGTTGCGTCTACTGAAGCCAGGATAGTTTTTATGACCACAAATTATCTAGAAAGGTAAGATGCGGGATGGAAGGCGGATCCATATGTTGCCACATACCAAGAATAACTCTAGTATCATGGGTGCGTTCACATACCTACATGTAAACTGATGGGCACAAGACGCCCAGACCCGGGACACTTATCTGTAGTCATACAAGTATTTGCCCCGTGCGGAATCAAATCCGTGAAACGCAGCGCAGCAGTCAATCGCTGAACCACTGCGCCAACCGTGCCGTCAAAACCACCTCGAACTTTAAAAAAAAAATGGCATTGTATGATAAAATAAACCAAGATTTGTAACGTGATAAATGAAAGTTCCTCTTGAAACACATGAGAGTTCTTTTTGGATAATCCTGCTATAATATAATATTGTCATGCATCCGATATAAATCAAAACGATTTTCAAATGCAATTTCAAACTCAAATTGATTATAGTGTGTCTAAAAAGTCAAACGACTTGGGAATTTTGTATAATATTTAAGCATTTAAAAAATAGGCAGTACATAAATTCGATACTTTTTATAAAGTTCTTCTATTGGTAAACCTTGATATTGAACCAATGTTGACTAAATCTGATTTCATTTTGTAATAATAATTTAAAAAAAAACAAGTTATCACTTGTGATTCGTTCCCTGCGCTTGCTGCATATATTTAACAGCGACGACGATTGGCTCGCCAATGTATGGAATGAGCAAAACGATCCCTACTCTGACGCCAAGCGCTCAAAAGCCGTGCCAATATCTATACCTACTATGGAAATTGCAGGCTATTTTTGGAAATGCCAAAAAGGTCGAAACCTTACTACCGCTACGATTAACGGTAGTAAGGCTTCTTTAACAAAAACGTTAACCACCTTACCTACTAAGTCCTTTTTCATTTTCCAGATTGGATCCAGCGTTGATAAGACCAGGCAGAGTTGATATGAAAGAGTTTGTCGGATATTGTGATCAAGAGCAAATAGAACTTATGTTTCTAAGGTTTTATAAAGGAGACAAAGCGCCAGAACATGCAAGGACATTTGCAAGAAAGTATGTAAATTTTATTACTAATCATTTTTTATTAGTACAGGGTACAGGATGTTGTTTCGAGACGGGGCAGCAATAAAAGGGCGGACATTCTTCTATCTTTGGTTTATGGGAGGATGATAGTAGTCGGTAGGTACTAATGTTGTTAGTGTAGTTATGTACTGCTATTGGAAATGTCGGGATGAAAGATGAAAATAATCGGGATTTTAGTATTCAAATCAAGACAGGTTCTATAATTGCCATAACAAAACAATAAACGGAATAAGCCTATGGGGAAGCGGAGGTAGCGGAACTAAATGTGGCCACTTCCATAAAATTTTAAAAATTTTGCGCCCCACCTCAGAAAGGCTAAGATTTCCTTTAACTTTCATATAGAAGTACGAGAATTATAAGCATTTGATAGACAAAACCAGTGAAATGTGAAAGTAAAAATATATCAATATACGTACTATAAGACGACGATAACGTTTCGCTGTCAAAATTAGCGATCTAACAGAGTAAGGAGGTTAGTGTAAAATCGGGCCCTTTGGCGTCCCAATCAAGGGTTAATTGGGACGTGTCATCAGACCGAACGGGAACACCTGGCATTACTAGTCGGTACACACACATTTTCTAATAATACAGTAAACAACACTAACTAAACTAATTTCTTTATTCCAATTCATTTACAAAATGGTGTATGTAACCCAAACAGGAAATGTAATAGATAGGTATCCTGAAAACTTGAAGACGTACCAATTATCTATATTTTCGGGGTACATTTTTCCACAAGCATAAGCTATCTGCCCATCCACAATGTTTCTCTCTCCGATTAGTCGTTTAAAATTTTCTTGCTGGAGTATCGTTACTCCTGCAGGAATCGTAACGACGCGACGCACACTTACGGCAGATTACGCACTATACGTGCCACTTTCCTGTTCGGGTAACGTACACTACAAAATTTATAGGAATAGTTTGTTGTGATTAGTGGCATTGCTAGTAGGTACTCAAACCTTAGTCGAAATCAGACACAAAAATTTATTAGGTACCAGAAAGTACATCGATTGGCACCTTAAACATAGAACAGACCTTTTTTAACGCATTGCCATTTTTTCCTGAAGTGAATACAGTTGTCATAATTACCAAGAATAGAAGACAGTCTCCTTAAAAATGGTTTCCTGTCTCTACAACGGTTCCAGGACCTTGCTTCGTCTCGAAAACCCATCCTGTATTATTACGATTGCAATATATAACTTATTTCTTGTTGCACAGGGTTTTGGAGCACAAAAAAGTGGTGAGCCCAGCACAAATTCAAGGATATTTTATGTTCCACAAACATTCGCAGCCTGAAGAAGTTTTGTTGGATGTTCAATCAATATGGACACTTTAACGTTCGTATTTCTTAACCAATTTAGATATAGGTCACAGGAAAAAAAACCAAATAAAATGTATTTGTTTTATTGTTAATACAGTCTATAATTTTGAGTTTTACTTAAACTGTTGTTCAATAATTATTATTAGCACTTACAAGATTTATTTATACAACTTTTAGAACTAAAAGTAAACATTATTAAGAAAAAACTAATAAGAACTATACTTAAAGTACCCCTATCTAACAAATGGCTTATTATCATAAATGGTCAATTTTCAGAATAACTCGAACAACAAGAATAAGAAATTACAACTATATTTACAGCCTAGATAGGTACAACAGCAGATCTGTACTTGGGGTAGCATATGAAGCACTTACTTACCTACTTTTCATACTTAAGGTCTAAAACACAAAAAAAAGCCAAAGCCAGGTCAGGTCATTCGGCTTCATTTTGAAACAAACGTGCATGCATTCTAAAATAGGCGACCCAGATACCTTAACGAAGTTGGTAGTTAGGTACACACATAAACGAAACAAAAACAAAACGAATCAATATTCTAATAAAACCTTGGTCACCATTATCACATCAAGGTCACATAATTTCAGTGTAACAGTTATGCTAGCTGCCTAGCTATTAACGCGGTAAGCAGTGCCGGCGTTAGGAGGGGGCACGATGGGGCGACGGCGCCAAGGTCTGGAGTTGGAGTCTCCTGCCTTCCCTGTTGCAAACCCTCAAAATTGTGCTCTACGCTCTGTGCATATGCATGTTTTTTATTGAGATTTGTTAGATGGATTGTTTTGAGGGTTTGTGGTCGAGAAGCGACTCTTCCGATATCGTTAGAGTCGCTTCTCGACCACACTGCGCTTACGCTTAAGATTGTTGCGGTACTTCCACCTGGGCGCAACAATATTTTCGCGGGGGATGTCAGTGGCCCTTACGCCGGCACTGGCGGTAAGTCAGGTCGGGACATCTTCAGCGGGCAGTCTCAAGTCATGCTAATGCCTAGCCGTCAGAGGACTCCGTTCGTAGCCGCAGTCGACATGGACACTTGCACGCGAGCAACGCTCCATTAGCATACGACCTAGGCAGCGTACACAAGCCTTTTACGCAGCAAAAACATACGTCGCCAGCCAGTCGCGTTGCTAATGGTAATATTGGCAAAAAGAGTTTGATTCAAATTGAGCAGCTCGGAACACGAGGCAAATAGCTGCGCTATAGCGGCCAACCGTCCCGTAATGACAGTTGCAATACCGCATTGCAATAATTATGTAATAAAATAGTCTCGCAGCTCATATACAATCCACGCCGCAGCACACCCATCAAGCGTATGTGTGTACGACTGTGTGCTTGACTGCGCGTGTTGTGTTCGTACGGCATCTACCGATACATCCTCAGTCTTCTTGTGGACAAGGGTAGGTGTTCCGCATTGACTTATTAGGAAGTTGGCCGCCTTAAGCCGCGCAGTAACAAATTCATGTGGCAAAAGGGCGTGGCACAAGCACCCTTATAGCCGCCATTAAGTTGGCATCGACCCACCATTGCAAGTGTCACCGCCCAGGATTAAAAAACACAGTACCAGCTGACTATGCAGCACTGTGTTCCTACCCTAATGGTTCTGAACAACCTATTTTCAGGTTTGCACTATATGTACTAAAAGTAACATATTACGCACATATTACCTTAATTTACAGAATGTGAACGTAATATCTAAATTAATAAGAATGCGTATTCCTTTGGCACTCCCTCAAATAAACAAAATCCTAAAACATTGTTACACAATGTCTGCATTTCAAGTTAATTTCATAATGTTACGGTCCAAGTCAAAAACTCCGTGAAAACTTAAAAGCTAGCAGTCGTATTCTTTTACATATATGAAATACCATTAAATAAAGCAATAACGCAAAGCTTGCAAAAATAATAATAACAAATCAATTGCTCCAAAGTATAACATAACAGTTAAAAAACTTAACCACAAGCTTCAAGGTTTACGACAGTTGATTGATTTGAGCAAGCAAAAGAATTTATTAGTTAAGTCAAATGCCTCCTGGCCATACTTTCGAGCATTTTGTAACACTTTGTCGCTTACATCTCCACGATATGTTTGCAGTATTTCCCATTGCCAATTTGCAGATATGTTTTTCATATCTAAAGTATCCTGATTTATATCTCTAACATGGAAACAAAACGTATTCTTCAAAGATGATAACGAGAGACAAAGTATTAGAGGTGAGTCTCTTTGATAGTCTTGCTTGAATACCACTTTAAATTTGATAAGACAAATAAAGTTTGAAGATATTGCATCATTAGGATCTAATAAAAATATATTGTGCAACTGTAAAAGGTCCTTCACGTACCTAATGGGCGAATCTGTTTTTGTGTTCGGAAAATCTGTTGTATCTAGTATGACATAGTCTCGTTTAGTATTTGATGTAATTGGACCAGGCACTGGTTGAAATGTAGTTACTGCATTTAGAGTTGGCATTGGCAGAAGTAGTGGTGGGCTGGTAACTAGCGTCTGTGGTGCAATATTTGGAACAAAAACATTTATGTTAGGTCGGTACGGCCGGACGTTTTCCATTTGTCTTACGAACATGTTACTGTCAGTAACATTCACTGATTGTTCTTTCATTATACCTAAAGTTCTCTCTGACATTAACTCGGACGCTGGCTTCACTTTTATTCTTGGGGCGGCAGGTGTTTCCGATTTACTTATCTCTTCAGAAGTGACAGTATTTTTCTGATTTGCGTCTTGAGTCTGTTCTTTACTCGGAATTGTTGCCAAAGACGTAGTAGAAGTAATGATGGGTAAACAGTAGTTTGTATCATCATTAGTAGGTGGTGGCTGGCACACTACAGTTTGTTGGACAACTGTCTTATTAGATCTCGATTCATTGCCTGGTCCCAATTTCTTCGGTAATTGTTTGGGGTTTGCAACAGGGTTGGCATTTAACAGCTTTTTAGAATCAGAAATGCTTGCTTTACTATCTACATATGACAGCATGGCTGGCATTGAGTCCAATTTAACCTGGTTGTTAATTGGTTCTGGCTGGCTTGTTTCTGTGTTTGCCAACATGTTTGTTGCTATATTTGTTGAATCTGTAACATCACTACTCGCTGTAAAATTGCTCGGTGGTTTGTTAGGGGCAGCTTTTTTAACAGATTTCTTGATTGATGGTAAACTGGATGGCTTTTTTTCAGTCTTCTGAGATGCTTTAACCCATCCAGTTTCATCATCTAAGATTGGGTCGCCGCGTAGTTTCGCTAAAATTCGTATGTAATTTGTGTCTTTAGAATTCCACAAGGGCTGTGGTTTCGCAATCCACACAATTCCTAGATTTTTTTGCTCCATATACCGAAGCAGACCAGTACAATTAAAACCCTGTTTATTAATAATTTTTCTTCCAATGCTTAACACTTTATGTATTAGTTGAGATTCATTGCTTACATTGCATTTCTTTTTGTTTTGGTTAACATTCATGTACAACATGTCCACCTCTGATGATTCGTTATTCGTAAGGCATGAATTTACACACATGGACAAAATGCCTTGTATTATTTTATAATCGTTCAGTGTTGCTTCAACTGGTTGCTTTAAGTTTCCACTTTTCTCCAATATGCCTTGGTCAGATTCACTTTCAGACGAATCATCAATATTTATGCATTGCTCATTGTTTAGCAATCTATCAATATTTTTACGTACTGCACTTTTAGAGTCTTCCTCATCAGATAACACTTTGTTACTATTGCTTTCGATAACAACAGTTTCATTGGAACTTCTTGACATTATACGTCTTTTTCTTTGTGTTGGGTTACATACAATTCTTTCCTCATCATCTGAAGAATCTTGACTAGAACTTTTGTTTTTATCTTTGTTATGAACATCATCGCTTTGGAACTCACTAGTACTGGACTCCACATCATCTTTAGAATAAATGGTAGAAAAATAAGGAGAATTGCCAGATTCAATAATTTTCTTGTTACTGTGAACTACCATGTTATTCAATCCTGTTAAATTAGGCTTGTCATCAATTTTGATCAAATTGACTGTACATTGTTGGTTAAGTATATTTTTATATCTTTCCCTGAGAAGTTCATGACTACGGTTATGAACAGCAAGAGCTTTTTTACTTGACCAAACACTATTGCACAACTTACATGATATCATTTTCTTGTAATCCGCCTCCCATGGCATTGGAATTTTACCCTTTCGTCTTGGGGATCTCTTTTTATGTGACTTAGTAGTTTGGAATGATTGTACGGATTCTGAATCACTAGATGAAGACGAATTTAGAAACAGTCTTTTCCGTTTGGACTTTTTCTTTTTAGAGTTACATGGTTCATTTATTATTGGGTTTGTTGATGGATGTGGTTCTATGGTTTCAGGAGCTTGTTGGCTTGAACTGACAGTGTCCTGTTGTGGCTGGATACAGAATACTTCCTGAAGAAATATAAATCATCTATTAGTGTGGTTTGTTACATGTAAGATATGTTAGTTTTATCATAAACATTTTTTGTCAAACTTAGAATGAAAAAGTACTCATTGATGATATTAATAGGCCTTCAAATGGTTCAAGAAATATACCCCTATACAGCAAGTTCTCAAATTTATCTTTTTTGTATATACTACACAGGCTGTACCTTGCTATTTTAGTGCTGAATCGCTATGGGGATTTGAACTCTAGAACTAACTAAGTATAGATTTATATGAGTATTAACACAATGAAGATGAAGTGGAGTATAAAAACATCTGGGACAAGAATAGCTGCTGTAGGCCAGAAGAGCCTTCCTCTATATATTTGTATCAAACCCACGACCTCCGGCATAGCAGTCAGGGCCACTAATCACTAGACCAACAGGCCAGTCAGATATTTTAAACTTTCGTTTACTGGCTAGACCTTAGACTTTAAATGTGCCCTAGCGGTTAGGAGTGTGATGGTGACTGAAATACCTTGCTGATAGTAACATTTCTGACCGGCTGATGTTTTTTTTTTCCGAGTGGGAAATAGAATAAAATAAACTTTATTGTACACCACCAAAAAGGCACCACAAAACTTATCGAATGAGGTATCCCGCTTAAGGGTGGAGCAAGAAGGCGCGTCAGATTTGTACTGTCTAGAACCACAAGTGGGTTTGTATCGGTTAAAATCTGACACACCCTCTCTCTTCACCCTAAAGCCTGAATTCTACGCCATAAAACATCTACCAGAAAATCATACCGGTTACGGCTGTATCTTACGGTTTCGCTGTCATCTCTTTGAGATGCACTACGCGCCGTCGATAACTGAGTCCTAACCGGACGGCGAACTACTCACTGCTTGTGGTCCTTATAAATAATGTACGCCCTAACCACACTCGGTCTTGTTATTCTAATAGGAAGAATTTTTAAGAACGCCTGGATATGGCCTTACTGGTAAATAATTACGTGCTATATACAAGATAAACATGTTGAATGAGGATTTAGTACTTAATTGTTATTAATCGTCTGTACTCTAGCTACGAGTATAACGACGGTATTAAAGGGTACTTACATCTTTCTTTATCACCTTGGTTCTCAAGTCAGTTTGCTTCTCACAGAATGTGGTCTTTATGGTGTGAAACCTGTTCAAGATCTCTTTACACTTCGAACATACTAATTGTGGCAAACCATCAAAGGGCTGAACCTGAAATTAGACGTTTAAAATTATTATTTAAATGGAATATTTACCCAGTTATTTTTCTCAAGCGTAAAAGCAAACAACAAAAATAGAATAGTGGAAAAAAACTTTTTTTTTATGGGGGAACATCATTTCCGCTTTTGGGCGGAGCCGGAGATAGTGTTGAACTTTTACTGACTAAAAACCCACACCTGTTCCTACGTTGCCTTTCCTTACCGGGGCTGAAACTTCCTTTCAGAAACAGAGCCTTGACCCCAATAGGGTTCGACCCTGCTGGGCCCCTATGACTTGCTGACAACTCCTTGAGGCCCGTGTGGAATAATATACGCTGTCGACGTCTTGGACTCTGTCCGGACGGTTTTCGGACGGACCCATAGCTCGCCGTCTAGTCCTTTTAGGATAGCTCACACTAAGACGCAAAACACATAAAAGCTACCTACATAAATCAGTAAATTAATTTATAACATCTTGCAACATTCGAATTTATATTAGATACTTCTATAATGCGATTTAGTAAAGTTCGTATCTTAAAAAGCGAGTTTTGCGTCGCGACGCGTTGCATCTCTGTGTGAGTTGACCTTTAAAGGAATATAGTCAACCTAAGACAAAGCAATATTAATAAAATAGACATAAGGGTCCTTACGTCAATATCAAAACAATATTTAATTTGCTGCTGCACACTCGGCACTATCTGGTACTGGCCTAAATCTTCAAGGCATAACCGGCATGTGACAAACAGCTTTGGGTCAACTTGTATTTCATCCATGGTTACGTGATCCTGCAAACAAAATCAATACCGAGATTGAGTATGTAATTATAGTTTATTTATTTACTTATATACAAGATCTTGTACAACATTAGAGAGGAGATCCAAGGCATCGTGGTTACAAGGAAAAACTTACAAACAAATAATAATTTACATTTAATAAGACGATAATAATCTAAAAACTAAAATCCGACTACGAAAAAAACACGACGCTGAAAAGGTATGAAACCAGTTTTTCAGGATGCTGAAATAAACAAGGTCACTGTAAAAACAATACCAGACTAAAAAAAGCCTCCAAAGATATCCCTTTCCATTGCCCTTTGAGTGACTTTAAGCCTTCTGATGAGGCCCTTTGTAAGCCACCACGTTTTGGAGCCATATGTCATCACTGGTAATGGCAACACGCACTGGTCTTAGACTTTCATCTTGAGACACCGTGGTATATTGGACGAGACGAAACCACATAGCTTCCCGAACGCTACCCAGCCGCGTCGGATTCGACGATTGACCTCTTTTTCGAAGATAGACCTACCCAACCGGACCGACTGTCCCAGGTACACGTAGTCGTTCACAACTTCGAGTGTAGAGTCTCCGATCTTGATAGAAGTGAGTGCTGCATGGATGCTTACCATGACTTTGGTTTTGTCCATGTTCATTTTAAGTCCCACTCTTTCGGAAACTCTACTAAGGTCTCCGAGCATTGTACTGAGCTCCTACATAGTCTCAGCCATGACTACTGTATCATCGGCAAACCGAAGGTGAGTGATGTAGGTACTCGCCATTGACATTAATTCCTAGACCTCTCCATTCCAGAACCTTGAAAACATCCTACAATGTGGCCCTGAACAGTTTTTGAGAAATAACGTCTCCCTGCGTCACACTCCGCTGCAAGAGGATAGGTTTCGATTTTCGGGGTCTGATCCTGAAGTCGAACTGACACGGATTTTGTATAAACACTTCAGCACTTTAATTTTCCGACAGTCAATCTGGCATCGTTGGAGAGACTGCAGTACAGCCCAAGTTTCGATCGAATCAAGGGCTTTCTCGTATCCCACAACCGCTAAGCAAAGAGACTGATTATACTCCTCAGTCTTCTGTATAACCTGCCGTAGGCTTGTTCGGGAGGCTGGAAGTCTTCGAACCTGTGCGCAAGATGGTTCGTGATAACTTTGGACAACAGCTTGTAGACATGGCCAGTGCCGTAAATAGGGCGGTGCCAGCGGTGCCCAGGCACAGGGCGCAGTCCCCGAAGGGTCGCAAAAATTATATACCCGGTGCCCAGGCACAGGGCGCAGTCCCCGAAGGGTCGCAAAAATTATATACCTAGTCCTTTTTGTTTGTATTGTACTTTTTCTAGGGGCCCAGTTATCGTAGCACGCACCAGGCGCATAAAAGGCTGGTTACGGTACTGGACATGGCTCAGAAGTGAGATGGGCCTGTAATTCTTAAACAGGGTATTGTCGCCCTTTTTAAAGAAGAGTACCACTACCACTACACCTCTGCTCCATGCCTGTGACGTTTTTTCCTGAAGTTTGAAGGAATCGAACAACTTCTGAAGGGCCTTTAGGACCGGTTATCCACCCGCCTTTAATTCATGAATCCCCAAGCGACCACCGGTGGCCGCGCATCTATTTTCTTACTATTGTGTCTCTAATTGACGGTATCTGAAGGGTTAAGAGCTTGGCAGTAATTCCGTCCTCACCCGACGCCTTGTTGTTCTTCAACTGCTTGAGAGCCATCCTAATCTCATACAGGCTGACGTCAGGGATATTTTCGGTTTAGTGTAGAGTCGTTTGCTAGATTTGCTTCTCCGAAATAGATAAAACGATTTTGACGGGACTCTCACTAACAGGCTGCTTAGATAAGTTATGATATGAGAAGTATTGCTACACGATTGCCTAAAAGTAACCTCTTCGAAGTTTCCAAAACGTTTTGTTCGTATGGGGATGTCGGTACATCCCTCCCCTTCGGAGATCGGAGATCGATGGTTCTTGATGCCTCTTGATGCGTGCCAGGCCAGTAGTAGGTTGGTTCCACTGGGTCGGAACCGATGCCTCTAATAAATTATGGCTTGATGCCATAATTTATTAGAGGCATCGGTTCGGCATCGGTTAGAGGCATCCCAGGATGCCAGAAACACTTTAAAATGCGTCCTAGTATCGATCCCAGCTGAATACCGCACGACGGAATATCACTCGCCGTTTTCACACTCCCTGGTTACCAGAATAGATGATAAACCTGTCGGTCAGGTAGGCCTCGGTTACACGACGGAGGTTGGTTGGCACCCGATGATACCAGAGTATATCCCTAATCCAACTCTAGAGTAGGGTATAGAGCGCGTTGGAGATGTCTAAAGTTACCATCAAGACTACGCCATCTCACGAGGAGAGGGCCCGCACGCATATGATGGCTTTCACCGCAGAGCACCCTCCGCGAAAAACGAACTAGCTGTCAAGATCTGAGCCCATCGGTATTAGCTGCACGGCGAGGCTGCTCGCAATTATTCTTTCAAAGAGCTTACCCACCTCGTTGAGCAGTACGACGGGCCGGTATGCAGACGGAGAGGTGCTCCGGTTTTCTGATTAGAACAAGTTTCCCGTCTCCCAACTAAGTGGGAATTGGCCCTTTTGCTGGCCTAATTCAAGCCATTTGCCGCATACACATGCTAAAGAGCTCTTAGTCGAGGTTCGAGAGCCTCAATGACCAGGCCCCAAGCTTTCTCAGTGAAGCAGTCGGGTCCTGGGGTAGTATTTTGGGCTCAATGTAACCTTCGCACCGCCTCTCATCTCCACCTTTGTTCAAGTCTTGAGCATTATCATTGTCGTCGCCGTAGTTGTCCACGTCACGCAGGGAACAGAGCGCTCACCACACCCTCCACAAACTGGGGTCCCATCCAGCGGGCATTGTACGCATTGCGCAAAGCCGCAATCTGCAGCGACCACCAGTACACCTAACGCCGGGCACGTCCAGGCCAAATTCAGGCCACTGGCACGTCTCAGTCTTGCGTCCTACAACCACTCCGCTCTGGTGTTGATGTCGACAGGCCGGTCCGATGCTTGCACCCTTTGCAGCATCCAGATCGCAGCTCCTGTTCCAGTTGCTTTTGCAGTCACCCGGGGACATATTAATTGCATGGCGGCGCCTTTAAAATAGACGTTTCTGCCACTCCAGGCCCTATGATTTTGTACGATGTATGATATAAATAATATAAATTCATGATATACGTCCTACTTGCCTGATTTTTATGCAGAATCAGGTCCTAGACTAGAAGAAAGAAGACACTAACGGCATAGATATTCTAGGAGACCAAAAGGAATGAATTAAAAAATCATCAAGATAATACTTATTGATTCTGGTTTCTTCATATCTTCATAACTTTATTCAGACAGACATTTCAGTTTTGCTGTCATACAATAAAATGATGAAATGGCTATAGCCCTTTAATTAACATAGGTTTTAAAGTGCTACAAGGGTGGGGACGATGTCGACATTTTTGTGCATTGTTCTTTAATGGTTTTTTTTTGTGAGAAATATCATGAACACACACCAGAAATTGTATGACATAAAAGCTGGCGTACCTCAGGGGCACAGTCTTAGTCCCAACGTAAAACGCTTTATCTATTATATATATATTATACACAACACTGATGATAAAGCTACTCTACCATCTTCGCTGATGAGCTGCTCTGTAAAACAACAGGATCACTCAAATAGCAAAACGAAAGCTACAAAGTCACTTCAATAAAATCAACAAGTGGATGTCAGAATGCAAAATAAAAGCTAGCTCGAACAAATCGACCCACGCCCACGTGACATTCACAGTAAGAAATAATTGCCCAGCTATTAAACTTTGTGAAAATGTGAAAATAATTATAGTATCAGTAGGACAAGCATGTGAAAGTATCCACATGGCGTAAGTAACGGCTAAGTAACTTGGCATAAATCTTGATAGGAAGAAAGGAGCATGTGAAAGTATCCACATGGCGTAACAACTGATTAACTTGGCATAAATCTTGATAGAAAATAATCATAGAGATACACTTCGAAAAATGAGCCAGGTCTTAGCAGGAACATCACAAACAGTACTAAAACTTGTCTGAGTAGGCTGGTACGATGTTGAATTGTGGGTCTCAGTCAAGAATTCAAATGTGGAAATTCTTCAGCGATTTAACCTCTGAACTACATGAGAATCTACAATTGGAAGCATAAAGTAGGAAATAGAATGCAGAGCAGTCATACAAAGACCGAGTAATGATACATACATAGTAATACATTAACCTTAGTCGCAGTATTAAATGATCCAGCAACAATAAATGGCTAAAATGCCATCAGATTTGTGATTTTGTGTTATAGAGCAGAGTAAGAATAATATTGAGAAGGCAGATTCTTTGCTGGAAAAAAACAGCTCATGGTTTGTCCAACCGATTAAGATCAAGAAGAAAGAGAAAAAACAAAAGAAAGCTGTAAGAAATTGTTTGTATTTATAAAGAAGTTTAAAGAAGTTTTCTTCTCTGCTTATTATATCCTCCTTTTGCTGTGCCCGACAGGACCATGATTGTTTCTTTGGACATGTTTATCACCTAAGCCCATATTGTGGAATGCAATAAAGAATTGAGTATAATTATAATATATTCCACAACAATCACACAACGCCATCTAGTCCCAAGCTAAGCAAAGCTTGTGTTATGGGTACTAGTCAACTGATAAACATACTTATATATTTCTAAATACATACATACCATAGATAAATTTCACCCAGACACAGAACAAATGATCATGCTCATCACAAAAACATTTGTCCTGTATGGGAATCGAACCTACGACCTCCGGCATGGCAGTCAGGGCCACTAACCACTAGACCAACAGACTAGTCAAGTATTGCATATTACATTTGTCTATTTCAGAGTGGAGAAAAGGTTCTCTGATTTAAAATCAGGTCAACAAGAATCCTACTTTTGGGTTATTAGACTTCATGATAACTCTGCTGAGTATTGCCAAAGAACTATACAATAGTGTTCTAAAGGATCATAAATGCATAATATACCTATAATACCTATGTTAAAAATTGTATCTTTAACCTTTTCTAAAGCAAGTATCAAACTTATTTCTCTTTTTTTAGAAACGGCAGGTAGTAATAAGTTTTTTATGCAAAATGTTTGTCAATAAATTGCAAGAAGCATTTTACGTCTACTACTTGCTTATTAAAAATGATATTTAAAACTTTGTTTATACTTTTTTAGAACTTGAAAACCTTTCATTGCTGTTCATTCTAATTTGACTTTTACATGTAACTAGCAGCCCGCCCCGGCTTCGCACGGGCAATAAATATAACCTATGTTACTCAGGGTGGTAGCTTCCCAATGCTGAAAGAAATTTTGAAATTGGCAGAGTAGTTTTAAGTTTATTAATTACAAACTTATACACAAAAATATATAGTTTTTTGTTAGTAAGTTTGCTCTGTAAAATGCCTTGGATTTCCTGATTTATGTTGTGCACGTATATATTTGTAAATAAATATGTTAAGAACTTATATTCTTTAGTCCTTTAATGATTGTTGTGTCCTCTGCAAACAAAACGAAATCACCTTAGAGTATGTTATGGTTTTTATTTTTCTATGCTATGTCATGGCAGAATAAACATTGGAGTCTGAGATATTATAACATGAGGACATACGTGAAACCTACCAAAACTTTATATAAATACAATCGAATTTCCCGCGGAAATATTATTCAAATTAACATGGATCCCAGGTTCAAATGAATAACAGCTGTCATCTTTTATGGTCCTTTAACCCCAGACCAACTCACCATACAACTCTTATTTATTAAAATCACCAAAACAGTCTAGTTACACTAAAACAAGATGATAGAAAGCCAAAGACCGCTAGTTTTTGTACTTACCCACTAAACGAATAACAAAAGAAGTTCTGTTTAGCAAAATATAACACGTTGCTGAAGAAATTAAATCTCGACATACGAATGGTTTAACAGTAACTGAAATAAAGTAACAACATCGCACATTCGCAATAGGCACTAAAAAAATATGAAACAAGGTTATGTTGTTCAAAAATCACAAAACTATAGCAATTTCACTTCACGACGCGACGTCACTTTTGGGTTTTTCGCTTTCACCCAATCATATCGTCAACAATTCGTCAAGATATGGAATCCTACTGACTGATATAATTTCAAACAGGAAATAGTCATGTCCTTGGCACGACATCTGTTGCCGGATAGCTAAACTACATCAATAGCTCCACTCTGCCATCTTGTGGAGTATAGCAGATGTGATTATTTGACATATCGAGCAGTGTTTTGCAAGCACTTAGTATCAGAAAATTCAACAAGATGGAGCTAACTAAAAATAAATTAATATAACCAAAAGAATAATTTGGGCGGTTATCACTATGCCATGCACATGCACCCCGCAGCGTAGTGCGTGAATGCGTGTCTTAACGTTGCTTGTAAGTATGTATCTCCATTTGTGTAGAAAACAAGCATAGTACAACTCACCGAAACTGCATCCACGCACATTCATGCAAATCATTCACCTACTTACGGAGAAACACGCACTCACGCGCGTGAGTGACAGGGTGACACGCAAGCTATGCCACACTGAGTCTCGTAGTGCCGTGCGTGATTTTGTATGAAATGAAGGCATGCCTGCGTGAATTTATAAAACGCACCAACACGCGTGAGTGAGTAAAAAAACCCGCACGATGATGCAGATCTGCAATCCTGCAAAACGCGCGTAGGTGCGTTGACACGCAACGTGCAGCGTGATGCGTGGCATTCTGATAACCGCCTTACAGAAAACCACTGTAGTCTCTCTTGTCATTTGTAGTTGCCAAACCTACTGATGATTCCAACTATAGGTAGTGCTTATACGAAAAGCTACGTGCACTAGTGTCGCCGTCTTGTCACTAGATGGCGCTGAACTCAACATTTGTAGCATGTAAACAATAAGGACCGATTGAAAATTCAATTTCGACTTCAGTCAGTTTCGGCCAAGTAAATCAGTTTCGACTGGAATTTCGTTTTCTGCCAAAATGAGACCATTTCAGTTTCATCTACTGAGCAAGCCCCCTAAAGTTTGCGGAGGGTTGTCCCGTACACCTTGTATATTGTTACGTACGTGGGTAACCAAATGCCGATTTACCAATAGGGAACTTTATTTACCACAAACAATAAATAATTAGTCCAGTCAACAATAATCCAAATCACAATTAACACTAGAGTACCGTTACACTATCACTTGGGTCATTAGATAAAATCACTTCCCACACTTAGGTAGATCGCTCTTATTCGCAGTCGAAATCAGAACTGACTCGCTTCCGGTTGGGGGGCAAGGGGAATTCTAGATACGGACATCTCAAGATAAATCCAGAACAATAGAGTCGCGTCGCTTGGCCATAAATCATTTTTATTGCTCCACATACCGAGAGTCAATTTCATGCGAATTTCGACTCTATTGTTAGGTCTTAAGGTACCATTCCTTTTATCTACCTACATACTTACCAAATAATGATAGTAGTAGGTACTACCTACTTATGAAGGATTGTTCCAGATCTTGCCAAGCTAGGTAGGTACTTTTGTTCTAGAGCTTTCGAACAGCAATGTGTTTTAATTATTCGTTGCTACTCTTTATTTTGTCGGAGATATGACGTGTTGAAGTTTAACGGTGTAACAATATTATATATTTATATTATTAATGGAAAAGTGTGTGTGTCTGTTTGACCATCTTTCACAGCAAAACGGAGCGACGAATTGACGTGATTTTTTAAGTGAAGATAGTTGAAGAGTGACATGGGCAACTTTTTGTCCCTTTCTAACTTCCCTAAAATGGGAGGTGGAAGTTTGTATGGAGCATTCCACAATTTTCAAGGTAGAAAGCTAAAACTTGGTATGCGCATATTTGTGACTAACAAAAAAATCGTGCATCATTTTTTTTGGAAATCTGCCCCCAACTCCTTAAAAGAGGGGGTGAAATTTTATAAGTGACTTTTCGCAGTTTTCAAGGTAGGAACTGTAGGAAGTTAAAAAACGGTACACAGACTCTTTGTTACCAAAGAAAAATACGGGCTTTTTTTGGTAATCTTCGCCCGGCCCCTAAAATAGGGGATGGAAATTTGTGTGAGACTTTCTGCAAAATTAGTACAGGTTTTATGATTTGGTATCATAGAACATGTACTAATTTTGAGAATAATAAAATAATTTAATTAAAACAAGTTAAATAAAACAATATTAAAACATTAAATCTAACCATAAATCAATCAGTTTTTGAGAAAAAATCAACATTCGAAACATAAATAAGTGTTACTCATATGGATTCTGATAGATGGCGCCGATAGGTTTCTGAAACACGTTTACAATGTGTGGTCAATATCTGTGCTTCACACTATAGTGCATACGGTACGGTACGGTATTTGACTATTGATTTGCTTTCGATTTTTAGCTATTCGTGTATAGCTTTGCGATTTGGTATTGTTGTTTCAAACAAATGTTTGAAAAAAAAAACTCGGTTTTGGGTTCGGTTTTACTAAGCCTCCCGTCATGCGTATGCGAAATTTGGACGCTCCGAGATTATGTAATGAGATGATACTTCGTGTCACATATCTTGGCCGCAATATCATTAGCGCCACTATTTTAACCGGCGTAGGAAAAGGCGAAAATGTAATGATCCCTCGAATCCCAATAATGCCCTTGTGGGAATCTCTCGTTTGCTTTTAAAAGGCTACAATTTCCTCTTAAGCTTAGTTCCACTATGACCATTAATAAAGTGTAACAACAAAAAAAAAATATGGCTGGGGTGAACTTAGAAACGTGCTTTTTCCATGGACATTGTATATAACATGTTTGCGTGTGTCCAATGCCAGAATCTTTACATTCTATGCAAAAATGGAAATACATATAAAATGAACTAAAGTAGCGTAAAATAATATTCAGTTCCGAGTTCTCTTCTGTGTTCTGAATCAGGAAAGAGGAGCCGTGTTACCGTGAACTGAACGCGAGCGAAGCCGCGGGCAAAAGCTAGTAATATTATAAAGTTAGATTACGTTAGTTTAGTTTCCGGAGGGCACGGTGGAGCATACGGTGGAGGTGTACCTTGCTTGGGCGGAGCATCGTTGTATTCTAGTGAGGGTGATCAGCAGCAACCTCTCACGCCGGCCCTCGGTAAGAATAGCAAGCTGTCGCCTCCTTCTGCAAAATAGTAAGGCTGCGCAAGAGGTGGCCACACGCGTGCGGGAACGGCCTTCCTTACATCCCAGCCACCGAGATTCCGACACCGAAAGCGTGGGCTTGCAAGCAAAGTGAAGCAGGCCGTGGGGCCATCTAGTAACCGTTCAGACCGAGCTCGAGTCAGCGACGTGCGTAGTGTTAGCGCGTCTTGAGGATAATATGTCAAAACTGTAGGAGCTCAGTAGGGGTGAAGCCTGCTGAGCCCACGGGTTGCAAAGAGAACCCCATCACCCTGAAACGAAAGCAAAGAAGGAACAGGAATGGGTTTTAGTCAGTAAAAGTCTGACATCTCCACACCTCCCGTTCCACCCAAGAGCGAGAGTTGTCATTGGATGATATTCATAGCTCCAAACTGGTGACCCTCAATAAAGAACGTCAGCGCAGCCTTCATGCAGCTACTAATTCTTGCCATCATCATCACTTCCTCAAGCTTTCGAGCAGCACGACTATAAAGGGTATCCTAAACACCAGCATGCCTACCTGTTCATACCTAGTCATCACTCTTCAGCCTAATCAGTGCCTCACCTTGGTTCAGCCGTAAGTCTCCTCTTTCAGGCGTGGCTGGAAAGACCTCACGGCGTTCTTACCTTCCGCATGACGCAGGTCCTCACCGGACATGGAAAGTTCGGGAGGTTTCTGCAACGGATTCAAGCGGAAGAGACGCCCGGGTGTCGCCACTGTGCGGAACGCCCGGAGGACACGGTGGAGCACACAGTCGAGGTGTGCCCTGCTTGGGCGAAGCATCGCCGTGCCCTCGTGGGGGTGATCGGCGGCGGAGGCCTCTCGCGCCAAGCCTTGGTTGAGGCCATGGTACGGAGCGAGGAGGAGTGGCAGGGGGTCACCTCTTTCTGCGAAGTAGTGATGTTAGCAAAGGAGGAGGCCGACCGCATCAGGCAACAGCGCTTTCGCCGCCGCCGCCGCGGGGTTCCGATCCCGATTTCCGGCCACCGTAGACGCTGGCTCGCGGATGGCGACTCATGGGTAGCTCGCTATCCAACCGTCCGGTAACTGTCCGGACCGAGCCCAAGACGTCGACGGCGCGCACTGTTCCCGCGCGCCTCAAGGAGTTGTCAGCAACAGGTGGGGCCCAGCTGGGACGAAGCCTACTAGGGCCAGGGTTATCCGAAAGGAAGCTCGAGCCCCGGTATGAAGAAGCTAGAAGGAACGGGGTGGGTTTTAAGTCAGTAAGGGCGGGTTGTTTCAGCCATACTTAACTCATGAGTAACAGTAAAAAATGGCGCTAACGTACTTTAAACCAAAAAATGGGTTGTTTCAAAAAATGGCGGCCCAAAAATACGTTAAAAAGTTACTATTACCATTACTGATGCACTAGCCACTAGTTAACGTCATTTTACGCTATGTTTGTTGTCGTTTTCAAGTAGTTCCGTTCAACAATATGGACTCTTTTGTATTAAATTCGTTTTTATTCGACAATAGTTCATCTGATGATGATACAAACTAAAAGAAAAAAGTATTTAAAACGCGTATATATAACGTATATCTATGGGATGAATGAGCACGCCACAATTATGGCGGTAAGTCCCCTCTTTGAGGCGTGGCTGGAAAGACCTCAGGGCGTCCTTACCTTCCGCATGACGCAGGTTCTCACCGGACATGGCAAGCTCGAGAGGTTCCTGCACCGGATTCAAGCGGAAGAGAAGCCCGAATGTCGCCACTGTGCAGAACGCCCGGAGGACACTGTGGAGCATACAGTCGAGGTATGCCCTGCTTGGGCGGAGCATCGCCGTGCCCTCGTGGGGGCGATAGGCGGCGTAGACCTCTCGCGATGGGCCTTGGTTGAGGTCATGGTCCGAAGCGAGAAGGAATGGCAGGCGGTCGCCTCATTCTGCGAAGCAGTAATGCTAGCAAAGGAGGAGGCCGACCGCATCAGGCAGCGGCGCCCTCGTCACCGCCGCTGGGATTCCGATCTCGATTTCCGGCCACCGTAGACGCGGGCTCGCGGACGGCGAGACATGGGTAGCTCGCTGTCCGACCGTCCGGTAACTGTCCGGACCGAGCCCAAGACGTCGACCGCGCGCACTGTTCCGCGCCTACTGAGGCCAGGGTTATTCGAAAGGAAACTCGAGCCCCGTTATGAAGAGACTAGAAAGAACGGGGTGGGTTTTTAGCCAATAAGAGTCTGACACTATTTCCCGCTCCACCTTAGAGCGGGGGTTGTCATTGGATGATTTTTGCTCACAGGCTCCGGGCGGCAGGTCTTTTCGAGGCCCTTTGTCCTCGGGAAAAGTACCTATGTGATGCGAAAGTAGGTCTGGTTTGTTGGTAGGTACCTATTCGTTATGTTTCACGTGAAATGCTAAAGTTATACAAATAAATAAAATTTGAGGTTTAAAATATTTTTACTTACATTGAAAGATTTACAAAATTAACAAATACAGGGATGATAAATTTTAAAATTGATGTTTGCGATGTGTTTTTTAAAATTTGCTTGACGCGAAGCCCCTGCAAGAGCGAGGCCCCGGGCGATTGCTCTGTGGCCGCCGGTGTGACCCCCTAAGGCCGCCGGTGTCCTTATACTTTTCAAGTAGTGCTTGGAAGCGCTGTTTTTCCAGTAGTGTGAAATTTACAGCACGTTCTCTGTAAAAATAAAACACCACTTGAACCCAAAAAATTGAGAAATACCGTTGCCTATCTTAAAGTTTAAAAAATATTATCGTGTTATTATATTGTTGGTACTTACTTTGGTGTAAACGTATCCATTTTATATTTTCTTTAATTTTAATGAATAACCGAATATAATATGCTAGTCAATAATGTCACTTTGATGTTGTCGTTTTGAACCGACAGATCAAATTATGACATAAACGATGCAATTTTGCCATACTCAAAAAATCTCCCGACCATTTTTATTGGGAAAATGTGTTGCTTTCTACTGGCAACCCGATTAACTTTGACTGTGTGTTTGAAACAACGCTCTAAATTTGACGAACGTAAAACCTCTCACGTAATAGTAACTTTTGACTGTTCGTATGTAACGTTAACCGACCTTTTGAAACAACCCACCCTAAGAGTCTGACACTATTTCCACCCAAGAGCGGGGGTCGTCATTGGATGATTTTTGCCCAACGTAAAAAAAAACCTTGGCTCAGCACACCGCAACTTCGGCCAGTCACATGAAGAGCCATCTCTCTCCTGATCGACGCCAGCAGTCAAGCCCTACGTCGCACAGCACTGCTTCGACTCGCTGGAGCCAGCAGCACTACTCTGAGTCACTGGAGCCTGCAGCATTTTCCCGACTCACTGGGATAGCAACACCCCGACACACTGGGGCATCACCACATACAGTTCTGACTCACCGAGAACTATACGGCATTCGGTTCCGACTCACTGGAACCAACCTACCACTGACCTGGCACGTAACACGAAGCATCAAGAACCTCCAATCTCTAGAAGGGAGTAATGTAGCGACATCTATGGCCCCACATAAGAACTAATCTTATATCGCGCAATCAAAGTTCTCCGTGCGATTTGAATATATACGACAGCCCGAAATCATCTATCGGGCAGTTGCCCACCAGACCATAACACCTGTTTCTCCCTTTGGAGGATCCTCCTTTTTCAAAGGAGGTATGTGGGACTTTACTCTCTGTTCTGCATACCTCCAAACGCGCATCGTTTGTAGGTCGGGATGTAAACCTGTATGACTTTCAGCGAATATCTTAATGATAAACCCAACACCACCCTGGGACTGCTGGTCAACCTCCCGGAAATAACGCAGGTTACCGGATTTGAGAATTACCGTGTTCTCTTCCTATCTTCTGACTTCAGATAACCTCATAACAATCCATCGTAACCTGCTACATTCTTCCTCCAGATCGGTCATCTTCTCGTCGGACCTCGTTTTACGCGTGTTATACAACGTGTAACGTTAAATGCGCAAAACCTGAAAACGGTTTGATCAGAATAAGGAGCAGACTCAATTAAACCGCTTTTTAATATAGATTACATTTTTCAAAAAAATCTTCATTAAAAATGTTGCCCTGTCTATTTATTTATAGATCACGCCATTACATGCGCAAACCCGCCCAATTAGGTAAACAAACACAAATGTTTGTAGTCCAATCAAATTTTCTCATACGCGGGATAATAAAACTTCTATCAGTGCAGATACGAATTTTAAATAAACTAAAAGTGCACATAAAACCTTTAAAATGTTTTCTTCTTTTTTTTCTCACAGAATTTGGTCAATTAAATTAAAAATCATCTGGGGTGTCTGAGGTTTTGCGTATTTAATTTTACACGTTGTATGTTGCCAGATCTAGTCATTGTATTCTGTAGGAGTATCCGAATCACATCTAGAGATTCTTTACACTCCTTGCCTCGCCGTAACCTTAACTGCTACCGGAGTCAAGGGTAGACGGACTGCCGGGCACTAGAGGACAATTTTTGGTTCTGCTTATCATTAGGGTGAAATTTGCCATAATCGCTACGTTTGGGATGCGGGTTGGTGATCGCAGTGTAGTTGTTAATGCTGCTGCCCATTCTCTGGCGTGTCCTTTAGTCGCCTTTTACGTCACCCACGGGAAGAGATGGGATGGTTTTTTTCTTTACGACCGGACACCATACGGAGCTTACGTCTAGACACCATAAAGAGCTAGCGAAAATAGTCACCATCAAACAGATACAACGTGAACAGCTACTACCGAGAGTTATATTGATGTTGAATAGGTAGAGACACCTAGTACGACTAGCAAGTCAATGGTGGCAGCAATAAAGAGACTCATTGATTGAAACGACCCTCCCATCTCCCCCTCTGGAGGAAAGCAAGGAAAGACCCCTTCTCCTTAAGCATCCAAATAATAAGAAAGGAACTGATCTTGCCACTGCTGCTTCCGTCAAGACACAGTGCCAAAAATCAGCAAATATCGCCCCAAAGCAGCCCTGACCGATCAATGATGCAAACGCTGCTCCCATCCAGTAGCTATAACGCAAACCATTGATCTCGAGCGGTCCATCAGAAGAGTCATCAGCATCAACATTTCAGTTGAAAGACGTCCACTGTACCCTCAGAAGCAACCTTCTCGAAGTGTCACTACAATAACCGGCCAGTTCTGTGCGTCTTGCATAAATCGCTTTGCCCTTACCGGGTCATCGGTACACCTCATTGGAGGACTTCCAACGCTGTGTTTTCAGGTACTCGATAGGCACTCCAGAAAATTAAGTCCCCATCGACTATCTGTACCGCGAGCAATATTCTCTGTCCACTGCCAATTAAGTTTGGCGATTCTTCAGATTATGTCGGTAACTTTGGTTGTCCTCCTGAGGATATCTTTTGATTCGATCACGTAAGGAAACTTCAAGTAAAACTATTTGCTTTGCCTTTTGAGTGACCAACAGGCCAGTCAGTAAAAGAAAGCTTAATATTTTGGTTAGTACGTCAATTCACCTCTAACCTCCATGACATCTTAATACTCACTACCACTAACGATATCGCCGATATTATTTTCCTCATTATTTGGCTATATTTCGATATCTTAATTGTATATTTATAATTTGCATAAAACACTAAATAAAAGAATATATAAATCGATGATGACACAAAAATCATAACACCAATAAACGTGACTACTCGTAACCGACAGTTTTTAGGCCTTTACCATAACCGTTTAACCCTTCAGATACCGTCAATTAGAGACACAATAGTAAGACAATAGATGCGCGGCCACCGGTGGTCGCTTGGGGATTCATGAATTAAGACGCCAGTTTCGGTCGAGCCGGTATTCGGATACCAAAATCTCAGCCGAAACGAAACCTTCGGCCGGTGCGGTATCTAATAATAATATTACTGTGATCGTAACTTGTAAACAGCATCCTCTGTTGTCAAGTTATGGGTAACTTATTTTTACAACAGATGGCGCTTCTTTCAATGCAGAACTTTCGTAGAATTAACAAAACATTAGATTGATTTCAATGATTGTGTTTGCATTGTTTAACGTGCAAGTAAAATGATAATTATGCATAATAAGCACTTACGCACAACTGTTGAATTTTGTTTTGTTAAACGACGAATCTTGTTCAGGTTGTCACATTCACTCTTTTTAATTAATATTTTTCACTCTTGACTTCTCTCACCAGTTTTAACAGAATACTTAAATATATTCTGACTTAGAATATGAATCGAATACAACCATTCGCTCTCACTAATTAGGCTCTGGTAACAGTACAACCTGGAACTTGTAGTCGACAATCTGCTGCTCTCTTGCTCTTCTTAGTACTGATGAACAAGTAACGCTTGGATATAATAATAACTTACTAAACCGGAAACTACTAGCGCCCCGGCAATAAATACAAGATAAGGCGTATCATTGTTCTAGAACATTCTACATTAGTCGCAATTTATGCCATCTAGCGGGCAATAGCTATAACTCTATCAAAATTGCCTCTGTTCTTAGATGTGAGGATAGTTTTTGATATTTTCGATAGATGGAATTAAAGTAGATTACGATTTATTAGCTGTATTATTATATTAATCAAAGTAATAATATGATTATATTTCTAAAGTCGTGTTACAGTGTAAGTAAACTCCTCCGAAACGGCTTGATCGATTTCAGGAAATTTTTGGGTCTTTTTTTTAGGTGGGAATCCATCCATTAATTTTTCAGCTAGAGCTCTAGGGTGGAAGGGACAGTTCCGACTTTTACAGATTAAAAAAACTCATCCCTATGTTCCTTTTTTTCCTTCGTTCCAGGGCCCCCTGGGTTCCCTTTTGCACAACTGATGGCCCCAGTAGTATCTTATCTTATCTTGGTGAGGGGCCGAGAAACAACTCGGACACTTCGACCCATATGGATCTTTTGTGGTCCCCTAGATAGATTACTCCTCCCCAACCTCGCTGAAAATCTCCTTCATAAGTTTCACAACGAGATGCGGGGATAAGAACCTGTAATCCTCTGGTCTTGGATATCCTACTCCTAGAAGACTCATTCGCTTATTAGCCAAAGCATCGCACGTGCACAGCAGGTGCTTCATTCGTTCTGTATGTTCCTCACACAACCTGCACATGGGAGTCGCGGCTAGACCCATTTTCATGAGCATTTCGTTGGTTCCAAAGTGCCCTGTAAAGGCACCCATCAGGTAGCGGATTTGCCCCCTGCTCATATTCCAGATACATTCCCGTGCCTTGAATATGATGATCTGCAAACTCCCTGAATGCGGCCTTCACGAGGCACGTCGAGATGCCTACACATGGTTCTGGTCCCACAAAGTCATTTGCTGAGCCCTCTCTTGCCAGCTCATCCGCCATTTCATTACCCACATCAACCCTGGGATCCACATCAACTTTACCCTGTTACGCCTCCCAAGCCTGTTCAGGGCCCGGATAGCGTCCAGAATAAGTTTGGAGTCCACCTTGTAGGACGCCATGGCCTTGATTGCAGCTTGACTGTCACTTAGAATATAAATGGATTTACCTTTGGTTTGTCTTTCTATATTCTCTTGAGCACAGGTTATTATGGCATATGTTTCAGCTTGGAATACTGTTGCCATCTTCCCTAAGCTTCTACTTCATTTGTAGCCTTTTGCGTATATTCCCGCTCCTGTACCGGATTCCATTTTGGATCTATCAGTGTACCATACCAGACTATCTTTTTCTGGTGGTTCGAGTCCCTTAGTCCAGTCCTCGATTGTTGGGATCTGGACCTTTCGAATACAAACATGGTTTGCATTTTATCAGATATCATGCTTGTTACCCGATCCAGGCCCCAGTAGTAGGTCGTAGGCTACTTTTTTTACACCACCTCCCATTTTTGTTCAAAATTAATTTAAGTATATTGCAGAACAACGTTTACCGGATCAGCTATGGAGATGATAACTTAGCATCCTGATCGTCATCAGCCTATAGGTATAGGTAACTGGGTAGGTACGTTTTCTTGTTTTTTGTTTGTTTTGTTTGCTTTAAAACAGGGTTTAAAGAAAAATTATTAGTGAAAACCTAAACAGTTCCAGGTTCATGAGGGCGTAACCTAGTATATTATTATTAAGAAGAAGCGGAAGTAAAGCAATAATTTTGTCTGCCCCTGCGTAAATTGAGAGCTGCAGGTGGCTGCAGAGGCGTCAAAGACTATTATTATTTGGGCCGACGCAGGCGGCCGCGCGGTCCCATACAAAAGCAGTGTTTCTTTCAGGCAAAATTCTCCAGGTTAAGTGATCTTTGGGGTGTAAATAAAGGGAACAAAGCAATATCGACGATGAAGTGACAAGAACCTTTATCTACCAGAACATAATTTTGTTATTGTGTTAGTTCACTAGGTGATCTCGTCAGCAAATTGGATGCATACTTGCTTAATAGTTATTGTCAGTTATAGTCAACTCGTTAAAAAATAAGATATAAAATTAGCTGCTTTTGCCAGCTCACGCAAACGATTATTTAAAGTCTATTTACGTAAAAAAAAAAAAATCCCAAAAATGTCACTTAGGAGTTCTTGTCACTTCATCGTCGATATATAAAATCAATTCCGAATTTTATTATTTTAATGAATAAAAGATTATATAAGCTGAACCAAAATTGTCAAAGCATCATTGTAAAAAGCCACGAATAATAATATTCTTAACAAAAATCTTATTCTACGTGGCTTTTTTCTTGCGTACAAATCAAAAACTTTTTCTAGAAATTCTTCTTCTGTCCCTTGATCATTGAATCATCATACAATGCATCAGTTTCAGGTAGTAAGGTAGTACATATTCTGTTTCTTGAATTAGTATTCTGTTCATAGTAATAAACGATCTTTCAATGGAGGCAGTGGTTACGGGAATGCCAAGAAGGATTTCACAAAGCTTTTGTAATTCGCAGTACCTTACGACCTATGTCTGTTTCCTTTGATTATATAATCAAAGTCTGCTTCGAAGATTTTTGCGATTGGATTTACACCTGTCTACTTGTAGGTACATTCCGCTTTCTAGCATAGACTTCCGAATTGAGTTCCAAACGCCCCGTGAGAGCAGTAAGGCTACGGCTACTATAATAGTTGAAGAAGAAACAATATAAAAGTGCGCCGTCAAGGGCAGCCACGCTCAACGCAAGTTTTGCTAGGTACGTAATCTATATAAATGCCTAATAAAAAACTTTTTACAAAAAAAAGGAGACTTCAATTCGCCGTTCGTTAAATAACGAAGAGATAAAACTAAAACTATCTATTATAGAAACACAGACTTCCGAAATTAAAGTTTTTTTGTACTTTTCAGTGTTTGTTTTTACATTGAAGTCGGTTTATTTTTTTTTTGTAGTTTTTTATTTTTCACTTTTTAGTTATGGTAGGTACCACAATGAAAAAGTACCCCTCAGACAAACTTAAATACCTTAGTGCCAGAGTGCATCTCATAACGATTCTAATAATCCCAAAAACGGTTATAAAACATGAATTTACCTTCCGGTTTTATCACCAGATCAGTTCGATACATCCCCTTCCCCTTTTCTTTCAGTCAGTCATCGACTACACGTATAAACAAAGCAATTTTACTTGTTACGACAATTCTGCTATGATCCTATGAGGAGTTCTGTTTCATATCTTCGAAGTTCATGATTAGATCATAACAATATTTCTATGGGACCAACTTGGATGCATAACCTTTCAATCAAAAAAATAATTTTCAAAATCGGTTCACAATTGACCGAGATATCGGTAAACATACATACAAAAAAAACACATTCAGCCGAACATAGAACCTCCTCCTTTTCGAAGTCTGTTAAAAATGAATCCCCATTTCCCTTGGTCACGACGCCATCACGCGTGAACCAATTTCGTTAATTCTTTTTTTTGTGTTTGTTATTGTCAGAAGGTTCTTATGAAAAAATAAAAATTACAGTTGTGTAGGGGTATAGTATAGGGAAGAGCGGGGCGAAGCCGCGCGGGCAAAAGCTAATAATACATAAAAGTTCTCAATCGACACTTCATGCACACGCGTGTTTTATAACGTTGCTTGTACCTCCGTTTAGAAAATATACAGTCCAACATACAGAAAATGCATCCACGTGCGTTCATGCAGATCACACGCCTACAAGCGGAGAAACTTGCGCAAACCCGCACTATGTTGGATCTGTACTCCCACAAGAACGCGCGTAGGTGCGTTGGCGCGCAACATGCAGCGTGATGCTTGGCAATGTGATGATCGCCTAGGGATATTATTTAGACATGAATAAAAAGCAAATTAAGATTTCTTATGCTTTATAATTACAACTATTCTGTCTAGAGGATTAATAGTTATTGTAATTAATTAAATAGTAATAATAGTCCAAATTCATGATTACATTCAGGATTAAAACAAGCACATTTGTCAATTATTATTTTAAAACTATTCAAATTGATATTCTGGAAATATCATAGTCTAAAATATTCCACAAAATGCATTTCATTAACTGAAATTACCTTATAACAATTTATCCTAATGCGTATCTGTTTAATCACAAAATACTCTGGGGATACTTCAATTAAAGAAATTATTAAGTAGTTAACCATTTAAATTGCATGAACTTGCAACATGTTATCACAGCACTCGCAAAAATTGCAGTTGTCAAAAGACGAAATATTTACAACATGGAGTCATTTACAATAAGAAAGCCCCAGAGGAAAATGATGAGACTCAAAGAGCAGTCAATTTGATAACATACACCATTAACAATACAAGTAAACTTATAACTTGGTTTACAAACTCATTAATAGATACCTAACTAAACAAAACAATGGTTATGTTTATTTGTTTTATCTGCGGTGACGTCGCCTTTTCTTATTGGCGCCAACATTTCCATTTTGGGGTTGATTAGACGTTCCGCTGGACGACTGCGGAGCTACCGGCGGCGGGGTCACGGGCGGCGGAGCCACCGGGGCCACCGGAGCAACCGGGGCCACCGGAGCAACCGGAGCTACCGGGGCCACCGGGGGCGGCTCGTATGGCTGCACTATGGCGAGACCAATCATATGTTGTTGCACATTATTATTTTGTGTGGGACCATTCTGTCTTTGTGGGACATTAACGACCCTGGGAGCTGGCATGGGGGGCTGCGGAGCGTTAAGGGCGTTCCTAAGGCGCTGCCGCATGCGTCTGCGCGCATTACGTGATAGATGCAAGCCCGCAATGTTTTCTTCTTGTATAGTATTTTCTATCGCAGGAGGGGATTCCCCTTCAGATGAGGTGCTAGTGCGATCGTTCGTACCCGTGTTATGTCTATTTTCAATTCTTGCTCGCATTTCTGCTTCAGAACGCACTAGAGCGTTTGCTTCACGTCCAAGAGTAGCAAATGCACGGGAGAGCCGGGCTACGTCGTTTTGTAAATCTTGCAGGAAGGGCTCTAAGTCATGCGCGTGTGTATGTGAGTTGTCGCGATTGTTAACGCGGTTGGCAACACGGAGGACAGCGCGTGGCTGAGTTTGGGTCGCTAGCTGTTCAGGTGGCGTACGACGAACAGAGAGTTTGCCGCTTATTGATACGGGTGCAATTAATGCCCTCGCGTCTAACCCGCTCACTACCAAACAACGTCCACGTTTTTTTAGAGTGCCTTCACATGATCTTACAGACCATACCTGAAAAATATCAAAACTTCTGTTTTATTAAGCAATTATCAGCTAGCTTATGGTGATGGACAAAAGTCTACAACGTAATGAAAGAGCCCAGGTAATGCCTGTTTACTCTCACTTTTGAAGGGGTTATAGTTAGAAAAGAAGACAAATGCTAGCAGACAGCTCTACACTATAGCCGTGAGTATAATAAATTTGGAGGTAAAGACTTTATCCTGTATCTTAAATTTTTTTTTTTCGTCTCTAAGTAGGGAGTTTTTATTAACATATATATATACATCTTAATTATTAAATATTATAAACTAATAGGTATATATACAAACTTAAAGAAAAAATATATACAAACGAGTAAAAAACAAAAGGAACTTCTAGGGCGTCAAAAAATTCGTCCACATCGATGTCAATGGGAAATATATGTATCTTAAATTATATTTTAAATATAATTTTGTATTAGTATTACAGTAACCAATATCTCTTTAAATGCTTTAAGTTCCACAGTGTGACATATGTGTATTAATTACAAGTGATTAGCATTCAATA
Source organism: Mythimna lalbum (assembly GCA_949319445.1). Taxonomy (NCBI): domain Eukaryota; kingdom Metazoa; phylum Arthropoda; class Insecta; order Lepidoptera; family Noctuidae; genus Mythimna; species Mythimna lalbum. The sequence continues at coordinate 13,986,687 of OX439346.1, read as the reverse complement.
GGATATTATAACTTATTCTGCTTACACAATCAGAAAATATTGCTTCTCGATCATTGCCAGAAATGGTGACTGTGTAGGAAAATTCGTGTGCTACCCAAGTGGACGCAGCCATAGATAGCCATGCACATACATTATCATCTGAAACAAACAATGATTAGATCACATTCTAGAAAAAATAATAATTGCATCACATACATATCATAAATATTGTGCTAGCTTACTGGTTATTTCAATTATCAAAAAGAATATTCCCATGTCTGACACTCGTACTGCAGTAACAATTCTTCCAGGCACTGTAGAAAACTGCCACGCTTGTACATATTCGCCATTTTCAGATTTACCCTAAAATGAAAATATCATTAAGTGACACAAATCAAACTGAAGAGATAATATTTATTTAACACGAAACAGATAATAGATGTACGACTTTTAGTTAATTAAAACTTTGAACTAAGCTTACCTCAATGAGTTCAGGAGCGTGGTAATATCGCAGATGATTGAGCAAACGACCAGCTGGGAGCCTGACTCCATTTCCATTCTTGCACGAGAGACAACGAAAGAGACCTTTGCAAGCTTGTGGAGGTCTCTGTGTAGAATTCTGTAATTGAAAATATAAATGAGAATACTTGGGAATTTATAAGTAAAAAAATACTTTTAGAAACTGCTAAAACATGTTAGTAAGATGCGTTAATCTCAAATTTTAATGAAACAGATTTCATTTTGTAAAATTACATTTTGTAGAGGGACTGTCAATAATTTAAGTAGGTATATGTTGCAGTGATTTGCATATATAGAAATCTATATATATAAAAATGAATCCATAATTCCATTGGTCACACCATCATGCGTGAGCGGCTGGACCGATTCCGCTAATGCTTTTTTTGTTGTTTGTTGTGAGGAGAAGGAGCATAGGTGTGAGTAAGGTACAGAAGGGAAGAGCGGGAGCGAAGCCGGGCAGGCAAAAGCTAGTTTTTAATATTTATGTTTTCTTATTATGAATTTTTACTTACACTAGACTCACTTCCATCATCACCTTCACTTTCATTTTCAGGTACTTCGATTGTGTTCTCTTTAGCTGGTATAATACTCTCGGGGCAAGAATCTGTAGTTATTTTCCCACCAAGTTTCTGAAATCACATTAATTCAATACATATAACACAAGCACTTGCACTTTTATTTTTTTTATTATCATTTCAACTTGAGTAATTAATTTAAATGTTTGATAACTGTAAGAATTATACTTACAAAAGCTCTTAGTTTCCTAACATTTGCAATAAGTTCTTCCATAGCATAATTTCGTGTTCCGAAAAACAATGCTCTGCAAACTGGGCACACATCAAGGCGCATTTTGCATCGTCCACATACATGGTGCCCCTCATTACATTGAAATATTTGACCTGATGGGATTTCATAGCAGACAGGACATTGAAGTAGGTCATCTAAGTCTGGCAGGGCATCAGGCTGTAAAAACCAAAACATTGTATCAATACCATTATATGCCATATTCAATGGCAAGACTTCAGATTTTTTATTTATATATTATGGATGTACAATTTTTTCACAGCATGGTAACTGTTGTGACTTAACCTCGTAAGCCCCAACATTCTAATTTAATGACAAAAATATTTAGATATTCCAAGGTAAAATACTTTTTAAAATAAAAAAAAAATACAGCTCAGTGACCTAAAATTATGACATGATATTTTTGGTTTAAAAAATCTAAAAACAAATATTTGCCATGAACACATTATCTATATATATAAAAATGACCCCCGTTTTCCGTTGTCACGACTTGGCATGAAAACGGCTTGACCGATTTGGCTGATTTTTTTTTTGTTGTGATTGTTATTGTGAGGAGAAGGTTCTTATGGAAAAAAAAATTAGGGTAGTGTAGGGTAGAGTAGGGTAGAGTAGGGTAGAGTAGGGTAGAAAAGGGTAGAGTAGGGTAGAGTAGGGTAGAGTAGGGTAGAGTAGGGTAGAGTAGGGTAGAGTAGGGTAGAGTAGGGTAGAGTAGGGTAGAGTAGGGTAGAGTAGGGTAGAGTAGGGTAGAGTAGGGTGGAGTAGGGAAGAGCGGGAGCGAAGACGCGCGGGCAAAGTTAGTCTATATATATAAAAATGACCCCCTTTTCCGTTGTCACGACTTGGCATGAAAACGGCTTGACCGATTTGGCTGATTTTTTTTTTGTTGTGATTGTTATTGTGAGGAGAAGGTTCTTATGGAAAAAAAATTAGGGTAGTGTAGGGTAGAGTAGGGTAGGGTTGGGTAGAGTAGGGTAGAGTAGTAGGGTAGGGTAGGGTAGGGTAGGGTAGAGTAGGGTAGAGTAGGGTAGGGTAGAGTAGGGTAGGTTAGGGTAGGGTAGGGTAGAGTAGGGTAGGGTAGGGTAGGGTAGAGTAGGGTAGGGTAGGGTAGGGTAGAGTAGGGTAGGGTAGGGTAGAGTAGGGTAGAGTAGAGTAGGGTAGAGTAGGGAAGAGTAGGGTAGAGTTGGGTATAGTAGGGTGGAGTAGGGAAGAGCGGGAGCGAAGCCGCGCGGGCAAAGCTAGTTTTAATATATATATTCTATATACTTTACGTGTAGAATATTCTGCTTAAAACAATTAAACCGTCCTTCCTTCTTTTTTTAATGCTTTTTTTTTTAAAAGAAGGAAGGACAACAAAATTTCTGGGATGCAACTACTTGCGACTATTTTTAGGTCATTGGGTTGTATTGTGTATCAACCTATATTTAGCTTGGGCCTTACGGGGTTAAAATTAAGTTGAAATTATTAGACATTAGGTCTTAATGTGTGTATTATTATTAGTGAATGATATTTTGATGACAACATTGGTACACAATTTATTTATACAGTAACAGTATCAGAAGTTACATAGTACTGCGTTACATAGTAAGCTTCTAAAACTGGGTTCATTCATAATGCAAAAGCTCTTTATGCAGTATAGATAGACTAAACATTTTATCTCCATTCTGCCAAATTCTTTGGATATTGTTTTATTTAAAATTTTGTTTTGATATGTAGGTATATTGATATCTCTAATCTTTTTTCTATCAAGTCTTCAGATACCGTTAATTAGAGACACAATAGTAAGACAATGACAGCGCTAACGCTGGTGTTTGCTTGGGGTTAAAGAATTAAAGAAACTTTTATATGCATTAACCCTTCAGATACCGTCAATTAGAGACACAATAGTAAGACAATAGATGCGCGGCCACCGGTGGTCGCTTGGGGATTCATGAATTAAATCATCTAGTGTGTGGAATTCTTTTTTCAAGGTAACTAACTTATGCAAGGTTTTGTTTAATTAGTAATGCGCATATCAAACTCAATACTTCTAAGCAGTTATTTGATATTCACATGGTACAATCTTAACTTGGAATGGAGGTTGCTTAACCCTTCAGATACCGTCAATTAGAGACACAATAGTAAGACAATAGATGCGCGGCCACCGGGTGTCGCTTGGGGATTCATGAATTAAGTGTTTCTCAACATTGTGATAATATACAAGTACTACATTTAAAAAAAATTACCAGGTTGTTGCAGAAGTTTTAGTAAAGAGGGTAGGTGCAAAAAAAAAATTATGAACTTTTTTCATAAAAGCATGCTTTCAGAATAGTTCAAATAGATACTCCAGTGAGCTAAATATGTAACAATTAATGTTTATTAGGATAATATTATTCATGTGTAAACTTTCAGAAGGATAGTGGAAAAGGGTATCAAAAAAAAAGTAAATGTACCATAGCTTCCCATCAGTTCCTGAATTATGGTTTGAAGTATATGTACATGAAAGTTAATAGTAAAAGAGATAGGTACGCATTCATAAAATCACACGTGTAATTAAAATGGTGACGTTTTTTTAGTATATACCTACTGAGATGAGAAAAGTAAGTTAAAAATGAATGCCATCTGAACATATTGGTTCATGTCATGACACAGCTTTAGCCCTGTGCTAGATACCTTCTAGAGTACAGCAAATAATATTAAGTAGAAATTGCGAAACATAAAATGGTGGAGCAATTTTTATGTGTACAAAAACTGTGCACTCAAAACATTTCAATGATCAAGATATATTAAAAAAAATTAAACCCAGTTATCTGAAAATTGAATGAGGAAATAAAGAATTATGAAGTCGACGATTTATACGATAAAACGATAGACAATCAATACAACGATAGAAAATCAGTTTTATAAAAATATCGACCAACGGACAAGGTTGAACAATGGAAGCTTTATTGTTCATGTTATACTGTAGCCATTTTACACATACCTTAACCTCCACTTGTTCCGACATTGTCGATATATTTTCTCAGCAATGGAGAAAATAAATCTTGCTAGCTTAAAACAGAAACTAGCCAAGTGAACTGTTAAATGTTGGATAAATTGAATACCCTAAAACACAGCTGTCGTTTCACAAATGGCGTCCATTTAAAATTATTACAGTAAAATAAAATTACAAGTTGTATGTTGTCAGTAAAAAAAAATACAAATTCATAAGTATTGCAATATAGTATAATATTTTTTAAAATCTGTCTTGCCATTGCCACCCATAAAGAGCCACATTCATTGTGTGAGTGTTGTTAGGGCGAAAACCGAGCACTTATGTATCATTGTATGTAAATGTAAATCAATAAAACGCTTCGCGTAAGTATTTTATACGTTTAATGTTTTGTTTATTTAAATTACACGCATTATGACGTTGTGCGTCTCTTTCCTTCGACAGTTCAACAGTGACAGTGCTTTGGGTCATATCATGGCCTTAATATAAAATTATGAACGCAAGTCCCGTGGTTCCGTCCCAAGTCCCAATTCCAACTATAATATGCAAGACTTTATGTACTCGTATAGAAGTTCAACTCGCATAACATTATAATGACGACAATAAAATTGACTACCTCAGCAAAGCTTGCCCAGTGTTTTCTTCCGAATACTGCAAAAACCTTCCAATGTTTTACATCTGCATTCTGATGGAACTCAAATTGTGAATTCCTAAAGAAGACATGACTAAAAAACTTGGTATCCGAGCCAAAATCATTGCAAAAAAATAAAAATGTCATCGTCATGTCATGATGAATGTGTCATGCATGTGTCATGTTTTTAATCTGTGATTTTGTGTTGCTTTTCTATATTGCTCAGAATAATCGAAGAGTAATTAAAATTTAACTACACAAAGATTAATAATTCCCATACAGTTACTAGGGATTCCAAAGCACTGAACCCATAGAAATGAGAAAACTATGGCACCTTCTAATTATCTGGTTTTGTTATTGATTTTTAGTTTCTGCAGATGTAAGTTGATTTTAGTTTGAACATTTATTTGTAAAAATTAGTCACTAGTGTATTGTTCATTAGTATTACAGACGCAAATATCAGTAATTTTAACACAGGCCACAATTATTTGGTCCATGTGGTGCAAAAGTTTGCTTTTCATAATTTATTTCCCTTTACAATATTCCATCATGTATGGAAAATAATTGTTTAGCTATATTTTGGTTTTTCTAATTTCTAGATGGAAACTTGCAAAGGCTTCATGAGAAAATATATTCATCAATTGAGGGAGGAGCAGCATGTTTCAGACGTTTAAATGGAACTCATCAAACAGGGTGTTCATGTATGTGGTTGTTATAAATATAAAAAGGATAACTAAAGTAGAAACTTATATGATTTAAGTTTTTGAAGTTTAGTATTTAACTATACTTTGCCTTGAAAACTCAAAATACTCCAACAACTGAAAAAATATTCATCTCATATCAATACTCTGTCTCTCTCTTTCCCATACATTGTAAAATAATTTGATAAAACACTTGTTTAATAGAAGGAAAATTAATATGTTTACTGTTACTCTTTTAGCTGGTGATAGCGGCGCAGTGGGCGTGGTTCATATGATAAAAGAAATCACTGATGTCCAATGGTTGATGCAAAATGCTACAGCTGGGCCTTACATGGTTGTTTTGGGCACTCATCTGTTTTCTGATGTGATTGAACATATCTTGGAGAAACCTGACATTATTGCTGGAATTTTATTATATGACAATGCTACAGCAAGGTAATTGTTACTGAAAAACACCAATTCCTTGCTACATACTTATCTGGCAGACTGGAATGTATGTGCCAACTGCCAGACTTTCTTGTACACTAAGATTACTTAGATTATTTAGACTGTATTGATTACTAGCTTTTGCCTGCACCTGTTTTTTGCCACATATATTTATTTATTTTACATGTTTACATATAGCCTATGTCACTCAGGAATAAAGCAGGGCTTCAACTCTGCTATTACAATAGTGCTAGAATGGTCTATCATTGTTTTTATAATGATTGATTTTGACAAGTTTTGGTAATCTGCTAATATAATGGAGTCATTATGATTTTCCAATGGTCAACCACTGACAATCTATTGAAAGAAATGGCATGGAATGTTATATGAATAATCTTGTACAAAATAACAAGCGGCAATTTGCAAAAATTTTGACAGTTCCTTTGATCATTGAATTACAATTAGAAAGTCAGTTTGCAGTTATTGCTTTTAATAACCTTGATATTGTCATTTTATCACAACTCTATTGTTCGATCATTGATTGATCAATGATCAATCAGTATGAATTAGCAGATTACGAACTTTTAGCAAAATGACGATGGGATTGTGTTGAAATGACGATTATATAAAAATAGCAGACTTAGGCCCCAGGTTTCTGTCAGTGAAAAAATGTTGGCTATCAGACCAGCACTCTTAGAGATTACCTTCTACAAACAAAAATAAAACAAACCTTGTAATATTATAGTGTAGAAGTGTAGATATACTTTCTTGTAAGTACTACAACTTTCTCACACAGAGAAAATACAATCAGTGATAACTTAAGCTTTCAATCGTGTCAATTAGAGACACAATAGAAAGACAAAGGGTGCGCGAACGCTGGCATTTGCTTGGGGTTTAATGAATTAACTTTTTACAGTACGACATCATTCAGTCAAGAGTCAAGATGTCCCAATGAATATTCATCGGCTTATGGAAGTACTTGTTCAGCCTCTACAGCTGGTGGTATTACATGGAATGAAAAGGGGACTGGACTGCTTCGGAGAGATATTCCATTCCCCATATTTTACCTTCCAATGTCAAGAACATTAGAGATTGAAAAAATTGATCAATGCTATCAAAGGTATAATATGTTTAATATGTTTACAAAAGCTCTTTCCTGCTAAGAAATAGCTTTCTCTTGTTTCCTGCTTCCTTCTTCCTGCTAGTTTCACTAGTTCCCCGGTTTAGCCAACGTGAAAATAGGTTCTCTGTACAAATTTTGGGCCTCATTTCATGCTTTTAGGGAGTGATATATGAAAAATCCTCTCTTAGTGCTTGCCTATGTTATAAAAGGAAACCTTGTGCAAAATTTTAACCTAATCCCAGTATTGTTGGCAGTGCATTGATATATCAGTCAGTCAGTTTTCCCTTTATATGTAGATGAAAAAATCTGATATCAATGTATCATAGTATTCTGAATTGTTATTAATGAGTAATTGACATTTTCAGGTATAATGTAATGGACCAGGCTAATCAGAAGGGCAGACCACTTTGCTCGGTTCAATTGAATTCCTTTATGTTTGCTGCGGTTGACACTGAAGTATGTTTAAGAAGGTTTGTTGACTACCTATTGCATAATTTTATATCAATTTCTAAAAATGCCCTTATTGTTTGCAAGCACATTTATTTTTCACAATTATTTTATTTTGATTTTATATTATTAATTACTTAAATATAATTTTGACAATATGTAGGTCACTACAGTTGTTTCTGTGTTTTAATGGGATATTTCAGTATGCACTGCTATTTGAATATGATGATAAAAAGCTGATATGATGAAGATAAAAAGGGCTATCTTCTATCTTAAAAAGTTTCTTTAAGGATGTGTAGGTATACTTTACTTGATATCAGAAGAAAAAAATTGCTAAGCGCGAGTCGGCATCGTGCTCAATTGGTTCAAATTAAGTATTTATTTTATTCAGTTTTGTTGTAATAGTGGCAACAGAAATACATCATCTGTGAAAATTTCAACTTTCTAACTTTCCCCGTTCATGAGATACACTTTTTGTTTTACAGTGAATGTATAGATTTCACAATGAGGATATCTCTTATGAAATGTTGTGTAATTGTTTAGAATTTAATCTTATTTAGAAACATATAATTTTTAATGTAAATCATTTATGTGTTTTCTTACAGATCTACTTCATCAGCTTTGTTAACACCTACAAAAGTATGTGATCCTCTGGGTGATCACAACATCTACTATTCTCTCTTTCCCAGGACAAAGGTGTGTATCTAATTTATTGTCGAAATAATAATCTTTAACACTGGAACTGGATTGTACATCATAAATCATAAATATATCTGGATTGGTGACTGGCCTCTTGGTCTAGCGGTTAGTGGCCCTGACTACTGTGCCGGAGGTCGTGGGTTCGATTCCCACCCAAGATAAATGTTTATGTGATGAGCATGATCATTTGTTTTGTGTCTGGGTGTAATTTATCTATAATATGTATGTATTTAGAAATATATAAGTATGTTCATCAGTTGTCTAGTGCCCATAACACAAACCCTGCTTAGCTTGGGACTAGACAGCGTTGTGTGATAGTTGTGGAATATTATTATTATAAAAACTGTAAAACTAACAGGACTTCTTGAAATTCGTAAAAACTCAAAATTTGTAAATACTCTTCTATAATTAGGTTCTAATAATTAGGACCATTGGATTGTCGTCTTGGCCGAAGAGTTCGCATTCTCTTCTGATACCGTCAATTAGAGACACACTCTAATAACGGTATTCAAAAAGTTGATACGGAATTATTTCATCTCTCTTGATATTAAGTTTGATGACTGTTTTTTTTTTTAACAGGATAAGCCCTCTCATGAAGTTACATTAGTGACCGCAAGAATTGACTCTGCTTCTTTATTTGATGGTGAGTATACATAGTGCTTGTTCACACAGAATCTATGAGCGAGTTCATAGACACAAAAGTAATATAGATCCATTAAAAGTTATTTTTACTATGGAAAAAACGTATCTTCTGAAAAAGGTACCTGCACAGAATTTCCGGTAGAAATGGCAGGCGGTCGCCTCCCTCTGCGACAAAGTAATGCTAGAGGAGGCGACGGCACGCGTGAATGAACGGTCCCAACCCTATTTTCCAGCCACAGTAGGCGTGGGCTACACGACGGCGAGCAATGGGTAGCTCGCCGCGCATCAAACCGGTACCCGTCCGCACCGAGCATGAGTCGTCGACGCCGCATAGTGTTACATGCGCGCGCCTCAAAGGATGTCAGCAAAATCATAGAGGCCCAGTAGGGCCGAAGCCTACTGGGGTCTTGGGTTGATTTCCAAAGGGCAAAGAAGGAACACAATTGTAATTTTAGTCAGTAAAAGTCTGACATGTCCTCCCATCCCGCCTTAGAGTAGGAGAAGTCATTGGATGGTTTCCCACTAAAAAAAAAAAAAACACAATTTGTGTAACTGAGCTGATCATTTCCTTAGCTCTCAGTACATACAAAAAATATAACGTTGTTAAACGTAGATATATTTATGAGGTGTATTATCGTCATTCTGTTTTATTTCCTCAGGAGTTTCTCCTGGCGCAGCCAGCTCCGTAGTCGGCATGGTGACGCTATTGACGGCGGCGACGGCACTGTCCCAGATGATTCCCATCAAAGACGCATCATTGTACGGTAAGAAGTTATGGAGTTCAGAATAGTTATTATACTATTATATTAAACTTTATTGATTCAAAAACATGATTATATTTCAGATCAAAATGTACTATGGACATTATTCAACGGCGAAGCGTTTGACTACATTGGTTCGCAGCGTGTTGCGTACGATATAAAAATGGGTGCGTGGCCCCCCAGTGCCCCGCTGTCTGTGGGGGATATCCGCCTGCATGTAGAAGTGGGCCAGATAGGTGGCTCACTGTCCAATACTGACCAAACTTGGCCCATTCACGCCTTCGTGCCTTACGTTAATGATATACCAGCGGTAAGCAATATTTGTGAGTTAAGGCCTCACTGAAGATGCTTTAAGCAAGATACTAAAATTAAAGCATCTTTACAGATAGCAGAATTCCTCAACATGTTTTCGAGTAACCTCCAAAAGAACATAACATTATCGTCAGATTACTCCACTAATATCCCGCCATCATCACTGCATTCGTTCCGAAGAATTTTAAGAAATGAAACTGAAAGTGGCGCGCTACCCGAAGTTCTATTGACCGACTTCAAGGCTAATTTCTCAAATATGTTTTACAATTCTGCCTTAGACGATTATGACAAAATTGATTTTACTTACCGCAATATCACCGTAGACAACAATGGCACATGTGAGTATAATAATAAAATTTATAAAAAAAAAAGATCTTGACCCTGATGTGCTTCTTTACAAATTGCTAAAAATGTTAATCTATACATATAATAAATCTGTGCGCCGCATAAGACAGACGCACGACGATACGCGACGGGTACACGCGCGGGTGGCCGGTTAACGCAGCGTCGGCCCTAACGCAACAACTCGGCCAGTAGGCGGTACGAAGTTTGCCGGATCAGCTAGTGTTTCATAAATGCCTAACTTTTTTATTTTCAGTTATACCTACCGACGCCCTCGTGGCAAACGGAACGTTCAAAGAGGTCGACTCTCAAGTGAAAATTGCCCGGCTCGCTACGATACTAGCACGAACGTTGTACCAAAGGGTCGCAGGGAAACCATTTACTGGCAATATTTCTGTGTCCGCTCATTTGGTAAGTCTGATGTAAAATAAATTAATAATTTAAAGTTTATCAATGCACTCGTAATTTATTACGAGTGCATTGATAAACTTGTATTTTTAAATCATGAATCCCCAAGCGACCACCGGTGGCCGCGCATCTATTGTCTTACTATTGTGTCTCTAATTGACGGTATCTGAAGGGTTAAAATGCAATAATAATATCAATACGTCTATGTAAAACTACTTGATAAATGTACGTCGTTGGTTGAAAATCATATTTTTGTAATACACCAAAATATGGAATAAATAAATCCTCCAGGCTGTGCTCTTTGCTTGCGAAAACATAAAGTTGGATTACTCAGTAATGCCTGACGGACTGTAACATTGCAGGTAGACGAGATGCTGTACTGTTTCCTGAAGAGCCAGGCGTGTCGGCTGCTGCAGGCGGCGGAGTACGCGTCGAGCGCGGCGGAGGACGCGCCGGCCGCGCGGCCCGCTCCGCTGTACGTGGGCGTGGCCGCCGTGTCGTCCACCGCGCCCGTGTTCGCGGGACACGCGCTCGCTCTGCTCACGGGCACACCCCTCCCTCTCAACCGCACCCAGTGCTATGATATGTCTGTGCCTGTAAGTATTGCTGTTTTAGTCTGAAGTAGGGACTATGCACATGGCGTTTTTCGTTTACGTGTCGGCCACACGGTTACTGCATTGATTATACGTTCTACCACACGTTTTTTATTACTAATTGTATTCTTTATGGAAGTCATCATCATCTTCCTGCCCTTATCCCGTTTTATTTGGGGTCGGCGCAACACCTTTTTTTCTTCCATTCTGTCCTGTCGCTCGTCACGCTATCACTAACTCCCTTTTCATTCATATCACTTCTCACACAATCCATCCATCTTTTCTTTGGCCTCCCTCTCCCTCTCCATCCATTCTGTATGGAAGTAAATATAAATAATTATTTGTTTTGTCTAAAGTAGGACTATGCACATAACGTTTTTCGTTTACGTGTCGATCGTTCGGTTTCTGCAAGTTCTACCATACATTTTTTTTTTTACCAATTGTTTTCTCTATGGAAGTAACCATAATTATTTCTTTTACGCTTCTCATAGACTATGTTTTACTTTTCAGGGTTTCTCTCAATACTATCTTAAAGGTTGGAATCACAGTGGAGTTTGTATACAAACAACAATGAATATCAGTGCTGCACTCAGCCCTGCATTCACTATCCAAAGTAAGTAGATTTGAGTAATAAGTAGTAGTTTTAACTAGATAACAAAAAAAAATACATATACAAAAAAACGTTAACATTTTTTTTTTTTTAGTAAATAACATACCTCTTTTTACCATGTCCATAACTTTTAAACAGTTCCGAATTTCATTTGTAATACAGTTTTGTAATTTACATCTTATAGTAATGAAGGGTCATTTGAGCTAATAAGTTGGCCCGTTTTGCAAAAATTTGGTTGTTCATTCCTATCTTCACCCATAACTAGTAAATAATCGAATCGATTTTGATAAAATGTGTTCAAAAACCATCGCTAAATAATATACTTACTGTCAAATGAAAAAACCGCATCCAAATCGGCTTAGCCGTTTAAGAGCTACGGTGCCACAGACAAACAGACATACAAATAGCGGTCAACCTTATAACACCCCTATTTTTATTATATTTATTTATATTATTTTTATTTACACAAAAGAAAACATGACACTTGTTTACTTGTTTTTAAAGTCTAATCGTGTAATCAAACTGAAGAATTATCAATTCTTCTTACAACGATCTATCAATGATAAGTCTATAAAATATGATGTATCCATTTCTTCCAGACTACAACCTAAAGTCGGGTGAATATTCGACGTGGACGGAGTCAGTGTGGCAGGCCATGTGGGCGCGCATGTTCGTGTCGTCCAGCGGCGTGGGCGCGCAAGTGGCGGCCGTCTGCGGCGCTCTGGCCACGGTGGCGGCGGCGCTACTCACCTACTGGCTACAAACACACGCCGAGAGGATATTCACTGACGCACCTGCACAATCCATAGTCAATGATGATGCCACTTCTGGGTAAATATTTTTAATGCGTTCTTTTCTTTTTTGTTAATATTTTTAGCTTGGATACTAAGTCCTTTAAGCCAAGTCTTCGTATCAATAATTAATTAGCCTACCATTAAAATATGAATGTACACATTCTAATTTTGTAGTATTTGGCAGCAAATGTATCAAGGCAACTTTTTCGGAAAACTTCGCTGAGGTAGTAAATTATAATACTACATTGGAACTCAACTTCATTTTTCCAAGACAGCGCCTTTTTCAATGGTTCCACGTATTGTCCAGTTGCACACACTAGCAATGTAACGAATATTCGCATTAGCATTCGCGAATATATATTCACATTTTTCGACGTTGAATGCGAATGTGCCTTTTTGTTTGTCAAAAAAATTGCCAAATATTCGCATGTTTCTTGTGAATTCGAATGCGAATGTCAAAAAATGTGCAAATATTCGCTAATGCGAATATTCGTTACATCACTAGCACACAGACATATTGTGTAAATGCCTAAGGTATTAAGTTCGCCTCTGTACATTTGTGCATAAAGTATTAAATAAATAAATATTATCCACTTAAGATACAAAGCTACCCCAATTTTACATATCCGCTAGGAATCAATCTACGAATAATTAAAACAGTCACAAAACTTCTCTCAAAGAAGTCCTGCCAAAAACTCTTGAATCTTCGCCAACTCAGAAACGGCCAGAATTTTACTTACGTTTTTTTTTTATTTCAATCGCGTTGTTCGATCTATTTCGAGGCTAGCTAGACGCAATAGGTACGAATTTTCGTAAGATTGACGGATCTGGCTGATAATATACTTGATGCTAGCAGCAAAATCATGTGATTGATATTTTTGTTGTTTACTCTACACACGCTGTTGTGTAATTGTTAATTATTATTATTATTTCCTATTACGTAATTGTTTGTTACTCTAAATAAAACTATAATCCGATCCTACAAGCGAATTAACTTAACTATGTTGTATTTTTGTTCCAGCATACTAAGGACTGTCAATTGTTGAGAACAAAATTATGGAAGTATTTGGAAAGAAGACTGTCGCATGAGGTTTACGTGTGAAGTGGAGAGCTTCGGAGGTAGTTTAAGTAGAAAACATTCCACGCCTGTGTAGAGAAATGAAGACTACCAAATATTTGTTCAAGTCTGAGCCCTCTTCACCACGATTATAGGAATAAGTAACCTAAATTAATATGGATAGGCTTTTTTAAGTTTTCATAGGTACATACATCACGCTAATTTCCTTTTATAATAAAAATAATGACATTTATAATATTTAATAGCTTCCTCAACTATACTCACTCGTACATAAAATTGTAATCATCAAATTAGTACATTGTATATAATATACCTTCTGTATATCAGAATATGTTTCTAAGATAGATTTCATTTAAGTACTTTCTTTATTTTCTTGATCTTTAGTACCTACTCATTTATATTGACCGTACCCTAACTCGAGTTTTCAAGTGACTCAATTGAAGTAAAAGTTGTTTCTTAAATGTGTATTTTTTTTTTATAAAATATCAGCCCTCTGTTTCCTATTGCCGATTTCTCTTGTCCACAACATTTACGCTAGGAATGCATCATTTGCCCAAGCCTGGTAGCGTATCATGTTGTCATTTCATAGGCTGTACGTGTACACAGATCTTATCAGTCCACCCGAGTATTACTGCCCTTAGGGCTACCGTTGCGTTAATCCCACCCGCGCGTGTATTGTGTGCGGCGGTCCCCGTTACGGAAACTGGATTATTACCTGCGCCGTGTCGCTAGTTCAATTTTAACGGTGTGCATGTAGTCGTGTCGATGGAGAACTTTAATTCATGAATCCCCAAGCGACCACCGGTGGCCGCGCATCTATTGTCTTACTATTGTGTCTAATTGACGGTATCTGAAGGGTTAATGTAAGAGATTTCGTGGTTAAAATAATGTTGACAGTAATTTTTAATTATGATTCTTTATTTATGACAGTTCATTTAAAACGTGTTGTGAAATAATTCCAAATTCCCAACAATGTTATTTAATTTTGTAATAGTCCTGGAAAGACAATTCTTCGATTTTGGAATCGATTCGAATCGAAGTCAAAATAATCGATGCAGTAATAAATCGAGTTCTAAAATATCGAGTTCCTAAACATCGATCAGTTAATTACTCTAGCTATTGAGGCCTAAAAAGCATAGTGCAGATTATCCTACAATGCTGTGTTTCATGCACAGAACAGATGACTGATGAGTATGTAATCGGATGTATATAACATTTACATAAAAATTACCTTGAGGAAATCCAGGAATATGGGGTTTCTTGTACGGAAATCTAGGTAAATGGAGTTTCTTGCCGATTCATCTCCATAGGAAACAACTAATTTGGAACCGTGCATTAGCTTCTGACGTTTTATAAGTAGTCACTTATAAAGCTTTTGCCCGCAGCTTCACCCTCGTAAGTACACATAAAATATAGCCTATGTCACTCAGGGATAAAGCATCTTTCTATTGGTAAAAGAATTTTAGCAATATATATATATATCGGACCAATACATCCAGAGATTAACCCCTACATACAAACTTACACATTTTACCTCTTTATAATATTAGTATAGATATAGATGGCCACTTAGAGTGAAATAAAAAAAAATGAATTTTCTTTTGATCATATTATTTTAAAACACTAGCTTTTGCCCGCGCGGCTTCGCTCCCGCTCGTCTTTACTCCACTCTACTATATCCAACTCTGCCCTACCCTACTACTCTACCCTACTCTACCCTACCCTACTCTACCCTACCCTACCCTACTCTACCCTACTACTCTACCCTACTCTACCCTACCCTACCCTACACTACTCTACCCTACCCTACCCTACCCTACCCTACCCTACCCTACCCTACCCTACTCTACCCTACCCTACCTTACTCTACCCTACCCTACTCTTATTTTTTTTTCCATAAGAACCTTGTCCTCATGATAACAATCACAACAAAAAAAAAACAGCCAAATCGGCCAAGCCGTTTTCATGCCATGCCGTGACAACGGAAAACGGGGCTCATTTTTATAATATAGAAGAAGAAGAAGATATAGAATAGATAAGTTTTTAAATAATAAAATTATTGCATTCCACTGGAAAAAAATCGGTTCTCCATTTCAAGATTCTGAGGTCGATTCAGATCGATCCTCTGTTTAAAATCAATTCTTCGATAAATTGATATCATCGCTATGCAAATGAAACAAATCAGCGACCTCGCGCCACGCTCGAACATAGAAGGTTTAGCTAGCCCCACCATCTAGCACGCTGCACGCGTCACGCGTATCAGTTTGGCGGTGGAAGTATCGCACCAATCGTAAGCGTAAGCGCAGTATGGTTGAGGAGCGACTCTAACGATATCGTTAAAAGTCCATCTAAAAAATATGCATATGCACAGAGTGTACAGCACAGTTTTAAGGGGTTTGCACTAGGGGAGGCAGGAGACTCCAAGTCCAGACCTTGGCGCCCCCCCTGAATTTGTCACCCTGGGCCGTCGCCCCATCTCGCCCCCCCGTAACGCTGGCACTGCTTCCCGTTGACCCAGCATCCTGAAATTTGGCACAAAGCAAGGTCTTATAGCATAGGTATAGTAATAAATCTGAAAACAGTAAATTCAATTTAATAAAACAAAACAAAAATTAAACTTCGGAAAAAATATTCGAAACTCCATTCGGGAATTTTAGGTGGTCAAAAATGGCGTATGTAAACCACACTTAACCTCAAAAAATAGATTAACGTTCATTTTGAGGTGATTTTTGCAATATTTTGAGACATTTATAGTTAATTTCGATGCTCTACGAGTGACATCGCCTAGTTTGCCTAGGTCCACGGAACGCCTTTTCGCGGTCAATATCGACCACTACTATTTATTACTTGTAGAATAGTCGGTAGGAATACATATTCTTCGGTTTGAATCAAGTTTGAATTAGGCATGGGTAACTCCGGACACATCTATATCTTCGGATATATATCCGAAAGCGGACACATATCATATCCTTCCCTTTCTTAAAAATTAATATATCCTATATCCAAGTAACTCCGACCCGTTCCGACTCCGAGTTCCGATCGAGTACGAACTGAATGAATGCAAGTCTTCAGGATTTTGACAGAGAAGTTGCCGCACTAGTTCCTTGTAACCCAATTGCCGCTGGAATTGTGGAAATGGACAAATATTTACAGGAACCAATATTAAGTCGCAACGAAGATCCATTAACTTGGTGGCAACAAAAAAAAACAAGTCTACCCAATTCTGTATAAATATATTTTAAAAAGACTTCATGTGGTAGCTACATCAGTACCATGTGAACGAACATTTTCGAAGGCGGGTCTCATTATGACTGAAACACGCTCAAGATTATCAGCAAAAAAATTGACAGAGCTGTTATTTATAGCGAGCAATATGAAGTAAATATATCGATGAATATAATGTAAATATTAGGAAAATGTAAAAAAAAGTTCCAAAAAATATAAAAAAAAACATCAAAAACAAAGACAAAAAGAAACAAAACAAAACTAAAAAGAATACTCAAATGAATCATTGTTCATAATAATTGATTTTTAAATACGCCTATGAAATGTTTTAATTTTATAGTCAGTCCTAAGCCTGCTAAGTATGAAGGGAAATCAATTATTACGATGTACCATTTCGTGGATATATCAGTCTTGACTACATTGGAATTATTTAGAATGCTTCATTCCGTGGATCTATTTATAAGTCGGAACTATCATATCCTATATCCTTCCTAAGTTCCTAGACCCTAACACATTCTCGCTCCATAAAGTTAATTCACTCCCGGATATATTAAGCGGATATGGATATATTAATTGGATATATATCTTTAGTCGGAGTGATATACTACATATCCAATCTTTTAACGGATATAGTTAGCCCATGCCTAGTTTGAATCTTCTGCATATTTGTAACTTACGTTTCGTTTCTCCATTTTCAAAAACGCTATACTAAATGTCATTGATGTCAACGTCAAAGTGACAGCTATCTGTCAGTGTCATTTTACTAACACCATCATCATGACTTCGGCTTTGATTAGGACAGCGAAATGCATTTGTAATGTTATAAAGTTGCCGGCCGCAAGAGCGTCGTGTATTGCAAATAGTTTTATTAATCGTCCTGTTTATCGATATTATTCAGTCACGCACAAGCATAACCCCAAAATGGCTGATAGATCATTACCTCAAGTATTTAAGTATGTAGATGATAATGCAGAAACTTTCAAGCAACTTCTAAAGGAAGCTGTTGCTATTCCTTCGGTGTCGTGTGATATCAAGTACCGCAATGACTGCGTCCGGATGGTGGAATGGATGCAAGAGAAACTAAAGGAAGTAGGCGCGACCACTGAGCTCAGGGATGTGGGTTATCAGACTATTGATGGGAAAGAAGTCAAATTGCCTCCCGTTTTAGTAGGCGTTTTGGGAAATGTAAGTAATACTCTTTTTAGCTAACTCTTTGTAAATTCCTTCAAAATTCGTGTAAGAGTCAGTTTTTCTTCTTGACATTCCTAAGAAAATTGGCTCATTCATTACTTAATAAAAGATTTTTTTTTTAATTGAATTCTTATCAGAATAGTATATTTATATAAGTTGGTATATTTATTTAATTTAAGGTGATTTCTCAATGGTAGCCTGCAAAATTAAAATTCTCTTTAAACTATGATTAGCAGGTGTAAGTAATATGTACATATTTATTTACAAAATTATAATCATTAAAACCATCAAAAGCTACAACCTTCTCAGTTTGTCTTACCCTAAAAAATATTTTTTTCATGAAGTAGCCATTCAATAGGGTATGATGTATTGAAATGGTTGTATAAATCTGTAGGTTGATAATAATTCGGTAAAAAATACATATTTTGCTGACCAATCGTATTTTTATCAACTTATAACTTGACACTGACCTGTAAAATGAAAAAAAAGCTTTAGAAAATTTGAGTGCTGCAGGTTTTTGAGCATCCCCTCCCTTAATGATTGCCCCACAATCATTAAGTATTCTACCAGAACACATTGAAACTTGACAATGATAATTATGCAAAATAGGCCTGAGACTGGACAATTTAATTCATGAATCCCCAAGCGACCACCGGTGGCCTATTGTGTCTCTAATTGACGGTATCTGAAGGGTTAAAAAAAAAACTCATAGCAATATTAATGCATTACAAAAGGTGGCTTAATTGGAACTGGTTTTTTTTTGTGATATTTGGATCATTCAGTCAATAAAGGCTATTGGTATGAAAGTTACTAGCATTGTAGAGTATGTCTAGATTTTAATAATCATTTTATGATGGGTTTTGTTTATTTCTGCATTGTTTTCAGCTTATATCTTTAACAACTTGCCATTGTGTTTTAAATTAAAAGAATCAATAAACTGTTAGCATTTAATGTTATATTTATCATTTCTATAATATAATATAATAATTCTTTATTTCAGGCTACTATGGCCCATAGACACTATACATAAAATAATCTTAAAAATAATAAACTAGAACATATAAATAACATCTACTTATTAATTAAACTATATTATTATTACCTATAAATCTTAAACTTTAATATATGATAGTAAATCAAACAACTTAATTTATATTTAATCCACTAAGAAACTACCACCACCACAACCACCTACCTACCTGCCCACCACCTAGCCACACTCTGCAGTCCAACATTGATAGCAAAAGTTAAGTTAGGCACCCATTAGTAAATTTTTTGCCATTAAAAAAACTCCCAGTTTATAAGAAAAATTTACGATAGTATAACTTGAAAAAATAACTTCATGAAAATTTATAATTCAATATGAATAAAATTGTCCAAAAGTTTCCATCATTACAAGTGTTATATGTTCTTAACTATATAGACACCAGCCCAGTCACTTTGTTTATTACAGTGCAGATTATTTTATGTACATAATGAATATGTAAACTGTTTATTCACCTCTCTCAGTCATAGATATGAAATTATAAAAGGTTTTATTTTTTTATTTTAGGACACTTCGAAGCAAACAATTTGCATTTATGGACATTTAGATGTTCAACCAGCATTGAAATCTGATGGTTGGGACACAGAACCATTTGAGCTTGTGGAACGAGATGGCAAGCTGTTTGGCCGTGGTTCTACTGATGATAAAGGACCAGTCCTTGGCTGGGTCCATGCTATTAATGCATTTAAAGCTGTTGGAGAAGAGGTATATACTTACATGTTTATTTTTTATATATAAACTAGTACTTGACTGTGATCCCATCTGATGTTGCAACTTCAAATATTCTTCTTAGATAAGTTATAATATTTTTATGAACACAGTTGACATTCTAGACTTTTTACAGTACACATTGCTTCATTATTTATTTAAGCATATTATCTCTAACTTTATTTATATGATATATCTGAAAATGTATCAGTAATGATAACTGTCTTTAATTTCTTATATTGTATAATTCTATAAACTTAGAGTCAGACAGAAACTAAGTTTTTTATGGCCGAAACCGAAACGGGATTTCGGATTTTCATGGTAGAAAAATAGTTGGCTTTAAAAACTCTTATTTTTCTTAGTTTACTACTACTGCACAGTTTTCGGCACGAAATCACTCATTACTAAATCGATTTTGAACATTATTTCACCTTAAAAAATTTACATTATTCCTAAATGACATCTAAGCTGTATATGACTATGATCAATAGAGATCGATCGATAATTTGGGTTCGGTTTAGATTCCGGTCAAAAAAATTGGTTTCTGCTGAGGCTTCGGTTTCTGCCAGAAAATGGCCGAATATTCGGCTCGTCCGACACTAGCGTTTTTCAGCAGACGGTTGTGATAGATGCCGAAAAATTGACAGTCTCGTATGTGTGTTTTCATTTTTGTGTAATCGCCGATTTATTCATACATGTAGTTAGTATTTTATGAAAGTTTATGTATAACTATACAATCACGCATAACTATTAACGAATACGTATTATTTTATAATTTTGTCAATATTGCTGTTGTAACGTAAGCTCTGGGTTCGGTTCGCGGTTACGGCTGAAACTGGAAGAGGCGCCAAACATGCGGGTATGGTTTCGGGTTCGACAGCAAACCGTGTTACGTACGTTGTGTATAAGTACTTTACGTACTTTAATCTTTAAAAAGATTTCGGCATAGTTTCTACAAAAACTTTTGTCGGCCGAATCGATATCCATGGCCGAAACTATGGCGGTAGCCGAATATTCGGTTGAACACCAGATTTTTGGCGTAACAAATATCATTAAACACATTTAAATATAGCCTAAATCCAAAACAAACTCACCAACATTACTATTTATAAATATATTTTTTTAAAGTTATTATGTGTGTAGTATAGATTTGTTTGAAGGAATTACAGAAATGCTAATGTGACACCTAATTTCAGCTACCCGTGAATTTGAAGTTTGTACTTGAATGCATGGAAGAGTCTGGTTCAGAAGGCCTAGATGCTCTGCTCTTAGAGAAATTGAAGCCAGAGGGATTCTTTAAGGATGTAGACTATGTGTGCATATCTGACAACTACTGGCTTGGCACCACTAAGCCCTGCATCACTTATGGTCTGCGAGGCATCAGCTACTATTTCTTGGAGATTCAGTGTGCTCAAATGGATTTACACAGTGGTGTCTACGGTGGAACTGTCCATGAAGGTAATATTACATCCCATTATATTATAAGGGTGAAAATTTGAGAGTGTGTATGTTTGTTACTTCTTCACGACTTGAACTTTCTTGAACGGCTGAACGGATTTCGATGAAACTTGGTACACAAGTAAACCATGTCCTGGAATAGCACTGATAATTTTTATTCTGGATGTATGTTCCCTTGTGATAATTTTCTACAAACTCGTAGGCGAAGCCACTGGCAGCAGCTAGTTAATAATATAAAAGCGTAAATTTGTATGTATATCGATGCGTGTGTGAGTTTGTTACTCCTTCACGCTCTAGTAGTTAAAATTGATAGGATTTTATTTATTCTGGGCGTAAGTTTCCTTGAGATGTTTTTCTACTTTCATGTCGGCAAAGCCGCTGGTATAAGCTAGTTTGCTATATTTCTTGAGAACTTTCTTCACTGACTTGTATCAAAGTCGAGCTACCTTCCAAGAGTTACATAATAACACAATAGATTAAACTGTTATGGTACTATAGAAAACCAATCATAAATAGACTTTATGTAATAGTAAATATAGACTTTATGTAATAGACTTTATGATGTTAACTAATATGATGTTGTAGCTACAGTATGAACAATGGGTCCTATTTTCTGAGTATTCAATGCTCGGCATTTGTCTAGGTTTATGTTTGAAAACAAACATAAATCTACACAAATGCCAAGCATTCATAGTTCTTTCAAATATTTTTTAAAACATATTATTCAACTTTTTCCTACCTACAATAATGTTACGTATAAAACTGATAAACATTTAATTATCCTTTCACAATATCACATATCTTTCGATATTGATAACAGCAAACCTTGTCTTATTGTATTACGAAAGCTGGTTACTAAGGAATTAGATACTATCAACGTTACACTTATCTTAATTATACCAAGATTTTATGATGAGTTAAGGAATAAGTTGATAGGCTACTGAATTTGGAACCTAGGTACCTACACAATTATGGATTCTGATCTACATTTAAATGAATTGCCTATATGTATAACTAGCGGTCCGTCCCGGCTTCGCACGGGTGGACATAAGATTTATATAGCCTATGTTACTCAGGGTGAATGTAGCTTTCCAAAAGTGAAAGAATTTTTTAAATTGGCACATTAGTTTTTAAGTTTATTCATTACAAACATACACAAAAAAATAAAAATTTTCCCTCTTTATAATATTAGTGTATAATAAATTGGTGGCCCAGTAGTAACAACCCCAACTTACGAGAGCGGGTTCAATTCCATTCGATTCAAACCCAGCCAGGCGCATTACTTTATGTCATTTATTTGAACAACACTGCTCTCAAAACGGTGCAAGACAACATCGTCAGGAAACTGGCATGTCTAAGAACTAAAAATTCGAAGACTTGTGACATCTACCAACCCGCCCTGGGCCCGCGTGATGGATAAAGACTCGTCCCTTCTGGAGAGGAGGCCGGAGTCCCAACAGTGGGAACATTAAAAAGGCTGATTAAGCTATGCTACATAATAAACTAATATGCGTTCAGTTTTTGTTGTTGGTTTTGTATTACCAATTGCAAAACTGATCAACAATGATGTAACAACTCAAAGAAGTAACGCCGACGTCGTCAATTGAGAATGATTGTTCAATTTACAGCCATGACTGATCTAATTTATCTGATGAACGAGCTTGTGGACAAGAATGGCAAGATTCATATCGACGGTATCTACGACTCGGTCGCGCCGCTCACTGAAAATGAGAAGAAACTGTATACGAACATTGATTTCGATACAGATGGATACAGGTAAGATGTTCTTCAATTTCTTTATCAACATCATCACCAGTGCCGTAAATAGGGCGGTGCCAGCGATGCCCAGGCACAGGGCGCAGTCCCCGAAGGGGCGCAAAAATTATATACCTAGTCCTTTTTGTTTGTATTGTACTTTTTCTAGGGGCGCAGTTATAGTAGCACGCACCGGGCGTATAAAAGGCTGGTTACGGTACTGATCATCACCATTTCTGCTGAAAGATCTCCACTACTGGGCCTCCCCAAGTATCGCCACAACAAACGGTCCTGTGCGTCTCGAATACATTGGATTCAACGTCCACCTAATGGGAGGCCTTTTCTTTGTTTCGAAATATCCAATTGTATGAGAAAGACATTTTTATTTTCAGGTATTATATATATAGACTATTGGACTCAAGGGATACTCTCTACTTATGATTTTGAGTATAATAGATTGATTAAGCCTGATACATTTCTAGACTAGACTAGCTTTTGCCCGCGGCTTCGCTCCCGCTCTATCCTACTTCACCTTACAATACCTAATCTACCCTATTCTACCTAACTCTACCCTGCACTACCCCACACTACCCTAATTTTAATTTTTTTTACCATAAGAACCTTCTCCTCACAATAACAAAAACAAAAAAAGAATTAGCGAAATCGGTTCAGCTGTTCTCGACGTTTGCGCTTAGCAACACATTTAGCGATTATTTTTTTATATTATAGAAGATATAATAATAAAATGTAATTTCAATACATTGGGTGCACTTGCATAGCTCGTACTGAGATAAATCGTCGGTACCATGTTCCAAGAAAAGAGTTTAAAGTAAAAGGACTGCGAGTTGGCTTCGGCTTGTCTTGCGCCTTTCAAAGGTTCAGGACCCCAAGGTCCTGAGATAATATATAAATAAATTTAATTTATCTCGTAATTATTTCGATAACAATACTGTAGTTAGAGGCGTAGCGTGGACTAATATAGACGTGGGCGAAGGCATACAAGCGAGGCCTTTTTCTTATATAAATTCGAAAACGAGACAGCTCAGTGTTTGATTGACCACATCATCGCTTACCATCAGGTGAAATAGTGGTCAAACGCGAGCTTATCGATTATAAAAAAAAACCCTCGTTCTCAAAGAGCCTCCGCTTATGCGAGGCCCCTTTGGGTGCGAGGTCATTACGCTCCTGACTTTGACTGAAGGTACCTAAGTAATAATATATATGTGGTACTATACGGCGGTATATCCACATTGCTACTTTCGAAGTAATACGTAATTCAGTTGACTGAATTTCGTTTAATTTGCACACACACAACTATTTGTCAGATGGTAATTGTATTTCTTTTTTCCCTGAATTAGACAAATAATGTGGGATAGATGGGTACCATATTTAGATCATGCTTAACGTAAAAAAATAACGCGGGAATTCGAGCTTTACAATTTACATACAGTGGTCTGTACTAAAATGGAGATGTCCAGTGCAAAAACAATTTAAAATAAGTAGAGACAGTTTATTTGTGCCAGCTGTTGTAAATTGATATGGTATCAAAATGTTGTTTGCAGAATGAGTCAATATGAAATTATCACTTTGTTTACAATATGGCAGCCTATTTTACCAGCTACTTAAATACAAAATATTCATTATTTACATTGTGGAAATCTGAAACCAATGTTTGCTTATCATGCTTGTTCCTTTATTTAGTGGTACTATCATCAACCTGGCTACTTATCACACTAATATTATGAAGGTAAAAGTCTGTGAGTGTGTGTGTATGTAAGTTTGTTACCCTCACGCTGAAACTGCTGAAGGGATTTAGGTGAAATTTGGCAGATAGGATACTTTTTGCCCCGGAAGCATGCTCTCTTAGGATGATTTTCTACTTTCACAGAGGCGAAGTTGCTAGTAGAAGTTATCTATTTAATTAAAAATGCGTATGTAAGTTTTTTTGTTCTACTTTCACATATTTCCTACTACCGAATTTAATTTCACATAAACTTTGTCAAGGATACAGAAAAGGACAAAGGATATCTTTATGCAGCAAAATTGTAGATAATTTTCCGGAGAAAAATACATTAACGAAAGCTGTGGGCAAAAACTAGTATTATATAAAATATATGTTTTAATCAGTTTGATTGCTCTTCATATAAAAATATCCTACGATTAAATCGGCTTACCAACATACTTACATCTTAGAAACTGAGTTATTGGCTGATAATGTTTTGGCATGCGATCGATCAGAGCACTAGACCGCTTGATGAGCGACAGTGATAGATACTTTAATAAAAAAATATATAAACTAATCTCCAAACGGCGATATGTTTGTGGCACTTTGATGTCACGGTGAGACCATAGTCGACCTCGCTAAGGCGAAATCGAACTTCGATCCGAGTTCGACACGGAGCGAATGCCTCTTGTCTAGGCTTCCAGGTACCTTTAAAATCACCACTCTCGTCTGAAGCTGCCGTCTTAAGCACCGGCCACACAGAACAGACGCAAGGCAAGTAGATTAAACGGGCGCCGCGACTGCGACGGGTCCATGCCTTGCGTCTTTTCTGTGTGGCCGATGCCTTAGAGCTACAATTCACGAATATCCACTAATACGATCTAACTGTCACTATTTATTTGCTAATATGATCAATTGACGTTTGTAGAAACTCTATCGGAGCTCCTAAATTGGCTCACAACGGCGACAAGGAACAGATACTGATGCATCGCTGGAGATACCCAAGCCTTTCCCTGCACGGCATTGAAGGTATACACATTTATTTAAACTTTATTTTAAAATGGCCAAATATGCCTAAATACATGCTAAGGTGTACCTGACAGATTTGCCTGCACAGTTATACCTGTCAGGTAAGCTTGTGTGGAAACCTACACAGTGATGCAACATACACGCTCCGGTTTACTTGTAAAACTCAACTGTACCGGTAAACCTGTCAGGTAGCCTAGCGTGTGTGGCTACCTTTTAATATTTCATAACTAGCACTACGTTCGCGCGCATCGCCGTTTTTAGAGTTTGGCTCTGTGATTTTTTTATTGTTATTGCAAAGCAAACTTTCAAAGGAAATTGTAGTCTTTTGAATTCGAAAGGAAGATCTTTCGGGATTGATGGAATACGCAGTGTGAACTCGATTTCTCCTTGAGTAGACCTGGTTAAAATAACAACCTCAACAACTTTGCGGTGCCACTGTGCAATGCTTTTACTTGCATCCTAGTAAAGTATTTCATAATTTCATGTAATAATTTGTGATCTAAATACCGTTTAAGGAGCTGCTTTCCAACCCGGAGCGAAGACTGTCATTCCTGGCAAAGTTATCGGCAAGTTCTCCATAAGGATTGTCCCAAACCAGGAACCCGAGGAAGTCGAGAAGCTAGTCTTTGATTTCATCAACAAGAAGGTTTGTAAAATAATAATAATATTCCACAACTATCACACAACGCCGTCTAGTCCCAAGCTAAGCAGTGCTTGTGTTATGGGTACCTACTAGACAACTGATAAACATACTTATATATTTCCAAATACATACATATTATATAAATTACACCCAGACACAGAACAAATGATCATGCTCATCACATAAACATTTGAAATTGTATTGTATTGAAATTACCATTTTCATTCTATAAATAGCATTTGTACAGTCATAGTTTATTTATGGTCGGGGATTTCCTCGGATGGGGATTCCTTCCCTCTCTATGGTGAGTGATAAGAAGACACGTTTTACACAATAGGATAAATTGTAGGTACCTAAATGATTGAGAAACAGTTTCTTCAGGAGATGACTCGGGGATTTTATTACCACAATAAAGAATAGTTTCAAAATTCATGTGTCATTCAATGGACTAGCTGTTCCCGGCGAACTTCGTACCGTCTAATGAATGTATATCTTTCGATATAGTCAACCGATTGCGATGAAACAAAGCCTAAGTAATAATAATATATCAAGCTACACCCTATCTTAATGTATAAAAGTTATCTAGATAGATTTCGTACATTATAAGTGATGAGCGCACAAATAAAAACTTTTACAGATTTTTTATTTGTATAGATTATGAAATTATTTCCAAAATTTGCATAGAGGTCGTAATTGATTTTTTTATGAGATATTTGAGGTTAACCAACTTTTCCGGTCAACCTTTGCGATCTGTAATATTTATTTTGATAAAGCTCTTAAGACACCTGAGAAATAGGTCTATCCTAATTCAGATTAGTGTCCCCCGGGCACATGGGCCTCAAAAAAACGCCGCCACAAAAAAACGCTAGAAGTGGCCACAAATAAAGCTAGAAGCCGTCACAAAAAACAGCTGAAGCGCGCGACAGCTTGTGGCCGAAGAAGCTTAAAGCTGCTGGTTTTTGTGGCCCGTGTGCGGGGACAGTTAGATCTACTTAGTGTATACAATTTTATTTCTAGTTTAAGGCCGTATTGATTGTAAACCTGCCAGTTATTTTCTTAAAATAATCAATAGACCTATACAAAAGCCTATCTTATAAAAGCGTGTGGCATATTCCCTCTTATTTTTGGAGTGCTTCGGCCAATGTTGATATGACACATGACGGTCCTTTAAAGAGCGGCATATCTGAGCTTACAACCTCCATCAGGACACAAGGAATGCGGTCACTGTCTGAAATTATTATAAAAGTGTAGAGATGAGAGCACGCCAACTAAAAATACGGATATATTTAGCTCTGTATTTTTATTAGTATCTCTGTATTTGTATTGGTATGAATAAAAATATAGAGTACCACATTAAATACATTTTATTTGCACATTGATTCAACATTTAAATACTGGGCATTATCGCGAATGCGTTGTCTTATCATAATGTTATTTCTGGGCAAAAATCTTCAAGTCAGCAGTCTGCAGCCATCTTCTTTATGTATCTTTTGGTTTCAAGGCACCAATCTTGTGTTTACCGTGTTCATAGCTCTTTTGTTATGCAGCAGACATGTCCAACTCAGTACCATATAAGTTAGGCAGCCTTCTAAGCTACAACGATCTGCGTTTCAAAGCGCAGTACATTGTTTCGGAAATAATCTTAAATTATTGTACTTTTGTTTTCAGTGGGCAGCTAGGGGCTCTCCCAACAAGATGCGCATCACAGCGCAAAGCGGCCGGGCGTGGACAGAGAACCCCGACCACCCTCATTACCAAGCAGCCGCGCGCGCTACCAGAATGATCTATCTAGTAAGTTTTGACGTGAATACGTCTTTGAAATTGCTTCCATAGAGAGGCAATAAAAAAACCAAGCAAGTGCTAGTCGGACTTGCGCACTGAGGGTTTCGTACAAATTTACCTTTGTAAATAATTCAAGTCGCGAATGGAGTCTCGTGTTGTCTCTTGGACTGTAGCTGCAGATCTAACATTGCTATCTAAAATTTAATTACACCACTGGATAGCTAAAGAACGAAAGAATTCATTACGCTATGTAAGGACTGTCATACATCGCGTGTAGTGGAGAGGGAAGCGCCGCCATTTTTCGAGTGCACTGCACTGTTGTCGTACTGTAGGACTTGGCCAGGTATTTTAATGTGAGAGGGTTACTCTATTGATGCTGCTGTCTGTACGTCCAACATGTCATGTCCCCATGTCATGTCATGGTATCTAATATGGAAAGATGATGTGAAGACGGACGTCAAATTCATTGTACCGATGAGCTAGTATAGCTATGTATACAGAAGGCCACAATGTTGGCCACGATATAATACGGCACGCATTTTAAGTAGATTCCTTTATAAACGTCAGCTTGGAATGGTCATAGGTAGGTAGAGAACGCGATGCAACTGAACGAACACTAGGGTGCCAGTACTAAGCGAGTACTGCCAATACTAAGCATTGCAGACCTATGTACGCTATGACTTGGAGGTCAGACCCTGACGGGAGATAGGTTGTGTCGAAACGGCGCGAACAAACGCAGTTAAGTTCAGGGGGTCTACTCGCTTTCTCCGAAAAACTAAGTTTCGATTGAAATTTCGCGTGCTTCCTACCACGGTTCCTTTCGTTCACGAAATTTCGCACGAACGAAAATGGTTTGACGTACCGAATCTCGAAACCTACTCTAATTAGTTATGTTTCGAAAAAAAATATAGTTTTAACAGAGGATTGTTTGCAATTTTAACGTAAAATGAATGTCGTTCGTTTACGAAAGTTTCGTTTCGGAGAAAGCGAGACTGTTCAGTAAAATTCTGACAGTCCCTCTCGTACCGCCCAGAACAAAAACAGTTGTTTGATTTCGCAACCAAAAATAAAAATGTAGGTAGTTAGTGTAACATTCTTGGTTTTGCCCTGAGCTCGCTTAAAAAAAAAGACATATCCGCTAGAAGAACCCTTTTATTACACTAGGCACCCTCACGTTACCTGCTATACTTATATATCAGGTCGCACTATACGTGAGGATGAACCTGTACCCTTGAGCAGCCGTCATTCATATTGCACCAGAAGCGGGGGTCAGTTATCGACCGTCTCGAGAACGCTCGCCTAATCTTCCAAGACGACTCATGTTATCATGTTATGTGGCCGACAGTTTATAATCTACTTTCTGCAGCTATTTCTGGTGCCCCTACTATAGGGAGCTTCTAACCTCGTTTGAAAAATGACAAATTAGCAAGCTTTTTAGTCTTTTGGACGAATTTTATGATTTAATTTAACTTTGACCCGAATATTAATTTGGACTGAAAATGATTGTGAATTTTATTATAATTAATTTTCATTTGTGATTTGACTTCTATTTCTTTGGTTTCTTAATATGACTTGTAAGTATTCCTTACCAATAAATGACTATGTCTAAATATTATAACGAGCTTGTTCATCACAGACGGAGCCGGACATGTCCCGCGAGGGCGGCTCCATCCCGGTGACGATCACGCTGCAGGAGGCCAGCGGACGCAACGTGCTGCTGCTGCCCATGGGCGCGGGAGACGACATGGCGCACTCGCAGAACGAGAAGATCAACGTGCGCAACTATATCGAGGGAGTGAGTATACATTACATTATTGTTACTTCGTCTTCACATTATTCAAAGATTGACTGATAGAAAATGTCTATAACATAGTGGGGAAGGGGGGGGGGGGGAATGGAATGTCTTGACATATATGCCCTATGACATTAAGGTGGAGCATCATGACTCACATTTTCACTGTTTTTCATACAACCGCTCATAACTGATTATAACGTTATTACACATTTTTCATTAGATATTTTGGAAACACAGTATCTTGTGGATATTATCTAGGTTTAATTTCTAAATTTGTGTAAAACTAATCCATTAAAAACCTCTGAAAATGTCCTATTTTGTATGAACTTTGACACTTCATAATTTGCCTAAAAATTAAAAAAGTAATCCTCTAGAGACCTTGCAAATTTTATTAAGATTCTAAATGACGACTACTTTTTCCAAAACTTTTAAAGGTTTAAAAAAAACAGCTATTTCCTGGAGCAAGTTTTGTGAAATTTTCGAGTAAATCTCGGAATTACCGAATACTAACAGAGTTTTTAGGCGTTATCTCTCTTTTTTTGCGTTGCCTTTTCGTCAAACATCGCGTTGGATTGCATTAAATGAAGTAACAAGCTTTTAAACCATTTTCGATTTTTACGATAGGCGAGTGGAAAAGGAAAAAGGGCGGGCCTTAAAGGCGCGGGCCAATCGGGGCGCATGCTATGCACGGACATGCGGAACATTTTAGCTGCGTGTTTTAATTTGTTTGACAACGTGGGTCTACGTTTCCACTGAAGTAGGTACACGAAGATCCACGACTATGTATAGCGTGGCACGGCGCACGGAGAGGCTTCGCACGTGTCACAGCAATCATCGGACACGGGCTTCACTGCGGGAGGTGGGACGGGCGGGGAAGCGATTCTATGCCGTTATGCTATTCTATGAGACGAGAAACATGAAACGCGTCCGTTCCACAAGGTGTATGACTACGTGTACTCCAGTGGAAACATGTACACACGTCGACAGCGTTGAGCTATGTAACGCCTATTCGAGCAAGCCACGAATGTATTAATGACGTCATATGCATAGGTTGCATGCAGTGGACACAACCACATACATTTTCATACAAAGCGAAGCTAGACACGTGCTTAGTTTTTCCGTATGCGGCGGTGGGACCGCGCCTTAAACTTCATACACACGCGTCGGTCAGATCACTGTCACGAGTCACACCAGTCGTGACTGAGCTAACATGTGAGAGTGCAAGCTAAATCTATATATATAAAAATCAATGCCACTTTTCGTTGTTAATTTATAACTCAAGAACGGACTCACCTATCCAAACCAAATTTTTAGGCTTTGTTCGGACTATTTAGTAGATGGTTTATGTGAAGTTTGGTAGGGTAGAGTAAGGTAGGGTAGGGTAGAGTAGGGTATAGTAGGGTAGAGTAGGGAAGAGCGGGAGCGAAGCCGTGCGGGCAAAAGCTAGTAACCTATAAAAAAATGCAGACTTTGAGCATGGTTTTCTGATGGCACATAAATATTTCAACGCCATTTCCTGAGTAATCAGGACGTTCAGCAGATGTAGCGGCTGGGCTGTATGGGCATATGACGTCGACGACACGAACTGGCACCATGAGGCACAGGCGCGACACAGCCGTAACACTGAATTAAACTCTGGCGTGCCATCGATCTTCGGAACTTCGCAGTTCTAGTGTGCCCACCATTCCCGCGATAAACAAAACCGAATACAAATATGAG
The DNA here is from genome assembly GCA_949319445.1 of Mythimna lalbum. NCBI lineage: Eukaryota > Metazoa > Arthropoda > Insecta > Lepidoptera > Noctuidae > Mythimna > Mythimna lalbum. The sequence continues at coordinate 13,954,777 of OX439346.1, read as the reverse complement.
TATTATTCCCTATATAATTTTTTATATAAAATTAATTTTCGTATATGCGAAACCCGAAACAGGTGTCTAGTTTTTTATGTAAAGAATCTATGTACAAAATTTTATAACTGTACCATGAAAAATCTCCAAGTTATAATATATAATATTCCACAACTATCACACAACGCCATCTAGTTCCATGCTAAGCAGAGCTTGTGTTACGGGTACTAGAAAACTGATAAACATACTTATATATTTCTAAATACATACATTTTATAGATAAATTACACCCAGACACAGAACAAATGATAATGCTCATCACATAAACATTTGTCCTGGGTGGGAATCGAACCCACGACCTCCGGTATAGCAGTCAGGGCCACTAACCACTAGACCAACATCCCACTAAAAACATTTTATGTAAAATGATGCCAAGACGACCACATAAGGTTTGCCCTGTGAACAAGGTATCAAATCACATGTAGAGCTAAGCTTCTGAATCTACACGGCCTAACTCTACAGACCCAAACTTCACATATTCTACATATCAGTAAAAATGTATGGCTTCGCCGTTTCGCTACCGTCGTGGAGGTGATGCGAATATTAAGTTATTGAAGTAAGTAACAAAACTGATAGTGAGTGTAGTCGCCGGGCCATCCAGGAGACTGCAGGGTTGTTTTGCACTTACACCCAGCCTTTTAAATATTTTTGAGAAAAAATATAACATGTTGTAAAATCTATTGGAATCCATTCATTAACTGATTCTGGACAAACTATATTCAGGTTTCGCATAAACTAAAAATAATGTTGTATACTTGTATGAAGGTAGATAGCGCGCTAAACCCGTTCTATCACGGTCTTATATTTTTTTTTGCGCAATAATACACAATATTGAAACCTCATAAAAAAAGTGCAAGGTGGCTGATAGTGTTTGACTTATGACCGATATTGAATCGCATACAACAAAAGATGTTAAATACATCACATAATAAATTGTATTATTTTATAAATGTCAAACATAATTATCACTCAGATAAGAATCACTCATTATAACCTCCATTGTCATTTAGCCACATCCTTGTTATTTACAATATATACAACGTGTAACGTTAAATGCGCAAAACCTCAGACACCTCAAATGATTTTTAATTCGATTGACCTAATTATGTGAGAAAAAAAAATATTTAAAATAAAAAAAGGTTTTATGAGCAGATTTAGTTTGTTTAAAATTCATATCTGCATTGAAATAAGACCTTTTATTATCCCGTGTGTGAGAAAATTTGATTGGATTACAACTATTTGTGTTTGTTTACCTATTTCAGCGGGTTTGCGCACGTGATGGCTTGATCTATTCATAAATAGACGGGTCTAAGTTAAGATAAGATAAGATAAGATTTTTTTGAAAAATGTAACCTATATTAAAAAGGGGTTTAATTGATTCTGCTCGTTATTCTGATCAAACTAATTTCTGGTTTTGCGCATTTAACATTACACCTTGTATATAGATAAAAAATGAATCACTCATTATACCCTCAATTGTCATTTAGCCATGTTCTTGTTATTTACAATATATAGAGATTTCGCAACGTTGAATATGTAAAACAATACGGAAAGCTCTATATGTAACATCACGTAATTGTTAAGTCATTACGGACATAAATCATAATTGGTGTCGCAACGTTATTCTTATGTCACCACCGTTTACGACTTGCAGGGATGTTGGAATTTCGATATTGTGTAATAATTTTAGTATTTCACACATCAATATAATTCAAAAGGTTTTACGTCAAGATATTCAAAGAAAATTGCACTTAATCATGGTCATCACGTGAAAATATAACATGAAATCCGAGAGGAAATCAGACTCATGCTTTGAGTCTGATTTCATGTTATAATTTCTTCTCAGATCCGGAGAATGGATCCGAAAAACAAATGAAGTAGATAGTCATTAATCTAAAAACTATGTTGCGTCTTAACGTGCCATCATACTTTAACCACGGAAATTAAACCCGTGGACCTAGAACTACTTGGTGTGGTTTTAGACAGTAACAGCCGTAGGGGCCCAGCAGGGCAGGGCATCCGCCCTGCTGCGTCCCTACGGCTTTTACTGTTAGGGCCGCGGGTATTTTCTGATAAGGAAACCCATGGACTGTCATGTCATGGTCATGGCTGTGGACAACTGAAAGATACAAGTGTGTTTTTAGTCAGTAAAAGTCTGACACACCCTCCCGCTACCCAGAGCGTGAGAAGTCATTATATGGTTTCTCACCATAAACATAAAAAGCCAGTAAAAGTCTGACACGCCTTTCACTACACTCTAGAGCGTGCGAAGTCGTTGGATGATTTGAAACCTAAAAAAATCACACTAGCATCTTTGCAAGGATGACGTTGAACAATTCCGACGATACTGGCTAATCATTGCAACACAACATGTGTGATATAGTTAAAGTATGACGCATTTGTGTGTTTGTAAACAGAAGTCATTCGCGTAAAAACCCGTGACTATATTTTCCCGTTGCGAGGGGTGGGCTCGACTCTGTGACTCTTATCACGTAGATATATACAAATTCCCCGATACGTAAAAAGGGGACAAAAATCGTTTTCCCCTTCCTTTATATATTCATAATTTTACTAGGTAACAAAAAACATTATGACAAATGTAAAGGAAAAGAAAATCGATTTTTGTCACCTTTTTTTCGTATCGGGGAATTTGTATGTATGATAAAAGTTTATTTTTTATTTATTTACAATTTTATACTTACTCATTTAGTCATTTATACAATTTATTGTGTTAGTGATTTTCCGGAGTAGGTTAACTTTAGGAAAAAACCGCTTATCTCTATGTTTATTATATAAAACGGGGGTCTTGTGTAGGTTTGATTTTGATTTCATAAGGTTATAATTTGCACCCGGGCCGGCTCACTAGTATTATTTAAAGTTTTAGTAAAACTTAGTCAGCGGTCTTAATACACTATTTTCTGTTTGCTACTAGAAATTGGCTGAAAAGCTCTAACTATTTTTCTGTCAATGTACTAACCCGCCACTGATTTTCTGGCTTTCTATTTAATATGGTTTACGAAATGACATAATACAAGACAGAATAAATTAATATAATAATAATATTCCACAACTATCACACAACGCCATCAAGCCCCAAGCTAAGCAGAGCTTGTGTTATGAGTACTAAATAACTGATATACATACACATATATATTTCTAAATACATACAATACATAGAATAGATAAATTACACCCAGTAACAGAACAAATGATTATGCTCAACTCACAAATATTTGGCCTGGTGGTTCGGTGGGAATCGAACGCACGACCTCTGGCATAGCAGTCAGGGCCATTGACCACTAGACCAAAAGGCTAGTCAAGCCTATATAAATTGCTAGCAATTCTGTAAACACTTACAGCGGTGAAAGAATTTTCAAAATCGGTTCAGCAGACGTAGTTTTTGAGTTAACCATAAATATTTAGGAATCTTGGTTGTCTTAAAAACATGTTTATAACCTGAAATACAAGAAATGGTAATTTGTTTTTTGTTCGAACGTTTTCTTTACGCTCATGATTTTCCTGGTTGCGGTATTGAAATCATATTTTTTCCGAAAAAATACTACAATAGTTTATGGACAGAGTGATCTGTCAGCAAAGAGAATTTCCTCAACGCATTTATCCTAATCCAAAATGAATGAATTTATAAATAAATGTGTATGATGATGTAATGGGATGAATGAAATAAGAAATACGGAATTTATAACTTGCTTACACCAAATATCAGTTTTCGGCTAATACTCGTATGCTCTGAAATTTTCAAAATATAAATACAAAAAAACGATGAATGAGCATCTAATTCATCGTTTTTTTGCTCACTAATTTATGTAAATAAAAAGAAAAAAATACTGACATCAACGCACAGCCGAAATAATTGAAGCTAGCAACGTAAAATTTTGCAAACTTATGACATAGGCGAGCACTAAGAGAGAATTTTCCAAAATTCACCCCCTAAAGCGATGAAAGTAAAGGTTAACGTTCGGTTTAAAGTTTGTGGAGAAATCTACTTTCTAAGAAGCTAGTCTTATAATATCATATTACCAAGTTTAGTCGACTGTATAATACTCGTATGTTCCGTTCAAAGACCGAATTTGCTTTGTGGATGTTCAAACACCCATCGCGAATATTGCGTCGAGGCGAGCTGATGCAACTATACATTGAAATAAATTGTTTTATATGGAAATGAATTGTGTTATATGTTTATTGTAAATTGTATGTGCGTCTTTGAAATTCCCGAGATCGTGGGGTTGGTGGAAGCCCCATTCCTTTCGACCCCTTCGCAGGCCCTTAGAGATATGCAGAACAGGGTAAAGTCCCATATACATCCGTTGAAGAAGGAGAATCCTCTGAATAGACGGGTCTTGTAGTACGGTCTGGGAAATTGCCCGATATATGATTTAGGACTGTTGTATGGTATACTCTCTAATCGCAGGAGAAATCTGTTTTTAATTTCAATGTGGCGTCATAGATGTCGCTACAAGCCTTCCTTTTCCACTCGCTTATATATGAGCATTTCTCAAAATTTTTGACCATAGCCATAATGTCGATGTCCCATGATTTTGTCTTTGATTATTTAATTAACGTGATATTGTAAGTAATATACATGGCTGTCGTTACTGCGTCTATATTATTAAATTATCAGGTAAAATTTCAAAACAGCGTACAAATTAATCGATATATCGAACATAGTTTAAAAGCTTGTTACTTCATTTAACGCAATCCAACGCGATGTTTGACGAAAAGGCAACGCGAAAAAAGAAAGATAACGCCTGAAAACTTTGTTAGCACTCGGTAATTCCGTGATTTACTTGAATATTTTACAAAAGGTGTTCCAGTAAATACGCGTTATTTTTAAATCCCTAAAAGATTAAAAATAAATTGTCGTCATTTTTGATAACATTTTCAAGGCTTCTATTGTTATACTTTTTTGGATTTAATAAATTTTTGAGTTAATTATTATTAAGTGTCAAAGTTCATGAAAAATTGCAGATTTTCAGAGATCTTTACTGGATTAGTTTTACACAAATTGATTTCAATAGAAGGCTAGATCCACAAGATACTTTTTCCAAAACATCTAATGAAAAATGTGTAATAACGTCATAATCGAGTAAGAGCGTAAACAGTGAAAATAAATGTCGAGTTGCATCCCCTAACGTCTGTGACCAACTGTTCAGAGTTTTTAAATCATCCCGCTAATTTATTTTATTATTGTTCCAGATAAAGTTGTTCGCAGCTTACTTCCACGAGGTTAGCAAACTGCCAAAGGCAAGCAAGTGATTTATTTGCAATAAGTATTTTTGTACGACAAGCAGAATGCTCAAGAGGGAGTGTCTACATTCCTACCTTTAAGTACACATATTGCATAATTATGTACGTTTTATCTCGCATAATATATCTCGGTGCCTTACACACTTGGACTGGTGTATTGAATAATTTATTAGTTTTACGTATTAACAGAATGTATTGTTGACTATAATGAAGATTAAGTTCCGTTTTGTATTATGACATTTTCTTTTTCTTGTTTTTAGTTTTCTGTGTCGTGTCAAATGTTTTGCATAATAAATAAACATTATTTACATTTATAAGATTTTTATTTAACTTCCACCAAGGAAATTACTTAATGCTGCATATCGTTTACCTACGACGTCTTTGTTCTCACTTTTGGCATAAATATCAAAGAAATAACGAACACACACGTACACACTCACAAACTTTCGCAATATTATTTTTAGTTTATAGTTTGTTCAGAATCAGTAATTGAATAGATTCCAATAGCTTTTAAACACCATGTTATAATTTTTCCCAAAAATGGGTATACAACACAGGTTACGGCAGGTCATCGAACGGTGCAAGTATAAAACAACCCCTCAGTCGCCTGGATGGCCCGGTGACCTTGTATTTTTGGTGACGTAACAAGTTGTAAGTTGTTGTAACTTGGTGATTTTTCATGATACTGGACACGTGTTTCGGATTTCACATTATACTAAAAATAATGTTGTATAATAGATATTTTTGTGAAGTGTGTTACCAGATCTATCAAAAAATATTAGTTTTGGTAATGAAGTGAATTTTCGAAAAACTTAACAAAGTTTCATAACTGGCAACATAAATCATTCGCAACTGATAGTTCAGTTCATGCATGATATGTTCGATTTACAAATTGATGATTGAACCTACCTACACCTCCGTGTCCTCGTGGAGGCGATCGGTAATGGTGACCTCTCGCATCATGCCATGTCAGGTCATGGCATGGAGAAACGGGGACTGGGCGGCAGCCACCTCTTTCTGCGAAACACTGATTCGAGCAAAGAAGCTGGCCGAAAGCATTTCGCGGAGAGAACCCTCAAACCTGGCCACCACTACTTACCACCAGCTACTTAGCTACCTGTTGCAATTATCGGTTTAAGACGCTGCCTTTCAAATAACTTTTCTGTCATCATTTCATCATCATCATTTCAGCCGACAGACTTCCACTGCTGGACATGGCCTCCCCCAAGTGTCGCCACAACGATCGATCCTGCGCGTCCCGCATCCATTGGATTCCCGCAACCTTCACCAGGTCATCGGTCCACCTTGTAGGAGGCCTTCCGATGCTTCGTCTTCCAGTACGCAGTAACTTTTCTGTACCTACTAAGCCCGTCGGTGGGCGGGGCAGCAAAAAGAACGGCTTTTTATGCGTATTGCACCTTTAATTACCATTTGCGATATTGATACTAAGAAAAAATAAGGATATATAAAATGTTTGGTTAAAACACTGATTAATAGGTTCTTAATCCAGAATTATTCGAGAGTTTGAATTTCGAATCCGCTAATCGGATTTGGTAAGCTAATTTTATAAATACGCCTGATTGTGACCCGAGTCTTAGACATTGAAATTTTTATATAAAGCAGTTTTAGACATTTGTCAAATTGTGGCCTTCACCCACCACACTCCACTTAGTTTAGTCCACTAGTGCTGTTATTTACTAACTGAGATTACCCGCTTTACACTAGATTTATATAGATTAGATGATAAAGGATCAATATAGGAATATTACCTACCTATAAGATAAGGAAAGGAAATTATATATCTAGATGATATTATAATAATAAATAATGATGCTCTGGGGATTTCTCAGATCGTCGCCTTAACCAGTTAGACCTGACCTTATACTGAACGGAAGGCGTATGTAAGTGCTTGTATTTCTTTGGAATAGTATTATAAATAAATATCAATGTTTTGTTCGTCTTCTTATAAAATGTTTACAAACACTAAGAATTAGGTACTCCTGTATTGTCGGTGCGTTCACAATTGTGTAAGACATCAAGTCGAACTTGCGACACGCAGTGAAGCAGCCAGTAGCTCAACCATAGCACAAAGCCACCAAGCGTGTTCGCGAAGATGAATTTGTGAGTCACGATATCAGAATAAGTATATAGAATGATTTGAAGATTTAAGTCATGTAAGTACAATTTTCTCAAGCTACGCTGCAGATACGATTCATCTATGCTGCAGCTACGGTAGTGCTACGCTACTGCTACGGTACTATTTCGATTCTGCTGCGGTATAGCTACTGTTATGATTCTTCTTATCTGCTGTTACGTTACTGATTTTAGTCTTCTATGCTGCAGCCACAATACTGTTTTGCTGCTGCTACGATTCTGCTATTGTTCCGTTTACCGCAACAGAGTAGTGATATGAATCATCTACGGTATTGCTACGATTCTTCTACCTTGCAGCTCTTTTTTTCCTAAGGTGCAAAAACATCTACTTAATGATTTCTTTCGCTCTGGTTGGAGCGTGAGGACGTGACAGACTTTTACATATTAAAACTACACCTGTGTTCTTCAGTTGCCCTTTGCGTTCTTGGATTAAGGGTGTCCTACTCAAAAAACCCCTACGGTCCTAGCGAGCATCGACTCTGCTGGGCCTATACGGTTTGCTAACATCTGTAAGAAGGAGCTCGTGGATCACTACGCGCTGTTGACGGGCTTGGTACGTGATTACCAGATGGCCAGACGGCAAGCTACCCATTGCTCGACGTCCGCAAGCCCGCGTCCACCGCGGCTGGTAAACAGGGTCTGAATCGTGCGGCCTCCTCCTTCGCTAGAATTACTGCTTCGCAGAAGGAGGCATCTGTCTGCTATTCCTCCTCGCTCTGGGCCTGGATTGAGAGGTCGTTATCGCCACTTGCCTCTACGAGGACACAGCAGTGCAACACCCACGTGAGACATACCCTATGCTCCACCTTGTCCTCCGGGCATTCTACATAATGGTGACACACGGGCGTTTCTTCCACCTGAATCCTATGCAGGAACCTCCCGAACTTGCTATATCCGGTAAGGACTTATTTCATGCGAAAGGCGAGGACGCCGAGTTGCCACTCTTCAAAGAGGGGACTTACCGTCGTAATTATGGCGTGCCCAATTTTGGGCCTTTATAATGCGATGCACATAAATTCAAAATATAAAAAGAAATGATAAAAGAAATGTTTCTACAGAAACCTTGCACATATAATCGAGATTCTGAATGCCGAAATTTTTTCCAAAAACTTTTAACATCCTTATTCCTGGAACATATTTTGTAAAACTAATATGAAAATGACAGAATTACCGAATGCCAACATCTTCATCAAACATTACAGAAGCTTTTTAAACCATGCTTACGTTGATGATGACGAGTGGGAGAGGGCCCTCTCAATAAACCTCTTTAAAAAAACGGAATCACCCGTTGCAATTGGTCGCGCGTCATGTCACTGAATCCATGAGTGAGCCTGTACGAGGCTCCGCCATTTACTCTAAGAACAACTTTTACTAATTTCTCTAAATAAAAATAAAATAAAAAAAAAAACACATATTTACTTACCCATTTTATTATATTGATTCGGGTCGGCCGGCCATCTTAATTTATTTTGCGGATTTAAAACTGCACCTTGTATATTTATGTTCCCTTGTATCTAGCAAGATAAGATTTCCGTGTTTGACCAATATTACAGCAAAATATGTTTATCATCGTTACTCCTTATCTCCCAATGGATTCCACCCGTTGTGAGATAAGGAGTAATTTTCTGGGAAAACTCCACTGACAAAAATTACGTTTTATTGCACAGAAAAAAAATTATATGTGCAATCTATACTAATATTATAAAGAGGTAAAATTTGTAAGTTTGTAAGTTTGTAAGTTTGTAAGTTTGTAAGTTTGTAAGTTTGTAAGTTTGTAAGTTTGTAAGTTTGTATGTAGGGGGTAATCTCTGGAACTAATAATCCAATTCTAAAAATTTTTTTACTGGCAGAAAGCTACATTATTCCTGAGTGCTATAGGCTATAAATTGTTTCTATAGCATGTATATTAACCGAGCTATCACAACTTTTGTCTAGCAAGTCGGAAAAAAATACCTCATAAAATAGAATTATTTGCGTGCGCTGCCTATACAGTTGCTTAAAATTAAAAACAATGTATGGCTACCTGGTTCGTCTTAATTATTTCTACAAAAACGTCCGCGGTACCATATCTCTATCTTTTATATTTCATCTTTTATACTTCTTTTATTGCATTAAAAATATTTTTTTTCGGCATACTTACGTTTGGTTGATTATTTGAGCAACAAAATATTAATTCTTATGACAATAAATTATTTCAGTATCACAAGAACATTATACAGATAAGATTTGCCATTTACAGCATAGCAATTGGTCATACAGTTTCGAAGATAATATAAAATTACTAAAACGCAAAATGCCCCTAGCGTAACTTTCATTGTGCAGACGTTTTACCTATTTTTTTTTTATGGTGGGCAAAAATCATCTTATGACAACCCCCGCCCTTGGGTGGAGCGAGAGATAGTGTCAGACTCTTACTGACTAAAAACCCACCCCGTTCCTTCTAGCCTTCAAACCAGGGCACGAGTTCCCTTTCGGATAACCCTGGACCCGGTAGGCTTCAACCCAGCTGGGCCTCTGCTGTTACTGACAACTTCTTGAGGCGCGCGGGAACAGTGGGCGCCGTTGACGTCTTGGGCTCGGTCCACTACCGGAGGATCGGACAGCAAGCTACCCATGGCTCGCCGTCCGCGAGCCCGTGTCTACGGTGGCCGGAAATCGGGATCGGAATCCCGGCGGCGGCGGCGAAGGCGCCGTTGCCTGATGCGGTCTGCCTCCGCCTTTGCTAGCATTACTGATTCGCAGAAGGAGGCGACTGCCTGCCATTCCTCCTCGCTAAGGACCATGGCCTCAACCAGAGCCCGCCGCGAGAGGTGTCCGCCGCCGATCGCCCCCACGAGGGCACGGCGATGCTCTGCCCAGGCAGGGCACACCTCGATTGTGTGCTCCACCGTGTCCTCCGGGCGTTCCGCACAGTGGCGACACTCGAGCGTCTCTTCCGCTTTAATTCGGTGCAGGAACCTCCCGAACTTGCCATGTTTTCTGAATCGCGGTGTTAAGACTTTCTGTGGATTGATGACCCTCTCGAATTATTATGCCCACGTTGTCGTTAGTTGGAGTTCTTCTGTCAGTTGCTTATTGGTTTCGGTTGTTTCGTTCGTATGGTTGTTGTTGTTGATAGATACCTCATAATCGAAAATATCGTAATTTCGTTGTACGTTTTTGTATGTTCGTAGTTTCGTACTTCGTTCTATCGTAATAATCGATACGAGTTATTCGATATTACGATTGTTTTGTTTTGTAAAGGCGGACGGTGTTCGAGTCGCTCTCCTTTTGTTCATAATTGTTTTCAAGTCTGTGCGTAGTTTGTTGAGAGCATGTCTAAAAGGAAATCTCAACTGTCCCGGCAGACATCACAGACAAGAGCCGCTTGAGTACGCCGTACGGAAGAATCTGCCCCTGAAAATGAGCAGCGCCTCTCGAGAAATAGAGAATATATTTCGCAAGCACGCGCTAGAGAATCTAGCTCCGAGCGCTCACAGCGCCTCACTAGCCAAAATGTGAGGACATCGCGGGCCCGTGCTCGAGGAACTAGCGCTGAACGTGCGCACCGTCTATCTGAGTTAAGGCAGCATGTCTCTGAGACAAGGGATAGGGAGACTAGCGCTAAACGCTCGCGGCGGCTTGGTAGGCAAAATGTCATAACATCGCAGGCCCGTGCTCGGGAATCTAGCGCTGAACGTGCGCATCGTCTATCTCATTTAAGGCAGCATGTCTCTGAGACAAGGGATAGGGAGACTAGCGCTGAGCGCTCGCAGCGGCTCGCTAGGCAAAATGCCATAACATCACAGGCCCGTGCTCAGGAATCTAGCGCTGAACGTGCGCATCGTCTAATCGAGTGTAATCTTATTTTAATACAAGAAATTTTCCGCGGACGAAGTCGCGGGCAGAAGCTAGTAATATATAACTTACGTTTACAGAACAGTTGTAGTTAGCCACATTTTAAAAGACTAAAGCTTTTAATATTTCCGTCGTTGTATATCTATGAGTGGCAGTATTTGTAAAAAAAACACGAATTTTTAAATTAGACCCCCAGCAAAACTACGGTTAGAAAAAGGGAATCTAATATTCTCTGTGTTGGCCGCCGTACAACTTATCTTTTTCGCAAAAGTATCTATAACAGGCTCCAGCAATATGTAATAAAATTCCCAGAGAAATATAGAATCTCAATGTTATTTTATTTAATAAATAACAAAGGATTATTAATTAATAAATGTTATACTGGGTATAAGGACAATTAAAACTAAAATAAAAACAAAAACAAAAAGTTGTCCATTAATTTAATTTTTTTTTTACAGCATTGGTGACCCAGTGGTAATAGTCCCGACTTAAGAGTTGTAGGTAATGGGTTAAAACCCAACCAGGCACATTACTTTGTGTAATTTATTTCAACACCAATGCTCTCAAAACGGTGAAGGAAAACATCGTAAAAAACTGGCATATCCTAGAACCAAAAATTGCATGACGCGACCTCCTCTAATCCACACTGGGCCCGCGAGGTGGATTATAGGCACACCTAGAAAGGAGACCGGAGTTCCAGCAGTGGAAACATTAAAAGACAAATTATTATGCTATTTAGTATTTGAGCAAATTGTATTTGGTATTCGGCCGAATATAATAAAAGTAGGTAGCCGTTAAGTCGAATTCGGAATAATCGTTGCAAGTCTATACTTTATAGTTTTTGCAAAATCATCACACGGTTCCTGTTATTACTTAATAATTAAATTCTAGTAGCTTAGGTTCCAGGGTTATTCAAAAGAGTTCCCGCAGCCCTGGCTCGTAAAGGTCAGCTGAAGAAAAACTGGTGGGTGTACTAAAGTCTGACACTCCCTCTTGCTCCAACCAGAGCGAGATAAAGTATTTGATGAATTCCCACCATAAAATGTTAGGTGATTATATCATATTTAAAGTTTTTATTACCTACCCAGAAATCTAATTTCAAAAATCACCTTATGATTTTATTACGTGCTTCGTATACATAGCCGGTGTATATGAAGCATGTATCAATGCAACATCGGTATTTATAGGTCATTATTCTTCAGATAATCTAGGATACGTGTTTCTTAAAGCAATAGGAAAAAGAGAGTAATGATAAAGCAATAGATATTCCAATAGAAAGTCCCGACAATTCAAAATTTTGTCGATCATTCTATTGTTGTCCGATCAGGTCATCTGAAGGCGGGGATGACCATTCAAAAGTAGGTATCTCACTAAATACGAGTAGGTCACTAGGACGGTCTCTCATACTTTACTTATACCTAACTAGTAGGTACAGCTTATTATATATTTACATGTTAATAAAAAGAGGTTGACCGTGATCGAGCTACGATCGTCACGAACGGCTTTTGAAGGCTTAAAAAAGAGCATCAAACTGTTCGAGAAGCTATATTCTGAAAATGTCATTCACAGTTTTTTAGTATTGATAGCCTATCGTATGGATATCGTTTCACCCAGTTGTTGAGTTGTGGAAGTCAGATGGGCTGTATTTAGATGCGTTCGATTTTTATTTATAGGTTTCCATTTGGCCACTATCTCACCTCATGGTAAGGTAAGCTATGATGTGGATTAGAGCAAACGTCATCATTATCATCATCATTTCAGCCGAAGAATGTCCACTGCTGGACAAAGGCCTCCCTCAAGTGAGAGCTAACGTGCCTAGAAGTACTACTATGTACGTTGCCTAGAAGTAACCTACTTACATTACCATTAATCGGATGACAGTAGGCTGTAGATAAAACGCAGCCAGATCAGCTGTTTTGTCTAATGACCTACCTGCAGCGTGCCATCCTCATCAAGCGTGAGGGTCATGTAAACAAATAACTACTAGCTGTAATATATCAACTGGCCATGGGTGGTGGACAAAATTGTGTTGCAATCATTTCAGGTCCAACACTCAAGGGCCCGCCGACAAACGCTGACCCTACCGCCGCCATTGTTGACATACAGTGAAATCGTACAGTTATGTGACCAGTTAACGGTTACTACCAACGATTAATTAATCAGATTATATCTCATTTAGCACGGTTATGAACCGATGTGTATTGTGTGGGCGATTTAATAAAAAGTATTCTCTTGATTTTACCTCCCGTTGACATCGGCTGGTGAGCTAACGCATACCAGTTTACAATACTAACATAAAAGAGGATAGCGACCGGCCCTCCCCTCATTCACTCAGTCTGTCTCCGAGTCTCGCTACGGTGCAACGTTACGCTCCGCATGTTACTTTATACAACAACGTACCGTGGATAAAACGTATATTAAAACAAAACTATACCAGTATATTATAGTGAGACGCTTTAGTTATTAAATATTTTAATTCAATTAAAAAATTCTTCAATAAACCTTCGTGCACAAAAGGACACCACTTGGTGAGTTAAATTGTTTTGTTTCACTTTAAGTGTGTACTTGTTGTCGATGTTCGATGGCTGCAGTGTAATCCGAAAAAAACACTTTATTTATCTTTGGAATGGTTTGAATTGAAGATGTAACTTATCTGTTCGTACGTGTATGTTAGATAAACCTAGATGCATACATGTCTGCTGTTTGTTACCGTTTAATTACTCAGACAATAGTTGTTCAGTCATCCTCAGCAGAGTGACAGGTTCTCACAGACTTGTGTAACTGTGCAGCTTGTGTATCAACACACCGCGGTCCGTCAGCGCCTGGCAGATTATCATGCACGCTTTCTAATTTACTGTGACGAATTTTCGCAACAGTACGCGCACATAAACATCCATGTCGTTTTAATTCGTTGCACATTACTAGATATATACCTGTTTAAGGCTACTTAATCAGTATGACGTTTTTGGAAACTTTATTCATGTCTAAAGCTAGAATCACGTAAGACGTTACTTTTCGTTAAGAGCGTTCATATTTGGAATTGATTTGTTTCTTTTTAAGCTTCGTTTTTAAAGGATTTTTTCAGAAAAGGTGGTGATTTTCAATACGAAGGATCTAGATGATTGAGGTAGACTTTCTGGTGGAAAGGAAACTTTTTTCTATTGAAACTGCAGGCTATTTTCACCAAATCAGTCTTATGATCTGACTATCATTTTAAAAAGTCTAGGGATTTCTGGTTTCTAACTTAATTTCTTTAAATTACGTTGCTGATAGACAATTAGTTATGAAAACAAGAAACAAAAACTAAAAAGCCTGCTGGCAATTATCAGCGTTGGTTCCGGTGCGGGTAAAGCACACAATTTAAAAAAAAGTAGACAGGTAGGTATGTACTTACTCAATAGAATATTTTTTGTTTATTGTACCTTTCTGTCTTATCAGTTGCCCTTAAAAGATTCTATCTTTATGACTGTGATACCGTTGCGATTGTGCGACTAGTTTAATCACGCAATTCATAGAATTTAGATAATAATAATATTACTTATCAAGCTTCAGTACTTCCTAACCTCGTTAGATTAGGTAATACTCGTGATAGCAATAACTCTATAAGTGTTGTTGATAGAAAATAAACGTTGTTATTATGCATTTATGCATTAGGTACCTACCTTAAGAATGAAGCTGACTATATGCATCAACAATTTATTGTATTATTCTTAGAGGTATCCCTCATTTTACCATTTTCTAGGAAAATTGTTGAAGTATATATCTAATTAATTGGTCAATTATATGTAAAGTTGTTTTACGCATAATTATAGTATTATAATGCACATATTGTACCCACTATAGCAACCTGCACTAGCTTCACACGGGTGTTAGAAATCTTTGAAATACTCAGCTTTTCTATACTACAATACGAATGTATGGTCCACTTAAATAGTTCTAGAAAACCCATGAAAATCCGTTTTGTAGTTTTTGAGTTCATTGCGAACATACGGACAGATACGGTGGTGGACTTTATTTTATGATGAATTTAATAAGGATTTACTTTGCTGTCACTCCGTCATTCTCTAAATAATTCAGAAACCAATAATGAAGGTGTTATCTTGGCATCTTTTGTTTACACTGTCTTTAAAATACTTAACAAATCGATGAACTTAAATAGCAAGAACGAATCAGCTTAGGATTCCCTCTAATTGCACATGCAATTAGTTCACGTAGGTACAATGTGTTAATTATTTTTGATGTATGCACGTATGTGGATGCTTGATTTTACTAGGCTTTAAGTAGAGAAAATATAAGACTTTCCCAGTATGCCTAGTTCATTTAAATGTGACGTTTTCTCTTGAACCTACAACTGCTAATTCTTCCAGCCTTAAACTTCATCAGGCCTCTATACGAACCATAATAGAATTGGTTTCCTTTTCATGTTTAGGCACAGGCGTATTATACAACAAAATGGAACCCAACAAAGGTTCGATCACTGACATTAGTCAAAGAGCGCTCGTGAAACTGTGGAGAAAGTTCTTCTCATATCTACACAATGGAGTCAACTCTAATGATCCTCATCAAAGAAAAGCAAATATGGAAACTCGTTTTCTCCATTTCTTTGAAGATTTCTTTGTCTTACAACATTAAGAAATGAATCATAAGTGCAAGCTTCAAAAGGCCATATTGTTATACATTTTAAAAACACTAGCATGAGCTTAGAGATTTTTTAGCTTAGCGGATCAGGAATGATTAATGTTACTGCTACCAATACGGTGCTTCGTAGCACCAATACTGTGCGAGCACCTAAAAACTTCAAATATATTCTTCGATATCATATTGTTGTATATACAGTTATTATCGACAGTCAATTGTTATTCGGCCAGCGTGCCGGTTCTGTTCGAGGATCTTATGCAAACGTTACGCGTGCAATGTGGTGTGGTGGCCTTAATGTTTCCGAAAAATGGACCAAACGAGCCGAGGTCGTCGGAAACACTCGCAATATTGTCCCAAAAAGACGAGACAGGCAAATAGTTTTAGAGGACGAAGTCTGTAATTGTGTCTGTTGTATAATGTTTTTGAAATTAAAGGAAGCTGTGTCTAACATTGCGGGAGCGCTAGGTCCAACAGTGGACGTCCCTCGGTAGAAATTATGATGATGATATGATTTCTATACAAAAATAATACCATAACCTACAAGATAAGATCGATCCAAATACCTAAGTGTGTAATATATTTTTACAAGCTTTTATTTAGTTTCACCTGTCCCGATTTGTCTGTCATCAAATCTTGTAAATTAAATTTGACCCACTTCCCGGTTACCGATTGAGCTGAAATTTTGCATGCACGTGTAAATCAGATGACAATGCATAATTATTATGATAAGGAGCTGATCTGATGATGGAACTGGAAGGTTGCTATAGTAACTTGGGAGTTAAACGACACATCCCCATCGAGTTTGGGCTCGTATGATTCGTCTTGACGAGTATTAATTATATAGGTATACCGAACTATAAAAGCTTGCTATGTAAAAAATAAATATTTTCATTAAAAGCTTGTTTAATCAAATGTCATTTTGTTGAAGACTTAAAAATGCCTCACCAATTTATAAAAGGCGAGTTACCCATAGTTTTACTAGGACAAGATTCGCGGTAAGTCCCCTCTTTGAGGCGTGGCTGGAAAGACCTCACGGCGTCCTTACCTTCCGCATGACGCAGGTCCTCACCGGACATGGCAAGTTCGGGAGGTTCCTGCATCGGATTCAAGCGGAAGAGACGCCCGGGTGTCGCCACTGTGCGCAACGCCCGGAGGACACGGTGGAGCACACCGTCGAGGTGTGCCCTGCCTGGGCGGAGCATCGCCGTGCCCTCGTGGGGGCGATCGGCGGCGGAGACCTCTCGCGCCGGGCCCTGGTCGAAGCCATGGTCCGGAGCGAGGAGGAATGGCAGGCGGTCGCCTCCTTCTGCGAAGCAGTAATGCTAGCAAAGGAGGAGGCCGACCGCATCAGGCAACGGCGCCCTCGCCGCCGTCGCCGGGATTCCGATCCCGATTTCCGGCCACCGTAGACGCGGGCTCGCGGACGGCGAGCCATGGGTAGCTCGCTGTCCGATCACCCGGTAATGGACCGAGTCCAAGACGTCGACGGCACGCACTGTTCCCGCGCGCCTCAAGGAGTTGTCAGCAACAGGAGGGGCCCAGCTGGGTCGAAGCCTACTGGGGACAGGGTTGTCCGAAAGGGAGCTCGCGCCCCGGTATGAAGGCTAGAAGGAACGGCGCGGGGTTTTTAGTCAGTAAGAGTCTGACACTGTCTCCCGCTCCACCCAAGAGCGGGTTTCGTCAAAGATGATTTACCCCGTAGACAAAAAAAAAAAAAAAAAAAAGGACAAGATTCCAAAAAAAAAACCAAAGTTTTCTATACTTTTATACCTTTAATAGCAAATTATCAAACGATGTGCGAATGTGCGATCAATCGAGTTACTGCAGGTTACAAAAATTTCGGCAACTAAGCTTTTACATTAAAACATTTAATTAAAAAGGCAGAGTCTACTGATCCTTTTATAAAACCGTTAGTTACATTCAGCAATACGCGATGCGCATACGCAGTACTGTAGCGGTCGACCACCCGCGTAAGCCCATTACAGTTTAAATCGAACTCATTCCAATAAATCGACGGCGTGCACTGTTCCCGCGCGCCTCAAGGAGTTGTCAGCAACAGCAGAGGCCCAGCTGGGTCGAAGCCTACCGGAGCCAGGGTTATCCGAAAGGAAACTCGTGCCTTGGTTTGAAGGCTAGAAGGAACGGGGTGGGTTTTTAGTCAGTAAGAGTCTGACACTATCTCCCGCTCCACCCAAGCGGGGGTTCTCATGAAATGATTTTCGCCCACCGTAAAAAATAAATAAACGCTGACGGGATTTATTTCTTTTCTCTTGAATAGTCTGGAACAATATTATAAGAAAGTTCGGTCGATGACACCATACACAATTGTGGTTGGTGGATAATATGGCCGAAGAAAACCGACCCCGAGTGTAATAATAATTTATTCATACTTCGGCCTAATACAGATTTAGAAAAATATATAGGACTACCTTTTGCTCGTGTACATAAAATATGTTACTCAGGAATAAAGCAGCTTTCTATTCGTGAAATAAAATTAGCAATCGGACTAGTATTTCCAGAGATTACCTCCTACGAACAAAAAAGCATAAAAACAAACTTTACCTCTTTTCATGTTAGGTAGTGTAGATAAAATACATTTGTTAAGTCGATATAATCCTCTTGCTGTGATTAGGCACCAAAACTAGGACATAAGTCTTTTTTTATCTCGGTGTAAAATTAAAGTATGGGGTTACATGTTCTCGAAGGCAACGGAAGAAGTAATATTAATCTGTAGTCGCTGTTGGCCACATGGCCATCGCTGTTGCCACTAGCTGGTACCCCATGAGCAACAAGCGCAGACAAGGCAGACCACAAAAGAGATGGAGTGACGACATTGTAAAAAAAACAGGTAAAACATGGAGTAGAGTAGCTCGAGAAAGACCAACGTGGAAACGACCGGAGGAGTCTTTTACCGCTGTTTAGCGGTCCTTATACAGGCTAAATATATAGTTTACCTTTTAATAAACAAGTAACAAAAACGATACACAAGACAATTAAAATATACTCAAAACTAAAATAATAAAGTAAATAAAACTGAAACTTAAATAGTAAAGTACAAAATTGTAGAAGGAAAATATAGCTATTTTTTTATTTATTTTTTATTAGTCGCTGTTGTATCGCGGTCTTGCGGATAAATATCTGCATTGCAGATGTATATCTGTATTGCAGATATTTACGAGACAATGATGGATGCTGGGCGTTATTGAATTGTGGGAGAAACCACATAACCGGCTCGCGGGAAACCCGAGGCCATTTCAATTGGAACAATGAAAATCCGTGAAATTGTTGCTGCGCACTGTGTATACATGTTAGTTTGTAAAAGTCTCGCCTTGGGATGTTTTCGTTCAATGTAATAAGTAAAATTCACTAAGAAAAAACTTGTATTAGGTACATTGTTTTGACTGGCCTGTTGGTTTACTGGTTAGTGGCCCGGACTGCTATGCCGGAGGTCGTGGTTTCGATTCCCACCCAAGACAAATGTTTGTGTGATGATCATGATCATTTGTTCTGTGTTTGGGTGTAATTTACCTATAATCCCACAAAAAACATTTCCTGTAAAATGTTGCCAAGACGACCACATAAGATTTGCCCTGTAAAAAAGATAGATAGATAAATTCTTTATTGTACACCAAAAAAAAAAAGAAAAAAAATAAATAAGAAACTTAAAATTAATAGGGTGTTACAATGGGCGGTCTTATCGCTATAGATATCAGATTTCATGTAGAGCCAAGCTTCTAAATAGAATAGAATAAATTTTAGTGTACACCAAAATAGTAACAATGTCACAGAAACTTAAACCTAGGGGTGCAATGGCTGAATCTACACGGCCTAGCTCTACCGACCCTAACTTCATAAATTCTACATTTCAGTAAAAATGTATACATTCTACGTACTTTTAGGTATCATTCTCGCCATTAACCTGGTAAATGTGGCATTTAATGACTTAGAGCCACATTAGAGCTATGGAGGCGGAAAATAAACTAACACATAATGACTATAATAGGACATAACTAGACCTACCTAACTAATACAAATGAATTGCTGACGCCATTTTATGAGGGTAGCTCATACACTATCTACATAATGTACGTGTGGTTAATTTTTCCGAGTACTATGTACCTATCTTTACATCTTTAGGTAGGTACATAGTCATCATCATAATCAATTCAGCCGAAAGACGCCTGTTGGACATAGGCCTTCCTCAAGTGTTGCCATAATAACCGGTTCTGTGTGGTCTCGCATCCATCTTTTCGCGACCCTCACCAGGTCACCGGTCCACCTTGTTGGAAAGCCTCCCCTTCCAACAGTGCGTCTTCTGTTACGTGGTCGCGGACTTTACATAATCGTAAGCACTTTCAATGGCCATCAGTTTATCCGCTGACTCTTCCTCTACGCAACAGATATGATGAGGTTTTTACTAATGACTAAGAGCAATAAACGATTATGATGTATAATTTTCCCACGCGAAGCCGGGGCGGGTTACTAGCGTAATATAAAACCGCGATAAATGTTGAAAATGCTTTTTAACCGACTTCGAAAAGGAGGAGGTTTTATGTTCGGCTGAATGTGTTTTTTTTTTTTTTTTTTGTATATATGTTCACCGATATTTCGGTCAATTGTGGACCGATTTCGAATTTTTTTTTTTTTATTGAAAGGTTATGCTTCCAAGTTGGTCCCATAGAAATATTGTTATGACCTGATCATGAACTTCGAAGATATGGAACAGAACTCCTCATAGAATCATAGCAGAATTGTCGTAACAAGTAAAATTGCTTTGTTTATATGTGTAGTCGATGACTGACTGAAAGAAAAGGGGGAGGGGGTAAATTCATGTAATATTTACCGTATTTGGGATTATAAGAATCGTTATGAGATGCACTCTGGCTATAAGGTAATTTATGTTTAGCTGAAGGGTACGTACTTTTTAGTGGTGCTACCATAACTAAAAAGTGAAGAATAAAAAACTTTTTACAAAAAAAAAATTAAACCGACTTCAAAAAGCACAAAATAACTTTAATTTCGGAAGTCGGTGTTAAATAACGAAGAGACAAGATTAGGTATCTATCATAGAAACACCGAAAAAAGACATGTGGCACTCGGAGACTGCCGCGGTAAAGCTATTGCATAGCATTTTTTATCAACTTATGCAATTAAATTGTGATTGAAGTTGACAAGTTGCCATGACAAATATTTAATGGGGGGTGTTAGGTTTTTTTCGTTACGGAATTTCTTGGATTCGGTCTCCACGCTCAAGGCCCGCGATAGAAGCTATGCAATAGCTTAATATACCTAAGTACCGGTCATATGAAGAGGAGGGATGAAACGCATGTTACTAAAGGAATTAATATATGAGGACGGATGGAGAGGGAGAGGAAGGCCAAAGAAATGATGGATTAAATGTGTGAGAAGTGATATGATAGAAAAGGGAGTTAGTGATAGCGTGACGGGTGATAGGAGAATGGAAAAAAAAACGTCCAAATAACACGGGACAAGGGCAACAATATAAGTACTTAGGTGTGTGATTATAATAATTTTCAATACACTTGCTCATAAAGTGACTTTGCATTTAGGTATATAATGGCATTTGTTACCAAATTGTGACATTTTGATAACCATTACGAACTAGTGCTATAATATGGTTAAACCCTGAGTTAAAACCTTATTGTTCAACCTCTCCCCCGCCATAATTTTGTTACATTTATCGTATCAGGATAGGCGCAGGTCGTCCCTCACGAGAGACAAAACAAATGGGCGCGCATATAAAAACAGATGTTTACCGCCACAAAAGTTTACTAGTTCTACAGTTATTTTCTTCACAAGTGTGTTGAAAAATGTCGTATGATAGACGTGAGTAATTAATGATTACCATTCTCGGCTCTCTTAAGACCCTCGCCATGACTCGGGTCTAAATACCGCCTCAACGGTAATCACTAACATTACACACATATATCATAATGTACTATTACCACTCAATTTTCACATACGAGTAACACGACATTTAATTGGTTACTAAAATTTCAGTGGTGACTTACAGTGTATTGTACTGAAACTACCTACGAGTATTAAAAGTGCTCTGTTGTAGTGATTCATTCTCTAATTCAAGTCGCCTATTATGAGAAAAGTACAAGGTATTTCCTTCAACTAAACATTCTGTCTACTTATTATAGATCAACATGTTGTACAAACTCAAGTTTCTCACAATGGAATATGGACTTGGGTTAACAGCTTACCTACTGAAACTAATAAAAGCATTACAAACTTGCACACTGGCTCTTCCAAAATAATGTGTCGTCGATAAATGTTAGTCTTATTTTTATTCGCGGACACAATAAACTATACGTCATCCCGTTGTATTGTGAAATCTAGTTTCCACTTTTTAAACACATGATCTCATACAGAATTTCTCGCATATTATTGTGATTGCATTGTATTCCAATCAATCAGTTTTTGAGGCACCGTAGATATTTTAAGCATTATCAATACCGTAGTGACACGGTTTTTCTGTCCGGTTGTGTAACAAATGTGTCGAGGATGACGTGTTGCCTGACTTTCGCTGCAGCATTGATTTTAAAGGGAAATCCAAGCATTGAGCGGTACTGAGTGGCAGCGGCGGCGCCACTGTGTGACCTACTCGCGACTCGCGGGAGGCTGGGATTCCCTGTGACGTCACTCAGCTCAGCTCTCAACTCTCGGTGCACGCACATACTATATGAATTACTGATAATTATTTTCACTGCATTTGAGCCTTCCGTATATTAAACTCAAATAACCCTGTAATTTGGCGATTTAGGACAGCTCGGATTTGCTATTTCATAATGCTAAAACGGTAAACGTGAGAGGTAAAATGTCAACACATTGCGTGTGTTGGCAATTCCTTCTTTTAAAATTGTGAGCAAAGATTGAATGAAAATTGGATACTCATGTAGGTACCAGACTGCGATGTCAGGTCAAACGTAATGAAAATTATAATTACATACTGACTCGTCATTGCTTGGGAACGGTACACTTCACGTTCCACTTTCGTTTACATAAGACGGCGTTATTTCTTGAAAATACATAGGTACATCCTCTTTATGAGTCAGACAAAAGGTCAAGACGTAAAATCTTAAATGTTTTCTGAAATCATATAAGGAAAATCGATTGTCAGAATCCAGTATTGGTTCTTGAAGGTTTCTGAACACGGACAGTGAATTATGTCATTAGCTGCTTGTGCACTAGGCAACATACCTGAATTTCCACGTTATGTATGTATAATGTTATAACACGTTTGTACGATGCTTGTATACGTATATACCTATACCTGATTACAGTATGTATACGCGTGTCGGTTATCAGGTCAAGCTTTAACAAGCGTAGCATACAATACGCTGGGGTTTTCCCATCGGTATAATCAATGCATTCCGGAACTCCGTGGGGACAGATGGTAGATGTGACAAGCCCCGGCCGAGGCTATGTGTTGATTGCAGCCATTAATCAATCACACGCCATTGCCAAGCATGATTGAGCGGCTAACAGATATGACCCCCCTTTTTGAACCTAGATTATTTAATTAGGTATACAGTTCAGACGCACGATAATAAATTAGCTTTCTAAAGATATTTATTTATCTACCTACGGCTAGGTAATTGGTCTAACTATGCTATCAGTCAAGTTTATTGGCACTTTGGCAGTGTAATTAAAGCGAGCATGATGCAGCCAAAATTCAATAATTTTTTTAGTTCCTACAGAATAAATAAAAAAGTAAAACTGGTTTGAAAGGTTAATGTTATTATATTGTTAGATAAAGAAAATAAAAGAATAAGTAGAATCGTACAAAATCTAGCGTAGGATAGACAAATGGTTTGTTGTTTTTTTTTTCAGCTACATGGCTAGAACCGCAAGAGAGTACGTAATTATGACGACTATAATAAACATTTTGGTAATGAGACCTAGATATTCTAGATGAGTGAAATTACAATGTCGAGACGAATCATAGGTAATGAATGATATGTTTCGTGGGTGGCTGACCGCACTGCCCCACCTCTGCACGAGGAGAAAGCGCGGAGAAATGCCCACAGATAAAATAAATTCTGTCTGCCTTCGCTTCGTGCTTTTTACCATAGACAGAAAGAACCATTTAGACTCGTTAGGTCGTGTTTGACAATACCAGCCTATTAAGAATACCTACTTACTTGTAAGGAGACTGAAGCCGACTGCGTTTTTAGTTTTGGTACCGTAGTTATTTATGAAATCAAAATTGTACAGTAAACTGCTTTTTGTTGATAGCGTTGAGACACATTTTGTACAATCAACACAACACAATTACAAATTTTGTTAACTAATCTCTATCCGCGATAATGTGTTGTAAAAACATGCAATACCATTAACGATTGAGCAATCATCTATATGAATTGCTCTGTAACATTTTGTCATTTACGTAAAATGAGATTTACTCAAAGAAAACCCAATTTTTCCGTTTACGTCTATATTAATACCCAACTAAACCTGTCCCGGCTTGTCTGCGAAGTATAAACAAATGTAATCATGATGCAAGAATTAAAAAACTTGTATCCTTACTAATATTATAAAAGCGAATGTGAGTTTGTTTGTTTGTTTGTTACTTACGTATTCACGCCTAAATGGCAAAACCGATTTTAATGAAATTTGGTGGATACTTTTTATCCCATAGGATAATTTTCTGCTATCACGCGGGCGAAGCCACTGGGATCAGCTAGTTATCTATAATTACGTGTAAAAACCTTATTCCTCTGCAAAATATCATCCTACTGATAACACGAGCTTATTACACCTGTATTTCATGCGAGTAATTTTGAGTCATTATATTGATAGGTAAGTATACTACACAATATACGTATTATAGGTACTTAATGACACAAGCAAATAATATAAAACTCCATGTAGTGCAGCAGAATAGACAATACATATTAGGATTTTAAACGCGCCGGAACTTAGGAATTTACTTAATTCTTGATTGGAATTTTTTCTGGTCATGTAAAAGCAACCGTTTGACATACAAGTTGTTCAATTGTTCCAGAGCCAATATGTTGAAAGTAGTGGCGGTGGGCCTCTTGGTCATCGCGACCGTCAACAGCCAGTGTTTCTACAAAGATGACTCCTCGAAGAAGCTGGACCCTGAAGCCCGCACCTCGTTGTACCGCGGCCAGCTGGAGTTCACCCTCAACTTGTTCAATGCTATCAACAAGGCAGTTCCTGACGACAACATCTTCTTCTCTCCATTCTCCGTGTACCACGCGTTAGTGCTAGCTTACTTTTCCGCGGGCGGACAAACTGAACACTCTTTGAAGGAATCCTTGAGGATTGCTGAGAATATGGTGGGTAACATTTTGTGTTTCTGATCAATCATTGTTTTTTTCCTTGATTCTAAAGCAGCAATTAAGAACTGTACCTATAAGTACCGGTTTATATGAACCAGGAAATAATTTCGAGCCATTACCGCCGACTTATCGTTAGCGACATCCTTTTGAAAATGCAAACTTATGAACTAAATCATAGCCTACATTCGATATTTGTTTACTTATGTCATAAATACAGTGGTAACAGGCAGTCGAGTTGTGATGTTGAAAGGCCCTTACAGCGCGACTTTCCATGAGCTATTTTGTATCTTAAACTTTTGACCATAAGATCTTAAAATGCATTTTTAAAAGGATAAGTCGGCCGTAATGGCTCGATTTGACAGAAATATAATGTGTAATTTTTACTGATGAATGTTGTTTTTTTGCTGATGAATCATAAACACTGATAAACGAATAGGTGTTTGATTAAACAAAACCAGATACTAAACGGCATCGTTTTATTAAATTCTAGGACAAGATCAACTTGATGACGGCATACAAGGTGGACCAGCGTTCGCGGGCAACTAACAACAATAGCGACAGCTACGAGTTCACGAGCGCCAACAAGCTGTTCACGGACACCGGGCTGCAGGTGCGCCAGTGCATGCTGGACCTGTTCGGAGACGAGCTGGAGACGCTGGTAACTATCACCACTTTTATATAAGTCACTACTTACTAACTACTTGAACAAACTTAAGCTATTTACTTTAATAAACATTTACGAAATGGCTTATGCTGTCTTCAATTCTCACAGAGTTTCATCAGTGACAGTCTATGTGTCCTTAGCTGTCATTCTGTAGAAAATACGGAGCCAAATGCCAATATATTTAAATATACCACTAACTAGTTCGCATAAGTACTGCGTAGATGCCTTTTTTCTACACTGAAACAATAGCGAGGAAAACAGAGTACCTACCTAAACGCGTTATGTAATCAAAAGTAATAAGTATATAAAAAAACTAAATAATTATTTACAGAACTTCCGTGAGAATCCCGAAGCTGCTCGCGTGTACATCAATGAATGGGTCAGCCGCGTCACCAAGAACAACATCAAGGACCTGCTGCCTGAAGACGGAATCACCCAGGCCACGAAGCTGGTGCTGGCCAATGCCGCCTACTTCAAGGGCGTGTGGGCTTCTAAGTTCCCCAAGGAGAGAACGAAGAAGGAAGCCTTCTTTGTGTCAGAGTCGCGCCAGACACTCGTGCCGTTCATGAAGCAGAAGGGAACTTTCCATTACAGTAAGTTGTTATTTTAATCAAATAAAAAAAAGTAATAAAGAAAAGTCGAATTTAAAAATTATATACAAAAAAAAAAAACAGGCATTAAATCCACCTTTGCAGGAAGTTTTAATAAATAAAAAACATTCTGTTAACTTCTGCTTTGGAGCACACTCCTGGACTACCAGTGTTTGTTGTCGAATTGAATTTACACTGAAGAAATTCAACAAACTATGTAGATACCTAGCTGTCACCCGCGGTTACGTGCTCATCTTTGGTAATGCTTCGCTCTCACTTGGTCCTAGACTGCTGTTTTGTAGCCCTTTGCTTTCTTCTATAAACGGGCTATCCAATATTAGGTAGTTTATTACTTTAATTCGAATCTTTAATTTCTGAGATCAGCAAGTTCAAACAAAAAACCTTCACACTTATTATTAGTATAGATATGTGCAAAGTGTGGTCCCGTCGTCGTACACATATTTGTACAGCTCATATATAGTTTTTCCGTATCTGTGTGCTTTGTGTTCACGAGTTTAATGTTTGTGAACGCATCTACGGTACAGGAGTAACAAAAGTGCAAAGTTTAAAGAAAAATTCCAGTAACAAGTTTACCAAACACTTTTAATTGCATCTTTTTATAATGTTCATTTACTTTTGCAGTGGTAAGCGACGAGCTCGGAGCGCAGATCCTGGAACTGCCGTACAAAGGCAACGACATCAGCATGTACATCTTACTGCCTCCTTACTCCATGAAGGAAGGTGAGTCTGCTATTCAATAGACTATTAAAGTTATTTGTTATAAGCTACTTCTAGGTAAGCGTGCGTCCAACGTCGACTACCCAACTAAGAAAAAAACCTTAAGAATAATTCTTTATTAGAGTTTGGACCTTAAAAAAGACTTATATATGTTCTGGCTAAGATTTTATATCTTATAAAGGCACGTTATAAGACGTTTTGATCTAAAAGAAGATTTAAACTTATAAACAACTCTTTTAGACGTATATGAGACACATAGTCGCTTTACATCCGGTGAGGTAGTGGCGCTAAGCTATCATTATCTTCATCATCATCCCTTCCCGATCCCCTTGCCCTTGTCCCGTTTTATTTGGGGTCGGCGCAGCATGTTTTTTTCTTCCATTCTGTCCTGTCACTCGTAACGCTATCACTAACTCCCTTTTCTTTCATATCACTTTTCACACAATCCACCCATCTTTTCTTTGGCCTCCCTCTCCCCCTCCATACCTCCACACACTCCATCCTCCATCAATCTATCAAAAATAAAAAATAAAACAAAATTATTTATTTGCCGTAATTTAATCCATGAGATAACAAAATCTCGCTTAAAACCAAGAATCGGTCGTAGCAAATTATTGTCACAGACCATGAAACATCAATGCCAACTGTTAAATTGTCGGCCATGACTGCTCCATAAAACGTAAAGAGCAATAATATAAATGTGCAGAATCTATCATAAAAGGAACAACAATGCTTATATGGTATTTATAAGTTACTAGCTTCTGTCAGTGGCTTCGTTCGCGTGAATATTGGTTATCGCGACTTCAAAGTCGAAGACGGATAAAAAGTAACCTAAGTCCATCCTTGGACTTCATTTCTGCGCGCTTCAAGGAGTTGTCAGCAACAGTAGGGACGCTGCTGGGCCGAAGCCTACTGGGGCCAGGGTTAGTTTCGAGAGGTAACTCAGCCCCGTTATGAAGGCACGAAGGAACGGGGTGAGTTTTTAGTCATTAAGAGTCTGACACTATCTCCCGCTCCTCCCAAGAGCGGGGGTTGTCATTAGATGATTTTCCCACTATAAAAAATCTTGGAGTTCAAGCTTTCTCCGTACTAAATTTCATCTAAATCGGTTCAGTAGTTTAATCATGAAAGCGTAATTAATAGACAGATGGATAGAGATACTTTCACATCTTAATATTAGTATGGAATAAGTAATACGGACTCAAACTCGAAAATCCAGACTGTGATTTAGAGTTGAAGGAATTTTCGAAAGAGTTACCGTGATCCTCGAAAACAAAGGGCAACTTAAGAAACACAAACGGGTTTTATCCAACAAGTCACTCAGAGCGGGAGAACTTATTTAATCCTATCTCAAAAGTTTTCAATGTTAATCATTTTTTTTATAGCAAGCTTTAATAGCGCGGTATGTACCTATATAATTAATACTCATCAAGACTATTCCAAAAAGCTCAAACACGATAAGGTTATCTTAGTTCTTATGATTAGCTTCTATTTCCATCATCAGATCAACTCCAAGTCATTATTAATTTTACATTGACGTCTGATTTAGATATGCATACAAAAATTCAGCTCAATCGGTAACCGGGAAGTCAAATTTAGTTTGCAAGATTTGATGACAGACAAACATCGGGACAGGTGAAACTAAATAAAAGCTTGTAATAAGAACATGACTTATAGGACCACTATAGGACTAACATTCTAACAAAAAGGTTTTAAAACTCTTTTATTTGGAGAATTATTCTCTCGTAGTATCGGTTGTTAAATGTTATTGATATGCGATTTTGTCGCAAAAATATAAACCTAATAAAAAAAATACATTAGTATTGAGAGCTTCCTTATTTTAACCCGACTTCTAAAAAAGGAGGAGGTTCTCAATTTGGATGTATGTATTTTTTTATGTTTGTTCGCGCATAACTTCGTCGCTTGCCAAACAATTTGAAAAAATTTTTTTTTGTTGGAAAGGGTATACTTCCCAAATGGTCCCATAGTCACACAGTTGGAATCTGATGATATAATTTTGGCGAAATCGAGGGAACTCCTCAAATCAATTATTTAGTGAAGTCGGTTATTTTTTTTAAATAATACAAAGGTTTTTTTATTGACGTCAAAAAACACTTTCGTTTGATCCTATCGCCTTCGTTTACGTTTGATACAAATCAGAACACTTAATCTGATGTGAATGATGGTAATTACTGCTAGCCGAGCTTTCTAGTTCACTCGGTTGTAACGGTACTCGCTAATTTGAGGCTGATGGATTTTATTTCTTTTGACCTGTGGCTCCCAAGGCTTCATCAATCATACTTTACTTGCTACCATGGGTTCGGTGTAATTGAAAATGTAGTTTAATTTCTAGAAGGAAGTGAGTTATCGACTTTTGATGAAACACTTCAGTTGAGGCTCTATCAGTAGTTCCGATTGTACCTACAGTTGTATAACTTGAATGACCTTGAATAACGCTTAATTGTCGTATTGTACATACGGGTGTACAAAATTTATTCAGTCGAAAATGTTGGTCTCTATCGAACATAAATCATTTTTGAACGAAATATAAAGTCTTCGTTTTTCTTAGAAAATTTTTTGAAAAAGCTCTTTTTTTGGTGATGTTTCGTAAAAACGCGCATTTACTTAATAATAACAATCACTGCGCGCGAGGGGTTATCGCGATTCATTTTACGACATATACTGAATTGTTAAAGAGATAGAGATATATGGGGTGTATAGTTCCATCCCTCTTTCTCACTCGCAAAACTGACATTTTAACACGACATGGTAAGGCGCTGGTTCTGACTTCAAGAATACCTGATAAAAACTTATTTAATAATGCTTAGATACCAGCTTGTGAAACATAAGTTATGACAATTTATTGTGACTTATCAAACGTGCGTTAGCTGCTGTGAATGCCCTAATCACATCACTTTCGTTTTGAGTTGGTTTATCATCAAATGATTTCTTCCGCTCCGAGTGGAGTGAGAGAAAATATCAGACTTTTACTGACTAAAATCCACAGGTGTTCCTCCACTTAAAATTTGCGTTACAGGACCAGCTAACTTGTTCGAAAGAGCTAGCTAGTCCTGCAGTCATCGCATCACTTAACTTGTGCTCAGAATCATTAGACAACGAGTAGTATATTCTCTGACAATTAGAATTCAAATCATTACTACACTTATAGGTAATTCCTATAATTTAAACGGTTCTTTGTCAACAGGAGTTACCAACATTATCGCAAACCTGACTCCTGAGCGCCTGGCTGCCGTGGTCGAAGAAGGCTACATGGGTCGCGAGGTCATCGTCGAGATTCCCAAGTTCACCGTTGAAAGGAGCCTGCCCTTGAGAGAAGTAAGTAGAAGAATTTCCCGTCCAGGTTTGAGCCTAGAACTTTCTTTTAGGTAGGACATACCCTCTTTGTGGGATGAAGTAGGGTTCTTAATTCATTAAGGTTGATTAATTTTGCTCGTCTTCGAATTTGAGGTTTTGCTATATTTTTCTTTATTAATTTTACTGCTGTAGTGACAAAGTGTATACTTGCTTAGCTTTGTACCCTTAGCATACAACTCATATATCAGATCCTAAACACTAGCCTATTACTGTAATTGCGCTCTACAACTTGTATGGTGGATCCTAACCAGTGGGCTACTGCTATAATTGGGCTCTACAATTTGTATGTCGGAGCCTAACCGGTAGCCCACTGCTATAATTGGCCTTCGACCCTGAAAATTTTGATCCATAGTTAGGTCATAGATTTAAGTTATACAACACATGTAAAAAAGCCAAAAAGGAAATAAAAAATGACTAAGGAATAAAAAAATACTTTTTCAATTGTTTCAGGTGTTGGAAAGGTTAGGAGTGGGTGACTTGTTCAATGCGACCGCAGATTTCAGCACGCTGTCGGAACAGAAAGGCATTCTCTTCGATGATGCTGTCCACAAGGCGAAGATCCAAAACGATGAAGAAGGTAAGAAACCGCAAATCAATTAGGGGCTAAGATCTACAAATATGCAAGTCATTGTTGAAATATTACTCACGTAACTCAACTCATCATTATGCTCAAGTCCGCTCTCATAAAATTGTGAATAACACGGCACTTAACGAATTAGGAACTTTCACTATTCTGCAAAAAGGAAGGCTATAAGGAAAACAATCTAACTATAGCTTTTTTAGTGTTTTATTTTCACGTTTTTGTAGTAGTTTTGTGGCTTTAGTGTAGCATATTTTTCATGTAAAATTAATCCAGAAAAATAAAAATTGAAATGAATTATTTGAATGGTTAAAGGGACTTCTCTTCCTTTATATAGGTACCTTGAGCTCTAGACCACTTCTACCAGCGAAGACGATTTCCAAAAATATTTAATTAAATGGGTCATTAAGTCGACACATATAAAAAAGGGATCGACGATGTGACGTTTCAGTAGCGCATGTCAATCTTTTACAACTATCGTTTTTAGCGGGTCTTTTTTTCAAGAGAATTTCAGTTGTGATGCAAAATTTGTATAGTTATGTATTTCAAATATCTGCACAACTGGGCAATGTGTAGATTTATTGAAACAGGAAATGTGTAGAATTTTATTAGTGTTGACTACCACATCGCTGTGGTAGCTTGCCGAGAAGGTTAACTCGACTTCGACTGCTGCCAAATAACTGCAGAAACATTAGAATATGTTACATCCGTATTCTAACGATAAAAAAGAGACTATATGTGTGCAAAAAAGCAAAAGCGAAATAATTTCTAAACTTAAAAATGGTAAAAAAAAAGTTTTTGCTGATAACATGTCCCTTTGTTTAGGACCTGCAAATTATCAATCCGTATCCTCCACTAGAGTGAGTAGTCTCTTAATAAACTAGTGCTCCACACCGTCAACGATTGCATCACTGCTTACCATCCGGTGGAATCGCAGTCAAGCACTAGTTTATATATTTTTTTATTAAAGTGAGTAATCGTTTGCAGGCACAGTAGCTGCAGCAGCAACAGCGATCTTCGGCTTCCGATCCTCGCGCCCGGCGGAGCCCAGCCGCTTCATTGCCAACTTCCCCTTCGTGTACCTCATCTACGAACGTCCCACCAACTCCATCCTCTTCATGGGAGTCTACAGAGACCCCAAGAAGTAAACTGCAAAGAACTGTATTTTTGTATGCTTGATTTATATAATGCATAATTCGAGATAATTTCGATCCATCGCAATTTACTCAAGTATCGAATTCAGCTCCACGTATTTTAAGTTCATTTAAAAGTGTGGGTATGGTTGAATTTGAACTTTGTCCAAGAAGTATGCCATTGAGTTGGTGGTTCCAAAACTTTATAATTATCTCGAATTCTGAATTTAAATATATGTTTAATTATACAGTGTATAACATTTTATATACTATATAGATAGTATATACATTAACAATGATCTGTATTACCTTGACAAAGTACCTAATAGAAGATTTTTGTTTGAAAATAACTAAGCCCATGACGATTTATGTCTGACACATCTAGAACATGACATTAAGATTGGAAAAAATAACAAAATATATTTGTTCTCTAATGTATAATAATAATAAAATTATCGTTGAAAGTAATTTAGCCAAACTTTATTACTTTCTACGATAATTTTATTACATTCTTTTTTATAGATATTGTTTTTATAAAAATATGATTAGATACCATCAAATGAAACTCATTTATTTTAGTTATTAAGTTCACCTCATTTAACTCATTAAATAAGACAATGGTTAGGTATATGTGCATAGATCCATACTAAATTTATTGTGTTTGGACACTTGTTACGAGATAAACTGTTTATGACAAAATTATTTCTGTGCTTGTAGATTATCATTTTGTTTAATTATGTGAAATGTACTGCGATAATGATTATATACTTTTGTGATATCAATACCAGGGTAAAAACCCAAAGGCGGTCGCCAGTGCACAGCTTTAGCTTCTTGATAAGTTAAAAGTAATTTAGAGTAGTTATGTATTTATTTATTATTGTTCTAAGACAGTCTAATGCAAGATCTTGATTACCGTGGTTGAAATTATTTCATTTTAACAATTTAAGGTATGTTTGTAATTAATTACTTAATAGGATTTTGTTTTTTAATGTTTTTTTATTAAGACTACATTACATACTTTTGATTAAGGACATTAAACTGAATTATGTCACAAGATATAATCCATCAAAACATCGCTGTTTTTATTTTCAAATCCTTGGTATTTTGTCGCTCGCTCAGTATCCTCGTATTTCCCATCATCATCATCTAAATCTATTTTTTTTACTATAGTCTCAGCAGTGTTGTTTAGAATTTTGTGATCTCCGGAACCCAAACTTAATGTTATTGATCGGCAAACTTACGCCTTTGAGCAATTATAAAAACGATTTAAATTATTACTTGGTAAAATTGCCTAATAAAAATAACGAACCATAGGTATCTTAAATGTAGAATTTGACTGTTATACATTTTCAATAGCTCTGCAAAATTTTGCGGCTATCAACAAAATGCCCCGTCATCTACATTAATCTACACTTTTTTTTTATTTTGTAGGAGGTAGTCTCTGAAAGTACTTGTCCGATTGCTAAAATTTTTTCATCGATACAAAGCTGCTTTATTTGTGAGTGACATAGGCTATATTTTACGTACGTGGGCGAAGCCGCAGGCAAACACTAGAATTACAATAACTAAAAAATTTGTTTGTTTTTTTTATATATTTTTTTTTTGTTTGTTGGAGGTAATCTCTGAAAGTACTAGCCCGATTGTGAAAGTTTTTTCACCGATAGAAAGCTGCTTTGTTCCTGAGGGACATAGGCTATATTTTATGTATGCGGGCGAAGCCGTGGGCAAAAGCTATTTTACAATAAATTGGATGTCTGTATTTTTTATTATTATTTTTTATCAAAAAGTAACTTTATCCAAAATAGCAAATTGAAAGAATTTTTCAAATCCATTCAGACATTCAAATCTGGTGGAAGGGCATACTATCAATTAATAGGAGAAGGATGCACAAACTGAAATGTCACGTCACCACCATTACCTCGTGGGGGCGATCGGCGGCGGAGACCTCTCGCGCCGGGCCTTGGTTCAGGCCATGGTCCGGAGCGAGGAGGAGTGGCAGGCGGTCGCCTCCTTCTGCGAAGCAGTTATGCTAGTAAAGGAGGAGGCCGACCGCTCCAGGCGCCCTCGCCGCCGCCGCCGCCGGGATTCCAGCCCCGATTTCCAGCCACCGTTGACGCGGGCTCGTGGACAGGGAGCCATGGGTAGCTCGCTGTCCGATCGTCCGGTAACTGTCCGGACCGAGCCAAGGCGTCGACGGCGCGCACTGTTCCCGCGCGCTTCAAGGAGTTGTCAGCAACAGTGGGTTTTTAGTCAGAAAGAGTCTGACATTATCTCCCGCTCAACCCAAGAGCGGGTTTTGTCAATGATGATTTTCCCCGTCGACAAAAAAAAACGTCACCGCCATTAGATTAGGCGTGTGCCAAGAAGATAACGAGATATTTCCAGCACGATCTCGCTCTTCGTCATACCACTATTTGAAATGCTAATTGCTGCTCCATTTTATGACCAATTAGCAGACCCTTGTCCACTTCGCTGGGCGTAAAACATTTTTGTCGTATAAAATATTATTAATCACAATGAAATATAGCCTATGTCACTAAAGCTTTCCCCTTGGGAAAGAATTTTCAAAGTTGGTTGAGTAGCTTCAGAGTATATCTTACAAACAAACTTACATAACACCAGCCCCCCTAGCCAAGTTACTCGTACAACCTTTTCTTGCGTCGAACGGCTCTCCAGCTGGCCACGCCTCCGATTCTTTTGTTCTGACCACGTGACTAAGGGTTGAGATGACGTCATTCCCGTACATTTGAAGTTTTCTACTAGGGTTAACGATTGCAGATTATCAACTTGGCTAGGGGTACTGTTTAAAATACTAATGTAGAAGTGTAAATACGTGTGTATTTCTCAAAGTCTAAGGCGGATCCTTGCATTTCGCCAGTAATATTTAAGCCCCGTTCAATATGTGGGCATAAAACAGTTATAAATCCAGATTCCCAGCTGCTACAGAGTAGTCCCAGATTTCAAAACACTTTACCATGTCTGAACATCGAACCTAAAACGTCATGCTCATTGCTCAGTAGTAGCACTTGTGACCTATAAACTGCCTTGGCAGTTCATCCTCATGACTGGCCTGTTGATCTAGTGGTTAGTGACCCTGACTGCTATGCCGCATTTCGTGGGTTCGATTCCCACCCAGGACAAATGTTTGTGTGATGAGCACGATCATTTGTTCTGTGATATAGATAAATCACACCCAGACGGTGTAATTTATCTATATATGAATGTATTTAAAAATATATAAGTATGTCTATCAGTTGTCTAGTACCCATAACACCAGCTCTGCTTAGCTTGGGACTAGATGACGTTGTGTGATAGTTGTGGCATATTATAATAATTATTATTGAATTATATATTATCCTACTGAATCTTTAGTTTTATTTCCTGAAAGACGATCAGAGTAAGCCAAGTTGATAATCTACAATCATTAATGCTAGTAGAAATACTTCAAATGTATGTAAATGACATCATCTCAACGTTATGTCACATGGTTAGAACAAAGGAATCGGAGGTGTATCCGACTGTAGAGAGACATTCGAAACGGTCGTAACTAGCCTACTGTTCCTTTCAGAAGATTTAAAAAGAGAATTTATATTTGCAATGATAATTGTAACAAACTTCAACGGATAACAAACGACAGTTTTCAACATTTACTCAAAAATTTAAAGTAAACATAATTTAGCAACCAATTATTGTGAGGAAAGACTAGCGATTTTTAGGTGTGCGCCTTGGTGGAGGCTGCGCAGCGACATGTGGGAGTTGCTTGGCGACAAACCTGATACAATAAATAATATATATTGTGCCGCCGCACTAGTGCGAAATACAGCATTGCGAGTCTAAAAACGGTAGGGGTAAGCGCGGTTTCTCAAGTGTGTTGAAATACTAGTTTATGTTACTGTCACATAACAAAGGTCATTAAAATACGAGTGCTTATAATGGCACACGACAGTTTAATACCTATCTATGAGCAGTATCTCGGTATTATCTACTAAATCTAGTCTCACCAAAAATGCAATTTCAAAATCTATCATTCCTCCGTGATATGTTGATGTGCCTCTAAATTACATAGGGTGCGCTGCCGCCTCCGAATATGTAGAAATGGTACTAGTCCGAAACTAATGTGCATATTATTCATAAATTTTTACTATATGCCGTTAAATAATTCTTGGTTTTTACCAATGATAAAATATCTCTATTATTCAAGTTGTATTTTTAATTTGTTTTTCATAAACGTCAAGTAAAACCTGTGATTTGACATCTCTATCGTTATTTTGTACTTTAATAGAAAAAAAAGTTATTATTTTGTTAGGGAAGCTGTGTTGTGAAACCACTTTTTAATTTTATTACAATTGTTATTAATTGTTATTTCAATTTGGATTTTACCTTTTTTAACCGCAGATAATTGTCTGTGGATAAAATCTCTCCATAAGGTTTTACTTTTGATGTCGTAAGTAATTGTGAATTTCACGAGATAAGAGTAGATAAATTATATTTACCTTGCGATTCGCAGAAGAATCCTTTGACAATTTCCATTAAGATATGATGTCTTGAATCTTCAGTCAAGCAATTATAATTGTATGTTTGTAAGTTTATTTATAAGCTTAACCTTAGTTGTCGCACGATTACTTCCTGGCTCTCATTATCAAAACAGCAGCTTCCATAAAATGAGTAAAATGTCAATAAAAATGCCATACACATTTCGCAGAATGACCAACTTTGCACAAACTACTTTGATTAAATGACGCGATCGATTAATGACTCAACATTATGTAAATTAAAATGTACACGGATTGCGAATGACTAATTTTTTCCAAATATTTTCTGTAAAAAAATATTGTTATATGTCTAGACAACAAAGTATCGTTTTAAGACAGTAATTTTGAAAAAAAAAACTCAGTTCCATTGTCAGCCCAGTCATGCACAGAATACCAATTAGTTGAATTAGAATACCACATTAGGTTTATTTTTGATAATGGCGTCAACTTCAACAGCATGTGTTGTATCAAGAAGCGCATAAAAGTCCGAGTGATGTAAAATTAAACGTCGATGCATTTTGTCCCTCATATGAATAAAATATATATGCATGCGAATAAGTTTGTAAGAAATAAACGTATTTATGGTGCGAGCGTTGACCGAGTCGTATTTGTTGTCGATAGGTATATGAGTTTCTGATGAATCTTGTCATGAGCGCTAACATGACTTACTACTGCATTACGAGAGTGGCAAAAATATTTTAAATCGGTCTGTGATTTATCGGATTGGGTGCGGAAGATGAAAGTGCTTGAAAGACCATCCTAGATACTAATCTGCATAGTTTTCACATAATTTGAAATTACATATTGTTTACTATATGACTTTAGACCTCTGAGTTTGTTAAGTGTTTCTTCTCAGGAAATTCAGCTAAAAAACATCGGCATAAAAAAAACATACGTAACGTGTAAAATTGTTACTTATAGCCAATTTGCAAAAAAAAATTCTATCAGTAATCATTACGGAAGTTGTCTAACAAATTCATAATCCTTAATTACAGATACATTCAGTCCAAGCTCAGGCAAGACGTGTCACTAAAACAAATAGCAATTGTCTTAATTCAATGCCATGCAATACTATGTCTTTGTTAATTTCATTGATCGGCAGAAATACAATGATACTATAATAACTTTATGACTAATTTGTTTTGATGGAAGGTCGACAAATCAAATTTCTATGTACTAAAGTTTTCGCCATCGTGATTAGGTTTCAGTGCTAAATTAGCTGTTTCATTACAGTGTCAAGCATGTTTAGTGTTCGTGAGTCTATTGTAACGACAATAAATTAGCGTTGTTATGGAGTCTACATCGACGCGATGTTATCGCGCACTGTTCACTTATCTCTGCTCTATGTAACTTCCGTGTAAGATCTATAATAGAAAGTTAGAGCGGTCAATGAAAGCTTCATTTTGGTAGTTGATTTTTTACAAATCAGCTTTAGCGGTTTTCTAATCGCTATGAAAAGGTTAACCCTTTTGATTGGAGATGACGCGAGAGTTCAAGTCATAACCACGTACCTACTTTATGTCTGACACGATGTTTTTGATAGACTAGCTGTGCCCACGGTTTCACCTGCGTTTCAAGAGATTACATCAATCAATCGTGATTGATTTATATAAGTTCATTATAGACACTAATATAGTAGCATTTTCATGCGGTATTGAAATATATTTGTTTTCACTTGTATCTTGTATAGTTAGTACCTATGTCTGTGATAGGCTAACATATAATTGCCATTACGAAAAACAGCATTCTCTTCAATTTATCTAGACTTGCATTAAGTATATCTCTGTGCTAGATTTATAGTAACAATAAATGAATCTTTTACGGGACATTGTATATTTGCATTGTTCGCGCGGATAAGCATAGTTCGCGAGCCGAGCCGAAAGTTAATTTTTTTTTTTTTATTATAACTTAAATATGCGTCCTAATAACTTTCTGTTACACCCAAAGTATATCCATCTACCTATAACTTAATAATGAAATAACTTCCGTTCGTAACAATTAATATTCCATGCTTTAAAACAACGCTCATCAATCACTTTTTAGTTTTCAATATTCGTTGCTCATACTTTAAGTAGCATATCTGACCATCAGTCTATCGTGTTGCACAGTTCTGGGTTGTGGAGGTCTGATAGGCAGTCGCCTTGTAAAATACGGGTATTTAGCCGCATCTAGTTAGACTGGAAGGCTACCCCAAATTAGTTCGGAAAAGGCTAGGGGGCGATTATTCTGGCTTATGTATAAGAAATAGGCATATGGTGTGTAAAGCTTCCTATCTGTATCTAGAAGAGGAAATGGTCCGTGATTCTCCACGCGAGTGACGAATATGAATCTGCCCCCTAGCCAAGTTACAACCGTTTCGCTTGCGTCGAACGCCTCAAGTTGGCCACACCCCCGATCCTTTTCTTTTGACTACGAGACTGAGTTTTTTTTTTTGAGATGACGTCGTTCCCGTACATTTGAAGTTTTCTACTAGCCTTAACGATTGCTGTTTATCAATTTGGATAATACATAGACAAGTACCCTGTCTATCAAACCTACACATTTTTTTTCGAATCGTATTTGTAGTTCTAGAAATTAGTAAAGAAAAAAACTCTTCCACTTTATTATATTATACTTGTATTATATAGATATCTGGGTAACAGGCGGATTAAAAAGTGAATTAGAGATCGTCAGCCTCGGCATGGTGTCAGCATGAAGAAAAGTGCTTTGCTACAGATGTTTGAAAGTCGTTTTATAGACATAATCCTGCCTATATAATAACTAGGGTTTTAATTGAAAATGGCTTTTAAAGCTTTATTATACCTAAGTTAATTAATTTTTGAATCATTAGAACATACTCGTATAAAATTTAGGTACGAGGTCAAAACATTTTTGCAATTCTGAATACTTTTGTGGAGCCGACAATGTTGCTACACCAGCAATAGGCACTGGTTATCTGCAACGTCTGATTGAGACCTTTAAGAAATTCCAATTGTGTTCCGTAATGGCGGGATGAGCAGCAGATGTAGTGATTACGGACGATAGCCGCCGCCCAAACAACACAGCGCGGCCGCCGTCGGTGCATTACTGTGCCGTTGAGAAAATATTGACTATAACTCATCTATTACCAGTAACTGTTCATGTGACTCGACGTGAGTATCCTCACCGTTCAGTTGAAAATGCAGAATGCTTAGTTTTCACTCGTAATGTACGATTTCCTGTAAGCGGCTACTAATGACGTCTGGCTACGATTCGTACTTTGCCTCTTGTTTTCTCTCTAGGTACAATTTATCATTTTAAACATTCGTCTTTAATTCTTTATTGTACACACATAAACTTAATCATAATTCATTTATATGTGGATAATTCACGTACAAAGGCGAGCATAACTCAACAATGAGTTTTCTCCCAGCAAACCTTTGAGTGACAGAGTGACATAAAGATATAATATATATACTAATATTATGTCAATTGAGAAAGGAAGTGCTCTTTAATTTTCCTCTTAAAGACAGCCAGAAAAGGGCAGTCGCGAAAGAAATGTGGGAAAGAGTTCCAGAGACGCACTGCAGTTACTGTAAAGGAGCCATCATAGCGGCTGGGAGTGTGGCGAGGAGTACGAAGGAGAAGAGAATTGATAGTGCGACAGGGTTTACCCCTTGGTACAAGGTACTTAAAGCATTTAACATTCGTTTGTTTCCTACAGCATCTTTAATGTTACATTTTGGTAATAATAACTTAATAGTTATTTTGCTCAACTGCGGTTTAGCTAGCAGTTATACGAAGTAGGTAATAGTGTTGGCCA
The DNA here is from genome assembly GCA_949319445.1 of Mythimna lalbum. NCBI lineage: Eukaryota > Metazoa > Arthropoda > Insecta > Lepidoptera > Noctuidae > Mythimna > Mythimna lalbum. Next base: position 13,914,116 of record OX439346.1, on the reverse strand, counting down.
GATAACTGCGGTCAAGAAATTTTTAGATTTAACCGTGAATCATTTTATTTAATTAATTGGTTAGTAATTGTCGAATTTTGCAACTTTTCTCCCACGTTCTTATTGATTGCGAGAAACTACGAATACTTCGTACCTTACTCCTGTTTTTAAAAAGAACGTGAATTTTTATATGACGCGGAAAAGACTTGGAGCTCAGAACTACATTAGAAGGGTTTTTATATCAGTTTGAACGATATAATTAAATATGAATGGCTAAGGCAGTAAACCTCCGCTCAAAAGCCATAGACCGCTAAACGATCATGATATTTGGTAAAAATTACAGTTTTCCAACGGTACAACAATCAATCCTTTGCATTTAGAGTCTATGTGAACTTAAGCGTAGTGTTATATCGAAGTGATAACTGGAAAATCGTCTCTAATTTATGATGATTGACGGCCCATCACTGGGAGAAAGTTGAAGTGCCTCACAATATTCACAAGTCTGTTTACATTAAGTATGCTACAGCATTTGTATATTTTCCTTTCATACGATAACATATCATACTGGCGCGACTTGTGTTGGTCTTTATGTGAGCATGTTTTTTTATTAGTTGTCGGAGCGCACGTCAACAGATACCTATGTTTGTATGAGGGAAGGTCGTCCGCTATACTTCCGTTTTGCTGTCCGCTTTCTTGAGCTCATAACTTAGTTATTTTGAATTCGTACGATCGCTCTGTTTACTTTATAAGGATTCTTGTCTGCCCTTATGCATCGCTTTTCCCTGTTGCTATTGATACGAATCCAGTTGGTTTTCCATTTTTATTGCGTGTATGTGCTGTATATGTGCTAAGGGAGGTGTTTATCTGTATCATTTATCTAAAATTGTTTCTTCACCTTTTTATAATTTAATATGCTTTTATGACCTTATAAACATGCTGTTTCTGGTTTAACATGGTTTGTACAATGCATGGTTGGACTGAAATTAATTGGGTGCGGTGTTCTTTGTGGTGGCCGGCGGGACGGCGCGGTTCGGTGGCGGCGGACGATTAATAAAGAGCATATAAGTAAACAATGAGTGGAAAGCAGGTACGTAAATCCATCGGAAGTATTTGTGGCGTCGATAGCATCGGTCCGTCCACAATAGAACTAATTACCGCCTGAGGCAGTGCGTGTGCGCCGGAACCGCGGGAAACAATGCCCGTCCACTGCCCGCCAACTATTTATATACTTATATGCCTTTTGTTAACTCATCTTAACCTTATCACAATGGCTTCGCTGAAGCTCCGAACTTAGTAAATTGTTTGGAGTTAAAGCTTAGTCTCGGTCATTGTTCGTTACTTAATTAATGTTTTTGTTTTTCCACCATAACTTAATCTAGAGTAAAAACAGCTTCATAAAGAGCTTTAACATTTGCATAGTTCCATAGATACTAATTATATCTATAGATTATAATAGAAAATATGTATCAAAATAATATTTGTAATCTTATCGGTTTGTCAATATAAAGTATAAAAATGGAATACTAAATATGGAAGTAGATATTAAAATCGGTAGAAAAGTAAATGAGATGTAACAATTTTAAATATCTATCTCTCTCTCTCGTCAAGACGCCGATTTCTATAATGGCTGTAAGGGCGTTATGGACTTTGACGTCAAAGTCTATCTTGGACTTCAGCTTTAAACCATTATAACTTCGTTGTTGATGAAGATATTTTTTAAGCTATTGCAGAGCTTCTATCGCGGGCCTTGAGCGTGGAGACCGAATCCAGAAATTCCGTAACGAAAAAAACCTAACACCCCCCACTAAATGGTTGTCATGGAAACTTGTCAACTTCAATCACAATTTAATTGCATAAGTTGATAAATGCTATGCAATAGCTTTACCGCGGCAGTCTCCGAGTGCAACACGTCTTTTTTTATATTAGTTTACTGGAGCTAAAAAAAAATTAGCAAATAAATAAATTTCATACATCATGACTGAGCGGATGTAATAAACCAGAGATGGCGAACCTATGGCACGCCTGCCAGTGGTGACACGCGGCATTATAATTTGGGCTCGGCAGGCAGTGTAAGATGTATAGGTGATTTGATGTACGAGTAGCTGTATTCTTACTAATTTGTCACAAATGTCGCTACAATGTAAAATTGATGCAGTTTTGTATATAAAACGGGAAACCATTGCATTACTATTTGTGCAAAGTTTCATGAATAAAAGGAATAAAATTTTACATACAAACAAATTTCTCCCTTTTCAACCCCATTTTCAAAAACTTTTTTTTGTGCTCGCCCACATCACAATTGTGTAAAATTTCACATATCTAATCACAGTAGTTTCGGCTGTGTATGTATATAGGTATGCTATATATAAGAATTAGATATTACCTATGGTTATTCTATTAATTGGACTTAGGTACTGCCTAAACTTCGGTATCAAAAATCCATTACGCAGATAGGTTCCAATCTTTATGCAGGTAGCATGCAAACAGGCATTTTAAAACATAAATAATACTGATACTGTTCGTATAAAATAAATCACTGAATTTTTATTTTGTTTTTGGGTTTGTGGTTATACCGGAAAACCCCATTCGGAGATATAATTTGAGCTCAAAATAACTTTTTTATTTTCCTGGTTTATATAAAAATTTGTGTTCCTACGTTTTTAAAAGTAGTTGATCTTGAGCGTAGGCACTTACCAAATTAAGAGAACCTTTGAAAGATTTGGTGATGTCTCCAAGATTTACGTTTACCTGCTGCATCTCTGAAGATAGTTAAGTGTCCCCGCACACGGGCCTCAAAAAAACGCCGCTTCAAACTTCTTTTTGCAGTGCTGCCACAAAAAAAACGGTTGAAGTCGCATCAAGCTTCTCCGGCCACAAGCTGCTCCGGCCGGCCGCACGCTTCATCTGTTTTGTGCGGCGGCTTCTAGCTTTTTTTGTGGCCACATCTAGCGTTTTTTTTGAGGCGGCGTTTTTTTGGGGCCCGTGTGCGGGACGGGACAGTAAGTCTTTCTTCTTACGAAATTCATTCGCTTTCAGCTTTCAGTTTTGTGCTCTAGGAGGTCGTGTCAAAACTTTACAGACCAGAACCCACTCTTGTTCCTTCTTTGCCTTCGTTCCAGGGCTCCAGGATCTTTCGCATCACTCATAGCCCCAGTAGGCTTCCAGCCTACTAGGTCCCTACGGTTGCTGACATCTCCTTGAGGCGCACGTGGAACTATAGGTACGCGCCGTCGACGACTTGGGCTCGGTCCGGGTGGTTATCGGACAGTCAGATGGCGGGTTGCCCATTGCTCGCCGTCCGCAAGCCAGGTACTGGGGTATAGCAATACATTTTGCCACCCGTTCTATTTGATAAGTCTTATACATGAAATAGAAAAAATCATTAACTAGGTACGAACATTGCTGGGGATCAAACCCAAGGCATGCATTGTGTAAACATTTAGACCAACGAGGTTATCAAACATTTAGACTTCCAACCTGTCAGTTTTGCTATTTCAACTTTACTATTTTAACTACTATGTAGAATTATACTTATATCTGAACTAGCTGCTGCCACCGGCTTCACCCGCGTGATAGTATACCATTATCCCAAGGGTTAAAAACGTATCCTATGTGCTATTCCAAGGCACGATCTACTCGTGTTCTAAGTTTCACCGAAATCCGTTTTGTCGTTCAAGAGTGAAGTTGTGACAAACATACGCTCGTAAACTTTCGCCTTTATAATATTAGTGCGACTGTGTGATATTATAATATAATGTCATAAAAGCAGTTTCATAATATTATATATTCCGATTGTTTCCATGAAAATGACTCATTCTTTAGAAATTTGTATGTTATGTTCACGACTGGATTTCGATCGTAAAAGAAAATTATATTCAGTGAATCAGCTTACTGTTTGTTTGGCTGGCTATTTAGTGTGTGTGAAAAAGCTACTAAGATCCATTTAAGTGGATGTTGATAGGTGACTGCTGGCTGAGAGTAGCCGTAGATTCATGAAAGGGTCGGAAAATTCTGCTGTTCTTTTGTCTAGAACGGAGAATCATAAAATGATTATATTCCCCTTCCTTTATTTATTCCCTCTCCTAGAGAGAGAGAAAGCCTGAGTCCTAGCAGGGGGTACATTAAAAAGGCTGGACTATTCTATACCAATTCGACTGGCCTGTTGGTCTAGTGGTTAGGGATCCTGAATGATATATGCCGGAGGTCGTGGATCCGATTCCCACCTCAGATAAATATCTGTGTGATGAGCATGGTCATTTGTTCTGTGTCTGGGTGTGATTTATCTATATTATGTATATATTTAGAAATATATAAGTATGTTTATCAGTTCTCTAGTATACCCATAGCACAAGCTATGCTTAGCTTGGGGCTAGATGACATTGTATCATATTTGTGGAATATTATCATTATTTATTTAGCTTCTGCCAGCAGCTTCGTCCTCGTTGAAGTAGGTTTCTCCAAACAAGCTTTAGACTTTCGTTTCATCCCTTTAGGAGGTGAATTTTGTAAAACCCTCTCTTAGTGCTCACTTACGTCATAAAAGGAAACCTTATGAAAAATTTCCCGTCAAAAGTCCCAGTAGTTTCGGCTGTGCGTTGATATTGTCAGTCAGTCAGTTTTTTTTTTTATATATATTGATTAGGTGATGATGTCAATAAAGGAAAAAAAAAACGAAATATCATATTATATAAAAAAAAACATTTTATTAGCAAACTAACATAGGAAAGTAAAAATATAAGAAATTCATTATAAAACTGTAAATGTTGTAAAAAATTATGGTAGCTACATTTATTATATTACACGTACCTTACGGTGTGATACTGATTTAACGTGACCAGATCTAATCTGACATTATGTCTGACACTAGCGACCACGCGCGGAACTCTTGCGCACCTGCTTTGGAAATTTCCATAAAAAAGAGTATTCTATTGCCAAGTTTAATTTAAATATTCCATTGAATCTTATTTATCTACTTTACTTTGTTAGGTTGGTTTACTTTCAAGATGTACTTTGTTTTGTGAAACATGAAAGCAGGACTTCTTTCAAATTTTCAATTTATTGACCGAATTATAAAACCCGATTCAAATGCAAAGTCTAATGTGGCTATTTTGTCAATATTCGTAGGCCTTTATAGTCTTGTTATGTCTAAATATAATCGCGGTATAAAAACCGGTTAACATAAAAACGTGTCTCGTTCTGGGTGAGCAGGCGGCGCCGGGGCGCAGCACGTATCGCGTAGTGTTCGGAAGACCTCAGTGATTGAATCAGTGCGGAGTGCGGCTGTCCAGCACCACCCTCACACTGTCTAATAGATACACAGATAAGCAAAAAATCACAGCTCCGGTTAATCAAAATACATTATGTTTTTGTTTTCATATTTTCTTCACCTTAAAATATAATTCTAAAAATAAATAATGAAGTATTGTACAGGACGGCTCAGCTTAAGGGCGACGTAGATAAACCTTTCAATATTAATGAAACAGGGCAAAACTGACTTAAAACTATTAAGAAGTTCAGTTTGAGGTGAATGAATAAAAACAAGTTTTAAGTTAAAGTGAAATAGTTAAGATGCCTTAAGGTAATGGTGAATGAAACGAAATAAGAGTAGGCAGTGACACCCTCATTGATCGAGAGATAGCCTTAAATAAATTATAATCAGTATTTACAAAGTATTGTACATTAGAAATCATCGTTGATAGCGAGTCATCCACGTCTCCCTTACAACAACTCCGAGACTATATAAAATTAAATTATTCATGCAATAATTACTCATAGAACCTTATAAACAAAACATAATTATTATCAATAAAATCTAATAATCAACTCAGGAACAAATGCAATAAAAATCGATCAATATAAACCTTTTCAAAATAATGTACTCAAAAACCAACATAATTTAATATATTACATGAATATATTAACAACCATTTATGCACTCACATAATTTATGAAGGTAGCCATAGTATCTTAAAGTAATCTGGTAAATCTCTCAATGTTTCTTATTTCGGTACTTATTAAAACTATAAATTCGCTAGTAATTCAAATACCATCTAATGAGATACAAGTGGTAGAGTATAAAATTTACTTCCAAAGTCAACTTTTCTATAAAATTCATTCATGATACATATTTACAAGATAATGAGTATTGTTCAAGAGTTTCCTCTGGCTTTACAACTATACTTTTAAACATATTTACGACAATCTCGATACAAAGCTTCATGGTACACGTCTCTAGCACGTACACACGTACCACCCGAGGAGATAGTGTCGCTACAAAATTCAGTCTGAAAACATTTTAGAAGATGTGTCGAAGGAATTTGTTCTGTACATAATAGTTAAATTATTTTGTAGTTATTAAACGACAAAAGTTTTCTTGTAGAACTTTCATCTTTAATCATATCAACTAGGTAGGTACTTATAAAGCGTTCACACAAAATTATTGTAAACATAAACCGAAATACTTAAAGGGTTGAGACTCAGAACTATAAAAACTTAAGTAAGTATCTTCCACGCAAACACTTCGTTCATTTAGCAGCGTCACAGTCACACAGGAGCGTCAAGGGGCAGTGTTCGTTTACAAATAGCTAAATACTGAACATTCTTTGTTCATCAGTATTGCTACTGGCAAGATGCATATTTATATCGGCAACTCAGCATATACAAGTAGAGAAAACTTACAGCGGCAGTTTCAAACAGATTATGAGAGAAGTCGTCGAAGTTATAATTAGACTAGCATCCAAGCGGATACAAAGACTAAAAGAAATACTACATACAATTAGTTTAGACACTGTGATTTAAGAAACAAATTCAACTTTAATATCTCTATCTAAACCGTTAACGAACTTCTGAGTTCAATTAATTTGTTGATTTACAATATGGTTTTATTAATGTTTTCCTATTTAATAACAGGGTTGTAGAAACAGACAGTTTATTACAAAGTTCTATGAAATTTTCTTGTATCCGGGTAAGTGTAAATAATAATTAAATTCGTTGCCACTATCGACAGCTAGTAAAGCTGTATCTAACATTAACAAATCGGTATATACGTAGGTAGATATTTATGTATTCCATGTAGCTTGTGGACGGAAGGGCCAGAAGACGAAATGTTTTTTGGCAAAGGAACAATTTTATTAAATGAAAAGCTCAAGTTAGATCATATCATTAAAGTCAGTCGTAAACTAGTAAAAACCTCAGTGTATTATTATATTATATTGTTTTATTTTTACAAGTTAGTTGGTCCAAAGGCAGTTTATGCATAGCTTAATTAGTTTCAAAAGACGTCTAAAGAAATAATTTAATAGAAAAAATGACTAGGTCATGTCGCTATGACATTGTGTGTGATACCGCGCCTGACGTGCGGAGGCCGAAATATTATGACTTGACCTTAATTCCGGTGGTTTAATTTCAATCACGGCAGATAATTGAACTATTGTAATAGACACTGTATGGTATAGCCTATTAACGTATTTCATTGTGCTGCGCCGACACATTGATCAGTGACCGCGGACCAAAAGGTCTACAATAATGAGCCTAGTTCGTAAAATATACCTTGAGTTTATTCACAGGGGCCACTTGTATTAAAAACATTCAGTTTACTTTATTATTACTAACGTCTGGTTAAACATATATTTTCTCTTTTATGCATAAGCACATACTTACAGACACGGCTGCATAACCGTGTCTACATAAGTATTCTCCTAAAAAGAAAAAAATCTGTTCTACTAAATAGGTAACAAATTGAACTAACTGCAACTACTAAAGAATAGGTTATCTAAAAATGTTGTTTTTTTATGTTCTAGAATTAGCCAATTTGCACTAATCTAAGTCATTTTCACACTGAATGTTCACCGTCATTAGATGATATTAACCATAATCATTATTTAGCACATTGGCTTCCTCTATTGTAAGAATGCATTTGAAGAATTTGACCTAATGACGTGATTTTTTGTCATGTGCCCCAGTAGGCGAATGCAAGCGCTTTCACAAAACTTTCGGGCTATTCATTACATGCATTTATTGCTATAAAACTCTCTCAAATGAAAATAAAAGGAAAACCCATTCTTTCGCATCCTCACGAAAATAACGATAACATTCAGTTCTTTAGATGAAATAACCTGAGCACAAACCAGCTGAGTATAGAAAGGTATCAGAAAATGTCAGTGAAACAGATTAGAGTGATGTCTATACTCGTATTAGGTAATTACTTTCACTAAGTGGAAGGTAAGCATGCACAGTACTTTCATGCACTTTCATACTCAAGATTACTGTTTCATGGCTAATAACTGGTAGGTAATAATGGGAAGACATAAAATGATTACTTACGTAGGTGTTCGACGGTAAACAATGTCCAGGGGACTATCTAAGCACGTAGATATAAATAATGACAGGGCGAGGCCTGTGTTATAAACACATAGACGGAACAAAGAAAGGCCAATTTGTTAGACGAGAAAGGGAGCACATTTTAAAGACCGCGATTGAAACGCCACTTGTATTTATAATTTATAGCAATCTGAGGGCAATCAGGCCTCTCCCAGTATGAGGCGAAAGATGTAATATTGGGAATGAGAAACCGTTCACTGCGTCGAGTCGTCCGATATGGACACTCGAATAATGGACCCTCCCGTCCCGAACAAGCTATTACGTTCCAATTTCCAAGAAGTACATTATAATAATAGCGCAAGTATTCAACTTTTTGTACAAAGCTTTATCTTATACATCGCAGAGTTACTTTAAGTAAATAGAAATGTAGAAAAATGATAATGCAACCATACTCGAAAAAATAAAAATCACTGTTCAAACCGAGAGGAGCACAGCGAAGAGATGCGATAGTTGAGCGGTGAAAGATGCTGGGTTCTGAATACTCGTTCTTTTAGTCTTTTTTATTTTTATTTTTAGAAAGTTCAGTCGGTCGCACAGCGGGAGAAATTACTACGGCGCCGCGGCGACCAGTAACACCAGCGGTGCTCATCATTGTTCACTATTTATCTGATGTTACTTTGAGACACATTGACGATAATTCTCCGTTTACACAAACACTTAATAGACCACAGTATCCGCGCCCATCGTACTTACATCAAGGAACTAGCCTCAGATATCTACCTACTTATACCAAAATGTATAAAACTTTGTTTACAAATATGACTTCTAACGTAACCTAGTATTTATGACTAATAAATATGCAATGTATGTCGATTTTATATAATCTTGTAAAACACTTAAAAGTATCTGTTCTTAGCTAAAGCTAAAATGTATACGGTAACGGGCGGAATTACATACAAATTAACAAATAAGATTAACGGCCGAGAACCTTCACATCTCTCTTTCGTAACTGTCTTATTTCTCTATAAATTATTACTTTATTAGCACCTTACCAAATTCATCTGTGATATTTTCAGCCTTTAAGTATCGATTATAAGAAAATACATTTGTTATTATATCACCATGATAAAGTTCAATTGACTATCAATGGGGTGTGAGCGGTGTGCGGTGTCACGGCGAGGGGGCGCGGTGCGCGTTACCTCTGCTTGTTGGGCTTGACAGCACCGTTGGCGGCCGCGGTTTTCTGCGCGATGTGCGTCTGGTAATGCTTGGCAAGGTGCGCCTTCTGTCGGAAACTTTTACCGCACAGCGAACACGTGAACGGTTTCTCTCCCGTATGCGTCCGCACGTGCACGTTCACTGAGTATTTGTCCTTGAATCCCTTCGAACAAATGGAGCAGTAGTGGAGAGATCTCTCTTTTCTCACTCCATTCGAAGTAGAGGTGGCCGCCTGAATGGCCGTCCCCGACTGCGCTTGCGGCGTCGGCGCCGGGTTCTTGTTCTGCGGTTTCTTATATCTTCTATTGCCCGGCTTCGTGCTCGTGACGGTGGGCGACGCTGTCACTATTTGTAAGTGCTGGTTCAGCTGGACCTCCCCGGCGGGGATCATGGTCACTAGCTCGCCGTTGACGTGATGTATGTTGTAGACACTTCGCGTCGGGTCAATAGGTTCTACGGTACAGAACGGTTGCATCGATTCTCCGAGTTCCGTTGCTATCCTTTTTAATTTTTCGTAGTCTTCCGGGTAGTTGGTATCGAGTCGAGACAGTAAAATGTCGTCAACACTTTGCGTAGATGATGGATTTTCCCCATTTGAAACAACAGAGTTACTGGGGTCTTCTAATAATATCGAAATATTTAATCGATTAGGTGGTGAAATCGCCATCAAGAGTTCATCTTTGCTATCTTGGTACATAGACGGTACATCAGGTTTGTTGTTGTTTGTAGGGATGACACGTTTCAGTTCACTACTAACATCGACTTTTGCAGGATTTTTTATAGTACTATATCTAATAAAGGCTTTTCCCTGTAATGCGCTTCTGAGCAAAGATTCATTCGATTCTGTATTTTGGTCTGTTATTTTCCAATCATTGTTATTGTTATTAAATTCTACTTGACTTTCTAATAAGGCTGGTGTTACGAGTATAGATGAACTATGAGAGTCGTCTTTTTTGTCATTACTGTGGTACTCACCTTCTTCGTAACTGAAGGGTTCCACTTTCACTAAATCACTAGTACTCAGATCAGCGTGTTGGCTTTCTGAGTCTCCATCTTCATAAGTGAATCCCTCTACTTTTGGTAAATCTTGGTTGAAGTCATTGGGGAACCCATTCATATTTAAAATGGATTCGAGATCTAAGGAGTTGTGCGGCTCTATGTCAGTTGGACTAGACATAGACACGTCTTCTTCTTTAGCCCAGTATCGATTCGAACTGGTTTCCGTCATGTCATGATTTAAAACAGTCAGTGTGTAAATTTGTCCGTCCGTGTTGTTTATTAATTTATTTGAAATTGCCGTGTCTGCGCAGGGATGCGTGCCATTGATGTCGCTTTCCTGGTTCCAGTAAAACTTGTTGAGATCCTCTAACATGGTATTATCCAAGCGATCACGTTCGCGGTCCACGTTCCAAATAGAGTCGAAGCTCTGTAGCGTGGTGGAGGTGGTGGCGGTGGCCATGCCACTGCTGGCGCCGACCTGAGCGCCGCTCACGCTCAGCAAGCTGTTGTTGTTCTGTTCTTTAGGCTCCTCAGAGAGCAGTGGGTTCGACCTCGAGTCGGGTGATTCCATGAAAACATTAACAGAACGCATCTGTTGTTTGTACTGAGCATCAGTAACCTCGTTGGACGTCACGAAATCAAAGAAATCCGACTTTGACAGTTCTGGGGCAGTGGCCGTCATGACTACCGTTTCATTTACAACCGAGGACGACAACTCGGCTCGTTCTCCTGTCAGTTTTGCTACATCAAGATCGCAACGTTTGTGTTCAGTTTATCTTTGTACTACAATAAATATATCTAAATTTAAATAAGTGAATAACCCGGTATGACTTGTACTTTATTGGCAGTCGCTAGAGCGTCGGTAACTGAGAGTGCGGGCGCGGGCTGGGGTGCTACTCGGACGTGCCCAACGTGCTCGAGTCAAGCGGCGGACCAATCCAGTGTGCGAACTTGATCCGTACGTTCCTTTTTCCCATTATTCACCCCAACCCTATCCTTGTTGGTCAAGAACTTAATTGGCCAGGCTTTTGGCAAAGTAAGTGCAATTGACCATATGATCCATGATGTTATGAAGGTGTCCGAAGTCGAGTGAAGTCAATCTGGAAAAAGGAAAAAGAAACGGTTAATGGCATTCCTCAAGTAACAAAAACAACATTAGATATTACAGTTACGCATAATAGAAGGGTACCTAGGAATGTTGTGGTAACGAAACTATATTGCGTCGGCATCGCATATCATAAAGCAGAATATATCCGTATCTGAATGTTTAATTAATAAGCTCGCTCCGAGTCTTTAGATCCTGTACAAAACCAGGGCGAGCAAGTCACGCGTCGCGCCTATCAGGCATCACGTAGTGCCTGCGCGCTGGGCCCGCCGCCCGCGCTCGCCAGCCGGGCCGGCTTTCAGCGCGGACACCAAATAATAAACCTGAACGTTAAATTTTATTAAAATGAAAGCAGAATTGAGATCATCACACGGTGTGTAATTCTAGTGCTTGTCTAAATATTTTACTTTCTACATTATCATACTCATTTCCACATCCTTCGTTGTTTCTATCGTATTCTGAAGCGTTTAATATGAATAATTATTATATTCTGTTTTATTAGACGCTGGAGGTTTCCGTACGTGTTCGTATACATGTCGTAAAATGAGAAAGGTCTGTCAAACGACACGATGAATTGGAGCAAGCGCGAGGGACCGAAACACTCGATATTAAGTTTCATCTGACAGCTGATACAATGGTAACTCGTTGATATTTGACGAAATATTATATAGGTACTTGCTGTATAGTTTACAGACTTCAATAATATATATACATAGTATATTGATCATATTTTCCCTCGGTCAAATATAGATACGACTTATTTTTAACAGAATTATGATAATTGTTTAATCATTAGGTGGGTTCGAGTTGTGTGAAAACATCGTCGAGATATAAAAGTGTTATTTATAAAACTCTCTAACCATGCGCTTAGTTTAAATATTGATTACCGGATTCTAAATTTAAACTTTTCCATAGACAATTTTGAATTAAGAACTTGCTAATCAGTGTTTAAACTTAGGACATGGTTATTTTTTTAAGATAAGATTAATAATTTACAAAAGTGTATGTTTGATGTTACTATACGAAGATACGCTAAACACTCGGTTATGAAAACAAATAAAATATCGTGACGTCTTCGAATGAGCTTTATAACTGTTGTTAACTTCACAACGGAATGTAATACTTGTGTGGTGAGCAATAAAACATTCTGGAACGAATCTTTAATTAAGAACAATGACGTTATTTTTTGTTTGAGTGTTTGTAGTTGTTTGGGCTCGAGTATTTTGTTATAATACCTAATGAAGTATGGAATTACAAATTATAAATTGCATGCAACTATGCATGCTGCATACATGTGGCACAGAAATGTAATGGATACCACATTTATGAATGCTAGATCTGTTACGTAGTTTCAGATCAGTTCTTATAATCGTGATAGTTCACTGACAAACTAATCAGCACTGCACAATGAAGTAAACTTAGCTTACTGATGAACATAAATTAATCTATTTACTCTCTTGCGCGCGGCTCATAAACTTCTAAATTCAATCAGTACTTTACGTCATTGCATCACAAACATATTTTAACTGTACTAAATTGTGTACAGCCTGTCATTACTTTAAACGAAACACTAAGTTAACATGCGAAATTGTTGTGCAACTAGCACTGTTAAAAATAGTGCTTTTGACATTACTGAAACCCTATTTCACAATCGTGGACCGTTCGGAGCGGTGGATTAACTTTAAATTGCTTATAGGAAACATTGTCGATGGCTCTTAAGACATAAGTATCTATCATAAATGGAAAAATATTGGGTTAAATTGCTGGTACGTCTACGGTTAGCTTCGTAGTGGGTAATCCCAGGCTTCGGTAGGTAGAGGTGCAGGCAGCCATTACAGCTGGCTGCGTTAAGGTCGCCGCAGTGGTTTTTCTGAGAACCTGGTCTCGTAATAGCATCGCAAGCTATTAACTTAGCCGATAAGCGTCGATTATTGCAATTGGTTCGGGTTCGCATTCGCAACAGCACGGCATCAAATAGTTTAGCATTATTGTAGGCATAATGTGTTTGCAAATTTTAATATTATACTAAAAAAATTCGGTCACCTTTTAGCATTGTACCTACACGGTTTATTTTTTATTTTAAATGGATTTGTGTTCTCTTTGTTTATGTTATGACTAGATATCTACTGAGAAAACGCCAGCTGCATGAAGTTAGTTAATGGGCACTTTAGTTGGCCTAGATTGTTTTATAGTGCCTACCTGTGTCAAAGTTGTAATTTGACTGCGAAGGTCACAGGTTGGCGTAAACCTAAAGGAATTAGTACCAGAACATTAGTGATAAAATTGGTTCTTTGTAATTAAGTAATTAGTTGAAACAAGTATTATCGACAAGCAAGGATGTGAATTTGATGACTTTGTATTGAGCGGTGGCGGCGCGGCGCTGCATGTGGGTTAACGAGCGCGGTTGCGCCACGGAGCTGCGCCTGCGTCACTCCGCCGACAACAACGCCGACAGCTTCAAACATTAACTGCTGTACAAACTTTATATCTCTTATATTGTTAAACTAAATCCCTTTGATTTTATACCAAGGTTTTATCGAAACAAAACAAAAAATATTTAGAAAAAGTTCAAGAAATTTTCCAATTTCTTCTCGTAAGCTGTTTCCTAGTTTTTACTAGCGCTCAGGAATGTGGTCAGTAGTGAGAAGACCTGGCGAAGTGTACACAAGTTAATAATAACATTTCTATTACCTATTGATGCGACTAATAAGGTAGAGCTGCAGAGAAATCTTAGCTCTCTTATATATCGAGAAATCTTAAATTGCAATGTTCGTTAGCGCGAATACCCATTACATTTTATACCCATTTGTATTATTTCTGCCTTCATGCCATCTCGGGCAAGTAATTAATGCTTCTAAAAGATTTATGAACCGATATCTATTAATAGCATTCTTAAATTAATTGAAGAATATATTATTATACATACTGGACATGTTGGCGTAATAAGTTTACTACTATGTTCAGTTACACATCTTATACAATAGGTCTGCCGACTCTGGAATAACTTTATTTTTTGTTTATTATTATGGATGAAAATAGTGCATGTCGTTTTATAAAATAGTCCAGTCCTATCGATATCGTAGATCTAGTTCGATATCTTTAATTAACACGAATAAGCGGCCTCGATATCGCAACTACAATGGCCGACTTTATCTCCGCGAGCTATCGGACGATGTCTACAAATTGCGTCGTATTTACAACAAAAATACGCGGACAATTAACTGTGAAGTTCCGATGTGACGATAGTGACCAGTCGTCTAGCCGCGAGTCGGGAGCGGGCTGATCCAGCGCATGATCCAAGTGTTGCGCGGAGCGAGCAGCGGACCCGCGAGCCGGCTCAGATGCGGGCCGCGATAGTGACCACATTGTGACGGTTTTAATTGGACGTTTTACATAGAATTGATTCGAAATAAAGCTGAACATGCCGCTGGTCATTCTCCGCAATTCAAGGCGACGCTCGCCGTGCAGCACGATGTTATGATTGTGTGTGACTGCGAATTGATTACGTTGTTATTTTACAATTAAGTTTTTGAACACAAAGAAATACGCAATGAATGAGCTAGCCAGACATTATTTTGAAGGTAACTCGTCGAATCCTGAAGCACTTCAAATAACTGTTATCGAGTAATAACATAGCATGAAACTAAAAGGCTCAAAACAAACAATAAGACGTTAATAAATATCTTCACAAGAATAAGTAGGTAAGACGTAAAACTTAAATGACTAATCACCTGACATTTATCAATGCTTAGATGCATTTTTAATTGTTTTGAACTTGTTTAATGTCATGAGGATGATGGGAATGGTTTTAGTATTAGTATAAATGTCGCTCTGTTTCATATCAATAGGTATTAAGCTAAGCAGCCGTACATGGCACCGGTTGCAGCGCGGCCGCATACCAGAGCGCGCGTCGCCGCCGCCGGCGCGACCTCTGGCATTTGAGCTGAGGATGACCGCTTGCTACGTACGAACAGCCTTTGATCTTCCATACTGTTGCAATTTTATGCCAGATTATTATAACAAGTCGGATGCCAGTAAAAGTGAAATTAACGTTGCGTACTGATCTGTTGGCGGGCGTTACTATAAACTCGAATGACACGCGGTTAATTGCGGTTCATGCAATTAAAGGGCTCGGCCACAAGCGTGTTTCTAAGTTCCGAAGATTCTCCATCTCCAACCGAGTTAATATCTCTAAGCGGCTATATATCAGCGTCATATTTTTTGTAAAAGTTTTCTTTCTTGAAAACGCTTTTGATGTTTCACATACGAATCATCACTAATTGATATAGGTAAAGTAGGTTTGGTGAAATATTTTTGCAATTCAATTATGCCGGTGCTAATTATGCTCGAAATCTACTTGAATAATAATTAATTTAGTAGATAATAAACGTGGTGGTACCATGTACGAGTAAGTAGTTTAAGGCAGTTATAAATGCCAATATAGGTCGATTGCGGTTTACACACTGATTTATGGCAACTGGGAGACCGGTGGCTACGCAAGGATGCACAATCTAGTCGTGACATTAATGGCGGAGATTACTTGCTTACGCGCAACTAGAGTGCGTCGAATTCTGACGTAAAATATGGTTAGTATTTATATCGGATAGTGGTTGCTCGAGTTCCCACGCGGCTCGCGGCGCGAACACTGCGCCCGCGCCGCCGACACCGGCTGCATGGTTGGACACATGCTAATGTTGCGACGATAGATTTCAACGATTGAGAATATTGAATCCACCATGATGTCACGGTAACTCGTACATGTCACTTACTGACAGTGCGGCCGCAGAAGTGCCCTTTTACTGCAAACGGCTACAACTCAGAATATCTATTGCTAAATGCTGATGCCTAGAGCAGCAATGTAATAAATCTTTTAGAGAAATTATAATTCTGGACCCGTTTCTTTCTATTGTCTATTTGAATAACACCAAAATTTATTACAATTTTGAATACAATAACAACAATCTGTTTTATCCAACACTTTCTATTTGATACGTTATTTATGTGTTACCAAATAAGAGATGATTTTATTGATGTGTATAATGGCTAGGTATAAAGAATTAGACGGTTAGATTCTGAATTTCTATAAGCGGGTGTGCCGACCTGTCGTTCAGGTTTAGCTCGATTAGGAACCAAAATTATACTGAGATGTCCGCTTTGTCCTAGAGAACAGCTCAGCGACTCAAGCTGATTGGAGGCATGACCAGACTATGTTACGTAATGTGGCTGATTTCGTGGATACGATTCACGAACTTAATTAGCTCATAAATTCTTAGGTCGTTAAATAAAAAGCCAGCAACACAACAAATTAGTACTGTATAATTTGATAAACTATTGCTCTTCAGTACATGATCATCATTTATTAGGTTTGAAAAAATTCTAAACGATACAGACGCGATAGGTCGGTAAGTATTTTACTGATTGGTTAATTTAACTCCAACAAAATAATACTAACGTAAACTTTCCTGCGATACTCATGTGTAAAAAAAAACTAATTAATTACTTAAACTAACAATTCTAACAAGTTAAGAAAGATCGTCAAGAGGGTGTTGATTAACAATACATCAATCATTAATATAGCGATAAAGTCAGCACTAACTAGAAAAAAATTTAAAGTAACGTAAACAAACGGTGTTGGTATCGGTCTGCATACTGCATAGCACAATACTGTGTGGGATCAGCGTCAATCACGAGCTCGTGTTGAAATAAGCCATGCTTGGCCTACATCACAGGTGCACTCACAAAAAAGAGAAACTGCAGTATTGCGGCGTACGAAAGAAAATCTTATTATCGACATAAGGGGCGATATTCGAGACGGCCGTCTGCTCCAGTTACAGAAAACG
Source organism: Mythimna lalbum (assembly GCA_949319445.1). Taxonomy (NCBI): domain Eukaryota; kingdom Metazoa; phylum Arthropoda; class Insecta; order Lepidoptera; family Noctuidae; genus Mythimna; species Mythimna lalbum. The sequence continues at coordinate 13,896,656 of OX439346.1, read as the reverse complement.
CTCCCTCCGATTTGGATCCGGTTCGATCTGGTTTCGTGCGAACTTACCTTCACTCTCTTATGGTGTTTTAATCACTGTTATATACGTGAGTAGGTACTCCGCAGACATTATCGGAACAAAAATCAATATTGTTAAGTAAATAAAACGACACCGCTTCCGCTCAATTTAAGCTTCCTCCTCGTTTAAACTACTCTGGAATGCACAGTTTTTTTGTCTCAGCTAAGTTGAGCTCTCACAGTAAAAATTACAGGTATGCATTTAAGACATATCGTTACGTATTTTGCGCCAGTTATAATAAGGCCACACGAAGTCAAACATGTCTTGTTTAATTAAAAAAGTTACTTTACCAAAAATCTTTTGCAGTTGAAAAAACAATGACATAGACATAAAATGCAACCAATTATTTCACTTAGATACTATCTTTAGATGACTCTTATAAATATTCTTATTATTTTGAAGAACAACAATAAGAATATAATTTATTCGTTATATAAATGTAATGCGGCGCTCACCTTATAAATCAATTTAGAACAAAAAAAATTTGTTTGAAATGAACGGTAGCGTTGAAAAGATTTTGAAGTGACGACATTTGATGTCCATAGACAAAACAGACAGTTAGTGTTTGACAGACGCAGCTTCTCTTGTGTGGTGAAAATAAATGAAGATACTGACTAATTGGTAGTTAACATGCACGTTCGATTATGTGCGAAGCGTGCTAATATAATACAGAGGCAAATTGGCGTTAAACTTTTGACAGGCGGGTCAATAAGTGGCGGGAAAATGAAAGTAGCACCTGGTGCGGTTTTGTTTTGTTATTTTTACTGGATAGTTTTACGAATATTAAATTACCCGGTCGAGCTTGGATGTCACGGTTCACTTTCATACTTCATACTTTTTGCACGTCAGCGAACATTATTTTTTGGTAAACAATTTTAACAGTACATATACGATGTACTAACGGTAAAGGTAGGTTTGATAATTTACACGCAATGCAGTTAGTTTATGAAAGTGTAAAGTACTACCGAACCGGATATCAACCGGATTTCTATTTTTGTTAGTTTTTTTAGCAATTGATTCTGAGGAGTGAACATGTCACTAATAATCAGATGTTACGTATGACTAATGCAAGGTAACCGCAATCGACTGCGGTTAACTGTATGTGAAGATGTGTTTATTAACACTAAAAAGCTGACGTCATGGAATAAAAAATAGTAATACTTTGAACCAGTACGTATAAAATCACACTATTTTTATAAAGCTAAAACTTTGCGTGTTGTTTGTATGCTACTTTTTCACAAACTCAAACTTGATACACGGTTAGACCTAGAATGGCATATAGGATGGTTTTTTTTTCCTAGGAGTATTTTACCTTGAGATGATTTTTCCGGGCGAAGCCGCTGGCAGCAGCAATGCTGCAATACAATCTCTTTATTAGATACTAACTTTTACCCGCGGCTTCGCCCGCGTACTAAAAATATAGCCTAAGGAATAAAACAGCTTTCTATTGCTGAAAAAATTTTAGCAATCGGACCAGTACTTTCAGAGATTACCTCCTACGAACAAAAAAATAAACTTTACTTCTTTATTCTATCAATGCATTATCAATTTCATTTTATCGATCGCTGAAAAAGCGTCTACACAAATGCATTGTTCTTTTAATCGACAAATAAAATAAAACAATATTTATGTTCTACTCAATACCATGCAATAAGTAATTCCGGATTTTGTTATTATAAAATAAGCGAGAGCAAAAGTCAATGTAATTATTCGTTCACGTATTGATCTCGGTATAAATAAACGAGTTGTTGCAACTTGTTACTTGCCATTCGGGAAGTAAAATTATAGCGTGCATAAACGCTAATGTTTATACGAACTCCATACACATATAATTTTAATGTATAATGACTAGATACCAACAATAACGCAAGTATGCTAAGTACGTACTTGTTGTAATGATGAAAACTTTTGCGTAAGGGGTTTCCCGGCCATAAAGTTTTTTTCTGTCAACACCTAATTGTAATTCAGGAAATTTCCATGTAGCAAAAAATATTTTTTCTACAAAGGTAACACAATTTTTCTGTAATCAAAACTTGAATATGAATAACCAATTACCTACTCAATGACACAATTTCAAAAAATTCATTTTTTTTTCTACCGTCCCATAAACTAGCGATTCCGATTTGGGTGGTGTGGGATGGAGTGACTTTAAGTGACTAAAACCCTCAATGTTCCTCAGTTCCCCTTTTTTTTTGTTTGGATTGGCTGCGGTAAATAGTCCGCAGCCTTGACAGGCGTCGGCCGCATCTTGTCCCGTCAATTTTACCGACATCTCAGAGAATAGTCTAACTACGAGTATATGCCAAGTTTTATCAAAATTCGTTGAACCGTTAAGACGTGAAGAGGTAACAGACAGACAGAATTACTTTCCCATTCATAATATTACTCAGTTAGGATTACATGCATTAATAAAATATTCAGTTTCTTTTCGTTTGCGATTAGCATGTTGCCGAATCGAATGCAATCGCTGCATGAATTCATTCCATTTAATAACATAATAAATTCGGATCGGAGCCCACGCTGGCCGCGCAGCCGTCGCCGCAGTATTTTAATACGCTATTCACATCTATTTGAATTTATATAAATCATCTTACTTTTTCGCTGATTTGTGAATTGGATACGCTTTTATTTACATATTGATATTATAACTTTGAATAAATATTTAACGTTGACTTATGTGTAATTTTTTACAGCTTAGACTACATTAAACTCAAAGAGTAGGCTTATACGAACTAGGGAAACGTAGATTTATTTCATAGAATATTGTAATATGTTAAAGCGATGCACTAAGGAACTTTTCCCATGATACATAGTAATAGATAGACAATTATAAACCGACAACAGTCGTGTAATAAGTTGTATCTCGGTTCGCAATTACTAACGGGTAGTAATATCTCACATCGCGCCTAGCAATATGTCTGGCACGAATCTTAATGAAGCTCATCTGTTTAACTGCAATCACACGAGGCTACATCGTTATGTACACTAAAAACATCTTTGCATGATTGAAATGGTATCTCTCCTATGTAATCCAATCAGTAGGTTATCAATCAAGATCAACTTTAAACGATTTTTATATGCACGACAACCAATGATTGCTAATAATCATGTTGTATCTGTAACTCATTATTTCAATCATAAAATATATAATTAGTGTGAGACCGAAACAGGATTTTTAGCTGAAGAGGAAACCATAACCGAATGTTCGGCTCCCCTTGTAGTTTCGGCCAAAACCGAATATTCAATGATAAAATGAAGTCCTTAAAAAAGTTCTTAGACTATTGAAAATTAAAAACAAACTTTGTTGAAATACTAAAAACTGTAATGACATAAAAATGATTACACATTTGGACGACGGAAACTTTTCTTCTCTCAAAACCTTCAGTCCAAAGACGCTAGTTTCGGGCGAGCCGAATGTTCGGTAATTTATTCACCGAAATTGAAACTCAAACTAAAGTTTTTTTACCAAAACTGGTCGAAACCGATACCAAACCTTCAGTGAGACACTGAGACTAATGGCGGAAGAGAATCTGTGTAACGCAGACTTTAAAAAAGTGTAGTGACGTAAATCAAAAGATAGCTGTCATTGTTAGGCGTAATCTAGCTAGTTAACTGTCCCCGCACACGGACCAAAAAAAAAGAAGCTTGAACCGGCTTTAAGCGTTTTTTGTGGCGGCACAGCCGCATACGAGCCACAAAAAAAAGCCGCCTCAAAAAAAGTTTGAAGTGGCGTTTTTTGAAGCCCGTGTACGGGAACACTCAGACTAATGGCGGAAGAGAATCTGTGTAACGCAGACTTCAAAAAAGTGCGGTGACGTAAATCAAAAGATAAGCTGCCATTGTCAGGCGTGGTCTAGCTATTTTAAACAAAGATGCAATCTTTACCATGATCGTAAATTAAATATCTGATTAATTCTGCCTTTCTTTTCTTAAAAAGTTGCATCAACTAGAAACATTTAAAGAATAGATCATAAAGAATAGACATCCGTATTTATAAATCAAACAATATTAACTTACTAGCTGTCCCCCGCGGTTTTACGTATTTGGTTACTGCTCTGCATATAGTGTGACGTTATATGAATGCCTCGATAAATGGGCTATCAAACACCAAAAGATTTTTTATTTCGATCCAGTTGCGCCTGAGATTAGCGCGTTTAAGCAAACAAACTCTTCAGCTTTATAACATTAATTAATATAGATTGAAATGATACTAATGTTGAATTATCAGAGACGTTTCGATGTGTTGTATCAATAGGAATTTACTACACAAACCCCAAGTTTGGATATGGTCATAAATAGCTCTTAGGTTAGCAAGCTTGTCCACAGAAGCAGTAGTCGTGTCCCATAAGTAGGTAAGTGTGCATATACCAGCGCGCAGATCGCTTTCCACGGTGTAAATGACTTCAGGTTAATAATTTTCAAATCGTGATCTCACATCAATTTATTTCACCATTAATAGTTTGTCCTTATTTATAGGTATTATCACGTCTATCGCTCGAGAGCCGGAGCAGTTTCGTAAGGCTGCAGTTTAACATCATTTGCATATTCCACGGCGGTGTCGATGTGGCCCCGTGTTGTACATCGAGCGAACCACTAATAATTACTATTCACAAGCTTCATGTATTTAAACTGAAACGATTTTCGGGCAACAACTCGTTGAATTTAACTAGTATAGGGCTTTCAAAAACCATTTCATGAAAATGTCTAAATACAATAAAGTCGTAAGGAGCTTTATTGCATGTGTAATATAATGTTATTAAAGTTTAAGCACCTAAGTGGCCATTAAATTTTAATAAATATTACGGGTGGCATCGATGTTGGGACATTAGAAATGGTCTTTAATGACAGGAAAGGATCATTACGTTTATATCAAATATGCTTCCGTTGAAGAGTAGTTCAAAATTTGAATAAGATATTAATATCAGTGGTTTAATAGCTGTTGTCATGTCTTATACAAATTAGCGCGGCCATGTTCGTGCTGTTTGCTGCGGTGCGCTGTGCTGCGCGTAGGCAGAGCACGGCGCGGGCGCACAGCTCGCGGATGTCGCTGTCGGGATGATCCAGATACACGACGAATCCTTTCACCGAGCGCAGCCTTGAGCACGCCGTGTCCCAGGACTGACCATTACCGACGCACCGTTGTTAATGTCCTATCGATTAACATAGATCGGTACTAAAAGATTTACTGCGCTCAAACTATCAACGTTTATAGACTACACTATTGTGTTCGACTTCTCGCATTTACGATATGTACAGCCAGTGAATTGGGTTAGCAAATGTTAGGCCGGTCCCAGGCCATCCGAGTCGATGACGAAAAATACCGGACATGTCCGCCAATTAAAGCTCGAGCGACGAAGACGGTGCGCCCGCGCACTGTGCGGCTGTGCCGCGCTGCCATCGACCACGTGACGCGCTCTTTTGCAATTTAAATCAATAAACCAGAGATCGTTATACTCGTTGTTAATGGGTGTCTTAATTGGTTCCACTAAGTTTTTTCTTTGTTTTTTCTTTTTGTATAGACCTATTGACAGGGGTTAGTAGACATCATCGACATTTTATTCATTCATGTCAAGAGAGAGTAGGTAAGCATTCACAATGGATGCACCACATCATAATACTTATTTAGGTATTACTAATCGAATTTTGTACACTATAATTTGCGGTTATTATGTTGCGCTTTAATGTTCTCTCACAAAGAAAGTAGGTGTTGTCTAAACGTAATACTTCACGTTTGTTGTTTCTCTTGGAATATTTTGAATAACTTTCCTGTTCCCAAAGTAGAATTCGTTTCTACGTTTATGGTTATACCAACATTCAAGTGGATGAGTTTCATTAAAGAGCCTTAGTATCCACATTAAAATCTTAAATTATCACTTCCTTGAATATATAGTTTAATTACTTGTCTTTTTCTACATTAATACGCCCCTATATGGGTTCCTGGTTGGTTCGTCTTCTATATAAACTGGTATAAAAAATGGTATGTCAATTGCTATTCGCCCGTGACACTTTACAATGGAACTTTCGTAATGAATATAGCCAAATTACAATTCGAAAAAGTATGCAGCTCGGCAGCGTGGCTGCCAAACCTGAATGTACTTTTTAATTGAAGGGTTCATACTTCGTGGCTGTTTATCAAGGTAATTGCGGCAGGTTTTAAGTGAAAACATATTTTATTTAATATTCTTTCTTAAAGTGCTCTACATATTGACATTTAAAGACTGCGAATCAGAAGTTGAATAATTTATTACAAAATGCAGTGTTACGGTTTACTTTATGAGATAAGATATTTTACCACTTGTGTACCTACCTACGTATCTAAAAGTTTAGTGTTTTATTGTACACTAGTGCCTATAAAACAATCGCTTCCCCACAAACTTTAGCTTCAACTTATTTTTATGAAATGTTTATTACAGTAATTGTATGTAATTAATGAAGCACTAACGAACGCTTCTTACACGATAAACAAATTCCAGTTTCGACTTTATGACGTAGTTACTTTGTATATCAGTAGTATGTTGAGGGTCTTGTGAGGGAACCTTGAAGTCCTCAGGTTCCTCCTGTCTCTTAGCGAAATATTTGGAATCTGTTTATACTTCCTGTTTACCTAGAAACTTTAAAATAGCAGCAAAATACTCCTTTCAAATTAAACTTATTCATGGCTGGATTTGAGTTGAACAATCTTTGAGGGTTTTTCTTTGTATATTTTTGGAAACAGACTTTATGGTTCATTGCTCAACAATAAGTTTTCTTGCACAGATTTTTTCCTCGATAAAATAGGTTCCATTTTACATATCAGTTCTCATTCATATTTAAAAGAAATTCGCTGACGTGGCTGAAATATTCAAAAAACTTTCTCAAAACATATTAGCCAAGACAAATAGTTACATTACAGTTAAGAATGTGACCTACAGTGCGTAGTGGTGAATAGTGTGAGAGAACGCATAATGATCGAACGATTTATCATAATGTGCACTCTCACTTAACTAGGTAACTTGTAGAGCAGGGGTGGCGAACACACGGTTCGAATAAAAATTGAGCGCAAGTTTGATTACAGTATGATGCAAAAATTTGGCAAATATTAAACGATAAGGTTTCATGTATTTTTTCCAATTTTTTTTAAATGTATAATTTATTTCTCTAACTCTATTTTGTTTTCTTGAAACGTCATTACGTCGTTGTGGTTTTGTATAATTTGTGGTGCGTCTGTGCTGTCCATATCAGAAGAGGACTGCAGTGACACTTTTATAGGGTGATATTTAAGATTATTAATCTATTACAAATAAATATAACAAATATTATAATTAAAACTTCTTTATAAATAAAGAAATGGTATATCGTATTCAAATTGTTCAGTTTTGATTAAGTTTTCTCTGACAACCACATTATTTTTTTGTCTTAAGCACGCAGAAGCAAAAGATTTGCCGTCCCAGTTGCAGCCTGCCGGTGCGGTATCCACGCTCCGTGTCGGGTTTTAGTCACTAGCGAGGCGTTCAGCGAAAATATTTGTAAGTCCAAACGACACACTACACGGATAGCGACTAGATTTATTATAACACAACACAGATTTATTATAGCACCTTCACTTTTGCTCGAATATGACAACATTGACAAGAAAGATTTATTGTAATTCGCTTGACAAAATAAACCAGATCTAACAAAGCTCTACAATACTGAAATTTTGGTAATCTTATGTACCTTTCATATATATATCGTTCATTGAATATGTCTTTTAGAAAACATGATTAAATGATCTCCACTGAATTCGTGATTGACCACATGACTTGCTCAGAGATAAAATCAAAATGTTTTTATTTCACATAGACCTACATAGGCACTTATAAAACGTCAGAAGCTAGTGCACAGTTCCAATTAGTCGATTCCTATGGAGAAGAATCAAGAAACTCTATGGTTACTCTTTTATTTGTTTTGTTGTTACCATATTACATTTTTGTTCACTCGTATTGTCAATTACAAATTTTTCTCCCGTGAAAAGTTAGTTGAATAGATAGACTAATTCAACGTCGAGTAAACACCACTCGGCAATGTTAGAATGCTCTAACATTTTGGACAATCATAATAAAATGAATATCCATTTAACTGGACTCTCTGCTTTTATGAAACGAGAGTTCGTTATTCCTTTGTAAATGATATTACTGAAATAAATAAATCCATCAATTACATAACCTGCGCATTCAAAATGGTTACTAAGAGCAAGTCATACTCGTATAACCAATTTAAGTAACAACCGTGGCTAACTAGGGCTGGTATCTGTCAGGGTTGTGGGAATGTTACAAACAGTTATACGGTCCTGGAACGCAAAGGGCAACTGAATGAACACAAGTGTGTTTTAGACGGTGAAAGTCAGACACTTTTTCTCGCTCCAAGCCAAGAGTGAGAGGACTCATTTTATGATTGCCCATAAAAAAGCGTTTTACGACATTTATTTGTAAATAGCAAACTCAACAGTGACATACTATCCTTTTCGATATCTCTTATTTGTTGGACAAATAGAAATGAATAGGGTAACTGTTCACTGCTGTAACTCGTTGCCCATTCAGGCAGTTTCAATTGTGCACACTTGAAATTTTATGATTTATTAGCCATTCTTAGTTGTAGCCGTAGAAAGTTCAGTCCTCTGAAATACGAATACAAAGGGCATTTAAGATGTTTAAAACGAATCACAGCTGCATTTCATTTGAAAATGCTTAAGAAATAATATCCGTTCAGTGAAATAATATACCCACTGTCTAGGTAATCACAAAGTTACTGAAAGCACTATGTACACAATGCAAAACGATAAACTCCATAACTTTGATCTGAGTTCGAAAACAGAGCTATTAAATGGTAAATGTTTCTAACGTTGCACTGTGTTGAAATCTAAAAATTTTGAATTACAAATGTGCGTGAGTATTTACGAGGTGTACAAGACATAATTCAGTGGAAAGCGGGAAGTTTATCCGCATTATTTATGCGACAGGATTGACACCTGCAACCTGGTGGCGACGGTGGCGTGGTCGCGGAGCGCGGCGCTGCGAGCGCGCGATCCTCACCTGTTACACTGATGCACATTTGTGATAAATTAGACACGCCACACTCGAGAACCAATCTCGACGGTTTGCAATCAGTTTTGCGAAATGCTCGTTTCCTCGTAAATTGTTGAAGGTACTCGCGAAATATTGCCGCGATCGCTGTTACGTGTGGACATGCTATTTGGAACTAGACATGCGTTTGTTAGCCTTGAATATTTTTTAATTAAAAGGTATCTTTGACTGCTTTGTTTGCTTGACAAAATCTTGATTAAAATACTACAGAAAACCTAACAAGAATCTACAAATAAATGTATATAGGTCAAATCAGAAGACGTGATTATTACCGTCCGACACGGGCCACGAAAAAACGCGAGAAGCGGTCACACAAAATAGCTAGAAGCCACCGTAAAAAACAGCTGAAGCGCGCGACAGCTTGTGGCCGGCTTGAAGCTTGAAGCGTCTTCAAGCGTTTTTTTGTGGTGGCACCGCCGTACCCGAACCACAAAAAAGGCCGCTTCAAGCTTCATTTTGAAGCGGTCTTTTTTTGAAGCCTGTATGCGGGGACAGTTATAGTATCGCTAGCAAGAGTCTTATGTTACTTGACCCCCAGGATTCATACGAACTAAAAAGTCATCCATAATCACCAAATCTCAAAGAGACAGGTTTATTCATGCAAATTGATTTCTTTAAGACATTGTAACTCACAGTTATAGACGAGAACTAGTACTGGTTTAAGGATATTATTAGGTGATTAGATTAGATTCTAATCATTTAATAACTTTGAGCAGACATGAAGGTCCGTTTCCAAATTAAATTGACCACACCGTATTTATAGGTCGTAACGTTTTGACTGATCATTCTATTGAATGTCACTTTAATTGAAACCCCCTTTTTATATTCATAAGTCGTTTATCTAGGACAGAACACAAAAGCTTCTCTGTAACATAATTTGTTTGTTCCGATCAACACGTACGTTCGTGATCTAGTTTTTTCTTCCACAAATGTTTATTTAACGAATTGCTATTTATTAGAATGTATTCACAAAAAAAAATCTTGTTAGTCCGTCACTAATACAAACTTATGGATTTTTTATTAAACTGGAAATATGTAATTATGAATTGTATGTTAATGTGGAGATAATTATAATATGTATTTTATCGCTCCGTTAGTGCGGTGGATGGACTTTTGGCTACTCCACTGCGTGTTGCGGGTTCGATTCCCGCTTTGAACAAATATTTGAATGGCCCACTGATAGCTGTTCCGAGTCTGGGAGTGTACATTATGTTTATGAATGCATCCACGATACAGGAGTATTTCTTAGTGTGATTTAAAAAAAATAAGTAACAACCACTTAAAACATTTAATCACAAACCGAAACGCTATTTCATCGAGTCTTTGTTGTTGCTATGAAAATAAAACGATTAAAACGCCAGATAGTGGTTCGCAAATTAGTCGGTAAGCAATTTCACTTATGATTAATTTGCTACAATAATGACAAAGATCGAGCGCCACTGTGCGGTCGCTCTCTATTCAAATACCAACATACTTTTTGTTCACGTGAATGCAGTTTAGGATTGCTTGTTTTTATATTCAGTAGCTACGATACACATTGATTCTCTGCTTTTATGAGGTTATAAAAACAATAATTAAGTTAAATATACGGAAAATATGCCTCTGACTTTCCTTATTAACCGCATTCTTGGGATAATATAGGCATAACAACAATAATGCGATTATTGTGTTATTAGCACACAATTGGATGTAGTTTTCCACTCCAAAGATTTAATTAGTATTTATTTATTCCAGGGTTAAAGAAATGACTTTATGGTATAAATAAGTAAGAATCCCTTCCGGATTATTTGAAGATTTAATGTGTGTTTTCGAACTACGATTTTTTTTCTAAATAACCAATATATTCATAGTATGAATATACTGGGAATCAAGGATTATATCAAACTTTTTGATATACCTAATAGTACTGAACGTAACAATAGACCGCGTAATGGACGTAAAATAAACAGAAAAAAAAAAAACAAACTAAAAGAAGGTAAAATAGAATACAATAAACTTTAACGTAATATAAAACGACAACTAGAAATCCCGTTTTTTTGTCAATTAATCGGACCCAAATCAAACGGAATCAAACGAATTGGTCATGGGTTTTACTTTATTTGGTTCAAGCAAACGGGAAATTACCTATGGATAACTTCAAAGAAACGAGATCTAATAAAAACTCTACAAAAAAAGAAATAGCTGGAATTCTGACAAGTTGAAATCAAACAATAGGACAAAGTCAACTTAAGGTCCTGTCGAGCAGGATGTAGGAGGCAGTCATTAATCCAATCACTGAACTGATTTTAATGGAACTTTCTCCGCATTTTTGTCTTTATTGTAGTCTCATACAACATTCGGAAGTGCCGAACTTTTTTTATTTTAAATGAGTGAATAAGAAATAAAAAGTGAGTTAGTAATGCCTGCAAGCATAGTTTGTATTTCACACAATACAGCGCTTCATTAGATTAGAATAATCAAATTAAACAACACTATCGCTTTTCAACAGTTACATGCAAGATAAGTTTTTGAATTGGCACTCACCAGGCAGGACATATTTGTAAGATGAATAATAATGTATCCATCCATAAACAGAAAATTAAGAAAAATCAATCACAGATATGAATATCATTAGATGCGATAAGCACGGAAATGTAAATAGTAGGAAAAGTTTATTAGAATCTTACACCACAGCTACAGGGGCGACTACTAATACTTTTACACGTATGTACAAACATATATACATATCAATCACACTAATATGATAAAAGCGAAAGGTTTTATGTGTGTGTGTATGTTTGTTACTTCTTCTCGCTCAAACAGCTGAATGGATTCGGATGAAATTGGCCATAACCTGGAATAACACACAGGATACTCTTTATCAGTATATTGCTTTAAAAGGGTCCTTCTCCACTCGCTTATCGTAAACATCGAAAATGGTTTAAAAGCTTGTTACTTCATTTAATGCAATCCAACGCGATGTTTGACGAAAAGGCAACGCAAAAAAAGAGAGATAACGCCTGGAAACTCTGTTAGTCAAATTATGAAGTGTCAAAGTTCATACAAAATAGGTCATTTTCAGAGGTTTTTACTGGATTAGTTTTACACAAATTTAGAAATTGGTTTCTTTAGAAACCTAGATAATATCCACAAGATACTGTGTTTCCAAAATATCTAATGAAAAGTGTGTAATAACGTCATAATCAGTTATGAGCGGTTGTATGAAAAACAGTGAAAATGTGAGTCGTGATGCACCACCTTAAGGATAATTTTCTTTTTATACACAGACGCATCTGCTAGATGAAGCTAGTATATAATATAATCAACATATAATGTATGCACAACATTCATGTAGGTTAGGTTTATAAGTGAAATTTAATTTTGTTTATTTTATTGATTTGTTTCATTGAGTCCATAAAAGTACATAATAACAATATTTAGCATTCAGAAAATAGTATGCCATCGAAACAACGCAGGTGATAGTTATCTGAATTTCAAAATTAGGGCACAGCACAATCACAACTTTCTAATCTCATACATTTATGTATATTAGAGTAATATCGACATATTCAATTTGAGTGCCCCCATACGAGTCGTGATCCTTTTGCTAAAGTGCTCGATATAAACAAATTGGTTCAACGAGATGTGATGTGCTCTAAAGCGTGCAGAGAGCGACTGACCTCGACCCGAGAGATGCGAGAAATTGAAAACACGCCCCACTTAACCTGGATACTGAAGCTATTAGGCGATTAGACCGAGGCCCCGAGCGCATCAATACCATCTGTTTTCATTAAATACGCACTAGCTGTCAAAATGTGCTTATTTATAACCTCTGCGTATTTGATTACTTCTACTGACTGACACGCCTATAGAAACATAAGTGAAAACGTTTCTTGTGTCGAATAAAATATGTGCACAATGCTCTGTAAAGCACACCACTCATAGAGCTTCCATCGTTTCCTCAATATGTATGAATTTAATGCGTTTTGTTAATAACTAACTGCAAGCTCGTTCTCTTCCAACGACAAGAAACTTTATGGTGAGATTAGTTTTCCATAATTATTAAGTAAAATATTATAAGCTATACTTGCTTTCACATGAGATGAATTGCGTCGCTTACATTGACGTAAACTTTATCTTAGGTCACTTGTTAAGTTCTAGTGCCCATCTCATGTAATATTGATGGTTTTTGCTTATTTGAAATGGTAATTTGCAGCGATGGAGAAGATAAAATAGACCCTTTAAGTTAACTTTATATACCGTGTCGTTAGAAAAATGAACATTACAAATACGCAGAAAGCATCAATATTGCATGAGATAGTGGAAGTTATATCGAAATAAGTGCTTCACCTGAACACCATACTTTGATTTACGACGGAGCGTTATGTGATCTTAATAGATGTTATTTTTTACCCATGACCACAAAACTTATTAATATTTTAATTGGATTTCGACTTTAATTTCATCTAAAGAGTTCATAATGGAAAAGAAACTCGGTAGCTAGTCAAGTAACAATGCTTACAAATGACCCACAAATGTTGCCATGAGTTTTTCTGGTAGATCTTTGATATAATAAAATTGAAGTTGCTGTCCATCCAATAAGTATCTCGTCAGCAATTAAGGAGGCGAGATTTGAATAGATTGCTCTCAGTTTCGCATAGCGCGGCTCTTTTTACGCTTTCTATAGAACATATTAAGTAGTCGATTTGGTCTTATTTGTGTTATTTTTCTAGAAACGGGTTTATTGAAATACATGTTAGCTATAAAATGTACACATTATTGAAAATTTGGCCAACTATAATTATAAAACTCCCAACGAAATAACTATAAATCAAGCATCAAAAAACGACGACTGTAATAATACTCAAAAAACAGGCGCCATTGCATTGCCATGTTGTATATTCTTTGATTAAGGGAAAAGTTATAGCCCCCAGGGCACGCGAATTGTCAAATAGGCGATTGAATATATATTTACATAGTCTATAAGCACTTGCACCACACGGCACAAGAGTTTGAGATTTTCCAACATACAAGAAATTAAGATAGAGATTTAAACTATGTATAACCTTTCGAATATCGGAATCATTCTATTTTGTCTCTACACAAAAGAAATACAACATAAGAATGAACGCCGGTGTTCGCTTGGGGTTTAATGAATTAAAAAAAGTCCCGTCGAAGTCAAATGTTTGTAAGAGAAGCTACAAAAAAAATATTTATAAAATATATATTTTAAAATCAATTATTGTATTTCTAGAGTCAAATTAATATTTTCTTATCTAATTTAATTCAACGTGTATTTATATATATTGCCAAATTGTACAAGCTGTGTACACTTAATTGACTAACCGATTGACTTAATATGTCTTTGGTAATCCAATAAATACTCATAAATAAATATTTGCTTTTATACTCGTCTTTGTAGGTATTTAGAGCATCCATTCATGAACCATGCAATTATAGTTTACAATAAAAAATAGTGAATAAGAATTAAGTTAATAGTTTTTCTAACATTACAGTTCAGCATGATCGCGATGTAATTGAAGCAGCGGCGTCGCGTGCGCATCGCTTCTCATCCAGTGCGTGTAAATAAAAACGAACGATTCAGAAGCCAGACTATTAATTGAACTCGCTTATTTAACTGCATTTATTTTACGTTCAATTTATTCAATGTTAATTAATTTTTGTTTATTGATGTTTACTTTATTTTGTGGCTGCAGTAAGCGCAGGGACACACGAGTTCTATGTTTAAACAATGTCGTTATACTGACCTTTTTCGTTTTTGTGGTTTTTGCTATTGGTACATAAATATCAGATAAATTTTATTTATTTAGTATATGGAGAAATGATAGCTAATAGAAACCAACCCTTTGACCCCTGAGTTTGTTTCGGTGTTTTTTCTCAGGATAGTCAGCTAGGAAACACCGGCCTCATCTAGCTTAAACAGACGAAAAAAAAAATTGATGTGTAAAAGTGTTTTTTTAAACCTATTTGCAAAATAAATATCATTTATTATTTAAACAAAAAGAAACCATAATCATACATATACATAATACATTCATAGTGTGAGCACAAAAACAAAATTTTTCACTTTTAGTTAAGTAAGGGACAGTATAAATCTTTGGTGTGCAATTAAATAACTAATAAATTGAATTAATTAAACTTACTTAAAAAAATTGCGCCTTATGCATCTTCTGGCCGAGTTCACATTAATTGTGAATGGATCTAAATCACATTCTTTCCATATGTCATAGAAATTACTGCAAATTACTTAATTAAATGCTATAAGACCTTAAGCACAGAAATATACATAAATATAACAACAACCAACCATAATCAGCAACCATGATCAGCTGTTTTATTTTCCGGCTCCGTATCTGAGTGTTTCACTTAAAATGTGACTTTTACAATTCATGTACTTGTACAAAGGTAAGCTTAACAATGAGTTTTCTCCCAGCAAATCTTTGAATGACTCTAAGAGATCACATTTGAGGTTAGGATCCAGTGTAATAACATAAGCGTACAGTAATTAAAAATATATTTACATAGTAAACTAATAAACACCAATACTAATAGTACAAAACAAGCTTTTAATAAAAATAATTTTTTCATAGCAAGCTTTTGTAGCTCGGTATACCTATATTATTAATACTGGTCAAGATGAATCATACGAGCCCAAACTCGATGGGGTTGTGTAGTTCAACTACCAAGTTCCTATAGCCACCTTCCGGTTCCATCATCAAATTATAATAATTTAGCATTGTCATCTGATTTACACGTGCATGCAAAATTTCAGCTCAATCGGTAACCGGGAAGTGGGTCAAATTTGATTTGCAAGATTTGATGACAGACAAACGTCGGGACAGGCGAAACTAAATAAAAGCTTGTAAAATAGTTCTATTTAATTCAGTTCAGGCTTTATTTTAGCTGTTTTTCCTTTTACTGTTTTACTTAAAGAAACTCTTCAAAAAATGTCATACCATGATACAGAGAATTTACTGATTGTGGTAAAGTGATTTTGTTTATATTTTGTGTTTTTACTCAATTGTTGACCTAGTTTAAGTATTTTGTTATTTAAGGAAATATTATAATTTATAAAAAATTTACCTAGTTTAAGTACCTATATTGATAATTAAGAAACTAGAAGTTAAACTTTGTTAATATTATAATAATAGCTTGTCTACATTACAGATTTTTTACACATTTGTATTGTACTTATAAATCCTTTTGATTATTTGTTAATTTTAAATAATTTTAGCTCTTCTTGCCTGAAACACAGGATTTCCTAGTTCAGGCACGTAAGACTCAGAATTAAGATATATATTTAAGACTGTATGTAATTTATGCTCTAAAGAATTTTGAATAATAAATATTAAAATATTATTATATATTAATATTACTTAAATAACAATGACGTGTAGCAGGTAAAGCGTGGGAGATAATGTAAATATCACATAATATGTTATAAAACCCGTTAGCATTAATCATACAACATTAACTGTCCACAATCAGAAAAAAGACTACAGAAAATCTTTTTAAAATTCGTAATCACGTCAAGTCTAGTAGAGTATTACGCAAACGGAACGAGGTTCATTAATCAAATCGTGTAAAGGTTAATATATTAATAGAGCGCTCAGAACTTTAATTGACAAACATTATTATTACGACCACGTGGTCCTCGCTATCTGCCGGCGTATCGTAGCGTGCCACGAGACACGACTCGACCCTCGACAATAAGCAGAAAAAACCTGAACAGGATTTCTAGTATAATCCGCGACATGATTAAACGCGGAAAAATATCAATGACAAAAAGAAGACAAATGCCTCTGTTCACTATCACACACGTGCGCAAGAAGTTGTGTTCGATAAGCGAGGTGTTGGCGGCGTGACGCCGGCGCCTACCGAATATACCTGCCACGAATATAGCACCATATGCAAATAGTATACCAACATATATATTTGACTAGGCCATCACTTAAAAACTATTATGGACTGGCAATTAAATATATGTAAATTCTTCTAGTTTGTTTAAGTGTGGAAAAAACGTGCATATAATATTTGTAATTTTATAAATCTTCAAATATATACCTATTAGTATACTTGAGTTTACTCAACCTTGTTCAAATGAATGAAATAATTCAAATAAAAAGCACCTGAACGAACTGCTTCCGAGAATTTGCTGCACGCATAATTTTCCAATAAACGTGCACAGCGCGTTGATGTCTTTTATATTGTAAACTATTGTAAAGCAGCAAACGGCTTAACTATTGATACAGCACTGGCAATATTATAATGTTATAACGTTTTAGAATTGCTGTTGATAACACTGCTTTATGCAGTAATGTGGTTCTATTGGAGTTGTATTAAGTTACTAAACAATGATTGTACTCGAACGCTCTTTTGTGCCGCATAAATCTATCACTGCTCTAGATAGATAAAATTAAAATGATACCTGGAAAACACGCTCGAGCTGAAGGTAGTTCCGTGTCTGTTGATGTCCGGCAAACCTTCGACATTTCCGAACAAACACAGTTGAATCACCCGCTCTGGACCGCGCGCGGGGGGAGGGGGGCACGGTGGGACGGGCGGGGTGCGCGGGCGCAGCGTGCGAACATACGCCGCGAGGTCGCTGTCTTTTTACTCGCATTACCTCCTGACATTCGAACTTAATGGAGTTGCCTTATTGAAATTTAAGCAGAACGACTACCGACGTAATGGAATAAAATTAGGTTATCGTAACGAGAAAACGGTCTTCGAGTGGCCATCTTTAAGCTCTCGGCGGCCCAATAGGAATTCGAAACATTCAGCGGCAACGCGCGCTCATACAGCTAGCCATCTCGCTTGCACCTCGACTGCGCCGCGCATGACAGAAAAGAATAGATATAGGAACAAGCTCCTATCGACAAATAGTCATTGTTCTTGGCCGTAATGGAACAAAATAAAGACAGAACAGCGGTTTTCGTGACTGTGAGACGAAACTATCCGAATCAACGAGAGCGAGCGAGAAAGAAAATAAGGTTTTTAGGGTCGATGGCCGAGCGAAGGAACTTAAAATTGGATTTTCTTAAGAAATATGCTTCATTTAGGACACGTCTATCATAATTTTAAATGTTGTGTCAAGTGTGTTTATTGGTGTTAACAAATTTAGTGGCATTCAGCGGCGAAGACGCGTTGTGTTACTACAGTAACATTTTGTTTTTCTAATTTGAATCTTGTAAGTAAATTACGTAAACTTAATCTATATGTACGAAAATATATTAACATTATAGATAAACAATTAATTAAGTACCTTACATTAATTTCCAGCTTGTCATGTAATTACAACTACTTAACAATAGCATCTATTACGGAGGCGATGACGCAACGGTCAGCATGAATCAGAATACCCATGCGTCCCGTGGGTCCTAGCGGGACCGCGCGCGACCCCCTCCCCCGCCCCTCCTCACCGCACCCCCCTACCCCTGCCCCTGCCCCCCTCCGCCCCGCCGCCCCCCACTCGGACCGTTACGCCGGCGTCCTTGGCTGAGTTCTTTCTCGCGCGGGCGCAGCAGGTCGGCGTGAACTCGTTCCGCCTCCAGTGCGCACGTGTTGGTAACTAACCTCGTGCGTGTGTGTGTGAGTGCATTAGATTACTTTACTCCTAACGGATATTACGGAATTTCCCAGATAAATATGAGTTGGGCTTATTAGTAGGCTTTATATAGAGCGAATTAGTTTTTGGTAGTTATTTTTATACCAGTTTTGGCTCTTTTTTGTCGTTCACTCATAAGTAAGGATTTGGTCTACATATGTACAACGCGTCATCCACTAATATGCTGTCTTCTGCAATGTGTACATGTTGCCCCCGACGATCTTTTAAGTAACGTCTGATCAACTTGCCGATCTTGAATGAGTTTTCCTCGCAACTTTTCCAGACTAATGTGATGTGATATGTTTGCGTCAATTCCCACAAATACAATGTGTTTTACAAATAAAATGTTTTTTTTTCTTTGATGAAAAAGTATAAAAAAGGCCTTATTTCAGGCATTGCAGATAACCACTTTGTGATGATGGTGTTTTTCCTGCAGAATTCACATTTGAGTCAATTAAATTGACATGACTAATTATTTAATGACATAAATCGAGAGTATTTTTTCTGTTGTCTTGGGCACTGGGAAGATATTTTTTTCTTATTCTTTTTTAAACTTTACTACACACTAGGAATAAGTCCTGTATCTTGGGTGCATTCAGAAACATCTAAACTCACATACACAAGACACCCAGACTTAGAACACTTATCTGTAGACCATAAAAAAATGGTTCTGTGTGGGAGTCAATCGCTCAACTAGTCCGCTAACCATGCCATTAAATCAAACTGAAGTGGAGAAAATTTTCTACAGAAGGACTTTAAAAATAGGTCTTACTCTTGTGTGTATGTGAGTGCACAAGATTACTCCTATAAAGAATATTACAAAAATTTACTTCTAATATGAACTAGTAATAATTAACTGATATAGAACAAATTAATCTGAGTAGTTATTTTTTATAAAAAAGCGGCTCTATTAACATTCAGCACAGCAATATCTGCGGCTTGCAAGCGAGACCCGACGCCCGCTTGTCTATTAGGATTCTTATTAGAAATAGCTAGCCTACTTCACATTTTCTATTAATAGTATCATGTTTTGAATTTTACGTCTTAATTATTTTTTATTCATATTCATATGCTCGTGGTTGACCACTATCTCGCCTTATGATAAGCAATGTGGTGGCACACATTCACTTTTGACTACCCACAAAAACCCTTATTTATTTATTTAATCTTCATGTAACAAAAAGTAGACAGGCGGACTTAATGCCATAGGCATTCTCTACCAGTCAACGTAGGGTAGTGCAGAGACAATATGGCAGGTGCATAAAAAAAGAGAAAATATTATTTAGAAAAACTATAATATAACTATATATACATGCGTATGCTTACCCATACATACATATTATATATATATACATAATAAAGGAGTTTTGAGATGATTCTGCTATTTGGTTATAGTTATCAGGAAACACAGACTCCGGCTGAGAATTTCACTCCTTAGCTGTATGCATATGTTTGCGCGTATGGGTGGGAATAATAATAAAGTATTAATAATAATAATATTCCACAACTTTCACACAACACCATCTAGCCCAAAACTAAGCAGAGCTTTTATGAATACTAGACAACTGATAAACATACTTACATATTTCTAAATGCATACATATTATAGATAAATTACACCCAGGCCAAAGACAAATAATATAATAACAAAATATTGTTTTTCCTCTGCACCGTGCTCACGGGGTGGACTACAGCCCATTCCCTCTCCTAAAGAAGAAGCCTTAGTCCCAGCA
The DNA here is from genome assembly GCA_949319445.1 of Mythimna lalbum. Taxonomy (NCBI): domain Eukaryota; kingdom Metazoa; phylum Arthropoda; class Insecta; order Lepidoptera; family Noctuidae; genus Mythimna; species Mythimna lalbum. The sequence goes on along the minus strand of OX439346.1, from coordinate 13,876,158 downwards.
GTGGGAACGTTATAAGGGTTTCTTCATAAGTGTAAGAAGTCCGTCTAAAATAAATTAGAATAAGCTAATTTGATTGAGTGTGTATTTATGGTAGACAGTTTTGAATGTGGGAAAATGAAATAAATGTAGTAGCGGGGTGAGCATGGACTGGGAAAGCTCTCAAAAGAACAGAGTTGAAAGGAATGGAGATAGCCAACTAAGCTGAGAAGGTGTCATTAATTTAGCAAAGTAGTTAATTTAGTTCATCATCATCATCAGCCTTTTCAATATTCCCACTGCTGGGACTCAGGCCTCCTCTTTAGGAGGCAATAGGCCGTAATCCACCACGCGGACCCAGTGCGAGTTGGTGGATGTCACATGTCTTCGAATTTTTAGTTCCAGAACATGACGGTTTCCTCACGATGTTTTCCTACACCGTTTTGAGAGCAGTGGTGATGAAATAAATTACACAAAGTAATGCGCCTCGCAATAAATTACACAAATCGTATGTTCGGGACCGTTACCACTCGGCCACCACTGCTCAATTAAGTTCGTTTTATGTCAACGTAGTCTTTTTTTATCTAATTTATTTATTTAATAACACATTAAATTGTTTTAGCAAGTATAGACCTAAGAAAAAGAGGAGAATAGAAAAAACATGTAGTCGCAAAATAAGGTGTGTGTGTATTATTATAATTATTAATTGTAACAAACCTTTATACACACACAGACTTTTTGTTTTGTGCTACATCAAACAGAGTGCCGCCACTATATTCGTCAAAATTTAAAATAGCTTACATAACTACTCTCTCTGGTCTCTACTATGTATCTGTGGAATGAAAAGCATTGAATGTAAGCCAATGTTAATGAACTTGTAATTAACAGCCAAGTCTAGTAATATTAACGTTTGAATGAACTGAATGCAACGTAATGAGCGACCCTCGACCCTCGTCCTAGCTATTGTGAGATTACGATCGGTTTAGCACGTAAGTTTACAACCTTCATCAGCCCTGGCTCGTTGTTCTGATGGCTTCTAAATATTACTTTATATTTTGCAGATTTATTTTAATTTTCTTCCAGTAAGAAAGCCTAAAAGTTAAAATCGTCATACTTCTATAAAACATTCGCGCAGTTGCTACGCTCAGGCAACGCTGCTAAGCTGCTACGACGCATTTACTACGCTGAGCCTACGCTGCTACGACGTCATTGCTACGCTCAACCTACGCGGCTACAACGCAGATGCTACGCTCAGCCTACGCAGCTACGACGCAGTTGCTACACGCAGCCTACGTGGCTACGACACCGTTACTACACATGGCCTACGCAGCTATGACGCAGCTGCTACGCGGCTACAACGCGACTACGCGACTACGGCTACATTCATATTCAGTTACATACGTATGTAGTCTCTTGTTGCCGACTCATACAAAACTCTATCCTGCAGCTATAAGAACTTGTCTCCACGTATAAAGAAAGAGAACTCACCCATACACAACTGACCGTGGCAAGGCTTAACCTTACAGATCAGTCGATTGTTATGCAGCCACGAGCCCCCGGCACACGTCACTAATGACATTTATCAATAAATAGCGAAGCCTTACGCAACATCCTTTGTTACTCACAAGTCTATTTGAGGCGCACTCATACACGACACAATTATACCGACGACCTACTTCGCGCATGCGCAGCCTTAAAAGAAAAAACACGAAAGAGATTCCACGAAAAGTAACAATAGTCTCGCGCATAATGGACTCTGATATTGGAAAAGATAGCTTTTTAAGTTTTTTTTTTTTTTGACATTCTACTTGATGTGTTCCGTGGACTGTTCCTACACTTATTGCACGAATGAAGGTTGATTTTTCGTTTGTTTTATTGCATCTCTTTGAGAGTAGTGTGAAATCGTGAAAACAATTTGATGTGAGGTATTTTATTTATTTATTTAAACTTCATGTTGTACAGTAGTGGTACATAGGCAGACTTAGCGCGACAAGGCATTCTCTACCAGTCAACCTTTGGGTTCAAAAGATAACACTTTGGTAGCTGTGCTGTGCACAATAAATAAGTAATAGATATTTCAAATAGAATGAAGTATAATTAAATAATAATACAATACATATGTATGCTAAACTTATAAACAAATAAATACTATGATAAATATCAAATCGTAGTAATTAAGACAACTTAAAATATAACAAGACCGAACTAAGGTAATAATAATAATAGATTTTATTCACCAAAATAATTACACACAATATTACAACTTTGGAAAAAGAAAATGAAATGGCTTACATTTGTAATATACCTAACTTGGGACTATCTGTATCTATCTTCTAGGTTGAAGGAATTTCAAGTAATAGTTCCGAATTCTACGCTTGAAGGAAAAATACTTATGTTTTTAGTGTGAATTCTAATATAATGGTCCTGTTTGATTAATACCCGATCTCTGATTGGATGATTAGGTTTACGGTAACATCTATTGTTTATGCAGCGTACACTGCGTAGTTCAGAGTCGGTTGTTGACCCACTAATTGGTGAAACAACGGGTGTTCGCAGTTTAATTAGGTCTTCGAACAGATTCTTATTATGATATCAAGGTGACCGATGAAGAATGCCAAAATATTTATTATATTATATTATTATAATTAGCCCATACTGTCCCACTGCTGGGCAAAGGCCTCTCTCCACTCCTTCCAATTATCACGGTTCCTCGCCTTCTCATTCCAATTCTTAAGGAATCCATCCAGGTCGTCCCGCCATCTCCTTCGTGGTCTGCCTCGGCCCCGCGTTGCTGTGTCCGGGTACCAATCCAGCGTTTTACGCGCCCACAGCTCGTTGGACATGCGGCAGACATGTCCTGCCCAGTCCCATTTAAGTTGGGCAGCCTTTAGAGCCACATCAACGATTTGCGTTTTGGAGCGCAGTGTTGCCAAAATATACTAAAGAAAATTATACAGAAAGGTTACTTTGACTGGCCTGTTGTTCTAGTGGTTAGTGACCCTGACTGCTATGCCAGAGGTCGTGGGTTCGATTCCCACCCAGGACAAATGTTTATGTGATGAGCATGATCATTTGTTCTGTGTCTGGGTGTAATTTATCAATAATATGTAGGTATATATTTAGAAATATATAAGTATGTTTATCAGTTGTCTAGTACCCATAACACAAGCTCTGCTTAGCTTGGGACCAGACGGCGTTGTGTGATAGTTGTGAAAAAAAAAAACTTTTAGAACATTTAACTGGACAAATTTCGTTACACAAGGCAGTAAAGGTCGAAGCTAGAGGCGTTATGGCGGCGCCGTCCGACACTAAAACAGATACAGCCTTCTTTAATTACTTTTTGTTCTTATTACCGATTTTATTTTGTAGTGGAAAGCTTTTAAGATGGCGCTAATATCGTGCACTTATCGACGTTGGGCAACGTGCAAGGACGATCACGCGGCTGTCGCAACACGCCGCCGCGCACCGCGGGCACCGCCAACATGCACTACTAGTTTACTACCAGCTGGTACAGTCAGCAGCAATACTCGAATAACACTGACATTCTAATTAAATATTTCTTGCAGCTGATTTCTATGATGAAGATTTTTAACTAGTTGTTACCAGAGGCTTCGCCCGCGTGACAGTAAAAAATATCCTAAGAGAACATACTTCTGGGATCACACCCTTGCACCAAATTTCATCGAAATTTGTTCAGCCCTTCTACGTGAAGAAGTAACACACACACACACACAATTACAAAAAAATCCTTTATGATATTAGTCAATTTTTTTTGGTGGGCAAATTCATCCAATGACTACCCCCGATCTTGGGCGGAGCGGGAGATAGTGTCAGACTCTTACTGACTAAAAACCCACCTCGTTCCTTCAAGCCTTCATACCGGGGCTTGAGCGCCCTTTCGGATAAACCTGACCCCAGATGATATTAGTCTGATTTTGCAAAAAGTCCGATTTTAAACCAATGTAAATTTTCTCAATAATTAAAATTTATAATACTAAGAATATTATATTTTCAATGCGCACTGTACCACTGTGTGACTTGACTCGCCGACATACGACACTTGTTTCGCTGCTAAAGTACTGACTAACTGACAGATTGTCACATATTTTATGTAATTTACCCACTGTGTTTAAATAGTCTACGTCTTAGGTCAGTTACAAAAGTTTATTGCGGTTTTATCGAGTGTTGTGTGGGCCGAGCATTACCCCTTTACACTAAGTAATTTTCTTCACGCGACTTAGCCTCTTTGAATACTTAATTTTTATTATTTATTGACATTAATTTAGGATTATTTTTCCGCATTCATGACTGCTGAATCGGGTAGAGTAAATCTACCAGCAGTCATGAATGCGGCAGTTTTCTTCAAAATGATTTAGTGTATGCTAAAGATATTGATATGCATACGCATACCCCTAAAAAGCCGCCTTCCTAAAAAGGCTCGATATGATACCATATCGAGCCTTTTTATGAAGAACGTCGTAAGCGACAGTGAGCGTTTTTGCAGGACTAGATTTTGTCTTCCATAATTGAAAAGTATTTATGATAATTACATTTTATAAAAATATAAATATACATCATATAACTACCGATCATTATTTGCTACATATAACATATTTTCTAAATACTTTTTAATTATGGAAGTAAAGAAAACTCATTCCCGCAAAGAATGCGAATTGTCGCTTACAATGTTTTTCCTGAAAAGATTCGATATTATTTTTTTTGACTGACTGACTTATTGACAATTTAAATAAACGCTTTGATACTTTGATATGCAAACTTATTGCTGAACAAACGCACGTGGCCACCAGGAAGTAGCCCAGCCTCCATCAACGCTATAATCACACAAACATGCATATATCACTGCAACTCCTATCAGGCCACTATTACGGGCCATAAAACATTTTACAGCAATATTAAGTCCAACACAGTCTACTGCATCAAACAGTCATAAATGAAAACAAATTAAGGAAGTCAGAACCAAGATATTGGATAAGTCGTTAAATGGACATTAGGTATCTGATTCTTATACACTAATGTTGTATTAATAACAGTAACTCATTGCGTTCCTGAGTTAGGAGTTTAGAACACGTTTCCCTTCAATAAATATGCGAGTTCGGAGTTACAGCGATGTAAATCTTGTTTATGTGTCGACAAAGTACAAGTGAGCGCCTTCGGGCAACTTGTTCCAGCGGGACCAGTGATGTACCAGTGATGTACCAGTGATGTACCAGTGATGTACCAGTGATGTACCAGCGGTGTACCAGAGCCAGCGCACTGGGCCGAGGAGTCGCCACACAAATAACCTAATACCAATACCGCGCGTATTTGTAACAACTTAATCATTCCAACACAGATCATGCGAGAATTTGTTTTCAGTGAAATAACATGTACGTGTACCGAATTTACCGCGCTATTGTAATGTAAACTTTATTTGTGAAGGAATAAATTAGGAAATGTAACGCGTGCTGCTAAAACATCATGCGCCTTACCTACGTATCGCGCCATGAATCAGATTAAAGTACTGACACACGTTTATTAGACGCACACAGGCACGAACACAGCGTCAGTGCACGTGCACTGTGTCACCGTGTGCGTGCACGGTGTCTCTGTGTGCCTGCACGGTGTCTCTGTGTGCGTGCACACACACGCCGCCGCAGGTTCAACGTACCAGTCGCCACTACGAGAGTTCCTTGTTCCACTTTACCACTGACACTATATTATTATTGTTCCAATGGAGTTTCCGATTCGGCCGAGGCTTTTTTTAGAGTCCTTATTTTTATCTTCGTAGTTGCTAAGATAAATGAATTACTAGTAGCAGTAAATGCTTCCTTATCCTTAAACAAGCTTCAGCTACAATAATTGCATTTGTTTTTGTTGTCCTTTTGCAATTATATTTATGGTCAAAGTTAATTTAGAGATAAAATTTGTTAAAACTGTATCACTTAGCAACTACTACAGATATTTAAATAAAAACATTCCTTGTTAATTGGTTCTGCATACCGTGCTCCAATCAGTCGAGCATTTCGGTTTCAAAGTTTTAATAATATTCGACCTAGTAAACGAACTAAAATTTTGATTTCCCTATATCCGATGGCCTTGGATTTTTATCACGTCAAATTAAAATATCCAAGAGCTCATTAAAAATAAGCTTTCAACTAATTTAGGCCACTAAGGGTGTACCAAATTACGCAAAGACTGAAATTGCGTAAGCAATTTTGAAAACATATAATTGTGTAAGCAATTACTGTTCTAAAGTGCTCACAGTATAAAAGTTTAGTGTGTAATAAGTTCCAAAGTCGTAAACCGATTCATAGTACAACACGATCATTATATCTTGTTATTAAAATAAATGTCAGTTAACGAGCCACAAAGGATAAATGTACATTGAAGATAAATGCTTACCTATTTATGAAGTTCCATTAAAAGCTGTGCCATGGAAAAGACATCAACGCGCGATACGCTGCGTACAGTTTATATACAGCTTATGAGACAGATATTTACGTAAGAATATTTTATAGCCTATGTTATGTTAAATGTAATTTGTGAATAAATAGTACTCAAATTGTGCCGTACTTACACAGCAATTTATCCAATTACGTCCGTTATTTTGTCAATGTAATTGCTTGATAGTGCTGTAAATTTAGAAGTAGAATAGCTCTGCTGACTCCGTCACCTTCATTGATTTTATTATAATAGTCACGTGTATTTTGTCGTTAATTGGATTCAACAATGTGATTCATCAAAAAAGTAAAAAGTGTAATCATACAGAACTCTGTGAATTGAATTTTTCTTAGAAGCAATAAAGGCAAATAACTGTCTTGACGTTGGTTACAATTAAAATCATATCTGTGCCGCAAGTTTTTTCTGCAGATTTGTATCTGTGTCCTACAATTAAAGAATTAGATCCCAGATTTCTCGGTTAATAAAAATAACTGTTCAATTTATAGGGTTTTGTTGGATATTTCGTGAACTACATAATTCGTACAAATACTGAGTACCTAACTGTGCGCAACACCACTTTATAAAACTTATAAACTGGTTTTGCAACATGCCAACTTGTGTTTTTTTAACAGTCAGACAAAGTTTTATTTCTTTTTTATTAACGTTATTAATAGTCGTGCTAAACGCATGCTAACATGTTTGTTTCAGACTAATAATAATGTGCTCTTACGAAACTGTGCTTGATTATAATATTGAGAGAAATACAGTAATGTACTTCATATACTATATTTGTTTGGGTATTGACTGAAATGAATTATTACCATCGGTGGCTGTGCAAGCCTGTTCTAATCGTAACGGTGAACTTCTTGTACAAGTAGGTCACACAAATGGAGCACTTGTTCTGAAACAATACACTCAAATAAAGTGTTTAACTGCTCCACAGATGACAGATGAACACAGCCTACTCTATTATGTTGTCGTTACACAATTTGTTCCCAACAAATTGAAAAATTTGTATTTTTAATATTTTTCAATAGATTTATGACATTATTATTGTAAGTTGACAGATAATTATTATTATACGGTAAGTAATTGATGACCTACAACTTGCGTCGCGGGATTAATTCGTACAATCAATAAAGATGACACGTTCACAAAACAGAACATTTGTACTTTTGTGAGCTTTACATACACCGACAAGTTTTTCATCTCCAACGAAGTCATCTTAAATGACTGTCAGAATACTTTTTATCAAAATAGATAAAACAATGAATTCAAAATGTACTAGGAATCATATTTTAACGAGATTTTCCGATTTTAAAAGAAGAGCCGCCTAAAAACAAAATACTTGCTTGCCGACAAATTTTAATTTATTAAAATATACAAAAAAAATAGTCTCTCTCGTTAGAAACGATTGACGCCAATTCTTGTTACGTCACTTAATCAAATAAAATAACATAAAGTTCAAAGTATTTTAGTGGCTGAAGCGGTTACAGATTCACAGTAAAGGTTTTTTGCGACGAACCATCTAACGGGTTAATGAGTCTTTGAGCAGTGTTTACGAGGAAAAAACTTTGTGCAAGAAAAGTCTGGTAAAGCATAAGATGAGTGGGCGTCTAACAGTTGTACAGATGTAAAAAATGAGCACTGAAAATAATGTACTTTAATTTTTATAGCAATTTTAAAAGTAATAGAGCAATTAGACTCAAGCTTTGTTAAAAGCCTTTTTGCCGAGTTGGGAACTCAGTCAATGCCTAGATATTTTTCGTTACATTAAATATGAACTGTAAATATATTGCAAGCATTCTGACGCCAGCTGGTGTGAATGAATTTTAAAATTTGCCTTCCAGAATAAAAAAAAACTAACATTCTTGGCAGACACGACATAGTAAAGGAACATTTTTAGATTTTTTGAAAAACATTTTTCTTAATCTAAATCTCTCCAAAAAATATGCTAATAATATTCCATAACTAATAAATACATTCACATTGATTTTTCCTTATGATTGATGCTAAGATGCGAATGAAATGTTATACATGAAAAATGATCAGACAAACTTGCTATTTCCATATTAAGCAGAAGGATGTAAAGCATCATCATCATTATGATCGAAATTACATTTTAATAAAAAAGTGATTGATCGAAATCTGACTCTTATTCCTATTTCAATAAGATTAAAAATATTGTAAAGTCCGACTGCAGCTATAGCGAAAGCTGCCAGCGCTAATGAAAGCAAACGTGTTTAGTCTTAGGTATGTAAAATTCTTTTAGTGCTTGCTATAGAAATTTTGATGCCTAGATATTGACGTCACTGAATACCGTCATAAGTTTTTCTTAAGACATCTTTTTAATACTCAATAGCTAGAAATTAAATATACACGAAACGTGATTTAATGTAAAGAGGCACTACGAGTTCCATTTTAACAAATTTACACTAAAATCTATTTTTGACATCACCTAACCAAATTGACTGGATATTTGAATAAATACATATTAAAAACTCGTGAGATGTTCTTTTATTTTACGTGGTCTTTTTAATACCATGCTATCAGTCAAATAATGTTGCATCTCTTTACGTTAAAAAATATAAGTGTGCCATTTGGATTGTAAGTTCAAGGATACGAGCTGATTCATCTTTCAGATTTTGTCTCAACAAATTACGTATAAAACATTTATATGCATATATTGACGCAAACACGATGTCTGTGCCACGCAAAGGTTGCCGCAGGTTGTCTGTCTGAACACGCGCCTGAAGAGCTGCGATGTACGCCGCGGCCGCGCCACGCCGCCCGGTGCCCTGCCCTTGACTCTTGCCCTACGATAACGGCATTAAACCATGGCCAAAACAGCGTCTTTAGTATCCTCGGACGCGTCTGCGGTTACAGTCACGACCTCACTGTAAACTCACATTACACTCGGGCCCTGCCCAAACCACCATGATAATAAACACGTATAAACACAGAATTTAAACGCACCAATATAAATTCTTAATAAAGCGGTTCAGAGATGAAGTGATGTGGAAATTAGTAACCATAAATCGACCCAATGTATGTCATTTTTTGCTGTAATAAAATCCGCGAAACCTTTATAAATCGCGGTCAAGCCATACTTGAACAAAAGCATTGTCAATCGAGTGGCTGGACTGGTATACCAGTTGAAAGTATTAACATATCGCAATGGTGTGAGGTCGCATTCAGACACCAGGAACCATAGCTCGCTATATTGTATATTTACAGTATAAAAAATAAAAGTCAGGTGGAAGCTACTGACAATGTAGTCCCGGTCGAGTGCAAGTCAAGTGGTGCTCGAAGTAGTTATTGTCCATCATTCATACGGTTCTATTCATTAATTCAGTTCGTTGCAGATTCAATGAGCAGCAGCAGGCGCTCGCCGGAGGTGCATACAGACGAGATGACTTGCGATTGACTTTCACCTTCGTTCTAACTAAAGTCATGTAACATTCACGTCATTTCTCATTCTTAGAGGAACCTTGACAAATTGACGATAACAAAATGTCGCATAGTCTAGTAAATAGTGAAAAATCATAAAGTTTTATGATGCTCACCTTTTAGTTTGCTGCGACACCTGACGATTTTATATCTGTAATAAAAGAATTTAATGTTATTATGCGTCTAAACATCGATAGTAAAATGTGTGAATCTAAGGTAATAATATAGATTCCAATGAATAAATTCTTCTAAAGCAAATATTTTCGTATAATAATTTTATTATGAATGAGTTTTTAGGCGAACGATTTGACACACTTATTAATATAATTTTTCCAAATAAGAATACCTTGAGTCCATGTAACCGTTTTTATAACAACAAAATAAAAAGGAATAACAATGAAATTGCTTCGAATTCAATAAAATTGCTAAAATTGGTCTTTAGCGAAGTCTTCGCGAAGGTTTTGAGGATTGTAAAGCGATGATTTGCTGCAGGATCCAGCGTAAATTGGTTTTTAATATTCAACATTTCGGCGTTACGAGTTTCAAGGGGAGTTAACTCCGCCAGCTTTCTACACGACGTTATTATTGGCAATAACTGAGGTGTTCAAAGCCTTGTTCCATATTCAAAACGCAATCGTGGTGGGAAGGAAGTTCAGATGAGCGGTCGTGAACTCGTGATGAACGTTATAATAGACCATGATTTAAGGACTTATTGTTGTTGTCTCAATAAAGAAATTCGTAAACAATTAAATAACAGTAAAGAGTATTATTAACTCTGAACAATTTAAAGTTAATGCCCGGGACACAATGTCAATATGCATGCTCGTGGTGTGATATATAATTAAATTAATTGTTTATGCGGAGAATCAAGGAAATTATTCATAAGTAGTCGACCATTTAGGTAGTTTATATACGAGCTTACAGTGCATACGTGCACAAACTGGTGCATTCAACGTTAAAAGGTTGTTTGTTTAGTTGGAAACTGGTGCAAAACAAAAGTGGTGCAAACCGCAAAACCAGTCCTGCGACAGGAAGCGGCCTCGAGCCGCGCCCCCCTCCCCCGCCGCCGCGAGCCCCGCGCGCCCCTCACCTGCTGCGCGACCACCTGATCCAGACAAAGCGTGTCCTTCGAGTAGTGACGCATGCAAGTGCATTGCACTAATAATACCGAGCAAGTCCTTTCCATGTCCGGTAGGCAACACCAACAAGCTCTGAACACGGTCTATAAGTGTCGTAGCATATGAGACGCGAGATCTTGCATAAAGCTTATCGATGGTAAGATCGCTTGCATAATCGTCCGTGTTCAATTGCTTTACATGTTCTAATTTATATTTCAATATCTAAGTTCTACATTTCCTTATTTTCTATAGAGATGAAAATATCTGAATAACAGGGAAATGTTAGCAATAAACTTAATTCAATACCATATTTGTATGAACCAATCAATGGTAGTGACACAATCATCGGCCAAGTCAACGCTTTGAATAAATAAATTACAATCAAGCTATAATATATGAAAACACTGATCGTAATGTGTTTTATGACGAGTTCTAATCGCAAAGTTTATGTTAATTGGAATTGAAAAAGTGACTTTATGTTGTAAAAATGTGCTAATACTGCGCGCCGTGCGATTATGAATACTTTAAAAAAAAGTTTTAGAAACACATTTTGCTAACCCTGAGAGGAAGCTTGTTTTATGAATATAGTACAAGTCGTGTGAAGATACGTGCTGCACGGTGACAGTCTGCGCCATTATGCCATGAAAACATGATTCATGAATGGAATACAGGATTCAATGCATGTGCTAACAAACAGACACTTTCTTAGTGAAGATAGTCATCACTTTACATGCAATAGTAGAGTACTTTAGCAAATTAATTCTAAGCTGAGTGCTAATTAATTAATGCTAAAGTCTGACATTGTGTCAGGTGACATATCTTAGGCAGAGCTGTTGCAAATATACCTATTGCTTTTCATAAAACCACTAGGTTGTGTTTTGATCGTATCTGTGAACAAACAGACGCTTGCGCATTCATGTGGCAGTGATCTATTGTACTGATACTGACAATGTGTACAGAAAAGAGACACGTTAGATGAACTTGATTAAAACAAGTATGTAAGAATTATTTGTGAATGAACTGACCGCTTGAATCGAATCATATCATAAACACAATATTTACATTGATATTGTTTCTCGTGTGACATCTGTGAATAAACGTGTAAATTCAGGAATGTGATCCTCTATACAAGTAAGTACATAGATCTATGCAGCTGGCCTTTTCTGACAAAGAAATCGATTACTAACTATATAAATCGTGACTGAAATGTATCTCAAAATAGAATTGTTATTGTGTAGAGAGTAAAAGAGCAATGTTGTTGATGCGCACGCTTCGCTCGGCAGCGCTCGACGGCGCTCGGCGGCGCTGGCCGGCGCTGGCCGGCACGAGCGCGGCACAAAGCCGCTCCGCAACAGGCGAGGCTCATCGGACCGCCCAAAGAAACGATCTCATAGAAAGTAGAGCAACTCATTTATTTATTCAGTGCAGCGGCGGGTGCGAGCGAGAAGCCGGCGCGAAACTGGCTCATTAAAATAAAAATCCGATTTTTGAGTGCAACTCGCGCGAAGTTAAATAAAAGTTTCCGACGAAATTTGCTCGAGTTATTCCAAAAAAGGCGCGCGAAACGCCTCCGCGAGGAGATCACGAGATACAAGTGCGAGGTGAAACCGACCGTGACAGCCTCCGCGGCTCCGACACACGCGCAGCCTGCGAGGCACGCGTTTACTTTCATACGTCGATGCCTAGACCGCTTTGCTATTGTGACTCACTAATACATCTCCAGCAAATACCTACATCGGATTACTGCAAAACCCCCTTTTTGTCAAGAAATACTATGGATTTCTTTTCCGCAATAATACGAGTGTTTTCACTGTAAGAAGCGAGCCATTGTGTGAACATTACGCAGCCCGGCGTTGCATTAAGCGCACGATATAATGCACTCTATAATCATAGTCACGAGTCACGTTATCCGCACCCGCATTCGCTATGTAAATAACACCATACACGACATTCCGCCGTTCAACAAAATATAAATCGTTTCTCATTTTGCATCTATCGCTGCGAGCGAGTTCCACTTTAATTAATAAAATACATTTATGTCGATTGCAAAAATGTGCCGCAGGTTTGTGTGGGCAAGTGCTCTCGATCTGTACACCACGATGAAGTCGGCCGAGCCGGACTGACACGCTGTCATTATTTAATGTTATTTTCGCTTACAATTTTCTTCATTAATGTTCGGCTTATAATCGCGTCGGTATCACTGATATTTTCAGAACAGTTTACGTCAATTATTCGCACGGAATTATCGAAAATCAAAAGAGATGACGATTGTGAAAGCGCAGTTGTATCCTTCTAGCTTTGATATGAGATGTATGAATTAAATTTATGTTTTACTGACTTGAGTCGTAACCACTTTATGTTATAATGGTCAATAAAAATGATTTCAGACAGCGATCTCATTTTTGCCAATTATATTTTGGAAAAAGTTTTTATTGACAACCATAATTATAAAAGCAATCAACTATATATAATAATATGTTGGCCATTTACCTACATGCTAAAGGCATAAAGGATATTATGTATTTGTTAGATGCTTATACTTACTGTTTTATTATAAAACATACGTATAATTATTATAATGAATCGATCGAACGCTCAATTGGTTCCGGAGCTAACTTGTAATTAATGCACAACTTTGAACTCCTCGTAGTTACATATAACTTTCACAAGCAAATGTGTCTATTAACTAAGGGTATCTAATATGTAGGTAAGTACCTTATGTGAAAATCTCCAGTATGACAGGTAATAAATAAGTTTAATACACATTTAATTGCCTGCGGTGTCAAATTAAATCTCTGTGAGTGTGTAATTTCTCGTTAGTAACTCGTTTGTATTTAGCTGTTTAGTATCAATACGGTGCATAATAGTGCCATAATAGTCGCATAACGCCACTAAACTTATGTTTTGGAGGAGTTAATACTCATTAGCTAATGACCCACCACAGCGTCGCACGTGTGTTAGAAATCTTAATTTTTTTCGGATTATTTCTATAACAGGCACACACTAAAACTTTCCTCATAAATCACTCTGTCTATTGTAAAAAACTGTATGAAAATCCGTTCAGTAATTTGAGATTTATCGCGTTCATAGAGCTAGACGGAAAGACGAGGTGGGAGCTTGGATAAGGTTTCCTTTTATAACGTAGGCGAGCACTAAGAGAGGATTTTTCAAAATTCACCCCTATAGGAATGAAACGGGGACCAAAGTTAGTATGGAGAAATGCGGGCGAAGTCGCTGGCAGAAGCTAGTATTATTATATAGAAAATGATTACTCAAGTACGAAATATGCATAAACGCTACGATAGTGGAGTCAAATTCCTGAACAGTGTAAATATTACAATAAAATTGTTGAGTTATATTATTGTTTATTTACAAGCAAAGTAAGCAATTTTGTAAGAATTTCAGAGAGGCTCTACCAATTTATTTTATTTTCTCTGTCTCTCTCTGTTTTTCTTAACGCGATCCATTTTAGGACCTAAACTATAATAATAATAAATAAATGTTTATTTTCTCACTAAAGTATTAAACAATACATCAAATTTTAAAATCTAGTGACAAATGTTTTATTATTGTGGTAGTCTGGTGCCTAAACTAGGCTACAAGCAGTAATTATCTAAAAAAAGCTGTTAAAAAGAGATGGAGCTTTACAGTGTGTATAGCAATATCCTTTTTTCTCTTTCGCACGACTGACATTTTAACACGTAAGTCATGGTAAGGCCCCTGTAATTCTTGCGTGTGAGAACAAAACTTTTGTTTTGAAGGTGTACGATCAAGCCACGAGCGTGCGCGCCCCGTGAGCTGCCAGATCAAGTTGTCACGTCAATCACAGGAGAAACGGACCTGCACACGACTTACTTTTTAATTTACTCACACACTTTTTACTTTGGAACATAATATTATCACTCAATGTTATGTGCCCATCTATAAGTATCGAAGTTCACTTTATTTTTTTATCTTTCTTATCTCTTCGTTTTAAAACCCGATATTTCTTCTTTAAGGGCTTTCGCTTGTAAGCCATTACCTCGATTTTGGACACTTAAATCATGTTTTTATCGTGTAGAAAGTAATTAAGTATGTAGATCAATTATTAAATCCGGATTATCATTAAGGTAAAAAATGGGATACTTTTATAAGATTCGATTTTTGGGAATGAAAAAAAGTATCTAGAATTGCCGCACTACAAGAGAATTTCCACGTAATTAGCTACTAGTTTAAAGTGTATCACACTAACATTATAAACCTGAAAGTTTGCGCTTTTGTATATTTGTTACATTATCACACTCAAACGGCTGAATACATTTCGATGAAACTTGCTATACGGGTGGATCAGCACATAGGATACTTTTTATTCCGGGAATATGATTTCTTAAGATAATTATCTACTATAATGCAGGCGAAGCCGCCGGCAGCAGCTAGTAGAACGTTGCAGAAGCTAATAGCTATCTAAATGGTCATCCTTGACCCCACAGGTCAAATGAAAGAGCTTGACCCCATCAAATGACTAGGCTACATGTAATAGCAACAGTAAATCAAAATTCTAATTAAACTAAAAGTAAATACTGTTTCAAGACATTTACATTCTCGGACAGAGATTGAACAAATATTTGTCACCGGTTCATAGCGTGAGGTCGAAGTGTGAAGTGTGTTGGCGTCCGAGTGAGCAATCACGCGCCGCCAATGTGTACAAAGCCGCTACTGTGCGGCGCGAGCGCATGCTCACACCTGTTAATGCACAATTTTATACCCATTTAATGTTTTTAGAAAGCGTATGTATTAATCAAGTTAGTAAAGTGTTAAATATGACCAGTTTGAATGTGAAGTGAGGGTGTTCTATACAGTTATGTTGTAGAGTTGTTGTTGACTCGACCGTTGGTTGTCGTTAGTGGTCCTGACTGCTGTGCCGGAGGTTGTAGGTTCGATTCTCACATAGGACAAATGTTTGTGTGATGAGCATGATCATTTATTCTCTGTCTGGTGTAATTTATCTATTTATTAGTATGTTTACCTGTTGTCTAGCACTCATAACAAAAGCTCTGCTTAGCTTGAGACTAGACGGCGTTGTGTGATAGTTATGGAATATAATTATTATGGTTTTTCGGGTAATTTTTCTCAGGCCAATACCTGGTGTTCTATCGGAATCTCACGGGTGTGAACCAAGGTGAGACCCTAATAATTGAATTTAAGATGGTAAAAGACTTTCTGCTGGATTTAAATTATTATCTAAGTCCAGTTGTAAAAATTTTCTAACTATACGACACGTGTTCAAAATTGCCGCTTTTTGTAGTGTTAGTGTGTATTTTAATAGATTGAGAACATTAAAACTATTAAATATTTGTTTTGGAACAACACCTGTTGTTGATATTACTATTGGGACTATTGTAACTATTCATTTTCCATACTCTGGTGATTTCCTCTTGTAATTCTGTGTACTTCCTAATTTTGTCCGTGATAGTTTTTTGTATGTTAATTAATTATTATTATTATACAAACAGATAACGTTTCCTTGTCCTGCTTATTAAATGAGCTCATAAAACCGTGCAGTAAAACTCCCTCACGTGGTTAATTACGAGTAAGTAATATAGATAGGTAGATTACTAAATACACTTTGAATACAATGTTGCCAGCTTCAATATGTTTAATGAAAATTAATGAGTAATAAAATAGTATTAAAAACTTCACCTATAAATCTGTGTCTTAACGCAAATAAGTCACAAGTCTTCCTCAAAATGGAGACGCTCTTTACACAACAATTCAATTTTCAATTCAATTTATTTATTTCAATACAATAAAAATTAACAAAACGACCAAACTTACATAGTAATAATGGGCTAGTTGCCTAAAAACATGTAATTAGTCCGTCTTTTAGATTATTCAAAAATAAGTAACACGTATTTTTTTATTTGTAAATTAAACCAAAAATGACAAAGATATAGCCCGTAACGCCACGCCGTGCTGCATTTTTTCGCACGGGGTGACGTCACACATAACTTTAATGAGCTGTATCTTTGTTATTTTTTGTTTAATCTAAAAAAGAAAAAATACGTGTCCAATATTTTTTTATAATCTTAAACACGGACTAAAAATGTAGTTATTTTTACCCAGGAAACTACCCTATTGTTGATGTACATTACCTGGACAAAGGTGTTCGGTTACTTGAATAGAATCACTCTGTCCTCCATACTAGTGTACACTGTATCATGGTAGGCCAGTCTTCCTCAACTCTCGCAACACAACACTTTGATAACATTTACAACTAAATTAATAACTCATAGCCTTATACGTATTAATTGCGAGTTTACTTCAATAAGCGAATACATATTTTCAGTTGCAATGTAGGTAGTTCGAAATATTTTATAGTATATGCAAGAAATTCAGACAAAATTACTACTTACACACAACTTTTAAGTTAAGTAAGTAGAGGCACAGGCCTTTGAGAATAAAGGGAGGTTGGGATTAGACCAGAAACGCGACGACCTCAAGACCACCAACAGCAACACTGTATCATACCGTTAATGGTGTTCTGACATGTCCACACTGTGATCGAAGTTTTTGGGTCAAGGTTGGATATGCAAGTCACATGAGGGCACATAACAGAGCAGCAGATCTGAGCTCACAACCATCATAAGGAGCCAAGGAATGCATCATCATCAGCCCTCTTAATGTTCCCACTGCTGGAACTCAGGCCTCCTCTCTAGGAGAGTGAATGGGCCGTATTCCACCACGCGGGCCCAGTGCGGGTTGGTGAATGTCACATGTCGTCGAATTTTTGGTTCTAGTACATGCCGGTTTCCTCGTGATGTTTTTCTTCACCGTTTTGAGAGCAGTGGTGATGAAATAAATTACACAAAGTAATGCGCCTGGCTGGGTTTGAACCCGCGGCCTACAACTGGTAAGCCGGGGCTACTACCACTCGGCTACCACTGATCTGGTCATCATCATCAAGTAAAGTAGATTCTAATATTCTTTAACGTACCTTTTAATTATATCCGAAAAGACCTATAAAATAGTATGTGTAAGTTTTACAAATGTTAAGTCAGTCGGTATACAATTGTAAATCAAAGTTTCTAGCGCGTCGCTGTCATATTTTGCACGTATTTGTGTAGGCAGACTAAACACAAACTCGCCATTACGTCGTGCTATTCACAAGTCATAGCACAATTGTTCTACTAATGAATCATACTTTAAATTTTGTTCAGAATTTCTTTAAAAATGAAGAATATGCAGTGGCGTAGCTAGATGACCAATGGCATTTTTTACACGGGAAACTACTTTTTTAGCAGTGACAGACTTTTACTGACTACAACTTGTTACAATAATTACTGATGCAAACTATTTAGTTTAGACTTCGAAGGTGTAAGAATTTTTCAATAAGAGGTTCGTTAATCAGGTTTGGGACCCCCGAGCTGGGGGGCCCTGGGGGCGCCTAGCCTTTTGATAGCTACGCCAATAAGAACATATACGTCCGAAAGCGCCACACCGATGCTTTGAGTGGCGCGGCTCCACTCGCGTTACCTTTGAAAGAGAAACGCTCCGCATGTTAATATTGTAGATAATATGTGTGTTATGTTGCACACATTGCGTAACAAGGCCGTCTGCAACAATGTGTAGAAATTTATAATAGTTAATTAAGTTGGAATACATTAGCATCTTATCGTTGGCTAATAATCATCTAATTATAACATATATTTATCGAACACATGGGTTCAAGTGAATTTTTGGACTCCATGTTGGATCCTAGAACCACTTTCTTGTTTACTTTTTCTATATTTCAAACAATAGTAACACTATAGTGTTGGTATAACGAAGCTATGAGTGAAAACAAAGGAGATTATCAATATACCAGGTGCTTTCTTCGATCAGATTAATTGACAGTACATTTCTATTGTTTTATCTGCAGACGCACTACTGTAAATTAATAATCTATTTGATTTCTCTCATAACACAATTCTCAGCAGCTACAGTGACTATTTGGGTTTCAGGTTCGACAGCTAGGTAAATAGGAAATGGTTTTTCTTTATTTAACTCTAGCCTCTAGCTGTTACCTACGGCTTCACCTGCGTTAAACTTAAAAATTGTCACAAGGAAATACACTTCCAGGATAAAAATTACCGTATGTGCTATTTCCAGGACTTGATCAAACCGAGTGCCAAATCTCATCCAAGTGTAACGTATAATAACGTTCAGCCGTTTGAGTGTAAACAAGTAACAAACATACACATTGGTTACACCCTCACAGACTTTCGCCTTTATAATTAGCTTTTATTTTTGTAACTTTTGTTTGTTTTGTCATTATATAAATATATTATCAACTGATATTATCACTAGCCTTTTTAATGAGTGAAACCAGAATCAGTCTGACATTAAACTTATTTTTATGTCTAGTTCAAGATGTTGGTTTAGGTGGAATTAATTGTCAAAATAAAGTAATACATCACGCTAAATATTATTTATGATTAGAACTTAGTAGAAAAGATTAAATCCTACCTAACGGGTCTACCTAAATCATAATTAAAAGCCCGAGTCGACGTCATAATTTAAATTAAATCCAAATGAGTAAGTTTTCGTAAATAAAGTTACTGGGTGTGTCTTTTAGATTTATTTATGGACTTATTAAAACTGGTTGGTTGTAAAATATTAAGTTTTTAGCATTTAAACTGCGGAAGACCAAAGGCACGTAAAGCACAGGTGAGCGAGATTGAAACTATGAGATTCTGTGACTACTTTAAATCTTGTAGCGTTTCCGGAATGATTGACTTCACTGAGGGTCCTTTTCCACTCACCGATCGTCAACATCAAGCATGGTTTAAAAGCGTGTTGCTTTATCAAACGCAATCCAACACGATGTTTTATGAAGAGGTAATGCAAAAAAGAGAGATAACGCCTGAAAACTGTTGTCATTCAGTAGTTCTGTGATTTACTCGAATATTTCACAAAACTTGTTCCAGGAAATAAGTGTTTTTATTAAACACTTAAAAGTTTTTAGAAAAATTGTCGTCATTCAGAATCTCGATTAAATGTGCAAGGCTTCCATTGACGTACTTTTTATATTTTTTATCAATGAGTACATTGAGTGATTTTTTGACTTTACTAGATTCGTTTTACACAAATGTATGTTTTTATTTCTATAAAAGCCTAGATAATATCCACATAATAGCTGTGTATCCAAAATATCTAGAGAAAGATATGTAATAACGCCATAATCACGTAAAAGCGGTTGTATGGTAATGTAACTCGAAAAGGACGCTCTTAAACGTACTGGTTTAAAAGTACGATTCTAGGGTTCAACATGTAAACAAACTTCCTGATCGATGGTATCAATTCCTTAAACGTAAACATATGATAATAATTTTAACGCTTTTACGAGTACCTCAACCTCGCTCTGTTAGTTACTCGTACAAAGGCGGCCGTGATGACCGCTCACATTACGAAGACCTGCCTGCAGCTGATGTCTTCCTAGTACTCTCCACTGTATTATTGTCAAAGCTATCAAGATACCTTCCAAGCCACACTAATGTCCGTAATATACGCTTTTACCACGAACTCTGTATAAATGCCTGCTGCGAATAACTATATTTTTATATGCCATGATATGTCATGACATTGCGGACACATCCGCCATCGCTCGCGATCAGGATCGGGCGAGTCACGAAGCGCTCGGTATCATATAGATATAATGCACTTAACATTGTGTTGCGTCCGGCTCGTTGCATAATCTTTACCGGTAGCTAGCTAGGTGGCTAGAGGTAGTACCTGTCACAGCGCCGGAGTTACGTCGGCTACTGCTCACTGCTGTAATATTAAACAATAATTACTCCAGCTAAAAGGTCGAGACCGCAAGCAGAGCGCTCACTCTATTACGATACGGACGCAATAAACGCTCCGGGCATAAAGTTTAGGGCTCTATTAACAACGATGCCGACTTCTACATAATAACGTTTCTTTATTTCATATTATTCTTCAAGTTTATTAAACCTACCTTTTTTTTCGATGGGGAAAATCATCTTATGACAAAACCCGCTCTTGGGTAGAGCGGGAGATAGTGTCAGACTCTTACTGACTAAAAATCCCATCCCGTTCCTTCTAGCCTTCATACCGGGGCACGAGCTTCCTTTCGGACAACCCTGTCCCCAGTAGGCTTCGACCCAGCTGGGCCCCTCCTGCTGCTGACAACTCCTTGAGTATTAAACCTACCTTAATATCAATATAGTTTTGATGTAACGTATCGTTTTTAATTATAACTAGCTGACCCAGTGAACTTCGTACCGCCTAACAGTCAATGAATGCAGTATATCTTTCGATATAGTCAACTAATTGCGATGAAATAAAACTAATATATCAAGTTACACACAATTTTAATGTATAAAAGATATCTAGATCGATTTTGTATTTTTTAGGCTATGCGCATACTACTAAAAACTTCTACAGATGTATTATATGTATAGATTTTTTTTCCTATGTGTTACTTTAAATATATTTTCACAGTAGAGTATTGCATGCTCAAAATTAAAGTTAAGGCAACGTTGTATTATATTACAGCTACCAAATATTTTCCTTGTATTATTCTCGCAAGTGCTAATATTCTGATCATGAGATCCGGTATTCTATATCCGTGTCGTGAAAAGTGTTTTGGTCTGGAATTTCCCAGTAATAGCTCGGAGTCTGAATTTGAGCTCTATTTATGACATTTAGCTTATTACATGGCACACATGCAGCTCCAAACAGGACCAATAACCAGCAACTGTGGATGTATCTACCATAGGGACACACCTCTGCCAATACCATCGGAGAATATAAGTAAAATGTTATGCATAGCATCTATATGTAACTCCAAAACCTACCTACAAATATTTAACGTTTTTATAATGGGTTTAGAGAGCACGATATCCACAAAGTCGTTACAAGTGGTATTTGGCAATAGACTCATTGAATCCGGCAGTGTAACGGTGCTCCGGCGAGTCACTGCTAGTATATTTATATGTACTATACGTACTTGTACAAAACTTTTTATATCGAATCACGACCATGTTCGTAGAAGGTATGTGCCTAGGCATAGGTACGTCGCCGTGGGCGGCTGATCGCTGCCCCGCTTCTGCATAATATCTAGGTGGATCGTAATGGCAAATTCCAGTATAAGTGAGAGTGCATGATTTAAGATAAGATTACAGACTTTAGATGCAGAATTTATGTCGCATGTTGAAGACACTGAAATATAGACCACCCATATTATATTAAGTGACCGCATTGAATAGTAAATCAAAATCGGTCACCAAACAACTTTTTGCAAAATCTTTATGGAAATAATCTTGGCGATCTACATCGCAACAAGCAATAACCGGACAAGTCTAAATGCGCCGACACAACTGTGGATTGTAGGAAAAATCCATTAATCAACCAGACAATCTAACCATGGATTTATTGGCATATCAAGATCGTAATAAAACATAAATAGAAATTCAAGTAATCATTATTTTCTTTTATAAACGGCATCACATTTTTTCCCAATACCTACGCGTTCGTACCTACGTAATAGGGGCACACAGGTAAAGTTGGCATTAGTAATTAATTCAACATTTATGAGTAATATTTATGGATTAATGCCACGTAATTCAAAAGAATTAATAATGATAAATATTATGTCTATTATTATTAGTGCCGATGCACCAACCCGAAGACAACAGAATGTAATAAAATTCTGTGGCATGATAAATTAATTCAATAAATAACTATATATTTATTGCAAAGACCCATTTAAACAAGTTTTGACATTAATTTTGATTTCAATAACGTTTATTTTCATCAAGTAGTTTGTAGCCTCCGACTCTCGCGGCTTAAGCCCGTCAAGTGATTTCACTTTCTGTAAGATGACAAGACGTTTATATGTATTAGAGAATTAGTATCATTTTTCTCAATCGCTGGCAAAAAATATAAATGGCAATTATCAAGATCATAAAATGTTAATGATGTAATTAACCAATTAATAAAAATATCAACACAAATTAATATTTATACATTTGCATAAGAAAGTAAAAATGACAGAACTGATGGATACAACAGTCGTCTAAATGCCAACGTCATCGCTGCAACTGCATAATGTGCTGTTACTATGCATAACAGCACCAATAAACATTGGTCATTATCATTTAAATAGCGATATCTTGCACCAGTGACTAAACATAGCGATAAACATGTCATTTCCTTTTTGCCAATTATAACAGTTTTAGTTCTATAATAATCTTTTATAAAACCATTTGGGTTTGCAACGCCTGTACGGGTTGAGTTTCTCGTAATATATCTGCTTTATACTTACCTACTAGGTACTTAAACATATGTTTTATATGTAGCGTACACTTCCCACGAAACCCATAAATTATAATATCCAAGTAGGATCTGTCTAGCTGCTTGAAGCGACACACAACACATTTTACGATAAAAATCTTTATGTTGCTGTGTGTGTGATTCAACACATCAATTAAACGCACGTTTGGGAAAACGCCTTCAGAATTTTTATCAATAGCAAATTTTTTAAAAGCTCTCTCAATCAAGATGTCTGTGTGTGTGAGCAAGTCCTAAGTCTTAATGGAGGATCATCTCTAATAGCACATGCATCTTGATCGTTTCAATATATTCGCAAATGGCGAATCGCTCCCAATTAAGTGCCTATCTCCTTGTACGAAGTATCAAGCATCGTCGATGGGTCGCTGAGGCTTGTTCAGACCCTTAATAGGTAACAGTAACACCGTTTTTGGAATTTTTGTTAGTCTGCTCGTAAACTTATGGGGCATCAATTAGAATATGTATCATGACACACTAATGCAGCCTGTACCCTTGTAAATAAAAAACTTTTAACGAATATATCTGATGAGACCTTAATGTATTAGTTGCGTGTTTATCTCGAAAAGTCGAGAACTATAATGAGATGTTCGACTTAGAACATTGGAGTTTGAAAATGAGTGAACATATGCGTTAATTAATCATGTAATTAAAAATATGATGTTCGTAGTACTTAATGAGTAGTATCGGCGGCGGCTACATCAAGCCCGCGGCGCGCTTGTGCCACGCGCCGCAACCGGATGTTCCTCACCAAATGCACAATCACACTAACACAAACTCTCACGAATTTTTCTCCCAACACTTTCACGTCTTCCACTAATTATTATCTACTTTATCGGGCATCTTCAATTTGATTTACGTCTAGCTCTTACACAGCTCAATTGGTACACTTTTTCTTTTCGGCTCGGATAATATTAAGTCTACATTAGTTGCGAGCGCAGCCGATACCGGCGCGGCGCCTTCCGCCGCCACTCGCGACCGCTCGCGGACCGCAACACAAACTCCGCTAATTACTAAATACGAACTCGCATTACATTATTACACCTAAACCCTAATGAGGATTTTGGGCTTAATTGCACTGCTATAATAACCGATCGTTACAGATTGTTATTCCTAGGGTTTACTACTTGGAAAGTTAGGTTTAATTATAAATTCGAAGTTTATGATGTAGTTCACACGACTAATTATTTATTATATAGCTGAATTCTCGTTAAAATCTATAGTGGAGTATATTTTCTGAGAAACCTAGTCACAGGGTTTATTGTTAATGGGACGTTAAAGCTTTATTAATTTCGGATCACGTTTATTTCAATTAAATTCTGGAAATAAAACATGATAATATCAAAAGAAGCCTGTACCTATATCGTAATATTATAGTAATAAACTTATAATTGTTGTTTTAATTTGGTTCATAAAAGATGATTTAGTCACATCACACGAAATGGTTAGAGTTCTCATTTTGTGTGCAATGTACACAGCGAGTAAATCATCTTACGGACACGTACAATGGACATTGTTGACCCATCATACGAATAATAATAATAGTCAATAATTAAACGAGTCAACAGGCTGTTGTGGGTACTACCGTACTTTGTTTATTGTTGAACTGTTCGAGATGAAGAATGCTTACATGAAAGGGCTTTCAAGTCCATCCATAATGATGACTATCTTATAACGGAGTGTTTACAATCAACGCGGCTAATTAAAATATAAATGGCTTCGAGATGTAAGAAGTCTGTATGTGCGCCGTTGTGTGATAAGAGTCTTGTGTCATGTCAACAGAATTAAATTAACTCCGACCAGTTCAACAGTCATCACCAAACAACTTGACGCTTTTGCCCATATTTTAGTCGCTGAATTTTTAATGAGTTGTGTATTAAGTAGAAAGATAAAAAAACCTTGTTCGGCAACACGAATGCCTAGCCTATGGATAGAATATTAGATGTATGATTAAATGTTAGCTTGCTGGCGTTGATGTTCCTTGCATTACACAATTTTCTTTAAATTTCGTGCTATGGATTTGATAGATAGATATGGATGTAATGAAATGACATTTCATTAATTCAAATTTGCCGCGCTTCGCGCGTTGAAGTTGTCAATAGGCTTTATTTTCTGTGGAACGGGATGACGTGTGATTGAATGGCAGATGATGTTTAGATTATTTTGCATATTTTATTGTTAAAAATTCTATTGTAAAGAGATAAAAATAACATATCTTATAAAACGACATTTAAAGTTTACTAATATCGCCTCCTCAATTATATCCCTTTATTTTTATCTCTTTACAATAGATTTTTTTTTTTTTATATGACATATGGATCAGAAAATAATCTTAATTGCTCATTAGAGCTTAAATCGATTTAAAGGGGAATACCGAAATGACTCATTTACTAACAAATGTGTAGGCTGTAAATCATAGTTAACCTATTTGAGCAACAAACACAAAGCTTCTTATGACTAACAGTCTCAAAATAAAATATACATTCCATTGTTATCTTTACAATAAAACGCCATTTTAGCAACATGTCTAGCAATTATCTCTGTCACAACACAAATTTCAAACAAATAATGAGACGTTGGAGTTCAATTGGTCAATCAATAACCATGACAGGCGCAACGTGTGCGCAGTGCGGACACCGCCTACCGAGCCAGCGCACAAAGCGGCAACCATCACACAACATACTCAACTTTCTTTGTTAATGAACTACTGAAATAACAATTTAAAATGTTGCAAAATTTAATTTTCAATAATAAAAACTTTTATTGAAGTAATTGTTAACTGTAATTATTATAATGCAAACGTGAACGCTAATGTAAGGTTTTCATCACGACTTTCCTTCGTTGTCTCTTTCGGCGTCATCGTCCGCGCTGCGACTGCGTGTGATGCAAGCCAACATTAACCGTAACACGAGCTCAGCAGTGCGCGCACGCACGCCACGCCCACTCCACACACACGCCACGCCAGCGCCACACAGCACCGCGCCACACCACGCCATACCATTACAGGCCACTGCCACTGGCGTGAGAATCGCATCAGACTAATCGTGATTAGTCTACATAATAGCAGAAGCGCAGTTTTCATTTGACATAAGTGTGAGCCATCATGTTCATTAGCTATTTCAGACTTTCTTTTTCAGTTAAAGTATGACTAAGTGAGGTTTATTCATTTTTATTTGGTTTCACTTCGTTGCTCTTAATCTTAACTGCTGAAAAACTGTTGTCTTCAGTCAATAAAAAACCTAAAACAAAGAACTGAAATCTGTTGAGACCGCTAACTAGTTTATTTTTATTTGAAAATTAATAAAAAAGAATTAAGATAGAAAATGTACTACTGTGAACAAAAACAAAGATATTTTGATTCACCACTGTTACTGTTTAGTTTGCTTACGAATATATATTAATCTCGCTACAAACCCAAAGACTGAAGTTTCAGCATTCTTACGCTCAAAATAAAGGCAAGCAAAACGGTAAGTATTTTACGTAAAGCTGGTTGATTCGTGGTGTGTTACAACACGCGGGTACGGCTCATGGCGTGACGGTATGTCGCCGTGTCGCCGTGCTGCGCCGCCACGCGAGCCGCCATCATGCTCAGCCACTCAGCGCCTAATGATATCACTGAGCTGGCTGTACCGACACCCGGAACATATCAACCAGTTATATTACTAAACAAATCACTAGATTCATTTCTTTTGGCCCTTTGATGACCAGAATAGAAATTATCTTAATGAATCAGGAATTAAAGGTTATATAAATTCATGAATGGTTCGCAAATAAAAATATTACAAAACATCTTTACTTCAACAATCTGAATGAAAACATTCATAACTAGATACGAACAATAAGTACAACACACTGATGCTTACTGTTTTGACACAAGTAGAAAGTAAGAGCGTAATAAATTTGAGAACTTACTCAAAAATATATAAATCAAACATGTTATTACAAAATGGTTTTGTGTAACAAGATTTCGAGAAATACACAAGACACTTTCGATTCGTCTCAAAAGCTTGTCACGCCCCAGTATTTTCATATTAAACAGACAAGTGATCAGACATATCAGACTATGATGTGGAAAATATACAGTTATTTGCATGTCAGATAATACATCAATTCACAGCTATTTATTTAAAGAAAGTACTTAAAAAGATGCTTGACCAACATTCTTGCTTTTTGTACCGTTTATATATTATTATTACCAGACTTCAATCGTTCAAGTACTTGTCGAAATTTTTTGGTTACTACAAGACTGTTTATTTTTCACTAACTATCATACAACTTCAGATTGTTAAACTTAATCAGAGTTTTTGCTTTGCTATTCAAAATGAATTCTTTGAAGTCTATCTGAATATTTAAACAAGCTTTTAATGAAAATATTTTTTTCATAGCAAGCTTTTACAGCTCAGTATACCTTATATAATTAATACTCGTCAAAACGAATCATACGAGCCCAAACTCGATGGAGTTAACTATCAAGCTTCTATAGCCACCTTACAGTTCCATCATCAGATCAGCTTTATGTCGTAATAATTTTGCATTGTTATCTGATTTACACATGCATGCAAAATTTCAGCTCAATCGGTAAGCGGAAAGTGGGTCAAATTTAATTTACAAGATTTGATAACAGACAAACATCGGGACAGGTGAAACTAAATAAAAGCTTGTAAAATACTCGAATATTTCGATCAAAAGGAGTAAATAACACAAGACAGCGAATAATAAAATAGTACGGAGCATGGGCGATCATTTCGGCGTGATAATAGAGCAGAGCTCGGCGTGGGTAGCGGTGGTGGCTGCGCGAACCGGATCTAAGCTCGCGATAAATTATGTTGCGCGCGAGTCTCGCACTTCGCCCCGCGACCACTTCGCACGCCCCTCACAATGTCTACGTGTAAACAACACTTGAAATAATATGTCACCGAGTACCCTTTAAACACTAATATTTATCACGTTAATCTTTATTTTCGGAACCGGTACAAATAAAATTTTGTCCACGTTGAAAATACACGTAATCCTTGTCTTCTTTCATACGTCTCTATACACCTTCATCCCAACGGCCCCTCCCGGTCTTGGTCGGTCCTCAGTCCTTCTTCTAGAGATTGCATCACTGCTTACCATCAGGTGGGATCGCACTCAAGCACTAGTTTATACGAATTAAAAAAAAAAACCTTATCAACACTAATATATAAAGAGGTTAAGTTTGTTTTTTGTTTGTAGGAGGCAAACTCTGAAATTCCGATTGCTAAAATTGTTTTTCCCTGATAGAAAGCTGCTTTTTTCCCGAGTAAATAGGCTATATTTTATGTACGTGAGCGAAGATGTGGGCAAAAGCTAGTCATTTTATAAACTATCTCCCGACGATTATTTAATACTCTACTCCTTACCCAATAGCAAGACGCCCATCTCTATTAAGCTTTGTTTTCGTTGTAGCGAATATCTTCAGTCCAAAATGAAACTATTCTGATTCTCCATTAAGTTAATTCCAAACTTTGGGTTTATTGTTTTCATACTGCTTTTGCCAGGTGTTAAAGTTTGAAAATTCCCATACCGAGGGCATCCTACTTCTGCTCGAATAACTAAAACACGCACAATGGGGATGGGAACCTTTGAACCTTTCACACTTCGCGTCAGAGTGCACAGTACTATACAGTTCATTACAGTTAGTGATTAAGGTAAGGTTTATCAGCAACCAGTCATTCAGTTGTTAAGGGTATATTGATTTGAGGCTTTCTGGTTGAGTAGACACAAATACATAATTACTGTGACGCGAAAATAAGTGAACCCACAAACTTATTCTATGTTGCTGCTCTACAACTGCATTACTCTTGAATTCGATTAATTAATATTAATAATTGACGTCGTGTCGGAATTTTAAATTTTCCGTAGCCGTAACATGCCTAGGATGAGCGACCATACTAAGAGATATACAAGCCGCAAGGTAGTTTTATAGCGAATTGTTAGGCAGTAGTAACCCGGAAGAATTGTTGTTCCTCTTTTCCACCCTGCCTTTATTGGCCGGCCGCAGCGAACACTGAAGAGTAACAGAGCTCTCATCTTTCTCTTGCCTTTGTTGGCTGGCTTGAGTGGAGATTCGCAATGTAAACATACTTGTGAGATACACTCTAAATATCCTTCTAAGGATATGTTGCTCATTTGTTGTTAATTTTTCATTCACGCGCCAGCAACTATTTTTGGGAGCCCATTAATTGAATATGCAAGCCACAACCTTTTAAATCAATGTTTTAAGAGCATTGTTCCACTTTAGCCTCCTAAACCCAAAATAAGAGCCTAATATTTTTTTGTTTGCGTGTCCTGCTATAGTTCCACACAGGTAATCCTTGGGTGCACTTGTCGGAACGTGCACAGATATAATCCTCGGTTGGTGTCACATTTCACTTAAGTACCAATCATGCATGGACCCTACATCCTAAGATATTTTTACCCCCCCCCCCTCCCCAAGTAATCAAAAAAACTACATCATTCATAAAATATACAATGCACGCTTACAATAGGTATACGTATACAATGATGTTGTAGAGACTGATTCTGTACATGACTCCAGACTTTGAAACTACTCAGTTAATGCCTCGAACCCTATGGGGTTAATGACCTGGAAAATTGCCATTTGCCCGTAAATCACCAAAAAATAATATTTCTGGATAGGAAAAACAAAAATGTAAAAAACAAAATTTTCGGCCAAATACGTACAAACGTGTACTTGTACAAAACGAAAATTAAGTTTTTTCCAAGATCATTTAAATTGTACAGACGTACAATCGGCGCCCGAGGGGTTGAGTTACAATTAGGTTGGGTCGATAATCGCAAACCACAAATGTATTGACAGCCGTAAAAATCATTAAAAAAAAAGTAGGTTCGGCAAATATACATTTTGACAGCTATACACAATAAACGGATAAACTAATATGTTCAAGCCTAATATTTGCTCATTATAATAGGTACATCATATTTATATATGTACCTATTTGTTTGAACAAATACCATCTGAGAAAGCAAATCATTTCACTAACCTCGGTATAGACACGGCTTAGTGTATATCTACACATAGTAATAACACATTATACATATTAACACAAAGACGCCGCTCTGAGGAGCACTAGGAAACATAATCCCACTAATTGTTAATTAATTCCGTAAAAGTGCATTAAATAAAAAACAAATTCCATGCATACTTATGCTCAAACTAACATAGAAAATTATTATAATCTGTGAAATTCTTCCTATTAAAATAATGTTCGGCTTAGCCGAGATGTTTTGGCTAACTGTAGATATTTGGCACCACACAATAGCAAAACACCACAATAGGTGGCTTACTTACCTAACCTTTCCTATTAGCTATGCTTCGAAATTTAATATCAATATTATAGGAGGAATTTTATAGCCGGTTCAGTAGCTCTTCCCACGCGAATTGAAATCGAAAGAAAGAAAGAATAGATTCGAAACACAGTCCGTGATCATAAAAATACTTTCAAGTGAACACGAAAGTGTTATCAGTTTGAATGGCCCAGTTATTGTTTTAGAATTTGATACGGAATCTGAGTGCATGTGTGCTTAGTGTACACAGAGAAGAAGAGTACACGTTGACATTGAGAACAAATGTGTTCACAGTGTGGTAGGTGTGCTCCGAGTGGTGCACGGTGCCGGTGGTGTGAGCCGTCGCCGGCGACTCGTGCGCAGCGCCCGCGCCCGCCTCCACCGCGCGGCCACTGCACTCGCTTCGATTTCACTTTTATTAGCAATCCACTTAATTGGATACCACAGTTGCGGTTTTATTCATTTTGCAGATTCATCTGGGACGCATTTTTAGTATTGTAATAATGACAAAGCCAGATATAAGCCTTCAGTTCACGCTGTGTGGGAACAAATGAAGGCAGTTAACGTTACTTTATGTTTGCATTATGAATAACATGTAATGATTTACATCAATCTATATCATTTGAGAATGATAAACAGTCATTCTAGATAAGATAAAGAATGATCCGTGTGTAACTTCACTTCGTGCAAGACCAGTCAGATTGTGTACATATGCCTATTATCTGTTAGATTAGGATTGAATCGACTTAGAATCTACTTAAATTGTACCATAACATTGAGCCCTAGCTGAATCCAGGAACCTTTCGTGAAATGAGAAAGGTTTATCTTCAGCGTTCAGGAAAACAGTATGACTTAACTTCTCAAAGGTACAGACAAAAAGTGTAGGTATATTTAGGTAAACTTCCTTGAAATGCTCCGGTTTTATCGTCAAGACACGAAGGTCAGTCGGACCGCTGGAAAAGTACAATACGAATTAAAATTTAATTTGTACCTAAAACTACGTTCGTAATCCCACGCTCGACAGCTCGGATTAAATGACATTAATGGAGTTTTTGTGCACAGCGCAGCCGGGTATTGTGCGGCTAATCCTGATGGCGAGGCTCGCGGTGCCTGCAACTTGCTAACTGTGGCGCTCAACAACAAACAATAACACAGAACACTGCATACGTGACTAAAAGTGCATTCAATTACGTACACATATGTTCCTCGTGTATTTTTGCGCAATTTTCGTACATATTTAGGCAAAAATATTATACAGGAAGTAACCCACAAGGACGTCTGAGATGCTGCTTGCATGATTTAATACTTCCTAATGCCTAATTCAAATCACGTACTGAGCTAGGCCCCTGAAAACAAATGTCGGAATTGCCAGAACCAAAATAGATCTGAGCTCATGGACTGATGTGTAGAAAATTGAGTTTAGTGGGCAAATTGAATTAGAACACAGCGCCGTAGTACACAATAATACAATTTGCATTACCTGCTGGCATGTATTGTACTATTGTGACACTGCTAGTTCGGCTCTGCACTTGAATGTAGGTAGTAATTTAGCCGTTTAATTTCCGCGTCCAAGTGTCACTGAAGGACGTTTGAAATGTCATTATCTCAATCGACGCGTGCTTTTGTACTCTTATTATTATTTGTTGCCGAGATTGATTTGTAGCACAACAGATGAATCATTGGGCTTTTTATGGATTAATTAAAATGTTAATTAATCATATTATATTAATCTTTTCCATATATAGAAATTAGATCATTCTAAAAAATCATTTAAATTTAAAATTAATTATTTATTTTTTATATCAATATCATCAATAAATTCTATGCAAATGTCATTATGATACTAGTCAAATGTAAGAGCGGGAAAATTCTAGCGGGAATAACTACGAGGTACGACTTTGCTAAGCTACGAGTGCTACGACGTGCTACGGCTACGGGAGTGCGCGGGAGCCTGGGAACCGCTACGGAGGATTCAGAATAAGCCCTC
The DNA here is from genome assembly GCA_949319445.1 of Mythimna lalbum. Lineage (NCBI taxonomy): Eukaryota > Metazoa > Arthropoda > Insecta > Lepidoptera > Noctuidae > Mythimna > Mythimna lalbum. The sequence continues at coordinate 13,843,527 of OX439346.1, read as the reverse complement.
ATACACTTATATTCTAAGTACTTAATTGTTCGTTTTAAGCATGAAATGCTAATTAATGATAAAAAGTAAGATAAACCGGAACTGTTTATACGTACAATCATGACTTTCACTTGCACTCCATCATAGAATATTCCAACAACAAACCAGTTTCTGATTTTGTGACTAGTTAGAATTTTAGCTAGAGCTTTACAATTTTTTACGCTGCATATTAATTTGCTTATCGTACGACGATAAACTAATGGAATCTATTCGGATTTCATTATAATAACGAACAGGTTTTAAATAAATTATGGGTTAGAAAATGAAATAGTCAAATTAATTGCTCATAATATAAGCATATTTTTCGAATCATTTCGTGACAAACAAAATAAAATAATGCAGTATACTGCATCGTTCGATGTTGCGCTTTTTTATAGTTCCGGGGAGTTAGTTGCACAACTACTTCTCGCATGCTCTAAAGATTTTCCCAATCAATAGTTATGTGACACGGGGAACCCCTTTCCTATTGCTATGACAGAATGCTAAATATTTTGAGACAGACAGCACGTCGGAACTCAACAACGAGGCTCGACGCTCGAGTAACATAAAATATGCAAGTAGCAACAAGTGACATGCAGTCAGGAAATAATGATTTGTACCAACACGCCTTCACATTGAGGAAAACTTAGACATATCTTTAAGAGTTCCATGCAGGATGTGAAACAAAAAGCGGCCTACACGTGGCTGGCCTCATTATACCTCTAATAGGAGGACCTACTTCTAGCGGTCAAATAAACAAACAAAGCGAGTTAGTGCAAAATGCTAAACGGCCCGTCCTCATTCTCCTCTTACAAATAAGCAGCCTGATTGCCGACACACATTCGGTGAATAATGGCCTCCCCTTACTTATATTGATAAAGAATATTAAAATAATGAATTCAGATAAGAGATAAGTGCAGTTTTACTTCTACGTTAAAATGCTTGTCCGGAAATTTTCCAAGTAGTTAAAAAACGTATTTAAAGTAAAATGACTAGGTATAAAATGTAGACGTACCGAATACATGTTAATTTGTTGCGGAATCCGAGAGCAATAACCGACGGCACTGCTAGCGGTATTCGGCGGTTTCTTCGACTCTAACATTCAACAAAAACCTCCGTCTGCTGTGTATGTGTGCCCGCGTTTATGCACTACCACGAAAAACTTCATATGTATGTTTGATTTGAGTGTATTTCTACATATTAAGCTTAATGTGGAGATTAGTCACGCTACGGCCTTTAAAAGACGCAAGTCTCGTATCTCATGTCGTATAATATTAGATTTCGGAAACAATGACGTTATCGCGATACATGGATGTTATATGTTCCATAATATGTTTGTTTGTCATTCGATAATTTTACTTAAAATTGATTAGCTACGGATATGCTATCAACGGTTTATTGATAAATTACTAGTACGTTTCTTTTTATGGGACATCATTAAAAAACTCTTCTCGATCTGGATGCGTCCCACCCAGAGATGGAGTGACTTTTACTGACTTAAACCCTCTCATTTTCTTTCAGTCACCCTTTGCGTTGCAGAGCTGCGGTATTTTTTTGTCATTCAGTTAATTCTGTAACATAGCTTGTGACTTCATCTGCGCAGATTTTCAGCAACTAAGTGTATCAGATACTAGAACAATTGAACTAAAACAGTGCGCCAATGTTTAAACACACACTAGTGCGCTGTAACAATATCTCCCACTTCGATGGCTTCTTCTTCTGTTCGTGATGCTCTTAAACTATACTTTTTCTGACCAATATTTGGCAACCTGTACGGCTCTATTGTTGGCCTCGTATAGATCCTGAAAACTGCAGGTGGTAATGCAGCATAGATGGCTACTCCATAGAGATTAGACGCCATGACTGAAATTCCGATTTCAGAAAAGAGGAATATGTCACAACCATTTTTAGCCCTCGACAATAGAAAAGAGTAGGGTTTTAAGTTTGACGGGGTCATCGTTTTCTGTCTCGCTGCGGTATCGTAACTCCTAAACAGATGACTAAGGCGTTAAATCCGACTCTATACCTTTGTGTGCAGAAAGTATTTAATAAATAAACGACTCGCAAAAAGCGCATGCAAATGCGGTTTTTCTACCAGAATGCTAATTTAGTCACAAAAGTGTAAAAATACAGTCCGTATTTTTACACTTTTTCATCATTTCTATTATCTGAGGTCGAATTTAAAAAAATCTTTTCTTATCAATTACCTACATAAATAAATAAAAGGACCAGCGGTTGAGGCAGTGTGGTGATCTATTAATCAATGAGTCAGTCAGAAAAAAGCCTAAAATCCTAAATACATATAAGCTTCGACAGTTGAATTAAAAGGTTTTACTACCGTAGGTTAACTGTTTATCAACACTAACAAATAATTATACATTCGGTATCGTTAGTAACATGAAAGTATGATTTAAATGGTAAAGTTTCATCAAAATATTTTATGTTAAAAAAGGCTAATTGATGAACATGCATTACACAGATGCACGGTTCTAAGTAACTAGACAGAAGCAACCGAAGCTTTAATATTTCCACTGTTAAATATATCGAGAAATAAATTATCGTGGCCAACAGCGGGTATCTTTGTTCGGAATTCATCTTGACAACGGAATCCATTCGTACCTACTGTCCGATTAACTTATTCAAAATAAAAAAAAATTACCAACTCTTTTCAAGCAGCCTGATGCAGATGGTGGCATCAAATCTGTGATTTCAAATGCATCAGATTGCTTAAAAAGTATCTTGTTAACAACTTTTTGTCGTTTTTTGACGTCGGGTTTTTTGATACTAGTAATTTTTTTGTATTTCTTACATTTTCGTGACTTATATTTTTGGAATCGTATCCTCTAGACTGTGTCGCCTGGGTTGCATATTGATAAATTATAAAAAGTATCCTGAACTACGATTTTAACCAAACGAGTGAAGTTACATACATTATGACGGACGGGCTTTAGTCGTGCATAATTTTGTATGTAAACTGAAATGAAAGTAGTAATACGTTTTGTGCAGCTATTAATTTTAGCTATGTTAAATTCTTAATCATCTGTTTATTCTTACAAAATGACCATTAATATGCACACGTAACGGATGTCAGGAAAGATATAAGTATTTAAAGCTTAGAGTTTTATAAATTCAAAACTGGCGACCACCAACCGATGCGGTAGAGTAGATTGGCAGCCGAAAAAGATCAATTATATAGATAGTAACACAAGCAACTTTCTTTACAAACTCAACATTTACAAAAGAATCATTAAAACGAATCACTTGTTATGTTCTTCTAAGAAATGTTACATTTTATTCTTAAACTGTCTTCTTTGCATTATATAATTTAAAAAATACTCTATGTTATAAAGTCATATTTTTAAATCAAGTTAGAGTAACTTTTTTGCTAACCTAAATTTTGAAAACTTTAGTATTAAATAACTAAAGTTTGAACGATGAGTAATCATTTACTGTATTGACTAGTTCTAGAAGGTGAAGACAAGAGAAAAGATGAAAAGAGTTCCTCGAAGGCTTTTGCCCAGCTGTGGGACAGAATTAAGAAAACCTTAGACCTTGTTACTACGCTTTACAAAAACACCATTATTAATGTTAGTGGTAAAGTAAGTACCTTAACCATTTACATCGTAAGTGTTCTTAACATAGTATGATTTTGATGACGTAAGTTTATAACACCAAATTGATTTATTGAATTACCTAACCAACCCATCAAAAAATATGACCACAGATCTAATAGTAACTATTTATTTACCGTCTAAAGCTAGACATGACACAATTTTTTACACGGAATTGTATCTGACAAATTTTTAAGTACCTAGCTTATCTATTTATTATATCTGTATTGTGGTTATTCTCGTTCTGCTCTTAATTTATTTCTTCAGTAAATGATATCTATCACCCAATCTAACCTTACAAACCGGAATTGGTTTTAGTACCTAGTATTACAACACAAGAAAATGCATGTCAATGAATGAAAAGAAATTTGATTAAATTTTTTTAAGTAAAGAATATAATCATTAGAGGCAATCTATCATTCCTTTTCTTGGGAAAATAGAGAGTAAATTAAACTCTAAACATAAGAGATGATGCTTGTAAACTTCTAATTAGTAATTACGTAAAGACTTGCGAATAGTGTTTTTGTGTCAATCACGCTTTTATTGGCATGCAACATTTTCCTCATTGCGTACCGAAAGTTTTCAATCGGCTAGAAGCTAATGAATTAATCGTCTGTTTTTGTTTCAGGGGTAAAGGTTACTCGCTGCACGGCAAGGACAAACACTTTCTGCGCAGGAGTGCGTCGCGCTCGGCCGCGCACCAACCTTCCGCGTCGCGCCGCGCCTGGGCCGCACACGCGAGGGGTCAAGGCTCCAACACTGCCCATTTTGCTCTAATTTACTAAACTAAATAGTTTTTTTAGTCATTAGCATTTTAATTAATTCTTTGCAAAATTCAAATTCGTTTTTACGGCTGTTAAGATAGATTGAATATTTAATATGCACGTGGTGATCGAACAGAATCTATCAATTGGCATCCAGAATCGAGACTAATTTATGCATACTCAATAGAGTCTAGCTCGAAGTAGGTTTAAAGAATTTAAGAAATCTTAACGTATTGCGATACTGGCATCTCTAGCCTTTACGGCAGTCTATTCATGAATCATTCAAAGTCAAAACACATTCATGCTTCTAAACATAATAACTAAAGCGTGGGCGGCAACTTTGAAGCAATTATTATCGGACTCGCATCAAACCTTACAGTGAATATTTACAATAAAAGTTCGTGTATTATAATTATTAATTACATAATAAACAATTAACTGAGAGATTTGTTAGCTGTCATTATCGCACTTTCTCCGAAAATCATAACAGACCGGACAGGCGGCGTCGATTCACTGCCGAGTATTTTACACCTTCGAATTGGCGAGAGTTATAGATTGTTATTATTATGTTAGCTACGTCTACGTACAGCATCGCGTTCGCGTTACGTGGCCGCCGTCCCACGGTTTTGATTTGTGATTGGCACTTATGGAAATTCAATTGGTACTGTTATTTTTGGTTTAAATAATCATTACTTTGGCTGTAAGAGCTCTGAGGTTCTGTAACGAGTAGATGCTTTCTGTGCTTATTGGCATACCTACATTCAATAACCCGTTACGCCGTGATGGAGCATTAAATAATACATCTAAATATACGCATGAATAAGAGATATGATCAATAGAAAAGAGTCCGACTTCGTTGAGCGACGTAACGTGATTCTAAAGTATTGATAAAATAAGCGAAACTCCCTTCGGAGCTTGTAGTCTGTAGTCGATTCCCGACAAACGATATGAAACATTACGTTAGGCCGCTTATTCCACAGAAAGGTTACCGTTTTCACATTACGTCGTACTCAGCCTTAAGAATGCTATTGTTTAACCAACTAGCAAACAGTACTCCGTGTAACTATTTTCATTTGCAAGGCTCTCTAACTAATCAATTACAATGTTCACAAGTACATAATGAATAAAGATTTTCTTAACTAAGTATGTAGGGACTAGACATTATTGGACAACGTCGACGGACACTACTTAATCGTTTTATGGTACTTAATTATGTTTGAAATCGCATATATCTACTAATATCTAAATATACATCGTATCTTTGTAATTATCAAACAAACTATTAAGTATTCACTTTCCAATGGTTTTCTCGTTTCTATATGGACGGACGCAGAAATCTAAAGTCTTATTCATGCGACTCTCGTGGACAAGATATTCTATTGTTCTTATCTTAAACCGACACAATACTCTATGTTATTGCACGTTTGTTTGCGTGCCCGATACGATACTGCCTTCTTCCTGAGATATAATTTTGTTTATACGTGTGTTTATGTGTGTGTTACTACTTTAGTATAATATGTTCGGAAATCAATGAAAGAATTCAAATGTAATTTGTTAATTTCCAATGTTGATAGAAATAAACAAAATCCATTAAGTATAAATAATGTATGTTTTTTTCGATTGTCGAGTCTAGTAAAATAAAACGAGTGATATTTTAGTAGTCTTTTCCAAGACTGCCAAAATATCACTTGAGACAATACCGCGTCTTTGTGTCCCCGCACATAGGCGTTAAAAACACCGCCACAACAAAACGCTAGAAGCGACCGCAAAAAAAAAACTAGAAGCCGCTGCAAAAAACAACTGAAGTGCGATACAGCTTGTGGCCGGAGAAGCTTGAACTGGCTTAAAGCGTTTTTTTGTGGTGGCAGCGCCGCACACAATCCAGAAAAAAGGCTGCCTCGAAAAGAAGCTTGAAGCGGAGTTTTATGGCCCGTGTGCAGGGGACGGTAAGACAGTGGCAAGAACTAACCAACTCAAAAAATACTGGCCATAGCATTAGATAAGAAATCTCAAACCGATACCATCAGTGCATTCTATACTGGACGACCTACCGATTCGGAAGGCACAGCAGGACATTTATTGATTAGTATACAGAAACGTGCAATGGCGTACCCAGGGGTAGGGTGACTTACTCTGCTAAGATCAGCTAAAAATTTACATTTAAATCGTAAAAAATAATAATTCAAAACCAAACAATGACGACACTCGAGTGTATAATTTTTTTAACAGCCAAACAAAACTTATCAGATGGGTGCACCCGTTTTCATGCTTGTTTTTATTTTACAAATAAAAAACGAGAGATTTAGATTTAACATCATCCAAACAAAATTTATTCGTACTGCCCTTTTTTTAGGCGGATATCGCCTTTAGATGGACACCCTCTCGGTGTGTCAGACTTTTGCTGATTAAATTCCACTACTGTTTCTTTTTCGCCTTTGTTCCAAGGTCAGGGGTTCTGGAGTTCTCTTTCCCAACACCCATTGCCTCAGTAGGCTTCAACCCTTCTGGGCAGTTTTCCTGATATCTACTAAATCATGCATAGAACACTACGCACTCGGCCCTGACGTATACTGGACGGTCGGACGGCGAGCTATTCGTACTGCCCTGATACCCCAACAGATTAAGCCGAGTTTCCATACTTTTGACCACCCCTTAGCCGCTGGGAACGTTCATGGAAGCGTTTCAAAGAACATTCTAGAACTATGCTCACAACAACTAATGTCATCTCACGCTTGCACTTTCATTCAATTTCGTGATAACTTGTAACATACCTACTTTCGACGAACCTTAGCAAAAAACTTTATAAATTACTTCACATCTAAATAAATTGGTGTAATTTACAGTATAGTTTTATTTGATTTCTAAAGTGCGAGTACCTACCAACACGAGACTTACAAATTGTGTTTTTTTTTATACAGAACCGTCTTTTATAGACCAGGCTGGTGTGCGAGATTTTTCATTCCGGAAACATTCTAATCTTAATGAACTCACTTAATATTTATTGTAATAATAATATTGCGAATTCAATAAAAAAGTTGTTATAATGTTAATTTTGGAAATCGGTATCAAAAAACGAAAAATAGCAGTGTTTCGTTTTTTTACTTTTATTTTTTCGAAATTAAAGTTATTTTACAATTTATTGTGGTTTCATTTAGAAAATGGCTATATATTTTTTTGTAATTTTTTTTTATTATTATTTTCGAGAGAGAGAGAAAAGAGAATTTATTTATTTGAGCTTAGATTCATAAAGTTCAAATAAATAAAATCTCAAATCGGGATTTTACGAAAGAGTTACCATGGTCCTGGATGAAAAACAAAAGTAACCGAAGGAATACAGGCAGTTTTAGTCAGTAAAAGTTTGACACTTTATCTCGCTTTACCCAGAGAGGGAGGAGTTGTTATTTCCCACTGGAAAAAAAATTACGTCCTAAAATAAACTGTTCCAAGACTTAAGAAAAAAAGGTGCGATATATGTATTGGTTCATATAGAAAAGAAAATTATGAAAAGCACATAAATTGCTACGACAACTTGAGAAAAAAAAAATTTTTACAAAAAAAAATTAAACCAACTTCAAAAAGTACAAAACAACTTTAATTTCGGAAGTCGGTGTTTCTGTAATAGATACCCAATCTTGTCTCTTCGTTATTTAACACCGACTTCCAAAATTAAAGTTATTTTGTACTTTTTGAAGTCGGTTTAATTTTTTTTGTAAAAAGTTTTTTATTTTTCACTTTTTAGTTATGGTAGCACCACTAAAAAATACCTACCCTTCAGCTAAACATAAATTACCTTATAGCCAGAATGCATCTCATAACTATTCTTATAATCCCAAATACGGTTATATTACATGAATTTACCCCCTCCCCCTTTCCCCTCCCCCTTTTCTTTCAGTCAGTCATCGACTACACGAACAAAGCAATTTTACTTGTTACGACAATTCTGCTATGATTCTATGAGGAGTTCTGTTCCATATCTTCGAAGTTCATGATCAGATCATAACAATATTTCTATGGGACCAACTTGGAAGTATAACCTTTCAACCAAAAAAAACATTTTCAAAATCGGTCCACAATTGAACGAAATATCGGTGAACATACAGACAAAAAAAAAACATACATTCAGCCGAACATAGAACCTCCTCCTTTTCGAAGTCGGTTAAAAATAAAGCTAGCTTCAGTTGTTTCAGTTCGTCATTTAAATAAGATTGACTAGACACACCGATTTCCAACGTTCGGAATTGGAACACAATTAAAAGGACAAATCGTGACGCATTATAAGGTATAGTTAAGAATATCTGTGGCGGCTCGGAGCCGTCGCGTCGTGTGGAGCATTCGATTGCGTAACGCGATCATGCGCCGACGAGCCACGACGACGGCGCTCATGCGCTCATGCCCAGCATCCACACAGCTATTTCTATTCACGGTTCCTAACAATACACATTAAGCCAAACACAAACAAGTAATGATGGTGCATTCTGCCTTTTGAATTGGAGCACACCATGTCCTCCAATGTAGATACCAATTAGCTTCGCTGTGTGGATTTCAGCATGATAATTTAGAGGACAAAATGACCCCCAATCTGACGCGCAACGCTCAGTCTTATGATGCTGCAACGTTGCCTATTGTCCCGTAACTTGCCAATATTTTACAACGCATTCACGTGACGCGTAACATGTTGTCGAACAATTTGATAGCGTTGCGCGTCATGTTTGGGGACATCTTGTCCTCCAATGTACCTGAACTTTAATGAACACATATCCATACGATGCATGGATTATGTGCAAAATGGCATGACGAGAAAGAAGGTGACGATTGAGATTGTGGCAAATGTATGGATCAAAAAAAACTTGGTGCACCGTCCCCAAATTAATTAGGGACAGCAGTAGGGGCATGATATTATAATACTAAGATCAGTAGTTATAAGTGTGATAGTAGGAAATTATTAGGCCTCTTGGACCTTGATCTTATGCTTCCTATTCACAACTGCAGGTATATCACAGCGACCTATTCCTAAATAATTGAAAATATTAAAAATTGGCTTCTGCCAGGTGGCGCACCCGCGTCCGTATGTCCCTCAGTGATAAAGCTACATTCTATTGGACAAAGAATTGTTGAAATCGGTCCAGTAGTTTTTGAGTTTCTAACATAATTTTTTTCTCTTTATAGTATACTATAGATAGTGAGTATAGATTTACATCTTTTTGGTTCTGACACGCTCAGCGTAATTGTATTGTAAAATTCTATACTCTGCTTCTTTCTTTCTTTTTTATTTTGTTGTTGCTGTTGTGTTGTTTGTGTCAAATAAAATATTATTGAATTCTACTCTTATCATAACCTCAAAAAGTGGAAAACACATCTATGTCATCTTTTCAGAACCATTTTATTTTAAAAGTTACCGTTTATAATAAAACAGTTCTAAATGGATGAACTGTAATTCCCATAAAGATAGACTCTATCTGATACTTAATCTAACGAAGTTTATGTATATTGTGACAATCTCCGGAACATTGAGGTATGTACAAAATGTCTGTATGTGAATATCTTCTCTCGCATAATCTCTGGGGCAAAAGCGAAGTGATTCTACCTGAAGACCCGTAAAGTAATAACGTGTTTTGGTTTAAAGAGCCCAAAGGTGCATGAGTCAGTCTGATAGCCCTGTGACCTTAGGCGCAATAGCGACCAGATTTCCTATCTTTACCATAGACATAAATAGATGGAAATGATAGCGATATGCACTTACTATGATTTTCCCTTAGAGCAAAAATTAAGCGATATCGGTGTACTTGTGCATATGATTTTCAAATATCTTAAGTATATTTGCGAATATTAGCAACCTGAATTTTAGTCAATTATGTCACTAATCAACTCAAATAAAGAGAGTCCTTTGTCTATTTGTCAAACTTTATAGAAAATAGAAAGAGTCAAGTAGACGTTTATAAACTTTAAGATAAAGATTTCCTGGTCGGGGTCGCGGCAGACCAAGAAGAAGACGGCGGGACGACTTGGATGTCTTCCTTGGGAATTGAAAAGAAGTGGCTCAAAACCGGGAACATTGGAAGGAGTGGAGGGAGGCCTTTGCTCAGCAGTGGGACAATATGGGCTAGATATGATAATAATAATAATAAAGATTTCCTGAAGGCGGATAATCTGTTTTGCAGCTTACTGTAAGATGAAGCTGCACGTAGTGATGTCACGAACTCCACAACGCCATTCGAGTTCGTCTGAAGGCAGTGCTGCGACTTGCGAACAATACACGCTCCCCTTGCCGGCGAGCTAACAAGCTCCATCACCTTCATGCCATCTCATTGTACTATCGCTACGGGCTAATTCGTACTGTGACGTTATATCCTTTGTCCAATTCAATACTACTCTCAAGGTAACGCAGCCCGCTATAAAATACTCACTTAAGACAATAAAACACTTATCGTGGAGATAACGTTAAATGCTTTAATAACTGCAGATCGGCTAACAGGAATATTATGGTTGTTATATCAAGAAATTGGAATAACGGTATTATTTTGAAAAATTTGGCCACTGACTGTAATATTTTTGCACAAAAAAATTCAATATAAAAATTTTGAAAATGTAAGCAGTTATTTGTTCTGTTGTAATCAATGTTAACATTGTAAAGAAGCCACTTAAAATACAGTTAAATATTTAACTTGACAACAGTTCAATATTGAATTGGCTTGCGTAGTCTGCAAACAATATAACTAAATGTACAAGAAGTAGTTTAGTATAATCTGTAGCAATAACCCATAAAGTTAATTCTGAACCGGATATAAGACCACAGTACATATAAACGCGAGTACTTGCCACAGACCCCGGTTTTACAAGACAACAAGTTTTTCTTCCGTTCATACTCGACTTGTAATTTAGCTTAAACGTTTTTATTAGTCTCGACATGTAATTTGAGTGACACAGAATCAGATCAACGTTAAGTCAGACCGACAGAGTCGAAATGCACCATTTTGTATGTAATTGAATAGAAGAAATACCAATTAGAATCTTATTATAGCGCATAAGTCTTGTATATAATAACTGAAGGAAGTACCAGTGCCTCGCCATTGTACCGATAGACTTGACTTTTTGTTACTATCTTGGTGAACAATAAAGTTTATTTTATTCTATTCATTTCTAATTACCTTTTATTCGTATCAAATCTTTAACATAATGATCAGACCAAATTAAAATTCTTGGCCCTGTTGGCCCCGCAGAAGAAAGAAATTAACATAATTTCCCAAAACAATGCCACGTGTTCCGTATTTTTATTATCTTCATTCTGTGGCTTTTACTATTCGTTTATAGAGATTTCTTAGTTTTATTTATATTAGAGCCATCTACCACAGTTGACCTAACCGCTGTAACGGACAGTAAGCAGCGTTACATTTCCATGTATAATCGACAGTTATTTTAGCAATTTTCCTTATTGTAATAACTATCAGACAGTCTTTATTTGACTTCTCTCACGAAATCTATGCATGTGTCCGTTACCTACATTCTGTATGGTCAATCGTGAGAAAAATATAGAGAAAATTTATCGTATACTCGTAGATACACTGTATGTAATATTGTATGTATGTAGTGCGCAATGTTCGCACGAGTTCAATAGGTGCTACTGCGCGTTGAAGTCTTTTGAACAGAACATGACACGGCGCTCGACACAATGCGATCCTGGCTATATTTTGTGATGATACGCGCTTAAACGTTAAGTATAGTAACAAAATATACAAGTAGTAGTGTTAGTAAATAACTTCGCTTCAAACTAAGTATGTATGTACAGCATGCAACTAAAGGCGAATACGTCAGTGCTGTTGGTAACGTGGCTTCTGTTTCTTTCAACGTTTCTTTGAATCTATCCAATTTAGAATTTTCATATCATTAAACCGCACTCAAATACCGCATTCACACATTATATTCTTATTATGGCAAGCTCCAGACGTAATAATCAATGCAACTTATAAGGTAAACTATACAACAATTGCCTCACCGCCCACGTATATACTCTCCGACTGTTTCATTAAATAATAACAGACTTTTTACTTCATCCGCGTTCATAAATGTCAATATTATTATCAACCAAATGATAATTTCTTCATCCGTGCAAACATTAATTTAGCAATAAGTTATCGCAACATTTATACTGGTTTAATGAAAACTTACATTTTACAATAATTAAATATTAAAACCTTGTTTTCGTAAATTCAAATAAACTTGCTTTCGTATTAGACGTTGGATTAAGTTGTAAAGTAATAACAAAGTGTAACAAACAGATAAACTGCAAAACTCACCTTAGCCTGTGATGAAGCGATCCAATAAATATTCTGAAATCGGATTAACACTCCAGTGAAATAAGCACGAGTCGTAGCACTTAGTCTGTAGTTAGTTGACGCGTCAAGGGTCGTGTTTGCGCGGGGGCGCGGGGGCGAGGGCACAGGGTGGCAGTCCAGGGTGCTGCGGAGAGCTTCGGGGTGCCGGCGGCGCGCGGGTGGCGGTCCAGCGTCCGGCCGCACTACGCGCCTCGCAACGGTAAACTGGCTGGCAGCGCCGACACAGCCTCTCCCTCGCTTGTATGAGTGCCTCCAACCTCCCTCCCGAACAAATAGTACCGTACGCCGCGCTTGTGTCTCGCTAACATTTATTATACTTTTATTGGTGTTCGCGTGCAGTGCGCGTGTGTGCGCGCCGCCCGACGTCCCGACGTACGTGACGCGGCGCTGTGTGGGTGTTGGAGTAGGTAAAGTAACTACCTATGCGTGCTTTGATCTTACGATTCGGTATGCACGGCCGCGCGGGCGCACGTACCACCGCGGCTATACTTTACTTCTATAATATCTAGTCAATAATTTTAGTTTGGGTTTGTGCAACACCACACGTCGTGTCGAGCCAACTATCTAGGCTAGTAACCGGTATACACAACCATAAGTATCTTCACTTAAGAAATACTTATTTTTACGTAATCATAATGAACCCATAAACTATCAATAAAACCGCAATATCTTTAATTATACGTTCGCATCAAAACTTCAACAGGTCATGGAAAAAAACAACCACAGTCTGCAAATCTTTTTGGTTTGACTAACAATGAAACTAGTGGAAACCTGCCAGGGTTTAATTCATGAATCCCCAAGCGACACCCGGTGGCCGCGCATCTATTGTCTTACTATTGTGTCTCTAATTGACGGTATCTGAAGGGTTAATAGCCGGGCCAAGCAAACTGATGATGAATTTCCACATTAGGCGAGGAAAGCCTCAGTAGGAACCCACTATTTTGTAAGAGATAGAACTACTTAGTCATAATAGGCAAATGATGAATCATACTTGACTGTTGGTCAGATTCCCCCAGCTTTTTTAGGGAACACTGTCATGTTACTATGTTCTAAGTGTGTAGCATATTAGGTATATAAATATTTTATACAAAATAGACTTGATATGAATGTGGTTATTACATTGACGGATGATCTACGTACATTTTTTTCTTGTAAGACTCCTAGCGATCAGCTAAATGGTTCGTCCACCCCATGATCCCGACTCAGATGGGAAGTGCGAGGCTTAGATAAGCTGATACGTACTCTATAGAAACGCTACATATCATTTGAACCTGCCAGGGCTGCGGGATTATTTGAAAGAGTCACTGTGGCCCTGAAACGCAAAGAGCAACTGAAGAATACAGTCGCTCTACCCAGAGCATAGGGCCATGGGTTGAGCATAGTCTAGAGCAGAGAGAATGGGGCCATGGGTTGGCTTCCGAAAGAAAAACCCGAGGTCCTGGAAGAAAAGGCAAAGAAAGAAAATAGAAGTGAGTTTCAGTCAGGAAAATTCTGACACACCCAGCAGGGAGGGTGTGACAGACTAAAAAAAACCTAGAGCAAGAAAGCTTCTTTGCTGCTTTATCACAATATGACCCTCAAAAAAAAAAAGATAATATTTCAAATAATACACAGACACCTGAAATAAAAAACACAAGTAGGTCTAGATATTTGCTTACTTCGCGGCACGAATAAATGCCAAGTACCTTGCAACGTGATATTTAAAATCACTCGACCTAATCTAGCGTTCAAACGCCGCCTACTAGAATGTTTTATCTTTTTATGGATATGGTGTTATACTTATTGTATGTCATTCATGCCAGCATTGCCAAAAAAAATGTACCAGCAGAGCTGTAAATCCTCGATTTGAAAGATAACATTAGCGAGATGATGGATATTAGGTATGATTGAGATTAAGTGTAATCGTGAAGCGTGAGGAAAAGAAGCGGAGAAAACATACGTGCCTGCCTCAATTTAGGTCAAGCTTTACCTGGTAAGATAGTTCAACCTTACTACCTGTCTACGCAGTCAGCGCATTAAAAAGAGTCTACTATTATTGATTTTATTAAAATTTTAAATTGCACGGTTTTTTTTATGGTGAAGAATATCATCCAATGACAACCCCCGCTCTTGGGTGGAGCGGGAGAGAACCCACCCCGTTCCTTCTAGCCTTCTTACCGGGGCTCGAACTCCCTTTCGGATAACCCTGGCCCCAGTAGGCTTCGTCCCGGCTGAGCCCCTGCTGTTGCTTTACGCGCCTCATGGAGCTGACAACTCCTTGAGGCGCGTAAATTGCACGGCTAATAGTCATCATTGACTTTGATTATTGAATATAACAATCAAGCGCACAGGCAGGCCCTGGTTTTTTTTTACGGTGGGTAAAAATCATCCAATGACAACCCCCTGCTCTTGGGTGAAGCGGGAGATAGTGTCAGACTCTTACTGACTAAAAATCCACCCCGTTCCTTCTAGCGTCTTCATACCGGAGCCCTGGGTGCCAGTTTGATTATTTTCAGGAAGGTACTACGTCAATTTCACGTCACTTATTTAATTACCAATACTATTGAAAGTATACAACCCATACTAGTGGATGGAGAAGGGAAGGGACGCCAAAGTAATAATAGATGGATTGTTTGAGAAGTGATATGAAAGAAAAGGGAGTTAGTGATAGCGTGACGGATAATAGAACAGATGGAAGAAAAAAACGTGTTGTACCGACCCCAAATAACACGGGACAAAGGCAGGAAGATGATGATGACCATTGAAGGTCTTCTTTAATATATGATGAACTAATAAGTGATGATGCTGGCGATTTGATAGTAGATAATAGTTATTAAGAAAATGTCAGCACCTCGCCTCGGTTAGATCGAATTCTCAACAAAATCTAACCCTAAGTGGTGACACAAAAAAATCTTCTATTCGACTCAAAAGTACCGAGCCATTAAAGAACACGAACCATTAATTCGAAGATCGAAAAGCACCTCTCGAAAACAATAGATTTTTCTTTTGGTTATTTCGAAGGGTTCTTTACACATGAGTCAAAGAGCAAACTTGTCGAGTGAAAAAATGTCTGAATATAATAAGAATGCAATTCCGACCCAAGCATGCTCGAAAATGGCAAAAAGTTAGATTCCCTTTGGATAATTCAAGCAGAAATAAGACTTAGTCGTCTCAAGCACTTTTCTATTCAAATTTTTATTTTTCTGTAGCTTTTTTAGCTATAAAGAAGAAAAGACTTGAATAGGAAACTCTTTAAAAAAATGTAGGTCCTACAACACAAGAGCAACTGGTTAATATCTGCAAGTACCGGTAGGATTAAGAAAACTTCTTTCACTAATTAGAACTTATGCCGAGTTAAATAGGCTACATTTGTCCTGGAAAATATACAATTTCCGTAGATTATGCCACGGAAACGAAGCTGTTGGCCACCTGACTTATCCACATCTGTAGTCTATATTTACAGATACTATCATGACCTTCTATACATACTCGTATACATGGCAACTACGTAGTTGCACCGAGAAAAAGTAGTCAACCTATATTTTTTCACCTCCTTGGGACACATTCGTTCAGCTAATGCTCGACTTTCATAAATAACAAATCAGGATACTTAATATATTTTGTTTTGATTTTTATTTTTTAACAACATTAATTGGCACGAGATTTATTGAAAAAAATAAAAGTTTTATTTTTGTAAAACCAATTTTTTCTTAAATAAATACTTATATTGAAGTGTAGCGACATCTATTGCGTCCCATAGAAATTAAAATTCAATATCCTTAATCGCAATATTGGAGTTTTCAGCGTTATTAGAACATGTAATTAACTGCCGGGCAGTTGCCCGGATCAGATAGACCAACTTTCTTGTCAAAGGATCTTCCCTTTCGAACTTAGGTATGCGGGACTTTACACTCTGGTGACCCTCCACTAGGTATAAACTTCGTAACGTCATCATCACTTCCCCAAACTTTTGAGAAGCGATCAATACAGCCAACACCCATGGCTTTAAAGAGTATTCTGACCACCAGTATGCCCTCCTGGTCATACCTGGCCATCACCCTCAGCCTCATCAGTAAGTGTGGCTAAGCATATTGCACCTTCGGCCAGTTTCATGAAGGGCCATGAAGAACCTCTCCTGGTACGATGCCAGCAAAGCCGTCATCGTACCGACAGCACTATTCTGACTCACTGGAGCCTGCAGCATCATCCATCACTGAGACATCAGCACCCCGACTCACTGGGGCATCACTTCGACTACCTGGTACGTGATCAGCCCGACTCACTAGGGCAACGTCTCGACTCACCGGGACATCATCACCCCCACTCAATGGGATAGCATAGGCCCGATTCGACTCCTTGTAACAGTACCACCCCGACTCACTGGGATATCACCGCACACAGTTCTGACTCACCAAAAATTATGTGGCACTTCACTGGAACCAATCTTCTTCTGGCCTGGCACGCATCACGACACAACAAAAAATCTATTGATCTCAAAGCACCGGGGAGGGCAGTGATGTAAGGCCGCTACGTAAATGTCGGAGAAGTGGAAACGCTCGTAAAACGCCAATGGAATAGCGGCCTAACGACCTCTATGAAGCCACATAGAAACTAAAATTCCAAATCCTGCATCACGGTACGAGTATAACAGTTTCCGAACATTTACCAAAGCCCGAAATCAACTATCGGGCAGTTGCCTGGACCAGATGCTACACTCGTCTGTTTGGAGGATCCTCCCTTTTTTACGAAGGTTTGCGGGACAAACGAACTCTGTTCCGCATACAAAAGTATTTATTCGATACCTATTTACAATATTACAAAAATGTAATTTTTCAAATTTTTGTGTCAATCTCTTTGTTTCAGCTAATCTCCGAAACGGCTGAGCCTTTCAAAATCTGAAAGAATCTTCAGTGATAGATAGCTGATGTTAAATTTTCCCGCTGGAACCCGATTTCAAACTACGAGATACGTCGACCTTTGAAACTGTTGAGCATTTGTCGGGACTTTCATTGGGCTATGAAAGATTATGCTGATGTTATAAAGAGTAAATTAGGTATGTATGCTAACTTTTATTTTCCCGCAAGAACGGGATTTAATTCCCGGGGAAATGGATAACATTTGATTTACACGATTGCCCCAAAAAAGGAGAGTAATATTCTTACACTCCACGTAGACTAAATCGCGGACATCAGCTAACAACATAACAAAGCTGAAGAGTTTGCTTTTATAAATGTATGGACATTGGACGGTACCTATTTCGTAAAACTACTGAAACAGAATAGAATAAACTTTATTGTACACCAAAAAATAACACAGCTTATACTCGTACATAAAATTAATAATACAAGGGTTAATAATCGGAGAATCGCCAAACTTAAGTGGCAATAGACAGGGCAAATTGCACGCAGAACAGATGGTCGATGCGGACGAAAGGTTCTGGAGTGGCAACTCGTACCCGAATACGCAGCGTTGGAAGGCCTCCCACAAGGCGGACCGATGACCTGGTCAGGGTTATGGGAATCCGTTAGATGCGTGACGCACAGGACCGGTCGTTGTGGCGAGGCTTGAGAGAAGCCTATGTCCAACAGTGGACGTCTTTCGGCTGATATGATGGTGATGATGGTGATGATTTTTAATAATAGGATGCGACTGATCCTAGCGACTTCATACTAAAGCGTTAGCTTTACATCTCTTTTGCTTCATAACTTTGCTTCTCCTTTTACCTGCGCAGATTATGCGTGAGTTTCTTGTATAAAAATGTATTACTATAATACACCTGCAAAGCAAAAGTACCTACTACTTCTTCTTTACACCTTAAAAATTGTTTTAATCACATTTTTGTCCATAGGTACTCAAACCTCCTCGACCTCCTTCTTATCCTATACCTACTTATCTCACTTTCAGTAACGGTGTTCATCACAAATTGGGACTCTGAGTTCTTCTAACAATTTCCTGCGGTTTTGTCTTTCTCATACTTCTGAATTTTTTACTTCTTCCTTTTTATATCTGTCGTAGGTTTTTCATCAAACTAGGTTTTTGATCAAAACCTAGGTTTTTAAGACTTTGACATAAGTACTTAATAGTTACTTCTACAAAGTTAGTTGTATCTTTTTATGAAAGGGCAAAATACCTCCTCTTTTTTTAGAACAACGGTCGGTTAAAACTTATGAACTTCTGTCATAAGACATCGCCAAAGTAATATGAAACTGTTCCAACAGATGGCACTATAATTGAAACTAAGTGTGAAAAAGAAATTGCTTATAAGTATCTTATTTATGTTTTATATTATTGTTTACACAACACATCCCACCAAACTCCGTTGAACATTTCAATAGTATTAAATTCACTGCTTTTAAATAATTATTCATGGCAACTACAACTTAGCAATTATTTCTGTTTTATCTGTCTATACTTTTTTATTAATCTGGCATCCCTGCCGGGTGTGTGAGCGACGTACGAATTGTGTATCTGTAATTTACTTAATTTTAAGTGTAAACAATGAGTTTAATAAATCGTTTAGTCGTGCGATATTGAAAATTACCGTAATCTCATTGCCAATGTCGTAATTTAGGTGTTTTATACGCTTTTTATATTGATGTGAGGTTCTCGTCGCTTTGTCTTCGTGTGTGACAATATACTCAAAATGGCGCATCAACTCGCACCGTCTGTAAATTGTTCATTGGACGACATTGACCTCAGCGCACTAAAGGTAAACTATTAAAGTAAACTAATATTATTATTTATACATCCTGAATATCCAGAAGGCAGGGGCTCCCTTAACTTCCAGAAAAAAAGTAATCAAAGGGCAATGATCTCACAGGGCGTGAATCATAAGTGAAGGTTTACTTGAAATGGCATAATAATCTTTTTATGCTATTTCATTTAATTTATGTGTCATTTCAGGATCCTGCTGGAATATTCGAACTTATAGAAGTGGTCGGAAATGGCACCTATGGACAAGTATACAAGGTATGTACTAGATTAAAAACAGGAGCTCAATAATAAACTAGCTGTACATATATCTACATCTATCATTAATTAAATTGATTACTTTTATTGGATCTCTTCACGGCCTACTGAGAAGCTGTAGTACATGACATGGTGCTGGTAAAAATTAACTTAATAGGCTCCAATGAAAGCATTACAATTAAAGAGCACTGTCTATTAATGTCAATGAACTTCATTAGTTCCCATCAGTGGACTTTCAATAGACCACTACATTTTAGAGTGTAAGAAAATGTTGAGTTGCTTATATTAGATACTGTTTTCAACTAAAGTAAATAATATTGAAAAGCCTAAATTGTTGATGTGAAGAAAATGAAATGATTTTGAATAAAGACTCAACTAATATAATGATAACACACTCGTCTATGTGGGTCAGAGGGTCATCTCAGTATTTAAAATTTATTATAATGTATTATTTTTCTCCATAAAATGTATATTGATTTACATTCTCATGTTCTACACTTGATATGACCTAAATAATAGTTAAGTAAAAATTACCTAAACTTTTATTAAAATTGTACATTATTTTCACCCAATAATAATAGAGAGTTTTAAACACAATAACAAACATTTTAAACTGGAGCCCATAATTACTGTTTCTAAAAATATGTCATCATAACAATTCTACCTGTATTTTTTTGATTTATGTTTAACCCTTCAGATACCGTCAATTAGAGACACAATAGTAAGACAATAGATGCGCGGCCACCGGTGGTCGCTTGGGGATTCATGAATTAAAAAAACATCTATTTAAGCTCAAGAGGCACATTTACAGTCTTATTAACTAATCTGATCTAATCAAGACAGTAAGTCATGTTGTACTGGCGTAAGATTAGATTATCATAATGTTTATCAGCCCTAAAACAGTACTGAAAAACATGAGTGCAGTAATTACAGTGGCCAACAAAGCTTTGTAACGAGGACAACCTACCCTCATTACAAATCCATATTTATTTTGTTATTTATCAATTGCTTGCTATACTTACAGTATGCACTGAAGTGTGTAGCAAGCTAACATTCTACGAACTAAAAAATTGAATGACTAGGTTTAGTTATGATTAGGTCACTATGGTTATGGTTTGGGTGACTTTAACAACTAGAATTTACCTTATTCTGGGTGTAACTTAACCTTTCAATCGTGTCAATTAGAAACACAATAGAAAGACAATGACAATGTGAACGCCGGCATTTGCTTGGGGTTTAATTAACCCTTCAGATACCGTCAATTAGAGACACAATAGTAAGACAATAGATCCGCGCGGCCACCGGTGGTCGCTTGGGGATTCATGAATTAATCAATACAAATATACTTTACTGAAAACCGATTTCGTTTGAGTGCTGTGTTAATCGATTCTCAAATAGCGTCTCAAAAAAGAAATTTAAAACTAATTATTTTGGCTTTCTAAATCTGGAAAGAAACTAAGTTACCCAATATAAATTCAGTATATCCACTTTAAGACCAGTTTTCACTTTAAAGCTCCACTTCAACATCATATTACAATAAAACTAAAATATTTCTAATTTGAATCCCATTATATTTAAACTTTTTCTTTGCATAATCAGAAAAATAATCTTATTACACACAAGTGTTATTTGTTCAATGATTATATCATTGCAGGGGTCTATTTTTCTATTGTACTGACAATATAGTATGGCTATATTTTTAACATACCTCTAAAGACTACTTTCTGTAAAATATCATCATCATGTCAGCCGAAAGACGTCCACTGCTGGACATAGGCCTCCCCCAAGCGTCACCACAACGACCGGTCCTGTGCATCACGCATCTATCGGATTCTGTAAAATATAGTAGTTAAAAATTAATAAAGTATACTTTGTTGGTTTTTAGGGTTCCATTCCTAAAGGGTCCTATTACTAAGACTCTGCTGTCCATCCATTTGTCTTTCTGTCCATCTGTCACCAGACTGTATCTCATGAACCATGATAGCTAGATTAGATGTATTTCTGTTGTCACTATAACAAAATAAAATAAATATTTAAGTGGGACTCCCATACAACAAACACGATTTTTTTTGCCGTTTTTTTTTTCTCTAGACGGTCCGGAACCACTCGTACGCGAGTTTTTGGTTTTAAGACTTATTATTATTGAATAAAGTTTATTTTTCTAATAATATAGTGTTATCAGTCATATCGCGTCATTTCCGATACTAATTCGAGGAACTGTAGGATTTCGGTTTGAAACCTTACAATGTACTTGATTACTCATACAATTATTGAGAATACTAAAACTTGGTAAACATTAAAGTGGTGATTTTAAAAAGCAAATAAAAAACAGAATTAGTCAGTATTTTTTATAGTTCATCAAATAATAAATGATAATTTTTTAGGGACGTCACACAAAAACAGGCCAACTTGCTGCCATTAAGGTTATGGATGTCACACAAGATGAGGAGGAAGAGATAAAGCTAGAGATAAATGTGCTAAAAAAGTACTCTAATCACCGCAACATTGCCACATACTATGGAGCTTTTATCAAAAAGAGCCCTCCAGGAAAGGATGACCAACTTTGGCTGGTTATGGAGTACTGCGGAGCTGGTATGTGTTCTGTGTACTTTTTATTACCTATTTATTTTATAGACTAATAAATGATATAAAAAGATAATAAAAATAAATAAATCATATAAAAAATTTATTCAATAAATCATACCCTTATTGCAGAATCCAACTAATTGCAACAAGATTTTTGTATTATTATATTCAATCAAATCTGTGAGCTATTTACTTTTTGCTGAAACTATCTTTGTAAATAAGTGCAATAGATCATAACTGGTTACACCTGTAGATTTATCTCGATGAGACAAATCAATAGATATATTTTTCTTAAATTGTGGAAAATAATTTGCAGATAATGTGTTTGCAATAAGGGTACGATATTATCAAATCGCTATAAACAAGCCTCCATAAATAGATAAAGAAAAATATGTTAAAGAGAAAATACACACAAGCCAATAAATTAATTAGTAACAAGTGAAGTTAGTTATGAATAACTTATTCATAATGATTAAAACCCTCCAAGTGTTGAGTCAACATTTCTGTTTAATAAAAACAGGTAAACACAACTAAAATGTTACAAATTTTCTATTTTCATTTATTACCTGATGTGGCACCAACTCATCCATATTATTTCCTTGCGCTTGCTCATCCAACTTTGTATATAGTGCTCTTAAAAAAACATAAAACTTGACTATAAGAATATAGCCTGGCTGTAATAAAGATTCATATTTAAACATTGCTGTTTTTTTAGGATCTGTGACAGATTTAGTAAAGTCAACCAAGGGGCAATCATTGAAGGAAGAATGGATTTCATACATTTGTAGAGAAATTCTAAGAGGTCTTAGTTATTTACACTCCAATAAAGTCATTCACCGTGACATCAAAGGACAAAATGTCTTACTCACAGACAATGCTGAAGTTAAACTGGGTATGTATTAGAACAAACATGGCTAGATAATATTATTGTAATATTCACATTAACATTTCCTAAGTATGCACATAGAGTAAGTTTAACATTTTACATCTATGTCATGTCAATAAAGTACACTGTAACAAGATAGTGATTCAAATTGCAACATGATGAATAAATTTTCCCTACAATTTATGTTATCAGTGGATTTTGGAGTGTCGGCGCAACTGGATAGGACTATAGGTAGAAGAAACACATTCATTGGTACTCCATATTGGATGGCACCCGAAGTTATTGCGTGCGACGAAAACCCCGATGCAACGTACGATAATCGTTCTGACCTTTGGTCGCTCGGTATTACTGCTCTCGAGATGGCGGAGAGTCAGCCGCCTCTTTGTGATCTTCACCCAATGAGAGCTCTTTTCCTCATCCCAAGGTACTTATAATTTCTCTGACATTTTTTATCAGCACTTTTTGCATCAATAATAAAAACTAAATATTACTTGTTATTCCAGAAACCCGCCGCCTCGTCTTAAGTCAAAGAAATGGGCTAAAAAATTTCATAGTTTCATTGAAACTGTACTTGTAAAAGACTATCATCAAAGGCCGTACACTGAACAGCTTTTGAAACATGCATTTATAAGGTAAGTCATTATTTTAGCACATTCGTTTTAGACACTCCAGATTTTAATACCTACTCATATTTAGGATACTGATCTTGTATTCGTGAAGTAAATAACAATATTTTTTACTTTTGCAGAGACCAACCAACAGAGAGACAGGTGAGGATACAACTCAAGGACCATATAGACAGGTGTAAGAAGCGTAAGCAAGACAACTCTGTACGCGAGGACTATAAGTACTCCGGATCGGAAGGAGAGGAAGAAGAAAACGCAGTCGCCGGCGAGCCGTCCTCCATCGTACACAACGCGGCCGCGCACCAGGGCGGTGACACTCTGCGTCGGAACTTCCAACAAATCCAGGAAGGACCAAGGTTAGCCATCGCTCTGTCAGATTAATATGCCTATTAACTTCTGTCACTTAACACTTGTGTAATTAACCAGACCAGCCGAAGCGCCTCAACCGCAGCCGCCCCCGAAACGTAACAGCAAGCGTGAGGAACGTGAGGAAATTCCAGGTAACATAACTATCTAACTAGTATTATGAGACATTTTGCAATAACTATGTGATATTGATTAACACTGCCCTGTTTGTTGGTACTGCAGAGCCTGGCCCGCCGGCAAGGCCTTCTATTCCACAAAGACTGATCGTTGTACCAGATCCTCAGGCACAACAGCCTAATAGATATAGGTAAATATTGTCTATGTATAATGTAATTGTCTTGTTTTGTCACTGATATTAATTTTATCTGATAGAATATTTTACGCTACAAATAAATTTGTGCTTTGGGCGGAGGTTAATGAGAGTGGTAATTGCAGGCCTCTACCGCCAACACCAAAGTCGTCGGGCTCGTCGAACAGCTCGGGCTCCAACAACGGCACGCCGCCGGCCAGCGGCCCGCAGCCTCCGCAGCGCAGCTCAAATCACATGTTCAAACCCATGGTACGTGTTAGTTCCCACCGTTATTATTATACTCTGAAAAATATGCGATGATACACATCACAATGGCAGCTAGGCCCGATTTATGAGGTCGTGTCTAAATCTTTAATACTTCACACCAATATATACAATGTGTAACGTTAAATGCATAAAACCTCAGACACCCCAAATGACTGTTAATTCAATTGATCTAATTATGTAAGAAAAAAAAACATAAAAAAATAAATAAAAGGCTTCAGTTTTAGTTTGTTTTAAAATTCATAACTGAATTGAAAAAAGAACTTTTATTATTCCGTGTATGAGAAAATTTGATTTGATTACACCTATTCATAAATAGACGACAGGTCGATGTTTTTAATTTTTTTGAAAAATGTAACCTATATTAAAAATTGATTTTGCTCGTTATTCTGATCCAACTAATTTCAGGTTTTGCGCATTTAACGTTACACTTATGCAATATTAATTACAAATATGCAATAGTCAATTCATATATTATAGAATTGAATCGAAATTCTACATAAAAATCGTTTTAAAAAACCCAGTGTTGCCAAACACTGTTCTGAAGAATGTTCATGATGGTAGTCACTTGTATCACGCTATATTTTACTAAGTATAGTAACAACTTGGTTGTATGTATACTGCTAAATTATCTTATTGTATGTATTTCTTTGTTACTTTAATTTTATTAGCTTTTTGTTTTTATTTTCATGTCACGCTGTTAACTTTCTTTGCACATCCGATTTATACTGCAACTGCAGATACCACCGAGAAGGCCAGAGGTAGGTTGTTTAAGTTGCGTTTGTTATTGAGATAAATGTATCGCTACGATATTTTATTGTTAAAAGTTGTTTCATGCAACGTTTACAACTCGGCAGGACTTGGACAAGTTGGCTGCCCAGCTGAATGAGCTCGGCGTCGTGTCTGGTAACGAGCCTCCTAACAGGCCGCCTCGTGCGCCCACTAATGGTCAAGGTACTTACTTTGCTTTGCAAACTTCAGTTTTTATAATAATTTCACAATTAAATCATTCATGTTTACGGTACCTGATCGGAGCTTGGTAACGCAACTACGCCGCGACTCGTAACTCGTAAAGTAAACTTGGAAATAAAACCCAATGAGTAACCCAACGATAAATTGTCATGCAGGACCACCTGTGGAAAGAAACCAACCAGAACCGGCGTTTGAGGACTCCGATAGCGATTCTGACGCCGAAGAGAGTGGTGGACGAGTTCGCAATGATGGCACCTTATTGGCTAGCGACCCGCCCAAACCTCTGTAAGTAACGATATCAACTCACGTACGCTATACTCCTTTGACATGATCATTTCACGTGCATATTATTCATGCTCATTTTACAAAAGTGCAACTAACCATGATTTATTTTATTTTAATTTTGTTTGCATCTATTATTTTTGGACCATATTTTTGTTCGCCCTCCCCATCCCGTTCGGTTGTGTTTGCCTGTCAGTCCCGAGTTCTGTTACAGGCCAGGTCTGAGCGCGGTGGCGGAGGACGGCGGCGGGGCCGGCGGCGCGCCCACGCGGCCGCTCCCGCCCACGCCCGACGACGACGACACGCACGCCGACCGCACGCTCGTCATGAAGCGGGTGAGTACTGACTCCTACCTACCATCACACGGTATTCCGCTCAATGCTAACACAGACGCCATTCGACCATTATTATTCTCCTGCATTCCATAGTGTTATAGAAACATGAAACTGAATCCATGGCCCCTTTTGACTACGTCCACAAGAGCAAAACTTAGTCAGTGCTTAAATTATCTAATATGCATACATGGCCTATTGATTACTCTTGCTAAATCTTAACATATTAATTTTATCACCACATCTGTTTTCACGGATCAATACGCCAGGTGAAATGAAATAGAAGTTACGATAGACTTTTTTTCGAAACATAAGATTATAAAAATCAATAAAATTACTGAACTTATTTTTCGAAAATTCACTTAATCATTGAGCGACTATTTCATTACAAGTGGTCGTATTCGTGTGGTATTTGTGCTATATTGTGTGTGGCTTTATCAAATAGCAACTGACCGAATGGGGCCCCATGTGAAACAAATGGACTGTGTTTTTATTTGGATTTTTATTATGAATGGTTTTCACGCCAAAGTAAGATCAGTGAGCATAAAGTATTGCTAATTCGTTTTTTATTTGTATGTTTCTTGGTTCTTATCATTTATATGTACTTTTTGTATCGGACATGTTTGACAAACATCAGAGAGAAAATACCGAAAACAATAAAAGGCAGTCTGATGTCGATGAAGCAGTATTACTCAAGGATTGGGATTTCGCCCGATTTTTCCCTTCGAAGAGTTCAGAAAAAGAAGAAAAGCATGATACACCAAAAGATTCCGAGCAGAAACGAGCTCAAGTGCAACGTCAATCACGGTTAGAAATGGAAGATGCGTGGTCTAAATATAAAGCTATAGCCACTCCTCCTTCTCGACATAAACAGCTATTCCAAAAACCCACCGAAAAATCGACGCAAGACAAATTAGCCGACATTCTGAAGCACAAAAAAGAATCGGATTCAGACGTCAACTCTCCGAACCGCTTTTTCCGTGGCTTCAGAAGAGAAAACTCCGACCTGTTCCCGCTCCCTAGCACACGTCACTCCGCCATATACTTTCCGAAACATGAAAGCCCGGCAGGAGCGACCAAACAACTACGATCCAGTGGAATTTTTAACAATTCGCGCAAACAAGTTATGAAATCTTCGGCTGGAGAACCTATTTTAACAGATTTTATAAAAACTAATGATAGTTTAAAAATGTCAGCACAAGGTGATGCCAGAAAAAGCGAAAAGAAAAGAACCCCCGATCGAAAAATTGCAGCCAGCAATCCTATCGATGCACTCAAAAATGTAGCTGCACTTATCAGACAAGATAATGAAAGCAACGGGCCCAGCCGACAGAGCAGCGTAAACAGTGATTCTCCAGCAACAAGCATCTGCTTCTCGAGTAGCACATCTTTTGAAAAGGCGTTAACGCCCGACCTAACAGCGAATACCCACGAAAATAAATCAAGTGGGGATAACGTAAATGAAGTGGTGAAACCACGCAGAGAAAAGACTGAATCTGATATAGTTTTCCGGAGAAATTCTCAATATAACCGGCATTCAGAGCTTTTGGCAAGTTGTGGGCAGGAAGCGGTACTCGCTCAGGATCAGGTAAATTGCTCCCTGCTCAGGATAGTTTGATTAATAATTTTATACTTACATTTGGTATGAGGGTTTGGTTTTCTAACATGGTTTTCACTAACATCTACTTATAATTTAATATGAACGCTTTATAAAAGAAATGTATGTTTTGTATTTAGTTTGTAGTGGTTTTGGTTCATATAATAACAATTACTTAAATGTATGGGAATGGTGTACGGCTCTTGTTTGTCATACTGCATACTAAAATATCTACTTGGTCTATTTATCACATAAGGTGAACATTGGTTTTAGATATTGCTCACACGTCTTACATTTTGGCGTGATAATTCTCTTCTAGTTATTAGAATTATTTATATCTTAGTTCAGGTCTGTTTGGGAAGACAAAAGGTACAAATAGGTAGTAAGTAAGAACTTAACAAAGTAGACAAATTAAGATCATCGTATCTAACAATCTCTTGAAAGCTTCATCACCTAACATGCGTCAATGCAACTCCTTATTAATATTGACTAACCCGTTCTTTTTATTCATTTTCCAAACGCGATACCGTCTTCCTGCCAAGAAATCAACACATGCAAAATATATGCGATACCTACTTACGCCATCAACACTTGAAAATTAACCAATTACGAATGCTGCCTAACGACATGTCACTGAAGCTGACAAGAAACAATCATCAATTTGTGAATGTGTTTTACTACTGCATGTTGGCTGCCGTTGTATGTCGAGCTCTGTTGTTGTCCACATTATTAATATTGCTATACTACATACAAGTTTGTCTAAGTTTGAAATAAGTTAGTTACATAGGTTTGTGATTTTGTGTCAAATATTTGTAAAACTTGTGTTATTTTCGATATGATTATTATTACAATACATTAATAAGGAAAGTACTCTACGGATTTAGTTGGTATTTAATAAATTATGAACACAGTTTATTAATTTATAAAGTAATATTTTTTTATTATACTTTATCAAATGCCACAAATCTTCATGTAATGATAATTGATTTGATTTTTTTTAACAGAAGTACTTACCACAATTAAGATTTTGAAGACGGAAGTATCCCAGAATATAGTAAAATGTGATATTGGGTGTAGGGTCGCTCGAGCGGTGCCAACGAGGGCAGCGGCTCTCGCACCAGCTCTGTGCTGCCCGACCTGCTGAGCCAGGCGGGCCAGCCCACCACGCCTCCGCGCCACGACAAGTCCACCAGTGAAGAGGTACGTTCATGTGCTACTATATTAAACATTCGCCTCTCGTACACATTTAACGAGTTAGGACATATTTAAATGTTGAATCGTGCAATCCAATTTTCATAAAATATGCATACTTTTGAATTATGCATAATAAGTATAAGTCCAGTTATTAAAAGTAGCCCCGGTTTGCTTTTTGTTACAATGGTGGCTATTTTCATTATACGTACAATAATAGATTTTACCGCATACATATCACTACGTGTACTACCTATGTTAATTTAAATTATAATTTTGTGTTTGCGTGGCATTTCACCATACACGTGCTTAAAGGGTTTAATTTTATTTACAAAGGGATCTCTAGTAACATGCCATGATGTATTCATAATTAAATATTACTGAGGTGCTTCCAACGCTAGCCGCTTCGTATACATAAGTACATCTATGCAAATTGTATTCCCGTCACTTTAATTTGCAATTTATCAGTAACCATTATTGCAAAGTCAGATAAACCAATAATAATCACTGTATTTACTTTTAAATAAACACTTGCTCATTTAAGTAATAAATTGTCAGGTTTAAAAGTAATTAATATAAATATTGGAGTGTAAAGCTGTACGTTGGAAGCTCCTGGTCTGGATCATGACTGTGTGGTGTCTCAAGCTTTTGGTTTATCGTATTAATGTGATAATGGTTGTCAATCATGCAAACACCCTGGAGCCACTGCGCGACCGGTTTGCAGACACCTGTTAACACTGCGTAAGTACGAAACGAATTGATGCAAGAGGAAATGCTTAAGGTTCTCATAGATTGTTGTTTGTTGAAAGTTAGATCTGTATCTCACTTCTTCCTTGTATTTATGCATTTTCTAGAAACGCTTTCATTATGTACGAAAATGTTTTGTTGATCATCGAATGCAGATCGATACATTTATCAAAGCTTTCTAAAGTAGTCCAATTTACTTGAGGGCTGCTTAATAACAGTTGTAACTATAGCAAAGGTATTTCGGGTACTTAATGAATTGCTATACGGCTCGCCTTTTCAGGCTATCGTTAAACTTTTCTAGCGTGTAATTAGTTAAAATATAACTTACATCTAACTATAAAACGGGAATGTTTTGTACAAGCAATTTGTAAACAATTCGAATACAAAATATAAACAGAATTCAGTAATGCAATTATTATAAAATAATAAACTAAATGGGAATCCTCAAAGAAGTCTTATCAAGTCTACTCCACGAATGCATACTTATCTACAGCATACACTGCGAGTTCATGCCTGCTGCAATTTCACGTCCATTATCACATTTTATGTTATGGTCATGAATGTAGATAATAGCCATCAAGCTAATAACTTTCCAAATGTATTTGAAATGACAACTAATCAATGGGAGATGGACTTATTTGACTAACCATCACTTATTAATGTACACGGTTGTTGCTGCGGCGGAATGTGCTGCAAATATTTGATTGATTTTACTGCAAAAACTATAAAATCATATTTGTTGTTTTCTCTGTTCCAGTACAGGCAAGCCATTGCCGGAGGCACGCCTCTTTCCCATCATCATCACCATCCGCTCCCATCCTCAGTCCAGTCCACACCATCCAAATCTTTCGTAGTAGGCGCCGCTTCACCACACCCCTTACAACATTCCCCATCGAACTCTTCTGTGGGGTCCCAACAACAATTCCTTCCCTTACAACAGAAGCAGCGCTCGTTCCTCACGTTCGGGTTCGGCGCGGGCTCGACCGGCAGCGGCGGCACTGGTGGCTCGGGCGGTAATGCCTCAAGACGTGAGAGCCACGTCAACGTCAACGTCACGCCGACGGGACACGACTTGTCCTCCGATACACCCGAAATACGTAAATACAAGAAGAGATTCAATTCGGAAATACTTTGTGCAGCACTATGGGGTAAGCAAATACCATGAGCTCTCTCAAAATTGTCTAATAGTCTATGCTGTGATCATGTATTCTAATACTTTGTTAATCTTGCAGGAGTTAACTTACTCATTGGAACTGAGAATGGTTTAATGTTACTGGACCGTTCAGGTCAAGGAAAAGTATATCAGTTGATCTCACGACGCCGCTTCCAACAAATGGAAGTGTTAGAAGGACAAAATATTCTTGTGACTGTTTCTGGGAAGAAAAATCGTGTACGCGTGTACTACCTTAGCTGGCTTAAGTCCAAAATCCTACGCACCGACGGACTTAGTGACGTAAGTTGTGAATTTTAATGGTAGTAGTACAGGCCGTGGTGCGTTAGTTGCAAGGGCCTAATGCAACAAAAATTATTAACTTTTATGGCTTGTATTTTTAAACTAATATCGATTTTAAACTCATTGAAGATACAAAAAAGTTAGTGTAGTTAAAAAAGCAGAAGTAATTCGTGAAGTATATTTGGTGTTATGAATAAAATAACTAAACTAAGGATATCAGTCAAGTGGTGTCTCACCACTGGGGCTGTGATTATTATACACAACTAGCTTTTGCCCGCGGCTAGCTTCTACCGTACCGAGTCACCTAACCTACCCTAGGCTACATACTGTGAGATGTGACGTAAAACTTTTGTCTATGATTACATATTGTTAGATGTACATCTTATTAATAATATTTAAAAAAAAAATCTGCCTGGCTGTCATCATCGACGCGGTCCTGAAAACGCTACTGTGATGATATGCACTCATCCCTGACAGGTTGGCTAGAGAAATCCAGACACAGATTGCTGGAAAGGTCTGCTCGGTAGTGCGACAACGTAGGTTTAGATAAAATAAATACAAATTGTGTTTAAGATTTTATAAGTCCTATTTAAATTACAGCAAGCAGAAAGGAGGAATGGTTGGATCAACGTTGGAGAACTGCAGGGCGCAGTTCATTTCCGCATTGTCAAATACGAGAGGATCAAGTTCCTTGTTATCGCCCTGAAAGACTCCATCGAGATCTACGCCTGGGCTCCCAAACCATATCACAAATTCATGGCCTTCAAAAACTTTGGAGAACTGCAACATAGGTATGTATAATTTTTTTGGAACACATTTGTCAACAGAAGAAAACATTACTTACATGCTGCCGTCCACTAACTAAAAGACAGCTAAGTGCAAAAAGTATTTTTCGAGAAAACACAAAAATTAGGAATTGATGTCTCTTGAAAAGTTTGCTACCTAGGAACCAGGTTACAAGTTATATATGTAGGCATAGTCTTTGTGCACAATATGTGATATATTTTATTCATTTATATTTATTATATTTTATTTAAATTTATTTTCTAACTTTTAGCTAAGCAATTTAAACACAGACATTGTGATTTAATGTTCTGTATCTCAAAAACTATCAATCATAGAAAAATTAGTCTTAGACCAAAAGATAGAGCATCGAAAGTTGTAAAAGACTACATTAAAAAGTGAAAAACAACCAACTGTGGCTTAACGGCCTTTTAGTTAGTGGACGGCAGCATGGTTCTCAATAGGGTAGTTTCCAGGGTAAAAATAACTACATTTTATTTAGTCCGTATTTTAGATTATAAAAAAGTATTGGACAAGTGTTCTTTCTTTTTTCGATTAAGCAAAAAATAACAAAGATATAGACCATTAATCTAAAAGACGGACTAATTGTATTTACTGTTCCTTCTCATTGTGATTGGGTTAGTAAATACTAACCAAAACATATTTGACACATCAAAGTGTATTTTTACTCAATTTACAAAATAAATATAATTTATCTTACTTTACAAAAATATTGTTTACTAAAAAACAAATGTGATTTTAATTTTCAGGCCTCTTTTAGTTGATTTGACTATTGAAGACAGTACAAGACTGAAAGTAATTTACGGATCAGCAGACGGTTTCCATGCTGTTGATTTAGACACTGCCACAGTCTACGATATTTATATTCCAAAGCATGTAAGTACACTTTATATACCTACTAATTGTCACGTTAATCCCGTTTTCATTAATCAATGAGAACATAAGTCAATGACAGTAAGCTGAGAAGCTAACACGCACAACTATCGCAATAAAATACTAATACATACTTATAAATGCGGAAACTCCTTTGTTACTTTTTGTACGCCTGAACGGCTGACTGGATTTGGGTGAAATTTGCTCAGGGGTAGACCTGGAGTATGTTCCTTTGTGTCAATTTCAGACTTTTAGACGAGCGAAGCCTCTAGCGAATGCTGGTTGACCCTTAATAAAGTCGCCCATCGCACCTGTCTGTCTATACAAACTCATTATACTCAAAAACTATTGAACGGATTTACATGCATTTTTTTTACCAATAATATGAATCATGAGAAAAGTTTAGAATACAGGAATATTATTGTAGAGAAAACCAAGATTACCAAAGAATTGTAAATTCGGATCCCTGTCAAGTAAACTGGATTATTATCTGCGCAGTGTCGGTAGTTCAACTTTAACGGTGCGCAAGTAGTCGTGTCGATGGAGAACTATAATGATTATTATGTAGCAAAACGCGCACAGACCGCAGCTGCCCATGTCGGGTGCTTGCGCGGCAAGCCGCGGCGGAGCACTTTTGTATGGAACTGCCCGAGCGACCTGCTGCGCGTAACGCAGTTTCAGTTCTAACACTCGTGCGAAGCTAAGGCACCCGCCGTTAGGAACATAATTTTCAAAAATTGTTACAATAAAGACAGTAAAGAGTTTTCTTTGTTCAACTGAGTTTTTAGGTAGTAATCTGGTTTCCGTGACGGAGACCGGCCGCGTGAACATACGCATTTTGTCACGCGACCAGTGTCCGTCGCAGGCGTCCGCTTACGCAGTTTCGGTCCTCATATTCCCTATATAATAATGCCCCATCTTTTTGAACGTTTGCAGACACAAGGAGCTATTGTCCCACACTGCATTGTGCCACTGCCAAACTCTAATGGAGTTCAGTTGTTGTTATGCTACGATAATGAAGGCGTTTATGTGAATACGTATGGACGAGTCAGCAAGAACATTGTCCTCCAGGTTTGTATTTTCGCCACATTCATATACTTGCAACAGGTATTTTAATAAAATTTTAAATGATGTATATTGGTCTTCTTTCAGTGGGGTGAAATGCCAACATCGGTAGCCTACATAGGCACGGGACAGATAATGGGTTGGGGCAATAAAGCGATCGAAATTCGTTCAGTAGAAACTGGTCATCTCGACGGCGTATTTATGCACAAAAAAGCACAACGACTCAAATTCTTATGTGAGCGCAACGACAAAGTGTTTTTCTCTTCCGCCAAAGGTGGTTCCTCTTGTCAGATATACTTCATGACGCTCAACAAGCCCGGCATGGCCAACTGGTAGTGCAGGGGCGAGCGCGCCGCTCATCTGTGATCCTAACCGCACGGCGCCCCTCACAAGTGCATGCCCGTACTGTACAAGATAATGCCAGTAGATTAGTCAATATTACAAAAATCATGTGCTTTGGCCACTCGAAATTAAAAGACTTGTGATAGTGACAGAAATTAGTATATGTGCTCAAAAGACAATCCACAAAATAATATTATTACATTCAAGTATTCGAGGACCTTCTAGTAAATGTGGCATTTTGTACTGATGGAGATAATTTTCATTACAAGCTATTAAGGAATATATATTATTAAGCAATAACCTTTAGGATAAATGTTTTGATATTGACAATTATGCGTAAGTAAGTTAATGTGCTTAGGTTTTATATTATGTTGCAATTGATAATTTCTAAAAGAAAATGTAATTGAAATCAACTATTAATTCATATATGCCATATTGTTTATAATGTTAAGATAGTTGGGTGATGATTATTATTAATTGGTTACATAATTATTTTTATGATATTAACAAAGAAAAATGCCATGTCTGACAGGTTATAAGTAATTATAACAAACATTCAACAAAACACAATTAGGGGTAATGTAAAATTATTCTTCAATTTACATTTGTAAGGTTCATTCACTTAACAAATTGGCATTTAGTCAAGTCACTTTGTATCATAATTATCTCACCAAACTACATTTTTTAATAATGGATAAATCCTAAAAATTTGGTAATATTTATTATTTATTTGTTATGTACTATATTATTTACATGTATAAAGATATAACTGTGCATATTGAAAATATATATTTGATGACTTTTATTTGAAATACCTTAGCCCAATAAAATTTAAAAACATAATTTGATGCCCTTTTATTGCAGTTCTGTTGAGAGAAAAGTTTATCACTTTCATCTTAGACTTCTTCTTATAAGTTCTTAGTTACTTTGAAACCTTGATATAATAAGTCTGAAAAGTGGAAAACCTTGTAGTAAGCCTTGTAGAGGAGGAAGAATCCTGCTAATATTATAAACGCGAAAATTTGGTTATATGAATTTGTTACTCTCACACAAAAACGACTGAATAGATTTCGATGAAACTTTGTGTACAGGTAGAACGCGTCCTGGAGTAGCATATAGAATACTTTTTATCGTGAGAGTATGTTGCCTTGAGATAATTTTCTAGTATCACGCGGGCGGAACCGCTGGCAGCAGCTAGTCCTAAATAAATAATATTGATGCTACTAATTTTCATTCTAAGGACCTTCGATATTTCTTTTTATTCATAACTGAATTCTACATATTTCCTTATCTGTAGTAGAATGTGTCCGCTTTACTAACCCAGGAGTGTTGTGTCGGCGACTGGAGGAACTGAAGACATCACATTGGTATTCATTAGTAAGAGCCAAGGAGATTTACTTCTAAAAAAACCACTCCATGTAGACCCACAGCATAGGTATACAAAATATATAGGTGATTATACAGTTTACATACTTGCATGAACTTCTGCAAGTCCTATCACATTTCTTTCTCAGATTTCTCATCCAAAATATATCCCTCTTTGATATTAAACTACAGCCAAAGCTAGAGGAAGTAACCCTGATTGTACCTGTACCCTTAGTTAGTATTTTGGTCTAACTCTAGTGGTTAGTGACCCTGACTGCTATGCCGGAGGTTGTGAGTTCGATTCCCAGCCAGGACAAATGTCTGTGTGATGAGCATGGTCATTTGTTCTGTCTGGGTGTAATTTATCTATAATATGTATATATTTAGAAATATATAAGTATGTTTATCAGTTGCCTAGTACCCATAATACAAGCTCTGCTTAGCTTAGCCCTAGGTGATGTTGTGTGATAGTTGAGGTTTATTATTATTGTTTTTGTGGCTCAAGTATTTTTGTGTAGCCTGAATGCCTATGTTTAATTGGAATATGTTCTTGATTATTATAAGATGCTTTTTTCCATTGAGTTGAGATCATAGCAATCACCAGATGGGTTTTTGTCTGATCATATTTTTATTTTCACGGAACTAACACAACATCGTCTTGCTAAGCAAAGCTAGACAACTGATAAACATACTTATATGTATATTTCTAAATACATAGGTACATATTATAGATAAATTACACCCAGACACAGAAAAATGATCATGCTCATCACATAAACATTTGTCCTGGGTGGGAATCGAACCCACAACCTCCAGCTTAGCAGTCAGGGCCACTAACCACTAGACCGACAGGCCAGTCTATGAATTAATTACTAATGTCTTGACTGTTACCTTTTGAATACTGTCAATTAGAGACATAATAGAAAGACAATGACAGTGCAAACGCTGGTGTTTGCTTGGGGATTTATAAATTAACTATGTTCTTGCCTTTCTATTAAATCTTTTACGTAATCAACCAGACATTACCTTTACCTTTTTTCTTACAATTTATACTTGTGTAATACACTACAGGTGGTGTACTTCTCGAGCCACAGATTGAGCTTGTCTTATCAAAATGTTTAGGGAATTTCAGTCTACAACTATTTTGCTAACCACAAAGTTTTGTCTAAGAACAAACAGGATTACAATTAACCCTTCAGATACCGTCAATTAGAGACACAATAGTAAGTCAATAGATGCGCGGCCACCGGTGGTCGCTTGGGGATTCATGAATTAAATACTTAGAATTTAAATTACACTATTTATTGACTAAAAAAAAACTATGAATGAATCAACTTAGAACCAGATAAAGCTTCAGTTTCTTTTGATGATAAAGGATTTAACATTAATCCAGGTATGGGTGGCTGCATTTCTAGATCCCGTAAATGATTAACTTTAACTTTGAGTTCACTACGAAGTTTGTTTATGTCTATATTTAACTGTTTTTGATCAGCTTCTAGTAGTGACTTAGCTGCGTCGACACGATGTTTTATTAAAACAGATCCTACAGTCACCCAACATTTTTTTTGGGAGGTTTTGGTAAGATCACGAAGTGCTTCACGGTTATGGTTTCTTCTTTTATCCAACAGTACAATTTCATGTTTATCTGATAATATATCATTCGCTAATTTTTCAACTGATACTAAGTACTTCACAACACGTTCTTGATCCTCCATCGCTTGAAAACAACCCAAAATAAGTGATGACCAATCAGCTCTTCACGGCAGCAACAGATCCTTTAAAACGTATGAATGAATTCAAATGCAACAACTACATGCTGCTTCTTATACGATATTTACTCAAAGATCTGTTTGTTTCGTGGGGGTAAGAACAGAACTAAAAATTCAAAATAATACTCTGGCCTGGTCAAGGGACTTATATTTTTTACTAGGCCTGCTTTCAACGGGTTCAATGCTTCAACTCTTCACATTTGTGGAAGAGCCACCACAATTTTGCCAGTAACACGTGTGAACGAATGTACCGTCAAACGCTGGAGAATACTAACTAATTAATGTAGTAAATAAATAAAAATATATATGTCAAGTCAAGTCAAATCGACCCATTGAGGTAGCAAAATAGTATTTATTATGTCGATGAATCGACCGACAAAATCATCCATCCCGGGTCACGTCAAGTTGACTTGATCTAGTTTTTTTTTTGGATTTTTATGACCTGGTCACTTGGACCTTTAAGTCAAGTCTTGTTGACGTGATCTAGACGGTACTTCCAATCCGATCAACTGAACCGTACAACTGGTTGATCAGAATGGAAATCGGTGAAGGATTTTATTCCAATCGAATCAACTTTGAAACGGATCAACTGTTTTCTTTCTCAAAGGTACAACTCTTTAGTTAGTCCAATAGGAATATTTGACTTTATTTAAATTGGTTCTATCTACTCAACTGTGGTACTAAACCTTTTTAATTTATGTGCACTAATGAACTGGTTACTTATAATTAATATCAAGCTTTTATACATCTTATTAAATTTTATAAATTAATAGGTATATACAAACTTATAATAATAATATGTACAAACGAATAAAAAAGGCAGAAAAACGGGGAAAACAAAGGGCATCAAAAAGTTCGTCCACATCGATGTCAATGGGAATAATAATAATAATTCAATAATTAATATTGAATTTTGTTATCCCTAGATTCACTTTAATATTTTAGGCACTTCTGAAATTTTTTATGAGTGGAAAAACACCATAAATAACAACACTTGTGATTTTTTTCATGAATGGAAAAACACCATAGGTAAAACACTTGTGAAATTTTTCATGAGTGGAAAAACACCACAGGTAAAAACACTTGTGAAATTTTTATGAGTGGAAAAATAGTACAGGTAAAAACACTTGAGATTTTTTTTATGAGTGGAAAAACACTATAGGTAAAAACATTTACGAGTGGAAAAATACTTGAGAATTTTTTTTTGAGTGGAAAAACACTATAGGTAAAAACACTTGAGATTTTTTTTGAGTGGAAAAATACTACAAGTAAAAACACTTGTGTTTTGTATTGGTGGAAAAACACTATAGGCCAATCAAAATTGACATCAAACATCGCAAAGGCGCATGTATCTATAATTTTTTTATATGTTGTTAGGTTCCTTGAGAGTACTTTACACTTAAGTTTGCGACCCTGAAAACGCTGTGCTATTATATTAAGTAGTTTCATTGCTTAATATTGCAATACTGTTTTTTTGCATTGCCAACATTACGGCGAAGGGAATTCTGGGGAAGATTTTGCGTCAATCGGTCAATGGTTTTCGTCAATCAGTACTAAAAAAACATCAGTCATCGCATTAGACGATAGGTTTTTCGTCAATCAAATATTTTACCGGGGCAAAAGTGACAACAATACCTACCGTGTAATGTTCGCCTTTTACGGTCATGCAAACATCAATCAACTTTATCAATCATGATTGACGGTTTTCGTCAATCAGTGCTAAAAAACGTCAATCCCCGTAGGATTTTTATCAATCAAGACTTTGTCTGTCTCTGTGGCAAAACTGACAGCAAAACCATCATTCATGATTAATGGAGTTGATTGACGCTTGCATGACCGTGTATGGTCGCCTAATGATGGTCATTTTTCTAAGGCGACCATTACACGGTCATGCAAGCGTCAATCAATCCATCAATCAAGAATGATTGTTTTCATGAGTACTAAAAAACGTCAATAATCAAAACTTTGACTGTGGTTAAACTGACAGCAAAACCTACCATGTATTGTTTGTGGTAAAGTTTACATGCTCTTTGGTTTGTGGTCCGCCTGTGTATCTGCACCATAGACTAGAGATATCACAATATCCGGTAAACGCTCGGCTTGCCGCCATTTTGATTGGGCTTTCGCAAATTAATGGCCGCCGGCGTTGTGTAGTTGCTCTCTTTTGCGTTGTCGGCGAATTGTGATTGGCATTTTTGACTATTGATTATATTTAAGAGACTGAGCCGTGGCACAATAGAAGTTCTGTGTAATTTCGCGTGATCAAACACCTTACTGTTTTGTTTATTCACTTCATTTGACGACTAGAAAAATGGACGGGCCGCCAAACCGGGGCTTTCGTGGTGGTGGTCGTGGAGGTCCACCAGGTCTTAATCCAAGAGGAGGAAGAGGTGGCTTTGACATGCGCGGCCGGTAAGATATCCTATAATTTTACTTTTAAATATAGTTAGTTAATTACTTGTTTAATTTAAGGTTATGTGATCTGTTCACTCTAAAAATAACCACACAGTTAAATACATTACCTTCACACTACTAACTGAATGATGTTAAGGTTAAATATTATATTCCTTCCAGCGGTGGACTCGGTATGAGGGGCAGAGGTGGGCCGCCTCGAGGCGGCATGCCGTTTCGTGGTGGACCACGAGGTTTTCGTGGCGGCCCTATGAGAGGTGGTGGTGGCGACAGAGGAGGACGTAGTTTTCCTCCTGGTCCTCAAGGTCCTGGACCACACCCAGTGCCTACTATTGAATCACGTGGAGCACCACCACAACGTAAGTTACTATTTTACTTAGCTCCGGAAGTCCGAATGTTTTCCCCGCCAATATCAAGTTTTCCAACAAAATACTCCAAGTTATGACAAGAACTTGTTACTTACAAGTTTACACCTTTTATGAATTTATAAAATTTTTCAATACGGTCAGTGGGTTGTCTTAGGGGAGGAACAGAAGTGGGTTTTAGTCAGTAAAAGTCACTACATGCCCTCCTGCTCCAACGAAGGCCGGGAGACGTCATTAGATGATTCCCACCTAAAAAAAGGTTATTTTAAAGCTTCGTACCTGAAAGGAAAAAATGATAGGGTCATTATGACTTTGCTGTCTGTCTGTCACTATGCTGACAGTTGACATTTTCACAAATTATCTATTTCTTTTGCCACTATAAAAACAAACACTAAAAATAAAAATGCAATTTCTTTGCTGAATTTTGCTAAGGATGGTATGAAAACCAACTCCAAACCAAGTCCAACTCGCACTTGGCATGTTTTTGTTTTAGGCTGGGTCATAGTTGCAATACATGACTTGCTGGCGAAAGATTACTGATTTGGAACTGTCATATATCAATAATGTGATAGATATCCTCGTCTATTTTAAAATTACTCTCAAGGTTGGCTTCATTTTGATTTCTGAATGGAACTAAGTTTATAATTAAACTTGTTTCTACTCAGGGGGAGGGTTCAACAATCGTGGTGGCCCTGGTGCTATGAGAGGTCGAGGTGGAAGGGGAAGAGGAGATTTTGGACAGAGAGGCGACAGGGGCGGTGGCCGTGGAGGTATGCTAATGAGAGGTAAAGACCTAATAATGTGTAATAAAAATTAATAAAATGTAAATTCTTCAGTGCCTAATTTTGATTCTCAATCAAAACATAGAGTAATTTCCTTTTTTCTTTTAAAATAAAGCAACCCACATGTTGCTTCAAGTCAATAATTTAATGAAGTTTCGTATAAAATAAGATTATAAATGATAACATTTTATAGGACGTGGTGGTCGTGGAGGCCACGGAATGCCGCCAGGCGGTCCACCCAGTGGGCTACACCCGGGCGCCGGGCCAGCAGGCCCGCGCCCTGTGCCGCCGCACATTGCGCCTTCAGCTGTTCCATTGCAGTCACAACCTCAACAAGCCTTTAAGAGAGGTGGAGGCCCACCACATGGTGGACCTGGTGGCCCGCCGAAAAGACCCAGGTTTGAACATTTAGATAACCTCATTTTATTTAGATTGTGATAAGTAAATGTTTCATTTTTAACTAATAAATTTTAACTGTTCAGATTCGACAGTCCTCGTGGTGGAGGCGGAAGGCCACCTATGCAAGGGTACCAGCAGACACCCCCACAGCACAATGTGCCACAACAAAACAATGGCTATGGACCAACGTATGTATTTAGAATATTCCAGACTTTATTCTAAAGCTGGTTTCAGTTTGGTTAAAGTTTCTACAAGTATTAACATGATGAACCAGAAAACGATAGGAATGTGCCGTCTGAAACACAAATGACGATTTTCTTTTATCTGATATAATAATACCCCAATATTCAATTTTTATTTCCATTATTCTCCATTTTTCTAAACTGTATACAATATTTTCAGACACACTGGATATCAACCTTATGAGGCACCTGCAGCTGATCCATATGCTCAGCCCTCTTACAACACACCTAGGTAAGAAAAATATTAGAACATTAAATCTTGATTCAGTCAATTTTTTTATAGCATCATTAAAATAATTTATCATTTAACCAATGATGCAAATAATAATAATATAAATAACTTATCACTTTAACACTATGGGCGGGCAAAATATGTTGGCCTTTCTGAACTTATATGTTCCAAGCTGTCGTGCTTACTCGACAAATACGAAATAATATGTATTCACAATATTTCCGATACTAAAAAAAAAATTGCATAGCCAATAATCCGAAATACTCAAGATATTTCTGCCGTACTCTACAATGATGAAACAAATCTATCAGATAGGAATTGCCGTCTGAAACATATATGCAGATAATATAGATTCTGAGAAATTACTTCATTTTAGGCTTTGTTTATGGGGATAGATATGGATTTCTAAGATGTGTTTTTTATTTATGTTACCAGCTCTTATCAAGGCAACAGTTACGCGACGCCAGCTCCAGCACAACCCAGCTCAGGGTACAATTCTGGTAGCTATGGTTCAGGTTATGGGTACTCAACTGGTGCTCAAGGCGGCTATGAGCATGAAGGATACAGGTTAGTAATTTAATTTATATAATTTAAATTACTTAGTATGTTTGTACAAATAAGCATTAAAAAAAATCCACATAATGCTCTATAAAATCAAATATAATATTCCTCACAGCTACTACCTACTACTGGCTTCGTATTTGTCTGATAGAATATTTCAAGTCAAAGAAGGTACTTCCACATCATCGTTCCATGACATCGGTGCGGGTGTCCCCCAAGGGTCAATTCTTGGTCCGATGTTATATACGATTTACACAGCAGACCTGCCACAAGTACCAGGAACTATAACCGCCACATACGCTGATGACACAGCCATTCTAGCCAGGAATAGAGACCCTGTTGCTGCGTCAGAAACGCTGCAAAGGGGTCTTGATGAAATTAGCATCTGGTTAAACAAGTGGAGAATAAAAGCTAGTGCCAGCAAATCGGTGCAAGTAACATTTACCCTAAGACGCGGTGACTGTCCATCTGTCACTCTCGACAGCAATATTCTAACCCAGAGTGAAAGCATACGATACCTCGGTATGCATCTGGACTGCCGATTGACCTGGAAGAACCACATTAAAAGTAAAAGAGATGAGCTTAACATCCGCTACATCTTTACTGGTTAATGGGGCGAAACTCAAAATCTCCGTAGATAATAAATTCTTGTTCTACAAAAGCATACTCAGACCAAGCTGGATGTATGGTGTCCAACTGTGGGGAAGCGC
Source organism: Mythimna lalbum (assembly GCA_949319445.1). Lineage (NCBI taxonomy): Eukaryota > Metazoa > Arthropoda > Insecta > Lepidoptera > Noctuidae > Mythimna > Mythimna lalbum. Next base: position 13,800,323 of record OX439346.1, on the reverse strand, counting down.
TAGTGACTCCAATATAAACATCCTGCAATGGCTCCAAAACATCATACTGAGGCATATAACGAGTGTGCCATGGTTTGTCACAAATGCCGAAATACATACGAACCTGCAAATAAACACTGAGGGAAGAAATCCAGTACAGTGTCGAATCTTACAAGAAGAGACTGGCAAATCATCCGAATGATCTGACTCTCCGGCTAATGCGTGCCAAGCAGGACACCTGCTTGAAGCGGCGTTTGATCCTGGGACAATTCTATTGAGGAGCTGTCTCCGCTGGGAGGCACACTCGGCATGACACGGCGCACTTCACAAATTTGCTTATAGTATAGAGAAAAAACATAAAACTTATTTCAAAATATGTAATTGATTCCCATTAATCCTCAGTGCTAGCGGCGCTGGCGGTGCAGGAGACGCAGGCTACGGCGGCACAGAGCCCGCGTACGGAGGCCAGGCTCCCGCCTACGACTCGTACTCGCAGCCATCCTACAACACCTACCAACAACCGCAGCCGCAGTATAACAATAACTATGGTAAGTACCAAAAATACTGAATCTGTGTAGAAGTATACTTCTGCTACATTCCAGTAAAATTTCTGTGATATCACAAGAAAAATTTTCCTACTTCGTCCTAAATGAGCCGAAACACAAGAAGATTACATCCTTTTTACATCTTGCTTCTAACCTGATGACGATGTTTTAGACTTCTGCTACAGAAAACAAATGTTAAACAGTTTTATGTTCATCATGCATTTATCAGTCTTATTTAGGACGGGGTGAGACAACTTCTAAATAAGTATTATAAATATTTGTTGAAAATATTCAAAGCAAGAACTTAACAATAAAATTGACTCACAAAAATTCGAGTGGTGATATAAATGTTATTTGCCAGAAGTAGTAACATTACGTCATATTTATAATGAATTTTGGCATTAAATAAATAGTTAAAGAAAGAACTAGATTAAGACAAATAAGTAATGACTAGAACTGCCAGCAACTGACCAGCAAATGAAAGCAAAATGTTATAAAAGCTATGATTTATAAATATATATTATTCCAAGAGAATTGTGAAATAGTTATTTATTGCACAATAAAAGAAGCTTATAATATTTCTCATACAAATCAAACATGGTTGATTTTCTATGACAGTGACAAAGGAGTGAAAGATAAATATGAACCAGAAATGAGGTGCTTAGCAATAGAGTTGTAGTCAATCATTTTGTTATAATGTCATCAAAACCTGGTCCAGCAATTAGAATCGTTTTTTTTATTCACAAAGATGAAATTAAGGGAAAATTTACTCATAATATAAACCAGTTTAGATACGCCAGTTCCTTTTATTTGCTACATAAGTTTCGGTTCAGATGGAGTAGACGAAGCGCGAGCATGCTAAAATGCCTCTCGCTCTCAATAATCAGGAATATTTAGAACGGGAGGCGATATGCAACGCCACTTTAAGTTGATTTCAAAGCATTTTACTGATTTGCTAAAAAAAATTAGTTGCCATTGTTGATTTATGTTCATGACCAACTACCAATTAGAAAATCGTAAATCTAAGTAGCTGGACTTCCAGTCAGCCAGTGTTTATAAAAGTGAAGGTAGCATGTCGTCGATACGGAGGGTACGAAAGGTCTAAATTGAATGAAAAATAGTTCACACACAGCTCACAGGCCAGGTTTAACAACACATTTGTTGCCATAGAACTATGTAGCGAATAATGGAAATGCTGTTTTTGATTATTTTTTGTGCCATCAGGTTTTTAATGACGTCAAAACAAAAATGTTGATACACATCAAACTTCTAGAATTCTATATAAGTACTAAATTCAATAAAAGATGAGAATCAGCTACCAAATTGGGGTAACAAAACCGGAATATAATATCAAACCATGCAAATATACAAGGTGTAACGTTAAATGCGCAAAACCTGAAATTAGTTTGATCAGAATAACAAACAGAATCAATTAAACCACTTTTTAATAAAGGTTACATTTTTCAAAAAAACCTGCCTATTTATGAATAGGTCAAAGCCATCACGTACGCAAATCCGCCCAAATAGGTAAACAAAAACAAATAGTTATAATCCAATCAAATTTTCTCATACAAAAAACGATAACAATAAAGGATAATAAAAGATCTTATTTCAATGCAGATATTAATTTTAAACAAACTAAAACTGCTCATAAAATCTTTTTTTTAATGTTTTTTTTTTCTCACATAATTAGGTCAATTGAATTAAAAATCGTTTGGGGTGTCTGAGGTTTTACGCATTTAACCGTATACGTTGTATAGTAAAGAAAAAGGCTTAGACATGCCATTTTGTGTGCAGAATAAGAAAATGATCGCATAGCAAAATATTTTTTTAAGTATGTAGTATTGATGAGTAATTATGCTAAGAATTAATTAAAAATACACCAGTATTTTTAAACAGAATATAAGGTATTAAAATAAAACAAATCTATTAATGAATCTCTACAAATAACAGCCACATAGTGTTAAGTATTTATTTTTGGATAACTTTTGACGTCTATTATGATTTGTTTGCATTACAGGCAGCTGGTGATCTGTTTGACTATACAGAATATCATTTACGTCTTTATGGTACACATTCAAAATAAAGTATCTGGATCAATATATTGAAGCTAATGGATGTACTACTTTATACACTGCAGTTTGCGATGTATACGTCACGTTTTAGTTAGGTGAGAGTTTGGACAGTGAATAATGTTATGTAAATGACTGAATGAGACCATTGAGAAGAGACAATAAATAAATGGGGGTGTTTTTTAAATAATGAGATTATATCTTAGGAACAAGCATGTTCCAATTTCACAAAAACCTAACCTCACAAAAGAATCTATTATTATTAGGACTTTCACTATTTTACCAAGCAATATTTTTAAACAATATTTAACAGTTGTAGCAACTTCTACTTTGGCTCATTTTTTTGTAACAATGGTATAGTAAAGTACCATAATGTTTTAGATTTAAGGACTCAATTCACAATAAAAGTATGAACTAATTATAATGTTGTATGCTTTATTCCAAAATGGGTGAGCCCATGCTTACATAGCACCAGCTTTAGTAATAAGTACTGCAAAAACACAGCCTACCAACCTGACACATTCAAATAAGCCTTAGCCATAGGAAATATATTATATGGAAGTATACATCCAAAGTATATACATGACAATAAGTGAGATACTATTGTAGAAATGGTTATTCAAGCTTGCAGTTTTGTCTCAAACAAGAAGATATATTATGTGAATGATTGAATTTAAATGACATTCTGTTACAGCATATCATGGTTCTTTTTACGCCTGGATATAAGTTGTCCGAGACAAGTTCTATGCACCATGGGTAAATAAATATCTTGTTCAGTATTTGAGTACAGTGGTTTCTAAAAATGTCAGTAATATTAGATCTGGATCGAATTAGTTGGAAGTCATTGGAGGAAGCCTTTTTCCAATAGTGAAACTATATACCACAGATAACCACTGTTACTACTGCTTTTCATTTTGCTGGTAAACGGTCTTATACAAAGATTTGTCCTAATTTGTAATTTTTTTTAAAAAGGAAATTACTTTGATAGGGCTAGAGAATATCCAAGATGGGCAAGGCTATAAATGATTATTCTGTGCGCATAATTCCTGAGACGTAAAATTAAAAGAATTCCACTTTAATTCTATACAACAAATTCAGTTAAAAAAATTCGGCTGCTCTATATAATTTGCCGAGTTATGTAGAACATAAATGTATGGAGCAGCAAGTTTTTTTTTTTTTTTCGAGATTTCAGAGTTGGTTGCATAATAAAAGTCAATCACATTGATGAGTACAATGACAATTTTTAAGGAAAACCCCTCCTATGTTTGAACGTTGTATATGAAATGTAAGTTGTACATTATAAGATGCCTATAAATGAAGATTATGAGTAAAATGAGATGAGTAATGTTTTTTGAGTTCCACTAAAATATATTGTTCTGAAAAGTGTGGCAACTTTAAGGGGTATGTTAATTCAAACAATTGAAATGGCAAATGATAGAAATGTGAGAAGAACAAAACTTATGGGCTTTTTCATGCACCTTAACAGAAATAATAAATAATATGGGCTATAATTAATAAACTAATGTTAAACTAGGTAATATAGGTAATATACAAGGTATTTGGTCTACAGAACGAGAGAAACTAACACAAGCCTCTACTTATTTTTGTCTACCTGCTTTGGAGATACATTTTTAGAATACAAAAATAAAGACAAACAGGTAACATATATTTTTCTTTAAACCATGATTTTGCACCGTTTTATTATTAGTCATAAGGTTAGACATAAGTATATTAGTTTTTTCCTTCAACAAAGGGAAATCATTCCATATTCGTATAATTATCAACTACTAAGTAGTATGATTGCTATGAACAAAGTAATGAATGTCACTTTTGATTTCCCTAAAAAGGTAGGCATTGAATAATTGACTGTCGATATTGAAGGATCGACAGTATTTAGTTAAACAATTATAAAAAAATATTTTACAAGCCCATGTATCGTTATTTTATAAGGTAATTCAATAAGTTTGAGTACAACTTAAATTGATCCAAGAGGCCTATAATGGAGAGAAAATTATCGAACACGACCAAAGTTTTTATACAGAAAGATCTCTACGACAAACTCGTAAAATAAAGCTTGAGTTGTTTATTTATAAGCTTGAAAACTTTTCTGTCTCATTGCAAAACAATTTCTAATATAAGTTCAAGCTTAAATTTTTGAGCCGGTTACTGTATTTAGAGCATTATTTATTTTTTTTAAATCACGAAAATGTGAAAGAATCATTAAGATATCTAAACAATTCAAAAAGTTTCTTTTGCAAAAACTATTTCGTTTCAGGCGGCGCTCCTGTGTGTGTGGCGTCATGCATGTGACCCGTTTTACCGTTAATAAAAAATGTTGATCTATATTTTAATTCCATTCGACATCAGACACTTCTCCAATATCAACTTGACACTTAGAAATGGCTGAAAGTTTAGGCTTGGACCAAAATCAGTATTCGATTCATAACGAGATGTTCTAAGTCTCACAGGCTAATTTATTTTGCAAGAGGTTGTGATAAAAAATAACTGCAGGTCATGATCAAAGAGAATAACAAAATGTATGTGAAAAGTGAAAACAATGGTAATCCTTATAGTAAAGATTATTATTTATTAACCAGGTGATAGAAAGACATTAAAGGAAACTTAAAAGTAGGGTTTTAGATAATTATTATACTGTCACTCCCAAGTTGGCACCCTGAGATGGTCATTGATCATGTTGGTTTTCGAAAAAACGTAACTGTTTTGCGTATACAGCAGAAACATACAGATAATAATCGTTAAAAAATCTCGGGTGCTACATGGGGTGCATACAGATGAAAATGCAATATGCGACTAGTTCTATACATTTTTATTAAGTAATTATAAATAATATGTATGTCACTTTGATCCGCAGTTATGTTGAGATGCAGTATGATGTAGATTTTCATGCTAGTTGGTATTCATTGTATTTTAATACTTTTACTCACTTTTCAGGAATGGGATGAAATTGATCAACCCACTGATATTGATAATAATGAAAGACTGCAGTCAATAGACCATAGAGGGTGAGAAGTCTTCCTAATGAGGTAAGGTGCAAATGTATTTGATTATTTATGTCTAAGCAAAGTCTTCAGTTTTATCTATTAATGTAACTGAAAGTAGTGCACAGCATTGGTGATTGTATTGCAGCTTAAATTTCATAACTCTTTATGTCTCCATCTATTTTAGACGGCTTTCGTGTTTTCAAGGAAATTTGTGTAATTCATAAACAATTTTCTAATGCAGAATGTTAAAATCAAAGTTTATTACGGTTGGGTTATTTTGTGTATAGAATATCATGAATGTATTCCTGATTTATTTTTGTTCCTGGTCTAGATTATTAGAAACCAGTAGATAACCCGAAATAAATGAATATCCATAACCATATGAATAGACTATGTCATCTACCTAAATAATTCTGAATGTACAAGTAAAGCTATAGTGCTTAAGTAGGTATAGCGCTATATTTAGAGTCATGGTTAACATGCATTTCGGTTTTCTTTATAAAAAAGAAATAAGCAAAATTACATTCCCTCCTCAGGTTCTATGGCGACGCTGTCAAGTTGTTGCATTTTCATTATTAGGGTTGTTGACGGCCTGTTCTTTCAACAACTAGGTCCAAAAAAAAAACCTAACTTAGAAACGCTGCTTTCTCACAAAATATTTTTTATATTCCACAACAACGCCGTCTAGTCCCAAGCTAAGCAGAGCTTGTGCGATGGGTACTAGACAATTGATAAACATACTTATTATATTTCTAAATAAATATTAATTTTAACTTTGTTGTTCCCAGGTTTGGCAGTTCCAGCTGAGAGCTTGATGGCTGCACGTGTGTGGTACTAATGATAAGAATTTTGAAATAATAAACGTTATAAAAGGTCTTTTTTAGTTTTTTTTTATAAATTAATTACCTTACCATTTTATTTGACAAAACATACAAACTGGGTAAATATAGAAACTAGAGAAATATAGAACTGATTAGATAGTTTTATTATATTTATCGATTTCTTACATGGCATATTATTTTTATTCAATTTGTTAAGTTGCCAGTGTTTTAAACCTGTATTCGCACAACTATCACACAACGCCGTCTAGTCCCAAGCTAAGCAGAGCTTGTGTTATGGGTACTAGACAACTGATAAACATACTTATATATTTCTAAATACATACATATAATAGATAAATTACACCCAAACACAGAACAAATGATCATGTTCATCACATAACCATTTGTCCTGGGTGGGAATCGAACCCACGACCTCCGGCATAGCAGTCAGGGCCACTAACCACTAGACCAACCGGCCAGTCAAGATGATATGACTACATATGTATGCTCAGATGTATGGGGCTAAGAGGCTTGAAAGAGGGTAGATAATTGTTGTTTTTTTTTTTTTTGAGACAGATTGGCCAGGTCCACTAAGATCTTGGGGAAGAGGGTGACAGACAAAAATAATCGGGATTTTGGTATTCCGATCGGGACCAAGAACCTTTTATACAATCTGGATTAACCCTTCAGATACCGTCAATTAGAGACACAATAGTAAGACAATAGATGCGCGGCCACCGGTAGTCGCTTGGGGATTCATGAATTAATTACTTTAACCTCAAAAACGTAGATACCGAAGAGTACGACACAAAAGGGTACGTTATCTCTTTCTACTAGTGTGCCCATAGACTAGTTCGTACTACGAGACATTCTAACTTATGTAGTATGAATCTATGTTCAACTATGAAAAATCGCAGTTATAAGCTTACGTCACGAAAAATTCATAATCATCCAGGCAACTGAGGCCACTGAGGCAACTGGTGTCCAATTTGTGACCTTTTTAAATATTGGGAAAAAATAATGTTGTATACAACAACAAAGTAGGTACCTATAATGTTATATACAATAATACATTTTAATACAAGTGGGGAAAGTTCGTCATTGCAACAAGCGAAATTCAAATGACAAATCTCCACGTGTATCAAATGACGTTTTTCGGTAAAACTACAAAACTGGACAGCGAAGTAATGGGTTTTTGGGATTGGGGGGAAGGAGAGTGCCCTCACTCCTCCCTAATCTAGGAAATGCATACTTTTGGAGATATTCAAGATTTAAATTTTGAGGTTAGGAACCAAAAAATCGTACATATGAATTTATGGGGCAAATTTGAGGGTTTTAAGTTATGGGGCACCTTCAACCCCTTGGTGGTCCAACTTCTAGTTGGTATACTTTCAAGTATTTAAAAAAATTTGTCCGGAGCGCTCTACAAAAATATTCTTTTACACCGAACTTTACTTTCCGTGTGGTTAAATCCGGTGAGTGTACACCCTTACCTACGTTGTTAACTTTAGAGTTGTCCACAGTCCGGACTAAGCGTTTCGCCTCGTCGTTTATAACGCGTACATAGGAGGATTGGAACATACGAGAAAGTGGGCTCCTTCAGGTGCTATGCATGCTCTACACTTCACGAAGGACCGTTTCAAGCGCCGCGCGAATCTATGTCGGGGTAACCTAGGTGACAGGCTATATTTTATGCAAGTCGCGGGACAACAATTTTGCTAGAGTAAGCAACTCTCTTCTTTAGGAAAGGGGGGCCAACATGGCGCAGGGAATATTCACACAATACTTGCTCCGTGTGCAAAGCACAAAGCGTCTTACATTCTCCCCCCACTAAAATCAAAACTTGTCAAATTTTTCGTTATAGAACATAAACTTCACAATCTAGATTCCAGGTCCTCGTCCATGTTTTAGTAACTACAAATAAACATCCCGGCCTCCCCTACTATAACCACATAATCTTATAACAGGTGAACAGATATGGTGGTGCTGATGGCAAAACAAAATTGTAACGGCGTCGAAGTTTGTAAACAAAATATGGGTTGGCAAGTCGTATAAAAATAGGTAAAGAAAACTGCAAACTGTTTTTACAAATTATATTTAAATTACATTTACACCTGCGACTCTGGCAGTGTGGTAATGATGTCAGAATCGCCAGGATCTGTGATGGCGAGTGTGCACACCCTGTAGTACTTTCCGCAAGCTGTGCCTAACTCAATGTTGTTTCCACTGTAGTGGTGGACGCCGGTCTTGGCCAGGAGTGCATAATACTCAATTTCTGATTTCCTATAACAAGAGTATAAATTGTAGTTGATACAATTATTATAAGTTATAAATAAATAAATAAGACCAACAGGCCACTCAAAAGAAAAATAACTTTTTTTTATTAAAAGCATTGAGAATTTACAAAAAATAGTACTGTAACTAACTCACCCATCAAAGTTCAGCAAATGGGTTATGACCACTCCATAGGTTTCCCATGTGAATCATAAACAGTCATGTTTTTATTACGCGAAAAACTTGAGGCCTAAAATTGTAACTTCTATTGAAATACCTACACATTATGGACCTGTATTTTTGTCCTTGCAACAAGTTCAAAGGCATAATGTGGCAAAATATTATATACTCATCTAGTTATTAGAAATGTATCTACTTGGAAGTAAAAATTGCAACATGACTGCTTCATGAAACACTGAGGGAATCCATACTTCTTAGTCCAAAGACTCCATATGCTTCCCTTTGACAGACACAATATTGGGAAACTCTACTTCTCAGTAGTCTCACCTTAGTGGAGGAGCATTTTTGGCAATGATGACCAGCTTAGCTTTGCCCTGGCGGAGAGTCTTCAGTGTCTGCTTGTAGCCAAGACAGTACTTGCCGGATTTCATAACCAGGGCCAAGCGGGAGTTGATAGACTCGATGGTCTTTTTCTGTAAAACAAAAATATAACAATAGTTAAGCGTGGACCACGTTAATTATAGTTAAGGGTTCATTCGTTTTAACTTTTCAGATACCGTCAATTAGAGACACAATAGTAAGACAATAGATGCGCGGCCACCGGTGGTCGCTTGGGGATTCATGAATTAAGCACTAGCTTCTGACGTTTTTAAGTGCCCATGTAGGCCTATGTGAAATAAAATATTTTTACTGTTTGAAGAATTGAATGACCATCCGATTTGAACCCTGGCTCTCGTTTTATTCTTACTTATTTTGCACTCATTTTTTTTTAATGAAAGAAAACCATTTCAGGTCAGTGGGTAGCCTTAGCATTATCTTATAGAGCTTGGATCTAGATTGGCATCAGGTATTTCGGCAAAAAAAATGTGGTGAAGATGTAGACACAATGTCTACACACATAACCTGCAAAATGCATGATACTTGTTTGATACGTTCTCAACCTTACAAATTATGAAACAAGCAAGCCTATCTTGTATCAAATGATCTTGGACTTTAATTGAGTTAGGATTATTAGATAAAAGTTATCAAATAACCCGTTTTCAGTCCACTGATAGTTAATTTTCAAACACGTGTATGACACTAACCTGTTTCTTGGCCGCAACCATTGTGTATGTTGTTGTAATCACGAATTACTGAAAAAAAAACAAGGAAATTAAGCTTTTCTTTGCTAATAATTGGGATTCCAATAATCAAAAATATAATTTTAACGAGAACAAAATGCAACGTACCTCTCGTAAAAACGCGTTGCAAAGAAAAGAACGAATGAATGGAAATTACACTAAGCACAGATAATGAATTATGAACGACTGAAAGGAGTTTTTTTTTTTTTTCTCTTCTTCTTTGGCTTCGCACGGTTTGTGCATTCAGCCAATGTCACGTCAGGTTGACTGTATTTCGTTAAATATGTACTTATTATAAATCAAAGTTAGGGAAACCAAAATATAAAAATAAAAATATTAAATTGAGCGGAATTTAGAAAAAGATATATAGGATCAGTTTTAACGGTGATAATAACATGTAGATAATGAGCAAATTACAATGACAAAAATTACAGTTTAATGTTATTTAGGATGATGAATGAGACTATACATTTATATACTGGAAAGCTATTTGTACAAAGTAAAGAAAGTATTGAGGTAGGAAAAGGGATACGAAGGGACAAGAGGTTACTGAGAAAGGAGGAATGGTCAAGTAAAGGGCAGGAGAAAAATATGTGGTTTAAGTCACCAAGGTCTGTGCCACATGAGCAAATGGGGTCGTCTATGATGTGTAGTTTGGCAAGATGGACTGGAGAGCAAACATGGCCCAGTCTCAACCTTATTAAAATAGAGGTCTCCACCTTACCAAACTTTGCCTTGCCAAACCACGGTTTTTCCGGAATCTCAGGTTGAATAAAAGAAAAGTATCGGCCCTTGGATTTGCTGCTGATATCCCAAGCTACCTTCCAAGTATCCCGAAGAAAATTCCTTGGCAACGTCTCAAGGTCATAGCCAAAGTTCTTATAAGGAACTAAGTCCCCACATTGCACCGCATCACCAGCGAGTGCATCAGCTACAACATTGCCATGGATTCCAGAATGGCCCGGAATCCAGACAAATTGCAGTATGTTACCCTCGGAAATGGTTCTGAAAGCCAATTCTCTTATTGCATAAATTATAGGGGACTGTACTTTGTGTTCGAAAGGGGATTTATTTATGGCTAGAAGAGCACTCTGTGAATCGGTAAAAATTAAACATTTTTTGAGCTTAAAAATACGTGCATATTCTAAAGCTTTTAGAATTCCAAAACATTCGCCCGTAAAAACGGAAGTCTCCGGGGGCAGTTTTATTTTTTGAATGATGTTGTATTGAGTATGGTAGGTACCAATACCAACACAACTCGTCGGGGAATGCTTGGCAGCATCCGTAAAAATATGGTGGAAGTCTGAATGTTCAATCAGAAATATATTAAAACATAAATGGCAATCGGGATCTGATTTACTTACACAATTAAATTCAATATTGGGGATGAACAGTAAACTCTCATAGCTATTATTAAAAAGGGGTAATTTATTTGAACGGTGAATTGGCGAAGAAATCGAGAGGAATTTTTTATAGCTTTCAACCAAACAAGGAGTACGTTTATGGGACCAGTAAGCTGAAGATTCAATTTGTAACATTAAAGATTCCAGTTTTGGAATGAGAGGATGATTTGAGAACTGAAGAATCCGGAATAAATATTTGTCAGACAGGAATTGTCTTCTAAGGCTTAAAGGAGCTTCCCCGCATTCAATTTGCAGTGCATTAATAGGACTAGATTTCATGGCACCCGAAATAATGCGCAATGCTTTTGACTGGATCAGATCCAATTTTTTAAAAGCCATAACACTACCAGGTTCTAAAACGAACAATCCATAGTCCAGAGTGCTTCTAATGATTGCGTTGTAAATCAGTTTTAATGAAAAGGGATGTGCACCCCACCACACACCTGAGAGGCATCTGAGCATGTTTAAGTGATTTTCACATTTATTAACAATATAGTCACAATGAGGAACACAGCTTAATTTTGAGTCAAATATTACACCTAGATATTTGAATTTATCTTCAACTGGAATAAGTGTTCCCTTGTAGAATAGGTTAACTAAGGGAATATTTCTCTTCCTGGTGAATAAAACAGCCGCACTTTTAGACACAGACAAGTCCAAACCGTTTAAATATAGCCATGACTCTAAAGTACACAAAGCAGAATTAATAACATCGCTAGCTTGTTCAATAGATTGACTTGAAGAATATAATAATAAATCGTCAGCGTATTGAAGAACCTTGACATGATTAGTTATAGAAGAGTCCAAATCAAAAGTGTAAATATTGTACAGAAGGGGACTAAGTACAGAACCCTGTGGCAGACCTCTCCATACAAGATGGGAGACATCACGATCTCCTATTAACATGTTAACAGAGCGTTCAGTCAGGATGTTAATAATGAAATTAGTTAAATTCAAGGGAACCCCTAAAGCTTTTAATTTATTTTGTAAAACTGATAATACGACATTATCATAAGCTGCATTAATATCTAGGAAGACTGCAATGGTGGATTGGTTATTAGAAAACGATAACCGAATATCGGATGAAAAAATACTTAAGCAGTCAGTGGTGCTTTTACCTTTTCTAAAGCCATATTGTGATTCCGCCAAAAGACCCTTACTTTCAACATACCATTCTAGTCGATTCTTTATTAGGTGTTCAGCTAGTTTCATCAGAATTGAAGACAAAACTATGGGCCGGTACGAGGAAGCATCAGATGGAGTTTTATTTGGTTTAAGGAATGGCAACACCATTTGATGTTTCCATTCAACAGGGATGTTTCCTGTTTTCATAATAGAATTAATAAGATCTAAATAATAATTGAGGACATTGTCATTTAAATTAGCAAAAAAGGAATACGGGATGCCATCAATGCCCGGGGCAGAATCCTTTGTTCTATGAATAACACCCTTTAATTCAGTGAGAGAGAATGGGAGATCTAGCGTCGTATGTGTGTCTGAACTTGAAGTGACTTGGTTATTGGTTAAGGGAGACAGGTTAAGGTTAATAGCCTCAGGAACCCAAGGAGGAGCCAAATTGTCTAAAAATTCGCTTGCTAATGAGTCAGGAATAGGAGAAGAATTATGATAAATGGACCTAAATCTACGAATATTGCGCCAGACAATCGTAGGGTGAGTATTCGGTGAAATTGTTGAGCAAAAGTTACGCCAGGAATCAAATTTTTTCTTCTTAAATACTTTAGAAATTTCCTTATTTAAGTTAGTAAGGGTTACAAAATTAATATCCGACATATCACGGTTATAACTGAATTCAGCCTCTCTACGTTTTTTAATCAATTCTGTGCACTCAGAGTCCCACCATGGAGGCGAAGGAATTGTGCTCCTGTTGTTATTTTTTACAGGGAAAACTTCATCCGCCGCTGCAATTAATATGTGTGCTAAAGCTTCAGCACAACTATTTTCATTACCATCAGAAATAACAGGCAAGGAGAAAAGTTTACTGTCAACAATGTTTCTAAATTTGTCCCAGTCATTATTATTTCTATCAGGTAGTTTATGTTTTAAGTTTGATCTCCTTGGTGCCTTTGCATTGGAAAGAGGATAAGATATAACTATTGGGAAATGGTCACTACCATATGTGGAGGTTAGAATATCCCAAGTCAATGAAGAGGCTAAGCTTGGTGAACAGATAGATAGGTCAATCGCACTTTGGTTCTGATTGGGACCACAGCGACGTGTAGCAGTTCCTGTGTTTAAGATGCATAAATTATGAAAATCTATTATATCTAGTAATTCATCCCCATAATATGTAGAAGTTGAACAACCCCATGATTGGTGATGGCAATTAAGATCACCTAATATTAAAAGTGGCTTTGGAAGAAAGGAAAAAAGGTTTTTTATTTCTTGCAGAACTGGAGCAGAAGGGTGAGGAACATAAATGGAAACAAAGCATATATGTTGAAGTTTAATGGCTACAATTGAAATTTCCTCACTGTGATGAGGCAACCTAATATTAGAAAATGGGATAGAATTCTTGATAAGTATAGCTACTCCACCATACCCATCAGATCTATCCTCTCGAATGGTTAAATAACCATTTATTTTAAAAATGTTACTTGGTTTAAGCCAAGTCTCTGCCAAGGCAAAGACAAATGGATCATATTTGTTTAGAAGATGTATAACTTCACTTTTTTTGTTAATGAGACTGCGGCAGTTCCACTGGATTATTTTGGTGTTGTCCATTATGTATTGATTGAGATGTATTGCAAGATGGGGCTGCGTTGGACGGTGAGAAATTAAACTGAGAGAGAAGATTATGTAGTGCGGAAAGAAAATCATTTACAGAAAAATTTGTGTCTTTAAAGTCATTATTATGATTGTTAGAAATAACACAACCATTTGATGGCTGGGGAATATTCCAATCTTTAATGATGGTATTATGAGCCTCTTTATTATAACCTTGTACAGATTTAGGAGGGGAATGAGGTTTGAGAAAGACAGTCTTTTTATAGCTACTTCGAACAGGTGTATTATTAGGTGAAGGGACTGGAGGAATATTAGCAGAGTTTTTGGAGGGAGAAGATAAAAGTGCATCAGCATATGATTTTGTTACTGGAGGATAAACTTTTGCAGCTTCAGCATATGAAACAGAACTTTGTGCCATGTATGTTTTAATTAATTTTTGCCTACAGAATTCTGGGCAAGACTTATTAATAGCAAAATGGGCCCCAGAGCAAAGGCAGCAAGATGTACTTTCTTGTTCTCTATCGCAACTGTCCCCAGTATGGCCTTGGCCACATTTATAGCAACGGGGTTTAGACCTGCACTGAATTCTAGTGTGACCAAACCTACAACAATTGAAGCACTGTATGGTAGGGAAAATATATAACTCTACAGGTAAAGCATTATAACACATAAAAACTCTTTTTGGTAAGACCTGCCCATCAAATGTAACAACTATGGATTGAGATGGTTTCCAAATAGTTGAACCATCAACAATGGTTTTAAAATTAAGACGTCTGACTTTTAAAATTGGACCGCAACCAATCGGTACTGTTATATTATCTAAAACTTCCTCCGGAGACCATTCTGCAGGAACACCTCGTACTAGTCCCATCCTAGTAACGTTAAAAGTAGGTATAAAAGCTTTTAAGTTGTGTTTTTCTAGACTATTATGTGTAATAAAAGAATTCGCGTCCAGGAAACTAGAAAAGGATAATGAAATCTTATTGCGTCCGATTTTTTTGACACTACCATTAATAATATTTTGGAAGTTGTTGTGTTTTAAAAACTTCCCAAATGTGATTGGGTGCAATGTCGTACCATCATCTGGTGAAGTTATTATTTTTTGTACATGTATTACAAAAGGCGCGCTGTCCGTTTTATCGTAGGTTTTTCTACCAATCTGAGTGGGAATAACCATGGAAGGAGCAGGAATATCATTAGGCAATACATTAGACACATTTTCAGAATGGATAGGTGCAGATTCCACAGCTTGAGCAGAGTGTAACTCCATACAACCACAACCCGAAGACTCGGAACCATCGTGGTGTTTTCGGATACGACGACGCTTATTACAGTGCTTACAGACATGCATGCGACTTCTTTTTAAATTCCGAGATGAAGACGATCCATCAGTGTCCATACCTGATTCATTATTGGATTGAACTGTGACAAAAACGCTGGCCGGGGGAACAAAGTCCCCCGGGTCGGGCGGATCTTTCATCCTTAACGTTAAAAACTAAATAATTGAAGAAACTTACCACTACCGAAGAATGCACAAAACTAAATATTAACTCTAAACTAATACTACTACTACTAATCTTATATATAAATTTAAAGTTTTTCCCAATTAATATTATAAAAATTTGTTTTGAGTTTTAAACCAAAAAATACGCGCCCGCCAAGTTCGAAGTTTCCCGCGCTTTTTCAAAAATAAATTGAAAAAAAAAAAATCGAAAGGAGTTTTGAACACAGATTATGTATGAGTCATGACACAGACTAAAAAGCTGTCACTCGCGGTATCAGACCCGCGGTTTTTACCATGACCTCTTAGGGAAATGTTCAATTCGTAGTGACTCAAATTCCTTACAAAAATAGCCTGCTTCTGAATTGCTAAAATCGTACCATAACAGTTCTATAGTTGAACGACTTTTGTGCGGAGATGAATAGTTACGCTTGAAGATCGCTATCGATTTGACGTTACAGACGGTCATTTGCTGTTAAATAGCTCGCCACAGTGCAAAAAAGAAAGGTGAACGAATCTTGAGCGGATTTCGTAAACGTTACTTAGCAGGCCAGTTATAACGAAGTTATAGTACAAAAATACCGGGCAGTCAAATTTCAGCCTGCTATCAAAGAGGTCGTGGACTCGTGGTAAGCCCCTAGGCATATTCTATTACACATTCCAGCTTAATGTGGTTTAAGAAATGTGTGGGACTGGCTTTAGTTTATATAGTCACACCAAAGATTTTATATATCCTAGTACTAGATTGACTACGACAGCATCAAAAGCGTACCTGAAAAGGAAAGTCAGAAAGAGTCTTGTCGTCTCGTTCTACTAGTGTGTCCATACACTAGCTACATACTACGGGACAATTTTGCTCAAAAGTTAGTCAAAGATATTTTTGATACATTAAAATAGACATTCAAGTTAAAAAAACAATTAATATGTATAATATGCTTACCAAAAGGGAACTGTGAGTTTTCTCTGTAATGACTAGGAAATAGCTGATGTCCGTATATACTATAATAGCAATATCCTCATAAGCGAGTATGAAATACCTACACTGATAAAAAAAATGCCTAATGTGTGTGTACCTACGTAAGAAGATCACTTCTGAACGGCTGCACCTATCAGAATATAATAATATATTTATTTATTTATTTATAATAATATATTTTTATTAGAATAAGGTTTGTTTGAAAGAAAAAACTAGTTAGTTTATAATAAAACTAATGTTATTCTTTAATTTTTACTTTATTAAAAATAGACTGATGCGTGACATCAAATTGTACATTTTTTATTACGTTAAATTGCACTTATTAACTAAAAAATAAACAATAAATAATACATTAAATAAATGGTCCTCGACTGGTTTATAAATTTATTTATACTAACTAATACTAATTATTGCCGATGCCCGTTAGCGCTACAGGAAATTTCCAAAATGGAAACCATGGTCCTGAAACACAAAGGGCAACTGAAGAACACGGGTAGATTTATTCAGTATAAACCTCAAATAACTTGTCCCACTCTACCTTAGAGCAGGATAAGTTATTGGAGATTTTACCACATCAAAAAAAATCCCCCACTATGTTCGTTTGGCTATATCTGTTTGCAACCAACTCAAAAACTACTGAACGGATTTTTAACAACGGATGAACTTAGAAAAGGGTATATAGATGTAATAGAATTAGGTTTTAGTATTGATTTACATCTTCAGACTTAATGTGGCGACTACAAAACTGTTGCTGAAAAAAAATATTTTTAAATGGCACAACTTCAAAGCCACTGTTGCCGATGGTTCTCGTTTCTTGGAAATCTACAACAAAACATAAAAAATAATATATTACTAGTAGTTAACGCGATGTGGCTTAACACATACCTGCAGCATTACCTACCTAAGGACTAAACTTAAAGACAGACTATGATTTAAAATTAATATAATTCTCGAATGTACTATATCGATTTTGAAGATTTTGGAGCGCACGCGCGTCGTTTTAAGAAGTGGTCACAGATAACTATATACTGAATTGGTCCGAAGACACGTCCCGCATGCCGCACCTCTGGCCGCCGCTGCTCGCCGCTTTCCGTTGTGTCACGAGAGTAGCCGAAGATCGCCGAGCGGCCGAAGGCGCCCGATCAACAGAAAAGATAAAATTAGTTAAATTGGTACGCGCTTAAATTATTAAAAAAAAAAAAAAATTGAGCCGCCTCAGATTTTTAGAAATTTGCTTATAATAATATAAAACTTGAAAAGTAGACAATCAAATTTTATAAAATTTAGCACCCAGTCCGACTTCTGAGTCGTTTATGATGCCCCTTCTCTATGTATTTTTACAGGCAGTTAATATGTTTTAATTCCCGCATGAAATTCAAAACGATGTTTGTTGTTTGATTGTTTGACCCTACATAAATATTTTGTAAACAAAACAGAAAACTTACCAAATAAAATGAAATTCCACAACCAGGATACTTATCACTATTGCGAAACTTTACACAGCAACGTTTTGAACATCTTGCACACTTTATACTTTACTAAACATTGAGATAAAAACTTGTAACAATTAAAAATACAACTTTAGCCCTATGAAGCATCAGCCATATTGTTTATTGATGTCAAATTCTGTCAAATTGAAACCTCCTAAATGTTGCCTTTCATAATTTGAAAATTACTACGAATAGCTACTATATCTAAATGAAATCATCATTAAATACAAGAAGAATGCGTATAAAATTACAAGAAGCAATATTTGAAATAAAATATTTAGTTTCAATTCATTTTATGTTGCATAAACCTATCAAAATGCATGAACACGGACTATTTAACGACAACTGGAACAATCTAAAAACTACCATCTGTTTCTTATTTTTTTCTGGTAGTATGTGAGAAAGGGACACAGAGGATTTATCTCAGTGTCCTGCTCCAGGCCATTTTTCCCTTTTGCGTGTCAATAACACACATGAACTTAATGCTAATGAGAATAAAGAACACTTTAGAGACTGTCATATTTCTTCGTAGTCAATCTAGTCTACTCTAGTAGAATATATAAAATCTTTGAGTCACACTAAAGTTGACGTATAAACATGGGAAACGTCATCCAGTAAACGTCTTACTTAGCGCCTGACAGCGTCACTGCGTCACTGATTGAATGTCACCCGAGGCAAACGTACAACTGGTTGTCCGATATTAATTTAAACATAACTATAAAAGTCACTCATCATTGGTGAATGTAGGAGAAAGTTGTGCTATATTATTTGCATAATTAACCATTAAAAGAGGTATTTCCTTGTAAGTTAGGTTTACATAGTGATAAAAATGACCGAAAAAAGTGCAAAAAAAGTTAAAAGTTCAGGACCCACCGCTTTAGGAAAAACCTATCTTTTAGCATACAATGGTATCCAAACTTTAGGGTAAGTACAAAGTATAAATTCTAGTATTTTTTCCAAATTTCTAGAAGTAATAAAGCTATTTATAATATTCAAAGTGCAAGAGAAAATGTATCATCATTCCACAGTTTTCCACTTTATTTTTCTTATTTAAAATAATATGTTACAAGTTTTGATTGTAACTTAAAAGGTTAAAAAGGTTAAATTATTATTTAAGTTACTGTTACAAGTTAAATTAATTAATTTTCATAGGGCTCCCCTGTCTGGTCGACTGCCTATGTTAAGTAGAGAGGTAAACAACAACTTATCCAGTGAGGTATGGGTACCATAACCAATGTTTATTTCTGTTTCAGATGGTCATACCTGCTGCTGCAAACATTATCACATTTCCTAAACCGTGGAAGTTTGGATACCTTCTGGCCGTTAATTAAGACAACTGTGGTTATTTTCCAAAATGCTGCAGTTCTTGAGGTAACTTCAAAGAACATTATTTTTTACAAGACAAATAAAAATATGGTAAAGTAGATAATAGACTTAGAATAAAACACCTATCAATGTAGAAATTAAAGGTATGTTTTGGTAATAAAAAAGAAATTGTTAGTGATTGATGATTACTTACATTGATGATTTCCTTTTAATAGATAAAATATTTATTTGACCTGAATATTATGTCTAATAGATGTCAAAACTTGTGTGAGAAATTATTGGCAAAATTGTGGTTAGATGCCACCAACTAAAAAATTGCCAGTGAATAAAAATGTTTACTGGCAAGTGGTGAGGCTGAATAATTTTTACTAAGGGACTAACAACAAATGAAATATAAAAAAAACCATCTGTACAGAACATTTTGTCGAGTTATTTGAATATTACTGGACAAATGATTTTTGTATATATCAGAGTTGATCCCATTGTTCATTATCATCATCACCATCAGCATTTTTAATGTTCTCACTGCTGCGATTCAGGCCACCTCTCTAGGAGAGGAAATGAGCCGTAATCCACTACACGGGCCCAGTACGGGTTGGTATATGTCACTTGTCTTCGAATTTTTGGTTCTAGGACATGCCAATTTCCTCACAATGTTTTCCTTCAATGTTTAGAGAGCAGTGGTAATGAAATAAATTACACAAAGTGATGCGCCTGGTAGGGTTTGAACTCACGACCTACAACTCGTAAGTTGGAGTCCACTTGTTTTACTTTGGATTACCACTTGGCCACCACAGCACTCTATCACTCACCAATCCCATTATTGTTTATATTAATTATTTATATCCAAGAAAACTTTATCCTTGAAAGATTGAAAAAGAAATCACCGTCTTTGTATAATTTTCTACACAATAATGAGAAGGTAAATAATTAATATTTATGCATTGTGTTGGCATTTACTGTCTTGTCACTGTATTTTAATTAATACCTTTTTGAAATGAACGTAGCATTATGAATATGCACGTCCTGCGTACATCGTATCAAAGTGTATTTTATGGATATAATTGTTTAAAAAGTAATATTATCTGGTTAGTAAGCAACTGTCATAGGCAAACTAGATTATGCCCGTGGCTTTGCTTGCATGAAACCCCTTTCACCCCTTAGAGTTGAATTCAGAAAAAAAAATATTTTGGGGTTTAGGCTGAATGTTGATGAGTTAGTAAGTCATATACAAATAGAACCAGAATAAAAATAAATTTGTCTACATTAACCATAGACTAGATAGATAGACAAAAATTAGCTTCCATTTCACAATGGAAACTAACTTTTGTCATGCTGTGATACCACATGACAAGCTAATTACAGTTCTATAAATCCTTTGGGGCCGTTCAAGTATTATCTAAGCAGATTTTTTACTAAAACTCCCCCCTCCCTTTTGTCAGCAAAAGTACGAGTAAGCAAAGTTGTCACTCCCTCCCCCCATGCTTACTTAAACATTGGTACAAGCTTTTGTCAATGTGTTGGTTTCGTTATTCATTTATGAGCAGTAGTTGTAAGTCTACAAATAAGGAATAGTCTTGGATAAACTATTCTTTATTTGTAGACTTACAACTTCATTTAAAATTTTGACAGTTTAATTCAAATTAGCAGTCCTCAGTCCATGATACATTCAACTATCAGATGATGTTGATATAAATTCAACTATCAACATCAAATCTAAACTGCCAAGAAAAAGAAAAACAAAGGTGGATTTCATGAATTAGTGTATAGAAAAGAATAGGTTTTTTTTTTTACATTTTTAGCATTTTTTAAATCAAAAACTAGTAAATTAATTGTTAGTTTTTATTTTAAAAGTTAGCTTTCTATTCGCGCGATTCCATAAGTCCGTAATTTTAACGAGTAGGTGTGAAAACCGACGGAGATAGGAAGTATTTACAAAGCAATTATTATGAATGAGGATAACAAGTTACAGAATAGATAAAAGAAAAACATGCTGTGGTAGTTATATTTAGCTTATGAACATTTACTTTTTATTGGTTTCCAGTTGTTACGTCTTACCTAGTTACTAAAAAGTTGTTGATTTAAAGCGATACCTACGTGTACGAAATGTATTTAACTCAAAAAAAAATAAATATTAAGTATATTTTTCTTACATGAACAATTTCACACTTGATTGAAAAATTCAAGTAGACGTAAAAATATAGGTATTAAAATTTGAACCTCTTTAATCTAAACAAACCAATTTTGTCATTTATTAAGCTCGTTATTGCTAAAATATCAACGACGCAGGGAAATTAACAGACCTAGGATTTCCCGAGTTTCGTTTTCGATAATGAAAGAAGATCTAAAAGTCACCAATATGTGTATCCATCCTGTCCGTCCTAACCTACGGTGCATAGACCTTCTTGCTAACGGAATTGCAAAAGTTTAGCTCTAGACTTTGTCCAAAAGGAATGGAGGGCAGCTATGGAACATAATCTGCACAATAGCGCAGCATTCTAGGTGTTAAAAGAGTCGACCAAATAAGAAACGCATTCTGCACAAAGAAAAAAGGCTGCCAGGCTAAAATTGGATTGAGTGGGTCGGTGGTGAAACAATATTCTCCACAAAGTAGGTGCCTGGGGATGGACAACGTTGCCGAGGCCGACCTGGAAACAGGTGGCAGGACCACCTAAACCTCTACCAACTGCAACTGGTTCGAGGTGGCTCGAGAAAGGAATACCTTGAAGAATTTAAGGGGAGTCCTTTGTCCAGCTACGTCATGATAGCTGTTGAACATAGGCTTCTCCCAAGTGTGCCAACGACGATCGGTTCTGTGCGTGTCGCATCCATAGGATTCCGGGGTTCTATGCGGGCGCAAATGTTCACGAGACAACACGTCATAAAGAGATGTCAGCAAACTTGTAGGGTCCTAGTAGGGCTGATGCCTGCCAGGGCTGAAGGAAAGGAACGTTTGAAAGAGTGAAGTAGCCCTGCCACGCAAAGGGCAACTGAAGAAGATTGGGTTTTAGTCAGTAAAAGTTTGTCTCGTTGTACCCTAGAGAGGGAGAGATGATTTTACACCTCAAAAACCAACCTTAAATGAAGGTTTTTTATTTTTCCCGATAAAACCCTGAATCCCGATTTGATTACCATCTGTCCCGATTTTAATCCAATCGGGCCGAAGCTAGTGTTTCTAGGTCCGATTGGATTAAAAAGGCAGAGAGAGGCAAGTTTTACTTCTACACCTCTGCTCTGTGCCGTGTAGCTTTGTCACGCAGTCAAAAGTATACGCTAAAAAAGAAATTACAATATTTGTTTATGATTACACTACCTACGCTAAATGCAAATTTTAATGTTTATAGCAAAAATAATGAGCTATAATAAAATAAACATAATTATTATGTATTTAGATAAAAGTTAAATGTGCATAACACAATGTTCGTTATTTTAAATATAAAATCATACTTTAATTCGGAGTTTGTAGAACAAAATTATTTTTACTTAATATACTTCAAAGTTTTTCTTATACATAATATCTCTAGATAGAGTACCTATATGTACCTGATGACCGTGGACTTTAGTACATAATGATATTGTCTGACATATTGACAGTACACAGTTGCACACTCTACATTATCAACTACAATTACCTATAAATGTATTTGTATTCATTGCTAACCTTTAAAATTCCGGAAACATACGCATGACGATTAAATCCAGGGATTATAGTGTATAATATATACAGGGTTATTTGTAGAACACTAGTGCAGCAACCTCCTAGGCACTAGTTAGGAACATCATAAACAACAACTTTTGTTCTATGTTATGTTTTTACAAAACATAACACATTTACCAAAATCAAACCTTCAAAATTTTGTTGTTCTATCTAACACATTTCAATTCTGTATTTTGCTGTATCTACTTACGGCTCCCGCACAATGTTCTCGTAATAATACTAAGCAGGATTCCGAAACCTTGTAATTACACCTAGCAAGCATTCGCACCATTTCCGTGTACTCGACATTAGAATATTAATACACCATCATGTAAAGATCTGCACTGCCGAATTTCGCTCTAAGAACACGTATGACTAGAGATGGGCGGTGGGTAAAAACCCATCGGGTATTTACCGGGTAAATACCCAATTTGGGTATAAACAGGGTTTTTACCCGGTAAATACCCAAAACCATGGGTATAAACCTTTATCACTTTTTGGGATGATTTGTTAAATAAAGTTTAGTTAATTTTTAGATCGTTTACATGTTTTGAACACCTCCGTGCTAGAAATTCGGCTCCTTTCGTATAAATTTACGTTTCAACGCCTGATTATTATTTTTGTTAAATGAAGTTTAACTGTAATTTTTGCATAATGTAAAATTTCAACTTTGGAACTTTGGATTTTCAAGTTTGGAACAATAAATAACTTATACAAGGTTTTTTTATTCTATTTTTGTTTTTAATTTTTAATTTTATCTTAAGTGTTCTAGATGTTGTTTTTTAATTTTGGACACTTACACAGTTATGTGTAAGTGTCCAAAAATAAAATACATACGTAAAATATTAAAAAAATACGTACGTGCAATTTTTACATGATTTGTAGAGTAGAAAACTATTATTTGCCGAGACCATGTACATTTCATGCATAAAACATATTTGATGAACATTTTTTTATTGCTAAAAATGTATAAAGAAACAAAAAATGTCCAAAAAGTAAATACCCACCATTTGGGTAAAAACCCTGCATTTGGGTGTTTTGGGTATTTACCCGGTATTTACCGGGTAGAAACCCATCTCGTATGACGCGATACAAGCGCATCATTGTGACTTAAAAATAGTTATAACTAACTTTTCTTCTCGTGAAGTGATCGATTTCACGGAAAAGGTTGCTGAGTATACAAATAAGAAACATACCTACATACATACCTACATTTAAGCACGTGTCTATGTAATAGGTAAACAATCTCAAGTAGTATGACTGTATGTTTTAACATCGTCTTCAAGTAATGTTACGTATATGAACTCTGGTCTCTGCAATTTATGTTAAAATTATAATTATACAGTCAGCAACAAAGGACGATTATAAATTTATTTTTTGAAATATTAATTAGTCAAAAAAAACATCAAATTGCAAACAGGTAGGTACATCAAATTAAATAATATTATAATATGAACTCGTATAACCGCTAAGAAATGCTAAAAACAAGATTTAATGTGAAAGGAATAGTGTCAATCGACGTTTTTTCTAAGCGTATATATATTACCATTTTAAACTTGTTCTAGACACTTGTTCTTGTTGTGTATTCTGGCGTCCCAACAGAGATGACCTATGTGAGAACTTGGCTTCCTCTGTGGATTGTGTTTCGGTTACACGTTTGCACAAATCAGTTGCGTTTTTGTTTGTAGTGTTTTTTTTTTTTGAGGAAATCAGAAACTCTATTTTAAAAAGACTTCTCCCGCTCTAGAGTGGAGCCAGAGGATGTGAGTAGGACTAGGTACTTTTACTGACTAAAGCCACACACACGTGTCACACTGTACTGCTCCCTATCACAGCGGACAGCTATCTTTGGTTGAATGTAATCTGCCGGCTAAACGGATGTGAACCCCACAGGTCCCCGTGCTCCAACTACAGATGGTATCTCGCACCCATCCTCCAACTAAGGAGGATGAAGGTCATTTGGATTACATCTGTAGTCTCGGTGGATGGCAACAAGCAAGGTCGCCTCTGTTGGGAGTTTGTATTACTTTCACGCCTTATGGGCTGACCGAATTTTGATCGGCTCTGTCCGGACAGTTAGCGGACGACCGTCCCGATCCGACCGTCCGACGGTGTGCGATGGGTAGCTCACTGTGCCTACGGTGGCCGGAAATCGAGATCGGAATCCCGGCGGCGGCTGGGGCGTGAGCGCCGTTGCTTGATGGGGTCGGCCTCCTCCTTTGCTAGCATTATTGCTTCGCAGAAGGAGGCGACCGCCGCCACTCCTCCTCGCTCCGGACCATGCACAAAAACAGTCTTAAATATTTCTATTATCCAACCTGAAGTCGGTTGGAAGGTGGCACATAAAATTCTCAACCTGCCAACTTGGTTGAAAGATAGGAATAAGTAAATTTTGCTTCCCTTCATTTTTGGTCGCTCTGGGCAAATGCTCGGTAGGCAAAATGAAAAGATTAGAGATGAATCAATTCCCAATGTCTTGATTTGAAACAAAGAAACCGCGCTTAATCAATCGCGCTTAACATCTACCTATACTCCGCCTGTTTAGGTACTTAACTAAACGTAAACAATCTTGATAATATGTCTTTTTATTTAAAATAAATTGTATAAAAGACATACAAAGGTTATTTATTTATTATCTTTCTTACAACTATCATTACAGGTATATTTAGTTAATTACTTACCCAACATTGGTTTTAGAACATGAAAAATAAAAACTCTTAACTAATTAAAACTATATATATATAGGTACAGCACAAACATTCTTACCTAAAATATGGCGTCAAAAAATTCCTCCGCATCGCTGTCGATTGGAAGTGTGCCCAAAAGGGCGGTGGCATTGCCACGTTGTTTTCTATGGTTCTCTGACTGAGGTAGAAGCCAGCCCTTGGGACACGCGAAGAGTCAACTA
Organism: Mythimna lalbum; assembly: GCA_949319445.1. Classification (NCBI taxonomy): domain Eukaryota; kingdom Metazoa; phylum Arthropoda; class Insecta; order Lepidoptera; family Noctuidae; genus Mythimna; species Mythimna lalbum. Next base: position 13,774,283 of record OX439346.1, on the reverse strand, counting down.
AGCGTTTGGATAATTCTTTAAAAAGCGTACTTATGCGCACTCGGACCCCATGGCCCAAGAGTTTCAATCCCAAACGACTCAAAAACATTGGTTTAGGTAATACCTAATTGTAAACATTTTAGAGATTGTTTACATTTAGTTAACCACCTAAACAAATGGAGTAGGCCTAGGCTATCTCTATCATTCCTGTGTTACGATAACTTGTGTTATAATATACAATATTTACTTACATCTTGGTACTAAATAAATACATGATAGTTCCATTTATATTTGTCGGCCTTTTACTGTCTGACTAGTGTTTTTTTTTTTCAGTAGCCGTTTGCCTTCCAGGGCTCCTGAGTTTCAGGATCCCCTCAGATGTATAAGTCCCTTAAAATGCTATGGAACTTAACCCTTCAGATACCGTCAATTAGAAACACAATATTAAGACAATAGATGCGCGGCCACCGGTGGTCGCTTGGGGATTCATGAATTAAACATCTGCTTGTTAAGTTGATATCGAAACAATTAAGTATCGATTAATCAATGTTAATGACCCGACTAATAGATATTGATACTGAATCGATTTATAGATTCCAATTTACGTCTTGGTAAAACTCTGATGTTTTTTTAAATTTTATTGCGTGTTTTTTTCAGGTAGTGCACTCCTTAATAGGCCTGGTACCGTCTGGAGTGGCCGTGGTGTTGCCACAAGTGTACTCACGAGTCTTTTTAGTCTGTGGTTGTCTGCTCGCCACTCAAGCCGCCTCTGTCAGCCCTGGTCTGCCGTTGTGCATACTCGCCTGGTCCATCACGGAGATTATAAGATACGCATACTACACACTCAATTTGATCAACTGTGTTCCACAACCGCTTCTGTTCCTTAGGTAACATATTCTTTTTTTTTTTCTTTGCATGTGATAATACAATGCAGTCTGTAAAGTTCATTAAACCTGTTTGTATAATTCTGTGCTGCTTATCGCAGTTGAAAGGTGAGGTACCTATTACCTGTGCTTATATTTATTATCGCCTGTAATTAATTTCAATATTCGATTTATCACATTGTCGAAACAAAGAGGCGATATACTTAAGCTTTTCTAATGAAAAATATAACCCATACCTATTCATAAATATTAAAAAACCCCACAGGTACCTACTTAACTAATTTTTATTTCTTTTTTGTTTGCAGATATTCCACGTTCTTAATACTCTACCCAATTGGAATAACTGGAGAGCTGCTGTGCATGTACCACTCTCTGGAGGAGATTGCGGACAAACAACTCCTTACAATTTCTATGCCTAATGCTTGGAATGTAGCATTCAACTATTATTACTTCTTAGTATTTTACATGTTCTTATACATCCCCATCTTCCCCTTCTTGTATGGCCACATGTTGGCCCAGAGGAGAAAAATGCTCGGCAAAGACGCTAAGAAATCCAAATAAGAAATTGTAATAATTTATATGTAACTTATCACATTGATGAGTTTTATATTACGCACATAGGTATTTCTTTACTTTCATTTATAATAACGAAATAAATAATTTTTTTTTCGCAGCGAAGTATTTTTTCGTTGCGTGTTAATCTTCCCTGGTAGAGCCGAGAACATCTAATTTATATATTTATGTCTGATCATTGCGGCAGAAGGACCGCACCGTACATACTATTTTATTTGGTCTGATGACGTCATTCGCGCGATAGGTGTCATGTCATTGATGTGTACGTATTCTATTAAAGAATTCTTACAAACCTTTTCTTGCCTTCGAACGGTAAGTGCGGGTTTAAGGTCAACTGCGTACGACCATTTTAACTATTCGAATAATCTGAATTTAATTACTTTCGTTGTTAAGGTCACAATAGTTAATTCGTGCTTCATCAATAAGCGACTACTTACTACTCGAATTGTTGCATTTCTTTTTATTATTATAAGACTAGTTGTTAGATTTAAGTTATTTAAAACGGGGGCTGGGACATAGATTGCTAAATAATTTATTTATATTTGCTTGGGATATGACATGGTAATAAATTTATTATTATTATTTACAACCTATCGTTTTATTTGTTTCGCCCCTGATTAGTTGATAAGTAACCCTCACGCACACACACAAATCTCAGCATAAGAATGGCTGCAATACTTGAATTAATGAATTCATTCAAAAGGTAACAAGTGCTGGAGTATCTACTATGAGTATCACGCAAAACAGCTGTCACCATAAGGCTCAATTTACATCGTCGCGGAATGGAATGGAAGCGACTTTTTGTAACGAAATTGTACATAGCATAATGAACTTTATGTCAATAATGGTACTTATAATATACAAATTAAATACGAACCAAAAAAAAGTCGCGCGTCTTCCGAGGTATCCTCGTGCATTCCCATAGCTACGAAATTGACGCTAGAGGCGAAATTGAGGCTTCCATTCCATACCATTTCGCGGCGGTATAAATTGAGCCTAATATTTTTTTTTTTTGGACGTGCAACAACTTTTTTCTTATACGTAAAATGGAGTGAATAGAGACAAAACTTTAAAGGGTATTTTCTTTCCAGCATTTAACTATATCAATTTATTTATGAATTATTATTCTACAAAAATGAAAAACCCAAAATTTTATCTCTATTCACCCCTAAGTCTATTCACCCCATATTACCCGGTACCATTTGATTGGATTAATAATAAACAATCTATTTTCCATTTGGTCTATCACGAATATCAGGTGCGACAAAACTGCGACACAAAATAATTGCTGATTAAGATTTACGTAGGTACTTTTCTGCTCACTTATCTATACTTATGTAGATACTAAATTGATAAATACGTCTTACCCAATGTACCTACTACCTATCTAAGTAACTAATACCTGTTGCTGGCGTAACACTAGTAGTATTCCGTTGCCACATACATTCAATGCACATAATTACTGGATTGTTTTTGTTGATAACGCTGGAGCAAACAGATTATAATATCATAAACCTCATCAATTATGATCTCTATCTAATGTAAAATTGACATTGATTTGTAATAATTTAATAAAGCATTTGATACATAATTAGCTGTTTACTAATCTCTTTATCTCCAAAATTACCTGGCTCAGGTCTATTAAATTATTGAGAGTATTAACGAAATCACAGTCGATAAGTCGTCGTCGAAGCATCATGGATAGAAAATATACCGCCTTGGTGCTAGCCTTCTTGGTAGCTGCAGCAGATGCCAACTCTATTAACCTGAAAAGTCAGCCAACATCGAACCTGTTGGAAGAGAGGTACGTTATTTTTTACAAGTTCCATCAAGCCACTACTGGACCATGAAAGAAAGACAGACGAAAACCAAGACAGTTGGTTTTGCACACATAGGTAGGTACATACAATGCAGATATAAATTTAAGATTAAAAACCGTTACCGTACATTTGTTAATAGTAGGTAAAGGCCTCCTAACTTCCTCCGGGTATTCTTTTTCCAAGCTACTTCGAACAAGCCTTTGTGCTAGGTAGGCATAGAAATATATATCTATGGTGGTAGGCGTCAACAAAAAATCTAATTTTCGCCATTTCGCCACCTCTTCCCAGGCAGACCTCGGCGACGCCATCCATCCTCAGGTACCCACTTTGTGGAGACTCTTCCCCATCGGTCAGTATACATGCGGCTGATATAACTCTCCTAATCCCATTTTAACCTGGCAGCCTTTTTTCCTACATCGAGCCCCGTCTTTAACCGCAGAGTAAAGTTGTGTTCCTCGTTCTCTTATGTAACTTTTGCGTATCGTTTAGCGACATGTTTGAGCACCGTACGTTAGGACAGGCAGGATCTGGCCTACCTTAGTATGGTTTAGTGCCCGGTCAGGGTCGAGCCACCCCCTATGAGCGAAGTGCGCGGCGTACACAGGCGCCAAGGCATCCTCTTATGCATTGGCGCCTGTCTGCGCCGCGCGGCAGGCGCGAGGGTTGAGATGCCAGCACCAATTTTTTAAAATATTTTTATTACACAACAACAAATTTTTTATAGTTTAGTATAGAGTAAGATCATCGGTAAATGTCTCCCAAGACAATATTTGTGTCTGTTGTTTAGTTTTACGCTATTAGAATTGACCCAATGTTTACGTTTCGGGTTAACTTCTTGAATTTGTGATAAAATTAAAATTTGTAAAAAAATTATTAGTTCATGAATCCCCAATCGAACGCCGGCGTTTCCGCATCTATTGTTTTACTATTGTGTCTCTAGTTGACGGTATCTGAAGAGCATTTCAATTTTAGCTACAATTACCAAGCGGAAGCGAACCATTTTATGACCCGAAACACAGGTTTTATAAACTCAGCTCGGGCAAGTCGCTAATTATACATAGGTATAATTCTAGGTTTATAAAGTCAATTTTCCTGTAGTTCTTTAATAGTTGTTAAGTTATTTATAGTTATTACTTGGGCACTAGCATAGAAATATAAATATCTATGGGCACTAGCATAATTGTTTAAGATTTACTTGTGGCTGTTAAATGTAAATATTTTGTGTAAAAGATGAAATAAAAAAAGATTATTACTTATCATTAATTCATGAATCCCCAAGCGACCACCGGTGGCCGCGCATCTATTGTCTTACTATTGTGTCTCTAATTGACGGTATCTGAAGGGTTAAAAAAAATCCATATAGAAAAAAGACAAAAAAATGACGCTCCATAGGTTTCGCACAGAGTCGCTACTCGCTGGCTGCAGTCGGCCCCTGCGCCTGCTCCAGGATGTTGCGCTACCGATTCGAAATTTTTTAATGATAGACGCCAAAATACTAATCAATATACACAAAAATTAATCAATGCATGTCAGGAGCCAAGTCCCCTTGGCCAAGCCAATGGTCAGATAGGTACCTACCTACTTTGTATTTTGTAGATTTACTTTCTTTCCTGCAGTCGTAATTGGGGTGATCTCGGACAAACGGCAAATGTGAACGACTATGTGGACAACACGATTGACATGATCGTACCCTTCATCCAGAAGCATGGCCTGGACCCCATGGAGCTGCCCGAAGTTGTCGAGGGTTTCGAAGTTGTAAGTAGACCTTAACTTATTTGTTTTAATTATTTAAAATTTAATAATCTACAATTTGGTAGTATGTTCTGATGCTAATAGAGATTAATACTCTTTGAAATATATACATACTAGCTTTCCGCACGCGGCTTCGCCCGCGTGGACTGCAGTTTATATCGCGCGGGCAAAGACCCGTGCTCAGTAGTGGAATAAGGGTCAACTCACACCAAAAGAGCGTCAAAGCGCAGCGCATTTTCAGTGTCATATGAATTTTAACTTTATTTTCATTACTATAATACTTATTATCGCATGAGAAACGCGTGGATGCCCGCGGCGCCGTTGGAATTCCATACGCGCGACTCGTTCTAGTTTCTCATGCGATAATAAGTATTATAATAAAGAAAATAAAGTAAAAATTCATATGACACTGAAAATGCGCTGCGCTTTGACGCTCTTTTGGTGTGAGTTGACCCTTATAGGTAGCCTATGTGTTATTCCAGTGTCTCCTTCTACCATTGCACAGCTGTATTATGTAACACGCCGTATTATAAGTTGGCGCGCCGGATTGGAAAACTTCACTCAACTTCACTGTAATGTAATGCGGCTACCTCACGTTTAGCCAGATTTCAAATCGGGTGAAATAAAACACGTCGCATTGTATACACACTTTGCTATAGTGAAAACCGCCTAGTAACGGTCAGCCCAAGTATCAACGGGTGCATCGGCGGCGGCCGTTTTGAGAGTTTTAGTTCCAATAATCGCCGCAAGTAGCACTGCATATGAACAACACAGAACAGAAGCCACTGTACGATTCCTTTGTTCTGTGAAGAACAAGAACGACGTCACGATCGATAACGGTATCACAACAAAGTGAAATTGGGAAGTCCTCCAAAAAAGGAAGTCACGGACAGCAAAATATATTTTTATCTAAAATAATAGATCTTTCATCTATCACTTAGTTTAATCAACAATCTATTAATTAGATTATAACATAATTAATTAGAATGATTAGTCCAACAGCGAGCGAAGTGAGGAGTGTTAGGGCACGTCGACAGTCGACACGGACAGCTTAGGTTAGGGGAGATTAAGATAGGTACCTATCTAAAGTGAGCGAGCAGAGTGAGTGAACAAACCATCGCTCCTCTTCGTGGTACGTTACTTTGAACATTTTGAACCCTGCAGATAGGAATAGGAGACCTCTTGGAGGATTTTACCCATGCGTTTTTTGGATCGGTAAGTAAACGTAAGGGCCTGCGCTCACTTGAGAAGGTGAGACAAGACGCCTTAGGGCCTCCGCTCGCTCATTTGAGACAAGACGTCTTAGACAAAACTGTTTTGTCTACGACACAGGGCGCTAGGGCTGTCGATAAAATATAGATATATCGAAATATCGGCCTAAGACGCTGCTTTGTATAACGTATCGCCACCGGTTAAACGTGAGGTAGCTGCACTAAATTACAGCGACGTTTACACACATACACAAATACATTTGTGTTCAAGCGTGTTATACGGTACTGCTGTAACATTATATAACTAGAATGAAACTGATAATTGAGTATGATCAATAAGTATAATGGCAATGATTGTAATATACATAATTTATCAATATGGGAACTTTGTCTGTCAACAAACTTATATTGTAGGTAGTTTGGCCAACGAAATATGTAATCGCCAACTCCATACAAACTGTCCAATCAACTAATGCTGTATGGAGAGGCTGATATTTTATTCCTTGCCGGATAAAATATCTTGTAGAAGGTGGTTCAGTTTCATCGACTGAGTAAGCCCTAAAGTTTGTGGAGAGTGTGGAGTCCGGTCCCTTACACCTTGTATTATTTACCTTGATAGTTTGATATGTCCTTATATCTTGCATAATTCGTGTGTTTCTCTTTCTTCATTATTAAAAAAATATGTTACCTACTACTAGTTTGAAATTAGAATAAAATATCCCGAGGATATTTATAACCGAATGATAGAGTAACGAGCATATACATACACATAAATAAACTTTTGTCTTTATAATATAAGCTAATGATTACACTAATATTAGTGTGAATATTAGCTTATCTTTAGTATTAAGATAATATAGATGATAATAACATATACCTATAGAATATTCGTGACCAAACTGACCAATGTTTTTCTTCCTTCTTTAGAGGCCCTTGCTGATTACGTACAGTGCGTGGTTGAAGATCTACGATGGTTACATGACTGGGCTGGTGAATGTGTCGCGCTCTAGCGACCAACAGGTTAACTATTTCGCCAAGATGTTGCGCGTGCGCATTCAACTGCAGTTCAGAGACCTTGAGGTAAGATTTTTTTACTTGGACCTTTGAACCTTCTATTCTCTACATAAAAGACTACCTACCGACATAATTATTGTAATTAAGTATAGTGTGTTTATTTCATTACTTTATATTTTATACTAGCGACCCGCCGCGGCATCGCTCGGGTGCAATATTATACTTATAAACCTTCCTCTTGAATCACTTTATCTATTAAAAAAACCGCATCAAAATCCGTTGCGTAGTTTTAAAGATTTAAGCGCTCATAGGGATATAGGGATAGAAAAAGCGACTTTGTTTTATAGCCATGTAGTGATGTACTGTTATACATATTATGCTACTAGCTTCTGCCAGCGGTTACGTCCTCGTGAAAGTGGTTATTGCGGATGCAAAGTCAAAGTCAGATAAAAAGTAGCCCAACCACTAAATAAACCAATCCATGAAGCTACCTTGGTACCAAATTTCATCAAAATCTTTTCAGCAGTTTAATCGTGAAAGCGTAACAGACAGAGTTACTTTCACATTTATAATATTAATAATGGATTTCGCTTTGTTTGCAGTTCGTGTATAAGTACTTGGTGAAAGTGATGAACCTTGGACCCACAGGCGGTATCATAGCCTCTCTCAGCCGCTTCGTAGTCATCGTCGACATCCTTCTTGACTTCAACAACGATGAAATTCAGCTCCAACAGTTCAGGCTCACCGACCTTGGGTTTGTTCTCTTTAAATATTATATTAGTTGAAGAAAGGCTCGGTCGATAATGCTGCCCCCGTTAGTAAAAAAGACGCATCTAACATTTTTTCCAGAGTTGAATTAATTACATTGCCGGAATCAGGACATAATGGTGCATCTGCCTGTATTTTCAGACTGGCCTGTTGGTCTAGTGGTTAGTGACCCTGACTGCTATGCCGGAGGTCGTGGGTTCGATTCCCACCCAGGACAAATGTTTGTGTGATGAGCATGATCGTTTGTTCTGTGTCTGGGTGTAATTTATCCATAATATGTATGTATTTAGAAATATATAAGTATGTTTATCAGTTGTCTAGTACCCATAACACAAGCTCTGCTTAGCTTGGGACTAGACGGCGCTGTGTGAGGGTTAAAAAAAAAAAAAAAAATTTATATTTTGCTAACTTTCTCCAGCGCGGTTTTAACACAAGGAAAAAAGGCCCGATGTCCCGTTTCTTTCATTAAAACATTTTTTTATCTGTTTTCGTTTTTGTTAGATACTTACGTCTGTTTAACTATCTGGGGCAGAATGATAATGTGCCAGTGTGCCCATCCTACACCAGTTACGGTCTGGTTTACGCGTTACTTCCCAAAGGATTATTAAAAAGAAATGGCAAAAAAATCTTCACCCGCTTCTTTAAACAAATTTGTCGAAATAAAGCAAAAAAATAAGCAACTACCTACTGGCGGTCTCATGAGTCCGCTATGGCCTGGACCGAAATAGAACATTTTGATACAAGTAGCAACACTTTGTCATTGCTATCGAGACGCAATTCGACCTAAGCAAGGATGTTATGGAGTCGAGTGCTGCAGTGACAAATGTCCACGTGTATCAAACGACGTTTTTCATTCAATACTCTAACGAAGAAATAAATAAACCTGGCCAATAGTGGGGTTGCTTAGTAACCATCCTTATGCGATCAATACTAACTACTAATACCTACAGTAAATTGTGTTGGGGGCGAGCTGGCGCATTTTTCCGCGCTTGTGCGAAAAACAATAAGTCCCGTGGGTGGTACTTATAAGGTACTAAAAGAGTAATATTGATACGAACCACATAACTGCGCTATTCGTAGCTATAGTTAATTGGTTATTTAGGTATTATGATAGCCACTTCAAGCTACACAGTTTACCTATAATTTTTAATGTTTTTTTTCCCTCCAGCCGTCTCCGCGTGCGCTTCACCGGTAACATCCTCACCGACTGGCTGGTGAACCCCGTGCTCAACACCTTCCTCAGAATCTTCGACACCATCATCATCAAGATCGTCGAAGTCAACATCCGCAACGCCGTTCAAGCCGAAATCGACAATGTTAACGCCAGTGTTAAAGAAGTGATCAAAGCCATTGAAGCATATAATTAGATAAGAACGTAATTTTTCGTGATTCGAAACTTACCTAATACTAAAGATTACGATGCTGATATTAATTAAAATTTAACAATAAAATGTCAATTTATTTATTTCAAATAGACCTTGTAACAGGGGCGTAGCTACCGCCGTATCTGCCGTATACGTATCAATTATACGGGGCCCCCAAGCTACAGGGGCTCCGACTTAGGCCAAAGTTTGTAATATGTTGTCCATAATCTTAAATTCTCATTGACAGGAATGAATGAATATTGACTACTCATAATATGATACTCTGTAAATAGCATTTAGCACGCTCCGTTCTTTTAGCATTTTCTACATACAAGGTGATAATAAAAACCAATATAAATCAACCAATTTTAGTACGTCCTACTAAGTGATCCATAAAATGAGCTCATTTTCAATTTTAAGGCCTCTCAAGGCACTATTTCTATATTAGTAAAAGCTATTTCGTACAAAAAAAAAAACAAACTTTCAAATATATTTCATACGGGGCCCCTGAGGGCCTAGCTACTCCACTGCCTTGTAATATAGTTAGTACTTAGTGATTACACATTGATAATCGAACACACCGAGTAAGCCACTGAGACTTACTCACAGCGTACAAGAACTGGTTTTTTATACCTCGACATTTCAACATACTCATTTTATCAATTACCTACGTCCATTATGCTTAATGAACCATATTAGCACGGTATGGTTATTATACTAAGCTAACTACTGTATTGCCACAAAATATATAGGTACAGAAGTCAATCTACATTACAAAGCGCGCTCGGGCAACGCACACATAGACACCGCTCACGGGGACACGATGTCTCGGTAGCGTCTCGGACCACTCATCGAACAGTACCGGCTCAAACGCTCATTAGTGTGCGTCCGCCGAGCGTAGGTGTAAAAAATGAAGTACATACATGAGATTGTCTTCTGTACCTATACATTTTGTGGTAATGCTGCGTGGGGAGAGAGGTGCAGCCAAAACATCGTTTTATAACTTATCTTTTTCTCCTTCTTTATCAAATCCATCCAAAGGTTGTCTGTAAAAAATCGCTTTTAGCGATAAGACCGCCCATTGTGACACCCTATTAATTTTCTAATAATTTTTATTTTTGGTGTAACTAACTACCTACTAGTGTGAGTTTGTTTTACGCGATCGACACGTTTATGACGTTCGGGGCTCCGATTGGTTCGCTCCGAGATATTAACCAATCAGAAAGCCAAACGCGCTAAACGCTTCGATCGCGTTTGCGTAAAAACTACTCGCACTCAGCGCACAGTAAAGACTACTTCCACTTATCTATCTATTTTTACAAATGGAAATAACCCCGAAATCTTGGAAATGTGGCATAAAGGGTGTATTTCATAATGACAAAAATCATAAATGAAAACTTAAAGGTAGGGAGCACCGGAGCTCCTTTAAGTTTTCACTCACCTGGAGCATTCACCTGTAATGTAACGTTACAGATTTGAGCATTACATCAGTGAAGGAGGAGAACCGAGCATTACAATGCATACTTTATCTATAATATGTATATATTTAGAAATATATAAGTATGTTTATCAGTTGTCTAGTACCCATAACACAAGCTCTGCTTAGCTTGGGACTAGACGGCGTTGTATGATAGTTGTGGAATATTATTATTATATTATATTATTATTATACCTTGTAATAACCCCTTGTAATAATACAAAACGGCTATACATCAGTGAAGTAGGAGAACTGAGTATTACAATGCGCGTCTTGTAATGATACAATGTGTAATATCTTGATACAACTTGTAACATAGGTACAACTTATAGGTCGGTTGATTATTTTTCCGGTTTTGAAATAACAATGTCGAATTAATATTGCTGACAATTACCACTTCGTCTGTCATTATGGAATCAACTAAAAGCTAATGCTCAAAGTCGAATCTATAATATTACATTACCCGCGACGCGAATCGAATGCTCGTCAGTCAAGGACGTACCTAGTATTGTAATGTAATGCTCAAAGTCACACCTTAATGTTTTTCCAATTTTTTTTCTATAATTTGTAACTTTAGAGTTCGTCGTACTACGACCTTCGCACGTACCTAGGTACTTAGTTAGACTAATTTACTACAAATTGAATATGCACAATTCGATAACCGAGAAAGTTCTAATAAGACGAGTAAGTCTTAGTTACTATGGAATATAGCATCACAACTATGTATACCTACTTATAAAATTTGAAAAGTTCCGTCAATTGGTCCAGGATTCCATCATCATTTCAACCTGATCTCGGCGCAGACTACCTTAGGAAGTAGGTATAGGTACACTGTCAACGAAATAATTTTCAATACTTACACTAAGATACTCGAAAACCCTTATATCCCTACCACTTTTAGGCACGCAATTTCCTGTTTTTCACACTAGTGCAGAAAAGTGCGCTAGCGCATCCATTTATTGTATTTATCGTATCAGACTGGGCGCTAAGCGACTCCCACGAGACGCACGAGCATTGCCATTCCATCCATTTAAAATGTACCTAAATATTTTATAAATCAAGATCTTCCTTTATCAGATGTTAATGCCTCTCCGCTTTCGATAAATTTTTTGGCAGCGTCAAGTTGCGGTCGGTATTCTGATTTCTGTGCTAACTTGAGCGTGACTCTCTTTGAAAGTTGGGATTCGCGTGAGAGGGCGTGACGCTCTTGGTCTGCAGATAACTGCGCTTCGCATTTTTCGATGTTCTTTTGAGAACATAAAGACTGGAAGACGCTGTCAGAATCTGCGTCGCTATTTTGGATCATCATCATATCAGCCGAAAGACGTCCACTGTTGCATATAGGCCTCCCCCAAGTGTCGCCACAACGTCCGGTCCTGAGTCCTGTGCTTCTTGCATTAATTTTGGTTCACTTCTCCATAACTTAGTCTCCCCACGTATTGTCACCACAATTCGGCTACTGGGGCCAAGAGTTAGTTCCGAAAAGTACCTCAGCCCCGGTACGAAAGGCAATGAAGGAACTGGAGTGGGTTTTTAGTCTGTAAAAGTTTGACACTATCTCCCGCTCCATTCAAGAGCGGGGGATGTCATTAGATGATTTTCCCAATGAAAAAAAAACACAATTCGGCTGAACGTGAAGTAGCCGCATTACATAACGGCGACGGTTTTCAAAACGTTGCGCCAATATGTACCTAATATGGCGTGTTATTCCAATCGGCTTCGATTTAATTCATGAATCCCCAAGCGACCACCGGTGGCCGCGCATCTATTGTCTTACTATTGTGTCTCTAATTGACGGTATCTGAAGGGTTAAAGTAGATAGATGGTACAGGCATAATACAATATCTCATTACATATAAAATTACAAATAAAAGTATTTCAGTAGTCTGTGGTTGTCACCAGCCTGACAACCTGCTGTCATAGTCGTCATAGTCAGATTTACCTGTCAACGTCAAGTGCAGTGAACGCACATGTTATTTTTTAAAGAATTCTCTTAATTTTGCTGTTTCTGCAAGCAAATATACTATTGATAATTATTGAATCTTCCGTTATAATAAGTGACCATGGGAAAAGCTAAAAAGTTTAAGCCTTCCCAAGTTGGGAAGAATTTAGCTTTAGCAGATCAAATCGAATCAGTGAACTCGGTTAAAAATAAAAACAGGACCAAAGAAAGGAACAGGCAGGATGATGACGAAGAAGTAAGCTACATTTCATTTATTGACTAGATTAATGATATTCCAGGACCTGAGAGTGTTTCTATATTAAAAACTGACCAAAAAATTGAATAACATTTGTGTTGTCTTGTAATCAAATACATTAAACATTTGTATCTCTGTAAATCTCTTTGGTCATAATCAATGTATCATTTTATTCTTTAGTTCGTAAATGCAGACTTGTCCAAGAAAATCTTAAAAGCTGCTAGGAGGCAACAAGCTGAACTTGGCGATGGTGAAGCAGGCCCATCACCTGCAAAACATGTGGCACTGCCTGCAACATTCAAAGGTGAGCTAGGTATCTGAATAAATTAGTACTCTATATAGGAACTAACTGAGAGTTTGCAGAATAAAACTGCTATGCAGTCCATTATTAAGAAATATAAACACAGCGAGAGCACAAATTAAAAAAACTTGTACTTTATAATTAGTATGATATGATGGCTTTTCCATAAATCAATTATTTCTCCACACAGATGCTGACTCTGATAATGATTCTGGATCAGATAGAGATGATTTGGAGCCAGATACATATTACGATAATATAGAAATAAATGAAGAAGATGAAGAAGCTCTTAGAATGTTCATGTCAGCTAAACCAGAGAGGACTCGTACCTTGGCAGATATTATAAAAGAAAAGATCACTGAAAAGAACACTGAGCTACAAAGTCAGTTTTCTGATGTTGAAACATTAAAGTTGCAAAACATTGATCCGAGGTAAGTGTTCTTTACCCACATCATAATTTGATCGGCTTTTTTTTCACATAAACAAAGAATGCTCATTAACCCTTCAGATACCGTCAATTAGAGACACAATAGTAAGACAATAGATGCGCGGCCACCGGTGGTCGCTTGGGGATTCATGAATTAATACAATTGACTAGCTTTGTCTGTAAAAGAACTAAATAATTATATATCTTATGTCACTTGGTGATAAAGTAGCATTCTAAGAGTTTTTAGAATTTGTTCCAATTTCATTGGTGGTTTTGGAATACAAAAATACAAATTTTATCTCTTTATTATATTAATATAGATTGGCATAACTTTTTCTAGAGTAAAAGCTATGTATGAAGGAGTCAGAGATGTATTGCAAAAATATAGATCAGGAAAACTGCCAAAGGCATTCAAAATGGTTCCGCATTTACAAAATTGGGAACAAATATTGTACATCACCGAGCCATCCACCTGGTCCGCTGCTGCCATGTACCAGGTAAGTTTATTTGTTTATTATTTATAGATAGCAGTGCCAGCTTCACCCACATGAAAGTCAAAAGTTATCCTAAGACAGCTGTAATGTAGAGTAGTAGAGCTGTAGCTGAGCTGTCTTCCTGTGAGCCAAATTTCAATTCTGTGTAGTATTGATATGGATTTAGTTACAAATATTCTATCATACAGGTTAAAGTACTTAGCCAAGACATTTTGATCCCATTCGCCAGTCAAAAGAATCTTAAAATGAAGTTTTTACTTTTCCAAGGTTTATTTATTTATTTATGTATTTATATATTCTTTATTGCATATCAAGAATAAAATTATATTATTCTTTTAATATTAAAGTCTTACTTCTCATTCGGTGGGAGGAGCAGCATTGGCTGTTCCACCACAACCCCATTTGTTTTAAAAACTGATTTGCTAATAGTCTGATAACCGATTGCAAATGAAAGGAGAGTTTTAAGAAAGTCTGGCATTGTTGCCATGAATGATATTTTATGGATTTTTTTTTCTAGGCTACCAGAATCTTCGCATCAAACTTGAAAGAAAAGATGGCGCAGCGATTTTATAGTTTAGTACTGCTTCCACGTATGAGAGACGACCTTGCTGAGTATAAAAGATTGAACTTTCATTTATATCAAGCATTACGCAAAGCACTTTTCAAGCCTGGAGCTTTTATGAAGGGTATACTATTACCTTTACTGGAGGTAACTAAAAACTTTTGAATTATCAACTTGATATACTAACATAAGTTATTACTTATTATAAAGCCTTGATATAATAACTAGCTTTTTTTTTTTCTAGGCAGGAGATTGCACTCTACGTGAAGCCATCATAGTGGGTTCCGTGCTGGCACGCAACTCAGTACCAGTGTTGCATTCCAGTGCAGCAATACTAAAGATAGCAGAAATGGATTACACTGGAGCAAACTCCATATTTTTAAGAATACTCTTTGATAAAAAGTATGCTTTGCCATACAGAGTCGTAGATTCAGTAGTGCTCCACTTTATTAGGTGAGATGCTTCTTTTCATTGTTTTACCTCACCTCTAAAACTTAACTGGTATAAAGTAGAATTATACAAATAATAATATAGGGTTGCTATATAATATAGCAACCCTCATTCAGAATTGAGACCTGTGTCACCAAAACATATTACACTGTTATTAAAACTGTGTTCTTTTGTTATAGCTTTCAATATTTGTAGTAATTGAGTTATACAAAACATTTGGAAAATGCTTTTTCTTAAGAGTTGTACTAATAATTTATTATTCGTTTCTGTGGAACAACACCAGTTAAAACATCAAATTTGTGACGTTCAGAATTAGATACATTGTTTAATATTCAATTTAAATTTGTATATTATGTGTATTGTAAAAAGAAATACTGTTTTTTTTTAGATTCCAATTTGAACATCGGAATTTGCCTGTGCTGTGGCACCAGTCACTGTTAACATTTGTTCAGCGTTATAAGTCAGATATATGTATAGAACAAAGAGATGCCCTGTTGGAATTAGTCAGGAAACAATCTCATCTTACTATTACTCCTGAGGTAAATTAAAATTAATAATAAAAAATAAAAATTCTTTTCTGGTTGTGCAAATATTTTAATTCATTAGTTCGATAGAGAGTGAACCGTATTCGAAAGGTTAAGTTGAATACTTTCTGAGGTTATTTATTTGTATATTTACAGATCCGAAGTGAACTGCAGGCTGCTAACTGCCGGGATATTGAAGTAAATGAATTTGCGGCTAATGCAATGGTGGTTGAATAAATTAATTTATACAACAAAATAATAAATATTGTATAATAATTGATCTGTTTTATTTAGTTTAAAACTTATTTATCAATAAATACATTTTCAGTTTCAATGGATGACATGTCATTGTAAATTATCTAATAATATTTTGAATTTGCATTGGTCTATCAATTTGGCTAGTCACTAGATGTATAGGTGGTATAACTGATGATCCACAGTTACATTTTCGCCCTGATATATAGTCAAACGAGCCAATTCGATTATTACATTTCTGACAATGCAGTTTGCCCTTAGTCCAGTCTTCATTTTCGATTTTCTCTCTAATCCATGCAGGCACTTTTTCCTCACTGACATAAATAAATCTTTTTATATCATAGCTTTCACATTTTTTAGGATCACACGCCAGAGAACTGTTCTGGATGCACGTATCATCAAATAAAGTGTGGCGGCATTTGTGGCACTTTATTGCTTGCGAAACCATATTTCATCGCTTAATAAACTGTTTTTTGGAAGTATATAGAATAAATAACGAATTATAGTTATAGGGTGCTAATTCTATTATAAAATATTTTCAAAAACATTCAACATCAAACTCTTCAGATTCACATGGCTTTTCCCAACTTCAACTGACATTGACGTATGAAATGACAATACATGAACTTGACAGTTGTCACAACACATGACATTGACCGCGTTCCGAATCACGTAGAAAATTTTTTTTATTGTTGATACGTTTGCCCCATATCACCACAAACAAAAAATGAAGATTATTATAGTTATCTATATACTTATAATAAAGCTGTAGAAGTAAAAATTCTGTACATTGAAAAAATCAAAAAAATAAATGGCATGGGTGTTATTAGACCGACACCGAACCCAAAAATGTGATTAAAAAAATGTTTGTCTGTTTGTTCAGGCATCACGCAAAAACTAACGGTTCAATTACGATCAAACATGGTATAATTATTCTTTAATATCCTGGGCACCACACTGGGTACTTTTTATCCCGGAAAAGTATATAAAATAAAAAACAAACTTAATTTTTCGGTTCGATCCCTAGACCCAATTACTGTACCAACTGCAAATAATAAGTTTGTCGTAGGTTGCGTCACTCGCCGCAGTGGAGTTCACTAAGGGGCGCTGCACACGGCTAAGATACTAAAATATTTTATTTTAATTCATGATCCCTAATTGACGGTATCTGAAGGGTTAACCCTTCAGATACCGTCAATTAGAAACACAATAGTAAGACAATAGATGCGCGGCCACCGGTGGTCGCTTGGGGATTCATGAATTAAGATACAATATCGCTTGCCATACAATTCAATGGACTATCACACACGACGAAGATAACTAATATTTCATATTTTCGTATCTTAAGATGAATTTGTATGGCGAGCGATATTGTATCAATACATACTCGTATTATAAAACAAAGTCCCCCGCCGCGTGTCTGTTCGCAATAAACTCAAAAATTACTGCACCGATTTTCAAGCGGCTTTCACCACTCGGTAGCGTGATTCTCGAGAAAGATTTTATTATATAATTTGTTAAGTTTTTGTATTTATTTCTGTGTATATTAACGATATTTGTTGAAGATGTCGGGAAAAAAAAGCTGAAAGAGAAACCGTGTTACCCCGAATTTAACGCGAGCGAAGCCGCGGGCAAAAGCTACTAGGTAATAAAAATGGCATATGTTCATGACAGATACCCCGACCAGACATAAAAAGGAGTTGGTTCCGCCTTTCAATAATTTTCTCGCTAGTTTTTATTGGAAGTTTTATTCTGTTTAATTAATAATGTCTTTAAGTGACCATTTCATGAAATAGTTGTATTCCGTATCATAGTCCGCCAAAACTGGTCCAGTTGTTTAGGTACCGTTATGTAAATTCACTTTTCCAATCTAGTGCGGAAAACCGTAAATTGCGAGCCAAAAACGGTAGGGATAAGAGCGGGTTTTCGAGTAAGTGTAAGTATTGAAAAGACATTTGAGGGAAGGTTTCTTTCAGTTGATGAAATAAAACAAATTGTCGCATGTGCGTGATATTTTATTCCACTGAACTTATTCCACGAGAATTTTGCGCTGTTCAATGAATGCAAACTTTTGATTAACTATGTGACTAATGTGCTCTGTTTTTAATGCTCTAAGTATGTACATGTAAGTTAAACATGTACTGTTTACGCATATTATTATAACAATAATGAACAAACGTTCAATAATTTGTATAAAAAGTATACCTAAAGCAAAAATTTGTGGCTTATAAATTAACTGTCATAATATCGTTCCAGTCAGTGCTTAGAATAACGTAGATGTAAATAAAATATTGATCGTTGTCACTATCATTATTGGGTGCACAAAATAAATAGTTGCTAAATGAGTGAAGATCCTTAGAACAATGTGTTTCATGCTGGTTAATATCTTTACACTTCGAGTAGATAGTAGAAACAAATTAAATCCGTTTAACTGGGCAAGCTAAAATCCTGGGATTTCATATAGGTACAGGCTGCAACGGACTTATGTGTTTATATTTTTACTTGGGGTAATATTGACCCTGAGGTATAACTGTGCACAAGTTTATTAAAAAAAAAACTCAGTAAACAGTTTCTCGCGTTCCTATTGGTTACCAAGCTCGTGCCAAATTTATACCCCAGGGCTAAAGTAACCCCACTTTACAGTCCTGCTTTTGCGTATTAATTAAAAACTTTTTCAAGGGTCTTACTTATCCTAAAAAAGGCTTTTCGTACAAATTTATCATCAGCTGATCTAAATAAGTTCGGGTAGTCCAATTTTTTTTCGGAATTAATTATTAGCTTCTAGAAGAAAGTTGTTAATTTCAATTCGTAGAAGCAGTATTTAAAATATAAGCACTCATTGTCGTTACAACCTTTAGAAAGGGCAGAAGTTCTTTAAACACGTAGGTACATAGGTATTATTGCTTAGTACAAGATAGCTGCAACAAAAATGCTTCAGTGGTTTAAATGAAAACAGTTGGATTCAAAAGCGTCTTAATTAAATATTATTACAATAAGTACTTCTTTTATTGCCTAAATCCATTTGACTTTATTATTTTCAGCTTAACTTTAGAATTTTTTATTTGTTGAATTTGTAACCTACCCACACTCCAACGGTTGTGTGTGCAGATTAGTTATAAACTCTTAGTAGTTATACCTTCGCTCTTATACATGCCCAGATTGTTGACAAAATTATCGTCAGTATGTATATATAATATTACATTAATAAAATCACATTTCCAGTTTTTCGCAAATAGTTCCTTATCACTCCAGTCGATTTCTATAACCATCAAGAAAAGGAAATAAATGCAAAATAAACACTTATAAAGTTCCATGTTATCTATGTGGTGTATTGCACTCAATTAGTTCGATTCGTCATTCAGTTAGCAGCCTAACCATTTTACTAAATGGCGTTATTCAACTGACTGCTCCAATTATATTCTGCCATTAAAATAGGTAATGACTTGGATCGAAAAATTACTTGCCTAGTCCGGACATTTCAGAGAAGCTGTGGCATGTATAAAATTATTTTTAATTTTCGTTCAGCCGTCAATGTGTTGACGAACGGTTGTAAGTTAGATAAGTCAACGTAACTCTGCTATTCAGGGCTGTTATTTCAATCAAGGCTTAAAGGAACCTCTCTACGTTCATGAAATCTGTTAGACGCATCAGCTGAGTATCGTACAGGCCGCTAATTGAACAGCACCTTTTAGTCATCAGGCTACTCTGTTAACAGAATGACGAATAAACCTAGTTTGCAGCGAAATATTCATAGAACGAGACTCTTTTATATTCCAAACACAATAATTTATTACTAACGGCAGACTCACATAAATAGGCATCAACTTATTATATTATCTATCCATTATTGATAGATCTTAGCCAACAGTTCACACATGTCTCAACACAGCAGATAACTCAACAAGTATTGTAAGTACCTTATAGCTTAATATATTATTTAAATTGTTGTCACGGTTCGGTAGACACGCAACATGCTTTAGAATAATGTTTTGTCAATAACAGAATTTGTTCATAACATAACTAAATTTACACTTTTCATATAATTAGTGAGATAGGTATTTAATAACAATAAGATATCTGAAAAGTTAGGAGATATTATACACGTGTCCCTAGTTGTATTTACTCATACATTCTGAAATACTTTTCTGTGATGCATCAATTTATTTGAAGGGTCTTAGAAACAAATGATTTAGGAGTATGAAGGCAAGAAGACTTTATTGTCGATAATTTTGCGTATGTAGATACCTAGATATTAATAAGGTGCCTAAGTTATTTGGTAGATAATGTAAGATGATTTATGTATGGTCAAAACAATGCATTGTTTTTAATAATTTAGGCATACATTATATTTACTCTGCCACGGGTTTGATCGAAAGAGTTACTGAGGCTTAGGAACGCAAATCAACTGAAGCTACAGAGGTGTCAGTGTAAGTCTGGCACACCCTTGCATTCTCCTCAGAGTGGGAGGAGTTATTTGATGTTTTCCGCCGCAAAACCAGGCTATATAATTATTTAGTTTCTATTATGACTAGGAAGTGCATGCCTACAGAACAAATTGAAACTTTGAATGTAAATTATTTGCAAAATGAAGATAAAATAATCAACTGTAACAGGTAGTGGGGCCTTATTTTAGATAGAAAACAAGTTACTAGTAAAAGTACCCAGAATGTATGATCCAATACATTTAGCATTTCAAAATAATTATACGTGCGCTTAATTTTCAGCTTAACAATATAAAATTTCGATCACAGACAAAATTACATAATACGATGCACGCGTTAACTTTGCGCTTATGTTCTTGAAATATAAAATACTTAACTTATCGTTACAATATTCTAATATAATTGTGAGATTATTCAAAGCTGAAACAACCAGTTTTCTGTGACTAAAATATTTCAAGGCAACAATTTTTAAATGATTAAGCGAACATCTTTTCGCAAGGTGACGACTTAAACTACACTTACATCTATGTACTTCTGAAGGGCATTCTCAGCTAAACCGCGGCTCCTACAGCTATTTTATACAACAATTCATTATATTACGTATAGTCACAGAATAAATCATAGTTTCTACTAGTACAGCGCGGCTCCAAATTGCTTTGATTAATTTATAAATTTATTTGCGACAAAATAATGTCTTTCTCAGTTGATAATGTACCTACCGATGTTCCTTAAATGTGGGTGTTCTGGTGTGTTACCGGTGTGTTTCTAACAAGTCAAGTGACAGAAAGATATTAAATGTCGCAAGTCGTCAGTTCTGTGTACTTAGGTTCACAAAGTTGTAAGTAATGCATTAAATAATGAAACAGAAGCGCCTGCGCACGACATGTGTCACGTATTAGAGGATATGGAAGCGAGCGACCACGGCGCCGTCCTACCAGCTGTAGGCCTTTTACATGAATTTGAGTAGTGATCATAACAAATGATAAACCTTAAATTCTTACCTACGCACAAGTCAAGTTGAATCAGCAACAATTCATCGTAAATGTGATAGAATTATCTACGTCGGAGAAAATGACCGGTGTGCATGACAAATAGACTAAAAAAAGTTAACACAAGTGCTCCATTTATAGAGTCCGTGCACCTGTGCCGGCAAACATACTAAGCTTTCGAAACTCTACGTTAATCAACATTAATATAGACAGTAGATACCTACGTTAACTTTATCGATGGTAATTAGTAATCATGTAATCATATTATTTTAGTATTAAGTATCTAGGATCTTAAGTTAACATTATGACTTATGAACAAAATTACACCCTGTGCTTAAGCGCTATTAGTCAAACTTCTAAATCATTCTAGCGTGTTTGAAATGTACACTTGTGACGGTTCTAACAAGGTTTAGAAAACATGGAAGGACTCTAGCTCTAGCTTATAAACAAACAAAAAATGACAATAGCAAATGATGCAAGCGAGGATTCGTAGAGTGTGCAGGTTGAAGGTTGAACGCTATTGTGTTGTATTGCTTAGGGGAGACATTTTAAGGACATCTGGAGAACATATAAATAAAATTCGTTGTGAATAGTATTTTAAATAACTTTTAAAGGACCAAGTCAAACAGGTACATAGTGTTTATGCGTAGTAGACTTGTAAGAAGTATCAAACCATTTCCACGTGTGTATTTAAGGTTACTTCGATTTGCTCATTTTCAAACATTGTAATTGCTCTTAATTGAAAGCACTTGTTGTATTTATAATATTATTCTAATTTCACTCGATTTTATTTTATTAATATTGCTTATAATAATAAGGTCGGTATTGTATTGTTATAGCTATTTGTTCATCTAAAGTAATCTGAAATTTAATAAATAACGAACGTAATATATGTAGCATCAACTCTTTTTATTTTTAAATACTTAGTACTTGTTCTATATTAGTTATTTTCATTTATTTATAAGAAATTTCTTTTTATATGCCGACATCAAAATATAAAATTAAGAAAGGGAATATATTGAAGGGAATATTTTGCATGGTCTCGGGAACTATTGAATGAATGGAAGAACGCGACCTGGCACATCTACGTGCACACGCACACGCACGGACCTCCGAGGGTTGATCGTACATAATATGTCAGCGGGTTACTTGGATGAGGGACAGGCTCTTTGAGTTTCACTAATGATCTAATTATAATGTTTGTTATTTTTTTTACATACACATAGTGGTATATATTTTATTGATAACTATTTAATTAAATGACATTCAGGCAAATTGTAATTCTATAACTACTAAAGCAAATAACATGCTTAAATGTAGATCTAGAATGCTCGGCATATAATGATAGTAATATAAAGCAAAGCTATTAATTTTGATAAACTAGATAGATTGAAGAATAAGTATATCATCTGGGAATTGACCAATTTACAAACCTAAGTCTACCGTATCTAAATATTTACATTCAATACAACCTACTACGCGCAGAAAATCAAGTGTTAATCTAATGTGCGAGTTCCATGCTCTTTTATAACTAATGCTAACCTTATTATCTTTTATGTTATGTCACGATTGAACTTTATATTACTCTTTGTAAGAGGGTTTATTTCTCTTGAAATTAAAATTGAGACATTTCAGGTAAACATCAAACAATATTCTTTTTGGTAATTATAAATGTGTGCATTTCTTATAGTCATTTAAATCGCATTTTCACTGAACTGTTATTGTCTAAAAGTTTAACAATAATAAATAAATAACACGAAACCTTCTTGTGATAACACTGACTGATGTGTATGTAGATTGATTATCGATAATATCTTTCGAATATGTAATCATGAACAATTTGGCAGTTTCATTTCACAACTATGTATAGATATACTACTGCGTGACGTCATAAACTCGATATTTAAGCTAGTATTGCCATGCGATATTGATGATGTTATTGCCTAAAGATGATCGAACATACGAGACAGATATAATTGTGTACAAGTAGTATGTATTCAAAGTTATAGCTTAGCTAGAAGATTGATGATGAGATATTCGTAATTCAACAAACAGTGCTCGTCTTGTGTCAATAAACATACAGTCTGAAGTTATCGTTTCTTAAGGGCTTAGACAAAGTTACATTCTATAGGTGTATCCAGGCCCTGGCGAATAAGACGCTCGCGAGTCTCTCTCGACCCCTGCCAGAGCTGCACTAGAGCGGCGCACCAAACTTAGGCTGTCCGCACACGAGCAGCACGTGCGCAAGCGACTCTTTCACCAGGTCTGGACACACCTTATGAGCGATAACAATTGTCAAAATTTTTTGAATGTGTGTGTTTTGACAAGTGTTACGTTAAATGTCACGTGGTCAATCCGTAACATATTAGTACAACATTTCGATAATCGGTATCGCATATAGCATGTCACTTTGACTAGAGCCCAAGAAAGGAATCTAATCTAGGTACTTATGTATAATCTTGCGTTAGTTTACTTGCTATACTAGTTTTCCATGCTTTACGTACCAATCGCAGATTCAAACGAAACAACAATGCCGTGCAAAACAATTTTAGAAGTTTCACATAGATACTCCTTACGTAGATACGCGGATACTTAACGTAGGTACGTAAATACCTAACGTAGATATGTAGATACCTGACGTATATGTACCTATCTACGTAAATATCCAAAGTAGGTACGTTGATATCTAATGTACATATGTACGTAGATACCTTAAGTAGGTACATAGGTCCCTAATGAAGGTAAATAAGGTTTTTTTAGTTTCTAGTTTGAAAGCGGCAGCATATCAAGAGATCAAAAAGCACATTAGGAGGAGTTTTTAAGAAGTCTTTACTGTAAAAATGGTACAACTAAAAATGACGAATTAGAATTGCTATTTTAATTGACCGGCATTTAACAAGCAAGACTTAGGTAATCAGTAACGCGCCTAGCAGGAATGATCAGTAAAAACTTTAATTTCAAATATAAATATTTGAATTTAATAACTTGTAATATGAAATGGATAAAGAGTGATATGACGCAGTACGATATGATTATCACGGAAACGATAGTATACTCGAGAGTCCTAAATGCGGCGACAAACAAACATTAGCTCTATCAGAGTGCTTAGTGCGAGTTTGTTTTAAATTAACGCGATCGACATGTTTATGACGTTCGGCGCTCTGATTGGCCCGCTTCAGGCTCTTAACCAACCAGAGAGCAGAACGGGGTAAACGTTTCGATCGGACAACTCGCAGTCAGTACACTGGTGTCATAGTACACCTCATGACGGTGTTATTAGCCACTTACGTTAATCACGATGTACATCCTAAACATACGGTGGGCTTTAATATTGCTTATAATGATATATTGGCGAAATCTCTTACTCCGTAACTAGGATACACATTACAACATAAAGTTAATAATTTGAGCCACAATTAATAGTAATTAAAGTAAAGTGAAAAAGGAGACGAGGAGTTTAATATTAAGTATGAGTATTGAAATGGTTTTGAATGTCCGTATCCACTCGTCGTCAGAGTGCGAAGTACTTGACGCCTCTGTCTTGACTACTTTAGTAAACGAATACACGAAATCGAAAATAGTTTAATAAAATATTTAAGTAGTTATGCATCATTGAAGACAATGCGGCAACTAATGTGTGTATACGTGTGTCGGATGAAACCTCAGAAACGCACTTCCACAAGGAGCAGTTCATATGTCGTCATAGTAGTGATACACATACCTAGCTACTATGTAAAGGCAAGGAGCAAGGACGGGTAGAAAGCGTTATCGTTTAAGTACTCGCTTCTGGAAATACAGTTCACGGTATTTACGTAGTCTCTCAGTCTTATAAGCCTCATTCTGAATTAGCTGAAGTCTAGAATAGAATAATTACGTAGATACATTAATAAGTCAATTTGGATAATACATTTGGATTCATTAACTTAAACACATAAACCGGAAGGGTTGTTGGAAAGTACGGTCAGATAGTGCTATTGTACACATACCCATGCGTAATACATCATGTAAAAATTTACTTCTCTTTAAAGCCTGTAAATTACATACATAAAATTAAAGCACCCAATATATCCACCACTTATTGCATTTCTAACCACTCGTGTAGTCGTACACTACCAATATAATGTGAAACGGCTTCGTGTCTTTCCGTCGAACCAACCGGATCCGGCCCGCTGGACAATCTTAAAGTTTTACTAAAGCGAACATTATTGAAACTTTATTACAAATGGACTCGGCACGGGCGGGAGAGGCCGCCCGCTCGCGAGATCGCGAGGACGTGTTTATTTAGGCGTTAACGGAAGTACAAAATTGGTCCATGCGTCGGGTGAGGGCCGCGTCAGAGGAAGCCCCAGACGTCGGCGGGCCGCGCGCGCGCGATGCGCCGGCAGAAGTGGAAGCGCGTGCGCGGAGCTGGGCGCGTGCCGCCGGCGCCGGGCGCCTCCCCCGGCGACGCCAGCGAGCCGCACGAGCCGGACTCGGCGAGCGAGCGCGACGACGGCCGCGAGCGAGGGGCGCTCGTCTCGCGCGCCTCACACTACCTGTAGAACGAGTGCGAGTGCGGCGGCGGCGGCAGCGCGGGCGGCAGCGGCGCGTGCGGCTCCGACGCGGAGCGCTGCACGCCTGGCGTGCGCTCGCCGCGCCCACAGCGCGCGCCTCGCTCCGACCTCTCCCCGTTCCAGTTCCATTCCCACTACAAACAACGGATCAGTTATTGACTTGTCAATCATTGCTCAGCAAGTGGTTGCAGGTAGCGAACATCACCTCATTCGTTTGAGGCACCGACAGAGAGGTTTTGGGTAGCACAGTGGAGGGCGTGTGCGCTGGCTGCGCGTTGTGGTGCGCCGTGCCTTCGCGCGCCTGCAGCAGCTGTAGGATCCGCCGCACGTCCGCCGTCAGTCCGGACTCCAGCACGGCTACACGACGACTTAACTCTTCTAGTCTCGTGAGTACGGTCGCTACCGATGCTGCCGTCGCAGCGGCTCCTACATTTTGGTACTGTGGCGACATGCTATCCTGTGACATAAATAGGATTAGTTGGTACATGAGCCGTTCTTGGATATTTTAAGTCCATGTGGTTCAATGTTACCTGTGCGGTTGCAGCATTTTGTGCCTTGTCTTGAGACAGCGCCAGCGCGGCGGGACGGCCGTTGCATGCGGTCTGGTGCAGGTTGACGGCGGAGTGCGGCGCGGAGCGGCAGGAGGGCGTGCGCGCGGGCGCGGGCGCGCTCGGCGCCAGGATGTCGTCGCACGACACGTGCTGGTGCGCGGGCGCGGGCGGCGACGGCGACGCGTTGGTGTAGTACGAGCTGGGGTTGGTGCTGAGGCTGGACACGGGCAGCGTGGCGGAGTGCGCCGGCGTGCTCACGGCCGCCTCGCCCGCCGCCGCGCACGTCAGCGGGGACGTGTCATTGAGCGGTCCAACCGACGACTGACGCCGCACGCCCGTGCGACTTCTATACGTTTGAGGCGTGGATTGCGCTGGAAATTACGCACGCGTATAGTGATTTTAAATACTGTCTGAGACTAACTCACACATACGTCATTCAACGAATAATAATGGTATGAGTACGAATAATTTAGCAAGTTGTCCGCTAAGAATTGATTTATTTCATTTAGAATTATTATGGTTTGATGGTAAAATACCGTATCATGATGCATATTCTTAAACTCGGTGTTTCTGTGTTTTAATTTAATATAGCCAATTCAGTTACAATTTTGGGTTAAAGTTCCGGTTGATAGTTCCGTGCCCATATGGTACAGATGAATATTTTACATGGAAACCATTCAACCGGAACTTTGAAGTGACAAATTTGATTTTTGTAAACCAATATTGATGTTGATTCATGCACTACAAAGTAGTATAATATGCATACTTACAGTACTTGTTGTGCAGTGGCTGATGTGTTTTATGATGGTAGAGGTCTGGGAAGCTCCGTTTAAGTTGCGCTAGCATGCCTGCACACAAGGGCCGCGCTCAGAGCGGGGCGGGCGGTACCGGGGGTGCGGGGTGTGCGGGCGCGCGGCCGCCAGCGAGAGCGCGAGGCTCTCCTACTAGCTCGCGCGCTGGCGGCCGCGGCCGGAGCGCATCAAGTGCCGACACTAACAGTTAGCCACACCGCATCCCCTCCCACGTCACCAGTAAATAGGAATATAAATAAATAAGGAAACAAGCGTAACACATGCTGCCCTAAATGAAATAAACTTTAATTAGTCGCTAGAATTTGAAACGTCATTTACGTATTTCTCTTTAATATTTATGTCCAAATTGTTTGATTACTATGATTTTTTGTACATTTGTAGAACTTTGCAAAAAGTTAAAATACAAATTAAACTCTCTCTGTGCCCTTATACTTGTTACCGATACAAATAGAACTTACGACAACTTTTTGCAAAATATATATAAAAAAATAATGATTGAAATTATTAAAAGATCCCAAGACAAAAAATAATTCCCTTAAAGAATCAAACAGAAAAATAAATTGAAATTGTAACGTATCACAAGATATTACAGTAAAGAAGAGACTTAAATATGGCGAAGGGAAATGCATATTGGTCATCCATTTACTATAATGTGTAGGTCATCTACTCTATGAATAGAGGAAATTTGCCACGACATGCCACCCGTGGTTTCTGTGACTTTTGTTGGCCGGGTTTGTGGTCGTAATATTAAAGAAACAAAGGTTCATTCCTCGTGAGAGTGCTGCTGGGTACCTGTGATGGAGTTGAGCGTGGTGGAGCGCTGCTTGCTGAAGTTGAAGTTGAGCGGCGTCACGTCCTGGCCCGCCTTGTCGGCCGAGAACTCCAGGATGCCGCGGCTGGCCGGCGACTCGGTGTCGTCGTCGCTGCACTGCGAGTCCTGGAAATATCGACGAGTATCAATGAGTAGAGAGATATATGTCTATTGAGTACATCTATCTATACTTCTATGTATAATAATTTAATAATACAAACTAATACCAAAGTGTCTGCAATATCAAAATATTTTCTTTTAGATATTATTAAAAATATATATTTTGAATATGAAAGTACCATACATACTTATAACAATTTCTTTTTATCGATCTATCCTATTGAATTTTTTTGTTTGGTCCGAAACGGCTGGAATGATTTTAAACCATGATTTTGAAATTGAAATAATAACAAACACAGTTGAATTATTTGTCGTGCCATGGTATGATGCAAGCTGGAAATGCGAGCTAGATTTGAAAATAGTCCGCTAGACTCACGACTTTCTCCGCAAAGGTCTCGGTGTGTGGTCGCCGCGTGGTCCGCGCGTACGCCTCTCTCAGCAAGCGCGCGTCGCACGGGTTCTCATAACGCATACGACGTTTAGGCTCAATACCACCCAATTCTTCCTGCAAGATACCACAAATACATGACGTTGCTGTCTTTTATCAAGAGCTTTTGCTTGCTACGAGATGCCTACGCTAGTGTGGACATGCTACGGTTGTAGCCACGTAGCATTACTCGTAGTATTTAAAATAATAAAATAATGGCCGTCATTTCATTTTTGGTAATTTTATAGACTTTGATGTGTTCTTTACTGCTGAACCTGGTGGTAGGTTCGGATTTTTATATTATATTTTATAATATCTAGAATAGTTTAGTTTTTTTATTACATAATTCACAATTTTGCGACATAATCAGTTAAAATTAAATATTACGGGTGGGATGTATAATGAGTAATGATCAAAATGCGTGTTGGAGTACAATTTGCGGCGCTCGTATGCTAAACTTTTGACTTTATGAAAAAAAATTCAGTATATAAAAATTATAGGTCTCTAGTTTAAGTTTGTTTATAATCGTTTTTATATTAAAATAAGTCGGAAAGGAGTTATTTTTCTAATATGGCGCCGCGAGCGGCAAATATACGAGGCAGCAGTCGTAATCCAGAAAGACTACATTGAAATCCCTAAAGTTACCAATTTCCAAAACTCTCGGATTTTTTTTTCAGATAACCATTATTATAATATATCTACACAATGTAATAAATTAATTTTAATGAGAAGATTACATTCTTAGTGCTACGAAAGGTCTGCGGGTCGTAACCGTGCTACGGTCGTAGCTTCGCGCGTCGTAGCCAAACCCGTAGCGCATATACGTGCTACAGTTAGCTACGAACTTTCATTGATAGTTTAGTTTTTCTTTTTGGAAAATTATAATTTGGACAAGTTATTTAAATCTGTCAGTTTTTTCTTTAGCGTTAGAGTTATCCTATTTTGGAACTGTTTTTTGGAAAATCATCCAATGACTTCATCATTATATCATCCACGCCCTCTCGCACGACCCAGGAGCGCCAGGGTGGAGCGAGAGGGTGTGAAAAACTTTTACTGGCTCCTTCTTTGCTTTGCGTTCCAGGACCCCAGGGAACTCATGGCCTCAGTAGATTCCATCGACGATCTTATTTTCTGACTTACGTCTCGCATGTTGTAGGTGATCTCGAGGTTGTTGACGAAGGAGGCGCGGAACTCGGGGTAGAAGTCGAGCACGTCCAGCAGGTCGTCGCGGTGCACGCGGTGCAGGTCGCAGTAGGTGAGCGCGCGCACGCGGCAGTTGCTGCGCCCCACCGTGCCGTAGATGCAGGGGTTCTCCCCGAAGATGTCGTCTTTACCTGGTGAGGCGAGATTTACTTCAGTCTATCAAGGATCAAGAACAAACAATTTAAGCATTCGTAGCTTCGGGATATCGCGCTGCGGCGTAGCTAGGTGATCAAGGCCCCTGGGGCAGAAAAAATCTGGGGCACCTTATTTTTTCGTGAGATATCCTTAAAAAACTTCTACTCAGGGTGGAGGGGAAGAAAGTGATAGACCTTAACTGACTGAAACGAGAGCCATGATTAAAGTAGTGTTGCAATCTATTTTATTTAGATTTCGAAGGTGGGAGAATTTATTGCTAGTTTAATAAGAGATTTTCTAATAAGGTTTTGCGGCCCCCGAGGTTGGCGGACTGACGCTAGTAATCCCTCAGCCTCGGGGGCAACCAACAGGCATATCAATCTGCTGAAAAAGCTGATCAATCAGCTACTTAATAATGATAACTTACCCAAAATGGCCATAACAATATCGTCCTTCAGGATTTCTATAGAGCCTCTGGATATAAAGTAGAGGGAGGTGAGGACATCGCCGCGATGCACCAAGGTCTCGCCAGGGGGCGCGTGCGTCGTCTTAAACCTTAGCGAGAGGGCTCTATGAACAAAAAAATACCGTTATGTATGTGTGAAACAATGTCTATAGTCTGTGACTATAGACTATAGACATGGTTTGAATAATGCCAAACAAAAAAAAAAAAACAACAACGGATGAAAACTATTTATATAATGTATAGTGTACACCGCTAAATTTTGATCGTTTTAATGCCGTGGAGGGTCGATCCGGTACATGTAACACTATCGATTTGTAACGATAAAATTAAAAAATAAAGTACCTTTTTTAAAACTCGTATTAATTTACGCATGTACGAAATTAATTTCTTTAAGAAAACGTCAGCTGCGCGAGTCCAATGACCTGTAGGCAGTTAGTACGCAACGCCAACTACTACCTACAGGTATTCACTCTTTTTAAATTTAAAAGAAAAAATAACAAATAAAAAGTTACCGAAAAAAAATTGAAGATGCGTGTATGTGTGTAAGTTTATGATTTATTTAGGTTCTTTCGAAACCCAAGGTTGTTTAACTAGTTATTAATGTTGAATTTTCTTTAGAAACAATGTTGTGTGTCGTACTGTAGTGTGCATGGTTTCCCACGCCAGTGAACTAGTGTTTAAAACTGTTGGAAGCCAGTAAAGTGTTTTGTAACAATCGTAGTTTATTACGTTGTTATTGTACCTAGTAATTTGAATAATGAACGTTTCATACCAGTTTTAGAGGTATGTGAAACCGTATTTAAAGTCTGACAAACTTCTATTAAAAAGGAAGGATTTTGCGACCAGACAGGTGTTATGTCTGGTATAGGCAACTGCCCCAGAGTTGATTTCGGGCTTTTGTATTTATGTTCAAATAGTGTGATGCAGGATCTTGTAATTTAGTTCATATGTAGCGCCATAGATGTCACTATACAGTTAAAAGTTGTAATTACCTTAAACAACCTGGACTAGCACCATCAAAAGCTGAGCAATTAGCGAGAAGGTTTCTGTTGAGGTGAAGACAGATATCTGCTTGGAGGCACTCGGGGAATCCCTTGAGTAAGCTGGACGTATCGATCCCGTTCGTGTAGCTCCAGGCGTGTTGGAAGTACTCCTCCAGTCGTTGTCTTAAAGGATTTGTGATCTGTAGATCAGATAGAGTAGTACAGTAAAAAGAAGTTGGTTACTTTGTACTATTTTTTACTGGTTCCCGGATGATCCGATTAGAACCGAATATTTTCTAAAATAAAAGCTCAATGATAGTGCACATCAATAAAAAATTAAATGTAATTAAATCAGCACGTTCAGAGAACAACACTTTCTAAGGAACAAAACAGAATATTAGTTTAGACTAGTTGCTGACAGCGGCGTCGCCCGCGTGAAAGTAGAAAATTGTTCTGGTATATGTTGTATTTGTGCTATTTCATGACATGTCTCATCCAAATCCGTTCAGCCATTCGAGCGTGAAAAACTAACAAACATACACACAACTTTTAGCCTTTATAATATTAGTTTGATTGACACATCATTTCGGTCATCAGAGTGAGATAGCACTATACAACAACTAAGCTCTGTAAAGAGAGCAAAAGAGAAAAATCAACCTTATGTTTATTAAACAGAGATAAAATTCAAATGTGGTTAGTCTCGTACCTGATGAAAGCGAATAAATTCCCGTACTCTTAATATCTGTGTATGATAACGAGCTGTTCCTGAATATAGTCTTTGTATAATAGCCGATACGTTACCGAAGATACTGGCATACATGAGAGCTGCAAGAAGAAAGTATTTCTGTGATATTGACGTGTTCTTTTATAAAGTGCAATAGGAACCACTTTTCTGACCCGGTAGTAAATTTATTATTGGGGTAGTGATCTTGTAGCCTCAAGTTCTGATATTATAATGGCACTCGCTTCTTCTCATTATGTCTTTGTAGGCACTTTACACGTTGGTAAAATCAAATCAAAATAATTTATTTGCGTAAATAAGGTACCGAAGGGAAGACTAATCCTACAAGCTAAGACATGTACGAGCCTCTATTACAGTATAGAAAATATTTATTTCATTTTAATTGTAGTCTGTTTTTTTTTTTGTAATGTTCTCTGTTATTTTAATATTTTTTTTATTATCATTATTATTCTTCAAACATATTTCAATTAGTTTGTTTAGTTTTCAATTAATTGATTGTTATACATAAAATATTACTTTTCAATGTCCAGTTTTTAAAAAAATTGTAATTTTATTTTTGATGGCTTAGTTGTTTGAATTGTTTTATTAGATGCTGTGGACTCTTATGAGTTTAAGAGTAGACTAGTAAGATACTTAAACACTAATAAGTGTTAGGTACCAATCGAGCCAATTACCGAGTTTAACTTGAGGTACCGTGTACTCCGAGTCAGAAAAGACGGTGACAGGTTAATAAGCCAGAAGTACTCACAGCCAACCAGCATAACAAATATCGTGAACCCTTTCTCCATGTCAGTGTTCGGCGCAACGTTCCCAAAGCCAACGCTTGTAAGCGATGTGCACGTAAAGTATAAAGCGGTTATATATCTAGATCTGAAAAAATTATATTCTATATTAGTTTTATATTTTCATTGTTTATTTTAACAGTTTAATTTGTACATTACCTCATGGATGGACCAGTGGAATTGTCATAAGAAGCTTGGACGTCGTTGGCGAGAGCGTCCAGCCATCCGATTGGCGCGTGGAGCTGGGGGCGTTCCCAACTGCCTATAGCGTACCTGGGTGACAAGAGGAGCATTGTAGCGTATATGAATATGTTGCTATAATTTAGTCACAATGAAAACATATTAAACCAAGTTAGTTGAATTAGTATAGGTTTGTGTTTGTGTATTCAATATGTATTTCTCTAAACAGGGCTATTCATTACAACGAGGTTAATTTAAAGAGATTAACGTTGCCAGATTTTTAATTACAGAAAGATAATGTTAGATTATTATGTTATAAATAACGTCGCTGTTTTGAATTGCCCTCATGGTACAAGTACTCTCAAATACTCACCATAAACAGGCCAACCAATGAGCAATTAGGACAAAAGTGGCCATAAGTAGAAGAAGCACGGCGGTGCCATATTCGGAGTATCTGTCAATTTTGCGCGCCACGCGCACCAACCGCAGCAGACGCGCCGTCTTCAGCAGACCGATGAGAGTCGTGGTCTGCAAGCACCACAACCACACCTCAGAACCCGAGAGCCGCCGTGCAACGCAACTTAGCCGCAAACCCAACTCAAGCGTTATATGAAACGTTCGCTTAAAACTAAATAGCATCAACGAGGCCTCGCAGCGAAACCCACGCTAACTAAGCAAAAACTGGCCTATGAATGCTGCTGAGCTCAAACTTAGATATATGTATGTAGTTTGCAGAATTAAAAGCGATTATTTTAAAACTATAAAATTAGCTGGCTTCGTACATAATGCGGTGCATAATACTGTTTGATTACTGATATCAGTTCACTGTCGGTACATAGTCCCTCTACGTCCTCTGACCACGGCGCCTACTCCGTGCTCTTGTACTGAATGTTGATGGTCGTGTGAGTTTAAGGTTTAAGCGAATACAATAATTAGAAATATATACAAAGATTAGTAATTTTCATAAAACTCGGTGCATTTAAAAACTTTTGGCAGACATGTTTTGCAAATATCCGAATTTAGAGATTTTGTGACTTACCTAAAGTTATCAACTTTTTCGACGGTTGGTTTGATTTATACCACAATAAAGAGAGGTATTCTCTCAAGTGTAACCTAGAGGATTTCGCATTAATTTAATTAATTTATGTCTGAGAAGAGCTCTTAACATTTTATAACAAACAATATAATTAATTAGTGGAATAATATTAAAATTAGCAAAGGTGTTTGAATTTTTTGGTTAAGTTAATATCGATTGTAAAGCTTTAGATTGGCGGCGATGTATTAAAGGACACACAAACAGATTTGAGTTAGGTTTAGATTAATATGTAAGTACTATAAAAAGTAGTAACATTCACACGTGTGGTCGTTCTGTGCTGTATTATCATGGCAAGCTTTGCTGTGAAGCTGATGCTGTTAGTCGATGGATTGCTCTCGATGTGTGACTAGTACAGGTTTAGCAACGTACCGCCCATCTCTCATGGGTTCTCAGTTTGAACCGTGCACTGCGGATAGTTTTAGATTTGATTTAGTTTTATGAGGTTTGGATTTGGAAAAAAGGAAAAACAAAAATAAATAAAATCGTTTCAAAACAATTTATTTTAATTTAAAATAAAAATAGGTATTCCTTATGTATGTAAGAAATTAAATAACAATGTAGATGATCATTAAAACCAATTAGTAAATTTTAACAAATAACGATGAGTAAATAAATGTAAGTGGGTATACAGATCAGTGGCGGATACAGTATAGTACATCAATATATTGATATATTGCTTGATGTAAGGTGGGTGCTTCAAGTAGTTCTGTAAGTTCGGGACACTATAACTTGGTGCTTCTTGTCGTGAATAAGGCGATCTATTGATCGGTACAATAAGTCTGGGAAGTGTGAGCGTAATTGCTACCAAGCTCTGTGCATATCGTGACTCTTGTACGTACTCTTACTAGAAAAGCCAATGAAAAATGTTCCGCCGATGTAGTTTCGCTATAAAATCATATCCGCGTGACAATTACGTTTTCATTTCATTTTCAACATCTAACTAATTACCTACTTGATGACTTCTAAAATAATTTTCGTTCTCGATGCTATTAGAGTGATTCTAATTAGTGGTACTAAATAGTACGTACATATGAGGTTCTCAACTATATCAGTAAGTAATTATGCAGGTAATATATCATTACAAATCTAAGTATATAATGTTACTGGTATGTGCTAATAAAGCTAAAATATTATGCTCAAATATAAAAAAAAGATGATACATTTTCTGAATACCAAGACGCATCTAAGTCCACCACAGTAGGTGGTCTCTCGAGACATTGTTTGAACTCAGCTCTTTAAAGCTTGGATTCGTTCATTTGCAAGGAGACCATTGAGACTCACGTATCGTATGATTTATAAAGTTAGGCTACTTAGGGCGATGTTCTGTCGGATCTAGCCATGTAGCACAGTCGGGTCGCTGCGGCGGCAAGCTCGTGATACTCTAGTGAGCTCGGCACATGTCGGGAACGGTGTACGACTTGTAATGATTGACATTTTGCTCATGGGAAGCGTCCATATCTTCCATTAACGCATTCACTTAGTGGATTCAAAATGGCTAGTGGATATTAATGAATAAAATATGTCAACTAAAAATATAATAAAATTGAGTGGCAGCAACATAAAAATAGTTCACAAAGATGGTATACCTCATCACTTTCCAGCCCCTGCTGTAACAAGAAATGGTATTACAAATTCAATACGCACCCACCTTCGGGCATTCTCCACAACGTGACTATTTAACAAATGATAAAATAAATCACGACTGGTTACTAATAGTCAACAAAATCAACAGGTAATAAGTAGTTGTCTTAAATCAAAATAAAATCACAAATCAACTTTGCTTACGAACAAAACATACTGGATGATATGATTTTAGTCGGTTTTACACAGTTTGATTGTTTTAAAATAATTATTGACTATGAACAGCTAATTGATTCAAATATAAAGTGGGATCTTTAAATGATCAGCTGTGGTAACCTAATCGATAGTGCAGTTGCATTGACTGCATTCCACAACTACGTGACTCGCTATGAAATAACCAGAACTTCATTTGTCCGAAAGAACCGTTCATCCCGAACGAAATAGGCTTTAACTGCTCAAACACTGTACAAGTACTTATTGTTTCGTCTTGAAATGTTTATCGTGCAACCCTAACTTGACCTAGTTCGCTTTCATATTCTTATGACCTATTTTACCCTTCACAATGCGGAATGTATCGTGCTTCGCCACCCTAATCTTGTTGTACTGTATGGCCTCCACTTGTGACCACTGTGTTATTTTTATATACTGGTTTAACTGCATTGATATTTTGTGAACTCTCAGTGTATTAAGTTCGGGATTCCGAGAGCTGTGACACCGTTTCGGACAACTGATCGTCTGGATATCCACCGTGAATTGCAAACTTACTTAGTTCACGCTCCAAAAGCGATTTGAATCGATTCTCGCTGTTGAGCGAGTGACTATCGATACGAGTTTGCGAATCACGGTAAGGCCGGTGTTTTGTCTTCTATTCAGCCATTCCTTTTTGTTGTCTAATTCTAAAATTAAGTTTGTGTAGGTATCGTATGTGAGATGAAACCAAATGTGGTGTATGTAGGTGGTAAAGCAGCTCACTTCGTCGGTGTCGGTGCCGAAGAGCAGCAGATCAAAGGGGATGGCGGCGACGAGGTCGATGAGGAACCAGCCGCGCAAGTAGTGCATGGCGATCTTGGCAGGGTCCGACTCCACTTCGTCGGCCACGTTTACATACGTGGTGCGGAAATTTATTAGGATGTCTATAATGAATGTGACGTCCACTGGAAATAAAATATTCGGAGTTAAATTGTTTAGTTCAATTTTACACTGAATGTGCATATAGATACGATGCCAAAATGAGCGTTGACACCAAAAATGAAATGAAACAGCTTGAATATTTTACATTTGAATCAGAAAAAGATTTTTGCTAGTTAATGGAATTGAAGCAGAGCCCAAGGTTTGACCTTTCTTTGGCTGCTGTCCATATATTCAAAAAAAAACGAGCCAAAGTATGACGCAGTTTCATACTTTGATTTATTTGATTGATTGTTTTGGAGATGAATGTTACCTATCATGTCGATGACTACTATGGGGTCTTCGCCGAAGCTACGGGAACGTTTATCAAAGTCGGGCTCGTTCAGTTGGAAGGCGGCCACGTAAGGAGTGAATATCGCCGTGTAGATCACCAGTATAAGAATCAACCAATCCCAAGCGGCCTGTAAAACAAGTTTGTGCATTTAATAGACTACTAAAGCCAACAATTTAAATATTTTACAACAAAACTATTTCGAATTGTAGCGTGTTGCGTGTCGACTGTGTCGAGTAGAGCGAGGTCAATGCGACGAATATAATTTATACTTTTCTTATGTGCAAACTATAATACGAACGATACAAACGCTACACTGTAGTTGTTAAATAATTACAGGGTAGATTAGATTTGTGGAGGGAAACTGAATAATCGCTGTTTTGACATTTGTTGTCCTTCGTGTACATGACTGTGCTGAGTCTGACGTGGATAGATGTCTTACCTTGTAAGGAGAATGGTGGAGGATAGTGCAGGGGTGAGAAGGCTGCGTGGTTCCCTTGTGGCCGCCCGTCGCGCCCAGAGACAGTACCTGCGAACAATGACGTCACCATTGTTTATGTGAGCCGACGAGTGAGGTCGCTGTCGGTGTGTGTGGGTATGCTGCGGCGATAATACTCGCAATATACGAGAAAATACTTGTATTTTTTTAATATTTACGAGGAATTTACCTTTGTTACTGTACATTGAATTTATTTACCTAAAATCGGGTCCGCAAGAAAATGGCAACGTAGTGGACCTCATTGGAACTGTATATTTTTAAATCAAATAGTTACGTAGGTATTGTATCCAGCTTATGTTGTAGTTTATAGAAAAAAATCCTTCTAGGTCGATAGGTTGCTTCATAGCCGTGATTTGTATAATAACAAATCATTTTTTACTTTACCTAGTACTTTTTTTACACGAAATTACATAATGTTTACGGATATATAATTGAAAACTACGAGAACAGGTGCTAGGTCATACGTTCTACAAGTTTAAGTATGTTTAAGACAAGTACGAGTAGGATGCATTATTAGGTACATCAGCAAAGGCATTCCCGATGAAATGAAGAAACAAAATCCATTCCCAACAGCTAAGATTTGGAACTATGAAAAATTAATGGATGAAGTATTCGTGTATGTACGAGTACCTATGTATGCAGAGTTGCAGACTAGTGACTATTTGTGGTTTCAAATCGATTAACTTCGGTGTCAGTGATGCTCAACAAAAGCCTTTCTAATTAAGTATTTAACATATCTAAACGTTCAGTCTCTAACGTTCTTATTTCAAAATATTGCAGAACTACTTGAATATTTTAAATGAATGAACAATACTGATGCATAGTAAACGTTTATCGGGATGGTCCGCTTTCCACCGCGGGTCGTACAGGTCGCAGAGGTGTGAAACATGTGAATAGTTCATTCGGTGCTTCACGCTGTATGCGATATTAATATTAATTATGCAATAGTAGTCTCCCTATTGTTGCAGCCCGTCTGTCACAGAAAATGTAATTTATTTAACAAATTATTATTTTGACAATAAAAAACCAAAATAAATTAAAACCTCCTGTTTTACAACATTGAGTGTTAAAGCGCAATGCCCTGCATAGATACAACGGTGAATTGACACATGGCCACTGGCCTTTTCAGATCTCTTAAATTTAAATGTAGGAAACACTCATCGTAACACATATCTGGCAAAGAGATAAATGAATTACCTCCTTGCCGATGGCGGGCAACCCGTTGAGGCCATTACAGGGCGGTTCGAGGCGAACGACACTCTTGCGTGAGCCGCGGAAACCGGTGTCACGCACGCGCACCGACGAGCGCCACGTGGAGGGCGGCGGCGTCTCGCGCGATCCGCGCGCGGAGGCGGCGCGGCGCGACGTGGTGAGCGCGGCCCCGGCGCCTGCGCCCGCGCCGCACGACGGCGACACGATCAGCGGCACGTCCGGCGCGCGCTCCTCCATGCCGCTGCGCCAACGTCCTCACCGGAACCCGCCGTGCTCCGACGCCTCCAGGTGCTCACATTCCAGCACGGCCCGCTCGAACGCCGACGCCGACTCCAGGAGTGCGATTGCCGTGTTTTGCATAGATGATCGATCTATCCGCACGTACACTTCTCAACCCTCGTACTCTTCTAATCCGGTAATCGTATTTAGGTATTAGTAAACAATCTCAGAACTGCATGGTAGGGTTGACGATGTTTTACGATGGTATGGTTTTGTATATTTTATTATAACAGCGAAATGGTATAAGAATGGACAAAAGGAAACGCAACTATATCGTATAAGTATTTGGAAGCACCAGCTTAAGTTTCCACAAATGTCGGCTAAGACAGTAGTTCAAGTGTATAGAGCACGTCTAATAGGCATACAGCTACGAGCGCCTGAAAGCGGAGAACGAGGCCGGGCCTCATTCAAGACACTGTGTCAATGGGGAGGCGGTTCTTTTCATCTTTTTGTGCACATGTTCAATGTGCGCAAGACGTTTCTCTCCGTTGTCGGAGCTCGAGAATAATGACGGACACGAGGAAGCTGACAGTGAACGACAATACAATACGAATATCGAATGAAACGTCTTGTTAAACCGACCCGTGCTGCCATTGTGATCTCAACATTATACAAAGTCGTGACAGAAACTGATTCTTTAGCCAATTTGTGTGTAGATCTGTAAAGTGTCGTCCATTTAAATAAGGCTTGGGTCAGTGTGGATTATGTTGACTAAGTAATAAGTAATTTTGAAAAAAGCTACGCTTACATACGCTAGCTAGCATTAGCAAAGCTTGTGATGATGTTGTATTGATGTATCAAGTGAAGGCAGTACAATCTGCTAGTTCAGAAGCTTGTGGCTCACCTTTGACGAATAGTTTGCCTAGCAGACGATAGTTTTAAAATGACATATAGTTGCGACTGACAATTAATTTAAAGATACAAAATTGAATTTGTATTTTGTAAAGTAGATCTAAGTACCTATGGTTTATAAAATCTTTGACAATTAGGTATTTGAAAATCTCTTATTCTCTATTAATTCATGAATCCCCAAGCGACCACCGGTGGCCGCGCATCTATTGTCTTACTATTGTGTTTCTAATTGACGGTATCTGAAGGGTTAAATTTCATTAGATGTATAGCTTTTGATCTGAAGTTCGTTTTAAATGAGCTTGAAATAACTGAAAATATGCCATAATTATTTTATTAAGTAAGAAAGAGTCCTAGTAATCTTAGTGAGTTGTCTACAACTAGCGTCAGAGATGTGTAGCATTGAGTGCAATATTACGTAAACTAGCTTTACAGGGCCCCCGAGACGAGCTGCGAACTTCAAGCATACATAATATCTACGTATACGTTCTCAGAGGAAACGTGATAATACACACATACATAATGCATACATTTCTCATTCTCTTCGTGAAACTCTAACTTAACCCTTCAGATACCGTCAATTAGAGACACAATAGTAAGACAATAGATGCGCGGCCACCGGGTGTCGCTTGGGGATTCATGAATTAATATTGCGGCAAGCTCGCCGCCTCAGGTTCCCGTTGATCATGCCAATTCTGAGAACTTTTACAACACTTGTTATTGGCATTTGCGAGAGCCGACATAAATCATCAGCATATTTTCCTTGCGGCTGTATTTCTGTGTTAAAAACATTTTTTTTTTTATATAAAAGCGCAGAAAGATGTGAAAATTATTAATTGAACATTGTGGATAACAGATTCTCGTGTAGGTTTAGTTAAGTTTTCATCTCCAACTAAAATAATAATTAATTAATGTTATAAGTAGCCAGTGTTATGACGTTAATGAAGAGAGACGAAACGACCACTTCAGTTGTCACTGTCATTTGGTGATTCGAAACGATAACGTAGCAATAACTGGTGAAATATGTCACGCACAACAAACGACTTTAAGTATATAACGTTATGTAATAGTGTCCAGCAGCAATACGAACTGATGTGGCTACAGATGAACTAAAGCTGTGCGTTACGCCAACAATGCGAGGCTTGATGGATATTGTATACAGCGCGGCTCAAGCCTGGACGGAACCCCTACGGCCTGGGAGTCCTCCCAGAGTGTGGATCGTGGGAGGGGCAGCATGCTCTGCATAGTTTTTACAATAGAATCGCCGCCATACCATGAATATAGATAGGTACGATATAGCGACTGTAACACTCGTTACAATGAAGCTTCCAAAGCGAGAAGCACGGCTTTATTATAGAAATACAATGTAAACGACTAAATAAAATACAAAATAACTAGATAATGGCTAGATATAAACTACTCAGTCAGAACCAACAAACCCTACAAGAAATTATGAAAGAAGAATGGTTCGATGGTCTTTCATAAAATGTTGTAACATTCGTTCAATCTAAAAGCATCAATACGTGATAATGTATGTGAACTAACTTCTTTTACTAAGAAGAGAAAAAGTAGATAAATAACTTAGACAAAGGAAACCATACCATGGTAGTCATAACTCCAAGCATGGATCGCGTTTTTCCCCACAAGAATAACAAAACAAAACAAGA
The DNA here is from genome assembly GCA_949319445.1 of Mythimna lalbum. Taxonomy (NCBI): domain Eukaryota; kingdom Metazoa; phylum Arthropoda; class Insecta; order Lepidoptera; family Noctuidae; genus Mythimna; species Mythimna lalbum. The sequence continues at coordinate 13,732,392 of OX439346.1, read as the reverse complement.
TCCAACCGAAAGAATATATAAGAACAAGCCCGCAACGAAACGAACGAAGAAAAACACCTCGACAATTTTGACGCACTGATGTTCACTGAGCAGACTAAGCACAGGACGGCACCACACGTATTATGACTACTCGATAAGCCTAAGCAATATTTGACCACTTTCAGCTTTGTGTGTAAAGTTTAACTCAAAAACACCTATGGCAGCGCAACAAAATCCGCAAAGGTCGACTGCAAAACGATAATAATAATTTTAACTTTTTAATGCAGTCGATCGATTAAGCGCTCGACTCGTTTACAGCACGAATGGCCCGTTTTGTAAGATATGCATTAGTTTCGGTGTATCGGGATATAATTACACGTTTTAGCTATGATTCGCGACGGTCGTTCGCAGGGGCGAGTCGCCTAGGAACGATATTAAGATAACAATTCGATGGCAGTGTGAGAAGCGGCAGAGTCCGCAGCGTGGTCGCTGGACGTAAACTCGATGGGGCACTGTAGCGGCGCACGCAAGAGGTCGCTGTGCGCGCGTCGCCCGTCGCCGCCGAGCGGACGCGAGCGGTGCCGAGCGGCGGCGGATGCGGCCGGAGACCGCCGAGCAAGGCGCGAGGCGTGACCTCGCACAACCTCTCCTTCCACCATCGAATATTTCAGCTGAAACGCACGGTGTCGCCGTGTCGTGCCGCCGTGCCGCCGTGTCGCCGTATCACCGATGACACGCTGCGGCCCGCGATCACGTGACGTGTCGATATTAGGCTCCTAGAGCTGACACACTAATAACAAATAATTTAATTTATTTTATGATCTTTTAGGCGTACGTTTTATAACAAACTAGCTTCTGCCCGCGACTTCGTCCGCGGAAAATTTCTTGTTTTAAAATAAGATTACACTCGATTAGACGATGCGCACGTTCAGCGCTAGATACCTGAGCACGGGCCTGTGATGTTATGGCATTTTGCCTAGCGAGCCGCTGCGAGCGCTCAGCGCTAGTCTCCCTATCCCTTGTCTCAGAGACATGCTGCCTTAAATGAGATAGACGCTGCGCACGTTCAGCGCTAGATTCCCGAGCACGGGCCTGCGATGTTATGACATTTTGCCTACCAAGCCGCTGCGAGCGTTTAGCGCTAGTCTCCCTATCCCTTGTCTCAGAGACACGCTGCCTTAACTCAGATAGACGGTGCGCACGTTCAGCGCTAGTTCCTCGAGCACGGGCCCGCGATGTCCTCACATTTTGGCTAGCGAGGCGCTGTGAGCGCTCGGAGCTAGATTCTCTAGCGCGTGCTTGCGAAATATATTCTCTATTTCTCGAGAGGCGCTGCTCATTTTCAGGGGCAGATTCTTCCGTACGGCGTACTCGAGCGGCTCTTGTCTGTGATGTCTGCCGGGACAGTTGAGATTTCCTTTTAGACATGCTCTCAACAAACTACGCACAGACTTGAAAACAATTATGAACAAAAGGAGAGCGACTCGAACACCGTCCGCCTTTACAAAACAAAACAATCGTAATATCGAATAACTCGTATCGATTATTACGATAGAACGAAGTACGAAACTACGAACATACAAAAACGTACAACGAAATTACGATATTTTCGATTATGAGGTATCTATCAACAACAACAAACATACGAACGAAACAACCGAAACCAATAAGCAACTGACAGAAGAACTTCAACTAACGACAACGTGGGCATAATAATTCGAGAGGGTCATCAATCCACAGAAAGTCTTAACACCGCGATTCAGAAAAATTACGTAATTGCAGAACGCCATCTATGGGCAAATAGGTGAAACGTTGGGCACGCCACAATTATGGCGGTAAGTCCCCTCTTTGAGGCGTGGCTGGAAAGGCCTCACGGCGTCCTTACCTTCCGCATGACACAGGTCCTCACCGAACATGGCAAGTTCGGGAGGTTCCTGCACCGAATTAAAGCGGAAGAGACGCCCGAGTGTCGCCACTGTGCGGAACGCCCGGAGGACACGGTGGAGCACACAGTCGAGGTGTGCCCTGCCTGGGCAGAGCATCGCCGTGCCCTCGTGGGGGCGATCGGCGGCGGACACCTCTCGCGGCGGGCTCTGGTTGAGGCCATGGTCCTTAGCGAGGAGGAATGGCAGGCGGTCGCCTCCTTCTGCGAAGCAGTAATGCTAGCAAAGGCGGAGGCAGACCGCATCAGGCAACGGCGCCCCCGCCGCCGCCGCCGGGATTCCGATCCCGATTTCCGGCCACCGTAGACGCGGGCTCGCGGACGGCGAGCCATGGGTAGCTTGCTGTCCGATCGTCCGGTAATGGACCGAGCCCAAGACGTCGACGGCGCGCACTGTTCCCGCGCGCCTCAAGAAGTTGTCAGCAACAGCAGAGGCCCAGCTGGGTCGAAGCCTACCGGGTCCAGGGTTATCCGAAAGGGAACTCGTGCCCTGGTTTGAAGGCTAGAAGGAACGGGGTGGGTTTTTAGTCAGTAAGAGTCTGACACTATCTCTCGCTCCACCCAAGGGCGGGGGTTGTCATAAGATGATTTTTGCCCACCATAAAAAAAAAATAGGTAAAACGTCTGCACAATGAAAGTTACGCTAGGGGCATTTTGCATTTTAGTAATTTTATATTATCTTCGAAACTGTATGACCAATTGCTATGCTGTAAATGGCAAATCTTATCTGTATAATGTTCTTGTGATACTGAAATAATTTATTGTCATAAGAATTAATATTTTGTTGCTCAAATAATCAACCAAACGTAAGTATGCCGAAAAAAAATATTTTTAATGCAATAAAAGAAGTATAAAAGATGAAATATAAAAGATAGAGATATGGTACCGCGGACTTTTTTGTAGAAATAATTAAGACGAACCAGGTAGCCATACATTGTTTTTAATTTTAAGCAACTGTTTAGGCAGCGCACGCAAATAATTCTATTTTATGAGGTATTTTTTTCCGACTTGCTAGACAAAAATTGTGATAGCTCGGTTAATATACATGCTATAGAAACAATTTATAGCCTATAGCACTCAGGAATAATGTAGCTTTCTGCCAGTAAAAAAAATTTTAGAATTGGATTATTAGTTCCAGAGATTACCCCCTACATACAAACTTACAAACTTACAAACTTACAAACTTACAAACTTACAAACTTACAAATTTTACCTCTTTATAATATTAGTATAGATTTATTGATTCCTGTAATGTTTTCATTTAATATTGTAATGTGTTTGCGAGCGGACAGTAATTTATTCGTTACTGTTGCATTATTACGATTGATTTTTAAATGTTTATTCACGTGTACATACACCACACACCACACATTACCATGACATACTCGTATCATAATGGTAAGAAATGAACACAGAAAAAAGATATTAATCGCTTTGGAAATAAAGCTTTGTGTATCCATTTGTATAATAGTTTTAGGTATATAGTCGACACCAATAAAATTACATTTTAATATTTAACTATACGTGTAGATTTAATTGATACTTTAGTTTGAGTTAGTTCTCATAGTCTTCTTTGGGCACGCGACTATCGAGGCGGTAAGTCCTCTCTTAAAAAAGGGGCTGGAGAGTTTTCACGGAGTCCTTACCTTCCGCCTGACACAGGTCCACACTGGACTTGGCAAGTTCGGAAGGCTCTGGTGTCGGATTTAGGCGGAAGAAACGCTCGGGTGTCACCACTGTGCTCGGAGGTCATGGTGGAGCATACGGTGAGGGTGTGCCAAATTTGGGTGGTGTCCTTGTGGGGGAGATCCGTAGTGGCACCCTCTCACCCCGGCTCTGGTTCATGCCATGGTTTGATTTGAGAGGGAATATAAAGCGTTCGCCTCCTTCCTTCCTAATGCTAGCGAAGGTGATGGCTGCAGCCGTGAGGGAACGAACAACCTCACGCCCCAGCCGCTGTCACAGGAGATACCACGGGCGTCAGGACTTACAGGACGGTCCCCGGTAACCGCAGGCGCGGGCTTGAGGACGATGAGCAATGGGTAGCTCACTGTCCACCCGTTCGGTAAGCGCCGAGATTGAGTCGTCGACGGTAGTATTCCACGCAAGCCTCAAAGAGATGTCAGCAAAATAAAAGGGCCCCAAAAGGGCTGATATCTGCTAGGGCCACGGGAATTTTTGAAAGAGATACCGTGGTCTTAGAACGTGAAGCGACTGAAGGAAATGGATGGGTTTTAGTCAATAAAGTCTGACACGTCCTCTCGCTCCACCTACACAGAGAGACAGAAGACATTAATTGACAGGCCTGTTGGTCTAGTGGTCAGTGGACCTGAGTGCTATACAGGAGGTCGTGGGTTTGATTCGCACCCAGAACAAATGTTTCTGTGTTGAGCACGATTATTTGTTCAAATTATCTTTAGAACTTTATTTATCCTACAAGCTCTGCAAAGTTTGGGACTACATAGCTTTGTGTGAAAGAGGTGGTATATAAAAAATAAAATAAAAGTTGGTGATTTCCAACATCAAAAAAAAGACCAGTTTTCTTCTTCTGTCTTTACACATTTTAGTCCACATTGATTTTAAATTGGTCTTTTAAAGGTGTACTGGAAGAAATGTCTATACAAGTAAATAGTTTCTTGGTAATTATTAGGATTTAATTAAATCTGATGTAGTCAATACTGTTTCAATAATCAAGGTTGATTAAGAGATATTGATCATTGTTTACTAACAGAAGAACTTTAACAAAGTATCGACTATAAGTATTTTTAAATGATAAAATATTGTATAAAATTTCCATGTCGGTTGACTTCTTGGACAGACTATAGTCATAATTATAATTATGCTGTCTCTTACTATTTCCCTGTTTGTACATAAATTAAACTTGTTTGACAGTTTATTTGATCTAGTGGTAGTACCGACCGACTGTGGTACCAAGTCGGATCGCTTAAAGTTTGGTATCTAGGTACTGGTTTCAATCCACAGTAATTCATATAAATGTTGCTGTTAATTGTTTTTAACTTTAATGGAGATATCTTGTTTTTAACTTTGTTGCATTAACCCTTCAGATACCGTCAATTAGAGACACAATAGAAAGACAATAGATGCGCGGCCACTGGTGGTCGCTTGGGGATTCATGAATTAAGTCCGCCTATGTACCACTCATCATCATCATCATTTCAACCGATAGACGTCCACTGTTGGACATAGGCCTCCCCCAAGTGTCGCCACAATGAACGATCCTATGCGTCCCGCATCCATCGGATTCCCGCATCCTTCACCAGGTCATCGGTCCACCTTGTAGGAGGCCTTGCAACACAGCGGCTTACGGTACGCGGTCGCCACTCCAGAACCTTTCGGTCCCAACGGCCATCTATGTACCACTACTGTACACGAAGTAAAATAAATAAATAACTTTAAAAAAATATAAGGAGAATTTTATTTATTCACACAACATCTTTTGATATCAGATTTTTTAACTTTGAATATCTTTATCTACATCTACACTATAATATTATAAAGAGGTAAAGTTTATTTTCATGTTTTTTTGTTTGTAGGAGGTAATCTCTGTAAGTACTGGTCCGGTTGCGATTTTTTTTTTAACCGAGATTTTCTGCTTTATTCCTGAGTTACATAGACTATATCGAGCCTTTTTAGGAAGAACATCGTAAGCGACAGTGAGCGTTTTTGCAGTACTAGTAGATTTTCTCTTCCATAATTAAAAATTATTAATTTATGATAATAAATAAAAAAAATAACTTCACATATCTACCGATCTAATAGAATTGTTGCTACTACATATTTTCGTAAGACTTTATAATTATGGAAAAGAAAACCTAAAAAGGCTCGATATTTTATGAACGCGGGCGAAGCTGTGGGCAAAATCTTGTGACGTGACGACGTGTAATGACGTGTGATCGTCATTATAAAGTTAACAAATGATATATGTTACCGGCAAAGTATAAGAGTCATGTATTTTATGGAATAGTTAGTCATCTTATAATAGTACTAGCGACCCGCCCCGGCTTCGCTCGGGTGCAATATTATACATGTAGGGTTCACCCCTACCATATTGTTAGTTTATTTACGTTTACAATAAAATCACACAACACAATAACAGCAACACAATTATCTAATAACATTTATTAATATTTATATTCATACACAAAAACGATCATATTTCGGAACGCATCGGTGGTGTCAAAGGATGTCGACGCATGTTTGCGTGCACGCAGTGACCTACCTTCAGTCCGCTACGAACTCTCGCAATTATATTTGTTACGCGAAATTGTACTTTTTTTCATGTGAACTATTGTTTTGTGCTGTGACTATATATTGTGTGTCTCCTTGCTGTCTTATGTACTCCTTCTGTGTTGTTGTGTATATTGTGTGGACTTAGTGCGAGTAAACCGTGAGTAATAACTAACTAACAGAGATTTTTATTTCCGCGCACCCGCACTCACCGCCTACCTTCATAGACATTTCTCTAAATACATATAAACCTTCTTCTTGAATCACTCTATCTATTAAAAAAAACTGCATCAAAATCCCTTGCGTAGTTTTAAAGACTTAAGCGTACATAGGGATATAGGGACAGAAAAAGCGACTTCGTTTTATAATATGTAGTGATAGGAGCTACGTATAAAATATTTTATCTAGCTTTTATTAATATATACCTGAAGTAGTCAGTGTATACGATTCCTAGGCATTGTATAGAATGTTGCAAAAAATCATTCTAAGCATAAAATGAAGGACAAATAAAATATAATTTGGTATAATGTTAGGAGTGTATACAACGTGTGACATTAAATGCGCAAAACCTCAGACACCCCAAATGATTATTATTTCAATTGACCCAATTCTGTGAGAAAATAAACTTACAAAAAAAAAATTAAAGTATTTATGTGCAGTTTTAGTTTATTTAAAATTCGTATCTGCATTGAAATAAGAACTTTTATTATCCCGCGTATGACAAAATTTTATTGGACTACAACCATTTGTGTTTATTTACCTATTTGGGCGGGTTTGCGCACGTGATGGCTTGACCTATTAACCCTTCAGATACCGTCAATTAGAGATACAATAGTAAGACAATAGATGCGCGGCCACCGGTGGTCGCTTGGGGATTCATGAATTAATAAATATACAGGGCCACATTTTTAATGTTTTTTTTTTAATTCATGAATCCCCAAGCGACCACCGGTGGCCGCGCATCTATTGTCTTACTATTGTGTCTCTAATTGACGGTATCTGAAGGGTTAAATCTAACCTATATTATAAAGTGGTTCAATTGATTCTGCTCGTTATTTTGATAAAATTACTTTTAGGTATTTAATTGATGCCCTGAAATCGCACGTCGGGGTCGCGGCAGACCAAGAAGGAGATGGCGACTTGGATGTCTTCCTTGGGAATTGGAAAGAAGTGGCTCAAAACCGGGAACATTGGAAGGAGTGGAGGGAGGCCTTTGCCCAGCAGTGGGACAATATGGGCTAGATAATAATGATAATAATAATACTTTTAGGTTTTGCGCATTTAACGTTACACGTTGTATACTGAGTAGGTAACAACTTCTCAATTACTAAGTACAGGAGCGAGCAAAGTGAGCGTGCTAAGCTCATGTCGTCCCCTTTGTGTTAGGTTCGTTTCGGGATCTTGTCAGTTTATTTTTAACATTCGGCATTAAATAAAATGCCTCGACAAATTCTAGTATAAAAAAATAAGTAAGTAATTATGTATTGCGCAACTAGATTGTCTGTTGGTCTAGTGGTTAGTGGTCCTGACTGATACGCCGGAGGTCGTGGGTTCAATTCGATTCGAGACAGGAAATGTGTTTGTGTGATGATTACGATCATTTGTTCTGTGTCTGGGTGTTATTTAACCATAATACGTATGGATTTAGAAATATATAAGTATATTTTTCAGTTGTCTCGTACTTATAGCACAAGCTCTGCTTAGTTTGGGACTTGGTGGCGTTGTGTGAAAGTTATGGGATGTTATTGTGTTATATTATTTACTGTGCAACTATATTATGAGTAATAAAACTCCAGAAATAGAAGTAGCTATTTCATTTGAATAAAATTACTATCCTCCAAACTAGGAAACAATCCTGTATTTTCTGTTTCATAAAGAATTTTAACGAAAATGAGTTTCATATATTTCATACTTTTTCTGAACGTTTTAGGCATTCTATCGAATGATCGATTGAACAGATGGCCGATAAAAAAGATTTTTACCCTATTTGCTTTCGCCCGCAGATTTGCCTGCGTACATAATATATAGCCTATGTCACTCAGCCTCACTCAGGAATAAAGCGGCTTTCTCTCGGTGAAAACATTTTAGCAATCGGACTGTAGGGCAAGCATACATCCCCTGCGTAGCACCGCGTAGCATATTCGTAGCACATGCGTAGCACCCTCGTAGCAGTCATAGTGCTATATTTCACTGGGATACTATGGCGGCGTGACCAGTTGCACCGCCATGGTGTCTCGATGAAATATTGTCTATATTAAGTAAGCTACCATATAGACATTAGATTCGCCACACGTCCGAGCTGGTCGAGCCACAAAATTGGTTACCAAACAGACACCAAGTGAGTAACTCTCTATAAAGCTGTATAGATTTTATTGGTAGCGGCGACTGGTCGCGCCGCCATGATGTCTCGGTGAAATATAACCCATAGAGACGGCTTACTTACTCGCTAAGCAGACACTCCATCATTTGGATGCTAACAAAAGAATTTTCTACTAGACTTCACGTCTTACGTCAATGACTTAGTAAAAACCTGTATCTCGAACCCATATCTTCCCAAATTATCTTTTTTAGAGATTATTCTCATAACCACCTCGAACCAGTCTTCCAAACACTTGTATAGAGTTAAAAAAACCTAACACGACTTCAGACTCTAGAAATTTCCCCGAGATGGCGCTTAATTCACCTATTGTCTTACTGTTGTATCTCTAATTACCACGATTGAAAGGTTAAAGCCACTTCTGAAATATTCACGCATGACTTTTCTCTATGTATTTAATTATAAAAACTAGTTTATGCCCGCAGCTTCACCCGTATACATAAAATGTGTCACTCAAGAATCAAGCAGTTTTGTTTGGGTGAAAAAATTTTCGCAACCGGACCAGTACTTTCAGAGATTACCTCTTACAAATAAAACATAATAACAAACTTTACCTCTTTGTTATATTAGTGTAGATGAAAACACCTAAACCAATCAGTAATTATTGTGTACTAAATTTTACAGAACTAAAGTCATGATAAACAACCATGTAGCACCCACTCCTATCAAGATCGGAGACTCTATACTCGAAGTAGTGGACGATTACGTCTACCTCGGACAGAGAATCCAGTTGGGTAGAGCTAATTTCGAGAAAGAGGTCAACCGTCGAATCCGACTCGGCTGGGCGGCGTTCGGGAGGCTGCGCGGTATCTTCTCGTCCAATATACCACAGTGTCTCAAGACGAAAGTCTATGACCAGTGCGTGTTGCCAGTGATGACATATGGTGCCGAAACGTGGTCGCTCACAATGGGCCTCATCAGAAGGCTCAAAGTCACCCAGAGGGCAATGGAAAGGGCTATGCTCGGAGTTTCCTTGCGGGATCGAATCAGAAATGAAGATATCCGCAGGAGAACCAAGGTTGCCGACATAGCCCGAAAAATCGCCAAACTTAAGTAGCAATGGGCAGGGCACATTGCTCGCAGAACAGATGGCCGTTGGGGCCGAAAGGTTCTGGAGTGGCGCCCTCGTAGAGTTTAATACGCAAATATTAAAAACTAACAGTAAAGTTTGTTATATTTTGCACGATTTTTTCTGTCATAGAACATAGGTAAACTCACGGTAAAGTAGTCAATGTAAGAGAACCCCAGCAAATGGCTATAAATGGTGTTTAAAACAGCAACATATCTTTGTTTGATGATAGTCGAGAAATACACGAATATACATTGATTGAATATTAAATTAAGAAATTAAAAGCAGACTCGATGTTCGGAGTCGATGTTGAACTCCTTAGGACATCCTTTCTTTTTACTATTGTGTGATCCTTCTGCAAAGCAATAGCGAGCAAAGAAGTTGATGGAAAGAGGAGAAAAGAAGTGAACCGGAGAGTGGCACCTTGGGCGTTGGCAGTCACCGGAAGGTTCACCATCGTATGAGTACCAGGGACCTTGCCATGACTTGTTAAAATATCAAGCGTGCGAGCGAGAAAGAGAGATTGAGCTATACACCTTTTTATAGTTCCACCTCTTTATCAGTTCTGTTTAGTTCGTCAAATGGATTGCGTTAAGGGGATGCAACTCGACACACATTTTCACTGGTTTTCATACAACCACTCTTACGCGATTATGACGTTATTACACATTTTTCATTAGATATTTTGGAAACACAGCATCTTGTGGATATTATCTAGGCTTTAATTGGAATCTTATTTTGCGTTGCCTTTTCGTCAAATATCACGTTGGATAGCGTTAAATAAAACAACAAGCTTTTAAACCATGCTTGATGTTGACGATAGGCGAGTGGAAAAGCAGCCTCTTAAGAGCTTGTGTCAGGGCCTTTAGCCCGGGTCGACGGCGCGTTACGCATCTCAAAGAGATGTCAGTACGACTGACGGGGCCTATTAGTGCTGATGCCTGCTAGGCTTACGGGGTTGTTTGAAGTAATTATCGCGGCTGACGGAAATGAAGAAACACAGGTCGGCTTTAGTTAGCGAAAGCCTGACGCCCTGTTTCACTCCACCCACAGCGCAAGAAATTGATGGACAATTTTCAACCAAAGAACAAGACACCTTCCACACGTTCTTAATGCAAAATATTTCTAAATGCTTAATCCAAACACGGCCCTATTCCCACTAAATCACTAGCTACGATTTGTTAACATATTAAACCGCTGTCAGAAACCGAGGGTCAAATTCGCTTTCTTCGTTAGTGAAAGTGTTGCAACAATCTATGTAAGTAAACGATGTAACCGCGTGACGGGGAAGATGGGCGTTAGATTGGCGAGGGCTGCGAACCGGCCTCACCGCCGCCGATTAGCACGCGATAGTTCAAGGACTCGATACACAAAAGATAGCCGCCGCGGCACGTATAGATAACTCCTTCACGTCGTGCAGGGGCGTACCGTGGACTAACTTAGACGTGGGCGAAGGCACAACAGCGAAGCTTTCTTCTTTCATAAAGGAGACGAGACAGCGACTGCCGCAACCCAGTGTTCGACCACATCGTCGCTTACTATATAGGTGAATAGTTAGTTCATTAGTACCACCACCAGCACCACCACCACCACCACCATTACCACCAACACCGCTTACACTATTGAGGTAAATAATAATAATAATTTATTTTGTAAACTGACAACACAGATCTATGAGGTTAGTAACAAATATTCTTATCGTTTCGTTCCTTTGAGTGCGGGTCCGTGGGCGAGGGCCCACTTCACCCACGCCTAGTTACTCCACTGACGTTGCGCAACTAACCTTTCGGATTCACTGGCGTGGGAACGCGTGATGTGGCTTCGAGGCTGGTAGCTTTTAAAAATACAAAGGTTTGTTGGATGTGGGATTGCATTGAGTGATTTTTAGCATATAAAGCGTAGGAAATATTAGAAATAAACATCATCATCAACATCAGCCTTTTTAATGTTCCCACAGCTGGGACTCTCAGGGAATGGGCTGTAACCCACCACGCGGGTGTAATGTGGGTTGGTGAATGTCACATGTCTTCAATATTTTGGTTCTAGGGCATGCCGTTTTCCTCACGATGTTTTCCTTCACCGTTTCAAGAGCAGTAGTGATGAAAGTAAATTATAAAAAAAAAAAAATTGTATTGCTAGAAATAAACAATACAATTAAGTAATTATCTTAAGTGGTAATGGGCAGGGCACATTGCACGCAGAACAGATCACGTACAGCGACCATGTATCGGAAGACGCAGCGTTGGAAGGCCTCCAAAAAGGTGGACCGATGACCAGGTCGCGGGAATCCGATGGATGCGTGACGCACAGGACCGGTCGTTGTGGCGACGCTTGGGAGAGACCTTTGTCCAACAGTAGACGTCTTTCGGCTGATATGATGATGATGATGAACCTGATCACTGTGTTACTAGACAGATCATCATTATTATTATCGATGCTAAACTGTAGCAATAGTATGTATATCTCTAACTTAACAAATAAGCGAGATAAATAGTTGCAAAGCTTTCGATCGAAGGCATTCTGAACTGAAGCTAGACATTTCAATTATTCAGGCCATTTAACGAATTCAATATGATGCTTCTCACCACCTCAGAGCGGAATATCATCAATATCTAATGAAATATTTATAATTAAGTACAGCGTACGTCGACTTGACGCAGCATGAATACGACTCGGTGGGATTGAATTTATGCATGAATTCCTGCGTGCACACACGTCTCTATTTCCATCATGAGATTAGCAATATCCAGGTGCAGACATTCATGGAAAACGTTTAATTAAAGAAATGTCCTTAACACGTACGGACCAGCAACGTCCTGAGATATCTTTGCACAATTTGGTTCAATTTGGTTTTGGTTCGTCTCATTCTATCTCTTATTGCCAAGCCGCTATAGTACCTAAATTCTATTAGCTAAACTTTTGCGCCGCAAGCCCGCAGCACTTGCAAATGTCAAATATATTGTAGCATCCAAGTCGTAGACGGCGCGAATTGTTCCCGCGCGCCTCAAGGAGTTGTCAGCAACATCATGAGTCCAGCTGGGTCGAAGGCTACTGGGGCCAGGGTTTGCTCCGAAAGGTAGCTTGCGCCGGTATGAAAGGCACTAAGGAACGGGGTGGGTTTTTTAGTCAGTAAGAGTCTGACAGTATCTCTCGCTCTGCTCGAGGGTGGGAGATGTCATTTGGATGATTTTTAACCATCAAAAATAAAAATAATATATATATTGAATCATAACGTGCGCATCATCCGAGCCAGTCCATTATGAGAGTGGCGCTGGACCGTACGTGTTGAAACGGCGAATAAAACATTGTGAGGAAAGCGACTAGTCCTAAAATTCGTAAAAGCCATGTTCTCGCTGGACCAATGCATTACTTTCTAGTTCCACCACTAAGGCCATGATCTCATCAAGTACCCAGAAGCGGGTATGAACACAGATCTTTTGTCTTAGATGTGGTCACGAGATTGTTTGAAATAAAATTGTTTGTTTGTTTGTAATCTCTGAAAGTGCCTGCTGACCTAATTACAAAAAAATCTTCATCTTTCATCTGTTACGGTCGACTCGTCCGAGTGACAGAATTATTTTTATCTTGGAAAAGTTAACGGTGCCTGTGAGGTTAGTAAGTAGGAGCAAAGCCATAGCAAGAAACTAGTTAAAAAAAATATCAGTTTTAATTATCAGTTTGTAAGAAAATAGTCAAGAAGAAGCAAGTTACTAAACAGTGGCGTTAAGCAAGTTACTGAGGCGTGGAGGGGAGGCCATCAATCACATTCCTAAAGCACATGAATAGGTTACTTCTAGGCAAGGGTTTTTTTTTTCTCTCGACGGGGAAAATCATCATTGACGAAACCCGCTCTTGGGTGGAGCGGGAGACAGTGTCAGAGTCTTACTGAGCTCCATCGTTGGCCACATCATTGCTTACCATCAAGTGAGATATCCTATATTTACTATACTCTTTGTGAGATACAGTAGTCAAACGCGAGCCTATTTATAATAACAATTTAAAAAAAAGGTATCTAAAGGTTTTGGTTCCGATTTTAGCAATCATCAGAGTTAGCAAGAAGATAAAAAATCTGACATCAGCCTCACCAAGAGTAAAATATCATCCAGTTACTGGGTTGTGGAGGTCAGATTGGCAGACAATTCAAGTAAACTACTGGGATCCCACTGCTACTGGATGGATTAGGAGCTGATGCCAACGTAGCTAGGAAAAGACTGGCCATGAAATTTTTTTAGTAGCTTCATTCTTAAAACTTTGGACGTTATTGAATTAAAGACATGTGCCACTATTCTCAAAAATAATATAACAAGCACAAGGAACCTTTTAACTTCGTGTCTGAATGATGGACGCGATGTGACACGTTAGCACGTAGGACACGTCCACTGGACGTGATCCACAACTCACAGATGTAATAAGTCGAGGTTACGGCTTTACATTAGGACGGCAAGAACATCCAACACATGGTAAAAAATACATAATGTTGGTGAAATTTTTATAGTGCATGCTTAAATCAAAATCGTTTTTTACAAGTAAACCAAATGACATTAGGAAGTCTTTCTGACTTATTGAAACAAACCACACGTCGTTTCTAAATCCAATAACATCCTTCTTCAAACCGCGTATATCAAAAATGTAGTACCGACAAAAATTACTTAGGATCATGACCGTTATCCTTTAGACGAAAGACCATTGGACACCACTATTGGACATTCACCTCCCCCAAGTATCGAATTCCTGCGACCCCCATAAGGTCATTGGTCCAACATGTGGGAGGCCTAATAACACTGCCTCTTCCAGTATGCGGTCGTCATTCTAGACCCTTTCAGCCCCATCGACCATCTGATCTGCAAGCAACGATTTGGATTATGCCGGTAACTTAGGTTCTTCATTTCCGATACGATCACGCAAGGTAACTTCGAGCATAGCCTTAGCCTTTGGGTGAATTTCAGCCTTCTGTTAAGGTCTATTGAGAGCCCATGATTTAGAGCCATAATTATGTAAGTATGCAATAACCGACTCAGGTAGGTACGTAATACTAGAACTTCATCGACGTTAAAGTACTCTAGAACATGTGAACATGTGGCCAAGAGCGATTGTTTAAACAACAAAATATTTAGGATCGACAAAGTGACATTTCGGTGGTGCATGTCAGTCACACATTTTTGACTTATCGACTATCGATAATGCTGATAAACTGATAGTTTAGCTAGTAATTATGGTTACGGAAGTACTGTCGAAAGTATAGGAGCGGTGGAGGTCCAGTGAGAGCGGTTTACGATTTTTTTGTTGTGGGTTTAAACCCAGGCAAGCGCTTTACTTAGTCTTTTATTATTTTATTTACTTTGTCACTAGTTTTCTCAAAACGGTGAACAAAAATATCGTCAGGAAAAAGTTTGTCCTAGAACAAAAAATGAGCTTATTGCTAAGTATTGTGCGGTTTTTATAATACAATCTTCGTCGTTGTGCTTTCTTCATCAAATAAGCTCTCAATATAATTTTTTTCTAAAGTGGGATTGGGCCGGACATACTTGCCGCATGTCGAACGATATGTGGGCTAAAAGAGCCATTTATTGAGTCACATTAAACGCAAGGCGACATCGCGGCAGACCAAGGCAAAGGTGGAGAGATGAGCTTGATAAGTACCGGAGGGACTGGCCCGCAATGGCCGAAGACAGACATGTGTGGAAAAGGGAGAGGGGGCCTTCGCCTAGCAGTGGAACATAAATGGGCTAACTAACTAACTAATTCCAACGCTGTTACTGAAAATTAATCTATACTTACTATAATAATACGAAGAGGTAATGTTTATTTTTGCTTTTATGTTTCTTTTTTTGTGGAGATAATCTCTGAAAGTACTAGTCCGATTTCTAAATTTTTTTCACAGATAGAAAGCTGCTTTATTCCTGAGTGACATAGGCTATATTTTATGTACACGGGCGAAGCCACAGGCAAAACTTAGTACTTAATAGTTTTGGTTCATTGAAATATGTTTCTTTGAACAAATTACATGATCGTATAATTTATCAGAATTCAACCCTCGAATGAAAAGGTTATACCTAATCCAGGCCTAGAATGTAAAAACGCAATAACTCATGTTCAGCTGAAAGTTGATCTAATGCATTGGTTATGGTAATCGGAATTCTAGATCTGAAATAACATTACGTATTCGCAGGCCGCCATAAATAACTGAGGGGAAAAAATCAATATCTGATGTCTTAGTTTGTCAAGGTGGATGAACTGATGAAGCCGTAACTCAATGGAACCTGATGAGCAGTGGAACTACAGGATGGTTCATTGTGATGATTCTTAAGGGAACCATATAGGGAAGTAGGGAAGATTCGGCCCAGTTACAAAAGGCAACGGAAGAACAGGACCGAGTTTATAGAGAAATAAATTCTGACACTATCTCTCGCTCCGCCCGAGGGCGCGGAGATGTTATTGGATGGTTTTACAACATACAAAAAAAAATAAGGAAGTAGGGAAAGCAACCACAGCTTTACCTACTTCCTTATATTTTTAGTCTTTTCAATGGGCTGATGATGATTTTATCAAAGAAGATAAGTTTCGGAAAGTTTCAGACTTTTTTTTTTAATTGTTGATAGGTTTGCGCTTGACCGCTATCTCACCTGATGAAAAGCGACAATGCGGTCGACGATGGAACGCGCTTAGCCAGAAGAAACCTATTCACTACATTTCCGGGTTGTAGCTATCAGGTAACACAGACTCCGGCAAGGAATTCCACTCCTTAGCTGCACGCACAATGAATGTGTTCCCAAAACGTTTTGTGCGTGTAGGTGTGACTTACCTCTTATTATTGGAAGTAAACTGATAGTTCGATAAGTTTATAATTCAATCAATTTAAAGGGTTATTTTGTCTAGTTGGTTAATAGATAGAAGACAATTCGGTAGATAATCAATAAGTCAACCTTTTTTCTGATTTTTTTAAATTAAGAAATCCTTTCGTATATTTTTTCAGTACAACTAGTACCACGGCTTTCTCTTTCTGAAGTCAACCCATGGCCTTAGCAGGCTTAGGCCCTGCTGGGCTTCTATTGTTTTGCTGATTTCTATTTGAAACTAAGCGTCGTCGATGATTCGGGCTTGGTCCGGACGGTCCGCGGCCTATAGGCGAGCTATTTCTAACTGTATTGGGGTCAACTTTTAGTCTAGATGAATGCAACTAAATATTAGTTTTTAGTTATGACTTGTATGCACCAGTATTTTGTACTACAGGTGGCACAAAAGTAATGACATAATTTGGATTAGCTGCCATATAGTTACAGCTAGTGATTACGTCAAGTTTGTAGGATATTTTCTTCAATAATGAACTTATGTTATTTATGATATTACTTCTAATTCTGTAGAAAAACATTTTCCATCAATATCATAAGCTTCTTAAAGCTACTTCTAGTGATAGCGAAGAAAAAGTACCACGTTACTTGCAGAAAACCGTAAACTACTTAACAAATAATCAGGAGCCTTTTCTGATAAATCTACTTAAACCTGTGTTTTCTTCGTTAGTTCCAAGTAGAGCTACTTGCTAATAATATTAGTTGTTGATTTCGCAATCGATAAAGTTGTTTACCAAGAATATGTTCACTCACCCCACTTTTTTTATTGAATAATAAATTAAGTCACTAGAATTCTCATAATCAATATTTTTATAGTATTCCGTAGGAAAATAGATATAAAATCAATACCATGACTATAACATTCTTTTTACATGTTATGCCCTTGGCAAAAAAAAGTGTCATTAGAAAGACAATTCTAAAGATATAGATATAGATAAAAAATCTTTCTCTTAAGAAATGAACTTACTTAGGATACAACCTAAAAAAGATAAAACATATACCTATTTTTATTAAGTTTTTAGACAAACATCAAAAGCCTTCACATTAAAGGGTTTCTCAGCTTCACAAAATATTTTAACTGTCGGAATTGTTTTCTTCCTAACTTGCTTTTGCCCGCAACTTTGGCTGCATGAAAGTAGGAAATTAACCCAAGGGATCATTCTGCTGAGATTAAAAGTATCTTATGTTCGGTTTCTAGACATAGTCTGTGCGTGTGACCAAATTCTTGCAGCCGTTTTAGCGTGAAGAAGTCTCAAACATACCTACATAATACACATATGTACATATAAACATTCGCCTTTTTTTTTCGGTTGGCAAAAATCATCCAATGACAACCTCGCTCTTGTGTTGAGCGGGAGATATTGTCAGACTCTTACTGACTAAAAACCCAAAGCGTTCCTTCTAGCCTTCATCCCAGGGCTCGAGTTCCCTTTCGGATAACCCAGCTGGGCCCCTCCTGAAACTTTCGCCTTAATAATATTAGTGTGATTTGGTTATGTAGGTATTTGTGCAATACAAGTTTCTTAAATTACTAAAGACCCCTTGGTAGGACTCGCCTACATCATAAAAGTTATAAGTAAAAAGTCACTTTTCAATTCCCAGTAGTTTCAGCAGTGCGTTGATATAGCAGTCAGTCAGTTTCTCCTTTTTATTTATATATTCCTAATAGGTATCTATTATATGTATAGAAAGACATGGAAAATAATAACACACATAGGTATCTTTTCGTGAGATTTATAAAGCATTTCATTCAAAGTCAATCAAGCAATTATGATCACGACTTTAAGTTAATTTAAAAACAAATTTCAGCTAGTTAAAAAGCTAAAATAAATTGACGTCGCAAAAATGTAAGCAAAATAAGGTTTAATTACTAAATCGTGTGCCATTGTCTTCTATCACAACTAATAAAATTGTTCAAATGATTACTGAAACACGACATTTATCTACATATTGCCCAGTATATCTCGACAGGCGATGAAATAATATATGGAACAATTCTATTACAAGCTTTTACTTAGTTTCACCTGTCCCGATGTTTGTCTGTCATCAAATATTGTAAATTATATTTGACCCACTTCCCGGTTACCGATTGAGCTGAAATTTTGCACGCCTGTGTAAATCAGATGACAATGCAAAATTATTGTGACAAAGAGGTGATCTGATGATGGAACTGGAATGTGGCTATAGGAACTTGGTAGTTAAACGACACAACTCTATCGAGTTTGGGCTCGTATGATTCGTTTTGACGAGTATTAATTATATAGGTATACCGAGCTACAAAAGCTTGCTATGAAAAAATGATTTTCATTAAAAGCTTGTTTTGATTAAAATGTTCTCAATTTGATATGTGTGTAGCACTTATGTCGTGTGCTTCGCTACTCGACTTGGTGATTGTAATATGTATTTTGAGCACACTGTACTCGTACAACCAACTATTTGTTTATTGATAAACTATTCCGACGAGCGCACGATATCTTAGCAACGTGATTCGAAGGCAAAATCATGTCGTAAATAGATGGATCGATACATTCTAGATTACTTATTTTGCTATGATATTGCCATAGGCACTGATTTTTATGAATTGTAGAGTTTTTTGAAACACAACCACAACAGGGTGCGCGGATTTCTTGAAAAGGAAACTTGTAGTCCTAAAAATAAAAAGACAACTGAAGGACTTGGTGTGGTTTTAGTTAGAAAAAGCCTGTACCACCCTCCTGCTCCACCGTAGGGTAGGAGATGTCATTGGATGATTTCCCAACTAAAAAAAAGGTGAGCTAAAGAGTGGGAATCTCTGCGGCTGGGGCATTAGGATGTTTATTCCATCACGCTTGTGGCCTCCTCATTCGCTAGCATTACTGCTTCGCAGAAGGAGGCGACCGCCTGCCATTCCTCCTCGCCCGAACCAGAGCCCAGTGCGAGAGGTCGCTGCCTCTACTTCCACCGTAGGAACAGAAGGGCCACGTCGGACCTACTTTTGGGTTTATAAGTAAAACAATAAAATCCTTACCAATATTATAAAAGCGAAAGTGAGTTTATTTGTTTTTCACGTTTTCATGCCTAAATGGCAAAACCGATTTTGATGAATTTTGGTACAGAGATAGTTTGGACCCTGGAGACGGACATAAGCAATTTTATTTTTAAAGTGAGAAAAGGGGGAGAAAGAGGGAAGAAAAGTATATTAATAAACGCGGGCGAAGCTACGGGTAAAAACTAGTTCATATATAGTTTGTCTTAGCCATTCAAATTATGTATTAGTATATACGTGAGGTCGAACCTTATCCTTATCCTGTTAAGGGGCCGAGATACAGCTCGGACACTTCGACCCATGTGGATCTTTTGTGGTCCCCTAGATAGCTTACTCCTCCCCACCCTCGCTGAAAATCTCCTTCATAAGTTTCACAACGAGATGCGGGGATAAGAGCCTGTAATCCTCTGGTCTTGGATATCCTACCCCTAGAAGACTCATTCGCTTGTTAGCCAAAGCATCACATGTGCACAGCAGGTGCTCCATGCGTTCTGTATGTTCCTCACACAACCTGCACATGGAAGTCGCGGCTAGACCCATTTTCATGAGCATGTCGTTGGTTCCAAAGTGCCCTGTAAAGGCACCCATCAGGTAGCGGATTTGCCCCCTGCTCATATTCCAGATACATTCCCGTGCCTTGAACGTAGAGCCCAGGAATTTCTTGGAGTGTCCCAGACCCGTAATAGACAGCCAGTGTGTTTTTTGGCTATGATCTGCATACTCCCTGAATGCGGCCTTCACGAGGCACGTCGAGATGCCTACACATGGTTCTGGTCCCACAAAGTCATTTGCGGAGCCCTCTCTTGCCAGTTCATCCGCCATTTCATTACCATGGATTCCCTTATGCCCTGGGACCCACATCAACTTTACCCTGTTACGCCTCCCAAGCCTGTTCAGGGCCCGGATGGCGTCCAGAATAAGTTTGGAGTCCACCTTGTAGGACGCCATGGCCTTGATTGCAGCTTGACTGTCACTTAGAATATAAATAGATTTATCTTTTCGTTTGTCTTTCTATATTCTCTTGAGCACAGGTTGGATGGATAGGATGTTTCTGCTTGGAATACTGTTGCCATCTTCCCTAAGCTTCTACTACATTTGTAGCCTTTTGCGTATATGCTCCTGTACCGGATTCCATTTTGGATCCATCAGTGTACCATACCAGACTATCTTTTTCTGGTGGTTCGAGTCCCTTAGTCCAGTCTTCCATTGTTGGGATCTGGACCTTAAAGGACCGTTCGAATACAAACATGGTTTGCATTTTATCAGATATCATGCTTGTTACCCGATCCAGGTCCTCATTCCTATCGAATCTTGTATGGTTAGTCTTTGGCTTAGAGGCATCCCATAGTCCAGCAACAGCAAGACGATGCATTGCCTTCCTTGCCTCGAGTTCTACCATCATATGCAGGGGAGGGATGTTGAGGTATCTCTCTATTGCTGCCGTAGGTGTTGTCCTAAAAGCACCCGTCGAACCTTACAACATGCAAGCTGGCAGAAAATACTACTTGCTACGAGTACTTTTGAAGTGCGTACATAGAAATCTATCTACACGTAGGTATATTTAATTTAAAAAGTCTTGTGTCACAGTGTTTTTTATGGAACTTTATTATTTAATGAATTTTATTATGGATGGTTGGTTTGAGGACTATTTTTTACTGTCCTACCCTTATCCCCTGTTTTTTAAACGCGATTCATCTTTGATAATGTACATGGTAGAACAACGTTTGCCAAGTCAGCCGCCGCCGGACTGCCCCGGAGCTCACACGTCGCGGACCACCGACTAGCCGGCTTGGCGCCTTCATCGTGAACCCTCGGTACTTTTGCTCGCTACCGCGCTACGCTACTTATACAACATTATTTTTAGTAAAGTTAAGGTCGTGACATTGTGTAAATCAATCTCTTAGATCGTACGAGAACAGATATAGACCCTTAGATGGCAGTTCGTATAACTTCATACCAAAACTTTGCCGGCAAACACAAGTTTTGAAGTCACATTCTATTTGTCTGTCTGGAAACTATTCAATTTCGCGAATGTAGTGAGTGTAGAATGAGTAGCACTGATTTTATGTACATTTTAAAGGAAATTGTGTAGTAGTAAAGCTGATCATGGGTACATGTAAACTATATTTTTCCCAGTGATGGATGTGGAAAAATGTAGGGCAGCTTTCCATAAAGTATGTACCGCGACACATTGGTGTACTGTGGTGATTACTTAGTATAAAAAATAGGTTATATCAGACGAAATAAATGTAGAACAACATAAGGACTGGGTTCGAAATCCGTTCTCCGAGGGCATTCTTTTTGGATACTTAATGATTAACAAACAAGAAGAACTGTTGGAAACGAGGAAGGATCGCATAATCAGATAATTTTTTTTGAAACTCATGATCTGTTTTCGAAGCATGCTATTCCAATACTTTTGCCGTTTGCAACGACCTATTTCTGTTAATTAGTATTTTCGACTCTAGCCTACCATTTTATGGTGTACTTCTAAAAATTTCCGATTTCCTAGATGTACCTTGAATACAAAAACTTTGTAGCACATTGGTCGGGGGTAATAGTAACGAGGTAATAGCTGAGAGTGTAAAATTGTAAATCTTTGACAGTTGTTTTGGATAGTCAGAAGCCAGAAAAATCTGACACCAGTCTTACCAGGAATATCGTGTTTCCCAGTTACTGAGTTTTGGAGCTCAGACAGGCAGAGTTCCACGTAAAATATTAGTATGCAACTGTAAAGAGTTTGACTAGAAGCCGAATCCAACATAGTGGAGAGAAGCTTGGGCAGTGGAAGTAATAAGACTCGATGATATGAAACCTTTTATACTAACACGCATTCTGTCAAGACTAACGCTATGTTAATACAACCAAGAGTGATGTTGGTTTATATCACCAGTAGGCAGCCATATGGCATAATTGTGAGCTTTGTATCAAAGTGGTACTTAGCTCAGCTCTATTATTATTATTTATTTATTTCAAGTACCAAAGACTTAATTTTAGCTACATAATCATACACATAAAGAGAATTATAAAATTAATTTCAATTACCTTGGATTATCATTTTCATTGGATTGGATTTATCATTAAATTGCATTGGATTATCATTAAATTGCATGGGATTGTCATTCAATTAAATTACATTTTATAATTATAACGTCAGTCAGTCCACATTAAAAGAATTGCAGGCATTCAAATCGTATGTAAGCTTACCTCATTTCTGAAAATAAGCAAACAATAAATGCTATCTATCAAGACTTATCTTAGTTGATAGATGGGACGTGTGATTGACATATTTCCCAATCTCAGCGGCAAAACTGTGTAATTTGCTTGTGGGTGTAACGCAAGGTTCGGCTCTAGAAATGATTAGAAATGGGACTTAGAGGAGGGTGAAAGGGGTGAAACCATTAACCACACGGCCGCAACCGAGAGTGAAAGCTAGTGATTAATACCATTTGATGAATGACTAAGAGTATTGTAGTAAGTATCAAATTGGTTGGTTGCTTGAGGTCCGTACTATATTACACGGTATTTGGAACAGACTATGTTGTAATACAATTGTCTTAATTCCATCAAATTGTGTTTGAAACTCTGTCTTCTTATGTGTGAATAAATGAGTTTTATTCAGTCAAAAATAACAAAGAAGAAAGTGTACAAGAAATTCAATATATAGCTATAAAATCAGCAAATTCGCACTGCCTCTCATTCTCAAACAACGTAAGTCTTTGTGTTTCGAATCATCACTGGTTAACATTTGAAGACAGAAAAAGGATATTTGCAAAATCCATACCTATTGTTAAATCTGGGTAGGGGCCCATGACGTGTTAAAATGTTGTGCCTGCGAGCGAAAAAGACAGGGATGGAGCTATACACCCTAATATCTCCATTATTTTAACAGTTTAGTTTAGGTCTTCAAATAGATCGCGTTAAGAGCTCATCGTATTGCCTCTGTTCATTTTAAGTTAAAACATCAATATTATTGAAGTTAAAACATCAATATTATTGAAGCACTAGAAAGTCTGATAGCACATGTTTGAATAGAAAGTAAACGGGCTCAGAAGGGCTAGATGACACATTAACAGTCCGTCAACTACAAGCAACAGTAATCATCCAATTACCCAGATAATCCGCACTTTAACGGTTTGACGCGCATTACGCTTTTATATCGGAAACGGTGACAAGCACGTAATGTTTATGTTTATGTTACAAGCTGTCGTGCTGGAGTCTTAAAGTCGATGGTTGGAAGTGTCGTAACTCCTCGGGGACCGGCGGCAAAATGTCATAATCCACAGCAGTACATACTTGTATCCGTTACAGGGATATTAAATTCTTCCCCCAGTTTCATAGTTTGTGGTTTGTTGTGCTACAAAAATATGCTGATCGAGAAAAGATTCGCATAACTTTGGAAAGTGGTTTTAATTAAAACAACAGCGTGTTCTAAACTAATCGGTTTTTATATTTTGTTTGGCTTCAACCTTTATTCGTGGTTATCAAAAATATGTATAAAGCTAATGTCACGACTCATCGTTTCACTAAGATAACCTCAGGCTGCTGGGCCCAAATTCTTCTAATTTACAAAGTGAAGTGTTTTGTGTGGGATTTGGGCCGTAGGCTCGGTGAGGCAGCGGGTGACTCCCGGTCCAGGTCCTTCTTGGTGCAAAGGATGACCATCGCTATTCAGTGAGGAAATGCGGCGAGTGTTATGGGCACCTTTGCACCGGGAACGATCAGGGGCGCAGTTAATTGTAAAATATTTATTCTTTTGTTTGTATTTGATTTATATGTATATTTTAACAAACTCATGATGTTTTCAAAAATACTTGTCAAAGTCAAAATTACTCCATCGAGATACCACTGAAATGTTTTTTTTATAGTTTGTCTCGCGCTTGACCACCGTCTCAGCTGAGGGAAAGCGACGTTGTGGTCGAAGGTGGTGCACACTTGTCTACAAGTAGCCTATCCACTGTTGACTAAAGACCCCCAGGCTGTAGCTATTAGTAAACACAGACTTGTAAATTAACGCAGTTAGTGCTTTAAGGTTTCTAGAAAGTGAGCTTTACACGTAAGTATTCTTTTTTTTAATTGATATAAACTAGTGCTTAACTGCAATCCCACCTGATGGTAAGCAATGATGCAATCTCTGATGGTGAGGCGCATTAGTTTAAGAACCTAATCACTCTAGCCTTGAAGACATCCAATTATAATCAGACGGGAAGACCGCAGCAGGCAAATTGTTCCAGTCCTTCGACGTACGTGTCCTTCGCTTAGTCCGGACCGTATTCTTTTAGCAATGACGATTACTGAAAAGTTAATGTATAGATTTGATAAGTGCTATCAAAATGTGTAATGGTTTAGGAGTATCTGGCCTACTCATGAAAATTGGGTAGTAAAATCTTATTTTTATAGCCGTGCTTATTACGAAATTGCAACACATTATAAAATGCGCGCAGTAAAAGAGTTGTTAACGTATTATGTAAATGGAATACGGGGACGAGCACCAGTGTGGGTGGATGCTTGCTCTTATTCGACTTCTTTTTCCTGTATCAATGATTTTCATTACCCTGAAAGCTTTTGGGTCGAGTAGTTTCAGGAGGGTTTATTATATAGGACAAATATTTTATGACAAATTTATCAAAATACTATATCGAGAGACTAGTGGTCCACTTACATACATATGGTTTGTAGTTTTTATTTTTATATCCGTAAGGGTGGTACGGGACCAGCCCTCTAATTAACACTGAACCAGAAGCGTGACTCATTCTTTGCCCAAAGAATTAGCACTGCCAATAAAGATGGCGATGCTGCCAGTCTTCTGGCCACTTGTTCAAATGACAGCGATGTGCAGAGTACTTCGACACCCGAGTGTATTTTTTTAATATATATAAACGTATTAGATTTGGTATATATAGTTAGATCATGATAATATTTAAGTTTCTCGTGTTCATATATTTTTACTAATAATATTGTTTAATTCCACCAAGTCCGTTCCATCATCGGACCACAAGACGTACGGCGTTGCGCCACCGGTACATGGTGGACATCCCACCCATACGTACAAAGCGTTTTGGAAATACATTCATTATGCGTACAGCTAAGGAGTGGAATTCCCTGCTGGAGTCTGTGTTTCCTGATAGCTATAACCTAGGTGTCTTTAAGTCGAGAGTGAATAGATTGCTTCTAGGCAAGCGTGTTCCATCGTCGGCCACATCATCGCTTACCATCAGGTGAGATAGTGGTCAAACGTGAGCCTATACATTATAAAAAAAAAATGTTATATTTGTGTATTGTTACTAATAATTAACTTTTCATTAATATTGTAATGTAATGTAATGTAATGTGCAGAATATTATAATAGTAGGAAATAAATTAAAAGGTTAATCTTACTAAGTAAATGGAATATCGGTTTATAATTGTCTCAAAATGACATAAACTAGTGCTTGAGGGCGTTCCTACCGGATGGTAAGCAGTGATGAAATCGTTGATGGTGAAGCGCACTGGTTTATTAATTCATGAATCCCCAAGCGACCACCGGTGGCCGCGCATCTATTGTCTTACTATTGTGTCTCTAATTGACGGTATCTGAAGGGTTAAGAGCCTATTCGCTCTGGCCTTGAAGGCACCTTGGTTATCATACAACCTTGTTGAGCTCTTTAATAGTCCTAAGTTTGAGCTACACGAATACTGATAAATGATTGCACTGACTGGACAGGTTCACTCAAATCAATGTGACCCAAAAAACCATCTGAGACACTAATCTGCATGGTTCTCCTATGATTGGGCAATTAGATGTTTTCTGTATGGACTTTAAAAGAGACTTTGACCTCTGAGTTTGATTCAGTGTTTCTTCTGAGGGTAGTTAGCTAGGATTAACTAAATTTTTATGTAACAACATGCTGTAAGCGAACTTGATACCTCCACTTGGTCACATAAACCTTTGAATCATTTCAGACAAGTGTTTTTGTTGTAACAAATGTAAAAAAAAGTGTAATGAACAATAAAGAAAAAAAATAAAAAATAAAGGAAACACTCATCTAGTTTAAAAAGACGAAAAAAAAAAATTGGCATGTAAAAGTGTTTTTATAAAATCTATTTGCAAAATAAATATTATTTATCACTTACTTTATTACTATACGAGTCACGTGTAATAAATTATAAAGGAAGAAGAGCAATAAAAGAAGCAGCTAACGTACTAAGTAGATGAAGTGCTGGTGGTAACTGCATCAGGGCGCCCGGAGCCGCGCGACAGCCCTAATGTGATTTGGTTTGAAAGTGCACAGTTGAATGTGACGGTATTTTTGTACTGGAAAATGAAAATGATTGTGGTCATTGACGTAGTAGAAAATTTAGTTTTGTATTTACATGTTTTATAATTGGAATATGTGATTAATTTTAAAGTTGTCAAAAAATAAAAGGCCAGTTTTGACATTTGATGTTTTATTTTCGAACTAACCTGCTGCGTGACGCGCCGCTGACGAGCGCGCTCCGCAACTCCGCACTCTAAGTGTCCCCCGCAAACGGGTCACAAAAAAAGCCGCTCCAAGCTTCTTTTTAAGGCGGCCTTTTTTGTGACTAGTGTGCACACAAAAAAACGCTTGAAGCTGCTTCTTACTTTTTTTGTGGCGGCGCTTTTTTGTGGCGGCGTTTTATGTAATAGTGACGCCGCCGCATGCCATTCGCGTATTTAATCCTTCGTCAGAGTCCATTATGATACTTCAAGCATGGCCATGAGCGCGCACTTCAGCTTTTTTTTTGTTGCTGCAACCAGCTTTTTTTTGTGGCGGCTTTTTTTTGAGGCTCGTGTGCGGACAACCGACCGGGGGGGAACCTTCTCGGCAATGATGTCGACATAAACTCATGTGTATTGAGTACATTCACTTGGATAGCTGCATACAATTAGCTACGGTATAAACAATGGCATTATTTAAAATAAAGAAAATACAATATCGCATTGGGTCCATCTAGCCTGTAAGGATATTGTAAATTTTTAGAAGTAAACAAATTATTTTACGTTATATAACCAATATGTAATTACATAAAAACACTTGAAAGTGATTATGATTTTTATTGTTTCGTTAAAGTTACATTCTAGGTTCTTTGTCAAATGTCTAAACGGGCCTTATATTTTTTAGGAGTTAATATGTAATCTATGAAGGCTCATAAAGTAAAGTCCCTTTAAATATCTACCTATATAAGAACACCTGTGGTTCACTTTAAAAAAGGTTTCTGCATTTAGTTGGACTAAACAGTCCATTCCCTCACAATTACAATAAGTTTATTGGAAAATATTCCAGAAACCCTATTTAGATTAAAAAAGGAAGGTCTAGGTATAGCTTAATATGAATCAGATTGTCAAACTTCATGTAATGTTGGTGAATCGACTCGTATAAACTGAACTGAAAAAACTGAACTAGATAAAGAACTGTTCTTAATCATAATAAATAGTGCAGGAAAATAGGTATTTTTGCTAAGCACTACTACATGCAGATTTGTAGAAGTCGCAAGAAAGTTAAAAGCGACTACGGTCGTAGCACACGGCTACGAACGTAGGCGCTGCGCTACGAGCGTAGCGAAGTCTACACGGGTTCATAGTTCATAGACTTATTTGCACTTATAGGCAATTATTTTGCATAAAAATGTTTACTTCGTACAGCACAGGATTAAGCTATTTTTTATTTTATTTTATATAAATAAAAATACCATAACAAAATTTGGTTAATAAGAAATAAATCATCACCGCATTGCATAAAGAGTTGTAGTTTACGCATCTATGGGTTTTGGTGCATAGTTACGTGTATAGCAGGTTCTACGAGCGTATACGAGTCTATTTACGTAGAAAGGTCTACAAGTGAAGAAAGGTCTGCGAGCGTAAAAGGGTCTACGGGCGTCGAAAGCTCTACGAGTGTAGAAGGGTCTACGAGCGTAGAAGAATCTACGAGCGTAGAAGGGTCTACGAGAGTAGAAGGGTCTACGAGCGTAGAAGGGTCTACGAGCGTAGAAGGGTCTACGAGAGTAGAAGGGTCTACGAGCGTACATGGGTCTACGAGAGTAGAAGGGTCTACGAGCGTACATGGGTCTACGAGCGTAGAAGGGTCTACGAGAGTAGCAGGGTCTACGAGCGTAGAAGGGTTTGTGAGGGTAGAGGGGTCTACGAGCGTAGAAGGGTCTACGATAGTAGAAGTGTCTACGAGCGTAGAAGATCTACGAGCGTAGAAGAGTCTATTCACATAGAAAGGTCTGCCAGTGTAGAAGAGTCTACGAGCGTGAAGAGACTACGAGCGTAGACACGTTTACGAGCGTTAAAATATCTACGAATGTAGAAGGGTCTAAAAGCGTAGAAACGTCTACGAGTGTAGAAGAATCTACAAGCGCAGGAACGTCTACGAGGTTTCATAAGTTTGTAATTTTCAGTATTTATAGGCGTATAGTCAATATCTTCGTAAACCACACTGCTTTAAAAAAAATAAAAATATGTATTCCATGAATTAAATCTAATCGTTTTGAGTAAACTCACAATTACATACAACTAGCTAAGCAAATAATAAGCACGCACATGACTTTAAAAGCAAGTTGTTAACAAATTAAATGTAAACAATTATGGAATGTATGTATTTTAACAATTGTTAGTGACACTTTATTACTGAAAGCATTTGAATCTGTGGGCGGTATTTTGAATATTGTAATAACTGTATAACTATTGTCAAGGACAAAAAAATTTACGTATGAAGAATGTAGACAAATAAAGCGCTGTATTTGTTTACTGCTGCTGAGCATAAGAGGTACTGAATTCGATTCCCAGGCGGGGAAAGTGCCAAGAGTTTTCCCATCTGGAAATGGTCAGGAGTAACTTGGAGTCTGCATTTGTACTGGTTGATGGCATTAGGTTCGAGTTCTGTTACATGCAGATAAAATAATAAGCATAATCGGCCTTACAATGTTCCCATTGCTGGGACTCAAGCCTCCTCTCTGGTACAGGGAATAGGCCGTAATCCACCACGCGGGCCTAGTGCGAAATGGTGGATGTCACATTTTAAAGTTTTTGGTTTTAGGACATGCTGGTTTCCTCATGATGTTTTCTTTCACCATTTTAAGAGCAGTAGTGATGGAAGTAAATTATACAAAATAGAGCGTCAGGCTGAGATTGAACTCGCGACAACTTGTAAGTTGGAGGATGGAGGAGCTATCACTGCTCTAAAATATTCTAAATACAATATAAGTCACTATAAGTACAATATAATATAAGTATAGGGATGTGGGATTGTTCGAAAGAGTCACCACAGCCCTGCAACGCAAAGGGCAACTGAAACAACACAGGTGGGTTTAAGTCAGTAAAGAACTGACTTACTCCCTCCTGTTCCACTCAGAGTTCGGTGGTATTTGATAATATCCCTCCTCAAACAAAAGTGTAGTAAGGTCAGATGCATAGAGGCCTTACTCTTTGAGAAATGCAAGAGCGAGATTTTGTTTTAGTACTCTAATAAGTTCACAAACAGTGAAAAACATCTGTTTGATATTATTATATTTAATATTAATATTTGATGCAATTACATACTTAAATACAATTTAAACTATTTTAATAAATAAAAAGTATTTCAAGGTAAATTCGAGCCCATTATAAGGTATTTGTAGAATAACAAATAAGCGTCATAACTGTACTGAATAAATTCAAAAACTACAGTTTCCTAATTACGAAGATTTATTGTAAAGTTATGTATTGTATTTTATACGGGTATAAAATTTATTTATATATTTTATGTTTATTTATAATATAATGTTTGATTAATTTGTAAACAGAATACCGTAGACTACTCCCTATATTATTTTAAGTTCTTACGATCCATCCTAAGGTTGTCAAGTATATATAGCTATCAGCGATAAAACCGCCATTGGACCTATAGATTTAAGTTAATTTATGAGTTGTGTTACTTTTTTAGTGTGTTAAGTTCTATTCTATTTATGTGATGAAAAATCTTCTTTGTTGTGTTGTGCATTCATGCATGCTTTAAAAAACCGTATCGTGTGCCCGCCACGCTTTGTGCCAGTATCCGTGGCTGCACCCGCGTCCGTATTTTCGGAGATAACATAAACATACGTTCTAGGCACAAGTTAGACCAGTTGAAAGGCGCGCCGTGGAGCTGAAGGGGGTGTAAGAGTGAAGCTAACGAAGTACTCACCACCTTCTCCTCGAGGATCTCGTTGTTGTTGTTGTTGCTCCCATATTTTAAGGCACCGTTTTCCATGACCACAACTGATCGTCGTGTGTTTAACTATATCTTTAACACTAGTTTTTGTCCTCATTTAATATACATTTTTACAATATTTACATATGTTCAGTGATATTAAATTACACATCGTCCTTAACTTTCTAACACTGCTTAGTATAAGATTAGTTTATTATGTTACTGATATATCGTTTTCGTTAGTCAGTAATTATTGTTATTTATATTATACATTTCATTGGACCTGAAATTCAAATGTGCGTTAATTTTTTATGGCTTTAGAACTATTTATGTTTCAAATGACTTGTAATTAGATTTTCTATCAGCATCTATGTTAAGAATATGTGTGTAGTATTAATTAATTTTGCAAAATATTGGTAGCTTACACTAAATTAAGTTAATATTAATGACTCGCACATAATTACAAGTATATATGCATATTAATAGAATGACTATTTAACTTACTAAACGTTGACTACACAAATCTGTCATAAAACAAAGTAGATAAACATTAGAGCCATTACTTATTGTAGTTGTGTGCTACACTTGCTAAGTTTACCGGTTACACACGACATGCTCCATTATTTTTGATTTTAACTTCTAAGCCAACTCTTCTTTAATACGAGTAATACGCCATGCTGAATTAATTAAAGACGTTACATAATTTTACTGATATTAATATGACATCCGTTGCTATGTTACTTTTCTTTGTAAACACATTTCTTTGTTCGTCAAATCATTTGGACAAAAATATTTATCATCAGACAACGATTTATAGAGTGCCTTAAGACAGTTAGCGATATTTCAGTTCAAGTTTTATAATTTGATTAGTCTTTCAAACTCCACTAATGAACAGTCACTTTTACGAAAAGTTTTCGCATCGATAGGTACGCATAAAAAAATTACCTAACGATTTTATTTTGATTATTGAAAGGCACAATTGTTTTAGGACACATGATATATGTTTAGAAGTGGATGCAGTTTGTTAACATCGTGTCGGGGTCGCGGTGCAGGTGACGCGCGGTGTCGCTCGGGGCGCGGGCGGGCGACTCGCGGGCCGCGTCATACTGCGGCGCGGCGGACGCCGGCCCCCCGGGCGAGCGCCCCCCGGGCCCCGGCCGCGCCGCATACCCGCACTCTGCGCTCGCCCGCGCGCCCGCTCGCCGTCGTCGGCCACCATACCACCGATACGCACCATCCTTTATTATTGACAGACGACCTTGCCCCACATTATATTTTCTCCACTAAAAGGATTTATTAGGTCAATGATGGACGGATGTTGAACATTTGTGGAAAATGGAAAACAATGACTGGCTTGATTGACCCCGCGTGAAATAGCACACTGAATATTTTATCCCCTTCTTCTTTATTGATATTTTCTTTTCATTGAGAAGTTTAGTTGACGACTTCTTTCTTACCGCAATAAAAAAGTTAGCACATACCTAACTTGTAACTTACTTGGGTGCCGCGTAGGTTTATGAGAGTACAACAATTGTTGGCGTGTAACTTTTTTCTACGTATGCATTTAGAATATAAATAAGCCAGATAAGGAAGACATGGACTAATTTATTTCTAGAATATTAACGTTATTGCGAATGGTTAGGCAAACAAAAATGCACATACTTACAAAACACATGTATTTACAAGCTAACTACGATAATATTGTCGTCCTAAGTTATTTGGGAAATAAATAAATTAAGAAAATAGATTTTAAATATTTCTCAAACGCCATGTTGCACAATCGAAGCAGTGAAACATAATTCCAGCTCATAGTGATGACAATTTTAAGCACTATAAGTGTTCGGGCAAAATATTTTCGCGAAGCTTTCGGCATGTCAACGTTGAAGTTAACAATGTTGTTGTAGTAAGAATCACAATCAAGTAGTTACATATAATAAGGTATAAACTTTTCCTTCCAAATTTTTTTCTTTACTTTAATGGAATTTGACAGCACGGGTGGCGGAGTGGTTGACCACTTGGCTGCTGTCACCTGTCACGAGTTCGATTCCTGCATGGAGCAAATAGAGAATGCCTCGTTGCATTCCGCCTATGTACCACTTCTGTACATGAAGTTTAAATAAATAAATATTTGTATGATCTAGTGATTATTTTTGTGAGCGCACCCGAGCTTCAGGAGCCAGCCAGCGTTTGGATATATTTTTTAAAAGCGCATGAGCACTCGGACCCCATGGCCCAAGAGTTTCAACCCCAAACGGCTCAAAAATATAACTGCCGATGAGGAGGAGGCAGCAGCAGCACCAGCTCAGCACGACGAACGAGGAAGATGGGATAGCGCAAGAGTGTCGACACAGGTAGCGTCCCACACTAAAAGTCTATCCATCTTCCATGGAAATAAAGACATATTTCAAAAGGGAAAAGGTTTCACGGAGTTCAATTGTGTAAACATAATACTCACACTCATTCTCAAACTGTTTTCTCTGCAAACATATATTGAACAAATTTTATAAAATATACGTTACATTTACATTTCTAAAGAGTTCTGTTAGAAAACGAAAGTTTCGGATGTATTTTTTTAAGCTCGGTTCAACAAACAGAAAATTAATTAAAGAGAGAATAAGGTTCTTTTCCAAAAAGTATGTTACAAGAATTTGATGAATTGGTTACTACCCAGGTGGGTGTAACTTGGGGATAAGTTCTGAAAGTATTTTCTCTTAAAACTATAAAGATTTATTTTAACCTCTGCCTACCTACAGCCGGTTTCTATTTTTTGACGCCATCCAATAACTTCTTCAGGGTGGAGCGGGAGCGCGTGTCAGACTTTTACTGACTAAAACCTCACCTGTGCCTTTCAGTTGCCTTTTGTGTTCTAGGACCACTGGTTTCCTTTTCAGAGATTAGATATCTGTGCCCTAGCGACGAAAAGACGTTCTAATATGATTAAAACTGAAGTTAACTACTATCATTCTATTTACCGGTGAGCACCTGTTTGACGAAGCAATCAGATAATAATCCAATATTTAACCAAAAGGTTCTGGAAGACGCAGCGTTGGAAGGCCTCCCACTAGGCGGACCGATAACCTGATGAGACTTGACGGACTTCGAGACGCAAAGAATCGATCATTGTGGCGACACTGAGGGGAGTTTCATGTCCAATAGTGGACATCTTTTGGCTAAAATGATGATGATTTAGTAGTCGATGACAGCGTTTGATCTGTACATTAACCACATTGGCAAAAATCATCATCATCATCAGCCTTTTTAATGTTCCCACTGCTAGGTCTCAGGCCTCCTCTCTAGGAGAGGGAATGGGACGTAATCCACCACGCGGGCCCAGTGCGGGTTGGTGAATGTCACATATCTTTGAATTTTTGGTTCTAGGACATGCCGGTTTCCTCTTCCTTCAGCGTTTTGAGAGCAGTGGTGCTGAAATAAATTAAACAAAGTAATGCGCCTGGCTGGGTTTTAACCCGCGACAATCTGTCACCGCAGCTCTCATATATATATTGGAAAAAATATCTACACATTAGTTTTACTTTACCATTCAACTTCAATGAATGTTGGCAATTAATAAAAAGAAAATAGCGATATGATCTTCGCCAATCACAATTTTATTATCCGTAGTTGAGGTAAACAAGCCAGTAACTCATCCGAGTGCAATTATCTTGTTCCCCACTTCCTAAGGTAAACAGTTCTGACGTGAAATGCACTGTCTGATAGCAAATTAATCTGGTAAATAGATACTAAAGGTAAACACATATTGGATTAGTCTACAGTGTATGTTGTAAACGTGGTTAGTTATAGTTTTGATAACTTAACAGATAGTATTACATAAGAAATGTACATTAAAATATTTCTAAAACAAACACATTTGCTTATATGTCGTGATGATTTCAAATGTTAATACAGTTTTTTTTACCTATGCGACGATTTATCAAATGACTCCACCCGCTCTGGGTGGAGCGAGTGGGGTGTCCAGACTTTTACCGACTAAGACCTCTCGTCTCTCTCGTCTGTGTTCCTACAGTTGTCTTTTGCGATCCAGAACCATTCTAACTCTTTCGAACAATCCATCCTGAATATTTTGGACACGCCACAATTATGGCGGTGAGTCCCCACTTTGAGGCGTGGCTGGAAAGACCTCACGGCGTCCTTACCTTCCGCATGACACAGGTCCTCGGTTCCTGCACCGGATTCAAGCGGAAGAGACACCCGGGTATAAAGTATTGAGTATTGGGTGTCGCCACTGTGCGGAACGCCTGGAGGACACGGTGGAGCACACAGTCGAGGTGTGTCGTGCTTGGGCGGAGCATCGCCGTGCCCTCGTGGGGGCGATCGGCGGCGGAGACCTCTCGCGCCGGGCCTTGGTTGAGGCCATGGTCCGGAGCAAGGAGGAGTGGCAGGCGGTCGCCTCCTTCTGCGAAGCAGTAATGCTAGCAAAGGAGGAGGCCGACCGCATCAGGCAACGGTGCCCTCGCCGCTGCAGCCGGGATTCCGATCCTGATTTCCGGTCACCGTAGAGGCGGGCTCGCGAACGGCGAGCCATGGGTAGCTCGCTGTCCGAACGTCCGGTAACTGTCCGGACCTTGCCCAAGACATCGACGGCGCGCACTATTTCGGTTGTTCAGTTTCGTCTACTGAGCAAGCCCTTAAAGTTTGCGGAGGGCTGTCCCTTACACCTTGTATATAGTGTACGTACAAAAATAAATAAATAAATAATTATACTAATCAAAGATGGGTGAGCTAATTATTCTTCAAAACATTACGTGTCAATCATACTTATACAAGGAACTACAGTGTAAAAAAATATTGTTTTAATTGAATTTTGGACTAGCCATATTTTTTTTACTATATTTTTTTATGGTTGGGAAAATCATCTAATAACAACCCCCCTCTTGGGCGGAGCGCAAGATAGTGTCAGACTCTCTCTTCCCTTCTAGCCTTCATACCGGAGGTAAATATCCAAAGAGAGAATCTTCCTTGCCTGTCTGTCTGTGTAAAACGTTCGTCTGGATAGTCGCAAGTTGCATTTGTTAGCATGCGAGCCAAATGGTTAGCACGCTAACAAACGCATGCCAGCTGCTATTTTCAACCTCTAGTGCCGTCCTAGGCCTTGTAGGTCTCAACATGCATCAACGTCTAGCCACGTCCGATAATACCGTCTCATCGACCGCGTGTGGTTGCTGAGTCAGCCTTTGAGTCAGCAAAAATTGTAGTTGTGTGAACAAATAGCACCTACTAGCAACACATACGTACATAACAGTCAATTATGTTTTTGTGGTCTCTACGCAGATTGTTGTAAATTAAAATTATGGCATACTAGCGACCCGCCCCGGCTTCGCTCGGGTAACAGTATTTCTCCACTATTTAATGGATGTTATTATACATATAATCCTTTTTCTTGAATCACTCTATCTTTTAAAAAAAACAGCATCAAAATCCATTGCGTAGTTTTAAAGATTTAAGCGAACATAGGGATATAAGGATTGAAACAAAAACGTATGTGTGGCAATTATTCTGTTGGATTGAAGGCACTGGTTTAAATTCGCCAGTTTATAATTCTGAGCCAAGGATTGCGTTACGTAATACCAGACGCAAAATCTGTGACTCTAAATACCTCCTTCTTCCCACAAACATTTCCCGCCCCCATTAGCTTCCGAATTCTGTAAACAGTATTTACTTACGTTATTTACTTTTCCGTACCCTTATGTGTTCAGCAAAATGTAGGTCGATTAAACGTTTAATTAAAATGCACAAACCATTTGGTTTTATCTTTATACGTATTGTGTCGCTCCGCGCGTTATTGTGCGCGCTTCCCGAACGCGTATCGCTTTCCTGTAAGGGTGTTATTTATTTCGCGAGTTTCGTTAAAAGTACATTGACATTCAGTTGTCGCTGGCTGTGAGCGCAGTAACAAATAACACAAAAAAATGAAATTAACTTTTTACGGCCCGCGGGACGAAAAACATTTTTAAATTGTTGACGTTTTGAGAGCATGGGAGCAGGCTTATGAGGTGGAACCGACTATTCGTTTATAGAATTTGAGTACAATGATGATTTATATGAAACTAGCACTTTGCCCGCGACTTCGTTCGCTATATGCCACCGCGGACTTTTCCGTAGACCTATATAAGATACACAATTCCACCACACACTATTGTTATATCTCAAACGGTTTAGGCAGCGTTTCGTTGAAATCGGCTTATTTTTTCTAGACATCTTCAACAAATATCGTTAATGTACACAGAAATAAATACAAAACTTAACAAATTATATACTAACCTTCCTCGAGGATCATGCTATC
The DNA here is from genome assembly GCA_949319445.1 of Mythimna lalbum. Taxonomy (NCBI): domain Eukaryota; kingdom Metazoa; phylum Arthropoda; class Insecta; order Lepidoptera; family Noctuidae; genus Mythimna; species Mythimna lalbum. The sequence goes on along the minus strand of OX439346.1, from coordinate 13,695,432 downwards.
GAGTGGTGAAAACCACTTGAAAATCGGTCCAGGAGTTTTTGAGTTTATCGCGAACAGACAGACAGACAGGCGCGGCGGGGGACTTTGTTTTATAATATGTATTGATGTGACGTGACATTATGTACCGTCACGCTCTTCGTCCGCTAAGTGAGCAGAAGCCCTAGTGATACAAGTAAGAGTCGCGTTAATACCGTTTCTTGTCACGTTCAGCTAACGTAATATGTAAAGCTATATAATATGAAAGTAGACGAGTTGTGCAACTAACTGTGTCAACGTAAATAGCTTGAACGATGATTCTGCTAAACGTAAAAGTATTTTAAGAAATATTTGGGAGAGATCGACATTGATAACAATGTGACATTAATAAAACTGTTAAAAGCTATATATTTTTTTTATTTATCATATCATAAAGTTCCTATTATGAAACCATAACGCCAAAAGCTATACCTTACTGCTAGGTTTATTCATAGACAACTGTAATAAAATTAAAATAATAGTTTATATTTATAAACAACTCTGATAAAAATAAAATAGAACTTTATGATACTGTTGAAATATAGGTTATTAAAATTGAGCCGCAAGCGAATTTATAACAGTACAACACGAATGTCCAGTATGTTTCAATACCTACAAATGTCCAGTATTATACGCATATTAGTAGTATTACCTATATATTAACTCGATAGAGATCAAGTTAATTATTCAGTTAATTTAATTATTTCTTTCGTCAACGTCTTGTAAATAGATGTCCCTCTATCATATAGTATTTGAAGACGGGCACCCCCCGCATAATAAAACAAATGAAAGACTCTTTAATAAGACAGCCGGTTTTACCAAATTTTAATGAAATCGAGCTAAGCGAGCTATACGAAGGGCTGGTAAGGCTTCCACCGACCGTCGCAGTCTACCGCTCCAGGCAATGGCCCTCTTGGCCTAAGGGTAATTACGTCACCGCAAGTGAAACCTATGATTTTAAAACTAGGGTCGAGTTGTACTTTAATAAAACTATAAGTTATAGCTTTAATTTGCCAGAGAACTTATTTATAAAATTACTACAAAAATTCGTACTCATTTTGAACTTACGTAATAAATTAAACGTAAGATACAAGTTAAGCTAATCTAAGTTGTTATTTCCCTCGTATTGTAAACCTTGTCCAAATTGTCGTTGGTTTTTGTTGTCACTAGTTAGGATTAAAGAATCAGCAGTCAAACTTCCACCTGGCTCCATCACAATGACCACACACTTTATAGCTTATTAGAGGTCGTGGCAGAAATGGTCCTGCTCGAAAGCACAACAAGCAATTGTAGCACCATTTACCGGGTTCAATGTTATTCTCAAAGCATCTAGAGACAGAGACCCACTCCAATATACATGCAAAATTACATCCAAATTGGTTTACCCGTTTAGAAGAAGTTAGGTGACAGACACACGTACAGAAGAATTAGATAAATTTAATGGCTTCTGCTAGCGGTTTCGTTTCAAAGCAGAAAATTATCTCAAGGGTACATATTTCCGAGAAAAAAAAATTCAATGTAGTATTTTAGGACATGATCTACCCTTGTGCAAATGTTTATACAAATCCGTTGTCATTTGAGTGTGAAAGAGTAACAAACACATAGGCACATAAATTTTCGCCTTTGCAATATTAGTGAAATAAAGCTCATGATACCCGGCGATGGGCGATAGTTTAGTTTTCTACGAGTGACATAACTTCGTAATCGAGAAGACTTTGTCTTGGACATAGGATTATTTTTACCCCTGGTGGTGTTTCTTTAGGATAATCTTCTAAATACATTTGGGCGAAGCCGCTAGTATTCCTAGTATATAGATTAGACATTGTTTTTTTTGGTGGGAAAATCATCTAATGATTATCAGAAAATTATTATTATTATTAATGACATCCCCCGCTTTTGGGCGGAGCGGGAGATAGTGTCAGACTTTTACTGAATAAAAATCCACTCCTGTTCCTTCGTTGCTTTTCGTACCAGGGCTGAGCTACCTTTCAGAGCTAACCCTGAGCCCACCCCGTAGGCTTTGGAGCTTAGACATTAGATATAACTATTCCATTCTGACGTTATCAAATCATTAGTTTAACGGGATAAGGCAAAAAGGGTGAAAGATGGCTTCGGTTTTAGTGACAGCTGCTCCCTACGAGTATATTATGACTAAAACCACATTATAGTAATGGATTCACAGTAATCCATGCACTCAGCCATCCGAATATTTTCCTAAGTTTTATGCTTTTTTAGAATAAAAAGTATTTCTATTCATGTTTATCATAGTGTGAAAGATAAATGGATAGACAGGTAGGTACATATCAGTCTATTATATTAAATGCCTCTATCATAGATTAGTTTAATCTAAATATAAATGATACTAGGTCTTAATATTGTTGAAATATGTACAATAGCCAAACAACTAAAACATTCGAGTCATTGCGTTCAGATGTCATAAAGCATAATCAGTCTTATAACGTTGCTGGGACTCAGACCTCTCTATGAGAAGGAATGGGCCGTAATTCACCACGTGAGCAGTGTTTCTTCTTTTTGGTTTTAGGTCATGCCGGTTTCCTCACGATGTTTTCCTTCCCCGTGTTGAGGTCATAATGGTGATGAAATCTATATATATAAAAATCAATGCCACTTTTCGTTGTTATTTTATAACTCAAGAACGGGCTCACCTATCCAAACCAAATTTTTAGGCTTTGGTCGGACTATTTAGTAGATGGGTTATGTGAAGTTTGGTAGGGTAGAGTAGGGTAGAATAGGGTAGTGTAGGGTAGAGTAGGGTAGAGTAGGGTAGAGTAGGGTAGAGTAGGGTAGGGTAGGGTAGAGTAGTGTAGAGTAGGGTATAGAAGGGTAGAGTAGGGTAGAGTAGGGTAGAGTAGGGTAGAGTAGGGTAGAGTAGGGTAGAGTAGGGTAGAGCAGGGTAGAGTAGGGAAGAGTAGGGTAGAGTAGGGTAGAGTAGAGTAGAGTGGGGTAGAGTAGGGTAGAGTAGGGTAGAGTAGGGTAGAGTAGGGCAGGGTAGGGTAGAGTAGTGTAGAGTAGGGTATAGTAGGGTAGAGTAGGGAGAGCGGGAGCGAAGCCGTGCGGGCAAAAGCTAGTAAATTATACAAAGTAGTGCGCTTGGCTGGGTTTGAACCCGATGTTTGTCCGTACTCATGATAATCATGGATGCTACGTGCGTATCGTTGACAAGTCTTAACAAAGCAAAAGTTCATGAATCTGCACTAATATAATAAAGAAGTAAAGATTGTTTTTTTGTTTGTAGGAGTAATCTATGATAGTACGGGCCCGAGTGCTAAAATTTTTTCACCGATAGAATGCAGCTTTATTGCTGAGTGACATTGGTTATATTTTATCTCCGCGAGCAAAGTCGCGGGCAAAAGCTAGTATTAAATAATATTACAGAATTACCGAATGCCAATAGAGTTTTCAGGCGTTATGTCTCTTTTTTGCTTTGCCTCTTCATCAAACATCGCGTTGGATTGCGTTAGGTGAAGCAACAAGCTTTTAAACCATGCTTTTAACGGAAAAATGAGGACGAGGGCATAAAATAACAATAACAATATTGGTTGACAAAATGGAGTAATTTGAAAATCATGTACATAGTTCTAACATAACACCAGCAATTTCCAGAAACCTGGAATGGAAAAAAACTGACTCCAAATTAGCAATTACAAATAATTAGTTTGTATTTGACCCTTGTATCATTAGATAAGATTAATCTACAAGAATATTAGTGGAATGAGCTTTTATTTGCTACATAACCTTTTAACTACCAACAAACATTGATCATCTCCGAAAATGATGATGAATGATCGATTAACCCAATTGACTTAATTGCTAAGTCACGATGCATTGTAGTTTGTCGAATCTATGTGTCATCGCTGCGCCTTTGAATCTTAGATTAGTCGGCTAATAAAGATTATAACCGTTTTTACCATAAATAATAATTATCAATAAAGTAGAGCGGAAAGGCCGCGGTTCAGTCGCGCGATACCGTCCGTGTGAACGAAACGCGCTCGCTGTGCGCAGGAGTACGCTCGTGCATCCCTCGACACTGACATACCTAGTATGCTCACTCAGACGATACTATTAAATTAAATAAATTTGCTTTATAGTTAATTAGTATAGTTATAATTAAGATGGGTTCAAAGAAAGAGACGAAAGACTCGAAAAATGCAGCACCCCAGAAGAATGTGCCGCAGAAACAAAAGAATGTGCCAAACGTGTTCTTGAGGACGTTACTGTGCTGGATGATACCTATATTCTATTATGGTAATAAAAGAGATTTGGAAGAAGAAGATCTGTCGCCTCCTAAGAGCGTATATCGATCGAAAGCACTCGGAGATAAATTGGAAAGGTGAGTTCAAACAATAACTTATTTAAGAAGAGTGTCTTTTATTTATACTGATTTTTATTTTCCGTTCCAATTACTAATATCAAGCAGAAATGATGTTCAAACATAGTTATGAGAATAATTTTAATTTATCAGATAGGTATGTATGAGTATATTTCTGTGCAACAAGATAATAGATTATGATTGTATTTTTGATTATTCGCTTTAGTTTAGATAATGTGTTTATAAACTTTTATGTAGTAAAAACATTGAATTATAAAGTAAAATTTACACTTCGTGTTATTATTATACAACTTTATTGCATAGCTTTACTTAATAGAGGACAAACATTTACAAAAATAAGTGTACAATAGGCGGTCTTATTGCACAGGGCAATTTCTACCAGACAACCTTTGGATGGACTGAAACGAAAGGAAAAAGGTTTTGTGTTGTTTTTATTCGGTAATTAAAATAATAAGCATGACTGAAAATCCTTGAATTATTGTCTAATTACAAAATATCAACGTACGTTTACCTAACTAGGTACCGTTTCTCTGATCTCTTCAGTCGAATAACCCATGCATGAAAATATAATTTGTCATTACTGAAAAGCTCTTGCTCCAAAAATTATGTTTCCCAAATAGGTCAAACGGTAGAACATCAAAAGTATCTACTGTAAATACGTAATAAAAAATACCTATTACAAAAAACCTGGTATCACACATAATACGTATTTATTTTACATTACACGCAAATAAAATCCCAGAAAAGAAATTCAAAATGCGAATGCCAATATTATTATCAATATTTGCGTTTCGTTATCATCACGTAGCTGAAGCGAGCACATGTTTGCTCTAACTCAGATCTTTGTATTAAAGTTTAAACGTTTGATATTGAACAGACTGTTCGTGTCCGATTCGCTTGTATGTTGCGTGTGTAATATGAAATTTTAATACAAAGTCGTAAAGAACAGTTTCGTTTGAAAGTGAAGAGCGCCGCGCTTGGCCGCGTGCATGTCCGCTCGACAACCGCCTCGTGTGTACATAATATCTATTACATGTGTACGAGATTCAACTGTAAAGTTTTGTATCCGGAACAAAAAAACAGCTTGGGTTTCTTCAGAAAAAGAATCCCCGCTGTGTGATGTTTAAAGTACCTTATGAAGTTATACCTTCATACTTGTATAGGTATCATCTACCTCCTGTATTGAAACCGAGATATTTATTTCATTGCTGATTTAGGTAAATCATGTATTGAAATCAAGATATGTACTTCTACATCGCGAATGTTCTTAAAAAATATGAAAAGGGTGGGTGAAATATTTATTTCATACGCACTTATCTTTCAATACAGCCTTTTTCTGAAAACAGAGTAGGTTTTCGGTATCCATTGCTGATTTAGGTAAATGGGTTCCACTTTCTTTAAACATTACAGTTTTTTAAATATATTTGTACGTTTTTCTACCCTTCTATTTATAGTAAAAGTACATGGAGTCGATGACGTCTGCCAAAACTGCGCAATGAGAACGTTATATTTAAAAATTAGATTTGGTTACATACACGTTTTCGGTGGTACGTCATACATGCTGTACCTACGTCACTAGTACCTCAGGGTTATTGCCATCAAGACATTTTATTGCTAAGAAAAAAATAACATTAAGTTTATTTTTGGAGCCCTAGTCAGGCCCGCCCTACTGTTTAGAAATCTATGCCCATTCACTAGATATTAAAAAGTAGTACCTAAACATAATTTTCAAATACGTGTAGAAATATTTTAAGGCATTTAGTAGGTACCTAGGTTTATAATCGTTGTCGTATTTTAAGATTGTTAATTTTTATAAAATTAAAAAAAAAAAAATTTTAACTCGAAATTCATTCCAAATATAAATTTGGTCTATTTTTGCTTTAGATTGTTTTTTAAGTGGGAAATCATCTAATGAATTCTCCCGCTCTTTGTGTAAAATTTTTATTGACTAAAATCACACCTATGTTCATTCACTTGTCCCTAGCGTTCAAGGACCATAGGTTTCCCTTTCAGAAGTCACTACCAAATTCGGACATTACACTTTCTTGAATTTTGTCAAATTACTGTTTGAAGGGGGAGGCCCATGTCCAACTGTGGACGTCTTTCGGCTGACATGATGGAATTCAACTACTAAAACTGCTATAGTGCTTAAGTGTAGCACTGTACTTAGGCATTATTACTACAGTTATGACCACGCTTGGTTCCACCAGTAGCTATCTACTTAAGATAGCATTGAAGCCACTGCAAAACGTTCTACGGAACTTTTTGTTATTGCTAACTACTTCAAAAATATCGTGGTTATGATATTTAATCACCACGAAACGTATGGGAATATTATATTTTGATACACTTGGAGAGTTTGTCATTTCGATTAAGGAGCCGAGTGCTGCAGGGACAAATATCCACATGTAACGAACGACGTTTTTCAAAACCTAAATTATTCTGATTTTTGTTCCTTATTGGAAACAGGATCGGTTGGCATTTAAAGTATTCTAAAGTGTTTTTTTTTAAAGTTAACTTTCACACTGACAGTATTTTTTTCAAAATCCGTGAATGCAGTTAGAAATAACTCAAAAATGTAAATATAGTCTCCTAAGAACGTTTTCTTGTAGCTACACCAGTTAAGTTACCTACCGTTACTGATCCGTCTCATAAATCCACCCTACATAGCCTGGCCATATGTTTTCAGTAAGCCAACCTCAATTTCACCTTACCGGACCGCGGTCACACAAAGTTCCTCCATAATACCACCAGGCCAGGTAATATGTCCCCATAACCTTAGATTATATGAGTAAAGGTGAAACTATTGATTTTCACTAGTTATTAAATTAATGCGCATACTTACATCTTTCACGTAATTTCGTGGTATGCCAATTTATTTTTAATTAGGATTCCATTACAATACCGAAGGCTAACATACTCGTCGTGTGGCAATGTTTTGCTTAATCATTGTTTTTGATGTATGTATGGACGAATGTAAAGCACGTCATCATTAGGGTTTGTTGGCAGAGGTGCTTGGAACTTAATGTTGTAATAATATTAGCTTGTTATTGTCAAAGGTTTTGATTGATCACTTCGCATGTTTGCATCATATGCCACCTGATTCGGGTAGGTCAGTGATGTCAAAGGTTGAGAGAATACCTATCCATAATCTACATGTTCAATAATTCACATTGCTTTTTCTTTGTTTTTTTTTTTCATGGAAAAAACTTGTGTAACCACGTCGAACCTTCATATTTAGCTCTTTGATATTATAGGTAGAGGTATGCGGGATGTGAGGTATGTTTAGTTATAGAAGCCGTTTCGAACAAAGCTGGGCCCATGATATACGACTCAGTGCAGACCAAAGGCTTCCTCTCGGAATAAGGAGACAGTCTATTACGTCGTACTTTACGGTTTTATGAAACATTAGCCTTTGAACTGATGGAAATGGGATTTTTGAATTTATACTCTGGTTTTTAGAATGATATTCTCGTAAAGAAACGCACAGAATTTCTTTTCCGTAAAAATAAATAAGGCCTATAAATGCAAGTGATTTTATATAGAGCTCATAGGTACATTGCCAAATAATGTGGCTTGTGTCACATTATTTGTAGGTACTTATACTAATCATGTAATAAATAGATATAAAATATACCTTCTATAAAACAACCTAACTAGTTAGTTACGGTACGAGCTAGTGCGATACGTAGTTATTTGTTACTTCTTTCTTCATAGCCGAGATAAAAATTGAAGCTGATAACCACTAAATAGGAAAAAAAGGATTTGTGTTTTTGCGAAGTTTAAAAAAAGGTTTTTTAATATTCCTTGAAAATTTTTAAAATAAATGCTAGTCAGTTTTGAGGAAAAAGCTGTTGTGACTGCAATGTTCTTAAATGAATTTAGATTCTTTGTTTGCTTTCGAACAGTTCAGAATTTTTCATTGACAAAGACTAATCGAACTCGCAGTGTGGCTCCCAACGACCACCTCGTAAATGCTGCAGCTAAAATTGTAATGTAAGATTAGATAATACTGTAATCTCATTTCATGATATCGACTTTGACTAGCATTATCTGAGGTTGTAGGCGGTAGTACCCACTAAATCCTTCCGATTTGAAATTACACACAACCATGTGTTCATATATAAAATACCGCATGGTTATTTTGATGTCACGGCAAACCAGTATCCCTAATTTTTTCTTTCTTTTGGATTATAACAGTTTTTGCATTTAGCCAATGTCATGTTCAGTTATTTGGTTTCCCTAATTTTTAGGCTTCTTTAATTCTTTATTGTACACCATTATAATATACAAAATATGCGGATATCAGAGTTCATGTACATAGGCGAGCTTAACTCAAAGTTGAGTTTTCTTCCAGCAAACCATTGAGTGATAGAGAGCTTCTTCATATATATATATATATTATTTAAAGAAAGTTTATCGTTTTTATGGTTTACGTAAATAGCCAGCACGATTCACATATATAACTATAGAAGTAAATAAAAGCTCTGCTTCTGTAAGCGGATTAATGACAAAGACCACTTGTGTGCATGTTAAGTGTATCACAATAGAACCGTTCAGAAGCCACAAAAACAATTGTGTTGCAAATTAATGTGATCGGATTACAGTAGCTTACAATAGATTGATCGTAAACGTTTTGTCATTTGTGGCCACCGGTAAATACAATAATGAATTATTAATTATTAAATATTAATTATTAAAAAAAAAGCGAAAGTGAGTTTGTTTGTTTGTTTGTTACGTCTTCACGCCTAAATGGCAAAACCGATTTTGATGAAACTTGGTACACGGATAGACCAAGTCCTGGAATAGGACATAGGATAATTTTTATTCCGGAAGTATGTTCCCTTGGGATAATTTTCTGCTATCACGCGGGCGAAGCCGCTGGGAGCAGCTAGTCTATAATAAATGTATGTATTTAGAAATATAAGTATGTTTCTCAGTTGTAACACAAGCTCTGCTTAGCTTGGAACTAGACGGCGTTGTGTGATAGTTGTGGAATATTATACTATAATAGTTTTATAATATAATGTAAATTAATAATTGATTACGGTTCAATGACATTAATAATAAAAAAAAACATTAATGAAGATGCCAATTAGTGACCCGGGTGTCGCCACTGTGCGCAACGCCCGGAGGACACGGTGGAGCACACCGTCGAGGTGTGCCCTGCCTGGGCGGAGCATCGCCGTGCCCTCGTGGGGGCGATCGGCGGCAGAGACCTCTCGCGCCGGGCCCTGGTCGAGGCCATGGTCCGGAGCGAGGAGGAATGGCAGGCGGTCGCCTCCTTCTGCGAAGCAGTAATGCTTGCAAAGGAGGAGGCCGACCGCATCAGGCAACGGCGCCCTCGCCGCCGTCGCCGGGATTCCGATCCCGATTTCCGGCCACCGTAGACGCGGGCTCGTGGACGGCGAGCCATGGGTAGCTCGCTGTCCGATCGTCCGGTAATGGACCGAGCCCAAGACGTCGACGGCGCGCACTGTTCCCGCGCGCCTCAAGGAGTTGTCAGCAGCAGGAGGGGCCCAGCTGGGTCGAAGCCAACTGGGGACAGGGTTGTCCGAAAGGGAGCTCGTGCCCCGGTATGAAGGCTAGAAGGAACGGCGCGGGGTTTTTAGTCAGTAAGAGTCTGACACTGTCTCCCGCTCCACCCAAGAGCGGGTTTCGTCAAAGATGATTTTCCCCGTCGAGAAAAAAAAAAAAAAAAAAGATGCCAATTAGTGAGCAGGTGACATTGAAAAAATATGCTTGAATTTATGGCCACATAACGACGTCTTAAACTGATATAGTTTAGTTTAAGCTGTAATTTAATTGTTTTTGAATATTTAAATCCTGTTGTATTTCTAAATTTTCAAATCATGCTGATATTCATTTTACCTTGACGCATTATGGTGATAGGTTTATCTGGCATACCGATTGAAGTGCGCAAACAGTTACCTGGGTAATACCAGCAAGGATGTGAACTATTCCATTAATTATCTCCTTATATTTAACCAAATAAGAATTGAAATGGTCCGTCAGCTGATTGTTTTATTTTTTTATGACATCGTATTGCAATCATCTTATCAGCGCCGATAAATAAAACGTTTCAATGATCGATCATAAATGAACACAGTTTTAATCACTAAGTTTGAAATCTGATTGGTGATTGAGGACTGTATATCATTGTGGTTCGTTGTATGTTGATGGAAATCTTGTGTAACATCAAGATGAAGGGAGATAAAGGGATATGTACAGTGTTTCACTACATACATACACATACTTTTTCAGGAGAAATGTATCAGATATTAATGAACACGGATCTTGATCTTTCAGATTATGACTACTTAAGAGGATACAAGTCGACACACATTTTCACTGTTTTTCATACAACCGCTCTTACCCGATTATGACGTTATTACACATTTTTCATTAGATATTTTGGAAACACAGTATCTTGTGGATATTATCTAGGCTTCTATTGAAATTAATTTCTAAATTTGTGTAACACTAGTCCAGTAAATATCTCTGAAAATCTGCTATTTTGCATGAACTTTGACACTTCATAATTTACTCAAGAATTTAAAAAGTTTTAAAAAAGAAGCCTTGTAAATTTTGTTAAAATTCTAAATGACTACAATTTTTTTAAAAAACTTTGAAGGGTTGAAAATAACAGTTATTTCCTGGGCAAGTTATGTAAAATATTCGAGTAGGTAAGTCACGGAATTACCGAATACTAGCAGAGTTTTCAGGCGTTATCTCTTTTTTTTTTGCGTTGCCTTTTCATCAAACATCGTGTTGAATTGCGTTAGATGAAGTAACAAGCTTTTAAACCATGCTCGATGTTGACGATAAGCGAGTGGAAAAGGAGCCTCTTAAGCCTTCTTTTAGCATAACTGTAGTTTTCCATATTCCTAAAACACTGTTGATCTTTTTGACAGATTCTAAAGATTGTTCACAGAGTTACACAAGTCTTTGATAAATACAATCAGTCCGGGTGGCCTCATGTGAGGGGCCTATTTTATGGCGAACACACGCAGTAGTTATTATTTTTATTCGCATGTAAAGTCAAGTGCATAACCGCAGTCTTGGAAATAAAATCGAAACGTCTGAATGATTAACAAGGTTATTAGTCCATAATTCAAGGAAAACTGTATCTTGTTAACTTTTGATTGGTGGATAACATCGGAGTAGCATGTTATTGGTCAATCGATGCTGGTTTACGACTCATGCATGTTTTTCTTTGGCGGAGTTATTCCGAATATTCTTTGTCGGTAATGTTATGTCCCAATTAGTAATCTGTTTCGTCGTTCTGTCTCCATATATGATTTATTGTAGGTACTCGTGATAATAATCATGTTTGAAATGGTAACAATTTACTACCAATAATTTATTATATAAGATTTTAATTAGGCTGAGGTCTTCAGTCTTAAGTTGAGCTGCACGAATTTTTCGGTTTTCATATGATTTGACCATTACATCTTGCTATAAGGACTTTGTTTTTGGATTTCTTCTCAAGGTAGTCAGCTAAAAACATTGGCTTTATCTAGCCTAAGTTAACAAAAAAATTGTCGTGTAAAAGTGTTTTTTTAAACCTATTGGCATAATGGTAAAATGAATATATCATTACTGTAACCTAGTAGGTTAATTTTATAATTTTTTTATTATTTTTATTATGGATAGTCTCACTTTTGATCACTGTCTCACCTGAAGTTAAGCGATTAAGAAAGATTGTGTTTTAATTTCAACCAATCAGAAAGGAAAAGTTCTTCACAGGAAAGCGCTCGCAGGTATGCTGCAAAGGGTTTATTTAGAAACTAGCTGACCCGGCGAACTTCGAATAATAAAAGTCAATGAATGTCGTATATCTTTCGATATTGTCATGCTGATTGCGATGAAACAAAGCCTAAATAATATATCAAGTTACATATAATTTCAATATATTATATAAAATATAACCGACTTCAATGATAAAAAACACTGAAAAGTATCAAATAACTTTAATTTTGGAAGTCGGTGTTTCTTTAATAGTTTAGTCTCTTCGTTATTTAACCCTTCAGATACCGTCAATTAGAGACACAATAGTAAGACAATAGATGCGCGGCCACCGGGTGTCGCTTGGGGATTCATGAATTAACACCCACTTCCAAAATTAAAGTTATTTGATACTTTTCAGTGTTTTTTATCATTGAAGTCGGTTATATTTTTTTTGTAAAAAGTTTTTTTTATTTTACACTTTTTAGTTACGGTACCACCACTAAAAAGTACCCCTCAGTCAAACTTAAATACCTTATAGTCAGAGCGCATCTCATAACGGTTCTAATAATCCCAAACACGGTTAGATTACATTAATTTACCTTTCGGCTTTCATCATCAGATCAGTTCGATATATCCTCTCCCCCTCTTCTTTCAAACAGTCATTAAACTAGATGCTGATAATCCCGGCTGTAGCATCAGGCCAGATTTATGTCAACATTGCAATGAACTTAAAATTTAGTCCTGTTTAAAATGAGCCCAAACACGACTATGGTGCTGTAATTTCAAGGTTTGTACTTTTCCTGATGCTCCTGGCTTCAGCATCAGGTCTCTATGTACTTCGGTGTTCTTTATTAGCAGTACGTTTATCCACACATCGAGCCGTTTTCAATGAGCCTAAACTCGATATATCTGCTGTTTGTTGTCGAGGACTTAGGTACTCTGCAGACTATCCTGACTGCAGCATCAGGTCATGACTTGATGATCATGAGACCAAATGTGGCAAATGCCCTATCAAACATCAAAACAATTTACTAAAACAGTCCTTGCCTGTTCGAGTAACTTCTTACTGTTAAGGAGTTGTACCTTCCATCATCAGCCCAGCTACCTGAGATGGTGACGACCATACGCAAATACACAAGATACTTCATAAAGTATGCGAAAATCAATAAGTGAGCCTATAAAATTTGAAGGTTGCCCTCGATTTCTCCAAGACCCATCATCAGATCCTAATTTGGTGATAATGGGACCACCTCAGAGCTATCTACTTTCGAACAAAAAAAGAATTTTGAAAATCCGTCCACATTTGGGGGAGTATTCGACGAACAAACGTACAAAAAAAAAAAAAAAAAACATACAAACAGCCGAACGTAGTACCTCCTCCTTTTTGGGAAGTCGGTAAAAAGATATCGACATCGATTCCGTATTACGTGATGCGCACGTAACTAAAAACTTATACAGATTTATTATATGTATAGATAACCATCAGCTTTATTCATTTATTTATCACATATTTTATTGTACACCGTTACACATACAAAAGGAAATTAAAACTAAAACACATACATACAGTGGGCGGTCTTATGGCATTCCGAGATCTCTTCCAGGAAACCTGGAGTGGACAGTAATTGCCAGACAAAAAATGGGGCGGTCATTGGTGTGACAATATCAGTATCACAACCACCAGTGGCACCTTTGCACCATTTCCTTTAATTTTTTTCTTTTTTCTCTTAAAAAAGAACGAATACTTCTTCAAAAAAAAGTACATGACATATGTTATAATATTGCTATAATTACCTATTGTTATTTTAATTTATTGTACATATTATGAACATTTTTAAACCATAATCAATGAACTCAGTCCAGTCATTCTCAATTAATGTTCTTAGTTTACGTATCTAAAACGACCTGAAAGAATTTAACTAAAGAAACATTTAACAACATCGCCTGTATTCGTCAAAGGAGTCGCTATAAAATTGATTATTTGTAATAGGATTATTTATCTATCACTTTTTGATTAAGGATGAATTTCATATATAAATGGTTTAAGTGACAAAACTCTTTGTCCCTATGTTCGGACATCAATTGATTCTACAGTCACATACACTTGTTTTATCACACAATTTAAAGCAGTATATACATATCATTCGATTAAAAGAAATAAAGAAAATATTTATTAATAAGATAAGAAAAATAACAATAACGAGACATTTACTCGTATACTAACTAATATCTATACGACGTATCTAACTCAGTATAGATAGGCAGATTATTGAAATATATTTTGTTGACCACCAGAATAGTTACACTATTGTATAAAATTCTTTAATGTATGGGTTCAATGGAAGTCTTCAGTCTTCAGTCTTTATTTATTTAATCTTTATGTAACAAAAGATACAAGGGCGGCCTTAGTGCCTTAGGCATTCTCTTCCAGTCAATCTAGGGTAGTGCAGAGGAAAAAACCCTGGTAGGGTTTCAGCCTTCATCAGCCTTAGCGAGCCCCCAACATGTCTTTGGGGTACACGTGGACAAAGGATACGACTCATGTTCAATCTAAGAGGACTCAATAAGACGTCCATAAATCATGTGTTGCATTAATTGCACAAAGGCCCCTTTCGTACCACGTAAAATAAATTTGTAGATTTTTGACATTTGTATAATGTCATTAGAAGGTCTAAGTTCAAGTCTGATAAGCAGCTAAGCGTAGGAGTAGGGGGGATTACCCTGCTGGAGAGCCTAATGGTTATTGAGGTCAGAGAACCAGAGCTTAGAGTAACCGCTCTGAGTAAACTGTTATCCAGTAGGACCTCATTACAATACTTAATGATCCTAGTGGAGCTTTCGTAAAACTGGATTACACGTTCCCTAGGAAAAACGGTACAATCGATCAGTTCAACAATGAAAAAGAAGCCAATCGTCAAATTCGTCTTTGTTGGGCGGGGTTAAGGACACTGCACAATATCTCCTGTTTCAAATTTCGACTTCGGTCTTTTAAAACTAAAAGTCTTTGACCAGTGCGTGTTACCGGTAATGACATATGGCACGAAAGTAGCCGCTCACAAAGGGCCTCATCAACAGACTGAAAGTCACGCAAAGGGCAATGGAGAAGCCTTTAGATTATGCACTTGAATTTGAAATGAATATGTGTATTGAAAATACAAGGTAACCGAATAAGTCTAAAGAATTGTGAACCTGAAGGGGCAGGGTATTGAATGACCGATGGATGGGGCTGAAAAATTGAAGAGTGGTGGCTGCGTTTTATTTTAATTATTTGGGACAAAAAACAGTTATACAATACAGAATCAATATACTGTGGTTTTTTCTGAGAACTAAAAAAAATATAACCCACACCATTGTCCACGGAATAATACGTGAAATAGGATAACAAACGCGTGTAAAATAAGAGTAATTTATAGGAATAATAGCTTTTACCCCGCATTTATTAATATACTTTAATTACTCTCCCTTTTTCTTCTCTCTTTCTCCCACTTTTATCTGTCTGTCTCCAGGGTCCCAACTATCTCTGTACCAAAATTGATCATAATCAGTTTTGCCATTTAGGCGTGAAGAAGTAACAAACAAACAAACTCACTTACGCTTTTATAATATTAGTAAGGATAACTCTTAAAACAGTTTTTTTTTGGATAAAGTAGTGTGTTAAGGCCGCTCAAAATTAGGCGTGATGATGCCTTGATCGCGAGAGTCTTGGTTGATGTGGCGATGCATTGGAGGGGAAGAAGGAATATAGTGACGGACGTCTCTCGACTTAATAAATGATGATAAATGAAGATATTGTCACCTGTATGGTAAAGTGACGAATGTGCGTAATTACAAATTTTACAGGAGAGCAAAAATACTCAATTTTTTTATTCTTTTAATTCATTAAAACCCAAGCGAACGCAAGCGTTCGCGCACCCATTGTCTTTCTATTGTGTCTCGTATTAACAAGATTGAAAGGAAAGCTTTCTTTTCGCTTTTCGTTTTAACAAAGCGACCCATTTAAAAAATTAGAAAAAGGAGATTTAAAAAGGCTGCTTCATTAAACCTTTACTTATATCTGGACCGATTTACATGTATCTAATTAGTTTACGTACCAAAATTCTATTCAAAGAGACCACAAGAATGAGTCTTGTTTTATGCTTTTAGGCGTTTCTTTGTATGTACATTAAACTTTGACGTGTTTATCTTTTATCCAACCTCCAGGCTTACGTTGCGAGTGAGTCTTTGGAGCATCTGTTAAGAGTCCAGGGATTGAGGTCGAAAAGAAAACACGATTTTAGCGAAACATAAAGTTTATTTCCAAAAAATCGGAAACTTCTAGAAGATTTCTTAGAGACAACGCCTAACCGTTTAGGAGATAACGCATTGTCCTGTACCCCTAGCCAAGTTGCTAATCTGCAATAGTTAACGCTAGTAGAAAGCTTCAAATGTACGGAAATGACGCGCTCTCAACGCTTAGTAACGTGGTCAGAACAAAAGAATTGGCGGCAAGGTCAACTCAAAGCATTCGACGTAAGCGAAACGATTGCAACTTGGCTACGGCTGATTCGGATGTTTGACCTTTGGTTCATAGTTTTATTATGGCTGTCTTATTTGTAACTGTGTACTATTATGTACCTAAATATAATGGATTTGTGTAGGTGGAATCATTGTTTTAATTTTTGACAGCGACGAAACTAGGTTAAGTCATTAGGTTTGTTAGGTATGCAATCGAAAAACTTGGAGATATCAACAAAAGCGACTTACATACTTATGTTTAAATATTATACATCTTTTTAACACGCTTTTTTATCGTTATTGTTTTTCTATTAGTTGTGTTGATGTTTACCTAGTTCGCTAACCACGTTACATTTCTACTAAAAAAATACTTAATTTAGCGAGTATTTTGGTGTCCTAATTAGTAATTATTACAGATAACTTGAAATACCAGTTCTTATCGGAACATAAAAAAAATAGTAACTAATTTAAATTACTATTTCAATAAACAATGACACAACAAGAAAAAAAAAAGATAAAACAATGAAAATTTATGAACAATAATATTGTGATGTTCAGTGTCCTGTTAAGAACTTGAGTTGTAAAAAAAAAAACTGGTTAATGTATTTGGCTTGGATATTTATTATTCCTATAAGCCATGTCTTCGTATTCAAATACTTAGTTAATTTATTTTAAATTAGAATATAGAAGTACATATTCTATTATTTTTATAACTATTAAAATACATTTGAATGTAACACATTCTACTATATCTGTATTTTAATAGTGAATAAAGTAACTGTATGTATACGAAGACTTGGCTGAAATGACTTAGCATCCAAGTAAAAAAAAACAAAAAAAAAACTGGACCATGACCTAAATAAATCATTCTATGATTTGACAGATATATTTGAAATATGGCGGGAACAAATATTTTATATATTCTATTGGGCTCCCTCTTTAGTTTTGCGAGGATAAAAAAGTAAGGAATAGTTCAGAAAAAAATAGTAAAGATTGAATAGAAAAATGTGGTCAGCCAACATAATTTTTGTAGCGTTAACGCAGTATTTAAATATAGGTGTCAGCAATTTACAATGGAAGTGTTTACACTTTCGTCAGTTTAAAAAGATCATTAAAATTGTTTTTTTTTACAGAGCTTGGTTAAAAGAAGAACAAGAAGCAAAAATTACCGGGCGGCAGCCGAAGTTAATCAGAGTGCTCTGCAGAACATTCTTCTGGTCTTACGTGCCGGGGGGTATCATGCAATTCATAGCCATAGTCCTTAGGTGAGAATTAATTAAACTTGTGATTTCATGACTAGGTAACCAATTGAAAAAAAAATTGAATAGTACGCTACAGAAACTAGATTCTAAGAGAATATGTTTTTACTTTTGAGATAACAATACAAAAGATAGAAATTAAAAAAAACTGTGTAGTTTTGACTTTATTACCTACGCTTTTTTATACGAATACTAGCGGCCCCGACAGGCAACTGTGAAGAACTCGGTTGTAGCACCACCAATTGTATTTTCAAAACTTCCGGGGAATTCGAAAACACACATAATGTTTCATGCAAATCGGTTAAATCGGGTAAACCGTTTATTATTATTTAACTGTAAGAGTTAGGTGAAAAATACACGTACAAAAAACCTAAATCTAAACTAATATTATAAAAAGGAAAGATTTGCTTTTTTATTTGTATGTTACAATTAAACTCAAAAACTACTGGACCAATTTCCACCAGTAGAAAGCTACTTTACCACTGAGTAACATAGGCCTATATTTCCTATTTTCACGCGAGTGAAATCGCTAGCAAAAGCCATTTAAATATACGCCCCCTATTTTTTAATTAGAACAAAAAAAAAATAGGACTCTAGTTTCTACCCGTTACCGATCATGTTTGTGTAGTCAAAAGTAAAAAAAAAAATGAATTCACAAAATTATCCACGGAAATTAGTCATAATTGGCTAATTCAATATCGAATCAATCAGTCATAATAATTGCTACTAGAAAATACTACGCGCAGTTTTTTTCCATTTTGATCGTGATGCATTCGTTTAAAATCACATAGCCTGCACAATATTTCCATAAATAGAGTGACCTTTTGGGATATAAACAAACGCTAATAACTTTGCTATTTATGAATATTATTTATTGAGACTTTACTTAAATTATAAGTGGACATTCTCTAATAAGCCTTTAAGTATTTGTACAGTAGCAGGCACCAGATAACCGTATAATAAAGTACATTGACCTTTTCCTAATATCTCTGCGTAGTTACCCAAAAACAAACAATAAATTGCTTTTCAATACAAGATCATGTAAAGGATCACGATACAAGTCGATGCAAGACAGCATGTCTTTATTTCCGTTTTTGAAATTAAGAATGTCAACAAATGTAGGTCAATGACTGTTATTTCATGTTTATCTGGCACCTACCTTAATTAGAAATTAATGGTGTATATAAGGAAGATATTATATTTGCTGATTAAAATGTATTAACGCAATTTTCCACTCAGAACGACGTCCCCTCTGCTGTTCAGTCAACTGCTACAGTACTGGTCAGCCGACTCCGACATGTCTCGTGAGACAGCCATGTATTACGCTATCAGCATGATCCTGATGAACTGGGTGTCAGCCTTCATGAACCACCACGGAGCTCTGTTCTGTCAGCAGTTTGGTATGAAGCTGCGGTGTGCTATCGGATCCTTGATGTTTAGAAAGGTAAAGATTTCTTTATTTACTACGTTATGCACCTAAAATGTAAACGCACACTTAATGCCGATACAAACAAAAACAAAACGTAAAAAAAGAAAAGGTAAATTAAAAAAAATACATCATCATCATCATCATCATCTTCCTGCCCTTATCCCGTTTTATTTGGGGTCGGCGCAACATGTTTTTTTCTTCCATTCTGTCCTGTCACTCGTCACGCTATCACTAACTCCCTTTTCATTCATATCACTTCTCACACCATCCATCCATCTTTTCTTTGGCCTCCCTCTCCCTCTCCATCCATCCACATGTAAATTCATAACTCTTTTAACAACATGCGTTTCATCTCTCCTCTTTACATGACCATACCAAGACAAACGATTTCCTTTCAACTTTTCAGTCACTGGCGCCACTTTCAAACTTCCCCTAATATACTCATTTCTCACTTTATCCATTCTCGTCACACCACACATCCATCTCAACATTCTCATCTCCGCAAGATGCAATCTTTTTTCATCCGTCTTTTTCACAGCCCAACATTCTGATCCATACAGTATGACAGGCCTTATCACGGATTTGTAGATTTTACCCTTCAACTTGAGGGGCATCCGTGGATCATAAGTTGTTCCCGTGACCTGTCGCCATTTCATCCATCCTGCGTTGATCCGATGAGTTACGTCCCGGTCTACCTCACCATCCCCTTGGACGAGCGACCCGAGATACCGAAAGTCGGAACAGATCGGTATGGGCGTTCCGGCGAGAGCTAAAGGCACTGGAGTGGAGAGACCGCCGAAATCGCAGAACAAGTACGCCGTTTTTGTTCTGCTAAAAAAATACATAATTTATGAAAATTTTAACTGTTTTGTTATCGCGGGTTTTGAGATATAGCCTGGTGATAGACAGATGGAGAGACGGACAGACAGCGAAGCCTTAGTAATAGGGTCCCTTTGGGTACGGAACCCTAAAAAGGTTAAAGATTATTTGAAATCAGTTTTTCATTTCATATAGACGAAACATTTACACACTAACACTTTTAGGGCCCATTAACCCTTCAGATACCGTCAATTAGAGACACAATAGTAAGACAATAGATGCGCGGCCACCGCTGGTCGCTTGGGGATTCATGAATTAATTGGATACTTTTAATGCGGTGGTATAGCCTTCTTCAAATCATGTATGGTGTAAGGTGAAATGGTAGGTATTTGGGACACTTCTGCACATGGGTTATTAAAAAATAAGAAAACACGTTTATCTCGCACACAGGATACACAATGAGATAACAATTATATAGTAACTTAAATACTTATGACATAGAACTAATTACGGCCAAAAAGGCTATCACATAATTACATAATAATCTACGAGTACCAAATAATATTAAGGATAGTAAATCGCTTGCAGTGTTTAAAACAAAATTTCCTAATGAGTTATAAATACGTTAAACCCACTTAAACTTAAAATACAGCAACATTGTGCCTCACGGCTGGGCCAAATAGGTTCAGTTCAGCATAATGCCCGGCCACCGTACCGGTACCTACCGTATACTATGAGTATCGTCAGGTACACCGATGGTTGTACAGGGCTATTTGTAAAACACTAGCAACCTCTCAGGACTATGTTACTAACATCATAAACAACAACTTTTGTTCTATGACTTTTAAAATTTTGACATTCATTGAAATCAGATTTTCATACAAAAATAAAAATATTTAAATTGAACGTTCTAAATATTACGAAGTCTATGCAAAGCAAGCGATAGTACAATAGCGGAGGGTAGCTGAACATGAACTTGACCTATTTACGGCCGACCCTCACTAGTCAGTCTGTCGCCGTGATGCGCTCGCGTCGCGTCATATGTTTTCTTGTAGCGAAATTCGGCAGTGCGAGTGTATCAATATTCTAATGTCGAATACAGACATGGTGCGAATGCTTGCTAGGTTTGATGACAATGTTTCGAAAGCCTGCTTAGGTACGGCAAAATACAGAATTGAAATGTGTTAGATAGAACAACAAAATCTTGAAGGCTTGTTTTGGGTAAAAGTATTATGTTTTGTAAAAAGTCATAGAACAAAAGTTGTTGTTTATGATGTTAGTAACTTAGCCCTGAGAGGTTGCTAGTGTTTTACAAATAACCCTGAATATAAATTTTAAAACTTTAAAAAAAGAACACTCAATCCACACGCACACGTGAAAACAGACCAAGGTAATCGAACTAAGTATTTTGACTTAGCTCGCGAGGATGTCGGAATGTGGGAGGTGGATACAGCAGTCATTGTGCGGTTTGTCGTTACCCAGAAAGTAACCTCCTGGTTCTTAATGCCCCATTTCGCCTTACATACAAATATAAATTTGCAAATTCTTTAATACGATAGGTACCTAGGTAGTTATGTAGCGTAAGCTTATGACTCATAAACAACCTCATAAATGCTATAAAATTAGTAAGGTGTTTACAAGGTTCACTTTATGATTAATAAATTGTTTTATGCTTTATGGAATGTTCTAGATTTATTCTTAATCTTTCTTTTCTTCTACTATTATTGTAATCTAAGGACTCGTAACGGGATCGATTATTCTTATCTTTAACTAATTAAGTCACTTGATATATGAACTACCACAAGCCGACTGCATGTTGTTTATTAGTTTATTGAATTAACCACACGTTCCTCTGAAAGCACAGTATTGGTCCCGGCTATAGTCATTGGTCCCAACAAATGAGATGTAGATATAGTCATTGGTCCCGGCCTTTTGTTGACTGCAGTTTCAGGTACTAAGAAGTTCGAAAATCTTACGATCAGTTTTTTCCAAAGTATTATGGTGCCTAGTGACTGGATTGTGGAAGTCAGTTAGGCCTTCGGTTTATGTGAAATACAGTAGCACCCGACTTGACTAGAAGACCATCACAACATAGTTGCCAGAAGGTTGATTGAGATGATAGATTTATAGATAAAGTATTTATTCAATACAACACAGAAATAGACAATATACAAACACACAGGGGAATTACCAAACAATACACATAAAAAAAAACAATTACAAACACAATACGATTAGTCGAGTACAGAATAGAATTATATAAAACTATACACGTTAAGAACAAAAAAATTCAAAATGCAGCTTCAATCTTAGCAGCATTTCAACTTCAAGCCATGACATAAAATTAAACCAAGAACTTTTTCCAGATAATGCGCATGAGCAATGGCTCGTTAGGTGACACGACAGCCGGTAAGGTGGTGAACTTGCTGTCGAACGACCTGCAGCGGTTCGACATGGCCATGATGTTCCTGCACTACGTATGGATCATACCTTTACAAGTAGCTGCTGTTGTTTACTTGGGCTACTTGCAGGCCGATACGGCTGCCTTCATAGGGTTCGCTGCCTTGATCATCATAGCTCTTCCCTTCCAGGGTAAGTTTTTTCTTTTATTTTAATATCTCACGTGCCGATGGCTTGTCCTTGCACATATTAACCTCTGTGACTAAAATTAGGTCTGGGAAACTATTATTTGTATAATATTATTTCTGAACCATTTTAGCAGCATTCATTTTTGCTCATGAACCAGCCAATTTTATTTTGATATTCAAATTAAGAAATAAATTTCATGTATTTTGGCTTCCCAATTTGAAATGGCTAGTATGGGATGTTGAACTTTGCGTTTAGGGTTGGCAACGTATCGGTAAATCTCTAGAGGTAAGAAAGTCGGAAAACTACAAAGTTGTTGAATGAAGTTATGTAATACCTATGTATGTTTCATGAATGTAAAAGTTTTAAAGCACACATATTTTCCAGGTGGTTTGGGTAGATACTTAGGTAAAATTCGTCTACGCACGGCTGAAAAAACAGATGCACGAATTAAAACTATGAGCGAAGTTATTAATGGAATACAGGTTTGTAAATTAAGATATTATTTACGAATAATATAAGATAATATTAGTATACCTGCTTAATATAAAAATAATTTTATTTAGCTTTAGAAATTATAAAACTCAGATACGAGTTTTCTGACCTTATTATATTTCAGAATTATTAAGCTTTAAAGTTTATTCTTTATGAGCTCTTATATATTTATTTTATCGATCATATTTTGAATTATGAAATAATAGCGTGTTTAGGGACTTTAATGTAATTTAACCATGCATTAATGAAGGTTTCTTGTTAACTAACCACCAATTTCACAAACCCGAAAAATAAACTACATATACAAACCAAACGGTTCTTCAATAACATTTCCATACATATAATAAGAAGTGAAAATAAAACATTTTTACGTTATAGGTTATCAAAATGTACGCTTGGGAGATTCCGTTCCAAAAAGTAGTGGGCGAGAAACGTGCCGATGAACTGAAGGAAGTGAAAACAGCCACCATCTTGAGGACTGTGTTTATCGGCTTCATGATGTTCACGGAGAGAGCTGCTCTCTTCTTCACAGTATTGACTTACGTCTTAATGGGGAACGTAATGTCTGCTAATGTGGTAAGTTTCAATATCTCGACTTGATTAGGTATCTTTTTTTTTTAAGAATTTGTAATGTTTTATAAAGGTACTGCGTGGGATTGTTTGAATGAATTTATGAATAATTTTTTGGCATTATTAGAAGGCTATTCTTAGTATTATAAAGAGGAAAAGTTCGTTTTTTTGTTTGTAGAAGGTAATCTCTGAAAGTACTGGTCCGATTGCTTTGCTAAAGTTTTTTTTATCAATATAAAGCTACTTTATACCTGAGTGACATAGGCTATATTTTGTATAAGCGGGCGAAGCTGCGGGCAAACTAGCGTTGCCTATAAAATTACAAAATTCATACTTCAACCGTCTTCATCTGATGTCTTCTCACAGTCAAGAGCTTCATTAGACTGCTGGGTAGTTTTCTTGGTACATAATTGCTTGTTGAAATGTTGCCAACACCGGCTTTGTGCGCAGAAGCCATAACATTAACCTCATGCAGCGACATTACAATAAAATCACAAATCCCGTTGAACATAAAACGTTATCTGTGGTACATTCGCAATTCAAGATTGGCTGCATTTTATTGTCTCCATGTTGAAGCTTCTCCATTTTTGGCATCGAGGCTGTTTCGATTTTGAACATACATTTTATTCAAATGCATAAAAGAATGATCTCAGGTCACAAATGTTTTTTAAGACTTTACAGCTTCTACATATAGCTAGCTAGCTCTTGAAAATGGCTTCAAACGCTATACAATCGACAAAAATTGTGCAGTAGAACGCACTATGGGTACAGTACCTTATTTCCTAAAGCCTGTATGTTTCTTTGTTGTTGACCTGAAGGTAAGTGAGATGTGTGGTGATGAAGCACGCAGTTGTTATTTAATTTTCATCAAAATCCATTCAGTTGTTGAGGTATTATAAATTGTACATTTAGTTTATTAGTAAAACTCGCATAAAACAAGCAGTGAACATTTAAATAGTTATATCGGAACACAAAACTGGCGAGTTATCGGGGCGTGCGACCGGCGACCGGTGCGCACTGCATCCGATTCTAATCGAAATGTCATCCTACATATCTTTCTGCGTATGTGTGCAACTGCTGTAAACCAGAGAGGCTTTGCAGCAGGCACTGCATTTTTATTTGAATTTTTATCCTGTATTAGATTAATAGTGTTAATACACGCTCAAACTTGGTACCAAGGATTTGGTCCGTCCGTACCAAGGTCGAGCGTGATTTAGCGTAATTTGTATTACAACTATAAGAAATACTTCATTAATTTTCTATCATACAATAATATTGTGAATGTATGTTTGGCAATCAACCACGCACGCCTAGAGGGCTGAATGGATTTAAATGACACCGAAATTTGCACGCGGGTAGACTGTCCGACTTAGGAGATATGTAGGGTACCTACTCTTCATACCAGTAGCACCATTAAATAGTCCAGTAGTACGATACATAATAATAAGTATAATTTTCGATCTTCATGCTGTTAGAAAAAACGAGTATTTAATCATTTATATTATTTCATTATGCAGCAATGTCCTAACATATTTATTAATATTGTAACTAATATGGTAACATTGTAAAATAAATAATTTCTTTAAAGAGTAGGCGTAGAATTTCTTGTCGGTTGTTCTCCATAGGAAACGACCAATTGGAACCAACCGTCGTAAGTGCCCATATAGGTAGGCCTTATGAAATAAAAAAGTGTTTTTTATTTTTAATAAAACGGGACAAGGGCAGGTAGATGTTTTTTTTTTATTCATTGCATGCATTTCTTTATCGGTATTCTGTGTTGTAAGAGCTAGCGCGTATTGGTCAAAGTCAAAGTCAAAACATTTATTGCGAACCAATGTTAAGTCAACAAGTCATTAAGTCCGCTTATGTACTTTGTGTTGCATGAAGATTAAATAAATAAATCTTGTTGTCATAAATCATGGTGACTTTTGTCAGGGTGACTATAATTTTTTTGTCATTTATTATTATTTTTTACCCAACTGTCACGTGTACTAGTTCGCACACCACAAGTTGGGTTCATAAGCAAGTCACCAGTGCGCGCTAGCCTACTCCTTTATAATTAGTGGAAGAGGGTATGTTCGTTTCCTAGTTCTACCTCCATCACTTTGGTATATGTTTTTGTTCCAGTTCTACCCGCTACAACAGTTCATGAGTGCGGCTCAAGTGAACATCACATTAATCCTGCCTCTGGTGCTGGCCTTCACTGCTGAACTTGTCGTGTCCATCGGGAGAGTTCAAGAGTTCCTGTCTTTACGTACGTATTATTAAAACGAACTAGCTTCTGTCAATGGCTTCGACCGCATGAAAGTAGACCATATACCTATTATTATATCATTATTCAAAGATAAAGTAGCATTCTACTAATCAAATAATTTTTAATACTGTCTAGTTGTTTTTGAGTTTAATCGTTACAAATAAGAGTTAAAATATGTTTTTTTTTTAATCATAATATCTTGAAAACTTATGTAAGTCAATTAGTAGGTATAACAATTAGTTTGCAGTCTTAATATTTACCGTCATATTCGACCACAATCAAACGGGCAAAATGTACTTTTATTCAGTGTTATATTGTTTTCCCATATTATAATCTACTAGCTTTCCGCCCGCGGCTTCGCCCACGTGGACTACAGTTTATATCGCGCGGGCAGAGACCCGTGCTCAGCAGTGGAATTATAGGTAGCCTATGTGTTATTCCAGTGTCTCTTCTACCTACCTACCAAATTTGATACTACAGCAAAAACTACTGAACGGATTATCCATTCAGTAGTTTTTGCGTGAAAGCGTAACAGACAGACAGACAGACAGAGTTACTTTCGCATTTATAATATTAGTAGGGATAGTAGGGAAGTAGGGATTCTGAATATTTCGACTGCGCTATTAGTACCTCGTGGAAACAGTTTAGGCTTAGTTTTTACCGACTTCACAAAAAGGAGGAGGTACTACGTTCGTTTTTTTTTTTTTTTTTGTATGTTTGTTCGTCGAATACTCCGCCAAATGTGGACGGATTTTCAAAATTCTTTTTTTGTTCGAAAGTAGATAGTTCTGAGGTGGTCCCATTATCACCAAATTAGGATCTGATGATGGGATCTTGGAGAAATCGAGGGCAACCTTCAAATTTTATAGGCTCACTTATTGATTTTCGCATATTTTATGAAGTATCTTGTGTGTTTGCGTATGGTCGTCACCATCTCAGGTAGCTGGGCTGATGATGGAAGGTACAACTCCTTAACAGTAAGAAGTTACTCGAACAGGCAAGGACTGTTTTAGTAAATTGTTTTGATGTTTGATAGGGCATTTGCCACATTTGGTCTCATGATCATCAAGTCATGACCTGATGCTGCAGTCAGGATAGTCTGCAGAGTACCTAAGTCCTCGACAACAAACAGCAGATATATCGAGTTTAGGCTCATTGAAAACGGCTCGATGTGTGGATAAACGTACTGCTAATAAAGAACACCGAAGTACATAGAGACCTGATGCTGAAGCCAGGAGCATCAGAAAAAGTACAAACCTTGAAATTACAGCACCGTAGTCGTGTTTGGGCTCATTTTAAACAGGACTAAATTTTAAGTTCATTGCAATGTTGACATAAATCTGGCCTGATGCTACAGCCGGGATTATCAGCATCTAGTCTAATGACTGATTAAAAGATTTACTTTTCGGCTTCATCATCAGATCAGTTCGATATATCCTTTCCCTCTCCAGCATCTAGTCTAATGACTGTTTGAAAGAAGAGGGGGAGAGGATATATCGAACTGATCTGATGATGAAGCCGAATGGTAAAGTAATGTAATCTAACCGTGTTTGGGATTATTAGAACCGTTATGAGATGCGCTCTGACTATAAGGTATTTAAGTTTGACTGAGGGGTACTTTTTAGTGGTGGTACCATAACTAAAAAGTGTAAAATAAAAAAAACTTTTTATAAAAAAATATAACCGACTTCAATGATAAAAAACACTGAAAAGTATCAAATAACTTTAATTTTGGAAGTCGGTGTTAAATAACGAAGAGACTAAACTATTATAGAAACACCGACTTATTTGATACTTTTCAGTGTTTTTTTTACGAATACGGTAGTCTCGTCTCGTGGATATATTATTAGTCCAATAATAGCATTTTAAAACCCCAAGCGAACTCCGGCGTTCGCTCTCTCACTGTCACATAACAAAATGTTATTCAAAGTGTTTGTGTGTTTATAAACTGCAAAGCGGAAGAAGTTTATAATAACATCACACGAATATTTCTATACCTAATTATGTGCATTGTAATGTGTAAATACGATTTTAAATATCGTAAACATGGCGTTAGATTAACATTTCTGACGACGCGACGTGTCGCCAATTTGTATAGAGTACGCTGCTAATGTAGAAAGATAACAAATTAACTTATTTTGGATTTGGCCAAAATAATGTTTTTGTTTCATTCATTTATTATATAGGTAGGTTCCTAAATAGTAGATACATAGGTTTCAATTAAAATAACTGTATTAGATTGCGTAATTTAATTATTTTATTTGACAACTTCTAGTTAAACCAATGATTTGTGGACATTTTGATTTAGCTGTACTTTAGTAGAAAAAAAACGTGATTTTGTAACATTTTTATTTATTAAAGCTTTATGCTTACAAAGGCGGATCTAATCCATAGGCCATAGGCTAGGCATCCTTAGGGTCGTGCAGAAACATATCATGACATACTTAACATTTTGTTTTTCCCAAACAAATGGTGTGTTATAAAATACTTATCTAATTTTATTAGAGTTATCTGTGAAAAAATCTACCTATAACTTATACATTTGATTTCGTAATTGGAACTAAACGATATGAGGGTAGATAAAGAAAATTATCGGAACAAAACGGGAGCGAAGACGCAAGGAACACAGTAATATAGATAGATACGCATTAGATCTTTTGAGAACATTAACCCTTTCCGCGCAACGGCCAGCAGTCCAGCAGAAAGACTTATATGCCCTTGGGTGTAATAAAGCAACTTGAGTTACTGCTGTGCAGTAGTTGGCGTAAGTTACGCATAGCTACTTATTGTAGACAACAAACAAATACATATTTAATACTTAGGTAATGTATGCACTGCGGGATTGTTCGAAAGAGTAACCGTAGCCCTGGAGCACAAAGAGCCACTGAAGAAACATAGACTGGGTGGGTTTTAGTCAGTAAAAGTCTGACATGCTCTCTCTCTCCATCTAGAATCTCCTTCTGTGAAGCTGTAATGCTAGCGAAGGAGACGGACGCACGCATGACACGTCTCAGCCGCCGCGACACCGACCCTAACTACTAGCCACGGTAGGCGCGGGCCTACGTCCGAACCGAGCCCAAGTCGTTCACATCGTCGACGTCTCACGTACTCCTCAAAGAGATCTCAGCAAACAGTAGGGCCCAGCAGGGCCGATGTTCGCTCGGCTGCCGGGATTTTCTGAAAAGCAAACCTCCACAGGTTTACCTTTCTCTCTTCTAAGAACGCAAAGCTAAGTAACTAAAGGACACAGAAGTGGTTTTAATCAGTAAAAGTCTGACACGCTCTTCAGCTTAACCCTTAACTTAACGCTTAACGGGGAGAGTCATTGGATGATAATTCCCACTTAAAAAAAACCAGAACGGGAGTAATCCCGTTATATGATGACTATGTTGGGTTATTTAATGATTTGCCATCGAAAAAAAAGGTAATGCGTGCAGCATTATTTATCTAATTTGTTAACTATGTATTTTGTAACTATTAATTTAATATCTTATTGGCACAGTCATTATCTTGTTGCCCAATGTTTAATTTTTATCAGAAAACGTTATCTCTATAGGTTAAAAGTAGTACCTAATAAAGTATTAATAATGCGACACCATTTACTTAAATAGAACAAAAATGACAAAAGAATAGAGAAGCTAGAATAGTCGTATAATGTTAAGACGTTACGAGGGTTCACACTTAACCGTTCCATGTTTTTTGTATAAGATTTGACCCATATTATGAATTTCAGACGTTATGCGTCATTGTAAGCCCTGCATTCCACTATGGTGGTATTCGAAGTATGTTAGGAAAAAGGTAAATACGTTACCTTGAAACCTGAAATACTTAAATAAATAGCTTAAATATTTTGCTAGCTACATACCTACGTCATATGTTTTGTTATTCATTGGAATAGGTAATATGAAACTGAGGCGATTGACCGGTTTTTTTTATTTGGGTTGATTAGATTTACTAATATTAGGCAGGTAGGTACACCTATCTAATCTTATTTGTGACGATTACGGAAATCTATAATGCAATAACTATGTAGGTTTAATTTTTTAAATAAATAAACATAGTTGACTATTTGTTTTTGTATTTGTTTACTATTTTGTCATAATTTAATATAATATTGTAAATAAAATCTGTTAAGTAATTTTAAAGATCTACATAGTGACAAACATACAGCGGCGACTTTGTTTTATACTATGTAGTGGTAATTAATGTATAATGTATGCTAAAGTGATAATTAATTCATTTATTTGTTTACTAATCTTTTTTTTTTTGCTACCGGCATGTCCTAGAATCTAAAATCCGAAGACATGTAACATTCAACAACACGCACAGGGCCCGCTTGGTGGATAACGGCAGTAAAAAACAAAAAAAAGCAGTGGGAACGTTGAAAGACCGATTATGCTGTGCTATGCTATGTTGCTAATTGCTATGTATGCTATTCTAAGAATATGTTGAACCCTGTTAGAGTACATTCTAACCCTTAAACAACATGCATGCAATAAATAAACTGAACAGCATACAACGTTCAAGTCAATTTAAACAAATATTGAAGTGTAATGAAACGTTACACTCCAGTGGCGCATCACCCTAACTTTCGCGTAGAGCTGCCAAAACTATATGTTTTAATTTCCAGAGGACAGGCCAGATCTGACGGGGCCGTCGGAAGAAGTGTCGTCCAACTTGTTCCGCAACTTGTCGGTGAAGAACGACTTGGGTGCGAACCCTGACATCCGACCACTCTCCTATCATCGGACATCTGATGGATTGCCTCCCGGTAAGAGATATCGATTTATATGATAAAATTAGGTTGACAGAGGAAATATATAAGAAACTAGCTTCTGCCAGCGGCTTTGCTCACGTGAAAGTAGGTTTCTCCATGCAAACTTTGAACCCTGTTTCATTCCTTTAAAGGGGGAATTTTGGAAAATACTCTCCCACTGCTCGCCTACGTCATAAAAGAAAACCTACCTTGTGCAAAATTTCACAGCCCCATTCTCAGAAGTTTCGGCTTTGTGTTGATATATCAGTTAGTCAGTTTCTCCTTATATATGTACAGATTAGAAGGTATCAAGTTAACTTGGTTGATCATTATCTTCTTACTCTCAAGCCAACGACGGATACAACGGGTTTTGTCAAAAACATTGAATTTTTATATATTACCTATATCAAATGATATACCTGGTAGTAGTTTTATTAAATTAGTTGGTTAATTTTGATTAGATATATCAGATATCTTCAACACGCTGTTGACTTATGTACAATAAACGTTGAATACTAAAGATAAATTGGTAGAACAATCCGTTATTCAGTATCCCGTAACATACGTGTTATATTTATCTACGATTGTTATCGATATCCAGACATAGTCGCGGACCGTGGTACGTTTACACCTGTTGGCTCGTGAAAACTTTCAGAGGTCAATAAGACTGTTCTAAGTTCAAGTCATATGTTTGTACTAGTTTCGACAGGTTGAGAGTTTTATTAAATCTTGCTCAAGTTCAGTTACTTGTCTATCACACGGAAAAGAGCTTGCGTTTACAAGACTGTAAAATTGTAAACTAGATTTTATTGAATAATTTGCCCCAAATTTAGACATGTAGGTAAATGTATGATTCTCGAATACGTCTAGCGTGATTCGACAAGCCTGTTGGTCTGGGGGTCAGTAGCCCTGACTGCTGTGCCAGAGCTCGTGGGTTCGATTTCCACCCCGGACAATTTGTATGATGAGCACAATCTTTCGTTTTGTGTCTGGATGTAATTTGTCTATAATATGTATGTATTTATTTAGAAATGTTAGTGAGAAATATATAAGTATGTTTATCAGTTATCTAGTACTCAACGCACAAGCTCTGCTTAGTCTGGGACTAGATGCCGATATGTGATAGTTGTAGAATATGATGTTTGTTACCATGTCCGAAATAAAATATTTATACTTCCTTACAGATCCAACCTTAGATTTACAACTCAAGAAGCCTGTGAACCGCAAGTTTTCGAGGAGCATCTCCCATCAGGATGAGCCTGCCTTGGTGTTGCACGACGTGTCGGCCAGTTGGACAGGGGACCCCAACTTTATGGCGCTGAAGAATATCTCTATGCGACTGCGCAAGGGCAAACTATGCGCTATCATTGGGGCAGTCGGCTCTGGGAAGGTAAGCATTTGGGATTGAAAAAAAATACAATGTAGCTATGTCTTAATTATGCAGGCTGTAGGTATTTTGTGACCATAGAACGTAGAGGGCAACTGACGGAACAAAGGCGGGTTTTTGTTGGTAAGTCTCCTTCTCGCACCGTCAACGTCCGCAACGTCAGTCAGAGTGGAAGGAGTTATTTGATTGTTTCCCACTAAAATAAAATAAAAAATTATGTTGTGAAACACTGTTATTAAGTTTTTATCTTCCATGTAAATTGATTCTTTAATGTAGAGATGCAGACACCGTTGTAAATATAAAAAAAGACTGTTCAGTAACAATGAACATTTTGAGTATCAGTAAAGATATCAATTACTAGTTATAATATTAACTTTACACAATAAGATAGTTTCTAATTTTCCTAACTACATAATAAGATATCTGGAAACAACTTGTTCATTTGATTTGTTTTTCATTCTCAGTCCTCGATTTTGCAACTACTACTAAAAGAGTTGCCTTCGGCGACTGGCACTGTTTCAATATACGGCAAGATATCGTACGCTTGCCAAGAGGCGTGGCTCTTCCCCAGCACCGTCCGAGAGAATATACTTTTCGGTTTGCCTTTTGAACCCGGAAAATATAAGAAGGTACGTAAATAAATCTTGATTTACATATAATAGGAATTTTCCCTTTATTTGTTCACTTATTTGGGTCGTCATAGGTTTATAGATAGCTGAATTGTATCACTGATACGCTCATAGTTTCATAGATAATAATAAATTAAACATAATAAAGGTTACGAGTAGATTACAAATATATTGTTATGTCTTCGTTTGTGGCAGGATTCCAAGAGAAAACAATATGAGGTGCCATTTTGCCGCTTAACGCCCCGAAAAGCAATAGGGTGCGGAGTTTTTAAATTGTAGTAGCCTGGGGCTTAATTGGTGGGCATTTCAGCGTTGCAATGTTTTTCAAAAACACAGAATGAAATGCAATTCATTCGGTTTTACATGTACCTTGCAATAAAACGTGGTTTTCATGTTTTTAGAACGAGTTTAACAGTTGAGGAGCATTGGACCGTTTTCTCGCATATGTATTCACATTTCGCCATGTTGTGTAGGTATGCAAGGTGTGTGCTCTCGAGAAGGACTTCAAGCAGTTCCCGTTCGGCGACCAGACGCTGGTGGGGGAGAGGGGGGTGTCCCTCTCCGGAGGCCAGCGAGCCAGAATCAATTTGGCGCGCGCTGTTTACAGAGAAGTAAATTGATTTCTATTTTGTTGCACAAATATTGAACTCATAGCTGCTGGGAAATGAGCAATTTGGTGAGGCTGCTCTTCATTTATTTAAGGGTTCCAAATTTTAATTTTCAATATTTTCTAACTTTAGCATAGCATATTTTCTTTACCGTTATACAAAACTTAGGTATATTAGCTATCCTGTAAAATTGCTAAGTAAAAATGTACTTCTCAAGAAAAGTTCCGCTACAAATAGACACATAGGTACTGTGTGTTTATTTTAAGCGTATCTAACTATAGCTTAACAATGGAAATCCGGATAGTTTCCATTCAAATTGAAGCACACTTTCCATGCCATTTCTCATTAAAATATTCAGCTTGAATAAACAGCCGTGTATATAGCCGTGCACATTTTGATAATCAGTTGTTCATAGCCATCAGTTCTATTTCTGTAGCAGGTAGCACTATTACCTACTATTCCATGAGCGTGTGTAATGGTAGATTTTTTATATTAAAGGTCAATTTAGACAGTGCGAGTTTCTCGCACGTTCTGGTTCGAATCAAGATAAATGAAGGTTTTAGAAGAAGAAACTGTTTTATATTCTTACGATTATTGTATGTTCGAGGCGAGAAACTCGCACCGTCTAAATCGGCCTTTAATTTCAAATTCCTACGGACAGGATTCAAAGATACTTTTTTCTTTTGTTCTCTCACAGTCTGCAGAGCATTTGTCTGTCTGCACCGAGGGTGTGAGTGCCAAAAGTTAACTACGGAATGAATGTAACGAACTTTACGAACTAGAGGAGGAAGGAAATGAATTTGTTTCAAAAGATCCATTTATCGTGGCTCAAAAGATCCAGTTTCCAGTTTTATTTCTTATTTTATAATGTTCGAGGATGCTCGAACAACTTTTAACACGGTTCATTTTAAAAATGTATCGTGTACCTCGGCGCGGAATTCGTTTCCTCAATTGCTTTTAATGATTCGCACTCGAAAATGAGATGAAAACTCCTTGTTGTTTCCGTTTTACTTTAGCTGTAAGGTCGAAGTCCAATGTAGGGCACTTTACTATTGCATGTACGCCATGGTATATTCATAGACTTGCTGCGGACCTACCTCTTCGTTATGAAGGGGGATCCTTGCGTAGTGGGTTACATTTTCAACGGAGAGAAAATTAACTTCACTTGAACAAGCGACTATGAAAGTGAATCAGACCAGTTGTTATTAAACACAAACGTTCACATCACGAGGTGAATATATGAAGTAGATCTTTATCCTATGTTATCTAGATAAAGAAATAAAATACTACGTACAGCCTGCACTATTGACGGCACGGTTGGCGCAGTGGTTGAGTGACTGGTTGCTGCGCTGCAAGTCGCGGGTTCGATTCCCGCTCGGAACATAAATACAAATATTTTTTTGGTCTACAGATAGTTGTTCTGGGTCTGGATGTCTTGTGTATTTGACTTTACGTATTTTGAACGCACCCGTGATACCAGTGTAATTCTTAGTGTGAAGCAAATCGATTTTTTTAAGCTTGTATTCTCCCCTTCTTTCTATGTTATATATCAATATATGTATGTAAAATGGGGCAAATGGTTAGTCGAACCGGAAAATATGATGACCATTTTTTTAAAAGAAATGTATGAACCAAGAACGTAAAATATTGGTGTTCAATTGAACCTTATAAGACTGCTATCCCACCCTAACATATTTGTTTATTATAATACTTTATTGTACACTTCTTAATATGGATAGGATAAACATTTACAAAAACAAAGTGTACAACGGGCGGTCTTATCGCACAGGGCAGTCTCTTCAGTCCTTAGGAGGATAGACTTTTTTTATTGTTGATATTCGCGCTTGACCGCTATCTCACCTGATGGAAAGCGACGATGCGGTCGACGATGGAACGCACTTATCTAGATGAAACAGGACTCACACAGACTCCGGCAAGGAATTCCTCTCAAGACTGAACGAAAGGAGACATTTGATGATGTGTATCATAGCATAGTCGGCCTTATAATGTTCCCACTGTTGGGACTCAGGCCTCCTCTTTAGGAGAGGGATTGGGCTGTAATCCATCACGCGGGCCCATTGTGGGTTGGTGGATTTCACATGTCTCCGAATTTTTGGTTCTAGGACATGCCGGTTTCCTCACGATGTTTTTCTTCACCGTTTTGAGAGCAATGTTGATGAAATAAATTGCACAAAGTAATGCGCCTGGCTGGGTTTGAACCCGCGACCTACAACTCGTAAGTCGGGGCCGTTACCACTCGGCCACCACTGCGCTTGACGTGTGACTTACAATACTATCTTTCCAGGCCGATATCTACCTCCTGGATGACCCACTGTCCGCTGTGGACGCTAACGTGGGCCGGCAGCTGTTCGAGGGCTGCATCAACGGGTACCTGCGCGGCAGCACTCGCATCCTCGTCACTCACCAGATACACTTCCTCAAGGCTGCTGATTATATCGTTGTTTTAAATGAGGTTTGAACGTTTTTGTATTTTTATGACATTGAAAATTCATATTTTAACGTTTGTTGGTTATAAAATGAAACAAATTACAAATGGCAACAGATTACTGCTAATTAGCTGTCAGATGTTTTCTTTGTAACTATTACTTACTACTTAGAGAAACCCAAACATTGGATATTTCTTGAGGATATTAGTGTATATATAAATATTTATTTACTTATATAGAAATTCTTAATTTAAAAAACGGAATTAGAGACATAAAGCTGTCTTGAAATGACACCTATTGGGACCTTTTCTGAAACAGTTCATTGTTGGTTTTTCGGGTACCTTCGATATATGGAAGATATTAGGAAAAAGACAACATACTTTATTCAAAGTTTACCTGGCGCCTTGTATAGCAATTAATAAACAATGTTGTTCTAGGGTCGCATTGAGAACATGGGAACATTCGACGAGTTGGTCTCATCGGGCAAAGATTTCTCCTTGATGCTGTCCCAGCTACAAGAAGGCAAAGATAAGGATTCGGACAGTCTTGGATCACGGGTGAGTTATCTGAATGAACTTGAACGAAATCAAGGTAATGTTAAGCTAAATAGGCGTTTTAGCACAAACATTTTAAAAAACTTGATTATTGACACAATTACTTAGGTATGTAATTAAACGTAGCCAGTAACACATTTTTTGTTTAATAATTTGAAAATAAAAATATCTGGTGGGGATTCTTACACTTATTTTTCAAAAAATCCACACTGAGATGATTTTATTTAGCTAGTGGGGATTTCTGGAAAAAAAATAACAATCCCCACTGGTGGGGATTTGTTGGTGGAGATTTCTGGAATAAACCACAGGGAGGTATATTTTGTTTAAAATTTTTACATCTCGTTTGCTTTGCTATCAATTTCGATATTCTTTTCACAGTTAGTATTCTATTTTTGTATATTTATAGATAAATGTATTATTCTATTTTTGTGTATGTTAGATTTTTTTAAATATATACCTTGTTGGATGGGCATATTATATAGGTAAATATGTCCAGTTGTAAACTGCAATCGAATGACAATGTTGATGACCTTACAAGTTGTTTAATTCATAAGAGAGTTTTAAGTTTACTAATGGATTAAAAGTATGAGCTTTACCATTGCTAATTGTACCTTTGTTCATATTTCTAACAATCAAGTTGTTGTATTTGCAAAACTTGTACAATTTGAATTATGCATTCTAATCAGAGCGGTTGATACAAGTTTATCGATTGTTCACCGGACGGCCGTGATATCGACCCGTACTTGGCAAAAGCTACGTTCCATTGTCGCTCCCAGAATATGGTAATTTATGTAATTGTAGTCTTGCCCAGTAATATCTCCATTAGCATTTCTCATAATGTTTTAATTTAAATTCAATTTATTCTCAATTGGACTGTATCTAACAATATATACTTTATAGGCATTTATCTTGCTGTAACATCAAAGATGGCGACTATAATAGACTCGAATCAACCCTTGATCATTACTTGGAATGTTAGTCTCATAG
This sequence comes from Mythimna lalbum, assembly GCA_949319445.1. Taxonomy (NCBI): domain Eukaryota; kingdom Metazoa; phylum Arthropoda; class Insecta; order Lepidoptera; family Noctuidae; genus Mythimna; species Mythimna lalbum. Next base: position 13,658,061 of record OX439346.1, on the reverse strand, counting down.
AAATAATTCTTTATACGACATACGCAGAAGTGTTTATGAAGCAAACGGCCCTATACAGCACCCAAGTACCCTCTGCTACCGCGAACTCTGTTTACGCCTTCATATTTTATGAGCATCTTAACCCGCTCTTCGTAAAAATACAATTTATCCCCAAAAGGTTTGACGGAACCCCTTCACAGTGGCAACCAGCTTCTTCAAATATGTAAAGGTTACCACATAGCTATATAAAAATGAGCTTCGGTCATTCGTTTACGGGTGAACTCCGACTTTAATATTTTTCGATATTTATGTGAATTTTATGCCAGCACTTTGCCGAGGTTGATGCATCCTTAGCGCGATAAACTTTGAAAAGATGAAAAGATTCATTTATGAAAATAGCGGTACAAATTTTTATGGCGGTGCTGAGAGCTTCCTGGCTTTTAAGTTACCTAAGTTTACTAGGACTAGTATACAAATATGTGATGTTGGTATTTTCTTTATGTAAAAGAAAAAATCTGAAATCTTTTTAGAAACAATGAATGGACTTCAAAGGAACTCATTGTTCAGCGTGGGTATCCTACCTACCCATCTATTATACAGTTTCCAACCTCTTCAAGTTGTCTGTTTATTTTTTCGCCTTTATTGCTGTCAGCTTCATGAGATGAGGTTGGGAGACTCGGAACCGCCCGGGGCCGAGACTCGGAAAATAAACAACGTAAAATGGGCGAACGTAAAATTCATAAAAATCGTTCATCCTTGCTGAAGTCGATATTGCTCGAACCTACTTGAATATTTGTTTTCGGGAACTAAAGGCTTTTTCCATACATAACAAAAAGTTATAATTTAAAGAAAATTTGTTATCCATATTTCTAAAGTAGTTTTTATATGTGTGTATGTTTGTTATTCCTGCATGCTCAAATTGCTGAAAGGATTTGGATGTAATTTGGCACACGGCTAGAATATGTCTTGGGATAGCTTATAAGATACTTTTTTATCCCAGGAGTATGTTCTCTTGAGTCAATTTATGTTTACCTTCACGCTGGCGAAGCCGCTTTCAGCAGCTAATTATACATGCCTGAGTAGGTCATCATCATCATCATTTCAGCTGAAGGACGTCCACTGTTGGACATAGGTCTCCTTCACGTGTTGCCACAACGAAAGGTTCAGTACATCTCTCATTCACCGCTTTACCGCCACTATCACCAGGTCTTCCGTCCACCTTGTGGGAGGCCTACCAACTCTGCATTTTCCGGTGCGTGGCCGCGAGTCTAGAATCTTTCGGCCCCATCGACCATCCGTTCTACAAGCAATGTGCTCACTGCCACTTAAGTTTGGCAATTCTTTGGGCTATGTCAGCGACCTTAGTTCTCCTGCGGATATCTTCATTCCTGATGTGACATTGCAAGAAAATCTGCCTGTAGGTGGCACAAAAGTATGCAAGTAGCTTGTAGGGACGAGAGCTACAACAAATTATGATTGGTAAATGTCACTATGGCATGCTAGCATACTTTAGTGCAAGTTACAGGCATGTATATTTAGGGCTTAATATAAATCAGTTAAATAATTATTTTGATAAATATAGGTAAGTAAATTGTATTATGAATGTTTTGGCGAATTGAAAGTAGTATCCTCATGTTGACTATAATGCCGGTAAAATATAATAACATAATAACAAAAGTACATATAAGTGGACAAAGAGTTTGTCATTGTAACCGTGGCAGAATGTTATGAAGCCGAGTACTGTAGTGACAAATTTCGACGTGTATCAAACGACGTTTTGCATTACACTTACGAAAAAATAAATAAACGGGGATGAAGGGCGACTCGTGGGGGTCACTTAACGCCTAGCCTTATATGATACGTACAATAAATTGTGGCTGGTTCAGCTCGCACACTTTTCCACACTAGTGCGGAAAACATTCAATTACGTGCCTAAAAGAGGTAGGGATAAGAGTGGGATTTCTAGTGAGTGTACCTAATCCATGTTATTCCTTCAACAGAGCATCGAGGAGAAGGAGAGACCTCTTTTAAAGACCATGATGAGCGTGACGAGCGACAGTGAAGACACGCAAGAGTTCGAGGCTCAGAAGATGGAAGAAGAGGAGCGACAGTCAGGCAACCTGAAGTGGGAGGTCATCTCGGCCTACTTCAGGTCCGGAGGAAACGTCTGCTTTATACTATTTGCGCTCTCCATCGTTGTGCTATCCACCATCAGCGCGGCTTCGGTCGACTACTGGGTCAGTTTTTGGTAAGTAATAACATCTAATATTAATAATAACAAATATTTATTTCTTATCGATGGATATTAACAACATTGTTCAGACAGAGGCTATAGTCTTAACATAGTTCCTGGTAACCAGACCACTTAAGACTCCAAAGACCATATCCATGTCGCAATACTTTTTCACCAACCGGAGGTTGTTCGTAGGTGCTCTAGCATAGCGCGTACAGGGATAATCGTCGGTTGGTACCACGTTCCACGAAAATTTTCTAAGTGGCTTCTGCGAGATGGTTTCAGCTCCTCGTAAGTCTTCCAAAGTTCCAAGGCCCTAGGGTTCTGAGATATACCCATATCGTTTATATCATAAAGCTAAATACAATTTGTCCATCTCAATCAATACAATACAACACTATGCATTATTTGAGAAAGAGGGAACGTCTGTGTCTGTGCTAGTATAAACTGTAATGCGACGCATTTTCTTGCATTTTGTAATTTTCTGCATGCGTGATGAAATCCGCACGATATTAAAAACACCCTTACAGACGCAGTCTTCCTCACAGTTTATTTACAAAATTGCACTTTGTAAACTTGTGTCAGCAAGAAATTGGTGTGTGTGGAAGTGTGGGGGTAGGATATGTGTGTCTTTAGTTTTGTCTTTCTTAAATGTCACAGTATAAAACAGCAAACTACCATTATATATTTCACTCTTTAGATGCGGCGTCGTAAGATTTTCCTGCAAAGAGTTTCTCAATCTCAATGTGGTATCAAGTAGATTTGTGTAGCTAGTTTAGCATTATTTTCCTGCCCGAATTCCATCTTATCTACTTTTGTCGTATGTCATGATGGCCCAGTGGTTAAAGCACCCGTCTCTCGTGTATGAGGTTGCGGATTCAAAACCGGGCAAGTACCAATGTGAATTTTTCAATTCATTATATACTAGGACATTACTGACATTACTGACTAGGGTATTACTGTACCTCAGAAAGCACGTAAAGCTGTTGGTCCCAGTTATCATTTGTAGATCTTTGACAGTCGTTCCAGGTAGAAACACCAGACAGTCTGACCATCAGTCTATCCAAGGAGTAGCGTGTTGCCTAGTAATTGGGTTGTGGAGGAATGATAAGCAGTCACTCCATATAAAACACTCGTATTCAACCGCATCTAGTTAGAATTTTAGCCGACCCTAAGGTAGTTGGAAAAAAGATAGGGAGATGATGATTCCATGTTAACTTGGGCTCGCGCAACATGGTTTCTTTTTTATTGTTATTATTATGTCCAACAGTGGACGTCTTTCGCCTGATATGATGATGACGATTGATAGGCTCGCTCTTGACCAATATTTCACCTGGTGGAAAGTGACGGTGGAGCACGCTTGCCTAGAATAAACCTATTTACTGTTGCATAAAGACCCCTAGGTTGTAGCTATCAGGAAACACAGACTCCGGTACTGAGTTCCACTCCTTTACGCACGATAAATGTGTTCTCATATTGCATTCTTTTTGCGTTTTCCTCGGTCAACTGTCACGCTGCAATTTGCGTCTTTTCTATCATTTTGGCACGTTATTGCATCTTGGTCTGAGTAAGGAAAATGTGACACAATGCAATCTTAAATTACATTAGCCTTTCGACAGTCAAATTCATATTTGGGCTGAATTGTCTTGCGTTTGCGATGGTCTTATGTCATCTATGTATGTTTATTTTGAACTAAGAGAGACGTTCGGAAGAGTTACTTAAGAGCCTTGAAACTCAAAGGGCAACTGAAGGAACAGAGGTGGGTCAGGAAAAGTTTGATGCCCTCTCGTTTCACGAAAAGCAAGAGAAATATGTTATGATTTCCCATTGATACAAATGGGCGATATTCGATAGCTCTAAGTTTAGGTACAGCCCAATTAAAGACCAATGGAAAAATAATAAACTTAATTGTTTTGTTAAAGGACAAATCAAATGGCAGTGTACGAGGAGTCCCTGGGCGGCGAGGCCATTGGTACGTACCTACTAACTGATAACCTGATTGATCTGTTAGATTAGATAGCGTTTAGAATGGAGTTACATTACAATGAACATTCCGATACGCCTTCCATCGGATTTTTGTGATTCCCACCAAGACATCGGACCAGAATGGTGGCTGAGTAGTAACGGCCCTGACTTACGAGTTAGATCGCGTATTCAAACCCAGCCAGGCGCATTACTTGGTGTAATTTATTTCATCAACATTGCTCTCAAAACGGTGAAGGAAAACATCGTGAGAAAACTGGCATGTCCTAGAACCAAAAAATTCGAAGACATGTAACATCCACCAACCCGCACTGGGCCCGCGTGGTGGATTACGACCCATTCCCTTTCTTAGAGAGGAGGCCTGAGTCCTAGCAGTGGGAACATTAAAAAGACTGATAAAGAAGCTCGACCACTATCTCACGTGATGGTAAGCGATGATGTGGTCGCCGATTGAGCACGCTTGCCTAGTAACCTATTCACGCTTGACTTAAAATAACCCTAAGTTGTAGCTATCAAGAAACACAGATTCTGGGAGCGAATTCCACTCCATGGCTGTACGCACAATAAACGTATTCCCACATTTTTATTCCCAACATATTATTCATCAAACAATATCATACAATATTCATTAAAAGTAGCTCATTTGTTAGATTATGATAGCAGAAGCAGTCTCAGATTATACCTACACTGTAGGTGTGAGCCAAGTTTTCCATAATCACATAAATACAATATAACGTAGTACACAAGTCCCTCGCGGTGGCTCCTAATTAAAGTAGCTAACTAACAGGGACCACTAATTAATAACAAGCATCGTTAGGTAACTTGATTCGCGACATAAATCCTTGAGCTCAAGAGTCAACCCGTAGATCGAATGTTAAACTGTTACAAACACCTTACCTAATAGGTCGGTCGGAACTTAATATTAGGTAATGGTTATAGATAGTATGAGTAGGAACACAACTACATTTCCAAATAAAAACTTTTGTTTTAACTGTTTTTTTTTAGTTAAGAGCTAAGGGCATGACCACATTCCCACAAAATAGATAGGTACAGAAGACAATTTCATGTATGTGAGATACACATTGTTAGTTGTCTCTTTCTTTTTATATAATAATTAGTGTCTACAAGTAGGTAGTTAATACTACATTGTATAGATGCCAAATAAAATAGTTTTCGAGACGCTACCGAGACATCGTGTCCGTGAGCGGTGTCTATGTGTGCGTTGCTCGAGCGCGCTTTGTATGTAGATTAACTTCTGTATCTATAAATTTTGTGAAATTACCATGGTGCGACGTTGTTAATGTGGAAGTGCCCGCCTGACTGCGACATGTTTTTTGGGTGTGTGGCCTCTCGCATCTTTATGAGGTTGTCGTCTGCTTAACTAGACTGTGGTGGCCTTAATAAATTAAAGCCTCAATTCAAGGCTTACAAAACTGCGGGACGCTGCTGCGTTGTATACATGCATAATATATCCAGTGTCGAACCGTGTTGAGCCGATACACGGTACAAAGCGGCGTAATACCACGACATAGTGTTGACCATGCGATGCGTCGTCAAAATCAGTCTTCAACCAAAGGGTTTGGCCGCGTCATCATACCGTGCATTCGCCTTACACCACTGTTCGGTGTCGTATTACTGCACAACGTAGCAACTTACCGCAGACAGGCACCGGTCCGTTTCATGTTAGGTGAAACCGCCAGGGTAGTTTGCAAAATTAAATTTCTTTTAAGTCATTCAATATAAGTAATAAGGTTAGCTGAAAAGAGAGGATTGTATTGATGATTTTAATTCTTATAAGCCATGCTTGTTACAGTCACTATCATACCTATCATACTTTAATGAACATAGAACCTGATACTGATCTGCAAAATGCTGAAAACTTAGACTTAAACTCAATTTCATCTGCGCTTCCTCCTTAACGCCGCCGCATCGTTGTAATGAGGCCAGACCCTTACTGATAATGCAAATATAACAGACTAGCTTTTGCCTGCGGCTTCACCCGTGTATATAAAACATGGCCTATTCCACTCAGAAATAAAGCGGCTTTCTAACGGTGAAAAATTTTAGCAATGGACCAGTACTTTCAGAAATTACCTCTTTCAAACAAGAAACAAACAAACTTTACCTCTTCAAATAGGGTGGTTTCCAGGGTCAAAATAACTACATTTTATTTAGTCCATATTTAGACTATAAAAAAATATTGGACACGTATTTTTTCTTTTTTCGTTTAAACAAAAAATAACAAAGATACAGTCCATTAAAGTTACTTGAGACGTCACTCCGTGCGGAAAAATGCATGGGCGTGACGTTACACGTAACTTTAATGGGCTAAATCTTTGCCATTTTTGGATTAATTTACAAATGAAAAAATACGTTTCCCTTATTTTTGAATAATCTAAAAGACGGACTTATTACATTTTTACGGCAATTAGCCTTTTACCTGTATATTAGTGTAATATTATATTTGTGTAGATTCTTGAACACCTGTCTAATTTATGTAGGTGTCTGTTTAATACATTAAAATCCTTTCCGATTGAAGAGCCCATTCTAATTAGAAATATTCAGAGGTTTACTTTAGCGTGAAATAATAATAATAATTTTCCCAGACGGTGTTAGATCGTTTTCGTAGGAACACAAAATCAATACGTGATAAGGGCAGGAAGATGATGATGAGATGATGATGACAAAATCAATACGTAGTAAAATAGTTGTATAATAGCATAGATGACACCAATTGGAGTAATAACGGCGTGGGATTCCGCAACTGTGCTTCACATTGCTCTAATTAAACATTCATAGTTTTAATCGACGAATCGAGTTCTACTAACATGACCCAATAACTTTAGTCTGGTCGTGTAGCAAGTCTGGTAATTTCGTATTATATTTTTATTGTGATACTAGCGACCCGCCCCGGCTTCGCTCGGGTGCAATACTGATACTAAATACACTACAGAAAAACCTGTACATATATAAACCTTCCTCTTGAATCACTCTATCTATTAAAAAAAAACCGCATCAAAATTCGTTGCGTAGTTTTAAAGGTTTAAGCGTACATAGGGATATAGGTACAGAAAAAGCGACTTTGTTTTATACTATTATAAAACAAAGTCGCTTTATCTGTCTCATTTTCATCCGTGCTTTCAAATCACTACCTATTTAGAGAGTATGTGTCAAAGTTGAAAAGTTTGAAAGTGGGTATTCGAGACGTTCTTGTATAGCATAACAGCATAGTAAAATCAGCCTTATAATATTCCCACGGCTGGGACTCAAGCTTCCTCTCCAGGAAAGGGAGATGGGCTGGCAGATGAGCCACGCGGGCCTCGTGCGGGTTGGTGGAAGTCACATGTATTTAAATTTTTGTTTTTTTTTTTTATACCTACGCTCGGTGGACGCACACTAATGAACGTTTGAGCTGGAACTGTTCGACGAGCGGTCCGAGGTGCTCAGAGATATCGTGTTCGTAAGCGGTGTCTATGTGTGCGTTTCTCGAGCGCGCTTTGTATGTAGATTGTCTTCTGTACCTATATATTCTGTGGCAGGAGTGCGTTCTTTTATATCGATGCTATATTTACAAATTTTTCCGACGAAATCAATGTCATCATTTTGTTTAAATCAATACAGTTTTCTTAGTCATATTTTCCCAGTCATTCAATAAATAATACAATCTGTACTTTCATTGAAAACATGCGGTATCACGTAATTGCATCATAAGTTAGGTACTTGAAGCAGCTTGAAATTCAAATAGCCTCAAGGAATGCTATGCCAAATCTCCACCAGACCCGACCACGTTTGAGCTATAAAGAGACTCGCACATATGTAGCTGTTACTGGAATGCTACGCAAAACTATCTCGAGAGATATGCTAACTAGCTACCAGTGTGTGAATGTGTTTTCATAATATTGGCTAATTTAGCGTGTAACGCCTACATTAGACATTAAATTAAGTAGGTATATACTTAAAGTAGGATTTAGAATACGATATGGAAATGTACCAATTAAAAAGTCTGCCTTTTAATTAAAAAATCGCTTACGACCTAAGTGTAAGGTTTTTAATAAGCCAGAAGATGTCCATCTTATGAATTTTACTCGCCATAATTTAGAAAGGTAACATTTATGCAAAAATTTAAATTAAATGCTTAGATTCAGGTACATTTCTGGGTATTTTGGTTTACCCTGTAACAAACAAAGCTTAGTTTATTTATGTCTTATAGTAAATAGTCTTAAAAGGCTCTGACACAGTTTGAGTTTAAGAATCATAAAATAACTCGTCTTCGACTGGATGAAGCCAGAGTGTCAGGTTTATCTGACCTAAAACCCACCTGTGTTCCATCAGTGGCCTATTGCATTTTAGAACAACGGTAATAACTCTTTCAAAAAATGTTGTAAAACATGGGATGGGCTGACACATCCTGTAAATGGGTGCAAATCCGTAATAAATAAAGAGCGTTAGTGAAATAATTGGTCTTTGTAGTGTCACAAGTGCGATGTTGAGCGAGTAGGGTCAGTCCCCGGGTCGGCAACGCGTTATGACTTACAATTCTGAAATACCTACCCATCCCTACTTGTAACTCGTAAACATAACTGGCTTAATGTGGGTTCCCTTCGGGGAATACAGGCGTCATACTGCCTTGTATGTTCAGCTTAACGATATTAATCAGCGTTGCTCCATAATATGAGATTTTTAATAACTCCACGTACAACCGAGCATGTGAAAGAGTAGAAAGGAAGGTAGCCTACATTCCTACTAAAGCGTATTTCGTAATTATGCGTTTGTTGCGACCGAAGGTTTCGGTAATCTAATTAAAACTTTCAGGCATAAAAAGCGGATTGTAATCAATTAAGAAACAATAGAAGGCGGTTTTGGATAGTCAACTGTTTTTCGTCTCATTTTCTATTTTCTTTTTCAGCTGTTGTACTAACAGTTCTTTAGATATTATTTAATAAGGAATATCTGCTCGATGTGGTAATGTTTCTTTCATAGTTTACGAGCTACGATCCGAGTCCTGAACTAGTCGAGATATCTCGTAACTTGGGTATAAATCACAATTTGTTTAGAAAAGCTAAAATTGTTAGGGAAAATATATTTCTAGACACGACTACATTTATAAATAATAAAAAAAAAAAACAGTATAATTAGCAGCATAATTAAAATAACACTGATTAGCAGGTTCTAAATTCAAATTTCAATTAAGAATCTGCTAATTAGCTTATTTGTTTATAATTTGTAATAAATATAAAAAAGGCTTAACGCCATATAAGTATTTATTTTTTTGTAATTCAATATCAAACTATAATTTTGGTTTTGCTTTCAGAGCCCGGTCTAGACGTGCAAGCCGGTCCCTTCACGGTGGGTCAGTACCTGATGATCCACGGCGGCCTGGTGGCGATCTGCGTGCTGATGGTGAACCTGCGAGTGTTCCCCTTCGCCTACCTCTGCGTCTCCGCTTCCAGCAAGCTGCACAACACCATGTTCTCCACCATGCTGAGGGGAGTCATGCGTTTCTTTGATACCAGTTCTTCAGGTACATTTTTTCTTTTCATCTGTGTATACTTTGGAAGCAAGAGAATTAAGACTTAGTGTAAACAGTAAAATATTGCAGAACCCTATACAATTAGTATGTGTGTATTTATGTATCTATTTTGACGAGTGACAGGACAGAATGGAACAAAAAAACGTCTTGCGCCGACCCCATATAAAACGGGATAAGGGCAGAAAGATGTACCTATCTATTTTAGTGTTAAGTATGTACTTTGTGTTTCCACATATTGTTAAACTCGTTTTGCAATGCACCAAGTGCAACCCCATTTTGTGTCCAGGCAATCTCTGTCCGTTCCAGTTTGCCTGGAAGAGATCGCGGAATGCGATAAGTCCGCTAATGTATGTTTTTAGAAAGGGTCAAATTATATCATTTATTATCTTGGTGGATAATAAAGTTTAAATAAAATAATAAAAATGAAAAATAAGAAGGGACACCCATATTTTCTTCAGCGTTCAAAAGCCAGCGGCCAGGAAATTTTATCTTTTCTAATTACAAAAATATTTACAGCTCTTAAAAGTTAATTAATAACCCTTTTTAGTTTATAAAAGACATGAGTTATCCGTTCTAACATAAATACATAGGCTTAAAGTAAACACAGTTTGATTTCACCTATGTTTTTTTTTTCTGGATTCAACCAGCTTGTTTGTGATTGTGATGTTTCTCTATCACTCAATAGTTTGCTAGAAGAAAAATCTGCTTTGAGTTAAGCTCGCCTATGTACCATCGCGGCTATTTCTGCCAGACCACTTAAAAAAAATCGCTTGAATCCTGCGGTACGGTGCCAAACCAAACCCTTTGAAGTTTTCGTTTCGAGTGCATGCAAAAATGAACTTAGCGGTGGTCAGGCGGAAGTGTCTTTGATGGTACCTACATGAACTCTGATTTATGTGTTTTTCCCACAGGTCGTATATTGAACAGGTTCACAAAAGACATGGGTTCTCTCGACGAGATCTTACCCCGGACTCTGCTGGACGTGCTACAGATCTACGGAACCATGACTGCTATTCTGGTCCTCAACGCTATAGCTTTGTACTGGACCCTGGTACCTTCGGCCGTGCTGCTTGTTCTCTTCTTCTTCATGGTCAGGATTTACATGAAGGCGGCTCAGGGCATCAAGCGATTGGAAGGCACATGTATGTATTGATTGATTTTAAAATTTCATTATTTTGCCGTGCACTAACAATGCTATGCTAAAAATTAAAAAAAATCTTACCTTTTTTTTAAAGTCTGGCCCCTGGAACTACTCCTAGGTTCTATGTTCAGCTAAATGTTATTTTTTAGATTAAAAGGTTATGCTTCCAAGTGTCAAGCCAAGTTCAAGTTGTTATTAACACCGACTTTCGAAATTAAAGTTATTTTGCACGTTTAAGTAGATATTTTTTTATATTGAAGTCGATTACACTCTTTTTATATTTACATAAATGTAATATTCTCAAACATATTTTAGACTTAACTCAGTAGGTATACCTACATTTTAGTGGCATTTCACGCCAGTATTGCTTAAAAAGATATAGGAAAACATAACGATAACGCCTATTAAAATGTCGTAGTATAAAATGAAGTGATATTTCGTCGCCCGGACGGCACGTAAAAATGTTCATAGCGGGCAATACATAAGGTAACAGTACACGTTTTCACTTTGACAAATTATCTGAAATCTTTTCAGAAGCTTATGCCTTTTACGAGTATCTACTGAATAGCAAATATTTTTCATTATAATGTATGTGCCTATAGTATGATTGACGAGTTAGAAACTTTAATAGGAAATATAATAATACATTACAGACTTTGTCTCGTTATAAAAACTGGCTTTTTGTCAGAAAATAAAATTAGGCACCCAATTGCAGCGCCGGATCCAATTGTGTTTTCAAACCATTTAGGGACCCATTCAAATATACATTAGCAGCTATGTATATATTTGAATGGGTCCCTAAACACACATACATAAGAGAATGAATCTCCATACGAGGGTGTCAAATTAATAACCTTTCTTGATAACAGCCTAGCGGTTCCTTCTTTAAGGTTAAGCACCGTCTGCTGAGGTCGATCCACTTGTCGGTTTTGCTCCATAGGAAACAACTAATTGGAACTGTACACTGGCTTCCGACGTTTTATAAGAACCCATGTAGGTCCTTGTAGGTGAAATAAAACTTTTTGAATTTTATCGAGACTTTCCTATGCGTCGGAAAGCAAGTTAACTTCTTTAGTCTCGGATGTTCAGAAGCTAGAAAACCTGTCGCCAGTTTTGCTAAGAGTACCATTTTACCCAGTTTCTGCTTGTGGATGTCTGATAGGCAGTCGCTCCATGTGTAATACTGTTGCTCGGTTGCATCCGGTCGGACTGGTAACCGACACTGATATACTTTATAAAAGGTTTATGAGGATCATCATCATCATAATTTCAGCCGATAGACGTCCACTGTTGGACATAGGCCTCCCCCAAATGTCGCCACAATGAACGATCCTGTACGTCCCACATGAGGATATTTGCACATAATAAGTAGGTATTTAATAAATATTTATTGCCTGTGTACCTAGTTTTATCGATTTTTTATTCTTTCAAGCGTAAAGATTTGCAGAGAAATCAAATCTTTAAGCTTAATTTTTTTTTTTAATTTGTCTTCCAAGTGATCAAATAGATGTTTTCGTTTATTTCAGCTAAGAGCCCCATGTTCGGCACAGTGACGTCATCGCTTGGTGGCATATCTACCATCAGGTCAGCCAATGCCCAGGCGAGACTCATCGAACAGTTTGATACGCACCAGGTAAGTTACATTTACGTATATTTATATATTAGAAATCACATGACTACCTAATGTTTTTTTTTATTTCTCATTTCTGTGTAGAATAAATAGTGCAAGTACTAAGCGTTAGTTAGATGATACTGACACTAAAGGACCTCAGAGACCCTATCATGAGCTCTCCATTCGATCCATGTGACGACCTTGACTGAACTGGTAAAGTAGTAACCTAGTGGTAACGGCCCAGACTTACGAGTTGTAGGTCACTTAAACCCAGCCCGACGCATTTTGTGTAATTTATCTCATCATCATTGCTCTCAAAACGGTAATAGAAAACATGGTAAGGAAACCGACATGTCCTAGAATCAAAAATAAAGACATGTGTCGTCCACCAATACGCACGGGGCCGCGTGGTAATTCACTCTTCTATAGAACAGACCTAAGTCCCAGCAGTGGGAACATTACAAGGCTAATTATGCTAGAGATAAATAAATGCTAAATTTCAAGGTCTCTACACAGAAACGGGTGTAAGTCAATTTTTTTTTTTAAACTAGGCACTAGTAACAACTATACAAAGGCGGACTTAATGCCTTAGGCATTTTCTACCAGTCGACCTTAGGGTGGTGTAGCTTAAAGGTAAACAAACAAACAGAAAATTAAAACAAAAATAAATACATAATTATATTTTATATTTTGTTTGTCGTAGGACTTGCACACAACTTCATGGAACAGTTACTTGAATGGAGGCACTACGTTTGGCTTCTACCTGGATACCATGTGTTTGGTGTACCTCACTACTGTGATATTCGTCTTCCTCTTCCTCGACTTCGGTAAGTGTTTATAAGCATACTTATTTTGAAAGACTAGTGTGTGCGTATTCTGAGTTCCTTTCGATTTTGAAGATAGGTGGGTCACCAGCACACGAAATCAAAATCAGGTTTCAAATATATACCAAGTTTATCACATCATATAATATATGTAAGATAATTTATTGCCGTTTTAGGAATTGCAAAAATAAACAATTGTGTTGCTCTGAAAATGCAAAGTTTATTTTATAGTTACGCATACAATCATTATAGGTACTATTCTATTTAACACATATACTATACTATCTTACCTGAAAATGCAAAGAAACGACAATTAAAGTTATTATTTAAATTGTAATTCCATTTTTATGTAACAATCCAAAAATATTCATGTTGTCAACAAGCTTTCTTAATGATCTTTTATTTGACATTGATAGTTTCATTTTACCAGAACGTAAACTCCTTACAGAAAATAAGTAAAATTAAAGGAGGATTACATCCTTTACATATATAATAATATTCCACAACTACCACACAATGCCATCAAGTCCCAAGCTAAGCAGAGCTTGTGTTATGAGTACTAGACAACTGATAAATATATATTTCTAAATACATACCTACATATTATAGATAAATTACACCCAGACACAGAACAAATGATTATGCTCATCACACAAACATTTGTCCTGGGTGGGAATCGAACCCACGACCTCCGGCATGGCAGTCAGGGTCACTAACCGCTGTGGACGCTGGAGGGGTGACTCTGGTCACTTGTTGACTCCACTGTACCTTCACTTCTCAAGTCTCCAGAGCTAGTCCCACTCTTAAAAAAAGTTCAGTTCGAATCAGCCTAGAGATCGTGTACACCTCACTGTATGTCATACAATCTGGCAAGTTCTTATTCTCAAAAGTTATTTAACTGATTTTAATGAAACTGTCTTAGGCCAGGGTACCTAGGTCTAAACAGTTAGTTGCGAACATTTAGGAAAAAATACTTTAGTAAAGAATTTACCAAGAATAAGGCCTAACCAGTTTGTATGAAATACCGTGGGTTGTAAACGCTTTAAATGGTATAGAAGAAAGAGCCCCAAGTGACTTTATGGTAACGTTAGAAAAACCCTCCTATTACTTAGCATATTATAATAGTGAACATTAAATTACTGTAAAATATGTCTCGGGACACTAAGCCTGGCCGCACACGAGCCACACGCGACAGCCACAAATGTGGCCAGGTACTTGAAGCTAGAAGCGGCTGCAAAACTAGCCGACGCCGACGCGCACGACGTCCATTTTGAGCTCGGCGGTAGCCACTTGAGGTCAGTGGCGGCTTTTTTAACCCATGATTGACGGGATTAAATGATAGCATATAGCTTTGTCCTCATTCATAATACGATGAGATCATAGGGCTGCTAGTCGATGTTTTGTGTTGGCATAAAAATAGTAGTCGGAGCCTCAGGAAGCGAGCAGTGACAATTTGAAATGTGTGGCGACCACTGTCATCATCGTGTGCAGCGTATCAATTCATATCAAATGCATGAAAACTATCTATAGGAAAGAGATCGGTGGCAGCGTTTTGTAGTTGTGATCTGTGGCCCGTGTGCGGTCAGTCTTAAAGTTGTGCTAAGGTAGAAGTAGTTCACACGTCCTTCGTTTAACTTGGGTTACATTAACCGAAGGAGGTGTGTAGGGCCAGTGTTAAGTGAACGGCTTTTAGGGTAGCTAATGTAATTTTACCCTCAGCAATACCTGTAAAATGGTTTTGTGAATGATTCATAATAATAATATTTCACAACTATCACACAACGAAATCTAGTCCCAAGCTAAGTAGAGCTTGTGTTATGGGTACTAGATAACTGATAAACATACTTATATATTTCTAAATACATACATAATATAGATAAATCACACCCAGACACAGAACAATGACCATGCTCATCACACAGACGTTTGTCCTGGGTGGGAATCGAACCCACGACCTCTGACATAGCAGTGAGGGCCACTGACCAACAAGCCTGTCAAATATAAATTTACATTTCACTTAAATTACAACAACATTTAAAACCAAGATAAGTATACTAATCTTCACACTTAGACAATCGGGCTTACAATAATAGTAATAATATTCAAATATAACAAACAATATATCCCTTGATACACAGCATTCTTGGTTTGTATTCTCATTTTAGTTAGGACTCATACATAGCACAAGTTTTGCTTAGTTTGGAACTAGATGACGTTGTGTGAAAGATGTGGAATATTATTGTTATATTATATTACTAGACGGCTTCGCCCGCGTGGAAATTGGTTAGTCTACATACTTAAACCTAAGACCCCCGTTTTGCCTCCTTAGGGGTGGAGTTACTTAAAATCGGTTCTTAGCGGATGTTTACTTCCTATAGGGAACCTACCTGCCACATTTTAGGTTTGTAGATGTAATAGTTTGAGATTTTGTAATTAATTAGCGAGTGGTTTTTCGCTTTTTTATAAATATACTAGCTTTTGCCCGCGCGGCTTCGCTACTGCTCTGCCCTACTCTGCCCTACTCTGCCCTACTCTGCCCTACTCTGCCCTACTCTACCCTACTCTACCCTACTCTACCCTATTCTACCCTACTCTACCCTACTCTACCCTACTCCAAACTACTCCTCCACCCTACTCCCTACTCTACCCTACACTACCCTAAACTACCGTAATTTTATTTTTGTTATATTTAAGAACCTTGTCCTCACAATAACAATCACAGCAAAAAAAAAATTTGCGAAATCGGTCCAGGCGTTGTTGAGTTATGCGCTTACCAACACATTTTGCGATTCAGATTATTTATTAGCAATAAACATGTTTAAGCAGAGCATATACGTATGTGTGTCAGGCGACGCGATCCCGGTGGGCAGCGTGGGGCTGGCGGTGACGCAGAGCAACACGCTGACGGTGATGTTGCAACACGGCGCGCGCATGCTGGTCGAGTTCATCGCGCAGCTCACCAGCGTCGAGCGCATCCTGCAGTACACGCGCATCGACACCGAGCTGGACCTGTTCGAAGGAAGTCAGTCACCTCCTACTTTTCACGCACTTTATTTATTATTATTTATTACTAGCTACTGTTGCTGGCTTCATCCGCCTGACAGTAGAAAACTTATTCCTAGGGAACACTCCTGGGTTAAAAATTATCCTGTCATATATCCATAAGTCCATACATACATATAAACATTCATACATCGATACATCGATGGTACATCGATATATCAAAACATCGATTACTCGATTTATCGATACATCCATGGTCGTATCAGATTGCCTTCATGAGTGCACCGTATGCGCAACGCACCGACTCGTCGACTATAATATCTTTTGCGCCAAACCAAAATTCTGCCCGGAGGACAAGGTGGAGCACACAGTCGAGGTGCTTATTCGGCTGCTTGGGCTTAGCATCGCCATGCCCTCGTGGGGGCGGTCGGCGGCGGAGACCTCTCGCGCCGGGCCTTGGCTGAGGCCATGGTCCGGACCGAGGAGGAGACGCAGGTGGTCGTCTCCTTCTGAGAAGCAGTAATGCTAGCATCAGGCAACGGCGCCCTCGCCGCCGTCGCCGGGATTCCGATCCCGATTTCCGGCCACCGTAGACGCGGGCACGCGGACGGCGAGCCATGGTTAGCTCGCTGTCCGACCATCCGGTAACTGTCCGGACCGAGCCCAAGACGTCGATGGCACGCACTGTTCCTTGTTGTTAAGTTGTCAGCAACAGGAGGGGCCCAGCTGGGTCGAAGCCTACTGAGGCCAGGGTTATCCAAAAGGAAGCTCGAGCCCCGGTATAAAGAGGCTTGAAGTAACGGGATGGGTTTTTAAATAAATTAATCGCCTTCTTGCCCTTTCCCTATGAGATTTGGAGACGATGTAACAAGAATTAAATTTCTTCTGTTCTCTTCTATTAGCCGTTACGTTATGGGCGGAGCACCGCCTTGCTCTCGTGGGGGCGATCGGCAGCGGAGACCTCTCGCGCCGGGCCTTGGTTCAGCCCACGGTCCGGAGCGAGGAGGAGTGGCAGGCGGTCGCCTCCTTCTGCGAAGCAGTAATGATAGCAAAGGAGGAGGCCGACCGCATCAGGCAACGGCGCCCTCGCCGCCAGGATTCCAATCCCGATTTCCAGTCACAGTAGACGCGGGCTCGCGGACGGCGAGCCATGGGTAGCTCGCTGTCCGTTCGTCCGGTAACAGTCCGGGCCGAGCCAAGACGTCGACGGCGCGCACTGTTCCCGCGCGCCTCAAGGAGTTGTCAGCAACAGGAGGGGCCCAGCTGCGTCGAAGCCTACTGGGGCCGGGGTTATCTGAAAGGAAACTAAGGAAAGGTTATCTGAAAGGAAACCCAGTATGAAGGCTAGAAGGAACGAGGCTTTTTTTTGTCGATGGGGAAAATCATCTTATGACAAAACCCGCTCTTGGGTGGAGCAGGAGATAGTGTCAGACTTTTACTGACTAAAAACCCCGCGCCGTTCCTTCTAGCCTTCATACCGGAGCACGAGCTCCCTTTCGGACAACCCTGTCCTCAGTAGGCTTCGACCCAGCTGGGCCCCTCCTGCTGCTGACAAGTCCTTGAGGCGCGCGGGAACAGTGCGCGACGTCGACGTCTTGGGCTCGGTCCATTACCGGACGATCGGACAGCGAGCTACCCATGGCTCGCCGTCCGCGAGCCCGCGTCTACGGTGGCCGGAAATCGGGATCGGAATCCCGGCGGCGGCGGCGAGGGCGCCGTTGCTTGATGCGGTCAGCCTCCTCCTTTGCTAGCATTACTACTTCGCAGAAGGAGGCGACCGCCTGCCATTCTTCCTCGCTCCGGACCATGGCCTCAACCAGAGCCCGGCGCGAGAGGTCTCCGCCGCCGATCGCCCCCACGAGGGCACGGCGATGCAGAAGGAACGGGGTGGGGTTTTTAGCCAGTAACAGTCTGACACTATCTCCCGCTCCACCCAAGAGCAGGTTTTGTCATAAGATGATTTTCCCCATCTACAAAAAAAAGCCGTTACGTTATCGATGAAACTTCCTTTTCATTTTTCAAGGCATTTCTCACACAATTCTATTCATATTTTTTATTTAACATTCCTTTCTCTCTGCATCCATCAATATACAGAGATGAATAACTCTTTTAGTCACAATCTTTAAAATCTCCTTATTACCTGCCCATAGCAAGACAAATGATTCCCTTCTAACTTTTCTGTTACTGGCGCTACTTTTAAAAACTTATATGCAGGTCAGGTATTCTTCACTTTCACCCATCCATATTAAACATTCACATACGGTATAAAATGTATGATTAAGACTGTTGTCTCTAATATTCGTTTCGTTTATTTTCAGAGGTTCCCATGCCGCCTAATTGGCCGTCTCAAGGTAGAATTGAGTTCCAAAACGTTTCTCTACGATACGCACCGAACGAGGCTCCAGTGCTTAAGAACTTGAACATTATAGTCGAAAGTGGACACAAAGTATGTAGTTCACACTTGGTTATCAAATATGCAAAACTTCAATACTAGTAATATTGTACGATACCTACTTGTTCGTTCGTTCAGGTCGGGATCGTGGGGCGGACGGGTGCCGGCAAATCTTCTTTAATATCAGCTTTATTCAGATTCGCCTACCTCGACGGAACCATATCGATTGACGGACTCGATGCTTCCATGATTTCGAGACAGGTACGAATTTCACGGTTACGGTATTACTATGCGAGTCCCTGTAAGCGGCCATTATTTTCTAACTTATGGTTATTTTCAGGGATTGCGATCTAAGATCTCAATAATCCCTCAAGAGCCTATCCTCTTCTCTGCAACAATTCGATACAACCTGGATCCTTTCAACATCTACAGTGATGATGAACTCTGGAGGGCTCTTGAACAGGTAACAATCTAACAATTAAACTTGTCTGTGTTTCGTTATTGATTTATTGCGGTTTTTATAACTTTTGAATATTACAGGTTGACTTGAAGTCGGCGATTACTTCGTTGGATTTCAAGGTAACAGAGGGAGGCTCTAATTTCTCAGTGGGGCAGCGACAGTTGATGTGCTTGGCGCGCGCCGTACTGAGATCCAATCAGATATTAATTATGGACGAAGCTACGGCGAACGTAGATCCTCAGTGAGTATTTGGAGAATTACATGCATAGTTAACGAGAGTGCGGCAGAGATTGACGTCGGGGTTTGTTGCAGGACGGACAACTTCATCCAGGAGACGATACGGCGTCAGTTCGTGTCGTGCACCGTGCTGACGATAGCTCACAGACTCAACACTATCATGGACTCGGACCGGGTGCTGGTGATGAGCAGCGGCGAGGTGGCGGAGTACGACCACCCCTACGTGCTGCTGTCCGACCCCAACAGCGCCTTCTCCGCCATGGTGCGCGAGACTGGCGAGAAGAACAGCTCCAACCTCTTCCAAATTGCCAAGGACGCTTACTTCCAAAGCAACCTGAAAGAAAACTTGAGATAAACAAATGCACCCCCAGTGAGACTACACTTACTGTTAGGATAAACTTGTATATATTTATTAATAGTTAGTTAAGTTAGAGGCGAACATTACAGGAAGTTCCTAGGCTAGTAAAAGTATTGTTACCATTTAGAAGTAAACGTCAAATAAATAAATTATGAACCACATTGCTTTACTGTTTTGAATTATACCTTGTCATATTTGGAACCGGTCAACAAGCAGGTCTCAGTGGCTGGATTTCCGGCACCGATACAGTTTATAAGCTAACGCTATTGCTATAAGCAGTAGGATTAGCACAAATCCTTGATACTTGTGGTCATCGTAGAACACTTCCCAACTGGTGTCCGTGCAGCCGGAGCAGCAACCCATCTTACACTATGGCTACTATGCATCATAATTCTTGCCAATTTAGCTTGCTTCTTGTTTCTTGTGTTTCTTTCATGTTAAGATATTTTGCGGGACTTCATAATTTTTGTGTAACATTTGACAAACTTGTCATGTAAGGTCCTCAAATTGACACGCATTTTTTTTCCAGGTATGGTCTAACTCTTTTTATCTGTACCTACATAAAAAGGATGCATGATTCTTCTTAACACGTTTTAAGATTTAAAAACTCTTTATATCGAAGCTCCCACTGACTGCACAGGCTTCGTGAATTTATCAGGTAACCAGGTGCCAATACGTACATTCCTCCTCGTACACATTACTTCTATCAAGCATGGATGTATTCATTGGTGATTATACCAAGCTGCACATAACCACGCGGTAAGATAGATTCGAGTATCAGCAAATCGTAACTGGTAATGTAGGAAATAGATGGACGTTATGTACTGGGATCATTTAAATCGTTAGTTTAGGGCATTTTCTGTATAACTCTCATTAATTTGCTGAGCTGTCTGTATCATTTTAACCGACTACAAAATGAATTAGATTATTATTATTAAGTTACCTTTTTATTTTATTTATATTTTTTAGTCTTGCATGTCTACTCTTCAATTGCATAGAAATGACAAGTGGAAGTGCGGAGTCATCTAATACAAGCATTTCATTGCTTAAGGTGGTGCATCATGACTCACATTTTCACTGTTTTTCATACAACCGCTCATAACTGATTACGACGTTATTACACATTTTTCATTAGATATTTTGGAAACACAGTATCTTGTGGATATTATCTAGGTTTCTAAAGAAACCAATTTCTAAATTTGTGTAAAACTAATCCAGTAAAAACCTCTGAAAATGTCCTATTTTGTATGAACTTTGACTCTTCATAATTTGCCTAAAAATTAAAAAAGTCAAAAAAGTAATCCTCTAGAGACCTTGCAAATTTTATTAAGATTCTAAATGACGACAACTTTTTCCAAAAACTTTTAAGGGTTTAAAAAAAACAGCTATTTCCTGGAGCAAGTTTTGTGAAATTTTCGAGTAAATCTCGGAATTACCGAATACTAACAGAGTTTCCAGGCGTTATCTCTCTTTTTTGCGTTGCCTTTTTGTCAAACATCGCGTTGGATTGCATTAAATGAAGTAACAAGCTTTTAAACCATTTTCGATGTTTACGATAAGCGAGTGGAGAAGGACCCTCTTAAAAGGTGATTTCTAATAATTTGTATCAAAATGCCCATTGTAATTAAAATAAACATTTTAATTAATTTAATTATTTTAGTTTATTTTAGCCAAAGAAGAGAGAATTCGTATTTTGGAAAATTTTTGGCCCTTTTTTATTTTATTAAAATATGTCCTTACACTCCAAAATTTTATCCTAAATAGCGACACCGTTAAATGGTGTTATAACTGTTTTTTTTTTTCATTCATGACTTCAATTTTTTTTTCAAAAACCCTATATTGCAGTTAGTTTAATTTTTCATCAATGTTGGACCCGAGATTCCTTTGGATATTTTTGCTATTCCTCAGAGGATTTGGACGTCAACGCCAAAGTGGAAAAAATCGCCCTAGTATAAAAAATCTGATTTAATTTTCCGGTTGGTATTTGTTTTTAGAATAAAATTTTTTGATTTCTACAATTTGCAGTACTGAAGAAAGTTAAAAACAATAGATTGTATTAAAAACATTAAAACAAGATACAGAGATATGACATAGGTACATAATTAATAGTTATTTATAAAGCAAAGGCTTAGTACTATGTCTTCACCAGACTTGCCATGAATCTAGCCGCAGTGTGAATAAGAGCGATTTTGTACGCTCTCATAAAAACTCTCCGCAGTATTCAACGCAATGCAACGCTTAACCACGTGTATAGAACAAAGGAGAAATAGTAAGGAGTAACACAAGACAAAATGTGAGGCGTACTTATTATAGACTTGAGATCTAGAAAATATCATTAAACATTACTCCAAGGCAGTTTACCTATTACTGTTACTGTAGCATAGCATAGTCGGTCTCTAGGAGAGGGAATGACGAAATGCGGGCCCAGCGCCGGTTGGTGGATTATTGATTCTAAGACATGCTGGTATCCTCACGATGTTTTCCTTCACCGTTGTGAGAGCAGTGGTAATGAAATAAATTACACAAAATAAAGCGCCTGGCTGGGTATGAACCCGTGACCTACAGCTCGTAAATCGGGGCCATTACCACTCATCACCTATTACTATACCTACTTAGAAAAAATATTAGACAAGTAAGACCTTTCTAGGAAGGAAGTGAAAAGGAAGTGTCTGAGAATTGTGTAACTCCTCCAAACCGCACTGGGCCACGGAATCCACGTTATGGCTTACGGCCCATTTCCTCTTGTAAAGAAGAGGCCTGAGTCCCAGCAGCAGGAATATTGTAAAGCTGATTGTGCTATAGAGCCGAACACTCTCAAAATGGGGAAGGATAACAACGTGACAAACGGTACGTTTTAGAAACAATATTTTAAAGACATAATGACATCCATCAACCCACACTGGACCCACGCAGTGGATTACGGCCCAATTCCTCTCCTAGACAATGGGAATATTATAATGGCTGATATTATGCTAGGTAACCGAATAAAGCGGGTCAATATTTTTTTTACTGGGGCCAGGTTTAGTTTCGAAAGAGTAGCTCGAGCCCCGGTATGAAGGCTAGAAGGAACGGGGTTTGTTTTTTAGTCAGTAAGAGTCTGACACTATCTCCCGCTCCACCCAAGAGCGGGGGTTGTCATTGGATGATTTTCCCCACCATAAAAAAAGGTCAATAAAAATTTTGTACAAGGGGACAGTCAACAAAATTCTGTTGAAGGTTTTTTTACCCGACGACGGCAAAGCCAAGGACGAGTTATGATTTTAGTGTAATCTTAGTAACTATGTATATTCGACTATAACGATTAAATTACTATACTAATTTTGACGAATGAGGTCGGTGCCGATTGACAGACAGGGCATATCTACACTAATATTATAAAGAGGGAAAGTATTTGTGTGTGTATGTTTGTAATAAATAAACTCAAAAATGACTGCGCCGATTTCAAAAATTCCTTAAAAATTTTTTTTTTCAAAGCTTCAGTTACCTTGAGTAACATAGGCTATATTTATTGCCCGTGCAAAGCCGGGACGGGCCGCTAGTGAATTTATAAAAATAAAACCACTATGGTGGAAGTTATATCCAAAAACATAATATCAATAAAAAAAATCTGCTGCCTGTTCTGAATGAAAGAGGAAAAAAAGAGAGTTCATTAAATACTGTACATATAGTGTAATAGAAAAATATACAGAGTTTCAGAAAAAAACTACTAACTAAACTATAGTTTTTATCGCGCTTTTCCTGTAGCTAGTCGGGCTTTAGTTTAAACTTTGCGTTACTTATTCAGTTTGTTTCAAAAGGTATTTGTGATACTTCCATAATATTTAGCGGATTAAATGAAGTTCATGATTTAAAGTTAAGTCGTTATAATCATTTCAGAGAGAGTCGTCACATCGATTCATCCTGTGCGGCTCTGATTCTGTAGATTTCACCAGAGTCCATATTTCAGGAAGCCTTTCAGTGCTGGGTCTTTCAATCTTCGATGTCTGGATTTTTAGAAATGATAAACTCATGGTTTCAACATTAGCAACGGCGACGGGGTCTGGGACCACATGAACTTGCTGACCTAGCAGACCTACCACCCTGGCACCGGTACAGCGACACCGACAGATACATGATGATGATGAGCAGCGCAATAGTCGCAAACAGTAAATAAGGACTGCCGGCAAAGAGAGAGCGGGTACAGCAAGGATTCGGCCCGTCGCAGCATCCCATCGTCGTGAATCAACAAGAGTATAGGTTAATCCAAATATATGCCATTTTATTTCATGTTTAGTTTTGCGTAAAACTGTTTTATTTACAAATATTTAGGTTGTTTTCATTGTGTCATTGTGATTTACTTGCATGACATTTTGAGTAATGTTATACAGAATATAAATAGAGCATAGACTTCTTAGGTAGAATTTATTATTGGTGTTTCTTCCACAAAAGTGATTAATTAAGAGTTGAAGTTGAAGTCAATTTATTAGAACGTGATTGTTACCTCTTCCAACAGTTCGCAGCTGTAATACTCGTCGAGTTGGAACACTGTTGCGTGGGAAAACGAATCCGTGCTAATATTGTAAATTAAGACTAGTAGGTACCAAAGGCAAACTATTGCAATGATACCCTTTTTTCTTTTCGCCAGAAATTAAACCTAGCTTATATATTAGAGGCCAATATAGCAAAAAGAGCCAGATTTCTAAACCGTAACCAAATGAAGATAGGTATAGAAGTATTTCTTGTATATTTTTGTCTGGAATTACCTATTTTCGTTCTAATGAAAATGAAATATAATACGTCATATTTTGAGGTTTCCATTGATAAGCGATACGAGTTAGTGGTCTGATAGTAATTGACACTATTTAATGCGTATTTGTGTATCTATATTTAACACTGGGAAGCTTAAAATATCAGACATACTGTATTTTTTTTAAAGAAAAATAACGCCTCAGAACAAACTATAGCAATATACTAAATGGTCTCGAACTTCGTTTGGTTATGGTTGATAGACATAATTCTTTTTGCTATTGATTTATTATACAGTCCTTTAAGATATCGCCTAGGTTTCACTTTTGCCAAAAAGAAAAAAAATACATGCCAAAAATGTACAGTGCGTTTCACTTAAGACGTTCCTTTGTCGTAATGTTGGCTCCCCTGTCTGTCTACACAAAAAAGAAGGGAAAAAAGGAAAAGTTGCCTACTCTACCAAAATTGTTCCCCAAAATTCGAAACGAAATCGATTTTAACGGTAGTTACAACACTTTTTGGAGAATTATGAAGAAAATGGTATTTTATTTAAAAAAGCAGGTCTAAAAGAAATTTGTTAATAGAGAGGTACGATATTATAGCGTGGCGTTTTCGGTATTTAAAAGAATTGCAGGACAATCGGAATAGAGTCCAGCGTCCTATACTTTATTCAAAGCTAGTTTAAAAAAAAGGCAATTGCTAAAGTAAGGAAGTATCAGTTAATCTCCCTAATATTTAGTAATTTAATTGATAAAAATATTGCAACACTGTTTTTCCGTACTAACCAACATTACGGCAAAGGAACTTCTTAAGTGAAACGCACTGTATGGAAAAAGTTTTATTCTCCTTTGCAGTTACTACAGCGTCATGGGGATCTATTGGATTGTGAAGATTAGGTTCTAAAATGAAACAAAAATTTTATGACAAGTTTCCATTTTAGTGGGTAGGAGAGTGAGTAAGAATTTTCAAAAAGGTAAAAATGTCACCTCGAATTACTCGGGCGCGATTGATATTTTTAATTTATTTTGAAGGTAATCCTAACAGGATTACGTAAAATCTATAATCCGACGGTTTTCATGGGGCAATATAGCTACTACCATCGATTGGTGTAAAATTTTCAAGGTTCCTAACAAAATCTATATCTTGGCAAACAGTGTTAAAAAAAATTCACTTATTAACAAAATATTAAAGGAACCTTATAACCTAACTTTATGACTAGCCCAATCACTTATGCCATGCTCAAATTTCAGATTATTGATACAATACACTTTTAATGTATTTAACTTACCTTTGTACTAGCCAAGTTGCAACCGTTACGCTTGCGCCGAACGCCTCGAGTTGGCCACTCCCACGATTTTTGTTATGACCACGTGACTGAGCGGTGTTTGGTTGTTTGGGTGGTGTGTGTATGGTACAGGTGTAGGTACTCACTGGCTAGTGGTGACTAAATAAAAGTCCTTGCTGAACTTCCAGGTATATTCCTCACACACCACACTACAACACAGTTTTATAGAAGGCGCAAAAGCTAGGCACTAACAAATAAAAACAGCGATGAGTATGCAGTAGGAGAACAGAATTCTTGCGATTAGAGTGATAAGTTAGCGCGGGTAGACTGTTCACAAATTATATTACCGGCGCGAGCGCACGTAGGTCTAGCGGGCAGCATAGATCGTGACTGGTGAGAAACGATATAACTTGAATGGTGCAACTCGGCGGTAGAAGAAAATAAGTCGCCGGCGCGTCATCGACAGTGCGCGTGTCCAATGCATCGCGTCAATGTGTATGTTACAGTTAGTGTTAGTGAATATGTGTGTTGTGAACTTGGAAATACATATAAATATTATGAATGTATAAATAGATATAATAGATGTAGGCGAGTATATATTTATAGTGTACATGTATAGAGTATACAGTCTATGTGAGTCACCCGCAGGTGAAATGACGTCATTTCCGTACATTTGAAGTTTTCTACTTCTTCTTCTTTTCGTGTCGATGCTCTCAAACTATACTTTTTCTGCCCAATATTTGGCAACCTGTACGGCTCTATTGTTGCCCTCATATAGATCCTGAAAACTGCAGGTGGTAATGCAGGATGGGCAGCATAGTTTTCTACTAGCGTTAACAATCGCAGATTATCAACTTGGCTAGAGGTACTTGTTCTTAATCTGACGCGCTCGAGTTTTTCCGAGATTCAATTTTTTTTTTTTACTAATTTGCCAGGTTCATATGTGGTACGGGGAACATTACAGGGTGCAAGGTTTCTTGAGGACGCGCTCGAGTCTGGTGCAAAATCACCATCTCGCCACCCTTACTATTTACTCTATCATGGGCAAACTGCTGTATTAAATTGCAATATTTTCATAGGCTGGATCAATAAAGCAGATGATAGACAATAACCTTGTGAAATTGTTTGTCATCTTTTTAAACCGTACCATTTTTTAGATGGGAATTCATCTAATGACTTCTCTCGCTCTAAGTTGGGTGAGAGGGTGAGTGAAACTTCCACCGACTAAAACCACACACATGTCGTGTCTATGTAGGTTCTAAGAACATGAGTATCCCTTTCCCAGCCTTGCTGAAATCCAATTATATAATAATATATTCCACAACTATCACACAACGCCGTCTAGTCCCAAGCTAAGCAGAGCTTCTGTCATGGATACTAGACAACTGATAAATATACTTATATATTTCTAAATACATACATATTATAGAAAAATTACACCAAGACGCAGAACAAATGATTATGCTCATCACACAAACATTTGTCTTGGGTGAGAATCGAACCCACGACCTCCGGCGTAGAAGTTAGGACCACTAACCACTAGACCAACAGGCCAGTCAATTATTTGTAATATAACTGTAACTACTTATTACTAAACTAGTTTAAGCCATATTTAGCGTAGCCAGAGATAAGTTAGCTGATGCGGCACACTGTATCCTTAAACTTAGTCGGTGCAAACCACTCAAAAAAGATTAAGCAAGCGCTTGACTGGTAAAGAAAATGCCTCGTGGCAATAAGTGCTCTTATGTACCAGGATATGAACATGAAGTTTAATAAAAGAAAATAAAAAAGTCGTAGTCGTAGCGGCAAAGGAGTTTTGCTTATACGAAGTGAACACAAGGTAGAGTATACAGAACATTATACTCGGTGAATGGGTTCGAAGTTCGCTGCTGCGTAACTGAAGCAGGGAAAGTTAGATTGTATTTACAAAACAGTTTCAGGCGAGGAACGGCTGGCGCTTGAGGTTAAATACTTCCACCTGGTAACGTCGTACGAACTGCCATCCATTATATGTACCCACGTATAAAGTTAATCACGTCCTCGTTTCGCTACACTTTTTATGTATGATATGAAGTATAAATAGTGCTTGACTGCGATCCCACCTAATGGTAAGCAGTGATGCAATCGTTGATGAAATTTTATAATTTATTTCTGACTAGCTGCCACCCCCGGCTTCGCACGAGTTCTTAACTAGAAATAAATACAAAAACTTAACACATTATATACTAAAACTTTCCTCGAGAATCACTCTACCGAGTGGTGAAAACCGCTTGAAAATCGGTGCAGTAGTTTTTGAGTTTATCGCGAACAGACAGACAAACGCGACGGGGGACTTTGTTTTATAATTTGTATTGATTTGCTCGACTATGTTACAGTTCTGTTACCTGTCCGTTATTGCAAGGAATAGGTACTTAGTAATGAAAATCCCAATAAAAATATAAATAATATATAACACTTAACTAAAAAATAAAACTAAAATATACAAGTATGTTATGCCGACCCCAAACAAATGGGGATGACAGTAAGTACCTATATATGATGATGGAGGCTTAAGATATAATCACTTCGTCATTAAAATAATTATATCTTAAGCTTCTTTGTTGTCACTATCATACTTTGTTTTGGCGACTTCGTATAGGATCTTGGACATACTGTCACCGGTTTCTTTAACCATGGACGAGAATTTGCTATTCGGGTTACTCAGTAAGATGTGTGGGTGGTCAAACTCGGCGGCTTCGCCCTGGTCCATCACTAGCACTCGATCTGAGTCCATTATGGTATTCAGTCGATGCGCGATGGTAAGCACTGTACACGACGCAAACTGGCGGCGGATCGTGGTTTGGATCAAAGCGTCCGTTCTGTAATGGAGAAATGTTTTATTAATATTCACAAATATTTCTAACAGTAGTTAAGAACCAAAGCTGGAATGCGCGGGTAAACATACGTAATAGCTTTGATAACACTTACAAGGTTTTATAATAAAAATTATTGCCAGTCATAAAATGACTGGAGCAACAATAATTAAACTAACTCGTATGTATCTTGCAGTTTAGGTACATATAATAATAATATAATATCTTACAAACTACATTAGCAAAGTTGTTTTACAAACAAGCCAGCCTATTTGTTTAGACATTATGTCTATATATACAGGTAGGTAACATAAAAGATCTGCGATCTTATCATTTTATGACACTAGCTGCTCCCAGCGGCTTCGCCCGCGTGATAGCAGAAAATTATCCCAAGGGAACATACTTCCGGGATAAAAAGTATCCTATGTCCTATTCCTGGACATGGTCTATCCGTGTACCAAGTTTCATCAAAATCGGTTTTGCCATTTAGGCGTGAAGAAATAAACAAACAAACTCACTTTTAGTTTTATAATATTAGTAAGGAAAGGATTAAAACAGAATTTCCTTTATAAACTTACTGAGGATCAACGTTGGCGGTGGCTTCGTCCATTATGAGAATTTTGTTCGATCGTAGGATGGCGCGCGCCAAGCATACCAGCTGACGTTGTCCCATGGAAAAGTTGCTGCCGCCTTCTGATACTTTGTAATCCAGGGCCGGAATACCCTCTTTGAGTTCCACCTTGAATGATAAATTCGTTTAGTAATTAATTTAGTTCGCAGGTGCCGAGTTTCTGTTCAAGATATAATTTAACTAGCTTTTACCTGCGGCTTCCGCCGCTTTTAATAATATACTTTTTTCTCAATTAAAAAAAAACAGCCTATGTCCGTCTCCAGGGTCCCAACTATCTTTGTACCAAAATTCATCAAAATCGGTTTGGCTTCGTTAGCAGAAAATTATCCCAAGGGAACATACGTCATATTCCAGGACATGGTCTATTCGTGTACTAAGTTTAATCAAAATCGGTTTTGCCATTTAGGAGTGAGGACGTAACACACAAACAAACAAACTCACTTTCGCTTTTATAATATTAGTAAGGATTAGTAAGTATTAATCATACCTGTTCCAGCGCCCTCCAAATGTCATCGTCACAATAGTCATCAAATGGATCTAAATTGTATCGGAGTGTAGCCGAGAACAAGACTGGCTCTTGCGGAATTATTGAAATTTTTGATCGCAGAAGCTGGGAACATAAAAAGTTATCGCTGCATTAATGGACCAAATGAAAAAATTACTTACCTATGTACCTCCTGAACTTGATAATGGTTCTTGTACAAAATTTCTGATGCTGCATATTTTAAAATTCCATTAATAGATATATTGTAGTTGATGGAGCTTTTGTCAATTAATGAAGCGTTTCTCAATATTGTTTAGCGAAGCCATAATATTATAACAAAGATCTTTGATTTTTTTGTATAAAATTATGTTAGTTACTGTACCTTCTTGGCTATTCCTTTTGTATCCAGTCCGTCGATGTTGATGCTGCCTGTTATGTCAGTGAGCCGAAACAGGGCAGCTATAAGTGACGATTTACCAGCACCAGTCCTACCGACGACACCAACCTAAAAAAGAATAATATAAATAATTTGTTTACATGTAAATATGGACAGATGATAAGGACAGATAATAAGTAGCCAAGGACATAGGCTTGGGGTTCAAGCTTACCCTGTACCAAATTTCATCGCTGTCGGCTCAGCAGTTTATCCGCGAAAGCGTAACAGACAGACAGACAAAGTTGCTTTCACATTTATAATATTAAGTATGGATGTAAAATGTCTGGAATAAGGGTACCTGGGTACGTATATTTAAATGAAATGATAAAGAACATAATATTAGCATAGCATAGTCGGCCTTATAATGTTCCCACTTTTGGGACTCAGGCTTCCTCTCTAGGAGAGGGAAGAATAAGAATAAGAATAATGTTTATTGTTCATAAATGAAGAATACATTAAAACTATTACATTATCATTAATATTGTCTGTAACAGATCAGGAATTTCAATCAATCAATCAATCTTTATTTGTGAACAATGAAATTACAATAAAGGTCTTATATAAACATTTTTTATGATACGGGGGGGGGGAGGGCACAATAATGGTAAAATTAACATTAAGTTGAGCTGAAGAACATAAAATTGTGTAGTGTTTACCTTCCATCCGTTTTTAATTTCAAAGTTCAAATTCTTTAAAACTGGTGGGTCGTCGGCTGCATACTTGAGGTATACATTGGAGAACACTATGTTGCCGGCGGTGGGCCACTCTTTTGCTGGTTGTATCGCTGGAAATCAAAAATTATATTTAACACCGGTTACAGATTCAATAGGAATGTCTATTTATTTATTTAAGGTTCATGCACAAGTGGTACATAGGCGGACTTAATGTAACAAGGCATTTTCTACCAGCCAACCTTTTGATAAAAAGACAACACTGTCTGTGGTAGGTATGCACAATAAATAAATAATAGATATTTCAAATAGAATAAAATATCTTTAAATTAAGGAATATTGCTTAGGTATATCACAATACCTACATAATAGTAACATACAATATTAAAGTAAGTTCGATTGTCAAAGTTTTGAAAACCCAGTTGTGGGTCGCCAATGTACATCAACTGTACTTTTACAAACTGTGTGTATAAATTGTTTGCGTACAATAAAGAATAAAGGATTTACCTTAGTTCTAAATTTTTTTCTCATTTAAGTGAAATTTAAATTTCTTTATGAGCAATAAAATATTTAACCAGATATTACAAGTTATTTCATAAAACCGATTACTAGAAAAGGTAATATTCTTACATCCTTGCTCCATAAACTCCTCCGTGGGTAACCTGGTGTACTCCAGAATCCTCTCGACAGCCGTCATTTGTCCAAGGAAGTCAGCAGTAAACCTCGCGGCCATTTGCAACATCATTGTCAGTATCATCGACTGACTGACCGCCAGGCCCACGCTACCCACCGGGATTAACTCGTCTGGACAAAAGAAAAACAGATAGTTTATACGAAGCTAACAAAGTAGACATAACAGTAGAGCTTGGGTTTATGCGAATATTACATACATAATATTAAAGTCTGTCTAAAAAGTCAAACGACTTGGGAATTTTGTACAATATTTAATCATTTAAAAAATACTTATATTCGAGATTCTTTATAAGGTTCTTCTATTAGTTGAAAATGATTAAAATCTCTTAATTAACTTTAATTATTGAACCAGTGTTGACTACATTAGATTTTATAATAACCCACCCAAGTCGTTTAACTTAGACAGACTAAGTCCTTACGAATAAAAATAGCTGTTTTTAAAACGGGTCAGTTTGAACTGTAATAGGTTATTACATAAGTAAAACTACCTTTTAATTAAACATGTCATTGAGATCGTTAAAATTATATCTACAATATGAAATAAAAAAGTAAAAATTTTCGGTACCATGTCCGGCGTCGGTGTCCGAGACACGTTGTATAAAATATTTACGAATTCAGAAAGTAATGTACAAAAATATTTGTTATAAATCTTAGATATCTTTTAACTCAGTATTTACAGCACGACGACAAGATACAAAACGCACTTTTTAACACAAGCTATATTAGTATATTACATAAAATCATAAATAACTATTTGTAAGAAATTCTAACAAGTATACTGACTACTACCTACGTTGTTAAAATGCAAATGAACTTCGTGTATTTAGCGCGATTTGACGGAAATCTACCCTACATTCATATCGAACTTATAAAAAAATCCTGTCATGAAGTTGTACTTGTGTCTTTGTTACTGTAATAGGGTGACCAAACGGTTGCAAACCAACAACCCAACCAAGGTGACCTTGCTAGTTTCAAACCGTGTAGTCATCAATTGTAATATATATAATCTATGACCTTCAATGCCATTGGTTGGTAGGCGCATTTTCACAACTACCGAACGTGTTGGCGCGTGGTTTACATCTATGTAGCCGCAACACAAACAAAGTCAGCATGGTTGGAACTAGAGATGGGCGGTGGGTAAAAACCCATCGGGTGTTTACCGGGTAAATACCCAATTTAGATATAAGCCGGGTTTTTACCCGGTAAATACTCAAAAGCATGAATATATCCCTTTAACACTTTTTGGAACGTTTTATTTAATAAAGTTTAGTTGAAGTTTAGTTCGCTTAGAAAATTTTAACACATCAATGTTATAAGTTTGGCTATTTGCATATGTTTTAACGTTTCGACGCCTGATTATTGTTTTTGTTAAATGAAGTTTAACTGTAAGTTTTGCATAAATGTATTCCTTCAGCTGATTTTCACCTATATGTAATGTTTTTTTTTTTATTTTAAGTGTGTTACATGTTGTTTTTTTCTTTTCACTTAATTGGAATCAGATTTTTTTATTTGTTTGTAGAATGTTAGTTTGCTTTAAAATAAGGGGACAAGTCAGCATGTTTCTTAAATATTAATTTCAATCTTATATTGAAGTTAATATAGTATATTTTTAGTTAATAACAAAGATCTTCATTGTCACTAGTTTTGAGCATATACACGAGTTTGCCAGTTGTAATATAATATTTTATCTCTTTTTTTGCATGTTAATTTTAAATTTTTTATATTAGACAATTTTAATAATTATGATAGGTATATCAAATACAATGTATATTGTTCCTGATAAATAAATAAATAAATAAAATTGTGCCAATTCAGTTCTTCATCTCACACATTTAAGAGTTTGTTGAGTCACATTTAACTAATCTATATCATCAATAATTATTTGTTATGACATGCTGTGATTTTCAAATGGTTTTTTAATTAAATTACTATAAACAAATGTTAGTTCGAACGGTAGTTTTCAACCGTTTGGTCACTCCTTAAATGTTATGGGACGAGGTATTGTTGTTTTTGAAATCTTGTCAGTTCAATATTTGAATGAAATGGATTAGGATGTTCAGGGTTGTTTATAACATAAAACTTGTTAGAAATAATGTTTAGAAGGTATATCCATCACAGACTCTAAATAGAATGGGGCTTGTGCCGAAATGGGCTTTAGAGGGTGATAAAGCTTGTGTGAAGAAATCTTAAAGCTTGGTCTGATGAACTCGTTCTAGCTTTTTAACAGTAAGTAAAATGTAGGTACATAGTTGAAACTTGTTAAATAATTGAAACGTAATGCTTCGGTTTTCAAACCTTATATAAATAGTCAACATACAAATTAACATTATCTTTATTCTCTTACCATTATTCCAATTTTGTTGGAAGGTATATACCTATAGATATGAAATTTTTAAAGTTTCTAGAGAGAAATACTAAATCCACACGGACTAAGTCGTGAGCGGAGTGCTAGTGATTCAAAGTTATAGAGGTTTTATCATTAGAATGACGAAGTCTGACTTTTTTTAAACCAATAATTAAAGGGTACATACCAAAATCGCCAAGAATGAAGATCATCATCACAACGCCGAGGTAAACCAAGCAGAGAGCATCTAGATACAATCCGAAGGCAGTAGAACCACCGAGGAACGTGTAGAAAGCGCTAGTGTGAAGATTCTGTGACATGAAACCAAAACAATAGTTAAGGGGTGACCAGACAGTCGCAAACTAGTTTTCCAATCAAGGTGACCTGTATTGGGAGGATGGTTTTCAACCTTCTGTTCACCCCCTTAATTCACATTTTTTTGACTCATATGCAAATCAACGTCCCAACCAAGGTGATCCTGCTAGTTTCGATCAATGTAGACAGCAGTTGTAAACCATGACTTTCTACGTTCTTGTTTGGGAGGCGCATTTGCCCAACTACCGAACGTGTTGACGCGTGGTTTACACCCATGTAGCCGCAACACAAACCAAACAAATGAACCAAGGTCACCTTGGTCGGAACGCTAATTTGCAACCCCTCACCCCTTAATTCTCCAAAGCAGCCAACTACTCTTGAATGCGTTATAGAAGAATAAAGAAGAAAAATATATTCCACAACTATCACACAACGCCGTCTAGTCCCAAGCTAAGCAGAGCTTGTGTTATGGGTACTAGACAACTGATAAACATACTTATATATTTCTAAATATATACATGTTATAGATAAATTACACCCAGACACAGAACAAATGATTACGCTTATCACACAAACATTTGTCCTGGGTGGTGGTAACCCACGACCATAGCATAGCAGTCAGGGTCACTAACCACTACACCAACAGGCCAGTCAAAGTACCTACTTATACAAATAAAAAAAATGAACGACGAAAATCCTAATATTAAGCACTGTATGACATATTGTTATACCATGTTCCTCATTTAAAGTTACTTTGAGTGTTCTATGAGAACAAACTTTAAACCTCCAGCATTGATTACCTGTGCCTCATCGAAAGTCTTGAGAAGTCTACCCTGGGAGTCCGAACTTCTGATAGTGGAAAGTCCGGAAATAGTGGAGTTGATCATCCCGAATACAGGACTTTTAGCTGTGGAGGAAAATTAAAATGATAAAATAAGCTTTTGGCAGACTAACGAGTTGTAAGAGTCAAAATGGCGGGTGTAACTACCATAGCGAATTAAATTATACCAATTACCAAGAAAAAGTACCTAAAACGTACTATTTTGTACCTAGCTCTTAAAAATATTTACTTCCTTCAGAACGAAATTATTTCGAAATGAAGGTGCACCCGCCATATTGATCCATCACAATGTCGAGTGTTCTATAATAGTTTATTATTTCATCATTTGTCATTAAATAAAATTAAACCAAAAAATCGTGCCAAAAAAATACCTAAAGTAAAAAAAAACACTCACCTGATTGGAACCGTAAAAAAAAACTTTTTACAAATAAAAATTAAACCGACTTCAAAAAGCACAAAATAACTTTAATTTCGGAAGTCGGTGTTTCTATAATAGATACCTAATCTTGTCTCTTCGTTATTTAACACCGACTTCCGAAATTAAAGTTATTTTGTGCTTTTTGAAGTCGGTTTAAATTTTTTTTGTAAAAAGTTTTTTATTTTTCACTTTTTAGTTATGGTAGCACCACTAAAAAGTACCTACCCTTCAGCTAAACATAAATTACCTTATAGCCAGAGTGCATCTCATAACGATTCTTATAATCCCAAATACGGTAAATATTACATGAATTTACCCCCTCCCCCTTTCCCCTCCCCCTTTTCTTTGAGTCAGTCATCGACTACACGTATAAAAAAAGCAATTTTACTTGTTACGACAATTCTGCTATGATTCTATGAGGAGTTCTGTTCCATATCTTCGAAGTTCATGATCAGATCATAACAATATTTCTATGGGACCAACTTGGAAGCATAACCTTTCAATTAAAAAAAAAAATTTTCGATATCGGTCCACAATTGACCGAAATATCGGTGAACATACATACAAAGAAAAAAAAAACATACATTCAGCCGAACATAGAACCTCCTCCTTTTCGAAGTCGGTTAAAAATGGCGTCACATTCGACAACGGTGTCACAACAACAGGGTTAAGGGAGTCTGCATTATTTCAGTTACATAATTTCATGATAGTTTATCGTATAAAATTTTAAACAAGACAAGAGTTTTATTTCTCAGGTGCATTACCGCTAAATTTTGAAACGTCAGCTAAGCGAGTCCAATGACCTGTAGGTAGTAATCGGCGTTGCGTACTAACTACCTATTGGTCTTTAATGATCTGAGCTGACGTTTTCTTAAAGAAATAAATTCTGTACATGCGGAAATTAATACGAGTTTAAAAAAAGGTACTTTATTTTTTAATTTTATCGTTATAAATCGATAGTGTTCCATGTACCGGATCGACCCTCCATGGGATTAAAACGATCAAAATTTAGCGGTGTATAACAGTTTGTCTCTTCTTTATTTCAGGTACTTTTTAGATACAATTAATGATTAAGTATCTAATAAAATATTATAGAACACTCAACATAAATGGCGGGTGTACCTTAATTGCGAAATAATTTCGTTCTAAAGAAGGTACAGATTTAAGAGCTGGGTACAAGTAAGTACATTTTAGACACGGTAGCCGGTGGAGAAAAAGGTTAAACTAAGCCATTGAATTCTATACTTACTAGTTCCTTCCAATCGTTTTACAGCTTGAGCAGCATTGAGATACCATCTTAGGAGAAGAACGAAGATTACCATCAGAACAGAAGTTGGTATCAACGTCCATGGCAAAGCTATGGCGTTCAGCACCAGCACACTGGTCAACGACAGGTACATCTGAACAGTTTCCAAGATACTTCGGGGTAGAAGCTCATCCATTGCTCCCATATCCTTTGAGAATCTGTTCAGGACACGACCTGTGGATACAAACATGTGAAATAGTAACACAAGCTAAAGAAGATGGATTGTTATTATTTTATTATTGATAGTCTCGCGCTTGAAAGAAAGAAAGAAATCACGTTTATTTGGCACACAAGTACAGACAAAGAAATAACAATTATAGTTTAACTACTTAAACTTAAATAAATTAATATTGTGTGTCTCACGGCTGTGCCAAATAGTTCCAGTTCAGCATAATGACAGGCCACTATGTAACAGTTGCCTGACGCTGGTTTTCAACTAACCACTATCTCATGTGATGATAAGCGATGATGTGGTCTACCTAATGAACTAGCACGCTTGCCTAGAAGTATACGATTCAATCTACTTAAAGTATATCGCTTTTACTAAACAGCGATGCTACAAAAGGGTACCTAGAATAGTAATTTGAAGATGATGCCTTCTAGTGGGTAGTCGGAGTCGATTACTATGGCTTTTGCCATTGCAATTGCATTACATTAAAGACCAAATGGACGTAGCATTGGCTTTTGGCCAGCTGTAATTCCGAACACTTGGGGATCGAAATTCTCCCTTCTTTTAAAAACCTAATGACCAGTCATTGCAAAAACTGATTTTTAAAGATACGTATTCAGCTGTAGTTGTGTTCAGGTTTTGTAGTTATTTATTTATTTAACAGGTTCAAAATATATAAATCGCATTTAACCGTTCGTATGCCGTAATTAGAGACACAATGAAAAAACCATTGTGTCCCGCGTAGATCTGCGCTCCGGCATACAACGGGTTAAGGAAATATTATATAACACAGATAATATAACTAAACCTTTCATTCAGTCTTCTCGCAAAACGCAAGAAATTCAGTCAATATCTCCTTCCATTCATCAGCGAATAGATCTATAATTATTATAAAGGAGTGACCAGACGGTTGCAAACTAGGTTTTAACCAAGGTGACCTTGGTTTATGTGTTTGATTTGTGTTGCGGCTACATGAATGTAAACCACGCGCCAATACGTTCGGTGGTTGCCAAACGTGCCTCCCAACCATGTCATGGATTACAACTGCTGTCTACACGGACTGAAACTAGCAAGGTCACCTTAGTAGGGACGTTGGTTTGCAACCGTCTGGTCACTCCTTTAGTAGTCATGGTAATGACAGATGAAAGTTTATGACTGTGTGTGTGTATATTGTTACTTCTTCACGCTAACGGCTGAATGGATTTAAATATCTGGCACACGTGTAGACCATATCCTAGAACAGTACATAGGACTTTTTTATAACGGGTGTAAATTCTCCTTGGGATAATTTCCTACTATCATGCAGGTGAAGCCATTGGCACCATCCCTGACCAATGACGGCACGGTTGGCGCAGTGGTTGAGCGATTAGCCCCTGTTCTGCGTGTTGCGGGTTTGATACCCGCAGAGAACAAAATTTATATCATCAACAGATAGTTTTGGTTTTGTGTGTCTTGTGTATGTGAGTTTACATGTTTGTTAACGCACCTACTATACAGAAGTAATTCTACGTGTAGGGCAAAGTTAAAAAAAAAAACCTACACTAATTTAAAAATGACTAAGCACTTTATAATAGTTTTAATGCCCTGATCAAGCGCCGAGTGCTCGGCCGAGCTCTTATCTCTACGACTCGCTTACATCACTGTCTCGGCCGAGCAACATTTTACTGTCCTTTTACTCGGTACGTGTGATCAAGGCTTTAAAGCCCCACAGAAAATAGTTACACCCTTATAACACTATTGATTTCTACTTACCCGAAGGGTTGGTATCAAAAAATCTCATTACGGCCACTATCAATTTCTCGTAAATGATATTATGAAGATTTTCCGAAGCTCGCATAGTCATCACTACGAAGGCCAAAATTCGAACGTGTGTTAGTATTATTATCGCCAATATGACTCCTCCGTATACATAGAGGTACTGGGCTGTAGTTAGTAAACCGATTTGAGCTTGCATATCCGTATCTGAAACATTAAAAGAGAAACTGTCAATATAAATAGTTGCCTTATTTCACAAAGCTGGTTAATCCAACTTTATAAGCAAGACCTGCAGAGCACCACTGTGTCCTCGTGGGAGCGATCAGCGGCAACGATCTCTCGCGCTAGGCCTTGGTACAGGCCATGGTCCGGAGCGAGAAGGAATGACAAGCGGTTGCCTCCTTCTGCGAAGCAGTACCTAATGATAGTGAAGAAGCTGATGTGAATGAAAAGACTTTCTCACACCACCGATGGGAAACCGATCCCGATTTTGTCCGTGGGCTTGCGGACGATGAGCAATGGGTAGCTCGCCGTCCGATCGTCTGGACCGAGTCCGAGTTGTCCCGTTCTGTTCCACGCGCGACTCAAAGACATATCAGCAAAACCGTAAGGACCTAGCAGGGTCGAAGTCTATTAAAAACAAAGACTACCACATCAACAACATTACAACATGAGTAGCGTACCTGGTTCTACTCCTGGAGGCAAACTTTGTTCATAAGAGTCAACTTGATTGGTCCTGAAATTAAAGGGTTTAACTGTTATTACAACATTGAAAGTATTACCAACGTGACGTTAAAAATAAACCCTAAGGGCCGATTCACACCGGCATGGCAGCGGCCGGCCGCCGATAGGATCGCTGACAAGATGCGCATGGCCGATTGACTACTCGGGAGCGGTCACGTGCCCTTTTTGACCCTTTCGACTGATACTGGTTTCTTAAAGGTGTTGACAAAGTTTAAAACTATTTCACTCTAAAGGTGAACGCTTCCTTATCCGAGGCGAACGCGTCGAACGAATCGAAAGAAAAGAATTTTAGCATTTTTTATAATAAATTCTATGAAACCTCACACCACATTGAATAGTCCGAATATGGAAGGATCTGGTATGAAAAGTTCTAAAATTCTTCGTTCACCCTAAAAGTATCGCCTCGGCGCGTCGCTACTGCTGGCATATCGGTATGTATCAGCCCTTATAGTGAAGTCTAGAAAAACTGCTCAATCTCATTAGATACTGTATTTATAATGTCCTTTTTAACAGAGTCGGTGATCTGAAACTAAGGGTCGTTCTACCTACCAGGGCGGAATTGTTCGTGTAAGTTTCCGTGGCCTTGGAACGTAAAGAGCATCTGAAGGAACACGTGTGAGTTTGAGTCAGTAAAAGTCTGACACTTCCTCACACCTAGAATGGGCCAGGTTAATGGATATTTGCTCACAGAAAAAAGGGATCGTCCTATCTTAGGTAAACTTCTCAATTTCAGACTCACAATTACAATTATACGTAAGTATTAACCAGAATTTGTTCTCATACTGAGATATCTAAATATATAAAAGAAGAAACTGACTAACTGACATATCAACGCACAGAAAAACTGCTCGGTCTAGGAGCGTGAAATTTAGCACAAGGCATCCTTTTTATGACATACGCGAGCACTAAGTAAGGGTTTTCACAAAAATTCAATCCAAATAACAGAAGCTAGTACAAAGATTAATAATTATATCTCTTACCAGAAACTCAACCAGAAATCAGTGGTAGTGGCAGCAGCCTGCGTGATCAGCAGCACCATGAAGGCCATGAACACAATACACCAGGAGTCGACGGAGCTCAGGTATTGCCGCAGCACCTCCCACTTCAGGCTACCTGACGCCCTCTCTTCTGCCTCTACCACTTGGGCTTTCTCCTCTCCTCCTCCTTCATCACTCTTAACTGAGATCTTTGATATTCCTCGCAACATTGATGGCCTGCCTTCCTATTAGAATAATTAAAAAAAGGGTTTCAAAAACTAGCCGGTAAAATCTTGTGTTAACAAGAACTTGAGAGTGTAAAAAATTGTAGCAGTAAAAAAGTTCACATATGTTTGCGTCTTCACAATTTTATTTGGTTGTGTTTTAGAAGCTTTTTCAATGATGTAGACAAGATAGCTGAAAGCTGTTTTCTGGCAAACGTTCAAGTCGCCAGTTGAAAAGAAAATACTAGATTTTGAGTGTGCACTTACTTTTTGAACACTCTCTTCACCATCGCCTGCTTCATTGAGAAGGAGTGAGAACTCGGTTCCAGACTTGACCAGCTCGTCATACGTGCCCATATTTTCGATGGAGCCCTGTTAAAAAAGCGTCTTGATAATTTTCATCCACTCATATTAATTAAAATTCAAAATCCTGCACTGCGGTTTCCAATTTCCCCGTGTGATTAGTGCATTTACAACAGTTCCAAATCATTTATCGGGCTGTTTCCTAGACCAGACACAGTCATCTGGTCGGAGGATCCTTGCGGGATTTTACAAATTTTCTGCGTACTTCTATAAATATGTGATATATCATGAGATAAATCATGTGAGAAGACAGAGTGAAAGTTTTTAACATAATTGGCTATTTTGCTGTACTAAATAATAATAAATATAAATAAATATTTACAAAGATTAGGTACATTTATGACAACAATCAAGCGTAGATTTTTTGTCACATAAAAAGATTTAGATCGTGATTGTAAAACGAGAAATATGATAGAATATAAATAAAGTAAAATAAGTGTAAGGATCGTAGCAAGTCCAGTTGTGTCCCAACCAAACCAGGAAAACGGCGACTTTGTATAAATTAAATCGGGGAAGAGTTTATCTATACTAATATTATAAAGAGGTAAAATTTGTAAGTTTGTAAGTTTGTAAGTTTGTAAGTTTGTATGTAGGGGGTAATCTCTGGAACTAATAATCCAATTCTAAATTTTTTTTTACTGGCAGAAAGCTACATTATTCCTGAGTGCTATAGGCTATAAATTGTTTCTATAGCATGTATATTAACCGAGCTATCACAACTTTTGTCTAGCAAGTCGGAAAAAAATACCTCATAAAATAGAATTATTTGCGTGCGCTGCCTAAACAGTTGCTTAAAATTAAAAACAATGTATGGCTACCTGGTTCGTCTTAATTATTTCTACAAAAAAGTCCGCGGTACCATATCTCTATCTTTTATATTTCATCTTTTATACTTCTTTTATTGCATTAAAAATATTTTTTTTCGACATACTTACGTTTGGTTGATTATTTGAGCAACAAAATATTAATTCTTATGACAATAAATTATTTCAGTATCACAAGAACATTATACAGATAAGATGTGCCATTTACAGCATAGCAATTGGTCATACAGTTTCGAAGATAATATAAAATTACTAAAACGCAAAATGCCCCTAGCGTAACTTTCATTGTGCAGACGTTTTACCTATTTTTTTTTTATGGTGGGCAAAAATCATCTTATGACAACCCCCGCCCTTGGGTGGAGCGAGAGATAGTGTCAGACTCTTACTGACTAAAAACCCACCCCGTTCCTTCTAGCCTTCAAACCAGGGCACGAGTTCCCTTTCGGATAACCCTGGACCCGGTAGG
Organism: Mythimna lalbum; assembly: GCA_949319445.1. Taxonomy (NCBI): domain Eukaryota; kingdom Metazoa; phylum Arthropoda; class Insecta; order Lepidoptera; family Noctuidae; genus Mythimna; species Mythimna lalbum. The sequence continues at coordinate 13,615,786 of OX439346.1, read as the reverse complement.
CTTCGACCCAGCTGGGCCTCTGCTGTTGCTGACAACTTCTTGAGGCGCGCGGGAACAGTGCGCGCCGTCGACGTCTTGGGCTCGGTCCATTACCGGACGATCGGACAGCAAGCTACCCATGGCTCGCCGTCCGCGAGCCCGCGTCTACGGTGGCCGGAAATCGGGATCGGAATCCCGGCGGCGGCGGCGGGGGCGCCGTTGCCTGATGCGGTCTGCCTCCGCCTTTGCTAGCATTACTGCTTCGCAGAAGGAGGCGACCGCCTGCCATTCCTCCTCGCTAAGGACCATGGCCTCAACCAGAGCCCACCGCGAGAGGTGTCCGCCGCCGATCGCCCCCACGAGGGCACGGCGATGCTCTGCCCAGGCAGGGCACACCTCGACTGTGTGCTCCACCGTGTCCTCCGGGCGTTCCGCACAGTGGCGACACTCGGGCGTCTCTTCCGCTTTTATTCGGTGCAGGAACCTCCCGAACTTGCCATGTTCGGTGAGGACCTGTGTCATGCGGAAGGTAAGGACGCCGTGAGGCCTTTCCAGCCACGCCTCAAAGAGGTGACTTACCGCCATAATTGTGGCGTGGTGCCCAACGTTTCACCTATTTGCCCATAGATGGCGTTCTGCAATTACGTATTTTTTCTGAATCGCGGTGTTAAGACTTTCTGTGGATTGATGACCCTCTCGAATTATTATGCCCACGTTGTCGTTAGTTGGAGTTCTTCTGTCAGTTGCTTATTGGTTTCGGTTGTTTCGTTCGTATGGTTGTTGTTGTTGATAGATACCTCATAATCGAAAATATCGTAATTTCGTTGTACGTTTTTGTATGTTCGTAGTTTCGTACTTCGATCTATCGTAATAATCGATACGAGTTATTCGATATTACGATTGTTTTGTTTTGTAAAGGCGGACGGTGTTCGAGTCGCTCTCCTTTTGTTCATAATTGTTTTCAAGTCTGTGCGTAGTTTGTTGAGAGCATGTCTAAAAGGAAATCTCAACTGTCCCGGCAGACATCACAGACAAGAGCCGCTCGAGTACGCCGTACGGAAGAATCTGCCCCTGAAAATGAGCAGCGCCTCTCGAGAAATAGAGAATATATTTCGCAAGCACGCGCTAGAGAATCTAGCTCCGAGCGCTCACAGCGCCTCGCTAGCCAAAATGTGAGGACATCGCGGGCCCGTGCTCGAGGAACTAGCGCTGAACGTGCGCACCGTCTATCTGAGTTAAGGCAGCATGTCTCTGAGACAAGGGATAGGGAGACTAGCGCTAAACGCTCGCGGCGGCTTGGTAGGCAAAATGTCATAACATCGCAGGCCCGTGCTCGGGAATCTAGCGCTGAACGTGCGCAGCGTCCATCTCATTTAAGGCAGCATGTCTCTGAGACAAGGGATAGGGAGACTAGCGCTGAGCGCTCGCAACGGCTCGCTAGGCAAAATGCCATAACATCACAGGCCCGTGCTCAGGAATCTAGCGCTGAACGTGCGCATCGTCTAATCGAGTGTAATCTTATTTTAAAACAAGAAATTTTCCGCGGACGAAGTCGCGGGCAGAAGCTAGTGTTTATAATATTTTATAAATTTTCTGTTTTTTTAGAATTCAAATAGAAATAATACTATTGTGTGTAATAGTGACGCGCTTCGTTGATAATAGTTTTTATTGTAAAGATAAGTTAATACATATTTTGCTTATCTTGTCTAATACTGTATTTTTTTTTTATTCATTGAATTAGATACAGAGCTCTTTGGTAATTAGCCTGTTTGGTATAGCTCTATCAAAGCGTATGTTAGTTACTACTGCTGAACAGAATAGAGTATATACCTACATGAAAAGTTATATGTTATCTAACTGTGAAAACAATATCCGAATTGAAATAAAACCAAACGAAATATAACAATATTAAACAAATATAGTTATGTATGTCTCTTTCGCCCAGACGCTGTTTTCTGTAGCGGCCATAAGGGTGTGATCAAATATATGTTTAATGTCTTTGGGTGTGATAGACTTTGACGTCAAAGTCTACGTCGGACTTTAGTTTCTTGTTAACAGATTTGAACTTTTATAACTTGTTTTTTGATGAAGATATTTTAAAATTTCTTTCATATTTTTTTATTTGAGCTAAACATTATTTAGATAGAATCTTTATTGTACCTACACCAAAAATGAAAATTACATTGGTTTACTTTTCAAATAAAAAAAACTGCTTGCATATTCCCTGTACTTAAATACATTGCTTTGTTTTTGATTTTGAAGAAGAGGTTTCAGAGTTTATTATACTGATCAATCAGATATTTAAACTTTGCTTCTAAAGAAACCTAAACTACGATTCAGGTTGCAGATCTCAAAAGGCAGTGATGTTAATCGCTGGGTTTATTTATTGATTTACCAACAATTGTTTACACTGGTATTAAGCTAAAGGTAACATGTAATAAAATAGAGTAATACAATATAAGTAATAAAATAATGTAATGATCACTTATAGGTAAACTCCGCAAGTATGGATTAGTAAAAAGAGAATAATTTAATTAACACTTACCTCATTTAGAACTACAATAAAATCAGCAGCTTTGAGGTAATGGATCTGATGGGTGACCAGTACACACGTCCTGCCGCCGAGGTAGCCTTTGATGCAGCCATCGAACAGTTGCCTGCCAACGTTCGCATCTACTGCTGACAGCGGGTCATCCAGCAAGTAAATATCAGCCTGGAAAATTATTATCTTTTCTTTCATATCACTTCTCACACAATCCATCCATGTTTTCTTTGACGTCCCTCTCCCCCTCCATCCATCCACATTTAAACTCGTAACTTTTTTAGCAATGATGTTGTACAATCTATGCTATCTATTATAAATCTGACTATCTCAGACAGAAATAATATTTCGTAAAGGTTGAAAGAATTTTTTCCGATTGGCTTTTTCAGAGACGTTTAAACACACAAAACAAACTCGTCCGCTTTATTTATTACAATATCTCGACAAACGTTTTTTCTGCCAAATAAATGAATGAATGAAACAAATAAATTCAAATAAAAAAGGTAGGAGTAGAAGAGTAAAAAAAAGCCTACGACCTATTCTCAGACCTACCACACAAAAGTTTTGATTAAAACCGGTCAAGTCATTTTGGAAGAGTTCGATAACAACCGCTGTGACACTATATTTTTATACAGGATTATTTGTAAAACACAGATACAGAGTTAAAATGTGTTAGATAGAACAACGAAATCTTGAAGATTTGTTTTTGGTAAATGTGTTATGTTTTGTAAAAAGTCATAGAACAGAAGTTGTTGTTTATGATGTTCTTAACCAGCACCTAAGAGGTTGCTAGTGTTCTACAAATAATGTATATTAGAAAGATTAGTTTAAATTGGAGCGTAATATCTGTTAAAATTTCATATTCAGTATCGATTTTTACACCACATAAAAATCCAGCCTTGAATTATTTTCTCATTATTCATGTAAGCAGGATAATCAATTAGCTACAATGATAATATAAAGTTATACAATGACATTGTTATCGTCATTTAATGTCTTTGATAAACAATGCAAATATTGAGACATTGTGAGATATTCGCCATTTTTATTTAAATAATAAGGTATGCATATATAGGTACAAAAGTCAATCTACATACAAAGCGCGCTCGAGCAACGCACAAATAGACACCCCTCACGGACACGATATCTCGGAGCTCCTCGGCCCGCTCGTCGAACAGTTCCGGCTCAAACGCTCATTAGTGTGCGTCTACCGAGCGTAGGTATAAAAAATGAAGTACATATATGAGATTGTCTTCTGTACCTATTTATTTTGTGCGCTAGGGTATACTTGACAGGTTTGCCAGTACAGTTATACCTGTCAGTTAAGTTTGTGTGGAAACCTGCACAGTTATGCAACATACACGCACCGTGTTTTCTGTAAATCTCAACTGTACAGGCAAATCTGTCAGGTATACCCTAGCGTGTATGGCTACCTTTACACATTCCTTGAATACATTCTAAGAAGCAGTGGCGTAGGTAGTCCTAATGAGGCCCCAAATCAAATAGTTTTCAAGTTTGTTTTTTTTTTCTTTGTTCGAAATAGCTTCTACTAGCATAGAAACAGTGCCTTGGGAGGCCTCGAAAATATAAATGAAATGATTTAATGGATCATTCAGATGGTACCTACGAAAATAGGTTAAGTTTTTAGTAGAAAATGCTAAAACGAGAGGAGCGTGTTAAAATCTATTTACAGAGTATCATATAGTCATTATTCATTCACTCTTGCAGGTCTAGCCAAGCTATGATCGTTTCGTTTCAGAACAAAGGAATCGGAGGCGTGGCCCACTCGATGCGAGGGACGAAAAAGGCTGGCCTTTAATCTGAGAATTTAAGATTGTGGATAACATGTTACGAATTTAGGCATTTTTCGGGGCCCCTGTAGGTCCGGGGCCCCGTATCATTGATATGGCTGATTAAAAGTTTACAGTTATCGACTAGAGGTACCTACATTCAATACTAGCTTCTGCTAACGGCGTCGGTCGCGTGAAAGTAAAAGATTATTCCAATGGAACCTGCATCCCAGATAAAAAATATCTTAGGTCTTATTTCGAGACATGGTCTAACCGTGAGACACTTTCATTAAAATCTGTTCAGCCCGTTTGATCGTAGAACAGTAACAAACATACACACATAAAAATTTTCACTTTTATAATATTAATGTGATGTCAGATAATCAATGTACAGCAGGTACTCTCAACACGTGACTCAACAGTCGAGTTATTTACAAATCGTTGATTAACGTTATCAGCTAATAAACTGACTATTAATCTTAAGAGGAAGATATCAGTGATAATATTAACAAAATTAAAATAAATATTTTAAATTTTTGTATCTCTATATTAAGTCTATCAAACATATAATAATAACTTCAAAACACGACTTGATTTCAATCAGATTCGGAAAAATATAAACACATTTATATACTTGTGACACAGTATTTTAGTCTCGTTGGTACCGGGGTCGCAAATCCGACTGCTAAGATTTGGGTTCTGGGTTCGATTAGCGGGTTGGGCAAAAAGTGCAATAAGGCTTTTCTATTAAGAATTATTCTGTAGCTGTCTGGAGTTTGGTAGCGTGTAGGGTAAAACCCCCATGCCTCGGAAAACGCGTAAGTGTTGATCCTGCAACTGACTTATCTCCGGTCCCTCCGGTCGTATCGGTGTGACGTCCTATTGGACTATGAGAGTAAAGAAACAGAGTGTATCTGCACGTGTGTTTGCGCACACACTTGAGCAATACAATATATCTTGCGCACTTAGTTAATCTCAGTTGTGATTGGCCACAGCAGTGATCAAATTTCCTTCAGGAAGATTATTATATTACTAAAAACCGTAACACGTAAAACTTACCTCGCGATAAATAGCTCTGGCCAAATTGATCCTGGCTCTTTGACCTCCCGATAAAGAAACTCCTCGCTCTCCAACCAGAGACAAGTCTCCGTACGGAAACTGCTTGAAGTCTGGTTGTAACGAAGAAACGTTACAAACCTACAAGTAAAAAAAATCAAATGAAAAAATATAACAAACCATGCCTGCCAGCTCGGATTGGTGTGAATTAAATATCAGCTGGAAAATTGACCCTTGTCATAAAATTTTAACGTCTCTCGCACAATCTCTGTTTATATATTTTTCATATTTTTATTTCCGGCGATGCGGATAGCTCTGATAGCCACAGTAAACAATCCGTAACATTCGATACAAACATAGTATATTACTGTTGTCATTGCAATATAATCATCAAATCAAATTGAAATCAACAAACCTCTTTATATTTCGTAACGTCATAAGGCAGTCCAAACAGAATGTTGTCTCGTACTGTTCCCGGGAATAGCCAGGACTCTTGACAAGCGTAAGAAAGCTTTCCTGATACGTTCACATTACCACTGGTCACCGGCAACTCTCTTAAAAGGAGTTGAAGTAGAGACGTCTAGAACAATAATAAACCATACTAAAACTACAAGTACTATGACAAAGAACGAACAAATAAATATAAATAAATAATAAGTATTCCACAACTATCACACAACGCCATCTAGTCCCAAGCTAAGCAGAGCTTGTGTTATGGGTACTAGACAACTGATAAACATACTTATATATTTCTAAATACATACATATTATGGATAAATTACATCCAGACACAGAACAAACGATCATGCTCATCACATAAGTATTTGTCCTGGCCACTAACTACTAGACCAACAGGTCAGTCAAAGATAAGATAATAAGATAAAAGAGATATAATATGTAATATGATAGGATTCGGATATTACCTTTCCAGAACCTACAGGACCAATAACAGCACACAACTTGCCCTTGCGAACACGTAACGAAATATTTTTAAGCGTCATGTCCTTACTATCCTCTTTGGCGGTCCAAGATGCACTAACTTTGTTCAGTTGTATAGGATAGTCAGCCATTTTATGTTCTTCGGAGATCGTGTTCGGAACCACGACGTCGCTAGGAGAATATTTCTTAGGTAGCACTATTTTCGATTCGTCTAATCCTTCTTTCTTTGAGTTAAACAGATTTTTATCAACTCCATTTTTCTCCATTCTTGGCATGACTTGCACGTCTGTTCGCTCATCTGTTCATAAAAGATAAATAGTTAAAAAAATCAATTTAAGATGTAGGTACTTAGGTTCAGAAGTGAAGCAATATGGTCGTTGGCGCTCGTAAGGGGTGTGTCTGAAAGTTTCACTTATCGCTAGAAACGTAGTACAATCTTTTATTCAACACGACGCGTCGCGACTGCCAATGACCTTATTGTAGAATCTTCTTTAACACAATATTTACCCATCGTGAGGAAGCCTTGTATACGCTCTAGAGATACGAACATCTCTGAGACAGTTGCTATTGCCATTGGCAAGATCATTGTAACGTTCATTTGAATAATACTGAAGTACTGCTGAATAGGGTAAATCTGAAAATAAGGACGTTTGTGAGAAAGGTAGGTTGGCTTTTTGTGTTTTTTTTTTTAAGTGTAGCTCAATATTTCCAGTACTAACCGTTGTGGCTGTAATCATGTTGCCGGTGAGTGAGAGGGTTAATACTGTGAAGAACATAATACTGCGGTCGGTGAACAACATGAATCCGAGAAACATGCTCCGGATGAAGATGGATTTCCGGAGAGAACTCATTTCGTAGGCGCGCGCCGCCTTCACTACCAGTTGGAAAGGTTTCTCCCAAGCGTACATTTTGATGACCTGCAATGTATTATTAATATTTTGGTGTGTAGATACTTGGGTACAGTTACTTCGGTATAAGTTCATTACTATTTTGCGAAAGTACTTCCACTAAAATATTTATTCGAATTGACTTTCTTGTCATTAGGAAAACTCGAGAGATATTTACCTGTATACCATTAATAATTTCACTCATCAACTTAATTCTTTTATCGGTCCTCTTAGCTGTAGAACGTCTAACAACAGCAGTGAGCTTTGTTAAGCTAGCTAAAAACAAATAAAAAGAGTTGGTTAGTTACTTGCTATATAAAGAAAGAAAGGGTCGAAAACGCATTTCGGGCAAGTGGTGGTATCGGTTAGCGCCTAGAGCCTAGCAAGTTGAGTGGTGATTAGCAAAAAGAAAACAAAACGGTCCTAAATATTCCTAATAGGCCTCATTATATGATTGGCGCCTGTACAAGTAAGTTCAGAATCGCTTTAGGGCCTAAACACAAAACCGCGATGCGATGTGCATCGTATAAATCTGTGACCTTGCACGACATATCGCAAAAACTTGCAAATTGATTCGATGACATCTGAACCGATGATTTACTTCACGAAATCGCATAGAAGTTTTTACGATGCAGCGTTGTATAAAATCACATTGCAATTGTGTGCGAGAGCCCTTAGTCAAGTCGTTTGCCAATGCATTTTCGACTTAAGAGGTTATCGACTGAGGTTTAATTTACCTTGGAGTGGTAGAATTAATATGACTACTCCAAAGAGGCCGACGAAGGGCGCCCATGAAGCGGCTTCGTACAAGAAGTACAGGACGACCGCAGCTTGGATAGGGACCACCCACAAGTAGTGCAGGAACATGAACGAGTAGTCGAACCTGGCGATGTCGTTCGACAGCAAGTTCACCAATTTCCCTCCTGCAACGTCCCCTACTGATACTTGACTCATACGTAACAACTGAAAAAAAAATAACAAGGTTAAATATGTTTTAAATACATCATCTACGCACAGGACCGGTTGTTATGGCGACGCTTGGGGGAGCCCTATGTCCAGCAGTGGAACACTTTCGGCTGATGTGATGATGATGATGATGATGACATCATCTTCTGCCTGATTGTTTCATACCATAATCGCGTTAACATTCAGCCATTTAAAGAAACTTTTTACTGTCTGTTTAAAACCGATTTTAACTTCTATTTCGTATGCATAAGAATAGCATTAAAAGCAAAAAAGTGGTTACAATACCAACTATTTACTGCAAACACCAACATAATAAAAGTCAAAATCGGTTGAATGAACAGTAATAAAAAGTTTTCATAAATTCCTAATTTTATTTAAAACAGTGTAAGTACGTTAAAGTCGGCTTTCAATTGTAACCGAATCGGTTACGGCCTATTTAAAATGTATTACTTAATTGTTGGGTGTAAGTGCAATATCATGCATTAGCAAGATTGTTGGTCAAACGTTCAGGCTACTGACTACTCTTAACGACTGTCAAAGATATACAGTGAGAGTCGGGACCAACTGCTTAATAAGCTTCTCGAGACACGGAGCTATGGACAAGAGACATAGAGGGTCCATGTAATAAATGACATCCATCCACGGACCGTCCTCCTAAAGTGTAGATTAACTTGGTAGATTGACACGAGCGGCTGTTTCTGTTTTGCCATATTTAAAATAATGTCATAAATCAAAAGATTATCATCATCTTCCTGCCCTTGTCCCGTGTTATTTGGGGTCGGCGCAACACGTTTTTTTCTTCCATCCTATCCTGTCACCCGCCATGCTGTCACTAACCCTTTTCTTTCATATCATTCTTCACACAATCCATCCATCTATTCTTTGGCCTCCCTTTTCCTCTCCACCCATGCACATATCAACGAAAAAATAAGAGGCTTAATTTGTTTTTTTTTTTTGTGTTATTCTATCTGCAAAGTCAGACGGCAACAAATCAGCACGAGCAGAGTTGGTAAGATGTATCTGGTCCTCACCTTTCTATACAGAAGCGAGGAGCATGCAACCTTGAGCTTCATACTGAACCGCATCACGAACAGTGAGTTGTGATGCTGGCACATCATGGATATAAAGTTAAGCCCCAGCATGGCAAGCGCGTAGAACCCGGCCTCCTGTTGAGTCATCTCACTATCTACTGACCAGTAAGAGAGGAGCTGAGTAAACAGCAATGGTTGAGCTGTCCTGTAAAAATTAATCTATATATATAAAAGGAGAAACTGACTGATTGAATGACAGCTGAAACCACAAAAAAAAAATAAAAAGAAACGATTTTCTATCTTCTTTCTTTCACCAGGAATAGGAACTTAAAATTTTATACAAGGTTTGCTTTTATGACATAGTGAGCACTAAGAGAGGATTTTTCAAAATTCACCCCCTAAAAAAATGAAAAGGGTGTCCAAAGTTTGTTTGGAGAAACTTACTTTCATGCTGGCGAAGCCGCTGGTAGAAGCTAGTAAGTCACTAATTTGTTTGATATTTGTGAATAAAAAACTTATTCACTTTTTAGTTTTAGTTGTGGTGTGCGGTGTGTGGTGTGGTGTGCGGTGTGGTGTGCGGTGTGGTGTGGTGCTGTGTGTGTGCATCTAAAACTAATCGGTGAACAAGTATTCGGTAAGGTAATGATAATAACATCTCTTTGAGGCGCGCTTGGAATACTACGCGACATCGACTCGAGTTTGGTCCTTACCAGAGTTATAAGTTAATTCAATACAAAAAGAATCATCAAGACGATTCATAAAACAAAAGTTATGCGAAAAATAACCTATAGCACACGAAATCCATTTTAATATAATGATTTCCTACAAGATATAAACATGGAGTATGTATTGTATAGGGTTAAGTTTATCGTTTATTGTATCGATGACAGACAACCACACATTAAATATCTGTACAGGCTGAATTTTTCAAATGCACGTTTTAAAAATCTAAAGCAAAATATAGTCAAACTAAAACTGCATCATTAGATTTTTCAAATACATTCTTTGCTAGGACGATGATAAGACTCGCTAATTTTAGAAAAAAAATCATCATTCAATATTAAGCCATTCGTAGTGTTGCTAAAATTAATCAAATATTATAACTTTGCGTTTCAAACCAAAACATTTTTTGTTTAAATCCAAACTTTAGGAGCTTTCTAAGCTTAAGAAGATTGAAAAGTTGATTGTTTACATAGATAACAGAATTTATTAAAAGTAAAAGTAGAGTCCATTACTATAAACTGAAAGCGGATTACTGATGCAGTCAAAATTAAGGATAAATTACGATAGTACCTGGCTGTACATATAATAAGCACGAATATAGCTCCAGGCATGTAGGACAGCCAGTACGCCCTCCGTACTGCCTTCCATAGTGACGGCTCCCTGCCAGTTCTTGTTGCATCCTCTAACTCCTCAAACCAGTACCTAGAATAAAAAAAAACAAAACAATACATTAAAAAGTATTTGACCTCTATTAAATCACATGCATCCATAATAAAACAAAACTTACGAAACAGCTTTATTTTAATCAGTTTCGATCAACTGTCTGTATGTACGACATTGGTTGACCATAGGTTATTTATAAACGAACCAATCTATAATGGTAAAAATTAGGTGAACAAAAAACTCATTTCGGTCGATTGAATACACGAAACATGATCTGTAGATCAATATTAGAAGGCAAAAGTTGTTGTTTATGATGTTAGTAACATAGTCCTAAGAAGTTGCCGATGTTTTACAAATAACCCTGTATAAAAGAAGTATAAGAAGCTTAAAAGAACCGAACGCAGTTCCATAATAAATCAGAAGGATCGATTACATCAGTAGCGTGTCTAAGCAAATGGGAATTTAACCATAACCAACTCAAAGTATTCTCATTATTTCAAAAATTCATCTAATAACATAAGTTTAAAAAATTCGGTTAAATTAAATATTAATCACAGGTTATATGTAAGTACACAAAGATATGTAGGTGCTAAAGTTCTTCTAAAAACCTTTTTCCACATACTCGAAAACCCGCTCCTATCCCTTCGCTTTTAAGCATGCAATTTGCTAGATTTCGCACTAGTGTTGCAAGTGTTGAGGATGATTAACCCTTCAGATACCGTCAATTAGAGACACAATAGTAAGACAATAGATGCGCGGCCACCGGTGGTCGCTTGGGGATTCATGAATTAAGATCTGCATTATTGTAACTCTCCTTACAAAAATGTAGATCTTAATCATTCTTCGGGAATTTTAAAGATCCCCAAATAAAAACTTATTATAAAAACAATATTAACAATCTTGAAAATTGTGTTAGCTTGCTACCAAACTAACTAGTTATATTTTTTGAACGTGCTTCAAATACTTATCAAGATATTTATTTCTTGTTAGTGTGGGTAAAGGAACGAAGCTTTTAAGAATTTTACAGTATCTTAAAGGCGAAAAGAGATAGATAAAATAACTTTTTCCCTATTTCTTTTCACATTATATAATTTTCTTACTTACCTATAATTTGATTTGTTCAGTCAAGGTAGAGTAAGAAAAGTACTTATTGGAATATAACGATAGTCAACTTTTGTTGGGAATAAAGTACCTTCAATAACCTTACCTAAAGAGATATTCCTATTATGTTAGCATTCTTAAAATTGCGCTCTTTCTATCTCTATAGGAGAGGAAACATGCGATATAATGGAGTTTCGTATGACAATTTAGCATAAAGTCGATATTTAATTCATGAATCCCCAAGCGACCACCGGTGGCCGCGCATCTATTGTCTTACTATTGTGTCTCTAATTGACGGTATCTGAAGGGTTAATCATAACTCAAAGTCCACATTTTTTTGCCGTTCATTAAACGTCACAATGTCATCACCTTGTCCAATCGTTCCATTGCGAAACATGTTTTGCTTTATTATTACTTTTTATCGATAAAAACAATGGGCTCACAAATACCCCGGGAGATAACTCACGTTATTATCACTTCCTAACAGAAGCAAAATAGCAATATTGTTAGTTATAACTTATAAGTCATGAAATTAACATCATCATCATCATCATCATTTCAGCCGATACACGTTCACTGCTGGACATAGGCCTCCCCCAAGCGTCGCCACAACGAACGTTCCTGTGCGTCTCGCATCAAAAATTGTGATCGAATCAAAAATGAAGACATCCACAGGAGAACTAAAGTTGCCGACATAGAAATTAACATGATTGAACAAAATTTAACTCAGTTTCGAAATGATGTAGAAATACTTTGTCCTCCCGATTATATCTAGTCTTTCTGCTTTTTTCAGCTTGAATATCAGCAAGCAAACTAACTGTGTCTTTACTTCATCGAATTTTGTAGTCATTATAATAAGACCAACGTAAATCATAAACACATAATACAAAACACATATATATTAGGGATAAAATGTTTAAAAGATCTGGTGGTTGTTAAATGGGTCTACTTGTTGTAGAAAGTACGTACCTAAAGATAAACAAAAGCAGAGCTAGTTGGTAAACATATTACACGTGCTGCAGACTCCCTATACAAATATTTGTGCAGATGAAGGGACGTACCAATTGAAAGACGGAAAACACGGCATGTGCACAGAACGGTATCGATCCATTCGGTACGGTTCTCTATTGTTTGCTAACTTTTTGATAGCCCACATTGGTAAGTACTTATATTGTTTTATGTAAGCATTTGCTTTTAAAATTAAATAGCGAAATATTAAAATTATGTAATTTAAATTAACCAGACTATAGATTTTATTTTCAATATTTTTATTGGAATAATATTTCCAAAAAAAGCAATTATTTATATTCTTACCTTTCAAAGTATTCTCCTTGTTTTTCTGAATTATATCGTTTACTGGGAACGATTAGATCGTCTTCCTCCACGTCTCTTCGGTTTCCGTTAATAAGCACAGGACATATCCACCAAATAAAAATACGTGATAAAATATTCGGCTTTTTTCTTTTTCTACGGTTGCCTTCGTCCGCAGCATTTTGTCCATTACTTTCAAATTGTTTGTTCATGTTGATTTTCTAATAAATATTATTTTACACACACTTATAACCTACTTATATACATTTCTTTCTTTTTTTTTTTCTTTATTACAATACTCTGAACATGACGCTGGTTTGATGTGAGCAATTACAGCAAACTAAATATTAATACACCCGTCTTTCGACTAGGTGTCTAATCATGAGCTATATAAGTGATAACAATCGTACAGATACATGCCCAACAGCAGTTATCACTATTTTAATGCCTAAATTCTGAATGATTATATAGCATCACTATCGATTATTTATCGATTAGCCTGAATAAGCATGTTGTAACTGCGCATGCTCGTAATATGGACATTATTTAAATTCTCTATTAACATTATTATTACAATTATGAGCAGCCTGTCTTAACGCTTGTGTTGTCCTGTCTTTTTGTAATTTATGGAGGTATGAAGTTTGCCAAATCTGTCAAAATTCGAAGGTATGTGACGTTCACTAACCCGCACTGGGTTCGCGTTGTAGATTACGGCATATTCATTCTTCTAAAGAGGAGGAGGCTTGCGTCGTCATGCTTATGCCGCTGGTAAATTTAAATACGCAAAACAAATAGTTCGCTCTTATAATAGAGATGTTATCTCTGATATTGTTTTACACAGGTGTATTCAACCATCATTTCCAAAATATTTGGGATTACAGAGATGGCTGTAACCAGAAAGCCAAATTTTTTTTTTAGAATTATTATCTTTAAAGAGAATAGAGATATCATAAAAATAATCAAATTATATTAAATATAATAATTAATAAAAATTCTGGTTGTATAAGGCGATATGAATACAGACCCTGAAATTATTTTCAAAAATACCTCTTTTTTGTCTTGATGCTATATTATTTGTTTAAAAAGAAAAATCTATTTGAGACTGGCATTATTATTATATAAATAGGTCTAGGATTTATTGATAAGAAACCTTAATCTTTTTAGATACGCAAAAAAACAAACCAGTCAGGTTCTACTAATGCGTCTTTATAACAATAAACTCAACATATGTATGCTAAGCTAAGTTTAACGTGAATCATGGTCAACCCATCAGTTGTAATGTATGATATTTTAGATCGAATATTTAACCCTTCAGATACCGTCAATTAGAGACACAATAGTAAGACAATAGATGCGCGGCCACCGGGTGTCGCTTGGGGATTCATGAATTAAAGTATTAATATAGCAGTATCGCAATTTATTTGGAACGAATTTACTCCTACACATAATTCAGGAAGTCGAATTTTGTAAACAAGCATATCTTAATTAAAAATATATAGGCAGCTGTAAGGAGCCGTGCTGAATGAACTAAAATAGGTCATATTTTTAATTCTAGTAAGTTTTATGTGACAAAAAAGCAGTACATACGTTATTTACAAAACATTATTATTTTTTAATAGTTTTTAGCTCGCATTATTTTGTAATTTTTAGATATCCTTAGTAATATTATAAAAGTGAAAGTGAGTTTGTTTGTTTGTTAAGTCTTCACGCCTAAATGGCAAAACCGATTTTGATGAAACTTGGTACACGGATAGACCATGTCCAGGAATAGGACATAGGATACTTTTTATCCCGGAAGTATGTTCCCTTAGGATAATTTTCTGCTATCACGCGGGCGAAGGCGCTGGGAGCAGCTAGTTTTCATATAATTGTGTTTTCAGCACGGCTCCCTTTGCACGCCTATATATTATTTGTTAGTACAAATTCATAATATCTTTTGCGGTACATATAACGTGTTATTACGAGTACATTCCTTGATTTCAAGAAACTTTTTAATACGCTGTACAGTTTTCAAGTTACACGAGGGACGAGCTGAAAACATTCGGCTGTCACGGCCCCTTTTTTTACATATTTCTTCAAAAGTGCAGAAGTACATTGAAAAGAAACCGATACATATATTCCTAGAGACGATTACATTCCTTTAGTACACACCTAAACGCAGGTTATGTGGGGCCGTGCGGGGCAAACGGTCATAAATCTAGGGGGTTTTAAATATTACAAGGTGGATTCTTATTTTTTTGGTTTATTTTTATTATTATTGACAGGCTCGAGTTTGACCATTATTGTCACCTGAAAGTAAGCAATTATGTGGCCGACGATGGAACACCCTGGTGTAGAAGTAACGTATTTACTCTTGACTTAAAGGTCCTTAGGTTGTAGCTATCAGTAAACACAGACTCAGGCAGAGAATTCCACCGCAAAATGAATGTATTCCCAAAAAAGTGGGCAAGTGCGAATCGGATTTTTCCAATTCGCTTAAAAAATCCTTGTGACGTAATTCCGTACCTCAAAAGGAAATAACGGAAATTTGTTGTTCAACCAATTTCCGTTATTTCACTTTCACTAAAAACCAAACAAAAAAAAAACGAAACCG
The DNA here is from genome assembly GCA_949319445.1 of Mythimna lalbum. Classification (NCBI taxonomy): domain Eukaryota; kingdom Metazoa; phylum Arthropoda; class Insecta; order Lepidoptera; family Noctuidae; genus Mythimna; species Mythimna lalbum. The sequence goes on along the minus strand of OX439346.1, from coordinate 13,600,205 downwards.
ACAGGCCAGCAACTCGGGTCGATAACTTTGGAGTTTTGACTCGACAAGAGCATCATTACTGATGATCTTCTTGGCTCGCTTCTAAATCGACTCCAGTGCATCAAGCTGGTATTTGGCAGACCCATCCCAAACATGAGAGAGTACACCATACACGATTGAATTTGCGCTTGGTAAAGGTTGGCAGCTATTCCAGCGCCGGCGAGCACTGTTCCCGTGTGCCTCAAGGAGTTGTCAGCAACAGCAGGGGCCCAGCCGGGTCGAAGCCTACTGGGGCCAGAGTTATCCGAAAGGGAGCTCTTCGTGGTTTTTAATCAGTAAGAGTCTGACATTATCTCCCGCTCCGCCCAAAGAAAGTTGTTCCAGCGTGAAGTACCGTCTCACCTTTGCTAAGCTCCATAATTTTTAGGCAGCCGGTTGAGCTTTTACCTAGGTGTTAGTTTATAAATTTTTAGGGAAGTGTATGTAGTGAGTGCGCGGAAATAAAAGTCACTCAAAGTACTCACGGTTTACTCGCACTGTTCATACAAAATAGGTACACATGAAATACAGAAGAGGAACAGACAGAAGAGACACACAATATACAGTCACAGCCTTCTATACTAACTCCGTGGTCACAGCACGATACAAAGTCCCACGTAACAACAATAAAAGTTCGCAAAATAAATCCGTAGCGAATTGACGGAAAGATCCACGGGCGCAAGCGCAGAGTGGCGAGGCCTGTAACCGACTGACCTACAAGATATTAAAAAGTAAAAATAATAATAAAAGAATAAAAAAAAATATTATTTATTTATTAATACGACGACATTTGGTCCACAATATTTGTATTTTATTTGTAGGTGGGAGAATCATCCAATGACATCTCGGCGCCCTTGGGTGGAGCGAGAGATACTGTCAGACTTTTACCGACTAAAAATCCACTCCAGTTCCTTCATTGCCTTTCGTATCAGAGCCAAATCTTTCTTTCGGGAGCAGACCCTTGGCTCCAGTAGGCCTCGACCTCCTCGGCCTCGTTTGCTGGCAACTCCTTGAGGCGCGCGTGGAACTATACGCGACATCAACGTCTTGGGCACATTTAAATAATACTAAACAAAAACAATAAAATAGACTAAAATTATCAAAAAAGCGCATGCGAAAAAGTTACGCGACCGCTCAATCGGCCTGCCAGCATGGACCTAGACAAGAGACAGAGCTACACAGGTGAGATGTCTAGCGCCATCTCTTACCCACAAGCCGAAACAAGATTAAAACGATCTAACTTTGAACGTCATCATGGTAACCCCGGGACAGCCGACATCGTCCTACATATAAAGTTACAACATTATAAATGCCGTGAATGTTGAGTAGTATTATTGATAAATGTGAATCATAATAATACTGTGGCTGGGTTTTAATTGTGGTGTCTTGTGTGAGTTTATAATAAACTATGTGGTACTTCAACCCCCTCCAGAGACCGTCAAGGGCGACAGAAATCAGGAAACCTGACATGACGACCAGAGTGAGCGAGTACTCCTTACTACTGCTAGGTGGAGTGACTTCCTCTGGGTCAGCTTTGCAGGCCTTATCATGGACTTGTAGATTTTACCCTTCAACTTGAGGGGCATCCGGCCGTGGGTCACAAATTGTTCCCGTGACCTGTCACCATTTCATCCATCCTGCGTTGATCCGATGTGTTATGTCCCGGTCTACCTCACCATCCCCTTGGACGAGTGACCCGAGGTTCCTAATAGGTAGATAATATAATCAAATTCTAAGATATAGGTTATGAAATTATCCAGCTTAATATCCTGTTTACGAGGATTTTAGAATATTTTAAAGAATTGTGGACATTTTTCATGTTCTTCAGCGCTTAGAAAAAGACAAAGCTTTATAGAGTTTATAGTACTACATTGCAAATTTTTTGGATTTTCAAATGTCTGAAGATTGAAATTCTTATACATATTACTTTATCGCACACGGGCTTAAAAAAAAACGCTAGAATTGGCCACAAAAAAAAGCTAGAAGCCGCCGCAAAAAACAGCTGAAGCGCGTGACAGCTTGTGGCTGGAGAAGATTGAAGCGGCTTCAAGCGTTTTTTTGTGGCGGCACCGCCACACACGAGCCACAAAAATAGGCTGCCTCAAAAAGAAGCTTCAAGCGGCGTTTTTTTGAGTTTCGTGTGCGGGGGACACTTAAACTTACATTCCGGGTCCAGGTGTGTTTTAATTGTATGTGACTTTACACACACACACCATACCTAATGTCTAGTTTCCAGTCTAGCAAATGTAGCTGAATACCAGTATTTTACAGGAGACTATCTGATCTCCACAACCCAGAACTGTGTAAATACCCCTTGGCAGTACTGGTTTCAAATTTTCTGGCATCCGACTTTCCGTAACGGCTGTCAACGTTGTTCAATGATAGGCGATTAAATACCTATTACCAAATGTAGAAAATTAAAAAAATAATGGCTTTGCCGATAAGGATAGTAGGTTATTGGATTAAATGTCAATGACACTAAGTTTTGAGTAGAACCGTTCATGATAAACCAATACCATTTGTGATAGTTACACAAGGTAATAAATAAGTATACCTACTTGGATACTATGTAATGTTTGATTCTTACGAGTATGTACAATAATTAGGTATTTAGCCTTCAACTGTTTGAAAGCCAGACTTGAAAAAAAAAATTGAGTTAGGAAATTATCAAATATCTTTTCCCACAAAGTGGGTAGTGTCAGACTTTTGGCTGACTAAAATCTACCATTGTCCCTTCAGTTACTCTTACCATTCCAGGTTCACGGTAACTCTTTCAAACATTCCCGCAGGCATCGGCCCTACTGAGCCCTCAATTTTACTGACATCTCTTTGAAATGCGCATGACATACAACGCGCCATCGACTTTGGCACGGCCGGACGAAGTACTATCTAATGCTTGTCGTCCTAAACCTGCGCCTGTAGTAGCCAGGAATCGGCTTGCGACTCCCGACGCCGGAGCGGCTCCTGCTGTGGCAGGATATATAGTAAATACATAAAAGTGTTGATCATCAAGGCTACAATAAATGCAATAACATCATTACAATGCGAATTTAATTATAGTAAACATCGAATTATCTTTATATATATACACGTGTCGCATGATTAAGTAAATAGCAATAGTTTTCATCATGTAATTTTATTTTGATTGATTAAATCTCCAGTGAGTATTTTCTTTTATGCCTAGTCTGGCTATCAATTCTGTTACACAGTATCAATTTTGTTTCTACCAAATATTTTTGTAACGTAGGCTACTTTGTTTATAGTACTGCCACATCACTTACATTTAACAGTCAACTGTACTTTCATTAAAACAGTTATTTCAATTAAAATGGAGTGGGGTATTAAAGAAAACATAATTTCTATGATTGTTGTACATACAGAGGGAATGGAAATAGCAAATAAATTTAAAATGCTGCTGAAGCTTGGTATTCGTATTATTTGTTAATCGTACCATAAGATAGAATCACCAACACTTCTTCTGTTGACGAGCATATAAAAATCAGGCCAACCATATGTTGTGAAGACTCAACAGACAGTACCTAAATACTGTCAGGGCAAGAATTCGTCGAAATTCTTCAATAAAACCAAAAAATCTTATCCCGTAAAATGAAGATACCCGGTAAAACGCTGTCGCGCATCATCACAGACGACCTAAAACTTGATGCTTACCGGCGATTTACGGAACACAACTTAAATGAGTCGCTTAAATTTAAGAGATAGGAAGAATCAAACCGTTTGTTCGTAACGCTGAAAGAAAACACGACAATATATTTTTACCGATGACTAAATGTATATGTGACTCTGGTTGGCTGGACAAATCTTCAAAATAGCTTGCATTTAACTAGGTCAATAGGTCACTTTATGTGACGGCTAAACACCCTTATTTCAGAATTTGTGACAATCGTGGAAATGTTCCTCAATAAGCAAAACAATCGGGTATATTTTCGTAGCTCCAAAGAAGCCTCGTCATCATCATACGGCATCAGTAATAATTTAGTTGGGAGTGTCTTATCACGGAGAGTCCGAGGTCTATTTTTGTGAAAAAGCGGTGAAAAGTTTAACAACAGTGCATCAAGATACTGTCTGACGGCGTGACAAACCCGTTAAAGATATATTTATTTAAAACATACCACTAGAGTTAATTAGCACTAATTGCGTAATGCAGGATTTCGAATATTTTAGTTTCTATTTGGTGCCATAAATCTCACAACACAAGAAGTGGTCGAAAAAGGAACATGTGCAAACAGTCGAGGAGATTTCCACCATACTGCAAAAATTTAAAATAACACAACGGTATGTCTATCGCGCAAACGATATACTGAAGACTCGAACTTCGAAGATCGTAATCAAGCAGTGAAGGCGCGAACCCAAAGAAACTCCGTGCGTAAACCAAACATTTTAGTTCTCCAGATGTGGCTAAGCAGAACCACGGCCAAACGAGCGTTTGACAAAAATAGGCTAGAAAGATCTGCTTTATAATTTTAGTGTATAACACTTAGAGATTAAGATTTAGAAAATTAATTAGCTTTAATTCTGTGTATCGTGACTACTACTCATTGCAAGTCCGTTACATTAATGGACTTTGATATCGGTCCTTATGAAAATACATTATTATACTTGACCCGTTTGGTGGTTATATTAATCTTGCAATGAAACAAATATTATTGTTCATTTATTATTATTAGTTATTATACAATAAAATAGTAGACATAATGAAACATGATCAGTTTACCGGACAACAGTTTGTTAGCTTTAGTTATTATAATCGAATATTTCTTTATATAGAGTTACGGTTTAAAAGTCTCTCTTTGAATGTACCGGACACACTTTTGATATCAATGAGTCGCATGTGCATTTAGATTCCACTAGATTCTTCTCTATATGTTCTACCAACATCTTGACGTGACAGATGGGGACTTTATCACAAACACAGCTATCAGAAGTTTTTTGTGTATCAAAATCTGCGGTAATGCCGCTGATAAACGAATTCTGATCATTATCTATTGGTATCCCGGGGAAGTAAATAGAGTTCGTGAGTTTAATAGCATGAGATCTTCCGGAGACAGCTGGTAGAGGACTTTTAATCCAGTCTATTGAATAAAAGTCATTGTTAGAATACGCCGTCTCTAAACTTGAACTTTCAACATCAACTGTGTTTGCGGCATGGTTAGCCAAATCAACATGTTCAAGGGAACATTTTAAAATCAAATCATCTACATTTTCTGCTAAAATTTCGGCTTCGCAAGTAAGTATATCGTCATTTAATACTGCAGTTGTTGAAGTTTGATCTATGACTGAAACGTTGGGAATTGAATGACAATTTACATCGATATCACTATTATTTTGGTTAGGGTTGCCGTGCATAATATAAGAAAATTGTTTACTGTCGTTGACAAGGAACCCTTTCCAAATATTATCAATTTTATCATTATTGGACTGCACTACGGATTTCATGCAGAAACAAGAACCGAGAGCATCGTCACAACTACAGTCCACCGTATAACCAATATAAGGTGGATTAGGAGTCTGGATATTAACCAACTGTTTTTGTGTTATTACGTTTTTTTCATCGTTTTTATTGTTTTCTATTTTTGATATCGGCTTTGTACTCTCAACGCCACCTGCTAATAAGCATCTTGATGTTTCTTGGGCTGTACTCTCTAGGGAATAATCATAAATATCGCTCGTGTTAATGGCTTGTTCTGTGTAAAGATTCACTAGGACTTCTTTAGTTCCAAACATATCTGGAAAATTCATAATGTCCACTTTATCCGTATTGTCACTATAATCACATGTATTATACATGACTCCATTAGATTTGCTGTCTGTAATGATTTGGTCCGTTTCTGTAGTTCGTGCGTTTGTATTACTAGACGGTTCCATGATGTCACATGATATGGCTTTCTTTCCCAAATAAGGTGATACTTGAGATGATATATTTTCTTTAATAATCATGGAGTTATTCAAGTTATCAGAACACTTTTTTATTTCACGATCACTATAATTTGTTTGTGAAGTATTTGTATCTTTTTCGGGTAATTCTGTAGGAGGAGGTAATACAAGATCTCCTATACGTGCAATGTTAGTACGCGTATCAGTGTTATTTTCGCATGTACAATAAATGTCTTTCAAACGTTTAAAATCACTTTCAATCAAGTTACACACTTTATCTAAGACTTCTGGTAATATTACATCTTTTCTATCGTTCATAACACATAAACATTGAACACGTTTTATTTTTATTTTTAAATATTCTTGTAAAAGTCCGTAAGCTCTGTTCCAACTGCCATTGTTTGGTAATACTCCTGGACAACCACATTTTATTTTATTAGCGCTATCAGAAATTACTTGTTTAACTCTTTGCAAAATAGTCGAAAATAACTTTTCTTCTTCTTCTGGAGGAATACATGAAAATCTTTTAAATTCTTTGATTTTTTCTTTGATATGTTCCTCTAATAAATGAAAAGCATTCACTTCTAAATCTCTAGAATCACCCCCATTAACACCAGTACAACAAACACACGATTCTATTGTGTTATCAACAGCACATTTAACATTTTGTGGATCAATGACTTCTACTTTATGTGAATTTTCATGTAACTTTTTATCCAAAATGTTCGTCATGAGGCTAGAAAATTCTTTAAATTTAGCTTCACATTCACATTTTGTACAATCGTTAAATCCAGATTGGTTAGTTTGTTCCTTTGTCAAAAAAAATGGTTTAATTAATGAATTAGACTTGTCCATGTTGGATAAGTTCTCTGAAAATTTCCTTGGTGGTTCGTGGTGATCTACTGGCTTTATTTTAATCTTTTTAATTTTATCGGAACTTAAATCATCTAATGTAACCCCCAAAAATTTGATGAAATATTCGCTACTATTTGAATACAGTTCAGTTTTAAGAGGAACATTATGCATATTGGATTTTTGTTTTAATTCTTTTTGGTAATTTATATTACTACTAGTTTTTGGATTGTGTTGAAATTCATCACATTCTGGATAATCCTTTGATTGCGCGTCTTGGCAATTAATTGATTGATTTTGTAAATTTAATGCTAAGGTCTGTGACCTCTTATGATCTTTTTGCATTTTTTTATATATTTTACAGTCACAAGTATGTGTATTTATACATTGAAAAGGGATGTGTTCACCACCGTTATAGTTTTCACAATTATGTTCCTGATTGTATTCAATGTTAGCTACACATTTACAACTATTTTCATGACTCTTATCTAAATAAACAGTACCCATATATTCTGATTCAGTGGTAATAGGCTGTTTCATAAATGATCTATTCTGTTCATCTGCCTTGCTATGCTTGTCATTAATTATATCACTATCATAAACTTGCTTTTTATAATTACTTGTTGTTGAGGTCGAATCATTTTGGTTGAGTTTACTCGATGTCTGTTTGATTGCAGTTTTAGAACATTTACTTGAACTTATTTTATCATTTTTTACACATTTTTCTTGGGGTGCCAACTCATATTTCCATGTAACTAATGTCTGTAAAAGTCTATCTATAGAAGCACTGGATGGAGTTTTATGAAAGCATTTGCAATTGCTATCACACAGTTCAGAAGTTTTGCAGTTGTTTTCCTGCAGTTCAGGAGACAGAAGATTAATGTTAATTGGTTTTATTTGTTTAACAGCAGAAGATTGTGGCTGTATGGATTTTAGGGAGTTTTGTTTCCATGTAGACTTTTCGTTGTCGTTTCGTTGAGCATTATGTAAACTATTAATATTTTTTTGTGGTCCTCCCAAACAGAGGTTAACTGCATACAATTGACCATGAACTGTTTTTCTGCTTTGTTTAGTGGGTTTTTCGTTGATTGTTGCCTTTTTCAATAAACCGTCCTTTTTTCTCGCAGTTCCCAGTTTGTTTTGATTTGATGTCTTCGGAGATTCATCACTATTTCCAACTCTTGAATTTTTTATTTCTTTTTTTACACTTTCTTCTTGGATATTGGAATTATCTCTTGAGGTAGCTAAAGAATCTTCTTTTTCCATGACCTTTAATGAAATATCATTTGGTTATCTCTTAATATCAGAACGAACTTGAATCTAATTTAAATTAATCCTACCATCATACAATTTACCCAATTTTCCTCATGTAGCCACTTACCGAAGCTTCTCGAACTATTTTAGAAATATTTTCTTCCATTACTTTCAAATCTTCTTTTTTTATGGAGTCCTGTAATATAAACAAATAGAAATATGAATATTTTGCTTTGATCATTGATCGTATTTTAACATATATATACATAAAACAATTAAATAGAAAGACAGAACAAGAATATACACAACTTTTTTTTAATTAGGCTCTATCCGTACCCGTTACTGATCATATTTGTGTAGGCAAAAGTAAAAAAACGTAATCCCAAAAACTTGTCCACGAAAAGAACGACGGCGAGAAAATTGTTGATGAAATTAAGATGCGCTTACGTCGCGTCATGCCGACATAGATATACAGAGTTGAAATGTGTTAGATAGAACTAAGAAATCTTGAAAATTTGTTTTTGGTAAATTAATGGTTTGTAAAAAGTCATAGAACAAAAGTTGTAGTTTATCATATTAGTAATACAGCCCTGCAAGGTTGTTAGTGTTTTAGAAATAGCCCTGTATACTTGCGAAATGATTTACTAAGTATTATCAAACCACGCTAATAGCTACTTAGAGTAGTGCATAAAAATCCCAGTGGCGGCTTGGGCGTAAGCGCCGTTGCCTGATGCGGTCGGCCCCCTCCTTTCCTAGCATAACTGTTTCGCAGGAGTCGACCGCAAACGGGCAGCAAGCTGTTGGCAGCGCACGGTGGAGACGAGAAGAGCGCGGCAAACACTACTTCTAGTCCCTGAGGACACTGCCTTACATCGTATCAGTTGGCATTAAAACCATGTGTCAGTTTATGCCTCCCAACATCCAACATTCGCTGCACATAGCTCTGCTCTAGCCCGTATGCATCTTCACGTACATTCCGTGGATTAATCTTAACTGCTTAGCCTCTACTCGTGGCTTTACACATCATTGGTGGAATCTGAGTCTGAGAGTGAGTTCAGATACATGTAGTGACTTAAAAGTGACTACAGAGTTTGGAACCCAATTCTGGATCTATATTAATAAGAGGGCCCTTCATAACCCGTCGATTGACAACCTGAACATGGTTTAAAAGCATGTATGTTCATCCAACGCAATCCAAAACGATGTATGTTTGTACGATAAAAAGGCAACATAAATAAATTAGACAACACCTGAACACTCTGTTGTTATTCGATAATTATGTCATACTTGTTTATTTTTTAACCTTAACAGATTTTGAAAAAAAAATAGTGTCATTCGGAATTCCGATCAATTGTGTAAGTTTCGATAGCCATGTTTTAATAATTTTTTTTAAATTGAGTATATTATGAAGGGCTTAAGTTCACTCAAAGTAACTGATTTTCAGAGATATTTATTGGATTAGTTTTAAACTATAAGATTTGATTAAAATATCTAAAGAAAGATATATAATAACGTGATAATCACGTAAAAGCGAATATAAGAAAAATAATGAAAATATATTTTGGTTTTGACGATTTTAAGACGATGTAGAGTTTGCCTAAAAAGTAAAACGACATGGGTAATTAGGGACAAATAAAATCTGATGTAGTCAAAACTGGTTTAATAATGAAGGTTGATTAAGAAATCTTAATTAAAAACTGTCGAATATAAGTATTTTTTAAATGATTAAATAATAAAATACTTATATAAATAATTTGTTAAGTTTCTGTATTTATTTCTGTGTAGGTACATTAACGATATTTGTTAAAGATGTCGGGAAAAAATAAGCTGAAAGGGGGAACAGTGTTACCCCGAATTTGATGCGAGCGAAGCCGCGTGCAAAAGCTAGTTTATATATATAAGTATAATCTAAAACTATCATTTAAATTACTTTTACCTTCTGTAAGTCTTCAATCTGAAGTTTGAGCTGCGTAACGTCTTGAAATGTTTTTTTCCAGTAAGGCGGTGGTGTATCTATAGCCTGTTGGTAGACGGCGGGTGTTGTTGCCGCCCGATTAAACGGCGAGGTGGGAGGCAACAGGCACGGAAACAGCGCGGCTAAAGTAATATCACAAACATTATTAAAAGATAATAACGATAGTATTTTTTTTTTCTAAGAAAACGTATTATTTTTATTTTATTTGTCCCTTACCCTGCTGTGGTTGGGACACGTTTTTAGATTGTCCGAAGATTTTGCAGTCTGTCGATGGTTTTGGATCACAATCACAAGGCTGCTTCATTTGCTCGGCCCGCTCTTTGTACAAGTTTTCGACCAGCTTGTTAGCTAACTGCTGAGCACGTCTTTCTATTGCTCTTTCTTGCCACCCTTCTTTCAAGTCGTCGTCTAGAGTTGGTTCCATCTTTTTTGCGTCAGCACACGAAGCTCCAACCCACTATGGCAAATAAATGATAAATAGATTAAAGTTATAAAAAAATGTTGTGTTTTACAATATTTTTATGGTTATAAATGGCTATGTATTTTTCTCGTGAAATAAATTATTATTATTACACAAAAATTAGACAGGTGTATGCTTTTGTATTTAACATTTAGCTTTGAGTGGAAACATAGATTTATATATTATTTTTGTATATTACTTACCCTTGCATGGTAGTGCTCAATAGACGTAGCTATAGCAATATCTAGTTCACCCTTTAGTAATTGTGAGAAGAAATTTCTTAGATTGGTCTTGAGAACACTGGGTTTTTCCCAACTGTGCTGGTCTTCGAGACACTTGAGCATCTGGCACGGCATCTGCCAACCAGTTAAGCCCAACTCAGCTTGCAAGCCACTGAACAGATCCGCCAGCAAGTCATTCAGCAGCCTGCTCCGCAACGACGTACACGAACACGATTCCTGTGAAGCATAAATCCGCTATACCATTTGATAAACACTAAGTCAAGAGCCGGTTGTAGTCACTGAGTATTTTGTATGAACCCCACCCGGGTCTATGTCGATTTTGCAGTTCCGTAAAAGCGGTTTTATTTTTATAAAAACAAATTTGGAGGTATGCGGAACAGAGAGTAAAGTCCCACATACCTCCTTTGAAAAGGGAGGATCCTCCGACCAGACAGGATGTTATAGTCTGGTGGGCGACTGCCCGATAGTTGTTGTCGGGCTGTCGTATATGTTCAAATCACGCGGAGAACTTTGATTGCGCGATGCAGGATTTCGTATATTCTTCATAGTTCTTATGTGGCGTCATAGATGTCGCTACACAAATATTCCGCCACCATCTTGAGACTGATCAGCTACACTTGCATTTCATAACGGAGACCTAAATTAGATGTCCGTCAGATTTGTCCGAGATCGCGAACATTTGATATTTTCGACGTTCTTCAAATACTTCCCAAATTGAGTTCTATCGTTACTAATAGCTTCTATTAGACTAAAAAACACTAACTGATAAATAAAAAAATCGATTAAATATCAGATGAGGGTAAACTATGGCCATTTACTTACCTACCTACGCTTAAAGATGCTAGGCAACCCTCCTATTTGCACCAAAAAAAAAAGGAGGCAACTTGTAGTTTTTCAGTTCCTTGGGGCAGTCTTTCAGCTGATGCTCGACTTTCCCAAATAACAAATGAGGGGTAATTGATATTAAAAAAATGTAACAACAAATTTTATTGTTTAACATCATTAGCACCAGATTTAGCTAGGCAACCTATGCGCGATGTCTTAATGAACGCATTATCTAGCATATAATATTTATCATAATCAAATAACAGATGAGACGTCTATGACGCGATGGCGCACCGAGCCAATCTCTGACGCTTCCCGGCCCCGCGTCTCACTTCGTACCACTAAAGAGACCGAATATTTAACTTCTGCGCAACTTGAAACCAGCGCTCAAGATCCGTGCCTATATATATAACAGTGTATTATTACCAGCAAGTTATCTTCAGGAGCACAGCGACACAGAGCTGCCAGAGACGCCGTTCGTTTCACCTGCACCGTGGCGTCTGAGGGCACCTTGCACCGACACTCCAGCACCAACTCTTGCAGGTCCAGCAACTTCTTCTTCCTGTCCTTTAAATCTTCCAAGAGCCATTGCATCTTTTTATCGCATGACGATTTGCATGCCTCTAAGTCTTCTATCAAATCTTTCTTGTCTGAACGGAGTTGATCATGCTATGAAATGATCAGCGATTTAATAGGTACCATGAAAATTTTGAATTGTGATTATGATGTTTGTAACAAATAATTTTTTACATTAACCCTTCAGATACCGTCAATTAGAGACACAATAGTAAGACAATAGATGCGCGGCCACCGGGTGTCGCTTGGGGATTCATGAATTAAATAGTCTTAATTATTATAATTGCTGTGTGTAAATAATTTTATGATTCTGACTCAGTTATATTTTGTACGCCATAAGGCAAAACATGACAGTGACTCGCCTGATTTTTATATAATATCTTGCATTTATGTGTATACTCAAGTTGTAGCAAAATGAATAATCTTGTATCTCATGTTAAAGGTTTTACTGCAGGTAGTGGTAATGTTTCTTATTTATTTTAGTACAAAAATAGCCATTTACCTTTTGAATACCGTAATTAGAGACCCAATAGAAAGACAATGAGAAAGCGGACAAGCGAGCGTTCGCTTGGGGTTTAATTAATTAATGCCAAAATACGTTAATCCTTTCACTCTGTCTTCACACAGAACCGCAGATTTTCTAATAACATTGTCTCCCAATCATCAGCAAACAAATCTAATCCAGGGTTGGGTTCCACGAGCTCGTTGAGCATCGTTAGTATATGCGCTATAGGGGAAGTGGATCGAGCTACAGTGCGACAAAATGGGACATTAAATAATGTATGCTTTCTAGAGCCATTGTGATTGAGCAGTGGTGGCCGAGTGGTAATGCCCCCGACTTACGAGTTGTAGGTCACGGGTTCGAACCCAGCCAGACGCATTACTTTGTGTAATTTATTTCATCACTAGGTACTGCTCTCAAAACCGGTGAAGGAAAATATAGTGAGGAAACCGGAATCGGCATATCCTAGAACTAAAAATTCGAACTAATGTGACATTCACCAACCCTCACTGGGTCTGCGTGGTAGATTACGGCCCATTCCCTCTCCTAGAGAGGAAGCCTGAATCCCAGTAGTGAGATGTACATGATAGTACATGAGATTGTCTTCTGTATCTATCTATTTTGTGGCAAATGACAGTAAGCTAGGCATTTGCAAAATCTTACAATCACTCTAGTTAACTGCTGAATGTAGACGTTGACGTCTAGTAACTTAATTTTAGCAGTGTAGAAAAAAAAATTAAGGTACTTCGCCCAAAACAATGTTTAAGCTAAATAAAACTATATATGCTCTGTTTGAGTTCTATTAAATTGTCTTTTGGAAATCACCAAAAAAATATTTCAATTATCAAATATATAATTTAATCATAGTAATTGTTCATAAGTTGTAAAGTCATGCTTTGATGACACTTTTTATAATCTAATCTTTATAGCATAGCAAGGTCAATTCACTAGGAAGCAATATTAGGTATAATAGCAAGATAATGGACGAATTTCAACATTTTCTATATTTATATTTATAGTATTTTGGACCAACTGAGGATTGAGAACTAATAAAACTAGTCACTAATATTGGGTGTCTCTCTTAGGTTGTGAATCTGTCTCTCTCTACGGTCGTGGCAAAAATATAAGAAACCACTGAACATTTGTAGAAATAAAACTGTTGATATTTCAAAAAAAGTTCAGTGGTTTCTTATATTTTTGTAGATAATACAACAAAACAATTTTCTACTCTTTTATGGCATCCTTCGACACTATATTATTATATAGGCAAAAAAATCACGTTTGTTAACTAATTAAATGAAAATAAAATAAATAAAGCCTTAATTTATAATATTTATTTTATTTTAATTCTATTAATTATTTTTAAAGTGAATATATAATATATACTGAATATTGTGTAAATATTTCAAGCGTCTACCGTTTGCCGTTATTAATATCAAGTCCGAAATGTGAAATCAAATTTTTTTTTCGTCTAGCTATCACGATTCATGAGATACAGCCTGGCGATAGACAGCCGGACAGTGGAATCTTAGTAATACGGTCCCTTTTTAAACTATCAAAACCAGTGTTGAGTGGGACTTGCGGACTTGGTCCTTTAAGCAGCTTTCCTACGAAAGTTACTTAAAAACTGCTTAAATGATTTTCATGCAGTTTTCTCCAATAGACAGAATGATTCATGAGGAACGTATAAGATATAATATAAAATTAAGATATAATACATGTAGAGCAAATTCGATAATTTTAAAGATTTCTAATACCCTTGTGAATGCAAAGCGGGTCGCAGGTATATAATAAAAAAGAATCATTGAAGTAATATTTTTTATTATTATAATTAGGTTCCATAATGTTTTCTTAATATATATTTAATAACAAATTTGATAGAACTAAATATACACACGAGTAAAGTTATTATCACCCCTCGATAAAAATATTCGAGTTGAAGTAGCGTCAGTCTCATAGTACCTATCTCTCACAAGAAAATTTAAATAAGTTCTACAAATAACATAAGTACTGTGAAAACTTGATTAATCTGTACTTAATCTAAATCATTTGAATCGATCAATATCTATACCTTATCATACCTGCGTAATTTTTAGTTTTATTCAGATATTATACCTATATTCTTTTCAATAACAAGATATTTACTTATTAGTCATTGCAACAGTAATGATTAGGTAAGTATCTACCCATAATAAATTAAACCGAACATAAAGTAAGTCTAAATAATAATATTACGATTATTGTTCAGCCGTATTGACGCACTCCAATGGTGTTTAAGATTCAGAATGTTAGCATAACAGTAAAAAAAATCGAAAACTAATAATAATAATCTTGACCGTCCGGGATTGTTGATGATAGCCGTGGTATATCTCTCCACTCCTCAAGCACCTCGGGATATGTTGCCCTCTTGTTGCTACGTCTTTTCGTGCGCAAATTACCCCCTGCCTTTTTTCGATGGATATAATAACATTGTTCATGCAGGGACCATAGTCCTTACTTAGTTCCAGGTTACCAGTCCACTTAAGACTCCAACAGTCATAGCCCTATTTTTTTATTTTTGTTTTGGTGGGTAAAAATCATCCATATGACATCCCCCGCCCTAGGCGGAGTAGGAGATAGTGTCAGACTCTTACTGAATAAAAAACCCATCCCGTTCCTTCATGCCTTTTATCGAGCTACCCATTGCTCGCCGTCCGCAAGCCCGTGCCTACGGTGGCCAGAAATCGAGATCGGAATCCCGGCGGCGTATGGGGCTCTGTGAGCGCCGTTGCCTGCTACGGTTGGCTTTCTCCTTTGCTAGCATTACTGCTTCGCAGAAGGATTGCAATAGCTTTACACCAACCGCAAGTTGTCCTAGGGTGCATTTGCATAGCGCGTACAGGTATAGTCGGTTGGTATCACGCCATATCGGTTATAAGTATGTCGGTTGGTATCTAAAGGTAGCGAAAAAATTTGAAAGTGGTGACCGAAAGTTAAAGGAAAATCGTATGTTTTGGTATGGTAATGTGAAATGGAGGCGTGTTACTAAAGGAGTTTAGAGTATATGTGGATTCATCCACATATACTCTGAACTCCTTTAGTAGTTTCCTACTTCTACTACCTCTCCCTCTCCTACTATACCTTTAGTAGGAGAGAGAGAGGGTGGCCAAATAAAACATGGATGGATTGTGTGAGGAGTGATATGAAAGAAAAGGGAGTTAGTGATAGCGTGATGGGTAATGGACACCACGGAAGCAAATGTTAATCCGACCCCAAATAATACGGGGCAAACGACGATATGCTTTATATTGCTATTCATTTTGTATCAGGCAGAACTTGAATACATCTCAATAATTGTTATTATTAATATTTTTGGCAGATAGCCTTGACCCCTCGAGCGCCAAATGTACATACGTCTGCGCAACTTGAATGACCTTGAAAAACGCTTAATTGTTGTTTTGTACACACGTTTGGACTAATTCTTTTTGGCTGAAAATTTTGTTCTATATCTTTGTTTATACTAGAAAAATCCAGGAAACGTTCAAGGAATTTTCAGAAGTGTTGAAAAGGAAATGTAATAGGAACACCGCCACCAGCACCGATGTAACCATTATCTTTAGGATCAGTTATGGCACATCTACTTGACCAACGAATCATTCGAAAGAGTTACCGTAACCTTCGCAAAGCGCAACTGGAATAACACTGTGGGTTTTAGTCTGTAAATGTGTGACACTCCCTTTCGGTCCACCCGGAGCGAGAAAAGTCATTTGATGGTTGCCTAAATAAAAAAATATACAGGACATTTTGCAACTGAAAAACGCATAAAAGACGCTTTGCTGTAAAACGCGCTCTGGCTACTTTGGTGACCAAACTGACGGCAGATAGCGACAGCGCTGTCTCAAAATGGCAGGCGCAGCCACAGCCATAAACGCCGTCATGAGAATCTAGAAGCGGCCATAAAAGAAGCGCGTTACAGCCATTTGTGGCTGGTGGATGCTAGTTTTTTTACCCATACGGCCATTATCATAATGGACTCTAAAGAAGAAGATTTAAATGCACGAGTGATGTGTGACGGCGTTTTGTAGCGGCGTTTAGTGGCCAATGTGGACCACAAGAAGCAAGCAGTGGCAATTTGTAGCGTGTGGCGGCCACTGACTTCAACCGTATGTAGCGAATCTATATAAAATAAAAAATGTATGAAATCTACAGGATATATGCCAGTGGCAGTATTTTGGGAATATGGCCGGTGGCCACTGCGTTTAGGTACTTTATAATAATCCTAATTCATTCTTATTATAAACAAAGTCTGTTCGCGATAAACTCGAAAGATTTTTACCAATAAGCAGAGTGATTCATGAGAATATCACAGATTTTCAAAACCTTTGCGAAACTGGGACGGGTCGCTAATTGGTTATAAATATAAGTCTACGTACTTACTTACTTCTTACTTCTTAAGTATAATTATTTTATTAATTTATTCTACAGATTATGTCTTTTCATTCATAACATAGCCAGAACGATACAAGGAACAGATATGCTAATTGTAAAGCTTGACAAAATAATAGCAACCGGGTTTTCAACCGCACTGCGTTGTTGTTAGCTTTTGGTTAGGCGCTAGAATCTACCCTTTTTTTTTTTTTTTTTGTCGACGGGGAAAATCATCTTTGACGAAACCCGCTCTTGGGTGGAGCGGGAGACAGTGTCAGACTCTTACTGACTAAAAACCCCGCGCCGTTCCTTCTAGCCTTCATACCGGGGCACGAGCTCCCTTTCGGACAACCCTGTCCCCAGTAGGCTTCGACCCAGCTGGGCGCCTCCTGCTGCTGACAACTCCTTGAGGCGCGCGGGAACAGTGCGCGCCGTCGACGTCTTAGACTCGGTCCATTACCGGACGATCGGACAGCGAGCTACCCATAGCTCGCCGTCCGCGAGCCTGCGATCTACCCTAATAACATAAAGTTGAAAAGTATTTTTTTTTTGGACACGTAAATCTTAGAAACGGTTTGTAGCGTGTGGCGGCCACTGACTTCAACCGTATGTAGCGAATCTATATAAAATCAAAAATTTATGAAATCATTATTTTAATTTTGGATAACCCATATATCGAGGAAGGAATATAACATCGCCGTTTTTCTTATGTATGTTAATGACATTACCTCAAACGGAAAAGACCAAATCGACTGGAATCTTCCAACGAAAGCACTTAAATATTCTCTAGTCTATTCTCTTGTTACGATGTGCCACATACCATAAAAATCTTTTTACAACTTTGTGATTACTCTAGAATTGTAAATCGAGTCACTTATGACTAATATTCAATGATAAAAAAATCCACAGAGCATGAGAAGTTTTTAAGGGTCTGAAAGGATAGCAAATAACCTCTCCAGTCGACCATTTCAATTTGGCACACGATGGACCAAACACTGTATCATCATCATCAGCCTTTTTAATGTTCCCACTGCTGGGACTCAGGCTTCCTCTCTAGGAGAGGGAATGGGTATCAATACCGAGTTGTTATATGTTTGTTAGCTAGTTATAAGATTGCGTCTTTTTCGCGCAAATAAAATGTTTTTCTTTCTATGTCCAACAGTGGACGTCTTTTGGCTGAAATGATGATGATGATGAACCTATGTATCATCCGACATTTAAGAAGTTTAAGACAACTATAACGTACCTCAATTTTAGTTTTTGCCGCCTCCTCATCTTCTGTAAGTAGCTGTTTAGAAATTGTTTCTATTTGGTCGCGTAAAGCGGAGAGCTCGGCTCTCATAGATCGTTCTAGTTCGCAGGCCAAAGCTCGCGCCGAATCGGCTTCGTTCATTAGCGAGTCAAACTTACGACTTGCTTGATCTTCATTAAACTGAAAGAAAAGATAAATAAATCAATTCGAGCTTCATATACAATATTATTTTTAGTATATTCGAAACCTGAATATAATTAGTTCTGAATCAGTAACTGAATCGATTCCAATCATTTTTACACCCTGTTATGATTTTTCCCAAAAATATTAAAAAAGTCACAAGTTGGACACCGCCGACACTAAGTACAACACAGGGCACAGCAGGCATTAGGCACCAGTGCTCTGTTGGGTGCAGGAGCAAGCAAAACCCCCCCTCAATCGCCGGGATGACCCGGTACACCACTTATAACTTTGTGATTTTTTATGATACAGTTATGTTTTGTACATACGACTCAACATAAAAATACTAGACACGTATTTCGGGTTTCGCTTACATACTAAAAATAATGGTTTTTATACATCACAAACGTTAAGTCAGAAGGTAGAAAAGACATAACCAAAGGCTTAAAAGCAAGAACAGCCCTTTCATGAGTGCGAGCGTGGTGCATGTGGAGTTGTGACTTTGTAAGGTTGTGTAACTGTTTGTGTACAGACGAGAATTCATAGTCCAAATCAAGCGAGAGTGGCGCTCGCGAGCCGTTCGCGAGCCGCTTACAAACTGCGCGCGTGCATTTCAACGAATCGCGCGCGGCGCAGGGGCTTCGTACAAACGAGCCGTACGCGAAATGCACGCGTATTCGCCAGATTTGGACGCACCATTACATAACTACATTCCTTTAATGTAGAGGAATAAATCGAGCAATATTTATTTGTTTTATTATTCATGCTAATAATATAATAAATTGTGAAATTAGCTGTTTGTCTGTTGGGCTCACTAAAATCCTACCCATTAAAAATAAGATAAACACGATCAATTGAAAATTTTAATAAGAAACGTTGACAAATTGAAAATTTTATGAATTTATTAAATATCATGCGAAACATTTATCAAGAAAAGCATTTGCCGAAATAATGTTAGTAACGAATTGTTTGTCACAAACACACAAAGGAGTACGAAACGTTGGTTGTTAAGATTACATAAAAAATTGTCAATGGAGTGAACTGTAATTATATAAATACTCACCTTAAGGTCTCGTTCGTACTGCAGGACCCTGGCCAGTTCCTCCGCCAAGGCGGCTTCGCCCTTGGCAGCTTCCTCATCCAGGTGCAGCTTGGTAGCTGCCAGCTCAATCACCTCGTTCTCCAGTGCTGTTAGCTTATGCTTCGCCTGCTCCGCTCCGTCCTTCTTGTATTTTAGGTCCTCGGCCAAACTTTTACAATCGATCTTGCAAAAGTTCCGCTCTACTATCATTGTTTTAGCCTAAAAATAATTTCATCAATGATATATAATTAAAATCTATAGTATATACCTTGTTGTACCTTTCAATAAGTGGTGATTTTACAAGCTTTTATTTAGTTTCACCTGTCTCGATAATATGTTTGACTGTAATAAAATCTTACAAATTAAATTTGATCTACTGTCCGATTACTGATTGAGCTGAAATTTTACAAGCATGTGTAAATCAGATGACCATAGGAACTCGGGTAACTCTATCTTGTTTGTGCTTTTTGGAATGGCCTTGATGAGTATTAATATATAGGTATGTTCCAAGCAATAAATGCTTGCTATGAAAATTATTTTCATGGAAAACTTGTTATATTATGTAAAAGAGAATGATTACAAAAAAAAAAACAAATTAGATTATTTTCATAAGTACAGTGTATCCGGAGATTTGATTTCCCTCTATATTTTCGTACATACTAACTTTCTAAAGTCGCACTCTTTCTTTATAATAATTATGGTGGAATGGCGACCACGTACCGGAAGACGTAGCGTTAGAAGGCCTCCTACAAGGTGGGCCGATGACCTGGTAAGGGTTGCGGGAATCCGATGGATCCGAGACGCACAGGACCGTTCATTGTGGCGGCACTTGGGGGAGGCCTATGTCCAACAGTGGACGTCTTTCGGCTGAAATGATGTTGATGAATAAAATTATGGTATGCAGATGCATTTTTCATGTAAGCCTGGATAATCATATCCGAAACTATGAGCAATGGCGGCAATAGCTAAACTTCTTTGAGTGCTATATCACTCAAAGAAGTTTACTTCTTAAAATTTGATCCATAATACCGACACTATCGAATGGTGCAATATAGTGTTTTTCTTTTCTAAAATGATTGGTTTCGTATGCTGTCTAGAAATATTGGTTTTTCAAAATCAGGCCAATACTCCTTGAATACCTTTCGATAATTTTCATAATTTCTCCTTTGGCCAGACACGCCCACTAGAATACTTCATCCTATACACGAGCACAAATTTTGCCAGTTTGCGTGTACCTAAATACGGAACGAAATAAAATCCTCGTAACCACTTTCCTCTTATTGAAAGACACAACAACGTTTTTCAGGTAGCTATGGGTCAATTAAATAATGTATGAATAAATCTATCTACATATACACTTCTACTTCTACACTATCTACATCTACCTACACTAATTTAATAAAGAGGTAAAGTTTGTTGTTTTGCTTGTAGGAGGTACTTAATATCTAAAAGTACTGGTCCGATTGCTAAAATTTTTTCACGGTTAGAAAGATGCTTTATTCCTAAGTGACTTAGGCTCAATCGCGTTTATGTACGAGATTGAGCCGCGGGAAAAAGCTAGTATACAGTAAAAGGAGAAACTGACGGACATATCAAAGCACCACATATCAAGTAGATAAGAACCACTAAAGAGGGTTTTTTGGAAATTTATCATTAATTCATGAATCCCCAAGCGACCACCGGTGGCCGCGCATCTATTGTCTTACTATTGTGTTTCTAATTGACGGTATCTGAAGGGTTAAAGGGGGTAAAAAAGGCTTATGCAAGGCAAAATCAAATTCCATGTTGGTACCGATATACTAGTAGATTGGATCGGAAGATTGTATCAGACTTTTACTGACTAAAACACCCATCCCGTTCCTTCGTTGCCGTTCATAACGGGGCCGAGCCTTCTTTTCAGAAGCAGACCCTTGGCCCCAGTAGGCTCGGTCCCTGCTGGGCCCCCTACGGTTGCTAATAACTCCTTGCGGCGCGCGGGAACAGTACGCGCCGTCGACGACTTGGGCTCGGTCAGGACGGTTACCGGACGGTCGGACAGCGAGCTATCCATTACTCGCCGTCCGCAAGCTTGCGCCTACGGTGGCCGGCAATCGGGATCGAAAACCTGTGGCTGAGGCGTAAGCGCAGTTGCCTCATGCGGTCGGCCTCCTCCTTTCCTAGCATTACAGCTTCGCAGAAGGAGGCGACCGCCTGCCACTCCTCGCTCCGGACCATGGTCTATACCAAAGCCCGGTGCGAGAGATTGCCGCCATCGATCGCCCCCACAAGGACACGGCGATGCTCTGCCAAAGCGGGGCACACCTCTTCCATGTGCTCCACCGTGTCCTCCGGGCGGTCCACAAGATGCCGACGCCCAGGCGTCACTTGCGCACGAATCCGGTGCAGGAATATAAATCAGTTGCTGTTTATAATATAATCGATGATTGACAGCGGTTTAACCGATTTGAAAGTTTTATTTTTGTTCTCAATATTTTATAGTCTATGCGGACCCCGGCATTCACTTGGTGTTTAACTGAATGGCGCGAAATGACGCGCGAAAGCCGGCGTTCGATTGGGGTTTGTGTAGCTTCTAGTTAAGGCCGCTATTAGTAGATAATATAAATATATGAATGTAAGGTATAGTGTTCAAACTTGTTTTTCCATATTCCTTCCTTTGTCTTTCTCTTCTTCGAGTTGCTTCTGATAGCCTTGTTCGAGGTCCGTCCAAGCCACTTCAGCACGTTCCAGCAGCTGGACTCTAGTGCCTTCATGTTGCGCCAGTTGAAACGCTCGGGTGCGCAACTCATTGGTCTTCGCATCTAATGCAGCTAGCGTTTCCGCGCATTGCTTATCCAAACAACATACCTACGAAGTCACAATATAAGATTTATTAATTTCTAATTTTAATAGCTTGTCTCTCAATCAGGGTTATTTGTTAAGCACTGGCAACCTCTCAGGACTATGTTACTAAAATCATAAACAACCACTTAGGTTCAATGACTTAAAAGTCACAAACTTATCATATTTTATTTCATCAGGTTTTTATACAATAAAAAACTTTTTACAAAAAAAATTTAACCGACTTCAAAAAGTACAAAATAACTTTAATTTCGGAAGCCGGTGTTTCTATAATAGATACCTAATCTTGTCTCTTCGTTATTTAACACCGACTTCCGTAATTAAAGTTATTTTGTACTTTTTGAAGTAGGTTTAATTTTTTTTGTAAAATGTTTTTTATTTTTCACTTTTTAGTTATGGTAGCACCACTAAAAAGTACCTACCCTTCAGCTAAACATAAATTACCTTATAGCCAGAGTGCATCTCATAACGATTCTTATAATCCCAAATACGGTTATATTACATGAATTTACCCCCTCCCCCTCTCCCCTCCCCCTGTCCTCTCCCCCTTTTCTTTCAGTCAGTCATCGACTACACGTATAAACAAAGAAATTTTACTTGTTACGACAATTCTGCTATGATTCTATGAGGAGTTCTGTTCCATATCTTCGAAGTTCATGATCAGATCATAACAATATTTCTATGGGACCAACTTGGAAGCATAACCTTTCAATCAAAAAAAAAATTTTCCAAATTGGTCCACAATTGACCGAAATATCGGTGAAAATACATACAAAAAAAGAAAAAAAAACATTCAGCCGAACATAGAACCTCCTCCTTTTCGAAGTCGGTTAAAAATAAAAATATTTAAACACGACTTGTACAATAACGGAGGAGAACGGGGATCGGGCGGTGGGGCAGCTTGATGCGTTTGCTTCGCGTCACATAGACGTAGGTACTGGTAGGTACCCCTTTAGCAAAAGACAAAGTTTTAATGTGTTTGATATAACAACGAAATCTTGATGTTTTGTTTTTGGTGAATGAATTATATTTTGTAAAAAGTCATGGAACAAAAATTGTTGTTTAAGATGTTAGTAAGTTAATACAGTCCTGCAAGATTGTTAGTATTATACAAATAACCTTGTATATATAAAAGCAGAAACTGACTGACTGACATATCAACGCACAGCCGAAACTACTGGGACTAGCAACGTGAAATTTTGAACAAGCCTTGGCTTTATGACGTAGGCGAGCTCTAAGAGAAGATTTTCCAAAATTCACCACCTAAGGGGTTTAAACGGGGTTCAAAGTACATATGGAGAAACCTACTTTTACGCCAACGAAACTGCTGGCAGAAGCTAGTCGATATGTAAGTTCAGAAAGTTTGGTCATAGCGAATTTTAAGTTTTACTGGTTGATTTTTATATGCTTTCAGAAGTAATCTCATATTGCTAGTTACACTAAATAGAATCTCGAGCAGACTAACATCAAGCATTCAGTATTAAACTTACACCATCAGGTTTATTAGGTTTATCAGTTTTATCGTGGGTCTCCTGTTCTGGTCGAGTTACATCTTGTTCCGAGCTTGTTGGCATTTTGGCGGCGCAGCGTGGTTTGGACTTTGCTGGATTTTGGGCGCAGCAAGATTGATCATTATCAATGTGCGGTTTTGAGTCGGCCTTACCTTGGCCGCAGCAACTTATGTCATTATCATCTCGATGCTTTGCCTTTCGGTCACAGCAAACTAGATCTTTATCAGCTCGCGAACTTTTTCTGCCCTTTGGTGGATTTTGGCCGCAGCAACCATCTTTATCAACTCGCATAATGAATTTCGGTTCCACCGGCAATGCTACAATGGGACCGCTTGTATGCGATCCGAAGCTTCCATTGTCTGAAGGCTTCAAGTTTTTCCATACGGGGTTTCGCCCAACGTTTTTTGTATTATTCGCTCCATGAATACTTGTCAAATCTTTACAACTAGTATGGGGCTTAGACTCACACTTGGCAGCACCACACTTTTCGTTTATCCGAGGTTTTACAAATCTAAAACATAAAAATATTGTCCGACATCAAATCTCAACAAAGGCTAGCCTATACAGGATAAATGACTCGAGAGAGAAGGCAGACAGGACCTACGTCTTTATTTGCTTTCTGATGCATGAGGTGTCACTACTTAAGTCCAAACTTCAAGCTGTTATTGAAAATACAACATGAGAATCGAACCCAGGTCAACACAAAGCAGTCGACGGGTTTACGACGACGAAACCAACGGGACATCAATCAACTAAATAGTGTAAATTACAAATGCCTATAGTGGGTAATCTACGTGATAATTAAAAATCTTTATAAAAAATTAAATTATCGATAGTGCGTTAGTGTCTTTGTATGCATGTTAACTACTTGCATGTAAGTATTCTTGTTACCTCTGCACGTCTTAAAAGTTGATCGGATTCGATTGAAACTTATCACACGGGTAATCTTTTTATCCCGGGAGTGTGTGCCCTTGGAACAATTTTTGTGTTACTTTCAGTCTTGCTTTGTCAGTTACGTTACCCGAAAGTTCCTACTAGTTCCTACTAGTTCCTACTAGTTCCTACTAGTTCCTACTAGTTCCTACTAGTTCCTACTAGTTCCTACTAGTTCCTACTAGTTCCTACTAGTTCCTACTAGTTCCTACTAGTTCCTACTAGTTCCTACTAGTTCCTACTAGTTCCTACTAGTTCCTACTAGTTCCTACTAGTTCCTACTAGTTCCTACTAGTTCCTACTAGTTCCTACTAGTTCCTACTAGTTCCTACTAGTTCCTACTAGTTCCTACTAGTTCCTACTAGTTCCTACTAGTTCCTACTAGTTCCTACTAGTTTCTACTAGTTCCTACTAGTTCCTACTAGTTCTTACGCTATTAATCAAATGTTTAAAAAAGTAAGATGGCGGACTTATAAAGGCTGTCTGCGTGGTGGTGTCCCATCTGTTGCCAGGCGAGCAGCGCGCAGAGCAGGTGCTGCTGCTCCGGGTGCTTGTCGCTCACGGCGCTCAGGTCGCGCTCGTCCGACTTCAGCCGCTGTTCCGCGTCTTTGATGGAACTCTACACACAAGAAATGGAAGCAAGAATAATTTTGATGATTCAGTTCATGATGATTTTCATACCCAGATATTATCTGGAATGAAAATAAGAGAATCAATGCTAATATCATAGATTTTACAGCGCCCAACGCTGTAAAATCGATGATATTAGCATTTGTAACACCATCCTGGCTTTTCCAAACTGACACTATATATAAAAGGAAAAGTTCTGACTCATCACGCTCAGTCAAAATATCATATCCTTTGTGATGTTTACAAAGAATTAAGGAAGCATTTTTCAACAATTCATCTCGAATTGTGATAAAGTAAAGGTAAACAGACGAAACGATAATAATTGCATAACCTGATTCCACCAGCCCGTTCCATCATCCGGAGTACGGAGTACATACCGGTACATATCGGAGTACGGCTATGCGCCATCGGTACATGGTGAATATCCCACGTACACGCACAAAACGTTTTGGAAACTTTGTGTACAGCTAAGGAGTGGAATTCATTCCAAAAAAAAAAGAAAACGAAAGTCCAAAGTTTGTAAGGAAAAATTCTGTCGCGGAGGTGAAGCC
This sequence comes from Mythimna lalbum, assembly GCA_949319445.1. NCBI lineage: Eukaryota > Metazoa > Arthropoda > Insecta > Lepidoptera > Noctuidae > Mythimna > Mythimna lalbum. Next base: position 13,574,226 of record OX439346.1, on the reverse strand, counting down.
ACCGGCAGGAGCTAGTATCGGTCAAAAATGACTGTAAAAGTTGTATTTTTAATATGGTAAATCATTAAATAAGGAGTTATTTAACGATTTTTATTATACCCGCCACGGTTGGAGTGAGAGCGGCGTGTTAAACTTTTACTGAATAAAGCCCGCGACCGAAATTCTGCGACTCTTGACTCACAAAATTATGCTCGTTTGTCCTCACCCTTAAGGTGTGATTGTAATGTTTTTTTGTACTGTGCGATGTGGCTGCTAAGCAACAAAACCTTTTATTCAAATTCATACACTTCTATTGATTCACTGGATTTGTTTGTTTCAGACTGGAGAGTGTTGGCCTGAAATTGAGCAGAACCAAAACAGAGTACTTGTTCTGCGATTTCGGCGGTCTCTCCAATCCTGCGCCTTTAGCTCTCGCCGGAACGCCCATACCGATCTGTTCCGACTTTAGGTACCTCGGGTCGCTCGTCCAAGGGGATGGTGAGGTAGACCGGGACGTAACACATCGGATCAACGCAGGATGGATGAAATGGCGACAGGTCACGGGAACCACTTGCGACCCACGGATGCCCCTCAAGTTGAAGGGTAAAATCTACAAGTCCGTTATAAGGCCTGTCGTACTGTATGGATCAGAATGTTGGGCTGTGAAAAAGAAGGATGAAAAAAGATTGCATGTAGCAGAGATGAGAATGTTAAGATGGATGTGTGGTGTGACAAGAATGGATAAAGTGAGAAATGAGTATATTAGGGGAAGTTTGAAAGTGGCGCCAGTGACTGAAAAGCTGAAAAGAAATCATTTGTTTTGGTATGGTCATGTGAAAAGGAGGGACGAAACGCATGTTGCTAAAAAAGTTATGAGTTTACATGTGGATGGATGGAGGGGGAGAGGGAGGCCAAAGAAAAGATGGATGGATTGTGTGAGAAGTGATATGAAAGAAAAGGGAGTTAGTGATAGCATGACGAGTGACAGGACAGAATGGAAGAAAAAAACGTGTTGCGCCGACCCCAAATAAAACGGGACAAGGGCAGGAAGATGATGATGATGATGATGACACTTCTATTGATTGTGTACAGACATCTCTACCCCTACATATACATATGACCTAAAGATATTGTTCACACAAATTCTACATCACGGTTTCAAAGTTATCGACACATTTAAACTTATACAATAGTCTGAAAACAATTATCGAGCAGTTGCTCGTAACAGACAACACCATGGTCTAGTCGGAGGATACTTCCTTTTTAATGGCGGATGCAAGACGTGAAATGCTATTCCGCATAGGACCGTCTATCATTAAACTAGATATTAGCTACGTACTTAGATACTAATCTACAGTTCCCAATGCTATGCAGTGGGGTTTAACTATGAACGATGCGCAATTAACCGTAGGTAAGGTTAGGCAAATATTCTTCAGTTAGAAATTTTAAAATAGATGAGACCGGTGTTACTTGTAATAAATAACTCACTCGAAAAATACCTGGCTCACATTTTATAATTTCACGAGTTAAAGATTCGAGTGTTCACACATGTCAATTTCTACAACTATTAATCGATCAACTCATTTTACTAACACATCCTCTAACTCCAACTTAAAGTTACCTTTAGATCTAAACAGGGTTTCATTTTAAGCGCCTTTGAAACGTTCCAAACTATGAGACCGCTCATGGACGATGGTTTGTTCAATGGGATTAACTCCTTTTTTGGTTCTGGCATTTTTTGTTTGTGTATATGCATGGGGATCTCCTAGAAACATATTCACAGTTATTTTCACTTCGACAATAATAAAGGCAATCGGTTACCCTAAAGGGGTACTATAATAAAATGTTTAAAAAAATACTTTATTATTGTCACTCCATCCGGAAAAAGACCACTATTAGACAAATGCTTCCTCCAAGCTTTCTCGCGTCCAGTGAAATCTTATGATATTCAAATAATCTGTTTAATTTCTGGAAAGCCCACGTGGCGTCGCTGGGCTGGAGCTGATCACCAATCTAATATCGTATATTCGACCATAGCAAATAAAAAACGCAATTTGAAATATTTAAGTAAGTATATCAAATTATTCACCTAGTAAAAACAAAATCACATTATATTTTTCTCTATATAAAACTTCCGTCTATAATATTTTAACCTTTCGGTATTCTTTTAGGAACGCCTAAGGGCGCGTTTCCAAATTGAGTATTTCAAGTTAAACACACAATATCTCAAACCGTGCTAGAGAAATACTGAACTACAAATTTAAAAAAATCAGATATCGTGGTCATGGGTAAGTGGCCACGGTTTCTAAATATTGTAGGTAACTAAATTGACACTAGCTAGCTACTCAAAATAAATTGTTGTTTGGTCTCACTCTCTGTATTTTGAGGATTTTGCATGGTGTGCGTGGTTTGTCATGATTTACTTTATGTATTTCCCCTAATATTTCATGCAATATGCTCCTGGAAACCCGACGGGCATCAAAATTCCGCTAAAGAAATAAAACCATTGTTAAGCTTTGATTATTATTTCTTGAATTTGGTTGTCTATAATGTATATTTGGTTGACTCCACTATGTATTATATGGCTTATATTACTAAAAAATCATAACCCTCCTTTGGCTTTGCCGTAGTCGGGTAAAATACGAGAATCAAATATTTCGTTTTGATGCTGTAAAACTGCGGAGCTTAGATAGGCAGTGTAAAATAATTGGATCTAGGTATGCATATACCTTAAAATACTACTGACGATATGCGAATAAGTTCTAAAAATTATCCTAAAAGTGGATAAACTACATATAATCCCATCAGATACTTCACTGCTGGACAGAAGGTTGTCCTATAATTGATTCTCCCTTCCAACTGATCAACTAAACAATAATTGCGAACAATGCATAAGTAATAGGATCGACTTAATAAGTTATTTGAAAAAAACCAATAGACCAACATACCACTTCGGGTTCCTTCTTAGTACGACCACGACAGCAACTCTGAGGACTTTTATCTCTACATTCGCGAGTGTAATATACCAACTTTGGGCTTTGGGTCCCCATTTTGATTTTACACAATTAACGGTAACATTTGTTTGAGATCTGAGTGTGGTTATGCATTGGAAAATGTTCACGTTCCTGAAAATATTACTTTAAATTTTTTTTAACTATGTTATTTTATAATTCTCTTGACAATGTGCTTGAAAATGACAGGCTCTTGACTTATCATCTTTTTACTTTTTTACTCCATAAAAGAACATTCCAGCTATTATTTACCATAATTCTTCTTGAAAGTCAGCCTTGAAAGTGTATGTTATTTTTTTTTTACTTGCAAAAAAATTGTTTTATTGAAAAAAAGGTTTTTCTTTTATCAAATCTTGCAAGCTAAATTAGAACCACTTCCTCTTATCCTACAGAGTTGAATTTGTACATGTTGGAACAGCTCCGGTCACAAAGCATTTTTATGATAAATATGGTCTGGGAATGTTCAATTATATCCAAGATCAGCTCTAAAACAGAAACATCTTAATAGTCAACAGCATAAGACTCGAAATTTTGTGTACTCGTTTAATTACGTATTCATTCTAATAAACATTTTTTATATAGATTGGTCAAGTCATGAGACTGTGGTGAACTGGGTGCGCTCGAATGGCCCCAAGAGATCACTCGACCTAGTCCCATTTTTACAAGCTTTTTATTAACTTGCATTGTAACTATGTTCGGCTCAAATCTTGCAACTCAATTTTGAAGCAGATATCTTCAACCGATTGATTTGAAATTTTGTACACATATGTAAATTGCGTGACAATGCAATATTATGGCGAGATGGAGCTGATCTGATGATGGAGCTGGAAGATGGTCATAGGAACTCTGCTATAAAACTATACAACACCATCGAGTTTGGGATCGTTTGATTCGTATTGACAAGTACTTTGATCCTATATGGTGACCAGGGTCTGGAGATGGAGTTGGAAGGTACCCATAGGAACGCCGCAATAGAACGACACAACCCCAACGAGTTTGAACTTTTTTGATTCGTATTGATGAGTACTTTGATTCTGTATGGTTACCAGGGACTGATGATGGTTCTGGAAGGTAGCCATAGGAAATCCGCAATAGAACGAAACAATGCCATCGAGTTTGGACTCGTTTGATTCGTATTGACGAGTACTTTGATCTTATACGGTTACCAGGGTCTGAAGATAGAGTTGGAAAGTGGAATAGGTACTCTGCAATGAAACGACACAACCCGATTGAGTTTTGGCTCGTTTGATTCACATTCACTAGTACATTGATCCATATGGTAACCAGGGTTTGACGACGGAATTAGTAATTCGCCATAGGAACTGAACAATAAAACAACACAACGCCTTGGATTTTGGACTCGTAATTTGTATTGACAAATACTTTGACCCTGTATGTTAACCAGGGCCTGATGATGGAGCTGAAAGGTGGCCATAGGATCTCCACAATAAAACGACACAACTTCATCGAGTTTGGGCTTGTTTGATTTGTATTGACGAGTACTTTGATTCTATATGGTTAGCAGGCGCTGTAGATGGAGTTAGAAGGTATAGGAACACCGCAATGAAACGACACAATTAACTCCATCGAGTTTGAGATCGTTTGATTCGTATTGATGATGTTGAATACTTTGGTCCTAGATAGTAATCCTATTTTTGGGAAAATACATAATTTCGTTCCATTCGGTTTGGTATGGGTACCAGGGCGATCTCTTTTGTACTAAAACTCTTATCCCTGTACAATGGACCTCTGCGAGGAGAGGATCGTTTTTGACATCTACTGGTCAAATGCGAGTCCGTACAAAGTTTCTGACATATATTATAAAAAATAAATAATGTAATTAATTAATTTATTATTATTAATGTGATTATTGTATTTAGGTATGTGAATCAAATCGTCTCAGTATAGGGCGCTTGGTGACCTGACACACAGGTTCTGTAAAGAACCTAGTTCAGGCACCAGTCTTCCACAAATTTATTTTAATTTCGTATTTGTAGATTTTTAATTATTTTCACTGTAATTTGTAGTAAGAAAATAAATAAATTATTATTATTATTATTATAAAATAATTGAATTTCCGAATCGTGTCTCGAAGATTGTTTCGCAAAAAAGTACTTTTGTGACGTAACGACATCATAGCACAAGTATTGGAGAAAGTCTGAACACTTTTACAGTCCTATACTTGTACTATGAGAACTTACTTCAAGACAAATAGGATCCTAGGTCAACGGAAGGTACCCTATAAGTTTTGATTTTCTAGCGAGTGTGAAAATAGGCGCCTAAACGGCATTATCTTTAGATTCGTTTACTTTTGAAGTTTGGTTTTTTATAAGCTTGTATTGTATGTTTGTACGAGTATATAACGGTTCGGATGAAATATCACAACTCAATTTTGAAGCAGATATCTGCAACTGACAGAACTGAAATTCTGATATGGTGGACTATGGTTATACGCTTAATATATCGCTATCAAATAAAAGGAATACTGAGAATAAAAATGCGAGTTAAAACAGTTATCACTAAAAAGTAAAAAATAAATTTAAAGTAAAAAAACTTTTTAAAAACAAGCTTTTAATTAAATGCCCTAAAAAGAATAAAATAAAATTTTCCTTTAGAACTTTTACTATTAACTTATATCGTCATTACCCAATTTGTATGATATAAAAGCTTGTCGCGAGATTTACCTATGTAGATAAATAAGTGAATTATATAATTCTAACGACTAAAGATTTTAATTTTTAAACTAACTAAATACGAATAAGTTCTTAAATCTCGCGACAAGCTTTTATATCATACAAATTGGGTAATGACGATATAAGTTAATAGTAAAAGTTCTAAAGGAAAATTTTATTTTATTCTTTTTAGGGCATTTAATTAAAAGCTTTTTTTTTTAAAGTTTTTTTACTTTAAATTTATTACTAAGAATGTTCCTACCATCCTGTTATAATTCGGCAGTACAATACGAAAGTATAATCTATAGGAATTTCTAATAGAATAAGTAATAGGTAGGTATACTAGGTATATCTTATTCTATTACTAACTCAAGGTCAGTGTTGCCACTAACATACAATTGGCTGTACCTATGTGATCAAGAAAGTTCTAGTCATAACAATAATGTTCATAATAACAATGAGTACACAGGTTTACTCCGATGACAGAGAGTGCTGTCTTTCATTAATTAATTTCATCACAATTTGCTCGTTATGGATTTCAATTAAATCGGATTATAAATCTTAGATATATTTTTTGGCATTGATGCCAAAAATTAAAGAAAGCAACTACATAGTTTTTGCAATAGAAATAATAAGTAATACATACTCCTATGTTAGTTTTATCTGTAATTATCGTACCTATGCCTGTTTTGCAGGACATATTGGAACTAAAATTTATTGTTAAGTTTAACATCTATTATATAACCCATACAATAATAACATTCTGATGTTGATTCTGAACCATCTGATTCTGATTCGGTTTTTTTTTTTGTACCCATACCTCTAAGTTTATTTATAAGTTGCATTACTTTTTTGGTGTACAATAAAGTGCTATTCTATTCTGAATAGTTTTCACTTCTATAGCGCCAAAGAGAAAAAGGTGGTTGAATCGATCGATTAGTATTTTATAAAAAATACCCCTAGGACACCAGAAAAGATTGTCATCAATCCTATACGCAACGATTATCTCAATAAACTCTCATCGTTACAAAATATCACGCAGGTGATTCACCATTACGAGCACTCGAGCACAATGCACCGTGGCTGAAGATAAAACGAGTAAGAGCGCTTGCACCTCGTCGCCGGCGCCGGCGCTCCCGGCTCCCGCCGCCGCCGCCGCTAACGGTCCTTGCCTTCCAACTACAGCAGCATTAACTACATTGATGCTATATTTAGCACAGTCACCATGCCATGTACAGCATTTACCTGCTTCCAGTACAAGTGGCATCTAAAATAGAAAAACTAGACTGCAGCCAAGTCACACGACTTTGAAATGCGCTTTTAATCATTCTGTAGCAAACTATACTTAATCTGTTTAGTTAAATAAACGTAAACTACCTCGATATGTATTTTTATTTAAAATAAATCGTTTATAAAACATACAAAGATTAATTAAATTTTGTTAATTACCTAACATGGGTTTAGGTAAATACTTAAATGTAACAATTTAGATAAAAAAAAAATAGTTTTTTTTAGACGAAAGATATGTTAAGATTGTTAACATTTGGTTAACTATCTATTTACCTAAACAAATGGAGCATAGTAACTACAGAATAGTCTTCAGAAAACCTATGAATTTTACGAGCGTGAGGAAAATGGCGGATGCATGGTTCCGGTTTTGTAAATAACTACATAATATGCAGATACAGCGGTGCTATTGTTCCTAAATGTCAGCGGAAAAGACGATTCGCGACGGTGCATAATCTGATGGATTCTAGTAAGTTTCTTTTTGTCCTCAATATATTACTCAACGGAAAGCAAAAATGTATTGTGATATGTAATTCAATTGATTACAGTCAAACATCCGTATTTGGCTGTAATTAATTCTATTTCGGGATTCTAAAAATAAACTTGGATGGGTTATTTCAATTATTTATATTAAATTATCTTTTTTACAGGGCAAATCATCAAGTGACTCGCTCTAGATGAAGCAAGAGGGAATGTCAACATTTACAGACTATAACCCATCTGTGCTACTTCAGAAGCCCTTTGCGAGGGCCACAGTAACTCTTTGGAACTACCCACCCCGCAACCTTTTTTTAGGGGGAAAAGAAATCCAATGATTTCTCCCGCCCTTGGGCGGTGCGGGACAGACTTTTACTGATTAAAACCCACTCCTATGTTCAGAAGCAAACCCATGTCCCCAGAAGGCTTCGACCCTGCTTGGCGCTAAGACTTGCTGACATCTATTTAAGGCGCGCGTGGAACTCTACGCGCCGTCGACGACTTGGGTATGTGCCGGACGCCGGCCGGCGTGCTACCCATAACTCGCCGTCCGCAAGCCTACGCCTACGGTAGCTGGAAATCGGGTTCGGGATCCAGGCGACTAGGGCGTGAGGGTCATTCTATCGCGCGTACGGCTGCCTTTGCTAGCATTACTGCTTCGCATAAGAAGGCGACCGCCTGCCACTCCTCCTCGCTCCGATCCAGACCATGGCTTGTACCAGAGCTCGGCGTGAGAGATCATTGCTCCCGATCACCCCCACGAGGACTCGGTGGTCCTCTGCCTAATCTTACGGCTACCGTATGCTCGACCGTTTCCTCCGGGCGGTACACACGATGGTGACACCCGGGCGTTTCTTCCGCACGAATCCGGTGCAGACCCCGCAGCCGTGGTAGGATATTAAATTGTCTGAACTCTCAATCAATAAATAAATAATAATACTCAAAGAAAAATTAATTAAACTTTAATTAGACGTGATTTCCTACTAAACTGGCAAAAAAAATCAAACTGTTAGAAACCAAATAACTCTTGCTTTAATTTTTTTTTCATTAAGGACATTCACATAGTAGGTATTTAAATTGCGGAACTATGTGTTAATAAGTTTTTGTAAAAACAATTAAACATGTTAGGTACTCGGTAAAACAACTCCACAAAAACTTTATAGATTTAAGATAATCGTAAATTCTAAAAGTGGTTTGTAGAGTAGTATTTTATTGTTAGTACTAGCTTCTGCCAGCGACTTCGTACGCGGATGCTGTTGCTTATGCCAGCGACAACGGGGTCATCAAAATCAAAGATCTGAAACGTCTGATGTCGAATTCTAAGAGCCCGGGGACTGGAAAACAACGTGATGCGCGAGATGATTCGAGACGTTCCAGATCTCTTCCTTCCACTTACGCGCGTGACAGTGTGCACACACCTTGGACATGGTGCCAATGTCTCCGTGTTCAATGTAATTAATAAATGGGTTATAGGAAAACGCGCTCCTTTCTTTATTCCCAAAAAGTGTTCCCATAGCGTGATCTAACTCGACGCCAACGCCATTTACGAAACGTTTAGAAAACGGAAATTACATATTATTTACCCAAATATTATAATATCTTAGCCATGTGCAGCGCCCCTTAGTGAACTCCACAGCGGGTGACGTAACCTACGACTAACTTATTATTAGCGGTTGGTACAGTAATCGGGTCTAGGGATCAAACCGCAAAATTAAGTTTGTTTTTATTGTATATACTTTTCCGGGATAAAAAGTACCTATCAAGTGTGGTGCCCAGGATATTAAATAATAATTATACCAAGTTTCATCGTAATCGGACCAGTGGTTTTTGCGTGATGCCTGAACAAACAGACAGACAGACAAAAAAAAATTTAATCACATTTTTGGGTCCGGTGTCGGTCTAGTAACACCGTTTATTTTTTATATTTTCAATGTACAGAATTTTCACTTCTACAGATTTATTATACCTAAACTACGTCTAATAGAATGAAATATTTATTTATTTATTTATATCTTTATGCACAAAGTTGTACAAAGGCGGACTTAATGCCTTAGGCCTAGGTACTTACCTATTTAAAATGAATAGATGATAATGTTAACTTTTTTAAATTAGAGATGAGTGAGAGTGTTATAAACGTAAGAGTAGACAAAAATAAACAGAAAGCTTCGAACTGCTAAGCTATCGGGTGTTACACTTGTTATTGTGAGTCAACCATAAAAGATACACATATGCTGTCGTGAGATATTTGTTATATAATTTTAAGGAGAACATTTCCGTTGTATATGATTTCTGTGTAGCTTTAACCATTAAGGCTGCAAACGCGACGGAAGCTTAAAAAATGGAGTAATTTCTCCCGTTTCCCCAACATTTCCCTTCACTGCTCTGCTCCTATTGATCGTAGCGTGATGAAAAGTATACTATAACCTGCCCAGGAGTATGAAGAATGATTGTACCAAGTTTCGTTAAAATCCATCAAGTAGTTTTTGTTTCTATAAAGAACATACAGACAGACAGACAGACAGACAGACAAAAATTTTACTGTTTGCATTTTTGGCATCAGTATCGATCACTAATCACGCCCTGATAGCTATTTTGGAAATATATTTCATGTACAGAATTGACCTCTCTACAGATTTATTATAAGTATTTATAAGTATAGATTTGTAAACGACATAAAATAAGTATGGATGGAGTATATCTAGGAAGGGCGTGACTACTGAGTTGAATGAGAGAAGTTCTTATTTATATTGTATGTACTTTATTTTATACCTCATAACTTAGAAAACATTAAATGTACAATGCGCGGTCAAATACACACGGCAATCAACAGACCACCTTAGGAAAGACTGAACGAAAGGAGATAGTTTTAGGGCGGTCAAGAAATATATAACCAGATTTATTATAACTCATAATATGATTTAAAATAGTATGAATGAAGTTTCGTACGTTCTTCTCCATAGAGATTTAAGCTTGGAAAAATGAAAATTAATATTACTTTTTTTGACTGATTGACATTTTGAAAAGTGCCTGTAAATGGTTTATAAGAAATAAATGTTTTTGCTTTTGATGATAATTCTCTCCAATCTCTTTGTTCGAATATAATTTTTTACAAGCTTTTATTTAGTTTCACCTGTCTCGATGTTTGTCTGTAATCAAATCTTGCAAATTTTTTATCCTTTTCCCGGTTACCGATTGAGCTGAAATTGTGCATGCATGTGTAAATCAGATGACAATGCAAAATCATTATGACATGAAGCTGATCTGAACCAGAAAGTGGCTATAGGAACTCAGTAGTTAAACGACGCAACCTCATCGATTTTGGGCTCGTAAGATTTGTCTTGACGAGTATTAATTATATAAGTATTATACCGTGCTATAAAAGCTTGCTATGAAAAATATTATTAAAAAAAAATATATTTTCATTAAAAACTTGTTTAAATTAATTACACATATAGCTATTTCTATAAATAGCTTTTTCAATTTAAAACGCAATTATCTTAAGATTTGTGGTTTTATAATAACTTCAGGTGCCTCTCGAGATCAGTCGCCAACCTAAATCATAGAAATGATTAGACAGCCATTATAAGTCAATCAGCCTGTCAGTCAGAAAATAACTGAAAAGGGATTATATTAATTAATAACGCGTTATTGTGGTGACGGCGATAACATTAAAATGAGTGGCACGAGTCACGCCGATACAGAATGTATCTCATTAGAATAAACAAACCACAACAGTTCCATAATGTGTTTTCACATTATCCTAAATTGGTGCTCCTTTGTAATTATACACTTATGCATCATTTTTTCGGAAATAGAATTTTAATTTGAACGTATTATCTGCCTGACATTCTGCACAAAACAAAGCGCAACTTAAGTACCTAAACCTACTTCAAATTCATACATTTAACTCATGGGTCCGGTAATCCTAGTGTGAGTTTCTGAAAATCAACCCTTAAAATGTATGCCTTTGAAAATAAATATTATTATTCTTAATTACTACGGGACAATCATGTACATACAGTCGCCCACACATCTGTGGTAACACCACACACCTTGATCTGGCCTAGGGAAGTACACATTTTCAATACATTTAATACTATAAGAGCCCAGTTCTAATTTTGTTACTACGAGCGTGCAACCTGCTGTACTACTAGATATTCCGTGTATGTCATTTTATCAGGTAAGTACGTAATATGTTGTAACAAACCTGTCGCCGAGGGCCAGTACGCCGAATTACTAATTGGATTAACTTGAAATCGAGAGCAAAAATTAATCAACGTGAAGATCCGTTATTTAAGAATGAAGTAAGTACCAATACTTGATGTCGGTATTTTTCCAGATCGATTGTATGATCATACGTACGAGCTGCAGCGGCCGGCACGCGGCGCTCGCCGAAATGCGGACAATCGCTCAGACAAAACAAATTACGAAGGCCTCGATGTAATTCCTACTTGTTTACCTTTACAATATTCATGTCGCAGATCAGTTTTGCATAAAAAACTTAACTAGAAACAAACAAATGGATTTTTGACGATTACCAACCAATGTTACGACACTTATAGTAAAAGGTATTTTGGCAAAATTTGGAATGGTTGCCTGTGACTATCATTTTGAAAAACATCCTTACAAAGATATCGCTATCAGAAAGCCTGGCTATCCAAAGAAAATACGAACATCAGTCACAAAAGTAACGATGCCGTTTAAACCGTTCATACGCGGGTGCTAACTGAAGTAAGACACCATTAAATAAATAATGGAGGGAAACTTGCTGATGTAAACAATAATGATTATGGTAAAGACAATAAAGTCGATGTAAAAATAATAAAAGAGTAGACTATGAAACTTGAGTAAATGAACAACGATGAGCAAGGTCTCAGCACGTTTAAATATGTAACCCGTTTGTGCGTGAGTCGGGCCTGGGGCGCGGGAGAGTTGGTTGCCATTGGCCGTCACACGGCGTCAATAGAACCACGTATTGTGTGCGACGCATTGTTACCGTCGTCAGATGACCCCACTGCACGCCACAATACCACTTCAATACGCTGATCACATGCCACCGGAACACCGATCTACTCCGTCAATAGCGTCACCGTGTTGTTAGTCAGTCTCACAACACTCCGACGGTGCGTAGCGTACACTTTGGTGATCAACGTGAGAAGATTGGAGACCGGTGACGTCGGCACCACGCCTACCGCTACAGCTAGCTCGCGTTACCTTCTGGAAAAATATGACTGCAACGTCACACGCAATCGACACGAGAGAATAAGTTTCTCGTAAGGCATAAGTATTTTATAAACATTGTTGTTGAATGTCACACTCACCTACATTTAAAACCGCTGGCGCATTAAAATCAGAGTATAACACTAATATTATGAAGACTAAAGTTTGTATGTGTGTTTCCTTCACTCTCAAATGGCTTAACGGATTTGGATAAAATTTAGCACAAGAGTTTGAATAACACATAGGATTAGGATTTATCTTCGCAAGATCAGATTCTATGGGATTTATTTTATGATTTCCTAACAGAATCTTTGATCGTAAAATTATTATTAGGAATCTGGAAGTTTTCTTCGTTAATTGCATTATAAGTGCCAGCTCAGACATGAAGATACTAAGATTGGCTCGCGGATAAGGAGACGTTAGAAGAGGTGTCTGATCGTGAGTTTCATCCTTATTGAATTTATTTTAATAGCAAGCAAATTTAGGTACTGATTTTCAATCAGGTTTTGAATGTGACACTTCCTGTCGTCTATCATGCTCCCACAGTCCATCTACAAGAAGCGGTTCTACAATATGATTACCTCCGTAAGCTTGTTTATACAAATCAATTACCTGCTGTTATAATAACGCAACATCATCAATAAGAGGACCTTGGTTTGTGTCCTCTATTGCAGGCAGTACGTCAGTGACTACATACTTACCTCCGAGGGTACTAGTTGTCAGTATTGCAATCGCTATTATTGCCTGTTTTAACCGAATAAGTCTGTTATCGAAATAAATAATAATTACGAGGTTATTGTTTTTACCACAAAAGCTTTATTCAATAATTACAGCCTATTCTGAGCTAAACATGAGAAAAATGACAAACCAAGTATCGTAAAATTAAATGTATTTTTGCAATCCATCTTGACGGCCGCGCTGAAGGGCTACTTGCCGCTGGACTAGAGGCTAGAATCTTGCTTGAGAAATAAGAAACAGTGAACTTTCAACCGGTAGGGCAAGTACAGACACAGGTTTGTCAAGTTTCGTAGGGCTTTATCATTGAGTCGTGAAATGAAACACAACGAAGGCGATAGCTTTAAAACCGGAATATCTAGAACATATAAGTTCACCGCCGAGCGCCGTGCTACGTATTGGGTTCAAGTAAATCTAAAACAGTAGGACGTCTTCCATTGTTTAATCTATTTATATAAAAAGAAAAACTGATTGACTGAAGAGTTTTTAGACGCCATATTTTAGTTAGTTGGAATTAGCTTAGGGTTTTATTATTTGTTTTTAATTTACTGTAATTATAATTATTTATAAGTAGTAATATTATACAATAATTTGTATTGAAGATAACCTAATAACTACCATCAATTGACTGTCAGAGCTCACAGCTAAAACTACTGAAACAAAAACGTGATATTTTGTAAAAAGGCTTTCTTTTTTGACGTAGACGAACATTAAGAAGGGGTTTTTAGAAAATAAACCTAAAAAGGGGATAAAAAAGGGAAGTTTCGTTTTTATGCAAAAATTTATTCTTTGATCCCATAAACTTGAAACTTAGCATAATTAGTAACCCAAGTAAATAAAAAAGGTTTTCATTATTCGTTTTTCAAAACTACCCTCTTATGACGATTTGGAAGTATCAAAATTTCTATGAAAGAATCATATTCCTCTTGGGTCAATAGACTTGAAAATTGACTTGAGTACATATCTGAATAATAAATTATTAGTTTTTTTAGTTGATAAAAACTAGTGCTTGACTGCATTCCCACCTGATGGTGAGCAGTGAAGCAATGGTGCAGTGTATATAGTTTTTTTAAACTTTTACCAATTACTTTTTGAGCATTCCCGAGTGTTCAATTATTTATTTGTTTTATTCTAAAATGGTAAAAAAAATTATAAAATGAGCCCCACAAAACCTACATCCTACATTTGACAACTTAGATAGTCAGAGTGATAGGAGACAGACAGAACATAGAAGACTTATTAGATATACCCAAATTGCTCAATATGAGAAAAACTAACTAAACACCAACTACCTCACTGTGATAAATGTAAAATGAAAGTTATATAATATTTGTAAAAAAATGCCAGAAGATCTGATTCTTCTTCTTCTTCTTCCTGCCCTTATCCCATATTACTTGGGGTCGGCGCAACTCGTTTACACGAAGAAAACTAATTATCGTAGTAAAAAGATTGCTCGTCTGGAAAGTTGCTACCACCGTACTATTTTTATATTGGACGTTGAACAGCATTCCTTTATAAAAAGGATGTTCATACCATTGAAATAACATACCTATTACGCTATTTAACACAACGCTAAACTTTTTTTTTTTGTTGGAAAGGAGGATGCCAAATTTGTATGGCCATCGTCCCCACCCTCCAGCGCCATACATTATTAGGTCAGTTAGTAATTAAAAATAATTCCTGTCTACAAAAAACAAAACAGCTGATTTGATTGTAAATATATGAGGTTTTATTGTTATTAAAAAAAAATACTTGTGTTATTAATACGTGTGTTGATACAATGTGTTTATTTTTCCATTACTTCCATAGTCTTATATTACAATATGATCTAGCATTTGAGCTGGTGCATTAAAATAATAGCTCCATGTACAATTGTACAAACATTGGATATTATGTGCGCACAACTTACGAGTATATTAAAGTAAAAATATTTAAACATAAACTGCATTACGAGTATATTTTGAGAATATACGGCATAATAAAAAAAAACTGTATTCAACTAGACGCTTCGAATTAATTTTTTGGTCACTCTTGACATTGCAAGAGTCCTTTCTAATTTTTTTTTTTTTTTGTAGAATCATACAGGGCTAACTGTTTCGCATCCAAAAATATATGATAGTACTATGTTATGAGTATATTTAAGATATAGCACTTGGGTTAGGTTAGGTTAACTTAAAATAACCTTTTATAAAACGTAAACCCCATACTTTTGAGGTATGTCGTCATAATAAAAAAAACTCTATTCAACTAGATGTTTGGAATGACACCTGTTTCAAATTTGCTAGTGGGTAGGGACGGTTTTCCGCAATGTCCTTTCTGGACAAAGAATCTTTTAACTTGATAACCCTCTTTCTTTGCCAACCCTATGCTGCAGGTAGCCTAGTACCTAGTAGATAGGGAATGTAAACTGACACGTAATCGTTTGTTACTATCTAGAAAATGAATACAGCACTATAATAAAAATATATTTATCAACGGCAATTGTGAATCAATCATAAATCCATAATCGCTTTGATTATTAGGTATAAATAGATTTATAGCTAATACATGAATATTTGATAGTCATTGGAATCGAGCATACCTGCCTTCTTTATGTCGTATCTAACTAGAAATTATGTGATATGAAAATCATTTTCCGGAACTTCGTGCTTCTACGTATAACGCTCATTAAAAGCTTAACGTGATGGAGACGATCTCTGGCGCCGTGAATTCGTAGCGCTTTTAAGTTGGTATTAATACGCAGCGACTGCGCGCGCGCAACTCAGTAGGAGGCAGCTTGCGCTCGCTTCGTGTTGTTGCTAATCAGGCGTTTCGCCTAGTTGCCGGCTAACGTGCACCGACCGCGACTATTATTGCACCCACAAAAATGACGATATTCACTCCGAACTAACTTGTGTAACTAGATTCTAAACACGAGGACATAAAAACTATTTTCATATTTATTCATAAATAATTAATTTAATTCTTAATTCAAAATGGTTAGTGGCAATAAAGATCCGAGTGATCTAAAAAAAGTGCCACCAAAGAACCGTGAGAAGAAGACGAATAACTACAAGAGAGCGAATTGGTTTTCAAAAACATGGTTCGTCTGGATGATGCCCACCTTCTGGAGGGGCTACAAGCGGGACCTGTACGACGCGGACCTCACCAAACCTAAAGATAGCCACCTCTCCGATAAGCTTGGCGATCGACTCGAAAAGTAAGTAGCAACTAAAATTATTTAAAACCGTTCAGTAAAAACTTTTTTTTTATAAAACAGAAATTGTACATATGTTACAGTGAATCTTGGTCTTAAGTTCCACAAGGTGATGGGTAAACAAAAAAAAACCCACAACATAACTTGTGTGCATATACTCCACCGACATTTAACAAGCAAGACATGTTAATAAAACCCGTGCGACCGCGGCCGAATGCACAATACTTCAATAAGTAGATAAACATACCTACCATATTATTTGCGTAAGTGGCAAATTCCAGGGGCTGACAATTTGTCTTGTATCGTCAAAATTGTTAGACAGAGTGCGCTTTCATAGTTGTATGAACTGCACAGAAGTTTACACAAACGTACGTCTGCGGTAGTTTCACACAACACCTGCGACTCGCATGCAAATACATACAATGCACATTAATTAATGGTAACATAACTGCTTCAACTTTGTTTTTAAACAATAAACTTAGTTTATGCCTAACTAGTTAAAATATATCCAGGTGTACTTAGACAGTTCTTGTACCTACTGTACTTTTACTTAACAAATATTTTTTATTCGCCTGAAAATTCTGTTGACATAGACAATATTACACTCACAGGCAAAATTTTGCAGAACATAAAAAAAATCGATAATCTTTATTATTTAATAGGAGGTCGTTTTTATTCCGGGTTATATTTTTTATAGTTTCGGGTTACACAATCGAACTATCATCTTTTATGCGATTGTTTTATTCTAACTTGCCTCGTTTGGGAAGATTGTCCTTTTTTTACAGTGTATAATTTTTTATTTAAATTTTATTCATTAAGATATCGAGTAATATGTTTTATTTTTAATTTTGAAATTTAGGACTTCACCCAAATTGAGACGGTCACAGTGATGTCCAAAACGTAGGAGAAACACTCGATATTTCTTTTCATAATACTTACATTATTTTTTATCTTTTCATCTTTCGCCTCACACCAACGTGTATGTTTTACATAAAGTAATGTTATTCGCAAAACTTATACTGTAATTTATTTATTTTATATAAAAAAATATATTTTTTATTAATTTATTGTAAACTTTATTTTACACCTCATAATAAATAATGTAATGTAATATACTTAACGTAAGTAATGTATAATTTAAAATAAAATGTTTTAATTTATAATTCAAATTAATAATTTTAAATGGGCCGTTGTGCGGGCTGTGTTTATTTAACTTTACTGATGTACATAAGGAAACTTATCTACATTCTTGTTAGTAATTAAACTGTATGTGCAGATGACTTATAAGTAGGTAAATCACAATTTATTTATGATTTTGAATCAGTTTTTATGATCAAGTGAGTATTAATTTATTTATATGTGAGTCAGACGTAACCCTTCAGATACCGTCAATTAGAGACACAATAGTAAGACAATAGATGCGCGGCCACCGGTGGTCGCTTGGGGATTCATGAATTAATGTACTAAATTGGTAGGTACTTACGCAATTTAAATGACGTTTAAATGTGTATGCATTTGGGCGGAGCAACGCCGTGTCCTCGTGGGGGCGATCGGCGGCGGAGACCTCTCGCGCCGGGCCTTGGTTCAGGCCATGGTCCGGAGCGAGGAGGAGTGGCAGGCGGTCGCCTCCTTCTGCGAAGCAGTAATGCTAGCAAAGGAGGAGGCAGACCGCATCAGGCAACGGCGCCCCCGCCGCCGCCGCCGGGATTCCGATCCCGATTTCCAGCCACCGTAGACGCGAGCTCGCGGACGGCGAGCCATGGGTAGCTCGCTGTCCGATCGTCCGGTAACTGTCCGGACCGAGCCAAGGCGTCGACGGCGCGCACTGTTCCCGCGCGCCTCAAGGAGTTGTCAGCAACAGGAGGGGCCCATCTGGGTCGAAGCCTACCGGGGTCGGGGTTATCCGAAAGGAAACTAGAGCCCCGGTATGAAGGCTAGAAGGAACGGCGCGGGGTTTTTAGTCAGTAAGACTCTGACACTGTCTCCCGCTCCACCCAAGAGCGGGTTTCGTCAATGATGATTTTCCCCGTCGAGAGAAAAAAAAAAATGTGTATGCATGCAGTGCATCGGAACGATTTTAATACTTTCACAATCACATAAACCATTCAGTGCGCTCAATGTAGTACACACCTTCCCCAAACTCGTGTCAAAAGATTCACTAACTGGTTGGTATGAGGTTGAAATGGTCCAAGCAAAATAACATGACTAGCCTGTTGGTCTAATAGTTGGTTCGATTCCTACCCCGGACAAATATTTGTGTGATGAGCACAATTTTTTTTTTATATCTTGGTGTAATTTATCTATAATATGTATGTATTTAGAAATTTATAAGTATGTTAATCAGTTGTCATAACACAAGCTCTGCTTATCTTGGGACTAGACGACGTAGTGTGATAGTTTGGAATATTACATTTTTGTTATATTACATTCTTAAGTGTCAAGACCTAGAAGCTACCTCAATCTTCAAAGCCTATTCCCAACTATTTTAGGATCGGCTTCCAGTCTAAACGGATGCCGCTGCCTACCCGCGCGATTGCCCGTTGCGACCAGGAGGCGTAAATTCACCTAGTTCTAGACTGCCCCTTGCGACCAGTGGTCGCAATGAGCGTTCTGCATCTCGGCGTGGTAGGATTTTAGACTATACTCGTCTCTGTCGGTCCAAGGTCTGTTTGTATAAATTTATTTCGCCTCACCATAAAATTTCCTGCCGAAATATCGATAACCCGTGTATCCAATCCATAGAAAAATAATTTAAAAAAAAGTTGAAGTTGACAATTCGGCGAAACTGACAGGGACGGGTGACGGGCGCGCGCCCGGGCGTGACCGCGTGTGTATGTTTGTGAACAAATTGTGTTATTGTTCATCAATTTACTTGGTGTTTGTTTTATTTTCAAGATAAGTAAACAACTAATACGTAGAAATAAAGTTTTTAGTATTAAACACGAAACTGACTTTTTTTTTGTCGACGGGGAAAATCATCTTTGACGAAACCCGCTCTTGGGTGGAGCGGGAGACAGTGTCAGACTCTTACTGACTAAAAACCCCGCGCCGTTCCTTCTAGCCTTCATACCGGGGCACGAGTTCCCTTTCGGACAACCCTGTCCCCAGTAGGCTTCGACCCAGCTGGGCCCCTCCTGCTGCTGACAACTCCTTGAGGCGCGCGGGAACAGTGCGCGCCGTCGACGTCTTGGACTCGGTCCATTACCGGACGATCGGACAGCGAGCTACCCATGGCTCGCCGTCCGCGAACCCGCGTCTACGGTGGCCGGAAATCGGGATCGGAATCCCGGCGACGGCGGCGAGGGCGCCGTTGCCTGATGCGGTCGGCCTCCTCCTTTGCAAGCATTACTGCTTCGCAGAAGGAGGCGACCGCCTGCCATTCCTCCTCGCTCCGGACCATGGCCTCGACCAGGGCCCGGCGCGAGAGGTCTCCGCCGCCAATCGCCCCCACGAGGGCACGGCGATGCTCCGCCCAGGCAGGGCACACCTCGACGGTGTGCTCCACCGTGTCCTCCGGGCGTTGCGCACAGTGGCGACACCCGGGCGTCTCTTCCGCTTGAATCCGATGCAGGAACCTCCCGAACTTGCCATGTCCGGTGAGGATCTGCGTCATGCGGAAGGTAAGGACGCCGTGAGGTCTTTCCAGCCACGCCTCAAAGAGGGGACTTACACACGAAATTGACTTGTCGAGACGAGAAACGTTTGGCGGTATGTTTTGGCGCGAAGTTTGAACTTCGAATCAGGGACGTGCGAGCAATACAAGCCAAAAAGCCCGGCTTGCCTACCACAACCACACACCTAAATCATAGATCACGGCTAATCAATTAAATAAAACAAAAATCTAAACTTTAAACTTCGCGCGCCTACGCGGTTACGCTCAGTTGCCACTTAGTGCGAAATTCAAAAATTCATTAATAAGATACGATACTATAAGCGAGGTTGCCAATCTGACCGCAATCTCTCCGATCTCACTCTAACACTTAACAAAAGAAAGAGATGAAGACTAATGTATTCCTGTCTCTTTCTACCACAAATGCTTCATATGAGGCTTGCTTTTCTGTCTCTCTTTTTGCTATAAAAACATCAAATTTTGTGTCTGTGTGGGTAAAATATGAGAGATTCATCGAACATTTTTGTATTAAAATAAAGCTGGGCTTTGGAAAAGTTATGAATGAATATTACGAGAGACCTCCATTTTTACGCATGGAGGCGCCCTCTATGACGCTTAAAGTACGAACTATGAACTACAAAATACAAATTAGTTTAAATTTGCTGTGATCGGTTAACAACACGTAATTGTTTTGATAGTTATTTTTTTGTTTTCTGTCATTTAACTTTGTTGTGTGTAGCGTATTATGTGCGGAATCGATATTGTTTAGGTAGAGTTTGAGTTTTAGAGATAAATATAATCTTGTAACTTTACTAATTAGAATATTTCTCTGAAAAGTAAATCACATAATAGGCAGTTATTTTTTCTCAAACGATAACAATGCTTGGAATACATCAGGTATGACTCAAATAACTTCGCTGGTGCCATGAAAATGCATCAGAATTCTCAATAGCTGTTGAATGCTATTTCATTTATTCTGTTTTGGTAAACCGAAAATAGAAACTTGATTCTCTTTTTCGAAAGTTAAGTGTTATGTGTGTGATAAAGAAGAACTAAAAGCTAGCTGTTTAAATTGTGAGTATTTTCCAATAATATTACATTTCGTAAACAATTTTATTTAATGATAAATTTTATTAAATACTACGGACGGATTAATACAATCTTTTGTGCGCCATCTAGTGGATTTTTCTGAAGTCAACTAGAATGTTAAGAGCTAGTTGCCAACAATATCAATAGGTGGCTCTTTTTCGTTTTTTTAAGTACCAATATATATTTTAATAATATCTATCAGTAAAAAAAATGTACCTATTAAAATCAGCATTATACCGCCAATTTTTTCGGGATATTAGGTGTGGTGTGGGTAGGTAGATGAGTTAAGATTCCTTGGCTTGCCCCCTCTAAAGGCACCTGGCACGCCACTGCTTCGAATGAGAACTGTTTCACCAATTTCCATATTTCTCAGTAATGGTAAATGCTATCGCTATGACTTTTGTTTATTTTGTAAGAATGTTAGACTACCTAAATTATTGTATTACTTTTATTTTAGGCCTAAATGTGGTAGGTTATGCATCTAGACATGTAAACAATAACGGTTTTTACGGCTCGCGCCGCCAGATTTTTCTACAAAATGAAAGGGTTGTAAATTAATTATTTTGTATTGACGGGTGTATGGTATTTTTTTTTCTTAAACTATATATCCTAAATATTGTAATAAAAAATAAAAAACCCTATGTCATCGCTTTAGTTTTTGAGATACGATTTTTTTAAAACAAGTTGTGCTTCAAAAGCGCTTATCTCTGTGTTTAGCGTATCATATTTCGAGTCCGTAGTCGAATCATAATAAACAAAACACTTGAATAGGTAGGCACATTCATAATAAACATAAAAAACATAACACTTTAAGTGTTACAATAACAACTTCAGTCACAATGACGCGCGGCGGGAGGCCATAGAACACGGAGCGGCGAGTCGAGTCGGCGGGCGTTGGTGATAGCGCGCGAGTGATCGAGGGCTAGGAACCGGCTACTAGGCCTAGCGAACGAAGACTATTTGTAAAAATAAACACATAAATTAATTTCAATGATGTTGTTACTGCAACTCCGCCTTTAGACCTGAATTAATTTTAAAAAATGTACAATTGCTTATGACGTTGAAGCCTAGTCAAAAATTGATAAATCTTCAAATGAATATCTTAACACAATAGTAAAATGAAATGTTATTGCCTATTATTATTATGTATGTATTAAATTTAAAAATACACGTATCCAGACCATTATCCAAACTCACAGAAAACGTTTTATCTGTTTGATAAAAGGCGGGCTGTGGGTCCAGCCTTACCTACTGTATACTTTGATAAATAACGAAATAATAAACATGCCCCCTTTCTCTTTTCTTTATTTACATTTCATAAATGTATTTTGGTTTCACATTACTTTACATCATTTTTGACATTCCTAACTAAAAAAGAGAAATCTAAGTTTTTCTCTTTTTGTGAATATAACCCAGAAAAAAGATTTTATACGTTTTTTCAACATTGGGGAAAAATTGTTGTTGAGATTTCTTATTATTTCACATATTTTTTTATGTATAAATTATATTTTTTTTAATAAAATACTAAAAAATAAATAAAAGAGAACGATCTCGAGTCGACTGAATGTATTTTTTTGTTTCTTGTGCAGTGATATGACCAAATATGATCTATTTTGGTGATTCTTTTTTTTTTGTTTGGAAAAAATATTTTTATCGGTGAAGATCTGATGAGGAACTTCGGCGATTAACTAAGAAACTCTTCAAAAAATTTTAGCGACATTGCAGCAATCGTCCGACATTTATGATAAACATCATTTCATAACATAACATCACACCAGCACTCTCTAAAGAGGTACCTACAGCAGTTATCCAAACTTCACACTGATATACCCTCATATTACCAATTATGTTCTAATTCCATTTTATTGGGCTTATCAATTCAGGCCTGCTATATTATTAAAATCCAAATTAACTGCAGGTTTCACATGTCCATGAAGCTATGGAGTAATTATCTCCATATCGAGATTGATTTTCTTAATACGATTAGCGTGAAATTAATTAATATGCACATTTAACATGCATTATTTTTTTTTTTACTGTTACATAAAGATTTAAGATAAAATTATTTTGTGCCGTTTTAACATATTAGGCTTGCTACATAATCTAAACAATAGAATACTGTTTTAGATACCTACAAATTTTGTATTCTAGTTAATAAAACAGATAGGCCAAAAGGAATACTATAATTTGTAAGTTCTTTTTATTAATTTCCTTCTTTAGTTTTTATGGTGAAAATATTACAATAATGTTTTTTTTTTTTTTAATCTAATCCCTAATCTGTGCAAAAGGTCATCTACACTATCTCCACTGATATAATAAAGAGGCAGTTTTTTTTTGTTTGTTTGTAGGAGGTTATATCTGAAAGTACTGGTTCGGTTGCTAATTTTTTTTTCACCGATAGAAAGCTTCTTTATTCCTGAGTGACATAGGCTAAATTTTATGTACGTAAGCGAAACCGCGGGCAAAAGCTAGTCAAAAATATTCAAGTATTGTGTCATCTACATAGTTTATGGTTACATTTAATCTCTGACGTGTAACGTTAAATTAAAAACCATTTGGGGTGTGTGAGGTTTTGCTCACACACCCCAAATGATTTTTATTTTTATTGACCTAATTCAGTGAGAAATAAATCAATTTTAGTTTGTTTAAAATTAAAATCGGCATGGAAATAAGAACTTTTATTATTCCGTGAATGAGAAAATTTGATTGGACTACAACCATTTGTGTTTGTGTACCTGGTTATGCAACTACTTCAATGTTCCTGAAACATCTTAACTATCCTGAACAAAAAAGAAAAAGAAACAGTCAAGTAACCTGCTTCCTAATGCAAATTCCGGTTACTAATTTTAAATACACTCGCATTTTTGGTACAAAAACCAGCTACTACAAAAATGTAAAAAATTGAATTCTGTGCAATTTGTCAAATAAACTGGTTTTATCACCTCCACAAATATTTTAAAAGTAGACCACCTGATTAAATTAGGACTTTGTGGCCTAATTTAATCAGGTATTTCAAAAACTGATATATTTTTATCAGTTTACATAATAAAATATTTAATGTCATCTAATTATACATGATGGCCTTTTCTCGGTATTGTCAATGAATACTGATGCTTAAAATAGCTGTACGGTTAAATTGAAGTTGTTCCAGGTTGTTCTGAACCGGTTGTATAAAGGACTGCGTCAGATATTTCCGTGTGATCATTTAAAACTACTTTAGAGGTATCTTGGCTCCTCACGAACAAATTCTCACCTTGTATTTATAAGAATACTTGTAAACAAACTTTATTAAAAACTAGCTCCTGCTCATGGCTTCGCGGCCGCATACAAAAAATATAGCCAATATCACTCAGGAATAAAGCAGCTTTCTATCGGTGAAAATTTCTCAATTGGACCAGTACTTTCTGGGATTACCTCCAACAAACAAGAAAAAACAAAAAACAAACTTTTCCTCTTTATAATATTATTATAGATATGTTCACACTAGCTGTGGCCAGTGACTTTGCCCTATGATAGTAGAAAATTATCCCAAGGGAACATACTGGAGGCATAAAAAGTACCCAGAACCAGGAAAGTAGCCAGGATTTGGTTTACCCGTGAACCAAGTTTCATCGAAATCCATTCAGCTGTTTGTGCGTAAAGAAGTAGCCAACACGCAATCACAAACTTTCACCTTCATAATATAAACTGTGTCTTTTCATACCTACTGCAGTAATTTCGCACAGACAAACAAAGATGTATTTTAATTTTGCGCACTTCCAAAAGAGCGATCAACGAAATTATTTTGATTATCCTTTCCTTACTAATATTCTAAAAGCGAAAGTGAGTTTGTTCATTTGTTTGTTACGTCTTCACGCCTAAATGACAAAACCGGAGACGGACAAAGGCTAATTAAAAAAAGGTGAGAAAAGATGAGAAAGAGTAAAGTATATTAATAAACGTGGGCGAAGCCGCGGGTAAAAGCTAGTAAATATATAATTTGGCTTCGCTTGCTATTTTACTCTTGTATGTCAATATCAGTTGCTCAACCTACCTTGCTGGGCTTTAATTCCATATGATTAGACAATGGTTGGTATTCTACTAATGCTCGTTAAGGCATTAAGGTCACACCCGCACTTGACGGAGACTCGTTCTCATTGAATCAATAAATTACTGTCATCATCATTCTTAAATTTTTTTATAACATAGGTACTATACTCGACTTTATTTACAAGTTTTTCTCAGAAAATCTGTTTCTTAGAAAACAAAGTTTATAATTTGAACAATTCCTAACACTGCATGTAAAAAATGTATAAAACTAAATGATGATTATAAGATGTTTGCGCATGTGATTCGTGCTTCAAAGAATTATTTTATGCATGTACTTGTACACCCACTGAATAGATATTAATAATGAATTCCGTTGCTTGATTAATGACCATATACATCCAGCAATACTTGGAACTTAGTGAGCTACTTATTATAGTTAATTGGCTTCAGAAACTATCGTTAAAGCTTGGCTGAACATGACTTTTATCCCGGTGGGAGAGCAAACTGTCGGCCGGCCCCTTAGACCCTTCTGCGGTTATTTGGTAAACTGGATAAGAATGTAATTATCTGTTAATATTCGGCCACACTGCTGGTGAAAATCTGCCTTATTGTATCGTAGCTACATGTTGCGCGATACTTGAAGTAATTAACTGAATAACCACGCCTCGAACGAGGGTCAACTTAAATTGCGAATCGCTTTAGCAATATTCAAATATTCATATTTTTTTCCACGAATGTTAAGCCTGTCGAGAGATTCAAACCGAATTCGCTAACCAGTATCAATGCACGGTCACAAAGATTTACGCATGCAATACTATTGCATTCCTTCGCAGTTATTTTTCGAAGTAATTCAGTTATTATTAGCAAACTAGTTAATCACGTGCTGGTTACGGTGCATCGGAAAACAACAAAAACATCTGTGCGTGAGACTGGACCTACCGAATACATGTGAAATTTTTTGGAGTAAAAATTATTAGTATTTTTAAATTATTTGAACTGAATTATCAATTATTATTTACAAAGTAGACTACACAAAGCACCTAAAGATGCCTAAAGAGCGCGCCTGCATAGCACGTTGTTTCGCACGTCTTGATTTACATAAAGCATGCATTACCCTTCACCTTACCCCACTTGAAGCTCTACCGTACCAGTGTTTGCAACATTCACTTACTACACGAAAAACGAATGCTTTACCAGTAAGACGGGGTTACGTACCGCGTTCATACTTCGAAAGAGTGCGTTGAAGAAGCTTGACCGCAAATTAAGAATAAACCTTGGTTGTTTCTAGAAACACTCGTAACATCAGAAATTAAGATCATTAAAATTAATACCTCTTGGTCTGAGACTCTGAGTTTAGTACAAACCTCGCTGAAATTATATGTTTTTTACACTTTTAGTTAAGTGAGCACCCTAATTGTCCGTGGCGTAGGTAAATATTAATCAAAACAATTGCACAAATAATTGTTTATCGATGCAATTACGATGAAGTTTTGCTAACACAAATGTAGGTACGGCACTAACGCTACACAACAAATAAAATAGTACTTCGTACATTGATTACAGTAGATACAACGCAATAAAAACTTCATTTGGAAACTATTCACACGACTTCCTATGTTTTTTTATACAAGAAATGAATAGCCACAAAGTCCTGTACTAACATTTTACACCAGGCTTTTAATAGCTATATTATTTATGTAAATGAATGACAGGAGTCTGTTCTACTTTTCCGCGTTATATTTATAGATGATTAGAGTTAGGCAACCCTCAATGCTACATTGCTTGCTGCCAGTGATTGTAAAGCACTTCACAATAATTGACCAACAGCTCATGTGAACTTACACGTATTCTGATGAACTTTAAAAACCATGAACCTTACGGTTTAATAAAAAAAGGACATGGAATACTACCATGAACCCTAGGGTTTAATAAAAAAAATGCCGAAATTCACTCGTTGGAAATTGGCACCATATAATTATGTGTACGTAGCATCAACCAAAAAAAAAAAGTATGCTGGGTGTCAGTGCTAGTATATTTTGACAGGCCTGTTGGTTTAGTGATTTGTGCTTCTGACTGCTATACCAGAGGTTGTGAGTGCGATTCCCATCCAGGACAAATATTTGTATGTGGGACGATTATTTGTTCTGTCTCTGGGTGTAATTTTATCTATAATATACATGTATGTAATTAGCAATAATTATTTATATCAAATAAAAAATTTAATTTATACATAAAAAAAAATTAAACTATTTATACTAAAACCTAAATAAATACATAATGTACATAAATAAAATACAAAACACAAACTACACTCGGGCGTCGAAGTACTCCTCCACATCGCTGTGATCCGGAAAAGTGCCCAGAAGACTGGCAGCATTGCCACGTTGAATTGCCATTCTTCCAATTGCTAATTCTTTGAGCGGAGAACGAACCATCCCTCTGGTCATGCAAGGTGTCGATCAGTCAACGTATACGTTATGCATTATACGTATTTATACATATACGTACTTATAAAAATATAATAATTACGTGTATTTGGCATCCTTGGTACGTATCCGCCGCACTCGATTCCTCGTCTCGTATACCCGTAACTGGGATTTTGCTAAAAAATATACGACCCACGACCAGTGATGTATTACACCCTTCAGATTCTTTAAATCAATGTATATGACGTAACCATAGACGGCATGCAATGTAGGTGTTCATTGAACAAAATCGTAAAATGGTACTTACATATAAAAACAATCATTTTGTTGTTCCCATTTGCACGTTACCATGGTCTGATCCTTAGGTATTTATAGTACCTACCTATTCCATGGTACCGTTACCGTATTAATTATGCATTTTATGCCATAGCATTAAATACACAATTAAAATGCAGCATTTAATTCTAACAATGATTATCTGACGCAAATCCAAAAGGAAATATACATATATCATTCAGTTTTTAACAAATCATAATTTCGAGTTCATTTACCTACATATAAGATTATGAGATATGAATATATTTCCTTGTAAATTATTTACCTAAATATTTCCAAAAGAATAAAAGGCTACACCGGTCAAATGATTATGAATAATTATTGTTTTTTCTTCACAATGACAATAAAATGAAGAATGAAAATTAAAAATGAACGACTGAATTTTAGACATTCGCACGTGGTATAAGATTTGTGTCCACTTAAAACCAAAAATGTTTTCTCGAAATGTTCCGGATCTATATACGGATTTAGTTATTTTTATGTGGATTTCATCACGCATGCGTGTAACCCCCGTTTCATAAAAGTATTTCTTATAATACGCACGCGTGACGCGTTTTTTTTTTTGCATTGTGAAATTTTCTGCATGCGGAGCAAATCCGTATGTTTAATTATTTCGATTATCCGCTAGTTGCGGATAGTCTCGGTTTATTATAATTTTTAAATTATTCAAAAATACAAATAGCAAGAGTTGCCTTTTATTTCTTGTCTTTTGGTATAATTGGTTTAACCGGATAAGTAATATAAATTAAATCAGCCGTAACCTGTCAGTTAGAATACGCCTTTCTCCGAAACTAACCGAAGCTTTTATATCGGTTTTGGTTACGGTTTTGGAGCACCAGAACATCCATGCTTAAAACAGTAGAAATAAAGAGTTGGGAAAATGAAAAAAATCGCGTCATGGACAGGCGTATGTAATCTACACTTCCACAGTATTTTTTTTTTTTTATTGATATAAACTACTGCTTGCCTGCGATCCTACCTGATGGTAAGCAGTGATGCAATCGTTAATATTATAAAGAGCTAAAGTTTGTTTTTCTTTTTTTTTAGGAAGAACTGGTCCAATTGCTATTTTTTTTCTGCATAGAAAGCTCCTTTATTTTTGAATGGCATAGGCTATATTCTATGTACATGGCCGAAGCCGCGGGCAAAAGCTAGTAGATAACAATTTGTGATATGTTCCTATATATGTATGGTTTTCGGTTTGACTGACCGGATTTCAATGAAATTGACCACATAACAATGAGACAAAAATACTTTCTTTTCCGGGAGTAGGTTCCCTTCTGTTAATCTCCAACATTCACGAAAGCGAAGCCGCTGACAGAAGCTAATCATAAATATATTTCGTAATTAATTCTGTACTAATAATGATTTTAAATTAAGTAAATAAGCCTTGATAGACACTTATCTCTGCAATGATCTTAGACATTTATTGACAAGACAATAATTAAACGATTCTGAGTTTTTATTGTTATCGCTTGCCTGTTAGAGTTACAAAATAAAAAAGGTAACTTCTAAAAAAAAATATAATTTTCTTGAACAATGCTAATCTATAAACCTCGATTTAACCTAAGTCCATGAAATCTTTTTGTTTTGTACAGGTAGATATCATTGGTATAGAATAGTGTCAAGTATTGATGACTGATCTATGTACCCACGTATTTAGAATGTAACTGTGTGTAATTTGACCAACGACCCTGAGGCAAAAAAAAAGAGTAGCTACCTATACCACTGGTATACCACTGGTATAGCAACCTATATATATACTGGTATTGGTGTAGCTGTTTTCAGTGGTAACACATCTGAAAACGCTCTCCAATGAAAACTAGACCACATAGGCAATAACCAAATAAATGAAATAGGCATTTCAGTAACTCATGACTTGCAAAACAAATACAAATTATTGCGAACGTACCAACTGCACCGAATAATACGCATGTTAGAATACACGTGATACACAGTGATAAACACAAAATTGTCCAATTACATCGACGCAGTCATGTTGGGTTTAACGCCTCATTGCTGACGGCCGACAATGTTATTGATGACATACGAAATTTACACAATAAACACACACATTTGTGTAGTTTCCAGTAAATTGTACCTGAATGTACCTACTAACTTGCACGAATATGGAAATGGTGAATATGTTGCACTATCGTCGTGATTTCGCTAAGACAGTTTTTAGAAATCGATAAACAAATCGATGTTCATAATTATATTCTGTGTTATATTAAGTGGTTCTGGAGTGACGTCCGCGTACCAGAAAATGCAGCGTTGGAAGGCCTCCTACAAGGTGGACCGATGACCTGGTGAGGGTTGCGGGAGTTCGATGGATGTGGGACGCACAGGATCGTTCATTGTGGCGAGGCCTATGTCCAACAGTGGACGTCTATCGGCTGATGATGATAATGACCTAATGATATTATTATTTCATTAAAAACAACATATTTTTTTAATTTTCTGGCTGGTTAGTTAGTTACACACTGTAGGTATTATAGGAGCCAGTGCATTCTCGATAACGTAGATTTAATTTGGTTGACATATTTATGAAAATTATTTAAAATAGATAACTAAATTGGAAATAATGTAAAATCTTAAATTAAAATTAGATTACTGTTATAGTTGAAATTATAAAATAATATCAACTATCTTCATAATAAATCTGTAGAAGTTTTTAATTGTGCACGCATCACGTAAAATTTACGAAATCGACATAGATAAGTTATGCAACTTGATATATTATTTAGACTTCGTATATCGAGAAATATACTATATTATCATTAACTTACAAAGTTCGCCGGGTCATCTAGACATAAATTTAAAATTAACGTAAAATTTAGAAATCAAAATCAAATAATAAAATTAAAATTCAGAAATAAAATTAAAGACAGAAATCAAAAATGAAATTATAGAAAAATAAAATTAAACCAAAGAAATTAAAAATAAAATTAAACCTATCAATCATGTGTAGTTAAGGATACTAGTGGAAGCTTCTTGTTCCTCGAAGTGCCAAGCTTAACCATAAACACTAATTATATAGAATTGATTCACGTTTTTCCATAACCACAGTTCTATTATTGTCCTAACAAGAAATATAAAGTGCTGATATTTTTATTGTTAAAGGACAATATAATAACAATAGCGATATTATTTCTTCATTATTGTGTCCAAGTAAAGGTCAAAGGCATTTATTGCAAATGGTGCAATTAAAACCTTTTTTTTTATAATAAAAAAAAGTAGATAGATAAGTCTACTCACTTTCCTTTATAAATTATTCATTTTTCTTTCATGTACTACTTCGATAAATTAAATGACATAGGTAATTTTAAATGTTACATAATTGTGATCTACATGTACTTATGGATCATCTCCAAAAAAAATATAAATATTTAAAGAAACATTTTGTATTTTTTTTGTGTATCTCTTTGTATCACGTTTATTTAAGTACCCATATTCAGCACATCGACGACAAATACAGATGACATAAATATGGAGTTCTCAAGTTATCTTTATGAATCTAATGAAATAATGGAAGTGTTAACACCTCCGTATATGCCACAAATATATTATTAGCATACAATATTTAATCAATTTATAGTAATAAACTGTCTAAATACATGACGCAACGGTTTACCCTTCATCTAGGTCTAAAACGACTTTTCTCAGAATTAACTAAATAACATTGTAATTGCCCACCAAAATTTTATCACATTTTTTTTACAAATTGATTTGTCTTCAGCTTGACTTTAAAAACATGGGTTTACCTACGCCGCGAGATCTATGGCATAGGAAAAAAATAAAACGTTAACAAATAAAAGGTCCTTTTCGACTTTAGAGAAAAATCCTAGAATACCTATAACTTGGAACGAAACTGGAAAGAAAGCTATTTTAGTAGTAAGCCGCTATGTAGTCAAAATACAAATGTCAAATTTTCTGCCAACTTTAAGATACAAACCCCTGCTTTACGCACAACAGCCCAAAATAAAAAATCGTGAAATTGCCCGGACCAAACATTGCCCGGAGCAAACAACACCCATTTGATAGGAGGATCCCCTATTTTTAATGGATATTAGTGGGACTTTACACCCTGTTCCGCATACCTCTAAACCCATTTTTGAATAAAAGAACTTATACCTACAATCCATAACCATACGACAATCTTTAAGATGAAAATCAAATAGATATAGAATTATAATTTTTCCCTTCACCAATACACCGATGTATCTAAACGATCCCGAAGACCCTATTCTTCCTTCAAGAGGGGCCCGTTCCACATTCGTTATTCTAATTGTCCTACACTTTAGGCATCACGTACCTAATAGCTGTTACAAGTTGCGTTTCCTGTCTAATTCAGCGTTCCGGGTAATTGCGATTATGTACCGACCTTCTCATTGGCTAATGTTGTCGACGACGATGACGGCGGCACATCGATAACTATCCCGGAGTCCGGACGACGGGAACGGACCGTTATTAACCAATTCAACATGAGACTTTGGACCCGATTCACTTAGCGCTTCCCCGAATGCTAACTAAACCAGGGGCCTTACCATGACGGGCTAAAATTTCAATTGATAAACGAGAAAGAGGGATGGAGCTATACACCCTATATAGCTCTATCCTTTTAACAGTTCAGTTTAGGTCGTCAAATGGATCGCTTTAAGAGTTCGTAATAGGGCCTCTGTTCTCTTTGTTACACCTTTTCGCAGGAAGTCATTTTAATCAGTTGAAAAAATCGAATGAAAATTATTAAAAAATCATACACACAATACTTAAATAATTCATATACATATATAGGTATAGAAGACTATACTAGTAAAACGAAATGTATTGCAAAATTAACGTATCTCATCTACTTTTGGCCTTCAACAGTCAGTGTGCATACGCATATACTCGTAGACACACCCATCCACAGGTGTGTCCAAGTCATATTCTCGTTAATAGATCATAAATTTATATGAATTGATCTTTGGATCTTGACAACTAGGCTGATGGATTGTTCAAAACAGTCACTGTGGCCCTGAAACACGAAAGGTAAAAAAATCAAAATTAAAAAAAAAGACAAAATTCACATATATTTATTTCACCGGAGAAGAACCGGCAAGAAACTCCATTACCTATTCTTTTAAAGAAGTGGTCGATGTTACAAATACTAAAGGAATACTGGTAGGTTAGGTTATAAGTTTGACACTCCCTCTCACTCTTCCAGAACGTGAGGAGTCACTATGATAGCCCTCTAAAAAAAAAAGTCTCTAATAAGGTTACATTTACATGCCACGCTAAAAGCTGTGTGATTTTCATTCATAAAAGGGAGTTCTCGGATTTTCATCCCAAAATAAATCTGACAACATTTAAGAAACCAATAAAACGCTAAATGCGCTATTTATGAAAGTGTTACACCAAAACATTACTGAACTGGTTTCAATGACATCGACTGGCTATTAGGTTGCTACGACTTTCGTATGCACAAAAAATATACATTAGTTAGTAATTTATAATTACATGTTTTTTTAAATAGGTAGTTGATAAAACATCCGGCTGCAACGCTACTTATTTTATTGTTGTTTAATACATTATACACCTATACGAAACATTTATAGATGAAAGAAAGAAAAACGTGTATTTGTACCTCACACATACATTTAAATTTAAAAACAATAGAATTAGGATACAAAGAAAATACCATAGAATTTAGTATGAAAAAAAAATATTAACGTCAAGTTAAGGATAATTAGTAGCTGGCCGAAATTAAATTTTGAAAAGAAATTGAATTTGGTGGCTACAACCAAGAAATCTATCATAAATAGACGCTAAAAGAAACTGAAACGGAAGCAATACAGTATATATTTTATAATACAGAAAGCTCAAGGACTAAAAAGCTCACGTACGTGAAATCTCGTGAACAACTCGTGAAGGCTTTGACATTAGAGTGCCTACTTGTACACTCCTTTGTTTCCTTGCCCTCTTGGTACGAGGACATCCATATTGATTCTTTTACCGCCTTATAATGTGTACAGTACTAAGCCAAGTGCATGTTTCAAAATATTGACTGTCATTCTTAGTTTGTGCAATTTTATATTGCATAAACAACTTTAATTCGACTGTTGACTTGATACAATATTATCATTGACATCTACACGATGTTGAATACTGCGAAGGTACTGAATAGGTAATTAATGAAGGAATATATTTGCACGCGCTAATCAATAGTCAGTAAAGTCAGTAACGTCACTCTAGTATGTAAATTAGTAAAGGAAACCATTGATTACACAATGAATTTTATCGATATCGATGATCGGGCGCTAGTCACAGTTCTCACGTGAGTAAGTTGTACTTTAAGGCCAGATTCTACTCACTTTAAACTTTTTTAAACCTTTGTAAATCTACAAATATAAAAGAGATGAAAAATCACTTTATTAAAATTGACTATATGAAATTGGTCAATGAAAACGTGTATGTCTGAGATTACGTTAAGGAAATATTTTAAAATTACAAAAAACAATAAAGCTTGTATTTTCAATGGGCCTCGCAAAAACACAAATCTTGAATAGTCATATTTTTTTATAAAAATAAAACCGCTGTTACAGGGCCGCGAAATCAACATAGATCAGGGCGGAGTTCACTCTGTAACTACAACCGGCTCTCTTTAAATGTCCGATTGGGAATGATGCACGTTGCCGTTATGTGAACCGAGCCGGCGGCCGCCACTGCGCCGCATGCGTGATGCGCCCGCGCCGCAGTTGGCGCCGCCGCCGCTGTGCGTGTGGTGGGCCATGCAATACACAAAGAACTAGAATCTTGCGAATGGAAATTAAGACTTGTTAACGCATTCACACACACAATTACATTGTGTACACGCTGTCTAAAGCTTACTCACCATTTTATATGACAATAAAGAGCAATTGCAAATCCAATTTTTCTATTAAATTCATTTTGAGAGCTGTTGCGTCCGCATTCCGGATTTTCAATATACATGCGAGCGTGTTGTAGGTCGGTAGGTACCTAGATGTGCCAACCAAGGGCACCAGCAGTGTCATCCAACATACGAACGATTCAAGTTCTTTGTGTAGTCAATAAAATTGTACCGGTTTAAACGAGTCTTCATGGATTTGTACTTCAATCCTTTCTCTACGAGCGTTTCTCTGGATGTCATTTCATTTCTTTTCATGTTTATTAATAACTTTATTTTAAATCTAAACAACATTTTTGTTCATGTTGATAATATCAAAATAACATTTTATAGACAGTATATTCGATACCTATAACAAAAATGCAGTTTTTGTAATTTTTGTCTATCTGCCTGTTTTTTCCGGATCTCTGGGGCCGATTTTAACAGAATTTTCACTGATAAATATCTCATATTATAAGCAGTATTAAGGTTAGTTTGATTTAATTAAAAAAAATGGAAACCGCGCAAAAAAAATTACTTGAAATTGTGACCAAATGGCATTGTGTTGTTTTAAAAGTCTGATGCGGACAAAGTCGCGGGTTCCAGCTAGTGGCTAATATAATTTTAATTGAGTTAATAAATAAAACGGATTAGTTGACCGTTCACGAGGCGTCCTCATGGCCAACCAACTACCGTCAACAAACGCCGGGTCCATGTGACTTTTGTACGATACCTTCATGACTCACGTTCACTTGTATACCTTACCTACTGCACATAATATACATATTCACTAATGATTTGCATTGTATTTAACACTTGTCATATCGGTATATATATTTACCCTCCTTTAATAAAGGTAGGTAGTGTTATTAACAAATATTATGCTAGCTACGCGAAGTAATTGGAACAACTGCGCCACATGTACGTGGTAATCATCCATCCCACCCATAGGTACGCCCATGGGTTGTGCGAATGTGTACCCCAGGGCCCAGGAACGAAAACAAAGAAAGAACAGGAGTGGGTTTTAGTCAGTAAAAGTCTGAGACGCTCCCGATCCGCCCAAGAGTGGGAAAAATCATTGGATGATTTCCTACCTAAAAATGGTACGCAAAAATCGTTTTGGGAACACTTTCATTGTGCGTACAGAGGAGTAGAATTCCGTACCGGAGTCTGTGTTTTCTGATAGCTACAACCTAGGGGTCTATAAGTCAAGAGTGAATAGGTTACTTCTAGACAAGCGTACTCCACCATCGACCAATCATCCAGTGGTCAAGTGCGAGCCTCTTCTTCTTCTTTTTACTGCCCTTATCCCATATTACTTGGGGTCGGTGCAATTTTTTTTTCATTTCTATTCTGACACCCGTCATACTAATCAAATGCAAGCCTACCAATAATAAAAAAAAAACATTTTGAATCTTGCCTTGTCAATCAGAACATTTTAATTCATTAAACCCCAACTGAACGCCGCCGTTCGCACTGTCATTGTCTTTCTATTGCGTCTCTAATTGACGGTATCTGACACAACAACTTTATTAGGCCAAAATCTTAAAGTAATTTTGTTTTACTCACTGTGCGGCACTTTGCAGACTCGTAGGTAGAGGGTTAAACACAACGGGAACGAGTTTGCATTGCACCTGCAGTTAAAAATAGATGTGACAAGTTAGAAAAACTTCTACAGCTAGAAAACACCACACCCATCGATATATAACCACACCAGTGTTGTCTTTTTTAACCCAAAGGTTGACTAGTAGAGAATGCCTTGTTGCATTAAGTCCGCCTATGTACCACTACTGTACATGAAGTTTAAATAAATAAATAAAAGGATAGACAATCACACTAATATTAAGAAGGTGAAAGTTTTTGAATGTGTGTGCGTTTGTTTCTTCTTCCCTTTAAAACAGCTGGACGGATTTCGATGAAATTTGACACACAGGTAGACCATGTCCTGGAATAGCACATAAGATGCTTTTTATCCCGGGAATAGTATATCATGTATATGTTCCGTTCCTAAAAAAGTTCTGAGTATGTCGATGGATGGAGAGGGAAGCCAAAAAAAATATGGATGGGTTGTGTGAGGAGTAATATGAAAGAAAATGGAGTTAGTGATAGTGTGACGGATGACAGGATAGAATGGAAGAAAAAACGTGTTGCGCCGAACTCTAGTAGTATGGGACAAAGGCAGGAAGAAGAAGAATAAGAAGTATGTTCCGTAGGGACAATTTTCAACTATCACACGGGCTTAGCCGCTAGCAGTAGCTAGCCTAAAGACGCTTTTCTCAGCAAATCAGTGAGATTCGCGCATGTGTTTGCATAAAGTGTTACTGATCGATGCGTGGCCTCCGCAAGGTGCAGCGAGCCGCGGACGCTCACATCAACACGACACATTTCTGCATCCATTAACAACCATTGGGAATTGAATTTAATCATTTGAAAGGTTTGGTTTGGAATACGGAAATAAAAGCTTGTTATAAAAAAAAATGTAGGTACAGTTTTAACGCACACCTCACGTTCTGAACTTTATCGATGATAAGTTCACTAAGCAAGCAGTCTGATAATAATCCTGACAAACGTGTTAAAAAATAAAAAAGCCCGTTTTGACTTTTGAGAAAACCCCTAGAATGTAACTTGGAACGAAACTGAAAGAAACAATAAAATAAATTAGGAGTCCGGAGTAAAAGTAGCTATTTTAGTAACTAGTAGCTACACTACAACCGACCAGTCATTACGTTGTGAAAATACAAATGTCAAAACGGGCCTTTTACTATGGATCGGGACCCAGCGACTTTGTTCGCGAGAATGTTTTCATAAAAACTTTGACACCCCTTAAACCTTATTTTTTATTTAATATTTATTTTGATTGGAGTTTGTGCCAATTGTCTCAATTGTGTCAAAGGTCTAAGAATTCCCCATAGGATCTTTAATTCATGAATCCCCAAGCGACCACCGGTGGCCGCGCATCTATTGTCTTACTATTGTGTCTCTAATTGACGGTATCTGAAGGGTTAAAACCCCCTAAATGGTTATATTGGGGGTAGGTTTCAAAACTAATCACAACCTTTATTATTTACTTGTTTTAATTTTGAAGTATATTGACACACAAGAGATTTTGCAACCGTAAGACCCCCCCTTTTCACCCTCTTATAGTTTGAATTTAGAAAAAGCCCTTTTTGTGCTCGTCTACGTCATAAAAGGAAGCCTTGTGCAAAATTTTAGTTTCCTAGGCCCAGTAGTTTCAGCTGTGCGTTGATATGCCAGTAAGTCAATTTCTACTTTTATATATCTAGCGATGACTACTTTAACCCGAGGACTGTTAAACAAAAATATATATCTATGTACACAAATATGTACATATTTGATTATTTAATTTACCTTAAAACAAACAAACCTACATGTACTGTGGGCCTCAGTAGAGCTTCAATCGTTACAAGGTTGGTGCGATTGCTCAGCCGACTTCCTTTGTCACCGAGTTGATCGTCAAGTAATTATGCACTGTGTGAACAGTTGCCGCTTGCCACACGCCATTCGATGACCCTAGGCGTAATAGATAAGCTATAATTGATTTTATCTTGTAAAAGAAAATTATGATTAAAGTAGGACATTCCAATTTTTTACACAACGATATTTATAGATTGCATCATCATGTAAATTTTTTTGAGGTGTATTCATCTAATGACTTCTCCCGCTCTAAGATAGAGTGGGAGGGCGTGACAGACTTTTACTGACTAAAGCCACACCTGTATCCTTCAGTTGCTTTATGAGTTTTAGGACCACAGGCTTCCTATACATAAATTCCCTTAGCGGGCATCGACGCTGGTAGCCTAACCTACGGTTTTGCAGATCTCTCTTTGATTCGCGCATGGGACCTTACGCGCCGTCGACGACTTGGACTCGGTCCGGCCTGTTGCCAGACGGCGGCCGGAGGAAATTTCTTGTCGTTCACCCGCACTTTCCGTGTTTTTTTTTTTAAATTGATAACTAGTGCTTGACCGCGATCCCACCTGATGATAAGCAGTGTTGCAGTCTCTTGGTTAGTAGTCTAGGTGAGGTGTACAGTACTAGTATCATCATGACCTATGAATATAATCTTAACCACATAACACTTTTTTAACAAACAAAGCCATAAGTAATGTTGGAAACAATTAGCAAATACTCAAATACTTAACCGCACTAATAACTTCACCACTAAAAGCGAAAACAATTAGTAGATAGTTTAGAAAACAATTGACACCTAAACCCCAAGTCAATTGGTTTTCATTTTATTGTTTTGTGTTAAAAGTTTTTCTATGATGGGCTCTTTTTACGCAGAAACAGATGTGAGTCTAAGTACTTTGAGGCCTTTACGAGTACAAAAACTTTTGAAAGAGTTACTTTGGCCATAGAACGCAAATATTAAAATGAAGGAACATAGGTGAGTTTTAGTCAGTGAAAATCGTACACGAATCTGAAACTGCCGTCGACATTCAAAAATTGAAGATCACAGGCCAAGGGCGGATTTAAGGGGCCCGGACACGGGGCACGTTCCCCAAGTATGATACTTCAAGTTTATTTTTAACAGTTATTGTTGACTTTTTATACGTCTCCCCGTTTGGCTCCATCGACTCCCAGAAAAAATCCTGGATCTACCCGTCACCCACGTCAGAGATTGCCGTCGTATGTGTTAAGTGTCACAGACTTCCAGGCTATCTACTTTCAGGTTTCTGCTGCAGTTACCTCTGCCGTTGTCAACATGCCACTCGTGTGCATTTACACCTAGTTCAAGTCTGATACAATAGACACTAGTTTATTCTTATTATTATTTTTAAATCGATAACAAACTCCCATGACACTCCAGAATCAGCCAAAAATATTTACTATACTCCGTAGAATTCGTTCCAGCCTGCAACCTTCACAGTTCACAGTAACTCTACACTATTAGTTCTTCCAATTCACACAAGCTAGATATTGTCAGTGCCACTTACCTTTTTGTGATAAGCATTTCTTTATGCATTACCTATTGATCTAGTGAGTTAATGAATCTATACTAATATATATACAGTAATATAATATAATAAAGAGAAATAGTTTATCGTTTCTTTAAATGCACTAATCTTTGGAACTGGTAAGTCCAGAGTTTAGAGCGTCAGACTTAACAAAATCTTTCCATAGGGTATAGCCAGATTCTATTTTCAAATCATCCAAAGATCCACTCAAATATACACAAAAAATGTTGACCAAATCGGTCAGACCGTTTTGGATGAGTTAGGTGACAAACACATGTACCTACAGAAGAATACTAAGGTACTTATATATTTAAAGACTGACTTTATTTGAATAATAAAAATATCATAAAACTAATATGAGTGCTCATACAACAAAGATCTATAGAAAACATTAGTATACGAATATCTTAATTTCGTATACTCAATTTTAAATAAGTATTTCCATCAGGAGTGAAATAATTATTTAAAATTCGAAACACTCTTTTGCAACAAATATACACATCTGTCATAACCTATTATAAAATTTAAAAGCTTATCTACATAATTCTGCACTCGACAAACAATAGGTATAGTGACTACTAACATGAACATAACTTAATCTTACAACTGACACTATATGCGAATTCCTATAATTCACTGTAATAGCATATAGGTACGTGTTCTTGTGATTCTATTGTTGACATTATTTATAATTCCATAATAGTTATTGCCACGAAGAATTTATATCTTATAAAATAATGATCATTTGGGATTATCTGAAGTTTTTTCAACTGCAATGTAGTGTAATTAACAGCTTGGGTATTTGCGACTGTTCAGGAAAATATGACTTTAATATTTTGATATGATTTATAGCAACGCAGTTCTTCATAAGGATTCTTTAACTTTAATTACAATAACTAATTATTTTATCTCAACCGTGAAACTTGGGTACTTAAGTACCTTTACCTAACTACAGTAAACGCTCGTTACAGACCGATAAATAACCAAAACCTGAAAAAATCACAGGCAAAAAATAATAATGATTCAAAACTATTTTACAATGCGGTGCGAAGTAATATTGTTCGCTGTAATGTTTTTGGCATGTTTATAATGAGAACTTTACAACTAAATGAATTCAGTTCATGGTCCTGCTCGTAGAATTTTTCGGTGGCTTTTCCTATTTTTTACGTTTTCTACAGTAAAATCATCGTTCCCAACAAAAGTAACAAAAACTGCAGGAAAATTGGAAAAATCCGGCAGCGTAGAATTTAAAGCTGGGAGGTACTGAACTATGTAAAGGAAACAATTATGTCTGTGCCACCCAGTACCACTCTGCCCATGGCTTTATAGGAAGACAGTTTTCATCGAATTGATTCATATTTTCTTCCTAGAGACTAGAATAAAAATATTACGATCTTTAACACAATTCCACATAAATTAAAATTTAATAATTATTATAAGACAATAGAAGTTAGTGCAAAAGAAACGTTGATTATATAATAATAACTTAGAATTAATTGCTGTTTATATAATAAACGTTTAAGTAAACTAAGTGCTACATTGTTTTTGCAATGCCATAAGGTCACCAATTGTATCAGTCACACCTGTATGTAACAAACAATGAACTTAATAATAGTAGTAGGACTTTTATGCTAATTTTATTTAACCTTTCGAATACAGTAAATAGAGACACAATAGAAAGACAATGAAAGAGCGAACGCCAGCGTTCGCTTGGGTATTTTGTGCTTGGGAAAAAAAGAAAGAAAACATGTTTATTAATGACAACAACACAACATGACAACACACAGCAACAACATGACAACACAGAACAACAACATGTTAATTAATACTAATGCTTACATCCATCATTATTAAGGTGAACATTTGTGAGTGTGTATGTTTGTTACTTCTACTGGCTTAACGGATTTAGATGAAGCTGCACACAGGGAGACCATGTCTTGGAATAGTATATAGGTCTGTCCCAGGAGTATGTTCCCTTGGGATATATTTCTACTATCACGCGGGCAAAGCTGCTAACAGTAGCTATATTATATAGAACAAAGCGTCTATCTGTCTGTTCACGAAAACTCATAAATACTGAACAAATAACAACAGACAGAGTGATTCATGAGGAAGGTTCAGATGTACTCCTAGAGAAATACCGAGGATTTTAAAGATTTGTAACACCCATGCGAACCTGCAGCTGGTCGCTATTATAAATAACTAACAAAGCATGTTTTTCGATAACTAATTCGTAATTTAATACAAGGACCATAACATAAATCGGTTATAATATACTATAAGATCTCTTTAAGTAGTAAGCTAATTAACCAGAACAATTCACTTCCTACTTACTTCCTTCATTAATTAAGTCCATATATGTGCATGTAAATGTTTATACCAAGTGATGAGACTGTAAAGTTGCGCACGAGTAGTACACACCGCTCCACACCGGTCCTATAGTTGTTCACCCGGCTGGTCGGGTCATAGCCTTCAGACCGAGCAAGTTCATATAGTAGTGTTCACTCACATCCTTGTTTACATATAATCCTGTGATACATTGATCTTTAAACAGAAAGATGTCATTACTAACAATGGTTTTATTTTACTACTGGACACTCTTACTTTGGAACTATACTCTATTTAGGTATTTGAAAACAAAACACGACTATCCCTACATTATAATACTGATCCGGCGAACTTCGTACCACCTAACAGTCAATGACTGTAGTATATATTTCGATATAGTCAACCGATTTCGATGAAACAAAGCCTAAGTAATATATT
This sequence comes from Mythimna lalbum, assembly GCA_949319445.1. Classification (NCBI taxonomy): domain Eukaryota; kingdom Metazoa; phylum Arthropoda; class Insecta; order Lepidoptera; family Noctuidae; genus Mythimna; species Mythimna lalbum. The sequence goes on along the minus strand of OX439346.1, from coordinate 13,531,528 downwards.
AAGTTATACACAATTTTAATGTATAAAGGTTATCTGCATCAATTTCGTATATTTTATGTGATGCTAGACAACTAAATACTTCTACAGATTTATTATAAGTGTAGACAAAGTACCGTTCCGCGTCTGTCTGTCTGTGTGAATGCGATAAACTCAAGAAAATAAATCCGTTCAGTAGTTCGAACGGATTTTATGCGGTTTTCACTCGTATTATAGCAGAGAAAAGTCAAGAATTTCATGTGTGCGATGCTGTGACAGGTAGCTAGTACAATATGTAATAAAATCTACATAGAAGCGAATATCTCACCTTTTTTTCACGAAGTCATTAAATATCGACAGTTAATTATTGAAAAACCTTGAATCTATATGCTATTTAAAATTCTTCAGATACTGCTATAGTAAAAAACTGCCTATCAATTGTCAGGTAATATCATAGCTACCTTTAAAGTTGAGGTACATACTATGTTTAAGGATGTGGTATTTTGTTCAATGCTTTCATATAACCTTGACCAAGAGCCCAAGACATTGATAATGATCCTGTCAAAATTTCAAAAGTAACCTTCACTAGTTTTTTTTCCCTTGATAAATGTTTTTGCATTTAATTTAAAGGTCAATTAAGTTTGTTGGAAATTTTTAATTACTCAATACTTTATTACATTCCATATTGTGTACATAGGTGGTATAAAATATTTTCAAGATCAATATGGACCCTGTCGGGCACAGCAAAGTTAGGAGAGAGGATGAATTAACTGCTTGTGTTGATATTTTTTAGACAGATTAAGATAACCATTTGTCAACATCCTGTAAGCATTTCGTTTCCAGGAACATAGCTTCAGTAAAACCACGGTAATAATATCATACAGTATTCCAACTTCATACAAAGCCTCGGTTGTAGCATGGGCTCGGCATGGAGACAGTCGCGACCGTCGCAACTGTGCCGCAGTGACGAACGGGCACGACGGTTTTTTTTTTGACAATTATCGCGCGATTATTGTTAGTTTGTATAATTCAAAGTAAAGACGTGGTATTTTATTATTAATAATAGTGGTTTATTGTACTATGTGTATGAATAATACTAGAGAAAGCATTTTATTTAAATCTACCAATCAAAAACCAACACGCATTTTTATTGAACACTTCCTATTCAATCCACAAAGTATTTTGTTTATATGAAAAAGTAAGTATATTTACAATCATAAAACTAAATGGAAACACAAAGTAGGCAAATGTAATTAGAATGCTGGAGGCGGGCAGCCCTATCGCATGTTTACGTACCGCGCGGCTGTAGGCATTTATTTCAAAGATACGGCCGAGTTACAATACTGTATGATACTATTACCGTGGTAAAACGTTCGCCATAACAATTTATGCTACAACTTATATTATGAACAAATCGAAGTAATAAAATTACGAGATAAAATGAGGACACGTCACATGATTCAAAATTGCAACATCCATTAATGTTATTTGTGACTTCTTTCGTAAGACCAATAACGCCCATTTTACAAGCTTTTATTTAGTTTCACCTGTCCCGATGTTTGACTGTCATCAAACCTTGCAAATTAAATTTGACCCACTTCTCGGTTACCGATTGTACCGATTATAACATGGAGCTGATCTGATGATGAAACCGGAAAGTGGCTATAGGAACTTGGTACTTAAGCGACACAACCCCATCGAGTTTAGGCTCGTATGATAAGTCTTGACGAGAATTGAATTAATAGGAACCGAGCTATAAATATAAAAACTTGATATGAAAAAAAGATTTTCATTAAAAGCTTGTTACATTTCAATTTGATTTCGTATTTCAGGCACATACAATTTCTTATTTTAAAGGTATATTAAACTTTTTCCAAGTACTTAAACGTTAATTCTCTTTTCCTTACTCAAGCTATGTGAGGCATCAACAGTAGGAAGGTGTGCCTACCACGATCCTCTATTAACCCGCACCTATTCATATTAACAACGTAACTGAGTTGAACCCGTTTCCACCAGCGCTAAAGTAAAAGGATCAATGAATATGATTAGTGGAAATCAAACGTATCCATAGCGACATAGTGTAGCACATCTGATAGTAAAGCCTTAAACGATATACTTTCCACATTACTTCATCACCACTCTAAGTTAGCTGGTAGAATATGCCTAAATGCGGTCTCACGGGCCTCAAAAAACGCCACTTCTAGCTTCTTTTAACGGTGCCGTCACAAAATAACGCTTGAAACCGCTTTTAGCTTCTCCGGCCACAAACTGTCGTGCGCTTCAGCTATTTTTTGCGGCGGCTTCTAGCTTATTTTTTGTGGCCGCTTCTGGCGTTTTTTTGAGGCCATGTCCGCCATTGTACACAGCACGAAGTTTTAAATAAATAAAGAAGGTGTCAGGTGTAATAATAATAATCAATCATTAGACAGGTTGTGTGAAGCGACGGTGATGCTTATGACGGGCTGAAATAAGGACAAGGCGAAGCGCCTGGCGGCCACGGAGACGGCCCTCCGAGACGTGAGGACTCACTCTCGTGATCATGTGACTGTGAACGTACATTGACACATCAAAACATTATACACAAGACGTAATCATCATCAAACAACAATTATTAACAGCCATACAGCCTGATAACTAAACGGCGCCGTTGAATGACAATCAGTCGATGAGTCTAATACAACTTTTAATGAACTGGATAGCTAATGCTTTGGCCATGCATGCGAAAAGACTTATAGACCATCAAATGTAAGAAGTGCCATTTGACAGTTCTGTCTGATTGAAGCGACTTTTCGGCACAGGTTAGGTTCCCAGGTCGTTCTAAACCTTTTTAGGGTTCCGTACCTCAAAAGGAAAAAACGGAATCCTTATAGGATCACTCTGTTGTCCGTCTATCGATCTGTCAAGACCTTTATCTCAAGAACGCGTGGAGTTACCGAGTTGAAATTAAAACCATATACTCAAGTCTGCGGTCTCTTTAAGCTGTGAAAAAATCAAACTTCTAAATTAAAGAATAAAAAAGACACGGCCGTTTATGTCGCAAAAAAACGTATATTTTGATACTCTTAAAGGTGGAAATTCATAGGATACTTCCCGTTGATCCAGAATCCTGATACCTATGTATATTGTCCGGGTAAATACACAAATCCTACAGAAAAGTCTTTTAAATCTTTTACGACATTGGACTTCATACTCGAAGACTCGAGTATGCTATATTCAATAAACTATAAATATTTTGATTAAGTAAAGCTATCAATAAAACAGCAATCTAAATATAAATAAATAAACACAAATTCAAGTTGTTTTATTGCATTCTTCGTGAATGTATCATGAATATTTAATCACTGTAAATTGTGTTTCCGTTGTCTTCATATCCTTGTTCATACATATTATATCATTGCGTTTTTTGCAGCATTTATTTATTAACAGACACTGGACTCGCAGTAAAATAATCAGCTATTTTTAAAAAGTAATTTCTGACGGCATTGGTAAAAAGCCTTTTTCTAGTAAAATTGTGTTCATTACTGGCGATGTTATTTTGTTTTATTGTATTGTACCGCACAACTATAACAAAAATGTTGAATTGAATTAATATAATTATGCTCTGTTGTCGAAAACACGGCTGCATAATTCGTTTATGAACATTCCATCCCATATACTATCTACCATTATGCTTTACAACGCTCCGCTAATGAAAAAGCCTGGTATCATAAAAAATATACGCATATAACCAAATAATACTTCTCTGCGTACAAATTGTGTATGTTATAAAAATATTTGCCAAATGCAGCAGGATTAATCAGAGAGCTCGTTAGTGCCTTAATTAAAATTACACTTTTTGTTTATTAATATTTTTGACTATTAATGAGCCCAAACTATATTTTCGTTGCCACTTTCGTTGAACTGCTAACAAATAACTTGTGATTAAATATAATTATCTTATTATTTTATGTACGGTCAGTTTTTCTTCAACAAAAACTGACAGTAAATTCATGACAGTCTTATTGAATAAATAGTTAATCTTTTGAATAAGTATAATATTAAAATATCTGTTTCTTGTCTGTCAACAAATCATCCTTCGTTTAGGTACAGAAATGACTGACTGCATCGGTCTTCATAACTAAATTAACTACGCCAGAGTGAATGATCCATCGAGTTTCTTCCACCACTTAGTGCATCTGAATGACGACACCCTTTGATAGCGCTTATTCAATTCAGTCATTGTTACAACACGTATTGTGTACCATTACAGTATTATTCCCATCCTGTATCAATTTCACTCACTTTCACATGTATCGTTTTAAGATAAATGTTTTTACATCAAGGTGTACCAACATCTCCGGAACAGGAAGTGAACCGTAAACCATTACCTGATTACCATAGGAATGCCACAGAGATGTCATTGGCAGCTGTTGCTAATGAATGATACCGAACGTAGAGAGTGTTATCTCTCCCAGATTACACCTACTATTTTAAAGAACCGGTTAAATGCAAGTTAACGTCACTAAGGCTAAGAACTCACGACGCGGTTTTCACCCGCCGCGGTACACGAAACAGCTATTTTATATCAAAACTCACGAGAAAACAGATTTACGCGGTTACGTAGCCGCCGCGGTTGCGGTTTTCGCCCGCACACCGTGGGCGTAAAACACGTTGTTCACGATAAAACACGACGTAACGCACGTTGCAACGTGCTTTGATTTTTTACATATTATATGTCTGCATTCTACAGAAGCTGCGGGCCAGCAGCCGCGGAGGCCGCGGGTAAAAACCGCGTCGTTAGTTCTTAGCCTAATCCGATATAATTGATTGTTGAAGCCTTTAGTTACTGACACTACCGGTGGTTTTGAATTTTAACAAGTCAGCATTTTTTTGAGGTATTTGGCTGATGCATGTTGATAATAAAAAAACAACGTACTTACCTACCTCAGTTGTAATTAGTCGGGTACGTAATTGTCAATTCTGAGGTTTTCAAACTACTTCCCAGTTTGCATCCGCTCAGACATGCGTTTTTGTGTTATATGTTTCAAAACATATGTCTTGAGAACTTGTATTGAAAAAAAAAACAAGATGGCGTTAGTTCTGGTTTGCGATGAGCTTGCGTAAAAATCATATCTAATAGTTATTTTACAATTGCAAATAGGTAAAAAAAAAACACTTTTATACGTTTTTTTCGTAAATTTAAGCTCTTATCTAGTTTAAATTGGCGAAAAAAACTGTAGAGCTGTCCTAATAAAGAAGTACATTCGAAAAAACCAGTACCATATCAGGTAGGTACCTGCTACCTGTGTATTTCAAAAGGGTTAATTTAGTTGAAGTTGTGCTCTACTTCTTGTATTTACTAATTGGTACGAGTACCTACCACAAAGTGTCATTATGACGCAGATCGCGTTAGTATGTCAACGTTCGACGCGGCAGTGTACAGGCGCATACATACCGGTTAGCTATCGATTTTATTCAAGAACATCGGATGTGCTTTCACTTGTCTCGTACTTAATTGCATATAATTTAAAGGTTTGTAGATAGGATGGTGATTCATTACAATATACAGTTTTCTCGAGTTTTCCATCATCTTTTAAATTGTAATAATATTAAATAAGAACATTTTAGAGCGATATTCCACATAAACATCATGGCAATAAATAAATTGCAACTAACAGAATATAGAACTAGAGCGAGTAAAAACAACCCTTTAGGTATTTACATCCTACTTAAAACAAACCATCTTTCATTGCTTTTCACAAATAGGTATTGACGTCTGCTGCAAAACTGCAGAAAATGTGATTAAAAAAACAGATACAATACAACCCGAGCGCATTAACATGGCACCTACCTGGCTCAAAAACAGTTGCCACATTGAATACTCGAAAATAGTTTGAATTGTCACGTTGTAAGCATCGTAATTTCTTAAAGTAAATAGTACCTATGTTGTAAGAAACAACTTAGCGCAAAATAAATGTTGATATTCAAAAAAAATATATAAAATTCAATGCACTCAATACTTCAAACGTCATTCATCAGATGCCATGTTATTGCGCACGGGTTGTACATTACCTACATACAAGCCATGTACAAAGGCTAGCTTAACTCATTGTTGAGTTAAGCTAGCCTTTATACATGAATTGTCATGTGAATGTCACTCATTTGATGTTAAGTTTAATAACGTCACAATCGAGGCGATAAGTTCCCTCTTTGTCCGAGTGGATAGAGAGGCGCCACGGCAGCGTCCTTATTTTCCTCTTTGGCTTGATGCAGGTCCTCACTGGACATGACAGTTCCTGTTTCGGATTCAGGTGGAAGAAATGCCCTGGTGTCACCAATCGCCCGGAGAAGACGGTCGAAGTTAGCCCCGCTTCGAAGGAACACCGCCATGTCGTCGTAGAGGCAATCTGCGACGGCAACCTCTCTTATCTGGCCATGGACCGGTGTGAGAGATAATGGGAAGCTCTTTTTACGAAATAGCAATACGAGCGAAGGAGATGGCTAAAACCACAAAACTGTAAGTGGAGCAGACGATGCTCACGGTCCAACCGCTGCCAGGGCTGGCCAGTATGAACCATTCCCGAGTCAACTGTGCGTTGTGTTCCACGCGCGCCTTAAAGAGATGTCAGCCAGACTAAAGAGGCTCAGTAGAGATGATGCCTGTTAGGGCTGTAGGAACCCTCAAAAGGACTACCGTGGCCTTGAAACGCAAAAGGCAACTGAAGCTACACAGATGGTTTTAGTCAGTAGTCAAACGTCTGACACACCCTCTCGCTCTACCCTTTAGCGCGAGAAATCATTTGATGATGTATCACCTCAAAAAAAATAGTAACTACATTAAAAAAGAAATAGATTTTAATAGGTATAGCCGCGGTTCAATCAATACTTAATTCATGAATCCCCAAGCGACCACCGGTGGCCGCGCATCTATTGTCTTACTATTGTGTCTCTAATTGACGGTATCTGAAGGGTTAATTATTACACTAGTATAAAATCATCTGGTAAGACTCAACATAATCATATACTCCTCAATTCAATAAATATTAGTTAGTTTGCATAAATTATGTCTTTGATTGATACCTTATAGCTACTTTGGAAAATACTAGATGGTGATAAATTGAAAATACTAGAGCAAAATTTACTTATAATTTTAACTAGCTGTTGCCAGCGGTTTTGCCTGTGTAAAAGTAAATTTGTCCCAAAGGAACATACTCTTGGTTAAGTATCCTATGTACTACAAAAGGACATGGTCTACTCGTGTGAAAAATTTCATTAAAATCCGTTCAGCCGTTCAAGCGTGCAGAAGAAAAACATACACAAGCCACACAAATGTTCGCTTTTATAATATTATTAATTAATGTGATAACAAGTAATCCTTCGAAAACAGAAGAAAAGCTCTTTTTTATACTAACACCTTCCATGGATCTATTAATTCTTTTATTAATACTCAATTAAATATTAATTTTCACGATTTTAATGTTGTAATGGATAAAAAGAGCAATATTCATTTGAAGTGTAATGTAAACATCATATTTTTTATGAGAGACCCATAACACGACGGAATCATTATAAATCACAATCTATAGAATTTCATTGAATGCATTATGAGCAATCTGAATAATCAATTCAGTCGTGTGTATTATGCACGTGGCTATTATTATACAGATTGTTTCATTACCTTTTCCTGCATCTATTAGGTTCCTGTTAATGATATCGCTAAGAGTGACTAATCGCATAAGTTCGTAATTTGTTACGCACCTTTACTCCAAACACCACCTGGGAAATTACTTCTGGCTGATTTAGACATGATAATTACTATCCATAGTTCATACCCGACGGTATGTTTTATGGATAAAACGGTAGTAACATTCCACAACGTCTACACTGGGTAAATTCTCAATTGCCAGAAAGCTAAGTAGAAAAAGTATAAAAATATCACAACGTCACAATATTAACAACATTTTAATTAAACCAAAGATTTTATATATCCTAGTACTAGATTGACTACGACAACCTCAAAAGCGTACCTGATAAGGAAAGTCAGAAAGAGTCCTGTCATCTCGTTCTACTAGTGTGTCCATACACTAGCTACATACTACGGGACAATTTTGCTCAAAAGCTAGTTAATTCATGAATCCCCAAGCGACCACCGGTGGCCGCGCATCTATTGTCTTACTATTGTGTCTCTAATTGACGGTATCTGAAGGGTTAAAGATATTTTTGATACATTAAAATAGACATGCAAGTTCAAAAACAATTAATATGTATAATAAGCTACCATAAGGGAACTGTGAGTTGTCTCTGTAATGACTAGGAAATAGCTGATGTCCGTATAGTATATATAATAGCAATATCCTCTTATGCGAGTATGAAATACCTACACTGATAAAAAAAATGCCTAATATGTGTGTACCTACGTAAGACGATCACTTCTGAACGGCTGCACCTATCAGAATAAGGTTTGTCTGAAAGAAAAAACTAGTTAGTTTATAATAAAACTAAATTAAAAATAGACTGATGCGTGACATTTTTTTATTACGTTAAATTGCACTTATTAACTAACAAATAAATAATACATTAAATAAATAATCCTCGACTGGTTTATAAATTTATTTATAATAACTACTACTACTACTAATTATTGCCGATGCCCGTTAGTGCCACAGGGAATTTCCGAATGGGATACCACGGTCCTGGAACACAAAGGGCAACTGAAGGACATGGGTAGGTTTATTCAGTATAAACCTCAAATAACTTATCCCGCTCTAAGATGGAGCGTAAGGCGCTCTACCTTAGAGCAGGATAAGTTATTGGAAATTTTACCACATCAAAAAAAGTCTCCCACTATGTTTGTTTATCTATATCTGTTTGCAATCAACTCAAAAACTACTGAACGGATTTTTAACAACTAGATGGAATAGAATTAGGTTTTAGTGTTGATTTAACTTTATGAACTATTACATCTTCAGACTACAAATAAAACTGTTGCTGAAAAAAAAAATTTAATGGCACAACTTCAAAGCCATTGTTGCCGATGGTTCTCGTTTCTTGGAAATCTACAACAAAACATAAAAAATAATATATTACTAGTAGTTAACGGTTAAGCCACATACGTGCAGCATTGCGTGCGGTATTTATTAGGGACCTACTTCAGGACTAAACTTAAAGACGTATTTAAAAGTAGACTATGATTTAAAATGAATATAATTCTCGAATGTACTATATCGATGTGGAGAAGATTTTGGAGTGCACGCGCGTCGTTTTAAGAACTGGTCACAGATAACTATATACTGAATTGGTCCGAAGACACGTCCCGCATGCCGCACCTCTGGCCGCCGCTGCTCGCCGCTTTTCGTTGTGTCACGAGAGCAGCCGAAGATTGCCGAGCGGCCAAAGGCGCCCGATCAACAAAAAAGATAAAATTAGTAAAATTGGTACGCGCTTGATTAATTAAAAAAAAAATATATTGAGCCTCCTCAGATATTTAGAAATTTGCTTATAATAAAATAAAACTTGAACAGTAGACAACAAAATTTTATAAAATTTAGCACCCAGTCCGTCTTCTGAATCGTTTATGATGCCCCTTCTCTATGTATTTTTACAGGCAGTTAATATGTTTTAATTCCCGCATGAAATTCAAAACGATGTTTGTTGTCACCCTACATAAATATTTTGTAAACAAAACAGAAAACTTACCAAAAAAAACTAAATTCCACAACCAGGATACTCATCACTATTGCGAAACTTTACACAGCAACGTTTTGAACATCTTGCACACTTTATACTTTACTAAATATTGAGATAAAAACTTGTAACAATTAAAAATACAACTTTGGCCCTATGAAGCATCAGCCATATTGGTTATTGATGTCAAATTCTGTCAAATTGAAACCTCCTAAATGTTGCCTTTCATAATTTTAAAATTACTACGGATAGCTACTATATCTAAATGAAATCATCATTAAATACAAGAAGAATGCGTATAAAATTTCAAGAAGCATTATTTGAAATAAAATATTTAGTTGCAATTCATTTCATGTTGCATAAACCTATCAAAATGCATGAACACGGACTATTTAACGATAACTGGAACAATCTAAAAACTACCATCTGTTTCTTATTTTTTTCTGGTAGTATGTGAGAAAGGGACAGAGAGGATTTATCTTAGTGTCTTGCTCCAGGCCATTTTTCCCTTTTGAGTGTCAATAACACACATGAACTTAATGCTAATGAGAATAAAGAACACTTTAAAGACTGTCATATTTCTTCGTAGTCAATCTAGTCTACTCTAGTAGAATATATAAAATCTTTGAATTAAACACACGCACAGTTTAATTCAATTATTTGTTCGCCATTTAAAATTTTGAATGCAGTTTTTATAGGTGGCCAGTATGTTTTGTAAAAGTTTATACAGACTGATTATTATGAGGATGATATTCTCATTCCATTTTTTTTAATTATTATTAAAAAGTGACCATAAACTTATAATTTATGGTCATATAATTTTATTATTATTATCAAAGTGAATCTGTTTTCTTCATTTCTACAACAGTTGATGTATCTAGTAGAAGAAAAGTTGTACTTCATACTTTATTTTTTACTTTGTACAAACAGCTTTAAATAAAGTGTCATTCGTCACCATAAAATAATATTAAGTTTAACGTTTTCATCAAGCGCTGTGATTTGCTCATTATTTACTGTGGTATCACCGTTTTCAATATATACTGGTCCTATATCCATCGTATCCAAAATTCCAATGTTATGTTGTGTTGTTTTTTTTATGAAAAAAAAAACGATGCCAACAATCGAATTTGAATGTCATTTAATTCCTATTAATAAATTGTGGTAACTTTACGTAGGTAGTTAGAGAAAATACTTTTATTTTTTTTTATTCTAATATCTCCACTTGTTCCTTCCAAAACCACCACCTCCACCACCACCACCTGAAGAAAATCTAATTTACTTATTATTCTCTTTATTTCTTGTGAAAATTGCGGAGTTAGATATGTTATCATTACATTTTCTAACATTTAGACGGAGTAAATTGGTTTTTCGTAAAGGTTTGCTTAGTAAAACATGAATCTACCTATAATAATATTTTTTTAATTTGTGATTATATTCTTTACGTACCTATTCTACGAGAGAGAGGAACTCTCACGATCAACGAGCTGTCGTATTTTATAAACAGTGTCACGATCACGACAAATCGCGCGATTCCCAGCGCTTTATAGCCTCGAGTAGGCCATAGATATTCCTTGCGGCTGGCGGGACACCGTCCTGTAGCGGTAGTGCTATTTTGCACGGATTTCATCATAAAAAAGGTGAAGTGCACTGTGAATAGAGCTGTCAATTCCTTATAAGTGGAATGACCACCTATTCTAATTACGACAGTATGTTTTTTACCAATAAACCAAGCTGCGTTATCAATTACTGACGCCACCAATAAAGAGTAGATTTTTGTAACTGTACCAATCTAACGTTTTAAGAGAGATGTTTAAAAAAAAAACATACTATGGGGTGCTTGGGCAAACCAGGGTACCTCCAAATTAGTTCGTAACTCGGGTCTATTATGCAAGAGAACATAATTATTTATTAGTAGCTGCTGCCATAAATTATTCCATACCTACTCCTGGGATAAAATGTATCCTACGTGCTATTCCTGAACATGGTCTACCCATGTACTAAGTTTCATTAAAATCTTATCAGCCGTTTGAGCATGAAGAAGTAACAAATATAAACATATAAACTTTCACTTTTATATTATTAATATGATTTAACCTCGTGTTAAGAAATAACTATGAGTTAATAAGTTAACCCTGGCCTATGCAAGTAGACCTTAGCAAAATTTTCACACGCTTTGGCAATACCTAAAAGGTACCCAATCCAACAGTGACAACCCTATTCAATCTTATCGTGCAATCATTTAATTCATGAATCCCCAAGCGACACCCGGTGGCCGCGCATCTATTGTCTTACTATTGTGTCTCTAATTGACGGTATCTGAAGGGTTAATTGTATATTGTATAACTTATAATAACAAATAATCATTGAAGTTCTGAAAAGAAAAAAATAAATTAAAATTACGAAATAAATAAATAAAGGTCATCAAAATATCCATCTATAAAATGCGTATGATGATATCACGATGGTGATTAAAAACCGTATTGATATTCAAATGCTATGTACGTCCGATGTAACGTCTATCATCGTAAGGTCAAGATATCGTATCAACACTGTAGTAGGCAATCGTTCCACGTTAAGTTCTCACGTGACACTTGCCAAATTTTTAAGTGCAAAATTGAAGGAAGGAATTGGGTCTTCAACTGAAGTGACATTGAGCATATAACACGTGCTCTATAACAATAAGCATTACAAAAACGTGCAATAGAGACAAGAAATGGAAGCACTTCTGAAATGAACAACACTATATTATACACTAGTTGCTCTACTAATTACTAATGAGACACTTTGTTACAGAAAATGGCTGGAAGAAATTGCACTGGCGAGCAAGCAGGGCCGTAAACCATCTTTACTTCGTGCAATGACCAAGGCTTTCTGGATGAGTTACGCTCCTTCCGGCGTTATGTTCCTCATACAAGCACTCGTACTCAAGTGAGCAATTTTGTTGACTATTGGCAGAAGTCACGCGAATGTCACATTATGCCAATTACTTATCATCAGGTGGTATTTGTGACCTTCCCGTCTGCTACTATGCACCTGGAAAATTTTAAAATTCAAGGCTAGCCATTATGGAAAAATCTTTTGTGGAAAAATCTTATATGGAATCAGACATACCAATTGAAAACTTAATATTTCAAATACATACGTTAAGACTTCATTTTACTTTTCAGTTCCTCGACAGTAAAACTCGTATTACATTATTATACTTTCAACGGTGGTCATAATAGACCACAATACTAACTTTAGCTTATACAGCTTCAAATGACCACGTAACACAAGACTACAAAAAAAATAACTGTATCTAATAAAGCACTGCTTCTTTCCACCTTAGGCCTTTCCAGCCGGTAGTTCTGAGCCTGATGCTGACATACTGGGAGCCGGGCTCCACCATGACGTACGAGCAGGCCGTGTACTGCGCCACGGGCGTCATCATGATGTCACTGGTCATCGCCTTCCTCAACCACCACGGCACCTACTCCACTCAGCAGTTCGGCATGAAAGTCCGCATAGCTGCTTGCTCACTTATTTATAGAAAGGTAAATAATAATAATAATTGATTTGTTTGATCATACAATCCACCACTGTTAGAGACTGTGTTAGAGTACGTATATCATTGTCAATTAATAAATCAAAGAAACCGCGTCAAAGTCGAAAATAATAATTAAATTAAATTTAAATTAATATAATAAACAAACGAACATTCACAACACTCTCGTTCAGTGTTTCCATATAAGACCATCAGTCCTGTCCGAAAATTCATGGATAGTTTTTCTGTAGCTACAACGGTGTCTACATGTCCCATTTTGCTCCATCTCAAAAATATACCTGCCACGTGATCTCTTCTCCAATCTGGATTGGCAGGTACACCTTCTTATACCTAAAAAATTAAGTCCATCTTTGTGTTGCACAAGTTTTAATAAATATTACAATAGGTAGATACTCGTAAATTATGTAAAAGCAATCAAGCAATTACCGCACCAATTGGGCTGATACCTAATTGAGATACACGTTTATGTTATCGAAAATAACACTGACAATTTCGTTAAAACTACACTAACTGCAAAAATTGCATCATCGCTGCTTACCATTAGGTAGGATCGCAGTCAAGTACTGGATTATATCATTAAAAAAAAATAAACAAAGTGGAAAGCACTACCTTTTTTATTCTTAGATAAATCACGTTAATTCATTAATTAAGTTGATAAGTTGAAAATGAATACGACAGAATGTATCAGAACTGTTTAACTTTAAACTTAACATTTTTTTGAGAAACATTCTTTCTTCATTATTTTCATCAACGATTAGCTAAATTACAGTCAAACGGGGTGTATTAGAAACAAAACTTTAATAGTACATTGTTACACGTTACTTATTTCGTCCCGAGAAGGAGTTGGCGGCCGAGCGCAGCGAGGTCGCTAATTCGAGGGACTAAATAAGTAACTTTAACCCCGAGGTAAGCATTGTGCTTTTCATTACGAATAAATTACCTAGTTTTTTTTTTAAATAATTTATCAACTGTTAGTTGAAAGTAAAACTCCCTAGGGATGAAAAGTGTGATACTTTTCAGCCCGCTCCGCAGGCAAGTTCAGACCTACTTTCAGAGTATGAGTAAGGAAAAAGGGTTTTTCACGTTATTAAGAAATTGTTTCTGCAGTTATTTCTTGCTTTGTAATACAAAAATAATGGATGTTTTAATAGAAACCAATATTGGCAGAAATTGGTGAAAATCGTAATCAAAGTTTTGTTTCTATTCACCCCTTTTGACGGTGCAAGATGGTCAGAGTGTAAGACGCGATGAACAAGATTTCACTAATGCTTGGGCGTAAAACAAAAGAAAGTATAAGCGACCTGCAGTCGACCATTTGAATCGGAATGATCATGTTACTAGTGAGAGTTGGTCATCCACCTTTCTGAGATATTCTCTATCTCTGATCAGTTTTTCACATTTGAATCCAATTTGAATTGAATTTGATTTTATTCATAAGTAAGGCTTCAGATTTTGTTTAATTAAATGCCTAATATACTTAATATAATAATTACGGAAACCAACTGTTGTTAAATGAATAAGATTTTATCAGGATTTTTACCTAAAATTAAATGTTTTTAAATAATATTTTTCAGGGTCAGTATATTTCCTAAGTAGGTAACATTACAAAAGTAATGAAAATATGACAGATGGCTTACAATAGTATCACACGAACGTTTTATTATGTGCAGTTTCATACAACACTTTATCTAAGGCCGGCCATACACGGACAGCTTGAAGCAGTCAGGACTGTTTCAAGTTGAGACTACATAGTGAACATACAGTCTTCTACATTCACACATACAAGGGAGCGCTCGAGCAGTTGTGACTGCCTCGTACGGTTGGCATCGCAGTGAAATTTCATCGTGCGGTCAAGCAGTCGCCAGGCATACAAGACTGCTCGAGCTGTCGACTACTCATTGAACCCACAATTTTCTATTCGCTGCCGCCTTCTTCGTCTGAGCAAAAGTAGCAGTAGTAGTGCTTCTTCCTCAAAATCCATGTTGCTAATGATTTGAATTAAATTAAATTGTGACTTGTTGAGCAGTTCATACCAACTTCTGGAATAGTTGGTATGAACTGCTTCTGCAGTTATGACTGGCAGCTTCAAGCTGTTGACTCTGACTGTAAAAGCAGTCCCGTGTATTTTGATCACCGGTTAACTGCTCGAGCTGTCGTGTATGACCGGCCTAATGATGTCAAAATCTAGCATTCTTACTTGGTTATATACTCGACCGTGCTTTTTATTGTGATTTTATGACCTGATAACTGAGACCTTTACGCCAAGACTTTATTTTAATTAAATACACTTTTTTGTTTATCATTAGAATCCAGGTGCAAGGCATGTTTCGTAGTATTTTGCCAAAACATTTGCTATGTTTCGAGTTAGCCTTCTTGCTAAACTTCACTGAGGTAGTCAATATAATAAAAAAAATCTCAGTTCCATTTTACCGAGATTGCGCCGCTTTCAATGATTCTACAAATTGTTCACATGATCCTAATCCTCGATTTTTGAATACCTACCTAATAATTAGTTATTTTTAAATAATATTTTTCACTTATAAATTTATAAAATAAACTACAATTCTCCCGTCCGTATTCAGGTCATGCGCATGAGTTCCGGTGCGCTAGCGCAGACTACAGCGGGACAAGTGGTCAATCTCCTATCCAATGATGTGAACCGTTTCGACTACGCTTTCATCTACACGCACTTCATCTGGCTGCTCCCTCTGCAAGTCATCGTCGTCTGCTACCTTATATACTTGAAGATCGGCTACGCAGCCATTGTCGGAGTCATCGGCATTGTTCTACAGACCATACCGGTTCAGTGTATGTATGCTTTAGAAATCTGTCTAAAAAGTCAAACGACTTGAATAATTATTAAGATAAAATGAAATCTGATGTAGTCAACGCTGGTTCAATAATCAAGGTCGACTAAGAGATCTTGATCATTGTTTACTAATAGAAGAACCTCATAAAAAGTATCGAATATTAGTATATTTTAAATGATTATACAAAATTCCCAAGTCGATTGACTTTTTAGACAGACTATACCAAGATGTTGAAGTAATTTGTGTTCGAATTGATAATAGATACGAGTACAACAAATGACATCCGAATGAATAGCTATCGGATTTTAATTTTTGAATACTATGAAGTCATCCTTCCGAATACCGTGGTTTCAATACATACGAAAAACATACGCCAAGTAATAAAAACTCCACAAATAAAACTATAATTACGTATTTTAAAGCCTCAGCTTCCTGGTTAGGAATGCAATTACATTAAAAGAAATATAACTACCGGTCATAAATTCCTGTCGCCCGATCCAATCGATGGGCAGAGCATCTTTTAAGAAAGGCAATAAACTTTATTATCGTTGCAGCTTACATGAGTAAATTGGCTGCGAGGTTGCGAATGAGGACCGCGTGCAAAACTGATGAGCGCGTGCGAATTATGGACGAAATTATTAGCGGCATGCAGGTATGTCGATCTGGATTCTCTAACGTGCTAATTACATATTGTATTTTGCCCTAGGTCAACACGTACTAACAATACGCTGATGCATAACTAGTATCGTTATTGTTTTATTGTATGAATTTGTTAATAGCAAATAATATCATCTCCATTTTATGGATACTTGTGATTTTATTTGCCTATGCTCAATTTTGATTGAAAAATATTTATAAACATTAATTTTTGTACGTATATGCGAAACTCGAAACATGTGTTTATTATTTATACGTAAAGAAACAAAATTTCATAACTATATCATGAAAAATCATAAAGTATAAGCTTGTTATGTTACCTGATTATATAACACAATTTACCTGATTATATAGCACAAATACATGGTCACCGAACCATGTATTTGTGCGGATAATGTTGCGCTGGCACCAAATGCCCGGTATGACCAGCCGTAACCTGTAATGCACTAAGGGTCGGTAATTTCCAACTTGTGACGTTTTTTAAATATTTTTGGGAAAAAATATAACATGGTATAAAAATTATTGAAATCGATTCAGTTACTGATTCTGAACAAACTATATCCAGTTTTCGCATTTACTAAAAATAATGTAGTATATAAAACAGCCATTAGTTTGCTAATAATAATAGTATCTAACAATAATTGCAATTTTTTGTTTTCTATGGTTTTCTTAGTCAGGCGACTCAGGCATGAATAAGTATATAGAATCTTTTCTGAGTGAACAAAAAAATTATTTGACCCTTGTAACCTAGATATGTGTTGTGCTTTCGATTTTGTTCGAATGCAGCAAGGTAATCATAAGGAAAATTGTGCATTTAATACCATTTTGTGACATGGTGCCCTTCATTTTTTACAACTGTATTTATTTATTAACTTAAGTCATTAACCGAAAAATAATGCTGCATGTTTCTAAAAAACCACAACAGAGTAACAAAGTATAAATGCATGACTAACTACGTATGTCAATACAAATGTCTTCAATAGCTGTCTTGATGGGGGTTAGAATGATTCAAAAGGGTTTCCA
Organism: Mythimna lalbum; assembly: GCA_949319445.1. NCBI lineage: Eukaryota > Metazoa > Arthropoda > Insecta > Lepidoptera > Noctuidae > Mythimna > Mythimna lalbum. Next base: position 13,513,855 of record OX439346.1, on the reverse strand, counting down.
AAACATCTTCAAGTGTTTTTACCGACGATATTTACAGATAAAATCTTATTCATAACGTTTTTTCACTAATTAAATTATACACAAATAATTTTAGGTGATAAAAATGTACGCCTGGGAGAAGCCATTTGAGCAGGTAGTGGCTCTGGCTCGTAAGAACGAAATTAAGCAGATCACGTCAGCGTCGTACCTCCGAGGAGTATACCTCAGCTTCATGGTGTTCACCGAGAGACTCACCCTGTACATCACTCTGCTCTCCTACTCGCTATTCGGCTACCAAGTTACTGCAGACATTGTAAGTACCTCAAAAAAACCTACGGTAGATTCTGGATTGCTAATTTAATGTATTAGGTGTATTCCAATTTTTCCTGGTTACAATTTTGACTTTGTTCATCATCCGAGAGGAACACTTATTTACTGCTGTTTTCGAAATTGTTAATTTTTGCATGAACAACACATTCATTTAAAATACAACCATCTAAAAGCCCTGTATGTTTAAGAACTTGTATGGACCAGTGTAGTGTACATGTGAAATTTGCAGGTGTTCCCATTGGCGCAATTCTTCAATACTCTACAAGGAACGCTATCGATAATCATGTCGAATGCCGTGTCATTTTTGGCAGAGGCGCTAATATCAGTGCAGCGCCTCGAGGCATTCATGTTGTTCGGTACGTGAGACCACTCAGTCTCGACCTCGCACTAAGTGCATGCGGCATGCTCTATCGACACTATCCTACTTCTACGAGTCCAAATTATAACTTAGGCTCGATGCTATTATTAACACTAATACTCTAATTAATCTAACTCTCAACACTCTATTTTGTCCGTGTGTTCTGTACTACTGCATGTAGTAGTTAGTCCAGACACTACTTTTAACCACTCAAGTCAATTAGCTATTAGAACGTAAACCGTGTAAGGACATGACATTTTGGTGCCGTTTGGTTTAGAATTTCAACTAAAATGAACGTCTAATGTTATTTGTGTCAAAATGTATATGGTTAAGGTAAAAATAACAGTGATTGTAATAGCATCTACATATACATAGATGATAGGACGTATCACTAATTAATACCAACTCAATGACCATCAGTGGAGTAGTGCGATGAACGCTACTGCTTACAGTATTTATCAAGTGAGTCAACAAAATCAATGGTTTCCACAGGCGTTCCCGTTGGCACAAATGTTCAATATACTACAGATGTCTCTTGCTGTTTACATGCCGAACTGTCTTTCCTTGTCAATGGAGTCCTACTCCTCTGTTCTCCGTATCGAGGCAATTTTAAGTTTGGGTACGAGATTAGTCAGAATAGTTTTGTGTGTAAATGTCGTAAACGATGCTTTTGATGCGTCATTACTGTTCTAAAGAATATTTGCTTAACCGACGTTTATTGTGTTAACACGCATCCTGTGATGTCATTTATTCTCGCTTTTTATACCTACTAACAATCATTTGACATGACTAACATAACAAGGGCTCGTTTTGTTATAACTTGATTTATGTTACGATTCAGAATCAAATAAAAAGGAAAAGAAATAAACATCAATAGAAATATGAATAAATGTTATTCGATACATACAAGTTTTGACTTCGCTTTTCATAAAACGTGAACGGGACATATCATATGATAGCAGTTGTTAATATAAACATCATGTATGTCGATGGGAAGAATAATATAATATTCAATTAACGTAAACTTGTGTTATGTATGACAACAGATGAACGGGAAGACCTTCGCAGTGTTCCGGACGTAGACATCGCTAAATTAGTTCAAATGGTAGAGAATAAGAAAAAAAAGAATAACCTGAGCGAAGTTGACCTACGTCCTAACACCTTCAAGAAAATCGACGAGGAGGGAATTTACAATCCCGGTAAGTAACAAACTCGAGATAAAACGAAGAAAAATGATGATATGAGATGTTTCTAAACATCACTGCATGCTCTAATGGCACTAGTTTTTATTGTTTTCTCTAAAATGGACGCAATAGACATTTTTTGTTAAAATTATAATAAAGTTAATTTACAGTTAATCCTACTGTTATGGGTTACTTAAATATAGTTGTTTAGTTTCGTTGAATATATCAAATATCTTTTCTTTGGGCATATTTAAGCGGTCAAGAAAGGCATCATAATTAACAAATCATTAAAGATTTCAATTAGTTTATTCCTTTTTATGATATGTGTGATAAGCCTTCCTTGCATGTATTTTCAGCCAGTACACCTTTGTTTATATGACAACAACAACGGTTTTATTGGATAGCCGACACGAAGATGATATTGACTTATTAGCACGTACAAGAAAATCCAAAGAAATATCAATTTCAATGAACTCAATAACAGATTTTAAAGAATCTGATGGTTCAAAATCTGAATTTATTGATAAAGGTAAAAGTTGGGGAGCGACCATTTTTTGTGTTGATTAAATTATGACCACAGTGATGTACATGGTAGATTCGTATCTACTGTTATTTATGAACAAAAATAGGTAGAAATACAGGGTAGATCTGATTTAATCTACAACTGTAAAATTACCTGCATTTGTGCGCACTATATCATGAGGTATGTTGGCAAAATTGCAGCAAAATGGTATAGTAGGTTTAAGGGAATGCCAGTCAAGGCTGGCTCAACCAATAACCAATAATAAGTATAGGTAAATGGAACCTTGAGCTTAATTCACATGTTTTTTTTTCGGTTTGTAAGGGATGGAAACGGTGGTAACCCGTGGTAATGGTATTGGTGACACGCTAATTAATGTATTCTTGTTTGTAAAAAAAAATTGGTTATTTTTTTTTATAAATAAGAATACATTCAGAAAAAAAAAATTGAAGAATTCCCTCGATTTCGACAAGATTTCATCATCAGATCCCAACTTAGTAACTATGGGACCATTTGGGAAGTATACCCTTTCCAACAAAAAAGAATTTTTCAAATTGCCAACCAATTTGAAAAATTATTTTTTGTTGGAAAGGGTAGCGACGAACTTCTGCGCGAACAAACACAAAAAAAATACAAACATTCAAATTGAGAACCTCCTCCTTTTTCAGAAGTCGGTTAAAAAGTAAATAGACTAAGAAATAACATCTGCTATAAACCATCTTGAATATAAATAATTGAAGAAAGTACTGAAGTACACTATTACCTATCACTATTTTCTAAGGCTTTTTCCCGATGAATAACTTCAATTTGATTTATACTCTATTCAAAATAACATTAGACCTTTATGAAAACCTTTTATTACTTTCCGTTAAAGCTATTTTGACTTTTATACCGTTAGTGGCTTGACAAATGGCGGCTGCAGAAAATAGTTAATGCCAACAACCACTTTTTTGCTGTTAATGCCATCCTTCTGCCTACAAAATAGAAATTAAAATTGCTTGAACAGACAATAAAAAAGGTTTCTTTAAATGTCTCATCTTAACGCGAATAGGGTATAGTTTTCTCCACCTAACGAAATAAATGTGCTTGAGTACAGCATATACCTACCCATGTACAGTAACAGTGATATGGTAATTATTTCCTTTGTTATTAACTTTTTTAATACACTTCCTCGAAAACCGACTCTTACCGCATGTTGAACCTAATAAACACGAGGGTGATATACATTGGTACGAGTATATCACTCTCGTGTTTTATTTTTCAATATTCACATAGATTTAATTTTTTTTTCTGGTTTCGTCACAGGTAAGAATACAAAAACGATGTTTTTAAGGCCTTAATATTTAATGAAAATTTAAATTGTGTTTATGAACTCATAAATAAACATGGTTATTCATACAACAATTTGCTTTCTACAAATTAAAATTTTTCTGTGTTCTAAATTCAAAAATATTTGAAATTCCTATTTTTAATATTAATAGCGGTTGCATAAAAACAAATTATTATCTAAATCATAATAACTTATTCATTTGTGTCTAAAACTACGCCGCCAGATATTTTGATCGAGGTAAAAAATACTTGCGATAGCCTTTTACCATCTAAATTAAAACTAAAACGTATAGCAACTTTGGAAAATTTTCTTCAATGGAAAATGTACAAAAATGCGTTGCTATTTTCAGAGAAAGTGTGATACACGTGGAAATTTGTTACTGTAGCACTCGGCTCCATAACACCCTTGCCTGAGGCTCAGGCGAGTTTCGCCTCGGTCGCAATAACAAAGTTTTTCCACTTTTCTCAGAATCTACTATTAACACCTCCACATTTTTGACAAACTGTTTCTGAAAATCGCATTCGTCCACGAAAATACGTAAAGGAAAATTCCGAAAATCATAATGTTGATAAATTATTCACTTGTTAAAAATTCTACGCCGATCTGCCGCGCGTGTTTATCAACAAAAAACTCGACGACCGGCCTTTGCCGCATTGAAGGGGTTAGTCGATTGAGTCAGACGGTGAGACTTGTATTATTAATCCAATATGTACTTTACTATATCCTTTGTAGTCTAGTTGTGCAATCATTGAACGTTCGGATCGATTTTATAAACATTCCGCACACATTTTGTTTGATTTCTAAACATTACATAGCAAAACTATGAACCACCGTATTGTAAGATAAGGTTATAAATCTCGCTCAAAGTACTAGGTACGTACTTAGAGCAATATTCCAACTAATCCTGTAACTTTACCAACTTAAAAACTGTTTACATTGAAAAAAGAAAGACAACTATAGTTTATTCAGAACAAAACAAAACAAACAATAAACACGAAGTATGACAACTATTATTGTAAGGTTACAATTGTATGGTTTTTCTTTTAATTTTATTATTTATTACGATTTTATTCTTAATGGCTTTTTTATTTTACATGACCATTTTATTTTATATACTTACTAATTGAATTCCATGTGACAATTTTAGTTATATATGACAGTTTATGTTGTATGATTGGTTTTCCTTTATTTTGTATAACAATTGTACTGAAACTAATTTCATTTCATTTTTATGTGTAGGTACTAGTTATTAGCGTTTTGGTTTCAGTACTGTAAGCTTGTAATGTATATTTCTTTATAAATGTAGACCAATTGTAGATTAATTTCTCCTTCCTTTTTAGGATTTGAATGCAACGAAAAAGGCTTGATGAGTTCGACTCTATGCCCAATGCCAGTGAACCCCGACGTGGGCATTCTGATCCAGAACGTGAGCGCCAGCTGGACTGACGACGGACCCATCACGTTGAACCAGCTCAACCTCATGGTGCCCAAAGGAAAGCTATGTGCCATCATCGGCTCCGTCGGATCTGGAAAGGTTTGTTGGCGAATTCCTAATCAAATCAACTCAAAAATGTTTATTTATCTCTATAAATTCACACACTTTAAACAACCAAAATGTTATTTGGCAGAAAAAGGCACGCAATTAAATAGATGAATTTGTAATTAATGAGAGAACTAGAGTCTAAACTAGGCCTCCATCATCAACAATATTTTAACCAGCCTCGGTACCGCAGTAGACAGTGCGTAAGTCTAAAAAACAATATTTTACAAAATTTGTTCCATTTAGCCTTCATTATTTGTTGTAAACAACTAGATAGATACCACGTAGATACGATAGATCATAAACTCTTGGAATGTTTCTTCACAATGTCAAAACATGTGAGAAAATCAGAAACCACCCAAATGAGGCTTTTAGGTAAACTTACGCAACAGTAAACGTATGCGTAACTTATTTCCGCACTTTACAAGTACTTTAAGAACCACAACTAACGTGAATTCACAGTAAACGTTAGATAAACAAAAATATCAAAACGATACCATTTTAAAATGTGTCAAAAAGTTAAATTAATCAAATGACTGATACTGATTTATGTAGGTACAAGAATAAAATGCGAATATTTAACACTTCCAAAAATGAATAATTGTGCGACAAATGTTACATTTACACTACATTGCAAAATACCAGTTCATTATCACATCTCTAATATTATTATGGTGGATGCCTATTTATTCATAAACATTTGATGAATGCTTTGCTTGCAGAGTTCAGTTCTTCAATTACTCCTGAGTGAACTTCGATCGAGCAATGGCCGGATCTATCTGTGTGGGCCGCTGTCTTACGCAAGTCAGGAGCCTTGGCTATTCGTGGCTACGGTCAGACAAAACATTCTATTCGGTCTACCCTACAACTCCAAAAAGTATAAAGAAGTAAGTACAACAGTGGATGTTATGTGACAACCTAAACGTTGTCATTAAAATAGAAAAAAAACCATTTTACTTAGAAATAAAACAGCATAGTATAATACATCCATTTAATGCTGATATCTAATTTAGATACATATTCTTTCAGGTGGTGCGAGTGTGTGCTCTCCAGAAGGACTTCCAACAGTTTCCTCACGGAGACCAGACGCTTGTCGGAGAGAGAGGAGCCTCCTTGTCGGGTGGCCAGAGAGCGCGCATCAACCTCGCTAGGGCAGTTTACAGACAAGTATGTGATAACTGACACAATGATGCTGCTTGAAATAATGTTTTTCTACAAGGTGTTGGAGCTACACTAATATAGAATGCTTAATATTGTTGTTGTGGGACCTCCTCTTCAACTAAAACGCAAATAATCTAGCTAAAATTCCTTCCATTTTGTAACATTTAGAAATCTTCACTCCCGTTCTAGATAGGCAAATGCTAAGATTTTACATCCAGAGATAATCCTGTACACTGCACTCTAGCGCCATCGCGGTAATACTCCAATAAAGTCACGCTCTTTCCTGAAAATTAACCAACAAAGCTTACCATTAACTTTTACTAGCACTTAGTTTAAGCCTCGTTAATGAACTGACTTTTGATATGCATTATGACGTCTTTAATGCAAATTACATTGCATTTAAATACTCAGCTAAAGCTCGACCAAACCTAAGGAAAAAAACTTAGTCTAGGTCATAGTCCATGTTACGTACGGAATGGAAGTAACCACTTACTTACTTTAATGAAACTCCATAATGCCAATTGACTACCACACTTGTTTCTGCAGTCCGTTCGCAGTTATTTTATTGTAATTTGAGATATTTTTCCTGCTCAGAAATATTAAAGGATGTTTCCAATGCTTGGATTCAGCCCTCCACTTTAAGGGCTCCAGAACGGATTGGTAGTTGTCTCTTGTCGTCGAATTTCTGATTCTAGGATTAGTTTCCTCACGATGTTTTCCTTCATTGTAGCTTAAACTCTTAGCACTGTCATATAAGAATTTTCTAACAAGAAACAAAAATAAGATGAGAAAGAAGGCTGCCTCGTTGCTAAGCAGATCTAGGACCAGGAACAATAAGCATAATGTGCCAGTAATAATTCACGGGTTACGATTACTGGTGCGGCAGTAATATAAACAGTTTTTTCTTAAGTCTTAACCCTTTAGTTGATAAGTTCCTACTAACCAATTGGTCCAATCCAATGTGGACTTTTAAATAAATATTATTATTGACGTGGCATCTGTTACCAGGCCGAAGTGTACCTGTTGGACGACCCCCTGTCCGCCGTGGACGCGCACGTGGGCCGCCAGCTCTTCGACGAGTGCATCAGCGGCTACCTGCGGCACACCACACGCGTGCTGGTCACGCACCAGCTGCACTACCTCAAGGCTGCCGACTACATCGTGATTATGAACAATGTAACGTAGCTTTTCTTTATTTCTAAAGTCATTATTCTCTGTATCAGTCTGTTTCTTCCTTTCATTGTCCGGTTGGAAAATGGATCCCTACGGCGCCCACACACTTTAGGATCAATCAGCAACACTTACCTCTATATCATTATCATATATAAAGTAATGTAACGTTTATTATTTTTTTAACCATTACCCTCTGTATATTTTTTCGTCCTGAAGACTTCGGGAAATTGAGAACTTTCAGTATTTTCTTCGTCCGTTGCTGGTCCTAAAATTAAGGTTTTCGGCACATCTCGTGTGATCTCGTCACGCATCAGCGGTACTATCTCGAAGCCACTGACAACATCGTTATCGCAAACTACATGAATGTTACGTTACATTTTTAAAGTCATTGTCCTCTCACCCTTTTGTTTTAGACGAGGGCGTGTCAGACTTTTACTGACTAAAACCCACGTGTACAGTTTCCTCTTGCGTTTCAGCGCCACGTTAACTTGTGGAAAAATTTCTTCGATTCTAGCGATAACGGGCTTCAACCCTACTGGGCGCCGGACAGTGAGCTACCCGTTGCTCATCATCCGCAAGCTGGCACCAACAGTGACTGGAATGACCCTGCGAATCTCGACGCACGGAGCATTTCCTGTGACTAGGGCGTGAGGAGATCCATTTCTTCACAGTTGCAGCTATCTCCTTCACTCGCATTACTGCTTTACAGAAGGAGGTGACCACTTCCTATTCCTTCTCACTCCGAACCATGACCTGAAGCAGGGCCGGACGCCAGAGTTCGCTACCGCCGATTGCCTTCACAAAGACACAGCAGTACTCAGCCTAAGCTGGCAAACTTCCACTGTATTTTCTACTGTACCCCCCCGGTGGTCCGCAGAATAGTGACACCCGGGCGTTTCTTCCGCCTAAAACTAAAACAGGAACCTCCTGAACTGGCCATATGGCTGATGAGGACAAAGGAGTGAGCACTCCGTGGTACCTCTCTAGCCACCCCTCAAAGAGGAGCCTTACCGCCACGATTGTGGCGTGCCCATTTATCGTCTCACCTTATGATCTATGTCTAATTCCGTTTTTGTTTTCTTTTTCTTCTTATCTCTTATGAGTCGAGCTATGACTGAATTAATTGTTGGTCCTAAAATCGTTCCTTGGGGAACACCATACATTAGTCATATCTGAACTACCACTGTAATAGTAATTTCATTACTATCACAATAAGTCAATGTAACGCCCAACTACTTTGAACCAGAACCTGTGGAATCAGGTAATATTCGGTTTTCTCTTTGGTTACGAATAAGCATCACAGGCATCGCTGCTACACAATACAAGCGTACTCGTCACGCACCATCTGAACCAGTTGAAGGTCGATGATTATCTACTTACTTACATCATCTCCATTTACAATACATTATGATACTGTTCGTTTATGTCTTATATTATAGGTCTGCTGCATTGATTTATTTATATATATACCTAAATGGAGAAACTGACTGACCGATATATCAACGCACAGCCGAAACTACAGAGCATAAGAGTGAAATTTTGTGCAAAGCTTCCTTTTATAACATATGCGAGCACTAAGGAAGGATTTCCTAAAATTCTCCTCAAGGGTATGAAACTGGGTTGCAAAGTTCGTATGGAGATACCGACGCAAAGCCGCTGATAGCAGCTGGTTTTTATAATATGATTTTAGAAGACTTCATTAGATTTCGGAGCCAGCCTTCGTATTACTTTCGGCTACGATTACGTGCTGCGCGGCGACTTCCCTGACGGGGTCAGCGTGGTTTGCTACGCAGACGACACGCTGATCCTAGCGCAGGGAGAGTCGCACCAGGCGGCGGTCGCTCTAGCGACACGCGGGGTTGCGATAGCCGTTGGTAGGATCCAGGAGTTGGGACTCGAGGTGGCGCTGCATAAATCCGAGGCAATGTGCTTCCACGGCCCTCGGAACGCGCCACCATCGGACTCCCAGCTTACGGTAGGAGGAGTTCGCATCGGTGTCGGGTCGACGATGAAGTATCTGGGACTCGTCCTCGACAGCCGGTGGAATTTCGTAGAACATTTCCGACGTCTGGCTCCCAAGCTTCTCCGGGCTGGGGCTGCTCTCAAGCGGCTCCTGCCCAATCTTGGGGGTCCAGACGCCTCCTGGCGGAGGCTCTACGCGGGGATCGTTCGGTCCATGGCCCTCTACGGGGCGCCGGTGTGGGCGCCGTCGCTGGCAAAGCGACCGGCGTCCATACTGAACGCCTGCCAGAGGGTCATGGCAATACGGATGGTGCGGGGTTACCGCACGATCTCCCGCGAAGCGGCGAGCCTTCTGGCTGGCCTACCACCGTGGGATCTGGAGGCAACAGTCCTTGCACACATGCACGACATGCGCGTGGAGATGCAACGCCGGGGTGAAAGTCCACTGCCGCAACATGTCAAGGCATGGCGGACAGAGCTCCGGCGGGATCTCATGGTGAAATGGCGTCAACGGCTATCGCAACCCAGTGCTGGGCACGCCACGATTATGGCGGTAAGTCCCCTCTTTGAGGCGTGGCTGGAAAGACCTCACGGCGTCCTTACCTTCCGCATGACGCAGGTCCTCACCGGACATGGCAAGTTCGGGAGGTTCCTGCATCGGATTCAGGCGGAAGAGACGCCCGGGTGTCGCCACTGTGCGCAACGCCCGGAGGACACGGTGGAGCACACCGTCGAGGTGTGCCCTGCCTGGACGGAGCATCGCCGTGCCCTCGTGGGGGCGATCGGCGGCGGAGACCTCTCGCGCCGGGCCCTGGTCGAGGCCATGGTCCGGAGCGAGGAGGAATGGCAGGCGGTCGCCTCCTTCTGCGAAGCAGTAATGCTTGCAAAGGAGGAGGCCGACCGCATCAGGCAACGGCGCCCTCGCCGCCGTCGCCGGGATTCCGATCCCGATTTCCGGCCACCGTAGACGCGGGCTCGCGGACGGCGAGCCATGGGTAGCTCGCTGTCCGATCGTCCGGTAATGGACCGAGTCCAAGACGTCGACGGCGCGCACTGTTCCCGCGCGCCTCAAGGAGTTGTCAGCAGCAGGAGGGGCCCAGCTGGGTCGAAGCCTACTGGGGACAGGGTTGTCCGAAAGGGAGCTCGTGCCCCGGTATGAAGGCTAGAAGGAACGGCGCGGGGTTTTTAGTCAGTAAGAGTCTGACACTGTCTCCCGCTCCACCCAAGAGCGGGTTTCGTCAAAGATGATTTTCCCCGTCGAGAAAAAAAAAAAAAAAAAAAAAAAGCCTTCGTATTACTTCTAGCTATTTAACAAAATCCTCGCTGTCCGACACAGCGCTCTGTGTCATAACACACGCGTTATCATCACGCAACAACTGCACTACCGCAAGGTCGCCGGGCACCTCACCAGCTGGAACGTAACCGGCGTAACCCACACGATTACACAACACTGCAAATGCTTGTAATGTATGTCTAGTGTCACTGAACTCCACACTTTTTCTCAGTTAACACCGTAGATGCACTATGTATCTGCTAATTGAAATCTTTAAATAGTTTAATGGATGTTTTTGTTCTTATTACTGCCAGTAATTATTTAGATCCTTGGATACAATAAATACTACTCCGAGTATAACAAACGACTGCATCGAATTACTCAATCATGACGCGTCAGGATGTGTGACTGGAATGCCATCGACCGAGAATTCCTTGTTTACATTATATTAAATGCCATTCACGATCGTCAGAAATATATAGTAATTACTCACCTTGATCCTTAGTGGTAATAGATTTTATAATTATAAAATTTCTGCTTTATTAGGGCTTAGTGGAGGCCAAAGGAACCTACGATGAGTTGGTGAGCACTGCCAAAGATTTCGCGAAGCTGCTTTCGTCCAGTCATGATGAAAACGATGACAAGAAAGATGTTGAGAAACCTCCGCCGATGTCCAGGCGAACGTCTGCTAGAGTAAGTAAAACAAGTATAAATTAAAACTAAAAAGGCAAACGATTTATACGATAACTAAAAAGGCAATCATTTATAATGAAAGTAACCTTGGGTCCTGATATAACTCAAATAAAAATAAAGACTATAATTTACAATTTAGGCTTAAAAGTAATTAAAATATTTAAAAATATTACCAATGTAATTTTGTAATCATACAAAAGAAATATGAGCATAGGCGAAAAACTACTGGGGCCATGAGTTATGTGAACGTGAAGGCCCTGGAGCAAAGGTAAAGAAGAAACATAGGATTGCATTTTAGTCAGTAAAAGTCTGCTACGCCTTCCTGCTCCGCCCAAGAACGGAAAAGTCATTAGATGATTTCTCACCTAAAAAAAACCTGCATTATTTATGTTATTCGTGATAGGATTTTAAACTGGAACATGGAATCTTATGCTTCTAGCCTTTCCTAAGTCTGAATATATGGTTATTTATATACACAAAATCAAACCTTAAATCTTCGGGCATAAGTTTCAATTCTGATAAGTAAGCTGGAGCAAGATCTTTATTGAATTTAAATTTATTGATAGTACCTCGGAAATGTTCGGAATGGTGTCGTCATATGCGGTGTAAATTCTTATGACTACTTATTGCGTTTAGTTTATAAGCTTAATTTGGTTTTATATGTTCGTAGAGACATTCTGATTCTGCATAAATAGGTACTTGGCAATCGGTATTTATTACTATAATGCATTGTATAATGTTAACTTAATGCTAATTCCATTGCAACAGATTTCGCAATATGCCTCTAATAAATTGGTTCTACACGATTAACGTTTGAAAAAATCTTGACCTAAATAATATGTTATTTATTTCTAATTTAAGTATTTTAAGTTCATTCACCACTCATTGCTCTGTTGACGTGAAATTATGCTATTATAAGCCTAACCAGATTAGTGGAATGGTTTAATAGAAATAATACTCTGAATAGAGAATTTCATGGTAAGAATATGGTGACACCTTATATTAATATCACTTTTTGATACATTTTCAAGTAGATTTAGACATAAACTTAACATAAAATTCTTAATTCGAACACTATGCGGAAGTTCCCAAAAATCTTGTATTTATGGGTATACAAAATTCTTGGAAATTCCTAATTCTAAAAAGAAATTGTCTAACAGTTTTGAAGTTAGAATATTATAATCCACGGTTGCTTCTAAGAATACATCACACGACAGACCTATAAGTTGCTATAGATATAATGATGAAAAAAGATATAGCAAGAAATATCGTTATTTTATGGATAGTCTCGCGTTTGACTCCCATCTCAACTGATGATAAGCGATGATGTGGCCGACGATGAAGGATGCTTGATTAGAAGCCTAAATTGTAGCTATCAGGAAACATAGACTATTGCATTTCCACTCCCTTAGCTGAAGGTACAATAATTATGACTGTTCCCAAAACACTATGGAGGAATGGGTGGCATAATCTGTATTATAACTATTTGTTAATTTTCCAGCTATCAACGACGCGGCGTCCATCGCTGTGCGAGTCCATGGGCGGCTGCGAGGTGGCGCAGGAGATGGAGGAGGAGGAGCGCGAGTCGGGCTCGATGGGCTGGCGCGTGTACGGCGCCTACCTGCGCGCCGGCGGCCGCGCGCCGCCGCTCATCTTCATGATCGTGCTGCTCGTGGTGGGGCAGCTGTCCGCCACGCTGTGCGACTACTGGGTCACCTTCTGGTAAGTCCAATAATTTATGTACCTCTAGCTACTATCAGCGGCGCGTGAACGTTGCAAATTGTCCCAAGGGAACAAACCGTCGGAATAAAATGTATGCCTATCTGACTTTCCAGGACATGGTCTACCTCTGTGCTAAATTTCATCCTAATTCATTCAGCCGTTCGAGCGTGAAAAAGTAACAAACATTCATAAACTTTCGTCTTTATAACAGTGTGATTATTCGTGGTTTTTGATCAACATCATCAATAAATCAATCTACCTAGCTTTCCTTCAAATATTTTATGGCGGCTATTCCAGTCTGCCTACCTGGCTACCTTACCTCCGCAACTAATAATTGGATAAAAAAACAAACCAAATAAGAAGATAAATTCAACACCCTGGGCAAGACAATTTCGGATTTAATACTTCTAAGTAGCCATAACTTTGCAATGACTATCAAAAACTGTACAAGACAGCAGAAACTACCAGTTCACCGTGGTTCCGAGGCACGAAGCACCTTGTGGCAGTGTTATCTACAACATAATAAAAGATAAACCAATATAACAATGGCTTACTTCACAGGACCAACGAAGTCACAACACTAAAGGAAGCAGCTAACAACAGAACAAAGGATTACCACTTCGATCGGTCGCCGCCACTTGACAACGGCACCTTCAATTTGTCCAGCTACTTCTCAGGAGTTAACCAACAGCCAGGTACATTTACACTGTCTTTACTTGACCATAATTTGACCCTAAACTAGTAATCAAAAAAATTTCGAAATTTTTATAGCATAACTTTTTATCCAACACAGCCGTTATGTAATATTAATTAATATAATTACATAATTGCTTTTAGAAGAATAGTATAACAATACGTACGTACATTGTAAAAAAAAAGTTAAAAAAAAATATTATTTTTCTTTTTCTTTTTATTATTTTTCTTTTACTAACAAACAAAATGTACTTAGATATAATAAACTAGCACATTAAATATTAAAAAAAAAACACTTAAATATCATTATAAATATATCATTATAAACTGAATTTTAAATTTGTTTAAACATTTTTATTGATTTTATTATATTTAATAATTTTTATGATGTAATTAATTAATCAATAATGGTCATTTAGTAGCACTCATCGCCAAATATTTATGTTAAAAAACGAATAATTAATATTAATGGAGTGATGAATTTTATAAGATCAATTTATGTTATTTTGTGACTTGTTACTTATGTTAATGCAGTTGCCACAATATTGTTATCATTTAGATTTATTGACAATTTACTAGTAATCACTGTATACTGTGGCTGTTAATAGTATCTAAATAAACAAAATTAAGGCGTTGGAAGACCTCCCACAAGGACCGATGAGATGGCGCTAGACAATCTGTATAGCTCTGTCTCTTACCCACACTGAAACAAGATTAAAACAATCTTACTTTGAACATCATGGCAAACCCTGCAGGTCATCGGTCCTTGTGGGAGGTCTTCCAACGCCTTAATTTTGTAAACATCATGGTCTAGATCACGGTGAGGGTCGTGGATATAATATCCGATGGATGTGAGACGCACTGAAATTCTCGTCATTGCGACGCTTATAGAAGCCTATGTCCAACAATGAAAGTTTTTCGGCTGAAATGGCGATGATGAACTAAATTATATTTTCACAGACCTGGACATCTATGCCTACATAGGGCCACTAGACACTGCGCACTACCTGTACGTGTACTCCGCGCTGATTGTGTGCTGCATCTTCTTCATCACGGCGCGCGCCTTCATGTTCTTCAAGGTGTGCATGACGGCCTCCCGAAACCTCCACAACGACATGTTCCATTCTATGCTCAGGGGCGTCATGAGGTTCTTTGATACTAACTCTTCCGGTAAGCACAGCTTTATCACCTTTATTATATGTACAGCCAAGGGTCAATAGTACCATTGCACTCTACCAATGCTAGTGTCTAAAATTTCAAATAGTCCATGAGTGATTTAATTTATAGCATAAAATCTAAAATATTTATAAACTAGTTGTTGAACAATGAACTTCTTCTACAAAGAAATTTTAGATACTTTAGTATGGGTTAGTGCAACTGCTTTTTTGACCACTGACTGTACACTATATAAGTATTAGAAAAGATCGAATAAAAAAATATTACATACGGGGATACTATAAGTGGCCTTATCCCAGACGAGAACCTTTCCTTTGCTTATCTTTCACAATAATTTACCATT
This sequence comes from Mythimna lalbum, assembly GCA_949319445.1. Classification (NCBI taxonomy): domain Eukaryota; kingdom Metazoa; phylum Arthropoda; class Insecta; order Lepidoptera; family Noctuidae; genus Mythimna; species Mythimna lalbum. The sequence continues at coordinate 13,498,418 of OX439346.1, read as the reverse complement.
ACTATGCTTATTCACAGGCCGCATATTAAACAGATTCTCTAAAGACATCGGAGCGCTGGATGAGTTGTTACCTCGGTTCCTGCTAGAATGTATCCAGATCTACCTGGTGATGTTCAGTATCCTGGCCCTCAACGCGGCTGCTCTAATCTGGACCCTGTTGCCTACGACTATCATCCTGCTATTGTTCTACACTATTCTCCAAATATACCTCAAGTCTGCGCAGGGCATCAAACGACTGGAAGGCACAAGTAAGTACCAGCCAAAGTCTTGAGTCACTCACTGAATTCGTATATACTCGTACAAAGAATTAGAAAAGATTTTTCAGACTTCACCCCCTAAGGGGATTACGGGGTCCAAGGTTTGTATGGAGATACCTGGTTTGCAGCGGGTGAAGCTACTAGCAGAAGCTAGTCTGAAACAATTTTGGTATGAACATATTTTGGACCCAATGGTTCCACCGACACTTAATTTTCACTGGCAGGGTCCTAATATTGCCAATATAACAAATATGTTATTAGCAAAGTATTTCTGCATTTTTCATAAAAGGATTTAAATGAAATAATGTCTTCAAAGAGAAAATCATCATCATCATTTCAGACGACAGACGTCCACTGTTGGACATAGGCCTCCCCTAAGTGTCGCCACAATGATCGATCCTGTGCGTCTCGCATCCATCGGTTTCCCGCAACCCTCACCAGGTCATCGGTCCACCTTGTAGGAGGCCTTCCGACGCTGCGTCTTCCAGTACGAAGTCGCCACTCCAGAGCCTTTCGGCCCCAACGGCCATCTGTTCTGCGAGCAATGTGCCCTGCCCATTGCCACTTAAGTTTGGCAATTCTTCGGGCTATGTCGGCAACCTTGGTTCTCCTGCGGATATCTTCATTTCTGATTCTATCCCGCAAGGAAACTCCGAGCATAGCCCTTTCCATTGTCCTCTGGGTGACTTTGAGCCAAAGAGAAAATACACTTTTTTATTAAAGTACATTCTTCGTCGCCAACATAAAAAAACCTGTGGAACTAATTAAACACTTTTGTACCAGCTCGGAGTCCAGTATTCTCTCATATGTCTGCTACCCTCAACGGCATCAGCACGATCCGGTCTGCTGGCGCTGAACAGAGACTGATTCAAGAATTTGATAAATTCCAGGTACGTAAGTTTGCGTAAAAAAATATTTTACAATTCTCATATACTAGTTATTTTAAGTATCGGAGCAAAAGTAACAACTTCATTCCTTTATGTTCCAAATAGTTCTAATATTTTATCAGCATAGCTTTTTCTCAACTTATTTACGTATATATACTCATACTTACATAAAATGTCGCTTAATGGGGTGTTAAAGATTTTATGGAAACATTCTCGTGAATGAAGTCGCTGGCTCAGTCCTAGCTGTACATAAAATGCAACAATTCCTCCAAATTCATTTTGGAAGACTCGATTTAACGTGCCTGTCATATGTAGGACATCCACACGTCAACTTGGAGCAGCTACCTCGCGAGTGGAGTGACGCTCGGCTTCTGGCTGGACTTCATCTGCGTCATCTACCTCACCATCGTCATCGTCGCCTTCCTCGTCATCGATAGCAGTGAGTACCACTGTTACTTATAAACTACTCTTTATTTTTATACATTTTTGTGAGTCAATAGAATAAAGAATTTCTAATCCTATTGTAATATGTTTGCAACACATACACACACAAAGCAAATTATACCGATCTTTCAAATAGTTTGTTATTTTTAGTAGTTTTTAAATTAAGTATATTGAAAATCGGTAATAATAGCTGTAAGAACGTTTGAAAGAGTTACCGTTCAACTAGAACGCAAGATTTAAATCAAATAAAGGAACGTAGGAGACTGATAATGCCCTCTCACTCTACCCTAAAGAGGGAGTTATGTGATGATTTCCCAAAAAAAATATCAGCAATGATTTCCTATACAGTATACTATCTCAAAGCTAGGCTACAAACAAATTATTAATTTGAAAACACAACTCACTTTGTTAAACATTAATATTTTTTACTTAAAATACTCGTATGCGTCTACATATCAATCACAACCTCATTAAATCTAATAACAGCATACAAAAGCCAGACGTTCTAATAGCACCCACAACGGAAACAACATAATATCCTAACAACGTAATTCATGGAACAGAAACGATATTCTCCGGCAACGTGGGACTGGCGATATCGCAGACGCTGATCCTGACGGGGATGCTGCAGTTCGGCGTGCGCCAGACGGCGGAGGTCATCTCGCAGATGACCAGCGTCGAGAGGATCCTGCAGTACACGCACATCGAGCGGGAACCCAAGTGGGACAAAGGAGGTTTGTACCTTAGAGGTGATGCGTTATTACAACTGTACTTCTATCCAAAAAAATAATCGAAAATGTTGTTGTTCAACCTGTGTTAACTACATCAGATTTCAAGAATTTGATTATTTGATTAGATTACCCAAGTCGGATGACTTTTTAGACACACTTTAGCTAAGTCTTTACATATGGGCCGAAACTACTAGTAGGTAGTTCTAGAAAAATAAATTCTTTGACAGATAAAGAGACTCCGAAGGGCTGGCCCGCGCGTGGGCGCATCCAGTTCAAGAGCTGTTACATGAAGTATATGCCGGAAGACTTGCCTGTGCTTAAGAATCTCAATTTAGTTATAGAAAGTGGATGGAAGGTAAACATACTATTATTTATTATTACATAAATTGTTCATAGCCTTATCTAACCAAACCAGGAATGCAAGAGAACCAAAGTTATATGGACATTAGCCTGAAGAATCGCCAAACTTAAGAGGCAGTAAGTAGGTAATCTGAATGAGTCCTTCAGATTTCCCTTTGTCTGAGATAATATTTACATCTATTTTTTATATCTATTGTTCAGGTGGGCATCGTGGGCAGAACGGGTGCCGGCAAGTCGTCGCTGATCTCTTCGCTGTTCCGGCTCGCCATCGTGGAAGGAGAAGTGCTCATCGATGACGTCGACACTTCCTACTTAGCTCTGCAGGTAAACATAGTATCTTATAATGCTTTTAGTGACCATATTTTCTAAGATTTATCAAGCGTAATCATTTGGTGAATGTAGTATAACTTATAACAAAACGTCGAGCCGATATAGTCATTTGTTCTGTGTCTGGGTGTAATTTATCTATAATATGTATGTATTTAGAAATATATAAGTATGTTCATCAGTTGTCTAGTACCCATAATACAAGCTCTGCTTAGCTTGGGACTAGAGGGCGTTGTGTGATAATTGTGGAATATATATTAAAAAAATATATATATATATTATTAATTATATTATCCTTTTAAGAACAAACTGTTACAAATCTGAAGCAACAACAAATTATTACAAATTTCAAGCGGTGTTGGATGGTGAAATCCGAAGCTTTATAGCTTTATTTCTTATGGAATAGCGGAAAACAGTCAAGGGAGTTTCGGGACCGATTCGGATGATAACTAAAACTGGATTTGCGTCGAATTTTGAAAAATTTATTCGGATTTTGGAACATGTATACGAGAAATAGAGAGATTGTAACAGTAGCCACATAAATGCTAACCCTGTGAGCATAACAAACACAAACTCAATTTGGAAAGAATTTTCTCGAGTTTTTACATGTAATGTAGCTTACAAAAGCTCCCGAAAATTCTCTAGTAGATTCAGAAAGGGTTCCATTCAATAAAAATTCTACACAGTTATAAACTATAGGTGTATTTTTATTTTTATGTAGCCTCTTTAGGGCTAGGGTACAATGTTGACCGGTCTACACCCGATCTGTTCTCATTGTAATATGTTAAAATCAGTCAGTTTTAAAATGAGTAACTATGGAGTTTCATGCCGGTTCTTCTCCATAGGAAACGACCAATTGGGACCGTGCATTAGCTTCTGATGTATAATAAGTGTATATTATGTAGGTTTACTTATGTGAAATAAAATGATTTTGTATTTAAAATTTGAGTAGGTTTATAGCCTTTCCTCATTTGCTGAGTAGTCGAGACGCAAAATATTAAGTTTGTTAAAATCTTTATTAGAGCTAATATTAAACATTGCTTACTTGCGTGCCCAGGAGCTGCGGTCGAAGATATCCATCATACCTCAGGAGCCGGTGCTGTTCTCAGCGACCGTGCGCTACAACTTAGATCCGTTCAACAACTACAACGACGAACAGCTGTGGCAGGCCTTGGAAGCGGTGAGTTTTAGAGTACTCTATTGGTCTAATATAATTAGTAGAGAATTATTGCGTCTGCATGATTATTTTCATAGGGATTCATCTACAGTACCTACCTATTGCATCTCAAATAGGATAGGATATCTTGTTCATTCAACCAGAGATAGAATTGACTTCTTTAACTTTATTATAAAAACTTGCTTCTGCCAGCGACTTCGTACGCGGATCCTGTTGCTTATGCCAGCGACAACGGGGTCGTCAAAATCAAAGATCTGAAACGTCTGATGTCGAATTCTAAAAGCCCAGGGACTGGAAAACAACGTGATGCGCGAGATGATTCGAGACGTTCCAGATCTCTTCCTTCCACTTACGCGCGTGACAGTGTGCACACACCTTGGACATGGTGCCAATGTTTCCGTGTTCAATGTAATTAATAAATGGGTTATAGGAAAACGCGCTCCTTTCTTTATTCCCAAAAAGTGTTCCCATAGCTTGATCTAACTCGACACCAACGCCATTTACGAAACGTTTAGAAAACGGAAATTACATATTATTTACCCAAATATTATAATGTCTTAGCAATGTGCAGCGCCCCTTAGTGAACTCCACAGCGGGTGACGTAACCTACGGCTAACTTATTATTTGCGGTTGGTACAGTAATCGGGTCTAGGGATCGAACCGCAAAATTAAGTTTGTTTTTATTGTATATACTTTTCCGGGATAAAAAGTACCCAGTGTGGTGCCCAGGATATTAAATAATAATTATACCAAGTTTCATCGTAATCGGACCAGTAGTTTTTGCGTGATGCCTGAACAAACAGACAGACAGACAAAAAAAAATTAATCATATTTTTGGGTCCGGTGTCGGTCTAGTAACACCGTTTATTTTTTACATTTTCAATGTACAGAATTTTCACTTCTACAGATTTATTATAAGTATAAGTAGGTACCTAAACTACGTCTAATAGAATGAAATAACCTATTTGATACCTAGGTACTTACCTATTTAAATTGAATAGATGATAATGTTAACTTTTTTTAATTAGAGATGAGTGAGAGTGTTATAAACGTAAGAGTAGACAAAAATAAACAGAAAGCTTCGAACTGCTAAGCTATCGGGTGTTACACTTGTTATTGTGAGTCAACCATAAAAGATAGACATATGCTGTCGTGAGATATTTTTTATATAATTTTAAGGAGAACATTTCCGTGTTACATGATTTCTGTGTAGCTTTAACCATTAAGGCTGCAAACGCGACGAACGCTTAAAAAATGGAGTATTTCTCCCGTTTCCCCAACATTTCCCTTCACTGCTCTGCTCCCATTGATCGTAGCGTGATGAAAAGTATACTATAACCTGCCCAGGAGTATGAAGAATGATTGTACCAAGTTTCGTTAAAATCCATCGAGTAGTTTTTGTTTCTATAAAGAACATACAGACAGACAGACAGACAGACAAAAATTTTACTGTTTGCATTTTTGGCATCAGTATCGATCACTAATCACCCCCTGATAGCTATTTTGGAAATATATTTCATGTACAGAATTGACCTCTCTACAGATTTATTATAAGTATAGATAAATAATCCTAAAGTACCTTATTAAATAATAATCATAAAGTACCTACTATATTAAAAAAAAAAAAACAATTTGAAAAAACGGAACCCTATAAGGTTTCATTTCCACCATGTTCTCGAACTGTCAAGACTCTTTTTCGCAGGAACGCGAGGAGATATTAGGCTGAATGAAATTACTACTAAATACTCAAGTCTGGTACCCGGAACCCCTTATCAACAACGGAGCAGCAAAAGCACCCCTGGCATAGAGGATTGCCAAGAGCTGCTTTTGCTTTTTTTGTTCCCGGAGCCCATCTATCTAATTTGACTTACAATTAAACAATATTTCCACTCCCGGCAATATTGCCGCCAATATTCCCACTTCGAGCAATATTGCCGACAACCGCACATCTCTAGTCCAGAATGATGTACTGGATCGATAGTATTCGTTTGTGCGTCAATGTCAGAAATCTATATATATAAAAATCAATGCCACTTTTCGTTGTTGTTTTATAACTCAAGAACAGGCTCACCTATCCAAACCAAATTGTTAGGCTTTGTTCGGACTATTTAGTAGATGGTTTATGTGAAGTTTGGTAGGGTATAGTAGGGTATAGTAGGGTAGAGTAGGGTATAGTAGGGTAGAGTAGGGTAGAGTAGGGTAGAGTAGTGTAGGGTAGAGTAGGGTAGAGTAGGGTAGAGTAGGGTAGAGTAGGGTAGAGTAGGGTAGAGTAGGGTATAGTAGGGTAGAGTAGGGTAGAGTAGGGTATAGTAGGGTAGAGTTGGGTAGAGTAAAGTAGAATAGGGTAGATTAGGGTAGAGTAGGGTAGAGTAGGGAAAAGCGGGAGCGAAGCCGTGCGGGCAAAAGCTAGTCTGTATATATAAAAATCAATGCCACTTTTCGTTGTTATTTTATAACTCAAGAACGGGCTCACTTATCCAAACCAAATTTTTAGGCTTTGTTCGGACTATTTAGTAGATGGTTTATGTGAAGTTTGCTAGAGTAGGGTAGAGTAGGGTACAGTAGGGTAGAGTAGCGTAGAGTAGGGTAGAGTAGGGCAGAGTAGGAAAGAGCGGGAGCGAAGCCGTGCGGGCAAAAGCTAGTATATTATAGACATGGTTCATATAACAGGAGAAACAAATAAAACGAGGTTTAAAAATTTGGCACACAGGTAGGTCATGTCCTGGAATAGCACATAGGATATTTTGGCAGCAGTTAGAAATTTTATAAAATACTGTGTACCTACTTACCTACATCGGTATTTTCCGAGTTTGTCATATTTGTCATGAAAAAAAAACCCACCGGGTGCACAACTTCTTTGGTTAGACATGTATGCCAAAATATCAAATAAACTATAAAGTGGTGGTTCCGCAGGTGGACCTGAAAGGCGCGGTGCCGGCGCTGGACTTCAAGGTGTCGGAGGGCGGCTCCAACTTCTCGCTGGGGCAGCGCCAGCTCGTGTGCCTCGCGCGCGCCATCCTGCGCGCCAACCGCATCCTCGTGCTCGACGAGGCCACCGCCAACGTCGACCCCAAGTACGACACAACTATTTATTTAGGTTGATTATAGGTACATCTGAATGCCCTCCACACTGAAGATCTGAGATGGAGGGCTCTGTCCTTACTGGCTCAAATCATCCTGATGTAATCTTACACACTTGCATCGGGAGCTGTGGTGGTAAAAGTAACTTTCGCTACCCTGCACATGTATCGGCCCCGTAGGCTAGCTCAGTCTGGTAGGTGGTGAATACTTTAAGTCGATAGTTTAAGCCATCTCAAGTGCAGTTTGAGGGCCGTTGAAAAACCAGTAGGTAGGTATACCACACCATGACCAACAACGACTGTCCCAAACTTATAGCTTATAGAATTCTATACATAATAAGCTTTAAATTGACGCCATTTTTAACTAACAAAATCAACACCGCTCTGACTGTGTAATCATGGCCCTGGAATACTAAGGGTAACTGATGAAGACTAAGATGTTTCAGTCAGTAAAAGTCTGGTACGTCCTCTCTCCACCCAGAGTGGGAGAAGGTATGTACCTATTAGATGATTTCCCATGTTAGTAAAACAAACACCACTCTTTAGATGATAATTTATTAATGGTTGGATTTAAAACTTCAGTAATTAAAAGAACTTGTAATTATCTGTGCTCGAATCTAATTCGTATTCATTTCTAGGACGGACGAATTTATCCAAAGAACAATCAGGACTCGTTTCGCGGAGTGCACCGTGCTGACGGTGGCGCACCGACTCAACACGATCATGGACTCCGACCGCGTCATGGTGATGGACTCCGGCCGCCTCGTGGAGTTCGACCATCCCTACCTGCTTCTCAACAAGCCAGACGGATACTTCACCAAGATGGTCAAAGAAACCAGTGAGAAAATGTCCGCGCAACTATACGAGATAGCTAAGAACACATACCTTAATAATGGCGGAGTTATATAACAGTGCCTCTCTATGTAATGTTATTTGTTGTAGGTAAGTACTTTAAACTGTCATCGTATTGGAATAATGTTTTTGTCAAATATTAATGTAAGTTACACGTAAGTTTGGACGTGAAGCTGCGGACACTAGCCCGACATACATACTAGTATGATCTGTAACTACATAGGTAGGTACACGGACACCTATGTTACCTGGTCTATGTAAGAAGTCGGAGGGCATAGAAAAAGGCCAGTGTTTAAGAGTTGACGATATCGCAAATAACTTTCACAACCAACCAGCCAGCAATGAGCACAATTAATTTTAACGAGAGACAATCTTTTTCTCAATCAGCATTTAAAAAATATATATTTTCTGTCGATCAATAAATTATTCTTTAAGTTTTTAATTATAACTGATAAAAAGTAGATATAGAGCAGAGGCAAACCTTTATTAATTGGTAACAATGTGGTCTAAAGTAAGTGTAGATGGATACCTAGCAGGGCCAATTTATAAAGGTGTCAGAACCTAACCAACTTGAATTAAATTATATAAGATCTGTTACACTTAGCGATGCATTATTCCAATGCAGACTACAAAAACAGTGACAGCATAGTATTAAGAACAGTGCAGGAAAAAAAACTGTGTTATTTATTTTATTATGAAATTGTATCATATCAGTAATGATTTATAAGTTTAAAATGACCATTACAAAATGCCATAGAGGTTATCCTCGAAAAATAAAACATAAGCTTTATGAAACTCGTTTCATTTGTTTCTATAGTTTCCTTCACTTTTCAGACACATCAGTAATCTATCGATCTCACTACAGTGCGTTTCACTTAAGAGGTTCCGTTGACGTAATGTTGGCAATACGGAAAAACAGTGTTGCAATATTTTTAGCAATTAAATTACTTAATATTAGGGAGATTAACTAATACTTCGTTACTCTTTGCAATTGCCTTTTTTTTAAACTGTTTTTGTATAAACTTTAGGACGCGGCAGCTGGGCTCCATTCCGATTGTCCTGTAATTCTTTCAAATACCGAAAACGCTACGCCACAATATCGTGCCTCTCTATTAACGACTTCCTTTTAGACTAGCTTTTTTAAAAATAAAATTTCGATTATAATTCTCCAAAAAGTGTTGCAACTACCGTTAAAATCGATTTCGTTTCGCATTACGGGGAACAATTTTTGTAGAGTAGGCAACTTTTTCCTTTTTTCCCTTCTTTTTTGTGTAGACAGGCAGGGGAGCCAACATTACGTCAAAGGAACTTCTTAAGTGAAACGCACTGTAGTAGAGGCAAAGATTTTATATATCCTACTAGAGTAGACTAGATTGACTACGAAGAAATATTAAACTGTCTAAAGTGTTCTTTATTCTCATTAGCATTAAGTTCATGCGTGTTATTGACATGCAAAAGGGAAAAATGGCCTGGAGCAGGACACTAAGATAAATCCTCTGTGTCCCTTTCTCACATACTACCAGAAAAAAATAAGAAACAGATGGTAGTTTTTAGATTGTTCCAGTTATAGTTAAATAGTCCGTGTTCATGCATTTTGATAGGTTTATGCAACATAAAATGAATTGCAACTAAATATTTTATTTCAAAAATTGCTTCTTGAAATTTTATACGCATTCTTCTTGTATTTAATGATGATTTCATCAGATATAGTAGCTATTCGTAGTAATTTTCAAATTATGAAAGGCAACATTTAGGAGGTTTCAATTTGACAGAATTTGACATCATTAAACAATATGGCTGATGCTTCATAGCGCTAAAGTTGTATTTTTAATTGTTACAAGTTTTTATCTCAATGTTTAGTATATAAAGTGTGCAAGATGTTCAAAACGTTGTTGTGTAAAGTTTCGCAATAGTGATGAGTATCCTGGTTGTGGAATTTCATTTAATTTGGTAAGTTTTCTGTTTTGTTTACAAAATATTTATGTAGGGTGACAACAAACATCGTTTTGAATTTCATGTGGGAATTAAAACATATTAACTGCCTGTAAAAATACATAGAGAAGGGGCATCATAAACGACTCAGAAGACGGACTGGGTGCTAAATTTTATAAAATTTGATTGTCTACTGTTCAAGTTTTATATTATTATAAGCAAATTTCTAAATATCTGAGGCTCAATTTTTTTTTTTAATAAATCAAGCGCGTCCCAATTTTACTAATTTTATTTTTTCTGTTGATCGGGCGCCTTTGGCCGCTCGGCGATCTTCGGCTGCTCTCGTGACACAACGGAAAGCGGCGAGCAACGGCGGCTAGAGGTGCGGCATGCGGGACGTGTCTTCGGCCCAATTCAGTATATAGTTATCTGTGACCAGTTCTTAAAACGACGCGCGTGCGCTCCAAAATCTTCTCCACATCGATATAGTACATTCGAGAATTATATTCATTTTAATTCATGAATCCCCAAGCGACCACCGGTGGCCGCGCATCTATTGTCTTACTATTGTGTCTCTAATTGACGGTATCTGAAGGGTTAAATATTATAGTCTACTGTCTTTAAGTTTACTCCTTAGGTAAGTCCCTAATAAATGCTGCACGCAATGCTGCACGTATGTGGCTTAACCGTTAACTACTAGTAATATATTATTTTTTATGTTTTTTTGTAGATTTCCAAGAAACGAGAACCATCGGAAACAGTGGCTTTGAAGTTGTGCCATTTAATTTTTTTTTTCAGCAACAGTTTTGTTTGTAGTCGCCTCATTAAGTCTGAAGATGTAAAGTTAAATCAACACTAAAACCTAATTCTATTCCATCTGTATACCCTTTTGTAAGTTCATCCGTTGTTAAAAATCCGTTCAGTAGTTTTTGAGTTGATTGCAAACAGATATAGACAAACGAACATAGTGGGGGACTTTTTTGATGTGGTAAAATCTCCAATAATTTATCCTGCTCTTAGGTAGAGCGCCTTACGCTCCATCTTAGAGCGGGACAAGTTATTTGAGGTTTATACTGAATAAATCTACCCTTGTCCTTCACTTGCCCTTTGTGTTCCAGGACCATGGTATCCCTTTCGGAAATTCCCTGTGGCGCTAACGGGCATCGGCAATAATTAGTAGTAGTAGTTAGTATAAATAAATTTATAAACCAGTCGAGGATCATTTATTTAATGTATTATTTATTGTTTATTTGTTAGTAAAAAATTTAAAATTTCGCATCAGTCTATTTTTAATAAAGTAAAAATTTTATTTTTACTTATTAATATTAGAATAATTAAATTATAGAATTATAGAATAACATTAGTTTTATTATAAACTAACTAGTTTTTTCTTTCAGACAAACCTTATTCTGATAGGTGCCGCCGTTCTGAAGTGATCTTCTTACGTACTACGTAGGTACACACACATTAGGCATTTTTAATCAGTGTAGGTATTTCATACTCGCATAAGAGGATATTGCTATTATAATATATACGGACATCAGCTATTTCCTAGTAATTACAGAGAAAACTCTCAGTTCCCTTTTGGTAAGCATATTATACATATTAACTGTTTTTGAACTTGCATGTCTATGTTAATGTATCAAAAATATCTTTAACTAACTTTTGAGCAAAATTGTCCCGCAGTATGTAGCTAGTGTATGGACACACTAGTAGAACGAGATGACAGGACTCTTTCTGACTTTCCTTTTCGGGTACGCTTTTGAGGTTGTCGTAGTCAATCTAGTACTAGGATATATAAAATCTTTGAGTAGAGGTCAGTAATCGAGCTAGTAAATTTAGTTTCCGCACTTAGTCTATGATAGACCATTGTGCGTCAGCCATGGTGGCGACCAATCCAGAGGGCTTTCTTCCAGCCAGCCAACCTATTTTTTAGGTCACAGATGCCTACCGGCTTGTTCAGGCCATGTTTGATGAGCCTAAAATACGCGTGCGTATTTCAGTTTTACCCCTGCACTTAAGGACCACATACGCGATTGTTTGCATGCTCTACACTGTGGACTGTCCGTGATACCTAAGTGGAAATGATAACACCTGCCCTGCGGAAATCGCACTAGGCCGCTGCATAGAGGAAAGTATGGATCGCTGTCAGTGTACCATTTATGATATCTACTCACCCACAGCCACCTGCAGCCAAAAAGTTTAGGCAGTTACCTATTTTCAAGTTAGGTATACTACACACGTCACAGATGGCAATAGTCTCCGTGATTACTGTTTAAATCTACGAATATCTACTTAATATAAACTCGATATTCCCACTGGGTTGCTAGGGTTTATATTTCCTAGAAACTAGACGATCAAGATGATTGTGGCATTCAAAATACTCAGGAGATTTATCTGTCTAGATTCTCTTGACTTGAAAAGTCTTATTTGTAACTTGTATTTACCAAATAACTACAGAATGATTAAAGCCGTTGCAGGAAACACTTAGTCTTGGCAGTTTCTATGTGTCGTAGGTACAATTACACACTCCAAATCTCCCATACCTCGGTTACTCTCTGCACTTAGTGCTCTCCTAGCCAAGAGCACAGGTTTTAATATGTTTGTGGAAGACGATACTGTTTGAATGTATGAAGTTTTGTGTAATGAATATATGACTGCATGGTATCTGGGTGGGTCCTGGTATCTATTCAGATGATAGCACGTTTGTAGAGAGAGACTCTTTCGGGCTGGATTAGTAAGGAGCTAATTCAGTTCGAAAACACGTTTTGGACATAGAGTGCGTAAATTTCTCACTTCAGGCAGTCTCCAAGTGGGGTGAACCCAATCTGGTGAGATGTAATGCCGTTAAAACACAAGAGTATCTGTTCACCGCCAAAAGGAGTCCGTTCACCTTGACTCATGCTTTTCGAAATGTATCCCTGGAGTGCACCGACCGCATTCAACTATTGGGAGTAGAAATTTCCTCAAACCATAACTGTGGGCGGTTCATTGAGTCCAAATAAGCCAAAGTAGCTGGTAAGACCTTGGTGTTGTTGCAAATATCCGGCAGTACTTCACACCAGGACAGCTTTTAATGTTACACAAAGCATAGATCCGATCGTGTGTGGAGCCACATATGTGCTAGTGCTGCAAAATGCCATCTAGCAGCTTTGGACTTAATGGAAAGGCGTGCGAAGATACTAATCGGTGATCCAGATTTGGTTATGTCCAATCTACAAAGCCTGGAGTGCAGGCGTAGAGTAGCCAGCCTTTCGGTATTCTACCGGATGCATTTTAGAGTGTGCGCGGGAATTGCATAACTTGATTCCGACATCTCTTTTCTTTCTACCATCGGACAACCAGGCATACGGCGAATATCCACCAATACGATGTTGTAACCTCTACGGTCTGAACAAAAAGTTTCGTCTCGTCGTTTTTATACCACGTAAATACCACGAAGGAGGGAAAAAATTGTTTGCTGCGTTCTCACCACTGACCATCAACGATTGCATCGCTGCTTACCATCATGATGATGAGATTGCAGTCAAGCACTAGGTTACCTATATCAATTTAAAAAAGACTGTGTATTATTATTATATTAATTAAGTAGGTATAAAGGCCATTTTTAGGTGGGAAAAATCATCCAATGACATCCCCTGCTCTTGGGCGAGGCGGGAGATAGTGTCAGACTTTTACTGACTAAAAAACCTTTGTTCGAATCATCCTTTCAAAAACAAATCCTTGGCCCCAGTAGGCTTTGACCCTGGGCCCCTATGGTTTGCTGACAACTCCTTGAGGCGCGTGTGGAAAAATACGCGCCGTCGACGTCTTGTGCTCGATCCGCGAGCTACCCATTGCTCGCCGGCAGCAAGCCCGCGCCTGCGGTGGCCAGAAATCGGGATCAGAATATGACGTGCCTAAGGTACAAAATTTGTTTATTTTATTGTTTTATCTTTGTAAATAGTGTAATTAGCTCGGCCGTCCTGCTTAAATTAAATAAATATATCTTAGTAGGTACTCGTGCCTGTGACGCATAACGCTGCAAACGCTTGCGGTTGGACCCCATGACCGAGCCGCTTTACGTTCATAGTGCGTTACACACTTACCAAGCGTCGGCCAGAATTCATGTTTGGCAAGCGTGTAAAGTAAACTGGTATGGCTGGCATAAGCTGATCGCTTTAATGTCGTTCGAGAGCTCCGAGAGAGTACCGAACGAGTGTAATTACACTGCGCTATGTATGACCGGTGTTTTTCTATTAGTTTTATTATCTCTTCGATATTTAAGTTATTTTAAAATTAAAGTTATTCTTTCTGCAGTTTTGGTTTTTTTTTTATTTTTAACTTGGTGTATTTTTGTACATCAAGTGTCTGCGCAACTGGACAATATGTGGAATCGTTAAAATAGGCGCGATCTTCCTAAAAATCAAGATGAGCAACACTCACTGGACTATATTATAATATATTAACAATACAATAAAATATTATCCAGTTGACCTGACTAGCTTAGCGAAGTCGAAGTTTGCCAAAATGGTTGACTTAAAATTTTTGCTGCCAAATATTACAAAGAAATTAGAATGTGTGTATGTACCTATACATCATATATCCATATTCTAAAAGTTCTAGAACAAATTGATTCCTACGGCTACGAAGACATGGCTCAAAAAACTTAATATCCAAACCAAAAACACTAAACAAAAATTATTTTTGACTCTGACGGATTGTCAGATTGACATATGAAGACAACTGACAAGTCCTGCCTTGCTTGCCTGCCGGAGCCGCTGACCGCTGATCGAAAAGCGTTGTTACTTGTTGTCAAGTAAAACCAAACGCGACTAACCTTCTAGAAATCTATATTTCTGTAAGTAAAACACTAATCTATTATCATAATTACTAGGTTTCGAACGCGTAAAACATAAAACTTTTGATTTCAGATAAAATGACATCTGAATTATTAGCTACTCCTCCATCGGTTTCATGGGCACAGAGAAGTGCTCGTGTGTTTTTGACGTTTAACGTAGAATGCGAGAAACCTGATATTAAAATTGAGAAAAAATCAGTCTATTTTAAAGGAATTTGTACACCGGATCAAAAATTACATGAGATTGTCATCCCATTATATTCAGATATTGATCCAGACAAAAGTTCTTACACAAACAAAGGGAGGTTAATCGAGGTTGTACTGGCTAAAGATAAAACTGACGATCCTTTCTGGCCTGCTTTAACCAGTGATAAAAAGAAGCACCACTGGCTAAAAGTGGATTTCAACCGTTGGCAAGATGAAGATGAGAGTGGTGATGACTTGGATGAAATGAATGACATGTTCTCAAGCAAGTTGGGAAACTTTGGCGATGAAAATGATAAAGAGGCCACCAGCTCATCTGATGAAGAAGATCTTCCTGATATAGAGTAAAAGATCCAATGTATTGCATAGCCAAAAAATTCAATTAGTTTTAGAAATTTGTAATTATGGACAATATTTGTGCTTTTATACAAGGAATAGTGTGGTAGAGGTAGCTCCTAACTGTATTACATATATTAAGGTTAATAGGAGTGTGGTTTGCAATCCTGCATTCATTTTTATTATTTGTAGTTATGAGTTAATTAATTGGGGCAACAGATACCTATTTTAATTTAGTGTCATAAAATTTAAATTAATTTTAATTTAACAATTAATTTGGCGGTTGTTATTAAGTTTCTCTAAAATTGTCCTCACAGTTTTCAAGACAATATTCATCCCATTTGATGAATGTTGCCTTGAAACAATTAATACTAACAAATATTTACAATTATAAAAAAATGTAAGTCTTAAAATATTCAAAGGCCTGTACTTTTAAGTAACCTTATATAATTTTATTATAATGCAATAGGCTGCACTTACACGGACAACATAATTTTTCAACGAAACTATTAAAACAGATGCCAAAATAAGACCATTCTTGCTTAAGATTTATACTATTATAATATATTAAGCAATCTAAAATAGGTTTCCAATGAAAACATTTTGGTTTAAGTACACCAAGCTGTTATTGAGCTACACAATGCTGACCAAGGCTCATTCCAAAGAGCTGAAACACAATGGGGTTATCTTGTTGCACTCAGTAGTTCTGATGGCCACTTTTCAATTCCATGACTAAACCAGCTCTATAGTACCTTTTTTAAAATTATCTAAGTTAAATAGTTAAACAATTTCTGCTCAATCGGTTCGGGTAACTGTTTCAAAATCAATTTGCATGAATTGCTCTAAAGAAGTATACATTGTGAGCTAAATAAAAGCTTGTAATAAAATGTAGATTGCTGAGACATTTCCTCTCACTGGCAGTAATAGACTGTGTAAGTGCAGCTTTATATTTGTACTCAATGAACAATGTGTGTGTAAAATATATTGTGTTCATAAACATACTAGATTTAAAAACAAACTATTTTAAAAAAGCTCACTTCATCTCCCTACTGTAAAAGTTTTAGTTTAAACCAGCCAGTACCCAAAATAAAATATTTGCTATGCTTTAACAAATTGAAACTCCTTTAAAAAACCACTCTTTGTTAACTATCATTATTATAGATTCCTATAATACTTAATGCATAACCTCTTTACTTTTAACACGCCAACCAACAATATACATTCCAAAGATTAAAGTATGGCTACGATATACTCCATTATGTTACTTTTACCAATTGAATAAATATGTTTAGATACTCAATATCTAAAGCCCAATATTGAGGAAGCTGCTACGTTAGCCATGCCGGTGCATGCTGTATTTTTTTTATTAGTATGTGGTCTACACCATAATACTATGTAGATGTTTATATTAGTTTACTGTGTAGTATGTGTAGGTTTCAATATTGTCTTTGTTAACCACCTACCTGCTAAATCTAAGAAAGTGCATTTGTTTTTCTAAATTTACTTGTTTTCTCAGTCTAGCGCCTTGCAAATATATTTGTCAAAAACGAAATCTCATCATGCATTAAATTATGTACTTTATATATGACGTCTTTCATTTTTTTAGACTGTTCAAATGAAACTTGTGTAATTCCAATAAATTCTTCAGATGGCTTAGTTAACCAGATGCAATAGATAGATGGTCGCCCATCCATGGACCGGCCTAGGCTAGCGTTGTTTATTTACCTTGATCGAAAAGGTGAGGGTGTTTACTACAGGGTAGGTAGCCAAATCTAAACTTTTTTACCACCATTTGTATTTGAGGTATAGATTTAAATAGTACCATTTGAGGGTAATTTTTGCTGTTTCATATCCATTTTAGAGTTCTGTACCCAAAGGATAAAACGGGACCTTATTACTAAGACTCGTCTGTCTGTCTGTCCGTTAGTCACCAGGCTGTAGGTATCTCATGGATCAAATAACGGTAGCTAGGGTTCAAATCTGGCAAGCCCCACTTCAAGAAGTGGACGCTGACGCAAGTCCAGGCCTCCAGGGTATAATAATAAAGCGAAAACAAAAATCCCAGGTACTCAGTGATTTGAAGTTGAACTGTACCTACAAGTATTATAGATCATGAGTTGTCTTTCTTTGGATGCGGTCGGAGCCCTTCAGGGAAGGAGGTTCAGATTCCCAGTTCGTTTGTTACTAAATTTGATAATCACAAAACGATAATTTGCATGTGTTTTAGAAACCTTTCCTGTGAAAGTGTGAACACTAAAACTAATTTTCTCTAGATCTAGCAAAATATCATTGGCTTCCCTGTTAATTTTGGCTGTGACATGCCATAATCGTCGATGACAGCGAAGAGCCAGTGCTCAGAAAATTATCCCAATGAAACGAAGGTACCTACACCCGGAATATAGGTAAATGCATTGACATATATATTACTAGCGTAGGTATATGTGCTATCCCAGAATATGATCTCTCCGCGTACTAAGTTCGAACGTAGAGAACTAACAAATTGTCGACTTCATAATATTGTGTTATAGGTATAATAATAAGAAATTAAGATTACTGTCAGGCGCGGTCGCAGCTTGAAATTTTGGAGAATTTTCACTTATTATAATAACTACTATAATAATATGTCGAGTAAATAGACTTTATTTGTACAATAAAGTCTACATCTAAACAACATTTAGATACTTTTTTATTGTCAAATCGGTAATATTTGGGCCTTTTTTTAGATGAGAAATCATGCTATGACTTATAGGGTTATCAGACCAAATCCCACTCTTATTCCTTCGTTCCAGAGCCCCGGGGCTTCGACCCTGCTGGGCCCCTACGGTTTGTTGACATCTCTTTGAGCCGCGCGCGGAACATTACGCGCCGTCGACGGCGAGCTCACCCACCAGGCGAACCCATTGCTTGCCGTCCGCATGCCCACGTCTACGGTGGCATAACGGCAGTTTCCGCACGCGCGTGGCCGCCGCTTTCGTTAGCATTACCGCTTCGCAGAAGGAGATGACCGCCCGCCATTCTTTCTCGCTAAGGACCATGGTCTGTACCAGGAACCGGCGTGAGAGGCCGTTACTTCCGGTCGCACCCACGAGTACACGGCGGTGCTCTGCCCTGTGGCGGGACTTACTTCTACTGTGCTTCACATCCGGGCGGCAGTGCCGAAAATAGGGCGGTGCCCAGATATAGGGCGCAGTCCCCGAAGGGGCGCAAAAATTATATACCTAGTCCTTTTTGTTTGTATTGTACTTTTTCTAGGGGCAACTCGCACCGGGAGCATAAAAGGCTGGTTACGGTACTGCCGGGCGGTCCACACAATAGTGACACCCGGGCATTTCTTCCGCACTAATCCAATGCAGGAACCTCTCGAACTTACCATGTCCGGTGAAAACCGTCATGCGGAAGGTGAGGATGCCGTGACGTGTTTTCAGCCACTCTCCACTAATTATGGCGTACCCAGCACTGGATTGCGACAGTCGCTGTCGCTATTCCACCATGAGATCCTGCCGGAACTTTGTCCGCCATCCAGCAAAGATTCGGCCCGGCGGGCGTTGCATCTCCACGCACTAATCGTGCATGCGTGCAAGGACTGTTGCCTCCATATCCCATGGTGGGAGAGTAGCAAAGAGCTACGCCCCTTCGCCGAACTTGGATGGCCATGACCCTTTGGCATGGGTTCAGGTTAGGTGCCGGTAGCTTTCGTAGTGACGGCGCCTATACCGACGCCCCGTAAAGGACCATGGAACGAATGATATTTGCGTAGAGGCTCTGGTAGAAAGCGTTTGAACGCCCGAAGTTAGGGAAAGGCCGCTTCAAGGCAGCCCCAGTTCGATCCTGTTTCGGAGCCAAACGTCGGAAGTGCTCCTCAAAATTCCACCGGCTGTCAAGGACGGATTGCTGGGCCTCTACGGTTTGCTGACATCTCATTGTATAAGCTGTGGACGCCTTTAAGAGGGTCCTTCTCCACTCGCTTATCGTAAACATCGAAAATGGTTTAAAAGCTTGTTACTTCATTTAATGCATTATAACGCCTGGAAACTTTATTAGTATTCGGTAATTCCGAGATTTACTCGAAAATTTCACAAAACTTGCTCCAGGAAATAGCTGTTTTTTTTAAACCCTTAAAAGTTTTTGGAAAAAGTTGTCGTCATTTAGAATCTTAATAAAATTTGCAAGGTCTCTAGAGGATTACTTTTTTGACTTTTTTAATTTTTAGGCAAATTATGAAGTGTCAAAGTTCATACAAAATAGGACATTTTCAGAGGTTTTTACTGGATTAGTTTTACACAAATTTAGAAATTGGCTTCTTTAGAAACCTAGATAATATCCACAAGATACTGTGTTTCCAAAATATCTAATGAAAAATGTGTAATAACGTCATAATCAGTTATGAGCGGTTGTATGAAAAACAGTGAAAATGTGAGTCATGATACACCACCATAATTGACATATTTACAGTGCGTTTTACATAGGAAGTTACATCGGCGTAATGTTGGCTCCCCTGTCTGTCTACACAAAAAGAAGGGAAAAAAGGAAAGAGTTGCCTACTCTACCAAAATTGTTCCCCGAAATGTGAAACGAAATCGATTTTAACGCTAGCTGCAACACTTTTTGGAAAATTATGAGAGGAATGGGATTTTATTTTAAAAAAGTAGGTCTCAAAGGAAGTTGTTAATAGAGAGGAACGATACTGTGGCGTGGCGTTTTCGTTATTTGAAAGAATTGTAAGACAATCGGAATGGAGCCCAGCACCCTATACTTTATAGAAAAATAGTAACAATAAAAAAGGCAATTGTTAAAGTAACGAAGTATCAGTTAATCTCCCTCATATCAAGTAATTTAATTGCTAAAAATATGGCAACATTATTTTCAATACTACCAACATGACAGCAATGTAATTTCTTAAGTGAAACGCACTGTACACAGAATTTAATGTCCATAAAATCAGTACTTCCTATCCGATCAACTAAACCGATCAACTGGTTGATCAGAATGGAACTCGATCGGATCACCTTTGCACTTCCTATCCGATCAACTAAACCGATCAACTGGTTGATCAGAATGGAAATCGATCGGATCACTTTTCTGTACTTCCAGTCCGATCAACTGATTTTTTTTTTAGACTGGCAAAACACTTGTGAAATTTCTTAAGGGTGGAAAACCACTCGAGGTAAAAACACTTGTGAAATTTCTTAAGGGTGGAAAACCACTCGAGGTAAAAACACTTGTGAAATTTCTTAAGGGTGGAAAACCACTCGAGGTAAAAACACTTGTGAAATTTCTTAAGGGTGGAAAACCACTCGAGGTAAAAACACTTGTGAAAACTTACTTTTATAGTTATGTTTCCTTTGTATTTCAGTTTCTTATAATTGATGCACCTAAAGTACCATGCTCCTATTTAATATTTCCGGACTTTTGTGTATTGAAAATTTTCAAGTAGAAAATCTTTGCCGCCGTTCTTTTCACATTCCTCCATCATTTTAAATTAAATTTTCCAAATTATCACAAGTGTTTTTAACTATAGTAGTCCAGTCAATATCGACACAAAAAAGCAGAAACACCGCAAACGCGCATGAAACTACAATTTTTTTTTTGTGTGTAGTTAGATCCGTTGATAGTAGTTTACACCCAAGTTTACAACCCTGAAAGCCCTGTGCTATTCCTATGGTGCTCGAAAAACTACGAAACTTTGGCACTTTTTTTAGTTTCTTCCAAAAATCTAGCCTAACGAAGCAACACGATATTTTACTATTTTTGTTATTTTTGAAGAAACTATGAAACCCACATCCTAATTCTTGTCTCATACTTTTCTTTAGCTTACGTGTCTTTGAATATGTCGCAAACACAAAATTTTCACCTTTCAAAAAAAATGCACAAGCTGTATCTCTGCAACTAATAGACCTAGAGTGCTGAAGTTAAATTCAAATTATAGTATATTTTATTAACTTTATTACGTTATCAGCAATTATACATGAACAACACTTTTTTTCGGTAGATTTTTGGAAAAAAAAGCAAAAATTTCGCAGTTTTTCGAGTACCAAGGGCACAGGGTTTCCAGGGTCGCAAACTTGGAGTGTAAACTACTTTCAAGGAACCTAACAACATATAAAAAAATATAGATACTTGCGACTTTGTGATTTTTGGTGTCGATTTTGACTGGCCTAGTGTTTTTCCATCCGTACAAAATTTCACAAGTGTTTTTACCTATAGTATTTTTCCACTCATAAAAAAATTCACAAGTGTTTTTAACTATAGTGTTTTTCCACTCATAAAAAAATTCACAAGTGTTTTTAACTATAGTGTTTTTCCACTCATAAAAAAATTCACAAGTGTTTTTACCTATAGTGTTTTTCCACTCATAAAAAATTTCACAAGTGCCTAAAATATTAAACAAAATTAAATTTTAGTTTAGTACCACAGTTGAGCAGATAGAACAAATTTAAATAAAGTAAAATATTCCTATCGGACCAACTAAAAAGTTGAACCGTTGAGAAAGAAAACAGTTGATCCGTTTCAAAGTTGATTAGATTGGAAACAAATCCTTCACCGAGTTTCATTCTGATCAACCAGTTGATCGGTTTAGTTGATCGGATAGGAAGTACTGATAAAATTACCTATCTGTATAAGAATTTGTTAATATGTCGTTGGTGTTCCTCATAATAAATAAATAAATAAATCTCTTTGAGGAGCGCGTGGATGCACCCACCAGGCCAACCCATTGCTTGCCGTCCGCATACTCGCGTGGTTGGACACGCAGTCGATGGCTCAAGTAAAACACAAACAATTGCGCGGCGCATACGCGTTGAAATTTGCTTTAGTGCGCGTAGTGTGCACGGTTCATACGCGCAAGATGTCCAGACTATAAGAATTCTGTTACATTGCATGATGCATTGCGACAAGATAACACTTTCTTTCATTCCGTGTTACATTGCATGCTACTTTACCGCAGTCTGTACCCGTCTTTGGAGAAACTGTTAACTTATGAGACTCAGTAGCCAGCTACTCTAGTAGGATATATAAAATCTTTGGTAGCCAGATAATTTTAAAAAAATGTCTACCAATTATTTATGGTTTATCCAGTTGACATTGACCTTATGAATTGACATATATGACAATATTGACATTGTTGTGCTGATATGATTATGTTTGTTTTGTTGATTTCGGAAATTGATAACAAAAATAAAACAATTACTTGATAGGTGTCAGGCAAAATTGTGGTGACTCTCACAAAAGCCAGTTGTTTATCTTTTCTTTTTAAAGGGTTAAAGTACCCGGACAATCACTCAATATGGATGGAAACATTGGTAACCAAGTACTTGAGAGAAGACTTCAATTGAATTATCCCTGCTTAATCGGTTATATGAGCGTTGATGTCAATCGTGATTATTACCATGATTTATCTCAACTAAAATATTTAACATCAATTCCGAAAGGAAAAATTCATTATGACCTAAACCACAATATAGAAAAAGCAGTCGAGCGCACTACCGACGAAAACGATGAAAAAATATCTCTAATGCTGAAATTTCTCCTTGACCAAAGGCACCGCTTAGAGTTTCTGAATAACCCCCCTGAAACAACTTTTGTAACATATCGCAGGAGTTTAATAAGTGTAATGTGTGCGAGTTACAGCCGTGAGCCACTGAGCATTGTAGCAAGCTTATTTAATAACTGCATATACTTGTGCTCTGTTGAAAACTTACAAGTCAAGAAAAATATTCCACCTAATGATCGAAATGCCAAATTTTGTGCATGGGGTTATAAATTTGAACAATACATGTCATCAGGTAAATACATATTTAATTTGGTTTCGGTTTTATATTAAAAAAAAAATGTTTTAAGTTTTTTACTCTGGTTACAAAACCGATTAATAAACAAAATTGTGATGTATTGTAGGCATGACTAGAAACCTCACTTGTTATATCACTGTATGTACTAACGAAGACAGAAGTCCATGGAGAATTCCAAACCAAAATCGTTTGTACTGGGTTTCATCGCGTTAATAATATGTCTTGGATGACATAGATGGCGCTAGTATAGTAGTTGGATTGAAAAACATACATCTCTCGTTAAAGAATATTATCTTGCTTTTTGCTAGTTACAATATTACTTAATTTTAACACAAATTCTCCTACGACATTACAAACCTTATAAAGCAAAGCACGTAGTAACTAGGATTTGAACTCGGTACCGGTAGCATAAAATTTACCGATATCATAAGCCACTGGACCATTGCGTCATTACGCAATTAGTTGAAATTATCCTACTCTTTATTATATTGAAGTTGTTTAGAGACTTTAACCCGTATCATAAATCTCAAAAGAATTGAGGGTAGTTTAATATTGGCTGTATAAAAATTAAATCTTTTTGTTCAATCATAACGTTCTTTACTATCTTTGAGTGAGTTCGGTTACGATTGCGTTTAACAAGTTTTTAATATTTATTTTTATCATGAGTTCCCGTTCAAATATTGATATGGCTTCGAGGGCCCAAATAATAACATTGCATAATCAAGGCTTAAATTATTCTTAAATTTCGAGAGAAACTGGCTTAAACGTAAGTAATGTTTTAAAATCACTGTCCGTTATTTATTTTATTATCCCTGGTTATCGATACACGAAATATCGAATATATATATATATATTTATATTTTCCTTACAGGTAAAGACTGTCACTTTATGGATAAAGCGGTTTCAAGAAGACGGTTCGTTGGAACACCGTAGTAGAAGACCTGGTAGACACCGTAGTAGAGGCAGAAGACGCCATATTGACTCAGACCAGCGTCAACTTATGGTGCAAGGTTATGAGGACACCAACAAGATATTACGCAGAGTTGTTTGATACATCTTTGCGGACGGTGTATCGTACTCTTCACAGTGAAGGTCTGCATTATCGTCGACATGCTATTAAACCATTGCTTACCGAAGCTAATAAAAGAGCACGATTGGAGTTCGCAATGAAATACAGAAATTTCGACTGGAGCAACGTCGTCTTCAGTGAAGAAAAGCTTTCAAGTCTAGCCAGCACGGGCGAGTTATGTTGTGGCGTAGGAATAATACGCGTTATGATAGTGATCACGTTGTGCCTAACTGTGAATCCGGTCGTGTAACAGTGAACATGTGGGGATGGATGAGCGCTGCAGGACCAGGAGAATTTACTGTAATACCCAGTCGTGCAAACAGTGTAAACTACATAGATGTGCTGAATGACGTCATGTTACCCACCGTGCGGAACGTTTTTCCTGTAGAAGACGTGCCAGTGATAACGTTCGTGCAGGACAATTGTCCTATACACCGTTCCATAATTGTGCAAGAGTGATTTAGCCAGCAATCGGACATACGGATTATTCCTTGGCCTGCGAGATCGCCAGATTTAAACCCTATTGAAAATTTATGGGGCGTTATGGTTCAAAGGTGGGACAATAGGAATGAAAGGACTAAGGAGGCACTGAGTACTCACTGCATGCAGGTATGGGATTCTATACGGGGTCAAAATTTATGTGAAAAATGTATAAACTCCATGGGTTCGCGCTTGCAAGTTGTCAGCGATCAAAATGGCGGACACACGAGTTATTAAAAAAAGAACATAAAGTGTTGACTATTGGATTGAGTATTAACAAAGACCGGGGTAGCTATAATTTATTTGATAAATTACAGTATTCAAACTTAGCGTTAGTGGGATACATTTTTTTACTACTTTATAACAACAAAATGTTATTACACTAATGATTTTAATTTCTTATAAAATATAAGAAATTAAAATAAAAACAATATAAATATAGATTCCTTTCCAATATAATAAATTATTTATTTATTAATATAAACAACTCGGTCCCAAAATGACAGCTATAACCCGGTCTTACAATTGTTATTTTGATTTGAGGTTAAGCTTCAATTTCTTCCTCGTTTTGGAACGAATACTTAAGCTATGAACCTTAGTCATAATATAATGCACAAATCAATCATTATAGTCAATACCACTAACCATAATTATATAAAAAGTAATATTTTTTATAATTTATGAGTAAGTAAAATATTAACAGAACTAAAGTTGCATTATAGTGAAAAGTATTATAACATTATGTAAATAAAACTAAATAGTAGAAGAATAGCACAACATTGTTTTGATTTAGAATACTTATAATTTCTATTAAACAGTTTTGCTTTGTTAATGTCTTCCATTTTGTGATGTAGTTATTCAGTTATAAATTTTACTTGTATTTCTCATAAAGAGTGAATTAAATAATTGTCGATTGGGTGTAAAGCTGTTAGGTTAGGTAATACATAGTATAAGAAAGAAAGAAAGAAACAAATTGTATTTTTCTTTGAGAATTAAAGGTCTGAAACTATAATATCACTACAATAGTTTTATTTCTTATCCTTTCAAGAATTAAACTTCGTAAATCTTAATCTGTAAGAAAAATATGTCTAGATTTTCTTACATATTTTTTTTTACTAATAATACCTACTAATACTTACCACCAATTATGAAAGTAATTTTTATATATATAAAATTTGTATACAGGGTTATTTGTAAAACACTAACAACCTTGCAGGACTGTATTACTAACATCATAAACAACAACTTTTGTTCTATGACCTTTTTCAAAACATAATAAATTTACCAAAAACAACCCTTAAATATTTCCTTGTTCTATTCGGCAGGCGTGCTTGACGCGACGCTAGCGCATCAAACACCCCTGCCAACCAAACCTCCTCCCCTCCGCTATTGTATTATCGCTTGCTTCGCATAAAATTCGTAATATTTAGAACATTATTTAATTATTTTTATTTTTGTATGAAAATCTGATAAATGAGAGGTGGCCAGTGTTTTATAAATATCCCTGTATAATAGTCAATGTTTACTTGTATAATATGCCTTTATTCATTTATACATCTTATACCTCATATTTTTATACTATTTATATAAAAAATAAAATAAAAAATGTTTAAAATTATAAAAAATAGAATATAAATTATATTACACTTAAAAAAAGTCGACAGAAAACTGGGATTCGAACCGGTGCCCAGTGGAACGAGCCGTGTTATTCTGCCATGCATATCCACCTGAGCTACCGATCTATCTACTACAGAATGCGAAAATGAGAGCTACTTTGTGAATGTAAGGATTCTTTATTATTTATGATCTACGCCATCTGTAGTCAAATTAACTAAGATACCAATTGACTTATTTGGTTTGGTTTAGATGGCGCTGTATTAAGTACTCGGAAAGAAGAAAATAAAATAATTTATGTTTATTTGAATACAAATATATTATTATTTCTAAGTAATTATTTTAGGTATTATAAAGCCTATTATGTGCCTCTGCATAATAAGGTTTTTAAGTTTTGCAGTGTTAATTTCATTTTTGAACAGCGCCATCTAGTCGTCTCATGAAAAGTAATGCTAAACCTCACAGCCAAAAATCGACCTTAAGATACCCATGGACTATTGACTATGATAGTACCTAAGTATGCACTGAATTTTTCTATTACAAATAGGTTCTCTATTTCCTCATTAGAAAAAGCCAGTAGGAAATTACTAAGTTAATAACCATTTCTTTTTTATTTTACAGACTTACCAAGTTTACAACCAAACATAGAAAAACCTGTTATTGAAAATGAAGAATTTTCTATATATTACACTTCACAGTTAGGTAAGCACAAGCTGTTTTATGGTGCCCAAATAGATGGAATGCTAGTAACAAGAACAACTTCAGAACCTCCTGACCCTGATGATGTAAATGCCAATCTGGCATATTTAAGGAACAACAGTTTTGCAGAGTTGAAAACGAATAGAGAAATACATAGTAAACGACAAGAACAGAATTTTAAGTAAGTAACGATATTTTAATTTTAAGTAAACAATAGTATAAATGCCGCTTAGTATCCCCAAAACTACCATGTCAACACAAGATTTTTACACAAAAATAGAAAAAAAAAAAACAAAAAATTTTGGGGGTTAGAACTGAAACTCAATTTTTTTTTTTTATCAAACCCATACGTGTAGGATTGGGCACGCCACAATTATGGCGATAAGTCCCGTCTTTGAGGCGTGGGTGGAAAGACCTCACGGCGTTCTTACCTTCCGTGGCACGTTCGGAAGGTTCCTACACTGGATTCAAGCGGAATTGACGCCCGAGTGTCGACACTGTGCGAAACGCCCGGAGCACACGGTTCTCCGAGCGTCCCACACAGTGGCGACACTCGGGCGTCACTTCCGCACAAATCCGGTGCAGGAACCTCCCAAACTTGCCATGTCCGGTGAGAACCTGCGTCATGCGGAAGGTGAGGACGCCGTGAGGTCTTTCCAGCCACGCCTCAAAGAGGGCACTTACCGCCATAATAATGGAATGCCCAAGACTAGGCCAACTGAGCAGTGCTTATGTATTTGTATATGTCGCCTTAAAATTGTAGGTATTTACCTACAATATAACTATCTCGCGAGTTTGTAACCTATCAAAAAATTGTAAACCGTAACATACTGCTTACTTACAATTTAACGCATTATTTTTCGGTAGATTATAATCTATCGAAATGAAACCGATAAATTATAATCTATCGTGAGATAGTTTACGATCTCGCGAGATAGAATATAATCTAACGGTATTTACAGTTTTACGATGACATATTTTTTTTAAATTATATTAACCCTTCAGATACCGTCAATTAGAGACACAATAGTAAGACAATAGATGCGCGGCCACCGGTGGTCGCTTGGGGATTCATGAATTAATATTAATTTTAATTGTCTGCGGTATTTTCCAGAAGGTTCAAAATGCTTCGGTGTTGGTGCCAGTGCTACCTAGCTGGTCTGAAGGGATTACTCGTAGGTTACAGAAATGATGAAGGCATAATACAAAGAGTACAATGGTTCAGTACTGAAGATATTGTCAGATATTGTCAGGTAAGATTACATAAAGTATCAATAAAACAAGCCTGTGTTATAGAAACATTGAACTTGACAAAAATAACATCTCATTTGGAGACAGGCAAGAACTAGTTCATGTAACTCTGGCCCCTTGGACTTTGGAGGTACCTAGATCTGTGAGCTTGTGCATTAGACAAGAACCTCTCGGCAACAAAGCTGCTTTCTGCATGTGCAGTAAGAACAACGTCGCTTAGAGTACAGACCTTTGAGGCATCCAGTTATACATATATTTTTAATCCCACGAGAACGTACCAACCTACTCCTTTGTTACGCTTTACCACAATACAGTTATATGGCGTTAATCCGACAAACTATTTGCAAGACAGATTATCGATAAAATAACAGGACATTAAATCATGATATCAAAAATGAAATGAATTATTTCAGAGGTATACAGAAAAGTGTTGTGTCTGGTCAGGACAATTGCCCGATAGTTGATTACAGACTTGTACATATGTTCAAATAGCGCGCAGGGCTATGATACTGGGGTGCAGGATTTTGTATTTAATTCATGAATCCCCAAGCGACCACCGGTGGCCGCGCATCTATTGTCTTACTATTGTGTCTCTAATTGACGGTATCTGAAGGGTTAAGTACCTATTTGCCGTCATAACTTTTCCTTCTTTATAAAAAAATATTGACAAAAGGTTGAATGTAACGTGATTATAAAATTCCTAATGCTAAGGTATAAAATTGTTGGACAACGCCTGGGTAGCCTGTAAAATAAAATAAAACATCTTGGTGGGGGGACTACAAAACTAACCTTAATTCATGAATCCCCAAGCGACCACCGGTGGCCGCGCATCTATTGTCTTACTATTGTGTCTCTAATTGACGGTATCTGAAGGGTTAATAATATTATTGTATCGCTTTTCAGGATGAATGGGAACCGCAGGTAGCTATAAATTATTTAGCTTATTTTCTGACGTACGTAGACAATGCTTTCAAATCTTTGAAAGCAACTTCCGCCGATGATTTTTCATCTAAAAAGCCAGTAACACTCAAGTTCGACATTGATGCCAACCAAAAAATAACTATCAGCAAGGACAGCCATGAAGAACATGTAATTTTACCGTCATGGTATGTAAGTAGTTCGTGACATTCGAATTGTACCTAATGTACAGACCTATTACCTTCCATTTCTATCAATGTATTTTGTTGATATTATGTAATACATGCATCAAATGTAATTCTCTGTTCTTTTTTTCCCGAGCACACCGCTGTAGCAATAGTGAATAGGATACTTTCAAAATCATGATATTGTAGTGCAAACGCAGCCGATAACTATCTCACCCTAAGACGACCCACTGGCCCACGGTTTAGTTAGATGAATAGATAGACACCTTATATAGGTATAGAGCACACAACATACATACATAGCTGCGCAGAAACGGGTCGTGGCGGCTCGTGGCATCGTCGTCTCTATGAAAGTTATAGTTCCAATTACTTATCACAGCAAGTAGCGCTGCAAATGGCGTCACAACAAAGCGAAATTAGCGAGTCCTCCAAAACACTAAATCACGGACAACAATATTTGTATCTAAAATGGCAGGCCATCATCACGTAGAAGTCTATCAACAATCTATTGTTTCATCTAATAATTAACTAAAATAATTAGTATAAGTCGAGATTCAGGGGACCCCAAAGCGAACAACCAACCTCTCTCCAAGGTGTTTAATGTTTTTCAATTTTCTTTCGTATCAAGAATTTGAACAAAGTCAAAAATCGAAAATTTTATTTTAGTGACCGATAGTGACAATAAAGCTAAACAATGGACGCCACTGTGTATATTGTATGGCCACCACGATCCGGCTGAATGTGAGGTAGCTGCATTACATTACAGAGACGTCTTTCAATCCGTTTATCAGTTTTTAAAAGTATTTTTAATTCAAAATTCTAATTAAGCAGTAAGTATTTTAATTGGAATTAATATTTTTGGTGCTTCAAATTATCATTAAGTAGGACTTTTTTTATTGGATCTATCGAATCCATCATTTATCTTTTTGTTTTTTCGGCATTTTTGTTATACCTAATATAAACTTTTTTTCGGGATTAAGTATAAAAATAGGATGAATGATAAATGGGATAGGAATTGTGACTACTCATGTTGTGTGTGACATTAGCAATTTTGAACCATTCTGAATTATGAAAATCGGTAGGTATTTTGAAATTCATTGTAACGATCGAAATATTTTTTTTTTATTTATGTAATACTTACCCTTATCGCTGGTCGCCCACATCAGACTTTTTGTAAGACAGATAATTGGGCCGATTTGTGTATTTGTGACATTGTTCTATATTTCTGACTGACTTTTTGTATGACGTGTGCGCAACGTGTGCGTTGCACTATTGCTATCAGTGCGTTCTATTTTTCTCCTACAAAAAATCAGTCACCGATTATTGGACGTGGGAGAGCAGCCTATTGATTTCAATACTTGTCACTATCACTCGTCTCTAGATAAGTACATAGTATAAAAGAAAGTCGTTTTCCGCTGTCTGTCCCTACGTATGCTTAGATCTTTAAAACTAGATACCTACGCAACTGATATTAATTCATGAATCCCCAAGCGACCACCGGTGGCCGCGCATCTATTGTCTTACTATTGTGTCTCTAATCGACGGTATCTGAAGGGTTAATGCATTTTTTTTTTTAATAAATAGATAGAATAATCCAAGAGGATGGTTTAGTATAATACATGCATAATATAGTACCGAAACACTGATAATTTTATAGGTTTCTAATGTGATGTCGTTAATCATAGTAGATTATGTGACTAGGGGATAAAGCAGTGTCTGTAAGTCGCGGGCGACATGTTGAATTCCGAACGAAACGAAGGTTGCAGATTTTAATCTCATTTATATAATTAACTCCTGAGCATTGAGAGGAAGTTAATAAAGAAACCTGAGTGAAGTGAGGAATTCAAGCCGCCCAAGATAAAGACAGCTTTATCCCCGTGTTGCATACTCTACTTTTTACACCATCTGTGAGGTAATTAAAAGACAATTTGGTCGACCAAATCATTTAATAGAGAAACATAAGTATTATATTTAAAAGTTCAACAAACAAAATTCACTACTCCAAGATTCTATAGTTTCAATTTTCTATAACGCTCCCGTCAGTAAGCACGTTTTATTCTATTTTCTTTTTTTGTTTTGTTAGTGGCCACTGGCCAGTTTGAATTTTGAGTCAACTTTTTACGTTCATTTTAATTCACAATGTTGACGATTTTTGATTTGACAAAAAAACCGCGATGGTATATGTTTATCTCTTATATCCCGCGCCCCGCAGCGGAGCAGTTTTGTAAGGGACTGCGCAGGTGTCTTCGCCCCTCCCTGGCTGGGAGCGCCCTCTACTTTGAAAATTAATGTTCTAAACTAACAGACAGTGAAAGCAGCAAGAGGCCGACCCCGATCACGTAGTTACGACACGGGGGCCACCATGGAGACCATGGTATCCACTACCTTAATACCTGTCTCCTGGGCTATGTATCAGTAGAAGTTACATATTATTTAGGTACTTACCTTTTGGGCACGCCACGATTATGGCGGTAAAACCACCCCGGTGATCACCATCAGCACGTAGAAGGGGGCCCCGTTACCTCTCAAAAGACCATTCCGGAACCCCTCAGTGGCACGCCTGTTACGACACATCCCTGAAAATACTGTATTACGGTCTCCTCTGAGCCTCTTTGTGCACGGCAGCACGTGACGACTGTGCTACCGTCTTCCCTGGAATCCCTCGATGAGCGAGCAGAGTCCCCACTCTGAGCGCCCTTTGTTCCAAAGGGGTCTAGTTCATAAAATCGAAAGTCACTACATCGATGGTCGCTGTATCGAAAACGTTCCATCGACGGGCTAATGTATCGACAGTACCCTAAATCGATGGTACGCTACATCGACAGCACTGCAAATCGATGGTACGCTACATCGACAGTACCGCAAATCGATGGTATGCTACATCGACAGTACCGCAAATCGATGGTACGCTACATCGTTAGTACACTGAAACGACGGTATGCTACATCGACAGTAAACCAAATCGATAGTACGCTACATCGACTACCCGACCCGAGCCAGATTTAAATAAAAACACAGGATTTTAAATAATTGATTAAGATAGTTTTTGTTATTATTAATTTTGGACGTTTTCTTTTTTAAATTAGTACTATCAATCAATGTTACTGAATACGAATTTATGTTTTTTCAACCATTTAATGTGGGTTCCATCAAAATTGCTTAAATTTACAGATTAAACAAATTGTGATTAAAAATCCTGTGTTTTTATTTAAATCTGGCTCGGGTCGGGTAGTCGATGTAGCGTACTATCGATTTGGTTTACTGTCGATGTAGCATACCGTCGTTTCAGTGTACTAACGATGTAGCGTACCATCGATTTGTGGTATTGTCGATGTAGCGTACCATCGATTTAGGGTACTGTCGATTCATTAGCCCGTCGATGGAACGTTTTCGATACAGCGACCATCGATGTAATGACTTTCGATTTTATAAACTAGACCCGTTCCAAAATCCCACTTGCATTGAATGACAAGCGGGGTTTCGGCGTGTTAGGCATCGAGGTGTGGCCTGCCTGGGTGGAGCATCGCCATGCCCTCGTGGGGGCGATCGGCGGCGGAGACTTCTCGCGCCGGGCTTTGGTCGAGGCCATGGTCCGGAGCGAGGAGGAATGGCAGGCGGTCGCTTCCTTCTGCTAAGCAGTAATGCTAGCAAAGCAGGAGGCCGACTGTATCAGGCTACGGTGCCCTCGCCGCCGCCGCCGGGATTCTGATCTGATTTCCGGGCGCCGTAGACGCGGGCTCGCGGACGGCGAGCCATGGGTAGCTCGCTGTCCGACCGTCCGGTAACTGTTCGGACCGAGCCCAAGACGTCGACGGCGCGCACTGTTCCCGCGTGCCTCAAGGAGTTGTCAGCAACAGAAAGGGCCCAGTTGGGTCGAAGCCTACTGGGGCCAGGGTTATCTGAAAAGAAGCTCGAGCCCCGGTATGAAGAGGCTAGAAGGGGTGGGTTTTTAGTCAGCACGAGTCTGACACTATCTCCCGCTCCACCCAAGAGCGGGGGTTGTCATAAGATGATTTTTGCAAACAGTAAAAAAAAAAATTGCGAATTGTACGAGAAACATTAATCATGAATGGCTGGCGTCAGACCGAAGTATTTACGAAGATTGGTGAACTGATGGAGCGAGTCTTAACTTTATGATAGCAACATACCTTTTTATTAGCATTAACTTTAATCTTCTACTTTCTTTTGCTTACAAATTGTCAATTAGTTGTCAGAAAAATTGAAGTCCCTATATCAAAACTCCAGTGGATAAGTTCTTAAAATATACAAACAAAAAACCCAAAGCATGTAACTAAAAACAGTAAATCTATAAAATTTCAATAAAAATGGTTTCGTTTATTTAAAAGCAAATTAAAAAATAACAAAAATGGGGCAAACAGATGAGATAAAATCTTCTATGAGAATGGCAAGAAGCTCATCGGTGATGAAAAGAACTGCAGCAAAAGGAAAAGGAGGCGCATACGGCGAAGACTACGAATTCTCACTCAGCGACCCCAAAATTATAGTGGCGCTTGTTGTGGTTGTGCTCATAATAATAGGCTTGGCTTATATGCTCCGCACTTGCAGACTAAATCGAGGCGGAAGACGCTCCAACTGCCATTAGGCAAGCAGGTGAGACTACTTTTAAACTCATTGAAACGTTGAGATAATTATAAAATAAATAAGCGCTTACCTCTAGAACTGCTTGCTAAACATATCATTATTGTTTATCACTCTCGATTGTGACTTTAGACACTAACCTAATACGGAATTAAATCACGCACAGTAAAGTTGATGTGCAAGTTTTTGCACGCGCGGCTTCGCTCCCGTTCCTCCCTACTCCACCCTATTATACCCTACCCTACCAAACTTCACATAAATAAATAAATAAAATAAAAAATAAAAACAGCCTTTATTTACTTACTACATTGAATTGTTTACATTTTTTTTTATTCAAAAAAAATACATTAGAATACTTAAATAATAAATAACTGTTTATAAGTTTATTCTATGCTGGTAGTTTTTTAGCTGGTAGCTGTTTATAAGTTTATTCTATGCTGGTTTGACTGGCCCGTTGGTCTAGTGGTTAGTGGTCCTAACTGCTATGCCGGAGGTCGTGGGTTCGATTCCCACCCAGGACAAATGTTTATGTGATGAGCATGATCATTTGTTCTGTGTCTGGGTGTAATTTATACATGATATGTATGTATTTAGAAATATATAAGTATGTTTATCAGTTGTCTAGTACCCATAACACAAGCTCTGCTTAGCTTGGGGCTAGACGGCGTTGTGTGATGGTTGTGGAATATTATATTATATTATTATTATTATTATTGTAGTAGTCGCCTCTGCGGCATAGGCCTCTCCTAAACCTTTCCAGATAATTCTCTCTCTGGCCATCTGCATCCAGTGATTTCCGCACTTGAGGCTGAAAACGTCTCTCCATCTTTTTCCTGATCTTCCTTTTCTCCTTTTTCTGTCTCTTGGTACCCACTCTGTTAAACGTTTGGTCCATCTGTTATTCATCCTACAAATATGACCTGCCCAGTGCCATTTGAGCAGACGAGTTCTCTTTATTACGTCTATTAGTTTAGTTTTCCTTCTGATGTCACTGTTGCGTATTTTGTCTGACAATTTGATACCTCGAAGTAAGAGAAGTATGCTCGGTATCAAATTGTCAGACAAAAAAAAAATAAACTTCACATAAACCATCTACTAAATAGTCCGAACAAAGCCCAAACATTTGGTTTGGACAGGTGAGACCGTTCTTGAGTTATAAAATTACAACGAAAAGTGGCATTGATTTTTATACATATAGGTATATAGGTTCAACAACGCCACCTAGCCCCATAAGCAGAGCTTAATTTGATATGAGTACTACTGTAACTGATTTCATACATTGTACCTACTTGTATTTAAGTACAATAGATAAATTACACTCGGACATAGAACAAATAATCGTGTTCACCACTCAAACATTTGTCTTGGGAGTGGCAATCGACCTCCGGCATAGCAGTTCTAACAAGTTTGCTTGCTCAAACATGTCTGCGATGACCCTTTCAAATACCGTCAATTAAAGACACAATAGAAAATCAGACAATAGCAGCGCAAACGCCTTCGTTCGCGTTTGCTTGGGGTTTTATGAATTTTTCAATCCTCAGATAAATGAATGGATAAATGAATCAACTATTGTTATCTAACACCCCGTCTGCGTCCACTTTTCTCTTACTACTTCATAGTACTAAACAAAGTGGCTTTCCGCGTCTGTCTGTTCACTCGCTAACTCCTCCTAACTATGCAACGGATTTTGATACAGGTTTCAGATCATTTATAGAAAGAACAATGAAGAAGAAAGATAATATAATTATATTACCTTCGCTAAATGTAAACCAATTTTGGTGATAATTTTTTGTTTCGGTCAAGATCTCATGAAGAATTTCTGAGATCAACCATGGAACACTTCGATAAATTAATCATATAGCAATCATCTACTATTTGACAGAAGTAAAGAAGAAATTCTTCTACTTGTTTCTCTAATGCCCGCCATACACACTAGGGTATACCTGGTGGTGGTATACAAATACTAATCTATCTATATATATAAAAATGAAACCCGTTTTCCGTTGTCACGACATAGCATGAAAACAGCTTGATCGATTTGGCTGTTTTTTTTTTTTTGTTGTGATTGTTATTGTGAGGAAAAGGTTCTTATGGGAAAAAAAAAATAGTGTAGGGTAGGGTAGAGTTGGGTATAGTCACAGAACAGAAAATATAGGTATAGTAGTGTGGAGTAGAGACGAGCGGGAGCGAAGCCGCGCGGGCAAAAGCTAGTAATTTATACAAATTTTTTGGACATCTTTTAAAATCAATATTTTTGACAAATTATGGTGATTTAGATTTTGACTTTTTTATAATTTGCTTTATTGAAGTTTTAGCATCAAAATAATCTAATTATGATGTAACTACGATACTTAGTTATTGTGAAAAAATAAAATGTAATAAGAGCCAAATGTTGCGAATTTTGATGAAATTGTGACATCTAAAGTAAGAAAATGAAACGTAATTAGAACTAGCGATGAAAGCATTTTAAAGATGATAATAATGCGCTAATTTTCAAACATAATACACCCAAATTGACTTAAAAAAAAATAACTGGCTACTACTCATACTATGGTTAAATATGTGCTTTAATAATATTTCAAGTTGTTTCATTATTTTGTTCAAAAAAAGCATAAGTACAAAGATGCGCTAATAATTTGCCGCGGGTTATTTTTTACACGATTGCAGCCTTAAGAGCACGGAGTTAGTATAGAAGAGGAGATGTTGTAATAAGATTTCCCTAAGAAAAAAAGCGTGACATTTTGCGGGGTGAGGGGATGTTAGACTCCGCCCATTTTTTTATTTGCCATCTGCCGGTCAATAGCCAAACTACTTGGTCGTTCTGTTGATTTTATTTTGTGGTTCCGTAACTATCTCACACTAGATGTCATTAAGTGCAGGATGCAACAGGGCCGAACTCAGAATTACCAGGGATTTCTGTTTTTTAAATTAATTGTGCAAACCATGCGATACGTATATTTTTCATTGAAATAGTGATACTATTATTAGATGAATGACGAATGAAGATCATTCGAAAATCATCAAAATCCTTTTTATTGTAACATTTTTTTTTATTCCATTTTTATTAGGTTTTACTTTTTTAAAGGCTTATTTTGAT
Organism: Mythimna lalbum; assembly: GCA_949319445.1. Classification (NCBI taxonomy): domain Eukaryota; kingdom Metazoa; phylum Arthropoda; class Insecta; order Lepidoptera; family Noctuidae; genus Mythimna; species Mythimna lalbum. Next base: position 13,461,295 of record OX439346.1, on the reverse strand, counting down.
AGAAAGAATTATCAAGATTCATTACAAAGCTATTCTTTTTTTTAAAAAAAGACATGTGTTTACGTCCGATACCATTCAATAATAGTAGATTATGTGACTAGGGGTAAAGCAGTGTCTTTAAGTCGCGGGCGGCATGTTGAATTCCGAACGAAACGAAGGTTGCTATTTTAATCCCGAACGTCAGTGAAGGTTTTATATAATTAGCTCCCGAGCATTGAGTGGGAGATTATAAAGAAACCAGAGTGAAGTGAGGAATTCAAGCCGCCCAAGACAAAGACAGCTTTGTCCCTGTGTTGCATACTCTACCTTTTACACCAAATGTAAGGTAATTAAAAACAATTTGATCGACCAAATCATATATAAGAGAAATATAAGTATTATATTTACAAGTTCTGTAGCCGGGGATATTCGGTAAAATAATTGGCTTCTAATTACTGCTCTGTATTTTTGCTATTTGACGATAGATGGCGACTTGTTTACAAAATTATATAAATACTACAAAAATAATATTATGGCGATTAAAGGACATTTAGGAATGAATGTTGATCAAATTTCAGTACGTATGATTATTAAAATATATTAATACTGAGCTCTACGTACCTAAATATATTTAGTTCCCATGACATAAAGTGTCGCCACCTAATGTCGAGTAGAATTATATTTGGAAATGCTAACGTTAAGATTTTTCTTGAAGTATTTTAATAAATTATGCATATAAAATAACTTACAAATGAAATGTGATGGCATCCATAGCATTAGAACGTCTATCCGAGTAATTTTTACAAGATAAAATACAACACTTATTTTTTTTGGTTTTCTATCGCGAATATGATGCCAAATAAGTGGGTTTACGAAGTTGTGCTCAGGACGAACGCCAACAATACACTGATTTAAGCCACGCCCACCGTGATGACGTCAGGACTCAGTTGAGAGCACGGAGTTAGTATAGAAGAGGAGGCGGCCTAAACAACTGTGCACTGTGACTCTCAACTGAGTCCTGACGATTTTTAAAAAAGTAAAACCTTTAAAAAAGTAAAACCTAATAAAAATGGAATAAAAAAAAATGTTACAATAAAAAGGATTTTGATGATTTTCGAATGATCTTCATTCATCTAATAATAGTATCACTATTTCAGTGAAAAATATACGTATCGCATGGTTTGCACAAATAATTTAAAAAACAGAAATCCCTGGTAATTCTGAGTTCGACCCTGTTGCATCCTGCACTTAATGACATCTAGTGTGAGATAGTTACGTAACCACAAAATAAAATCAACAGAACGACCAAGTAGTTTGGCTATTGACCGGCAGATGGCAAAGAAAAAAATGGGCGGAGTCTAACACCCCTTCACCCCGCAAAATGTCACGCTTTTTTTCTTAGGGAAATCTTATTACAACATCTCCTCTTCTATACTAACTCCGTGGTTGAGAGTCACAGTGCAGTTGTTTAGGCCGCCTCCTCTTCTATACTAACTCCGTGCTTAAGAGAGTCCTTTTCCACTCGTCTATCGTAAACATCGAAAATGGTTTAAAAGCTTGTTACTTCATTTATATCAATCCAACGCAATGTTTGACGAAAAGGCAATGCAAAAAAAGAGAGATAACTGCCTGAAAATTCTGTTCGTATTCGGTAATTCCGAGATTAACCCGAAAATTTCACAAACTTGCTCCAGGAAATAGCTGTTTTTTTTAAACCTTTAAAAGTTTTTGGAAAAATTTGTCGTCATTTAGAATCTTAATAAAATTTGCAAGATCTCTAGAGGATTACTTTTTTAATTTTTTAGCAAATTATGAAGTGTTAAAGTTCATACAAATTACAAAATAGAACATTTTCACAGGTTTTTACTGGATTAGTTTTACACAAATTTAGAAATTGGCTTCTTTAGAAACCTAGATAATATCGACAAGATACTGTGTTTCCAAAATATCAAATGAAAAATGTGTAATAACGTCATAATCAGTTATGAGCGGTTGTATGAAAAACAGTGAAAATGTGTGTCGTGATGCACCACCTTAAGTGAAACGCACTGTACATTTAGTTCAGACAAATTCACCTTTCATTTACATTTTAACGATTAACTATTATGTCATTAATACAATCTACTTTTTGACAAAATAAAAACAATGAAGTCATTCAAAATGTCAATCATTTTATTGGAATGAATCTTATACTTAATCAAAATTAAAGACTTATTATAATATTGTTTCAGTGAATCCAGCCATCCACTGCTAAATACTGGCAGATAAAATGACGAAGCCTTGTTCTAAACTCACTGCAAGGTACCTCACGCTGCACCACGGCCTTCCTGAAAATAAGCAGTCGTAATAAAGAACCAACGAAATTCCTACACGTTGGGACCATTTAACGTAAAATGAAATAAATGACTATAAAAATTTGTAAATTGTATCAATAAACAATGGGGTATTCTACATCTTATATTATGTCATAGCGTGTATACATACTGTTATTTGATATTTATTGGGGATTATCATCCCATGTTCCGCTTCCCTGGCCCCAATCATCTTCGGCTTTAGGGTCTTTTTTCTCTGTCTCTGCGCCCTGTGTTTCTACGCTTTGAGTTTCTGTGCCCTGAGCTTCTACGCCTTGAGTTTCTGTGCCCTGAGCTTCTGCGCTCTGTGTTTCTCCGCCCTGAGTTTCTGTGCCCTGAGCTTCTGCGCTCTGTGTTTCTACGCCCTGAGTTTCTGTGCCCTGAGCTTCTGCGCTCTGTGTTTCTACGCCCTGAGTTTCTGTGCCCTGAGCTTCTGCGCTCTGTGTTTCTCCGCCCTGAGTTTCTGTGCCCTGAGCTTCTGCGCTCTGTGTTTCTACGCCCTGAGTTTTTGTGCCCTGAGCTTCTGCGCTCTGAGTTGCTGCGTCCTGACCATCGGCATCTAAAAATAGAAATATTGAATTAAAATATAGCAAAACCTAACAATGCTGACTTCTCCCGTACACATACGTGCAGGCCATGCCCATTGGACCTTGCTACTTGTAGCGCTGACTACACCTGTAGCTAGGTACGCCAAATTAATTCGCGGGCAAGTGCCTAGTGAAACCATTATTCAAGCTATGCTAACTTGTGCACCAAATGTCATCACTTCATCAGCCGTCGAGGCGTATAGTATCCTCACTAATTTTCGAGCAAATAGTGCGCTACTTTAACAAGAATATAATGTTTTTTTTTTTATTATTTTATAAATTTAGGGACTTTTGGTCACAGAAAGACCACGCCAGCCCCATTGTAACCTAATACAAGTAAACATTGACTCTACATTAACTCTTATTTACTACTAGGGCTCTAAAACCTTACTGACTAATTTATAAACAGCGATAGCTGCGTTAGAGAGGGGTTCGGACAATATACACTGAATATAACCAATATTAATTAAATTAATTTTGAAAGTATTCATCAGCACCTCTCTAGCAGCTCGTGTCCTGACGCATTCCACCAACAAGTGATGGACATCCTCCACCGTGCCGCATTCTGCACAATTTGGGCTATCACTTATTCTCATTAGATGCCGAAACTTGTTGAGTGGAACGTGTCCAGACCGCAGTCTATGCGCTATATAAACTTTCTCTTAAGCTTAATATTGGAAAAAAATATAATGATAAAATCTAGAAAAACAATATTATGGGCCATTTTTACATATCGCATCCATGGATAAGCTAAAATAAATGAGTAATTTGCTTGTAGATTTTTCTTTTGATAAGGACACCCCTGTGACATGTAAAAAAACAATTCTTTGTTTTAAACGATAATGCTAAACGAATTAGATAGAAAGATAAATTCTTTATTGTACACAAAAAATAAAAAATTACATAAGAAACTTAAAATTAATAGGGTGTCACAATGGGCGGTCTTATCGCTAAAAAGCGATTTTTTACAGACAACCTTTGGATAGATTTAACCGAGGAGGAGAAAAAATTACGCAGGTAGTTCGTGGTGTACTATTTACATATACAATACATAAACTAATAAATTACAAACAATATAATATATACATTTATATATAATTATAAACACAGATAAATACTGTGCTTAATGACAATTTAACATTCAGGAGGAAAGGTAGTGATCCGTAACCTTATTTTTAAAAGTTGTGAGTGTGAGCATGCCTTACCGACACGGGCAAAGCATTCTACAGCCGCACAGCCTGAACTGCAAACGACTTATCATAAAAGCTGGTGGAGTGACTTGGCATTTCTAACCTCAAGTTTGCCGATGACCTAAGATATCTTGTATCATATGTGTGTCATGAAGGAACTTGAAACGTTCTTTAAGATGAGCGGGGGGGTTTTAGGATTGACCAGAACACTGTAGAGCAGAGACAAGATATGTATGTTCCGGCGAAGACGTATTTGAAGCCACTTGAGTTTTGTACGAAAATCGGATATGTGATCGTACTTGCGCGCGCAAGCCAAATAATATATAAATCGTATGCAAACATTTTGAAGTCAAGCTCAAGTTTATCATAGTTGTGCCTCAGTGAGATCGAGATAACTGACATCAGCGTAGTCAAGGATAGGGAGTAAGAGGGACTGAGCAAGTGCAATCTTAGTGGCAGTGGGCAGAAAGTTACACAACCGTCTCAGAGACTTGGCAGAAGTAAATATTTTGCGACTTACCTCTTGTAATTGGGGAACCCAAGAAACGAAACCCCTAAGTTTAAAAGTAATACCCCTAAGTAAGTTATTAACCAAGTTCACAAGTGATTCGTAAACATAATTAATTATATTGATTGCAATAAAAAAAACTCGATTATTTAAAACTTGACCAGTTAACATAATTTCCTGGGGGAAAATAAAAAAGATCATCTTTTTCGTAGTCGTGATCGTACCAGTGATAAAATAAATGCATACGTTTTGTTATGGAACTTCATTATGGTGGTGCAGTTCCAAAAAAAAAATTCTACTGTTTCTAACTACTGCACTTAGAGCATTGTGTATCTGCGGCACTTAACATATAAATGGCTGTGCATCATGTTGGAAAGCGGTTGTGGCGTGTAAAACGTCTCACAAATAGATTCAATGTGAAAATGTGAAATTGTAAACTAACATAATGGTAAAGTTCTTGGCCCCCTATTCACTAGACATCGTGGTTCGATGTTTGATTGCGACGAATGACATGTGGGTTCGAAAAAGCACATATTCATTCTTACAAATCGTGTTTACCCTTTGAGCCAATTTTACTGAGTAATGCGTACAGTACTGTATGAATTTTATATTTACTTTGAGATGGTTTCACGTTCATCATGCCCAGAATATGTCGTTTTTCTTTCGCAAGATGCCTTTTGCCGTTCAGGTGCATGGTCATTTGTGCTAAACAAGTAACCGTGGTCTGAAACAATGGGATAATGGGTTTAGGTACGTATGCAAGCAGCGCTTTCGCCAGATCTGGACGCACCGGGTTCAGCTTACACTCGGGACGCGACACAACACCGCGCAAATTTTAAGAGTGCGATACAATTTGGAGCATTATTTGCTACATCTCAGTGAGAAGCTTAGGCGCAAAACGTCTCTTTCGCAAAATGCATACTAGTGCAAAAAATAAACTGTCTCTTTCTCAAAAGTTCGTGTCGCGTTAGTATCTTGAAATAAAATTTCGTGAAGTATAAAAATACTAGTCTGGGTTCGGGATAGTACATTTTTTCCACTTGATTACTATCAAGCTAATTATATATAACTTCATTTTGATGAGACGCCCAACCATTTCCTATACGAAACTCTCGATTGTGGTATAGCTAACAGAGATACCAAGGTTACAATATGTATAAGACTCTCAAAAATTTATTACTAATAGGTTTTTTTTTTTGTTAAAAATCAAAATTATTCGAAAAAGTATTTGACTACAAAAGGTATGGTTTGATAAAAGAGTCCCCTCCTTCCAACATGTATCGAAAACGAGGTCATCATAAATGATAACTAACCAGCAATTTTTTTTTTGTTACTTTTTTTTATATTAGGTCTTTACCTATGAAATTGCCATTCTGCAGTACTGGCCACTTCAAATCAAAATAATATTTGTTTGGCTAAGAATTCTAATTGCAAATTAATTTTATTTAAAACATGGATTTTTTTTTCCAAAAGTAGTCATTTGTTTATTGATTAGTGTTACATTTTCATCGCATTTCAATCTTTTACGTCATCATGGATACGTTATAAATTCGAGTAATTATGGAATATGAGTACCGTCGTGGCAGCAACGCGGCACAAGCGGCACGCAACATCAACGTTTACGGAGCTAACACTACAAACCAACGCACCACCTGTTATTGGTTTGCTCGCTTCCGTTCTGGAAATTTCGACCTGAAAAATGAACCTCGCGGTCGTCCGAAGACTTTGGTAGACAATGACGAATTAAAGGCGATTGTGGAAGGCTGATGATACACAATCTACGGCTGAATTAGCAGCAGCTTTCGACGTTAGCGTCAAAACAATATTGGTCCATTTGCGTCAAATTGGCAAGGTAAAAAAGCTTGACAAATGGGTGCCCCACGAACTCAATGATCGCCAGCGCGAAGTACGCGTCGAGACGTGCCTTGCACTGCTCAACAGACACACAAATGAAGGAATTTTGAACCGCATTGTTACCTGCGATGAAAAATGGATTCTGTTCGATAACCGCAAGCGCTCAGCAAGTTGGTTGGATCCTGGTTCAGCACCTAAACAATGCCCTAAACGAAAACTTACCCCTAGAAAAGTGATGGTCACTGTTTGGTGGTCTAGCGCCGGTGTGATTCATCACAGCTTCTTACCAAACGGGGTCAGCATTACTGCAGATGTGTACTGTGAAGAACTGAACACAATGATGGAGAAGCTGGCACATCTCCAACCAGCATTGGTCAATCGCTCGTCTCCGCTGCTCCTGCACGACAACGCGCGACCTCTACTGCACAGCAGACGGTCTCCAAGTTGCAAGAACTGGGGTTGGAAGCTCTCCGTCATCCGCCCTACTCACCAGACCTTGCGCCTACAGACTACTACTTTTTCCAGAATTTGGATAACTTCTTGGCGGGAAAAAAATTCAATACCCAAGAGGCAGTACAAAATGTCTTTGAAGAATTTGTTGCCTCCCGTCCAGCTGATTTTTAAGAAGGGCATCAATAAACTGCCACTGCGTTGGCAAAGATGCATTGATTGCATGGGTGATTACTTCGATTAATACAAATAAAAAATACATGAAAAAAAATTCGTTTAAATTTTTGATACAAAACGGCAATTTCCTAGACCTATTATTGTATCCTTGGTATCTCGGTTAGCTACCACAACAGAGTACTTCGTATAGGAAATTGTTGGGCGTCTCATCAAAATTAAGCTACTCACGGAAAATAAGCTTGATAGTAATCAAGTGTAAAAAAATTACTAGGGATCCCGGTCTATACTGTTTATTCGAAGTTACTAATAGGTGTAAGAAAGCGAACTTTTGAAAAAGTGTAAAAGTCACTCTGCGAAAGCTACATTATGAGAGACATTTTACGACTAGGAGTCCTACCATGACATGTTAAAAATCAAGCATGCTAGCGAGAAAGAGGGATGGAGTTATATACCTTAGATGGCTCCATCCCTTTCATAGTTCAGTTTAGGTCGTCGAATGGATCGCGTTACGAACTCGTGGTACTCAGTAGATATTTTACAAGAAAAGTATAAGACTCAGCTACAGTACCTGGCAGATGTCACAGATCAACTCCGGCATGATTTCCTTAGGCTCCGGTTTCACGATTGCCTTTTCAATTGTCTTTATATTTTTTTTTTCGCGGCGAATGAGTTTCTCCCTACAATATAAGGATATTATATTATAAACCAGGGAATATTTAATTAGGGTTCCGTACTCAAGTGTCCAAACGGTTCTCTATTGCTCTCGCTTATCCGACCGTTGTCCTGTAACTGAAGTATAGCTACTAAACCGTTGAAGCCAAAAATATTAAGGCTATCCTTCTCATATTTTCACTTTTTATGTATTTTATTAACTCTAATCCCATGTGAGGAATCATTAAGTAGAAGAAACTGTTATTTATTTTTTAAATTATAACAATAATAATAATTACAGGTCGTAACAAGCTCATCAAAATATTACATAAATATTTTATTATTATGCATATAATTGAAAACTTGAAACTTTTCTAACAAACTTGCTTGCGTCAATTGTCTGAGAGCCTTAAAGATTTCTACTTTTAGTACGGAACCTTGAATGTGCGAGGTCCGCCGCGCACTTAACCGGATTAAAAAAAATAAAAATAATATCTAAAGGTGTGTCAAGACCTGGCGAATGCGCCGCTCGCAAGCCGCTTGCAAACTGTGCGTGCATTACATGTTCGTAAGAAACCCCTGCGCCTGCGTCTGCGCTGTGCTCGTACAATAATTATCACACTAGCTCAAAGCTGCTTGACGGTTTCACACTTACATCAATATTACCTAAAGCCTTCTGCATTAAAGCGGCGGCGCACCAAACTTATGCTGTACCGCACGCGAGCAACAAGCGCGCAATCGCTAGGTCTGCACACACCTTTATGATGACGCTAACGGGTAGCGCCATACATGGTACTTACACACGCACTCGCATGTTTTTTTGATTCAGGAACGGGTTTTTCGGAGGCTTGCGACGCTCGACAATTCTGATCAAGAACATAAAACATGATCATAAAAACAATTTAGAAAGAATTTAAATGAGTTAGAATTGTGGATTGACTCACGCGCGATGTGACCGCCCCGAGTAGTGCGACTCTGAGTGACTCTTAGACGTGATATGGACATCACACAGCTCGCAGTACAGCTCCCTTGCCTTGAAAGGAATCTGAAAGTATAAGTTCATATAAGTTCCACACTGCAATTTCTATCGTCTAACAAGACAATAATGGCCTCTCTAAAATATAATACTTGAGATATCTTTAGGCAATATTTAAAACTAGCTTCTACAAGCGGCTTCGCCCGAGTCAAGGTAGAATTCTCCATACAAACTTTGGACCTTTAGGGGGTGAATTTTAACTAATCCTCTCTTAGTGCTGACCAACGTCAGTCGAAAGAAAAAATTCAGGTTACTTGTCCAAGTAGTTACTTACGTGCGTTGTTAAGTCGGTCAGTCAGTTTCTCCTTTTATACGAGGTGTCTCTGACATCGACGCACAAACGAATACCACGGATCCAGTACATGATTCTGGACCCCACCAAGTAGTGGAATTTTGGAATTTCGTCGGCTTTTCCCTAATTTTTGAAAAAAGAATGTGTTCTTTTTTTAATTAAAACTCTGTAAAATCGTTATTCTAACCAACCCCGACATTTGAAGAAAAAAACAAAAAAAATCATTTAAAAATTAAATAATTAAAAAATCATCGGGGTAGATAAAATCGTTATTATAATTAATCCTGACGACATTTTTAATTTCAAAGGACTCACTTTTTCAATAAAAATGTTAAAATAAGATTTTAGACAATTTAAATAAAAAATAAAAATAGAAAAAACCGACAAAAGATTCCACTTCTGGGGGGACCAGAAAAGTGATGTGCCTGGCAGCAATATTGCCACTGCCAGCAATAATGTTCCTACTGCCGGTAAATTACCAATATTGCCTGCCAATATGTTTTATTATTAGTGCAGGTTTAATCATCGTTTAGTTATATTTGTTTAGTACCAGGCCACTTAAGGCTGCAGTCTTGTAAAAATTCACCCGCGGCAAATTATTAGCGCATCTTTTTATGCTTTTTTTGAACAAATAATAATATAATATAATAATAATTTATTTAACAACACAGGCCTAATTGTTAGTAAAAAACTTAATCTAGAAGTTAGTAACTTAACCTAAACGACAAACACATGTACAAACTACGGGTCACACATTATGAGCGATAAGGTTGCCCTTGCCGTACCAAAACACTCACAAAATGTCTTAGTATGGGGGCATCCAATTGCTCAGATAGCGCCCCTAAAATAAAGAAACAACTTGAAATATTATTATAGCACATATTTAACCATAGTATGAGTAGTAGCCAGTTATTTTTTTTAAGTCAATTTGGGTGTATTATGTTTGGTAAATCAAGCGTTAAATATAGCTCTTTCGTGCCAACATCATTTCGACTAATACTAATAATTTATACACATTTTTTGGACATCTTTTAAAATCATTGTTTTGGATAAATTATGTTGATTTAGATTTTATTATTTTTATTATTTGCTTTATTGAACTTTTGGCATCAAAATAATCTAATTATGATGTAACTACGATGCTTAGTTATTGTGAAAAAAAACATTTAATAAGAGCCAAATGTTGAGATTTTTGATGAAATTGTGACTTCTGAAATAAGAAAATGAAACATAATTAGTATATTATGCCATTAACGAAGCTCACAAACATAAGTCGAAATGATGTTGGCACGAAAGAGCTATGTTTAAAGCTTGATTTACCAAACACACCCAAATTGACTTAAAAAAAATAACTGGCTACTACTCATACTATGGTTAAATATGTGCTATAATAATATTTCAAGTTGTTTCATTATTTTGTTCAAAAAAAGCATACAAAGATGCGCTAATAATTTGCCGCGGGTGAATTTTTACAAGACTCCAGCCTTAAAGTTTTGCGACAAAATGTTTTTAGGTATATGGCACTGGCCACTTGTAATTATTTTGAAAACTTAATCAAAGTTTTCAATATAAAAAGATAAAAAGAATTACCACTGTTCGCGGTCGCCTTATTTTAGGGGGTGAACAAAGGAGTGGTCGTCCTACGACGGCTGTCACGGAAGAAAGTGTGTTGGCAGTAAGAAATTTGATTCAAGAAAACTGGCGAATTATATACTGTTACGCCGTTAAATTTCAACACGTCATATCTCCGACAAGTTAAAGAGTAGCAACGAATAATTAAAACGCATTACTGTTCGAAAGCTCTAGAACCAAAGTACCTACCTAGCCTGGCAAGATCTGGAACATTCTGTCATAAGTACTTGTTGTACCCACTATTTAGTAGGTACGTAATCTATAGGTATCTATAGGTGGATAAGGGAAATGGTACTTTCCTACATTCACAATAGAGTCGAAATTTGCGTGAGTGACTCGCGAAGGACAAAGCAATAAAATTGATTTATGGCCCCGCGACGCGACTCTATTGTTCTGGAACTATCCTGAGACGTCAGTATCTAGAATTTTCTTTGCTCTGCGTATAAATACGAGCCCCCGAACGGAAGTGAGTCAGTTCTGATTTCGACTGCGATCAAGAGCGATCTACCTAAGTGTGCGAAGTGATTTTATCTAACGACCGAGGCGATAGTATAACGGAACTCTAGTGCTAACTGTGATTTGGATTATTGTTGACTGGACAAATAACTTATTGTTTGTGGTAAATAAAGTTCTTTATTGGTAAACTGGCATTTAATTACCTACGTACGTAACAACTGGTGTCAGAAGTGGAATGCCGTTACCACAGAAGGACGACGAACAGCGACCACGAACAAGGAGGCAAGCAGAGATGGATGCTGCGCGTCATCGTATGGAGGAGGAAGATCAGGCTGGCATGGGAGCAACGGCAGCTGCTGAGGTGCCAACAGGACCATCCTCAGAATTGAACCTCGCTGCGGTGTTGGCCGCCATGCAAGCTAGTATGGAAGCTGTCCGCCGCGACCAGGAAGCCGCCCGTCGCGAACAAGAGGCTAACCAGCGTAAGCTTCAGGACCTAATCGCAGCTAACCAGGAAGAAGCTCGCCGCGAACAGGAAGCCGCTCGCCGCGAACAGGAAGCCGCTCGTCGCGATCAAGAGGCTAAGCAGAACCTGATCCTCGATAAAATCGACCACGGCCTCGTTACGTTGGGTGAGAAGGTAAAGAATCTCACCTTAGAGGTAAAGGAGGTTTCCGCCCGAGCTGATAGCCTCGAAACAAGAATTGATGGCCATGAAGATCGACTGCTGGACATCAATAAAAAAATTGTCAAGCTCGAAGCACGCGAGCCCATTGCTGTTGGCTCACCATCGCACACCCCCTGTGCATCGGCCGCAAAATTTGATGTGCCGCGTTTTGATGGCACGTCTTCCTGGACGGCATTTAAGTACCAATTTGAGACGTTGGTTGAAACAAACCGCTGGGATGATAAACAGTCTTTTGCGGCATTAACTTTGGCTCTACGAGGGGACGCTCTGCTAGTCCTAGAGAACCTACCTCCGGACGGCAGGACATTGGCGCGCCTCATGGAAGGACTGGACACTCGCTACGGTGACAAGCACCTCGAGCATGTTTTCCGTGCGCAACTTCGCGAAAGAACGCAGAGGTCGAACGAGAGCCTGCAGCAGTGGGGAGTCGAGGTTGAACGGCTGGTTCGGCGTGCGTACATGTCGATGACACCAGAGACGGTGGAAGTAAATCTGGTGCAAGCATTCATCGACGGTCTACGGGATTCTGAAGTCAGGGCTACGGTGCGGCTCGGACACCACCAAACTTTAAAGAGTGCGATGGCACACGCTTTGGAAGTGGAAGCCGTACGACAAGATTCTCGTACGCACAGAGTTCGGGAAGTGGTGGTCTCGCCTACAACGCAGCCACGTCAACGAGAAGTGGTGGCTTCTTCCTCGACAAAGTCCCGCTATATTCCGACATGCTACGGGTGTGGGGAAAAAGGGCACATTCGTACCGATTGCCCCAAGAAGAAAAGGGGAAGTGTGGACTCCGGAACTCAAGTTAACGAGGAGTCGTTAAACTAAAAGTCGCCAGGGCCGCGGGGCGGGTGCTGGCTGGTCAACTGAAGGCCCCAACCATCACCATCAATCAAGTTCACGACGGAAATAGTTTGATAGTCGAAGGGACGCTGAATCATAGTGCTTGCAATTTTACCGTTGACACCGGGGCGTCGCGAACTATTGTAAGACCTGAGTTGCTGAAACGAACCATCTCGTGGCAAAGAAAGTCTCCATCCTGCCGACTTCAGACAGCAACCGGCCAGTCAGTCTCCGTCCTCGGTGATACAGAAATCAAGTTCAAAATTGGTGATCAAGTGTATACCCACCCTGTTTTAATTGCAAATATTACGGACGATTGCATACTGGGTCTCGACTTCTTGCAGAATAACCGATGTATTCTAGATATCGATAGGGGAGTACTGAAGTTCCCAGATCAAGAAGTCTTCCTGCGAGGAAATAACTCATGCAACCTGTATTGTTTAAAGAATGTTACACTGGCTCCAAGAACCGAAACCTTAGTCGAAGTAAAATTTCCTAAGAAAATCAGGCAAACAAGATGTGTTTTGGTTGAAGATACTGGCCGGCACCCGGAGCTCATCACCGCGAGAACATTAGTAATGACGAAAAGGAGATCCAAGGTAAGGATTGTGAACCTTGGGAAAGAAGAGGTCCAACTAAAGAAAAACAGTGTTGTTGGGAGATGTGAAGGATTGAATTATCTCCGGCAAATCAATACATCTTCAGTGAAACAAGACGTAATAAAAGGTGAACCTGATCACATCCAGCAACTTCTGGAAAATTCTAAGAAAAATTTATCGGCTTCGGAACTACAGCAAGCCAGGGAATTTCTGCTACGGTTTCGAGATATCTTTGCAACGGGAAAAGACTGCGGAAGAACAGGTCTCGTCAAGCATGAGATAGATACAGGTGATGCTAGACCAATTAAACAGAGACCGCGCCGTATACCCTGGGCTAAGGAAACTGAGGTAGCAGAAATGGTAAAGGACATGGCTGATAGCGGAATAATTGAGCCTTCTACGAGCCCATGGTCTTCTCCAGTCGTTCTGGTGAAGAAGAAGGACGGCAGTACAAGATTCTGTGTTGACTACAGAATGCTGAATAATGTGACGAAGAAGGACAGTTATCCTTTGCCGCGGATAGACGATACGCTGGATATGCTCAGTGGTATGAAGTGGTTTTCTACCATTGATTTGAAAAGTGGCTACTGGCAAGTGGAGATCAGCGAGAAAGATAAAGAAAAGACAGCGTTCAGTACTGGCATTGGCAACGGCCTGTGGCAATTTAACGTAATGCCTTTTGGGTTGTGCAATGCTCCAGCGACATTTGAACGCCTCATGGAGAGAGTCATGGTGGGCCTTCTTGGTGACGTCTGTCTGGTTTATTTGGATGACGTCATTATAATGGGTCGCACTTTTAAGGAAAACCTAAGGAACATGGAGAAAGTGTTCACCAGGATACGAGGGGCTAACCTAAAACTAAGCCCGAAAAAGTGTGCCCTGTTCAAGAAGGAGGTCAGCTACTTGGGACATGTTATTTCCGCCGATGGGGTGAGAACCGATCCTGAGAAGATAAAGGCTGTCCAACAGTGGCCAGTTCCAAGGAACAAAACAGAAGTACGTGCATTTTTAGGGTTGTGCACATATTACAGACGATTTGTTATGAGTTTTTCGGACATTGCAAAACCGTTACATCAGCTGACTGAGGATAAACGAGATTTTATCTGGGACAAGAACTGCGAGTCATCATTCAACGAGCTGAAACAACGGCTATGTGAAGCGCCTATACTGGGGTATCCGAGCAGAGACGGAAGATTTGTCGTTGATACCGATGCCAGCAACACGGGAATTGGAGGAGTGTTGTCACAAGTGCAAGGTGACAGACAGGTCGTGATTGCTTACTTCAGTAAGGCACTTTCAAAGCCAGAAAGGAACTACTGCGTGACTCGACGAGAACTGCTGGCTGTGGTAAAGACCTTGCAGCATTTCCACAAGTACCTCATAGGAAGGCAGTTTACGTTAAGGACGGATCACGCTGCATTAAAATGGCTTCTACAATTTAAAAACCCTGAGGGCCAAGTCGCAAGATGGCTCGAGCAGCTGCAAGAGTTTAACTTTGTGACGGAACATCGCAGTGGAAAAGGGCATAATAATGCTGACGCCTTGTCGCGACGTCCGTGCAATGAGGACTGTAGACACTGCCAACAGAATGAAGCCCGAGAACACGTGAATTTAATTAGGACTGAAGGCAACTTCAAGAAGTCCCAGGAAGAAGATGAAGATATTCGACCTATACTGGACTGGAAGCGTAACGGAACTAGGCCTCAGTGGAGTGAAGTATCGTCACATAGTCCCGTCACAAAGAGCTACTGGGCACAGTGGGACAGTTTAGTCCTAGAAAATGATGTGCTTTGTAGGAAATGGGAATCGAACGATGGCAAGGAGGTGACCACACAAGTAATAGTACCACGATGTGAAGTGGTCCCTCTGCTACAGGAGATACACGACGGTGCTTCTGGAGGACACCTGGGAATCAAGAAAACTCTACTGAAAGTGAGACAGCGGTATTACTGGCTCAATTGTAGAGATGACATAGAGCAATGGTGTCGGAAATGTACAGCGTGCGCATCTGTGAAAGGACCACAGACTAGAAGCAGGGGCAGGCTTCAGCTGTACAATGTGGGAGCCCCCTGGGAACGCATTGCCATCGACGTCGCTGGACCTTTCCCAGTTACAGATGACGGAAACAAGTACATAGTGGTGATCCAGGACTACTTCACAAAGTGGCCCGAAGTCTTCGCCATACCCAATCAGGAAGCGACGACAGTGGCGAAGAAGGTGGTCGAGGAAGTAGTATGTCGGTATGGTGCACCTTTGGAAATCCATTCCGATCAAGGCCGTAACTTCGAATCAGCGCTGTTCCAGGAAATGTGTACTCTTCTGGGAATTTATAAGACACGCACAACACCTGCGCATCCTCAGTCGGACGGAATGGTGGAAAGGTTTAACCAAACCCTGGAGAATCATCTGGCTAAGGTTGTCGATGACCATCAGAAAGACTGGGACCGGTATATTCCACTATTTCTGATGTCGTACCGATCGGCAGTGCATGATAGCACGGGACATACCCCAGCAAGAGTGAACTTCGGCAGGGAAATGAGACTTCCAGTCGATGCCATAACTGGCGTGCCACCTGATAAGACTAAGCCAGTTACGGACTACGTAAGTGACCTTCAAGATCAATTGGACGAAGTGCATAAACGAGTACGTGAGAATAGCATGAACACCAGCGTTAAAATGAAAACGAGATACGACCGTAATGCCAACGCCCAGGGATTTGAGGAAGGTGCACTGGTTTGGCTCCACAACCCGCTTCGACGAAAAGGGAAGTCGCCAAAACTTCAAGCTCGATGGGAGGGACCTTACACCGTACTAAAAAGGATCAACGATGTAACCTACCGCATCAAGAAAGGGTTAAGAGGGAAGCCTAAGGTTGTCCATGTGGACAGATTGGCGCCGTATCACGGATCTAATAATGCTCGGGACGAGCATGACTAAGAGGGGGGCACTGTTACGCCGTTAAATTTCAACACGTCATATCTCCGACAAGTTAAAGAGTAGCAACGAATAATTAAAACGCATTACTGTTCGAAAGCTCTAGAACCAAAGTACCTACCTAGCCTGGCAAGATCTGGAACATTCTGTCATAAGTACTTGTTGTACCCACTATTTAGTAGGTACGTAATCTATAGGTATCTATAGGTGGATAAGGGAAATGGTACTTTCCTACATTCACAATAGAGTCGAAATTTGCGTGAGTGACTCGCGAAGGACAAAGCAATAAAATTGATTTATGGCCCCGCGACGCGACTCTATTGTTCTGGAACTATCCTGAGACGTCAGTATCTAGAATTTTCTTTGCTCTGCGTATAAATACGAGCCCCTGAACGGAAGTGAGTCAGTTCTGATTTCGACTGCGATCAAGAGCGATCTACCTAAGTGTGCGAAGTGATTTTATCTAACGACCGAGGCGATAGTATAACGGAACTCTAGTGCTAACTGTGATTTGGATTATTGTTGACTGGACAAATAACTTATTGTTTGTGGTAAATAAAGTTCTTTATTGGTAAACTGGCATTTAATTACCTACGTACGTAACAATACGAAGAGATTAAGCATACACTGCAGATTGTTTCGGGAAGCATTCACAAGATTCTACACGAGCACCTTCGCGTAAGGAGGATAATTTGTCGCTGAGTGCCACAAAATCTCACCGAAGCTCAGAAGCAATCAGTGTGGAGCGGTGCTGTGATAATATGATTAAAAAATTTGAAGCAGGCTCATCTCGGCGCGTTCACGACATTGTGACAGGTGACGAATCCTAGATTTATCAGTACGATCTGGAAACAAAGCGTCTATCGACAGTTTGGCTGTTCCACAACGAACTAACGCCTACGAAAAGGAAGCGATCAAGAAGAGCAGGAAAAATTTTGATTGCTAGTTTCTTCATTTTGACGGGCCATCTGATTTAATTCAATTACGAGACCAAAGCAATATCAATGCCGAATGGTATACCACAAAATGCCTGGCAGAAGTTTTGTCTGCAATGAGCAACGGCCGTGAGGCACACACAATGATATTGTTTTTATTTATTTTTTACATATATATTTTTTTTGTTTTTTATTTAAGTTGTGTGATCCTGGTGAGAGTCGCCAAATAAATATTTTTTCTTTCTTTCTTTTTTCAACGAGCGATCGAACACCGATCCGCGGGGTACCTATAGCTTCATCATGACAACGCGCACGCGCTTTCAGCGCTCAAAACGAGGGACTTCCTGGACACTACACCAGTCAGAATCTTGGGGCACCTTAAAGTTCTGATTGTTGATTATAGTAGTATATTTCGGTTCAGATTTTTTTTATGAACGTAACATGCAATCTAGTGTTTTTCGAGTAATTAAAGTGTACCTAAATTTTATTAAATAACTCAAAATTGTATTTAGGTAATGATTATGAAAAGAATTTTTGGATTCGAGTTTTTTGGCTTTTTCTGAGAAATTTTACCATAATAAAGATACTTTTTTTTTACACCATCAGAAACTAGAGATTTTAACGAACTAAAAACCTAACGAATTTTTAAAAACAAGGACATATTTTGACTGTGTTGTGAGAATTTTCGATTGAAAATGAGGGTTCTTTTTCAATATTAAGTCAAAATAAAGGTGAAAAAACAAACATTTAAAATCAAAAAATTAGTGTGTTTGAGACATAAAAAGGTAAGTTTTCATATAATTTCGTGGAAAAAGAATAATTTTTGTAAAAGATAAAAATAAAAAACCAAAAACTTAGTTATTTGAACTTTTCACATAAGTACATTTTGAGGTTATGTGAAAAAAGTGTAAATAAAAAAAGTTCTAGATCTCTTTATTATCTACAACTTAACAATTTTTTTTTTACATAGAACTTGTAGTTTTGTCGGAAATCGAGATAAACTGTTTTTTACCCGTAAAAACACATACACACCCATCCATTTCCCGATCTCAGATCGCCCGTAAATTATTTTTCCTTTCATTTTTGTTATATTCTCTTCCTTTTGCGATAGGTTTCATCCTACTATGATCTTATTTCACTTTTTACCATTTTCAACGACTTTCAGCACTGGTCTATAAACCAAAACATGCATCTAAGTCAACAGTCAACGCCTGGAGATTTACCCGATGAAGAATGTGCCGTCGATGTAGAATTCGACTTTATAGACGAAATATGGGAGGAACCACAGCACGATTTCAGACCAGAAAGACGAAGATCCATTGTCTGCGGTTTAATTAAGCATTTAATTAGTTAATTTTAATTTATGTGTAAATTATAAATAAAACGCCGTGATTATCAAAGACTGATTAATTATTATAAAAACCACTTAATTGTTATTCTAAACGGTCATTTGCTGATAACGTAAAGAGATTACCAGAGCAAGTGCATTGAAATATTAAATGTTATTTTTGTGGATTATATAAGGTGTAAGGGATAGGTCTCCGCAAACTTTAAGGGCTTGCTCAGTAGACGAAACTGAACAAACTTCCACAAGATTTTGTAAGAGTATAAGTCTACATTGACATTGATCTACATTGTGCTCACATAATAGAAGTAACAAGAAATAATGTAACCAAACATTATATGTAACACATGATATGATTTAAAAGAGTGTCCATGGAGTTTCTTGCACGTTCTTCTCCATAGAGATTTACGCTTTGGAACGTGCAATTTTGGCTTCACTTTTCTTGAACTGACCGACAATTGACTATTCAAAAGTGCCTACATTTGGTCTGTTTGAAATAAATGATTTTGAATTTATTTATTCATTTATTTATGTATTTATTTATTTGTTTATTTATTTATTCTTTATGCACACAATAGTACAGAGGCGGACTTAATGCCTTAAGGCATTTTCTACCAGTCACCCTTTGGGTGATGCAGAGACAAATAGTGGTAGGTGCAAAATCATACAATACTTAAACAAATAATCTATAAAATACAAGTACACTATATCTAATATATATACTTCTAACTACTCAAACTACAACAAAGAAACATAAAAATAATAATAAAAAAATCAAAATGAAGAATAAACGAATCTAGTAGTACTTAAACAAATAAAATGGAAACAAATCAGCGCTGTGACGAAACTACTGCCTACTTCTTATGAATGTGCTCGCGAACCTTCACTTTGAATGTCAATCGGTTGGTTGCCATCCTGATTTCCTAGGGAAGTGCATTCCAAAGAGAAATAGCTTGAATACAGAACGAATAATGAATAAAGTCAGTACGGTGAGTGGGACAATGAAGTAGACGGTTGTGAGATGACCATTTGAATTTTTGAATTTGAACAAACTTCCACAAGATTTTTTAAGGCGGACTTAATGCCTTAGGCAGTACAACTCTGTGCATAAAGCTTTAAATATTTTTTTTTTTTTTTCTGGAAAGAAAATAAAAATCGGCCTCTCCATACAAACTGTCCAATCAACTTTATAACTTTTATGGTGAGGCTGATTTTTTTTTTCTTTCCAGAAAAATCTTGTGGAAGTTTGTTCAGTTTCGTCTACTGACCAAGCCCTTAAAGTTTGCGAAGGGCTGTCCCTTATACCTTGTATGTAGTTTTGATAGAGATTTGTTAAGATTTACTTTTTGTTATTTTCATATTTTAGACTTATACTCGAGCCATACAGCCCGCACCCACGGCTAAGGGTATCCTGTCCACTAGTATGCCCACCTGGTCATACCTGATCATCACCTCAGCCGCATCAGCGACCTTGGCATAGCACACCGCACCTTCGGCCAGTTATATGAAGAGCCATGAAGAACCTCTCCTAGTCAACGCAAGTAATCAAGCCCTACGTCGCACAAGCACCACTCCTACTCACTGGAGCCAGCAGCACTACTCCGACTCACTGGAGCCTGCAGCATCGTCGCGACTCACTGGGACAGCACCACCCCGACTCACTGGGGCATCATCCCGACTCACTGGGACATCATCACCCCGACTCACTGGGACATCATCACCCCGACTCACTGGGGCATTATCCCGACTCACTGGGATAGCAACACCCCGACTCACTGGGGCATCACCGCAGACAGTTCCGACTCACCGAGAACTATGCGGCATCGGTTCCGACGCCTGGCACGCTGCAAGAACCATCGATCTCCGATCTCCGGAGGGGAGTGATGTAGCGACATCTATGACGCCACATAAAAACTACGAAGAAAATACGAAATCCTGCATCGCGCAATCAAAGTTCTCCGCGCAATTTGAACATATATACGACAGCCCGACATCAACTATCGGGCAGTAGCCCACCAGACTATAACATCCTGTCTGGTCGGAGGATCCTCCCTTTTCAACGGAGGTTTGTGGGACATTACTCTCTGTTCCACCTACCTCCAAATATGTAATGTAGATTATGGCATTTAAATGCTAATTTTAAGGATTGTAAATAGTTTCCGTAGTTAATTTGACTTATAATTAAACAATATTTCCACTCCCGGCAATATTGCCGCCAATATTCCCACTTCGAGCAATATTGCCGACAACCGCACATCTCTAGTCCAGAATGATGTACTGGATCCATAGTATTCGTTTGTGCCAGAATGTCAGAAATCTATATATATAAAAATCAATGCCACTTTTCGTTGTTATTTTATTACTCAAGAACAGGCTCACCTATCCAAACCAAATTTTTAGGCTTTGTTCGGACTATTTAGTAGCTGGTTTATGTGAAGTTTGGTAGAGTAGAGTAGAGTATAGTAGGGTATAGTAGGGTAGAGTAGTGTAGAGGAGCGTAGAGTAGAGTAGTGTAGAGTAGTGTAGGGTAGAGTAGGGTAGAGTAGGGTAGAGTAGGGTAGAGTAGGGTAGAGTACGGTAGAGTAGGGTAGAGTAGTGTAGAGTAGTGTAGTGTAGAGTAGTGTAGAGTAGTGTAGGGTAGAGTAGTGTAGAGTAGGGTAGAGTAGAGAAGAGCGGGAGCGAAGCCGTGCGGGCAAAAGCTAGTCCTGTATGTATATTGTTGCTAAGTAAAAACTATAGAAAGTAAGACTGACGCCACGTTGCTTAGAACGTGGAGCCGGACAATTTGTAACAATGTAATCTTCTATTCGGACGACGTTGTTCACATAATGTTTGCTTAGTGTTTGCTGTCGACATTAATCATGCTGACATGTGGTGCCGATAGCATCACAAGCAAAAGTGCACAATTATACGCCGTGGTCCTAGATCTAGCCTGGTTTTACTGCTATACGTTCGACAGATTCGACTTGCCTATCACGGTAAGTTACATTAATACTATGCTGTTCAATAATAATTAAAAAAAAACTTTTATACAATTAACTAATTAAATTTTCGGGTTTCTGTAAAAAGAACAATTTGCCTGCTGCGGTCTTCCCGTCCGATTACAATCTGAGCGTCTTCAAGGCTAGAGTGAATAGGCTCTTAATAAACTAGTGCGCCTCACCATCAACGATTGCATCACCGCTTACCATCAGGTGGGATTGCAGTCAAGTACTAGTTTATATCAGATAAAAAAAAAAAAAAAAAAAAAAGAACTTAATCTGCAATAATAAAGTAAAAATGAAATCTCTTAATTTTATCTTGCACAATTATGTGAACCGATAATGTCGACAAAATACCTACTGAAATTTACATTGTCAAATTGTCCAATTACCTCTTTGGGACGTTGAGTCCCAAAATTAGCATGTTGAATTTGCCATTTTTTCACATTCTTCTCATGGTTTTTTGAGTTGTAGTGTAAGCGAGCTGCAAAAAACAAATTTTGTATAACTGTGGTTTCTTTTTGTACTGGTACAATTGAATTACTGTCAAATGAATTAACAGCCTCAAATCATCAAAATTGACTGACACAAGTATTAAAAATGCAATTTATGTAATTAAAATTTATATAATTTAAATATGATTTTGATTTAATATTTTGTTCAATAATGCGATGTCCGACATGCGATTAAACGCGAATGCGATCGCGAAGCAAAACGGCGCTATTAAAACGTGACCACACGTGGATGCGGTGCAGCCGCGGGCTAAGCGAAGTGGTCGTGAATTGTTAGTTTGAGATCTATTTTCGACTGAATTGTTTTAAATGAATTGCGGCTAAAGCAGTGCCTTCGCGCGCATGTAGGATAGTATCATCGGACATCGGTTCGCAATCACATTCGTGTTTAACCATCTATGTAGGATGTCGCGTTAGCATTTAAGTGTTTTTTAATTCTAATTTTTATTTGATGTTCCTATGAAATGTTTCCTGTACTTTTTTTAACTATGGTTTATTCTTGCAATCTACCTGTTTCAGGGCATTTAACTACAGGTCACGAATTGCAACATTGTCTTGAATGAACTAAGCCCAGTGGCTAGTCCATCAGCTTAAGCCAAAAGGTCATGTCTTGAGGTACTTTTCACACAATAAGTGCTCTGTTTTACTTGCAAAATATATGTTGCACAACTGTGCAGGTTTCCACACCTGTACAGACAGCTGAAAAAATATGAATTGTGATATTTTTTGCCTCTGTGTATACCTACTAGTGTTACTACTGTACAGGCAAAACTGAGAGTTTGTACAGGTTTACCTTTACATATATGTTCTCTACTCAGCTCAAGCTTACCTGACAGGTGTAACTATACAGGCAAACCTGTCAGGTACACCATAATGTGTATGACTACCTTTATTGGTTTAGCTGGGCAGAAGTGAATGATGTGCAATAAACTTCAACAGCATTATTAAACACAAATTTCATAATGTTGTTGTTGTAAAGATACATAGGCATGTAAAAACAAAATTTACTCCCCAAAAAATATCACTCACCACAATCATAATGATCAAATTCTTGACCACAAACACCACACAATTTAGGGTTCATAAGGCGAAGTAGGATGTTGGGAAGCCCGCTCGAAATGTTATGCTTGACACCACATCCTGGGTAAAATAAATAAATATATATATCAATTACTTCATTTAATTTTGAGTTGGTTATATTATGGCATCTTGCACTAGAAATGTAGACTATTTAAAGATTGTTGGAGTACTTATAGACTACATCTGAATTTGAAATAATCATTACAAAATGATGATAGATTTTAAGGATGCATTTTTGCAATAGTAAAATAAAGTAAATAGCAATGCAATCACTTGTTGAACACAGATAACTTACGTAATAAGAAGCTCATATTTTTATGAGTCTGCTGCATATTGCCAGCTGTCTGATGCATATTGCCAGGTGTCTGATGCATATTGCCAGGTGTCTGATGCATATTGTCATTTGTCGGTTGCATATTTTCAAGCATCTGCTGTACATTATGTGCAGGTCCATATCCCGCGGGACCTGCGGGTCTATATCCCGCGGGACCTGCGGGTCCATATCCCGCGGGAACTGCGGGTCCATATCCCGCGGGAACTGCGGGTCCATATCCCACGGGACCTGCGGGTCTATAACCTCTTCCCCAAAAGAAGCCCGAACGACCTATGGAACCCCTAATTGGCCTTCTTACTCTAGGAAAATCCTCCCAATCCCAGTTAACACCGATCCTAAAACGACCCACTGACCTAAAATTGCTGAAAAAAATGTTTTAGTTCAGCCTATTAATTATTTAATAAACCAAAATATATTTTTAAGTAGGGTACTTTTATAATAATGTACGCGTGATATGATGACGGAATCTCTTAACATTAGTCTCCTATTGGATAATAATAATTTGTTCATGAAAAACAAGAATAAGATTCACTTTACTTGGATCCATAACTTCTAGGGGTTGGAGTTGAAAATTGCGGCCCTTTCGGCCACATTATTTCATTATTACCGAACTCCATAATAACAATCTGTATAAATTATGTAGGTACAATATAGAATATAATAAATTATAATAAATAATAACTTAATGCTGTAGACCACACAGATTAGAGAGCGTCACAAATAACAAAGCGTACTATTGTAGTAGACGCAAAGAGTTTTTTTACTATTAGAGTAGACCACACAGATTATTGATTATTTTTTTTTTTTTAATTTATTTCATGACCATGGATACAGAGTCCTTTAGTCGGATTATTGATTACAAAGTTAAATGTTGCCAGTATGATTTCCCAAAAAAGGACGGTTGGCTTTCCGAAAAGGTACGGTTTTTAACTTCATAGTACGGTTAGGTCGGGATACATGCAAGAACAAAGAGCAGTGGTGGCCGAGTGGTAATGGCCCCGACTTACGAGTTGTAGGTCGCGGGTTCGAACCCAGCCAGGCGCATTACTTTGTGTAATTTATTTCATCACCACTGCTCTCAAAACGGTGAAGGAAAACATCGTGAGGAAACCGGCATGTCCTAGAACCAAAAATTCGAAGACATGTGACATTCACCAACACGCACTGGGCCCGCGTGGTGGATTATGGCCCATTCCCTCTCCTAGAGAGGAGGCCTGAGTCCCAGCAGTGGGAACATTAAAAAGGCTGATGATGATGATGATGACATGCAAGAACTAGATCAGTTTTTTATTCCTTCGAGTTGGCTGTCTGCGACCATAGGTTGGAGAAAAAGCGATAGGGAATCGTACAATCGGCGCGCACTGTTTCCGCGCGCCTCAAGGAGTTGTCAGCAACAGGTGGGGCCCAGCTGGGTCGAAGCCTACTGGGGCCAAGGTTATCCGAAAGGAAACTCGGGCCCCGGTATGAAGAGGCTAGAAGAAACGAGGTGGGTTTTTATTCAATAAGAGTCTGACACTATCTCCCGCTCCACCCAAGAGCGGGGGTTATGATAAGATGATTTTTGCACAATGTAAAAAAAAAATTTAGATCAAATTAGCTCTGAAACTTTGGATCTAATTAGATCTCAATAATAGGATTTTTTTTACATCTAATTAGATCTTTTTAGATATTTTTCAATTTTACTAAATTTACTCAGATCTAAGTAAATTGTAGTCAATTGTAGATCTCAGTTTATCTAAATAGTTTTTTACCCTTTGTAGTTTGTAGTGAAAAACAAATCACTATAGTATAAAAAAGGTACGAAAAGGTACGGTCTACACTGAGGTACAGTTGTGTGATGAATAGTACGGAAAACCGTACTTTTTGGTACGGTCTGGCAACGCGGAAGTTAAGTGCGTTGGGTTTGGTTGTGCCGACTTGTGCCGTGGTGTCCAAAGAGAATGTAAAGGTGGTGCCCACAGATTAACACAGATGAATAGATAGATGAATATTGATTGAGTTGAGAAGTTCCTTTCCTTCGCCATAATGTTGACAAAACTGAAAAACAGGGTTGGTATATTTTTAGCAATGAAGTTATTTAATATTAGGGAGATTGCCTGATATTTCGTTACTTTTAGCAATTGCCTTATAATTTTGTATTTTTTTTGGAAACTATTTTTGAATAAAGTAAACAACGCTGGGCTCCATTTGAATTGTCCTGCAATTCTTTCAAATACCGAAAATGCCACGCCACAATATGCCCTGTTTAAAAAAAAAATTATTATACCATTCTCTTCATTAATCTCCATAAAGTGGTGCGACTACCATTAAAATCGATTTCGTTTCACATTTACTGCAAAGGCAACTCTTTTCTTTTTCTCTTCATTTTTTCTGTAGACAGACAGGGAAGCCAACATTACGGCGAAGGAACTTCATTTAAAGCCTAGTTCGGAATACGCTAGTATTTTAGTCCAGTAGCGAGTAATTTAGTTAGCTGAACGTGTCTGAACACCAAAAATTAAATCGAGTAGTTTAGTAAGGAATTAAGTTGAGTCGATCTATTTTATTCAATTTTATGGGGCGAGTTAACGAGTAGCATCTCCCACCACGGTCCACGTGTTCGTGCTCACTGGCGCACCGGCTAAACAAGTCCAAACCTGTCAAATTAGTCGAGTTCATTACTTATGGATGCGAGACGCACAGGAACGTTAGTTGTGGCGACGCTTGGGGGAGGCCTGTGTCAAACAGTGGACGTATATCGGCTGAAATGATAATGCTGATGATGATTAGTTACCGCAAAAATGTCGTTTCGCTGGAGTGAAGACACAACTTTCAGACATTCTAAAACTATCGCAATTATTTTTTAGGATACATTAAAAAATAAAAGAAATATAATAAAACCCTACGCTAATTAAATTAAAACTACCTAAAATATGGCGTCATAAGTATTTTTTAAATATAAATAAACAAATCAATTTGTTGAAATCTTCCAATGCTAATTGTTAAGACCGGTACGAAACCATAAAACAACCAACATTTTTTCGAAAAATTGTTACGAGTTGCCGCATAACTCGATAGATGGCGTTGGCGTCGATTTAGATCTCGCAAGCGTTTTGTTACCGGCATTAGACTAAGGTCAATTGAATGTTTTGTTTTTGTGTGAGCTTTTCATGTGTGGTATTAATATATGCTATATGTACCGACTATAGTGCTATATTATTTACCCCTACATCGCTATAAACGGACCCTCGGAAGTATACATGGTCCTTCGAACCGGGTCGGTCGGGAGTGTTTTTGGTAATCTTCGGTGGTGGCACTGATTACCACCCTTCGCGTCAATACTGGACAGTGGGTCGCTGTTCAGAGCAGCCCCTTCAGCGGGCACCAGGTGAGGAGCCCAAGAGTTGGAGGTGGTACCGAGTGGAGCGCGAGCAGCCGGGTTGTGGAACGTGCGCAGCCAGCCAGGTGTGGAGCGTGGAAGCAGCCGTACTGGTGGCGACATTCGGAGGAACGACGGAAGGGAGGCCGTGGTCAAGCAGACGGCACCATCGAGCATCGTGTGGTGCAGTGCAGCACATCGCTTGGGTGGTGTAGTACAGCATTTGTGTCAGTGAGTGAAGTGGAAAAACTGTGAGTACATTTAATTACAACTTAGATCAGGAATTTATAATTAATACAAGATAAATTAATTGAAGATTAAGAAAGTGCAGTTAAATTTGAACTTTAGAAAATTAACTTTAGTTTAGGACTTGTGATTTATTGTGCAAAAAGTGGTTCAGACGGGGAATCCATGCCCGATTTTGAACTCAAGTAGCGTAAACACTTGTATTTTTTTGAGGTTTGAACATTATTTATTTTGTTTGTTGTTTAATTAAATTGTCAATTTTTTGTGTGTGATAAACATAAGTGTTCCAAAATGGAGTCTTTGTTCAATATACAGGAAGATGTAAAAGCTAAAATGCTCAAGGCAAAATCAAATTTTAAGAAATCTCCTAAAGAACGCATAAACATTGCATATTTAGAAACACGTCTAGAAAATTTGGAACAGTTATGGAACCTCTTTATGTCCACTCATAAAGAAATATTGAGCACTATAAAAAGGGCTGAATTGTTGAGCTCAAGTTACGTTAGAAATAGCCTGTACGATGAAGTTGAAGAATTCTATGTAGAATTTAAATGTGAATTAAAAGAAATTTTATTGAATATAAAAACTTCTTCTCTTCATTCAAGTGATTCATGCGCGGATTCAAAAACTTGTTGTCAGAAAGAAAAAAATGTTAGCCGTGTTAAGTTGCCCGAAATAAAAATACCCTCATTTTCAGGAAAGTATTCTGAGTGGCAAACGTTTAGGGATTTATTCATAGGTTTGGTGCACGATAACAAGTCTTTAGATGATGCACAACGATTCTTTTATTTAAAAGGGCATTTAACTGGGGAAGCTGAGCAATTGTTGCGAAATATTAATATTACTGCGGACAATTATAAAATAGCATGGTTAAAATTAGATAAAATGTATAATAATAAAAGATTTCTGGCAAATGGGATAATAAAAAGATTACTGTCGCAAAAACCTTTGTCCGTTGAATCAGCTTTCGAAATAAAGCGACTCATAACCACTACTTCAGAGTGTCTAGAGTCTATTAGGAATTTGGGTGTAGATGTCTCCTCCTGGGATCTTATTGTGATTCATATCATTAGTGGGAAGTTAGACAAAGAGACTAGGAAAGCTTGGGAACTTCAGGCAGCTTCAGACCCAAGTGATGAATTACCTACCTTTGAACATTTTTCAGAATATTTAAATAATCGTTTTAGAGGGTTAGAAAATTTTGATAATAAGGTAGATAACAAAGATAGACACCCACAGCCAAAGGTAACTCAATCTTTTCATGTTGCAAAAAAAGTAGTATCATGTACGTTTTGTTTAGCAGATCATAAGATTGCTTCATGCCCGAAATTTGGAAAGGAGTCTAACGATGCTCGTCGTAAGTTCGCTCAGGAAAATAATTTATGCTTTGTTTGTTTACACAATAACCATTCTGCAAAAAATTGCAAAAACACTCTCAGGTGCCAGGTGTGTAAACGCCGCCACCATTCGTTGTTGCACCCAACAGGTGTTTCTGGGTCTGTTATGGCTGTAGATGGTAATAGGGCTCACGAGGAAACCTCATCAACCGCAGTAAGGGAGGTGACGGAGGCTAGTAATACTAGAAAGGTGGAAGTAGCCGCGCAAGCGGAGGGGTCAAGCAAGCCACTCGTTTCATGTCTCTCGACAGGAAGTGGACAGGAAACCGTTTTATTGGCTACCGCTTTGATTAAAGCGGAGTCAAGGGATGGATCCTATCGAGTAGTGAGGGCTTTGCTAGACCAAGGATCGCAGGGTTCTTTCATTACTGAATCCACGGTCCAATTTTTGGGTTTAAATAAAACGCCATCACGGCAAACTGTGATTGGCGTAGGCGGGGACCAAAGTGCGATGGCTAAGGCCACCGTAGTTCTCAAGGTCAGTTCTAGAAGAGACCCAACAGTACAATTGGAAGTGAATGCTTTCGTCCTGAAGTCAGTCACGGCTCTTCTCCCAGCTACGAAGGTAGCTGAGGTTGAATGGGTGGACTTGACTAATGATGATTTGGCTGACCCTGAATACTTCAGGCCTAATAAAATTGATGTTTTATTAGGTGCTGAGGTTTACAGCCAAGTCATACAGGAGGGCATAAAGAGGAATACCGGTGGAACTCTTCTAGCGCAAGACACCTCATTGGGATGGATATTATCAGGCACTTTTGAAGTGGATCAGTCCAATTATCCCTCATACATTACCGTTATGCACTCAAGTCTTGACTCCGATGAAATGCTGAAAAGGTTTTGGGAGTTAGAAGCAGAACCATCTGGAAAGAAAATGCTAACGGAGGAAGAAAACAAATGCGAAACAGTATTTAAAGGTACAACGGAACGTGATACGAGCGGGCGATATATGGTAAGGCTACCGCTACGTTGTGATGACCCGGTCAATCAGGTTGGTGAGTCGAAAGGCATTGCTGAAAAGAGATTACAGTCATTAGAAGTTAAATTCAGAAAAAATATTAAATTCAAGGAAGATTATTCAAAGGTTATTCAGGAATACTTACAATTGAACCACATGGAGAAAGTTTCTGAGGATAATAAGAAAGATTATAAGGCGATTTACTTACCACATCACGCTGTCATCCGGGAAGATAAGGATACGACCAAGGTGCGTGTCGTATTCGATGCTTCCTGCAAGGGTTCTAATAAAAAGTCACTTAACGACAATTTGATGATTGGACCTACCTTGCAGGCAGAACTTCGTCATATTATTATGCGTTGGAGATCATATCGGATTTGTTTGGTGGCAGATATCATCAAAATGTATCGACAGGTTTTAGTGCACAGAAAAGATACAATATATCAACGCATACTCTGGAGGGACAGTCCTGAAATGGAAATAGAAGAGTACGAACTAATAACGGTTACGTTTGGTACGGCGTCAGCACCATACTTAGCAGTTCGAGCTCTACACCAAGTGGCTTATGACGAGTGTGAAGACAATCCGGAAATAAAGAAAATTATTCTGAATGACTTCTACATGGATGATTTGATGACGGGGGTAGAAAGCATAGAAAAGGGTCTTCGGGTCTTCAAGGAGATGAATCAAACTTTAAGTAAAGGTGGATTTAAGCTTCAGAAGTGGATGAGCAATAGTAAAGAATTACTAAATAATATAAGAGAAGAAAATGGAACTACGCATGAAGAATTAAGAATCAAAATGGATAACATTGCGAAGGTACTGGGACTTACCTGGAACTCGAACGAAGACTTCTTTCAGTACTCTGTGGAACTCCAATCCTTGACTGCACCTGTAACAAAAAGAAAAATAATTTCCGAGATTTCACGGCTCTTTGATCCTCTAGGGTGGTTGGCACCAAGTATTGTGTTAGCCAAAATATTTATACAAAAATTGTGGTTAGCGGGTTTAGAATGGGATCAAGAAATCCCAAAAAACTTAATAAAGGAATGGTTTACTTACCACAGTAGCTTAAGCTGTTTGGCTAATATTAAAATCCCAAGATGGGTGCAGCAGGAATCCAGCAACGTAATAGCGGAACTTCATGGGTTCTCAGATGCCTCCAAATTAGCGTATTCAGCAGTCGTCTATCTTAGAGTGGTAAATCACGAAGGAGTTATTCGTACTTCGTTGATCACTTCAAAGACGAAGGTAGCACCCATTAGACAAGTTTCTATTCCACGATTAGAACTTTGTGGTGCACATCTCCTTGCTAAGTTGTTGGTAGAAGTGGGCGAAGTGTTAAACATACCTAAAATCCATTGGCATGCGTGGACAGATAGCGAAGTAGTGCTAGCGTGGCTCAATAGTCACCCTAGTCGCTGGAAAACCTTCGTAGCAAATAGGGTTTCCGATATTCTGAACCTCTTAGACACGCACCACTGGTCTCATGTAGCATCGAAACAAAATCCTGCAGATTGTGCCTCTCGTGGTGTTTCCCCTGCTGATCTTGAATCCACGGTTATATGGTGGAATGGGCCAGACTATCTAAGACAGCAGGTGGTGGAGTACAAGAAGCCGAAACATCCCATCACACACTTGGAAGAAGTTAAAGTGCACACCACTACCTTTAACGAAGAATCCTTCTTAAAGTTTTCATCACTAAGCAGATTGGTTAGAGTAGTAGCTTACTGCAGAAGGTTTTTAAATTTAAGGAAGTCCGTACAAACGAAACGCAGTACAAAACATCTGTCTAACTTGGAACTTGAGGAAGCTTTAGAGATTTGTGTGAAGAAATCCCAGGAAGAGTTTTTAGACGCAATGGTCGCTTTAAAAAATAGTAAGATAGAAAAGAAAGGGAGGAATTTAAAATCTCTAAATGCTTTTATAGATTCAAAAGGAATTATAAGAGTTGGAGGACGACTTGAAATGGCCCAACTGAACTACGATCGGGTTCACCCCATGTTGATACCGAAAGAGTCTTTTCTGACAAGTCTTTTAATCGCTGATGCTCATGAAAAAACTATGCATGGTGGTCCGCAAGTTATGATAACATATTTGCGGTCCAAATACTGGATCATAGGAGTTAAACTGCTGGTTAAAAAGCATGTAAGGGGGTGTATAAAATGCATTCGATATGCATCCAAAGTGAGGTCACAATTAATGGGACAATTGCCATCGGCGCGTGTTACTCCCAACAAACCATTTCTGTGTAGCGGAGTGGATTACGCTGGACCTCTTAACATAAGGGTATCAAAGGGTCGAGGTAACAAATCCTACAAGGGCTATATCGCGCTGTTCATTTGCATGTCCACTAGAGCGGTGCATTTAGAAGCTGTCAGTGAACTGAGCACAAGAGGCTTTCTGGCTGCTTTTAAAAGATTTGTGGCAAGGCGCGGCCGTTGCGCTGTGTTACATAGTGACAATGGCACAAATTTCGTGGGAGCAGCACGCGAGTTACTTTACTTGTTTAACGAAGAGAAATCTACTCTTAACCCTGAACTAGCAGAATATCTCGCCAATAATGGCACTGAGTGGCAGTTTATTCCTCCTCATTCGCCGAACTTCGGAGGGCTATGGGAGGCAGGAATAAAGTCCACCAAGTACCACCTAAGAAGAGTTATAGGAAATTCCACGCTGACCTACGAAGAGATGGCGACCGTGTTGGCTCAAATTGAGGCATGCCTCAATTCCAGGCCATTATCTTATGTAGAAGATCAAAATAAGTGTACCATTTTAACGCCTGGCCATTTCCTGATCGGAGAGCCGCCCGTTTTACCACCAGATTCAAATTACGAAAGGTCGGAAAATGTTAGTAGCTTGAAACGATGGCAGCTCCATCAGCGGATGATGCAGGATTTTTGGCGGCGTTGGTCCAACGATTATCTGCACCAATTTTTACAACGGCATAAATGGGCCCATAAAAGTCCAGAACCATCTGTAGGGGATGTCGTTTTAATCAAGGAGGATAACTTACCTCCAGGCAAGTGGTTGATGGGTAAAATTGAACAAAAACATCCTGGACCTGACGGAATTACCCGAGTAGTCACCATACGCACGCAGGCGTCTGTTATTAAGAGACCGATCTCAAAGTTATGTGTATTGCCCATTTGCCAGTAAATTAATTAGGACTAACATTGTTGTTAAGTTAAGATTATATTTATGTAAAAAAAAAATTGTTAGTTAAGTTATATTTTACTATTGTATGAACAAAATCCATCCTACCACCAAGGACGTCAATATGTGGAGTATTAAGAGGAACTGATTGCTCAGGAGCTTGCTTGCTACACCATTGGCATGGTGGGCGGTGATTAAGGACATTTTTGTCAATATGTCCTTGGTGGGCGGTATGTTAAGACCGGTACGAAACCATAAAACAACCAACATTTTTTCGAAAAATTGTTACGAGTTGCCGCATAACTCGATAGATGGCGTTGGCGTCGATTTAGATCTCGCAAGCGTTTTGTTACCGGCATTAGACTAAGGTCAATTGAATGTTTTGTTTTTGTGTGAGCTTTTCATGTGTGGTATTAATATATGCTATATGTACCGACTATAGTGCTATATTATTTACCCCTACATCGCTATAAACGGACCCTCGGAAGTATACACTAATTTCCTTCAGAAAACTATTAGTAGCTCCTAGTTTATCCCTTCTATCGATCCATTTTTGTATAAATTTTATTAATCACACAAATTTCCTCATTTAGGTACCTCCTCTAAAATCGCCATTATGATTAACTTAATCAGTTTATTTACTTTATTGCGCTGTAGACTGTTCATCTTACAAAACAACACTAACTAAACTAATAAACTGTACTCGAACGAAGTGCGAAGGATTTTGAAGCAAAGTGAATTTTTAGCTACTAAATTACTCGCTACTAGACTAAAATACGAGCATTATGCGAAATAGGCTTGATTTAGCACGCGATTATCCGAGTCGACGTCGATAGCTCGCTATTACACCAGCCCAAAGATTTTATATATCCTACTAGAGGAGAGGATATATAAAATCTTTGCATCAGCCAGACTGAATAAAGTGCCTATTACACTACGCGTTATTCAAACTCGTTTTGTCTATTGTTCGACGTATCTAGACTATGGTTCGGCGTATCGTGTAGTGTAATAGGGGTTAGTTAGACTGTCTTTTTATGAATGAACAATAGTACGAGTCTGAATATCGCACGCGTTATTCACCGCAGTGTAATAAGCCCTTTACGCGTGCTTACTCATTCGCACGCAAGATGTCGACGTTGGCGCTTGTTATGTATGCACTAGCTTCTGACATTTTAATTTTATGTAGGTCTATAATATGAAACACAAATATTTGAATATTGGATTTTTGGATAGCACCTGCACTTTCGAAGCCCCAAAAGACTGCCGTAGTACTTATTGCAACCAGCTTGACTGATATTTTAAATTATTTAAGCTAGTTTTTGAACACGGCTTTGCCCGCGTACATAAAATATAGCAATTATGCGACTATAAAATAAAGCACATTAATAACGGTAAAAAAAAATTGCTATTGGACCAGTACTTTCATTCAGAGATTAGGTACCTCCTACAAACAAAAAAAAACAGGGCAAGTGCGAGTCGGACTCGTGCCCTGAGGGTTCCGTACAAAACCTATGTAAATAGTTCAATTCCGGAATGGAATGATGGAAGACTTTTTCGAATAGCTAAAAATAAATAAATGTGACTTAACGTTAATGTGACAAAACAGTTTTCAGATTTATTCCTATCCCTGTGCTATAAGACATTGCTTTATGCCAAAATTCAGGATTCTAGGTCAACGAGAAACAAATTTTATACGTTTTTTGCCACATACACAGAAGTATCTTTTTTCCGCGTTAACCTACAAGTTTAATTTTTTACAGCTTCATGAATCCACAGATCTGAGTATATGGTTTTATTTCATTTCGATACTCTACGCGTTCCCGAGATAAAGAGTCTTGACAGACAGACGGGCAGACAATAAAATGACCCTATAAGGGTTGGGCACGCCACGATTATGGCGGTAAGTCCCCTCTTTGAGGCGTGGTTGGAAAGACCTCACGGCGTCCTTACCTTCCGCATGACGCAGGTCCTCACCGGACATAGCAAGTTCGGGATCGGGACGGGTGTCGCCACTGTGCGCAACGCCCGGAGGACACGGTGGAACACACCGTCGAGGTGTGCCCTGCCTGGGCGGAGCATCGCCGTGCCCTCGTGGGGGCGATCGGCGGCGGAGACCTCTCGCGCCGGGCCCTGGTCGAGGCCATAGTCCGGAGCGAGGAGGAATGGCAGGCGGTCGCCTCCTTCTGCGAAGCAGTAATGCTTGCAAAGGAGGAGGCCGACCGCATCAGGCAACGGCGCCCTCGCCGCCGTCGCCGGGATTCTGATCCCGATTTCCGGCCACCGTAGACGCGGGCTCGCGGACGGCGAGCCATGGGTAGCTCGCTGTCCGATCGTCCGGCAATGGACCGAGTCCAAGACGTCGACGGCGCGCACTGTTCCCGCGCGCCTCAAGGAGTTGTCAGCAACAGGAGAGGCCCAGATGGGTCGAAGCCTACTGGGGACAGGGTTGTCCGAAAGGGAGCTCGTGCCCCGGTATGAAGGCTAGAAGGAACGGCGCGGGGTTTTTAGTCAGTAAGAGTCTGACACTATCTCCCGCTCCACCCAAGAGCGGGTTTTGTCAAAGATGATTTTCCCCGTCGACAAAAAAAGAAAACCCTATAAGGGTTCCGTTTTTTCTTTTCGACGTACGGAACCCTAAAAACAAACTTTACCTCTTTATAGTATTAGTGTAGACTTATTTATTTTTAAACGTCGCTAAAGTCGCTTTTTCATTGAAATTTTTGTATACTTAGAATAAAACTTAATCCCCAAAAAACTTACGTAACGCACGCACACGTCCGCTCTCTTCAGGCGCAGGCGCAGTCTGAACGTGAACGATCGGCGGTCTAACTCTTATAACACTAATCGCTAATTCAACTGTACGACAGTAAGCCTCGTCGAGCCCGATTTCCAGTCGATATTCCGAGTAAGACAGTCTTTTTCTTATTACACTCCGCGATACGTCAAACCATAAATAAAACGAGTCTAAATAACGTGTAGTGTTTTAGGCCCTTTTTTCCTATATTACTTTCTTAAAAGACTTAGTATCCAAGCTAAAATCATTGCCCAAAAAAAATCATGTCGCAATAATCGGCCGTTGCGTTCTGACTTGTGTCAAAACTAGTAAGCGATAATATCCAAAGATTTTATAATTATATCCTACTAGAGTAGATCCGACTAACGCGCGACGTCACAGTAATTACTCTTCTTCTTCTTCCTGTCCTTATTTCGTTTTATTTGGGGTTGGCGCAACATGTTTTTTTCTTCCATTCTGTCCTCTCATTATAGATGTAAATCAACCGGTTTAAAACGTTTTAAACCAAAATGTTGCGGTTTAAAACACATTCGAACGAGTTTTCAATCGTTTTAAATGGTTGAAAAATCGCCTACAAAAATATAACATTTGTTTTTTACATTTCGTTGGGATTATTTTTTTGGCATCTAACGTCATGTTAGTGCGCGTGTGTGTTAACGAGCTGACAACGTCGCCTCGCGAATGCGAGTCACGTTCATGAATGACGAAGTCAACGACTGTGTGTCAGTGTGTGAGTTTGGTTTTAAACAAGAATGAAATTGTGTACATATTATATCGTTTGAAAACACTGAGTTTTTAACTTATCAATAGTTTTTATAACTTATGTAGGTAATACCTAAGTACGTTTGGTCAGACGGACCAAGTAGAACAAGCGTAAGAAATTTATAAAGCAGATATAAATTTCATGTACTTTTCTAATAAAACCGCAAAAAAAAACGGAAAAATATGAAAGAACCGAAAACTTCATGTTTTATTTTTTCTAATGCGTCACAATAGAGAGGGGGAGGCCTATATCCAACAAGGGACAGCAGTCATTATAGCGCCTAAATAGCGATACGTGGGTGAGGCTCATGTCCAACAGTGGACAAAGGTCACTATAGCATGGGGAAGACTTATGTCCAACAGTAGGCACCGGTCATTATAGTGAGGTGGAGGCCTATGCCCAACAGTGGGCATCAGTCCTTATAGCGAGGAGGAGGTCTATGTTCAACAGTGGACATAGGTCAATAAAGCGTCTAAATTGCGACACTTCGGGAGGTTTACGTCCAACAGTAGGCACCGGTCATTATAGCAAGCTGGAGGCCTATATCCAACAGTGGACATCGGTCATTTTAGCAAGAGGGAGGCCTATATCCAACAGTGGACATCAGTCATCTTATCGAGGGGGGCCCTTTTTCCAAGCGGTCATAGGTCATTATAGCGAGGGGCACACTTATGTCCAGCAGTGGGCATTAGTCATAAAATGGCGACACTTGGGCACAGTATTAAATATTTGGGGGAAGCTTTTGTCCAACAGTGGGTACAGGTCATTATGGCGACACTTGGGGTAGGTCGTAACCACTGACCGAGTACTTTGTAATATTTTTTGTATTTCGCACTATACTATATTTTTCAATTTCAATTTCAAATTGTTTTTTTTTTTTAATTTTCAACGCTAAATAGAACAAAACCCGTTAAATAGATCAGTTTATCACACATTAAAAAAATCCATATACAGTAGTTTAGGTATATAAATTATATCCCTAACTCAGTCAAATCAAGAAAATGTAGTTACAATTAACCCTTCAGATACCGTCAATTAGAGACACAATAGTAAGACAATAGATGCGCGGCCACCGGTGGTCGCTTGGGGATTCATGAATTCATTCATGAATTAATTCATGAATCCCCAAGCCCAAGTTTGCCCAAGTTTGTCTTACTATTGTGTCTCTAATTGACGGTATCTGAAGGGTTAAGAAAAAAATGGTCATCAACATCAATCGTATTAAACCAAAAAAAATAGTTGGTCAGTGGGTCGTCTTAGGGGAAGTTTGTTATGTTTTTAAACCCTATTATACTCATTTCTCACTTTATCCATTCTCGTCACATTTCCGCTACGTGCAATCTTTTTTCATCCGTCTTTTTCACAGCTCAACATTCTGATGCATAGGTACAGTATGACAGGCCTTATCACGGTCTTGTAGATTGTACCCTTCAAAGTGAGGGACATCCATGGGTTACAAGTGGTTCCTGTGACCTGTCGCCACTTCATCCAACTTGCGTTGATTCGATTTGTTACGTTCCAGTTAGGTACGTGACTTTTTAATTTTGTTGGATTCGCAATAGGTATAATCGTTTTTGACGCAATTCGGAACGTAGGGCGCGTCATTTGACACTTGACAGATTCACAAAGCCTGATCGTCTCGACTCTCGCCTTACAGCTTAAAAAATAAAATGACATTGGGTAGGGCACGATCGCACCATAGTGAAAAAAACTAGAATAACGCTGTAGTTATAATACTCTTTACCTAAGATTCTAAGAACGGATCGAACAACACTAAAGTTTATTACAAAATAGCATTGCAAATTGAAGTATAATACATGACACCACTAATTACTGCTATTGCCACAGCATTACCTCCAGGCTTAGTTAATATTTTAAGTGTGTTATTTCTTCTTATCTATATGCTCGTACAACATACCAATGCATTGATAGCTCGCAATAAGTTTTATAATGAGTTTATGTGAAATGGTGTCAAGTAAGTTATAGTAAAATGTTTAAGAAGCTAAAGGATAAGTTGGCTGAGGAGGTGAAGTCATCGCCTCAAAGGATTCAGCAATTTGCACAAGCTGCCCAGGTGATTATTATTTATCGTAAACAATCAATAACATACCAGTGTCCTTATGGCTTACACCTACCTACATAGTACTTGCCTCATATTAACTATTATGTATATGTAATGTTCCCTAACCATATTGGGTTCTTTGATTTTGTTAACTTTCACTTGTCCTAATTTAAGGTGTATTTAGATTGAATACAATATAATATAGTGCTGTATGCTGTATATTTTCAGGCTGCTGTCACATCTGCTTCCAGTAGTATAACTGATATCACAAATAGTGACCTATTCTCTATTGGAGATAATGGTGAGCAAACAATATTCTTATCAAATTGAACTTATGTAGACAAATAAAAACAATAGTTAGAATTAATATAATAAAAAGTTTGATGATTTATTTTAATTTTTTAGATGGCCAGCAACCTCAGTCTGAAAAGGCTCAGTCATCGTCACAAATCAGTAAACAGAATACATTCCAAGATGTTGCTCTTGTCCAGCCCTCACACACCAATGATTCTCTAGACTACATGTCTTCGCATGATATACTTGTAAGTTAATGTATTCAATGTAAATTTTCCTTTCCAATTCATTCATTTGTTATT
Source organism: Mythimna lalbum (assembly GCA_949319445.1). Taxonomy (NCBI): domain Eukaryota; kingdom Metazoa; phylum Arthropoda; class Insecta; order Lepidoptera; family Noctuidae; genus Mythimna; species Mythimna lalbum. The sequence continues at coordinate 13,422,551 of OX439346.1, read as the reverse complement.
TAGAAACTATAGCCCCATCCAAAGGAAGTACTTATATTGTACTTAATATGATTAGTAATCTAATCAACAACTTAATTGTTCTTCATTCTTTAATATACATAAAACTATTATTAAACAAACTATTATTAATCAAGCACTAATTTAAGGCTTTATAAAATACAAATTCAGTGTTATTTTATGTTAATTGATTCAAGGTCCCTGGAGTTGGGTTGTTTGATAATAATTGAAATACTAAATATGCTTAGTATACTGATGAGTAGGACTTGCGAGTCTGGTAGGTACTAGGCATGAACAAAAGGAGGTGGCTTGTGGGCACACAAACAAATATGTTCTCAGCACTGAAAATGTTATTTTTATGTAAAGCTAGCTAATAAGTGATTTATATTCCCTTAGAATGTATGGTATGTATGGCGGGTATGTATGGTACGTTGTAGGACAAATGCCGGGGTACGGGTGCCTCTCCGCTAACTAGTGGCAACATATAACTCACTTTTTATAGACTGAGATATTTTTGCGCTTTCTCAACCTAAATTTAGAAGAATGGCTTGTCATCTGCTGACTCACCACCCTTAAAATGGAATCATATGTATTTGCTTCTCTTATAATATTGTAAGATTATATATTCCTATATATTACTCCCTATTTCACATATTATTCCGTAGACAATGGTGTGGGTTATGCTTTTTTTACTTCTCTGATAAAACTACTGTATATTGATTCTGTATTGTATAACTGTTTTTTGTCCCAAATAAATAAAATAAAAATAAAGTATGCATCTGTGATGAAAATATTTTATATTATCCTTATTTTATAATACACAGAATCAAATACATAAAAATGCAACACCTAGATGTTTGTATTGTCGCTTGAAAGATATTTCTTTTATCTTTCAAAATGTCTACCCAATATATTAAATTGAAGAAAGATCATTAAATCTGCACACATTTAATCATTGCAAATGTACCATTTTCATTGATTATTATTTATTTATCACATATTGTTGTTTATTTTTCCTTACTTGTTTGATTCTAATTTTAGTAAGCAACTTACCAAAAACAACTATTTCATGAAATGGTCAATTCTAAGATCTGGCCACAACACTGATATATGGTGCAGTGGTGCTCTTCTTTTTGATCTTTGGAATGTTGTCTTAGGTTGGGTTGATTAGCAAGTCAGCTACTTCATCATAAACTGTCTTGACAGATAATAATAATAAATAATATATTTCATTTATTCTTTATTACATAAATAAAATATAATATAATTTAATATTTTTAAATATTCAATATATATATATATAAAGAATAGTAGCCCACCGGCATCGGAAACAGGGTCCAAGCTACCGGTGGTCAGGGCTCCTGAGAGAGGAATCTTTTAACAATGCGCACCATATCCGTACTGCTTTCTGGATCAGGCCTTTGATCCAGATGCCTAACGAGAACCTCCTCTAATGTTGTTCCAGGCTCTTGGCTATTAAGCCATTGGCCATTACGACTATCGGAACAATGATTGCTCTATCCACTTCCCACATGTCGACAACCTCGCGAGCTAAGTCAAGATACCTAGTTTGCTTATCTTTCCCAGCTTTCACGAGGTTCTCGTCATGAGGGACCGCTATATCAACAATCATTGTGCGACGCTCTAGTCGATCTATCACCACTATGTCAGGCTTATTGGCAACAATAGTCCTGTCAGTGATGATAGATCGATCCCAATATAACGTGATATTGCCATTGTCGAGAACTGGGTCGGGCACATACTTATAGTACGGTACTTCTGATTCCACAAGATTGTATTTAAGAGCAAGTTGGTGATGGATAATCTTGGCTACGAGGTTGTGTCTATACAAATAGTCTCCGTTAGCTAGATGAGAACACCCAGAAATAATGTGTCGGATTGATTCCCCAGGCCGGTGGCATGCCCGACAGATGTCAACCGTACCGTCCTTCACAATGTATTTCCGGTAGTTGTTCGTCATCATAACTTTGTCCATAATCGCAAAGACAAAACCATCGGTTTCCCCGAAGAGGTCACCGAAACGCAGCCAAGATACGGACGCCAACAGATCTACATCGGGCCCATGTAAGGCTCGTTATAAGCGCACATGAAGCTCCTTACTCTTCCATACTTCCCTGCGGTCATTAGTATCCAGTACTATAGATTTGCGCCAGTTCTCGTTAGCCAAGGAGAGCGGGGTGAGGCCTTTGTCCACTGCTAAATAATATATTATTATTGTCTTGACAGGTACTTCAAACTTGATGTGAACTAAAATACCTATACAGAAAGCCTAAAACAGCTTAACCCACAAGATTTGACCGAGCTGGACGTATCTTAAAATCAATTGATGTGAATACCCCAGTGAGTGCATACCTAGCACGACCAATTTTTGTTTCAATACACATTAAATGTCAATAAATGGAGAAATTGTACCAGAAAAGAGAAAACGAAATTACATTTGTGTAGCTGTACTAGTTTTTTTCTTAAACATAACCCAGCCAATAAATGTGAATAAAATCATGTTTTGCTTATCAGTGTTACGAAGATCCTATCGCACCAGCTGTATAGAAACGTAACCTTAGATAAATCAATAGATAAGACGAGAGTACTCAAATTAGGGCCTGTGCACACCACGTTTTTTGATCGCGCTGTTGACGCGCGTTTGTAATGAGATAGACGCGCTACGCTCGCAAGTCAGACGCAGCCTGTAGACCTTTAATAGGACAACAGAGCGCCGTCGACGCACATTTCTAAAAAGCGCGTCAACGGCGTGTTAAAAAGGGTATTGTGCACAGGCCCGCAAAAAAAGCATCCACAAAAAAAAGCTGAAGCGCGCGACAGCTTGTGGCCAGGCGTGCAGTAGCATAATGGACTCTGACGAAGAAGGATTAAATGCGCGAATGGCATGGCATTTTGGCCGCCACAAAAAAAAGCTAGAAGCGGCTTCAAGCTTTTTTTTTGTGGCGATGTGTATATGTTAACGGAATGTATGTAATCCGTCATTGTATAAAATTCCTAGGAAATGTGTACAATTCCTAAAATTCATAGGATAAAATATTTTTTAATTAACACTTTTCCTAGAAAATATATACATTTACTAAACTGTAATAGGAAATGTTTATCAGTAGTCATCTCCGATCGGTATGTTCATACCATTTAAACTTTATCTGTAAGTACCTAACTTTTTCTTTACTTTGGGCCATACATCGAAGCAAAGGCTCAACTGGCTGCAAAAAATCTGGGAATTCTCGCAAAGGTTAGACAGTACTTTACGCCGAAACAGCTGCTCAATCTTTATCAAGCGGAAGTTCGATCGTGCGTATTGCTCTCATTTTTGGGACAGATCTGCCCGATAGCTTGATGCACTTGAGACAATTGAGAGGCGAGTCAGAAGGATAATTGGCGATGATACATTCGTCGAGTCGAGGCTTCAAACTCTTGAGCATCGACGTCGAGTTGCTAGCCTGTTGGTTTTCTACCGGTTGCATTTCGGGGAGTGTGCGTCGGAATTGCATAACCTAATTCCGCCTAGCCAGTTCCATCATCGGACTAACAGACGTACGGCGATGCGTTACCTGTACATGGTGAACGTCCCACCTACACGTATAAAACGTTTTGGGAATTCATTCATTATGCGTGCAGCTAAGGAGTGGAATTCCTTGCCCGAGTCTGATAGCTACAACCCGAGATTCTTTAAGTCGAGAGTGAATAGGTTTCTTTTAGGTAAGCGCGTTCTATTGTCGACCGCATCGTCGCTTTCCATCAGGTGTGAGATGGCGGTCAAGCGCGAACCCATCAACAATAAAAAAAAAGCTAAACAAGTTCAAGTTTGAACGATAAATATTCAAACAAGATTATTTGTTATCTGACAAGTCCCTCTTATTTAATAATCGTTATGATTCTCACTTAATCGTTTTTTATTTATTCATCGGTACTTAGATTTTATTTTCATACATTTCCTTCTATCATATAGGAATTGTATAGAGTTCTTAGGCAATGCATACAATTCCTAGGAAATGTGTGGATTAAAAAATAATTATGAAACTATTTAAGACATTTCCTACATAGACTCAGAATTGTATACATTTCCTAGTAATTGTATCTATACAATTCCTAGGTTTCACAAATTTCCGGTAACATATGGATAAGAAACACTTTTTTCGTTTGTTTTTTTATTATTATTGATAGGCTTGCGTTTGACCACCATCTCACCTCACCATCATATCTCTTGATCCATCTCTCTTGATATGCTATGAAAGCGTGTTATTTTTTTTTTAACTAGGTATATTTAACTTTCACTTTTAGTGAATAGCGACCGAATGTGATAAAAATATTATGGGGATAAATATTAAGTGAAAAAGCAGGTCGATAGTACAACATGCGCAGATTACGCATAATTAATTAATGGTTTTGAAATCAAGCTCTAAATTCCAATATCCCAATTTTTCTACCCTTTCAAAAAGATATTGTCTAGTTGAACAGACTTAAGCCTATGATTACACCAATTTTACATCACAATATCGACAAGAAATTAATTTTCAATAAATTTAAGCTGTCACTGAACTTCGGTTCAGAGGTGTTGGTTTTTGTATTTTAGCGAAGGTTCATTACTATAATAAATAAATAAATAAATATAATGAAAAAGAAAGAAAGAAAGCGAAGGTTCACCCCTACTTTCGAATCGAATCGCACTGCAGTGCTTTTAACCTGTGTTTGTACTATTTTTAAATAACTAAAATGGTTTTTTTATATTTGATTTTCAGGACAATCAAAGACAACGACGACTATCAAATAGCTCATTTGCAAGTGATGTATCTTTTAGATTACCAAGCTATGAGACCCCTTCCATGTATCATTTACAGGTGAGGTTTAATTACTTTTAATGAGTAGGTATTCTCTAAAAGTCTTATACGAAATATATAAATTCGGAATCTAGAAATCCTGATGATACATAAAATCTTTTTTCAGTCTGATATGGAGGTCTCGGCGAGTGAGGCTGAAGAGCGAGTTTTTTCTAGTGGTAATGTAAGTCTTGATCGCGTTACGAAGGAGCAGCTATTTGCAGCATATCGGCGCACGCAAGAACGATACAAAAAGTACAGAACGCAGTATGGCGATCTAGCTCGTCATTATAAATTGCTAGAAAGAGAAAATGCTAAAGCAAGAGTAAGTATCCGCATTTTTCTCCTTTCTTATCTCTTTTTAGGTCACAAATATCATAGCTAATTCTAATTTAATGTGTTTTCAGAGTGTTCTAGTTGAAACCCAAGATAAAGCTTTAAGAAGAATATCGGAGCTTCGTGAACAATGTGCTTTGGAACAAAGTGCAAAGGTACAGATGAGAACATTTACTACAGAAGCCAACTTTCACACAGAATACATTTGATGCCTAATTCGAATTTGATCGTTTATCTTTTCATCAGTAGGTACCTGCTGTAGTAGGGTCCTGATGCCAAGACGATTTGTTTTACGCTTCGACCGCGGTCAAAGTCATGTCTTCTAAATAAATTTTTGAAATATAGACATCATTGTTAATTTGAGAAGTACTGCCCCAATTTCTAAAATTTCTTTGTCGATCAAGAGTTACACTACACCATGTTAGTTAAAATCATTATTTGTCTCCCTTTCGTACATTATTATTAATCATCAATGTTATTTTTAGATCATATGATACGGTTGTGATTGAATTTGGAGTGTTTTGTCTATTTTTTACAGGCCCACCTTGAAAAAGCCCTGCGAATTGAAATTGAAGAAAAGGGTATGAAAATAGAGGCACTTAATACTAAAGTGCAATTATTACAAAGTAATTCAAACATTTCTAGTAGTAATGATGTCAATGAGAACAAACATTCGTCAAATGAAGGAGATGGGGATGTACAGCTAATAAATTTATCTAATGATAATGAGGGAAATCAGATAAATGAAGAATCTTCAGCAGCAGAAATACTAATTCTGAATAATAAGATAGAAAAAATGGAACAGTTACTCAACAAGTACAAAGAGTCATTAAAGTCAAGTAAAGAAAAGAATTCCCAAATCAATACTGAGATGCAAATTTTGACAAATGATCTTGAAAATAAAAACAAAGAAATCGAACAATTGAAACTTACTGCTGAACAGTTGACAGAATCAAAGCAAAAAATTCAAGAATTAAATAATATTAATGAAGAACTACAGAATAAAGTTAACGTTTATGAGTTCAATAAAACGAGGGAACTTTCAACACTAGAACTTGATTATCAGAAAGCTCAAGAAGAAATATCAGAATTACTTGGCAAAATTGAAATATTTAGTAAGAAAGAAGAAGAATACGCTATTTCTTTAGCTGAAAATAAATTAAGCATCCACAAAGAATTGGAAAGTAAAGAAGCAGAAATAAAATCGCTTAAAGATCACCTGGAAGCAAGTAAGAAAGAAATACAGTCACTGAATATAGTTGTAAATGATTATAAAAATAATGTGTCATTATTAGAAGCAGAACGGTCTAAGCTTAGTCATGATAGCTCTGAACTAACCTCAACAAAATCTAAAATATTAGAGTTGGAGACCCAAATAGAAGAACTATCTAAAAAATGTCAAACTTTAGAGCAAATAAAAACAAAGGCTGACGAAGGCTATAAATGTCTACAGTTGCAAATGAAGCAAGAAACCGCAGAAAAGTTAGCTATGATTGACAGGAATACGTATTTAGAAAACAGAAATTCACAATTAAGTGAAGAAAACGCCAAGAAAAGTGCCCAGATAGGGCAATTGGAAAGTGAACTACAGAAGAAAGAAAAATATCTAAAAGATCAAGCTTTACAAGAGTCAAAGAAAGACGAACTTCATGACGAATTAATAATATGGAAGGATAAATATGCAAAATTAGAATCAGAAATACAAGAAGAAAGAGATGAACTAATTAAATTGCAATCAGAAATTGAAAAACTATTAGCAAACCATGAGTTACTGCAAAATCAAAATATTGAGTTTCGTAAAGTTGTTAGTGATTTGAAATCGGAAAATACCATAATGCATGAAAAAATCGTTCGAAATAATAAAATGAAAGCCAATTGTTTGAGAATTGCAAATGAAGTTATAGACATGAAGAAACTCATTTCCTTAATTTCAACCGAAGCAAAGTCCTTGCAAACAATTAATAACGAAGCATTTATCGCTCTCACTAAGGAAATAAATTATGCATTAAAAAATATTTCTTACAGTGAATCTAATCTAAATACCATAAAAATAAATGAATTGAAATTGGAAAATACTGCATTGCAAAAAGAATTAAAATCAGAGGTTGAAAAATATGAAGCACTGACCACAGAAATAAATGTTTTAAGGGACGAAAATAATAATTTGAAATCATCTATAAGCACATTTGAATTAGAGAAAAGTGTTATAGATGAAGAAGTTAAAAATATAACCGTTCGCTATGAAACGGTAGTAAATGAATTGAAATTGATTAAAGAGGAAAATGAAAACTTACTTTATAAGATTAAAGAATATGAGAACAATTTCCAAAATCTACAAATAGCAATGGAATTTGAACAAAAGAACCGTTTAGAATCTAATGAAAAACTAAAGTCGTTAGAAAACGAGAAACAAACATTAACGGAAAAACTTGAATGCTTGGTAATCGAAAACCAAAATACAATCAAAGATTTGGATACGTTTAGGGAATTGCATAATAACAGTTTGGTCGAATTTGATGCCATGAAAAACGAAAATAACAAATTAATAGCTGAAACAAAAGAACTGCATAAAAAAATTACTTGCTTTGATAAATTACAGGAGGACAACAAAAATTTAACAACCGAAAATATATCTTTGAAGAGTCAAGCCGAAAGCATTGCCGACAGCTATAAAATATTGGAAACTGAAATAAATGACTTACGAGAATCGCATGCCGTAATTGAATCAGAAAAAAATCATTTGAACGATGTCATTGAACAATTGGAAAATAGTTCGATTAAAAACTCTCAGAATAATGAAAGCCAAACAGACAATATTTTAGCACAATCAGCATCTGAAGAAAACGAAATTTGTAAAGCAAAAGCAATTGACTCAGAACTACAGCAAAGCATTGATATGGAACTTCCAAACCAATACAAATTATTAAAAGCTGATTATGAAACATTGAAAGAAGAAAACCGACGTTTCAAGTCTGATATTGAAGGTCTACAAACCTATTTAACAAAAATATCAAAAGAAAACAGTGTATTAAATGACAAGCTCAGAGAGCTAATAGCGACAAGTGAACATTCTTCTGATAACAGTGATATTTCACGTGAGTTAGCAGAAATGAAAAAAGAAGTTCAGTTGAGAAAAGAGAAAGTTGATGATCTTTTAAGAGAAAATATGTTATTGGTTGAGGAAAATTTGGAGCTCAAAGATCAATTGCAGTCTCAAAATTACCCCAAACCGGAAATAAATGCAACACATGAGAATGATAAGGATTTAAATGTGATTCGGGAAAAGTACCAAAACATGTTGCAAGTAAACAGTTCATTAGAAAAACGATTGGATGATTACGAGCAAATAAACAAATCAGTAAATGAAAATATGTTACAAATGCAAGAAAAGAACGAGAAATTAAAATTGTCTAATGAGAAACTTGAAAGGCGACTTGATGAGGCTCTCGTTAGTCTAAGACATTTGCATGCATTGCAAGAAAACACTGAGCTTGAATATTTGCGAAACATACTTTACGAGTATCTCACAGGCTCGGGAACACATTCCGTTACGTTAGCTAAAGTGCTATCAGCCATAGTCAAGTTTGACGACATGCAAACAAAATTGGTTTTGCAGAAAGAAAAAGAAAGACAAGGATTCGTAAGTATATTGTTATAATTTACAATATTCTAAAAGTAATTAAGTTGGTCCAAGAATCAATAACAACAAAACATGCCATGTATGATTATTGTGTGGCTCAGAATGATGAGTGTATCGTAGCAATGAAGAGGAAGTCTTATTATGGATACTATATAATTGTTTACCAGAATAATTACTACCATTTGTTTCATAAGAATAGAATAGCATTTATTCGGAGCAAGCAACACAATATACCACAACATAAAATAATAACATAAGTATAGTTTTATTATCTCGTATTGAAAAATTTACTCGTTTGACAGGATCAAATTGAGTAAAAATCGGTCATCATCATCTCATCATCTTCCTGCCCTTGTACCGTTTTATTTGGGGTCGGCACAACACGTTTTTTTCTTCCATTCTGTCCTGTCGCTCGTCACGCTATCACTAACTCCCTTTTCATTCATATCACTTCTCACACAATCCATCCATCTTTTCTTTGGCCTCCCTCTCCCTCTCCATCCATCCACATGTAAATTCATAACTCTTTTAGCAACATGCGTTTCATCTCTCCTTTTTACATGACCATACCAAGACAAACGATTCCCTTTCAACTTTTCAGTCACCGGCGCCACTTTCAAACTTCCCCTAATATACTCATTTCTCACTTTATCCATTCTCGTCACACCACACATCCATCTTAACATTCTCATCTCCGCTACATGCAATCTTTTTTCATCCGTCTTTTTCACAGCCCAACATTCTGATCCATACAGTACAACAGGCCTTATCACGGACTTGTAGATTTTACCCTTCAACTTGAGGGGCATCCGTGGGTCACAAGTAGTTCCTGTGACCTGTCGCCATTTCATCCATCCTGCGTTGATCCGATGTGTTACGTCCCGGTCTACCTCACCATCGCCTTGGACAAGCGACCCGAGGTACCGAAAGTCGGAACAGATCGGTATGGGCGTCCCGGCGAGAGCTAAAGGCACTGGAGTGGAGAGACCGCCGAAATCGCAGAACAAGTACTCCGTTTTGGTTCTACTCAATTTCAGGCCAACACTTTCCAGTCTGTGCCACCACACTTCCAATCTGTTCTGGACCTCTAGGCCACTCTCGGCAATCAGCACAATGTCATCGGCAAACAACATACACCAGGGAGCCTCTTCCTGAATGTCCGACGTCAGAGCATCCATTATCAGGAAGAGGTAAGGGCTGAGGGCCGACCCTTGGTGTAAGCCGACAGCCACTTTGAAGCTGTCAGTAGTGCCCACTGTAGACCGGACTGGGGTACTGCATCGACTGTACATAGCTCGGATCAACTGCACATACTTCCCAGGCACACCTTTCTCCTTAAGGGCCCACCACAGAACCTCACGAGGTACCCGGTCGTATGCCTTTTCGAGGTCAACGAATATCATGTGCAAGTTTTTATGTGCACCTCTGTATTTTTCGCACAGCTGGCGTATAGCAAAAATGGCATCCGTTGTACCCCGACAAAACCGAATTGGTTCTGTGAAATTTCACTCTCTTCTCTCAGACGCCTTTCAATAACTTTCTCCCAAGCTTTCATAGTATGTGACATTAGCTTTATTCCTCTATAATTGTTGCACTCAAGCACATCACCTTTGTTTTTAAAAATGGGCACCAAGGAAGGAGGTTACACCACTCATCAGGTATGGCTTCTTCCTGCAACAACTTATTGAAGAATAAATAAACCACATCCATCCATCCACTCGCAATAACTTCCACACTTCAACTGGTATTCCGTCTGGACCAATGGCTTTACCATTCTTCATTCCATTTACTGCTATCCTAACTTCATCCATACTAACCATTCTCACTAATCCCACATTCACTGGTTTATTCTCTAACATACTACTCCAATTATTTTCCTCATTCATCAGTTTTTCTAAATAGTCCTTCCACCTCTTTTTGATTTTTTCATCATCCGATATAACCATCCAGTTTCATCTCTTATACATTTTACCTGGCAAACATCTCTAGTCTTTCTTTCTCTTATTCTAGTAAGCCGGTATAGTTCTTTTTGCCCTGTAGGACTGTCCAGTGTGTCATGTAATTTATCCTGGGCTTTTGGCTTTGCTATTGCCACGGCTTTCTTCGCTTCCTTCTTAAAAATGTCATACTCACTCTTTTTTTCAGCTTTTAAACTAGCGCTTTCAGGCTCTACACGCTGCCATTCCTTGAATTTTCTCTTCTTTTCTTTCAATACATTCTGAACTTCTGTTGACCACCACCATGTATCCCTATCTATTATATTATTGTTATATTGTTGTTATCTATTTATTATTATTTTATTATTGAATTATTCACTTTATTATTATAATTATTATTTAAAAAATTACATTCCTTTCGTCTAAAACATTCAGTTCTGCAGCAATACACCCCATTCTGACACACACGATAAATTGTAAAAAAAAAATCCTTTAAATATACTTACTATCACAATTTTTTATTACTAAACGATAACCTGCCTTTTTTACATAGGCCAAATGACTCCTCTCGCTCTGGGTGGACTGAGATGAGAGGGAGTGTTAGGGCCGAGTCACACCGGAATTGCAGCGACGACGCGGCGAGCACTTTCAGCATGAAATAATTTGAAACTTTATGTACTTACATAACTATATAAAAGACCAGTATCGCTTGAAATGGTCGCGGGGCCTCGCGCCACGCACGTCCTGTCAGTAGCTCTAGCACAAAATATATAGGTACAGAAGTCAACCTACATACAAAGCGTGCTTGAGCAACGCACACATAGACACCGCTCACGGACACGATAACTCTGTAGTCTCTGCCTACTCGTCGAACAGTTCCGGCTCAAACGTTCACGCTTCCATCGTAGGTATAAACAGTGAAATGCATACATAAAATTGTCTTCTGTACCTATCTATTTTGTGGCACTAGCCTGGCCGGACGCTGCCATTCCGGTATGACTCGGCCCTTAGACTTTTATTAATTAAAACCCACCTGTAATTATACTAAAAACGTACCTGTGTTTCTCATAGCAAAAATGTATGAACCATTATGTATTTGTTTCAGTTGCGACAACTTGGCATTATATGATATCGAATGCAACCAGGAGAAACTTTGTTACCTGTTTCAACGGTTAATTATATTGTTTCTTTAGGAAAATAATCATAATGTAAATTTTATAGCTGTTCATAGTTTTCTTATTTGTAAATTATTGTTATTTTAATAAATTATGATATGTATATTGAATGAATTAAATGTTTTTAAACTGACCTAACTACTTGTTTTGATATGCCTAATCTATAATATAAAAATGAATCGCAAAATGTGTTGGTAAGCGCATAACTCAACAACGCCTGGACCGATTTCACTCATTCTTTTTTTGTTGTGAGGAAAAGGTTCTTATGGAAAAAAAATAGGGTAGAGTAAGGTACAGTAGGGTAGAATAGGGTAGGGTAGAGTTGGGTATAGTAGGGTTGAGTAGGGAAGAGAGGGAGCAAAGCCGCGCGGGCAAAAGCTAGTATTAATAATATAACAGTCTGATCAGCACACTAAGCGACACGGGGACACTGAAAATGTCGAAGGTATGCCGCGCGGCATACCCCGAGATTAGACTTGCTCGCAATGCAACACGCTAGCCGCGAGACACTGCCTGTTACAGCACTTCAATACAAAAAAATAATAAATAAAAGAGTCTGATTCTCGCACCGAGAGTTCCGTACAAACTTACATACAAAAATAATTTCAGAATTCGTTTTTTCTAGATTGTAAATCATCCTTAAAATCCACTCCTATTTGCCTTTGTTCCAGGGCTCCAGGATTTTCTTTCGCACAATCAATGGCCCCAGTAGGCTTCGACCCTGCTGGTCGGTTTTGCTGACATCTTGAGGACTCCGACTCGATCCGGACGGTCGGAAGCAAGCTGCCCGATGCTCGCCGTCCGGACGTTGTGTTCCTGGTTTTGTACCTACCTTCGTTTTTTTTAACCGACTTCAAAATAGGAGGAGGTTCTCTATTAGGTTTTGTTTTGGGTTTATTGTTCGTCACCTCGGAACTCCGTTATTTATGAACCTATTTTTATGCAAAATGCTTCCAGACTGGTCCCTCTTTTTTTTTGATCCAGTTCTTTTTTTAGCCATAAGGAATTGAGGGAATTACTCGTCAAATAATAGAAACACATTGTGATTTTGATATTTTCATCGTGAATTTCTTGTGCGAGGTATCCGAAGATTGCAGGTTCGAGTCCCGGTCACGGTCGCCATGTAATGATTGGCGACAGGATAGACTTGAATCCAATGAATGCAACAGCACGACTGCAACTGCAGGTTTATTGGGATGACATACAATTATATATATGCGATTACAATAGTTTTAAAAGTACCTACTTAGGTGTACTAACACTACACGAGCACTACAGTCAGCAAGCTTTGCGTTCCAGGGCCACGGTCAGTTTGGGAACGTTCCCGCTGTTAAATAGAGAAAACTAACCTGTGATACGCCGCCGTGTCATTTTGAACCCAGTTGAGCGAATGCGATATAAGCTAATTTTTAACCGACTTCGAAAAGGAGGAGGTTCTATGTTCGGCTGAATGTATGCTCTCTCTAATTGTATGTATGTTCACCGATATTTCGGTCAATTGTGGACTGATTTTGAAAAAAAAATTTTATTGATAGGTTATGCTTCCAAGTTGGTCCCATAGAAATATTGTTATGATCTGATCATGAACTTCGAAAATATGGAACAGAACTCCTCATAGAATCATAGCAGAATTGTCGTAACAAGTAAAATTGCTTTGTTTATACGTGTAGTCGATGACTGACTGAAAGAAAAGGGGGAGGGGATGTATCGAACTGATCTGGTGATAAAGCCGGAACGTAAATTCATGTAATATACACTAATCGTATTTGGGATTATTAGAATCGTTTCGAGATGCACTCTGGCTATAAGGTAATTTATGTTTAGCTGAAGGGTAGGTACTTTTTAGTGGTGCTACCATAACTAAAAAGTGAAAAATAAAAAAACTTTTTACAAAAAAAAATTAAACCAACTTCAAAAAGTACAAAATAACTTTAATTTCGGAAGTCGGTGTTAAATAACGAAGAGACAAGATTAGGTATCTATTATAGAACGACTCGACTTCCGCAATTAACCCTTCAGATACCGTCAATTAGAGACACAATAATAAGACAATAGATGCGCGGCCACCGGGTGTCGCTTGGGGATTCATGAATTAAAGTTATTTTGTACTTTTTGAAGTTGGTTTATTTTTTTTTTTGTAAAAAGTTTTTTATTTAGAATAATAATGGCTTAAATATTAGTTTTATTTATCGGGACATTTAGCGTCCTGATGTGATCGATACAAATCGAGACGCGTCTCCAGACCCCTAAAAATCGGAATGCCCCACGAAAATCGGGACGCCTTGCAAGACTAGTTGCAACAGTTGCAGTTTCGTTTGCGAATTTATGAAAGAACTAGCTTCTGCCAGCGGCTTCGCCCGCGGGGCAGGTTACTCTATTCAAACTACACAACATCATAAAAGAAAATCCTGTGCAAAATTTCAAAACTGCTGAGACTAGTCCCAGCAGTTTTGGCTGTGTGTTGATATGTCAGTCAGTCAGTTTCTCCTTTTATATAGAGGCCTCGGTCATGCGGTTTCGCCCACATTGAAGTTAGGCCACGCTACGCCTCTGTCAAGGAATCTAAGTAATGAAAGCAGCCACTGAACATCGCCCGAAAAATCCCGCCAAAAGCCTTCTGAAGAGCATTAAAAAACATGGTTTTAAAACAAATATGACCTTGTAGTCTGTTGACTATGTTACTATATTGTAATAATCATAGTTATATAATTTTAAAATAAAACTGCTAATTTTACCTTATGCATTAATAATTTAATTTTGTAAATTATATACAGCATGATTGTACCTGAGTGTTAATATGTAAAATCAAGGTTTACAAATAGATTGAACAATTTTTACTAAAACTCAAGAAATTACGAATTAAGGACCAGGTACCAGAAGTATTTACAATTGAACCTCCACTCTACAAAAATAAAATCACAATTGCTTGCCAGGTCCACAACAAACAAGCATGTATAGTTGAAATCGTCATTAGTGCAATTGATCATTTAATGAGTTGTATTGCTGATTACTTTGATATCATACCTACACATTTTTAGTCTCAAAATAACTTTATCACACTAATATTGAAAGCTTGTGAGTCTTGGTATGTGTATATTTCTTACTTTATACTCGAATGGCTGAACAGATCTAGATGAAATTTAGCACACAGATAGGCCATATCCTGGAATAGCACATTCAATACTTTCTATCCCAGAAGTACGTACTGTAGTGCTAGCAGGGCTTAGTAAGTTTTAAGAATTCCCATTCTATGCAGCGTCAAAATCAAACTTTGTTATAGTCTAATCATATTATATTAACAGTTACAAAAAAAAAATCCTAAACAAAATACAGGTTTAGAAGTAATTTTTATAAAATAAAAATAACTAACCAGTATGGTTCTTACTTGTTTGCTTAGGTTTATAAACTTTAAATATGTAAACTACTTTTGGGTTAAATACTTGTAAGTATAGGCAATAAAAATTTTCTTTTCTGAGACAGAGCTGTACTAGTATGAGCCTTAACTTTATGCACTATCATTTTCTGATTGATATTCTGCATCATCATCATCATCAGTAAAATTGAAATCATCATCCAAGTCAATGTTATCCATTTTCATCAACATGTCCTCTATCTGTCCTTTTATTTCTGGTGTTAACTTTTGCTGTCCGTCTTCTTGTTTGTTTATAATCCTGAAACACCAAATTTATAGATTCAGTAATATAAAGTAATATAATATTATCATAACTGTTTCGAGAATAAGTCAAAATGTTGACCTCTTGGAAAAACAACATAAGTATATGAAGTATATAAGGATGTATACTTCATATACGGATAGTATATAAAATAAGCAGACCTCATTATAGTTCGTCGTTTTCTTTCCGGTAAGTCTTTTAACATTGCCTTCAAGTCTGTGTTCTGGGGTTCTTCAACAGCTGGTGAATCTTCACTCTAAAATTTCGGAGGTAAAGTTTATTTAGGAAGGTTACATGAATTCATTACAAAAAACTTAAAAGATACTAAAGCTTTAACTGTTTACCTCAACTGATTTGAAACACTTAGCACATGTTTTCTTGTCTGAAGCGCACTTACTACATAGCATGTGGTATGCATGTTTTACTGTTTTCTGCTCGCACCCCACACACTTACGAGGTGCAGTCAATGGCTTGTATTTTTTATATTTAATTTTCCATTCTAGTATGTCTTTGCAACGCTTGCACACGCCAGTTATTTCCAAAGAGTTTAAAAACTTAATTTTATGACTTTTATCATGAAGATCATTTTTAAATGCAGTTCTGTTTTGATGTTTCTGTGGTCGTTTCCTTAAATTACTGCCTTTTGAAGTACTCATATTCTAAATGTTAGTAAAATAAAACCTCTATAGCAAATAATTGGCATAAATTATGATCTAATAGTTATCACAATTTATTATTTTAATCAACACTGACTTTTTAGAAAATATTCAAAATATTTTATAGGTTATGTTGTCGTGCTGAAGATTTGAAAGTTGCGAGTTAATTTGAGATTTGACATAACTGTTTTTTAATTTTTAAAGGCTACTGTGGAGTTTAAGTAGGCTATATGGGCATTAGCCTTTAGCATACGGATGTAATCATGTAATCCATTTTAATACTTTTTAGAGTAGGTCTTTGGCAGCATATGTACGAGTATCAAGTAACCCTTCGTGGAAAACTTTGTCGACGTTCTCAGCTCTGCTTTGCCGAGATCACGCCATGTTTCAATCATCATCATCATATCAGCCGAAAGATGTCTACTGTTGGAAGTCGTTTGCGATCCAGGCGGTGCGCCTGTGGAATGCATTGCCATTACCTATTAGGCAAGCCCAGTCACTAGTTTCTTTTAAAAATTTAGTTAAAGACCATTTCCTTTCTTTCTAACATTACTTATCTTGATTCTTAGTAATTTAATTTCTTCCACCAACCCTACTTTACTCTTTTATTCTTCCCTATTTTATTGAAATTGTGTAACATATTATTTTATTTTATTATTTTATGATACATTATATATATATATATATATTTATAGTTAAATATTGTGTTTTATATGGAGTTCATTTGTTAGCAGTACACCACAGACTACCCCTTGTATTATTTTAAGTTCTTGTCATTCCTAAGGTTGTCTGGAAGATATCGCTTTCAGCGATAAGACCGCCATTGTACCCATATGTTTAATTTTATGTATAAGCTGTGTTACTTTTTGGTGTACAATAAAGTTTATTCTATTCTATTCTGCCTCCACACTCCTTGAAGACACCGAAATTATAATCGGACGAGATCATGGAAAGACCACTGCAGGCAAAATGTTTTAGTCCTTCGACGTACGCGGTATAAACGACGAGGCGAAATGCTTAGTCCGGACCGTAGAGGTTTCAACAACTTAAGAGTGGATAATCGCCGTACGTCGGGTTGTCCGATGGTAGAATTAAGATGGCGGAATCAAGTCATGTAATGCCCGGACCTTTGCAAGAACACCGAGTTTTCTGGTTTACTACGAAAAGTTTTGAATGTGTTGCACGCGCATTAAACT
This sequence comes from Mythimna lalbum, assembly GCA_949319445.1. Classification (NCBI taxonomy): domain Eukaryota; kingdom Metazoa; phylum Arthropoda; class Insecta; order Lepidoptera; family Noctuidae; genus Mythimna; species Mythimna lalbum. The sequence goes on along the minus strand of OX439346.1, from coordinate 13,405,099 downwards.
AAAGAAGTATTCACATGAAGACATTGCTTAAAAGACTTAGTACCTAAATTAATAACAAAAAAGTTAGCAGATGAATTTTGAAATGTCACTGTCAACAAATGACATTGACAATCATCGCTCGCACTAAAGTCAAAATGGGATTCTTGCCGCCTGTGAAGATTTTTATGCCTTACGTGATACATAACAACATAATTATTTATAATTAAGTACTGTGACTGTGACTATTTCGCAGTCTCCATGCTAAAGGAAAACCATAGTTAGAATCTTATACGGAAGACATTTATTCAATAATCTCTTCTTGAGACAGCAGGTACTGAAGAACTTCGAATATTTTAGGAAAACCTTTTAAACTGTCTTTATAATGACCATAACTACTCGGAAACTTGTACAAATTGCTGCATGGGGAGGTTTGGTCGTTGGTGGTACTGGTTTTTATTTACAGAACCGTATCGTTGATAGGGTAAGAAATTATGATTACTACAAAAGTGCATTGAAAAAGTTGCGAACCAACTCTGGCGCTGTACATTATCTAGGAGAGCCGATCAAAGATAAGCGATTCAAACTGAGTGACACAGTAAATAATTATTCTGATGGCGAGACAGCTAGATTTCGAATACCTGTGTCTGGACCTAAAGATAGAGGGAGTTATTATTTCTGGGCTGAAAGAGATAGTGAAGAATGGAAAATAACTAGAGCAGAGTTAGAATTGAAATCAAAGCAAGATACAAGACTTGTTATTGTAAAATAGTACAATTCTTTGTGCAGATATTAAAATAATGTAATTATGTATTAAGCTTAGTAAATCTTAGAATAAATTGTTTAAACTGCTGAGAATGTTGTTATATATTGTTTTTCATTTAAATTTTTTGTAAATTTGAACTAACATTATTCAGTTTGAATTTAAATTTAAAAAAAAATGATAATATAAATTATTTTACATTTATCACCAAACTAAAAAAAAAAAAAACTTGTTTTTAAAACAAACAAATTACCCTAAGTTCAACTCATTTTCATTTATATTTTGTTAAAAAAATATAAAACTTCCATGGAAACATTTTAACCCCTCAAACCCCAAGGATAGGGTTCATGCATGATTTTGTTCATGACTTGAGGTCGTGTACAAAATCATCATTCTCCATTCTCCACATCATTTCATCATCCAATCATCATTCTCCACAGAAGTCATTGACTTCTATGGAGAATGTAAGGGGCAAATAAAAGAACATAGGTGGGTTTTAGTCAGTAAAAATCTGACACAGTTTCGCGCTCCACCTTAAATTGGGAGAAGTCACTTGATGATTACCCACCTCAAAAAAAGATACATAAAATTTAAATGCATGTAAGTATTGAAGTGTGCAATTGGGTCTACTATTTCAAACTAAATTTGATTGACTGCAGAATTGCCAAATAGTTAATGACCATGATGTAAAAAGTATGTATTGTTTTACATATAAACTATATTCTGCAAATTTCTGTATTTTCTAAATTGTTTTCAGGTTTAACAATGTTTGTTGGGACAGCAAGAGAAAAATTCTTTTATCACAACACTTTACTGTGCCTTGTCAGAGCAATGCAAGGGAAAAATGTAACAGTTGACCTACGTAATAATGATTCCTATGTCTGTGGACATGTAGACAATGTGGATGGGTAAGAATTTATATTACCGACTAGCTTTGCCCGCGCGGCTTCGCTCCCGCTCTTCCCTACTCCACCCTACTATACCCTACCCTACCCTACTCTACCCTACACTACCCTATTTTTTTTTCCATAAAAACCTTCTCCTCACAATAACAATCACAACAAAAAAAAAAAATCAGCCAAATCGGTCAAGCCGTTTTCATGCCAAGTCGTGACAACGGAAAACGGGGGTCATTTTTATATATATATACTAGCTTTGCCCGCGCGGCTTCGCTCCCGCTCTTCCCTACTCCACCCTACTATACCCTACCCTACCCTACTCTACCCTACACTACCCTAATTTTTTTTCCATAAGAACCTTCTCCTCACAATAACAATCACAACAAAAAAAAAATCAGCCAAATCGGTCAAGCCGTTTTCATGCCAAGTCGTGACAACGGAAAACGGGGGTCATTTTTATATATATAGAAGATAGATGATATATAGATTATTATATAAATTCGTAGCTTTTGCCCACAACTTCATTTGTGTGAATGATGGTTATAGTGGATGTGAAGTCGAAGCCAGATAAAAATATTCATTTCCTGGGTTCCCTGGTTCAGTAGTTTAACCATGAAAGTGCAATAGTTGTTTTGCATTTGGATATTATTAGCATAGATGACATAGAGTTAGACAAATGTAGATGATCATTATGTATTAAAGAACTACTTTGCTCACACGTGTGCCAGACACGCCAATCTGGGCAACTCGGTCTATTTACATTTTACAAGGAAATTAGACTTATAGAGCTACACTTGAGACACGCCATGCGACATCGTTCTACATACAAATCAGGCGTGTTTCACGCCTAGCAATCTACTAGGTTTTACATTATTATATTTTTGTTACAGTTACATGAACATTTCTTTTTCCAATGCAGTATACTGTGATCCTCAAGGAAATGAATATCTTTTTGAGAATTTGTTTTTACAAGCCCGTAACATTAGATATTTACATGTTCCTGAAACTGTAAGTATATCACTATTAATGGATATAATAGGCATTGGTAAATAAGATTCTTGTTATCATTTATAACATCCAAGCATTTTTATTTTTAGGCATCAATACTATCAACAATCAGAAATGAATTAGGTGAAAATAAGAAGCCCCGTCCTGACAAGAAAGATGTCACTAAATCAAGAAAAGTGAAAAAGGCAGTGAAGCAGCACATGGAAACTGTGGCTTCTTTAGGATTAAATGAGTAATATGAAGACAAATTTAATTGTATTTCCTTACTATTCGTAGGAGAGTGATATTCTATTCCAGCTATTCCTAAATGTGCAAACAGACAGGTTTTCATCTAAGAGCGCCTATGTCGCGCGACGGCAGCGCTGCTGCCGTATTTATTTTTACACACAAATGGTTAGCGTAAACTTTTGAAAGACTTGCCATGGCTCAAAAATGCAAAGTAAAAATGTAAAAACGTAGGAGAAGGGTGGGATTTAGCCAGTTAAAGTTGAACACGCTCCACCCTAGAGTGGAAGAAGCAATTTTATGATGATCCACCCCTGGGTTCCCAAATAACTGTAGGAGTTCACATCAGCGTCAAGTAGACGATGAAGTACCTGTGACTCGTTCTCGACGGCTAATGGAATTTCGAGGAGCATTTCCGATGTCTGGCTCCAAAACTGGATAGGACTGAGGCTGCCCACAAGCTGCTCCTGCCCTACCTAGAGGGTCGAGATGCCTCCTGCCGGAGGCTCTATGCAGCAATCGTTTGGCTTTATGAGGCGCTGGTATAGGCGCCGTCGCTACAAAAGCGACCGGTGGCCAAACTGAACGCAAGCCGTTCATGAGGGTCATGGCCATTCGTTCCCGCGATGCGGCGAGCCTTTTTGCTTGCCTACCACCGTGGGATTTCAACGCCGGAGCGAAACTCCCCTGCCGCGCCAAGTGTCGCGGCATGGCGGACATAGTTGCGGCGGGATCTCATGGTGGAATGGCGACAGCGACTGTCGCAACCCAGTGCTGGGCACGTCATAATTATGGCGATAAGTCCACTCTGAGGCGTGGCTGGCAAGACAACACGACGTCCTTACTTTCCGCATGACGCAGGTCCTCAGCGGACATGGTCAGTTTGGGAGATTCCTGCACCGGATTCGTGTGGAAGAAACACCCGGCTGTCATCACTGTGTGGACCGCCCGGAGGACAAGGTGGAGCATACGGTAGAGGTATGCCCCGCCTGGGCAGAGCACCGCCGTGTCCTCGTGGGGGCGTTCGGCGGCAGCGATCTCTCGCGCCGTGCGTCGGTCCGGAACGAGGAGTAGCAGGCGGTCGCCTCTTTCTGTGAAGCAGTAATGCTAGCAACGGCGGCGGCCGCACGAGCGAGGCAATGCTTCTCGCGCCTCAGCCCGGCGAATTCCAATCCCGATTACCGGCCACCGTAGGCGCGGGCTTTTTTTTTTGTCGACGGGGAAAATCTTCATTGATAAAACCCGCTCTTAGGTGGAGCGGGAGATAGTGTCAGACTCTTACTGACTAAAAACCCCGAGCCGTTCCTTCTAGCCTTCATACCGGGGCTCTAGTTTCCTTTCGGATAACCCCGACCCCGGTAGGCTTCGACCCAAATGGGCCCCTCCTGTTGCCCTGTTGCTGACAACTCCTTGGGGCGCGCGGACGGCGAGAAATGGGTAGCTCGCCGTCCAACCATCCGGACCCAGCTCAAGTCGTCAACGGCGCGTAGTGTTTCACGCGCGCCTCAAAGAGTTGTCAACAACCATAGGGGCCTACTCGGGCCATGGTTGATGCGAAAGAGATCCCGGAGCCCTGGAACAATGGCAAAGAAAGAACAGGTAGCTTTTTAGTCAGTAAAAGACTAACACTATCTCCCGCTCCACGCTCCGAGAGCGGGTGATGTCATTAACATTGTCGGAAAATTTTCCACATAAAAAAAATGTGTTGAAATATCTTGTATCTGTATCTGGGGGCATGGTAGTGCCGGGCCAAGACGAAGTGTTCACTTGGGCTAATTTTCTACTTTCAGACTGGTGAAGCCATTAGTACATGTTAGTCATAAGTATAGAGTTATAGCCCTAACATTTGTTTACACTATAGCAAAAACGAAAATCCGAATTAAAACAAAATTGTGTGTAGAAACATTTATTTTAACTAACAATCTTGTAATTTTTTTTTATCATAAAACTATATAATTCAACTTTCTTAGAGAGAGATCTCAGCTGAATAACATTATTGGATACTATTAATTTCAATTGTGCCTATTTTGCACCTCATCTTATTTGATATCAGGTAATACTTCTACTATAGTTTTCTATTTTTTTTTTTTGCAGCAATAGCTGTACTTTACTGTCAGGCAAGATACTGTGCTCTACAGCTCAAGCTTTCTGTAAAATATCATAGATAGAATGACATAGACATTTTATCTAGAGGAAATAGTAAAATAGATATGACTAGTTAATCTATATTAATCTATTTTTATATTGTAACCCCCGATTTTTGATTTTAAGCATTTAACGAGTATTTCTCAAACTCTACTGACTGAAAACCAGTAACAATTTGGCACTTATGTAGGGTTTGAGATGTTCTTAACTCGAAAGTTATCAAATTCAGAAACCGGCCCTTAATCTATATTTCGTCTGTAGAAAGGTAAAATCAGTTAACCGGCACTTTGGTCGGAAATGAGTTTCTTACCAAAGTGGCGGTTAAGCGATTTTACCTCTCCACTGACGACTTATATCGTTTACTGTTGATTTTCATTTGAAGAATAATTGTCACATTCGTTAGAGGTATTATTTTCGTTTGTAATAGTTCCATCGTCGTTAATTGACATAGGATGTAAGAACGTGCCGTCATTTGACTTATCCTTTTCTTTTTTATTCTCTCTAATGTAGGTCATATTCGTGTCGTGGTTGAGTCCGACGGCGAAGCGTGAGGGTACCTCGTCATGCACAGCTGATCTACGGACCCCATTATCAGTAAAAGCAGACAAAAAGAACTTTTGTTTCTCATAGTTGAAACTGTTAATTTTCAACGTCTGCTGGGCAAACAGATCATTCTTATTTGATTGCTCTTTATGAAAAATTTCCTCGCTATTGGAATAGTCTTGTACATAATTATTGATGGCTAAGTTTTTGAAGTCATAATTGTCTTGTTTTGCTGGTCTATCTAGTTGACCATTGACAATATATTTTTCTTTCGATTGTGACACAGTTTGTATGACATTGGTATTTTGTTTTTTCTGTACGATAACAACTTGCTTGAATGAAGGCTTCATGGATCGGTGGTTCAAAGGCTTTTGGAATACAACATCATTATCTTTATACGGTATTATTTGTGGTGTTGTCGTCGGTGGGTCAGGTGCTTGGCTGCATAAGTAGTTTGATTGATTGATGCTGGTAATTATTGAATTCGGGCTCGGCGAAGATTGCATCACGTTCGGTCGTTGCACAGCATTTGGATTCAATGTACCTAAAAAGTAAAAACACAAGTTTCTATAAGTAATAACTTGGAGTTATTGAGGTACTGCTGATAATTGTAGGTACATTATTGTCGCTTTTATGATTTCTTCACAGAATTCGATAGGTTCTGTTAAAATTTGAGGTAAATTTTATAATTAAAACCTTCAGGTCCTGTTCTTTTTGTAAGTGTTTTCAACATGCCACATAACATACAAAATATTAAACAAAACTAAGTCATAATATCATAATCATAAGAGTTTTTCATCGAATATGAGTAACCTTGCATGACATCAGTTAATTATAGCGACATAACATCGCAAGTATCTACGGTGTGACATCATAGATCAAAGTTCACGGGACGGATTGCCATCGTACAAAGTTCCAATAACAACTTTTTGGGCGTGCAGTTCGCCAGACAAAACACCGATATTAATTCATCAGTAAATTTACCTTGTGGTTTGTATTTCGCCAGTTGCGCGTACACTTGTTTGATGCGTTCGATATTGACTTGAGAGGCTTTCGAGTGGTCCACCATTGGCATGGGGTAATCGCGGCCGATGATGCATCGAGCTGCCTGCTGCACTGACTCCGGCGCCACCCACGGCTCGTGGATGTACCGCGTCGGCATGTTTTTCAATACAGGAATGTATCTCCTGTAAACAAAATACTTTTATAGTAAAAAATAATCGAATGAATTAGAAGTATGCATTTTTACGAATTTTTCGCAAAATAAGCGTGAAGAGAAAGCGTACGTCAAACATGCAAGCGTCACAGACGAATCACCCACAATGCGTCATACCCTCTAACAATAATTGCGTAACATAATCATCAAAGACGTAGACGTATTGCAGTCCATTAGTTGTGTACTTGTAACATTAGTTCATATTGAGATCATTAGATCATAATACGTGCCATAGTACATACGAAGATAATGCTTAGTACAAACGAAGACGGAACTTTTTAACGATCCCTGTTTCAAATGCGACTGTAAAGACGACACTTATTCTGTAATTAAAATGATTGATTATAATAACTTACGTTCGTCATGGTAGTTTAAATACGCTATAAGAATGGTTTTTCAGTCAATGTAACATACCTTATAAAATCACCATTAGGATCAGTTTTTCGCCCGAAACGGACCGGGCAATAGCAGTGGAAAAATTGCTGGAAGAATGAAGAGCACGAGAGCCACATCCACATGCCTGCATTGACGGACCAGTCGGCGTCGAGAAGCAATTCGTCGAACACCTGCATGAACAGGGACTCTCCACAAATTAGTACATCTCAACCATGATCAAACCAAAAGTGTTTCGACTGTATCAAAAGTAGCCGCACACAAAAGGTAAAAAGGATCATCTAAAATATATTCATTGTAGATCAGGGCAAAACTAAACTGTGCAGTAAAACAAGAACTGTTCTTGTATTGAAATTTATTTCAGTATACAAAGCACTGCTACATCTGTGTTGAATTCGAGTTTGGAATTCTATAAACCTAAATGAAATTAAGGGCACTAAAATTATAAATAACGAAGTTCTCCTTGCCTTCATTCCTTCTTCCCATGAGATCCACAAGTCGCCTCTGGTTAGGAAGCAAGCCACTGCGTGCCTGGCCAAGTGGTGAATCCACCCTTCTTCTCTTAATTGTATAATTATTGCATCTATCCAAGGAAATCCGGTTTGGCCCTGGAATTATTACGAGTTTACTACTTGACTTCAAAAAAATAAAGAAGAAATAGGTTTAAGGGTTAAAAGAGGATTTTCAGAATTGTTTAGTAGTTTCAATTAGGTACTTACACTAGCCCATTTCGCTAAAGCTTCTTGGTTTTTTTCCCATGGTATTTGAACGCATATAGGATTTCCTTCCATACGATCAAAATTAGGGTTGCGTGTTGCAGCACAATAGAAAAATTCTCTCCATAATATTTGCCCGTGAAGAGACAGCGGTGGTCGTACTCGTTTAACTCTTTTGTACAATTCTGTCAACTGGTAGTAAAATAATCTAGTTGACAAACAACCAAACCTGTAAGAAGGATATTTCTTTAGTTGAGAGTTTATTAGGCTTATCAAAAAATGATGAAGTAAGTAAATAAGTAGACAAAACCGGAATTGAATTGTAATTAATCGTTTACCTTAAATAGGGTGATAAACCTGTCTGGCTTGCCAACAATGACTGAGGTGTCATTTTTGGCCGTCCGAATGAAGCCACCCAAGCTTTCCTTTCGAGATGTCTTTCTAACCTAGCTAAAGCTTCACTTTCACCTCCGACCCAAACAGGAGATTTCAAGCCCTCAGTCTCGAATCCTAAAACAATCAATTAGAAAAGATTACGTTAGGGAGACATTATTTTATTGGTATAAGTAAATATAACAAAAAATTTCGCAACTTACCCAGTTCTTCGAGAGTAGGTACGCCAAACCGATCATCGTGGTCATCGGTTACTGGCGTGGTGGCGCCATTAAGCGTTTGTGCTGTTATGGGCGCCTCTGCCTTTGGGGGAGGAGGCATGCTGGCGATTAACGCTTGGAATTGGTGGTACGTAAGAGGCGCTTTGCCACCATTTCGTTCTATAATTCTGCAAAAGATAATAAGGAGTGTTTATAGAGTGGTCGCGTATTTATGTCGAGTGTCACACTCTTTTCGTGCTCACAAGATGCCTTAAAAAGAGGTAAAAAGTTACGACTCGAAATGCTACATGGAATACAAGATTAGATTATTTCAAAGAACTTACTGGTCTAGTTTGTATAACGTGTGAGAAACACGAGACGTGACAGTGATGCCGACTTCGCGACATTTTGACATGATATTGTGGTCTCGCACTCGGCCATATGGTTCGGGATCCTCCTCGAAGGACAACGCGGTTGTTCCCCATTCTCGAAACAGTTTTGGTAACGCATCAGCGGGTTGCCCTCGTACCACGAATAGCCGGGAGTTAAGTTTCCGTAAACTGCTATCTAAATCTTCCAAGCATTGCAGCAGAAACCTGTCGAGATAAAGTCGATTGTTGAATAAATAAAACTGCATACGTAATAGATATCGAACGTATCAACTCGCTACCTACGTAATACACGCAAGTATGTGATGCATATATCATATCGTGTGCATGAACTATGACTCAAAGAATTCGTGCAAAGATTATATTATTATTATTAAGTAAATCCTTACCTCCACTTGTTGATGCCAACATTAGAAGAGCTGGCAAACCATGGATCGATAATGAATACACATCTGAACGTCGTTGCGTCCGCTAAGCTATCCTTTAAAGCTGGGTTATCATGGAGGCGCAAGCCTTTGCGGAACCAGTGCACGATGTGCTTATCGCCAGGTCGGCGAGGGCCGTGCGCTGACGGTGGTGGCGTTGACGCGGGTGAAGTAGCGGGGGGCGCGTGCTGTCGTATTGTCGGAGGCAGCGTCTCCGCAGCAGCTGACATCTTCATGTATTTGCCCACATCGCAGCTGGTGTAGAATAAGCTACTTTTGATATCTGAAATTTGCGTTTTTAAATATAGGTACACTAAAGTTATAACAAAACATTTCATGTACCTGCTTTGCTTAGGTAAATGAGTGGTTCATTGCAACACACTGTGAATACTGTGTTACTTTCCTTCACCTGTTCGAAATGATCGTCCGGGAAAACTCACTTAATCTGAATCCTAAATCACAGAATTTCCTAGTTTGGGAGTCAGAATTTTTTCACCTGTGTAATTATTGACTGTAATTTTGTACACATCGACTTAGTATTTGTCATGTTAAAGGTTTCTGTATAAATTAAGACTAAGAGATTAATCAGGATGACGTTGGGGCTTCACCGCTGTTGTAAGTACATCGAAAATGCTTGCTAAACTTGTAAAATTGTTGTTGTATAGCCACTTTTGTCCATTTCAATAAATAAATGTGCGTTTAGCTGTGCATTAGTGTTCATTTCGTTAAACGAGTGGTCCATTGATATAGTTAGTCCATAACATGATGTGGCCAGCGGGTAAGGTCTCAAGCTATGGTCTCAAGGGTATCATGAAATGCGACCGTTTTATGAAATAGTTTGAATCGAACACATTATGAAATGATCAATTCCAAGATCTGGCTACAAAATTGACACAATAACAGAGTTATTACGTAACTTCAATGTTTTATTTTCTACATTTTGCTGTAATAGTATTTCCTAAAGCTTTTGTAGCTGTCGTACGATTCAATGCATTTGACCAATGTCAAATGCATTGAATCGTACGACAGCTACAAAATTACGTCTGACATTGGTCAGACGACTGCGAATGAAACAAACGCTGTCATCTGGGCATTACAGAACTGCACCCAGAAGACTGGCGGCAGGGCCACGTTGAATGGTAATGCTAATTCTGTTAGGAAAGGAGTTAACCCTCTGATTAAAGAAAGTGTCGATCAATCGGCGAAAAATGCCTTTGAAAAGTTAGATCGTCAAGTCGATCGTTAAGTCGTCGGTTGTTACAGACAACAGTACGTTGTCTGTAACAACCGACGACTTGCAAACTCCGTAAGGCAACAAAATATCTGGGGATTATGAACTCTCGATAATTTGCAAACTGAACATATTTTTCTACTCTAGTAAAAATAAAAACTTGAGTCATCGTATGATTTTAGGTAACGATCCAAAGGATTTAGGCGGTAAATGGTTTTCCACTACTGCTTTAGCCTCTTCTCTTATGAATCAGGCGTTAAATCTTATCGTTAATCTATCTTCCTAGGGCTGAAAAGTATTACTTTCAACCCGCTCCTCAGGCAACTTCAGACTTATTTTACGAGTATGAGTAGGTAACATAAACTATCATTAAAAAGTTTATTACATTGTTTATATTGTTTGTTACATTATTTACTTTCTTTAATTGATAGTATCAATTAAACAAAGTAAATAATTAAATAAACAAAAAATGATATCATAGACATGTCTTTATATACGTAGGACCATCGATTTGCCTATTTTTATATTTTATGTAAAATAAACCGCAAAAGCATGTTTAACAATCCGCAAGTTTCCTTTGATAGAAGTTGCGAAACGCGGAGGCTGGCATCTTGGTTATCGCCAAAAAGTCAAATCTTTTGCGAAATAGAAAAGCAATTAGAAAGCCTACAAGTTCAGGCTGATGTCGTAATGTTAAAATTGAAAGGAATTTTCCTCCTGACATTTGTTTTTCGAAGAATTGCTCGCAAGAACCTGTGTTGGGTAATGAAAATATCTAAAAGTAGATAGGTATGTAGGTACTACGAAAGAGATAGGTACTATGAGCCTTCGTATCTACTTGTATTGTAATTTTATAAATAACGTTCTATTCCTGTTTTCCTGCACATAATCTCGATGTTTTGTTGATTTGTAAATAAAATCCGTGTAGTTCATATTCATGTATAATATGTGGTGGTTAGTAAATATAATACACCTATTTAATTTAGCTAACTAACTTTTCTATTATTACATAAAAGAAAGGGACTTCTTACACTATAACAATAGTACATTTTGATACAAGTGCAGAAAGTTTGTCATTTTGACCGAGGTGGAATTCGCGCGAGCCGTTCGCGAGTGTGTTATGGAGCCGAGGGCTTCAGGGACTTTGCACGTGTGTCAAACGACGTTTTCTAATACGGGTATGGAAAAAAAATCTACATGTTGTTGGCAACGCGAATTTTAGTTGTTATTCACTTGTTTCTTGAGATGATGATTCTACAATTGAATATCATGGAAAATACTGTCTATTAATTTCCATCAGCTATCCTGTAACATTACTAAACCTATTAATTGGCGGAAAATTTACGATTATGACTGAAAAATATTTCAGTACCTACTTCTATTAGAAAATACAGCCGTCAAAGCCACGTGAAGTAACGAAAATAGAATCCAACGTCGGCGTCGCCGTCGCTCGATATGGTCTAAAGTTCGCAAAGGCTGCTAGTAGTACGTACCTACTACAACCCAAAAAATTAAAAAGTCATCCCAATTCAAATGACAACAGTGATTAGCTAATAACCACAGGCATAAATTATGATCCTACTTAATATAATATTATAAACGCAAAATTTTTATATATTTTTTTATATTCTGCAACTATCACACAACGCCGTCTAGTCCCAGACACAGTTTGGATATTTGTTACTCTTTCGCGCAAAAACTACGGAACGGATTTCGGTGAAACTTGGTACACGGGTAGACCATGTCCTGAAATAGCACATAGGATATTATCCTGGGAGTAAGTTCCCTGGGGGATAATATTGTTACCAGGCGGGCAATGCAGCTGGCATCACCTAGTGTTCATAAAGGTACTTATAGGTAGGCATACATTAAAATAATACCCATTAGTATCCGGGATGTATAGAAATGCAGGAGTGAATAAACCGTTAAAGCATGATTTGTACATAAAGGCGCGTCGCGTGGCTTACATTTGTTTTTTTAAATGTTGCTCCATGCTAGGAAGGAGTTACTCCTGTATAGTGGGTGCAGTCACAAACATTTTAACTCACTTATGCAAAAGTAGAAACCCAGACCCAAAACACTTACCCAGACACAGAACTTATAGCCTACAGATAGGTAGGCCGGGTATAAGTTTTGTTCCATGCGGAAATCGTGCAACATAATTATTTTGCTTAGTGTAATGGATCTAATGTAGCTCTCTACAAGTCTACATTATAGTTGCCACTTGCTTAGACTAGACTTAGACTTTGTTTCGCGACACTTATTTCTACTTATATTTATATTTTTATAGCCTGACTTCTGTTGGGTGGAGGAGGACGCCAAGGGTCAAAATTTTAGCAGATACCTACCTGTAGTTAGCTTTCGCGAGAGAGCTGTAAACGAAGGGAATCGGACTAATTGAAGGCTTCCATACAATAAACAGAACGTGGCTTCTTGCAAAATTTTTGAATTAGAATTTTATAACATGGACGATGAATGATAAGTTAAGATACAATATCTGCTAGTAAAAAAGGACGCACGTCACTTTGATACTTACCCACGTTTTTATGACAGTCCGCAGTCAACAAGTATAGGTACCTACATATCTACTTATTATGTAAACATCCTGATCGATCACAACAACTGCACGACCTAATAAATATCTACCTAATCATTTGTGTGTTTGCTTTGTTGTGTTTCGCGACATTCATATAAGCGTGCGGCAAACGGTTTGTAAGTTTATCGCTATTCGCGGCAGTTGTTGCCGTGTGGACTAGTTTACGTACCTATTGACACATTTATAATGCGATATCAAAAGAAAGATAGCAACGTCATTATTGCCAGAAGATGAGCAAGATTTATTTTGTTTAAAGACGTACCTACTACTATCCTTGTAAATGAGTAGTTGTCTTATTTTTTTAAATTATTTGTTTGTAGTAGTACTGCATTAAAAGTCACAAATAAAAATAATTTTGAAATCTATTTAAGTCTTAAAATTACTTTTCAAATCTGGTAGATGGGTAAGCAATGCCGAGTGTTAAGTAACAGAAAATGAACAAACTGAAATGCAAAGTCACCGCCATTGCCATTAGGTTACCTATGTGTAGTGTACTAAAAAGATAGCGAGATATTCTCACTACGCCCCCATTCTTCCTAATATAAATATTTGAAATGCTAATTTTCAAGATCGTATCGCTCGCCTTTTACACACATTTAATATTATGACTATAGCGCCGTATAAGACCACGGGCTATAATTTTATTACATTTATCGTATCAGTATGGGCGCGCGTCGTCCCCAAGGTAAAGAAATAAAAATGGGCGCGCATATGATAACAGATTTTTACCGCCACAAAAAAGTTTAATTCATGAATCCCCAAGCGACCACCGGTGGCCGCGCATCTATTGTCTTACTATTGTGTCTCTAATTGACGGTATCTGAAGGGTTAAATTTACTAGTTTTACAGTTATTTTCTTCACAAGTGTATTGAAAAACGTCGTATGATACACGTGAGTAATGAATGATTACCGTTCTAGGCTAGGCTCCCTTAAGACCCTCACCATGGCTCGGGTCTAAAACCGCCTCGACAGTAATCACTAACATTACACACTTATACCGTAATGTAGGTACTATTAATGGACGGAATTATTTAATGGAATAAATATGGTTGAGATAATAGTAGATTATGTAACTCTAGGGGATAAAGCAGTGTCTTTAAGTTGCGGGCGGCATGTTGAATTCCAAGCGAAACAAAGGTTGCTAAGTTTTAATCCCGAACGTAGTGAGGGAGTAATGTGTAATTAACTCCCGAGCACCGCGAGGGAGTTAAAATAGTAACCTGAGTGAAGGATCCAAAACGCCCAAGACAAAAACAGCATTTTCCCTGTGTTAGACATTCAATACTTACTCTACTTTTTACACCTTTGAGATGATTATAGAATAATAATCGTAAACAAATTATATATTAGAGAAATATAAGTATTATTTATAATTTAATGTTAACTACCACTGAACATGTTTTGAGATTTGTAACTAACAAAATTCACTACTAAATTGAACTACCTATAGTTTAAATTATCTATAAGTATTGTGCTTTCATAATTTTTTTTTTTTTTGTCTTTTTTTAGTTAGTGGCCAGATAATTTTTTTAATAAACTTGTTTGATGCACATTATTTTAATTTCAAGTTATTTTTTATATGGGGTTGACATCCTAAATTAACCCTTCAGATACCGTCAATTAGAGACACAATAGTAAGACAATAGATGCGCGGCCACCGGTGGTCGCTTGGGGATTCATGAATTAATAATAATTAATTCAAATCACATTATTCTCCAGGGAATGCCCATAGTACATGAGATTCCCAGGAACAGAATAACTTGCTTTAGGTGCAGGTTGTATAACATATAAAAGGGCAGTTTCTTTTTGAATTTTTCTTTTTTAAATGTAGCCCCACACTAGAAATTACTCCTGTATAGTATGTGCGTTCATGAACACGTAAACTCACATCATCAAGAGATAAAGCACATCTATCTGTAGACTATAAAAGTTTTAATCCAAGTGGGAACTGAGCTCGCAATCCGCAGCACAGCAGCCAATTGCTCAACCACTGAGCCAACAGTGCTATTATCAAGCAGATGTAAAGAAACTATTAATTAAACTTGCTAAACATTATTGTTGTGCTTCATATAATTATACTGATTAGTAAATTCAGAATCTCCATACAAAATTTTACATAAAGAACCTGCTTACCAGTAAACTAGTGATATGGTTAGTTATTTTTTTAAACAAAAAGTGGCTTAAAATTTTAATAAACATTAGGTCAGTGGGTCGTCTTAGGAGCGGATTTGTTTATCCAAATAACATAGGTACTTACATGTCATTCCTGTTTAATCTTAAGAATTTGAACTTACCACTTTTGTTATTTTTTGTAAGTGTTTATTTATATATATTGTGGCACATGTTAAAGTCGACTTTTACATGCCTTAGTATATGTATACTTATAAATTTATTTTACTATGCTGAAATATGTGGAAAAGTTTATTTATTTCAATTAGTAAAAATAATATAAATATACATTATGAAATTAAATACTTTAGCATGACAAATATTATATTTAAATGTTATACTAACACACAAACAAAGTAGTTTTTATTTATTTTGATTTATTTTGTTATCCGAACATGAAATGAATAATTCAATAATAAACTCACCTCGATCAATTTCCATAAAATATTTTTCAGGTCACAGTACACAAATCAAACACAGAACAATTACTGTATTTGTTTTTAATTGTATATTGTGTTCTAATCAACTATTATAAAATTCAACTGCTCTGTAGAACTGTTTTACTGAATCAAATTATTAAATCTTTCTGAAAGGTTTAAAACATTAATAGCCTTACAGGTAAAGACAACAATAGTCTGTGCAACAGGAATCTACTACTTTTAGGACGTTTAGAATATATTACGTCGATAAAAGAGAAAGATCTAATCACAGAAGTGGCGTACAAAACTACAGAATTACGAGAATTATACAAATGTCAGATCCGTCCACGCCACTTGCAACGTGACCACAACGTGACCTAAATGTTTGTATTATGCACACATACACATAACTGTGTTTATTGTTTTAAAACGTAATAAACGCAGACAACTGCAAACGAAGATATCCTTTACGAGCAGGGTTTTAGATGTTAAAATTCTATGACAAACCAGAATAGCAAAACGGCAAAAAGATAACATGAAAACACTTTAATTAATTAGGTAGGTATGTACTTGGAATATAAATCGGTATTGTATTATAATATAGCTATCACAATGACTTGACATTGACAATGACATTTCACATTACTGACATTTTAGTTTTTCGCCCCAATTGGGCAAGCTGAGATCTTAAACTATACTGCCTTGACAGGAGTATTAATATTGTAACTTTTAACACGCTTTATTAGTTTCACCTATATGTTTGTAACCGACCCCTTTGAGCTCAATTTTGTCCTACTTTTTTGAGTTTACATTAGAATGCTGTAGAGGGCAGAGCTTATTTATTATATATCTATGGTTTATATTCTTTAGGGCGCTTTAGCACTACACAAGATTCTTGATCATACCAAACTGCACAGCTTAACCCATTGACCTAATAAATATATCTCAATCATAGATAAGAATAAGTACTATCGTAATCCCAATGGCATAACCTATTGATAAACTTTGAAACCGGCCGCGGCATCAAAGAACTATAGATTGATACTATTTTACAGTTTCTTCCACAGAAAGAGATACATCCTCTGTCCACACCTCTACGGTTTCTTCCTATAATATCGCATTAGTTTACACATTCGTGTTCGCCATTTGCCTCGTCATTTGGCGAAACATTGGTGTACAAAGTGCACGACGTCAACAACACTGTTTACACAACACGCTTGTCTGGAAAAATATTTTAAATGATTTTGGTGGTAAATCACTGTGCTCTATACAAGTTTTATACTCTATAAAACACGACGTATTTATCTTATTTTACACATAGCCTTTCAAAATCAGATTCATAAAATCATAACCCTCCTTTGGCTTTGCCATAGTCGGGTAAAATCATGTTCTTTATAGCTCCACACGGGCTGTGCCTGGTGCAATGGGTTGTGCCTGGGGGGCTGGGGCTATGGGTTGTGCTGGGCCATGGGTTACGTGTTGTGTATGTTGTGCCTGGAGCCATGGGTTGTGCAAAGGAACCCAGGAGCCCTGAAACAAAGGAAAAGAAGAAACAGGAGCGGGTTTTAGTCAGTAAAAGTCTGACACATCCTGCTGCTCTGGCCAAGGGCGGAGGATTTCATTGGAATATTGGATGATTTCTTACATAAAAAAAATGTATAAATAACGCGCTCATGCACATGCGAATGTCATGTCATGCGTGTTCGTAGTTCCATTTGCCATTCGCCTCGCCAGTCACCACTCGTGCAAATATCTTAATACGGCTTAATAGTAAAACGCCTTTCGCATTTATAACGCATTGTACTCGTTAGAAATTTTTGCTCGCCTTTTCGCCTTACCATTAATGTCTTGCCATTCGCCTCGATACTTACGCAAATTATGTGTCAATATATTGCCAGTGAGAAAATTAACTATCGAAAACTGCGACTTCAGAGTTCAGTAGTTGGCAACATTTACGTGTTCTTTCAAAAGTGACCGTCTGAGAAATGTACGTAAAATTTAGGTTCTAAAATTTCATCGTTTTATATTGCTACGAATTTTATGGTTTTTACTCTGGATATTATTAAATAACGATCGTTATTTAATCTTTCATCGGAAAATGTTTATATTTTCATGTAAAGCTTATTGGATAAATTTCAGTGACGGGACGTAATCATGGGTCGTGTGATTCGTGCTCAACGTAAAGGTGCCGGTTCTGTGTTCGTTTCACACACTAAGAAAAGGAAAGGAGCGCCTAAACTTCGTTCCTTGGACTATGCTGAACGTCATGGTTACATCAAGGGGGTTGTGAAGGTAAGATTGCCTTATAATAAATAATAAAAACATTGGCTGTATACACAAACGTTAAGATACTCGTGGATGGTTTGTTTATTACTGTATGCACAGACGCACAGACAATAATATTAGAGTGTGGCCGTAGTGGCAGAAAAGTAGTGTATCGAAATTGCATTTTGATAATTGTAACATAACCTAAAAAAAATATTTTGAAATCTGAACTTATTACTATAGTCAACATGTGAGATTCAAAATAGCAAGTTCCTGGGGCTAGCGTTCCTATGGCACAGTATGTACCATATTAACCATAGCTATTGATCACCAGGACATCATCCACGACCCTGGTCGTGGTGCTCCTTTGGCAGTTGTTCACTTCCGTGACCCTTACAAGTTCAAGACACGCAAAGAACTGTTCATTGCCCCCGAGGGTCTGTACACTGGCCAGTTTGTCTACTGTGGCAAGAAAGCTACCCTTGAAGTCGGTAAGTTGTTGTTTATTACAATTAACCCTTCAGATACCGTCAATTAGAGACACAATAGTAAGACAATAGATGCGTGGCCACCGGGTGTCGCTTGGGGATTCATGAATTAATTAAATACAATGGTAGTTCATTTCACCATTCCAATTTGTAATGTTAAATAAAAAGATTAAAACTATCTGCTGGATGTTAATCTAATTGTTACCATTATACCTAAAGCTTCTTGATATTATACCTAAAGCTTCTTGATATTATACCTAAAACTTCTTGATATTATACCTAAAACTTCTTGATATTATACCTAAAACTTCTTGATATTTTAGTTTCATCTGTCCCGATGTTTGTCTGTTATCAAATCTTGTAAATTAAATTGACTCACTGCCTGGTTACCAATTGAGCTGAAATTTTGCATGCATGTGTAAATCAGATGACAATACAAAATTATTATCACTAGGATCTGATCTGATGATGGAACCAGAAGGTGGTTATAGGAATTTGGTGGTTAAATTACACAACCCCATCTAGTTTGGGGTCATATGATTAGTCTTGAGGAGTATTAATTATATAGGTATACCGAGCTATAAAAGCTTGCTAAAAAAAATTTTCACTAACTCTTCAGATACCGTCAATTTAGAGACACAATAGTAAGACAATGACATTGATTATGAGTTAATTCAATTTACTAAAATAATTACCTAATTTTCAGGAAATGTCATGCCCGTGGGTGCTATGCCTGAGGGTACCATTGTATGTAACCTAGAGGAGAAGATGGGTGATCGAGGTCGGCTTGCTCGTGCCTCTGGAAATTTTGCCACTGTCATTGGCCACAACCCCGATGCCAAGCGTACCAGGGTTAAGCTGCCTTCAGGAGCTAAGAAAGTTCTGCCATCAAGCAACAGAGGCATGGTTGGTGAGTATGGTTACATTACAGTTTATTATTTTTATAAATAGAAACACAATTTGACTCAGATTTGTATTAGTAATTTATTAATATTAAAGGTCATTGTCAATTTTCTGAAATATTTTGGTATCATTTGGTTTATGATGATTTTCACTTACCTACTCTGAAAAATCTTTGATTACACAAGAGGCTCTTTCTGAGGACTTTTACCTTGAAAACTTACCAGGATTATCTAGTATGTATTTATACAATAAGTTGTGATCATCCCTGTGCAGGTATCGTTGCCGGTGGTGGACGTATTGACAAGCCTATCCTGAAGGCTGGTCGTGCGTACCACAAGTACAAGGTGAAGCGTAACTGCTGGCCATATGTGCGTGGTGTGGCCATGAACCCCGTTGAGCATCCTCACGGTGGTGGTAACCATCAACACATTGGTGAGTATTTTTACCTATATTTTTATCCCCTGATACTCCTGTTGCTGGGTGTTTGATATAAGTTTGGCAGCAATGTGTGTAGTAACATAAATTTGTACAGGTGAACTAATTTAGATGCAGTTTTTTTTTTAAAGCTGGTTTTCTAGCTATGGTTTTTAGATGTTTGGTAAAAATAGGTTCAACCATTTGCTAATCATAGAGGGGTTAGAATTGATGTTTTTAAGTTTTTGACAACAACCTAATTAGGTACAACAAGCAGATGCAGTATTTTTGATGATGATGTATTATTTTTATCACAGGTAAGGCGTCGACTGTCAAGAGAGGAACATCCGCCGGTCGCAAGGTCGGTCTTATTGCCGCCCGCAGGACTGGAAGAATCCGTGGTGGCAAGACCGACACCAAGAAGGAGACGTAGACGTATTTTTATGCAAAATAAAATCTATAAATTCCAATTTCGTTTGTTTAAATGCTAGGTGCAAGTTCTTGACAACTTTCTGTTACACCCACTAGGTTCTATAATTTTATTTGTAGTAAGCTGACGAAGCTTACTGTAAAACAGGTGAGTTGAAAAATCTGTTTCGTAAACTTTACTTCTTGTCACATGATAAAATAACTTTGCTTTCGTTTTCTAGATATATTTTACGAGTTCGGCTGTTTTTAAAACCAACGCTTTTGACCCAAGTCAATGCTTATGGTCAAGAGCAAGGCAACCTGTAAATGAAATTGTCTGCATATAACTAGGTAATTACATTTATTCTTTATATAGGCCAAATGAATTAGAAATTTAAGTTAGTCAATGGTAACACCAAGGTTTTTCCCACTAATAAAATTATATCCCAAAACTGTTTTAGGATTTTTTGTTCATGATGATTTTCACTTACCTACTCTGAAAAATCTTTGATTACACAAGAGGCTCTTTCTGAGGATTGTACAGCAGCAAACTAACCAAGGCTTTTGTATTGATTTCGTGACTATAAAGCATTCATAATTCAGCAGGTTCCTGATGTCTGGCTGTACAGTATCTGGACAGTACTACTTCTCCAATGCCTCAGCTCGTTATTTGGAGGAAGCTACTGTATCATCTGATGCACACCATCATGAAAGACTTGACCCAATCCCTGATGTTTATGTTCAAGAGGAGACTGCGTCTTGTGTAAAGACAGTTCTTGCAACATAACTAGGTAATTACTTTATTTGTTAGCTCCAATTGAAACAACCATAAAAATAATACACCACCACTATCTATCACTCTATAATGTCGAAAAATATTCAGCCCGTTGATTATTGTTGTGCAGAGTTTACACTAATAAATACAAGGTGTAAGGGACAGCGCTCCGCAAACTTTTAGGGCTTGCTCAATAAACGGGACTGAACAACATTCCACAAGATTTTTTTTCAGGAAAGGAAATAGAAATCAGCCTCACCATATAAAATTATAAACTTGATTGAACAATTTGTATGGCGAGGCCGATTTTTTTATCGTGTCCTAAAAAAATAAAATTTTGGAATGTGCTTCAGTTTCGTCTACTGAGCAAGCCCTTAAAGTTTGCGGAGGGCTGTCCCTTACACCTTGTATAATGCCTTATGACACAGTAACAGAAGTAACTTTTATCTTTTAGTAATAGTATCCAATAAGTGCTAAAAGTTCTTTTTTTTTGTGGATACAATTCCACACAGTAAAATTCACCATTTTGAAAAGTCTGCAAGTCTATTCAGTTCATGATGATTTTCACTTACCTACTCTGAAATATTTTTGATTACACAAGAGGCTCTTTCTGAAGATATAGACTTCAACAACTCACCAATATAATTATTATATAAATATTTTACTTAAAAATATCCATATTTTATTTATCAGGTATCCTGAAGACTGGCCGAGCAGCTGGTGAAGTCGCATATTCATCGACAACAACCAGGAGATGAAGCCTCATTGTACCGTTGCCCACGACTTGAAACTAAATTGTAAATACGTGTTTTTAATAAAATTTTGATGAAAATATTGTCTTATTTTTGTGTTCCGTAGTCAACTAGAAACCCTTAGGGTCGCCATGTCTGTCTGTCTGTCCTTCCGTCCGCGGATAATCTCAGTGACCGGTAGCACTAGAAAGTCAATATGTAGGTATATCAATCACGTACGAACAGAAAATATAGGTAGAAGTGCCCCCTAACGTGGCTAAGCACGGGAACCAGTGTCGCCAAACTCACACATTTGCGTATCAAATTGTACATTACACACATAAAAAACAGTAATATGATTGGCTACGAATTACAAACTTAACTTTTACAAATCATATTCCTATTGCTTTCATAAATTAGGTCTTATTATAACGAAAGAAAGTTGTTATTATTTGACATGACACAAACAATAAAGAAGTTTTAACCAATTTACAACGAGTTCGGCTACTCAACGCTAGATGGCGCTGTAACCAATTTATTCTATTCAGAACGCTAGTGCCTTTGAAATAGATGCCATATCCACCTGCACATGTAATAGGCGAATCTCGCCTGCTGTTGGCAAACGCGCGATATCTAAGAGGCACTTCCTCTACTTTTCTTTGTTCCGTGTGATGGTCAAACACAAGCCTATCAAAAATAAAAAGTTACATTAGGGTCCCCCCTGGTAAGTACTCGTAAAGTGGGGAGTGATTTTTTTTTCATTTCAACCCTAACGTGTGATATATTGTTGGATAGGTAGGTATAGGTAGGTTGGATAGGTAGGTATATATTGGATATAAGGTTTACGACAATAATTTTTCGATAATGTTAATATTTTCGGAAATAATCGATCCAAAAGTAAAAAAAAAGTCCCCCCCCCCTCTAACTTTTGAACTGTAAGTTTAGAAAATTGAAAAAAAAAACTAAAAAGTAGAAATTTATAAAGTCTTTCGCCGTCCCAAGCTAAGCAGTTGTGTGTTACGAGTACTAGACAACTTAAACATACTTATTCCTTATATAGACCTCCGGCATAACAGTCAGGGTCGGGAGAGGCATTTTCGTCTGGTGACGCAGAAACAAAAAAAAATATACTGAAAGTGACATAATTTTACAGTTTCCGAGTACTGTGTTAGAATTGATCATTTTTGACTTGCTGTATCTTCGCAACCAATGGACAAATGCTCAAGTTTTGTGCTCAAATTGTTGAAAAAGTCTGGACAACGATCTTGAAAAAAAAAACACTGAGAAGTACCTACCAAATAACTTTAATTTTGGAAGTCGGTGTTTCTATAAGTCCCTTCGTTATTTAACACTGACTTCCAAAATTAAAGTTATTTGGTACTTTTCAGTGTTTTTTTAACATTGAAGTCGGTTATATTTTTTTTATAAAAAGTTTTTTATTTTACACTTTTTAGTTATCACCACTAAAATGTACCCCTCAGTCAAACTTAAATACCTTTTAGTCAGAGCGCATCTAATAACGGTTCTAATTATTCCAAACACGGTTAGATTACATTAATTTACCTTTTGGCTTCATCATCTGATCAGTTCGATATATCCTCTCTCTCTCTTCTTTCAATCAGTCCTTAGACCAGATGCTGATAATCCCAGCTGTAGCATCAGGCCAGACTTATGTCAACATTGCATTGAACTTAAAATTTAGTCCTGTTTAAAATGAGCCCAAACACGACTACGGGCAAGGTTTGTACTTTTTCTGATGCTCCTGGCTTCAGCATCAGGTCTCTATGTACTTCGGTGTTCTTTATTAGCAGTACGTTTATCCACACATCGAGCCCTTTTCAATGAGCCTAAACTCGATATATCTGCTGTTGGTTGTCGAGGACTTAGGTACTCTGCAGACTATCCTGACTGCAGCATCAGGTCATGACTTGACGATCATGAGACCAAATGTGGCAAATACTCTATCAAACATCAAAACAATTTACTAAAACAGTCCTTGCCTGTTCGAGTAACTTCTTACTGTTAAGGAGTTGTACCTTCCATCATCAGCCCAGTTACTTGAGATGGTGACGACCATAAGCAAATATACAAGATAAATCATAAAATATGCGAAAAACAATAAGTAAGCCTATAAAATTTGAAGGTTGCCCTCGATTTCTCCAAGATACCATCATCAGATCCTAATTTGGTGACAATGGGACCACCTCAGAACTATCTACTTTCGATCAAACAGCCGAACGTAGTACCTCCTCCTTTTTGGGAAGTCGGTAAAAATGCTTTGTTAGGGTAGGGTTTTTTGAAGAACTAAAACATGTGCTATAATCTTGCAGTTTTTCGAGGACCATGGGAGTAGCACAGACTTTTCAGGGTTTTTTTTGTTTGGTAAAAATCATCCCAATGACATCGGGGCCCTTGGGCGGAACGGGAGATAGTGTCAGACTCTTACTGACTAAAAAATACACCCATCTACGGTGCATGTACACCTGGCCTCAGCTCCAGCGGTTATAACATATGCAGTATAATGTATGCAGGAAATATATGCAGTATAATGTATGCAGGAAATATATGCAGCCACAGGCTGTTTCCAAAGCCATGATAGGGCTTTGGAAACAGCCTGTGGCTGCATATATTTTGGATATTTAAACAGCCAATATCTTAGCAAAACTTTTATTAATAAAAATATAACACTTCGGTATTTTTGTACTATTCATTACCGTATAAACCAAATAAATCATAAAGTAGGTCCATTAAATTCTTAAAATTAAAAAGATTCATTCTTATGAACTATACCATCCATGCTAAATTCCGATAAGTCTATGTCACTTTCATCTTTAGCGGCAACCCTCACGGGTTTAGGTTTTACAAGTGTTTTGTGATTTCCCACGGGTACACTTTCAGAGTCGTCCAAGATTGAGCTGCCGAGACTGGTGTTGCTGCCTGTTATACTGGCGGCTTTAGCCATCGAGCCGGCCAGAACATCCACAGCCCCGACAAGAGGGGCCGTAGCAGTGTCGTTGCGACGTGCCAACTGTGATTCTATCTTTTCTTTTAACTCTGCAATCTTTGGACTAGTAGTACGGGTTATATTTTGTATCTTTGTGTCATTTTTTAGAGGTTCATTTTCAATGCTGGAATGAAAACAATATAAACTTTTGTAAAGTTGTTCGAAAAATAAGAAGATGATTTATAGTCAGTGACGGATCCCTTAATCAAATTAAACAGTTGCCTAGGGCATCACGTCTGGAGGGGCACCAGAAGAAACAAAAAAATCCGTCCTTAGAGAAAAATCCATATTATACATAAGAGCCCGATATGTTAACAACGTTAGACGTTAATACTAATATCTTGCGTGAATTCAATTCCCGGAAAAGCCGCAAAGCGCATTCCAATATAAATAATTTAATTTTGTGCTTTGGTTTTTATTGTTGTCGCACCTACTCAACTTCTAAGGTACGTTACATCTCATCATCTTATTTTACAAAAAAACTAATGTTTTAGGCGGTAAAGGATTAAAGACCGATTCTAGTTGACATACGGATAGGGGGGCCCACGGGCGTGGATTGCTTAGGGCATCAAGCAGTCGTAATCCGTCACTGTTTATAGTTAATTGCCATTCCTATTTACTAAGTTTTAATTTTTTTACAGTATTAAAATTATAACCAACTGTCAGTAAATTTATAAAGAACTTACCTGGATATATCCCATTCTTCACCATCGAGGTTAACTAAACCTAATTCATATTTTTCATTACCATCACTTTTCTCCGTAATGCTTTGTGACGGAGATGCACTCACGGACTTCATTTGAATTGCATCCATGTCGAAAAGTACTTTCTTTTTATTCAAAGATGATGCCGAAGAAGCATTTTTCAAAACGCTTTTCGTTTGGATGTTATTTTGGGTCGTGTTACGTAATAAAGTTTTGTTAACTGTGGTACCCAACAGTGATTCAGCATCATCACTGCTGTCTTCATTGTTTCTAGCTGGTGCGTTTTTGGTAATTTCATTTGAATTTGAAGAACGCTCAATTAAGCTTGTAGCAGATTGTGTGCGCAACAAGTTATCATCACTAATTGTATACTTTTTGACGGTGTGATTGTAATCAGCAGCAGCGGATGCAGGTCTTCGTGCTGGGGACTTAATCAAACTCTCGATAGATTTTGATGTCACATTAGTTGTGTTGTAATATTTATGATCGCTTTCATCCGATCCATCTTCTGAGAAACTATTTGCTGTTTCTTTTTGTAGAGTTTTAGAAGAATCATGTACAGAATTTTTGATTTTACCATTAGTGTTTTCTTTAACCTGGTTATCTACTAATCTTGTAGTAGTATTTAATGAATTACGGGATACGTTTTGTGTGGCATTAAATGCCTTAAACGGACTCCGCTTGGCAGATACAGGGCTAGTAGATGCGGAGTCCGGCGGAGTTTTCAATAAAGTCATGGCGCGCTTCGCTACTTCAGCACTTAGCGATTTACGCTTGTGTTTTAAATTTGAATCGTTCATTTTCACCAATGATAAAGCTTTTGTTTTGACATTAGAAATAGCAGTCGTCAGGTTCTTAAAAGGTTTTGATGCTTTAGTTGGAGATATGTATTCCTGTATTTGGGGAACATCCTTTTTCAAGTTTGTTGTACTGGAATCCAAGTACGCCAGAATTGTATGTCTCACTTTTTCATGAGCGGAGTTTTTCTGAAATATTTTAAAGTAATATTATATCTATATCTTATTATAATTCAAAGTAATTTAAAAAGATTTGTAAAAACCTTTGCTTTTAGTTCTTGTTGCTGGTGTATTTTTAATCGTTGTTTTTGAAAGACACTTCGAGGTAGTCTAGGTTTCAATGGGTCCACGCCTGCTGACACTAAACGGCTATTGACTTCTTCAGTTATTTTTGCTCTTACTACTTTCATGGGGCTGTAATAATATTGTTACAAATAAATCATAATATATGTTAGTTAAAGTCTGTCAATTGTTGAAAAATAAACCAAGAAGTTACCGACCTAAGTATTCTGTGGTGCTTTAGTGTGCTGTCTAAAATTTAATAATACTTTACCTTGCAGGGACAACTGAAGGAGAGTTTCCGTCTTTCGTATTTTTGGTATGATTAATTTTCTGCTTTTCTTTTTTTATTTTTGGTGTTTTTGCATTTACAACCTGAGAGTCACTTTCATTTAGCGATTTTTTGGGTTTTTCATCCACATGTTTCAATTTATTTGAAATCGCTGTTTTATTATTTGTAGGTTCATTCAAGTCCACAGATTTCATTTGCAATGGCTTATCATTTTCTGCACTTGAAATATCTGTAGAACTGGATGTTACAGATCCGATATTTAGTAACTCTTGTGCTTTGCGATGAAGTTTTTCCAGAGTTTTGCGATCAGCTTCTTGATCAGGTTTGTTTGAAGTAATTTTCCTTTTTACCGATTTCTTTCTGATATTAGAAGCGTTGGATATTTTCGTCGGAGTCTGAAAAAAAAAAATAGGTTAGTGAAACGTTAGTTACTTTTGTTGATTAATTCTATTGAATTACCTACTTACTGGTGCATCGTCGGTACTGTCAACTTGTCCGTTCGTTTTAACGTTTACACTTTGTTGTAATAAAACTTGTAAGTGAGCTGCTCGTTCTCGTTCTGCTTCTGCGAGAGCACGAGACTCTTTAGCATCCTTGGCAACATCGTTTAACTTCTGAAGCAATTGCTCATATTGCTTGGACTGAGCTTCCACACGATTTGACCAAAGTATTACTTGAGCTTCGGCTGCTTTGTTTCGATCAGCGTTTTCTTTTTCTGTTTTCAATCTCTGAAATAAGGGCGCATTCTTACATAGTAAGTCATTCCATTATTGAATTAAGGTTTAGTGATTTTTTTGTGTTCATGTTATCTTCTTAATTTAAGGGCGGTTTTTCTAATAGTCAGATAACTTTGATATTTTCTATACAAACAAAATTCAATCTTCAGGGCAGTTTTCTAATAGTCGGACAATTTTGTCATATTTTCAATTCAAAAGCTGTTAAACCGCATATTTATTCCCCAAATAAAAGTTATCTGACAATTGAAAAATCGGCACTAATTAAGTAATAAAGTATGTGCATATTACACGTCAATAATATCTAAAGCATATGAATATTACACATCGTACTGTACATATACCTAGGTAATACTTAAATAAAATCTTACCTAAACACTTACCGAATCTTTGAGTTCTTTTTTCAGTGCCAATATTTCAGCACCTTGTAGTTTTATTGTTTCATGCAATTCAATTATTACATTTGTTTCTGTAGGAGCAGGTTTCTCTGTTTCCTTTTCTTTGAAGGTCTTAATAGATTCTATGATTTGGTTTCTTAACTTGTCCATTTCTTTATTATAATTTGCATGCTCCTCTTTTTTCCATTCTTCAATTTTGTTTAATAAGTATTCTTCATTGTTGGTTGAAACTTCAGCATCACGCATGTCTTTCTTTGGCTGTTGGACAATGTCATTAGTTTTCGATTTATCTTCGGTACTGATTGTTTTTGTTGGATTACTTTGGTTAGCTGTATTAGCTATAATTATTTCCATTTCTTTTAATTTATTCCTGAGCTCATTTACTTCAGCACTTAACTTGGTATTTTCGTTGTTAATAATAGCATTTTGTGTATCTTTCTGAGGTGTTTCAACAGTATTCGAATGTCGTCTAGATATGTGGCTCTTTAAGTACAGTTGGTTCAGGAATACCTTATCGCAATAAGTACATTTGTTGTATTGGAGTGCGTCGTGCGATGTCGATGGAAATATGTCGCCTTTGTGGGATAGGGTTTTTAAAATCATGGTTGCTATATTATCATTCCCATATGGAAGAGGAGTCTTAAAACTATGCCTAGATCTTTTCTTAAGCCTTCGTATTTCTTCATCCTTTTCTCGTAGATCCTTTTTGCATGTATCCAGATCCTGTAAAAATTTATTAGTTGTCTACATATATAAAAATGGCTCCCAGTCCTTGGTTACGTCATCACGTGTAAAAGACTACACCAATTTCACTAATTCAGTTTTTTTTTGTATCTGTTAAGGTCGGAAGATTCATTTGAAAGTTACGCAGAAAATGAGCAAATTTATAAAACTACGATGACTATTTATCTTACGCGAGACAGTTTATAACTAAGGCAGGACAACGTCTGTCGGGTCATCTGGTATAATATAATATAAATATATTTGAAACATCATCCATCAATAAAATAAATGTCACCTGTGCCAGTGATGTTATTTCTTCCCGCAATACGTAGACACTCCTGTCCAGGTAGTGACGACAGAATTGTTGGTATTCAACAGCGAGTTGTGCCAGTCTGAACAGTTTCAGAACACCTTCGTCAAGTATGCGTACGTCGAACTCAGATTCTATCACGCAATCTAATATCTGTTAAAAAAAGAAATTACTTAAATAATGCACGAAATATAAATAGTAAAATATAAATAGTAGATCTAGCTGTTAATAAAATCTTCGTTTTAGCTGTTTAATTTTTTTTCTAAACTGTGAATCTGAAAGCTGTAGGAGAAGTAAGGGAAGCATCATCTTTTCATGGATGGCTCATCCCTCATATTTAAATCTATATAAGTATGTAATATATTAATATGTGGGTAGGTATATATAAAAGGCGAAACTGACTGACTGACATATCACCGTACAGCTAAAACTACTGAGAACATCATAATCGTGAAATTTTGCACAAGATTTCCTTATACGATATAGGCGAGCACTAAGAGAGGGTTTTCCAAAATACACCACATAAGGCAATGAAACGGGGGTCCATAGATTGTATGGAGCACAGAACAGAAAATATAGGTAGAAGTGCCCCTGACGTGGCTAAGCACGGGAACCAGTGTCGCCAAACTCACACATTTGCGTATCAAATTGTACATTACACACATAAAAAACAGTAATATGATTGGCTCGAAGCTACGAATTACAAACTTAACTTTTACAAATCATATTCTTATTGCTTTCATAAATTAGGTCTTATTACAACGTAAGAAAGTTGTTATTATTTGACATGACACAAACAATAAGGAAGTTTTAACCAATTTACAACGAGTTCGGCTACTCAACGCTAGATGGCGCTGTAACTAATTTATTCTATTCAGAACGCTAGTGTCTTTGAAATAGATGCCATATTCACCAGCACATGTAATAGGCGAATCTCGTCTGCTGTTGACAAACGCGCGATATCTAAGAGGCACTTCCTCTACTTTTCTTTATTCCGTGGTATGGAGTAATCAACTTTCATGTGGACGCAGCCGCTGACAGTCAAGTTAATTTTCCATAAACTGTTGGAGCAACACACATGCATAATTACATATTCCACCAAGCATTTACCTACCTAAGCCTTTCACCACAATATCTGATTGCCATGATGACATCTTTATATTATGTAGGTACCTAAATTAATATAATAATAATAAGTATGTTCTTACGTCATTCAAATGTTGTTCGATGACAACAAATTTTCTTTCTTTTATCAAGCTTTCTATGTCTATCAGTCCTGTAAATAATATTTAATTAAATCTCATGTAAAACAAAATAATTTTATATCAAAAACAAAAACAGAGGCTGTTGCTTTAGTCATGTGCGATTACTTTAGAAATATTAAAATAAAGAAGCATGTTTCCAAGTTCCGGGACTGCAAACAATTGTCAAAATATTACATATAAATCTATGATTTGATTATACTCACTAATTTTATTCCAGTCTATATGAATACGAGGTCGATGCGTGTTGAACGTAAACCCAGATTCCTCGGCTAATTTAGGAAAATGATGATGAAGTTCGAACGATGTTTTGCAGGCCATTGAGTCAAATTATAAATAATTTTCAATTTCAATTCATGAAAAATATTAAAATAATCCGCAGTATTTCGTTTATTCGTTGATTATCACAATGTGATAGCATTGTTTATTTTTATTCGTTGCCTAGCAACGCTACACCAAACATTGGCACGTTGAAAAACGTATCTAAGCCCGTCACACACCGGTCACACCCGTATTTTATCTGGCTAAAAAAAGCCACGAGTGTGTGTACAGGCTTTAGGAAAGAAATAGGTAGAATATGATAAACAAAAATTGTTTCTGGCTGGTAAGTAATATTGTTTGTTAGTTTTTTAATGGTTTTAGTGTTTTTTTTTTTTAGTGAAGTATACTCAAAGATTTTATATATCCTACTAGAGTAGACTAGATTGACTACGAAGAAATATTAAACTGTCTAAAGTGTTCTTTATTCTCATTAGCATTAAGTTCATGTGTGTTATTGACACGCAAAAGGGAAAAATGGCCTGGAGCAGGACACTAAGATAAATCCTCTGTGTCCCTTTCTCACATACTGCCAGAAAAAAATAAGAAACAGATGGTAGTTTTTAGATTGTTCCAGTTATCGTTAAATAGTCCGTGTTCATGCATTTTGATAGGTTTATGCAATATAAAATGAATTGCAACTAAATATTTTATTTCAATTATTGCTTCTTGAAATTTTATACGCATTCTTCTTGTATTTTAATGATGATTTCATTTAGATTTAGTAGCTGTCCGTAGTAATTTTCAAATTATGAAAGGCAACATTTAGGAGGTTTCAATTTGACAGAATTTGACATCATTAAACAATATTGCTGATGCTTCATAGGGCTAAAGTTGTATTTTTAATTGTTACAAGTTTTTATAACAATGTTTAGTAAAGTATAAAGTGTGCAAGATATTCAAAACGTTGCTGTGTAAAGTTTCGGGTATCCTGGTTGCAGAATTTCATTTTTTTTGGTAAGTTTTCTGTTTTGTTTACAAAATATTTATGTAGGGTGACAACAAACATCGTTTTGAATTTCATGCGGGAATTAAAACATATTAACTGCCTGTAAAAATACATAGAGAAGGGGCATCATAAACGACTCAGAAGACGGACTGGGTGCTAAATTTTATAAAATTTGATTGTCTACTGTTCAAGTTTTATATTAAAGTAAATTTCTAAATATCTGAGGTGACTCAATTTTTTTTTTTTAATAAATCAAGCGCGTACCAATTTTACTAATTTTATCTTTTCTGTTGATCGGGCGCCTTTGGCCGCTTGGCGATCTTCGGCTGCTCTCATGACACAACGGAAAGCGGCGAGCAGCGGTGGCCAGATGTGCGGCATGCGGGACGTGTCTTCGGACCAATTCAGTATATAGTTATCTGTGACCACTTCTTAAAACGGCGCGCGTGCGCTCCAAAATCTTCTCCACATCGATATAGTACATTCGAGAATTATATTCATTTTAAATTATAGTCTACTGTCTTTAACCCTTCAGATACCGTCAATTAGAGACACAATAGTAAGACAATAGATGCGCGGCCACCGGTGGTCGCTTGGGGATTCATGAATTAAGTTTAGTCCTTAGGTAGGTCCCTAATAAATGCCGCACGCAATGCTGCACGTTTGTGGCTTAACCGTTAACTACTAGTAATATATTATTTTTTATGTTTTGTTGTAGATTTCCAAGAAACGAGAACCATCGGCAACAGTGGCTTTGAAGTTGTGCCATTTAAAATTTTTTTTTTCAGCAACAGTTTTATTTGTAGCCGCCACATTAAGTCTGAAGATGTAAAGTTAAATCAACACTAAAACCTAATTCTATTCCATCTATATACTCTTTTGTAAGTTCATTCGTTGTTAAAAATCCGTTCAGTAGTTTTTGAGTTGATTGCAAACAGATTTTGTTGTTTGTTTATTTGTTAGTTAATAACTGCAATTTAACGTAATAAAAAATGTACAATTTGATGTTACGCATCAGTCTATTTTTAATAAAGTAAAAATTAAAGAATAACATTTGTTTTATTATAAACTAACTAGTTTTTTCTTTCAGACAAACCTTATTCTGATAGGTGCAGCTGTTCAGAAGTGATCACATACATTAGGCATTTTTTTATCAGTGTAGGTATTTCATACTCGCATAAGAGGATATTGCTATTATAATATATACGGACATCAGCTATTTCCTAGTTATTACAGAGAAAACTCACAGTTCCCTTTTGGTAAGCATATTATACATATTAACTGTTTTTGAACTTGCATGTCTATTTTAAATATCTTTAACAAACTTTTAAAGATATTTAAAATAGACATGAGCAAAATTGTCCCGTAGTATGTAGCTAGTGTATGGACACACTAGTAGAACGAGATGACAGGACTCTTTCTGACGTTCCTTGTCAGGTACGCTTTTGAGGTTGTCGTAGTCAATCTAGTACTAGGATATATAAAATCTTTGAGTATACTTCTGAAAAACAATGGTACCAATTTGAAAGCATATCCTTTCAGTTCGGAGTTCTGAGGTTTTATATAATATTCATTGTATTTTATATATTTTTTTTATTGTCAGTTAGTATTGTTTGTTAGTTTTTTAATGTTTTTTTTAGTAAAGTATACTTCTGAAAAACAATGGTACCAATTTGAAAGCATATCCTTTCAGTTCGGCAGTTCTGAGGTTTTATATCATTATCATTGTAAGTATTTTAAATCGTTTTTTTTTTAATGTTTGTTAAAACATTTAAAAAAAAATGATATAATTACTTAAAATACATTCGAATTGAGAGCCTGGTCCTTTTTTCGTCGTATTCCTTTTTTTTACGTCGATATTGGCGTAAATCTTTAGATTTTTGTTTTAATTAAGTAGGTAGAGGTACAATTTGAATTAGTGACCACAATTTATTTTACAACAATGAAAATATCAGTCATCACCGAGTGAGAATGAAGCCCCTAATTTGCAGCTGGCAGAGAAAGGAAAATAAATATTTTCAATCTAAGCGTTTATTTAAAAGTTTTTTTATGTGGTGCACGAATAAACGAGTGGTTTCGCTTATAGAAGGATTTTTTCTTACATATTTTTATTTTCAAAAACTATCAAAGTTCAACCCTATTAGAAACTACATGATTTCTTATAGGACTGAAATTAAATTGCCGAGAAATAGTATATTTTGATACAAGTGCAAAAAGTTTGTCATTGCGACCGAGGCGGAATTCGCACGAGCCGTAGGCGAATGTGTTAGGGAGGTGAGGGCTGCAGTGACGGACGTGTATCAAACGACGTTTTTCAATACACTTAAAAAGAAATACTTTCTCTGAAAATTACGATGTATTTCATTTCATTTTGCACAGAAGAAAAATTTCCAAAGTTGCCATACATTTTAGTTTTGATTTAGATGGCAGCAGGCTATCCCAAGTATTTTTATCTGGATTACCATCTAAAGAGTTCTCATTTCTCTTCAAATCTTAGATTCAAATTTTTTTTCGCAAATTAACACAAAAATAAAATAAACATTTTCCCGCGGTTGAAGGAGAAGCAAAAGGTATCAATAACCGTTAGGTATAAAATAAATTCAAATATTTTCTGAATTTAGAAGACGTGGCAAGTGTGCGAGTTTATTCGAAAATCCAAATTGCCACTAAACAAAATTTCAAATCTCAAAAACATGTCGACCTGCAGTTAATATTAACTTGTAAATAATATTTAGATATATTTTTCTCATACCTATATAATTTGTTTTATTAAGTCTTTAATTATCTCACAGAATGTGTAAAAAAAAAACTTTTTACAAAAAAAAAATTAAACCGACTTCAATGTAAACAAGACTGAAAAGTACAAAATAATTTTAGTCGGTGTTTCTATAATAGATACCTAATTTTGCTCTTCGTAATTTAACACCGACTTCCGAAATTAAAATTATTTTGTACTTTTCAGTCTTTTTTAATAGATGCGCGGCCACCGGTGGTCGCTTGGGGATTCATGAATTAATATAGAATTAACTAAACCCCTTACTGCGTTCGGGATTAAAACTTAGCAATCTTCGTTTCGTTCGGTATCATGCTGTCCACGACTTTAAGGTGGTGCATCACGACTCACTCATTTTCACTGTTTTTCATACAACCGCTCATAACTGATTATGACGTTATTACACAATTTTCATTAGATATTTCGGAAACACAGTATCTTGTGGATATTATCTAGGTTTCTAAAGAAACCAATTTCTAAATTTGTGTAAAACTAATCCAGTAAAAACCTCTGAAAATGTCCTATTTTGCATGAACTTTGACACTTCATAATTTGCCTAAAACAAAAAATGACAAAAAAGTAATCCTTTAGAGACCTTGCAATATTAAGATTCTAAATGACGACAACTTTTTTCAAAAACTTTTAAGAGTTTAAAAAAAACAGCTATTTCCTGGAGCAAATTTTGTAAAATTTTCGAGTAAATCTCGGAATTACCGAATACTGACAGAGTTTCCAGGCGTTATCTCTCTTTTTTTGCGTTGCCTTTTCGTCAAACATCGCGTTGGATTGCATTAAATAAAGTAACAAGCTTTTAAACCATTTTCGATGTTTACGATAAGCGAGTGGAGAAGGACCCTCTTAAGACACTGCTCTAGCCCCTAGTCACATAATATCTAATCTACTGTTTGTAGTGTTTTGGTTGAGGTGAGGATAGGGATAAGATTGTGGCACACGGTAAGGTAAAAAAGAAACAAATTGTTATTGTGATCATTAACCACTTTGCTTGCTTAACTTTATTAGTTCAAGATACAGAGCCTGTTTCACCGTAAAGATATCTATAGCATTGCCTATATCTAAGAGGAGCAGTCTCATGGATTAAGGGGTGGCCTGGCGACATACTGCTGATTCTTAATTTTTTTGTATTTTTTTATATGTCGTCGACCGATATTTAAAGCAAATGTAAGGTATAAGAAAAGTGTGCAACGTTCAACTCGATACCCAAAACGTGAACTCAAAATACGCAAGTGCCGATTTGTAAGGTGGACAACCTGAATATTTTGCAACCAGCACACGCTCTGTGTTCAAGTTTAAATAGCTTTGTACAAATGTAAATGTTTGCGTATAAAAATAATAAATAACATCGCTTTGGCAGAATCGTGTGTCCATAGAGTAGCGAGGCCGAGTCGTGGAGGTGTCAGTCGTGAGGCGAAAGCGGGAGCGTGACGCTCAGGCGGCGGGCTTCTCCTCGGAGACGGCGGTGGCACCGGACGCCACGGAGCCGCTTTCGTCGGGCGACGCCTGGCACGACAGCGACGGGAATTTCTGGTACAGAGCAGCACGATACTTCGGGTGGCTAGAACAGTAATTTCGCGTTAGAATTTTAGTGGCGCCGTCAGCTGCTAATTGTGTATTTTATGATATTCATCATACAAAAACACACCTGATGCCATATACAATAGGATTGTAGACGGCGTTAGCCTTTGCAAAGAGTGAGCCCCAGATAGTAGCAAGAGGGCTGATGGGCGCGCTTTCGAAAACGCCAGTGTAGTTGATCACGAGGTACGGTGTCCACGCCATGAACCACAGTGAAATGGTCATTAGAGCTACCTGTAACGATAGATTACATTTAGTAAACTAGGATTGGTGTGCATCCTGAGGGGTAAAGTATTTAGTGAGAATGTATTTTACCTTTGCCAATTTGCACTCAGCGCTGGTGTTAGCTGCTTCTGAAGACCTGAGGGAAGCTACGTTCATTTTCTTAGCTTGTTCTCTCATTCCCTTCTCGTGAGCTGCTACAGCCTGAAAGCAAAGGAAAAAAATTATAAACTTAGATATCTATCGGACATTCGGGAGATTGTGTTATGCATAAAGATCTGTCAGTAGTCTCAAATATATTTTCTACACTTACCTGGACAATAAAGAAGTAGGAATAGATGATAAGCAGGAGAGGCAGGAAGTATACAAAGACGGAGTAGATAAGGATGTAGCTTCGGCTGAACCAATCTTTGGCCAAGTAATCCGTACCACAAGCAGTCATATTTCCTTCGGGCACATATCTGTAAAAGTATGCGGAGTAGATTTAAAACTTATTGATTTTTGTAATTATGAACAATAATTTTGAAGATTCCTTACCGATTCCAGCCGAAGAATGGCGCAAGGGTCCATGCAAGTGAGAATGCCCAGATACCGAGTATGCGCAGAAGAGCCCCATTGTTGGTCATGGGCTTAGCGGCGATACCTTTCACAATTACGTTGTAGCGGTCGAAAGCTATCATTGTCATGGTCCAAATCGATGCACATCCAAATAGAGAGCCAGCACAAGCGTAGAGTTCACATGCAAGAGGACCTGATAATAAATCAAGAAGACTAGTTAGTAAGTAATATAGAAATATCATTTGTACTTGTACAATGATAACAACTTACCCCAAACCCATGTTTCATTATAACAATTAACTACCATAGCCGGAGACATAGCGCACATCATGAGGAAGTCGGAGAAAGCGAGATTTACCACGAGCAAGTTTGATGGAGTTTTAAGACTCTGAAAAAAAAAAAATGTATTTAAATGTGACAGGTTTGAAAGCAGAAATATTCAAAGCAATCAATATGGATTGATAATTAAATACCTTCGTTGACATAAATATGTAGATGACCATTCCGTTGCCAGTGATAGAGACGAATCCAAGAACGCCGATTGTGAATCCCAACAGTCCGTGCCAAAGCGGGTTCATCGGAGGAAACTGGTACCTGAATTAGGCATATTTCAGAATGTTAACAAAGAATAAAAACTTCAAAGAGAAGGTATTCATAAAGACAGTAAATTGACTCACCAGTGAGGATCGACCATATGAAGCATATCAGGCGGCACCTTGTCCACGACGGTCTGGTTGGAGGCG
This sequence comes from Mythimna lalbum, assembly GCA_949319445.1. Taxonomy (NCBI): domain Eukaryota; kingdom Metazoa; phylum Arthropoda; class Insecta; order Lepidoptera; family Noctuidae; genus Mythimna; species Mythimna lalbum. Next base: position 13,367,749 of record OX439346.1, on the reverse strand, counting down.
CCATATGCCGCTACCTGGCCGCCCCATGCTTGCAGGGCAGCTATGCCGGGCCCGGGATCCAGAGTCAGCGACATCTTCCTTGACGTTGTCTTCACCTTAGAATTAAGCACCCGTTAATAGGATCACTCACAGTATTTCTTTTGTAATTATATGTTATTACTTTAAACTTACTTAATATTAGGAGAGGAATGCTTCGAGATGGTTATTACAAAAATACTGAAGAAAATCGTTTAACGAACTACTCCAGTCTTTAATGTAGTTAACCAATCCCGTGTTGCAGCGGGGCTGCCGTGGTTGGGGAGGCTACTCGTCCGTCTTAGGTCTTGCACCGTCTTTTATATCGAGACCTTTAGGATTAACAATGACGTGGCGGAGAAAATCAATATTCATAATGAGATATACGTATCTAAGAAGGTGAACACATTACCTATACAGTACTTGGAGACAATTTTTACACAGGGATGTACTTGAGCTATCTCTTTTATGACTCATAGTTTTAAGCTAGAATCGGACATCTACGACATCTGTGTCTCAATTCATTTTCGAGTCCTGGGAATATAAAATCGAGACTCGGACCAATCCCAGGAATCCCGGGAAAAACGAGATGAACACGAAGTTTACCTTTCCGTTTTCAGAGCTGTGGTGATGAAATAAATTACACAAAGTAATGCGCCTGGCTGGGTTTGAACCCACGGCCTACAACTTATAAGTCGGGGCCGTTATCACGTTCTGTACACTGAGTATGGATTGTTTTTACTTTAACGTGATCGAAACGTTTACCGTAAATGGTTCTCTGATTGGTTAAGAGCTTGGAGTGGACCAATCGGACCACGAAAAGACATAAAAGTGTCGATCGAGTAACACAAAGACGCGCTTCTGGATGACGGGATGTGCTGAGAAGCTGTTCATGCCACTGATTCCATTGTGGTCGTGGACTCGCTCCATGGGATTATAGCCCACTACATCAAGTACATCAAAAGTCCTCCTAACATAGACCGATTATTTAATTCATTAAACCCCAAGCGAACGCCAGCGTTCGCTCATCGATTGTATTTATATTGTGTCTCTATGGTCTCTAATTACGGTTTATGATATTCGAAAGGTTAACTCGGCAGGTCTAAGTTCGTATTTGTTATGCAAGTAGCTAGGTACAGTGCGTTTCACAGACGTTCCTTTGCCGTAATGTTGGCAATACGGAAAAACAGTGTTGCAATATTTTTAGCAATTAAATTACTTAATATTAGGGTGATTAACTTATATTTCGTCACTTTTAACAATTGCGTTTTTTTTTTTCTTTTTACTATTTTTTAATAAAGTATAGGGCGCTGGGCTCCATTCCGATTGTCTTGTAATTCTTTCAAATACCGAAAACGCCATGCCACAATATCGTATCTTTCTATAAAACGTCCTTTTAGACGTGCTTTTTTTAAATAAAGTCCCATTCCCCTCATAATTCTCCAAAAAGTGCTGCAACTACCCTTAAAATCGATTTCGTTGCGCATTTCGGGGAATAATTTTGGTAGAGTAGGCAACTCTTTCCTTTTTCCCTTCTTTTTTATGTAGACAGACAGGGGAGCCAACATCACGCCAAAAGAACGTCTCCACTCGCTTATCGTAAACATCGAAAATGGTTTTAAAAGCTTGTTACTTCTCCACTCGCTTATCGTAAACATCGAAAATGGTTTAAAAGCTTGTTACTTCTCCACTCGCTTATCGTAAACATCGAAAATGGTTTAAAAGCTTGTTACTTCATTTAATGCATTCCAACGCGATGTTTGACGAAAAGGCAACGCAAAAAAAGAGAGATAACGCCTGGAAACTCTGTTAGTATTCGGTAATTCCGAGATTTACTCGAAAATTTCACAAAACTTGCTCCAGGAAATAGCTGTTTTTTTTAACCCTTAAAAGTTTTTGGAAAAAGTACTTTTTTGAATTTTTTAATTTTAGGCATATTATGAAGTGTCAAAGTTCATACAAAATAGGACATTTTCAGAGGTTTTTACTGGATTAGTTTTACACAAATTTAGAAATTGGCTTCTTTAGAAACCTAGATAATATCCACAAGATACTGTGTTTCCAAAATATCTAATGAAAAATGTGTAATAACGTCATAATCAGTTATGAGCGGTTGTATGAAAAACAGTGAAAATTTGAGTCATGATGCACCACCTTAAGTGAAACGCACTGTAATCATTTTTTTTTAATTAAACTTATTTTGCAATTTTTTGTTTTCTTTTTAGTAAGTACTTAATTCGATCAGAAAAAAGGTTTATTTAAATATATAGGTATTTCCATTATTTTTCTATTGGTTTAATTCTGATGATAAAAAAATATTCCGCCGAGACGTAGACTGAGCGATAGGTATTTGGAGTAAGTAGGTAATTTACTGGGACTCAAATACCCTTTGCAAATTCTAGAGTCAAAAAATAATATTAGGGAAAATATTTACTCTGATTTCAACCCTGTATTTCTTATGTCCTACTCGGCTAATATCGTTATGAGGCCACTAAGAAGTACCTGCTATAACGTTAACAGGATTATAGCCGTTAGCTGTCGTCGCATTTACATCGCACCCTCTTTATACCATCCCCTACTTACTTGTTTTCTAGGTTACCTACCTAAGTTTTATTTAGAAATGAAGAAAACGTCGGTATTTTCAGTCTGTCGGTAGCTGGACACAGGAAGATTTTACGATCCCATTTCATCGATTGTTTCAGCTAGTTAATCCAATCCTGAATTAAAATCACGATCCCGCGCGAGGTTGAAGTCTGGTGATTGGGCACGCCACGATTATGGCGGTAAGTCCCCTCTTTGAGGCGTGGCTGGAAGGACCTCACGGCGTCCTTACCTTCCGCATGACGCAAGTCGTCACCGGACATGGCACGTTCGGGAGGTTCCTGTACCGGATTCAAGCGGAAGAGACGCCCGGGTGTCGCCACTGTGCGGAACGTCCGGAGCACACAGTCGAGGTGTGCCCTACTTGGGCAGAGCATCGCCGTGCCCTTGTGGGGGCAATCGGCGGCGGAGACCTCTCGCGCCAGGCCTTGGCTGAGGCATGATCCGGAACGAGGAGGAGCGGCTGGCGGTCGCCTTCTTCTGCGAAGCAATAATGCTAGCAAAGGAGGAGGCTGACCTCATCAGGCAACGGCGCCCTCGCCACCGCCACCGGGATTCCGATCCCGATTTCCGGTCACCGCAGATGCGGGCTCGCGGACGGCGAGCCATGGGTAGCTCGTCCGACCGTCCGGACCGAGCCCAAGACGCGCGCACTGTTCCCGCGCGCCTCAAGGAATTGTCAGCAACAGGAGGGGCTCAGCTGGTTCAAAGCTTACTGGGGCCAGGGTTATCCGAAAGGAACTCAAGCCCCGGTATGAAGAGACTATAAGAAACGGGGTGGGTTTTTAGTCAGTTAGAGTCTGGCACTATCGCCCGCTCCACCCAAGAGCGGGTTTTGTCATAAGTTGATTTCCCCGTCGACAAAAAAAAAAAACATTTCCCACCCCGTCGCGTGATTCTCTTCGCAAGAGGATAAACTCAATGACAGAAAGTCGCTGGGCCTGCCTAAAGAGACATGCATTTGCGGCGCTGACGCAGTGACGCTTCCTTCAGATTTTAGGGAAGCGTTTTTGCCGTAGGAGTCTGTCCTTAATGTTCTCAAATACCCCAGACCGGGACTCCCACAGCTCTTGTTCTTATTCGTAAGTGGTATACAGTCATTGCTCTTCTCTCTCCCCAGAATACGAAGGACTTGGCGCTCGAGATTCCAACAGAAACGTGATGAATTCTCCGCCCGTTCTGAAGTACATAAAATTGTCGCGTCTGTCTTGTCTATGATTTCCTTTGTAATGTATGTTCTCTGATACTTACGCACGTCTTGATTGGTTCTCTTTACAAAAACCATCCTGCTTTTACACAGTCACTTTACATGAGCAGATGCGTAGCAAAGACTGTTTAGTGTTCATTCTCCAAACGCTCGTAAAGTGAACCCACACTGCCCGGTAAAACGAACCCTGTTCAAATCTTCTAAAGGACAACGGTGTACCCCTCTTGTGTCCCTCTTAGTCTGGTCTCTAGTCTTGTCTGAACCTTTCTGACATGTGACTATAATAATGATGATTTGTCTATTTATTTGGGATGTCATTGTCTACAAATGGATACACTGATACAGTACAAAATACAATATTTTGTTTCGTCTTCTATTCTATTATATAATACGATGATTCTTTCTATAAATCGAATAAGCTCCAGGTAGGTAAAGCCAAGTAGCTATGAGCGTCGTGGCAGTTTTGACGTCGACTGCGTAGTTTAGGTTTTTCCATGGCGGGAGCGGCGTTGGTCGAATAGAAAAAATAAAGGACATACAGGGACAGGACGATAGGGTGTATGATATCACTTGACCTAGTAATTCCATCCCATTAGAGGCACATCCGAGTATCCGACGGTACGGTTTATGCCGCTGGTGAGCGATTTAATACTACGTCATGGGTTTGATTCCCGCAAGAAACACATTTGTTTTGTGCGGGAATTAATTTGTAGTTTTCACTCTAGAACAGTACGTCTTCCACCAAGGCCATCGGTTTATGGCAAATATGTTTTTTTTTTAGGAAGGAAATCAGCAAATGACTGCTCGTTCTAGGATGGAGCGAGAGGCCCTGTCAGACTTTTCACAGGACCAGGACCCATGGCATTATGCCAGCCTTGCCACCCTATAGTTCCGCCACCGCTTATGGTCCTAGAATGCAAAAGGTAATATGGGTGTGGTTTTAGTCAGTAAAAGTCTGACACGCACTAGCTTTCGCTCCGCTCCAGAGCAAGAGAAGTCATTAGACCATTTCCCACCCTAAAAAAGAGGACAATTGTTTTGCTTACCCTTTGAAAGGCATTAGTTTCCACGTTGGAACTCCTATTATGAAAAACACTTTCTTTTTTATCCATAAAAATACTGCGGTATTACAGAAAAATACTTAATACAAAAAAAGAATAAGACAATGGTCTTTAGAAATATAATAATAACTTTTAATATAAACCTTATTTGATCTAACTTTTGTTCATGTCTGATAAAAAAAAATTCAGAGAAAATACATTTTTATCATAATCATTCTTAAATTATACTATAATCCTGATTATGTATGATTATGTTAAATGTTGTTACGTGCATCCAAACTAGGATATTGTATCTATCCTATATCTCTCTGGTGTCAGCATTCCTTCTTGGCTATTTAGAATATGCTAACGTTGATTTCTGTTTATATTCAAAATGTGACTGATTATTTATCAATTAAGTAAATTAAATATCAAATAATAAAATCAAATAAAAATAATCAAACCATCTGTTTTGCATTTGCTTCTACTTTAAGTTTGACTAGTTTGAGCTATGTTAAGAGCCGGTTTGAACAACAGAACATTTTGTATGAACTCTGCCCTGGTTTATGTCGTTTTTGTTGCCCCATAACAGCGGTTTTATTTTTAACCGACTTCGAAAAGGAGGAGGTTCTATGTTCGGCTGAATGTATGTTTTTTTTTATAAATTTAATAAAACAAAAACAATAACTATTCAAGATTTTTGTTACCTATTATTTTTTGTAATAGAGGTTTAAAAGGGGACAAAATGAGTAGAACCTGGCCTTAATTATGAAAAACATGAATGACATTCAACTATTATTAAGTAAACTGTAGACTGAAAGACTTTGTATCCATGGTCAAGAATAAAAATAAGTAAAAAGTAGTCAACTGTCAAATTGCTAATTTATGTCATTGTCAATATATTGTCACTGTCACTAAACTAGGGATGGCAATTCTTCCTTAAAAAAATCAATTTTGGAATTCCTTTTTTTACTGAATCGAATCAGTATTAAAAGTTCTAAAAAAACGATTTCGTGATTTCCGTTGATTACTCTGCAGATACTGAGTCCTTAAGAGTATGGTGCAGAATAGATCATCATAGGTAATGCTATGTGTTTTATGACGGGTAGGTAATAATCATAATCCAGCTAATTTTTATGTGAATATTGTGCATAAAATGCACACTTAAAAATTATCTTGAGGGCAACCTGTTTCCTTTTTGTTGCTTTGAATGTTTTTAAATAATACTAAGGTTGCACCTCACAGATAAATATCGACACACGATTTCAAATCGATTTTCTCGAACTATAAAATTAATCGATAGTTCGATCTAAAACTCAGATCGCCATCCCTACTGCAAAGTTAAGTCAGATTCATAAATTGGAGGCTTTTTTGCCGAGTTTAATTCATTTTAAGTTTTATTTCTGTTTATTTTTTATTAACTTTTTGGTGAATTAACCTAAGGATTTACTTTTGAAGTCTTTATAGCAACTATTATAGTAAAATTGGTGATGGATCTAACTGATGAAAACATTCAAATAAGCGAGGATGATGAAGAAGAAGAAATTACAGCTGAAGTAGTACTAAAAACTCTTCAAAGTGCTTGGCAGAACGAGAGGTTGGCTCCAGAAATACTGCCACATCGCAATGATATGGTGGAATGCATGCTGGGGCAGATACAACACATGGAGCGCAATATAAACAAACTTCCTAAAACAGACCTTCGTGCTACAATACACAAAATGGAATTGAGTAGAATTAAGTTTATTATATGCAATTATCTTAAAACTAGGCTAAATAAAATAGAGAAGTATTGTATACCAATATTAAATGAAGAAAGACAACGGGTTGATTCAGGGACAAATTTTCTAACCCCAACAGAGTATAAGTATGCTCAAGAATATCTACTGAATATGGAGAATCATATGAAGGCTGTCGTTCTAGATAAAATGCCAGGGAACATGCAAACATTTGAAAATAATAAAATGGCTGAACATCCAAACATGCAAAGCCATGTATTCTTAAAAGCTAATGAGACAGTAAACGGAGTTGTTTTAGAAGACCTTGCTGGTGAAGATGAAGAAATAGACTTGGAAGGTTTGTATAATTTATATTGCTTTGTAAATTGACCACTCCTTATAATTATTACAAGAAATAAAAAGCATCTACTCTCCAAGAGACCTGAAGTCATTCATTTGGAGTCCACTCTTAGTTTTTCCTGGTTATAGAAAATATTTCATCCAAGTTTCATGTTACCTTTGTGTATCATACTTTGATGTATTTTTTGCAGAGGGATCACAACATATTCTGCAGTACAAACCGATTGCCGATCTTGTTAAAAATGGAAAAGTTCAACTCATATGAAATAAAATCAGTCATGAAGTATCAATTGTTTCTCTCATCTTATTGAAAATCATACATCTAAGGACAAACACTGCTTTAAGGGGCCCCCCCCCCAGTGCCATACAAAAATGCTCTGTCCGGGAGCCGGTGCACTTTTTGCTAAGTAAGAACACATTTAAGTTCTCCATGGACACAGCTACATACACAGTTGAAAGTGGAACTAGCGATAGTGTGCAAGTAATAATTTGGTTTCCGCAACGGGGATCGTCGCACACGATATACGCGCGGCGCAGCATTGGCCCTGAATTGCTGATTTTTTATTGGGGGAAAGGTAGGTAATAAAAAAGTATTCAGAAAACATGATAATATATATTTTCGTTGACATTGATTGTTTTGTATAATATAACAGTAATCTCAATCTTTAAGGCAATGTTACATAAACTTTTTCTCAATTAAGGCATTTAGTCACTCTTACTAAGTACACAATATCCAACAAAAGGCTATAAGTACAGTTGTTTTTAAATATTACAATATAATGGATTATATTTGGTGCCCTAATTTTATTTAGATATACACTACCGCTCAAAAGTATTTGGCCACCTACATTTTGTTTCAAGTTCCAAACAATACATAAAAAAAAATTATTAGGTTACCTATCTACGGTAAAATCGTAAGCAGCTTATTGTTTTTTGCCGACTCCAGACTATAAGACCATAATAGAATTTCTGCAAAGTAAATTTTTGAAGTCGCATTTATATTTTGATTTAATTATTAATAAATGAATATACCTAAAATGTAGTATAAAAACAAATATTATTATGTTAGTTATCTGATGTCCATTGATCAGCAAACTCAGTAGAAATTATATTTTTTTGTTCTTCACTTCTGAGTTATAATTTTTGAAGAAACATACTAAGGTACATATATTTGCAAGATATCAAAGGCATAATAATCGGTTTTCATAAATCTGGTAAAAGTAATTGTGAGATTTCAAGACTCCAGAAGCTATACTGAGGCAAACTGTTGACTGTTGCAATAAATGTTGTTCACTTACGTTGTATATACACTTTTACAAAATGTAATTTACTAGATGGCCAAATAAATTTGAGTGGTATTGTATTTTGTTAAGGTGGCTGGAATGTTGCTTACATTGGAAAATCTAAAGATTATTTAGAACCATCTTAAATATTTTGTGACTATCACATAACACCTTCAAGTACCTGCAGTGGAGAACTAAAATATAATATAACCATATAATATAATTTAGATAGTTTTAAGTACTGGGTTATTATTTCAAAGTAATTACTGTAAGTAAGTACCTATATATTGTGTATATATATAATTGGCAGTCACAGCTCCATCACTGAGGTCATAATAAGTACTAATATAACTTATCCTAATAGTTATTAGGTAACGATAACAATCCAGGTTTTACATATACCTATTTGTGATAAATTAATATTATAAAAATAACATGAAAGTTCTTAATTTTAAAGATATCTTATATTCATTACCTTAGCCCTGAAGGCACACATAATCACACAAAGCCAGTTCGGCTTTAATTTAACAACAATTAACCTTAAAATAAGGTTTTCACACTAAGACAACAAAAAGAGACAACACAATAGTGCTAAGTTAACTAACTACAATTATTATACTCATCAGCTTTGGGTAAACAATTGAATTTGCTATATTAAAATTAATAATTCGATAAAATTGGTAAACCTTGAAAATTAAGTAGAAGTAGTGCAACAAGGATCTTACTAACTGAAGCGAAATGGTGTGCGGCTTCCTGTCATGCATACTTGACCGCTCATACAGACAAAAGACTTGTCATGCATAGTAATAGCCACAAACGATCAAGTATACCTCATGCCGCTACAAGCGCGTTGTAAACATGACGGTAAACAATAGCTACCTAATTGCCTTCCTTTTCAGGGGCCGCCCGGGCGCCACAATCAAATCTCAACGCAAAGGTTTTTGATAAAAATTTCTGAATCTGCGTTTGAAAGATTCATCAGCTTTCCAATATGAAGAACGAAAAGTTGTTGAATTAATAAAATTAAAAGCGTTGCCATCACGGATCACCCCGCATGCTCATTGAGGCGTCGTCGTTATAAAAAGCAAAAGCTATTTGTTAGGGAAATCCGGAAAGCACACTGTCGTCGTGACGATGCGTTCCGGATTGCCAAACAAATGAATGGGGCGATGACCGCTTTGTATCTACCTATCGAATACCGTAATTAGACACCTTAGAAAGACAATGAGAGAGCGGACGCCGGCGTTCGCTTGGGGTTTAATGAATTAAGAGGACGCCTGATCCGTGTCGCAGTGTAAGTACAGTAAGTACTATTGCTGGTTGTTCTCGTCCGCGTCTACGTATTTGATGTGTTCGGCGTGCGCAGCGGCGGCGAGGTCGCGCAGGCTCTGCTCGGCGGCCGGGCCCAGCTGCTGCACCATCCGCGTGAAGTGGCCCTCGGCCTTCTGCAGCAACTCGTGCGGGTGCCCGCACTCCACTATCTCGCCTGCCTCCATCACCTGGGGAGGATAGGTTTATTGTAGTTCAAGTGGCTATTAGTAACGTTGTATTTATTCAATCAAAGTAATGTTGGTCGTCCAGCAGCGAGATAGCCAGATGACATGTTTATCATCGCAGGCTGAACCTGGATAGGAATGTGGGTATAGGTGTAAGAAAATGCGGCTTCCTCACGTTCAACCGCAAGGCCTCCCTTGAGGAAGCTGCATTACATTACGACGACGTTTTTTAATACGGCGAGCCAACTTGTAATACGGCGTGTTACACGTTAGGTACAGCTGCAACTTATGCAACGTGTTTAACTTACTGGTGTAGCTACCGAAAAGCTCTGAGCGCGAGAGGACCCCAAACCTAATTAGTAAACCTCTTATTGAACTACCGTGAAATTCTCCCTCTTTCGAAATCTAAGTAAAATAGGTTCAAGGTTGTAACACTAATCATGGGCACTCGTTTTAGTCAGTAAAAGTTATTTGATGATTTCCTAAGAAAAAAGATAGGGCCCTCTTGTTTTTGACTTTGGGCCAATCCTAGCTACGCCAGTGGTTCATCGGAAACACACAAAAAAAAAAAAACGGTCTAGCCCTTCCGGAGGAGTTCGGTAACAAACAGTGTGACACGAATTTTGTATATAGGTATTAGATGATACTTACTACAACTCTGTCCGAGTCAGCAACAGTGTGCAATCGATGCGCTACCGTGATCACGGTGCACTCCGCGAAATGCGTCCGAATCGACTTCTGGATTAGTGCGTCCGTACTGTAACAAGAAAAAACGTGAGATTCACTGAGATATCCTGATAACACTACCAGAGTTTGTGTTTCCTACAATCTGGGGATATTTAAGCAGTAGCGTATCTGTGCGTGGGCGAAGTGGGCGCTCCCCCAGGGCCTCGCACAAGCAAGGCTTCTTTAAGAACGAGGTTTTTTTCCATAATTGAAAGGCTCGCGTTTGACCACTATTTCACCTGATGGTAAGCGACGATGCGATCGAACGCTGGGTTGCAACAGTAGCTGTCTCGATTTAAAATTTATGAAAAAAAAAGGCCTCGCTAATGTGCCGTAGCCTACGTCTAAATTAGTTCACGCTACGTCTATGTATTGTAAGTCAAGAATAGTGAATAGGTTACTACTAGGCGATTACTTACTAGTAGATAACCCTTTCGCCCTTAACGTATAGATCTGAAGCGATGATGTGGTCATCATCGCCACCACTTGCCATCTGGTGAGACAATAGTCAAATGTCGAACCTATCAAAAATATAATAAAAAACACCTACTAGGTACCTCGTTCTGCGGTGATAGGAAGCCTGACTACTGAGCGTTTGATCCTTCGATCTATTGCCAATATCCACAATGTTATTGGGATTTTACTACTAAGATTAGTATTAAGATTTACCAGTAGCGGTTTGGAATCTGGATTTGTGTGTTTTTAGCTTGCCATTTTGATGATGAAATTTGGTTGCTCGCAATTCTGGCCAATTTTTTCGCGAATCAGACATGGTATTTTTATTATTCCTTTATGGCAACCTAACGAGTCGAGGCGGGTAGCGAAACAAAACGTTCGGAACTCGCCGCATTAATGCACGCTAGGCGAAATGCGAGCGCAATGAGTGCCCGGTGTCCCTGTATTTTCTGACTATAAGTTACGTTGGTGAAGAGTCTTACTTCGGATCCACATTAGCCGTGGCCTCGTCTAGCACGAGTAGCTTATTGCGCCCGAGAGCGGCTCGTGCCAAGCAGAGCAGCTGTCTCTGTCCGGCACTGAAGTTCGATCCTCCCGATTGAACGGCTGAAGTCAATGACGTCACGCTGCGCTTCAGTTCCACCTGGAATTAAAGAATAATAAGCCTTAAATACAGTAAGGTAAGGTTTATTTCAAATTGGAAGCAAGTATTCAAATACACATACGTTTAACGCTTCGAATTTTAAAGATAAGTTTATACAGAATTTAGTTTAGAAACACTATTTTTTTATCAAGTTAACAGAGCGTGAAACTAGTAAAAATACCTGTTCTAGTGCCGTCCATATATCGGCGTCTGTATATTTATCAAATGGATCCATATTGTAGCGTAAACTGGCAGAAAAAAGAACTGGTTCTTGTGGTATTATAGAGATCTTTGACCTCAGTTCCTGTAAAAGATAATGAAAACCATTTATTTCCCATAAAACCTTCCTTATTTTACAAATAAGTTCTTAAATAATGTCTTATGTCGTACCTTAAGAGCGATATCACCCGTGTTGACGTCATCAATGAAAACTTTTCCTTCAATGGGTGCCAAACGGAACAGTGCGGAGATAAGAGAAGATTTGCCGGCTCCCGTACGACCAACTACTCCGACCTGTAAAATATTTAATGCTTATTATTTATAGAAGCTGACATCACATAACAAAACTAACAAAGGGACATTCTGTGGTCTATAGTGATCGTCGAAATGCCGGAATGTTTGGGATTTCAATCCCATATATTTGACTTCTCCACAATCGATAACGCTGATAGATTGAAACTTTGTTTAGAAAGCATAGCCTAGGCAAGTTACGACCGTTTCGTTTCTCTTTCGTAGTTCGCCACGAGTTGGCCACGCCTCCTATTCCTTTGTTCTGACCATGTGACTGAGCGTTGAGATGACGTCAGAACAAAGGAATTTGAGACGTGCCCAAGTCGGACAATCGACGAATGAGAATCGAAACGAAGCGGTTGTAACTTGGCTAGAGGAGTAGATTATCTTTCTGAAACAAAAGTGGCCTCATGAAGACTTACCTTCCATCCACTTTCGATAACAATGTTTAATTTCTTGAGCACTGGGTCGGCATCCTTGTCGTATCTGAGCGATAGGTCTTTGAACACAAGTCTAGCTCGTTGCGGCCATCCCGCTGGCGGCTTGGGCCCCTCTGTATCCTCGCGAGGCAGGGACGTGAACTGCACCACTCGCTCCACGCTCGTCATCTGAGAGATCACCTCTGTTGCCTGCTTCACGCCGTACTGCACCATATTCACCAGAATCAGACCCTGACTAATCGCCAGACCCACGTTTCCGGATTGTGTCGTTCCTATCGAAATGAATATGGACATGCAAATCTTATTTAGTGATGAGCAAGCTCTTGTGTTCTTTATTTGAAGCGATGGATGTGGTCTAAGGGTTACGATACAAAGCTGCGTTGTGATGCGATACGACGCTGCATTGCAGATCTGCGATACAAATTGCTGCAATGCGTTTTCGTGCGGCAAAGCATCGGTTCAAGTGACCATACAACGCGTGATGCGAATCAATTCGCGTTTCATCATATGTCGTTTTTGCTTTATGATGGATCAAGCGTGCCCACTTGATGCCTGCTCAATCATACTTTGAATACCCAATACTAAAGTTTTGACTGTTGAGTGAGCGACATTTGCCTATTTTTGTGAGGAGAGATAACTACATTTTTTTTTTCGCTTTGATTGATTTCGTATGTTCAACCATGTATTTCTTACGGCTAAAATAACGATGATGAACATATTATTTTTCTCAAAGAAGATACTAACCGTCATTCAGGAACAAGAATGTGTAGGCTACGACGACAACATAAACTGCGCAGATAAGACTCAACCAAATCGAAAATGCAGTATTTGTGACTATTGTTAAAAACCTGAAACAAGGAAATGGCATCAATATATCACTAGAATATAAGTCAATGGGAAATGGAATTCATGTTTACAAAACACGCACCTAACGTTATAATAATCTAGAAGAAAACACTTGGGATTGAGAATCAAAGAGGCCTGCATTGCTAGCGAGCGTCTCGTGTTTGCAAACGGATAAGCGTAAATCATGTTATCTGCCGACGTTGCCAATTTAGATGCATCACCTAGAGAATTAAGTATATGAAACAGAAAACTTAACATTTAATCAATTTTTAGACAACGGTTGTTCCTTTCAAATCGGATTATAAAAGTTATCCCTCTAATTATAGACCTATTATATATATATATATAATAGCACACATAATTATATAATTATGTGTGCTTTGCACACGGAACAGTAAAAACAGTGGAAGTAGTAAGTAGGCGTGGCACTGTCGCCGCTAGCAAGCAATGCATTGCGCACTTGCTGTTCAAGCGCTCTCATTGCCTACCTAGACTGCTTCACCATATTATTAACCAAAAAAAAATATTAAAATACCTTATTGTGCCACCCTGGACTGTAAAAGCCGTAGTTGAACTAAAAATCTAACTCATGGAGGTGTATCATACCACCGGTAAGTATTATTTTCGAATTTATTTTAATAAAATGAAAAAATAAAATTTCGTCAAACATTGCACAAGATTTTCAAACAAAGATTGTCCTTAACTACATGAAAACAAAGTTGATTTTCTTTTCTCGGTTATTAGCCTATCTAGAACATTCGCTGTTCTACCTATACTTTTGACGCTATCCAAATAGTGCTTGACTTTATCGATATAATCAATCGATATGTATTACAATGCCTTTTTAAAATAAAAGTATTTAAATATAGTTTAATAGTTTTGTAAGTAATATAATACAAATAATTATGAAATTAATAAAGTTAATAAAATAAAAATTGTGGAGAAAAAAAAATACCGACTTCACTAAAAAAAAAAATACACTAAAACGATCAAAATAACTTTAATTTCGGAAGTCGGTGTTTCTTGGTATTGTTTGTTTCTTATCACCGACTTCCGAAATTAAAGTTATTTTGATCGTTTTAGTGTATTTTTTTTTTAGTGAAGTCGGTATTTTTTTTTCTAAATAATTTTTATTTCTCACTTTTTAGTTGCGGTACACTTGTAGCCAGAGTACCCTTTTCTCATGACAATTCCAATTAACCCAAACCCTGCTAGGATACATTGTTTTATCATGAAGTTTCCGTGTCCACTTTCCACCTTCCGGCTCCATCATCAGATCGTACCTTAAAGCCAAAGTGCATCTCATGACAATTCTAATAAGCCCAAACACTGCTCGGATATATTGATTAATTACGGACTTTCGGTGCCTATCATACGGCTCCATCATCATCATCAGATTACTTCGATGATACCATTTTCAACATAACTATTTAAAACTATTCATTTATTTGTATTGTCATAGTCGATTAACTATGTTCAATGTGATATCTGTTTGAGTATGAAGTTCCGTTGGCCATTTCAGGTCTTCTTCACCAGTTCCACTTCATCAAATGTAACTTTTTGACTGTAAGTGCTTAAGTCCTTGATGAAAATACCAAAAAAAAAAACTATATAGTTGCCTATAATATTTGAGGAGTTTCCTGGTTTCCTCATGGATCCCATCATCAGAACTGGATTTTTAAAAATATGGGACCAATCTCGAAGCATATCAAGTAAGGAATAAAAAAAAATGCAAATCGGTCCATAAACGACGGAGTTCTGAGGTAACAAACATTAAAAAAAAATACAACCGAATTGAGAACCACCTCCTTTTTTTGGAAGTCGGTTAAAAATGAACAAATACAAACCAATTTACATGCAAATTAATATCCTTTTTACTACGTATAAAAATTGCCCTACGACATATTAATTCCATTATTTTAATACTAGCACACTATCGCATACAATATTTTTTTTGCATTATAAAATAAGATAAGTCTTGATTTGCCTTAAACATGGTTATTATGTTTTAAATAAGTTTTCATACTATCGATATTCTTTCTATCGAATTAGGTTACTTCACTATTTGAGTAGCAAGCTACAGACGTGTCAGTGAGGCGCCATTCAAATACCATCCTTATTTATACGCGGTTACAGTTCCTACTGAACAACGCCATCTAGCGACGAGTGGCGGTACTTGGTAGTCCAAAATGAATTTCTTTCTTGTTTTTGCCAATTTGATTTATAGACTGTTGATATTAAAGTTGCATTTCGTATGATATTTTTTTTGCATTTCGTTTACGCCCTGTGCTTGTTTTTAGCCAATCGTATTTTTGGGTTTGCAGTAACAGTAAATTGTAAATGTGTGAGTTCGGCGACACCGGTTCTGGTACAAACATTTTCTTAAGCTACTTCCACTGTTTTTACTGTTCCGTGGCTTTGCAGCTACAAAACAAAACTATGTTCTGTCTTCGCACCAGTGAGTAAATTCTATGAAATAATGTAACATTTTAAATCAAATGGCAATAATACAAAGTCGCCAGTTTTGCTTCACGAAAGACAAGTCAATAACGGATACACGAATGAAAAAGGCAATTGGTACATTCTGTGATCTCTCAAAAGCATGTGATTGCGTTTACCATAATACTGTGAGCTGTAAATCGCTATCTTGTACAGGCAATTTTTCCTATTTATCTTACAGGCAACAAAACGTAAGCGTTAATGGAGCCACGTTCCCGAAGACGTTGATAACGACAACAAAAACTCCGAAGTCTTTAGTTAAAATTGGCATACCTAAGGGTTAAATTCTTGGCCCTTTTCTTTCGCTGCAGTACAAAAAATGTGCATTTGAGTTAAATAGCCATACCTCGGTTAGTTTGCTTTGCTTATATCCTCAGTATTATGTCTTACGGGATTTTACTCCGGCGACAGGTAGATGACGTACTCAATTTTCTTATTGCCCAAGAGGACAATCCGGGCAATTTATAGGAAAGTTCCTTCCGCGCAATTTCCCTCATATGTTATAGTACAAAGTAAAATGACACATGGTTTTTTAAAATGGTTACTGTGATGACTGAGACTGATGTTTCTCGGTTTTTCTCCATAAGGGAATCGTACACTACAACACTTCTGACGTTTTGTAAATGCTCATGTAGGCCAATGACAATAAATACGTTATTTCGATGATATCTCGATCTATAGATTCGATTATTTTAAATAATAGAGGGACTTTTATTTTTCCAGCAGTTAGGTAGGTACTTACCAGGCAGCGGTGTGCACATCTTGCTTGTCGTCGAATTGATTACGTAGCATCTCCTGAGCTCCGCATGCGCGCACCGTGTTGAGACCCGCCATGGTCGCCGACACGTGCGAGAACACTGGGCTACGGGTCGTACCCTCCACCCTAAACAAAGAGGTCTTGAATTAATTGGAAAAATCTATGAAAAACCAATTATTATTGGTGTATATAAGGCAGAGACTTGTTCTAAAGATATGTAGTAGGATAAAACATATCATTCATTGTACGAAAATCAACGCATAATTTATTTTCGTAACATATTGAAAGCGTCGTATGTGGCCATATAAATGCTGTCAATTTTTTTTTTTACTACTCGCTGATGCGGTTGACTGTACGGAACCGACATAATGACGTAGGACTATTTATCCAGGAGCTTTCATTCAAAACAGCTGTATCGAACATGTATAGTTGTAGAATCATAGACAGTTATAGTTATATAAAAAACCACCTTTTAATAGCCTGTGCTGTGCTGAGGAATATAATTGTCCAAATATACATGAGGATCCCGCAAACCGCTGTTGTCAGCAACATGTAAGGGTTGACGATCGCTACCATCACGAGGATACCTAACATCACCATGAAAATCTGTGGAACGAAGAAATGTCCGTTAAGGATAACATACACAGCGACACTCGCATCGAACAGCGTCTTATAGATGATTGGCAAGGGAACTGTTCTGCTCAGTAGGTTCATTGAACTCCATGTGTTGCGAGGCCGGTGAACCTACTGTGCAGGGGAAGATGATGTGTCTAGACCTTTATACTATTATCGATTAATAACTAACATTCGTTGTAAGTTAAATTCTTGTAGTACTAACAACTTTTATGGACTGTTCTGTCTGATTTAAATGATTTTAATTTATTTTTTATAAACAAATTCGTATCAAGCAAAATTGTCACATTAGATGCAACAAGATTATGTTTGTCGACGTCTAAAAGGCTACGTCGATTGCTACAAAATGTTATCGATGAGCGTAATTGGGCTGCCTTGCATTGGACAACCATAAAGAATCGATACGAGTATAATTTATTATGAATTTATTTTGCCAATGTAATAATTTACTTGTTGACATTTGTAATAATTTTTTGTTTTGCTATTTGTAATAAGTTTATTTTTGACATATAATATGAATTTATTTAGACATTTATAATTAATTTATTTTAAAATTGAAGCAGTTTACTTTGACATTCATGATATATTTTTTTGACATTTATTATTTATTGACTTTTTTCATACATTGACTGTGTTATTGACTTTTTATTTGATTTGATTTGTATATCCATTGTTTGTTTTCAATTTATTTTTCCCTAAGTTTTAATTAAAAAAAAAAGGAATTCTAACTACCTACTTATGTCGATATAATTGCTGTGCCCGGCAGGTGCACTTGTTTAAATATTTAAGATCTTATGTAACACATGTGATATAGCAATAAAGAATCGAATTGAATAAACGTTGGTGCCATCAATCACCTGCAATCTAGTTTCACAGATATATAATGTTACATACTTGTATACTGTCCAAGTACATTCTGGGTAGGATTTCGTCAACAACGCCCATGTCTTTGGAGAATCGGTTGAGGATCCGTCCCGAGGGATTGGTGTCAAAGAAACGCATGGTGGCCGCTAAGATGTTGCTGAACATCTGGTTGTGCAGCTTTATGGAACTGCGCATGCACACCCACAGGAACAACATTGATCTGAAATAAAAGTTAATGAGTTTTTTCCTTTGAAATCTTTCGATTTTATTATGATTTAATTCATGAATCCCCAAGCGACCACCGGTGGCCGCGCATCTATTGTCTTACTATTGTGTCTCTAATTGACGGTATCTGAAGGGTTAATAGTATTTTTTATCTGAGTTTGAAGAAATTCCGTTGAAGGTTGTGTGAGCTTAATTTGGTCTATACGGACTGGATGAACAAAATGTACTTAATATTTTTGGCGTTCATTTCGTGTTTTGGTCAATTTAGTAGATAGGTATACCTTGAAATCGCACGACGGGGTCGCGGCAGACCAAGGAGACGGCGGGGCGACTTAGATCCTTAGGAATTGGCAAGAAGTGCGTCAAAGCCGGAACAATGAAAGGAATGGAAGGAGACCTTTGCCCAGCAGTGGGACGGTACAGGCTAGATTTAATAATATAATATTAGCAGGTATTATGTTTGTCTTACCTTCCAGTTGTAAGAAGAATGCATCCCAAAATTGCGATCGCCCAAATATAAATATAATACTCGTGGTTCAGGGGTTCATATGTCGATGTAATATTCTGCATGGCTAGCACAGTTTTGACCATCGTGTCAAGGACTGTCATGTTGGGCAGCTCCGTCGACGAAGGGAACAGTGTCTCCGGCAACTCAGTCGTAAAGTTTCCACTGGTATCATTACTGTTACCGGAGGAGTTGCTTAGGCTATTGAAGAGAGTAGCGTACAATTGATCCTTTTTTAGTTTGTATTTTGTTTCAACGTCATTCATCCTGAAAAGGTCAAAGACAACGGTTACCTTAACGATAAATGATCATCCAATTTTCTGTAATGCTTTACCTACTAAGCTTTTGAATATAACAAAAAAAAATTGAGAATAGGCCATTGATATACAAAAAACCCATAGGCGTTGATAAAGGCAAAATAAAATCCAAGTCAAAGCCAAGTCCTAATTCATACTGGGGCCAGGGTTATCCGAAAGGAACTCCAGGCCCGGTATGAAGGCTAGAAAGAACGGGGTCTGGTAGAAAGTCTGACACTATCTTCCGCTCCACTCAAGAGCGAGTGTTGTCATTGGATGATTTTTGCCCACCGAAAAAAAAAACCTAATTCATCAAAGATCCCAATTTACGCAGTGTTCTCATTTTCAAATATAACGGCATTTAAACGTTATGACTAATTATTATTAAATTAAATTTTATTGTATGTGACAAATGGTTTTTGTCACGCTACTGTACACTGACAGTATAAATTGGTATATTCTAATCAATAGGTAAGTATGTCGTATTATATTTACCAATGCGTAAGCCAGAGGTCGCTGATGGAAGTGACGACTTGTGCCAGGATGATGCTGATGGTGGTCCCCAGGAGCAGGCCCCAGCCCGCGCCGGCGCGGAAGTACTGGCGGTACACAGCGCCTGGCACGCGACCTGCGGGGACCAGTTACTAACTTAGCTTATTACGTCATTACTGTTACATCATATGGACGGCATTGTGGGTCTTATTGCGTCGTCAAAAAAACTAATAGAGCCGTGATTAATTAAAGGTTAGCACGTGCCATTATGTTTATCTATCGTCATTCCAGCCACTGACGCACAATTAAAGTAGCACAAAATTCAATAATTAAGTACAGATTTAGAAATGAAATCTGCTTAATAGGCGCTAATGACACAGATTACTAGCTCTAAGATGTTTACCTTGTATCAAGACTAGTTGCTGTAGTATAGTAGAAAACTATCCATCGAGATCCGTTTAGCCGTTCGAGTGTGAAGAAGTGTAAGGGACGCGTATGCGTAGGGCTACGCTAACTCTTAGGGCTTGCTCAGTATACGAAACTGAACGACCTTCCACAAGATTTTTTTTTCAGGAAACGAAAAAAACATCAGCCTCACCATACAAAATTATAAACTTAATTGGACAATTTGTATGGCGAGGCCGATTTTTTTTCTTTTCCTGAAAAAAAATTTTTGTGGAAGGTTGGTTGTTATATCATAAAAATAAAATGGTATTCCATATTTGGTTACTTTCTTCTAGTAAATAAAAGGACCCGAAAATGACAAGCAAAAAGTGTGGAGATCCCGAGAATATCATGTTATCTATTTATAGCGGTGCTTCATAAATTATATCACTTAAACGTCCAGATAAATGATCAAATTGAAGAACATAGCCATATAACGTAGCGTTATTATGACGTCATCGGACAATTTAATAACTCCAGTCTCGAGCGGCTGAACGCCCTTTGTGTTGATTAGTGAAACGTTTTTTTTCATATATGTACAATAATTGCCTCTATGAAATTTACCGACACGAGTAGGTATAACTGTACCATATTACAGTAACCTTTTAGATAAAATGCCAATTGCATTTGAACATCAACATTGTTTTACTTACTTAGTTAGATATAGATAGTCATTGATGGTCACTTATTGTACAACCAGGTTATGCACTTTATAAAATACGTAGAAGTCGTCATTAGATAAGATCATTGATCTCCTTATTCTGTCAGTGAGTCTATCTTTGCAGACCCAGGTAGGTACGTACCTACCGAGATTATTGTAGGCGCTCACTATAGCATAAAAGTCCGTAGACCTACGGACGGATTAGTATTGGTTGTCATGTGTGGGGGTGTAGCTAGGCCACTAAAACCCCTGGATAAAAACAAACTAGAGCCTCTTATTTCTACAAGAGGATTCTTCAAATAACTTCTCCTGGTCTGGGTGGAGAAGAGAATTTCAGACATTTACTGACTCAAACGATTTGCCATGATTAAAAAAGCGTTGCAATATTTTGTTTTTAGATTTTGAAGGTGGGTGCTAATAAGGTTTTGCTCTCCCCCCACTACATGCTTGGGGGCTCCGACCAGCCCTTCGGTAGCTACGCCATTGATCATGCTACCCAATTACTAGACCGTGGAGTAAAAATTGACAGTCGCTCCTTGTAAAATCTATACTTATAGGTTATATTCAGCTGCATTCTCTCAGGCTGGTTAGGAAAAAGCGAGGCAAGCAGTTTGATTACTTTAACCCTTCAGATACCGTCAATTAGAGACAATAGATGCGCGGCCACCGGTGGTCGCTTGGGGATTCATGAATTAATAAGTTTAATATTTGCAGCAACGTAATTGCGATTCATAGTAAATCTGCATCGTCATAACAAGTAGGTACAACCAATGAGAGAATCTAATTAAAACATAAATAGGAGGTTTCCCTTTCCCCCTTGGAAATCTGAAATGGATTTCCAACGCTCGGCTTAGTACCGACGGTTGAAAATCCAGTAGTGCGATGGAGGTACTATAATACTTTTGCCCACCATCAGATATCAATGACGATGATTAACGATGCGTCTATTGAATTATTTTTTGCCAGTAGATACCTATCTGTCATTATCACGAGGACGAATGTCGTCGTACTATCAGTTAAGATAAACGACTATTTACAGAAGATTGATTGCCTCCAATTTGCTGCCGATCCACTGATAAGCCACCAGGAAATCAATTCAGGTGAATTGACAATCACACGAAATAAAGACACCAAGTTATCTAGATAGGGTATTAGATTAGCGATGTGTGAGAAATCCACAAACACCTAACGTAGGTAGATAAGAAACTAAATGATAACGTTTACGGAGTCTTTTGTATGTTTTTTAAATCACGAAACGGCTTCATCTTCAGGCTCCGGTTGGGGTGTGACGAAGTCTGTGCCCTCACGCGTGCGGCCGCCTCCTTCGCTAGTAGGTATTACTACTTCGCAGAAGGAGGCAGTCGCCTACAATTCCTCCTCGCTTCGGACTATGGCCCGACGCAAGAGTTCGACGAGGACACGGCGGTACTTCGCCCAAGCAGTGCACACCTACACCGTATGCGCCACCGTGTCCTCGGGCGGTCAACACAACGGTGACACCCGGGCGTTTCTTCCACACAAATCCGGTGCAGAAATCTTCCAAAATTACCACGTCTGGCGAGGAACTACGTCATGCGGAATGTGAGGACGACGTGATGTCTTTTCAGCAGTCACGCCTCCTCAATGAGGACTTACCACCATAATTATGGCGTGCCCAGCACTCGGAGGATTCCCCGTGTCATGGGATCTAGTTTCTTTCAGTCCGAAAACCTAACTAAAGGCTGAAAGTAAAGGTAAAACTGAAATCTGACAGGAAATATAGATAAAAGAAAATAGTTTTGTCCAAACTAGGTACCTGTTCCAGTCAACTCGGCAGATTCCTCCTGTTCTACCTCCTCGGGCATACCACCGTCATGTAAAGTGCTGGTGGTACTAGTATGTGACTGCAACAAACCAAACAATACATTACTAATACAGCAGGTAATTATAATACAGTTTCTAAATAGCTCAGAAGCCAGGGAATTTAATTTAGGATGTGTGTGAGAACCTTTCTATTCAGATACTTTGGGACATGTTGCTGTTATTTTGAGGTGAGATATCATTAAATGACTTCTCAGTCAGTAAAAGTCTGACACTCCACGCTGAAGCATGGACCCACCCATGTATGTACCTTCAGTTACCTTTATTCTTCGGGGTCGCGGTCGGCGACTTTTTCGAACCATTCCCGAGAGCAACTGACATCTAATCACATTTTGTGAATCATAATCATCGTTGTCCACTCTATAATTAGCCCATAATATTATGTAGGTAAGACAAATTTGGTACCTACCGTTATATCGAAATCAAAATTATCTGTCTAGAAAGATAAGTAATTATGGATTAAAGCAAGCTAGTCAACCAATTTATTATTGCGTAGGTTAGTGACTAGGTAATTCTTATTTTCTTGATATCTAAATTATAAACAGACAACAAATTCTCTATCTTTTAGTATTAGATTAAACATAGTTAACTATCCCAATTGTGGAGAGAGATATCTTTAGCAAATACTTTTTTGGTAAAAAAATCTTTCTCTTTTCTTTCACCTATTACCTATTTTAAATGTCTGCTTCATTTTATATTTATCACGCTTCAAATAATTATTCGAAATTCCAGAAATATCATCGGCTTTTGTCGCTCTCTGTCCAGTGCAATTAGCAAAAAAAGCCTTAGTGTGGTTTCATACAAATTTAAAATTTTATTTCTAAAAATGTAACCTGTATAGAAAGTGTCCTTTGTCGAAGGTACTGTGCTTTCGGCTCATCAGGCTGCTCCTCTTCCTGTAGCAGCTCAGCAAACAGTGGTGATTTTGACACGTCCTCAAAACTGCCTGAAGTCTCTATTTCGCCCTAAAGAAACAATATAATAGCATTAAGGTTAAAGAAAACTAATATAAGTATGTTAGTAGAAACTTAGGGTTTTGACCTTGCCAATGTTATCTCATAGTTGGTATTTTCTAACAAACAGTTATCACATTAACACTTTTTGTGACCTATTTACCATAGATAGTTGGTCCCTATGTGGTTGGTACGTAAGTACTCACAATCTATATTTATTCGCGTCATGTTCTCGATTCGATGAATCAGCGTGATTCAGCATAATGTTATCGATAACGCAGAATTTCAATAACGAATAATAAACAGCATGTCATGCTGATTGAACTTGTATTACGAATTAAAACAGACTTTGAAAATCTGACTGAATAAACAAACAAGAATTGACGGATGTTTTAATTTTTAGTCTATTTAAAATATTGTCACAAATATTTGACATGACCAGAATGGTACCTATTGAGCAATCTTGGCAACGTGACCGATTTACGTTTGTCAAAAAGTTTTAAGGAAGTAGGTACCTATTAAAAAAAAAAATAGCGTGCTGCATGACTATTGAATAATAATCGATTGCATCTTGTCTTTTTCGATTTATACAAATGGTATAAGGTACCGTTTTAGACCGGAAACTCTGTTGCAAAGGTCCAACTCTATCAGTTGACAATTTCTTTGAATACCGAAACAATGAACAAACAAAGCAAGCCACGGCTTTGTAACGAGCTCGTATTGTTATGATAGAAGTATGAGTGCGTTGCCTTAGTCACGGTAAATAGGGCACCGTACAATGATATTTTTTATTGACTACGCAACTACGCGCTGACCACCATTGGAATCAAATTCCTTTCTTATGAAAGTGTAGGTACAGTTTTCAATTTAGGTACCTGTGGAGTTCACTAGAATCACTAGTTAGGGATTTAGGTTTGTTGTAAATGAAACAACCAAATTGTCAGTAAGCAGGCAAACCCAAAGAGTGACGTCTAGTCGATGCCCCGCAAGGATCGCGACTCCCGTGACGTCAACCACTTGGCTTGTCCTACATTTAATGTGTAGGTATACCACAGTACCAACAAACCTTTGATAAACTGTAACGTCTTTATAAATTTAGAACAAAATTAAAAAAGATTTACAGGCTTTTTTTTCCTTTAATTAAAATGATTTAATTTATCAACCTTCAATAGAGTTCCATGAACACGATTGTTTCTTTTAATTCATGAATCCCCAAGCGACACCCGGTGGCCGCGCATCTATTGTCTTACTATTGTGTCTCTAATTGACGGTATCTGAAGGGTTAATAGGTAATTATCTATTCAACTAATAGACAAGGCTTTAATTAAAGTTTATCAATTTAACATACTGTATACCCTATAATTATAAATGACTAAAAATCAATTCTTGGATTCTGTTGCTTGTCGCCATTTCATGTACCTACAACCTTTCAGATCAAGAGCTTTACCATGACGTGTCAAAAGGTCAGTAGTGAAAAAAAACTAAAGAGGAAGGGAGCTATACACGCTATATGTATAGCTCCATCTCTATAACAGTTCAGGTTAGGTCGTTAAATGGATCGCATTAAGAGCTCGTAGTAGGTCCACAGAGCTTATCGTCATCTTCCTTTCGACCTCTTTGTGCCAAATATTTGGTTGAGGACGACTTCCGGTTTAACCGGTTCTAATCGAAAACCAGTTGTTAAGTCGTCTAGCTATATAAGGCGATATTTAAGTGTTAATCTATTCCGTCTATAGGTACTTTCGATGCAGACCATATTCTAATAAATAAATAATATAATTAAATATTTAATATGTATAATATCTGGAAGCAGTTGGGGAGGCCTTTGCCCAGCAGTGGGACAGTATAGGCTAAAAAAAATATATATATATACATAATATCATTGATGCAGACCGTACTTTATTTTAGTTACTTTGTTTTCTCCTATAAAATAAACTGTTTGTCGAATTAATTAATTATGAAATCAGGTAGTTTACACAGGAATCATGAGAGATAAGTAAAACAAATAGTTACATTTACAGTTATAAAGATATCGGCTGAAAGTTAAATATTTAGCAGCTAGAACAATAAATGGGTGACGTTTATTGACTTTACTGCTGTGTTAATACGTAAAAGTATCTATAAGCACAGGTGTGTTGACACACAACCAAATAACTGTAAAATATTGCTTTACTAGTTTACGATCTCGACTTAAAAAAACCCAAGGGAAGGGAACAACTTTTACCCCAGGATTTCCCAGGACATTTTAGGAAGTTCTGGGGTAAAAAGTAACCTATGTGCTTTTCTAGGGCATGTGCCAAATTGTCACCCATGTGTCAAATTTCGTCCAAATTCGCCCCTGCAGGTTATTTGAACATTACTTTCTTGTAACAAAAATATACATATACATAAAAACACCTTTTCACACCAACTGCTCGAAAATGTCAAATTGTCAAGCAACCTTAACCTAAAGTGAGTCATTAGTGGCCGGGGGCACAGCCGGTCAATAATGTTTTCATTATGACCCGCTGGTCAATAATGCGACTATTATTTTTTCACAGTAGCTGTAAAGAGTAGAGTATCCTCCTCTGGGCTAAAGGTGTCTTTGCCTTGGGCTAGCTTGAATCCCTCGCTGCATTCAGGATTCTTGTATTAACTCCCTCGATTTGCTCGTGAGTTAAATCCCGAATCCTTCATTGCGCTCGAGATTCAATATGACGCCCGTGACATAAGACACAACTTTAGCCCCTCGGTGCATAATCTACTATTATAATATTAATGTGATATGATGCAGTTTATTTCCTGCAACATATTATGTATACATATTATATATGTATATACTTATGTGTTTTTACGCCACCTGCTCGATAATATTCTTGTCATACAACCTTCACTTAAAACAAGTCGTGGATTTAATTACTAAAAGATTCATTCAGAAAAAGAATATATCTATCCATTAATCCTCGAAAAAAAATTGAAATATTTCTCTGTTTTGGTTAGATTTTCCGCGTCAAAAATCCAAGATAGAAGATTATATTACCTCCAGTAGTAACAATGTATTATTAATTTTATTATCATGTAAAAAGTTTTTATAAAGAACAAAGAGTGTTTGCAGGATTACCTACTTATGCACATAAACACATACTAATGACTAAATTAAGTAAAACAATTATTTCATCATTCAACTATCCGTACTTTTGTCAAAGTACTTGCTTTTACCCTCGTGATTTAGTCAATAATTCCCTATATAGATATTATTAATTTAAAAAGATTTATAAAAATACCAACTCGTTTATGACCTAGTGACAAGTTTCATCTGAATCCGTTCAGCAGTTACCTATTTGAGCGTCAAAGAGTAACAAACATCTTCCAACCATCCGTCCCTTACTACAAACTAACTTTAGTACACCTAGGTAGGTACGACCACAGAACTTGAGTTGATTGGTCTAGGGAGGATCACGTATAGACACTGAAGATCTCAAATTAATTACATCTGCGATAAATTGCCAATTTGTTAGTAGGTAGATACCTAAATCTTGATGTGTGTTGACAAGGCCAACTAATAGGTACAACAATAGGTAAAAATAGGTTAACAATATGAACAAATCACATCGTACCTTGAAGCGTAACCGTAACCTACCGCATAAGTACCGTGAACGCCAAGAATCTTTCCGTAAACATTTATTTAACCAGATAGCATTAAATTAAGCAAATAATTCGTTGCATAAAAATAGCTTCTTTTGTTTTATTCACTTTCAATTGTCATTTAAGCGACTTTGTGTTTTAAAATCATAAAATGAAGTTTATTTGGTACACGGGAGATTATTAAATCCATGCGTTCAGCGACCGAAGTAGGTTGGTACCAGTAACTGCCTATTGGTGCTATTCATCAGACATCCAAATCGAGTGGAGTTTAGTGCAAACAACGGTTCAAGTTAAGTGTACAATACCAAATTAGAAAATATATTCGTGGTCACTAAAAACCATATTGTTATACTCTGTTCAAAATAACATTAGAAATGTATGAAAACCTTTTATTACTGTCCGTTCAACCGATTTTGACTTTTATTACGTTGTTGGCATGACAAATGGCGGTTGCAATAAATAGTTGGTATTGTAACCACTTTTATGCTTTTAATACCATCTTTTTGCTTGCGGAATAGAAGTTTCTTTAAATTTCTAATCTTAATGCGAACAGGGTATGGAATATTTTAAGCCCTTACTTTTATTGGATACCTAGAGTATCTATCTACGCATTTTAGAACAAGTGTCGCTTACGACAAGTCTGCGGTAAGGGCTCGATGTAGTTTAAGCATAATTTACGATCCATCAGATTTTATCAAATATATTATACATGTAAGAAAAGAAAAGCCAACTCGTCAATACAATAATTTCTAAACCATTTTTATCGTAAGACTATTAGGTAATGATAGAGCGGACTGATAAAGCATTAGTGTGTTATGTATTATGACACATGTTTGATTGATTAGAATCAGTCAACCTGTCGGCTTTTGTTTGGAGGACAGCTCAAGAACTATGATAAAATCGTATTTACTCGTTTGATACGCACCACAAATATCTACGTACTATGGGCGCTTGTGCACTCTATCGGAATGATATTTGTAAGGATAAAATATAAAACCGATACGTTTTTAAAATGGTTGTAAAAAATCACGAGTATGTAAAAAATACGAATCCAATACGAGTACATGCCAAACATCTTCATGTGTATTCAAATTCAAACATGGGTGTAAGGGATAGATCTCCACAAATTTTTAGGGCTTGTGAAACTGAACAACTTTCCGCGAGATTTGTTCGGAAAAAAATCTTGTGGAAGGTTGTACAGTTTCGTGCATTGGGCTTGCCCTAAAGTTTGCGGAGACCTGTTCCTCTTACATGTTGTATTTATTCACTTTAAAAATCAACATTTATCCATATAAAGACAACTGCCAACTGTACAACTCCAACCATAGTGATCTCTACATTATGTCCGGAAGATTGACATAGTTACTGCAAAAAATTTTTGTGAACACGCCTTAGGACTTTCATACTCAAATATCATTCTAATGTTTTTGGACAGGCCCTAAGGTATGCTCTATCCGATTATATGTTTGAAGACTTACATTGTGCAAGATGACGACTTTATCCGCGGTCTTGAGGTGGTGCAGCTGATGCGTGACGAGAATACGCGTGGCGTGTCGCAGCAACCCCATCACGCACTCCGACACCAGGTGCTTGCCCACGTGCGTGTCCACCGCGGACAGCGGGTCGTCCAGCAGGTAGATGTCAGCCTGGTAGAACAGAATAAACGAATCAAATCAAACTCAAATGGATTATTTGTTTTAAAACGTCATACTACCTAGTTACCTACATACAACTGACCCCAAAACGCCCAGTCCGTTTCAATTCAGAAATATTACTTTATGTTTTGGGAACACATTCATTATGCGTATAGCTAAGGAGTGGAATTCCCTGCCGGTGTCTGTGTGTCCTGATACCTACAACCTAGAGGTCTTTCAGTCAAGAGTGAATAGATTATTTCCAGGCAAGCGTGCTCAAACATCGTGAGGAAACCGGCATGTCCTAGAAGTTAGAACCACAAATTCGAAGACATGTGATATTCATCAACCCGCACTGGGCTCGAGGGGCGGATTACGGCCCATTCCCTCTCTTAGAGGAGGGGCCTGAGTCCCAGCACTGGGAACATTAAAAAGGCTGATGATGATGATGAAGCGTACTCCATAGTCGATCACATCAACGCTTACTATGATGGCATGAAGTGAGATAGTGGCCAAACGCAAGCCTATCAATAGTAAAAAACCAGTAAATAAATTAAATAATGATCTTTCAAGACTTGTATGAACTGAAACATAATCAAAATGCTCAAATTCCTCAATATTTCAAAAACCTTTATTATAGGTTGGTAGCCGCTTTTCGTACATCTTCCATCTTAAACTTAAAATAACTGAGGCAGACCTACGACTACGAGAAAATATACCTATAATAACATCAGCCCTTCATATCGTTTAATTCACTGATTGACCAAAGGTTATCTCTCAATATCTACGATTATTTTGTAAGTAAGTATATTGATTCTTGATAAAACAGCAGACAGTTTGTAGACACGAATAATACTGCAAATCTTATCTTGGTGGCTAAACCCAATAATATGAGTTTTTTTTAAATCGTTCTTTATCCGCCTCACCACTAAAACGGCATATTATCATAATTTGCAAAGGACTTAACGCCTTTATGTTCTTAAAATCCATTCGGTTGCCGTTATTCAAATATTACGTAAGCACCAAAGACCTCCTAAGACCTCCTCTACCCCACCTCCCTCCCCGGGAGGGGGGGTAGAGGGGTATGGGGGAGGGTCATTGCTTTACTTATTTTTAGGCGACGGGCGACGGGGCGCGAGAGTGGGGTCTCTATGGCAACAGCTTATTTTTATTTACATGTAGTCTAATAAATCATGACGATCATTTTCAGAGACTTTCTAAATTATATTATTGGTATGTTTGACACAGGCCGACAATACTAGTGTTTTTTCTATATATTATCGATAAAATAAAAAGTAGGTATATATTATAGGTAAGCAAAATTAAATTTAAGTATATACCTATACTTATGATTATTGACCAGGTAGGTATCGTATGTTTGTATGATTATTTATCTACGAATTACCTATATAATTACTAAGTTAGTTGATTTATTACTTGAGCCTAACTACACCCGATCCAAAAAATGACATTGGTTTCAGTCGTCACTTAGCGTAACAAATTATTTGATCCTTTAGTTATCCGATGTTGTTAAATTTTGGCTGAAGATGATCGATATGTAGCTAAAATTCCAAACTGTAACAATATTGTTAAAATTCGTTTTTTGAATGGCTCCTATTGTTGCAATCAACTCTAAAAACGTATTTTCACCAAAAAAACGAATCACGACTTCAGTATCGCTATCTCAAATCTTTTTCCGATTTCTTACTAGCGCGAACTTTGATAGTTATTTGCTCTATATTAAGTGGACCATCTATTGATTGAAGCCGGCATGATCCACAGAATCAAAGGCTACAAATTTATAAATTCTGCACATGCTATTTTTTTATTTATTTTTTATTATTGATAGGCTCGCGTTTGACCACCATCTAACCTGATGGTAAGCGATGATGTGGTCGACGATGGAGCACGCTTGCCTAGAAGTAACCTATTCACTCTTGACTTAAAGACCCCCAAGTTGTAGCCATCAGGAAACACAGACACCGGCAGGGAATTCCACTCCTTGGCTGTACGCACAATAAATGTGTTCCCAAAACGCTTTGTGCGTATGGGTGGGATGTCAACCATGTACCGGTGACGCAACGCCGTAAGTACGTCTTGTTAATCATTTTGTTAAGTATTTACATGATTCATGAAGCTTGGTAGTGTTGTTACTGTACTTTTGTCGGTTTTAAAACCTTGTTGAATATCAGAAATAATACTATTTTTATCTGTAATAATCTTGCTTACCTATACCTATAATAAGTTATCGTTAATCAGTTATCGCAAATCAAATAATATTATCAACAAAGAACTCATTGTTGAGTTAAGTACAACCTTTATCTAAAGTACATACAATATGTATAAGTGCATGTAGATATTCTACCCTCAGTAAGGACTCCCCTTATACTCGTAGTTATTTTTTTTTTAACATAGTTGCTCGAAAACTGGCTCTTATTACACCGCTTTTAGGTTTACAATGCAGTGGTTTTCACACGTGTTTGTTTTGCTTTTCATATTTGCTCTTATGAATTATGGCTACAAACTGTAGGTACAATATAGGTATTAGGGTATTACTACTATTAGCATAATCAGCCTTTTAATGTTCCCACCGCTGAGACTCAAGCCTGTGCCGAAATCTACCACGCTGGCCCAGTGCGGGTTGGTGAATGCCACAGTGATGTCTTCGAATTTTTTGTTCTAAGACTATCCGGTTGTTTTTTTTTTTATTACTATCTACTACTATTTGTTACTCTTAATTCAATGTGGTTAATTCTCAGACTAGCTACGCAATTTTATTAAAATATCTTCGTAAATGAAGGTGTGTAGCAAACAGACCGTGACACAGGCGTGCTGCATCGCCAGGTGTACCTAGTATTAGCGTAGGTGTAGCTTTATGTGCTGACCCTACCCCTAGCTGAAACAACATGCGAAACGGGTATAACCCCTGCCACTCTTGTAGTTTTTGCGCCATGCGTCATCGCCTTTGTTTAGAAACCGTAACAGTCGTATTTGCAACCGTATTCTAAATATTACTGCGACGCACACACACAAAAGTACAGTCAGCAAACAAAGTTTATTGACCGTAAAATGGAAATTGATGGCACAACTGTTCATAATATAGGTAACGTTGAATTACATAAGGTATCAATTAATTATTTTGTACAGTGGTAGATTTTAAGACTTGGCGCTCCGGGGCTATTTAAAAAAAAACTTGGTAATTTAAACATAATGTGCTTTTTGAGAGAGCAAGCGAAGCGAGCTTTAAATATATTAAGCAACAATTGGCATTGGTTACGTTTTTGACTAGTAAGTATGTAGATATACATATAAAAGAATGCAAAAGTAGCCGAACCAGCAAAGTGAGCTCAAACATTTTAATTGGGCTCGGATATTTACAGTGTATTTTTACTATTCATACAGATATAGAAGTTTCAATAACCAAAAAGCATCAAGAGCAAGCGAAGCGAGTTTGATTATTTCAACATCCTGTGTCGGATAGATTACATTTTCTTTTGACAGACAAATTACATTGTGATTACAAATGTTTGTTGTTTTACAGCTATGGGTTGGGTAAGGAAGGTCCCCAGCATAAATTGATTAGTCTCGCGAAATACGGGCTCGGCCTGTGGCAATTTTGTTATAAGGGTAAATACGCTACTCAGCAGTTGTATTAACCCTTCGCCCGTATACGCGTATCCACTATGTTCACGAATCTGTTGCGCTTCGCGGTCCTGCAACTGCTCTACATGATGGATACGTTCGCGCTCCTCGCTCAGCGCTCCAATAGATGGCAAAAGGGAGCTTACTCTATTCGTGGATACAAGCAAAATACCACGTTTAAAGAATACGTGTTATGTATCACGCTCCACGTTGTTAAAAAATGTTTTCAAAGGGACTGCCGAGCACGCGTGTTTTATTATGGAGATGCGCGTAACGTTTACATCAGAGCGGTTACAAATGCGCAGAGCAATTAGTTCGCGAACATAGTGGATAACCTTAGCTTTATGTTAAGGTACAGTTCTCGGCACGTAAGTTGGCAAGAATTGTTAGATGCGCAGAAATCGTTTTTAGATCTATTTGGTGGTCAAGCGGGACGCGGGGTATGAGGTGGCGCCGATCCGAGCGCGCGATTGGTGCATTAGTCGACCTTTGCCCCTGGCACAAGTGCACCATGCGCGAATTTATCCCCACTACGTCAAAATCTTACCAACTTACATGCCGGGTACTGTATATACTGTTTGGAGGGTCGTTAGTTACCTGTCTGTAACAAGCCCGAGCGAGTCCGATGCGCGCGCGCTGCCCTCCGCTGAGGCTGATACCGCGCTCGCCCACCAGCGTCGAGTCTCCCGCTGGCAGCTGCTCGAAGTCGCGCAGCAGTGCACATGCGCTCACTACCTTCAAATATACATCAGATTGTTATTAGGAACTAATTGTGGTACTTACAAATCTTTAAGACTCAGGCCTGTTCTCTAGGAGCAATCTAGGAGAGTGAAAAGGCCATAATTCACCACGAGGGCCCAGTGCGAGTTGGTGGATGTCTTAAATTTTTTTTATTCAACGACATGCCGGTTTCCTCACGATGTTTTCCTTCGCCGTTTTGAGAGCAAGTAATGAAATAAATTACACAAAGTAATGCGCCAGGCTGGGTTTGAATTGAACCCGCTACCTACAACTTCTTAGTCGGGCCCATTACCACTGGGCTACCACTGCTTGTAGTATCTTTGTTTAAGGTGGTGCATCACGACTAACAATTTCACTGTTTTTCATACAACCGCTCATAACTGATTATGACGTTATTACACACTTTTCATTAGATATTTTGGAAACACAGTATCTTGTGGATATTATCTAGGTTTCTAAAGAAACCAATCTCTAAATTTGTGTAAAACTAATCCAGTAAAAACCTCTGAAAATGTCCTATTTTGTATGAACTTTGACACTTCATAATTTGCCTAAAAATTAAAAAAGTCAAAAAAGTAATCCTCTAGAGACCTTGCAAATTTTATTAAGATTCTAAATGATGACAACTTTTTCCAAAAACTTTTAAGGGTTTAAAAAAAACAGCTATTTCCTGGAGCAAGTCTTGTGAAATTTTCGAGTAAATCTCGGATTTCTTAAGAGGGTCCTTCTCCACTCGCTTATCGTAAACATCGAAAATGGTTTAAAAGCTTGTTACTTTATTTAATGCAATCCAACGCGATGTTTGACGAAAAGGCAACGCAAAAAAAAGAGAGATAACGCCTGGAAACTCTGTTAGTATTCGGTAATTCCGAGATTTACTCGAAAATTTCAAAAAACAGCTATTTCCTGGAGCAAGTTTTGTGAAATTTTCGAGTAAATCTCGGAATTACCGTATACTAACAGAGTTTCCAGGCGTTATCTCTCTTTTTTTGCGTTGCCTTTTCGTCAAACATCGCGTTGGATTGCATTAAATGAAGTAACAAGCTTTTAAACCATTTTCGATGTTTACGATAAGCGAGTGGAGAAGGACCCTCTTTAGACAAATAAAAAATTAATAGCTATTACAAAAAAGTAACAGGAATGGCAGTTAGAGAAAACAAATAACTTTTGTGTGTGGATAATAAACTCAGCAGTATGCTATAAATTCAAGTTCACAAAATATTAGATTTAACACCATAAAATATTACTTGATTTTTATGTAAATTTTCCTTAACTCACCTTTTTGTAACGAATACGATCATACGGCTGTCCGAAAAGAATGTTTTGACGAACAGTAGCCACGAAGAGCCAGGGCTCTTGACTAGCATAGGAGACTCTTCCGCCCCCCAGCGAAACTGTGCCCTGGGTCGGAGACAGCTCACCCAGAATCACTTGGAGAAGGGATGACTAAATGAGACAAGGAGAAAAAATCCATTACGCATAAATAAGTAAGTGATGACGTTTCATTTGTTTAGCGGCGACGGTAAGTCGAAGACAATAAGGAAGTCACAATAGGACTGTTAGTCTATAGCATATTATTGTCATATAACCCGAAAATAATGACTTATTGAGTAATAGTATACTTGTAGTTAATTGCAAGAGTACTCAGACAAAGATAAAAGATTTTGAAAACTATCCAGAACGAAGTTGCTGAAATTTTAATTTTTCCTACACGAGATTTTATTATACAAGCCAGTAATACCTTTCCAGAGCCCACTAGTCCAGCGATGCCGACGAACTCCCCAGGCTGCGCCGTGAGCGTGATGTTCCTCAGCGTGTTCACTATCGCCTCGGGCTGCCAGCTCGCACTCAACCCATTCAGGACCAATCCAGTATGCTTCGGCTTTTCCTTCTCAGTACCATTGCTTATTATTGCTTTCGAATCAACTGCTGGCACTAACTTCTCGGGAGTCAATTCGTCCAACAGCAGGAATTCCTAAAAACACACACATCCGTTATCGTTTGATTCATACGTTAACACATTCGTGTTTAAATATATGTATTTGCGGTTTACCTCAAGCCGCCTGATAGACACTTTAGTCTCTGCCAGAAATGCGAGCGCCAATGGGAAGAATATGTTACAGGCCAGCTGAAGGAGATTGAAGTATTGGACGAGGGAGAATGTGATCTCGGCTCGGATGTTGCCGCCCATGAGCACGAACGCGACGATGGCGGAGAACAAGATGAAGCGCTCAGTGAACACGCTCAGCGCCGTTGAGAACCCTTTGATCATAGACGTGCGCATCACGAAGCTCACCTCTAACCTAACATAAAATACACTGTTAAGTACGTTACCTAATTACCTACAGGTAGTCCATCTCATTCTAGATGTACAAGCAAAAACGAAGGTCAAGTTTCGTTAGACTTACTTCCGCAGTTTATCAACAAGCTTTTCGAAAGGCTTTTCCCAGGTGTACATTTTGATGACTTGCACGCCGTTCACCAACTCGCTCATCACCTTTACCCTCTCATCTGTGCGCTTTGCGATTTTTCCTCTTAAGGTTCCTTGTAAATTACTTAAATATGCTAAAACATAAATACATACAAACAAGTCGATTAGAAAAACGGTTTCAGTGTAACAAATTGCATAGGAAGTCATTTGTCCGTGCATGACTGAAAAAATAATTATTCGTGCCTATTGCACATTTATTCAATTGTGTAATCGTTGTAGAAGCAAATACTTCTCGTCCGACATTATCATCACGCAACCTTTTGTGCTAATGTATTTATTTATAATTTGCACAAGATGAGCGTTTATCTTGTAGGGGTACAATAAAAGTGCTATTATTGTACTTATACTTAAGTCTAGTGATTTTGATTTACCTTGGACAAGTACAGTTTGTAGAAATATGACGGTAAGCGCGGCGAGGGTGGCCCATCCCACGTGCTGCCAGACCAAGTATGACACTACCGGCACCACGATGGGCATCACCCACAGGTAGTTCAGGAATAGAGCCACTAAATCAAAACGATTCACGTCGTTAGACATCAGATTGATCACCTGTCCTGGCTCAGTTTTATTTAATCCTGTGCGATCAAGTTTTAATATCTAAAATAGAAAACAAGGCATATAGTTAAGTGTACCTGCAAACGGAAGCTGTGAATGCATGTAATAAATGTATTGATACTTACTTTTCTATACAATAATGAACAGCTAGCTATTCTAACTCTCATTCCGACGCGTCCTTGACTTAACTGTATATGATTGAGCATCAAAGCCGTCCCTATACTCAAAATATTCATAAAAAAGTTGTAAATATGTGCATTTCTATACTTTTCCGGGTTTTTGTCCTCAGAAAAATAGTTTATGAATAACGCTAGAGTGAATGGAATTAAAGGCCTGAAAATAAAATAGAAACATAAAATCAGCATGCTTGTTTCAATAACACATTGGCTTATATTGTACTTATTACATATATATCGATGCAATAACACTTATATGGTGATTGTTTTGACACTTAATAAAAAGCGATGAAATGTTGGATGTTGAAGCACGTTTGCCTAGAAGTAACTCTTGCTATAGATAGAAGAAACACTCGGTTGGTGGTACGAGTATTACAGAACACCAATGTGTTTGTGATACTCGTAGCCTTTGCTCGTAGCTAAGCTACAACCTCCGGCAGGGAATTCCACTCCTTAAGGTGGTGCATCATGACTCACATTTTCATTGTTTTTCATACAACCGCTCATAACTGATTATGACGTTATTACACATTTTTCATTAGATATTTTGGAAACACAGTATCTTGTGGATATTATCTAGGTTTCTATAGAAACCAATTTCTAAATATGTGTAAAACTAATCCAGTAAAAACCTCTGAAAATCTCCTATTTTGTATGAACTTTGACACTTCATAATTTGCCTAAAAATTAAAAAAGTAAAAAAAGTAAAACTATAGAAACCTTGCAAATTTTATTAAGATTCTAAATGACGTTTTCCAAAAACTTTTAAGGCTTTAAAAAAAACGGCTATTTCCTGGAGCAAGTTTTGTGAAATTTTCGAGTAAATCTCGGAATTACCGAATACTAACAGAGTTTTCAGGCGTTATCTCTCTTTTATTGCATTTCCTTTTCGTCAAACATCGCGTTGGATTGCAATAATGAAGTAACAAGCTTTTAAACCATTTTCGATGTTTACGATAGGCGAGTGGAAAAGGACCCTCTTAAGAGATTTTTTCCACAGCATGGGTAGAACGACAGCAGGACGAAAATATGCATCTTAAAGATGAGAGAAAAGGATAGGTATACTGTATAAATCCGACAGCTGTCACCCGCACCATCCTACAATAATTGTAAATTGTAATGTAGGTAAGTCCACGTACAATGAATGTGCGCGCAGTGTTTATCGATATGAGTCCACATGTTTGATTCATGACATAGTGGCTACTCGATGTACGGACGTGCACTGTACACACAGCTTCATTGACAACGCACAGACACAGATTGAGATCGACCTTTACCCGCGGCCCGATGTGCAGTTTCCTTACGACACAACTATATAAAATTATGTTTCTAATGAGAAACGCTTCCTAATAAAACTCCATAATATAGCACCAGTTATTTATGATGCACTTTTGAAAAAAAAAAGCGAAAAACCTGTCTGTCCTGTCCAACCCTTCAGGGCGTAAGTACATCGTATTAGTGTAATTTGTAAAATATAGAAATTATTTGATTCTCTTATTCGGTGTATGATGTATCTAAGTACTTTTCAAACACTGTCTATTTTCTGCTAATAGGATCTAAAAGTAATGATAATTGGGTGTTTCTAATAAAGCAATATAAAAGTTCAAGACATTGTATTGACAGACCCTTCAAAAAATATTTAACACGATGCGTCTAAAATAAAATTTAGATGGCAAATTCTTGGGTAATTCATATAGGATATAGGATGACAATATGATGACAAAACATATGAAAGAGTGAACAAACAGCAAAGCAGCAAAGTTAACAAACTTAAGGTTTTTTAAGCTTCCCGATCGTGGTCGGCACAGTGAAGACTGAACACTAACATATACGACGCGACGCAAGCGCATCAAACAACCCCGCATGTGTCGCGTCATACAGACGTAGGTAGGCATAGCAAAATACAGAGTTGAAATGTGTTAGATAGAACAAAGAAATCTTGAAGGTTTGTTTTTGGTAAATGAATATGTTTTGTAAAAAAGTCATAGAACAAAAATTGTTGTTTATGATGTTAGTAATACAGTCCTGCAGCTTGTTAGTGTTTTACAAATAACCCTGTATATATTTATATATACGGAAGTAAGTTTGTTTGTATTATTATGAATTTTAGTCGCGTGTTTAAAATACAAAGCCGAAAACGTTCAGCGTCGACCAAAGCACCAGGCAGATATGACATCGATTATAATTATCATTACTTTTGAATCAACCTAATATGTGGATAAAAGAAAAAAAGCAAGACTTACCAGAGAACGATGAATAATATACCGACAAATATGCCACAAATTAAGTACTCCACCCAGAACGATCGAATGATGGCCTTCGAAAAGGAAGGCTTGATTCCTTTTTTCTTGGCAGTGTCAAGTTCCTCCTGCCACGCTTGCTCGAGGCGATCACCCAGCCGACCGGAGCTGTCGGCGTCTCGGGCTCGCCACAGGTCCTCCACGGTAAGACCATGTTTAAAACCTCGACGGAATAAACTAAAGCTCCATCTGTAATAACGATAGAGAAATAGGTTAGGTAGGAAATAAAATGATGTACCTAGATTAAGACGCAGAATATTCAGATCATTATTATGAATTTTATACAAAGCGGCCTATTATCGACATGAAAAGTTAGAATTTGTGTCTTTTACAAACTCAGTATATTTTTTTTTCCTTTTAAAACTGCCGAGTCCCAGATAAACAAAATTAGTGACTGACTGTTACTCGATACTGACGGCATTTAAATGAACATATTATAATATTAATTAATAATCACTGGATGACCCACAAACAAGTCAAAAGAGTAAAATCAGTGATTTCAGATTTAAGTAAAGCATTTGACAATGTGCTACATCGGTATATATAAATAACGTTTGATCCAACATCTCTTTTTACTTGGTCTTTTCAAACCTAATTAGGTGACTTCTTCCTGAAGGGTTTGTTATGTGTAATGAAGTTTGATCGACCTACATTCTCAATGTAGCACAACATAGACGTAGGCGTACCGCAAGGATATGTTTTATGACCAATTAAATTCTATATCACATATGGTTGGAACTGATAGCAAGCAGTTATTTTGTTAATTAAAAAGATAACTAACAAACAGTGGGTAGGTAGATACGCATATTTTTATTAAACTGCGTTGCCTAAGCAACAACAGTCAACAAATGATGAATATTATTGATTTACTTAGGTACATTTATTCAGAAAGCAAACAAACAAGTCTTGTAACATTTAAGTGCATAATTATTCCCTACATGTCCATTTTCTTGTTTACTTATTTGCTTCCCTGGTTTATTAATTGATAACATTTATTACTAACACAATATAACCGGTGTTACTTAGGAATTGGTAGGTACCTACGGTACTATTCTCTTCATTGGGTATAATCTGTTTAAAAAGTCAAACGACTTGGAAATTTATAAACGTAAGTATTGAAAAAATCTGTATATTACATACCTATAATACTTTTTATAAGGTTCTATGAGCAAACAAAGATCGTCTGTTTGCAACTTTGATTATTCGACCAAGGTTGACTACATCAGATTTCTAAAATTCGATTATTTGATTAGATTACTCAAGTCGTTTGACGTTTTAGACAGACTCTATTTTTTGTACTCGGAAAGTAGGTCTGAAGTTGCCTGAGCTGCGGGTTGAAAGTAATATTTTTCAGCTATGGGCCTATAATAGGGAGAATCGCTTTCAA
Source organism: Mythimna lalbum (assembly GCA_949319445.1). Taxonomy (NCBI): domain Eukaryota; kingdom Metazoa; phylum Arthropoda; class Insecta; order Lepidoptera; family Noctuidae; genus Mythimna; species Mythimna lalbum. Next base: position 13,327,669 of record OX439346.1, on the reverse strand, counting down.
GTGATACCTGTCAAATTATTGAAAAAAAACTAGTTCTATTTTCAAATTTTTATTGAAATATAATTGTCACAACAACATTCTATACAGCCACTCAATTACAGCGCGATGTTAAATTGAAATATTATAAGTAAAGATAAGAATTAATTAAATATTTTTTTTAATGACTTATTGTAATTGACTTTCAACTATTTCTTTAGAATACATAGATTTTGGAAAAATATTTACCGAAAATGTCATCAGTGATGAAATTGAAAAATAATACTGACGAGCCACAGTAAAAAAAAGGCGGGAAATATGATCTTCATTTATTTTTTCGAATTGTAGTTTTTTTAAAATACTTCCGCAAGATTCCTTAAAGTAGAGATTAGTTTTAACACGATAATTTTATCAGATTCAGGTAATCATAAGAGAAAAAGCTAAAGCAGTTGTGGAAAATCTTTTAAATACCACCTAAATCAGAAGACCACTTAAGTTTTTATTTTTACTTTCCTTGTATTCGTGATGAATAGTACAGTGTTTACCTCGGGCTAAAAACTTTAACATTGTACTATTACGACATTACATTAGGTGCGAGATAAAAAGTCCCGAACCTCAACCAAAATATTTGTGTACTTCAATATTTACGTAACGATAATTTTATTTACACACTGACAAAATAAAGGATACAAAACGCCACTGTTGCACTAAGTACATACATTTTATTTGTACTAACCTTTAGGTAGGTTAGTATGTAAAATATTAGTGTTAGCAAAATATTATGTTAAGAGGTGTACCTGATACCAAAAAACTATGCCTTATTGAACAATGTATAGATATATTACAATGAATTCGAGTAAATAAGGTATAATGTCGCGCGTACTATGTATGACCAATGGATAAGCGCCTCCAATGTGCTACAGTTGTATCGTGCTGTAATAAACTTTAATTAATAGGCGTGGAATTAAATGTTCAATGTTGATAGCAAATTGTGTGTTTGGTTTTTGAATGCTGAAAATATATTAACGGATCAATTTCATCCATATGTGCCACAGAAAATTCTTTAACTAGAGGACAATAACGTAGACAGTGGCAAAAATTCGTCCCTGCCTATGTCAAAAAATTCCTCTGAATTTTTTAAGTGACAACTTGGCAGTGTTACTGCCTATGTGAACCTGGGGATGGTCTAACCTGCTATTAGTTAGAAATCTAAGTAAGGAACTCAAGACTTTCGCTAAAGAGTGTCTTGATTTTTAATCAGATTCGCTTAGATAGCAACTACGCAAAGTAGGTAGGTAGGGATCGATCATACAGAAAGTAAACCGAATTTAAAAATAATTTACACCCGTGAATTTGTAAACTACTTAGTATAAGTATTCTCATTCTTTATATTTTGGTAAACTTATGACTATTCGTGTCAGTAATATTATCGGGTTCACTTTAGATTAAACATCTGTTGCATTAACATTTATTAAAAGGCTACATACCGAAACCAATTGAACTACAAATTGCCTTTCGCGCAAGTGGATTCTCGCATGTTGTGTTTCGTGCACGTGCAGACTAAATGTCCGTAATTATCTTTCCTATCTAGCAAGCAATCTTTAGAAGTTTATGCCCAAGGGCTATCCGTTTAGTACATACATATACGGGCTTCGGAAAAGGTAATAGAGTACCAAAATATTATAAACCGTACTACGTGATCGGCGTAGTATAGTGCCATTTAGGGTCAGTGAGCTTCAATTTAAGTGTCATATGCTGCCACAAAGTTCCCGGAAGATTTAGTCGTGCGTCTTCCGTACGGCCATTTGAGTTTGAAAGAGTAACAAACATCAAAAATTCAAAAATTTCTTAAACAATTTTATTTTTATTGTTATCGCTTTTGGTACAATTAAATTAAATTTAAATAAAAATCAACACAAATGAACTTTTAATAAATATTGCGCGTGTTCGCGGCAATAATATCAGGATATTTTTATAGAAATCGGTATTGTATGATATCTGGACTGTTTTCAATTATGATCTAGTGACCCTAGGTAAAACTTAGTATAATAAAATTATTACTACGCTCTTTAAAATAAAATATGTAGATCTATTATATTATATATGAATAATAATAGGTCTACATAGAATAGAATAGAAAGACACATTCTATTAAATGTGTTTTTTAAAGAAATTGCACTTGGCTGTATATTAGAATTTGGCTAACAGGAAAAAATGTAAAATGTATGTAAAAATTTACATAAGGTATTCTTAGGTATTGCTCTGATAGCGAATATACCGGATAGACCCATGTTTACAAAAGCGGCTAGTTTGGACCGGTTACGATCGCTGTAGGTATTCTATATTAGGTTTAAATACGCAACATAAGCAAGTAAATATTTTAAAAAGACTAAAATAACTAAAAGTACCCTCATGACGCACGCAATTGAAGCTTTTAGATGAGTATGTATGCGTGTAGGCAGATACATACAGATATAACAATCTTAACTGTTCCAAACTGGTATAGAACCTACTAGTAGGTACCTCAGAGTCTTAAGATGTAGGCACACCACTACACCACTATCGTGGCGGTGAGTACCATATCTAAGGATAGACACCACGGCGTCCTCACCTTCCGTCTGACGTAGGTCCGTTTCGGATTCAGGCAAAAGAAATGCCTGAGTGTCACTGTCGTGACCAGAATTTAAAATTGATGTGATCAGCTACTTCATAAAATTATCAACTGTATGGTAAAATTGCGAATGTGCGTAACTAGAAATTTTACAGGATGGAAAAAAAAAACTCCTTTTTCTTATTTTTTTTTTTTAAAGGGGTTTATTAAAGCAGCCCATTTAAAACTCTTTTTTTCTTATGTTTTAAATGAGCCGATTTAAGAAAGCTAAGTATGCCGAGGAATATATTGAAATCTACGGTATCGAATTCGTTACTGAAACCTAACAAGGAGAGGAGTGAGGACCGTTAACGTTCCCTTTTCCTTACCAAATCAAATGTCATCCACAAAGCTAACGAGAACTGTTATAGTGCTATGCGTCACTGCGGGTGCCAGCTGAAAATCAGCGCTGGGTGTTTGACGCCCAGCAATTGCTGAGTTGGTGACCCTTTCGGTTTCGGGCACATTCAATGCAACTGTATTGTATTTCTGTACTTTTTTTAAATATTATTATTTTATGTTGTGGTATATTGTGTTGCTTGCGCCGAATAAATGCTATTCTATTCTATGTCCTGGACGAAAACCGGACTGGAAAATATTGAATAGGCGGTTTTTGGACAGATGAAGATGAAAATTAATGAAAACTCCCAACATTTAATCAGGTTGTTGATAGTAATATGCAATCAGTCAGCTATACTTGGTTATTTTCCGCACCTCAAGTGCGTATTTTGCGACACTAGGTGCTAGTAGCGAATTTGAAATTGAATGATTAAACTGCGTTGTTGTAACAACAATAAAGGTGTAAGGTTATCTAATTCACATAATAATTAAAATTCCGAAATTATTAGGCTGTAAAAACCTACTAACATACGTATTAAACCGGCGTTTTTGTCATGTAGAAGAATCTAAAAACAATCTGATATCTACACAGAATTCTGCTAATTGTCACTGAGCTATTCAAGATTTTCCGCATTGGATTTTACGAGTACCTAACCTGTAAAATTGTAACTACTGTTAATAGCAAAAAATGCGCACATAAGCGTATAATTAAATTGTTGCATGAATTTGAAGTCCCGGATTTATTTTATCGTTTTGTCTTGTTACAGAATAAAACTAGATATTATGTATAATCGAAAGTTAAGTATATAATCAATATTCATTGGCTAAATTCCTACTGAAAAAATGCGGTATGTGCATAAGTACTTGCTTAAAGGACCGCGGGTTTATTGACCCGACTATGATAGGAAATAAAAACGAAAATGGATTCAGATCTATTTTTAAATGAGATAGGTACAGTAATTTTATTTGGCTCTCGAAAAAATGTGGAGGGAAATTCAGAATTCAAACAATGATATTTTTACTTTTAAATAACCAAAATTTTCAAAATACTTTCAAGTGGCCTTATACATAAATTTATTTTTCCGCAAAACTTATTAAAAAAAAACGAAAAAGTTGGTATTTATATATCGATTTACACCTCTATCAGGTTGGCGCTAGCGGTGTGAGATACACCGCCATCGCCAATAATGCTGAAAGGATTTAACAACACTGACCTACCAACCATCACAATTTCCCTTGATAAACATGTTCACTGCATGCATTCGTTATGCACTGAGCTACTGATAACATAGGTACACGAGTGCTGTGAAGCTGTTACAAAACCTGATTGATAACACATTGACCTTGAAATTAAGAAAAAGAGCGGAAGGGCTAACATATTGACCACAAAAAAATACAAGAGCAGTTCATATATTTTTTGTACTTCGCTTCTGCTGGATTAATCGAATGCTTATTAACAAACTGAACATAAGTGTCAGTTTACCTTTGTGTAAAAACTAGTAAGCTTGTGTAACGACTTGTTGGAAGCAAACAGGATTCGAGTCGAGTCGTGATCAATATCAAACTCATGTATCTTAATCTATACTAATATTATAAAGAGGTAAAATTTGTAAGTTTGTAAGTTTGTATGTAGGGGGTAATCTCTGGAACTAATAATCCAATTGTAAATTTTTTTAACTGGCAGAAAGCTACATTATTCCTGAGTGCTATAGGCTATAAATTGTTTCTATAGCATGTATATTAACCGAGCTATCACAACTTTTGTCTAGCAAGTCGGAAAAAAATACCTCATAAAACAGAATTATTTGCGTGCGCTGCCTAAACAGTTGCTTAAAATTAAAAACAATGTATGGCTACCTGGTTCGTCTTAATTATTTCTATCTTTTATATTTTACCTTTTATACTTCTTTTATTGCGTTAAAAATATTTTTTTTCGGCATACTTACGTTTGGTTGATTATTTGAGCAACAAAATATTAATTCTTATGACAATAAATTATTTCAGTATCACAAGAACATTACACAGATAAGATTTGCCATTTACAGCATATCAATTAGTCATACAGTTTCGGAGATAATATAAAATTACTAAAACGCAAAATACCCCTAGCATAACTTTCATTGTGCAAACGTTTTACCTATTTTTTTTTTATGGTGGGCAAAAATCATCTTATGACAACCCCCGCCCTTGGGTGGAGCGGGAAATAGTGTCAGACTCTTACTGACTAAAAACTCACCCCGTTCCTTCTAGCCTTCAAATCAGGGCACGAGTTCCCTTCGGATAACCCTGGACCCGGTAGGTTTCGACCCAGCTGGGCCTTTGCTGTTGCTGACAACTTCTTGAGGCGCGCGGGAACAGTGCGCGCCGTCGACGTCTTGGGCTCGGTCCATTACCGGACGATCGAACAGCAAGCTACCCATGGCCCGCCGTCCGCGAGCCCGCGTCTACGGTGGCCGGAAATCGGGATCGGAATCCCGGCGGCGGCGGCGGGGGCGCCGTTGCCTGATGCGGTCTGCCTCCTCCTTTTCTAGCATTACTGCTTCGCAGAAGGAGGCGACCGCCTGCCATTCCTCCTCGCTAAGGACCATGGCCTCAACCAGAGCCCGGCGCGAGAGGTCTCCGCCGCCGATCGCCCCCACGAGGGCACGGCGATGGTCTGCCCAGGCAGGGCACACCTCGACTGTGTGCTCCACCGTGTCCACCGGGCGTTCCGCACAGTGGTGACACTCGGGCGTCTCTTCCGCTTTAATTCGGTGCAGGAACCTCCCGAACTTGCCATGTCCGGTGAGGACCTGTGTCATGCGGAAGGTAAGGACGCCGTAAGGCCTTTCCAGCCACGCCTCAAAGAGGGGACTTACCGCCATAATTGTGGCGTTCCCAACGTTTTACCTATTTGCCCATAGATGGCGTTCTGCAATTACGTAATTTTTCTGAATCGCGGTGTTAAGACTTTTTGTGGATTGATGACCCTCTCGAATTATTATGCCCACGTTGTCGTTAGTTGGAGTTCTTCTGTCAGTTGCTTATTGGTTTCGGTTGTTTCGTTTGTATGGTTGTTGTTGTTGATAGATACCTCATAATCGAAAATATCGTAATTTCGTTGTACGTTTGTTTTGTATGTTCGTAGTTTCGTACTTCGTTCTATCGTAATAACGATACGAGTTATTCGATATTTTTTTTTTTTTTTTTGTCGACGGGTATAATCATCTTTGACAAAACCCGCTCTTGGGTGGAGCGAGAGATAGTGTCAGACTCTTACTGACTAAAAACCCCGCGCCGTTCCTTCTAGCCTTCTTACCGGGGCACGAGCTCCCTTTCGGACAACCCTGTCCCCAGTAGGCTTCGACCCAGCTGGGCCCCTCCTGCTGCTGACAACTCCTTGAGGCGCGCGGGAACAGTGCGCGCCGTCGACGTCTTGGACTCGGTCCATTACCGGACGATCGGACAGCGAGCTACCCATGGCTCACCGTCCGCGAGCCCGCGTCTACGGTGGCCGGAAATCGGGATCGGAATCCCGGCGACGGCGGCGAGGGCGCCGTTGCCTGATGCGGTCAGCCTCCTCCTTTGTAAGCATTACTGCTTCGCAGAAGGAGGCGACCGCTTGCCATTCCTCCTCGCTCCGGACCATGGCCTCGACCAGGGCCCGGCGCGAGAGGGCTCCGCCGCCGATCGCCCCCACGAGGGCAGAGTTATTCGATATTACGATTGTTTTGTTTTGTAAAGGCGGACGGTGTTCGAGTCGCTCTCCCCTTCGTTCTTAATTATTTTCAAGTCTGTGCGTAGTTTGTTGAGAGCATGTCTAAAAGGAAATCTCAACTGTCCTTGCAGACATCATAGACAAGAGCCGCTCGAGTACGCCGTACGGAAGAATCTGCCCCTGAAAATGAGCAGCGCCTCTCGAGAAATAGAGAATATATTTCGCAAGCACGCGCTAGAGAATCTGGCTCCGAGCGCTCACAGCGCCTCGCTAGCCAAAATGTGAGGACGTCGCGGGCCCGTGCTCGAGAAACTAGCGCTGAACGTGCGCACCGTCTATCTGAGTTAAGGCAGCATGTCTCTGAGACAAGTGTTAGGGAGACTAGCGCTAAGCGCTCGCAGCGGCTTGGTAGGCAAAATGTCATAACATCGCAGGCCCGTGCTCGGGAATCTAGCGCTGAACGTGCGCAGCGTCTATCTCATTTAAGGCAGCATGTCTCTGAAACAAGGGATAGGGAGACTAGCGCTGAGCGCTCGGAGCGGCTTGCTAGGCAAAATGCCATAACATCGCAGGCCCGTGCTCAGGAATCTAGCGCTGAACGTGCGCAGCGTCTAATCGAGTGTAATCTTATTTTAAAACAAGAAATTTTCCGCGGACGAAGTCGCGGGCAGAAGCTAGTCATTTATAAATCTCTAAATTCAAGTGAAATTCTTAAACACCTTATAAGATATTTAATTACTGAACAAAGCATGTGCACAATCATTTGCACAACTTTTTTGTACCAAATAAACCATACATACGGCAGTAGGTACCTAGGTACATTTAGCATCAATTTCACTTAACAGATCGATGGTTCCGTACGAGTTTTGAAAATCCGTTTTTATTAATAATTTTTTTTACAAAAAAAGTATGTCCTCCGAACTCGATAATTTTAACACCAAAAAAAATTTGTTAGAATATTATTCTTAGCATATCTAAGAATAAAATACAATTTTTTTTTTGTAAGTGTATTAAACTGAATGTCAGAGGATTACAATAGTGGGGTGCACTCTTTCCGGTATCAATGAAAATAAGCCATGCAAACTGATCTTGTTTATTTCTATAAATTAACTAAAGCTGATAAATTTTATTTATAAGGAACTTACAACTCACTATAAAAAAATCTGACCAAGAACACGTGACTTAAGTTAAACAGTAGGTACTAGGGACCTACCAAGTCATCTCGTGTAGGAATATATAGAATTGCTAAGTCATGCTAGAAGATGTTTTTGAATTAGAATAAACCTATGGTAATGCAAAATTCGCGTAAAAAATTATTGATTTCAACATGCCTATAGCTTCAGAATTACAACCCATTTTTAGCATGAAGGTCAATTCGTCAAGTTGACAGTGATGATAGTGAATATTGATGAATGTTCAGCACGTAATAAAAACAAACCATTCGGTACAAGTACTTACAACCGTAAGAAATTAAGAACACGTAGCTACGCATAGAGTTGTGTAGCTGTGCTTTACTGTTCTCTTTTAATCTCGTGAATCTAATCAAACAACACAGATAGAACGGAAGCGGTAATATCAGAGCTGATAATAATACACACGTGTTAATACTTACGTTAAGAAGATTTTCGAGATGAAGTTTGCTTCGTCGTGAGGGTTCTTTTGTTTCAATACTACTTTCGAGTCCATTTTCACGTATTTTTAAGCACAAAGCACAATTCAATTTTGTTTCCTGCAGGTCTTGTCACCACACTTATAAATCCGTTTACTTTATTAATAGAACTGGTGAATGTTTTACTGCTTTAAGCGGCACTATCACATATCAACTTTTTGGCAATACGAGGTACCGTTACCTATGAATTTCCACTAAGTACCTATACCAATCATTCGTTTTCAAAACAGATTGCATAATATACTACTCATGAATTTTAGTACAGTTCGACCAATTCACTGACCACTAGGTTGTTAAGTTTATAGATATTAGTAAAAATAACATGTAGAAATCGATCCGATTTGTAAAACTATTGATTTAATAGTAGCTAAGGAAATATAAATTCCATTTGTTAAGTATCACAGTTAAGTAGATTGTAGGTTGAAAAACCGTGAGCTCTGCCCCACGAGCAGATAGCTCGAGCGTCGCCGGCGTACTGACTGACGGACGGAAAGCCCGCCTGTGCTCTCTGCTCTCTCGTCATACAGCTGTGGTATATCACAGAGGTTTGTGCGCTCTACTGTAGCTCTAACATCTATTAATAAGTACCTATGTTTTAAGCGTCCTCAACAATAATAACACAGTCACACTCACAGTGTTATAAGTCTCATTGGGGATACGGAACACACAAGAAGAAAATCAGTTAACTCCTCAGAGTGAACTATCAAACACAACAAATAGCAGATTCATTGAATCAATAAACAGAAATTGGCCAGAGTTGAATTCAAATAAACAAGCTGCGCCGACAGTAATTCATGCATTGTGGACAATTGATAAGTTAGATAGGTACTAACAAAACACTTTTTACAAATTGGGAGCACTTAGAACCAATTTAAAATAAAAAAATCGTTATACAATCTGAAATTGAGTATTCAATTTATCAAACGTAGGTAAATTCTGCACAAAAAGAATATGCTCAATAATATAAAATATAAAAACAAACGAAAACTAAAATTAAGTAAGTACAAGTTTATAATCGGAAGTCGGATGTAGTCATTTTTCTTTGGTAGAACTTTTTACTACCGATACCGATGCCCGAAAACAATAAAAATAATCGACAGGCTAGCAACTCGGCTATGGAATTTGAACTTTGTCTCGTATAAGTTCATTCCATGGCAATCGTAACCGATACTTTTTCAGTACCGTTTTAGAGCTCCATGGTCCTAGCAAGGAACCCTGAATATTTCGGACATGTCTGTCCCTCCGCGGTTTAGTTCTCATTTATCATTATCATTTAGGTACAACTTCAGTGTGTATCGTTCACCTATAAGTTGAATATGGACACCGGACAGGCATATATTTATATGCATGTAATGTGGTCGCTGAACGGCGATATATACGAGAGATAACGAAACAAAACTTTAGTACAAGAGGGTTAAAAAAGGGTCTTTTTGAACTCAAAGCACTGAAAGTGTTTGATAACGATAAAAAAAGAACTAATATCTAATATTATAATATATAAAGGCAAAAGTTTGTACCAGGTCTTATTTAAATACATCCTGGCCTGTTGGTCTAGTAGTTAGTGACCCTGACTGCTATGCCGAAGATCGTGGGTTTGATTCCCACCCAGGAAAAATATTTGTGTGATGAGCACGATCATTTATTTTGTGTCTGGATGTTATTTATCTATATTATGTTTGTATTTAGAAATATATTAGTATGTTTATCAGTTGTCTAGTACCCATAACACAAGCACTGTTTAGCTTGGGACTAGATAACGTTGTGTGATAGTTGTGAAATATTATTATTATGAATCATTCACACATTCTATATTTCACATTCTATAATATATGTTTATTAAAAAATATATTATATAAGTAGTTTTATTAGTTGTCTAGTACCTACTCATAACACAAGCTCTGCTTAGCTTGACTCAACGACGTTGTGTGATAGTTGGGGAATATTATTATTACCTATTTAAATAGATACCTAGATATATTTTTAACCCGGGGATTTGTTCCCTTGGGATAATTTTTAAGATAAACGCGGGTGAAGCCACAGCACGCAGGCGGAAGTTTGTTTGTCATCAATCATTGCACGGTATGGTCATACGGTAAATTTTAATTATCATTTTTGGGAACCACTAGGGTCTGTAACTAGGCGCTTGATAACGAACTGTCGCGTCAGTCATAAGTATTTGTGGAATGTTTTAATGACGTGTCGTTACTGTTACAAAACGGACATTATTTGAAGGTTCATTTATTCACCCAGGTACCTACACTACAATAACTTAAAAGGCACGGTTGGCGCATTGGTTGAGCTCACAGAACTCTCTGTGGGTGAGTTATTGGCTGCTACGCTGCTGGTCGACTTAGGCGACTACTCATCCACAAAATATTTCATCCACGGATGAAACATTACCCTTTTAAAATTTTAAGGCGACGAATCATCCGCAAGTTCGGATGAGTCGTCACGTAGTTAATATTAATGTGGTCATATCAGCCAAATAGACACGCTTGGAGGGGATGTTTCATATTTTGAAAAGCGGCGGCGGATTAAGAACAAGATTTTTTATACTGGAAAATCAGAATAATGAGCATGTTTATCTTGGATAAATAAAAATAAAATATCTGACCTCAAGGCAGCTCAATCACCCGCAAAAGAATATTAAAATTTTCAGTTTATTCGTACGCACGGAATATGAAAAATTTATATAAAATTTCCAGTAAGTATAAATAAAAAAATGATTCATATACATACAACACTTTCTGTCTGTGAATTTTTTTTCCTAGTGACGGGCAAAGGTTAAAAAAAAATTAAAGTAACAATTTCGACCTAGACAATTTCATCGCTTTGATAAAGTATTACCAACCGGTACCTACCGAATTTAAAGAGACAATTTATTAGTCTATTATGCTCGCTTGAGATTAAGTGTTAGTGTTTCTATGTGGACTACCTTAGAGCTCAACCAATACAATTTTGATACCCAGACGATCTAAATTCCATTTACACAAAAAAAAACAAGTGTTGGTAGATATGGCTAGATTGGCTAGTGTCCCGCAGGGGTTAATCCAGGTCCTGTTTTATAAACCAAATTATTATTTTGTGTTAAAACTGGACCCAGTACCGACCCCTATAGAACCCAAACCACCGTTTTAAAATAAAATAAGGAAAAGACTACATCTTTTCCTTATTTTATTATTGTTTAACCCTTCAGATACCGTCAATTAGAGACACAATAGTACCTAAGACAATAGATGCGCGGCCACCGGTGGTCGCTTGGGGATTCATGAATTAATTCAATTTCACCGGTGGCCGCGCATCTATTGTCTTACTATTGTGTCTCTAATTGACGGTATCTGAAGGGTTAATTAATTGTTTAATTTTTAAAGGGAAAGTTCATTGTTTATTATTCTTTTACCTTGCAAAAATACTTTGCCTCGTCATTTTTCGCACACAAATTAAAACATTAATTTGTTTAATTTGTGACGCACAGGACCGGTCGTTGTGGCGACGCTTGGGGGAGGCCTATGTCCAGCAGTGGACGTCTTTCGGCTGATATGATGATGATGATGACATCAATACGTGTCTGCACAAATGAATATATTGCAGAATAGCTGAAGCTAGTATGATCTCGGAAAAAAGAGTACTGATTTAACTGTAGCAGGTGACTACCTCAGCGAAGGTCGCCGTGAAGGCTGACTCGATACAAAAACTATTCAGGTAACATGTACCTAAGATATATTATAATATAATTATATTGTTGTTATCTATTCACAAAACACGATTATATCAGTGTCTCACAAGTTGCACAAATGCACAGCCTATGTTTTTAGAAAAAATGGTAGGTACTTATTTGTGCAAAAATGCTGAGATGAGGCCTCTTTTGTGCTTGTACAGGTACGCTCGGGGCAGTTTTTTCTTTTTGTCTCTTTTACTTTATGTTTGTAACTGATGTACTGTGTCTGTCCCGAATAAAACTTTTTCTATTTTATTCTACCTATTCTTGTTTTTGTTAAAAAAAAAACGCTGCTTCACACCAAGATCAACTTCTGTATCGTGATTGACTTCACAAACATATAATAGGTACACCAACACCCAGACCCGAAACATCTGTAGACCATACTTTATGATCCGTGCGGGAATCGAACTCGCGACACGTAGCAGCAGCCAATCGTTTAACCACTGCGCCAATCGTGCCGTCATTATAATAACTATACAAGTTACAGAATACAACCGAATCAAGGTCTTTCCTGTTGATAAGATCAGCGTGATGAACATTAATTGGTGCAAGACATGTGACGATGCTCACTCTAACACACTTATCTAATAGTAGTAGGTAGATATATATCTACTATTATTAATATTAAATACTCTTTCTTTATCTATGATTATAAACCAAAAATGAACCTAATACAAAAGTTGTAAATGAACCTAATACAAGAGTCGCTCAAGCTTAGATAAGCTTAGTTTTTTTTATCTTAATTGTTAATTTTTTTACCCATGCTCATACCTACTTTCACACCCCCCGGAACTTGCAAATAAAACATGTTGAATCATCACCACAAAGATACCATGCTAATACCACTATCATGTTACGATATAGAAATGGTTTTTTTTTGTGATTACAGTTCGAGCTCTTCGAGGTTGGCTTAAAAGTTGAATGGAGACCAAGGGGCCCTTTAAGGTTGTGAACCCAGGGGCTCAGCCCCGCCTAGCTCTGAGCCACTAACTCTTGGCCTATTTTAATTTTTTATCTAATAGTTTTGTTACTACCGTAGTAGGCAATAACTAAATATACGCGGTGTCAGATGTAAATAATAGCACCATCCCTTCATTACTTCCCGAGGGTATCGTAACAGACGGCTAGATAATGGACAGCAGTTTTCTTAGTTTATTACATCAACCATACTGCGATCGTTAACCCGCCTGGCAAAACCCCCAATCACAAAAACAACCAAAACGACCCCTAGTGCCCGGTAGTCTGTTTACCCTTGACTCCGATAACGTTCATGATTACTGCGAGGTAAGGGGTGCGAAAACTCTGCATGAGATCCGGTTACCTTATCGCAACAAAAACCGACGACTGGAACTGGCATCAACACACACGAGAACGCAGGCGTACCTAATAGGAAACGCGAAAAACTATAGATAACGCCTGAACGCTTTATTGGCATTTTTTGAATGATAAATATTATTTCACTAAACTTGTTCCAGGAAATACGTGTTTTTTTAATCTTTATGTTTTTTGAGGTTTTAGATAAGAAATTTCGTCATTCAGAAAAATTCTATGCTTAGTTTTATTATCTTTAGGACTTTTAATGAAGAGTTAAATGATGTTCACGTAAAATAAGTAGCAGATTTTCAGAGGTATTTACTAGGTTTGTTTTACACATATTTATATTTAGATTTCAATGGAAACCTAGATAAATACCACAAGTTATTTGTGTTTCCAAAACATCTAGTGAAAGATGTGTAATATCGTCAAAGTCATAAATGTATAATTATGTAAGACCGGTTGTATGGAAATGTATTCCAGGTTGGGTAATTCCAAGCCTATTTGATTTTTGAGCCATGTTTACAAACTGTTTTCCAGAGTCATCACGAATTGTTTCGCTCGCACATATGAAGACTTTTCCGAAAAGACTTTCGTACCGTAAACCACACACATACGCTCGGAAGGTTGAAATCAGGCTGATTAGCGTTTATGGACTACGAGAAAGCCGTTGATTCGATCGAGACTTGGGCTGTAGTGTAGCACAGTGTAGATACTTATGGCAGTCTCTCCAACTGTGCACGATTGACTATCAGTAGGTATATCGAAGTGCTGCAGTATTTGTTCGAATCCTCATTTCTCCGGCACTATTCACAGCCGGTTCCGAAGGAAAGGACAAGGCGTTAAAGTCAAACTTTCTTTAGTCATGGCTGAGATTACGGAAAACCTTTATTACAATGCGCGATGTCCTCAGCCTTAGTCCAACTTCCGAAAGAATGGGTCTTAAATTAAACATGGACAAAACCAAGGTCATGAACGATAAACACTCATGTAGCACCCACTCCTAGCAAGATCGGCGAGTCTATACTGTAAGTTGTAGACGGTTTAGTTCACCTATAACAGAAAATCCAGTTAAGTTAGGTCTCATCAGAAGGCTTAAAGTTACCCATAGGGCAATGGAGAGGGCTATGCTCGAAGTTTACATGCGTGATCGAATTAGGAATGAAGATATCCGCAGAAGAACCAAGGTTAACGGCACAGGCCGAAGAAACTTAAGTGGCAACTTACTCGCAGAATTGGTCGAGGCGGTCGAAAGGTTCTGGTGTACACAGGATCGGTCGCTGTGGCGACACTTTAGAGAGGCCTATGTCCAGCAGTGGACTTTTTCGGTCGAAATGATGGTAATTTTTTTTAAGTACAATAAAACACAAAGCTTGTACATATATATTTTTAATATTTAAAATGGCAATGTAAAGAACAATAAATTAATTTAAAGCCTACAGAGATCTCTGTACTTTGCGCACATGTTGGCTTTTAGATTCTTTTAAAGCTTGCTCCAATTTGTTCGTTAAATGTAATAAATTAGGTAAGTCACATTGAAGTAGCACATGGTTTATTTTATTTTGACAATGGCTTGCTGCCTTGGCATCTTGTATACTTGAATTTATCTGTATTGGAGTTAAGCTGTCATTATCTTCTTTCTCATACCCTATTCTGTTGTGTTCACTGTATTGTCCAAAGTTTTTTGGTTTCATGAGCATAAAGTCCATGGCAATCATTGGTTTTATCTGTTCATTGCAGCTTCGTGAGGCTACCTGTGAAGCAATAAAATTTAAGTAACACTTGTGATTTCAATATTGGAAGAAGGCATAGTTCTGAACATTAACCTCTCAGGTACCAGTATTTCGAGTACTGTACACCTCATACCAGCTAACTTAAACCTTATTACATAAAAATAAGGTTTAAGTTAGCTGGTATAGGTAACGGCACGAATCTTGAGCGCTGACCTTCACTTGCGCAGATATCAAATATCGGACCTATTTAGTAGTATATTATACCCGCGGGGGCGAGTAGTGTCATTGATTGGCTCGCCGCGCCATTGTGTCATAGACATTACTCGTGGCTCGTTACCTGCGCTTGCTGCATGTATCTAACAACTACGACGATTGGCTCGCCAATGTATGGAATGCGCAAAGCGATCCACACTCTGACGCCGAGCACTCAAGATTCGTGCCGGTACCCATACCAACACACTTGCACAAGTTATTTTAGCTTACCTGTATTTCAAATCTCCATGCTAGATCCTGATAAGTGGGGTCTTTCTGCTGTAGAAGGTTCAATGCTTCTGATAGCTCTGCCTTCTTGGTGTTGTGCAACTTTACCAACACTTCCTGCTGCTCAGTAGAGAAACCCGCTAAAGCCAGCGATGACTTTAGGTCAGCATCTGACAACTGAATAAAACTTTTTAATAGAATACTAATATATTATTTTTCTTAATAGATAATTGTTAAAAGTGCTCTCATTTTTCTGTTTCCATTTAAAATACAAAAATAATATATTAAATTCTGACTCAAATAAGTTGTCAATTATATTAGTAGTATTAGTACTTACATTCAGCCTACATGCCTCTACAATAAGATATACCAAGGCATGAACCAAATTTTGGACAGCAGTTAGTGAAACATCCAGCTTTTCTGAAAAGACAAACAATTAGCGAATACATTAAATCATTTCACATCATGTCTTTGGCAATCAATAATCCCAGTAAAATGCTCAAAAAATTTCAATAATTACAAATAATTTAAACCCTTGATAAATCCCAATGCTGCCCCAGATAGTTAAAAAGACATATCTAACAAAAACGAAACCAGATAAAAAAAATGTTTAATGAATGAAACGGGAAATCAGGTCTTTTTTCCTTGTGTTCAAACTGCACTAGAGAAAGTCAGCAAAATATTAAAAATACAGGCAGATGCGCCTTGTTTTCCTGATTCCAACAATGAATATAACTCAAATCTGGAAAAAAAATTAGATGCGTCTTTTTTACTAACGGGGGCAGAATGGGTATCCAGGGTACACAGTCAAATGGCAGAACAGATTTGGATGAAGTTTGGCACAAAGTACATATTCTAGAATGGCACATAAGATATTGTTTATACAAGGACTCTGTTCCCTTGTGACCATTTTATAATTTTGCAGATGAAGCAGCTGGCAGCAACAACAAATAATAATAGTAAGTATATACTATGTTGAGATAATTAATAATAGTAATGTCTATAGAGTAGTTGCGCTCTTTTTGACTTACCTGTATAAAATTTTGACTACATTTTAACACATGCCAGGAATCAAGGTAACAAAATTGATGGAAAAAAGAATAAAAAAAACATTTAAGACTATTTTCTTTTTAAAAGGCATAAAAAAATAAACAAAACAAATAATAACACTCTAAGATCCACTTGCGCTAAAAACTTAACTTGAAGTTAGGTGCTAAAACGAGGTTAAATAACAAATCAAGCACAAATCGCAGTCAAGCACTAGTAAAAAAATATATAGGTATATAAAAATGTTTTCGTACATATTGGCCCCGGTCAGCAACTAACTTGAGAGTAACTAAAGCAAAGTTAGGTTAGCGTTTTATCATTTTAGTGAGTATTTTCCTTACCTGCAGCAATACCATATTTCTTATGGTTGGGTCCATTACTAAGGTAGTCCAAAGCTAGCTTACAAAAGTCGATCAGAACTGAAAATAACTAAGCATTTTATTACTGAAAACGAAGTGTAGTTTGATCATTTTAATACGCATTATTGAAAACTATAATTCGGTACTGACCTTGTATGGAATGCTGATTCAATAAACTAAGATGTTCTTTCTGTAACTCACTCAGAAATATAATCATCGTCTTTTATAAAATTTAAAAACTACTATTTTAAATATTTACACTTTTTCCAAAGTTTCCAATCCAAATCCAAAGTAGTTTGTCACTTGTCAGTTGTTTGTATGTCAGTGTCAATGTCAAGTCAACTGTCATTTAAATAGTGATGTAACTTATGTAACTAATTGTGCTGATAGAGCATGACGGAAATAGGAAATTAAGGAAATGCAATATGGGCGTGGTTCAGATTCGGATACAGCTTCTCCTCGACTGCGTCACCCTCACCAGGGCCTTACTATAACGTGAGAAAGGGATGGAGCTACACTCTTTGTGGGCAATCTGTTTTGAGCATCCTTGCAAGTTCCTATAATTTCAATAATGCTTTGCTATGCTCAAGTGTCTGTTGACTCCTTATTGGAAATTAGTTTTGAACTGTTTGGGGTCCAAAAGCGTGTGCATATCACCTTTTCAAAGTTATTTCTCGTCGATTAATCAATAAATTTATGTGAGAAGGATAACTTATTCTTTGCAGAATTATTTAATTAGCATTTTTTTATAGACTAGTAAGAAGGCCTTCCAAGACTGCATCTTCCAGTGTGCTTTGGTCACTTCAGAACCTTTTGACCCCATCTGCCATATTCTTCCTATATAATAATACTAATAAGAAGTTTAATTCAGACCTTTTTGATCATAGCAGATACAGATCCATATTTATGTTAGTAAGTACTTATGAACTATATATATAATAGTAAATCACAAAAATGAAAATGAAAACCAACAATCAATCGTTCATCCTAAAGACTAGTTACTGCACACGTAAGGCATTAAGTGCACGCTGAGTTCAGCTGACTCACAGGGTGAACAAGTAAAACGATGGGCAGTATGCCCGAGACATAGTACACTAGTACTTCACCTCGCTCGCGCATTTTTTTTTTTTTTTTTTTATCTGATATAAACTAGTACTTGACTGCAATCCCACCTGATGGTAAGCGGTGATGCAATCGTTGATGGTGAGGCGCACTAGTTTATTAAGAGCCTATTCACTCTAGCCTTGAAGACGCTCAGATTGTAATCGGACGGGAAGACCGCAGCAGGCAAATTATTCCAGTCCTTCGATGTACGCGGTATAAATGACGAAGCGAAACGCTTAGTCCGGACCGTGGAGGTTTCAACAACGTAAGGGTGGATACTCGCCGTACGTCGGTTTGTCCGGTGGTAGAAATGGGATGGCGGAATCAAGTCATGCAATTCCTGCGCGCACTCTCCAAAATGCAACCTGTAAAACACCGAAAGGCTGGCTACCCTACGCTAATTCAAATTCATTTAAGTATTCTTAAATAGAATTACATACGGTGGTTTCTTATGTTACATTATTTAATCTTAAATTCTATTTATCCTGTGTATGGCATGATGTTAAGTCGTTTTATTTTATACAAAGAAATAGGAAGTTTATAAATACTTAACAATAATAATTAATTAAATCTTAATACCTCTGAAAATCAGTGTGCTTAATGTCAATTATATAATAACTGGTTAAATACAGTCCAATACAATAGTATAAACCTGCGAGTCCAAGCATGTTCCCACGGACAGCCAACGTTGAGAGGGAAACTAGGGTTTTCCCCTCAACATCCATAACATCAGCGAGGTCTTCTGTACGTTACTCAACCCAATAACAATCATTATGTACCCTGCCGATTGCCACTTATGTTTGGTAATTCTTCGGGCTATGTCAGTGACACGCAGGGGATATCTTCATTCTTCATTCCTGAATTCCTGATGCGATCACGGGAGGAAAGTTGGAATATAGTCCTCTCGTGTGTGTGTGATTAGAGTGTTTGTTTTAGATGAACAATAAAACTTTTAATAATTTTAATCGACTAAACACTTACAACGTTAGCTCAACGCTACACAATATTTTTGGAACATGTTGGTTCTATGGTTGTCATTTTCTTGACGTAGACGTAGTTGCTTACGAGTTTTTCAATTTTGTAATTTTGTTGACATGTTTCTTTAATTTTACTTAATTTAACTGATAATAAAATCGTTATTAATGGTCAAGAAAGACACTATTTCAACATGGCTTTGAAAAAAGTCAAAGGGAACTTCGAGAGGATGTTCGATAAAAATCTGACGGATTTAGTTCGAGGAATCAGAAATAACAAAGATAATGAGGTATTCGTGTATTTAATGTTGTTTTATTTTCGCTTGAACATTCATTCAAGTCAGCAATACTTCCATTTCTAATATCCGACCAAAGAAAGTTTTCTTGTCACTTTCCTTCCATGTACCCCTCCACTGTCACATTTCTTGTCTCAATAATGGTCTCAGGCTAAGAAACTTGATCAATTTGAATATTAAATTAAATATTTGGCTAGACATAAAACCATACTTCAGATAGATTTCTCATAAAGACCAGTTATTATGGGGAATAATACTTTTGCAGAAGCCTTGTAATCTCATTTACCTACTGTGCATATAAATTGAAGGTGTCGATTCAATTTTGTTTAATTAAGATAATGAATCATATGAAAATTAACATCTGCAACATATTTTGTTGTTGACACAGATCCAATGTTTACTCTCCATTATTTAGTCATTGTTGCCAATGTTGAGAGTCAATATGCTTCACTACAGTAAACAAGTAGAACAGTCAATTCTTTTACCTATGTAAAGGAATGTGTATCAAATTTTAGTGAATATTTTAAACTGTTATTTGAAACCATTTCTATCCTACAGACAATAAACAAAAGTATATTAGTAAAATTACTTATTAAAATACATCTCTCACAAAAATAACTTAGTATTATCTACCATTATTATATTAACCATTTGATTTTTAGTCAAAGTATATAGCACAATGTATGGAAGAAATAAAAGTTGAGTTGCGCCAAGACAACATAGCAGTTAAAGCCAATGCAGTGGCCAAACTAACATATGTGAGTACCTACTTGAATCTATATGTATTCTTATTTATCTCACTGTATGTATGTAGGTATAAAAAATAGATAAACTTTGTTAGCATTGAATGGCACCCTGATAACATACCCACATGGCACTTATCACTTTATTGAACACACATGGTTTGGTAATACTTTTAATAATTCAGATATGTTCTACTAAATGAAACAATTATTTTAACTTATCTGTGGTCCCTAATTGGTACCCATGTATTTATCTAAATAAATCTTGTCTTAGTAAACCCAAAGTTAAAAAGATGTGGAGGCAATACCAGTTGCATGATAGAATTTAGATAATATTATTGTCATCAATCTAATAAGTATCCAACTAGAATCCGCAGGCATTTTATTTCCTCATATTCAGCCAGATTTTAAAGCAAAACATAATCATGTCAAATACCAGGCAACAAAATGCTAAAATTCAAATCTTATTATTATATATTATACCTACTACAAACCTATATATTTTATAAAAAAATTACATTTACCAAAAAGATTAACATAATTTCACATGCCTTACAGCTCCAAATGCTTGGATATGACATCTCTTGGGCTATCTTCAACATAATAGAAGTGATGAGTTCCAATAAGTTTACTTACAAGCGCATTGGTTACTTAGCAGCTAGTCAATCATTCCATGCAGATTCAGAACTACTAATGCTCACTACAAATATGATAAGAAAGGATCTCAATGCACAGAACCAGTATGAGGCGGGGCTGGCTCTTAGTGGCCTCAGCTGTTTTATATCCCATGACTTAGCTAGAGACCTGGCTAATGACATCATGACGTTGGTAAGTGTTACTTAAACAAATACAACCTATTTTATGAGTGCTGTTTTGTGATTATGATAAATTAGCACTTCAGATGCACTTTATGGAACTAAAGTTAGTTATGTATGCCATCATATGTTACTATTTGTTTGTTTGTTAGTAATAATCACTATTTTGGTGTACAATAAAGTTTATTCTATAGATAATATACGTATATTGCAGAAATGCATAGTCAAGGTAATCATGATACTTGTCAGATAAAGAGAAATATTTTAACATATTGCTAAATCAAATCAATAAGCCACTAACATGGTTTCAATAATTTCTAGATGAGCTCAACAAAACCATATTTAAGGATGAAAGCTGTACTCATGATGTACAAAGTATTTCTAAGGTATCCAGAGGCTCTACGACCTGCATTCCCAAAGCTTAAAGAAAAATTAGAAGATCCTGATCCAGGTACAATATCAATCTATTATTTGGTGACTACATAAAATAGTTAGCTGTTCTCTGTTTTTCTAATACTAAATATCATAAAGAGGAAAGATTTGTACTTTATTTTAAATGATATTTTTGTAACAAATAACTCAAATAGTACTGGAGCATTTTTTAATCATTTGGTCACCAGTAGAAGGGTACTTCATTACTGAGAGACATTAGCATTATGCTTTTATGTCGGTGAAGCTGCTGGCAGAAGCTAGTATCACATAAAAATGTTTCTTGTCACAGGTGTCCAGTCAGCAGCTGTTAATGTAGTTTGTGAGTTAGCAAGGAAAAACCCTAAAAACTACCTCTCACTAGCTCCAGTGTTCTTCAAACTGATGACAACATCCACAAACAACTGGATGCTGATCAAGATTATCAAATTGGTATGTACTTCTAAGTTTATAGTATAAAAAAACACTAACAAATAACTTTTTTCTCTTCTCAGGACCCAACTACATTATCTTTTAATTTAATAATTTATGCCTAAAATTAATAGTTAAATTTACCAGATTTCTATAACACTTCTGTTTTAAATATATCTGAATTAACTTATGAATTCTTCGCAGTTTGGTTTAATGACACAGTATGAACCAGACATTGGAAGAAAAATAACCCAAAGCCTCATAGATCTAATTTGCAGGTACCACTAGTGAACTTTACAAAAACAGAGTTTACTCAAACTGCTAGATTCATTCACCACACCTCACCATTGAAAGTTTATACAACTTAGTTTATGCCACATTCTGACTATACCTACTAGAGCTGGAATATTTGAAATGTTCTTCTAAATTAATTTATGTACATAATAGATATTGTATACCATTACAAAGGACTTCATATTTTTTTTACAGCTGTTAGTCCACATTTCCAATATTCCAGCTTATGAAATGAAAATATATTCCACATGAATGACACTTATGAATTGGCACATCAGGCTCACATTTTTGTATTATTTTTGCTGCTGATATTATACCCAAAATAACAACATTTACCAATATGTCTTCGTGATTTACGATAAACAAGGAAGGAGAAACCACATTTAGGGTATCTTTAGAATAAAAATATGACATCATCTAGCTATTGGTTGCTATCACATAAGCTAGTCTTATGTAGTTTCATTGTGTTTGTTGCAGTTTGGTGCCTTAACCCCATTAGAGCCTCGACTTGGCAAGAAACTGATAGAACCATTAACTAACTTAATACATAGGTGAGTCAGTTACTGTCTATTGAAGCAGGAACACCACCGACCTGTCCAAATTGTTCTGTTACAGACAGTGCCTACGTCATAGCAATATGTAGACCATGTTGTGTTGTCCTTACCGTACTGTAGACCATGTAGTCTCTATGGGGTGAAGGGAATATTATTAAATAGTCACACTTTTAATATATTATAATTATTTGATTTTGCAGGTAGATAAGTCTAGTATAGTTATTGATGGTGTTTATTCTATAAGGAAATGCTTGCATTGCTTTTTTAACATTTTGTTTAAATAAGCTTATTGTACACTGTAGCACTGAGGTTAATTAACACATTAGAGCTTCAAAACACTAGTTTTAGGCTTGGAATTGTATTATAATTAACATTTTGTTCATAAAGCAATGTACATTATGTATACACAGTGCCTTACTAAAGTTTTCTTCAGATGGATCACTGGTAAGCAAATGTGAACCATCAAAAATGTATGTTATAATTTAATTTAGCATATTATCAGGTTCATTTTCGAATATTGACTTAGAAGATGTGATATCTTGATTTGAAATAAGCTAAGGGCGTTATCACACTAGCGGTTTGCGAGCGGCGCGCAGCGAATACGTTATGAACACGCCGCGGCTGCTCAGCGAAACGTTGCAGACGCTGGAAATTCGTAACGTTTTCAACTCGTGTTTATAGCAAGTTAACGACGTACAATACGCTCGGTTACAAAATGGATTGCGACGAGGAGACACTGCTGTAAGTTTTGTTACTTCGAAGATGCCGATGAGAATTGCATTTTGTTGCCGGATCTCGTTGCACGTCCGCAACAAATTCGCTACGCATACGCGGCGTGTACGTTGCGCGCCCGTAACGTTTTCGTTGCGCACCCGCTCCGCTTTGAGTACACTCGCAATCCGCTAGTATGATAAAGCCCTAAAGGTTTTATTCCCTAGCCGACCGCAGGCGGCAACAGCGATCGGCTACGGAATGCATAGTACAAATGATATTTTCCAGGACTAATATAAAATCATGAATTATTAGGCCCAAATAGGTTTTACCTCATTGGCGCATATTTAAATGGTATATTATTCCTCTAAATGTTTGGAATTATAATCATGTAGTAGGAAAATATTATTACTAATAATACTGATTAAAAAATGTATATTTTTACGATTATACTTCAGAGAGATCAGTTTGGCAGTTCTGCAAAGCTAGTATAACCTTTTCAATAAAATTATTAAAAAGTAACAATTAGGATATAGGACGCTTAAATTCTAAAAACTTTAACATTATAACTTGGACAGTTTAATGAATTTCTCGCTTTAAAGAGTGATAAATTGGTACACTCAGACTCGTAATTGTTTTACCATTCTTTACAATAATAAAATCTCATCTAATTGAAACTTTACTAAGGTTGAAGCTAACATCTAACATTCATATAGACTTCGTTATATATCATGCAAGTGTCATTCAACTTTAGGATGTTAAAGCAATTACGAAGTTAACTAAACAAGTGCTTCACAATTTCCGATCACCACTTACTACCCGACTTATGAACTAGGAGGTATAAAGCGTTTGTTTATGGGCAGTACGTCAGCCATGTCGCTGCTGTACGAGTGTATCAACACGGTGATCGCCGTGCTCATCAGCATCAGCAGCGGCATGCCCGGCCACGCCGCCTCTGTGCAACTCTGCGTGCAGAAGCTCAGGATACTCATTGAAGACAGCGACCAAAATTGTGAGTTTTTATGCCTCACTGAACTATGTTCTAATTACCTATGTTCAGTCACGTTGTGGACTCGATGCAGTCGATCTAAGGAAATCACATTGACAGTTATGTTGTTGTTGTGTTATGTTTTTGTTTTAGTTATTTACAGGGGTGTAGCGTACATGTGGATGGATGGAGGGGGAGAGGGAGGCCAAAGAAAAGATGGATGGATTGTGTAAGAAGTGATATGAAAGAAAAGGGAGTTAGTGATAGCATGACGAGTGACAGGACAGAATGGAAGAAAAAAACGTGTTGCGCCGACCCCAAATAAAACGGGACAAGGGCAGGAAGATGGTGATGATGATGATGAGCGTGAACTAATTAAAAGTGGCCGAAGGTGTATCGACGAAGCCTTTTCATAGTTTCGAAAACGATACAGCGACTATCGCAACCCAGTGTTCGACCACACCGTCGCTTACCACCAAGTTAAATAGTGGTCAAACGTGTGCCTATAAATGATAAAACAAAATCTTCGTTGTTAAAGGACCCTCGCACACGCAAAGCCCCTCTGGGTGCGGGGCCGTGGGCGAGGTCCACTAAGCTCACTCCTAGCTACACTACTGGTTATTCTCTCGACTCGAGGTTTGGTCTTTTCTCACGGAAACTGATTCGAGTGAAATGAAGGAAGTTTCTTACAAAAAGATAAAGATTTCAGATGCTAATCTATTTCTTCTTTCCTCGCATCGGTCTGTACTAACTTGCTTATACTTTGATGAAAAAGTAACCTGTTCAACCAACACAACCAACTTAATGTAAAATCAAAACTCATTGAACGTAGAAACGCTACGAGACGCCTCTCAATAATGCAGCTCTAATAAAAATGATCACCAATTTAATGTCGTGTTCAATTGACTACTAAAGTACTCATGCTCTAATTTGTCGACAGTGAAATACTTGGGCTTATTGGCGATGTCGAGAATACTCAAGTCGCACCCGAAGTCAGTCCAGGCACACAAAGACTTGGTATTGGCCTGTCTCGACGACAAGGACGAGTCCATCAGGCTGAGAGCTTTGGGCTTGTTGTATGGTATGGTAAGTAGAAATAATAGAAGTCGTAATAAAATAAAATTCGTCTCCTGAATTATCCCAGCTGCCGGGATTCCGATCCCGATTTCCAGCCACGGTAGGTGGCACCGGCACCGGCTTGTGGACGGCGAAACACTGAAATATAATCTTTTTCTGAAAACAACGTCAAAATTGAAGTAGTTAATATTAGTACTTATTTCAAACATGAAGAAGACTGGATGTGTGGTGGGAACATCTCGCTAACTCTTATACACGCGTGTCCTAAAGAACCTGATGTTTGTCACATTTAAATTTATGCATCTCTGGACTTAGATAATATTCACCTTGGTTCACGCCCGTTAGATTCTAAAAAAACACCTGTACCCCTAGCCAAGTTGCTAATCTGCAATAGTTAACGCTAGTAGAAAGCTTCAAATGTACGGGAATGACGCGCTCTCAACGCTCAGTCACGTGGTCAGAACAAAAGAATTGGCGGCAAGGTCAACTCGAAGCGTTCGACGCAAGCCAAATGGTAAAAACTTGGCTAGTACTAGCCTGAGAAAAATTGCCTAAAAAACCATAATAATAATTATTCAAGTATAATAACTGTAAGTAGGTACCAAATATTATAACAAATTGTCATCCAGGTTTCGAAGAAGAACCTAATGGAGATAGTAAAGAAGCTGATGGTGCACATGGACCGCGCCGAGGGCACGCTGTACCGCGACGAGCTGCTGACGCGCATCATCGAGATCTGCTCGCAGAACAACTACCAGCACGTGGTGGACTTCGAGTGGTACGTCACCGTGCTGGCCGAGCTCACCGAGATGGAGACCAGTGCCAAACATGGTGAGTTGTACATAGAGTAGTGCATTTTGATACAAATGTAAAAAGCTTGTTATGGCAAACGAGGCGGAATTCGCACGTGCCGAAGGCGGGTGTGTTATGGAGCCGAAGGCTGCAGTGACAAATTTGCATGTGTATCAAACTACATTTTTCAATACACTAACGAAGAAATGAATCAACGGGGTTTGACCGGCGACTCGTGGAGGGCGTCGCGCGCCCAGCCTGATACGATACATGTAGTAATGTTGTGGTGGGGCGAGCAGGCGCACTTTTCTGCACTAGTGTGGCAAACAGTCTATTGCATGTCTAAAATCGGTGAGATAAGAGCGGATTTTCGAGAAAGAAAAGAAAATTGTGTTGTTTTTGCAGATGATACTGTCACTATTGGTCCGTGCTTCCAGTTATCTGTTACTTCACTTTATTATCCCTACTAGCTTTTGCCCGCGTGGCTTCGCTCCCGCTCTTCCCTACTCTACCCTACCCTACTCTACCCTACTCTATCTTACTTTACCCTACTCTACCCTACTCTACCCTAATCTACCCTACAATGCGTTTCACTTAAGAAGTTCATTTGCCGTAATGTTGGCAATCCGGAAAACAGTGTTGCAATATTTTTAGCAATTAAATTACTTAATATAAGGGAGATTAACTGATACTTCGTTACTTTTAACAATTGCCTTTTTTTTTAACTATTTTTGAATAAAGTATAGGACGCTGGGCTCCATTCCGATTGTCCTGTAATTCTTTCAAATACCGAAAACGCCACGCCACAATATCGTACCTCTATTAACAACTTCCTTTTAGACCTGCTTTTTTTAAATAAAATCCCATTTTCCTCATGATTCTCCAAAAAGTGTTGCAACTACCGTTCAAATCGATTTCGTTTCGCATTTCGGGGAATAATTTTGGTAGAGTGGGCAACTTTTTCCTTTTTTCCTTCTATTTTGTGTAAACAGACAGGGGAGTCAGCATTACGCCAATGTAACTTCTTAAGTGAAACGCAGTCTACTCTACCCTACACTACCCTAATTTAATTTTTCAATAAGAACCTTCTCCTCACAATAACAATCATAATAAAAAAAAAATCACCCAAATCGGTCAAGCCGTTTTCATGCCAAGTCGTGACAACGGAAAACGGGGGTCATTTTTATATATATAGATATAGAATAGAAGATAGATTTACGCGAAGACAAAGAGTTTTTATGTCGTTAAATATTTCGTTGTTGGTTCGATTTAAAACTTTTAACTTGAACCCGTAAAGAAATTTAACAGCAATATCAAAGGCGTCCCATTTCTAAGTCGCGTCATCCTGATGATAAAAAAATCCAGGACTTAGTTTGCTTGTTGGTGTGGAAGATGGTTGAGCTTCGATTTGCTTGAAGAGTAATATGTGTGGTGTGTCAGGGCGCATGGTGGCTGCGCAGGTGACGGAGGTGGGCGCGCGCGTGGCCGAGGTGCGGGAGTTCGCGGCGCGCGAGTGTGGCGCGATGGTGGCGCGCGCCGCCGCCGCGCCGCCCGGGCCCGCCTCCAAGGAGGTGCTGTACGCCGCCGCCTACGTGCTGGCCGAGTACTGCCGGTAACTATCACCTACATGCTGTGCTACTATACAGTTCGCGGCGCGCGAGTGTGGCGCGATGGTGGCGCGCGCCGCCGCCGCGCCGCCCGGGCCCGCCTCCAAGGAGGTGCTGTACGCCGCCGCCTACGTGCTGGCCGAGTACTGCCGGTAACTATCACCTACATGCTGTGCTACTATACAGTTCGCGGCGCGCGAGTGTGGCGCGATGGTGGCGCGCGCCGCCGCCGCGCCGCCCGGGCCCGCCTCCAAGGAGGTGCTGTACGCCGCCGCCTACGTGCTGGCCGAGTACTGCCGGTAACTATCACCTACATGCTGTGCTACTATACAGTTCGCGGCGCGCGAGTGTGGCGCGATGGTGGCGCGCGCCGCCGCCGCGCCGCCCGGGCCCGCCTCCAAGGAGGTGCTGTACGCCGCCGCCTACGTGCTGGCCGAGTACTGCCGGTAACTATCACCTACATGCTGTGCTACTATACAGTTCGCGGCGCGCGAGTGTGGCGCGATGGTGGCGCGCGCCGCCGCCGCGCCGCCCGGGCCCGCCTCCAAGGAGGTGCTGTACGCCGCCGCCTACGTGCTGGCCGAGTACTGCCGGTAACTATCACCTACATGCTGTGCTACTATACAGTTCGCGGCGCGCGAGTGTGGCGCGATGGTGGCGCGCGCCGCCGCCGCGCCGCCCGGGCCCGCCTCCAAGGAGGTGCTGTACGCCGCCGCCTACGTGCTGGCCGAGTACTGCCGGTAACTATCACCTACATGCTGTGCTACTATACAGTTCGCGGCGCGCGAGTGTGGCGCGCTGGTGGCGCGCGCCGCCGCCGCGCCGCCCGGGCCCGCCTCCAAGGAGGTGCTGTACGCCGCCGCCTACGTGCTGGCCGAGTACTGCCGGTAACTATCACCTACATGCTGTGCTACTATACAGTTCGCGGCGCGCGAGTGTGGCGCGATGGTGGCGCGCGCCGCCGCCGCGCCGCCCGGGCCCGCCTCCAAGGAGGTGCTGTACGCCGCCGCCTACGTGCTGGCCGAGTACTGCCGGTAACTATCACCTACATGCTGTGCTACTATACAGTTCGCGGCGCGCGAGTGTGGCGCGATGGTGGCGCGCGCCGCCGCCGCGCCGCCCGGGCCCGCCTCCAAGGAGGTGCTGTACGCCGCCGCCTACGTGCTGGCCGAGTACTGCCG
This sequence comes from Mythimna lalbum, assembly GCA_949319445.1. Lineage (NCBI taxonomy): Eukaryota > Metazoa > Arthropoda > Insecta > Lepidoptera > Noctuidae > Mythimna > Mythimna lalbum. The sequence continues at coordinate 13,298,708 of OX439346.1, read as the reverse complement.
GTAACTATCACCTACATGCTGTGCTACTATACAGTTCGCGGCGCGCGAGTGTGGCGCGATGGTGGCGCGCGCCGCCGCCGCGCCGCCCGGGCCCGCCTCCAAGGAGGTGCTGTACGCCGCCGCCTACGTGCTGGCCGAGTACTGCCGGTAACTATCACCTACATGCTGTGCTACTATACAGTTCGCGGCGCGCGAGTGTGGCGCGATGGTGGCGCGCGCCGCCGCCGCGCCGCCCGGGCCCGCCTCCAAGGAGGTGCTGTACGCCGCCGCCTACGTGCTGGCCGAGTACTGCCGGTAACTATCACCTACATGCTGTGCTACTATACAGTTCGCGGCGCGCGAGTGTGGCGCGATGGTGGCGCGCGCCGCCGCCGCGCCGCCCGGGCCCGCCTCCAAGGAGGTGCTGTACGCCGCCGCCTACGTGCTGGCCGAGTACTGCCGGTAACTATCACCTACATGCTGTGCTACTATACAGTTCGCGGCGCGCGAGTGTGGCGCGATGGTGGCGCGCGCCGCCGCCGCGCCGCCCGGGCCCGCCTCCAAGGAGGTGCTGTACGCCGCCGCCTACGTGCTGGCCGAGTACTGCCGGTAACTATCACCTACATGCTGTGCTACTATACAGTTCGCGGCGCGCGAGTGTGGCGCGCTGGTGGCGCGCGCCGCCGCCGCGCCGCCCGGGCCCGCCTCCAAGGAGGTGCTGTACGCCGCCGCCTACGTGCTGGCCGAGTACTGCCGGTAACTATCACCTACATGCTGTGCTACTATACAGTTCGCGGCGCGCGAGTGTGGCGCGATGGTGGCGCGCGCCGCCGCCGCGCCGCCCGGGCCCGCCTCCAAGGAGGTGCTGTACGCCGCCGCCTACGTGCTGGCCGAGTACTGCCGGTAACTATCACCTACATGCTGTGCTACTATACAGTTCGCGGCGCGCGAGTGTGGCGCGATGGTGGCGCGCGCCGCCGCCGCGCCGCCCGGGCCCGCCTCCAAGGAGGTGCTGTACGCCGCCGCCTACGTGCTGGCCGAGTACTGCCGGTAACTATCACCTACATGCTGTGCTACTATACAGTTCGCGGCGCGCGAGTGTGGCGCGATGGTGGCGCGCGCCGCCGCCGCGCCGCCCGGGCCCGCCTCCAAGGAGGTGCTGTACGCCGCCGCCTACGTGCTGGCCGAGTACTGCCGGTAACTATCACCTACATGCTGTGCTACTATACAGTTCGCGGCGCGCGAGTGTGGCGCGATGGTGGCGCGCGCCGCCGCCGCGCCGCCCGGGCCCGCCTCCAAGGAGGTGCTGTACGCCGCCGCCTACGTGCTGGCCGAGTACTGCCGGTAACTATCACCTACATGCTGTGCTACTATACAGTTCGCGGCGCGCGAGTGTGGCGCGATGGTGGCGCGCGCCGCCGCCGCGCCGCCCGGGCCCGCCTCCAAGGAGGTGCTGTACGCCGCCGCCTACGTGCTGGCCGAGTACTGCCGGTAACTATCACCTACATGCTGTGCTACTATACAGTTCGCGGCGCGCGAGTGTGGCGCGATGGTGGCGCGCGCCGCCGCCGCGCCGCCCGGGCCCGCCTCCAAGGAGGTGCTGTACGCCGCCGCCTACGTGCTGGCCGAGTACTGCCGGTAACTATCACCTACATGCTGTGCTACTATACAGTTCGCGGCGCGCGAGTGTGGCGCGATGGTGGCGCGCGCCGCCGCCGCGCCGCCCGGGCCCGCCTCCAAGGAGGTGCTGTACGCCGCCGCCTACGTGCTGGCCGAGTACTGCCGGTAACTATCACCTACATGCTGTGCTACTATACAGTTCGCGGCGCGCGAGTGTGGCGCGATGGTGGCGCGCGCCGCCGCCGCGCCGCCCGGGCCCGCCTCCAAGGAGGTGCTGTACGCCGCCGCCTACGTGCTGGCCGAGTACTGCCGGTAACTATCACCTACATGCTGTGCTACTATACAGTTCGCGGCGCGCGAGTGTGGCGCGCTGGTGGCGCGCGCCGCCGCCGCGCCGCCCGGGCCCGCCTCCAAGGAGGTGCTGTACGCCGCCGCCTACGTGCTGGCCGAGTACTGCCGGTAACTATCACCTACATGCTGTGCTACTATACAGTTCGCGGCGCGCGAGTGTGGCGCGATGGTGGCGCGCGCCGCCGCCGCGCCGCCCGGGCCCGCCTCCAAGGAGGTGCTGTACGCCGCCGCCTACGTGCTGGCCGAGTACTGCCGGTAACTATCACCTACATGCTGTGCTACTATACAGTTCGCGGCGCGCGAGTGTGGCGCGATGGTGGCGCGCGCCGCCGCCGCGCCGCCCGGGCCCGCCTCCAAGGAGGTGCTGTACGCCGCCGCCTACGTGCTGGCCGAGTACTGCCGGTAACTATCACCTACATGCTGTGCTACTATACAGTTCGCGGCGCGCGAGTGTGGCGCGATGGTGGCGCGCGCCGCCGCCGCGCCGCCCGGGCCCGCCTCCAAGGAGGTGCTGTACGCCGCCGCCTACGTGCTGGCCGAGTACTGCCGGTAACTATCACCTACATGCTGTGCTACTATACAGTTCGCGGCGCGCGAGTGTGGCGCGATGGTGGCGCGCGCCGCCGCCGCGCCGCCCGGGCCCGCCTCCAAGGAGGTGCTGTACGCCGCCGCCTACGTGCTGGCCGAGTACTGCCGGTAACTATCACCTACATGCTGTGCTACTATACAGTTCGCGGCGCGCGAGTGTGGCGCGATGGTGGCGCGCGCCGCCGCCGCGCCGCCCGGGCCCGCCTCCAAGGAGGTGCTGTACGCCGCCGCCTACGTGCTGGCCGAGTACTGCCGGTAACTATCACCTACATGCTGTGCTACTATACAGTTCGCGGCGCGCGAGTGTGGCGCGCTGGTGGCGGTTAAATTAATGAATAATAATAAAACATTCAAAAACTGAATAATATAGAATTAAATCATGAAGAAAATCTTTGTTTATAAATAATTATATGGATTTGTCATTCAAAAATTCATCTATTGTTTAATAACATTACACTACTGCTGGTGTCCTTTTTATTTAATAGCTTAGGAGGAGATGTCAAGTTTAACTTGTTTAACGCGAATGTTTTGTGCAGCGAGGAGTCAGTGATGCGCGAGTCGGTGTCGGGGCTGCTGACGTGCGCGGGCACGGGCGGCGGCGGCGTGCGCGCGCGCGCCGTGTGCGTGCACGCCGCGCTCAAGCTGGCCGTGCAGCTGCTGCGCTTGTACGAGGAGCGCAGCGACAAGGACGCCGCTATTAACGTCAGTTACTTTTAAATTGCCAATTATAGTTTTTACTTCAGTGCTTAAAAGCTCGAACGAAAATTCAAAACCCAAATGTTATGCGATTTTCAACGCTCGGCCTAATATCGAGAGTCGAAAATCCAATAATGAAAAAAATGATTTTAATTAGCAACGAACTGTATTTTGTAAGAAAGCCCTTTATCGTTGGCAGCACAGAACAGAAAATATAGGTAGAAATGCCCCTAACGTGGCTAAGCACGGGAACCAGTGTCGCCAAACTCACACATTTGCGTATCAAATTGTACATTACACACATAAAAAACAGTAATATGATTGGCTACGAAGCTACGAATTACAAACTTAACTTTTACAATTCATATTCTTATTGCTTTCATAAATTAGGTCTTATTACAACGTAAGAAAGTTGTTATTATTTGACATGACACGAACAATAAAGAAGTTTTAACCAATTTACAACGAGTTCGCCTACTCAACGCTAGATGGCGCTGTAACCAATTTATTCTATTCAGAACGCTAGTGCCTTTGAAATAGATGCCATATTCACCTGCACTAGTATATAATATGTAATAGGCGAATTTAGTCTACTGTTGACACACGGGCGATATCTAAGAGGCACTTCCTCTAGTTTTCTTTATTCCGTGGTTGGCAGTATGGATTACTGCTGCTTCTAGATGCCATTATTTATCTAGCGGTCTATGCAGTCAGTTTTTTGTGACTGTGATGACACTATCATGGTTTAAATTTTTACTTCGCTGTTTATTTATTAACAATTGACGCATCATTAAAGGACCTCTGGTGTCTATTTTTGTAACTGTCGACTTCTGGTTGTTTTGTGGACTTGATTTGTTATTGATTGGCTTGAGCCGCAACTCATACAATAATGCCCATTGTTCTTTTCCTATTGCTATTGGAAACCTACATAACTACAAGTAGCTTAAACTTACCATATTCCCTCATAGATAATCCGCGAAGCCCTGGCGGGTCTGCGGCCCCTGCTGTGCAGCGAAGACATGGAGGTGCAAGAGCGCGCGCACAACGCGACGGCGCTCCTGTCGCTAGTGCTGCGGCGCCTCAGTCCCGACGACGCCGCGCTAGTGGGCGACGCGCCGCCCGCCGGCCCGCTGCCCGACGCCATACTAGTGGAGCACGACCAAAGGTACCGCGACACACCACCTTTTGAGCCACGCTCGTCAACGCCAATGCATCATCTGGCACTAATTTCATGGAGACTATTAGAAAGCGGTCATCATGCATGCGGCCCACGAGACCCGCCCAATTCCCTCTTAATCCATTAACACATTTTATTTACAGCAATGGTGTCGAAAAGGAAGAGATCGTCGAGGACCTTAACGGCGAGAGTTCGGCGCAAAGCTTCAGCGGCGGCTTGATCGAAGAGCTTGTAGACTTGTTCGATGGAGAACTGAAGCCCGTCGCGCCTAAGGCACAGAAGAAAGTCCCCATGCCTTCAGAGTATGTAACTTGTTATGATTTTTATTACTGACTCTCTTTCCTGTGGCCTCCCCCTGCTGGACCGGCCAACGGCTACTTTTGACCCGGAAATAGAAGCTATTTCCGGGTCAACCGTAGCAACACAACGATAATTATTAACTTATCTTTAAATTTCTCAAAGAAATACCATCAGTTTTTAAGTAGCCTTCTAAAGAACTTTGTTATCCACTAAAAAAATCTTGTAAAAGCGAAACATGACGTAGGTATCTAAGGGATACTAAAGGGCTGTATTGAACGGTTTCAAAAATTGCAACCAACTAGTCAGGAATTTACTTAATAATAATATCTTAGGGCTGAAACTATGTAAAGCTGACACCCGCGACGGGCAGTCGCGGTACAAAGCATGTGTTCACGCGGGCAGGCCCCGTCGCGTAAACTAGATTACCTACGCAGTGTCGCTGGTTCAATTTTAACGGTGTGCATGTAGTCGTATCGATAGAAAACATCATAATATTATAACGGACGCGGGTCCCGGCTACCCGCGACGGATGCTCGCATGGGTCCCCGCAACGGAGCACATTTGTATGGGACCGTGCGGGCGTCCGCTTTACGCATATTCAGCCCTTGACCTTCGCCACACTTGGCGGAAATTCCGTCGCGGAACTTCCGCGTCGAAACACCTATGCATGTTATTGTATATAAATGACTAATAATGGACACACTACGCTTTACTATTCGAAATAACGCCCTGGTGAGGCACTTGTAAAACTGCCCAACAGATAGACAAAATTACAATATTAGTTTTTTAGTTAGCATCACTGTTAACGTCTTGCAAAACTTTTAACAATAATAATAATTATGTGTTATTACAGCTTGAACCTAGACCAGTGGCTGTCCCACGAGCGCTGGTCGTCGGACAGCTCCAGCTCGGAGGGAGAGGCCGAGGCCGCCGTGTTCGCGCCGCCGCCCAAGGACGCAAGACCCACCGCGCAGTTCACGCCCGAGGAACTCGCCATGGTACTACTTTAGCATCATTCATTTTTTCTTCCAGGATGTTCGTAGGGCACCCGGCTTTAGGAGTAAGATCAAGGCGTTTGCGATTCTTACCTTACTAAAAGTGCACACACCGTGATCACCATCAGCACATGGAAAGAACCAACCTCTTGAAAGACAAACCCGGGATTCCCTCTGTGCAATATACCATGACCATTTACAGGCAGATGTCGACTTCGGTTTGCTGTTGTCATTTGTCGAGTTCAAACCATACGGCTATTCAAAAGCTCGAAAGTCTGACAACCACCATCAACAAGCGGTATCGTGTTTCCCAGTAACTGAGTTACGACGGTCAGATAGGCAGGCTCTCCATGTCAAGTTGCATCCGGTTATACTAGATGCTGACTTCTACATGTTGGTAAAAGGCGCATGATGATTGGTCTCTTTCTCTCAGCTACGCGAGGCCCGAAGGCAGGAGCAAGCGAACAACCCGCACTACCTGAAGGATGACTCGCCGCGATCTTACCAGCAAGACGATGTGCCCATCGCGGAGATTGCACTTGAAGTGCCTCTACAAGTTCACAGTATGTATCTTAATTTTATGTATTTTCTGTAGTGGTGGCCAAGTGGTATTAATCCCCGATTCGTAGGACGCGGGTTCTAACCCACCAAGGCTTTTGCATTATTTATTTCATCACCACTTCTCCTAAAACGGTGAAGAAAAACATCGTGAGGATACCGGCCTGTCCTAGAACAAAAAATTCTAAGACATCCACCAATCTGCACTTGGCTCGAGTGGTCGATAACGATGAGACGTTATCCACCACGCGGGCCTAGTGCCTAGTCTGTGCTCTGGCCTGATTCCCAGTAATGGGAACATTATAAGGCTGAATATGCTCTTTTATTATGTATAAGTGTAAGGTGATGTTTCTGCTAGCAGTTTATATAGTGGAGCTCAGTTGAGGCTCTGTTTAAGTCTCGTCATAAGCACGATTTCGTTAGCACAAATAATACACGAGTTATTATATTTTAGTCATCTGTTGTCTTACAACGTTTATATTTTTCCAGCCAAGAGATCTGATAAATACTTAATATCACGAGAAAGTTCAAACAAGAAGAAAAAGGAGAAACGGACATCAAAGAAACGAAAAAGCAAAAAGGATAAACCATCGAGCGAATCGGATAGTGAGGGTGAGTGAAGTGATCTTAGTACATGTGACTAGAAGAAAATTATGAGATCGAACGTTTGATTCAGGGAGGTTTGGGTATAACATTTCGGATCTAAATACGGCTCTAGGAATAACATTGTACCGCTTTTGGCTATGGTTATGGATAACAAGTTATTTCGGATTATCCACTCGTTTCGGATTGTTTTGTTTACACATATTTATATAAAAATTATAAAAGTAGTAGCAAGATTTTACTTTTATTTCTAGTCTAGATTTTCATTTGTTTAGCCGGGAAAATCAAAAAAAACTGTCGGTATTAAACTGAACTGCCTCCACCTTTATCAGAAACTATTCGAAACTTTTATGTCGGTTTCGGTTACGTCTATGTATATTTTATTTTTATATCGGATATAATTTCATTTATAATTACGGGGCTGCATAACATCACTAGTTTGATTATATTATACGCGTTCACCATACAAAAAAACTAACACCACTTAGAATTACAATGTGTCGTTGCGAAGTACCTTGTAAGGCCGTTTGTCCACCACCGCCATCACCGGGACGTCACCGAAAACGAGATGACGGCGCCGATTTAGTGATACATACATTTTTATGGCCATGTGTCCACCGCACGCCCGTCACCCGAGAGCATCTTAAACTCGGCCCGAAATAATCTCGTTCTTGGTGACGTCCCGGTGACGGCGGCGGTGGACACACGGCCTAAGAGCGGCTGATATTATCATTAAAGAAAAAACCTGCAAAAATTTTATCAATAAGACTAACGCGCGTCGCTTCAAAGCTACGTCACATAACCGTAGGCCTGAATTACCCTCTGGCTTTATCTTTGCAAATTACACGATTGCTTTCGAAAATTAAGGATTAACGGGTCTATTTTTGGGACTAGAAAAACGCGCGGTCAGTCTTTACTATCTATGTCAATGTAAGCAAGATAAACGATATATTTGATATTCATTGTCGCGGCGAGTTGCCAATAACACCCATTAGTACACAGGGTCAAGATTAAAAGACAAAACTTTACATACGTGAAGGTAATGGATAAATTAAAAAGTCATTTTAATCGTGTTCAAACCGAGTTCATACAAAATTCTCATAGAAAAAAATCATTCCTGGTTTCTCCATAATTTTTAATTTAGTTCCCCCTCTCCCTCTTCTTTTTTTGGTGGGGATATGATATAATAAAATAATTCTTCGACAGTCCTTGTGTTGTTTCAAATGCTTTTTGCTATTCTTTCGAACAATCCTACCGCACTGGCAGGTATTAGCTCTAACAGGCCCAGTCAATCCTCTGAAGCATACGTGGAGCACGTGGCGCTGTCGCCCCAGGGTTGGTCCTTATCGGACGGCGAGCCACCCATTGTTCGCCGACTGTGCCTACTGTGTACGGGAGTTTTCCTGCGACTCCCGTCGCTTATGCGTCTTCTACGGGGTTCGAGGAGCAAGGATTGTCTACTGTTTTTTTTTTTAAAGAATGCTTCCCATTGAATAGGCTCCGCAAATTGTGGCCTGGACGGTGGCCTCCACGAGGACACGGTGATGCTTCACTCAAGCGGGGAGTCCTCCATCATGTGGTCCAGTAGAATGCGTGTGCAATGTTGATCTGTATGTTACAGAAGAGGTGGAGGTGTCGCGTCCGGCGGTGGCGGAGGGCGGCGAGCTGCCCGAGGGCGCGGCGGCGTCGGACGAGGAGCCGGCCGCGCCGCACGACGACCCGCACCGCGCGCTCGACCTTGACCTCGACCAGTCAGTCACCTTCATACTTTCATACTATGCGTTCCAAATAACAATAGGAAAGTCAATAACCTTAATCTGTCGTGTTGATTGAAAAGTACGGTTTGTAAAGAAAATTTTTTGCATATCAATAACTTTTTTTTTGCTTAATCTAGGTACAGTAAAAACTTTATTGTTTAATTTAAAATAGCTAAATGTATTGTTTAAGTAATTAGTTAAAAAATAAAACACGTTTTTCTTTCTAGGAACAATTCGCCTACTTCCATTTCCACTACTCAGACAAAAATTCGTAAATAAAATAAACTTAAAAAAAAAATTGTGATTCCTACTCAATTTCTTCGATTTGACAGCTATGACGTCACAACATGGCGAAAAAATTATCCTATTCTAATTTGGAACGCATTGTACGCAGCTTAGTTTATTTATACTAGCTACCGCCCGCGGTTACAATCGCGTGTAATTAGTACTTTCCACCAGACCCAACATAATATACATCATTCCTCACAAACCTTTACAGTTATAATATTATAGTAAGATTATCATAGGAGAACGTAAATGATAATGAATTTCCAATTTCAAATTATTTATGAACATATCAAATACTCACAGGCCTCTACGTGAAGAAGAACTACTCTCGTCAAGGATACATCACTACCCCTCGCCTGAAAGCGGGCTGCTGGAGAAGAAGCCCAAATCCAAGAAGACTAAAAACGCCGACAAGGCGTCCGGCGACAAACCCACCAAGAAGAGGAAGGAAAAGAAAACCAAACAAAAGACAGTAAATTTAATGCTACCAGAAGTAGCTAAAGAAGTAGATGAGGCACTGCTCATCGAAGATCTAAGCAAGACGAATGGCAAGAAACCAACGAAGGATAATGACGTAGCAGATGATGACGCTTTCCTTGTCGAACCTCACACGAAGGACACAAAGACTGAAAAACATAAAAAATCTAAAAAGGAATCAAAAGAAAAGGAGTCCAAGAGGAATAAATCAACAAAGAAAGGTATGTTAGACATTGATATCTAGAAAGATACCCGCACGGATCTTGAGCGCTGCCTTCAAGTCGCACAGAAGTCAGAAGTTGGCTCGCCGCGCCATCGACGTCACTCGTGATTCGTTCCTGCGCTTGCTGCATGTATCTAAACCGAGCGCTCACGATCGTGTAGATATCTATACCTACTAGTAACTAGTACACATTATTCTTCTGCACGAGTTAACTGGCCTGTTGGTAGTGTAGTGATTGGTGACCCTAACTGCTATGCCAGAGGTTGTGGGTTTGATTCCCACCCAAGATAAATGTTTCTCTGATGAGAATAATCATTGTTCTGTTATCAGTTGTCTAGTACCTTCCCAAAGCACAAACTGCTTATGGACTAGATGACGTTGTGTGAGAGTTGTGGAATAAATTATCACATAAGGTTAAAACTGGATCAAAAAGTTTTTTTTAGTCAACTAAGTTGGTTCTATGTTAAACCTATTCGAGTTATGCTTATGGTCAAGTTTGAACCCCCTTTTATTACCTAATCCTTACTAATATTATAAAAGCGAAAGTGAGTTTGTTTGTTTGTTACGTCTTCACGCCTAAATGGCAAAACCGATTTTGATGAAACTTGTTACACGGATAGACCATGTCCTGGAATAGGACATAGGATACTTTTTGTCTCGGAAGTTTGTTTCCTTGGGATAATTTTCTGCTATCACGCGGGCAAAGCCGCTGGGAGCAGCTAGTTTAATATATGTCGGCTAGGCAAGCCTAGCGATCATTCGATGAAGGATCATTGAAAACACTACTCTAGCGCGATATTAAACATAATCCAGATACATATAAGTTACCTGGCGGTATTGTTCTAAAGAATTACCGCGTCCCTGGAACGCAAACAACTGGAGGAAAACAGGCTGGGTTTATTCAATAATAGCCTGACACTCCCTCTTGCTCCACCCAGAGCAAGATATTCATTTGATGATTTCAAACTTAAATAGAAAAGACAAGATATGTAAGTTATACAATTATAGTTGGTTTGCGGTTGACGCAGTGCTTGAAGGATTGACTGCTACGCTACGTGTCGCGGGTTCGATTCCCGTTCGGTAAACAACTTTTAATGGCCTGGAAATAAGTATACCGTATCTGGGTGTCTTATGTATTTATTTATTTATTTATTAAAACTTCATGCAACATAAAAGTACAAAGGCGGACTTAATGCCTTAGGCATTCTCTACCAGACCACACAACCAACGTACACACACCAACACGTGTATGTTTTACATGTTTGTGGACGCATCCAAGACGCAGGAGTAATCTCTTGTGTGGAAGTTTTAAAATAAATAAATTCAACAGCAATCCGTCTGATATGTTATTTTTCACTTCACAGGCAAACATGAAAAGAAGACCGGATATGAAGAAGCATTAGGTATATCTACGCCTAGCAAAGAAGTCATTTAGTGTACATAATAAGTAAAATGCTTAATTTTCTTCATGTCACGCTAAACATGCTGTCTCAGTGCAATTGTTAATTTGAACAATTTTAGGATATTTTTTATTAATGATTAGTTCAACCTCCAATATGTATTAGTTTTTAACTCCATTCATATTTGAAAGTGAACTATGTCCATTTATATGAATATATTATAATATTTCCATAAGTCTATATAGTAACAAATAAAAAGCTAAATATATTAATCATAAACAGTTTTATTATTAAAAAAAAATGCCAATATGATGCTTTATAATTTGACGGTGGTTTGAAGATGACAAAATACAAAAATATAACTACAGCTTACAAATGATTTTTATATTGAAATCTATATAAAATAAAAGCAGTTCAGAAACAGGTCCAAGGTAGTGGCGCTAACACTAGGGACACTTCTTTCTCCTCATTCTAACAGTGGAGCAGATGGTAGACTTACTACGGCTGTATTTACCGCAGATGTTGCTCTTGCTCGGTGATCGACCAGTAGTCCCGAATGACGCTCCTGGGCCTTTCACAGCGCTTATAGTGATCTATGACATAAAAACAGGGAAAGGAAAAGGGATTAGGATAGGTAAGGGTTGATTTTTCAATTATGATATGGTTCCTCATATAAATAGGGAGAAACTTTATATGTGCGGTTGGTGTGAGGGCCACCTTGTGGTGCATAATACAGGTTAGAAATTGATACTGATTTTTGCTACCAAAAACATTCGATAATTATTATTTTCTCAAGAGTAAAACTGCATTCAATTCAATGCAATTCATATGACTGCAAAGACACGGACACACAATTGCAATGAATACTCCGCATGCGCGTGACGAACGCATTCGCTAGAGTTAAGCGGCAATCACACTGCCACACATCACGCAGCGTAGCGCATGCAAACGCACGTACTTGCAGGAGTGCTGCTCTGCATCATCGTGCGGGTTTTTACACACTCACGCGCGTAGGTGCGTTTTGTAAATTCACACAGGCACGCACTCATTTCACACAAAATCACGCACTCATTTCACACAAAATCACGCACGGTACTACGAGCAGTGTGCCATACCTTGCGTGTCGCCCCGCACCCACACGCGTGAGTGCATGTTTCTCCGCATGCAGGTGCGTGCTCTGCATGAACGCACGTGGATGCTTTTTCAATGTGTTGGACTGTGCGTGTTTTCTATACAAACGGAGATACTAGCAACGTTAAGACACGCTTTCACGCACTACGCTGCGGGGTGCATGGCAGTGTGATAACCGCCTTAGGGGACACTTGCCTTTAGTCATAACGCACACAAATTCTCTGGTCAAAAACACCGCGCAGGCTGTGCCCTCAAAAACGAACCGTGGTGTGCGCGCGGCGCGTTACTCCGAACGCCTTGCAATCTTGTAATGCCCACGTCGCCGCTCTAATTTGATTCCGAAGATCAAGGCCAAGTCTAAGCGTCAATCTATAAATGTACACAGTCACATATGTATAGTGGCAAAGAGATACTATCACATTCAGTCGAATGCGTGACTTATTTATCCAAGCAGTTACGACTCAATATACTTAAGTGTACATTTTTAGATTGGTTCTGTGTCAAAGTGCCTTGAACCTAAGGTATCTACGAGCGAGTTTACGTTTCGCGCCGTCACTCGTCGAATCACGAGACACTCAGGTGGCGCCTTAAAGCGTAAACAAACGGCTGAATAGCCATTTAAAGCCAAAGGCTACTCGGACGCGATGACATTCGTGATGTCTTTGCGGTCGTTGTTTCAATTAATACATGACGCGTACCTGTAAAATCTGCAGAAACAGTGTACTTTAATTATAAATACACAAAAATCGATCAGGTTTTGTAAAGACATACATACTAAAATGAGTACAATAATGTATTTTAGCGTTATCTTTACTCGTTGTAAACTACTGCGACTGCTAATTCTAAGGGGAGAAGTTTAAAGAACAACTACAATACAGATCTATAATACGTTTATTAAATAAAGTTGTATCTTCAAACGAAGCCAAAAATAAATATTTAGAGTGTAATAATACCACACTTTGCATATTTGGATTCAACTGACGATATTATAAAATATTGATTGTACTTTGAATGTTGCGAATCTCTGCAGATTCTTACTGTGACAAATAAGAAATAATAATTGTAGCTATTTACAAATAAACATACATATCGTACATAATGTACAAAATACTAATTTATTGCGTCGCCACACACCCTATTGTACTCCTCTAAAGGCGTAGGTGTGCTTTAAAATAAAAATACATAGTTTTATATATTATGTTCGCAAATTAATGTAAGTGAAATACTTTTACTCGACTTCGATCGATTAATGTTCGTGAGGAAATAAAAAAAAATAAAATTTTATAACAACTTGAAGCATTTTAACACTTCACTATAACATCAATTTTATTTAAACAGTTATTCGAACTAGGTATGTTTTAACTAATAGTTTCACTTAATCTAAATGTGTATTAATAAATAAATCATGAACTACATAATGTTATCTAATTGGTTCTGATGTATCCAGTTCTATGTGACAAATTTGCCATTACACATTCGATCAGCTACTCTCATTCTCTGTAAATTAGTGACTTTTAATAACTACGAATGGTCTAATTGAAATAAATTATTGGACTTTGGTTGAAGTGCATTAGGAATATATTGAAGGGGTAACTCACAAGTTACGAGTGCTAACTATTTCACAAGTAGATATCACAAAGTACTTCAGCATATTCACATATATTATTAATATAACATTAATCCTATCGATAAATTATGTAATACATGGAATAATAAGTAGACTGCAAGTATGTCTTATAAACAGTGTTTTGACCAAGTCTTCTGTAAAATGGCTAACAGATGTATAAGTTGAAACATTTAGCATTTTAGCAAATTGACAATTCTCATTAGACAGTATAACATTCACAAATTACTTCGTCATGAGAACACTGCCTTATCAGGCATGTTAAGTGTTCACAGATCATGAGTTATCTGATTATCTCGTCCATAAAGACAGCTAAGATAGTTTTTGAGAAATAGATGAAAGGGAATGAATAAGAGTTTTACCTTTCGTATTATTATTCCTATTCATGCTATCCCCACTCATTTTACAGATAACGTGGCGATAGCCCATAGTATCACTATGTCTCAAAGAATGTCCACTAAATAGTGAGCATTTCTGATGTGATTACAGCGACTATGAGTGTTACATAACTACCAAGCGTTACAATCACATGAGCCATAAATATGAAGCAACGATAATTACAACTGGATTACGTTAGACAACAATGACCAATTAGATAGTGATGGTAAAGATATATGAAAATACTGCAATTTATTCCTGGAACAGCATATTATCAGGGATGTCAAATTTCACCTCGACACCGGCTTTCTTGGCGAGGTTGACGATCTCGGAGAGCTGCACCACGAGGCGCGCGGCTTCGTCGAGGTTGTCGCGCGGGACCAGGCGCAGCCCAGACTCGGCGATCAGTTTTCTCGCCTCTTGCACTTTAGTACCCTGTCAATGAGATTTTCAGTTTTAATAATTGCTGATCTTGCAGCCAAAGAAGGGTTAGACTGTAACAAAAAAATTACCAGAAAAGACTAGCCATTATTAAATAAATCATAAATACATACCTGAAGTCGAACAATAACTGGGATTTGAATACTGAGGTTCTTGGCAGCAGTAACAATTCCCTCTGCGATGACGTCACACCTCATAATGCCTCCGAAGATGTTCACCAAAATGGCGGTCACGTTCGGGTCCGACAAGATGATAGTGAAGGCTTCCTAAACCAAAAATAAAGATTTTACAACACTGTTTAGTAAAAAAAATATAAAACCCACTTGTACCTACAACAAATTATTACACGTGTAGCGATACACGCTACACGTGTAATAATTTACAACATAATTCTATGTTCATCATTTTCTAACCATTGCCAAAAATGAGCGCTGTTTTTTTTTATAATTTCGAACGCCCAGTGCAACGCATTAGAAGTATGATCTCTAAGCCAAACCTTTTGTTATTTGCTACTAGCTTTTGCCCGCGAATTCTTCAGCGTACATAAAATAAAGCTTATGTCATTCAGGAATAAAGGAGCTTTCTATCGGTGAAAAAATTTTAACAATTGGACCAGTAACTTCCAGCGACTACCTCAAAAAAAATAAAAACAAATATACCTTTACATAATATATTTTTACCTCTATATCAGATTATATTGTAATAAGATGTAGCACATCTAATTGTCGCTTCACTAGTCGCCTGTAAAGGTCGTCGTTGGCGTTCAAAGGATTCAATTAGGGAGGCCTAGAGCGAGTTTATCGCGTTATTACCGGCCTGCCGCTTCATTCTATAACAACTCGATAAACGAGTCTACACAACGGCATGATCCCGGCGATTCTACAAGTGTCAAGTACAACATCAACGTGGATTCAAGTGGGCTCTATGTTGTGTTTACACGTGGGCCCAGCCTCGACCAACCGCCATCCCTAGCCAACGTGTAAACGGAGTTTTGGTCACGAAATGGCGCCGATCCGAGCTAGTGTCGGTTTTTGGAGACGCTGGCCGAGGCTGGGCCCACGTGTAAATGGGGCATCAGTTTTGTGTTAACGAGACATACCGTTACAGCCTGTGCGGTGGCGCCACCACCGACGTCGAGGAAGTTGGCGGGGTCACCACCGTGCAGCTTGATGATGTCCATCGTAGCCATGGCCAACCCGGCGCCGTTTACCATGCACCCAATAGTACCTAAAAAATAAAAGATATTTTATATTTTTACAATCCCAACATTATTTGAAACATTACGTTTTCTTTTTCCTATGCTTTCTCACTCCTGGTAAAAGGTCCCCCCCTACAATATCCTTCTTTAGCGAGCCCATGGGTCTTCTGGATACGTACCGTCTTAACTGGCGTTTATCCCTACTAATATTATTAATGTGAAAGTAACTCAGCCTGTCTGTTACACTTTTCAGTAACATTATTGAACTTTGATGAATTTTGGTAAGGAATGAGTAAGATTGAACTCTTAAGAACTAGGCTACTAAGTCAGTAATGTACATAATATACATTAGTTTATCACATTAAATATATAAAGGCGAAAGTTTGTGGGTTATGTTAATTATGTTTGTTACATCTTCACACTCGAACTGCTGAACGAATTTCGATGACATTTAGCACAAGGGTAGACCATGTCTTGAAATAGCACACAGAATACTTTGTCTTGGGACTATTTACTACTTTCACGCGGGCGAAGCCGAAGGCTGCAATAATAAAATCAATTTTAATCATACCGTCAAGGGCAATGTAGTTCAAGTTGGACTTGGCAGCTTCGATTTCTTTGGGATCTTCCTGAGACGGGTCCCTCAACGCAAACAATTCCTTTTGTCTGTAGTCGGCATTGTCGTCAAATCGGAACTTGGCGTCCAGGCAATAAACTGAAAACAAGTCAGGATTATAACACATTACAAAAGTTACTAGACCTCTTGTTTGCACTTCCATTAAGAGGCTACTTTTCCACTTGCGTATCGTGAATATCGAACATGGTTTAAAAGCTTGTTACTTCATCTAACGCAATCCAACGCGATGTTTGACGAAAAGTCAACGCGAGAAAAAGAGAGATAACGCCTGAAAACTCTGTTAGCAATCTATAATCGTTAACTTGTTCCAGGCATTACATTTAGGATTTTGAAAAAAATGTCATCATTTAGAATCTTGATTAAATTTGCAATGCTTCTATTGTTATTCTTTTGACGTTTTAATTTTTCTGTAAATTATGAAGTGTCAAAGTTCATGCAAAATAGCAGATTTTCACTGTGGTCTTTACTGGATTCGTTTTACAGAAATTCATAAATTGATCTCAATAGAAGCCTAGATAATATCCACAAGATACTGTATTTCCAAAATGTCTAATGAAAAATGTGTATTAAAGTCATAATCGCGTAAGAGCGGTTGTATGAAAAACTGAAAATGTATGTCGAGTTGCATCCCCTTAAGTGCAAATAACCTCCAATTAAAATATTATTTCATACTGACGGCCGGTACGTAATTAAAACCGCGTTCCATTTAGCCATTTGGCTGATGACCTAGATAAGCTAAATTAGTTACTTACATTGGCCAGTAATGGCATCTTCCGCGTATGGGTTCACCTCAATTAGAAGAGCGTCCTTCTTCACAAAGAGGTCGTACAACTTCTTAACCATACCTTGTGCTTCAGGTGTGTTTAGACCAATCTAAAACAAATGCTAGTATAAACAAAGAGTTCATTAAGTAAAACATCCATTACAATTTCTGATTTACGCCTGCCAACTAACCCAAGGAGGGTTAGTTGGCAGGCGTAAGTCAGAAATGACTAGATTAAAGACAAATAAAAGTTGAAAACATATGGCTGTTTGATCTTTTAATTTAAGTTCGAAATATTTGACATAGGGCCTACATGGACACAAATGTCAGAAGTGCCCATGTTTTGGGGTATGGATATCTGCACGGATCTTGAGTACTCAGCATCAGAGTGGGGATCGCTTTGCGCATTCCATACATTGGCGAGCCAATCGTCGTCGTTGTTGGATACATGCAGCAAGCGCAAGGAACGAATCACGAGTGACGTCTATGAAGCAATGGCACGGCGAGCCAATCACTGAAGCTCTCTGCCCCCGCGTCTCACTTCGTACCACTAAAGAGACCGAATACTTGACTTCTGCGCAACTTGAAGCCAGCGCTCAAGGTCCGTGCCGGTATCTATAATAAACTTTTGTCAAAGGCATAGCATTCCATTGCTATAAGTGCATAGATCACTACACTACCTACTGACATCGCCAAGCTGTGGGCAGCAACTGGTCGATGAGTGTGCAGCGATTCATAACTGATCATAGTACCTTAGTTAAAACACGTTGGATCTGTTCGTCCTTGATTCCTTCCTTGATATCAATAGGCTCGTAAATGATAGCGTCAGGATTAGCGGCAGCCACATCCTCAATGGCCACACCACCTTGAGAGGATGCAATAATAACTGGACCCTAAAAACATTTAAAAAAATAAGTTGCATTATGATGCCACAATAAGTTTTTTTTACAAAGGAAAACCAATCAATTTTAATTTTAGAATAAGTAGAAGTCATACATTAAAGCTGCGCTCCATCATGACGGCAATGTAGAATTCTCTGCGGGGGAACTTGCGCTCGGTCACCATGACCTTATTGCAGATACGTCCACCAGCGCCAGTCTGCTTCGTGACTAGATACTGCTTCAGCATCTTGCTACCAATCTCTTGAGCGGCTTCGGGCCTGCGTGGTAATAGCAAGTACTGCTTATCGTGCATAAATATACAAACACTAGCTTTTGCCGGCGCGGCTTCGCTCCCGCTCTTCCCTACTCTACTCTACCCTACACTACCTAATTTTCATTTTTTTTTTAACAAACAAAACCAAAAAAACGCGTGATGGCGTGACCAGGGGAATTATGGATTCATTTTTATATATAAAAACATTAATAAACAGTGCAGTTTGGAGAAGATAAGATAAAATTGTATGGAACAGCCATTATGCAGTCAGTCCCGCTTATGGATTATGGCACTTAAGCCACAATGCAGTGACTATTTTGATATAAAACAATGCTTTTCTAACATGCGACATCATCATCTTCCCGCCTTTGACCCGTGTTATTTGGGGTCGGCGCAACACGTTTGTTTTTCTTCCATTCTACCCTGTCACCCGTCATGCTATCACTAACTTCCTTTTCTTTCATATCACTCTTCACGCAATCCATCCATCTTTTCTTTGGCCTCCCTCTCCACCCATCCAAGTGTAGTCCATTATTCGAAAATTCATAAAAAAATAGTGTAAGTGATTTAAGAGTATTTTTGAAATTTTGTGGGCCACTATCAAATCTGCGTCAGTTATAAAATGTTAAAAGAGAATAATATAACTCTCATGGCTTAGCATTATGTACTTCATCATGTTTTTACTTCCTAAAGTGTTATAGGTATAATAAATTATTTACTTACGTGTCAACCATTCTGACACCACCTTGGAGTCCATTCTTAAAGGCACCTCTTCCTCTGCCTCCTGCTAGAACCTGAAAGAGCACTATCTCAGTAGAATCTTATTTTTGTTAGCTCTAAATCTCTTAAGGGGTCATCAAACTTTCACACATTATGTAACTTGGATCACACAAAGTTTGCGAAAAAATATGTTTTCCATTTTCTAGTCATGAAAAATGTTTCAATGATACTTTATAAGGCTAACAAAAAAATGTGGTTGGAGATCTTATCTACAATACTCAAACAGGGATCTTAATTTCATTAATCTTAAACAGAGAAGCATTTTTCATAATTTAACATTTTTAGTGACCAGTGTCACCACAGTTTAAAATTTAGAATGCCACTTATGAAATTAATATTAGATACTTTTTTTGTCTAATTTATTATGTTATGTAATACATTAATAAATTACCTGAGCCTTGAGTACTATGTCTTTTGTGTTGAGTTCTTTAGCATACTTGTGTAGTTCTTCTGGGGTTGTGGCAACATTGAACTTGGGTACAGGAATGCCATGGTCTCGCAGGAGGGTGTAGCTGATATGTTCATGAACATTCAGGTTGCGGACTTGTTGATGGTTTGGGTGATGGTTTGCAGTAGCTGCCACCAGCAGCTGACATCACACAAATTCAATTTTATATTAGCTAAAACTTAAATACCTAATAAGAAATAAGGAAATGGGAATGTATCTTCCTATGGGTTTTTTTTTATTCAATTTAAATACAATTTCCTTCTTTACTTGTTATATTGCAAGCTTTCCTGAAGCCTGAACTTCCAAGAAACTTATAAAATATGTTATCACAAAATGCAGTTATATTTCACAAAATCTCATATTATTAATCTTGTCTCTGATTCATGTAAAAGTGTTCAATAGTCATATGAATTGCTGCATCATAAACACCTTTATCACAAAAATCTGATAACATCAAACCATAATACCTACAACTGTTTAGTCATTTTCAAGATTTAAAATCTGCATAGAAATGATTTTGTATGATTCGTTTTTTCCTGACACTGACTCAGAAATTATAATTTACACATTGAGTGATTTCACATAAATTAGAAAGATAACCTATGTGTACCTCATATATGGATAGCACATTGACTAGATAACCACTACAACAAATATTGAACTTTGTACAAATGTGAGCATGTGACAATAAAGATGTACACACCTAACTCACATAGCTCTTACATAATTATTGTTTGTGAAGCATCTTTTCCAATTATTTTGTGACTTACAGGTAATTGAGTGTGTAAAAACTTGTTCCTGTAAAATCTATTTATGTGTAAGCTGTAAGCTTATGATGTTGATTGAGAAAAATCTTTATTCATGTTAAACATAACAATAATTACAAGTAAATACATAGGTTTGGAAATTGTTTTCTCACACAGTATTTGTATACAACAAGAGTTGCATTGTAAACAGATGATACTATTTACAATAACATAAATCAAATTCAACATTTTCATACTGGAATCAGTATTTTCATATCATGCCATACAGAAAAAAAAAAAACAATTTTAAAATCTATGAAATCAAGTTTTAAAAATGTAATCTGCTTCATTAGGCAGAAGTGCAAAAATCACCTTAACATTACTAACACAGACCAAATTGAGGCAGATTCATAATTTAACTGGAGGATAGTATCATAGAAAACTGGAAAGAATGTAAATCTATAAGCCAATTTGTCCCTAGTTCATATTTATTCACAATGCGATGGCAAAACACGGATAAATTTTGCATTTATTACAACTTTTATTTCAGCATTGTATTCATTTTTTAACTTTATTTAGAAGTTTTTCCATTCAATGTGTTTGCAATTATCCACTGACAGTTAGCAAAATGTATCCAAAAAATACTGTTAGACTACATTCTCTATACTTACTGTATCCTAAAGTACCTAGGTTTGTCTACAATCAATACATAATTCCGAAATTCTACATTGTTATTTTCTTGCTACTAGCATCCTAGTCACAGCCAGTAAGAACTGCTAATTTTATTCGTCTGATAAGAAAAACATACCTATATGTAGTGAACAGATACATATAAATTGTGCAGTCTTCATTTGTCTATACATTACTGCATATATGTATTTTAAAACAAAGAAATTATGGACAATAATAAGCTTAAAAATTACATTGTTCATTACAATGTTCGATGACGTAAGGTCACAAACGCTGAAAACGACAAGGTCAAATTTATAAATAAACGTCTAAATTGCTATCAAGGTCTAGAATTATTGAAGAAGAAAAAAACATAAAATACATATTTTTCTTACTTTATTTTATTATTACAATAATTATTTAAAAGGAGTTCAATTTTATTTGAACTAAAACCACGTCAATATTAGATTGTTTTAGTGTAATTATAACAATAGTATCTTTTAGTTTGATTTCAAATAAATAAATTCTATTTTTTGAGCATTTAAATGAGTAACTATTTAAATGTAATTACCTTATTTGCATTTTTCAGGAAATTAATTTGGGCTAGACCAAGAGGACGGGGAAGTAGGGCCGCCATTTTTACACTACCACAGACACAGAACACCAGAGACTAAAATATACTGCATAAATTGACAGACAGACAGAATGACTTTTTTATGGTCAGTCGAAAAAATGTTGCCATATTTAAAATAAAATATTAGTGATGTCCGTCCGTGACTATTCCAGTGACTCGAATCGCCAATCGCTCCACATTTTGTAAATTGTTGATAGTTATTGTATAGTGCACGGATAAAAAAATGGTACCTATTATATAAAAAAAAAAACTACAATTGGATTCAATTCTGATTATACAATAAACCTTCACTTGAAAAGTCTAATTCCACGTTTACATGTGCCAATTGTGTTAAAGGGATTTCCCCGCTTATACAATGGCTACACAATAGCGATAGAGTGGCATTAGAGTGCAGTGTTTTCCACAAAGGCCATTGATTAAGAGTTGAAGTTGAAGTCTTATGCTTCGTTTACATGTGGGTTACACAATACATGTGGGTTACACAACAGCGATTGCCTCGGCCAATCGCTGTTGTGTAAATGGGGAAACCCCGTTAATACAATGGCGATTGGCCGGGACGGCCCGGGACTGGGCCCACAAGTAATTATTGTAAACGTAGCATTAGAATGAGAAACTGAAACTTTTTTACATGCCGTACTGTATGCAAAAAAAAATTATTTGCATAATATGAATAACGGTTTTTTTTTTTGTCTAAATGAAGAAAAAACATTATTGCATAATATAAATTAGCTAAATTTACTTAAATTAACTTAAATAATGAAAATTATAAATTAATTAAATAAGCTTAATTAACTAAAAAACCGTTTCTTTCTTATTTTAATTATTGCTAACAATACACCTTCCATTCAACATTAGTTACTCATTTTATTTTCTTGCATGGTTCTAATATTTTTTATAGTATTTGGTTGCAAATGTATCAAGTCAGTATTTTAGGCAAGCCTCGCTGATATAGATACTAAAATTGTACATGTTTTAATGATTCGAGCAAACACTTGAGAATCAAAACTGCACACGTCACAATCACGCCACTGGTACATACCTAATTAATTTTCGAATAATCCCCAACAATCCCGCCAAAAAAGTATTTTTTCTTAAAATTTTGTCCTATGCTAGGAATTACTCTTGTTACTTGTATTAGGCTTATTTGTTTTGTGCTGGAATCAAACCCACGACGTGAAGCACAGCAGACAATCGCTCAACCATTGCACCAACCGTGTCAACAACCACTACATTAAAAAATACATTAATAAAGGTCATAATTATCTCAATTTGAACTACTAATTGCTGTCTAGTTTGTCAGAATGAAATTTTAAATTTTGCACACCTTATTAGGTCATAGTACAACATACCTATTGTACCTGTATGTAACACCTTTTTATACTTACCTGTAAAATGCAAATAAACTTATTGATTGATTGTTTAAACTAACATCTACTAGCAGCTTTACTTGCATAACAGTAGGTATATCCCATACAAACTTTTGACCCTGTTTCATCCTCTCAGAGCATTATTTCTGAAAAATCCTTTCCTGTTCTTTGTATACATCACAAAAGAAACTTCTGTGAAAAATTTCAGTATTCTAGGTAAATAATAATTACAACTAGGACAGTTAAATATTTATTTAGTAAAATCTTATTTTGCAACTAATTTTCCATAGTCTAATTTGTCAACATCTTTGTTTTTTTCTTCAGTCCAAACTCCATTTCCAGAAAAATAATGATTCTTCTCAAGTAAATATAAAACTAGACTTAACTTTTGAGACTTGCTCAATGAATCATATTGCAAATTTTCTGGAAATATAGGTATTTGTTTTTCTATTAGTTTTTTATCTATTAAATGAAGAGTGTCTTTAACCTTCTTCCAAGGATACAACAATATAGGACAATTTTCATAAATATCTTGATCTGCAAACTGTGTGGACAGTTGGTCATAAACATACTTTACTTGAAGTACTGGTGTGTTTATCCAAAAAGGGTGCCTTTTTATATGATTACGAATTTTTGTTGTATTAAATTTCTTTCCTAAGGACTGAGAGATGGAAAACAGTAAATCTTTTCCTTTGCCTAATCTATCACCCGGAGCTTTTTCAAATGCTTCATAATGTGCTGTACTTCCTGACAGGACATTTAAACTAACACACTTTTTGTTATTATTGTATAATTTGTTCAATCGTTTCATTGCTATTGTGTTGTGGTGTATCATCTTTAGGAATCTAGGATGTTTAATAAATGCACTGAATTCAGGTATTTTAATTGCTCGTTCCAATCTTTCTCTTACAGTATTTGGTGCTAAAGTATAAATACTAAAACATCTTCTTTGGGCCTCATTGCTAATGCCATATTCTTCCAAAATCTTTCGTGTCTCAAATAGACTATTACAGTTTCTTGTAGCTAACTTAGGATGCATTCTTATAATTTCTTTGATATCAATTCCTCCAATAGACCGGAAATTGTGAATAATATTTTTCAAATTTTCTGGATCAATGTGTATTAGATACAAGTTTGATTTAATTTTATGATCAGGTATCATAATATGCAACTGTAATATCTTTAGCGTTTCATTTATATATTCCAAAGGCCGATGTTTAATTGTTGGATAAGTTTCAACACCTCTATAAAACTCTTCTTTTGTGAGATCTAACACAAGTTCAAGATATCTTTGAATGATTTTCAACCGCAAAGTGTATAATGATATGTAATTTACATCTTCGTCAATTAAAGTTGTAAGAGACGTAGGCCACTGGGTCATAAAACTAGCCAATTTGTTTTCGACATTAATATGGTCAGGTAGGTATCCTAATCTCTTCAATTCGCCAATTTTCTTTTGCTTTAATATTGTCAAGTAAGTTGTTAAGGACGCTGAAGATATATTCTGTATTCCACACTCCTTCAAAACTTTGTATCGAAACTTTAAGGTTACGGGTAAAATTCCAAACAATGCAGGCTCTTCAATCAGTGAGTGGTTGGACAATCCTATCTCGTTAATGGTATGTACCAAATTTGAGATTTTTTCATCATTTAATTTAGTTATTATGGGATGTTTCATACATATATAGTGTGCCTTGCTTTCACTAATATTCAGATGTTTACTTATACTTTTCACGTAACTTGAGCTTTCTTCTATAGTTGTTCCACTGACTTGCAAATAACGCCTTCCCCTACACAGGAGGTGAAACAAATCACGCCTTTTTGAATTCATTAGATAATGCAAAGCTTTTATTTATAAAATTAATTTATTTTGATTTATTTTTATTAATCTATCATAATAATTTATTTTGACATATATAATTATTGACACTGACAGATATTTTACGTTCTCTTTGCTGACAGATAAAATAGCAAAAACCATCAACAATGTTTTGTATCATGCGTTCATACAACTGGACAGTGTGGAATCGAAAAGATTGCCCAGTTCAATACTGGGCAATCTTGGTAAATAGAATCTAAGAATTTTATTATAGTATAAGTATTGATGACATCAGCCAAGTTTACTGAGAACAATCGAATTGACTCGATATAGT
Source organism: Mythimna lalbum (assembly GCA_949319445.1). Lineage (NCBI taxonomy): Eukaryota > Metazoa > Arthropoda > Insecta > Lepidoptera > Noctuidae > Mythimna > Mythimna lalbum. Next base: position 13,273,572 of record OX439346.1, on the reverse strand, counting down.
GTTATCTATCCATATTGTGATGGAACTCAAGGTGGTCTATTCTCTACTCTCTAAATACTGTGTCTTTTAAGCATATCTCATGCTTAAAAGACACAGTATTGAAACCTAAAACATTAGATTTTTTTATTTTCATTCATTTATGACGTTGACGTTTAAGGGCGTGATAAAGTTGTAATTTTCGATTGTTATTTTGAATAATTTTGTTTAAAAATAGACTGTGATAAAAATGGTAAAATCGAAAACAGGATCATTTGCGCTTGGCTTCTTTTTATTTGCCTCGTTATTCATAATAATTGCCTTCGTAAGTCCATATTGGCTGGTTACTGATGGAAAACTAAAGAACCCAAAATTTATTAAAATTGGTAAGATGTATCAATATCTCTTGTTTATATTGTTTGAAAAAAGAGTATCTACTTATAAATGCATTCGATTGCTTGTTCTTGTAATTAAGTGAGGGTTTGCAACATCAGTGTATTTCATAAATATCATTGGGTTAAAACCATTCGCGGGCGTGTCCACGACAACTTGCTAGTCCGATGACTATATACTACCGGTAATACGGTATAACGGTACCATACAAGGGAATAACGAACACTCTCACTTTTGGAAATATAGTAAATAAGTGGTTTAATTAATGAGTCTTCATGACATGGTTTTTCAGGCTTGTGGGAGGTGTGCTTCAATGGATTCGAAGAAATCCATCATTGGTATGACACGGTGTTCACTGGATGCTGGTGGATATTTGAAGAGGAATATTACATAATTCATGATATACTGCTTCCTGGTTTCTTCATAGCAACACAATTCTTTTTCACCATAGCTATGTGCTGTGTGATTTTGTCTATGTTTTTGTCTTACCTTTATGTGAAGAGAGATAAAGATGATGACAAGTTTTTAACACTTCTAGTAACTCTAGGCACAGTACTTGTTATTGGAGGTTTGTAATAGTTTTTTTAGTTGTCTTATCTCAGTCAAACTTTAGCAATAAATATAAATTAAACTGAGCTACTCTGCTCTTAATGTTGTTGATATTTGTTTTAACTCTTCAGATACCGTCAATTAGAGACACAATATCATATACATAATTAATTAGTTATTTTATTAAACCCCAAGAAAATATTTGTGCTGTCATTGACTTACTATTGTGTATCTAATTGACGGTATCTGAAGAGTTAAAGGCCACAATGCATAATACAAAAGAATGCAAGTCGCTCGCTTACCGAGACATACACCAATCCAAACTATTTATGGCACTAATTAACACCAGCTACTTGCATATTTTGGTGCAAGTTTCTCGCATACATATACCAACATTGTTAAAAAAAAAAAATGTGTTACTTATCATTGATACACAAATATCATGTGAATACTTAAAAAATATTCTGCTATACTATATATTTATTTTCAGGTTTCTCTGGCATCATATCTGTGGTGACTTTTGGTGCCAGAGGTGATGGTCGAGACTGGATGCCCAATTGGGAACACAATGATCTGGGCTGGGCATTTGCTCTTGGTGTTGTAGGTGTCATCTTCCTTTTCCCTGCTGGCATCCTGTTCCTGGTAGAAGCAAGAGTACAAAAGTATAAGAGACTTCATGAGATGCAGAGCCGAGAACCATCATCTTATACTATGCATGAGAGAAAGGTTGGCTATTCAGGGGGGCATACTGACATATAGACTAACATTTTTAAGTTTTTTTTTTGTAATGTTTCCGTCCTTTCTAATCTTTGTAGCTTAATTATTCATTATCTAGTTACAGCCTTATGATATTCAGACTAGTAAATGACTTGGAATCAATTACTTGCCTAGCCCGAACATAGCTGTGGTGAGTTTACAAATTAATTTCATTTGTGAACTGCTGGCAACACCAGCAGGCTTGAAAGGAATCTAATGTGAAAGACGTGACAAGATCTGAAGTAGCTTGCTCACTCTAGCCTTTATCATCTCCTTCAAGCCTAATCTGTTTTTTTCATTTGTCAAACGTTCAGCAAGTTCATTAAACATTATATTATGCATATGAGCTGAATACCATTATGGCCACTAGTTACACGGTTCTATTTAGTTATCAGGCTAAGTTTAATCGAATAGCCAAGTATGTTAGTTGGCTGCGATATATATGTCGCAAGCATATTGTATAACTCGCCGTATTGTAAACGTCGCTGTAATAAGATACCTACCACACGTCCAGTCAGATTATGCAGTCAGATTATGTACGTTCTATAAAGTGGCGTTCAATATTTAGCTGTATTCGCAGTATAGGGTGATTATAAGTTATAACCTTTTTTGTATAATGAAGAAGCTTTTTTTGTATAGTTCTAAATATAATTATTGCTGTCCATAACTTACTTTTTTGGAGGACACACTAATTTATTTTTGTTGTGAAACCAGCGTCGATTGTGACGCCGTTTTTGTTGCTACTTGCGGCGATTATTGGAACTTTCAAAGCGGCGTATGGACGATACGTCATTTTGCATGTGGGCTGTAGCCGAAGTGCGCATTCAATGTGGCGTACTTTATTTCAGCCGAATTGAAATCCAGCTGACCGTGCACGTAGCCACATTACATTACAGCGATTTTTTTCAATCTAGCGCGACAACTTGTAATACATCATATTATTCGATACGACTGCGATAAATATATACTATAAGGAAACGAATGTAGTTTTTTAGTGTAACATTGTCTTAACAATAGCATAGTCCGTCCAAAAATAGGCTGATATTTTTTTTTATATATTTTAGGAAATATTTTAGACTAAGTAATAAAATAAAACCAGTGAATATGGCAGCAGATTTAATTTAATCTTTAAAGCTAATTTTACATTTGTATAAACTAAACATTATCTTGAAGTAGCAATATGGACAATTTTAATAAGCTTTTGAAAAAATTATCTGGTGTTCTTTTTTGACATTATTTTTTAAACTGAATTGATGTACCTAGTAATATGTTTAAATGCGAAAACTACATAATTTTTTTATTGCATTATCTGTGAAATCTATTTATAATAATTATAATTATGTATTTATTTATTTAAATGTCATGTACAATAACAGTATAGTCAGAAATTATTTGTTTACCACTGTTGTCGCTTGTCGTTGTCACATTATAATAATAATATTCCACAACTATCACACAACGTCACCTAGTCCCAAGCTAAGCAGAGCTTGTGTTATGGGTACTAGACAACTGATAAACATACTTATATATTTCTAAATACATACATATTATAGATAAATTATACCCAGACACAGAACAAATGACCATGCTCATCACACAGACATTTGTCCTGGGTGGGAATCGAACCCACGACCTCCGGCATAGCAGTTACGGTCACTAACCACAAGACCAACAGGCCAGTAATTATAATGTGTTAGTGAATTGAAACAAGGGGATAAACAACTAATATTCCAGACTATACACAGGTGGACTTAATGGCACAATGTATTCCATAAAATGCTTACTATTTTACATGAAACATTTTTTTTTTTTTTATATTGCATAGTTTTGTGTGTCTACTGGTAATATATATTTATTATATGTGTACCGAGTGCCTAGTGCGAGTTTGTTTTACGTGAACGTGATCGACACCACGACACCTTTGCGAAGTCCACCTCCAAGCACTTAACCAATCAGAGAGCCAAACGCGGTAAAAGCTTCGATCGCGTTTCTCTTTAGATACCGTCAATTAGAAACACAATAGTAAGACAATAAAGCGCGAACGTCGGCGTTCGCTTGGCGTTTAATGAATCGTAAAAGCAACTCGCACTTAACGCACAAACCGACGAAATTTTAAATCGTGACTGAATAGAATCTCTTACGACTACTCTTAATGTAAGTAAAACCATAAATACTGCTGTAAAGTAATTACATGATCAGTATTGAAAACAATCAATTTAAATAGAATGTACACATACATTGCTTGTTAGGATTAGAATGATTTTTTGTAAGAATCTATTTTATGTAAACAATTTAAGATTGTGTGTGCCTTTATAAAAATATAATTTTTAATATTTTTAATCATCATTTTATTAGTTCGTACTTTGCATTTTTAAACAGTGACATATTTATACTATACAAATCCGAAGGAACAGTATTTCTGCATAGTAGCGCCATTCTTGCCGCTTCAAAGCCTAAGAACATGCACTGAGCTTCCTGAAGCCCGTAGAGCATACCATGAATAAAGCCACTTGCAAAACAATCCCCTGCTCCTGACACATTCTCAATTAGATCAATAGGTTCAGTTGGATAAAATCTCGCTATATCTGTATGACCCGAGTTCTTGATAGTAATAACCCCTTGGGATCCTAAAGTAATAATCATGAACTTTATAACATGTGATACAATTGGATATAGTTCTGCAATCTCCGTGAACTCACAATGGTTTTCGATGTCAGGTTTATGGGATGGTTTAAGCACTTGTGCCATTGCCCTTAACTCAGATAAATTTGGTGACGCGTACGATATAGTGCATTTGTCTCTAACGATTTTCCCAGCTTTTCTTCTATCTGTCGGTTCGAAAAACACTGAAACAAAAGAAAAGCTGATGTAAGTACAAATATTATAGGTAGGTACATAATATGTTTCCAGGAATTGAAATTAGCTTTAGAGACGATGTTCTGATAGACATAGAAATTGCAAATTTGCTCCATCAATAGTTTACAGAGGATTTCAAAAGACCAGTGGCTTCAATCGGAGGCTAAGAACAGTGTTGTCAAGAACTGTGTGCAACAGGAGCTGAGTTGGAAGAGTGGCTGTCAGCAAGGGTACAGCATGAAGACGGTTAAACGACGCTATCTTATTCCAAATAAAAAACTTTTTACAAAAAAAATTTAAACCGACTTCAAAAAGCAAAAAATAACTTTAATTTCGGAAGTCGGTGTTTCTATAATAGATACCTAATCTTGTCTCTTCGTTATTTAACACCGACTTCCGAAATTAAAGTTATTTTTTGCTTTTTGAAGTCGGTTTAATTTTTTTTTGTAAAAAGTTTTTTATTTTTCACTTTTTAGTTAGGTATAGTAGCACCACTAAAAACTACCTACCCTTCAGCTAAACATAAATTACCTTATAGCCAGAGTGCATCTCATAACGATTCTTATAATCCCAAATACGGTAAATATTACATGAATTTACCCCCTCCCCCTTCCCCTCCCCCTTCCCCTCCCCCTTCCCCCTCCCCCTTTCCCCTCCCCCTTTTCTTTGAGTCAGTCATCGACTACACGTATAAACAAAACAATTTTACTTGTTATGACAATTCTGCTATGATTCTATGAGGAGTTCTGTTCCATATCTTCGAAGTTCATGATCAGATCATAACAATATTTCTATGGGACCAACTTGAAAGCATAACCTTTCAATCAAAAAAAAATTTCGAAATCAGTCCACAATTGACCGTAATATCGGTGAACATACATACAAAAAAAAAAAAAACACATTCAGCCGAACATAGAACCTCCTCCTTTTCGAAGTCGGTTAAAAAGCTGCCACCGGGCTTAAATTCATGGTCCGCGCCCGGTAAGCGCGCCTTCCATTTGCTCGAAAATACCTCAATTTCCGGCCTGTGGCAGCACTTTTTACCATACCATTATCATCTTATTCAGAACCATTTATTTATTTATTAAGATCTTCGTAATAAGGTAGTTGCTTAAATATTTGAATCGAGATATTTGTGGTGTACCTACCGATTTGTAGTTTCATTGGCTATGTGTGGTCTACTTCATCAGTTCCACTTCATAATATGAGAGAATCTACTGTCTGAATGTAGACTCTTAAGTTCTCGATGAAAATACCAGAACCACTATTGTACCTTCCTCAAGGATCTTGTTTATGTACCCTATGGGTATAAGATGTATCTTTATCTATATACAAACGTTGCCCACTGCACTCTAGGAATTACTACTTACTCCTGTATCGTGGATGCGTTCACATCAGTTGTGCGTTCATACACCTAGGTACATGTAAACTCACATACACAAGACACCCAGACCTTAAACAATCGTAGGCCATACACAATTTTTTTTTCGTGTGGGAATTGAACCTGCGACACACTGTGCATCTAGCAGTCAATCGCTCCTCAACCGCTGTGCCAACTGTGTGTTGTGTATTAACCCTTCAGATACCGTCAATTAGAGACACTATAGTAAGACAATAGATGCGCGGCCACCGGGTGTCGCTTGGGGATTCATGAATTAATAGATTAGATTAACTAATAGACAGTGCCAGCGTTAGGCAGGGGGGGGCACGATGGGGCGACAAATTCAGGGGGGCGCCAAGGTCTGGAGTTGGAGTCTCCTGCCTCCCCTGGTGCAAACCCTCAAAACTGTGCTCTAAGCTCTGTGCTGCATATTTTTTATTTTAAAGTCCCTCCTCTACCACACTGCCCTTACGCTTATGATTGGTGCGATATCTCCACCTGGGCGCCACAATATTTTCGCCCGGGGTGTCAGTGGCCCTTACCCCGGTACTGATAATAATAGACTAGCGACGCGCGGGCTTGCTTGACGGACTGCCTGCGCAGACGGCACCGCGCAGCGCCTCGCACCCGCGCACTATGTGCAAGTGCATTAATTTGTGTAATTAATTCATGAATCCCCAAGCGACCACCGGTGGCCGCGCATCTATTGTCTTACTATTGTGTCTCTAATTGACGGTATTTGAAGGGTTAATAACGCGCGAGCGGTGCGAGTGCGTTTCCAGGTAGCTCTCGTTCTACTTGCCCCGTATCCAACAAGTTTGAAGTTTCCTCAATTCCTCATGGATCATCTTCTTCGAATTCAGAAACTTCGACGAAAAAAAAAAGACGTTAGAGGATCGAGTGCAAGATGCAAAGCAAGTGGAACGGCTATAAAAGATAGAAGCCTTTTATATCGTCACGCGTCAGCAAAGGAGTAGGTACCTACTTATGTAAAGAGAAAAAGTCTCGCTAGTTTTATCCACATCCTATTATTTGCTTTTCCTACGGTAAAAGGAATCTCGAGTCCCTTGTGAGGCAAAACGAAACTGAAACTTGACTATCTTTTGAAACGATGGGGGCGAGTTTACATATAAATTGCTAGGGTGAACTGGAAAAGAGAACATAATTCGTATAATTTTTTTATTTTTCGTATAGTTAGATTTTGATTTGAAAGGCAACGTTAGTGTTGCTCTTTTAAAAAAAAAACTCAAATATGTCTATCTGTCCTTTTCTTACTTATGTGTACTAAACAACAGAAGAAACGGAACGGATAAACGAAAACTGGCAAAACAAAACGCGTTCCATTGTCATGTCACTTGTCGAAGTCCGTTGCTGGCTTGGCAGTTGTCATTATTTGACATAGCTAAGTGAGTTGTTGTTGGGTTGGGCGTTGATCAGTCAACGAGAATTATTTTGTGTTTGTTGAGACTAAAAGTTTTGGTTACAAAGTTTATTCACATAAAGTCCACAGGTGGAATTTGACAAAGTTTTTAATATAACAGAATATTTCATGATAACTACTTCTTTGGTATAAACCATAGTTTCTTTCCAAGGTATAAACTTCTGTTAGGTACTCAAGAACTTCGGATTCTTTCACATTTTTAAAATTGATTATCAAGCAGGTATGTGCCAAATTGTTATAACTTTTTAGCTTATTTATGATTATTTTGTATGAGGTACCAAAACCATTCAAAGGGAATTGTAACTTTCTGTACCATACATTAAAATACCACTTTTATTCTCTTCAGAATATTTTAGTAATTCTATCTAGAATTTAACTGATAGAATAAATGCCTTTATACGAGTGAGAAATTAGTACGAATACAGCAAAAGGTTTCAATACTTTTTAGCATGTTTCACATCACTTCTGTTTACAATACAATTTTGTTCTTGGTTTATTTTGAAAAAACTGTGTGTTTAGTTAAGGGACCCTTAACTAAGCAGGTTTTATTGCATCCAATCAATTCTGGTTTTCAATTATGTGGATGCAATTTAGATGAGGGATGCAAAAAAAAAAAATGTTACTGAAAATGGCACTGTATTATATGTATTCCACAAACTTAATTAACCCTTCAGATACCGTCAATTAGAGACACAATAGTAAGACAATAGATGCGCGGCCACCGGTGGTCGCTTGGGGATTCATGAATTAATAAAACTTGGCTGCTGTCAATAGAAGTTGTCCTGAGTTCACTAAAAATTAGTGTGCTCAAGTAGTTGGACACACAACACCTTTGTAAGGTATGAAGTTCACTTGATTTACACATACCAGATGCAAAGGAAACACCTATAAAATTTTACAAAAACCGTATTGTGTCTAATTACGGTGTTTGAAAGGTTAATATTAATTATTATTTTTTGATGTACATACAAAATAGTTACTAAAAAAAAACTACACAAACTTTTATCATTGTGTATTTTTTAACCGACTTCGAAAAGGAGGAGGTTCTATGTTCGGCTGAATGTATGTGTTGTATGTTCACCAATATTTCGGTCAATTGTGGACCGATTTTGAAAAAATTTTTTTTGATTGAAAGGTTATGCTTCCAAGTTGGTCCCATAGAAATATTGTTATGATCTGATCATGAACTTCGAAGATATGGAACAGAACTCCTCATAGAATCATAGCAGAATTGTCGTAACAAGTAAAATTGCTTTGTTTATACGTGTAGTCGATGACTGACTGAAAGAAAAGGGGGAGGGGGTAAATTCATGTAATATAACCGTATTTGGGATTATAAGAATCGTTATGAGATGCACTCTGGCTATAAGGTAATTTATGTTTAGCTGAAGGGTAGGTACTTTTTAGTGGTGCTACCATAACTAAAAAGTGAAAAATAAAAAACTTTTTACAAAAAAATATTAACCGACTTCAAAAAGTACAAAATAACTTTAATTTCGGAAGTCGGTGTTAAATAACGAAGAGACAAGATTATTTAGAAACCACTTTTTAGCCCAAAGATCAGAAGGGCTTTTGACCTTGATTCATAACTAAAAATATAATTTAAAAAAAAGTATTATGTATAATAAATTAGTTTTTTTAACACATATTTTTACTAGACGTATTTATGAACTTAATTATAGTGCATAAAAATTTCAAGTTCAAAGTTCGTCAGTACCTAATAATGTTTCCAAAAATAAAATTCTACAGGAAAATATATAAAAAAATAGTTTTGCATATTTTATGAGTTCCCACAGTTGAAAATGCGTGTGAACATTTTGGCATTGTGTTTCTGGGTGAATGTTATGCTGTGTATTACACACTGCCTCCATTGACTGTGTTGCGAAACTCTTTACGGAGGTACTTAGATTTGCTATTCATCTCAGGTGTATGACCTTGTGTTTGGTGTTAAGTGACATTAGACTTATAAAGTTCTTACAAATTGCTCTGACATTGGGTTTTACTAATTAACAAGAACAAGTAACAAGTGTAACTTGGGCATGTACCCTGTGTGAGCTTTATTGTTTGACTGTATAGAAATAGAGGTAGAGGTTATAGACTGATTAAAGTTGGAATGCCAAGAAATTGACTTTAACCGTTTATTTCAATTTCAAAATGGTAACATCATTTTTAGGGAACTGTACCTCAAAAGGAAACAAAATCCCTAAAGGATTACTTTGGTGTTCATCTGTCTGTCGGTCAATACCCTTTATATCGGGAATGCGTGGAAGTATTGAGTTGAAATTAAAACCATACAGTCAAGTCTGCAGTCCTTTGAAGCTGAGAAAAACATCAAACTTCTGACTTAACGAAAAAAAAAAGATACGGCCTTTTATGTCGCAAAATACGTATATTTCGGCTCAACGGAATCAAAATTCGTAGTGTAGGTACTTCCCGTTGACCCAGAATCCTGAAATTTGGCATAAAGCAAGGTCTTTTAGCACAGGTACCTATAGTAATAAATCTGAAAACAGTTTGTTGTTAAGTCACAAAAAAAAAAACTTATGCTATTCGGAAAAATCTTCGAGACTCCATTCGCGAATTGAATTATTTACACAATTATGTAAGTTTGTATGAAACCCTGTGCGCGAGGCTGATTGGTACTTACTTAGTTTTTTTTTTTATTTTTCTTTACTATCAGCTGAAAGTTCTAACCACTCATTTACTAAGATTATTTGTGTAAAATATACAAGAGTGATTTAGCTTTTCTTATATTTTCCTTGAACTCTCCCAAATCTATACATCTATAGATCTAATTATATCAATAAAATTGAAGTGTCCATTTGTAATTATTAAAATATTTATTTTTACTGAATCTGTATGAAAATATATTCGAAAAATGATGTAATGAATATTCGCACAATATTCGCATCGCGCGAATATTTACACATTTTGACATATGCAAATGCGATTGCGAATATAATTTGTCACATCACTATTCGATATCACAAACAAAAAAACAATTAATGTTTTTGCCTGTTTGTTTGTTTGATCCGGCTGTTTCCTAAATGGCTGGAACGATTTTGACTTGATTTAAGTTTTTATCCGCGGGAACGGGATTTAAATTCGAAATGTACGTAAACTGATAGAAGGCGCGCGACAGGCGCGCCTTCTATCAGTTTACGTACATTTTGTACATTTTATCGATAAAATATTAGGTACCGTAACCACTTGATTAGCTTGAAACTTAGTTCTAACTTTTTAAGTAGTTTACGATGAGTATCTAACCTACATCGTCGCACACTAAGCATAATATGTCTGCCATAATGCACGGTGCCGGCGTCCACAATGCATTTTCATAAACAAAGGCGTTCTACCGGTAGTAACTAATTAACCAGACCTCCTTGCAACCGCTAAATGTGAATACTATTTTCAACAGTCCCACTCTGACTACTGGTATTTTAATACTGTGGTCTACTGGTAATGGAGGATTGAGTAACCATGGAATTTCTTGCCGGTTCTTATCCATAGGAAACGACCATTTGGAACTAGAGTAAAAAAAGAGACCGGTATGCATTGCCACGACGGTATACCTACCGATGCTTACCGCAGACAATCGCAGGTACATAGCTACGAGTGTCTTCGTGAGGGTTTGTAAAGCGCTGCATGAGTTTTCGAAAGGGTTATCGGGACCCTGGGCAAAGGGCAACTGAAGGAACATGGGTAGGTTTTAGTCAGTAAAAGTTATTTTATGATTTCTCACTTCGAAAAAGGGTTTCTTATAGATAATTGGACGTAGATTAACATAAGAAGTTTTCTGCCGAACAGTATCTGAAGTACTGTATCATTTAGGAGACCAATTTCCTTGTGGGAACCGTAGTGTTTGAATCATCAAATTCGTTCAATGAATCATATCTTATAAGTACGACAACATCCGTTTGATAATAATTAGATAATTGCCAAGTTAAATATATACCTATGTTACCAGCGGCGTAGCTAGGATCAGCGGTGCAGGAGCAAAAAAAGTGGGGAACTGCTTCTTTACATGGGAAATCATCAAATAACTTCTCTTGCTCTGGGGGGAGTAGGAAGGAGCATGGTTGAAGTTGAGTTTCGACTTATTTTGTTTAGATTCCGAGGTGTGAGAATTTCTCGGTAGTTCAATAAGGTAATGCTTGCTAAGGTTTTGGGCCTCGGGGCACTATCCCGCCTATCCCTTTGGTAGTTACGCCAATGCATGTTACCGGAAAATTGCAATCGTCTAAAGATTGTTAAAATATTTTTCTAAATGAGACAGTTATATTGGAAACTTATGAATTTGGAAGTGATTTATCGTACCTACAAAACGATTTTTTCATAATTTATGTATCGAGAAATTATATATTTTTTTTAACATTTATGTTTATTACAATTAGGTACATGGAATCTGCAATTTTCCGGTGACATATACAAGATTATGAGGCGTGGTTACGAAAATATAGGAATCTCTGTGAGATGAGAGTTTCTTGAGACTGTGTTAATGAGACATGAGACACAACAAAGGACGTAAAAATCTTAATTCAGATTTTTCGTATAGCATCCGGTACAGAATGAATAATTTTAGGGGGGGGGGGCAAAAACCTGATTTACAAACCGCTACTGAATGAACAAAAAATGTTACGAAAAATATATAGAGATAGAGTAGAGATAGAGAGCAAATAGATAGAGTGAATCAGATAATGTGACCACTGCAGTATTGATTGCTGTGAAGATATCATTGCCGATCATAATAACGACGGCCATGTCTACATAATCATTGTATGTGCATGTTAATGATAAATATTCTTATAACAAGGGATTTATATAAAATATAAAGTAGCGTTGCATTTTTAAAATATGTTTTTTTTTTATTATTGATAAAGCCTGAACAATTTATGGGCCCCAGTTTGTTTTGTCCCAGGGCCCTTAGTCACCTAGCTACGCCACTGCTCATAATTATACTAACTTGCTAACCGATGTCAGAAGATGATGACTCATCAACAAGACTGCTTGCTATCCGAGAATTGCAATCTGCAATGAGGAGCGAGCCTATTAACCTATCTACAAATCGGCCTTAATTTGAGAAAAACGGGTGGGTATATTGGTGCAGTGCTCGAGCGATGGGTTGCTGCCTGTGGGAGGTGCATGTTCGGGGCTTACGAATAATATTGGGGGTGTTTCATCTTTTGAGATTAATACTAAAATACATTACGAATGTTTACGAAAAATGATTTCATGATAGGAAGTCCGGTCTTCCCAATTTCATTTAATCACAACTGTGATAATTAATTATTTGCTCCTTAGTTGCGCAATGAACTCCCGTTCGGCTGTCTTACTTTTTTGGGAGCTAACATTTTATCTAGTTTAAAGTCAATATAACTTCAAATTTGTGTCTAATCATAATACTAATTTTAGTAATTAGGAATTCTACGAAATCCTAAACAAGAACCATTAATGAAAGGGATTTTTTAACTTGTTGCAGAGACAATGAAGAATAGAAGCTTGGCCGGTAATTGTGGCATTGGCGTGTTTGTCATTGCCCTTGTTACGGTGGCATTGGCTTTCGGTACGCCCAGTTGGTTGGTCAGCGACTCCAGAATAAGAGGCGCTAAATTAGATAGGTAAACACTAACACGTCATTATTTATAATTTTCTGAGATTTCTGTATGATTCATACCTATAATTTTAATCCAAGTGACGTTAATTAAACAAGTTTGCTGTGAGATATAATCATGTTCCTACATCTTGTAGGTACTTGTTCTGAGTAACTGCGAGAATATATTTAATTCAATGTGGTTTTTAGATTGGGGTTATGGAGTCATTGCTTTAGATCGTTGCCAGACCCCCTGGATCAGTATCAAAGACGATTCTTCGTGGGATGTCGGTGGGTGTACGACCCCTTTACGACCGGATACGATAAAATCCGAGGATATCTACTACCTGGTCAGTTTCCTTGCATTGTTTTTATTTAGTTACATATTTGATTCGTTTAGCTTAATTTTAAAGGAGATAATAATATGACATTATTGTACTTAGCCATCTGGGCATAACGCATTTAAATCAATAAATATGTATGTTAACGATCGATTCGAAAAAAAAGATTAGATGATCTGTTTTTTAACTTACACATCATCTTCTTGCCCTTTTCTTGTGTCATTTGGGGTCAGCGCATACGTATTTTTTTTTGGTTCTATCCTGTCACCCGTCACGATAACACTGATTCCCTTTTCTTTCATATCACCCCTCACGCAATCTATCTTTTCTTTAGGCTCTATGTCTTATCTTACCCGCGATGAAAAAATGCGATGCCAATCCAGAAGCCTAAGTGTAGGCTTGCCTGTGAAATCACAATTATCATATTGCGAGTTTGCGACTGAAGGATGCTCCGCGCAAAAGACGCCCAACCTCAAACAAAAAAAATTCAATATCGCTATTCTATTCTGTAACCTTACCATGAACTTATAAAAACGATATTGTTAATAACAGTTTTTTTTTGCAGGTTTCATGATAGCAACACAGTTTTTCTTTACATTGTGTTTGCTGGGAGTGTTGATATCTACAATATTGGTCTTGATGTTCTTCCTATGCTGGGGGCCTGACCAGAGCAGATATGTAATGCTCATCAAAAGTATTGGATTTATTATGTTAGGATCAGGTGAGATGAACTGAATTGCTCAGGATAAAGTCAACTCGAAATAATTCATAGAATGATTTTGATAATAGAAGCTTTTACTCGTTTTATTTCAGGTATTTGTGGAGTAATTGCAGTCATAGTATTTGCTTCTTTAGGAAATGCAGATGGTTGGATGCCAGACCATCCCAACAATTACTTAGGTGAGCATTTACACAACATTGCTTCATGCCTTTTAGTGGTTAGTGACCTTGATTGCTATGCCGGAGGTCGTGGGTTCGATTCCCACCTAGGACAAATGTTTGTGTAATGAGCATAATCATTTGTTCTGTAGCTGGGTGTAATTTATCTATAATATGTTTGTATTTAGAAATATATAAGTATGTTTATCAGTTGTCCAGTACCCATAACACAAGCTCTGCTTAGCTTGGGACAAGACGGCGTTGTGTGATAGTTGTAGAATATTATTATTATTTTTAATATTATTGTTTCAATTTAAGTTTAAAAAGTAAAATAATTTGTGTGATTCAACTTTATACTTATTTATTTCGCAGGCTGGTCATTTGGTTTAGGAGTCGTGGGTTCCATAGCATGCCTGGTGACTGCTGCTCTATTTTTGACTGAGTCCAATATCCAAGAAAAGAAGCGTACCAAGATAAAGGAGTCTCAAGCACGATTTGAATTAGAGTACGAATCAAAGGCATAACATTGATCGCACATCACAATAACATAGAGCTAAGTAGGTGTTAAGTTATAGATCTGACAAACCAGTTCCGTCCAAAAGAATCTGTGCAAATTCCAGTGTTTGACTGAATACATTTTATCATTAGTACACACGTTTGTTATGTATTTATTTTACACGATTTTTATGTAAAATATTGATAAGTATATGTGTTTTTTATCACTTTTTAGGTTATTGTCTAATTTAGTTTTGTAAGTTTACCAAATAATGTGGATAGCAGTATAATATTGATTGGAGTGATTGAAATAAACCGTGTTTTGTGTTGGTCTCAAGATTTGAATGAGTGCCAGATGTTATAATGTAATGGACTACCTCCACTATTTTACGTTGCCGTAAATTTTACGCTTTTAACTCTCGCCCTAAGGGTAAGATTCACAGATCGAACTTTGACTTTGAAGTTCTAAACGCCTGATAACGAATTTAAACATTCATTTCATTCAAAGTAAGGTTCATATTGCTTGAAATGAGTTATCAAAGTAGCGATTTTACCTTTCCACTGTCGATAGTCATATTTATACTGAAAGCTGTAAACTTTGAATATAAAGAAGGAAAGGAAGAAATATAAAGTTAGATAAAAGTGCGACTGTGCATCTTGTCTAAAGTGACATGATACAATTATTTTGTATAAACGTAACTTTAGTTTGTTTTGTCTTCTTAAATAGTGCCTTAAAAAGCCTTGTCTAAGCAGCTTCAATGTTTCTAACTTTAAATTAGTTTGTAATTAAAAAAAAATGTCAAATCGTTTTGTATTAGTGTGTATATTGTGGCCTTAGTCCGTTTTTTTAGCTTACTAAAGTATTATATTTGATTTCGAGTATCTTAAAACACTTGCACAAAGTCCACTGATTAGTGTAAAAAGAAAATTTGGTAACTAATAGGACTAAATGCGTGCCTTTGCAGACCATATATTTTTGCAGTGATTTCGATGGCAGCTTCATTATGAAACAAATATTTTATTACTTGTGCACCTATTCAATATTGTTTTATAGAAAAGACAAGATTTATCAATGTACCTTTTTAAATACCGTCCAATTTGTACTTTGTCCTTTATGTTAAGTAGTCAGTAAGAATAAAATTAGTGTAGGATTTAAGTAATATTTTCTATGTATGAATACCTTAACTGCCTTATAAAAATAAAACGTTTATTTTATTACTTTATTTATTACTGCAAAGGTATGCCTTCTTTTTATCGTCCTCACATTTTGGGAACGATTTTCCAAGAGTGAGTGTCTGGTACATAAATTGAGTAACCAACCCAACAAAGTCAACTACACCAGCATTAACATAACTAAATTGGTTACGTATACCGTCCCGTAACTAACAACACCGCATAAGTAATTTTAATCAATTGTACAGGAGACGAAAAAAACTGCGTTGTTGAGAGGCCAGTCGACTTGCGCGCTTTCACTACTTTTCAAATTACGGCTTCTGACTGGCTGAAATCTATATTATGTGACCAATGGTTAGACATGCAATGAGCTGTACCCCTAGCCAAGTTGATAATCTGCAATCATTAACGCTAGTAGAAAACTTAAGATGTCATCTCAACGCTCAGTCACGTGGTCAGAACAAAAGAAAAGGGGCGTGGTCAACTCGAGTCGTTACACTAAAAGTGGATGGAACACATTCTAATGTTTTTGCAGTAAATGTATCGAGAACGGTAAGCTTCACTGGGGTAGAATAGTAAATTTTTTAATAAAATTCTCAGCTCTGTTTTATCGAGATAGCATTTCAGTGATTCTATACTTATTGTTCAGTTGTGTACACTTAAAGATACTAAACTACACAAATACATCACAATATTATAGAACTCAATTTGTGAATAATTGAAACAGCCACTGAACACTTAAAGAAATCCTGCCAAAAACTCCTTTTGGAAGATTTTTTGCATTGAATAAACATTGTTTTTAGACGAAACCAGTAATGTCGTTCTCTAAAAGAACGTAACCGACAAATGTCATTAGTGTCACATTTTGTTAGCAGGAGTTAATAGCTTGTTTTCCTTTAACTTATTATTGTAAACTTGCTCTCCAAAGTGTTGTGTGAAAGATAATTCGAAATTTGGGATTAGATACATCCGACAATATGACGGCCGCCGATAATGAGTATCCGAAGGCTTCAAGTAAGTAATTTAATTTGGGCACGCCCTTAATTTTGAATCAGTACGTTGATTGATGTTTATGATTTATTCCAATAATAATAGAAGACTTTCATGCAAGGATAATAGAGAGAAGGTTCTAAAATAATTCTTGGTGCTTAAACTTATTTACAGATGCAACTCTTATTGGAGCCAGTTTGACGTACATTGCTGGCCTCTTTCTCCTGCTATCGTTTGCCGGCCCGTACTGGATTGAGTCGTATCCAGAAATGTTTTCAAGCTTCAAACACATGGGCTTGTGGGAATATTGTTTTGACCGCTTTCGATTCCCTGCCTATCAATTTGATAAATTGTTCCATGGGTGTCATTACATCTTCAGTCAGGTAAAAAAGAGTTGACTAGGTATTTTTATAAGTTTAATGAAATAAATTATTTTTTATAAAAAATATTTAGAAACATGAATCCACTCTTTCTGATAGGAATATAGTAAGATTTATACCATTTTCTTGTTCTAGGAGTTCTATATGATCCGAGAATGGTTGCTGCCAGGATGGTTGATGGCAGTGCAGTCATTTGTAACGATGGCTTTGATTTTGTCATTTACATCCCAAGTGTTGCTGGCTTGTGTCATAGTGCGCTGGCCGCTGCGCACTGTGTTGCGATATGAATGGATCTTTGTCACTTGTGCTTTTATAATGGTGGCTGTCTCAAGTAAGTTGAACAATTATGATTTAAATAATGTTTGTGACATGTTATATCTCTAATATATAAAATTGTCTTGTCACAGTTTTACTAACATAACATCTTCTCCAAAACAGCTTGACTGATTCTCGTGAAATTTTATGTGTATATTCAGTAAGTCTGAGAATAAGATGTAAACTATTACCCTCCCATCCCCATGCCCCATTTTTTTCTAATAATTGTTTGGCAGATATGTTTACTGAGTCAGCTAGTAGTGATTGATATTAAAAAGATTATAAAAAATGACATATAAATCTCTTTGTACTTTGCTTGCAGGTGTGTTTCTATTTTTGGCAGTAGCTATATTTGGTGGGAACTGTTATCGTCGTGATTGGCTGTTATATCCTTCATTTAATGTACTGTCATGGTCTTATGCCTTTGCTGTGGTTGCCTTCTTATTGTTTGGTAAGTGTAGCAATTTCAGGGATAGTCAGTCGTTTAGATTGTCACTAAGCATTAACATAGAATATATCACAATAGATCTTTTAGGTCGCAGTGACTACATCTCCTACACTACGGGAGATGCATAGCCCCTTATCTTTAAAATAAATAATAAATAACATAGAATAGTTTTTTTTTCAATCTTATTGATTATCTAAATGGTGGCAATCCCTTAGGACCGTAACAATCACAATTTAAACCTTTCTAATACTGTAATTAGATACTCAATAGAAAGACAATGAGAGAGGAAACACCGGTGTAAGCTTGGGGTGTAATTAATTAAATAAACTGTTCAATCTATATGTCTATGTTGAATATGTTTCCAATCACACTGTGTTAAAGATGGAACCAATAATTGAAAGATATTGTTGAAATATCAGCCGAACTCCGTATATTCATAAACAGTAGGTTCAGAATGCCTTGGTTTTTTCATTTGCTATGATTTATACCAAACAAATATGATCTAGGTGCAACATATGAAGATGTTGGTGCTGTGGGGTTAGACTGCTTTGCACATTGGCTTATATTATCTCTAGATATTTTCTGGTTCTCCCCATTCCATGCATTATTTAGATGTTGCCTCTGACACAATATTAATGTGAGGCATAACATGCAAGAAAAAACTAAAACATGTGCCAAAATTTCGTATTTTTCCAGCACCATAGGAGTAGCACAGGGTTTCCAGGTTTGCAAACTTGGGTGTTAACTACTCTCAAGGGGCCTAACTATATATAAAAATTTCGTAGTTACATGCGCGTTTGCGATGTTTGTGCTTTTTTTTGTTGATATTGACTGGACTATTATAAAAATACCAGTCATTAATTTGATTGGCTGACTCTAGAGTGATAAAATTTTATGTTTCTGTACAGGGGCTGCAGCAATTCTGTTATATTTGGAATCCCGTAAGCTTTACGAACTCCGCTTGGAAGCTAAGAACCTAGTTGCTCAAATGCAGCATAGCCAGCCGGAGCATGCACTGCACCAGTTGCGCGATCAGCTGCAGCAGCAACGTCAGTTGGGTTATATGTAAAATATAGCCTAATGCCTGTTGGGCTGTATGTAAAATATAGCCCTTTGTCAGTTAGGTTATTTAAGATATAGCCTAGTCCAATAATGATTATTTTAATGTACTTTAAACACTTAACTCCAGATTTAACACATAGCCTAGAGCTTTTTTCGCAATTCTACAAATAGTTGATTTTATAATGAATTCAAGCACGATCGATGTTGTATTTTGTCTTGCTCTATTCAAATCGCATTTGGCGATAAAGAGCACAATGTAGTTTTTTATCCTGCACTTAATTCCACAGTGTAAAATAAAATTATGTTAATTGAATCTCATAAAAAAATAGTTTCGTTTTGATGTTTGTTCTTGTTCAATAGTTTTAGTAGATTTGTGTATTCTGATGTGTTTAGGCTACTTGGTACCATTCCAAATGTTTGCATGTACTTATTGATTATACATTTGATATGTCAGTATAAATATGTAACAGGCAGCTCCATGATTTCTGCGTTCTATTTCAAATATTACAATGATTCTTACAATAGTTATATATTATATAAGTACTTACTTTAGTACTCAAATACTAAAATGTAATAGATTTTTAGCTTTAACGTAATATTTGACAGCTAATCGGCTAATTGTTTTCGTCCTCTATTTTATTTTGTGACTGAATACGGTATTATTTCTGTTTAGTATCGTCGAAAAATATTATTTACTTAATTTAGTATTTAAAAAATAAATTAAGTGCACTTCTAAATGAAATGAACAAAAGTGACAAGTTTATACATCTTCATATTTTTTTTATGCATTAATTTTATACTTTTTATAATTCTAGAATTAGTTTGTATATGTTGTAAGTTACATTAATCATAATTGTGTTTATTTTAGCAAAAGGCATTTTATTAAGACTTACTTTATATAATAATATTCATTTGACAAATTACTTTGGACAATTAAATACTTGTACCTAATGAAGTACCCAAGTGCCTTGAAGAAAGTAATCTTTTGTTAACAATATATTTGAATATTATTGTTAAATATAATATATCCGTCCGAAT
This sequence comes from Mythimna lalbum, assembly GCA_949319445.1. Taxonomy (NCBI): domain Eukaryota; kingdom Metazoa; phylum Arthropoda; class Insecta; order Lepidoptera; family Noctuidae; genus Mythimna; species Mythimna lalbum. The sequence goes on along the minus strand of OX439346.1, from coordinate 13,253,509 downwards.
AATAATCTCATAAAAAAGCCATTCCAAGGATGAGCACTGATTGTACTGATAATTTTAAATATAATTATATATTTTAGTGATAAAATGTTGTTTTATCTTTCCTTTAATTTATGGTTATGATACACTACTGGATACTGGTAAACGATGATGTGAACACACACTAAAGGTGTGCCCAGACCGAAAGAATGTGCCGCTTGCAAAATGCGCGCGTGCATTTCATGTTCGTACGAAGCCCCTGCGCCGCCCGCGCGCCGTCGCGCTCATTTCGCAAGCGGCTCGCGAGCGGCGCATTCGCCAGATCTGGACACACACCTTTACATAGGTAAAAGGCACCTATAGAGAATTCTCTTGGTTATTTATGTGTGTAGCTAACTAGTAATTGAGAAAAACATCGGTAGTAATTAATACTCTGGGAAATTCTCCTGGAATCTACTTAGGATGTTTATACTGGTAGATAAGCTCTCAAGTTTTCCGCGCGCCGATTGATTGAGAGTTGCTTGCGGACGGCGAGCAGTGGGTAGCTTGCCGTCCGGTAAAGCCATGCCTGGATGGCGTGCGTAGTGTTCCACGCGCGCCTCAAAGTTATGTCGGCAAGATTTTCGTTGTCCGTCGGGGCTAAAGCTTTCCAGGTCTGAGGAATTGTTCAAAAGACAACTGAAGGAACGCAGATGTAATATACCTAGTCAGTAAAAGTCTGACATTCCCTCTCGCGCTACCCACAGCTTGAGGGTTTATTTGATGGTTTCCCAACTCAATAAAAGATTGCCTGAGTTTTTGTAGGTACCCACTTAACCTTCCTACCACTTGCGCCATCATTGATTAGAAAAAATGTTCGATGACAGTCTGTTCGCTTTTTTAGAAAAATCCGTCAACTTACCAGGTTTTTTAAGACGCTGACAAACTTCTAAAACGTAGTCAATTGTAGATTGAGGAACGTTACCATCCAGGACGACTAATGGAGCTTCTTCGAGGACTTGCATGTGCTTATTTACCTGTGAATAATAAAAATGTTGATAAAAGAGAGTGTCACTCACAACTACATCAAAATGGGTAAATTAAAGGCTTTGTTTGATGTGGCGGCCGATGCCGTGACGCTCCGTGTCTGACGAATGGCCTCAAGTGTCAGTTGTTAATAATTATAGCCTTGAAGCTTGCTTTAGTCGTAGCACGTAGTCTATCAAGTTTTGTGTGACTATAGACAGAGGCATTGGGTGGACTAGGGCGAAGGCGCATCAGGGTCAGCGCAGGCAGAGAGAAGCGCCGCGGACAGGATTTTACTCGTATTAAGGCACTCGAAAATTACCTTTACAATTATTGAAATAAAGTGCAACTGACAAAAATGCTTGCTCGTCCTCGAAGATACGTGGGAAGTACCGCGCGGGCTGGCGCGCATTTTATTTCAATAATTATAAAATTAATTTTCGAGTGGCTTAATAAAATCCTCTCCACTGCGCTCGTCTCTGTCTGCGCTGACCCTCAGCGAGGCTTTTTTCTTTCATAAATTCGAAAACGAGACAACGACTGTTGCAACCCAGTAGGTATTCGGTCACATCATCGCTTACCATCATGTGAAATAGTGGCCTTTCAATTATGAAAAAAAGCCTCGTTCTCAAAGAGTCTTCGCTTTTGCGAGGCCCCTTTGATTATGACTACTGACTATAGGCCCCGCAACTATCAGCTTTACACACCCAGAAAAACGATTTTACGTTTTATGATGCAATGTCGTGTCGCAAGCGTTATCAATCGTGTCCTCAGTTTTGGGTTTATGTTCCATCATAAAATAATGTGTTCATGAGTTAAATGTTGCTAGGTGGAGTTTCCACGCAGTAAAGTAGTAGGTAGGTATCTACCTTAGTTCCCTTGTCGGTGTCCTAATTCCTCCCTATCTAAAAGTGTTCTGATGAGAAGCAATGGTGTTGGTGGTGGTCTAGGTGATTAACAGTTCAGGGCCAAAAAAAAAACTGGTGCCTCTTTTTTAAATGGAAAATCATCAAATAGCCTCTCCTGCTATAGGTGAAGCAGATAGAAGTATCAGATTTTAACAAACTAAAACGAGTTGCCCTGATTAAAGTAGTACCTATATTATTAAGATTTTGAGGGGGGAGAATTTCACAATAGCTAAATAAGAGGTTTGCTAATGAGGTTTTTGGGGTGTCACGACCTTTTGGGCCCCGGGTTACTACCCCTCTTTGCCCTTCGGTAGCTACACCAGTAATGAGAAGATTTATTGCGATGAGTTATTAACAAAGCTATTTTGTATCGCCTTAGATGTTGTTCACATCACACAATACCCTAACTTTCTTTACGTAAACCTAGGTATCTACCATACAATTAACTACCTTCAAGACGTGCATGATTTTATATTAAATAGCTACGTACTAGATCAATAGAGACGTGGTTGTGCAGAGCCATATCGCCCAGTCCGAGGAGACATTCACCTCGGGAATCCATCACTGCGGCATACGACGGTGTACGAGCATTCTTTACTATACAATCTGTAAACAAAAAAAATGGTCAAGTTTTATAATGTTAAAAAATAATAATATAAAGTCTGCAAAGTGCAAAGACTTAAATTAAAAATTATCTCGTGGAATAGCGTAGTACGCCTGACTGTCTCAGTGGTTTTAACCATGACATTTCAATCAACCATGACATTTCAAATTAAAGTGTTCTCGTATCATGGCGTAGTAATGTCTTATGTTATGCTACTACTGTCTCAGTGGTACCTACTGGTCATGAGATTTCAGATAAAGTAGTCTCGTAGCATGGCATAGCAACGGCCTACGCAGTTGTTACAACTGTCTATGTGATACGTACGTACTAAATAAAACTGCGCTCGTAGCATGCGTGCACTTCGCCGTAGCAACGAGCTACGAAATGCTACACTATCTCGGTGGTACATAATGTAACTTTAAATAAAAGTGCTTTCTAGCATGCGTAGCAATTGCCTACGAAACGTTACACTATCTCGGTGGTACCTACAAAATATAGTGTCACTTCAAATAAGAGTGCTTGACCATAACATTTTTAATGAGTGTGTATGCACCGTAGTAGCAACGACAGCTAGAAATGAATGTCATGGTAGGAATGAAAAGGAGAGGCACCATTTTTTTTTCTTTTTTTTTTAATAAAAATAGTGTGCCTCACGACTCCACTAAAATAGTTCAATAGAAAGTGCTCTCGTAGCATGACGTAGCAGCAGCTACGCAGTGCTACGACAGTCTCGCTCGGTGGAACTGAACTGGCAACGATATTGCAAATGAAACTGAACTACTCCAAACTCGTCATGGCTAAGAGTGGGCTGTAGTTACGCAAATGCTACGAATTTTCAGCCTCCCTCTGCCTATGCCCGTGGATTTTAAAAGTTTGTGGATAAATGAAAATATCTGAACGTTACTCGTACTACATTATTTTTTGAAAAATATTGTAGTAACATAATTTTTTGAAAAATATTGTAGTAACATAATTTTTTGAAAAATATTGTAGTAACATAATTTTTCTTGATGTGGAATGCCATCATATGACTTCTCCCGCTTTAGAGCAGAGTAAGAGGGTGGGTCAGACTTTTACTAACTAAACCCCACCCGTGTTCTTCACTCGCCCTTTGAGTTTCAGGGCAACGGTAACTCTTGCAAAAATGCCGCTGCCCTAAATTTTGGTACGCATGGTATCAAATGATACCTAAGTGAAGAACATCTCTAAAGTTTTGTAAGTTGATTTGAATGCTATGATTGTATACCGGGTAGTATCAGGCCCGGTGCTATGCTCTCCAAGTAGTCTCCATCAGCGTCGTCCCCCACAGCGGTGAGGAGTTTGGTGCGTCCTCCACGCAGCCTCCACAGAGCTTCAGCCATATTGCGGCCCACGCCGCCGGCGCACTGCTCCGTGCCACACGCGTGCGTGCTGCCGTCTAACTGAAACGGAATTATACATTAACTCTTCAATCGTGATAATTAGAGATACAATAGAAAGATCATGGGTGCGCGAATTCGCATTCCCGGCGTTCGCTCGGGGTTTAATGAATTAATGCTCATTGTGTATAATGAGTTTATCTGGGACATCATTCTTAACGGTGAAGGAAAACATCTTAAAGGAAACGTGAGTTGATATGCCTTTTTCGAATGACTTTTAAGTACTACAGTGTTTAGAAATATGTTTGTCTATAAAGTCAAACGACTTGGGTAATTATTAGGGCAAAATGAAATCTGATGTAGTCAACACTGGTTCAATAATAAAGGTTGATTATGAGATCTAGAAGAACCTTATAAAAAAAAAATATACAAAATTTCCAAGTCGTTTGACATTTTAGACAGACTACTCGTATACCTATGTTTATCAGTTGTCTAGTACTCATAGCGCAAGCTCTGCCTAGTTTGGGACTAGATGGCTTTGTGTGAAAGTTATGGAATATTATAATCTTCGCCAGCTCTTACACTGCTATTTAGTATGGTATACCTTCAGTGGGGTAGACTGCTCGAACAGCTTAGTAACGAACAGTATTTCCTATCAGTGAAACAATATTATTGAGCGGGCATTAATCTCGAACCTGCAGCGAATAGCCAAGCGGCCAGCTTCTGTGCTAAGCAAAGCTGTTATTGTGGATGGAAGATATTTCCGAGCATAGAAGTAGATACGTACGAACGTATCTCTACAAGTTGGTCCGGTTTATCAAAGTCCAGAATAATATTAATATATGGAATAATCTATATATATAAAATGAGCCCCGTTTTCCGTTGTCACGACTTGGCATGAAAACGGCTTGACCGATTTGGCTGATTTTTTATTTGTTGTGATTGTTATTGTGAGGAGAAGGTTCTTATGGAAAAAAAAATTAGGGTAGTGTAGGGTAGAGTAGGGTAGAGTAGGGTAGAGTGGGGTAGAGTAGGGTAGAGTAGGGTAGAGTAGGGTAGAGTAGGGTAGAGTAGGGTAGAGTAGGGTAGAGTAGGGTAGAGTAGGGTAGAGTAGGGTAGAGTAGGGTAGAGTAAGGTAGAGTAAGGTAGAGTAGGGTAGAGTAGGGTAGAGTAGGGTAGAGTAGGGTAGGGTAGGGTAGAGTAGGGTAGGGTAGGGTAGGGTAGAGTAGGGTAGAGTAGTAGGGTAGAGTAGGGTAGAGTAGGGTAGAGTAGGGTAGAGTAGGGTAGCGTAGGGTAGAGTAGGGTAGAGTAGGGTAGAGTTGGGTATAGTAGGGTGGAGTAGGGAAGAACGGGAGCGAAGCCGCGCGGGCAAAGCTAGTATATTATGTAATTTCTATCAAAATATTTTATAGGGTTATAAAATTCAAGAAGTGAGTTCATGGTTCCTTTTGATAATCCTATGGAGAAGAAATAGCAAGAAATTTCACAGTTTTTTTTTAAAATGGTTGATTTTTTAAATTGGTATTATCCTCGCTAATTACAAAAACTGCTTTTAGGAACATGCTCTTAATTGCGCATGCGGTTTACGAATAATGACGCTTGTCTTAATTAATTTTCGTCTGTGTATTACAAATATTTAAAAAAAAATTGAACTTAAAATCCAAGACTACCAAGATATAAACTAAAGGTAGAGTCAGTTTATCAATTTTTTTTGTTAATTATAAGGGATGCGCGAATACATTTTTTTATAAATTGCCCTCTTTTGCAATATGAAAATTGAGTTTACATCAGGTGCGGACCACGTCAACAAAATTTCAGTGTAGAAAAAAATAAAGTAAACCTAGCTAAAATCTAGCTACATCAGATATTTTAATTATTTTTCTTACTACCTGAACTTAATCAACCTGTTAGAGGTCTATAATATGAGACCTCCACTGCAAATTTAAATTAATGCTAATAAATATAGATTTCGCAAAAAAAAAAGGTTTTTGCAAATATTGCTCACAGGTCAATTTGAGGGATATTTTATAGTGAAAACTAGTTGCGACTCTTTGCCAAAAACAACCAAACTTTCGTCGACATGCAAGATATACGTGACGTACCTATATTTTCCATCTATTAAGCAGTAACTAGTTAGCTAATTTAAGTGGGCAAGTGCGAGACGGACTCGCGCGCAGTCTCGAAGATTTTTCCGAATCGAATCGTGACCTAATTATAAATTCACAGTTTTCAGTTTTATTCCTATATCTGTGCTATAAAACCTTGCTTAATGCCAAATTGCAGGATTCTTGGTTACCGGGAAGTACCCTTTGAATTTTGATTCCATTGAGAGTATCAAAATATATCTACGTTTTTTACGACATAAACGGCAATATCTTTTTTTTTTCGTTAACTTAGAAGTTTGATTTTTTCACAGCTTCAAGGAACCACTAACCTGAGTAAATTGTTTTAGTTTCAACTCGATATCTCCACGTGTTCCAGATATAAAGGGTCTTGACCGACAGACAGATAGACGAACAACAAAGTGATCCTATAAGGGTTCCGTTTCCTCCTTTTGAGGGACGGAACCCTAAAAATAACGTAACATCAAGCCATAACATAAACGCGGACGGCGAGCCATGGGTAGCTCGTTGTCCGATCGTCCGGTAATGGACTGAGTCTAAGACGTCGACGGCGCGCACTGTTCCCGCGCGCCTCAAGGAGTTGTCAGCAGCAGGAGGTGCCCAGCTGAGTCGAAGCCTACTGGGGACAGGGTTGTCGGAAGGGTAACTCGTGCCCTGGTATGAAGTCTAGAAGGAACGGCGCGGGGTTTTTAGTCAGTAAGAGTCTGACACTATCTCCCGCTCCACCCAAGAGCGGGTTTTGTCAAAGATGATTTTCCCCGTCGACAAAAAAAAAGCCATATCATAAACATTATCTGGCATTTCGGTGGAGAGTTGTGCTGAAGAAAGCAAGGGCATCCAAAAGCACGTTCGTATCATCAAAACCTTGACAAAAATCTGGATGAGGGAAGCACAGAGCCAGAAAGTATTTCTGAAAGAAAAATAGGTTTACACCCAGCAGGGTGATTTCAGGCTGACATAATGGCGCCAGACGGATAATGACGCCAGCTTTCATCGAAGGGTTTGGCTGAGGTGTGTGTAGTATACCCTCAATTTTGCCAAAAATATTAGGAATTTTCCTTAGGGCGTTAAACTCGTAAAAATAAAAGCATGCATCAAGCTGATACGCTCTACGAGTCAAAAGGAAAAATATTCCATAATTTCAACGTACAAAATGCAGCCTACCTATTCCCGCTTACATTATTCTGTTGCGATATGTATGCTTCAGTATAGTAAGCTCACATAGCTCTGTAACCAAAAGGAAGTGCTTTATTGCATGTGAATTTTAATTATAAGGCAGTTCATGACGGGACCGCATGGTGAATGACGTGGCTAGTTGTAACGGGCTAGTGATGGGGTAGGTTGTGCCATTTTGTGGATTACAAAATAAGTTAGAATTGCAGAAGTTTTTTTTGTAATTTTTTTATTTTTATTGTTGATAGGTTCGCGCTAGACCGCTATCTCACCTGCTGGGAAGAGATGATGCGGTCGACGATAGAGCGAGCTTATCTAGAAGTACCCTATTCACTCTTGACTTAAAGATTCCCGGGTTGTAACTATCAGGAATCACAGATTCTGGCAAGGAATTCCACTGAACGCATAATGAATGTGTTCCCGTTTTGTAGTAGCGCATCGCCCGCCGTACGCCTGGTGGTCCAATGATGGAACGGGCTTGGCGGAATTAGGAATTTAAGTTTTACAGGATTACGACAGAAAGAATCCTGTAACAAAACAGAACTGTGTGGCTTCTACAGGCTAATCAGTCGAGTGGATCATCTGTTTAGTTAAAAAGCAAAGTCTTGATTTACTCACTCATTAACGCTTAGCTGAAACCCTTAGACTTGGAGCATCCTTGTATGATGTGTACAAAGGATCAATTGAAATTTAACCCCTAAGAAGATGAAATTGGGTTCTTTTGTATAGAGAGACTTATTAACGATAATGATTTTCAAAAAGTTCAAAATGTACGGGATTGAAAGCTACCGAAAAACGCTACCGAAATGGTCACGCCACGCGGTCAATCTCAAGTATTTTGGCAGTCGAAAATTTTATTAGTTACACTAATATTACAAAGAGGTTAAGATTTTTTTTTTTTGGTGATCTCTGAAAGTACTAGTCCAATTGTAAAAATTTTTTCACCGATAGAAAGCTGCTTTATTCCTGAGTTTCATAGGCTATTTTACGTAAGCAGGCTAATCTGTTAGGCAAAAGCTAGTCGGAATTATATTGTCATTTTATCAATAGCCCCTCGGCACGTCACTATGGCGATGCATGTCGGCGTGTACCAGGTGCGACGGCCGGTCGTCCGGTCGACCGGTCAGTGGGCTGCACTGGCAGCGCATGCCGTTGACCGCACTGATGCTATCAGCGACCAGCCGACCACCACCACACCGCCGCCCGCAGTACGCCACTGCATTATGCGATCCATTTGTTTTTCCGCACAGATTTATGCTACGCTAATGTTTTTACATTCGAATTTATTCAATTATATTTGTTCCTGCGGAATTTTCAGTCTTCCGTGTCTCATATATTTTCTTGACTTACGTTGTTTCGTGTGAACGGTGAGGCAAATGGTTTTGAATATTTTTTCGTAGTGATTCAGGTGGATGGATGCCAGAGCCGGTTGATTGCTTAGATTTATGCGGGGTCTACTTTGATGTAATTAATATCAAACAACAAAAAAAAAAACGATTTCTAGCCTAGAAATCGTGAACAAATATTAGATTACTTATTTCTGATAATTTGCCTTGCATGTAATGTGCTATGTGTTGGTCGACAGAATACTGAGAAATATATTAATTCGAAAAAATGTCGCCTGCGTTTATTATTAAATTCAAATTCAAATTCAAAATCATTTATTTCAAATAGACCAAATGTAGGCACTTTTGAATAGTCAAATGTCAGTCAGTCCAAGAAAAGTGAAGCTAAATTGCACGTTCCAAAGCGTAGATCTCTATGGAGAAGAACGTGCAAGAAACTCCATGGACACTCTTTTAAATCATATTATGTGTTACATATAATGTTTGGTTACAATATTTCATGTTGCTTCTATTATGTGAGCACAATGTAGATAATAAAATAAAAATAAAAAATATATTAAAAGATAAAAACTGAATTAAGCTACTGGCAGTTAAGAGATGACCAGTCTCAACTGACGGCACCCGTTCACGAGCATGACGCGTGCATCAGCCCCACTCAGCTCAACCATTTTCAAGGGAACCGAATGACCCAATACACGCGCCACCAGCAGCGAGACATTTAAGTGAGCATGACAAACTCCTAACTGCCATGCTCGTAATGTCAAAAACAAAAAGAATAAAAGTCGTAACCCAATAAAAAATGCTTCATGGTACCTCACATTCACAAATAGGAAAAACAAAAGTGCTTCTACATTAAACAATGCTATGGTTTTCAAAAACAAAAGTAATAAATGATCACAAGTTTAAACTATATTTTCAAATTACAAAAAAATAAAAATAATTATAGTTTCCAAGCTAAACAATACACCCTAGTGTGGTAGTGGAGCTGGACCAGCATTGAGCCAAGCATTTTTATCTTGTATATAATCCTCCAACTTATAATATGCCTGCCTGCATAGTGTGCGTTTAATACAAGATTTAAATTTTGTTTCATTGAGTTCTAAAATTTGGGGAGGTATTTTATTATAGCATTTTAAACAGTACCCCATGAAAGAAGAGGCCACTTTTGCCAATCTGAAGCCTGGTTGAACTAACTGGTCCCTATGTCTTGTAACATAGTTATGTCTATCGCCTCTTTTGCTAAAGAGATGCAGATTTTTTCTAACGTACATGATGTTTTCATAGATATATTGACAAGGCACCGTCATGATGTTAATATCCTTAAACAGCTGTCTTAGAGAATCGCACCGGCGGAGATTGTAAATAGCTCTGATGGCTCTTTTCTGTAGTATAAAGATTGAGTCAATGTCTGCAGCCCGTCCCCATAGTAAGATACCGTATGACATGATACTATGAAAATAACTAAAATAGACTAGTCTAGCGGTATCAACATCCGTAAATTGGCGGATTTTTCTAACAGCAAATGCAGCCGAGCTAAGCCGTCCTGCAAGAGATGTTAAATGAGGACCCCATTGTAGCCTTGAGTCAAGCGTAATCCCCAAGAAAACCGTTTTTTCGACAAATTCTAATTTCTCATGGTTCAATACAATGTCACAATAACTACTTTTGACGTTCGGTAAGGAAAATCTTATACATTTCGTTTTTTTGCCATTAAGAACTAGATTATTAGCAGTGAACCAGTTTTGGACCTGCAGTAAGGCGTTATTTTCATCGTCAAGATTATTAGTCCTTCTATTTATCTTAAATATCAGAGAAGTGTCGTCGGCAAACAACACCATATCAAGTTTATTTTGCAACAAATATGGTAAATCATTAATATAAATTATTATTATGGGCAGAACAAAATAGTATCTATATATTTGTGTTACAGTAAGGCCGCGTTCCTACTTTGTCGTGACGATAGATAATCGTGTAGATTTTAATGTCATGGCTTATATATTTAACTAGAGGCGTTCACATATAATTCGGCACGATTAACTATCGTCGACGACTACTATTGCGGTGACAACAGATTGTCATGACAGTGGAAACGGCTAGCCCGTTAGTCGTAAAACGATAAAAATATGTAAAACTAAACCGTGGCGGTACTTATAACAATCAAATCAAATCAAATCATCTTTATTGTGGATCACAGGTAATTGTACATTATGGTGTTAATGATATATTTACGAACAGCTATGTCCTATCCTGAGGGCGTACAATACAGTATTTATATCTATACTAAATTAACATGCATGTCAACAATAATCATATTAAATTGCAAAATTATTACATATCTTCACATATTTGATGGAATAACAAATTTCAATAGACAAAAAGTTTTATTTTAGTTGTATGGACTCTCTCCATCGTTATGTTTTCCAGAGTTCATCATGTATCTATACAAAACGCATCATGGCCCAGGCAAATTGTATTTTAATAGTGATTTATCAGCAAAGAAGTCCTTTATAGAATAATAACATTTATTTACTCATGTAGTTTCTTTTTGAATAGTTTTATTTCAGTAATTGCTCTTATAGGCCTTGGAATGTTATTGTAAGTACGCGGAGCAGAGCAGAAAATGCTTTTGTGCAGGAAATGCGTCTTACTAGGAACTATATCTAGCTTGTCCTGATGGCGTATACGCGTTCGATATTTAAATAGATCGCTGTTATTTTTAACAAAAACTGCGACCTCAAAAACATACAGACACGGTAATGTTAATACATTAATTTTTTTAAAGAATGGTTCACAGGATTCTTTTCTCTGAAGGTTAAAAATTGCCCTGATACACCGTTTCTGTGCAATGAACGCGCGTTCTTTATCAACACTATTGCCCCAAAATATCAAGCCGTATCTAAGGTTGGAGCTGGTGTAACCATGGTATGCTGTTATTAGAGTTGGTAAATTAGAAATTCGCCTTAACTAAGGTAATCGTTGCGACTATCTGTCGATGCCACGACAAAAAGTAGTTGTAGTCGTCCGACGATAAATTAATCGTTACGACTTAGTGGGAACGCGGTCTTAGAGAACTTACTTAGTAAAGGTACTAATTAGACTAAGACTAGACTTCAGCCAGTGTAGTCTGAGTTGAGTATTTAGAGTTAGGAACAAGTCAAACTCTACTTTGATGCCAAAGTTTGACGGAGTCTCAACCTAAATAGACTTGGCAACTATAAATTCTTAATTCAGAAATCGTGGGTAAGTCCCTTACATCATGTAAGTAATAAATGGAGCTATGTAAATCACAATTATATTGATAAACACACAAGCACCGCCCACATTGTACAAGCTTCAAATTACTCATGGATGAAAGCAATAAATTGATGAGCTCAGTGACGTCAATGTCCATGTTCATACATTGATTAATGAGTTCAAGTTAAGGGTTTATTTCTATTAGCGGGTTGACTACATAAGTCTATAGACTAACCTGACAAAATGTTATAGGAGTCAGATACAAAAAGGGCTACGGACGTCATTACGTGAATGTGTTGTTAAATAATAATCATATTCCACAACTATCACACAACGCCGTCTAGTCCCAAGCTAAGCAGAGCTTGTGTTATGGGTACTAGACAACTGATAAACATACTTATATATTTCTAAATACGTACATATTATGGATAAATTACACCTAGACACAGAACAAATGATTATGCTCATCACACAAACATTTGTCCTGGGTAAGAATCGAACCCACGACCTCCGGCATAGCAGTCAGAGTCACTAACCACTAGACCAACAGGCCAGTCAAATGTTGGGGGACAATGGGCAACCGTCTCAATTTCTTTGGTTGCGGGCCGGGCCGCTAGTTTATTATAAAACGTTGCTCGTATTAGGAATTATTTCTGTACCGCGGGAGCGTTCACAAACATGTAAGGTGTCATAAAAAGTCGTGAGAATCGAACCCGCGACACGCAGTGCGCTGTTGCACGGCAGTCAATCGCTTAACGCAGTGGCTGCAATTGACAACCGCGTCGACCAATCTCTTTATTGTCTCCTACTTCTGTGCAAAGGCATTACTTCATTCCTTCCATCTTTCGCGAGCCCGCATGTCCTTCTTCTAAACCATGAAGCTAGTGGTGGAACAAACTGGATAGATTTCCCCAAAAGGAAGTAGGAGTAAAGTTTAAGCTGGTACCTTATTTTGGTCAAGTTATAAATACTTACGGCTAATTAGCGTTATCGACATTATATGAACGTTAACGATGGCATCAACAGTTTATAATATATTCCGGCAGGACCCGGTCATTATTAACATATTGTTTAAAATGTTTTCAAAACATTGTGATCGTTCTGGTAATGAATTAGCTTATAGTTTAATTTATGAAACTGTATTTACAGCTTTTTAGTAAATACCTACCTACATGAAGCTGCTATTTTCTTTTGCGAAAAGAGTAGTTAAATGTTACGGCAAAAAAAATGTTTGTTTTAGGCACTGCCTATCCACTTGGATCATTAACAAAGCACGGACAACAAACTGCAAAAAATGCAATTAGGTTTTACCCGAACAGGGAACTGAAGGCCCGATAAACGAGTTCTTGCTAAGCCGAGCTTACGGTCACTTAAGCCACAGAGATAGCAGCGGCATTCATAATTATTGTGTCAATCCTTTGTTAACCCCGGGGTTTTCTATACATCCATTAATTTCCAATCAAATAGGTACATTCACATCTACAATAGTGCCTCGTGTGGCCGATAGTAGAGATTTTTAACGTATAATTCTCATTCTCAGGGCTTCAACGGGTCGATCGGACTATCTAATCTTACTAATAGAATCTGTTCAATGGTTAGAAAAACCAGTCTTGTACATTTAATCATAAAATAGATATATATTTAATTTACGTTAGTGCCTATTTATAAAAATGGCAAGGATTTTATTTGAAAGTTAAGAACGAAATAAGCGACTGAATCGATTAAGAAATTATGCCCGAATAAAATATGAATAAACCCTTGATGAAGTGATGTCAAAGCGTTCATTTAGTTGGACAGCCACGCCTCCCGCTTGCCACGTTATGATTACACTCTGGGCGCACTTTATTATTCCCACAAAAAGATGAAGGGAAAATAAACGCGTCGTTACTCGAGAGTTTGTCGAGGAGCGAGAAGTGGCTGGAAACGTATTGAAGAATATCTGTATTTTTGCAATAATCTGTTAAATTTTTATAAACGATTTTGTAATGTGGGAGGGCGCTGGGAAGGCGGCGGTATCGAGCGTGGGCGCGCCGCCCTAGCGGGACAGAAGCCCTACAGTCGAGTCCGCGGAGAGGCCGAGCGCGCACGCCCGCACCCAGCCGCACCGCGCACGCCGCACACGAGCGACACACGAGCGCCGCGCCGGCACACCGCCTCAGCTGCACGTCGCACGTGTATGCACCGCCACACCGAGACCGCGACGCGTGCTCGTACATACAAACCGTGTTGAATAAACGTCACGTGTAACCTTCGTTTTCTATAATAATAATTGGCTCTTCGAAAAAGATTCAAAATTAATAGTGTGACGTTAAATAACATGATACGTGTCAGAAAAACAGTGTTTATCGTATAAATTGGGCGGCGGCGGAGAAACGTCTACGTCATGCTACGAGGTAACTAACATTAGATACAATAATTTATTGTAGCGTTTTGTTAATTTTTTTCAATATGTTTCAGTTGACAAAACGTAGGGAATTACTACCTTGTTAATCTTCCGTGGGCGTTAATGCGACTAATATCTTAATTGTATTAGGTTTTATTTGGGTATCTGCTAATATATTTTAGCGAGAATAGTTTTGCTTTAGAAACTATTAATCAGTTAAAATAGACAAACCGAAGTAACAGTATTTATTTTAATGCAAACAAGAAAGCATTAAAGAACATGAAGGTTCAAGTAATTGATTTAAAATGGATAACAATTGCTACGCGTGTCACGACTAGGCGTAGGTAATCGTCATGAATTTTACACAAGAAAATAATGTTTTACCGGCAACGCCTTATAATAGAAGTTATTACAGTCAAAGTATCAGTTAATGATACTCTTTACTGGCTGATGATAGGCTTCTATGGAAATATACTTAATTGTATTGACGATCTTGACAGCTATGGGAAACACAGTATTGTATTGAGAAGTGGGGCGTAATAATACTTGAATATACCCCGAGGACAGGCCCCAGAATAAGGATCAAAGTAAAAGGATTCCAGTTCCCCGTCTGGGCCTATTCGAATGGTTACATTTAGAAGCATTTAAACATTTTATGTAGGTAAGGATAAGTTAGGAAAATTCAAGCTATCTACTAACATTTGTTTAAACAAAAGGTTTCACTGCGTAGCCTCAACATTCACATGAAAAATAAAACTGATGGGTATTAAGGAAAATCCGGTAAACCTGTCTTCTACAAAAAAGGATACGGTTTACTGCGGCCCACCGACTGTCGGGACTACGTCGCTTTTCTCGGACACAATAGCCTCCCGTATCCTGTCACATTATTTATACCATTCAATCGTACTTTGAGCTGTTTTTTTAAGCTTTTTTATGTAGTTAACGTGATTCGAAAACACTTAAAAAACATCGTATCGTACTGAATACAGAGCAAAATATTTCCAGAACCCAGGTATTCGACGTGAAATGATCAGCGACACTAAGCGCTTCTGGCCTTCTTCGAAGAGCTGGAGTGGATCGGAAGACACATTTGTCCTACTCATACGTAAAATACGCGCTTTAGACTCGGAGTTACGGACAGCAGCCCGAAATACAGACAAAATAGTTCATAGTTTACCTTTAAATGGGAGTTAAATGTAACAAGAAGTTATTCAAGATAACTTTGACCGAACTGCGCGTTACCAAGATTAACTTAAATTCTAATTAACCAACCCAAACGTCTGCCAAGCGCTGTAAATCTAGCAATTTTCAGTGTGAAAGTTCATTGTAGCATTCTTGAAGACTGTAGTTCATGTTTTTATCTTGTACATAGTATCATATTTTTTATGTACCTCAGGACACTGGGGTCCTGGACCTTTGGTAGACTTACGAGGGGCCGAAACCAATTCGCAGATACCACTTTGACATTTTTCATGAGAATATGGCACCAACCGACGATTATTTCTATGCTTATTATAAGTTTTATGTGATTTTGAAGTTTACGGGTCGGTTGTTCGTTCTGTATTAAGACAGTCAGCAGTTAATAAAGGGGCTGGTATAATCCACATTGCAAATGAGTACTTCTACAGTTTAATAATGTAAAACTAAAGAGTTTTCAGATAAAAAAAATAGTTTTTCCTCTTCGAGAGAGAAGGCTTAATTCCCAGTAGTGGGAACATTAAAAGGCTGATTTTGCTATGCTTCGCTAATAGTTTTCGCATTTTATATAAAGCTTTGTTAGATAAATATTCACTCAAAGTTGGCCTTCAAATTAACCCTGAGGGTGCAGGTATGGGCAAATAATTCGAATGATTTATTTACGATGTCCGTCGCTCGGATGCTCCTTTCCATAAATTAGGGACTTAACGCTAGAGGTCTTATTTCATTATTAAATTATATAAGGGACCTGTAGGTGATATAATGTCCAACCCAAATATGTTTTATAAAGGTCGTAAGGATTTTTAATTAAAGCTAGCTAATATATAGTGCCCTTAACCACATGCTACCGTGTACACGCAGTGGACATTTTTTTCTAATATTATACCTACTAAATGTTAGTAAGAGATATTGAAAAGTCTTAAAAGATATTTCTTTTTTTTATTCTTTTATAAATTTACGGACCTTTGGTCACAATAAGACCACGCCAGCCCCATCGTAACCTAATACAAATAAATCTACCTTGAATCTTATCTACTATTAGGCCTCTAAAACCTTACTCACTAATTTACAAACAGCGACAGCTGCATTAGAAAGGGGTTCGTACAGTATACTCTGAATAAAACCAATATCAATCAAATTAATTTTGAAAAAAAAAGTTCCGATTACACTGATTACGTCATCAATCAATGGTGGTAAAACAAATTTAGCCAAGACCTTCGCTGTGAGCATCAATGGAAACGCCCCTGAACAACGCTTAGCTAGCGTGGTAGTAAGCAAACTACTCTATAATGCATGTAAAACGACGCCATTCAACAAGAAAACAACATTTAGTAAGAACCACGTTGTTTGTTGTTGATCAACAATTAATAACATATCAAGTGCAGGTAAGACAGGTGTTAATAGCGCTGTTTCGAGGCTCACATAAAATAAACATTATTTTCGTTATACCGCTGACAAGAAACAGAACAATTTATGTTGTAATGAAGTAGATGAAGAGTCTACATACGGATTTTATAGAATAATGTCCTATTACTATATATATAAGTCTTAGGGTTTTGGTACCAAAGAATGCTAATTGCAGCTACCTATTTTAGTAATTGGCTCATTAGTAACTCCAAGTCCAGTTATAGCTTTGTCGCAGGATGAAGTTGCAATTTTTTAGTCCTAGTACGATTATAAAATTGTGAATAGATTGCAGCTGTTGGAATAGATAATAATAGTCAATAAGTCGACAGTTAGGTCATGTGACATTCTGACATTCAAAAGTTTTAGCGTAGGACTACTTTTGTTCAAACAATATATTATGTGTAAATAATACTTTAAAAAAAAATATGATGCCAACCCTAGTCTTTTTAGAATGGGTAGTTATTAGAGGTGATGCTAGCCATTCAGTTAGTTTATAATGTTTACATAACTGTCATGATTAATGTGTATATAATATATATAAAATTTGAAGCAAAATTGCTCTATTCTGTAGATATAATTAGCATACACACACATAACAAATGATTCTTCATGGAGGCTCAACATAAACTCAACTGTTATTGAAAACTGTTTTTGTTAGTAGAAACGAGTATTTTAGTTTGCCTATGTTAATTTTGTTCACTCTTGTATGTTTTTACAAATTAATTATCCCGGATAAAGAACGAAGATATTATTTATTAATAAAGTATATCTATTACGGTCATGTTTGCCGCATGTTGGATGAGCTGTGGGCTAAAAGAGCCACTTATTGGGTCTCATTAAACGCAAGGCGACATCGCGGCAGGCCAAGGTAAAGGTGTAGAGATGAGTTTGATAAGTACCGGAGGGACTAGCCCGCAATGGCCGAAGACAGACGTCTGTGGAAAAGGCAGAGGGAGGCCTTCTCCCAGCAGTGGGACATAAATGGGCTAACTAAGTATATGTATCTTATTAGTAGACCATTTTGTTATTTATGACTGAGGCGTATTTGGAGGCCTATAAAAAATTTGCTAATGTACCTTTGAAGATCGTTGAACGCTTACTGTATGTAAATGAATAATATATAATTATAATGATCGTGTATTCGTTTATCGTGGAGTACTGCTCTTTGGGATGGAGCTGCTAAATATCAGCTTGATGCGATTGAGTCGATTGAGAAACGAGTCAAGAAGATCATCGGCGTTGATGCACTTGTCGAGTCAAAACTGTTGGCTTACATTGCATTTGCTTCAGAATTATACAATTCAAATCCGCCCAGCCAGTTCCATAGGTACAAAACGTTTTGGGAACACATTCATTGTGCGTACAGCTAAGGAGTGGAGCTCCCTGCTGGAGTTTATGTTTTCTGATAGCTACAACATCAGGACGTTTAATTCAAGAGGGTCCAACGTCGACCACATCATTGCTTTTCATCAGATGGGATAGTTGCCAAACTATTAAAAAAAAAGTTTTGCTTAGAATGGCAGATTTTCCGGTTTTTTAATTTCATGAAAACATTGTTCATCGTTCAGGAAAACAGTACATGCCTTAGCTCATAAAATACCTAATAACATAACCTTATCACTAATATAAGAATAACTAACAAAAGAATAGGTGCTAGAAAATGTATGATCTCAGCTACTCATAGAGGATCAATTCCCTGGTCGGTATCCCTCAGAGACCACGGGATTATGTCTAGATTGTACGGTGTGAAGATACCTACATTTATTTGTGCAGATATTCCGGTGTGTGTTGATCACGATATAACATTATCGAGGTAGATGATAAGCTTACTACCTACCGTGGGGAGATAGAATCTGAAAAACAGACAAATGTAGGACGTTACAAGTGCCACTTCTTCCCAGACACATACTGAGAACTGACGGGCTGTTTTGAGTACTGTCATTGTGTATTGTAATATTCGATATCCAAAAAGTGCTGACTCTCAGGTTAAGAGTGGCAGCAACAGCAGGGGTCCAGCCGGGTCGGTTATCCGAAAGGGAGCTCGAGCCCCGGTATGAAGGCATGAAGGAACGGGGTGGATTTTTAGTTAGTAAGAGTCTGAAACTATCTCCCGCTCCACCCAAGAGTGGGGATTGTCATTGTATGATTTCCTCACCATAAAAAAAAGGTTAAGAGTGGCCAACTCGTGATATATTTCCATACAACCGCTCTTACGGGATTGTGACGTTATTACACATATTTCTCCAGTTATTTTGTGTATATTATTTATATGTATATAAATATTTATTATAACTTTATGCACATAACACTGTACAAACGGGGACTTAATGCCTTAGGCCTTTTCTACCTGTCGACCTTTATCATCTGGCATTCTATTGGAATCAAAACATTTTGTGTAAAATTAATCCAGTAAAGACCTCTAAAATTCTGTTATTTTACTTAAACTTTGGCCCTTCATAATGTACTCATAAATCTATACATATAGTTAATCTGTAGAAGTTTTTAGTTGCAGATAACTGTTATCAAAATAGTATATAAAAATTGTGTGTGACTTAATATATTACTTAGGCTTTGTTTCATCGAATTTGGTTGACTAAATCGAAATATATGCTAGATTCATTTGATTGTTAGGCAGTACGAAGTTCGACGGGTCATCTAGTTAAAAATATATCTATAGAAATCTTGGACATTTAATCGAGATTCTGAATGATGAAAATTGCTTCCGAAAACGTAAGATAAAAAAAAAACATGTACAACTTATGTGAAATATTCGAGTAAAGCACGGGATTAGCGAATGCTAACCGAGCGTTCAGGCGTTATTTATCTCTTTTTTCGCGATGCCTTTTTGAAACTTGATGATGAAATAACAAACTTTTAAACCATATTCACGCTGATGATAGACGACTTGGGAAGGGCCCTCTTAATTTGAAAGAATGACGTTTAATTTTTAAAACACCATAGTAGAATAGTGCGTACTGACCCTACATCAAATTAAAAAAGACACACTCATTCACTCACTCACTCACTCACTTACTCACTCACTCACTTACTCACTCACTCACTTTAATAGCTGTTAATTTTCATATCTACTGAATACACTGATTGTTTCCTTGACATCCGACGACCTTTTCAAATCTTGGTAAATCTATTAAACTATTACACACAATTATTGCTTCTTACACACAATTATTGCTTCAATATCATAAGCAGACGAAACTCACTACTATACAATTCCATACCTCACTAATGTGAAGTTATTTGCGGTGTAGGGAGTACGTCTGTTACGTAGCAGTTATTATGTTGCGAGAGCTGCTACTGAAGCCTTCTTTACTTATTCAGCCATGATTCCTCGCGATGCCGATGGAAGCGAGCAGGTCCCAGAGGTTCCTCACTAACAACACTATATTATTATCTATTCAATATAGAAACGTTCTGAGATGGCAGGAAAGTACTATTACAGCTTGGATTCTATTTTGTTTTCAATACAATATCAAAATCTCTCTATTGCAATCCATAATGTTTATATGGGTTGTTTTGTATACTTTATTTGGCGATGGATAGTTTTCTACAGTTTTTGGTTATCCACTGAAGAGTTGGTGATTATCTGCTGTTTCATGACTCCAACCCTTTTTTAAAGTGGGAAATCATCCAATGGCTTCTCCCTCGAAATCGAAGCGGGAGGAAGTGTATTTTTAATAAATAAAAGTAGTTTTTAAAGGCACCCTCGTGTTTTTTTTATCGTTCTACTAAATTACACATACTACCTATCTAGCATTTTTCCGTCTGTTTATTGCATTTTTTTGGGTGGGAAATCATCCAATGATCACCCGCTCTATTTGTGTCAGACTTTTACTGACTAAAACCCACTCCTATGTTCCTTCATTGCCTGGCATTCCAGGACCCCGAGGTTCCCTTTCGAACCACCCATAGCTTCATGACTCCCTTGTATATCCTTACTAATATTATAAATGTGAATGTAACTCTGTCTGTCATTTACGATTAAACTACTGAACCGATTTTGACGAAATTTGGTACGGAGTAAGTTTGAGCTCTAAGGAAGGACATAAGGCTACGTTTTATCTCGCTTTGACTTCGACTTCATGTCTGCAATAACTGACATTTACACGGAAAAAGTCGCAAGCAAAAAGTTGTATATAAATCTCTCGTTCTGAGCTCGGGAGAGTTCTTTGATGAAAAATAAAATCCCTTGCCTTGAAGCCATGGAGCCTTGAAGGCCTCAGACCTTTTTGTGATTTTTTATACCTGTAGTACTGTTGGTACTTTGGTTGAGTAGGTATTGAAGTTCTGTCATCGTTTTCGGCTATTGTGATGTTAAAATAATAACGGTAGAAAAGTAACCTTACCTGTATGGCATAGTAACGCCAAACTGGTAAGGTTTGGCCTTACTATGCCCATATTGATATTCAAGACTTTAGGGTTTTAGGGTACCTATACAAATGAGAAAATCGTATGTTCAACCCACAGCAATAGCAGAACAGTTACATAAGTGTGTTTTAATTTTCTTATCTATACTCGTGCGAAAAGGTGCGCCACACTACTACAGTTAACTATAAAATAAAATTACACTTTAACATCGTATGGTGTGAAAGAGTAATTTTATGTAGGAAATTATTTTTACACTGCCTTTGATTCACGGTTTTATACTCTCGTAGCCGTAATATACGAGAATTATAATTATTTAATCGTGTAAATATATGCGTGTCACGTAAGGTAAGTTTAACTCTTTGATATCAATGGTAAATAGGCTACGATTATTTAATTAGTCTGCTGTTTATTTATTAACGTCTCTAGTTATGTTAGAACTGTGTCACGGAATGGACTAATTAGAAAGGATTAATCAGCGCTTTGTCTGGAAAATGAATGCTATCATTTGAAAATGTAATAGGGCAAAAGTTAATTTAACCTCTTTTTTGAAAATTATCTTTTCTTAAATGTTATAAAACAAAGTTCCCTTACCGCTGTTCGCAATAACCTCATAAAGTACTGGACGGTTTTTTATGCGGTTATCACTAATAATAGACTGATTCATGGTGAAAGTAGACAAAAGCCGAGAATTTCGAAGATTTGTAACACTTGTGTGAAAACTGTAGGCGCGGACTTGCGGACGGCAAGAAATAGGTATCTCGCTGTCCCACCGTCAGGTAACCGTCCAGATCGAGTCTAAGTCGTCGACCGCGCGTACTGTTCCCGCGCGCCTCAAGGAGTTGTCAGCAACCGTAAGGTCCCAGCAGGGTCGAAGCCTACTGAGGGCAAGGGTTTGTTTCCGGGAAGGCTCGGCCCCGGTATGAAAGGCAACAAAGGAACAGGGTGGGTTTTTTAGTCAGTAAAAGACTGACGCTATCTCCCACTCCGCTCAAGAGTAGGGGATGTCATCTGGATGATTTTTACCCACCGAAAAAAAAACCCGTGTGAAACTGGGGCGGGTCGCTATATTTTTTAACATATATGTTTACATGGTCTTACAATAAAGCCTAGCATTGATGCCACTGGCAATATTCCTGGAGTTCATTTGGCACCGTAAAAAGTTCACACCACATTAAGTCCGTCGTAGTTTTGGCTGGCCGCCATAGCTCCGGGCGGAGCGACTCGGGCATTATTTTCAGATGCTAACTTATCAAATGCACGTTCCAATACCACACCATACTTAGTCCTGCTTTCCTATGCAAATGACACCGAATTTATTCATGATACGATTGCCTATTACCCATGAGGTATCGCAAGAATTTATTAATTGGCAATGTTGGAGTAATGTCCAAAAAACCATAGACATCTTTTAGGTTATTTTTTTTTTGTGTTGGTAGGTTAGCGTTTGACCACTATATCACCTGATGGTAAGCAATGATGTGATCGAGCACGCTAGCCTAGACATAACCTATTCACTCTTGATTTAAACATTCTTAGGTTGTAGCTATTAGGAAACACGATGTCCAGCAGGGAATTCCACTCCTTAGCTGTATGCCGTAGCTGAGGTTGCGAGTTTCAAAATTTGACTTTGTTAAAGACATTGTTTGGTAAAAAGATTGTATAGAGAACGTATTGTTCATTAGAGAATAAAGTTCAATTCGTAAGCAGAATTTTGTTATTCAAACAACAATCGTTGCTAGCTGTAATACTGACAGAACAATAAACAAATCTCGACGGACGCACATTATGGCCGACGGTCCCACTTACTTAATAAATTCCATTACAATTTTTGCTCTCGGGTATTGTTGATTTAACAATTGAAGCACGGCTACGATGAAATGCTGTAATGACCGAATGAGAAGGTCGTCAGTGACGTCAGAGGTTACACAGATTTGCACCCGGTTTGATTTAATAATCCTGTTGATTGTTGACCACTTGAGTATCGTTGAGCGATTAGGTACAAGATCTAAAAAACTGGTGAAGTGCGAGTTGGACTCGCGCACCGAGGGTTCCGTACAAATTTACCTATGTAAATTACTCAAGTCCCGATTCGAATCTTGAAGATTTTTCCGAATCGCAAAAAGTACGTGACGTAACTACTTTACAGTTTACAGACTTTTTCCTATACTTGTGCTTTGAGACCTTTCGTGTCAAATTTAGAAGTTTGATTTTTCAATGCTGCTGGGGGTAGCAGACCTGACTATTTTTAGCTTTATATCAGACGTTTTTGAGAAACGGGTCTTGACAAACGGACAGGCGGACAACAAAGTGATCTTATGAAGGTTCTGTTTTTGCCCACTTAGGTACAGAACCCTAAAAACGGGAAAGAGACCTATTGCTAGCCTGGCTAATGGTCTTTCCTAATAAATAAGCTCTTTGATGATTACCAAATCCAAATATGGTAGGTATTTTAGAACCTGGTTACGTAGTACCCAGAAGAGCTGATAAAAAACATTAGTTAATTTAGCAATGTTTGTGGTGCTATCGTACCAACACAATCATGTTGCTCCAAGGAACTGACCGATCCAGCCAGGGTGATTTCAGGGACAAAATGTTTGAAGACATTAAGCGTCAAGACGCTTAATATTTTATATACAGTCCATAAAAATCCAGGAAAAGTGAGCTGAGCCGATGATTTATGTGTAGGCTTGTAGTAAACACAGCGGGTCGTTATCAAGCCGCGGTGGAGTGCGCCGTGATTGGCGGAGCGAGCCTGGCACGCTGCCACCGCGCCGGCTCGTCCCGCTGAATCTGCACCCACTACCACCACTTCACGACTTCAGCTCCGGCTTCCAAATGCTTACATACCATTATTCGTTGTAAAAACTAGTTTGTCCTAATTTAAATACCTATGTAGGTAAATGACTTTATCCTTGAGAGTGTCTGTTTCCGTAACATTTCTTTTACATTTTGTTTGAATTGAAGATTTGATTGCAGACTGAGTTTAAGAAAGGTAGTTAAGTGGACGTGTCTCACCAGGTCATTGGTCCGCCTTGTGGGAGGCGAACCAACGCTGCGTCTAACAACAACAACGTGGTCACCATTCCAGAACCTTTCGGCCTCATTGACCATGTGTTCTGTGAGCAATATGCTTTATTCACGGTCACTTTCATCTTGAGATACTGTGGTATATGAGCACCTTAAACGAAAAATACCACGCAGAATTGGAGTCAGATCCGACAATTGACCTCTTTGCTGAAGTTCGACTTACCGCTTGTGCCATGTAATTGTAATCGTCTACAACTTCGAGTGTAGAATCATCCATCTTGATTGGGTGCACATGGATGTTTGTTTACTATGACCCTAGTTTTATACTTGTTCGTTTTAAAATACATTCTTTCGAAAACGTTTTTGAGGTTTTCGAGCATTTTATTCAGGACCTCATTCACTATGACTACTATATCATCCACAAACTGATTACGAGTGATATACTAGTCATTGACGTTAGTGCCTGGTTCTCTCCAGTCCAGAACCCTTCGCCAACATGATGATGTCAATCTCATTTTATCATCGGAACTCTCCAAGGTCCTTTTCCTGTGCTCACACTTTCTAAGAGTTTCTCATATTGAAGTCCACCTTCTCCACAAAACGAGTCAGTGCAGCTATTCTCGGTGGTTCTTATGTCCAAGTCCAAATTGATCCCTTGCAGCTCGATATCGTCATGAATCATGACTTCAACACGAAACTCGTCAATCGTGACTCATGATTGACCAGTTTCGCGTTGAAGTCGTCCATGACCACGGTGAAGTAAGTCTTGTTGTTGACCCATGCGTGGTTCTGGATAAAAGTGAACTTGTACGACCTCTAGCGAACATTTTGACGTTATTCTAAGAGTAAGGTAAGCCGATACACTCTCAATCTTAACCATATTGTTCACAAGTGATTCACAGATGATTAAACAACATCTTTCTGGAACTTCTGGTTACCCTCTGGGAAATAGAGCAGGCTACCGGATGTTTGGATTATTATCGTGTTTCTTCTCTTTAAACTTCATAATCCTACAAATACTCCTTGATAACGTTATACTTTATTTCTTTGTAGAGTTCGGTGTTCTTCTCGTCGCTTCGGAGTATAAACATATTAAATGTTTCCAGGTTTAGTCGTCGGTTTTTGTATTAGGGGAGTAGGATCTCAACCAGGGATCCTTCGCACCCCTTGCCTCGCCGTAACCTTGACCGCTATCGGAGCCAAGGGCGAATAGGGTGCCGGGCACTAGAAGCTACTTTTAAGTTGTATTTATCATAGGAGGGAATTGAAATAATCACCACGATTGGTAAGCAAGATTGCTGCCCATTCTCTGGCGTGTTTTTAGTCGCTGCTAACGATACGTGAAGTAATGGAATGGTGCTATTATTTTCAACAAACACCAATTTTCGCCTTCATAACTTTAGTTTGATATTTACGGTTATTGATTAACACATATATAATTATATGTATTGAATGAATTAATACCTGCAATAGTATCAACCTATTTAAACTGCAATGAATATTTATTCCCGTAATTCGCAATTCATAGTTTCAAATAACCTGCAGCCCCGCGCCGGAACGAAATTTAATAGATTGCTTTCATGTAATAGCTTCTACGTTTGGAGTAGGAAATTGCATAGTACGCGGACCGATGGGGGATTCCGACATTGTGAGCCAATATAGAAGTATATTGGATCAATACTTCATATTAGATCGTTATAACGTAGTAATTGCTTCATTTAGCCGTGACAGCTTATGAATGAGAGGTAAATGTGCTAAGATTTCGCAGCTCATTTACTTTGAGCACATAATTTATGTTATGAGGTGAGTTTATTTCTTTCTCACGGTGAGGATAATGGGAGGTTTTCCGATAGGCTGTTTTGTTTGAGTTGCGAAATGTCGGTAGTTAATACATCAAACTTTATCTTTGGTATGTTGTGTGTGATAGGTTAGTGTAGTATATTTATTTAATACTCTATGGACTATGATTGTCCAAAATAAGAAAAATATTTTTATCCATTTATTTTTTATTATAAAGATACAGGGGTGGACTTAATGCCACAAGATTTTTTTACCAGTCACCCTTTTTATGTTTTGGATAAAATGGATATTAATATTTTTATGTTTAATATGTTTATACTTATCGTGCACCATACAGGTAGAGGACCTCGTGGCTAAAATAGTAACCAGTGCGGTTGTGACTTCAAATAAGGGTCAATGTTCTAGGTTAAGCAACGCTTGCCGAAGTCTACTTGTGGATGGGTATGTGGGTAACCATCTTGAAATATCGAGATTTCTCCGGGGCTAAAAAACCATGTTAAGTCGTTGTCTTGGCTGTCATTTATAGATCTTTTACAGTCGTTACGGATATTCAGAAACCAGGAAGTCTGACAACAGTCCTGTCAAGAGATATCGTGTTACAGAATAACTGGGTGGTGCACTTTGAACTGGAATCGAACTCTGAAATAGTTGGCAAAAGGCTACGAAGATTGATTTTTGCAACAGAAAGGTGCAGGGGTGGAATTTGTTATACATTATTGTATACTATCTGTGACGACTGAACTTGTACTTCTAATACATACACCAACTAGCTGTGATAACTACGAGTACCTTTGCTCTGCTAAATACACGCTCATTACGTGAGAGTAGGAACATGCCTGCAAACTTTGTAACAGACATTTCTATACGTTGCAGTTTCATACCCCACCTTTAAGAGGACTACAGAACCACAGGACCTAATGCGCGGTTACTCTCAGACTGCATACAAGAGAGATCATGTATAAAGACACAATGTTTGTAAAATATGAAGCGTTTTAGCGATAATATACTAAAAATCTACAGATTTGATTCCAAAATTCACTTAATGGTAAAATGATGCTTGTAGAATAATCTAACAAACAATCGGAATGCTTGTATGTAAATTAGTCAGATTTTTAATCAATAAAAGTATTTTTTAAAGATAAATTCATGTTTTTTTTTTTATCGTACCTACTAAATGGCACATACTACCTATCTAGCATATTTTCGTCTGTTTATTGCAGTTTTTTTTTTGGTGGAAAATCTTCCAATGAGTTCATCCGCTCTTGGGTGGAGTGGGAGGGCCAGACTTTTACTGACTAAAACACACGTTCCTTCTTTGCCTTGCGTTCCAGGACCCTTTTTGGATTACCCATGACCTGTTTACTGCAGGGGATCGTATATTTTTCCGCATTATAAGACTCTCGTTTAGCTGTAGTCCTCTTAACAGAACTTACTCTAACGACTTGTTAATCCTCTACAATAATGCGTAAAAGCATCTTTGCTATGAGAAATTTTTAAAAGAGAATGCAGCATCGCCGTCGGCTCAACTTTTGCAATTATAAACTGCGTAGCGTAGGTACAGAGAACTTCTACCATCACGTTAAAGTTATTTAAATCGCACTGTTTTTTAATAACGAGTTTCTCTGAGTTTCGCATTTTAATTTATTTGTTGATGCTATTTTTTTTTTAAGATAACTATTTCAGTAGATACATTTTATTTTCTTATTTCTCGGTGGTTGCTAAAAACCAGCACCGTAGATGTTTGGACTTTCCCAGCATCACGGTATATGCTGAGCAACGACCTATTCCTGTTAAGATGTGACGCACAACTTGGATCCTTAGATTTCATTGGTAAAATTGTGTTTTTTGTTTTACTTTTGGTTTATTTTTATGTACTTTTTCCTGGTTTATTTTGTTTGTTTGACTTTATTAAAGCCAGCGTCAAAATGCCATAGATAACAGAGACTAGAGAGTACTTGCAACAGATAGCCTAGGCCACTGTGTTGTCTATAGTGTAATGATACACACATGGTCTGGCGGGGAAACTGCAGTGTTTTTTTTTGTATATATTTTTGGAAAGAATTGTGCGTCTAATTAGGCAGAATAAACATGTTTTCTTTCTTTCTTTCTTATTTTTTTAATGGTGGAAAATCATCGAATAACTTCTTCTCTAGCAGTGTTCAGTTATAGTCTGACACTCAATCTCACTACCCAGTTATATCAAGATTTAATGTCAGACTTTTACTGACTAAAACCACCCTTTTGTGTTCCAGGGTCGCGTTAACTCTGTCGAACAATCTATCAGACGATTTCAGTACGTGATTGTAGGACGTAGTATGTGCCTTAAATATCTTATTGGAATTTTTCACAAATAGTGGTATAAACGATTAATACAGTCGTAATATAAAGCGGCTTGTATGTTAAGCTCTTTTAGTTTTGAGGTCGTTTTACCGTCTATGTAGGCCAGACAACACACAAATTGCAACCCAACTCCCTGCCAACGTGTAAGACGACCACAACTCGTCGCTACACAACAAGCACGTACTATACACGGCGCTTCGTGGTTAACAAAGTGTCGATCGGGTGCAGACGGCACCAATCGATATTACATTATCGTGATTGACTTGGACGCATCGGCGGGAAGTCTGAACAAAAGGCGATCGTCTTGCAGCGGCACTGATAACCGGCATTGACCTGCTGTCAACACGAAAGTGGGTTAAGGGTGGAGCGATGACGGATCCCCATACCCCCTAGTCCTGCGCAAGAAACCGCCCGACATTTAGCTGCTTGTCAGTTGAACGCCGCCACTCAAGCCGCTGAGTGAAGCCTGATTGTGAGTCTAATGCCTTGATCACACGAGAGCACTGTCTCGCCCGTTCACTCGGTAAGTGAACGGGCGAGACAGTGCTCTCGGCCGAGTACTCGCTACGTGTAAGCACAGCGCCGAGTGCTCAGCCAAGCGCTTATCTCTACAACTCGCTAACATCACTGTCTCGGCCGAGGAACATTTTACTGTCTCGCCCTCTTACTCGGTACGTATGATCAAGGCTTTACTGATGAGATTTTAAAGCTTGTTGGCGCTTCCCCGTTTTAAGCTTTAACCCGATTTAGTTTTAAACAGCCAGCTAGTAACAGTTTGTAGTCGTAAAACAGCTTCCTCAGTTTAAACAAGGGAAGTCGATAATATAAATTGGTTCCGGGAACTGTGTAATGGTTTTATGTTGAGTCACTAAAACAAACCCCTTCAGGGTTGTTTGACAAACGAAGATACCAAACAAGCGAGTTTAATGATTTTGTTTGTTTGGTTTTGATTCTCGTAAGTTATAGTAAAATAACATTGGGATTTTTATTTATGATTGAATGTATGTCATAGCTTTCAAAACCAAATAATTATGAAGGACCTTATCTGTCAATTATAATGTATTTATTAAGGAGTATTCTAATCTATTGTTTTACCATCATAAGTTGTATCTAAGGCAACAACTATAGGGAGCTTCAAAGCTCGTTTGAAAAAATGGCTTATCGAGCAAGCTTTTTGTTCTTTTGACGAATTTATGATGTCATTTAATTTAAATTAGACGATTGAATATTAATTTTGGACTCAATATTATTTACTCTTGTTATTTTAATTTGTGATTTTGACTTCTATTTATTTGTTTGTTTATTTTGTATTATTTTTGTATGTTTGACATTTTTTTTTATCACTTGTTGACTAAATGTAATTAATGTAAGACTCTGTATTTGACTTGTCAGAATCCCTTACTAATAAACTACTTTGACTATGACTATGAAACAAAAGTATTGTTGATAAATCTCAACTTTTCTTCTTTTTTTGCACTTCTCACTTCTCCTACTCTGGGTAGTGCGCGAGGGAGTGTCAGACTTTTACTGACTAACCTAGTTGTGTTCCTTCAGTTGCCCTTTCTATTTCAGGGCGACGGTTACTCTTACGAACAATCCCGAAGTAGACCAAGTTCCTTTTGCTATAACGCTTATTACAGGATAAAGACAGCAGTATAAAACAAGGAAAAATAAATTTAGACGGAGTTTAAAGGAGTCAGTAAAGATTTCACGAGTCTTATTAAAAACGTTGACGTCGAGTCGAGGGGAAAGTTTTCTTAACTAGGCTTTTAAAGCTCTTTGGACGGGCGGACATGCAGAGCGCGATAATCGAAGGATTCACAAAGGGAAATTAGTTTTAGAGTTGACGGCTTGTTCTAGCTTCGATAAAAACAGATATTGTACTGTGTTTGTATGTTTTAAATCCAGTAATACCAAGCAGTGGCAGTGGTGGATTAGCCTCGTAATAACGGGCCCCGCATGGACGTAAAAAACATATCAAGATACCTGTATGATATGAAATCTAACCAGTCCGGATTTGAAATAAAGACAATACCCAAGGATCCATCGCTACCCCTGAGTTGGTTTCGGTGTTCCTTCTCAGGGTAGTCAGCTAGGAAACACCGGCCTCATCTAAAATTGACGTGTAAAAGTGTTTTTTGAAAACCTATTTACAAAATAAAGATCATTTATCATTTACCTAAGAGCTACAGGGCCTGTTTGAAAATAAGTTAAAGAGGTTTAATTCGGGGTCGTTTATGAGGGCTTTGGGGACCTCTTGGTAGAATTTGCTACAGGCCCCATGCTAGTTTAATCCGGCACTGCTTGTAGGCTTCTTTGTTAGGGTTGTGGTCGTTCTGAAACGCATTGGCAACTGTAGAAACAGTTGAGTGTGTGCGTGTGAGAAATGGATGGCGGCCTTTGTAGGCGTAACGGAGAATTTTTTGCTCCCCTTTAATCCTTCACAATTTATGCTTGTCTTATAGCTTTTTTAAGTTTTAGTTAAGGGTTCATTTGTATATCTACTTACAAAAAGAGTTTATTTTGAGCGTTTCGTACTTCAAAAGGAAAAAACGGAACGCTTAAAGGATCATTTTGTTGCCTGTCAGACTGTCAAAACCCTATATCTCGGGAACGAATAGGTAAGTGGTATGGAACCCTTTTTTATGGTGGGAAAATCATCCAATGACAACCCCCGCTCTTGGGCGAATCGGGAGATAGTGTCAGACTTTTACTGAATAAATACCCACCACGTTCCTTCGTGCGTTCATACCACGGCTGAGCTATTTCTCAAAACTAACCCTCAGTGCGTGAGTCCAACTCACATGGTTTTCAGTTAAAGGGATTCCATCTGTCTGTCATACAGATAAGGATTAGGGAGGACCTTCCCTAATCCTTAGGGAAAGTACATACATTTAATATTATAAGTGTTGAGGATAAAAATGGGCAACCACCCCCCGTATCGTCTCGTCTCACAATCACATCAATAAGTGATCGATCGTACCTACTCGGTCAAAAGATCACAGCGAAAAATATCCATTTTTCAAAGTCAGATTTGTAAGATAAAAGAGGCAATATTACCATTGATATTTAAACACAAAGCGCACGCAATGAAAAGTATGTTTCAAACAAGGATTATTTTTAACAGACTACGGGTAAAGCTAAAAATAAGAGTTATGATTTTAGCAGTCTTTGAATGGCCTGATGGTCTAGTGGTTGGTGGTCTTGATTGCTATGCCGGAGGTCGTGATTCCCACCCAGGAAAAATGTTTGTGTGATGAGCACAAAAAAGCGCGCGACAGCTTGTGGCCGGAGAAGCTTAAAGCGGCTTCAAGCGTTTTTTTGTGGCGGTACCAGCACACGAGTCACAAAAAAGGCCGCCTCAAAAAGAAGCATGAAGCAGCGTTTTTTTGAGGCCCAAGCTTCCCGGAGTTTTCATTTAGTGGTGCGAGTAATCAATAAATCTTGAAGCTTTGACTAACTGTCATAATATTTCGCCTGACTGTACTCCACATAACGGTTTTACAACCTTTGGAAATCAATGAAAGCTAACACCTTTTGTAATCCAATGACACCACAATAAGGGTGGCGTGCATTAAAATCGGGTCGACAAAGCAAAATTAATGGGTACTCGTAGCAATCGATATTGATTGCGACACGACACCCACAACTAGTTATTCAAGTAAAAACAGTTTACATCAATTATTCACGAACTTTTCTACAAAACTGAATAAATCTTAAACAAGGCTTCTAATGGGAAAAGTTTTGAAATAAAAGCTTAAAACAAAATTAATAGTATAAGTATTGAGAGGTGCTCCACGGGAATAGTTTGGATCTAATCTTATTAGGAGTTGGCAACATTCGGGAGCGACCGGTCCGGTAGCCACAATCAATGTCACAAGTGAATTTCTCTGATAATGCGCTGCGACTTAATTCGATAATCAGCTTTTGGACTTATGCAACGGTCTCGGAATAGAAAACTTAGTTTTTAGGTCAAATCATACTAACATAACTACTAGAGCTGTGATGACCGAGTAGTAGCGGAACCTACTTTTTTTTACGAGTTGTAGTTCGCGGGTTTAAACCCAGCCAGAAGCAATACTTTGTGCAATTTATTTCATCACCACTGCTTTCAAAACGGTAAAAGAAAATGTCGTGAAGAAACCAGCATGTCCAAGAACAAAAATTCGAAGACATGTGACATTCACCAACCCGCACTGGGCCCGCGTGGTGGTTTACGGCCCATTGCCTCTCGTACAGAGGAGGCCTGAGTCACAGCAGTGGGAAAATTAAAAGGCATATTATAACGAGAATTTTTGTGAGTGTGCATGCTGTTTGTTACTTCTTCATGCTCGAACGGCTGAACAGATTTGGATAAAATTAGCCATACGGGTAGACCATGTCCTGGAATAACACATAGGGTACTTTATCCCGGGAGTATGTTCCCTTGAGACAATTTTATACAGCTAGTGAGGTATAAAGCTTGAGTTAGTGACTTGCTGTTTCTTTACTGTGTTTCAAAACGTCAAATCAAAATTCCGGTTTCATCAAAAATGTTAGCACGGCTGCCAACAATTTCGTGTGTTGTGTCAACAAATCGTGACGAATTTTACTAGCGCACATATTTCTGTTTAGTGTTTAGTCACGTTACTTGGAATGCAGACATAGTGCGTATTTTTAGATGTTTCTAGATTTCTGCGGTGCGTAGGTTTTTCATTTCATATTAATTCAACATACATGATTTTCCTCTCGGGCTATGAAAGCTATTAAAAGTTAAAAATAGAGATACATATATATCTTATTTAAAAGAAAACGTTGCCCTACACTTTTTTTTTTTTTTTTTCTGTCGACGGGGAAAATCATCATTGACGAAACCCGCTCTTGGGTGGAGCGGGAGACAGTGTCAGAGTCTTACTGACTAAAAACCCCGCGCCGTTCCTTCTAGCCTTCATACCGGGGCTCTAGTTTCCTTTCGGATAACCCCGACCCCGGTAGGCTTCGACCCAGATGGGCCCCTCCTGTTGCTGACAACTCCTTGAGGCGCGCGGGAACAGTGCGCGCCGTCGACGCCTTGGCTCGGTCCGGACAGTTACCGGACGATCGAACAGCGAGCTACCCATGGCTCGCCGTCCGCGAGCCCGCGTCTACGGTGGCTGGAAATCGGGATCGGAATCCCGGCGGCGGCGGCGGGGGCGCCGTTGCCTGATGCGGTCTGCCTCCTCCTTTGCTAGCATTACTGCTTCGCAGAAGGAGGCGACCGCCTGCCACTCCTCCTCGCTCCGGACCATGGCCTGAACCAAGGCCCGGCGCGAGAGGTCTCCGCCGCCGATCGCCCCCACGAGGGCACGGCGTTGCTCCGCCCAAGCAGGGCACACCTCTACTGTGTGCTCCACCGTGTCCTCCGGGCGTTCCGCACAGTGGCGGCACCCGGGCGTCTCTTCCGCCCGAATCCGATGCAGGAACCTCCCGAACTTGCCATGTCCGGTGAGGACCTGCGTCATGCGAAAGGTAAGGACGCCGTGAGGTCTTTCCAGCCACGCCTCAAAGAGGGGACTTACCGCCATAATTGTGGCGTGCCCAGCACTGGGTTGCGATAGTCGCTGACGCCATTTTACCGTGAGATCCCGCCGGAGCTCTGTCCGCCATACCTCGACCTGTCGCGGTAGTGGACTTTCACCCCGGCGTTGCATCTCCACGCGCTTATCGTGCATGAGTGCAAGGACTGTTGCCTCCAGATCCCACGGTGGTAGGCCAGCCAGAAGGCTCGCCGCTTCGCGGGAGATCGTGCGGTAACCCCGCACCATCCGTATTGCCATGACCCTCTGGCAGGCGTTCAATATGGACGCCGGTCGCTTTGCCAGCGACGGCGCCCACACCGGCGCCCCGTAGAGGGCCATGGACCGAACGATCCCCGCGTAGAGCCTCCGGCAGGAGGCGTCTGGACCCCCAAGGTTGGGCAGGAGCCGCTTGAGAGCAGCCCCGGCCCGGTTGAGTTTGGGAGCCAAACGTCGGAAGTGTTCTCCGAAATTCCATCGGCTGTCGAGAACGAGTCCCAGGTACTTCATCGTCGACCCGACGCCGATGCGAACTCCTCCTACTGTAAGTTGGGAGTCTGATGGTGGCGCATTCCGAGGGCCGTGGAAAAACATGGCCTCAGATTTGTGCAGCGCCACCTCGAGTCCCAACTCCTGGATCCTACCAACGACTATCGCAACCCCACGTGTCGCTAGAGCGACCGCCGCCTGGTGCGACTCTCCCTGCGCTAGAACCAGCGTGTCGTCTGCGTAGCAGACCACGCTGACCCCGTCAGGGAGGTCGCCGCGCAGCACGTAGTCGTAGCCGATGTTCCACAAGGGTGGGCCTAGAACCGACCCCTGCGGAACACCGCACGACATCTCTCGACGTTTCCACTCTCCCTGGTGACCGGGGTAGATAATGGACCTGTCCGAC
Organism: Mythimna lalbum; assembly: GCA_949319445.1. Taxonomy (NCBI): domain Eukaryota; kingdom Metazoa; phylum Arthropoda; class Insecta; order Lepidoptera; family Noctuidae; genus Mythimna; species Mythimna lalbum. The sequence continues at coordinate 13,218,813 of OX439346.1, read as the reverse complement.
AGGTAAGCCTCGACCACTCGACAGAGGTATTCGGGCACCCGGTGGTACCGGAGTGCCCTCCGGATCGTACTCCAGGGCAGGGAGTTGAACGCGTTGGCAATGTCCAAGGACACTGCCACGACACTCCTGCCCCGGGACACCGCAACCCCTGTCGTGAGGGCTCGCACGCTCATGATGGCGTCCACCGTAGAGCGCGCCCTGCGAAAGCCGAACTGTCCGTCCGACAAGTCCGGCCCCACCCGTGTTAGCCGCGCGACGAGGCGGTTTGCAATGACTCTTTCAAAGAGCTTGCCCACCTCGTCGAGCAGCACAATGGGCCGGTACGCGGACGGAGAGTCCGCAGGGCGCCCTGGCTTCGCGATGAGGACCAGTTTCCCCCTCTTCCAGCGAAGTGGAAACTGGCCCCTCTCCATACATGCGCTGAAGAGCCCTCTTAGTCGAGGCCCGAGAGCCTCCATGGCCAGGACCCAGGCTTTCCCTGGCAAGCCGTCGGGTCCTGGGGCGGTGTTCTTGGCACTCAGCCTTCGCACCGCCACTCTCACCTCTACCTCGGTCACCTCTGGAGCGTTATCGTCGTCGTCGCTGTTGTGGTCCGCGTCAGACACTGCTGGCGGGGGCGGAGCCATGGGCGGGGGGGAGTGTTCCCCTCGCGCAGGGAACAGAGTGGTTACCACACCCTCCACGAGTTGGGGCCGGAGACTCTGAGTCAGCGGCGGAGCCCAGGGGCGTAGCTTGTCCCGTACCAATTTGTACGGGCGCCCCCACGGATCCGCGTTCAGAGACCCCAGCCACACGTTGCGGGCCTCGAGTTTGGCCCGCTTTATCTCCGTTCGGAGGGTGCGCTTTGCCTCTCTGTACCCCTCATACAGCTCCGCCTCTCTGACCTCCGCATCCGGCTGGCGGTTGCGGCGCCTGCAGTGTCTGTCGTACCGGCGGCGCGCGTGGTTGCACGCGTTGCGCAGTGCGCCGATCTCCGGCGACCACCAGTACACGCGGCGCTTAGCACGACCTGGAGGGACTCGGGGCATTGCCGCGTCGCAGATTTGCGACATGGCCTCCTGGAACCACTCCGCCTCGACGTCGATGTCGACAGGCCTGTCCGGTGCTTGCACCCAGGCCTGTACCGTCGCGGCTTCCAGGAGGAGCTCCCGGTCCATCTGCTTAAGCGCCCACCGCGGACCACAAGGGCTCTGTCGGACCGGCGCTGCCGAGGTTTCGGCGGAGACGTCCAACCGGATGTACCGGTGGTCGGAGTACGTCTCCACCTCCTCCATAACGCGCCAGTCGACGACACGCGGCGACAGAGCGGGGCTGGCGAACGAGATGTCCACCACTGATGTACCCCGCATCCGCACCAGCGTGGGGACAGAGCCCCGGTTCAGGATGACCAGGCCCAGCTCCAAGGCCCAGTCCTCCACCATCCGACCCCGTCGGTTCGTGTGCCGAGAACCCCAAGCCGTATTCCAGGCGTTGAAGTCCCCGCAAACGACCACGGGGAGGGAACCGAACCCAGCGACGACGGAATTTAGCTCCAGCAGGGAGAGTTGGAACACGTCGAGAGATCTGTTCGGGGGCAGGTAGACGCCTACCACGGCGATGTCCCCGAACCGTGCTGCCACGCAACCCCGCCCCCTCGTGACGGACTCGGGGGGCGGGGTACCGGCGGCGGCCGACGAAATTAACGTCACCGAGCCGTCCAAGTCCTGAACCCAGTCTCCACGGGGCTGGACAAAGTACGGCTCGGCGACGACGGCGATATTGATCGACCACTGCGCCATGCTCTGGAGCAACAGATCCTGAGCGGCGGCGCAGTGGTTGATGTTCGCCTGGAGGAGACGTAATGGTGTCCTTATTGACATTCCATTACCGTCTCCTCCTGAGCCTTTTGCGAGGCTCTTGCCGCGGCGGGAGCGGCGGCGATGGCGGCGGCAGCCAGTGTAGTGGCTGCGGCGGTGAGGGCGTCAGGGTGGATGCCCCTCCTGACCTTGCCCTTGGCCTTGGTGGGAGGGTCGCAGGACCTACCCCCAGCCCGGTGTTCGGCCGGCTTGCCTGCCGCCGCACATGCGTAACAGTGCGGCAGTGCACGGCATTCGGCGGCCTTGTGTCCGGGCTGTCCGCAATGGTGGCAGCGGTCACTGCGATCAACCTCCGCGGCGCAATAAGCCCCCACGTGGTGCCCCACGTGACAGCGGTAGCACCGCAGAGGTCTGGGCTCCAGCATCTTCACCTGGGCTGAAACCCAGCCCACCAAAAGCCTTCGGCCCTCGGCCGTGATGGCCTTAGCCGCCGGCACGGGACAGCTCACCGTAACGGCTCGCATGCCCGTGCTGTCAGGACGGATGGTGCCCGCCCGGACCTGATCGGTCGTGCACCCTCCCGCCCTGACGATGGCGGCCACCACTTCCTCCACCCTGACGGAGTCGTCCAGACCCATGATGCGCATGTCTATGCACTTGCTGGGTCTGGACACTCGGGCCACCTCGACGTCTAGGGACGCCCTGATCCTTTCAGCGAGGGCGTCAGCGGTTTGTCCACTGTCCGCACCTGGGACCTCCAGTATTCGGGCTCCGGTTGCAGTGCGCCTCATACGGAAGCCCCCGGAGGCTCCGTACTCGTCAAGGTGGCCCACCACCGCCTGTTTCGCCTTCTCCATCACCATGTCGTAATTCACGCCCTTCTTTTCCGCAGCTGGTTGTAGTGTGATCACTACAGCTGCGGAAGTTGGAGCGCGAAGTCTAGCGGCCATGGCGCGGTTTTTCCGCTCCCGTCGCCGCTTTCGCTTCTTGGCCGCCCTAGTCGCCCTGCTCGCCTTTTCTTTGGCGCCGACGACCGTCCACTCGGCGCCAGCCGAGGAGTCTTCGGGCGGAGGGGGCGGTAGGCGCGACCTAGTCACCGCCGCGGCAGGAGGGCCCGCCGGTTTGGTAGCAGCCGCCATCTTGCCCTTCGGGGGAGCGGCAGGCTTCCCCTGCCGCTGCTGCTGCCTGGTCACCGGGGCTGGCCTCACCGCTTCCGGCGCCGCCTTGGGGGCAGCAGCTGTGGCCGCGGCGGCAGCGGCATACGTCACTGCCCTCTTCTGGCCGGAAGCCGCGAGAGGGGGGCGCAGGACAATGCTCTCCAGGACGGAAAGCTGGCGCTGGATTTGCTCCTGAAACCGTTGCTGCTGCTGCTGCTGCTGCTCCCTGGCAGCAGCCAGCTCTTGCCGCAGCAAGGTTATCACCTCGCTTTCCGCCTGGGGCATTGGCAGGGATCGGCCCTGCTCCTGCGTGCTACGCCCTTCCAGTGACGACTGGCTGACAGACTGCTCGGGACGGGGGTCCTGGAGACCAGCCAAGGCCTCGAGCCGGCCAATCCTCCCATTGAGGGTCTGCTCGTAGGGCTCGAATACGAACCCCAAAGCCCCCCCAATCGTGATATTGGCCAGCTCGACGGAGCGCTTTTTGGCCACCCTCTCCCGTTTGTTGGCCACACTCGTGATGGCGGCTGCCACAACCTCCTTAAATTTGGCCATGGCCTCCTCCATTCCCTCCGGCAGCTCGGTAGGGATCTCCGGCGGTATGAGGCTGGCCTGGCGTCCCTCGCTGTCGCTCTCAGCGGGGAGCCCTCTCCCTTTGCCCATTTTTCGGGCGGTACCCCGCCCCGAGGTCGAGACCTTCCGGGCAGGTACCGAATCGTCGTCGGAGACGGAGCGTATAAACTCCGCCTTCCTTTTGATGGTGGTGGATTCTTCCACCTCCATAACATCGGAGATGTGTGAAGACGCGGCATCAGAGTCCGACGCCGCGTCTTCACTCACCTCCCTGAGGCCAAAGCTTCGCCCAGCCTCCACCGGCGTCGCGGACGTGCTGGGAACTGGTCCCAGGGACTCCGCGCTGCCGGCTAGTGAGCCACCCTGGCTCGATGCGTCCGCGAAGGACGGTAAAAACAGGTCCTTAACGGACCTGGCGCGCTCTTTGCCCCCCCCAGAATACGAGGGGCAGCCCGAGCTCTGCTCGGGGAGGGATTCTCCGCCTGCGGGGCAGGCGGTACCCTCCTGGGGTAATAATTTTTTGGGAGTCGCGGCCATGGTATGCTGAACACAGCTTTGCCTTTTTTATGGGGTGGGGTCCCCAATACACGTTCGCCATCGTGGTCGTGTCTGATGAGCAGACACGTACCCGAGGCGAACCCACTCTCCAAAATCGCTGTCCAGAAGGCGCCAACAGCTGTAGGTGCCAGCGCTCCTGGACAGCGCACCCGCCAGGCGGTCCAACTGGACTCCGCCGTGTGTTCCTCTTGGTCTGGTCTCTCGCTTGAGGCCTTCCGGCATGAGTAGCTCTACCGGCATAGCCCTCAAGGTCATTGAGACACGCAAGCCCCACCACGACGACAACGTGGGAACACGGTTGGTGGGGTTGCCCTACACTTGGAATTACTCTAAAATGGGTGCGTTCACAAACATGTCAATGCCAGTTTGGCACAAGATAACCAGGCTCGGAGCTAAGTATTTGTAGGCCATAGAAATATTTGTTCTGTGCAGGAGTCGAAACCGTGACACGCAGTGCCCAACGACCAATCGCAGAACCACTATGCTCAACATTCCCTTTTCTTATTTATTTAAACTTCATGTACACTAGTGGTACATAGGCGGACTTAATGCGACGAGGCATTCTCTCCCAGTCAACCTTTTCTTTTTTTATAATTTTATAATAATATAATATGATAGTTGTGTAACTGTATATGGTATATATAATCGTAAATGGTGTTATGTATACCTTTATATAGTTATATATACTTTCTATACCTTTGCTTACGTAGATTGAAAGGGTCAGTCTGCACACACTGTAACTTTTTCCAAGTTTTTGAATATCAGCCAAAAAATAAATTTGTTTATCACTGGATCACTATATTTTGTTAAACAAAAGGGTGCGGCGTGCTTTACGAGATAAATGATGAGATACTGCGAGCTCGGGATTAGAACCCACGACCTTTGAAAAGGACGACCTTATCATTAGTGACGATAAAACGAAACCCAAGGTGTAATGACGTCAGATAAAAAACAAAAGGATCACATTTTTTAAGCTTAAAAATAGAAATGTTGAAAAAATAACATTGCTGGTTGATATATAAAGAAACATTTTTTTGAATAGCGTAGTGAAAATGGTTGCTAACTCCTGACTTTTTTTTTGTTATTTAAGCAATTCTTATTTACTATGGAATATCTAAATGTCTTGTGTATATGTGGCCAGTAATGGTAAATAAAATGTTATTTAAAAATATGTGTACATACTAGGTTAAGATTTCTTTGGTCTATGCCACCCGAATAAAGTTTTTACATTATTAAAATTTTGTAAGCCTGTATGAGAGTGTAAGTTTTTATTCCTTTACTGTCAAACGGCAAAAGACATTTTTTTTTTTAAGTTCAGTTTTCTGGAAGTTCACTGGGATAATTTTCGATAGCCATGCAAGCGAAGCTGCAGTAGAAACTAGTAAACACCTAAAAAACAGAATATACGAACATGTCTTTCAGTTGATTCGCCTACATTCGTTTGAGTTCTAATAAATCACAAATTGCCCACGGGAAATCAACTTAGCGGCGAACGGGCGATTCATATTGGGGAACTGCGAACAGCGCTTGTGCTATACAATACGCATGTTGTGTACATCAATGTTTTCAGTTAATTTCGGCGAATGTGTAATTAATGAATGTGGAATTATGTGGAATAAAATAGAATAGAATAGAATAAACTTACATGCAATACAGTTTTTCGTTATCAAAAATTCATACTAGTCAATTTAATATCTATTTATTATAATAAGCTAGCTGCTCCCAGCGGCTTCACCCGCGTGATAGCAGAAATTTATTCCAAGGGAACATATTTCCGGGATAAAAAGTATCCTATTCCGGGAAATGGTCCATCCGTGTACCAAGTTTCATCTAAATCAGTTTTGCCATTTAGGCGTGAAGACGTAACAAACAAACTCACTTTCGCTTTTATAATATTAGTAAGGATAGAAATTAACTAGTATAAATTACCAATACGATATTCTTTAATTCGACGAATTTATTTATAGAACACTAGCTGACCCGGCGAACTTCGTACAGCTAACAGTCAATGAATGTAGTTTATCTTTCGATGTAATCAACCGATTGTAATGAAACAAAGCTTAAGTAATATATCAAGTTACACACAATTCTAATGTACAAAAGTTATTTACATCGATCACGTAAATACGTGATGTGCGGACAACTAAAAACTTCTACAGATTTATTATATACAACGTGTAACGTTAAATGCGCAAAACCTCGGACACCCCAAATGATTTTTTATTCGATTGATCGAATTATGTGAGAAAAAAAACATTAAAAAAAAAGATTTTATGAGCAGTTTTAGTTTGTTAAAAATTCATATCTGTATTGAAAAAATAACTTTTTCAATACACTTGCTCATAAAGTGGCTCTTATTGCACTGCACTTAGGTATATAGTGGCACTTGTTACCAAACTGTGACATTTTGATTACCATTACGCACTAGTGCTATAATGTGGTTAAAACCATATTGTTGAACCTCTCCACCGTCATAATTTTATGACATTTATCGTATCAGGATGGGCGCAGGTTGTCCCCCACGAACAAAAGAAAAACATTATGGGCGCGCATATGAAAACAGTTTTTTACCGCCACAAAAGTTTACTAGTTTTACAGTTATTTTAGTTACAAGTGTATTGAAAAACGTCGTATGATACACGTGAGAAATTAATGGTTTCTATTCTCGGTTCTCTTAAGACCCTCGCCATGGCTCGGGTCTAAATACCGCCTCAACGGTAATCACTAACATTACATGATTATGAGACAATTTTATTGGACTACAACTATTTGTGTTTGTTTACCTATTTCGGCGGGCTTGTGCACGTGACGGCTTGACCTATTCATAAATAGACAAGTCGAAGGTTTTAATGGAGATTAAAAAAAGTAACCAATACAAAAAATGGTTTAATTGTTTCTGCTCGTTATTCTGATCAAACTAATTTCAGGTTTAGCGCATTTAACGTTACACCTTCACCTTGTATATGTAGATGTAACATCATTAAGGCTGTTTTGTGACAGACATGACAGCAGTGCATTCGTATTTTGATACTCTCACATCTGTTTTTTTTTTGTTCGAGTTTTACTGTAGCTCATCTTTTTTCCTAACATCCTAGGCTCCGAGAAACTAATTCAAATAAAATCAAATACTTTATTTTAAGCGCTGGAGATCACCCAAGACAGAGAAGTTTGGAAGGAGAAGGGCCTTTGCCCAGCAGTGGGACACAATGTAGGCTACAAAAAAATGGTAGGTATTAAATCAATAATTAAAATGTAGTTATTTTATGATATATAATTTTAAACGTGATAAGAGATAGGCTAAAAATGTAGAATCAATTGGAATATGATATGAAGCAACCAATCAATCTGCTTAGTCGTTAACCCAATTGGGTTGAAGTCGATTTCCAGTTAAACCAGATACGGTTGGATAGTTGGATACGATACCCCTTTGCAAGACAACTGTCAGTGTCAGCGTATAGCCTTCCTCGACAACTGGGCTATCTAAAACTGAAATATTTTTTTGATTCGAACCAAGTACTTACTCTGATTGGGTCGTTCAATGGAACAAACTCTTTAGATTTGTAATATTACTACGTAAAACGTAACGTAGCCCCCGTCTTTGGTCTCTATTCCGCTTTTGGGGTCACAGCGTGACAAAGCACAGTACCAGTGTGGAGCCAAGTCCGTTCCATCACCGGACCACTAGGCGTACGGCGTTGCGCCATCGCTACATGGTGGATATCCCACCAATACCTGCAAAGCTGTTTGGAAACATATTTATTATGCGTACAGCTAAGGAGTGGAATTTCCTGCCGGGGTCTGTGTTTCATGTTAGCTACAACCTAGGGATCCTTAAGTCAAGAGTCTACAGGTTACTTTTAGGCAAGCGTGCTCCATTGTCGGCCACATCATCGCTTACTATCAGGTGAGATAGGGGTCAAACGTGAGCCTACCAATAACTATAAAAAAGGCCCTTCACCAGTGAAAAGAGGACAGGAGAGGCAGACAAGGAGGAGACCAGCGTCTCCTCCTTTTCTGCCCAGTATGCATTTTTCACAACTTGCACGAGGCCAGCGACAGAGTTATACAGATGACTAAATATTGGTTGGATAAAATAAGAAGTAGCTCAGATTAGCGCGTTCAAACGAATAAATCTTTTTAATTTTCAATATTAGATAAGTATAGATAGGTACCACCTCAAGCTACCTCGGAACCCTTGTTAGAAAACTGCACGCAGCGGTCTTAGTCGTTAATTGAATCAAGGTGATAGCGACTGCGACTCGTCGGTTCCATTCCCTCCAATTAAGCCTGTCTTAGCACTTTACAATCGGCGAAATAATTGAGTCAAAAAGTCAATTACATTGCAGACTCGACCACGAAATTCCACTTTCTCATCAACTATTTTGATTTGAGTTTCTGATGATTTAGACAGTGTCCGAATCGACACATTTTATTTTCAACAATTTTTCACTGACGGTGGTGGTGTCCGAATATACCACCAAAAGCAGGTACAGTCAGATAAAAAGTCTTAAAATATTTAAAAAGTCTTATATAAAGAAATTTATTACCCGAAGTTGCCGACTTAAATTCAGCATAAAATAGTTTTGGTAATCCTTTTTTCCCAATATATTATATTTTAAAACTTTTTATCTGGCAGTATTTAGTATTGTCAGATAAAAAGTTTGTATGACAGTATTTATCCGAATCGTCAGTGATAAAAATATTGAAACAGTATATTCGGACAAAATGTGTCCGAATATACTGTGTGTGTCCGAATCGCAGTAGGTCTTTGATTTGGCCACGTAAAATTTGTTACTCTTTATCTTATCTCAGCAAGCTTGTTGACGCTGTCGATGGTGCTTACAAACATGTATAAAAAGCAATAACTGGTTGTTAGTGCTATCAAATCCTTTACACACGATAACACAATCGTTACTGGCAGCCAGAAGAGCGGAAGAGATTCAAAAGATATCGTTATTCTCGTAATTGGACTTTGACTGCATTCTATGTAAGAGTGAAAAGTATTTTTTTGTTGTGTTTGGAAATAATCAAATGACTTTTTCTGCTCTAGGGTAAAACGAGAGGGTGTGTCACACTTTTACTAACTAAAACCCAGTTATTTTCCTTCACTAGTGCTTTGCAGTCTAGGGCTACGGTAAATCTGTCAAATGTACCCGGAAAAAGAATGATATTAATTCATGAATCCCCAAGCGACCACCGGTGGCCGCGCATCTATTGTCTTACTATTGTGTCTCTAATTGACGGTATCTGAAGGGTTAAACTGCATTTAGTGAAACATATAGATGGAAATACTTTTTTTCCTTATCCTAGTGTACATCTAAAGGGTGACCTTGTACATGAACTAGTAAGCCTTTAATAAATATTATATTCGAAACTGATAAAGTACCTTAAATAAAAGTTGAAAATTGCCTGAAATAAAATAAAAATAGAGTCAGGTTTATAATGGACAAACCGAGTTGTGGAAAATGGCATGAAGCGCAGCCATGTTTGGTTCTTGTGACGATCAATCACAACAGCTTGACAATGAAAAACTACCATAACACTTTACGTGCTATCAATCTAGCCGCGGCCAGCTTGCACCCGGAAATAAGCCGTCCACCTCACTAAATCAATGACAACAGCTCACTTCGTAACCGCCGCTTTTTACGGAAACAAAAGATTCATTTACAATCTTATTGAACCGAGCGACCGAGTATACTTTGTACCTCTATTTATGTAGAATACTTGAACATTGTAATAGAGCTTTTACCTGCTCCGATAAAATTGGCACTCAACGTCCTCAGAAGGTCAACCAACGGCATTGTTCTGCCAACAGTCTGTAATTTGCTGAATATGAAACCGCCCTAACGCTCGCTGAAGAGCGCATAAGATGTTTTTGAGACGAAATGAAACCGAAATAAAGTGTAGCAGGTAGTGTGAGCGCAATACCCGGTATTTATTCTTACGTAGTAAAGTGCTGAATGTGAGCTTTAGTAAGCAGAAAATAAAAGCCGAGAAAATGGGTAGTAAAAAGGCATGTGAAGAAAAAATAACAATTATAGTGAAGCGTGAAGCCGTGCCTGTAACGCGGCGGTCCCGAGGCCTGGCGGGGTAATGGCGGCCGCTCAATGGCTCACTTGGACGCTGTAGTAGCCTCCACCGGCGAGCTGATGACGTTTACACTTTTTAACTAACGTTTCACGCGCCCTACAAAAAGAGTTTACGAGCTCTCTCTTTGCGTTTTATGCTGATTAACTACTTCGCTTATTCACTGTTCCTTTGCTCTCTCAGCCAACAAGATGGCGCGCCTTCTTTTTTTAATGTATTCACCGTACATGCCTTGAAATTGGAGAGATAATCTATTTAGCAGTGTCTGCATTACGGTCTAGAAGTTACTGTATATAAACTTGCGCTTGCTTTGGGTTTACGTCTACTCGTATCTCCGCCTTTTCTTTGTTTTTTGCTCATGTTTCTTTCATTTTATTTTATTAAAATTCAGACATGGCACAGCGTTTCGCATATCCGCAGATAAGGATACAGGTGCAAGCATGGACTGAAAATGGGAAAGACGTCGGGCACAGATGTTAGCAAAATTACATTTGCCATTCATAAGAAGGAAGCTTTCCTTATAACATAACAGCAATAATAACATGGTACCATCTGTGTCAACAACACTACAAACTTTATAGTATAATTTTCCACAGTTCGCTGTTTCACACTGCATATTAATATTTGTTCTTAAGCAGGAAACTCATAGGAATCTCTTGATGAAAAACTTTATATTGAATACGAAATTAATATTTTATGTCTTTATGACCATGACGTTCCAATAAAAAGGTCGTCGTCCAGAAGAATCAGGATTTCCGTAAAAGAGCTTGAAATAGTAATGCGTAAGAGCGACGTGGAGTTAGTTGTATGACAAATGGCGGGTTTCGCTTCTTTTATTTCATTTTTTCGATCTGGCGTCAGACTCCGCATTCATAGTGACACTTTGGAAATTAGTTTTGTCCTGTGAATAATGAGTTTCTCTGTCGGAAATATATTTTATGTGGGAGGGAATGTAGTCCATTCATGGATATTGTTTGTATAACGACGAATAATTATTGGCTATTTGACTACTTATCGGATATTGTCATGTTGCCATGTTGGAGTAGCGTGTCAACGACAATACTATCGAAAGTATCCACCGTAATTACTTGTTGAATTAAAAGCTACTCAGTTAACAAAACACGAAGTCATTATTGGACCTAACTTTGTGATAGTATGCCTAATGTATAATTCCACTGCAAAATATTCTGCAATCACGTGTCCTATACTTCGAAGTTAACTTGTATTCCAAATGATTTATACCTAAATGCATTAATTTGTGGAATACGGATGAATGTAGATAACATTGTCAGTCACGACATTCGTACATTAAGAACACATCACAATCATTGTTTTAGAATCACGGCCAACGTGTGGAGCCGATAGATAAATAAATATGAAAATCCAAATGAAAAGTTTATTTTAACTAACGGTATGCTCGTAAATGTAAATATGTAGTTTACTTTTTTGTATCTATCTATGACTCATAATAACTGTTCAATACTTCCGGGCTATTATTGTGTAGATTATCTTCAGATCTATTAGTGTAGCGGACGAGATTGGATTGAGCGAGGCTCATTTGAGGTTGAGTCGAGTAGAGCAAACGATGATGTCGTTTTCGATTATGTGTGTAATTGTTTATGAACTCAGACACCTAAAACCGAATATAGCCAAATAGATTGAAGAGCACAAAGGTGCTAGTGCTATATTGTTATATACTACTAGCTTTTGCCCGCACGGCTTCGCTCCCGCTCTTCCCTACTCTACTCTACTCTACCCTAATCTACCCTACTCTACCCTAGTCTACCATACTCTACCCTACTCTACCCTACCAAACTTCACATAAACCATCTACTAAATAGTCCGAACAAAGCCTAAAAATTTGGTTTGGATAGGTGAGCCCGTTCTTGAGTTATAAAATAACAACGAAAAGTGGCATTGATTTTTATATATATAGATATAAAAATATGTAATCATTTCAAAATTTTTCATGTATATTCAAATCAAATCAAATCAAAAACTTATACGAGTATTTCAAATAAACCATTTACAGGCTCTTTTGACTTGTCAAAATGTCATGGGTCAGTCAAAAATGTGAAGTTAGATTGCACGTTCCAAAGCGTAGATCTGTATGAAGAAGAACGGGCAAGAAACTCCATGGACACTCTTTTAAACCACGTCATGAGTTACAAAACTCTTCGTTACATATTTTTTTGCATGAAAACAGCAAGTTGACACAAATAATCAGCAAGGAAAAGACTGCGATAATACTCTAAGTGACGTCACCCCGTCACCCGCTCTATCTCTTAAGTTTCGCAGCAACATCCCAATAAAACATACAACTCGTAAAAATATTGAATGATGACAGTTTTATGACGTAGCTTCGTAGATTGCAGTAAAATACAATAAAACCGGAAGGCGAAATAGTTCATTTCAAACGTCAGAATGGAAAAAGCGCTGTCAGCGGTTGCAGGCGCTTGAAGCGGCTGGATTAGAAAATGTAGCGATGAATGTAAAGTCGACTGCAGATACTTGGTTTTATTTCGAACGAGGTTTGCCGGTGCCGTCACTCACGAGGCGTTAGTTTTTTATTGCCGCGCTCTTTACATAATGGTCTGATGGCGTCTATGTCGGGACTGAGCTTTTCAATATAAAGAATATACTCGTAACTATGCTGCGCAGAGAATGGAATTCTGCCGATGTTGTCGACGCTTTTTAGACTTCAGTTTTGCAACTAGAGAGCTGGGTTTGTAATGGTTTTTATTATTTAACTTCAAAATTGCTAAGTACATTTTATGCTAAAAACCATCGCTTATATAATTGTGGTTAGTAAGTTCAAAAGAAATAGAAATATAAATAGTTTAGATAGCAAGTAAATTTTACAATTAAAGATGGTAGTAAATAAATATTAATTGGTTATTAATGAGTTAAAATAATACAGTGTATACAGACACACCAAATTCACACACAATTAAGATGAAGTAGGAAGCAAAGCCATCTTTGAACCGTGGCTACGCGATGTGCTACGCGCCTTGCTACGCAATGCTACGCGCCCCGCTACGGCCTAGTAGCCCCCGTGCTACGACTGCATCCCGAGATTTTAATTATTCTTACTCTATCATTTCATACTTTTTATATAACAATTAACAAACCTCAATCTATCATTGCACTTAATTCGTCAGAAATATTGGCTACGAGTACTAGACAATAAGTGTCAATTTCTGTCAAAACTGAAATTGACCAATACGAGTATATCTGCCGAAAAAAATATTGTTTTCATAAAATACTTAATTAATGATTAAACACAAATGAGATTGTTTCCTATGGCTCTCTACCTTCAGCCCAAAAACGCTAGTTTTAATCAAGTTCAATACATCTATTTATTTTATATATTACTATTATAAACCAGAAGTGGAGGCGATTTTTTAAAAAAGGAAACTACCTACTTATAATTTTAAACGCAAACAATCTTTATTTAAACGAAATTACAATGATAACTAATCAACAAAAATATAAACGCCTAATACGTCCAGCACGCTCAGTTGCCCCAAGAAAAGTGAGTCTCGTCGCTCGGAACGCCGCAGGCGCCCCTCCAGCCGGCCTCGCCACCGTCAGGCGATGCTACGTCATCATGACGTGCCACTAGGCCCCGCCTCCTGACCGTTGATTTCTAACACGGCCTCTCCTGACAGCGCGGCGTCCTCGACCGCTTGATTTTGAATGGGCACCTCGTTATTAGAGTTGCCAAGAACCTCGATATCGTTATCTGCAACACATTTTTTTTTTCAACTAGCAAAAGTTTCAGAGACCTAAGGATAGAAAGAAACCTTATAATGATTAATAGACCCGCATCACAGCCGTAAGCGTGCACTCAAACAGCTGCGATCGACTCTAAAAACCATTACATGAACTAAATACAATTTAAAGTCTGTCAGTTCATTTTAATATTAAAATGGTCATGAGATCTCAACATTTGTTAAATTTAAGGAAAAATAAAATGGAAATTATAACCCCCATGCAACGCCTAAGCCTATAAGAGGCTCTGCCAGTACGCCATAGGTAGCTGCCCATCGGGCAAGCGCGCGTCACTGATGAGGATAGTCCTCCTTCTCGAGAAACATGCCTTACAGCTGCCAACAGCAAGCATATGTTACTGAGGACGAGCCTCCCTCGAGACATACTGCACACGCCATAGGTAGCTGCCCCTCGGGCAAGCGCACGTGGCATCTCGAGAACTCACCACTATCACTCGTGGCGAAAAACGCTGCACACGCATCCGGTGTCCATTCACCGCGCCATGGAACCATGTGTTCCGCTGCAGCCTGAGTCCTTTTGCCATAGGACCCCGCCAGAAGCTCCAGCTCATAGCGGTGGTGGGGAAGCTGCTGCACGATCTTGTATGGACCGCGCATACCGGAATCCAGCTTGCCAGAACTCTGCGAACTCTTGCCAACAAATACGAAGTCACCAAGCGCGTACACACGTGGTTCCTTCCGCGTCTCATTAACATGTTGATCTTGTCGCCTCTGGTTCGCCTTAAGTAATTCGGATGCACGTTGTCGCCTTAGAGTGACCATTGCTTCGCGATTTGCATGCGAGTCTTCTAGGGCTACATCTCTGACTAACGCTCGCAAAACCGGAGTGGTAGCTTCGACCCCAATTAAAATCTGGAGAGGTGACGTCTGTGTCGTGGCCTGCCGGGTTATGTTCAGTGTTAACTGAATCTTCCACAGCGTATCAGACCAACTGCTACCCTTGTTGTTAACCTCGACGCGTAGCATATTTAAAACAGAGCGGCAGTATCGTTCTGCTTGACCATTTTCTTGGTGCATTTCAGGCGTAATTAAATGAGTGGCGCACCCCAACCCAGATACCCAATTTTGAAAATTAGAGCTTTCAAACATCCTTCCTCGATCAGTCACGATTAAGGATGGTGTACCAAACAAAGAAATTGCGTTTGTAAATACGCGTTTTAAATCCTCCGTGTCCTGCCTGTACAGAGAGTACAGGAGACAAAATTTAGAAAAAGCATCTACAAGTACCAACACATATTTAAACCCCTTTGATTCTGGTAGCGGACCCAAAATGTCCATATGAACGGTAGAAAAAGGGCTATCGGGTTTAGTCCAAGATTCTATGGGCTGATGTGGTGCTCGGGGAACTCGTTTATGTGAGAGACAAACCACACAGTGGGAAATATATTTCTTTACAAATTGCCTAAGGCTGGGGAACCAGAAGTGACGGAGAATCAGGTCAGTAGTTTTGTCCATCCCGATATGTTCGTGATCATCGTGAAAAACACGTAAGAGGCTAAGTCTGTGACCTTTTGGGATAAAACAGAGAAGTCGAGATTCGTCACCCGTAGGACAGTATTTGTAGTACAAAAGGTTATTTCTAACAACATATCGAGAGGAGTCCAACTGTCCGTCCCTCAATTTCTCCATCAATTCTTGTGTTTCAGAGTCAGCAGTTTGAGCAATTTGAGCCCAGTTATTGGGTCGGCGAATATGCGACACAATTGCCGGGTTCCGACTCAAATAGTCAGCGTGCTGCATCAGAGTACCCTTTCGATATTCAATGGTGAAACGAAAGTCTTGCAAATAAACCCACCAACGAGCTACTCGTGGGACAAGATCTTTCTTCCGTTCGGTTAGTTTTAACGAATTACAATCCGTCACGATCTTAAAGGTGATGCCGATCAGATAGTGGCGGAAATGTTGCAATGCCTTTACTATTGCTAAGGTCTCGAGCTCATAACTATGATATCGAGACTCTGCTCCATGTGTTGCTCTGCTAAAATAGCCGATGACACGTTTGCGTTTACCGCCATGCTCTTGAAGCAGAACAGCACCATAACCGATCGCGCTAGCATCAGTATGCAGCTCAGTAGGTAAGTTTGGGTCAAATATCGCGAGCACAGGTTCTTCGGTCAAACAGCTAATAATGTAATCACGCGCCGCGTTTTGGTCGTCGCCCCAGATAAAAGGTTCCCCCTTTTTCATAAGTTTAGTTATGCAAGCCGTTTTAGCTGCGTAATTAGATATGTATCGCCTAAAATAACCGGCTAGACCCAAAAATTGCCGTACTTGCTTAACGTTCGTAGGTTTCGGGGAGTTAACCAAAGCGTCCACCTTCCTAGGACTCGGCCGTACCTGACCTTGACTTATAAGTCTGCCTAAATATTCTACTTCGGTCTCTAGGAAAGTGCACTTCTTTAAATTTATGGAAAAACCGGCGGTTGTGAGAATCACAAGAACCTGGCGCAACAAATCAAATCCTTCATCAATTGAATCCGATAGAATCAAGACATCATCGATGTAATTAAGCACCTTCCCAGTATCTATCAAGGGTTTTAGTGTCCTCGATATGATCCTCTGATACACCACAGGAGCATTTGTCAAACCGTAAGGCATTTTTAAATATTCAAAATGACCCTCGGGCGTGACAAACGCTGTCCTGGCAATAGATTCGTCATCCTTCAAAGGCACCTGATGGAAGCCCGTAGCCATATCAAGACTTGTAAAGAACTTACTGTTACCCAATTTATCGATATGGTCATCTATTAGGGGTAAGGGAAACCTATCTTTCACAGTGACGGCGTTCAATGCGCGGTAATCAACGCACATCCTATCAGAGCCGTCTTTCTTTTTGACGAGTATGATAGGACTTGCGTACTCCGATTGAGATTCTCGGATGATCCCCTTACTCATTAAATCCTTAATTATGTCGCGAACTCGCATCTTCTCATCAGCCGAAAGCTTATAAGGGCGATAGTGCACAGGAACATCGCTATTTAGTTTGATTTCCATGCTGCCAGTATTGACAGTACTTGTCGCTGTGCCAGTAACAAAAGCATCAGAAAACTCTTCTATCAGCGAAATCAACTTCATCTTATCCTCGCCTATCAAGTGCGTATTTATTTTCTCAATATCTAAAGCGCGTAAATGATGTACCTGAGCACCACTGACCCTAGTGAGCCGTTGTCCGTCACCGGTCCGTATGTAAGTGACCCCGTGTCGATTTAAAACATCTGTTCCTAACAGAACAGGGGCACTGATGGTGTCAGAAGGTACCACGAATAGATCTACTTCTAAAGATATCTCAGGAAATTCGATAACTGTAGTCACATAACAAGTAGATTCTATTTCCTGACTGCCTACTCCACGCATTAAACGATACGTAGGAATCCTATTGCAATTGAGGTGTTTAACAAATAAATCAGAAATTAGGGAAATATCGGAACCACTATCAATTAAAACATCGACAGGCATTTCCTTAATGATAGCGGTCATATTATTACTGTTTCGGACAAACTTTGACAAAAATTTACGTTTGATACCTTTTTCCCATCCGCCTCAGCACGTTGTTTAGCAAAACACCTATCGGCTGAATGTCCTACCTTGCTACAATACGTGCAGGTTAGAGACGGTTTATTTGGGGCGGTAGAAACAGTATTAGATTTTATTGGTTCGGTTTTCTTTTGTTTCGGACAATGAGACTTCAAATGACCGACAGCATTGCAGTTAAAGCACTTCATATCCGGCTTCGAAGCGTTACGTTTTCGCGATTCGGAATGACGTTCATTTGACGAACGAAAAGAATTGTGGGTAGATCTAAATTCCGTTTTTGGTTTCACGTATACGGATAAAAATTCTACTAATTCGTTAAGTTGTAACTTAGCATTAGATGCGGCAGCCTTTACCTGCGGGTCTGTTATGCCGCGAATGATAATGGCGGTTTTTAAATCATTTGAAAGGCCCTTTACAATATTTAAGCGCAGTAATGACTTGCGCGCATATTCGGCGTATGTAGCAAAACTTTTGGAGTCCTTATTCATCACATCAAACAAAATGTTAGCGATATCAACGTTCCGTGGGCAGAGTGATCGGAATTCCAATTTAAAATTTGACCATGATCGATCGCTGGACACCCAATCGTTCAGCCATGTGCGCGCATCGCCCTTTAGGCAAGAACCAATGCGTGACAGGCACTCGCGGTCGTCCCAACGGTTCAATTCGCGACCTCGATCAACCTCCGCACACCAAACATCAAAATCATGAATATTAGGGTCAAAATTGGAGATATAATAGTGGATTGACTTTGCTTGTAGCAAGGATGATAACGCGCTCACAATTTTGTCCGTCGTATTCTTATTAGAGTTAGAATCTGACTCACCGGGCACGCTGGAATTACCTGTAGCCACAGGCGGTGGGGTTAGGCAATCACGTGCTGGACGTTGCAATGTCAAAACTGAACCCGAGGTGGTGGACAACCTATCCTCGATTGCATGTAACCTACCGAGAATCGTATCTAGTGCCTGACTGCGAGAGCTATCGCGGCGGTTATGTGAACGGTCGCGACGCCGCTTACGAGAACTATCACGACCTTTTCGCGAGCCACTAGAACGTTTACGTGGACTGCTGTCTCTTTTCTTCGATCGAGAATGACGTCCAGACATATTCAAATCAAACTATTTACGATTTATTGAAACAAAACTAGCACTTAAATCACAAACACAAATATACCGTTACAGAATGAATTTAAATTTAGAAGTTACGAAAACTTTTAAAATAGCCGTTAGCGGATAAATGTCGTGGTCTATCCCACTTCTGATATTATAAACCAGAAGTGGAGGCGATTTTTTAAAAAAGGAAACTACCTACTTATAATTTTAAACGCAAACAATCTTTATTTAAACGAAATTACAATGATAACTAATCAACAAAAATATAAACGCCTAATACGTCCAGCACGCTCAGTTGCCCCAAGAAAAGTGAGTCTCGTCGCTCGGAACGCCGCAGGCGCCCCTCCAGCCGGCCTCGCCACCGTCAGGCGATGCTACGTCATCATGACGTGCCACTAGGCCCCGCCTCCTGACCGTTGATTTCTAACATTACTTATATTACATTATCGAATCTCTAGAGTTTCGATAATATAATATGACAAAACTAGCCAAAACCTGACCTTCGATCGGATACTACTTTTAAATATTAACTTTAAAAAATATGTATTATAATATTGTATAATAAAATATAGTTCAAGTTGACTCCGCGTTTGCTTCGATGTGGCGAGCTTGCAGCGATCCTCATTTCATATTCTCTCAATGGATAATAATGATTTATAACAACCCAGAAGCCAGCATTTTTACATAATACGTAACCTAAAGCTGCTGTATAAAAGGTTGTAAGGAAATATTTTGGAACGATATGCAAATGTATATTATGCTTAGATTGGTTACACATTTATACGTCGATATTGGTAGCCCATTCCAGCATCGGACCACCGTGGAACGGACATCCTCACGCCTTAGTCGCTGATACCCTGATCGACCGCCCTAGGCACTAGAGGTGTGAGCTTGCGGATGAAGAGTTATGGGTAGCTCGCCGTCTGGTCGTCCGGACCGAGTTCGAGTAGTCGACAGTGCTTAGTGTTCTACGCGTGTCTCAAAAAGATGTTAGCAAATTCGTAGAGCCCAGCACGGCCGAAGCCTACTAGGAACATGGTTTTACTTCTAAAAAGGTTATCCTTGGTTCTAGAACACAAAGGGCAACTGAAAGTACATACATTTACATATACATTCAGTCAGTAAAAGTTTGACAAGCCCTCTCGCTCTGCCCTGGGACGCGATCGGGACAAGCCATTAAAAAAAAGTCATCGGACCATCACACCAGATCATGTTCCTTTGGGACCATTTTTCACATTCACGCAGGCAGCAGCTAGTTATGAATAAACGGTGTTTGTTACGTGATATAAAAATATTTCTTAACGTCCTCGGTATGATTCATAGCTATCAAGTCGTGACGATATTTCTTATCATAGACATATTTTATCATAACTGCTATCGGGGGCTTTGCCCGAGTGAATGTAGAAGGTTAACATAATCCCGAAATAAAAAATCCTATGTGCTATTTCAGGAGACGGTCTACCGGTGTACCAAATTTTCTCCAAATCCGTTCAGCCGTTTGAACGTGAAGAAGTAACAAACATACATACACACAACTTTTGCCTTTATAATATTAGTGTGATAAGGATTTCTTGTGCATATCTTTAATTAGTCTGAAACAGCCACGAGAGTACGACGTTTACGAGATTTCCTGTGTAACAAACTGTAATTTTCGGGGACAGCCCCATTCACGGTGAGTTGATTTTCAGCACCGGAAGCGTCGCCATGTTGCGTGGGCTGAGTAGCGGAAAAGGCGAAACCTCACTTCCGGTCAAGACAGCTCGTTAATATTTTTCTTATTTCTTTTTTTTTATTACTATTTGAAGCAAGGAAACATGAACGGTTGGGAACTTCGGGCCCGTTTCTGCTCAATGAGATAGACTTCCTTATATATGGCACCCACATAATATTGTAGATATTTAATGGTGATCTGTATAATCTGGGACAAAGTTTTGCTGACAGAATAAGCATACAAATCGAATCCGGGATCAGTAAAAAGCTATAGTTTGTTAGTGAGTTTTGTTGTGTGCCAGAGAGGAACAATTGGGAGCGTCGTCATAAAAGTTAATAAAGCAATAAGGTCTCTCACATCCCCGCTGCACGCGCACGCGCAAGCCCTCGCACTCAGCGGCCATTTTTGTTCACATCTCTTTTGAGCGACCCATATCGAAGTTTTTCCTTTATAAATTATTAAATATATGAACAATGTTTTTCTTCTCAGAAAGGAGACTCGACATATTATCGATATTACCGCCGACCTCGGTGGGTCGCAACAATAACAAAGAAAAGGAGCAGAACTTTTTAACTGATTAGGTATCGCCCAGTTTCTTAGTTCAGTAACAAATCGTTTTCCTTACCAATCGGTAAATGATTTGCTCGACTGGTTCTTTGAGATGATTTTAGAGGCAATTTTATATTAAAACGTTTAAAACAATAGGCTTTATTTAAATGCCATAGGGAACTTCACTTTTTATACAATATCGACGATTAGTTTAAAAAAAAAAGTTGGTATGACATTAAGAATCTTAATTTGAAAATAATTATGTCGACCAATAAAAAGAAACGTATTGCCGTTATTAAAAAAACAACAACACTTACTATAGCGCCGTACTGTAAACAATAAAATGTGGCACACGAAAACTATTAACACACATAATTAGAACTAATAGGTGTATAAAATGTATAGTGCCCTTCACTTACAAACACCGCGATAAGATCTGTCCTTACGTACATATAAATAAGTCGGTGCATATTAATGTGTAGCTATAAATCTGCATAATTCACGCCGACGTAAAGTTGAAAAGAAAGTGTCAAGAAAGTTTTATTGGGATCATGGCATCGTTGTAAAATTTACGAGGGTGGCTCCGGCTTTGCCGTAAAATGTATTTTGTGGGCGGTAAGGCAGGGTATGGAGTGGGTAGTAAATGGAACTATGATGAGGGCGATTGTGATTGTCACCTACGCAAATACAATTATAGTAAATAAATAATAAATGAATGAATAAAATACCTTTTAAACAAAGTAGTCATCAGTGTCTTTGAATGTATCTATTCACATAAGGAAATAAAAATTTCTACATAATAGAATCAAAATTTACTTCAAATATCGAATAATATTCGAACAAAGAATATTTTCGAAAGCTGCTATGCATAATCATCATGGTCCTGCCGCCTACCACACCGGCGACGGTCTAGGGACCGACCTTTATTTTTCCGGACCCTACGATCCCTTTATCCTCGAGACAACCACGGCGCATTCCATTCACTTATTACTCCGTGGGACAAAGCGGCCATATTGCGTGAGCCCGGGACCCAAGCCCCGTGACCTGCCACCTGTAATTACTAACATAAACCTCTACCTGTGTACAAATAGTTTAATGAAAGGGTGTTTAGTTACGTGACCCGTTGCTTACTTGCAGCCCGTGATGAGTTGATACTGACAAATTAATAAATTACGTTGTGACACCAGTCACTCTTAGTGACAACATTTTTGCCATCATCTGCCTAGCCTTTTCTAGGTCTGTTTCAATATAACTGTATGCAGCTGAAAACCAATATTTTGTATACATGGAGCAACTGTCTCCTGATTTCCACAACTTAGTCACTGGGTCACAGGATATTACTAGGCAAGACTAGAGTCAGATTTTCTGGCCTGTGGGATTTTCGGTGTTCACCCATCCGCAGAACGACCTCGGCGTTAAGTGTTGTTTAAAACTTATCCACGAGGTCTTTTTTATGCACAGCAGCTGCTCGCCAATTCTTCTATCATATGTGCTGTGGATGCGATAATCACAGTAATTGTTAACAATTAGATTAGTGTAATAATGACGTTTGATTGCGGTTGGAGATTCTGAATACGATTACCATTCACTCTAAGATTACCATAATTAAGCCCACAGATAGATGTACAGTATAGCACTTATACCTACATGAAATCAATTGAATTAATAGGGTAGTTTACAATTAAATTATGATTGATCAATTAAAATGATGACTGTTTCGAACTATTTTTATTTGTTATCACATTTCTATTTATTTAATTATCTATACTAATATTATAAAGAGGTAAAATTTGTAAGTTTGTAAGTTTTATGTTTGTAAGTTTGTATGTAGGGGGTAATCTCTGGAAGTACTGGTCCGATTTCTAAAATTTTTTCACCGATAGAAAGCTGCTTTATTCCTGAGTGACATAGGCTATATTTTATGTACGCGGGCGAAGCCGCTGGCAAAAGCTAGTGTTTAATAAAGTTACATTTATTCTTTGGTCTTTTAGCTCTTTTTTAAATTGAAGTTTAAATCAGTACCTACACTTTTCTATTCCTGTATGCCGTAGTTTTTGATATATTCCCTAACCTGGATGAAATCCCGATCGCGGGGATTTGAGTAGGTACCTTAGTTTATGGGTCGCTCCAGTAACTCGATCTGGAGCTAGCTTGTCGTCATTTTATTACTTTTAAGTTGGTAAAAGATACTATGATCGGAATATCAATCATATTTGTGAAAGCTACTTAATAATGATAGATTTTTATGTGTTTGGTTACGATTAGAAACATCCACAAGACATTTGTTACAGTCTTCAATATAATCCAACTCATTCAGTGTAGGATCAGAAGAAGAAGTTGTACCTACATTTTCATCCTTTTATCAATATATATAAAAAGACAAACTCATTGACAGACATATCTTAGTGGCTTAGGAGCCTGAAATTTGTACAAGATTTCTTTTTATGACGTAGGCGAGCACTCGGAAAGAGTTTTTGATAATTTAGTTTTTAAAATGGGAAATTTGTGTATTCCTTGGGTTCTATACTTAAACCTTAGCATAAATAGTAAACTAAGTAAATGAAAAAGGTGTTCATTATTCGGTTTTCAAAACTACCCATAAAAAACCTTTTTATAAAAAAAAACCGACTTCACAAAAAAAAAAATTGAATTTGAGGAGTTCTCTCGATTTCACCAAGATTCCATCATCAGATCCTAACGACGACGTTATGCGCGAGCAAACATAAAAAATATGCAAACATCTGAATTGAGAACCTCCTCTTTTTTTAGAAGTCGGTTAAAAAAGCGAGGTGTTAAAGATATGGTGGAATTTTATTCCTTGGGTTAATAAACTTGAAACTTGGTGCAAATTCTAACCAAAATGTTTAAAATACTGATTTTAGTTTTCCAAAACTACCCACAAAATACGGTTTAAGGGGTGTTAAATTATGAAAAGATTTTGGCGAACAAAGTCACTGCATCTACTAGTTCTACCTACAACGTTACCCCTGACTCCAAGCTCCACGCTTGACATCACAGAACAATTAAGCTAGTATTTCTATAAACATTTTGTCGTGACTCGATATTTGTGTTATACGAGTAGAACAAATAGGAGGAGCAAGTTCTGAGTGTAACCAGTGACTGAGTCCCGAGAGAGGGGAGGGTGCTATCCTCCGCTCAAATTATTCATTAACTTAGACGAGCACTCAGTGCGTTCGTCGTCACTGTTTGTGGTTGGCTAACTTTATTAGTTCTAGCTTTGATTTCTTCAGTACCTAGACCTAGATGTATTTAGAAATACTTTTTATGTTGATGTATTTTACTAATTACTAGCCGGTGCCCGAGAAATCCCCCGCGTGTGACTCGTAAACAAGCACAATGTCATTTGATTTTTTTTAGTTTTTGCGCAGAACCCTAATTCTTTAAGAAAACATTAAAGTAGCCAATATCCAGCTGTTTTGGAGATAAACCGGAACAAACAGACAGACAGACAATAATTATAAAAATACCTTTTTTTAACTGATTATCGAATATACTTTCGTATGTTTTAAAGAAAAGATGTTATTTTGTTATTACAATACAATGCCAAATTCATCATATTCAATTGTCTGCCATGCAAATCTCCTTCTTATTTTCCTACAATTTCGTGTTCTATTTGTCTGCGTCCGCATGACTAGTTGGTAAAGTTTCTTTCTGTTCGTTTTGCAGGCAGCAGCTGTCCTCACCGGACCCGAGGCTCGCCACAATGGAGCTCATTATCTTGCGCCGGCTCCCACGCACGCAACTGAAAGGTACCGCGCCCTAATGCCAACTATTTTCACATTACACACGACGCTTCCATGCAAATGACCCTACATCAATGAAACTCCGCTCTAAATTAACCTACGTCACTATCGCTGTATTACGAAATACCTTTCCATTGAGGTTTTTAGCGGTACGTTTAGTAAGTAAGTCCTAAAAATAACGCAATGGATTGTGTAACGACAGTTCGTGCGGGTGATTTGGTGCTGTGGTAGTAGTGTTCCAGACGTCAGCTGATGCGTGTCGCGGGCGGCCTCTTCAGATCAATAGTTTGGGAATAGACGCTATGCTGTAACCTTCCTTTGTAGGCGACGACAGACTTTGGCCAGTCCTTCTTACATTATAATGTTGGAAACTGATTTTGATTATATATTATCCTACTCTAAATTCCTTAATAAGCACAAACAGAAACGAATTTATGAGACTGATTACCATAGCTTCTGTTAATTACTGATTATGCAAAGTCCTAATCTTTTGCAAACAAAAAATGTTACGTGTCCAATTTCATTTTAAACAGCATTTCATTATTTCGTCACCCTATTCGCGATTTCAACTTTATTATGTCGCATCAAGAGCGTAAGCAAAATACATAATTCTTGGTAAATTGAAGGCAAAACGGCCCTCGCGCCTGTTGGCCAATATTAAGTAGATTAATAAACTTTGTTGTGAAGATCGTTAAAGTGCGATATGACGCAGGAGTTCCCAGTTACTGGCGATCGATTCATTAGACGGACTTACGGGTTTTTCCATCAGCGTGTCAGGGATTAGCCGAGTATTGCTTCCTTAGCTTACGGCCGCGTCGTCTGGTTCGCGCTGACATACCGGATTATCTGGTATTAGCACTCGATGGACTGATAATAGGTATCGAGCATCGAACTCTAGTCGATAGATACTCGGACCTATTTTACGAAGATTAATGAATTGTAAGATCTATTTACTAGTTCCATTATATAAAACCGATATTGCTGCAACTATTTCAATGTATCTCGAAAGTCGCTACAATATAGGTCAATAGCTGCATTTGACAAATTTATTTGGAACGACGGAAACCGATTTGAAGGCATTGAAAGTCTTGCATACAAAACAAGCTACATTTCTATTTCGATTCCAATTTACCTATTCTTCGAAATTCGTAAGACATTGTTGATCGATGTTTCATTGGCACGTAGGTTTATCATTACAGACAAGTGTGATGGTATTTTAGTGTACTTAGAGGATTTTTTGGAGCCAGTAATTGCGTGCACTTAGTAGAGGTGCGTCGTTTGTCCCAAACTGAGGTCGAGTGCGGGTTACGATGTCGATAAGACACGGTGCCCCTCTATCCGTGAGATAGCTTTTTATCGAAAGGTCCGGCCCGGGCATACCTATGTTACCGCGCCTCGGTAAGCTCTTATGACGTTTACTTATCTACTTTTGAAACAAATTACATTCACATATTTATCTTGTGTACATAAGAGGTATAAAATGTAGGGATTGTCTGTTTGAATAGTATTTTCATATGAATATGGAAAGGATTAACTGCGGTGGGCTCTCATTGTTATTATACGAAAGATGATAACCCAGGACATCATTAGGATCGCAAATTATACGTGAAACTTTCATACTGTACATTCATTACTCTCAGTTTACTTTGCTTAACTATATGTATAAATACAATTGTACAATTGTTTTATCATATTTTATGTATCTTTCATGTACTCTCTACCCTTAGTTAACTGATAGAGAATGCCTAGATCATCAAGTCCACCTTTGTACCTAATAAATAAATACATATCAATCTTCAATAGAATAGTATGTTTACTACTGTTGCTGTTCTATAATATATACTGAAACGAATTTATGTTTTCGTTGGTAAGTCTTGTTTCCAGGATTTTTGAAGCAAGAAAACATCCTTTCAACTAGATTTGTACATAAGGAAGTTGTCGACATTTTCGCGACAACGATGCGGCAAAGGAATGGGATTTCGCGAAATTATTACTTTGAAATTCTCACTACTTCTTGATGCGGGTCCCAACTCATCTTCTAAAGTTCTTTTAATTAGAAACGGTTAAGAGGTCGTAACGGCTGTTCTGTTAGCCAAGAACATGAATTAACGCTGCATATTTTATTGTTTCGTTTATACGGTGTTATAAAAAGGTTTATTTATGTAACCTATTGTTCATGGAGTAACGTTCGTAATCTCAGGAACTCGTAAATAGCGTTCATAAGTACTGCTAATGGCAGTCGCGGTATTTTTTCTCGAGGTAAAAACATGCGAAAGCAGTTAAGTGCAAATCATTCGAAGCACTAAATATAGCTGTTTCGCGATTTGTAGGCGCACGCTACGAACCCGCTACGAGTGTGCTATGAGCGCGCTACGAGCCCGCTACGAGCTGCTGCTACGACGAGCGGTTCAAATCTTCAGAGTGCCTTACTAAGTAGCAAAAAAGGCTTATTCTTGGAATTTTATCACTTTGAACACGTTTTTTTTTATCATTTGACGATTATGCAATAAATAAAGTGATCATCTCTTAAATCTTTAAATCTTAAAATCTTTTTAAATCTTACATTATGCTTCATACAAATTCCAGTTTATGCAACAAACTAGACCTGATTCAAAATCAAGCATTGGTAAGATCATAGTCATATAGAACATTTTATGAGTGCAGTTCGAACAGATTTCAATAATTTCCTCGGCGGCGCGCGTGACCCTGTGGCAGTTACACGTACATATTATTATTGATTTTCTCTTTACTCCAAGTACTAAGACTTGACTCTTTCTTCCTCCGGTGGTAAAAACTAAGTTCTTACGTAACATCTTAATATTGCATTGTGTTTGGCTGTTTCTACCATTCGTATGGAAATCACGACGACCGCATTTTCTACATTACCATTTGGAACTAGGTGTGAGTCAGATAAAAAAGTTTTATGTAGTCTATTTACGAGTGCTTTATGTAAATTGTGGGTGTTGAATCGCGTGTCAGATGGTGTGGCGGTGGCGGCGCGTGTGTGGCGTGCTGCAGCCGTGCCGGGCCCAAGCCGGGCCGTACCGGGCCGCGCCGTGCCGGGCCGCGCCGGGCCGGGCCGCAGCGCTGCCGCTGCACGGTGCACCGCGCTACGGCGCGGTGCACCGCGCTACGGCGCGGTGCACCGTGCATCGCTCCACTAATTCATGTTCATACGTCACTGCCTCCGCTATCGGGTTTCCGGTGGCGTGTGCAGCAATACCATTTTATACAAGAATAATCTATGCATACCGCCGAGGTAAACGAACTTCACTGTTTAGCATTCAGGTCCACTTAAAACGTAACGTTGCGCCACAATCGGCAGTGAGTGCCGCCCGAGTGCCGCGGAGTAGGTACCGGAGTGCCGACAGCGTCACACAATTACAGCAGTGTTTTAGACATCTATTGAATCTTAACAAAGGAATCTGCCGAAACAATTGTACTCCGGATTCAATCTTTCACTAATTTACATATTTGTTTATACTCCATCGACTTTGCAATAACAAACAGCTAACGAAATCACTCTTCACATTGTAATTGATTTTAATCACGAGAAATTGAAACAGAATGACCTACATGAATAGTAAATACACAATTAGTTTTGTTGCCTTTAAAAAGTTTCTTTGGAGGTCGTGAAGGCTATTTGAGAATATAAACTTGATTCCACCTTTTCTACACTCCATACTAAGATATTTATAGTGTTTGATACGAGTTTATTATTCTTTTACGGAAAGTGAGTAAAGCAAACATAATATATGTGTATTCAAATGAGGTTCTAGCGAGGTTTGTGTGATGTATTGTACGGCATAAGTTGACACTATTCAGTGGGGAAGGGGTTAGGTACGTGGTATCTCCGTCGATTGTGAGGAGCCTCAGCTCAATGCTCGCTTGTTGTCACGAACCGCTCTCGGCACACACACACAGTGTCGCGACACAGTGTCTATTGTAGCGTGTCAGAGAGAGCGATGTTTATAGTTTATGTTATAAAATGGAATGTGTTACACAGATAGTGTAAATTTTTCACTTACTACAGTGATATTTGCTTGCTCTTCGTGCTCGTACAACATTCATTGTTTAACTTTTTATTATAAACCCGTGTTTTACAAAAAGAGTTTTTGTTAAACTTGGAAGCGGTGCAGCGTGCAATTTAATTTACGACTATCTTGCACAATTTTCATTGCAAAAGTTGGATTTTACCTTTTTTTAGGTGGATAATCATGTAATGACTTCTCCCACTTTAAGGCGGAGCGAGAAGGTGTTTAAAATTTTTCCTACTCATAGCTATGTTCCTTTTTTGCGTTGCCTTCTAGAACCCTGGGTTTTCCTTTCGGAAGTCAACTCATGGCCCTAGTAGACTTCTGCTGGGCCCCCAATGGTTTTAACAGTGGCATAGCTAGTCCTAATGGGGCCCCATATCAAATACTTTTGAAAGGATCATTCAGAAGGTAACACACCTACTAAAAATCCTACTAAAATAGGATGAGGTTTTATTGTCGTCTTACGAGTATATATTATTCTAAAAGGCTAAAAACTCTTTACAGAGTATCATATCTTTTCTATCACTCCTAGCTTTTTACCAATATGAGAATTTAAGATGGTGTATAACATGTTAAAAATTTAGGCATATGTCGGGGCCCCTGTAGCTTGTAGCCCCGTATCATTGATACGGCAGTAACTACGCCCCTGGGTTTCACTGACATCTCTTTGACGCACACGTGGAGTACTACGGACTATGGACGACTCGGGCAGCCAGACAACCGAACGGAGCAGCTCGCCATCAAGTTGAATTTTAGCTGCGGGATTGTTTGAAAGAGTCCCACCACCAGTCTAGTCACCACGACCCTTGCATGACGTAATTTACGTTGTTCGATCATAACAAATTAGGATATTAACAACACGTAGATATAGAACAGCTTAGTCGTATATCCTTTTTATTAAAACACAATTGATCGTAATCTTGGTTAACAAGCGGAAAATTAATTAGTAGCGATAAGCGTGTTTGTCGCGATAATTAGTAGTAAAGTCGGCGTGTTAGCGTCAATAGTGTAACGTTACGTTACGCAGTGGAACACGGCTGTGTGACGCAGGAGTTTATCTACGGAACAGACGTACGTACGACGTAGGGGATGAAAGGTTTACCGTATTCAATAATGAAGGACGTGTATTTGTGTGTATAGTGATGCATTTGTGGAATATGCCAATGATGCGGTACACTGAACAAATTCGGCTGTTTAAACAATTAGAATGTTAGCATTCAAATTGAGTTTTATTTTATGCTAGTTTCTACCAGCGGCTTCGCCCGCGCACATAAGTTATACACCTATGTCACTCAGGAAAGAAGCAGTTTTCTATTGTTTTTTTTTACGGTGGGCAAAAATCATCCTATGACCACCCCCGCTCTTGGGTGAAGCGGGAGATAGTGTCAGACTCTTACTGACTAAAAACCCACCCCGTTGCTACTAGCCTCTTCATACCGGGGCTCGAGCTTCCTTTTGGAACCCTGGCCCCAGTAGGCTTCGACCCAGCTGGTTTAGCTGCAGTTTTCTATAGGTGAAAAATGTTAACAATCGCACCAGGACTTTCAGAGATTACCTCCTACAAACAAAAAAATAAAAAAAACAAACTTTACATCTATATTATATTAGTGTAGATTTCCTTTATTGCCCAACCGACAATGTTTACACCATAAATATTAAAAGCACTTATCTACCATAATCTTAGGTTAGTGGAACAATTTTTTACAGGTAAGGACCGCATGCCCCATAAACATATTAGGAGTAAAATTAATCAAAGCTTTTTGTTAAGCACGTTTTTTTTTTCTTTGAAAATATTAAAAAAGGTCCTTTTATTCGTCGTGTTTTTATTATTTCTCCATTATGCCTTGATCACACGTACCGAGTAAACGGACGAGACAGTGCTCTCGGCCGAGTACTCGGTACGTGTAAACACATTGCCGAGTGCTCGGCCGAGCGCTTGTCTCTACATCTCGCTTACATCACTGTCTCGGCCTAGCAACATTTTACAGGCTCGCCCTTTTACTCGGTACGTGTGATGAAAGCTTTAGAGACTATTATTACGTAAGCATAGAAGTTTTTTTAAGAACATTTACTTAGTGCCATGAGATACTAACAACTATCCTTACTAATATTATAAAAGCGAAAGTGAGTTTGTTTGTTTATTTGTTTGTTACGTCTTCACGACTAAATGGCAAAACCAATTTTGATGAAACTTGGTACACGGACAGAAATTGTCCTGGAATAGGACATAGAAAACTTTTTATCTCGGAAGTATGTTCCCTTGGGATAATTTTCTGCTATCACGCGGGCGAAGCCGCTGGGAGCAGCTAGTATATGTATAAATCTAATTCAACACAAATTTTACGACTTCGCCATTATAACGTAGTTACACATAATGCAAATATGGACAAAGTTTGTGAATCCTATTGACTTCACGTGGGCCGCAGTCCCTTACAGATAGATCAGAACCTAAGTTATAATGAAAAGGGTGACATTCGATTCAGAATATTGGGTCGCCCTATTAAGAGAATTAATTCATGAATCCCCAAGCGACCACCGGTGGCCGCGCATCTATTGTCTTACTATTGTGTCTGTAATTGACGGTATCTGAAGGGTTAATAGTTTAATCGAGGCTAAAACTTTATCAATCAGTTGACTGGTGAAAGGGTACATCGGCTAACTTGTAAACTGTTTCGTGTTCTATCTTCACACTCGCGTTACATACGTCTTGTCTTGTGATAACAAGAATCCTATGGACTGCAGAGGTGCATAGTCGCTCACGTTACGTCTTGTCTTGTGATAAGAAGAATCCTATGGACTGCAGAGGTGCATAGTCACTCACGTTACGTCTTGTCTTGTGATAACAAGAATCCTATGGATTGCAGTGGTGCATAGTCACTCACGTTACGTCTCGTCTTGTGATAACAAGAATCCTATGGACTGCAGAGGTGCATAGTGACTCACGTTACGTCTTGTCTTGTGATAACAAGAATCCTATGGACTGCAGAGGTGCATAGTGACTCACGTTACGTCTTGTCTTGTGATAACAAGAATCCTATGGACTGCAGAGGTGCAAAATCACTCACGTTACGTCTTGTCTTGTGTCAACAACAGTCTAATGGACTGCAGAGGTACATAGTCAATTACGTTACGTCTTGTCTTGTGATAACAAGAATCCTATGGACTGCAGAGGTGCATAGTGACTCACGTTACGTCCTGTCTTGTGATAACAAGAATCCTATGGACTGCAGAGGTGCATAGTGACTCACGTTACGTCTTGTCTTGTGATAACAAGAATCCTATGGACTGCAGAGGTGCAAAATCACTCACGTTACGCCTTGTCGTGTATCTATAGATTTTGTCCATGGAGTGAGAGGTGCAAAATATATCTGCTCGTTGTTTATTCTTTCGTGTTATTTTTTAGTTATTTTTTACCAGTAACCCGCTCGGCCTTGCACTGGTGTTTTATCTATACAAACCCGTGATACAAACCTTCGTTTTTTTTTTTTAGTATACCGCATTAATAACCGATGCTTGATAGTAGGAGATTTTTTTGCTTAAAAAAAAAATGTAGCTCACTTGTAGAAGTGCAAGTGATAATATTCGTAATCCGATCAAGACTTTTAGGGATTGTCTTACAAAGAAATACTTTAAACTCTTTATTATACTAGTTTGTATTCTATTTAAATTCATGTACATTAGCCTAAACCAATTTTGTCATAATTGGATGTGTAATATATTGGCGTCTGGCAAATACTGTCTGAATCCCCGGCGAGGCAGCTATTATATTGCTACATCTTCTCTTTGAGTAGCTGAATAAAATATAAACAATTATGAAGGCTTGAGGGAGACAGAGATTGAGTTTTCTAATTAAAAGCAAGTTGTTTTTATAATGAGGATACGGTAAGTCCAGGTCCTGTACCTAGCCTACCCTAGCCAAGATGCTAATCTGCAATAGTTAACGCTAGTAGAAAGCTTCAAATGTACGGGAATGACGTCGTCCCAACACTCAGACACGTGGTCAGTACAAAAGAATTGGCGGCAAGGTCAACTCGAAGCGTTTGATGCAAGCGAAACAGTTGTAACTTGGCTGAGCCGGCTGGTGGTTATGTTGCATGCAGCATGTGCGTTAATTCATTAAACCCCAAGCAAACGCGCTGTCATTGTCATTCTAATGTGTCTCTAATTGACGGTATCTGAAGGGAAGTCAGTCGCGTGAGCGAAAAAGAGGGATGATGTACACCTTATATAGCTCCATTAATCAATCAATCAATAAAAATATTTATTTGCAAAAAATGTATTTCTTACACATTTTTTATAGGTAATTAAAGAAAAAAAAACAAAAGCCTTTATTTCACAGACCTACATGGGCACTTATAAAACGTCGGAAGCTAGTGCACAGTTCCAAATTGGTCGGTTCCTATGGAGAAGAATCGGCAAGAAACTCCGTGGTTACGCTTTTAAAAAAATATCTTTCTTATAACCTAATAGTCAATGTATTCCTTTAACAGTTCACTTTAGGTCGTAAAATAGATCGCATTTAAAGCTCGTGGTAGCACTCTGCAGGTCTGTAGTAAAGAACCTGAAGGGTTTAAATTGCGTCAGCTTGATAAACGATCACTGAGCTCTCTCCAGATCGAGAAATTTAATTTGGGTAGCGCCACCCCATATCGGAATGCAATAAGTTGTCACTGATTGCACCAGAGCTATATGTATTTCGTTTGTAAGCTGTACCGACATAACGTGAGGTGATGTTTTAAAACGCAAATAATGATCCCAATCTCGTATAGGTCTATATTAGGCTTTCCTCTCTATTGGGCTTAGGAATTGTTCGGAAGAGTTACCGTAGCCCCGAAACGAAAATAGGAGACACACAGGTGGGTTTTAGCCAGTAAAAGTCTGACATTCCCTCTCGCACTAAGCAGAGCGTAAGAAAAATAATTATGTATACGTTAGGTCATTAAAATATAGCAAATATAATAAAAGATGTCTAACCAATAAAATTATTACAAATAAGTCGTCAAATCAACATAATCCTTGCTAATATTTTAAAAAAGAAAGTGAGTTTGTTTGTTACGTCTTCACGCCTAAATAGCAAAACCGATTTTGATGAAATTTGATACACGGATATACCACATCCTGGAATAGAACATAGGATACTTTTTATCCCGGAAGTATGTTCCCTTGGAATAATTTTCTGCTATCACGCGGGCGAAGCCGCTGGAAGCAGCTAGTAAGAAACATATAAAAAAATAGTCACTGTAAGTTCCGGTCAAATTAACGATTGTGTCAACGGACGTTCGAATATTAATAATAATATCAGTAAGCTATTTTTTAATTGTTGACAGACTCGTGCTTGACCACTATCTCACCAGTTGGAAAGCGACGATGTGATCGCTATTCTATTTATTCAATTTGAAACGAGCTTTGAAGCTGCCTTTAGTCGGGGCACCAGAAATAACAACTGTATCATATTCCACGTACAACTTTACATCCCGGGAGACAGCACAGAGGCTGTAAATACAATCTGAATAAGACAAGAGTGCACGTACACGGAGTTAAATTCAATTTGCAGTACTGCAAGTGCCCTCAAACGAGTGCCGTTAAACTTACCAAGTCGTATCGTCGCCAACAAACGTCACTTGGAGCACTTACTACTACATTTGTAGTTGTTACACTAATTCTAGAGACGAAACTGTTTATTACTAGAAGAATGCGTGACGCGAAATACGTAAAACCTGGGAGTTAAGAGTTTGAGTTTCAAGAGCTGTAGTTTGTCGACGCCTGCTTTAAGTTTTTGAGA
This sequence comes from Mythimna lalbum, assembly GCA_949319445.1. Classification (NCBI taxonomy): domain Eukaryota; kingdom Metazoa; phylum Arthropoda; class Insecta; order Lepidoptera; family Noctuidae; genus Mythimna; species Mythimna lalbum. Next base: position 13,184,356 of record OX439346.1, on the reverse strand, counting down.
GCGCTTGACTGCGCTCCCGTTGTTAAGTGTTAAAAAAATAATAAAACACAAGCTCTGCTTAGTTTAGGACTAGATAGTGTGAAAGTATATATTATTACTATATTGTATCTATATTAATATAATGGAGAGGTAAAGTTTGTTTTTTTGTTTGTAGGTGATAATCTCTGAAAGTACTTGGCAATCAGATCAGTACTTTTACAGATTACCCCCTACAAACTGCTAAATTTTTTTCACTGTTAGAAAGCTGCTTTATTCCTGAGTGATTTAAGTACGCGAGCAAAGCCGCGAGCAAAAGCTAGTTAATAATAAACAATAATAAAGCTATACCTAGGGGTAATTAAGTCAAGAGTGAATAGGTTGCTACTAGGCAAGCTCCATCGTCGGCGTCGGCTACATCATCACTTTCCATCAGGTGAGATACTGGTTAAACGCGATCCATAATAATAATAATAAAAAATATGTAAACTTGGAACAGTGGAGTAAATTAATGCGGTATTGTCTGGTGGTCTATGAGAGGCACTATGCAATCCCAGTTCACTGATCCATTTCAGTTTAATAATTATATTAAATACAAATTAAATTATTGTTATGAAAATAATTCAATTATGATAATCGAATCAATTATAATCACAAATTCTGCACAATAGCAAATACAATGTAGATAATGTATGTAGTTCATGTTCATTCATATAATTGGACTGTACCGTTTTAATCAACTTTAAATAAATAAAGCATTCAAAAATACTGGTAAATATATTTTCAACGTCAAATGTATTATCAGCTAGTTGTTTCAATAATAAAACCTTAAAGAAAGATATAGTCGCTGGTTTTCAATGTCATGGGAAATATTCAAGATGTGTCCAAAGTCAATTAAGCTTGCATGAACTTTGGAAAATTACCAATAGCCGTTTCTAAAATTATCTATAGTTAATCGATACTTCCATATTAGTATTGTAAATGTGAAATTAACTCTGTCTGTTATGCTTACTCGGTTAAACTTCAGAACCGATTTTGAAGAAATTTGGAAGAAGAAAATCTTACACCAGACATAAGTTTGGATTTCCCCAAGGAATGAGATAGGCTACTTTTTATTAGGCTTCGACTTCGCGTTTGCAATACCCGACTTTTATGTAGACAAAGCTGCTGGCAGAAGCTAGTATACTATGAGGTTACTTTTTTTTTTTTACTGGCGAAAATCATCTTATGACAACCCCCGCTCTTGTGTGGAGCGAGAGATAGTGTCAGACTCTTACTGACTCATAACCCACCCCGTTTCTTCTAGCCTTTTCATACCGGGGCTCGCGATTCCTTTCGGATAACCCTGGCCCCAGTAGGCTTCCACCCAGCTGGGTCCTGTTGCTGACAAGTCCTTGAGGCGCGCGGGTCGACGTCTTGGGACTATGAGGTTATTTCAAGTTTTGGTTTAAGAACCAAAAACAGTCGCCTAAGTCTCTCGAAAGACGGGCACACACACACCACAGTCATTGATTTTAACAGTTATTACAAGATTTTATTTAGTTTCACCTGTTCCGATGTTTGTCTGTAATCAAATCTAGTAAATTAAATTTTAACTCACTTTCCGGTTACCGATTGAGCTGAAATTTTGCATGCATGTGTAAATCAGATGACAATGCAAAATTTTTATGACATGGAGCTGATCTAATGATGGAACCGGAAGGTGGCTACTGGCTATAGGAACTTGGTAGTTAAACTACACAGCCCCATCGAGTTTGGGCTCGTATGATCCGTCTTGACGTGTATTAATTATTTAGGTATACCGCGCTATAAAAGCTTGCTATCAGAAAAATAATATCAAGTTTCATTAGAATAACCTAAAGGGCCTCTGTGAGTTGGCTTCGGCCCTTTGTATGCCTCCCAAAGGCCCAGGACCTCAGGGTTCTGTGATAAATAAATATAATAATATTCTACAACTATCACACAACGCCGTCTAGTCCCAAGCTAAGCAGAAACCTTGTTTATTGGAATATTTAAAGTAGACATTGTTGTTTCATATATTATTCTGAAGAAGAAAAGTTCCTTCTCCCAAATTAATAGTAATGACTTAGTATTTCATAATTTGGAAAAATACCAATTTCAGCTAAAAATGTGTAAGGCTGCCCAAACTTATGGCAATCTTAGAATATTTTCAGTGATATTGTTTACAAGCTTAGGCTATGGTGGAATAACTTCTATTCTTACAAATGTAAGTGAAATACGCCACTTTTTGGCATTGTTCACGGACATCAATTGTTCTTCCGGTTAAATGTTGAGACGATAGGGTGACGCTACTATTTGTGGTCTTTTTTTTTTTTTTTTAAATAAATGCACCCGCCATCACAGGGCATTGCGTGTTTCCTCCGACGTGTTGGGATCAGAGTCTTTTATTTACATATTATTATTGTTTACACAGTTACAACATTACAAACACTCTTATCTTACATTATCTATAACTACTTATGTTAAAATCTTAGAGCACAGTTTACAAACACAATTTACCATAACACAATGACAGTATTCTTATAATAAGTTTTTTGCCGTCATTACACTAATATTTCATGATTACCTATCATTATATATAACTAATATACATGTAAGTACATCTTCTACGCTTTATTCTTTTTGATAACTCTAGCACTAATTTCTTTACAATATTTCAAAAACTTATTTCTTATTTTCTTTTCAGCCATCATTATTGGTAAGTGTTCTAAACAAATTTTTATCTCTATTTCTGCTTCCAAATTGTACCTTTCCTTTTCAAAAATTGGGCAATCTATAATAAGGTGCAGTACACTTTCCTTAGTTTCGGGATTACAGACACACGCCGGGCTCTCCTTGCACTTAAACCGGTTCAAATACTCGGAGAACCCGCCATGACCTGTTAACACTTGTACTAAAAGGGGGTCAAGGTCAAGTTTTCGGACTATTCCGTAGGCAGTCCGAGCGTCAGGAAGAAAGGCCTTTGTTGTAGATGCGGTTTCCCCTGATCGGTATCTCGTGTTCCATTCGCCAAGCGAGTCCATTCGGATCTCTCGCTTGACAAAGGAAACCGGGCACAGATCATAGTCTGGTCTTGTCTTTTTGCCCACCGCCGCTTCCTTAGCCAGCATGTCAGCCCTTTCGTTGCCCTCCAGCCCCACGTGTGCTTTTATCCAGTACAATTTAACATTCTTACCTCGTTTAATATACAATTGGATGTTTTTCTGGATTTTGGCCACGAGGGGATGAAGGGAAACTCCTCGAGTCACCGATTCCAGGGCTGATCTGGAGTCACTGTAGACCTCAAAAACTTGAGCCGGATGTTTCAATGTCAACTCTGTGGCTTTAAATAGGGCCAATAACTCGGCTTGATATACGGTGCAGTACTTCTCTAATTTAAATTTTTGGGCTCTGATTTCCTGGCCGTTTTCCCAAAGGGACAGTGCCGCTCCAACCTTACCTTCGATTTTACTCCCATCGGTGTAAATCTTTGGGTTTTCGAGACCTTGCTGGGCGAGTTGTTCATCGTTCACTACGCATTCGAAACCTATCCCTATTTGGTCCGCCAGATGTGGTATCTGTGTATAAGGCACAGCTGTTTCTATATCTCGGTCTCCTATTACTCTCCGGGAGTAACCTTTCTTTATCTCATAAAGAGAGGCTGCTTCTTAGATCCTTAGGTCCAGTGGAAGCAACCCGGAGAGTATCAGGGCCGAGTTCAGAGACGTGGTCCTATAAGCCCTAATAATTTTTTGCACAAAGCCACGCTGGACTGCATCTAGGTGCCTCCTAATACACTGTTTACCCGCCGCAGGTGCCCATGCACATGTCGCGTATAGTATTACTGGCTCCACCACCGCGATGTATATGGTTCTGACTATCTCAGGTCCCAAGCCCCAGCTGACCTTTGCGGCTCTGGATAACTGTTTATACAAATTCAGCGCCTTCCTGCATACGTTCGACGCGTGAGCGTTAAATGTCAGCTTATTGTCGATAGTGAGCCCGAGTATTTTAATTTCCTGAGACAGAGCAATATCTTCCCCGCCCATGCGCAGAAGTGGTGAGTCGTACTTTAATTTGTTTGTAATAATCATGGCCTTTGTTTTATGTGGCGCAAACTTTAGTTTATTTCTGACTCCCCACTTCTGAACATGCGCGAGAGTCGCGTTTGCCCGCCTCTGAACGTCAAGTGCTGTATTTCCCGAGACAATCAGGACCACATCATCCGCGAACGCCTGACAATGTTCACCCAACTCTTCTAGTTCCTTAAGCAGGGGATCGAGGATTAAGTTCCAGAAAGTGGGCCCGCTTATAGAGCCCTGCACACAACCCTTTGTTGTTTTGCGTTGGTGTTCCGCGCCTGCATACCTAACACGCACTCTCCTATCAGATAAGTAACTATCCGCTAGTCGCCTCAAGTTCACCGGGCATCCAGTTTCAGCCAGTCGACATGTAATGGCTGGCCACCATGCGCTGTCGAAGGCTCCCTCTATGTCTAATGATATGACAACCATGAGTTTCTTATCTTTGAGCTTGTCTTTGATATGTTTTATCATGTCATAGAGGGAGTCCTCGGTGCTACGCTGCGGTGTGAATCCATACTGGTTTGTACTCGCCTCCGGTGAAATATGCCATCTATTTGTGGTCTTAGAACGTCGGTAGCGAGACACTTGTCTTCACCGACGGAGACACAGGAGTTGCAGGACAATTTTTGGCCACTGTAGGCGCAGGCTTACAGACGGCAAGCAATGGGTAGCTTGCCATCCGACCGTTTGGGAAGAACTAAGCCACCTACGCCTTAAAGAGATGTCAGCAAGATGACGGGGACAATTACAGTCGATACCTGTGTCTGCGGATTGTTCAAAAGTGTTACCATGGCCCGAGCCAAATGGTGAATGAAAGAACACTGTGGGGGTAGGTCAGTAAAAATGTGACACTCCTTCTTGCTTCACCCAAAGCGGAAGACGTCATTTGATGATTTCCCACGTAGAAAAGGGTGACTCTTCCCTACGATAAAAACGATTAGTTCTGTAGGCAGCTACCGCATTAACCGAACTACAATAACAAGTGATGTCCCACAAATACCATACCACGGAATTCAAGTTATTTGCGCGATTTGAACATAGGTATACAATAGCCCAACAATAACCATCTGGTCGAAGGAAACCCTCTCAATGAGAGCTACAGAACTTTCCCAATGTTTCGCATAACTCTATATTGCTGGAGCCGCCACAGTTAACACAGGTCCACAGGGTTAGGGCAACAATAGAAATCAAAGCACACAATTGTTTACACAAACATCTGTTTACAAATTGGCAATGCTATTCGCATACCGTTAAATCTACAGAGATACCGTAATTACTACCGAATAATGACGCAACTCTCCCGAAATTCCATTTTTAACTGTGCCCCTTTATCAGGCAGATTTACGTTAGGCACTGCGCACACGACCGTTTATGTAAGCTGCGACTAATGAGCGCGGCGCGGCGCGGCGAGGCCGGACGCTCTCATATTTCCATGACGTGTGTAACGAGCCTTTGATGACACTCATCGCCACATAATACTCAACATTGCCTTTTTGCCGAATTTATTTGCAGGAAACAGTTGTAAATGGTAATTGAAATTTAATTAACACTGGGATGGCGCTCGAATTATCCTCGATGATAATGGTCTATAGTTGATGTTCTGAACAATGAGTGTGCTTTAGCTGTGTTTGCAAATAAATCTATTTGTCAATACACTTGCTCAGAAAGTGACTCGTATTGCACTGAACTTAGGTATGTAATGGCACTTGTTACCAAACTGTGACATTTTGATTTCCATTACGCAATAGTGTTATAATGTAAAATGTAAAAAAAAAAATGGGCGCGCATATGAAAACAGATTTTTACCGCCACAAAAGTTTACTAGTTTTACAGTGTATTGAAAAACGTCGTATGATACACGTGAGTAATTAATGATTACCGTTCTCGCCTCTCTTAAGACCCTCGCCATGGCTCGGGTCTAAATACCGTCTCGACGGTAATCACTAACATTACACACTTATATCATGTACTATAATGTCATAAAGAGGTATAGTTTTTAACTTTGTATGTAGCAGGTAATCTCTGAAACTACTAAACCGATTCTTAATTTTTTCACTAACATGTAGCTGCACTATCTCTGAGTGTTATAGGCTACACATTATTTTAATATCATGAGTTTTCCGGTCGTAACCAGTGGCAGAAGGTAGAGTAAAATAAAATTATGTTGGGTATTTGATTTCTAGTAGTTAGTGGAAAGTGATTTTCATTTAGTCCCAGCCACATTTGGTAGAAGCGTTAACAAAACATTATTGTTCCACACTAGTTTTGATTAAAACCGTTGGTTTTAATCATATTACTGTTTGCTCAGTACATAATAATCATGACTCAAGACGATGTCAGACAGGGTTCACGTCTGTGAAGACAATGAAAGTATTGTGTACGTAAATATATTTGTTAACACGATTAGGTATAGTACAAAGCTAAGTATTGCCTTTGTGTGCCTCAAGGAGTTGTCAGCAACAGCAGGGGCCCAGCTGGGTCGAAGCCTACTGGGGCCTGGGTAAACCGAAAGGGAGCTCGAGCCCCGATGTAAAGGCTAAAAGGAACGGGGTGGGTTTTTAGTCAGTAGACACTATCTCCCACTCCGCCCAAGAGCAGGGGTTGTCATTGGATGATTTTTCACACCATAAAAAAAGTATTGCCTTTTTAACCTTTCCATTCTTATAAACCTTTTCTTTTCAAAATATCATGATTTAAGTCGAAACTAAATAGACAAAATAATTCTTTTTCGGTTTCGTGGAAGTGATATTCAATTGAAAGTTCTCCGAATCCGTGTGCACATATTGTTAACAGCTTTTCAGGATTTTCAACATCCATATTGACGATAAATCCTTCAGAACTGCCAGTGGAATTAATTATTTCGTTTTCAGACTGAAAAAATAAATCTGAAAGATTAATTCTTCGTGAATTGAAAATGAAAGTGAATTTATTTATTATTTGCAACTACGGAGAACTTGTTATTGAAATATATTTCAGTTTGTATTCATGTAGATATTTTATTCAGTATGCAGTTATTACACGATTAGTTTAGCTTTTTTATTCATAAAATACTACACTTCAATTTACAATTCAAAGTTATCAAATTGCTAGCCCGTGCATTATTTCCAGTAGCTAAATTGGGATTGATTGGTGGTATATAAATACAAGAGCCTTCTAAATTACATGACTGTTGTATATATTTTTCCTCAATTTATTGTGTAAATACCGTAATGTGTTTATTTAAATTAACCGATTTATCGACCAAAACAGTTCGTTTATACTATTCTAAACTTCATTACTTCTAAAATAGAACATGTAAACAACTAGGTCGTTCGCATAATCCTCGGTTTATAACTTTTATAATAGGATATGCTCATAATTACATTATGGTTGGGTAATTGACCGCTTATCTATCGTTACGTAAAACTAAGGCCTACTCAGAGGCGTAACGTGGTCTAATTTAGATGTGGGTGAAGGCACATCAGCGAGGCCTTTTTTCTTTCATAAATTCGAAATCGAGACAGCGACTGTTGCAACCCAGTGTTCGACCATATCGTTGATTACTATTATGTGAAAGAGTAGTCAAAAGCGAGCTTATTAATTATAAAACAAAACCCTCGTTGTTAAAGAGCCCTCGCACACGCGAGGCCCCTTTGAGTGCGAGGCCATGGGCAAGAGCCCTCTTTGCCCACGCTTTGCTACGCTACTGTTCATAGACTTGTATTCGTCATTATACGCTTGGTGTACGCCTGCTCATAGCTTACCTACATACAATTTTTTTTTTTAACTAAAACTTAAAATCCAGAACATTTTTGATATCTAAAAACTTAGTCGTGAAAATAGGTTTTTCCATACAAACTTTGGACATCTTCTATCATGCTCTTAACAAAAGTTGTTGTTTATGATGTAAGTGAGGGGTTGTCAGTGTTTTACAAATAACCCTGTATATGTAGATGACGATAACATTCATATCAATATTCAGCATTCTTTGAATGTATCTCAGCGAGTCCTAACAGAATAGCGGCACCGCTATATTTGTTTTAAATATTGCAACTTATGCTGAGTTAGGTAGCTTTTTGACATCACACAGATGATCTTTTATACGATTATGCCCCGATTTTGACTTTCTCTCAACTCACTGAAATCAACTTCTGTTTGATTTCGGGTATGATTAAGTGCCAGCACAGCTGGTACCCTTGTTTATTTACTTCCATATAAGATTATCATAAAAACAACTAGTTATAGATCTAGAGACGTGTTTCCGAAACCAACTAAGTGCGACTTGGGTAACTCATGATTGCTTCTTTTTCCGCCGATTACTTTACAAACTTCCTAATTATAGCTTTGTGACTGCTGTTGTAGGGAGTATGAAGTTTTGCACAGCGTAGTTTGTTTTAATAATAATGGAAATTTATTTAACAACCTGAACCGACAGACGTCGTTCTGTCAATGGCTGTTGGACTGCGGTTGCCCCACAAAGAAATTAACGCACTTTCTTTTTTAGTAAGTAATGACCACTACCACTAAAGTTGGCAGCTAGAAACAGTTTGAGTTTCATAAAAAAGGCATTTTTCGGTTTTCTGTGAAGTTTTTCCAATTTTCTGTTCACAAGAATCTTCCTGAGACTTCAACAAATACCTAGTTTAAAAAAGTTCATCCACATTAGTCCAGTCATTCTCGAGTTTTGTGACTGGAAACACATTTAGTTGTTCATATTTATTAACATTTTGATATATAGATGAATGACTAGGCAATACACGGTTCAATAGATTTAAATTACTTTGATGTTTACCAAAGTAATTAGTTTACCCTATGTAAAATACTGGCTAGTATTCATCCGAAAGCGGTTAGACTAGTTATTAGGCAAAGTCCAATTAAGCAGTGAAAATAATAATGGTTGGAAAGTGTGGAATTGAAAAGTATGGCCGACATTGTATGATTCATTTTGTTGCTTAATCCCAATAGAAACAAATATAAACCGTGCATAATTACCATATCGGTTTGTATTCGATATTTTGCTACAAATACAGCTAGCCAAGGATCAAAGTGATTACGAAAGATAAGCTTTTATTATTTCTTTCTGTTGAGCGATGTGTCTGATTTGGCAAACTCCTCGTTTTTTGTGCGAAGGCTAAGTCAGCGCCATGACGCCCGGCTGTCCTGTGACGTCACGAAGGGTTCTGACGTCATACACAAATATATTAACCGAATCTCGTGTTTGCGTGAAGCAGTCATTTGTTAGATGGATAATTTCGTCCATTCACTGTTACGGGAATAGAACTGTCGTCACATAGTAAATGTATACGGAATGCCTAGAATTATGAATATTGTTTGTATAATATACAAATAAAGTTATGTATTTCAGGCGTGTCATAAGTATCCTTAAAAACGTAAATAATATGCCATGCTGGTTTAGATATTGATCAGTACTACGCATTTTGGTATGTAACATAACGTATGTATTTACACAGGCATAGTAAACAGTAGTACTTATGTAGTATAGCGCAGTGTAGAGAACTTGCGAGCCACGTTTTGTTTGCATACGCGTAGAAACCTTCCTTCGCTAAACTAAATATTAACAAGTCAATATTGACAAATCTGTACATTTATATATCAAAGTCAGATGATGAAAACCTTTCTGTCATGTCATTTCATACGCTTGCGAACGTGTTTTTCTACTTGAGTAAATTCATGTAGTATAATTACTCCGATACTACGAAATTACGAATATGTTTTTTAAAACAAAGGGAAACAGTTCATTTTTTCAATCAAAAGTCGTTTGCAACTCGTATTTAAACTGTGTAAAATCTAAAATGTTCAAAATAAACACGGTTCGTTACTGAAGTCACGCCGGAAATATTCACGAATATTTGTGTTTATTCCGACACGGACGGAGTCACGGAAATAGTTTGAGTCATTTCTGATTACACACCATTTTTCATATTCAACGAGGGACATTCGCAAAGCGTTAGTTTTCAAACTGTTGGAAACGTGAATCAAAATAGCATTATTTTGTTAAATATTTTGGGTTAACATTTTCAAAGGTAGAATGAAATGTTATTTTTGTTGATGTAGGCGTTTACGATTCATTATTTAGTTATTTAAATATTATTTACAATAGTGGTACCAAGGTATTCCACCAGTCAACTTTTAGGTTAAATAAACTCTGGCAGGTTCTACAATATCTAAATAAATAAAATTAATAACTGAAATTTAAGTATATTTAGATTAGGACCTAACTATACAAATATAAAATATATATTTATATGCTAAATACATTTAAATACTATAATAAATATCAACTATTATATAGAAGAGAAAGGTACTCAAAATGTACCAAATAAGTAACATGTAATATGTTTTGCGCCTTTTCAGGCAAAAAATAATCATTCTTTCTTTAAAAAATATTATAAGTTTGAGAGGACTATATGTAGTAGTTCGAATTTACATTATTGAATCTTTATGTGAATTTAATCTTGAATGCATGCATAATCTGCATTTGTTTATTTATTAAAACTTTAAGCACTAGTAAACACTGTACGCCTTTGTTATTAACATTATTTTTAGTCTGAAATAAATGTTTTATTATTATTGCTTGGACAAGCCAATATATCGAGAAATGTGGAACTTCCATAATGTTCCACATTTCTCGGTGTATTGGCTGACACCACAAGAACATCCACGAAGACGTAGATTAAAATAAAAATAATGGTGGATTTTAAAATAAAGCTTGTAATAATTTTAAAACCATCTTATAAAGGCGTCCGATTGAAAACAAAAACATTATTCAAGAAACTACAAAGATATTTTTCCGGTTAACAATCTCTTGCTACGTTTAGTATTATAGAGACGTATGGGTTCCCAAGAGACTTGATTTAACTTTATTGTTAAAAGGTATTGCTTTTGTACAGGTAATGCAATAAAACACAAGCAAGAGCTTCATCCCAGCGCTGCAAGTTGCAAGAGTGAGGCGGAAACGGGTATCTGTCGGCTTGCAAATTGAGTTTTTAAAATGGAGTCAGTATGTTGTAGCCGTTACACACTCGTGTATACCACAACAGTATTATTTGTGTAACTATCTTGATAAATCTCCTAGAGTAAAAGAAATTTTGTAAGGAATTTGGAACCTCATAAAACTAATATTCTCTCTCTCATATTAAAAAAAAAATTGTTTTACCTACATATGTGTAAAAATCAAAGTAAATATATATGGTTCGTGGAAATTCTTGCATATGATCTAATAAAAAAACAGTGGAACATAGGTACATACACAGTACAGAAGATCTACTGCAGGATTCCTGTGTTCTGTGGGTACATATACATATATCTACTTATATTTCTCGCCTCTTTATCGTTCTAACTGGACGTTGTAACCATATTGAGAATATTACCACAACGCCAACTAATATAATAAAAATAAAAACCAGACAATACACACAAAGATACAGAAAAAATGAAAGGACAGTCCTAGTTATTACCAACATAATAACGTAAATGCATGGCACCTTGACTTGCTATTTCCATGCCCTTTGATATTCTTGCGAGGAAGGGGGAGATAATAACAATATGTCACACCGCAAGCCGCGAAGTAAAAAGCCCATGTTTGAAGCCAACCCTAAGCTATTTAAGTAGAATATAGCCTCTTTTTACCAGCCTCTGTCCTCTGTATGTTAAGGCGTGTTTATTACATAAAGCTTTTGTAAATAGTAGTAGCGATGAAGGTAATTGATGATGTGACCGAAACAACACAATATTTAAATCACATGCTATGAATAATTTTGAACGATACTGATTTTGATAGTTTAGCTTTGTGTGTATAAGTAGGATTAGGTCAAATTAAGCTGTTATGAAAATCCCATTTCCATTTGCGTGACTAAAACCCACTTACTATAAATTGTTCAATTTTTATTTACATCTGAATCCTAAAACAAAAGTTGCACCTAAAAGATAGAATGAAAATACGACACCGTAACGACTATTATTTCGGGCCAGGCTTTATTATATTTTATTATCCATCAAATAAAAAGGTTACATAACTGCACGTCTAACAGGGTCTATGATATGCTCGTAAATTGGCTAAATCTTCAAGCGAGCGCTTGGAAGGGTCGCCTATAATGTTTGATGTTGACAAAGGTGGAAGGACCGTCACAGAGTGTCGGAGTTCAGGCCGGTTCTCAATTGCATATTTAACGAGAGCTCACTAACTGCTCCGCGAAACCGGAGAGGGACTTCGTAATTGGATCGCGTCATTTTTAGCACTATACACTTGACTTAACTGCTATCGTTTCGTCGTTTGTCGAGATATCGCAATTTGGCTCACCAGTCGAAGAGATGGCACATAATCCCCCGGGACTCCCGACGAAGGTCTTCATATTACATTCCATCGAGCTTTTTTAGTAGTTATGGATGATTTTTCTAAAAATAGCGCCGGGGATTGAAAGTGGGCCCGAAAGTTTAATGTTTGTAGCGCAAGTGTCTCCACGACGATTTGGGAATTGCTGTTTACCTTTTTGCACATATCATTAGAGATGCTGTTTTTTGGCCATGCATGTGTTTTATAAGCGAACAATCTTTACCAATTTTTTTCTGTTACATTTTTTATGTGTCCTTATTATATTTATACTATGATTACACGTGACCTGAAACGATCAATGTTTTTTTTTGTCACATTTGGGAGGAATAATAATAATAATAAGTTTATTTTGTACATAAAAACAACAACACAGAACAAAGTATATAGAATATTTATTCTATATACACTATGTATCTAACAAATTTAAGTCAAAATTACTGTCGAATTCCCGAGCTCCTAAACTAGGTATATAGCCATGTATCTTAGGAGTCGGGTGAATGTTACTGGACACTAATTCGAGTACAATTCGATTTAATTCAAAACGACAATGCGAGGAGTAAACTTACTCTTCCGTCGTCTATAGCTATAGAAAACACATTAGGATTCAAACTTTGAAACTAGGCACGCTATCCATGTCGCCGTTCCAACAATGTACGGCGGGTCCAACTGTTGTATAAATTAAAAATAGTTTAGTCGCCAAACAGAAGCGCACAGTTCGGCTTTAGTTAAATAGTTCCAAGAATGAACGAGCCAAGGGTTGGAGGTACAAATTTTACGTTCATACAAACTACGCGTCCCGAGATGATATATGTATTTGTGCGGCCGTACATTGTCTTACAAGTTATTTATTAGAAAATTATGCTTGGGGTCTCGGAAGGAAGCGGCAAAGGGTAAAGAAACGGAATATCTCATATTATTCAGAAGTGTCTCCTTCAATAAAGCAGCAGTTTCATGGGATGTTGTTTGATCTTTAGTTAGTGTATGGGTTTCTCCAAGGGTTTCTCAGAGAGCGGTTTTTGTGGATTGAATCCATAAATTGCTGGATGTGAGGAATTCACTGTAAGCAGAACCTACCCCTACACGTACACGTAATGTATGTGTAGGTAGTTACTAAGTTGACTTAATCCATCGACGATGATGGGCCGACGGCTATGACCAATCAAGATAGCACCATCTTTTTAATTTTAGATTGGCATCATTTGCTGGCTGAAATCTCCATTCTTGCCGTCCGTTACTCAAATGATCACGAAATCATTTTTTCGTCGGTACGAAAGTTACATCTCCCTGGTATGATCTCATTATATTCGCTCTCCAACACCTTTTTTGAAGGGAATCGGTAATCAGTTTCATAGCGATATCGACCAGGAGAGGCTTCCCAATGAATATTTTATCACAGAATTTTATTGAGAATGAAAACGTATCAATAGAAGCGGTAATATCGTCAGTCGGCTCTATAGTGCGAGCTGATTCTAATACTTATATTTTCGGCTTTTCGTAACCTATATTTTTACCTTCAAACGATACCAGTAAGTCAGTAATAAATAGAAATATAAAAAAATACCTAAACGAAGTATCCGGTAAGACTCAATAAACAGGCGTTTTAGGTTAAAAATAGATCTGGTCCGTTTGTGTGGCCTTCCAAGCAATAGCTACCCGATCCCAGGGGGCGTGGGTGGCACGCGGGCGAGGCGCGGGGGCAGAGCACCCCCTCACACACACACCCATAGACATGATTTATTCCCGTGGAGATCGTTTCTACAGGAAAATATTTAATAAGGTCAGAAATACTATACATTATTATGGATAATTAGGACAATGTTTATAATGCCCGGATTGAATTATTTACGGTGGTTCATCCGCCATTTCGTTCGGTTATGGCTTCCTTGCAGAAGGTCCTAGACATAAAAGCGTCTGTTATGAATTTGGTAGTTTTTTACGACCATTCAGCGTCCATAATGCCATTGAGAACTGTGTCAAATGTGTTTTATTTTGCCGTAACAATGATGTAAGGAAGGATACATATATCTGTGTGAACAGCACTAGGTACTTTAGACCGCACAAATGCTTGGAAGGGAGGTCGTAACGCCAGCACTGATAGGTTGATAGCCGCTCGCTTAAGCACAACAACCCGCGAGCTCCACAACTTGCACGGAGCGATAAGCACCTGATTTATTCTGTTTTTCCTTCTTTGTTTCCATCATGTCTTGTACTTTTGTATATATGTAGGTACTTGGTGTAGGTAACTTTGTTTTCTCTGTAAGTCTGTAGTTCTGATGGCTATCTTCTTCGTAGTGATTAATATTTATGATTTATTGTTATCACATGTTTTTGGACGAGTGTTTGTTATTAGCTGAGGAGTGGATTTCCCTGCTAAGAAGTGCAGTCTGTGTTTCCTGATAGCTACAACTTAGGAGTTAAGTGTGAGTAGGTAAATTCCAAGTAAACGTGTTCCATCGTCGATTACATCATCGCTTACCATCAGGTAAGATATTGGTGAAACGCGGGAGCCTATGTAGTTTTTTTATGCCTATTGTTGTCCCACTGCTGGCTCCCTTTTCTCCTTCCAAACTTCTCTGTCTAAGGCGATCTATGGCCAAGTTTGACTCTCGAACATGATCAGATTGTGGCGATGTGTTGAGAATTAAGAAAAAAAAATTAGGTATTATTTTAGGTGGATGTTAGTGTTAAACAAGTCAGGAATTTTCTAATGATGTGACCGTTGTTAAAAAGGTAGCTTTTTGGATTTTGTGAAAAGTTCGCCATTTTTTTTTTGTTAATTGAAGTA
Organism: Mythimna lalbum; assembly: GCA_949319445.1. NCBI lineage: Eukaryota > Metazoa > Arthropoda > Insecta > Lepidoptera > Noctuidae > Mythimna > Mythimna lalbum. The sequence continues at coordinate 13,169,178 of OX439346.1, read as the reverse complement.
CAACCCGTATTTGCCCATTACCTCACCTGATGACCTCGGATACCATGAATTACTTCTTCTAGTTCAACTATTATTTAGGTAGGCTTACTTGGCCATCTGAAATAAAATGAGCGTTTCAAGTGTGTATCGATTGCTGTTACCTAATTCTGTCAAATTTTTGATGAAACAATCGATTTACATGAACACTGGGTTCACTGATCTACGAGTAAATATCATTTACTAGTAATATTAATTAATTTTGAGTCTTTAGTTTCAGTATACTGTACTTACCTTTTTTTTTGTAGGTGGGAAAATCAACGCAATGACATCTCAGCGCCCTTGGGCGGAGCGAGAGATAGGGTCAGACTTTTACAACAAGGAACAAGAGTGTGTTTTTAGTCAAAACCCACTCTTGTTCCTTCGTTGCCTTTCGTACCAGGGCCGAATCTTCCTTCCAGAAGACCCTTGACCACAGCATTTATTGTATTGTAAAGTACCTACCTGTATCTATTTTCTGAAACGAGAATATGTCGATGTTGGTGATTTGGGCAGCCTATTCAAATTGGCTGACTTACTAGGGTTGCAGAAGATAAGCGTACCAGTGCAACGTATGTATGTAACATAGCTAGAAACCCATTTGAATTCGCCGTATGAATGGACGCGGCGACGATGCCTTGCGTAGCGAATGTGTGAATGGACTGGCCGGCCGTTGACTGAAACTAGAGGCATATTCTAGGAAGCAACTCTAAAATTCACAGAACGGAAAATGTCATTTTATTCCCTGTTTCCCCGAGGTGTGGTCTAAATTCGTAAACACATTGGTAATACGTCTCAGATGAGGGTAGTTAGTAACAATAATAATCCGCAACTTTCACACAACACCATCTGGTCCCAAACTAAGCTGAGCTTGTGCTAGGAGTACCAGACAACTGATAAACATACTTATATATTTCTGAATACATACATATAAAAAAAGTCACGTTAGTTACACTATTTATGACTCTAGAACGGCTGAACCTGATTTGGCTGAAAATTAGGTTCAGCCGTTGGTTGGGAGTCTTGGGAGGTAGCTTGGAACCAGGAGACGGACATAGGATACGTTTTGATAAAGAGGTAAAGTCTTTTTTTGCTTTTATATTTGTAGGAGGTAATCTCTGAAAGTAATGGTCCGAATGCTGCTTTATTCCTGACTCCTGAGTGACATAGGCTACATTTTATGTAGGCAGGTAAAACCACGGGCAAAAGCTATTATAGTATAGATAAATTACACTCGGACACAAAACAATATTATATCGCGCTCAACACACAAACATTTGTCTTGGGTGAAAATTGAACCCACGACCTCCGGCTTAGCAGTCAGAGCCACTAACCACTAGACCAACAGGCCAATTAAAAGTTCGTAAACACTAATGAAGTCTCAGATGAGGGTAGTTAAAAGCACAAAGCTTCTACACGCGTCCCTCACTTCGCTCCGAACAAAATAACGTTTAATTACAATTAAATAATTGCATGATCTAATTTATAATCTGGTGTTACCAACGCTAATTAATCACTTAAGTGATTCAATCAAACGGAGTGCCGATCGATATGCCGTGTTATCGATATGTTGGCTATAAATATACTTTCGTTTTCTAGTTACTAAGCGAATCAGTTTTATAAGTAGGTGCCTATATTTTCTCATAAAAAGTTTAATATATTTCGGGCATTCTTGTATAAATGATTAGAAAATTGCTAATTGAACATCTTATTTTCTTTGTTATTTGCTTTGAATAATGTCGTGATGGCCACGTGGTAAGACACCCGCCTCTCATACATAAGGTTGTGGGTTCGGAACCGGGCAAGTACCAATGTTAATTTTTCTTACTTAATTTTGTTTACTTTTCTAAGATTATCTAGGATATTACTGTCACCTCCTCGTTACAGGTAGTCCGCCGTCGGAAAGTCTAATCATCAGTCTAACTAAGGAGTATCGTGTTGCCCAGTAACTAGGTTGTGGAGGTCTGATAGGCAGTCGCTCCATGTCATCATCATCAGCCTTTATTTTAATGTTTCCACTGCTGGGTCTCAGGCCTCCTCTCTAGGAGAGGGAATGGGCCGTAATCCACCACGCGGGTTGGTGAATGGCACAAGTCTTCGAATTTTTGGTTCTAGGACATGCCGGTTTCCTCACAATGTTTTCCTTTATCGTTTTGAGAGCAGTGCTGGTGAAATAAATTACACAAAGTAGTGCGCCTGGTTGGGTTCGAAACCGCGCCCTACAACTCGTAAGTCGGGGCCATTACTACTCGGCCACCACTGCTTCTGCTAGCTAAGGAGTCAGTGTCGCTCCATATAAAACACGGGTATTCAGCCGCATCTGCTTTGACTGGAAGTGGAACCCAAGCTAGTTAGGAAAAGGGAGATAATGATGATGACTTGTTTTAAAAACCAGATAGGTAAGCTTTTGAATCGTCGGGATCGATAACATAGTTCAGATGAATTAAACTATTTAACCTGCAAAGAGACAAGCGTCATCGAGGTTGCCCTAGAAAGAGGTGGAGAGATGATTTGGACGCGTATCACGAGAACTGGTTCGAGACGGCGCGAGAGAAGAATGTTTGGAAGGACTTGGAGGAAGCCTTTGCCCAGCAGTGGGACAGTAATGGCTAGTAAAAAAAACCTTTGGAATAACGTAATTAGACACACAATAAAAAGACAATGAGAGAGTGAACACCGGCGTTCGTTTGGGGTTTAATAAATTAAACGAGTATTATTCAAAGTCAAAGTCAAAGTCAAAATATTTTATTTCACATAGGCATACATGGGCACTTATAAAACGTCAGAAGCTAGTGCACGGTTCCAAATATATTATACCTATAGTAGCTACCCACACGGAAAACCCTTGTACACACCCAATTAAAATAGTGTACCGAATAATTAAAAATCACTCAATTTTATCAAGCAGACATAACACAGCGAAAAATGTTGTAATTACACTTTGTAACATGCAGCTGTAGTGCAACCGGGAGGATAAATTTAATTACTCAGTTTATTTGTGTTTATTGCGACACCGACAAACCAGCGAGCGCAGCGCTTCAAATGTTATTAATTAATTAATTAAAATGTGCATAACGACGAATAATTTTATTCTCAGAGCTAGTTTATTAACAAGATTCTATCTACTGCACACTTTGAACATATTTTTAGCTTCACACGAGGATAGATTAACTACTTTAATTCATGAATCCCCAAGCGACCACCGGTGGCCGCGCATCTATTGTCTTACTATTGTGTCTCTAATTGACGGTATCTGAAGGGTTAAAGCGCAGACACTCGCAGATAACGATGTAAAAAGAAAATTAATAGTGTTTTAATGTAAGCAGAATGCCGTTTAGGCAGTCTGGCTTGCGCAGTAGCGTCACTTCTTTTTTATAATTAGGTAATGCAATAGAAGATTATTATAGTTGCTATGATAATTAACTGTCGAGATAAAAAGCCTTGTGGTCGGCCTCACATTTCGATAAGTTAAGTAATCTATCACTGTCCCTATTTTTTTAATAATTAGGTATTTCCTAATTATTAAAAAAAATATGGTAGGTAGGAGTTTCTTCTTCTTATCTCGAGTTAACAGAGAAAAGTCTTGGTTCCGGATCCTAAATATTTCGATAAACAACCACTGTCTTAATGTTTTTTTTTAGGTAATAATTTTGTGCTTCAATAATTGTTTAGTACTGCGCTCCAAAATAGATGATGTGGCTGAAAAGGCTGCCAAGCTGAAATAGACTGGGCAGGACATGTCTGCCGCATGCCCAACAAATTGTGGACCAAATTATCACAAAGTTGGTACTTTGAAACAGTGCGAAAAAGTGGCGGCAGACCACGACGGAGCGACCAACTAGACAGGTTTCAACAGAACTGGCAAGAGGAAGCCTGGGTGCGAAAGATGGAAAGAGTGAGGGGCTTTGCTCAAGAGTGGGACAGAACAGGCGAACAAAAAAAAATTAAGTATTGAATAGAAGTCATCGTTTGTACAATACCTATGTAAACCTATGTACCTGTGTATGTGTGTATCCGGACTTGACTTGTCGAGTTAACGGCTTTTTGCCGTTAACTCGACAAGTCAAGTCCGGATCAAGTCCGGATCCCACATATTTCGATAAGTAAAGTAAGCTATACCTACTGTCCCAAAATTTTTACTCTTGTCTAAGAATATTGGTGGCCTGTTGGTCTAGTGGTTAGTGGCCCTGACTGCTATGCCGGAGGTCGTGGGTTCGATTCCCACCCAGGACAAATGTTTATGTGATGAGCATGATCTTTTGTTCTGTGTCTGGGTGTAATTTATCTATATTATGTATGTATTTAGAAATATATAAGTATGTTTATCAGTTGTCTGGTACTCATACCTAACACAAGCACGCTTGGGACTTGACGGCGTTGTGTGATAGTTGTGGAATATTATTATTATTAATATATTCAATGAATATCTCTTTTGTTAACGTAGTTTGCTATTCCATTCTGCAAATGCACTTCTTATAAATGCTATCAGTGTGAATATGAAACATAAGATTAAGTTACATTTTTCATATCTTAAAGTTGTAGGCGAATATAAAAATCCAATTTACTAATAGCATTTACCGTGGCTATTTTAAAAACCAATTCATTACCGTTCAGTTTTTATGGACATTTATGAGTTAGAAACTGCATTATTCATTGAAAGTGTCTGGATTTCAACGATAAAAGAATTTTTAAACGTGATCCAACAATCTATGCAGCTAATACAAACAAACTTGGGTTCTTTGTTATACTGACGTTATTTTCCTTCGTACGTACTTTATTAGGTTTTTATCCATGACCCGGGATTAGCATGAATACGATATGTATTCTGTTTCGTATGTGTATTAGTTCCGCTCTGCTTACTGAAATTCTTTGACATACGCGCGAATGCTCGAGTTTCGGGACGTCGCGGTCGTATTGTACTGATCCCGAATACTTTCAATAGGGTGATTCAAAATCGTGCTGGCATGTATTACTCGTTTCCTTCCGAGGCTGCGGTATTGTTAATTGGAAAGAGATACTGCGGTCCTCAAAATCTATAGGCAAATGGAAGAATACAGGTGGGTTTCAACCAGTAAAAATCTGACACTCCGTCTCGCTTCATACAAAGCGGAAAGAGTTCAATTATTTGATGAATTTTCACCTCAGAAAACAAATAAATGTATTTCTCATTTATAACGTGAGTGTTTCAAGAAATTGTCATGATATTCGACATCCGAAGGAATCCTAATTACAGGTTTAGAAGTATAGACGACCGTGACGTCACTCAAAGTTATGTCAATTCATTGTACGTCATCACTTCGTCCGCGGACAAAACGGATTGACGTCGTCAATAATATTGACTGCGTAGTAAAAGAAACATAATTGCGTACAACAAACACTATGTATATATTTGTAAAGACAGAAAGTTCTACGAAAATTCTCCTTTCACTTAATATAGATAAATGGAGTAACATCACGAATACAAATTGATTTCTCTAAACAAATATTTATTGGAATAAGATTAATGTTCGTACAATTGCTCTGTTAGATAGTCCGTGTTTTACAACCAGTCGAAATAGGGTTTTAAAAGACATCCAAGTGGGATTGTGTGAGTTAAGTAGCAAGTTTGGAGGTAATATAACGTTATACGAGTATCGATCATGCACACACGAGTGGCAGGCCCAGTTTATAGCTCATCGGAGCTGATACAATGCTGGAGCGAGCGTGTTGTCTGTCGCGTCACACGACAAATGTTACAATATAACACGAACCAATTAATAATACTATCAATATATCGACATCGGTATTCCACAAACCAATTTGTGAGCTATATGGAGCATATTGGTAACGAATGTATGGTAGGTCGAAACTTAATTATAGGTCGGTTAAAACTATTATGGTGAAGTATTTTATACCAGTTTTTGCCTGTAGTTTCCTGCCCGCGTTTAAGTGAAAAACGCTAAGGAACATATTTCTAGGACGGAAAGTGTCCTATGTGCTGTTGTTGCAGGATATAGTCTATCCGTACCGATGTCAAATTCCATTATTTTTTAACCGATTTCGAAAAGGAGGAGGTTCTATGTTCGGCTGAATGTATGTTTTTTTTTTATACATTCCTTTTCCATACATTCCTTTTAACTCTTTGGGCTTAAAGATGTGACAAACCCATACATACATACATTCAAACGTTTGTATTTATGTGTGCTACTAACCAATGTAGGAAGGTATTACATAATCTATACTACGCGTTTCTATCTAATGATATAAATATCTATTTAACCAAGTACTAAACCACGATACTTAGATTTAAATAATCGAAAGCATTATTAAATAAAAAACTAATACCTAATGAACACGTCCAAATCCGTCAAGTCAAAAACGTGTTCCATTATTATTTCTACCTTTTCTCTCCGCAACTCAAGATTTTCAATCCCAAACATCATCTACCAGAGTGACGGTTAATATGCTTATGAGCATAACGAGCAGATAATTATATTACCGAGACAGCTGGGTTACCGCTCGCCGAACCTCTCACTTAACCTGAACTTAGCGTCATACGAACACCGTCAGCTGTCTTGTTAATCAGCTTTAAATATTCGCAGAGGAGATATTGCCACTGTAGAATATAATATATCTAAGACACAGGGTTGTTTTTTCACGTCTGTAAGCAATTCATCTTACTCGTCGACTTGCCTCTCTTACATTAATAAGTGAGGCGTTGCATTTTTTATGAATTCCTAAGTAAACAATCTGTATGAGTGCCAGGGATTTATGAGCACGTGACCTTCAAGAATATGAGGCGCTTTAGCGACTTCGGAGAGCACGAGCGAGCAGCGTGTGCGAGCGTGCCCTTCTTGAATTAATTTTCCTAATTACAAGTGCCACCTGTCTGGAAGATGCCATATTGTTTACGCTTAATTAATGTTTTCATTACAGTTACCCTTTATTTAACACTCTGTAAACACAATAAACTATAAAGCTCCCTTTTGTGTAAACGACCCCTTTCGACATTCAAGGAATTTAATACAAAAAGAAAGTTTTTTTTCTAGTTTAAAGTTGTTATCGAATTAAATGTTGAGCTTCGATTATCGAAAGAGCAGTTACGAAAATGATAAAAGGTCTAAAACAGATCTAGCTTTGTGATCCCATTTTTATCTGACTGCGGTCCGACGTTGCGGAGATAAATATTCAAAAGAAACTTTTTAAATCTATTGCGTATTTCCTGCGATGTTGGCAACGTGCGCAGAAATAAAACAATAGCTCGCGAACAAATCTGGCGTTTGTACATTCCCGACACTCGGTGGGAGTGGAACTTTGTCGATTTCGTGGAAACACTGCAAATGACAGATAGCGACGAGTTGTACATAATTCAGCGGAGTTTATGACGAGAACGTTACGTAAACGCGGCGTAAGCGCCCGGCGTGCGGCGCGGCATGCGTGCGTCATCGACGCTCATTGATACTAAGTACGCCAATGCCGATGACACTCAGTAACGATAGACAACTGTCTATTAAATCACTGACATTTTTTAACTTCAATGCACTGATATCCAATATCCAATATCCATATCATCGATATTATTGTTTATTCCATTTCGCTGCGTTTTATTTCAGCTGTTTCAACATCCATTATGTTGAGTTTCATCATGATTTTCTTCCACCAATCAGAAAACATTTCGACTTTTGTAGTTAATTCTTGAAACATTGTCGTTAATTTAAATTGGCCGCCGTTAAACAGAATTACTCGTAATTGGGTTTTCTTTCGTTACAGGAATTTTCCAAGGTGTAGGAGTACCTACAGCACCATGCCACCTAAGTAAGCTGTTCCTAGAGATGTTACTATTATTACTGTGTGCACTTTACAATTATTTTGTTGCCAGCAAAGTAAACACACCAGTTAATATGTATATTATTTTGGCAATTTTGTGGTACGATTGCCGCTTTTAGCTTTCACTGCGCTGTTTTATGGTTATTTTTAAAGTTGCGTTATTTCCACAAATTAACGTCTTTTCTTGGAGTTATTGCAAAAGTTAGTTTAGTAAGTAGTGCAAGTTCTAAAATATGTTTTTCGTGCAAACATTGAAAACGATTTCCATCGTAAATAAACTTTTCGTTTATTTGGGGCGTTACATATAATATAATAATTTATTTTTTAAGTAGGACGTCGAAACACGCGTAAGTTAATTGAGACACAAACAGAATGTATTATGAACAAAAACAGCCGGCATGGTGAACACGGCGGGTGTTCTACCTACACGTAGGAACATAAACACATGATAGGATTACCGGAAACCTATTTTACCACGCCTGTGGCCTTGCTGAATATAAGAAGCAATTTGGTATAGTCCATGGTAATAGCTGCTACGGATACACAGATACATAGTGGAACCGAGCAGATACCTACACGTCGACCCAGTTTAACTTTAAAAATGTAGTTAAACAGATTTTGTAGATTGCTTAGTTCCGTGTCGCCGATCATTAAGTTTACTGAAAGTTTTATCACTCCACATTTAACCTCATTCAGTTTTAAATGTTAAAAATGTGCGATAGAACGGCTGGGGCCCAGGGCCCCTGGGCCCCGGGGTGCCCGCTACGATTTATTATCACTATTAATCGAGCGGAACTAACCGGTCTCTTCGGTAAGGTGTGTATTGGACTATTGGACTTGGCTCCCATTTTCTATTTATTCCGCTAATAACGTTTAAGTAGGTATTGTTTCAACTGAATGGAACTGAAATTGATGGTGCCTAATTTGTTTCATTTGCTTTTATTTTTCGCTTTTGTTTTTAATTTCACTAGAATTTTTGTTTGAAGATAACACGCATAGTTTAATGTTTACTATGTTTAGTTTTTTACCAAAATAATATTTAATGTAAGTGTATTTTAGTAACTTTGTGTTTAAATAACAAATTATTGTACAATTTAACCCGCATCACCAGGGCGGATCGCAATTTTGTCGAAATAACTTTTTATCTAACCGTATTCCGTGTAAGCGCGCACAATACTCGTTCAACACAATAAACCCTTTCAGGGAGATGAACTGATAAATGAATTGATCGCGACAGCTACATTAATTTGCCAGTGACCCGGATATGTGATATATTTTTGTCATTATTCGCTGAAACATGGCCGCGCTTATTATGTAACTGTTATAGGCGCTTGAAAAGTTTTTGTTCTATATGAGTTTTGTGGAATAGCGGCACGGCGTGTTAAGTTTTCGCCTGACGCTGGTTCTCATCGGCCACGGTTGTTTTGGGATCGGTGGGAAGATACGGCTTATTTAGTAAGACCAAAAAAAAAAATTTTTTCAAAAGTCTGTTTGTCACGCTTTCGAGTTTAAGCTAGTGAACCGATTTTGATTTGAAAGGAACAGAGTAAGCTTAAAGCTCAAGAAAGGACATAGGCTATTTCAAAAAATGCGTCTTTGGTCCGGAGACCAATTCGCGGGCAAAAGCTAGTTTTTAATATGCTGATGTATTTGTTGCCCAGGAATATATTGTGGTTTAATGTTCCATGTATTTTTTGTGCAGTCTTTGGTGCAAATTAGTCGTGGGCTTTCGCTGCACTGTTGAAATCATCCTGTGGCTCCTCCCACTCTAAGCGGAGAGGGAGGCTGTGTCAGACTTTTATTGACTAAAACCATAACCTGTGTCCTTCGTAGCCTACTGGGGCCATGGGTGATGCGAAAGAGATCTCCGGGCCCTGGAACAATGGCAAAAAGGAACAGGAGTGGGTTTTTAATCAGTAAAAATCTGAGACTATCTCCCGCTGCGCCCAAGAGCGGGGGATGTCGTTGGATGATTTTCCCACCACAAAAAAAAAAACCGGTGTCCTTCATACTTGAAATGTATGCTCTTTGTACAATTTTAAAGAGAAATATGTTTGATGAGGCGTGTAAATAGCCTCATCTGAAGCTGTGGGGGTTTTAAGACCTCCCGAAATTATGCGGGTGTATGTAGATTTAAATTTACAAAAATCAAATCTCTGTTGAAGACCCTTCTGAAACCAATATCCTCTACATCTATTGCAACAAGAGAGCCCACGTACCTTGCGAATCCAGAGAGAAGGGAAATCACCTTATTGACGGGTTTGTCGGCGTTGCGTGTGATGCCGGCCGGCGAAATATCAGCATTCATTCACCGGTGGACTGGTTAGAACTCGTGAAAAACACACTGCACTAGAAGTTTATAATGTCTCACGGCAGCAGATGCACTTATTTCACGAAAATGGTCCGGTTTTCAACAGATATGGGATTTTTATTGCGGAGCGGGTGAACATAACGTATTGAAGATGGCGCGGGGTGGAAAAGAAGCGGGCGCCCTCTGTCGGTCGTTCGCAAGCATCTCAAGGAAACGTTCGATTCCGACCAATGGGCTCCTGCGGTAGTGAATATTTGGTTTGCGGAATTCAACAGAGACTCAATTGTCTTACCTTTAAACGAAATAATGTTTTTGGAATGCGGGAAAGTAACTAAGATATTATATAAATCCTTTCAAAAAAAATATCAGTAATTATAAGAAGCATTGACGCTTCACCAATGTTGTTTAGTACTTTTTTAATACAATCAAATACAATTTTACGCATGAAACAACACAATCATGAAAAATAAGGCATTTTATGATGGTTTATCAGGTTATGAGGTTGTCGGTGCAGACGAATTTTTATGACGCCCATAAAAATGCACTGGTAGTAAACCTGAACTATTTGACTGATTTTGGAAATAAGACAGGAAACTGATAAAACTCGCGTATTTTACAGTACCTAAATATTCTCACTTATGACAGGCTATAATTTTGTAAATATACAGAACGAAGTCATCGGTCCACCTTGTAGAAGGCTTTTCGACGCTGCGTCTTCCTGTACGCGGTCGAACTCTAGAACCATTCGTTCCAACTGCCATCTGTTTTGTGAGCAGAAGGTGAAGATTGCGGGAATCCGATGAATGCGGGATACAGAGGATCGTTCATTGTGGCGACACTTGGGGGAGGCCTATGTCCAACAGTGGACGTCTTAGTCAGTAAGAGTACACTATCTCCCGCTCCACCCAAGGGCGGGGGTTGTCATAAGATGATTATTGCCCACTGTAAAAAAAAAACGTCTCTCGTATAAATGATGATGATGATAATGACGGAACCAAGTCGAATAAATACCAGTAGCAATGTGAAGACTCGAATTCGACTTCGCGTCCGCAATAACCATCATTACACGGACGAAGTCACTAACAGAAGTCAGTTTGCTATAATAATGTTTTTTGTCCCGTCGACTCAGTTCTTAACGCGAATAATATAGTTAGTGCCTTAGTAGACTTCAAATAATAACATCGGGCAGGTAACAACGTGCCAATAACCTAATTCCCTTGTGATGTACCGCGTAGCAATCGGCGTAGCGGCCGGCGTAGCAGCTTGCTACAACGTTGTGCTACGAAGTGCTACGAATTTACTTTAATTAGTTTCGACGTTTCATAGTAATTAAACGTTCAAAGACATAAATTATGACGTAAAAGGAATACTTTGGAAGTAATTACTAATGGTTTTAATATGAACACAAGGAATTAAATTGTCGGTACGTAATTAAAGTGTTTAAAGGTGAAAGTCATGCTATGTCTATGCTAAAACTAACAGCGATCAGCTATAGATCAGATATGCGAGTTACCGTTAGTACAAATTGCTATAATTACTTAGTGTAATTATTACCTGCCCTGGGCCCGCGTGGTGTATTACCCATGGCCTATTCCCTCTATTTGAGAGGAGGCCTGAGTCCCAGCAGTGGAAACATTAAAAGGCTCATTAGGTAGGTATTAGGTAGACTTAGCGAGAAAATTACCTTTATCATGAATGCATTCTTTAGTTGGCCATGGATCACGGGTTGCTAAAGAACTTGGACGAGTAAATTTTGGTCCGACAGAGTTCGAATTTAATTAAGAAGGTATCAACAATAGACTACGTACCCAAATAGACCGTAGTAAACACAACCTAGCAAGCTGGGGGATTATAGACCCCTCCGATACCGAGTGCCGTGCTCCTGACCAAAATCGTCTTGGGCCATCGGGCCTACATATTAGAGTGGCCAAAGTGTCCTAACACCTGCACTTTTGAGGATCTAAAAAACGCCACTGACGCCGCTACAAGCGTAGCAACTTACTGGGCCTAAAACCTTGAAGGAAAAAGAGAACCGTCCATTCGAGAAGAAGAAGATATACTCGGGGCAGTTACAAATAACGATTATGATGTGTATAGTAATCTACACTAATATTATAAATAGGGCTTGTTTTTTGTTTCTTCCTGAGAAGCTATATTTTATGCGCTGGCGAAGCCAAGGGCAAAAGCTAGTTATATCAGTTGACAACAAATACTAAAACTATAATGCATTTTAGAATGTATCTTAAGTGTACCAGCCACACCAGATTACCAGTTTCTCCGTTTGAGATCAAAACACAGCTTGAAGGCGTTCAGTGTAAATACTTGTGTTCAACACAAATACTCATACACTCATAGTTGGACGTGCGGAACTCACTCACAAGTTCCAAACTAATTTCCTGCGGCACAAAGCAATCGCGGGGCGACGTGTGCCCGAATGCCCGCTTGCCCGTTTGCCTGATTGCCCGATTGCCCGATAGACGCGGGCACGGAACGACCATCTGATTGATTTTTACTACTCACCTTCAGTTTTTAATTACTGGAAAGGTACCAGACCAGCTCTTTCGCTCTGTGGTTTAAACCAATCAAAAGTTGATGACTCGGTGTGTGAAATGGCAGTGTTTATGTTGTAGGTTTGGTTCCCACATGGAACAATGTCGTATAGCTACAGAACAATATTTCTGTCTGCTATTGGCTGTTGGTTTCTTGTGCTAATTTAAAAATTTGAAAATCCTGCCCAATTTCATTTTTTTATTTATTTATTATATGATGATTATTTTATGCCATAAACAATCATTTTAAGAGATAATATTATGTCATTAGTGATTCAAATGTATTGAAAATATGTTAGCAACTTAGGCAATGTATTATGTTAATTAAGTAATTTTGCATGCCGTAAAACAAAACATATCGGGGCCTTTCTTGAAATTAACCATCGTAATATTTGTTTGCTACATGGTTGCCAATATAAATGATTTCTATTTATGGAGCTGGTTTTAAAACATGAAAAATTCAGAGGACATTTTAGATAAATCTGCTGTCTATAAAACATTCATAACGCTGCGCATAAGGTAAAAGAGCAAGAAAGATTATATTATTCGGCATTTCCTGTTGTTTTTTAACGAGTTCTCAATTTGACTTTTCTTTGTATCTTGTTCAGCGATGTTTTTACCCAATCTTAACCGATTTTTATGATTCTTCTGAAAGAGTATTTTTCCCTGGGGGAAAATTTATCTGAAAAATTTGATAAAAAAAACTTTGTAGATCATGAACCTTTTCAATAAATGACAACAAATCTACAGGGAATGCTGCTATCGCATATTTAAAGAAGAAATCAACACCAGAAATATCGGTTTCCGAAATAGAACATATTTTGTGTTTTTTTTTTACCTAGTGCGGTCCTCCAAACGTTGCTGTCTGCCATTTTATTTTATTTGTGGTGTCGGAATTTGTGCCATACTACGAACGTGTGGTAATATCCTGAAAAACTTTTTTCACAAACATCAAAAACAATTGAGCTTCACGTATTCCGTAGGGCAACACTTTCGGAGCTTTTTTTTTAATTTAGCAAATTCATTGCAATCAACACAGACATGAAGCAACTTTTTAGTGCTGTTTTTTATGTGTGCAGTAAAATATAACAACGTGTGTTTCGTGTCTCGGGGGCCAGGAGGGGGGGGGGAGTCATGGTCGGCGGTCAGGAGACGCCACTTTATTTGTTCTCTGTATACGTTGTTAGTAGTCATTTGGCGTTGCACACACAAATATTCTTTAAATTTTTATGAAACCTAAAATCATGCTAATAATATTAAGGCGCGAGTTTGTGAGTTCTTCTTGCTCAAACGGCTGGACAGATTTAGATGAAAATTGGCATTCGGGAAGACCATGTCCTAAAAAGGACATAGGATACCTTTTCTCCCAGGAGTATCTGCCCTTGGGTAAATTTTCTACTATCTACTCGCAAAAGTTACGACAAAAAAAATAAGTTTCTATCTCATTTTTCCAGAAGTTCCAGTTATTTATATACCAAATTAGCTAGAGAGGAAACTTTTATGTTATCCTTAACGAACATTATAAACAGGAGTTACTCCATGGCTGGTCGTACGTAATATTTAGCTTGCGAAAAGCTAGCTATTACTTTACTTGAACGAGAGTAACTCTAATAGGCAACTAGCGAGCTTTCTTTATTTTTATTTTATCAAATAAGGTAAAATGTATATTATTTTTATGGAAAATTATTTCCATCATAACATTCAGCAGTTAACGGTTAATTAAAAAGAAAGGTTGTCTACCGAATATATTCGTAAATATACCTAAGGTATACTTTTCCCTTTTTTGTTGGGCAATCATCAAAAACTTCTCTTGATTTTTATTGACGAAAAACCCAACAGTGTTTCGTCAGTTGCCAGTTGTTGTTCAGGGGCACGATAATTCTATAACTCACTATAACTCTTTCGAATAATTCTGAAGCCCCTTTTTTATGGTGGGAAAAATCATCCAATGACAACCCCTGCTCTTAGGCGGAGCGGGAGATAGTGTCCGACTCTTACTGACTAAAAACCCACCCCGTTCCTTCTTGGCTTCGTTATCCGAAAGGGAGCTCGAGCTCCCTTTCGGATAACCCTGGCCCCGGTAGGCGGATAACTCTGCTCCCAGTAGATAATTCTAAAGCCCTGGCAGTACCTCCTTTTAAAATACTGTTTGCATATTTTACTATGCGGATATTATTGATATGAGTATGTTCAATAAAGTCCGAAAGTCGTAAGTCAATAAGGTTTATAGAGGCATGAGCTACAATCTCTATACTTTTTTTTTTGTATTGATAGGTCCGCGTTTGATCATTATCTCACCTGATGGTGAGTGATAATGTGGTCAACGATGTAGCACGCTTACTTGGAAGTAACTCTTCACTTAAAGACCTCTAGGTTGAGTTATCAGGAATCTCAGACTCCTGCAGAAAATTCTAATCCTTAGCTGCTCGTTATCCGTATGGAAAGTTGGAAAATCGAATTGTATTTACCAATCAAGTTGTTTTTCTCATGAGATAGATGGGTAGAGGTGGCCGCTAGGGTACGTCAATCCGTTCGAACTCTCTGTAGATTACCAAACAAGGCAAAATAGCGAAATTAGAACCTTTTAGGTCATTATGTAATCGCTATATTAGTTAACAATAAATGCTTTCGGAAAATGCACTAAAATGACCACACACATAAACATGAGTTTGAAACATATTGGAGAAATGTGTGTGTGTGCCAAGTAAAGGGAAGGAAACTTTTAGCGTTATTTTTCAAAATACAGGCGTCGCATTTGCACTAAGTCTCGGGTTTACTTGACACACAATGTAAATAACCAATGTAAGTGTTTGTGTGTACATAAATAAATAAATAAATAAATAAATAAATAAATAAATAAACCTTTATTTATACCCGACTACGGATTTTGACAGGCTATATTATGTGTATGATCGTCTGATCCCTCATAGCACCTAAACTACTTATTGGAACTGGATAAGAGAGGTATCGTTAGAACCAATGTAATCGAACATAGGCTACGTGAAGTGTCACAAAGCTCGATATGGCGTCCTTTACCAGACAAAAAGTATTGTTAAAAAAGAAATATAAATACACCGTATTTGGTATCATTTGAAAGGGCTTTACCTGCACATTACGACAATATTGCTCAAATTTAAAGTGACGCTCTCTAGTGGACAAAATGTCTTGAGTTAAAAAAAGTTAAGATGAATACACCGTGTTTGGTATCATTCGAAAGGCCTTCACTTGTATATTTCGAAAATATTGCTCAAAAAAGGGGCACCCTCTAGCGGACTAAAGTCATACGTTAAAAAAAACGTCGAGATAAATACACCGTGTTTGATATCATTTGAAAGGGTTTCACTTATACTTATCAAAATTATCTTCAAAATTCAATGAGGCGCCCTCACGCGATTAAAATTTTTTATGTGAATAACACAAAAGTAGTTGAAATAATGAAAAATAAAAAAACTAAAACCCGACTATGACATTTTTAGCCAATACTATCCAATATCCTGGAGGCCCCCAAGTCTTTCCTGACACTATTTTCCTGCCCCCCTAACCAAGTTTCAACCGTTTCGCTTGCGTCGATCGCTTCGAGTTGACCTTGCCGTCAATACTTTTGTTCTGACCACGTGACTGAGCGTTGAGATAACATCATTCCCGTATACCTATTAGAAGCTTTTTACTAGCGTTAACTATTGCAGATTAGCAACTTGGCTAGGGATATTGTTTGTTAGACTTTTTTATTGGGTATATTTTTTGAGGGAGGCCTATGTCCAACAGTGGACGTCTTTCGGCTGATATGTTGATGATGATGATATTTTTAGAGAAACAATGGTGAGTAAGTACATAAAATGTAAAATATATACCTATAAGTAATTAGTGTAATTACTGTAAATCTTGAAAATAATAGTCGGCTTTAGAAACTATGTCGTAGTCACACTGATAGTAATTAATCGCAGGTTTCCGAACACCCCGTGCTGTCAATCTTGCGGTAAAAGGAGCTCGTTTTATTACAAACTGACAATTGATTAACGATATTCTGACGCGGCTCTTTGTTACCCGTTCAAACATTGAAGTCATTAAGGTGACGTGAAACGCCACGTTTTATTAATACGCTTTCAGTTGTCAAACTTGAGAAGGGCAAAGAAATAACCGATTTATTTAGGTAGAAGGAAGTTGCTTCATGTGGGTAGGTTTTTTATTGAGGTTGGGATGTCATTAAATAAATTCTTCCGCTCTGGGTGGAAGAGGAAGTGTCAGACTTTACTGACTAAAATCCACCTGAGTTTATTCAGTTGCCCTTTGCGTTCCAGGGCCCGAAAAATCCCCTACTTTGTTTGATAGGCAGTCAACCCTAGCTTATACCTACGGGATTTGACTTAAAATTATCTAACGTAATCAATGTAATCAATGTAATCATACTAAAAATAAAAAACGAAATTATTTTTATACTGGATAGTCCATTTATCGAGGCACTACAATGGCCTACTTTATAATACCCAGAAGGCAGATTGATAAAACGAAACCTACGATCAAAAAATTGAAAGTCAACACAACGCCACTGCTTACTCGGTACTCCTTTAACAAAATACCTACCTAAGTAATGCGGCCACTAAAGGTAACAACGAAAAATAGTAACTCGTAAAATATAAAAGAGAATTTATGTGAAAAGTTTTCATTTACAAACAAAGACGGATTGTGTAACAAATGAGGCGGCGGAAAAGGAAAGCTTGTTCGTTTATTTCAATTTTTAAGTTGTCGTAACGGCGGTGGGTAAACAAGCCCGGCTCGCGACCTAGGTAAACGGTATCGTCGTTCTATGCTTAGGTACAAATGTTGCCGACATATTTCAGTTCTGAACATGAATGATTGATACCACCTAAACCACTGAAGCGAGAAATCACTATGTTGAAAATGTGTTCTTTAGAGGATGTACAGATTTTTAGAAACTCGTTTGTCTGCAAGTCGAGGGTCTTTAAATCGAGACTGGATAGCTTAGGTCTTGGCAAGTTTGCTCCTCGTGATGAGATAGAGGCCAAACAAAATGTGTTTAATTTTTAAGTTGTCGTGACGGCGGTGGGTAAACAACAAGCCGGGCTCGCGACCTAGGTAAACGGTGTAGTCGTTCTATGCTTAGGTACAAATGTTGCCGACATATTTCAGTTCTGAACATGAATGATTGATACCACCTAAACCACTGAAGCGAGAAATCACAATGTTGAAAATGTGTTCTTTAGAGAGTGTACAGATTTTTAGAAAGTCGTTTGTCTTTAAGTCAAGGGTCTTTAAATCGAGAGTGGAAAGGTTATTATCGCTTACCATTACGTGAGACGGTGGTCCTGAAAAATAGTATACCTACAACTTTTAAGTGAAAAATAAAGCTTCAGCTTGCGGCTTCGCCCGCGTTAATGTAGGTTTTTTTATTGTCGATAGGTTCGCGCTTGACCGCCATCTCACCTGATGGAAAGCGACAATGTGGTCGACGATGGAACGCGCTTACCTAGAAGAAACCTATTCACACTCGACTTAAAGATCCATATAAACTTTGGATCCCTATTTCATCCCTTTAGGAGGTGATTTTTGGAAAATCCTCTCATATTCTCTATTTGCCTACGTCATAAAAGAAAACTGTGTAATTTCAGTGTCATATTATTATTATAATTAAAAGATTTATAAATCAAAAGATACTACAATACATATAGGCATAAATTCTGCTTTCACATAGGTATTTCAGCTACGCATATAAGCCTTTTTAATTATCTGCGATCCCTAGAATACCTACTTACCACAATATCCTAGCTACACAAACAAGGCAGTCGAAATTAATCCCCATGATAAATAACAGCAATTAAGGTATCTTGGCCATGTTGTTACCGGCCAAGTGTGATCCCTTCTCTTACCGGGATATCGTAATAGCTACCAGGAGATTATGACCAAGCGGCAGCTGTTTCTGCGCTAATAACTTAATGCTTCTGCACAGTAATTTTGTTAGTGCACACTGCTCCGCACTCATTATGTCTTATCTATGAAATCACTTTAATGTCATTAGTTGAATGTGACCAAGTTCATCTTTAAGTTATTATGTCACGTAATATTTACTTTATTATCATTGTTACCGCTATATAAAAAATATAGTTCTCTATATTCGCGACAGTCCCTCTCTAGATGTCTTGAAGAGGAAACTTAAAGAGCACTTCTTTTCATTATTAACATAACACACACTTACACTACACACTTTTTTCTTAAAATGTTTGTCCTATATATTTGTTTATGTGGTGTACAATAAAGAATATAATAAATAAATATAATAAATAATATAGTATGTATAATATAATTATATATTAGACTTAGTTATGTATGTTTATATTTTGCATCCTCGAATATGTTCTCTCTGTTACTCAAAGGTCTGCTGGGAGAAAACTCATTGCTGAGTTAAGCTCGCCTTTGTACGTGAACTGTCTTTTTCTCCATATGTTATGTTATGTCTTTGTGTACAATATAGAATTAAGAATAGTTCCAAACATGAGCTACACATTAGAATACTCCAAGTGCCTATACCCTGCACTTCAGAGGATTTGATGAGCGTCAGCGATGCTGCTATAAATGTAGCCACCTACTGGACTCAAACAGTTTGACTGACGAGGTTACCATCGAAATGAAAAGTAGAAGAAAAAAAAATTGTTCCACCAATATCGGGAAAAGCAATGGCTGCCAATCTAATGGCTAATGGTCGTAAGAAAGAAACCTTCTAACTATCCAGAAGTATTCGGTCACTTAAGAAGATGCCTAAGATGTTGTTCGAGACTCATGGTTCACAAGCCAAGATGAGCATCATCAAGATGCTTAATTTGCTTATCTTTCTGAGCTTACCCATGGTTCTCGTCATACTGGATGGTTACATCAACCTATCATTGCATGGCTCTCGTTTCGTTCCACCACCACTAACTCTGACTTATCGGTTACAATAATACTGTCATTGATAATGATTCTATCTATCTCATAATCCTCCAAATAATAATAATGATTTATTTATTTATAGACAGCTTTTGGTCTAGATTATACGTTAGTATCACATAGTTCTAAGTTAGTTGTTTCAAGTATTAGTTAGACTTAATGTTGGTTGAAAGATTTTGGTCGAGACTCATGATTTTTAAGTCTATGGCTGACACGACTATGGCTACAATGATCGCCGAATCCATATACCACATGCTGACAACCTCGTGAGCTGATCCTATATTATTATCAAGTGTTCCAGGATTATATACTGCACATTTTGTTATGATCAGCACTAAATATTTACGATCTAACATGACACCCCTTGATCGACAAACTTCAACGTTGTTTAGTAAAGAGACATTTTGGAAGTTGCGTTCATTATTTTCTTATCTACAAACGCGCCTCGTCTGTACTTTTCGAGGGCGACCCTTGAAATACCGACGTACCCACCAACTATACGAAAAATCGGTCAAGGCCACGTATAATATTATGGTTTCCTTTCTTCGCAAATGTGTTTGACTATCTATTTTCTATAATGAATGACCTTACATTACGAGGGGCAGATATTTTTAGGGACATTTATTTACTAGATAGTGACTTGAGCACACGAAATTGAAAAGTATTATTGTTAAGATATTTTTGTGTCTATTTTAGTATTGGGCTTGTATTTCTTTTTTATTTTAAGTAATGGTTCTAATTGTTTTTTTTTGCAAGGAATACAGCCCTATTGTGTCCCGGCAATGTCCGTCCATACCTGGTTACCTGGAAGGTAGGAAGCTGAATTCTACGATTGCGGAATGCGTTAAAATGCTGTCCATTGAAAGATTTTAGGGTTCCGTACCTCAAAACGAAAAAAACGGATCCCTTGTTTATAGGATCACTTTGTTGTCCATCTGTCTGTCTGTCAAGCAAGACCCTTTATCTCGAGCGCAAGGAATTAAAAAATATGAATTATATTACAGTTGAATTATGATTAAAACTGTTGACCTAGAATCCTGAAATTTGGAATGAAGTATGATCTCATTGCACAAGTATAGGAAAAATTCTGTAAACTCTTTTCTAGTCACGGCACGAAAAAAACCTTTTTTGAATCGTAACTCAATCTGGAATTGAACTGTTTTCATAGGTAAGTTTGTACGAAACACTCATTGCGCGAGTCCGATTCGAACTTAGGTACCCGGTTTTTATTTTTTATTTAGTGTTCCCATTATTTTATTTATTATCTTGTTGTATAATCTATACTAATGTTATAAAGTTGAAGAGATTTTTTGTTAGTTTGAATGCGCGAATTCAAGAACTACTGGTTTGAAATGAAAAGTTATTTTTCTAATACGAGTACTCGTATATAGCCTTTAAGCTAGCCAGGAAGGTAATACGCTATATGTTGCATGTTGTGATTCGCAGAGGCGGCAGTCAGTAAATATGTGGGAAAACCCTCAATCAGGTCGGGTAATAAAAAAATTAAGTCTTTGTGATGAGTTTTACTTCAAAAGTGCTTACGTAAATTAGACTGACATAACCCTGTAGACACCCTTTTAACCTGAACCGAGTCGAGCTTGTTGCCAAGAAATTGTACAAATTCATCCCTTTAGGGTGTTAAACGGGAAGTTGGAGTTTGTATGCGAACGAAGCCGGGGAAACTTCTAGTTAGAATACAATCGACTCATTGTTTTGTTAAGCAGCAGCTCGTTCAGCTGTTTTCAATTCCCACACTGTTAACTTATTTACAGAATTTTTAACATCCACTACTAAAGTTTTTTTCGTATCTTTATGGAAAATAAATTAACTATTCATAGGAAGATAGGGCTTAAAAGACTTAGTATCCAAACCAAAAATATTACATACCAACTGTATGTTTAAAAATAGAACACCATACCACAAATTGATATTGTTTTTTTTTTTGTTCATTTCCGTAGAGCATTAAGAATCTTACTGAACAGACATAAGGTTTAAATTGAATTATTCAATGTGCCTTTGTTTTAGTACACCTACAGCTGCTGGGTACACAAGATCCTTGCCTTAGGCCGGACGCACACATTCGGTCTCCGGATTAGGTTTTCCGATCAGGAATTCAGATTCGAGATTCCGTGAGAGACGCACGGAGAAAATTTCGAAACGGATGTCAGGTTTTTTCCATTCGGAAAAAGTAAAAACGTGTGACAAGAGCATTTAGGTTTACGAATCAGAATTCCTGATCGGGAAATCTAATTCGGAAACCAAATGTGTGCGTCCGGCCTTACAGTGATAGTAATGAAAGATATTTCTAGAATCAAAGTAAATAAACCAATCAAAAATATTGTACCGTGGTCCATTTTTAAACGTAGCCCGTATGTGCTCGTGGAACAAAACGTTTTTTTATTTTAACAAATTCCAATACAGGGTTAAACCAACATACACTTCCTGCTATGTACCAGAAACCAACGTAGATACATTTTAAAGTACGGCTATTGTACTGAAAGGACATTACTATAGTCCTAACGTAAATAGCATTTTTTTTTAAACTTCACCTGTGTTTGCAGACCGATCCAAACACAGCCTGCCCAGTAACATCGGCCTTTCAATCCCGTTGCTAAGCCAACCACAACCCTCTCCTCTCCAGAGTCGCTGTCGGTCTCTTTGTCCATTAAACCTTACAGACGAAGGGTTCTGCGTAATTAGATACTAGCTTTAATTAATATCACTTTGATATACAACCCACATCACTTGAAAGAACAGTAATTAAACAAAAACGTTGTTCTCCTGGTGGTTTCTGGAAGTCTTCCTTGTAAAGTGAAAGGTAGAAATATAAAGAGTATTTCTTTCATATTTTAACTAGCTTCTGTATGCGGCTTCGTCTTTATGAATGCGGACGGAAAAATTATTATTATTATTACTTTTTGCGGACGCAAAGTCGAAGTCGAAACTAGATAAAAAAAGTAGCATATGTTCTTCCTTGTACGTCCGTGGAGAATGATGGAGTCTACATGAAGTCGGTTCGCACAGCCCATGAACGGCCAAAGGTAGCTGAAGAACACTGAGTAGTTTTAGTTAGAAGGCGCAGGTCCGACAGAACACTTTACCCTCCGTTTACTGGACAAATTTTTTTTTATTTTTTTTTTATAAATTTAGGGACTCTTGGTCACAGTAAGACTATGCCAGCCCCAGCGTAACCCAATACAAGTAAAGCTACCTTGAATCTTATCTACTATTAGGGCTAAGAACATTTTCACATTAGGGACCGATGATTACTCAATATAAACTTCAATATGATTTAATCATTACAAATTGGCATAAACATCGATAGCACTTATCGTACAGACAATAAATTGATAGCAGAAGTCGGCAGGGCGGGTCGTGATGGTGGGCAGTAATTAATGGCCCCCTCGCTATTTGTGGCCCGTGGGCCGCGGCTGGTGGCTCGAAGGACACGCGCGGACGTGACCGGAATGCATTTATTCAGCTCGCCAAATAAAAATATATGAAATATAAACTTATTAACTTCCATTGTTAAGTTTATAGCCGTGATTGAAATAATTGTCGTAGTATTTTAGTTTTTATTTATGCTAATGCTTAACTTTGCTTGGATTGAGGTTGAGGTTATGTCGCTGCATATATAAGTACATAATTATTTTCTTCTAACAGTCTAAAGTAGGTAGCTAATCAAAAGTTATGACTATGATAAGAGCATATTAGAATCTGTTTACGTAATTTTATAGGAATTTAGAAGTTTCTTAGAAATAAAAGGCGAATGGTATACGATGCGATTTTTTGCAGGGTCTCTACAGGAACATAAGGTATCCGTTCGCATCCGATGGATGTGAGACGCTCAGGACTGGTCGTTACGGCGACACTTGGTCAGGGCTAGGTTCTGCTTCTGAAAGGAAGATGTGCATCTGAAAGGCAGATGCGGCCCTGATACGAAAGGCAACGAAGGAAAAGGTGTGGGTTTTTAATCAATAAAAGTCTGACCCTATCTTCCACTCGGTTCAAGGGCGCGGAAAAGTCATTGGGTGATTTTCCCACCTTCAAAAAAAAGAAAAGATGATAATGTAGGGTAAGGTATTCCACGTCCTTTTTTACGAAAAGAAAAATCGGAACATATATTATTTTTTTACTAAGAAAAAAAGTTGAGGCTCAACCACAATGAATAAGGAACGGTGTAAAACAATATAAATCACAATTATATCGGATCTAAAGACCGCAATAGTTCACAAGAAGTGTCAAGAATTCAACAGTTCATACAATGAGAACAAATAGTTTCCCGATAAGTCACGCGATTGGACCAACTTAGTCTCGAGGTCCTAAACGATGCAGTGGTTAATTGTGTTCATACATAGCTGGTTCGACAGCCTGTTGGTCTAGTGGTTAGTGCCGCAGGTCGTGGGTTCGGTTCCCACCCAAGCCAAATGTTTGTGTGATGAGCACGATCATTTGTTCTGTATCTAGGTGTAATTTATCTATAATATGTATGAATTTAGATATATATATGTATATTTATCACTCCTATGGCAAGCTCTGCTTAGTTTGGGAATTCATGGCGTTGTGTCAAAGTTGTGGAATATTATTATTATAGCTTTTACACTAGGTATAAGTCGTTAAAACGGTTACTTTTTGAGTGTTATTGGAGTTTTTTTTATTCGGTTTTGTAGCAAACAAAATAAAAGTCAGAAAAAAATGCTTACTTACACAGTCTAGTCAATATCAAACGTAAGCGATATTGGAACAAACAGATGCAAAATTGGTTATTAATATCTTGTGTGCGAAACGATTTATATAACATCGACCAAATATTCTTCAAAGAGGACACACATGCATATAAATAGTGGCATTATATAAAATTTTGATTTGAAAATTTTCAAATAACTCCTCCCGTTTTGGGTGAAGCGAAGGGGAGTGTAAAATTTTCCCTGATTAAGACCCAAGCGCCCGAGCAGTGCCGTAAAATAGTGACTTTCTGAAGGCCTAGGTAACGGGCAAGTTAAGTTAAGTTTGAAAACAAAATGTTTTTAAAGCTTTATGAACAACATTATCGACATTATTGTTTTTTCGTGAGATTAATAATTTTGTCTAAACAAACTTTTAGCATATTCGCAACTTTTCCCTACTTCTTCGAAACGGCTTGAATCTTTAGAAACATGTTTACACATAAAAATTGGTGGTTAAAATATTTTTTAAAGTGAACATATATGTAAATCAATCAATATTTCGCAAAGAAAATGGATTAAAGGTCAGCGGGGCTCTATCCAGCGCAGCTGGCCGCAATTGAATGAACAGATACTCGTACTACCGCCTAGCCGGGTACGAGTGTTATGTCCATTTCATTTGAGCCAGAGGTTCAAGGGGCTGTTTGGGGGCAGCCTTGAAACCTGTTCTTTTAATGCAAAGGGCAAACCTATTGCGTTCCAGGGCTCGGTAACTCTTTCGAACGATTCCGCAGCCTTGGCATTACATAACATGGAAACAGCTAACTGAAAGCAGTCATCAAACTAGGTGTCGATGAAGCCTTTTCCCCGTGTAGGTACTAATTCGATTGTACAAGTAAACAACTTGCTGGTACAAGTTATTACAGGCTTCTTGCGTCGCGCAGCGAACTCGCAAATCGCAAATAGTTTGCTTAGCTCGGTTAATAGAGTTGTTCGTGTTCCAATTGAGATACCGATGTCCGAAACGGGTATTCGGTGGCGGTTCTCTATTTAGAGAAATAAAGCATTGGTTGCAGCTCTCTGGAACCGAGCCAAAACCATTTTGTAGCTATTGGAATATGCAGAATCGTATATTATTAATTTAAATCGGTATCATGATTATGTTGATAGCAATAAATTGAGTATCCATTTAGTTTTGATTTCAATTAACGTAGCACGTCGACCGATGCGTATGTGAAGGCCTAATTTTGGTCATGAATATCATATTTTCAATTACTGCGCACGTAAATTAAGTTTAAACCACAGCGATGAAATTCATAGCTGTCATTGGAAAAATAGTTTGCAAATTATGATAATTTTATAGGTGGCAGCTACGTATTTTATTTTTAACCAACTTTAAAAAAGAGTAGGTTTTCAATTCGTCTGAATCTTTTTTATGCATCTATGTTCCTCGATTAATTGAAGACTTTTTTGGCAAAGAAATAAAACTTCAAAAACCAACTTATGAAATCAAAGTTGCACTTTTTACTGTTTCTTGGATTGAAGTTAGTATTTTGTTTTATATTCAGATGATGTTCGTACGTAATTAACGAAAACCTAGTTTAGTTTTAGCGCTTGTTATACACAAACTGCTTCAAGTGTTAAACAGTAAACTCAAATAGCTACAATCATCCTGCTGTCTGCTTCGTATATTTGGTTTGCACTCCTTTGTGTATCCATGATGGGTCGAAGTGTTGCAACACAAGTGGACACAAAGAAAGGACTACATCCAGAGTGTTCCGATATACAAACCTCGTTCCCGGTAACAGTAAACCCGCCAAAAGGGAAGGCTTCAAAGTTACGTTCAATCCTCGCACGGTAGGTTGACATAGGTACGTACATACATAGATGTATGTACGTAGCTCCATCGGATCTGGTCTAACGAGTAACGAGGTATGTAACAGGGAAATCCAATAGCATTTCGGTAGCCTTTGAGCGATGCCTTGCGAAAATAGTGTTCGGTTCACGTGTTCCGTACCTCAGTCGGCATAAACGTAAATAACATGACATATCCTGCCCTTGAATGAGGCGGGAGGGCGTGTCAGACTTTTATTGACTAAAAACCCACTCCTGTTTTCTTTGAATTTCAAACCAGGGCCGGGTTTTCCTTTTAGAAGCTAACCTATGGCCCCAGTAGGCTTCGACCCTGCTGGGCCCCTACAGTTTCCTGACATCTCCTTGAGGCATGTAACCTATAGGATCGCTTTGTAGTCCGTCTGTCAAGATCCTTTGTCTCAGCAACGCATGGAGGTACCAAGTTTAAATTAATAATAGTTTAGTTTAAATAACCAAGCATTAAGCCCGTCTTTGTACCATGTTTGTACCATTGGATAATTTCTTATCTAAAAAAAACTAGTGCATAAAGTTTTAATAAATAAATAATATCAAATAAGTACTAAGACGTCCTATCTCCTTTTTTTCTGTGGGAAATCATCTAATAACATCCCCCGCTTTAGGGCGGAGTGGGAG
Source organism: Mythimna lalbum (assembly GCA_949319445.1). Taxonomy (NCBI): domain Eukaryota; kingdom Metazoa; phylum Arthropoda; class Insecta; order Lepidoptera; family Noctuidae; genus Mythimna; species Mythimna lalbum. Next base: position 13,142,386 of record OX439346.1, on the reverse strand, counting down.
ATAGTGTTAGACTTATACTGACTAAAAACCCACTCCTGTTCCTTCGTTGTCTTTAGTACCTGGGCTGAGCTACCTTTCGGAGCTAACCCTGGCCCCAGTAGGTTTCGACCCAGCTGGACCCCAGCTGTTGCTGACAACTCCTTGAAACGCGCGGCTACAGTTTGCGTCGTCGACGACTTGGGCTCGGTCCGGACAGTTACCGGACGGTCGGACAGCGAGCTACCCACTGGCCGCCGTCCGATGTCTTACCCCTTGAAGTAGTCAGTGCAAAAACAAACTTCGAGAGAATCAAAACACGTAAAGGAACTTCCTGTTGACCTAGAATCATGAAATTTGGCAAAAAGTAATGGACATGTAGCATCACAAAAATTACTTTTGGCGATGCGGAAAAATCTTCGAGGCTCAATCCGGGACTCGGACTATTTACATAGGTAAGTTTATTCGAAACCCCCGGAGCATGAGTTCCACTCGCACTTGACTGGGTATTTTTAAATGAATGTTACGTGGAAATAAGGTTCATTTATTGTCCAAAATGTGTTTTTAACATAAAAAAAAACTGGGCAACTGCGAGTCGGACTCGCACACTGAGGGTTCCGTGCAAACTATAATGGAGAATCCGAATGGAGACTCGAAGATTTTTCCGAATTGCAATTTTTTTTTATGACGTAATTTACATCAAATTTACTGTTTTCAGATTTATTCCTATACTTACTTGTGTTATAAGACCTTGCTTTAATTTGAACTCGATAGCTCCACGCGTTCTCGAGATAAAGGGTCTTGGCAGACAGACAGACAGATGGACGGACAACAAAGTGATCTTATAAGAGTTCTGTTTTTTTCCTTTTGAGGTATGGAACCCTAAAAAATATCAATTAAAAGCTCGGGTTTTCACTTCAACATGTCATGTGATTTAGGTTAGCCGACAAACCTTTTCAGAATGTTCAGACTAAAAGTGTTTATTCCTTAAAACAACCTTCGTGAAACAACTGGAAAGATACCCTGAAAGCGAAACAAACACTCTGCCGTCAAGCAGGCCTTCGTTCATTGATAAATAGCCTTCCCCCCTCCCCCCACTGTCCACGTCAGTGAATAGACTTACATAAAACCAGTGCTTCGTGCTGCTCGCAGGATAAACTTTTTGTTGATCTTTTTTGTGAAAGCTTCGTAATCGATCAATGTTTTCAGTGAATCGCTGTCCTGTTGTTATAGGACAACCAGAGGAGGGAGAGGGGGAGGGGGTGAAGTGTGAGTCCCTGGTAATAGCAAAGGAAACACCAAAACCCCTCGCAAGCTATAAACATTTTTACATGTGAATTACGTTATGAAAGGTACGCAGCATCATCCATCACCACGCCCGTTATCCGATGGATGGTGACACTCATTTAATCAAATTTTAAGACAGCCTAATACAATTTGTATCTGTGATAAATTGAGGCTGAAGTATTTTCATTAATAACAGGTATTCCAAAAAGTTGTTTTTAATGTCTACTGAAAAACTGTATTTTTTTTTAATTTGATATATTTGTACTTGAATGCGATCCCACCTGATGGTAAGCAGTGATGCAATCGTTGATGGTGAGGCGCACTAGTTTATTAAGAGCCTATTCCTGATTCTACATCGTACGGTTTGCTAGAGAAAGTAAAATCAGTGTTATTATAATAGTTGGCGTTCTTTCTACGGAATTGTTTAATTAATGACCTAAAACATAATACGTAGGTCGCACGGAGGACGCAAGGGTAAACCGACTCTAAATATTTTTGAGAGAAATGAAATATTTTGTTAAAATAATTTGTGTATAAACTCGCCAGAGGGTTCGGGCCACGGAGCCGCGTATGACGGCTCGGCGGCCGTGCTGAAATGCTTTTAGTGAAATAACAAGAATTTTATACCCGTCCCTGGCGTCCACGCCCCTAGCGCTGGCCCAGACAGGACATGTGAGCAGTTACGCCAGCTTACAGTGATAAAAAACTCTCATGTCAACATTTTTTTTTTACGGTGAGCAAAAATCATCTTATGACAACCCCCGCTCTACTGACTAAAAACCCACCCCGTTCCTTCTAGCCTCATCATACCGGGGCTCGAGCTTCCTTTCAGATAACCCTGGCCCCAGTAGGCTTCGACCCAGCTGAGCCCCTCTTCTCATGTCGACATCGTCGTTCGACAAAATCACGATTACTTTTGCGCTTAGCACGAACTTGTCTATCTTATTATGGTAATCGTAGTGAATCAACGTAATTAACGTAATAAGATACATTATCTCTCTCATTTTCTGTACATTTTTCCTGTTTTTTCCGCATAAACGAGTGGGTTCGCGTATCAGCCCACTTATCGATTTTGCGAAAGTTCTCGGAATCTGCACGGTCTTGTTGAACAATTGTGTTGGTATATAATTGTTTCTGAATAGAGCTATCGTTGCAAGGTTATGGCAAGGTTTATTTGAAGATAATGGTTCAATTTATTTATGTCAATTTTGTATCGATTCTTGAAGTCAAACTTCGACTTGATTTAGGCCTATGAATTTCCTCACAAATCGTAATATTCGCAATGCTATCGAATACCATAGTATACATAATGTATAGGTATCAATATTCTATATCATTAGATATATTTCAATAGGGTATAGTGGTCGTGGAGAAGGTCACGGCGGAGGCTGTAGGCTGTCTTACGAGACTGGCGACCCGCCAACAGCAGCTGCTCACACATCGTTGTAGCGTTTTTCTTCAACTCCAAACATTACTTAGCTTCTTGATTTCTTGTTGCTAGTTTTTGTTCCAACTAATGGTACTGATATGAGTTTGGCAGTCTGTTTATGTGTGTTTATGGGTGTTCGTTTGTTTTTTGGAGGCGCCTTCTTACGGGCTTCAAAAAAACGCCGCTCCAAGCTTCTTTTTGAGGCGGCCTTTGTGGCTGGTGTGCGGCGGTGCCGCCACAAAAAAACACTTGAAGCCGCTTCAAGCTTCTCCGGCCAAAAGCTGTCGCGCGCTTCAGCTGTTTTTTGTGGCGGCTTCCAGCTTTTTTTGTGGCCGCTTCTAGCATTTTTTGTAGCGGCGTTTGGAGACCCGTGTGCGGGGAGAAAGGCGGGGCGTCGTTAAATTTGTAACATAGCTTGTAAAAGTTCGTTAAATCTAATATGGCAACTAAGAAATATAAAATGCCAACCAAAAAAATAATTTCAATCTAGCAATCATCAAACTAGTTACTGCCAGCGGCTTCGGCAGCGTGAAAGTAGGTTACGCCATAAAAAACTTTGAACCCCGTTTCATCCCCTTATAAAGTGAACTTTGAAAAATCCTTTTTTATTCTTTGTTAACTTCATAAAACAAGCTTGTGCAAAATTTTAGCTATCTAGGTCCAACAAAGGGTGGGTGAGTCAGGCCTTTATATTTAGTGGCCAGATTTGATACTTCATGATGTGCCTGGCCATATCATGAAACGCTATTTTAGCTAAATGCATGATTATTTCATGATAAGGTCAAACATGGCGGATCATATTGTAAAATATTTACATTGTGTATGAAGTGAAATTAAAGTATATATACACACATTCTAAAAATATAAATATAACATGCTGACTTTTTATAACTTTCCGTAAAGTTTTTAAAACGTACAATGGTTTTTTTTGGTACCTAGTCCTGTTTTATATTATTATATCTTTTTATTCCATTCTCGTTAAAACGAGCGACGTTTAATTTGCTAAAGTGGCGGCGTACAGTGCATCGGCTTTCCGGATTGTGTTCCATTATTACAAACGGATCAACCTTTCAATTACACCGCTTCATAGACTCTGTATCCTTTTTCCCATAAAATTTAAATGTCGGCTTTACTGAATATAACAGCCCATACAGGTTTTGTGGATATGAGATATTTAATAAAAAATAATAATAATTTTTAAAGAGCCGATGCACGTCTTTTTACAGCAAAACATTTTGTATGTCGAGCAATGTCTTGCTGCAGTCACAATATGAAGACCCATTTTTTATTATTATTGATAGGTGGTCGTTCCATGTAGAATATTGATAGCCTGCTGCAACTGGTGAGATTGGAAGTCGAGCCTAACATAGTTGATAGGCAAGCGCGAGGTTTGACTACTCTCTCAACTGATGGTAAGCGATGATGTGGCCGACGATGGAGCACGTAGTTTAGAAGTAACCTATTCGCTCTTGACTTAAAGAGCCCTAGGTTCTAGCTATCAGGGAACATAGAATCTGAGACCCTGCTGAAAATTTCAGTGTAGCTGTATACGAGTAGATATGATGTGTACTAATATTATAAAGAGGTAAAATTTGTAAGTTTGTATGTTAGTAGTCTCTGGAAATACTGGTCCGATTGCTAAAATTGTTTCACTGTTAGAAAGCTGCTTTATTCCTGAGTGTCATAGGCTATATTATGTACGCGGACGAAGTCGCAGGCAAAAGCTAGTTACAAATAAAAATAGCTTTGTGTGTTTAGAAAAAAATTGAAATTGAATCTTGATTAACTGACTCCACCTATTTTGTGTTCGTGAAAATCAATGTGTTGTACTTTCTAATATGAAATATGTTGTGCAAACCCCCGCAACCCTTCTTCCAAACTCGTATCTCATTTCTAATCTCTTTACAAGTATTCAGGACACGTTTCACGGCATTTAAAGGAGTGTAGGAGTTGCTTAATCTTTCTCAAGTAGTTAACTCAATTTGAAAGGAACCGGTCTGTGACTCGAGATACGTGTGCCCTCATACATAAGAATTTAATAAATATCCTTTATAAAGAACAATACACTTTTCAATACACTTGCTCATAAAGTGACTCTTATTGAATTGCACTTAGGTATATAATGGCACTTGTTATCAAACTGTCATTGTGATTACCATTACGCACTATTGCTATAATGTGGTTAAAACCTTACTGTTCAACCTCTCCACCGCCATAATTTTATTACATTTATCGTATCAGGATGGGCGCATCCCCCACGAGGAAAAGAAAAAATGGGTGCGTATGCAAACAGATTTTTATCGCCACAAAAGTTTTCTAGTTTTACAGTTATTTTCTTCACAAGTGAATTGAAAAACGTCGTATGATACACGTGAGTAATAAATGATTACCGTTCTCGGCTCTCTTAAGACCCTCGCTATGACTCGGGTCTAAATACCGCCTCAACAGTAATCACTAACATTACACACTTATATCATAATGTACTATTATCATCATCATCATCAGCCTTTTTTTAATGTTCCTACTGCTGGGACTCAGGCCTCCTATCTAGGAGAGGGAGTGGGCCATAATCCACCACGCGGGTCCAGTGGGGGTTGGTATGTATTATTAATGTACACAACAACACATACAGAACAATATACTTTATGAGCGACTGAAATGAAGTCATAAAAATATTTTAATAAAAGCATGGCAAGATACTTATCGCAAACGCTGTGACTTGAGACACGGAAAAGTTTATATTTGAAAAGAAAACGCTTTGTGATGAAGCTAAAAGATATCTTCAGTATTTTCTATTCAGTTTGCCATGTCAGTTCGGAATAGGATAACATTTTCTACAATAACTAGCTATTGCTCGCGACATCGTTCAGTTGAAATTTTGTACCAGAATTTATTGGAAGAAATAAGTACTGAACTGTATCCTATGAAAATCTACTTGCTAGAATGTTTAGTGACCTTACCATGGCGTGTTTAAGTGTCAAGCTTGTGAGGGAGAAAGGGGGATGGAGCTATACACCTTATACAACATTAGTTTTGGTATATGTGAAATCCGAAATACGTGTCTAGTATTTTTAACCGACTTCGAAAAAGAGGAGGTTCTATGTTCGGCTGAATGTATGTTTTTTTTTTTTTTTGTATGTATGTTCACCGATATTTCGGTCAATCGTGGACCGATTTTGAAAATTTTTTTTGTGATTGAAAGGTTATGCTTCCAAGTTGGTCCCATAGAAATATTGTTATGATCTGATCATGAACTTCGAAGATATGGAACAGAACTCCTCATAGAATCATAGCAGAATTGTCGTAACAAGTAAAATTGCTTTGTTTATACGTGTAGTCGATGACTGACTGAAAGAAAAGGGGGAGGGGGTAAATTCATGTAATATTACCGTATTTGGGATTATAAGAATCGTTATGAGATGCACTCTGGCTATAAGGTAATTTATGTTTAGCTGAAGGGTAGGTACTTTTTAGTGGTGCTACCATAACTAAAAGGTGAAAAATAAAAAACTTTTTACAAAAAAAATTAAACCGACTTCAAAAAGTACAAAATAACTTTAATTTCGGAAGTCAGTGTTTCTATAATAGATACCTAATCTTGTCTCTTCGTTATTTAACACCGACTTCCGAAATTAAAGTTATTTTGTACTTTTTGAAGTCGGTTTAATTTTTTTTGTAAAAAGTTTTTTACGAGTATGTTAAGAATCTATGTACAAAATTTCATAGTTCTGCATTATGAAAAATCACGTTATAAGTTTGTTATGTCAGCAAAAAAGCAGTCACCGCGCCATTCAGGCGACTGAGAGGTTTTGCACTTGCACCCAGCTGTTTGCTGGCAACTCATGCCCGCTATGACTTGCCGTGTCGTGACCTGTGTTGTGCTTAGTGTCGGTGGTGTCCAACTTGTGACCTTTTTAAATATTTATGAATTTAAAAACTATTGGAATCCATTCAGTTACTGATTATGAATAAACTATATTCAGGTTTCGCATACACTAAAAATAATGTTGCTCTATCCCTTTAACAGTGTAGTTTAGGTCGTGAAATGGATAACCTCGGTTCCCTGAATTTCACCTCAGTTAACGCCACATTTAATCCAGTCATATAATATCTAATTATTGGAGCACAAATCCGCTTTTGGATCTATTGTACATGCAATTTACTGCTTGGCTTACTCTGTTAGGTTAATTGGCATAAACCGTACTGAATTTATGTACTAGTGCTGTGTAGAATGCTAATCTAATCTTGTAATATTGTAACAGCATTGAGGCGAAGCACCAGAGCAGCGAATGTTTCAAATCCTGAAACGATATTTTGGAACCCTATTAGGAGATTATATACGGATCTTTCTCTTCTCTTAAACGTGCATTCGCATGAAAAAGCAAAAATCAAGAGTCGCCAATCCAAGCATTCATCCGTAACTGTCAGGACCGAGCCCGAGCTATCGACAGCGCGTTCTGTTTCGAGCGCGCCTCAAAGAGGTGTCAGCGTGTCAGCAAAACCAATAATTTCTGAAAAGGAATTTCGCGATCCTAGAACGCAAAGGGCAACTGGAGGGCACGGGTGTAGTTTTAGTCAGTAAAGTCTGATACGCCCTCTCGCTCCACCCTGGAGCGACAGAAGCCATTGGATTATTTTATTCCTCAAAAAAAGAGTCCCCTCTCACAGTGCAAACAAAAGTTAATACTACACAATACAGTTAATTTTTAACGATATTTACTCCGAAAAGTGATTAAGAGAAACTAACAAAATAACATGTCGCGTCTGATTGGAAACTTCCGCAAACAGCACAAACCGGGCTGGCTGGATCAAAACTAACAGACAATGACACTAGAGATCAAAAGTTGAAATGGTTGAGAAAACAAAGCGCGCTGGTATATCGAAGTGCAGCGATCGAGCAGTTAGTAGTGATGCGACGCACTCGATGTTTTTATTTCGCTCGCCGCGCCAACGCGCCTCGCGCTCGTATCGATACTCCAATAAAATTGTTGAGTCGGAAATTTTAGAGGATATAAAGATTTGTTAGAGTTTGTGAACTTTTAGATGTCGATATGACAGTGAATGGAATGTTGTGATATGAGAAATTTTAGGTACGAATTGACAGTGTTTGAGTTTGAATCACCATTATTGTTTTAAAACAACAGTTTTCATGATTGAGTATATCGTAATATACTCAATCATGAAAGCTATGTTAGAAAGTACGAGTATTTGGAATCAAACGAAAATTGGTTTTACCGAATAAATCGTAAACCAAAATCCGAAATCCTCGTAGGCTCTGGAGCATAACCACTCCATTGTTCCGATTTTCAGGCAAGAGAAATACCTACACCGTACTCATAACGCAATTAGTGTCGGATGCCGTTTGGACTTCTGGTTATCTTGTTACGGCGAACAGCTGCAAGCTATAACTAGCAGTTAGTTAGGCGGGTCAGTCCTCCGTAACCTGAATGGTGAAACAGCTGGGACCTAAATTGGCTAAGTTATTCAAAAAATAATGATCTAGCTCGAACTGAATAATTATGAAATGCTGGAATAGTTGTTTTAAATCTTGATAACGACGCCTAGTTTTAAAAATAAATCCGACCTGGTTTTTCCAATTTTGTTTTTCTGCCTTGATGAGCACAGACGGCTGCGTTAAATAGACATCCCACACGCATTCAAATTCATATTAGAAAATATTTCTAGAAACTAGAAATATAAATTTCTAATGAGTCCATTTAATAAATTTGGAATCACTTCAAACAAGACTATTTTCAACGACTATGCTATAAAAGCGTCATCACATCACTATTTCAGTATCGCTTTGACTGCGTATGTTGACATATTCATTATCTTTGTGTGCTGTGTCTGTAAAGCCGTGGGGCTCGCTTTATGGCTCAAAAAAGATTCAGTTGATCGTTCATAATTGCGACTATTGATTCCTTGAATAGGTCACGCGGCACTGAGAGCCAATTTGTGTGCATGCTCGACATCAAACGAATTCAATTTATGTGTTCAGTATATGGGACGTTAGAATTGAATTGGGATGACTGTTTTATATCTATAGTTGGTGTTATTTCTTCAAAGGTTACCAAATTAATGTTGTACTAATAAATACGGCCTAAATTGTAATATTAAAAGAGTTTATCATCATCAGCAGCATTTTTTTAATGTTCCCACTGCTGGGACTCGGGCTTCCTCTCTAGGAGAGGGAATGGCCCGTAATCCACCACGCGGGCCAAGTGCGGATTGGAGGATGTCACATGTTTTCGATTTTTTGGTTCTAGGACATGCCGGTTACCTCACGATGTTTTCCTTTATCATTTTGAAAGCATCACCACTGATGAAATAAATTACACAAAGTAATGCGACTGACTCGAAAGTCGGGGACTCGGCAACCACTGATCTCAAAAAAGGGTTGACTACTGATAAAATCGTCAGTCTATTCAGGAACTCAATTCCACCTTTATATAACTCAGTTCAACCGTCTTACTACTTGTCAAAGGTACCGTAAATCACAGCCCGTTTAAGCGACTGTTAATAGACAGTGATGCGACAGAACGAAACACCAAATCTCAAGGAACATGCTTATAGCCGCGACACTATCGCCGCCTGAGGACGGGTGACGCGGGTCGCGGCTCCCAGATGAAGCTTGCTTGGCTGGTATACGCTGCGTCAACCACTGAATAATTCAACGCGCTACACAAAATCACTTTTTAAGTTGAACCCTGAAAACGAAATGTGTATACAAATTAGCTAATTGATAAGACGTATGTGCTAGTAAATGTTGGTGCTCTGTTGAATTTGTAAATAGACTGGTTCGCTTTACAGATTCAACGCGGCTTCAACTTTTTTTTAGTTTTATTCGACAGTGTTTGAGTTGAATAAAACTGACATATACTAGGTACTGTAATACAGGCGGACCCAGATGAATATAAAATCATGAAAGAATAATAAATACATGAAATTATTTTAGCGAGTTGAAAACTAGACTTTTGAATTAGGTGTATGAAATGAGTTCTAATTGAATAGGTATTCAGATTTTATACATTAATGAATAGATACCACATATTCTATGCGAGTATGCATTGGAACTAATTAACAATTTCCAATTAAATGTTCAGTTTCGGTCCCAGTTCAGGTTAAATGTTGCCACTCAATACGGAAATTGGGAAAATAGCTAAAATACGTTTCTAGCTAGAGGCAGGCCACGTCGGCTGCTGAGCAACGCCCGTCACTCAGCCGCACCGCAGAGGATTCTAACTTTACGCCCCATATATTTCGTTACTCGATATTTATAGCAAATACAGAACAATGATTTATCTACATCTACAATAATATAATAAAGAGGTAAAGTTTGTTTTTTTCTTGTTTGTAGGAGATAATCTCTGGAAGTACTGGTACGATTGCTAAAATTTTTTCACCGATAGAAAGCTGCTTTATTCCTGAGTGACATAGGCTATATTTTATATACGCGGAAGAAGTCGCGGGAAAAAGCTAGTTATAATAGAAAAAAAAGTTTGAGCTAGACTATAGTTCTATATTACCAGGTAGATTCACGTGCACATTTTATTCTGTGTGCGTAAGCGCAAAACGCTTGTTGTTAAGCAAATAAGATTGGGAACACGTTCACTATGCTTATCTATTGCTAAGGAGTAGAATTCCCTGCCAGAGTCTGTATTTTCTGATAGTTATAACCTAGGGGTCTTTAAGAGTGAATAGGTCACCTACTTCTAGGAAAGTGTGCTCGATCGTCGGCTACATCATCGCTTTCCATCAGGTGAGATAGTGGTCAAACGTTAGCATATACATAATTAAAAAAAAGCTTACACTTCCAAATACATATACATTTGAAAATATACACTTAATACACACGCAACCAGCTCTTGTGAAATAGAACAACTGTACATTTGTTATTCAATTTCACGCGGGTGTTCTTTACCCCCTCGACCTTATTCAACATCTGTTCGTACAAAAACGTCTTAAATAAACTACGGGTAATAAGTTTTGTAACACACGTCTGCAATTATTATTTGTGAGGTAATAACATTTCATCTTTTCGATACAATTTCCTGGTAAATTCTTTCGCTTTTGTACAATACCCAGTTAATAGCAAAGGAACCGTTGAAAGCAAACCAACGTCCCAGTTAGTGCTAGCCGTCGCCGGCACGCTCAGCGCTCGGCAGACTTGCACCGCCTACAGAACATATTAGCGGGAACGTGACCCGAATCCAACACGCTCCACTCGATCCACTATCATGCTTCAACTGATCGAGTTCTAGAAAACAGTTCAACTCGAAACAATTAAGTCCTCACAACCAAAGTCATAATGGAAGCCTTATAATAAAATCTAAGTAACATTTTCACTATTTATTTTTATGTAAGCGACGCGTAAAACTTCGGAAACAATCGCTTTTAGTGAGAGAACACGAGGTTTAATAAAGCTTAACGTGGAATTTTCTGCTACAGTTACTTTGAATGGCATGAAGAATGTCTAGCTATCAATCTTATGAGGTTAACCTTTCGCGACTTGAGCATTGTAACGAAGGTTTAGGTCAGGTCAATGAATGCCTTAGCTAGTTAGGTGTTATATTATCTGTGACGGCGTGAAATGTCAAGTTGTTGCCGCTTTCATGTTGGTATAATGTCGAGGTTTTATATTAAGTGAAGTGTCCCTGACATGAGTAGCGTTAGGGCTGGTCATGTGCCTCGTTGACTTAGAGGTTAACTTGTGGTACCTTCGATAGCGTCTGGAGGGTGACCCATTACCGAACATGCAAAGTAGAACACAGTGTTGAAATGGAGAGATGATAATTCCATTTTACCCGGGCTGCGAAGAAGTTTATTGAACATAATATGTTTGGAATTTACCCTCTAAGTACACATGACGTAGATTATCCAATGATGTCGGCGAAGCTTGAAATGAGTGTCAGTTCCAGCCTTTGTACTTCCATCACAGTGAGTGCTCAAAGGAAATAAAGTTTAAACCGTTCTATATGTCTTTTTTAGTCGTTGGGTTACTCGTATATTATTTTATGTACACTTGAAGTATTACGGGTATATAAAAGTGAGTAAAAGTATAGTAATGTGGGCTTTTCAGTGCTTTTATGAGCTTTTAGATTTTGGGTAAAACCATCATAACTGAGATGAGATTGACGAATAATGCTTTTATATTAAAATCACTGATGTTACTACAGTATTATGCAAGGAAGTTTTCAGAGCCCATGCGCCATCAACTTTTAAATCCAATAACGCTGCAACTCAATTTCGAAACTTAAATCTAGGGATTGTTGAAACGACGTCATAGTGCGAATTAGGCGGCCAGTTTATTAGCGGTATTACTGAGCGGCTATAAGAATTGACGACTACCCCGGACTTTCTGTGGCCCTGGTACTTTAGTAGAGTAAACGGCCCAAATATTGGAGAGTAGATAACTGCTATACCATTGCTATTATTTATCGCTCCTAAAGAGCTGTTACGTAAGGAGCTTACAGGTTCTACTAATTACTTCAATCAATATGACTTTGTCCCACGTCTAGGCAAAGGCCACCCTTCTTCCCTTTCCACATACCTATGTCTTTGCGCGCCAGCCCCTCTGGTATAACTCAAATTCATCACCTTCGTCGTAAACCAAGCCAAGCCCGTTCCATCATCAGGCAACCACGTGTACAATGTTGCGTTATCGGTACATGGTGGACATCCCACCTATACTCACAAAACATTTTGGGAATACATTAATTGTGCGTACGGCTAAGGAGCGCAATTCTCTGCCGGAGTAACTATGTGTTTGCGATCAGCAACTTCGGCGATATAAATTGAGAATCTTTAAGTCAAGAGTGAATAGGTTACTTTTAAGTAAGCGCACTCCATCATTAGTTTCTATCAGGTGCGATGCAGTCAAGCGCGAACCTATCAACAAATAAAAAAACATTCACCAACTTAACCAATGTTGGTTCAAAGCATAATTATTTATCAGTTGCACAGCTTAAATAATAGCAAACTAGCGGACATTTAACATAGTATTTATGTCGCTACACCGAAACAGATTGTCGCTAGCAAGTTGCAGCATATGCCCGCGACAAGTTCCTCGGTTGGTGCCAACAATATGTTCTCGTATATAACACTAACAACAATATAGCAACATACATGTCCAAAGAGTCTATGAACTATGAACGTTGTTTATGGTATATTGCAAGTAATGTTGCAAGTATTAAAAAGAAATATAGATAGTGTGGGGTACAGTATGCACGAAGAGTGCAGTACAGAGGTTCTTCTGAGCAGAATGAATATCATCCAGGGTAGAAATAATGTAGAATAGTATCTTGCAGTACTTTTTTAGTGAGTAGAAAAACGAGCGAGAGCTGGCAGGTGGTGTATTTTAATTACTCTTGTGGTGTTCAAGAACACACGCTACACTTTATATATGTATTACTGTGTGCGGAACTCAGTCTGATACGTCCGACTCGCTCGGTGGCTAGCTCACAACTCTAGTACCCCTAGCCAAGTTGTTGTAGAAAGCTTCAAATGTACGAGAACGACATTGTCTCAACGCTCAGTCACGTGATCAGAACAAAAGAATCGGCGGCTAGGTCAACTCGAAACGTTCGCCGCAAGCGAAACGGTTGTAACTTGGCTAGGAGGGCAGGTCGACTACTCCACCATCCAGCGGCCTATCTACGCACCGTGAAGTGCATACTGTAGGATATACGTTCAACAAAGTTAAATTGATTTAAGTCTGGTTTTAAACATTTTCATGTAAGTGAATTATGTACCTACGCCTCTTTGAATAGATTTTGTATGGCATATATAAACGATGGGTAATTTAATTTTAATATGCATTTTAAAGATACTGAATGACGATAATAATAATGTAGGTAATGATTGGCAATAGAGTCACTTATACTCTTCATCTTAAATCACAATTAGGTTAAGTATATCACAAATATACGTTAAATCATTACTAAACTCAAACTGTTTTGGACAAAGCAGAACACTGGTAAATTTTAATATTTAGGAAAATGGTGTGAAGCCATTCGAATTTTGCTTTTCTTGTATTTATTTTTTTACAAGCCATTTTTTTCAGATTTGCTACCTGTTTCGTATCTATTTAAATTGAAACAATGTGTATAATTCTTATGGTGTAAAATATTGAAATATTTTTTTAGCATGATAGCAGTATTTTAAACAGTGTCTAGCATAATTTTCCCTGAAGCTCAAGCTTCCACTTTTTCAAACTGTCTTGTATTTTTTTCCCTGAAGCTCACATAATGTAGTTGATATTTTTTTTAGTTCCCAACTAATTTATATATAAATAAATTTTCCAATGACTTCTCACAGGAGGAGTGAGAGAAATTGCGTGTCAGACTTTCTGTGACTAAAACCACACCTATGTCCTTCAGTTGCCCTTTGAGTTCTATAAAAAAAAATCCTCGTGCCCTTGCTGGGCCCCTACGGTTTGCTAACATCTCATTAAGGCGCGCATGGATCACTACGTGCAATAGACGACTCAGACTCGGTTCTTACTAAACGGTCGGACGGCGAGCTGCCCGTTGCTCGTCGTCCACAATTACGCGTTGTAGTTGATCGTTGTGGCTACTATCCTAACTACCCGATAGTTACATTATTATGTAATAAGTTCCTAAATGTACACTAATTGGAATAATTCATATTTTGTTTTGTTTTGTTGCAGGCCCCGTACCGGCGTGGTAGGCGTACTACTGAGGGTCGCGCGCCCTCTCCTGTGACTAGCCAGGCTACTAGCGCAAGGCACGGGCGGCGGATTGTAAGCAAATACCTACATGTTGTACCCTAGACTTGTAAGACAGTGGATAGAAGACTGGGTGAATCAGCACATCACCCAGCAATTGGTCCCAAATTGAACACAACCCACCGACAAACCTGGCTATAATTTGCCACAAACACTAAAATTGGACGTATAACTTAGGTGGGCTGTTCTGTTCTCTGATGAGTGTAGGACAACTTAGCGTCAGACTCTAAATACCCTTCAGGCCCTAAAGTGTCCATTATGATCTTAACATAATAATAATGGACGCTTAAGTGTCTCCGCACATGGGCCTAAAAAAAAGCCGCTACAAAAAAAAACTAGAAGCGGCTTCAAGCATTTTTTTGTGGCGGTATCGCCACACACGAGCCACAAAAGAAAGCCGCCTTAAAAAGAAGCATGAAGCGGCTTTTTTGTGCTGCGGGGACAGTTAGAGTCTACAGAACGTTATCAGAACAAAAACAATTCTGCATAAGCGAATGGCTTATAATTATTTTTTTTGACATTACAAACTTCACCACCACCATAACCAAACACCAACTTAGCGTGGCACGCGTACGGTGATAGTATCTCATTCTAGTTACTGTGTTGGCCTATTTCGTTCTATAGTCGACCCAGAAAACTTGGGAATAAGGCCAAAATAATTCGCAGTTATCTATTGAGCTATTCATGACACTCCCGAAATTTCCATTTAGGTTTGGAAAATGTTCTCAAGCCGTACCATACCGAATTGAAAATTTGATATTTTCATCTAATTGAATGATTCAAGTCCTCATCTCAAATGCAAATCTGTGGCTGAAATGGAATTAAGGAAAATCTTGTTCCTTTACCATTGGTTCGCAGTTTTCTTAAATTGTTGCCTTCTTCCCTCTTAATGTTAAAATAGTTAATTACAACGCGAACTTTAATGGCATTTGGCTGTAATGAATGGCCCTCTGTAGACTTTCATTGTTGTATTCGCTAATTTTAGAACGATACCAGTGTTTTTTTTAATCTGGTTTAAAGGAACCATGGATCAGATAATGAGCTTTTAAATATTGTTGTAGATAATTGTGTTGAGGAAGACAATCGATTTACCGAATTGAGTGGGTACACATTGCTTAAGTCACAAACATAAAACTGAATTTGCTTGATGTCTGAAATATGTGTTTTGGTGTTTCAGAGGCGTGGGGCGCGGCGCGTGGCGGCGGCGCGGGCGCGGGCGGCGCCATGACGCGGCGCCCGCCACCATGACGCTGCCGCCGCCCGCGCGCCCCGCGCACCCCGCCGCGCACCGCGCCATGCGCTACTACCGCATCTGGATCTACGCGTGCAACGGCGCGCTGCTGCTAGGGGCACTCGCTTTCTGTGCGGCTGCGGGGCGCGCGCTCTCCGACTACCGGCGCACGCTGGTGCCCGGCCTGGGCGCGGCGCAGCCCGGCTTCCTGTACGGGTACGCGGCGCTGCCAGCGCAGGCGGGGCTGCTGCAGCTCCTTGGCTGCCTTGCAGCATTGAGACTTTCTGAACGGATGCTGAACGCCTACTGGTTGGCACTCCTGGCCCTACTCGTAGGGGACGCAGCGATCGGCGTCTACTGGGCGTTCCGGTTCGAGCGAGTTTGTCGCGAGCTTCGGCCTCAGCTGCGGCTCCGCCTCGCAAAAGACTACGACACGGACATTGACTTCTCACAAGCTTGGGATCGCCTTCAGAGAGAACAGCGGTGCTGCGGCGTGACGGGGCCGTCGGACTTTGCGGCGTTTAACAGAACGACGCTCCCGGCGAGCTGTTGTCGTATCCCGGCGCACACGACGTCGGTGACGCCGACGCTGCTGGCCGTCACGTCTGCCACGTCTCCCGCGCCCTTCACTCCGGTACATTGCGCGCCGCACACAGCCGCCTGCTCCGAGAGACTACTCGTTTGGCTTCGACGAACTGCAGACGCGTTGTTCGTGTTAGGATATTGCGTTATAGCATTTTTAAAATTGTGCTTCCTCGGAATCCTCCGGTACGAAATAAAGGAGATGATTCAAAAAATTAGAATATTACGAAGCGAGCTCGGAGCAGGTGAGCTGATGGATGGTAGTCCCATCCACGGTGGACCACTATCACAGACGATCATAGTGAATGCAGTGAATGCTAATGGAGGAGTTCGAGCGCACGGCGGGAGCCCTGAACGCGCGGGAGAGCGCGAGGCCCTGCTGGGGCGTGCGTCGGACCCGTGCCCGCGGCGGAGCATACACGACGAGCCGCTCGGTCCCAAAACGATCAACGGAAACAATAATTGTGAGATGCGCGAGCTCGCTCGAGGAGACTACAGGCCTTTAGCGGCGGACAGTGCGGCGACTCGAATCTGACTAAGATGTTACTTGGAGCGGCTGTTCGGGCGGCGCTGGCGCTCGTTCCCGGCGGCGGGCTGCGAGCTGGAGGCGCCGCCCGTGCTGGTGCGGCGCGTGCCGGCGGGCGCGCGTGTGCGTCTTGACCACCGCCGCCAAACCCGCTCCGAATTCGAGTTGTAAGTACACGAGGCCAATCTGCGACGAGTCGTCTAGGTTCGTCGCGACTATCATATTCATTGGCGCTGTCAATTGCGATGTACCGATGTTTTCGGTAGAACTAAACTGTATGTAATGTTCATAGTGGTAGAGTTGTGAAACTGTACGAGCGATGCTGTCAAGTGTTAAGTGATGTCGTTCAAAACGTTGCGAACATTGAGATGTGGATATTACGAAAGTGCATCGAAGGGTAATTGTGTAATTTAGACAAAGTGAAATCGATTTTTGAGCAAAGCTTGTGTTTAGTTCCTAAATTTGGCCGTTAAATATTCGTTCCGTAGGTGCATAGGACACATAAATATGTTTTACTTTACGGTCCCTAGGAAAGTGGCAAGAGAGGGAGATACCTGAGGTACCGTGACGCGAACAGCATGTGAGGAAATGCAGTGTCCTGCAGAGCAAACTATATTGACGCATACTTTGGCTACTAGGAGAGCGCAGTAAATCCATCCTACATAATATTGTATCTGTATACTCGAATACGATTTTAATATTTATAACAGTAAATAACGGGAATCAACCAATATAAGATTAATTATGATGATTGTTTAGCCTTAAGACATAACAGTTTTTGATTGTATACCAATAGAGTTACGGAAATAATTATTGTAATATGTATTTTACAAATTTTCATGTCATTTTACTCATTGTCTTCAATTAAATAATTGTATTTATATGTTAAAATATATTGCCATATTGTGTAATAGCACCGGCGCATACAGAATAGTGATTTTTGCCAGCTACTCACATTCATTTTAGCATGAGTTTAAAGATTATAAATAATTAGATTTAAATATATGTACTTAGTAAATTATGGAATCGTCATTTGGTTTAATATCTGACTAAGGGTTGGCAAAAATAACTGTTCTTGAATGGTCGGACCCACATTTTGATATACCAATTCGTTACGAGTAATAAAATCAAATGGTTCGCTTTCACGGATGATAATTGCTGTCACTCTGAGTTTATTCCATAATGTAATATTACATCTCTATCATAGTATGATTAGTTTACTATAAGTACTCCTATCCCTGTTCATAGCTTCTCGACTACCCGACAGTACTTACGCAGCTAGCCACATGACCTCGAGGACCCGCTCTGGGTTCTCGTGCGCCACCGAGGTACGTCTCCAGCCTCACACACCGTTCGTTTCGACCGCTTTCCTTACATGTGTCGGACAAGAGTGAGCCGCGACTTTCCTCGCTCATTGTCTATTTGTCTAGTTCTCATGATCATACCTAATGTTGTCGGTAAATGTAAATAATAAACAAAATTTGTACATGTGTAGTATGCGAGTAATTGTGCATGGACAGATTGACAAAATACATAGTACTGATATGAGCTTAAACGACGTAGTGCCTACAATTATATGCTTGTAAACAGTATAAAGTGGACGAATACACTTTTAATAACATTTTGTTTTATGGCAGAAGAATTTAAAATGTTTCGTAAGTACTACATTTAATCACTATCTTGACAGTACAGACGTTTTTGCTAAAAATTTAAAGAGATCGCGCTACGAATCTAGACTGCGCGTATAAAATATTACAATCATCTCAAGGTGTAAGGAATTAGGTAAAATTTATTAATGGCTGTGTCAAATATAGGTGAAACCTATCCATGCCGTGTAGCCGTCACGATCGCTGTCACAGCTGGCGAGCGAGCGAGCCCGCGGCGAGCACACGCGCGCGCTCGCGGCTCGTTCGACCATCTACCTACATTCATACATATTTGTACTTTTACGAACTAACTTTATAGATATATTGTAATGACGAGTACGAAGTTATGTTCGCTTAGAGTAGGTATAATATTTTGTGAATTTATGCAGAAAAATAGTTTTTTAATATTGTTGTCACATGAATGTACCAATCTTATAAAAATTTGTACCTATATTCGGAAAGTTGAATAATTTGTAGCTAGGATCCAATCTAAATCCTGCATTTCTTCCAAAAAAAAAACGGTTAAAATAACATGTGCCTTGGCTTATAAAATGTATAACTGATGTTATGTTTATTGTAAATTAATGGATATGAAGTAAACACGAGCTCGTGTCTGATGTGCTGCCTACACCTTCCGACGTACTCGTACGTACACTGTACTCTCGACTCTGTTGTGTGTGGCGTCTACTCGACCACTCTAAACCAACAATGTAAATTGTTTCCCTGTCAATCTTTAAAGTACGCTGATTTTCTTACTGTTTTCTTTTTTCACTCGAACACTATTTATTAATTGTCGAAAAGTAAATGTACAGATAAAAAAGTTATACAAGATCATGAATTCGACGTCATTGATAACTATGTGTGAAATGTCTCAATGTAATCTATTTCTAATATAAACATTTGGATGGTACACTGTACGTAATCTTTTGAATTCTCTACTGTCACTATACTTTGAATGTTTTCCTCGTTCAGTGTGTTTCATTATTATAGTAGAGTTGTTCCAACTTTCCGAAGGTACGCACTAGGCGACTGAGAGCTAATATTATCATAATAAATGCATTAAATAAAGAGTTTGTTAAAATGTTGGGGTTTTTTATTTCTCAGACACACAATGTAAATATACCCTAAATAATAGTATGTTGGAATATCTTGATACTTGTAGTATTAATCAGTCATTAACAAAGCGGTACAACACGTACCTATAAGCAATAGTTAAAATCAAGGAAAAACTTTGATATGGACATATTAGTATCCATAAGTAATATACAAACTTTGCCCCGGTTACTTTGGTGCATGGTATGTATAATATGAAAAATTGAATTGATTAACTTGAACCATGTAACATTTACGGAGAATATGATTCTTAAGAAATTCAAAATTTGGCAAGAAAAGGAAAGAAGCGACTCCAAATCGATGCAAAGATAGTGGTACGTCAGAGTCATACCTAGTATTCACGGTAATCTTTAAATAAAAATATTACTACTAAATTATAAACAGTTCACATTTAATTTTTTTGAATAAGTAACTATAGTGACATCTATGTCATATTTCACTTAAACCAATTAAATTAGTTAAGACTGCCTACCTAAATTAATAAAAAATGGAATATAGGAACTTACATCTAAAAATGGTACGGAGACATTACAAATAGACTTCTCAGTCTCTAAACATATCCACAAAAATCCAAAAAATCCTTGAGCTTTAAAATACAAGGTTTCAACAACCTTGCAAAAAAAACCATCCGGCGTCGAAGTGAGCATGCAGACAATCACTGACTCACCTGCGCGCCATCTTCTTTCAGCCTGTACGTGCGGTCGACGTTCGCTCCGCCGATCACCAACACGTCGCCTTCACAATTCTCCTCGGAGAACAAAGGCGCTTCATCAGCCCCCCTGCTGCACGAAGTGTGGAAATGTCCCAAAGAATTGGACGAACATTTTCCACCGCCCTTCGACAATCCAATATTAGATGAATTCTTCCAATTCTCTAAATTCAAGACTTTTTTAAACTCGACTGCAATATCGGCACCCACTTTCGCATTGTTCTTTATGAGGGCGATATCTGCGACTCGTTAAGGAAAGATACTGTGGCAATTAGCTTCTCTACTATCATTTATAGACCGTTGGCGTTTCTACACATTTAATTTACGACGAAATTAAGCAGTTGCTAAAGTCTTATTAAGTATTTTAATGGTGTCGTAATTATTCTGATAAGATCCAGCTTTCGAGGGCCATGAGTGGATTAATGGACGGGAAGATACGACTCATTGACTATTTTATATACGTGTGGATAAAACTACCTATAGGTACTGATTTTAATTTCAGTACTTTTTTTTACTATTTCTTCTTCCTGCCCGTTTTATTTGGGGTCAGCGCAACACGTTTTTTTTATTTTACATTCTGTCCTGTCACTCGTCACGGCATCATCAACTCACTTTGCTTTCATATCACTTCTCACATAATCCATCCATCTTTTCTTTGGCTCCCTATCCCCCTCCATCCATCCACATTTAAACTCATAACTTTTTTAGCAATATGCGTTTCATCCCTCCTTTTCACGTGTCCAACCAACACAAACGATTCCGTTTCAACTTTTCAATCACCGGCGCCACTTTTAAACTTCCCCTAATATACTCATTTATCACTTTATCCA
Organism: Mythimna lalbum; assembly: GCA_949319445.1. Lineage (NCBI taxonomy): Eukaryota > Metazoa > Arthropoda > Insecta > Lepidoptera > Noctuidae > Mythimna > Mythimna lalbum. Next base: position 13,121,311 of record OX439346.1, on the reverse strand, counting down.
TTCTCGTCACACCAGACATCCATCTTAACATTCTCATCTCCGCTACGTGCAATCTTTTACTTATTTTATTTTTTAACAATATAGTTAAAAAGGATACTAGCATTAAGAGATGCGCCACCGGTAGCCTTGGCAACCGCCGCCAGAATGAACGGCGTCACTTCTTTGCCAAAAATGCCTTTCTGTTTAGCCTCTTTCAAGGCACGAGTTATGGCCTCTTCAATTTTTTTTTCTGTAACAAAAATAACATAGCAGAATTATAGCAAAGGATGGCAAAAATACCCAAACGAAAATAAGAATGAATGGCTTGTATAGTATTGACATGTTATTAGCAAACTTAGATATCTTCCTATCAGCTCAACCGAGTTTATGCGACCTTGTCTGATCTTGCTTATGTAAGGATTAAATATTAAATGCTCGTAAAATCTTTTGAATATAGATGTGTAGTATTTTAAATAAAGTAAAAAAAATTGTAAAATTTAATAAAAAGTGTATGTAGGTAGAATACGTCATGTATTCGGTTATAAGTATTAGCGTAATCAGCCTTATAATATTCCTACGAAAAAAAATGAGCCGTAATATACAAGCAAGCAAGAGGGAACCGCGGATCCAAGCGGTTTGGTGGATATCACATGTCTTCAAATTTTTGGTTTCAAAGAAAGAAAACATTTTATTTGGCGGAAAAGACGCAATCTTAGGCATAACTTACAGGTTATATAAAAATTTTCAATGAAAAATATGCGTTACGTCCGCGCAAAACGGGCGAACAATGGTTATATAATTCATTTATATCACACAAAGCAAAGCACCTGCCTGTAAGTCCTGATAGGCTAAGTCTAATTCGTACAACTCTTTCGTCGAGTCGAGGTCGTTAACTATGAGTACGTACCTACTTACAATGCATTCCAAATGAGAATAGGATGACGTCACGATTTACTGCCGGAAAAAAATTTTTAAACTTTAATTATGTATTTACAGAAAATTTAATTTATTTACGAACTGTGAAAGAAAAAAGTTTAATCAGAATCCAGTTCTTAAATTTTACTCATCTCTGAGTTCTTCAATTTTGCCAAAATTTCTTCGATTTGACAGTACGACGTGACGTCGCAACATGGCAATCGATCCTATTCTCATTTGGAACGCATAGTACCACTGGGCCACCACTGCTCATATGACATTTTCGGTTTAAACAGCAAATCAGATAACACAGTAAAATATACAATTTTTACCTGTAAAGTTTTACCGTAAAATTTACCTTATTCCCGTGACTTAAAGTTTTTAATTTATAATACTTTTTATAGTTCAGAGCTGTATAATCGGAATAGCGCATAACAAGAAGCTTTGAATAATCTCGATAAAAATCTTTGAAACATTGTTGTAGTAATTTCTGAACGAATACTGAAAGATTGTTTGCACTTTGTGAATATTACACGAGTTTTCATGAGAATTTTTATTTCGCTTTTTTATAGTTTCACGGAAAACTAAGTAATAATGTAGTCTTTGTCGAGGAGTGAACGGGCCATGGCTGTGTGCCGACTATACGGATGGTTAGGTTTGTTAAAAATGGTTTGTGGTAAGTTGTAATTTTAGCAGTGGGGTTGGCTAGTTGGGTGGTTAAACCGTGATTTTAAAGGGGTTAGTAACAGTCAAAGAGAAGTTAACTAGTGCACTGAACAGATTTTCTGATAAAGTTACCAAGTAATGGTACTGGTATCGTATAAAAATGAAAACTGCTTTAATTTGTAGCAACTGTGAGTAAAATCGTTTAGGAAGTGTGTTAGTAACTCCACATATCACGACTTCGTACGAAGCTCTACGATACTTTTATAGAGTACATGCACAGCATAATCAGCCATAAAATGTTCCCACTGCTGGGACTTAGGTCTCCTTTTTAGGAGGGAATGGATCGTAATCCATCACTCAGGCCCATTGCGGATTTGTAAACGTCTGAAGTGGTTCGAATTTTTAGTTCTAGGACATTTTTAGGATTTTCGAGAGGTGATGAAATAAATTTTAGAAAGAAATACGCCTGGCTGGGTGGTGGGACAATAGTAACGGTCCCAACTTAAGATTTTTAAGGTTGCGGGTTCAGGTTAGGCACACAACTAAATTATGATAGTGAAGGGCCACAAGTAATAATATTTTACATACTCTTACCATCCATAGCGTACTCCTGCGGTATCGGCACGGCCACGACGGTGCCGGACGTGAGCTGCAGCTTGCGAGCCGCCTGCAACAGCCGCGCGGCTTGCTTGGCGTCCTTGACGCGGTGCGGTGCGGCATGACCCGACCTCGCCGTGTAGAACGCAGGGAAGTCTGACGACTCTCCGAACGCACATACGCAAACGCCTTGCGTTTCCTATACAATAATAGAATGTAAGGTATAGATGTCACCGCTTCAAAACAATAATCTTGTAGACTGTTACGATGGATTGACTTATAGATTGCTACAAAGAACTGTCGTCGTAAACTCCTACGATAATATTCCTCGTAGACATTCATGAAGAACTCTTTCATAGACGCTACGAAAAATTTTCTCGTAGAATGCTACGAAGACATTCCTCGTGAACTTATATAAAGAACTCTTTCGTAGACGCTACGAAGAACTTTCTCGTAGACTGCTACGAAAAACATTTTTGTGGATTGCAATGTAAGTAGAATTTTTTAATAGACAAAGCTACATAAATCTTTTCAGTAGATGATACAGTGGATATTTTACGTGGTCTGCTACAACAACACGAAAGCCAACTAAATGTTTAAATGCATTGGCACTGTAAAAACAAGGAAATACCGAATATTTTAAGGCATTCTATACTAAGTTCAAAAGATATTATAAGATAAATAAAAAGTTTTCCTAAGCTCGTCTACATCTACACTCTGAGCCAAATGTAATAAAATATGAAATGACACAATTCTATAAAACCTCTCGGCGGTCCCCGATGTAATCAAAGCGTTCTTTGAAGTTACATTCGGCGTATTCTCATTGAGTACACAGTTGCAACACTCCTCTCTCAGAACCAGCTAAGTTACTTGCTCAGCAACCGCGAGCCGCCTCCCCCGGGCGCTCCGCACAACTTGCGCGGTAACCCAACGACCTGGATTGCTCTGTTTTTCTTTTACTAAGTAATAATACGAAAGTACTAGAATTTACTTTGTTCAGTATGCTCTGCTTTGGAATCAAAAACCGCCTTGGGCAGCAGGACAGTCAAGTGGGAATCGCCGCGGTAAAAATGGCGTCGTACTTTGTATTCTCAAATTTATTTATCTACATTGTTTTGCGCCTGCCTTTGAACTTTTTATCTTTATTTGAAATCGGATACAGTAAAATTTCAAGTCGTGAAACTGATCAGGTTGAAGTTGAAGAGCTTTGTACTTCAAAGTAAAAATATATGTAGTAGTTGCGAAATCAAATTAAAAAAAATAACGCGGACACGGCGCGGTGGACTTTATGCCTGTACCGTTATGCTCGTAAAGTATCAAATAAATAATAAATACAAATGTGTAGTTACCAAGTATTCGAGAGTTCGTCCGATGTCTAGTATGGACTTGACGCCGCTGCACACGACCAGCGTGTTGCTGCGCCCCAGCTCGTTCAGGTCCGCCGACACGTCCAGCGTGTCCTCGCCGTGACGGTGCACACCACCTGCGGGGAACACTCCACATTCTCAAAATTAAAGTAGACAAGTGAAATTGGGCCTAACGTTACGCAAAAGAAATATTTTTTTTTATCATATAATATTAAACCATTTTAGTGTGGGATAAGAAATGAATTATTTAATCAAAATATTACTGATTTTTAACAATTTCGCCAAATGAAATAAGGTAATCGATTGAATATAAAAAACAAAACAATGAAACTGTCTAGTACAACAAGCACTCGATATTGGCTTGGAAAAATGAAAGCTATAATAAAAGTCAGTTGTACTTAAAACAAACCGAAGTCAAGTTGCAAAAATGCGTAAAAGAAGAACTGCCGTTCGAAAATATTTGTTTTGAATTGTTTCAGGCGTTCAGTAGTCGGTGAGAAACCGATAAAATGAAAGTTTCCCCTATAACGCGAGTCGATATTGACCAAAATGCTGAAAAGTCAAAATTACAAATATCTTCGATTGTGTGAGTGTAATAAATGTCGGCGAAGTATTTTGGCCGGGGCCACAGGAAGCGGAATTATTACATCACTGGCGAAGGCGCTCGCAGGCGGCATCGGGCGGCAGCAGGCGGCAGACCGCGCTCCGACATAGTTCGGTTCAATGTATGTATGTTACACGTCGGCAACTCCGCAGGTACGCTCCCCATTCCGCGATTACTTCCGAAACATGGAGTTAGAACTAATCGTTCGTACAGATACGGTATTTGATTCAAATTACCTAGAAACTAAAATGCCTTCTTCCATTACATAAAAAAACCACACAGTTTTTTATAAACTTATTTTTTATTTATCTCAAAACAACAGCTTCTTAACCAATATTTGTGCTATATAATGTACACAGAAATAAACATTTCATATGTGAACAATGGAAATCGGTCTTATTTAATCAAGAGACGTCGTATTTCCATTAGGTACTTTTATGTTTTCAAATAATATACGGAGATGGCAATTATTGTACCGACGTGAATAAGATTTATGTTCCATTATACCCGTCGCAGATATGAACATACTTCCTACGCTGAAGGCTAGGAAAATAAAGTATCTAACCATTATACATGCAAGCTACTTTTATTCACATATATTTTAACTTCGAGCTGAAGAAGCTAATAATACATTATGATTTAAGTGTTTAATGTTAGTGATTACCGTCGAGGCGGTCTTTAGACCCGAGCCGTGGCGAGGGTCTTAAGAGAGTCGAGAACAGTAATGATTAATTACTCAAGTGTATCATATGACGTTTTTCAATACACTTGTGAAGAAAATAACTGAAACTAGTAAACTTTTGTGGCGGTAAAAATCGGTTTTCATATGCGCGCCCATTTTTTTTTTCTTTTCCTCGTGGAGGACAACGCGCTCCCATCCTGATACGTTAAATGTAATAAATTATGGCGGGGGAGATGTTGAACAAAAAGGTTTTATAAAACCACATTATAGCACTAGTGCGTAAAGGTAATCAAAATGTCACAGTTTGGTAACAAGTGCCATTATATACCTAAAGTGCAGTGCAATAAGGGTCACTTTATGAGCAAGTGTATTGAAAAGAAGTATTATTTTTTGCAGTATTGAATTCAAGGAATAAACTGGCGTAAACACCAATTTAAAATTAAAAAGCTTTAGGTACCTACGTATAGTATTTTATGGTAGTCTTATTCAAAGGAGAGGTCGTTTGCAAAGCTCCTAGTTTAGCAGTGGATTTACAATAAATCGTCTACGACACGATAACGGCGCGGTCGCCATCGAAATTCGCCATTTTAGCTTCGCCCAGCCAACCACAGCCGTTGCAAAGTGCCGATATAGCGTAATCCTTCCGTGTATCTATCGTTTCATGTATTCACAGACATTCGACATGACTGGCCTGTTGGTCTAGCGGTTAGTGACCCTGACTGCTATGCCGGAGGTCGTGGGTTCGATTCCCACCCAGGACAAATGTTTGTGTGATGAGCATAATCATTTGTTCTGTGTCTGGGTGTAATTTATCTATAATACGTATGTATTTAGAAATATATAAGTATGTTTATCAGTTGTCTAGTACTCATAACACAAGCTCTGCTTAGCTTGAGACTAGACGGCGTTGTGTGATAGTTGTGGAATAAAAAAATAAAAAAAAATTCGCCTGTTCCTTGCTCGCAAACCTTATCCTGACAGTTGCTAATTCAAATCGCTGGAAACGGAATAAAACTGTTCCTCACGATAATTTACAAGCCCAAGCATTGCGAATGCTTATCTAGGCGGTGATAAATCGCGCTCTATTTCACGGCATTCGTTGTTAATTACATCGCCAGTTCGGCACGGCGGCGATGCGACTGGCAGTAATGAATGCGCCGGCAAAGCGTTGAATCCAACTGTGATATCGTTGAAATTCATTTGTGAATTCACGAGCACAGTTAATTGAAGTGTTTGCGGTGTTTTCACGATGATTGCTACTATTTGCGAGCCGTGACTTAGCACCGCCTTGTACAGGAGTAGCGTGATCATGATCCTTACGTTCATTAACCACACGTTCATTGCAGACGTTTTGTGAAACCGCCAAATAAAATTATATGAACTTTCGTTGATTGTTTTTTTCTTGAGGTGAGAAATTATCTTATTACGTCTCCCACAATAGGGATTAACGGGAAGACGTGTCTGACTTACTGACTGAAACCACATCTATGTTCCTTTAGTTGCTTTTTATGTTCTAGTAGAGTAGGGTAGAGTAGGATAGAGTAGGGTAGAGTAGGGTATAGTATAGAACCATAAGAATCCTTTTCATACGTTTTTCCTGGGCAATGAGCAGGGCACATTGCTTGTAGAACGGATAGTCGATGGGGCCGAAAGGTTCAAGAGTGGCGAACGCGCCGGAAAACACAGCCTCCCACAAGGTGGACCGATGACCAGATGAGAGTCGCAAAAACGCAGTGGATGCGAGAAGCACCGGATCGGTCGGTGTGGCGACGCTTGGGGGAGAGCTATGTTCAAAAATAGACGTTTTTCGGTTGAAATGAGGACGTTTTTCCTACTCTAGCAGGCGTCGGCTCAGGAGTAGCGTGATCATAATCCTTTAAACGCTCATTAACAACACGTTAATTGCAGGCGCTTTGTGAAACCGCCAAATAAAATACTATGAACGTTGACTGTAACGTTGAGTTTCATATGATTTTGGATCGTTTAATTAAGATTGTCGTTTAATTTAAATTGAAGTCGTAAACAGGTTCATTAAACGGGGAGGCTGGTGCGACGTTAACGTGCTGTAATGCGATTCGCGTTGTAATAAAGAGTTCCTGATGTAGGCGACGCCGCGACGCGCTGATGTCGTCGACACTCGTAGCGGCACAAAATAGATAGGTACAGAAGACAATCTCATGTATGTACTTCTGGCTTGCGGATGGCAGCGTCCGGTAACTGTCCGGACCGAGCCCAAGTCGTCGACGGCGCGCACTGTTCCCGTGCGCCTCAAGGAGTTGTCAGCAACAGCAGGGGCAAAGCCGCGTCGAAGCCTACTTGGGCCAGGGTTATCCGAAAGGGAGCTCGAGCCCCGGTATGAAGGCTAGAAGGAACAGGGTGGGTTTTTAGTCAGTAAGAGTCTGACACTATCTCCTGCTCCGCCCAAGAGCGGGCGTTGTCATTGGATGATTTTCCCCACCACAAAGAAAATACGAGTATGTATGTTCTTCAATTTTTATAACTACGCTCGGTGGACGCACACTAATGAGCGTTTGAGCCGGAATTGTTCGACGAGCGGGCTGAGGCGCTCCGAGATATCGTGTCCGTAAGCGGTGTCTATGTGTGCGTTCCTCGAACGCGCTTTGTATGTAGATTGACTTCCGTACCTATATATCTTGTGGTAGCGGGTTCCATGACGTGATGAGGCGTGTTATGAAGAAACATGGGAATTGAAATGTGTTGAGGGAACGACGAAATGTGGTAACATGTTTTCAGGGTATGTGGGGATATGTATTTTCAAAAATACATTTTTAGTAGCCATATATTTTGGCTACAAAGCGTTAAGATTAGTCCGAGTAATATTATATTTCATTACCAAAGTTGTGGCATCGCCAATCAGTTAGTGAGTCAAATCTTATTAGTGTCCATTGACATGTGTTTTTAACTCGATTCGAAATTAAACTCAAAACGTCGGACTATACTTTCTAGTTCTGAACAAAGATTTAAAAGTTGAGTAAGTAGGTATTTGTCAAATCCTGAAAATCTGTCAGACTAAGAGACCCCGCTATCAGTTTGAAGCTGTATGGAAGTGCGCACTTAAAAACAAAGCTTAAAAATAATAAGTTTAGCTTTATATGCTTAAGCAACCAACCAAACTATCGGCCAATCGAAAGTCGGCAGTTTGCGGAGTCCCTTAGGCGCTTCGCAAACGGAGATACTTTTCAACCATCCTCCAAAAAAAGGAAGAGGTTCTCAATCTCAGAATACCGTCGTTTATGGACCGATTTGAAATTTTTTTCTCCTTACATGACATGCTTTCAGATTGGTCCCTTTTTTTTTTAATGTAGTTCTGTTGATACGATCCATGAGGAATCGAGGGAACTCCTGAAATATTATAGGCAATCATATAGTTATTTTGGTATTTTTACTTATGCACTTACAGTCAAAAAGTGACATTTGATGAAGTGGAACAGGTGAAGACGACCTGAAATGGCTCATACTCAAACAGATATCACAATGAACACAGTTAAGCGATTAAAACAATACAAATAAATGAATAGTTCTGAATAATTATGTTACAAATAGTATTATCGATGTGATCTGATCATGATGATGGAACCGGAAGATAGGTACCGGAATTCCGTAATTAATCAATGCATCCTAGCCGTGTTTGGGCTTATTAGAATTGTCAGGAGATGCACTTTGTCTATAAAGTACTATCGAACTGATCTGATCATGATGATGGAGCCGGAAGATAGGCACCGGAACTCCGTAATTAATCAATGTACCCTAGCCGTGTATGGGCTTATTAGAATTGTTATGAGATGTACTTTAGCTATAAGGTACTATTGAACTGATCTGATGATGACGATGGTGCCGGAAGATAGGCTCCGGAACTCCGTTATTAATCAATGTATCTTAGCCGTGTTTATGCTTATTAGAATTGTCATGAGATGCACTTAGGCTATAAAGTACTATCGAACTGATCTGATGATGGAGCCGAAAATTAGAAGGTCGACACGGCAACTTCATAACAAAACAACGTATCCTAGGTTTGGGTTAATTGTAATGATGTCATGATAAAAAGTTAACTAGTTTAGTGGTTTAAAATATTTTATGTAGGTATGTATGGCTACAAATGTATCACAACTAAAAAGTGTGAAATAAAAAACTTAAAAAAAAAAACGACTCCACTAAAACAAACACTAAAACGATCAAAATAACTTTAATTTCGGAAGTCGGAGTTTCTCGTTATTGTTTGTTTCTTATTTAACACCACTTCCGAAACTTTAAAGTTAATTTGTTTGTTGTTTTTTATTGTTTCAGTTATCGACACCGAACACTTTTTGATCGTTATGAGTATGTGTTAAGTGGAAGCAAATGGACACAAAAAATTTTTACCTATGCACAGGAAGTGAATGAGTTCATACTGGTGCTATAGAAATCAAATATTCATCGGTAAATACAAGTTACCGATGAATATTGACACAAGGCATCAAAAGTGTTCACGTTTGCACCCTGCCTTAGGCAATAAGGCTGCTCGTCCACGGCCGATAATCGGTGAATGATTTTTTGTAGGAGACAAATAAAACACACTGATAGCAATAGTGCAACGCACACATCCTACAAAAAGTCGATCAGAAATACAGAACAATGTTACAAATATACAAAATCGGTCCGATTATCTGTTCTACAAAAGTCAAAAAGCGTCAAAAATCGGCCGATAACTTGCACATCTTCATACGACAAAAACAAACGAAAATAGCATGCTATAATCCTGTAAGTGTTCATGAAAGCCATGTGGTATCCATGTATTGTGTTGCCATATTGTAACCGGTAGCGTGCCGTAATGGTGACCGCTATTACGCAGCGGAATGTCGCCTGCTAACAAGTGCCTCTATCCGTGTGAGACTGCACTTGAGGTCTTATTATGTCTGCTGTATGGGGCTATTTGTGTGGGCCTGTTAGCTTGTTAGCTGCTAGCTATGTACACTACTAATTGCGTTCTATGGCGCTACTAAAGTTAGACTTAGTGAATAGTTACTGATGGTAGTGGTAATGATAAAAAGTTAACTAGTTTAGTGATTAAATATATTGTATGCCGAGCATGTTGTTGTGTGTCGAGCGTGAATCGTTCAAACCGCTGATTTGGATGAAAGTTGTCACACAGGTAATTTTTTTTTATATCGGGTGAGGCCGCTCATTTTTTGTTCGTTCTAATATTTCATACCAAAAAATTCGATAAATTCACGATTATTTATGTAAAACACCCCTACGTGAAATATGACAGTTTAAACACATAATGTTATTTGTTTATTTGCAAACTATTAGATTTCATCGACAACTTTTGACCTCAATAATAATTGATTATGATTGATGACATCTTCGAAACCATGTATTTTTAAACCACATATTCTAGGATTTTAGCATTATTTTTCCTTATAGAATATAAACATTGAGTTTTGAGATATCAAAAACAACACATTGTATATTTGGTTAATAAGTATCTACTTGTGTGAGGTACAAACAATGTTGTTTTCTTTCTCTGTTTCTTTTAATGTTCCTTGATGTTTGACTGGCCTGTTGGTCTAGTGGTTAGTGACCCTGACTGCTATGCCGGAGGTCGTGGGTTCGATTGCCACCCAGGACAAATGTTTGTGTGATGAGCATAATCATTTGTTCTGTGTCTGGGTGTAATTTATCTTTATTGTGTATGTATTTAAAAATATATATATATGTTTATCAGTTGTCTAGTACTCATCCTACCAACTCTGCTTAGCTTAGGGATTAGACGGCGTTGTGTGATATTGTGGAATATATTATATTTTATTGCTGTTCTATTTGTATAATAATACCTACAAAATAAAATTATTCCTCGGATAGTTGATAAACGATTTTCAAATTGAGATATTGTTAAAATTATCTTCTCAACACCGAGGTAAGGAAGAAAATTGTAGTGCTTGTGAAAAGCTTTTTTCTATAATTAGATCACGAGTGCTGCAGCAAAAAACTGGTTAAATCTAGGGTTCATTTCCCGGGTGAGATAAAGTGTTATAAAGTTTATCTGATAAACAGTTTGAAGCAGCAGGAGTTTAGAATTGAGATTGGTTAGTGGAAAAAGATTTCCTTGCATTTTTTCTTTTTTTTACTTTGTAGATTCAAGTGCATTTTAAACTCGTACCTACTAGAAAAGTCTATTACTAAGGTAATTTTGCAAGTTGAATTTCTTGGATAGTATTCTTATATTATTTATTGAGTACATAATGAGATTCAAGGGCATAATATTATAATTAAATCTACTAGAAAACATCTATTCATAGGGCAATTTTATAAGTTGAATTTCTTGAATAGTTTTTTTTTATCTACTGAAATTTTGTAAGTTGAATTTTTTGGATAGCGTTTTTTGCTTATTCACTGATTACGGTAAGGCTTAGTTTCTGTAACGATAATTATTTAAAAAAATTGTTATAAAACAAAATGTCAAACGCGTGTTGGTTGTTGTGTTTAATTAACTTTTCTCACTTTGAATTGCCTTTAATTTGTTACACGAAGTTAATTTATTTTAAGTTTCGCAGAAAATATGTTCTTAGGGTAACGTATTTATTTATTTATTCTTTATGCACACAATAGTACAAAGGTGGACTTAATGCCTTAAGGCATTTTCTACCAGTCAATTTTTACTGTACTTCAATCGTCAAAACTCTTATTGTATCACTTTATTGTCTAGTTATCAGGACCTTTTTTTCTTAGGAACGCATCCTCTACGCGTTATTAAGTTAAAATTAATAACAAATACATAACTCTGCTATCCAATGAAACAAAGAAGAAATCAGATTCTAAGTCAATGCAAACCAAAGATAAGGCCGTTTATGCTCCGCTTATGGCGCAATGTTGGCACTCAAAAGTTAATCAAAACCTACTGAAGACTTCCATTTGACCTAGAGTCATGAAAGGAAAGAAGCAATGCAATAATAAAAAAATGTAGCACAAGTAAAGGAAACCGACTAAACTAGCCATATCATAAAATACTTTTACGGGCGATTATAAACTTAAGTTTGTACGGGATCCTCGGTGCGCGAGTCCGACTCGCGCTTGTCCGGTTTTATCCATTCTAATATTATAAATATGACCGTAACTCTGTCTCTCTGTCTGTCTGTTATACTTTCACTGATAAACTACTGAATGTATTTTGATGGAAGGCAAGGCTGGAGTAAGCTTGACTCCCAAGGAAGGCTACTTATTATCCATCTACGAATTCGTGTTGAAAATAACAGATATTTACGCGGACGAAGCCGCAGGCAAAATCAAGTACCTACTATAATATGTCTACAAATACATCACCTATCCCGCCAGTAACAAACACCGGTATGTCAGCAAGCTGTGCCGCTATGATGGTGCCGGCGACGGTGGTGGCTCCGTCCAGCTTGGCCGCGGCTATCGGCGCCAGGTCCCTCCGTGAAGCCTTCACCACGCCCTTGGCTTGGGCCAAGTAGCTCAGCTGATCAGAGGATAAACCTATAGTCAGCTGACCCTTGAGAATCGCTATAGTTGCTGGTGTTGCACCCTGAAAATAAAAATGAATTTAATACCTTGTAAAAGGTCCTATCGAATATTGCAGAGAAAACTGTTAAAGATAAAATAGATAAAGCTGAAATTTTCCGTTTCAAAACTATAAAATAATTGTTAAGCGAAACATCTAAATTACAGATTTTATCTTAAGAGAAATTGCGTTGCTACAATAAGTCTACGTAAACGTAGCACTGAGATATACAAACATACATGTATAGATATATCCTACTAATATTATAAATGCAAAAGTTTGTATGTATGGATGGATGTATGGATGGATGTATGGATGGATTTATGGATGGATGTATGGATGGATGTATGGATGGATGCATGGATGGATGTATGGATGGATGTATGGATGGATGTATGGATGGATGTATGGATGGATGTATGGATGGATGTATGGATGGATGTATGGATGTTTGTTACTCTTTCACGCAAAAACTACTGAACGGATCTCAATGAAACTTGGTACACGAGCAGACCATATCCCAGAATAACACATAGGATACTTTTTATCCTGGGATTATGTACGCGGGTGAAGCCGCGGGCAAAAGCTAGTGTTTTATAAATTTAAAAACTCACCCTTTCTCTAATAATATTCTCGACCTGCTTAGCAGTTTCCAAATTCTGCGGGTAAGGCATTCCATGTGTAATAATCGTTGATTCTAGAGCGACAATCGGTTTGCCATCTGCCTTGGCTCGGCGAACCTCTTCAGATAATACGAAGGGGGTGGCTGTACCATACCCCCTCTGATAAAACGCAGCCACTCGCGAACCTCTCGAGACGTATTTGGCTAGGTAAGCCATCTCGATACCTAAAAATAGAATAAATTTCATTAGCATAATGAGTTATATGATGTTGTTGAAACTCAGGCCTTCTTTTTAGGAGGTGGAATGGGCCGAAACGTAATCCACCACGCGAGCCCAGTGCGGGTTGGTGGATGTCACATGTCTTCGATTTTTTTTTTCTGGGATGCCGGTTTCATCACGATGTTTTCCTTCACCGTTTTGAGAGCAGTGGTGATGAAATGAATTACACAAAGTAATGTGCCTGGCTGGCTCGGGGCTATTACCACTCGGCCACCACTGCTCCACACAGTTCATTAGTGCTCGCTAAAAATATATCGAGTGGTGTTTAAGAGGAAACGAGTGAGATAAATCGAGAGCGAACTATTATTCGATTCCGGCGACCCGCGGCTGTTTGTTGACTCTGCGCGTTCTGTCACCGGCAGAAGCTTAAATGTAGTTTCAGCAAAGTTCACTTAACTGCGATTGTGTCACGAATAGGAATTCATTCGTTAACGAAAACGGTTTGTGTTTACGTACTTTGAAAATACAAAGCTTACATTTTATAAGTGGGGAACAAATTCTTTGTAAGGCCTAGATGAACGTTACCCGATACCTAGTCATGAATTTATAACCAAATCTACCCTGATATTATAAAGAGGAAAGTGCTGTATTTTTTTTACTTTTGTACCTAATGAATTAACTCAATAACTAAGCTATTAGACCGATATTGAAAAAAAAATCAATAGTGGAATAACTTTATCAAAATAAATCAGTAGTGGAATGAATTTATCACTAAGTGACATAGGCATACACTGCTTAATTTTGATCGTTTTAATCCCGGGTAGTAGTCGGCGTTGCGTACTAACTACCTACAGGTCATTGGACTGACGTTTTCTTAAAGAAATTAATTTAGTACCTTATGCGAAAATAACACTAGTTCAAAAAAAAGGTACTTAATTTTTTAATTTTGTCGTTACAAATCGATAGTGTTCCATGTATCGGATCGATCCCGGTCGAGGTGTGCCCTGCCTGGGCGGAGCATCGCCGTGCCTTCGTGGGGGCGATCGGCGGCGGAGACCTCTCGCGCCGGGCCCTGGTCGAGGCCATGGTCCGGAGCGAGGAGGAATGGCAGGCGGTCGCCTCCTTCTGCGAAGCAGTAATGCTTGCAAAGGAGGAGGCCGACCGCATCAGGCAACGGCGCCCTCGCCGCCGTCGCCGGGATTCCGATCCCGATTTCCGGCCACCGTAGACGCGGGCTCGCGGACGGCGAGCCATGGGTAGCTCGCTGTCCGATCTTTCGGTAATGGACCGAGTCCAAGACGTCGACGGCGCGCACTGTTCCCGCGCGCCTCAAGGAGTTGTCAGCAGCAAGAGGGGCCCAGCTGGGTCGAAGCTTACTGGGGACAGGGTTGTCCGAAAGGGAGCTCGTGCCCCGGTATGAAGGCTAGAAGGAACGGCGCGGGGTTTTTAGTCAGTAAGAGTCTGACACTGTCTCCCGCTCCACCCAAGAGCGGGTTTCGTCAAAGATGATTTTCCCCGTCGACAAAAAAAAAAACCCTCCACGGGATTAAAACGTTCAAAATTTAGCGGTGTATAAATTTTCTACTTTCACACAGGCAAATCCACTAGCTAAAGCTAGTTATGATATAAAAAAGTGTCATAAACAAAAACTTCACAATTTGAATGGTACGAAAGCGAATTATTTATACATGAACGTCCAATTACAGTGGCTCGGGTGGCTCGGGTGGCATCGTAGGGCGGGGACAGTTTGAGACTTTTGACGAAGGCTATCTATCCATCGGGGCTGCGGTCCCGGCGCACATTAATCAAACGGGTCCCTCGCATCTCACCTGTGACACCTGACATTGTGCCAATATAACACCTTCGTTATACCCCGCACCTTTGGACGTCGGCTTTAGACAATGTATTTAGGAACAGCCTATTGGATCAACTTGATAAAGTTCTAAATTTATATTATAGCATAGCATAGCATAGGCGGCCTTATAATATTCCCTCTGCTGGGACTCAGGCCTCCTCTCTTGGAGAGGGGATGGGCCATAATCTACCGCGCGGGCCCAGTGCGGGTTGGTGGGTGTCACATGTTTTTGAATTTTTGAATATACATGCCGGTTTCCTCACGATGTTTTCCTTCACCGTTTCGAGAGCAGTGGTGATGAAATAAATTACACAAAGTAATGCGCCTGGCTGGGCTTGTACCCGCGACCGCGACAACTCGTAAGTCGGGGTTGTTACCAATCGGCCACCGCTGCTCTCAAATTTTTATTAGGTTTAAAGAATTTTATATGTCACTAGCTTTTGTCTGCGACTTCATCCGCGTACATAAAATATAGCCTATGTCACTAAGGAATAAAGCAACTTTCTATCGGTGAAAAAGTTTTAGCAATCGGACCAGCACTTTCAGAGATTACCTCAAAACTAAGATACCAAGAGCTAGTGTGTTGGTGACGCCATATACCTACATGCTTTTTTATTTCGATTTAAACATACCAATATTACCTATCTGTTTATTTTTAACAGTATAGCTCACATCAATACTTATTGTATAATACGAGTATGTATATTTAGTTTTTAGAATGTCCTTTGATTCAAGGTAAGGATTTTTTACAACGCCTCAAAAACGTCAATTTACATATGTATATACGTAATTTAATATTACATATGTCATGCAAACCTGATTGCCTAGTGAGAGTTTGTTTTACGTTAACACGGTCGACACGTTTATGACGTTCGGTGCTCTGATTGGCCCGCTCCGAGATCTTAACCAATCAGAGAGCTAAACGCGCTAAACGTTTCGATCGCGTTAACGTAAAAACAACTCACGCTCAGCGAACTGAAAGTAAGCCATATTACCCGGAGTTGAGCTGGAGGTGCACCTCTGTTGCTGCAAATTGTAACTGCGCAAAAATATTGTGGACCCTGACTTCATTATAACTCACTGTTAATTCATGAATCCCCAAGCGACCACCGGTGGCCGCGCATCTATTGTCTTACTATTGTGTCTCTAATTGACGGTATCTGAAGGGTTAATTAAAGTAATTTGATTATGGAATAATGAAACCCCATCTAAAGAAAAGAAGTACGAAAACATGTTTATTTGGCACACAAATACTCACAAAGCAGATATAAAAAAGTATCTATAGGTATGTTGATGGAAGCTTGAATGATTAAAGAGAAGAAAAAAGCTATAACGTTGTGTGCCTCATTTCTGGTCAAATAGGACCAGTTTAGCAAAATGCCAGACAACTACGTAGCAAATGCCAGACGCTAGTTATAGAAGCGACATTTTTCGACCACCTATTTGCACCTAGCAGTGGGTTTTGACCGTCGACGCTCGTGGTGGCCAGTCATCATTATGGCACACTCTTGGTAGATAGATGGGTTTTTATTTTTAGGTGGGAAGATCGGCCAATGACATCCCCCGCTCTTTGGGCGGAGCGCAAAGGTATCAGACCTTTACTGACTAAAAACCCACTGTCCTTTTTTGCCTTTCATACCAGGGCCAGGTTTTTCTTTCGGAAGCGAACCCAAGGCCCCAGTAGGCTTCGACCCCGCCAGGCTCCTACGGTTTGCTGACCTCTCCTTGAGGTGTGCAAGGAACACTACGCACCGTCGACGACTTGGGCTTGGTTCAGACGGTTACCAGACAGTCGGATGACGAGCTACCCATTGCTCGCCGTCCGCAAGACCGCGTAGATAGATGCGTATTTGTACCTCGGTGATAAAGATGCTATGGTTTCAGGCTAGCTTGAATCGTTCACTGCATTTAAGATTATAGTATTAACTCCCTCACTTCGCTCGTGAGTTGAACTTTAAATATCATTTCGGTCAGGAGCGAGAGCGAGGTCAGACTTTTGTCGATTTTTGCTCTTTGCGTTCCAGAGCCTCGATGACTCTTTAGAACGATCCAACTATTTAGTTCTACATGTTGTAATATTCGTTAATAATAATTTGAATGTAACATATACAACATTAGTTGTATATGCAAAACACGAAACACGTGTTTAGTATTTTTATGTAAAGAATCTATGTATGTATCTACAATTTTTTATATAGAAAGAAACATGTAGATTCTACTCGTATAGGCACACAAATAATTTACAAAAAATAAAAAAATAAAAAATTAATTTAAACAAAAATTGGTTGGCCTATGTATCTAATAACTAAAAATAATGTTATATACCTATAGATGAAAGATGAAAAATCATATAATTATTTAATAAGATAAATTAGATTCAATCTATAATAAGATGATATTTCATCTATCTGTAAGGTTATATCTAATTAATACACACTAAGTGTCTCCGTACATGGGCCTCAAAAAAAAGCCACCACAAAAAAAGCCAGAAGCAGCCACGAAAACACGCGTGCAGTATCATAATGGACTCTGACGAACGAAGAAAGATTAAATACCCGAATAGCATGCGGCGGCGTTATTATCATAAAAAATGCCACCACAAAAAAGTGCCGCCACAAAAAAGCGCCGTCACAAAAAAGGCTAGAAACGGCTTCAGGCATTTATTTGTGACGGCACCACCGCACACGAGCCACAAAAAAAGGCCGCTTCAAAAAGAAGCAAGAAGCGGTTTTTTTAGGTGCCCGTGTGCACTTATTAATATTCTGCTCGTCAAACATGTTTGTAACTTTACGTCGCTGCAAGTGCAAGTCGGGACAGGTCCGTAACGTCTAGACGGTCGTACGAGTACTACTTATCTAGATATCTAGCTGTAGACTTTCACTAGGTATCGTCAGGATATATATGTATGCGACTAGACTTCTTTGGCGGTCGGAATTCCGTCTGGAGTCACGAATAATTGCTTTCTAGTCGTTTAAGTTTCATCTTAAAGATATTTAATATCTCCACAGTAGACTTAGGTATCTTCTCCATGTCTGGGTCCATCAAAAGTATACGAGACATTAGATAGTTAAATGCAGGTTTGTTTATATGCCAGATGTTATTAAGCATGGGTTTGTGTGCTCTATACAACATAGTATTAGTATATGCGAAACCCAAAACACGTGTCTAGATTTTTACTAAAATGTCATAACTGTTTATTAATTAATTGTTTGTTAATTGGCAATGTGAGTATTTTCTGCGGCCTACCCAAATGTCCTTTCATTGGTATTGTTCGTCAAGTCGTTGAGCTCCTTAGTAGTCTTGAGTTGAGCTTTACGAATACTGACAAATGCTTACACTGACTGGACGGGTTCACTCAAATCTTTATGGTTCTTTCTTCAAAAGACCATCTCAGACTGATCGGCATGGTTCTCATGTGATTTGACCACTACATATTTACTGTATGGACTTTAAAAGAGACTTTGACCCCTGAGTTTGTTTCGGTGTTTCTTCTCAGAGTAGTCAGCTAGGAAACACCGGCCTCATCTAGCTTAAACAGACGAAAAAAAAATTGACGTATAAAAGTGTTTTTTTAAACCTATTTCCAAAAATAAATGTCCTTTATCAAAAATCACAAAGTTAACCTTTCAAATACCGTCAATTAGAGACACAATATAGACAATAGATGCGCGAACAAATTACACACACATTCGTTTGGGGATTCATGCTTGTTATGTCTATAGTTTTGCACTTGCTCTCAGCTGCTGTTTAGCTCCTAATGCTCGCTATGACCTTCTGTGACCTGTGTAGTACTTAGTGTCGGTGGTGTCCGACTTGTGAACTTTTTAAATATTTTTTGGGTAAAATTTAACATGGTGTAAAAATTATATAACCATTCAGTTACTGATTCTGAACAAACTATATTCAGGTTTCGCATAAACTAAAAATTATGTTAAATAACATAATTTTTGCCCCACCTGGTTCTGAAAGTCCAAAAAACCTCTAATTATCTAGTCCAATTACTCACTCACTCACTCTCACACCACACATACACTCACTTTACTTGTTTGTTTTAATAATAATGGAGACGTCCTTACCTGTACGTGTTGTCATAGAATGTGCTAGAATCCCCGTTCTACCTTCGCAACCAACCATAGCCAAAAACAAGGATCTTATCGATTTAAACAAAAAGTTTCCTTCCGCACACCACAAGGAGGAGGGTTGTCATTACCTAGCAACACTTTGTTTATAATTCTAACAGCTGTATCAACGGGCCTGTCATATTTGCTCATTTTAACAACGCGAGTTTTTACGTTATATTTTCCTGTTTATTTCGAGTTTTTATAAAGCTTCGTTATTTATTCACATCAACTTATCGTCTTCTGTATTCTATTTTAGGTAAGAATTTATTATTTTCTTCGTAATACCCGCTTCTGGCGGCATTTACCACCTACCGGCGTTTCCAAGGAAAATAATTTCATTATCCTGCGAACATTGTGTGGTAGTCAGGGCTCTAAGTAAAAAGATGGACTGAAAATAACTAAGTCGGTATTCGAGGAATTCGTTTAGAACATCATATTTAATTATGCGTCAAAGTTTTTGCTGTTCTTGTGTCTAGAAACTCAAAACCTCAACTTGAGATTTCTCGGATATCTAGTTGGTAATTTGAACAAGTATATGAGCGTGTTATTTCTATCTCTCCATCTCAACCATCTATTTACTTGAAGTTCTGTTTTTCTTTTCTATTGTGGATAGATCGCGTTAGACCTTTGTCTCACCCGGTGGTAAGCGACTACGTGGTCGACAATAGAACACGTTTGCTTAGAAGTAACCTATTCCTTTTGACTTATAGACCCTTAGGTTTTTTGACTTGATTGGCCTGTTGGTCTAGTGGTTAGTAGCCCTAACTGCTATACCGGAGGTCGTGGGTTCGCATTCGCACCTACAAATATAACTAGCTGCTGCCTTCAGCTTCGCTTGCTTGAAAGTAGATTTTTCGATACAAAATTTTGGAACCCCGTGTCAGTTTCTCCACTTATGCATAGATATTGTAGATGAGTATATACTTAGAAATATAAATTTAGAAATAAATAAGCATGTTTATCAGTCTGTTGTCTAGTTGTCACAACACAAGCCCTGCTTATTTTGAGACTAGATAGCGTTGTGTGAAAGAATATTATTTAAAACCTTTCGGTTCGGGCACGCTCAACGCAACTGTATTATATTTCTATACTTTTATTATAATTATTATTTCATGTTGTTGTATTGCCTGCGCCAAATAAATGCTATTCTATTCTATTCTATTCTAAAACAAACATCGTGAATCACGCGGAGATTCGACCATTAGATACACCCCCTCGCTAGCAGACTGGCATAAAAATCAGGCGGTTCGATTTCACTCGGGCCGCGACATGACGCGCCGATTTCTTACAAAACCGTAGGATTACTTCATTTCCATAGTGCGTGTATCGCTTCCTGGATGGCGCGATGCGAGACAAGATACTCCTGGTTCAACGTGGATGAGCTCACGTCGCTCGGCTTATGTTGCTCCACGTGATACGTACTTGTCATCTGATTTAAGTCAATCCACTAAATGGGGGGCGTCTCCACAAGTTCTGCGAACGACTGGGATGGCGCTCTGCTTCTCTGCTGGTGAATATGCCTGTCCAGTATGGAGTCGCTCCGCCCACTCCAACTTAGTGGATACAGCACTTAACGAGACATGTCGGATTGCTACTGGTTGCCTTAAACCGACTCCGGTACGAATGCTGTATCCACTAATCGGTATTGCGCCCCCAGAAGTTCGCAGGGCTGTGGCTAACCGCATAGAAAGGGCTAAACAACAAAGTGACCCTCGCCATCCAATGCACAATTACTGCTCGGTGCCTCGAAGACTTAAAAGTCGTAGAAGCTTTGTTGCAAGCGTGAGCCCATCTCAAAGTAACGCGACGTCGGAGAGATGCGACCTCTGGCGGGATAAGTTTAGACCTCCTGAAGATTATATCGAGCCATCGGAGAGCCTCTCTCCTGGACACGAGTTGCCATGGTCAACCTGGAAAACCCTAAACAGACTCCGCACCCAGGTTGGGCGCAGCAAAGACAATCTCCACAGGTGGGGGCTCTCGGATGGTTCCGATCTTCAGTGTCTGTGCGGCGTCACTCCGCAGACGATGTCTCACCTTCCGTCCTGCACCACGTGCCCGGTCACCTGCTTACGTAAGGACCTAATGACAGCATCAGCGGACGGCATTGCAGTGGCCGATTTCTGGGCTGGACAAGGAATTTGACTGATTTTGCCATCGATACGCTAAGAAGAAGATCTGATTTAAGGGTACTTTGTATCCATGTTTTAGATTAGAGGACTAGATTGATATCAAATGAGGAGCGTCTGTTCAAAGGAGGCTATTTCCGTATCTACTGACTCATAGTTTTTTTCGTGAATTCTACTCTACTGGTAAGTTCTAAGATCCTATCACAGCCTGTGTTTAGTCTTGATAGAAACTGATTATTTCCCCTTCAAAGAACTTAAATTCGTGGTTCTATTCAAACGGTGCTATTTGTAAGTTGCTGTTCGCTTCGTAATATTTTTTTATCAAAGAGGGCTATTTTCCATCGAAGAGGCGCTTAGCAATAAAATTGGTTTAGAAAAGCTATTTCCATATTATGAAGTACAAGTACGTGGTTATTGTCAAAATAATTATAACAAGAAACGTGAGTGAGCCAAAAAATCAGTGTTATTTATTATCATTCCTAATTAAAAGATACTATTTTTCGAATATCCGAAAAAGTGCAATTTCCGTTTTTACTTAATTTTGTGCTTTTTTAAATTAAATTTATAATAAAATAAGGCCACCACATGAATTACCCACATACATCATCAAATCAGCATACGTTTTTTTAAGTTTCGCAACATTTACATTTATGGAAATAGTCCCTTTTGAACAGACGCTCCTCAAATAGGGTTGTTCTTTTATCTTTTTGAAATGGTTAGGTTATACCTATAAGGTGTCCTGGTCCTGGTGGTGTAAGGTATCCTGTGGTTTTGATCACGCGTGCGCGATTCCTTCACAATATGTGGAATACGCGAATACGCATACTAGATGCGTATTTCTGAAATTTTCTGCATGTAAAGCAAACCCGCAAGCGTGATAAAATCTGAAATCGATATTAAAACACCCATACCAATCTCTAGGTTGGTTCTCTGGATATTTTTAATTCTTTTTCTGTTTAATCAATCGTCATCACACTTATATAATTATATAGATGAATAGTTGTATGTATGTCCGTCTGTTACTCCTTCACACTGGAACGGCTTAACCAGTAGACTAGAGCAGACTATGTCCTGGTATAGGACATAGAATACATTTTACCCCGGGAGTATTTTTTATGCAAGTGAAACTGCTGGTCAATTCTAGTTTTCATCACACTGATAATAATAATAATAATAATAATAATAATAATAGAGCCTCGACCAACACCTTAGGAGGCTCTCGTTAGGCGACTGGATCAAGGGCTTGATTCAGAAAGCGGTACTCCTGGATACGGCTCGTATAGTCAGGAGGTTCCTTTCTCTGGAGCCCTGACCGCCGGTGGCTTGGACCCTGTTCCCGATACCGGTGGGACACTATTTTTTATATTTTAAATGTTTTTTTTATTTTTTATTGAAATATTTAAAAATATAATTTGTATGTATGTTGAATGAATAAAGGAAATAATAATAATAATAATTTATTTGCATCATGTTTTGATATACCATAAAGGCGAAGTTTGTGTATAATGTGTGTGTGTGTGGTTTTTATTAATGTTAGTGTGATTATATTCTTTATTGTACACCACATAAACAAAAAATACAGGACAAACATCAATCTTTCCTTTTGTGGTACGTAACAGGATAATTTTTATCCCAGGACTGTGTTTTCTACTTTTACGCGGGCGAAGCCGCTGGCAGCAGCTAGCATATCATATAATTAACCTAATGGTGGTTCGTAACTTCCGTATTCAACATTTCCTACTGACGTAGTTAGCAAGCGAGCTACGCAGCTGTAGTTGGAGTAGCTTTATCTAACAGGCGGGTGTTTATATACCTGGGGAATGTTTTTAACAAGTACCAACGTTTGTTGGTTTTGCTCTGAGTAGGGTTACCAGATGAAAAATTCAAAATCCGGTGAAAAGGGCCTGATGTTCATTGAAAAATCCTGAGATTTTTAACAGTTTGCGATTTTTTTTTTTTATATTATCGATTTTATACACTAATTTTATCTCCGAGTGCGATGTGCAACGCGTGAGCGAGATTCACGCGTTGCACATCGCACTCGGGGATAAGGGCGCTGCCCCTCCCCCTGTAAAGAGGGGAGGAGGGGCAGCAGCACAAAAGAAAAACAAATAGTTTAACTTTTTAAACAGTAAGCGGTATTTTGTTGAAAAATCTAAAAATCCTGAGTTTTCATGAGATTTGCAAAATCCAGTCTCAAACCTGAGAAGAATCCAAAAATCCTGAAATCTGAGGGCAAGCCCTGTGATATGGTAACCCTAGCTCTAAAGTAAGAAGACAATGGCTAAAGTTTGACATGCACGGAATAACCGCGTGTTTAGTTCGCGGGAAGCAGTTTTTAAATTAATAAATGGAAATGGAGTAATTTTCATCATTATATTTCTATTGCAAGGTAGGTAGGTAATGCTGTGTCATCATGATCATCATTTCAACCGAAAGACGTCCACCGTTGGACATAGGCCTCCCCAAGTGACGCCATAATGAACGGCATAATGCGTCACACATTCATCGGATTCCCGCAACCTTGATCAGGTCATCGGTCCACCTTGTAGGAGCCCTTCCAACGGTGTGACTTCCAGTACGCGGTCACCACTCCAGAACCTTTCAGCTCCAATAGCCATCTGTTCTGCGAGCAATGTGCCCATTGCCACCTAAAATAAATTTGGTGATTCTTCGTGCTATGTCGGCAACCCTTGGTTCTTTTGCGGATATCTTTATTTCTGATTGGATCATGCAAGGAAACTCCGAGCATAGCCTTTTCCATTTTTTTTATTTTAAGTATTAGTTTATTATTTTGTTCTTTTTTCATTCAGATTATTAGTTTTTTTTTTATGGTTATACTTTTTCAGATACAAATCCTCACAATGGCCTGGGGTCTGCCAAAACTTCCGGGTCTGACATTCTCAGACCCGACCAAGACGCAGTACCACATGCGGAGTTCTCTCCGCTACTACCAGGGACACAGGTTCCCCGACACGGTGATACGAGGCCCTGGAGGGACTGCTACTGATGTGGACAGCAACGCCTTCGCCCTCCCAGAGGACTCAGTTAAGTAAGTCAACACAAGTTAGCAACTCGAGCTTAAGATCAACAACGTTTCGCAGTTTCGTGTGTAGATCTTGTCCTAATTTGGCATTTGACGTCACGTTTAGATCACGTCTTTTGGAGTTAGTTATCTCTAACTTCATATTATTATTAGTTGTTAGTTTTTAGGGGTAATGTTAATGAGTTCTTTAAGTAACTGTTTATCAAGAAATTAAGTAAATTGAAGGCCACTAAAAATATAAAACCAGTGAGTGAGTCAGTCATAAAATAGTAATTTTCAGATTTCATCACATGAATATAGGTTATTAAATTAAATTTGGGATTTGGTAAAATAGTATGGTCAAAAAAGGAAAAGGGGGTTTGAAGTTGCCGTAAATAGTTCGTGTAAATAGTGTAACCAAAACAGTGCCGGATTTAAGCATAAGCAACTTAGGCAGTTGCCTATGGGGCGCCACCACATTTTTTTTTAAATTATAAAGAAATACACAAAATAATACTGAGTTTTGTTACAAATAGTCGGACGAAAAACATTTTTTTTTCTTGAGCGAGAAAAGTTAACATTTAAAAATCTGCGAGATCCAAGCAGTATGAAATATGAAAACAAATGGCGCCTTGCGAGCATAATTTTTACCATGAAAAAAAGCAGGACTTTTCCCTTTTAGAAAGAGTGAAACGCGTTTATCAGTCAACAGTTAACCACAAACGATTTGAAGGCCTCCACCACATGCTCCCCCTTTCGGCCGCCGAAGTCGAAATCCGGCACTGCACCCAAGGCAGAAGTTTCTTCCTTTTGCTCCGCGAACTTAGGGAACACACAGCTGTGTCTAGATTCCTTCACAATCGCAAGGGTTGAAATATTTCGTTATAAGACGTTTCATGTCTGATTTTCTAGAAAACTTTATAAAACGCCTAGCCTAGCCTTGCTCATCTCAGCCAAGCAGAGGGCGTTGTCCTGATAGTTTGAACTCAAGAAAAACCTTCCATTGTCGGTGCCAACAAACACCCATTCTTTGATAACACATAATTACTTGGCAATGATCCATCAAGTATGGAGAGTCACTCCCGCGCGGGTCATACTACGGAAAGTCTGACGCTAGGGGTTTTCTAATGTCGATGACCTTTCTTTTATTATGCCAAGACGAGATTTTCAGTAAGGAATCAAGTGGTAATAAGTAATGACCATTTAGAAATAGATTGACATTTTGAATTGTCTGTTTGCCAAAATTTTAAAAACGTTTTTTGGACTACATTTCAAAAGCTAGTGAAAAGAATTCATCGAAATAGTTTCCATGGAAAGTGTTAGATGTGTATTTGTGACATCTATGGCGTCACATAAGAACCACAAACATATATAGGTACAGAAGTCAATCTACATACAAAGCGCGCTCGAGCAACGCACACATAGACACCGCTCGGACCACTCGTCAAACAGTTCCGGTTCAAACGCTCATTATTGTGCGTCCACCGAGAGTAGGTATAAAAAAAAAACATACATTCAGCCGAATATAGAACCTCCTCCTTTTCGAAGTCGGTTAAAAAGTGAAGTACATACATGAGATTGTCTTCTGTACGTAGTTATTTTGTGTAAGAACTAATCAAGATTACAATCACGTGGAGAACTTTAAAAATGAACGATACAGGTATCACGCAGGTTAAGTTCTATGCACGATTTAAATTATAGAACAACCCGATCACCTATCGGGCAGTTTCCCACCAGACATAACACCTGTCTGGTTGGAGGATTCTCGGCTTGCGGGACTTTACTCTGTTCCGCTTACTTCCAAACAGATCTTTGCCTAAACCCGAAATAATGA
Organism: Mythimna lalbum; assembly: GCA_949319445.1. Classification (NCBI taxonomy): domain Eukaryota; kingdom Metazoa; phylum Arthropoda; class Insecta; order Lepidoptera; family Noctuidae; genus Mythimna; species Mythimna lalbum. Next base: position 13,095,176 of record OX439346.1, on the reverse strand, counting down.
GAAAAACTTCCCATGCGATATTTCCAACGTACCATCCCTCTACCGCTCTTTGCCGCCTCTCTGGCCGTACCTCGAAGGTCGGTCAAGAAATTTTCAATTACAGACCGGGATTGAAATCGCGCAGAGATCGCAATTGCCGCTCTCACTCGTTACCCAGCATTGAGACCTTATAATGGACTATTAGATGTAGAAAATTGTACGTCTGTTAAAGACAAAGGGGTATTTTTCTGGCCTTGATTGATGCAGTGAGTCAGCGCTTAATTTTCTACAGTCGCAAATATGAACCCCGCAACATTTGCATGACTTGCGAATGTTAGTTTCTAATCTAAGAGTTTATGCATAGAGTAACACAACTCAAGGACTTAGTTTTGATATAAGAACAGAGCAATATAATATGGTTTAAAAATATGGCATATAGATATTCTAAGTACCTGCTACATGATTGTCCAGATTTTGGAACAAAAATGATCGCAGTTTTAAAGATCGATGGACACACACGTGCCTTTTTTTATGGTGGGCAAAAAACCCACCCTGTTCCTTCTAGCCTCTTCATACCGGGGCGGTTGGACAGCGAGCTACCCATGGCTCGCCGTCCGCGAGCCAGTGGTCGGAAATCGGGATCGGAATCTGGCGGCGGCGGCGAGGGCGCCGTTGCCTAATGCGGTCGGCCTCCTCCTTTGCTAGCATTAGTGCTTCACAGAAGGAGGCGTCCGCCTGCCACACCTACTCGCTCCGGACCATGGCCTCAACCAAGGCCCGGCTCGAGAGATCTCCGCCACCGATCGCCCTCGCGAAGGCACGGCGATGCTCCGCTCAAGCTGGGCACACCTCGACTGAGCGGGGCACACCTCGACAGATACACACATGCCTGATGAATCACTAAAAGATGCTGACCCAGAAAGTGATAGTGGTATAACGAGGACCTGGACCACGAAAGCTGGTCCGAGGTAGTGCAACAAAAGGGTGCCTGGTAAGATTCGGAGATACCTTTGCCCAGCAGTGAGACAAACTAGGCTAATAAATAAAAATCTCTAAACCTCGATGTACCTGCATATAATATAATATGTGTATGTATATATATATATAATATGTGGATGTAGATCCATACTCTGCTCCATGGTTGTAATGCCAAATGCCATGTCACTACCAAGGTGACCTTGCTAGTTGCAATCCGTGGCGCGTTTTTCCAACCACCGAACCTGTTGGCGTGTGGTTTACATCCATGCAGCCGCAGCATGAACCAAGGCCACCTTGGTTAGAACCAAGTTGGAACGCTAGTTTGCAACCGTGTAGCAAACCTTTAACGTAATACCTACACCATTCAAAGCGCGCGCGACGCCCGAGCGCCGCGCCTCGCCTGTCGTATACGTACTACACACACACTGGCACAATCAGTTGGACGCTTTACATTGCGCGCTAGGAAAAGCGTAATTTTTTTAAAGGTTGAAAAAAAAGTTTGTTTCCCAGCAATATTTTTTGGCCAAAATGACTTAGTTATATGTACAGAATGTGTAGTTAACGGGTATGTGATCGGTCTTTTTACACCCTGTATATTAACATTATAAATGTGAAAGTAATTGTGTCTGTTATACTTTCACTGTTAAATTACTGATCTGATTTTGATGAACGGAGTGAACTTGAACTTCAAGAAAGGACATGCTACTTATTTTCTGGTTTCTATCTCGACTCCGCGTCCGACCGATATTTATGTGAACGAAGTCGTGGGTTAAAGCGTATTGTAAAATTTTGTTGTCATTACAGCTACGATCCATCGCTGACATACGGTCGAGTGAAGCAGCCAGCGTTACCGGCCGTGGTGCCTCACTGGGCGCACTACGACAAGCGCTGCCTCAACTTCACCGCGTTCTTCAAACAGCCCGTGTTCGACAACCCTGATGAGAAGTCACGTGTCAGGGTCGTGAACATCGTGTACTTTCTAGAAGATGACTCCCTCACTGTTATGGAGCCTCGAGTTCAGGTAATTTTTTTATGGCAATAATCTTTTTTTGCTCACAAAGTCTTAATTTTATTTGGTTACTAAATAAATAGCTGCTTAAAAGGATCTGCGTCAGTGCAATGTAAACGGACAACCTATCCTATGCTATTTATGTACCTATACTAGCTTTTGCCCGCGCGGCTTCGCTCCCGCTCTTCCCTACTTCACCCTACTATACCCAACTCTACCCTACTCTACACTACTCTACACTACTCTACCCTACTCTACACTACTCTACCCTACGCTACCCTACTCTACCCTACTCTACCCTACTCTACACTACTCTACACTACTCTACACTACTCTACCCTACTCTACTCTACCCTACACTACCCTAATTTTATTTTTTTTTCCATAAGAACCTTATCCTCACAATAACAATCACAACTAAAAAAAAAAACAGCCAAATCGGTCAAGCCGTTTTCATGCCATGTCGTGACAACGGAAAACGGGTTTCATTTTTATATATATAGATAGATTATAGATCTACACTTCAAACTAATATTACAAGGCGAAAGCTTGTAAGTGAGTCTGTAATTGTTAGACCCTACGGTCAAACAGCTGACCAGATTTCCATGGAATAAAATATTAATATAATAATAATAATATTAATATAGGTTATAGGATCAGTATAACTTATAATTTATATTGCAGTCACCACTAATTACACGCGGGCGAAGCCGCTGGCAGACGCTAATTTTATTATAAAATATGAAAGTTTGTGAGTTTGTGTGTGTATGAATATTTGTTGCTCTTTCACGTAGGAACTACTGAACGGATTTTGATGAAACTTTCCAATATAGGTTTATTCACAATTAAATTAACTTCGAAGACATGTGACATTCAACAACCCGCACTGGGCCTGCGTTGTGGATTACGGCCCATTCTCTCTCCCAGAGAGAAGCCCTGAGTCCCAGCAGTGGGAACATTAAAAAAGGCTGACGATGATAGGTTTATACATCAAAATATCTTAACGAAGGAAGTACTATTTCTATGCGAAGCATAATTGATTCGTCTAGCGAGTGTATCTACCTAGTTTTTAAATTTTCATTTTACTGAAGCTTTTACCTACCGACAACATTGTAAGAAATTATCACATATTTCCACTGTCAACTTTTAAACGATATTCACAAGCGGACTCAAATAATATGTAGATTAGGTCCTAAAGCTCGCTGCTCGTTCGAATATACGTGGCCGATACTTACTTGAGCAGCTAGCTAGTATCGGTAATGCAATTCAGCTGTCTCTACTTATATTCGCTACGTAATACCACCTACTTATATGTACGTATTGATTTTGTTTTTCTTATTTGCTATTCTATGCGGACATTCAGGCGCCGCGTGTTTCGTGAAACAATATTATATTTAGCATGCCCAATCCAGTGTCGACGCGACCCTACTAAAGTATTTCGCCACCTTCATATGTGGAGCTCGCAAATGGACCCTTTTTTTTTTAGTAAAATCCTTTATTTAACTTTGTATATAAACGGTACTGTGGTCCGGCTGCATTTAATTGTATTCCTGAAAAAGTTATGCGTGGGCTCATGATGTACAAAGTGGAAAAGTCATATAAAAGTATGTTTGGTTGTTTTATTTTGGGCTTTAAAAAAGTTGATATTCCACGTACAAATTGGTGGTGAAGATGATATTTAAACCCACGCATGTGGGCATTAAATCATATGCTTCAAAGAGAACTTGTAAATAACTCGAATTGATTGACACTAAGAGTTGAATTGCTTCCAAAATGTCTCAGAGGAAACTAGGTCTGCATGCCACAGACGAAAATAATTCGCGTAAAAATACTGATGACTGTGATACATATCTATCAGTTGCCATACTAAATCATTGCGTAGCATAGTCGCAGCAGAGACGTAGCGCTGTCGAAGCATAGTCGTAGTGCAGTCGTAGCACAGTCGTAGCGTTGTCGTAGCACAACGACTGTGCTACACAATCGCACAGAACTATCGTAACGCTCCGTAGCATTATCGTAACGTTACTCGTATGTAGGAATAGCCGCACCGAATAACCAGTTACCATGGTAGAGTGTGGGTTCGTTATCTGCCACTTATTTATTATCTAATCCGATATCAAAAGTTATTGTGCTCTTTCTGTTGTAGCTTATCGTACAATGTTTTTTTTTTAATTTTATCTTTAAAATTATCGCCTAAACGAACATGAATGAAGAAAACAAAAATGTGTAGTTTAAAACGAACATAAACTTAAAGTAAGTAACGTTATTCGTTATAATTTCAAAATTTACGAAAACGTATAAACAATCACAATACTTTAAGAAAACTGAAATCCATCTGCTTATTTATTTTTCTCTATACGGGATGGGATTCTGTAGCAATTGTGAGCGGATCTGAAACGGAGCTAGCAAATGAGCACGCATTTGTCTCGGCATGAATGCGTCGTGGCGGTTGCAGCCGCTTTGTTCCGCGGGCTCGCGCCGTGAATGGCCGGCAGCCATTATTCGCACAAAAATCATTTTATCTTCGTAGACGTGTGATACAATGTATGTATATTGTCATGACGTTTTTTCGTAAAGAGATTTTTTTTTTGTATTTTGTATGGTGATACAAAAATGGAAATATCATTTGTGAAAGGCGACTGCATTGACTTGAACAAAGTCAATATTATTGAAAGTTACCAACTTTTTTAGTTTTAGGAATATCTTCTTTCTGCCCTTATCCCATATTACTTGGGGTCGGCACAACACGTTTTTATCTTCTATTCTGTCCTGTCACCCGTCAAACTATCACTAATTCCTAATACTAATTGACTGGTAGAGAATGCCTTGTTGCATTAAGTCCGCCTATACTATACTCAGAACTCTTTTAGTAAATGCGTCCAAATGTCATCCCTCCTCTTCACATGACCATACCAAGACAACTGATTTCTTTACAACTTTTTCTATCACTGCGCAACTTTCAAACTTCCCATAGTATACATACTCATTTCTCACCTTAATCCATTCTCGTCACACCACTCAACATTCTCATCTCCACTATATGTAATCTTTATTCATTCTTCTTTTTCACAGCCAAACACTCTGACCCATACAGTATGACAGGTCTTAAGACGGACTTGTAAATTTTACCCGATTTTTTTAAATTTTAGCAAATAAAAAAAAAATATATAAAAAAAAAAAATTTTGCAAATTTTAGCATTCATTTTTCACGACGCTCAGTTCGGAATCTCGATTTAAAAAAAGAAACTTACTCATTAATTTCATATAGGTACTTACTTATGTACCTACATAAATATTCTAGTCTGGTCCTACCAGTTTGCTATCCAAAAGTTCAAACGCTCAAATTAGTCTAGGGCAATGTCACCAAAAAGAAAGGTAGGTATTTGCTGTCTAGGTTTGTAAAGTCGTTTCTGAAAATCGTACGAAGAAATGCCAACCATTTTGTATAAAAAACTGGCGTTCTTTTAATGGAACAGTCGAGTTTGGCAGCATGTCGGCTTCGGGCTAAGAAAGCGGAGCCGTCTTCCCTACTAATATTATAAATGCGAAAGTAACTCTATCTGTCTGTCTGTCTGTCTGTTACGCTTTCACGCAAAAACTACTGAACGGATTTAGATCAAATTTGGTAGGTAGGTAGAAGAGACACTGGAATAACACATAGGCTACCTATAATTCCACTGCTGAGCACGGGTCTCTGCCCGCGCGATATAAACTGTAGTACACGCGGGCGAAGCCGCGGGCGGAGAGCTAGTACTTCATAATCGTTTGCCGCCCATCCTCCAGTACGAAAGCGTCTATTATTATTAATAATGATTGCGGTAATAACACTTCGCCAGAGTTTCCTTACGCCCGCAGATTTATCTAACTATTGTTATAAATTGTGTGAAAGTCAGACATGTTTAGATGTTTCTTGGTTTGGATAGAACTACAAGGTTAGACTATGATCAGAATTAGGACATAAGACTAAAATTGTACCTTCTTTTAACCTTATCTGTGTATACTATAGAATTCAAGGTTAGTTAGGTACATAAAAAAATACATTTGAAATTCGTAGATTAGGTCATATTGATGATGATGATGAGATATTGCGCGCCTTTTAATTCATGAATCCCCAAGCGACCACCGGTGGCCGCTCATCTATTGTCTTACTATTGTGTTTCTAATTGACGGTATCTGAAGGGTTAAAACGCATTGTTTCCGCGTTAGAACTCATTTTATAGCCATTTTACAGAAAATAAATACAAAATAATCAAGATTTGTCAATTGAATTTGTCGTCTGTGCAAATACGAATCCTGGCATATCAACTGTAACGAGGACTCCATGGAATGTTTGGTGGTGCAAGGGAAAGTCGAGGGCATAAGTTCTTGTGGACGCTCTCCAACACAGTGGACAGCCCTCATCAAAACCATGACACACTGCAGCGTAAATGAAGGCTCCCAGGCCGCTAAACACGAGTACAAGCATTGTGCTTTTCATAACGAGAGCTGCATGGCGTCGTATCGCGAGAGAGGTGGTGTTGCGGGACTCGACCGACGATGACCACGACTACTCTGTCAAGAGTGTACGACTGAGAAGAAGCGAATTAGATTGCTTTAGTAACACAACCCTGCGAAGAAGCTATTTCGGGGCAAAATTATCCAGGCTGTAGTGGGACTGGGCTGGCCACGTTGCACTAATGCACCCGGAGAGGTGGTAAAAATCGTTATTAATCGGACTTTGAGGGAGGACGACGTCTTCGAGGTCGACTACGGCATAGGTGGTGTAACGATCCTGTTCATGTTCGTGAATCAATCATGGCCAAAAAATGCTCAAGACAGAGAGAGACCAGAAGAAAAAGGGGTGGCGTTTGCCCATTAGTAGGAAAAAATTGAGGGTTTCCTTGTTAAAAACTAGTGCTTGACTGCGATCCCACCCGATAGTAAGCAGTGATGCAATCGTTGATGGTGAGGCGTACTAGTTTATAAAGAGCCTATTCTAGCTTTGAAGACACTTAAATTACAATCGGATGAGAAGACCGCAGCAGGCAATAAACTAATAATAGGCGGTGGCGTGTTTACAGCGCTACCACCGTACGCTACCGTATGGTACTTTGCGGCTAATTTGAAGGCGCCCTAATTAAAAAAAATATGTTATACATACTGGCACGGATCTTGAGCGCTGGCTTCAAGTTGCGCAGAAGACAAATATCGGACCAATTTAGTGGTATGAAGTGAGACGTGGGGGCGGGGAGCGTCAGTGATTGGCTCTTTTTTTTTTATCTGATATAAGTAAACTAGTACTTGACTACAATACCACCTGATGGTAAACGGTGATGCAATCGTTGACGTTGAGGCGCACTAGTTTATTAAGAGCCTATTCACTCTAGCCTTGGCTCGCCGCGCCATCGAGTCATAGACGTCTCTGGTGATTCGTTCCCTGCGCTTGCTGCATGTATCTAACAATGACAACTGTTGGCTCGCCAATGTATTTAATACGCAAAACGATCCCCACTCTGACGCCGAGCGCTCAAGATCCATGCCGATACCTATACAGTGGAATCATTTTCCACTTCCATGCTGGTGAAACTGCTGACAAAAGCCAGTATGATATATTTTTTAACCGACTTCGAAAAGGAGGAGGTTCTATGTTCGACTGAATGTATGTTTTTTTTTTTTTTTGTATGTATGTTCACCGATATCTCGGTCAATTGTGGACCGATTTTGAAAATTTTTTTTTTTGATTGGAAGGTTATGCTTCCAAGTTGGTCCCATAGAAATATTGTTATGATCTGATCATGAACTTCGAAGATATGGAACAGAACTCCTCATAGAATCATAGCAGAATTGCCGTAACAAGTAAAATTGCTTTATTTATGCGTGTAGTCGATGACTGACTGATAGAAAAGGGTGAGGGGATGTATCAAACTGATCTGGTGATAATGCCGGAAGGTAAATTCATGTAATATAACCGTATTTGGGATTATTAGAATCGTTATGAGATGCATTCTGGCTATAAGGTAATTTATGTTTAGCTGAAGGGTAGGTACTTTTTATTGGTGCTACCATAATTAAAAAGTGAAAAATAAAAAACTTTTTACAAAAAAAAAATAAACCGACTTCAAAAAGTACAAAATAATTTTAATTTCGGAAGTCGGTGTTAAATAACGAAGGACAAAATTAGGTATCTATTATAGAAACACCGACTTCCAAAATTAAAATTATTTTGTACTTTTTGAAGTCGGTTTAATTTTTTTTTGTAAAAAGTTTTTTATTTTTTGTTTACAAGGTTAATTAGCTGTTCTCAATTCTTGTCGGCAAGTGGAATAGTTCCGAAGTTATATTTCAGTCTGACTCATAGTTTAGTTAAGGACGTTTAATATATAATTATGAGACAACTAGAACAATTAACAGAAGCTAATGTTTCAAAAGAAGGATGTTTTTGCCTTTAATGTTAATTAGGTTAATTATACCTACCTATATAAGACTAGCTGCCGCCCGTGGCTCTACTCGGTTAAGATACTTTATAAAATATACAACATTTATTTATTAAAACTTCATGCAACATAAAAGTACAAAGGCGGACTTAATGCCTTAGGCATTCTCTACCAGTCTACCTAGGGTGGTACCTAAAGAGAAAACATGGCAGGTGCATAAAATAATAATAGTTTTTAGTTTGTGCTAAACCTGAAATTAGTTTTTACACTAAATAAATAAAATAAATAAAATTCATTTATTTCAGGTACCATTATTAAGACCCATATAAAAAAAAATAACATTCAAATTGACATAAAATTAAAAATAAATAAACACAAAAGCACAAAATTCCATACTAAAAAGAAAACAAGTTGAAAACTCCGACACTAAGTACACCGGTCACGGCAGGTTATAGCGAGCATTAGGTGCCAGCAAACAAGCTGGGTGCAAGTACAAAACAACCCCTCAGCCGCCTGGATGGCCCGGTGACTATAAACTATATACATCTCTATTTGTAAAAAAAAATCTTTAAAAAAATTACAGGTCGTTTATATTTTATTCCAGAACTCCGGCCTATGGCAAGGTAGGCTAGTGAAGAGGGGCAAGATACCCAAGAACGACATCGGGGAGTTCTGGCACTGGAAGGACTTGGATGTGGGCAAGGACATCTGTATCTACGGGAAGGTCTTCCACACAGTGTCCTGTGACCTGTTCACTAAGGTACTTATAAAAGAGCTTTATCAAACTAGTGGATTGCGAGCGTCCTCAAAATGGAGCAGGTGCGCAACGAATACGTTACGGGCGCACAACGAATACGCCGCGTATGCGCAGCGAATTTGTATCGGACGCGCACTGAGATCCGTCAACGATATGCGGGTCTCCGGCATCTTCGAATTTACAAAGCCAACAGCAGTGTCTCTTCGTCAGAATCCATTTTGTTACTGAGTGAATTGCACAAACACGCGTTGATAACGTTGCGGATTCCGACGCGTCCCCGACGTCTTCGCTTTGCAGACGCGGCGTGTACGCGATGCATTCGCTGCGCGCCCGCCCCGCCCTGTAGCCGTTCGCAAACCGTAATAGTGATAACGCCCTAACATACCCAACAGAACTAACAGCGAGTGCTAGAGAGCTGGAAGGACCTGTATATGGGCTAGACACCTGTATTTACGTGCTGCACGTCATTATATTTGAACTACTAAAACTATTCTCACTGATGTGTAATGGATAATAATGAGCCACTGTTGCAAAATTAAGTATACCTGAAAAACTACTGCAGAAAATCTTTTGACATTCCTAGTACTTCTTCTCGCTAGATGGTACTGTACTCAACATTTTTAGTTTATTTTGTTTTTAGTCTGTGAGAACATTAACCCTTCAGATACCGTCAATTAGAGACACAATAGTAAGACAATAGATGCGCGGCCACCGGTGGTCGCTTGGGGATTCATGAATTAATTAGCTATGGAAATTGTATTTGCTAAATTCGACCATTCCATTTTATTGAACCTAGTCAAATTATCACGTTCTTTTTTATACTTTATTAAGAAAACATAATTCTTAACTAAATGATCACAATCTACCATATAATTACTATTAACTAATAAGCAATTTAAATACGTTGTAGATTATGTTGGACCTAAGAATAGCATCCAGTTCCACTTTTACGTGAGTCCAAGTCACAAGAAAGTGGAGTCTGATATGAATGAAAACCCACAGCATTTATCTTATCTTTATCTAGATTTGATAGATCTTATGCGAAACTGTCTATTTTTGATGCATTTCGATTGTGACTGCAAAAGTACGTATTGCTTGGAATCAAGCTCACGCGCAACCCATGTCCCCCCCCCCCGCATACACCCCCGGCATACTTAGATACTAACTGCATTCTCAGTAACGATCAATGCGGCTTCCACCAAAATCGATCAACTGCAGATCTTCTAGCATATGCCACATTTGGAATGATATCATCTAGGAACACAAAGACGCACTTACTGATTCCCTTAACGTTTTGAAGCTTTCAACAGTGTCTAGCAAAGCCTTAAAATTCGGTACTCTCAGGAACATTTTTCTTACTGCACACTAATAATCTAAATCCCGATACTTTTAAGTATACAGATGACAGCACTGTTGCTGAGAGATACATATCCAATGCCAGTGAGACACAACTTCAGTGTCTCCGGGAGGCTATGGTTGAGCACTTGAACTTGTCCTTGAAGGCTGACTCTGAATGAGCTGATGCCAATTTGGTCAAATTCAATGCTATTAAAATCCAGAGGTGTCCCCGCACCCCGCTCTATTTCTCGAGGCAAAGCCTCGTCGATAACTGACCGCCTTGGACGTCTTGGTGTAACGTTGACATACGCTCTTAATTTTGGCTCAAAAACTTTAGAGGGGTCAGGGCAAAGTTGTTACGTTAGGTGATTGTACGACGAAATTGTATAGTTTAATTTCATCAATCCTGTCTTATATGATCGGACCAATAGACGCACGCTGATGCTCATGCTCCATTGGTACATGGTAGATTTAACATCCATACGCACAAAATGTTTTGGGAATACATACATCTGTTTACAGACTGCATAGCTAAGGAGTGGAAGTTTATTTTCCATATCTCACAATAGTTTTCCGCCAACCAAGTCCTTGGGTACCTACACTACAGCGCGTCTACATAGCGCGTACAGAGATAATCGTCTGTTGGTACAACGTTATATGAAAAGTGTCTAAGAGGCCTTTGCAAGTTGACTTCGGCCCTTTATACGTCTTGAGATAAAAAATAAACACATTATAATAATAACTTTTTTCTGCGCCACAAGATGATTTTTTTGATTTTGCAATAAATTTTCACTCTAAGGAGGTATTTCCATTCAGCGTAACGAGTTTTGGTCATTCCTTATGGCCCATTTATCATCGGTATTTTCGATAGGCTATATTTGTTGGCCTTTTAAGGTTTCTTGTCGTTTACTAAAGGAAGTAATCCGTTTATTTGCCTTTGTTTAGCAGAAGATTTGATATCTGCAGAGTATACAGAGATTCATTTTCATAGTCGTAAACCTAGAATTTTTCTCTTAATAGCATAGTTCGATTATTTAGTAACCTTTTATTCCGCAGGCACTTTGTATGCTGGGACTGTATTCTTTCTCAGATACTTAGTAAATCCAAAATTTTCTTAAATTAGATATAACCCTTATATTGTTCCACGAACATCGTTGGATATTAACAACATAGTTGTTAACTTCTGAGACAAGCTGATCTTGCATTCTTATCGAAGTTCTTAGGTCGATAATATTATCTAGATCAAAAGTAAAACTTTCTCAATCTGTTGATTTATCAACCAAGAATACTTGGCTTTCTTTTAGTAGGATTTTTCGACTAAGATATAGTAAAATGGGGAGTTATCGGATAACACGGGGGTCATAATACCTGCCTCTAAGCGAACGGAATGGGAGATATGATTTAGTCAGTTTTTTTGGTCAGTAGGCCGGTTTTTCAGGTTGGTTGTTTTCTTCACAATGAGTGTGTTTACTACACTGCATTTCTTCATCGTGCTCACTGCACAGCAAGTCTTGATTCCCATTTCACATGCTTTGACATTTAAATAAAAATGTAAAAAGGTATCGCTCTGCTCCTATCACATGATAAAAAGACTACAACCACTGCTCTTTATACTTGCGCTTGTCATCATTGATGACTTATTAAATATTTTCTATATTTATAACTGTGCTACTTCCTCTGGCAGAGCTGTCAAGGTGGAGCGAACTATAAACCGTGTATCCTCTAAATATTACAAGAGATTGTCTAGTCAAGTGCGTTTCGGATATCAAACACTCGTCCATATTTCTTTTTGTGCCTATGATCGCCTGTAACTCATTCTGATGTTTGAGGACCCAATTGGAATTCGGCACTACTATTTTAAAGATGATATTGGTTTTGATTTGACCCAGCTGTATAGCTACTGCATTCTTGCTTTCCTAATATCTTGTTAAAGGCAGTAATAGTTACACTTTAATGTCATATTTATTTTATTCTCCAGATTGGAATTTTGTGATTCTTGTTTTATAGCTGGCGCATGGGAACCAATACCTACTGGTTTCCTGAATACGTTTTAGGGTTAACTAGATTCTTGCTTTCTGTTTTTATTTGTCAGGTCTTTTAGGAGGAAACAGTTGGGTAGCCTGGTATGTTAAGTTTCTTCTTATAATTTTGTTTTTCATGACTACCTACATCTATTTAGTTATTTCCCTTTGTATTTTGTAGAATTACTCATGTATCTAATTCTCGCGACCACTCTCGTCCTTTTTTGATGTGCGATCTCTGAAGCACAGTGAAGTTGTTACAATGGTTTGAAACATTTGATTGTTATTAGGAACCTAGGTATCGAATATGTTGCTGACGAATTGATTCCCTAGTCTATCAATTTTTAACTTTAAGTTTGCCAAGTTATTACAAATATATCAACGATTCGAATTAATTAGAAAAAAAAAATAATCAACAAAAGTTAAATTTTATGGAAAAGTTGCAAGAGAAACATCAAACCATATACTATGCAGACGATGTCAAACAATTTTTGCATTAAACGCAGAAATCAATCAATAAACTGAATGTCACAGCCAAGTAAGTAATTGGAACAAAATTGCCGTTGTCTATGACAGCGAGTATCGTATAAACGGAAAAATATATACTAGCGACGAGTTAGTCATACATTCTCAATGAAGCTGATGTCATCGTGTTGTGTTTTAGCGTTTATACACAACACGCATATTACAAAATATTAGTACATATTATGAGACATGATCAAAAATAACCTGTATAGAATATCTACAAGAGTGTTAGAAATCTACAATTTAGCCGCAAGTGGGGTTATTGTTTGTGCTTACAAATTATCTTAAACTATTCAAAAATTCAATTGTTTCGTTCAAAATATCTTGAAGGGTTCGATAACACTAAAACGTTGTGCCAATGTTTACCTGTTTGCCTAACACGATAGCCGCTTATGCGCTTGAATGGTACACAACAAAGTAATCAAACACACAAACACTAGACGCTGACAATAGCAACACGGCCAGTAACCCTCATGCCGTCTCTCTCACACACCAACTCGTCCAGCCAAGGTCGTTTGTTACTCATTAACTCACAACCGCAAGCTGTTCGCGTCCTACTATTATACGCAAGCAAAATAATACTTAAATATTAGCCATTTAAAATCCAGTGTTATTTACATGCAAATTGATATTAATGCAATAATCTCACCCTTTTACGCGGCAAACGTCGATGCACGAACGTAATTCGCCAGGAAATCGGGTTTTCGACTACGCGGCGAACTATTTTTAGGTTATTTAATTTGTGTTCTCGTCGGCAAGGTCGCGGGTCGGCGCTGGCGGCAGCCACGCAGGCAGGGGGCAACTCTGCCTCACTGATTATAAAGATCACAGGTCGTTTATTATGTCATTTGTTTTGCGACGTCGTTTCATAAACGCTCGTCTTCTAACAAATTGTATTTCTCTACTCCTGCTTATTTTTAAAGGCAGAATATGTAATAACCGTAATTCTCTGTAAAATATTTACATGCCCTGTTTTAATTTTCATTTACGCCTCCGTAAAGTCCGTATTTCCAGCTATAGAATTTATTGCTCGAGGATTAGAACTCCACTCTGAGGAATTCTGAAGCTTCAAAGTAAAGTGGTTTTCAAGGGGCGTAGTTCAATTTTAGTAAGTAACGCTTATATGAGTGACTTTTATCGGAGCGTTTGCTTGAGTACCTCGTGCAATTTGTTGTATTTGTAATGCTTCTAATCAATTAATGTTTAATAGAAGACAAACTTATCTAAGGAATCAAGTTCAAGATAAGTACGAGTATGTACCAACTTTTAATTTATAGTAAAACCTTTTAGAAAAATTAAAAGCAGTGAAATAAAAAAGGGAAATGATATTTGTCTCTGAAACTTAAACTTGATTGGGCAATATTTGATCTGACTTCCAATTGTTTCGGTCCATTGCCTGCTGCTGGTGTGGACCATTGGTCTCAAATCAATCAAACAATAATAAAAGCAAATTATAGTTTGCACATTGTCGAGCATGTGGTGTAAAAAAATTTGTTTGCTTCTTCAAAACAGTAAAGATTTTGTATTTAAGGCATGCTGCAATTAAAGCAGTGTGAATACTTACATATTATGAATTATGCATCCGTACGGTTCAGACGAGATGGTACACATGTATGCCTGCTTAAGTTCCTCAGAGATTGCTTTTTTCCTATCTTTGAGATAGCAATTTCATACCAACTTCTTCGTCTTGTAATATTTGTATTGTTGTTTTATTTTTTTCCACTGCAGTTTCTTGAATTTACCCGAGAGGTGTTTTACAAAAAAGAATTGCCAATTTAGATACAAATGTTCAAAAGCATAAATGTCAATAATTTCTAATAAGTGGTACAAAGTACAAAATACGGACAAAGGTACTACAACTACATAGTCATTGGGTACTACAAACATTAGACACACTTACTAAATAGTAAGTGACTGTTTTAAGAGGGTCCTTCTCCACTCGCTTATCGTAAAGATCGAAAATGGTTTAAAAGCTTGTTACTTCATTTAATGCAATTCAACGCGATGTTTCTCGAAAATTTCACAAAACTTGCTCCAGGAAATAGCTGTTTTTTTTAAACCCTTAAAAGTTTTTGGAAAAAGTTGTCGTCATTTAGAATCTTAATAAAATTTGCAAGGTACCTAGAGAATTACTTTTTTGACTTTTTTAATTTTTAGGCAAATTATGAAGTGTCAAAGTTCATACAAAATAGGACATTTTTAGAGGTTTTTACTGGATTAGTTTTACACAAATTTAAAAATTGGTTTCTTTAGAAACGTAGATAATATCCACAAGATACTGTGTTTCCAAAATATCTAATGAAAAATGTGTAATAACGTCATAATCAGTTATGAGCGGTTGTATGAAAAATAGTGAAAATGGGAGTCGTGATGCACCACCTTAATTCATGAATCCCCAAGCGACACCCGGTGGCCGCGCATCTATTGTCTTACTATTGTGTTTCTAATTGACGGTATCTGAAGGGTTAAGACGTAAACATGAGTTTAGGATAAATACACAACTTTTATACAGTTCTTTTAGTATACCCCTGCCCCCTTAGTTAAGTTACTACCGTTTCTTTTGCGTCGAACGCCTTGAGTTGTCTGATTCTTTTGTTCTGACCACATGACTGAGCGTTGAGATGACGTCATTCCCGTACATTTGAAGTTTTCTACTAGCGTATTGCCATAACCATCTATTGTAGATTATCAACTTGGCTAGGGGTAGGTACTGAGCTGTTAATGGGAACCAAATAGAAACACACCCTTACCTGTATACTATACTATACAGATACAAGTACTGACGGTAAACTGGTTTTGTTACTCGCTGGGATCGCGGGAGTGTCAAAGGCGTTCCCCACGAGGGCACTGGTGCGTTACACCGGAATTCCTGGAGGGCTCGGGCTGTGTGCTGACTGCTCACACTGGCCATCTTGTGATTTAAGTTTGTAAGAACTTAAGATTAAAGTACTTGGAGTTTTTAGCGAGATATCTTCGATTGAAGTTTAGTGTCTGTTTTAATTATTCGCAAATTGATTCTTCGTGGATATTGTAATGTAAAATTGGTGTAGTTTTGTATTTCAATTATCTGCGCAATTGAACAATATGTCGATAAAATGCAGCTGACAATTTAATTGTAGTGTTGACTACCTCAGCGAAGCTTGTCGAGAAGGTTGTCCTTATACATTTGCTGTCAAATACTACAAAATATTAGTCAGACATCCATATTCTAATGGTAAACAAATAAACTATTCATACGAAAACATGGATTAAAGGAGTTAGTATCCAAGCCAAAAATATTACTTAAAAACCTTTTTTGTATCTATATATTTTTTCGTTTCCCACAAAAGTCGTATAATTATATTATTATTCGTAATTACTACTTCTTTAGGTAGGTATCTATTAGCTCTACCAGGAAAAATAATACCTAATATATATCCTGTTATCAGTTTTTTTAACTCTGATATTGCAAGACATTTCCAGAATTTTGGTTCTAAATTCAAAATGTTAGAAATGAAATTAAAAGTATTATTATATACCATTTTTAAAACCATAATTCTAAGAGTCATGAAAAGGGATTAAAGTAATTTTGCTCAGCCGTCAAATTGACGGCGTTGGCCCTTGTTAGTGTAAAAATCACTACCATAAATCCGTGAAAAAGGAATAGTGCTATACAGCCTGTATAGCTCCGTCTCTCTCTTACAACGGAATTTTAGTGATGGCCACAGATATAAATTACTTGATCATTGATATTTTAGTCTAATTGGTGCGTTCTTGTTGTGTCATGCTGGTTATTTTTATGAATATATTAAACGGATATGGCTAGATGTATCGGCTAGTCATTATTAATTTCCGTTAACTTTAGTAATACTGATAGTTCATTCTTTGGCAAGTCATCGTGTTTTGACAGTCTATACTTTTATAGTAGGTACTATGATGTAACTGTGTATCATTGGGCTTTAAATGTCTACCTACCAACTGTCTTTTTTGAGGTAGGAAATCATTCAAAGACCTCTGCTGCTCCAGGTTGAACTGGGAGGGCGTGTCAGTCTTTTACTTACTGACTGAAACCACACTGTGTGCTTCAGTTGCCTTTGAGTTCTATGACCACGGGTAACCTTTTCAGAAATCTCGAACACGTGGAACGCTACGTGTTGTCTAAACTAGGATCGGTTCGGATGGTTACCGGACGGCCGGCCGGCGAACTACCCATTGCTCGTCGTCCGCAAGCCCGCACCTACCGTGGCTAATAGTCGGGGACGTTAATATGTCCATTCTCTTACTGTTTTGCTTTTGAGCAAGATATTTTTTTACAAGTTGCAGATTCTAAACCCTTGTGGAACGATGTCGTTTAAAACTAGAACTACATTAGACCGACGCTCACGTGGACCACGCCTGATTTGTACGTAGAACGACGTCGCGTGGCGTGGGTCTAGTGTAGCGCTACAAGTCTAGTGTCCAAATAAAATGTATGGAGACCGACGCGCCCAGGTCGGCGTGTGTGGCACACGTGTGCGCAGGGTAGTTCTACCTGTGTAGTGTAGAGAATTGATCAGCTCTAAATCAAGGTCACAAATAATGTAGGTTATCATTTCACAGAATGCCAATACATTACCGAGAAACCATACCAACTTGGCTGCTTTTCAATAAACGCCATTAAATCAGCCCATCCGATCTAAGAGTTACGACACCGCAATATCGAGACATAATTATCTCCACATTTTAAAATTCAAAATGCGGTTCCCTGCAATAACAGAGCAATAATGTGAAACGAATGGCCGCCGTAAACCCGCTGAATGGCTTTCCGAATAAAGCCGAAGGGAGGTCGTGGAGGCTTAAAGAAAATGTGTTTATTGCTAGGGATAGACCTGTCCTCACCCCCGCCCGGGTATAGCTACACTGACCGGGAGGTTGGACCTGTCCTTCTCCCCCGGGTCAAGCCACACTGCCCAGTAAACTGATACACGTTTATGTTCTTCGCACACAATTAGTTTCGTATATCGAATCTCTGGGTTTACCGAACTGTCAATATTAACGACAGGTTATGTACTTAACGCATCTCGGAAAAGTTTCGAGGAAATTACCAGGATGCGAGGAAAGGAAGGAGGCTTTTCTGTCTTATGTTACCTATTAGATACTGCTTTGAAGTTTCTTCGCTTGCTCATTATAGAAAACTGGCTTTTGTTCGCAGCTTCGCCCGCGTTCATAAAATATAGCCTTTAGTCACTCAGAAGTAAAGCAGCTTTCTATCGGTGAAAAAAAAAACATTTAGCAATCGGACCAGTAATTTCTAATCGGAGATTATCTCCTAAAAAAAAAACAATATTTACCTCTTTATAATATTATAGTATGGAAGTATAGAAAGTGTAGATATATACTGTAGATGTAGGTGTAGAAATGTAGACAGTTACTGCCAGTGGCTTCGGTAGAAAATTATCATAAAATAATATATTCCCGGGATAAAAAGCTGTGGGCAATTCCAGGAAAGGTCTACCCGTGTAGAATCTGTCTAAAAAGTCAAACGACTTGGAAATAATTGAAAGTAGTATTGAATAATTAAAAAAATACTTATATTCGATATATTTTATAAGGTTCTATTAGTGTAAACAATGATCAAGACCTCTTTAAGCTGATTTCAGACTAGGATATAATATATATGGCTTACCTACAGTTCATAGTACAACAATATCGCTCACCATACATTTATATAGAACATGTTCACACTTTGCTGTACTATACATTATTGCTAAAATTAAATAAATGTATGGTGCGCGATATTGTCGTGCTATGAGCTATATGCTATATTTTATAGCGTAGTCTAAAAGCAGCATTACTTAAAGTTAATTGTTCAAGCAATGTTGACTACATACATTTCTTTTTTCCTTAATAATTACCAAGGAGTTGTCAGCAACAGGAGGGGCCCAGCTGAGTCGAAGCCTACCGGGGCCGGGGTTATCCGAAAGGAAACTTGAGCCCCGGTATAAAGGCTAGAAGGAACGGCGTGGGGTTTTTAGTCAGTAAGAGTCTGACACTATCTCCTGCTCCACCCAAGAGTGGGTTTTGTCATAAGATGATTTTCCACATCGACAAAAAAAAAACCTTATACCAGACCAGACCTTAGACAGACTACCAAGTTTTCGTTTGAGTGTGAGGAAGTAACAAACTAAAAAAAAAAAAAAAAAAGACATTTATTTGCGTAGGTACTTACACAGCCAACAACACTGAAGACAACAATTCGAAATCACAAACGGCTTCACTAGCTAAATCATATTGTTAGCTCACACAGAACTGATTCACCCTGTTCCCCGTACTAGTATAAACTGTATTACGGTGAAACAGTATTCATCGGCCACTGATACACACTCACGACAAACTTTCACCTTTATAATATTTGTGTGTTGTAGTTCTATGTCTAGGTCTAGTAGATGTCTACTCTTCCTTTCTAAAACCATCACCAAAGCATAACGGTATAGCAAAAAGGTTCCTTTATGAATACTAGTCTTGTATTGAAAATCGATATCAATATAATCTAACTCATGTTTATTTCATGTTTCATCATCGTCTGCGTAGTGATTCGAATTGGATATCTATCTATTGTTTAAAACATTTCCACAATTCTACAAAATATTCATTAAGTATGTAAAGTTTGTTAGGTGTCAGTTTTTTATTTTCGTGTGAAGCACATTGTATTCATATTAAGTAGTTATTATTTATGTGTTGATAGTCCTTGTACATCAGTTTTCAACAAAATATTTGCAGATTTTATTCGTTTTTTCTAAATTATATTACGCGTATTTCTAACTAATGTTATGAATCTATAAGAAGGTAGGTGTTTAGGTATTGCAAGGCAACAATCAGTGTTTCTATAATATGAGGTGTTTACATCCTTACAAGCTTCCAGCCAGCCGCTTCGCCCGCGTAAATTTAGGTTCTCCATACAAATCTTGGACCCCCGTTTCATCTCTTTAGGGGCGAATTTTGGGAAGTCCTTTCTTAGTGCTCGCCTACGTCATAAATGGAAGCCTTGTGCAAAATGTTCCTAGTCCCAATAGTTTCAGCTGTGCGTTGATATGTCAGTCAGTCAGTTTCTCATTTTATACATATTTAAACAGGGTTATTTGTGAAACACTAGCAACCTTTTCGGACTATGTTAAGAACATCATAAACAACAACTTTTATTCTATGACTTTTAAAAATTTATCATTTTTTAGTTCATCAGATTTTCATACAAATACTTATGTTTTACAAATAACCCTGTATTTATATAGATATATAGGTACTGGTAATATCGTAGTTGTGTAAACTGATAAAATTAATAATAATCAGATATGGGATTAGTAATCACCGATATGGTGATTACTAATATACTAAATCGTATCCAATATCTTTTCCATACAATTAAAACAATAGTGATTTGTTATAGTTGCTATTATATCATTCGTTTCATTCATTATGATAACAATAATACCAAGTTATATGGGAAACAAACGGCTCTTTATTTTTATAAAAAACAAATACTTATCAATCATACAGCTATATAGTTCGATAAGATTACAAGGTTACATTCGATTCACGTCAACTATACAAAATACTGCTTATTTTAAAACTAAAGATAATACAACTTGGACGTTATTAGTTTCACCTAAGAGTTCACAAATCACAGCGCACTGAAATAAAATTGGACTACTTTGACGCCCATATAAATAGAGATGACGAAAGGAATACCGAAGGCGATGGCACGCGCCGGCTGCGGCAGGGGCTTGACGGCGTACACGACCGTGTGCAGGATGCGGCCGGCGGCGACCGCGCGGAACAGGTTGGTGGCCAGCGCCGCCGACGGGCCCGTCGTCACGTACAGCGCGCCCAGCACCCAAAACACTGGGATGTTCTCCAGGTCGTTGAGGTGCGCGCGCCGCACACGCTCCACATCTGGATCGTCTAACTTCACTTTTCCCCCCCTCGCGGCGTCCTCGGGGTTCGCAAACACCTTCTTTAAATACCGCTGTCTGGCTGTCAGCAGAGACATGCCCAGGACTTTGAGTCCCAGAATACCGGAGTAAAACAAGTACGACTGTACAGCCGGGTTATCTAACGAAATGGACGCCATGTTGTGAATATTAGCACTGTCGTGTTGTTATCGAGTCGGAACTCGGCGGCGGAGTGGCGCGGAGCGACGAGCGCGAACAGTAACAGTGTCGGAGTCGCGCTGTCACGATGATGCGCCGGTTCGCTGCTTGTTATCTCATAAAGTTAGATAATAAACTGGCTACGGTACTTTGATACGCAAGGCCTGTGTTGAACGATCTGCCACTTGAGAACTCGTTATGTT
Organism: Mythimna lalbum; assembly: GCA_949319445.1. Classification (NCBI taxonomy): domain Eukaryota; kingdom Metazoa; phylum Arthropoda; class Insecta; order Lepidoptera; family Noctuidae; genus Mythimna; species Mythimna lalbum. The sequence continues at coordinate 13,073,848 of OX439346.1, read as the reverse complement.
ACTAACTAAGTAAAACCTGTAGTTTTACATTTTTCCTTTCATACACCGGACACGGTCAGGCTTTTTAGTGGCGTGTCCGGCCAAATCAGGCGAAGTGAGGCCCGCCTGTCCGTCCGGCATTTGTTAGGCTTTTAACCATTTTATTTAGAATTGTCATTTGAGTTCTACCTTATGAATTTTATTGTTATTAAATCTTTAAAAAGTCATGTTAGACTTAAATAAAAAGTCGGCCTTTTTGGCTATATAGGATAGTCCGTCCAGCTTTTAACTTTCAAGACCTGGCAATCCTACACAATTGCACATACCTAGGTATAAACCGGTGAAGTGTAAAGCATTTAATTGTTTACTACTTATATTATGCAATCCTACACATACATATACTGCCGTCATAATGAAAAAAGGCACAACTAACATTTTATAAATATGGAGAAAATCGACTTTAACCCTAGAAAGATAACCTACGCCTCAGAGGCGCCCGCGTTGGTTTGACATCGCTGTTTCTTTCTAATGAGCGCGCGTATCGACCTGTCCTTCTAATTTAGCTCAATGGATGGTGCACAGCATCGCAGGACGGCCGTTTTTACGCGGTAAGTACGATAGTTTTGCAGTTATGACTAAGTTTTGCGCTCCAAAGGCGCATGGTTATCTTTTGTGTGACATTTAGTGAAAGTAAGGATTTGTTTATTCTTTTATAAAATGTTTATAATATCTGTTTATTTCTCTTTTTTTGCATGTAATCTTCTCGCCTTCATTATGACGAGCCGGAGAACACTAACTGATGATGTAATATCTAGGTTGATCGCTGGAGAGGAAGAAAACGAGCATGAACGAGAACAAGAAACTGACAGTGAGATAAAAGATCATTTGAATGACGATGACATACAGAATGGTTTCGAAGACGAGTTTATCGATGATGAGGTGCCACAACAATTAAATTTTACACAAAATGAAGATAATGTAAGTCCGCCTGTATCTTCAGAGCCCACTGGAACTTCAGAATCATCCTGGCGTGACCACCACATAATTGTTCCTGATCGTTATGTTATATATTGTCACAACATTCTTGCGAAAAATGAAAAGCCTCTAAAGGAAGGAAAGAAAGGAATTATATGAAAAGTTAAGCACATCAGAATCGTGGATGAAGGAAAGACTGGAAGGTCCTATTTTGCCAAAGCATGTGCGAGATAATATCGCAAATATTCTTCCGAAACCGGTTGTGCAGAACGATACAGATAATGAAAAAGTAACCCCAGCCAAGAAAAGACGATACTCCACCTTATGCACTAATAAAAAAAAAGAATATCTAAGATTACTTGCGCCAAACGCCAGACAACAGTTTGCGGCGAAAATAAAAATCATGTTTGTTTTGAATGCCTATCAAACCAAATTTGATCGAAATAATTATAGTTTTGACTATATTTTTATCTGAATTAATTATTTAGAAAGAAACAATATAATTAGTTTTATGAAAAAAGATATTAATTTTTGTTACTACGTTCCTATAAACAGAAGAAAGCAAATTTTGTTGATTTTTTCAAGAGGTTTTTTGATTTAAGTTTAATGATTAAAATACATAAAATATTTAACTAAAAAAATTTTTTTATTATTAGTTCATTAAACACATTATTAAAAAAATTAATTAAAAATATAATAAATAGGTATTTCAAAAAAAAATAGCAATAATATATCGTGCGCCTCAGAAGCGCATGGTTATCTTTTGTGGCCGTCAAAATATGGTTATCTTTCTAGGGTTAAAGTTTTTATTGGTTTTTGGCGAAAAATATTGACTTACACATTATTTTTCGAAAATAGATGAATTAAAATAAATTCATTATCACGATTCTTATACAACTAATGAAATTTAAGTTATTATTTTACTACTATTTATTAAATAATCAACATTTTCCCTTTCAAAGTAACAAAAAAAAATTTAACTAAAGTTATTAATATTACGAATAAAGGGCGTAACTAACCAATTGCGACTTTTCATTCTGACATTTTCGGAAAAAAATATGAAATATTACAATGAAAAGGCATATTTATTAAAATGTGCCTTTTCATTTTAATAATTATACAAAAAGAAACAGGTAATAAAACAATTAGGAAATAATTATATTTTTTTTTTTATTTTAAAAAGGTAACAAAAATTATCGTCATACAACTTTAAAAAATTTACATTAGTTAACTGAAATTACCAGTCTTCAAGAAACTTTTTTGGTTTTTTTTAAGTTACAGTCAGGTTATTAAATCAACTTCTAAAAGTCTTATAAAAATGTTTGTTAAAAATGGCACTTTTAAGGTTATCACAATTACAATCATTCTGGCCATGCCCTACAAACAACATTAAAATTATCAAAATAGGAATAAACACAAACTAATTCAAAAATTAAAGGAAAAACCTTCATCAAGGAACTTAGGTACCTATTAGTTTCTTTTTTTTTTATAAAAAAAGGATATTTAATCACCTACTAGTAGAAGTTTTATAATAATGTTTTAACATTTTTAAGGTTATAATAATAATAATAATAATATATTCCACAACTATCACACAACGCCGTCTAGTCCCAAGCTAAGCAGAACTTGTGTTATGGGTACTAGACAACTGATAAACACTTATATATTTCTAAATACATACATATTATAGATAAATTACACCCAGACACAGAACAAATGATTATGCTCATCACACAAACATTTGTTCTGGGTGGGAATCGAACCCACGACCTCCGGCATAGCAGTCAGGGTCACTAACCACTAGACCAACAGGCCCTTATAGGTTATCACCTTTTTGAACAATTCTAGCCATGTCCTTTGAACAACATTAAAATTATCAAAATAAGAATAAACAAAAAAAAAAACTATTTGTTACATTATTATGTTAAGTAAGTAGGTAAGTTATCATAATCATCAAGGCACCTTTCCTCACCCCTAATCGTAAATAATTTAAAGAAAAGGCACAACTGGTTATTTGTGCCTTTTATACGTAAATTAATTGAGCCATGCATGGATCATTAATTAAGTATTTGTGCCCTACAACTGGCATTTGAGCCTTTTCTTTATGTTATGTTGTAAGTGTGCCTTTTCAAAGTAGTTTTTAGTAAAAATCTGTATGAAGTAATAGTCACATCTACGTATTTATGCCTTTTCAATATAATGGTAAATAAATGTGCCTTTTCATTCTATAAAACATGAATATTAGTCTCATTTGTGCCTTTTGAGGCTACTGTATCTCCGAATTCCTTGAAGATAAAATTCTATAAAAAATTGGGTAGATGTGCCTTTTTTTTCTGATTCTAAATATGTATATAACTCAATTTTGTCAAAAATGTTAGTTGTGCCCTTTTTTCTTACGACGGCAGTATAGACCAGTGAAATGCTAAGCATTTAATTGTTTTCTATATTATAAGTAAATACTATAAAATACCTTCCATCAAACGATCGTTTCGAAGACTTTAGTGACTTTTCATAGAGCTTAGTAGCTAGACGTTCAAAGTAAGATTGTTTTTATCTTGTTTCAGTGTGAGTAAGAGACAGAGCTATACAGGTTGTCTAGCGTCATCTCTTTCTTACCCAGACTGAAATAAGATTAAAACAATCTTACTTTTAACGTCATGGTAACACCGTAGGTCTGTTAATGCAGCGTGTACCTATGCAGTAACTTCGTCGATTGGATGCTCTTTTTTGTTGACCACAGATATATCATCATCAGATCAGAACAGATCGTAATTGTATCCAGCTGATTGTATACCTAATGTACTGTCTAGAAATGCAAGCATTCAAAACATCTTTTGTTGTGGCTCGATGTCCACGCACATATATATTTCGTTTCGGTTTTGTTGGTTTTGTGTAATGGTCGTTGGTTTTTAAGATTATAATGTATCAAAATACATATCGTCGTTTAAGTTCTATCACCACGTAAGTAATTTTTAGGAACTTTTCAGGAGAGACGAAAAACCGACTACTTTGATATAGACAAGACTTAAGTTATATTTTGTACTTTGAGTATACTTCAAAATATTTTTTTCAACAATAAAAGCTAGCTTTTACTACAAATCTAGTATTTATTTCAATATCATGACTTACGAAAATCATGCACGTTTTCCATAAGACCGGTCTGATTGGTGGCTTCCGTGCTGTTACTTTCCGTGATTTGAAAGGTTCTTATTGGTCGTATCTTGATTTTGAGTGGCCGAAACGACGCGTCTTTCGATTCTCTAGCGAATGACATTAAAATGTCAAAACCGCCAAAAAATTAGTTACGTGGTGATAGAACTTAAACGACGAAGGTGTAAGAGTTATTTTGAATTCTTCGATATCAACACAGTTTGAGAAAGGCCAAAGGCTATCAGTTTAACAGTTACTTTTAGGTAGCAGATAACATCTATTTGTATGTTCGTGATTTTGTGAATAGATGAAATGGCTTTTCTTAGTTAATCTGAGTTTCTGCAGATACCAAGAGCTATGTTGGTTGATTCGTAAAATCAGTTTTCATGACTTCATTTGAGATTATATGAAGGTTTCAAAGTTGAGATTAAAATGCAACACTAAAATAACAATGCATGATAGGAAAATAAAACACATATTTTATAACATCACCGTAAAAAAAAAATGTAATAAAATAAAGTGACTAAACCATAATAATAACTTGTAATCCAGTCTTATGTTTTCTTTACAAGGCAGTAATGTAATACAACACAACTTGAGCGCCCATGTAGAAAGAGATGATAGCGGGGATGCCGAAGGCGATGCCGCGGGCTGGTTGCGGAAGGGGCACCACGGCGTACACGATGGTGTGGATGACCCTGCCCAGTGTGTAGACGCGGAACAGCAGCGTGGCCCAGGCGACCGCAGGGTTCGTCGTCACGTACAGAGCAGCCAGCACCCAGAACGCCGGAATATTCTCCAAGTCGTTGAGATGCGCGCGCCTTATTCTCTCAATCACGGGGTCATCGTACTTCACTTTGCCTCCTTTCATCGACTTCGCATCCTCCGGGTTGGCGAACACGCCGCGGGCAACTCGCGTTAGGCCCGTCATCGGCGACAGAGCTAACAGTTTCAGGGCTAATATCGCAGTATACACTATGTAGGACTGCACCAGCGGGTTGTTTAATGTTAACGCGGCCATTTTGAACAAAAAATTGTATCACGCGTAGAGTGGACAGTGAATGCACACGCACGATAGGGTCCACGCCGCACGAATGATAAACAAGTACCGGTCGTCGGTCGATGTCAAGCTGACCGAGCTCACAACAACTTCGCGTCGGTATTATGGTGCGTATCGCTAACGACCACATACGTCCGCGCGGTATACAGTGCGCTTGAGTTGGTTACCTGACGCAAGACGATGAGAACTAAAAGGTTAATGTATAATGCGCGTGAACTATTTGACTTACACTGCGTTTTCTTAATCTTTCCAAGTTCAAAGATCGTTGTCAGCTACTAGGTACTTAACATTAAATTCACCTTAGGTGGTGGATTTACATTTTTTTTTTTTTGAGAAATTATATAATTTTTTTAATGAGTTTTTTTACGAGCACTGGTCAGTTTTAGTGACCCACCCCAGATATGTAGGGTGGCATTCATCTATGATACCTGATGACTTTTGTTAAGTGGGTGAGGACGCTGTGGCTGTGGCCAATTTTAGCTTCTAGGCAGCCTTTGCGGTTCCGTACAGTTGGGGGACCTTGCTTCTTATGAAATCTAAAGATTCGAGGTCAACAACAACCCTTAATTAACAACCTGGCTGTAGTGCTGGGTTACAAAAATACACACTCTGATATCTGTCTTACCCAGATAATTCTGTTCACGAGGTACAGTACATCTGCTGACAGATAAACAGACGCACAACAGGGACTTAGTAATAGGGTCCCCAAAGGTTACCTTTTGGGTCATCGTCATTTATAATTTTAATCAAAAGTGGTTACTGTTGGTGATAGGCCCTCCCAAGTATGACCTCAACAATCAGTCCTGCGCTTCACGCATTTATCTGATTGCCGTGATCCTCACCATTTCATTAATCAGTCTTGTGTGCCGAGTCTTCCGTTACATGGTTGCCACTTCTTCTGAAGTTTTCCTTCTTATCAGTCCCATCGACCATTTACGAGTAATTTGCAAAAATTATGCCCTGTCTAATAAGCGTTTGTTTAATATAGTAGCTGTCTTCTTCTTCTTCAAGATGTTAAAGGTTTATTATATATACATATATGGGATATTTATGTCTTAACCTTTCGTATGCCGTAATTAGAGACACAATGAAAAAGCTATTGTGTGCCGCGTATATCTGCGCTCTGGCATACAATGGTTAATGGTTGAATTTACCCAAAAATCACTTCCTAGTGCTCGACTACGTTATAAAAGGAAGCCTTGTGCGAAATTTCATACATTACAACTGACTGATATATCAACGCACAGCTGAAACTACTGGGGTTTCAGCTGTGCGTTGATATGCCAGTCAGTTTCTCTTTAGATGATGGTACTGTAATTCCTATTAAATAATGTTTTTTTAATAGTTTTAAATTTTCTATCTCGTTTATTATGTGGAACTGTTACACATTCACTTTTATTAACTTTGCTGTTTCATTTTCTTATATCTCTGGCTTAGTAAGGACTCAATTAACAGTTATTATAACTATAGATATTATATTTTATTTTTATTTGTTTTAATAAATACAGTGACAGACTACAAAATGGGCCAATCAGCGTAGTAAAGATAACCTGTTAGTCTACATTTAATTCTAGAACATTTAAATGTTTACCATCTTTACTGTTCACGGTAGTAAGTCATCATCTTCCTGCCCTTGTCCCATTTCACCTGGGGTCGGCGCAACACGTTTTTTTTTCATTCTGTCTTGTCCCTCGTCAAGCTTTCACTAATTCCCTTTTCTATCTTATCACTTCTCACACAATCCATCCATCTTTTCTTTGGCCTCCCTCTCCCTCTCCATCCATCCACATGTAAACTCTTTTAGCAACGTGCGTTTCATCACTCCTCTTCACAAGACTATACCAAGACAAACGATTCCCTTTCAACTTTTCAGTCACTGGTGCCACTTTCAAACTTCCCCTATTATTCTAATTTCTCACTGTATCTATTCTTGTCACACCACCTATTTCTCATCTCCGTTACGTGCAATCTTTTTTCATCATGGTAGTAAGTAAACATTTTAAATCATTTATGGAGTCTTTTAAAATGTAATAAAGTTTTTATTAAGCATTTTTTATTTGGATGGTTTCATTACTCGCTATAAAGATATGAAGTCGTTGTTACACCTTTGATTGTCCAAACGAAGAATCCAATGAACTATTAAAATGTTAGAATAGCGTGTTTAAACATCATATTCCTTTGGCTGCAGGAAATTAAAACGATAAGATTTTTAATAAAAAAACATCACAAGAATGTTTACTTGTGGGCAAATCGGTGCTGTTTATCTATATAGGTAGGTATATTCCATGACGACGGCATGTTTTTGCCTCAGTATATTTACTTATATAAATTACTAGTACTCTGCCAGCGTCTTCGATCGCGAGATTTTCATAAAAATATTTAATAGATACCCTATAACCATTTTTAAGGGTAGTTTTGAAGAACTAATAATGGCAGTCTATTCATTTTGATAAGGATTTTTGGCAAGTTTCAAGTATTATTTACAATTTTTAAAACCCTCTAAATTTTAATAATCTATATTTTTTTATGCACCTGCCATGTTTTCTCTTCACCACCCTTGGTTGACTGGTAGAGAATGCCTAAGGCATTAAGTCCGCCTTTGTACATTTGTGTTGCATGAAGTTCTAATAAATAAGTAAATAAATACATTTTTAATGACAACATTTGTTAGATAGATATCCTTATTTTCAAGTATGTCGGTTATACGCATAATAGTAATAGTATTTATTATCACCCCTTTAAAGGTTGAGATACCAAAAACACCCCTTGTTAGTGCTCACCTATGTCATAAAAGAAAATCTTGGGCCGTGTGGCTACTCCCAGTTTCGGCTGTGCGTTGATATGTCAGTCAGTCAGTTTCAATTTTGATTTACTTATATATAGATAAATATAATCACTAGATATCGATGGTATTAGATTATAAACTGATTTATTGTTTCACTCTATTTTTGGACGATTCATAATTATAGGTATTAATTGATCCAGTGTGATCGATAGTTAGTAATAATGTCTACTGATTTCTAGGCACAGTGAGTCTTAAAAAGACTTCGGTTAAAGTCCTTACCTTAGGTATCGCTGAAGGTATGTACTTGTAGTTATTGTATTAGGTAATTGGAGGAGTAGACAACTATTACGATTGAACAACTCATAACACATAATTGTGTCATGATGATCAATCGAATCATTACGTTCATCAATAGATCCCATTGGCAGCATTGACACATACCGACTTACCTACTACCTACTCAAAGCGTAAAATGATGTGATCTATAGTAAAATGTCAAAGTGCGTAATAGTCCAATCGCACAACATCAAAAGGTCCATGATAATATGCCTAAATAAGCGGCTAGATAGAGAATTATTTGGTTAAGTCAGAAATGTAAAAATGGCGAGTCGGACTCACTACTGAGGATTCCGTACAAACTTACCTACTTACCGTAAATAGTTTAATTCCCGAATCGTGTTTCAAAAAATATTCCGAATCGCAAAGTGCCGTAAAGTAACTAATACAATTCTCAGACATAGATTGTGTTGAGACCTTGCATCTTGCCAAATTTCAGGATTCTAGATCAACGAGAAGGTTTTGATTTTCTAGAAAGTGTCAAAATATGCACCTGAATAGAGCATAAACGGCCTTACCTTAGTTTGATTTTATCTCTGCTCATTTTTTATTTTTTTGGTGTATAATAAAGCATTCATCTATCTATCTATATATATATCTTGAGTGGCAGACTTGAATATTTTATTTGATATAAATTTCAGCGTCAAACCTCCACACGTTTCTGAGAAAAGGGTCTTGACAGACGGACAACAAAATTGCATGGGTTTCGTTTTTGCCGAATTAGGTACGTATCCCTAAAAAGTATAGAAGTTATAAATTTTTGGAATATTATCTTAAATCAATATGAAATAAGCTGTGCGTCTAAGTAGGTACCCTCAAATAAACCCTTCAAATGCGAATGTTCTTCACATTTTCTCTTATTTAGGTATGTTGGTAGATTGACCTTACACTGTTACCACGGGCGTAGCTACCGCTGAACGCTGCATCAGTCTTATCATAGGTACAGAGCCCCCAAGCTGCAAGGGCCCCGTGTAAAAATTCTTAACATGTCATCTACAACCTTCAATTCCCTTAATGATAAGAGGTGCGTAATTAATAAAAAAAATACTACAATAGATCTTAAGGATATTGTTATTAACACTCATATAGATCTCAGTCCGAAATAAATGAATCATCATCATCTTCCTGCCCTTGTCCCGTGTTATTTGGGGTCGGCGCAACACGTTTTTTTCTTCCATTCTGTCTTGTCACTCGTCACGCTATCACTAACTCTCTTTTCTTTCATATCACTTCTCACACAATCCATCCATCTTTTCTTTGGCTCCCCTCTCCCCCTCCATCCATCCGCATATAAACTCATAACTTTTTTAGCAACATGCGTTTTGTCTTTCCTTTTCACACGACCATACCGAGACAAACGATTCACTTTTAACTTTTCAGTCACTGGCGCCACTTCCCCAATATATATATTCATTTCTCACTTTACCATTCTCGTTACACCACACATCCATCTTAACATTCTCATCACCGCTACGTGCAATCTTTTTTCATCCGTCTTTTTCATAGCCCAACATTCTGATCCATACAGTATGACAGGCCTTATCACTGACTTGTAGATTTTACCGTTCAACTTGAGGGGCATCCGTGGGTCACAAGTGGTTCAGTCTCGGTTTTAAATAATGACAGTTAGTCTGGTCATCTATGTCGTGGCCTATCGTGATTCCGTCTCATATCTCTGTGCCAATAGGGCCTATTGTGTAAAAAATCTCAATAACTTTTGATATGGGCCCCCCCTTTGGGACCAGCTACGCTACTAACTGATACCTACCTACTTGTCGAATCACCCTCGTGCATACAAGTCGTCTGCGGCCAACATCGCTCTGTTTGGTCTGACAATGAGCCTCGGTTCTATTTGCACAGTTACTGTGCAGTGAACACGATCTCGACCGAGGTCAGTGTTATTCACAAGTGCCTGCCAGGTATCTTATAGCAATGCGACGACGGCACGCGATCGGGACATGTGATAAAATCGTAATGTTGTCTACACGAAATGTTACAAAAATAGTGGTAATGTTTTAAAGATAAACTTAGATCCACTAGATAACGACATTGTTTTCGGTTGCTTTATAAATTGGGATTTTTCAGTTTTTTTTTTTTAAATTTCTTAGTCATTTTGTTTCAGGGTTTTAAATTTTTGAGCAGTTGTATTTCGGTTTTTGGGCAGTCTGTTTTTTTAACCTTTTTTTTTGTGATAATGTTAATTGTCACGCAAAACACCGCTGGTAATAAGGTCATCGTGAAACACAATAATAATTATTGTGTTATCTGGACACGATAATATTATAGCCCTATAAAATTCATGCTCGTTTGAAAATATAATACAAAAAAACAGTGTTGTGATTCTATTGATCATATATTTTCTTTTCCAAGCTCCGAGTTCCTGGTAATATTTCATTTCCATTGACTAGGGTTGTGTGCCTGTCCGGTTTCGAAGCGAACTCATCAATTCATTTGTTTTTTCGAGGAAAAAAAAAACTCTGTCTTTCTGATAAATAACTAAACAATAGTCATGCTTAAATATTTTACTCTCGATCCCAACAGTGAATAAATTAGTATTTTAATAAGTCATTGGCACGATAGCTTTCTTTCCGAGTAAAAAAAGTTGGTATAGAGAAATCTTAACCTATATTATGAATCGTTCCAATTTCTTATGTCGCACTTTTATTATACTCATATCTCTTAGCGCTTCCCCTAATTTGATTTGTGGCCCCATTACGTACTTGACATGTTTTGTATCCTTTTATTTTATTAAGAAGAAATCGGGTCATTCCCCTACCTACTTTAATTCAATTTGAGTAATTTGCTGTGGGGTCTACTGAATGGAGTAATCGTATCACATAAATCATACCAACGACAAGACAGATGCATGAGAAGCGCCTGGTATAATAATATAGCAACACTTAAATCACGTGAAATTAAAAACAAAATGAATACAAATATTAAAAAAACAAACAGAAGATTAATTATTTTCGCTAGATTTTTAGTTTTTTATCTGGAATAACTAGAATTATTGAGTACAAAAGAAACGCCCCCGGGTGGGCTCGAACCACCAACCTTTCGGTTAACAGCCGAACGCGCTAGCCAATTGCGCCACGGAGGCTTGTGAGCACTAGCGCGAAATTACATAACACTATTGTCTTATATATATATGTAACAAAATTACATACCTAACACACTATGAACCATGAACTAATCAAATAGGTATTTGTTTCTTAGTTTTATGATTAAACACGTAGAGAAAAGCTATTGTTAACAACAATTGCATTATGGTATGTGTGCAATAAAATTACCTTCACGTGTCACAGTTTTAAAACTCATTTATTATTTTTATTATTTTGAATATAAGGGGCTATGCATCTCCCGTAGTGTAGAGGATGTAGTCACTGCGACCTAAAAGATCCATTGTGACTCGCTACCTTGTTAGAGTAACTCTTTTAGCCTGGAGGCTTCCAGGAAGTCTAGAATACTCGTAGCTTTAAGAGTTTCAATCTCCTCCGGGCGAATAATTTGTCGGCCCAGATGGATACTCCGTTTGTGGATAAGGGGCCCGCATTCACACAAAAGGTGCTTAGGCGTCTCCCTCTCCTCTCAACTCATTTATTAACATTAAACTTGTAAAGATAAATAAATACAAACCTACAGGAACGTTTATTTCGTTAATTTATTTTCGTCGCAAAAACAAATTAAATCGCCTACGCACCTCGTGTTTCATTCATCTTCCGAGATGACACAGAAATTAGTCAAATTACGAACATACCGACCGACAGAGAATTTGATTGTTTAAATTCTTTCCTCCTGTTGTCACGTATCTACTAAAGTTGTCAAAAAATAAAAGGCCCGTTTTAATATTTGTATTTTGACTACCTCTTGTCCAGTGTAATGTATAACATTATACATAACAACACAAACAACAATGTGTAACCACTCATCATCATCGTCTTCCTGCCCTTGTCCCGTGTTATTTGGGGTCGGCGCAACATGTTTTTTTCTTCCATTCCTTTCCAGTAGTGTAGCTACTATAAACTAACATAGCTAAAATAGCTGCTACTTCATTATTTCTTTCAGTTTCGTTCCAAGTTACATTATCCAAGTTTTTCTCAAATGTCAAAACGGGCTTTTTATTTTTTAACCCTTCAGATACCGTCAATTAGAAACACAATAGTAAGACAATAGATGCGCGGCCACCGGTGGTCGCTTGGGGATTCATGAATTAATGAGTTTACGTATTTGTTCCAGCATACATTATGTAACCTCTAAAAAGGTGAGAGTCGGTCTGTTTGCTTAGGGCACGATGATTATCTCTTACATACATGTTTGTACCTATATATAATTCTTCTGTACGCAGGTATATTTGTCACCTGACTCCTCCTAAACAGCTTGACTGATTTAGATTAATTTTTGTGTGTTAACATTTGTGTGACCCGAAAAGGGTCACACAAATGTTCTGATCAGTAGTCAATGTGCAGCACCACTAGGTCTTCCATAATATAAAAGGAGAAACTGACTGACTGATATATCAATTCACAGCCGGAATTAATGGGACTAGGAACATTAAAAACGTACACAAGGCTTCCTTTTATGATGTAGGCGAACACTAAGAAAGGTTTTTTGGAAGCAGTTTGAACTTCCAAAAAACCTTTCTTAGTGAAAAGGAAAAATTTCATTTGTATGCAAAATCTCATTCCGTGTATCAATATACTTGAAAGTTAGTACAAATGGTAAATAATACCTAAAGGTTGTCATTATTTGTTGTTTTCTATCAACTATCACCAATAGAACATTTTGGAGGTTTAGAGATTGTTTGAAAGATTCTTATTTAATGAAATAAACTTGAAACTTTGCACAAATTCAAATCAAAATAAATAACAAAGTCTATCATTATTACTTTTTCAAAACTACCCTCAAAATACAATATTTTATGAAAACTGCTGAAGTTGTTAAAAAGTCCCGTTTATACTTTTGATGTCTTTATTATATTACATTATGTAATTACATAACACTACTATACACTTAACATTACTATACAATAACATTACTAAACACTTTATATAATTAATTATTAATTTATGGTTTGTTTCAGTTTCGTTTCAAGTTACATTCTAGGGTCTTTCTCAAATGTCAAAACGGGTCTTTTATTTTTTAACTGGTCAGAATCTGTCTACCTGTTTTTTTTACGTGGGAAATCATCAAATAACTTCGCCCGCTCTGGGTGAGGCGAGAGAGAGAGTGTCAGACTTTTACTGACTAAATCCACAATGTTCCTTCAATTGCTATTTATTGCTAGGACTGTGCTAGCTTCATCGAATAACAATCCTCAACCCTGATTGACGTCATCATTTTACTGTCATCTCATTGAAGAGCGCGTGGAACACAACGTGCCATCGAATTTGGCTTGGTCCTTACCAGCGGGCCGGATGGCGAGATACCCATGGCTCGCCGTCCAGAAACCTGCGTCTACGGTGGCTGGTAGTTGTTCTGTGACTCTTCACGTCGGGGGCGTCTCCAGTGGAGAATTCCACCAGTTACGACCCTTACGCTTCTCCTTTTGCTTCGTTTTACGTTCATATGTCAGTGGCCTTAGTACGATATTCTTAAAGTACTCAATTGCTTTAAAGTAAAAAGCTTTTCTACTGAAACTGTATAAGCGCCATCTGGTGACAAAAACAGAAAACTTTACTTTTTGATGTCAGAGAAGAATTATGTTACCACAAACGCTTACCTTAAAGTAAATGTTTACATTTACGCGAAAGATTACATTAATTAGATGAGGCACGAAACTCGCACGTTGGTAGCGAGTTCTACTCATGAGACCGTTTTGAAGAACACCACCATTTTAATCTCATATCATTTATACACAGGAATGGATGGAGTCACAAGGCATGGAGATATCCAAAGAGGAATCATTGCCTGTGGACGAGTATACCGAGAAAGAGAGATGGAAGAACGTGTTGCCGCCAAAGAGGTCCAGGGTCCAGGATGATCGCCTGCTGCGGTTCCTGCAGTACGACGGGAAGGTTCTCAGGTATGTGAGTGTTTTGGAACCGCTGATTATTGGTTGATTATTTCATAGTTTATGTTAAGCAACGACAAAACCAAAGATTATTCTTTAAATGGAACTACAACTTTGTGCCTTAGCGATTAGGGTTTGGTGTGGTTTGGTGTGATCAGTTTAGCCATGCATGTCAAACTTCTGTGGCTGTTTTCTTCTTCATTTAAAAAAAAAAATTGGTAGTCTCGCGCTTGACCACGGTCTCTCCCTGATGGAAAGGAACGATGTGGTCGACAATAGAGCATTCTTCTAAAAGTAACTTATATTCACTTTTCATTCATTTCTGGTTTGTTGGAAAGAGTTCTAGAGTTGTAACAAGTCGTGTCGTGCTTCTGTGTTCACGTGATAGATATTTAGCCAGTTTGCAAGGCTGACAGCTCGAGTCCAGAGGTGCTGGAAACTATAAGAGAGGGCCCCAGCAAGTTTTTGTCTCTATCGCTGTCTCCTAGCCAAACTTTTGAAGATCACACGGCAATGACAGTGATGTGAGTTTTTCGTAAAAAAAAAATGGCTTTTAATAGACGGGGGGGACTGTAGCGTCACCGGTCTGTCACTGAACCCGCAGACAAAAAATTCTGCGCGCAACTTTCTTACATATCCGAAGACTTAATGTGAGAAATAAATTAGTTGCGGAGACTTAAAGTTACTCGTGTGTAATAGTACGAAAGTATCCTATGTCCGTTATCGCGAAGACGTAACAAACAAACTCACTTTCGCTTTTATAATATTAGTAAGGATGTAGGTACACGCACCTATACATTGAAAAACATACAACATACATTATTACAACATATATTTTAGACGTATTTATGTAGGTTTATGTTGTACACTGGATCCTACCCTCGAATGTGATCGCTGTCTGTCACTCAAAGGTATGCTACATACGAATGTATTATAGTTAAGTTTTTGTGTGTACAATAAAAAAATAAGAATTAGAACATTACATATAAAAATTGTTATAAGCTAGTAAACGGTCTAGCTAGCCTGCTTTATTTATGTCTTTTTTTTTTTTTTGTCGACGGGGAAAATCATCTTTGACGAAACCCGCTCTTGGGTGGAGCGGGAGACAGTGTCAGACTCTTACTGACTAAAAACCCCGCGCCGTTCCTTCTAGCCTTCATACCGGGGCACGAGCTCCCTTTCGGACAACCCTGTCCCCAGTAGGCTTCGACCCAGCTGGGCCCCTCCTGCTGCTGACAACTCCTTGAGGCGCGCGGGAACAGTGCGCGCCGTCGACGTCTTGGACTCGGTCCATTACCGGACGATCGGACAGCGAGCTACCCATGGCTTGCCGTCCGCGAGCCCGCGTCTACGGTGGCCGGAAATCGGGATCGGAATCCCGGCGACGGCGGCGAGGGCGCCGTTGCCTGATGCGGTCGGCGTCCTCCTTTGCAAGCATTACTGCTTCGCAGAAGGAGGCGACCGCCTGCCATTCCTCCTCGCTCCGGACCATGGCCTCGACCAGGGCCCGGCGCGAGAGGTCTCCGCCGCCGATCGCCCCCACGAGGGCACGGCGATGCTCCGCCCAGGCAGGGCACACCTCGACGGTGTGCTCCACCGTGTCCTCCGGGCGTTGCGCACAGTGGCGACACCCGGGCGTCTCTTCCGCTTGAATCCGATGCAGGAACCTCCCGAACTTGCCATGTCCGGTGAGGACCTGCGTCATGCGGAAGGTAAGGACGCCGTGAGGTCTTTCCAGCCACGCCTCAAAGAGGGGACTTACCGCCATAATCGTGGCGTGCCCATTTATTTATGTCTCTTGGATCTATGTGTTGATGTGCAGAAGCCTTTAAGTACCACTGATTCATTAGCATACCATTATTTAATGATTTATCAGTACTTCAAATATTTTATTATATTTAATGCTTAATAGTTACTATTTAAAAATCCCCATCATATAATTTTTTTTAAGCCAAACCAAGCCTTAGCTCATCACGACACCTTTTCACAATTACGTGATAAATTCCAAGAAAGTGTTATAGCCACTGAAATATAAATGTGCTCCCAAGTTACGTACAAAGTGGCAAACCAGATTTAATGAGACCCGCTTACAATGCTAGTCTGTGCTTTACAAAGTGAAAGCTACAAAGAAAATAGCTACAGACTAGAAACGACAACGTGCACTTTTATTTCAATTTTCTTTAATAAAATGCAATGTGCAAAAGAAGCTGCAGTTTATAAGTGTTATCATAGACTGACACTAGTTACCAGTTATGACTAGACAAAGATAGAACAGCAAAAAATGTCATTTCGAAGAAATATTATACTGGTATCTTTTTTTATTTTATTGTGTATAGATTTGCGCTTGACCGCCATCGCCATATCACCTGGGGCCTAAGTCTGCTATTTTTATAAAATCATCATTCCGACATGATCCCATCGTCATTTTGCTAAAAGTTCGTAATCTGCTAATTCATAATGATCGATAATTGATCGGTCAATGGTCACGCAATAGAGTTCTGGTAAAATTACAATATCAAGGTTATTAAAAGCAATAACTGCAAAATGACGTTCTAATTGTAGTTCAATGATCAAAGGAATTGTCAAAATTTTAGCAGATCAGACATTGATTTGTTATTTTGTACGAGATTACCATTCTATACCATTTCTTTCAATGGATTGTCACTGGTTGACCATTGGAAAGTTTATGACTACGCCGACGCCATTATATTAGCAGATTACCAAAACTTGTCAAAATCAATCATTATGAAAACAATGTTATATTATTCTGACACTCTTGTAATAGCAGATTTGAGGCCCTGATGGAAAGCCACGATGCGGTCGACGATGAAACGTGCTTACCTAGAAGAAACCTATTCACTCTCGACTTAAAGATACCTGGGTTATAGCTATCAGGAAACACAGACGCAAGGAATTCCACTCCTTAGCTGCACGCAAACATCTGCACCTTTTTTGTCATGTATAATCATAATGTCATTTCACTTAGGTATAGATTGACAAAATGAGCGACTAGGAAGCGATTGAATACTTCTGATTGATCAGAAAATCCTTACTGCGTCAGACTGTCTGTTCGCGATAAACTCAATAACTACTGAGAACTATTTTCATGCGGGTCTCACTTATAGAGAGAGTGATTTATGAGGAAGGTTAAAGTATATTTAAACCATAACTATTGTAATAGAGAAGGCCAAGTATTTCCGACATTTCTAATACCCGTACGAAACTGGGGCAGATTACTAGTCACATTTCACACTAATATTATAAACGTGAAAATTAGTGAGTGTGAATATGTTCGTTTGTTACTTCTTTACTATCAAACGCCTAAATGGATTTGGATGAAACTTGGTAAATGGGTAGACCATATCCTGAAATAGCACATAAGATGCTTTTTATCCCGGTAGTTTGTTCCCCTGGAACAGTTTTCTACTTACGCGCGGGTGAAGCCGCTGGCAACAACAAATGGAGTTTCTTGCCTGTTCTTTTCCATAGGAAACGACCAATTTGGAACCGTGCACTAGCTTCTGAAGTTTTGTAAGTGCCCATGTAGGCCTATGTGAAATAAAAATATTTTGTTTTTTTTTTAATCACCTAGTAAGTATTGAATAAATATAAATATAACATGTCTTAATAATTTCAGCCGTTGTATGTTCCCCATGGTGTCCCATCTTCCACAAGACGTTTTTTTAGGAAACGATAAAAAAATCAACCTCCTCCTATAATATTAAAAATTTGATTGGACAGTTTGTATGGAGAGGCCGATTTTTTTTCGTTTTCTTAAAAAAAGTCTTGTAGAAGGTTGTTCAGTTTCGTCTACTGAGCAAGCCCGTAAAGTTTTTGGAGGGCTGTCCCTTACACCTTGTATAATAAATCTGTTGAAGTTTTTAGTTGTGAGCGTATCATGTAAAATGAACGAAATCGATACAGATAACACAATGTATAATACATTGAAATTGTGTGTAATTTTATATTAATACTTAGGCTTTGTTTTATCGCAATCTGTTGACTATATCGAAAGATATACTACATTAATTTACTGTTAGGCGGTAGGTACGAAGCTCAGGTTCAGGTAGATATAACTATAAACTTAACATTTGGCACAGTGGCACGGTTGCCAAAGTTGTTGAGCGATTTACTATCATGCTACGGATCGTCGGTTCAATTTCATATTTTGTATGGCCTAAAGATATGTGTTTCGGGTATTGGCGTCTTGTGTTTGTGTGTTTTCCGGTTTGTAAACGCACCTACGGTACAGCAAAAATTGTCTAGGCCGTGTTTTAAAAAAAAGTGCAATACGCTGGATATTTTAATATTCATGTCAGATGGTTCTGAAAAATCTGTGTAAAAGAGAACAACTATAAAGCTAAAAATGTTTTAGATAAGCACACAGTGTGCTTTAATTCCAGGAAAACTAAAAACATATCGTGCCAGCAAAATCGTGGGCAGCTGTGCGCACGGCTTTGCTGGCATGAAACATAATTTGTATAACATTCTACAAATAATTTGTTTGAAGAGAGACTCAAAGCGCAACTATGATATTACGAGTATGTTGGTCAGAGCTCTGTGTATTTGAAATTCACTTCTGTATAACTTCGATGTAAGTGAATTTTCTATCTATACATATGAAATACCACTCACTGATTAATCACGAAATCTCAGAAACTATAACACCTACAAACTTAAAATTTGGCAGGTAGGTCGAGGTTAGAGAACGGATTTTACGAAACTTCGTCCCTAAGGGGTTGGCAGTTTCTATGGAGAAACCCACTTTCATGCGGGCGAAGCCGCTGGCGGAAGCTAGTATATTATATACCTACATGATACGATTCTGAAAACTGTTTATATTGGACATCAAGAGTGCAAGTGTATTTGGGCTGTAAGACGGTTCGAAAGTGTGGAACCCAAGCAGTAACTGAAAGAATATGCTTGAGTTTTAATCAGTAAAAATCTGACACGCCCTCTTACTCTATTCAGAGGGGGAGGAATTGCAATTAATTTGACAAACAAAAATAGACGAAACTTGCGAATAGTCTTGAATCAGTGTCATTTAATCGGACGCACATATTGAATGATTTCAGATGTTTATGAGATAATAGCCAAAGAAGGAAGAAAGGATAACACACTAAAAAAATAGAAGTTTATCAATAGAGGATCCATTGTCCAGCCGTGGGACACGTAATTACATTGAAAAGATAAAATTATTCGATAGCATTTTTTATTATAGTTTATCAATGATTTAGCCTTGTTCAGAATTAAATAGTTACTCATTACACGCTATCCTTTCGTTTCATCTCTCCATTTTCCCTACCCTGAGGAAAAGTAAACAGTGGAAAATTGAAACTTGCCGCTCATACAGACCCTGAAATAGAATAGTATGGAGCTACTGCAAGTATATTAGTTAAGAGGATGTAGGTAATATAGGCTTAGGACACCAGATACCTAGGGAATCTAGATGCCCCATTCCTAAGACCTACTAGAACAGAAACCTCATATAATTTGACTACCTTTAATGCAGTTGCTTGGCTTGTTATCTTCTCCGTAATTGGACAATAGATTTGATCATCGACCGTCTAAGTGCTCACTTTACCAATCGATCAAGCTTGACATAAATTAACTGCGAAGCATTCCATTTTCAGTAAAATGTCGTGCCTTTCCCAAAAATGGCATCCTTACTGTAAAAACTGTTATTGAATTTGTTCCAAATGAGTTTGTAAATGTGATTAGTTTGTGGTTACATCGCCATGTTGCACTGGCCGCAAATACGATCTGTTTGTACGGATACTGACCACAGATTGAATAGAAATAGTATTTCAAAGGAAGGATCAGTTATTCGCAAGCTAATCGCAGTGCCGACAGACTGCTCGGCAAAGAGGCTACGTCCATGTTAATTGCAAGGTTTAATTACGTACTCTCGCCGCTTACTGCTCCGAACGAGGTTCCGGCCTTATTATAATAAATTCCATTGTGATTTTAATGAAGACTTGAATTTTATTACATATTTGTAAGACTCGCAATGATGTAGTCGACGGTGGAGCACGTTTGCCTAGAAAGAGTGAGAGAAGGTACACGCTATTACAGCATTATACACAGACTATCTTCAGTTAATTTAGTTTTGTATAAAATAAACAGTATTTTAGAACTGGTATGACGTAATTGGAACTTTTTTATACCAAATATAGTTTGCGAAACTGATTGCTTTTGAGTCTCTAGCACACAAATCGTAAAATACGAAGAACTGAGGAGTGAGCGTTACCAAACAGATCCTATAAAGTTTTATCTTATCGATCACTCCGCGTCAGAATCTGGTTCTCGTTACTTACGGATTACTTTGTCCTTGGTCTCATCGGTTACGTGACCAGTAGCCATCTGGCTGGCCTACTGCCCAACTACCGTCTTTATTAACATTAATTTAATTCATAAGGGACAAGAGTTAATGAGTACTGAACTAGCCCAAACGAGGTCCGTGTTTTAGATGTACAAACTTAAGAAAACATGAAAAACTTAATGGAGGGCCCGAGTTTGTAAATGAAGGTCTCTATTGAGCCTGGTTAAGTTTGCGTGAACAAAACAGGCTTTTGGCGATGATTGAGTGAGGGCAGGACGAATGTATTCATAGATGTTTTCTTTACATTTTCTTTCGAAAGAGTTACGGCACTCTAGCTCCATCCTAAACGGGGGAAGTTATTAATTATATTCCACCTCAAAAAAAAACCGTGCAAGTATGAAATTTCAATCTGAAATGACATTGACTGGTTTAATGGTTTCTGTGCTAAGTACCTAGTACCTAATACGTGCGTTTTTTTCACCTATTTTCAAAAGTTTAATGTTCACATTTATTATTCTACAGTTTTACTGTTCCTCCCAAGTTATTTATTATGTTTTCCATATTTGAATATTTATTATTCAGAAGTTTATACAAGCATTGCTTTCTGCTCTCACTGGAATAAGGTCATGCTATAAATATTGCGTAAGCATGCGTACGTACATATTTGAAATGATCACGTGGCATGTTGAAAAAAGTACCTACTTACATAGGCAGGCTCTCAAGCCGGTTGCAGAGCAAAAACTAAGCTAGTTTTGTTAAAATTTAGCTTATAAAGTGCAGACCGCTAACCTTACACTATGTGAACAAGTATGTGAAATAATATCGGCTATACGAGCTAAACTGACATAGCTTAGCTCTTAGTCTGCAACCAGCTTTATGTATGTATGTATGTATTTTTAAGAGTGTGTATAAATATCTACGATCCTGCCAATATGTAGCCTATTATCAACTAGCAATCCAACTCCAGTTTTGACATGGGTGTTACAAATCTTTGAAATTCTCAGATTTTCTCTACTATAATATGCAACATTTACGAATTTTCTGTCTATTGGTGAAAAACGCATGAAAATCTCTTTAGTAGTTTTTGAGTTCATCGTGACCAGACACGCAGTGGGAACTTTGTTTTCTAATATGAAAACATAAATATGTATAGATAAGGATAACCATCTGGAGCTAGAGCACTTCTCTAGCTCCAGGGACACTTATTTTCCAATTTCTGTAATTTGCTTTTCATCAATATTCCGTGCAGGCATCATTACGTCGTGAATTACAAGTAAGTTCCGACCGCCTTGCGCCTCACACGCTCTCACTCTCAGCCTTTTATGAGCCATAAACAAGGACCCATATACTCTGCAGATTTTTTATTCTAAGTACGTAATAAATAACACCTTCTTTATAATGAAAATACTTAAAATTAATGTCGCTGCCACTTGTCATTTTATTATCTGGCCTCACATTATTTCCCGCCACAATCCGAGCTCAGGACTCTCGTAATGGGATTGTATTTGAATCTTTTAATGCAGTAATTGCGGTCATAATATAACATTATCGTAAACCGTATTTCTTTTCATATCTCGACGGGAGCAAAGCTTTGGTTTCGGGTAGATAATTGACTGAAATTAACTTTTTCTGTTCGGCTAACTGGCGCGTAATTTAGTTCGTGATACGAAATGGTGCGAACAGAATTAAAGTATGGTACCTGTAAAGTATATAATGTTCATGGAGCAATTTGTAGTCGGTGGTTGTAACATATGGGTGTGAGAAGCCCAGGGGCGGATACACCATGGTGGGCACTGTGAGCTTGTCCACAACTCTAGTCAAAGTCAACACGCTGAATTTACATCAAATGTCTTAATTATTTGAACAGCGGACAAGACAACCTAACAACATAAAGTCAGAGTTTTTTATTTATTGATATAAACAGTGCTTGACTGCGATCCTACCTGATGGTTAGCTGTGATGCAATCTTTGAAGGTGAGGCGCACTAGCTTATTAAGAGCCTATTTATTCAAAAGATTGTTATTAATATATTATACTTTACGCAGAATAAATTTTTGGTTGTGTGTCCCAATAGCCCAATGTACATAACTTCAAACTACATACATATGTTTATGTAATTAGTAAAAATAAAACACAGTCTGTAGTCTTGATTGGCACTGCGCAGATTTTCGTATGACCGTGACCATGACTTTATTGAGGGCTGGATCCGCCCCTGGAGGAGCTCGAGGACTTACAGCCTTATTACTTCCCGGAGTATCACAGTACAGTGAGACTGTGGAGGCTCGTTCACTGCCTGATTTAATTCTTTATTGCTCACAGAAATTGAAATTCTGGCATGTGTCACGCCGCGAGATGTGGAGGGCATATTAACTGCTTTTATATGTATATCTTGTGGTATATTGAATGTTTAAGCGGAGAAGAAGCTTACTTTAATATTCGTCTCCGTTATGATGCGGCTATCAGTTTTAATTTTCTTTTGTTTATAAATTCTTGGGAAATTATTAGAGAACTAGCTTCTGCCAGAGGCTTCGCTCGTGTGAAAATTGATTTCTCCATACAAAGTTTGGACCCTCGTTTCATCCTCTAAGGGGGTGATTTTTGAAAAATACTCTCTTAGTCTACGTCATAATTTAAAACTTCCAAAAGTAAATAAATAATCATTAAATAATCAAAACAATTTGCCTAGATAATATCAGTATTTTCATTAATACAAAAATAAGCATGTCTACTTTTATAATTATGTTTAGTATCTTGAACAATTTTCCTAACCAATGACGTACATGGATTCTTAAATATGATGATTGACAATAAAGCTACATAATGGCGTAACAAGCAAGCGAACTGTATTCTCATTCCTGTCCAATTTGCTTCCAACAAACTCGTTAAGGGGTTGACTTCTCGCTTTAACTTTTCCAAACTCGAGTTAAGGGCGAGTTACGATAAGAAAATTAAATTAGGTACCATTGATAACTTTTGCTTTATAGTGCAATAGAAGATTGACGGTACGACGTGACCAGGCATACTAACGTGCCCCACTAGCAAAACTAGGACACGTATTAAACAAGCTTTTAATGAAAATCACTTGTTCATAGCAAGCTTTTTTTCTCGGTACACCTATATAATTAACACTCGTCAAGACGAATCATACGAACCGAAACTCGATGGGGTTGTATCGTTTAACTACCAAGTTCCTACAGTCACCTTCCGGTTCCATCATCAGATCAGCTCCTTGTCATAATAATTTTGCATTGTCATCTGATTTACACGTGCATGTAAAATTTCAGCTCAATCGGTAACCGGGAAGTGGGTCAAATTTAATTTACAAGATTTGATGACAGACAAACATTGGGACAGGTGAAACTAGATAAAAGCTTGTAAAATAAAATAAAATATTTACATCACCGTCATACTTAGAAACTAACCAGATCGGCTCAAATAAGCACTAAATTTTAAATGCGGCTCCTAAAGTGGGGCACGTTACTGACACATATGTATGGTTTACCCTAAACCGAATAAACTTCATGTAGTCATAACTGATAACATTTTCACTTGCTTGTGTAAATATTACTAGCTTTTACCCGCAACTTTGCCCGCGTACGTAATGTACTATGTCCTATGTCACTCAGAGTAAAACATTTATATTGGTGAACAAATTTTTGCAATCGGACCTTTCAGAGATTACCTTCTACAAACAAAGAAAAAACAAACTTTATCTCTTTTTAAAATATGTGTAGATTATGCATGTACGTATCACGTCACTTACCAAGATAGACAAATCTTACCCTATTATAAGTGCTAACTCCCATTTATCCACTGCTTTACGCTTAGCGGTGAGTCTGTGACGTAACCCAATAGGAAACTTGGAATGGGTAGTTAATGAAAACTTGGACGTATCACTTTTGTGTAAGGATAAGCTCTACTTTGTTAAAGACTTAGATATTGAGGAGCTTATAAATAGCCTGGCCGTAGTTTCGCATTTGTGTCAAGTCTTAGTAGGCGCCGACCACAGCGGCTCCGCTTTCGGCTTTCGGCGCGAGGCCGAGGCGGCAGCGCGTGGCGCGTGGTTGCGCCCCAAACCACCCATCTGTTCCTTGTTTATGGCTCACAACTTTACTGTTACTCAGGCCGAACGTTGCTTTAATCGTTTTATTACTTTTTGTTCTTTATTTCTATGCCAAATAACAAATTCTGCTGAACAGCCGATCTATAACGAGTTAATGTTGTTTTTGAACGAAAAACATTCCTTCTCTTGCAGAAGAAGCATTAAACATAATATATTATGTAGGTTCACCACTAACGTGAAATGTTAGGATTTTAGCCGCGAAACGTCAAAGGAACGTACGAAGCGGGTGAATGAGGATGCATCAGTTCTAATTCTGCAGATGAGTGTGTGTTTCTGGTAAATTTTTCGGCTTCGCCAGCGCTTATTTCTATATTTCGCTGATTAAAACTGGCTGGATGGAGCAATGAAAGGGCCTAAAGGAAACAGCTGGGAATAATGGCGGGACGCAGAAGGCTGGCCGAGTTTTTGACACAACTTAGGAATGGTTTATAGCAAGCGGTGAACAAAATTATTGGGCAAGAATGTCTGATTGTCGTTTCCCGCAATTTGCTGGGACAAAAGTAAAATAAGTAATTTCTTAAAGAATAAGAAATATCTTCCTTTAAACTTTTTTTATAGTCAAGCCTAAATAAAATTAACAATTGCCCAAATCGCTTATCGAGTATAAATACCGTTTCATTGGTTTTGTATTTCTAACTCGATGAGTTTGGGTGAATTTCTATCTCGTTTCGTCCCCTTCTCTCGTTATAATTTGGCTTATTATTGGCTATTTGTTTTTATTTTCTCTGCTCATAATAATAAACACGGGCATCCGGAGTTTTGTTCATAAATCAATGATGTTCCGTAACTAGGACACAAGTGTCAGACTTTCCACTTTTCCACTTTTGTTGCTTGTATCTTTGGGTCCTTCCAGACGAGCCATAATTTATAAGTTCTCATACATGGCCAGTTTAGAAAGTGGACGCTTGAGAATTTTTGTTTTAGACATTTGACTCGAGAAAGAATAGCCTCGGACTTATAACGGGTATTATGTAGGTGGTACAAGGAGTTATGTATCGTAGCAAGTGTTATATTGCTTCTATCGTATCTCACAGGAAATAGCTTGAGAACCTACTATTTATTTTTTATTTAACAATTTATGTACACACAATAATAAAAGAACAGAAGAAGGAAACAGAAGGATACTGTGAAGGTGATGCTTATTTCTAAAGAAATCTCTTCCAGCATACCTGCGAAAGGAAAATTGGAGAAAATAGAGATGTAGAGACTGGGTGTAAAAGTAAAAGGAAAATAAGTACACACAGAAATCATAGCAAACAATAAAATAATATAACATGCAAAAAGACCTATATTTATGCCATCCATGTTGACCACTGTACACTCGGGTTCCCTACTTGTTTTCGAATGTTGATGATTCGATTTTTATTATACCGAACACGGTGTGTCGATAATTCAGTTGTACGATGTTTTATTCCGTCGATGCGTTATTGGTGCGATGTAACGTTTGTGCGAAAAATCCTGTTACCAAAAACCCTACAACGATTGCTCATTTGTTCGGATGTTTGTTCGTCGAATACTCCCCCAAATGTGGACGGATTTTCAAAATTCTTTTTTTGTTCGAAAGTAGATAGCTCTGAGGTGGTCCCATTATCACCAAATTAGGATCTGATGATGGGATCTTGGAGAAATCGAGGGCAACCTTAAAATTTTATAGGCTCACTTATTGATTTTCACATATTTTATGAAGTATCTTGTGTATTTGCGTATGGTCGTCACCATCTCAGGTAGCTGGGCTGATGATGGAAGGTACAACTCCTTAACAGTAAGAAGTTACTCGAACAGGCAAGGACTGTTTTAGTAAATTGTTTTGATGTTTGATAGGGCATTTGCCACATTTGGTCTCATGATCATCAAGTCATGACCTGATGCTGCAGTCAGGATAGTCTGCAGAGTACCTAAGTCCTCGACAACAAACAGCAGATATATCGAGTTTAGGCTCATTGAAAACGGCTGGATGAGTGGATAAACGTACTGCTAATAAAGAACACCGAAGTACATAGAGACCTGATGCTGAAGCCAGGAGCATCAGGAAAAGTACAAACCTTGAAATTACAGCACCGTAGTCGTGTTTGGGCTCATTTTAAACAGGACTAAATTTTAAGTTCATTGCAATGTTGACATAAATCTGGCCTGATGCTACAGCCGGGATTATCAGCATCTAGTTTAATGACTGTTTGAAAGAAGAGGGGGAGAGGATATATCGAACTGATCTGATGATGAAGCCGAAAGGTAAATTAATGTAATCTAACCGTGTTTGGGATTATTAGAACCGTTATGAGATGCGCTCTGACTATAAGGTATTTAAGTTTGACTGAGGGGTACTTTTTAGTGGTGGTACCGTAACTAAAAAGTGTAAAATAAAAAAAACTTTTTACAAAAAAAATATAAACGACTTCAATGATAAAAAACACTGAAAAGTATCAAATAACTTTAATTTTGGAAGTCGGTGTTAAATAACGAAGAGACTAAACTATTAAAGAAACACCGACTTCCAAAATTAAAGTTATTTGATACTTTTCAGTGTTTTTTATCATTGAAGTCGGTTATATTTTTTTTGTAAAAATTTTTTTTAATAGTGCTTAAAACTTTTAAATAAGTAGATGTCATATACATACTAATTCATAATAAATATAAATATTTTTACAAAACATGTAACAAAAATATTTAATATCGTAATTTTTATAGCAGACGCGCCTGCCGCAAATAGTTAAGGAAATGTTCAAAAAGATGCAAAAAATTTTTTTTCTGAAAAATAATAGGATTAAGTACTGTAGGTATGCCAATTTATTTTAGGATTTTGTTTTTTAGAATAAAATTTACAGTAGGTAACATAGATAAAACATTTTTTTGTATATATTTTAATTTAAGTTATTTAGGTTTAGATAGATTAGGATTATTTTAATATATTTACTTGATGTAAATAATAAACAAGAATTATACATTTTTTTCAATAAAAGGAATGTATTTCCTTAACGTCTATAATGCAACATAAGATTATTAATTAAATGTCAAGGACAACAGTAGGCGTTTCAAACCGACATACTTTCGAACTAATAAATTACCGAACAAATGAGCAATCGTTGTAGGGTTTTTCGTAACAGGATTTTTCGCACAAACGTTACATCGCACCAATAACGCATCGACGGAATAAAACATCGTACAACTGAATTATCGACACACCGTGTTCGATATAATAAAAATCGAATCATCAACATTCGAAAACAAGTAGGGAACCCGTACACTCACCTCACATTACATCACCGACTTTTCAATCTTATGCCTCATAGGTATAAATTCTTTCACTCCTTACTGTACCTTGTAAAGGAAATTGTGCCCTTTGATAGAATATAAACAGCGTTAAGTTCCCCATTCACATGCACCCTCACTCATTTCCTCCCGGGGTAAGTAGAGGTAATTACTATCAGATTCCGCTTAGAACATGATTGGCAGATAAGGTGAGGGATTATCAGAGGAGCGCCAGCGAAAGAATTACATGAAACTTTTTCTGTATCAAACATAGACTAAACTCCAAGCGAACGCCGGCTTTTGCACTGTCGTTGTCTTTCTATTGTGTTTCTAACTGACAGTATCTGAAGAGTAGTTAAAGATTATTTGATTTCAAAATGTATGCGAATATCTGTGGCTCCACTGAGATCCATAACGTTATAAATGTTGCCATAATGGCGTGGTTATTGTCATCGCTTACAATTCCCTAAAGGATGATAGGCAAAAAGCGACGGTGTCGTACACCTACAGTTAAACGATTACTACATTTTCTCTCACATATATGATGGTGAGTTTATTCTAAGCTATTTACTGAAGATTGTAAACAATGTGCCCTCTAAATAAATAGGCATTGGCAGCTCGCGGCGAGTGTGGGCGGTCGGTCGCCCACGGCTAGCGTTTCTAAGAGCCTGGCATGCTTCGTCTAATGATTCCTCGGCTGAAGACCAGGCTAAAAATATTCTACAAAATCATGAAACCTATTGTGCTTGTTTGTTTATTTTTGGGGAAAAGATTTTTCGTTTTATATCTCTCGTGTTTTGTATCATCATTGTTATGAGAAAGACTTAAAATATCTTGAGGAACTAAGTGTCACTCAAGAGGTATAATTAGACATACTTTCGATGGCGAACATGATACATGATGATACATGTATGGATCTTTACAGTAATGTGAATAACTTATTGGGGTCGATTGGTATAGGAGAGTTGCGTGTGCTACACCGTGCATTACCTACTATCTGCTGCGGTTGCCATGCTACGCGTGCTGCATATGACATGCTACGCATGTTGCACGTGACATGCTACGCATGTTGCATGTGACATGGTACGCATGTTGCACGTGACATGGTACGCGTGCTACACATGACATGCTACGAGTGTTGCACACGAGTCACGACTTACTACGCGCGCTGCACATGATATGCTACGCGTGTTGCACGTGACATGCTACGCGTGCTGCATGTGTCATGCTACATGTACTGCACGTGTCATGCTACACGTGCTGCACATGTCATGGAACGCGTGTTGCACGTGTCATGCTACATGTGCTGCACATGTCATGCTTTTTTTTTTGTCGACGGGGAAAATCATCTTTGACGAAACCCGCTCTTGGGTGGAGCGGGAGACAGTGTCAGACTCTTACCGACTAAAAACCCCGCGCCGTTCCTTCTAGCCTTCATACCGGGGCACGAGCTCCCTTTCGGACAACCCTGTCCCCAGTAGGCTTCGACCCAGCTGGGCCCCTCCTGCTGCTGACAACTCCTTGAGGCGCGCGGGAACAGTGCACGCCGTCGACGTCTTGGACTCGGTCCATTACCGGACGATCGGACAGCGAGCTACCCATGGCTCGCCGTCCGCGAGCCCGCGTCTGCGGTGGCCGGAAATCGGAATCGGAATCCCGGCGACGGCGGCGAGGGCGCCGTTGCCTGATGCGGTCGGCCTCCTCCTTTGCAAGTATTACGCCGTTGCGCACAGTGGCGACGCCCGGGCGTCTCTTCCGCTTGAATCCGATGCAGGAACCTCCCGAACTTGCCATGTCCGGTGAGGACCTGCGTCATGCGGAAGGTAAGGACGCCGTGAGGTCTATCCAGCCACGCCTCAAAGAGGGGACTTACCGCCATAATCATGGCGTGCCCAGCACTGGGATGCGATAGCCGTTGACGCCATTTCACCATGAGATCCCGCCGGAGCTCTGTCCGCCATGCCTTGACATGTTGCGGCAGTGGACTTTCACCCCGGCGTTGCATCTCCACGCGCATGTCGTGCATGTGTGTCCTTGCACTGTTGCCTCCAGATCCCACGGTGGTAGGCCAGCCAGAAGGCTCGCCGCTTCGCGGGAGATCGTGCGGTAACCTCGCACCATCCGTATTGCCATGACCCTCTGGCAGGCGTTCAGTATGGACGCCGGTCGCATTGCCAGCGACGGCGCCCACACCGGCGCCCCGTAGAGGGCCATGGATCGAACGATCCCCGCGTAGAACCTCCGGCAGAAGGCGTCTGGACCCACAAGGTTGGGCAGGAGCCACTTGAGAGCAGCCCCAGCCCGGAGAAGCTTGGGAGCCAGACGTCGGAAATGTTCTACGAAATTCCACCGGCTGTCGAGGACGAGTCCCAGATACTTCATCGTCGACCCGACGCCGATGCGAACTCCTCCTACCGTCAGCTGGGAGTCCGATGGTGGCGCGTTCCGAGGGCCGTGGAAGCACATTGCCTCGGATTTATGCAGCGCCACCTCGAGTCCCAACTCCTGGATCCTACCAACGGCTATCGCAACCCTGCATATGTCATGCTAAGCGTGTTGCACACGACTTGCGACGCAAGTTGCACGTGACATGCTACGGGTGCAGCCGGGTGCAGCACATGACATGCTACGCGTGTTGCACACGAGTCACGACTTTCTACGCGCGCTGCACATGATATGCTACGCGTGTTGCACGTGTCATGCTACACGTACTGCGCATGTCATAATACGCGTGTTGCACACGACTTGCGACGTATGTTGCACGTGACATGCTACGGGTGCAGCATATGACATGCTACGCGTGTTGCACACGAGTCACGACTTACTACGCGCGCTGCACATGATATGCTACGCGTGTTGCACGTGTCATGCTACACGTGTTGCACATATCATGCTACGCGTGTTGCACACGACTTGCGACGCATGTTGCACGTGACATGCTACACGTGTTGCACATGTAATGCTACGCGTGTTGCACACGACTTGCGACGCATGTTGCACGTGACATGCTACGGGTGCAGCACATGACATGCTATGCGTGTCGCACACGACTCACGACTTACTACGCGCGCTGCACATGATATGCTACGCGTGTTGCACGTGTCATGCTACACGTGTTGCACATATCATGCTACGCGTGTTGCACACGACTTGCGACGCATGTTGCACGTGACATGCTACACGTGTTGCACATGTAATGCTACGCGTGTTGCACACGACTTGCGACGCATGTTGCACGTGACATGCTACGGGTGCAGCACATGACATGCTATGCGTGTCGCACGTGACATGCTACGCATGCTGCACGAGTCATGCTACACGTGCTGCAAATGTCATGGAACGCGTGTTGCACGTGACATGCTACGCGTACTGCACATGACATGCTACGCGTGTTGGACACGACTTACTACGCGTGTTGCACACGACATGCTACGCGCGCTGCACATGTCATGCTACGCGCGCTGCACATGACATGCTACGCGCGCTGCACATGACATGCTACGCGTGTTCCACATGAGTCACGACTTACTACGCGCGCTGCACATGATATGCTACGCGTGTTGCACGTGACATGCTACGCGTGCTGCACATTACATGCTATGCGTGTCGCACATGACATGCTACGCTAATTGTTAATTATACTATAATTATTATATTATAATTATTGTTGTTCTTACTTGTCCAATGCTTTATTATTGACATAAACATAGATACACATTTCGATTAGGTAAACCTTCTGCCAAAACTTTGGTAAAAAATAGTGTGATTAGTTGCTATAGTTTTATTTATTTATAGTAATATTACATTTATGTATAAAGAGGTTGTAAGTTTGTATAAAGGGGATAATTTTTGAAACAGATAACCGATTCTCAAAATTCATTTACTATCCAAAGTGCTTTAGGCTACCAATATATTTTCTATTTACAAACGGGCGAAGCCGCTGGCAGAAGCTAGCTAACCTACACTATAACTAAAAAGGATTTCCTTTTACAAACATTTCTCTGGTAATCTTTAGTGAATGAATTTGGATGGATTAAGTTTTTTAGCGTTGAGGTTTGTAAGCAAAATGGTCGCATAAACGGGTTGTTTATGGCATGAATATGTACCACAGACTGCCCATTTGTTTCGCCGTTTACATAGCTGCTTCATGTTTGAACACATCAATCGATATTAATAAATTGTGTTGTGTTGTTGTTCTAGTCAGTACAACAAGCCTGTGGGCGATGCCAAAGCGTTTCTGTACCACTATTTTTATTGATGGGATCTCCTATTAAACTTCTCTGTAGATATATTGACACCTAATGTTCTCGTAGATTAAGTGTCAGTGTATCCACGAGGGTATAGAGCACGAGTAGTGGTGGCCAAGTAGTAATAGCCCCGACTTACGAGTTTTATGTCGCGGGTTCAAACCCAGCCAGGTGCATTATTTTGTGTAAATTATTTCATTAAGTACTACTGCTCACAAAACAGTAAAGGAAAACATGGTGTGGAAACCGGCATGTCCCAGAACCAAAATTTTGAAGACGTGTGACATCCACCAACGGCTCCGGCTCCTTTGAGAGGAGACCTGAGTCCCAACAGCGGGAGCATTATAAGGCCGACTATGCTATGCTATATCCACGGGGAATTTCTCAAAAGAAAACCCGTGGTCCTAAAACGCAAAGGTTTCTTTTTTCAGAAAATCCTGGTTATAACAGCTGTAGTGACCGTAGCATTCGCATAGGACGCCTTTATGAGCTTTTGGTAGCGCACAGTCGACAATACGTCGCGCGTCGGTGGAGATCACTTTAAGTTTTTTTTTTTTGATCGGTAGTTTAAATCTCACCTGTATTTAACCCTTTGTGTTTTAGGACTATGGTAAGTTTAGAACATTCCCGCAGCCATAACAGGCATGCTCCCTAGTGGGCCTAGTGGGTTCCGTCCTTTTGAATACTTAAGTTTAAACTGGCCTACTTTCAATGAACTTACTAGTTTTGTTACCCCTGACGTACGTCCTATAGTGTTGCCCCGCTGGTCTCGACGCCATCACCTTACCAGTGTACCCTCACCCCTAAAGTATCCGAGTCGGTTGACTTTCATTTACGTCAGACATGAAAGACGACGCACCCTTTCATGCTTCCAGATCGTCACGTGAGATTTATAAATTCACTTGCTACCTAATGCTAGGGGCGTCGGCTGCCTGAAAATAGAGTACAAATTGCCCTTAGAGACCATACTTGGGATAGAATCCTATCCTATTCCAAGACATGATCTACATTTGTGCTAAATTTCATCCAAATCCATTCAGTCGTTTGAGCGTGACGATTCGAAGTATGAAAAATACAATCTGAAACGCAAACTTTCAATATCAAAAGCCTTTATTTCAAATAGACTATTTGCAGGCACTTTGAATAGTCAAATGTGCGTCAGTAAAAAAAAAGCTAAATTTCACGTTCCAAAGCATAGATCTATAAGGAGAAGAACGTGCAAGAAACTCCATGGACACTCTTTTAAATAATATTATGAGTTTATTTCATCTTGATTACATATTTCCAGGGCCGAGCCGCCCATATGTGGGAAGTGTGCGGGGCACACAGTCGCCAAGGCATAAGGGGCGCCGGATGAGATGTCAGCGGCCATTTTTTATTTTTTTTTGTCACAGAACAACAAATTCTTTATAGTTGAATTAAAATAATTACATCTGTAAAATCTCCTAAGACAAATGAATACTGTTTACACTACTAGAATTGACCCACTGTGTCCACACAAAAAAAAACAACAAAAAGGAAGCGCTGCATAGATGTCGCACACAGGCGTTGGCTGGGTTCGGCTCGGCCCTGCATATTTCTTATGTAAATACGTAATAAAATGTAGGTACAATGTAGATACGTAATAAAAAATAAAGCTAAATTGAATTAAGCCACTGGCAGCTAAAAGATGACCAGTCTCATCTAACGGCACGCGTTCACGAGCATGACGCGTGCATCAGCCCCACTCAGCTCAACCATTTTGAAGGGCACTGATTGACCCAATAACAAGTTGAGTGAACATGACAAATTCCCAACTGCCATGCTCGTAATGTTAAAAAAACAGTTGTAACCTAATAAATAATGCTCCATGGTACATTCATTCACAAATTTGAAAAAGTGCTTCTACATTACATATACAATGCTATTGATTGTAGACAGCTTTAGTGCGGATTTTCTGAAATTTTCCCCCCTAAAGGGATGAAACGGGGGTCCAAAGTTTGTATGGAGAAACCGACATTCACGCGGGCGAAGCCGCTGACAGAAGCTAGTCAGTGTATGATTTTATCACAGTGAATGTAGTAGTCTATAATCTATCTACACTAATATTGGTACACAATAACTAGGATTGTATTTTTGTGAATATGTTTGTCATGAATGAACTCAAAAACTACTGTGCCGATTTCAAAAATTCTTTCACCATTGGAAAGCTACATTCACCCTGAGTAACATAGGCTATATTTATTGATCGTGCAAAGCCGGCACTGGCCGCTAGTATTATATAAAAGGAGAAAATGACTGATTGACATGTCAACGCTCATCAAAAATTACTGGGACTAGGAACGTGAAATTTTGCGCCTTTTTTTGACGATTCATTTAAGGCGTAGACGTATGTAGGTCTAAGAAAATTGAGCCCCTAAGGGGATGAAACGGGGGTCTAAAATTTTATGGAGAAACCTACATTCACGTGGGCGCCGCCACTGACAGGAGCTAGTTCAATAATATTTGGGCTAGAAAACTGGTCCACATTTTCAAAGTCACCAATTCCGTACTTAATCATTCAGAGTCAAACACATGCCAATGCCGAGAGATTAACTCTCCCGATTTAGGGATGTGTTCGACTGTTGGTTTCATAAATCAATTTATTATATTGTTCAGAAGGGTGTAAATCGGTACCGAAAATGTAATTAGCGCGAAAATGCCCGAGGGCTTATTGTTTACAAGATAATATGTGTAACGCGCACAGACAAGTATACTACTCTGTCAAGAAAGTACCGGGAAAAGATCAATAATACACAAAATGTCTGTTATTCATCCAAATTTATTTTATCACCTTCAAAGTATGCTCCTTTAGAAACGATACACTTGCGCCAACGAATAATCCATTCATCAAAACATTTTTTAAACGCTGCTTCCTGAATTGAGTTCAGTTCTCGCCGCGAATTCTCCTTTATGTTTTCTATCGATTGAAAACGGGTGCCACGAAGTGGTAATTTGAGTTTAGGAAAAAGAAAAAAGTCAGCAGGAGCCATATCTGGTGAATATGGTGGTTGCTGGATGGTATTTGTTGAGTGTTTGGTCAAAAATTCGTTCACAATGATAGCCTTGTGCGAAGGCGCATTGTCGTGGTGCAAAATCCAAGAATTTTCTTTCCACAAATCTGGCCTTTTTCGTCGAATTTGCTCTCTTAAACGCCGCATTACGCTCAAATAATATTCTTTATTTACCGTTAGACCTTCCGGTAAGAATTCAGAGTGCACAACACCGCGATAGTCAAAGAAAACAGTCAACATGACTTTGACTTTTGATCGACTTTGGCGTGGTTTTTTCGGTTTCGGATCAGTTGGAAGGCGCCACTCCGAAGCTTGTTGACTAGTTTGCATGTCAAACTCGAAAACCCACGTCTCGTCACCAGTAACAATGCGTTTAATGAATGTTGGGTCCGAACTGACTCGTTTTAGCATGTCCTCAGCGACTTTCATGCGATTGAGTTTTTGGAGAAAATTCAGATCTTTTGGGACTAGCCGAGCAGCAACATGTTTCATACCCAAATGATTAGTAAAAATGGTACGGATCGACTCGTGAGATACAGAAAGTTCGGCAGCTATCTCTCTCAGAGTTGAATGGCGATTTTCAGTCACTATTTCCATCACTTTTTCGATGTTAACTTCAGTTGCAGACGTTGACGGCCTACCAGAGCGAGGCAAATCTTCCATCACATCTCGACCGTTTTTGAACGCTTCGAACCACTCATAAGCACGAGTTTTTGATAAAGTCGATTCACCGTAAGCCTTCTGTACCATTTTCAGTGACTCCGAACACGAAATTCCATTGGCGATGCAAAATTTAAGACAAACTCTTTGTTCGATATTTTTGTCCATTATGAAATTCGCAATACACACTATATATCATATTACTAAAACCAGCACTGTATTTAATATAAATAACAGATGCAACTCAAACTCCGCGCCAAAATGGAAAACAGTTGTGCCAATCTAACAACTACAAAAAAACAAAAATTTTAATTTGGAACCATAAACAAATCATCCATTCCCGATACTTTTTTGACTGAATGTATACCTACGTATGTGTACCTATACCTACTCATAGAAATTGTACATTCTGATGTAATAAGTACCTACCCCGAACTTCGGTATAAATATACAGGGTGGATTGTATGGGAAAAGTTTTCTGTGATTTGTGGATTTTCTAGTACTCAATCGGTTGGTTCAAAATTATATCATAACACGTGACACGATTTTAGTACACGTTTATCTTTGAAATGGATAGCTGATAGGTGATCGAAAAGAAGTCCCAAATATTTGTCGTATTTTTCAGCCATCTAGTTTTCGAGAAACACAAGGCGATAATTTTTCAATTACCTGGCGGCAGTTTACGCTTTACGCATAAAAGAAAATATTTCACGTTTTCGATGTTCATACTTTTATGGTTTTGTTTAATAACTAAAATAAGCTTAATTAATAAAAAGAATCAGAAACAGGATTGGCATCAAAAATTGATATAGTGGTTATTGAAAATTTTCTTATTGTTTTTTTTTTATTTTCTTGTTTCTAGGGACGTTCTTCTTTTCTATCGACGGTAAATCAGTAGAAAAAATTGCAAATTCAATCAAAGAAAAAATTGTACAAGAATGTGCAACAAAGGCGTGGACGCCTTTGTTGCACATTCTTGTACTGATTACTGATCTATTACCCAAATAAAAAAAAACCAGCCTTTGAACAGTAAATATTTTATTCATTACCTTAAAATAAAAATTAATTGAGAAACTTAACTATATTTACATTAGGTATATGTCGAGAGGATAGGTGAATGTCGATAGAAAACTTGTTTTTTTAACCTATGAACAAAGCTATTCATTACTAAAAAAGTTAAAAGTAGTATTCGTAAGACCATTTTCTGTAGGCACTACCTTACTGCTTCGTTTCAAAAATCACCCTGTATATGTATCTAGTACACGTAGTTGCGAAGAGGAATCGTAGGACTTTCGCAGTACCTAACTACAGCATTCACTCATGTTTGTTGTGTTCTCCGCGCTAATACTCAATCATAGTTTGTATTGTGTTTGTTTACCTACTTGGTTAAAACCGAAGCATTGAGATTAACAGAAACCCGAAATACTTAAATAGATTAACTTACATTATTCTCGAATAATGACAAACCTTTTTACTGTCGAATATGTATTTTATTTTTACTTGCTAACTGGGTAAAAGTTCTGCCATATAAATATCAAAGAAAAAAAGGGGGTTTCGATGGGAGGGTAAAAAAAGCCTACGGCCTTTTCTCAAACCTACTAAATATACACAGCAAAAAAAAAAACATAAAAACAG
Source organism: Mythimna lalbum (assembly GCA_949319445.1). NCBI lineage: Eukaryota > Metazoa > Arthropoda > Insecta > Lepidoptera > Noctuidae > Mythimna > Mythimna lalbum. The sequence goes on along the minus strand of OX439346.1, from coordinate 13,036,288 downwards.
TCAAGTTGTTCCGGAAGAGTTCGATAACATTAAGATTTTTAATATAATAAAGTATATCAGATCTAAATTAGATCTGTACCCCCTAGCCAAGTTGCTAATCTGCAATAGTTAACGCTAGTAGAAAGCTTCAAATGTACAGGAATGACGTCATCTCACGCCAAACGGTTGTAACTTGGCTACGGGGGCGGATCTGATATTCTTTATTGTAAACCATTACACATACAAAAAAGAATCTAAAACACGTACACAATATGGGCGGCCTTATCGCATTCCGTGATCTTTTCCGGGCAACCTGGAAGCAAATAGGTCGATACATAGGTATGTATTAAACTGTGTGTCTCAGATAAAAACCAACTAATGTTATGCATCTCATTTCTCATTCAAAATTAACAAATATACCCAGTAGCTTCGGCTGTGCGTTGAAATGTCAGTCAGTTAGTTTCTCTTTTTATATAGATAGAATATAGATAACAAAACGTTTGTGCGGTTTGATTAATTGAATTGGCGGCATCTGTACCCCTAGCCAAGTTGCTAATCTGCAATAGTTTTAACGCTAGTAGAAAGCTTCAAATGTACGGGAATGACGTCATCTCAACGCTCAGTTACGTAGTTAGAACAAAAGAATTCGACGAAAGCTTCCGTCGAAGCGTTCGACGCAAGCGAAACGGTTGTAACTTGGCTAGGGGCTGGTTACTCAGTTAAACCTAAGTATCATGATAAGTTTACTTTTAACTTCTAATATATGCGGCTTGGGAGCGAAGATATTTATATCTACAGTCTCCGTAGGTATGTTATGTAAGCAATATACTCAAGTTCAAAAGCTAAACACATCGAGATTGTCTCATATCCCCATTATATTTTTGTGAGGAATAAATCCCTTTCACTTTATTTATAGTAGTGGTCATTTTCTTTTTATAGGTAGGCTATTTTCGGACGTTGGTCGCCTCTTTTATAGCGTAATAGATACGCAGGCAGGACGGGCTAGTGCGGAGCCCTAGATTTGACTAAAGCATAATAAAGCCATTCTTCAAGCTTATGAAAACGTTGGTTCATCGTCTCATAAAATATTCTCATTTACATACAATTCTCTTCATACATTTCGGACGCCATGTTCCAATTCAGTTAAAGGAACTCCGATAGTACTGCATGGTCAGTTTCTTCATTAATTATGCAGTGTGGTAGATTTTTCACGAAGCTGATGCCGCCTGACCTCCACTACCCTTAGGGAAATCATGGTTTCCTGGTAAGATGTTATCATTGTACACCCGAGATGCCACATCTACCTGATAACATACGATCCCTAAGCTGTATGTGATCGCATCTACAGGGAAATGCCGAAAACTGCGGCGAACTACTTTGTGTGGAATCTAATTTATTAATTATTTTTTTGCAGTTTCGACGTCGTTTGGGATGACCGCGATTCAGCTTTCGGTGAACTGAAAGATTATAAGCTGCTCTACTTTCTACAAGACGACACTATTGCGATTAAGGTAATACAACCTTTTGATACTAATACTTTTACCTTTTCTAAAGAATTTCCTATAGGTATAAAATACAATTACTATTTTGGTTTGCCCCACGCCTCCGTCCTTCTTTAATTATGTATTGTACACCGAAACAAGTTGTAACATATCTATACTAATATTATAAAGAGGTAAAATTTGTAAGTTTGTAAGTTTGTAAGTTTGTAAGTTTGTATGTAGGGGGTAATCTCTGGAACTCATAATCCAATACTAAATTTTTTTTTACTGGCAGAAAGCTACATTATTCCTGAGTGCTATAGGCTATAAATTGTTTCTATAGCATGTATATTAACCGAGCTATCACAACTTTTGTCTAGCAAGTCGGAAAAAAATACCTCATAAAACAGAATTATTGGCGTGCGCTGCCTAAACAGTTGCTTAAAATTAAAAACAATGTATGACTACCTGATTCGTCTTAATTATTTCTACAAAAAAGTCCGCGATACCATATCTCTATCTTTTATATTTCATCTTTTATACTTCTTTTATTGCATTAAAAATATATTTTTTCGGCATACTTACGTTTGGTTGATTATTTGAGCAACAAAATATTAATTCTTATGACAATAAATTATTTCAGTATCACAAGAACATCATACAGATAAGATTTGCCATTTACAGTATATCAATTGGTCATACAGTTTCGGAGATAATGTAAAATTACTAAAACGCAAAATGCCCCTAGCATAACTTTCATTGTGCAGTCGTGCAGACGTTTTAGCTATTTTTTTTTTTATATGTTGTGCAAAAATCATCTTATGACAACCCCCGCCCTTGGGTGGAGCGGGAGATAGTGTCAGACTCTTACTGACTAAAAACCCACCCCGTTCCTTCTAGCCTTCAAACCAGGGCACGAGTTCCCTTTCGGATAACCCTGGACCCGGTAGGCTTCGATCCAGCTGGGCCTCTGCTGTAGCTGACAACTCCTTGAGGCGCGCGGGAATAGTGCGCGCCGTCGACGTCTTGGGCTCGGTCCATTACCGGACGATCGGACAGCGAGCTACCCATGGCTCGCCGTCCGCGAGCCCGCGTCTACGGTGGCCGGAAATCGGGATCGGAATCCCGGCGGCGGCGGGGGCGCCGTTGCCTGATGCGGGCTGCCTCCTCCTTTGCTAGCATTACTGCTTCGCAGAAGGAGGCGACCGCCTGCCATTCCTCCTCGCTCCGGACCATGGCCTCAACCAGGGCCCGGCGCGAGAGGTCTCCGCCGCAGATCGCCCCCACGAGGGCACAAAACGTACAACGTTTGTTTTGTATGTTCGTAGTTTCGTACTTCGTTCTATCGTAATAATCGATACGAGTTATTCGATATTACGATTGTTTTGTTTTGTAAAGGCGGACGGTGTTCGAGTCGCTCTCCCTTTGTTCATAATTGTTTTCAAGTCTGTGCGTAGTTTGTTGAGAGCATGTCTAAAAAGAAATCTCAACTGTCCCGGCAGACATCACAGACAAGAGCCGCTCGAGTACGCCGTACGGAAGAATCTGCCCCTGAAAATGAGCAGCGCCTCTCGAGAAATAGAGAATATATTTCGCAAGCATGCGCTAGAGAATCTAACTCCGAGCGCTCACAGCGCCTCGCTAGCCAAAATGTGAGGACGTCGCGGGCCCGTGCTCGAGAAACTAGCGCTGAACGTGCGCACCGTCTATCTGAGTTAAGGCAGCATGTCTCTGAGACAAGGGATAGGGAGACTAGCGCTGAGCGCTCGCAGCGGCTTGGTAGGCAAAATGTCATAACATCGCAGGCCCGTGCTCGGGAATCTAGCGCTGAACGTGCGCAGCGTCTATCTCATTTAAGGCAGCATGTCTCTGAGACAAGGGATAGGGAGACTAGCGCTGAGCGCTCGCAGCGGCTGGGTAGGCCAAATGTCATAACATCGCAGGCCCGTGCTCGGGAATCTAGCGCTCAACGTGCGCAGCGTCTATCTCATTTAAGGCAGCATGTCTCTGAGACAAGGGATAGGGAGACTAGCGCTGAGCGCTCGCAGCGGCTTGGTAGGCAAAATGTCATAACATCGCAGGCCCGTGCTCAGGAATCTAGCGCTGAACGTGCGCAGCGTCTAATCGAGTGTAATCTTATTTTAAAACAAGAAATTTTCCGCGGACGAAGTCGCGGGCAGAAGCTAGTTGAAAATAAAGTTCATGACATAGGCGAGCTTAACTCAAAGTAGTTCTCCCACCAAACTTCTGAGTTATAGAGAGAGGATCCAAATAGTACGTGAACAATTAAAGTATTCTGGGTACACTAATACCTACCAATATAGAACCAAACCTAGGAAACTATTTTAGCGAAGTATATATTTAGAGAATTATAAATACTTTATATATGTATATACGTGGTTAGATTGAAAAGTTCGCAGCCTGAATATGAAAACAGTCTAATAATATTGAAACTATTTTTCAATAAAATCACCATACAGGGTTATTTGTAAACACTACGAAGATTTCGTGGTTCTATCTAACACATTTCAACTCTGTATTTTGCTGTTCCCACCTTTTTTTTTTCTGTCGACGGGGAAAATCATCATTGGCGATACCCGCTCTTGGGTGGAGCGGGTGACAGTATCAGAGTCTTACTGACTAAAAACCCCGCGCCGTACCTTCTAGCCTTCATACCGGGGCTCTAGTTTCCTTTCGGATAACCCCGACCCCGGTAGGCTTCGACCCAGATGGGCCCCTCCTGTTGCTGACAACTCCTTGAGGCGCGCGGGAACAGTGCGCGCCGTCGACGCCCTGGCTCGGTCCGGACAGTTACCGGACGATCGGACAGCGAGCTACCCATGGCTCGCTGTCCACGAGCCCACGTCTACGGTGGCTGGAAATCGGGATCGGAATCCCGGCGGAGGCGGCGGGGGCGCCGTTGCCTGATGCGGTCTGCCTCCTCCTTTGCTAGCATTACTGCTTCGCAGAAGGAGGCGACTGCCTGCCACTCCTCCTCGCTCCGGACCATGGCCTGAACCAAGGCCCGGCGCGAGAGGTCTCCGCCGCCGATCGCCCCCACGAGGGCACGGCGTTGCTCCGCCCAAGCAGGGCACACCTCAACTGTGTGCTCCACCGTGTCCTCCGGGGCTGTTCCCACCTACGCCTCCCGCGCACGAATTCCCGCTATTAGAATTTATTGCTAGGTTCGCATAGACTTCGTAACATTTAGAAGATTCAATTTAAATATTTTTATTTTTGTATGAAAATCCGATGAACTAACGATACACAATATTTTAAAAGTCATAGAACAAAAGTTGTTGTTTATAATGTTCTTAAAATAGGCCTGAGAGGTTGCCAGTGCTTTATAAATAACCCAGCATAAGCAACTTAATGCAATTCTTCCAAAGCTATAATGCCGCTTTTAAAAATATTTCTTCTTTAAAAAATATTTTTTCAGCCAAAATAAGCGTTGATTGCAGCTTCGACCTCTTCTTCGTTTGATGAAAATTTCTGTTTTCTTATAAGTTTCTATACTATATAATTATGTCGCAGGGAAATGAGGATTTCAGGGATTACGTGAAATCTCTAGTGATATCACAAAGTCCCGGTAGATGTCGTATATTCTCGTTTATTACGTCTTCTTATTAAAAGTGTCTAGTGATATGACAAAACACCAATTTATCGTCAGTGGTATGTCGTTTCACTAAACTAAATCTAGTAAAATATCACAAAAGCGGATATTGCCGAATAAAAATCGAATCATGCTTTTCTCTCTAGTACTCACACGGCCATCAGTGGAAGTAAAACAAATGTGTCGACGAGAATGACGTTTACGTTAACACAATAGATTTCCCTCGTTACAAAATATAGCGAATTAAATAATATCTAAATCATGCTTATTTATATTACGCTATGTCCTACTACCGGGCAAAGGTTTTTGTTTGGACGAAGAACAGTGAGGCCCATTCTTCGACCAAATCTCTGTTTCCTGGTCACTGCCCAAGTTTACCACGCGAACATGATCAGATCTTGTTTATGTTACCGGTTTTAATTGTTTGACTGTAAAGTTGTATTAAAATATATATATTTAATTGTGACGTTACGAAAATGATAGTTATGTTTCTTATGCGATACCTAATTTAATTACACCTCATTCGTAGCTAAAACAAGAAGAATTGCTCCCTAGAAATTGTTATTCTTTAGTTTAAAAGCCGTTTTTGAAGTTATTATTGTGCATAAGAGTTAATGGATTAGCTGTTCGTGATGTGTGGGTATTGATCAATCTTTTGCAACACGTAATAAACTAAGATAGTTATGAACATCGTACAGTCATTAATTTTGTCGCCTAAATAAACTAGCAGCGTTATTAATTCAACAAAGTAATTAAATACCCTTGAAAATATTTATATGCCTGGTAAAACAAAGGCGTGGCGAAAAGCATTCAATAAGCGAGGGTTTTAGGGTTTAATTTAAAAACAAACGCCGGCCGGCCTTGGAAAATCAGAGCAATGAATATTTATGTGGATCCCGGATCCTGGAGTAGGACGCACTCCAATTACGGACGCTCAATAAAAACTCCTCGGCGTCCGCACACACGACGTGTGGCCACTTATCCCAATACTAAATAATTAATGATTCATTACGTATTTCACACAGCAAGCCATTATCTACACTATAAAGGTCACATTACATTGACACATGTTTTACCAAAAAACAATCTGGTTTCCGTCTGTTGTGTGTCTTAATATAATCTGTATTCACTCAGGAAATCCACGATGGCAAGGGCGGAAAAGATCCTTTCCCGATGTTGCTCAAGAAAACTAAGCTCCCTAAGAAGTGGAAGGAGAAACCCGGTAAGTAAGATGTTTGCTCTAAATACTGTGGAACTTTAAAATAGGACGCGCTGAAGCGAACCGTCTGCGAACTTGAGCTTTACTGCTTAAGTAATAATGTACAGTTAGTATCCGTAAGTGGTAAGTGATCGAGAAGGGGCCGTAACTCGGCACGGTACTGGCCAAAGTTGAACGAGGACAAAAACCTTTAATGGTCTTTCAATGGTGCTTGTTAGCTGCGGCGAAAATGCCGATAAAAAGTGGATGTGGTAATGATATGTGCCCGGGAGTGTGCTCACATACTCGTAGCTATATCGAATTCCGTGACGGTAATGACTCAATCAGAATGCTCGGAGGGCTGAGAAACGACGTCATTTATTATGAGTCTGCGTGAATTTTAGTTATGACGGACGCGAAGTCGAAGTCAGATTAATTTAGCTAAGTCCTTTTTTGGGTTTCAAGCTCACTCCGTATCACCATCTCATCAAAATCGTTCAATAGTTTAACCGTGAAAGCGTAACACAGACAGAGTTTCTTTCACATTGGAATATTTAATATTTATATTTATTTTTTTATTTAGTATGGATTTTATTGGGACAAAATAATTTGGTAGTAGGTATGTACTACTACGTAATAAAAAGAGATCTATTTTAAAATAAGTAGTATGCTTTGAAATGAAACCGAGCAGGTGAAATATAATTAACAGTATTTTGACAGCTGTATACTTGTATTTTGACAGCTGATTATATTGATCATATTGCTATGATGAGATCGCAACTAGAAGATTTAAATGTTTGAATACGAGAGGCCATTGTCGTTCCAGTCTTGTTAGCGTCTCGATGGTAACCTAAATTCAGTTATAGAGAGAGAGAGAGATGGAGCTATACAATATGAATAGTACTATCTCTGTTTTACTGCGGAACAATAATGATTTTAACAGGACATCATAACACCTACGCCCTTTATCATAGATATAAGAATGACCTTTATCTTTGCCTGAGTCTAGGATACGCACATGTATATTTATGTATTTGCCATGACACAAAAAATACCAGAAATACAGAAAATTTTCTTTCGTTTCATTGTAGGTACTTAGGTATAGAAAAAGAAAACAACTGCAATTTAATTGTTGTAATATTTATTTTAATTCATGATGATAGAAAATGGTTTTCTTGATTTATCTCGTTACATAGCGAGGCGTCACGCAAACATTTTTATGCACCTAATTGAATCAGTACAAGGATATACCTAGTCTTGTGTGCTCACACAAAGAATTGAAGTAAATACCACTTGTGTTTTACACGTGTAATACACGGTCCATTCTTTACGTTAAGTCCGAAAACTGCTTCTGTTATTATTTTAGTGTCGTACGTATTTTCAGATTCTAGCAACATATTACAAGCGTCTGTTTACTCCATTTTTATCAAATTAACATCAAACATACAAGAACAGAATGCAACAGTGTATTCTCGTTCATATGAAAAAAAAAAATGTCGATGAAGAGTTTAGCAAACCCGAAGCTGTGCCCGTGCTTCAACGCAGATGATGCTCTCAGTACCTACCAATTTCCAATTTACTGATAGAATTTCGGAAAGATGAATGTCCATATAGCAACTGACGAATAATTTGCTGACAATCAATCTTCATGCATATTATGATCTGTTTGTCGAAAACTGGAAACGTCACTATCCGGAAAGTTGTCGCGCCTAATCGAAGTATTCCACAGACGAATTCATTTCGTCAGTTGATAAGAACCCTTTTCCACGCCCCCAGAAGTCACCAACCCGACCGACCGAAAAATATTTTCCGCCGAGTCGGCGATTGTTCTTTTTGGAATCAAAAAACATCGGACTCCAACTGCAGAATGATTGTGAAAATAGTAACGGGTGGAGCCAAGCGATTTATTAAGAGGATCAAGAACAACTATTTTACCTTTCCTGAAGCACCTACGCAATAAGCCTCTATCCAGTGAGGAGAAACTAGACGAGACATAGATATTCATAGGCTAGAGAATGTTCATCATGAAGCACGTTAAGTCGTCTAAAACCTAAAGGTGGTGCATCATGACTCAAATTTTCACTGTTTTTCGTACAACCGCTCATAAGTGATTATGACGTTATTACACATTTTTCATTAGATATTTTGGAAACACAGTATCTTGTGGATATTATCTAGGTTTCTAAATAAACCAATTTCTAAATTTGTGTAAAACTAATCCAGTAAAAACCTCTGAAAATGTCCTATTTTGTATGAACTTTGACACTTCATATTTTGCCTAAAAATTAAAAAAAGTCAAAAAAGTAATCCTCTAGAGTCCTCGCAAATTTTATTAAGATTCTAAATGACGACAACTTTTCCAAAAACTTTTAAGGGTTTAAAAAAAAACAGTTATTTCCTGGAGCAAGTTTTGTGAAATTTTCGAGTAAATTTCGGAATTACCGAATACTACCAGAGTTTCCAGGCGTTATCTCTCTTTTTTTGCGTTGCCTTTTCGTCAAACATCGCGTTGGATTGCATTAAATGAAGTAACAAGCTTTTAAACCATTTTCGATGTTTACGATAAGCGAGTGGAGAAGGACCCTCTTAAGTTCCGGTGCGACAAGATTAGTTCCTTAGCAGGTCAGAATTGAAACCATGTCTTACCGTATCGACTGCCTCTCGGCTTTCTCTTATTGCGTCGACCACAATGCCGATGCTGACATCCGGTTCCTATTCTGATGGAGCGTTTTTAGGAGTGCGTACAACCCGAGATTTCACTATTTTTCATACAACAGGTCTTACGTGATTATGGCGTAGTTACATATATATATTTCCAAAAACGTAAGGTTTTTAAAAAACAAGTATTTTCTGTGACAAATGTAAAATATTCAAATTAATTATGGAATAACCGAATGCTAATAGAGCGTTTAGTTATTACCCTTTTTTGGCATTGCCCCTTCCTCAAACATAGCGTTGGGTTGTGTTGGATGAATCAACTATTTAAACTATGCTCAACTTGAAGATAGACGAGTCGGGAAGAGCCCTCTTAACTCTGTCGTCGGTCCTTCTAGTGTGGTGATGAGAATATTTTATATAGGATTCTGGCCTGATTCTTATCAAGAGTCTCCTCGTTACGTAGGGTGTGTGACCGGCCTTATTCGCAAGCTTGACCGCGCGGCGGTTTTCACGAAGTGAGACACTTGGCGTTGAAACACGACTCGTGAAACAGAAGTCAAAAGAAATTAATTTATTTTCACCTGACTTCAGTTTGTTCTTTTAATTTTTTATATTTTTTTTTTATATTATACGATTCGTTTCCTAATACATTAGATATTGTGATCCTACGTGTATCTCTTATAAAATATACCTAGTTGAACTTCAGTATTTGCAAGATTTAATCAAAAATTATTCTAATTACGAATTTTTAATTTGAAGTAGTCGATTAGCTTTAGATTTGGCGCTATATTACGCAATCTCTCCCTTCTAGCGGAGCTGACCGCAGATCTCAAATAAGTAGATATCGTTGCAAGACAGTTAAAATAATAGATATTTGATGTTATCACCCCTAGTCACCTGAATATGGAGGCTTATGTTTGACAGTACAGTCAGCTAATCTTTCGCCTGTTTCGATTATGTTACCTATTAAAAATTTCGTACAACATATTAAAAACCCTCTTTTAAATTGCATTGGAAATAAAATATCGAGTGTACGTGTAGGTATATAAGTAAAACGTTTTCCATTTTACAACAAGATTCGTTCCCGCTTTTTTAACGTCACAAATAGCATTCCGATGTTCCATTGTGCCGGCAGCGCTGCAGCGCAGCCGGGCGCGGCCGCGCGCCGGCGCCAGCATCCGAGCGCGCTCACTTAATCCCTACAGGCATTTAGCTTAAACCGTTTGTTCTCTCTAGTTTTACAAACAAAAGTAATATTCTTAATTTACGAATTAGTGTTGAGAGAATGTAGTTACTAATGTTTTCTTTTAATATAAGCTTGGCTAGAGTTTCCTTGTGTGTTCCAATCAAGAATGATGATATCAGCAGGAGAACCAAGGTTACCGACATAGCCCGAGGAATCGCCAAACTTAAGTGGCAGTGGGCTGGTCATTGTGTCCACAGAGAACAAATGGTCGAAAGATCCAAAAGGTTCTATAATGGCGATCACATTCCGAAAAATGCAGCGTTGAAAGGTCTCCCACGAGGGAGACCAATGTGTGGGAGACCAAGGGAGACCCGTTGAGAGTCGCAGGAATTCGATGGATTCGAGACGCTCAAGACTGGTCGGTTTGGTGGCATTTGAAGATGCCTCTGTCCAACAGTAGGTATACATATTTCGGCTGTAATTAGGATGATGATGATGTCAGCAGGGCTTACACCTTCATAAAGATTTCATGCTGTAAGCAATATATAGCTCAAGTCATATGATGTTAGCTAAAGATACCCGTAATGTATCATTTAATTAGTTTTCTATTTATTTTATCCTAAAATATTAGAGCTTCAGAAAGCTCGATAGCGGACATAATTAATATCGTCGGCACAGTTAATTAGAAAATTTTATTGAATTATTAGTAATTTGGAAGCGAACAAACAAAGATACCTCGCTTTATATTAATAGCTTTAACCCTTCAGATACCGCCAATTAGAGACACAATAGTAAGACAATAGATGCGCGGCCACCGGTGGTCGCTTGGGGATTCATGAATTAAAGGAGATTAAGCTATGAAAGTTTGAGAAGTTGCCGGGCGCTCCAAGTTCGACTTCTTTGGCGAGGAGATTATGAATTATTGCAGCCTAAATAAAGGCCGTCTGAGAAGCCTTTGTAATTTGTTGTTTATAAATTCCGAGAATTAAATTAATGAACAGGGTAACCGATATACTTTAATAGCGAGCGATAAATATAGGCCGGATTTTGGGTTTAGAAGATTGAGCGAACCGTTTGATATTAATTTCCGAGATTTCTAGAGAAAATCCTTTTTACAAAGGGTTTCACTTTTTATAGGTCTTACCAAAGTATGCCTAGATATTTTTACATTCTTTCTATCGCTAATCACACGTTTTTCGATGATCGTTTTTTTTTCTCATATAAACTAGTGCTTGACTGCGATCCTACCTGATGGTAAGTAGTGATGCAATCGTTTATGGTGAGGCGCACTAGTTTATTAAGAGTCTATCAATATTGGGGAGCAGAACTCATATACATAAATCTGTCGAAAAGATTTTTCAATCATCCATGACATTAAAATTACCTTTAGTATGTGCTAAAATCAATTGCTGAACCTCGGTCTAGCTGGCAGCACTAAAAAAATAACGTTTTATCTCTCACGAATTTTTATACTCTGTAAGATTGTAGTAAAACTGGCAATGTATAAAATTCAATTTCAAATACGATAAAATCCAAAAAAGTATGAAACTTAGTATTCTATCAATGTTTTACAGAGAAGAGCTTATACTACATGAGACGGAATCACGAGGCCGCGGCCAACCATGAAGAAGATTACGATCCAGGACAGTTTTCATCAGACTTTGTATAACGAAGCACAGGTTCAAGAAAGATAGAAGGAGTAGGCGGAAGCCTTTGCCCAGGAGTAGTAGAAAAAAGGCTAGCAAAAGTAAAAAAAAACTGGGCAAATGCGAGTCGAACTCGTGCACTGAGGGTTCCGTACAAACTAACCTATGAAAACAGTTCAATTCCCGAATTGCGTAACGAAGATTTTTCCGAATCACAAAAAAGTGATTTGTTTTGATGAAATAGACAAAACAGTTTTCATTCATGTTTCATTTTTTTTTAAACTTGTGCTATTGCTTCACGCTAAATTTCAGGATTCTAGGTCAACGGGAGGTACCTACCCTATGAATTTTGAGTCCCTTGAGAGTGTCTAAATAATAAAACATTTTTTGCGACATAAACGGCCGTATCTTTTTTTTAGTTAGCTCAGAAGTTTTATTTTTTTACAACTTCAAGGGACCGCAGACCTGAGTATTATATGATTTTAATTTCAACTCGATACTTATACGCGTTTCCGAGATAAAGGGTCTTGACAGACAGATAGACAAACGGCCAACAAAATGATCCTATAAGGGTTCCATTTTTCCTTTTGAGGTACGGAACCCTAGAAACGTGACGTTACAGATTTTGCAATCAATACTACTAGTTTAGATAAACTGGGTGAAGTACCAGGGTTTGCAATAGATACGGTACACACAGCTGGCCGAAAAGTGGTGAAAGCGTCTGAATATCAGCAGGATACTAGTTAAATTAGTTGCCTAGAACGAATAATTAGAATATACTCGATACACATTTTAATTTAAAATTCCTTCTGAAATTAACCGGGAGTTTAAATTAAAGTCACCTCGTCCCACATGCTGCTCGCTCAAACAAACCTTGTAAATACAGAGTGCTATATTGCCGCTGATTCTACAGGCGAGACTTAATCGAATGTCAGTCAGTGATGAATGCTTTCAAGTCAATATATATCCTATTGCTACGTCGGTCGCCTCGTTTTTCATCTGTGCAATAGAGTCCCATGGCAGGTGTTCCTGCCTGGCCGGTAGGTTCCAGATTTATTGACGTAAGTATGGCTTTCCTCGCAATTTACCTTTATTGACTGAAGCTGGTGATATATATTTTCCACAAAAGTAAATAAATGTATCGAATGCAGTCATGGATTAAAATTAATGATACCACAGATTAATGGGCTACGGGATAATGTGGCTTTTAAACTCGGTATTTTGGTATAAAAGCTGTGGCTTAAATGGCTAATTATCTGTTGGGAACCTTTAAATATTAGAGAGACATGTATTTTAATGGGCTAGAATTCTAGTAAAAAAACAAAAGCAACTAAAGTTGGTAGATAAGTGACATGAAAAACCCACACAAGGTCTCTAAATCTACGCTTTCTGGGAACAAAGTAACTTGAACCTTATTAACCCGTAACTTTCTTAATACAAATTTATTAGGTACGTGTGCTTTCACCCGCTAAATAACTGCAGGGTAGGCTAAGGATAATAAAAGACTGTAAAACAAGAGGCACGATGTCGTACAGGTAGACAAACGACTCGAATATTCCCTTACCACGTCAGCAATATAAGAAAAGTGGGATTATTTGTCTTGTGACCTATTTTCCATTTTATGCCCCTTGAAATATTACCAATAACTTTATTTGCTGTAGCTGGTGGACCAGTCTGCAGTTTTATTGGGAAGATAGAATAGAATTACATTACACAGTTAGGTAATAAATTTCAGACGATGGAGAATATTGTGCTATTTGAACTGCAATATGTATTGGTCAGATGTGTTTTCTTTTACAAAAGAAAGAGGTCTTTTTTTCTTCTAGGCAAGCGTGGTCCATCGTCGGTCACATCATCGCTTACTATCATGTGAGATGGTGGTCAAACGCGAGCCTATCAATAATAAAAAAATGATTTTTTTGGTAAAATAAAATGCACATCCTTCTAAACGAGTAGTAAAAACGTCTATAATTTTCGGAAAATTACCGCATTAAGTCTTCTCGTTAATAAGAAGCCTATTTTTCCTCTAAAGCTATCCAATCGACTTCCAATAGAAGTATCCGGGGTATAAAATCACATAAGGTTGGTATCTAAGTATAGAAGCTATGTAATGTTAAAATTATTTGTATAATCCAATATCGAATATCGATGTAGCTATTCAACGTCTTTATACCGTTGAAGGTCGCGACCCTCCTCAATGCCGCTTTCTCGTGTAAAAAGTTAACCTTTACGATTAGGGTAGTTATTGATAGGCAAGTAAACGATAGTTGACATAGGGGGTGACAATCAGGATGTTTTTCTAACTGTATGTAGGTTTTTATATGAATTTGACTGCAGCTGAAAGTCTGACAACCAGTATTGACAATTTGTATTGAATTACCGAACATGTGGGTTCTGGAGGTTAGATAGCCAGTCACTGTACGGAATTCAGCTGCAGTTGTTAGATTGGAAGACGAACCCAACAGTGCAGAGACTGCTAGGATTTTGGATGATGAAAACATTATTAAGATGTTGAGAGCAAGCCATTTTTTTCAAGTTGGAGTTTTATTCAATTACTATTCCTCTCTTGGGAGGAACAAGAGAGCGTATCAGACTATTACTTACTAAAACCTTCCTATATCCTTCAGTTGCCTTTTACATTCTCGGGCCACCGTCACTCTTTCAAACGTTCTTACAGCCCTGGCAGCCAGTAAACCACATATTAAAAAAAAATATTTAAAAAAGACTTTATTTCGATAAACTTATCAGTCAAAAAAACACTCCCCACTCAATAATGTTCATTTACATTCGGCAGTGTCCTTCCCGTCCAGCGTACTAGAGACGACAGAAGAGGAGGTGACAACGGAGTACTACGCGCCTAAGGACCTGATGGTTGGTGCCACAGTCTACATCCTCGGGAGACGGTTCCTTATCTGCGACTGCGACAGTTTCACCAGGAAATACTTCAGGTAACTTGCCACCTGCATTAAACTAAGCAATTGATTGAGTTATAGTTTCAATTTAACAGAATCAAAATCAGAAGTATGTGCAGTTGATCCAAGCTATGTACAGTCGATGCAGTACCCAAGTCCGGTCAACAGTGGGCACTACTGACAGCTTCAATGTGGCTGTCGGCTTACACCAAGGGTCGGCCCTCAGCCCTTACCTCTTCCTGATGATAATGGATGCTCTGACGTCGGACATTCAGGAAGAGGCTCCCTGGTGTATGTTGTTTGCCGATGACATTGTGCTGATTGCCGAGAGTGGCCTAGAGGTCCAGAACAGATTGGAGGTGTGGTGGCACAGACTGGAAAGTGTTGGCCTGAAATTGAGTAGAACCAAAACGGAGTACTTGTTCTGCGATTTCGGCGGTCTCTCCACTCCAGTGCCTTTAGCTCTCGCCGGAACGCCCATACCGATCTGTTCCGACTTTCGGTACCTCGGTTCGCTTGTCCAAGGGGATGGTGAGGTAGACCGGGACGTAACACATCGGATCAACGCAGGATGGATGAAATGGCGACAGGTCACAGGAACAACTTGTGACCCACGGATGCCCCTCAAGTTGAAGGGTAAAATCTACAAGTCAGTGATAAGGCCTGTTGTACTGTATGGATCAGAATGTTGGGCAGTGAAAAAGACGGATGAAAAAAGATTGCATGTAGCGGAGATGAGAATGTTAAGATGGATGTGTGGTGTGACGAGAATGGATAAAGTGAGAAATGAGTATATTAGGGGAAGTTTGAAAGTGGCGCCGGTAACTGAAAAGTTGAAAGGGAATCGTTTGTCTTGGTATGGTCATGTAAAAAGGAGAGATGAAACGCATGTTGCTAAAAGAGTTATGAATTTACATGTGGATGGATGGAGAGGGAGAGGGAGGCCAAAGAAAAGATGGATGGATTGTGTGAAAAGTGATATGAATGAAAAGGGAGTTAGTGATAGCGTGACGAGCGACAGGACAGAGTGGAAGAAAAAAAACGTGTTGCGGCGACCCCAAATAAAACGGGATAAGGGCAGGAAGATGATGATGATGAGAATCAAAATCCAACAAAAAGAAAAGTATACTTTTGGTAATAATAGTTTGAAGTCAGAAAGAGATTGCGAGAGTCAATGTATGGTATACTGGGGTAACAGCAATGAAAGGAGTATATGAACAAGAAAAAATTAAAAAGGGGTACTCCAAGTCAATATCATAAGTCCATTGCTGTTTAACTCGTATCATCAGATTTCAATTAAACTTTTAGCCGGAATTAAATTTCCTGTGGTTTCACTGCCTCAACTTATAAAATTATTACAAGAAATTTGCATTTTCTCGCAATGAAAAATTAGTGCCTACTCAAACAAAACAATCTCACCTTTTTATAGTAAAGATAAGTTAATGTTTAGAGCCGTTCGAAAAGTTTCATATTTATTCATCATTCATTTGAATACACACTTAATTTTGTTTATCCAGGAAAGCGATGTAGGTTTACATACATCCAGCAAATATTGTTTATTATTGTGAAACACAATAAAAATTGATCACGAAACCATAATAGGTTTTTATGATCTAATTTGATCGTATGGAATGCTCTACTTTATTTTTACGAGTCATAACTTGATCAATATAAATGTTTATGGTCGATATGAATGGTCTAATTGTACTTCTCTAATTATTGTGGCATCTTAAGGTTTCATAATACAACATTGACACTTAAAAACCTTATATGTAATGTTAGTGGAACTCCTTTTTTCATAGCCATCATAATTATCAAAAAGTTGCTAAGTGTCTATTTGAAATTAGTGAGGTAAGTATCAATAAAATAATAAAACAGAATCAGTATGGGGTATTAAAACTGGAAATAGCCTTTTTTAATGAGCAAGTATAAGAAAACATCGATATAAGCATTCATATAAAAGAAAAACAAAATTGATATTAAAATTGGATAAACTATAAAGTTTTTTTTGTAGTTATGTACGTATATTTAAAAAAAAAAACTGCATTTAATTTTTTTCACTAAATAAAATAGAAAGAAGCCTTTAAGAAGTAACTAAAAGTTTTGATTACTTTGAGTTCTTTAAACAATTTAGATTATTGGTTAAAGAACTTTCCAAACGCCTTGTTGACACTTCGGGTGACCCAAGGGTTGGTTTTGACCTTGGACAAAGGTTATTTATTGCCATGCAGGGTGGCAATGATGTCAGTCTGTTGGGGACTTACATTATCAGTTGACAGCGATGCGGAGGAGATTTTTGATGCCACACTTTAGATTCCAGTAGGTACATCGAGGGACTGGAACAATTTGCCTGCTGCGGTCTTCCCGTCAGATTATAATTTAGGTTTCTCAAGACTAGAGTGAATAGTAACTTAATAAATTAGTGTGCCTCACTATCAACGATGGCATCACTACTTACCATCAGGTGCGATCGCAGTCAAGCACTAATTTATACCACTCAATAAAAAAATATATAAAAAAAACAATAAAAATAATCATACCATAAATAAATCACTAAAAGAAAAACAGAGGAAAGGAAAAGTAAGAAAGTGATATGTGGGGAGCATTCGCAGGGATTGTAAACCTGCGGTTGTTTGTAGAATAGTCTCCCTTACATATTCGTTAGTGTCCCCGCGGCTTGTGGGCCACGGGGCCATTTGTCTCCGTCCGGGGCCACTGTTTACTCGACTGCGCAGAAAATATTGCCGCAGATTACAAAGGTGCAGTCTCCAGAGCTAGCTAGGATTTTTATAATTCAATTTTGATGAAATTCTGTGGTTCTGGTTTCTGCGGACTTGAGAGTAAAAGGAAATCTTTTATACTCTCGGTACGACGATACTGCTATGCTATGCTATTCCAGTCAAATAATATAAATTAATAATTAAAATTAAGATATAAATCTTATTTTCAATTGTGTTAGGTACCAGCGCACTACATTGTTAGTAGCTACTCAATGTAGGTAGTTATGTGGTTATATACCTATCGTATAATCTACACGTAATTAAAGGTAGAACAATACTGCGCACACGTGTGCCACTTACGTCGAGCTACACTAGATCCACGCC
Source organism: Mythimna lalbum (assembly GCA_949319445.1). Classification (NCBI taxonomy): domain Eukaryota; kingdom Metazoa; phylum Arthropoda; class Insecta; order Lepidoptera; family Noctuidae; genus Mythimna; species Mythimna lalbum. The sequence goes on along the minus strand of OX439346.1, from coordinate 13,018,511 downwards.
ACGTGACGCCACGCCACGTTGTTCTACGTACAAATCGGGTATGGTTCACGGACCACGTGTGCTTCGGTCTAATTTAGTTCTAGCATAAATGTACCTATATGTGACTTCCGGTAAGAACCGAGTCTGAGCCGTCGTCGAAATGTCAGCAAAACCGTTGGATCCTAATAGGGCTGATACCCGCTAGGGCGACATGGATTTTAGTAAGAGATACCGCGTACTAGAACCCAAAGGGCAACTGAAAGACACAAGTGGATTTTAGTCATTAGGTACCTAAACGTCTGACACGACTACTCGGGATTTTCTTCAGCAAAAAGTAAGTAAAAAAGTACTTTCTTTTTACCAATCATTTGTTCCCTCGAAAAATTATGTAAACATCGTATGTACGCTTGAAATTTTAGTATTCCATCTTTTTTATATATTACTGGGGACAGACCGTAGTTTCGTCTGATTCTTTGGACCTATTAGTCATAGCGTGGTGTTATGTAGTTTATGATGCTCCTCGATAATCCAACACTAAAGGATTTAATCAATTCGAAACCCAACCAAAACTTCAGCTACTCAGACTTGTATGTACTTGTAGCGACTTCTATGTCGCCACATAGAAACTAAAAATTCAAAAATCTTAATCGTGGTACAAGAGTTTTTCGCACAATTAGAACACAGAATCCAATAGGTATCATAATTATGTTCCAGTGGCAACTGCCCGAAGTTAATGGCGGGCAGTTGCCACAGACCAGACATAGCACCCTGGTTTCACATACCTCTAAAAACTCTTTCAAAGGGTCACTCTTTCACAGACTATTTCCTTAGCTCTCAAGCTTTTCCAGAGAACGATATTTTCCTCATTTTCCTGTTTACATTTTGACCAAAGAAAAATTAAAAGTTGTTTCCCGTTTCTTGACCGTGTTTTTTGTTATTTTTTCTTCTATGTTAATTACGTCAAAAAGTTGGCGGTCTCTGGATTAATATAAATGCAAGACGACCCCGTCTTCGTCTGGACTGGTTTATTCATAGTATTTTAAAAAGACCTCAAGCGTAATTTGCTATAAAGAATTTTCCAGGCGAATGGTTGAGGTGTCGACTTTACGATGTAATTACCGGTTTTTTACCGATCTTTAAATTGAAAAGAATTAAGAAAGAGCCTATAAAATAAAAACAGTTGAGAATTTTATCCTAACGATAGCTGATAAAAGATTACAAACTTACAAATAGGTCTCGATTTCAAGGAGTACCTAGGTAATATCTATACTGGGTAAGAAATATTACCAACTAATGAGTAGGTACGATAGGCAACGATGGAATAGGAGTTTTTAGGCAGGACAAGTCTGACAATATCTCCCGCTCTGCCCAATGGCGAGAAGATGCCATTGGATGATTTCCCCACCTACAAAAAAGAAGGTACGCTAATGGTACCTATCGTATTTTTTTTTTTTTGATGTAGTAGTTATATAATACATTTATTTATATATTTAACTGGCCTGTTGGTCTAGTGGTTAGTGGCCCTGACTGCTATGCCGGAGGTCGTGGGTTCGATTCCCAACCAGGACAAATGTTATGTGATGAGCATGATCATTTGTTCTGTGTCTGGGTGTAATTTATCTATAATATGTGTGTATTTAGAAATATATAAGTATGTTTATCAGTTGTCTAGTACCCATAACACAAGCTCTGCTTAGCTTGGGACTAGACGGCGTTGTGTGATAGTTGTGGAATATTATTATTATTATTATTTTATTATAATTATGTTTGCCTGTTCAAAAAATAAATAAAAATCAAAGGTTTTTATGATAATTAAACTCCTTTATAAGATATTGAGCCCTGGGTTCAGAAGATTTATCGAGGCACCATAAATGATACGGTATTGGATCGCAAAGAGCAACTGAAGAAACTCAGGAGGTTTTAGAGTTTTAGTCAGTTTGACTGAGTCAAAGGAGGAGTCTTCGAGTTATTTGATGATTTCCAGCAAAAAATAATGCAATTACGCGTTTAGGGCCATGGGATTTTTTTAATAAGATAGCTTGATCCTGGAACGCAGAGGGCAATTGAAAGACACAGGTTGGTTTCAGTCAGTAAGTCTGACATGCCCTCTCGCTCCACCCAAGAACGGGAAAAGTAATTGAATGATGTCCCACAAACCTCAAAAAAAATACGCGTTTTTCTCTTCCATTCTGTCCTGTCGCTCGTCACGCTATCACTAACTCCCTTTTCATTCATATCACTTCTCACACAAACCATCCATCTTTTCTTTGGCCTCCCTCTCCCTCTCCATCCATCCACATGTAAACTCATAACTCTTTTAGCAACATGCGTTTCATCTCTCCTCTTTACAACAACTATTAAGCTTTAAAACATATAAGCAAGCCAAATATAAATTTCATTACGCTAAATCAAATTAAAAACAATGTACTAAATTCAATTTTGTAGTTTTATCCTTCATAGTTCAAACTAATTTAATTAGATCTGCAGCTGAATAATTAATTTGCGTACACCTGTTCTACCGTGGCTAAACCTGAAATATTGTTGTTGCCGTATAGAACTATGTGCGGTGAGTCTACAATAATAATTTGAAAAAATTATAGAATTCAAAAACGTCAGAAGGTCATGACGTTTTCAACTGGTCTTTCTTATAGAAAAAAAATGGGCTCGGACGGCACGGACTCGCACTTGAGTCGGACTCGCGCACTGAGGGTTCCGTGCAAACTACAATACCCAAATGGATTCACGAAGGAACGGGGTGGGATTTTAGAAAAAAAAAAATATATGTACGTACTTCACTTTTTATACCTACGCTCGGTGTACGCACACTAATGAGCGTTTGAGCCGGAACTGTTTGACGAGCGGGGCGAGACGCTCCGAGATATAGTGTCCGTGGGCGGTGTCTGTGTGTGCGTTGCTCGAACGCGGTTTGTATGTAGATTGACTTCTGTACCTATATATTTTGTGACAGTAGTCTTCGAGTAATCGAGGATCATTCATAAAAAAGGAAACAATAAAAGACTCCGATGAATTGAAAACCTCCTCTTTATGGAGTCATATAAAAAGCAAAAGCGATATAAACAGTTATGGAAGCTATTTGTCAGGGTTCACCACAGAATGGCTCCATCCCTTTTGTAACTCCAAGAAGTTGAAACGAAAACCTGTTTAATTAAGCACTAAACCTCATTTAAATCATTGACCAATGAAACTGTTAACATTTATGTCTGTTGTGACAATTTATCGTTAATTAATATTAATTTATCATTTATTCGTCCTTTCATCCTTCTAAAGAGCCATTAAGTAAGTAAGCAAACGGCTTACTTACTTAAGGCCAGGTTCTACTTATTTTGAACTTACTTAAACCTCTGGAAATCCACAAATGAACATGAACATCAACACGAACTGTTAAATAAATATAAAAGAGAACATTCATCATCATTCATTTCAGCCGACAGACGCCCACTGTTGGACATAGGCCTCCCCCAAGTGTCGCCACAATGATCGATCCTGTGCATCCCGCATCCATCGGATTCCCGCAACCTTCACCAGGTCATCGGTCCACCTTGTAGAAGGCCTTCCGACGCCGTGTCTTCCAGTACGAGGTCACCACTCCAGAACCTTTCGGCCCCAACGGCTATCTGTTCTGCGAGCAATGTGCCCTGCCCATTGCCACTTAAGTTTGGCGATTATTCATGCTATGTCGGCAACTTTGGTTCTCCTGCGGATATCTTCATTTCTGATTCGATCACGCAAGGAAACACCGAGCATAGCCCTTTCCATTGCCCTTTGGGTGACTTTGAGCCTTCTGATGACGCCCATTGAAAAAGAGAACACCATGAAAATTTCTTTTATTAAAATTGACTATTTTATGACCAACCGCCCAGACAAAAATCAAAACATGCTATAAAATAGGCTTAGTTAAAAAAAAAAAACAAAATCGCAAACCGCTATTACGTGGCCACGAAATCGACATAGACCCAGGCGGAGTTTATACAAAATACTCCTTTGGAAGGCTTTACAATAATAATATAATATTCCACAATTTTCACACAACGCCATCTAGTGCCAAACTAAGCAGAGTTCATATGAGTACTAGACAACTGATAAATATACTTCTATTCGATAATTTACACCCAGACACAGAACAAATGATTGTGCTCATCACACAAACATTTGTCTTGTGTGGGAATCAAACCCACGGCCTCAAGTATAACAGTCAATACCGCTGACCACTAGATGACACTATCTCAACAAGCCCTAGATTTATTGCATTGTCATCATTCCAGCCGATATACGTTCACTGTTGGACATAGGCCTCCCCCAAGCGTCGCCACAACGAACGATCCTGTGCGTCTCGCATCCATCGGTTTCCCGCAACCTAGATTTATTTGGTTGCACGATAAGATAAGAAATAACATCGAAACATGTTTTTACTTGTCTTAGGTACTTAATTCATGAATCCCCAAGCGACCACCGGTGGCCGCGCATCTATTGTCTTACTATTGTGTCTCTAATTGACGGTATCTGAAGGGTTAAAGCATGAAAGCTGTTCACCCATCCCTTTTTTTGTCTCGCGTGAGATAATAGGCAGCTGATACATTCCAAATATTCCTTTTACTTATATATTCTTTATAGTTCCGATACTGAACTTGGATTAAACGAAAAAGTTTACTCCCCAGTGCCCGAAGGCACAGAAGAAGTCAAAAGGTTCCCTATTACCGGCTCATCAAAAATTCAGAGAGCTATTTTATTTTTTATTTTTTTTTATTTTCATTTATAACTATCGGATCAAATATTCTGATATAACATTTAGTCCAAAGATAAACATCATTACGTAGCCATGGGTAGTTAACCAACAAAAAACTGGTCAAGTGCGAGTCGGACGAAGCACGAAGCAAAAAAATTATGTTTGTTGTATGGAAATAAAATTAATATTTAAAAGGGGCTTTTTTCAGTCAGAAAATCATCTAAAATGACATCTCCAGTTCTTGGGCGGAGCGGGAGATAGTGTCTGACTAAAAACCCACTCCATTTGCCTTTCGCACCGGGCCTGAGCTATCTTTTGGAGGTAGCCTTGGCCCCAGTAGGCTCCCTTCAATATATATTCGGTTTTTAGGATTTATTGTTAAGTATAGCGGCAACAGAAATACATCACCTGTTAAAATTTCAACTGTCACGGTTCAAGAGATAAAGCCTGGTGCCAGACGGATAGACAAACAGACAGACGGACAGCTGAGTCTCAATAATAGGATCCCGTTTTACCCTTTGGGGTACGGAACCCTAAAAAAGAAGCACAACAGTCATCTGTATACACCCTACATTAGTCGAGTAGTCCGTATCTCCGTCCACTTATTCTATTTTGTTTGTGACAGTGAGTGATCGCAGCTCTAGTGCAGCGTAAGCTCTGCGACACCCTATTATACAAATTAGCTCCCCCACATAGTTATTTTTTTGTCTCGTCTCATCTTTTTTCGAATAATCCACAGATTTTTCACAGAAAAAATTAAGTTTTTTTTTAATGATAATTGCAAAAATAAACAGCACTTTAAATACTTACAGTCAGTGGTCAAAAGTGCAGTTGCATTCTACTAATGCTAAAGTATCTAAAATTTTCTTTTAGAAGAGGTTTGTTAGTTCATGACTAATTTAATTTGTAGCATAAAATCTAAAGTGTTGAATAAATTAGTTTTGGACAACTGAGCTTCAACTAAAAAAAAAAATTGGGCAATTTAACGTGATACTGCCCTTTAGACCTCTGACTGTACTTATGTTATCGATTAGTATAGAGTTGTATTTATTATTTTACAACTTTTTATTCGCACTAACACAGCCAAGCTCATACAGTCACAGATTTAATTTATGTATAACGTAAATCTAAAATTTAAATCACAACCAGGCTCCCTGAAATATCTCCTTCGTTGCTCGTCCAACAAATGACTACTAATCGACCGATCTTAAGACGGCATTCACACAGTATCTCACAGTACCTAGATCGAAGCTATAAGTACCGCATCATCATCGTGCTTAAGATAAATCCTGACATTAAGTGGGATGTGAACCGAGCCGTCCCAACTCTCAAGTTATCGTGAACGGAGCTGTGATGTTCTCGCTGCCGTTAATTAGAGGCATTTGTCTTAATGGCGACATAATAGTACGACACTATTATTCGATAATTACACTATTGTGCTAGGTAGATCGTCTATCTATTACACTCATCGTGACGTCTTTGTATTCAAACCGGATTTGAAAATGTCTCATGTACCTACTTAATGTGAATTTTCAGTTTTTTTTTTTTAGAAATATGGTAACTTTGCTATCCAGAAAAAGCTTAAAAAAATAGATTTTAGAATTTAATTTATTATTGCTATAAAACGTGTATAATTACGTCTTGATAATGCCTAACATTAATGCTTACTAACACGCCTGTCGACTAGTTAATAGGTAAGTACAAAATACACGTGCTTTCAGCGAACACTTAATAATGCACTTTGTGGAAATCTCAGTAGCTAGCCCGTTAACATATTGTAAAGTATTCAACTTGATTAATTAAGCTGCCGAGCTTCAGTTACCTGCTTTACTGTTTATGTGAAAGAAAATTCTGTTTATAATGTTTGGTACAGTTCCTTTTAATTAAAATGTATGGTATGTGGATGATAAAAACAATAAATTTAGCTATAGATTGAAAGACCTAGGTATATAGCTATTAATTGCTACTTATAGTGCATTCAATCCATTAGATGCGGCTGGCTCAGATAGGTATTCATGTTGAATATTTTCCTCTAGGCTACCATGTTTTCCATCTCTTCATAAAAAATCATTCAGATCCACATAACATGCATGAATGAAACAAGTGCTAGTAAAGGGACATGCTCCTTTTTTGTCGATAACTGATCAGTACAATTAAGTGTGACGGAGGCGGATTTCCTTCACTCTGTCAGGCAAAAATAAAATATGGTTAGGTTGCCACTTCAGAAACTTTTGGCCCCATCGACTATGTGTTCTGATAGCGATGTGCCCTTAATTTGTCGATTCTTCCGGCTATCAAAATCAATCAATCAAAATCATTTATTTGAAATAGACCATTTGCAGGCACTTTTGAATAGTCAAATGTCGGTCAGTCCAAGAAAAGTGATGCTAAATTGCACGTTCCAAAGCGTAGGTCAATACTCAATACTCAATTCTTTATTGCAATCCATATGTTTACTTATATGGTTTTAAAAATTTATAGATCAATATGGACCCTGTCGGGCACAGCAAAAAGTAGGAGAGAGGAAGAGGGCTAATTAGCAATTTACGGAGTTGAATATATAATGATTGTAGATCTAATTTGCTTCCATTCAATTAGGTTTATTATTATGTATGTATAATATTATAATACTATATCTGTGTATGAGTAAAATATATCATGTATTTTATGCTTATTTGGTGTCGTCTTTAATATTAAATTATTTAAATTAGGTGATGTATGTATATTATTGTCTGTGTATAAGAATGCGTGAATTTTGTCAAATATTTTTATTTAATTTATTATCGTCATTATCATTATATTATTATTTAAAGGTCTCTATGGAGAAGAACGTGCAAGAGACTCCATGGACACACTTTTTAAATCGTATTATGAGTTACATAGATCTTGTCGGTACCCTAGACATAATACGTGATGTTACATGGGAGATGACTTACGACTCCGAAATGTGGCCGCTCAAGATGGGCCTTGCCAGAAGGCTTACAGTTACAGGACAATAGAGAGAATTTCCTTGCGTTCTCGGATCAAAAATGAAGATACCCACAGGACAACCAAGGATTGAAAAACTTTAATGTTCAAGTTTGATTAAATTCGATATACTTATACATTATTTTTCGAGGAATATAAGCGCTTGTCGGTAAAAAATTAGAACGTCTCTTCTAATATACTAAGGGCAATGAGTTACTGCTGGTAATAATATTTCTTCGCCAAAGTACCGGCAAGATTTGTGTACGTAACCGAATTAGCTGGATGGATCGCTACATATTGTGCCTACGAGTGTATGTTGTTTGTATTTCTTGAGGCACCGCTTAATCTAGAGGACCCACATACATACATATGCGCCTTAAGCCGTGTACGCACGTACGTACAAATTTGTTGCGTTGCATGATACGCTACAACTTGGTTCGCACGTATGACGAACATCGAACACTCTGTTCGTCAAACATGTTTGCTCTTCATGAATCAATGAAAAACCAAAAACCTTTTCACTTCATCACAAGCGACCACTTCTAACGACGCGACGCCGCCAAACTGTTGTGCGCGAACTCGAATCGAACTATGTTCGTGTTCGAAAATAGCATAAGTACGGATCAAATATTCAATTAAAACATTTTTATTCGCTATGTTCGTATCAATACGTGCATACACGGCTTTATATACGTTCGCAATTGAACATAAATATTTTCATAGGCACGCTTGAATACAGTCGTTCAAATTATACTGTTTGAACACTACCGCTCTGCACGCTGTGTAGCGAGTACCGAGTTAGGGGTAAACACAACAGCTGGAATTTGTTCAGTAAGTGTCAATTAAGTGCGTACAGTACCGATATCGCTCGCTCCGCTCTAATTATGCTCGCTCCGCTCCCATAAACTATTTGAGAATTAAAAGCTTCGCTCCGGGAGCTTGATTGATAAAGTGAATGCTTTTAGGAGTCTCTTAGATTCTTATCTATATTTACAAAATAAAAGGAGAAGCTGACATCTTTTATGACTTCGGCGAGCACTAAGAGAACCCCAAAACAAAAAAAAAGCCTCAAAGGGGATGAAACGGGCAGTGACGTAGCGTGGACTAATTAAGACGTGGGCGAAGGCGCTTCAAAGGAAAGGCCTCGCGCCTTTCCTTTTATAAATTCGAAAACGAGACAGCGACTGTCGCTTACCAACAGGTGAAAAAGTGGTCAAACGCGAGCTTATAAATCATAAAACAACCCCCTCGTTGTTAAAGAGCCGTCGCACACGCGAAGCACCTTTGGGTGCGAGGCCGTGGGCGGGGGCCCTCTTCGAACGAAAATTGGGATCGAGGTTCCAAGTTTGTATGGAGAAATCTACTTTCACGCGGGCGAAGTGTAGACTCCTGGGATCTGGTTTCCACGAAGATGTATCAATATTTATCATTAATTTCAGTGCTCCTATTACATACTGTATAAAAAACCAACATAAAACAATTCAGTTTATTATTAGCCTATAAAACTAAACCTTTAAAAGAAGGTATGTTTTTTCAACCAGCACACTAGCAAGGTAGGTACGTCTCTCATGCGATCTCCTTGCATGTCATAAAACCTACAACTACATATTTATTTAAATACAAGCGATATTCCACGAGGGGAAACCTTCATTAGTACGTTTTGATTAAAACTTTGCTGTTGACAAATTTTAATTTAATATTCAAAGGAACGAACCTCTTTCTAATTTAACAGGGACGTGCATTTTTAATCCTCTGCAAAAGAGGACGAAAAGAGTATGCTTCGATGGTGCGGACATGTGTTAACAGAGGATTGAAAAAGGAAGTTATAATAAAAAGAGGACACAAGGCAGGGAATAAGGTTCGAACTAATATGAATCTTGCAAAGCCTGTGACTTTTTTATTCGACTACGGTAAAACCAAAAGGAAAGGTTATGATTTTAGCAGTTTATCTATAGGTATGTAAGTAGATATGTATAGTGCACGCGTTCCACCATAGTATATATATTTCTAAGTAAATTGTGATAAATGAAGTGTCAATCGATTTGTATTTTAGTCCAGGTGATATAGACTAAATTGTATACCTACGAATAAAAACAATGTGATGGACATCAATAATCAAAGAAACCTTATCTCTTTTTTTGCCATCATATCCATGGCCATTATGACTAAGTATTTAATCAAATAAAGGAGAGAAAATTCCGAGTTCACGTGTTTAGCAATGGATGACCGTGATTACTAATACCATCCAGAAAAACATAAAAAAGTGAGTTTTATAATTAAACCAATTTAGGTTGTTATATTATATTATACCTATAACTTTGTTACCTGTTACCTGCCAAAGCCACCATAGCTGAAACTTCATAGTATGACATCGTTCCTACCTGTGCTGGGGACATGCACTAACAAACTACTTATCAGTTTTTATAGCATAAAATGACGAAAGTCTGGCTGCCACAGTCTCCCATTCCATAAAGTTATATATAATACGTTCTGAACATCCATCGTGATATTTTCCTTGGTACGCTACCAGATATTGTGATTGAGGCAGAAAATACTTGCGATATAGCCTGTTTCCAGCTTAAAACTAAAATGTATGACCAGTTTGGATTTTTTTTTTTTTGCTGATAATGAACATAAATGCGAAATCACTTTCAAAAAAAGTATTTCTTTGTAAATGTATTGAAAAACCTAATTTATAACTGTAGCACTCGATTCCATAACAGAATTCCACCTCGGTGGCGATGACAAACTTTCTCCACTTCTATCAAAATATACTATTGAAGTGCACTATACAGGCTGGCTTTGACATCGACGCAAAAACGAATACTTTAGATCAAGTACTCGTACATGATTCCCGACCTCCCGGTGGTGGAATTTTTCGTCGGTTTTTGCACCGTATCCGTGGTATTCGTTTGTCCGTCGTCAAAGACACCCTGTATTTTTAGCATCACGAAAGTTAGCTGATAGTGGCTTCAACAGTCGTGCTGTATACAAAGAGAAGGAGTAAGAATAAGTAAGGTGTAAGTGTAAGTGGTCGTTGGTTTTAGGGGATGAATAATTATGGTGTTTAAGACGGGATTTACATGATTCATTCATCAAGGCAGGTCGAGTGAATGAGAAATGATAGCGCTGGTTGGTTATGTGAGAAAGAAAGAAACATTGAAAGAAAGAAAGAAAAGTAATTTACACAAACAAAAATACAAGTAGCAAAAAATAAAAATTACAGTTGTTGTGTGCCTCATGGCTGCACCAAAATAGGAAGGCAGAAAAATATGTGAATAGTTCACAATAGAGACACGGCTCCAATGCATCAGAGTCATTGCTGTTACTACCACATCGTATGCTAAAACAGGAATAAAATTACAGTCCTGTTAATTTCACTGTTAACTAACATTTTGTACTGATTACTAGGACTATGCTGAACATCGAACAACCGGAGCCTGTCAAGGTGCACAAAAAGGTCGTAAAGGAATTTCCCAAGGTGAGGTCTTCTTTGAATCTCATAACTCTCTATTACTCCAAGGCATATTGATAGAACAGAACATAGCAAATATACATAAATATCACCTACTTGGATGAAATAGTCGTTAGCAATGTCTCCCTATAGATCCTTAATTGAAAATTCATCATCATCAGCCTTTTTTAATGTTCCCACTGCTGGGACGCAGACCTCCTCTCTAGGAGAGGGAATGAGCCGTAATCCACCACGCGGGCCCAGTGCGGGTTGATGAATGTCACATGTCTTTCGAATTTTTGGTTCTAGGACATGCCGGTTTCCTCTCGATGTTTTCCTTCACCGTTTTGAGAGCAGTAGTAATGAAATAAATTACACAAAGTAATGCGACTGGTTCGCCTGGTGGTTCGTTGTGGCGACGCTTGGGGGAGGCCTATGTCCAGCAGTGGACGTGTATCGGCTGAAATGATAATGATGATGCGCCTGGTAGGGTTTGAACCCACGACCTACAACTCGTACGTCGGGGCCGTTACCACTCAGCTACCACTGCTGCAATTGAAAATTACAGCAATCTTATTTTCGACATTTACAGACTACTTTATTAGAAAAAGTTTGATCAGTTTACTTTTTGGATGCAATTTGAACGCATAATATTTCATAATCTATGCTCTGCCATTTTGTTTTTCGGTTTCACATTTACATTGTAATGATACAATTCCTCTATCAACACCTTGTTTTTCGACACCTATGGTTTCAGCACCTAAGATATTCCAATAGGTGCCAGAAGAGGAATACTTCCTCGTAATCGCCATGTGCACAGAAGCCGCCTTTCCCATGGGGTTTTAAAGGTTAAAATTAGTGAAAATTCGCTCAATTCATCGTTTGTAGTTTATAACTCTTTAACTGACCTGACAAACGTTATTCTGTCCAGAACTAAATTTGTACAAAAATTCCGTACAAAAGAGCAGTTTATCTTTGTCACCAAATTGTTATATTTTCGTCCGGGCTATTTTTCTTTTTTTATCTTTTCCTGACCACCAAAATGCCGATGTCCAGTATTTTTAATGATATTAAATATAGATCCACTAGAATCGCTAATTAGGGATTCAACCAAATTATAACTAAGCAGCCACAACTCAAGAGTGATGACATTTAAAGTGCATACCATACGTCCTATGTCATTTTAAAAAATTGCGTCTTCAGTCCGCCCAATGAACGTTTGTTTATAGATTTGCTCCAAAGTCACAAAAAAATCAATATCCAAAAATGCAAGTTAATTAAGTTGAAAACGGGTTTTAACGATTCCTATTATTAGATCAAGGCAAACACATATCATGCAGATTATCATTTATTTATATTGGAGGTATATATTATTCAATATTTTTCCACCAAAATTCTTATGCTACTCAATCTTGTGCGCATAATCTTTATAATTTCCTTGTTCCGAAATACCAATATTTGAGATCGGTGCACTATCTATTCTTCCATATATTATCTAGTTACAAGTCCATTTTCTTTCTCTGTAATGTTATCCTGGTTCTAATTGGTGACTGACAATTAGTATTGGATAAGTCGGAGTGAGACATACACTTGAAGTATAGTAAAAAAATATCCCCTTTCGATTTGGTAGTACAGCCCTAGAACCAATACATATACTAAATCTATAGTTTTATTCGTTCCACGTGCAGTCGATCCCACCACACATCGGCATCGGGGCTCCGGAAGACACCCTAATGTCGTGCTACGGCCTCGTGCCGAAGCCCCCGCACAAGGACGTCATCAAATACAACCTCAACGCTAACAAGGTAATCTTTATACAATAAGGACAAAGTGCACACTAGTGCGCAAGTATCTAGTGAGCTGCGAAGAGATGTCAGGGTCGATATGAAAGTACGATGTCGATTAAAATGGTAAATCGATACGTGATCATACGTGTGCTTGTCTAAAATCGAGCTGTCTGACTGAAATAGACTCTACTGACACTGAATTTTTTTTAGACATGCTATAAAATAAACAAAATTTATAAAAGATAACAAAATAGGCTAACTACTTCTTGGAACAAATAATAGCCTATAAAAAGGAACTCATTCAGTATATTACCAACCGACTTGAGAGACCGGTCTGTCAGCTAATGATGACAGAAAAACCACGAGAATTCATCCGAACGATCATACACGATCACAGTTTCAATGTGGCCGAAGGTTTGGCAGAGTTTCTACCGGAACCGAAACCGAACCTTGGTAGGTCACTAGTAAATTTGGAATTTCTCTCTACCAAAAATTATTGCTACCTAGTTGGTATATCCCTTGCCTATTTCAATGAGGCTTGCCAGTTAATGCTTTGCCTATTTTAAATATGTAATAATGTTTGCGTCGTAATGTGCTATAAAATATCCAAGGAGATCGATAAGTCGGTTTGTTTTACTATCCATGAAGGTCGAATCGTAAATACCAGTAGATCAACTACTACTATCTACTCTGCAATCGACGGCAAATTTTGATATGTTGCAGTTTAAGACAATTCTAGAAACATGCTTGAAACGCGTCTCTAAAACCTGTCCGTGTAGACGAAACTAGTATTAATTAACGCACGTCATCACAACAAGTATTATTTCCTATGAATTACTATCTTTTATTTTGCAAGGGACATCCTGCAATATTAGACTAATTGGATTTACGTCACTTCATAGTAGCAATTCACTTTAGGTAAATCTGTGACATGCTATAGGTTCGCACTTACTAGGCGTAAACTAAAATGGGTGTATAATATCTAGTTTGACATTTCTCAATAGGTTGAAACCTAAACTAGACTTTTTGTTTTCGCACGGCCTTGCTCAAATACGATTCGTCCGTTTCTCCGGTACGAAATTATAAAAGTTGTTCTGGTACTCATTAATAGTGGAAAACTTAATCGAATATAAAAATAAAATTGTTCATTGAATCCGGTCAATAGTTCCTACTTCCTACCAGTGGTGGCCTTAGGAGGTGGCGACCAGGGCCGTGCGGGGCCTCGCTCTTATAAGGGGCCCCGGACAACTCGATTACAAAAATATGCTGATATTTGAATCTTTTTATTTTATTCAACCTTTACCTTTCATTTTATTTCATTCAATTAATTTCTCAAATTCGATGCTATCTAATCTTCAAATCAAAATGACGTATCCTACTTACAAAATTCTTGAATAGCAGCAAAATGTTTTTTCAAATTCGTGTGAACATCTTTTCATGCTAGCAGAGGAGGCCGCACGTGTACGCACGAGGGGACGGCCCTCACGCCGGGATCTGGATGCCATGGCTGGGGCGCAGGCTTGCGGACGGCGAAAAGTTCGCCGTCCGATCGTCGGGTAACCGTCCGGACCGAGCCCAAGTCGTCGACCGACTGTTTCACGCGCGGCTCAAGGAGATGTCAGCATTCCGTAGGGGCCCAGCAGGATCGAAGCCTACTAGTTAGGACCAAGGGTTTGTTTCTGAAAGCAAAACTTGGCCCTGGTATGAAAGACAACGAAGGAACAAGAGTGGGTTTTTAGTCAGTAAATATTTGACATGCTCGGGCAAGAATAATTTAAACACCTAAAAAAAAATGGTTTTCGTATTTACGATTGTTCATTTTTAAAAATCTTCTAAAATAATATTTTAAAATCGAAATTCAGCTCATCATCATCATCATCTTCCTGCCCTTGTCCCGTTTTATTTGGGGTCGGCGCAACACGTTTTTTTCGAAATCGAAATCTATTCTATTCAGCTATAAACAAAAAATTTGGCATTTCTTATTTATCTCAAAAAATAAAATACTCAGTTTTTGGTTCAGATACCTCATCATCATCAGCCTTTTTAATGTTCCCAATGCTGGGACTCAAGCCTTCTCTCTAGAAGAGGGAATGGGCCGTAATCCACCACGCGGGCCCAGTACGGGTTGGTGAATGTCACATGTCTTCGAATTTTTGGTACTAGGATGTTTTCCTTCACCTTTTTGAGAGCAGTGGTGATGAAATAAATTACATAAATTAATGCGCCTGGCTGGGTTCGAATCCGCGACCTACATACTTGTAATTCGGAGCCATTACCACTCGGCCACCACTCCTCTTTGCTCTACGGCTCGCATAACTACTTTGCAAAAGAACAAGGACCTCGCAAAGATCGGCCTGGGCCTTTAGGCCGCCCCTTGGTCCCTACATTTAACAAACAAACAGTTTTACGTCTTAATAATATTAGTATTCTATATATATTTAGTAGATATAAATACCTTGGTCTTGACCTCAAGATCAGCTCTCATTGTCTCTGCGAATGATGACATAAGTACATAAACCTGCAAAGTTTATATATCTGCTATTTACCCACACGGCATGGCACACGTACTCAGGGTCTCAGGAAGCAATTTAAATGACAATAATAATTAGGTGTGATTATGCCAACTAAATGCTAATTGACCAAGATCTAGTGCCTCTGTTCTGTCACACTATTAATGTAAGGAGGTAATCTAATTAGGTTGTTGGTTTGTAACAGAACTGTCGCTAACTTGATTGATTGATTTGTTGATTATGATGGCTATTCTAATTGTTGTTTGCGTAAAAAAATACTTACAACAAATTGTTCCGATAATTGTGTTCAACAATTGTCTGTAGGTACCTATGCTACAGAAAAATCATATAAATCAGTAGATAGGTACTTACTTACCTGGAAATATTTTTTTCAATACTGAAAAACCTGCTCTTATCCAACCGGTTTTAGGCACGCAATTGACTGTATTTCGCACTAGTGCGGAAAAGTGCACGTGCTCACCCTCGCCACAATTTTATTACATGTATCGTATCAGGTTGTACGCGCGCTGACCTCTACGAGTCACGCGTCAATTACTTATTTATGTCTTCGTAAGTGTATTGAAAAGCGTCGTTTTGATACAAGTAGAAATTTGTCACTGTAGTTCTTGGCTCTATAACACCCTCGCCAAAGCTCGGGTGAATGCCGTCTCGGTCACAATGACAAACTTTCTTCACTTGTATCAAAATGTATCTACTATTAAAACAACATTTTCTTTTCACATAAAACCAAACGAATATCTAGTCAGGAAACATAACAGTATCTATCAATACTTTACAACTTGAATTGCTTTCCAACATATAATTCTTTAAAAAAGTTAGTGCATATATTTCCATCCGGCATCCATAAATAATTCTTTGATATTCGAGTTTGCAACTCGAACTCAATTAATTCATGAATCCCCAAGCGACCACCGGTGGCCGCGCATCTATAGTCTTACTATTGTGTCTCTAATTGACGGTATCTGAAGGGTTAAAGTTCCTCAAAGAATCGAGGAGGAAGCTTCTCGTGGGTCCTATCTGCCAGATTCAGGTTATTACCTACTTTAATATTTCCTGAAATCGAACATAGCTACATAGTTATACTTTAGATACTCGTTAACTTATATCTGCCTTAGGTTCAATCTAATCTGAAATGGCAGACTGGCAGTTATTTTATGCAAAAACATCTAAATCATAATACAAACCAATTTTGGTTAATGGTACAAAAACAAAATATAATTTACTAGCGGCTCCGCTCGGGTGCAATATTATACATTTAAACCTTCCTCTTGAATCACTCTATCTATTAAAAAAAACCGCATCAAAATCCGTTGCGTAGTTTTAAAGATTTAAGCGCACATATGGATATAGGGACAGAAAAAGCGACTTTGTTTTATACCTACTATGTAGTGATAATTGTATACAGACACTACCTATTTATCTATCTTCTTCTATCTATCTATACTTATAATAAATCTGTAGAGAGGTCAATTCTGTACATGAAATATATTTCCAAAATAGCTATCAGGGGGTGATTAGTGATCGATACTGATGCCAAAAATGCAAACAGTAAAATTTTTGTCTGTCTGTCTGTCTGTCTGTCTGTCTGTCTGTCTGTCTGTCTGTCTGTCTGTCTGTCTGTCTGTCTGTCTGTCTGTCTGTCTGTCTGTCTGTATGTTCTTTATAGAAACAAAAACTACTCGATGGATTTTAACGAAACTTGGTACAATCATTTTTCATACTCCTGGGCAGGTTATAGTATACTTTTCATCACGCTACGATCAATAGGAGCAGAGCAGTGAAGGGAAATGTTGGGGAAACGGGAGAAATTACTCCATTTTTTAAGCTTCCGTCGCGTTTGCAGCCTTAATGGTTAAAGCTACACAGAAATCATGTATAACGGAAATGTTCTCCTTAAAATTATATAAAAAATATCTCACAACAGCATATGTCTATCTTTTATGGTTGACTCACAATAACAAGTGTAACACCCGATAGCTTAGCAGTTCGAAGCTTTCTGTTTATTTTTGTCTACTCTTACGTTTATAACACTCTCACTCATCTCTAATTAAAAAAGTTAACATTATCATCTATTCATTTTAAATAGGTAAGTACCTAGGTATTAAATAGGTTATTTCATTCTATTAGACGTAGTTTAGGTACCTACTTATACTTATAATAAATCTGTAGAAGTGAAAATTCTGTACATTGAAAATATAAAAAATAAACGGTGTTACTAGACCAACACCGGACCCAAAAATGTGATTAAATTTTTTTTTGTCTGTCTGTCTGTTTGTTCAGGCATCACGCAAAAACTACTGGTCCGATTACGATGAAACTTGGTATAATTATTATTTAATATCCTGGGCACCACACTGGGTACTTTTTATCCCGGAAAAGTATATACAATAAAAACAAACTTAATTTTGCGGTTCGATTCCTAGACCCGATTACTGTACCAACCGCAAATAATAAGTTAGTCGTAGGTTACGTCACCCGCTGTGGAGTTCACTAAGGGGCGCTGCACATGGCTAAGATATTATAATATTTGGGTAAATAATATGTAATTTCCGTTTTCTAAACGTTTCGTAAATGGCGTTGGCGTCGAGTTAGTTCACGCTATGGGAACACTTTTTAGGAATAAAGAAAGGAGCGCGTTTTCCTATAACCCATTTATTAATTACATTGAACACGGAGACGTTGGCACCATGTCCAAGGTGTGTGCACACTGTCACGCGCGTAAGTGGAAGGAAGAGATCTGGAACGTCTCGAATCATCTCGCGCATCACGTTGTTTTCCAGTCCCCGGGCTCTTAGAATTCGACATCAGACGTTTCAGATCTTTGATTTTGACGACCCCGTTGTCGCTGGCATAAGCAACAGCATCCGCGTACGAAGTCGCTGGCAGAAGCTAGTAAATGAATAAACTTGTTTCACATTAGTACAAAAAACCATTACATAGTGTTGTAACCTTGCATTTTGATATCTATGTACTCGTAGGTACACCAAAGCAAAATTGCATTAAAGCTAATGTCCTTTTTTTCTTGTTCACATAGTACCTTCGATACTTGTGTGAGCTAGACTGGATCCACCCAGAGGATATCGGAAGGAAGTTTGTGTTGTCGTACAGCCTCGCAGACGGCTCCATAAAGATTGGAGAGGTTCCTCGGAGGAATTCCGGCATCCGCGAAGGCACGTTCCTCAAGTCTATGAAGCTGGAAACTCCTGAGTCGGACCACAACTTTCCTACGTATTATACACCTGATAGGTTCTTTATTGGTGAGTATGGATATTATATTTATAATGATATATATTATACTAGCGACCCGCCCCGGCTTCGCTCGGGTGCAATATTATACATATAAACCTTTCTCTTGGATCACTCTATCTATTAAAAATTATATATAATATTAAGGACTACAGATGTTGAGCTGACTGCCCAGAAATAATTTGATATAACATGTCTGCTCGTCAGATTTGAGCATGGAAGAAGGTTAAAGCATTTGGCATCAAATAATAAAATAATGTCGCCCAGTAATTCCCACAAATTCATCAGCCAGACACTCCAGAGGGAGACGTCAGTTGCACTAGTTACTTAAATAATAATGCTAGGAGCTCTCGTTGATAGCGCTAGCGAGGAGCCGAGGACGTCTGCTCGCGAAGTTCGACGCAAGAAGTTTTCGTTTTGCCAATACGGTCGGATAATTCTAGTTTCGTAATGCCTTTATATATCTAGCTCTTTTAACGATTAGTGATGTCACGAAAATTATCCTCTTTCGATAAATTAGAGGAACAGTCATTAGCCATTACGCTCTTTATTATAAGTAGGTATGCCACAAATGACATGTGTCAATTGCTTTCCTGTCCAGGTGTGGGGCATACCTGCAACTTTGAAAGTTGCAGGTATGCACCTGCAACTTTCAAGATGTAAACCAAACTAATCCAAATCGACACGAAAACAAAAATATTGGATATGCAAAAAAAAATATGAGAATTCCTTTTGAGAAAATTAAATTTAGAATACTCCACAGATTTCTGGGATCTTATTTTTTAAACATCTTGGTGAAAATTCGTTCTAAGAGAATTAAGAATGATCCACAGATGTAAATCTGGTTCTTATTTATACCATCTACCTTAGTAGGTAAACAACTATCCTACAGACAAACCTCATCCTATTTAATTTCTAGGAGCCATAATTCCCGTCTTCAAGCACCGCTTCAGGATCATAGGCTGCGACCTGTTCGTGTACCGGTACATGACCGCCAACCCGGAGAAGTTCCCGCAGGAGGTGATCGACAACGTGCGCAACTACCACACGCGCGAGGGCAACTTGAAAGACGAACTTGTGGTAATTACACACTCATTTGACTACACTTTTCTTTTTACTTTTCGTGAAACACCATCAGGGTCCTTACCATGACCATGGATTTTTGCCGTGATAACTACATGTGACATGGTCTTGATATGCTATCTGTGTAAACTGTGTAAAGCTTTAAATAATATTCATCTGTGTTCATTGTATCCTTTTCAAGGTTGTCGATGACACTAAATGTACCAGAAAACTTTGGCCTTGCCATTAGGCAAGGCCAGTTTTCTGCGGTCAATTTATTTTATCTTTTTTTTTTAATAGGTGGTGTTATTATTACATATTTTAATAATTTATGTCAATTATGTGATAAGTATATATTATTATTATGTTGTTTTGCTAAAGACTCCAGTCTTTATTTTCTTTAAATACATGTTTTTATTATTTACTATCTGCAGTCGGCATTTGCTGAAGAGCACCAGGCAGACACCCGTGCGCAACTCGCGAAGATTGGCAAGGCGCCGGTGGCGGAACCCAGCGTGATGGAGCGATGCCTGACTGCCTTGGACGTAGTGGAGGGTAGTGCCAATCCGTACCGGCCTCCAACTCCGCCCATGACGACCGACCGCATCTCTTACGACGATTCCTTACGCATTGCACGACATAGGTAACATAGACCATTTTAGTAAAACTTAAAATAACTTTTTCACAGAAAACTGGTCTTCTTGTCTTATATCGATATAAGCTATAAAGGGTTTTAGAGCGTTTACGGCAATTGGGTAGACTTCCCAAAAGTAATAATATATATTATACCTAAAGTCTCAGATATATTAGGGACAAAAGGGCCCCCAACGTGACGCGCAACACTGTCAAATTGTCCAACAACATGTCCCGCGTCACGTGAATGTGTCGCAAAATGTTGGTGGCAAGTTGCGGGATACTGGGCAACGATGCAGCGTCATGTAGATTGAGCATTACGCGACATATTGAGCGACATTTTGTCACATAGTGTATTTAAGGCTTAATTTAAACACTTTTTGATAGTTATGTATAAAGTATTATATTTGCGGTAAAACAAGCAACTATCATAAGATACGCGTATCAGAAGCGACTCCCCAATATTTTGCCCCACTCTCATTTGATTTTTTCCTGCGATCGCTGCTGGCATTTTCTGTTATATCATCACAAAAAGATGACTGACATTACAAAATTTGTATGTTTATGTCAGTAGATTATTAAGCATACATAGAAACAGGAAACCAACCCGATGAAATTTGTTTACGTTACGGTAATATTATTACGTAAAATAGAAGGTTTTGTTTTTCCTTGTCTCATTTTCTGAGCAATTTCCCTAAAGAAAGGATAGGTTACTTTTTATTTTCAACTTCTCATAACATGATTATCTTCCCATTGTTCAGTTATTACTTATAACACAGATTAAAAGATTTTTTCCAAGAGTTTTGGTACCTAATTAATTTTCGGGAGCAACTCAGGAAAGAGGCCGTACGTACCGGATGACTGATCGGATACCGGATACCGCCCAGAAATGCAATTTAGTGGTGGCAAAATTACCGTATTATATGTATTGAATGCGGAAAAGAAAAGTATTAGCGCAGTAGCGGTAATATTAGTAATTAACATAACGAAAAATGATAAATGTTTTAAATGTATACGGTACAGGGTGTAAAAAGCAAACCTAACGGAGGTTTTGAGATTTATATAAGTCACGAAATCTCTAAATATGATTTAAATACAGTACTTGTAATACAGAACATGTATTTACTCAAATAACCTAAATATTAATAACCTTCTAACCAAAAAAATTAATATAATACTAGTTAGTTCTAGTACCTACCTACACATAAGTATAGTTACAAAAAAAAACATATTTGTTAATAACAATTACGAACCATTACATGTTTGCTGTATGGACTTAAGAAACTTTGACCAGGTCAAAGTTGGTCTTTTGAAGTCCATGTTTATTTCGGTATTTCTTGTGATGTCATGAGGCTGGTTAGCGACGAAAAATCATCTTGTTTAAATTGTCGTATAAAAGTGTATTTTGAGACCTATTTGCAAAATAAATATCATGTATCATAGAGCTGGTTTCTGAATTGAGTATTTTGAGTTAAGAATGTGTCAAACCCTGTGTAGGTAATGTACAGTGCGTTTCACTTAAGAAGTTCATTTCCCGTAATGTTGACAATACGGGAAAACAGTGTTACTATATTTTAAGCAATTAAATTACTCAATATCAGGGAGATTAACTAATATTTCGTTACTTTAATAAATTGCCTTATAATTTTCTTTTTCTTTTTTTTTTCGGTAGCTATAAAATCTATTTTTGAATAATGTCGAAAAATAAACGACCCTGGGCTCCATTTCGACTGTCCTGCAATTCTTTCAAATACAGAAAACACCACGCCACAATACCGTAGGTACTTCTCCATTAACAACTTCCTTTTAGACCTGCTCTTTTTTAAATAAAATCCCATTCCCCTCATAATTCTCCATAAAGTGGTGCAACTACCGTTAAAATCGATTTCGTTTCGCATTCCGTGCAAAAATTTTGGTAGAGTAGGCAACTCTTTTCATTTTTTCTTTCTTTTTTCTATAGACAGACAGGGGAATCAATATTACGGCGAAGTAACTTCTTAAGTGAAACGCACTGTAGTCTATGTAGAGTTTGAGAAATACTCAACTTCAAATGCACAAAGAAATCACGGGATATTCTCATAATGTGTGGCCCCATTATTCTCAATAGTAGGGGAACCCAAGTGGAGATTATGCGCGTTACTGGAGCGCGTCAGAAAATCATATGGGGAGAAACCTTGCACCCTGTAATGGGGTACATTCACTTCATTATCACTTACCACACTTTGAATACCTATCTGTGTACCTATGTGTCTAAATCTAATTTTTTTTTTGTATTTTTTAGATTAGGTCAGATTAACAACTATCGATTACCAGAAAGACAAAGCGCGTTACATACCTACACAATGAATTTATGACGCGCTCGAGTATTTCCATGTGACTGGTTCTTTTTTCATTTTTGCAAATTTTTACACGCTCTCCCCCTACTAAAATGGAAAATTTGACATAGAATTTTATAACCTAACCTTTGCAATCCAATGGGACGTATTGCATGACGCTTTGGTAACTGCAAATTTAGCATCCCGGGCTCCCCTACTATAATAAAGTCAAAGTTACACAAAAGTAGTAAGTAAACAAAATAAAACAAAGATATAGGTTATTACCCTTAAGTACCTAGCTTCCCCCCTTTTTTACCACCAACTGGTACAAAATTTTAATAAATCAATCTGATATAAGGCAAAAAAGAAAAATATGACTCTGTCCATTCGTATTTCCTCAGCGATCGCAAAGGTTGTGGTAAAGTTTTGAAAAGTTTTTCCAATGTGCGCGTTATCTCAATCTGAACTGTCATAAAACATTTAGGCCCTGGCGCCCGAGCAGTGCCATAAAACAGTGACTTTCTTTCTCGGTAACGGCTAGGTCAATCGAATTTGAAAAAAAAATACCTACCTACCTATGTTTATTGTAAACTCATGTTCAACACTTTTGACATATGATTTTTTGGTTTGACTTTTGCTAAATAAAATATTTAACCACATGAAAGTAAGAAACAAAACCATTTTATTTGCACGAAAAGGCGCAAACTTAAGACTAACATATTATATTTATACATTTTTATTTTTTTAAATAATATTTTTTCACTTGTTTTTCTACTTCTTTCAAACAGCTTTGATCTTTAGAAATATGATAATACAAAAAAAAAATGTATATATTAAATCAATCAATATTCCGCAAAGAAAATAGATTTAAAGGTCAGCGGGCTTTATCCGATTCCGGGAGCAGCTGGCCGGAATTAAATGCACATCTACTCGTACTGCAAGCAATATGAGTAATTGTCCACTTAACTCCGACCAGATGTGTAAGGGGCTATTCGCCTTATAGACGATTGTATCTTATAAATTCATAGGTAAGTATTATATTATATGTTGATTAAAAAATATGTTTAGGAATTTTAATCAGCATTGATCTCAACTTAAGAGTGATCTGACGTCAGTCCTGTGAGGTGACCTTCCAAGTCACATTGCGACAGGTTCAATCTCCCGTCTATTCAGTGCCAATCAGGTTTCTTGTTAGATATCTAATACTGATTTGTGAAGCACAAGCTGCTGATTATGAACCAAACTGTTTTTTGTTGAGAATATATCTTGATGAGATAAAATAAATAGGTACCTAGTGTTAAAAGAAATATGTACTTAATATTTTTAAGTCATTAGGTAGAAATACCTGATATTTCTAAAAACAATTTGGTAAGTATCGCCAAACGGGGTTAATAAGACCGCAGGGATGAATAGAAACAAAACTTTGATTACTTAGCACTCACTCATTTTTCCTAATATTGGTTTCTAGCAAAGCTTCCATTATATTTTTGTATTACAATGCAAGAAAAAGAATTGCAGTACATGAGTGCTGCAAACAATTTCTCAATACCGTGAAAAAAAAAACCACCTATAACCCACCGTTTGACTATAATCGTTAAGGCGCTGCGTAAACGGAGACACTTTTTGTTCCAGTTACCGACATCTAACACTTTTTGATTGTGATAAGTATATGTTAAGTAGAAGCAACTGGACACAAAAAATGTTTACGTATGCGCAGGGAGTGGATGATTTCATACTAGTACTTTAGAAATCAAATGTTCATCGGTAGCTTGTATTTCAAACAAGACACAAAAGTGTCCACGTTTGCGCCCTGCCTTAGGTAATTTCTTTACGTTATATTAATTTTAATATCTCTCCAATACTCAGCAAGCCAACATGCGACAACATAATGCCGCTGAAGGGCATCCTGAAGTCCGGAGCGGCTCGCGACGACCACCAGAAGGTGGTGTGCTTCAGCGGACCCTCGGCCGACGAGCACCGGGAAGCTAAAGCGAAGCATGTGTCCTACCCGCCGGGCAAGCAGCCTCAATACAACGAGGACGAGGATTTCTGCGAACAGTACGCAGACCCGGTAAGTCTGAGAATGACCAGGTAAGTTTGAAGATGGGTAAAAATCGAAGGAAGACAGCTTGAGAAAACTATATAGGTAGTTTATGCTGAACACAGAGTGTAGAGACATCTCGGCGGCGCCAGGTAAAATTGGTATTGCCAAAACTTTCTACACAAAATAAGCGTTTAACGTCTGACACGTTGCAGTTCTGATTATAGTTACTTATTTAAGGACTTACATAACATATATTAGGTTATACCTTTACCTTTTTAGGGTTCCATACCCAAAGGGTAAAAACGGGACCCTATTACTAAGACTTCTTCTAATTTTGTCTGTCCGTCTTCCTGTCACCAGGAACTGCGATAGCTAGACAGTTGAAATTTTCAAACACACACGCACACACAAATTATTTAATTATTATTTCTGTTGCCGCTATAACAACAAAGACCTACTAAAAAACAAAATAAATATTTCAGTGCCATGCCACAAACGATTTATACTTATTTCTACTTACGGTATGGAATCCTGCGTGCGCGAGTCCGACTCGCACTGGCCCAGTTTCGTGTTATCATTCACAGGCTTGCGTTTGACTTTCTCACTTTAGGTAAGCGATAACGTGGTCGACGATGGAGCATGCTTACCTAGAAGTACCTACCTAACCTATTCATCCCTAGTTTGTAGCTATCGGGATACACAGGCTCTAACCTATTTATTAGTAATGATGACTCTCATATCGCTGTCGGCACGAAAATTCAATGCTCTGTGATGCTGAACAGTATTTCTAAGCTTTATGATTGACCTCTGGTCATGAATCCCCAGGACAAGGCAGCGCGTGCCGAACGTCGCGCCGCAGACGTGTGCCCATACGAGCTCGTGCCGAGCGCGCAGATGGCGCCCGCTATTGGAGAAGACAAGGAAGACAAGCCCAGACTGCCTGGCTACCTCGGCACTTATGGCGTCGACTGCAAGGAGGTAACCTCACTCTTCAACTAAACCGTCGCAGTAGAAATAGAAACACAACAGCTAAATTAAAATGAATTGGGGAGCCATATGCGGCATATCGTTTCAGAATTGGAATCAAGATGATTGGTAGATTAAACTCCCCCTTTAATTTTTAAAGGATTATCCAAATATTGCAATAGAGCAAGAAATATTGAAAGATATTTCGATCGGGATGGAAGTTGAATAGGCATTTAAGAAACTTCAGTTTGTCTCTCTGAGTTAGCAACGCATCGCTAATGCTTCGAGTCAAAGTCAAAGTCAAAGTCAAAAATTTTTATTTCATATAGGCCTACAAGGGCACTTATAAAACGTCAGAAGCTAGTGCACGGTTCCAAATTGGAGTAGTCCACAGACGTCGGTGATCAATTGATATACCACCCAAGATGCACCTTATTAGATTCCCAACAATCTATAGTAAGCACTAAACCAAACAAATGACCAAGGAAGATCATCAATTTTTCTTAACATTTGTCCGGCTTTTCCGCCATCGCAAATGTCTTTATTTCAGGATTATAGTCTTGCCTTTCTATAAAATTTTATGTTGTCGACGATACGCGGCATTTAGGTAGGTATTCCTGGCACCTACCCATAATAGACATCTAGGAATCTTTTATGAAGTCACGTAGGTATTGCATTTATAGCGATGCATGGTGCGGTTCTTAGAATTATTACAAATCACTTAAAATATATTTACCTATCTTTATTTATCATTAGTTACCTGAACAGCACGTGTTAAAAACGCTCTAATCAATGATACATAGATATAGAAAACATATTATCGCATATTTCACATCGGTGAAAAAAAACGACCTTGACTCGTTGTGTGGTAATGAAGAAAAACTATGACGCGACCTAGGTTTATAAACGAGTGTAATAAATAAAATAGAACCCTGATACGTTGCACTGTAGTTTATGAATGCTGTAAAGGCCTAGATTATGGTTTGATTGGTATACAATGTAGGTACACCTACCTTTACGGTAACGTCCTGGTGGGGCTTGCGCGCTCCAATGAACCCGAGGTCTTCGCTGCAACAGGCTTAGTAGGCTATGGACCCAGAATAGAGATATGAAATCCGTTGACATTTTGTGGTGAATTGTTGGGCAATAGCAACCCGAGTATTATTTCTCATATGCGGCTTCCCTTTATTTGATGGCCGGAGTGAACACCTACGAGAAATAGAGCTTCCCATCTCTTGTACGGCGACCTTGAACGGGGATTCGCAAGAGCATACGTGCTCGAAGGAAGGAATTAGGTACGTATTGTAAGGGATGGCAAATAGATGACTATCTGTCGGACTCTTCAAGGGGTTTGAAGCATAGAGTATTATGATATAGATGTCGTGGCCAGATGTTAGAATTGATCACAACATGATAAGGCCAAGGAAAACTGGCCAGATCGTTTTAAACGTTTAAGTTTGATGATATTTCAATCCTCGTTTGGCCTTCTTTCTTTAAACCTTTTATTATCATAGAAATCCTACAGGAATGATATGACCAAACGAGGATTGACATATCATCAAATGTTAACGTTTAAACGATCTGGCCAATTTTAGTTGGCTATATCATGAAGTGATTAATACTAAGATCTGACCACGACATAGACATTGCCATACAATTACCAATTACAAAGAAGGTATAGGTAGACTCTATGAAGGTTTTGTACATAAAGAATAGTATTACCCTACATTATTATTTGGTAGGAAACAGCTTTCATTTGCCAGAATTACCTATCATGAAATGGAACATTGCGCAGCATCAACTCTATTGCGCAATGATCAGGAAAACGATCAAATACTAAGATAATTACTGCGATCGGTTTCACAATGAGGTCTACAACGGCTCACATGTTAATTATTCCATTTTATTGGTCCTTATGTTACCTTATTATTACTTCAAGTCGGACTGGAATTGGGATACCAACATTAACTTAGAAATAATCTTTCTAAAACTTAAACTAGGCAACAGTTCAGCACCTAGTTGAAGATTGCAAGAATTAAGATAGATATATTTTAGTAAGATTGTCTTTGAAAAACTTAATTCATATAACTGACTACTTAGGTGACTGCTACCGGTAAGTAGCAGGTGATAGGTGTTATATATATAACACCTATTTAATTAAGCAACTAGAATCTTACGAATGTTAGGATCTCGTTGTCTACCTACCTTAGTACTCGTACCTGCCTTGTTACAAACATTTCCGTCTCAGTGGTTCTTAATATTATTATAGAAACCTTTGTTACAATGTTAAATAGGCATTTCTCACACTGTCGTGAACTCGTGACCCTACAAATTAAAGCCAATGTGAAAGACTACGTTGGCTAAGCGTCGAGTAAAAATACGCGTAGGCGTGACAATCCATTGATTGTTGTTTGGTCTTCTAAATTTTCCCACGTTCTGATAAATTGCAAAAATTTTAATAAGAAAAAGAAAACATGTTTAAACAGCAGTCTGTCGAATTATTTAGACATCCACGACGGAATAGTCGACCGTAGGGAAGTTGGTCTTGACTTAAGTTCCTGTGTCCCCTAGAATGGGCAGAGGGCGTCCACAGTGCGCCGCCATCCTTTTTACTCTTGAGCTTTGCGTTTCATTTCGCTCCCAGGTCTACTTAGAACGTTTACGCTCTAGGTACTTGAGGGTTCAAATCTAGGGCTTGCCTTGGTATCTATATTTTCAGGATCCCTTGTGTGTGCTTGTGGCCGATCCAGCTCTATTTGCGGCGTTTGATTTGCTGGTCGATCAAGGTTTCACCACAGCGCTCCCACAGATCAACATTTGAGATTTTCTCGGGCCAGTAAATACCGAGAATACAGCGAAGACAGTGGACTCATGGATACCTTTGTTCTTGGCAGCATGGAGGATTATTTCAGTCTTACAGGATAAAACATCCAGTTCCTATCGCTACTACATAATTATGTGTCCGGAGGCCGGGATTCAAGTACTTACCCCGCAAAATAAAATGGCTCTTATTGTTACCAGGTGCAAGATTTTATGAAACTCGCACCGGACGCTTACGAGCGTGTCAAAAACCTGCGTCGCGACGTTCCCGCCACCTCTCCAGCCGCGACACGCATAGCAGACTACCCTCGTCTACCGGAGCCGGCCGTGGACACGTGCCTGAAGCCGCCTCCCGACAAGACCGGGCCCTGCGCCCCTCCCAAGGAAGAAGACGTCGCCTTCGCCTGCCCGCACGTTGAACCTAAAATACCCTGCTGTGACCCCGATGAGAGAGATCGGAAACAAGCTGCGGCGGGAAAATAACCGGTTCCAACGTCTTTGTTCTTTATTTAAATTATACTGAGAGATTATTTTTAATTACCCACTTACTTTTGATAACTACCTACATTTATTGTAGCGTATACCGTGTAGAGAACAATAAGTGGCTAGGTATGTGACTAGTCATATTTCTCACTAGTATATACTCCAATCGCGTTAAGATTAGACATTTAAACAAGCCTATTTTACTGTTCGTTCAACCGATTTTGACTTCTATTCCGTAGGCATAAGGATGGAAAGCCGAGAAGTGTTTATAATACCAACTATTTACTGCAGCCACCATTTATCCTACAGGAATTCAAAATTCGTGTACCTAATGCGAATGGAGTATAGGAAGGCGACGGAAAACTGAAATTGATGCGCACTAACCACGACATCTTACACTTTTCTGTAGTGTTTGAAGTTTGAATAACGCTGGCAAAGTAGATTTGCATTCATGATTATGAACATTCTTTTTATAACCTTGTACACTTTTGCACTTGTTCGAAGAAATTTGTAATGATGATACTCAAATAATAAGAGATTTAAAAAAAATGTTTGTCTTTCTATAACCCCTTTTTTCCGTCTGACATAACCAGTGGGTTTTCTATCCATTGACGAAAATATTATTAAGGTGTTCAAGAGGTTCTGATTCATATATGAATCAGATTCAGCACATAAAAGTTCCACAGCAAATAAAAGAAGTACAAATCTAAAATATAAAATTTAATCATCACTTAGTTATTAACATTTTTACAATAATTCACAAACATGTTTTATATTTTTAATACAATTTACAAACATAGTGTAAGCTCACGAAACACGTGCAATAATATAAACTAAAGGAAGGAATGTCATACTTAAAATAACATACATATTTATACAGGATTATTTGTAGAACACTAGCAACCTCTCAGGACTATACTATGTTTCAACATCCTAAACAACAACTTTTGTTCTGACTTTTAAAAATTTGACATATTTTAGTTCATCAGATTTACATATAAAAATAAAAAATATTTAAATCGAACATTCTGAACATTACGAAGTCTATGCAAAGCAACCGATAGTACAATAGCGGAGGGTAGTTGAACATAAACTTGACCTATTTACGGGCGACCCTCGCTAGTCGGTCGGTCGCTCTGATGCGCTCGCGTCGCGTCATACGTGTACAACAAGAGTAGCGAAATTCGGTTAGTGCGGACGTAATTATCTTTACAAGATGGTGTATCAATATTCTAATGTCGAGTACACGGAAATGGTGCGAATGCTTTCTAGGTTTGATGACAATGTTTCGAAAACCTGCTTATTATAACTCGAGAACAGTGCGTTGGAGGTGTAAGAGATACGGCAAAATACAGAGTTGAAATGTGTAACATAGAACAACGAAATCTTGATGATTTGTTTTTGGTAAATGTATTATGTTTTGTAAAAAGTCATAGAACAAAAGTTGTTGTTTATGATGTTAGTAACACATATAGTCCTACAAGGTTGTTAGTGTTTTACAAATAACTCTGTATATAAAAATGAAGGAAACATATTTATGTGTGTGTTTGGGCATTTAACATTTGGCGGGTTTATGAATTGAGTGAGAACACCTCAAGCCCCTTTTTAAATGTAAATTTTTACAGGTAAATGAAAACCTGTAAAAATTTAAAAGGTTAAAGTAGAGTTTGAGAAATACTCAACTTCAAATAATCAATCAGTAATATGTTAGCTAATTATAAAAAATAAAACAGCAAATACAGATGTGTTTGTAGCTTCACATAGATAGACAGAAGTATTGCCTAATTTAAAAATAATATTTAGCTCAATTAATAAATAGGTTTTCATGGTTTCGAGCATAATGGTATCTTCAGTAAGCAATGCCCTCAATTTTCTAAAGGTTTGACACAAGCGATATACTTTATTTTTTATTTGAATCTAGTGCTTGACTGCGATCCCACCTGATGGTAAGCAGTGATGCAATCTCTGATGGTGGGGCGCACTAGTTTATGAGCCTATTCATTCTTGCCTTGAAGACACTCAAATTATAATCAGACGGGAAGACTACAGCAGGCAGACTGTTCCAGTCCTTTGACGTACGCGGTGTAAACGATGAGGCGAAACGCTTAGTCCGGAACGTATAGGTTTCAACAACGTATGGGTGGATACTCGTCGTACGTCAGGTTTTCTAATTCCTTTAATAATGTAACTAATATGCTGTAAGTTTTTAAATTGACGTTTTAACTCTACGGCAATGTGCCTTAGAACCTTTTTAAAGTATATTTAGGTTGAAACTGGCCAAAAAAAGTCAAATGGATTTTGTGAATATACCTACACGATTAGGCTTCGAGTCCAATTTAACATTAAATTTCTCTACTACTACTCAAAATTTCATCAAAACCGGTCCAATAGTTTAGTCGTAAAAATGTGTCAAACAGCGAACCGCATATTTGGAGGTATGGAATGGATTGAAATGAAGGTTTTGAAAACAGGTTATTATCAGTAATTTCCATAAAACATAAGTATACAGAGATAAAGATACTAATTATTTTTTGAGGATAAGCGACATCAATAAAAATAAAACTCATAAACGAGGTAAAATGGTTAGTGAGTTTTAATAATAATTAAATAATAATAATATTCCACAACTATCACACAACGCCGTCTAGTCCCAAGCTAAGCAGAGCTTGTGTTATGGGTACTAGACAACTATGATAAACATAATTATATATTTCTAAATACATACGTATTATATATAAATTACATCCAGACACAGAACAAATGATTATGCTCATCACACAAACATTTGTGTCCTGGGTGGGATCCAACCCACGACCTTCGGTATAGCAGCCCGGGTCACTAACCACTAGACCAACAGGCCAGTCCAGTTTTTATAAATAAAAAGGTTGATAGATAAAAAAAAATACTGTCTATGATCGTCGTACAACACTAGTCGGTATTTCGCAGTCCAATACTCTTACTAAATAAAAACAAGCATAAATTGGGAACATGTTTTTTCGTAACAAATTGCAAAGTTTTACATAACGTGAAATCATTGCAGATTATTTCATTGACTGATTTAACCAAACGTCTGTTATATCCTAACTTCACTATTAACCATATAAACGCTTGCGTCGCATTAATATGACGAGTTTTTTTCGTGTCTTATTCGCCAGGGTCTCGTATTTGTGACTGGGTACTCCATCTCGTTTAGCTCTTCAATCCCCATAGGTGACAGAAGAGATGACGAGACGAAGTGGACTAGTTTTGACTGGCCTGTTGGTCTAGTGGCCACTAGCCCTGACTACTATGCCGGAGGTCGTCGGTTCGATTCCCATCCAGGATAAATGTTTGTGTGATGAGCATGATCATTTGTTCTGTGTCTGGGTGTAATTTATCTATAATATGAGAAATATATAAGTAGGTTTATCAGTTGTCTAGTACTCATAACACAAGCTCTGCTTAGCTTGGGACTAGACTGCGTTTTGTGATAGTTGTGGAATATTGTTATAGTTTGGTCATGGATGTGCGACCCTGGCAGAATAAACGCGAGTGGTTGTCTGATATATCCGACGTAGGTAGTTAAAAGAGTAATCATTCAAGCACTGTTTCGAAACTGTGATGAGAATATTTTAAACACAGAAATTCGTTTAATATAAATAAATTATCGAAACAAACCAAACGGAACGGCATCTGACGGAACTCTTTGGTCGAACGGACTTTCGACAGTCATTTTATTTGCAAGCATAGCGCAATTGTTACCAAGATGACGTACAAACATTTAATTACCTAATCGCAGAGATGGAAATCACCCAATGAGTTATCCTACTCTTGGGTGGAACAAGAGGACGTGTCAGTCTTTTACCGACTAAAACTCGCCTGTGTCCTTCAGTTGCCCTTTGCGTTCTAGAGTCACGGTCACTTGTTCATTCGTTACCGGAACTCGCAGAGATATTTGCACTTTGTTTTAGCCTTATCTTGCTAATCAATCTGCCTGTTATTGGATGCAGCTGAATTCCAGTACCTATTTTAATAATATATGTAATTTATTAGTTTATGTATTGTGTATATGTAAATTATTACACCACGAACTACCTGCGTATCTTTTTCGCCTCCTCGGTCAAATCCATCCAAAGGTTATCTGTAAAAAATCGCTTTTAGCGATAAGACCGCCCATTGTGACACCCTATTAATTTTAAGTTTCTTATGTAATTTTTTATTTTTGGTGTACAATAAAGAATTTATCTATCTATCTATTTTATATGGAATCCCTTTTTAAGGGATTGCCCATAACCCTTGGAGAGAATACGGACCAACGTATCCATTTTGCAAGAACTCAAAATCTCCTCACGGCTGTCGTACGAGTGACTTCCCAAGGTTCTGCAATACTTCGGTCACATTGCAAGGAAAGGCGGTGGCAACCCTGAAAGGCTCATTGTGACCGGTAAAAGGGATGGGAAAAGGCCTCACGGGTGCAGCCCAGAACGTTGGTCCGACCAGATCTGCACCGCTCTTGACTTTACGATTTACAATGCCCTACACACTGCCAGAGCCAGAAACATATGGAGGAATATCATAAGGATTAGAGTGATGAAGCAGGGAGGTCACGACCCTCAGCATTGAGGAATACGACGCAAGGAGGAGGACATTGAATCCCACCTATCCCTATCCTATACCAAACTACCCACAACAACAGACTTTGAATCCCAGTAGGTATTTTACATGAAATCCCACCTACCCTGTCCTACTGTAGGGGCCCAGCAGGGTCGAAGCCTACTGGGGCCAAGGGTCTATTTCTGAAAGGAAGGCTCGGCCCCAATATGAAAGGCAACGAAGAAACTGGGTGAGTTTTTTAGCCAGTAAGAGTCTGACACTATCTCCCGGATGTCATCTGGATGATTTTTACCCACCGAAATAAAAACCAAACTACCCACAACATCCCAGTAGGTACGTTACATGGTATCCCACCGATCCCTATCCAATGCCAAACTACGCTCAACAACCGACTAGCCGCGACCAACGCAACGACATAACGTGTCTTCAGCAACATGGAGGAATCTCGGTACATAATGATCGGTCACCCATCCACAGACTGGCCTCGGCAAGCGTAGCTTCACCTTGAAGACCGGCAGCTCCTCTAAAATGTACCAATATATGTACTTATTACCTATTGGGTCACAGCAGAGCAAAAATGGCCTTGAATAACAACTGTTAAACATAATTCGTGACGAAATCATTACGTTGGTTAAAATAACGATTGCGCTATGCTTTTAATGGGGCACAACCTTCTATTCCTGTGATATTATTTTACTAATAAGGGAAGTACAGAGGGTTTATTTTACTTCAGTTTAACCCTTCAACCGCTGGCTAAATACCTAACCCTCATAAGCTCTTCTGTCACATAAAAGTGACACTGGGAGTTAAACGAGATCATAAATATACGACCCTGGCGAAATGGTCACGAACATATTTGTCAGAATAATTCGAATTAAGCGATTAGAGCAATCGAGACAACCAGCTCTGACCTTCGGAAATGTAAATCTTGAGGTTTAATCGATTTTTATGATTTTTTTATCTAAACTTTGTGTAAGTCTGATAATAGGTTGTAAATTATTTTGTACCCTTCTACTCCCACCCTCCATTTACTTTTATTGATTAATATGGCAGAACAACATTTGCCACGTCAACTAGCACCTATAGTCTGTCCAAAAAGTCAAACGACTTGGGTAGATAAATATTAGGATAAAATTAAATCTGATCTAGTCAAAACTTGTTCAATAATCATGATTGATAAAGAGATCTTGGACAATGACCAAGATTTCTTTATTATGATTAAAAGAACATTATAAAAAGAATCGAATACGGCTTGGGAATTAAAAAATACTTATAGGTATTTAAAAAATACATATAAATATTTTTTAAATGAATAAATATTATACATAATTCCCAAGCCGTTTGTCTTAGACAGACTATACTAAATATTTCACCATTATGTTCTCAAAAATACGAGCACATTCAACCTTTCGTATCTTAGTAGGTTTTGCTGACAGAAAATAAAAAGTCAGAAAAAAATTTTTAATCCGAATAGATATGTATTTAACTCCAGTTCAAAAAATTAAAAAATGTTAGTTGTGCCCTTTTTAATAACGACTGCAGTATTGGCTATTTAAGTTTAAAGCATACACCCCTATTTTTAAATTAGTACAAAAAAAATGGGCTCTATCCATATTATATCCTTTACTGATCATAATATATTTTTGTAGTCAATACTAAAAAAAAACGAAATGCCAAAATTGTTCACGAAAAGTCATAAATTTGTAAATTCATCATAATAATTGCTACTAGAAAATACTATACGAAGTGTTTTTCCATTTTGATAGCCATTTATCTATTCATAATAATCAATAGCCTGCACAATACTTCCATAAATTGAATGACCTTTTGGGATATAAACAAACGCTAATAACTTTGCTGCTTATGAATATTATATATTTAGACTTTGCTTACATAATGACGAGACCTTTTCGAATAAGCCTTTTGTGTATTTGTACTAATTAAAAATTAGCGTTGTATTTGTAGTTATTTCACCAAAGAGTATGTTGTCTTCCGTATTATTGTCTATGATAGAGGAATGCCCCCTTTTCGAGAACGGTTCGAACTACGTCAAGTATACAATGACAAGCACAATAACAGTCAGGGTAACAAACATGCCTCCAAACAACACGTACTTATCCTGGACCACCCTCCGCTCTATCAGCGATATGGTGGCATTTGATAAACCTAACGTGTTGGCCAAGTCTATTAGACGTCTATGAGCACCTTTTATCGTTTCACGGTTGTACTTCAGGGTCTCCAGGATGTTGGAACCTGGAACAAATAAGAAAGGTCAGCTTTATGCGACGCGGACCCAGACCGGGTATACCGGGCGTGTCATGAGGATCTGAAGATTACGCTTGGGTAATTTTATATTTTGATAGTTTTTGCCAGCGACTTAGACCGCCTGAAAGTAGAAAAATGTCCCAAGGGAATACACTCGTAAAATTACAGACGTATGAGAACTGTGTGAAAATTTCATACAAATCCGTTCAACCGTTTGAGCGTGAAGGGCTAACAAACTTCTACTTTTATAATATTACTAGCTCAATAAATATAAGTAGCCTATATTAGTCACGGTGAATGTAGCTTTCCAATGTTGAAAGATTTTTTAAGTCGGCACAGTGGTTTTTGAGTTTATTCATTTCAAACATACACACACACAAAAGTACTTCCTCTTTATAATATTAGTGTAGATGTAGACTTCTACCTGAAACTTCACCCGCTTGGATGTAGAAAATGGTCCCAAGGGAACTTTCACACTTTCCTATGTGGTATTACAGGACATGGTCTACACATGTGCCAAATTTCATAGAAATCCGTTCAGCCATTTGAGCGTGAAGGACGAACAAACACACTTTCGCCTATAAAATATTATTGTGAATTGTGATAATAGCTCTACCTGTCTGGACTGTAAATGTAAAGTCTTTGTCTGATGCATAAGGCACGCAGCCAGGAAAAAGTTTTCAGATTTACCTAGCGCAGGAAAAAAAAACAAATTCCGGACTTTTATGCTGTTGTGTGTAACGAGATAGTATTCCTTTTCGCTACTAACTACTTACAAAAACACCAACTTATTTCTATCTGGTTGTTATCAAAGGTAAAAATATTTGAAAGTCAATTATTAGTTCTTAGGTAGTGTGCCTCTGATGATTATTAAAAAAAATATTCAAAGATCTACAAAGTGACCGCGACCAATCACAATTAATAAGATTTAATTAATTCAAAAACTTCGAACAAGCGTAGATAGTAGATACTTGATTCAAATTATGCGTAAAACGAGCAAAGCTCTTTGAAATTTGTGTATCAGCTTGTTATACTGGAAGGACAGGTCGGCAGACAACCACGTGAATACACAAGCCCTATACCGATCAGACAAGTATAATTGGCAATTAGTTTACTCACCTAACTCACAGTACCGTGTAGGACAAGGTCGAATACCCAATAAATTTATCGAGGAAAATATAAAAAATATATATTTTCCGACATAATAATTAGTGTAAACATTACACATTTTATTTAAACGATAGCAACAGTAGTCGTTTTTATAATTATAATTCATATAATTTGTTATTATCTCGGAGACGGGCCGAGTGCTGTGGGTGAAGTAATCTCGATCTAGTCTCTATTCGAAAAACTTCAACTTTGTGTATTAAGTTTACCTTGATACGGTGCGCCGGTGCGGTCATGTCAGTGGCTTAGTCCGCTGTTATTATTTATGAGACTATTAGTGATATAAGACATATTTGTGACTCAGTGTTGTGGCCAGTGGTACAAAAAAAATCAAGATGTGGTAAGTGTCTCGTTTTTTTTTTATTTTATTTTTACACTGTAATCATCAAGCTTTAATTTATAATACTTATCTCATATCCTTTACTCATTCGCGTTTGATAACACTCCAAAACACAATAAATGCAACTTAAAAACCATGTATTTTAATTAACACAAAGAAGTAAAGGTCTAACATGTACTCCCGTCCAGACTACAACTTGTTTTCATTTTTTGTGACTAGTTTATAAAAACAAAATACACGTGCGGTGATGTCAGCGCCACGTAGCGTTGGAGTCGCGCATCATCGAGCCAAT
Source organism: Mythimna lalbum (assembly GCA_949319445.1). Taxonomy (NCBI): domain Eukaryota; kingdom Metazoa; phylum Arthropoda; class Insecta; order Lepidoptera; family Noctuidae; genus Mythimna; species Mythimna lalbum. Next base: position 12,980,823 of record OX439346.1, on the reverse strand, counting down.
CGTACTCAGTTATAGGTAGGTACGGCGACCACGGTAAATTAATTATCCGGTTTCATTGCCGTCCATCGTAACTTTGCCGTTGACGGCTAGATTACTTTGTAGTGTGCACGTAAATGAGTCCAACCAATAAGGTGATCTGGGTTATGGACTCATAAATACATAAACTGTAGGTAAACTGTGCCGCTTTTAGGCGACATTGGACCGTTAGCTATCTCATGAACACGTACTTAGTCCTAACTAAACAACGTCTGGGTTTAGCGTGTAGCGGCTGCGCTATAATAGATGGATTGTTTGTTTCCTTTTATCCCTCAACAAGAAATTCTATCAATTATACCTAGGCCTTTTCCACGTATAGCGGCTGCAAGGCAGTTTTTCCCTTTGACAATCTTAATACTTTACAAGTACATTTCGGGAAATCCTGACTCTTTCGGACCAGATCGAAGCATGATAACTATACTCAGTTACTCAAATTGCCCTACAGGGGCCTTACCATGACGTGTTAAAAAGTCTGTCGTTGCGAGCGAGAAAGAGGGATGGAGCTTTACAGTTTAGGTCGTAAAATGGATCGCATTAAGAGCTCGTGGTAGCGCCTCAGTTCAGCACAAACTATACTTAATTACTAAATATGTCATCAAAATAAGACTACTTAGAGCTTTTTTATCAATTATAAATAAAATTCATGCACAAACAGATCACACCCAGCATAACCGCAGAGCCTGGAAGCGTCATATTGAATTTAATGTTTCACATCAGCCTACGTGCTCAAGATCTCATAAAACGCTAGTAGCTAGTGCACAGTTCCAAATGGCCATTTCGTATGGTGAAGAACCGGTATGGGTTACTGTTTTAACAAAATTATAGATAAGTACTTTGCAAGAGTTTTCCATACAGATACCACAAACATGAGCAGTAAGGAAATCTGTATAATATATAAAATGCAAAGTCCAAAAAAATTTGCATTACTAATTTTTTTACAGAGGTTCCTTTTATGATGTATACAAGTATGTCACCGAAAAATTGTAAAATTTCTAAATAAGACACGGTTATGTTCGAAAGAATGAATTTGGATGTATTTTATCGTATATAATACAAAACTTTTTTTCTCAATATTTGGAGAAATTATAATCTAATAAAGATTTATTACAATCAAACTGAGGCTGCAACATTCCGGTGACATATACAAGGAATAAGAAAAGATTTTCTATAATTCACTCTCTAAGGGGTTTAAAGTTTGTATGGAGAAACCTACTTTCACTCAGGAGTAGCCGCTGACAGAAGCTAGTATATTATAAAACTAGCTTTTGCCAGCGGCTTCGCCCGCAAGCAAAAGCAATAAAGCAGCTTTCTATCGGTGAAAAAATTATCACAATCAAAAAACAAACTTTACCACTTTATTATATTAGTGTAGTTACCTACACTCTCTAAAGGGTTTAATTGGAGGTAAAGTTCTTATGAAAGTTGATTTGCATTTCACTTTGGTCTCTGTAAATTATAAACGCCTATCAAATAAACAATAGCAATAATGCCTATGCGTTGATTGTATTAATTTTTTGAAACAAAAGTGTGTGGTTGTTAAAGTCAGACCTATAAATAATGTAAGTAAATAAGCGTACGAAAGATTTGAGATAATTCGTAGTAAAGCCTCCTTCAATGATGCATTTCTGGATCATTGGCTTAGCTACCGAAGTCTCCTAGCTACACCACTAGTCTCCACATTTGTGTATCCCTCAAGTCCCAGAACATAATATCATCTATTTCTGTGTCTGTTTCATTTACTATCAAAATATTAAAACTTTTGTTAAGGAATGGTGTCTGTACACCCATAACCTTCTTACCTACTCTGATCTAACAAGTATCTGTCCAAGCCCTGCAGTAGAACACTGATTATCCATTAGTCTGTGTGTGTTTCTGTATTAACTAGCTTCAGCCCGCGGCTTCGCTCGTGTGAAAATAGGTTGCTTCACATAAACTTTGGACCCCCTTGAAAAGGAGGTATCCTCAACGATTATTGTCTGGTTCGGGCAACAACCGGATATTTTGTTTTTCGGACTGTTTTATATGTTCTAGCCGCGCGGAAAACTCCGACTACTGAACTACCGCGATGCAGGATTTTGTATCTTAGTTCCTATGTGGCGGCATAGATGTCGCTACAATACAATGTCATAAAATTACCTGAAAGATTTAAAGTTGAAATATAATATATCAGAATATCAAGAGACCACTGCAGCTTAATTAAAAAACAAAAGCTAAATGCTTACATCCCAGTTGATTTCCTTTTTTTATACTAAACTACAGAGGAGGGTTATGAATTATTGATATGCTTGCATTTGTCTACTCACCTGATAGTAAGCAATCGTCAACCACAGCAACGAGCATGCTTGCTTATAATCCCCCTCGGGAACTACATTAGACCAACGCACACGTGGGCTACGCCTAATTTCGCGTGGTGTGCCCTACAAGTCTATCTGCTATATAAAATATAGAGACCGACGCGCCCACATTGGCACTAGTGGCCCACGTGTGCCCAATGTGGTTCTACCTTAACTATCTCACTTATACATAGAAATGCTATCTGTAACTTACCGGTGTGAAGCATCTCATCTACGTTCCTGTGTGAGTTCTGCAAGGACATCTGTTCTTGTGTCAGGTAGTCCACGTTGATAGCGGTGTGGTCATGGCCATATCGGCGACTCAACAGTTGCTCCCTATCCCTCAGCTCTTGTTCACGCTTTATTCTTTTGTTTTGAGCGGCTGCGAGAGATGCCTGGGAAAAAAAGATTAAAATTAGTAACTAATTATTATATTTTAAAAAAAAATAGTTTTTCCTATGGAAAATTCCCAAGGAAAAAAGTAGAAACTTCGTTTTTTTATTGTTTTGTATGATTTTCCAATTGAAAATATCATAATGAAGGGTTACGATATGTCTGTCCAGGCAGGGCATTTAAATAGTCTGCTGTTTTGCAGTATGCCTGACATTCTGGCAATGTTAGTACTGCTTATCATATAAATGAAAGAGCAACAATCTCTAAGAACAGATTTTGAGTGTGAATCATCACCTGCGTCTCACCACATTTTACTCTTGTTTTTTTTTTAATTGATTCACAATTTATTTTTTTCTATTCTGCCCTGCCACGTGTCACTCTGTCACTAACTCCGTTTTCTTTCATATCACTTCTCACACAATCCATCCATCTTTTCTTTGGCTTCCCTCTCCATCCATTCATATTGAGTGTGAATGTGGATGGTAATGAATGAGTATTCATGAGACCTTGAGTATTAAAAATAAACCATATAATCATTCTTTGGGGCCATCTACAAATTACACCACTCACACATTAGTTCATGAATCCCCAAGTGAACACTTCACCCATCTATTGTCTTACTATTTTGTCTCTAATTGACGGTATCTGAACAGTTAAGGGTGTAGATGAAGTGTGTGACAAGTGGTGGGGGTAGAAAGAAGTCATAAGTTTTGTAATGTCACAATCTAAAAATAATAAAAAATGTGTGATGTAATTAGTAAAAATATATTGATACCTGTAGAATTGACATAAGGGACATTTAGCTAAAATTTAAAAATATACCTCACGACGATTGACTTATGAATTTATTTTACTAAAGTGTGTCCATTACGTTAATTCTTACGACAGGTATTGATGTGTGTGAATTTGAGTAAAAAAGTAGGTTGTTGAATACTGATATAGAACAGAACTGATGATGACGGGACAGACAGAGCAACAGGACTGAAGGAGAGTATTAAGACAAATAAGAGGACTACAGTACCTGAATATGTTTGTTGTCATACTTCAGTTGGTCCACCCTCATTTTGGCCATAGGCCGCTGATTGACGGGTGTCTTGTAGACGTATATATCCAATCTCTCACAGTTCCTGTAATCCAAAATTTAAATAAAATGAATAAAAGAAAAAAATGTGACCACAATATGTCACCATCAGGCTGTTGTTCAAATGATAGGAATATTAATTTAAACCACACAAATTAGAAAGATAATTCAATTAACATAATCCGAAATATATTAAGAAATGAACTTACGCACTAATTGCATTAATTTTCGACTGAATAGCGTTTTCTATTCCCTCATAGTTAGAAGAATCTCTATCTAACTTCTGAAATAATTCCGCTGTTTCTTGTATTAGCTGATTAGTCTGATGATACAAAGTTTCCATTTTGAGCCAATTTCAGTACGTACAATTAATAAATACAAGAGAATTCATAAAATAATTTATCACTGATCACAAAACCAAGTTATTACTACAATTCAGTAGGGTTGGGAACGTTTTGTTATCGTATAGCTGTCAAATATTTTAGTATTACTATCCTTGTGGTTCGAATTACGTCAAAAGCGATAATATTGCGAATTTCATACGACCAATGCGCAACGTCACAATTACTCAATTGCCCTTACGTTTTGTGTTTTTTAAATTTGATTGGATTCGCGAAATAATCGCTTTTGACGCAATTCGGAACGCAGACTATAACCCTGTAACACTTATTACAATGACATTTATTACTAATGTATTCATCAAATACATTTATTTTCTAAAAAATAAACGAATACTTAAAACAATGTCCTGGCTCGATCGTCGAGATTCGGTGAATATTCAATCACGACTTTGACTGAGTAGTTCATCGATTCGTGAAGGATTTGGTTGGGCAAGAACAAATCTTTGTCGACGATCGCTTATGTCCAGATACGATTTTTTAACACAACAGTGCGATATGAATAGTATTTGTAAGATAATGTAGGCCCACAGCATTATGTGAAAAAAAAACTAAACGAATAAATGCAAATAAAACAAAAAGGTATATTGATAACAATGCTTTATTTAAATAACAAGATTAACTTTATTCTTAGTCGATTTATGAACTGCAATTTTATTTTTTTTAGTCGATATCGTAGCACTTAAGGTCACTATTATTGGAATTGTCATTTTGACGTGGCTGTTGCAACTTGTTCGGATACATGTATTGTTATTGCTGGTGAAAATAAAATAATAGCCAAAATAATCAAATAAACTGTATCTAGTCTCATAAAAAAACCTCTTATTTTACATTAAAAGATTTTTTCCTTCTAAGAAACGAGTTCAATCGTTTCATTACTAACCGATTCATTCATAACTATTTAGTCTGTGGTGTTGACTATTGTCTATGATTGTGTGAATGAAACGTCACGTCAACATTATTTGTCATCCGTTGAACGCGTAAATTATCTACTTTCCCTGTTGTGTGAATGAAACTGAAGACATAATTTGTGTAAATAAGGAAAATACTAGTGTGCTATAGTGTTTATTTTGAAAACGAACAAATTACGTTAACAATGGGTGACGCATGCCAGGCCTGTCTAACCAGGGTGCCCCATGCCACTCTCATCGCTACGATTATGTGCTGCCTGGGCGTGGGTGTGTTCTGCGGGACCATGTACCGGGGCTCAGCTCTTTCAATACTAATGTTTGATGAAGTCTTTCACTTCCGCCTCATATGGATTGAAGCGCTGCAGATGATATTCATCGTAGGCAGTGCGTGTATGGCAGCTCTCGGCTTCATGCTATTGTGTTTGGGTTGTTTGACAACAGGTGCCACTAGACAGAAAGTATACCGTGCATGGAGAGCGCGCGTCGGTGGACGGATATCCTGCGCAGTATTTATGATCATCACCTACTTATTGACTTTTGTTTGGATCATATTACTAGGATTCCTAGTTATTACGACTTTCCTGTTCACGATTTTCTGGAAACTTTGTTCGAAACCGAAAAACATTGATCTATCAACATGCATTGACTTCACGCAATTTGACTTCATGTTCCCATCAAGTGTCAGACAAGAAGATATGAGAATCTGTGAGGCCCACAAGATTAAGCTATTTTGCAAAGATTATGTTGAGAAGGCGGAGTTTATGTTCATTTTGGCAATGGTATCTTGTGTACTTGTGATATTGAGTTTGGTGCACTACTTGATGTGCCTGTCAGCCAACTACGCACACATCAGGGATCATGAGAAGTTCCAAGAGCTGCAGGAACTGCAGTATTTGACCAACCCTGACCTGCATGCCTCTAAAGATCGTTTCTAGTATATGGCCCGCGCACCTCTCCTGCGCTCGCTAGAAGCTACAACTAAAATGTGACAAAGTTAAGCCATTGACTGTACATTTGACTAAATTTTGGTGTTCACTGACAAATTGAATATAAAGAAAAGACTGATGTTCAGTGAATAAATACTACAAAAAGGTAGCTTCATAGTTGTAACTCATGTACCTATTGTATTTCACATATCTTATTTCCAATGTTTTTATGATTCTGTCCACACATTTGAACATTCCTGTATTTGTTAGGTGTTATCAGATAATTTGTTAAAGAAAAGCAAATATTTAAATGTTTAGGTGCTTATCTAAGTACTACTTTGACTTTGTTTAATTGACTTGTATTAGTGACCTAGTAGTATTAATATAAGATACCACCATGTATGTTTTTGGTAACAAACCAAATTATTGATATGTCCCTGAATTATCTAGGTTTATGCAATTTTATATATTGTTTAGAACATTATTCTGCCTACTTCTATTTGTATAGGTACTTTATAGACAATTTGAAATTATTGACTAAATATGAATTTGATAAAACTTAAATATCAAAGAACAGGTTTATTGTTCAAAGTTTAGTACAAGGAATTATTGTTTAAACAAGAGGACTTAGTTAGGTGTTTAATAATGCAGCTGTACATTACAACCACAAGTTGATCACTTAATTGAATCAAGAACTAGATTTAAGTAATTTAAATTAGCAGACTGAATTTTTTACCAATTATAAAATAATTATTTTGTTAATTTTAGTACAAGGTCCTACTTTCAATTAGGTTTTTTTCTATTCTCAGATCACTGAGGTTTCTGTTCTAATGTTGACCACATTGGAATTGAAATAACTGTGTTCTTAGAAAATAGGGTTCTGGAATTTAACCACAATATAATTTTGCTACATTTCAATACTCTTGTTAGTAATCTTTTGTTCAATACTCTATTAGTACAAAATATATAGGTACTGAAGTCAAAACGCACACATAGACACCATTCACAGACATGATATCTCGGTAGCATCTCGGACCGCTTGTTGAACAGTTCTGGCTCAAACGCTTATTAGTGTGCGTCCACCAAGTGTGGGTATAAAAAGTGACGTACATACATGACATTGTCTTCTGTGCCTATCTATTTAGTGTTACTAGTATGTAAAGTATATTTCAGTAGGGCCTTATTGTACTGTGATTGGGGCAATAGACCACCTTTGTATAATGTAGCTGCTCCAGTCTATTTCCTTTTAGAATTCGCACAAAAATCTAATTTAATCAACTATTTCCCACCAGGCTGTCTTACAAATAATTAATAGCAGCTATTTTAAACAGTTTTAAAAACGAAGTTTTTATTAAATTTTCTAATGTGCCTGTGAAAAAATTATATGCATAGTTAAATTTCGTTTTATAAAACAAAACTTTGGATTGTAAAATGCATTTATTTTGTTACAATTAGGTTTAATAGGAAATAATTTTTAATTTTCCTTTTAGGATGGTGATTCATTATTGAAGATTTTGTACACCTACTAGAATTATACGTAATTATAAGTTGCACATAATTGTAAGTGAAAATGTATCAAATCGGATAGGTTTTATAATAAATGTTCGTTTTTACAAACTTTTCGTTAAATATTTTTTTACAATTAATGTTGAGCCTTTTAAAACGGAACAGGGGTTTTCTCGAAAAATTTGATTATACCTATATGATGATTATCTATCTTATGATCATTACCTGGCGTATCGAAACTAGGTTTTTTTTTTTTGTATATGCGATTTTAGTCAGTCCCATATGTCATAGAATCTGTTAGTTTGTTATACATTTTTTTATTGTTATCTCTTGATAAATTAATATAGATAATTTAACTAGCTTTTCCACAGAAAAGAAAATTGAGATCGCATTTGCAGCATTCAATTGTATTTTCAAGCCAATTTCATCGTATCATTAAGTATCATTTCATTGTTTCGCTCTCTTCTTGTCTTTTTATTATCTCTAATTACGATATGCGAAGGGTAAGTTTAGTGCCAAATTTAAAATATATCTTATTTTGACGAGTCCTATTGAAAAAAGAGTTTACAATTTCACTAGATTTATATTACTAACGGTTTTTTTTTTCGTTTGGAATATCATGTAATGACATCCCCAGTCTTGGGCGGAGCAGTAAATAGTGTCAGACTTTTACTGACTAAAAACCCACTCCAATTCCTTCGTTGCTTTTCGTACCGGTGGCTGAGCTACCTCTCGGGGCAAACCCTGGCCCCAGTAGGCTTCGACCCAGCTGAGCCCCTGCCGTTGCTGACAACTCCTTGAAGCGCGCGGGAACAGTGCGCGCCGTCGACGACTTGGGCTCGGTCCGGTTATTACTAACGGTGTTCTATTCTATTTAAGGATCAACAACCTCTCGATAAACGGTCACAAGTGCTAGTCGTATTGTAAGAATAAACCCTGGTTTCGATAACTTGAATTTATAGATATAGAACATACCAGTGGCGGAATTGTAGAGGCAAGGCTAGGCAAATTCAACGAGCTCCCGGCCTCGGTCTAAGAAATTACGAGTTCTGAAGAAGTAACCAAAATTAAAAAAAAATGTGTCGATATTTCTGAGGTCCCCCATCCGAGATCCATTTGTCAGGGGCCTCAGGACCAAGCCCAAGTCCACACTACGTCAAGGAGATGTCAGCAAACCGTAACGGCCCAGCAGGATCGAAACCTACTGGAGCCATGGGTTCGCTTCTGAAAGGAAAAGCGGGCCTGGAATGAAAGGCAACGAAGGAAATAGGAGTGGGTTTTAGTCAGTAAAAGTTTGACACGCTCTTCCGCTCTGCCCAAGGGCAAGAGATGTCATTGGATGATTGCCCACCTATAAAATAGTGCTTCATATGATTCTATAGTAAAGCCTCTGTTGTATACGTTACTACATCAAAGCAATAATGACAATCCGCTATAAAACGCGCAAATCTCCATTGTCAATCAGTTACGCACTTTCGCGTCAACTTTCCAGTCACTGTTTCCAAAGCAAAATAACAAGAATCCAAGAGGTGTTGGCAGTTTGTAATAGTACATTTTGATACAAGTGTAGAAAGTTTGGCTGCAGTGACAAATTTGCACGTGTATTAGACGACTTTTTTCAATACACACTTGCAAAGAAATGAAAAAAAACAGGGGCTCACCGGTACTGTGTAGGTACACCGGTCAGCCTGATACGATAAATGTAATAACATTGCGGCAGGGGAGAGCACGCGCACTCTGCACTAGTGCGAAAAACGGTCAATTTCTTGCCTAAAAGCGGTATAATAGATGAGCAGAGAGAGGTTGAAAATACGAGCGGGTTTTAGAGTAAGTGTATTGAAAAAGGGTTTCCAATTCGCTAATAAATTAGCTCGACTGAATAACCCTAGGTATATTTTGATACTGCCTAAACACTGCGATTACTTGGGTTTGGGTCGATTTCCAACCATAATAGTGTTTACCACGGAAAAATACCTATATTTTACCTAGTCTAGTGTGGAACATTTTAGCAAAAAAGACAAATGGCATTATAATTGTCTGTCTACGTAAAATAAGAGAAGGAAATGTGATGTAGACCTTTGACGGTGGGTGCAGAGGTCAATTTCAATTAGACCTCATTAGACACAACGTGACGCGCTACCGAGACATGTAGGAACTTAGATTATGAACGAGCTGACGCCTTAGCATGGTGCATAGAAAGAGTGCCCTAAATCTAAGGCACTTAGCTGCTGGGACTCAGGCCTCCTCTCTAGGAGAGGGAATGGGCCGTAATACACCACGCGGGCCCAGTGCGGGTTGGTGGATGTCACATGTCTTTGAATTTTTGGTTCTAGGACATATCGGTTTCCTCACGATGTTTTCCTTCACCGTTTTGAGAGCAGTGGTGATGAAATAAATTAATTAAATAAACCACTCGTAAGGTGCTCCTAAAGCATGACGTGTTACTAAAATGTCAGGCGTGCGAGGGAGGAAGAGGGATGAAGCTATACACCCTATATAGCTCCATCCCTTATCAGTTCAGTTTGGGTTGTAAAATGGATCGCGTTAAGAGTTCGTGGTAGGGCCTCCGTTTTAAGGAGCTTTTGAAGAGTAAGGATTAGTTCTAACTCTATTTTCCTTCTTCTTTCTGCCCATGGCCAGAATACCATAAGCAAAAACAATTTAAATTAGATAGAAATTAGACCTATAAAGGCTATGGCTACGGAAATGTTTGAAAAAGTTACTGGGCTAATAGAACGAAAAGGGCAAATGTAGAAACATAGGGTTTAATTAAACTCAATCTCGCTTCACCCTACAGCGGGAGAAATATAATACTGGTGAAAATTCAGTATCGCTTAACATCAGGTGAGATAGTGGTCAAACGCGAGCCTATCCTTTTTTTGTTTTTTAAATCCTACCTCTAAAAAAAGGCATTTACCATAACCTTGACATTGGTAACACCGTACTTGTTACTCAAATAATTGATTTGTTTTTGTTGACTCAAAGTAACTCTGCCGTAGTACCTAGATAGTTAATTTATAGGTAAGTAGTTTAAGAATTAGTTGCTTTACCTTAAAACTAAACGATTTTAGGACGAAAGTGACCTGCTCTTTGAGCACCTTCGTCGTAAAACTCAAAGAAGGAATTTTTTGCAAACGCGCTCCTGAAAGAATTCAACGCCATCGGCCATTTTTTCGAATAATCCTGCGATCCAATATAGGTACCTACTGTGATTATCTCTTGCATACCTGCAGGCCTAGCCAAGCTACAACCATTCCGTTTCGAATCTCTTTCTACAGTCTGTAACGCCTCCGATTCCTTTGTTCTAACCACGTGACTCCACGTTGAGATGACGTCATTCCCATACATTTGAAATTAGCGTTAATGATTGTAGATTATCAACTTGTCTAAGCCCTCTGGTCGTCGCTTTCCAATACATAGGTGAGATAACAATCAAGCGTGAACCCATCAACAATTTAAAAAAAACCTACCATGATCAAAACGATCACAATGAACAATCATTGGTAACCTTCCTACACCATTCTAGAGCCACGGTCCCTTGCTTGAACCTACCCGAACAGACATATATCTCTTCAAGGCGCTCGTGAAACACTACGGCCGGACGGCGAGCTACCGCGAAATTTGCTCGTCGTCCGTAAAGCCCGCGCTTACGGTGACCGGAAATCCGGAAGGAGGTGACCACTTTCCGTTTCCTCTCACTCCGGATGGGTCTCGACCAGAACCTGCAAATTAGAACGCGCGTGGTTACCGCCTCCGATTACCCCAAAAAGGGCACGGTGGCTTCTATCATTTGCGCATAATGGCACCGGGCGTATCTTCTGCCTGAATTCGGAACAAGAATCCCCAAACTCCTCGGTTGAGTTGTGTGGAGACCTGTGTCAGGCGGAAACGTCGTGCGCCGTCGCATCTCTAAACATTGTCCAAAGAGGAGAACTTCCCGCCGCAATCGAAGTGTGACTAACCTTCCTGTACCGAATCTTGTCGCACCGGTACCACACCTTTGAGGATAGGTTAGAAAACCGTCATGGCAATCAGTGTCTTCAGAATCATCTCATGGGCGTCCTCACTCTCCGCCTGCACTAGGTCGTCACATGTTAGGTTGTTGGGAAATTCCTATAGCAGATTCGGTGGGAAGAAACGCCCGGTTTGTACAGATTGCCCGGAGAACACAATTGAGCATACAGTGGAGGTTTGCCCCGCTTGAGCAGAGCACCACCATGTCTGCATGGTGGCTTTCACTCAACCCAATGCGGGGTGAATTATTTGAAGACTTCTACCTCAACTAAAAAAAGAGGCCCGACCCGAAAGGGCTTACGCATTGCGTAAAGGGTAATAAGGAATTAGAGTTCCTTATCCTATTCATCTGATGACTTTTAATAGTTCTAATTAAGTAAGTGGTGCACTTAGGCGGGTGTACCTATATTAGGTAGATACCTACACGTTAAAACCCTCTATATAATACGTATACATACTTACGTGCATGGGCTTATTATGATGTTGTTGATGTTATATTTAGTGCACTTCCTGCTTTCCAATATGAACGTCGGATGGAGACAAGCGATAAACGATCGTGCCATGCCACCGAGTAAAAACATGATTCATTGTAACAGTTAAACAAAAGACAAAAAAACTCTGCTGGAGTCACAAGCATTGTGATTGGATTTCCTATATTTGCGTAAATCTGCGATTATGTGGGACCTTCGCATAAACTATGCAAGTAGGTTTAAATCTGTACTAGTAACAAATCATTGTAATTATTTTTAATGATGATCAGTTTATTAATTGCCTCCTGCCATAACAATGATTTATATTGACAGACGGAATTGGACAACGATTGGAGATAACAGTTTAGTAATACGGGTAGTAACAGTTTTCTTAGCCATAGCGCGCACTGGTGACTACACCGTGACTTTAGACCAAAAAGTCACCGTGCCTATGAACCCAACATGTAGTGCGCGCATTTGAAGACGTGACGGTTACAAAAAATGGGTAGAAAAATTATTGTCACCGTGACAAAACTCACCAGTGCGCACTAAATATGTCTTACGATTGTGTCTTCGTATCTGTACCCCTAGCCAAGTTGCTAATAGCCAAGCTGAAATAGTTAACGCTAGTAGAAAGCGTTAAATATACCGGAATGATGCGCTCTCAACGCTCAGTCACATGGTCAGAACAAAAGAATTGGCGACAATGTCAACTCGAAGCGTTCGACGCAAGCGAAACGTACCTATGTAACTTGGCTAGGGGAGCTGGTTAGAAGAGTGAAAGAGTCTTCAAAGTGTAAGGGGACTGATTCCACGGGTTAGCCTTTTTCTTCGGGGGCGAAACCTTCAAAGAGCGTTCAGACTTTGGAGGTAATGTTCGGGAGTGTAGAATTCTTACCACAATAAAACCACCGCGGTGATTACCAGATAACACAGAAGTAGAAAACGTCCCGAAATTGTCTTTGCTATTAGACATCTCCGCAACCTAGGTGCAACGCCTATTATGGCACATCCACTGTGACCCTACGAACTCGATTCAGACAGGTAAAAAGGTAAATTTTTCTTTTCGATTTCATGTATCTTACTGAATTTGTCGTCCTTAGCAGAAATGTAAGGATATCTTCGTGAAGACCTGCAATTGAGCAAGTGTATTGATCAATGATTGTTCCTTTCTATGTATGTAGGAACCTGAACAACATAGTATAATATAATCGGTCTTATGACGTTCCCACAGCTGATACTCGGGCCTCCTCTCTGGGAGAGGGAATGTGATGGTAAAGGCCAATGGGATGATGAAAATCTTCAATGTCTTCGAATTTTCGCTTGTAGGATACTGATCTTCTCACGAATTTTTAACTTCAGCGCTTTGATAAAATAAATTACAAATACTAATGCGGCTGGCTGGGTTTGTCCTCATGATATAAGTCTTGTAAATTGAGGCCGTTACTCCTAGTCCTAGACCACCATAGCTCTCTAGTACAAGTTAGGTACTAAAATCCTCCAAAAGCCTCTTTGTAATATAGGCAGGTATCTACTTAGTTATAAATTCCTGCTTTATTAGGTCATGAAGGCTTATTCCTTGTAATAATTATTTATGTAGGATACTTAGTTATAAGTTCCTGGTTCGTTGGGAGGTCGTCCATCAAATAACATTACATATCTGTTATTATGTACTTTGCTCACTAATGAAATATTATGTTTTATGGCATAATTACCTAGAGTAATTGGAAGTCTGAGCACCTATTGTTGTAGGTCCGACTACGATTTATAAACACAGACAACTTTGTATTACGGGATTGTTCGAAACAGTCACCGCGGCCCTGGACCCGAAAAGGCAACTGAAGGTACTAGGTTTTAGTCAGTAAAAGTTGGACACTAGAATCTCTTTTCACCCAGAGCGTGAGAAGTTATTTTATTTTTCCCCAGCCTAAAAAAGGGGAGCCGATAACCACAAAATAGATAGGTAGGTAGGTACCACAACTTAGAAATTTGTAGAGCACCAATAACAAAATTGTTGTTGGATAAATTTCGACCTCCAGACCAGACAGCAGCGGTGTAGCCACCACACCACTTTTTACACCACTTTTTTTTGAGTTGCAAAATCATGCAACTACTTCTCCCGCTATGTATGTCTGAGCTAGAGGGCGTGTCAGACTGTTAAACCAGATCATAACCCACGATAAGTCTAACCAAATTTCCATGGCCTTAGCGGGCATCAGCCCTGATGGGCTCCAACGGTTTTGCACATCTATTTGGGGCGTGCGTGCAGCTCTACACGCCGTCAACGACACAGTATTTAAAGGGCGGCGAACTACCCGTTGCTCGTCGTCCACCCCTGCCCACTGTGGCTCGAAATCATCCTGTAGGTAACTCCCGACGCCCCAGGCGTCTCCTATAGTGGCGACTGATGCGTGAGGATGTCCGTTCTCTCACGGTTGCGGCCATCTCCTTCATTAGCATTATTAGCTTCGCAGGAAAAGGTGACCGCTTCCCATGCCCTCTCGCTTCGGATTATGGCCGCTGATCACGTCCACGAGGACACAGCGGTGCTCCGCCCAAGCGCGGCAAACCGCCATTGCAGGTCCTCCACCATGTCTTCCGGGCGGTCCGCACAAATGTGACAACCAGGCGTTTCTTCCAGCAGCCTTGAGCTGCTGTACTTAAGTATATTGACTTTGTAGATGTAAACAGTAGGTACATAAAAATAACATGACCCCAAATCAAAATAAAATCTCCCGTTTGATCATAGAGAGGTAATGTTTAGTGAGTGTAACACATTAAAACGGAAACTACGCTTATCGCCATTTTCCACATAGGCTTATCTGTAAAATGAGGAATGGTGTCATGGCCGGCGCCACATCGCTGTTGTGCTGTGCGGTCAGGCACAGATCATGACTTCATCACTTCATGAGAACACCTTTTGAATAATATATGTCACCTACTATCTAATAAGCAAATATGATAGAACCAGTGCCGTATTGGCCACACGTAGCAAGAGTAGTAAATGCTACGGGCCCCACGCTTTAGGGTGGGCCTCACTTGGATGAAAAAAAACAAGTCAAGATAACTGTGCCGTATGAATTCTAACCACTTCCGGATTTTCCATAAATACAATGTTGGCAACCTATGGACCCATTGCTATGTAAGGGCCCCGGGCCCTGGAATATTTATAATTATTTCGGAGGCCTCTTGGTAGAATTTGCTACAGGCCCCATGCTGGCATAATCCTGCACTGGATAGAATCAGTGTTTAGCGATATACCTACTGAATATAAACAAATAGGTTGTAAATACAAAGCCTTACATAACAGGAGATCTATACGACCAAACCTTTGTAGGCCGAAAAACCATTTTTTTTAAAGAGTAATCATGGAGTTTCTTGCCGGTTCTTCTCCATAGGAAACGACCAATTTGGAACCGAGCACTAGCTTCTGACGTTTTATAAGTACCCATGTAGGCCAATGTGAAATAAAAACTTTTGACTTTGACTTTGATCTACGGGATTGTTCGAAAGAGTTATCGTGGCCGTAGAGCGGAAAGAGCAACAAAAGGACCTCGAGTGGGTTTTAGTCAGTAAACACCTGACCATTCTTTTCGCTCCATCCAGAGCAATAGAATTGGTGAACACCCACCTCAAAAAAATACCAACAAGGTAACATTGATTTGGGTCAATTTACGGGCCTTTATTGCTGCCGCTGGCGATTTTGCCTCATAAAGGAAAACCGCACTAAATTTTAAATTCCCAACCACAAAGTATTTCAATGTTACTGATCATCACGAACACAAATACAAACAAATCCATGATCAGTACCTACGGGAAAATTTAAGGTGTACTGGCATTGTCATCAAGAAATATCGTCGCTGGGCACGTTGGCTGCATCCTTACGACGATCATTTGAATGCATTTACCTTATAAAATTCCTCTCACATTGAGCAGTGTACTCTCAAGGTAGGTCCGCACCTGTTCACAATACTTGATGCATATTATTGATGCTTCAAGATGAGAGTACCTTTCCATAAGGCACTTGTTAATTAATATGCTACGCACAGATAAACAGATAATTCGTACCGATCACTATTCGAGCGTGTAGGATATACAGGACACGTGCCTATTCATTAAATGTGCTATTTTTTCCACAAACAGACTGCGCTCCCCTTTGTGTTCGCCCAAAATCCGTCCGCCGATGGGAATGCCAAGCTAGGAACGCCCTGTTGTACGCTCCAGAAGCGCAAGCGTTATGTGGCGCAGACGCGCAGTTGCAGCAGCACGCAACGCAAGAGGGTCGCGAACGTGAATACCCGGCCTTATGCATCTTAATGTTTTGGTTTATTTCATATTATTTCCTTGTTTACAGAGAAACGTCACTTGGTAACCTATGATCTCGTAACTACAGCCTGTAGTAGCACGTGAGTTACGCAGATTGCTATGAACATTTTCATCTACAGTGTGCTAAGTGCCAGTTGTTTTTTTACATTATGCGACAGATTATGGAGGCTTTCTTATGCTGCGTCTTCCGGTGCGTGCTCGCCACTCCAGAACCTTTCGTCCCCATCGACAATCTGTTCTGCGAGCAATGTGTCTTACCCAGGACCTATAAGTTACCCAGGTGATGGCGACACTTGACGGAGGCCAAGAGCCAACAGTGGACGTCTTTTGGCTGAAATGATGATATAGCAAAGCCGTTACAGATTGATTGAACGAAGCTAATCACATTAAGTTTATTCTAAAAGATTTGTTAGGATTTGACGTTAGTTAGTGTTTGAGTGTTATTATTATTTAAATTAGGTAAGTAATGATATTTACTTTTCTTTTAAATCCAGGTTCAATGAGATTAGACGACGAAGTACGTTAAGCTTCCGTTACCCTTTTTGTAATGATCAATTGTTGGTAAAAAAAGACATCCCAGTACCCCTAGCCAAGTTGATAATCTGCAATCGTTAACGCTAGTAAAAAACTTCGAATGTACGGGAATGACGACATCTCAACGCTCAGTCACGTGGTCAGAACAAAAGTATCGTGGACGTAGCCAACTCGTGGCGTTCGACGCGAGAGAAACGGTTGTAACTTGGCTAGGGGGGCTGGTACACTTCTGCTTATCCATTGACTGTAAGCATT
The DNA here is from genome assembly GCA_949319445.1 of Mythimna lalbum. NCBI lineage: Eukaryota > Metazoa > Arthropoda > Insecta > Lepidoptera > Noctuidae > Mythimna > Mythimna lalbum. The sequence goes on along the minus strand of OX439346.1, from coordinate 12,963,640 downwards.
ATGTCCATGTGCATGACTGTATCGATGCGACAGATATTATATTATGTTCAGGGTTTTTGTTATTTATATGTAACATTACCGCAGAACTGAGACCTTGTCACATTTTCGACGAACTTTGCACGAGTAAACAGAGCGCACGAGATCTTCAAGGCTACTTTAATTTTCTTCGGAAATTGGAAATACCAAATATGGAGAGCCCTTATTGATATTGTTAAATTTAGATTCATTGAATCACTTGTAGGATCTATGTGACTCACACTGATTTGAGAGATTTATAATTGATCTAGCCTAATTTAATTTGAAGTGTGTACTCGTTTGCTAGTCGCGAAATCCTTAGACAAATTTAATATCTTCCAAACTTTGACATGAATATTTTGGAGTGTAATTTATTTATACTTTTCTTTTGAATTAATATATTTTTATGTGGGAATGGACTTTTATTTTTTTGGTTCTAGTATTTTCTTTTATTGGTTTGAAATGTTTTATTATTTGACATTGTTTAAAAATATAAACGTGTTGCGCCGACCCCAAATAAAACGGGACAAGGGCAGGAAGATGATGTTTGTTTAATAATGCAAGTTATTTTTATTTATTCGTTGACTACTTATAATATAATATTCTGTATATAACTTGTAAGAACCCCTAACCAATAAACTTCTAATGACTACAGAATTGTTTAATCCCATCTAGTACTTGATAGCTGTTGTTTTTTTTACACCTATGGGTTTTAGCAAATTAAATAGAAGCTCCAAGGATCTGTGTGATGTCTATTTACATCATAGTACTGTTATTTTGTTTTATAATTTTACAAGTCGATTTAAACTGTATGTAATAAGTATGTAAGTCCAATATTTCCTACGTGATTACCCTGGGAAGAAACACCGAAATAAACCCTCTGAGTTTAAAGTCCTTAATCTCTCAATAAACAGTAGGTAGGTACTGAGAACAATCCAAATTAGTGCCTTAAAGGGTCTTTTCAGGAAAGAACCACACAGATTTGTTAGGTACATATCTTTCATTGATATGTTAGGTCTCAGTATTTTTCCTATCATATGTTTGTGGAAGGATGTTTACTCAAGACGTTGTTTTGTTAAAAAAAGTACCAGGAACTGAGCCCGCGCGTAAATATAAGACGAAACATTACAACAGATTTCCTCATTGCTCGATACCTACTTATTCATATATCCACTCAATAAATAACTGGGCAGTTATATAGGCCTTTATACTTTCATATACATAGTTACCCTTGAACATGAATCTTACTAGTAGTTCTTATATAAACACCTGTTACTAACCCAGGTAGCTATATACTATTCGTCAATATGTAATACTTAAGTACATTGTGTAATAGTAGGTAGTCAAATAATATTAATCTTATAAAAATATTCGATCTTTTGGTGACGATAGTCGGATAATATGGTAATGAAGCTTGCATAGATCATGGATCAATAAAGAACTGCCGTCAGTTGGAACTATTTTGTCCCAACCATGCTAGAGAAATAGAAATGACTGCTGTGCTGCGTGTCGCGGGCTCAATTCCCGCACGGAACAAATATCTCTATGTCTGAGCACCTATGATACACGAGTAAGTGACGAAGTTAAAAAAAACCGTAGTCACCCGTTATTAAAGTGTTTCGGTTGGAACCCGCCACTTCACCCATGTCAATGTCTATGTCATTCAGGAATAAAGCAGCTTTTGATCGGTAAAAAATAATTAACAATCGGACCAGTACTTCCAGAGATTATATCCTACATACAAAAAAAAAATTTTTACCTCTTTATAATATTAAGTAGGTGTAGATTTAGCCTATATTCCCCCCTTCCCCCTCCAACTTCCTGGTATTATTTTGTCAAACAGGCTATTGCCTATTCTGTTGACTCTGTCAATGTAAATCATTTATTTATAGCAAGCTTTTATAGCTCGGTATAGTCTGTCTAAAAAGTCAAACGACTTACAATTTTTAAACGAATTAAAAATCTGATATATTGCATACCATACTTTTTATAAGATTCTATTAGTAAACAATTATTATCTCTATCTTAACCAGTTTAGACTACATCAGATTTCAAGAATTTGATTATTATTTTACATTACCCAAGTCGTTTGACTTTTTAGACAGACTGATACCTACTTATATAATTAACTAGCTTTTGCCCGCACGGCTTCGCTCCCGCTCTACCTTACTATACTCTACTCTACCCTACTAAACCCTACTCTACCCTACCAAACTTCGCATAAACCATCTACTAAATAGTCCGAACAAAGCCTAAAAATTTGGTTTGGATAGGTGAGCCCATTTTAGAGTTATAAAATAACAACGGAAAGTGGCATTGATTTTTATATATATAGATACTTGTCAAGACAAATCATACGAGCCCAAACTCGATGGGGTTGTGTATTTTAACTACCAAGTTCCTATAGCCATTAGCCACCTTCCGGTTGCATCATCAGATCAGCTCCTTGTCATAATAATATTGCATTTTCATCTGATTTACACATGCATGCAAAATTTCAGCTCAATCGGTAACCGGGAATCTTGTAAATTAAATTTGTTACATACACATGATTACATGCACTTGAGTATAGTTATTACCTATTTAGGAAGGTAAATATTTATTCAGCAAATAATGGAATTTTACCTAGTGGGTATCTAATATTTGAGAAGGTAGGTTAGCAGTTAGCAGTAGAGAACTGCATATTTTGAGGAATGTTTATTTATTTATTTATTCATTTATGTACACACACAAACACTTAAAAATTAAATTAACAAACACAGGAAGAAGAATACAAAGGTAAAAACACAAAAACTACTGTAGTAAAAGGTTTTGCAAGACAGGAGCTATCATTTAATGAACTTCGAAAGAATTAACCCTTCAGATACCGTCAATTAGAGACACAATAGTAAGACAATAGATGCGCGGCCACCGGTGGTCGCTTGGGGATTCATGAATTAAGTAGGTATGCAGTTTGAAATCACTTTTTTTTTTTAATTCCTATAAACTAGTGCTTGACTGCGATCCCACCTGATGGTAAGCAGTTTACTTATTTTCTAAACTAAGCCATCAAAGGAAACTTTTTTGTTGTTCAGTGGGAAATCATCAAACAGGTTCCCCAGCGATTGAGAGTGTCAATTTTACTGAATAAAGCCCCGGATGGGTTTATGGGGCCCCGAGTCCGGGCTCGGGGGGTCTACCTTTACATTCTATGCAAAGGATTAAACCAGTTGTGAACCGTTGACACTTTAGATTTGGCAGAATGCAGTTTGGCCCCCTTTTTATTGAGATGATAAAACATAAAATAACTTCTCCAGCGATAGGTGGAGCATGGGCGTGTCAGACCTTTACTGACTAAACTCGCCTGTGTCCCTTTAGTTGTCATTTGTGTTCTAGGGCCGTGGTAGCTCTTTCGAAGAATTCCGCAGCCCTGAAAGGTAATAGATACGTGGACTGATCATGCAGATGACTTACCATTGAATTTACAAGCTTCATAAAAATGCAAGAGGACTAAATGCTCGTGTATCTATTCTATAGCATTCTTTCCAAAGCTACATTTGATCCAGGTAACTTCTTATCAAAATACAAAGTATTCCTACAATACTCGTAACTTGGCCATTGACCTAATCACATAGTCTAGTGCAAATCTAGCATCTGCGTGTTTACGTTTAGGTGTTAAATAACTATCAAACTATTTACTTATTGAGTACTTATCTATCTATATATATTAATATATACTAACAGCAAGAAGTTTTACAATCACAAAAATACAACTATTTAGGTAGCTACCTATAAAAAGGTATAATTTGATATAAGTACTTAGTAAATAGGTATTTGATATAAGTACTTATATATATAGGTATATTTATAGGTTTTTTTTTGTCGACGGGGAAAATCATCTTTGACGAAACCCGCTCTTGGGTGGAGCGGGAGACAGTGTCAGACTCTTACTGACTAAAAACCCCGCGCCGTTCCTTCTAGCCTTCATACCGGGGCACGAGTTCCCTTTCGGACAACCCTGTCCCCAGTAGGCTTCGACCCAGCTGGGCCCCTCCTGGTGCCGACAACTCCTTGAGGCGCGCGGGAACAGTGCGCGCCGTCGACGTCTTGGACTCGGTCCATTACCGGACGATCGGACAGCGAGCTACCCATAGCTCCCCGTCCGCGAGCCCGCGTCTACGGTGGCCGGAAATCGGGATTGGAATCCCGGCGACGGCGGCGAGGGCGCCGTTGCCTGATGCGGTCGGCCTCCTCCTTTGCAAGCATTACTGCTTCGCAGAAGGAGGCGACCGCCTGCCATTCCTCCTCGCTCCGGACTATGGCCTCGACCAGGGCCCGGCGCGAGAGGTCTCCGCCGCCGATCGCCCCCACGAGGGCACGGCGATGCTCCGCCCAGGCAGGGCACACCTCGACTGTGTGCTCCACCGTGTCCTCCGGGCGTTGCGCACAGTGGCGACACCCGGGCGTCTCTTCCGCTTGAATCCGATGCAGGAACCTCCCGCACTTGCCATGTCCGGTGAAGACCTGCGTCATGCGGAAGGTAAGGACGCCGTGAGGTCTTTCCAGCCACGCCTCAAAGAGGGGACTTACCGCCATAATCGTGGGGTGCCCAATACCTATTTATAGGTAATAAGTAATGAATTTAAATAATAGTGCGACGGATATGCATTTGAAGACCAACACGTTAAACTAATCTGCATAAGTGAAACATTTAGGACCTTTAACCGGAAATTCACCCATTTAATTTATGATAATCAAAAATTTTAATCCCTTTACAATAGTAACATTCCGTCCGACATTCAATTTTGATCCTTACCAATTTGATGCGTAAGGTTCTTATTACCTAATAAGGTATTTGTTTATAAACGCGCTTTTCCTCTGAATGGTTCACTGGTATAATATAATATTGTCACCCCACCTCAGGCGCTGCTATAATAAAATATGCTCTTAATACTACATCACGCTTCATACCTCACGTCATCGCTTGATGGTACTGGAAAACCCTTCCTAAAATTACTCACAGTCATGACGTTGCAGCACTTGGTGTTGGCTACTTTACATTATTTGCTATTTGACGTAAATATGTTAATTTATGCGTATACCCACGCTACGGTACGGATCGAATGACATACAGTTGTTTTCGATGGCTGTGAGGACACGTTTTTTGTTCTTTTGCGTAAATACCGCGGCGGTCGCGATCGGAGATATCAAACGCGATAACAGTGGGGTCAGATCGAAGACTCAGAGAACAATACGGTGGAATACCTGCGGGTGTGACGGACGGCAGTCAGTGATCAGTCATTAGTGCACCTTCAATACGACCGTGCCTCTGTCACCGAGCCCACAGCTAACCGAGGTATGTGCGCTTCACAACAAACTACATTTAATTACAATTTAACGATTATAGGTTAACTAATGACGTTGATTGGCCATGCAATGTTGAAAACGTTTAACTATCGTGTCTGCCAGAGAACGATATGACCCGATAACTTCATCCTCTCCCAATTTACCATTCAGTTTTATAATTGATAACGTGCGATACTTTTGTGTCATTCCGGAAATATTTATAATATTTATTGTGTTTACTGAGTTCATGTCCAAGGTGCGCGTTAGTATCACCGGTCCGTATAATTCAATAACAATAATACGAGTGCTTTATAACACCTGCAAACAAACAAACGCTAATAAACAATAATACAACGGTGACAGGAATAGTTGAAATGCTGTTTTAGTATTTGAGTTTTATTCTTTATCGTGATGTCTTGGAGGAAAATCTCGTTCGGGACGAAGTGTCAGCTGGAGAGTGTTGACAAACAGCCATCGACACTGGCGTCCTTGGCGCATTGTGTACAAAATGAAACTTTTGACATCCGAACCCCGGCTCAGAGAGGAACAACAACAATATCGAATTGTGTCGAAATATCTTCGGCGAACGAGACAATGTCTCGAGTTGCAAAATGTCCGGATGTGGAATTGGTGAACAATTCTTCTGATAACATTACAACAATAGAACCGCTACAAATCATAGTGCTCGACCCTGCGCACGCGCAAGCGGAAGACATCGAGTGAGTAACAGATTTCTTTTTGAAGAGACTTTAGACTGGCCTTCATGCACAACTCAATAAAAAAACAGTATAAAAATAAGTAAGAAAAGTAAATGATAATGTATGCTTTTCAACCAATCATAATGTATGTTTTTGATCCACAAATGTAACGGATGTCAGTAAGCTACATTTTTAATATAAAAATTATAAGATTATACCCACGAGGCCACGACCTAAGAGTAAAAAGCAAACCATAGCACTAAACTCAACAGCACAACAACATTAGGTACAAAAAGTTGTTTGCAAACTGAAAAAATATCTGATTGAGCTTTTTGTACACGAAGCGCTTTATTTAAACCACAAAAACGATCAATGAACGATGTCCGTCATACCTCTGTATAATTCCACAGCAAAATAAAATTTCCCTCTAGAACATACTGTAAAGAAACCTGTCCTAAGTAGAACTCGTTGAGTTGCCGTTATAATAATTAGTAATCTATTTTTAGACTGTGAATAAACCTTTTAATATTTTATTGATACCTAAATAAGATTTGATAGTAAGTTACCTTGTCTAAAGACCTTTCTCTTAAGTAAAATTTGGTTACTCTAAACAATAGCGTTAGACGTAAGCGAAGCGGCCCCTCGCTATCGGTCTACATCCCCCTTAGGATGCGGGACCTCGTGCAAGCGAGGGCTCTTTAAGAACGGGGCCTTATTAAAATTAGTCTTGCGTTTGACCACTTTTCGAACACTAGGTCGCTGTCTTTATTTCGTTTCGAATTTATGACAAAAAAGGGCCTAGCAGCTGCGCCTTCACCCTCGCCTAAATTTACTCCACGCTGCGCCTCTGGCTCTAAATAAGATATGATTGTTACTGACACTACTAGTCTAAAGAACTTTCTTTTACTTAAGTGTAATTCGGTTACTCTGAATGGCAGAAATAACCATAAATTCAGAAACCTCTTCATCTCCCTTCTCTTGTCCCAGGTCACTCATACTTTGGTGTCACAGAACAAAGCAATCGTCTACATTCTTCTGTTTTGTTTTTGGTGTCATCACAACGCTTTTCCTTCTTACACTCTGCGTTAACGTGAATGAGATTTACTTCCTTTTCTTTTAGAACAATACTCACATAATCCTTCCATATTTTCTTTGGCTTTTCTCAGCTCTCTTCTCTTCTCTTTTCATCTATCAACATGAAGGAATAGAAACAGATCTTTGCCCAGTTGTGTGAATGTAACGGCTAGATGTACAGTAATGTAAGAACAAGAAAATGTTGAACTGGTTTTATTGCCTTTAGAACCTCAAAATACCATTGTTATTGGACTGCAACACTTACAAACAACATAAAAATTAATTCAAAGACAATATTATTAGAGAATAAGTATTATGCTAATAGAATTTATAATGAATTCTGGTACCCAAGGAAAGATTTAACTTGTGTTATGGGTGCCAGGATTACACTAGATTTACAACATAATATATATGTTACATCAGAAGGTAACAAAGTAACATAATCATTTAACAACTATTAGCCAATCTGGAAATCATTAGTATATAGTATTTTTCCTATCATGACCGTTTAACATAAGACAATTCGTGAGTCAATTAAAAAAATAATCCCACGCTAAGGGAAATACCAGAAGGCGCTGATTTATTTTATGGGGATTTATCTTTCCTAGCACAAATCAATAAACAATGTATAATAGGTCTGTAATTCAGCATGATTCACTTAAGAAGTGGAAGGGATAAAATCCTCGATGGATATCAAAGGAAAAAAATCTTGTTCGTGTTTACAAACTTAGGGGCCAGCAATTTAGTATTTCCTACCAAGTTATCCGAAGAAAAAATTTATTCCTCAAAAAAAACATTAAATATGAAAGAATGTCAGTTCTCTTTATGTCAACTGATGGAACAGAACACGGATAGGTTTTAGTCAGTAAAAGTCTAATTCCTTCTCTTTACGCCATGAGCGAGAGGTGATATTTGATGATTTTAAATAACTTAGAAAATGAGTGGGATCACACTGTATAGATACTAGATTCTCTCAAAGTTCCTTAATTCGTATCGCCTGTCTTGCAGAACTTTCTTCAGTTGCTTAAACGTACCTTACTACAAGTTACAACTATATCCTACCACGGGTCTGTGATAGTATAGGATAATTATTATACATTCAGCCTTTTATTTCTTTTGGCTTCGCACGGTATGTGTATTAAAGCAGCGTCAAGTTTAGAAAATATTTTGTATTTGACAGCAAATGTATCGAGTTAGTATTCTCGGCAAGATTCGTTAATGTAGTCAATGCTACAATAAAATTCTCAGCTCCATTTTACTAAGATTGCAACTGGTTCAATGATTTGTTTAGTTGTGTAGTCATTTAATGACAATGTTCAGTTGTGTAGTCACCGTCGTTGGTGTTTTTTTATGGTCCCGTACCTCAGAAGGAAGAAACGGAACCCTTATAGGATCACTTTGTTGTCCGTCTGTATGTCTGTCAAGAACCTTTATCTCGGGAACGCGTGGAAGTATCGAGTTGAAATTAAAATCATATACTAGATCTGTGGTCCTTGAAGCTATAAAAAAATTAAACTCCTAAGTTAACGGAAAAAAGATATGGTCGTTTATGTCGTAAATGTGTATTTTGGCACTCAAAGGAATCAAAATCGTTCACCTATAATTCTGAAATTTTGCATAAAGTAAGGTCTTCTAACACAGGTATGGAAATAATCTGAAAACTGAAAATTTATCCTTACGTCACAAAAACTATTTTTTTGCGATTTAGAAAAAACTCCCGTTCATTGTGGCGGCACTTGGGGGAGGCCTATGTCCAACAGTGGACGTCTTTCGGCTGAAATGATGATGATGATGATGGAAAAACTTCGAGACTCCAATCGAGAAATTAACTGTTTATATAGGTAAGTTTGGACGGAACCCTCAGGGCGCAAGTCCGATTCGCACTTGCCTAGTTTTTTCATAAATACGGCGCACATTGTACATAACGTTTCGTTCCCTTTACTTGTTTCGTGATAACCAAACTGTGAATGAATGAATGTGTGAATGAGTTTATTCAGCCAAACACACGAGTTTACACGACATTATATTTGTCGTGTATTTGGCTGAAAACCTAAACGTACAAAAATGGAGAAAGGCTACAAAAGTAGGAGGTTTGGACTATCTCTGACTCTCAAACTGGGTGAGTTTATGTGTTATTTTTGTAAAATCTTCATTCATTTTGTTTATACAACATTGACATCCGAACAGAACACATTACCTATAAATATACGGAAGTAAAAAACATCAATGAATGGCCTGCAGGCGAACTAAAACATGAAGTAACAAAACGTAGCATTTATTGAAATACATAGTATAGATAGATAGATAATATAGATACAATACATAGTATAGATAGATAAATTCTTTATTGTACACCAAAAATAAAAAAAAATACATAAGAAACTTAAAATTAACAGGGTGTCACAATGGGCGGTCTTATCGCTAAAAGCGATTTTTTTACAGACAACCTTTGGATGGATTTGACAAATATCACCTCGTTATAATTTCCCTGGAGAACAGTTTGAGCAAGAAGCGAGTACAATACAATGACGAAACAATATCAAAATATTACGATACAAATGACGTAATCATAAATATCAATACGTACCTGCGCAACCTCTACTGATAGCGATACTGTTATCAGCAAGTGCATTGCAGGTTTCCAACTATGATTATTACGTGGTGCCTACGTAGATAAAACAAAAGATAAAACTCTTCTACGTGCTAAAAAACCCTGATGATTAGATATTATCTGAATTGCATTCACAATTACGGTTTCATCATTATAACTGTAATAATTAATTTAGTAATTTATTGACATAAGTAGATTCGAGGGAACATATTTTCAGGGTTCCGTACTCAAAGAATGCCAAGCTTGGAGAATCGCCAAACTTAAGTGGCAATGGGCAGGGCACATTGCACACAAAACAGATGGTCGATCCCCAATGGGGATTGGGGGAGGCCTAATTCCAACAGTTGACGTCTTTTAACTGATATTATGATGATGATGTTACCCAAACGGTAAAAAGAGGACATTGTACTAAAACTCGACTGTACGTCTGTCTGTCACCTGGCTGTATCTCATAAACTGTGATATTTAGACAGTTGAAATTTTCACAGATGATGTATTTCTGTTGCCGCTGTAACAATAAATACTAAAAACAGAATATAATAATATATTGGAATTGGACTCCCATACAACAAAAGTGATTTTTCAACAAATTAACATCCGGACAGGTGAAACTAAAAAAACAGGTTATAATATAGTGTCTATGTGTCTAATGTTGTACAAATAATGGTACGGAACCCTGTGTGCGCTATTCCGACTCGCTTTTGGTTTTTGATTACTGTAGGAAATTGTACATGGTCATGTTCATGTAAACAGCAGTTGTGGTTTTGAATCAATGATTCATATTTGGGTTTAAAGGTGACAATGTCCTAATAAGCAGGAATGATTCAATTCGATTCAAGGTTTACCTTGATCTTTCCTTTTCTATCATTCCGGCTAAAAACGATTAAAATCCTTCGCATTTAGTGACGTCTAATTGTTCATGATTGTATCGATAACCGGAATAGTTACTATTGCGAACTCACTGCGTCTACGCGATATAGGCAATTTTACGAGGCATTAGGCGACTACGCGGCGTAGGTGACTACGCGTCGTAGGCGACTACGCGTCGTAGGTGACAACGCGTCGTAGGCGACAACGCATCGTAGGCGACTACGCGGCGTAGGCTGCTACGCGTCGTAGACGCTTAAGCAACGTCTACCCGATGTCAACCAAACATCCGCTCTATTACTTACGAGCTGATTCGTTAATGAGATAATTTAATAGAACTTAATTTATGTACATGAATACCTTTCCGCAAATAAATGTCATGTCGAGATTAATTATCGTAAATGTTTCTCGAATCTTTTACTGTCAGTGCCAAATTGCCGATGCGACTAAATAGCACGATAAATAGCAATCAAATTGAATTCTGAGAAAATACTTACCGTTGACATTTCTTTGTCGTTTTCCAATGCTCATTGCGGGTAAACTTTCCGCCTATTCAAGGGTAATTTCTACAAATGTCGAAGTCTTTCCTTACCTTTAACCTTTACTTATCACTACTTTTACCGTGTTATGACGTCACAAAGTATGCGACTTCTGTTTTGCTGGCCTTGCTTTTAGATCACGGAAACCATTCCATCTTGGCCATATGTTTGGAAACCAAATGAGCCTTAATTTATGTGAACAACACAATTAAGACAAGGTGTGTGATTCAAGAAATTTATTTTTTTTATTGACGAAATATTGTTTATTTTATCAATCTCACTTATCCTCTTTTAGGGCCTTTATTCGTTTAATAATAAAACGAAATTATAATTTTTTTTTACATAACGAGGCATGTTGTGTTTTAAATGATAAATAAACATTTGTGGGTTTTATTCAGTAAAAGTCTGACATCACTCTATCGCTCCACCCAATGTAGAAAAAAGATAATTTCCTACCACAAAAATAAAAAAATGCTTTTAAAAAAAAGAGATTACAAAATAGTTTTTAATTAGGAAAAAAAAGCCTTTCTGTAAAAAACGCAAACTGATGTGTACAATGTTCTTTATAGAAAGGGTCGATCATAATGTATACGACATAACATAAATGTCTTGGAAATAAGATTTCTTTGTCATATTCTCGTTAGCTAAACAAAAGCTTGCGAGATTGGAAGACTGACGTCAATTCCGGGAAGGCAATGTTCTTTATGATGTCCACAGCCACTTGGTGTCATTGATCTCACGAGTTATTACTTTTTTTTTTTCTGTCGACGGGGAAAATCATCATTGACGAAACCCGCTCTTGGGTGGAGCGGGAGACAGTGTCAGAGTCTTACTGACTAAAAACCCCGCGCCGTTCCTTCTAGCCTTCATACCGGGGCTCTAGTTTCCTTTCGGATAACCCCGACCCCGGTAGGCTTCGACCCAGATGGGCCCCTCCTGTTGCTGACAACTCCTTGAGGCGAGCGGGAACAGTGCGCGCCGTCGACGCTTTGGCTCGGTCCGGACAATTACCGGATGATCGGACAGCGAGCTACCCATGGCTCGCCGTCCGCGAGCCAGCGTCTACGGTGGCCGGAAATCGGGATCGGAATCCCGGCGGCGGCGGCGGGGGCGCCGTTGCCTGATGCGGTCTACCTCCTCCTTTGCTAGCATTACGGCTTCGCAGAAGGAGGCGACCGCCTGCCACTCCTCCTCGCTCCGGACCATGGCCTGAACCAAGGCCCGGCGCGAGAGGTCTACGCCGCCGATCGCCCCCACGAGGGCACGGCGGTGCTCCGCCCAAGCAGGGCACACCTCAACTGTGTGCTCCACCGTGTCCTCCGGGCGTTCCGCACAGTGGCGGCACCCGGGCGTCTCTTCCGCTCGAATCCGATGCAGGAACCTCCCGAACTTGCCATGTCCGGTGAGGACCTGCGTCATGCGGAAGATAAGGACGCCGTGAGGTCTTTCCAGCCACGCCTCAAAGAGGGGACTTACCGCCATAATTGTGGCGTGCCCAGCACTGGGTTGCGATAGTCGCTGACGCCAGAGTTATTACTTTGTGTTATTCAGTACCCAGAACTGTTAATATGCGCAAAGTTCGTGCAGGCACCCTTTTTTTCCTCTTTTTTTAGGTGGGTAAATCATACAATGACAGATCCCGCTCTTGGTTCTCTTGGTTCTTGGTGGTGGCTCTTGATTGTGTCAGACTTTTACTGACTAAAAACCTACCCCTGTTCCTTCGTTGCCTTTCGCACCGGGGCCGAATCTTCCTTTCAGAAACAAATTCCTGGCCCCAGTAGGCTTCGACCCTGCTCGGCCTCTACGGTTTGCTGCCAACTCCTTGAGGCGCGCGTGGAATTATACCCCTGTTCGTGCTAAATGAATGTCGAACGAATTCTAACACAGCCCGAACTAGTTTTTGAATCATGTAATTCAAATTTTATTCACATTATTGATATTTGCATGCTCTGAATTTTAATTATAAACCAATTTATAAAATTTTAAAATTACCTACAAGAAATATTTTAATTGTAGTTGAATTATTTATATTTATATTTAAATCACTTAAATTAAATTATTTACTTAATCAATTTTGTTTTATTTTAATCGAGCTGTATAGTGTATAATGTACCCTGAGATATTACTTGCCAGTTTTTAACAATCAATTTAAAATCTTCAACTGTTTTCCTATTTTTTTTCTTTTAAACCACCCCCTACATCAGAGTGAAAACTAAATAGAAACGATTTAAATCGACCAAGCCTTAGTTTAAGCGAGGCTAAAGAACAGCAATTGACTTTTCATTATACATAATCGGGAAGTAGATCTAAAGTTGCCTGAAGAGCGAGTTGTAATACTTTTCATCCCTAGGGAGAATCGCTTTCACTTGACAGCTGTCAAATTATTTGAAACAAAACGTTCTATTTTCACATTTCTATTGAACCATGTCCCTATTTTTAATACAGCCACACAATTACAGCACGAAATGCAATAATTGAAGTATACATAAAAATAACATTTTTAAATGACTTTATTACAATTTCCTTTCTTCTGTTTCTTAAAAGTAACATAAATTTAGGAATTTTTTACAAATTTTTCAATAATGAAAATGGAAAATAATGGCTAAATATCCAGCCGGCCACAGAAAAAAAAAACATAATAGGGGTGAAAGCGGCAATCCGATCTTCATTCGTTTTTTGTAGTTCTCTAAAACTACAAAAAACGAATTATATTTTGTTTACATTTCCGATAATTATATAAACACGATAAGTACGTCAAGTAACAGAAGATTTTGAAGCAGTAGTTGAAAACCCTTTACCGCCTAAATCAGAAATAAGATACCAAAAATCATACAACGACTCAGGTTATATTTATTTTCCTTATATTCGTAACGATACAGTGTTTACCTCGGGTTAAAGACTTATTTAGTCCCTCGAATTATTGGTGATTTACCTATGCTCGGACTCCTAATTCCTTCGCGAGACTAAATAAGTTACTTTCACCCCTAGGGAATTATGTACTATTAATAAGATAATGATCATTTTTTTTCACACGTTATTGTCTCTGGCAACCACTGTTTACTAAGCTAAGCTTGTTGTTTAGGTACTTATAATCTACAAATAATGCAGTGACAAAAATTACGGCTTAAAAAATGTTTTTACTATGCACATATTTTTTTATTGTAGCCGTTTTGTTACTTTTCATAAACTAATATTATAAAAAGGGATTTTTTATTTTTGTGTGTATGTTTGTAATGAATAAACTCAAAAACTACTGTACCGATTTCAAAAATTCTTTCACCATTGGAAAGCTACATTCACCCTGAGTAACATATGCTATATTTATCACCCATGCAAAGCCGTGACCGGCTACTAGTAATTGATAAAATAATATATAATAATGCCACATAACCATGAGGATTATCCCACATCAAAATAAGATAATTAAAAACAACAAATGCGTACACGCTATGCGCTATAAAATGGTAATGTAAAATAATAATACAGTGACAGAATCTGCATATTCATTATTCTGTTTTTCTTTCGTTGTAATTTTTACAATCAGTTAAATTTTGCCTAATAACCGGACTTCGTGAACTTATAAAAAGCTATTCAGGGTCATGACTTTTGTGTGTAAAAAGGATTCGCTTATATGGAAAAAAAGTCCATAAACTGTTCATCTTTAATATAAAATTTTTCTGTATGTGTGTTTATCACCTAACTGCTCCTAAACGGCTTGGCCGATGTAGGGACAATTGGGCCCAGTAGGTGGCGCTGCAATCGGGTTCTTAATTTTATTTCTGACGAAAGGCTTTCGGGCTTCGGGCAGGAAAATGTCTTCTGAGACAGCTAGTAAGATTATGTATTTTTTTTTCCTAGCCATTACTGTCCCACTGCTGGGCAAAGGCCTCCCGCAAGTCCTTCCAGATATTCTTCCCCCGCGCCGTCTCCAACCAGTTCTCGTGATACGCGTCCAGATCATGTCGCATATATGTAATATACAGACTGAATAAAATCTTGTTAGAAAAATAAACTAAAAAGTAGTTGCCTACATTGCGGCAGAATAGAGGGAGACCACAATAATAATCATCATCTTTCTGCTCATGTACCATGTTACTTGGGATCGGCGTAACAGGTTCTTGTAATCCTGTGTCCCTTCACCTCACGCTATCCCTCGCTACATTTGTAATCATCCTTACTAATATTATAAAAGCGAAAGTGAGTTTGTTTGTTTGTTAAGTCTTTACGCATAAATGGCATAACCGATTTTGACGAATTTTGGTACAGAGATAGTTGTGACCCTGGAGACGGACATAGGCTTTTTTTTTTAAAAAAAGTGAGAAAAGGGCAAGAAAGATTAAATTATATTATTAAACGCGGGCGAAGCCGCGGGTAAAAGCTAGTTTGTAATAAAACACTATGAGGAGAATTATGTTAATCATACATGCATGCATACATGTTTGCCGCTGCTTCGCCCGCGTTTAAATTAAATGCATTTTCCTCAAATTACGTGTTTAACACCACCCACTAACAGGATAAAAGTTCAACATTGCATTATATCCATGAGCCAAATTCATTCAAAACTGTTCACTCGTTGAGAGTCGATTTAGTGCCGTGAGTCCATGACTAACCTTTTATACGCTCTCAGCGAGTTTCGCGTATAACTGCACCCCTTGAAAAAAGTACAATACAAACAAAAAAAGCTAGATATAAACAGGTTTTCAATGAAAATCATTTTTTCATATTAAGCTTTTATAAAAGCTTATATCTCGCCGTCTGTACTTATATAATTAATACTCGTCAAAACGAATCATACGAGCCCAAACTCGATGGAGTTGTATCGTTTAATTCATGAATCCCCAAGCGACCACCGGTGGCCGCGCATCTATTGTCTTACTATTGTGTCTCTAATTGACGGTATCTGAAGGGTTAACTACCGAGTTCCTATGAACACCTTCCATTGCCATCATCAGATCATCTCCATGTCATAATAATTTTGCATAGTCATCTAATTTACACATATATGCAAAATTTTAGCTGAATCGGTAACCGGGAAGTAGATCAAATTTAATTTGCAAGATTTGATTACAGACAAACATCGGGACAGATAACTAAATAAAAACTTGTAAAATCTTGCGGCCCTTGAAGGAGTGCACCCTTTGCCTGGGCATCGCAATAGGGTCTTGGGATGATTGACAAACTAGGTTCTACTAGCGGCATCACCCGCGTGAAAGTCAAATATTTTAAGGGAACATATTCCCGGGATAAAAAAGTATCCTTTGTCCTATTTCAGGACATAGTTACTCATGTACCTGGTTTCATCCAAATCGCTAACTCCGTCAGTCTTACAAATAAACAGACAAAGTTACTTTCGCAAGATAAACAAGTTTTGTTCATTACTTTTACGCTGCCTAAAAAATATTCTATTAATACTTCGTTACATTAGAGATACATACCTTAGTAATAATTATTGAACAACTAAACAAAAAAAAAACTATTGGTAAGATTAAAGTTTTTATCTACGATGTTGTTATTCTGGTAAGTTTGGCTATGACGAAACAAAGGCCAAATTATGGTTCAATAACTTCATGGTGTTACTATATTATTTGTTATAAAATTTGCTTAAAATTAATATAGTTTTATAGATACTTACTCTTTTTTCTGCCATTGACGTAGTATCCACATAAACAGGTTAATTCATAAATCGTGGATTGAAAACGTAAAAAAAAATATTTATTTTTGGTGGCGATATCATAAAACAAGGTTTTAATTGTACCTATGACGTAATCAAGCACCTTTTGGACTACACTTCGGTTGATCTGTTAGAAAAGACGACTTGTCGGATTAGAATATTCGAAGTCCTTCGAATGTTCCAAATTGACGCGTTTATTTTATTTACTGATAAAGTCAAGCTGTCAAATGAATTAAGTTTATATTTTTATTTTGTCGCAAAATTGAGGTTAAAGATGTTATAAATAAAGGAATGAAAAATCTGGAATAATACTTTTAGTTTTTCTATAAATAAAGCCCACCCGTTTTCCATCAGTTGCCCTTTACGTTCCAGAGGCAGGGGTGATTTTATGGAATAATACCACAAATGATCGATTAGTACTATCTAACTTTCTAATCCCTACTAATCCCTACTATTCCCTACTAATATTATAAATGCGAAAGTATAAACTCTGTCTGTCTATCTGTCTGTCTGTTACGCTTTCACGCAAAAACTACTGAACGGATTTAGATCAAATTTGGTAGGTAGGTAGAAGAGACACTGGAATAACACATAGGCTACCTATAATTCCACTGCTGAGCACGGGTCTCTGCCCGCGCGTACCAAACTGTAGTCCACGCGGGCGAAACCGCGGGCGGAAAGCTAGTCTTAACATAAACAGACAAAATCGCAGAATAGAACTAGTATTTACTTACATTGTAAGCGTTCGTCTTAAGCCACAAATATTCTATTGAAAAAACATTGCAATGGCTTAAGTCGAACCTGATATAAAAGTATTTTCCTTGTTGTAAACGTGCTTTGTAGTGTTATAACAAAAGCTATGCGCGTTTTATCAAGTATTACTAAGTTATTTTGAAGTTAGCGCTTTTGGTATAACTTTAATATCTTAACTTATACTACTACTACTTAAATACTGTATTGTATTCATCCGTCCAGTAATTTTTTTTTCCACAACTATCACCAACCCCATCTATTCCAAAGCTAAGCAAAGCTTGTGTTATAAATGCTAAACAACTGATAAACATACTTACTTATATGTTTCTAAATACATACATATTACAGATATATTATACCCAAACACAAAACAAATGATCATGCTCATCACATACCTAAACATTTGTCCTGGGTAGGAATCTAACCCGCGACCTCTGGCTTAGCCACAGAACACAAGAATCCTGCAGTAGTAGGCATAGCAGTCAGAGCTACTAACTACTGGACCAACAGATCAGTCCATATTATCACGTGTAATGACAACGTGTTCAAAAATTATCAAAATTAAGATTATCCTGTTCGATAATCTAACCTGGGTGGCTCTGCCGTCAAATCACTGCAAATCCAAAAAAATCTTAACAATAGCGATATAAATTTAACAATAATGCCAGAAGGGTCAATTACAACAAAAAGTTGAACAGAGTTCAAGCAGTCAACAAATTGTTTACGTGAAACATGACAGCTTGTCACATTTGTCATGTGGTTGATATTACCCGTGAGCGCAGACAAAAGCAGGGTTATTTTTAGAATAAACAAGTACAAAGTGCCATGTATGATGTCGGTATATAAAAAAAAAAAAAGTTATTTGTTATAATCAGCTTTTATCACTCCATCACCCCACCCCGCAAAGCAACAGTCTCCACCATGACTTCCATTCAGATAGACGTTAGTCCCGTAGGAGTTGACTGGACGAGCTGCACATAATTAACAAGTATTGGTTCACACTAGCCCTGAACTGAAACAAGCCAAAAAATATTCAAAGAAATAAAATTTAATTAATAGGCTTAATGGTAAAAAGCGAAGGAGGTGGCGGAAACGTGAGGAATAGAATATTTACACTGCCTGGTCCTGCCATCGCCACAGGAGAAGGTAAATGCACACTCCCTGTCGCCCCACCTATGGTGAGAGGAGTTATTTCATGATTTCCCACCTAAAAAAAAAACTGAATGGTAATCAAAATAATTGGAAGTAAAAAATCAGAAACCAAAATTTTGCCGTTGAAATCTTCAGTTCACCAGTTTTCTTCTGTACCCATTATTTACTCAAGGACTAGGAAAAACATCCAGTCACACAAACACACCAGTCTACAATAAAATGTAAATATTAGGACTTGTGTTTGCTTATGTGGTTCTGATGCAAACAATCATTTTACATATGGCATATGATTCAAATTCGTATGCAGCTGTGTGAATCCCCTGTGGACCGAACTGTTTCCTTGCATGATGTGCTGTTCCCCTGAGATATAACCATTTCCTTAGGATGTGTTGCGCATTTACACTGGCGTTGCAAGTAGCAGCATAAGGATGAGATAACTGGGAAGTTTGTTACACCACTTCTTCTTCCTTAATAAAATACTAAGAAGTGGTGACAGGGGAGGCCATATTGCTGGACTGTCTTATATTATTTTTACACCCAAAATTACTGATACGCAACTTAATTTGTAAATGATTATTGATTTTGAAACTAATGAAGAAACATTTTTTTCCCAATTAGCCCTTCGATTATGTTCAAGGAACTGGCCTAAGTTACAACTTTTTTAGTAGATAGTAAAAAAAGTAGTCACGGTAAGGACAAGGTTATTTAATTTTATCATGTCATCTTAGATTCATTGATTAGTTTAAAGTCCCCCTTCGAACTTTATAATGATCTGTCTAAAATTTGTTAGATGGATGACTCTTATATTATTTGACTATTATAATCCCAGATTTACCATGATACCTGCCAACTTACCTAAGCTCTGAAAATTAATGAGTCTCCGTATTATTCAGCCATACCTACATCCAAGCCTCGATCAAGAGTACAAAGAGCAAATGTCGGATCTCTACCAAACAAGTCTCATTCTAAGCTTATTATGTATTGGACCACATACATAACGGTCGTGTCGGAGAATTCGCGATCCGAGCTAACTTGGTTCAACGAGTAATTGACAAAAACCAATATCAAGGGCGCTATTAAACTATAGTTACGTGCTTCTAATCGAAGTTTAGTCTTCCTCGATCGTCGATGGCGGATCATAGCTTCCTCATGTCAAGCAGGTGGTGTGCGGCTTTGAACCACATATTTGTGTAAGTTTAATTCGATTCGATCCGTTCCACGTGTGTTTGCTTCATTTTCGATCACTCGCTTGTTGTGCGCGCTGTGTTTATAGTATTGTCGTTACGTTAAGAGCCTTCGAAACTGTTAAGGTCAGTAATCCAGTTCAAGTTTGGCTGTAATCATTTTAGTGTCCTCACTGGAGCGTCGGAGAGATTGTGTATCTTTGTGTGATGTGAGTGAGCTCTTTGGGATGGCTAAAGAATTTGTTTGGTATGTAAATATTGTGTTTTCCTGTTCAATTATTTTTGGAGTTGGACATTTGAAAATCAAAACTATCCTTACTACTCGTATTAAAAAAGTGTGCTAATAAATAAAAACCGTTAATAAAACATTTATTTACAACTCCGTAAACGGAAGCGGAAAAATCACTAGATTAACTTAAACTTCCTACTGAGTTGAAATTATAATACCTGCCTACTTAATTACATTTTGGTAACAAATATACCGGAACTCGAGAGAAAGATTTACAAACAAATATCGGAGACATGTCCATGATAGGTCGAACGTGTCGGGGCTGGGGCTACCGTCCGATAGATTTTCCCCAACATGTTAATCAGCTCCCAAAGGTCAATCGTGAGGAAGATGATGATTAAATTATAAAGTGACAGTTATAAAATGTATTACAATAGGCATAAGGCCACGAACACCCACTCAATACTAAGAATATCGGAATTTAAAAAAAAATGACTGCAAAATATAAGGGGAATCCTCGGATGTGTTATTTATAAGGAAATCCTAATGAATTAAATGGTTAGGTTAGGTTAGAATTGAGCTTTTTTTGTTATGGAAATCCCAGCTTTAGCAGGCTTGTCATGGAATAGACGCTACCATTTACCTATGTATTGAATGCAAGTTTTACACGAAATCCCAAGCATAATACATAACTCATAAATTTTCTGGGATTCATAGCGCATGTCACCTTAATTTTACTTTGACAGCTCTACCACAGGTCTTGATTAACGACCCTTTATGAAAAGCAGCTTAAGCGAGCGGTGGTTGACCTCACACGTCACAACTTGAGAACCCAAATATTGATCCTGTGCAAACAAGACCCTACCTATAGATATTTCAAGATGATTTACAAAGAATTAGTGGTCATTGAAAATCGTGACTTGTTCAAATATAATTGAGAAAACAATAAAGATAGATTCCACAAAAAAACTGGCAATTTAAAACGCATTAGATACCATTAGTCTCTTCTAAAAGTTCTAAAGATGATCGTAATGGCTGCCTGCGCCTGCGCCGGCACCGGTTGTAAGTATCCCAAGAGCGGATTGACGTCACAGCCGAAGGCTGACTCAATATTTGCTGGAAGGATGAAAGTTCGTGCAGGTATAACCACAATACAACGTATTGTATTGTGGTACATGTAGAGTTTTTGAAGTTATTTTTATCTTAGGTAGGTACCTACTTTTAGTTATGATATGTTTTCGTAAATTTGTCAAAAAATAAAAGGCTTGTTTTGATTACCTAGCGGCTATTCCGCTGTAGTGTGGCTACTACTAGAATGTCTAAAATACTACTAATACACTTGACCTCTAATTATTATTTTTTTGTTTCTTTCAGTTTCGTTCCAAGTTACATTGTAGGGTCTTTCTCAAATTTCAAAACGGGCCCTTTATTTTTTAACGAGTTGAGTGGTATCTACTTACATCCTTATGACAAGATGACTATTAATGATTATTGATAAATAAAGGAGTAAAAGCCTATGGATGTTGCAGAACATGGTAAAACACCCAAATATATTATTAAGTTTATCTTTGTTCAACATACTTATTTTATTCGTGCAAATTGTTTAAGAAATTAATTCATGAATAATTTAAAACTAAACAGGACGACATTATATTATATTATGTGTCGTTTACTTTAATTGATTATGTGCATTGGTTATAATTTGAATAAGATGAAGCTTTCATTAAAGCATTTCAGAAGTTTATGCGACCGTATCTTGTTTTATACCCGCTGGTATTATATAATATGTACATATAAACCTACTATTATTATCAATTTAGATATATACCTATTAAGTATTTATTAGTTTAGTTGCTAATAAGTATTTAAGAATTTTATTATTATGCATGTAAATAAATATACACAAGGTCTTTCAATTGGTTTTATATTATTGATAGTCTAAATAGTAACTAGGTACCATATCATTCTATTAGTGTCTCATAGTTTCAATCTTAAAAGATCATCTTAAGACCATAATAGTACCTACCTATGAGGGATGTTATGGCGCTCCATAACCGTACCCAAAACAAATGGATATCCGAAACAAAAAAAACCGTAATCGAATACTTAAATTTAAAAGTTTCAGACAGAGGCAGAGACTTGGTGATTATAATAATATTTTATAACGTGGCTGATCGTATAAACAAATTTTCATCTAGACTAGAAATAAAGTAAAATTTTGCTATTTGTATTTTACTCTTATAATTTAAAAATTCTAATATCTGTCATAGAAACTTTTTCAAACTACCGTATCCGAAACCGGTATAGTAATTATTTCTGTATCTAGATCCTATTTTCCTACCTATGAGAACCTATGAGCTGTGGGAATGTTTGAAGGAGTTACCGTAGCGCTTAGAAGAGACACAGGTGACTTTTAGCCATTAATAGTCTGACACTTCCACTCCCTCTTAAAGCGGGATTACTTATTTGGTGATTTCCCGCCTTAAAATAAGCATCTACAAACTTAAGAGCTTGTAGGTGTTACTACAGTACCTACTGAGGTAGGTTAGGTACTGTAGTAACATCATTAAATAAATGGCGTACCTACTTAAGAACTTCTTATGTGAATGGGGTTTGAAAAAGCTTGTTTTGGGTGTTAAAAGTGCAAATAATGTATTTAAGCCTTTATTTTTCCTTAACATTAATCCAATATGGTTCTTGAATCGCGGTAAAGTTTAGAGTATATTTACATAAGAGTTTAACCACCCGATCTTAACTTTGTTAATAAGTATATGGTAGGTACCAAGGCACGACGAAAAAATAATCCCAAAAATAAATCAAAGGTTTCATACATGACAGCTACTAAATATTATAAATCGAAAATAATTTTGTAGACTTGATACTTTCACGAAAACTTGTTAAAAAGAACAGAAACTTTTGCATACCTACTTAAGTATTCATCTATGTAAATGACATATAAGTGTGTGATATTTTTTGAAGTAAAGAAAAACTCATTATGTATGCAAAAACAGTAAAATGTGTGTGTACCTGTGTGTCAAAAGTGTGTTAAGTATGTCATCAAACAAAAGCCATTATGTTGTCCAGTCCCGTTATGACACCGCGACCTGCAAGGTCTTGCAGCAAATACTTTAAAAAGTTAAGAATGAATAAATTATAAGCATAAAGTTTAAAAGGTCATTCCGTATTCCATCACTCCCGACTGTTAGAAACAAAATATTGACCACATAAGTCAAATAAAGCCAGCCTTTTAAACTTCCGGTGCAAGCTTCTATATCTGCCCCCCTTAAAAAAATTATATTGCTTGATGCGAACAATAAAACAAAAATAAAACATAAATTTTTAGTATATGAGAAACCCGAAACACAATAATATTCTTATGTAAAGAATCTATGTACAAAATTTTATAACTGTATCATGAAAAATCACAAAGTTCTAAGCTTTTTATGCCAGCAAAAATACAAGGTCACCGGGTCATCCAGGCGACTGAGAGGTTGTTTTGCACTTGCGCCTAGCTATTTGATGACGCTTAATACCCACTATGACCTGCCGTGACCCGTGTTATACTTAGTGTCGGTGGTGTCCAACTTGTGATCTTTTTAAATAATTTTGAGAAAAAATATAACATGGTATAAAAACCATTGGAATCCATTCAGTTACTGATTCTGAACAAACTATATTCAGGTGTAAAGAACAAAAATACGCCAATGAGCACCTGCGCAATCTGCACTCCAGTTAGGTACAAATGTATTGTATAAAAGCTACTAACTATCAATCAAGCATACAAGACCCAAAACTTGGTCCTAGTTTGATCATTTCTGTCCCCCTCCAAGGCCTGCCCTGTGCCTAAGCACCGCTAGCATTGACTTAGTTACGGCACTAAGTAAAGCGATTGGCTGCTGAAAATATAGACAACCTTCAAAGCCAACATGTGTTTGACAATCTATCACGATTTTGTGTTAAATTTCGAACAAACAAAATAACGGGACATACTACAAACAAAATTGAACCCAAAATACACAAACCTACTTCCCAATGCGTTGCATACTTAACATACAAGTGTTCATAACAACATATAGGTATGAATTATTATCATTCGGAAGCTTCATCCTGCTTGAAGCGCAGACCAGTCTGCCGAAACAAGTATTTCAATATGGGGACAGAGTTAAACAGAGTATGGAGTACATCGGCATGCGTCGCGCGTAAAGCACGCACACTGCACCGTGCGCTCAGCACGATATTATAAGGGTTGATATATATTATTTAATTAAATTAACAATAACATTATAATCAATTAATTGAATACACTTTTTAATTGTGTAACATTAAGTATTTTTAGCGGTAAAAAAATTTTCGCATATAACCGCGAACCGCATTAATTTTGCATCTACTGACGGAATTGTCACAACTCAGTACTATTGAGTGGCTGTCGGCGATGAAGATCTATGCATCACTCAATGATGATGTTGATCTGTGCCTTATTGTTAGTGATGAAGCTAATGACGTGTGTGTTCACCAGGTCGCTCGCAATTCCTGACGGTTTGGTGATGGACCCTCTGGCGCCCACCGCGCTAGCTGTCTCTTCGGAGTTCATGGATCGCATTGGTAGTGGGCTGACCATCCTCAGAGACCACGGCAAAAAAGTTCAGAAGGTAGGTACGTATTTTATAATTAGCCTGTATTGTATTGTAATTAGTACAGTGTGGTATTGAGAAATGCTGATCACAATTTACTATAATATCTACTCTTGAATTAACCTCGTCGGAAGTTTATTTTGGAGCCGTTTGGATTTGAAACTCTTGGGGCCTTGGAGTGTTCAATACTTTTCAAACAAATTATTCTAACGCCTAGTTGGCACTTCGTGTGTCCTGCAATGACTCGGTTTTAAATCATACATCTTTAGACTTTTGTGCACTTTATCAGTCGATAATGATTTAGGGGAATTTTTTAAAGATTTATTTAGATAAGGTATTTGGTTCTTTGTGTATTATTTATCAATTTATCAGGTATAATAAAAGTTGATGCACTAGTATAAACTCTGTACAAAAGCGAACTTAATATCTTGGATATTTTCTACCAGTCGAGCCTTAGCGTGTTGCAGAAACAGAACATGGCAGATGCAACTTAATAGAAAGATAAAAGGCAAAGAAATATAACAACAACTACATACAAATAAGCAATGTTATGTTGGAAAATTAAATCCAACTAATCAACGCTGTGATGGCTATGAATTAAAAGAATTATGATGTTAATCTGTAAATAAAATCTTGAACTCTTAAACTCGTGCCTTTTCCCTAAGAAAAATACAAAATTTATAGATCCGCAAATAGTTTTTTTTAAATATTCTTTAAAGTTAAATCAGGAACTTAAACAAAAAGTCAATTTCAAATGCTAAAACTCACGAATATTATGGAACTGTTAGGTAAGTTTGAAACCTTCACCACGTATGTTTAGCATAGTATGAGGTCATCCTCTATACATTATGGTTTTTGAACAAAATATGCAACTGAAAACTAGCCACCAATACGTTACTTTATTCACGTGATAGACAACATTTTTGATGGACAATATTGTGATAACAACGGTATGTGAAGTTTACGTTTAGTTCATTATGGGTAACTCCAGGCTTGTTAAAATGCCATTAAAGATTGCTAACACAAAAAAAGTGGAAATTGGTTAATTGTGAAAAAACACAAACTCAGGAGTAGAAGCAAAAAAGACTGCAAATCACGTGCACACTGCTGCGATCATTATTTTTGATTTTACACGGTTCAATAAGAACAGATAGAGATGTGTTGCTGGGCAATTTGTTACGTCCTTCTTTCCAGCCTAAACCATTTTTTTTTTTCGGTGGGCAATAATCATCCAATAACAGACGGCTCGAGTTCCTTTCGGATAACCCTGGTCCCAGTTTCCAGCCTAAACCATGATAAGTCTCGATGTTTGGACGGTGCCTTTTGTAACTTTGACGTTAAAAAATGTACTCGACAATTGCCTACCTACCTGTGAATACATATATATACCTGACCTAATGTTAATTACATTAGGTCGACTGCATTTTTTTTCGAGTAACTAATATATTTTATTAAAACTTCATTTACAATATAATAACACCGTACTAAGGAAGGCATAATGCCTTAAGCGTTTTATACTAGTGCCGCACGTCTCAGTAACCAAAATATACACTCGTAACTTTTTTTTTTGTCAATGGGGAAAATCATCGTATGACAAAACCTGCTCTTGGGTGGAGCGAGAGATAGTGTCAGACTCTTACTGACTAAAAATCCCGCGCCGTTCCTTCTAGCCTTCATACCGGGGCACGAGCTCCCTTTCGGACAACCCTGCCCCCAGTTTTCTGCTTTAGGGTGGAACGAGATATTAGACTTTTACTGACCACCAACCTGTGAATTTCAGTTGCCATTTAGGTTCTAAGGCCATGGTCACTCTTTCAAACGTTCCCACAGCCTTAGCAGGCACAGGCTCTACAGGGTCCCGTCAGATTTACTGAAATCTCTTTGAGGCACAAGTGGAACACAACGCGCCGTCGACGCGGCCGTAATCCTTGAGCTAGGACGGCCGGACGATTAACCTGTAATCTTGACACAGGTTTTATAATAATATATTTTCTTTTGTCTGGCAGTATGTTTGGAAAAGCAGAAAATTCGACATTCTCAAGAAGTCATGGAAGTCTGTGGTGAACGTCGTTTTAGTTGATGCCAAAGATACGCCGGCTGGCAGTGCCAATGGACTATATTGTAAATTCAGGTAAGATCTCCATAAGTTCCGTACCCGAGTGCCTATATTACGTATTTAAGTGACCGTGTCGTTACGGCTCCTAAACATTAGTATTAATCATTATATATACACAAAAACAACGGAAATGTTGCCATCCGCAAAAACTTGTTTTGCGGATAATGTTTTTTTAATATCCGTTGGTTTCAATTGAGCTAATATTTGAGGGATATATTCATTTGTTAACATAGCTACAAACAAAAATGTATTTTTATAATACATGACAATATTGTATTTTTGACGAACCAAAGAGAACCAGAATATATTTTTAATAGTTTTTTTTTTATTGTATTTGCAACTTGTAGCAGTTGTTACCCTTTACACGTCCTTCTATTTTTAACCGACTTCTTGAAAGCTTCTCTCGATATAAATATAAAGTTTTTTTTAAAAAAAAACATTCCCAAACGTGTTTGTGGCGGCAACTTCTTGCGTACTGTCCATAGAGTACATTTTTATGTACCGCCTGTAATGTTCTGATAAATATTTTACAGTGGAGTGTACTTCTATTCTAGAATATATTTTTCGATACTCATAGTCGGAAAGTAGGTCTGAAGTTGCCTAGAAGAGCGGGTCTTTTTTTTCTGTCGACGGGGAAAATCATCATTGACGAAACCCGCTCTTGGGTGGAACGGGAGACAGTGTCAGAGTCTTACTGACTAAAAACCCCGCGCCGTTCCTTCTTGCCTTCATACCGGGGCTCTAATTTCCTTTCGAATAACCCCGACCCCGGTAGGCTTCGACCCAGATGGGCCCCTCCTGTTGCTGACAACTCCTTGAGGCGCGCGGGAACAGTGCGCGCCGTTGACCCTTGGCTCGGTCCGGACAGTTACCGGACGATCGGACAGCGAACCTAGAAGAGCGGGTTGAAAGTAATTCTTTTCATCTCTAGGGAGAATCGCTTTTAACTGACAGCCGTCAAATTATTTAAAAAAAACTAGTTCTTATTTTTACATTTCTAATGAACCATGTACATATTTTCTATACAGCAACTTAATAACAACGCGGTGTACACTTAAAATAACATAAAGATATTAATTAAAGAATATATTTTTTTCAATAACTGTATTATAATTTTCTTTCACTTATTTCTTTAAAATACTGGCTGAATAACTGGCCGGCAATAAAAAAAAAAAACAAAATAAGGCGGGAAAGCGGCGATCCGATCTTCATTTGTTTTTTCGAGATATGATACGTTTTTTACCACGTTTTAAGTTCATAAGATTTGTGCTCTAAAAAATACCATGCTTTTGTATTTTAGCTAAGAAAGAAAATATGTAAAGTGTCTTTTACAAAGCTGGCGAACTCGCCAGCCGAACTTTATATTGAGAATCATTATAATGATTTCTGCCAATCCTGGGTGAAGCGAGAGGTTACTGACTAAAATCGAGATATGCTCAATCATTTGTTCTTTACGTTTTAGGGCCACTGTAATTCTTTCAATTTCAAACGTTTCCGTAGCTCACACGTGGTCCTTAAGCTTTTCACATTTATTAGTGATCGATGCATTTTACAACTAAACAAGGCAAGAGGCAAGAAATGCAAACACGTTCTTACTATCCTTTATTTTTACTTTTTTATTCTTCAAATCCCGATTTGTCTTAAATTCCGTATTAATTAATCAAACCTCTACTAACGTTATGTTAATAAATTAAAGTCCAAAATCTACGCACATCTTAGCAAAACCATTGATTACCGTCATGTTTTCCTGCTATTAATCATTTTTCTTTTTGCAAACAGGCTGGGCAGCGAAGGTCACAAGTCGAAGCAGCTGTCAAAGTCAAAACCGTCGTGGTGCGAGCGGTTCAACATGTACTTGTACGACGACAGCAACCTGGAGGTTACCGTCTGGCACAAGGGGAAGCAGAAGAGCTTCATGGGCAGGTAAACTATATTTACCTTATACAACGTGTAACGTTAAATGCGCAAAACCTGAAATTAGTTTGATCAGAATAACGAGCAGAATCTATTGAACCACTTTTTAATATAGGTTACATTTTTCAAAAAAATATTCATTTCAAATGCTACCCTGTCTATTTATTAATTGGTTAAGCCATCACGTGTGCAAAACTGCCCAAATATATATAAACACAAATTGTTTTAGTCCAATCAAGTTTTCTCATACGCAGGATAATAAAAGTTCTTATTTCAATGCAAATACGAATTTTAAACAAACTGTAATTGCACATAAAATCTTTAATAAATGTTTAATGTTTTTTTTTCTCACAGAATTAGGTCAATTGAATTAAAAATCATTTGCAGTGTCTAAGGTTTTGCACATTTAATGTTACAAGTTGTATGTTCAAAATTAGTAGGTACCTAGTTTATTCTGCCACTTAAAATGAAAGCCTCCCACAAATTGGCATGGTTTACGGTGACTAAAATCTCACCAGATGAATAATATCAGCCAGAAGCAAGGCGTATTATTAATTAAACAGATTGCCATGATGCAGAATGAAAAAGGAAAAAAAATGTTCAAAATGAACTTGAGAATTGGAATGAGAAAGCGAGTAACCGTGATCATAGGAAAGAATGGAGGGAGACCTAGCAGTGCGTCAATAAGGGTGAACTATAATATATTATAGTTCACCCTTATAAGTATTAACCCTTATAATTGTATACTTACTTAATTATTGTTATATATAACACAACACAACAAAAAAGTCTCTTTTGTGCGCCTACCATATTATCTCTTCACCTCCCTAGGTTGACTGGTAGAGAATGCCTAAGGCATTAAGTCCGCCTTTGTACTTTTTGTTGCATGAAGATTAAATAAATAAATAAATAAATAACACAACAACAATAACAACAACAACTTATACAATTATAATTGTTCAAAACTATATTTTGCTTGCGGCTTTGCCGGTTTGAAAAGTGTAACCCAAGAACAACCAGGATGAAAGGTATACCTACTTTAATTTTACACGAGGGGCTGCCCCCTGACATACCTGATTTTTGTGAAGTTGTCAGTAATTTGGCGTCTATCTTGGAATTTCGCAATCGATAGTAACAACCTGGCGTGAGCCTAGGCCATGCCCCGCTATATACACATATGTCCGTTCAGCTCTTTCTAAGTGGAAATGTAAGGTCTTCCGTAGTAGAAACTGTGCCTACTTCAACTTGAGAGGATCGTGCCTATACAATGTGAACCAAATATCAATGGTTGTTCTAGATCGTAAAGCAAGTTGTATAGCCTGTTTTTTAAATTTTTAAGAGTCTCAAAAATACTGATGTACCTATATCTATGTTACTATGTATACACGTTGGCCAATCTCACACCTAAGTGAAATATGACTCCTAACATTTCAACAAAAAAATAATCTTACAAACACTTCCTATAAAAAAATTAAAAACATGCTAATTAATTTGTTTATATCTAAAAGCTGACAGGACACGTTAATTTGTCATTCGTAGGTAATTATATTTAGAGAATGTTAAACATAACTACATACCTATAAATAGTTTGTTACCTTACCATGTAAAAACGGTAGTATTAAGTATTTTAAAATATCGAATTAAAAATAAATTACGTTGTCGGCAACAATCGACTGGTTCTGAGAAGACACTTTTCATACTATAAAGAGAGTATCAATATTTTGAAGATAAAACCGATTTTCGTAAAGAAATCCACTTCCATCGTATTGCATAAGCTCGCGAGTTGTACACCGTCTCGACAGATGGCGTTGGCGTGATTGTCAGTGATCCTAAATCACGCTTTAGTTTTGTAACGCTAATTTTAGACATCATATGTTTACCTAACAAAAAATGATAAAAAATTGATAAGGTATCTTACTAAAAGCATATTTTTGTGAAGATGTGTTTTACCTACATCTCTAGAGTACCTACTTAATCGACTTACTACTGAAGCTCACTAGAATATAAGTCAATGACTGAAGCTTTTCGTATTTTTGTTTTAATTATTTTATATTTAAAACTTTCCACAGAAAGCCATGATATTAAGAAAAAAATATAACGTAGAATATACCCATAAATTATATGACTCTGAAGATTATGAAGTTCAGTGACTGCGAAACCGTCTTTTAAGTCAGAGGTTCTCATCATTAATGCACAAATGAATGGTTCTACAACTATTCATTATAACATCCGTTTTTACCGTCTTTAATGACCAATAAGTAACCAGTAACTCTATGCTTTTTGTTAATTAATTATAGTTAGTTAAGTATTTTTTAAATGTAAATTACGCACGCACAACTTTGATGTTTAGATCTAAATTCTTGAACCGTGACTTATTTTTTCTTCAGAATTTTATGATCAAATCATCTAAGCGTAGCTTTACGTGATTCATTAAATCTTTGTAGTTAATTTTGTACATCGATGTTATTTGCGCTAGGTCTTTTACTACTGGTCAATCTCATTAACTATCATCATTAGAATAAATTAAAGCTTCATGCAGATGAAGGTTTCGCCAAAAATGCATCAGTCGAGGCCGACCTTGCACCTTTGTGCAGAGCCTTTTATGAAACGTAATCCAATAAAATAGTTATTCGTTTCATCAGTACATGTGAACATTTAAAATTGCATTGCACAGTTAAATAAAAAACAATGCGATTTATTTATATGGTTGAAACTGTCGTTACCCTTTAGCAAATTATTCCCTCTTTTAAAAATGCGAAGAGGCGTTCACGGCCGTCAAGTCTCGGTCACAAGTTTTGAGACTGTCCATAAATAGATGGCTTGCTACTCACACAACGTTCCGGGTTAAACTTCATCGGAAAAATACAGCTGTGGTAAATATATTGAAAAATATTATACAATACACAGTTTATAATAAACAAAATATTTATGAAAATTTTCGTTCCAATATCGATAGTAAGAAAAATCAAACGTTTTTATCCTGTCAATTCGAACAATATTTTGTGCTTTAGAATCAGTTTTTGTCAAAATTATATCATTGTTATATGTGCACAACAGACGTAACAAAAACATATTGTTAATATAACCAATCACCTTATCTGACGGACGACTTTAACGTAGCATTATTATACCTACGTTCAGTAATATTGCTACGGCCTACGCAGCTATACTTACACGCGTATCTACGCAAAAAAGGCAACGATTTTGTTACCATGCCAATAAATCTGTAAACTGGCCACAGATAAGCTGAGAATGAAAAAAAAAGCTTAGCCATACTAACAATAAATCTTTATTTTGCCCAGTTATTGAATATTTGTAATTCGCAGGTGTGTCATCGACCTCTCGCAGCTTGAAAAGGAGAAGACCCATGAACTGTGGCAGGAGTTGGAGTGCGGCCAAGGTTCCCTACATATGCTGGTGACGTTGAGCGGGACCGCGAGAACTATGCCACTGGACAACGTGCCTACAACGAATGGTGTCCATCACGTCACTCCCGCAGAGGAGAAGTTCGTAAGTAAAATAATATCTATTTCTTTTTATTTGTCGTGGAATTGATGTTGAATTGAGATATCATCTACTCAAAGCTCTTAAAGTTTAAAGGCTTTCAACATTTTAGATTCTCCATCAAACATAGTCTGCATGAAATATTGCATTAGTCTTAGTTCTAGTCTACTAGGTTCCTCAGCCAGGTTAAACGCGTATGAATGAAGATAATCCTGTCATTAGCATTACTAAAACTATTTCAAGTTTTTGTAACCGATGCGCACCTCTACAACTATTAATAATCTTGATTAAATCAATCAGCAAAAAGTAATATAATGAGTTTAATGACGCACGAGAAAACTTTAAGTAACGGGTTTACACCCAATAGCTCGAGAGAGATCGGCGGGTTTTTCTAACTCTAGAACCCAACTTACTCAAGTTAGGACTGGTAAACAGAATGTGTGTTGGTGTTGTTTCGTTGTTTCGTCTGTAGGAATATTTTGTGCTTGCTTTTTTTGCATTCATTAGGTTCAAAACTTAAGTCATTGGCCGAGTCGAGTCGTGGATTTGAGCTTATTAGTAAATAAATACTTAAGTGCAATTTGACCACAAATCTGCTTCTATAAATGTGTTTTATTTTTAGCTTGAGTACAAAACAATATTTATGAATATAATTATCCTTAAATAGTTTCCGAAAACTTGTCTTAGCGAATGGTCAAGTTCATTTAAATATTCAAAGGTTTGAGGAGTAAACCAAATAATACATTATTGTGTGTGTTACATAAAGATTTTGTAGATGTAAGTAAATAGTATGTGTCAACAGATACAGGCATATTTGCTATATTTATCGTAGGAAATATTCAACAACCATACCATAATGTGAAAATTATAAACAAGCAAATCATGTTGATGATATTAATAACATTGTCGTTGTTTTAA
The DNA here is from genome assembly GCA_949319445.1 of Mythimna lalbum. Lineage (NCBI taxonomy): Eukaryota > Metazoa > Arthropoda > Insecta > Lepidoptera > Noctuidae > Mythimna > Mythimna lalbum. Next base: position 12,930,439 of record OX439346.1, on the reverse strand, counting down.
ATATGGAGTAATGTTATAGAAAATTAGTTTTTGACAGCGGCTTCACCCTCGTGGAATCAGTGCTTTGCCCAATATTTTATTGCCTATTTTTTAATCTAGGATATAAGCTATCCTGGTATCAATTTCGTCCATATCACTTCGGCGGTTTAAGCGTGATAACAAACATACACAAACACACATACATACATTAAACTTTCGCGTTTATAATATTAGTGTGAAACTTGGCTATCGGCAGTAGAAATCAGGTTTTGACACGTGGTAATCGGTCATCTAAATATTTAAAGGTTGCCTAAAGTACCTGATAATCAAGTTACTTATATTAAAATCTAGTATTTCAAGAAGAATACATTTAAATGAAGGTCAGATAAATAAAAGATTAAATTAATCAAAGCTTCTCATATTTATTGACTGGCCGGTTGAAATGCCAGAGGTCGTCGATTCGATTCCCACACAAGACAAATGTTTGGGTTATGAGTATCATCATTTGTTCTGTATCTAAGTGTAACTTGTGTATAATATGTAGGTTTTTAGAAATTATGTTTATCGGTAGTCTAGTGTCTAGTACTCGTATCACAAGCTTTGCTTAGTTTGGGACTAGATGGCGTTGTGTAAAGGTTGTGGATTATTATTATTTTATTATCATAAAAAATTGATTACAATCTATAAATCCTACGAGAATGTAGTCTCAATGTACTAAAAAGATCATTTCAAAAAAAAAATACATTCAAATTCTATCACATCATCAGAATCTTTTTGAAAAGCGTTTACAATTTTCCTAGATTTTCCTAGATTTTCCATAAACCGACGGTGTTCGCGGTTATACTTACGATGACATAAACATTAAAGTAATACGTACCTAAATAGATGTTATATTTCCGTAATTTATCAAACAAATGTTATTGTAGATAATTATGATCAATTTACATGACGTCGAGAAAAACTAAGAATGGAAATCTCGTACTCGTAAACATATACTTATGCACCTACTTTGAAAAACAGATTTGCACTTCGATCTTAGTAAACAGTGCATTACTGTATTCATTCATATTAATCCTCCAACTGACTGCCAATATTTAAACTTGCAATAAACGAAGCTTCCAAAGTCATGACATTAAAAAAAACTACATTTTCCTCCTCTGAAAAGATTCTCGAGACATATACACAGTTACAACTTGATTAATAATTACTGAATATAATAATTTCCTCTTTATGTATTAACATAATACCAACGAACTTGCAGTAAGTTAAATATAATGTATAAGACATAAATGACCTCTGCCGTATGTAATAAGCATTAATTATAGCTATTAAAAAGAAATGCTACAATGCAGCCACATTGAAGTTCAAGTTAGCTTGCGGTTTTACTTAATCACGATAGCCTTGCTGGCAGCTTTGCATAAGGGTCAGTTCACATCGGTCAAGTAAGCATGATTTTAGTTACCATTGCGGCTCACAGACTCAGAGCTGACGAAATTATGGTTGATCCTTGAAATTACTCATTTGGGAAGGCAGAAGGAAGCACTTTATAAAAAATACATTTATTTACGAAAACAGTGGTAGTCTGGCTGTTGATTTGGATGATTCTCAAAGCTCCACTTCTCGCATGACTGTGCTGGTTTTGTTATGTGTCATAAAGTGACCGGGCCAACTAAGGCAGAAGCCTTCCATGGCTGTGTTGTTCAAGAGCCACTGCAACTCTGAAACGCAAAAGGCAATTTGAACTCGGGAGGGTTTTAGAAAGTAAAAGCCTCACGTTACCTCTGACGGTCCACCCAGAGCGAGAGAAGTTATTTGATGATTTCTCATTCCAAAAATTCTGTTATGTATCGTGGGCGTGACAACTGTAGCAGTGTAAACTAAGCTTTGCGATATCCTTTGGCTTTTACGTCGTGAGTCACAGACATGTTACAACTATGTGCCTCGCTCTCTCGTAAACATTGGAAGGCTGGTTTTTTTTCATGGCCGTAATATTCCTGAGTTCCAATAACTAATGACGCAGGTATAAGTAACCGGACCGGTTAAGATTTATGAAGATAACTGCTCGAACATATTTATTAATTCACTTGATTGAACAACATTGTAGTGATATAGTCTTTTGAGCATATTAATTTCCTGATTCTCGTAAGTTTGCGACAGAGTAATCTATTGATTGTTGTTGTTAGCCTATTATATCCCACTGCCCGGCGAAGGCCTCCTTTTCTCTTTCCTACACACGTCTGTCCTCAGCTAATACGGACCAGCACCCCTAGCCAAGTATCAAGTTGATAATCTGCAATTGTTAACGCTAGTCAATAACTAATCAAATGTATAGTCAGCTCAGCGTTCACGTCACGTGGTCAGAACAAACGAATAGAAAATTCGTAGCTAAATTCACATCGTACAAAATGATAGAATTAATTTCTACAATGTTCAACGCTACATACTTTCTACATTGTTACCAACTTATCGTTTTCTACAATTGCTGATACCGAGGCGTTACCGATTAGAGAACGGAATTCGACACGAAATGTTTGTATCTTGGCTAGGGGTGCAGTTCCTCCGGTAGTTGTCAAGCTAATCTCTCCAGCTTTGCATTTAATGGGACCCAATAAGTGGCTCTCCTAGTCCACAGCTCATCTGTCATGCGGCAGACATGTCTGGCAAAATCTTCTATCTTGGTTTTGAGCGCAGTATTGTGTTCCTTAAGTGGTCGGAAATTCGAACCCCCAGGATACTACGCTCCATGATTCTTCTGAAGTGTCAAAGAAGAGGTTGGTGCTTCATACGTAAATATAGGAAGAATGCACATGTCCATAATCGTTGGTTACTTTGTTTTAACCCAACTGCCCCAGAGACAGGGTAAAATTTGTATGTTTCTTTTTTGTTGGTCTGCTGCCTCTTTGTTTTAGTGTGTATGCAAGCTCAACAGCCAATCATGTGGTCCTGCCATAGATTCCCATTTCCGGCACAGTCTTATTGGGGATTTTTACAAATCCAATATTACTTTTCATTAACTGTCCGCAGTTCTTAATGTATCCGGTAATACCAACTTTAGATTTACTATATCATTAGCACTGCCGAACGTGATGTTTTGTTTAACTGTTACTTGACGTAAAAAAAGTTTGTGAGCTGTGAATGACGTCAAGTGACGACCGGTTATCCTATTGCGTACAGGAATAAAACCTCGGAAACAAACATATAAGTAGGCACATTATGGTACGATACACTGAGGTTCAAACATTTCATTTAAAAAAAACAGCGGCTATAAATTCCGCTATTGGGGGTTTGTATGTAGATAGGGTACTGGATCTATCGTACACGTCAAGTGCGTCGATGTCTAAGACACGGAATATATCTACGCAATCAAAATCACCCATGTGTCATATTTAATTATACTGCTAAAGTTTTTTTCTAATACCTACAAAATTTTTTGATTTAAAGCCTACAAATAAAATTTTTTTGCCTCGTGTTCTATAACGACAGGATCAAAATAGAGCTAAACAGAAAATTACAAAAACTAAACATTGATTTATTACTGACAATAGTTATACCACAATCTAATGCGTACGTCATGAAACAAAAAGTTTTAATTAAACAATTTATTACAAAAAAAACACACGATAAAGAAAAACTGTCTAGTCGATAATATCGTGGTAGTCAATCACCGACACAAAATCATAATTTTTTGCCTCATGTCATTATTCAAAAGTTGTATTAAATTGAAATAGAAGAAAAAATAATATTAATAAAAAACCAGTTTCTGTAAAGAACGCAAAATCTAAATGTTTAGACAAAAATTTGTGAAACTTTTTATGACATTTACTTTACCATACATACATACTAAATGCATACTCGTACCTATATCAAAATTCAAAATCATTTATTTTAAATAGACCAAATGTAGACACTTTTGAATAGTCAAATGTCGGTCAGTCCAAGAAAAGTGAAGCTAAATTGCAATAATATCAAGAGCTTAGTTCAGTGTATAATATTTCAATGGTGTATAAGTAGTATAAAAAGCTTAATTTTGTATAGGGTTTGACTGGTATACAATCTCTGAATACAACTTCTCGTATGAACCTAACAGTGGCTGCTAACCCCGTATTCTATGTAGTTATTTTGTAGTTATTTTAAAATTAAAAGCTTTGATTCATTGCAGTTATACAACACGTAGATAACTGGAATAATGAATATCCTTATACTTACGCATTAGAAAACTTTCTTACAATCATAATTTAAGCACTGATGTTTTAGCAGGGGCCCTGCTGGTACGAAGCCTACTGGGCCCAGGGTTAGTTCGAAACATAGCTCAGCCCCGGTACGAAAGGCAACGAAGGAACAGGCGTGGGGTTTTAGTCAGTAAAAGTCTGGCACTATCTCCTACTCCGCACAGGAGTGGGGGATGTCATCATATGACTTTCCCACCGGAAAAAAAACACAATTTTTTTACATATTATCCTCCAGGCCTCGGTTGACCTTTGACACACAAACACGTTAGTGATGCAATCAATATATCAAAATAAATAATTAACCTACAAAAAATTACCTACTTTAAAAATCGCTGAAATCAATTCATTAGCCGTTTCTGAACGTACAGGACTACTTTTAGGATGTGCGGTTATTAAGTTACATGTTTTATATGAATACTTATTGCATTACGGAGTTCCACTAATTTTATTGACCCAGTAGGTACGTTTTGGTCGCCTATGTCAAGAATGATTTAAAGCATTTATTCTTTCCATAGTCGTGGTACCGTCTCGACAACAGCTGGGGCGAGGTCGGCGAGCTCTCAGTGACGGTGTACGGCGCAGAAGGGCTGAGCGCGCTCGGCATCAGCGGGAAAGCGGACTCCTACTGCGTACTGGAACTGGACAACTCCAGGATACAGACGCATACCGTGCCCGGCAGCACAGACCCCACGTGGAACAAGAGCTACAAATTGTAAGTTGGACTGTGAATGCTTCTAAAAAGACTTAAGATTTGGATACTCGTACTATCCTTTAAGCCTCTCAAAATCAAAGCAATATCGCTTGATTGGACAATGTAACTGAAGGTTCCATCGATACAAATAGAAGGTCCCGTATTTCTTATTATTCGCTTGGGGATAACTGTCTCTAAGGACGCTGACGTCTATCATCTCCCATTTAAAACTACTCCATTCCTATACGATAAGTCTAAATTATTTGAAACTAGTTCTATTAGGAAAATCAAAACTAATACATTCGAGTGATAAATTGAACAGCCCCCCTAGCCAAGTCACATCCGTTTCGCTTGCGTCGAACGCTTCGAGTCGACCTTGCCGCCAATTCTTTTGTTCTGTCCACGTGCCTGAGCGTTCAGGTGACATCGTTCCCGGACATTTGAAGCTTTCTACTACAAGCGTTAACTATTGCAGATTGGCAACTTGGCTAGGGGTACAGTTATCTGAATCATTCTTAGTATTGCTTCTCTAGCGTCGCGTCGCTCAGCTAGAACTATACAAAAATAGCTTACCTCTCGTTTGTTGTGCCCAAATAGTTTAGACTTATCCGTAAACTATCTAGGAATATTATATATAGCTGAAAACATAAGTTTCTCTTTTGTGGGCACTAGTATTTACAGTTTTTTTAGACTTAGGTATACCTATAGAATACTATTAGTTCTGACCTAGATAGTCCTGCATTTTGTATTATGAATACAATAGGTACGACTACACCTATTTAGATTTTTTAAATTTATTTCGAAACTGTTACCTAGCTTAAATAGATTTTCCAAAACAGTTTACAGTTAAAAGAATTAAATTACTCGTAGGCTGACATTTTGAAATAACTTCTGTAAGTATGAGTATTTTACGATGTGTGACTCTGTTAAGATGTGTCAATCTGCTGTTTGTTGTCAGAAACCGTTATAAACCTTATTATTTATTAATTTTTTAATTAACCTTAGTCTATTTTGATCATTATTTGAGTAAATCACTGAATAACCGAATGCAAACAGAGTTTTCAGGCGTTTTGCATTGTGTCTCTTAACCGCTTACTTCGTTTAACGATGTCGCTATACTAGTTGTATATATCTTCATTTGTTTTCCTACAGCCCCGTGAATGATGTAACGTCCACACTAACAATAACAGTGAAGGATGAATCAATAATCAACACGATGAAGGACGAGACTCTCGGCAAGATATCAATACCTTTACTATCTATAGTGAACGAGGAGAAGGCCTGGTTCGACCTCAACCATCGATCCAAGAAGTACACAATGAAGGGAAACTCCCCGAAAATTCAATTACAAATGTCCATCGCGTGGAATCCGGTAATTCTGATTTTTATAGCTTCCAATATTTTAGCTAAATCGATGAAATCATGTTTTTCTATCCTACTATTTTTACAAATGTGAAAGTTGGTGTGTTTGGATGTTTGTTTATCAATCATGCCTCAATGACTGGAATGCTTTAGACGAAACTTAACACATGGATAGACTATGCCTGCCAGGGCTGCGGAATGTTCGCAGGAGTTACCGCACCCCTCGCAAACAAGAGCAAAAAGAAACACTGGCTTTTAGTCAGTAACGGACTGATACACCTTCCGTCTGTTCCACCCAGAGTGGATGAAGTTATTTGATGATTACCCACATTAATGACATATGATATCTTTATCAAACTACTATACCTATCACTTCCGCGTGTTAAATGCCGTCTTGCACACAGTCAAAGCCGTTGTCAAAAGCTCTATAAATCTAATCAAAGTGATTAGTTTCTTTGTCGGTTTTATTTTTAGATTTTCTTTGTTCAATTTGACTGAATACATCTTTTGATTTCAGATAAAAGCCTCAGTCCGGTTACTGAGTCCTAAAACCAACAAATATACGGAGCTGACGCCGAGGACTTTTAGTATTCCACTCATTTACAGTAACTTGAAGTTCATCAAGGATATATTTTCTGCTGTATACTACGGGAATGAACATTTGAAGTAAGTATATACATAACAAATATATAACAAATATTATAAGTAATTAGCTGCTGCCCGCGACTCTACCTCCGAAAAATTACTTCCTACCCATAAATTTGACGTTTTTTGTACTTTTTTTCTTTATACCCAACCCATATAGGGTTGGGTATATATATATATATATATATATAAAGCATTTTGGAGTTTACCGAGACTAATATATAAACAGCAATTGAATTATATTTAGAAGAAAAAAATAGATTCTTAGATAACAATATTGATTCTGTTCAGCACATACTTGCCTCATGAGGCAAATAAATACATAAGTTTCAGTCAAGAGTGAACTTTTAGGTCAGCGTGCTTTATCGTTGACCACAATATATTATCGTTGAGGTATCGTTTATCAGGTGTAATAGTGGTCAAATATCTTACATAGACTGTTTTAAAATCGTTTGGTGGACTTTTGACTTTGTATTTGAAAATTAGGTTTCCGGATAGATTGGGAAACCACATTGTTTTGTATCAAACAGTCGCTTCCATTGTCATAGTTGCTTAATGGGGCCACAGTGCCAGACAAAATCAGGCCAAACTACGGTTTGGAGTAGCTAGGCGTAGGCGAAGTGGGCCCTCGCCCAAGGTCTCGAACCCAAAAGGGCCTCGCGCAAGCAAGGGCTCTTTAAGGACGAGGGTTTATTATTGACTAGCTTTTGCCCGCAGCTTTGCCAGCGTATGTAAAATATAGTCTATGTCACTCAGGAATAAAGCAACTTTCTATCGGTGAAAAAATTTTAGTAATCGGACCAGTACTTCCAGAAATTAACCCCTACAAACAAAATAAAAACAAACTTTACCCTTTTATAATATTAGTGTAGACGTAGAAGTGTAGATAGGCTCGCAGTTTGACCACTATTTCACCTGAAGGTAAGCGATGATGTGGTCGAACACTGGGTTGCAACAGTTGCTATTTCATTTTCGAATGTATGAAAGAAAAGGCCTCGCTGATGAGCCTTCGCCCACGTCTAAATTAATCCACGCTACGCCTCTGAGGCCAAGAGGTCAACTTTCCTTAAGATACGAGTACTAACATTGTTGAATGCAAATTTATTTGGCGATTACTAAGAAGTTAATGTGTGCGGTTATTATAGCAATTTTTTGCCTAGCCTGTTCATGGCAAACTCATCACTGAGTCACTCAGGGACCTATCTTTAAATTCTATGCTATGAATAGATTAAGGGCCGTGTCCCACTGGGACCTAAGTGGCCAGGTCTTGACGTCAAAAAATGTATGGTTGACTGTGTATTCAACATTGGCTGGGTGAGGTACACACTTACACAGTCACACCATAGAGCTGCCTTCATTTTCTTGACGACGTGAACTCACAGCACAGCCAGCGTTGAGATACAGCGGCCTTACTATGTCGTGTTAAAATGTCTGTCAGAAAAGGGGATGGAGAAATATACACCCTATATAGCTTCATTCCTTTAACAGTTCATTTTAGGTCGTAAAATGGATCGCGTTAAAAGCTCGTGATAGGGCTTCTGGTCTAAACCAGTCGGAAACCATTAACATAAAATTGTAGACACTTTAGCTTTGATAGAGTGCCACTGCGCTTTGGCCCCCTTTCTTTAAGAAGGTGAATTATCATATAACTTCTCCCACTCTAGGTGGAGCGTGGGCGTGTCAGACTTTTACGTCAACCAAAATCACCTGTACTGCCGTCCACTAACTAAAAGGCAGCTAAGTGCAAAAAGTATTTTTCGAGAGAACATAAATATTGGGAATTGATGTCTCTTGAAAAGTATGCTACCCAGGAACAAGGTTACAAGTTATATATGTAGGCATAGTCTTTGTGCACAGTATGTGATACATTTTATTCATTTATATTTGTTATATTTTGTTTAAATTCATTTTCTAACTTTTAGCTAAGCAATTTAAACACAGACATTGTGATTTAATGTTCTGTTTCTCAAAAACTATCAATCATAGAAAAATGGGTCTTAGACCAAAAGATAGAGCATCGAAAGTTGTATAAGACTACATTAAAAAGTGAAAAACGACCAACTGTGGCTTAACGGCCTTTTAGTTAGTGGACGGCAGTGTATTCCTTCAGTTGCCTGTAGCATTAAAGAGTTCCGGTAACCATTTCGACATTTGCGCAACACAGTTAGACCCCCTGATTCCATTATTTTAAATGATTTAAAACACGTTTGTTGTTACCGGAATATTTACGCCGTGTACCTATGCCTCGTATTACTCATCGCTCTAGACACATCTACCTACATATATAAATTTCGAACTACAAAGGTATTACTCACCACTTTTACCCCAAATACATCTTGGATGTTAGCTAAATCCTAGTATATTTCATCAATATTAATAGCCTGCCCTGACCCAGTCTGTACGAGTGTCTCATCTAATTATACCTCATCGATTTGTTTAATTATTACTACTATGTAAATAGTTCAACTCAGTTCCACGTGTCGTTCGTTGACCGGTCTCGATGTCGCCATAATGAACGAAGCATTACTTTGTTAGTCTTAATTTACTGTTTTAATTTACATTTGCATTTCCTGTTAATAAATATTATTAGTATTCGGAAATGACTTTGTACTTACCTACTAGGGATGTAACGGAATTGGTTATATCGGAACCGATCGAAAGCAAAGGCAACACTAGATACTAAAACTAATAACACTAATTTAAAAAACTCAGATAAGTATTAAATGAAGGGCTAATTAACAGCATTCTAAATATGATTAGGGGACACGGCAGTGCCTTCACCAAAGCAAGCAAAAAAGTGGCACGGCCGTAACATCCTTCTCTCGAAAGAGTTCAGGCCATTTTCAATTTCCTATAACTTTGTGTATAAAACTAGAAAGCCTTTTAATTTATCGGGACCGAAATCGAAGGTGCAAAATCAATCGGAAGTTCCGGACTTTCGAAATCCGAATCAGACATTTGCACATCTCCGTTACCTACTATATTTTGTTGAATTTGTACTTTGACTAAGTTTTTTTTTTTGTATTACGTAATGTTTCGAATCCCTGGTGAAATAAAATGTGTCATAAATGAAGGTGTCATATAAGTGCGATGACATCATTACACAAAGTCCAATTAATTATTTAAATCAATAAATATGTAATCAACTTTATTAAAAGGGCGTTAAAATGTCAACACTTTAATTTTTTAATGCATTTTTCATGTGATGTCGTTAACTTTATAGGTTCATTAACTTTAAAAATATACTGAATCGGAATTCTTAATCTTCAGGCTTTAGAATTTATATAGTTAATCTTCATGCAACAAAAGGTACCAAGGCGGACTTAATGTCTTGGGCATTCTCTACCAGTCAACCTGGGGTAGTGGAGAGGCAATAGGTATGGCAGGTGTGTAAAATTGGTGTAGTTTTGTATCTCAAGTGTCTGTGCAATTGGACAATATAGAGAATTATTGATACAGGCGTAATTTCGGCAGGTACCGACTTAATTTAAAATGGAGCTGACAATTTTTTTGTAGCATTGACTACTTCAACGAAATTTGCCGAGAAGGTTGACTTGATCCATTTGCAGTCAAATACTAGATACAAAAACATTAGAATGTGCACATCCATATTTTAACAAATGAACTTAACAAAATGAAATTTTTGCCATCAATCGACATTTAGGTAATGAACTTTGGTATTAACATACCTACATGCTATTTTTCATTGGGGTGTGAATTCATCAAATAACTTCTCGCACTTCAGACCAGAGGGGGTGTCAATTTGGCATTGACTAAAACCTACCTGTGTTCCTTTAGATGCCAGTGGCCTGCCAGGGTCACTCTGTCGAACAATGTTACTCTTTCGAACAATGCCGTAGCCCCGGTTATGAACCTTGGAGCCTTAAGGTTACTTTGCCCTCTGTGCTTCCAAAACACGTAGTCAAAGCCTTGCATTTGGGCATTTCGGTATTCGCCGTCGCTGACAGAATATGATCTATTTGTCTTTTATGCTTCTGGGTACCCCTAAACCTCGTAGCGATCTCGGTAAATTCCTGACTTCACTTAATCCCCATGACCTAGAACGCTAAAAGTTTACACAAAGGTTCCTTTTACAAAGTGTACAAAGAATAAGAAAGGATTTTTCATAATTCACCCCCCAAAGGGGCTAAAATGCTGGTCCAGAGTTTTTATGGAGAAACCTTCTATCACGTGGAGGAAGCCGATGGTAGGAGCTAGTGTTATATATAATTATGTTAATATGTTGTATATATGCTACGCACGCCAATTTTGCTCTTTGTCATAGAAAATGCAAGATGTACCTATGCACTTATGCAGCCTACAAAGACAATTAGATATTCAAGTATAAAAAGAACATTTAATCAATAAGTACCTACATAATCGACGGTAGCTGACTAATTAAGTATATATTATGCGTGTCCTATTTGAATAAACGATACGTGTTGAAAATAAATAATTATTTGTGCAGTAAAACAAAGAACTCTGTCCTATTCCGTAACTGACACAAACACATACAAATAAGTAACATTTTCACTTAATTACTGGATTAGTTAGTCATCACCTTATTATTCAGTAGACGTACCTTTTAAATAGGTCTATAAATTTCAGCATTTCATTAAAAACCTTCAGGTAGACACCTAAAGATTCCCTTAAACCTACTCGTGTCTTATTTATCTTTACAAAGTTAAACATACAAGTAAGGCTGCTATCAAAAGGACTGCATAAGCAGTAACTGCATACAGTCGACCTGCACATGACAGCATCCGACGCGTGAAGTTGATATCATGCATGACTGACCTAAATCTAAATTTGTAGCCTTGACTTCAACGGACAACTGCATGCAGTTGAAATATATCGACTCAATGAAAGAAAACGTTTATTCTGCCGAAATAGACACACAATTTATTTACAAAAAACAGTTTCTCCGTCAGTCCATGTGTGGATCGGACTTAACCATCGGGACTGCACGCGGTTGCTGCGATGCAGTCCATCTAACAGCAGCCCTAGGTCTTATGGAGAGGGCTATGCTCGGAGTTTACTTGCAAAATCGAATTAGAAATGAAAATATCCGCAAAAGAACCAAGGTTACCTTACCGACATAGCCCGAAAAATCGCTAATAAGTATAATTGGCTGTTGGTAGGGCCTATTCACAACAGATGGTTGGATGGATTCTGGAGTGGCAACAGCGCACCGTAAGACACTGATGACTTGTGGGCCGTGTTAAGGATCGCGGTGATCCGATAGACGCGAGACGCCGGCCGTGCAACGTACAGCCTTTTAGTACATGCTGTCCTATACTAACTTATGACTATGTTCTATTCCAGGTACTTGTTTGAGTGGGATAATCGTGAGAAGTCAGCCCTGGCGCTGTCGGCTTGGCTGCTGTTCTGGTTCTTCTTCCGGATGTGGATGACACCTCTCCTGGCTGTCATCCCGTTCCTCTACTTTTGGGCGACACGCAGTAAGTCTAAAAATGATCCTAATTATAACTTTCATTACATTTTTACATAACTTTTATAGAACATTTATTTATCTATTTATTAACTAATACTTTGTTTTACTGTACTTCAAAAAAGATTTGTGTATAAAACATACAATTGGCGGCCTTGTCGTATTCAGCGATTTCTTCCATGCAAGAATATTGCGGTTTGCTGACGAAGACGCGGGGTGTGTTTGCTTACTGCTTCGCTATCTGCAATCTGACGTTATAGCTTAGTATGTGTATTTGTGATGAGCCTGGCTATCCCATACAGATTTATTTTTCCAATACTCCACATAAAAAGAAATAATAATATATAAATAATACCAGACAAAAAGCTTCCACTTCCGGTGTAAAGAAATTTATTTTTCAAAAAGTACACATCACTTAGATACATATGAGAAAATTTACATAAAAAATATCTTAAGTATTAACAAAGGCCATGTACCTACAGTTTTGTATGAAAAATAATAATCTCCAGGATTCCAGAATGTTAATGGGTTTCGTTCTAATTGTTATCTTATAATAATTATTATGAATTGAAACAAAATGTTTCGTCTGTATGTATGTATCTATCGAACGCAAAAAGTAGTCGTTATTTCTGGTTCGCTAAATACAACTTTAACCTGTTTTTCAAGATGTTCATTAACGGAGACATCTCACGGACATCTCTTATTTCTTTCGGTAACTTTTTAGAAAACTGCACTCCTTCAAATCATATAGTTGTTTTTCTATATTAAGTTCTAACTGAAGTTTCTTTATTTTAGTACTACTACTATAGTTAGAATTTTGTTAAATATACATAGTATACCACCTTGTTGGATGGCCTCCAATAATATCCAACAACACCGATGACCTGGTCAGGGTCGCGGGACCGGTCGTTGTGGCGACGCTTGAGGGAGGCCTATGTCCATAGTGGACGTCTTTTGGCTGATATGACGATCCATAGTATAAATTATTCCTTTATCAATTTCAGATACAGCAACATTGATTCCTATCTCGCAGTTCGACGAAGATTCATCAGAAGAGGATCTGGATTCATCTAAGGTATGACCAATAACTATTTCCTACATCGCCGCTTCCATGAGCGATGACGCCATCCATTCGGTTCTTGTAATAATGTGCATTGTTACAAGTTACTAGAATTACATAAAACTAAAGGATAATTCACTCATAAATAAAGCGGCAACTAATTGAATAATACATCAATCGATTATAGTTATGGATAGTTTCTAATGTGTTGTTTTAAAATAGGTATGTAGCGGTGAGCCAAAGCATATAATATGCATTTTTTATTCTATGTGAGTAAGCTTAGAGTTTACGCAAACAGAATGCGCATAAGCTCGATGGCTTGCGAAAATAGAATATCTCTATTCCAGTTACGGCCATAGTTTAAAAAAAAATAGGATGCTATTGACGCATTGCTGCTTCACACCTGTTTTCATTCTACTTAACAAATACATTAATTAAGTGTCAGACTACGTCTAGACAGATTAAATGCAAAAGTTTCTTATATTTTATAAAGTATCTTCCAATGGATCTTCAATGTAGGTTCAAAACGAATTTTAATCTAGATATCTTTACTAAAAAAAAATATAAAGAGGTGAATGTAAGTTTTTATGTCTCCTACATACAAACTTACATATTTCTAATCTCTGGAAATACTGGTCCGATTGCTAAAATGTTTTCACCGATAGAAAGCTGCTTTATTCCTGAGTGACATAGACTATATTTTATGTATACTAATCCGAGACACTTCCACCTGACCCATTCTGAGTTTCTGACCCATGACCCATAGATACTGCTAAGTACCTACATATTTTATGTATGCGGGCGAAGCAGTGGGCAAAAGCTAGTTTTGCTAATAATGACGCTGACGATGAAAAACCATTTGTGATTTTATTTTTCATTAGAATGCGAATGTAACACATTCTAATGTTGTTGCAGTATGTGCCAGCAAATATTTCGATTAAGCCTTCATGGTAAACTTTGCTGGGGTACTGTGGTAGTTAATCTTCTTCTTTCTGCCCTTATCCCATATTGTTAGACTGTAAGGTACCTATGGGCCAAGATGCCTGATAATAAATGATTTATTATTATTTTTACCTAGGGTCGGCGCAACACGTTTTTTTTCTTCCATTCTGTCTTGTCACCCGTCACACTATCATTAACTTTTCTTTCATATCAATCCTCACATACGCCATTCATCTTTTTTTGTACTCCCTCTCCAACCACATGTATACTTAGAACTCTTTTAGTATGTACATGTGTACTGAGAAAGTTAATACTACAGTAAAATTATCTGCTTGTACTTATGTCAATAATTCCACATATTGTTCAGTTGTGTAGACACTTGAAACACGAAGTACACCTCTTTTACATCAGCTACTCATACAATATCCATTAGGAATCAATTTACGAATTATAAAAACCGCCGTTAACCTCACTCGGTAAAATACCGGCAAAAACCTCTAGTCTGCAATTATGAAATATTGTTTTAGTTCAAAAGCCGTTGGTTTTCTCCGTATACATCTATAATGTTCCTAGTAATGGAATATAATGAAGTAGGTACCTGTCTAATTATACTTCATAAAGATAATAGATAATAAATCAGTAATTGGCTGAACACAAAGTGCAAACATCACTTTACGATAATGCTAGTTCCTCAATAAACACTACTAACTACTATAATTATTTATCTACATTTAGGTATATTATTAGTCAATTTAGGTACAAAGTACGTAGTTACTATGTATGTGTGGTATTTCCACATGACCATGGCATTTTCTGATAGCATTATTATTTTGTAAGACACCCTAGCAGCCATTAGCCGATGCGTGTGTTTCAAATAGTTCGGAGACATTTAGTCTGTCCAATTGATTTTTGAAGCAGTTCAGTGCGGAAAGATGAAAATTTATCAATTCTTTCAAGCATCCTCTTATATCTTTGCCACGTATTTTGATGGGGTTTCGCAATGGTAAAAATTACGAACTTCCACACACACACTAATATCAATATTCAATTTCTAACATTTTATTTAACTTTAGATAGAGGTCAACATGGGCACTTGTAAAATACCAAAGCTAGTGCACGGTTCTTATCGGTCGTTTCGAATGGAGAAGACCCGGCAAAAAACTTTACAGTTTAAGTATGAGAGGAACTGTCTTCTAGACCAACATAGTACCAAATAAGTACCTACCTTTTAAATAAGCATTTATTATCCTTTTTGCATTACACATTTATGTAAGACCAGTAAAATTAACAATTTGCCATGTCGATAGATCACCTTCTTCAATTAATGGCAACGACCCTTTGCAGAAGGTGGCCATCTTTTATTTAAATAAGTTTAATAATCATAAACTACATTGGTCATAAGCTCATGAGTTTATGACCAACAGTTTAACCATGTGGCCATTGATGACTCAATTTATTAACTCTTTAAATGCTTTAAGTTCCACAGTGCGACATAAGTGTACTAATTACAAGTGATTAGCATTATAGGTATGTCCTGCGTGATTGTGTTATGTAGGTATGTACCTATTAACCTTCAATATTGTTTGTTCCAGGACGACAAAACAATCAAAAACCGACTATATGAACTACAGGATCTCACATTCACGATAAAGGACGGGATTGACTACATTGTGTCTCTTCTACAAAGGGTGAAAAAGTAAGTAATCGCTCAAGGCAATTTTAACCCTTCAGATACCATCAATTAGAGACACAATAGTAAGACAATAGATGCGCGGCCACCGGTGGTCGCTTGGGGATTCATGAATTAATAAATCTTCAAACATCACTTTACGCGATGAGCGCCTAGAGAACTGTTATACTCTGAAAATTGACTTAAACCAATATGAATGTCACCATTGTTCATTAGAACTAAAACAAAAGTCACCATTGCTCACTTGATTCAAAATAAAAGTCACCATGGTTTACTTAACCGAAAATAAAAGTCAACATTGATTACTTAACCCAAAATAAAAGTCACTATTGTTCACTTGACCCAAAATAAAAGTTACCATTGTTTACTTAACCCCATATAAAAGTCACCCTAGTGCACTTGACCCAAGACCAGTATTCACTTGACCCAAAATAAAAGTCACCATTATTTACTTAACTCAAAATAAAAGTCACCAACTGCTTCAGACAACTTGAAAAGTGACTTAAAAATTGAGTTTTCAGTTTTAAAAAGCAATTTTTTTTACTGGATTGCGATGTTACAATCTATTTGTGTATTCTCATTAACTACATACTTGGAGTATTGTACCTAAGTGTTTTCATTTGTGGTCGTATCATAGTCTCAATCTTAAATTATAGTTTATCCACGAGTTACTTTAGTCTGTTAATTCAAAAGTAGTAACCGTATTGTATCTTAAAATAACAACGTAACTCAGGAAATAGGCCTCATTTGTGTTTAGTTAGTAACAGTTTCACAAATCTATTGTTACGCAAATTGGAAGCATTGTTTATTTCTAACGTTTGTCTAGATACAACGATGTACACATAGTTATTATACTCGTTATGTATTCGGGTCAAATTATAGACGCAGAGAATCTATTGAAGTTTCCTTTATCGGTAAAAAGTGAATATATACGGGCAGTGGCGGATTAGCCACGTAGCAAGAGTAGCAAATGTTACGGGCCCCGCGCTTTGCGGTGGGTCCCACTAAAACTTAAAAAACAAACCAGTCAGCATACCAGCTGTGCCATATGAATTCTAATCACTGCCAGATTATCTATAAAGACAAAATAGCCAACTACTACATATACCTAGACCCATCGCTGCCCAAGGGCCCCGCGGCCTATTTAAAAAATAAGATAGATAGAGAAGTTTTAGTTTCGTTATCATTTTATAAAAAAGGGTGCTTAATCCGACACTATCTACGGGTAGAAAAGTATGAAGGTGATAAAGTGATGAATTATTCCTCCATTACCTCCAGAATAGACACACATATTAGTCCACAAAGTAGTTTTGTCTCTTTTTGTACAGTGACCAATTATCTGAAAATATTTCTCAGTCAATTTACCTGCTTGCGTCGGATTGGGCCGACGAATGTTTTCGTGTCCTATTCGCCAGGGTCGTGTGTTTGCGACTGGGTACTCCATCTCGCTTAGCTATTCAATCCTCATACGCGACAGAAGAGATGACGAGATCAGTCGCGGATCTGCGACCCTGGTATGATAATTGCGAGAGTGTTTTCTAGATATAGGTAGTATCCAACGTAGGCGGTGAAATGGTTAACAATTATAAAAAAGAAAGCTGAGCTAGGTACTATTGAGTGTTTTTTTTTACGGTGGGCAAAAATTATTTTATGACAACCCCTGCTCTTGGTTGGACTGGGAGATAGTGTCAGACTCTGACTGTCTAAAAATCCACCCCGTTCCTTCTAGCCTTCAAACTAAGGGTCGAGCTTCCTTTCGGATAACCCTGGCCCCAGTAGGCTTCGACCCAGCTGGGCCACTATTGCTTGTGTAACTAATAGATGATCGTTTCTGTTTCAGTCTGTTCAAGTTCGCGGTGCCGTACTTAAGCTACCTCGTGATGACCGTGCTGGTTGGAGCCACCATAGCCATCTACATCATACCTATTAATTACATATTTATGGCAATAGGTGCGTATCATACTAAAATTATAAGACAGAAAGTTATCATATAATATTCCACAACTACCACACAACGCCGTCTAGTCCCAAGCTAAACAGATCTTGTGTTATGAGTACTAGACAACTGATAAACATACTTATATATTTCTAAATACATACATATTATAGATAAATTACACCCAGACACAGAACAAATGATTATGCTCATCACACAAACATTTGTCCTGGGTGGGAATCGAACCCACGACCTCCGGCATAGCAGTCAGGGTCACTAACCACTAGACCAACAGGCCAGTTATAACATAAAGTTATCATGTATTTGTGACTAAAGCTCTTTCACGAAAAACTACTGTATGAGCCTACTTTTACTGGGCCAAGTTTTCGCTTCAGCTTAGTGACAAACTACATGATACTTCATTTAATGATTTTTAAATGTTAATTTTGTTTACAGGTATTTACAAATTCATGCGCAAGGTGCTGAATCCTGACAGAGTTCCTAACAATGACATATTGGACTTCATCTCACGGATACCGGACGACAAGATGCTGGTCAGTTATCACATCACACTAATATGAAGCCTCAGATACGTTAGAGGACAAAACGTCCCCCAACTTGTCGCGCAACATTCTAAATGACGCTTCAGCTTCAATTTTGCTAGAATATAAATCTATATTTAGCTAGTCAAGTCTACCAATATTATTATTATTATATCTAGTCTGTATTGTTCCACTGCTGTGCAAAAACCACCCTTATCCCTTTCATGTTTAAAAATAGTTGGAATTCTGCCTGTCCTGTTTCAGTCTTGTAGCTTTCAGGAATTAATGGTCCCAAATCGTCAGATCAGCCAATAAATTTTACTTAGAATAGAATAGAATAAACTTTATTGTACACCAAAATAGTAACATTGACATAGAAACTTAAATCTATGGGTACAATGGCGGTCTTATTGCTGACAGCGACATCTTACGTTGATACCTTTACTTAATCCGAATTAGAAAACTGATTTGAAAAATGGTTTGTCCATTTATTGTTAAACTCATCTTCGTCGAATCGAACAAACTACTTCGTTACGATTGGTCATTAATTTCAAAAGGACATGGACCACTTTTTACCACCTAATTATCCTATGTATTACCATAACTAGTAACAAACTGATTAGCTTCCGTAGACTCATAGTAAGGTTCAGTTAAAAACCAGCGTCAGGCAACTGCTAAGTAGTGGCCTGGCATTATACTGAACTGGACCTATTTGGCGCAGCCGTGAGACACACAATTTAGATGTAATCTTATGACACCTAATTTTAAGTTATAATTGTTATCTCATGGTGAGTACTAGTGCCAAATAAAAGTGTTTTCTTTCTTTCTTTCTTAGTGCACATTCAACTAAATACCGTATATTTCTTTACAGAAAGAATGGCGTGAACTGAGAGTGCCCGAGTCAAACTTCCACAGACAGTATTCTTCGAAGCGACGGCGGTAAATTGTGAGCAGATGAAAGGCGCACTGCACGCTACGTTACGTACTGTGGTGCTCTGAAGTAGTCCGCCTTCGACGAGCACTTAGTGCAGGCTCCTGGGCTGTGACGTCACAATATAGCTCCGGCTATGAACGCCTTACTTAATGCACAGTACTGTGCAACATTGAAAACAGAATCAGGCGTAGATGGCTCAAATGTTATTTATAACTACATATAAGCACATTATTTAACTACATAGGTGATATTAATTATAATTTACCGTTAGTTTAGTAGGCATTTAGTTAAGATCCGCATGCATTTAAAATTATTTCATACTAGAAATATTAACTTTTATAAATGGTTTGCGGATTTGTCAATTAGTTGTACTGCATCATGTTTCACATCTTCCTATCAACTCATTGACAGACAAGACCAAAAACATGATTAATGTTAGCCATTACAATTATTAATATTTTTTTTAATAATGTTACAGAATTGTACAAATTAGTATGCGAATACCTCTATTTAAGTCGTTAGGATAACAACAAAAATGTGATGTTTAGTTTTAAGAATAAAACAACAAAATATAATAATATTCTTATAAAAATACATTATTTTATTTAATAAGTTAGTATTAAAACAACGTCTATACACAACAGTTCGATAAAGATGTTGAGCATAATTCGTTATAAATATTACAATGTCATCTTCACACTTCACTATGGTTCCCTAGGAAATAAACATTCCTTATTTAATATCGCCCTGGACTAGGATACCACCTACTTTAATAATATCGGACTATACCTATTCTTATAAAGACTTCTTTCAAGTCGAAACAGATTTCGAAAACGTAGGTCTTGTAGAATTTCTGTGGTTCTGCGGTTCCGGTACGCTTAATTCTTTCCAATCCCTCTGAAAAGAAGAAAACGAAAAAATTTAAGAAAATTTGTACACATCTACTCTGAAAATAAACTATTGCCAACCACTTAACATTATGTTTGAAACTTTAAAAGCTTTAAACCACAAACTGTCACAAAAGGATATAAAATATAGCAAAAGGTATTCTTATTTAACTTTGGGAGGCGCGCTACAAAAGAACAAGGACACGTTAGCAGCAAGCACTGTCGTACTTTAGAAAAGTTGTAGAGCCAAATAATAAAGTTATTTTTACCAATATCTTGTTGTCGGGTACGCGTGAAAAGAAGTCCAATAAGTCGTTATTCGGCACTCTGCCTGGGTTCACCCGTTTCCTCGCGTATTTATAAAGTCCTGTAATACAATATCACAATATAAATATAGTCAAAAACTTCGGCCAGCAGCTTTACACAAAGAAAGAATAGTATAGAGAATTAGCGACCTCGCTGCGCTCGGCCGCCAACTCCTTCTCAGGACGAAATAAGTAACTTTCACCCCTAGTGTAACAATGTACTATTACAGCTACACACTCCCGGAATAAGTATTTCTGCCAAATCCCCTTAGTGGTTTGAGCTTGAAGGAGTAACAAACATATCACACACACACACATACAAACTTTAACTTTTGTAATATAAGTGTGACTAGCTGCTACCAGGGGCTTCGCCCTCGTGATAGTAGAAAATTTTCTAAATGGAACACACTCCCGGGTTAAAAAGTACCCGTATAGCAAAGTTTCTTTAAAATCCGTTCAACATTTGCATTTATAATCTTAAATTAGTCAGATTAAGTATGATCATTTCAGCTGTATCTTTCATAGGTAACAGCGGTAGGTGTGTTAGGTAACGTAACTTTAATCCCAATAAAATCAACGCATATATTGAAGGTAACTTACCAAATCCCATCATGAGGAATTTAAAAGGGACGAAGTAAAAGAGTGCTGAAGTAATCGCCATCAACAGCATTGATAACATAGTCAAAAATGGAACTTTGAATGTTGCTAGACTGAAAAGAAAAACAGTTTCGTAAACTTTGGTACTTAAATTATTAAACTGGAGAAGGGATGTTAAAAATATAGAAGACAATGAAATATGTTAGAGAAGGCTTATGCTAAGAGACACAGAAGATCAGTTCAGGGACCTTCTGTAAAACATTATAGCATGTTAGATAAGAATCTAAAATTCAGAAAACAGAGAGAAAATTCGAGAAGAAGAAGAAGATTAAAGATCTTCTTCTTCTTCTCGTATTTTCTTCTTCTTCTTTTCGAAAGTTCAGGTTTACTGAAAAAAAAAAAAAAAAAAAAAAAAAAAAAAAAAAAAAAAATATCCAGTTTCAAGTTTAATATTCAGCATGTCCAGAGCTAAATGTAAGTTAACGCAACTCCGGCCCCCAAGATACAGGCGCTGCCTAGTTTGGGGACCGCAGCTCAACTTAATGTCAATTTTACCGTTACTGTTAACATCCCCCCGTAACATAAAGTACGACTAAAATGTTTTTGTAAGACCTTTACTGTAATACTATTGTTCACAAAAAAGATTGATTGTTTGATTGGTAATGTAATAGTTTTAAGGCATTCTTCATGTATTGGTAACAATGAACAATAAAACATTATTATTATTATTATTATTACTGATTTAAACCTAATAGGCAATCTGAAGAAGTTTAGTTTTGAAAACTATATCTTCGTCAGTAACCTTTAGTTATACTCTCCTTTATATTTATTTTAAAGTCGATAATAGACAAAATAATCCATTCAAACATTGAATTCGTTCACTAAAACATTTTTTTAAATGTACTAGATTACTCACTTATATACTCTTTCAAATAACGATACCATGTACTCAATGCCATCCGTGATAGTCAACGTCATCTCTGGTAAACCTTTAATTTTATCTGTCACAGACTCTCCGTTCTGCACATCGTCTGCGGGACCCCAGTCCTTAGGATCTTCATCATTTTGATGTTTTATCTCTTGATCTAAAATATAATCATTACAAAACTGTGTTAAATTTACAAATAAGTGAACAATGTTATTTTAAAATGGGAAATAATTATAATGGGTACATAAACAATCGATGATCAGAAGGATTCCTCAAATATCCAAAAGAAAACAAATCGCACTAAAGCCTTCGATTTGTCTAGTAAATGAATAAGTAACTCACTTTGTTTGTTATCAATAAACCATATGACTGGGAACAACGCTGCAGTGAGTATTGGTCCCATCCATGGATCGAAGTAGTACCAGAAGATGAGCCAGGAAATGAGAACAGTCGTCGATAACTCTCGATCTTCCCATTCCAGGAAGCTCCTGTTGACAGAATTATAGATTTATGAAGATACAAACTTTATAACGTAGGTACTAGCAGTGTAAAGTATCCTTTGTTTTGTATTTACACTATTATCACAGAAACAGAAAAGTATACATGTGGAAGGGTTATGTAAAGGGTGATATGAAAGAAAAGGAAGTTAGTGATAGCATGACGAGTGACAGGATATAATAACACGGGACAAGGGCAGGCAGATGATCACAGAACCAAATCATGCCATTATATCCCGAAGTTAAGAACTACAAATTCAGTAACTCGCCAGATTGCTTGGCAAGGGCAACATCCTACTCAAGTAATTGCTGAGCCCCACAGTGACGCATCTTATTAAGCAAACATTATTTTTGGTAGTTTAGAAGTACTCAATAAAATTTAAAAATTCTAAGTGTTTTATATCACATGGTTTTATGTGCAGTTTTAGTTTGTTTAAAATTCGTATCTGCATTGAAATAAGAACTTTTATTATCCCTCCATGATTACCTGCTTCTAATGTTATAAGCTAAATTGTTACTGACATTTATTAAGCTACTTTATTTTTAGTTGATTTTCCTGTTGTTGTGGACTACGTTGTCTGAAAATAATTAATAATAATCATATTATTAGATAGACCCCTTAGTCAGTTAATCTTGATGGATGATCGGTATTCGGACGACATATTAATTAACTAGCTAGTAGACGCGACTTTGTCCGCGTCAGACTTGTAAAACAACACAATGCCGCTTGTTCACAATTTCAAGAACTTTTTCCTAATTCTTTTTCAAAGCTTACGTACCAGTTAAAGTCTCGTCAAAATTATTCTACCCCAATCAGAAAAAGACAAATATATATATTTTTTTAATCATATTTGTTATATGTATCCAATATGCTTTCATATTCATTTAGAAAAAAAAATATACAAACAGACACTTCAATTTTATTTATATTTCTAGTTCAACCGTTCTTTGTTTTTATCAGATAAGGGATATCTAGGAACAAAGCGATTAGCATGGAGATAAGATTTGTTTTTAAATTATGTTAATTGAACTTTGTATTTACATGTAATAATGAAAAACATAATGTGGTCACAATCAGATATTAGGTCGGTAAGGTTACCCTACTAGTAGATATTTTGCTAACGACCTAGGATTGCTTCCTTATGACACATTGTAAATCATGATGAGTAATAATGTTTTTTTTTTAATATTATTAACCAGCTTTTGCCCGTGGCTTCGCCCGCATACATAAGTATAGTCTATGTCACTCAGGTATATAGCAGTTTTCTAAAGGTGAAAAAAAAAATCGCAATCGGTCCAGTACTTTCAGAGATTTCTTGCTACGAACAAAAAAACATAAAAACAAACTTTATCGATATTAGTGTAGATACGCTCGCATTTGATCACTACCTATCTCACCTGATGGTAAGCAATGATGTGGTCGACGTTGGAGCACGTTTGCCTAGAAGTAACTACACTTTTGACTTAAAGACCCCTAGGTTGTACGTTCTAGCTTATAGCTACACATGGTTGTGTTCTCTGATGAGAACACATTTTTTTTATACTGTTGCGGTTTTTGTATTGACGATTAGGGCTTGTCGATAAAAAAACAGCCCCTCTAGACAAGTTACAACCGTGTCGCTTGCGTCGAACGCTTCGAGTTGGCCACGCTCCCAATTCTTTTCTTCTGATCACGTGACTGAGCAATGAGATGACGTCATTCCCGTACATTAATTCATGAATCCCCAAGCGACCACCGGTGTCCGCGCATCTATTGTCTTACTATTGTGTCTCTAATTGACGGTATCTGAAGGGTTAAAGCTTTCTACTAGCGTTAACGATTGCAGATTTGCCACTTAGCTAGGGGCAGAGGTCAATTCAGATATATTTGAACTAAAGTGCTACAATTAATATCAGCACATCTACATGAACTTCCATGTTAATGTAATCCAAATATAGTTATATAGTATTTATCTATAGATCCGAGATAGTTTAATCCCGGATCTATTCACACACAATACATAGATACACGAATAGTTAGGTAACATAGTTACGAATAGTCAAAGTTCATGATGTTATCAGTGCATATAGATATTGCTGCCTACCCACTAGATATCTTTAAGGACAGTCAGTGCACGTGATCATTAGCATGTTTAACTTGTCATATCGTATAGTTCCAATTAGGACATCAAAGGTACAATAGGCAAACTTTGTCCACTAGTGTACACAAAGTCTGTCGATAAGGTACAAGTATGACACATTTTTTTTTTAGAACACAGCAATACTTTATGTCAACATAAATTTTCAAAAACTCAATGTTGACGAAAAATTATATAATTCATTTACACAACTTTATTTAGATTTACTTTGGCAAAGCGTTAACTTTAGATTTTAAATTTATTCATTAAACAAATCGGTGCATTTAAAAAAAAAAAGTATATTTTTAATTAATAGTTTGGCCAGGAATTTTTTAGGCAACCTACCCGCGTTTATATTATTTAATGTACTAGATTTGTCTTAACCCTTCAGATACCGTCAATTAGAGACACAATAGTAAGACAATAGATGCGCGGCCACCGGTGGTCGCTTGGGGATTCATGAATTAAAATACGTTTCATCCAATCCAAAAACAGACCGGTGAAGGTCGTTCTCAAACGGATCTTAGACGCTGAGCATATTATTTTTTTGACATTTTTGT
This sequence comes from Mythimna lalbum, assembly GCA_949319445.1. Taxonomy (NCBI): domain Eukaryota; kingdom Metazoa; phylum Arthropoda; class Insecta; order Lepidoptera; family Noctuidae; genus Mythimna; species Mythimna lalbum. Next base: position 12,905,086 of record OX439346.1, on the reverse strand, counting down.
TGAACACCAAAATTTTTAAATTTGCATCGTTGTTTCAAACTAACTGAGTTTGTAGAATTTTAGGTTTTGATGCCAATACATTGACGATATTTCAAAATTGTATTATTTATGAGATTAGTTGTGTATAATATAATTAATACTGCACATAATTAGGTACGTATTCAAACATTCTTCTCTGTTTATAAACTCAAACACGTAAATTATTGAATAACCTATCTTTGCCATGTGACAGTATCATAAACTGCTAAAGTACAATCACTAATCAGTCAATCACTCAAATGATATAGAAAGATAACATCATTGCGCATGTTGCGTGCAATGTGAATTCTTTCATTGTGCTTTGTTTATAAGGCAATGAACAAAAATCTTAACCCTTCAGATACCGTCAATTAGAGACACAATAGTAAGACAATAGATGCGCGGCCACCGGTGGTCGCTTGGGGATTCATGAATTAATTACTTGATATGTTCGTTGATAAGGAATAGGGCCTCAAACGTTTCCTTGATAAACTTGCAGTTCTTGTATATGAGCGGGATGTCAAACTTTGGCTGCTTAGCTATGTACTTGATCTGCTTTGGACGAAACAGTTTCATCGATGCGACCACCTGGAAGGTAAAACTTCATTAGTTTATTAGCAGAAGTCTAGCTTAAATCAGCTTTATAATAATCCCATTGGTAGGAACATTACAATAGACTTAGACCTCCTCTCTAGAAGAGGAAATCGGCCGTTATAATCCATCACGCGGACCCAGTGCGAGTTGGTGGATGTCACTTGACTTTGAATTTTTGATTGTAGGACATGCCGGTTTATTCACGATTGTTTTTTTGACAGTTTTGAAAGCAATGGTGGCAAAATAAATGATTGCACTTGGCTGGGTTTGAACTTAAGACCTACAACTGACTGAAAGTTGACATGTTGAATGGTAGAAAATGCCTTGAGGCATTAAATACGGCGCTGTCAACGACTTTTGTACGCACGACTTTTGTGTGCATAGTATATTGCATCATCAGAATTTTAATGTTCCCACTTCAACTCGTTCAACTTCCCACTGTTGGGACTCAGGTGTCTTCTCTAGAAATGGGCCGTAATCCACTACGCAGGCACAGTGCGGGCTTGGTGGATGTCTCATGTTTTCGATTTTTTGGTACCAGGACATGCAGATTTCTTCACAATTCCTTTACACTTTTGAGAGAGGTGATGAAATAAATTCACAAAGTAATGCGCCCTGGTTGGATTAGATCTCGAGACTAGGAAGTTAACCTGTATCACCACCACCACGCACCGCGAGCCCAGTGCGAGTTGGTTAATGTCACATGTCTTCGAATTTTTGGTTTGCAAATAATTGAAATATTAATTAATTCTTACTGGACCACCACTACTCATAAGGTTATTGTTTATCTAATTTCATAACGCCACATGTGTCGCAAGGTGAATAAAACCTAAGGATTAATTTCATAATCAAAACAATTATCAAGTTTATTATCAAGATATACGTATTATGAAAATTTCCTTTTCACAATAAATTACGCCTTAGAAGATAGAAGGCCAAATATACATAGATGTATGGATCTACAAGGTTCAACCTCCTCGAGATGAACATTCAAGGGTCCTCCATTCTCGGAGGGCCCTTCAATATCTTCGGTCCCTACCGTGTTTCTGATAGGTCGCCAACACAGCCAAAATTTGTAACTTAATTGTATAATTTTCTTCAGCTAGATTGAATTTTAAATATTGAGACAAAAGGCTATACGAAAAAAGGGGGGAAATTTTATTAATAATGGGGCCGTTACTTGCATAACATGTTAAAATGTCAAGCGTGCGAGCGAAAAAAGAAAGCTATATACACCCTATAAAAAGTCAGTCATGCCTGCGAGAAATAGGGAGGAAGCTATACAACCTTTATAGCTTAAACTTTTACCCTTTTTTTACGCACCTGCCATGTTTCCTCACCACCCTAGGTTGACTGGTATAGTCGAGAATGCCTAATGCATTAAGTCCGCCTTTGTACTTTTGTATTGCATTTGTTTTTAATAAATAAATAGCTCCATCCCTTTAACAGTTCAGTTTAGGTCGTCAAATAGATTGCGTTTGGAGCTCGTGGTACCCTCTGGTCTGTAAATACTTACCGGGTTCCAAAATATGTTCATCTCCAACCGCACTCTAGGACAGTTTCCCCGGGCGCACTTTTTCTTACAGCTATCTTTGAGTGCATACCAGCATGGTTCCCCATTGTTTATCCTGAGCAGTGGTATGATCACTCTGCCCAGAAAATCGTACAGCAACGAGTTTATGGAGCGATCGTACACTTTCAGCTCAAACGTTGACGCAACGTCGTATATATTGCTGAAATAGGAAACATTATATTAAGTTACTAGCTTCTGCCAGCGGTTCCGCCCACGTGAAAATAGAAATAATATGGCTTGTTACTTTTATTATTACTATTAATAAAGTAGCAGTCTACTGGTAAGCTAATTTTGAAAATCTATCCAAAAGTTCTTGAGTTTTCTTTATAATATACCTCACCAGTATAGATTATATACCTCTTTCATCTGTTCTGTGATGTAGCACTAGCAACTAGTGGCCCGCCCCATAGATACGCATGGGTGTAAATTATATCACAATAATATTATAAAGGTTAAAGTATGTGTGTATGTTTCATGTTTGTTACTTCTAGTCTGTAGCAAACACAAACACAAACGTTCGCCTTTATATTAAGACGTGATAGTGAGATATACTACTACTCTTTGGAACGTGCAATTTAGCTTCACTTGTTTGTTTGACTGACCGACATTTTGACAATTCAAAAGTACTGTCCTGTAATTGGTCTATTTGAAATAAACGTTTTTGACTTTGACTTTGATTTCCACGCTGTGTATACGATACAAACGCAATGCCTTTATTAAATCTTACTTACTCGTATTGCTTCAAAAGTGTCTAAAGAGCTTTATAAATTTTGTATGCCATAGATCCAAAAGAGCCTTAGCTTAGTTTAGCATTAGCCATAAATGCAGGTTATAATGAAGCTGTCATAGTCGATTGACGACTAAAGCTTTTATAAACAAATAAAAGAAAAAGAAACCTTTCAAATACCGTAATTAGAGACACAATTGAAAGACAATGAGAGAGCGAATGTCGCCGGTTCGCTTGGAGTTTAATGAATTAAGCTAGTATCCAATAAATTACGAAACGAAAACTCAAGGCATCCTCAGTTATCGCTGTACATAATCCAATTATTGGATTCAATGTACTATCTGGATTTAAATATCTCAATGATGAAGTAAGTTTCATAACTTTGTGAAGTAATCAACAATGATTAACATTCACATCATAATCCTGTGATCTTGACACAATTGGGAAAGGAACTAAACAACTAGTATTACAAATAGCTTTGTACAAGAAGAAAAGAAGAATACTTTTGTGTATAGACAAAACCACTAATGTTGTAGACAGCTACTGAAAATACCAAATCACAAAAGATTGCATAAAAATGTTTCATCACTCAAAGACAAAATTAACATAAACTACTGGGTTACTACGGTGTATTAGAGTGCGTACAGACCAACATAATATTAAAAAAAAAATGTCGGCTTTTTGAAGTTTATTCAGACTTTAACAAAACCGACATTTGTTGTGCATCCGCAATGGCAGCAAATGTGTCGAGTCAGCCTTCTCGGCAAGCTTCGCTGTAGTAGTCAATGCTACAATGATTCTCTCTCCATTTTACCGAAATCGCGCTTGTTTCAATGATTCCACATATTGTCTAGCTGCTATACAACACTTGAGATGCAGAACTACACCAATTTTACAACACAATGTCCACTAGAAATCAATTTGTGAATAACTAAAACAGCCACTGCACACTCACTCGAAAAAAATACGCCATACCTGCAAAACCGTCAGATCTTTTTATGATTCAAAGTGCTAACCCACGCTGTAACTTGGCACAACGGTTGGTAAAACTTGGTACAAAGAACCAAATTTACATTGATTCACGCTCTTCCTTGGCACGGAATGGACCAAGCCCGTCGTACCAAAGGCGTGTTAGCACTATAAGGGTGCCATGACTACTATTAGTGAGCAAAAAAAACTTACGGACATAAGTTTTTTTTTATCTGGTCCTAGAGTCCATCCAACGCATGGTTCCTAACTTTATTACAATCTACCCCCTATTTACAGACTAATAAGTAATTTAATTATATCCTAAACTAATAAATTGTATTTACTAAGAATGCGTGTCCAATTGCACTTTTCTTACTGTCTCTATTAAGGCGAAATACACTTCTTTCTTGGATTTTTATTAGGACATAAGTTGAAAAAAACATAAACATAAAATACTTACAAAACATAGCTCTTATTCCACATGGGTTCAGCGCTGGAGCTGACGGACGGAGTCTGTACCCTCTCGTTGTCCAGTTCCAGGGTACAGTACGCATTCGGCTTTCCATATAGCCCTCTGGCTCCAATGACTTTTACGTGTAGCTGACCAACAACAGTCATATCTGGAGTCAGGTTATAGAAAGCCTAGAAAATAGTAATTTGGTTTAATAATCGTCGTACAGTAAGAACGTTGATATAGCTACGACCTGATAATCATCCCGACCAAATTTCGATCCCAGTAGCCAATCTCAACAGAGATTAGCCAAGTACGCATAGATATTACAGTGCACAAGCGGGTGCGCAAAATGCAAGCAGCAAAAAGCGCACCTGCACTCTCTGCTCTGTACACCTTAGCCAAGTTGCTAACCTGCAATAGTTAACGCTAGTAGAAAGCTTCAAATGTACGGGAATGACGCGCTCTCAACGCTCAGTCACGTGGTCAGAACAAAATAATTGGTGGTAAGGTCAACTCGAAGCGTTCGACGCAAGAGAGACGGTTGTAACTTGGCCAGGGGGGCTGTTCCCTTAGGCCTTACTGTCTACGGACGCGGAGCTTCATAGACGCGTATTCGTCATTATACGCTTGGTGTACACCTGCACGTGAAGCGACATCTATGACGCCACATAAGAACTACGGACAAAATACGAAATCCTGCATCGCGCAATCAAAGTTCTCCGCGCGATTTGAACATATACGACAGCCCGACATCAACTATCGGGCAGTCGCCCACCAGATGATAACGACCCTGTCTGGTCGGAGGATCCTCCCTTTTCAAAGGAGGTATGTGGGACTTTATACTTTGTTCCGCATACCCTCCAAACTGGTGACCCTCGACAAAGAACGTCAGCGCAGCCTTCGTGCAGCTACTACTTCGTGACGTCATCATCACTTCCTCAAGCTTTCGAGCAACAAGCCATACAGCCAGCACCCACGGCTAAGGGTATCCTGACCACCAGGCACCTTCGACCAGTCATATGAAGAGTCATGAAGAACCTCTCCTGGTCGATGCCAGCAATCAAGCCCTACGTCGCACAAGCACCGCTCCGACTCACTGGAGCCAGCAGCACTACTCCGACTCACTGGAGCCTGCAGCATCGTCCCGACTCACTGGGACAGCACCACCCCGACTCACTGGGGCATCATCCCGACTCACTGGGACAGCACCACCCCGACTCACTGGGGCATCATCCCGACTCACTGGGACAGCACCACCCCGACTCACTGGGGCATCATCCCGACTCACTGGGACATCATCACCCCGACTCACTGGGGCATTATCCCGACTCACTGGGATAGCAACACCCCGACTCACTGGGGCATCACCGCAGACAGTTCCGACTCACCGAGAACTATGCGGCATCGGTTCCGACTCACTGGAACCAACCTACCGCTGGCCTGGCACACATCAAGAAGCATCAAGAACCATCGATCTCCGATCTCCGGAGGGGAGTGATGTAGCGACATCTATGACGCCACATAAGAACTACGAAGAAAATACGAAATCCTGCATCGCGCAATCAAAGTTCTCCGCGCGATTTGAACATATACGACAGTCCGACATCAACTATCGGGCAGTCGCCCACCAGACTATAACACCCTGTCTGGCCGGAGGATCCTCCCTTTTCAACGGAGGTTTGCGGGACTTTACTCTCTGTTCCGCATACCACCAAACTTACATACTAAACTATGAAACTCTGTCGACGAAGCGGCAACGTCGTGCCGTCGTGTCATTGCAGCTGCCGACGAATACACGTCTATGAAGCCACGCGTCCGTTCGTAATGAATAAACTAAAATACTACTACGAGTAGATAACTTTTAAAATTTATTTCACCAGTAAAATGCAAGTTTATCACTAAGTGACATATATTTTCTAGTTTTACGCAGGTGAAGCCGTTAGCAATAACTAGTTTTTCTAAAATTATTAATTAAATTTTCTTGAGTAGCGTATTCTATAACGTAGCACGTCTACGAAATCCGCATCTTGCGTAACGCTGCTACGGCAGCTACGAAAACCAAGTTTATTTTTTACCTACATTTTTATATCATGGACATCTATTTCTTTTTGAGGTTGGAAATTATTAAATGACTTCTCTTGCTCTAGGATAGAGCGCGAGAGTGTGGCAGACTTTTATTGACTGTCCTTTGCTTTCCAGGGCCAGCCACATTAACTCTTTCAAAAACTTCCGCGGCATTATTACAGTCATCAGTCACATTCACATCACAAAATTTATAGTAGAATAAAGAGTTGTTATTATGTGATATTACAAATTCGTTAAAATATAAAAGACCCGCATTGAAATTTGAGAAAAACCCTAGAATGTAACTTGGAACGATATCGAAAGAAAAAATTTGTTAGAGGTCCGGTGTAGTAGTAGCTATTTTAGTAGTAGCTACACTACCACCGGACATGCCGCAAAGTAGTCAAAATACAAATGTCAAAACGGGGCTTTTATTTTTTGACAACTTTATTAAACACATTTTTTGAATACGTACATATTTAGCTCGCAGGTCGTCGACATTTGGTTCTATGGTCGCGACCGCTTGGCTCGGGTCTCCAGCACCATTGCGTATCGTGCACAACGTCACCGACAGATGCACTGATCCGTAACCCTCGTCCAGGTCCTGCCAGATGTCGTGTGTGCGCTCCCTTTCCCGCGTCGACAGGTCTATAACACAACTTTTCAAATAATTTAACTAAGTAACCATTATCGACAAGGTTATTTGTAAAACACTAGCCACCTCTTAAGTGCTAGTAAAGAACATCATAAATAACAACTATTGTTCTATGACTTAAAAATGTATCATATTTTGGTTCATTAGATTTCCATACAAAAATTAATATATAGATTGAACGTTCTAAGCCTTACGAAGTCTATGCGAAGCAAGCGATAGAGTACAATAGCGGAGGGTAACTGAACATAAACTTGACTTATTTACGGGCAACCCTCACTAGTTGGTGCGCTTGCGTCGCGTTATACATATGTGTTTTTGTAGCGAAATTCGGCAGTGCGGACGTAATGGTAACGTCACACATCTTTAAATAATGGTGTATCAATATTTTACACATTTTATTTTACAGTCGAGTTCACGATAATGGTGTGAATGCTTGCTAGGTGTAATGAAAATGTTTCGGAAGCCTGCTTACTATTATTACGAGAACAGGGCGCGGGTGCCGTAAGTAGATACAGCAAAATACAGAGTTGAAATGTGTTAGATAGAACAACGAAATCTTGAAGGTTTGTTTTTGGTAAATGTGTTATGTTTTGTAAAAAGTCATAGAACAAAAGTTGTTGTTTATAATGTTAGTAATACAGTCCTGCAAGGTTGTTTGTCAGTCCTTTTATGACGTAGGCGAGCATTACGAGAGGAGTTTTTTTAATTCACCCCGATAAAACGAAGGACAACACTCCCTAAGAAAACGAAACGGGGGTCCTAAGTTTGTTTGGAGAAACCTACTTTAAGCTAGTTATTTCGTATATTAAAAGCAATTTATATGATTTTGCTGAAAGGCTAGATGGGCATGGATAGATTTATCAAACTACATGTTCTACATGGGGCTAGATAAAATTAATCTGCGGCTGATATATTTATATTTATTTATGCTCATAAATCGTATTCAGCCAACCCCACTAGAATAGTTTTAGTTCTTTATTATTACCTCTGTCGCCTACAAATAAAAGAATTTTATTTTTTATTTACAACAACGACGAAATTTATCACAGACCATGACCTACAGCTTTTATTGCGTATTCAATAGACGCCACATACAACATTTTTTATATCAAAATTACGACGTGCCCAAATGATAACGGGTCTACGTAAAAATTACCAAGTACAGACTGAAGCTGCATGTCCGATACCTACTGCCCCTGAACCCAGGGGAAGGTCGAGAGATAACACGCACGTTTATACAAACAGCTAATCAAATCACGACTACCAGACACATTAATTAAAATAGATCAGACTCTTGTGCATTATGAGCAAAGATCGAAATAGGCAGAGCCTATTTACCTTCAAGAAAGTAAAGTGATTATACAATGTTATTTGTAAAACACTAACAACTTTGCAGGACTATATTACTAACATCATAAACAACAACTTTACCAAAATCAATCCTTCAATATTTCCTTGCTCTATTCGGCGGGGGTGCTTGACGCAATGCTAGCGCATCAAGTACCCCCAACGCAACTCCCCTTCGCTATTGTACTATCGTTTGCTTCGCATAGAATGTGTAATATTTAGAACATTAATTAAATTATTTTAATTTTTGTATGAAAATCTGATGAACTAAAATTTGATAAATTTTTAAAAGTCATAGAACAAATGTTGTTGTTTATGATGTTAGTAATATAGTCCTGAGAGGTTGCCAGTATTTTACAAATAACCCTGTATAGAATTTATAATACCCCCTCTAAAGTGCCGAAATCATAACCATGAATATTGAGTCCCAGGATTCATGAAATTACAAATTCCTTATTAAGCTCTGAATACATTTGAACTAAATATTATTAGGTATATTTTTCGAGTTCCGTACTGAAACTGTAAAGTTAAAGGACCTTGTTTCTATCTAGCAGTTTTAGTACCTACATAATTCTAAAACAATATAATTCTTTAATGGAATAACTTTGTTTAAATTCATAAATCCTGGTATTTAATCGTCATGTTTATGATTCCAGGACTTCAGAGGTAGTATTATAAACTCTATGTTATTACTTTTTCGAACTTCAGATAATTATGAGTATATTACCTATTCCGTAATAGTATCTAGCAACAAAGCAGGGACCCAGATAGGTCAAAGCCTACTGGGGCTAGGGTTAGCTCCGAAAGGTAGCCCAGCCCCGGCATGAAAGGCTCGAAGGAACGCGGTGAGTTTTTTAGTCAGTAAGAGTCTGACGCTATCTCCCGCTCCGCCCAAGGATGTCATTTAGATGATTTTAATTAACCAACCAAAAAAAATTGTAACAACAAACACCATGTAACGAGATATTTGTAATGCATTATAATTAACAGTGTCATGTAGTTTCTGGCACATTCTTCTCCATAGAGATCTACGCTATAGAATGTGCAATTAGCATAATTTTTCTGAATGTCAACTTTTGGTCAATTCAAAAGTGCCTGTAAAATGGTATATTTGAAATGAAATTCTGAATCACCGATCCCTGATTAAAAGCGTTAACATCTAGAAGTTTATATATCTTTTACAGACAATTTATAAGGACTTTGCAGCTTGGTACACTTCTTATCGTAGCTATTAAGTCCATTGAAAGAGCTAAACCAACAAACTGCCATATCACTATGATAACTAACCGGATTTATTTCAAATCATGGCTATGGAAAATTGCCTAAATAGATGTCATCAAAAAGTCAGAGCCCTGTAAGGCCCATTCCAACTAGGAAGGATTGTTCGAAACAGTTACGGTGGGCCTGAAATGCAATAGGTAATTGAAGAAATACAAGACAGTGGTTTTAGTCAGTAAAAGTTTGACACTCTAAAAGTTTGACTCGTCCCTCTCTAGGTGGAGCGATACTCCACCTAGAGAGGGACGAGTCATTTGGCGATCACACATATCAACTAAAATAAAACCTAAATTAAACTGATTAACTCCTCAATCGTGATAATCAGAGACACGATAGAAAGACAATGGGTGCGTGAACGCCGGCGTTCGCTCGGGGTTTAATGAATTAAGGAAAAAATACGTTAAAATTCAGACATTAAAAATAACTTTGTGATTATTACCTGCCCATGAAATTCTTCCGCTTTCCTTTATCACAGATAGTTATATTTAATAACTGATCGCTTCGCAGATGCAGACTGAATCTCTCTCTCCATTGTGGTTGCTTTGTGGTCGTCACTGCCTTAGATTTATATGATTGACCACCCAACCTGTAAGATAAAGGTCGAAATAAATGGAATCCATTTTCTTATTTATGTTTCTATATAGCCCTCCTGGCCAAATGTCCATATCGATCAACCTCATCTGGGGTGCCTTCTTTAAAATCTAGCCACTAGAAGAAGAACTGTAAACCTACTGCGTTCTGATTGATTCTGAATATTTGTAAATTATTCTGTGGCGACCTACATCAGATCTATTAGTCATATGTATGGACAAACATGCGTCGCCTTTAGACGTCTAGTGGTTGTAAGGTCGTTGTAGCCCAGGCACATGATCGGTGCAGGAGTACATAAAAAATCCTGTTTCAAAATGAGTAAGCGCAGAAGATACACACGTATACATATACCCACACCGATCGATATCAAATCACATGGATCATGTGACCAAAAACCTAGTTCTATTAAAATAAATATAGATAAAATGTTATTTATAAATTGTACTCGTGTGACTATTCCCAAAATACCCTAAGATAGTATTTTTCATTTGGTTTTTCCTATAACTATCCTTTACTTAGGTTTTGGAACGCCACCTCCACTCCACTCAATAACTTCAACCAAATACTTGATGATATCCATAGAGTAGAGCAGAGGCGGCGCTCTTTTCCTTCTCGAAAGAGGAAGCCAAAACAAATGAGAGATTGCTTTAGGAAAAACGTATTTTTATTATAATTCTAGGGACAAAAATACAAAATGTTTATTTCTACTTAGTTTAGATTAGGTCATTATTGGAGCATCCTTTTAAGTATGATGATGCCTGTATAGAGACTTCTCTCCTCCGAAGAAACAGTCACAAGTCAACCTACTACTTACCGGAATTTACAATAAACGGAATGTGAATGATTGTCCTGTGGCGGGTCTGGCAGCCCCTTCGCTTCCACAATGACGATGTCCACCACAGTGTTGCGGATAGTCTTGTCCCTTTTCAAAGAGAACGTCGGCGTTGGTGGGGACCGTACTAATGCTGCAGATGCTGCATCGGCTTTAGGCTACAAAGTTTATAAATGTTTAAATAAATGCCTGAGTAGCAATAAAATACTTGACAGCTCCTGTATCTATACTGCCCCCCTAGCCAAGTTACAACCGTTTCGCTTGCGTCGAATGATTCGAGTTGACCTTGCCGCCAATTCTTGGCTCTGACCACGTGACTTTCTACTAGCGTTAACTATTGCAGATTAGCAACTTGGATAGGGGTGCTGCTCTTGTACGTACGAGTACAATGCTTTTCTTATGACATTCGCTGCAATCATCATGATTCGTTTTGGAATGAAGGTGTAGGTATTAGATTCACAGCAGTTCATAAATCTCAGGATATAACATATAAATATTACAGTGTTTGTTTACCTTCGATAATTACTGGATTAGCAAACACAGAATGTTCTGATAAAAACTAATGCTATTACAATATTTCCTAGTGTTTTTTTTGTTTTTTTTTTTCCATCATGGGAGATAGTGGTTACCTGGTATTTTTTTACCTTTTCATGTTTAGGTGTGACTACTGGAGTGGTTGGAGCAGAAACTGCCGCTGGTCGATCCTGAACATGGTTGCTGTTACTGGTGTTATTGTTGTGGTTTGCTGTTACACCAGATAAACTGTTCAGCACAGGCTCCCCTTTCTTAAGATAATCGCTGGCTATATTTGCAAAGGAATTGGGGCGCCATCTACAAAAAAAAAAACTTTTATTTATTTGGTGTTTTTTTATTAAATTCTTACGCAGAATATCGTTCTGCTTACTACCCACGTAACTTCAGTAATTTTTTTATGTTTTTTACGACTATTACAGCAGTACCTACATAGTAGTATGTCATTGACAGCATTTTTAGGGCGAGTTCCAGCAAACATCACTTGCGAGTTCCTACATCTCTGAGTTACTTAATTTTTTTCAGTGCGTATCAGTAGGAATTACCTAACTCAAAAGTGTTTACTTGGTATTGGAATTATTTATATTCTGTTTGACAATCAACATCATATTATAAAGTTAAGATTTTTCAAACGTCGACAAAGTAGATAGTCAAGGTAACTACTGGAGGAAATTAAGGATACCAGAGATATGATGGAACTTCGTAACCAAAACTATAGAACATCCAAAATAAAAAATATCCATAATAATAACTGAAACGTACGATATCAGCGTAGTCTAAATGATGGGTTACGACAGAATGTTTTTTCGTTTTTTTTTCTTGCCAAATGATAATCTAGACTAGAATTATAATTAAAACCTTGCTACTTGTAACCGTAACCGAAACTATCGGATAATCCGAAATAATTCAAAACTGTACTTTTATAAACAATCATACTCATTTTATAAGGACGAAAATTTGTGTGTATGTTTATTACCCCCTCACACTCAAATGTCTCAACAGATTTGGATGTAATTTGGCACACAGTGTGGAAAAGGACATGGGACAGATATTTTTTTTGTGACTGGAGTATGTTACCTTCCGATCATATTCGAAACTCACGCGGGCGAAGCCGCTAACGAAAGATAGTGTCTTAATAAACACTCGATACAAATAGGTAAGTAGGTACTCCGAAACAAAGACAATACTAAGTAGATAATTGTCGTTTGGTAAACACCTTTAATAATATCCGGTTCATCGATCATCAAATACAAACATTTAAGGTACAATCGCCAGGCGGACCTAGTAGGACCGATGCCCGCAGGGCCACAGGGATTTTCTGAAAATGAAACCCTTGGCCCTAGAACGCAAAGGACACAAGTGTGGTTTTAATCAGTAAAATTCTGACACACCCTCTCCCTCCCACACCTTAGAGCGGGACAAATCATTGATGAATTTCCACCTTAAAAAAGGGGTTTGCGAAATTAACTTTTTCTTAACTTTGTTGGGCTGTTTCATGAAAAAGTCATTCAATAGGGTTTAATTGAACTAAGAGGATTGTATTGATCATTCTATCGATATTTATTTATTTAACAATTTAGGTAAGTAGTAATATGGGGTGAATAGAAACTCATGGGTGAACAGAAACAAAACTTTGGTGTTGTGTTTCACTTTGATACCATATTATCGGCTTCTAAAAAAGCATCGCCTTTTTGAAATATCAATTCATTAATAAATTGATATTGTTAAATACTGCAAAAAATATTCAAATATCTTGAAAATAGTTTTGAAGTTTTGTTTCTACTTTACCCCTGAGTTTTTATTCACCCCATTACACCGTTACACACAATATTATGAAGAAAACCGAAGAATAGTATGTATTTACTATTGCATTTGTTTTCTCATTTATTAAGTTGCACCTGCCATGTTATGTTTCTGCACCACCCTAAGGTCAACTGGCAGATAATGCCTAAGGCATTAAGTCCGCCTTTGTACAACTTTGTGCATAAAGATTTAAATAAATAAATAAATAAATAAATAGTACAAAGGTGATGCTTATTTTTAAAGAAATCTCTTCCAGCACAACTGCGAAAGATTAGGTATTATAATTCCTAGTAAATAAATACGTGTTACGGCTGCATGTAAGTAAATCAAACTTGCCACTACAAAATGCAAAAATGTTTAGAAAATTTAAATTTGGAACACCCCCTTCATATCAAATTTTGGCGCCAAGAATTAATTCATTGTAAAATGATACTCACGACAATCTTGCTTCATTTTTATCCACTAAAGCACTATCGAGTGAACATCTCGATTTTCGTAAACTTGTATTATTTGTTTCCATATCTACAGGCCAATTATTATTTGTTTATTAACACCACAATTATTTATAACACCACACGACATAAGAGCAACGACTTAGAGCATCTGAGAAGTTATGAGATGTTGACACATTGGTATTAGCCTTGTAAGTCCGATAACAAAATTATAATCATATTAATAATTACTAGATATGAGATATACCTAATAAAATAATACAAATACTATCGAATCTTATCGACTTAATTTCAATTCCTTACCTTACTTATTTAGCATTTTTGATAACTCCTTGCAATGACAGATGGGTGGTAGTCGATAATTAGTAAAATTTTGAGGATTGACCAGTATTCTGACAGTATCTTAACGAGAGATATCGTCTTGTCCAGAGGCGTAGCTAGGGGACCAACGGCCTTAGGCATTTGGTATCATTTCAGCCGGAAAGGTCTTGTCACTAATGTCGTTGATTGAAAATAGCTGGTATTTGGTGCTCATCTGACCCCGCACTAAAAGCTGTCGATGACGATGGTACCTGCAACAATGTGATTTGCAATTTACATTCCTCATAACCTAGTATGAACCTTCTTAAGGTGTTATTCGACCCTCGGCTGCAGGCTGCGGATGCAAGCAGCACATGCCATAAAATTAGGAGGCAGAAATCGTCCAACGACAAAAATCGTCAAAACACTGTGTGTAATCTGTCCTTAGCGGCAGTTCATATTTATGAGTCCTCATGCCCAGCCACCGGTGCCACAGAAGAAGCCCCAGGCACCAGGAATAGCAGGGCGATTCCCGACCACCGGGAAACCAGACCAAGCCCCAGTCGACGGCACATTGAGTTCCACGTGCGCCTCACAGAGCTGTCAGCATAATTGACGCGGCCCACGAAGACCGATACTAACACGGGTGGGGCCGGACTTGTCGGACGGACAGTTCGGTTTTCGCAGGGCGCGCTCTATGGTGGACGCCATCATGCGCGTGCGAGCCCTCACGACAGGGGTTGCGGTGTCCCAGGGCAGGAGCGTCGTGGCAGTGTCCTTGGACATTGCCAACGCGTTCAACTCCCTGCCCTGGAGTACGATCTGGAGGGCACTCCGGTACCACCGGGTGCCCGAATACCTCTGTCGAGTGGTCGAGGCTTACCTGTCGGACAGGTCCATTATCTACCCCGGTCACCAGGGAGACTGGAAACGTCGAGAGATGTCGTGCGGTGTTCCGCAGGGGTCGGTTCTAGGCCCATCCTTGTGGAACATCGGCTACGACTACGTCCTGCGCGGCGACCTCTCTGACGGGGTCAGCGTGATCTGCTACGCAGACGACACGCTGGTTCTAGCGCAGGGAGAGTCGCACCAGGCGGCGGTCGCTCTAGCGACACGCGGGGTTGCGATAGTCGTTGGTAGGATCCAGGAGTTGGGACTCGAGGTGGCGCTGCACAAATCCGAGGCCATGTTTTTCCACGGCCCTCGGAATGCGCCACCATCACTCTCCCAACTTACGGTAGGAGGAGTTCGCATCGGCGTCAGGTCGACGATGAAGTACCTGGGACTCGTTCTCGACAGCCGATGGAATTTCGGAGAACACTTCCGACGTTTGGCTCCCAAACTCAACCGGGCCGGGGCTGCTCTCAAGCGGCTCCTGCCCAACCTTGGGGGTCCAGACGCCTCCTGCCGGAGGCTCTACGCGGGGATCGTTCGGTCCATGGCCCTCTACGGAGCGCCGGTGTGGGCGCCGTCGCTGGCAAAGCGACCGGCGTCCATACTGAACGCCTGCCAGAGGGTCATGGCAATACGGATGGTGCGGGGTTACCGCACGATCTCCCGCGAAGCGGTGAGCCTTCTGGCTGGCCTACCACCGTGGGATCTGGAGGCAACAGTCCTTGCACACATGCACGATAAGCGCGTGGAGATGCAACGCCGGGGTGAAAGTCCACTACCGCGACAGGTCGAGGTATCGCGGACAGAGCTCCGGCGGGATCTCACGGTGAAATGGCGTCAGCGACTATCGCAACCCAGTGCTGGGCACGCCACAATTATGGCGGTAAGTCCCCTCTTTGAGGCGTGGCTGGAAAGACCTCACGGCGTCCTTACCTTCCGCATGACGCAGGTCCTCACCGGACATGGCAAGTTCGGGAGGTTCCTTCATCGGATTCGAGCGGAAGAGACGCCCGGGTGCCGCCACTGTGTGGAACGCCCGGAGGACACGGTGGAGCACACAGTTGAGGTGTGCCCTGCTTGGGCGGAGCAACGCCGTGCCCTCGTGGGGGCGATCGGCGGCGGAGACCTCTCGCGCCGGGCCTTGATTTAGGCCATGGTCCGGAGCGAGGAGGATTGGCAGGCGGTCGCCTCCTTCTGCAAAGCAGTAATGCTAGCAAAGGAGGAGGCAGACCGCATCAGGCAACGGCGCCCCCGCCGCCGCCGCCGCGATTCCGATCCCGATTTCCGGCCACCGTGGACGCGGGCTCGCGGACGGCGAGCCATGGGTAGCTCGCTGTCCGATCGTCCGGTAACTGTCCGGACCGAGCCAAGGCGTCGACGGCGCGCACTGTTCCCGCGCGCCCCAAGGAGTTGTCAGCAACAGGAGGGGCCCATCTGGGTCGAAGCCTACCGGGGTCGGGGTTATCCGAAAGGAAACTAGAGCCCCGGTATGAAGGCTAGAAGGAACGGCGCGGGGTTTTTAGTCAGTAAGACTCTGACACTGTCTCCCGCTCCACCCAAGAGCGGGTTTCGTCAATGATGATTTTCCCCGTCGAGAGGAAAAAAAAAGACCGATACACGTTCGATGATTGTTTGCAAAAGCCACGGCGGCCCTGGGGCACAAAGGGCAAATGAAGAAACACGGGTGAGTGTTATTCGACAGTGGCCTGCGGCAAGGCTGTTCTAAACCACCCCGACTGTACACAATTAATTTACTTTGTAAAAACTTTGTGAAACAAGACTTTCTCTTTATCTCCCGGTACATTGGTTCAACAGATCTTCGGTGTGTATCTTGTATGTGTCGGTGGCTCAACCTTGGTAAAACAGTTTTGTTGATTATTAAGTTATGTTGTTTTTGTAAATTTAGTTTAGGTTACGATGGGGCTGACATGCTCATTGAGTTTAAAGTCCCTAAAAATAAAGAAAAATAACAGATCTTCACAGAAAAATATAACGTTCTAAATGTTACGAAAGTACAGTAAAATACAGAGTTGAAATGTGTTAGATCGAACAATAAAATCTTGAAAGTTTGTATTTTGTAAATTAATTATGTTTTGTAAAAAGTCATAAAACAAACCTCATAAAAAAATATAAATTATAACCTAATTATTTTGAATTTATCTAACCAGTCTAACTCATAAACCGGTTGACCGATTTGGATGAAATTTTATATCATGTAGGTATATCTGAGGAATTCTTGGATGGTTTGAAAATACAATTGAACACGGTAGGTGGCGCTGCAATCGGGTTCTAAATTTGTTTCTGAAATTCGGTAAGTCCAATTAGAACAAATTCACATAATTGACGGAAAGGTTTCTTGAAAATTTTAAATTTCTTATTGATGATAATTATTATAAAAATATGTAATTCATCAATTTTTTTATATACGAAATTAACTGTTATTTTTGATTTTCTAATCAGATTCCAAATTTGTTTTTTTTTTTTCTATGTCAAATCGGAAATATTTCAATTATTTTTTTAACAACTTCGACCATTTTAATTTATTTTTTAACGGCTAAATAAAACTCAGCATCTATAAATTTTACCATAAAAATTGCAGAAAGGGATCAAAATTACTTCAAGAGACCTATTAATTAGAGCAGGTACCTGCGTACTCTTCACAAACCTCAGTCAGTAATATTGGTTAGAGTGATCATCGTCAAACTAGGATATAGGTACTTAATAATAATAATAATAATAATTTATTGTTTCCAAAAAAAATAATACACCTTAAAATTTTTGTAGACCTTTGAGTTGCACATTAAGTTAAATCTAGTGAGGAACATCTGTGTCTGAACTAGATAAAAAATCTGTATTTCAGACATCAGCGCTCTCCCTTAAGTCTATACAATCTTTTTCAGATAGCTATTATTAAGACAAGCCTATGAAGTAAAACTAAAACTAGAAATAACAATTAACAATATCAGAAAATAAAATTAAAATCAGATTATTTAGAAATAAAATTAAAAATATTTAGAAAAAACTTAATTAGATACCTATTCTGAAATCAGGAAAGTGTAGTCTATAAAAAAGTTATGGTTAAAAATCTAACTATTCAACGTGTAACGTTAAATGCGCAAAACCTGAAATTAGTTTGATCAGAATAATGAGCAGAATCAATTAAACCACTTTTTAATATCTATAGATTACATTTTTCAAAAAAATCTTCATTGAAAACGTCGATCTGTCTATTTATGAATAGGTCAAGCCATCACGTGCGCAAACTCGCCCAAATAGGTAAACAAACACAAATAGTTGTAGTCAAATCAAATTTTCCCATACACGGGATAATAAAAGTTCTTATTTCAATTCAGATATGAATTTTAAACAAACTAAAACTGCACATAAAACCTTTAATTTTTTTTTTTTATTGTTTTTTTTCCTCACATAATTCGGTCAATTGAATTAAAAATCATTTGGGGTGTCTGAGGTTTTGCGCATTTAATGTTACACGTTGTATAGGTATAATTTAATTTAAACAGTTGGTCTTACTCACAGGAGGAATTTAAGAAAGAAATAAGACCTACATTGTTACCTAACCCAGGGATAAAAGGGTAAAAGTAACTTAAGTCCCGAGAGCGTAGCGAGGCCATCAATAAAAACGGACTAAATCAGTCTTTATCCCGAACTAAACACTGCTCTTCATTACGAATAAGATTAAAGAAAGTAAAAATAAAAACCTGAGTCGTCGTAAGTAGGCTTATGAGTTTTAGTTAGGTAGGTACCTATCTTTCTTTTGATTTAGGCGGTAATGGTTTTCCATATTCTTCTTCTCATAATGCATCAGGCGTTATATCCTTAACTAAATCCGATGAACTTTTTTAGAGCAAAATACAACTTTACAACTCGAAAAAAACAAATAAAGATCAGATCAGATTGCCGCTTTCCCGCGTAGATTTTTTGTTTTTTTTTTCTGTTTTTAGCCGGCTATTCAGCCATTATTTTTAATTTTCATCATTGAAAAAGTGGTACCTATGTATTTTTTCCAAATCTATAGAGATAGTTGAAAGAAAATTATATGACATTTATAAAAATATAATAATTCTCTAATTAGTAATCATCTACGTATCTATAATGTTAGATATATAGGGCACAATCTTATGGCAACTCAAGACCTACTTTCCGAGTTCCGAAGGAAAATATTGTTATCAAAATGTCGACACTACTATTGCCATCTAGTGTGGAGTAGACGTAACTAATAAAAATAGTTACACCTACTTACCGCTATGAGCGCTGTGCGATGGCGTCTCTCGCTTTAAACCGCGCGCGTCACCAAACGTTTGTGGTGGCGCTAGTGTCAATACAAATTCGTTGGTGAATGGTGAATATGGTGATTTTGTGATAATCGAAGAGGTTATGGAGTAAAATATAAGTTTTATTTGAGTGAAGTGTTACGTTATTAAAAGTGATACAATGGAGGCAAGGAAGGACAGTTTGTCTACCATTAAACTTTGTCGTTTTTGTTTAGCTCAAGGCGATTCACTAACAAGTATCTATGAAAAACGATCTACAAAAAACACTATTAATCTTTCATTAAAAATATTATCATGCATCTCTGTTGAGGTACGTATACCATTCGTTGTTTTCCCTTATTAAAAACACTTGTTTACCGATACAATTCTATAGAAATGATAGTTTATATGGGACATCTAACATAATGGCGCCGAATGTACGACCCAATATAAGTATTAAGTTTAAAAATGGTTAACCTTTGTAGTATCTAATGCTGTTGAAAATTCTTATTGATTATACATGTACCAATGCTTAAGATAATTTTCTCATGGAAAATGTTCATAAGAGATTGTAATTTTAATTATTAAAACAATGTGTGTCAATTATTATTTTCCTGAAGGCGCCATCTGGTGGACACTACAAAGGCACAATATAAACACAATAATATTAATTATTTCTGAAATTAATAATGATTGATAATGATAGCAAAAAATTACAAATGAAAAAAAAAATAATCTAGGTACTGTTTTCAGGTGTTCCCTTCTGATAGAAGGCCTACATATATTTGCAACCGCTGTAAATATTTCATGGAACTAAGCTATGATTTCAAGAATTTCTGTCGGCAAGCTGATGAGCATATCTTGCAGTTCATCCAGAATGCAACACCCATGACGCCTCTCACTTGGCCACAATCCTTGCTCAAAGTGAGTATATAATATAATATCTATGCAGCAGTCCCAGTAATTATACATTACTGCAAAACTAAAAAGTGCACAACAATTTGTGATTTTGAGTTAAACTAATAATAAGTTTTACTCATCATTAACAATAAATATTAGTATCAAAAATGTTCTGTTACATATATATAACAGAACATATAATTATTATAATTTCAGAGACCATTTTATCATTAAATGAAAACTTGTTGAAAAAAGTAATTGGTACTTCAAAGTAACAAATTGTTAACAAATGTCATTTGTAATTAAATTCCTATTTTATTCAACACCACAGGAATCTAGAAAACTATTTTAGAACATGTTACAAATTCTACATTTTTATTTGTTACAATAACTTGTATAATTTTAAAATCAATAAGATTACTTGTGTTAAGAGGGTCCTTTTCCACTTGCCTATCGTCAACATCGAAAATGGTTTATAAGCCTGTTGCTTCATCTAACGCAAACCAACATGATCATTTAGAATCTTAATAAAATTTACAAGTCTTCTATAATTTTACTTTTTTGATATTTTTAATTTTTAGGCAAATTATGAAGTGTCAAAGTTCATACAAAATAGGAGATTTTCAGAGGTCTACTGGATTAGTTTTACACAAATTTAGAAATTGATTTCAATAGAAGACTAGATAATATCCACAAGATACTGTGTTTCCATAATATCTAATGTAAAATGTGTAATAACGTCATAATCAGTTATGAGCGGTTGTATGAAAAACTGAAAATGTGTGTCGAAATGCATCACCTTAATTTGTTTTGTTTTATATTTTGCAACAGATATCTTAATTTCAAAACTTTGGTCAAACTACCACTCAAAGTGATATATTATTTCAGTTATTTCGTTTGGCTAACAAAGCGCCCGAAGTCCCTGTAATGAAGACTGTAATAGAAGGTGGTACCACTGTGCATGTCACACAAGAGTCAGACAGTGATGAAGAGGATGATGAAAATGTGTACAATGTTAAGGTAATTGAATACAAAAAAAAAAATATTATTGTGGCGTACTGACTTGAGAACCTCCTTCTTTTTTTGAAGTTGGTTGAAAACAAATACAGTTAAGCAGCAATAAATCCAACACAAATGTTGTACCTCCTTGTAGTAGACTTTTTTTAGTAAAGGCAACCTTGTAATTTATTTAAGTAAACTTCTTTTATGGTGCAGGTACATAGGCTAAGAGGCATAGGTAAATGCTACAGTAAACTAAGCATTAACTGTAGGGGCCCAGCAGGGTCAAAGCCTACTAGGACCTTAGGTGATGCAAAAGAGAACCCAGGGGCCCTAGAACAATGGCAAAGAAGGAACAGGAGGGGGTTTCTAGTCACTAAAATTTTATATATTTATCTTTATCAAGCCCAAGTTCGATTGTGTATGGAGTGCTGTTCTCATCTTTGGGATGGATCTGCCAAATACCAGCTTGATGCGCTGAAGTCGATTGAGAGGCAAGCCAAGAGAATCATCGGCAATAATACACTTTTATAGTCAAACCTCCAAAGCCTTGAGCATCGCCACTGAGTTGCTAGTCTGTTGGTTTTCTATTGTTTACATTTCGGGGAGTTTGCACTAGAACTACACAATCTTATTTCCGCAAAGCCCGTTCCATCACAAGACGTACGGCGTTGCGTCACCAGTACATGGTAGACATCCCACCCAACACATTTATTGTGCATACAGCCAAAGAGTGGAATTCCCTGGTGGAGTCTGTGTTTCCTGATAGCTACAACTTGGGGGGTCTTTAAGTCAAAAGTGAATAGGTTACTTCTAGGCAAGCATGCTCCATCGTCGACCACATCATCGCTTACCATTAGGTAAGATGGTGGTCAAACGCGAGCCAATAATAAAAAAAAAGTCTGACACTATCTCCTGATCCCGCCTTAGATGATTTTCAAACCTAAAATACTGCTATTGTACCCATAAATTTAATTTTATGTATAAGCTGTGTTACTTTTTGGTGTACAATAAAGTTTTATTCTATTCTATTCTATACTAAGCTTTAAATTAAAAATTAACATGGAATAATAAATAAATACTAACGTCTATTGGTACAACCAAACCATAATGACTAAATGTACTACATGTGTAAAGTACTACAATGAGCTTTAATGAATTTAGCAAAACAATAGATAACATTGGGTTTATTTTAAAATAAACATCATTATCACTGTGTGATAGATTTAATGTTTTTTTTTTTTTTGCAAAGTGTAAAAAAAGTAAATTCTCATTGGTGTAAATTGATTATAAGCCCATAAGCATGTCAGAATATAAAGGGTTAGGACAGATTAGACAGTTTGGAATTACTATGGGTCCGACTGCCTTGCGGATGGTGAGTATTGCACGCGCGCCTCAAGAAGATGTCAGCAAACCGTAGGGGCCCAGCAGGGTTGAAGCCTACTGGGGCCAAGGATCTACTTCTAAAAAAGATTCGGCTCCGTTACGAAAAGCAACCCACATGTATTTTTTTTGCCCACCTACATGTATTTTTTTTTTAGGTTACCACTAAACTAGGACTACCACTCAAATGCAATAGCTTTAATTTTAAAAATCATTGAAATTTAAAAACAAGTTCATCATTCAAAAATAATGTATGGTTTGGCTTCAGATCGGAGATGGTTCTGATGATGGGGCTAAAAGCGCCCGAATAAAAGTAATAACTGGTGCTGATAAAGAAAAAGGGAAACCGAAACGAGGCAAAGGTACAATATACAATCAATTTATAGACAGCACACTAAGTATACTTGTATGTCATTAGTTTAAGTGAATGTTCAATTTACGTGTGTTCATAGCTTAGATACTTTCATCATATCATCATTAATATAAGTACTTATATAATATAACGCATGCGCCATTGCTTGCGCGAGTTGTCTTCTGTCTTACTTATAAACATTGTTAAAGAGAACATTACTGCAGTTTATGGACTGAAAATTATCGTGACGTCAAGCACTTACACAGCTGTGATTGGTGGGTGAATGCTCAACATCCAATCGTATCTCTTGACTTACATTATTGACGCGTTGATAGTTTAATCCAGAAACCAGAAATTAAAGGTACTGTTTGACAATACATTTATTGATATAAAAGATTATCATAACAAACAAAGTTTGTAAGGAAGAGTATTATGTTGATTTCTGTAAAGTCTACAGAAATAGATTCGGTTCTGACCAGCTACAGCTGTTTCCGAACCGAATCTTCTGACCCCAACTTCCCATCCCAAATATTTGATTAATGTAATGAAAAAACTTGGTATAATATGTAATTCTATATTTTCAACACACTGTTATCCTCAAGAACCCAGCTATATTTTTCTAAAATAAAAAAAGCCTGGTACTTTTTATAACATCGACTATCTGCTAGGATACGCGTTCTAGCCATTTCGGAGATTAGCTGAAACTAATAGACAAACTAATTTTTATATTATTATTTTGGTATTTAAAGCACCTTGTGAAAATTCATCTGCATTTAGTTGTATGCTGTTATTTTATTTGACATTACAAATAGACACTTCAAATTATATTTATTTGTATAAATGACGTACATACTCGTACATTGAACTCACGACAAATAAATATTTAAGCAGATGGTTTGCCTTCTAAAATTCTGACAATGTTCTGTACTGATGACCCTTTTGACAAAATAATTTTTCGTTATTCATTAACAAATGTTAATATCTATTACTTATAATAAATCTGTAGAAGTGAAAAGTCTGTGCATTGAAAATATCAAAAAAATAAATGGCATGTTGGCGAACTAATGGCCAACCCAAAAATGTGATTAGAAAAAATTTTGTCTGTCTGTTTGTTCAGGCATCACGCAAAAACTACCGGTTCGATTACGATGAAACTTGGTATAATTATTCTTTAATATTCTGGGCACCACACTGGGTACTTTTGATTCCTTAAAAGAATACAATAAAAAAACTTAATTTTGCAGTTCGATACCTAGACTCATTACTGTACCAACCGAAAATAATAAGTTGGTCGTAGGTTACGTCACCCGCAGTGGTTGGTGGAAGGGGCGCTGCGCACGGCTAAGATACTATAATATTTTATCTTAAGATATAATATCGCTCGCCATACAATTCAATGGACTATCACACACGACGAAGATATTAAATAATATTTCATATTTTCGTATCTTAAGATGAATTATTTGTATGGCGAGCGATATTGTATCAATACATATTATAAAATAAAGTCCCTCACCGCGTCTGTCGTGATAAACTCAAAAATTACTGAACCGATTTTCAAGCGGTTTTCACCACTCGATAAAATGATTCTCGAGGAAGGTTTTAGTATATAATTTGTCAAGTCTTAGTATTTATTTCTGTGTATATTAACGACATTTGTTGAAGATGTCGGGAAAAAATAAGCTGAAAGGGGAACCGTGTTACCCCGAATTTAACGCGAGCGAAGCCGCGGGCAAAAGCTAGTTTTCAAATAAA
The DNA here is from genome assembly GCA_949319445.1 of Mythimna lalbum. NCBI lineage: Eukaryota > Metazoa > Arthropoda > Insecta > Lepidoptera > Noctuidae > Mythimna > Mythimna lalbum. The sequence continues at coordinate 12,880,344 of OX439346.1, read as the reverse complement.
TTTGTTCTGACGAATTGTGTTAATTTAAGTATTAGTATTATATATATTGTTTAACAAACTAGTAAACTATTTTTAAATCGTAGTTCTCTCAACAAATTGTTGGAATCCATTTTACCTCTAGACAGAAAACTTGTCTAATGGGCGTCGGCTAGTTGGCTTCGGCCCCTCGTTCCTTTCCAAAAGTCCGGGACCCCATGGGCTCAGACAGCAAAAATATATTTTTTTATTTAGGTATGGGCATACCTAAATAAAAACTTTATAAATACTAAACTAAAAACTACTCATAAAGTCATAAAAACTTTAAAAAAAAAATCGTTTATGGGCATAAAGGATTTTTTTTAAGTTTTTATGACTTATATGTATGACACATGTAGTATTTTTGTTATTATTTGAAAAAAAAATGTGACATAGATAGGTCATAGAGTACTATTACATAGATGAGATAGGTACTGACATTCTGCATATTTGACTATTCAAAACTTGTATAGTTTTATTTCGTGTAATAACAGACTATCGTTGTCTTACGGGTCTCTGCGAGCTGACTTTGATCCCTCGTAAGCCTTCCAAAAATCCGTGACCCCCATGGTCCTGAGATAGGAAAAGACATACATAATAATAATAACAAATTATTTGTTCAGGTACCAGGAATTTTATTGTATTGATGTAATATAAGTATGTATGTAATGATTATATTATGTGTTCTAATTTTAAAATTTAACCTAAAATCTTTTTAATTAGACAGTTGTGTATTCCAAATAAGTCATTACTGCTGTAATAATAATAATAAAATGTAGAAAAAAGTTGTCTAACGAGCCCCTGCGAGTCGAGCTCGGCCAACCGTACGCCTTCCGTAAATCCGGGACCCCATGGTTCAGAGATAGGAAAGACATACAAAATAAATATATTTATCCAAGTCTCAAAATTGCTCCTATATACTACATATATGTATGTAACTGCTTTCTACTTACCTATGTGTATTTTATATGTACTACAATTGTTTACCTACGCAAGTTGAAGATCATGATGCACTTTCAAATCGTCACCTAAAAATGCACTAAACCTTAAAGTTAAAATTTCAAAGATTTTTCACTGGTGTCGAATCATACAGTCACAACCGGTTGAAAGTGTGTAATGACCGACTCTAAAGCGACTGCCAACACATTATTGTCTGCAATGGAGCTTATACACCGTGCGAGCTATATGCATCATGGAAACTTGATTAGGTTTACCATCCGCCCGGATTTGTCCGAGAAAATCAAAACTAACTTGGCTCAACTTTAGAACTTGTCCATAAATAAATAGGACTTCTCAAAATTGGAATTAGTAGCCCTAACCACGTATGAAGTGTGCATTTAGCTCATAACTTTACATTCTCAAGTAATTTGCACAGTGTACAAGTACTGTCGAAATAATTTTATTTTTATTTTTAATTAAACCAAAGGCAGGGCGAATTATGTAGAAATTTGGCAAGTTTTATTTTCCCACAGTGGGGCTTTGTATCAAATTTGAGAAAAAGTTATGTAAGTATTAAATGTTGTGTAGTAGTAATTATTTAAGTTATTTAGTTGTGTGGCTGCAATTTATTGGAAGCATAATTTTATGTTTGCACTCAAAGTTGTATGTCTGTGTTGCATTTATTTTAAATAGTTGCCTTTAACAGGGATGTTGACAATTTAATATAGATTTTTTTTTAAAACATAACCCAGATATTGACGAAATTATCGAATGATTTGTGTCACAAAATCTGGAAATACCTTCCAAATTTTTTGACTTTGATTTTTTTTAAACTTATTCTTTCATTGCCTTTTACTTATTCAACTTAGTCAACATCCTTATTTCTTAGTAAGTGCAGTATTAATTAGCATTTTTAGTGGGTTGTGGTGCAGGTAAACCCGAAGGCTACGGGTCGCTGCAAAACCGCGGACCGTATGCAGACTTTCGCCAGTAAGCAGGTTTACTTACTACATAACATAAAGTGCTTTTCTCAAATAAACATGTATAGCTTTGACTAACTTAGCATGAATTTTATACAACCTGATTTTTTATTCCTCAAACAAAATTCGAAAATGTTAAAAAAAAAGGCTGTATAATTAGAATAAATTCACTATGCGACTAAACTAATTTTTGATGACTATTATTTCACAGAATGCTCAAGAGGGCCATGTCGCGAGAAGCGAGGTACTACCGACTCGCACACCCATTTCGGTGCAAGTACTGCACTTCGCGTGAGTTGAGTCACGCGTTGAGAAGAAAAGAAAAATACATAACCGCGAAAATCATGATCATTATAGCGAATTTCATTATTTTTGACAAGCTATGAACATACGATTTACTATTATACCTGTTCTATGTTTTATATATTTATATGTAAAATATGTAACATTATATTTATATAGCAAAGCGAAAACGCCAAATTAGTTATAGATTCTATAGATTATTATGACCGATTTCTTTATGTTTAAGGGTTTGCAACGGCGCCAAAATTAACTAGACACGCTCGATCTCATAACGATAATCGGTCGTTCCCCTGCAAGTACTGCAATAAAAGTTTTGTCAAGACTCACCACCTCACAAGGTAACAATAAGAATTCATTTAAGACGACTTTCTTGCTCTTGAAAACCGATTTGTTGCATTTCACCAGGCGCGCATTGTAATTTAAACTCTATTGTAAAGAGAATAAAAGACGACGCGCTTGTGATTTGCAAAACCTGTATGAAATTTTTCTAATTACGCCTTTTCTCTGAAAGTTCTTCATTTTGTGTGCCTACCTTACTGCAGACATCTTCGTCTAAAACATCGTGAGACCATACGTACTTGCCGAGGCCCGTTTGGCGAATCGGACCAATACCGCTGCGAACAGTGTGAGGACAGTTTCGCGACGCAAGACGAGCTCATCTACCACTCCGCTATACATGCCACGCAGAACCTCATCTGCCCTCTCTGTCAGGAAAAATTCGAGGATGTAGATGCTGTCACGGCGCATATTAAATCCCACGTAAACGGTATGAAGCTTGTTTGAATGTTTTGCTGAAATATTAGCTTGCCCCAAATCAAACTGACTTGTTTATATTGCTTCAGCTTTTTCCACTGGTTCCTTAGAGACGGAAGTCTACTATAACATACCATAAATTACTTTTGTTCAAAATAAATCAATTCAATGCTGAACGGCACCATTTTGCTGTCTTGGTAGTGGGGGACTTGCAATTTAGGTGTTTCGACCACTACATGAAGTGTCATATTCCATTGTACAATACATTGTATGTACTTAATTTGACATCTTTGCGTCAAAAATACAGGGTAGCCTATTGTTTGCCAGTCTGGACAAAAAATGGGCTGCTCGTAAATGTATTAATGCTCGACCTGCCTGTTATCATTTGAAGGGAGAGGCAACGACATAATCTTTTTCGTTTTAGGTAAGCATACCAAGCAGTGGGGATAATATATTGAGCGTGTTGATTAGTATGACAGTATTATACGTTTCTTAATTGGTCCCTTAGGTACCGAGTTCATGTGTGACCTGTGCGAGCTGGTGTTCACGTCGAAAGAGAAGCTGGACTGCCACATCAGTCTTGCCCACGACGAAGAGATACGCAGCGTGCCGGTAAGATTAACTCATGGAACCGTCTATTTTTATACATGTTTTTTAGGGTTCGTAACTCAAAAGTAAAAAACGGAAGCCTTACTGGATCACTTTGTTGTCCGTCCGTCTATCTGTCAAGACCCTTTATCTCGAGAACGCGTGGAGGTATCGAGTTGAAATTACACTCGCTACGAGTTTTCTCGTAAGTGGCATCTGCGAAAAAATATTATCCATGAAATATAAAACTGAACCTAAAACTGTTTTAGTCTTCACATTAATTTCTGTAATACAGGTTTCTACAGCTCAGAAGTCCGGGCTTTAAATTATCTACGAGATATTTCGTAGCTGGCATTCAATGTGTTGAGTCACTTCTACGTGTCTAAGCGACATTAACGGGTGAAGCCATTGACTTCTGTAATACAGGTTTCTACGGCTTAGAAGTCCGGCCTTTGATTATTTATCACTGTGAATGCTGTAGTGAATTTCATTATACAATTTTTTTTTTACTTTTTGTGTTGTGATCCATCTGGATCAATTTAAAATATCGTAGCCATATAGATAATTTGTGTATATCATTTAAATGTCGATCAATCTGTCATAGAACCTAATGCAGGATGAGTCATCGACTGAAATGGACGTGGATGAAGATGAGGAGGAAATAAATGGTGAGCACTTTAACATCAATCTGTGTTTTTTATGTGTACATATACAGTCTTATTCTTCTTCCTGCCCTTGTCTCATCTTATTTGGAGTCGGCGCAACACGTTTTTTTCTTACATTGTACCCTGTCACTCGTCATGCTATCACTAACTTCCTTTTCTTTTATATCTTCACGCAGTCCATCCATCTTTTCTTTGGCCTCCCTCTCCATCTCCACCCATCCTCATAACTCTTTTAGTAACATGCATTTCATCTACCGTAAAACGGGGTTAAAAGGGACTTAGGGGTAAATAGAGACAAAACTTTGGTTTGGTTTTTCACTTAGATACCATAACATCGACCTCTAACAAAGCATCGATTTTTTAGAATACCAATTCATTAGTAAATTGATGTAGTTAAATACTGCAAAAAATATTCAAATATCGAGAAAATACCCTTTAAAGTTTTGTCTCTATTCACACCTAAGTCTCTAATCACCCCATACCGGTATGTAAAAATAAAAATATTAATACGAAGTTTATTTTTCGTTTGGTTTATACGTTAGCACTGTTTTGCTAAATAAATGGCATACTGTGCTTTTGTTTTATAGTAAAGTTATGTGTTTATTCTTAATTTATACAAATGAAATGAAAACTCGTCATTTTTATGCCTTGTTCTGATTTTTATCCAATTCAATATCATTATTAAACATACTACTGACTATTATCTAATATATTTACCTATGTTATATACTCATAACGGTAATTGTTTTCAGTAAAAGAACTAGACGACCATATGGTAGTTGAAATTAAGAAGACTAGTGATTATTTGGTAAGTGCATTTTCCTAATATTTTTTTACAATCTCAATTATTTTTATTAATTTTCAAAATTAATTGTTTAATTTTTTTTATTATTAATAATATTATTTTTAATTATTAATATGAATGCTTTGTTTACACAGATACCGACTGCGAAGGAGGAGGAATCTTTGGAAAAGATAGATCATACTAATTCTGAAGGTAACTTGTCTACATAATTATGATGTGTATATGTCTGTTTATGTGATGAGCATGATCATTTGTTCTGTGTCTGGGTGTATTTATCTATAATATGTATGTAATTAGAAATATATAAGTATGTTTATCAGTTGCCTAGTACCCATAACAAGCTCTGCTTAGCTTGGGACTAGACGGCGTTGTGTGATAGTTGTGGAATATTATTATTATATTTTCAAATATAATAAAGCGTAAGAGTGTTATTGTTAATTTAAACACGCTAATCTCTGGAACAACTACTCTTCAGAGTGGAAAAAAAATAGAATTCTTAAACAAAATAGAAGAGCGTCATTCTACACAAATAGTGACATAAGTTTTACACAAACTTAAATCTATGAGTACAATGGCGGTATTATCGCTAACCGCTATCTACGTGACCACCTTAGGATGACCTTTAAAAACTTAAAATCCCGGTGAAATCAAAAATCCCAAATCGCGGGTGAAACCGCGGAAGACAACTGCTCTAATTAGAATGTCGTGGTATTTTTCTTTGTTTTATGAAATTTCATATTATTTATATCAGTTTAAGGTGGTGCATCATGACTCACATTTTCACTGTTTTTCATACAACCGCTCATAACTGATTATGACGTTATTACACATTTTTCATTAGATATTTTGGAAACACAGTATCTTGTGGATATTATCTAGGTTTCTAAAGAAACCAATTTCTAAATTTGTGTAAAACTAATCCAGTAAAAATCTCTGACAATGTCCTATTTTGTATGAACTTTGACAATTCATAATATGCCTAAAACTTAAAAAAGTCAAAAAAGTAATCCTCTAGAGACTTTGCAAATTTTATTAAGATTCTAAATGACGACAACTTTTTACAAAAACTTTTAAGGGTTTAAAAAAAACAGCTATTTCCTGGAGCAAGTTTTGTGAAATTTTCGAGTAAATCTCGGAATTACCGAATACTAACAGAGTTTTCAGGCGTTATCTCTCTTTTTTTTCGTTGCCTTTTCGGCAAACATCGCGTTGGATTGCATTAAATGAAGTAAGAAGCTTTTAAACCATTTTCGATGTTTACGATAAGCGAGTGGAGAAGGACCCTCTTAATTTTAGATAATGAACGTACTTAATATGCATCTCGATTAAACATTTTCAGAAAGTGACTTTGAACCACCGCTACCGGATCTTGCTACGGCGTTAGCAATTGCTAGCAAAACCACTGGGACAGAACCAGCTCAAATATCAATAGCCACCGTGGGAGGTGCTACCATCACCAAGACTGTTACTCCACCTAAGAAAGATGAAAAGAGTGAAAATCAGGTAATTTAAATACCTGAACTAAGATAAGATACCTATGATTTGATCAGTATTTTGCTAGTGAAGTACAATTTTGACTCTTTGTTGAGGTGGGAAATCATCAATTAACTTCTTCCACCCTGGGCGTAGTGAAAAGGAGCGTCAAACTTTTACTAATTTAAACCCTCCTATTTTCCTTCAGGCGCCCTTAGCATTCCGGGGCCGTAGCGACTCTTTCAAACTTACCGCTGTCGCAATATCCTTACTAAAAAAAATATACTGAATATTATCAATAAAAAAAACTACGGCTTCCGACCATGTACTTATCACTAAAAGTATTAGGTACAAATTCTATCACCCATTTTATATTTTATTACATCATAGCGTATATCAGCGTGCCAATGATTGTGTCAGTGAAAACTTCATTAATAATCTGAAACATAGTATGCAAGATACAACTTAAACACACATTAGATTGTATGACATCATACATCATCTCAAGGTGACTGTTGATCTAACGACTCACACATCAAATAATCTATATAAAAAAAGAAAGAAATAAGAACTTTTTTGTATCACAGACTGCCAGCATCCTTAGAAAAGCCGAAGAAGTCAAGAAAAAAGTTTTACCACAAGTGGCAGCAGAACCAAGTTAGTAGTTTGACTAAAAACATCACACTTACTACATTTCTAATAATTAATATGTAATTATTAATTTATTTAGAAATACACAATTTTTCAGTTGCTGAGAAGAAGACGAATATTAAAATGGAGAATAACTCAGCTGGTACAAGCGATAAGTCGCTACGAATGTTAGAAAAAGATTTACAAGAACTGAAAAGGGTAATGAAATACATAATATTAACTGCTACAACCGTGACGCTTCCTGCCAACAAGTATGCGGCATATTAATTAAATAAAAAGTAATATATGAATTTAAACTGTATTTCAGACGCATCCGCGCAGTGACGTCGCTAAGACTCCAGCGAAACCCTTAGAGACGTTGAGAAGTAGGCGAGCACAGATTCATACATCCACTCCTAAACCAAGGTAAGGCATTCAGATTATAAGAAACAACCAAAATAGAGAAGAATCTAAAAATGTTATGTGCAAAATTTTACCATTGTATTTTCCATGTTACAGAACTCCAACAGATGATAGGAAAATGCAAATAATGTCTAGGTCACCAATTCCCGATAAGAAGTTACCGGAGCGTCGCATACTCACCAAAGAGAACAAGGAACCCAAAGAAAGTAAGGACGTGAAAACAAGTAATGGTAACGGTAAGGAGGACAAGTTAGCGAAGGAGAAGGAAGCGAAAGAAAAAGAAGCTAAGGAGAAAGAAGCGAGAGAAAAAGAAGCAAGAGAAAAAGAAGCTAAGGAAAAAGAAGCCAAGGAAAAAGAAGTGAAGGAAAGGGAAGCGAAGGAAAAGGAAGCTAAGGAAAAAGAAGTTAAAGAAAAAGAAGTTAAAAAGGAGGTGAAAGAAAAGGAAACCCCGAAGGTACCTATGTCACTTGTTCACGGTTAACACGCAATCAAGAGACCCTAAAGTCGTAATAGTTTCCAACTATTTGAATACCCAATACACACATATGGATCTCACCCGAGCGGCAACGCGTGACATATGTTGTATTTTTTTTTTATTGTTCAAAATTTATTTTCCAATCTAATCTAAAATTTATAAAAGTATCTAAATCCTCTTACAGAGTATAGTCAAAAATGGTGGCGACAAAATCAATTCTGAAGAGGGTATTCGCCGATCGACTAGACCTTCCAAAATCAAGGATTACGCCAAGATGATACGAGACAGGTAAATAACTATAGTATTTTAGACTGGCCTGTTGGTCTAGTGGTTAGTGACCCTGACTGCTATGCCGGAGGTCGTGGGTTCGATTCCCACCCAGGACAAATGTTTGTGTGATGAGCATAATCATTTGTTCTGTGTCTGGGTGTAATTTATCTATAAGAAAGAAAAATATATAAGAAAAATATATTTTTAGAATATATAAGTATGTTTATCAGTTGTCTAGTACCCATAACACAAGCTCTGCTTAGCTTGGGTTTAGATGGCGTTGTGTGATAGTTGTGGAATATTATTATTATTTTTATTTCTGTGAGATTATAGAAATGAGTAGTATATTCACGTTAAGAAAATAGTGACTCACTAGTGCAACTGCATCGTAGTCGTATTCTTACGCGGGTAAAAATTAAATCATTAATATTACAGCAACCTTTTCAAATATAATTCAGTGATTTCAAATATAATTATTAATTAATTATTTTAAAAATTATTCAAGATCGTTAGAATTTTCACTTTTATATTTCAATAGGTGAAGTATTCATTTTTAAAACATTGACTAAAGATGCGTCCATACTGGCTTAAGGGTTTACTTATCTTGGTTAAGAGGCGGGGCTAAGCTGAGTGATGAATCACTATTTTCTTAATGTGTTACATACACTATACATACTATAGATTGTCATAGAAAAAAAAATATTGCAAGAAAGAGATACCGCTATTTGATATGCTATGTAAACGTTACAAGGTAATGTAGTTTATTACAGTGAGCACTATAATTTCCGATTCCAGATCCCAAGATTCTGACGATGAAAATGACGATTCAGATGATACTGATGATGAAGAATATAAAGAAATTGAGAAGCCTGTTGAGGTAAGCAAAATATTGTGTACCATATTTATTTGTGTATAACCTGAAACTAAAGATGAGTTTTGTATGATTAAGTGAGAGTTAAATTTGGCGTATACGGATGGAATTGCCTTTTTCCGCCAATCAAACTCAAAGACCATCATAAGATTTAATTGTTTGTCTAGACAACCCCTCCCTGGGTAACACCTATGAAGAATTAACGAAAATATAATGTTAACAAAATCCGTTTAATAGCTTTGATGCATGTTTTGGAAATATTACAGCCTAAAGCAAGGTCACGCAGAGCTAGCATAAAGACTCCGGCTCCGAAAGCGACGCCGACGCCGAAAGCGACGCCGACGCCAAAAGCGACGCCGACGCCAAAAACAACTCCATCGCCAAAAGCAACTCAGTCGCCCGCTACGTCTGCTCCCAGGAAACGCGGGCGACCGCGCAAGGATGCTATGTTAGTACAATCTTCTTACATGCAATCTCCTCAAAAGTATATCTCATCCCGCCTTGCTACACCCAAAGACTAAGCTTCCCTGTGGTCGCTGGATACTTTGGCAACCTAAATACACTCAGCGAAATAGTTGGTACAATGAAGGCGCTACTGCCCTTCCTTGAGAAGCTGGGGTATCCACCCCAGCTTGAACAAACGAATGACAAACTTGTCCTGCAAGTATGCATACTTACCAGTATAAAACGCTTTTTGGACATGGAGTTACGGCTGCCAACCTGATATAAAGAGATACAAAACACAGACCCACAGAAATACGAAAACATTTTAACAACAGTATAGTTTTATTTCTACTTTTTTTTAACAAAATTGATAAGGAAATGAATAAATAATGCAAAAACATCATTTGTCGTTCTTCTGTGTTAGTTTGACATGACAGTACCATGAAGGTTTTGATGTGGCGACATCTTACTAGTCAGATTTCAGCTGGAAGATTTGTGAAAATCAGTCTCTAACCTCGAAAGTCTAACTGCAATCGCAATGTGTTTCTTATTAGAATCTGGTACGTTTTTTCATATCAAGTTGATGCTTTACTTCGACAGAGCCGCCAAGGTGAGAAAAGAAGAAATTGAAGATGAGGAAGTTGAAGAAGAATCTGAGAGTGAAAAGGAAAAGCCGAAGACGCCCGCTGTAGCTGAGAAGCAGATAGACAATAAGAATACAACAGAGGCTGCCCCGGTAAGCAACACATAAATGAAAGTGAATTCAATGGCACTAGTAAGAACATCATGTATGTGCATAGATAGTTATCTAAATAAAAAGAGAAACTGGCTAACATATCAGTGCACAGCTAAAACTACTGAGTCTAGGAATGTGAAATTTTGCGGCTTCCTTTTAAGATGGTCCATATACTTAAAATTTAGTATAAATTATTATTTTTTATATTTTTTCAAAACTACCGTCAATGTATGGTTAAAGAAGAGATAAAGTTTTTATAAAAAATTCTTATGTACTAAGTAGCAAAGGCAAATATCGATATTTATTTAGGATTTTACTATATCACAGATCAATACTAGGTGGGAATAAAATTCTAGATAAAAATAGCTATAGAACTCCATCTATCAGGTAATTAACTAAATGTAAACAATCTTAACATGTCATATCAAAAAAATGATCTAAACATGTTTACAATTATGTATTTTCCTAAACCGATGTTAGGTAATCAATTAAATTTAAATAATCTTTGTATGTCTTTTATACGATTTATTTTTAATAACTTAAACCTAAACAGATGAATATAAGTTGTAATATGAACCAATGGAAATGTTTCAGGAAGTCAATAAGTCAGCAACCGAACAGAAGCCGCCAAGCACATTGGTGTCACCCACTGGACAGACGCTGAAGAAAGTAAGCATATTTATACTACAATTTGTTATTACTTAATTAATAATGGTTGCTAGTAACACGCATGACGCTGTCACGTATTTTGTTAGTTTTTATCCTCCTAAGTTCTTGTATTTTTACTGACCACCCTTATTAACTCCGCAACTTGTTTTGGTGGTTATTAAATACAATAAACTTAATATTTTCAGATCCCTATTAAGGCCCTACCTCCTGGAGTCAAACCAATGCCTCTACCAGTAAATGCAAGAAGTAAGTAAAATAGCGAAATATTTTTTGGCAAATAAAAACTTAATGTAACATATTTTTTTTTACAAGCTTTTATATGAATTGCCTTTTAAAAGAAAAAATAAATAAAAGCGTGCACTATGCCAAGCTACGATATTTTCCTTTAATCTGTCATGTAGTCGTGACCGTGGCGTCCTGGAAACATTTTGCTTTTTCATGATTGAGGCGGTCAAAACTTAAAATTAACCGAAACCGAATAACCGAATGAGCCCAAATTTTTCTGACATTCCCTGTACAGTTTGGATTACAAAGCATGCTTAACGAAGACCCCTCGCCCACGACGATTTTTTGTAGCGATGCTGTCGCGCGATCCGTAGGCGCGCGGAAGCATCGCACGTTAGTCACATTCGCAAGCTCTATAGAAAAGATGACAACGCGTTACAGCATCGCTACAAAAAGTCGCCATGGGCGAGAGGCCTAAGGCCTACTGTCCACGGACACGTTGCTCCAACACGCAATTGTCATTAATTTGTCAAAAAAATTATACACTTGGTACACCGTGTATTTTGCTGCTCACAACTTACATGCAAAACTATGAAACTCAGTTGACGAAGCGCCTACGACACGATGGCACGACGTCTCGTCTTCAAATACGACGTACGTCTGAGGATAGTAGGCCTAAATGACATTATCCTAAATGTATTATGGCGGATATTTTTATGGATCCCCATGATATGAATATCAATCAAAAGAGATTATTGAAAAGACACGAAAACGCAACACTAAAACCAATATGACGGACAATTTTGAATATTTTTTTATCTTTATTCATTAGTTTTTTTTTCTACAGCTATGGGTGGAGAATTATGCGAGATGCAAATCGGAAAGAAGGTGGTTAAAGTACAGAAGATAGTCATGACAAAAGCTGAGGTCGAAGCTATGGCTAAAAAGGGCCTAGTGGAGATGAAGGTAAATCTCTAATTTTATTTTCATTTATCCTATTCATAAGATTGACCACCATAAAATCACTCGGTACAAATCCTTTTTAGGGTTCCGTACCCAGGGTAAAACGGGACTCCGTTCGTCCGTCTGTCACCAGACAGTATCTCATGAAACATAGACATGTGACATACAACTTCATAATGTTTAAATGTATTCTGAACCGTTTTATTTATTTTACAGGATGGGACCATGGTACTGAAACAGGGCATCAAGATTCCGACTTCAGATTCCTCAGTACTTAAAACCAGTCTAGTCGGAGAAGGTTCGTATTGATAGCTTATTTTTACTTTGACAAGTCTATCGCTAACTTTAACCAAACAAGATTAATAAAACTTATTAATCTTGTTCTGTAAAACTTATAATCTTATAATAAATTGACTTATTAATCTGTAATAATAGAACTTATTCGCATTATCATGCACTCGATGCCAAAATTTACTTGGTCATATTTGTAAAGTCTACACGAAATTGAACGCTTTAACTAATTTTAAGTTTTTGATTAGTAATCCAATTATTTGTTCTTTGTTCACAGATAAAGAATCTCCTAGTAATAAAAAAGTAGCGGCACCGACGCGATGCGACTTTGGCGAAGAAGCGTAAAGTGTACACTATGGAATATTTTGTAATATCCTGCACCCCAATTGCGTAACTAATAAAATCGCATATTACTTCATAAGCGAAAGGAATTCTAGATCCATTGCTGTGTGTAAACATTCTTGTGCTGGTCACTGGTCAACGTAAAAGACGCAATGAATTATGCCAAAATGAAAGGAATTCGCAGATCGATGGCATGAATTCGTGTATTACGCAATTAGGCTGTTGCTATATCATAGAAAGACTTCTATGTCATTTTATAAATACTTGGTTAAGATAGTGTTAAACACCACTGTATTTTTATGAAGTAATTTCTCATAGAATAGCGTAAGTTAATGTATGATTTCTAATGTAATGAATATTTTCCACTAGCCAGGTTTCTTCCAATTTATCTAAATATTTACGTATTGTATTTTGCTTTTTGTTAAGCAATCACTGTATGTTTACTCTAGTTGTAAAGTTAATACAATGATCTAAATAATTTTTTGAAGTTCAATTACACAATGAGTTAATAAAATATAGTTGTAAACAGCATTGACTATTTTATTATTTATAATTAAACCAAGTGATAGAAGCTGCCACCCTAGAATCCTGGAATGAAAAAGTTATTCATGTATCATTTAATTTATCAGATGTCATCTGGGCATAACAGTCCGCCACCTTTGGGTATACCGACATGTTGGATTAAATATGTCACACAGCCAACCATGGTCATAAACACTAAATGTTTGTTAAAATTTCTTTACAATAGAATTGCATGATCAATTACATAAATACATTTCAAGTTAATAAATAAAATCGGGATGGCTGCCAAGGAGAGATTTCGACGTAAAATCAAAGCGAATATGACAGGCTACAATAACCATGAGAAGAAAAGGGCAGCCAAAGGCTTTTTGAGAAAAAATCGAAGCTATATTATTCCGCAATGAATCCATAATAAATGTACCTATATTATAAATGTATGGTATTCGCAATGCGCATTATTCTTACCATTCCAATTTAATTAATCTCCGTCGACGCTGGCCTAAAGGTGTTAAATTAGTTTACGCTACTCGGTGATAGATGGCGCTTTCGTAAAGTGAGTAAATAAATAATTCTAAATAGGTGTCGCTAGTGTTCACTATTTGCCGCCCTTTTCAAGAAAGTCAGGAGGCGGCTGGTTCAAAACATTTATTCAAACGAAATCAAAAACGCGTGACAGTCGGTTGCGGCAGACGACATCGTACCGAAATACGTATTACATTTTAATTTTAACACTTATCCAGAAAAATAATTCTGTATTTAATTAGATAAGTGTGGTGTTTTGCGTTGTTTAGTAATAAAACTTCGCGAGTTTGGAGTTCAGCCGCGGAAACTTTAAAAGGACTTTCTTGTCTAAACGAAGTAAGTTTTTCTTTTCTTTTTATTTTCTTTTTTTAAATTATAATCTCCTGAACATAGTCTAAACTTGAAAAGTTAAATAACATAAAACAGTGCTTGCACCACAAATCGCTAATCGAATATAAAACTTAAAGTCATTTTTATCAATACCTTTATAGGCAGATTAAAGAAATAGCAATATTTATTTTTTCCGAGAAATAATTAAGGTTTCTTAATTTATATTGCATAAAATTTAATCTAATAAAAATTAAGGAACCTTGTATTCACAGCATAAGTACCTAGTTATTTAATGTGTATGACTTATTCAAGTTTTAGTTTTAGATTTTCAGACATTTTGTAACTTTTCGTGCCTATTATATTTAGGTAGTTTATAAAAAAAAACATTTTGGTACTTAGCTAATTCGGTTTACGTGCTTAAACTTCATGATTTTCACAATTGATAAATCAGATAAGATAAGATATGACTGGTACGCTAGTCTTGTTGTCTGGTTAGCACCATTCCCTTTTACGTCATAATTGTACTTTAATTAAGGACCGTACTAAGATTGTCGCCAAAATTAACTTAATTTACTAGGCCTATCTTGTTGGAAAAATCAATGATTTAATAATAACTTTCACATCCAATAGGCGCGATACCGATTTTAAATGCAATAATAAAAATTAAAAACGATCGTCGTAGGTCACAACTTATTATTTACATTGTTTATGGTTTAAGAAAAACTTTACGATGGTCCGTTCAAAATTAAAAAAAAATAGAAATCAAGTACACATACCTACCAGGTTGTAGGTAGGTACCTAAACCTGGTAGGAATGCTCATCTGCCAACTATCGATTTATGTAGCTACCTACAAGCTCATAGATTTACCTGGCTCTTTATCTATAATATTTCTAGTAAAGGCAGCAACAACCACGGAACTGCACATTTTTATAACATTTTGCGAACAAATCGCGTTTCTGTAGTCAGTAAAGATTAAGGACTTACCGGTTTTACTACCGCACGAAGGAGTAAAGACGTTAAGGTAAAAGATAAAAAAACGATAAGGATATTATATTGGAAAAATAATTCTATAACAGCTTTAGTAAGTTCACTGTAAGAAAAAGTCTACATTTTTGCGAATAGCTTGGCTGAATCTCTTACACACTTATCAATTTTTTTAGACATTAAATTTAGGCTTGTGCTTGACCACTGATCTCACTCACCTGATGGTCAGCGATGACGTGGTTGACGATGGAGCTCGCTTCCCTAGACATAGGCTATTCACTCTTAACTTAAATCACGCAGCTATCACGAAATATAATGTAGTGGGTAATCTATTGAAAACCAATGCCATTTCTCTTAATTTTATAATCCTTTATCCTTTTGATAAGGAGATCAGTATTTTTGTAGGTATGTTCTTCTTCTTAGCGTATCGATGGCAAAATCAGTCAAATTCCTTGTCCAGCCCAGAAATCGGCCACTGCAATGCCGTCAGTAGGTATGTTAGTGAGGACCTATTTTGGGTGTGTTTAATATCGTGGGAATTTCATCACGCAAAATTTCAAAATGCAAAAGAACGCGTCCCGCGTGCGGGTTCCACGCATTACAATAAAAACTTGTTTGAAATGGACATTTGCGGGGGTTACGCGTGCGGAGCAATCCCGCATGCGTGACCAAAGTCGCTCGATATTAAAAACACCCTTAGACAGATACACAAATGCAGTTTGTCTACCAATAAACGATGTTAAATCTGCGTCCACAAATAACCAGAATATCTTCATAAAATAGTAGTTCAAAGCGGTGCTAAGAAGGAAACTCATATCCGGTAATTAACATTATGTACCATGTATCACGACAACCAAGAATGAATTGCAAAATCGACCTATCTTTGTCGATCCATCGTAATCCGGTCATATAGATTCTAATAAATTAGACTCGCTTCACACGCCGATAAGTTGCAATTTGAATGACGTAGCTAACTATGAAAAATCACTTCAGGCATGAAATATTAACCACAGTTTGACATTGAGACAGGAAAATGATGAGGTAATTGACAGTAAAATATACAATGTCAACACTCTGTAGTTATCACAGTGGTGTTAGGTAGAGTTGGCCCAATCTCGCTAAACGATTAGACATGCCTAGGAGCAGGAAGTTGAAAGCGCCTGTCCGCAGTTCACATTGTGATGTTACGTATTGAGTTTCATCAAGTTTAACTTGTCCATCATTTAAAAGAGCACTTACGACGTCAGGACGCAACTAGTTCTTCAGAAATCTTCGGAAGACTTAAAATCAACTGGTTCTAAATAAGAGAAATCTTTGTGATCTCTGATTCAGAATTTTTTCCACAGTTCAGACACAAAACAATAAAAAAATGCAGCGTATAATTCGATCGTGCAGTCCGTTTGGGAATTTACCAGCTTTCATGATTGTCGACTCTCGTTTAGTCTTAGTTTTTTATCGGTTTCGTCATACACAAAGACTTAATGATACCTACCAATCCCCCTATAATCAACATTACACACAGCGGGTTTTACCTGCGATATCATTCCATAACGTCTGAAACAAATAAAAAAGTGGAAGTTGTAGATGTAAGCAAGCAGATAAGGCAATTAGATAACTGTTTGATATAATAGTAATAAAGGCTGCAATATCACATGCATTCGTAAGACAAAAATATTCGGCTTATGAAGATAAACTGAAATTAACAACAACAACAACAATTTATAATTCTAAGCTCCGTTTTAAATTTATTCCGTGGAGTTTTATGTGAATTGCCATTTTCCCATTTAAATGTCAGTCGTAAACGTTAGTAAATAGTAAGCGGGTATGCCTCTAGTCACCGGCTTCCTGTAAAATAATTATTTACTCAACTCTTGTTGAAATTGAATGTTCCTGTTAACCTACAATAGAAAACTATAAATCCGTCTGTTCCTACCCACAAGCGACCTCGTAGCTCGTAGCAGGCAGGTTTACTTACACAAACTAATATGTAGGTACTTCGTAGAGAATCTGAAAAACTTTGAAACTATTGTCACGAATAGCCACCTAGATATATGTTATTCAGAATGTTATAAAAGACTTCTGCATTTTATAGACTAAATATTATTCTAATTAAATAGCTATAACTTATCTTGACATTTTAATTATGTCACATGAATAAACAAAGCATCGAGTCGTCTAAACACATGTTACGAACGATGACCATATGTGTGATTCTAGTTCATTTAACTGATGGTGACAGCTACTGGATGCTGATTGGCCGTCGCACGCTTGTTCTGTAGTTACACTGAGCACTACTTCTCATTTGACAACTGTAACCAACAGCGTACAAAGCAAGTGGATTCGTCAACGGCATTTACGATCACCGTGAAGAATCTGCTTTTCAAATGGATCACGCCTCTGTCACCTCTACCAATTCATTCATTACAATAATGTGTAAATGACTAGGTACTATTTCTGCAATAACATTACTTTAACACCGTTGGAATGTTAAGCCGTTAAACAATTATGCATGGGTTTGCAACTTCATACGGGCAGTTCGAATAGTTTTCATTTTCGTAAGATGTGACTTTGGTAAAATGTTTCAACACTTTTTTATGATGCCCTTTTGTTTACTGCCTTAATATGAACCAGATACTTACATATGGCCCAATCACAAGGAATGTCTCCGATAAAGCTGACACCTCTTTCCAAGGACCTTGGTACCTATAACAAAAAATCTTTAAGTTACCTTCTATCAATTTACCTATACAAACAGTCGATGATAAGTGGCCTATGCGTGTGCTATGTTTACCTCATAGCGTGGACGGCGTCCATCATCTGGTATGTTTCTGTTCAACACTCGACCGAAACGAGTGACAGCTGTTACCCATACAAATATTTGCCAGAATTTATCTTTCAGCTTGTAAAGATTACGACTTCATGAGTTACGACATATTGTGTTTTCAATCGGGTTGCCGCCACACCGCCTCGTTCATCATTCTGACGTACACAGCTCTCGTAAATTTTTACCCATTAGATTAAAGTCGCTTTAATATATTAGGTTTAGGTAGTAAAAAAAGAAGTAAATTAGCTATGCAAATTAATGTGGTTCTTTGTGAAGTCGGGTTGTCGGTCCGCAAAGTATATTATGGGGAAATGTCGACCGGACATCCGACGGTGTACATGCTTATATATAAATTACAGGGCACTGAAACACCTATTATAGTTGTCACCTTGAACTTGCGAAAAATACAATGCACAGTTTTTCATTCTCATAGCAATGCCGTAGCACTATATATAATAGAAGTTATAAAAAGCAGCTTTGTTTTTTTTCAGTATTTTTTGTTGTATGTGGGTAGTTCAATACCTAACTGAAAATATGTCCTCAACAACAGTTAGTAGTTGCCTTATCCTCAGGTCATTTTCCCATAAAAATTGACTTGGAAGTAGTTGGAAGTTGTCGAGATTGGCTGATAAAAGAGATAATTGAACTTGCAATTGTGTTTAGAAAATTTATTTAATATTACCTACTGTAAATCTGTAATAATACCAATTATATCCTATTGTTGTAGACAGCCATGAGCTTGACAGCAGTTCTCACTCACTGGACTGAAAATAAAGACAACAAAAGTCGTTATTTTTATTTTATTATGCTAGGCTTTTTCTGGCTTTCGAAAAGCAGATAAAAACATCACTTAGCTAACTGATAAATCACTTATAGGATAGATAAGACAAGACACACTGACGCAGAGCCGAAGCGTCAATTTAATTTATAAAAGTATATTGACCCCTGTCAAAATGTATAGAGTATACATAGTTTTTTTTTTATCTCAACATTATTGTGCTTTGACCCTAAAACTCACATCGTCTACTGAAGATATCTATCTACCTAGTAGTTTTAAACTAGCAGCTTTAATTCATGAATCCCCAAGCGACCACCGGTGGCCGCGCATCTATTGTCTTACTATTGTGTCTCTAATTGACGGTATCTGAAGGGCTAAAAAAAACATTTATCTAGTTTCATTTTGACACGTCGTCGTTGAGTCGTTTTTCAAAAAAGTTTACCTTTACAATTATTTAAGTGATTAATCACAATAATCTTGTCTGTTGACAATAGTCAACGTTATATCTGAATCAAAACTCATGGAGCCATGTTATCATTAACCCTTCAGATACCGTCAATTAGAGACACAATAGTAAGACAATAGATGCGCGGCCACCGGTGGTCGCTTGGGGATTCATGAATTAACAAAGTAACTAAGAGGCTGCTTTTCCACTCGCCTATCGTCAACATTGAGCATGGTTTAAAAGCTGTTACTTCATCTAACGCAATGTTTGACGAAAACGCAACGCGAAAAAAGAGACATAACGCTTGAAAACTCTGTTAGCGTTCAGTAATTCCGTGATTTACTCGAATATTTTACAAAACTTGTTCCAGGAAATACCTACGTCTTTTTTTAAACCCTTAAAAGTTTTTGAATAAAATTGTCGTCATTTAAAATCTTGATTATACTTTTTAATTTTTGAGTAAATTATGAAGTGTCAAAGTTTATGCAAAATAGCAGATTTTTAGAGGTTTTTGCTGGATTAGTTTTACATAAATTTATAAATTTATTTCAATAGCTAGCCTAGATAATATCCACAAGATACCGTGTTCCCAAAATATCTAATGAAAAATGTTTAATAACGTCATTAATCGCGTAAGAGCGGTTGTATGAAAAACAGTGAAAATGTATGTCGAGTTGCATTCTCTTAACTGTAATACGTATTGCTACGACGTATGAATCCTATTACAGCAAAGTCAGGTTACTTTGACCCTGGGATAAAACTTTGGCCCGAGCTTAGGTACACGGGACACTATACTGTGATTCCATTGGTTAATGAGCTTGCGCCAAAGTTATACCTGAGGGTCAAAGTAACCCGACATTATGGTAGTTTTTTTCGCTTAATTAAAATAACGTAAAAGCTTTTCTAATCTATGACGAGTCATTTGCAATTCATCAAACATACTAATCACTATATTTGAACTGGTAAATTGCGAAGGAATAATCTACCGTCAAAATGGCGATACAAATCTGTGAATTGTTAATTAAGGTCGAATAAACATTAATAAATTGATAAATGGAGTAAATAGATGACTTTATAATTAGTTAATTACTAATTGTAATTGAAATAAAGAAACGTCACTGCTCAGTAATTAGCTATCACGCGATGTCAGCAAGATTGTAAAATTATTTTATGTTATTATAGCATGGAAGCTACTCATTCAGGATATGAAATAAATTAGGTATCAGACCGCATGTCGTTGATACACAAAATGTAACACCTGATTGCTTTCGTGGTATTCAAGACCAAACTAGACGAATAATATTAGTTCGAACTAAAATAATGTACTATTTATAGATATTATTATTTCAAGGAAGCCAAGTCCACCCAATATTCGATCACAATCACATTTTAAAATTTATATAACTGGTCTAGGAATTCCAACCAATAATTGCTTTTCCATAGATATTGTTTCTGACATCTGGAGTAATTTCAGAACTTTTTTAACGTGCCGTCTTAGCATCGTCGCTTTGTCGCCCCTCGGTTGTGTACGAAAGCCTTAAATAGTCCAGTTCCACAAGTTCAGCCTTTCGTTCTGGAACGACCAGAATAAAAGATGATTCACCAGTTAAACCTGGTTTACGACCCAGTGAAGGTAATTGAAGCATAAAAAACGTAATTGGCTATAAATTCTTAGTTAATTCGTCGGATTTATACTTGCACTGTAATCTGAAAACAGTATCACGTTCCAATTTTATCTGTAGATAAATATGATATATTTCATTCCTTACTGCAATTTTTTAGTTTGTCTTTTAAATTTTTGACGGAAAACCGTCGTATTTATTTATCATATAGGTACTATACTTTATTGTAGGTAAGTATATGTTATATTAACACAGGACAAACATAGTATCTAGTAAGTAGTAGTAGTACAGCAATAACCAAAGCATAACATTATTTGGTCGGAAAGCCCGTCGCGTCGCTTCGGTTTAGCTACTCCGACCATTTCGTAGAACCTTGACATCGGGAAGTGGGAACAGAACCAGTTTACCGAGAGGTACAGTCGACAGAACAAAAAATATGAGTTACGTAGCTAATGAGACTGAATCACACCGATAGCTTTTTTGTGTATTGAAGTTTATTGCACGTACACACCTACTACATAGTCTGAATATAGTCGTATAATGTAGCTACGTGACGTAATCAGAATATTACCAACCAATTTGGGAATTTTATAAATAAAGTTGCGGCTTGAAATGCAGAGAAGGCGGACCTACTCACGAATATCGCTCGAGTCCATTCCGATACCCACATGGGACATTTGCGTAGAGCCAGTTTACAAATTTATGGTCTCACGTCTGTTTTATTTATTTATTGTGTTTATGGTAACTCCCACAGGCCATGACTCTGCCATGTTACAAACAGAGTCATCACATAGAGTTAATTTCTTTAAAAAATTGTTTACAACTTCCTATGTAGAAAAGAATTTTCGTAGCAACGAAACATTGCTAAATTCTTTTGAAAACCAATTTCACTTTTTCAAACACTGCAATTTGAACATTATGAGCGGCAAACTTTCAGATGAAGCGGATTTATGAAATAGTTCAACAAGAAGTTTTATTACGAAACCTCATTAAAATTCTTCATTTTTATATAAAAATGTCGAAAAAGAAAACAGTTTTACTGAGCACATAAAACAAAGCCGTTAAGCAGTGTAGTGATAAAGTGTTTCAGATACTGAAGGCAATTATTTACCTGGCCACATCTTAAGATAACTTGCTTCACACATATTTGTAATGTCCAATACGCTGTGTACTTTGACTCACTTTACAAATTGCTACTTCTTTCAGAGCTGTAGAATGTGATCTTATAGGAATATGATTTTTAAGCTATCAAAAATTACTGGTTTTCCGCTGTGTGCTGAAGAGACTACAGGTCAATAGCAGATAATATCCGAGTTGATTGTTTGATTACATACCAAGTTATAGAAAACAGAGTAGTCCATACTAACATCTGGTACTGGAAGCTTGCTCCTAGAACTTCACAAGTCCATTAACGCACGTGTTGAGAAACGAAAGGCCTGAGGGCACTTATAAAAAGCCGAAATATTTCATTTCTTGTACAAAGGTTTTTTAACAATCAGAGCGTGTCCGAATAAGAAAAAAAGTTAATGGATATTGAACTTAGTAGTCGAGTGGCTCGTCTGTCCTGCTCGAACTAGCGCCGCCAAACAAAGACGTGATACTCCAAAAAGTTTTTTTTATATCTAACAAAATTACCGAGTCATGGGGCTGGCCGAGCGTAACCCCATCGTTTTCCTTCTCCAGTTCTCGGGATGCAATTATGGTCGGCCCGGAGCCACGACCATTATCTGAGAGAATCAAAAAACACGCGAGTACGTAGGAAGGTACCATAGATAATTGGCTCTACCTCGCGGCAACTGAGCGCACCAGTTACGTCCACACTCACATACCAAATTATGATTATTTAAATGTGCTGCATGTCCAAACTTTTGTGGATGCTTTAATTATATAATTGAATGCAATTAAAAGACAATTAGTACATCCCAAAAAGTGTATATTTCGTACTTGTGTCAGTCATAATAACGCATAGATAAACATGGTTAATTCCCCGTACCTACTATGTATTTTCAAATAATTCACCGCTTGCTGGCATCGAGTAGTTTGACGACATTCTCAGTTTTTCCAATATTTGAATAGGAGGTACCTTACCTCTTCAAATCATTCTATTGTTCCGGATAGGATTCATAGCGCTGACAGGATAATAAAGGAGGCATTTATATATTTAAAACACTTCATTAACTCAAGTAGACCTTTCAGAGCCAGTGCTACGGCCCTACGTGGACTACATGGGTTGAGTACTTGAGTCATATAGTTATTATGCAAAAACGCTCGTTATATTAAGATATGCGATACCTTGTAGATAGGCATTCGTCATAATATTGCAGATTTATTTTTATTGTAGAAATCAAGCAATAAATATTTCGCATACAAAATTCGAAAAAATAATATAATTCGTCATTTACTTAGAATTTAGAGATTTATATCACTACTGATATGTTTATTGTTATCAATACATTCCGATAAAAATAGTATTTGTTATGGGCGTTCGTTTTAAAATAGTATCTCACCGATAAGGTAACAATGTTAAATAGGTGCTTTCGTATTATGATTGCTAATTAGCTCGATCTTGATACTTTTAATCCAAATCGGAACTTTTATCATAATAATTTATATTGCTGTCCCAACCCTGGCACATTGGTACTTTAGCTCTTTAGTGGGATGCGAAACCGTGTAGGTCGCAAAATATTATGACCACAAATCGAGGAAATGAAACAATGAGGGTCATTTATTATGTATATGTATATTCTCAGCCTTCGTGAATGGAAATGTAATTCTAGGTCATCAGGCTGCTGTACATAGGTATATGAAGTCATTTTATATCTGGGTACCTACTCACTTTTGCACTTCTGGCCTTGACACATAGTTGTACTTTAAATAAATGCCCTTAAACTTTTGTAAACAAGTATAAATTGGTGGAGCAGACGCATAATTACGTGGAGTCTTATAGTTGTAAAAATATGCAGTCAATATAACTGAAAACGATAAACATTAACGATTTAATATCGCGATATGTTTTAAACTCAAACCTAATAAATAGTTCATTAGGTTATAGGGTAGGTACATAGTAGCGCATTGTTCGAAATTCGCAGAAACACAATTTCACAGAAAAACTACTACATAAATCATAATCTTACACTCGTCCGTCCTCTTAATATATTGTTACGTACGTAGGTAATTAAATGCCGATTTACCAATAAAGAACTTTATTTACCACAAACAATAAATAATTAGTCCAGTCAACAATAATCCAAATCACAGTTAGCACTAGAGTTCCGTTATACTATCGCCTCGGTCGTTAGATAAAATCACTTCGCACACTTAGGTAGATCGCTCTTGATCGCAGTCGAAATCAGAACTGACTCACTTCCGTTCGGGGGCTCGTATTTATACGCGGAACAAAGAAAATTCTAGATACTGACGTCTCGGGATAGTTCCAGAACAATAGAGTCGCATCGCGGGCCCATAAATCAATTTTATGACTTTGTCCTTCGCGAGTCACTCACGCGAATTTCGACTCTATTGTTAACGGCGGAAAGTACCATTTCCCTTATCCACCTAAAGAAACCTACAGATTACATACCTACTAAATAGTAGGTACGACGAGTACCTATGACGGAATGTTCGAGATCTTGCCAGGCTAGGTAGGTACTTTGGTTCTAGAGCTTTCGAACAGCAATGCGTTTTTATTATTCGTTGCCACTCTTTATTTTGTCGGAGATATGACGTGTTGAAGTTTTACGGCGTAACAGTGCCCCCCTCTTAGTCATGCTCGTCCCGAGCATTATTAGATCCGTGATACGGCGCCAATCTGTCCACATGGACAACCTTAGGCTTCCCTCTTAGCCCTTTCTTGATGCGGTAGGTTACATCGTTGATCCTTTTTAGTACGGTGTAAGGTCCCTCCCATCGAGCTTGAAGTTTCGGAGACTTCCCTTTTCGTCGAAGCGGGTTGTGGAGCCAAACCAGTGCACCTTCCTCAAATCCCTGGGCGTTGGCATTACGGTCGTATCTCGTTTTCATTTTAACGCTGGTGTTCATGCTATTCTCACGTACTCGTTTATGCACTTCGTCCAATTGATCTTGAAGGTCACTTACGTAGTCCGTAACTGGCTTAGTCTTGTCAGGTGGCACGCCAGTTACGGCATCGACTGGAAGTCTTATTTCCCTGCCGAAATTCACTCTTGCTGGGGTATGTCCCGTGCTATCATGCACTGCCGATCGGTACGACATCAGAAATAGTGGAATATACCGGTCCCAGTCTTTCTGATGGTCATCGACAACCTTAGCCAGATGATTCTCCAGGGTTTGGTTAAACCTTTCCACCATTCCGTCCGACTGAGGATGCGCAGGTGTTGTGCGTGTCTTATAAATTCCCAGAAGAGTACACATTTCCTGGAACAGCGCAGATTCGAAGTTACGGCCTTGATCGGAATGGATTTCCAAAGGTGCGCCATACCGACATACTACTTCCTCGACCACCTTCTTCGCCACTGTCGTCGCTTCCTGATTGGGTATGGCGAAGACTTCGGGCCACTTTGTGAAGTAGTCCTGGATCACCACTATGTACTTGTTTCCGTCATCCGTAACTGGGAAAGGTCCAGCGACGTCGATGGCAATGCGTTCCCAGGGGGCTCCCACATTGTACAGCTGAAGCCTGCCCCTGCTTCTAGTCTGTGGTCCTTTCACAGATGCGCACGCTGTACATTTCCGACACCATTGCTCTATGTCATCTCTACAATTGAGCCAGTAATACCGCTGTCTCACTTTCAGTAGAGTCTTCTTAATTCCCAGGTGTCCTCCAGAAGCGCCATCGTGTATTTCTTGTAGCAGGGGGACCACTTCACATCGTGGTACTATCACTTGTGTGGTCACCTCCTTGCCATCGTTCGATTCCCATTTCCTACAAAGCACATCATTTTCTAGGACTAAACTGTCCCACTGTGCCCAGTAGCTCTTTGTGACGGGACTATGTGACGATACTTCACTCCACTGAGGCCTAGTTCCGTTACGCTTCCAGTCCAGTATAGGTCGAATATCTTCATCTTCTTCCTGGGACTTCTTGAAGTTGCCTTCAGTCCTAATTAAATTCACGTGTTCTCGGGCTTCATTCTGTTGGCAGTGTCTACAGTCCTCATTGCACGGACGTCGCGACAAGGCGTCAGCATTATTGTGCCCTTTTCCACTGCGATGTTCCGTCACAAAGTTGAACTCCTGCAGCTGCTCGAGCCATCTTGCGACTTGGCCCTCCGGGTTTTTAAATTGTAGAAGCCATTTCAATGCAGCGTGATCCGTCCTCAACGTAAACTGCCTTCCTATGAGGTACTTGTGAAAATGCTGCAAGGTTCTTACCACAGCCAGCAGTTCTCGTCGAGTCACGCAGTAGTTCCGTTCTGGCTTTGAAAGTGCCTTACTGAAGTAAGCAATCACGACCTGTCTGTCACCTTGCACTTGTGACAACACTCCTCCAATTCCCGTGTTGCTGGCATCGGTATCGACGACAAATCTTCCATCTCTGCTCGGATACCCCAGTATAGGCGCTTCACATAGCCGTTGTTTTAGCTCGTTGAATGCTGACTCACAGTTCTTGTCCCAGATAAAATCTCGTTTATCCTCCGTCAGCTGGTGTAACGGTTTTGCAATGTCCGAAAAACTCATAACAAATCGTCTGTAGTATGTGCACAACCCTAAAAATGCACGTACTTCTGTTTTGTTCCTTGGAACTGGCCACTGTTGGACAGCCTTTATCTTCTCAGGGTCGGTTCTCACCCCATCGGCGGAAATAACATGTCCCAAGTAGCTGACCTCCCTCTTGAACAGGGCACACTTCTTTGGGCTTAGTTTTAGGTTAGCCCCTCGTATCCTGGTGAACACTTTCTCCATGTTCCTTAGGTTTTCCTTAAAAGTGCGGCCCATTATAATGACGTCATCCAAATATACCAGACAGACGTCACCAAGAAGGCCCACCATGACTCTCTCCATGAGGCGTTCAAACGTCGCTGGAGCGTTGCACAACCCAAAAGGCATAACGTTAAATTGCCACAGGCCGTTGCCAATGCCCGTACTGAACGCTGTCTTTTCTTTGTCTTTCTCGCTGATTTCCACTTGCCAATAGCCACTTTTCAAATCAATGGTTGAAAACCACTTCATACCACTGAGCATATCCAGCGTATCGTCTATCCTCGGCAAGGGATAACTGTCCTTCTTCGTCACATTATTCAGCATTCTGTAGTCCACACAGAATCTTGTACTGCCGTCCTTCTTCTTCACCAGAACGACTGGAGAAGACCATGGGCTCGTAGAAGGCTCAATTATTCTGCTATCAGCCATGTCCTTTACCATTTCTGCTACCTCAGTTTCCTTAGCCCAGGGTATACGGCGCGGTCTCTGTTTAATTGGTCTAGCATCACCTGTATCTATCTCATGCTTGACGAGACCTGTTCTTCCGCAGTCTTTTCCCGTTGCAAAGATATCTCGAAACCGTAGCAGAAATTCCCTGGCTTGCTGTAGTTCCGAAGCCGATAAATTGCTCTTAGAATTTTCCAGAAGTTGCTGGATGTAATCAGGTTCACCTTTTATTACGTCTTGTTTCACTGAAGATGTATTGATTTGCCGGAGATAATTCAATCCTTCACATCTCCCAACAACACTGTTTTTCTTTAGTTGGACCTCTTCTTTCCCAAGGTTCACAATCCTTACCTTGGATCTCCTTTTCGTCATTACTAATGTTCTCGCGGTGATGAGCTCCGGGTGCCGGCCAGTATCTTCAACCAAAACACATCTTGTTTGCCTGATTTTCTTAGGAAATTTTACTTCGACTAAGGTTTCGGTTCTTGGAGCCAGTGTAACATTCTTTAAACAATACAGGTTGCATGAGTTATTTCCTCGCAGGAAGACTTCTTGATCTGGGAACTTCAGTACTCCCCTATCGATATCTAGAATACATCGGTTATTCTGCAAGAAGTCGAGACCCAGTATGCAATCGTCCGTAATATTTGCAATTAAAACAGGGTGGGTATACACTTGATCACCAATTTTGAACTTGATTTCTGTATCACCGAGGACGGAGACTGACTGGCCGGTTGCTGTCTGAAGTCGGCAGGATGGAGACTTTCTTTGCCACGAGATGGTTCGTTTCAGCAACTCAGGTCTTACAATAGTTCGCGACGCCCCGGTGTCAACGGTAAAATTGCAAGCACTATGATTCAGCGTCCCTTCGACTATCAAACTATTTCCGTCGTGAACTTGATTGATGGTGATGGTTGGGGCCTTCAGTTGACCAGCCAGCACCCGCCCCGCGGCCCTGGCGATTTTTAGTTTAACGACTCCTCGTTAACTTGAGTTCCGGAGTCCACACTTCCCCTTTTCTTCTTGGGGCAATCGGTACGAATGTGCCCTTTTTCCCCACACCCGTAGCATGTCGGAATATAGCGGGACTTTGTCGAGGAAGAAGCCACCACTTCTTGTTGACGCGGCTGCGTTGTAGGCGAGACCACCACTTCCCGAACTCTGTGCGTACGAGAATCTTGTCGTACGGCTTCCACTTCCAAAGCGTGTGCCATCGCACTCTTTAAAGTTTGGTGGTGTCCGAGCCGCACCGTAGCCCTGACTTCAGAATCCCGTAGACCGTCGATGAATGCTTGCACCAGATTTACTTCCACCGTCTCTGGTGTCATCGACATGTACGCACGCCGAACCAGCCGTTCAACCTCGACTCCCCACTGCTGCAGGCTCTCGTTCGACCTCTGCGTTCTTTCGCGAAGTTGCGCACGGAAAACATGCTCGAGGTGCTTGTCACCGTAGCGAGTGTCCAGTCCTTCCATGAGGCGCGCCAATGTCCTGCCGTCCGGAGGTAGGTTCTCTAGGACTAGCAGAGCGTCCCCTCGTAGAGCCAAAGTTAATGCCGCAAAAGACTGTTTATCATCCCAGCGGTTTGTTTCAACCAATGTCTCAAATTGGTACTTAAATGCCGTCCAGGAAGACGTGCCATCAAAACGCGGCACATCAAATTTTGCGGCCGATGCACAGGGGGTGTGCGATGGTGAGCCAACAGCAATGGGCTCGCGTGCTTCGAGCTTGACAATTTTTTTATTGATGTCCAGCAGTCGATCTTCATGGCCATCAATTCTTGTTTCGAGGCTATCAGCTCGGGCGGAAACCTCCTTTACCTCTAAGGTGAGATTCTTTACCTTCTCACCCAACGTAACGAGGCCGTGGTCGATTTTATCGAGGATCAGGTTCTGCTTAGCCTCTTGATCGCGACGAGCGGCTTCCTGTTCGCGGCGAGCTTCTTCCTGGTTAGCTGCGATTAGGTCCTGAAGCTTACGCTGGTTAGCCTCTTGTTCACGGCGGGCAGCTTCCTGGTCGCGACGGGCGGCTTCCTGGTCGCGACGGGCGGCTTCCTGGTCGCGGCGGACAGCTTCCATACTAGCTTGCATGGCGGCCAACACCGCAGCGAGGTTCAATTCTGAGGATGGTCCTGTTGGCACCTCAGCAGCTGCCGTTGCTCCCATGCCAGCCTGATCTTCCTCCTCCATACGATGACGCGCAGCATCCATCTCTGCTTGCCTCCTTGTTCGTGGTCGCTGTTCGTCGTCCTTCTGTGGTAACGGCATTCCACTTCTGACACCAGTTGTTACGTACGTAGGTAATTAAATGCCGATTTACCAATAAAGAACTTTATTTACCACAAACAATAAATAATTAGTCCAGTCAACAATAATCCAAATCACAGTTAGCACTAGAGTTCCGTTATACTATCGCCTCGGTCGTTAGATAAAATCACTTCGCACACTTAGGTAGATCGCTCTTGATCGCAGTCGAAATCAGAACTGACTCACTTCCGTTCGGGGGCTCGTATTTATACGCGGAACAAAGAAAATTCTAGATACTGACGTCTCGGGATAGTTCCAGAACAATAGAGTCGCATCGCGGGCCCATAAATCAATTTTATGACTTTGTCCTTCGCGAGTCACTCACGCGAATTTCGACTCTATTGTTAACGGCGGAAAGTACCATTTCCCTTATCCACCTAAAGATACCTACAGATTACATACCTACTAAATAGTAGGTACGACGAGTACCTATGACGGAATGTTCGAGATCTTGCCAGGCTAGGTAGGTACTTTGGTTCTAGAGCTTTCGAACAGCAATGCGTTTTTATTATTCGTTGCCACTCTTTATTTTGTCGGAGATATGACGTGTTGAAGTTTTACGGCGTAACAATATATTCCTCAAAACGAGTCCCAAAAGAAAATTAATTGACAAGTGGCTCGGTGTCTATTCATTAATTAACTTCGGACGTTATGCCTTCTGAAGGTAAAGGTAGGTGCAAATGTGTCATTAAGCAAGGCTACTAGCGATGCATGAAGAATCAAATTACACACAGACCGAAAGGGTCTGTGTCCTGTCTGTGTTACGCAAATATACCGTAGAAGGAACCTTTGATGAAGCTAAAGTAGGATTTTACCCATTTGATTTAAACTAAGCCGCTTTATCAGGTAATTGGTATGATTCTTAAAGATAATCCTTGACAGCACTAATCCGATTATGGAAATTCATTCATGCATCGAAAACTACACTATAGCAGAGGGCCATAAACCCTCGGAATTCACAGGTCCCATATAAAAACACTGCAGGGCTTACAGAAGTGAGGCTAAGGGAATAGGTCCATGGTACATATTAAAAAAATTGCATCATAAAGTTAGTAAACATGTAACAAAAACCCTTTTCGAAGACATTGATAGTGGCTATAGATGGAAGGGCGCGACTCGTACCAACCCGTGTCAGTCTGTCAGATCCTTAAATGACGACCCGGAAACTAACAGCAGATATTGTCATTTACTTACGTTTTATAAAGATATTTAAAGACATCGCTTTTTTATTTGGCTTTACTTTGACTATAAAGTTTGAAGCATTTTTGATATGCAGCCAAGAAATAAGTCTGAATTTTAAGTTTGACCAAAAGTTGCGCAAAGAAACCTAGAAGCATGGTTACGAAAATTTTCCTGCATTAAAGTTTTAGCAGACATAAGATTACGCAAAGCCAGACAAAGCCCCACCTTCCTGAGTTATTATGATAGCGAAACAATAAAATATTAGAACCTTCTTAGAATATTAGAATAGCGGTGTGCGGTGTCGGCGGGCAGCGCGGGCAGCGCGGCACCCGGCACTCGGCAGTCACGTCAAACGGGCGCGCCTCGGCGCCTCCCCCGAGGGAAGCCGACGATTACCTCATTGCCATTTGTGGCGTTTGAATCCATTACTACACCACACTATGTTCAAACTCAATAACTAGGAGTGTCTCCTTGTTTCTTCCTAATGGATATGTAATTAACCTTCCCATAAAACTGACAGGTAACATGCAATAAATTTATTCAGTTACCTCTAGAGACATGAGTCATGTTGATCGGTGGGTTTTTGGCAGTGCCAATTATGAAAGCCCATTACTTACCAAGTTCGTAAAATATGAGCAATTAGAAAGGATCTATAAAAATATGTCTAATCGGTGACGCTGCAGCTAGATATCCGAGCTCTATTGGGAAATTCTATATCCAATCAAAGAGAAAGTTTGACGTAAAAAAAAATGTTATAGAGAGACAAGATTAGTTACGCTAATCAAATAGAGATTCTAAATACAAAATTTGGTAAATACTGATGTCGTCAGCTTGCGCTTACAGATCATTGATCCACTAGATCACGACCATCTGTATAGAGCGGCTAAAATAGAGCCAAATAAATCCATGCCATAAGTGACTATGTCCTCAAAATAGATCAATCAAACAATTGTGTGGTCCGAATGTGGGCTATGAGTTATAGCAACATTTTGTCAGGTTAGTTAAGTAGCCTTGTTTCTATTTAGTTCTGGGTATAAAAAGAACATGACCTGGACCACTTTGTGTTAACCCACGCTATAGTTGTGAGACAATTGAGGGAAGAGGATTATTGTGCACGTAGGCGATGGGTTAGCAACCTGGGGACCGACCTGCTTGGCGTTGATCGCCAGATTAAACAAACTGTTCACTCTGCGGTTGAAAATTCACTGCAATATTATTTCTGTGAAACCTAATAGGGCAAATTCTTGATACAACCATCATAGCTACGCAATAAAAGCTTCCATTTGGCGTGATCATTCTTCGAAATAAGATGACGCGACCGCATCTGTCTCGGTAACCTGACAGGTCCACCACCACAGTATCGGTATTAAAATCTGCCTTCCTATAAACTTAAGTAATTTACATATTTATCATTCAAATGATTCATGCAGACGATTACTGGTAGACTACCTATGCAGATAATATTTTCCATTCATTAGTAATTATCGCGTTCTTTTTCTCGCTAATCATAAAAAAAATACGATTATTTCCTTTGTTGTAATGTTTTGTATCCGGCGTGTGTCACAGAAATCTTTTTACCATTTACGCGGGTTTTTCTCATTATAATAGAGCTATGTTTTGAATAATTAAGTGGTTCTGATAATGATTGCATGCGGGTAAAGGCCGCAGTGTCCGCGCCAAAGACTATTATGGAAGCTCGAAGGCTGCTCGATGCGAACCGACAACTATATTTCATCCTCTGGGACAAATTAGCATTGAATTCCCTACAATGGCCATCACATAAACATTATTGGTTCTCTGTAATAAACATGAAACGATATGCGGCAAAAAACAAAATAAGAATGTTAATTTGGAATCCGGCCTAATTAAAAGTCCAAAGTTACGTAGCGGTATGCTACTCTGATTTACTATGGTGTAAGAAATGTGACCCTGTATGCTAATTATTGCTGATAACGTGACTATTATTTTATCACTGGCAAAAAATACGATCAAGCATTTACAAGTTTATCCAGTAATAAATAGAGGTGTGACGGCGCTACGCCAAAAGGATTAAAAATAACTTTTTCTACAAACAAATTCCGTTGTGATAACATATGATATGATTATGTAGACTTAGCCATGACGTAAATCTTTAGAAAAGGTATAACAAGATAAGGTCAAGATCATCTCAATATCGAACTGAGTAATCTAAAAAAAAAAGTTTTTAGAAGTGACGTTTTCTGGAAGTAGTACACGATTAAGTTAATCGCGATATGATATCAGTATATCTACTATATAATTTGTATGATTTAAATAGATTTGTTATAAAAACTAACAACAGTATGTTAGTAAAAGTGGTCCTGAAGTGTATTTAGTGGTTAAACAAACAAAGTGTAGATTAAATAGTAAAAAAATTTAGACACTTCAAAGTAGAGCTCTCAATAGCTCCCTTGTTGAGTCACAAAACTAAAACTGTTCTCAAGTGCTCGGTTAACCTATTATTGTTGATTTCAGTGTACTTATGTTTAGTATTTAAACAAATAAACTACAAAATTTATGATCTTGGCAAGCCCGTCGTCGACACTGGGTTTCATTGTCATTTTTAAAGCAAATCGTAAACTTGTGCATTACGACCGCATGCATTTGTTGGCAGGGCTGAAGACTGTCCTCTATGTCAACAGCATTCAAATAAGATGTATTCTGATTTGTGATATATTTTGTATCTACATTTGTGATACATTTTGTTTGTAGAAAAATTTAATCCTTAGCAGCCAACAACGACATACAACATGTGTAAATGCGGGTATGTATTAGGTATATCTATCTAGGTATATGTATTATAATAAATCTCTATAGCGAACTTCTTCCTGTCTAGTTTATAAAACGAATTTATTAATTCAAAGTTTCTAACAGTAGGTTGACTAGTAATTTCGCGATTGATTCAAAAGGTTATTGGCCAATTAAAACAAGTTCTTTTTTAAATTTAGAATAGATAGCATCGTTTTGTATGTATAAAACATTGTACACTTAACGGATCAATGCATAAAAAGTAGAACCTTTTTGTATATTCACTCGGTCACATATCGGGAATTTCTACATGCATCGTAGGTCATTGAACCTTGTTTGAGTAAAGGAACATATTTAACGCCTATGCGGCGGTTATTTCACTGTGGTTGTCAGAAACCTGTTATGATATTCATCTCGATGTACTCTGGATGATATGAGCTTGACATTACCTGCTCGAGAGATCCTACAACTGTTCTTATGTGTCTTGTAGACACCGGCTTTATTTGAATTACGGTTTTAAGCAGATTCTTTAAAATATTCTAATAATTTTAGTACCAAGGGTACCTAAGGTAAGAGCCACACAACCCTGAAGAAATAAAAACAAAGACCAATAAGACGCTGTAGCGTTTATTTCAGTCAGAACCACAAAAGTTTTACGACTACCGTCAATCGCTAAATTGATATCGACTATCCGAATGATGCACGCTCAGTTCCGACAATAATCGATACGAACTTAGAATTTATAATAGAGTGCAAAATTCTGGCCAATCATAGTCATCTAGCAGACCTATTATGGCAAAATAGCTATTTTGTATAACCACACTAAGTGCCTACGCCACTTGTTCGGTATGCCCATTCTTAAGAAAACGTTTCGGGAATTTCAATGAAATGCTTTAAGTCAAATCAAATTCTATCCACGATTTGAATACGAGCCACCGTGGTAATGTGGCCTCACTTACTTATCACTGTAATGTAATAATAGGAAGCTGAGTGAAATTACAATTAGCTTGTATTACTAATTAATTAGTTGCAACTTGTGGCTTATTGACTATGGGTGATATAACCAACTATGCGGTTACACTAATTATTTAAGTATGCACTTAAGTAATGCATATTTATTGTTCAGATGAGCTCATCAGTCACAAGACACTTCCTAGGAAAAGATAGTTTTAAAGTATTCGTCAAATTTTATTCTGGACGAGGAAAAGCAGTTTGTAAAGAGGTAAAAACAAATAAAATTCTGTCTCTGAATCTGAATTTTTTTTTATGAAATTATTCTGTGTGCTGCTTGGCATAATTTAAGCGTCAAAAGTATAAATATAATTTCAGACGAAGTCTTAGTAGAATGATTAGTATTTTTGTTTGCAATTAATAAACTCAAAACTACTGGACCGATTTCAAAAACTGTTTCATCCTTAGAGTGCTTCCTTTTACCTTATATCACAGAGTGACATAAGGTATTTTTTTTCTACTTTAACCCTTCAGATACCGTCAATTAGAGACACAATAGTAAGACAATAGATGCGCGGCCACCGGTGGTCGCTTGGGGATTAATGAATTAAAGCAGGTGAAGCCGCTGGCAGAAGCTTGTATTTAAGTAAAAAAGGCTTTTGAAATGTGAATAACTTAGCAGTAACAATAATATTTGTATGGATATAATAGAAATAATCTCAGATAGTTGATCTGGGATAACGCCCAAATTTTTCACAAAAAAATAATTTTTCACTGCAAATGCCAATCGATATACGTTTGCCAATGAAATCAAAGTAACGCCATCTTCAGCTTTAAACCATACTCGTATACTGGGGTTGTAATGGACTTGGTTATATCGGAATCAGAGTTTTTTAGTTTGTGCCTCCGATGTAACTTCAGATTAAAATTTATCGAAACTGAAATCGGAGGTGCAAAATCAATCAGAAGTTCCGACCTTTTGAGATCGAAATTAAACCTCTGTAACGTCTCTGGTATATAATAATAGCTTTTGCTCGTAGCTTCGCCCACGTACATAAAATATAGCCTATATCACTCAGGAATGAAACAGCTTTCTATCGGTGAAAAAAATTTAGCAATCAGACCATTACTTTCAGAGATTACCTTCTACAAATAAAAACATAAAAAAATCTTTACCTCTTTATAATATTAGTGTAGATTTGTACAATAATGGAGTCTGTAAATATCAACGTAAATAAACAGTGACATACATTTAAATATAACTTATCTTAAATATATAAAGTATCACATTCCACCAGCTCGCCGTGACCTCATTCATTTCCAGCAGCGTTTTCCAGTAATCAGTTTATCATTCGCTTGTTTTTCCCCATTGTTTGATTTATAAAGCAGTCTTTATTTTACTTGAAAAAATCAAGATAATTTCTTATAAATGAACTAACCTCCTATTTATCTATCGTTGAATAAAGCTAGACCGACGCATACATGTAAAACTTCTGATTTGTACGTAGAAAGACGTCGCGTGGCGTGTGTCAAGTGTAGTTCTACAAGTTTAGTTTCTTTAAAAAATATATAGAGACCGACGCGGACGCGCCCAGATTGGCCTTTATATTAGTCAACGTTTACCTAACGGTTTCGTGACAAAGAAAGCTTTTCATTCCTAATGTCGCTTCAAAGGAAATTAATTGAAAAGCTGCAGAAAGTTACATTTAACAATGGCAGCCTTGAACCTTGAATAACTAATGTCTCTGCTGTGTCAATACAAAATGCTGGCATGTCATGTCGTTATAATCACAGTGTTTCACTACAATATATTTTTGATACTATCATAATGACTGTTCTTGGCTCTGGAATAGTCAAGGCCGGACACCTAGGTACTCCAAAATCGTCCATTATCATTTACGATCACTAAGTAACCGAAAAAACATAAATTTTCATTTATATACCTAATCTTAAGTCAATTTATTGTGACATCGGGACAAATATAAGTATAAGGCCTTTCCCTCCACATTGTAATAATTCAGTCGCTACAAATATTTACCTACGTATTTATATTATACCTTCCAGTAGCATACCATTAAGTGGGTAGGTAGATATTTTTGACATCAACAATGGGTTTAACTATCTGTTGATTAGATAGGACTTGTTGATATCGTCCTGAAATTAGTTTTTGGGTGGCTACACAGGTACAAATTTCGTAGAGGTTAATTCTATGGGACATCGTGGAATATTCATTGATATGGCCGAAAAAGAAAATTATGGTAGTTAGACAGGAAATCAATTTCATGCTAATTATGTACCTATATATTTTTAAATAGCCGGAAGTATTTACAATAAATCATACCCAATACATAGTTACCAAACTGTATTCCAATAAAAAAACTTTCATAACATTCAAACCACGTTTAATAAATCCATTGCCATTTCTATGCACTCAGTCATCGCGGAAATGAATATTGGATAATGGATGTAATTTGCGACCAAAATCAAGAGGCAATTAACATTGTGATTTGAAAGTGTCCAAACTCAATAAAGGCAGGATGCCTACCACGCATCGCTATAATTCATGTGTCACAGGTTTTTAGTCTAAAGCCAGACATGAAGTAACGGTATGCTACAAACGCTGAACTTGTCACTTCCGCATCCTTGCACAAACTTGTAAAGCAGACCTTAGCAGATCCGTACTAACTAGGTGTACCCGACCAGGAGTATAGAATGGACACGTCCTATCCGATGACTCGGGTAGTTCACACTTCACACCTTTCTATCATTTTCGAAAAACTGACCACTGTGACTAGCTAATGCAGCTTCACTGTGGCTCTTCCTGTCATGTCCCTGTATTAGACATCATATGACTGCTTTCCGATGTTCGCCCGTACCAACATGATCACAGACAATGGTGGCACTAAATATTACCATAGTAATCAATGCGTGACGCTATGGATAATTATTAACACCTGCACGCAGTTGTCGGCGGATCCAGCCTAGCGTAAACACAATCTCTGGTAATTAGAATATGGATATATTCCATTCGATACGCTGTAGTTATTTAAATACGCACACGATAATAGGTACAGGGCTAACAAGGAGTACCTAATCCTACTTACTATGAAGTTACCTAACTCTATAAGAATTCTTTTAGGCTAACCAAACAAGGTAGACAAACAGAACCACCATTACCATTATTATTGTTTTGATTCACAATTGAACGAAGAATATTTACCTACCCACTCGGTGTATCAGGGTCTAAGTTATACGGTACACAGCGTTAGTCGTAAAATTCAACTCGAAGTAAATGGTTTAAATATTGATTTGTACCAGCAAGTAGGACAAAATCATTCAACATGACTCTTCATTCTCCAACTTTTCAATAATATTTTCACTTTTGAAAAACAACTTTGTGCTAAAAATCTAAATCATGTAAGTATTGGAATTCCTTCACATCAGGCACTAGAATAAACTGAACGGTGTTAACATCTACCTACACTTATGGTACAGAGGTGAAGATTGTTTATTTTTTATTTTTAGGAGGTAATTTCTGAAATTACTGGTCCGATTGCGAAATTGTTTTTCAGCGATATTAAGCTGCTTTATTCCTGAGTGACATAGACTATATTTTGTGTACGGTCAGAAGCTAGAAAGGAATACACGAGAAATTTTAAATAAATTGATTGCCTAACACTTCACCCAAATCTGCCTAACATACTCAACAATACCATTATCAGGGTTGTTCAAATAAATAAGCCTAACAAACGACTTATGAGGTAGTCACACAGTCCAATAGGAGACGCAGCGACTCAGTTGTTATCACAACGTATTAACACACTCACGATAGCTGAATCTAAATCTAGTGCAAACACTGGCTACCTGCTTACATCTCTTGTTAGTAATTGTGTGGACAGACTTACTATGTTAAACCAGTTTGAAATAACGAAAGTAGTTATTACTTGGAGGGTGTACTCTGCCAAAACACAGAAGTAACATAAAAAAACAAAAATTGCATTGCATTTAGAAGTCCTCAATCAGTTAAAACCGCAGTATTAAAAGAATTCTATTCTTTGAGACGTACCAGTTTGAGTCGTGCTCGTAAATCTAACTAGATTGTTATCAAAAAATTGGACAACGTGTGCAACTCTCTGCAAGCTTTCTGTTTTTTACTACGAACCTATAGCCAGCATAGTCTTTTTGCTTATTCTCAGTTTTTTGTAGATTTCATCTATTACTTCCCTAAAAACTTTTGAGATCAGGCTGTTGGTATAAAAAAAAACACAGCCAGAAGACTACGTGTGCAACTCCTTGCTAGCATTCTATGAACCTATAGCCAGCATAGTCTTTCTGCCTATTCTCGTTTTTTTTGTAGATTTCATCTATTACTTCCCTATAAACGTTTGAGATTGAGTTCAAGAGCAGACTGTTGGTATAAAAAACACAGCCGGAAGACTATAATAAAAATTGTCAATGAGTTGAAACTGAAAATGCGGTAATACATCAGTTTATTACTTCATAAAATCACAAGTAAGATATCCAACACAGTCACAGTCCGTCCGGAAGTACAATGCGGTTTATATATGTACTTGTTTTAATATCTTAATTTCCAAGAAACAGAGAACATAAAACGGTTGGAGGTTACTGAATGCACAAACGCATTAAATTACCGAGTACAGGTGTAGGTACGTGTAGTATTGCGCCCTTTAAGAGCTGACATCAGGCTTTTATGGCAAATAATTACTCAGGTACGGTCACGGTAAACGACGTAGACCTTGTGATTTCTTGCTTACACCAGAAGGGAATATGGATTACAGCCAAGGACTTGAATAATGGAAAAACAGATTTTATGTAGAATGGTTTTGCAAAAAACTGAATGTAAGAAGGGATGTACCAGTAAGGTAGTGAAATGACAAGGAAAATAACAGAAACTATCTAAATGTCTATCGCGTAGACAAGGTTAGGTTCTCAAATGAATAAGATGACATTTTCCTCAATTCACTCGGTATCATATCAAAGTTTAATTAGTCAAACAAGAAGGTACTTATAACAAAGTACTTATAAAAAATACCTTTATCTATAATACCTATAGTTTTTAGTCGTAAGTAAACTATTTATTTTTAAAAGGATGATAAGATCTCCGGAAATTTTAAAACTATTATCAAAACATCCGGAAACAACACCACGAGCATTCAACAAGATAATTACGGCACAAATGACTGTAATTAAAACTATTCTGTAAATTTATCCCACAAAACTGGCCCTGACCATCCGAGCTTTATCTGGTATCCGCCGCTTTCCTAATTTCCTGTGAATTGTTCCATTCAGTTCCGTCACTATGTGCGACGATTGGACCGTACACCCTAAACCTAGTTAATTAGTATCATTTGTCGGCTCCGTCCGGTCATCAGTCCATCACACGAGCCATTTCCCCACAAAACTTGACCAGAAGTTATTACTGAACCACAGCACCCTACATCACTCCCATTGTTCCAATAGCCGAGAGCCAGAACAGTGAAAAATGTTAATCACTCAACTGTAAATGTTATCAGATCTAGGGAACTAGCGATGTATGCCTTTGGAAAAAGCTGTGCTTTTTATAATAATTGTTACGTGAATAGAACATCATAAAAAAAAAATCTAAAGATTATTACACCCGTCGGTCATAACTCTTTTGTAAGCTGAATAAGTAATTATGTTTTCCATTTATTTCCATTTATAGACTTACTCAATAGTTACGTTGAAGCCAAGTTAGATTGCAAAATGTGGAACGTTGTAGGCACGCGATAGCTAAACACGCATCAAGCTCCTGTCATCTGGGCTTAATCTAATGATTAATGGTAATTAAAGAAAGCTTGGAAAAACTGTAGCGTTTCTTTTCCTTTGTTTGTAGAACCATGGGAGAACTCGGAGCAAAGCTTGGGCTCGACGAGCTGACTGGGGGAGCGGCCGGCATCAGCAGGGCCCTCCTGGCTGAGTTTGTTGGTAAGTGGAAGCAGCTAAATTTTGACATATGTCATGCTCACGTCTTGGAGCGTGAAACCCAATACAGAAATACGCTTGTACGATATGACTTTAAACAGAAAGCACAGTTAATAGAAATCTCTATTCCTAGACAGCACGTTTCACCGAAAACTTTGTTGTTAGAAAACATTGTTTGTAGACATCTCGGTACATAGGAAGCACTGTTGACAGAAATCTCTGTTCATAGATAGCACTTCTTGCCGTAAACTTTTTCATAGAAACCACTGTTTCCAGATACCTTGGTTCACAGAAAGCGCCTCTGGAGAAAAAACTATTCCACTGCTGAGCACGGGTCTCTGCCCGCGCGATATAAACTGTAGTCCACGCGGGCGAAGCCGTGGGCGGAAAGCTAGTAGAAAATAAAGTGACAATATTCCACATAAAAAAATTAATACTTTGTCATTTTGACACTGCCGCACCGGTTAAATGCACAAACAGTAAATAGCCAGAAAAAAACGATAATAACCTAAGATATATACCTACTTAAGCTGTCATGATTATTTTTAATATTCTTCATCAAGCAATTCCACGTATACAGAAAACTTTTAATGATGTAATTATTACAGAAACAACATAATAGCTCAACCACAGATGTGCTCACAGTTTTTCTATGAAAAAATCACCTAAGAAGGAATGATGAAATTCCACATTGTGTTGACTGCCAGTACCTTACACGGAGTCATCTAACAGCCCTAATAGGTGACATCAGTGAACACTTGGCGAGGCTGCATACCTTACAAAGTTATGTCATACAATATAATGAATATTTTACATTAGCAACATTTTATTGAAAATGTAAAGATACCGTATTTGGGCAAGAGTGACAGAATGAAGCATAAACGGTGATGATCGTGAAATATTCATATACGAACTCGCAATGGAACCGCACAAACACTTTTGAATGCAATCTTAATAAACTTTATTAGTTTGATTCGCATTGTCTCATGCTTACCAGCAGTATCTTTACTGTTATCCTGTCCCTAGATTGTATGATTTTTCATAATGACACTTGGAGGAAAATTGAAGGTTAGGTTAATGCTCTTTTCACCTTGCAGCCCAGAATTGTAGATATCGTAAAGCAGATAAATATTTGTCGAATGCTATCAGACTGAATAAGTAAAACTGTAATATTGGTAATATAATTTCTAAAAGGGCGGTTTGCTTTATCTTAATTTACAACTTTAAAACGTACAATCGCGTCAGTGCAAGGGATTAATACGGCAACGATCCTGAAATATTTAACAATCGGTCACGATTGCCTTGTCCCTAAAACTGTCATTAACCACGAAGAGCCAAAGAGTCACAGCCAAATGATGTTATTTTGACAATATGTATGGACTTGTTGCATAGATATAATTTTATCAAAATTTTTCGACGACATCAATGAAAAGTCCCAGCGAGGATCCTACGCTCTTCCAACTTTGAACTTTGCTTGCTTGAACCTTGCACAACGAAATCTAAAAACTATTTTTTGTTGTGTAGGAAACCTATTACTGAACCTGTTCGGTTGCGGCGCCTGTATCAACATCGCTAAAGGGACCACCGCTGAACCAGACATCGTACTCATCGCCCTCGCCTTTGGTCTTGCAGTCTTCGCTAGTGTTTCAGTAAGTAATTTCATCTATCTATACTTCTATTAGTAGATCTGAAATTATGTTCAGCATAAACCCTTATCTAACAATATTGCCATAATAGAAAAATGTGCAATATTCTTAGCAAATTTTTAATATTATTTGTACAAAATTTTTTCATTCGATCTCCTCGGCAGTTTAGGATCATCCGTCTAACTTCCCAATTTACTACAGGCGATAGGTCACATCTCAGGCGGCCACATCAACCCAGCAGTGACCTTAGGTCTAGCATCAGCGGGCCGCGTGAAGTTAGCGCGTGCAGTGCTGTACATCATAGCTCAATGTGCTGGCGCGGCAGCAGGCTCTGGGCTTCTGAAAGCCCTGACACCTGACCGCCCGGCTGGCAAGCTCGGCGTCACCGGCCTCGGCACTGACGTCACTCAGCTGCAAGGCTTCGGCATTGAGTTCTTCCTTGGATTCGTGCTTATCTTCGTCGTTTGTGGGGTGAGTTTCTTTGGACAATAGTATAATAACGATGTACCTGGTGAGCATTTGAAATATGCGTAACTAGTAACTAAAAGTATGAAATGGTCTCGGCTGCATAATATTCAATGACGTCTATGAAGGCTAAGATAGGACCCATGCCTGCCAAGGCTGCAGAATAGGGACGTTTCCAGGGTCAAAATAACTACAGTTTTATTTAGTCCGTATTTTAGATGATAAAAAAATATTGGACACGTATTTTTTCTTTTTTCGATTAAACAAAAAATAACAAAGCTATAACCCATTAAAGTTACGTGTGACGTCACCCCGTGCAAAAACATGCAGCACGGC
Organism: Mythimna lalbum; assembly: GCA_949319445.1. NCBI lineage: Eukaryota > Metazoa > Arthropoda > Insecta > Lepidoptera > Noctuidae > Mythimna > Mythimna lalbum. The sequence continues at coordinate 12,837,495 of OX439346.1, read as the reverse complement.
GCGCGGCGTGTGACGTTACACGTAACTTTAGAGGGCTATATCTTTGTAATTTTTGGTTTAATTTACAAATAAAGAAATAAGTGTCCCTTATTTTTGAATAATCTAAAAGACGGACTAATTACATTTTTTACGGCAACTAGCCTATTGTTGGAAAGAGTTAACGCGGCTTTGAAACGCGAAGGGCAATTGAAATAACACAGGTAGACTTTAATCAGTAAAAGTTTGACACTCCATGATCCATCTCGCATTATCGAATTACAAATTACCCAAAATATATTTATATGACCGAGGAAATAAGACATAGTATCTAAATAACATAAAACATAATAACTTCTTCCAAAAACTTATACCACTGACCTCGAAACAGTTTATCGGAATTTCAAACCATGACTAATGAAATTCAGATGAAATTAATAATAAATTAAGATTGTTTTTTTAGGATTTACAATCGATTTCTAGGATCTCTAAGGTTTTTCCCGTTGAAGGAAGGTATTTCCAGAAGTGACGGTCGATTTTCCTAGACACAACAGTGCTACATCAAAAACGGACATGAAAGCAATAAATAATAACAATAGTGAGAATTACAGCCGACAATAATATCAAAGATAGATACTTGCAATAAAGATTAGATATTACAACGTTACACAGAATCCTTAGGTAACGCCTAAAAATAAATATGATCCTTTGTCATTCAAGCATCAACCAGTTTGGATAGCAGAAATCAGCAATTTATATTTGTCAGACACACCTTAGCACCCACCTTGCTTCTTAAATGAGAAGTGCAATCCGATTGCTCATAGCATTTAAATGAACCAGTTAATTATTGCGGAGCTGTCAGCAAACCGTAGGGGCCCAGCGGGGTCGAAGCCTACTGGGGCCAAGGGTCTGCTTCTGAAAGAAAGATTCGACAAAAGGCAACACAGGAATAGGAGTCAGTTTTTAAAAGTCTGACACTATCTCTCGCTCAGCCCAAGGACGTGGAGATGTCATGGGATGATCTTCCCATCTACAACAAAAAAAATACAGTTGTAGAGGTTTCCAGATGCAAATGATAGGTAGACACCAGATAGGTATACCGATCCGAACACCGCTAAAATTACAGTCTGCAAATAAAGGTCCTATAAAAACGCTAATAATATAGCTATGCTACGGTATTAATAGCATATTCGAAGTTAATGAGTTAAACCATTGTAAAACCATGAAATAATCAGCTAATGACAATTGTCTAACAAATCTGATGTCGTCAGAGGTTGCATCAGTCGTTTCGTGACACGAAGTTATTAGCGGAAACGTGCGCGGTTATCTGCCTTTTTGTAATGAAATATTTAAACAGTCTGACAAAGGAAAAAACTAAAGGTATTTGCAAAATAAATCAAATAAAAAATAATAGCTTCGTGCAACGGAATTATTGGTTTTGTCTCCAGTCACAAGCGATGGTCTCAACTCGTCTTACAAACTGTAAGCGATTGAACTGTTTTTTTAGTTAGGCTAATGTTCTCCGAGACACTATGCTAAAGACCAAACACAGAATTGTAGATATTATAAATATCTATGAACTCTACAGTGTCTTAGACAAAAATAAAACCTAAAAATAATAGATCTTAGATTGCTATTGAAAATAAACCAAGATGAAACCTGCATAATTAGCTTGTAGGTATGCACCGATGACTCGCATACTTCCAACGTCTTGATACTAACCTAAGGATATAAAATATTACCTTACACATACAATTTAAATATTAATGCATTCGTGATCTGGTTGAGGTAGAATTGTAATAATTCAATGTCACTAGAGTAAATAACACAATGTCCTTACGACTCTTGTGCTATAATTATATATTGGAAGTTAATAATACCAATATGACATTGGGCTGTTCAGTCGGTTCGTGTATTAAATCATTACCTATTATTTCGCTTTTGGGATATACAGAATACAGATTACATTAACGTTTGTGTGCCTACAATCCGTCACGACAAAAAGAGTAAAAAATGGATCGGTAGATTAAAAATGTACTGCGTTGCATGTTGAGGATAAAGCGGCTTCGCAGTTCCGTATGGATTTTGAGCAGTTATATGAAATTTTAAATTTGGAATTACCGATTACGGATTCAAATTATTTCGGTTTTGTCCTTTATTTTCGGATAATTTCGGTTACGGATATTAGAATTTTAAAATTATTTAAGTAAAATACAAATAGTAAGATTTGCTTTCTATTATTTTCTAGCCTCCGTTATAGTTTGCTTTACCAGGCAAAACAAACAAAAACCTGTTGTACGTAGCCCTGTCATTAGACTCCGCCTCTAACTGAAACTATCCCAAACTTTTATATCGATTACCGTTTCAGATATTTTTTATGTCGGATATCCGTTTTAGTTACGGTTATGGAGCTGAATAACATCCTTGATTTTAAGTATCTCGAAATTAGTGTCTTCTGTCATTCCATTTTGAATGCTTCCTATAGAAGTTTTTTCTCGTAAACCATAAATATATAGTAATCTAAATAATAAATTCTTAATTGGACAACAGGTAATTCGTTTCAAACGGGGCTTCTGAAGATAATTAAGCCTCTTATTTTTAAATGTATCAAACAACAGAACGTGGTTGTTACCGTTTCGTAAGGAATATACTTGTAATTGTTAAGATGTAGCTTAACAATTACAAGTATATAATCGTTATTATAATAAAATTATTATCTTAAAATAGCTGTGCTATGTAGGTAAAGCTGGTGAAATAAACTCCTTTCTTCATCACAACTTTGTAATTAACTAGCGAATGAAAATTTAAATATATATATATATATCGGAGATCTGTATCTCGAACAACTTTATTATAGAAACAAAAGATTACGCCAACTTATTTAATTCGAAAAACTATAATTAAACCCATAATAAATTTCGCAAGATTTTCGTGTAGATTCCTAAAAAAACGCAGACACAACTCGCGAAGTAACGTTGCGTGACGGAACACAGTATTTTATTCGCGAAATAGTCGGCAACAATCTACTACAGATTAACATAATCAATATTATTATAACGCAGCTGTGGGGAACACGTTTTTTTATTCATTGATATTTGGTGGGGAATGATAATGATAGCAACGAGTTTATACCACGTAGGTAACTAGGTATATTACCTATAGCTGCATCGGACTCTACAAAAAAAAAAGAAAGTAACGACAGCCAATTGTGTCTCGTCTCGTCCCGGACGAGTAGGAGTCCTCTCTCGGGAACTGGTTCCAAGTAGGAGATGAGTCGGCAATCTGTCACTACCTACGTAGTAGTTTAATCTCTACTACTACTACCTCATAAATGCGGCTTTGAACAGCGCCGGCACAGTTATTTTATTAGGCAATGTTATTTTTGTTGACTCGAAAAGAGACAGTTACATTAAACAAAATTATATTATACCTATGTTTTTTTATTTGTAGTATTCCTATAAGATCTTGAATTCAAAATACGAACATCTCAGAAATATATGCGATACTACACATATACACCCTGTCTGTAACATAATATACGCACATCCTGAAAGTGTATAGGTATTCATGTTCGGCTATTGAATCGATTTCAGTTATTTTGTAAGCAGGTAATTCTTTTTATCTTTAGAATAAAAAAAACTGCGTGTTTATAGTGCGTAGATACCAATACCGACACGCTAACACAATGTAGTGCGTCGATGTCCTTTTGATATGCCTAACTTACAGCGCTTAAATTATGATTGTTAGATGCTTAAATCTCTAATCGGGGTGTGCCTACATTATGCCAGTTACATATTGTATATGAGAAATAATAGATAATGTATAAATAAGTGCCCAGTACCTATCCCGCCAATCTTATCTTTGAAATCCTCGACTATTGTACGTGGGCCGTAGCGGCCTTCATTCCTTCCACCACCCACCTCTCTCCAGAAGCAGATTAGGCCTCCCAGTTCATTCATGCTAACATGAGCTTTCCTTTTTTGTTGTTATTTATCTTATAATATGTGTAGGCACTGTAGGTATTATGTATGTACCTAACCAACTTATTGTAGGTCAGGTCATTTTCAATTAAGACTAGTCCTGTACCAATCAGACTAATCCCATTTTTAAACTTTAGTCTTTAGTTACAACTGCAAATTTTCTAGTCAGAATGGACGTAACCTATCGTTAGTCTGTCCATCTTCTTCGTGGCTTATCACCACCCTGTCACGCTGTATCAATTCCAATGCTGTGCAGGTTTTTTTAGAATACAATATTCTAAAAAAAAGACAACAGTATATGTATATATCCTTAATTTTTTTTATATCTACAGTAAGCCTTCTAATCCAGTCGATAGCTATAATAGATTCGCTACTGCTTCTCGACATAGGTATCTACCTAAATCGTCAGATTTTACAGCCACCGATTTATAGGGCTGTTGGACCAAATTCTTGTAGATTTAAAGAAACAACAGTCCAAGACTTCGGTGAGTTTAATCCAGATAATAACCAGGATTGACTCAAATCATAGCCGTTGGTAGAGCGAGCGTAGCTTAGTAATTTAGTGTGACTTCCTCTACCGATTTGTCTATCGATATTGTAGACGAAGTTTCTGAAGACATATTATCATGTATCAATGGTTATTTAGATCGGGGTGTAATAAGTTTGTTGTCGTCTATGATTGATTTTCTTTTTAATCAGTTTTTTTATAAGCTGTAATCCATACTGCAATAAATAAATAATAAATATCACTGGAATCTATACTTACATCTATACACAAATCTATACTTAAATCAAATATTAGTGTATATATTTATATCAACAATCATCAAATATTAGTGTATTATCTATATCTACACTAATATTATATCTAAAGATTACTATTTTTGTTTGTAATTCGAATAAAGGTCAAAAACTACTGGACCAATTTTAAAAAATCTTTCACCAGTAGCATACATCCAACTCCGTCTTGTATTTTTTGTTAATAACAATAATATTTTTTCTCCATAATATTGTACAAATTTTGAGCAATGAATTGGAGGTTAAAATAGTACAAATGCATAAGAAACAATAAAAATGTGCAACTGAGCCTGAGCTAGGTGAGCCTGAATTTCAGGATCCAGTTCTCTTCCCAGAAAAGAAATTAACAGAATAGCATTTGCGTGTTACGTTTGATGATATATCTACGTAAACGATATATTTATAAATAAAATACCTGATATTTATAAATAAACAAAATAATACATATTACGTCATAGGGTGTATCGTATACCTACCTGTCTACATACATTATGTGTGGCCAAAGAACCCGTTACTTTATAATCAAACGGTGCAGCTCAATGATGTCTGTGAAACAAACAAAACTAATGTCTTATTTCACGCTCCGCTGACTTTGATTGATTTCTGAGTTTTTGGGAAATTAGTTACAGTTACTTTACCTATTGGTTTAATAGTAGGTACGAAGGTAGGAACTCACCAATTTAAGTTATGTTCTATATAATTTATACCTACGTCTTTAAAATTAATGGCGTTTACTTGCTACGTTTGCCTTGAAAATATTTGCAAGTAGGTAGAAGTAGGTACTTACTACTGCTCTTAAAACATCCAGTAACCCACGTACTTGTGTTCGTTTTTTACGTTCGTGACCAGCATGGCCCAAGGCTACCCTGAAGAAATGCTTTATATTTACTACGAATAGTACCGTACTGTATCGTAGGAAAGTCAAGTGGCTAGTGTAAACTTAAGTATTTAGAATAATTTATCGGCACTTATGATTTTTTACGAAACCCTCAAGTATACGATCGTTGAAAGAAATCTTTCAACGATCGTATACCTACTTCAGATCGTATATTACAAACATCGCGCCAACAAGAGGTTTGGTTGTAATCGGTACAACTAGTTCCGCCATCTAGTGTCGAATAGCAACATTAATATTGACAAACACTTTATTTTATTTTCCTTGGATCTTTGAAGGAACTAATACATGGACAATGGATTTAATACATTATTTAAAGATTAAAAATATTAGAATCATTTTTGCGAATAAACGGCAGTTTGTGCTTATTATTTTGGATACAGTTTACAACCTCTCTAAAAATCTGGTAATATTTTAACCCTTGCAAAATACAGTATCAGTTTATGTTTACGTGGTATACTAAACCGTGGTTAACTCCTCAGGTATGCGACCCGAACAAACCCGACAGCAAGGCCACCGCCCCGCTAGCCATCGGCCTGACGGTGACCCTGGGCCACTTGCTAGCCGTCGACTACACTGGATCAGCCATGAACCCCGCCCGCTCCTTCGGCTCTGCACTCGTCGCTAACGAATGGGCTGACCACTGGGTAAGGAACTTTATGGTATTCATAATATTTTCAGCCAGATAGAAGTACCTAACAGCAACAGTACCTATCGTTAGATTTTTTATTCGTCTAATCAGCATTTTTATAGCAGTTACTGGAACTGTATTGTTGCCAACTCTCGAACGCTTAATAAACCCTTTCAAACTTTTCAACTGAATTATTTTAAAAATGTTTCGATCTAAATATAAATAGTAGGTAGGTAAGTTTAATAAACTGGCAAGCTTAAATTGGTTAGTGAATTTCAAGCAAGCTTAAAGTCCAAAAGACCTTCATTTGTTAGTCGTTTCTTTCTCACCATCAAGTAGGTAAATGACCAACCAGACCCTGTGCTGAAAACTGGCTTAGTTAATGAAACAACTAGATTCGTGCCCTTCAACCCACCTTGTAACTATAGAAGAGATGTAAAACCTCGATTTCTGCAGATATACTGGGCCGGCCCCATCGCTGGAGGCATCGCAGCCGCTCTGCTGTACGTGCACGGTTTCTCTGCGCCGCCCGTCGAGGCCATCACGCCGCCCCGCTACCGCGCCGTCGCCGGAGATGAAAAGGAGGTAAGATGACCGAAAAAATTTCAACAACAAGAGCCAGCTTTAATACCCAATTATTCATTAACTTGATTTCTTCGATTCGAGGGTCTTTATAGTAGGTAAGAGAACTCTGAACCTCTTTCCTGCACTATACAAAATTCAACCAATGTAAAGAAACTGTTTCTGTTGGTGTACCTACTGTAGATACATACCTCTGTCTGAACCTCCGTAGTAAACGGGCGTCTTGTTATGTTCCATTCAAATAATCTTTATGGCTAGTTCAGCTCCTAAAGTAGCCTATAAATGACTGTACAACTAGCCTTATCTTCATCACATCCACATCTAGATGGTTAATCACCATAAAGTTAATTGTATATATTGCTACATTACAAGCGTACTGGACGCCTAGCCCCAACTGCTTGGACAGTAGAACAAAGCGTAAGTAACCGAGCGTGCTCATGATCATCCACATCTCATCAATTTAAGCTAAACCGACCGATCGAAATCACTCACTCACTCCATTGGTCTGATGTGTGATGAACCTTAATGATTTTGTGTGCCTTCTTATTCCCACCTGCCCGCTTCAACAGGGTGGTTTTATATAGGTATGTACGTAGATATGGTATGAAACAGTCGGCTATCAAGATGTCAATTAATATTACTTATTATTGTTTAGCTGAAGAGGTTAGACGGCAAAGGTGACGACATGGCTTGAGAGCGTCCGCGTCGGCTCGTGGCGCCCCGCCCCGCGCCGCCCGCGGGCCCCGCGCCTCTTGCGGGCCCCGCCGTCGCTGTGGGTCCCGCCGCCGCCGTGGGCCCCGCCGCCGCCGGCCTGTCGGTGCCCAGCGACACGGGGCCCCGGCACAGCCTCCACATCATCACCACCTACCTACTCCTTCAAAATAAGCGACAGCTTTAAGTGTCCAAAAGCTGAACATTACTATAGTGACCATTTGACGGACGCCATGGATATCGAACAAATCACGCAATCATAAGAAATCTGATATTTGTAATCTTATTCCGCGGAACTGTCAAATCAAGCAAGTCTCGGGGCCATTCTCATTACTCTACGGAGTACATTGCGGAGTGGACTAGTGCTAGAGACTTCTTAATATTAAGCCCTCACATACGACCAGTTACAGTGCCCATAGACACATGTTTTGTACATTGTAAATACTTAACTTTACAGTCATCATATTTATGCAAACATACAAGCTTATCTCATTTTATGTATTCAATCAATTTTGATATCCGCCCCATATTTTAAAGTTAAGTTTAATTTTTTGAATGTGTTTCAAATTCAATACTTCTAAGTAATTAAACGTTTTATACTATTTGGTACTTGAGATTATATATCTTTTTAAAATTTTACTTAGGTAACAAGGGACTCTTAAAATTTTATAACTATATCAAAAAAATCTCACTCAGAGTGACTCCCTTGCTTAGTGTAGTTTAAATTATAAGTATAAAATTACAAAATATATTTCTTTTACTATAAATCGACTTACATTCACATTTTACTGCAAAAATCTGCTCATATTATCCACCAATGAGCCCATGAGGTAATATGAAAAAAAAAACATCATTTCAACAGAAAACGTTGGTCCGTTTTTTGAGGCCTTCCCTTCCATTCAGGTAGGTGCACTAACCATTGTGTTATGTAAGTCGTTTTATATATAAGCAAATATGAATAGTACCTAAGTAGAACCTAACGAGTTTCAAACCGAAGTGTTCAAAAATATACCAACTCGAGTTATTGAATGAAATTATTTTGTAACTGAATTGTGCGAATGTCAAATTAATAGATAATTATTATAAATATGAATGTAAACGTTTTGTCTTGATAATTTATGATAAAATAAATATGACATTATTTAACTCTAGTGTTTTTTTTTATTTATTATACCATTACCAATGAACGTACTTACAAGCCTGGCTGGCCGAAAACCAGGAATTTTATTTAAACAGAAATAATGTAAGTATATTTATCGTGTCTACGTATTTTGCACAAGATAATGACAAACAAAAATAATGTGCAGATTTTCATAGAAGATACATCCATTAGCACGAAGAATCGCCAAACTTTAGTGGCCGTTGGGTCCGAAAGGTTCTGGAGTTGTACACGGTGCAAGGTGAACCGATGACCTGGTAAAGGTTGCGGGAATCCGATGGATGCGAAACACACAGGATCGGTCATTGTGGCGACACTTGAGGGAAGCCTATGTCCAACAGTGGACGTCTATCGGCTGAAATGATAATGACGACATTATTTTTAACTAACCTAACCTAACGATCGTTAAAAGTTTTACATCATCATCAATTTAGCCGAAAGACGTATACTACTGAGCATAGGTCTCTCCCAAGTGTCACCACAACGATCGGTTGATCGGTTCTGTGGGTCTTGCATCCATCGGATTCATTCACCCTCATCACGTTATCGGTCTACCTTGTGAGGCCTTCCAACGCTGCGTTTTCCGATATGCATATTTACACTAGGAAATCTTACTGAATCATAATATACTTCAATATTCCACATATGGATTCAAAGTCAATAAAAGATTTAATAAATTCATTCCATATTTTATTGGGTGGCTTTAATACAAATACAGTATTTACATTACACATTTTATAAGACATTATTGTTTACAATATATTCAGTTTTTTTTTTTTTAGTAAGGACTTTTTTATAAAGCTAAATTATCATAAAACGAACAGTGCATCTGTTTATCAGTTTTGATAAGTAATATCGGGCAAAATGGGACCTAAGCAAACGACCTTTTTTTACACGTGCAAACGGAAACGCGGTTTACGATTATTCAAGCAAGATGATAACGCTAAAAAGATCCTGCGTTGTGTAAACAATCCACAAGTTTACTCTCCAGTAGGATCCCAGAATGAGTCCTACGAAAAATTTAAATAAACGAAGTTACAATATCAATCGATCGATCGATCAGTCGCCGTCGATCGGCAGTTCGTACTGTATGAAATCAAAGCCTAAGCTACCACACCCGATCTCCATCAATATCATCGATTCAGAAGCGATCGATTAGTGTGGTACCTATAAGTACCGACTTATTTTCACTAAAACATATTTAATCTATACGTAGAAATAAATTTGAAGTGTCTGTATCAAAATCTTTTTTACTAAATGCATATGAAATTATATTCGATACGTATAACAAATACGCAATTAGTAACATTTTTATCCGTCTGTCTGTTTTTCTACCATTAGCCGCATTGGTTCAAAATCGGTCCAGTTGATTAAGAGAATACTCCTAACAAAGCTGGACCGATTTTGACAAGACTTTCGGTGGTAGATAGCTGAGGTTTTGAGTAGTAACTTAGGCTACTTTTGCTTTAAAAATATAATTAAGATTCTGCGCATAAAAAAACTTGTTCTGGGTAACGTAGGTAGGTACGTCTAACCCGGGCGAAGACGCGGGCTAGTTAGTAAAAAAAGAGATACCCTCCAGTAACTGCCCTTTAAGATTAAAAACAAAGACTCCTGAATGAATGAAATAATTTCTAAACCCACAGGTGCTTTAACAACTATTTTACTTCAGAATTAAAGAAATATAAATTGCGATTACTATAAAGCTATAAGCACCACGTTTTAATGCGTAAAAAATAAGTTACAAATTTTTTTCAAAAATTCTAAATGAACCAAACCTAACTGATATTCGACATTTATTTGCTCACGATGCCCCTTCATCTATCAAATTATTTACTTAGTTTCACAAAAACTGGATGGCGTTACGAGATAACGGGGACTAACAGTATACTATTGATATAACGAATATAAATAGAATTATATCTTGACATTCATCACTTGATATTGAAATAGCATTAGGTATAAGTTACATAAAGCTCGAAATTACCGCGCCAGCAACGACTATACCATTATCAGGATAGGATTATGCGGGTAAAAAGGTGACCAGACAGTTGCAAACTAGCGTTCCAACCAAGGTCACCTTGGTGTATGTGTTTGGTTTGTGTTGCGGCTACATGGATGTGTAAACCACGCGCCAACACGTTCGGTGGCTGGGTAAACGCGCCTCGCAACCAAGAGCGTTGAAAGTCACTACAAGGGACTACAACTGCTGTCTACACAGATTGAAACTAGCAAGGTCACCTTAGTTGGGACATTGGTTTGCAACCACAGAACAGAAAATATAGGTAGAAGTGCCCCTAACGTGGCTAAGCACGGGAACCAGTGTCGCCAAACTCACACATTTGCGTATCAAATTGTACATTACACACATAAAAAACAGTAATATGATTGGCTACGAAGCTACGAATTACAAACTTAACTTTTACAAATCATATTCTTATTGCTTTCATAAATTAGGTCTTATTACAACGTAAGAAAGTTGTTATTATTTGACATGACACGAACAATAAAGAAGTTTTAACCAATTTACAACGAGTTCGGCTACTCAACGCTAGATGGCGCTGTAACCAATTTATTCTATTCAGAACGCTAGTGCCTTTGAAATAGATGCCATATTCACCTGCACTAGTATATAATATGTAATAGGCGAATTTCGCCTACTGTTGACACAGGCGCCATATTTAAGAGGCACTTCCTCTAGTTTTCTTTATTCCGTGTTTGCAACCATCTGGTCGCCCCCTTAACAGCTCAGCAGGGGCCCAGCTGGGTCAAAGCTTACTGGGGCCAGGGTCTAGTTACGAAAGGAAGGCTCGGCTCCGATATGAAAGGCAAGAAGGAACGGGGTGAGTTTTTTAGTCAGTAAGTCTGACACTATCTCCCACTCCGCCCAATTGGACAATTTTTACACACCAAAATAAAAAGAACCCTTAACAGCTGTCGGATTCATACAATGTAGCTACCTATCCTTTTCTCTCATCTAAAAGATGCATATTTTCGTCCTGCAAACATCCTACCCATGCTATGCAAAAAAGACCTTAGAGCCGCTATTACCAACTTAAATATTCAAGAGTGCGCAAGTTTTTGCTAACATGATTGTAGACAAAATTAAGTAGTTGAGTCATTCTGTTTTGTTCTTTGTTTCAAAATATCCATAAATATAAATTTATTTAAATCCGTTCAAAATTAAGTAAGTTTGTACTTTCAAATCATGTGGAAGAGGAAACTGTCAAGCAACAGAAAAAAGATGCAAAAATTCATTGTGACGTCACCGCTATTAAGTTACGCACGTACAAAAGAGATAGCGTGATCTTTCGACGAATCTTTCGTTTCAACCATTTCGCTGTTTTCAGAAAAAAAATCTTTTTTAGTGTTATTTAGTGTATTTTTTTTTACAAAATTACCTCTAGTGTTTATTGTATGCCCATTCCTATGACCAATGGTGACACCATTGACATTCACTGACTTCACGGAAAGTTTTAATATTGCCGTCTCTACATGCGGCCGCAGCTGTGATGAAGGACATACCGAGGGTCACCGGTCATCAATACAGCCGCTATAGAATGCGCATAACCTCAAGTATTTACGTATAATCCTGTAACTCGATAGCTGAAGATCACTAACACTAGTAGCACGAGGCACCCGCGGTTTGTCTCTCGCATTGCACCGCAATTTGTCATCACCACACAGTATGTAGGACACGTCATGTTCAAGGTGCTACATTTACAAGGTACCCTTAACGCATTCCAATACCTTAATCCTAGCACTGCACTTGGCGTATTTGTACTCATACGTTATACTGCCAATGCAAAATGGATCTTTTATCCATAACAAAGGTTATATTTTGTATTGGTCAAACAATACATATCTATGAATTAAATATGCCAAGTGCCAGCATAAAGATAAAGAAAAACGAAGTCTACGAGAGCAACGTATACTACGCATGATATCTAGACTCTTGAATTTACTTGAATACAAAAGACTTGGAAACAGTAGAAGAAGTACGCAACGCTGGCACACGTGTCCCACGCCACATCAGATCTATCGATCTAGATCACTATGGGAAGGTGCACCAACGTTGCATAGCGTACGTTGCATCGCGTATGTTGCATCGCGTACGTTGCATCGCGTACGTTGCATCGCGTACGTTGCATAGCGTACGTTGCATCGCGTACGTTGCATAGCGTACGTGGCGTACGTGGGCTCAGTTTCTCTTTACCTTTAGTTACTTGTGTCAGAGACCTATGTAACAGCGCGCACGTTATCAATAAATACAACCGCATACTAAACCTAGTTAATATTACAATGGTACTGTTTCCTTCGATGTAAAAATATCATGATATTGAAGACTTATAACAATCTACTAGCTAAATGTTTAAAAATTATAAATGCGAAATACTCTCAAAAATAACTATGGTTACTTGATTTAATTACAAAATTAAAAAAATAATTGATTTCAATTAATATAAATTCACAATAATTCTTATTGGATAAATAAAATATCAATTTTAAACCAATTGGTGTGAGTCAGTCTTGTAAATACAGATGTTGCTCTTAAAAATATAGTATTAAAAGATAATGCTTAGAATAAATGACGACTTAAAGAAAGCACAAAGTTTCAATTAATTATACGAAATATTTGGCATATATTACTGACTTTTATTTATTTTGCTCGAAGTTGGCGACAGTTTGTACGGATATTACATTTTTTTTCACGTCTTGGCGTAGTATTTTTTTTATAATTAACCAATATTTTCAGAATGATTCTCTAGATTCAAAGTACTGCTATTCAGCTGCCTTTTAATAACAATGGAATATATTCACTTTATTTAGATATTATGTACAATAATGTGTACTTGAATCTTATTGTCATTATGCAAAGTAATTATTTTGATAATTTGAATGTACAATCTGTTATTTATCGTTTTACTACATCATTTATACATAATATTTACAACATTAGCAGTTAGTCTTACAGTAATTATATATTTTAAATTTGATTCTCGCACCATATATTACAACTATTTTATCATTAATCAATTCCATTAACAAAAGATGTTTTTCTAAAAAAATTAAAAATCATTATCAAAAAAAAAAAAACTATTCCGAGACTCTTACGTGAACTTGTTCTAATTTTCTTTTAAAAACTACACTAAAATACAATACTTTAAAATATAATATTTTCAAGAATTCTACTCTTAGATTTTTCATTGATCAAAAAGTTAGTGAAAAATTAAATTAGCCATAAGTTCGCGTCCAAAAATAAATGCTTCACTTGGTGGCGGACTCGTTTAAATAAATATATATTGTTCCATGTTTCATAATCTTTAAAATAAAATAAAAAAAAACCGGAAATAGCTTGCACTAAGAGCTATTAGGTAATCAAGCCGACTAGTCAAAGTGCTATACTTGAGATAAAATCCTTTTTCTATTAGACTTTCGATCTATCATTCGCTACTAAAAATAATAAATAATTTACTATAATACAGTCCAGCAATGGTTTAAAACAAAGTAAACTAAAACCTGTGACTATATAAACTTGAAACATTTTTGCTTGTCGTGTGGTATCCGCGTCTTGAACAACACGGAGTCAGCTCGGTACTGCGTTGTCAAAAGCGGCGTGTAGCCCATAACCTGGGAGAGGAATTTATCTTATTAGTAACTGAAATATCCCTGTTACATTGGAAAAAAACGAAGATTTGACCATATTTGATTTGATTTTAGATTGTTTGCGTACAATAAAAAATAAAGAAGATTGCTGAGAAACGTTATGATGTGATAAACCATAATGTGAACACGGTTTTCTAATTTGCTATGATCTATTTGAGCAAGGGGCGTGGCTAAGCTGAGTGACAATGATGAGTCACTATTTTCTTAACGCGAATACACTTTTTTTTTTTTTTTTTTTATTCCACAACTATCCCACAACGCCGTCTAGTCCCAAGCTAAGCAGAGCTTGTGTTATGGGTACTAGACAACTGATGTACATACTTATATATTTCTAAATACATACATATTATAGATAAATATATAAATATAAGATAACTTTAATATCATACAGGTGAAAGTTTGTATGTATGCATAAGAGTGTGTATGTTTGTTATTCTTATTCCTTTCCAGGAATTAAACCTGTTGATTTTGGTACAAAAAAGACACTGCACTTATTACACTAACTGCTAGTGATAATTTTATCTTCATCAAAATAAGAAAATTGTGTGCGGTTTTTCTTACCTGTGAGAAGAACTGAATACATTTATGTCTTTCATGGAAATGTGTTTCGTCTGCCGACAGAGTCACTGGACATCCGGGACACCGGAACGTCCATCGCGACGTCACCTAAAACAAATGACTATCTTAAAATGTGCGCCAACATTCCGTTATTAGAAAATAATATTACTTTGTCTACTTTAGAGGTGTGATGTGATATTACCGATCTTTAAACAATGGATCATACTAGTTTAGAGTTCTAGATGGTATAAAGATGGCTTTCACACCACACCTCCATTAAGAATCTCGTTAATCTGCTGAAGTCTAATAAAGAAAAGTATAGAGTTATACGAAAGTTTTCAGTTTTTGTACTTTCCAGATGCTTAATTGGGTACTTTCCAGATACTTTTTGCTGAAAATCATATGAAAGAAAACAAAATAGAAGTTTTAAGACTTATGCAAAACATACTTATACGTGCGACACACGCGACGTATACAACACACACGAAAAGTACGACACATGCAAGTAACGCGTCACGCGCGAGAACTCCAACACGTTCGGTGCGACCGAAGCGTCACGAGCGACAAAAGCAACACTTGCGACAAGTGCAACTTGCGCAACAAGAGCAAGCGATACAAGGGAGTCGGCAAAGTGCGCTAATTTGTATGTGTGACGTAGTGAAGTATACCAAGTGTACTCACCTTTACCGGAGGCTTCCTAGTGATGTGCGACACGAGGAAGTTCATAGCGATGTCCTCGCAGTTCATGTACTCATCCACGTAGTCGCGTATGGCGGCCGGTAGAGTGCGCCAGTAGGCCCATAGGTAGTAACGGTGGACGAACGCTGCGCCCGTTAGGACCATACTTAGCTCGCAGCTGTATGACAAACATAACAAATTAGTATAGTGAAAGTCGCTCGAGCCCAGTTCTATCAGTGTGCCTGAAAGTTTTTACCTCGAATTACATTATCATTCAGATATCTGCCCCCCTAGCCAAGTTAGAACCGTTTCGCTTGCGTCGAACGCTTCGAGTGGACCTTGCCGCCAATTCTTTTGTTCTGACCACGTAACTGAGCGTCATTCCCGTACATTTGAAGCATTCTACTAGCGTTAACTATTGCAGATTAGCAACTTGGCCAGGGGTACTGAAGTCGAAGAAGATATTTGATGTAGACTAAAATCTATTGATTAAGGGCCCCATGCCCTGACTACCTCGCGCAATTTCTGTGTTCACGGATGTATGGAAGAAGATCTTGTGTCTATCTAGAGTATTGTGAGAAAGTGTATGACTGCGGTGTAAGTTATATTTCATTAATATTTTGTTCATATTTTATGTAAAAAAACATGTTAATAAATAAAAATCCAAATAGATGCAATTTGCATGAAACGTTTTGGAGAGATGCATCACATTCTCGATTTGAAAGTGAAGAGTTTCTCCTACCGCGTCGTATGCGAATGCTACCTGAAAGATGGGACAAAGTAGTGACTAGTGATGGACATTAAATATCATAATGGGTACCCTTCTTTAGTACTGATTGACTATTGTTTTATAAAAAATGGTGGAAGTTATTAACGTTAATTTTAATTCGTGTAACAGTGTGGACGAAATACACCTCTGTCACACATTATTATA
The DNA here is from genome assembly GCA_949319445.1 of Mythimna lalbum. Taxonomy (NCBI): domain Eukaryota; kingdom Metazoa; phylum Arthropoda; class Insecta; order Lepidoptera; family Noctuidae; genus Mythimna; species Mythimna lalbum. Next base: position 12,820,926 of record OX439346.1, on the reverse strand, counting down.
CTGATCGATTATCGCTAAACAAGAACACCCAAAATGTGAACTTACCTATAGTTAGAGTTATAGAGGAACCCGTTGTTAAAGTTGAGGTCCCAGGCATGGTACCGGCCGGGGAAACCAACGATTCGGTCGCGGTGCTCTCGCCACACTCTATAAACAAACATACAAATATCGTTACAACACCATCTGTTTTACTTTTCAAATTATTTAGTCCCAGTATGTCACGTTAATTGTAGTATCAATAGAGCCCAAAGTGCATGTTATGTGAATCGGGTTTTTTTTAGGTGGGAAATCTTCTAATGACATATCCCGCCTTTAGGCGGAGCAGGAGGGCGTGTCTGACTTATAGTGACTAAAACCCACTCCTGTTCCTTCTTTGACTTCGTTCCAGGGTCCCGAGGTTCACTTTCACACTGTATTTTGCTACACCTACCAATAACTGTATGGCGTGACGCAAGCGCATCAAGCACCCCGCCGTCCGATCTCCACTCTTCTCCTCTATTGTACTATCGCTTGCTTCGCATAGACTTCGTAATATTTAGAACATAAAATTTAAATATTTTTGTATGAAAATCTGATGAACTAAATTATAATATTTTTAAAAGTTGTAAAACAAAACTTGTTGTTTATGATGTTACGAACATAGTCCTAATAGGTTTTTTATTTTTTATTATTATTGATAGGCTTGCGTTAGACCACCATTTCACCTGATGGCAAGCGACGGTCGACGATGGAACACGCTTGCCTAGAAGTAACGTATTCACTCTTGACTTAAAGACCCCTAAGTTGTAGCTAACAGGTTTCCAGAGTTTTACAAATAACTCACTCATATAGTATAATACGTTATTAACTGACCTGAAAGCGAACACAATCTCGTCGTGCCGGAGGTGCGCGTCGTCATCAACGCACAGCACGGCTTCGGTGTCGATCAGGTGGTACGGCAGGAAGCGGTTGTTGAGAGAGTTGCGGGGCGCGCGGACCACGGCCACCGGGGCCCCGCTCTCCGGCCAGGAGGCCACGGCCCCAGGGGACGAGGGGCCGTTCCATACTACGATTACCTACGTTCAGGAAATTGATTAGTTTGGCATGATTTATTTATTTCTTTTCGTCAGAATAGACAGCTAGGTTATATCATCATTATTTCAGCCGACAGACGTCCACTGTTGGACATAGGCCTCCCCCAAGTGTCGCCACAATGATCGATCCTGTGCATCCCGCATCCATCGGATTCCCGCAACCTTCTGAGGTTTAATATTATAGTTCTAAATGTATCAGTTATGTATAGTGTACTAACCTTGTTCAAATACGGCAGGCCTCTCAGCCTGGCTAGCGCGGCCGCTAGCACGGTCTCCCTCTCGTACGTGAGGATGACGACAGTGAACTGTTCCCTGGGCCGGTCTCCCCCCAGCGCCTCGCTGAACTCGCGGCCCGAGCCGCCCGCGCCCGCGCCCACGGGCCGCATGCCCGCCGCCGAGCCCACGAACCGCGCCTCCGACGTCACCGTCGGGTCCCACGGCAGCTGCGGGTACAACGCGAACGGCTCCCCCCACTCGTTCCATAACTCATACCCATGGAGCAACGCCACAGAATAATTGCGACGGTATGCAGGACTGGCGTAAGGCGCTTCGAGAGGGCCGAGGGTTTCCTCGGGCTCAGCATCAACAGCAGGAGGTTCCACTCGCGGCGGGTAGAATGAATCATTAAAGGCAGGCATTCCAGCGGTGGGTGTTACAGGTTGCGCAGGGATGTGTAGCCTTGTGCGCAGCGTGGCGAGTAGCGAGTCGACGCTGGCCTGCACGGAGCTGAGGTAGCGCTCCCACAGCAGGCGCGCCTGGCGCCGCATGGCCAGCACGTCGGCGTCGCCCAGCGCGCGCAGCAGGAAGTGCAGCTCCGACACGCGCGCGCGCGGGAGGGACAGCGCGGCCCGCCGCCAGTCCAACACCTCATCATACGGCAACCTGATTCGATCTCCGCCCAGCAACACTGGTATCGCACCAGATCTCAACGCTTCATACAACCGCGCTTGTAATAATGCCGTAGTCACATAAGTCCTATCAGCCGGCGCAAGTATTAGCGCAAACGTCGAATCCCTTAACACAGCGCGCCGAGAGCGGTCCGTTCCACACAGCGCCCAGTCCCCGATGGGCAGCACCGCCCGCCTCTCCACCGGAGGGTCACATTCGAACTGTAGGTGGAACAAATCCGAGGCTGGAGCAGATCTCACCATCTTCTGCAATGCCTCGATCAGAAATTTATCTTGATCCTTGTCTATTCCTCTCGGTGGCGGTTGTGAGCCCTGAAAACTAAATGTAGCTCATGAATTCATACCTAGGAATTTATAGCATATTTTATATAAATAGTAAACTTAATATTTATTTATTTTATTTTATTTTATATGTTTTTGGTTGGATAACATTAAGAAGTTTTCCAATGGTAGTGCCTGATGGACGGTTGGCCGGTTCCGGTGAATTACCGGACGGCCGGACGGCGAGCTATTCATTGCTCGACATCCGCAAGCCCGCGTCTACCGTGGCTGGTAATCGTGGTCAGAACGTCGTCGGCTGGGGGCGTGTGGACGTTCCTTCCCTCACACATGCAATCTCCTCCTTCTTCAGCATTACTGCTTCGCAGGATGTGACCGCCATTCCTCCTCACTCTGGACCATAGCCCGAACCAGGGCTCGGCGCGTGAGATCGCGACCGCCGATTACCTCCACGAGGACCCGGCGTTGCTCTGCCCAAGCAGCACACCTCCATCGTGTCCTCCGGGCGGTCAACTCAATAGTGACCCCCGGGCGTTTCTACCGCCTAAAACCGATGCAGGGACCTCCCGAATCGGTCTTGCCCCTGTTAAATCTCTCTTAGCCTGGTCATTCACTCTAGACAAGTTGCAGCAAAAATCTACTGACACAGACCTAGGATTCATTGGGGTGCGCAAGCCCCACCACGACATCAACGAAGAGATACGACGGTGAAGTTATTATTATTAAAGACCGGTCCATAAACAACACAGCTGAAATATGGTTGTACTATAACTTGGTACATTTCTGCCTAAAACTCCAGTTGAAACAGGTGTGTTGTTTTTTATTTAAATGTGTAATTTATTTACCTTAGCAAGTATTTTCGTCTCGCAGGCGCTATAGGTGCGCAATCGGCCCACACGTCTCCACCAGGGGGGCCGAGCGCGGGCGGCGTGATGACGTCAAACCCTGGCCGAAACTGTTCGTGTGTGAACGTGGACTGTGCTACCATGGCTCGGCCTATCGACGCGCCTCTGAAAGCGTCGCCCGAGCCCACGGCAAGTTCACGACGTGCCATGTTCAGTAACACGTGGTTGCGGCCGTCACCGCCCCAGTATGGCAAACTTTTTATAGCAGTCTCGTTTAATAATAGCTTATATGTATCTATTGTTGGTCTGAAAAAAACAAGGAAAACTAAGTATTCATTTGTACTTCATTCCAAAACAACGTAAATATGTTAAATTCACTACTTACGCGGGAGTCTTCTCAAAAGGGAAAGCTTCACCTACAATAACAAGATAAACGCACGCTTCATTTGGATCGCGTGTTATGTGAGTATTGTAGCCCAGCGTCTGCTTCAGAGTTGTCTTCAGGAAGCCGTCAACTTCAGCACCGGCCAAGGGCGCAAACACGTCGGGATCATACAAGTAGACGGGAAAGCCGGATGTCAAAGAACAACGAGAGTGATCGAAGCAGGAGAACATGCGGCAATGCACTTCAGATGAAGCGGCTATGGGGGGTAGGATGGGAGGTGGTCGTGAGGGTAGTATTTGCAGAGGAGGCGCTAGTTCGGGCGAGTCTCGTCTGATGGCCTCAAGCTGCGCGATGCGCGCCTGGTCGGCGGAGACGCGCAGGCGCTGCAGCTCTGCGGCGGCGCGCGCATGCTCCGCCTTGGCGCTATCGGCTTTGGCGCTGGCGGCCGTCGCCTCACGCTGCAGCCGTCCACGCTTTGCTTCCAGTTCCCGTAGTTCAGTAGACACTGAAGCCTGAAAATAAAAAAAAAATACATTTGGTATACTTCTAAAATGAATACATTTGGTATACTTTCACCGTTTGGCAATGGAATGCAGTATTCTGGTTGTCAAAAGAGCCGATAGAATAAAATTTGCCACGTTATGCTCAACAACGGAAATCTTATCGCCGCATCACGGGCTATATGCGATTGCTACAAATGCCGCCACAAGAAACTGTGGCAGCGTTTTGTATCAACGGCGTTTAGTTGCAGATTTGCGGTTCACAAGAAGCGAGCAGTGCCGATTTGTAGCGTAGACCCGTTGGCCGCCACAAGCCACCGGTGTCAGCCGTGTGCAGCGAGTCAATATAAAATGTATAAAAACTACTGCTACTATATGGCGGTGTTTTGCGGTTGTGGACCGTAAACCGCGTGCAGCGACCCACAGACGTAGGAAAAAACGGGTTTGGGCGGGTCACGTAAACCGCATACACATTGACCGCTAGACAAAAGCTTCCACAAAGTGACTGAGTATTATGTACAAATAAAGTAGTAAGTGATAAATAATCATCATCATCATATTAGCCGAAAGACGTTCACTGTTAGACATAGGCCTATTATCATCATTATTTGATAAACATGCAATGATTATGCAGTAATAAAGTAGTAAGTAGAAAAAACCAGAAAGGGCAGGAAGATGATGAAGAATATCTATATCTTCTATATTATAAAAATGAGCCCCGTTTTCCGTTGTCACGACATGGCATGAAAACGGCTTGACCGATTTGGCTGTTTTTTTTTTTTGTTGTGATTGTTATTGTGAGGATAAGGTTCTTATGGAAAAAAAATAAAATTAGGGTAGTGTAGGGTAGAGTAGTAGAGTAGTAGGGTAGAGTAGGGTAGAGTAGGGTAGAGTAGGGTAGAGTAGGGTACAGTAGTGTAGATAAAGATAAAGATATAGATAAAGATAAAGATACTTTTATTTTGCAAATATGGGTAGCAGTAAAGATGACAGAAAAATATAGGTAACAAGTTCAGCCATATTTTACCCTGTAGGCATGCAAAAGACATAAAATTTAACACACCACCACCAAATACAATTTTAAAATAATACACAATGCAGTATTAACAAGTAAACAATAACAAAGAAAATATTAAAATTAACTTAAAACACTACTATTAATTTTTTAAACCATTATATTCTATACTTAAAAAATCTTTCTCATTCAGGTACTCACTTAAGTTATAATATGCTTACACCACTAAAAAGGTTCGAAGTTTTTTTTTAAATAATGATAATGGAAGCTCTTTCCAACTCTTAGGCATCTTATTATAAATGACTGGAGCCATGCAGTAGACACTTTTGCGCATACGTGCTGTCTTAGCTGGCTCCTGACATAGCAGGCTATTATCACGTCTATTGCGGGGAAATACATCAGCTATGCATATGTAGAGTAGGGTATAGTAGGGTGGAGTAGGGAAGAGCGGGAGCGAAGCTGCGCGGGCAAAAGCTAGTAGTAAATAATAAAAAAAAGGGAACAAATAAAGTAGTAAGCCATAAATAGGTGATGATTATGCACTAATGAAGTAGTAAGTGATAAAAAAACTGGGCAAGTGCGAGTCGGACTCACGCACTGAGGGTTCATATAATTTTTTATTTTTTTTGTGACATAGGTAACAACAAATTTACTATTTTAAGATTTATTCCAATACCTGTGCTATAAGATCTTGCTTTGTTCCAAATTTCAGGATTCTGTGGCAATGGTAAGTACCATAATTATGAATTTCGATCTTTGAGAGTATCAAAATATACATTTTTTTGCGACATAGACGGCCGTATATTTTTTTTATTCGTTAACTTACAAGTTTTATTTTTTCACAGCTTGAAAGGACTGCAGACCAGAGTATATGGTTTTAATTTCATATTCGATATCTTCCACGCGTTCTCGAGATAAAGGGTCTTAAAAGACAAGACGGCTAGACAGACAAACGACAATGATCTTATAAGAGTTCCGTTTTTTCTTTTTGAGGTATGGAACTCTAAAAACGATTCTGCACTGAATAAGTAGTAAGTAACCAATGATAATGGTGCATTAATAAATTAGTAAGTGAGAAATCACTATAATAATAATCTTTTTATTTCGGAATAAACTTCCATAATAAATTTGTTAGTATCATAATAACTTACAAAACTATGTTAGTAAACAAAAACAAATACAAAAAAAAAACAAAAAACATAGATGTTAGTAACACAAAAACTTAACAACTATATTAGTAGACACTATGCAGTCTTTTCATAATTACCTTTATTCTTAGCATTTCTTCAATCCTCAGTTTTAAATCAGCTGCATTCATTGTTGAGATGTCACCCAGTGCCTCCAAAGTGTGACGCATTGGATTACTTGCCAATGTACCTGTTTCATCGTACTGTAAAACATAAATATCTATAATTATCTACCAACATATAAAACCTATAGACCTCAAGTAGGTTGCCACACCAATTATTATTTCTATATTTCTTATAAAAGTAATTTTTGTACTATCTCTTGCCTCTATTATATGTACCACTTTCTTAATAATATACCAAATTGTATTACCACCTCTGTCGGGCTGAAATAAAAAACCTACATACTGTTTACACCATTTGAATTGTTTTTGATGAACCTACCATCATCTTCCTGCCCTTGTCCCGTTTTATTTGGGGTCGGCGCAACACGTTTTTTTGTTCCATTCTGTCCTGTCACTCTTCACGCTATCACTAACTCCTGATGAACCTACCATTCAATATATTAATTGGAAAACAAATATTATTGATTTTAGATACCCAGAAGATCATGATTTTGATAATCAAGAGAGTTGACCACAGCATTTTACTAAGTTAAAACTATGAAGGATATTTTATAATTATGTTATGCTAACATTGAGTATAATAATAACATCTTATATATTCATGTAAAAATAATATTAAGAAATAAGAAGACAAAAAAGCAGTTTTAAGTAGGTCCAGTTATTTAAAACAATATCTTGGTGTGTATGTAGATTGATAAAATTAGTAATTATTTAATTAAGTTTAATATAAGTTTTTATTTTTTAATGCTTTTGTGTAATATTTACATCTGTCTCATCTCCAATAAAACATAATGATCTTGGTAGGGCTAATCAGAAAGCACTCCCTCATACTTCAGCATATTGGCAGAATTGTTAGATAAGCAAATGACTTTGTCTGCTTTATCTTTATCTTAATCGGAATAGTGGAACTTATCTTTGTTTATTTACTTTTTTAACATCACATTTATCATTGACTAAGGTGTCCCCGAAGCTATGTCAAAAAATTACCTAACGATACTGGAAACTGAACCAAAATACTAAATATAGTTCTAGTATTAAAGTATTTTATTTTCGTAGTAGTACAATACTGTCTAAACTTCATAAATTGAATGCAACCATTCAAACATAACAAACATGACCTATTGCAAGGTCCTTGTATAAGTTTTTTAAAAGTAAATTAACTTTACTTACCTTGGACAAATAATAATGTGTGAATAGAGGCACAACAAATAGTATTATCGACACCAAAAATATAACACGGGATAGTTTTAGATGCCCTAACCACAAGCAAAACCGTTCGTAGAAATACATTTTTCATGAATTTCGAATGGAAAATGTTATTTTCGAATTTATACCATTTTGCTATACAAATTTACAGCTTATATATTATTTTTAATAACTATCTCTTACTCATATTATAAAAAATAAATATTTTATTAATAAATAAATCTATGTCCAATCCAATTTTCTATTGTCAAAATTTTGACAACTATTAAATTTGACAGCTTTTTTGACAACGTCAAGCAAAGCATCAGTCCATTTTTAATTTTTTTTTAAATTCTTCTGGCTTGGATACTACATCTTTTAAGCATATTTTCTTACTCTGTAGAATACGGATGTAATTAATTCTAATGTTTTTGCCATATTTGGCAGCAAGAGTTGAGTCAGCTTTCCTTTATAGCCGTGTCTTAGTGAAAGGAAAAGCCGTGCCGTAACTAGAGCGGTGTCAGTCGAGCTCAGGCTTTGGGTCACTGACCACTACTATTTATCACATAGGGTGCAGCCCTAGAAGGGCGTAGAAATTATCAAACCAAGACTTAGTTTTGAATTATGCTTGTTAGTAGTTTACTAGGGCTTTACCTGCAGGTCTTAGGGAGCGCTGAGCGCCGCTCGAGATAGTGACATCATGACATGACTAGAAAGTAATGGATTTTTATTTGTGTAACCCAGCTAGATACTGTACTCAACCTGCGGCTCGCGGGCCGCTGTGGCCTTTCAAGCATTTCTAAATAGCCCTGGAACCTAACATAATTTTGGTGTTAAAACTTTTTTTATTCAGTGTTTGGGGAGCAATTTTTTGTACAAAGGAAAAAGGTTGAATACCTACCCCTGTTCTAGCGGCTGGAAAGACGTCACGGCGTTCTTACCTTCCGCATGACACGGGTCCTCACCGTACATGCTAAGTTCGGGAGGTTCCTGCACCGGATTCGTACGGAAGAAACGCCAGGATGTCATCATTGTGTGGACCACCCGGAGGACACGGTGGAGCGTACGTTGCACTGTTCCACGCGCGCGTAAAAAGAATTCAGCAAAATCGTAGAACAGCAGGGTCGAAGTCTACTGGGAGCGTGGGTTGTCCGAAAAAGAACCCCTGGGCAAGGCTCGGAACCGGTTTAAAAAATACCGGTTAACACCGGTTTATTTCGGTTTTCCTCCGAACTTTTCTTAAGAACGTGAACGTTTTAAGAACTTTATTTTAACCTAAATTAACCGGTTTATTCGGCGAACGGCATGTCGGTAAACGCGTTGCAACTTGTATGGATGCCGCGCATAGCGGCGCGGTATGAGATGTATATTTTTTTCATGTTTTTGCAGCGTAGCTTATTGATGCACTGACATAAACGTCCGACCCAAAACAAAACAATTCTTACTACTGAATAAAATCTGAACTGCGCGCGTTGTTTCTTTATTGTGCGTCCGTATTAACCGGTTTTTAATGCTCTAAACCGTTTAATCCGAAAAATCCTTTATATAAATACTCTTCCAAATATCGGTTTAAAATAACCGGTATATGCGAACGAAACCTAATATAAAAGGTTTTGCGTCAAGTACATAATAACGGTTTGAAAATTTAACCGGTATCTGAGCCTTGCCCCTGGGTCCTAGGACGCCAGGCAAAGAAAGAACAAAGGTAGGTGTGGGTTTAAGTTTTATTTAGTCAGTAATAGTCTAACACGCCTTTTCAATCCATCATAGAGTAGGAAAACTCATTGGACGATTTCCCATCTAAAAAAGGTGATAATTTGACTGCTGAGTGCAGCTCGATATAGTCTGACCTTTGTAGGTAATTGGATCACTTTACTTGGGTAAAAGGCTAGCAATTTAAAAACGCTTATACCTAATTATGTTTTTTATTATATTAACTAAAAAATACAGTACACGACTGACTACTTAATACTTACAAGTACGTTGTTCTAACAATAATATTTATTGCTTTTGCTTAAATATTAAAAACTTAAACAATAAAACTAAATCTTCTAACCTAATGCCGTATCCAACTCCTAACCAAATCGAATGTCTTGCGATTCGTAAAAGTATTTTTTTTTTGCGAACCCGAACGCGTTGTTGCACAAACCTGAATATGAATACGCCATGTACGAATTCGCGCGACCTATCGTTTTGGTTAGGACATGGAAACACGAATTTATAACCGGACTATAACATAGTGGCACCAACGTGGCCGCGTTGCCAAAAGTGAATGGTTACCAATCAATCGGTGACAAAATGAGATACCCACACTAACATTTTTTTTTCTGGCAGCACGACTGGTTTTGTCACCTCTGATTTTTTAGCGAGTTATAGCACAAAATAGATAGGTACAGAAGTCAATCTCATGTATATAGTCGACTTCGCATTGATTTGAAATTGAGCCAAGATATCGTATCCGTAAGCGGTGTCCGGGTGCGTTGCTCGCGCGCGCTTTGTACGTAGATTGACGTATGCATGTCTGTACCTAGCTATTTTGTGGGTATTGGTCGTAAAGTAGTAGTACAACAGACAGCAAAAGGCCTCTTGTACTTGTCTTGTAACATTAAAATATTTTTATATATTTTATCTCAATATTTTGTAAAAACACTAGTAGATAACAAGTAATAAATAATTTATCAACTTAAATGTTGGGTGAAAGGCGAGGTTGTTGAGTTAGACGCATATTTAGTAACCAAGTAAGTACATATACAAGTACTAGAAGGTTCCTACTGGAAGTATTATCATATTACTTACATATCTAAGTACTTATACCTACGTAACGAGAAAATATCTTTAGCTGCCTTAGCTGTTTACTTTCGATGCTTTATCTGATTAAAATATCATATATATTTATTTACATATTGCTATTAACGAGGTAGCTACCGCCTGCGGCTGCACCCCCAAAATTACTTCAGACCTTTAGGAGACTATTTTTATAAAGCACCTCTGTATTATTGTAAATCAAATAATATAATTATTTAAGTCAGTTAGGCTTAACTGACTTAAATAAAACTCAAAAATGGCTTGAGAGGCTTCCCATTCCTATGCCATTTTTGAGTTTTAGCATGACTAACGATCAGCTATTTTTATATACAATAATAGATCTTTTACTGGGCATGACAAAAAGGTCAAGGAAATGGTATACACTATATTTCGTGACATCAACTATAGTGCTTAAGTAAAGCACTACAGTTAGAATTAGGTGGATTTTGAGGCAATAATTTGACTAAGTTCAATGAAGTGGAATGCGAACATTTCACTTTATTGAACTTAGTATAATTTGACTAATGTTAATTTTAGCAAATACTATTTCTTTAACTTAATCATGCTGCCATACACTATAAAACAAAGTAAAACTAAAAAAAAAATGAGTAAAAATGCGAGCGCTATCTAGCGATTATGGCCACGCTCGACCCCGTAGTTTTCACTTTAGTGGAGTTTATGGTATAAATACAGTTCTTGTTCAGTTATTTTATCAAAATCTTAATATAACTTAACTAAACTATGAGGCTTAGTATAATAAAGTATGTCATCGAAAAATTACAGTACACTCAACTTACAGTATACTCCGTATGGTTGTAATAAATCTTTATTAGATTATAATTTCTCGATATAACTATTATGAAAAACTCCGTTTTGTTTACAATAAATCACATCCTAATTCATTATTTTTCAATAGTTTCTCGCGATATTTTACAACCTTACGGTGTTCGCAATTTTCCGGTGACTTGATTTTCTTTCTTCAAGAAACCCTGTGCTTGTAGGTACTTATTTTTTTTCAACCACTGGCGTATATGGACGTACGGTAATAATCGTATTCAATGGAAAAACCAATAGTTTTAAAATTACATAATGCTAATTTTTTCTTGATTACACTCTTTTTCGATTTTACTTACAAGAACTATATCAAACTCGAACTGTAATTTCTTATCACAATGGTGTTTCAGCAAATGATTAAATAACTCCCCAGGAGTAAACAATAAGTCGCATTTAATACAACTTTGCTTTGAAACTTTCAACCGCGTATGACATTTACAGTTTTTAGTATGTTGCTGAGCATTGTGCTCTTCCAAAAAATGTAAACCGCAATCACATTTATAAATTATTTCTTTTTTTGTCGAACTTAAGTTTGCATTTTCAATTACTTCTTGTGACTGCTTGACAAGGTCACTGTTTTCCCTCAATTCGTCAGCACGATCAACAAGTAGGTCCGTGGTAGGTGATGGATGGACTGTTACTATGTGCATATTTAAATCGTCTAAATCCAAATTATTGTCATGAATCTCGTTATGATTTTTATAATCCAACTCCGAGAAATACAATCCGCATTTAGAACATTTATATTTTGTATTATCGAAGACACATACGTGTTTCAATATGCACTTCTTTGTTTTTAGGCATAAGTCACACTTCTTGCATTTATACATGGTATAATCATATTTTGTACCACTGAAAGTAGAGCTGAGTTTCTTATTTCCAATGTAACACAGTTTTGGTATTCCAAACAAAATTACAATTATATTTTCAACATCAAAATTGTCTAGCTCTTCGTGTCTAATAAAGTGCAAGTCAAAATCTTCCTTGTCAAGTACCAAACCACAAGTAGAACATAATTTTAAATTACTTTCATCACAGATATGAGTATCACGATCAAATTTATCAACCACCCTCTCACAGTTTCTACATTGATATAAAATGTAACGATTACTTGCGAGATACATTATTTTATTATAACTTGCATGTTCCTCCTTATTGTATAATACTATGTTATGCGACTTTAAATTCATTTCTATGCTTTCGTGGTCTCTTTCGTGAGCTATTCTATAAGCTGTCGAACTAAAACCCAGACCACATAACGCACAAGGGTATTTTCTCAATTTAGCACAAGATTTATCCCTTGAGTTTACGGCGTGCATATACAAATATTGAGGATCAATAAAGACTTGACATTTATCACATTTGTAAAGCACTGAGTTTGACGATCCGGACTGAATTTTTTCCAGTTTAAGCCGGCATTCGTATCTATAAATAGAATTATGAAGAATTTTACTAATATCATCGTCTGCTACGTATGCAAAAATGTGTTTCGTCCAAAAATCATTGTTATGACGAAAATAAAATGGATCAAAATCGACTACTTTAAAAGATTCATCATTGCATTTTCCATTTAAATGACTTTTGTAATCACTTCTTTGCAATATTAAATTGCAATTCTGGCATTTCTGCGTATGTAATTGTACCACTTCAGAATTGTAATGGTCATGACAATGCTGCACAACTTTATCATATGAATTCACTGTCAGTTGACAACTTTTACATGTGTAACAAATGTATGAAATACAAGGATCATCTAACTCATTTGAACTTGGCTCCACGTATGATATTTCCTTAGCAGTGTTAGCTTGGAGTGCTGGGTCTTTAAATTTAGTTTTTACACTTGGCATTGAATAACTATGAAAATGTATATGCAATTTGTAAGCTTTTTCTGTTAGCTTCATGAAACAAACATTGCAAATAATATATTCCTGTTCTTGGCATGAATGTGTTTTTACATCACGGACCCTTAAAAAGTGTACTCCGCACGAGTCGCATTTAGGGTACTCAGGTATTGGAGGGCAGATTCGCTTTTCTGTCCGGAGGTCATAAAATGTGTAATCATGCAGACTTACTTGCTCTTTCTTATGATATTCTTTATGTGTTTCATGAGTTTTCGTTGTCAAAAGTAGACCACAACCATTGCAAACTAATTTGAGCATATGACCACATTTGCCCTCTACATGCAATTTCCTTAAGTTCATATTACCGATAAAACATTTGCAAGTGTGACAAAAACTCATTGCTAACTTAGAATATTCCACTAAAGTTTCATTACCAAACCGAGATTTCAAATATCTCTTCGCGACTTTGTTTTTAGATTTAGTTCTGTTTGGACTTCTACGTCTATTGGTGAGCGTTTCGGATTTGTTCTTTTCCTTTTTGGCTGAGTTTAAGCTTACATATCTCTCGTCTATCATATCGGATTTGACTTTGTTTTGAACCGCTCCATTCAGACATATTTGACTTTTATCTATCATATCGTATTCGTCTACCTCCTCAGTAGCTGTTTTCGGTCTTATTTGACTCTCATCTATCATATCGTATTTGTCTATTTCCTCAGTAGTTGTTTTTGGACTTACATGTACGTCACGTGTTACATTGGAATTCTCATTTTCCGTATTTGTATTTAGATGTTTGTCATCTATCATATCAGGTTCGATAATGATAAAATTGCAAGAAGCTATATTTTTTTCTTTGTGATTTATTTCGTGGCATTTCATATCGTCTCTATTAATTATAATGTCACAGACTTTACAGTATAGTGAATTTGGAGTTTTACAATCGCATGTGAGATAATGTAATAAATAGTTTTCTTCGCTATAATGTACAGTGCACATACCACATCTGTACAAAATTCGACTAAATGTAGATTCAGTAACAGTGTGCACAGTGAATGTTTGAGAAAAGGAGTGTTGCTTTTCATGCAGCACCATATTTTCTCTTCCAAATTTTCTTCGGCAAGCCGAACACTTCCAAGTATCTGATATTTCTAAGTGTTTTAAATGGTCCATGGCTGCATTACAAGAGAAAAAATATAAATCACATTTCATACATTTATATAGAGTACTTTTTAAAGCAAACTGATATTTTATATCTACTTTATCGTGGTTTTTATTAATAGGCTCTTCTTCACGTGGAAAATAAGCTAGTTTTAGTTCATCCTTGTGATATTTATACAAATGGGCATTATAAGATTTAAATCCTGAACATTTTGAAGGACAAAATATGCACTGTGAAGTAAATGGCGCCTTTTTTACTTCAGTTACTTCCTTTATATTATGATCACTGATTAAGTGTCGAGAATAAAATTCAAAAGTTACATTATATTTAGAACAAACAAAACATTTGTAAAACTTCGAGTAAGACGACTTTTTACAAAGAAATAAATTGTATGTCTCTTTCCTTGTTTTCAATTTACTTTTATTTGTTTTACTCGATTTTTTTCTGTGTTTTATGGGATATAATAATTCATTTTCGCTATTAGATTGTTCTGTAGTTTCGTTATACTTCTTTATTTTTAGCCTCCGTAAATTGGTATCTCTGTTTTGTAATGGATTGATATTTGCTTTCCTTTTTGTCATCTTGTTATTTTTGTCGTCATATTCGGGTGATCCACCAACGCTATCTAATGATTGTCTCCTTGGGTCATCTTTTGGTGGTAGGATACTTTCTGACTCTCTTTTATCAGTATCCACTTTATCACGACTGTAAGGAAGTTTATTTGCTACAAGATTATTTTTATAGCTGACATTTGGTTCATTCAAGTGTTGAGCACGCTCATCGTCTATCAATCGATCATTATAATCGACCTCCTTGTTTGATTCTTCTGTATTTCTTAAATTCGTAGTTTCGTCACTGGACCGAATTTTATTTGGCTTTAAAACTTCATATAGATGTTCAATCAAAGAGCTCTGGGTCGGAAATAATTGTTGACAATGAAAACAAGAGGCTCCTGTAGTTACTTCACTTTGAGAGGCTTCTAAAGAAACTATTTTGTTATCAGCCCTGTCTGCCTTTTTTTTAAATGTTTTAACATCTCCATGAAATCGTGTAAAGTGTTTCCATAGACTACATCTAGATGATAAAATCCTGTGACAAGCATTACATTTAAATAATTTATCATTAATTTTCTTTCCCATTAATGCTTGTTGGCTATTTCTTTTAGTGTGTACGTTAATCATGTGAAGGTTGAAAATATTTGGTTTTGAAAATAATATAAGACATATTTTACAAAATCTTTTACACCTATTTAAAAAAGAATTGACATTCTTTAATATCAATTTAGGTTCTTTTTCAAAACTATTATGATTATTTTCTTGAAATTCTAAATTAGGTTTTGTTCCAAGTATGATTTTATTCTCAAACCTTGATGCTGTTTCAGTTTCTATAGCTTCAGGGGTATGAAAAGGGCTAGTGGTTACAAGTTCGATGTTGTTTTGGACATGTTTAGTAAGGTGATCTTCGGAATCTTTAGCAGTTGTATCTCGTGGATCCACATCTAGTAGTGGTGCTGTCTGTGACGTTGAAAATAATTCTGAAACAATCATAATTATTCAATTTGCTGCCTACCAATGATAAATTAATCATTTTTATGGATGCTATATATCTACATGGCAACTAATTCAAACTAACTTGTTATTTTAAAATACTAAGCTAAACTATCTAGCTTAGCTTAGTATTTTAAAATAACAAATTAGTTTCTGATTTTGAAAAAGGCTTAAATATACAGTTGTTTCTCAGACCATTATATCCACTTTGATTATTCACAAAGTATTATCATATGACCAATAGTCAATACCTTTTTTTTTTTTTCTGTCGACGGGGAAAATCATCATTGACGAAACCCGCTCTTGGGTGGAGCGGGAGACAGTGTCAGAGTCTTACTGACTAAAAACCTCGCGCCGTTCCTTCTAGCCTTCATACCGGGGCTCTAGTTTACTTTCGGATAATAGTCAATACCTTGAAACTTTTGTGCTAAAAGTATATATTGCTGGACAAATAGTGTAACTCCGAGGCACTCTCACTTGAGTGGTTTAAAATATAGATCGTGCATTGGATTAATATGAATTTAATGTATCATTTAAGAAGAAAGTAGAGACTTTAAAACATTTTCAGGAGAGACACTAACAGAATAAAAATATTATCATCTAGTTTGATTATCACAGTCATAATAGAAGCAACAAGAAATATGTAACTTAAATATATATGTTACAGTGTCCATGGAGTTTCTTGCACATTCTCCTCCATAGACATGTACGATTTGGAACATGCAATTTAGGTTCACTTTTGCTAGGACTGACCGACATTTGACTATTCTAAAGTGACTGTAAATGGTCTATTTAAAATAAATGATTTTGATTTGATTGATTACTTGATGTAAAAGTCGTACCCGATGTTCCAAAGGGCGGTCCTAGCACCGATCCCTTCGGAACACCCCACGACATCTCTCGCAGTTTCCTCTATCCTTGGTGACCAGGGCAAGGCCATCGATAGCACAATGGCACGCAGCCTTTAGGACGGCTCTTTAGATCGGCACCCGGTAATGTGATACCGGAAAGCCTCCCTAATGCAACTCCATGGCTGGGTATAGAAGGCGTTGGAGAGGTCCAAAGAGACCGCCAAGACGACTCGCCAAGGCGATCTCGTCGTAAGGGGCAGCATCTGCATGATGGCGTCCACCGCGGGGCGCCTCCTACGAAAGCTGAACTGACTCTCCGCAAGATCCGGCTCCAACCGTATCAGCTGCACGACGAAACAGCCTGCAATTACTCTTTCAAAGAGTTGCTCACCTCGTCGTGCTGCTATGATGGGCCGCGTGAGCCGATATGCGAAGGAGAGTTTGCAGGGCGCCCCGGTTTCCCGACAAGGACCAGTTTCCCCATCTTTATTTATCACACTAGGCGTTTGCGAACGGCTGCAGGGCGGGGCAGGCGCGCAGCGAATGCATCGCAAACACGCCGCGGCTGCACAGCGAAGACGTCGCGGACGCGAGACAAATTTGCAACGTTTTCAACGCGCGTTTGTAGCAAGTTAAGCAAGGTAACGTTAAATGGATTCTGACCAGGAGACACTGCTGTTGGCTTTGTTACTTCGAACACCAGAAGCCCGCATCTAGTTGCTGGATCTTGTTGCGAATCAGCAAGAAATTTGCTGCACATGCGCGGCGTGCTCGTTGTGCGCCCGTAACTTTGAGGACGCTCGTAATCCGCTAGTATGATAAAACCCTCAGACTCGGCTTTCTGTCCGTCTGTCACCAGGCTGTATCACAGCAGTTGACAGTTGAAATTTTCACAGGTGATGTATTTTTGTTATCATTATAACAACAAATACTAAAAAAAACCTTCCAATATTTAAGTGGGGCTTCCATACAACAAGCTGATCAAACATAATTTTTTTGGCATTTTTGTACACTAACAGTGAATACCATTTTTTAGCTGTATGCATAATGAATGTGTTCCCAAAACACTTTGTACATATGGATGAACAATGAGGATTGATAGTGCAATGCTGTACAATAATTTTCATTCATTACATCCCAAGCAAACGCCGATGTTTATGCTGTCATTGTCTTTCTATTGCGTCTCTAATTTAAAAAAAAAACCGTATTCGAAGAGTTAAATTGAAAAATAATCTAGTAATTCAGGCAAAAAACTGTTTAAAAGAAGTCGAAATACCTTCATCGTAGTTGTATTTATTGATTTCCTTTTTGATCACAGACAGGTCTGGAAATATCCTCTTGATTGTAGGATTATCCATGACATCATGCTCCTCTATGTCAATTTCGTCCGACATTTTAACCTGGAATATTAATTATTCATTGAATCAATATTAATTAGTAAGTACCTACCTAAATATTTTTATGGCTATTATTTATATGAATGAGTTGACATTAAAATTTATTAAGAATGTTTTATTTTTATACAATTTCAATTAAACTTTAAGACTTGTGGGGTACTGAGTACCTACTTTTTAATAAATTAGGTAACTAAGGACCGCGACCAATTCGCAACTGACGGGAGTTTCCTTTTTGTGTTAGATTTTCTGTTCCTGGGAACTTTAAATTAATAATAAGCTTGTTAATAATATAATCATGTATAAACGCGCATGCACGGCAGCAAGTATTTTGCTGACCAAGAGTTTGTCGAGTCCAAGACCAGTGAACTTTCTTTAAAATGCTTACTATGAATTATTGCACCAAGACTTGTTTAAAATAAACGAGTTACACTGGAATTTAGGTACAATTTATGTCGCTAGAATATATGAATTTTGTTTAGATCGAATAGCACAATACAGTGAATAAAACAGTTACCGTTTTATTTTTCAATATAAATAAACCAAGTGAATTAGTGAACCAACGCAACGGGTTAGAGGCGAGTACTGCCACTTTCCAAGTTGAGATTTCCCTGGATCCAATTAAAAAACTCGTACAATGCGTTTTTTAATCTCAGATAATGATTTGACAAATGCAGTTGTCAAACTCCAGAAATAATATGTTGCAAGCTTTTGATAAGAAGAGTGATGTCTCCAAATTCGTTTTTTATACCGATTCTTTTCATAATACAAGCTTTAAGGAAAATAGGACCAAGATACGATACGAGATAGAGTTTTTTTTTGTAATATAAATTGAAAATTGAAATAATTCTTTTTACCAAACCAGAAGCTCCAGTATGTGTTCGACCCAACATAATTTTATTCCTCGCTTACAAAAACGGGAAAAGACAGTCACAGTTTATGCTTTAGAATTTAAAAAGTTATGATAATTGCAAGAAACCGACACTAGATTAGTTTTTATCGCTACAATTTATAAAAGATCTATGAGGAAATAGTACAAGAAGAGGACTTATGTTTTTTTAATTATCTATTTAGTTTTCAAACTGAAGTCATTAAATCGAGATGAATAAATAAAATAACAACGCCACGAAAGACTAGCAAAAGCTAATCTTTCAATTCTTAGGTTTAAATTATGATTTATTTTGTGAGTTATTTGCATGTATCAAATTACTTTCAGTAAATACAAAAGCTGACCATAATTAGTTGCATAAATTTAAAATGCAATTATTTTTACTATTTTTACGTAGATTTTTCGTTTTTTTTTAAAATCAATATCAGTTGCGTTGCGGTACCTCACCTATTTGTAAAATGGAAAAAAAAAAATAGAAAACAAACTTTAAATCGTTTCATTTTCCCATATGCCCCCCGACCCAGTTTCAACTTGCTATAAGATTTCAACTTTGAAGTAATCAGCACAAAATAGATAGGTACAGAAGTCAATCTAAATCCAAAGCGTGCTCGATCAATGCACACATACACACCGCTCAGGGACACAATATCTTGGCTCAACTCAGGTCATTGCGAGCGCGTATGCATCCGTTTGAGACCCGCGTCTGTAAACTTTTTTGTGAAATAATGGAACAAAAGAAAAAATTATAACAAATAAATATATTTGACTTTGACTTTGTTTATTGGACGGTTTTTTAAATTCAACATTAATTACTGAATTATCAAATTCTTAAGCTACCGATTCTAAGATGAAATTAGGTAGGTATTTGTTTGTTTGTACTTTGATAGTTTGTTTTAACGTAAGGCAGAACATTTAGGTAGGTGGATAAGTACATGACTTTGTGGCCATTTAATATTTTACAATTTATACAATTTATTTTACAATTAATACCATACCATACCCGAGCGCGCTCGGACAGAGCGGTGCTGACCCTAGTGCGATGCTGAGCATAGGTATGAAAGGTGAAGTACATACACAAGATTAACTTCTGCACCTATTTGTTTTGTGTACTCAGACAGTGTATTTATTTCTCAAAATCACAATAATTAACATAGACGCCCACAATATTATGTAAGTAGTATTTAAAAATGCTCAATATTATTTCATATGCAATAGACACTTATAAATAGGATAGAATATCCTAATTTATATTATTTTGCAAGTTTTTATAATAAGCACCTATTATATACACTATTATATATTTCGAAACGTCCAAGTTTTCCTAAAATTCCTATATAAAACATGAAATAGTAATTTTTATTGTTTGAGAAATTCTAAAAAAAACTCCTTATTAATAGGGTAAATGTAATAAAGTGGAAACACTGAGCCAATAACTTGTTTTGACACTGACAATTTTTTTTATCTCTTGATGTAGACGATAGTCTTTTGATCATAATACCTAGTCTTTACAGACTAATGGACAACATTGACCTCTACTTAGACAAAGGAACTTCTATAAAGAAGTTCTTTGTTGCCCTTATTGGCAACGACCACAGAGCACATTATTTATCTGTCTAGAATGTAGATAGCGGGTGAAAGAAGAAACCAAGAATCCATACTAATATTATAAATAAGAAAGTGTGTGTCTGTTTGTCCGTCTTTCACGGCAAAACGGAGTAACAAATTGACGTGATTTTTTAAGTGGAGATAGTTGAAAAGATAGAGAGTGACATAGGCTACTTTTTGTTCTAACCCCCACTTCCCAGGGAAACTGTGTTCCCCCAAATTTAACGCGAGCGAAGCCGCGGGCAAAAGCTAGTCTTGTATAACTCAAATCTTTGGAAGAAACTAACTGACTCACGATGCACTTTGACAATGACAAACATATATTATAGCAGTTTCCTTATATGGTGTAGGCTACCCTTAGTAGACAATTTAAGGGTTTAAGGTGGTGCATCACGACTGATATTTTCACTGTTTTTCATAAAACCGCTCATAACTGATTATGATGTTATTACACACTTTTCATTAGATATTTTGGAAACACAATATCTTGTGGATATTATCTAGGTTTCTAAAGAAACCAATTTCTAAATTTGTGTAAAATTAATCCAGTAAAAACCTCTGGAAATGTCCTATTTTGTATGAACTTTGACACTTCATAATTTGCCTAAAAATTAAAAAAGTCAAAAAAGTAATCCTCTAGAGACCTTGCAAATTTTATTAAGATTCTAAATGATGACAACTTTTTCCAAAAACTTTTAAGGGTTAAAAAAAACAGCTATTTCCTGGAGCAAGTTTTGTGAAATTTTCGAGTAAATCTCAGAATTACCGAATACTAACAGAGTTTCCAGGCGTTATCTCTCTTTTTTTGCGTTGCCTTTTCGTCAAACATCGCGTTGGATTACATTAAATGAAGTAACAAGCTTTTAAACCATTTTCGATGTTTACGATAAGCGAGTGGAGAAGGACCCTCATAAGGTGAATGCTCCAATCAGCCCGCAAAATTCAAATTTTCTTACGTTTTTTGCAATTTGCAGGCCAGTGACATGTTGTAATTTTACCAAAAATGATTCGCGGCAATAACAAGTATAATTTTAAATATAAAAATGATCAAAACATTCGCTCCACATAGAAAAGGTGTAAATTGTTAAAATCTCCGAATTCTAACTTCCATGCAACTTTTCTATGTGAAAGCTGATGGAGCGAATGTTTTGATCATTCCTTCATTGAATTTCGCGGGCTGGTTGGAGCATTCACCTTAAGGATTTTATGTGGAATTCTTGTTTCTTGGGTCAATAAACTTGAAACTTGGTACAAAATCTAATCAAAATAATGAATAATAATAATAATAAATAATAATCTTTTATTTTTGTACTACAATTTAAATAGATTTGTACACAGTTTGTACAAAGGATAGAGAAGAGCTGTTACAGTTTGAGAAGTCACCTGAGCAAATGTGGGCTCTAATCTGTTCAGTTACGTGTGGTGGAGTCAATGAGTTAGGGAGGGTAAATCTTATGACTTTAGTTTTAGCTACGTTCAAGGTAAGTAAGTTGTCTGAGAGCCACTCCATTACGAAGCAAAGCGATTGTTCCGCTCTTCCCCTGGCTCTATCCCAGTCAGTTTCATAAATCACTAACACCGTATCATCGGCGTACGTAAATATGTCACAGTTGGGGATGTGTGCTTTACACAAGTCATTTATGTAGAGCAGGAAAAGTGGAGGCCCAAGGATACTACCCTGCGGAACACCAAAATCAATAAACCGTTCATCACTTGTTGTGCAGTCAATTTTAACACACTGAGTTCGGTTCATGAGATAGTCTCTCAGTATATCCAGCGCAAGGCCACGAATCCCAGCCCTTTCCATTTTTACGATAAGGGCGGGAACAGAGACCGTATCAAATGCCTTGGATAAGTCGAGGAAGATACCATAGCATTTCCTACCTTTGTCTAAGTGGTGTACGAGAGTTTTGGTAAGATCAGCCACAGCATCCTCCGTTGAGACTCCAGGTCTAAATCCATATTGATTGTTCGCAATAATTTTGTGTTTAGTCAGATACGAGATGAGGTTGTTATAAATAATTCTTTCAAAGATCTTTGAGAGAGAGCTAAGTACGGAAATGGGACGGTAGTTTGTTACATCGGTTTTATCCCCACTCTTAAAAATCGGATGAACAACCGCTTTTTTAAGGCAGTTGGGAAAGATCCCAGATTCAATAGAATGATTAAGTATATGCGTGATGGGAGATGCCAAGATGGACTTAGACTGTATCAGCACTTTTGCAGGTATGGCATCAGCGCCAGTAGCACAGTCAGAACGTAGGCAGCCGATCAGCGTTTCCACCTGCTCTGCATCCACTGGGAGTATGACAAGAGACTCACAGGGTGGTGTTTGGTGGAAGACTCTAGCTTCAAGGTTAGCTCTTGAAAGAGGAACAACTTGAGAGGCTAGTTTACGACCCACGTCAGTAAAGAAGCAATTGGCACGGTTTACAGAAGCCTTGGGATCGCCAGTGGTGCGAAGAAGTTCTGTGGCGGATTGCGGTTGTAAAGCAGAATTGGTTATGGCCTTTATTGCTTTCCAGGTGGCCTTAGGGTTGTTTTTGGCCTTTTGTAATTCGCTTTTATCGTATGCTCTTTTTAGTTTTTTCAACAAACAGTTAAGGTAGTTACGATATCTTCTGTGCGTAATTTGGAGAACCGCATTATTTGGGGTTTTTAACCGGTAATGCATCCTGTCCCGGTTTCTTATACATCTAACCAGACCTGGAGTCATCCAGGGCTTAATAACACGGATCTTATTTTGGATACGTGTACTCTGGGCATGTGAAGCGATAGTCTGTTGAATTATTTTAATAAATAATTCTACTGCCAGGTTCGGGTTCATTTCTTTCAGAACCGGACTAAAATCACTTCTGTCAAGGTCTTCTTTTATTTTTGTGTAGTCATAGCGCACATCCGTACGACAGCGATTTTTGCTGTTCAAACCCTTGATCCTCAAAGCCAGAATGACTGGTAGGTGGTCAGTGATGATTGTTTGAACTACTATAACACTTGCGGGATTTTTAGTTTTTAAAAGAACGTGATCTAAGCAGTTCTCAGATCTGGTTGGGCGAAGGTGCGCTGGAAGTAGCCCAAGAGTGGCAGTCAGTGTGAGATATTGATCAGAGTTTCTGTCTTGGTTACCGCGTTTGATATCAACATTTAAATCTCCGATAAGTACGATATTGCGGAAGTGATTCATAGTACCAACCAGACCTGTTAGACTGGCATAAAATAAATCCAGGTTAACGTATGAGGGGGAGCGGTATAAGCAGATGATGCCAGTATCTCCTATAGTACCAACAAGGCAGTTAGCTCCACTAAACGCCGGTTCATGTACTGTAAATCGAAGTGAGGTTCTAGTGTATACTACGACTCCATCATTTTGCGAGTGATTATTGGCACTGGCATGACAATCATAGCCTTGTATAATAGGGAAAATGAATTATAAAGATTCTCATTAGTAGTTTTTTAAAACTACCCGCCAAAGTAAGAAAATATTCTTGAAAAAGAAGTCGCTGGTAATAATAAAATCCGAGTCTAATACCTTGTCGCGTACAACTTGCTGGAATTGCTAGGTACAGTATAGTCGAAATATTTTGAATACTCTTTCTCTGAACTCACCTTTGAACAGATCACTGCGCGCGCAGTCGTACGGCATATTTTTTCGATTTGTGCAATACTTCGGAACGCCAACTTTAGAGTGGTCAACATATTTTGACCGGGCGACCCGCAACGACTTTTGTTAACGAAGATTTAGTGATTTAGTAACAATTTACCAATGAAATTATATACTCACGTCTTATTATATTCATATAGTTACTTATTATATTTTTCTTTGCTGTAGTCGACCCGGCACCAATCAAACTCCCCAGGTGCGAGTATCATCATTCATTCGTCATAAAATAATTTCCACATTAGTGTGATTCCTTAGTTCTATAATTAAGTGCCGAATGTTTATTTTAATGTATAAAAAAGTATATATTTTAGTTAGATGTAACTATAATGTATACTTTTTTAAATATCAAATAAATATTTTCCAAGTTTTTTTTTTCAAGTACTGTTCAAATGCTGATAACCCCATATCCCCCCTTCACTCCACCTCACCGCACAGCTGATCAAATGTCAAGAAAATGGAGTTTTGTTACGCATTTTATAATTCAGATTAGAAAAAGTTTCATTATGAAATCTAATAACAATATTTTTATAACCTGCTTGGGTTAGAATGGATAGTACAAGTCCATTTCAACCTTGGGCCACTGACGATAGTGCAAAAAATGTTAAAACTGAACGAGAACTAGTGGATGACGCGAAACTTCATCGGGAAAATGTCAATCATCCAAAACATAGGCAAACTGCGTCTTACAATAAAGAAAGTGTCGCCGTCCCAAACAGCGCTCCGGGATCGTCGAGCTCCACGGCCCCCGGTAGCGAGCCCGCGCGTGGCGGCGAGTCCGACATGGACTCGGGCAAAATAGCTTCCATGCAGCAGATAGTCGAGAACACCCTCAGGTAACGTCAATCATTCCAAAGTAAATTATACAAACATCGCGTAGTTTTTGCATTTACACACCCACACTTACCTAATCGGCGAATTTGGTCGGACCATGATAGTGAGCCATTGTTATGAGCAGCACAGCTGTTGGAGTTGCTGTAGGTACATACCCTTTCATTTGATGACTTTCGATCAAACAGATCTTATGTCAATTTTCATTCAAAAGTGGTTAAGAAAAGATAATTTTTGATGCAGTGACATTTATAATTTAACTCAAAATAATATAGTTATCCGAAATCAGATCTAAAAATTAAATCTTTTGAGAAAGAGGCCTGCAATTTGTTAAAAAACTGAGGTGGTAAAAGTATATATCATATTGGAGACATTTCAATGATAAAAGTAATATTGTTACAGTCAGGAGGGTCGACAGAGAGTAGCCCAGCTGCTCGAAGCAGTGGAAGCTCTCAGCGGTGCAGAGAGATTACTGCTGTACTTACGCCTGCCCACAGGGGTGCCTCAACATGATCCCCTCAAACAACCAATCAATCCACTGGGCTCACGGTACGCATTCATTTTATGCTACTAAGTTAAAAATGTAAATATTTTTAAGCTTACACTATTCTAATCTCTAATGCTTACATTTAATGCTAAAAATCATGGTGAATCAATCAGTATAAATTAGAAAATTACTAGGGCCTTTTCTAATATAGTACAATTACAAGCAAAATGACTTTCAGTGAGTAATGTTTTTGTATTAACCCTTCAGATACCGTCAATTAGAGACACAATAGTAAGACAATAGATGCGCGGCCACCGGGTGTCGCTTGGGGATTCATGAATTAAATTCAAATACCTATATTATTTAAACTCTAATTGTATCCTCATATTGACTCACATTTGCACTTTAGTGGATAAATTAACAATTAATTTAGTGCTAATTATGTTTTTCATAAGCTTATAATGTTATGAAAAAAGTTATCAGAGCTTTGTATTTATGGATTTAACCTTTTGAATACTGTAATAAGAGACACAATAGAAAGACGATGAGAATGCCAGCGTTTGCTTGGTTTTTATGAAGGGAGAGAAATATAAGCACATCATAAAATTAATTTATTAAATAAAGTTCATCACATCTGTAAAGAAAATGACTAAATAAATAAGCATTTGATAATATGTATGTAACCTTGAACAATGTTTACCAAACTTACAGAGATGATTGACAAGCTTTTACAGGGGAAGATGTTTTAAACCTTTATATTAAAATTGCCAGCTCATTAATGACCTGCAGCAAGAATATAATATTATATACATAGAGTTTAAAGTAGTAAAAACTTTATTCTATACCATAATACAAAAAAAAGGTACAAAAGCGATCTTATCGCTGACAGTCACATCTCCAGACAACCTTAAACCGTTCTGTTTATACTTCTAAATAGAATAATTCTTATGAGTTTTTATGAACTTTCGAAAATGGAACGTTTTCTTTTCAGGGTTTATGTGCGATATTTTTTTTGTTATTATTTCTAAACCACTTTATCCAATTTAGACGTATTGCTGGATACTGTGCCATACACGCCCATCACTTCAAATATCTAAAATCCAGCCCAATGTCAAAGAGACAGATTGCAGGACTAAAGACAACAATAAAAAGAAAAATCTAAACATGAATGTGTTGCAGGGCTGAACTTCAGCAGACTGTAACTTGGATACAGACCCACTTAGAAGTCGACCCGGATGTATCATTACCCAAGCAGGATGTGTACGATGAATATATGTGAGTACTGATTTAAATAATCTTCCAATATGATATCATTATGAAAATAAATAGGAGCAAGAAGAATGTTTACATACATAAACTACAAACTAACCCCATTGATATTTAGTGAAATATTGATTTTAGTACTAAAAATTTTTTGCTTTTCTGTCTTGCTACAGTCATATTTATTAAAAACATCTAGACTTACACTTGTTAGAATGATTTTATAATTTCCTGTTGCTGTTCAAGGCGTCAATCTTAATATAGCTCCTGCACGCGCCTCTAACACCCACAGGAAATGATATGAGTAGCTTATCCCTTGCTGACGATCATACAATAAATAAAACAGCAAATAGACATGCCTCTAATTTGCAATTACAAAAATCTACTAGTAGCTTGCTCAGCATTGTAGTTCCCAATGGCAGGTGTAGCATGTGCTTAATATGTTAAATAGATTTTAAGTAACATTCAGTGTTTTTTTTGGCAGTGCACATTGTATGAGCAGTAATATGAAGCCACTCTCTACGGCGGATTTCGGGAAAGTAATGAAACAGGTATACCCAACCGTGCGGCCGCGGCGACTGGGAACGCGCGGTAATTCCAGGTAAAACATATTTTTTTCTATGTATGTTATAATCCTTACTAATATTATAAAAGCGAAAGTGAGTTTGTTTGTTTGTTACGTCTTCACGCCTAAATGGCAATACCGATTTTGAAGAATTTTGGTACAGATAGTTGGGACCCTGGAGTCGGACATAGGCTATTTTTTTTTTAATGTGAGAAAAGGGGGAGAAAGAAGGAAGAAAAGGGGAGAGTAATTGAAAGTATAATAATAAACGCAGCCGAAGCCGCGGGTAAAGCAAAGTTTTAAGCTAGTTTTTTTAATATTTGTAAGTCATAGCCCAAAAATCTAACTGGGTTACAAGCAGGATGTGCATAGCTCCTTATTAGTTTCAATGCAAAAGTAACAATGAGTATACTATAGAAACAAACTCAGCCTATTACAAACCAAAGGTGGACAAAAGCTTCCTCTGTTTTGTACTATGCACCAACTCTGTTACTACCTTCAAGGTCATTGGCCATTCTAGCACTATATTTTCCATTTGTGGCTGTCTCTTTGTGTTAAGTTGCTCTTAGTAAGGTGTAAGTTAGGCAGATTAGGATGAACTTCAATAAGCTAATACAAGCTGAAAGTCATCTTTTTTTGTTAATGTTCATAAAATAGCCGAAAGTGAGTATTTAAAATATATCCCACATTTGACTATTTTCACAATGCTTCATCATCATCTTCCTGCCCTTGTCCCGTTTTATTTTCACAATGCTTGACGTGAACAATTTCTCCACTTGTTATTATCTGTATAATTCGCCGATTTATAATAGTGATTCATCATCATCACATCAGCCGAAAGACGTCCACTGCTGGACATAGGCCTCCCCCAAGCGTCGCCACAACGACCGGTCCTGTGCGTCACGCATCCATCGAATTCCCGCGACCCTGACCAGGTCATCGGTCCACCTTGTTGGAGGCCTATAATAGCGATTATATTGTGCATATCACTGACCTAAGGCACTTTAGCTAAGTATTTGTATTTTGAGGCATAAGGAAGTATAAGCAAGTATCGGGACCGCGGTTCACGTTTCAAACCACTCGCTCGATAATCTGCGTGCATTTAAACTATAATAATTTTCCCTAAACATGAAACATATTACCACTATTTAAAATATGAATCTAAATAAAATGTATCATACTTGTTCTAATACCAAGAAATATATATCTCCTTTGTCTCTTTATGGTTTCATTACATTGGGTGTCAAAGCATTTTTATGATAATAAATACAGTAAGCTGCAGAGTGATATTCTGTTACAGGTCACACATACATATGTAATTACGCATACATACATACAAACTTATCGTTTCCCTCTGATAGTATATGATAAATGTAATACAGGATGAATTTTTCAAGTAGGCGTGATTAGTCAATTCCGAAACTAGGAGGAATAGCGAGAAATATTCAAAATATTGAAATATTACAAACAAGTAGTACCTTTTGTTCGAAATGAAGCTCGAAAAATCGAAATGAAATCGCTTTTAGCGATAAGACCGCCCATTGTAATACGCCATTAATTTTAAGTTCCTTACATAATTTTTATTTTTGGTGTACAATAAAAAATATATATCTATCTATCTAAATTTCTTTTCAACACTGTATTTGAAAAATAACATAACAAAATATTGTAGCGCAGGCAATGTGAGAAAAACAAGCTTTTTGTTAAAAAAAAGCTATTTCCTTTAGTTTACAATAATAATATGTATGTGATTACTTACCCGAATTTATCTTTATTAGCAGTTATAGTATCGGTGGTATTAAAATACAGCGTACGTTTTTTTAAAACAACTGAGTTTATTCTTAGTTAGGAATACTGATTCTTTGAAAATCTAATACGCTTAATGCTGTTTTAGTCTTTATCAAAATCAAGCTCGTGGTATAACCACGGGCTTTATTTTTATACTTCCAGGATAAAAGTATCCTATGTCATATTCCAGGACATGGTCTATCCGTGGACCAAGTTTCATCAAAATCGGTTTTGCCATTTAGGCATGAAGACGTAACAAACGAATAAACAAACTTACTTTCGCTTTTATAATATTAAGTAAGGACTATGAGTTGAGTGAGTTGAGTATGATAAATAAATCGGAAATGGCTATCGACGCCCAAATGAAAAATTCATCCTGTACATGTCATATAATGATATCATACTTACGATCGCTAATTGATTAAGCAAAGTAGCAATATATGCAGCCGCGTTTCGTCTTTCTTACATTTAAAATATTAAATAACACATGAGTACCTCGACAGATCTATCTGTGAAACTACATTTGTTAAAACTTAAAACTTTTCAGTTGGAAAGTTAAAAGATTTTAAGCTAGAATTACATTAGACAGATGTACACGTGTAACACGCCTGATTTGTACGTGGTCGTCTAGTTTCCATAAAAAAATTGAGACCGATGCGTCCAGCCAGATCGGCGTGTGTGGCACACGCCTGCTTAGTGTAATTCTACCTTTATTCCTCTCCGGGACCATACCTACCTATATTAGCTGGTCCGCGGACCACAGGTTGAGAAACACTGCTTTAGAAAATGTTAGGCGTATGAGCGTATTCCTTTGGGGCTCTGAAGAGACACCCGGGTGTCGCCACTGTGTGCAACGCCCGGAGGACACGGTGGAGTACACAGTCGAGGTGTGCCCTGCCTGGGCGGAGCATCGCCGTACCCTCGTGGAGGCGATCGGCGGCGGAGACCTCTCGCGCCGGGCCCTGGTCGAGGCCATGGTCCGGAGCGAGAAAGAATGGCAGGCGGTCGCCTCCTTCTGCGAAGCATCAGGCTACGGCGCCCTCGCCGCCGCCGCCGGGATTCCGATCCCGATTTCCGGACACCTTAGAAGCGGGCTCGCGGACGGCGAGCCATGGGTAGCTCGCTGTCCGATCGTCCGGTAATGGACCGAGCCCAAGACGAACTCCCGCGCGCCTCAAGGAGTTGTCAGCAGCAGGAGGGGCCCAGCTGGGTCGAAGCCTACTGGGGACAGAGTTGTCCGAAAGGGAGCTCGTGCCCCGGTATGAAGGCTAGAAGGAACGGGATGGGGTTTTTAGTCAGTAAGAGTCTGACACTATCTCCCGCTCCACCCAAGAGCGGGTTTTGCCATAAGATGATTTTCCCCATCGAAAAAAAAATCGTATTCCTTTGGAGCGTAATATTTTGTTATATTTATGCTAACTTATTATGAACTGGGTTTTTCGCCTTTACAAAAGTTTTAGTTACAAACATTGTCCTATAACTAAAACTTTTTGAAACTTTCCTCTTTGTTTCCCTCGCCAACAAAATTACGCAATTGTTTTTCAAAGAAATGTATACCGATTGGTTTTCCTAATAAGCCCAATACAGGCAGCAATGCTCATAATTCTGTGGTAATCTGGTTGTAATATAGTGTGAGTAAATTAATAATACGTTACGTAAACAATAATTACGAGCACTGCACTTCACATAGATATACTTTGATGTGGATAAAATGTACCTATATTTTGCTGGAAAATGACTAATCTCTACACGTGTTGCGTACAGTTACGTCCAAAGCATTTATGTTAAGGAGCATCAAGTGCAATAAAATTATTTTAAACAATAATAAAATATATTTTACTACCTTAGAATTTGGGTAAAGGATTTCACAATTGGGTAACATTTCGAGCGCAAACAGAGTGGGCTCTGAATTGGGTACTGTTAATTTTTTACAATATTTTGTAAGTGCATAAAAATGGGTTTAGAAGCAGCAATTGACATTTCAAATATTTCATGAGGAAGAGCGGGCGCGTAGTAGGAACATCTTGCTATCTCTTTTCTTCGAGCGTAATCCAAAATGGCGATGACGGCACATTATAGTTTGAGCATCTTTTTTCTGTTACTTGACAGTTTCCCCTTCCACCAGAGCTTACTTAATTTTGAATGGATTTGAATAC
The DNA here is from genome assembly GCA_949319445.1 of Mythimna lalbum. Lineage (NCBI taxonomy): Eukaryota > Metazoa > Arthropoda > Insecta > Lepidoptera > Noctuidae > Mythimna > Mythimna lalbum. The sequence continues at coordinate 12,789,754 of OX439346.1, read as the reverse complement.
GTCTTTCTATTTACGGTGCTGGAAAAAGTTACTATAAAAATAATTTAAAAAATATAAGTCAAGTACCCACCTAAGTATAACTCAATATTACAATTAATATCTAATTAGAATCTACATAAATCAATACCGCACTAGTGAATAGAATAGAATAGAATAGAAATACTTTTATTCGGTACAGAACAGACACAGCACAGCACAACGGATAATGGTGTCTATCTTAACTTTTTAACAAGTATGTATTAATTTTGTTTGTAAATTAGGTACACTGGTAAAACTCTTATTGTTCGACAATCGGCTTTGTTATTGACAACACAGGTTTTGATGTAGTTGTGTGAAACTGTACACATTTTCCTGTTATAGAAACATAAACTTGAACTTATAAAACATAAATAAATAGTAGTTAAGTACCAAACGTTTGACAATTGAACTGTTTCAACTGGCCTGTTGGTCTAGAGTTAGTGAGTTCGATTCCCATCCAGGACAAATGTTTGTGGGATGAGCAGGATCATTAGTTCTGCGTCTGGGTGTAATTTATCTATAATATGTATGTATTTAGAAATATAAAGTATGTTTATCAGTTGTCTAGTACTCCTAACACAAGCTCTGCATCTTAGCTAGGGACTAGACGGCGTTGTGTGATAGTTGTGGAGTATTATTATTATTAATTGCCTTAGTTTATAATTGTCTAAGATCAGTAAAAACGCTTGTCAAAACCGATAGCAGGTAGTGCATACAAAAAATAACAATATTCTCAGATAAGTCATATTATTATCTAGGAACGTTCATTACATTATGCAACATTTTTTTATAACTCGTTATCAATTTCTATAAGAATCTCAACGATAACGACGCAGGCATACCGTATTGGTGAATATAATATAGATTTAATCACAAGATTGCTTGGCCCGTTTTGGTCGTGGCTTTGTTTTTTTCCTGAGCACAGGGCAATGGAGTCATTATAATAAGTATAGCTAAGCTATAAAGTACAAAATTGAGAAACTAAATAATATACAACGTGTAACGTTAAATGCGCAAAACCTGAAAATAGTTAGATCAGAATAACGAGCAGAATCAATTAAACCACTTTATAATACAGGTTACATTTTTCAAAAAAATCTTCATTAAAATTGTTGCCCTGTCTATTTATTAGTAGGTCAAGCCATCATGTGCGCAAACCCGCCCAAATAGGTAAACAAATACAAATGGATGTAGTCTAATCAAATTTTCTCATAATACGCGGGGTCTTATTTCAATGCAGGTACGAATTTAAAAAAAAACTAAAATTGCACATAAACCTTAATTTTTTTTTATGTATTTTTTTCTCACAGAATTAGGTTAGTTGAATTAAAAATTATTTGGGATGTCTGAGGTTTTGTGTTGTATATCGTTAAACTAAATTAATTAGCGAAACTCCGCACACGTATGAAGATCGAAGATATTATGACGATAGAGATTTATTTTCTTATCTCATAATTTAAACTACAGCTGATTACGGGGTCAAAGACCGCTGGTATAGTCTGTCTAAAAAGTCAAACGAATTGCATTTTTTTTTATTCATTTAATAAATACTTTTATTAGATAATTTTTATAAGGTTCTTCTATTAGTAAACAATAATCAAGATTTCTTAATCAACCTTGATTACTGAACCAGTGTTGATTACGTCAGATTTCGTTTTATTCTAATAATTACCCAAGTTGTTTGACTTTTCAGACCGGCTCTAGTATAGCATCTTGAAATTGTGATTAGAAATATGAATCGCTTTTTCTATTTTAATTTTTTTATGGTGGGCAAAAATCATCTAATTACAACCCCCGCTCTTGGGTAGAGTGGGAGATAGTGTCAGACTCTTACTGACTAAAAACCCACCCCGTTCCTTCTAGCCTTCATACCGGGGCTCGAGCTCCCTTTCAGATAACCCTGGCCCCAGTAGGGTTCGACCCAACTGGGCCCCTGCTGAAATATGAATCGCTTATTTAAAATATTCGTCATTTCGATAGTCTACTCTGATGGGTACTGAAATGATTTTCAGCGTGGTATCGCTTGCTAATTTAATTTAGCACTTTATATATTTAAAACTTGACATATGTTGGACAACTACCTACTTAACGTGATTCTCGTTATGAAAGATTACATAAAATAACGAGTGACAATAAAATTAATAACGAGATAACCCTTCAGAGCAGAGCACATTGATCATTATAAATTATGCTTAAATACATATATCTATTTTTTTTTTGTTGATAAATTGGCAACACCATTGTGATTATTCTAGCGGGAAATGATCTAGGCTAGTCTTACGTCTAGTGGACATAGACTAGGGATTTTCATGTTGAGCAGTGGGGGCTCTTGATTTACATTTCCGAATTGGGCCTTAAACAGTTGTGTTAATATGTGGGTGCATCACACTTCTATCACCCCTCCGATAAATGCAATCATCATCATGATGATATCACTTCAACCGAAAGAGAACCACTATAGAACAGAGGCCTCCCCCAAGAGTCAAGACGCCCCAAGTGTCACCAAAACGACCGGTCCTGTGCATCTCGCACCTATCGGAACCCCGCGGCCCTCTCAAGTCATCGGTCCACCTTGTAAGAGGCCTTCCTACGCTGCATGTTTCGATGCGTGGTCCGGAACCTTTCTAACCCATCGACTATCTGTTCTGCGAGCAATGTTTCCTGTCCACTATCATTTACGTTTGCCAATTTTTCGGGCTATGTCGGTAACCTTAGTTTTCTTGCCGATATCTTCAACCCTATTGCAATCACGCTAGGAATTTCCTAGCGATAATAACTCTATATAACCTTATTTTTGAAGTTAGAATAACATGAATATAGTTTGTTTTGATTTGGTAATGAATCGATTCCAATCATTTTTACATCACGTTATATTTTTTTCCAAAAATATTTAAAAAAGGTTATTAGTTGGACACCACTGACACTAAGTACAACACAGGTCACGGCAGGTCATAGCGAGCGTTAGGTGCCAGCGCACAGCTGGATGTGAAAGCAAAACAACCCCTCAGTCGCCCGGATGTCCCTGTGACCATGTATTTGTGCGGACAACCAGATACTAATACGAAATCTTGTACATAGATTCTATACTTAAAATACTAGACTGTTTTGGATTTCGCATAATTATACAAAAACTAATGTCGTATAATTACTAGCGTTATGTTAATTACAATGGCTCTAAATAAAACCACAATGTGCGTTTAATTTTCATCTGTCGTATTCTTGCGACCATCACAATTGGCAAGTTTATCATTACAAGCAAATCTTATGTACTATGTGACGTAAACCAAATAAGATATGCACTGATAGAACAATCGCCCCGAGTCATTGCTTTTAAATATTAATATTTTAAACAGATAACCTATCGTGTGATCGTGGCGCGGTTCCGTTAAGAGGGAATGTTTCATACATAAATGTACATTCATACGCGCTCTGGCATGAGTAAAGCTTGAACTACATTAGACCGATGCACACGTGTAACACGCCTGATTTTCTAGTTCTACTAGAACCACTCTGCGCACACGTGTGCTACACACGCCGATCAGCGAGCAGCGACGAGTCGAGAACGCAGTATATAGAATTAACAGCCCAATGTATAGGTTCATTGGATTGTTAATCCAATGTACCTCTTTGGATTTCGTCACTGCTGTCAACGCTGCGCTCAAGGCTGTTTTCTAAGAGAATACACCTGGGCGCGTCGGTCTCCATACATCCTTATCCTTACTATAATATTATAAAAGCGAAAGTGAGTTTGTTTGTTTCTTACGTCTTCACGCCTAAATGGCAAAACCGATTTTGATGAAACTTGGTACACGGATAGACCATGACCTGGAATAGGACATAGGATACTTTTTATCCTGGAAGTATGTTCCCTTGGGATAATTTTCTGCTATCACGCGGGCGAAGCCGCTAGGGCAGCTAGTTTTATATTATGGTAACTAGACTTGTAGAGCTACACCTGATCCACGCAACGCGACGGCGTTGTTCGTACGTACACGTGTGCGTCGGTCTAATGTAGTTCTAGCCTAAATCATTAACATTGTATAAAAATATGTAGGCATTTGTAATGCTAATATTTTCCTGAAATAAGTTCAAGGTCTATGTGTAATAGTTTGTTTACAGAAGCGAAAATCTGTGTACCTATTTAGTAGAGAGCTCGTATGCTCTTAACAAAGTAGATGAAGTCGATGACCCCGTCTAATATCAGTTGGTGACGTCGACCATTCGAGCATATCAGATGTTTACTACCGACACGTGGCTACCAGGCTCAGCAGGGTTTATGGGCCAGAAAACACTGATTACTTTTATTTAATTAGTGAAAAAAAAATATTGTATGATCTAAATTCATTCATGAACTTTTTTTATTTTCATATTTGACCAGCTGTCCGCTACGTCTTTGGTCACTGCTCTACTCCTTTTGATCATAGCGCGTAGCGTGACTAGTGATGGGGAAAAAGAACATTCTCCAAACGAGAATATTCTCGGAACGAGAATGTTCTAGAATGTTCTCGTAAGTGGAGAACTTACGAGAACTTATGAGAACTTAAAATTTGTATGTGCTCCTTCCAATTTTAACATGAAACAGATAATTATGATGATTTTAATTATTATTTTAAATATTATTATAATCGTTTTGAGTGTTTAGGAAACTCCGCGGACAAATACAACGATGGGTTCGTGGAAACTGTCCATTTGGTCGGTTCTAAATTCTTTAAAACTCGAACAAATGAGAGGAAGAGGCTCACGGATCGAACCCTTCAGCTTATGAAAGAGTGGCGTGAGATGATTTACGCCTTTCAGTAGTTGTTTGATTCCGTCTCGAGGAAAAAACGCCACAGCTATGGGGCAGAGATATGGTGGTAGTCTTCTTTTAGAAAGGTGACATACCCTGCTTAAGAATTACAGGCCCATCTCACTTCTGAGCTATGTCTACGAGCTGCTTTCCAGGGTCATCACGACCGTCTCGCGCCCAGTTTCGACGACTTCCAGGCTCCCGAACAAGCCGGAAGCCAAAAAAGCTTCAGCGCCGTGGACGGAAGACTTAGGAGTATAATCAGCCTACAAAAACGCTTTGATACGATGGAGACTTGGGCTGTACTGCAGTCTCTCCAACAGTGCCAGATTGACTATGGGTACATTGAAATGCTGAAGTGTTTATTCCAGTTTATTCAAAAACGTCACCATGTCAGTCCGACTTCAGGAACAGCCATCGAAACAAAAAAGCCAAAAAGGCAAGGAAACGCCATTTCTCCGAAACTATTCACGGCCACAATAGAGGATGTCGTCAAGGTTCTGGAATGGGCTAGGCATTAATGTCAATGGCGAGTACATCACTCACCTTCGATATCCCGACGACATAGTAGCAATGGCTGAGACTACGGAGGAGCTCAGTACAATGCTAGGTGACCTCAGAAGAGCTTCTGAAAGAGTGAGACTTAAAATGAACACCCAAACCCAAAGTCATGGTAAAAATCCACGTAGCACCCACTCCTATCAAGATCGGAGACTCTACACTCGAATTTATGGACGACTACGTTTATCTAGGGCAGACAGTCCAGTTGCGTAGGTCTAATTTTGAGAAAGAGGTCTATCGTCGAATCCGAATCGGCTAGGCAGCGTTCAGGGAGCTGCGCGGTGTGTTTTCGTCCAATATATCACAGTGTCTCAAGACGAAAGTCTATGAGCAGTTCGTGTTGCCAGTAATGACATATGGCTCCGAAACATGGTCGCTTACAACGGGCCTCCTCAGAAGGTTTAAAGTCACTCAAAGGGCAATGGAAATGGCTAATGCTTGGAGTTTCCTTGCGTGATCACATCGAAAATGAAGACACCCGTAGCAGAACCAAGGTTACAGACATAGCCCAAAGAATCGCTAAACTTAAGTGAAGACGCAGCGTTGGAAGGCCTCCCCTAAGGTGTACCGATGACCTGGTGAGGGTCGCGGAAAACCGATGGATACGTTTTTTTTTTTTTTTTTTTGTCGACGGGGAAAATCATCATTGACGAAACCCGCTCTTGGGTGGAGCGGGAGACAGTGTCAGAGTCTTACTGACTAAAAACCCCGCGCCGTTCCTTCTAGCCTTCATACCGGGGCTCTAGTTTCCTTTCGGATAACCCCGACCCCGGTAGGCTTCGACCCAGATGGGCCCCTCCTGTTGCTGACAACTCCTTGAGGCGCGCGGGAACAGTGCGCGCCGTCGACGCCTTGGCTCGGTCCGGACAGTTACCGGACGATCGGACAGCGAGCTACCCATGGCTCGCCGTCCGCGAGCCCGCGTCTACGGTGGCCGGAAATCGGGATCGGAATCCCGGCGGCGGCGGCGGGGGCGCCGTTGCCTGATGCGGATGGATACGTGACGCACAGGACCAGTCATTATGACGACACTTGGGGGAGGCCTATGCCCAATAGTGGACGCCTATCGGCTGAAATGACGCTGATGAAGAAAATTAATATCCATCTTTATTACAACAGTCTATTATAAAATAATAATCAAAAAATACATAGCATGCGCACGCGGTTACTGCTCCACCCAGCCCGCTACCCGCCCTGTTGCACTTCGCTGTGGTTACTACTGAATGAGCGGTCGAAGTGCATTCATAAAATATCACGCATTTCATTTATCATTCAAATTTTAAAAAGTGATCAAATTAAGTTTAGGTTTTGTTACTCAGTTTTTAAGTTCTCGTAAATTCTCGGCTTGGAGAACATTCTCGAGAACATTTCCGCAAAGTTCTCGCTAGGAGAATGTTCTCGGGAATTTCCCATCGCTAAGCGTGACGTCTATAGCCTTATAACCTTCCACGATAAATGGGCTATCCAACATTAAAATATTTTTTCAACTCAAACAAGTAGTTCCTGAGCTTAGCGCGTTCAAGTAAACAAACAATCTCTTCAACGTTATTATTAGTTCGTATAGATATAGATAACGGTGTTAGCGGATATTATGAACAATTATGTAACGAATTGGTGTTTGTTCAATTTTGATAATATCGTAAACCACTGAGTTACATGTTTCTGAGAAAACAGCCAGTAAGTGTGACATTAACTTGAAATACAATATTTACAACTGCCTTCTTCAGCCTGTTATGCATGTTGGCCGAGTAGACCAATGCGAGCCTAGGCAAATATGTATAGGCAAATTTACACAAAGCAAGCGCTTCTCTCTGGCGACGCTTGTCCAGCAGTAGACGTCTTTCGGCTGATATGATGATGATGATAATGATGATGATGAAGCGCTTCTCTCTACACGTTCGGCAAGCTTGAAGGTAACCAATGCAAATAGCCAACATAGACAAGTTTTGAGGAGACATGTTGGGCGAGCGTCACCGAATGATAGCAAGACAAGGCAAATATACTGTCCAAATGTTGGTATTGATCTTCACTCGGCAACGCTCGGCCAACGTGTATTGCAGGCTCTAAAGTTGCCGTCACCAAACCGCCCCGTTCAGAACTAGATATAACAATAATTATCCTCAACAATTCCCTACACTTATGTACACCTATATAACATATACTATGGTTCACTAGACATACACGATACACGTGTCACCCATTAAGAAATACGTAATGAAAATAAATCACCATTCAACCATAATGCCTGAGGAAATCATAACATAACAATAAAACATACACATTCGTAATTCCCGAAGGGGGGTAGACAGGTGAACAGAGCTCTTTGTTTTTGACGTTATTTTTAAGTTCCGTGAAATTGGGGCAAGAGCAAGTGTATGGCCATAAACTACGATAATCGTACATCGAAGAACTAGAACAATATGCCTGTTGCGGTCTTTCCGTCCAATCATAATTTGTCTTCAAGGCTAGAGTGAATAGGTTTTTAATAAACTAGTGCGCCTCACCATCAACGATGGTATCACTGCTTACCATCAGGTTGAACGCTAGTTAATATTATTAAAAAGCATACTAGCATAACTTTGATTTTAGAATGATACTGAACTTGTAAGAGCCCGACTGACGGAACACTGTTGGATTTTAGTCAGCAAAGTCTGATATTTCCTCTCGTTCCAACCAGAGTGCAAGTAGTTATTGGATGATTACCTACCAGTCTGGGCCCGGTCTAAGGGGGGGCGAGCCGAGCATTTGCCCAGACCGGCAAAAAATAAGGGGCGGCAAAATTGAATTATTCCTATCTTCCAACCTAGCCATTAGCCATCCACACCCAAGTTGGCAGGTTGAAAATTTTATGTAGCACCTTCCATCCTATTTCCAGTTGGACAGTGGAGATATTTAAGACTTACGACTCATCATGACTTATATCATGGTTTTGTGTATGTAAAGGACGGCGAAAATTATCTTTGCCCGGAGCGGCTAAATAGCTAGATCGGGACCTGCTACCAGTACTCACGTCAGAAAATCTTCTTTTACTAAAAGATGAAATTTTAAGGAATGGAGAAGGCTCTTAATATTATATAAAGAAGACAGTGGATAATTCATCTATTTATCTTTTTTCTAGATACTGCTATGCGGGGCTGAGAAAAAAGATCAAACTAGAAGTGCCACAGTTGCCCGATTTGGGTGAATCGTCCAAGGTACGTTTTCCAAACTACATTGATACAAATTTTTTTTTACCATCAATCAATCAAAATCAATTAGCATAAAATATCAATACTTTGTCGTCTGCCTAAAAAATTGCCTACCAATCTTGTAGTTGTTGTAAAGCATTGAAAAACATTTGGACCTAAAAATATGTTGGTTGCAATACTTGCAGTATAAGCTTTGTCATGTATTCTATTAAGTTTGTTGTTCTAAAACTTTTTCATTTCGGTTTTTGAATTTAACAAAAGGTTTATGTTCTGATTTATTTATTTCTGTTCGGGTCAATCACCGAACAATATGAACCTGTCAGCGTAATTGCGACACCGCGCTCTCGCTTTTATTATTTTATGTATTACCTAAGTAATTACAGTCAGTACGCATTCGGATAGCATATCGGGCGCGACTCAATCTCATATCATTCATCCCGTTAGTTTTAATAGTTTTTCCTTTGTATTAGTTTAATCGGTATTTTTAAAATATAACTATCTTTATAATCTTAAATCATGATCTATCTTAACCTCACCCCAAACAATTTCATTTTATAATTTTCTTACAGGAACCAACACCGGCATCAAGAGAATCCGAGCGAATAGTTTGTGATTGGGCCGAAACTAAATTAGGTATGTAACACGTTCATTCGTCAGTTGTTAGCACAAGAAGCTTTTGGGGATACTATTGTCTATTCAGATTAGGAAAATAGTGACGTCATCAGTGCAATTGCAAAGTAAAGACGTATTCATACTCGTGTAAAAATTAAACCATTCATATTAAAGCAAACTTACACAGTATCTGCAAATATTAATCTTAAGAGGGTCCTTTTCCACTCGCCTATCGTAAACATCGAAAATGGTTTAAAAGCTTGTTACTTCATTTAATGCAATCCAACGCGAGGTTTGCCGAAAAGGCAACGCAAAAAAAGAGAAAACGCCTGAAAACTCTGTTAGTATTCGGTAATTCCGAGATTTACTCGAAAATTTCACAAAACTTGCTCCAGGAAATAGCTGTTTTTTTAAAACCCTTAAAAGTTTTTGGAAAGAGTCGTCATTTAGAATCTTAATAAAATTTGCAAGGTCTTTAAATGATTACTTTTTTGACTTTTTAAATTTTTAGGCAAATTATGAAGTGTCAAAGTTCATACAAAATTGGACATTTTCAGAGGTTTTTACTGGATTAGTTTTACACAAATTTAGAAATTGGTTTCTTTAGAAACCTAGATAATATCCACAAGATACTGTGTTTCCAAAATATCTAATGAAAAATGTGTAATAACGTCATAATCAGTTATGAGCGGTTGTATGAAAAAAACAGTGAAAATGTAAGTCATGATGCACCACCTTAAGTAATTATTTTTAAATTTAATTATATTTAATTTCCACTTTTATTTAAAAAAATAGATGAGGTATTAATTTTTTTATCTCTCTAAAGCTCGTTCTGTCTAAAGGGCTTACATCAACTGGTCAATATTTTTACTGGGCATTTTATTGTGGGGAAATGCCGCTGATATCCAGTCAATTTTTGTTTTGCAGAAAAGGGCTATTCATGCAATTTATAAATTGAGTCCCAGATACTCGCTCAGAGATAAATTTAAAAATATTAATATTTTGACTGTACCTTCTCAGTATATCTATGACAATATTTTGTATGTTCATAAAAACAAAAACATGTTTAAAAAATATAGTGATATCCATAGCGTAAATACTAGGAACCAACAAAAATTTGTAGTTCCTGCAACCAGGCTCAAAAAAATAGGAGGCTCATTTAGATGCCAATGTATACACTTTTATAATAAACTTCCCAGTCACATTCAGGAACTTAGCCTGAATAAGTTTAAATCTATACTAATATTATAAAGAGGTAAAATTTGTAAGTTTGTAAGTTTGTATGTAGGGGGTAATCTCTGGAACTAATAATCCAATTCTAAAAATTTTTTTACTGGCAGAAAGCTACATTATTCCTGAGTGCTATAGGCTATAAATTGTTTCTATAGCATGTGTATTAACTGAGCTATCACAACTTTTGTCTAGCAAGTCGGAAAAAAATACCTCATAAAATAGAATTATTTGCGTGCGCTGCCTAAACAGTTGCTTAAAATTAAAAACAATGTATGGCTACCTGGTTCGTCTTAATTATTTCTACAAAAAAGTCCGCGGTACCATATCTCTATTTTTTATATTTCATCTTTTATACTTCTTTTATTGCATTAAAAATATTTTTTTTCGGCATACTTACGTTTGGTTGATTATTTGAGCAACAAAATATTAATTCTTATGACAATAAATTATTTCAGTATCACAAGAACATTATACAGATAAGATGTGCCATTTACAGCATAGCAATTGGTCATACAGTTTCGAAGATAATATAAAATTACTAAAACGCAAAATGCCCCTAGCGTAACTTTCACTGTGCAGACGTTTTACCTATTTTTTTTTTATGGTGGGCAAAAATCATCTTATGACAACCCCCGCCCTTGGGTGGAGCGAGAGATAGTGTCAGACTCTTACTGACTAAAAACCCACCCCGTTCCTTCTAGCCTTCAAACCAGGGCACGAGTTCCCTTTCGGATAACCCTGGACCCGGTAGGCTTCGACCCAGCTGGGCCTCTGCTGTTGCTGACAACTTCTTGAGGCGCGCGGGAACAGTGCGCGCCGTCGACGTCTTGGGCTCGGTCCATTACCGGACGATCGGACAGCAAGCTACCCATGGCTCGCCGTCCGCGAGCTCGCGTCTACGGTGGCCGGAAATCGGGACCGGAATCCCGGCGGCGGCGGCGGGGGCGCCGTTGCCTGATGCGGTCTGCCTCCGCCTTTGCTAGCATTACTGCTTCGCAGAAGGAGGCGACCACCTGCCATTCCTCCTCGCTAAGGACCATGGCCTCAACCAGAGCCCGCCGCGAGAGGTGTCCGCCGCCGATCGCCCCCACGAGGGCACGGCGATGCTCTGCCCAGGCAGGGCACACCTCGACTGTGTGCTCCACCGTGTCCTCCGGGCGTTCCGCACAGTGGCGACACTCGGGCGTCTCTTCCGCTTTAATTCGGTGCAGGAACCTCCCGAACTTGCCATGTTCGGTGAGGACCTGTGTCATGCGGAAGGTAAGGACGCCGTGAGGTCTTTCCAGCCACGCCTCAAAGAGGGCACTTACCGCCATAATTGTGGCGTGCCCAACGTTTCACCTATTTGCCCATAGATGGCGTTCTGCAATTACGTAATTTTTCTGAATCCCGGTGTTAAGACTTTCTGTGGATTGATGACCCTCTCGAATTATTATGCCCACGTTGTCGTTAGTTGGAGTTCTTCTGTCAGTTGCTTATTGGTTTCGGTTGTTTCGTTCGTATGGTTGTTATTGTTGATAGATACCTCATAATCGAAAATATCGTAATTTCGTTGTACGTTTTTGTATGTTCGTAGTTTCGTACTTCGTTCTATCGTAATAATCGATACGAGTTATCCGATATTACGATTGTTTTGTTTTGTAAAGGCGGACGGTGTTCGAGTCGCTCTCCTTTTGTTCATAATTGTTTTCAAGTCTGTGCGTAGTTTGTTGAGAGCATGTCTAAAAGGAAATCTCAACTGTCCCGGCAGACATCACAGACAAGAGCCGCTCGAGTACGCCGTACGGAAGAATCTGCCCCTGAAAATGGGCAGCGCCTCTCGAGAAATAGAGAATATATTTCGCAAGCACGCGCTAGAGAATCTAGCTCCGAGCGCTCACAGCGCCTCGCTAGCCAAAATGTGAGGACATCGCGGGCCCGTGCTCCGTGAACGTGCGCACCGTCTATCTGAGTTAAGGCAGCATGTCTCTGAGACAAGGGATAGGGAGACTAGCGCTAAACGCTCGCGGCGGCTTGGTAGGCAAAATGTCATAACATCGCAGGCCCGTGCTCGGGAATCTAGCGCTGAACGTGCGCAGCGTCCATCTCATTTAAGGCAGCATGTCTCTGAGACAAGGGATAGGGAGACTAACGCTGAGCGCTCGCAGCGGCTCGCTAGGCAAAATGCCATAACATCACAGGCCCGTGCTCAGGAATCTAGCGCTGAACGTGCGCATCGTCTAATCGAGTGTAATCTTATTTTAAAACAAGAAATTTTCCGCGGACGAAGTCGCGGGCAGAAGCTAGTCATTTGTAAAGCGGAAACTTTGTCAGAAGACTTTTTATACTGTAAAAGAGTATCTTGAAGACAAAACGGCTTGGGATTGATCTGCTCCAGTACTGTCTATAATAGTTGTTATATATGTGTTTTCTTATTACTACTATAAATATAATGATTATTTTTATTTTACATTTTGACATTTGATGATTCTTGTTTAAAACTTTATTTTACAATTAGACTTAGAACTTAGAAGGTTCTTTATTTTATTTTAATTTGATAATATTTTTAATGATTTGATAAAATATTGATAATAATTTTTTTATTTTATTTTATATATATCAAGTTTTACATTTAGTAAATACTATTTCATTATTGTGAATGTGGGAACTATTTATTTATTTATTTATATATACTTTATTGTACACCAAGATAATAAATTACACACATTTGAGCCTTATATTTAAAACATACAATTGGCGGCCTTATCGCTTTCTGCGATCTCTTCCAGGCAACCTGGTATGGAAAGAGATTGCCTGGACATAAAATGGGGTTGCACAAGGTGCACACAAGAGATTGGTGAAAAGAGAGAAAAAAGAAAAAAACAAAGTACTATACTTAACACTAAAATACATACTTAAATACATACATACTAAATAATTAAATAGGCAAGAAAACAAGTGACAACTACAATTAATACAGCTAAGCTAAAAACGAAATAAAACTACAAGGACAAGTAATATTCCTTCACAAGTGTTTTGAATACATGTAGTGACTGCGCGCGTTTAATTGACACTGGCAGAGCATTCCAGAGACGAGTGGCCTGGACAGTAAAGGACTTATCTAAAAACGAAGTGGAATGCATCGGCATTTTGAGTCTCAAGTTATCTGATGACCTAAGAGATTTCGTATGGGAATCACAAAGAAATTCGAACCGTTTCTTGAGATAAAGAGGGGTGAAAGGGGAAAATAGTACATTATACAAGAGAGAAAGAATATGAGCATTCCGGCGAAGGCGAAACTCGGAAACATGATCATATTTGCGTAAACCAAATATGAACCTTATGCAAACATTTTGAAGTCGCTCAAGTTTATCTAGTTGTACTTCAGTGAGGTCAAGATAGCTGGCATCAGCATAATCAAGGATGGGAAGAAGAAGAGATTGAGCTAGCGCAATCTTGGTGGCAGTCGGTAGAAAATTACGCAGTCTTCGCAAAGATGAAGCAGATGCGAATAATTTGCGACTAACTTCCTGTAGCTGGGCAGTCCACGAGAAATTCCTATCGATAAATATCCCCAAGTTCTTAACTTTCTCACTGATGGGAATTATGGAATTGTCAAAAGAAACTTGGGGAAGAGTTGTCCAATCAATCTTTGAGACTGTCCTAGAACTGCCCACTACAATAACCTGCGTCTTTAGGGGATTCACCGTGAGTCCGTCCTCTTGCTCCAGTCACATATACGAGCCAGATCACGGTTTAAGGTCATGATGGTCTCCGATAAATTTCCGAGAGGAGCTCGTGAATAAATTTGCAGATCGTCAGCATAGAGGTGGTAGGAAGAAATTAATTCATTGGAGATGGAGTTAATAAAAACTGCGAAGAGTAAAGGAGATAAAACGCCACCCTGTGGTACCCCGGCAGTAGTACTACACCAGGAAGACATGGTCTCTCCGATGCAAATACTTTGCCGGTGACCGAACAGATAACTACGAAACCAGTCAATTACCGATGGAGATATGTTAAGAGAGCAAAGAATGCCAAGCAAAATGTCGAAATCCACAGTGTTAAACGCATTACTGAAATCTAGTAGAGCCAAAACCGTTAGATTTCCCATTTCCATGGCTGATCTTATATCTTCAGTAATGTTAAGAAGCGCTGTAGTGGTGCTATGACCTGAACGGAAGCCAGATTGGAAGGGGTTAAGGAGATTATTTTTGGAGAGGAAGGTGCTTATTTGGAACTATGTGGATTACTTTTTTCTTTTCTGTATTTTTACATGATGTCTGGCAGTTTTGAGTATTTGATGCGGCCTACCCAAATGTCCTATCTTTGTTATTGTTCGTCAAATCGTTGAGCTCCTTGGTAGTCCTAAGTTTGAGCTACACGAATACTGACAAATGCTTGCATTGACTGGATAGGTCCACTCAAATCTGTGTGGTTCTTTCCTCAAAAGACCATCTGAGACACTGGTCTGCATGGTTCTCATATGATTTGACCATTACATGTTCTTTACTGAATGGACTTTAAAAGAGACCCCTGAGTTTGTTTCGGTGTTTCTTCTCAGGGTAGTCAGCTAGGAAACACTGGCCTCATCTCGTTAAAACTGACTGAAAACAAAATTGACGTGTAAAAGTGTTTTTTGAAAACCTATTTACAAAATAGAGATCATTTATCAATATGAACACAGCTTTCTAATTTGCAATAATCTCATTGATCAAGGGGCGTGGCTTAGCTAAGTGACAATGATGAGTCACTATTTTCTTAACGCGCTTACACTATAGTGTGCTTATTACTGGTTATTTTTAAATATCGTGTATTATGAAGGTGAGCCTACCTTTTGTACAATATTTTATACTAAACAAAAAATAACAGTAATAAAATAAAAAGAGCCTTATTCCTGTGTGAAAATTAACGTTTAAATAAAGCAGCATTAGCATCTCAAATATTGATATGACAAATGCGCATAGCCTAATGGCGGTGACGTCACGTTTCAGTTTATGCATAAGGCCTAAGATTACTGAATTATGTCCTAAACATCTGTTTGGTTGCAGGCATGAAGTTCTCAAGCGTCTCGGAGCTATCCCGGCACCTGATGTCGATGACGACGCAGCACGCACCGCCCGGGCCCGCTAGCGCTTCGCCGCCACCGTTACCGCAGACCCACGGTACGTGCTTACCATTTATTTTAGCTTTTCCCGGCTTTGCTCGCGTTAATTAACACTTTCCATACCAAAAACATAATACAATGCGTTTGAAGTAAGAACAGGAACGTCAACAACCTACATCTGTCAAAAATGAATTGGAAAGTACGGTTTGCAAATATAACTTACTAGCTTTTGCCAGCGGCTTCGCCCGCGTACATAAAATATAGCCTATGTCACTCAGGAATAAAGCAGCTTTCTATCGGTGAAAAAATTTTAGCAATCGCACCAGTACTTTCAGAGATTACCCCCTACATACAAACTTACAAATTTTACCTCTTTATAATATTAGTACAGATTTGCGTATCAATATCGTTTTCTTTTACTTTGTTTAACCGAGTCTTAGTTTTTGCGTTTGTGATTCGTAAATAAATTTAAATAATATCTTGTTTTGCCCTGTAATATATAATAAATTACCTGATTCGTTTTGATAGCTTCATATGATGTCACAACATGGCGCTAAGTCGATCCTATTCTTATTTGAATCGAATAGAAAATCGTTCGCGTTCCGAGACGTCGTTCATGCCGAAGATCTGATTAGCGTCCAAATCTAAGCATGTTTGACACGGTTTTATGTTATTGTGGGCTGGGGACGAAACTTGGGACTATGCTTTTAGGACTGTGAGCTGTATACCATCGAGCGGGAGGTAATGTTGGGGGGCTGGAGTAGAGGGGAGATACGGCTCTTAATCATAGAGAGATTAAAGTCAGTCCAGAGAGCCGAGGTAATTTTGCTTTCAAATGGCACAGTAAGAGAAAGGCATTATAATTGCACTAGAATCTGCTAGGAAATAGGCAGTATAGATAGGAACAGCAATTCACGCCCACTTGAAAAATTCACCCTGTATCAGTATCGGTAATCAAGACATCCTTAGGTACTAATATTATAAAAGCGAAAGTGAGTTTGTTTGTTTGTTTGTTTGTTAAGTCTTCATGCCTAAATGAAAAAACCAATTTTGATGAAACTTGGTACACGGATAGACCATGTCCTAGAATAGGACATAGGATACTTTTTATCCAGGAAGTATGTTCCCTTGGGTTAATTTTCTGCTATCACGCGGGCAAAGCTGCTGGGAGCAGCTAGTAATTTATATAGTTTTAAATCTTATGGAATGTTTATTATTTATTATGACTTCTGTGTGCTGTCAGGAAGTCAGGTTGTCACATTTGTATTCAGATAATTCAGCAATTTTGATAAAAATATCACCAATTTCATGACTGGCTGAGATATCTATAGAGATCAGTCTAATCCTTGACATTAGTAATATATTAATATAATATAATATAATAATAATATATTAAGAGAGATACAATCCGCAGGGCAGTTTTGTGGCGAACTGTTGGGTATTAGCGACCCCACGGACCCGATCTCCCGGGAGAATTCCTGTTCTTCATCTCCGGCTTGCCTTTATTAGCCGGCCGTAGTGAACACTGACGAGGAACAGAGCTCCCACCTCTCTCTTGCCTTTATTGGCTGGCTTGAGTGGAGAGTCGCAAGAGCAAACATGCTCGGGAGATGGATGCATAATCCAGTAAGGTGCTGGTAGGGATCTTGACCGTACTTCCGGAATTGTCCTGATAGCCGTGGTATGCCTCTCCACTCCTCAAGCGCCTCAGGATATGTTGCCCCCTTGTTGCTACGTCACTTCGTGCTAGCGGCCGTTTTAGGGGGCCCATATTGAGTGTGCAAGTCACCCCCTGCCTTTTATCGATGGATATTAATAACATTGTTCAGGCAGGGGCCATAGTCTTAACATAGCTCCATGTTACCAGTCCACTTAAGACTCCAAAAATCATAGCCCTATTATTTTGTTTTTCATATTATGTCGCAATAGTTTTTCAAACCGGGAATTGTCCTTGGGTGCACTAGTATAACGCGTACAGGGATAATCGTCGGTTGGTATCACGTTCCATTATAGTAATCAAAAGGGCCTCTGCGAGTTGGCTTCGGCCCCTTGTACGCCTCTCAAAGGCCCAGGATCAGGGTCCTGTGATAAATAAAGAAATAATAATATAATATTAGTGGATAAAATAAGTCGAAAATAAGTTCCTTAGATGGGAACGACAGGTTTGAAGCATCACGTATCAAACGGGGAACCATGAAGTTTGTTTGTGAACTAAGGCGCCACCCTTATTAGCGAGTTTTGACTTACTTTACTTAAAATTCTTATGCCCACTAGTTGGGACACAGAGCGTCGACAGTCCACCCATCGCGACCGGTCTTGAGCGAGTGTATCGCGGCGATATTACCGCCCTTTTTTAGATGTGGTGTGGTCGCATAACTCTTCTCGCTCTTATTAAAGCAGCAGATTTCACAGAGCGTGACAGATTTTTACTGAATAAAAACCCACCTGTGTTCCTTCAGTCGCTCTTTGCGTTCAAGAGCGACGGTCCTGTCACTTCATTACATAACAACTCTATAAACGTGTCTCCTCATGGCAAAAAAAAACCGCTGCGAACCTACTTGTTACAAAATCTTTACATCAAAATAATCTGTGCAAAGAGTAGCTGTAGCCACGCGGAGATCCGTTGCGGGTTGCGATGATACGCAGGCGAAGAAACAATCATCTTGTGTGTATCACCCGACGATAGAAAACGCCTAAGGGTTAGGTTAGCTCATATCGGGACGGGACGATGCGTCGCGACGCGTGCACTTTTCAGATAGCAATACGATATGAAATAATTCCAATAATACATTAACAGAGATTACATCACTGCTTACCATCAGGCGGGATCGTAGTCAAGCACTAGTTTATAACAATTCTTCTCTGCAGAAACTCTAGATCGTTGTCTTTTTTTTTTTCGAGGGTGGTAAATCTACAAATTACTTCTCTCGCTATAGGTGGAGCGAAAGGGAATGTCAGACTTTAACACACTGAAACCCACCTGAGCGTCTTTCCTTTTGCTTCGTTAAAGTTCATACATCTAGTGACTGTTATCGTATTCATTAAATATGATATGGAAAATTGAATCGAGTTTCCGTTTATGATTTAGTTGTATTTGTTTCATTCCAGCACCTGCAGAAGACGCAACAAGTCGACAGTTAATAAAGCATCTGAAACGAAAAATACAGGTAAATTATAAAAATACGTTACTCTAGAGCCTAATTTAGTGTATGGCCAGAGTTAATTGATCGCAGGTAGACTTTACACGTTATTTATTATTTGATCGCCAGACACAAGGAACTCCTGGACGGCCTAAAAAGAACAAGGGCCAGGACGTGTCGGGCGAGTCGCCGCCGTCCACGTCGTACGCGACTCACCACCAGCCTATGAAGCACGAGAGCGAGCCGCCGCCCGACATGAGCTACTACCCGCAGCCGTCCTACGTGCCCGTGTACGACGTGCGCGCGCCGCTGCCGTACTCGGTGCCGCCGCGCGCGCACCCCGCGCAGCCGCCGCCGCACCCGCACCCGCCGCACCCGCACCCGCACCAGCCGCTGCCGCCGCACCCGCCCGCGCCGCACGCCGCGCTGCCGCTGCACGACTACCGCGCCGACCCCTACGCCTTCGAGCCGTCGTACGCGCCGCGCGACCTCACGCGGCCTCCGGACGCGGCCATCAACCTGCCCATCAACCTCAGCAGCGACGCGTCCCTGGACCTGTCCACCGAGCGCACCGAGTGGGCGCGCCGCCGCCCGCCCGAGCCGCCGCCGCCGCCCGCGCGCCTGCCGCTGCCCGGCAAGAAGCTCATCCTCGAGACCTACCACAGCGAGACGCGCGCCGCCTCGCCGCGCCAGCCCGCCGCGCCCGACGACTTCCCGCGCACCGAGTACCTGCCCAAGAAGATGCGCGCCGCCGAGATCCTGGGCGGCAAGTTGTCGGCGGCGCGACAAGCGCTGGTGACTGCGCCCCCCGCGCCGCCGCCCACGCACGCGCCGCTCCCGCACGCTCCGCCCCCGCACGCTCCGCCCCCGCACGCGCCACCCCCGCATGCGCCACCCCCACACGTGCCCCCCACACCTTTGGCAGGCGCCGCACCAACTCCCGCCGATGCTCCCGTTCGTCCCGAGGTTGCTTTTTTAGAGGATCCAAAAAACTTAACGAGCCGGTCCAAAAGCACCGCCGCGGCGCTGGCCCGGGAGGAACAGGAGGCGGCGAGTCCCACACGGTCGGTGAAGGCTCCGACGTCTAAGTCCGAAATGCTTCGCAATAAATTACGGAAATTGAGCGGCCGAGCTAGTGGACCCTCGCCGGATCGGGCGGGATCGCCCGAGCGAACCGTAACGCCTGATTCGTGT
Organism: Mythimna lalbum; assembly: GCA_949319445.1. Classification (NCBI taxonomy): domain Eukaryota; kingdom Metazoa; phylum Arthropoda; class Insecta; order Lepidoptera; family Noctuidae; genus Mythimna; species Mythimna lalbum. The sequence goes on along the minus strand of OX439346.1, from coordinate 12,769,933 downwards.
TGCGGTCTGGATGGGATTAACATCAAAACGGGAATGATATGTGAAGAGAAACACACGGAAATTCTCAATAGGGAACGTGTCATCAGCATATGTAACATTGATAAACATGATTTAGACGATTATTTGAACGAGGGCAACAGTCAGGAGCACGAAGAAGAGTTACTGCAGTATTTTCATCACCGCGCTAGTCAGGCGCAAGCGCAAGCGAGCGCCGGCACGTCTGATAACACAGCTGCTTTTTTAGAACGAGGTCAGGACCCACACGACGACCATAGTCAGGGCAAAAGTGAAAAGATATCGCAGCTCAGAGAGTTATTAGCTAAAAACTTAAAAAACCAGAGTGGGTCTAGTTCTCAATCGATGCAAATCAATCAGGAGTCTCAACTTTCTCAGGAAAACTCGCACGAGCCTCCGCCTGTGAAGACTACTATTTCTGAAGGCGCCTTCAAGCCGCTCGGCCCAAACGAACCAGAAATGAATGGTCCGACTGTAACCAATCAGACTGTTATGAATACGAACAAACTCAATAATTCAATTCCGAATCAAAATGGGACGTCTTTATCATACGTCAATGATACTGCATCCAATCAAGTGCCTGGGAATGTCGGCGGGCCTCATAATATGTATAACGGGCATTGTCACAATGAACCACAGAGTCCAACCACCAGAACACAACAATACGAGTTTGTACCTATTTCTGATGGATGCCATTCTCCAGGAAACTTTCATTCCAAGTCACCATTAGGATTCGGACACAGGAGTCAAAGTCCGACTAAGGTGAATAAACAAATAGTAATGGGCGGATCGTTGCAGACGTCTCCGATCTCGCACTCGCACAGCACGGCCGCGAGCCCGTTCGTGAGCCCGCGCAACACGCCCGTGCCGCGCTCGCGCCTGTGCCCGCGCCCCATCCCCAAGCACACGGGCCGCAAGCGCCGCAACCCGGCCGTCGACCCCTGCGCCAAGCAGTTCGCCATCCCCAACGACCAGAAGTTCCTGAGCAAAGCGCAGCTCTGCGGGCCCGGCAAGTACTGCCAGCCGATCTCCGCGCCTCCCTCGCCGAACATTGTTACACAGTATAAAACTCACATGTACTCGTGTCCCACGGGAATGTCCAATGGATCCAACAATCTTTGTTTGAATTTTTTACCCAATGCACCATTTCGCGATCACATAAATGGAGACCAACCACTGTCTGCTGATCCTTTGTCTAGTGAGGTTAGTCAGTTTTTTCAAGAGTCATTAGTTACTTATAGATCAGGGCTCGACACGTTCAGATCACAATCAGTGCCCCTGAAGCAGGGTATAGGAAATATGGGACTGTTGAGTTATAACAACACTCCGGTGGGGTCAGTTCCTCCCACACCCGTGCCCAATGAATTTTGTGACTTTGGTTCTCTTGCCGATGCATGTGACATATCAAAAGCTGGACTTAATCGAGAAACGCTCGACAAAATATATGACGCTATCGACAGCAGCAACGACGTGCTCACTACTAGCGCTACACAAAGTATTCTTAATTCTAACGACACTATGAGCAACGGTTGTGACGCTCTCCCGGAACATCAGATATTGTCGGATGAACAGTTGACTTCGATAATACCGAGTGGTGAAGATCTGCTCGAGAGAAGCAGTCAGTTCAACCAATCTTTTGCTAACGACAGCGCCGCTACTGACAACGTGGAAGATTTCCTTAAACGAGCGAATAGTATCGAGTTTGATTTGTCGGATTTAGTTTCAACAGAAAAAAATAAATATTACACATCACGTTCGGTCCCGAGTACTCCGCTGCCCTACAAACGCACCGCACCCAACCTCCAGATAGACTCTCGCCGCTCCCGAGAACTGTTCGCTGCCGAAAACTACTCCAACGCATCGAACGGCATATCGTCGAAATCTGTGCCATCGACTCCTCAGTTCGCGGAGGACAGAAGCGTGTTCAGCTACAGCAACAGGGACTTCCTGATCAACGGCAACTCGGTGTGCGGGGCGGGCGTGCTGCACGACAGCGTGGTGGAGGGCGAGGCGGGGCTGGCGTCGCCGCTGCACGACATGCTGCGCGAGGAGCTGCTGGCCGAGCCGCTCACGCCCGCGCTGCTGGCCGACCTCGACAAGATGGACCCCACTCCGTATGTCGATCTCTAGTCAGCTCTTTCTATATCACCACTTGTATATATGTACATAATATAAGTTTGAATTTGTTTGTACAGATACCGATAAATTGGATATCTACAGAGTACAATGTATTTGTATGCCTTCAGTGAAGGCAAGTGCTAAGTTGTGCATACCTAGTTTAAATTTGGATCGCACACTCCCAAAAATTGAGTCAATAATAAATCAATGCACTATAATATTGTGATAATAATAAAAGCTATGCGACATCAATTATTAGAGTAAGCAAAAGCAAAACTCTACGTTATTTTTTTATTTTGAAGGCTTCGTTTAGGTTGGCTACTCGTTATGCCTCCAACAAATTATTGGCAATATATTTTAGTCTCAATATTCGACAACATAAGTTTGAGAAGTATTTTAAAGTGAACATGCTTTATGAAAGTTACAGTTGAATATGTTGCTGTTATCTTAGTCCAATAAATTGGCACGTAAAACATAACAGCGATGGAATATAGAGTTGAATCATTATTATTTCTGCAATCATTTTTTTTTATTTTTAACGACTTGAATGTGATTATTGCGCGTTGGCCCGGCTCAGCTGTCGACACGCGCAGAATGCGTGTGATGCATCGGACCATATAATATAATAATAATATATATTTATATATTTTACATAAGATGAACATCCAACTATAAAGATTAAATCAATTTACGAAAACTATAGATATGACACGTTCAGCCTGATGTGAATTTAACTAATTATATACAAAGATACCCACGCACTGTCGGTAGATACGTAATTATTGTTGTTTGTACTAGCTAGTTTTAGGGAAGCTGTATTGATAATTTTAAGGTTTACCGACTGTATACGTTATAATAATTTGAGCATATACCACCTGCTACAAGTGTTGAAAAATCACATATTGAGCTGAACGTAAATCAGTGTAAATAGTAAATATTCAATGTTATTGATGTTTTTAAATTAATTTCAAACGAAGATGTTTTACACCAAAATTGATCTTGTAATTACATTTTTATGCTTGCTATGTGCTAATTGCTTTTAACTATGTATGTGTAAAGTCCATGATGTATTGAAATAGGTTGATTTTAGTAGTTCTTGCAAGTATTCTGGCTAAATAATGCATTAATTTTCAATTTTTAAAGTGAATGTTATGTGCGCTCTGTAGATCATAGGCTATACGTTGTATTATCTAACAGATTTTTCACAATGCTTCTATTACTCTATCTTCTATTTAACATATGTTTAAGTGGAAGGTGGTATGTGCCTCGTGACAATATCTGCGCTCATTGTTATCACAAAGAAACATCGAAGTTTTGATACCTATTTTATATGAAGTAGCGAGATGCAGTCAATAGTGATACTAGCTAACCAGTTCCATCATCAGCATCATGTGCAAGTAGCTAATGTACGTAGATATAGTGTTGAACCAGACCAATGCAGCGTGCCAAGCACGCTTAGTAAATTAGAATTGGTTTTTCATAAGAAAAATGATAAAATAGTATATAGTTTATGAAAAATGAATTTATTGTAAGTTAGCACAAAGATTTAATATATTTTATTATCACATAGGAGTTTTACTGATATACTAAATTTACATTGATCGCATAAAATGCGGGGAGAAGAGTTGAACCTGCCAATGTGGCCGCAGAGAGCTTGTAAGGCAATTACTATTGTGTTGTTTCATTAGTACTGAAGCCGGTCGCACTCGTCAGTCAAATGGCAACAAGTCCTGCTAAATGTAGTGAAAATAAAACTACAGGTAAAAAAAAATTGTTATTTGTTCATGAAATCACATTTAAAATATAGATAGGTTATATTTAATTCTTCCGCCTTTTCATTTTATAATTTTCACTAATCTCTCTTTATTATTAGCATATCATGCATAAGTATAATAATATTATGAATTATACAGTTTTGGAATTAATGATATGTGGTTTAAGATAAAAATAAATGTAAAGAATGCAAGAGATGATGTATTTAAATGTATGTAACAAGGTATGCTTAATTGATCATTTATAGACTACACTGTTTCAATCTAACAAAAAATTTACTTGGTTATTCTACATAACGCCATAAGACCGGCTTCTAACATAATGTAAAGTTCAAAACTAAAAGGCCTAGCGAAATTGTTGTGTATTTTGTTATGTTTTGTATCGTAGGTATTATTTCAACAATGAATTGTTTCCTTCACGAGTGAAAGAATAAAATAAAAAAGTCTATAATTAAATAAATATCCAAAACCTGTGCCTCAATAACGGATGCTATAGTAAACATGTCCTGTTAAAGCTTAGTAGTTGGTTTGTTATAACGCTAGTACAAAACACATTGATTCGACAGGGATATACCTAGGTATATGTAAGTGAAACCGAAGACTGTTTAAAGTTTGTAGTATATTTTCAACACAAAGAAGTAACTTGTCATGATGATCACTTCGTCTCGAGGAACACATGTACGCAACGAATAACCTCAGTGATCAGATCAGTGTTATTCCAATTTGGTACAACTTACCAAAATCGACTAGTACCTAATTACTGTTAAGTTGTACATTTTGTTAAGGCCCATCTCTCGTAAGTTTAAAGTTAAGACGTTGAAGCAGTTTGTAAATACTTTCAATGTTTATTCCATTTATCATTGTTTCTATACGATTATCGTCGACATCTAAATTAATTCACATCTAATTTTTTGTAATTATAGATGTCAGATTATAAATGTGCTCTTCATAATGACAATGTGTAATGAAAGAGAAATAATGTTTATTATATAGTACGGCAATTACCTTCTAATTGTGTGTTGTGATTTAATTCGCATCTCATATACTTATCTTAACGTTACAACTAACTTTTATATTTACTCTGTTTGTGTTTATGAGATGATTATAGAAAATGTAATATTCTGTCGGAATTGCAATATAAGTCGCAAATTATGTACATAATATAATCGCGTAACACGTCGATTAACATCACTTTTAATGAAATATCCACACTGATTTAACTTTATACAAATAAATTTATACCAATTATGTCCCACAAAACCGTGTGATTAAAATTTTTCTGTATTCTTATTTCTTTTTAATCAAAATTAATTATATTGTGGATTTAATGAAACGTTAATATCAACTTTATAAATATATAATATTGTATTTTTTTTAATTTCTTTCGTGCACTTTGTTTGAGATTTGGATACTGAGATGCATTCAATGTACCTATTCGTGTTTTAAATACCATTTTATCGTCGTTAACACCCATAAATTGGTAAGAGTAAGCTCTAATTGTGTAACACACTTACAAATCGCAAATTTCAATAATAGTAAAAGTTACGTTTTAACGATTTTGCTGAAATATCAGAATTGCTTTTTATAGGAGTGTTACGCTCTTACGCTGATAGTCGTGAAAATGTCGTCAACTCATTTAATAACTCTCAATATGTACAATACCATTAAAAGCCAGTTCATTGCAAATCGGAACAAAATTAACACTGCACCCTTATCCTAAGATACGACCAGCCGACCAAATGAGTTTGGTTAAAACTCATTTGGTCGGCTATTTTCGGAAGAAATCGGGTGATCGAAATATTAAAAAAAATAAAATGCAACGATAGTCGTATCTGTATTTCTATAAATCAACATCCATACTGTTAAAGGTTAAAATATTATATTGTAATTTTTGATACTGTTGCAGTGGACAATGGCTTCTAATGGTAATTATCACTCGCCTTATTAAACATATTTTAAATCATTTTTCAACAAATCATAAATTTATATTTAATGTTTTTAATGTTAGGAGACATTTGTTTAAATCTTAATGTGTACCTGTAGATAGTTATTATTTGTATTTGATGTCTTTACTCTACTGACAAAAAAGATGTAAAAAGAATAGTTTTAAACGATTTTTATTAATTTTTACTACGAATCCAATATTTTTTTCCAACCCAATTACAATGTAATTTGTTCAGAAATGTATAATGATAATTTATTATTGAAATTTATAAAATTCAAGATTGGTAACAAAAGTTTCTTAGAATCTATTGTTAAAATAAATACATTATATTAGATGGTATAATTTAAATATTGATAACTATGATTTCTTTTAGGAATATTTGTTAAAAAATGAAATGTTTTTATTATTAAAAAAAATAGTGCCACCATCCAGTGACATGATGGAGGTTTTGTTGCTAAAATAAATCATTGTTATGTAAATACAGCATTAACATTGGTTGACACGTATTAATACATGACACCATTTTATTTTTATTACAACTATGTTGTTCTGTTAATTATTGTTTTTATTTTCTAAATATTTTTTATGAATGTATGATAATACATATTAGCTATTTTAAGCATATCTAGTTGTAAGTGAAGATATCCATGTTGTTGATTAGTCTTTTATGGATGTTGATTTACACCATTTGCTATGCAGTGATAATAAATGGTACGATAGTAAATGTATTTCTTTATTTAAACTCTCATTTATTTATTAAATAACAATATTAAAACACAAATAATCTATAGAAAAGTATAAATGTATAAGAATTTGTACAATGTGTTTATAAGCAACCTGTTTCTGCCAGTAGACACCACTGAACGACATCGCGGTGTCGAATAAACGACACAGTGGAGTCGTTTACAATAGATACACGATATTATCCCAAGAGAAACATACTCCTAGAGTAGAAAGTAATCTATATCGACGGCGAAGTGCCAATAACTCCCTAACTGTCAAACTTTCCTGTTCCAAAAACGTTACCTAGTAGGTAATACATACTATAAATTAACTCGTTGGTTTAGACAAGAGGTTCCCACAATTTAATTTGATGCAGTTGCAACTAAATATCCAATTCAAAGAATGCACATGCAGAAAGAAACACATTTAAATAATTATAAGCACTAAAAAGTAATATTTAATACATATCGAAAAATATCAGTTAGAAGGTATTGGCACTTCGATATGCCGTTCCAGGACACGATCTACTCGTGAGCGATATTTCATTCTTTGTTCAACAATTTGAGCATGAAAAATTAACAAAAAAACGTACATACACTAACACTGTATACAAACTTTCACCTCTATAATGTTAGTGTAATTTTTTCTTATTCTAAGCACCTCTAATTCATAATCTCTGATAAATAATAATAATATTCCACAACTTTCACACAACAAATAATTATTATACTGCCCCTGATAATTAAAAAGACGTATCTAACAAAAACGAAAACGGATAAAAAAAATGCTTTAACTAATGAAACGGGAAATCGGGCCTTTTTTCCTTGTGTTAAAACCGCACTGGAGAAAGTTTGCAAAATATAAAAAATACAGGCAGATGCGCCATTATGTCCTGATTCCGGCAATGTTTATAATTTAACTCTGGAAAAAAATGTTAGATGCGTCTTTTTTACCAACGGGGGCAGTATACATACTTATAACACATATTTTCAATTAATACTAGTCTAAATTCTAATTGAAAACCAGAATCTATCGAAGGTACTTATTAATAAATTATTATTATATTAATTTCATACAGATACTCTGCTACTGAAAAACACCTGTACGGTATTGTCTTGGCTACGTTTAGCCTGGGTCCAGAGTGCATGCGCTGTGACTGAGGCGAGGGAGAGGGCGAGGGCGGGCTGCCATGGCCGCGGCACTGCCACGCACTACGCAGCGTAGCGTCTGAATGCGTGTCTTAACATTCCTTGTAAGTATCTCGGTTTGTATAGAAAACACGCACCGTCCAACGTCCAACACACAGAAAATGCATCCATGCGCGGTCATGCGCACACGCGCGTGGGTGCGGGGCGAGAGACGCAAGGTATGGCACACTGAGTCTCGTAGTGCCGTGCGTGATTTTGTATGAAATGAGTCAGAACCTGCGTGAATCTACAAAAAGCAAGTACCTAGGCGCGTAGGTGCGTTGACACGCAACATGCAGCGTGAAGCGTGGCAGTGTTATAATCGCCCCTTAGCCACAGTTCGAATCGAGTCGTTTAACTCTTCAATTCCCATAGGTGACAAAAAAGCTGATGAGATGGAGTAATTAGTCATATATATACGACCCTATGTAGAACCACCATGTAGCGCCCACTCATATCAAGATCGGAGACTCTACACTCGAAGTTGTGGAAGATTACGTCTACCTCGGACAGACAGTCCAGTTAGGTAGGTCGAACTTCGAGAAAGAGGTCAACCGTCGAGTCCAATTCGACTGGGCAGCGTTCGGGAAGCTACGCGGCGTCTTCTCGTTCAACATACGACAGTGTCTCAAGACGAAAGTCTATGATCAGTGCGTGTTGCCAGTGATGACATATGGCTCCGAAACGTGGTCGCTCACAATGGGCCTCAGAAGGCTTAAAGTCACCCAAAGGGCAATGGAAAGGGCTATGCTCGGGGTTACCTTGCGTGATCGAATCAAAAATGAGGACATCCGCAGGAGAACTAAAGTTGCCGACATAGCACAAAGAATTGCCAAACTTAAGTGGCAATGGGCAGGGACCATTGCTCGCAGAACAGATGGCCGTTGGAGCCGAAAGGTTCTGGAGTGGCGCCTGCGTACCGGAAGACGCAACGTTGGAAGGCCTCCAACAAGTTGGTCTGATGACCTGGTGAAGATAATAATAATAATAATATTCCACAACTATCACACAACGCGATCTAGTCCCAAGCTAAGCAGAGCTTGTGTTATGGGTACTAGACAACTGATAAACATACTTATATATTTCTAAATACATACATATTATAGATAAATACCCAGACACAGAACAAATGATCATGCTCATCACATAAACATTTGTCCTGGGTGGGAATCGAACCCACGACCTCCGGCATAGCAGTCAGGGCCACTAACCACTAGACCAACAGGTCAGTCAGGTCAGGTCGGTGAAGGTTGCGGGAAGCCGATGGATGCGAGATGCACAGGAACGTTCGTTGTGGCGACGCTTGGGGGAGGCCTATGTCCAACAGTGGACGTGAATCGGCTGAAATGATGATACCTACGACCCTAGCGAAATTGACACGAAAATATTATTTTTTCGGATTAATCATACGTAAGCGGTTAAATGGTTAATGAAATATTTTGAGTAATGATGACAACTCTAATATGAACTAATTTAGTAATCATCACTACAAGCACGTATTATACACATACTTATTGGATAGATACTTATTGAGCGTCAAAAAATGCCCGCCTTTTATGGACGCAAGCGGCAGTTTCATACGTTTGATATTTCGCGCCCGCCGCCGCCTCCACCGCGCTATTCATTCAGGGTAAATCTAATATCACTTTGCAAATAGTATTGTGTCGGTTTAGATCACCTTTACCTTTAGTGGGATATCCCTACTTTACATGCACTCTGTCTCAGGCCTCAGCCTTGAGTTTTTCAGGCAAGCTCGAGTGAACTTATATGATTGAAAAAAAAAAACGTGTAGTTTACAACAGCACACTTTGAATAGGTACTTAACTACACATGGTTGACAGATGTACCTACCTCTATGGACGTTTGATTTACAAAACAATAACTTATTACTATTATTATTTTGCTACCTTACCATAATTATCTGTAAACCAAGGCATTAGTATAGGATCATCATGATGTGAATAATTATGAGCCACCTGAACAGGCATGCCCGGGGCCCACTCAAACAATAAACTTATCATTGGCAATTCTTGAAGGTTGTTTAATGCTTTCTCCCCGTGTTTGCGTTTTATTTCTCTTGCCAAGCATCGCTTGACATATATTAAGAAGGTATCCAGGAAGTTGAAGCAGACATCTGGATTCCAAAATCTCTGAAATTTAAAAATAAATAATTTAACTTTATTTTTGCGCCCCGGAGAAACTGCAATGTCAAATACATCAGGATATAAAACAATGTTTTTCAGAACAATTATTAGCAAAACAAAAATAAATTTACATAAAGATAGCAAGAAGGTGAACTGGAGCCTGGAGCTTTGACCCACATTAACCGAATAAGCAACAAACTTGCTTCATACCCAGCAGGTAGTAAAGCATTTTGGTCCCTGGCAAAGTCACTTGGATCAAACTACTGCCGCCCCGCATTGCACTCCAGCAGTGCATGGAGACGCACTGCTGAAACTGGGTGGGTCGCTGGCCCACTCCGCTTCTCTTTTTTGGAATCTTCGCGCCAAGATGTGATGCGCGACTTCTTGCTACTCCTGATGGAAGCGAGACAAGTACGTCGGACATTCGCATCCATCAGAAGGATGTCCACAAATACTGCGTAACCTTAACGTGAACGTTAATGGGTTTCAGATCCGGTCTCTCCGAATGGCTACGGTTGAGCGCTTGAACTTGTCTTTGAAGGCGGTCGCCGATTGCGGCGATGCCATGTGGTCAAGTTCATTGCTCGTAAATCCCAGGCGTGTATTTTCCGTAACTCGGAGCCAACCCCACTCCGTCTATCCGGGGTGTGACTGTGCCGATAACCGATCTTAAGATTTTGATGTACTTAATGTTTATTCTATCCTCAATTTTTGCTCGTACATCGAGCAAAAGGTCAACTAGTTTGCAAAAAATTGGGGATGTTTAGTGGTGGCACGATTCTCTTGGTTATTAATTTTTATGAGTTAGTTTGTCATCAATCAGGAATAAAATCATGATAAAATTACCTATAATAAACCAAATTATTCGACATACATTATAGTAATTTTATCTAAAAACGAGTTTCTGCCAGCAACTTCGCCCGTATGAAATTAGGTTTCTCCATACAAAATTTTGCCCCCCGTTTCATTGCTTTAGGGGTTGAATTATGGAGAATCCTTTCTTAGTGAATCATAAAAGGGGACCTTATAAAAAATTTAACGCTCCTAATCCCAGTAGTTTCGTCTGCGCATTTATATGTTAGTCAGTCAGTTTCTCTTTTTTTTTTATATACATATATAGATAATGGTCAGGGCTACGGACCAACGATTCCATATTAGCCTAACTCAGGTCACCCATGAGACTCACCACAATATGCCAAAGGAGAATCTTTGATTTCTTTGGCCATATTGCCAGAAAGAGAATAGAATAGAATAAACTTTATTATACACCAAAAAGTAACACAGCTTACACGAAGAGAGGTGATAACTTGGAAAAGTTGCTCCTGATAGGTAAAATAGATAGGAAAAGTCCCAGGGGCAGGAGTCTATTACGTTGGTCAGACCAAATCCATGTTACACTGGAGACCACAGTCTGCGACGCCATCCACATCACCGAAGACAGGATAACATGGCTAAATATAGTCCACAAGGAAATTATTCGTCGAGGTCACGACCCTCAGCATTGAGGATAAACGACGCAAGGAGTGATAGTGGGAAGAAAAGACTAACCTGAGACGTTTTGACTAAATCTTTAATTTGCCATATTTTCAGTTCTTCTACTATTCCATCATCATTTCTGTATCCACATAATATTGTGTCTACTCCAGCAAGAAACGACTGACACCACCATTTCTTTGACTTGAATCTCCTGCAACATTGGATTTTTAGGTTTATATTAACATTTATAATGATATTATAGTGTAAAATGTATTTGAGAGGATTAAATGGATTAAACAGTAGAGGTAAATAGCGTAGTATCGCCCTATCAGCTGTAGCAATGATACAGGGCTTCCAGTCATCAAGAGTCCTGACGTATGGGAGCATAAAAAATGTTGTCCACAATCTTGAATTTTTATCAATGAGAGGCTCTCAAATTTTTTATCAATAAAACACTATTGAGCCTAGCTATGCCACTGGTATATGATATTTTACTTTTTTGGTTTTTTAATGTGGCAATTACAAAGTGCTAGGATTGTGTGGAACTGTTCAATAGTCACTGTCGCCCTGGAATACAACAGACAACTGGAGGAACACAGGTAGGTTGTAGTCAGCAAAACTCTGACATGCTCTCTCGCTCCGCCCAGAGCAAGAAAAGTTTTTTGGCGATATCCACCTCAAAAAAAAACTATGACTGTACTAGGGGTCTGTCTAAAATGACTATGTTTTACAAACCTAAAATTAGTTTCTTGTTTATTATTTTCGATATGCCTGTTAGTCTTTAACTCTATAAATTCCTTAGTAGACAAATATTTAACGATGGCTTCTGGTCCAAGTTCTAAGGGTGGTTTAGAGACAGCTGCTTTATCACATCTGATCCCATCCATTTCAGCACCATACACTATTGTATGACAGTTCAATTTTGTTGTGAATACTAATGAGAATTCTTCATTCTCATCCACAGGAACATCAGGATCAGGCTCTGAATCTGGCTCATCTGCAAAAAATGATTATCAAGTACTTTTATTACTATAGAAGTATTATAGGCAGATTTTTTTTTTCTAGATAGCGGTCAAACGCGAACCTATCAACAATAAAAAAAGAAGAATTACCTGATAAAAGATACTGTTCAAACTTATAGCCCCAAGAAGTGAACTGTTTATCTCTTTCTGTCATATTTAGTTTTCTGTTAAGTTTCTCCTCTGTGTCCCTCGCACATAGATAGATTGTGCCTTTGAATAGAATAGCTACGATTTTCCATGGCTCCCGATTTTCATAAGGAGTGCAAGCTACGCAAGTCATAAGACCGCGGTAGCAAAAGAATTTAGCTTTATCTAAAGTTGTTTCTAAAGGAAAATTCAAACGACGTTCATGCTCCAATAAGAACTGTAACAAGTCCTTCAACTTTACATCTAGGTCTTCCGGTTTACGTATTACTTTATCTAGATGTAAGTTCAAGTCGAAACATACTCTATCGTTGCTAATACGACGAGCGTATTTAAGATTTTCAAGACCAATATAACCAATAACCATGGGACGATCAAAAAGAGGGAATGGCCTCATGTAAATATTTTGGCTAACATGAAGTTCTGGCTGCATCTTTTTAATATAATTCTTACTTCTTGTAAAATAGGATATTTTTTGTAAATTGGATAGGTTATTTTACAATAAAATCAAAGAAATAGCTTAAAATAAATTGTAAATAATATCGGTTTGTTTGTTTACATATGTTTAGAAATGACAAATGACAGACGATGTCAAAACAGCTGGTATGACATATGACCGTGATGTCAAAATAACAAAATGTAATTCTCAACCATCGACATATCTCAACAGTGTCATTGATCCAAACAATGGTTATCAATCAGCTGCTTGTTGGTGCGACTGTGACCGCGCGGCGCGCGGGCGTGTGTGTGAACAAAATCAGCCCTCCTAACTTTTTTCACTTACGAATTGCTAACTTAGTTTGCATTTAAACCAAAAACGCCCATGTCTAATATTGACTAAAAAAACTGCACTAGGCACTCAACGAACGCTACAGCTCCCCTCCCGCTAGCCCCACTGGTAGCCGAGATATTCGTGTTTAAAAAATCGGTGCTGAGCCACACTTTCAAACAGAGAGGACATGATCCTTTTGCGCGTCCTTCTACGGTGAGATTTTCGAGAATACAAGGCAAGGCAATTCAATTCAATTCAATTTTTTTAATACTCCATCGACGAACGTCCGATGATTTTGCCAATGTCAAGGTATGAGGAGGAAATGGTCGGTACTTTATCACGAATACTGTTATCTATTGATCAGTTTTTGTAGCGATGGCATCCATAGAACATCATGCTGGAAAGGGACAAAACATTTTTGGTTAGTACACATATAAAACACAACAAAATAAAAATTAAAACATGAAATAGGTACATACATAATATATAAATAAAAAGTACTAGCTACTACAACAGGATTTTATTAATATTAATGAATTTATAAAGGATTTTTACTGCAGGGGTATGGGCTAAAGATAAACGGAAAGATGTATTAACACTTTCATTACCACTACGATTTTCACGATGTTTTCTGGGATGCCGCCTACATTTTACGTTGGACTCGCTAGGCGAGTTGCCGGCGCTGCAACACGAATTGAATCGACTCGCCACGTGAGTTCAGTGGCATTGCGTTAGCGTAAAAACAATTTTTTGTTATTTTTGTGGCCGTGATAATGTACGTTACGTGTTTAACGCAAAAAATAGCAAACACATTGAACTCGCCGGGCGAGTCTAAGGCGCTTGAATAAAATTTACGTGGTCTCTCCGGGCGAGTCGGTGGTACTGAACGTGTTAACTGGGCGGGGAATATCAGGAGGGAGTAAGTCATAAAGGGGAGTTGTTAAACGAGGGCAGGAGAAAAATAAGTGTTCCAAAGTACCCTCTTCTAGGCCACATTCACACAAAGAACTGTCTCTCACGTGTATTTTGGCAAAAAAAACAGGAGTGCATACAAATCCGAGTCGGAGTTGAATTATTTGTGTTTTTTGCCAAAAGGCAAGAGTTGATTATCTATATGAACAAAACGCATTTCCGACTGTCACTGTCAAATTTAAAAAGACCGACGGTTGAATAAACTTCTTGTTTTGGATAAACTGAAACGTGATTTTACATGATTAGCGCATTCAAAGTACCGTTTAAAAGGGCAAATTCTATGTAAATAGTAGGCAATGGTGCTAAAGGTACAGTGTACCAGAAGTTATTGATATAAAATGGATTCCCGGTTTCAGAAATGTAGGCTTTGCTTAAAATTAGGTGATTTTTGTTCAATATTTGAACAAGATGAGTGTGTTAAATTATCCGATATGGTTATGTCTTTTACTAACATTCAAGTAAGTACTTATTGATTGTGAAATGACCCCAAATTGGTATGACTTGCAGAATCCTCAAAATTGTTTGTCCGAATTGTGTTTGCTTCTAGATATATGAAGGTGATGGATTGTCCGATCGAGTCTGTTCATCTTGTATAGAAAATTTAAGCACAGCTTATTTATTCAAACAGCAGTGCGAAAGAATTGATAACTTGATAAGAAAATGTCCAGGTATGTTTTTAGGTTTATTTTATTAGTCTGGTATGTTTTTGTGTTGTAACAATTTCTTTTACTTGATTCATAATGAATAGTCATTAACAATTTTTGTTATATGTTGTTACTAGACACCAACATAAACAAACCCTCTGTAAGTGACTATAATGATCTCTTCAACAAGGAGTTTCACATGCATGATGGTACGATGGATGGTTCCATGGAAGAATATGTGTCTGCTGAGGGTGATAACAATGAAAACTTTTTCAAAGATAACATGGATAGCAACATCTTCCATGATATAAGTGATGAGACTGACAGTGATGTTGATTCTATTAAATGTGGAGGTTGCAATGAATCCTACAGCAAGCTTGGCACCCACACATGTCGCACTACATGCACTATTGAGCGCAATCAACTGCAAAGATCAAGCAGTAATGAAACTCTTGTGGCATCAGATATTGCTCCAAATCAACAGCCAGCTAGGGCTACCCAGTCGTTGCCTCCTCGCCACACTCAGCCTTTGCCTGATATACCTGAAGATATGGATGTCACATGTGTACTATGTGATGAAAAATTTGACCAATATGATAACTACGTCATACATTTTAATAGGTGCACTACAAATGTCAAGTTGCACCATTATGTTTGTCCTGTATGCCATGACATATACACCGAGAAATTTGCGTATTTGGAGCATCTGAAGGCTGAACACTTTAAAGTAACTTCAAAAGAGACTGTTGTACACTATAAGGCTGGTTTTATTGCCCCGGGTGAGGACTGTGTTGATTTTGTGCCATCATTAGAAAAGACAAGGAAACCAAAGGCTGTGCGTCGTCAAATAGGTTGGTCTGTTGAGGATATTTATCAAGAAATTGATTGCAAAAAAGTTGAAGAGAAGGTTACTCCCACATCAAGTCCATTTAAAAATTTTTTTTCAAAGTTGGGGAATGAGTGAGTTACAAATTAAATATTGGCATGTCTGGGATCTACCTAAGTATATTTCATCTGTATGTTTTTACTAATTACTCCATGCTTTCTAACTAAAAGCTTTAATATCTATTCCATACCTTGAGCTCTGAGCAATCTGCTAGAACCATGGGGTTAACTTTTAGAATTGGAACATGTGTATATAATTTTATGTATTTGTTGTGTAGTCTTCTAGATGTAACATGCCTTGGAGTAGCTATAGATTGGGTAATATTATAAGAAATAAAACTGCCTTTGTTCTAACTGGAACTACAGTGAATACTTATATCTATAAAAATAAATGTAAATAACTAAAATTTCTTATCTTGGAATTCAGAAATGGTTGGAGATAATGTTTCCACAATTTAAAATTAACATTTTTAATAAAATGTTTACAGAACTTTCAGTAGACAGAGCACACCCAAAAAAGTGAGCTTTCGAAGATTAATTGAATCCGGCAAAGAGAAGACTGCCAATTACTTGCCATTCCAGAAGTATATCCAGAGCTATAAACTGAAGAAGAAAGGGTCCAGTTACAGCCCAATAAAGGGAAAGATGCAGGTGTCCACAAAAATCAAAGCTAGTCTGCAGGAGATGACTTCGGGTGAATAAACTTTATTTTTTAATTATTATTTATTTATTTATTTAATCTTCATGCAACACAAAGTACATAGGCGGACTTAATGCCTTAGGCATTCTCTGCCAGTCAACCATCATTATATACTCATTTCTCGATTTTTAGACTCCACCTGCAAAGCGAAACTGCATATTTAATGTAATTGACGCCATTACATATACTGCGCATCTGCTTTAAGCTAATGCTGGTTGCATATACCATAAGAAAGAAAAGAAAAAAAAATTATCATCACAAATTAAATTGAAAACAGATCTCAGTTGTGAAATACACAATTTTTTTACTTACAGTATGTTCAAAATACATTGGCCGGTCTAAGTTGCCGGATATTTTGAGCATACTCTAAAGAAATCCAAGAAGAATGACCGTGGTCAAGATATTTCAACCGTACTGTGTAATGAGTTTGAATTCTTTGTTTCAGACAGTGACTATCATTCCCCAAGCGGCACTTCTGAGGAGTCATGGAAGTTAAAACAGAATTTAATATGTGCCTGTGAGAAGAAAGTGTTCATGCTATCTGAAAGCATTAATGTAAGTAAAACACAGGTCAAAGAATCTCTCCAAATAACAATGCCCCACATCAACTTGTAATAGCAGTTCATGCAGTTTAATGTCTTCTTCCAGTGTTTACATCATCTTCATGCTCTTGTATTTGGGGTTGGAGCAACAATTTTTTTCCATACTGTCCTGTCACCCATCACACTATCTCCTACTACTCAACTACCTCTCTCTCTAACTACCCTTTCTTTCATATTACTTCTCACACAATCTATCCGGCTTGTCTTTAGCGTCTCTCTCACCCTCTCCATCCATCCACATTTTGTACTCCTAATTCTTTTAATAGCATGTGCTTCATCCCTCTTTTTCACATGACCCTTGGTTTATAAAAGCAGTTGACATCATAATAACTGCAAATGAAAGATCAATAATAATTACACAATCCTTATCCTATACAGAATCGCGAAAGAATTGCAGCAATGATAAATGAGTTAGGTGGAGTTGTAGCAGAAAATACTAAAATGGAGATGTTGGCAACACATTTCATAGCAGTGTTGCCAAACGACACTTTCACTGGTATGATGGTATGCGCCCTTGCTACCGGCAAATGGTTGATTCATGTCAACTATATTTACGACAGTTTTAGATGCAAGAAATTCTTACAGGTACTTACATGTTTAACTTATTTATTCTCTGTGTTATTTACTATAAAAAAATCACTGTCGAGTACGCTGTAACTAGCTTGATCCCGTGTCTTTGTCCCCTAGTCTATTGCTATTCTATACACTTTTAATAAGTAGGTGAGAGTCAGAATCGCGGGTGTACCTCAGCGAAATAAATTGTAGTGATATTACCGTTAAAATTATATTACTTACTTACACTAGGAAACGTGCAGTCCTAGCCACTACGTATACCTTATCGGGACAAACCTTGCCAAGGTGTGACACTATCCGTGACTTAGGCGTTTACCAAGATAACAAGCTAGTTTTTGATACCCACATTGATGCCATAGTCAAAAAAGCCTCTAAACTGCTTGGGTTTATAATGCGTTTGTCTAAGTGTTTTAATAATGCAAAAACCCTGAAAATGTTGTATTGCACCTTTGTCAGAAGTCAGCTAGAGTATGCATCACAGATATGGAACCTGCGTTACCATAAGTACATCGATCGCATTGAAAATATACAAAAGCGTTTCATTAAATATCTTTGTTTTCATCAAAGTATTCCTTATCAATCCATCGATTATCTACGACTCTGTAAAAAGTACCATGTATTACCTCTCAAGGATCGACGTGACATTGCTGATTACTTGTATTTGTTGAAAATTTTCAATAACAACATTGACAGCCCAGAACTTTTATCCAAATTTTATTTAAATATACCGAGAAAATTTTTCCGTCATAATCTTCCTTTGCGTGTACCTTTGGCTTCAACCAATTATAGACAGAATAGTTTTATTATACGTGCAAGTAGACAGTTCAATAATATGTGTGAGCAGCATGACTTGGATCCCTTTACTACTAGTGTGGCGTCGGCCAGAAGGCGCATAAGCCACAGGTTTTTTAAGTAAGCTTTTAATTATTTCCCTATTTTTCTGCAATGTATTATTAATTCTACTGTTACTCATTTTCTGAAAGGTTTGTAGTTACTACTTGTTTTACACTTGCAATTGAATTTGTTTATGTAACTGTTAAATTTTAATAAGGTTCACCAATCATTGTGCAAAGAGTGCTATGGTCACTTCTCAATTGTAATTCTGACACTATACGTGAGGACTTGTAATTGGCTTGCTATCGTCTATGTTAGTTTTTATTTTTTGCTTGTTTAAGCTGTAAGTCCTCCAAGATGTAATAAATAAATAAATAAAAATGTACCTCAAATGTACTATTCAGTACCTAGCTCTAAAATATTTGTGCCTCCTTCAGAATTTAATTGTCTAATTTTCAAAATATTATTCAATTTTAAGTTTTATTTTAATCTCATATTATAATTTGATGTCATAATTTAATTCTTATCTGTACGAGTTGTAATCCTTCCTATGACTTATAATGTTTTCGAGATGAGGAGGCCAGGAGACCCGTAGCACAGGTTTAACCTAGTATGGGCTCCTGTTTCTCGTCTGTAAACTGTTTCTTGTAAATTGTACTAATCTTACTAAGTATGGGAGAAAATAAATAAATATTATTATTATTAATTAAATCATTTCAAAATTAAGGTACCTACACCCGCCATATTGACTTCAAGATGGCGGGTGTTCTGTAATATTTTATTATTTAACCATTACTCATAAAATATAATTACACCAAATAAATGTACCTAAAAAGTACCTACTTCAAGTAGACACACTCACACTCGTCGGCAATTTCATAGGAAAAGACCTATTACTATTTTCTATTACAGGAATATCTCTATGAGTGGCTTAAACATCCAAAAATACTGGAAATAGACTCGACAAGTGTGGAAGTGGCGAAAGCAGCCGTGTACTGGCACTTGGAGCTTGACGCACTCAGCGCCAAGTACCCCTTCGAGGGCAAACAAATCGTACTCATCATGAAGAGGAAGTACAGGCAGTACTATCAGATGATATTCAAGACTTTGAAGGCAAAGCCTGTAACTTATGATCCTCGGTCAGTGAACTTATATTAAGTTCTATAATTTTGTCATTGTATTAGATTTTTTGTGGTCCTAGAACTTTTCAATGCGTTTCAAATCTTAGTTAAATGGGAGGAAGTAAAACCAAACGTCAAACATCGCGTTGGATTGCATTAAATGAAGTAATAAGCTTTTAAACCATTTTCGATGTTTACGATAAGCGAGTGGAGAAGGACCCTCTTAAAAGTTTGCGTCGGATTGGTCCGACGAGTGTTTTCGTGTCCTATTCGCCCAGGGTCATGTGTTTGCGATTTAGTACTCCATCTCGTTTAGCTCTTCAATCCCCATAGGTGAAAGAAGAGCAGACTAGTGGAGTATTGGGTCGTGGATGTGCGACTCTGGCAGAATAAACGCGAGAGTATTTGTCGGATATATCCGACGTAGGCGGTTAAATGGTTAAAGAGCAGTGGTGATGAAATAAATTACAGAAAGTAAACCGCCTGGCTGGTTTTGAACCTATGATGGACTTGTCGGGGCCGACTTACGAATTGCAGGTCACGGGTTCAATCCCAGCCAGGCGCCTTACTTTGTGTAATTTATTTCATCACTACTGCTCGCTGAACAGTGAAGGAAAACATCATAAAGAAACCGGCATGTCCTAGAACTAAAAATTTGAAGACATGTGATATCCACCAATTTGTACTGGGCCCGCGTGGTGGACTACGGCCTATTCCCTCTCCCAAAGAGGAGGTTTAAGTCCCAACAGTAGGGACATTATAAGGCCGACTATGCTATAGGCTCGCGTTGGACCACTATCTCACGAGATAGTAAGCGATGATGTGGCCAATGATGGAGCACGCTTGCCTAGAAGTTAGGTTACTTCTAGACAGGCGTGCTCCATCATTCACTCTTGACTTAGGTTGTAGCTATCAGGAAACACAGATTCCGGCAGGGAATTCCACTGTTGTTATTTGTTGTATAGGATAAAGAAGCACAAGTAACTCAAAAATTACTTCCACAGGACACCAGGCAGTTGCTGCACAGCAGATTACTGTTTCGTCGACATGAAAATCATTGAAAGAGTTAAACTGCGGTTCTTCGCGCGACATAACGTTCCTGTATTCCCATACCAGTACATTTTAGTGTATCTATTAAAGAGGGGTCAAGTAGAAGATGAATACAAGTATCTTTTGCAAGACTGCAAGAAATATGCAAGAGATACAATGTTCTTATTGAACGACACTTATTAGTATAATTTAAATTTCCTATATTTTCGTTGTTTTTATTATTGTTGCCAAGGTGGATGGGTAGATAGATTGACATTATACATTTTATATAATCAACACAAAATTATATTTTATACAAATAAGCCATATTATTTTAAGGAATAAAGATATATTTCTATAAAGTATTTGGTTTGATTTATAATTCATCAGTTGCGTGCTTTGCGTGCGGTGGCCATAATTCTTGTTGGTTTGCTGTTCATGATCATTTGCTGGTCTTGGTACCTTTTTCTGCCGATCCTTATCTGTAAGAAAAGTAATAGTGGGGACATTGTCAATAATCCGTAATTATAATAACACTTGAATTGACAACTGATACAAGTGCAGAAAGTTGGAGCAGAATGCTGCAAAAGAACATTTTTCAATCCACTTCGTGGGGGCTGCGCAACGACTAGCCTGATACGATAAATACAATAAATTACAGTAGGGACGACTGCCAGCACTTTTCGGCACTAGTGCGTAAGTGTTTGCGCTGGACCACACTCACACGCTTCTCGCATGACGTAGGTAGCTATTGAATTTTTTTTCATGGATCAGAGCAAAATGTAGTGTACGGAAAAACACTGTAACATGTTAGGAGTACCGTGCGCAATTGCGCATACGTTTAATGCGATGCTCGTCTAGACCATCGTGATAAAATTGTAATAGAATGCATGGGGTTTTCATGAGGTTTTCACTGGTACCTTTGTATACACAATCCAACACGCAACTGTTGCTAATATAGTTCCCACCATTCCCCAGATTTGGTCGGAACTGGGAAATGTGTCGTCGTTCAAATTAGGTTTGAGTTCTGGTTCATCACAACTACAAAAAGAAACTATGTAAGGAAACATTATTACTATAATTTTATCTGTCACTTTTTAACACCATAAGACATTGCCATTGACTACGGTTTGTATCTAGAAATTATTGCTGGTTACTGTCTATTGCTATCTGCGGAGGTCGAATACCTATGAATAATTCTTTTTTTTTAATATGAGTCGTGTTATTGGTTTTCGTCCTACAAATAAACCACAGCAACGTGAACGTGATGCTTCAGCGCTACCTCTAGACAAAACTTCAATAACCTTGAAAAACGCTTAACCCTTCAGATACCGTCAATTAGAGACACAATAGTAAGACAATAGATGCGCGGCCACCGGTGGTCGCTTGGGGATTCATGAATTAATTGTCGTTTTGTACACACGTTTGTACGTTTATTTGGCCGAAAATTTTAGTTTTCCTAGTAAAACCGCACTAGTTTATTAAGAGCCTATTCACTCTAGCCTTGAAGACACTTAAATTGTAATCGGACGGGAAGACCGCCGCTGGCAAATTGTTCCAGACCCCCGATGTACGCGGTATAAACGACGAAGCGAAACGCTTAGTCCGGACCGTAGAAGTTCAACAACGTAAGGGTGGATACTCGCCGTGCGTCGGTTTGTCCGATGGTAGAAATGAGATGGCGAAATCAAGTCATGCAATTCCTGCGCACACTCCAAAATGCAACCTGTAAAAGACCGAAAGGCTGGCTATCCTACGCCTGTGCTCAAGGCTTTGAAGATTGGACTTAATTATATCTGGATCACCAATCAGCCTCTTCGAGACTTTCCACCGAGTCCAAAGCTGCTAGGAAATCATCTGTTCTGTGGGTAATTACAAATGCTGCCCTGGCAAACGTTCTACCATATTGTAAAAGTATCAAAGAAAAATCGTGATTAAAAATGGGGGATGGTTGGTAGGAGAGTAAAAAGTACTTTAGGACCTATTCTCTTAATTCATGAATCCCCAAGCGACCACCAGTGGCCGCGCATCTATTGTCTTACTTTTGTGTTTCTAATTGACGGTATCTGAAGGGTTAAAATACCTACTTACCAAATATATTAAAAAATCTCATAAAAAACCGTACCTATCCGAAACCGGTATAACATTATTCCTCGAACTCTCAAATTAACAACAAAAACGTGCAAAATATTCATGACCCACCACCTGTATGAACCTTACATACTCTTTGATACAGATAAAGAGTAGGTATGTAAGGTTCATACAGGTCTGGTCAGTCTAGCACTTTCACGTCTCAGATTATAAATGTAATAATATATAAATTAAATGGCGCCATTGCACTGCCATGTTTTAGGGTTTGTAGACGTGGGTAAGCTGAATTCATAAATATAATTTAGAGCCATTTATTTCAAATATGGCCTAAAATAGCTCATACTCCACTCCAATGTTACCCTTAAATGCGGTTGTTTTTCATTTATGGCAACATTTATCTTGTCTGTGGTGGTATGGTTTTAACCTTTCGAATACTTTAATTAGGTGGTAGAGTCTGTCTAATGAAAGCGTAACCTGGAGTTTTTTTTTAAATTAAAGTGGCAACATTATTTTGCCGCCAAAATCACGTCTAAGTCTATGATTGCAATTGTCAGTTTGTTGAAACAGATATTTATTTATCAACAATAACTGCTTTATCATGGGTAAAACAATATAAAGTTATGTGCGAAAGCTGCTACACACTATCATCAGTGAGTTTAAACAATAACAAGAAGAGAAAGAAGTTGTTTTCTAAGAAAAACAACAATGTTTATACACGATCTTGGATTTTTAAGTTAGTGTGACACTATAATCTTGATCATTGTTGACTGACCACTAGATATTTTTACGGTATGAATAATGATGACTATTTTATTTGACTATCGCAGTTCTGTGCTCTTGGTATTCTTGTCGGAAGGCCAAAATGCCAAATTGTAAATAAAGAATATTATATACGGCATTTTAGAGAACAGATAAAATAAATTTGGAATAATAAGTAACATTTTGTGTATTTTTAACCTTTACCATACATCTACCAATAAATAAATCTACACAATTTTAAGTTCTTATACAACTATTGTACAATCGTCATATATAAAAAAATACTCAAGTACCAAAACTTTTTTCTCCTACTATTTCAATAATACCATATTCAAATTTTTGGGTTTCAACCTCCTTTTCTCAGGTCACGCTTTCAGTAGACGGACTCTATAGACACAATCACGATCACAATATAATAGAAAGACAATGAGAAAGCGAACGCTGGCGTTCGCTTGGGAAACCGTGATTTTGTAGAAAACCTTTGTGTCAACAAAATCTGTGAAAAAGTGGGTGCGTTAGAGCTTAGAGCTATATTTCGCCGAGACACCATGGTGGCGATCTCGAAAAAAAAAGATTGCTAAACGATGATTATAGTCATTTATTTATATTATTCAATCTTTGCCCCGGCATTCAAACGGTCAACATACGTACTTATTCACTCTGTGTTTTAATATCAGTTATACAATACAACTAGCTGACAATTAGCAAATAATAGTGTCACAGCGACTCGACGACACTTCTAATATGTGATTAACTTAAAAAAAACTAAAGTAAAGTGTATAATTTTAACATTATTAAGTGCAAACAGCTACAAGTTTTAAAAGTTAACGAATCAGCCGGTGAGTGAATGACAAGTCAAATTACACGCAGTGCACGGAATTTCGCACGGTTCGGCAGTGCGCAGAACCGTCAATATTGCTTGCAGCGGCAACGGATGACTCAAGCGACGGCTCGCGCCAAAGATTAGTCAACACAGACGGGACGGCACTTGATGCCTATTATTGAATGTCTCTAAGAGGACGACATACATACATACTTTTTTTTTTACCTGATTATAATTATTTATTATTTTTTATTGTTGTCTCGCTAACTATAGTGCCAAATAATAATTATTATGGCTGACAAAAATGTCCAATGGGGTTGTTGCACTAATGACTGTGAAACAGGTTCAGAGGCGAAATCCATAAAGTGCCCAACTTGTGCAAGGTATTATCATTATGCGTGCATATCTCTTACTAAATCTCCTAATAAGAAGGCTGCCTGGAAATGTCCATCATGTTTGAGCAAAACGCCAAAGTTGGGCAGGGACGACTCTACTCCAGTTCGAAACGTGTCTATGACCAGAGGCCCGAAAAGACAAGCTACTGAACCGCTTTTGCCTCCTTCCACGTCCAATGATAACGAAGAACTGCGTTCCGTTATAAGAGAAGTAATAAGAAATGAATTAAGTGAGATGTCGGCGAAGTTTAATAACACTATTATTACCACGATTAGCAAAGAATTGGCACCAATCAAGAAGGAAATAGCAGATATTGTTGAGTCGATGTCTTTTATAAATAACAAATTTGAAGACATAATAAAGGCGCATGAGTTGTCTAAAGAGATTATCACAAAATTAGAATTGGAAAACTCAGATCTTAAGACTACCGTAGAAGACCTCAACGACAGACTTTCAAACCTGGAGCAACAGTCAAGATCTAACAATGTAGAATTGCAATGTGTTCCAGAAAATAAAAATGAAAATGTTTACAACATAGTTACTCAACTTGCTCGTGTAGTTAATTGCGAAATCAGTGAAAGGGATGTATTACATTGCACTCGTATTGCTAAAGCTAACCCATCAAGTAACCGCCCTCGCTCTATAATCGTCCAGTTGGCCTCACCAAAGATGCGTGACCATCTTCTGGCAGCTACCATTAAGTACAATCAAGCTAACCCTCAAGAAAAGCTGAACTGTTCGCACCTTGGGTACGCTGGACCGAAATCTCCAGTTTTTGTTGCTGAACATCTGTCCCCAACCAATAGAGCTCTTCATGCAGCTGCGAGGATAAAAGCCAAAGTGAAGAATTATAAATATGTGTGGGTCAGAAACGGTAGAATATTTGTGAGGAAAACTGACGGCGCAGACTATATACAAATTAGGAACAAGAGTAGTCTTGATAAGGTTGTGTGATGATTATGTACTTGTTGTTATTGTTTTTCACTATTGTAATTGAACGCATGCATTAGGTTTGAACTGCATACAATTCAAGGATATTTTAATCTATTACCAAAATTGTAGAGGCTTACGAACTAAAACGAATATCTTTTATTGTAATCTGTGCAATATGAATTATGACGTTATAGTATTGACAGAAACCTGGCTAAATAGTAATATAATGAGTAGTGAATTGTTTGATGATCGTTACGAAGTTTACAGACGGGACAGAGAAACAACTGGATTTCATTCCAACAAAAACGGGGGAGGAGTCTTGATAGCAGTTAATAAAAAAATCAACTCCGCACGTATCGAACGCTGGCAAAGTAATTGTGAAGACCTCTGGGTCACACTTGACATATCAACGTCTCACAAGTCACGCCAAGTTGCTCTTTGTGCCGTCTATCTTCCACCACCACTATGTCTTGCAACGTTGGATCATTTTATGGATGGCTGCAACAGAGTGCTCGACTCAACGGACATCCCCTGTTGCATAATTGGTGATTTTAACCTAAGCAAACTGAATTGGGATAAAACCGCTATAAATGATTCTCTACCTAAGACTTGCCAAAACCTCTTGGATTTTATGAATGTAAATCAATTATTACAACATAATCATGTAAAAAACTGTTCTGGCCGAATACTGGATCTGGTTTTATCAACAGAACCGACTCTTTTAGTGAACGAATCTAGCAATTCTCTAGTAGCTATCGATAAATTGCATCCCCCTCTTGAACTAACTATGTCGTTGCTAAAAGATTGTAATTTACAGTATAATATGGACTCAAGACCTAACTTTTATAAGGCTAGTTACCCTGAAATTAATAAGTACCTGAATAAGCTGAATTGGAATGAACTTTTTCAAAATACTTGTGATGTAAATGACATGGTAGCAATTTTTTACAAATGTCTGCGTGATGCTATTGGAAAATTTGTGCCTGATCGGAAACCAAACAATTGTCGCTATCCACCGTGGTTTGATATAGCATTAATAAAATCTTTAAAAGAAAAGAATAAACTAAGGTTGCGTTACAGAAAATACAAAAATCCCTTGGATAAAATTGAACTAAAACTAATTTCAAAGCGGTGCGAAAAACTAGCTAAGACTTTATATAATAACTATAATGATAAAATTGAAAAAGATATAAAAAATAATCCCAAACTTCTCTGGAGTTACATAAAAGCGAAACGCGGTGGTTCCAGTGGCTACCCTTTGGAAATGACTGATGGACAGGTTGTAACATCCAACGGTTCTGAAATCTGTGACCTTTTCGCTAACTATTTTGCAACCATGTACACTACTGACAAAGATACAGAAATTAATTGCCAAACAAAGTATCTCCAAGCACTGCATAATAATAGTCAATGTGTGAGTATTCCAGTAATTGACAGCGATTGTTTACTAAAAAAACTAAAAACAGTAAACATTAGTAAAGGACCTGGCCCGGATGGTATCCCACCCGTTTTTATTTCTAACTGTGCCACAGCTCTAGTATCTCCTTTACTAATAATATATAATAAATCGCTGGCTACGGGAACTTTTCCGTCTGAATGGAAAAAAGCCAAGGTCGTCCCAGTGCATAAGTCAGATAAAAAAGATACCGTAAGTAACTACAGGCCAATTTCAATTTTATCCATATTCGCAAAGATTTTTGAATCCATTATATGTCCGCATATTCAACAACATTTAGGATTGTACCTTGATGACAATCAACACGGTTTTGTAGCATATAGATCTACAGCCACAAACTTAGTGTCATTCACGGAGTCTTTAATACAAGCTGTAGATACGGGCAAACAATTTGACGTAGTGTATACCGACTTTAGTAAGGCATTTGATAAAATGTCCCATTCTATACTAATCTATAAACTAGCAGCATATGGTATTACAGGGTCTTTATTAAGTTGGTTTAAGTCCTATCTTAATGAACGCGAATTCTTTGTCGTTGTAAACGGTTTTCGATCGGCTGTACATAAAATAACATCGGGCGCCCCCCAAGGATCTCATTTAGCTCCAATACTATTTATTATGTTCATTAATGACCTTCCTGAGTGTTTTCGTTTTTCCGAACCTTTTCTGTATGCTGATGACTTAAAATTTGCACGAGTAATCGAGTCAAAAAGAGACTGCGAACTTCTGCAGCACGATCTTGACCAGGTTATAAATTGGTGCCACAATAATAAAATGCAACTAAATCCAAAGAAATGTTACCATGTAACATATACGCGAAAAATGAACTGTATTAACACAGAATATTTTATAGGCCAGGAGCGAGTCCAAGCAGTTGAAACAATAAGAGATCTAGGAGTACTTTTTGACAAAAAGGTCACTTTTTTGCCCCATATAGAAAATATTATTAAAAAGTCATCAAAAATGTTGGGGTTCCTACTTCGTAACACTAAAGGTTTTCGTAAAAGTAGCACCAAGATAATGTTATTCAACAGTTTAGTACGTAGTGTTATGGAGTATTGCAGTGTTGTGTGGAGACCTCATTATGCCACTCATATGTTTCGTCTGGAAAGGGTTCAGAAACGTTTTGTATGGCATTTGGCCTTTAGTGAGGGGAAATGTAAGCGTCTGACTTCTTACAAAGCCCGTCTATGTCATTTCAGGATGCAATCGTTGTCTATGCGTAGAGACATAACCGACGCTATGTTTCTTTACAAACTGTTGCGCAATAAGATCAACTGTCCGAGTTTATTAAAGCTCATTAGATTCCATGCGCCTTCTAGATATCCTAGGAATAAGATAACACCCCTGTGTCCACCACTTCGAAAGTCTGTGCTTGGTGCGAATTCTCCGATACCTAGATTGTGTAAAATCCTCAATGGCCGCAGTGACTTAATAGATGTACACCATGATAATGTAAATAAATTCCTTCGAGCTTTTGTAAATAGTCCAATGGCGATTTAATTTTAATTTTAAAATTGATTCCTATTTTTTTTTTTTTCAATGTTCTCAATTTATTATTTTATTTTAATTTAATTGTATTATTTATTTATACTTAATCATTATAGCTATCTTATTGCAATAATTAATCAATCATAATTGAATCAATTGTATCATAATTTAATTACTAATTTTACATGCCAAAGACTTTGTTTTTTTTTTTTTTTTTTTTTTTTTTTTTTTTTTTTTTTTTTTTTTTTTTTTTTTTTTTTTTGTGTGTTACTGTGATTTTCTTTATTAATGCTTTCAATTGTTCTTATTTTGTTTAAACTAACTTCTATTTTCAATATTTTAATTTAAAAAAAAAAAAAATAAAGCCGTTTTTTGTGCATGTGGTGTTAACCTGTAATTAATTGTTACACTTGTAAATGTTACTCTAGTCATTAAATCAGAAATGTGTGTGGTGTAAACAGTTGTTGGTTAACCTGAATAAATAAAATAAAATAAAAATAAATATTTAGACTAGCTTTTGCCCCCGGCTTCGCTCGACTACGAATGTATTTTTTTATTTTTGACTTAGGTATTTTTGTCAAATGAGAGAAGTAAAAATTTACTGTAAAAAGAAAAATCTGTGCTGGTTCGTCACATGTTTAATAATCGTAATCTGTTTTGAAAAAAGCCCAAAAACATTTTTAGTTGGATACTAAAATATAAACCTATGCTGAATAGGTCCGGACTTTAGCCTATAGAACAAGTTTATTGTCATCCAATCTCATTTGTATTTATGGCCGTTTGGTAAATATAAATATTAGATAAGCTATTTACAGTAATTATCTAGGTACCTACTGTGCCTAGAGTATAAACAAATCACTAAACATTTTTATTTTGTGTTGGCAACACAGAATCTGAATTTAATGGGAGTAAACAGGAAACCACAAACTACGGTGCCATAGACATACCCTACGTTCGGAATTGCGTCAATAGCGATTATATTGCGAATCCGACTAAATCTAAAAGTCACAAAATTTAAGGGTTATTGAGTAATAATTGTGACGTTGTGCTTTGGTCGGATTCGCGATATTATTGCTTTTGAATAGAAGTTACGTTGTTCAAATTATGCGTCCTATCGAGAGTACTCTGTGCATGTGCTATCAAGTCATCAAGTTATTATTGAGTAGGTATATATAAACAGAGGTGTTGCATTACGAGTTCCATTATTTATAATTGCATTGTCGCGGTCGCAGTGGCTAACTAACTCTGAACCATATTTTTAAAAAGTAATTGTGGTTTTATTAAGCTTAGAGCAATACTTTAATAAGTAGGTATAATATTTTATCTACCACCGTACCAACTGCTTAAAAGTTGTTGTAAAGCTAAGTGGTTTTAAAGAGTTACCTAGTGTTATTCGATTCAGTGCTTCAGAACTAGGTATCAAATATGGGATCTTGTTTTTCATGTGAAGTAAGTGATTTTATTATTGTCAGTGTTTTTTGCATTCGATAACTTTGTCAATCATTTAACTGGTTGTCTTTTCTTAGTTTAAGTGTCATTAGGGTGTTTTTATTAAACAAATAATTGTAACTATGGTCATCAGTGTGGGATTAAGCTAACGCGGAGCGAGGCCTGTAGTAAATTCGATCAAGGGACCCCGAGTGTAGGGTTTAATGAAAGGTTACTAAATTAATACCTATAGTAGTTAGGTTAGCCGCCCCTAAGGCTACCCACTGACCGTACTTTTGCAAGAACTTATAATGATGATGGCTTTCTTGCATGAACCCCGTGTGAACACAGATTAAAGTTAAAATTCTAAAAAATCTGAAGTGTTCACGAAAATTACGCTTAGGACAATTTACGCATTTTTATTGGTGGGATAAGATTTAGGCATTCTTTGATTGGAATAATCTTTCCAAGAGAATTGATTTCATCAATACGTCAAAATTATTATCATAGTTTCAGCCGAAAGACGTCCACTGTTGGACAAAAGCCTCCCCAAAGTGTTGCCACGACGCGACGACCGGTCTTGAGCGTGTCGCATTCATCGGATTCCCACGACTCTCACTAGGTTACCGGTTCACCTTGTTGGAGGTTTTCCAACGCTTCGTCTTCCGGTACGCACTTGCCACTTCTGAAACGTTCAGCCCTATCGACCATCTGTTCAGCAAGCAATATACCAGCTCATTGCCACTCAAACTTATCTTGACTCCTGTTTCGATCATGCAAGGAAACTCCGCTTAGCCTTATACCTTATCAAGCTATCTGATGAGGGTCTATTGTGAATGATCACATTCACAAGTCGTAATTGGTTATAGACTTTCGTTTTGAGACACTGGTTTGACGAGAAAATATCGCCAATACCGCGAAGCTTCCCTAACACCGACATCATAACTTTGGTTTTATCCATGTTCATTTTTAAGACCCACTCTTTAGGATGCTCTAATGAGGTCATCGAGCATAATGGGCTCTGGCATAATCTCTGCCCTTACTATATCGCTGAAAAATCGAAAAAGAGTTATATACATTAAAATTAATGCCTGAACCTTTCCAGTCTTGACCCATGAAGATAATTATCCTCTATTACTCCTGTATGTTTCGGAGAAATTACATCTACCAGCCTAAATCCTCTGTAAGAGGTTAGGTTTTGAGGTCTGGTCCTGAACTCGGCCTGTAGGCGTTCTCATGGTCTAAAAATTCTAAGCAGAGGCACATTAGGTATGCTCTTCAGTATCCGTTGCGTGAAAACCACCATAATAATAATGAATGAATTCTAAGAGAACTTCTGTTCTATAGAGTTTTACATGGAGGAACGTCTGAAGCAAATTGACGATCACTTCCAAAGATATCAGATCAGATCAGACCTGTTTTTAGATTCCATGTAGTACTTATACTAAGATAATTTGACAAACTTTTTTAGGCTAGAGGGCGGGGCCTCCGTTTGCGCGGGGCCTGTAGCATTTGCTGCTCTTGCTCCATGGCTAATCCGCCACTGATGGTCATTACTGGACTCTGGACTTATTTTAATTTAGATGATAGTAGTTACTTGCGCAGAGATGCGACAGCGTCATGATTCAATCACGAACTTTAAATTGCCGTATTTGAGAATAATAAACGCAGGTTTTTCGTAAATCTGTTATTTTAAATAGGACCGTTCAGATCGTTAGGTATATTTTTCTTTAGGGTATTTTAATTTTTTTTTTTGGTTTACTGTATTTTTTTCCAAAATATGTTAATGCAGAATATTTTAAGTTTTTATTTTTATGGCTAGTCTCCTAGCAACGTTTTTCTGTACCTAACGATTAAGGTAGGTAGGTATTTACGTGCTTTGCTTATTGCCCCATCTCAAAATTCTACCCTGTAACTAATTAGTTAGATACAGCAATTTCTGTATAATGATAACGCTAATAACGATTGAAACTCTTCAAAATTGATGCAAAACATCGTAGGCGGCTATTTATAAAGTTTCTCAAGTGTTAAAATCAACTTAGATTAATTTATATCATATGTATGTCCAATCACAGGTGTAATAGTAAATAATTAATGTTTTGTACTTAGGATGATGACGACCGTCCCCGCAACATCCAGCATCGACAGTATCCCCCGACATTGTCTTCGCTACCGTCAAGAGGAGCTGCTGCGCCGACGCTACGAGCATCACCGCTAATTGGTTTCAATTCAACAAGAAATGATAGTTACAGGCCCACGGTAAAGTTTTTATTTTATTGTACCTACCCAGTAATTATTTATATGGATGTCCGTGGCCTATCACACGTCTTAAAGGTAAAGATATAATGATACACTGTCTCTCAGTGTCCTCAGTGGACCTCCCGCATCCCAAATAACAAAGGATGTTTGTGCACGAAATGAAACAATTATTCAAACATTATTTTTATTATTTTGGATAGAAACTACAAATCACAAAGCAAACTAAAAACGAAAATTATTATAATAGAAGCTTTAGGAAAGTAAGTACCTATTACATCTCTTTTTTTAGTTTGTAATTTATCATCCTCTCCTCTGGGTAAATCGAGAGGGAATTTCTGAATTTTACTGACTAAAACCTACCTATATTCCTTCAGTTGTCCATTGCGTTCCAGGGCCACGGTAACTTTCGAACAAGCCCGCAGCTTTGGCAGGCATCGCAACTAGCGAATCCCATCAATTTTACTGACGGCAGCGTCTTAAGGCGCACTGGGAAAACAATGCGCTGTCGTCGTCGACTCGGATTTGTTGTCCTTACCGGATCGGGCGAGCAACCTATTGGCCACAGACCGCCAGCCCGCGGTTACTGTGATCAGAAATCAGAATATGGCTCTTTAGGGGGCTCTGGTGTGGGCGCGATCGCCGCGGATCGCGCACGGTCTCCTACGAGGCGCTGACCTTTCTTGCTTGCTACCTTGTCACCGTGGGTTTTGTAGGCAACCGGGCAACAGTCCTTGCACACACGCACGAGAGGCGCATGTTGGCGCAACGTCGAGGCGAAACTCCGCTTGACAAAACAACGGTGTGCTTCGAAGGTATCGCCAAGTTCCTTCTTTGATAAGTAGTTAGAGAGGCACTACGGCATCTTCACTTTTCGCTCCACGCAAGTTCTCACTGCATTTGGTTGTTTCGGAGAGTTTCTGTTTCGAATTCGGTGGGAAGAAACGCCCGGGTGTTACCATTGTTTAGATAGCTTGGAGGAAGGTGATTGGCGGCCAGCCTTTTTCAAAGCGAGAGGGCATGGGAACCAGATACTTCTGCGAGGCAGGCAGGCTGCTGGAGATCCCGCAGCCTGCCTGCCTGCCTGCTGTTTGAAAAAGCCTCCGCGACCCAGGCGGGAACGCAAGTCAGTAAAAGTCTGACAATCCTCGCTCCTTCCAGATCATCTCCGGGTATGGGCATGGGGATAATGAGAGGATAGGGAATGAGTAGGTATTTTGTCACTTTTTAAGAAGTTGTGCTTTTTTTCAGCTAATAGTTAAAATTATAATTAGTAATAATAGCAATTGTTATTATTTGTAGGAAGTATATGTAAGGCGTATTGTCCCTCCGCCACGCCCGGTAGTGCCTGTGATAAGAAGGCCTACACCATCCGTATCAAGTACGCGAAGCACGGTTGTTCCCAAACCCATTGAGTTCAAGGTAAGGTGTTATTTAAATAATTAAGTACCTACAAGCATCTGTAACAACCTCTAATGATAAGCCTCTTCAGTCAATCTTGTGGCAGTTTGACCCCGAATCCGACGGAAGAGATACTTAGGGCCGAAACTGCGTAAAGCGGACATCCGCGCGGTCCCATACAAAAAGTGCTCAGTTGCGACTCGCCGCGCGGGCATCCGTCGCGGGGAGCCAGACCCTGTGTTAAAAATGTCAATTGTGCGAGTGAGAAAGGGACGAAGCTATTTTCCCTGTATAGCACGGTAGCCTTTGGCAGTTCAGTTTAGAGGCCTCTGAAAAAGATAATTAAACGTCTGAGGTCAAACGCGCGCGCGAGTCGAGCGAGTTAGGGCTATATTTCCTAGGTGTCCCGGTGAAATATAGCCCTAAGCTACCAAACTAGACACCATACAGACACCAGAGCCGCCACACGTCCGAGCTGGTCGCGCCACCAAACGGACCAGGTGAGTAACTCTCTATAGAGCTGCATACATTTAGTTGGTAGCGGCAACTGGTCGCGCCGCCATGGTATTCCGATGAAATATAGCCCGGTGGTGCCCCAGTAGTAATAATAATAATATTCCACAACTATCACACAACGCCGTGTAGTCCCAAGCTAAGCAGAGCTTGTGTTACGGGTACTAGACAACTGATAAACATACTTATATATTTCTAAATACATACATATTATAGAAAAATTACACCCAGACACAGAATAAATGATAATGCTCATCACACAAACATTTGTCATGGGTGGGAATCGAACCCACGACCTCCGGCACAGCAGTCAGAGTCACTAACCACTAGACCAACAGGGTAGTCAATATAGTAGTTATTTATATGTAGATATAGACATTGTAATTCACGCTAATTTCAACAATATTTTGTTAAACCTTTCTTAAATATAGCAGTGAGTTATAGTTTATAAGTATATTATAATTTAAGTTAGTGCTAATTTGAACTTAAATAGATACTAATTTCAGCCCAAACCTGGAGCTTTATACGGGGAGTACAAGTGCAGGTGCGGTTACTTCTGGGTCAGCCGTCTGTCTTGGCGCGATAGATATCAGCAATGTAAACGTTGTAAAGTACAAGTGCGGCCAAGAAATCAGGTATAGTATTTTATTAAATTGCATTAGTTGACTTACTTTTATATTATAAAAGCGAAACTGGGTTTGTTTGTTAAGTCTTCACGCCTAAACGGCAAAAGCGATTTTGATGAATTTTGGTACAGAGATAGTTGGGACCCTGGAGACGGACATAGGCAATTTTTTTTTTTTAAGTGAGAAAAGGGGGAGAAAGAGGGAAAAGGGGAGAGAAATTAAAGTATATTAATAAACGCGAGTAAAAGCTAGTTAAAAATAAAAATAACACTGAATTCGTCGTATAGCAGTTGCGGTCTGTTTAACTGTAGCTTAGCTTCGGCCATATAAACCAATCTGGTTCGTGTTAGACGCAAGCCGGAGAGAGACGAGTTTTTAAAGTAGGTAGGAACGCACCATCACCTTTTCAACCGAAAGACAGCAACAGCTGGACGCAGACTTCCCCCAAATGTACTGGTCCTGTACTTTTTTTTATGTTTGGAGTTGTTCCAATTACTTCTCCCGATTTAGGACGGAACGGGAGGTGTCAGATTTTTACTGACTGAACCCACACCTATGTTCCTTTTTTGCCTTGCGTTCCGGTACCCCGGGGTGCCCTTTTGTAAGCGAACCCATGGACCCAGTAGGCTTTGGCCCTGCTGGGCCCCTACAGTCTGCGACTGGTCCTATGCGTTCGCATCCATCGAATTCCCGCTCCCCTAACCTGGGGGAGGTCCCCTCACGTACGTGTAAATAGTACCTACATACTTGTTTTTCTATTTACAGAGAGAGCTGCGACCTTCTGACTTCACTTCACGCGACAAGTTTGATGAAAGCTTGGCCCACCCTCAGGAACTATGCGAGATGTGTAAGCAATTAGGAAGTTACTGTGGCAGATATAAGTAACTAAAAGTAGTGCTTACACGTAGACATAAATATTAAAGATAGGACCTAACTTTAGGTTGGCCGCATAAATCCGGAATGGCTCTCTGGATTCATAATCTGAAAGCATCACCGCTTGCGTCGTCGGTTTGGCTGGTTTTCGTGTCCAATTCTCCAGGGTCGTGCGTTTGCGACTGGGTACTCCATCTCATTTAGCTCTTCAACCCCCGTAGGTGACAGATCAGCTGACGACATGGAGTATTTGGTTGTTGATGTGCGACCCTGGCGAAATAAACGAGAGTGTTTGTTTGATGTAACCGACGTACCCCGTAGGCGGATAAAAGGGTAATTTAGAAATAATAATAATACTCGTACAAAGCTCGTACCATACAATATTAGTATGCTCCACGCACATTCAAATTTTTTTCATATTATGAACTAGCGACCCGCCCCGGCTTCGCTCGGGTGCAATATTATACATATAAACCTTCCTCTTGAATCACTCTATCTCAGTGGCGAAGCGTGAAATATTAAGAGAGGGAAGCCGGAGCAAAAAAAAAAATGCTTACCTACTCCGAGCGCAGGCACGCAGTCTTGAGTCCTCACCGAAAATCTGTGATTGGCATCCTGGCTTCAGTCTTGTATAGGTAGATGTATCTTCAGTCCACTTTTACTATACGTGTAAGCACTGAGATGTTAAACCAGTGTCTTGCAAGCATAATAGAAGTGGCTTTGATAAAAGCCGGTTGTGGTGAAATGATGATATGATGTAAATTAAACAAAACTTAATCGACTAAGTACTAATAATATTAGGTACTTATTTACTTATACTCTAGCTTATAATCTAGTTCGACTTCCGCTAACATCGTAAAAACCTAGAAATCGTTCTTCGATTCCAGTTTCAGTTAAATACCTAAAAATTACAGTTAATTGCTCTCTATGACTGACATCGGGAGTTTCGTCAATCATTACAGACAGAAATTGAGCTTTATTTATTTCAAGTCTAATGTTGTCGCGTAAAACGGATGCAATACTATTTATTAAATCATTTTGAATGTCACTAGAGAGACCAGAAAACGCGGGGCTTTGAACTGAAGAACATAATTCTAAATGCGAATCCATTACTGTATCGTACTTGCTCAGATAAAGCAAAGTTTCGATATAATTACCGCGGTTGATAGAACTAGGGCCTTCATCACGGCCGCGAAAAGCTAGTTCTTGTTTACCTAACAAAATAACGGTGTCAATAAACCGTTTCATTAAATCTCTATTGCGATTGACTTTTCTGTTATGGGCGTCATGCGAATTATCGAAAAATGTTTCGATTCTACTAGTCCCAAACTCATATAAAGCTAAACAACTACGTATATGCTTTTCGGTCAGATGTTTCCTAGATGAATTGGTTAGATTATTAATATCGGTGAAGCCACCTTTATTCCATAAACTACTAGCATCTGAGAAAAGTAAACATGGCCAACAATACATTTTATTTAATTTACAACTGCCAGTTAGCCATTGATATATATCGTAAACGGATATATTAAAATGTTTAAAAAAACCATCGCGTCTTTTGTAATCTATAGTCATATCTGGGCGAGCACGGCCTAACTTAATTACATGTTTTTTATTTTCAATCAATCAATCAATCAATTTCAAACCTTAATTTGAAAAGCATGTTTCCTCACAAAGCAAATAATCTGTTAAACAACAATCTAACGCGATTAATGCCGACATCTTACAATTCTACCAATTAGGGTAAATACGCCAAATGTCGGCCTCCCCCCAATCGTCGGCCATCTGCACGTTTTTAGCTTGCATTCATTCAAAAGGTAATTAAGTGATAATTTTACCTCTCGAATTGCAACTTTAGTTCATACTCTATATGTACAAACCGTTATTATCCGATTAAGTCACTTGCTTTTCGCACACTGAACATCAGCAGGGATTGTGTCGATGAAGCGTCAAGTTTGCATTAAAAGTAGCTTACTTGATGTGAATACTCACACTTCGGGGATTGATATTACAACGATAAGACATTTCTTTATTTTTGTTTTAAGCTTTATAATCACTAAAGGGTTATTTTTACTATATTTTGAGATAGTTTTTTCAGCGTTTTGCGTATATTTTTCAGGGCAATATAGGAGGCCGCCATTAGGATCACAGTTTTGACTTAAAACCGGATTCTCGGCCGTGGCTGACTTAAAGTAAATGCAGTCTGTTTTATGAATTCCAATTGTACCAATTCCATTGGCTAAATAAGAGAATTTGCAAAGCTTCTAGATAAATAAATCTATTTTACGTTTAATCGCCAAATAACGGCCGGGGTGATATTAATCGAATCTCGAAAAATCAGGTACAAGGAATAGGGGCCGACATTAGAAACATTAAAGATCGTAATGTCGACCAGCGTCGAATTCGAGCGCCATTATACAGGCTGATGCATCGATTGGGTAGTGATTTTTTATTTGTTTATCAAACTTATTTAAAGAAGTTAAGTTTAAATGTAGGAGTTGACAGCATTGAAGACATATAATTATTTTATGGTAGCTTTATGGTTTCGGAATTTAAGATATAAATAATATGAATTTCTCTTTGGAACTTGCTATCTATTAAACACTTCTTATTAGCTTAAAACATATAAATGGTAGGTCGAGAATCTTTGTTGTGCCAAAAAGCAGCCCTTAGATAAATACTAAGTTTGTTTTCACTTAGTACTTTTAATTTAAGGTAGGTAATGACAAAACAGGGAGATCTAAAGCCTTCACGGAATCAAAGAAAATTATGCGGTTAAGAATTTTTTAAATGTTTACCGACTTGTTTGAAAAATAAAAATAATAAATAAATATTATTACGAAGACGTTAAAAGTTTATCAAACAATTACTTTTGAAGTTTTTTTTTTTGACTTATTTAAAATTCTATTCTATTTTTGGTTTAAATACTGATTTTTATCACATATTAAAGTTATTAATTCTTGTTTTATTTAATTTTGATGTTTTAATTTGTTAAAATTTTAGTACTTATCTAATATTGATGAGGGGAAATAAAAATATATTTAACTATTAAACAAATACAATTACATAGGTACTTAGTGTTATATTAGAATCCTGCCAAAATAAATCACATTAATAATATTGGTCACTGTCTTAAATTGAAACACCCTATACCCGGCCGACATTTGGGAAAAACGCGACCGACCATGGGCCGTGAATGGCCGACTTTAGGGTTTTTCTGTTCTCGACGCATCTAAACCTTATTACTTTTTTCTTTTAGTAGAAAACTCGATCTTATGCCTATAAACATAAAATAGACTAGTTAAACTATCCAAAACCGCTTCAGAAGCTATCTTTCGTTGAAAACTGAAGGTGCTAGAGCAATCGGTAGTCGGAAAATCGCTAAGGGGGGCCGACATTTGGCGTATTTACCCTACTTTGCAAATCTACCTATTCTAAATACGTAATTTCAACTTATTACAATATCTACTTACCGCAAATACCTAATTACAACGTAAGTCTTCTACTTTTATCACTACAAACACACAACACAGAACACACAACAAACTAACTAATAAATTCTAATCTATATATATAAAAATCAATGCCACTTTTCGTTGTTATATTATAACTCAAGAACAGGCTCACCTATCCAAACCAAATTTTTAGGCTTTGTTCAGACTATTTAGTAGATGGTTTATGTGAAGTTTGGTAGGGTAGAGTAGGGTAGAGTAGGGAAGAGCGGGAGCGAAGCCGCGCGGGCAAAAGCTAGTATTAATTTAAAAACACAGTCATGCATTCAATGATGGATGGTGAATTACGTCAAATTATCTGTCAACAGAACACAAAAACGCCCGATTTGTTACGAATTTCAACGACCGTAGCCGATATTCCTCCATCTCGCTCACGCGCACGCAATTTCTATTACTTTCTCTATTACTCTCTCTATTATTTTCTCTAATAACTCGATACCGAAGCCTTTATACTCGGCCGGGTCATCGACCTTTATGTGACGTCATGACGTATATTTTGACGTGTATTTTAAGCCGATTGCGCCTGCGGCTTATCAATAGCAATGTTGTTGAAATGCAAATTTTGTTATATAATGTCCATCCATCGTGTAGGCGTTTTGTAATATTTCTCTGTATAAAAGATTGATAAAAGATAAAGAAAGATTGATTGATTGTGTCATTTCTCAATTACGGTAGAGAGTGGTTGTGTTCTAAACTTCTGAAGGGAAGCCGGTGGGAATCGAGTTGTATGGAACCTTCGTCACTGTATCTATTAAAAAAAACCGCATCAAAATCCATTGCGTAGTTTTAAAGATTTAAGCGTACATAGGGATATAGGGACTGAAAAAGCGACTTTGTTTTATACTATGTACCTAGTGATTTCTCAGATCGATCTAACACAAAATCCTGTTCCCTAAAGTCGTTTGTATGTGCCGGGAAAACCTATGAAATTGTTTTTTTTTTAAACAGGTTGTTTGGAGTGTTATACTTATTTATCTCTGGATTGATTTGGAATTATAAGTACAAATAAACTTTATATTTAAGGTACCTACTTATGTTGTACTTACTCTTTTTTTTTTTCGAAATTCGGTATTTATTGGTTGCTTTGTGTTTGGTATTTTCTGTAATATCGCAGTACTTATGTGTGAGGCAAGGTATTAGATTATGAATTGAAAATTATGAATTTGGAATTTAGATTATGAATCCAGAGCCATTCTGGATGTATGAGGCAAGCCTTAAATTAGAATAAAAAACATATTTTATAATTATTTTCATGACATGTATTTCCATTATGTTTTAAGTTCCATTAGACGTAAGACGATTACATATTCGAGTTTTAATTGTTATGAAGAATTGCTTTAATTGGTGATAAATAGTAGAGATCAGTGTTTAATTGCTATTGAGTGTTCTAAATACAAAGAATAGATTCACACTTTCTATCAAAACAGAAGACTATGTACCTATGTTTTTTTTTTCATAATCATCAATGAATATTATATTATTGATTTGCAACTTGTATTTATTTTAAAAAGCCATAAATAATACTTCTTACCCGTAATAATTTACACATTCTAAAATCGCAATACACAAAACTGGATAGTAACGCCAGCAAAAATACTTGGTTAACATTGTTAGAGTCTGTCTAAAAAGTCAACCAACTTCGGTAATTATTAGGCCAACTTTAAATCTGATGTAGTCAACACTGGTTCAATAATCAAGGTTGATTATAAGATCTTGATCATTGTTTACTAATAGATTTTAAAATGTAGTATAGGATATAAGTATTTATTAATGATTAAATATTATACAAAATTCCCAAGTCGCCAAGACTTTTTAGACAGACTATACCTACTTTTACATAATTTATAAATTAATACAAAACACTGTTTTTCAACACTTTTTGTCTTTTACATGTTTCGATTTTTTTTAAACAGCGCTAATCGAGTTTTGTTGCTAACTGTCCAAAACAAAAGATTGCTGGATACAGTAATTTTAAGTGTCGTCAATATCTAGACCGTCATTTCCATTGAATGCTCTGGATACTAATGCAAAATAATTTGTATTTATGAAATAGCCGGGTACATTTGTGGTGTAGTGGTTTTTCTTCTCGACCAAAAATGCAAACAGTGGCATTAGTCTGGAGCCGATCTCTTCGACGTCTTCTGCGTTGGTTTCTTTTAAGAACTTGGACAAACTGAAGGCGGTGCTCAACACTTGCCGATCCGTCAACGGTCCTTGAAGGAATTTGTACTGGAAAAAGAAATGCACAACGTAAGTTTATTCGAAGGTTACGAAATGTTATCTTGGGCCTATATCATAAAACTTTCGATTTTAAATAACCTTGTCCCATACCAGGAATGTATCCTGTACCACAAGTAACTTCACAAACATACATGACACCTAGACCCGGAACAACTATCAGTGGGCTATATACAAATATTTGTTCCGTGTAAAATTCGAACCCGCGACACGCGGCGCAGGAGCCAATCGCTCAACCACTACGCTAACCGTGCCGCCAAACAATTTTTATTGAACAAGTAAGGCAATTTCATGTTAATTTCCAAAAACCAATACATTAAAAAACATTTGGTAATAGTCAGACAAAGATAAGGGCTCAAGGCAGCTTACCTCTC
The DNA here is from genome assembly GCA_949319445.1 of Mythimna lalbum. Taxonomy (NCBI): domain Eukaryota; kingdom Metazoa; phylum Arthropoda; class Insecta; order Lepidoptera; family Noctuidae; genus Mythimna; species Mythimna lalbum. Next base: position 12,728,085 of record OX439346.1, on the reverse strand, counting down.
AGGCACAAGTGTACCGAATTCGGTACACCTCGGTACAAGCTAACTTAAACCTTATTTTTACGTAATAAAGTTTAATTTAGCTGGCATGAGATGTACTGTATTTAGTACACTTGCACTGGTGCCTGAGAGGTAAGACTCGCGAACTGAATGAATGTTCGTCGCATAACATCAGCGCGCGCAAAGAATCTTCGCAAAACCAATTCGTGAAGCGAATGCCCGTCCATGGTGTAAGCAAACCTGCCAGGGCTGCGGATAATTCGACAAGAGCAACTGAAGGAACACTGGTGGATTTTAGTCAGTAAAAGACCATAATAATAATATTTTACCACTTTCACACAACGCCATCTAGTCCCAAACTAAGCAGAGCTTGTGTTATGAGTACTAGATAACTGATAAACATACTTATATATTTCTAAATACCTACATACATATTATAGATAAATTACAGCCAGACACAGAACAAATTAATGATCGTGCTTATCACACAAACACTTGTCCTGGGTGGGAATCGAATCCACATCCTCTGGCATAGCAGCAAGGGCCACTGCCCAGGTAACGAATAGGCCTGTCAAGACTGAAATTGTTTCTCGCTACACCCAGAGCGGGAGAAGTCATTTACTAAGTAAAAAACTTGCAAAGCCATACCCTTATTACGTAGACTAGATTCTGTATGCAGTAAAACAGGCAGGCTCTGGTCGCAGGGGTGCGCGTGCCCTCCACAGCCTTCGCGATCATTCGTAGAGCTTCGTGGAAGACGCACAGCACATCTATGTCTTCAATGTGTCGAACCAAGTTGTCCCATACCACGCACCATTCTTCCAGTGTGCCTGAACTGAGGATCTGGAAAAATTACAGACATAAAATAGCCGTTTTTCCAATAGGGGTTAGTAGAAACTATACAACATGTATTTTGGTTCACTGAGCGCATATGTCAGTCGCAGCCATCTGGTTACCTCTCGCGCCGGGCCTTGGTTCAGGCCTTGGTCCGGAGCGAGGAGTGGCAGGCGGTCGCCTCCTTCTGCTAAGCAGTAATGCTAGCAAAGGAGGAGGCCGACCGCATCAGGCAACGGCGCCCTTGCCGCCGCCGCCGGGATTCCAATCCCGAGTTCCAGCCACCGTAGACGCGGGCTCGTGGACGGCGAGCCATGGGTAGCACGCACCTCGTCCGATCGTCCGGTAACTGCCCGGAACGAGCCAAGAAGTCGACGGCGCACACTGTACCCGCGCGCCTCAAGGAGTTGTCAGCAACAGGAGAGGCCCAGCTGGGTCGAACCCTACCGAGGCCGGGGTTATGCGAAAGGAAACTTGAGCCCCGGTATGAAGGCTAGAAGGAACGGCGTGGGGTTTTTAGTCAGTAAGAGTCTGACACTATCTCCCATTGAAATGGTTGAAGAACAACTAGCCATGTCGTTGATCGCAACGTTTTCCAGATGGCTGAACGTTGTGTAGTCATTTTAGTAGGGTGACCATGAGTTTTTAAATTATATAAAACTACTTTTTAGTAATAGTGTCTACAAAGTAATAGTGAAATGTAATTAAATCAATTAATAGCGGAATTAAATTTGAATCACTTGACCAGTCATTTCGAAAGGGCTAACTTTCAATACGCCAAGCTGTTAAACGTTGAGTGATGTTAAGTTCAAAGAATTATCGGCCTAGGCATCCAATTGGATGCCGGCGTTTAACGAACGCCCTAGGCATCCTTTTTTTCTTAATTGGATGGCTAATTTAATCAGATAGCTGCGACATATCTACTACGACATGCAAACGGTACCAAAAGAAATGAGTACTCGCATAAAAGTTTAGTAAGAGTAGTATCATTGAGACTCAAAATAAATATGGCTAAATATCATTTTTTTTTTAAATTTTGGTAGCGCTACAGTCAGTTTCTTCTCTTCGCTAGGATTAGGTTCCTGGTTCCCTAATATTCACGAAAACCCAAGAAAAAGTTTCGCCACCAAAATTGAAAAATTTGTATATTCATCCATATGATTCATGGATAGCTTGTTTCAGACATAATAACTTAAGTTTTTATCATGATTGATGCCGTGGCAAATCTTTCTTAGTACTTAAAAGTCTAAAAATGACTAAAACTTTGGAAAATATCACTAAACACAGATTTTTGTAGTTTTGCTAATACTTCATACTAAAAAAAAAGATACTACTCCTGCCCCCCTAGCCAAGTTACAAACGTTTCTCTTGCGACGAACGCCTCGAGTTGGTCACGCCTCCGAATCTTTTGTTGTGATCACGTGATTGAGCGTAGAGATGACGTCATTCCCTTACATTTGAAGTTATCTACTGGCGTTAACGATTGCAGTTTATCAACTTGGCTAGGGGTACTGAAATATTGATGTTAAAATTACTTATCAGCTATTCAGAAAGGCATCATCATCATATCAGCCAAAAGACGTCCACTGCTGGACATAGGCCTCCCCCAAGCGTCGCCACAACGACCGGTCCACTCACGCATCCATCGGATTCCCGCAAAGGCATCATATATAGACATAAATCATTTGAACATGCAATATAAATTCTAAGGTATAAAATAATAAATAATAAACAACAAACTATTTTATCTCACCTGTGTAACCCAAATGGATATTTCGCTGCGGTTAGTGTCTTTATCGACTTGCATGCCACTGACAGCTTGAAAGAAATTTGAGCTTTGACCACCTAATAGCTTTCGGAAATAAAAACTGTTTTGTGGCTGCATGTTTTTTCGTTTCAACCTGATTCTTAACCAGTCTCCTTCATCATCTGTAAGAAAATGTAGGATTAACATCATGCAACACTACGTCACATTAGATCTAAATTGCCAGCTTAGCATGGTTTTTTTTAAAGTAGGAAATCATCTAATCACACCCTTGGGCGGTGCGCGAGGGCATATCAGACTTTTACTGACTAAAAACCCCCTTCTGTTCCTTCTTTGCCTTCGTCCCAGGGCCCTGGGTGGCTTCCGCACTACCCATAGACAACATGGTTGCTGCAGTGGTAGAGAAATTGGCTGTGATACATGTTGCTGGTTAGATTCCAACACGGAACAAATATTTTTATGGTTTACAGATAGATGTTCCATGTCTGGACGTCTTGTGTATGTAAATTTACATGTTTCTGTGGGAAAAGGTAATTTTTTTTAAGTACTTAGCAAGAGTACACTCACTTGGTATTACACTATCGTAAGTTTCTATCAAACATTTTTGGAAAATCAATGTTTGGTGCAGTGTTGAAGAAGCCTTTGGTACAAATGACTTAATGTTCCCCCAGCGCACCACTTCCATCACTTGGCTCAACATGGCCAACATAGGTGCCCTGTATCCCAATAGTTCCCGGATAGTGTAGGCTTCATTCAGGAGCTGAATCTGAACTTGTATCTTCCCTATGTCCTTCTGCAGCAGTGCGCTGTGCATGTTTGGCATAATAATCAGAAGTAATAACTTGGTTCCCGGGATTATGTTACACTTTTTCAATCCACTCAAAAACTTTACTATATTTTCTTCCTTACTCTCCATGTCTGAAGGGCTATCAAGGATCATTTTGATAATTCCTATTATGCATGGCTCTGTCTCAGTAACATAATAATAATTAGAATAATCCTTGAGTAAGTCCATAATTTTCAACATTGTTTTTGTAAGCTGAGCATTCTCTTCAGCCAAAATAAATATTTTATTGAAAACCGCCCTCGGGTTCTGTAGGAACATGTTTAATATTTCCGTGTAGTCCACATTAACGTCAGCAACAAATTTGTTGAACATTTCAGTCAGTGCTTTGTGAAAATCTTCATCTTTACGCAGGTCATGGAACTGCTTTTCACTGAAGTGTTCTTTTAGCAACTTGTGTTTGTCTGACAGGTTGCAGTATTGGAATATTTTAATTGATAATGATATCACCATTTCTCTATTCACTGTGTTGCTTTTATAGTAATTTGTAAATGTGTAGTAGAGCCTCAAACATTCCCGCTCATCAAACATCTCTATGTTAGTGTCTATAGCAGTAATCAGATCAACATGCTGGCACAGCTGCTCTTTATTTACTAATGCATGTATCCATGCAGCGCTGTCACTATGGTTGCCGTTTATATTCTGTATGATTACATTGGTGTCAGTTAAATTGATAATGTCACTGATGACTGCTGGTTTACGAGCCATCTGTTGAATCATGCCAATGACAGGGTGCTCAGCAACACTGCTAATATTCAACAGCTTGGTTCGTACTTTATGACAAAGCTCCCCTAAATCTTGTTGCATACTTTTGCCATCTTCTTCAAATTCACTCCAAGCACAAAATATGTCAACACTGATATCCATAACAATTTCTTGGAAAATATCTAGTAAGACAGCGTTACAGTTGTTCAAGAACTCAGATACTGTGACATTGGGACATTCACAAACTTTGTCTGTGGGAGGATTGTCTTTAAAACAACCTTCCTTATATGTAGACCTGTAGATATCATTCGCACAACTTGAGTTTACTTCTTGAGTGAAGTTATTAAAACATTCATAAATCAAACGTAGAATTGTTTTCAAACAGTTTCCTTTATACTTATACAATTCATCTTTTTCTAGTAAGTTCAGTCTATGACTATTTGGTGGGTTTGAGAAATATTTCAAACATTTTAGTAAAGTTTCATAACTATTAGTGAGTAAATTGTTGAGGGTCTCACTTTCAAATTCAAAACAATGCAGCCGACAAATAAATGAATAACATGCGGCTGACAAGTTGTGCAGTTTCTTGAGACCCTTCGTAGGATTGTAATACTTGTAGTTTTCTGCAAAAGCACCTGCTACCTCTATTGCTAGTGGGGGATAGCTATATGTGATTATTTCATATGCAAAGTCCTCCATACGAAGGTTCCACAACATTTCACACATAAGATATTTCGGTATAGTGGGTCCTGAATTTATGACTAGAAACACTCCTTCCATTTCTACCATTTCTTTTAGTGTATTTAGATCCGAGTTCAAGACAATATACATAGCAAATTTACGTATCTTTGGCACCATTGTGTCCATTACCCCATTTTCATTTATGTATTTTTCACTCCTTAGGAACCTTGATATGTTTTCAAGAACTGATTTGACTTTATCTTCATTTCCTAGAACACAAAAGGATAAAATTAGTCACAAAATAAAATTCATGCAAGAAAGGATGTGAAGTATTTATGGGCTGTTCAAATTGAAAGATGACTTTCACCTCTGGAAGACAGAGTATTCTTAAAGTTTCCCAAAAGGCCACATTCTCAATGGTTTTATTGCGGAGTAGTAGAATATAACATAATATAAACAATCAATTGTGGTAATTAGAGACACAATAGAAAGACGATGGGTGCGCGAATGCTGGCGTTTGCTTGGGGTTTAATGAAATAATATTACACAACTATCACACAACGCCGTCTATTCCTAAGCTACACTTGGCTTACACGTTGATTGTAGACTAACTTGAAGGCACCACATCAGATGTAAAAAGAAGAAGCTACAGTTAAACTATAACAGCCTATATGTAGCCAGCCTGGATGCTAGGAAGGAACTAGAGACTTTATATGGACAACAAACTGCTGATATACAGGATGTGGCGTAAATAATGGATCCCTCAAAAAACATTTCACGTTAAATGTTGCCAAGACGACCACATATCTTATCTTATCTTGTTGAGAGGCCGAGAAACAACTCGGACACTTCGACCCATGTGGATCTTTGTGGTCCCCTAGATAGCTTACTCCTCCCCAACCTCGCTGAAAATCTTCTTCATATGTCGAGACAACCACATAAGGTTTGCCCTGTGAAAAAGATATCAGATCTCATGTAGAGCCAAGCTTCTGAATCTATACGGCCTAACTCTACCGACGCTAACTTCACAAATTCTAAATATCAGTAAAAAAGTATAAAAAAAAGCATACAAAGTTTCACTTTGTATATTTAATTAGTCTATTATTGACATCATATCCTGAGAATATGAACTATTTAGTACATCGGAAACCAACTCTATGAGGGTCCAAAAAAACGACAAAACACTAGAAAAGACTGAGAAAAGGTAGGTAGTGCCCTTGCGCTTCGCTTGGCTCGTCTTTGGCCGCACTACCGTGCCCCCAGATAACCCTGAAACTACCGATTGGCCAGATCTCAGACCCCACAAATTATGCAGTAAGAGTACGACAGCATCTGAATGGAACTTATGCAGAGAGGTGAATAGGACGTCTATGGCCAATACTGTGGCCACCTCGCTCGCCAGATCCCTTTAGACTTTTTTTACTGAGGCTGCTTAAAAGAGATGGTTTATAAAGAAGAAATCACTTCAGTTTAACAATTGTGTCAACAAATACGTTCGGCTGCTGATGTAATATCGTCGGCAGGATTTGCGAAGTGCTTGAAACGGTCCTTCATAAAGAGCAAAGCATGCATAGCAGCTGAAGGAGCCCACTTCAAACATCTCGTATAATGGAATTTTTTTCAATAATTTTTGTCAGTTAGTAATGTGTTTTATTGTGTCAATAAACCCATAGTGGTCAAATTTTAAGAAAATTTTCATTCTCTATGTGTCTAAAATGTGTAAAATTATTTACAGCAGTGTTATAGTGAAAAATTTCCTTCAATTCATGAATCCCCAAGCGACCACCGGTGGCCGCGCATCTATTGTCTTACTATTGTGTTTCTAATTGACGGTATCTGAAGGGTTAAGATTCGGACAGCAATAACTTTGTATTTTATTAAGATACTAGCTTTTGCCCGCTTCGCTCCCGCTCTTCCCTACTCCACCCTACTATACCCAACTCTACCCTACTCTACAGTATCCTATGTCCGTCACCTGGCTCTAAGCTACCTACCTACTAATTTTCAGCCATATTGGTACAGCCATTCTTGAGTTATAAAAAGAAATGTTAAAATTTGTAAGTAATTTAATATTTTTCGTCATGTTATCTTAGATTGTAATAAAAAAAAATTATACTGGTCTGATAAACTTTCAAACAAACATTCAGGAGTAATATAAAAGAAACAGAACAAGAAAAAAAAAATTGAATGCCCAAAAAAATTGAAGAAATGGCACCTGATTTTGTATGAGTAAGTACAATTTTTATTTAAAATATATAAAATATCAATAATTTGGACAATGGATGTCCAAATTATTGATATTCTATATATTATAGCAGGGCATATAAGTGGGGTAGGTATCACTCAAACAAACATTTACATACGCCATTATACACCACACACCGACACTTACACTTGCTCACGAACACTTCCACATTACACACCTGTTTTTCCTTACTTTATTATTTACCATTTTTCTTTTTTAATATTATATTTCCAAGATGCGTCACAATTGCATTTAAAAAAAAAATTTAGCAACTAGTTGGTGAATACACAATGTTATTGTTGAGTACCTACCTAAGCTTAATGAAAATGTAACTGACTCCTAAGTCACAGGCTATAAACCTAGTTTGGGAGCCAGTAGTTATTTACTGTGTCCTCATTTATGTACCAAGAATTATGTACCTACTTGTTTTTGTCACTGTTTTTATTTTGGAAATAAATATTATTATATTATTATTATTATTATAAATGACAGATGATAATCAGGCCAATCAACAGTTTCAGAGTTATCCATTATTTACGCCACACCCTGTATACAGTCATACTAAAGCTAATTTGGACATAACATGTCCATATATTATATATACATAATATGACCATATATTATATGGTCTACAACTGTGGGGCAGCGCAAGCGATTCCAACATAAATATGCTCCAGCGCCAGTAGAACAAGATTCTCAGAACAATCGCAAGTACCATGGTACATAACCAACAATGGTGTTCACAAGCACCTTGAAATGAGAACAATCAAAAAGGAAATTTGAAGCTTGGCATCTAAATACTAAGAGCGACTAATCCGTCACCCTAAGGAACTCGCTCGGCAGCTCACCATGAACTAGTATGTGAGATGACTAAAGTGTCATCATATCCTAGAGCTAGAAGACAGGCAGTTGCTTTGAACTGCAGATGAGTAGATGCTTCCAATGGGAAGCCACTCCGCATAACAGCATCACAGAAAAGATTTGCTCATAGCCTTAAGGCAGATTGCAAATAAAGTAAAAATAAACAAAAAAAATCCCAAGCTAAGCAGGGTCAGTGGGTCGTCTTAGGGGCAGAGCTTTTGTTACGAGTACTAGACAACTGATAAACATACTTATATATTTCTAATTACATACATATTATAGATAGATTACACCCAGACACAGAACAAATGATTATGCTCATCACACGAGCATTTGTCCTGGGTGGGAATCGAGCCCACGACCTCCGGCATAGCAGTCAGGGTCACAAACCACTAGACCAACAGGCCAGACAAAGAATAGCGCGCCCAACACTGTACATGAATTTCATTTTCATCGGAATTTCTCTTTATCACGGTAGGTGCTTTGGGTCATGATTTATTAACAGGTAGGTTTACATATAGGGCAAAACTTTAAAGAGCAAGGGTTTTAAATTTAAAAGCGAAAGAACTGCAAAAACTTAAGTAAAAATGCTGTTTACCGCCTTTTGACGTTAATCTTGAAAAACTGTGCGAGTGGTTGGCAGATATAATTACGCCTTGAAATGCAGATAGCTCCGGAGTAAAATCCATTATTAATTTGACAAATTTGTTAAAAAATTTCGAGTTTTCAGTGTTTTCAACCATTCACCCGGCAAATCAATAAATTTTCCAATGACACTATCTCCGCGTTCCGAATTGCGTCAAAAGCGATCACAGACTACAGAAAGCGATTATATCGCGAATCCCATCAACGCGCAACATCACAAATAGTACTCAATAGTCCTTATATTTTGTGACTATTAAATTTGGTCGTATTCGCGATATAATCGCTTTTGACGTAATTCGGAACAAAGGGAATGTGACTGACATATAGGCATGGGTAACTCCGGACACATCTATATCTTCGGATATATATCCGAAAGCGGACACATATCATATCCTTCCCTTTCTTAAAAATTAACATATCCTATATCCAAGTAACTCCGACCCGTTCTGACTCCGAGTTCCGATCGAGAACGAACTGAATGAATGCAAGTCTTCAGGATTTTGACAGAGAAGTTGCCGCACTAGTTCCTTGTAACCCAATTGCCGCTGGAATTGTGGAAATGGACAAATATTTACAGGGACCAATATTAAGTCGCAACGAAGATCCATTAACTTGGTGGCATGAGCGAAAACAAGTCTACCCAATTCTGTATAAATATATTTTAAAAAGACTTCATGTGGTAGCTACATCAGTACCATGTGAACGAACATTTTCGAAGGCGGGTCTCATTATGACTGAAACACGCTCAAGGTTATCAGCAAAAAAATTGACAGAGCTGTTATTTATAGCGAGCAATATGAAGTAAATATATCGATGAATATAATGTAAATATTAGGAAAATGTAAAAAAAAACATCAAAAACAAAGACAAAAAGAAACAAAACAAAACTAAAAAGAATACTCAAATGAATCATTGTTCATAATAATTGATTTTTAAATACGCCTATGAAATGTTTTAATTTTATAGTCAGTCCTAAGCCTGCTAAGCAAGGGCGTAGCCAGGATTTTGTACAGGGGGGGGCAGGTTGAGAAAATCATAGAGAAACTGAATTTATGTTCTCATACATTAGGTACCTATAAAGGTGAAAGTTTGTGAGTGTGTGTGTGGACGGATGCATGTTTGTTACCTCTTTCAAGCAAAAGCAACTGAACACATTACGATGAAATTTGGTATGTAGGTAGCTGAAGACTCAGAATAACACATACATAGATAGGTGTAGGGTAGGTTTAGTTTAGTTAGGGTAGGTGTAAGATTGATTACTGGGCAGGACGACGTCCGCCGGGTCAGCAAGTGTAACAATAAAAAAACGAATTTTAACCAGAAACAGAATAGTTTTAATTACTTAAACAGTAACTTGCGTGGTTGTTCACAAAATCTATTTAAAACTTTTTCAATAACTTCGCCTTTCTTTCCTTCTACTATTTTTACCGACTTCCCAAAAAGGAGGAGGTACTACGTTCGGCTGTTTGTATGTTTTGTATTTTTTTTTTGTATGTTTGTTCGTCGAATACTCCCCCAAATGTGGACGGATTTTCAAAATTCTTTTTTTGTTCGAAAGTAGATAGTTCTGAGGTGGTCCCATTGTCACCAAATTAGGATCTGATGATGGGATCTTGAAGAAATCGAGGGCAACCTTCAAATTTTATAGGCTCACTTATTGATTTTCGCATATTTTATGAAGTATCTTGTGTATTTGCTAATTATAAAAAATACAAAACATACAAACAGCCGAACGTAGTACACGTTCGGCTGTTTGTATGTTTTGTATTTTTTTTTTGTATGTTTGTTCGTCGAATACTCCCCCAAATGTGGACGGATTTTCAAAATTCTTTTTTTGTTCGAAAGTAGATAGTTCTGAGGTGGTCCCATTGTCACCAAATTAGGATCTGATGATGGGATCTTGAAGAAATCGAGGGCAACCTTCAAATTTTATAGGCTCACTTATTGATTTTCGCATATTTTATGAAGTATCTTGTGTATTTGCGTATGGTCGTCACCATCTCAGGTAGCTGGGCTGATGATGGAAGGTACAACTCCTTAACAGTAAGAAGTTACTCGAACAGGCAAGGACTGTTTTAGTAAATTGTTTTGATGTTTGATAGGGCATTTGCCACATTTGGTCTCATGATCATCAAGTCATGACCTGATGCTGCAGTCAGGATAGTCTGCAGAGTACCTAAGTCCTCGACAACAAACAGCAGATATATCGAGTTTAGGCTCATTGAAAACGGCTCGATGTGTGGATAAACGTACTGCTAATAAAGAACACCGAAGTACATAGAGACCTGATGCTGAAGCCAGGAGCATCAGGAAAAGTACAAACCTTGAAATTACAGCACCGTAGTCGTGTTTGGGCTCATTTTAAACAGGACTAAATTTTAAGTTCATTGCAATGTTGACATAAATCTGGCCTGATGCTACAGCCGGGATTATCAGCATCTAGTCTAATGACTGATTGAAAGATTTACCTTTCGGCTTCATCATCAGATCAGTTCGATATATCCTTTCCCTCTCCAGCATCTAGTCTAATGACTGTTTGAAAGAAGAGGGGGAGAGGATATATCGAACTGATCTGATGATGAAGCCGAAAGGTAAATTAATGTAATCTAACCGTGTTTGGGATTATTAGAACCGTTATGAGATGCGCTCTGACTATAAGGTATTTAAGTTTGACTGAGGGGTACTTTTTAGTGGTGGTACTATAACTAAAAAGTGTAAAATAAAAAAAACTTTTTACAAAAAAAAATATAACCGACTTCAATGATAAAAAACACTGAAAAGTATCAAATAACTTTAATTTTGGAAGTCGGTGTTAAATAACGAAGAGACTAAACTATTATAGAAACACCGACTTCCAAAATTAAAGTTATTTGATACTTTTCAGTGTTTTTTATCATTGAAGTCGGTTATATTTTTTTTGTAAAAAGTTTTTTAGAAGATTTGCAGTGTACGCGCACGCGCGCTGTGCATCAGCTGCCTCCCCTCTCACCCCGTACCCGCACCCCGTTCCGGCTCGACGGCGCGGCGCGTGCGGCCGGCGATGGCGCGGCGCGGCAGGAACGAACGTCTACCGAGCTACTAAACTCAACTAAACTATAGAATAACACTAAACTGTGCTAGCGAGGCGAAAGATAACAATATTACCATAATTATGAGTATGACATAGCTTAGCTCAGTAAATTTCTATAAAGAGGTGAAATAAAATTCGCTCAGTTCGCCAGCCCGCCCGCCTGCTAGGGGGGGGCAGCTGCCCCCCCCTGCCTCCCCCTCGCTACGCCCATGCTGCTAAGTATGAAGGAAAATCAATTATTACGATGTACCATTTCGTGGATATATCAGTCTTGACTACATTGGAATTATTTAGAATGCTTCATTCCGTGGATCTATTTATAAGTCGGAACTATCATATCCTATATCCTTCCTAAGTTCCTAGACCCTAACACATTCTCGCTCCATAAAGTTACTTCACTCCCGGATATAATAAGCGGATATGGATATATTAATTGGATATATATCTTTAGTCGGAGTGATATACTACATATCCAATCTTTTAACGGATATAGTTAGCCCATGCCTACTGACATATAATTTGACACTGACGGATGGTACAGGATTGCTAGCTTTCCAGTTGGAAGTTTAAAGGCCGAAAATTGGTTAAGTGGACGCCCGTATCAATGCCCGCGACCGTTATCCGTCGCGGAAATCGGATTATTACCTGCGCACTGTCGTTAAATAACTTTGACATTGTACATGATTAATGTCAATGGAAAACATATTCATGAATCCCCAAGCGACCACCGGTGGCCGCGCATCTATTGTCTTACTATTGTGTCTCTAATTGACGGTATCTGAAGGGTTAATATTTATTATGTTGTAAAAAAGGGGCGCCGCCGCCGCGCCGGGCCTTGCTCCCCGCAGCGGTCTATAGGAAGGACTGCGCGGCGGGCGTATTTTCTCATTTTCCGTATTTTCCCATTTTCAGCCCGTAAGCATAAGTACCTTCTGTAGAACAGTTATGAAAAAAAAATAGGGTAGTAGTGTAGGGTACAGCCGGGTAGTGTAGGGTACAGCCGGGTAGTGTAGGGTACAGCCGGGTAGTGTAGGGTACAGCCGGGTAGTGTAGGGTACAGCCGGGTAGTGTAGGGTACAGCCGGGTAGTGTAGGGTACAGCCGGGTAGTGTAGGGTACAGCCGGGTAGTGTAGGGTACAGCCGGGTAGTGTAGGGTACAGCCGGGTAGTGTAGGGTACAGCCGGGTAGTGTAGGGTACAGCCGGGTAGTGTAGGGTACAGCCGGGTAGTGTAGGGTACAGCCGGGTAGTGTAGGGTACAGCCGGGTAGTGTAGGGTACAGCCGGGTAGTGTAGGGTACAGCCGGGTAGTGTAGGGTACAGCCGGGTAGTGTAGGGTACAGCCGGGTAGTGTAGGGTACAGCCGGGTAGTGTAGGGTACAGCCGGGTAGTGTAGGGTACAGCCGGGTAGTGTAGGGTACAGCCGGGTAGTGTAGGGTAGAATAAGGTATAGTAGGGTAGGGTAAAGTATGGTAGGGTAAAGTATGGGAGGGTAAAGTATGGTAGAGTTGGGTAGAATAAGAGCGAAGCCGCAGACAAAAGCTCAATAGGCTATATTTTATGTGTGCGGGCGAAGTTATATATAAAAAAAAGAAACAACTAACAATGTGTGTCTCACGGCGGCGCCAAATAGGTTCAGTTCAGCAAATTGCAGACAACTACATGGTAGTTGAGATTTTATGTTATAGGTACCTTCAGAACGTGAAGTGTTTTAGAATATTATCGAAAGGAAACTTATTATCGGAATAAAAAGTGTCTTATAAGTAACAACACGTACAATTACAGTTTTGCATTTATAACGATATTCAGAAATAGCCTTGACATTCTACATTGTCTTTTATGAAGTTAAATAAAATTTCAAGTTTTCTAAAAGTTTATTAATAATTTAATGTATACCGCTATGTACTTTACTACTTACAATAATATTATTTTAAAACTAATCTAAGTGAGCAATTATGTGTTCTTCAATTTTTGAAGGCTAACAAGGTTTGCAAGGGCAGTCTTGAAAGTTGGGTCAATTTTCAGGGCATTTTTGTACATTTCTTCTGCCAAAGTGTATTTTTTCCATCGATGATACAGTACACCTGAAATAACAATTACGAAAAAAGATCAGTAAATAATACGAGACGTTTGGTGATGAGAGATAGCGTCGTTTATAGAATAATACTGTTTTAGTATCTTTGTTTTTTTACATAGGAAATCATCAAAGAACTCTCCTGCTAAGGATGAAGCGAGAGGGAGCATCCCAAACCAGCAGTGTTCCTTCAATACCTTTTACGAGGGTTGCGGTTAATCTTTGGGATAATCCGTAGCACTGGCAGGCATCGGCCGTAACGGGGGGCCCGTTCCGGCCGATGCCTGCCTCAATCTTGCTAACACCTCTTTGAGGAGCGCATGTAACACAATGCACCGTCGACCCAGACATGGACATGTCCACAAGCGTCTGCGACTGCCTGAGGTCCCCACCTCAAGATTTCGACTGCCTCCTTTGATCGCATTTACTGTTACGCAAAAGAAAGACTAAGGGCATAACACGACGTGTTAAGACGTCAGTCTTCAAGCGAGAAAAAAGGATGGAGCTATATAGGGTACATAGCAGGTTGAAAGTGATGCATAAAATTTAGAAAGTCATTTGTAAATATGATAAATAGTATTGGCATTAAAATTGAACCTTGAGATACACCACATTGTATATTGGTAATCTTCAACGTGTATACAATTTCCTGATTACTTTTATCGATGCTTTTTATTTCTACAATTAACATTCTACTATTTTGCAAGTAAGATCTTAAAAGAAGTAAAGACTTGTCTCTGACACTGTAAAATTCTAGTTTATCTAGCAGTAATTCATAATCAACAGTGTCAAAAGCTGAGCTGAGGTCGACAAATAGCCCAGCTACTTTCATTTTGTTTATGAATGAATGATGTTAAATAATATTTTCTTACCAAGATTAGCGTAGTGTATGGCTTTGACATCTTTATTAAACAACTTAATTGCTTTAATAAAGTGTGTCTCAGCTTCTCCGTATCGGTTTATTTTCCCGTACATGTTGGCTATTGCAAAATTGATTGAAGGAGCTTCTGGAAGTTCTTTTAGTGCGTTCGGTATTATCTTTAACGCTCTGTCAATTTGTCCTGCAAAATATTGTGCATTAATAAACCAAAATCAAAAACGTTGATTTCTTTTATGAACATTTTCGACATGCTGAAAGCGACTTTAGCTCGTAGTAATAAGAGCGGTTTTCGTGATAAAAGTTTTATCACTGTGGTGCAAACGACTATACGATTCATTTCAGTGAGTGCAGAATCATCGAAGTACGCAGAGCAAAACAGTTTGATGTGTAGGTAAGAAGTAATAATTTGCCACCTTACCCGTGTTATCCATTAAAGCCAATAAGTTAGTCCACGCTAAGACATGCTTGGCATTCAGATTGATCGCTTGAAACCAGCTATCTATCGCATCTTCAGTTTTGTTTAGCTCGAGATACTAAAAAGTTTACAAAATGCTGGTTTATTGAGTCCTAAAATAGGATATATACACAGAGGTACTAACTTAAAGCAATAGCTATATTAAGACATACAAATAAAGCATCTCTGCAACCGGTATCGCAACGTAAACTGTAAGCATGTTTTGCGTTGCTGTAAACGGAGTTGCAACTCGTGAAAAATAATTACGTACCAAATTGCCCAAATTATAATAACAGTCAGGATACTTTTTGCGGTGACCTAGAGCGGTTTTATAAGCTAATTCCGATTCTTCAAACCGACGAGTAGTGGCAAGAAGTATTCCTAAGTTCATCCACGCGGCTGGAAAGTCCTCTCTGTAAAAAAAAGACGAAAATTTCACAGCCTGTTTAACTACAGATCTTTTGAACTTAAGCACACACACAGGATGTAATAAGATCAAAATAAGTCATATTTATATCTCAACTGTTTCTGCTTATCTAAATAAACAACTTTCTTAAAGATAGGCAACGCCAAAAAAAAAATTGGGCCTCAGGGATATTCATTCCGATTCGTTGGAAGGTTCGACTACAATTCCGTTACATTCTGTATAAAAATAAAACAACACAAGATATTTTTTAGAATTATTTTCCTACAATCTCATTTTTTAACTGATAAGCGATGAGAAAATTAGGTACTTATCACTTACTTGTGTTTCACAGCTAGTCTTAGATAGTTTTCAGCTTCATCGTATTGTTTTTGATTTTTAAGTAGATTGGCCAAATTATTCATTGCTTGGTAATATTCGGGGTACAACCTGCAAAATGAATGATGATTAATTGATTAAACCCCAAGCGAACGTTCACGCTGTCATTGTCTTTATACAGTTTGTAATTGACGGTATTTGAAAGGTTAATTTAAACAAATTAAACAACAAACTGGAACGGCGAGGTTTGAGTAGGACTGAGGGGGTCACGTTAGCCGCATCCTCAATGACAACTGGGCAAAGTCTTCATGCAATGAGTGCCTGAAAATAGACGGCGCCGTCGACGCGGGTTTAGAGAAGATGTAGATTATATGACCTAGACGCTTTCCGTGAGGGCTGGTTTGAGGAGTTCCTGCAAAAGAGTGTCTGGGAGGACATAGTGGTGAAGATCTTTGTCCGGCCGTGGGACAGTAAAGGTTAGAAAAAAAAATGTGTACTTGTAGTTGACATAGTAGTGCATTCCGGATGGTAAAATTAGGTGGATAGTATTCAGTACCTTATTGCTTCTTTATACTCCGCTAACGCCCACGCAGTTTGGTGCTTGGCATCCGCGACCTTGGCAACATTGTAATGTACTTTAGCATTTGCAGGACACACGGCTAGTCCGCTGATGAACAAGCTGTATTCGTTCTGCCAGTCTTTAGATCGCTGCCAGCTCCTCATAGCGTATATCAGCACCAGCAATAGGAACATAGACACACCAATCTGTACAAATAAGGAATCATTGTTTTCATCATCATCATTAGAAGCTTTAATTTTTTTTAAGACTTCTTTTTCGTAGGTCAACCTAATGAGGTCGTCGTCTGTAAAGCCAGGACTTATATTTAAAAAAAAACTCAGCGATTACATGCTCAGAGCACCTATGTGGGCTATTGACGCCGGCTTAAGGCGTCGCTGGTAAGAAGAGAGCAAAGGACGAGCTGGATTGGATCCAGCTCGTCATTTGAGTTCGTCCTTTTGTATCATTATAATTTTGAGGCGAAATTAAGACTACAGCGATGTGGGCATGCTTGAGAATGGGATGGGGGAAACATTGACAAAAACGTCGAGAGGTGTCTCAGCGGCAAAGGGTGCTAGTTGCCCAACATCTGTCTTAGAGCAGAGGTAATAGCGACGCAACGTCGAGAATAATGAGAGTATGCCTGCGACGGCGAAGAGAAGCGTGCCAGGCTGCCCATGTTGTTGTCAAAGAAACGCTTGCTAAGGCGTTTCATGAACTGCTCGATGGCAGGGGCATTTAAAACCGTGTTGTATTGACGTCCCATCAGATTTTGAGAGTAAAGGAACACACCAGTACCTACATTGGTACTTGCACATACGCTTGAGCATAATATCATCTGCGTACCTATAAGGTAATATCCGTTTGCTAAAATAGATTTAACACTATGACCGAAATTCGGTTAATAGTATGATTTATTATTATTCATTTAGGAAAACAATAATTTCCTGAAGGAAAATATGTTTGCCTGGTCTCTAAATCCAGTATCTAAATCTACGTCCACATTTCAATAGATTGTGAAAGTTTCAATGTTGAAGAAAGTTGTCTGGTATACTTATATCTTTTTTTTACTGTACTTGTCAAGTTGTAAAGACGCGTTGTCGACCACCTAAGTGACGGGCCACACGATGCTTTACGGGCCGCAACGCATCGTGTGGCCCGGCTCTTACCGGCAACGTGAAATACCGATGATAATGTCGTCGTCAGAGTGGGACGGATAAAAATAATAAACATTTAAAGACTTACCTTGCAGACTATTGGTGATCTTCTGTACAGCAGTTTCTTCAATCCAATTCCTATCAAAAGGCAGTAGCCAGCTGATGGTATGTATAGAATTCTCTCGGCAATCACAAACCCCACTGGGTAGAACACATTACTTGCTGGCAAGAATGGTATGACTATTAATGATGCTGCAAGTAGCATCGCCCTGCAATTTTATTTGTATTAAGACAACACAACAAACTTAGCAAACCTATCTAACGATTGCATCACTGCTTATCATCAGATGGGACCGTAATCAAGCACTACTTAATATCAATAAAAAAACAAAAATAAGCAAGGGAGTCACGGGTCCTTAAGAGACAATAATAAACAAAACAAAAACCTGTTTTTTTGTCAATCCCAAACATCATAACACACAGTAACAGGTTCAGTTGAAAACCAGCGTCAGGCACTAGTTGTCTGGCAATCATGCTGAACTGGACCTATTTTGGTGCAGCTATGAGGCACACATCACTTTATTTTTTTATTTTCTTGTATTTGTGTTTGGCCTTGCTGTATCAAATAAATTATTTTTCTTTCTTTTTTTCTTTCATAACTACTTTTCTCCTATTCACCATAGAAATAAACTTATGTTAAGTGTTTACTAATTTGTTTTGCTGAGTGTACAAAAAGCCTAATATTTTTGTGAAAATATTCTGATTGCTTTATAATACACAGGTTCTTTTTATCTTACCTAAAATTACAAGGTGTGAGATCATACATGGCCTTGAATGTATTTCTATATAATACATAAATAAATTGATAATTAAATTAGCATAAAAGGAAAGGAGACCAACTTAGCACTAAAAATCAAGGCATTAATTGAATTTAAATTTAACCATTTAGATAAGGTTGACACTTTTGAATTGCCAAAAAGTCAGTAATAAAGATGAAGGTCATCTTGCAGACTGACTTTTGGCAAAGACTGTCAACACATTCTAAGTCAATATTCATCATAGCTAAAGAGTTTGCTTGTCTGGTTGAAAGTAATCTAACTATTCTCAAGAACTACTGGTTCATGAGCACTTTTAACCAGATTTTTTAATTTAATAATACAATATATTTAGAATTGCAAAAAATCTTGTAATTAGTTAGTCTAATTAATTTGGATAACTCTTTTTTTTTTTGTAGCCGTGCTACAACCTATAGGAGGTGGAGCAAAAAAGAAAGAACAGGTGAAAAAGGCGAGACAGTACTGTATTATTGTCTGTGAGTTACCTCTTATTTGAATTGTGGTTTTTTTCAGTACGTAATATGGCTTCTAACAGATATAGGCCATACAAATACATCACATATATTAAAATCATTCTCACATCAAGTACTTTCTCAATCAGCTGAATGCATCCCATTGACCAATCATAGCATAGCCATTGAGGCCAAACAAAGAGCAGAAGATTTATAGCATAAATATAGTTGTATGAGGCTATCTGTAAAAATTTAAAATAAGATTAACATTAGCATAATGTAGCATAATCAGCCTTATATGTTCCCACTGTTGGGACTCAGGGGTCCTCTCTAGGAGAGGCAATAGGCCGTAATCCACAGGGCCCAGTGCCGGTTGGTGAATGTCAGATGTCTTCGAACTGTTGGTTTTAGGACATGCCGGTTTCCTCACAATGTTTTCCTTCACCGTTTTGAGAGCAGTGGTGATGAAGTAAATTACACAAAGTATTGCGCCTGGCTGGGTTTGAACCTGCTACCTATTGACTCAAAGTTGGGACTATTACCACTCGGCCACCACTGCTCTAGATTAATTCATGAATCCCCAAGCGACCACCGGTGGCCGCGCATCTATTGTCTTACTATTGTGTCTCTAATTGACGGTATCTGAAGGGTTAACATTATTAGAAGAGAATTATGTAGAAAGAATTTAAAGATAAAAGAGGTAATATACCTTATATAGGATGTAAGTTCAAAGTTTTTACACTGTCTCTACACATAAAAAGTGATCTCTAGTTAATTACAATGCTGATAGAAAGCTATGCTATTGCTGAGAGCCAGTTTCATATTTAGGGTACGTGAAAAGTTAGAGGCAGAAACTAATTTCCACAATAATGTCTCAAAGAATTGTCAGCAACATTGATTGGGGTCGCAAGGGTTGATTGATACACATCAGGTCGGCCTTGTTATTGAAAAAAAATATTACTCTCCTTTTGGGCCAGATAATTAATTACTCAATCAGTTAAGTAATAAATCTGTTGGTAAAAGAGAATGTTAGAAAATGTTCCTATACATTTTTATTTGTATTGCTATATAAAAAAATTAATTAGTCCATAAATAAAACATACCTTTGCAAAATAAGTACAGGCAAATGCAGCAGGATTATCAGTAGGTTTGAACTCAGGTTTTGTTCCTCCCATCACAAGCCACCTTCCATACAACAGGCCAATTATACTAAGTATGATAATGATCATTCTAATTATGGAGCCTACAGTGATATTGTCGATGCTCAAGATCTTTGCGTGCCTGTTTTCTGTTTTCTTAATCTTGAATGTTGTTGATACTTCAAATACTAAACAGAAGCCCTGTTATTAATCAGAACATTAATAATAATCATAAGTTTGGTCATAAAAGTATTTCTTAATTATTTAAAAAACTTACCAAAACTGTGACACCATTTTCTTTACACAACATAGAGATTCCAGCAAAAATTACAGTTGCAAATAAAAAGATGTTGCTACCTCTCTGACTAGTAAGTGATTTGTTATAACTAAGGAATGCTACAAAAAATGTTATAGCAGCTAAGAGATCAGCCCTGCCCACCACCCCACTCACTGCCTCCACATGAACTGGATGTACAGCAAATAACAATGTAGATAAAAATGCTGTGTCCATCCACCACTTCTTACTCCTATCATCTTGAACACTTGATTTCTCATTTGTTCCTTCATCTGGACTAAGGGAAGTACTCTTCCCGTCATTTAAAATAGTTTCAAAGACTTTCCACACAAGTAAACAGCACAAGATATGGCATAATATCAGGTTTGTAGTCTTGAAATCAAAGGCTGACATTCGTTTAGCTAGCAAATAGTCTAACCTGAAATAGAAATTAATGTATTTTAAATAGTTTATATAGCAGAAGTTCCCAAACTGTGCCCAGGGCATTGTTGAGCTGTCCCAGGGTTGTCACTAACATACTCAAGCCATCAATTCTTTCAATAGTTGAAGAAATACAGAAGTTTGAAAGATCTTGTGATATAAGCCTTAGATTTTGATTCAACAAAAATAATGCAATTAAGTTTTGGCAATATATCCCAAGACCATTATTAGATAATGATGTTCATAGCATCTTTAATACGGAACCTCTGTTCTATGGTATTAAGTATAGCGAATATTGCGAGTTTACCAACCTGTAAGACAAAATTGTAAGTGGCCGGTAGGATTTATGACTTAAATCCGATTTTATGTCTGCGCCCCAAAAATCATGGTAAAATGGATCAGTCCAAGACTCTGAGGTGACATCCTTATTCTTGACTACTGCTTCAGAATCGTCGAATACAAAATCGCCATTCAAAGTAAAGAGAAACGGTAAAGACGAAAGACAAATGATTACCAATTTTTTGTACTTCATTTTCACCGTAATTCGCCAATATAATTTATTTCTATCAAGATTTACTTAACGATGCGAGAAAATTTTCATTGTTTTAATTCATGACTATGCCTCTTTATTATATTATACATTTTCTTTATATTATTTTATGTATCGGTTCGAGGATCACCAATTCACAAATCGCAATAGTTTATTTTGACTTTTATGAGCACAGATGACATTTCGCAAATTGCGACTAGTCTCTAAAGCCTCCCATACACGGTGGATACACGAGGTGGTCTTGTCACTCAATCCATTGCGCGTCAACAACGTACTGTCATACGGCTAAACGTACCAATCCTGTGTGTATTCTAAATAGATGTGAAGGTATCCGTAGGGTATATAAAATCCTTGTGTGAAGGCAAGGTGATGAACGTACGTGTCTGCAGAGCAATCATCCATAGAAGGCTTTATTGAAATGATAGATATTGATTCGTTCAAAAATCTTTGAGTTTATCAGTGTTGTTGATAATAAAATCTTTGGTTGTGCGAGGCCCGTGAATGAAACTCGCTTGCCTACTCCGGGAAGCAAATTGATTTACGACATTCATTAGAAACACTCAACATATCCTTTGTATTTTATGGACGGAACGATATCTATACTTATAATAAATCTGTAGAGAGGTCAATTCTGTACATGAAATATATTTCCAAAATAACTATCAGGGGGTGATTAGTGATCGATACTGATGCTAAAAATGCAAACAGTAAAATTTTTGTCTGTCTGTCTGTCTGTCTGTATGTTCTTTATAGAAACAAAAACTACTCGATGGATTTTAACGAAACTTGGTACAATCATTCTTCATACTCCTGGGCAGGTTATAGTATACTTTTCATCACGCTACGATCAATAGGAGCAGAGCAGTGAAGGGAAATGTTGGGAAAACGGGAGAAATTACTCCATTTTTTAAGCTTCCGTCGCGTTTGCAGCCTTAATGGTTAAAGCTACACAGAAAACATGTATAACGGAAATGTTCTCCTCAAAATTATATAAAAAATGTCCCACGACAGCATACGTCTATCTTTTATGGTTAACTCACAATAACACGTGTAACTCCCGATAGCTTAGCAGTTCTGAGCTTTCTGTTTATTTTTGTCTACTCTTACGTTTATAACACTGAATGTCGCTGGCATAAGCAACAGGATCCGCGTACGAAGTCGCTGGCAGAAGCTAGTCCTTACTAATATTATAAAAGCGAAAGCGAGTTTGTTTGTTTGTTACGTCTTCACGCCTAAATGGCAATACCGATTTTGACGGAACTTGGTACACGGATAGACCATGTCCTGGAATAGGACATAGGATACATTTTAACCCGGAAGTCCCTTGGGATAATTTTCTGCTATCACGAGGGCGAAGCCGCTGGGAGCAGCTAGTCTATATTATATTTTGAGATTACCCCAGTCCAGTGCCTTTTTCGGGCACCGCATATTTATGCCTCAAAGCCGTACAACTAATATCAAAATATTAACTTGTAGTGCTCCATTAGTCATGTCGTCGCGTTCGCGATTGCTGAGCGTAGGGTCCTGGCTTTACTTCTACTTTGGGTCATGTGTTAGTTTGGGTTTGTTTGTAGTCCGGAGTTTGGAAATTGGTTTTGTTACACTTCAAGATAATTTGTTCCCCTTACCGTTCAGTGGACTAGAAAAAGAGAGTGCACTCGTGTTTGCGCACAATACGCACTGGGCTTAATCTCTGTTTGGATTGACCACCGTGGCCAAAATGGTGGGGGGATTATAGTAGGTAACTTAAGACATTCAGTGACTTCAGTTTTAACTTTTATTTGTTAAAAATAAGTTTTTACATACACAATATGCAATATTTGTACATTACTACCTATTTAATGTTGTTATGGTGTTTAAGCCTGGTGCATTCAACACCAAGCTCAAATACCATAAATCATTGTTAATACTTTTGCAGGAACATTTCGCTTTTAAATTTCATAGTGCTTTTTTTATTGTGTTTATTTAAACAAAACGAATTACAGTTCCAGGAGACCTTCAAAACTTATCTGGCCCGGTGACAGTAACGGCCTGTTCAAGACATCGGTCATGGCGGCATTGGTATCGCGCGTGATTTCGCCACGAGCGGCTTCTCGTGGCGCGGCATGCTTAATTTTCATACTTTACTGCTCACCGCCCCGCGCTTAGCTCCCGCTCACAGCGGCAAGATCGAGAACGGGGCGTATCACTATCGTCGAACAATAATTATATGTATATGGTTTCATTACGATTAGACCAGATAAGTTTGTGGGACACCATTAGGCAATATCATATCAGATGCCAGATAAACTAATGTGTCATCGGTGTAACATTATAATTAGGACCCAGAGGTGTAAGTACATGTTTGATGTCTAAGGCCGTTCGTGGGTCTCGGAGAGCGTTGGCAGCGTGCGCGAGTTGTAGCGCGCATTCCGAGGGCGCGTTCGGCGGTAATGCTGTACACTCGCGTTCTAACGCGTTCCCGATTGCTGTCAATAGTTCAGCGAAGCCGAGGGATATCGCTGCACGACGGAGTCTGTTCAATTCCTGGGAAGAGGACATGAATTATAAGTTAGTCTTCATATTTTGCCTTCGTATGCCTACATTACTTGTCAGTAAAAACGGTCAATTATGTAACTCAATTTTATTTCTGCGCGGGTTAAATATTTTATAACGCATAAAATGAATGATTCGGAGTTGTCACGTAGTAGCATCCTAAAGACGGGCTTAGTCACCTTGAAACATAGGTCTCCCCCGGGAGATAGGTAGAGAACCAACAAACATGAAAATACCAGAAGGCTTTCTCACCTCTACCTTCCAGAAACGTCTTCCCTTGTGACACATCTTTCCATAGTTTTATTTTTGCTTGCTGGCTGGCTTTCTTTTTCATTTTCTGAATTTCTTTGCAGGCCTATTGAATGACAGTCATCATTAAAACAAACCCTTCCTATTTCACACAAGTTCACATACCTTAAACAGATGCTGCGTCTTGTCGGGCAGCTTCCTGGCATGTCGAAGCACTTTCTGCACGTCGGCGAGCAGTGCGTGAGGACGTGCCCACGCGCAGGCGGATCCGCCGCCGCTGTACGATCGCCACGAACGGATCGGGAATGTTTCGGCTACAAAAGATGACAAATGTTAGCATTGTTTTGAGTCTTATGGTATAGCTATATTAGCTACAGAATAAATGCCTATTTAGGCTTAGTGCTCAGGCAGACTGCAACCGCGGGTGCGGGGCGGGCACATCGCGGAACACTCAAACATAAGAATTTGTTTGGAGTGTCCATAGTCTGCACGCGAGAGCGGGATGCAGCTCGGGCAGCTCATTCTAGAAGTGGCCGCAGCGAGTGCGCGGGTGGCGAGCGGTAAATGCGCGGGAGCGAGCATATCAAACTAAATAGTTCGAGCTAAGCGTATTTGTTATAATGGTCGATTCTGGACATGCACAACGCACGCGTTCCTAAACCCGCGCCGCTATCCGCACTGAGCTGCCAGTCTGGTTAAGCAAACCCTTCAGTAAGAGTTTCTCGTCTCGAATATACGGTTAATTATTAATAAAAAATATTTTCCTTCTAATAACCTCTTGCTCTTTTAATTATTTATTTATGCACTTGTTTAATTAAGCGGAAACGGAAAAAATATTTGTAGTTCATAAATGTATAGCAGTTTTGCAGTCATCAAATTGGCGTATAAGATTCTAAAATCACAGATGTTTAGAGTGATGTGGATTTGTTTTTTTTTTATGCGAGAAGAAATATTTACAAGGATCATAGCAAGCTAGATATTATCTTATTCAGCGATACCTAGCTGGTCCAAAACTATGGTGGCGATGGGCTTCATCACACGGGGGAGCAGACTGGATCGACCGACGCCTCGCTGTAAGTACTTACTAGGTGTAGTTCCCTCTTCAGCTGGTCCCAGCTGGTCGAGCGCGCCGAGCCAGGGCGCGGCGGTGGCTCCGGGTTTCATCACACTGAGGAGCAGACAGGAGCGACGACCTCGAGATGCCTCGCACGATGCTGTTAGGGTGCCCCACCAGTCCGCGCCTAAGAGGACCACGGCTGCCATTCCTTCCACCTGTGTGGAAGTAGTAATATCTATAATAATATCCACTGAAACATTTTTTTAAAAACATTGCTTTCTACTAGGAATTACACGAAACACCCTGACCCAGGACACCTGACCACCAGACCATACAAATATTTGTTTCGTGCTGGAATCGAACTCCAACATCCTAGTATAAAGCATTGTTTTTCAAAACCAAAAATTTGACTTCTTTTTTTTAGCTTTGGTATAGAGCGATAGGTGGTCGCTCGAAGGATTATTATTTATAGAGAGCTTAGAGTTTCTTCCCATAAGCCAGTAAATGGTGTTGCATGAAATTATTTTTTATTATAACTCCTAATCAGGGTACATTTAAAAGCGATTTAGTCAAATATCTTACCTTGAGAGCTCCATGAAGCAGGACACAGAAATTAGGAACTTTACTTGGGTCTGACATGTCCTCTTCTGTTGCCGAACCATCAGTACTTGAACCTTCCTGCAGAACAAATTAAATGTAAGAAAAATACACAACGACGAAAAACGTGTTCGAACTCATTCACGTTGACTCGCGGGCGCGGTGGCGGGCGCGGTCACGAAATATCGTACATATGGCGTAATATCGAAGTGTTCATGTACGAAACGCACGTGCAGTCTAACTAGCGGGCAAACTAACGAGTGGCGCGCGTGCCACGTATGCGGCCGGATCAAACGCTTGACACGTTCGAGCTACGCCCCGCGACGTCAGTAAGTTCAAACAGTATGATCTTGTCGCCTTTGCACGGGTGTGACACGCAAACGCCTGGCGACAAGATGCTACTGACGAGATCAATATGAACGTGAACTCGCCACGTCTTTGCGACCACACCCGCCACCGCGCCCGCGAGTTCCAACGTGAACAAGTACTAAAAGGAGGTAATACTAGCAGCCCCGATAGACGTTGTCTTGGCCAAAAGCTGGCTTTTTAAAAGAATAAAAAATTTAGAAACCCGATTGCAGTGCCACCTACCGGGTTCAATTTTATTTTCAAACCATGCAAGGATCCACTCGAATATTCTCGGACATTTACCATGATTGTGATGATGTATAGTGCTTACCTTAGTAGGAGTTTTGGAGCCGTAGTTCTCTCTGGGCCCCGTATTTGCTCCTGCTTGCGGCTGCGGTATCACCAAGTGTTTACTTATCGCTATAGGGGTAGCTGATAACAAACAGAAGGTTTAACATTTATAGCACAATACCATAATCAGCCTTTTAATTTTCCCACTGCTGGGACTCAGGCCTCGTCTCTAGGGGACGGAATGAGCCGTAATCCACCACTCAGGCCCAGTGCGGGTTGGTGAATGTGAGCAGTGGTTATGAAATAAAATACACAAATAAATATTAATGCGCCTGGCGGGGATTGAACCCGCGACTTACAATAACAATTCGTAAGTCGAGTCCGTTACCACTCGGCCGCCACTGCTTTGCGTTTAAAATTTGCCTTAATTCAATTTTCGCTAATGATGATCCAGTTTTACATCACCTACTCGATAATGCCCTTTTATAGATTATACAAACTTTCATCTGTCCTTAGGGATCTAACGTAGAGTGGGCATTCCCTAATGAATAAAGAAATTTGAATTTGGAACGTGAAAACCATTCTTATGAAAGAAAAAAATATAGGCCTGTTTCACAATGCCCGAATGGCCACTACTTCCCTAATAAATAAAAAAATGGAATACAATTTCAATATTGAAATTATCTTCCAAATAAGTTAACGGAAACTTAATCATAGGTGGTGAAACAGGCTTTAAAATGTATCAAATAAATTTATTTAAAAATTAAACAATACCTCTACTTAGCCCTTATTAGAATACAAGTGGTTACTTACTGAGTTCCTGTTGCTGTAAGAATCCAATAACATGTATCTGATTGGCCAGGGTGTATGTAGCTGACAACTCCTCAAGGGAGATGGTCTGTGGTGCCGGAAACAGCTGCACGCGAGCGTCTAGCTGACCACACTTGAGAGTGCACCAGAATTCTTGGTAATGCTGTTCGCATAGTCGCGTTATTGCTGTTATTACCTACAAAAAATATAATACGTTTGTTTTCATTTTTACAAGATTAAACAAAAAGTTGAATCAAGTTAGGTTAAGAGAGATGTTCAAGACTAGAGTAGCAAACAAATTTTATTTTTCATAAGTTTTTTACTTCTTGCAGCTTACTCAATTAAATGAATTTTTCATGAAATAGCCACTCAAATAACTTCTCCCGCTCTAGGGCGAGGGGCGTGTCACACTTTTACTGACCAAAACCACACCTAGGTATGTTCCTTCTGTTGCACTTCGATTTTTAGGATCCATGACCCCAATACTGCCGTCGTAATAGAAAACACTGTATCCTAATTTACTGTGTTCTCACTTTTTTTATTATCGTAACAACGCGACTGAACTCTATGTGGCAAAAATTTTGATTTAGGAACCAGAAGTGTTTAAAATAAACCGAAATTTTTGCCGCATACAGTTCAGTCTACTGGTTACTTGTCAAGCGATTATAGAGCTTATAACTTTACGATTAAGGGCTAATGCCAGTCTATACTTACACCAGGGACAGTTAGTTGATCAGGGCAGTAGATTGAGCCACGTGACAAATTACCGTTGGAGTTAGTTGTTGTGTTATTTGCTAGATCCACTATTTTCTGGTAGAGGGGCATTGCTGAAAACAAATATCAAACAATTATGTGTATTGGTTAGCCTTTACATTTTTGAAAGGCCCATTTACATAGTGCCTGTGTAGACATTGCTTGCTAGGCGAGTACTACTTGATCTTGGAGGCTGTTTATTGCGGCTGGTTGTTGGTGGCTGTAGTTTTTTTATTTTAATTGTCTTCCCGTGAGACAGGATGAAAGGAGAGAGTGAATCAGACTAGCAAAGTCGAACAAACCAACAATTGTTCATAGAACATCTATGTTTTTTGTACATCAAAGTGTTAAATATTCACATAAGAAGTTGGAGGCAAAGTACTTATAGTTTAACTAAATTATAACTAATTAAACCGCTAAATTTTGATTGTTTTAATCCCATTGAGAGTCGATCCGGTACATGAAAGACTATCAATTTGTAACAATAAAATTAAAAAATAAAGGTAGTTAGTACGCAACGCCGACTACTACCTACAGGTCATTGGACCCGCTCAGCTGACGTTTTCTTAAAGAAATGAATTTCGTACATGTGTAAATTAATACGAGTTTAAAAAAAATCGTACTTTATTTTCTAATTTTATTGTTACAGATTAATAATAACCATAATAATATTCCACAATACACACACAGGATAAATGTAATTTTATCGATGTTGCTCTTATGGCGTTTATTATAATCGTTTATGTTGAAGCAACACAGATTTGTATGTTAAAAATAAAACAATGGAAAGTTTTCTTTAGCTCAAACTTTTTCCTTTTTTTTGTTTTGCTTATGCTGTCTCACTTCTAGGCAAAGGCCTTTCTCTAATCCTTCCAGGTATTCCTTTCTCGAGCCACCTTGAACAAGCTCATACGATAGGTAATAATAATAATATTCCACAACTATCACACAACGCCGTCTAGTCCCAAGCTAAGCAGAGCTTGTGTTATGGGTACTAGACAACTGATAAAAATAATTATATATTTCTAAATACATACCTACATTTTATAGATAAATTACGCCCAGACACAGAACAAATGATCATGCTCATCACATAAACATTTGTCCTTGGTGGGCATCAAACCCACGACCTCCGGCATAGCAGTCAGGGCCACTTACCACTGGACAGACAGGCCAGCCCAAAAAAAAAAATTTGATAGTGTTCCATGTACCGGATTGATCCTCCACGGGATTAAAAAGATTATAATTTTGCAGTGTATTTTACACAAACATGTTGTTTTGTTGCTGCGAAATACAAGTTGACATTACTGAAGTAGTTAATTCTGCCCATGATAGTTAAAAAGATGTATCTAAAAATAAGTAAAAACAGATAAAAAAAGGTTTTAATGAATGAAACGGGAAATCAGCCCTTTTTTCCTTGTGTTAAAACCGCACTGGAGAGTGTTAGCAAAATATTAAAAATACAGGCAGATGCGTTTTTTTTGCTGATTCCGGAAATGTTTAAAACTAAAAGCTGGAAAAAATATTAGATGTATCTTTTTTACTAAAGGGGGCAGAATTGTCTTGAACATACTTACCATGTTGTAAACTTGATTCATGTGGGGAGACTATTGGTAGCACATGAATTTTTGCTGGATATGAGGGTGGCAGAGGTAGAGCATGTACCATCCTGTTTCTTCCTATAGCACCAACACCACTACTTCCATCTGTAATCTGTAATCACATTTAAACCTATTGCATATTTATATTTTTTTATTAAATAGTATTTAGGTATTTAATTTTTTTTTAAAGTTATTATTGATTTTGGACTTCTGTCAATTAGAGACACAAAAGAAAGACAATGACAGAGCGAACGGATAAATCAATTAATTTTACATTAGATATGGCTAAAGAGAGATATGGTATATGATATGGCTAAGATATGGATAAATATTTTATTTCTTATTTTACCAATATAATTTGCACAGGAGTTTGGCATCCACCCCACTCATTAAGTACTAGCTGGTTCACACCAAGAAAAGCGGTGTCTATGCAGGTTTTATCTCCTTCTTCCAGTACCAGCAACTTACTGCGTATACTGTCAAAGTCCCGGGTGAAGGGTACAGAAACTGAAATAAAGTAGCAATGTTAATACAGAGATAAGAAAGTTTTTTTTTTTAAGTAGGATAACTTATACTGGGGCCAGGGTTATCCGAAAGGGAAGCTCGGTCCCGGTTCGAAAGGCAACAGAAGTGGGTTTTTAGTCAGTAAAAGTCTGACACTATCTCCCGCTCCGCTCAAGAGCGGGGGATGTCATTAGATGATTTCTCAACCGCGAAAAAAAAAGTAGGATAACTTAATTGACCAACTAACCTTCGTACACGGATGAGAATGTGACCAGTGCAACGTATTCCAGCTTAGCATGTACGCTTAGATAGTCTAAAAACGTGTTCACAGCCGCCGTCGCTATCGTGTGCCGGGTATGTGTTTCTGTTGTGTCGGAGGTCGGCACAGGACGTGACATCGATAGCGAAACATCCAGTAATATCACCGAAGGCATTTTGTTTGTTTAAACTTTTAATATCAATTCAGTAACATTAAAAAATCACACATTATTTGTTTTGAAGCCAACTCTAGTAATCCAGCGTTTATTGATGTGTCTCCTATAAAATTGTTTGACTTTTTTACACTGAGTTATTTTCCTGTTCGGAAAGGTGAATACAGATTTACTTTAAGTACGACAAGAACAGCGAAAATATTAATG
The DNA here is from genome assembly GCA_949319445.1 of Mythimna lalbum. Lineage (NCBI taxonomy): Eukaryota > Metazoa > Arthropoda > Insecta > Lepidoptera > Noctuidae > Mythimna > Mythimna lalbum. The sequence continues at coordinate 12,697,500 of OX439346.1, read as the reverse complement.
TTAAAGTGTGCGTCATTTAATACTTGGAACGTAACATGACAATGACATCGAAGATGAATTTGACGTTGACGTTTGACGACGAATAGTTTTTTTTAATTACTTGGTAAGGCTATAATCTTTCTATCATATTACCTACTATTCAATCCATGTTTTAATGCGTGATGCTTTTTGTTAATGTCGTTCGTATATGTCATTGAACCACATCGGTTGTACCACATAGAGCCCAATGTTTTATTTATTTATTCATTTATGGACACACAAACACTTAAAAAATTAAATTAACAAATACAGAAAGAAGATATCAGATTTGGTAGCAAATGTATAAATAATAAGTCAGCCTTCTTGGCAACTTCGGTGAGGTAGTCAGCACAGCACTACATTTTAAATTCTTAGCTCCATTTTACCGAGATCGAGCATTTGCACCCTTTTTATAGTATTGATTCCAAATAAATTGTACAGTTGGACAGACACTTGAAATACAAAACTACACCAATTTTACCAATCACATTATCTACTTGGAATCTATTCCATTAAAAATCAACTTTATATGTAAACTTAAATTAATTAAAACTAACTTAAAAAATAAAAATAAAACCCTAGAGAACTAAAATAAAAATGGCAATTTAAAGTAAGGCGTCGAAAAATTCCGCCGCATCGCTGTCGACTGGTAATGTACCCAAAAGGCTGGCGGCAATGCCACGCTGAATGGCAATGCTTATCCTTTGACCGAAGTAAAAGCCAGCCTTTGGGTCATGCGAAGTGTCCACGAGGCGTTTCGAAAGTTCTTTAAATAATTTGTGAGCACTCGGACACCACGATCCAAGAGTTTCAACCCCAAACGGCTCGAAAATATAATTACTAACAAGGTTATTATATTTCTGCCGCTTGAGGTTCTCTGCAGCCGCTGCAGCAGCACCAGCACAGCACGACAGTATTCCATTTGGTAATAATCAAAACAGCCACTGAACTTCATTCGGAAAATTTCCACCAAAACACACTAAGATATAGGTTCTATTCTAAATGCGTCTGATGATACAATGCTAATTGCTAGATACTAGATAGATATACATAGACATATAATCAAAGGATAGATAGTACGTAGGTACCTGCTGAAAAATAAATCTATAGTTTTGTCGGCAATATCAGATTATTATCTACAAGTAATTTTATAGTCACTTATCAACCCTAAATTAAACCACCTAGATTTTTGTATGGCGGCTATAATGGAAGAAAATGTTGATGACAACAAAATAATTGAAACCAATAATCAACTAGACGATTTAGAGTTTCGTTTTAATTTTATTAATACACCATGGGATGACCGATCGACCAAAAGCAAAGTTGGAATTGTAGTTTTATTGGTTTCTATATTTGTAGTAACGATTGTATTAGTTGTGACTAGTTTTATTATGCATTATCGAGGATTCCATTCTGTTAAAATATATTTAAAAAATAATGAACAATCATGCTTTCGAGTGAAGTTGGATGATAATCGCTTCGTTGCAAGAATTCATTCTGCGACTTCGCAGCAGCTGTTGTGCATCGGTGCTGTAGTGAGTCCAAGTTCAGTTCTCGCTAATGGTGTCTGCGCTAAGTCCGGACCTATACGAATGTATTTGGGAAGCATATCAAAGTAAAATAACCATTTTTTATAAATTTTGTAGATTAACCACATTTCCCAGTAGTTTATCTAAAACTGAGCTACATCGACAGTGTCAGCTAGAGATCTTATGAATAGATAGTGTACCTAATAGGTACTATTGCGAAAGGAGGAGAATATATTGAATTTCAATGTGTTGTACCTATAGGAGCTTTTCAAAACGCACCTGTACACTAATCCTGCCATACCCCATTCGCATCATTTTTTCGTGGTTGCCTAAAGTCTTCTTTTTATTTTTCAGTCCTCGCTGCAAAAAGGGGTTTTCTGTGGACCTTTTTGAATCAATACATCACGACGGAGTGATTTCCAAAAGGCTAGTCCTCTTATCTAGTTACGAAAGTATAGCGGCTTGCTCGGATGTGATAGTGATCGGAACAAAGTTGAACTGGAAAGAAAAAGTTTATATCCTCGGGCGACCTAATTCTGCTTCAAGATCTCTATCTCGGCAGCATGCCACTTTGGCAGGCAAGGACTTTGGCAGTTTAAGTATTAATAAACACTTGAAATCAAATAGTACGATATGTGTAAAGGATGTTGCACGGTGTCCCGTTCGCGCTGGAGATCTCTTGCTGCAGAACGGACAACTATTCGGGTTAGCGTCCACGAGTGTACAACGCTTCAGTGTGGCGTGTTTTGGCGCTTTGAACATTGTTAAAGAAGATCTAAAGGAACTAGATACAGATATCAGTTTTTCTGATAGTCCAATCCAAAATCGCTACCAACAGCTTATGTTGAAGTACAAGTATGTAGCGAAGCCTCGGTCTAAACCATAAATTTATAATTTTTATTGCTATTCTACTTTTCACCCTTAGATGCAGTTGAAAAAGTAAGAAGGACTGTCCGGGGGAAACCAGAACACTGATATTACGTGTAAACATAACTATTTTCTTCACACGTTATCTGTGGTGTGGTGTTTATGGTTGCTTTTTAGGCATAGGTGTAAATTTCGAATGGTATTTCTGTGGGTTTTTTTTTAGAATTGGATCAACAATTGGATAAATGGAATGAAGCTCGGAGTCACCGAATGATGTCGAGTAATTGTTTATAAGAGTCGCTCCTTTTATGTGGGACTTTTACATAATACCTAACTGGCGAAACATGGGCATAGGCTACAAAGAGTCAAGGCCCACTGATGCTGACTTGAAGCGTGGACTTAAAGCACTAAATTGCATCATAATCCACAACCCCATGGCCCATATCCTTGCAACGTAACGGATGTTGAAATAAATAAGATAGGTAAAGGCATTCGGTCGAGAAAAAAACGCGAATACGCACTTCTTCGATAATAAAATTCCTGGAGGTGCGCTCGCAGTCGCTCTAACTCAAGCGAATCAATTAGCAACTATGAAGTCTCAAACTTCTGCAACTTACTTAATTTTTTTTATTTACCTACTATCTTAGTCCGTACAAATAACTTGTTACGTGCGGGAATTGAACTCGCAACACGCAGCGCAGCAGCCGATCCCTTAACCACCGTGCCAAATATCATTATTACAATATGCACGAAGAAGAGAAAATGCGGGAGAATGGTACATACCAAGCTCAGAAAATTGCAGCTTTGGGTACCATTTGAATGGCATTTGTACCTATGATAGAGTACCTACAGACCATTCCTTACAATCCTCTGGGTCTTGAATTTTTCTTTTGCCACCAACGTCGACTCTGTAAGACCTCTAAGCAGCGAAAAAACATCTGTACCTAAATAGAACCAAAATTGCAAGTGAAATTATTTATATTGAAATTATACGATTGTTACATGATGCCACTGTTTGCATTGTTACATTACTATTTCATTTATTATAATGACTGTGTGAATGTTTTCGGCGGCAGCACGGTACTTGCACTGATCCGAGGTCTACTTCCTCTGGGCTGGTATAGCCCTTCCAGTCTTTAGTTAAAACGTATACGAGTAGAACGATGAAGAAAGTGAGTGCGGTGTATACCAGCAGATAATTTTGGTTGAATTTTGATAGACCTGTTGTGTCGAATGTCACCTTGAAGTAACTCTTACCACGAGCTTTAGAAGACATGGTGTCGTTGATTGTGTTCAGTCTGGAAGAAAGGTATTACAGTTATTTGTAAGACAAAAACAGGTGAGATAGGATAGGGTTTGTATGATGCGGGGGGGGGGGGTCATTACTCGTCATCTGTACGCCCGACCTATGGTGTTCGAAATCGTCCTAAGTTGTGAGGATGTCCGCACCGTACCCTCACGGTTGTGGTCATCTCCTTCGCTGGCACTAGTCTTCGCAGAAGGAGGCAGCCGCTTGCCATTCCCTCTCGCTTCGGACTATGACCTGAACCAACATGAGAGGTCACCATCGCCGATCGTCTCTACGTTCTACGATCGTCTCGTGCTTAGACGGAGCACAGCCGTGTCCTCGGCTGTGCTCCGTCCAAGCTCGACAGATTTCCACTGTATGATCTACTGTGTTCTCTGGGAGATCTGTACAATGGTGATACCCGGACGGTTCTTCAGCCTGAATTCGAAACAGAAACCTCCTGGACTAACCGTGTCCGGTGAGGATGTTCCTCAGGCTGAAATTGTGGATGCTGTAGCCTCTATTCACTGCTCAAAGAGAATACATACCACCGCGATTTTGGTGTGCCCAGTTGTCACAGGGCTAAACCGTAATAATTATGAGTATTCTCTAAAAATACAGTATTAATAATGCCTAATTAATTGAATTTATGTAATAAACAAGTTAGCAGCGTACCATAACCATAATCAGCCTTTTTAATGTTCCCGTAATCCACGACGCGGCGCGGGCCTAGTGCGGGTTGGTGAATGTCACAGCAGCATAGCAACGAAATTAAAATTCTATGTTAATAAACTGTAAATTGGGTTGTCAGTCCAGCTAGGGTTAGATGATCGCAGGTCTGACGTGCGTCCAATTTAACGTATCTGATAGTGGGTCGACGAAAATTATAATAACCCATTAAGTGCACGTCACACGCACGATTGGATGTCACCCGCTAACAGTGATTTTCCGGAGGGTAGTCGCGACACAACAACTTGTGTGCCTACCCGCACATCGGCGTCCACAATTAAAATGTTAATTTGTCTCTCACACACTGTACGCATCACGGTTTTAATGGGACACACTGTATTGTTAGTTCAAACTTAATTTAAACATTATGTTCAAACTTAATTTTGAATTGATCTTTCATACTTAGCAAATGCTTTATCAATTACTTTTGGTAGATCTTTTAGTAGCTGCTGATATTGACCTAAGTAGTTGCAAGGGTTACCTGAGAAACGTTTAAAAAAATGACGAGGCTCTGGAACGCAAAGGGCTGGTGAAGGGTAAAGATGAGTTATAGTTAGTAAAAGTCTGACACACTCTCTCGCTCCACCCTAGAGAAGGGAATTCATTTGATGGTTTCCTAACCAAAAAAAACCTTGCAGGTGTTACCTAGTTTTATTTGGAGACTTTTTAAAGCTGCGTCTCGCTTAAAATAGCTGCTTAGCGTAAGAAGTAGCGCTGATGGCCATGGGCCATGATGTTACAAGAGATAGGGATATAAGGAAATCATCTAAAGAAAATTACCAAGACCTGTTGACACGTACAACTCCATACATAACCCTATGGAATAGTTATCATGGTAAAGTCTTTAATCTGGTAGTTTTTTAGGTTGGCGGCTAATTTTACAAAAATTACATCGAAATAATATTCGCAATCAGAATCACAACTACACAATGTTACAAGGACCGGTTCTCATGAATACTGACACTAAACCACTTAAGTCGGGGTCCCCACTAACCCAAGCTACCTATTATTATACAAAGTACAATAAAGAGAAACTGCGTTCACTTAGGAATAATTTGATCATCATACTCATGATAATGCAGACAGCTTTCATTAAGTTAAAGCATATCTGCTCTAACAATCTCAGCTGTAAAATGTGAGATGAGAGAAACTTCCATGAGTTTTTCAGCTTTGGGCCTCTAGTCGGTGGCGTAGCTAGACCCAAAGAAGGGCCCCTTTATCATTTATTTTTTGTATCAATTTTTTAAATTAGTTTTTGTGTTGAACTACGAAAGAAGTAGTTTTGTTATCAAAGTCGAAAATGAGATTACTCTGACTGGGATAGGGCCAATCTTGATTGAAAATGTGTCTATTAATTGGAGCATGTGAACTAAGATTGAGGTTTTCATTGTGATTTTATGAATAGAATGCTAGAACGAGTGGAGTGAGCTATAAAATAGGAACATCCTATCATATTGTCACTATTCATAATTATACAAAAAGAGAATTTAAGGTAGTGGATGCTATATGTTATTAATTTTCGCACACATCCTCCTGTAGTCCAGGGGCCCCATAACATTGATACGGCGCTAGCTACGCCCCTGGCTCTAGTTTTTACGTGGGACGACGGTTTTCATGAATTACAAATTACTGCTGCGTAATCCCCGGTTAATCATTGCGGATTTAAAGAATTTTTAATTAGCTTTCACAGCTTAGTCTTCGCATTTAGAGGTGCATGAATTTCAGCTTTTCTTTTAAAGCTAATGTTTCTTCAGCCTCAACTTAGCGGGTAATAGTGGTTGTTGTAGTAGCTACGTATTGCAAATATGTAGGTATCCTTAAATATTACTTAGGTTGAATAGCTTGACTGAAGCTTAGAGGTACATACAGGGTGTCTCTACTCTAAGTCTCTGCAGAAAAGGCTACAAGGATATATGATAGGGCTGGCGTTATCAATTTATCAATTCTAGGCAAAGAGATACAATATATGTTTAATGTCTTTGATACTAGGTGAATATGAGATGAATCAATTAAATAGGATCAATTATTATTATTTGTAACTCACAAACAGGAAAACCAGGGTAAGAGTTTCTGCGGGTTATCCATAAAAGAAATTTTACTTTTTATTAGCTGGTATACTTTATTGTTTTATATCCAATTGATTCGATTATTTTGTTACATTTTATCACATTATGGTTTTACTGATTTTGATTTTATGGTTGTCAATATGACATTATAAAAACCTGAGTACATTTTTCAGAAATCAGAAACGGTAGTTTGAAATGCAAACTTTTTTAAGGTTCCGTACCTCAAAAGGAAAAAAAAACGGAACCCTAGGGCTGCTCGTCCACGTCTGATAATCGGTGACCGTTTTTTTTTTAGGAGAAATGCTGCTCGCCTACGTTCGATAATCGGTGGCCGATTTTTTGTAGGAGAAAAATAGAACACACTGATAGCAACAGTGCACCGCACACGTCCTACAAAAAGTCGGTCAGAAATACTTACAGAACAATGACACAAATATACAAAATCGGCCCGATTATCTGTCCTACAAAAAGTCTGACGTGGGCGAGCAGCATTCAGGATCACTTTGTTGTCCGTCTGTCTGTCGAGACACTTTATCTCGGGAACGCGTATAGGTACTAATACTCAAGTTTGCGGTCTCTTGAAGCAAGTTAACAAAAAGAAAAGATACGGTAGTAATTCATAGGGTACTTCCCGTTGACCCAGAATCCTGAAATTTCGCATAAAGCAAGGTCTTATAGCACTAGTATAGGAATAAATCTGTAAACTGTAAATATGTTGTTAAGTCAAAACAAAATAGTTTTTTTGCGATTCGGAAAAATCTCCGAGACTCCATTCGGGAATTGAACTGTTTATATAGGTAAGTTTGTACGGAACCCTCAGGGCGCGAGTCTTGAAGGCTAGAAGGAACGGCGCGGGGTTTTTAGTCAGTAAGACTCTGACACTGTCTCCCGCTCCACCCAAGAGCGCGAAACCCGCTCTTGATTTTCCCCGTCGAGAAAAAAAAAGTCTCGTACTTGCCCAATATTTTATTGATGGATCCAAATAAAATTTCAGTGATTTTTTAAAAATAACTAGTAGTAAGTACTACTAGAAAAAATAAATAATAGGATTATTTTTTTTTATTTGTAAGGAAATAGGAAAAGTTTTTTATCTCCTACAATATCTTATGGGGTGTGAATAACATTTTTTTTGGGTAATATCCAAAAGGCATTACATATACGGCAAGAGTTGTTATTTTTTATGGTTTTCCAATAACTGCCATGCTTAACGGATATAATAAATTACGAAGAACGAATACATTCCCTATTGAAAAAATATCTACTTAAAAACTTTAGAAAATACATAGTGACCAGAGAATTCTGGAAGGATTTGAGGTAAAAGCAGGAAATCGCAAGTTTATAGAAAACGGTGGACGTGTGCGAAGGCATGAACATGACGTACCCAAGCTACATTGTACAGGTACAGGATATTGCTTGAGAATTTCTGCTTTCTTGGAAAAGGAACCACATTTTTAAATGTTAGAGTTTTAGAAATATCTTTTAAATTCTGTTAAAGCATCGCATCGTTTGTGAGATTGCATTTCAGATTTGTCACTGACATTTGAAATTTCGTTTAAGTTTGAGCACTGTTGACCACGCGAGTCAAACCTATAGGAAAATACGAAAAATAAGGAAGGTGCCTTTAGTTTAATTACAGACAGATACATTTACAGTTATTATATATTATAGATTACATTAGAGGGATAGTTTAGTTTATTATTTAAGTGATATTAAAATTGGCACAAGACAAGTTAAAGATATAGACAAGACAGACTAAATTGGTTTAATCGTAGAACGTCCTTACGCATTTGCAAATTAGATTTCAATATAAAATTCTAGAAGTACCTAATATTTGGGTAGCTTACCTAACTGTAAGTATAAAAATTAAGGAAAATTCCGGGAAACGTTAATTGCGATCTGTAGATAATGAAAAACATAAAGAAGATCAATCTGAGGACATTTTAATATTGATGAGAGGGTGTCGCGTCCGATGGCGGCCATCTATAAAAATATTAATTGCTGTCCTGTTCGCCTCGTAAACAATTCAGTGCACATGAAATATTTAGTGGCTATACACGATAAATGACAGTTTTTTATTTGAACTAGAGATAACTGTGGATATGTCTGTGAATTTTTGTTTTATAAGCGACGTTATGAGATGAGTGAGAGACGGTGTCGTCACCACATTATGGTGGTGGTGGAGGACCGGTCATTATGGTGATGATTGTGAGTGGCCCATGTCCAACCGAAGACATCTTTCGGCTGAAATGATGATAAAGCGACGTTCCCTATCGACTGTCCTTATGTATTTAATCCTTGGAGAATCAACAGCTATGACAAATGGATAACATCAGTATAAGAAATATGAAGCCAATTACAGATTCTCACGGACAGAGACAGTTATCGTAATAGAAAAACTATGTAAACCATCGAAAGTATAGCTTACTTCACAGGAGAGCGATTTGAAGTTTATTTTATGAATACTTTGTCATTTCAGATTCGAGAGTTTGCCTAGTGTAATATACATTTTCATTACGTATGTAGGTTATTATATTGTCGATATATGGCTTGTGATGATGCTATATCTAGGTTTGAGGTAAACCGATCCATTGATTTGTCCGCATTTCAATTTGGCCTGGAAGCTTCTAAATTATAGGTGAGCGAAAGATTAAAATGTCAATCTATTCCAAAAGCTATCGCTTTCAAATTGCAAAGTTAATAGCTTTGGCATAGAGATGAGAATAGTTTCAATAGTTTGGAGATAGTTTAAACAGGCTTTGTATCGTATATGAAACGACGAGTGAGCAAATCAGATCGGTAATAACGTTTCGGAAAACATTAGCGGCAATGCACTAGAGACGTATTTGCCTAGATCAGATATAGCACTCAACGGAGCCAGCAATACGGGGACCGCGATGTGGTGGTTCGGAATCAAAAGTCAAACACGTGTCGGATAACAGATTAGATTTGAGGCCAAATGCGACTGCACTCTCCGTATTTTTCTGCGTTGAATTTTTCAAGAGGTTGATGGATTTTTCCTATGTCTATTAGCTGGTTGTGGCAAGTGAGATTTAAGAGCTCAAACTACTCGTACTAGAAGCGTTTGCTATAGTGTTTTCGAAGACGAAACCTGAAAGGTTTTATGAAAACTATCTATAATTTAATAAATATTCCGCAAAAGTATTAACAGATATTTTTTCAGGGAGTGCACATTTGTTGTCGCTCTGGGCGAAGCTAGAGGGAGTGTTAAACTTTCACTGACTAAAACCCGCCTGTGTTCCTTTAGTTGCTCTATGCATTCTAGGGTCACTTTAAATCCCCCGAAGAATACACGGTGGAGCACACCGTCGAGGTGTGCCCTGCCTGGGCGGAGCACCGCCGTGCCCTCGTGGGGGCGATCGGCGGCGGAGACCTCTCGCGCCGGGCCCTGGTCGAGGCCATGGTCCGGAGCGAGGAGGAATGGCAGGCGGTCGCCTCCTTCTGCGAAGCAGTAATGCTTGCAAAGGAGGAGGCCGACCGCATCAGGCAACGGCGCCCTCGCCGCCGTCGCCGGGATTCCGATCCCGATTTCCGGCCACCGTAGACGCGGGCTCGCGGACGGCGAGCCATGGGTAGCTCGCTGTCCGATCGTCCGGTAATGGACCGAGTCCAAGACGTCGACGGCGCGCACTGTTCCCGCGCGCCTCAAGGAGTTGTCAGCAGCAGGAGGGGCCCAGCTGGGTCGAAGCCTACTGGGGACAGGGTTGTCCGAAAGGGAGCTCGTGCCCCGGTATAAAGGCTAGAAGGAACGGCGCGGGGTTTTTAGTCAGTAAGAGTCTGACACTGTCTCCTGCTCCACCCAAGAGCGGGTTTCGTCAAAGATGATTTTCCCCGTCGAGAAAAAAAAAAATCCCCTGAAGAATCCCACAGAGGTGCATGATTATTAATTGAAGCAACTATTATATAAATTATGAAACGTCATTCCCTTCTCATCTGAATAATATCAACTATTTGTTAAAATTAACAGCCTTAGATAAATTTAGTTGGAGGCCTATTGGACCTCTTTAATTAGTTTCCTTGAGGGTTGGAGTTGAAAGGGGAAGCCGGGATAAGTAAAGCAGATGGGACGTTTCCGCCCATCGCTTTCTGTTTCCGTTGTCTAAATTAATTGAATAATAATCACTATTTCCTAATACCCCAAGTCAGAATTAGCAATGGATTGAGTTAACATTTAAGGAAAATATCCGGTATATGTTTGCTTGTTTGTGGGAATCATTTGTCTTCAAAAAACTTTTTAAATTAATTAGTATCAAATCCACTACATAATGGAGACGCCTATAAAGAGAAAACTTGGTGAAAACTATTTGAATTTGGGTACCATTTTAATATTTGTAATCTAAACTAAATTCAGGAATAAGGGATATTATTTAATTTTCAGTAAAATTTTGATTTAAGCTGTCTTTGTCGAGTGCATTCGTTGAAGTCTTTTTCATTAACACTTTCTCAAGATTTCCTAAAAAACAGTATGTTTCCTTTTTCTAAAAGATTAGGCACGATCAAACTTGGGCGTCGTCGAAGAATAGCTTATAAAAATTACACTCCATAATATTCGATTAGACGTGACCTTAGATACCAACGTCTGCTCGCGGCGTATAGTCCTCTCTTTGAGGAGTGACTGGAGAAGCGCCTCGCCGTCAACGCCTTTCGCCTGACGTAGGTCCTCACCGGACATGACAAGTTCAGGAAGTTCCTGTTTTGGATTCAGGCGGAAGAAACGTCCGGGTGTCACTATTGTGCAGACCGCCCGAAGAACATGGTGGAGCATGTGATGGAGGCAGAGCCGGATCTAAGGGGGGGCAAGCCGGGCATTTGCCCAGAGCGGCAAAACATGAGGGGCGGCTTGACTTATTCCTATCTTTCAATCTAGCCATCTACACCTAAGTTGGCAGGTAGAGAATTTTATGTGCCACCTTCCAACCTAGTCCACGTTGGATGGATAGGGGAAATATTAAAGACTTATGATTTATATGGTTTTGTGAATGTAAAGGGCAGCGAAAATTGGCTTTGCCCAGAGCGGTTAAATAGCTAGATCGCATCCTGAATGGAGGTGTGCTCCATTTGCGCAGAGGAGCATCGTGCGCTCGTGGAAACGATTACGAAGGAATGCCGCCACAGGAGACTCTCAGGGGCCAAGATCTGCAGGGTAATACCCAGCCACAGCAGGCGAGGAGAAATCATTTGATAATTTCCCACCTTAAAAATAATTTCAGGTTTGAACATAATTTGAAATTAAGTATAAAAGGACAGAAACAGAAACGCAGAGTTTATTTTGATAAATACTCGACTTGGCTTAGGGTATTACCAATACATTCATTATGCAACATACATATGTAGTACGCAGGTGAGGCCTTGAAGGGTCATTGTCATTGCCACCAGTAATGATCGATACTTTGCCTAGCCGCATAAAAAGTACGTAAACACTATGGTACGCCAAACAACACTCGTGACTAGCTCACCATACTGTTTAAACTGAGAATAAAGGGTACAATGACCTCAAGTTTTCTTTCTCGTAAAACGCTGTTTTGTATGGAAAGCACTGTTTGCCGATTTTTCACGAGAAAACGAGTCGTGCTTTTGTCGCGAGTACTTGTAATGGAGAAAATTTTAAATGCACTTTTAGAGCTGACGTTAGGGTTAATACCTAAGCTATTGTATGACGTGGTGTAGCTGCTGAAATATTCTGGAGGTGAGGGTAGACGAGCACTGAGGCAAGTGACTATCAAAGTTGAAAATCAAAACAATATTAAACCGTTGAGCCGTGAAGATGTAACAAACATATGTATATACACACGCACTCACAATCTTTTGCCCTTATATTTACATATATTATAATAGTATGATTTATAATAAATGGTTTTGTATTGTATTGTATTGGATTTGTAGGAAGTAATTTTTAGATGAAGTTATTTTAGGTTACGAGAAATTAAAGCCACATTACCCGTGATTGTCAAAAACTGCTTTTACCTGGCCTAAAAATTCACGGTTTTTGTGGAATAATTCACACGAGCGATGTCTTAGGAAAAAGCTGTCAATAATACAAATCAATACTATAGGTACAGGTACCTATGTCAAGAGGGCCTAGTGCTGTTAGGGTTACCATATCTCACCACTCAGGATCGCGGTCGGATTTTGCAAATCTCATGAAATATCAGGATTTTTATTAGAATTTTCAATAAAATACAGCTTAAAAGTTAAATAAACTAACATTAATCTTCTGGTGGTTCCGCTGCCACCCTCACCACTTTGAGTGCAATGTGCAACGCATGAGTTAGATCTTAGAGTGAAAAAATTCTGAAACTGTAAAAAAATCTCAAAATGTTTCATTGCAAAAAACCGGTTTTTGATACAGATTTTAGATTTTTTCATCTGGTAACCCTAAGTGCGAGTAGATGGGGTACATGTATTCTTTCCAGTAGCTACGGTAAACGTGTCAGCACGTCTAGAAGTCGTTTTCAAAGGACCGGAACACGTCTATCTCCTGGTATAAATAATGAAAAAGGGTCCTTTTTATTAGTAGAGCAAGAAGCGGAAAATTGGGTTAGGTGGAGTTCCTGGAGTATTCCTATAAATAGGGTTATTTTTTGGAAAAGCCTTCACTATTGTTGACAAAAGTGAAGGGGATATAAGTTTGAGAAGTTAGGTAGCAGTTAAGTAATGCAAGAACTATCTACATAGGATTAAGAAGTACTTTATCGTTTTGCAAATGTCCATTGACGCGAGGTCCACTTAGGTACAAAAATAGATAGGGCTAGTTAAAAACAAAGAGGACTCTTTGGATCGGGACCGTTTTGGGCCGTAAGGAAAAAGGCTTTCGAGTTAGCAAAAAACTGTGTTTATTTTATGGGTGGTGAAAAATACAATTTTTTCAGGTTGAAGTTGGAACCGCGGTCCCTGTCCAAAAAACCTCACTTTCCAGTTAGGGCCGACGCCTGCCAAGGCTGCGGATTGTTCGAAAAAGTTACTGCGGTCCTCGAAATAAAAAGCAACTGAAAGAACACTGAGTTTTAGTCAGTAAAAGTCTGACACTCCATCACTCTCCACTCTAAGCGGGAGAAGATGTCCGATGATTTTTCATGAAAAAAAAAGGTACCATCAGATGGACCACCACAGGACAACGGCATCATAAAAAATAGTGAAAAAAAACGGTAAGTAGCCTCTCACAACAATCTTCTCCATCAACTAAATAGCTAATAAACATTCTGTAAGTAACAGATTCTTCATATTCCTTCCGACAAAAGACCGACGAAATGGACCTTTTTATTAGAGTATCTATCAATAAGGAAAAATATTAAAAAGGTACATGTAAATATAAATATCAGATTCTGTGAAAATAGATTTCTTTGGTTCGTATTTGTACAGTATTCGATATAAAGCATTCGGGATCTTTTGAAATTATGAGTTGCTTTATGGCTTGCCTCTAATTTGTGTTATATTTAATCTGTAATGATAAGTAAACAACAAATGAGCAGTGGGGGACCAGTCTTGACTTGAGAGCTGTACGTCGCGACTTCGAACATAACCAAACTAGGCACTATCATCATCATTATGTCAACCGACGTACAGGACCGGTCGTTATGACGACACTTAGGGATGGCCTATGTCCAACAGTGGATCTACACGGGAGTCTTTCCGCTTAAAATGTGATAAATAATAATAAAAATGATGATAGGGTGAGGCCAAACGAGCGTAATTTTGTGAGTCGTGAGTCGCAGAAATTTCGGTCGCGTAGTTTCTGCTGCAATCGGTTTCATACAAAAGTTCTGTTTCATTCACACGGCGATACAAAATGAGTGGTCTGCCGCAGTAAAAATGCATGCAGTAGAAATTACGCGACCGAAATTCGGCGACTCACAAAATTACGCTCGTTTAGCTCATATGTAACTTTCTGGCAGGCGGAACGTATCAAGCACGGTTATGGTTATGAGACGGTGAACTGAGCAGGCCTATGACAGATGGATGTATAGCAGAGGTTTAGTCAAAGAAGACCGGTTTGAATGATACCGTTGAGTAGAATGATACCTCATCTTTAGAAGGGCTGCACCTTGCATACAAAACCCTCGCCTGAGGCTCGTGCGAATTTCTCCTTGGTTGGAAGGACGAAGTTTCTCCACTTGTATCAAATGTACTATTCCTTCACCTTCCAGTCTCCACAGTACGATGGTCTTTACTCAGTTCATGAGCGTCAAGTAGGTATATCAGCGAAAACTTTTTACGCCTTCAAAGTTTCTCGTTTTACAAACATTATGGAGATACTTATAAAGTGGAATAATTAAGTTAAGATAAATAAAACTCATGTAATTTCACTGTTTACGTTTACGAACGTTTTCATTTGCGAGTCTTCTATACGAGGCTGTAAACTTAAACACCGGTATCTTATAATTAGCTTGAGGCACACTGAGAACGATCTCTTCGTCTCTTTTCTTCTTAGGGAATACAGGGAGTTAGAGAAGAACGGAACATTATACAGTAATTTTATGAATGCAGAGAAAACACATTGACGTCTTGTTTCCAGTTACTTTTAAAAGCAATGATCACGTTAGTAAGTCCTTAGAGAATCAACGATTGCACTTGAACTACGAATTGTTAAATTATGGACTAAATGCTGTTATCAGCTTATGATATCGTATTACCTGGTGAAGTACAAGAACCTTCCTGAATTTTAGGCCACGTGTTGTAATTATTATTTTATGTAAGCACAAACATTAAAGCGGAAAGAACAAATATAATATGTAGATAGAAAAGCACAAAAGTGCTGCTCATTTTAATTTTTTTTTTTTTTTTCTAAAAACAATCTTCCGTTTACCGACTTTCACTTGAAAAGTCAGATCACGTAACTCTAACAAATTTTAATTCAATTCAAAATAAAATCTCTTTATCACAAGCTTCATGGATAAAAAAAAAAACATCTGTCAATTTTCATGTTCTGCTTTTTATAGATTTATTAGGTAAGTATAGTACTTCTTCATAATTTAACACTTGTTCCATAATAACTCCGATTAACTCAACTGAGCTATGATTTATGCAAGTTACGTTATTACCCTTGAATTCAGGAGTTGAGTAAATCCCGCGTTAGAAGTATAAGCTTACAAAGTTTGGTCGGCGGTCTGCAAGTGGCATAAATCACTTTTATCGGGTTGCTGACGATACTTTACACACTTACATGCATCGCGAATACGCTTGAGAACTTAGAACTTTGTTTTATCGATGTTCATGTTTATTTGGTGGTAATGAGGGATTCTTTAAGGCTATTTTAAGGTGTAAGATGCTGCCGATCGTTGTGGTGACTGGGTAACGTAGCCTAGATACAGGGTGTAAGGGACAGCCCTCCACAAACGTTAAGACCTTGCTCAGTAATCAAAACTGAACTACCTTCCACTAGATTATTTTTCGTGACACGAAAAAAATCGGACTGTCTATACAAACTTTCCAAGAATGTTTTTAATTTTGATTGTTGTACTTAGCTGTTTTTTTTTCGCAAAACCAAAAGCGACAAGAGTCTTTGAAGATAAGTTCTTAGAGCTATTTGTGTGTAGATACACATGTTCTTGTAATATACAAAGCATCCCTAGATCCATACCCTTTTAACTCGATCCTAGGAATCGGTAACGCTGCTAAGTGGATGGTAAAAACAGGTGCATCTTTATAGTGCCAGATGAACTCTTTCATAAATAGCTCCATATTCCTGAAGTTTTAGAGATTTCTATAGGGAATATTCTCTGAAGATTTCTTGATCAGATTTTATGGGAGATATGTTTGAAGTGAAGATGATCTCCGGATCGACATACTAGGAAAATTTTGGCTGATTTCTTGATATATCAACTTTTTCCATAATTTCATAATTCGATTCTGAAATAGCCCATTTATTGAAAAAAAAATTAAAATTTATGTAAAAGTAATTTTCCTGTGGTGTTAAGTGTACACCTATAAAGTGATCTCAAGCAAAAAAGTCTAAAAATTACCTTTGATTGTTATATCGTTGGATTTAGCTGTAAAATATATATTTTTCATTAAAATTACATCTTTTATTTACATTTAGTACTAAGGATTAAAACCAAAAAGATACCATACTTACTCATCAACATAGCTCGTAAAGATAGCGGTCTGTGAGACCACACGTCCATAGTAGCGTAACAAAAAAGGAACGTCCATAGTTAAAGGTTAAACGACACAACCCCATCGAGTGTGGGCTCGTATGATTCGTCTTGACGAGTATTTATTAATATCAGCAGATTTTGTAAAGCTGGGTAAGCTGTCACCCGTCACGTTCGATCAGGTCAACGTTACACGGCTGCTAAAGGATGTCACTATCTTGAAAATGGAGATGACCAAGAGGCAGTCTAGAATGGAGGCGTCAGAAAAGCGAATGCTGAACTACTTGTGGAAATAGCATTATTGCGTAACGTTGGTTCAGTAACTGGGTCACCTGATGCCTCAAAGGTGACACGTCAAGAGGCACAAAATGCTTCAATCAGCGGTTTTGATTCGACGAACACAAGTGCATCACCAGCTGCCGAAAATGCTGACCAAGCGCCGCCTGCCGTCGCCGTCGCCCGCGCCTCTACACCGGCTCCGGAAACGTCACACGTAGGTACGTTGACCCCTAAACGTGCTTGCGCTGCTGTTGCCACCACCAGGACACCATCAGGTACGTCGCAACTTAAGCGACCAGTGAAAATAGGGGACAAAGAGAAAACGGGTTCTCAACCTACCCTGACTGCAGTCCGTAGCTCTTTGGTTAAAACGGGATAAGTTGATGAAGTGGGTTTCACTCGAGTAGAAAGGAAGAAGAAGAAGCCCTGTTCCCGTAACCAGTGCGGTGCCGCGCCGATTGGACCAAATATGCTGTGTATTGCGTAGTAACTGTATATTTCGCGTCTGCATTGCTCTACGAAGGTTGAGGAAGTCGTGGAGTACATGAAGATAAAGAGCAACTGGACTCTGAAGGTCGAAAGGCTGGATTCGTGACACGACACCAACTTCAAGTCGTTCGTGATATGAGTTCCAACCCACCATCTGGAGACCTTTTTGAGAGAGGACTTTTGGCCGAAAGATGTCGTGTATCGACGTTTCCGAGGACGGCTACGCGACACCACGCAGCGGAACACGACGCCGATGTTACGTGTATAATTATCAAAGATTGGAATAGTGTGATAATGGGCGCGTATATGAAAACAGATTATTTCAATACACTTGCTAATAAAGTGACTCTTATTGCACTACACTTAGGTATATAATGGCACTTGTTACCAAACTGTGACATTTTGATTAGCATCACGCACTAGTGCTGTACTGTGGTTAAAATCTTATTATTTAACCTCTCCATCGCCATATTTTTTTTTTAATTTATCGTTTCAGGATGGGCGCAGGTCATGAGGACGAGGAAAAGAAAACAAAACAAAAATGGGCGCGCATATGAAAACAGATTTTTACCGCCACAAAATTTCACTAGTTTTACAGTTATTTTCTTCACAAGTGTATTGAAAAACGTATGATACACGTGAGTAATTAATGATTACCGTTCTCGGCCCTCTTAAGACCCTCGCCATAGCTCGGGTCTAAATACCGCCTCGAGGGTAATCACTAATATTACACACATATATCATAATGTAATATTTTCCCGCGCTTTACCTTCACAGAGTGAAAGAGAAGCAAAGGTATCAAACCGTTGTACATCCTACTTAATATTAAAAATAGAAATACAAATATTTTTGAATTTAAAACACATAATTTTTAATTTGTTGTTAATAACAAATGATTGTGTAAATAATCTTATTTATTCATGATATTCTGTTCAAAACACAATTTAAATTTTCATTAAATATTTAAAAAAAAAACACCGTTGGCCGTGACATTCATGACACATTCTTCTTTTTTTTTTGGTAGAAAATTATCAAATAACTTTTCCGCTCTGAGTGGAGTGAGAGTGAGTGTTATGCTGTTACATACTAGTTAAATACCGCAGCTCACATCCTGTTTATGTTGCGTTTAAGCAGTGGCGTAGCTAGGTGACCAAGGGCCCTGGTGCAAAAACAAACTGGGACCCCTAAATTGTCTAGGCTTTGCCAATATATTTAAAAAATATTTATAAATACATATATTTATATATACTTTTTTTTTTAAATTCCTTATGAAACACAGAAACACAAGAACGCAATGACAGGTAAAATAAAAAAAAAACAAGTAAACTAACTAATAAACTCAGAAAAAAAGACTGTATTAAAAAACTACCGACTCTATTATTCTAATAATGCAACGCTACTTTATCTTTTATATAAATCCCAAGTTATAAGAAGATTTATCATTAACATACACACGCAATAATATCTTTCACAGTTTAATTACGGAATCTTCATTAGTAGGCTTTTCAACCAATACTACAGTGGTCCCATTATCTGATTAAAACAGACAGATTTTTTCGTAAAATTTTTCGTTCATTCAATTAGCTGTTTTTAATCAGGTTCTGGGGGCCCCCCAAGCTTGAGGGCCCCGCTGGGGCACTGCCCCGCTTTGCCCCTTAGTTGCTACGCCGCTGCGTTTAAGACTTTTTGGAACTACGATTATTTGACAAGAATTATTTTTGTGTTTCTAAGCTATCTTTATTTGTTTCTTTTTAGATAATATCAGCAAATAATAATTCAGTCTTCTTGAAAGCGCATGATTTTTATCTTGATTTTAGGTAATTACATTACATATCTACAATGTCAGGAAAAATGAGTCATTTTTCTTGACAATGTATGTAAAATAAAAAGTACAGTCAGATAAAATGAATGACATAGAAAATTACAATAATTAAAAGATGATGACGTGTGTAGGGGCATTGAGAGAGTGACATGAATGGCTCTCGCGCATGCGCGCAGGCTCCGCCGTCCGAGAGATATAAGCACGAAGCCCGAACCAACCGACACACAACTTTGGCGCGCCCAAACGTTCCAACAAGAACTTGGCGACGACGGACACATAATATTATCTCAATATAACAACCACATTTAACTTCAACACATTTATTTTCTAACAACGACATCCTATAGTGAGTTGTGACTAAGTTTTTTAAGTGAATTGTACTTTAGCTGAACATTTTCCGAGAACTTTCAGTTAGTTTCGAAGTTTTCGTCGGCGCGACAACTCCGACTGCCGAAGGTGAGTGCACTATTATACTTTAAACTGTAAACTATTAGTACTTGCAACTACACTACACTAACTTCATAATATTTTGGTAGGTAAGAAAATATTGTAATGGTTTTTAAAACTTTCAAAAATCGAAGGCACAGAATATTAAAAGTAGTGGCACAAACTTGGAAAGTTAGAGTATTTTAAATGTTTAATCCTTTAAAATTAAATATAAACTTTCCAAGTATTTGAATTAAATAAATTAGGATTTAAAATGATGTGACATGACCTACTTAGATTGTTAATAAATGTAACTTCTAACACAACGTTTAAGTTACAATCCAGTAACAAGTTAGTAACTACCTAAAATTCTGTAATGACTTAGATACTGTTTATTTTCTTGCCTTTACTTGTTACCTATACAAAAAAATATCAAAATAAGTAATTGATTATCTTTTTCTCTGGTTTTATGTATTAAAGAAATTATGCTTACAACTAATGTTTATGAAAAAGTTTAGAACAAGATGAAAAAAAAAATATTGGCTAAGCATGTCGTATTCTTGAGATGATTTTACATAAAAATTCAGTAGTGCCTTGATTTATACCTACCTATGTGCTTAGATAATATAATATCTAATATATCTACAAAAAACATGCTCACAGTGTTGACCGTTGTAAGCATTTTGGACACATTTATGAATAGATTATAGTCTATATGATGTAATGTTCGAGTTGATTGAAATAATACCAAAAGAGATAAGATAAACGAGGGTTTAACAATTATATTGCGGAGGCGAGTCCGCGTGTGTTCAACAGAGCTACGTTAGAATTTTCAACAAGTTTCCTCGTTAAAAATCAAATTATACGGACATGTTACACAATTTCGGGACCGGCGGATTTATACCAACGACTCGATCTAGGTTTTTTGACCAACGAAATGTTTCACCAACGGTAACTTTTGATGATGCAATTAAAATGGCCCAACTTGTATTTATAGACCGAACGTTTATTCTGTCAATTGAGATATTTGCTATTTATCAATTTATTTAAACGACAAAAAACTTACTGTTAAAAAAACAGAAAAGTAACAGTAAGTTACACTGACAGCCAATAACAAGTATTTACTTATAAAGTACAGGATAATACTATATACCATGGACAATAGGTACAGTGAAAAGAATAAATAGTAGCTGAACAAGTAAAGTACAGTTTAGTTATAATTTTGCTGGCGCAATGCGAGCAAAATTGTAACAACCTTAATATTATGTTCCGTTTATAAATTAATATTACATATTTAAATATTTATTAAAAAATAAATTACATAATGTACTTTCAAAATTTAAAAAAATAGTAACCTTTTGGTAGCAGGAACCACCGCTACCGGCGGTCAGGGCTCCAGAGAAAGGGACCTCCTGTTTATACAAGTCGTATCCAGGAGTACTTTCTGAATCAAGCCTTTGATCCAGATATTACATTTATTATTACAATTTATGTATAAAAATTCAGCTATTGGACAATTTCAAATTAAACCATTAATATTATTGAAAAAAAAAGAAATATATCGCTTCGTTAACTCGGACATTAATAAAATCTCTGTGTAATTTTCCGAACACGAGAAATAACGCCACTCTTTTCGCTGGCGTCGAATGCTAATTGTTTTATGTTTCCCGGCGCAATAAATTAAGAAATTACATTTAAATCAGAGCGTAATTTAAGTGAAACTCGAGACGAGTAAAAAATTAAACGGCTAAATAAACCAACGGATTGAAAAATATAGCGGGATGAGGAAAAAGAGGAATTGTGCGGACAGTTTGTGGCGGAAAAGTCGCAAGGGAAGGCTCTTCAACGTTGTAACTGTTTTCTGGCTTCCTCTCAGGATCTCTGTAATTAAAGGACTTAATTGTGTCTCTTTTTATATCGTGCAATATAATACATTGTGTATATTTTTTTTACTTTGTCTTTTGGCATTTGTATGGTTCTTTGAAATCCGTTTTCCGTCGCATCTTTTTTTCTGAATCTTCTTCTCTGAATAGTGAGTCATTGCTATTCAAGAACATACTTTAAAATCCTTTTAAGTAAATAAAATATATACTGAAAGGATCGCAAAATCAATGTGTATAGTTTAGCTCTGATATATTTCTAATCCCACCTGGGGGTGAAGCTGTTGGCGATGCTATTTTGACGATCATTATCTAATTATTATTCGTAATTCTAATGGGTTAAATATTGCGCAAGAATTATTTTACACTTATGAAATGACTGAAATGATTGTGCAAATTGTTTATTGTTTTTGTCAAACCGCCAATGTTACACATATAGTCAGTTGATGGATAGATAAGTACTTATAAACATGGTTTAATAGTATGTTAGTCATTTAAATAACTGTATGAAAAGCCATGAAATATTACAAGTCGAAAATATTTTACAAAAACAAACCACAAGCAAAAACAAAACCCTCACAAGATCTATATGTTTCATAAAAAATTAAAAACAAAATATGACATGTCTCAAGAGAATGTAATATACTTGTAACAATAAATTACTCAGCTGGAGATCCCTTTTTAAAATATTTTTTTTTTTATTTAGAAAGATAATGTGTTATCAGATACTAAAAATAAAAAGCATAATAAAAACATATGAGCAGTCTGTCATGTAATGTCGTAGGGAATTCCTTGTCAGCTTTGTGTTTCAACTTTGATTACATGTTGTCTGTTGGGATCCAATTTTCCAACTTACGATGTTTTATGTGTCGTGTATTAAGAAAAATAAGGGTAATACTCTTAATTTTACCTTGGGGCATCATCATTTACTAAGTGGTTTGCAACGCGATTCCACACATTTGCTTAATACAGTGGTTCCAAAACTTTTCTTGACCGAGGACCACTTTGGGTTTTTTGTTGGTAGATGTAGATGCAACCCGAAGTCTAGAAGAAAAAATAAGTATGTTAATAAAAAATATAATAAATTCAAAACTGCAGTAACATACGTGTTCTTTAAAATTGAATGTATTGTCATGGAAAACCTAATATTTTTGATAGAAACTTAAAATGTATTCGTCTTTTTAGTTGGAAAGTGTTTTAGGGCCGGGCCTCACAGCAAGACAGCGTAGCCAAGTCATGACGCCAAAAAAAAAATGGTTGGCTACGTGACCAATAATGACCAGGTGAAGTTACCATAGAAATGTATTTTTTGGCTGTGCGAACTGGCAGCACTATGCCATGGTGTCTCAGTGCGGCACGGGCTTCAGAGTGTTGGACATTATTAGACTTTTCGCAGACCATATTTTAGTTCTTGTGGACCACCAGTGGTTCGCTAACCACAGGTTGGGAACCACTGGTCTACCAGAAACAGACATGGTTTTTGATTGGCAAATAAGTTGTGGTTTTAATAAGGCGTAGTTCGTGCTTTTGAGGCCACAGATAAGTCCTATAGGTCTAACCTTATCATCATAGAACACTAAAAGCACATTTAAACAGACTATCTGTTATAATTTTGAGTCAATTATAGTTTATCTTTGCACAATATTTGTGCGGATGATGACACATAGATAAGGGTTCCATCAGACAGTTGATAAAAATTCTAAAAATAAAAACTAAATAGAAGAAGTTGAAATATTAAAAATAACTAACAAAGTTTTGAGGTATAAAAGTGGTAATTATATTTATTTCATAATGTACATAAAACATAGAAATTTTGATTAAATTTATGAATAACTTAGCAAAGAAATGTTAGTTAGAAAACAACATTCAGCTTCATATTTAATCTTGCGTCCGCAAAGAAAAGTGCAACATTAATGATGTCTTTTTATTATGATTGAGACTTGTACTATCTCGTTATAGTGCAACTGAAGAAGTACTGTAATTACGTTAATGTTATATAGGCGATGGTTTGTATGGGAGGAACAAACATAGATACACACGTGTATGTGTCACGTTTACCTACATCATGTTCTGGAATAACTTAAAGGATATATTTTATTCCATTGGGATTATTGTTGTTTTCATAGAAGATTGACTTATCTATACTAATCATCGATCATTGACTTATATTTACATATATATCGATGACATCGATAGAATAGAATAGAAAATAAAGAATAGAAAGTACACTAGAATTTAAGTCAATGGTACTAATATTATAAAGAGGAGAGATTTGTATTTTCGTTTGTAATGAATAAACTCAAAAATTACTGGAACTATTTATTAAAAATGTTTTTTCGATATATTGATGAAAGAATTTATAAAATCATTCGATAATATCGATTTCGGTAATTCTGTAGAATGGTAGGCTCGCATTCGAGCACTGGTTTATATCATTTAAAAAAAAAGAATGCTGCTTTATGACTGAGGTAGGAACATAGGGATACAGACTAAGCCGATGGGACAGGCAGGCCACTTATAACTCACTATAAGTGGCCCCACAGATCAGAGGGGTGAATAACCGTGAAATAAATTGTGAAAGGGGTGAATAACCGTGAAATAAATTGTGAATAACCGAACTGTTGAAATTATTCAACAGTTCGGTTATTCACAATTTTAAATAACGAATCTAGAAAGTTGACAAGCTGTGCTATCTGGGCTAAAAGCGGTGAACAGTAGGTACAGGCAGCCCATTGTGCGTTTACGTAAACTATTTTATTTAGTTTTTGGTTTGTAATGCAGTGTATATTTCTCAGAGTGCCTATAACAATAAGCAAACGTTGGTAGTGAATGCGGAACACGCAGCTAAGAGGGATCGGGCAAAACAAAAGGTGTTTCTATGACGGCCTCCGACTCTGATTAATTAGTGCCAACCATCTTGTTCCGGTGAAGGAAAACATCGTGAAGAAACCGAAAATTCGAAGACATGTGACATACACCAACCCCCACTGGGCCCCCAAACGTCGGCGGCGCGCACTGTTCCCGCGCGCCTCAAGGAGTTGTCAGCTGGGTCGAAGCCTACTGGAGCCAGGGTTAGTCCGAAAGGTAGCTCGAGCCCCGGTATGAAGGTACGAAGGAACAGGGTGGGTTTTTAGTCAGAAAGAGTCTGACACTATCTCCCGTTGCGCCCAAGAGTGAGGGTTGTCATTGGATGATTTTCCTCACCATGAAAAAAAAAAAACTATAGAATACAAATGTAGTAACTTTTACTTATTTATAAATTCGGGTGTTATTGTCTTTTTTGCTGCCACCGCGTGACGACTCAAACTTAATTATATTGAAACAAAAACATTCAAAGGGTTTCAAGCTGCAAAATTAGGTTCAAACTTACAATCGGTTCATGACTTTGAATTTCTGAAGAGCCTTCAGGCTCCAAACTTTCCTATCAGTTGAGAGATTCCGTGTTCATAATTTTGCAAGGAGAATCTAAGTCGGATGCCAGTCATAACTCTTCAGTCGTGTCTTGTTTAAAGGTAGGTTTAGACAAAAGAGCGAATGCACATTCTGTTCCTCAAAAATATTTGGTGTAGACCGATGAAAGAATGCTTTATATTCTTTCATCGGTCTGCTCATACTGAAAATATAATAATATTTTGACAATAGTGCTTCTGTTCTAGTTATCTGATGGTTTAGTCTAAACCCACCTTTAATAGTACAATTTGATACAAGTGCAGAAAGTTTGTCATTGCGGTCAAGGTAGAATTTGCACGAGCCGTAAACTCGTAAGCGAGTGTGTTATGGAGTCGAGGGCTGCACGTGTATCAACGACTTTTGCGCCCTGCCTGATACGATAAATGTAATAAAATTATAGCGGGGGAGAGCACGCGCATTTTTCGGCACTAGTACGGAAAATTGATAAGAGCGGGTTTTCAAGTTAGTGTACTTAATAAAAATAATTTTGTAATAGCACTCCATAAGGAGGTTAAATGCTCAAGTAATTTTTAATCACGTCGCGTACTAGAGAGAGGGAAACACTTCATGTAGTTATAACCCAGAACTTTTTGCACTGGTAATCCCGTTTAACACCACTTTTCCGCGCACACGAACAGTTCCGTCGCCTCAGATACTTGGTAATACTTTGTGGCAACTTATGAGGATCTATGTTATGAAAACTTTTCGTGGATTCGAAAGACCACTTTATGTTTTATTGTATTCAGCCAATATCTTTCTCAAGTTTCAGGATGCCAATCGGTTTTGCAGTTTGCTAGATTAATATTGCGGGTTTACAATAATAATAATATCAATAATAATTAATGAAATGTAATTTTATATGTGTCCAAAATAAATAAAGAGAATAATAATAATATTTCACAACTATCACACAACGCCGTCTAGTCCCAAACCCAAGCTAAGCAGAGCTTGTGTTATGGGTACTAGACAACTGATAAACATACATATATATTCCTAAATACATACATATTATAGATAAATTACTATGCTCATCACTCAAACATTTATCCTGGGTGGGAATCGAACCCACGACCTCCGGCATAGCAGTCAGGGTCATTAACCACTAGATGAGCAGGCCAGTCAACTATTAGGCTCATTATTATCATTATTAGTTAATTGTCCCAAAACTAATTATCACTTATATTACAATAATATTTCTCTTAAATCTATAGACTATTATACGTTTGCATTAACCTGACATGCTTATTTAAATCAATATCAGGGAAGTGATTATGAAAACAAGCTTTTAATGAAACTCATTTTTTTATAGCAAGCTTTTATAGCTGGGTAATACCTATATAATTAATACTCGTCAAGACGAATCATACCAGCACAAACTCGATGGGGTTGTGTCGTTTAACTACCAAGTTCCTATAGCCATCTTCCGGTTCCATCATCAGATCAGCTCTATGTCTTAATAATTTTGCATTATCATCTGATTTACACATGCAAAATTTCAGCTCAATCGGTAAATGGGAAGTGGTTCTTTAATTTGCAAGATTTGATGACAGACAAACATCGGGACAGGTGAAACTAAATAAAAGGTTGTAATAATATAGACCAAGGTATATCTCTAATTTATGGAGTTCGTCTGAAATGACGTAAAATGTTTCCTGAATTTTACGGTCCTTCACACTTCTTGAACATGTTGAAGTATGAATGGAGATTGACATATTGAAGTACACCATTGATAACACTTCAATAGTTGAGATTTAATATTTTCCACCAACAGCCAACGCAAACCGCCAATATTGGCTACCAGAAAAAATTGCTTGGTTTTTCATTCCAACACTGCCAACAGTTGGAGCCAGCATTTGAAACCAGGGTTGTAATATAAGTACTGCATACAGCATTCTGACAGGCATTCACATTTTAAAAGGTTTTTCGTATATGAATAGCTCTAATGTGTTATTGGCATGTTTTGCGATTTTCGAGACTTTGATATTGAATGGCAAATAACTGGAGTAATATGAATAGATAAAATCTATATGTTATCTAAAAAGATAAACAGTTTGGACAGAAATTCAGTTTTATAACATACAACATTATTTTTAATTTATGCGAAACCTGAATAAATGAGTAGTTCGTTCAGCATCAGTAACTGAATCGATGTGCCAATTACTGATTCTTACAAAGTACAAAACTGGTCACTGCTGAGTGCAGAAGCAAAATAACCCACAGTCGCCCGGGTGGCCCGGTGACCATGTATTTATGTCACCAAGCAGGTACCATAACTGGCTTATAACTTTGTGATTTTTCATAATACAGTTTTGGAATTTTGTACATAGGTTCTATACATAAAAATACTAGAAAGGTGTATCAGGTTTTGCATATACTAAAAATATACAACCTTATGATAATATGTTATCTAAAAAGATAAATAATTTAGATAGAAAATCAGTTTCAAAACATAGAGCTGTCGTAGCAAAGTTTGTAGTGTTCAACTTGTCGTAAATACACGAACACAGCGAGTACCGTATGTACCTCAACTTACCTCCTCAGTAATGTAGTGTAGTGTACTACGTACCTACTTGATGTTAGCTTAGAGAAATTAATTGCACTCGTGCTACTCTGCGACCCGCGGTTTCATATAGAATAGGAATAATGTCTTTCTAAAGAGGTCTAAAAGGAACTGAGATGGTAGGGAAATTGTATAATGAGATTTAAGGTTTTTGTATTTGTTTTTGGTAGGGAAATTGTATAAAAATTGAGCTCGGTCCGGACAGTTACCGGACGATCGGACAGCGAGCCACCCATAGCTCGCTATCCACGAGCCCGCGTCTACGGTGGCTGGAAATCGGGGCTGGAACCCCGGCGGCGGCGACGGTGAGGGCGCCGTTGCCTGATGCGGTCGACCTCCTCCTTTGCTCACCTCAACTGTGTGCTCCACCGTGTCCTCCGGGCGTTCCGCACAGTGGCGGCACCCGGGCGTCTCTTCCGCTCGAATCCGATGCAGGAACCTCCTGAACTTGCCATGTCCGGTCAGGACCTGCGTCACGCGGAAGGTAAGGACGCTGTGAGGTCTTTCCAGCCACGCCTCAAAGAGGGGACTTACCGCCATAATTGTGACGTGCCCAGTCGTTTACCATCAGGTGAGATAGTGGTCAAACTCGAGCCTACCAATAATGAAAAAAAAAGTCGAAAAAATCACAAAAAAAAGATGAAATTGCACAAATCTGCACGTTCCAAATCGTTGATCTCTATGGAGAAGACCACGCAAACTCCATGGAAACTGTTTTATATGAATAAAATTAAATAATAATAATATAAGAATAAAACCAGATTTTGGAATTTCAACAAAATTCTAAATCAGTAATATTGCAGTGGATTCCGTCACACATCGGGATTCATAGCAATGAAAATAGTACATTCGGTGAGAAAGCAAGCCTGTGATGAAGGTATTCCATTAAATATAGTTCCAATTTTCTCAGACCACTTTTATCTGATTAGAAAGCACTGTCATAAATTGTAGTAACAATTTCATGATGAGAGATCAAGACAGAAAGGTATCTGGTACAAAACCATCCAACCCGAACTATTAACAATTCCCTGGATAG
This sequence comes from Mythimna lalbum, assembly GCA_949319445.1. NCBI lineage: Eukaryota > Metazoa > Arthropoda > Insecta > Lepidoptera > Noctuidae > Mythimna > Mythimna lalbum. The sequence goes on along the minus strand of OX439346.1, from coordinate 12,668,952 downwards.
ATAATTATACTTTTAATAGTAAAAATATTGTTACTGGCATAAGGTTTCGATCTGGTCACATCTCATTAAAAAAGTTTACGTTCCTTATAGTTATCACATCTTCAACTAATGGCGAAAAATGTGGATTAAACGAGGCTGTACATCATGTTTTGGTGGAGTGTGAGCTGGGCGAACGCCTCAGAAGAAATCTGTTTAGCACTCTACATATGTTTGAAATCGGTATTTGCAACAGTGTCTTAGCTAAGCCTATGTCAGACGAGGAAAGAGTTCTATATAAAATATATTACAATAATTTAAAATTCAATATTAGACTATGATGGAGCGACATGGTAAATATTGGGACAAACCTCTTTAATAAAGATCAAATATACAAATATATTAAGTAACAAATTATGGTTGAAATTGTATCTTCTTCATTATACGCGAGAGCAATATAGAAAGACGTGCACATTAAAAACGTCCAGTACCCCAGTCAAATTGTTAATCTGCAATAGTTAACGCTAGTAGAAAGTTTCAAATGTACGGAAATGACGTCATCTCAACGCTCAGTCTCGTGGTTAGAACAAAAGAATTCGACGAAAGCGAAACGGTTGTAACTTGGCTAGGGGGGCTGATCTTTAAAACGATACATAATTAATCATCTACCTTTGTTTTCTCCACTCCACAGAGATTTCGCTAATGATCCAATTTATATGACAAAAGTCTAAACACTGAACAAATACGAGAGATATGAATATGTATCAGTGACATGGCTTTGTGTAGCACTCATTATTGTAATACACAAATTGCCAATTAAATTGCGATAGCTATCGTTAATAGTCGGCGGTGTGGTGACCCTGGTTTCATATGAATAGTAGAACTAAGGAAAAGGGATATCGAAATAGATGAACGTAGAAGATCAAATTAATTAAATCCTCTCCTAACTTGAGATTGCAATTGTTTTTAGACTACGAATAAATCTATTTTCTGCTGTAATAATTTACACTAATAATATAAAGAGGTAAAGTTTGTTTTATTTGATTTGGTAATCTCTGAAAGTACTGGTCCGATTGCAAACATTTTTTCACCGATAGAAAGCTGCTTTATTTCTGAGTGACATAGGTTATATTTTATGTATGCGGGCAAAACCGCGGGCAAAAGCTAGTACATTGTATGTGACGCCTTTTTTATTAGTCAAGTTTTATTTTTAATTACATTTTGTTGAAATAATGGTTAACAAATTTTATATTAATATGCCTAATTATGCCACATTCCGGAGACACTTGGCAACAGTACATGCACTGCACGCAGGTGCTCCATTAGGTGGTCTTCAATCTTGTTATTTATAGCGATAATGCTAAGAAGAATGTCGCTTGCGAGATCCGCTTCACTACTGCTACTACTACTGCTCTGACGCAGAAGTGGAGCGGATCTCGCAAAGAAGTCATCTGTACGCGCTGCTGCAAACATACCTGAAGTGCTACGGAAACGTGACAGCGACATCAATATCCTAAAAGCATTGAGTAGTAGGTATTGCACAAGCAGGGCATTAAAGGTCTTCTGCGTGAATCTGGAATATCTTATATCTTGATGGACATATAAAAGCTCATGCAACATACATAGCTATAGTTTATCATATTAAGATTAATTGCAGCGACGCAACTATTACTATTACTAAGGACCCCATGACTGCTCTTAAACTGCCCTCGACTATTTCCGTCAGCAGAAGCTAGTAGAAACCAGTAAATAATTCCCGTTCCTCTAAAATTTGACCAAATTTCTCCGAAACATACATTAATAAGTTGCAGACCAGTCACCCTTAACGCTCTATCAAATACACCACTGTCACTTACGTAATTGGTTCCTGATTAAATTCCATCGTAAAGATCTCGGTGCATGAACACAGCTGCTGCGTCTCTCGATATATTTCGCAATAAACCCTAGTTCCTCACTGGCTAACCTATACGTAGCTATGTAAATCAACAATAAAATGATATAATTATATAATTGTCCGTGGAAGATAATAAATACCTATATGAGTTTTCCCTCTCCTAGAAAGGAAGGCTTAGTCCCAGCAGTGGAAACATTAGAAAAGGCTGATTATGTTATATGCTATGAATTTTATATACTGCTCTTTCAGTGTAGTGGTCGTGGGCATTGCTATTTTTCAGCTTCCTTATAAAGCTAAGTTTAGTTGAAAAAAGCATGTCCTATTTGAGTGCCTTCCTCAATAACGAGCGAAATGATAAGAGTTTACAGCCTTTTAGTGTCGTCGTTAATTGAAAAAATACATAACTCGTAAATAGAATATAAAAATGCTAATGCCACTCATTAATTGTGAATTATGTGACTAGCAGTGTCTTTAAGTCGCGGGTGGCATGTTGAATTCCGAACGAAACGAAGGTTGCTAAGTTTTAATCCCGAACGCCAGTGAGGGATTTACACATTCAACACTTACGCACAAATCTCACAAATCATTTACGCACTTTTACCCAGGACTCCACGCTCGGCAATTGCTCTTGCGACCATGAGACCCACGGGGCAGTTTGCGCGATCTCGTTGACAAACGTAAATAAACTGCTGCTAACTAACACATCGAGTTTCCGTCACTCGCAAGTTTGGTACTCGTATCTCGACCAAACTTAATTTGACGATGTGGACACTAGACAGACATAAAATAAATTGTCAATGTCATATTATCTCATATCAAATCAAATTAATCTTTTACGAGGTCAGTATGTCTGTTGACATGTCACGTAATCTCAGTGTCTAACCCTGTATCTAAGGTGTTTGATAGAGTAATTCGCACGTTCGCCACGGAAAGTAAACCCGGGATTATGGTTGACCGCAAACTTTTTGGAGGCCTTAATATTTCGCACCTTTAGAATGAAAGTGGCCTAACTCAAAATTTCTGTAACTTTTGATTTTATTGTAAACTAGATGTAGTGTACGACGGTTTCACTCACATCTTTAGTTGCTTCTTCACTCCCAAGCGACGTAGCGTGATGTTATATAACCTATAGTTTTCCTCGATAAATGAGCTATTCAATAATAAAATATTGTTTTAATTCGAGCGTTTCTTAAGATTAGCGCGTCTAAACTAAAAAAATCTTCCGCTTTATCATTTTAAATATGTACTCGTATGACCCTTAAAAACCAACTATAAAACCCAGTGATAAAAAAGAGCTCGTATTATAAGTAAGAAAAAAGAAAGAAATATGTTTAAATTTACTCATATCAACACTTTCTTGTTCATTTCCCACAAATAGCAATTTTTGAGTTATCTCACTTTCTCTGTAAGCGTTCGATTTGTATTCCATAAATGTCTGATAAACTCCGTGATTTGGCGTATTCAAAAACCGCTGATTCGGCCCTCTCATCTAAATTCCCCGACATTTAGTACCTACGCACGATTTTGTATCTAAGTTATTTTGATTTTAAATATTTAAGTCTATATAATGTACATTTATTTATATTATGTGCTGCGGTCGCTGAACTTAAAAATAAAGATAAGGGATAGGTACTATGGTTTCCGTTCAGCAAGCTAGCCACTCGAGGGAAGTTGATAAAATTAGTCCAACGAAGTTAAGGGCTGGCTTGAAATTACGCAAGGATGCAACCTACTTTGCCACTACACGAAAATCCGCTGTTACCGATGACAGCTAAATTATAACATCCTGTAGACAAACAACACATGTACGTACTCGTATGAAATTAACTCCAAAATCCTCTTTCCTCTTCAATAAGGTGATTAAAAAGTTTTAATTAGATTCTTTTCGCGACTTATTTCAATTCAAAATTCTGTTTGGAATATCAGCCAAATTAAATACCAAACTTTTTCCATTTCCTTTCAGTGAGAAAACATGACAAAAGAAAAAAAAACTTTTTACAAAAAAAATATAACCGACTTCAATGATAAAAAACACTGAAAAGTATCAAATAACTTTAATTTTGGAAGTCGGTGTTTCTTTAATAGTTTAGTCTCTTCGTTATTTAACACCGACTTCCAAAATTAAAGTTATTTGATACTTTTCAGTGTTTTTTATCATTGAAGTCGGTTATATTTTTTTTGTAAAAAGTTTTTTTTATTTTACACTTTTTAGTTATGGTACCACCACTAAAAAGTACCCCTCAGTCAAACTTAAATACCTTATAGTCTAATAATCCCAAACACGGTTAGATTACATTAATTTACCTTTCGGCTTCATCATCAGATCAGTTCGATATATCCTCTCCCCCTCTTCTTTCAAACAGTCATTAGACTAGATGCTGGAGAGGGAAAGGATATATCGAACTGATCTGATGATGAAGCCGAAAGGTAAATCTTTCAATCAGTCATTAGACTAGATGCTGATAATCCCGGCTGTAGCATCAGGCCAGATTTATGTCAACATTGCAATGAACTTAAAATTTAGTCCTGTTTAAAATGAGCCCAAACACGACTACGGTGCTGTAATTTCAAGGTTTGTACTTTTCCTGATGCTCCTGGCTTCAGCATCAGGTCTCTATGTACTTCGGTGTTCTTTATTAGCAGTACGTTTATCCACACATCGAGCCGTTTTCAATGAGCCTAAACTCGATATATCTGCTGTTTGTTGTCGAGGACTTAGGTACTCTGCAGACTATCCTGACTGCAGCATCAGGTCATGACTTGATGATCATGAGACCAAATGTGGCAAATGCCCTATCAAACATCAAAACAATTTACTAAAACAGTCCTTGCCTGTTCGAGTAACTTCTTACTGTTAAGGAGTTGTACCTTCCATCATCAGCCCAGCTACCTGAGATGGTGACGACCATACGCAAATACACAAGATACTTCATAAAACATGCAAAAATCAATAAGTGAGCCTATAAAATTTGAAGGTTGCCCTCGATTTCTCCAAGATCCCATCATCAGATCCTAATTTGGTGATAATGGGACCACCTCAGAGCTATCTACTTTCGAACAAAAAAAGAATTTTGAAAATCCGTCCACATTTGGGGGAGTATTCGACGAACAAACATACAAAAAAAAAAAAAAAAAAACATACAAACAGCCGAACGTAGTACCTCCTCCTTTTTGGGAAGTCGGTAATAAAAAAGGAATGTGACCAATTTTCAGTTGAGATACTTTTCATTTTATATGTACCTATTTGGTGTTTGTCCTGATTTTTACAATCACAGACTGTTTTGGCATTTTAACGTGATTATACGATATTTAAATTCTTCTTTATCTTTTGATTCTGGATTAAACAGCAAAATGAAAATACTTTCACTGTAGGGATAACAGGGCAATATGATTGTTATGAATTTTTTTAATAAGTTCGAAGGATGACTTCACATGATCTTCATCTTTGAAATAAGACATAATAATTATGTATAAAAAGTGCTTATTAGGGTATTAGTGTGGGATTTATTCCCAAAAATAACTATTTTACATAAATGTAATAAATTACTCGCACATTTTTGGCCTGACAGCCTAGATAAATCTCTTGGACAATTTTCTTTATTTTTGAACTCGAAATAATGTTTAATTGTTTTGTTTGTATTGGGGAATAAGTTTTTAACTAATAAAAGAGGTCCTGATGAAAGAGTCTCTACAGAATCAGGTAGGTAAAAAAACTATATTTGGTTTATAAAACCTCTCTAAGAAATATTTCTTACGATATCAAAAATACATCATACTTTGTAGAACCCTTAATTCCGTATAGGCTGATGCAGTCTCGAAGATTAATTTTCATTTTTTATGAAGCTGGTATTTTCTCACGAGAACTTCAAAGTTGCTACTCACACCGGGGGAAGAGGTGCGTGCGTTCTCATACATTATTAGTGGTTTAACTTAGAGATGGGCTGAGTGATGATTTTTAAATAAAACATCGATGAAGGGAACAATGACTAAAACCAGCAACGTTAAGAGTTGGTGAGTTCTAAAATGGTTAGTTATTTAGTAAGCATGGGTTTTATTTACAACATAAAAAGAGGAATCCTCTAAGTTACTAGGTATCATAAAAGTTGTGCGGACGCAGCGCCCGAGGCGGCCTTTCCGTATCTTCGTAGTTCGCGTTCATTTAATTTTAAAAGTGGTCATTAATAATAATAACAATTTATAAATTTTCTCGTCACAATAATACCAAACACAGGGTACTAATAAATACATATACTTTTTATTACTTAATATTGTGGGAGACTGGTACCTAACCTAGGCTCAAAGTCTGTATTTCAGGACACCAAGATAAATGGCGGAGATCTTGGTGTCATTTGTTTAAAATCTTTACTGTATAAATTATATAATGTATTCCTACACTGACCTCATCAAGTACAATATCAGGGTAGCAAGAATAATTTACATGCATTCAGAGACTCACTAATGATGATGTAATTTTAAAAAAAATCGATGATTTTTGCATGTCACATAATCCAACTCAGGTTCCGTTTAAAGAACATGATGACGTCAGACAAGTTTTACAAACGTCATAGGTAGTTATTGCAGGCTGTAGGTCCACGCGGCCAGCGCCGCGCCTGCCTTTGATTTATAGCTGTTTGCTCAGCAACAATAAATCAGTTCTATTGATTTATTTCAGCTTTCGATGGAGCACTTCAAATGAGTTTATTAATAGTTGTGCTATCGGCAAATTAACACTACAGCCCTTCCCTGATTGCATCTTGAGTGTAATTAATCTGACTGTAATACTGACGTTTACAATGTGAGTAAGAAACTAAAAATGCTAGTCTGTTGAGTAATGTTTGACGTTTATTTTTGGATGTGAATGCATATTAAACTAGTTAAGTTTTTCTGGGAATACTGAGACAAATTGTAACTGTACATGTGAATAATAATGTACACAAGCTAAGCCCTAAAGAGTCACAAGTCATAACTTCAATATTAGACCTTCTAGAAAACGAAGCAGTGCTAGAAAGAAGGTCGCATATCTTACTAAAGGTACTGGAGGACAAGTTAACCTTTGAATATGACATCTATATACATATATTATATAAACAAATCCTTGTGGCTTTATTTCTAACAATAACTGACATTGTCCTGTCACCCGGAGGAGTGGGCGTCTCTGCAGAAGGCAGTATTCCATTCCGAGCGAGCACACATTTCGAAATACTGTGTCGTTTCTGTGACCTTCTATCCATTTTTTTCACAACAGGGGGACGCTTAATATATGATAGTCATAATACTTTGTACGTTAAAAAAGTTCGCAGACGCGGGTAGATGACAACTCTGTGAAGTTTTATTAGTTTTCTTTAACTTTATATACCTCATTCTGGCGCGAAAATGTATAACTTTGCAAACGTTCAAGCCCTAGGTCCTAACCTAGGGGTCTTTAAGTCAAGACTGAATAGGTAGGAATACTTCTAGGCAGGCTAGCTCCATCGTCGGTTACATCATCGCTTACCATCAGGTGAGATAGTGGTCACTATGGTACTGAAGATAATCTCATGTATGTACTTCACTTTTTATACCTGCGCTCGGTGTACGCACACTAATGAGCGTTGAGCCGGAACTATTCGACGAGTGGGCCGAGGCGCTCCGAGATATCGTGTCCGCGAGCGGTGTCTATGTGTGCGTTGCTCAAACGCGCTTTGTATGTAGATTGACTTCTGTACCCTATATATTTTGTGTAGTGGTTAAACGCGAGCCTATGTATACCTACATACTAATAATGAATTGGTATCGTAATATTGTTTTCTCTTTTAAATAAATGTCCTAGGAACATTAACACAAATTGATAACTACGTTTTTCCTTATTACAGTCCCTACAGCGGTCGCAGCGGCAAATTTATAAGCTGTCGGAAACCTTAATGTAACAAATCAATTGACATCCTTTGTTTTATGATTGGAATTTCTAAACAAAGAAGAAAACTGTTTGAACGAATGCTTTACCCGTGTTTACTTACCCACAGATTGTGGTACTAAAAATTATCAACAGGAACATTCAGGATTCAAATTAAGACCAACGAGGTTACCATGACGTTTAAAGTAAGATTGTTTTAATCTTGTTTCAGTGTGGGTAAGAGATGGCGCTAGACAACCTGTATAGCTCTATCTCTTACCCACACTGAAACTTTAAACGTCATGGTCTAGGTCCAAGTATTTAGCGATAGTGAATGGTCAACGAGCATTAAGTTTACTAACTTAATAAAAACAATTTTTTAATGAAAATCATTTTCTCATAGCAAGCTTTTAATAGCGCGGTATATACCTATAGAATTAATACTCATCAAGACATTTCAAAAAGCTCAAACACGGTAGGGTTATCCAAGTTCCTATGGCCTTCCGGTTCGATCAGATCAGCTCCATGCCATAATTGTTTTTCATTGTCATCTGATTTACTAATCGAGAAGTGAATCTTTAATTTGAAGATTTGATTACAGGCATGCAAACATCAACAAAATCTTGTAATAATCTCTAAATCTAAGTAGATAACAAAAAAAAAAAAATTGTATTTAAATATGTTTAGTAAAAACTTCAGCTCCATCTTTAAGTTTATTTCTATGTTCTTCTGTTTCTACAAAGCCAACGTTATTTACGACCGACTCCGCTGTAGAGCCATTCATAGCCTCCATTCCTTACGGCATAGCTTGCTGGCTAATTAGGCGTTAATTCCACTTCATATGCCACGGACCATGCAATGCATGCATGCTTTAAATTAACTTGAATTAAGCTACGAGCGAGAATATTTGGCGAGTTTCAGCATCTGACTGAATATATTGCAATGCTATGAAGATTTTAATTCATTTTCAACTTCAACTCTTAATTAATGGCCTTTGTGGAGACACCACAATTTTGCCAATAACACGTGCGAACTGTTAATACACCATCAAGCGTTGGAGAGTAATAATTAGCGTGAATTAACGGTAAAAAATAATTAGCAATAAAAGTTTTGAAGGTCAGTTTTGAATTTTAAATATTTTTTTTAATCTACTTCAAAAAGAAGGAGGTTCTATGTTCGGCTGAATGTATTTTTTATGGTAGGTATACCAAAGAGGTTTGATACCGATATACTTAAGGTAAATGTGGCTGAATTCTAAAAATTAGATGTTACTAAGATAGCTGCTGAAACGTTTGAAAGAGATACCGAGGCCCTAAAACATAATTGCCTATTTTTTTTAAATTTTATACCCTCGCACTTGACCACTATCTCTGATGGAAAGCGACGACGATGATGGAGCATACTTGCTTGGAAGAAACTATTCAATCTCGACTCAGAGCACTCGATCTATCAGGCTATCAGGAAACAGACTCCGGCAGGGAATTTCACTACTTAGCTTAAATAAAATATATTCGATTTTAGGCAGTAAAACTTGGACACCCAACATAAAAAACCAACTCGAAAAAAAAAGCCTCAGGCAGTGTGACCTTAATAGACTCCTACATTTTCTTCTTCTAGCCTTGGTAACATGTTTAGTACCTGGCACAAAAAGTTTCGCGATTTTAAAACTAAGGAATTTTAAATATAGTCTGTCTAAAAAGTCAACCGACTTGGGAATTTTGTATAATATTTAATTATTTAAAAAATACTTATATTCGACACTTTTTATAAGGTTCTTCTGTTAGTAGACAATCATCGGTATCTCTTAATCAACCTTGATTATTGAACCAGTGTTGACTTCATCAGATTTCATTAAATCCTAATAATTACTTAAGTCGTTAGACTTTTTAGACAGACTCTACGATTTATATCTTTCGCAGCGTCATTACCTGTGTAGAAGTTCTAACTTGAAAGTGTTTGGCCATTTCACGGCATCCAATTTGGCTGATGTTTACCAGTGCCCGATTTGGCTCTCGCTCACAATTCCCTCTCTTGTAGGTTTATATTTTTTATTCGGTAATTAAATTCGTAGCCTGTATCGCATTTTTGACTACAGTCCAGAAACTCATTTTATTTGACTTTTTATCGCAGATCCGAGAAGCGTGAAGTAAACGAATTTCGTTTTAAATTACTTATTAAGGAAGGATATTATAATCTGTGTTGTTTTTTTTTTTTCAAATTATATATTTAAGGCTTGTCAATATTTAGATTTTGTCTTGTAATAAATAGACGTCGTAATTTAAGTGGATAATATAATTAAAATAAAACACAGTGAAGCAATTCTCTAAGTAAATTTGAATATTTTATTTCAACCTTTTTGATTTCCATTTCTGTTTATAATTTCTCGACTAATTAATGTGTACGTTATGATTGTCCGGTTTACCACTTGTTGATCTAGATCATGATGACTGGTATGTAGGTCATCCATAACTCCCGGCCAGTTCAGCATTGTCTGCACACAGTAAACACTGACCCAGCAAATACAACCAGCAACTGTTGTCTAAGTATTGTTTAATTACAACGTGCTTTGTTTTACGACAAAGAAAAGGTTTAAGTAGGTACTTGGCTACATATTAGCTTGTTTTTAACCCCCTAGGCAACAACAGGGGTGATTAAGTTGGACCGCTATGTGTGTGTTTGTCTGTCTGTCTGTGTCACCATATAGCTCTTAAATGTGTGAACCGATTCGGATGTGGTCTTTTATATTCGAAGCAAATTTTCTGGCTATGGTTCTTAGACAGAAGATACGCCATTTACAAGTTACGGGAGTGGGGTAAAAGTTACAACCAAATGAAAATTGAAAATTTTAAAATCAAAACTCAGTATGATAAATGGAAATCGGTTTTACTGGTTAAAAGTAAAAGGGCATAATTTGTATAATTAAAAAAAATTGTCGGGAGTTTTAGTTACCTAAATGTTTAATTTCCGCTCTACAACTCCTTTTGATGTGAAAATATACGTTTATGATTTTTTGAACTTAGATAAAATCATAAACTATTCTAGGACACAAAAAGAAGATACAAAATAATAACGCGAGATCTATTTGATTGGCATAAATAAAATACAAAGATTGCCCTATATTATCTCCTCAGGTCAAAAACATAAGTACCTACGTAGCGTTGAGAAAAATACGAGGAAACTTAAAATGTCAGACATCCGTCGAGGCTAAGAGGCTTTCTTATTTCTTTATGCCATCCTCCAAGCATATCATGTTGATAGTTGCTTTGTCACCATCTCTTTAAGGAACGGGCTCCACGAGTCAGGCCAGATTGTTGCTCGAGATATCATTATACCTTGGGCACATCTTCGTGGAGATGTTTCATTATCAGAGACATAATATTTGTGGGCGAGGAGGGTATTTTAGTAAACGGCGTTATCTAAGCATCGCCCACAGCATTTAAGCAGTTTTAACTCGGTGGTCGGACCCACGCTTAATTTTCTCAGGAAGTTAATTTTACCCTTGCATATAATGTAGCCTTATTTGAGTTGACCGATATTTCAGTAAAACTGTAAGGGCCCAGCAGGGTCGATGCTCGCTATGGCCATGAGGAATTTCTACCAAGTCGAAACCCTTGGACCCTGGAACGTAAAGGGTAACTAAAGGAACTTAGGTGGATTTTAGTCAGTAAAAGACTGACTTTCACTTCTACCAGAGTGGGAGAAATTTTTTGACCTACCTCAAAACTAAAAAAAAATTGGGAGTTTTTATTCAAAAGTTTTTCTCTTTATGTGCTATTTGCCATATCAATCAAGTTGTACCGGTTTATTATTTCATTTCCATAGCGAAAGATTTGCTCAGATTTATAGCGGCGTGGCTGAAAAATTGGAAGAGAGCGAATTGTATTGTTTGTCTATTTCTGACGGATGCCTAAATAATACGAGAGGAACTTCTGAATAACAACAAAATATATTCAGAAGTTTAGGTTTATGCTTCACAGTTGTTTCCATAATTTTGTTAGTACTTTAATGTGTTAGTAACAAGAGTGCTCCGGTTAGTTAGGTTAGTATCGTTAGCTTTTATTATTTATCTGATTTTTAACTGTCTTCATCCAGTGACTCTGTAGGGGACTCCGTATAATGGCGTGGAAACCATCTGCGCGATTTTCTGCATACTTTTCCGACGCGCCATGCTAGTCCCAACAGCATCCTGAAGGCATTATTGAATTGAACACGCAGGACACTGTCTGTAAGCTTGCTGGGTATATGACACCCACAAGACATTTAAAACGGTTAACAGAACACCTTAAAAAGAGTTCATTACCATTTCAGCTTACAGACGTCCACTGTTAGACATAAGCTTCCTCCAAGTGACGTCATAATAATCGGTCTAGTGCATTTCACATCCATTGGATTCCCACGACATTCGCCAGCTCATGAGTTCAGCTTGTGGGGTGCCTCTTCAGAACCTTTCGTCCCCATCGATCATATGTTCTGCAAGCAACGTGTCAATTGCCACTTAATTTTGGCGATTCTACGGGTCGGTAATCTTGGTTCTTAAAAAGGGGTTGCTTTGACGTTGTTGCAACGACGCCTCTATCAAACTCCTAGCATTAGATAGTACTTCAGGTACTTTTAAAACTCCGCTCCTTCTCTATATCTCCTAGCATTAAGAGCTTCAGGTACTTTAAAAACAAGTTCCTTATGAGCCAATACTTTTTAATCAAATTAAAACGTTCATATCCGAGTGGTGAGCTGGTTCTTTGTGAACTTGTTAACTCAGCGGTTAGCTACGTTTTGTCTGTTTTTTATTTCAATAGTTTTTATAACTAAAAGCTTTTCTTCGTTCGACTTAGCAGTAGGTACTTTAGTTGTTGAGAAGTTCTTTTCCTTTGAGAATTATTTTTTCATATATTTTTTCTGGACTACTATTGACGTATTCGATAAAAGCACAGATATAGATAGACATAGATAACGCAAGAGCAACTACTTCGCTTGCCTAAATACGTGCCTAGCTTACGTACAAAAATCGTAAGTGGCCACTTTTGCGCTCAGTCTGCATCGTGTATAGCGCTAGTCAGACGTCAGTTATATGCGTATTAAAACCCACCTATGTTCCCTCTTTACCTTCGTTCCAGGGCCCCGAGGTATACTTTCGCACAACCCATGGCCCAAGCAGGCTTCGACCATACTGGACCCCTAAGGTTTGCTGATATCATAATGAGACGCGCGTAGCAAACTTCGCGCCGTCGAGGACTCGAGCTCGGTTCGAACAGTTACCGGACGGCCACACGGCGGGTTATCGCTCAACCGTGCCGCAAACGTACCGTTACATCATAACCTACAAGTACTCTGTTTGTTTAATGACAAAATAATGTTAGCAGCAAGCGCAATTGTTAAAATAGCGAAGTGCTCGGTCACAGAACACACGCCACCACCACACACTGCAGAACACAAACAATGACTAAACGGGCACGTAATCCAGTTATCAACAAAGGATTACCTTCTTTTACAGTCTTCAACAACACGATTTTTAGAGTTCCGTATTACAAAAGGAAAAATCGGAACCCTTATAGGATCATTTTGTTTTTCGTCTGTCTGGCTGTCAAGAACCTTTTTCTCGAGAACGCGTGGATATCGAGTTCTAATTGAAAAAATCAAACTTCTAAGTTTACAAAAAAATGGGTCGGTCGTTTATGTCCCAATATCATATATTTCGACACTCTCTAGGGAATCAAAAGTCATAGCCCAGTTCCCGTTGACTCAGAATCCTGAAATTTAGCATAAAGCAAGTTCTCATAGCAAAATTATAGGGATAAATCTATAAATTGACTATTAGTAGTTAAGTAGCAAAAAAAAAATGCGATTCGTAAAAATCTTCGTTACTTAATTTATCATAGGTAAGTTTGTCCCCCTAATGGAGAACCCTCAATGCGCGGGTCTGACTCACACTTGCCCAGTTATTTTACCCCTCAAGTCACATATTTATATTCAAAACCTTTATCTTAAAACCCGGTCTTATGTACACAATATTTATAACGTACTCACAAAGCACAAACCTTATACATATTGCCTGGATGTGGCATAGAACATTTCACACAAGTATTTTCCACGGAATTTTCAATGTTGGTTCAAGTGAGCTTTGAGCTACAGGAAAAGGAGAAACCGTTTCCACCAGATCTGCATTAAATTGCATTTGAAGAGCTAATAAAACTATGCAGATTTAAAAGTTGAAATTGAGAAAAGCATCAACCTGGATTCAGAGAGATAAAATAATGAGAATGTCGACAGAAAATAATGAGAATAGTTTGCGGAAATGAGAAGAGGAGATACAGTTTATATTTTGTTTAAGAATGACTTGGAAGGATCATATTACAAGCTTTTATTTAGATTCACCTGTCCCGATGTTTGTCTGTAATCAAATCTTGTAAATTAAATTTGACCCACTTCCCGGTTACCAATTAAGCTGAAATTTTGAATGCATATAGAAGAAAGAAAGAAAGAAAACATGTTTATTCTGCCTGAATAGATGCCATATGTAAATCGGATGACAATGCAAAATTATTATAACAAGGAGCTGACCTGATGATGGAACCGTAAGGTAGCTATAGTAACTTGGTAGTTAAACGAAACAACCCTATCGAGTTTGAGCTCGTACGATTTGTCTTGACGTGTATTGACTATATAGGTATACCGAGCTATAAAAGCTTTCTATAAAAAAATGATTTACATTAAAAGCTTTTTTTGAATTAAGCATCGATAACTTTCAGTAGGTACAGATGTCTCGAACAGATACACTGACGTAGGGACCCGTTTAAAGTAGGTATGTTGTAGATGGCGGGTCGGTCGCCCTCCGATGCCGTCGTCTATTTTATGTTGACAAATTGGGACGTCGACGCAAACCGATGGGACCCCGAAGACGACTGTTTCGAAAGAAATACACCTCCCGAGATCACAAAATATCGAAACTAGAACAATGTGTGATGTGATTTAGGTAATTGAATCATACTGACAAATATTCAACGAAATCTTTGTCGAAGGAGGCTTCGGAAATAACGTCATCCCTTTTTGTACTGATACGATCCTGTGAAACAAATGAATCCCATTGCAAGTGTGACCTTTGGCCGGATGTTATATCTTTTTCCTTGTTCTTGCTTCTTAGTAAAATGAAACCGTCGTGCGTTTAGGGTCTCCCATGAGTAGATTTCCGAGTCTATTTTCCAGCATTGTTTAACCCTTCAGATACCGTCAATTAGAGACACAATAGTAAGACAATAGATGCGCGGCCACCGGTGGTCGCTTGGGGATTCATGAATTAACAGATCAAAAGAACAAGCACGCCTTATGTTCGATGTTTACTTTGAGCCTCAGTAGATTAGGGGGCAAAATGTCCCCATCATGACGTTGATGCGCGACTTAGCGTTCATTTAAGTCTACGTGACGCTACAACGTTGCCCAGTGTCTCGAAACTTATCTCCCAACATTTTACAACACACATTTTTCACGTGACGCGGGACATGTTTTTAGACAATTTGACAGCGTTACGCGTCTTGTTGGGGGACATTTTGTCCCGTAGTGAATCTGAGGCTTTAAGAATAGAACATGTACTTATTTTTATGCGTGATAAAAATCGTTTTATTGGGTCTTAAAATGATATCGGCGATGTAAACCGTGTTACAGGTGGCACTTAATCGCAGGTTGTCGGCAATTCGTTCGTCAAATTGCCGAGCAGTTACTTTCGCCATTAATTTTTCTGACGACAGCCATTCGAAGTCATGGCATAAACATGATTCTTCTAAAAGCTTTGAATGTTCTCTGGCTTAAAGGATCAAGTGCTTTGAATCTTTTGATGAATGTCTTTACGACGATGAATACTTACCACCATTTTGTGGAAATCCGGATGCCTTGTGAATGCGTGCTCGATAATGAGATATGAAAGGGCGAGTTAAAAATCGCTCACACTGAAAGATGGTGTGTGTTGAGTCATGGTGTATGGAGATTTTTCCTCCTTATTAGATTAGTAGCAGATTTATAGTAAATCGCGATAAAGTTGTAATATTTTTAAAATCAAATTGTACTGTTTGCTCGCTGCTTAGCCATATAATAATGGTAAAGAATTAGTAGTAGCGATTTTTGACAAAAATGGTCGATCATTAATAATTAATTAGACATACTAATTAATAAATAAAGAAAATAATTATTAAATTAGCGATGGATGGTCAAATCGAATTAATGACGATGATTAGTGAAACCTGCTCGAAAACTATTTGAATTTCAGTTATTTTAATTGTTTCAAATTCTTTCTGAAATCTTTAAAATTCGTTGTCTTATTATATTTATTGAGTCACCGTGTGGTACGAAAGGGCGTTTCAGACTAAACTGCCAAAACCCACCTGTGTTTCTTCAGTTACGCTACATAATGTCCTTCACACCGTCAGAGATAGAAACAGATGGAGGAATATCGTTGGAATGAAAGTGATGAAGCAAGGTCACGACGCATTAAGGAGGTTTCTCCAATAGCCTATTGCGTTTCAGGATTGCGGTAATTTATTTAACATACCCGCAGCCCAAGACAATCCTTGACTTTCCAGTTCAAGTCTGTATTTCGTAACAAAACGCTATTTTACAAGAACGCTAATGACGTTATATTTAAGGTTGGATCATAAATCCTTTGTGAGTACGTTAGCGTGCAAAGGAAACGAATTTTGACATTAAGGTCGGAATTACATTACGTAGGAAGATGAACAATAAACGTACTTAGAGAACAGGTTCGCACGGAGGCCCTGATTTATTATTGTAAGTAGTAACTTTCTGGAAAAACTTTTATTAGGGTAAACGGAATTTTGTTTAACCTATAACCATTGTTCTAACGGTATACATCAATGAATATCAGCCAAGCAAAGTTTTATTTTGAGAACTTTTAATGCGGGCCCTCGTTCACGTACATTACAGATTAAATTTAAACATAAACTGAAATATGTTTAACATATTTCAGGTTGACAAAACTTTTTCAGTTTATGAGTAAATTACACTGGCCTTCAAAAGTTCAGAAGGTTGCGCAGCGCTATTGCATGCAATAGTTTATCTTTGCACAATATTTGCGCACATAGATAAAGGTTCCATCAGACAGTTGAAAAAAAATAGCACCCTGACTAGAAAAAGATACGGTATAGAAGAGATCTTTAACGTCATGCAGAGCCATATGAGATAGAGGTCAAGTGCAAGCCTATCAATCAATAAAAAACAATGGGTGATGGATTAATACTGATGCAAGATAAAACTCAGGTTATCCATGACTGCATTCAGAAATTTGGAATCAGCTTGATGCCTAGCTATCAAAAAGTCCTGATCTCAAATGATTCTCAACCCGATCGAGCTCATCTTGGAATGAGCTCGGAATCACCTCCTACCACCCCCAGGGTCCTGAAACAGACCCTGAAGAATGGGATGATATTCCCCAACATCGCTTCCATAACTTCGTCTTCAGTATGTCAAACCATCTCGAAGTTGTAATCAGAGAGTACGAAGGTAATACCAGTTATTAAAGTGTGATGACGATGTTTGCTATACAATGAATGTTATTTCAAAACTCTTAACTTCATTAGTTTAAGATAACTTGCATTTTTTTTAAACCTACTTATTTTTGAAGGCCAGTGTATTTTACATTGTATACCTACGAGTATTTCAAATCATTACAGAACATTTCTTAGACCGCACATCACTATTTCCATTACTTTTTTAATGCTTATACTTAGAAAAAAAAACCACAGTCAATCTTCATGATTTACTCTTTTCTAGCACATTTAATAAATTATATTTATTTTGCAAATAGACTTATAAAAATACTTTTTCACGTCAATTTACACAAAATGAGGCCGGTATTTCCTAGCTGAGAAGAAATGCCGATATAAAATGAATCGTAAAATCAAAGCGATAGAGAAGTACGCTCAATATTGAATGCGACTCAATAAGAGATGAGCTAGTCGGCGCGAGCGAGTCCCTGGCCTGTAGCCGGGCTTCGCAACAAATTGCTCAGGCTATATAAAAACAAAAAGATCAAGTATAAAATGTTTCTCGCTTTTATCGCAGCTTGCTTCGGGCGACCTAAGGCTGGTTGCACATAACGGATTGCCTTTGAAACTACATAACAAAGTTTGATAAGAAAATCTTCCGCCCGCCGTCATTTTAGTCTTTGATCTTTGGCAGGCGTTACAATCAGTCTGAAACTCGAAACATTGACCAGTTTTACCAAGGGATATCATATAACCTGGTGACTTTTGGAGGTCTTAAGCTGCATCAGGTTACACTAAACAAAAGATTGATCGACAAAGATAATCTCTAAAATCTTTTACCATCATGTCTAGAAAAGAAAAATCTAATTATACTTAAAATATACATCGCGCTAGATCGAGTTTCGTAAATGTAAACAAGTACTGAGACAATTTTAGATTTTGTAAATAATATTAAAGTTTAATATTGACTTGGAAAGTTTAATCCCCGGATGGCCCTCTGTTGACGTTTGTAGGATTACCTGTCGGTTTTAGTATAAGACATAGTGGTATGAAATATCTCAATCCTTGCAGTAACGTTTGTTTAATAGAATATTTTAGGGAGGATTTCATATGTGTAGTATCAAATTTTACTACAGGCTAAAAATTCAGCTCAACAATTTTGCGACAAAAACTTTGTATGTATTTTCCATATATTCTAGGTGACATTTTCTCATGAAAAGTGTTTGTTGAACTTTTGCTACACGAGCGTAACCGTAGGCAAATGCCAGCACAGATGCAATTCCATAGGTTTCTTTCCCAAGCGGCATGTTCGTGTTCCCAACCACTTTCAAATCTATCACTAGGTATTACTCTTACTGTTTCTCTTGCAATGCGATGAAGGCTTAGCTTAGATGTGTGATTATGTGGTGAGACAGACGGTTAGACTTCTTAGACTTCTTATTATTTCTTATGGTCGTTTTATATTATTTTCGTTGAAGTACTGGAATCGGGTTGCAGGAAACCGATGGATGCGAGACGCACAAGATCATTCGTTGTGGCGACACTTGGGGGAGGCCTATGTCCAACAGTGGATGTATATCGGCTGAAATGATGATGATGATAATGATTGGAATAGGGATTCTAGAAAATCTATTGGTACTTAAAATAAATCTGTAGAAGTGTTTTAGTTAGGCGCGCATTAAATAAAATGTACGAAATCGATGTAGATAACTTTTATACATTAAAATTGTGCGTAACTTGATAACTATATTACTTAGATTTTGTTTCAACGTAATCGGTTGATATCGAATAAATATATGTAGCGACATCTATGACGCCACATAAGAACTACGAAGAAAACACGAAATCCTGCATCGCGCAATCAGAGTTCTCCGCGCGATTTGAACAGATACGACAGCCCGACATCAACTATTGGGCAGTCGCCCACCAGACTATAACATCCTGTCTGGTCGGAGGATCCTCCCTTTTCAACGGAGGTATGTGGGGCTTTACTCTCTGTTCCGCATACCTCCAAATATACTACATTCATTGATGTTAGGCGGTATAAAGTTTGCCGGGTCAACAAGTCATCTAACAAAATTGAGTGTTATTTTAACACACATAATAAAGGATACCTATATTTGTAAAAACATAATCCACAAGTCAATTTTGGGATAAAAGTAATTTCCTATACCTAAATATTTTCCCCAAAAGGCCAGAACATTCCGAAACCTACAAATTACTAGAGCGAACTAATATGTTAAATAAACTGAGCAGTGCGTCATAAAAACAAGTGACAGCACCCACGGGTCCCATGCAACAAGTAGTCGTTCAACCAATAGCGACTCTATGTTTGTCTACAGTCACCCGTGGTCCTACTGGAATACAAAAATTATACAAATGACTACTCTGTGGCGCACATGAACCTACATTGTTATCATCGTGGCGTCGCTGGCTCCAATAATTTGCACTTTTATCCATCTTTTCGTAGGACTTAACAATAAAATTAACATACAAATGTCATGGATGGTGACGCGAGTACTGTAAGCATGTGTTAATGGTACAAGGGGTGAATGGATAGATGTATTTTTATCGATGTTGCTCTTATGGCGTTTATTCTAATCGTTTATGTTGAAGCAACTCAGATTTGTATGTTAAAAAGAAAATAATGGAAAGTTTTCTTTAGCTCAAACTTTTTCCTTTTTTTTGTTTTGCTTATGCTGTCTCACTTCTAGGCAAAGGCCTTTCTCTAACCTTCCAGGTATTCCTTTACGATAGGTAATAATAATAATATTCCACAACTATCACACAACGCCGTCTAGTCCCAAGCTAAGCAGAGTTTCTGTTATGGGTACTAGACAACTGATAAACATACTTATATATTTCTAAATACATACATATTAAAATTACACCCAGACATAGAACAAATGATCATGCTCATCACATAAACATTTGTCCTCGGTGGGAATCAAACCCACGACCTCCGGCATAGCAGTCAGGGCCACTAACCACTAGACCAGCAGGCCTGACAGGTGTCTAATCACCACCTATCCCCAAGATGGCCTCACTATTCACCCATTTTAACATCCAAGAAAACTCTTTTTAAGGTTTGATATATGTTTAACTGTAGTGACGACGACGTCTTATTAATAAAGTATCACTTATTCATCTGAAATAATAAGCATGGCATTAGTAAATTGTTAAAAATGGATTTATAAATCGTCATTGACGGCCGTATCTCGCAAATCATAGTGTTTATCGTTTAAGCAGTCGTTCGAGCGATTAATCTCGGGCGCGCACAGTCATCAGGACCCAATCAATCCTGGCCAGGTACCTACTCATTTATAACGCAGTGGACCGGCTAATTTTGCCTTTCTTCTGTTCAGAGTTTTACAGGGCTTTAGAATACCTACTTACGTATATTTTAAGATGACAGGAACATGATTTATTTTAATTCATGAATCCCCAAGCGACCACCGGTGGCCGCGCATCTATTGTCTTACTATTGTGTCTCTAATTGACGGTATCTGAAGGGTTAAATGACCGCGCTAAAACCATTTTAAAGTAAATATTGCCGCGAGACAATAGCGTGTATTTGACGGGAGTCTTGATGTTTTTCTAAGATTTCTCAAAACTTAGATAAAAGATAAATCTCTGAAAATCAAATAAGAAAAAAAATAGTGTTCCAAAAAAAATAAAGTGTTCTTAACTCTATGCTCTATGCGTCTGATTGTGACTTCCCGCCATTTGGATCAAACAAGGTATTGGTGATTTAAAAAAAAATACTTACAGCATGTTAGATTGGATTTGATAAATAACAGTTATTGATAATAGTCTACTTAGGTAGGTACTCGGTAGCCTACTTAAGTACTCGAAGTGATTTGTTAATTTAAGGTTTAATAATTCAACTTCAAGTAAATTAATAGTTCAATAACAGTATAACGTGTAGAAGTGGTGTAGACAGACAGCCTATAAATGTGATATGCTCAGATTTATTGAATCAATTTCAAAAGCGTCTACCGGCGGCGCTTCTGTGTACCTACGACTTAATAGAATTAAATTAATAATTTTCCCATTAATATAAGTTAAGGAATGTCTCCTAAATTTCAAGAAACACTCGAAGTATATCTTTGAAAGTCGAAACTGCCAACTACTTTAAACGTTTGACTTGATTGAAAAATTAAGCTAAATAATTTAAATATAATTATGCTCGCCCTTGTGAAGTTTGCTGACTTATTAACCTTGTATAACATTGAGGGATTTTCTGATCAATTAACTAATGCATTGCCATGAAATTATCATGTTGAGATAATTTTTACATGAAGATAAAATGTGTGCAGTTGTAAATCTGTGTGAAGAGATATCGTGTACTCGGCTTTTAGTGGAAACCGCTCGGCTACCAAATCGTAGTACGTAGCAGTCCACTATAAACTTTAAATCAAACACTGTAGTTATTTCAATTTAAAATCTAAATAAATCTTGACATTTTATTTAATGTAAAGATTAAAAATTGTGCAATATCCGAAAGACTACATAATTGTACCTCTATAAAAGAATAAATTATTTCCATTTTTAATACCGAATTCATTAAACCCATCGTTTTGAAATAGCTCCATTTCACGGCATATTACTTCACCAACAATTGGAGTGGAATAATAAAACCTCATTTGTCAATTCTGATGAATTGTTTACCAAATGATGAATACAGATTCTAAATATAAATATTCATATTGCGGATTAAAACTTGAGTCATTTGACTGGTGTTTTTTTTTCTCTATTTAAGTAGGTACATGGTCTTTTTGGCTTGGTTCATGACTTTTAAACTAAATCATGTTTTATTGCCAAAAATAATAAAAGAGGGACTACAAAACGAGGAAAAATGTTATATATATGTAAATGTTAATTAATTTCAAAAATCTTATCTCTTCCTTTTGCTTTGAATAATTTTCTCCCTTACATTAATTAAAAGTAGCTAAGGAAGGAAGACAGGCGCGATTTTATGTATGTGCGGAGAAAGACCAAGTCTTCTGTGATAATAAATTAATTTTGGATTGTGCAAATAGATGTAAATATAATTCATGATAGCATGAAATTACAGATGAAATATGAGAGTAAAAATCCACGTTCCACAATTCCGTCCCGAACCCTTTTGTTTGAAATATGAGAAAATAATGTTGCTGTGTTCACTAAGATGAGTGTCTAATTCTATAAATTATCGCTTTGTTCGTGTGTTAATTTTCGGATATTTTGACCACGTTCTCATCGTTATAAGATAAGTAATAAATAAATTGGTATAGGTATGTTTCAGGTGGAGTAAGCCATATCAATATTAATGTTTTACTAAATACCATTTGAAAGAAAGAAAATAAACACGCTCCATCTTGGAAAAATAACTTACTTAACAAATTACAAGCATCTACCTACGGCCATTTTATCACTCCGTGATAAAATAGCATTCTACTAGTGAAAAGAATTTTAAAAGTCGGACTAGCAGTTTTTGGCTTTATTAATAACTAGTTTCTGCCAGCGGCTTCGCCCGTGCACATAAAATAGCTTAAGTCACTCAGGAATAAAGTAGCTTTCTATCGGTGAAAACATTTTAACAATCGGACCAGTACTTCCAGAGATTACCTCCTACAAACAAAAATACAAATCTGCCCTCCTTATAATATATATGAAGCACTTTGCCCGCCATTCCGAGAGCCGCTTTCACGAGAATGTTTTCATAAAAACTTTAACAGCCCCTAAACCAACTTCTGAAAGTAGGTAGTTTTGTTATAATCTCTTAACTAGTACCTTTATACTCGTAATAGATAATTTCATGTCACAGAGATAACAGTCGATAACAAATCTCGGACTCCTTCGAAACGGATTGACCGATTTTTATGTTTTTTTGTATACTTAAAGATTTTTTGTATTTGGTAGACAGTCTGAGAATAGATCGTAGGCTATTTTTCTTATTCTTACCTTACTACACCCACCCCCTTTTTCTTTTTTGATAGTTTATATGATCTATAACTACATATATACGTACAGAACAAAAATGATCGTGTTTATCACACAAACATTTGTCCTGGGTCGGAATTGGATCTACATCCTCCGGCACAGCAGTCAGGGTCACTACCACTAGATGTTACGTCAGCCAAGTCACTGGAAACATATTTTTATAGCTTAGCTTTCACATCCACACAAAATAGCTGCATAGCACATCTCTGTGTGGTTTGGAAAAGCACTTTTAAGCTAGAAGCCACACACATCTGGGCGCGTCGTTCACCATACATTTTATATGGAAACCAGACTTCTACTGTCCTCGCACACGGACCTCAAAAAAACGCCGCCACAAAATAAAACTAAAATTAAAAATTTAAAAAAACCCCCGACGCAAAAAGAACTATAAAAAGTAAAAAAATAAGTTAGTAAATTACTCTTTCAACCTTTTAACGTCATTAAAGGAATCTATAAATATTTAAAAGATGAGTGTCACTAAGTCGAGGGACCGCAATATGAAAATTATTATTTTACTTAAACGAATTAAAAATGACAATTGCGGTCCCCCGACTTAGTGACACTCATCTTTTAAATATTTATAGATTCCTTTAATGACGTTAAAAGGTTGAAAGAGTAATTTACTAACTTATTTTTTTACTTTTTATAGTTCTTTTTGCGTCGGGGGTTTTTTTAAATTTTTAATTTTAGTTTTATTTTAATTTTTTTAAATTGATCGAGGAATCCATTATTGTGATAATCCATCTTTTCTATATTGTAACAATCATGAAGGCCACACTAATACTACTAACTTGCAAACTGGCTAGATGTACTTTTTATTAAGGTTTATCTTTAAACAACTTTGGCATTTATATTCAAAACTTGATTGACAAGACAATTAGAAAATTAATTCCCTCTAAATAATAATAATTAATTAATTTCATTAAATTAAATTTCATTCCTATTTTATAATATTGATTCCAGAGTTCCATTAGCTATCTCCCAGTTATAGCATCAGGTCCTCGTCATCATGAAAAATGTTTAGAACTGGTTAAGACGAATCTAATGAGCATAAACTCGACGAGTTTACTAGTAGGCATTTCAGGGTTTCATCAGATAGGTACCTCCCAGTTCTAGCATCAAGTTTTCATAATCATGAAAAATGTTTGAAACTTGTTAAGACAAATCTGGAGCCCAAACACGACGGGTTTACTAGTAGGCATCCCAAGGTTCCATCAGCTACCTCCCAGTTCTAGCATCAGATCCTCGTCATCATGAAAAATGTTTGGAACTGGTTAAGACAAATCTAATGAGCCTAAACTCGACGGCTTTACTAGTAAGAATTCCAGGGTTCCATCAGCTATCTCCCAGTTCTAGCATCAGATCCTCGTCATCATGAAAAATGTATACGAGTATTTCAAACATTAGGTCACACATAAGTATTTATTAGTAAAGTATACATCCGTAAAGCGTTTAAGATCCCAGCCACAGCCAACAAATGTGCTGCTGACCTTGAACGCCTGATCTTCATGAATTGTATCTAAGAACCATCTCGGTAACGTCAGCTTTCTTATAAAAAAAACCGCATCCAAATCGGTCCATTCGTTTAAGCGCTATGATGCCACAGACAGACACACAGACTCCCTCTTTTTTGTCGGGGGTTAAAAAAGCTAGAAGCCGCCACAAAAAACAGCTGAAGCGCGCGACAGCTTGTAGTCGGAGAAGCTTGAAGCGGCCACACACGAGCCACAAAAAAAGGCCGTCTCAAAATGAAGCTTCGGCGTTTTTTTGAGGCCCTTGTGCAGGGAGGCGAGCTACAATTGATCCACGCCACGCGATGCCACTTGACGTCGTTCTACGTACAAATCAGGCGTGTTACACATGTGCGTCGGTCTAATGTAGTCCTAGCTTTAAGGTTTCTCGTTAACATCGCGATCGTTACAATTTTTCCAAACAGTTTAGCACCGTGTAGCCCGACCCTGATAAAGCCAATAGTTGGTTAAGTCTGTACCTTTGAGGGCACTTTATTAAAGAGTCCGGTCTCGTTAAGAAATATTAAATAAATTGCTCCCGAGTGATTAATTGAGTCTTAATTACGACATCGTTTAGCATCACCTCTGTTCATTACGCCAAACAAAGGTACCTGAAATTAACAATTAATTTGAAATTGGTTAACAATTATGTATTTGGGGAGTTAGTTTAGAATTGTTTGGTGTCGGTACCCATTGTTGTAATTTAATATGTGATACAGATTAATTATGTTCATTTGTTGAGTTGGATTTGGAGGTTTATTGTGCAAATGTTTTACAAAGATTAAATATTGTTTTGTGGATTATTTGTAAAAGTTTTGTAAAAAACGAATAGTATTTAGGAACAGTTAGAACTCGCTTTAGTGTAATTTACCCGATTTCGATTTCCAGTCACCGGCGCCGTAGGCGTGGGCTTGCCGAAGACAAGCAATGGGTAGTTCGCTGTCCGGCCGTCCGGTAACGATCCGGACCGAGCCCGAGTCGTGGACGGTGCGTAGGGTACCACGCGCGCCTCAAGCAGATGTCTATGTGTGCTAAACTGTAGAAGGGCTGCTGCGGCCATGGGATCGCTTCTGAAAAGAAAACTCGGCTTGCCGTCTTGAAACGCAAAGCAAAGAAGGAACATAAGAGTAGGTCTTAATCAGTCAAAGTCTGACACGCCGTCCTGCTCCACCCTAGAGCACGAGAAGTCATTGGATGATTTCCCACCTAACCACTAAACAAAATCCCTCGTGACCATACTAAAATTTTCTTCAAAATGTCATGATACAAATATAACATTTATTTACTTACTAAATATTAATACTGTTCTAATAATATTTATTAAGTAAATAAATGTTAAGAGACCTTTCTTATGAGCTGTATAATTCCGGAACAAAAATATTTAGGTCCAAGGCGACCGGCCGTAAGCTTCATAGTCTGGGACGAATAGTTTCAGAACAACTTCATGAATATTTACTCAAATAGTTTTTAACTCCCTCTTACTAACAAATATGGGCAATTTGACTAACAAAATGATTATTAATTAATGCAAAGTATTACAAAGCCCTCCTTAGAATTTAATAAAGCTGTGTCGAGTATTAAATAATGGTCTTCTATTCTTTAAATTAGGTTTTGAAGAAGCGTTTAGTCAATTGAATTTGCATGTAACTGTGTTTCTAGTAGTTTGCCATTTGTGGGATACTTTCCTGTGGTTTTCAATCCAGACTGGTGTAGTTATGTACTTAATTGTCTGGTCTAGGAACAAGAACATCATTACAATAATGAAAGCATAGCTTAGCATAGTTGGCCTTTTAATGCTCCCACTGTTGGGACTCAGGCCTCCTCTCTAGGAGAGGGAATGGGATGTAATCCACCACACGGGCCCTGTGCGGGTTGGTGGATGTTACATGTCTTTTCATTTTTGGTTCTAGGGCATGCCAGTTTCCTCACGATGTTTTCCTTCACCGTTATGAGAGCAGTGGTGATGAAATAAATTACACAAAGTAATGCGCCTGGCTGAATTCGAACCTGCGACCTACAATTCGTAAGTCGAGGCCGTTACCACTCGGCCACCACTGCTCTCAACTTAACAATAATGATATGCTGAACACAATTTTTTGTAGTTTTTTTTAAGTAGTTTCTAAGAGAGATATGATGAGGGACCTTTTTTTTGTTCTATCGACAGCCGATCAGTATAATAGAGCGTGACAGAGACTAATTTCGACTATTCACTCAAGCAAATAAAAAAAAAAAATAGAATATTCTAATTTAACGTCTATCAACGTATGTTATTACATTCTAGCTTCTGTCAGTGAGTATGCCTGCGTAAAAGAAAAAAATATGTAGTTTATATCACTCAGTAATAAAGGGGAATTCTATTGGTCTATGGTAATTTTTTTTTTTAATCAGTGCAGTAGTTATTTTAAATAGATAGTTTGATAAATTCTTTATTGTAAAATAAAAAATTACATAATTACTTAAAATTAATAGGGTGTCACAATGGGCGGTCTTATCGCTAAAAGCGATTTTTTCCAGACAACCTTTGAATGGATTTGACAGAGAAGGAGAAAAAGATACACAGGTAGTTCGTGGATTGTTAATTCATTACAAAAAATATTAAAAAATACAAATCTTTACTTCCTAGAATAAAATAGAATTGCGAAAATTTAAGTGTACTTACGATGTTAACATTATTGTTTTAAGAAGCACAAGCGTTTATACCATGATGTATTTATTCTATGTACGTGTCTCTGTATTTCTCTAAACTTTCACAGATTCTCTCTCATGGTATTAATTTCCTTCTCACATCTAAGCTGCAAGTAAAAATGGAAACTTACAAAGTCTACTTGAAAGTCTGCAAACTCAGTCAACCCAGCTTGTCAAATACATATCCGCATTAAAAATAAATACGAGATGAATTAACAACAAATTGATTCCGCAGCCTGGCGCCCCACTTCTTAGAGTTTACACTCAACTATAATTACGCGGTGCTCCACCGACGGGATCGGTCCCATTACAAACTTCAATCAGTTATTCGAAACTACCGACTCGAAGCTTGTACGACAAGCGCGTTACCCTAAACTGCCTTCAACACGTAATACCCCAGAATGTTTGAATATTTGAACAGGATAAAAGGGTTAGCGGTGATTTAAAAAGTATTATTGAGAATTTTTTATGTCGGATTAAATATTTAAAAATAGGTACGGGCCGGAAAGACTCCATAGATCAGCAGACGTATTTATTGCTTGTAATCTAGATGATGAGTCAGTCAGAGTTGTTGACTATTTTAGCGAGTTTAGATTTTTGTGAACGCATTCACGATACTGGAGTAAATCCCAGTATGGGGGAACACACAAAAATTTATATGTTCAACAGTGGACGTCTTTCGGCTGAAATGATGATGATAGTGATAATACATCGGATGATTTAAGCCAATTATGTTAATACCGTGTACATCAAAGGACTGGAACCTCTTGGCTGCTGTGGTCTTCTTGTCTGATTAAATTTAGGTGTCTTCAAGGCCAAAGTAAATAGGCTCTTAATAAACTAGTGGACTACACCATCAACAATTGCATCATTCCTTTCCATCAGATGGAATCGCACTCAAGCATTAGTTAAACTAGAATACAATTTAAACTAACAGTGGTCCTCGGGAAAAGAAAATTTCAGGGAAAAGTAACTTTAACCCGACTCATTAATCGTACATATCCATGTAATGTATATACATATGTGCGATTATACAAGTACATATTGACATATTATATATTGAATATTTACTTGTATGATGTATTTAATATCCGGCCATCTCAAACATTTATCATTAAAGTTGTTCTTCGCGAAGTATGCCGAGTTTCTGAGTAAGCGGTATTGTTGATACTGGATTTAACTTAATTGTATTAACTCTAAATATAGACCCAATTGACTACTAGTTAGTTTACTTACTATAAACAGTAAACGCTGATGTTCTGAATTATTAGTAAAGTTAGAATGTTCGACCTGTGTTTTAACCTGACTTGATACTTATTTAATTGTATTACATTTTGTAGAGTTTTGCAGTTTTGTGTAGCACTTTATATTTTATTTATCTTTTTAAACTTCATGTACAGTAGTGGAAGGCGGACTTATCGCAACAAGGCATGCTTTATCAGCCAACCTTTGGGTTAAGAAGAAAACACTGGTAGGTGTGCACAATAAATAAATAATAGATATTAAAAATAGAATGAAGTATCATTAGATTACGAAATATGCTAAAATTACAAACTAATAAATATCGACTCATTGTAACTAAGAGACTTCAAAATATAACAATTCTGACGTAGACCAAACTAAGGTTGAGAGGACTTCAAGTAGTAGTTCCGAGTTTAACGCTTGAAGGAAAATTTACTTTCAGCTTGTTTGATGTCAAGGGGGTTTAATATTTGCACACAATTCAGATCGTATCATTGCGTTTACAAAATCAAAATCTGATAGTCAAAATACAGGCCTTGCCTAGTTTGGCTACAGATGCTACTATATTGTTTATGAATTTACTTACCGCACCACATACGATTGTAAAAAATTGATTGTTTATTTTTTTTGCAAATAAACATTATTATTATTATAAAATATATATTATTTCTTTTGTACTGCATTTATTACAGCTTTGACTTGACTAACA
Organism: Mythimna lalbum; assembly: GCA_949319445.1. Taxonomy (NCBI): domain Eukaryota; kingdom Metazoa; phylum Arthropoda; class Insecta; order Lepidoptera; family Noctuidae; genus Mythimna; species Mythimna lalbum. The sequence goes on along the minus strand of OX439346.1, from coordinate 12,639,590 downwards.
ACTGACTTGACTAAAAGGAGAACAGTAAAAGAAGCACTTTGTTACAAGTCATTGTGACGTGACCGATGAAATTGCTGATTTATTGTCCGAAAAATACCCCACCAGTCACTTTTCTACTGAAGGGCCGGCCACTAAAGGACCTGTAATAAAATAGATAATTCTAGAGGGAAATGTCGATTGTTTAATTATGTACTAAACAAGGCGAGTACCGACTAGAGTACAAGTCGGTAAATTCAATACATCTCCCCGTTTAATGAACTTACACTCACATTCAAGATCCTTTAATTAACGACTTAACTAGGTACATTACTCATATCGCTTCATTTACTTTATTTATACAATATACAGTTCTTATATACGAGTATCTCCGAGTATATAAGCGTGGGCAACCAATGATATTTCACTTTGATATCAATAATTCATTTATCAAGTAATACAAATCCATTTTCTATTGAATCTAATGATACTTATGATATATTGAACGGAATACAACAGAAAATAATCATGTAGGTATGAGTATTTTTGCCGAATTTCAATTATTGCTACGAGATTTGTTTGCTACGAATGCGTAGCCACTTCGTAGTACGCTACGAATTTTGCTACGAAGTTTCTAGTTGACGGCCTAAGACAAACTAGTTCAAAATTTACAAATTACGTCGTTTTAATATCTTTTAGCAAAAAAAAACTTTATATTTAATTACAAAATCCGCTTAGAAGTCCTCGTTTTACTTAGACAAGCTCGCGAAAAAGTTTTTTTAGAATCTGTTCAATTAAAAAGAGATTTTTAGGGAAAGACGTGTCCCATCTCAGTTTACGTGCGCATAAATATACATCCGTGTAAAGGAAACGTGTTTTGCAAACGAATTACACATTACTGCATTTAGGGTTCCGTTTTCAAATGAAAGGTTTAAGCATGTAAGTGAAAAGGGCCTGAAAAACATCCTTCTGGGTAATTGCGCGTGTGATATTCAGAATGGGGCTTTATCATGACGTGTTAAAATGACACGCCCTATATAATGTGTTTTTTTTTTACATCCCACAACTCTATGAAGTCCTCTAAGTATGAAGGAGACCATATCAAAGAATCAACTGGCATATAGTCTGTTTAAAAAGTTAAACGTCTTGGAATTTTTTAAACGAATTATAAAATCTGTTATATATTACATACAATACTTTTTATAAGATTCTATTAGTAAACAATGATCATCTCTTTGCAACCTTGATTGTTCAACCAGTGTTGACTACATTAGATTATTTTGATTTGATTACCCAAGTCGTTTGACTTTTCAGACAGACTGTACTAATTATTTTTCAATTATTATTAAAAAAGATTTGTCACACAAAAATTATGATTGATGATGTCGAAACCATGCATTTTTGACCACACAACACATTGTATAGCTCTACCCCTTTAACAATTCAATTTAGGTGGTAAAATGGATCGCTTTAAGAACTCGTGGTAGAACTTCTGGTTTTGATAAAGTATAAGTTTGTGAGATTAGACCCTTGCTCCATACGTGATGATATTTTGTAAAGAAAAGTTTAATGACAATTAAATATTTAATTATTCGTTGTCACGGGCGTTTATTCCCTGAAGGGATACCTGAAGGGATAAGGGATACTACAGTATATGCCATGTAATATCACACATCCTGAAACTGAAAATAGTATGTTCCGACGCTACTAGTGCATCGATTTCAGCTATTTTTAAATAGGTAATTTTTTCCTTCTAAAATTATCAAAAATTATTTTACGATAAAAAACCTATTTTGATACGTTATAAATTTAGGTACTTCTTGATGACGTCACAAGCAGGTTTGTACACACAAACCTGCGTAGATACTAAAACCGAATAGCTACCAGTGTAGTACGTCGATTTCCATATTTTACTGGCAGAAAGTTAGTTATGACTGGCCTGTTGGTCTAGTGGTTAGTGGCCCTGACTGCTATGCCAGAGGTTGTGGGTTCGATTCCCACCCAGGACAAATGTTTGTGTGAGTGCACGATCATTTGTTCTGTGTCTGTGTGTAATTTATCTACAATATGTATGTATTTAGAAATATATAAGTATGTTTATCAGTTGTCTAGTACTCATAACACAAGCTCTGCTTAGCTTGAGACTAGATCGCCATCTAGTCTCAAGCTAAGCGTGTGATAGATGTGAAATAAAAAAAAAATGAATTTCAAAAACTACTGAACCGATTTCAATAAATTTTTCACCAATAAAATGGTATTTTAACATTGAGTGACATATGCATATATACAACATTAGTTTTAGTACTACTATATGCGAAACCTGAAACACGTGTCTAGTATTTTAATGTAAAGAATCTATGTACAAAATTTCATAACTGTATCTTGAAAAATCACAAGTTATAAGCTTGTTATGTTACCTGGTTGTCCGCACAAATACATGGTCACCGCGGGCTATCCAGGCGACTGAAAGCTGTTTTGGTCCTGCACCCAGCTGTGTGCTGGCGCTTAATGCTTTCTATGACCTGCCGTGACCTTAGTGCCGGTGGTGTCCAACTTATGATCCTTTTAAATATTTTTGGAGGAAAAAATATAACATGGTGTAAAAATAATTATAATCGGATTAGTTACTAATTCTGAAAAAACTATATTCTGGTTTCGCATAAACTAAAAATAATGTTATATATCCCATTCACTCGGGCGAAGCCACTGACAGCAGCTAGTATCTAAGTAATAATTCCAATAATCCTTTCGTAACCCACGAATTGAAAACAAAGGCTCTATACTTGACATTCTCGCTTACGACCACTAAGACCGGAGGCAGTCAAACTAAGCGAAGCACAGTTATAATTTTGGAACTCGTAATTAATGTGCTGTACTGTGACCCTTATCAGACTCTGTGAAGCGATGTTGTCTTGTGTAAGTTTGTTTGTCATTGTGATATTATTTAGTAATACTATATATATCCATCGTTTATCATTATGAAAGAAAAAAAAAGTGTTAGTTGATCTTTGTGTTTGTTTGGCTATTTTTATGTCAAGTCAAAGTCAAAGTCAAAGTATTTTATTTCACATAGGCCTACATGGGCACTTATAAAACGTCAGAAGCTAGTGCACGGTTCCAAATTGGTCGTTTCCTATGGAGAAGAACCGGCAAGAAACTCCATGGTTACTCTTTTAAAAAATGTGTTTATTACAATATTCATTGATTTATATAAGAACAGTGTAGACCACTCAACACTGTACACAAAAGCACAAAATTAATCATAATAAAATAAAAAAAGTAAGTCGTAATAGAAAGTTATCTAAGTGTTTGTGGATTATACAGTGTTCTCACATTCACATTCATATGGTAGTTTACTCGGTTTCCTACGAGTGCGGTCCATCGCGATTGTGGTTGCGAAGCGATTAGTCCTACGTGTACGTGAAATCACTGCTTTTGCTGCCACTTATATGAAACAAATCACCATACAGCAAGAGTTCGCTTGAAAATGAGTTTATGTAAAAAAATCAATCTATCTGATCGAAACCGCTTCGCTTCGCTCATCGTCGTACCGCACCCACGTGCTTTCATCACTTTTGCCACCGCAATTGAGTATTAATTGTTTGTTCAATTCGCGCTGCGTCACTTCGTGACCGTAAGCGCGTTGAATTTACGTAGACCACATTTTTTTTAGGTGATATATATCATCCAATGACTTCTCCTTCGTATCCTTCTTTGCCTTTGTTCTAAGGCCTTAAGATTCTCTTCCTTCCCAGTAGTCTTCGAACCTATCGGGCCCCTACGCTTTTGCTGACGCGCCGTTGACGATTCGAGCTCGGTCCGGACGGTTACAGGGCGGCAGGACGGCGAGCTGCCCAATGCCCACCGTCCGCAAGCTCACGCCTACGGTGGCTTGAAATCGGGGTCGGGATTACGGCGGCTGGTGGTGGTGGACCTGCGCTTTCTCCTCACTCCAGATCATGGCCTGCATTAGAGCCCAGTACTTACGTAGGACACTGCGTCATTAAATCTAGTGTGCTGTGTTTACGTTATTCATTTGTTTAATTACAAAGCTAATTGCGATTTTAGCACACAAAGCCTAGTTATACTGCACTAGGCTTTGTCACACAACGACATAATAGTTTTTAGATTTGTGCAAATGTTTGAATGCCTATTACGTCCATTTATGCGTTCATCGCTAAATTAAAAGCAATTCAAATGGCGTATGTCATAATAATCATTAATCAACACCATGCAATTTTGTGTGACTGACATCAATCATTGTTTAGAATAAAATTAGCATACATAATTACATAGGTCACTGCTCATTTCAATTTCATTATTTACTTATTTCACAGAGGTACTTGGGTGTTATTATCTTAATTCATGAATCCCCAAGCGACCACCGGTGGCCGCGCATCTATTGTCTTACTATTGTGTCTCTAATTGACGGTATCTGAAGGGTTAATTATACACAGGGTGAAACAATAGTTTTGTTTTAACTAAAAGCCTTATTAGACTTAGCTAGTGAAACTGTTATGATTTTAAATAATGAAATGAAGGTGAAAATTGCTAGTTATGTAAGTAAGCAAATAAAGTTTTTATTTTGTTTTTTTATTTTGTATTGTAGTTATTAGTGTGATGCATTAATATTATCAAGACAAAAGTTTGTGTGTGAGTGTATGTTGATTATTCCTTCACGCTTAAACAACGACTTTTGACTTTGACTTATCAGGTACTGATGAAATTAGGCAAACTGGTAGCCTATGTCCTGCAACATCACATAGGATAATTTTTATACTTTTACGCAGGCGAAGCCACTGACAGAACCTAGTAGTGCCATATAAAGAAAAGTACTACTTACAAGGAAAGAGAAATTTCTCATCTAAATTACCCAATTTTGTCTACCTTACCTACAAAATTCACTTCGTAATCAAGCCTCAACACGTAAGCTAAATATTGTGCTGAATCATTGAATTAAAACTTGAGTTAATTAATGTAACACAAGTATATAAAAGGTACGTTATACCTGCCTTCGTACCTTTCAAGGGCCTACTTAAAATCTCAAAGTAATATGTCTCGGTAAGCGCCTGAAAGTGAAAAGCAATAGTCATTTATAACGTAACATCATAACCTACTTAAGTCAGCATGTAGATAAGGGACCGTATTCCAGCATTATGCTTCCCTCCCGTTAATACATAATGCGGTAGACAAAAGAGTTAACATTTCACGAATGAGTTCAGGCAGATTAGTTACCAACATAAATAATCTAGAGGTTTGCCACACAAGGGGCGAAACGCCCGGTTAATCTAAGGGATCACAGACACCAAACGAATATTATGAGTGTTGAATATCCTAACTTTCTCTTTTAAATTTAAGTTCAAAAGTAACGAAGGAATTTTGCAACATTAATTCCAACGAATACTCCAAGAGAAATCAACATTTTAATTCTCGCGAATGTATTATTTTTCAGTTGTATAAAAATGCGAGTGGGTGGTACACAACAGTTGCATTCATATGCGGCTGATGCCCGTAACAGGCCGCTTGAATGCCCGTGAATGTGATGAGCGAAAAAAGAGGAAAAGTGCAGCTTGAACTGATACGAGATAAAATGTATACGCCTGAATAGAGTTACGTATCGCAAGTGCCTCGGCAGGCCGTGGGCGTACCAATTGCTTCTATTCTTTTTACTGAAAATACTGAAAAATGCAACATATTGTTCGAATGTAGACTATTGAGTTTGTGAACCTATCCGGCTTGATCTAGTGTGCTTTGTTCCTGGTTACTAAACTTTAAATTTTATTACGGGCATGGAAGTGCGCGCTTTGCAGGAGTTAATGTATCAGAGGGAGTTTTTGGAGGGATTTCTTCGGGTGAAATTAAGTGGCTGTTTTGATTATTCGTATATCGATTCCTAGTTGATACTATGGTCTTAAATTGGTGCAGTTTTGTACCTCCGGTTTCTGCTAACTGGACGATATGTGGAATCATGGAAATGGGAACAGTCTCGGTAAAACGGAACTGAGAATTTTATTGTAGTGAATACCTCAATTAAGTTTTGCCGAGAAGGTTGACTCGCTACCAAATTCTACAAAAACATTAGGTTGGTAAACAAATTTACTATTTAGTAACATGTAATCTCTATTATTCCTATAGAAGGACTTTGTATCCATGGTCAAGAAATAAAAAAGAATAATAACAATAATGCATCAGCTGATTTAATCTACGAAGGTTTTAAGGGATAATGTTCATTACGGAACAGACTTTCAAGTATCTTCCATCTGGTCATCTTAACGGATGGTATCTTTCCTGCTTCATTAGGCAGGTTTGTTGCTCCGACAAAGTTTCACAAGCTCATTTGGCAAATGTTGTTTCCATTCGGGATGATAGCACACGTTTTATTTATTGGACTTGTCTTTCGGGAGACGCTGAACAAAAGTTCATATATTTCTCGTAGTTTGTTTCTTCAGGCATCTATTATTAAGCCAAGTTAAAAATGTAGCGAAGCATTACCTCATGACAGATGGCTGTTCAAGACGACACCAAAATTGTTGTACTTATATAGTGTAGGGCGTCGGCATGTCGTTTAAATATTAATCTAAATTGAATAGAATTAATGATAGTCGGCTTAATTTGAGACTAAAATCGAATAATGAAAAATTTTGTTTTAAGTAGACAGAAGGAATAATAAATTGTTCCTTAATAATTATACACCTCAAAAACAGTTACGTTTTCATAAACGTTTTTATTTTCATATTTTTTGATGCACTATGGCAGGAGAACCAAGGTTACCGACATAGCTCGGAGAATCACCAAACTTAATTCATGAATCCCCAAGCGACCACCGGTGGCCGCGCATCTATTGTCTTACTATTGTGTCTCTAATTGACGGTATCTGAAGGGTTAAGTGGCAATGGGCAGGGCACATTGCCCGCAGAACTGATGGTCGATGGGGACGAAAGGTTCTGAAATGGACGCAGGAGGGAAGGCCGCGGTCGCGGGATGCGTGACGCACTGGACCGGTCGTTGTGGCGACGCTTGGGGGAGGCTTATGTCCGACAGTGGACGTCTTTCGGCTGATATGATGATCATGATGAAACATTTTACATTTTCATATTTTTTGAAGCACTATATGACTGTAGACATATTAGAATATTTACGTACCTTCACGAAAACGTGCAAAGAACTTGTCATAAATTCACTTATTTAGAAGATACCATTATGAATTCCGTTCAGTGATGTACAGGAAACGTTTCATGATATGTGACATCCTACTTTCTTATAAGCGAGCAGGATGTGCGACATGCGACATTTGACACGTAGGAACATTCCAGAAATATTCGTAAAGTACTTACTTTTACCGCTCCTTTGGGAGAGAATGAAACAATGTATAAAATCCAATAACAACTAGATATAATATTTATGGGATGGGAAATTATCAGAGTCATGTTTATACGACATTATTACAAGCTTTTATCCGGTTACCGATTGAGCTGAAATTTAATGCATGTGTAAATCAGATGACAATGCAAAATTATTATGACAAGGAGCTGATCTGATGATGGAAACGGAAGGTGGCTATAGGAACTTGATAGTTAAACGACACAACCCCATCGAGTTTGGGCTCATATGATTCGTCTTGACGAGTATTAATTATATGGGTAAGTAATATAACTAAAAGTTTGCTATGAAAAAGTAATTTTCATTAAAAGCTTGTTTTTAGTAGGTATATGCGAAACCTGAATATAGTTTGGTAAGTAATAGAATCGATTTCAATAGTTTTTACACAATGTTACATTTAAAAAAAAATATTTAAAAAAAGTTTCAAGTTGGGGTGTCCAACTAAGTACAACACTGGTCACGGCAGGTCATAGCGGGTATTAGGCGCCATCAAAAAGCTAGCAACCTCTTAGTCACCCTGATGGCCCGGTGACCATGTATTTATGTCGCCAAACAGGTAACATAACAAGCTTAACTTTGTAATTTTTCATGATACAGTTATGAAATTTTGTACATAGACTCTTTACAAAAAAATACACATGTTTTGGGTTTCGCATTTATTAAAACCTATGTTGTATAATGGATCAAAACACACGTAGATCGTAGGTTCACGGAAACTGCGATTGCGTGTTTGTTACTAAGTAAACATCTTGTGCTAGGATTTAGTTCCCGGAGTGGCTTACGGTCTTCCATCGAAGTCTTTGGGAAGTTTACTGACGGTGCTAATTATACAACCTTGTAAACAATATAGGGGAGACCGGGGATGGTTGACTAGGTTTTCACTTAAGCTGCTATATGTTCAATATTTGAGTAGATAAAAAGAAAATGACAGTGGTCACCGATAGAGGAACTATTCAGGTACCTAGAATACTAATTAGATACCTATATATTTATCGTTATAATAATTATTTTGACAATTTTCAAAACCTTTGCCTCTTGGTCAACCTGCCCCATATCCGGGGTAGGTCGCCCATAAGCATGGGGTAGGTTGACTAAGGCCGTAATTAGTATAACTAAAGGTATTGATATTAAAAAAACAAGGAAAATTACTAATAAACGTAGGTAACTCTTTATTTTAAAGTAAGAAAAATTAAATTTGCGATCTGTTCTTGGGTATCACGAAATTAAAGAAAATATTTAATAACAGTCACTTAAATTATTAAAGTTGGTTAAATTATCAATATAATTATTCACTATTTGTTTAATTAACAAATAAATAGAGGATGAACGTAAATGATTCTTATTACAAATCAAGTCGGAGATTAATCAACATTCATAAACTTAGAAATATCTAAAAAATAACTATAAAAATAGTGTAAAGTCTCGTGTTGTTCAGTCTTATACCGATGTAATGTTTTATATGGAACTTGGTATGCCTTTGATGTGGAGTATATGCTTTTGAAGATTACGTAGATTACGATTATCGAAGATTACGTCGTGACAAGCTTTTTTAGTACACTTTTTGGTGTCTCCCCTCTTTCGGTGGTTCTTTTGTACGTCCTCATTATCTGGAAATGTACAATTGTTATTAAGTATGTGAAAGAAGATCGTCATAGTGCTAAATTTGGTTTCAAGAATAGATCCGTAATAACTATTAGCCTACAAAATTGCCTTATACTTCATTATTCACTATAAGTCAACCAACCCCGAAGAAAATTGGCCAACTAGCCCCATACGCCATTTTGGAATTTAACCGCATGGCATCTTTAAACATTGGCGTTAAAATGAAAGCCATGCACTGTTACATAGAAAATAATAATCATATTTCCACTTGGCATACCAGTAAAATTGATTTAAATAGATACATAATGACAATAACAAAAAATGTACGAACGGAAAAATTTACTTACCGCATAAAAAAACATAACAACTGTTCCCACTCAAGAACGCTTCGCGACTGCGCGTGCGAACTTCACACAGTCTTGAGGGACGCGAGGACGCATCCTCCATCGTGATTAGCTAATTAAAAACACGTGATCCTGGCGTGTTATTGCCGATTAGTCAACCTACCCCTATAGCCAACCATCCCCGGTCTCCCCTAAACAAGAATGGCAATATTATTGGTACCGCTTTGCGTTTTATAGTTAACTAGCTTTTGCCCGCGGCTTCGTTCACGTTAAATTAGGGGTAACACGATTCCTCTTTCGGCTTATTTTTTTTCCCGACATCTTCAACAAATATCGTTAATGTACACAGAAATAAATATAAAAACTTAACCGGTTATATACTAAAACCTTTCTCGATAATCACGCTATCGAGTGGTGAAAAACGCTTGAAAATTGGTGCAGTAGTTTTTGAGTTTATCGCGAACATACAGACTGACAGACGCGGCGGGGGACTTTTTTTTATAATATTTATTGATTTATATGTCGATGGCACAATGTCATTACGGATTTTAGAGATCTTTCGGTGTTTCGCAATTTGGATAAGCTTATAAGTTAAAGTACTAACTAAACAAGATAATGTTAAACAGCTCAATGGGTTTGGAGTAACCTTAAAATTCGATCGTATAAACGGACATACATGATAATAAAAAGCTTGCAAAATGATTTTTAACATACATACTCGAAATCCGCTCTTATACGGTCTACTGTTTTGAAGCACGCAATTTGCAGTTTTTCGTACTAGCACGAAAAAGTGCGTTAGCTCAGCATATCAGGCCAGGCGTTAAGCGACTTCCACGAGTCGCTAAAATAAATTGTAAATAAATTGGTTATGTACTGCAGCAATCGGGTACATAACACTCTAGCTTCGCCTTGGCCGGATCAGACCCTTGCTCAGGCGAATTCCGCCTCATTTGCTGTGACAAACTATCTTCGCTTATATCAAAATGTATCTACTATTTCCGAACACTATATTTTCACATATTCATAATGTAGTAACATTTATGTACCTACTGTAGATAAGAGGCAAGTAATTAAAGTTTTATGTCTATAGGTAAAGGAGCTATCCTTTATAAGATAACGGCTGCACCTATTGACATGATAGGCGCTCGATAAGAGTAAATCCGTGATATCTATGTATATTCATCGTATATACGTTTATAGTATGTATCAGAAATGTTATGGTATTGTTGGTGTTGTGGGTTATCCAAAATACTCGTAAAACAATAGCTGCAACTGTAACCGAACGAAACCGATATAAAAGTTTCAGATAGTTTCGGATAAAGGCAGAGTTTAAATGACAGGTAACGACAGAACAAAACATTTTGCGGTACCCCAAATAACACTTGACAAGGGCAAAAAGATTATGATTAATACAACAATATTTTTAGTATTTATGTGAAACCTGAATACAGTTTTTTTTTATTCTTATAAACTAGTGCTTGACTGCGATCCCACCTGATGGTAAGCATTGATGCAATCTCTGATGGCGAGGCGCACTAGTTTATTAAAAGCCAGCCTCTAGCCTTGAAGATACCCAAATTATAATCGGACGGGAAGACCACAGCAGGCCAATTGTTCTATTCCTTCGACGTACGTGGTATAAACGTCGAGGCGAAACGCTTTGTCCGGACCGTAGAGCGTTTCAACAACGTATAGGTGTAACTGAATCGATTCCAATAATTTTTACAACATGTTATATTTTTTCAAAAAATATTTAAAAAAAAGATGGACACCACCGACACTAAGTACAACACAGGTCCGAGATTCCGGACATTAAATGTCAGCTCACGGCTGGATGCAGGAGCCAAACAACCCCTCAGTCGACTAGATGGCCCGGTGACTATGTATTTGTGCGGTCAACCACATAACTTAACAAGCTTATAACTTTGTAATTTTTCATGATACAGTTATAAAATTTTGTACATAGATTATTTACATAAAAATACTAGACACATGTTACGAGTTTCGCATATAAGTACTAAAAATAACTATGACAAAATGTAATAATAATGTTATTTCACTCCTCAAATGATTTAGATTTAACAGACTTCCATCTCGTGTAATAATGAGGGTTGTATAGCAAGCCATTAGCGGGGTTGCAGTCTGGTGTTACCGCAGTGGCGTAACTAGTCCTAAAGGGGCACCGGACTAGTTATCGAGTATATCAATAGTTATCGAGGTTTCTTTTTAAAATGTAAGCCCTACTAGCACGGCGACATGAGACAGAGTAGGCCGGTAGGCCTCGAAATATATGACCAGACTAACTGTGAAACTGGACTAGAAGTATTCTGGATTAGAAGACAGATTAAGAACGAAATTGAAACAAAGCGAGCTATAAAAATAGAACATCCCATCATTTAGTAATTCGTTAACTACGTCAATAAGAGAATTGAAGATTGGGGATAACATGTTACGATTTTTTACAAAAGTCCTCCTTTTTTACGGTTGGCAAAAATCATCCAATGACAAACCCCGCTCTTGGTTGGCGCGTCAGATAGTGTCAGACTCTAACTGACTAAAAACCCACCCCGTTCCTTGTGACTTGGGGGCCCCGTACTATTGATACGGCTGATACGGCGGTAGCTACGCCCCTGAGGTACCGCTTATTATGCGTTATTACGCCATCAACTAACTGCAACACAAATTGCGGAGCGAACACTCGGCTCGCCAGCCGCTCAAGAGTTTGATGCGGCACTAGCACTAGATTTCCCAGACGTGTTATAAGTGTAAAGACTATAAGTGTACTTCAGAAAGTTTAACTAGTAGGCTTAGCTAAGTCAAACAAGGACTTATTTTTATTATTATATCTATTAAATTCCCGCTCTGGGTTTAGCGAGAGGGAGAGTGAGACGTTAACTGGCTAAAACCCAGCTGCGTCTCATCTTTTGAAAAATCCCTTAACCCAGCAAACATTGGCCTGAGTAGCCCATTTACCTACTTTTATTCAATTTCAAGAAACGTGTGTAAATCTCGTTATTATCTATCCTCTCAGACATTAAAATCCTCTAAAGTTAACAAGCTACAATCCCTTTATATTTCCATTAGCACTCCCACGTAGAGAATCACAGCTATTCAGGTATTGTAGCGTAAACAAAGCCCAAAATATATCAATAGACACAAATCCGTATAATTGTTAGTAATTAGTGCTGTAATCACTCGATATCGAGATTATATTGTGTCCATTTAACTCAACTATCACGTCCCGTGTATGGTGCTGTCTCATACTTCACGCGGGGCACGTACGTTCATCCAATAATTATTAAATTATTATGTTATTATCCACCCCATAATTGTGTTATTACAGTCTACAGTTTATATTGTGTGGATAACCACCGAATATTGTATAGTAATTGACTATTGATTAATTGGAACAATAGTTGTCGGTGACAAAGGTGAAGAGGTTGCATGTACCTAGCTCTTTCAGGGGCTTGTAGAGTTGGGTCACGAATCTAATCAATGGCTCGGGGTTAAAATGTCGTTTTGACTGTAATCGATTTACATATCTAGGCCTTTCCTGCCTTCAGGCTAAAACAGTAATAACCATTCTCGCTCTCAGCTTCATGTCGATATTCTAGTCTGAAAGCTATCGATAATTTTATTTGATTGCATTCCAATCTGAACGGGTACTAATCACGGTTATATTCTAATAGCATTGGATATGTATTCGATTGTTTGATTTATTCCGTTATGATTTTCCGTTCCGAACGAATACCAACAACTTGAATTTGGAACAGTCGCTTAGACAACCTTGATTTAAATAAATAAGTTTTCTTATATTTTTAAGTTTTTTTTTATTTAACTGTTATTTTTTTAAATAAAAGTTTTTATGATCACACACAAATCATTTTTATTGACTGTACCACTTTATATCTTTGGGTTTTTAAATATGGGTCCAAACAAATACCAGTGGTTATTAGTTGTTGATATTGAAATGGAATAAATCGATTATTGATTTTGTTTATTTCATCGTATTTATTTTCTAAATGAACGCGCCAAACAGTAATGTTAACGTTTACTTTCCTCCTTCAAAGTTTCTCCTGTATAATATTTGGTTTGACTCGATAAGTTTTATCGAGGAAAATCAATTTCAGTGTTTAAAAGTTTTACGTGTACCTCGGCTGTGAAGTAGATCACTTCGCAAAGTGTTTTGTGAATATTTACATATACAATTTAACTTTTTAACATCATCGATGCTGCATCTTTAACATATTTATGTGTCGAACACTACTTGGAAATATTTTCTCTAAGATGCATAATAGCTTGCACGATTCATGGCATTCGTTTAGCTGGCGAGAGCTTTGCTTTCAGTTTATCGAAGAAGACAAAGAAATATATGACTAAAAGGTCAAACTGAAAAAAAAAACTAATATTATTGCACCCAGACAGGGTGCGGCATTTTTTTAAATTTGAAAATTCTTATACAATAAAAGATTTACAACAGATTAAAAACAGCAAAACATTATTAAAATCCTTAACTAACTTTACTTAGTAACTTATACGTGTAAAAGTATAAAAAAAAAACTTATTTTCAAAATAAATATAAAACTCCTAACAACATATCTTGAAATATGATATCAAAAAATTAATGGCAGCGTTGCTACGTGGTATGGCAATACTTAATCTCTGGGCGAGATAAAAACCAGCCCTTAGGTAACGCGAAGTGTCAACTTAGATGATCATAACATTACATAAAACTTCCCATGAGAAATAGCATTTACAAACAGAACAGGTCTCAACATAATATCCATCTGATACAATATGCACATCGTATAATTTTCACATTTATTTTTGTCAGTATTCATACATCATACATAACCAATGTAACATTAAAATATGTATTAACGAAACGACAACCAAAATAAAATGACCTTTATTAACCTGTTCAAATAATATTAATAAATCAAACAAATTATCGCCAGGTGGAATAATTCGATCAACTAAATAGCGCGAGGTGTAATTCAACTCGTCAATTACATTTGAAGTGTTGACGGTGAGCGCTAGGGATCGATCAACCGTGGGACAAAGCATTGTTCCCTTAATCAGGACCCGTTCGTCGGTGCTCACGTCGATAGCATTCTCATGGTGACACCTCGTCAACGACCTCCTCTTAATTTACAGATCAAAGTGACAGTGAAAAATACAGCGAATGATCCCAGGCTAAATGTCACAGGCACAGATATAGATAGCAAGTATCACGATCTGTATGAAAACCAAGCGTGTCATTTTTTGACTACCTATTCTGTAATACGAATGTTTTGTTTTTCTCAAATTTGGTATTACCAGGTATTACAAAGGGTATTAGATTAAAAAACGATGCAGACTGAGCGCGAAGGATGCCACTTACGATTTTTGTACGTAAGCTAGGCACGTATTTAGGCACGCCAAGTAAGTTGCTCTTGCATTATCTATGTCTATCTATACTCGTATCTGTGGTCACAGGTATACGTCACAGTTACTTTACGTTTTTGGTTGTTCTCCTTGACGAACGGTTTCCAGTACTTTCTATCTGAATTCCGTTTTATCTGTAAGTTTGACTGTGACTGGTTTGACCCAAATAAAAGTAATTTTATGGTCACAACATCATTTTATTGAAATTAAATCAATGTCTCGAGGTCATTTCCGAAGCTAAGTTTCTTAAGTTTACATATTTGATTTATTCGATCGTTTGGCGGAAAAATCTCTATACTTACACTTGTAGCAAGATTATATTTGTGCGGTATTCACGTTACCTTTTAATTACTTGGCTTATTTGGATACATTTTACACTTCATGTGACCCAATTAAAGTATCCCTATCGTGGCAAGTCCGCTAGTTTTATCGGCCCTACCAGTCGACAGAGATGCGGAGAAGTTTTTCGACGCCATATTTTAGATTGTTTTAATTATTTAAGAGTTTTTATTCTTAGGTTTTAGATTATAATATACTAGCTTTAGAAATTCGGGTAACACGGTTCCCCTGGGAAGTGGGGGGTCAGAAAGAGACAAAAAGTAGCCTATGTCAGTCTCCATCTCTTCAACTATCTCCACTTAAAAAATCACGCCAATTCGTGACTCCGTTTTGCCGTAAAAGTCGGACAAACAGACACACACATTTTCCCATTTATAATATTAGTATGGATTATTATAGTTAGTCGAGTGTTTTTTTAAATATGTAAATAGTACCTAGATATGTAACAATTGTTTACTTAGATACATACGTCCACAAATAACGTGGATTACGAGAGTTCTTATTGTTTTTTCGGCGTTTTCCACAACTGCCCTTTACTTCATTAAACCTTAAGCGAACGCTGTCATTGTCTTTCTATTTTGTCTCTAATTGACGGTATCTGAAGAGTAACTTTCTTATTAATAGCCAAACATGATAGTTACTATTCGTTTTAATTATTTATGTAGGTGGGCACTTGTAGCAATGGGCGTACCAAAGAAAATATTCCAACATTTCCATGTTGACGTCTTCTGTATATTTAAACATATTCCGTGGGTTATTTCGTATGCCTTTGCGTGACGGGAACCACTTTAGGTAACATTTGTAGTAGTAACAACACCTGTTCTGTTTCTGTAGTAAAATATACAAAAGATCTTTGATTTTTTATCATGACACTGGCAAAACTACCAAAAGGTCAAACCTATATCAAGATTCTAAGCATTTTACTTCAAACTAACTTTTGCCCACTGCTTCGCCCGCGTACATAAAATATTGCTTATGCCACTCAGGAGTAGAGATGTGCCGTTGCTGGCAATATTGCCCGAAATATGTATATTGGTGGCAATATTACCAGCAAAACTCCCACTTGGGGTAATATTGCCGGCAACAGCACATCTCTATATATACTATGCTTGTATTATACATTTAAAATTTACTCATGAATCATTCTGCCTATTGGTGAAAACCGCACGAAAAACCGTTTAGTTTTTTTGAGTTTATCGCCATACCTACTTGTATATGTAAGGATTTCTATTCACAAGACCTGTTGTGAGTGGCTTACGCAGCAAATACCTGAATCCACAAAAATCATTTCTGAAATAATCCTTAGTAAACAATGTTTCTGATGCGAAGAAACAAGTTTACCCAACTATTTCTCTTGGCACTTACAAAGGTGCTATTTACAGAATTATGCCTTTACCTAGTGATACTTATAGTGATATTAATACTTCGGTTTATATAGGCTACATCATCGTTGAAGATATCGTTATGTTTAAAGGCATTTGTGACATTCAATAATCTGTTTTTGATGATGTTGAAACGATATTTATTTATTTATAATAAGCATACTAACAGCACTGTCATTTACAATTCAAATAAACTAACATCTAAAATAGATTTCATTTTTTTATGTTTGTTTGAGAACCATTAGCAAGAAACCACAGACAAAATTTATACAGTCATCTGTGTACCTAAAACTTGACAAATGCAGAATAATTAAGATAAAATTTTACTCAACATCATCATCATTTCAGCCGAAACACGTCCACTGCTGGACATAAGCCTCCCCCAAGTATCGCCACAAGGAACGTTGCTGTGCACAACTTTTACTCAACAAGTAAAATACTAAAGTAACTTCTGAAAGCCAATTCGATAAAAAATAAGAACAAACAACTCCATAAAATACGTCAGAAACCGTACCTCGAAATGAAAAATTCAGCAGAACGTACAGTTGGAACTAGGACATCGGATCTACGAGCTAATCTCATAATCTTCATCTGGCGCCATTGATGCAACTCCTCATGCGCTTGACATTTCAATTTTTTCCGAAACTATACAGTCCCCATTCGAATTCTCTCTGGTAGTTCGAATTTGGGTCATGTCGATCATTTTCCTTTATACTGAATGCAACTTGATGCCGAATATTACATCACCAGTGGCCAAATTGTACCTGAAACTAAGCCGCAAAATTAATTTGGCAAATTCATTTGATAGTAAAACTATTTCATTAAATTTAATCTTCTAAATAATCTCATTAGTGGGTTTAGTTAAAACCTAGTTATACATCTAGTATTGTATTAATATTTCACACACGTACCTACATCAAATGTTGCTGGTATTGATTGGTGTGTTTATAATGTAAATATGTTTTCTTTGGTTTCAGATTTATTCCCGATTTCGTTCTCACTCTTCTAAAGCAAATATGGTAAGTTTTACTAACGCTTTTGTTTCTACCACTGGTTTTTTACTAACAAAAATATTGATAAAAGCAGATTTTCTTAAATGCTTCTTAGTAATCGTCTTAAATTTAATGTTCTTGAAACTTATATTACTTTGGTTGAGACGAAAAATTTAATACTGTATCGTAGTTATTGTATATTCTGTCTCTGGTGCTTTAAACGAAAACGCCGAACTTTTAATAATGTTAGTTTCGTTTCAACATACTTATTTTTCATGTTTTTGATACAGTATAAACATTAAACGTGATGGATTGGTTCTTCGATCATGTTATGTATGTAATCACGAACGTAATCATAATTTTCCATTGTTTACGAATATGATATTCTTTTGTTAATCTTTTGTAAGGAGACTGTAACAATAGATTGTATGGATCTATTCTTTCATATTCCTTTTATCCGATAATATGATAGTATGTGAACCGAGATCGTTTAATTTATTAGAGTTTCGGTACTTGACCAATAGAAATTACCTAACTGTTTAGTTCCATACCACAGAGGGTAGATATAGTTACGATATAAGTTTCAAAACTCCTGTCCCTTTTTGCTCACCACAATGATGAAAACCACATCAAAGTAGGTATGTTGCTTGGAATATTTTCACAAAACGTATTTATGCGTGACCTGACACATTTATGCATGAGCCGATAATCATTCATTTTAAACATAGGCTGCTGAAACCGAACGGTAGTCAATTCTGCGCTGATGATCCAATCAAATTATGATCGGATACCTCTGCGGGATTGTTTCACTGTGAAAATAGGCCTGTGAATATAAAATAGGGTGTTTATGCGAACCTTTTCGAAATTACGGATCAAATAGCATTGGTATCGTGAAGTTGAAAGGAAACGCCATTCGCTGCGTAGTTCCGGAGCGCCGGCCGTCCGCTCGAAGCAACGTTGTCAATATTTGTCGATCCGAAGTCGTTGGTGACACTTGTTGCATTCTGTGTTACAGTGTGCTTCGGTTAGCAGAAAGCCGTCAATACGATTTCGGTGAATGTTTACTGCGAACTTGCGCTAAGCAGCTTATTTGATCCGTCGTGACTAGAAATAAATTGACAAAGCTCGGTAAAACTTCGTCTGTCGTAGATGACAAATCAATCTTGTTTGTATTTTATCAAAGCGCCTGTATGCCAAGCTGACAAAAATAAAAATAGTAACAAATCATACATGGGCTACACGAAATAAGTAGTTACCAAACGGCAAAATTTTACAATTTGTTCAAGTGCCTTTATATTATAAATATTCTTCTGTACGTGAATTGATCACAGAAGTTCTCCTAAACGGCTCGGCCGATTTCAATGTAATTTTGTGTGTATATTTAAGTGGGTCTTTAGATAGTTTAAAAATACAATTGGACCCGGTAGGTGGCGCTGCCATCGTTTTTTTCTGTCAAAATGCCAGATTTTGGGGGTCAGCCAAGATTGCTAGTAGGTACTCATAATGTATATAAAATAATTGTTGTTTTTAGTACTTTTTTACATTTTACAATATGAACCTCTGTGTTTTGTTAAAAAATGACACATGAGGCAGGAAAGTCAACAGATGTTATCAGAAAAGGGGTTTGTTGGCGTAAGAAAGTGGTTTCAAAGACGGACATGCCACAGGCTTATCTTAGAAAATATAAATAGAGGCCCTCAAGCCATTCAGAGATTGTGAGTCAGCGAAACATTTACTATTTTTCGAAGGATTAGTCTTTTGTGTACGAGGTTAAGTGCTATATTTAGGTCAAAACGTGATCTATTTTTAGAACACTAAAAGCCCTGTTATTTTTCGTCGATTTTAATAGCTTGATCGACCATTGAAGTCACTCAATACATACTAAATTACAACACTGATGGTCAGTGCCGAATTTTTTTTTTAACTATTCTAGCTTCCTCCAGCGTCTTTGGAGACTTTATTGAGATTATACGCTTTCATACCAGTTTTCGCAACTATTCCTCTCGTACTTTTATACCTCAAACTTTATCTTTCCCTCTTTCGTCATTTTGTAAATTTATTTAATTTTAGCACTTTTCACAAAATTAATATTTCAGGTCTTTTTCATTTATCTTTTGCTCTTACAGTATTTATGTATTTCAAAAGTTTCTACTTATTATAGAGCAAGCCCATTACAATCTTCTCTTTAGATACTTCTTATTTGCTAATTTTAAGGTGTCTGGATGGATTATCTTTACCTGGATTAAGCCGGCGCGGGGTCTGTAGCCAATTTGATCCAGAGGCCCTAACTAAATCGTTGTAAAATGAAAACGAATTAAAACTATTAAATTATTTTTGCACAGACCGCAGTTTATTAGGTAGCGATAGCCTCTATAGTAGTAAAGTATAAGCAGTTAAAAACAAGCTTTTAATTAAAATCATTCTTTCATAGCAAGCTTTTATAGCTCGTTATACCTATATATTGAATACTCGTCAAGACGAATCATACGAGGCCTAACTCGATGGGGTTGTGTCGTTTAACTAACAAGTTCGTAAAGCTCCCTTTTTCTAAATAAAAGCTTGTAAAAAGATATTAACATTAAATTTGAACCAACAACACTATTTACAACTGTGGTTTATGACAATAGAAAACGGTTTTCGATGAACTCGGGCACCCAATGTAAAATTTAACTTGTGTTTAGGGTGCTAGACAAAGTGTTTACATTGTCTTTATGGATAATCTGGAACCGTATATAGTATATATTTTTGTACGTTCAAGTGGGGCCCCACAATGCGCGGGGCCCGTAGCATTTGCTACTCTTGCTATAAGGCTAAACCGGCACTGCTGATGGTAATGAGTTGCGCTAAAATTAGTTATCTACTGATTATACTTGTCTAATTGCTTTAAAATTGTATACAGTTCCGTAACCTTCTAACGGGTCTATGATTTGTCAAAATATGTTATTGTTTCCGAATATATTAGCATGTTAATTGTCTGTCAATATTCGTTAACATAAACAAACAATTCGAGCATTAAAATCGATATTTACAAAGTCATGTGTGAACGTACTTGGCTTTGCTTCTACGAAGATTGTGAAGTCTCGAAGGAAAGATTTTTCTATACTTAATATAGATGATGATAACACCACCTAGTACCTAATTATAACAAATAAAGGTGAAAGTTTAATATATATGTGTGTGAAATTTGGTACACGTATAGATTATGTCCTGGAATAGGTCATAAGATAATTTTTAACCCAGAAATATGATAGCATAGCATAGCATAGTCGGCCTTATAATGTTCCAACTGGTGGGACTTAGGCCTCCTCTCTAGGAGAGGGAATAAGCCGTAATCTACCACGCGGGCCCTGTGACGGTTGGTGAATGTCACATGTCTTCGAATTTTAGGTTCTAAGACATTTTTCATTTCTAATACGTTTACTCACGATGTTTTCCTTCACCGTTTTGAGAGAAGTGGTGACGAAATAAATAACACAAAGTAATGTGCTTTGGGATAATTTTCTACTTTCATTCAAACGAAGCTGCTGCCAGTAGTCTACTGATACTATCTTTCGCCCGTCCAAGAGCGGGGGGTCATTGGATGATTTTTGCTCACTATAAAAAAGACATAATAAGAGAAAAATCTGCTCCAAAACTCCAACGCAAGCAAATTTCAACACAACTTAATTGCGATACGAAATAACCAATAACACATATGCTGATAACTACAAGCACAAATTGGTAACTCATAGCCAATATGAAACACCAAACTAACAACGGATATTGGGAAAATCGTAAAACGATATAACATTTATTAATTGTCAATATCGTGGTAGTAATAAAACAAAGGGTTATATAATCTTGAGCATTGAATTAATTGTCTATCAAGCTTAGGTGGCCCGTTGCAGGAACGTTGTAAAATTTAAGTGCCCAGTTTCAGTTTTATCGGAAATTGGCTGGAGGCTAGAGCATCCGTGCCAAACTTGTGGCGGTCATTTTACAGAGAGACGGATAGCAATCTCCACGGGGCGCAGTTCAACCGCCACACAATAGATCTCGGAGGTACGCCCTGATGGCGTTCAAACAAACCCTCATTGTTCACAACTATCACTACCCACACAGTCCAGTTATAATATCAGTCTATCCTCCGACTCCCATTCAATGCCAATATAGTTTATCTTATTTAGATCTTCATTACAAACTTTTATTTAAGTTGCAATGTTAATATGTACATATGTTTGTTTAGGGTAAATGCAAATGAATCTTGAAACCCTTACTACTAACATATTGAGCTGAAATTTAGCATGCCTATGTAACTTGGATGATAATGCATTGCATGCAACCAAGGAGCTGGTCTTCAAATTCAAATCTAAAATTATATATATATATATTTATTTCTCATAGGCCTACATGATCGCTTATAAAACGTTAGAAACTAGTGCAGTTTCTAATTGGTCGTTTCTTATGGAGCCGGAAACAACTCTATGGTTAGTCTTTTAAAAAAATTGTTGATGTTACAATATTTCCATTATATACTTTTTTTCTTCATAGAATCGTAACCTTTTTACAGTTTTCTGTAGACATGCAAGGTTTTACAAATGTTTGTGACAAGGTTTTGCTCTAAGCCTACTTACACGGTACTAAAAAGGAATTAACGTTTAGGAACAGGTAAACTTACTTACCTACTGCCTGTATTTCAAACAAGTCCACAGTTATAAAGAGAAATTATTCCATTGAGTTATCCTGTGAATACTTCAGCAGAGTTCTTCTATTATTTTTGCAGTTTTTATAATTTTACGTCGAGCATAATTTTTCCAGTTATCATATTTTCCCTTTGTGGGTACAATTGCACAGCGCATATGTATATTTAATGTGATTTCATTGCTACATTACCATCTGCACCTGCTGCAACGGGCACATCTCATATTACTCAAATTATCTTTTATTTTCCACTTTTACATATTGTTCATTTATGAAAGCTCCTCTGTTTCGTACTAAAATAATATATTCCGTGGCTCAACGTTTTTATTTTCATGGTAATCGTTATATTTATACAACTGTTTTTTGTGGAGAGTAATTATATTATCAGTATAATAATTTAATGTTGAGAGTAAATAAACATTAATTAAATTGTGCAGTTGGCTGTCTAACGAATGTTTATCGCTGAGGGACAGGTGGGTCAGCCAGAAATAGAGCAAGTTTGTCGAGTTGTTGAAACAGATCCTACGTAAATAGAGCTATCCCGTTTAGTTGGACACTTGGCCAAATCTCGACTCGACAGCGCGATGACAAATTACAGACACTTGGAACTGGGACACTCTGTTTGATTCGCGTCACGATTACGCCAAACAACCTCCCTAAGTGGTATTACTGACCACTCCGCCCTCCGGTAAAACGTTTTCAATTACGTAAATGATTTAAAATCTTTTTAAATTGATAAAACACGTGGTGATATTTCAGTAAAGAATATCCTTTTACCATTCCCTTCTCGTTCTGTTTTGTTTTATTTTTAAAAGCGCCTGTCATTTGCACTAAAGCAACGCAACTGACGTGGAGATTTTTTCTACTTTTCTGGATTGACGTCATCCAAAAGAGAGCCGAGTTAGTATCGAAATTATATATATGTTTATTGGTTTTAGTTCAAAATGGTGAATATAGTAAAACTCAGTGGTTCGATTCAGATAGATCAGGTGTATCTACTGAGTCTAAACTACAAAAATAGTTTAATATTAACAAACTGATTATAATTTGTAATAGGTTCTTTTATGTAATATTTTATACTTTCTATTTTCTCTTGAATTACATTTACATTCCATTATTTCTTTCATATCTGCAAAAACAAAAAAAAACTCTCAACGAAAACCGCTCAGAACACCTGCTTACGAGAAAGTTATTTATAAATATTTCCTTTTTATTTTATACTAAAATGATGTTCGATAAATGGACGTTTTTAATAAGAACTGTGCAAGATGAGCTAATCTCATGGCGGACAAATATCCGACGTCACCCAAAGCCGATAAGTCACGCGGACCCAGCCCGCCTGCAATCGTTGCGAATAGAACTCGTAAAAGTAAAGCTCTTTAACTTTTTGATTTACAATATCTTTTACTTAGTTTTACACGTTATCGCAGCTTTTGCTGACGTGTGTACCTTCGATAAGATTTTGATGTATGTTACATATCTTTCATTTATTCTTAAAAGCATTTAAAGTAGATACGCATTTACTGAGATGTTTTATTTATCTGCACAACGAAACATTAGTCATATCATATGTAATGGGTATCATAATAAAATTTTGAGAGTTTTGTGAACATAACGTATAGAAAACGTACTTATTTTATCTTGGCAAACAATATCGGAAATCAATCTTCATTTTAAAACTGAAGGGTAGGTTCTTGATCGTAAATTACATTGTCTACTTAAAGTATAAGTCGATTGCGTTACGTAATAAAATAAGTCTTATTCAGACATCGATTTTTTACCAGGAAATATTTCGTGGTTGAACAAAGTTATTTATTAATGTAGCAGTTTTGTGACCTATACACTCGTACCTTCATGCCATTGCAAAATACCAGCACAAAGGTGAGCTCATGCTGGCATATTTATCACAGCGTCATCTCTCTTTTACCGATAAATAACTCAAATTCCTTCAACTACGTTGTGGAAATATCAGCTATTTTTAGGGAAATCACAAAATAACTTCTTCCTCTCTGTGTGGAGTGAGAGGAATGTCACGCTTTTACCGTTCACTATCTTTGTCTACTGTCTTTTGAACCAGTTCGGTATCTCATTGACATATCAAATCTTAAACAAACTTATTTGTGACAAGCCAAAATATTTTTAACTAGCTTTTGACCACGGCTTTGCCCACGTACATAAAATATATTGTAGTCAGCCATAAGGTAGCTTACCATCAGTGAAAAAATGTTAGCAATCGGACCAATACTTTCAGAGATTACCTCCTAAAAACAAAACAACTAGTGTACGAGTAGATGAGGCGGTAATCTGTAACCAAGATGAGAGAGACATGAATGGCACCGGCTTTCAAAATGTCTGATGCCTTCGGATTCCAAGACAACAAATTTAATTACGAAAATAGTTAAATCCGCCGAATTTCCTAATCATCATCTAAATACGTTTGGTATGTTTCCTGAGAATCCAACCGCCTCGTTATTTGGGAAAGAGGAGTTGCTTTAAAATGGTGAGCATACTGATTGAAGAATTAACAACAATGACTCCTGACGTAATTACGAATTGGGATTAAAGGTTAGTGTTACAGCCGTTGAGGCCGGGTTTACAGAGCTCTGGTTTAAGAACTTAGCGGTTACGGTAAACGAGAAGCGTGTTGGGAATAAATGCGAGGTGAATATTTATGAGGAGAGCTTCCAAAAATGCACACGAGGTGGGAAAGCGAACGATACGGTGGCCATAGTTAAAGTCAAAGGAAACGATCACTCACGCCACATAGCATTTCACATTTTAATATTCATATTTTCAAACACACGTAAAGGGAGGGTAGATAAAGTTTTCAGTCTCTTTTGATGTTTAACCTAGTTCTTAATTAATAATGAACTCCAATTCTTACAATTTTATGCTTAGAAACTTATTTCAAACAGTATGATTTCAATTGTTTTAACTTAATTAATATTGTTGCTGTCTCAATTACCCGCGTGCCGTTTTCTCTCAATTTAGTTATGGAAAGTTTTGGTATCTATATCCCTTTTGGAAATTTATGTTAATTTAGAAAGGTGTTCTCTAAATCACACTAATATTTTAAAGGAAAAACATATTTGCATCTCTTTACACAAAACGGTTTACGATAAAATTTGGCACATTGATAGACGTGAGGTATATTAGTGTGCCTGGTGGTCTGGACTATCTTTTTATCACGATAGTACGTGACTTCGAGATAATTTTCTTCTATCATGCAGGCCAAGTTTCTGGCAGAAGCTAATCCATATCTATGTCGCGGCCAGATCTTAGAAATTGATCACTTCATGAACGTTAAAGTTCAATGATATTTCAATCCTCGTTTGGTCTACTTTCTTTAGACCTTTTATTAGATATCATTGAAATCCTATATCCTATAGCCTTCTTATGATTGCTCATATATTTGGTATGAATGTATTATTATGTCCCGGGTTCGCACGGGGGGACATTTTAGTAAGGATCCCTAATCTTTTCTAGCTATAAATATAGCCTGTGTTACTCAGGGTGAATGTAGCTTTCCAATGGTGATAGAATTTTTGAAATCGGCACAGTAGTTTGTGAGTTCATCATTCATTACAAACATACACAAAAATAAAAATGTTCCCTCTTTGTAATATTAGTGTAGATGTATATATCTGTGGATCTATTAATTATAATAAATATAAGATGTATTAAATTTCGATGCTTATTGTTGAACTTATGACAGCCCCATATCATGTTCTGACAATTTCTGCCTATTCTAGGTTGCCAGGAAGAGATCGCGGAATGCGATAACCGCCGCCCATTATACGTGTTTTAGATATAAGTTTTTCTTTGTAATGTTTTTATGTTACTACAATCTATATATATAAAAATCAATGCCACTTTTCGTTGTTATTTTATAACTCAAGAACGGGCTCACCTATCCAAACCAAATTTTTAGGCTTCGGACCATTTAGTAGATGGTTTATGTGAAGTTTGGTAGGGCAGAGTAGCGTAGAGTAGTGTAGAGTAGAATAGTGTAGGGTAGAGTAGGGTAGAGTAGGGTAGAGTAGGGTAGAGTAGGGTAGAGTAGGGTAGAGTAGGGTAGAGTAGGGTAGAGTAGGGTAGAGTAGGGTAGAGTAGGGTAGAGTAGGGTAGAGTAGGGTAGAGTAGGGTAGAGTAGGGTAGAGTAGGGTAGAGTAGGGTAGAGTAGGGTAGAGTAGGGTAGAGTAGGGTAGAGTAGGGTAGAGTAGGGTAGAGTAGGGTAGAGTAGGGTAGAGTAGGGTAGAGTAGGGTAGAGTAGGGTAGAGTGGGTAGAGTAGGGTAGAGTAGGGTAGAGTAGGGTAGAGTAGGGTAGAGTACGGTAGAGTACGGTAGAGTAGGGTAAAGTAGGGAAGAGCGGGAGCGAAGCCGTGCGGGAAAAAGCTAGTAAAGTATATATTAATGGCCAAACGAGGATTGACATTATCATCAAACGTTAACGTTTAAACGATCTGGCCAGTTTTAGTTAGCCATATCATGAAATGATCAATTCTAAGATCTGGCCACGACATCCACACTAATATTATTATGAATGTAAAAGTAACTCGGTCTGTCTTACTGTCTGTTACGCTTTCACGGTTAAATTGCTAAACCGATTTTGATAAACTTTGGTACGGTGGAACCTTGAACTTCAAGGATCTGACTTCACGTTAGCAATAACCAACATTCACGCGGACGTCGCCGCTGGCCAAAGCTAGTACATTATATTTGAAATCTTATACATAACGGTTACGTACCTAACTCACAAGTCAACAACCTAAGCATATGTACTGCAGGACCAGGCGCATACTGTTATAGGCGTATCGATAGAACCAACTAGATAACTCAGAGTTAAACCTAGCTTATAGGCAGCCTATACATAAGCTATGTTTAATAGGCTCTCCAAAGCGACTAAAGCTTTGTACAACAAATACTAGGTCTAAGTTTCAGAGCAAATATTTTTTATCGAAATGAAGGGTGTTATAAATTTGGCCGTTGTCTGTGTATATGTGTTTCATCAAAATCAATTCAGCAATTTACAAGTTCCGGAAAAGGGTGGGTGAAAGTCAATTAATAACAATCATGTTCCACAACTTTCATACAACGCCATCTATTCCCATACTTAGCAGAGCTTGTGATATAAGTACTAGACAACTGACAAACATGCTTAAATATTTCTAAATACACACATATTATTAATAAATTACACTCAGATACAGAACAAATGATCGTGCTCATCACACAAACATTTGTCCTGGATAGGAATCAAACCCAAAACCTCTAGCATAGCATTCAGGGCCACTGACGACTAGACCAACAGGCCAGTCAATTGTAAATGTAATATTTTTTTAAATTCAGTGTTTTGTCGTAGATGTGGTGGGCTCTCTGGTGTGCTGTGGTGGTGGCGGCCGGCTCCGGCGTGGTGGCAGCACCTGCCCCCGACTCCCTGTCTCCCCTTGACATGGTACAGATGGACTCCTCCGCACCTGATGACGTAAGTACTTTTGCGAACCTCAGCATGTTATGCACAAAGTGACATTCTTCCAGCAGTTCTTCTACGTTCGATTTTCAAAATGTATGTAAATTAAATTGACATCCGTTCCCGAAATGTTACGTGGTCTGTAGGATACATTTTAGCATTTCGGCAAGCGCTGTTGCTGATCGAATAATACCTACATTTGAGCTCAAAGGTCAAAACAGCATCAAGACATCAAGTTACTGCCAGGGTTAAGAGATTATTCGAAAACCGTGGTCCTGGAACGCGAAGGGCACTCGAAGAGCCAGAGGGCGTGTCAGACTTTGACTGATTGAAACCTACCAATGTTCCTTAACTTGCCATTAGCGTTCCAGGGAAACGCTAAATCTTTATTACAATCCCGCAGGCTACAAATTTGCTACCTTCACTGCAAATCAAACTAATGCCAACTAGGTAGTAGAAATAGTAAAGCTTTGTACTATAGAACTACAATAAAGGGATACCGGACTCATCCCAGGTGTTGGTTTACACACGTGATATCAGATAAGATTATTTGCGAGGTCAAGAGCCGACCTATCCCACAAAAAATAAATCCCAAAATATGATACTGACATCCACGAATGTAATGAACTGTTTGCTCGCAAATATGAGCAAAAGTACCTACATAAGATTCGTAGTAAGTCAGTGATCGATCTAGGCACTTATCTCATGGCTCAAGAGACAAAATATGACGTAATTTGTCAATATTGAAGAATACATTATTCCGTCATTGTACTTGAAAGTTTGTTTCACTCATAATAAATCAGGATTGTAAAAAATACATGCTTTAACTTGGTACGATCGAACCACGAATTTGGTTCGCTTCCGAACCAAATCAGTCCATTTATAGAGTAGTCTGGCGACCATTATGATTATTATTTCCATAATCCACTAGTGGACCGCATTCACTTGATATTGTACGCAAAATAACTGTCCGATTAAGTCGTTTGCTGCGAGAACGGTTTAGTCGGCGAATTTGGTCCGTCAAACTAAATTCGAGCGTGTATTAACTTTAATTCTCCACTCAGAAGTTACATTGCTTCTAGGAATCGTACAAATTAAACACGTGACGTGAGGTTTCATAAATAGATAAGGGTTTGACTACTATTTCTGTCGTGTGTGTACCTATATGTATAACAGTTTCATAAGTAAAATGTTTAAACGCACAAAATTCGGGTCGGGCTTCAGTTTCAGACGGTTGCGATGCGAATGTTTACATGTGAAACCAATTAGTAGCCCCGTTAGTTTGAGTTAGACCACACATTTGTAACAACTTCATAACGTGTCCGACACGAGACTTTTTATGTATCCACAAAGGAGCTTCACCTACAAATTTTACGAATAATTAAACCAAAAATTTCGTATTTGTGAAAATATATAATACAATATTCCACAACTATCACACAACGCCGTTTAGTCCCAAGCTAAGCAGAGCTTGTGTTATGGGTACTAGACAACTGATAAACATAGTTATATATTTCTAAATAGATACATATTATAGATAAATTACACCCAGACACAGAACAAATGATTATGCTCATCACATAAACATTTGTCCTGGGTGGGCATCGAACCCACGAGCGCATAGCAGTCAGGGCCACTAACTACTAGACTAACAGGCCAGCAAAAAAATATTCGGTAGGTATTTTTATTAGCCGCGGGCAAACAGAAAAAGTCAGGAACTTTTTTTAACAATATACTCTTGCGTTGTATGCCGTGCTCGCGTAGTGGAAAATTGGCGAATCCGCCGGGACGAAGGGGGAATACAAAGAATATCCATATTGCGGATTTGTACGATATTCGATTGTGTCAACAAGTTGTACAGGAGATGGTTGGTTAGCTATGGATTAAATAGGATGTTGTTTGTAGTATCTGGAGTTTGTTGACTACGAAATTGGTTTTTGAGAACTTTGTAGGAAAAAATTACAAGAGTCAAAAGTTTATCATAAGAAACTCTCTTAAGAACCTATGTCCACTAACTGGGGCAAAGGGCTTCGACAGTAGTCACCCATCGAGATCGGTCTTGAGCTTTGCGCTTCACCTCGCTCCATGTCAATCCGATGGCCGTCGCTTCTGCCGACACGGTACGTCGCCAGGTTTGCCGAGAACGGCCACGCTTTCTTTTCCCATACGGATTCCAGTCCAACGCCTGTTTCGGTATATGATCGGAATTCCTCTTAAGCGTCAAAAGAGTCAAAACTT
This sequence comes from Mythimna lalbum, assembly GCA_949319445.1. Taxonomy (NCBI): domain Eukaryota; kingdom Metazoa; phylum Arthropoda; class Insecta; order Lepidoptera; family Noctuidae; genus Mythimna; species Mythimna lalbum. Next base: position 12,609,760 of record OX439346.1, on the reverse strand, counting down.
TTTCACTACAATTGCTGTAGGATGCGGTTGACAGCTGTCAGATTCATACAGTAGCTACCTGTCCTTTTCTCTCATCTTAAAGGGTGACATATTGTCGTCCTGTTGTCATCCTACGTATGCTATGTAAAAAGACTTTAGAGATGCACATGTTTTCTGTATTCCAGTCCACTCATCAAATATAGGTGGAGTTGTGGAGTATTGTAGTAGGTACATCTACAACCAGACAACAATCTACTACCCTGTTTTATGTTGTGTACATAGGATCAAAATTTGGGACTTATAAGCATTTATAATACTAGCCAAGTCAGACGAGGACACATATCATACACACCATATTAATTTCATCATCATTATCAGCCTTTTTAATGTTCCCACTGCTGGGACTCAGGCCTCCTCTTTAAGGGCCTTAATTCACCACGCGGCCCCAATGCGGGTTGGTGAATGTCACATGTCTTCGAATTTTTGGTTCTAGGACATGCCTGCATGAGTAGTGGTAATGAAATAAATTACACAAAGTAATGCGCCTGGTTGGGTTTGAATTCGCGACCTACAACTCGTAAGTCAGGGCCGTTACCACTCGGCCACCACTGCTCACTTAGCATATACTGTGATATTTAAAACGATAAATAACGCAGCGCTGGCATTTTATTGATTATATAGAAGTGGTGGAGTATCGCAGTACATCTTCAACCAGAATCTGTTTTATGTTGTGTACTTAGGATTAAAATTTGGGACTTGTAGGCATGATAGGTACTAGCAAAGTCAGACGAGAACACATATCATATTTTAATGAGATGTGTTCGAAATCAATCGCTCAGAACACAAATTGGCGCACACAATATTAACTTATTAAACCTGTTTCAGATAAAATAATCCCTGTAATTAATATGGTTAAGTTCGTTCTGAAAATCCGACCCAAAACCTAACTGCATTTTTTTATTGTGTAACCAACACTTATTTTAATTTTGTATATCAACAGTGACATATTTGCACTAACGAAAAAACTCTATAAAAAGAAAAATTACTAAGTATGCTAATCGTCAGAGTCCTAATCATATATAAACCTATTTTAGCAGACTATCTACATCAGATCCGAAATTTTTCGAAAGAGTCAACTGAAGGAATATGGGTGGTTTTTAGGCCAGTATAAGTCTAACATTCCCTCTGGAGAGTTATTTGATGATTTTCCACCCGAAAAAAACAACGAAATGTATATTGTAGGTATTCGATATCATACTGTGTTATCGAAGGTAGGTAATTGGTAAATAAGTGCAGATTGCTATAATTACTAACAGACTGACTAGATCTACTTTTTAAGGTTTTTAAAAACGTTTTCTTAATAATATTCTTTTTTTAATGCACTTGACATGTCGTCCCTCCACCACCCTTGGTTGACTAGTAGACAATGCCTAAGGCATTAAGTCGGCCTTTGTAGCTTTGTGTAACTTCATGCAAGCTATAAAAAATAAAATAAATAATACCTAGGTGTTTGCCTCTAACAGTATGATTGTATCTGTATGATTGCCTCCAGTTGAAGACATATTTTATTTAGTGGCGTTGACTAATAGGTGTACATTTCCTCAGGAAAGCCTCTACGCGATGTCGCCGATGGCCGCTCGCTACTCCGCCGGCGCGCCCTGGCTGTACCTCCTCGCTGACATGCCCCGGGACTCACAGGTAAAAAAAAACCTTCTTTATTTTACTTATATATGCCTTCGGTAAATGGTTCAGGGTGGCTTGCACCACCATAGGTTAATTGGAACGCACTTGAAGCTTAAGTTTAGAAGTTATAAAACTTCGATATTTTGCTAAAGCTTGATTTACCTTCAGGGTCTCGTTAAAAGACGACATTACAGTACTTACTTCAGGAATGATCTAGACTTTCAAACTTCGGTCTAAAAATCGTTTGTCTAAACAACGTGTTCATATTACCATTCCTCAATGAAAGTCTCAGATCTTCGTCCCTTTTCGCGCACAATATTTCGTCACCTGAAGATAAAGTTCACTTTGTCAAGATAAAAGTGTCCCTGTAATTAGTAAAACAAATTAAGGCAATTAGAGATCCTCGGCCGTCCACTCGCGATCGATAATCGTTAAAGGTGTCCGACGTAGGATTTACAGAATGAAATAAAAAGAAGCACGTTTACTCAATTTGTGACAGTAACGCAATGAACGGAGTAATTAAAACGTAGATAAATTAAACTAAATTACACAGACAATGTGTAAAATTATTACAAAATAAACCTAAATTACAAAAAGTTACTTCAAAAGTTCCCATGAAAATGTTCGCATAAATTCAAATTCATGCGAACTTCTTTTACGGAGATTAATGTAGCAAATATTGTTGTCACGATACACAAATGGTTACAAGTTAATAATAACTATCTGCGGTTAAACTTTAACGTGAGAGTTACGTTTTACCACGGACAATATAATGGTCGCGCTCGAGCGGCGCTCTCCGTTCGACGCAGACTTTATTTGAGCTTTACTGTGTAGTCGTTATGTTAAACGATGCATACTATTTAATTACATATACCTGTAAGTTCACTTTTGTGCGCAGGGGCCAGTATATTTACTGTTACAATAAAACTATTACACATTAAAGTAAATACGAAACATTACTCGTATAAGTTTGAGCATAAACGAGCATTGACCACTGCGTCTATTCAACTTTGGGAGCAATTATCTCAGTCAAGCAAACTTCTAAAGGTAACCAGAATATCTCTGAACTTATTAATTCTTAAAATCAATCAAAATTACATTTATTTAAACTTGGCTCAGTGCTAGTGCTGTTTGAGCGTCGAAATGATTAATATATTATAAATTTAATATTAATTATTAAAACCAGATGAACTCACTAAAATATTTCAAATTATTTAGTAAACCAGAAACATAACCCAGCGGAGAGTTCGAATGCTTAAGATATATATTACCACTACGCTTCCCTGTTAATGCACACCAAGTTACAACAGGAGTGCTTCACAGACAACTATGAGTTTTCTTCGTAACATGAAACGAACGGAATCTTGGCTTTCCGCTCTCCACGATTCGAATGATCGAGTTCTCTCGAAGCTTCGCTATATCTGCTTTCTATTCTCATATATCTCCAATCGGGCTAAGATTTGTACAGTGATTATAAACATGAGTGTATAACGAAGGTGGCAAGTAGCGGTGTGCAGATGCGCTCTCGACGCAACTTCTCCGTGAACCCTGCTGTTGAGATCCTGCAGCGAGGAGCCTACAACAAATTTTTGGAGAGACAGGCACAATTAATCAACAGGGGTGTCCTCGACAAAATCGGAAAGAGAGGTTAGAAAACAAATTGATATCTAATAGAAAACCAAAAATGAAATATGCACGAATTTTGAATGTGGAATGAGAATGATTTGTTTTGGCATAGAGAGATTCATGGATGGACTGACGTACATTGTCCCAATGTAATAATGTGACAACGTGACCGCATGATGCATGTATTTTTTTGATGACCGTGCATGAGTCCCTTTGGAAATCTCCCTCAATATTCCGTGTGTAACATAGTTGTTTCTATTTTGTAGGATCATCTTGGAGGAGTCTGAACTGAAGTGATAGAATCCAGCTGTTGTTAGACCTCGTGTTGTCGACTTGTAACCGCTATTAAAGTTACGCGCTTCCAAAATAGATTTGTACAAAGTTTACCCTTGTTATTTGCAATTAAACACATGTATGTAGAGAATCTGTTGTGAGCAAAATAAAGATAATTCTTTTATAGAAATAGCTGTTTATTTTTATCATATGCCTTGTTGATTTGATAGACATTACAAACTCAAATATACCCCCAGAATTTAATGAGCTGCAGGGTGCTGTGGTGAGCAATAGTAGATAGTCAGGGTCATAAAATACTTTTGGGGCTAAATAAGGTCCAGTCACTGATTCATTAGTCTAATGGAAAACGTTCAAGGAATGCTAAAACCCTAAGAGATTCTTGAAAACCAATCGCCTAAAACTCTTCAAGGGTCCACATATTATACAGCTCATTTATTATTGACTTAATAAGCCGAAATTGAACAGACATATTACGAAGTATTACCAATAAAGTCATTGTAATTTCGAAAAATATCAATTGGGAGTAAGTCATCGGGGTATTGGGATTAAGAACCAGGTTGTTTAGTTGCTGATATTAACTAACTTCATGCTCTTAAATAATACTTATCATTTAATATGTGACTAGCTAAGTGATTAAAACCTTCTATGTATGAGAACTAGTATGTATTGGGACAGTAACAAGCTCGTATTATTTTTATGAATATTCAAAATTGTCTTAAATCTTATATACTTCTTCCCTTAAAAAAATTGATGTAACATCATCACCTCCCAAATTTTTTCCCTTATCCCAAAATTCGGCTAGTCCTTGAGTGAGATAGTTGCTAATTTGAACTGGTGGTACGTGAAGACTGGCAGCGGTCGGGTGAAGCGGCGCATGCCATCGCTGTCCATCGACCTGCCCATGTCGGTGCTGCGCCAGAAGCTGAGCCAGGAGAAGGAGAGGAAGCAGCAGGCCCTCCGCGCTGCCGTCAACAGGAACTTCTTGAACGATATCGGCAAACGAGGTGGGTTAATAACAAGAACTATGTAGATAACGTAGATATCGGTATAAGCGTTAACCACGATTGAGTAATAAAGAGGATAATTATTCAGACTTAAACTATTTGAGGCTTTGAAAAGTGACTTTCTATCCATGATAATGATTTGAAGAAATCTATCAATAATGTATGGGAATGGCATGCACTACCAAAGTGTTATGTGTTCCATATTATATCCTTGACACTCATTATCGCTGATAAACTATATCTTTGTGTAATAGCTACAATAATCTTGTGTACACTTAAGTCTAAGTAAATTACTTTTTCGTGGTCAAATTGCTGTAGATTATGGAACTAATTTTTAGCAACTGCATGGTTACAAAAAAAAAGGAAATGCATGGTTTTTATTATTTTAATTAGCATTTATGTAGTTAACATACCTTAAGCAGTTTCTGAATTGGCCATTAAAAGTTCGTAAATAATCAAATTCTCTCTTTGCACGGCAATTTGTCAAACTTTAGCTTTAAAGTTTAGTTTGGCAACTTCAAACTCTCAAGTAAAAACTGACGGCTAGTTCACACTAAGGCCTACCTTAACTTAATAGAACACCAATGGTGATGTGATCCGGCCCATCGTGCTGCCCACAGAATACACAGAACATACGATTAATCGCAACCGAGCTAAACCTAATAAGGTACCTCCCATACAGATGTACATTTAGGTGGTGGCTGGTTGCACTGGTATATGTGCCCTAAGGAACCAGGCGGCATAAGGACAACAGTCCGAAGTTTTGAGCAAAAGCTGTCTATAATACGCAAACTCTAATACTCTATATTAGCTGACCCACGGTTTCACTCACATCTTTGGTTACTGCTCCGTTCCTGTGGGTCGTACCGCGATGTACCTACAGTCCATTGATTTTCTCAATATATCTCCCCAACATTAAAAGAATTCCAGAGATTAGCGTGTTCAAAGAAAAATATTCTTCAGCTTTATAATTTTATATACCTAGTAACATAGTATATATTGGCCTGGCTGCCTTTTTATGACAGTATAGTCAAAACTTGAGCCTGCATAGCTTGAGCTCCAGGCTTTGCGCCATCGGTCTCAGTAGCCATTAAGCGAAAATTTTACGTTATAGCTTAATGTCTCATTAAGTATTCACTTGGCCTTTTAGTACATGAACTGAACCCTATTTAGGAACGTTGCATGCGGTGTCTCTTTATCATTTCAGTAGACTATTTTATCATTTTAATTTGGCCAAAATAATATAGCCAAAGAATATTCTAAACTTTAACGAGAATAACAGGTTTATTCCACACCTAATCCATCTTTAAGCATGTTAGTATCATTCAATGTTTTTTGTAAGGCATGAAAGTCCTCGAATTCTTTCTCGACGTTATATGTCAAATTTAGCGAAATAACATAATATTTTCTATTTCAGGTTTCCAGTGGGCCCCTTCGGTGCAGGCAGCCAGATACTTCTAAAGCTAAATATCGCCAACCAAGAAATGCCTGCCTACGTAGACGTTATCCGAGACCCATGGTTCTAAAATATCTGTTAAAATAGCCACATTTAAATATTCTACATAACATATTCCATATTAATATTGTTGAAAAGTAGTGTAGGACAATCATCAGGTATTAGAAAATGTTTAAAACAGTAGTCTATTTGAAATGTATTGTATTATATAAATACGCATGATAAAGTATTGAATTATTGTCATTATTTTGTAAATTAGGCAAAGTACAAATTAATGATTGATTTGTAGTTTAAATTGACTTTTATTTAGTAGTAATTTAGATATAAAATAAAACCATTTGTGGTAATAGTTATGCTAAATTATTTAAATTAAATATTTTTCTTTGAATGATGTAGCTAGTAACACTGGTATTCCTTTACGCATTCCTTAACCTTGTAATAGTATTAAATTATTGGCATAAAAAGATGCAATAAACGTCTTTTAGATTACTTGTTGTTTCATTAATATACTTACCTCTACATTACCCAAGTCAATATTCATAGTAGAAAGAACTGAATTATTTATTTTCTAACTAGTGATCAACCCCAGCTTCGCACAATGCCAAATATACATAAAAACCTTCCTAATTTATTGCTCTTTGTGTTATTGAAAACTGAATCAGAATTCGTTGCGTGGAGGAAATACCGGATAAACGGATTGACAGACGCAGAAAGTGACTTAGTTTTATGATATGTAGTTATACACTGAGAGATAAAAGAATCTTCATTCAGATCAGCATATGACATTGTAAAAAGTAGTAACATTTTCTTAGATACAAAATCAGCATTTTTTCTTATGTATATATCAGGTAATGCCAGCGTACCTTTACAACCGCAAAATTCATTTATAGAAAATTTATTCAAATTCATCGATATCATTTCTCTGAAAGTAGCAATCGAATATTTAAATATAAAAAAATTGGGATCAGAAGCGTAATTTTCTAATATCCAAGAGTACTTTTAAATGAGAAGCTTTTAGAAGAGCTAATCAAGGCAGTAGATACAAAAATGAATGTAACAGAAGAAGAAATTGATGATTGATGATATAAATAAACATTGGTATTGGTATCAATCAGACTGAATTCATTTAACAATAAAATCAATGTCAATCATAAGCTATTAATCAAATCAATACATTAGTAGAGGCTTACAGAAGAGGCTGCCAATAGGCTTTTCCATACATAGGTAGGGTTACAAGCTGTCACAAGAAATAACAAAGCTGAGAAACAAGGTGAGGCGTAACTGTCAGCAACACAAATGTGCTGAGTGGTACGGAACCCAATACCTTCTAGTATGTACACAAGCATCACCCCTTTATTGAGAAATGAATCGCTCGCGTCCCATCGACTCGTGAGATGGGAAGCGTAATTCAATATAGATAATAGGCCGGCAATGAAATGACAACATCTTTTATTTTGGAGCTCGGTGGCCCATCTGTTGAGCCTATATTTAGCACTATCCCTGGATATTATACATCCAAAATTAGTTACACTTGGCTGCCTATGGAGTTATTTGATTTTTCTTCAGACTACCCACGCTTGTTTTTGTTAATTAGCCTTATCGATTTCATGATGCTGGCGGTAGATATCACATATACATACTCATATAATTAGCCATATCTATTGAAAGTAAATTAGCTTGTAAGAATGATTTTTAGGATGATTCGGTTAAATCTTCACGTTTATTTTTATGGATTTAATTATTTAGTGAGTATTGAATTGTCATCTCTGATATTAGGCTGTATTTTAATTAATTTGGACCAAGTTAAAATGGAAAAAATAAAACAATAAATGTTGACTTTGCTGTACCACTTCATTCCAAATCTAAAAGTGGATACAGACTTTGCGAAGCATGCCCCACGAAGGGCACACAGGGAATGGCTCTGCTTGAAGTGTGCGTGTTGAAAATAATATATGTACCAACAAATACTCGGGTCAAATGCTTCATTGGTCTGTTTTCATGTTTGTGGCGAGCCATGTGCTTGTGAAGCATTGGCTGTACGCCGTACGTAGCGCATGCCTCGCAAATTCTGTATCCGCCTTAAAAAAACAGGAGCATGGAGCCTGTGAGGAGTTTTAAAAACGTCGATATTCAACCTTATTAGAATGAATTTCTAACAAAAATATACCGATATATAGTTCTACCTTACTCCTATGTTCCGAAAACTTCAACAATTGAGTGGTTGGGGTTACCGCAGAGGCTGGTGGAGCCCGCAGACCTGCACGAGGGTCGCGCCCGGCCGAAACGCAAGATGCCCTCGTTGTCCATCAACAACCCTATGGAGGTGCTGCGGCAGCGGCTCATCCTCGAGGTGGCCCGCAAGCAGATGCGCGAGGCCAACCAGCGGCAGGCCGTCGTTAACCGGCTGTTCCTGCAAAATGTTGGCAAACGAGGTATGTTGGTTGAATGGAAGACGACCATGTCAATATGTCTGAAGTTCCGCGAGATGAGTGTGTGATTTTTTTTTTGTATTTTTATATAGATAATATTTTAACTAATCTAATTGGCGGATAAATTACCAGTGTTTGGATCTTTTTAACAGACTTTCAAAAAAAGAGGAGGTTTTTAATTCGGTTCTATTTATCTTTTAATTTAATTTTTTATATTTGATAGCTCAGAACTCTGTTGTATAAGGACAGATTTGCAAGTATATTTTTTCCCATAAAAGGATATGCTTCCAGATTCGTCCCATTTGTTTCAAAATCTACTTCTGATGATTGATGTGCTACATAAGAAATTGAGGAAACTCTTTATATATTATAGGTAACCTATGTAACCATACCAAAAACAAAAATTCCAGAAACACCGACTTCCGAAATTACGACACTCAATAAAATATACTAGCAAAATTCAAGCTATTCTTATAAAAAAATCAATTTAGCTATGGTCTCTTTACAAACCTGCAAAAAGTGTCAAATTGTAATACCTATTATGTAGAATCTTGTTCGTCGTGAACATCGGCACTTTCACGTAACACGTAAACTGTGTGTGAGAATGCATACATAAGTATATATTGTGAATGTAAATTGTGATAGTTTTCTATATGTATAAAAAAACGGAATCCCACGTATTCAGCACGAGCTGCCTTATTTACCTCGTTGACTTTTTGAACTTGTCCTGAATTATAAGTAGTCAATATTCATAATTTTGTAGACTCCATGTTTCAACAGTCTTTATATTGATGGATTTATTTACTCATTCTTTCTCAAAAGAAATGTTGTTATGAAAATTATTGGATCAATAGGTATTTGGCACGTGTTTACTTATTTTTCTAATTTCAATTTTAATAGGCTTTTGATCTTGAAAACTCCACTGTTATGGCAACTTTTGATGTTATTGTTTATGTTTGGGTTACACATATATCCCGGAGTTCAGTGTACCTTTTAGTAAAGGCCTCCACTAACTTCTTCCATTGCTTTCTGTCATTTGCAATTCTTCTCCAATCTGGACATACTTACTGCGAGCCTTTTTTTTGGTGTTTAGAAATCATCCAAATGACAACCGCGGAGTGGGAGATAGTGTCAGACTCTTACTGACTAACAAAAACCCACTTCGTTCCTTCTTGATTTTCATTCCGGGGCCGCCGAACTTCCCTTTCGAAGCTAAACCTTGGCCCTAGAAGGCTTCGATCCAGCTGGGCCCCTGCTGTTGCTGACAACTTTCTTCGTCCTACAATCTCTTGCGTTGTCGACCTCTATCGTTAACCGCTTCTAGGGTACCATTCTTTCGGAACTTTGCTCTTGTTTGATTTTTCTAACTATAGGATATTTTTCTACTTATTTTTAAAATTGAATATCTTTTCAGAAATCTTTTATTCTTGTAAAGATTTTGAATTTATGGCAGTGTAAATGTGTTAGGTACATACTTAAAAAATCTTTGACAAAGTAAACGTAAAACTTGAAATAATCCAATTAACTCTATAATAGAGTTTGATATTCATGATGCTTTGTCTTTTCAGGATTCTGGGCCAACTCCGCTCCGACCCGTTACGACAACTAGAGCCTTCAGTGACTGACTCCTTTCAGTTTCCTGCGAGATGTCACCACCGCCCGTCTGGAGATAAGATATTACGTCAACATACCAGTATACAACCTCCTTACATAACAGATTTACTTATTTAAAAAAACATATTTACTTTTAACCCTTCAGATACCGTCAATTAGAGACACAATAGTAAAACAATAGATGCGCGGCCACCGGTGGTCGCTTGGGGATTCATGAATTAAATAAATATTTGTGATATTGTAAAATTAAAAAGTCAGTTTTTTTTCCTCGATAATAAGTACGGTAGGTTTAGTGAATAATGTATATGTAATACTTTGATGTATGTACCTTCCATCTGATATACGATACGGAGTAAATGTCCACCTACGTTGTCCTTTGTCAATTTCATTCATTAGCTTGTGCTAAAATCATGAATGGGTACAGTCAATGGCAAAATACCTACATACATGTGGTTTAGTTTTAATGTCAGCTAACGACTTCTTAATTCAACTTACTGTACCTATGATATCTTTGTATTATAGATTAGTTTGTACGTCGGATGAGGTCTCTCAACGGTGCATGTTACCCAGCTCAACATGCACTGTTTGTTGTCGTAATACCTTGTCTGTGGTGCACACAGCTGTCCCAACTCTATAGTATTTCCATAATAGTATTTTTCTACGCTTGTTAACTGTTGTTACTTAGAATGTTACATAACTTCAAACCACGGACATGTCTCCTTCATAGACATTTTTTTTAGAGTATATATTTGTGCCAAATATCAACTTAAGTAGATAGCGTTATAGAATTTTCTTTAACATTCACTATGCCATTACCTAATTGTTTTAAAATTAAACTTATTAATACGTTCGCTCTTAGTATCTACGTAATTTATATGTACAGAGTAGTTTAATGTACTTATATGTATTTTTACGTTACAAATTGATCTCTCATAGCATATAAATGGTAGGCAAAATGTAATAGTTCATACATTATAAATTGCGTTCAATAAAAACGTTAAATTATTAATTTGTGTTTCATTAAACAGACCGTGCCATGTGAATTCCTTTATAGTGTTAAACTAAGAAAATGTTTTCGATTGAAATTCCTTGAAAATTACTATTTTGGGAATAACGTAGCGAGTTTCAAAGATCCACTTTGATATAGTATCTGGGATGAAGGAATCCATAATTAAATACAGGTACAAAGAGGGAGAGAGTCTGCAGGTAGTGTGGAATTTCGCCTTCCTTAGTAATTATTATTAGGTAATTTGGTTCGAAGGTGCAACCAATTACGGAACTTTAGGAGAGCGTCCTAAATAAAAAGCTCAATCAAGTTTCGCGCCGCTGACACCGGCCGCGACCCTTTGACCGACATTAATTAGTTTTTTATTTCGCGCTAAAAATGGTTGTCAAGAGATAAAATTACAGTAAGTACCTTGGTTCACTTGTACTTAGACTAGGTTTTTAACAGGCCAGAAGCTGTTGTGTGTGTGTGTGTGTATTATGTAGAATAAGTCCTTATTTTACGTGGGAAATCACTAAAAACTTCTCTCACTGTGGGACTACTTGACCACATCATTCATCACTCACAGTTCCTTCAGTACTGGTGAGGGTCGCGGTAATCCGATGGATGCGAGACGCACAGGACCGGTCATTATGGCGACACTTGGGGGAGCCCTATGTCCATCAGTGGACGTCTTTAGGCTGAAATGATGCTGATGATAATCCTTCAGGTGCCTTTTTTGCGAGGGCTACAGTTAACACCTTCGAACAATCCGCAGCCCCGATAGGTGTCACCCCTAACTGGGTCCATCAATTTTACGCAAATCATAACGTGCTTGTTGTGAGTCGAACTTGTTCTTTATCGGACGGCCGGACTGCGAGCTACCCATGGCTTGCTGTCCGCAAGCTTGTGCCTACGATGTTGTCGCCTATGTGTCGCCCTGCTACTCCCGACGTCTGCTGCGTCTCCGACGTTCGCAAGTGAGTGTACAAATGTAAAAATTAATATTGTTTTAATGTTTAACAATATTAATTCGTAACACTTTGTTTCATCATCATCATCATCATAAGCCTTTTTTAATGTTCCCACAGCTGGGAATCAAGCCTCCTCTCTAGGAGAGGGAATGGACCGTAATCCATCAGGCGGGAACAGTGTGGGTTGGTGAATGTCAGATGTGGTCGAATTTTTGGTTCTAGGCCATGTCTGTTTCTTCACAATGTTTTCTTACCGTTTTGAGAGCAGTGGTAATGAAATAAATTACACAAAGTAATGCGTCTGGCAGGGTTTCAACCCACGACCTACAACTGGTAAGTCGGTACCACTTGGCCACCAGCCCACCACTGCTTACACTTTGTCTAAAGAGCAGAAATAGTTAATACTCTAAAGGAAATTCGCCTGCTACACTTGGCTTGCCCTCTAAAATGCATGGCGCATTAAATATTAACTTCATAGGTAATATTATGAGGGTAACGCGATAGATGGCTGGCTCGGCGAGAGCTCGGCACGAGAGCCCGGGGCCCCGTCTTCGTGCGATAATTAACGTGATTTCATTTAGACCGACGCCTCCAGAGCCACGTGATTTCATTACTCTTCAACACATTTTCGGTACCGTGAGACGAGAGGCGTTCGACTACGTCAGTGCTGGCAACGTCATGTATTATTTAAACGAGATTCCTAAGTGTTTAAGTTTGGAACGGTTATGTATTTTTTACACCACCTGCTCGATAATGTCGTCTTATATGTCATACAAACTTTACTTAAAGCAGGTCATTATTCTCTAGGGAAATAATGCAGTATGGCCGATCCCTAGGGAATAATGAGATTTCAATTTGGAACATCAAAAATCGTCAACATAGTGAATTAAAATGTACGCAAACTAGTAGGATATATAAAATCTTTGAATGTACGTGCATCGAACAAGTTGACTCGAAATTCAAACTGGCCACTAACAAAAAAAAAAGAAAATAGAATAAAACCTGCAGAAAATTGAAAGTAGAATCTTGGAGTAGGTAGTGAATTTTGTTTGTTTGATGAACTTGTAAATATAATACTTATACATATATCTCTAATACAAATATGATTTGATCGACCAAATTGTCTTTTAATTATCTTACAGATGGTGTAAAAAGTAGGCTATGCAACACGGGGATAAAGCTGTCTTTGTCGGCTTGAATTCCTCACTTCACTCAGGTTTTTTTATTAACTCCCTTGCAATGCTCAGGAGTTAATTATATTAATCCCTCACTCGCGTTCGGGATTAAAATCAGCAACCGTTTTTTTTCCTTCGGAATTCAACATGCCGCCCGCGACTTAAAGACACTGCTTTATCCCCTCCCCTAGTCACATAAACTACTATTAGCCGTTAAGTATAAGGACTACAGGTTATTTTTTTTTTTGTGGAGGAGATCAACATCATCAAATGACTGGCCAGTTGGTCTAGTGGTTAGTGGCTCTGACTGCTATGCCAAAAGTTGTGGAATCGATTTCTACCCACGACAAAAGTTTATAAGCACTATCATTTGTTCTGTATGTGGCTGAGTGTAATTTATCAATAATACTTACTATGGCAGTTGACAACATTGTGTGATAGTAAAACAAAACTATATGACTCCTTTACCTCTAGGGTGTGCAAGAGGTCATGTTAAACTTTTACTGACTAAAACCCACCTGTATCCTTCAGTTGCCCTTTATGTTTCAGGACCACGGTAACTTTATCAAAAATTCCCATCATCTCTTCGGCTTTACTAAGCGCCTACGGTTTTGCTGGCATCTCTTTGAGGCACGAGTGGAACACTACGCGCCCTCGACTACTAGGGCTCGGTCCACTGACGATTTGATATCTAACTTAAAACAGTATTAAAATACTATCCAACTTAAAATATAATTAAATAAACTATATGCTAGCTATGTAATTACTTAAGTATTCATTTGTTTCTTTGTATTTTTTTTCTGTTATGGCGCCTCATACATGCATGCGAAATTACAAAATATTCTCTTTACATAAGATACAACATTAATGATAATCTACCTCATTTTCGGTTTCGGAATGACTCTTAAGAGAGTCCTTCTCCACTCGCTTATCGTAAACATCGAAAATGGTTTCAAAGCTTGTAACTTCATTTAATGCAATCCAACGCAATGTTTGACGAAAAGGCAACGCAAAAAAAGAGAGATAACGCCTGGAAACTCTGTTAGTATTCGGTAATTCCGAGATTTACTCGAAAATTTCACAAAACTTGCTCCAGTAAATAGCAGTTTTTTTTAAACCCTTAAAAGTTTTTAGAAAAAGTTGTCATCATTTAGAATCTTCAGAGAATTACTTTTTTAATTTTTAGGCAAATTATGAAGTGTCAAAGTTCATACAAAATAGGACATTTTCAGAGGTTTTTACTGGATTAGTTTTACACAAATTTAGAAATTGGTTTCTTTAGAAACCTAGATAATATCCTCAAGATACTGTGTTTCCAAAATATCTAATGAAAAGTGTGTAATAACGTCATAATCAGTTATGAGCGGTTGTATGAAAAACAGTGAAAATGTGAGTCGTGATGCACCACCTTAATAAACTAGTGCGCCTAACCATCAGAGATTGCATCACTGCTTGCCATCAAGTGGGATCGCAGTCAAGCACTAGTTTATAACAATAAAAAAAAATCTTTACATAGATTTTTTAGCTATTAAATATATTTACACATAGGACAGGTAACGGTTCTTCAGTTACGTTGTTTTTGTAAACTTATTTCAGGTTACGTTGGGGGGGCTGACATGCTCTTTGAGATTAAAGTTAAAAAAAAAGAAAAAAAAAGTACGAACAACTAACTGAAGTTTGTGACTGTGACTGAAGTTTCCATACAGATCCATGTGTGACCAAACCTCATTCTTACTTAACCTAAGTCTATCTATCTCCTGCTTCTGATGAAACCTCGCCAAAAGACATCTCACAGCACACACACTAACTTCATGCGGACTGCGTCGTTGCGAAATGGTTCCTTTTCCCTGTTGAGGCACGGAACACTGAAACCCAAAATGTGCCCATACAACATTATTTCTAGTACCTTCAGAATCAGTAACTGAATCGATTCCAATCATTTTGCCACCATGTTATATATTTTCCCAAAAATATTTAAACAAAGGTCACTACCGATATTAAGTACAATACAGATCACGGCAGGTCATAGTGTAGCGCACAGGTGGGTGCGGGAGCAAAACCACCCCTCAGTCCCCCGGGTGGCCCGGTGACAACCAGGTACCTACCATAACTGACTTTTAAGTTTGTTATTTTTCATAGATAACAGTTTTGAAATTTTGTATACTTATATAGATTATTTACTACTTTTGATTATTTAATACTAGACATGTGTTTCAGGTTTCGCATACTAAAAATAAGGGCTAACTGGGAAATAATTTATTCGCCAAATCAGAAGATCTTAATAGCAGATTTTGCGGTTGTAGTGAAACAAGCCATTAGTAACGTATCGAATTTTACCGCCGTCCTATTTCAAGGAATGGCCTTCTAATTAATCGAAGTGATGAAAGAGACAGGACGGACACTTGGGACACTTCTAACAAGACAGTGTTCAAAAGTGTTGACTTCAGCGAAGATTATTACAACAATCTGGCAAATATTTAGCGAAGTTAAAAACTGCTAAATCCTTTGATAAGAAAAAGGGTCGGGCTCCTTTATAATTATAGGCAGCTACAGTTTGCTTAAGAAAGGGTAGAATAAAGAATCCTCAACTTTCAACAATCTTAATAACTGTTTTAAGGTAAGGTTAACAAATACTATAGTCTTCTATATCTTTTTTATATTTAATTCTTCTATAAGTGTGTTTGTCACCTAACTCTACCTCCTAAGCGGCTCGATCGATTTGGATGAATTTTTGTATATTTGATAGGAATGGTGCGAAAATACAATTCGAGCTGGTTGATGCACTTACTACACACAATACACTTACTCGAAAACTTTCTGTTATCGCAATACTGATAGGTTTAACATGCCATGTTTATCACTCTGTTTTTTTTTAATATATCAGAACAAAGGCTTTTTTCATTCTTATTTCGTCACGGTCATCCGTGTTTTTTTTTTAAAGCATAGATATTTTTAATGTTTTAATATTTAATGAAAATTTAAATTGTGTTTATGAACAGGATATCATGAGTAAAAAAGATTATTTACACAATAATTTGTTATAAACAAATAAACAATTATCCGTGTTCTAAATTCAAATATATTTGAATTTCTTTTTTTAAATATGTAGGATGCATAGCGGTTTGATTCCTTTGCCACTACTTCAACCTGCAAAGATGAAGCGCGGGAAAAATGACTATTAAATATTATTTTTTATTTGTGTTGTTTGTGAAAAAAAATTGAATTTAAGACTTGAAGAGAATTCTTTAGATGGTACCCCCGCTGCCAGATATTGTGATAAAGTTAAATAAATACTTGTGATAGCTGCTGCCATCTAAATCAAAACTGAAATATGTGGCAACTATGGAAAATTTTCATCAGTACAAAATGAAAAAAATGCGTCGTAATTTTCAGAAAAAGTATTTCTTCTTAATTGTATTGAATAACGTCGTTTGATACACGTGGAGATTTTGCAGCATGTGACAATAAAAATCTTTCCCCACTTGTGTATCAAAATGTACAATTCTAATGTATCAGTTTATGGGCAGGACAACGTGACTGTAGGACCACTAGTAAGTAGGTATTTTAAAGGTAACCATTACTGACAGACTAATCCATCAATATACAGCTCAAACCACGGAACAGCTTAAACTGTAATTTGGTAAATATATAGTTATTATGACTTAGGCATGCCCTACAAAAGGATTACACAAAATGGGGTCCACAGTTTGTAAAGAAAAGCGTACTTTGACGTGGGTGAAGCCACTGGCAGAAGCTAGTCACACTCAATATTATACAAACGAAAGTTTGTGAAAACTTGGTACATGGGACACCATGGCCTGGAATAGCATATAGGTACCTATGATCATTTTTATCCTGGGAATATACGTACATATATTCCCTTCGGGTAGTTTTCCACTATAACACGGACCAAGCCACTGACTGGTAGCTATTATAGTGTAACCCAACCCCCCTTCCTCGGAAAATTTAGTTATTTTCCGAAGAAGGTGGGTGGTACTTAGGTACCTTTGTCATTCGACAATATCGCTCATTTGGTGCAACAATGGCGTAATTACAATTTTAGAAATTTTACAGGAGATGCAGTCAAAGATGGTATGGCATTTTAGCGAAACTTATTACGATTCTAATCGTTGGTCAGTGGGTCGTCTTATTGAATAAAATCAACGTAAATGATGTTTCTCCCGATGTAAATAGTCTTTCCGCACAATTTGACATTATAAAACTTGTTTTGAAAAAAGTGTAATTACGCCGTTGCTGCACCAAATGTAGAACAAATGTTCTTTTCAGTAGTTTTTATTTTATTACATTTTAGAATGAAAACCACTCACCGCACTTCGTATTTTCACAATATAGAGTTTAGTAGTAACCTGCAAACAAAGATTTTATAATATCCTACCGATAACCTATAACATCATCAATGGTTCATGATAACCTTGTAGGAATTCTCAAATGTCTTTACAAAAACCACCGGCCGATTTTCTGACTGACTTAGTTACGTCTTGACAGTTCAATTACTTATTGAGAAAGGTCTGGACTGATAATTTATATTCATAATTAATTTAATAATGATAACTATGTACTACACATTTTAAGTGTTTGTTATAACATCGCTTTGGACGCGTCTGTAAAGATGTTATAATATCATTTTGTAAATAAATAAATACATTCAAAACTGCCTGTAAATAATTTATTCAAAAGTAGCTTATGCTTGCGGCTTCGCCCGCGTACATAAAATATAGCCTAAGCCACTCAGGAATAAAGCAGCTTTCTATTGGTGAAAAAAAATTAGCCAGATATTACCTCCTACAAACAAAAAAAAAAACTTTACCTCATTATAATATAAAAAAATATATTATGTATTAGTATAGATAAATAAGTGCTTTAGTTGATTTATCTATAAACATACAGTGTAATGGTTTACAGGGAGCCGTTTAGTCTTCCTATTTAGAAAGTTATCTCTTTCGCAATTATTATGGTTTTGAGTCTGGGGCAACCATACATCAATAACTAGATATAGATATAGTAGCAGACGTTTCATCGTCTCACTTATATAGGTAGCTGAAATACATGACATTCAAATGGACCTATACTTATATCTACTTATTAACGTATGAAGAGCAAATTCCGCTAACTAATTACCTATATTACAAGTACCTACCTACACGCTGCGTATAATCATAATTAAGCTATTAGGTTTGATTATCTTCTCAAACGGCTCTTAATATTTGAACTACTTAAGTTCCACAGTTTAAATTACTAAGTTGTAGATACACACACACTAATTGACACACTTAAATAATCATCTAAATATACAAGGTGTAAGGGACAGATCTCCACAAACATTAAGGACTTGCTCAGTAGACGAAACTGAACAACTTTCCATAAGATTCTTTTCGGAAACAAGAAAAAATATGGCGCGGGAAAGTATGAAGTTGAAATTAAAACCATATACTTAGGTCTGTGGTCCCTTCAAGCTGTAAAAAAAATCAAACTTCTAAGTTAACGAATAAAAAAGATACGATCGTTTATGTCGCAAAAAAACGTATATTTTGATACTCTTAAAGTACGAAATTCATAGGGTACTTTCCCAGTATGTCTTTTTCACATCCGGAAATAAAAACTTGTGGGAGAGGGTTTCAGTTTCTTCTAATAAGAAAGCCCATAAAATTTGCACTGCTACGCACTTCGCTAGAATATAAGTCAATGGAAATAATGCACATCCTAGCACCCTAGTACCTAATAATAATAATAATAATATGCTTTATTTTTCTCACTACAATATAGTAATTAATAAATATTTCAATAAGTATACAAAAAACACAAACAATAAACCAGTTACAATTATATATTGTAGGAGACTGGTGCCTAAGCTAGGCTCTAGGCCTGTGATCAGAACACCAGGTTCCCACCCTTTAACTATTACATGACTTAAGTAGATTTTGTACTAAACGCGCTGATAATGTAGTAAGATACTCGACCACTTTATATGAAGACAGTAAATAGTTTTAATTTAAGTAAAAAGGTAAAAAGGTAGTGTTAGTACAGAATATGCGTAGTGTAGTGTAGGTGTATGTTTTTTTTTTTTTTTTTTTTTTAATATTTTTTTTTTTTTTAATATTCCACAACTATCACACAACGCTGTCTAGTCCCAAGCTAAGCAGAGCTTGTGTTATGGGTACTAGACAACTGATAAACATACTTATATATTTCTAAATACATACATATATAGATAAATTACACCCAGACACAGAACAAATGATCATGCTCATCACATAAACATTTGTCTTGGGTGGGAATCGAACCCACGACCTTTGGCTTAGCAGTCAGGGCCACTAACCACTAGACCAACAGGCCAGTCGAGTGTGATGGCTTGCGTGTGCATGTACGTGCGTTTGAGTGGATCTAGTTTTAGTTTTAGTTACCTAAATATGATTAGACAATACTATTAAGCATATGTTCGGTGTCGTCATAGTTTATCTTTAATAATGTTTTATTTAAATAGCTTTTGGTAGTGTTTCCTAAAGAAATTAGTTGTCCTAATTGTAGGCAAATAATATGGAAAAGGACGCATTTCATTGGAGCACATCAATGCAGATGTATAAAGTTTACGTGCGCACACCCTAATAACTAGCGTTGATAATATAATCGGATAAGGTTTACCTATTTTAAAAATTGACAGGTAATTTTTGATCCTAAAACATTTTATTATTTTAAATTTTTCATTAGCCGATTCTATGCAAACTACTTTCAAAATGTGCGTTTAGTAAGATACAATTTGTATTTTATTTGATTTACTAAAGAGAAGTACGAGTATTTAATAATTTCACAAAAACTGTGAGAGTGGTTTTCCTTAAAAAATACACTTCTGGACACATCTATTGGCCCACCTTAGAGTTTAGGTTTCGATGGCCCCTACCGAAATATGATTGCTAGATTGAACAAAAACTGTTGATGCAGTTTTAAACCTGATACATTTTACCATCTTTTTCGATCGTATTGTTTTAAATTTGAATTCAGAATACCATACGACATGGAGCTACGCCTAACAAGTCGGATATGCGCCTTGTTAAAGGCAATTGATTTTTGAATAAAAAACATGTTTTATCAAATAAAGGTTTAATTTAATAACGCGTGTTGCCTCCATGGGCATCTACCACAGCTCTCATACGATTAGGCATAGAATTTATCAACCGCTCTATGAAATTTTGAGGGATCATCTCCCATTCCTTTTCTATGGCAGTTTTCAACTCCTGCACCGTCTGAGCAACAGGCTGACGAGCCCTAACACGTCTTTTTAGCTCGTCCCACATGTGCTCAATGGGGTTCATGTTTAGGCTTCTGGCTGGCCAGTCCATAACTGTAATGTTCACATCCCGAAGATATTCCCTGACGATGCCGGCCGCATGGGCTCTTGCATAATCATGCATAAAAAGGAAATTTGGGCCCACATAGTCCGCGTATGGTATCACGTGAGGTTCTAAGCACTCACGAATGTACCTTTCAGCATTTAATGTTGGCAGCCGTGGTCCTGTAACAACCTCAAGTTGAGTTTTGCCGCTCGCGGTTATACCGTCCCAGACAGTCCATGAGCCACCGCCATAAGCAACCCTCTCTTCAAAGCAGCATTGTGCGAAACGCTCTCCCTTACGTCGGTAGATCTTCTTCCTTCCATCATTGCCATGTAACACAATTTTAGACTCATCAGAAAAGAGTACACGGCTCCAATCTTGCTGTGTCCAATTTAAATGACTGCGTGCGAAATGAAGGCGCGCTGTTCGGTGGGCTCGCGTTAGTTTGGGTCCATTAGCTGGCTTGTGTGGTACCATATCGCGTTCTTTTAACCTTCTCCGAACAGTTCGAGCGCTCACAGATACTCCGTGGAAGTCGCGAAGTTGGTTTTGTATCTCAATGGAGGTAAGGTGACGATTTCTCAAGCTGGTCGTCAGGATGAATCGATCCTGCCTTTCAGTTGTGACCCGAGATCGTGGCCTTCCTTGGCGACGAACAAAGCCGCCAGTCTCTAGGTACCTCCGATAAACATTTCGGACCGCAGATCGACTTAAATTAAATTGAGCACTCACGTTTCTTTGGCTGTGTCCGGCCTGAATAAGTGCCACAGCTTGGGCGGCGACTTCAGGTGAAGTATCCATAGATTATTGATAGAACCTCACCTTAATGTTAAGAATAAGTAATGTTTGTTGCTAAACCAAAGATATCAATCACTTTTTCAAGAATTAAATCCAAGTAAACCAATAAAACCAAGTTTTCGTAGTATTCGATTGTTTGATATCAACAAACAGGCTCCAAATTGTCTTTTGTTTCTTTAAATTCTGTGTTCGAAATTCAAAAAAAGACTATTGAATGAAATTGTGAATGTGCCAGGTTCAAAACTGCATAAAAACTTTTTGCTCGACCTAATATAAAATTTTAGCTAGGGCCAAACGAAACTGAAAATACAAGGTGGGCCAATAGATGTGTCCAGAAGTGTATTACCTTTTAACTGTTCTCGAGCACAATATGCGAACTCATTAGCTCTCTATTGTCCCTCGTACCAAAGAAACTAAATACTTCTAAAAATAATATGTGTAGGAGAACTCTTGATTATACCTTCTATTTTCCGGGCACACTGGTTTGATATAACTCGACGATGCATACTATCCTCTGCTATATTAAAACTAAAACAAACATCAGAAAAAAGGCTAGGTTCTCTTGAATTTTAATATAAAACTTCTTTAGACTCGGGTCAGTCAGCAAGCTATTTGCTGAAGCAAATAGCTTGCTGACTGACTTTTTTTAAGTAATTAAATGAGAATAGACCACGGAGGTCGGATATCTATTGAGTGAACCAATTGACGGCGCAATGGTTGGCCAATTGGCTGTAACGCTTTGGGTCGCGGGTTCGATTTCCGCATGGAACAGATATTTGTACACCCTACAGAGAAGTGCTGTCATTCTAAGTGTTGCGTGTATTTATGTGTACATGTTTGTGAGCACACTCACGATACAGGAGTTAATCCTAAACTGGGGCAACATTTAAAAATATATATATATATATGCCTTACCTAAATGTTTCGATAACATACCTTTACATATCTCTTTAGTAAAACTTTGCATTTCAGTGCAGGTAAATTCTCATTCCCATACAATTTTGAAAATAAAGGGTTATGCGAAGATAGCAAAACGATATGAATAATGGTAATTGGTCCCTTGTTTTTAATTTGTTTCTCCAATGCTCGGTTCCTGAAATCCAATACGTTGACCCAACAATTTGAAGTAGGTAGATATTCTACGGAATATGCGACTGGTCCGTTGAATAAATAGTTGTGACTGTAGAACCTCATTCATCATCTGTACCTCTTTACATGGTCTAGAACTGGCACAAGATAAATAAAATAAAAAAACACAAGAATTCGATTTTTTAAATAAGACTAATGTCCAACTTTACTAATGTCGTGGTTTTAGGCGGGATTTTTTCGAGTGAGTTTCAGTTTGTTTTGATATTATTCGCAAATTGATTGAGGGGATATTGAAATGATAAACTGGTGTAGTTTTGTATCACAAGTCTACACCAGTCAAAATCAAATCAAAGTCAAAGCCATTCATTTGCGTTAAATGCGGTAGTAATTTAAAATTTATTTGTTTAAAGACACATTTTGCCATGAGTTGGCATGCAAATATTCAAATATGTGGTGCTCATAGTAAGCAAAACTACAAAAATCTATAAGTCTATAATAATGTGACATTTATGAAGGTCAAATAGTAGGGGTTCAAACTGGCAACGTAATGGATCTTTTAAGGTTTATAGCAATAAAAAGGTTTAGAACAGATTCGAATTGAATATGATAGATGGATCTCAACAAGAAAAATTATGAATATAATTTTATATAGAAAAACGTTCTAAAGGCTTATAACAATATAATAAGTTAAATTAAATAAAAGCCTTTCTTTCGCGTCTCCACACGCGACAATATTTAACTGAACAAGAAGGAATATGTGGAATCATTGACATAGGCGCTCTCGGTAAAATGGAGCTGAGAAAACTGTAGACAATATTGACCACCTGAGCAAAGGTTGCCGGAAAGGTTGACTTTAATATTTGCTGCCAAATACTGCAAAAATATTATATTATGTTAGATCCACCTTCTAATGGAGTGATTCAAAATTATTAAAATCCAAATATGCCTAAATAATCTAAACTTGACGCAAGTTAAATGCTCGAGTAATTTTATATACTTGATTGTTATGCCCAACATTGTTTTTGATTGGAATAAACCGTACAAAATCAACTCGTTCAAACAATTCATTATTATCTTCCAATCTGGAGAATACCTAATTTAATTTGATTTCACGACATTCGACTTATTGAAGTTTTTGCGGGTGTTTCCGGTAAATAGAACATTAACACATACGTCTAGTTGGTAATTGTGTTGTGGTAGACAAAACGAATCATTCTAGAAGAAAAAATGTTTTTTCTTAAAGTCGTTGTCTCACAGTAGAAATAACTCCATGACACAAGAATTATTGCAGTAAGACTAGTGAGAGAAATGAATAAAGAAATAAGTAATATGTTCCACGACTTTCACACAATGACATGTAATCCCAAACTAAGCAGAACTTGTGCATGACTATACACAGAACAAAAATGATCTTGTTCATCACACAAACATTTATCTTGGGTGGGAACCAAACTCAACAGTAAAATAGATCGTTTGTATCGAAACTAATAAGTTTCTATATAGCAATGATATTTTTTGTGGTAGTAGTTAGCACGAACTCAAAGAAGTGTACAAGAAATTGTCTAGACTGCTCTGTATTCAAAGCCGTCATGTGAACGTTTTTTAAATTTCTCAGATAACATATATACCATTTCACACTCAAATCACGCCCGTTCAAATACTTATTGACGAATGAATGCCTGTATTGATATTTTGTACACATTGGTAACCATGCATTATTCAGTGCTTTAAATTCAAGTCCGATCAAGTTCAAGTTCGGGCAATATTTTGTACGAAATAAAACTAGAAGGAAAAGAATGGCCTTTTAGTTTTTAACCGACTTCTAAAAAAGGAGGTGGTTCTCAATTCTGATGTTTGTATTTTTTTTTCTTTTTTTTTCATTTTTATGTTTGTTAGCGCATAACTTTGTCGCTTGCCAACCGATTTGAAAACTACTTTTTTGTTGGAAAGGTTGCCTAGTCACGTTGAGATCTGATGATGGAATCATGGTGAAATCGAGAGAACTCCTCAAATTTAATTAAATTTTTTAGTGAAGTAGATTATTTTTTTTTTATATATAAAATGGTCTTTATTATAGGATGGTTATGAATTGCCAAATCAGTGATGTGTCGAATTAGGGAAAGACAACGCAATAGTCATTGGTGTCGATTTAGCATTGTCATCTGACATGCATGCAAAATTTAAGCTCAATCGGTAACCGGGAAGTGGGTCAAATTTAATTTGCAAGATTTGATGACAGACGAAAATCGGGACAGGTGAAACTAAATAAAAGCTTGTAATAAAAACTCTTCAGTAACCATAACTAACATTCAATGGAAAAGAAACATAAATAATGTCAAAGTCGTGTCAAACAGAAAGTAAACAAATCATAACAATAATATTAATGCTTAGCTTGGGACTAGACGGCGT
The DNA here is from genome assembly GCA_949319445.1 of Mythimna lalbum. Taxonomy (NCBI): domain Eukaryota; kingdom Metazoa; phylum Arthropoda; class Insecta; order Lepidoptera; family Noctuidae; genus Mythimna; species Mythimna lalbum. Next base: position 12,584,896 of record OX439346.1, on the reverse strand, counting down.
TGTGTGATAGTTGTGGTTTTTTTTTTTATATATTAGTTATCTGGAGTGTGAGTATAAAAATAACACCATAAGCTACAAGCTGAGAGCAGAGGCAAAATCCTCTAAACATCCAAGTCAAGGTTTTTTTTTTTTTTTTTTTTTTTCTCTCGACGGGGAAAATCATCATTGACGAAACCCGCTCTTGGGTGGAGCGGGAGACAGTGTCAGAGTCTTACTGACTAAAAACCCCGCGCCGTTCCTTCTAGCCTTCATACCGGGGCTCTAGTTTCCTTTCGGATAACCCCGACCCCGGTAGGCTTCGACCCAGATGGGCCCCTCCTGTTGCTGACAACTCCTTGAGGCGCGCGGGAACAGTGCGCGCCGTCGACGCCTTGGCTCGGCCCGGACAGTTACCGGACGATCGGACAGCGAGCTACCCATGGCTCGCCGTCCGCGAGCCCGCGTCTACGGTGGCTGGAAATCGGGATCGGAATCCTGGCGGCGGCGGCGGGGGCGCCGTTGCCTGATGCGGTCTGCCTCCTCCTTTGCTAGCATTACTGCTTCGCAGAAGGAGGCGACCGCCTGCCACTCCTCCTCGCTCCGGACCATGGCCTGAACCAAGGCCCGGCGCGAGAGGTCTCCGCCGCCGATCGCCCCCACGAGGACACGGCGTTGCTCCGCCCAAGCAGGGCACACCTCAACTGTGTGCTCCACCGTGTCCTCCGGGCGTTCCGCACAGTGGCGGCACCCGGGCGTCTCTTCCGCTCGAATCCGATGCAGGAACCTCCCGAACTTGCCATGTCCGGTGAGGACCTGCGTCATGCGGAAGGTAAGGACGCCGTGAGGTCTTTCCAGCCACGCCTCAAAGAGGGGACTTACCGCCATAATTGTGGCGTGCCCAGCACTGGGTTGCGATAGTCGCTGACGCCATTTCACCGTGAGATCCCGCCGGAGCTCTGTCCGCCATACCTCGACCTGTCGCGGTAGTGGACTTTCACCCCGGCGTTGCATCTCCACGCGCTTATCGTGCATGTGTGCAAGGACTGTTGCCTCCAGATCCCACGGTGGTAGGCCAGCCAGAAGGCTCGCCGCTTCGCGGGAGATCGTGCGGTAACCCCGCACCATCCGTATTGCCATGACCCTCTGGCAGGCGTTCAGTATGGACGCCGGTCGCTTTGCCAGCGACGGTGCCCACACCGGCGCCCCGTAGAGGGCCATGGACCGAACGATCCCCGCGTAGAGCCTCCGGCAGGAGGCGTCTGGACCCCCAAGGTTGGGCAGGAGCCGCTTGAGAGCAGCCCCGGCCCGGTTGAGTTTGGGAGCCAAACGTCGGAAGTGTTCTCCGAAATTCCATCGGCTGTCGAGAACGAGTCCCAGGTACTTCATCGTCGACCCGACGCCGATGCGAACTCCTCCTACCGTAAGTTGGGAGTCTGATGGCGGCGCATTCCGAGGGCCGTGGAAAAACATGGCCTCGGATTTGTGCAGCGCCACCTCGAGTCCCAACTTCTGGATCCTACCAACGACTATCGCAACCCCGCGTGTCGCTAAAGCGACCGCCGCCTGGTGCGACTCTCCCTGCGCTAGAACCAGCGTGTCGTCTGCGTAGCAGACCACGCTGACCCCGTCAGGGAGGTCGCCGCGCAGCACGTAGTCGTAGCCGATGTTCCACAAAGGTGGGCCTAGAACCGACCCCTGCGGAACACCGCACGACATCTCTCGACGTTTCCAGTCTCCCTGGTGACCGGGGTAGATAATGGACCTGTCCGACAGGTAAGCCTCGACCACTCGACAGAGGTATTCGGGCACCCGGTGGTACCGGAGTGCCCTCCGGATCGTACTCCAGGGCAGGGAGTTGAACGCGTTGGCAATGTCCAAGGACACTGCCACGACGCTCCTGCCCCGGGACACCGCAACCCCTGTCGTGAGGGCTCGCACGCGCATGATGGCGTCCACCGTAGAGCGCGCCCTGCGAAAGCCGAACTGTCCGTCCGACAAGTCCGGCCCCACCCGTGTTAGCCGCGCGACGAGGCGGTTTGCAATGACTCTTTCAAAGAGCTTGCCCACCTCGTCGAGCAGCACAATGGGCCGGTATGCGGACGGAGAGTCCGCAGGGCGCCCTGGCTTCGCGATGAGGACCAGTTTCCCCGTCTTCCAGCGAAGTGGAAACTGGCCCCTCTCCATACATGCGCTGAAGAGCCCCCTTAGTCGAGGCCCGAGAGCCTCCATGGCCAGGACCCAGGCTTTCCCTGGCAAGCCGTCGGGTCCTGGGGCGGTGTTCTTGGCACTCAGCCTTCGCACCGCCACTCTCACCTCTACCTCGGTCACCTCTGGAGCGTTGTCGTCGTCGTCGCTGTCGTGGTCCGCGTCAGACACTGCTGGCGGGGGCGGAGCCATGGGCGGGGGGGAGTGCTCCCCTCGCGCAGGGAACAGAGTGGTTACCACACCCTCCACGAGTTGGGGCCGGAGACTCTGAGTCAGCGGTGGAGCCCAGGGGCGTAGCTTGTCCCGTACCAATTTGTACGGGCGCCCCCACGGATCCGCGTTCAGAGACCCCAGATCCAAGTCAAGGTGAGGCCGTGCCAAGGACTGCGTGGCATCAGGGCACCGAGGTGATCGAATTGCCCTTCTAAACGAAGCCCTGGCACGGTTGACGAATATTCGGTACTCGTGTGAAGAATATGATACAGAAATATCAACACAAAGGAAGAGAACAAAGGCTATTGAAAAATAAATTGAAATGGCAAGAAAAACTTGCTACCGAAAGCGATAAACCAAAACGCCAACGACTTAGCAAAAGAAGTGATCAGAATAATAGCCAATCACACACTTACAGTTGAAACTTGATAAGGCTAAGCTACGCATGCAACAGTTAAGAGCAGCTAAATTACAAGAGGAATACGACGCATGAATTGCAAAAAGTCGTAAACACATAACAGAATTGCGAGCAGCTGAATCAGTTGAACAACGATGGGTTTCATGAAGCAGTTTACGAGAATACCTACTCTCGTAAACTGCCTGAACTGACTCTCAAGTTAGAGCAGACGAGACTCCTGAGCACCGAGAGGTTCGTTTGAGCACTTTCAAATACTCAAATGAACCTCTAAAAAAGCAGAAAAGATGAAAATAGAAACTTTTAATAAAATCGTAAATATATTCTGTGATTAAATGTTCGAGATTTGTATTAAAAGGTGGTTTGTATCCAAGCCAAGTCACAAATTACAAAATAAATTTAAATAATGCTTCAGGCTCAGCCAAAGTTTACTGGAATAATTTAGATCCAGATGAACTCATATGACATATGGATTGACAGGCAACGCTAATATTACTACAGAATATAATTTTCAACAATCTTTCCAAGATACATCTCCAATCGATACATCACGCCAAATTGAAACGAAATGGTTATTTGTTTAACAATCTATCAATGTTCGAGTGCCATAGAGTAAAAACAACAAATCTGCTTGCTGTAAAACAAGTCGAAGACCAAGAAGGTAAAGTCGAAGATCTTTATATGAAAAACCTTAGAGGCTCAGCGGCATATTGGCGTACTGCATTAAACGAACTGTTGGCACAAATCTTACTTTTTAACTTTTAGTTGTAATGACAAAAACTGGTTGGATATACGAAAATCTCTTTTTATTGTCGATGGGCGAACAATGGATAATCTGCAAGATTTGGATTTGATATCTGCACAGCGATTAATTGAACGGTATCCTGTTATTGTAAGCAGACATTTCATGTATCGTTTCAATGCCCTTATGTTCTTTATGTTACACAATAATCAAGTTTTAAATGGATGTATAAAAGACTATTAGGGGAGAATTTAATTCCAGAATCGCGGGAGCCCCCATGTTGACATGGTAGTTTCGGTGGAAGGTCATCTTTTGATACCGAAAAAGGGCTGCATCAGCTTATTCAAGTATGTAGCTGTGTGCTCTCACCTGAGACATCTGAATTGCATGATTTGGTAAAAAAAAAAAAAATAATTACACAAACATGTACATACCTGCTACAAAAAAAGTTCTGAAACACCAACATGTAAGTTTAGTTTCCTGAGCAAAGAATGTGCTGAAACTCGTCAAGTGTCTCTACATCAGATGAATTTATACTTAATAGAGGCAGAATCTGTATTATGAAGCAAGGGTCAGAAGATGGATGGGTTAATAACAATAACCCAACTCTAATAAAAGTCTGGAATGCCAATATGGATATTCAGCCATGCAGAAGAAATGAAGCGATAGAATTTTACATAGCCAAATATATTTCTAAATCTGAGCCTATTCAGCTTGATGGTAGTGTAATTCAAGCAATAAGCGAGATACAACGTGAAGAAACAGACATATCGCGCAAATCGTTCAAAGTATGTGTGAGAATATTAAAGAAAAGGATTTGCAATGCTATTTGATTTTTGAAAAACCAGACCAAGAACCTGGAGAATGTGTAGATATATATGAATCAAAAAGACAAATCAAACAGCGACTAATTACACTTATTGACAATAGTAAAATGGTAATCAGGAACGTACCTGCCGTCATACGTGTATGGCTCACGTACATTGCGGCTACGAGTGATCCAGAAAACTATAACTGTTTCTTACTTTTTCAGTATGTTCCGTACAGAAATGAGATCGAATTGATTGTTGACTATGATACAGCAGGAGAAGCTTTCCTAGCAAGAGAATCTGATCTCCGTGCAGCTATCGCACGTTTCGTCAAGAAGCTCAACAGGAAAATTCTGGAAAAGAGTTGGAGATGCCAGAACAAAACATTACCGATGACGAATTCCTTAACGCTTGAAGAGCAATGAATGTTGGAAGAAAGGACGCATTTTTGTTCATAACAAGGAGTATTTCAAAACAGCTAAATAATCAAAGCAATGAACATCTAAGGTTATTCATAACGCAAAGCGTAGCTGGGACTGCAAAGACTGTCCTCTTAAACTTAGTGAAAAATCAAGTAAATCAGTGTTACAGCAAGCAAGTTGTTAAAGTTTGTTGCAGGGCGGCGCGCAAGGCAGCGCGCTTAGTGAGAGAATCCACATTACGTTCCACATTAAAATTGCCTCTACAAAAATGTGGTAGAATAATGCAAAAGCCTATTCTTATTGGTAAATACTTGCGTTTGATGCGGCAACAGTGGCAACACATCGATTTTTTATTTATCGATGAAATCTCTATAGTCCCTTATGAGATGCTTTGTATAGTGGATTCCCGAATCAAACAACTCAACAACAATTAATTACTTTTAGGTGGCATAAATATTTGTGTATAGTTCAATTACCACCTGTGCGAGGAAATCAAGTGTTTGATCAACCCTCTAGATTGATGATCCCGGCAACACACATATGGCATTTTCTCGTTGATCGAATTGACAGAAAATGTGAGACAATAAGGTAGCACAACTTTTAAGGATCTGCTGAATGCATTACGTATCGGTGAACTTCAATCAGAACATTTTGCTACTTTAATGAATCAGTTAAATAAAAAACTAACTGGTGAATTTGTGATTGAAAAGGCTCTGCGAATTTATCTCACTAACCAACAAGTCCATATTCACAACAAAACGGTTCTCGAACATTTTGGGCTAGTGGGGTAACTATTAACAAAATAATAGCACAGGATAGTCTAGTAAATTGTACTCGAAAAAATTACAATGTAGAGTTATAATATTATACTATCAGGAGGAGTTAGAAGTATTCGTTGGGGCCAAGCTGATGTTGCGTTACAATATAGATGCGTCCAAAGATCTGGTAAATGGTGCCATAGGACATATTACAAAAACCATATAGTTCTGCTTCCGGAGAGCACAAATGTATAAAACTGACATACCATCCGTCCGTATAGACCTTGGTAAAGATGGTATTCATCTCATTTTACCCAAGACTGTGCAATTTCCAGCAAAATAAAGTCGCGGTAATGCAGAACGAAGAATGTTGCCAATTATATTATGTTGCACAGTACACAAAATGCATGGTAGTACAGTCGATCATGCCGTTATATACTTGGGCTCGAAGTTTTTTGCAGCTGGTCAAGTTTAGTAGGGTTTTTACCCATTAGAAGATTTACCTGTGTAGATAAACAAGTCAATTAAATAATATAATCTGATTAAAGATTATGAACTAAATTAATACGAGTACATACTTCAATCTCGCGAAAAGCTTTTATATCATATAAATTGCGTAATGAAGTAAGTTAATAGTAAAAGTTTTAAAGGAAAAGTTTGTTTTATTCTTTTTAGAGCATTTAATTAAAAGCTTGTTTTTAAATTAGTTTTTTTATTTTTTTATTTATTAATATTAGTGTGATAGCTATTATTATAATGTTTTAGTTTAAGTATCAGTAAGTAAATCATAATCTGGAAAAGTCGATGAGGTGAAGCTTGCGAAAGACCTAGCGATGTCTGGTAGTGGACGTCTCGCAGCTGAAATAATAACGATATTAAGGAACAAGCGTAAACAGGTAAATAACCTACCTGTGCAAGTGAGGATGTTATTGAGAAAAAATATTTTATACAAATAATTTAGGCGAGTTACAATCTCATCGATCACACAATAGAACTCATAGGTTGCTAGGAGATTAGATAGAGAGAGACATTATTAAACAGTGTGTAACTTAGGAACGGCGATAAAAGTTCTTAATTTTAACTTATTATGTTCTGTATTTGTTACCGGAGTGTAACATCTCGATGTAATCTGAATAGATAATTTCAAATATCTTATTCAAATTCGGTAATTTGGGATGTATTGGAGTCTTAAGGAAAATTAAAAGTTTACAATTTTACGTGATATTTCATGAACTGTGTTTGTATTGAATAGATATACTTCCAGTATTGCGTGTTTCCATTTGACAGACATGGAAGGATATGAGAGGTAAGTATTTATATAAAAGCATATAATAATCATAATCAGCCTTATGATGTTCGCCTTGTTGAGACTCATGTCTCTTCTTTAGGCTCTCCTAAAGAGAAGACCTGAGTCACTCTGGATTGGGCCAAAATCCAACACGCAGGCAGGCCCAGTGCGGGTTAGTAGATGTCACATGTTGTCTTAAAATTATTGGTTCTAGGTTCCAGTTTTCCCACGACGTTTTCCATCGTCGTTTTGAAAGCAGTTGTATTTATAACCTCATTTCAATTAGGTACGCGTTTATTATCTACGTATAGATACAGAATTGATCGCATTGGCGTATCTATGCTTATTTTTAAAGGGGGCTTTGATAGAGATAAAAAAATCAGATATCAGGACCAGACTGATTTTTGGGAGAAGTCGTTAGTATTTTGGAATCCATCATAGAATTTCAAATCGGTATCTAGCTCAACATCTTGGGGCGGGAGCTAGACCATACTGGGGTGGCCCCGGCCCACTCAGTCCATCCCTATATACGCCTATAGTTGGTTCGTATATTAAACTTCGAGCCTAAAGTTTGCTTGGCTCCAAGAACCTACACGTGTAGGATAATAACTCCCGGTTATTATAATAAAACTCTTGTTTACAAACGTAATAGTTTCCAACCAATTTAACTCTATAGATACTTACTTACCTATTTAAAACCTTAACAATAGGTTCCTGTTGCTCTAACAATCTTTCCACAATTCAAAACCGAATTTAAATGATAAAAGTATTCAGACGGATTTTCATTTGCGAATAAAAGCAATAAATCTTTTAAACCAGCATTTAGCCCTCCGCTAACTTTACGTGCGCGCTCAGTGAACGAAACTGAGCGGTTGTTTTATTGTTTAGTGTTCCACAAGAATTTTTTTTTTTTTTAAATAAACAAAATTATAAACTTGATTAGACAATTTGTATGGCAAAGCCGATATTTTTCGTTTCCTGAAAAAAAAAAATTGTGGAAGGTCTTTCAGTTTCGTCTACTGAGCAAGCCCTTAAAGTTTGCGGAGAGCTGTCCCTTACACATTGTATAAGAAAAATGCAAGAGCAAGCTCGTAACTTTCAGCACCTCGCCCCGGATATAAGAAAGAGATACCAAGCTCTGTGATAGGATGATTGGTATATTTTTTTAAATGTTTTATTGAAAATCAGGTGTGCCATCGGGCGTCCTAGGACCTAGCCCGAATCGGCGACCACACATAGTGTCTGTCTAGTAGGGCCGATGACCGCTATAGCTACGGGAAATATTTGAAAGTGGTTTGAGACTTGGTGTCTAAGACTCCCTCCACCCTAGAGCGGGAAAAGTCATTGTATGATTTCCCTTCAAAAAAAGAGGGTGCTAGTGCAACCCTTGTTCTGGGCTTGAAATCCCGGCGGCTATATCTGTTACTACTAATGATTATCTATTTCTATTCTACTCGGCGACAGTGGCTCGACGAAGCTCATTACAATGTCCTGGCAGGTTCCTTGCTCCCCATTGTTAACGAGGACGGACCACAGACAGTATTGTGGCGGATATTGCTCTTGCCTCTTCATTAAAACCCTCCGTCGATGGATTGGACGATGGGTATTCAATTTCAAGTTATTAAAAGAAAGAAATAAGTAAATTCGTTTGAGAGAATTTTCTAGTTTTTCACGGAACAAAATGTAAGGTATTATAGGTAGGTGGTGGTGGTGGTGGTGATAGGTGGTAGGTAGTAGTATAGGTATTAGTGTCAACGTAGGGTATTTTAAGTATTCAGTACTTAAATGATTGAAACTTTTAGTTGGATTAACCCTTGGACCTACAAGCCTGTGCTTTATTCCAGTTACATCTTCACCAATAATATAAAGATGAAAAGTTGGTTTGCGTCTACTAATATCAAGATTTACTCTGAATACGAATTGAAAAATAAATTGAAAAATTTTCTTTTAGTGTTGGATAACCCTTTTATCGAGGAAATTTTAAGGCTATATAGCTTACATTACATAAGATCAATAGAAGGTAGGATCAGAGCATTAACTAGCAAAGACACGGGTGAAACTGCGAGGGACAGCTAGTGTTGTATAAATGTGAACTAAGTACTAGCTTTTATTCGTAGCTTTAGGCACTCGAGAATAAAGCAGTTTTCTACTGGTGGAAAAAAATTTGCAATCGGACAAATACTTTCTGAGATAACCTCCTACAAACAAAAAACAAACTTTACCTCTTTATAATATTTAGATAATATTAGGAACAGAGAAGAGAGAGTGATTTGTGAGGTATTTTTGTATGTAATGAATAAACTAAAAAACTACTAGCTACACGAATTAAAAAAAAATCTTTCACTTATAGAATTATATTTTATTACTGACTGACTGGTATTCTGTACGTTCACGTGGCTTACCTAATAAAATCGTATTAAAAAAGGAGTAAAGATGTTAAAATTAGAATCTACAAACAGAGGACGGGACGGTCGGGCAGTGTTCAAGTACGAATATACTCGTATGTACCCGAAAAAGCATATTTGTATGAATTTTCAGATACCTAGTAGGAATTTAACAAAAGCCCTAAAAGGTTATCTTTGATTTTCGTTGTAACCACTTGGTCCTAAATATACAAGCCACACTGGCTCGGCCACACATCCCTTGCGTCAAGGATTTAACGGATAAAATGAATATATTATGTCATACCGTTGGTACTTACGTCTAGGTGAAGGGGTTTGGCCACGTGAGCTAGTAGGCTAAAATAAGTACGTACCTACTTAGCTTCGTATTGGTTTACCTATGATGGCTTGATCTTGGCGTGGTCAACGAAAAATCTGTAAGTTTATTTCATACATCCTACCTATCTCTTTTGATTGGTGGGATATCATTTGAGTTCTAAGGTCTCATTTACCTATCATCACAGGTCTTATGGTCTAAGGTCTGGTCTATAGGTATTTAAGAATATATATTCCCGTGATGGGGCTGTAAACATTTTCGATAAAATAAAAGCAAAATAAACTGAAACATGTTTTATTTTCTAATTACAAAAAATCTAAAAGCCGAGAGATTTCTGAAAGTATGATCCTTCCTCCTCCGGATTGAGTGAGAAGGAAAGTCAGACTTTTACTTACTAAAACTCACCTGTGTTTCTTCGGTTGCCCTTTGCGTTTTACAGTAACCCTTTTGAATAAGCTCGCAGCCGTGGTAGACTACTTTGCAAGAACTGGGAGAAGCTAGTTTGATTATTTCTGTCAGAAAAAATAGACATTGACTGCTGAAAACTTGCATTATCTACACTAATATTATGGCTTAAAAGGCACAGTTTTTTTTTTTGTAGAAGGTAATCTCTGGAAGTACTGGTTCGATTGCTAAAATTTTTTTACCGATAGAAAGCTGTATTATTCCTGAGACATAGGCAAATTTATACGGGCGAAAACAAGTGTTTCGATAAATTTTAACCCTTCAGATACCGTCAATTAGAAACACAATAGTAAGACAATAGATGCGCGGCCACCGGTGGTCGCTTGAGGATTCATGAATTAAATAAATCTCAAACTCAATTTATACATAAAGACTTTTAGCATTAAATAAGCACAATCATTAGATACTTACGTAGGTACATAATCATCGTAAAAAATAGGTATGTATCATTATGGTTATGTGCATTTCATTGTCATATACCTAAATAGTGTAAAAATAGTGTAGACTAAGGGGGTTTTTAATATCTTGCGGATTTCACCACGCAGTGTGCGGGGCAAACCCGCTTGTTTGCCCCGCAAGCAGATTTACAAATGCAAAAAAAGTCTAAAGTCGTAAAGTAGTAAAGTGCGTATTCCACGCATTACAATAGATACTTGTATGCAATGGACATGGGCAGGGGCTACGCGTGCGGAACAATACCGCATGCGTAATCAAAATCGCACGATATTAAAAACACCCTAACATGTGACTCTACTCTACCCCACCTGCTAAACTAATGTCGTATCTGTCTGATATAAAAATGTGAGAGAAAGTCGTGAAAGTGACACTATTTATAACTCAAGAACGGCTGAACCGATTTGGCAAAAAATTGGTCAGAAAGTTTTTTTTTAGACAAATAATTTTTCACATTATTGCGTTACATTATGACACACAAAAAAATAAAACTAATCAACGACCATGTAAAAATAGCAATGGGTCCCAAACTAGACGCAGTCTGTATCTTGGTGACCCAAACATTCCACCAAGTTTTTTACAATGTGGCTTGCTATCGCTACGTGGTAATTTAAAAAAGCAAAGACAATAAAACACATAAAATAAAAACAGCCCAGTAAGGATAATAATACGTAGAAGAAGTAAAACTTAAGTTTATACAAGGTGTAACGTTAAATGCGTAAAACCTGAAATTAATTTGATCAGAATAACGAGCAGAATCAATTAAACCACTTTTTAAAAAAATCAAAAAAATCTTCATTAAAAACTTCGACCTGTCTATTTATGAATAGGTCGAGCCATCACGTGCGCAAACCCGCTGAAATAGGTAAAGAAACACAAATAGTTGTAATCCAGTCCATTTTTCTCATACACGGGATAATAAAAGTTCATATTTCAAATTTTCAATGCAGATATGAATTTTAAACAAACTAAAACTGCTTATAAAACCTTTAATTTTTTTTTTTATGTTCCTTTTTCTCGCGTAATTAGGTCAATCGAATTAAAAATCATTTGGGGTGCCTGAGGTTTTTCGTAATTAACGTTACACGTTGTATAGTTATTATTAAAAATACTTATTGAAGGTGAGTAGGTGTGTGTTTTATCACTTTTATCTGTGTGTAAGTAGGTATTAGCTGGGACAACGAAGTAAGCTTTCGGTATTCTCATAAGTCCGGCCCAACAACCATTAAGAGGTAGCTTAGGACCAGGAGGCGGACATAGGATTTATATACGGAAATCGGTTTTGGAAATCTTTAATCGGGAGAATTCATTGGATGATTTATCTTGAACTGAAAAAAAAAATGTATTTTTTTTCAGTTCGATAAATCATCCACATCTACACTTTTATAATGTTTGTTTTTTGTTTTTAAGTTTTTTTGTTTGTTTGTAGGAGGTAGGAGTCTCCGAAAGTATTGGTACCAATGTTGAAATTATTTCACCGATAGAAAGCTACTTTATTTTATTCCTGAGTGACATAGGCTTTTTATGTACGTGGGTGAAGCCGCGGGCGAAAGCTAATAATATATAGTAATGTCGTGTTCTGCAGCAGGATTAGCGGAATGGACGCCCTTCTCTTCGCGCTGTCATTTGAGGTGGTTTTACTGCAAATGAGGATTTTAGGTAAGTACCTATCCTGTCAAAATTCGAACTATTTTTTTTTTGTTCTTGAATATGTTATGAATACTGTATTGTTGATAACTATCGCACACAAATGTATTAATATTAACAGAAAAAATATTTCTACCTGTAGGTAGAAACGATTTTTGAAACCATCCATCCGATTTTATTTAATGCGAGGAAGGTTTTAACCCTTCAGATACCGTCAATTAGAGACACAATAGTAAGACAATAGATGCGCGGCCACCGGGTGTCGCTTGGGGATTCATGAATTAAACTATTAATTGTCAGAATGGCCTAATGATTAAGGCACCCGCCTCTCATGCCTGAGGTTGCAGATTTGAAACCGGGAACACTGGTTCTTGCAGTGTGAATTTTCAATTCATTATTTATTAAAATAATCTATTTTACACATAAAGAAACACAAGAAAAAAAAACATATTTCTAAATCATACAATGGTTCCTCGCTTTTCGTGATCTCTCTTACTCCGTGCTTAGGGCTTATGGGCACCAAAAAAAGCCACTTCAAGCTTTTTTTTGTGACAGCGCATTTTTGTGGCGGCTTTTTTTTTGAGTCCTGTGTACGGTGACAGTTACTGACAACCTGGATCACATTTTTCTAAGTTTATCTAGGATATTACTGACATTACGAGTTGTCCTCGGGAAGCACGTTGCAGTCGCGGTTGTCATTCATAGATCTTTGACAGTTAAGTTTTTACGGGTAGTCAGACGCTAGAAAGTCTGACCATCAGTCTATTCAAGGAGTATCGTGCTTTTTTTTCAAATCATCCAGATGACATCCTCCACCCTTGGGCGGAACGGCAGTTAGTGTCAGACTTTTACCGACTAAAAATTCCCCCTTACCTTCATTGCACACTTTGTTTCGTTAATAATTGCTTTGACTTAATTGCTTGAATATTATTTATCACGTAAATGACACTGAATAAAAAAATATTTATATATCTACACAAATGCATTTACGAAAAGTCAGAAACAAAAACTTTTGATGGGCGGAAAATGCCTCATATTAAACCTCCTCCATTCCTATTTTCCCAAGAATTAAACAGAATGTTTAATTAAATTCCTTTTTTAGTACACTAACTAAGGAAATACATTTTTCGGTATAATAAATAAAGCAACTGAAAAAAATTGAAAAGGTAAATAATGCGAAATAACTGTGAAAACTTTGAACCACTCGTGTGTCTAGACTCGCAACGCCATCTAACCTGTTACAGGTGGCAGTGTGGAGCTGAGGCTAGCTGATTGGCGGCCTACCAACAAAATCGAGAAGCTACAGTATGAGAAGCTAGCCAAGGACCGGTGAGTTGTGCCCCGGTGCGGGGAGATGGCGTTACTGTAATGTGAGCAAAGAGAATATATCCGCATACTGATAAGTATTATGATTATCCATTTATTTATTTTTATATCCTTATAATTTAGATTATTAAATATTCCTTTAAAAAAAAACATATAAAAAGAACATTTAAACATAAAAAAAATAGTTGTCCGCCGGTGTCGGAAGTCCAAGCTACCGATGGTCACGAATTCACGTCCTACGCTCCGGGATGCGGGGCAGTGTGATAATCGCCTATAAAGGGCTCCAGAGACAGAAACCTCCCCACAATGCGAGCCGTATTGAGGAGTACCTGCCTTCTGCATCAAGCCCCTGATCCAATCGGGCAACGACACACTTATTATTATTATTATTATTTAGTAAGAGTAGGTACACTAGCTGCTATTAAGTAATGCGTGTGTTTCATATAGTTGCCATAACTTCTGGGAACCAATACGGGACGTTTTCTCTTCCGATACCCAAAACTCATAATCATACGGCCGACAAGGGGCTTTTTAACTACACCCTACCTACCTACATAGGCAGAGGAAACAAACTAATGTGTTTTCTACCAGATACCCTCCGATCTCAATCTTATCAAAAGTGTAAAATAAATTAAACAAAATATTCTAAATTGTTGGATAATAATTTTTAATTAAAATGTCGTATGTTGACAATTTTTAACTTAAATTAACATAAAATTACTCAGGTTTGTCGAAATACGGGACAAATACGGTACACATGTAGTAAATACGGGACGTGATGGTCAAATACGGTGACAGTCCCGTATAGACGGTATATTGTTATTTCAGTCAATGAATCCTACGAGTTAAAATTTTTTTGACAATTTATCAAGTTTTACTGCTGAAAGTCTAAACTATTCAGTGGGTACTTAATAGTTGCTCATTTCGAAATTTTTATTAAATTTACTACTTTAGTTAGCTTATCATCAGGTGGGATCGAATTAATTCATGAATCCCCAAGCGACCACCGGTGGCCGCGCATCTAGGTATTGTCTTACTATTGTGTCTCTAATTGACGGTATCTGAAGGGTTAAAAAATAAAGGCAAGTGCGAGTCGAACTCGCGCACTGAGGGCACATGAGTAGATAAACCATATGAGGGCTCCCTAAAAACATACCTATATAAATAAATAGTTCGATTCCCGAATCTCGAAGATATCTCCCAATTATTGACACCGCTTCACCGAACCAAGAGTTCCATATTCACAGTAAAAATTACTAGCCTTTTTTTTTTTTTTGTCGACGGGGAAAATCATCTTTGACAAAACCCGCTCTTGGGTGGAGCGGGAGATAGTGTCAGACTCTTACTGACTAAAAACCCCGCGCCGTTCCTTCTAGCCTTCATACCGGGGCACGAGCTCCCTTTCGGACAACCCTGTCCCCAGTAGGCTTCGACCCAGCTGGGCCCCTCCTGCTGCTGACAACTCCTTGAGGCGCGCGGGAACAGTGCGCGCCGTCGACGTCTTGGACTCGGTCCATTACCGGACGATCGGACAGCGAGCTACCCATGGCTCGCCGTCCGCGAGCCCGCGTCTACGGTGGCCGGAAATTGGGATCGGAATCCCGGCGACGGCGGCGAGGACGCCGTTGCCTGATGCGGTCGGCCTCCTCCTTTGCAAGCATTACTGCTTCGCAGAAGGAGGCGACCGCCTGCCATTCCCCCTCACTTCGGACCATGGCCTCGACCAGGGCCCGGCGTGAGAGGTCTCCGCCGCCGATCGCAAAATTACTAGCCTTTTGGTGACTCATTCATTTTTTCTGTCATTGATATTAAAAAAAACCGAAGACTGCACTACGGAATACATTTCTTACATACGCCGTTAGATTTTCTTTTCAAATTCGTCAGTACCTACCCACTGAAATGCAAGAGCTGAAAAAATTAAAATCGGTCTTGTCTTCCTTACTGTACTTGCCACAGATATCGGTACTTGCCATGTTGTAAGATAATAAACTTTTTTACAATAAAGCAGGCATTTCATCATCATCAGCATATCAGCCGAAAGACGTTCACTGTTGGAAATAGGCCTCCCCCAAGCGTCGCCAAAATGACCGGTCCTGTGCGTAACGCGTCAATCGGATTCCTGCGACCCTGACCAGGTCATCGTTCCACCTTGTGGGAGTTCTTCCAAGACTGCGTCTTCCAGTACGCAGTCGCCACTCCAGAAGCTTTCGTTTAGGCATTTAATTGGGACAAAATTGAATGATTCAATTACAAGCTTTTTTGGTTGTTGACGTTGTTGTGTGAGGCCCGTGAAAGAGCGAGTACCGGGCGATGACCTGCGCCCCCCGACCTATGACCCCTAGGGGTTAAGAGCAGGTCATCGCCCGGTTGGCAGGTTCTCTCCCTACTATTATACTATTTCAAATATTTCAGAAACCTGGTGAACGACATCATCCGAAGAACTCTTATAGAGGTCGTAGAAACCGGGAAATGGGAGTCGGTGAAGAATGTTGTGGAGCTGCTCAAGCAGTCAGAATGTGATGTTGAGTCGCTACGGCTTAGGAATGAGCAACTGAGAGCGTAAGTATACCCTTGAAAAATCTTTTCTTTCTTTTCTATTCTTTAAGCAGTGATGCAATCGTTGATGGTGAATCCTACTAAGGTGGGTGTACCATGGAAGGCCACTCTAACAAATAAACAGATTATTCATTTATTTACTGGATAAATGAAACTAACAAATATTTAAGTAATACTTTGATTTATAACGTAACATATAAAATAAACCACTTTTTTTAAATTGCAGAATTAATGAATATTTATTGAACTCTTCCAAATGACCTTTTTTTTTTCTTCGAGCAAAAATGCACTCCGTTCCCTCTAGCCTGGCCCCAGTAGGCTTCGACCCAGCTGGGCCCCTCTGCTGAGAACTCCTTGAGGCGCGCAGGAACAGTGCGCGCCGTCACAAGTCATTGGACTTGTCAAGCACAAGTCATTGGACTTGTGCTCGGTCCGGACAGTTACCGGATGGTCGGACAGGGAGCTACCCTTGGTTCGCCGTCCGCGCGCCCGCGTTTCCAAATGACCTTACTAAAAACAAGGCTCATTTAATACTAAAATTTAATAAATAGTGATTAAAACTACACTAAAAAGAAGTGGTTTATATATGTTACGTAATAAAACAAAGTACGAGTATTACATAAATAGCTTCATTTATCCAGTAGATTTTTCTTATTCCTAGTTTATTTGCCTTGAAGACATCTGAATATTAATCGGACGGGAAGACATTCGATTGTGCCTCAATCATTTCATATGTCTTAACTTGATAATCACACACGGTAACCAAACTTTTCCAGTTCTCGCCAAACCCTGGAAGCGGAACTGGACGCAAAAAGAAATCAATGGGCGATGGAGCTAAACAACGCAGATCAGAAAGTAGCTGTTCTCAGAGACAAAATGAGTGTGCGTACATGCTTATTTCTATGAAAGTGATAATTGCGAGTCGTCATAAACATGCTGATGCAGCTACTTCTCAGTAACGTGCTGTTTGAGATGCAACAATTATGAGATCACCGAGGCGTTACCGAGACCGTGGAAAGGTGGTTCTTGGAATATTTGTGAGAAAGAGTCACAATGGCTAGACATAGTACGAGCGACTACGGACTTTGCCTCGCCAAGGACCCTGTTCTTTATACCCAAGTAGGTACTTACCTTGTATCAGAAGAACCAATCAATAAATCGTTATTCAACTCTATTTTATTATGAAAAATTATATTTCTAATCGTCTTCTATAAGGCTTCATAAGCAACAAATTAAGTTCATCTTGCTAAAGACGTGGGCGTGGGCTGTGGTAAAAAATTCTACTTCACTGAAATTTAATTAGAACGACGCTCTAAGAGTTGATTATTCCTCGGGGTCCTTGTTAATGTAGATAGGACGTAGGAGTAACTTAAGAGTAGTTTTATCTACTTACCTTCCTAACTGAGTGGATAAGGTCTTTTAAGTTACTAATAAGGACTATATTAAGCCCAGTTTAAAAATAAAATCTGATACATTATTGATCGATCTTGAAAAGACGAAAATCTTTGGGAAAAGGGTAGAAACCCATAGATTTATAAGCATCTATGTAGAAACTTCATCATCATCATCATTTCAGCCGACAGACGTCCACTGTTGGACATAGGCCTGCCCTAAGTGTCGCCACAATGATCGATCCTGCGCGAAAAAACGCGCATGTGCGCGTGTAGAAACTTAATGGTAGTGATTTTTTCCGTACAACAGCGAAATATAAAAATAGAAAAGTTTTTGGTGGGTAAAAATCATCCAAAATCATCCCCGCCTTTGGGAGGAGCGGGAGATAGTGTCAGACTCTTACTGACTAAAGAATCGTAAAAACACACCTGTTTCTTCTTGCCTTTCGTACCGCGGCCGAACTTCCCTTTAGAAAAACCCTGGCCCCAGTAGGCTTCGGCCCGGCTAGGCTGGGCCCCTGCTGTTGCTGACGACTCCTTGAGGCGAGCGGGAACAGTGCGCAGCGTCGACGACCTGGGCGCGGTCCGGACGGTTACCGTATGATCGGACAGCGAGCTACCCATTGCTCGCCGTTCGCAAGCCCGCGATTTTAGGGCACCACGACACGGACAGGTTAAAAGATTAAGACGGGAGCGGAGTGGAGTTCCCTTACCCTTAGTTATTTTTTTTATAACCACCCAGAAATAAGAGTCTCGTGGAGCGGGACTCTCGCGCGTTTAAGGAGAACTGGTTTGGCCTAGGCGAATCGAAAAAATCGGGTTTGGTCGGTAACATAGGTATATACCAGTAAAGGTAGCCATATGTGCTAGGGTATATCTGTTCAGTTGCGTTATGCAGGTAAACCGGAGCGTGTATGTTGCACAACTGTGCAGATTTCCATACAAGCTTACCTGACAGGTATAACTGTGCAGGCAAACCTGTCAGGCGCACCATGGCGTATATGGCTATCTTTACCAAAATAAGTAGATAAGTCAGTTCATGTGCACTTCTTTGCAGGACGACCTTCATAACGCAAATACGCGTCTATGTTACGCAGAAAAATGGCTGTTCGCGCGCTTCGAGTCCCTGGAGCTTAAGCTGGATGTGCCAAGGGCGCCCCTCCCACGCAGTGACCATGAACAACGCGTCCATGACGAGTTGCTCAAAGCTTTTGAGTTACAGATCAAGGTAAAGTTAAATACTTGAAGTTTTTCATCCACAACTAAGAAGTCGAGAAGAGGGGGAAATCTTTATGACAGTTTTATTTGAGGTGGGTAATAATCTAATGGGAAAGTCCTCGCTCTAGGGTGGAGCAAGAAAGCGGGGCAGACTTTTGCTAACTAAAACTCACCCGTGTCCTTCAATCAGAACCATGGTAATATTAGGAATTCCCCGTGGCCCTAAAGGGCATCGGCCCTATTGGCCTATATGGTTTTGCTGACATATCTTCGAGGTGCGAGTGGAACACAACACGCCGTAGACGTTTCGGGTTCGGTACTCTTAATTCATGAATCCCCAAGCGACACCCGGTGGCCGCGCATCTATTGTCTTACTATTGTGTCTCTAATTGACGGTATCTGAAGGGTTAATCGGATGACGAGCTAACAATAGCTCCGCAAGCCCGCGACTACCGTGGCGGGGGATCGCTCTGGGAGAAAATCTGGATGTCTGGATATTTTTTAATCGATGACACTACCTTACTGTTAACTTCTTATAATTTCGTTAAAGGAACTCGAGAAAACTTTGGAATACTGGCGCCAGCGTTATGACACTGACATTGCGGAAATAAGTGCGAGAAGCCAGAGAAGACTGGAGCAGTTGATCTGTGCTAGCCGTAAGAGACAGGAATTGCAACAGCTGGTATGGTTTTTACGAAATTCTAAGAGATTATTGCCGAAATACCTATAATGTCACTAGTAACTACTTTATTAAGTCGATCCATAAGTTCTTAACCAAGTTTCATCATCATCATTTCAGTCGATATACGTCCACTGTTGGACATAGACCTCCCCCAAGTGTCTGCACAATTAACGATCATGTGCGTCTCGCAGTCCCAAGTTCCACACAATATGGCAATATTATAATAACAATTTAATCCTCATTAAAGTAACAGATGTTTTTCTGGCTACGCAGAAAGTCTTATTATTTGTATAAGTAAGCTCTGATTGGTTTCAGTACGACCTGCATGCAGGAGAAATGCGTGGCTGGTTAACCTTTAAACGGGAACGTGCAGCCCGTCTAGCAAGAGAAGAAAAAATACGGCTCTCCGCTATGCGCATACAGTCGTGGTGGCGCGGCGTCATGGTGCGTCGGGCTCTAGGACAGTTCAAATTTTTGAGACACTCTAAGGGGAAAGGAAAGAAGAAATAAAAGCAGTAGAAATAGAAGACCTTCTTCATAAATAAAATCAATCAAAGAAAAAGAACTTTCTTTTAATTGACTTCAACCTCGTTTTAATCCCTCGAGCGCAGATTTTAATTTATGAATCCCCAAGCGACCACCGGTGGCCGCGCATCTATTGTCTTACTATTGTGTCTCTAATTGACGGTATCTGAAGGGTTAAATAAAATAAGGTCATTCATAGGGCCTGTGGTGTACAGTATGCACGTGACGTATAATGCGTGGATTGGCCGCTAGGTGGTGGGGTACTCGGCCCTCAGTCAGTTGTGAGATAGCCACCGAGTGAGTCGGACGTGTCAACCCCTAGCTCCGGACACCGTTATAGATATAAAGTGTAGAGTGTTTTCTTGAACACCACAGGACCTAATTTTTTAATAATACCAGCTGACCCGTCAAAATAGATTTATTACTTCCTACAAATAAAATTACAAACTTTACCTACCTCTTTATAAAAATAGTGTAGATAACCATGTGAATTCCATAATGATTAGTTTGAACACTAATAAAATTAGCAAGTAAATGGTTAGTGAATTTTATAAACAAAGTCGGTACCAATATGCACCATTTGAGGCCTCCCCCCTCCTCATGCACGACCCGCCGTATGGTTTACCAACTTATAAAGTGATGTAGAGCAAATGCCGACACGTCGAGATCCGAAAAGTGTCATTCAGCGTAGCATCTTGTGGCCTTACATACCCAAGATGTACGATGAGCTAAGCTAACGTACGAAACTTATTCACATTAAAAATCACCAATCCGTGGAACGGAACGCGTACCGGCCGTTGAGTTTGACGTCTCCAAACGTCAAGCAAGTTGTCAGTAGCGCGCTGCTGTCATAGCTGTCAATTGCCAGTCGCATGTGTTAGCTCGTGGAGTTCGGTTATGTTTGTGATTTTGTTGAATGGAAAGTTAAGTTACCGATGTAGATTATAATATAAATCTAATTAATTTATTAAAAACATAATTATACGAACAGTTGATAAAGTGTGGTGTGATATATTGAATCGAACTGTGATAAATACTGTATACTGAGACTTTGCGGTATTTTCAATTCTTGGAAAGTTGGGACTGTCATCCAGCAAATTCGGTGAGTAATGCTGTATATTTTTTTGTTTGTAAAAGCTTTAGATTACAAGTCTTGTATGAAATGTTAAAGATATATGATCGTGTTTAGAAAAATATGTTTGTTTTAAATTAGCGAGATGGCAAAACCAGGCTTGCCAATTCGCCGACGCGGTTTCGGTAATTTCGCTTAGATTCGTACAATAATATACTTTCACTTGCTATGATTGAGCATGGCTAGTACGACTACTTCACGGTACTTTTATTACTTTCTTTGATTTTGCACTTTCCTGTTACTCTAAAACAGTTTTAAATATTTTTAATAGCTTTTTAACAAAAATGTTTTACTTTCTTTTAAATTTCTTTGTTAGTGCTCTCATTTTTGCTCCCAGCTTTCATTGTTTTATTTAAATCTTCTGTCTGATCGCAATATTATGGCACTGTTAGTATAACTTTTAATCAACATTCTACACTGAGGATTTCCCCTTGTCTGCACTTCCAAGAAACTTATGTTGCAGTGCTATTCTGATTAATTTCCTTTGTAACTGTATTTGTTTCTCTGTACTATAGGTAATATGTATGTCTTAGCCTTTGTTTTTATATTGAATGATTCATTTCATAATAATTTCCACATGTTAAACATACCTGTCAATAGGACAGGTATAAACATGCAGAAAATATTATGCAACATTATTTTTAATCTCAATAATGAGTATTATGATAAAAAGGATGTTATACTTGAACAACAATTGAATTTTTAATAAGGTACCTACCTACAAACTCGAGAAATTTTGTATGACTCAATCATAACGGTAATGAATGAATGTTTCATCAAAAAATCAAAACAAAATAAGTAGGTTATGGTAAAACTCAGAAACCATAAGTAGATACTAGTACTGTGACTAGATGCAATAAATATATTATACACAGCATTAGGTAAGCATCAACAAGGAATCATGAACAAAAAAATAGATAAGTTTCTAATCTTAGCGGTGTGGAAAAACTGAAATCATTAATGAAAAGAATTAATATTGTATAATGCAGATAAAATACCAAGCAACTTGAATACAAATGTTGAGGTAAACTCATGAATGGCCGAGCAAGATTTAAGCACATTTAGATTCCATGCATACTGCAGCCTTGGCCAGAAACATACTATGACATTAATGGCAATTCCAGTATTTACCTTATAATTATAATAATTAAGTACCTACTTCAATGCATAAAAAATACATTTCCCAGAAAGGGACAATAATTCAGTACATTTTAATAAAACAGTTAAACTTGAATGCTGTAGTTATTGAAAAAAAAAGGCAGCAATTAAAGATCAAGTGGCCAGTGTTTTTGCATGTACAAATGTCACTGACAGAGGTGGTATATGCAGGCGCGGCGGCGGCGCACGAAGGAGGTTCCGCGCGGTAATTAGTGCGTTAATCGTACTAACCGGGTACACAGTTGATGCAAGTGCGTTTCCGAGAAGCCGATCAGCGGCGCTGGCGGGAGGAGCGGCAAATTGCCGACAGATATGTGTGCCGCCTGTCGGTAATTGCAAAAATCACTCGCCTCGCCTCGGAGCTTGTGGTCCTTGTATTACAAGTACGAGTCGTGTGTGCGACTACTGCACAGCACATACCTGTTGTACCTACCTATAGCTTACCTGTAGCGTGATCTCGAATGCTGCCGACTCCAATATTGGGTTGAATTGAGCACGTAACCTTAGCAACATGTTTCGTTTATCGCAATATTATCGTTTCCATGTTATTGCCGATCCCATTCTCAGTAAACTTGATAGGTTTTGAAGTCGTAGAAACGTGCGATATAGCGGCATATTCTACCTTTAAATATTACATGTTTATTGTGTACCTATAAATAGTGGTTCGAATGCTTCTATTTTGCGATTTATTTATACATTTCTATAATATTGTGTGTAAATATAGGTGTGTACCTATTTTCGGGAATTCTTGCCGCAGTGCTTAGGTAAATAGGTACTCTTAAGTCTATTTTATGATGCCCACTTACTGCAAAAAAACATCCTGAAAACCTTTGTGTTACACAGACACTGGTTTAGGGATAGGCGGAGCAGTGCCCCCGGGCCTCTAAGCTCGGGGTGCCCTCAAAACCTCATTAGAAATCTCTTATTGATCTACCGGAAATTCTCCCACCATTAAAATCTAAATAGGTCAATCCAAAACTTTAATCGTGACAACTCCTTTTAGTCAATAGTCCGATATTTCTTCTCGCTCCACCTAGAGTGGGAGAGGCTATATGATGTTTTCTCATTTAAAAAAAAGGCCCCAGTTATTTTTTTGCACCAGGGTTGCTGGTCACCTAGCTACGCCACTGTGCACAGAATAGGTACCTACCGACAAGGCTCGGATACCGGTTAAATTTTCAAACCGTTATTATGTACTAGACGCAAAACCTTTTACATTAGGTTTCGTTCGCATATACCGGTTTTTTTAAACCGGTATTTGGAAGAGTATTTATATAAAGGTTTTTTCGGATTAAACGGTTTAGAGCACTAAAAACCGGTTAATACGGACGCACAATAAAGAAACGACCCGCGCAGTTCAGATTTTATTCAGCGCGGCATCCATACAAATTGCAACGCGTTTACCGACTTGCCGTTCGCCGAATAAACCGGTTAATTTAGGTTAAAATAAAGTTCTTAAAACGTTCACGTTCTTCAGAAAAGTTCGGAGGAAAACCGAAATAAACCGGTGCTAACCGGTATTTTTTAAACCGGTTCCGAGCCTTGCCTACCGAACTTATAATCTTCATAGGTATGACATGACATCTAGCTACGCCACTGTGCATATAATAGGTACTACCTACCGAACTCTTCATAGGTAGGTACCTAAATGTCGATTTATCTGTGGTCTGGAGTCAATATCGCTCGACCCAATTACAGCGCTGCATATAAACTAAATAATTCATTGTTTTCTAGAAATAATCTGGTCATTTGAATTTGCATACAAGCTATGTGAAGCGAACATTAATCCGTTTGTGACGCAGAGTAGTTACAGATTAACTAGGAAAACTGTTTGTTAGGCATTTTCGAATACCGTAATTAGAGACAGTAGAAATACCATGAGAGAGCAAACGCCGTTCGCTTGGGGTTATTTATTAATTAAGTAGGTACGTAATGGGTGAGCCATAGAAATAACTTGCTTATACATATGGGGTGAGCCAATTCCCTTCCTATCGTTCATTGAATAAAAAAACATACCTACACAATGCCATATTATACCTAATTTTATAAATATAATATTTAATATCATTATCTACTTAATTTATTATGAAATACCACGTCAGTCCAATCACGCTGATTTTGGAAAACAGTTTATTAGTTTCACAAAGGGTGAACCATAATAAACTACCTACTTAACATATTTAAACAATGTCATACCAACTGTCATTTTTTTTAATTAATTATATTATAATGTGTAATATGTACTATCATTGATTAAATATGAAATCGGTTCAAGCCGTTTTCGAAGACTTTTTCATCAATTTAAGGGATGCCTGTCTATCGGCTGAAAATGAAATGATGATGATAATGAAGGGGATACTAATGCCTGTCTCAGCAATTACTTGATTGTCAGGTGTTGCAACGTTACAAGAGTGCTAGTATAGACGCGTCTCTAAACCAATTTAAAGATCCGTAATTTTACTGAAAAAATAAACAGAGTGCCGTTTTTGTGCTGAACAATTGAACAGTCGCTTTGAGCGGTAGTTTTAGAATCCTTCGATTCGTATCGTAAATTGTTTCAAGCCAACGGTTAACGTATGAATAACCCGCTATTATTGATGTGTGAAATGTCTAAATTACGCTGGTTCAAGGAATTCTACTACGGAAAGCGACATAGGAATTTCGAATTATTGGTAAATAGGTACCACCCTAATTTCATGGCGCGATTTAGCCTTGAATGCGATTATACCATAGGTACACACATAGTTGGTCGTTTACTACAAAAAACATTTACCCCCGATTTCTGATTTAGGCATTAGGTACACAAGTTGCAAACTTTAGGTACCTAATTTAGCTTAAAAACTCTGTCAAAACGGCATCCATCTAAGGCGGGTTTGAGACGATCTTATAGTTCTCGTTACTCAAAATACTCAGAAAACCGCCCCCATTCTATTAGCAATCAAGTACCCTATACTTATAAATATTGTAATAACCTTCCTTTTGGCTTAGTAACATAATTTATATTTATAAATATAAAGTACTTACATATGTTTACCAAAATAAATCGGTCTCGGTATGTACTGTAAGTATATCAAACACACGTACGTAATACATTGATTTCCTCGCGACACACCCTCATAACATCGTTCACCGAGGTTAAGCATGATTGACATCTCATTCATACCCCCAGCACCTTTATACTTTATACGGATACATCGACGGAATATTCCCAATTAAGAGGCTCCTTTTCCGCTCGCCTATCGTCAAAATCGAGCATGTTTTAAAATCTTGTTGCTTCATCTAATACGAGTACAGTCCTGATGTTTGATGAAGACGCAATGCAAAAAAAGAGAGATAACGCCTGAAAACTCTGTTGGCGTTCGGTAATTCCGTGATTTACTCGAATATTTCATTTCTTGTTCTAGGAAATACCTGTTTTATACCCTTACTTAAAACATTTTTTTTATTTGGCATTCAGAATCTCGATTAAATGTGCAAGGCTTCTTCATGTACTTTTTATATTTTTAATATATGAGTAGGTACATTATGGAGGGCCAAAGTTCACATAAAATGGCAGATTTTCAGAGGTATTTACTAAATTAGTTTCACACTTTACGTTTTTATTTCTAAAGAAGCCTAGACAATATCAACAAGATAGCTGTGTATCCAAAAAATCTAGAGAAAGAGGTGAGACATCATAATCACGTAAGAGAGGTTGTATGAAAATAAACCTCGAAAAGGACGGTCTTAAACGGATGTATCCGTTTACGACGGAATATTCCTAATTAAACTCCATTGTGATCACTATGTAATTGGTACATGATACTTTTACGTCATCAAATAGGTATTAGAACATTTTCAACGTAGTCATGTACCAAAAAACTTGTGCCTTTAAGTATTGGTTTTCTCAGAATGCCTGACTTAGGGCCCCGTCACTCGCGCAGTTGCCAATTCGTGGAATTACTTATACCAGGGCATTTTATATAGTAATTCATTCCTTCGAAATATTTAATTTAATCATTTAGAAGGTTGATATCAAACGTTTCTGAATACATGTAAAAAATTCTTTGAATAATAAAATTTTCAGATTAATACGAATAACCTTGGTAGAAATAGTAAAAAGAAAGGAACGAAATACTACCTCAAGATTTGCCGTCAAAGAGAAGCAAATGCTCATTAAACCTCAAGCGAACGCCGGCGTTCGCTCTCTCATTGTCTCTAATTACGGTATTCGAAAGGTTAAGTATTTTATAAATATAAGCAACTGGTAAAATTTAAACAAAACGGGCCTTTTTTTTACGTTGGGCAAAAATCATCTTATGACAACCCCCGCTCTTGAGGCGCGCGGGAACAGTGCGCACCGTCGACGTCTTGGGCACGGTCTGGACAGTTACCGGACGGTCGGACAGCGAACTACCCAAATACCAGGCTCGCCGTCCGCAAGCCCGCGACTACGGTGGCCGAAAATCGGGATCGCAATCCCGGCGGCGACGGCGAGGGCGTCGTCGCCTGGGGGTTTACTCGCTTTTTCCAAAAAACGAAGTTTCGATTGAAATTTTGCGTGTTTCCTACCACAGTTCCTTTCATTCCCGAAATTTCGCACGAACGAAAATTGTTTGACGTACCGAATCTCTAAACCTACTCTAATTAGTTATGTTTCGAAAAAAAATATATAATTATGACAGAGGATTGTTTGCAATTTTAACGTCAAATGAATATCGTTCGTTTACGAAAGTTTCGTTTCGGAGAAAGCGAGTAGACCCCCAGATGCGGTCGGCCTCCTCCTTTGCTAGCATTACTGCTTCGCGGAAGGAGGCGACAGCTGCCATTCCTCTCCGCTTTAGACCATGGCCTCAACCAAAGACCGGTGCGAGAGATTTCCGCCAAAACAAAACGAACCCGCTGAGTCGTAAAACAATAAAGCATTACTTGTATTAGCTTTCATTTTTACTTTAGTCAGTTCTGGGATTACCTATCACATTCTATTTTTGAACTAAGCCGGCAGACCCTGCCCTTTTCTGTTGTCTATGAACTTTCAAAACTTTACTTTTAAAACAGCTTACGGTATTTAAGAGCGTCTCTTTCGAGGTACATTTTCATACAACCGCTCTTGCGTGATCTTGATCTTATTACACATTTTTCTGTATAGAAATCAAATCATTTTGTGTAAAACTAGTCAAGTAAAGACCTCTGAATATCTGCTGGAGTCTGTCTAAAAAGTCAAACGACTTCGGTAATTATTAGGGCAAAATGAAACCTGATATAGTCTAATCGAGGTTGCTTAAAAGATCTTGATCATTGTTTACTAATAGAAAAACCTTATAAAATGTATCGAATATAAGTATTTTTAAATGATTACAAAATTCCCAAGTCGTTTGTCTTTTTAGACAGACTTTATTTTACGTGTACTTTGGCCCTCCATAATGTACTCGTATAATAAAAATGTACATCAATAGAAACCTTGCACATTTAATCGAGATTCAGAATAACGATTTTGCTGAAAAACTTTTAAAAGATAGAAAAAAAAACACGCATTTCCTGGAACAACTTTTGTCAGTTTTTAGGCGTTATCTCTCTTTTTTTGCATTGCCTCTTCATCGAAAATCGCGTTGGATTGCGTTTGATGAAGCAACAAACCCTTAAACCATGTTCGATGTTGACGATTGGCGAGTGGAAATGGACCCTCTTAAGCCAGAGCTCCAACAAATGGCCGTAGACAATGACAATCATAGCTAACTAACTACCTAGAACTACTATAAATGAATCCTTGTACTTTCCATCGAGGTCGAGCCAATTGTCCTTTCATGCCCTTGTTTGAAACCCGTACAATTTTCCATGAAATAGACTTACGTAGGTCTACGTTTAATTTCTATTGTATTTCGAGAAACGGCAAAACAACAGTTCGTCGCAAGTTAGGCCAAGTTATGAGTGCTTAAGTGACTATTTGTTTGGATATTCCACGAATTTAAGTTATTACGTGACATTCAACTTGTCGTTTTGATAGGTTAGTGGGGTTATTTCATTTAATTACTAGTACTAGCTGCTACTAGCTGCCGCCAGCGTGTGCGACCGCCTAAAAGTAGAAAATTATCCCAAAAGAATATACTCCCGGGGTAAAAAATATTCTATATGCTGTTCCAGGACGTGATCTACCTGTATGTTCATCCAAATCCGCTTAGCAATTCGAACGTAAAGAAGTGACAAACATACACACACTCACAAACTTTCGCAACTTACTTAGTCACTCACGAAAATGCCATTAATCATTCGTAAAAACTCAAAAAGTGCTGATTTTCTAATCTCTTTTTAGTTAAATCTATTTAGTTAGTTGCAGCAAAAAAAAGAGGTTTGTCAAAATTTCTGAGAACTTCCAAAACACGTTTAAATAGAACTAATTGTCAAAACCTCTAACTTTGTGGTATTACTTGGCTAATAATTTGGGAATAGAATAAAATTAAAAGGTACGTCGGTATAATTTATTAACAATAATGAGGCAGAACTTGACTATCTTAGATTTTTAAAAACTCATCGTAAATATTGCGCAGTCGGACAATTCATTTTTTATGGTTACCTAAAGGGTAAAATGGAAACCTATTACTGAGTCTCCGCTCTCCGTCCGTCCGTCTGTCACCAGGCTGTATCTCGTGAACCATGACAGTTGAAAGTTTCACAGATGATATATTTCTGTTGCCGCTATAACAGCAAATACTAAAAAAAAAACAAACAATAAAATAAATATTTGTGGGGCTACACGTACGGTACAAAACCCTTCGTGCGCGAGTCCTACTTGCACTTAGCCAGTTTTTCCTATCCTGTTTGACAGTGATCGCGCGTTAGATCATGTCACGCCCTTAAGAGGGTGCTTTTCCACTCGCCTATCGTAAACATCGAAAATGGTTTAAAAGCTTGTTACTTCATTTAATGCAATCCAACACGATGTTTGACGAAAAGGCAACGCAAAAAAAGAAAGATCACGCCTGAAAACTCTGTTAGTATTCGGTAATGCCAAAAATTTACTCGAAAATTTCACAAAATATCTAATGAAAAATGTGTAATAACGTCATAATCAGTTATGAGCGGTTGTATGAAAAACGTGAAAATGTGAGTCATGATGCACCACCTTAAAAGAAAAATATCGATGGTATTACGAGCGTGACGCTACCCCAAGAGTTTTATTGAAGAAAATGCGATCATTCCAAGTCTAAAATAGCCGTTAGAAACGTAAAAACAATAATATGCGTGATTAGTTTCTACTTAGTCTTTTATGTTATGAATTTAAAGTAGGCATAAATATCAACTTGTTTTACAGCAATAACGTAATAACCAGGTTTATAATTATTGTACAAACATTTATGTGTTAGTTCCTTCTAGTACTTAATTAATGATGTTTATAAATATTTTTTCTGTGTAGGTAGGTACTTAATATCAACATTTTTATATAGGTAACACTTTGCCCACGACTGCGTCACAAAATATATAGGTACAGAAGTCAACTTACATACAAAGCGCGTTCGAGCAACGCACGCATAGACACCGCTCACGGACACGATGTCTTGGTCTCGGACCGCTCCTCGAACAGTTTCGGCTCAAACGCTCATTAGTGTGCGTCCACCGAGCGTAGGCATAAAAAGTGAAGTATATACATGCGATTGTCTTCTATAGACACAAAATACAGATAGGTACCTGTCTGCATTTTGTGACTGCGTACACGACAATTCACGAGTATGTTTTCATAAAAACTTTAACATTCCTTAAACTGATAATTTGAGGGTAGTTTTGAAAAACTAATAATGTCAGTTTCTGTTATAACTTTCGAGATTTTTAATCTTAGGAATAAGATTCCATATAACCTGTTTTGAAAAACGAATAAATGAAAACCTTTTTTAGTTACTTAAGTTATTATGTTTAGTTTCAAGTAGCCCAAGAAATTTCCCCCTTTTCACCCCCTTAAAAGTTGAATTTTCAAAAACCCCTTCTTAATGCTCTACTACATCATAAAATGAAACCTTGTGCATTTCACGTTCATATGATACACCCAATAGATTCTGCTAAACCAACTAAGCCAACTACATGCTCCTGTAAAAGTAAATACTGTCTACTAACAAGTTGTTAAGTTTTTGTGTTACTAACAACTGGGTATTTGTATTTGTTTACTAACATAGTTTTGTAAGTTAATGTGATACTAACAAATTTATATGAATTAATATGGAAGCTTATTCTGAAATAAAAAGAAGATTATTATTATTATTACTTATACGTTATAATATGCCAGTCAGTCAGTTCTGTTTTACTTTTTATATAATTATATGTATTATGTTACCCGCAATCTGTATAATTCAGGTATTTTATACATTTTCTTCTCCTAGGTATTGAAAAGAATACCGGATTATACAGATTGCCGGAAACATAGATTGTAGTTTTAAATATTATGTTTAAAAAAATATTCCGTTAACGTAGTAATAGGTAGGTAACAAGTTTTTGTTATGAATTTTCAGAGAAACCGTTTTTCAATCCAGTGCGCAGTAGGCAACTACAAATCCTTGGAATATTAGTCACTTGAATACTGTATACTTAGTATTTAAGAATTATTAGTTTGTGTAGGTAACCAGTTTAACTCGTAAATGGCACTAAAAGGAAAAGAAACTATAACTGAAATATTCTGCAATTGGTTTTTTTTTTAGGTTTTTTTATACTAACACTAAACAAACTTTTAATGAAAAAAATTTTCATAGCAAGCTTTTATAGCTCGGTATACCAATATAATTAATACTCGTCAAGACAAATCATACGAGGAGCCCAATCTCGATGCGGTTGTGTCGTTTACTTAACTACAAAGTTTCTATCTAGTCACCTTCCGGTTCCATCATCAGATCAGCTCCATGTCATAATAATTTTGCTGCAAAATTTCAGCCCAATCGGTAACTGGGAAGTGTTTGATTTGATTACAGAAAAATATCGTGACAGGTGAAACTAAATAAAAGCTTGTAAAAGTAAAGTTTTTCTGAAAACAGCATCAATTTAGTTATTTAATAATGCAGCAAGTGACATTTCTTAATCTATCAATTCATAGCTATCTCTTTTGTATATACACGTAACTTATGTAATCGCTGTGACGTCACAATGGGTCGTAGAGCTCTTTGAACCGGGATTACGATCCTAAGTCCTAACCTCCACCTATAAAAATAATATGTTATTTGGGGAGCATTTTCGACAACAGATGAAATAAACACAGTTTTTTTGGTAACTGTACTTAAATGCCTTTTGGTCCCAATTTACAATTTTTACCTATACGTGGAAGTTGGGACCGCGGTCCCGATTCAAAGAGCTCCACGACTCATTACAGTGACCTTTGTGTGCTTGTGTGTGTGTGACCTTTTTGTTACTTGAAAATTTTCCGTTGATGAAAATAATCTGAGTTTGAAGAAAACAGCAATTTTCTTTTAAGTTTTCCTTGTAGTTTCTGTAAAAGGCTACATGCTAGAACAGAATGCCAGTCAAATCTTCACGGGTGTTACTAGTTCCCTCCACTCCAAGAATTTAAATCTTGACACACCTTCGTTTAAGTTTTTTTCATTCAAAAGATAAAATTCATTCGAATAAGATCTTATCGGTCATTATTTAAATGTACTTACCTAACCTACTTACGTAGAAAAGAATAAAAAAAGTGTTGGGTTGCGTCACTGGTCGAAACAAAAAAATATACAGGTATTTCCTAAATGATTCATAGTTTATTAATACCATGGATGCTTAATGCTTAGTAACAACTGAAATGTTGATTACACCTTGATTAGATAATATCTTACTGGCTTTATCCTGTACATGATTTTATTGCATGACTTGCGGTCCATAATTGGACTTGGTACCGGATGAACCAAACAGCACTTTCTCATTGTCCGTGGTTCGATCAGGAATTGTTATAGCTCTTCAGCTCCAATCGGGATACATACGTATCGACGGTGAAGTACGAATACCTTTTCTAACTGTATTTTTAGAGAAAAAAATACTTTTATAATTTTAACTTTTTTAATATCATACGGATTTCATCACCAGAAAAAAAAACCCGTCCCGCGTGCGTATTCCACGCATAACAATAAATCTATAATATAAAAATGAATCACAAAATGTGTTGGTAAGCGCATAACTCAACAACGCCTGGATCGATTTCGCTAATTCTTTTTTGTTTTGATTGTTATTGTAAGGAAAAGGTTCTTATGGAAAAAAATAAAATTAGGGTAGTGTAGGGAAGAGTAGAGTAGTGTAGAATAGGGTAGGGTAGAGTTGGGTATAGTAGGGTGGAGTAGGGAAGAGCGGAGCGAAGCCGCGCGGGCAAAAGCTAGTACTTCTATAAAATGGACATGTGCTGGGTTTACGCGTGCGGGATCAAAACCGCACGATATTAAAAACACCCTAAATGTGTGTTTCAGTGTACTTAACATGTTTTAGTGAATTCTCTGAATAATATTTAGTTACAACTGCATCAAATTAAATTGTGGGAACAACTTCTAACTAAACCAACGTGTCAATTTAACCTGCTAAAGTTTTTGACTTTGACAGTTAGGAGATATTGAAACTTCGTTGTCGCTATGAACAGTTTCGCCTATCTTATAGGTGAAGTTGCGTCTTCTAATTGTCGGGAATATAGTATAGTGGAAGGCACTTACCATATCCTGATGGAGTGTGTCTGGAATGAGGTCAAAAGAATTTCAATATTACCCAAGTCACTAAATGTATTCTTCAAAAGATATAATTAATTTAACCTAACTTATTTTTATAAATTATCTAACATGGGATTTAGGACATGATTGTTAGGATATAAAAGGAGAAACTGACTGACATATCAACGCACAGCCGAAATATACTGTTATTTGGAGCGTTACATTTTGAACAAGGTTCTTTTCAAGCCGTAGCGAACACTAAGAAAGGATTATTCAAAATTCACACCCTATGGGGATGAAAAGGGCGTCTAAATTTTGTATGGAGGAACTTACTTGCACGCAGGCGAAGCCGCTGGCATAAGCTAGTTGTTTATAGAATGATAGTTTGTACCAATGAATGTGGTATAATTAGTTTGTAATTAAACCCTCTATAAAACAAACTAGCTTTTGTCCGTGGCTTCTTCCGCAAACATAATATATAGCCAATGTCACTCAGGAATAAAGCAACTTTCTATCGGCAAAAAATAATTTGCAATCGGACCATTACTTTTAGAGATTTTCTCTTACAAACAAAAACACAAACTACTTCTTTATAGAATTAGTGTAAAGCGCACATGCACATGAAAGTATAAACGGAAAGATCACTCTAAATTCTGAACAGACGAAGCTGATCTGTTAGGTCGGATCTTATGCATGCACTAACACTAACCAACGACCAGATCAGATTGTTTAGTTTCAACGTTTTGCATCTAATACATAGTTTACTGTTATAGTTCCGGCCATTTTGAAGGCTATTGATCTAGAAGCTGTTAAAGTCATTACAATCGGTGCGGATTCCGTTGCAATTGGACAGACAAGAAAGTTGAATTGATTATGTAGGTCATAAGAATCCTGAGGGCTATGGTTTGTTTGAAAGAGTTCTTTTATTACAAGCTTTTATTTAGTTTCACCTGGCTCGATGTTTTTTTTTTAAATTAAATTTCTCAAATTGATCCACTTTCCGGTTACCGATATTGAGCTTTATGCACAGCAGCTATCTTAACAAATGGTTGATGTGCCTTATTAATAAAACAAGCCTTTAATGAAAAACATTTTTACATAGCGTACTTTTATAGCTCGGTATACCTATGCATATAATTCATACTCGTCAAGACAAATACAAGCCCAAACTCGATGGGGTTGTGTCGTTTAACTACCAAGTTCCTATAGCCACCTTCCATTTCCATCATCAGATCAGCTCCTTGTCATAATAATTTGCATTGTCATCTCATTTACACATGCATGCAAAATTTCAGCTCAATTGATAACCGGGAAGTGGGTCAAATTTAATTTACAAGATTTGATGACAGATAAACATCAGGATAGAAAACTAAACAAAAGCTTGTTATAATATAAATATAGGACATTCCGACATCGATCCCTTTTGTTTTCTAAAGTGCTGTCAGACAGGACGTCATTTTTTTTTCTTTTTTTTCAGGATGCTTCAATAGACCAAAATGTATATACGGACTGTGTGGTGTGGCCTACTAGGGCTGCTCGCTGTGTCGGGCATTGCTACCACTCAAGGGGCAAGCTACTGCTCCATCAACACCTTCACCACCAACTCCTCGTGGATGCAGTACACCAAGGAGCCGGTTCCCTTAGAGTATGGGTTCGAAGACAAGTTCAAGAGCATCCACTGCTGTGTGAAGGGATACAGGAGTATTGAATGGTGAGTCTACTTTATTCTTTTCTGGCGACCGTCTTGGCTTGTCCTCATATATCGTTCTTTATATTATTATAAACCGTATAAACATTTCGCTTGTCTGGCTTAGAAATAGTAAACGAATAAACAGACACAGTCTCATAAGCCTCTCCTAAGCATTGCTACAACCGGTCATGTACATATTCTGTTGAAATAAATTTCTAAATTACACGTCACTATATCGGCGAATTTCCTACATCGATATATTGTTTTGGAGAGCCTGAGGTTCTCTTTAGATTGCAACAAATAATTAAGTCCTTTCCAGTTCTCAGTAGCGCACTGGCGCTGCTGAGAGCTGGGAAGGACTTAACTAAATATTGATTTATTTGAACTATCTTAGAATAATATTGCAATATCAACATTTTGCAATTGAAAGCGTAACCGCGTACGGCACTTAGAACCTTTCAGCTTAATTGAAATAGCCGAAGAATAAACAAGTTTTTTTTCTTTTTTAATGAAACGTCTACAATATTTAATCGTATTTTATAATTACCTGGATCATCAGAAATAAAAAAGGTAATTTATTTTTCGAGTTCATGTATTGAAATTCGAACGTATCCGGTTTGATTCTTTTTGGGAATCAATTTTGTTGTAAAAGGATATTTAATGACGGTACTTAAAATTAAAACTTGGACAAAAATATGCTCGCTTGTCAATGAATTTATGGAGCCATGACTTGGAGTCAGTGGACCCATCTACCCTTTATAATAATTGCCTAAAACAGAGGGAACTAAATAAATGTAAAAATATCAAGTTTCCGCCAAGAAACGTAACATAAATAAGCGTAAATTTTAGTTAGATAAAACTTTTTTCTTATTGCCGGAATCCTTCCAATTGAATACCTGCCGCCTGTGGCGATATTTCATTCATTTAGTGCACCATGTGTTTGTGTATAGTATCAGTCGATCGAGATTAATTAAGTAACTTATAATGAAAACGGAACATGTAGTTTATATTTCAACCAAAACTAACTAAACAATATCAATACGTAAACTCGTGAACATCGATCTCGTAAAGCAACAAATAGGTACATGTTATCGTCTTAAAGTTTCCAATATCAATACGTTCACTCGTGAACATCAATCTCGTGAAGGACCGAATAATGTTATCGTTTAAAGCTTCGAGACTGAGAGTCGGGCAGGTGTGTGCTACCGCTGCTGGCGATAAGCACAAAGCTTCTACGAAACGAAGTCCATTGTGTGCGCAAAAATAATTGATAATCGCCTGGTGTGACAATGGGCATTGCCCCCGTTATCCATACCTATGGTGCGATGTGCCACACCGGCCGGCGCCGCTTGTACCGTCCACAAAATATTAATGACATCGCGCATCGCCGTGAGAAAAAAAATCGTCGAATGTAGCACAGACATGAAGATCTAGTTATAAGATGACGTCATTGTAACCGATGCTAACCATACAGTATTTAGGGTGATATTATATTGACTTAATAGATTGAGTGGCTAATAATAGAAGTATTTGTCAGACTTTCGATAAATACGGTACTAGGTAGGCGACAAGAAAGATCTACTAATCTTTGTAGTGAACGCGGACACGTGTATTCGGATAAAGCAATAACGTCTCGCAAAAATCTACTTGCATTCTTGGAATAAGGAAAGCCCTATAAAAGATACAGTGGATCAAAAGCTTTGTGTTCTCCCTTTGCTTTGTACGAACTACTTTACTATTTTGGTGTAAGTACAAAAGTTTTTTAGTACAATACATTCTATTCTACCCACGGACCTGTGTGCCATAGATGAGAACTGTGGCCTAGACGCTAGCAGCCACTACAAATGATCTCTTTTCTTTTTGTCCCAAAATTATATAGACTTAAGTATTCGCATTTTCATTACCTAACACATTTATTTAGCACACCTAACAAAACCGACTACGAAATGCACTTCCAATAGTGGTTTTACTACAACGCGGTTTAAATGACTATGCATGTTCACTTTCACAAAGCTTTTTAAGCTTCACAGTGGTCTGTGCTCGGTAATGTGCAGGGAACCGAGGCCGAAGGCTCGCAAATATCCCCTTT
Organism: Mythimna lalbum; assembly: GCA_949319445.1. NCBI lineage: Eukaryota > Metazoa > Arthropoda > Insecta > Lepidoptera > Noctuidae > Mythimna > Mythimna lalbum. Next base: position 12,548,381 of record OX439346.1, on the reverse strand, counting down.
CAACTTCTTTTTTTTTTCTTTGTCTGACATGCCATAATATTAAGTTATATGAATGGAAAGTAGAATGATATGAATTTTCCTGCTGCAGTCTTCCCGTGTGATTATAATTTAGATGTCTGCAATGCTAGAGTGAATAGACTCATAATAAACTAGTGCGTCTCACCATCAACGACCGCATCACTGCTTAACATCAGTTGGGGTCACAATCAAGCACTAGTTTATATCATCAAAAGAAAACATTCATGTCGCTTAAAGAAATATTAAAATGACATAAAATATTAAATGTATTGAACAAGCTAAAATATTGAACTTACAGCGAAAACCAATTAATTTCATGCAGTGCTATACACGGTAGTTCGCGGTAAAAGTTTTAACAATTATGCCCTTGATGAACAATTGGTTATTCCAATAACTGTGCTTTATGTAGGCAAAGTAAAAAATCAATTGGTAGTGCGATTTCATCGAATTGGCTCGTCACCCGTGCGGTATGCGGCTATTCAAAGTAACTGTGCTGCATTGTTTGTGCACTCTCTGCTACATTTACTTCGATGGAAAAAAAGGCAGCTTTGGCCTTTAATAAACTGCGGTTCGAAGCGAGCATCGCGTAGCTCTTGTCATTACTCGAATGACCGAAATCAATTATCTTTATTACCATATTACATATTTGATTACGTAATCTGTTGGATTATCAGCTATGAATTCACTCAGCCGTGCAACTGCCCTACCCGGATGTATTCATACTCCCATTTAAAATAAAAAAAACTCTTTACAGTAACACCCAACTAATAACGATATTTTACGGTTTTAAGTAAACGATTGCCAAATAATGTCAGTTCGCACTTATCTATATTGTTTAGAAAAGAATTATTTGACTGCTGAGCATAAATCGTTGGAGGTGTTATTTATCAATATGTGCGGCATGAGTGCACCTGGTGCGAAAACAAGTACGATTCTGAGAAGTAGTGATTGCTACTCGTTACTCCGCCCGCCGCCCGCCGCCTGCCGCCTGGCCAGCGCCGTCACCAGCATCCATCTTTGATGTACACCTGAACACTAATATTATAACCGAGAAATACATATTTTACCACCGAAGCAAATCATCTCGAAGGTTATGAGAACGGTGAAGATGGATGTAACAACAAAATGGTTAAAAACAGAAAGCATTGCATAGATAAACCTTGCCACTTTGTAGAACAGTAAATCATTCTGTGATTGTGTCACAGTAAATATCAATATTGATATAATCTGAACAAAGCCCGAATGCACTACATTTATTTGCGTGACTCACTACGCTTGTGATATGAAACTCTAGGCCGCCGGACCAATGGATTATGTCATTATCCACTTGTAACAACTAGTTATACTGTAAACCAGCCATAACATCATCACGCACTACATGAAAGTTCCCAGAAATGTTTTTAAATGTGCAGTTATTTTTTTAATGCATTCGCCAGGTATCTATTTAAGTCTGAATAACCTGTCATTGGTTCGCAGGAACCGTAAATACCACGTTCTCGATACTATGCAATTCTATATCCTTTGCAATAGTTTTAAAATTACTATCAATCACGATTGCACTTCTGTTGTTATCGCGTTTGATGAATCACGTCTTAATCAAATTAGCGATTACAAATGTGTGACATGCTTGTTTGTCATCACACTCAACAGGAATAGTAGTGACACGGTAATAATATCATACAGTATTCCAACTTCATACAAACGGATGAAACGCGAGCTATACCTACGCGCCTCGGTCGTAGCATGGTCTCGGCATGTAGACAGTCGCGGCCGTCGCAACTGTGCCGCAGTGACGAACGGACACGACGGTTTTTTTTTTACAATTATCGCGCGATTATTATTAGTTGGTATAATTCAAAGTAAAGACGTGGTATTTTATTTTTAATAATAGTGGTTTATTGTACTATGTGTTTGAATAATACAAAAAAAAGCATTTTATTTAAATCTACCAATAAAAAAATAACACGCATTTTTATTGAACACTTCCTATTCAATCCACAAAGTATTTTGTTTATATATATGAGTAAGTATATTTACAATCACAAAAAAAAAAAACGGAAACAAACTAGACAAACGTAATTAGAATGCTGGAGGCGGGTAGCCCTATCGCATGTTTACGTACCGCGCGGCTGTAGGCATTTATTTCAAAAAGACGGCTGAGTTACAATACTGTATGATACTATTACCGTGGTAGTGATACGTAGTGAATCTAATTTAAGATTACTCTTGTTGTCATGTCCGTTCAGACGTAGGACAAAATCATTGTATGTACCTTAGTTACATTTGTAGCTTTAGCAAGGCCCCTACTATGAGTATTTTAAAATGTCAGGCGAGCGAGCGAGATAGAGGCATTTACACCTTGTATAGTTCCGCCCCTTTAACAATTTAGTTTAGGTCGTCAAATGAATCGCGTTAAGACCTACTGGTTCGGCTAATTCCAATCGTAAAAGTCGGCTGCAATGTAACATTACCACGTTACAACCTATTTTGGGTTTAGGCAACCTATTGTCTTCACGTGTCCTTTCTTCTTATCGTTGACTTACTTGAACTTAAGATTTTTTTTAATTGGCGGTTCAGGGGCGTATGGCATTTTGTACCACCAGTACATTTATGGTTGAATTGTTTGTTTTGGATCGTTGTTGCGCTTCTTCTTTTTGTGTCGTTGCTGTCAAACTATTTGTTTCCTGATCAATATTTGGCATCCTGCTATTGTTGGCTTCGTATAGATCCTGAGAATGTTATGCAGGATGAGCAGTATTGCAGGTGACGTGTTGATACGCTTATATTTTAGTTTTATTTATTACTGAAATCTGCACCTAGGTTTATTAATGAAAATCAAGTGGAAATAGGTACTCGTTTTTGTATGTATCTCGTTCAATTTTAAATCTGATCGTTTCAGATCACAGAGAAAACGTGATATGTATACACGTGTGTAACGTGTGTAAAATGGTCATATTTGACATGTTGTATTGTACGTGGGTACTCATCCATACGCCTGAATTTAGTATCAGTAACAGTAGTAAGTATCCTTATTAATATTATAAACGCGAAAGTGAGTTTATTTGTTTATTTGTTACGTCTTCACGCCTAAATGGCAAAACTGATTTTGATGAATTTTGATACAGAGATAATTGGTACCCTGGAGACCGCCTTAGGCGTTTTTTTTTTTAAGTTAGAAAAGGGTGTTAAAGAGTAAAGTATATTAATAAACGCGGGCGAAGCCGCGGGTAAAAGCTAGTATTGGTATATTCGAGAATTGGCGTAGTTGTGCTAACGTCACAGTAATTTCGCCATGAAATTGCGCCACGACTACGCACGTGGTAGGTACTTGCTTACCGGAGACAATTCTAAGAAATCAGTAAGTAAATAGTTTCATAACAATCTGGGCGTGTTAGTGCTCCGCTCAATAAATTAATATGCATATTGCTAACGTATAAACTAGATAATATCTATTAGTAATTGCGCTTTGGGTTTTAATTACAAAGATTTTGCTATTTTACTGCTATCTTTTCCATACAATCTTGAACAAACATTTACATAGCCTTAAAAAAAAACAGCCAAATCGATCAAACCGTTCTCAATAGATTTCATACATGTGGCAATTAAGTTTTATTCATCTGACACTAGTTTTGACTGGCTTCAGTAAAAATCTTTATCAAGTTGGAACATCTATTTGTTAAATATATTACCTCGAGTGCCGATTGTAAATATGGTTGTATATTTAATTTTTTTTTTTTGCAATTAATCTAGATAAGTACGGCTGAAATGTCTTGAGCGATTCGAACTTTAAACAAGTGGCTACGCAGTAATTCTTTTCAAAAATCACAATTTTATTTATATTTTATTAATAGAATAAAATAACGAATGCGTAGAGCGTATTTTTACAAGTAGGTACGATTATGTGCATAGTTCGGAACGCCGGAGTTCAGAGTGACTAACATAATTTTGAGCGTACTTTACTTACCTAGAATGACTACAAAAAATGTTTTTAGAATGGTCACAAAAAAAACTTACCAGCCTAACAGGTTCAGAAGGTTAGTAATTTTAAATTAGGTAGTTTTAAGTGGTCAAATATAATTTCTGACCAATTTTTGCTGCTACAACTGGTTTTGACAGTGACATGACATATCATCATTCATCATTTCAGCTGAATGTCGTCCTCTGTTCGATATAGGCCTCCCCCAAGGGGCGGGGGATTGACATAATCGCCACTCTTGGTAAGCGGATTGTCGATCGCAGTGTGGTGGTTAAAATCCACAAAGAATACTGCTGTCCGTTCTCTATTATGCCCCTTAGTAACATCCTCTTACGATACCCACGGGTGGAGAAGGGTGGTGCCATTCTTAACGTCCGAACACCATACGGAACACGTCCGAATACATATCATATACCATATATCAACATATATTTAATCAATTAGTAGCATATTGTAGTATCTACCTTTGTAAGCATTGCTAAAGCACTTAGTGCAATGAGATAGATAAAGCCGAGTTAGTAGACACCATGGCGTGGCAGCTCGACGTTAATTCAAGATAGCAAACTGCAGCGTTTGTGCACAGGTTAGCACCGCCATCGCCAGTCGCCTTTGACAGGCCAATGAGTAAGCAACTAGTTGTTACTTAGCACAAATTAATGCGTGAAATTTGTCCGGTTGACATAAGTAATTACTGTAATCATGTCGGTACTTAGATGGCGGACGAGTATTCACGAGAATTTATATTGCTTTTGACTCCCTATATGTACCTAATGTCCGTTTTAGGATTCAATGAACAAGTTTTTAATGAAAATATTTTTTTCATAGCTAGCTTTTATAGCACGATGCAATACTTATATAATACACTCGTCAAGACGAACCATACGAGCCCAAACTTGATGGGGTTGTGTCGTTTAACTACCGAGTTCCTATAGCCACCTTCCGGTTCCATTATCAGGTCAGCTCCGTGTCATAATAATTTTGCATTTTCGTCTAATTTGCAAAATTTCAGCTCAATCGGTAACCAGAAAGTGGATCTTTAATTTGCAAGATTTAACTACAGACAAACATCGGGACAGGTGAAACTAAATAAAAGCTTGTAAAAAGGAACCCTTGCAGGATTTGCAGGATTACTTATTTGTTCGTTGACCCTTTTTGTCAGGAAATCGTAAAGGTATCAATTTGAAATTAATACCAAATATCCAGGTCTACAATCCTTTGGAGCTATGAAAATGAGACCTCCGAGTCGACGCAATCAGCCTTTTAGGCCACATATTTTGACATGGCCAAGGGAATCAATACTAATAGGACTTACTTCCTTACCTAGAATCAAGAAAGGCAAGAAGCAATGTCTTATAGCGCAAGTAAAGGGAATAAGCCAAAAAACAAAGAACAAAGGAATCATACAGCTTCTGTTCTGTGCCAAAAACCGTAACTTACCTATTTATTAAATACCTAAAAAAAAAGTTAGCAAATAGGTCGCGTCGCGTGCAGCTGCCCGCGACCTATTTCCATGTATCGGAAAAATATTTTTCCAACGGTAAAGTTAAGCTGATCCCTTAATCCAGTTTTATTTTCACGTTAGAGCAACGTTTCATGCTTTTATAGTTTATGAACTCTAGTAAAACTACTTTTTCATTTTAGTAAATGTAGTTACTCGTATTTTGGATGGAAACAACGTACCTACTCGAAAAAAGACTATCAACATTTTTGGAGACTATTTTCGACAAGTTTGTACGGAACCCTGGATGTGCGAGTCCAACTCGTACTTGGTAGGTTTTTTGTGTTTTAAACGTTTGTCTTTACAGTATCATGAGCACAGTTTTTTTTCTACTACAGTCGTACTATTTCTTGCTCCTTAATTCGCATAGTAGGTTAACTCAAGCGTTTCTGCGCTGAATTTGTGCTGACTTCTCAAGGAAATAAGCTTTTCATGAGTCCTAAATTTTATTACAATGACGATCTGAAACTCCAATCTGTTACACTGCCCGTAAGTCCGTAACAGATTTCAAGATAAACATTTAGTTGCACTAAGAAAATGGTTTATCTTTCAAAATGTAAGCTCTTGCTGAAATTGCGAGACGTTAAATTAACTGTTGGTTTAAGTTCTGCAGTACTTTGAGACTCGGTTGTGCAACATTGATCGTTTAAATGTAGTAAGGTCTATCAGTATCAAAGGCTATAAATCACGTGGAGTGGATGAACAGGCTCTCGCTGAGGTATCAGTCTCACGAGGCCACAGCGAGAGTGACACAGGCATGTCAGTGTCTTGTAATAAATCCACCGCCAGCGGCGCACACGCCGGAACGTGTGGCAATTTTATTTTATTACCCCACTTTTACTTTTATGCTAAACCGCTTCCCACTGATCCAACCCTTTATTTTATTCAATTCATCACTTGTACTTTAAATAATTAGGTTGTCATCGTTCACGGGGTTTTATGACTGTCGTCCTGCTGTTTTGGAATGATTAATTGCCGCTGTTGCTTGCAAGAGTACCTACATAATTCTTTTCATTCACGCAGTCTGCTGTTCTGAATTTCTTCAAATCGATTCCGTTGTCAGGGGCGTGATTGAGTGCCCAAATTTTCGCATTTGTAATGCGCTTTCTTGCACTTCGATTTATCTACATGTTTAGACTTGCCAACATCGAATCTTATCAATATTCGTGTCACACGTACAAAATTTCTCAATACAGGGTCGTACTTAGTCAATGTTGGCGATTTTTTATCATGTCTGATCGCTATCAGTCCGATAATGACTAGCGAGAACCCACGATCTTGATATTACTTGTGGCGGATGACCAATTCGAGTAATGTTTGTGAAGTTGTCAGTTGTGTCCCCTCTGGTTCTGAAGTGTACCGTTGGCTGCTCATTCTTATTTAGTTGACAAAAGCGTGGTGTCGTTGTGAATAGTGTGCGGGTGTAGCTGGTCGCCGGTCGGCCGGTATCTGCGAAGGTATCGCACGTCGCCGCAAACCTGTATTGTGGCGGTTCCCGGAAGGCTCTTTGTTGCGCGCCGGCTCCTCCCCCCCTCGCCCGCCATGCATCGCCCCCCGCTGCTGCCTGCACCGCTGCTGTGGGAACATGAACGATCTCTCCTGCTCTTTACACCACTCGCAGCTTGTTTATCACCGTTGAAATTTTAATGTCACGCATCTGACTCTTATTCACATTGTTATAATACCTACCGCAAATTTATTTCATATCCCACTAAAAAAGTCATTGTTGTAATAAAAATTACTTCTGAACTTTGTATTTTTTTTTTGTGCGAAACTCGTTATCTTCCAAAGTCAACAAACCGTTCACAGCGGGCCCTGTTAGCAGTTTATCTTTTTGCGGAAAAGAAACGATGTTGCACACTGTACCGTAAGTCGTCAAAACGGTTTTTACACTTTCTGCTTTCATTAATAATGTAAAGCTCGATATGAGTCTATTAATTATGGCATTACTCCGTTCTTTGTGTCAATATAGGCCGCCTCATTCATAATTAATTTGCAAAATCGAATAGCGTTGAATTACAGAGCTTATTTTTTGATAAGATAATTCTGTTGTTACACCTTGCACTTAATTGATGTGTCAATAGTGAGAGCTCTTCAAAATAAGTATCGGATACTGTTAATGAAGTGGCCATAAAATACACAAAACGACCATGGACGACCCACTGGGCCCAAATAAAAACCGACAGCATGTCCTGACACGTTCCAATGACTCGATTTGTTAAAGCGATTATTTAAAAGCGCGTCTTTATAGGCACCGTCCTCAGGTAGGCTTCACTTTGTTTTACAAATTTGTTATCTACATAACATCTCGTAAAAGATTATTTGAAATTGATATTGTTTGTGCTCGCCCTTTAGCTACCTCTTCCACCAAAATATCAGTTTTATCATTTACACGAAACGGAAACACGATTAAGATGAAAGCTAATATTTTCCCGAGCGCTCCGAGATCCAGGTAATTGCTACTCTTAAATAGATCTCTTTTTAAGATAAAACAGTGCTATTTTAAGATTTAATTATAACTTGCTTAAGGAAAAAGCGAAAGGTAGGCTTGAATTGGACCGTCATCAAAAATTTTCTAACGGATACTGGTCATTATGTAGAACTGTGTGAATTCTCAATTTGAAATTCCCAGACAAAGCGTTCGCGATTGGTCTGCGTTGATGAATCAGCCATGCGGCCATGCCCATGAGCCAGGTCATTTCGTTTTGTTCGCGGATGCTCTAGCGCAGGCGCAGCGCGGGACGCGAGGTGAGGGTGCGCGCATGCGCACGCCAGTGTAGCTTCACAATGGACCGTTTTATTTATCTACAATATTGATCTCCCTCAACTTATTCTTTTTTTTAATCCCTTCCAAAGTAGGTAACAATTCCTTTGTAAACATTTTTTGTTCACATATTTCACCGTAGTTGTTATATTCAGACAAGGAGGTGTTCCGTGTGAATGGGACCCTCAATTATATTGTATTGTCCTAGAGATGGCTCCCACCGTAGCCTTCTGTGAAGGGTGTTTGCGTAACATTCGTGACGCCCCATTATTCGCCACTTGATACTCAAAGCATTTAATCATCAGTAGAGAGTTTTTTTGATCCATGGTAGTCTATGAATAACTTGATAAATGTTTAATAGAATGCCATATAGCTCCCTCCAATAATGCTTCTTATGAAAATGAAATGATTTGTCATCTCAGATTTCAAAACGGTTGTCTAGCTCTTTTTTTAAACGTTTACGTATATTTATCTGAAATCGTGGGTAGATGTATCAACCTTTAGACTCAACTCCCAGACCAGGAACGATCTAGGCTATTATAAATATTTTTAATAGGGAATCGAACTTGCGACATGTAGCGGAGCAGCCGCTGCCGCGCTCAGCCATGGCTCCAACCGTGTCGTCACTTAGCTTAATTAAGGTCTTTCAATAGACTATAACTTGTTCTAGTGCTTAACTCAATAATAAAAAGACAAACACCGAATTCCTAAGACACAAATCCTAGAACAGACCGTTCAAACATATCTGGTTCGTACGAAAGCCTAGGGGCAAGTCGCGTTTAGTTCGGAGACGGTCGTCGAATGCCACACAAATTAGTTATGATGAGCGGCTACCTGTGCGCTGGGCGGCTGTCTCACGATCATTAAATGTCCCTCAACGTCTGTTGTGACACTCGTGTCACATTGATATACCATATTTTTTACCACAACCACACGCAGACAGTTTATGTACGACTAAGTTACTTTTTAAGCATAATGAAATTCTATTAAATTACAATTTGTAATATGATCGATGCGACGACGTCCATGTTTAAAATAGTATTGCGTTATTTTTCACAGAAAAAAATAGTCAAAGACCTCATCGCGATGTGTAAAACAGGAACGCGTGACTTGCACGGAGTGTAATAATATAGGCGACTTCATTCTTTGGAAAGCTGGTGAACGGTAATGATTTCAAACGGAAATGTCAGTTTGCTGAGATTTGATGGCGGCTCCGGCCCGGCCACCACCGGCCCCGGTCCGTTCACACGCCGATGTTTTTACTTCACAAATACATTCTATTCCAATATCCAATATTGACATGACATGGATCGCCGAGTGCGTCCCCCATTCTGTATTTTTTGTCATCCATTGAGCAGTTAATAACCGTGTAATGTTCTGTAATCTATTCGTTTGGATTACCAATAGATATCACGTTGATAGTGGTTTTTCAAGTGACTTGGTTCGATCTTTTTATGAAGTGGCCATGTAGTGTCAACGCTAAAAAAGTTCATTGTAAGACCACCGTGTCGAACATTAGCGAGGAATGTCGCTCACATGGGAAACTCGATATTGAGTCGCGGGACCACGGCACGGGGAGATACATATTAAACGCTTCATTGTGAACGCGGTGTCATCATAAAAATGAATGTCACATATTAGCTTCTGAAGTGAGAATATTAAACGTAAGGTATGCGATTTTTTGCTGCGGCGGTACGCTCACTGAATCTGTGAATCGATGGCCGATGTCAAAGCTCGGGCTTGCGTCTGAGCCGCGTAATTCTCGGCCGCATAATTCATGCAACAATAGACATTGCACAGTCGTCGAATCGTATGGGTTTCGAGAAATGTGGCGCGAGCTCGTTATGACGCCGATGCACGTCCGACAAATGGCTTCATCGTGAAAATTAACATTCGGCCAGCATCTCGGGCGCGGTCGCCGCCCCTCGCGCCTCCTCCGCGAGCAAATATTGAATCGTCGTCGACCGCATGGGACACGGGACCTCCGCCGAGGTGTCGCCTACTCGCCACACTGACACGTCAACACTTTTTTACTCATTGTTAAAGAAGAATTCATTCATGCAATCACGCTAGCGCTAGATATATTGACACTATGCTAGGTAAAAGTAATTGAACACGCGCTCTGCATTTACTTACGATAGGATCATGTTCGACACATTTTTACGGTATGTAATGACACCGTGTTTCATATTATAGTTACGAATCATATTTCGTTTTAATTTGTAATACATAGTTAAGAGGTTATAGACAGGAGTCTCTTTTCAAAGTTGTGTAACGATGCAATGAGCCACCAACTCAGTTTTTTTGTTAGATTATTAAAATCTATGGGTGTGCAAATATGAATTAGAACAACTCGTTGCCCGATTACGCAACAGCACATGTAGCAATTAATTTTGGAATTATTAATTAATTCTATTATTAATTGCAACATGTGCTTTAAAAAATCACTGGAGACTTATTTTCAATTTTTCTTATGGCAATTAGTTCAGTTACTTATTGTTAAAAATATTGCGAACCAGATTTGCATGACACAAAGTGGACGATTTCAAGACGTTACAGATACTGAACAATTCGTTTGGTCCGTTAAGACCATAAACCTGTATACTTAATAACGTTTATCAATGAAAAAAAAAAAACAAATTCTGAAGCAAGTTAAAAGAATACTCCAAAATGGAGTATACTCCATTTTGGAGTATTCTTTGTTCTATTCTCAGTCTCTAAACAATAAGGAAGTATTTTAAAACAATCGTCTTCAGAACAACTAAGAACTGCTTTAGTTGAGGGAATGAATGAAATTGATTATGACAACATACTGACTAGCTGGAGTATGAGTATGTCGTCGAAACAAAATACCAGAAGCCTACGCGGTTACGTACATTCTGCGTAGCAGCGTAGCGTGTAGCCTACGCACTTTCTGCGTAGCATCTCGCCTACGCAGCTTAAACGCAGCTTCTACGCGGGCCTACGCGGCCTCAACGCCTACGCCTAATAAAAGATACTTATCATCAGCGCTATATTTCTATATTGACTTTTCGTATATTTGTTTTTTTTTTGTATTGCGTTGTTATATTAATTAACAGCAATTTCAATAATTAACTAACTACTTTTTTCCTATGTACGTGTATGTATAAAGTTGAACAATTAATTCAAAATATTGTAGTGTATGCAAAGAATTCAATGCGAAAATTTTATAGTAAGTAATAAGATTTTTTATCAGTAAATGTTTCTGCGAACTATTCCTTGGAGTGCCGTAATAAGTAAATCAAGCTTCGAGTTGTACTGTTGTATTGTTTTCAACTGCGAGGTTTGCTTTACAGTTTTTAAATAAATTTCTCCGCCTTTTGCCTGTTCAGGCTTTTATAAACTTGGCACCTGATATCCTTTACCGCACCATTTATTACTTGGCGTTACACGTCTTGGTGAAAGTGGTGCCTTAAGGTTACAGTTAGGCACTTCTATGGTAGGAACGAAACTTCTCTATCGAAACGTTTCGGTCGGTCTCTGAGTCACAAACACGTGGCGTCGCCGGCTAAGTCTAGTTATTGTGCTAACCGTTTTTATTGCATCATTTTCTGTCCCGCAGAGCGTATATTTCATTTGAGAGCTGCTTCACAGAAATACTAATGAAGTACCTAGCCGGATATTATGAAAAAAACCGACCAAGTATTCGCACACTATTATATTCCCATGGATAAAAGATCTAGTTTCTCGTTTGGGGCTCTGTTTAGTTCTTATTACTTGTTGCTACTGGTACAGGGGAAATCGAAGTACTAACTGAAAATTTTAATTATGTATCTGTCGTAGCCAGACATGAGAAATTGATCACTTCATGATATGGCCAACTAAAACTGGCCAGATCGTTTTAAATGTTAAAGTTTGATATGTCAATCCTCGTTTGGCCTAATTTCTTTAGACCTTTTATTATCATAGAAATCCTACAAAATGAAGTGATCAATTCTAAGATCTGGCCACGGCATATCTATAACGGACCGGTTCATGAGATCGTTGACAGACAAACAGACAGACAGCGGGGGTATAGTAAATAGGGTCTGTTGGTAACACTTCGAGTACGGAACCTTTAGGATTACCTTCAGGACATATGAATCAGTCGAAGAATCTTGAAGAAATCCTCAAGATTCTTCGACTGATTCATATGTCCGGACCGAGCTCAGGTTGTCGACGGCGCGTGGTTGACTACGCGCGCCTCGAGGAGTTGTCAGCAACCGTAGGGGCCCAGCAGGGTCGAAGCCTTCTGGGGCCATAGATGATGCGAAAGGGATCCCCGGGGCCCTGGCACAATGGCAATGCAGAAACAGAAATCGGTTTTTGTAGTCAGTAAAAGTCTGACACTATCTCCCACTCCGCCCAAAAGCGGGGTATGTATTTTTTTTCCCAACTAAAAAAAAAGATGAATGTTTAATTTCACTCTTCAGCTCTGTTACCTTCGTATGAAAATAGGTATCAAAATTTACCTTTACCTACTTACACAAAAACAATTATAATATACATACATAATTTAATTTAAATAAAAACACGATTTAATAATAATGACGATAATAGTCAAATTAAATTTTGGCCATATGGATCAGGCGAAGAATTTTTAAGAAATACCCCTTCAGACGTTTTCGAAGAAAAATGACTAACTTTTTGTAATGAAAGCTGTGTGAGGGTGGCTGGTGAGGTGACTTTCAAAGTTTCAATTAATCTGTCAAGGCTATAAGTTCTCATGAATATGAACAAGTTTTTAACTGTATATTGCTTCCTCAACAAATGGACCGTTCCATGAATTTTTTCGGGTCCTGAAAACATAAATATGTGTAAATTTTAATTTTTTATTGCATACAAAAGTAAATAAATATTAATACAAAGAATAATTAATAGGTTTTCCACTGCAGTCAACCTATGGACAAAAAACTTTTTTTTACAAAAAATACAAGCCAAAAAATGCAAACGCAGTGTTTCTGGTTATGTATTTTAATTTTTTAAACCGATTATTTTAAACTTTTTATTTGTTTTTGATGTAGGTTGTATTTTGTTTTACTAGTTATGTTTTACGAATTCTGTAGTTAACAGTACCTTTTTTTTAAAATGGAAATCATCAATAAACTTTTCTCGCTCTAAGGTGGAGCAAGAAGGCGTATCAGAATTTTACTGTCTAAAACTCACCTACGTTTCTCCATTTGCTCTTTTCCGTTCTACGGTCATTGTAACTGTTTCAAACGTATTCTCAGCCCTAGCAGACATCGGTCCTACTGGACTCCTTCAGTTTTGCTGACAACTCTGTGAGGAAACACGTGAAACACTAAGCGCTGTGGACTAAGGACCAAGCCAGAGTCCTCGGCGCGTAAGGGTCCGATGATCGGACGGAGAGTTACTTATAGCTCGTCGTGCGACTCCGACTTATGTTATGAAATTAGTTGTAGTATTCCATGGTCCATCTCCTTTAAATGCGACCACCTGGCAGATAAACATATTTAAACAAAAAAAAAAGAATCGTAAAAATCGATTTATCGATGAACAAGTTAAAAAAGTCGCATGAATTAAAAAAGAACCTCATCCTTTTTTGGGAATCGGTTAAAAATAAACTTAAAATTACACAACAACTTAAAATTACTAAGTAATTTAAAAAACCGAACAGTTAATATTTTTTGTTTCATTTCATTCAAGATGACTTTTCATCCCTTAAAAAGGCCTGTTTGTATTCAAAGTTTTCAGTTAACTTTTATTACAAAGAAACATCGCTCCAGGCAAGTTAATTATAAGACTCACTCAAAGATAAGAGCAACATCTGTGATTGTACAACTTGATTGTCAGGTTTGTGGAACACGGCATAATTAGTAACTGGCGATTATGTATTTTCTTGTTTAATTCCTTACATAAATGTAAATTAAAGTAATCGATGTTTTATGTGATCCCTGTGTGGTTGGACATGCTTCAGCCATGTTTTATTTCGTGGTGATCGATGGCCGTAGATATGTATTGATCGATGACATAGCTCCTGTGGACTGTCCCATCTATCCCATTTATTTTTCCGGGATAGAAAGTAGCCAATAGAAGATGGATGGTAATGCTTTTTAGTATTCATTTCCAGAGGTTTCCTTTATCTGCTTGACTGTTCAAAAGAGTTACCGCGGGCCTAGACCGCAATGGACAACTGAAGGAATATCATCATCATCATCATCATCATCATCATATCAGCCGAAAGACGTCTACTGCTGGACATAGGCCTCCCCCAAGCGTCGCCACAACGACCGGTCCGGTGCGTCACGCATTCATCGGATTCCCGCAACCCTGACCAGGTCGTCGGTCCACCTTGTTGGAGGCCTTTCAACGCTGCGTCTTCCGGTATGTTGACGCCACTCCAGAACCTTTCGTCCTCATCGACCATCTGTTCTGCGTGCAATGTGCCCTGCCCATTGCCACTTAAGTTTGGCGACTTTTCGAAAGAAATCAGAAATGAAGGAATATAGGTGGGTTTTATTCAGTAAAGACATTCCCATTCGCTCAAACCAGGCGGGGAGAAGTCATTTGTTGTCTAACGTAAAAAAAGAGCAACATTTTCATGTAGGTAAGTTGTTACGCTATTCAATATCCGGCGATGATAATATAATTACACAGAATCAATACCCAACTTTGGTATCCATGCCCAATAAAAGCAAACAAAACCTCTTTTAATAATTGATCAAGATGTAAAGGTCGATATCATGGAACCTTTCAACACAAGGAATTTAGGACGATTCATGAATATTTACTGTACTAATGGCAGCTTATAGCTTCAGTGTTACTCAGATACTGAGTCCTAAAATACTGGGTATTTCAATAACATAACGTTCACAAAGAATGTCGCTAAAAACAGCGAGTCGTTAAATGAGTCGCGTAGGTGACTACTTCTTGGTATCTCACTTAATTGCCACTCAGTTATTTAATAACACTCACAATGTCATGTTCGCAATTTACATAAGCTTTTTGCCAGAGATATAATTGTTCATTATAATGTCTGTTCTCCATTGCTAGGGAATTATCCTAATTCAAGGCTACTCGCTGCATGCAAACCTTTTGCTTATTACAATAACACTCAAGTGTTTCACTCGATAGGCCGATAGTGCATACCAACGACCTGACCACTGATCCTGCTGTACTCGCTCATAAATAATTCCAGTACGCATGTCGATGTAACGAACGATATTGAACATCCTGATGTAAGGCGGCGCATGCAACTGACGGCGCAGTTCTCAATCACATTACGTGGTTCTCGCTAGTTGGTAGGATTATTAGGTATCACTGGCTACCAGGAAGACTAATTGCACGAGTATGTTTGCCGATATATGGGCCGATTAGCGAGAAGATGCTTGCGTGCGTAAGATCCGCCGCGACCGGCCCTGCGGCCGCCTGCTGTTGTCCAGCGCACGCAATCACGCACATGAGCTTTCTAGCCGCTCATATTACATTTTCTACGGAGCCACCAGTGCAGTATGCATTTTAATTTCCTGCAATTAATTTATGAATGTGTGGCATTTCTGAATCGATGAAATTATATCGTAAATCGAAACGTTATCGCACGTGCATCTTGGCAGCGCGCTGCTCGCTCGAACTTATTATGCTGTCACCGTGTGTCGTGCGTCCGTCGGTCGCGACTACCTACAGAGGTGGCCAACGTATATTACGACTAGCACGCACATTATGTCGGAATAATTTTATAATAACTACTATTTGCCAGAGTATTCCATGCTATAAGACACGTCTACTCCATTTAATAAAAGTTAACTCTGCAAAAAGCTCGATAGTTCCGTCAGGACATACAAACTATATTGTTGTTGGTTTACGACTTTATTTAAACTTCTAAAAGACTTGATTATGCTAATAAAAAATTGGCAACAAAATAAATGGAATAAAGAGGGTGATTCAGTCATTACTTAGAAGTGTTCGGCCGACTAACCTTTGTTAAATGCGTTTGAATCGTTAGGAACGTCCGCTGCTCTAAGAACGATCATTATCAGGAATTGTGCGAATCTGAGAAGAGCAGCCGGCCCGCCGCTGCCGCCCGCCGCTGCCGCCCGCCGCCGCCATGGTCGGGCAAGGGCCGGCGGCCAGCGCCCGGTGCCATCCAAATCGATCATTTTACGCACCCGACGCGCATAATGAAACAGTCATTTCCGGCCGTTTCGCGGAATTGAATATTTAATATTTCGCACAATCGAGTGGTCGCCGTCGGGGCACGCACGGAGTACGGCCGACGCTGCTGGCTGCCACTACCCTTGTTAGTATTCGTCGCGTGACTCCCAACAATAATAAATTCTTGTGCACTTGCAGTTTCACGTAGTGCCAAGAAACCGCGATCGGCTACCGAATGCTAAAATGGGTATTGTTTGAATAAATACCATCTACTGTTTCGAGGAAAATGATAAATGGCATATTTTTTAACTCTTTACCAATAAAAATGCGGTTAACCGTGACTGAAATTGCAGACATTAAATAAAGCTGCTGTTCTCGCTACGAGGCAATGAGCTGCCGTACTCGTAGTTGGAGTCGTTCGCATGGCGACGGTGCCGTTGTATTCAATAGAAACATTTATAATGTGATAGATTCCCATAATTGGTGGATGGTTCCTGTTTCCGATTACGCGATACGCTTACTTCATTTAAATACAAAAGCGTATCTGTACATTGAACACCGGTAGCTCGGTGTGCGTCCGCCCGAAATTAACTACTATTCAAGCGGGCGCGAGTGTGCACCAGCCTAATTACGTAGTCCGTGCACGGCGCAGTTTCAAATCGCCATTGAAATTCGTAGTACACCTTTTTATGAACATTCGCGGCTTATTAATCCATTAGCTACATCGTAAATACTCTTTAGAAACTTATACTAACTAATGACCGACCCTTTAGGGGAGGGTTTTTGTACAGTCCGCTGGTTCTGCAAGCTTTACATATTAATCACTGCCCGTAATAGGTTGATTAATTTTATAAGCTAATGTAAACCAGTTAAGAGTGGAGTTGTATAAAGTGATGACATAATTAATATTGGATTCTATTAACGCTCGCTAGCAATACGATTATTAGTTTGTTTAAGACAGTATACGAAGACCACATGACTTGGGGATACATATAATTACGTCTTATGTGGTTGCGAACCTCAATTGTGAGGGAACGAGAAAGACAAAGAAGTTTAACGTACGAATTTTGTACTATAATAATATTTTTTTCTAATTATTGATAGGCTCGCACTTGACCACGGCTTCGCAAATTCTTTTATTTTTGCTTCCTACTTACTATTGTCTACATTTCTTTTACATTACTCGTTTCGCAGGTCTGCTGGAAGAAATTTCTTTGGAAATAAGCAGTACCTTTGTACTAATGTCTCTTATGTATTATCTTTTTTTGTAATTTTTGTGTATACATAAATAGTAAAATAAATAAATAAATTCATTAAAACTGTATACAAATACTGAATTATGAAAAGTCTCCCCACCGTATAAAATTGTAAAATGTACGACTGCATTTGAAAATAAAAGCTCAGACGCTCAAATATGTCAACCCGATTCGATAAGCCACACTACGAGAGAAAGCAAAAACATCCGCGAACATCTAGTTTTATATAATTTCACGGTAACAAGTAGCATGTTAGGAAAAGCAGTTACCGCGGCTGTATCGGGCTGTTGCGGACGCCGAGGTCTCTGTCTGTTCGAGTGTTCCCAGGCGACGGCTGCATTCTTTGCCCATACTCGCTGCGCCAGCCACCTGGCAGTTCCGGGACGCGTCATTACAGACCACAGACTACATTCCCTGGACACCAGGAACGCAAATACAAACTACCGCCTTCCTCTCCAAACTTTTTCTTGTACATGACAGGTATGACAAACGCTCCTCGGTGTAATTATTAAACTCCGGACGTTTTTCATACGGATAATTCTATTGATGTAGCTGGAAGCCGTTTCGCCTTAGTGCTTCTTCTTGTTACTGTGGTATAAGGAATCGATATAGCTGGATAGGTACATGGTGTATAATTACACCTTATGTACACCTTACTAGCTTAAATTTGAATAAGATGAACTAACACTCGACACTGTCGAGTGTTAGTTGTGAATCGTGAGCGTCAACAATGAAGACTATCTTGATTGTCATAACTCTTATTGTTTTGGGTTCTATATAATAATAAGGCTTTTTTATTTTCACTTCCAAGTATTTCGTGTACACTTAACTTACTAGTTTCTAGTATACCTACTAAGTTTGAATAGTCGAGAGTGAATAGGTTTCTTCTAGGTAAGAGCGTTCCATCGTCGACCGCATCTTCGCTTTCCATCAGGTGTGAATAGCGATCAAGCTCGAACCTATCAACAATTAAAAAGAATGTATTTTTCTGGAATATGGATCCCTTTATGTGTAGATAGCTTTTTTGCTAGCTTTTTTTGGTGGCCGAGTGCTAACGGCCCCGACTTACGCGTTGTAAGTCGCGGTTTCAAACTCAGTCAGGGGCATTGCTTTGTGTAATTTATTTCATCACCACTACTCTTAAAACAGTGAAGGAAAACATCGTGGGGAAACCGTCATGTTCTAGAACCAACAATTTCGAAGTGTTCGAAAACATATGGCATTCACCAACCAACACTGGGCCCGCGTGGTCGACTACGGCCTTTTCCCTCTCTCAGAAGACGTGAGTCCCAGCTGTGGGAACACTATAAAGCTGATTAAACTATGCTTCTCCTTCCATAATTCTCTATCTTTACCTAGGGCCAGTTTCGCCCTGCCACCACCGTTTAGCTAGTCTGCCTACATTACTTTTTTCTAGCGGTCGTCTACATACCTATATCTAATATTAGAAAAATATAAAAGATAACAAAGGAATCAAACATCCTGTAAGATTCCTTTGTGTCTTTATTATAGTTCACACATCAAACTCGCCCAAATTCTTTAGAATTCCTCGCTTCCTAGAACCATAACTGCCTCGATCGATCGTTATCGTTTTTGTATGATCACTGTTATCATTGAAATTACTTACTTGAAAGACAGCTGTGACGTAAATATGTACGTTCTAGGAAACTGTTAAAATGCAGCAAATGTAACTATTTGGGTTATGGTCAGCCAGTGACGCATCGGTGTATAAAGTCTGAATCATTTTCTAATAAACTGCATCATGTAGGACAAGGTGGTCGTGAATACGGTTTATTACGTTTTTTGTTGCCGACACGCCCCTTTATCGTTCGTATAGTCAGTAGGAACATAGTAATATGCGGTTTCAGCGGTCACATAACTTTATCCTGTGACTTTATGTGATTGTACGATCAGCATCTATCGCATCATCGGAACGTGTGCAGATATACAGTTGTCGCGGTCCGAGGAACGATCTGTCGCCGGAGAGACCGCCGGTTTCTCGCTCACCTGTTATGCGATCAACTTTTTGCCGCACACCCAGTACTTTGCGGTTTTTCTAATCGCAACACCAAGTATTCCCGACGCGCATCCCTAAACCGCACTAACTGTATGAAATTGTTACACTTGTAGGATGCAACGTTAGTTTCCGATGCACCATGTTATTGCGGCAACACTATCATTAATACATACAAACTAAAACGCCAACGTGTACTTACTTACACTTGTTCGATGTACATATAATTACATATACCGCAAAAACGAGCCGGTGTGCGTCTTATTCTCATTACTCCTACAGCTGTTGCCTGTCAGAATAAATGGTTGTATTTAGATTTATCACTAAGCGAAATGTATCCGATGACATTCGAAAATTGCATCGCATGAAATTCATTAGAAATCGTTATGCAAGTGTAGGATTTATAACGAGTATCGAGGCAGCGGGCGGCGAGCGGCTCACGGCGGGCGTGGCGCCGCGCGTGGCCAGGCAGGCGCGCACATCAGCGCTTTGTTGCCAATGCATTACTTTTCTGCTTGTTAGTACAGCGAGCAACAGCACCGTTATTCAAAATGGAATCATATTTTCTGGTCTAACGCATATCCATTCACTTTAACAGCATAAGTGTTTCCACCATTCTAATAGAAACATTTCCATATTCCCAATATCTGGGCACTCGATCAAATCTTTTTGACAGGCTGAAGTATAATTTACTGAAATAATAATTCTATCTATTTCCAGATATGAAAAAGTATTTCCCGGAAAATGTATGCGTTATAACGATTACCGTGAATCGCGGAGAACAGAAAGGCCTTTTGTGTTTTTATTTATAATAATATGTCAGTTGTTGAATGTGAGGTTTTCTATTTCCCACAACATATAGCGATTATTATTATTGTCATCGGTGCGTGACGGGCAGGCGGGCAGGCATGCGATTACACTGTAATGCAAGGGAGCGACGTCATTATGCGGCGTGTGTGTGTGTGTCAACTGTTCGCCAGAGAAGTATAATTGCGGTTGTTTCACAGAAACGATCAGCATGCGAATGGCTTCGCCAACAAAGGGTTTTAACCACGTAGAGAGTACTCCGCAGCTCCGCGCCGGTCCCTCCGGGCGGTGTCAATTTGGCGTCCGCCGCGGCCGCTGCTAGCCCTAATTATTTCGAAGAATTGATGCACCGTGCGCTTCTCATTAGCTGCTCTCTTTGTCTCTGTATAAAACTCGTCATCATATGCTCTTCCTAATGATGTCATCAAAGTCATAACATGAAATTAGTTCGCCCTTTACTCAGCTGCATTATTATGTTAATAAACTACGTAATACTTGTAGAACCATTCATGAATTAACATTCCTTCTCGTGATCCATTCCTTACGATGGCGGCGTCTTATTAATTGACATTTGTTACGAATTCTTAACAAGCCATTGATGGAAGCAATAAACATTCAACATTTATAGACGAGAGGTGTTCCTTCGATGTAAATATCGAAATAAAATTGACTTGACCGAAAGATACTGACAGAAATTGTTCAACCACATGTAACGATTTTTAGTTCCGAGTCTAATTCGGGTATTGTTTACAACTCAAAATTACTATGTTCTCATTCAGCCTAATTAAGATGATATTCCTTTGGATTTGTTTAATTTGATGTGGACGATGGAATCCGCTTGTTAATAGTTAGTTATAAAGATAGCAAGCAGTTCGTTCACCTTTAAATTATTCGTTATAACTTTAACTAATTCCCCGTTTTTTGTTAAAGCACATTTAGCTGAAGTGACGTGATCTCTCCCACAAAAAGCCGGATACGTTGCATAGCTGTTATAAATAACAATGAGTATTGGCTTATCAGCTCTTTAAGAGGTATCATTAAGTCTAGCTCGACGTCACACCTTACGCTAATAACTTCATTAAATCATTAGGGATTTTCCAAACACTAATTATCAATTAAAATTATCATAAAAGAACACAGATTCAAAAGAAATTGAGTACTCGAAATGGGCACAAACACTTCCTTGTTCGATGTCTATAATTTAAAAATACTAGTTCATCGGGTTTGGACGATGTATCGATATATCCGATTACTGTAATTTTGAGGCGGACATTAATAATTTAATGCCAAATTATTGTACAAGACTCAAGACGGACAACTAAGGAAGTCACCTCTATACTTTGATTGTATTTTGCGGTTACCGGTGCTGCGTGAAACACACGGTAGTATTGATAGGTGCTATAATACTAGGTACTACTACCTACCTATGTAATCTTATTTTATACACTACTTTGAAAGTACTGGTCCGATTGCTAAAATGTTTTCACTGATAGAAAGCTGCTTTATTCTTGAGCGTCAAAGGCTCGAACAAAAGCTAGTAGCCATTTACAATTCTTTTTCAATTTGGTCCTAAACTTGTTGTGTAGGTCTGTACCTATCTCACAAAAATTTCACTGAGGAATGTTTTTAATTAAACTTGGCGTTGCGAAAAGTAAGCTATTCGTAAATTAAACTGAAACTTTACGTTGTTTCAAAGTAAACTAGGAACTGGGTTATGTTGCAAATATAGGTTCAGATTACATTTTTACCAATATTCATTTTTTTACCAATATTCATTTGTTCATCATTTGTTCTGTATCTGGGTGTAATTTATCTATAATATGTGTGTGTTTAGAAATATATAAGTATGTTTATCAGTTGTCTAGTACCCGTAACACAAGCTCTGCTTAGCTTGGGACTAGACGGCGTTGTGTGACAGTTGTGGAATATTATTATTATATTATGTGTACACGAACTTTTGACAGGCTTTTCGCCCGTGTGAAAGTAGAAAGTATCTATACAGTAATATTATAAAGAGGAAAAGCTTTTGTTTTTTGTTTGTTTGTAGGAGATAATCTCTGAAAGTACTAGTGTTCTTGCTATAATTTTTTCACCGATAGAAAGCTGCTTTATTGTTGAGGCAATATTTTATGTACGCGAGTGAAGCCGCGGGCAAAAGCTGATATAATATATAGCCATGTCACTCATTGATAAATTAGCAATCTATTAGATACTAGTGATAGAATATCTAAAATGGGTGCAGTAGTTTGAATTTATTCGTAGCATAGAAATGTAGGTCCAAGAACATTTTTACTGGGCTACAGGAATGTGCGATTGACTTACCGTGACTCTGTAAAGGACAACTGAAGGGACACAGATGGGTTTTAGGGCTGTAGACCTAGGATAAAAGCGCGCCGTCGACGCACGTTTCTAAAACACGCGTCAACAACGCGTTTAAAAAACATCGTGTGCACAGGCCTTTAGTCAGTAAAAGACTGACACACCTTCCCGCTCCACCCAGAACAGAAGTATATTATTTATTATTGGAACATTACTGATTATAAACAAACTTTACTCGTATTCAGGTTTCGCATAAATTAAAAATAATGTTGCATAAGTATATATTATATGTATTAGCTTGGCACAACTAAAAGAAATATCTTTCAATTGTGGTTTGTTCATATCTACTTTTCTAAAACATGACAAAACACATCACCAATACAGACCACGTTGTTTTATTAGAAATTCTGAAGCCCTTTTCATCCCGAAACAATATGAATTCTCGATCATGTAGGTATATATTATGTCGGGCTGGAGACCGCAACTGCACGCCCAAAGCGAGTATTTTACGTAAATTACCGATCATTCAATCTGAATAATTAATGATTGGAGTAATTTCGATTCCATTGCTAATTTCGACGTCTGTTTTGCTCTTGCTGAATGGCTTTAAATTAGATAAACCCTTAATTTATGAACAACATACGATATAAATGTTACAGGTTTTTTTTTTTTTGTCGACTGGGAAAATCATCATTGACGAAACCCGCTCTTGGGTGGAGCGGGAGACAGTGTCAGAGTCTTACTGACTAAAAACCCCGCGCCGTTCCTTCTAGCCTTCATACCGGGGCTCTAGTTTCCTTTCGGATAACCCCGACCCCGGTAGGCTTCGACCCAGATGGGCCCCTCCTGTTGCTGACAACTCCTTGAGACGCGCGGGAACAGTGCGCGCCGTCGACGCCTTGGCTCGGTCCGGACAGTTACCGGACGATCGGACAGCGAGCTACCCATGGCTCGCCGTCCACGAGCCCGCGTCTACGGTGGCCGGAAATCGGGATCAATGTTACAGGTTTTACTGAATTATCTGGAACTAGCTTTTGCCTGCGGCTTCGCTCGCGTTTATTACGGAGTAACACGGTTCCCCTGGAAAGTAGGGGGTTAGAAAGAGACAAAAAGTAGCCTATGTCACTCTCCATCTCTTCAACTGTCTCCACTTAAAAAATCACGTCAATTCGTCACTCCGTTTTGCCGTGAAAGACGGACAAACAGACACACACACACTTTCCTAATTATAATATTAGTATGGATGTGTTTAGTTAACCTGTTCAGTGTTATAATGCTAACTATTTGTAATAAGATACTCTTCGTTTTGTGTATATCTGTGCTAAAAGGAAGTCCGAGAACTGAGGAATCATTATTATTAGAGCCTGGTTGCTTCTCCAATAAATTACTTCGTACAGCGATATATCATGGGTATGTATAGGTATACAAGTCTGTTCGCAAGGAGGCTGCATGCGAATGATTTGTGGTGAGCGGTGAGGGAGTGCAACCCGACACACGGTCAAAGACCGGTTCGCGTTATTTCGGAAATATTCGGCGCTTTTTACAGGAGAGGCCGACGACGCCGCTCGGAGGATGACCTCATCGGGGATCTCTTTTTGTTTCAACCTTTAAAATAACGACGTTTTCCTGCTACACGACAGACAACATTAATTATACGTAGCGGATCACTTACATACTTTCTGATAGCATTGTAGATACGTCAGAATATCAAGGGAGATATAAGTCAAGGCGCACATTCCTCTGCACTTGTTGAAACGTTCTAGCGTGGACCGCATGGCCACGCGTATTAGCCGCCACATTTGTCCATGCTCCGGCTCGAAACATGTAAGAAAACAAAAAACTACTGTTTTTACCGAACACTTGTAGCTAATTAAATTAAACGATCTCCGTCAGAATCGTTAACGATGTCTTAATGAGTATCATTACATTTGCGTTTTGCTCTTTTAACTGGAATAGTTGTAATAATTGGTGGTGATACTAATAGATCGGTGTAGAGACATAGTCAGGCTCTATTTGCTGCGGGCGGCGCGGGCGCAAGAAACATGCAGTCTATGTCGGTACAGCTACTGCCACAGAGCATAGCACGCACAGAACTTAATGGAAATATCTAACATCATTACAGCTATTTACTTGGTACCTACTAAGCATGAATCATCAACATAAACTGCAATCTGCGACCTACGTACAAGATTACACAAACTCCATAGCACTACGTAGGCCGGCCGCTAGTAATCGCGCCTCCAACTGTGATTTATTTTAATAACTAAGTACCCATCAATAGTTCTCATATATCGTCATAAATTCGCGTTCCATATCAATATACTTAATGCGTGCGTTGCGTGAGTCATTACTTTGGAAAAAGTTAAAAATATTCGCAACGATCTCCCAGGGACACTGGAAAGTGGAATGAAGATTGTAAACATGCGCTCTTGATATGTTTTCTCGGAAATTGTCACGACTCTAGTGCAAATAATAGCTATGAACAAAACCAACGGCAACGTGCACACTGTGCATTAGCTTCATAATATGTGCTCTGCGTGTTTACTCACAGAAAATACTTAAATTATGGGATTTAGATACGGTGATATTCAGCCGTTTGCGTGTGACTACTTGACTGTGCGATGTGTGTGAATGTGTGTTGCCCTTATACCGTGCTCAGCCGAGGATATTCACCAGATAACAGCTCACGCCGCTTCTAAGAAACAATTCCAACGCGGCCTTGCGATGAAACATCGCTCAAATGTTTGTTTTCCTTTCAAACGATTCAAAAACGGCTCCCGCAAAATTTTACTGTTCACGGGAATCGGTAGCTCTGCGACGTTTTGTTTGCATAAGCCCGATTCGCTGAACAAATTACAGCTGTTCGATTTCGAATGTGCTTTTTTAAAAATTGCTGCCTATGTACGTGTACTCCAATTTGTCACCGCTGCGCATTTATCAATTTGCGGAATATTAGAGAGTCGAGATTTCTCCGTTGACGAGTGACTGCAATGCAGTATTTCGCAGAATCACTTACCTGTCATCGACGGCGGCTAAATTACGCCACCACCCCGCTCCGGCGGAATGGCGCTCGATTAGCCGTGTACTGGGAATTATTTCCTGCATGTGCACATGGCCGATTGATCTCGTAGCGCAATGACAATAGTGCAGCATTAAACGCGTGTATCTCACAAACGATCAATTCACAGAACAAGATAATTTGCTTGTTAAGTACACGTAACGCTCAAACGGCTTTTGGATGCGGTTTTTCCTTTACGCTTGAATAAACAACAACACAAGTCCTCGTTCAGGCAAGCCCAAGACCTCCCAAACATCTATTTGATAAGAAAAACCAGTGTTTCATCATCATCATCATATCAGCCGAAAGACGTCCACTGTTGGACAAAAACAGTGTTTACATAAGAGGAATTACATGATTTATATATTCAAAAACTTCGCGTGCTAAAAAGTCTACATGGATATTTTTCGCTTTCCATTTTGCCGTCACCCAGCGTTTCAACTATTATGTTAAAGATAAGCATAGCAAGCCTTTTCCTTTCTGATAATTTGCCGTGCCTAAATAAAATATTCTTCATGTAGATAAGCCTTTCCGTATTATTGTTGTTTGGTTTTACCATTTAACAATATGGGTTTTACCTTTAAACATTACGAAATGAAGAATAACTGGAATTGAATAACCGCGCCATCCTTAATTGTGATGCATCGTTCATTGAGCCTTATTAAACGGTTGTTCCGAAAGCAACCCAATAACCGCTCAAAATATGAGCTAAAGTGCACTATTTTCTTTATATTTGAATAGATAATTTTTTCAATATTGTTGATAGGCTCGCATTTGACCACTATCTCACTTGATGGTAAGCGATGATGTTGCCGACGATGGAACACGCTTGCCTAGAATTCAGCTATTCTGACTTAAAGACCCCTAGGTTGTAGCTATCAGGAAACACAGACCAAGGCAGGGAATTCCAATTCTTAGATGTACGCATAATGAATGTGTTCCCAAAACGTTTTGTACGCATGGGTGGGATCTCAACCATATACCGATGGCACAACGCCGTACGTCTAGTGGTCCGATGATGGAACGGACTTGGTGGAATTAAATTGTGTTATTCCAAAGCGTACTCCCCGACATGTAAACGATAGAAAATCGACCGACCAGGAACTCAGAGATCGACTCCTAGTTGCTGGTCTGTCGGTTTTCTATCGTTTCAAGACTTTACTTATCATATCACTAATATCGCCCGTTTCTTCCAGGTTCAAAGATGACGTCGCGTATCCCTGGTCAGCGGGGGTGTCCAACCTCATCCTGTACCCAGAGGCTGCCAATCAGACGCTGTACGCGCGGCGGGCGGCGCGGGCTGACTCCGGCAACTACACGTGTCGTCTGTCCAACGAGACACATGTCATTACGCATACTGTCAAACTCAGTATATTAGGTAAATATATTAGACCAACGCACACGAGGGCCACACCTGATTTGTACGTAGAGTTGTGTCGCGTGGCGTGGACCTAACGTAGCTCTACAAGTATAGTTGCCATATAAAATGTATGGGAACCGATGCGCCAAGATCGGCGTGTGTGGCACACGTGTGCCCAATGTAGTTCTACCTTTATAGACTTTTACAGACAAAAGATGACCCATGCTTAAGAGGAATACAGGAGCTAATCACGAGGTTTATAATGCACAAAAGTATATGATCCACTGCAGAGAACATAATCAGAGAAATGTTGATAATAGTTCAGGATAAATCATAGGTAGTCAGTGTGTTCAAAGCATAATACATACAGCTAATTTAAAAGAGAGGTCAGCAAACCGTAGGGCCCCAGCCAGGCAGATGTCCGCTAGGGTCACGGAGATTTTCTGAAAAGGAAATCTGTGGTCCTGGAACGCAAAAGGGCAACAGAAAATAGGTTTGATTTTAGTCAGTAAAAAGCTGACATACCCTCCTGCTCTATCGTAGAGCGGGAAACAGTGGGAGAAGTCATTCGATGATTTCCAATCTCAAAAACAAGGTAACTTCGTACAATAGAAAAAAAATCATGAAGATGCCTCTAAAAAATTACTTTTATCGGTTAAAAACCTAACATACTCGTACCTGCAATCATTTTGTTTGGTTTGTGTTTTAATATTTTAATCAAGTCTGTATATTTTACTATTTTTTTATTCATATTTTGCAAGCATTATTTGTGTTTGCGCATTTTTTTCTTTTTTTATGTAATCCGAGGGTAATCGCATTTTAGGTCCTGTATAGTACTCTTAAAATAAGCTAACTAGATACTGGCATTATCTATTGAAAAGATATTATTGAACATTCTTACGGTGCTAAACCTTTAGTCCTCCTAATCTCATTAAAAGCTTAACGTAATCCTACAAAGATACTCTGCCATCTTGTGACCGCAATCCAATCTCCGGGCAACGCCGTACCTGTATAGTTTGTTCAGATATTCTTTAATGTACACAAAAACATAACAGAACATGCTGATACAGACGGTTTATGTACACAGGTGAGTTTAACTCAGCAATGAGTTTTCTCGCAGTAAACCTTTGAGATTGTGTAATTTATTTCTTCACCACTACTCTCAAAACGGTGAAAGAAAACATCGTGAGGAAACCGGCATGTCCTAGAACCAAAAATTCGAAGACATGTGACATACACCAACCCGCACCGGGCCCGCGTGGTGTATTACGGCCCATTCCCTCTCCTAGAGAGGAGGCCTGAGTCCCAACAGAGGGAACATTATAAGGCCGACTATGCTATGCTATAAACCTTTGAGTTTTAGAGAAAGAACATATTCGACGGTAGTAGAATCCAGTGCGCTAGACTATGGACATTCCAGTCGGTCCAGTGATATTCATATTTTTTGTATTTTTTATCCGTTCCTATTTTGATTTTTTTCTGTTAGGATATTACTGCTTTGTTTGTCCGCCAAAGGGCTTTTCTTTGATAATGTTTTCGATGTATACAGGCCGACATGGCCATAGTGGAAACTATGGCCATTAAATTGAGAAATAAAATAGGAAATGCTTTCATGTTAAAGCATTAGCTCTGCGGGAGGTCCAGACTTTATATTATATCGAGTCATAAATGTACACACACTTATATTTATATTATAGTAGGCTTTATGATACGACGGCTGTAAACAGCCATCCCATAACACTTCAGCTGAGCTAGAATAGATCCTCGTGATGCAAATGACTACGGTTATTAAAATTACGACTTACACATAACCTATAACAGTTATTTCGCTCGTTTCACGACATTACGTGTGACCTAACATCTTTAGTTTAAGCGTTTTATTGTAAGTAAAATAACTGTTCTTTATTGAGCGAGCCAGACGGTTCCGTACAAGGAAAATGTGTATCAGCAAATATTACGATTCACAGAAAAACCGACGGACGCACCGAGAACTATGTTCATTTCGCAAGATCAGTGGGTGGAGGAGGGGGCCGAACTGCGGCTGTACTGCGAAGCTCTCATCGGTAAGCAATGCACCACGTACTTAAAAATGTGGAGGATAAAAAATGGGGCGCCAGTTGACAGGTGAAAGTGGCACTCGAGATTTGCAGTTCATAGTTCACTTTGACCTAGTCATTCCGTCGCGTCCGACTGACATGTGCCTTTAGATCTATTATTATTTTTGAAGATAAGGGGCTATGCATCTCCCGTAGTGTAGGGGATGTAGTCACTGCGACCTAAGAGATCTATTGTGACTCGCCACCTTGTTAGAGTAACTCTTTTGGCCCGGAGGCTTCCAGGAAGTTTAGAATACTCCTAGCTTTATGAGTTTTAATCTCCTCCGGGCGAATAATGTGTCGGCCCAAATGGATTGGTGGCCTTTTAGATCTAACATCCTCTACAAATAAATCTAAATCAAATTTCATATCAGCGTAACGATGGGTTATTGCTATATTTATCTACCAATCACAGCAGTTATCATGGAAACAAATTACTTATCCAATTTTCAGAAAAATTATATTGCTTATTTGCCCTCCATTTCTTTCTCCTCTCTATGAAAAGATATACAATCTAATCTGATAATCTTAATCTGTGTATTGTGCAGGTCGATCTTTATTGGCTGACGCCCGCAGCGACCTCCGGTGGAGAAAAGTGTTCCCGAACAGTACCGAGGGAGACTTGCTACCCACTCAGACTGAAATAAAGACCACCCGGTGAGTCCCTCTATACGTTCAATAAGTCAATATTTACACAGTATAATATGAATAAGCTTGACAAGACATTGTGGGTGGAAACTCATTTTTGACTATTGTTTGTTAAAAGGCAATTAAGGGTTGAGTTTCTAAACTTCGATTTTGTTTGGATGAAAAATTAAATTTTGATAAGTGCAGAAAGTTTGTCATTGCGACCGAGGCGGAATTCGCACGAGCCGTAAGCGAGTGAGTTATGGAGCCGAGGGCTGCATTGACAAATCTGCACGTTTGATACACGTGCATGACTTTTTTCAATACATTTATGAAGAAATGAATAAATATTGTGGCAGAGGAGAGCACGTTCACCTTTCTGCAATAGTGTGGAAAACAGTCTGGCGTGCTTAAAAGCGGTGGAATAAGAGCAGGTTTTCGAATAAGTGTATTGAAAAAGCTTTTTTCCTTTAAATGATATAAACTAGTGCTTCACTGCGTTCCTAACGGTAAGCATTGATGCAATCGTTGATGGCGAAGCGCACTAGTTTATTAAGTGCCTATTCACTCTAGCCTGAATGGAGCTAAATTGTAATCGGACGTGAAGACCGTAGCAGGCAAATTGTTCCAGTCCTTCGATGTACGCGGTACGAGTATAAACGCTTACCTTCCTTTTTAACTTGCAATTTTTGTATGTTAGTCTAGGGGCACATCATGCTAATAAATTTTTAAAGAGTTACCCTAACTGATTTAGCTGTTTGATATACCTACTTAAGTAACTTAGATGATAATGCATTACTATGGTCCTATGATATCGAAAGGAGATCGCATTAGTTGTCTTTTATATAGCTAATGGACTGGCTTGTAAAATATACTTTTAAGAATGTTGCATTTCTACAATAGGTTTCAAAGTTTATAGAAAAAAAAATGTTGTTTTGTCAGTGTTGACGTGACTTTCGTAATGGAACGTAGTATTGTGAGCTGAAAAAATATAGAAGTGTGCGCTCCCAAATCGTTTTCTTATAATATAGATCCTAAAACGTAGCCTACCGGAGCTGAGCTACTATTCTTCTTCTTCTTAGCGTATCTTAGCATATCTTAGGTACTATTTATTTATTTAATCGTTTATGTACAGAGGCGAACTTAATGCCTTAGGCATTTTGTTCCAGTCAACCTTTGGGTGATGCAGAGAAAAAGTAGTGGTAGTTATTGCACATAAAAGTGTGCGTAAAGGCGATTATAAAAATAGACATAGACCATAGAATAGGTATACAATGCGTTCCAAGTGAGAATAGGATCGACCGCCATGTTGTGACGTCACGATTTTCTATCAAATCGAGGAAATAAATTTTTAAACTTTAATTGTTTTACGAAAAATTTAATTTATTTAGGAACTGTAAACGAAAAAAGTTTAATCAGAATCGAGTTCTTCAATTTTACTCATCTCTGAGTTCTTGAATTTTGCCAAAATTTCTTCGATTTGACAGTACGATGTCACGGTGAAAACATCGCAATCGATCCTATTGTCATTTGGAACGCATAGTACTTACCAATAAACCATAGAATAAATATAATACAATATATACTCAAATCAATACACTACATACATGCATACACACTACAGTACAATAGAGTTACGGAGCTGATCTGATGATGGAGTTGAATAGTGGCGATAGGAACTAATGAGCGCAACAAGATACGATACCCTATCGACTTTGAGCTTTCAGAAAATGTCTTGATCATTATACCGCGCGATAAAAGCTTTAGAGTGAAGAAATATTTTTCATAGAAAACTTTTTCGCTTATATTCGCATCCCTTCAGATACCGTCAATTAGAGACACAATAGTAAGACAATAGATGCGCGGCCACCGGTGGTCGCTTGGGGATTCATGAATTAAAGATAAGGTAAACAAACACAAAGGAATAAAAATTATTTTTACTGAGAGTAGATTTTACAGAGTTCAACGGACAAAGGAGTTTCGTCTTATAGAGAACATACGAGAGCATTCTCATACGTAATATTTTTCTTATAAGTACCTAATTATGAGGCACTTGAAAAGCTCGATGGATTCCCGATAATAAGCGTAGGCAGTGCCTCCAGATATAACTAGAGGTCAAACGGTGACCTTTCGTCATGGCTGTCGCTGTTTTCTTTATGAATAAAAGTTGTTTTTGCGTTAGATAATCGTTTATTGGTAACTGCTTATTTTAGATGCGTATCCGTTAGTTTTCCCGGAAAGGCGAGAGGTCTCTATTTCCTGTCTTATGTACCTAATAAGTACTTTGATTGGATTGGTCGTTAACGATATAGCAATTATTGGATGATACGAATCAAGCTCTTTGTACTTGCTCTCTGAGAATAGATTTGATACAAGTGGAGAAAGATTATCATTGCGATCAAAGTGAGCCGAGGGCTGCAGCGACGAATTTCTATGTGTATATATCTATGTATATTTCTATTTGTGTATATTTCTATGTGTATGTAAGAATATATAAATAAACGGTGGTTGACGCGCGACTCGTGGGGGTCGTTTAACGCACAGCCTAACACGAGAGGCGGAGGAGAGCTTGCACACTTTTCCGTACTAGTGCGAAAACATTGGTTCCTAAAAGTAGTAAGTGTGTTGAAAAAGGTAGTACCGACGCAGGTGGGCGGCTTTAAGCCAAAATATTTATGAAATTATAATCCCTCTAACGAAACTGTTGAAGATGGATTGTACGTCTAAATTTCTAAAGAAATCTTTTTCTTAATCAAGTGGAGGTTGAGATTTCTTTAAAAAAATAACAACTAAGTAATTGGAAAAAAGAACTGGTAAATTAATTGTTTTTCTGGTTCAATCTTGAAAGTAATTCGCTGTTGCGTTCCATAAACAGATTTCATATGAAAATTCCGCTGAGCCACATAAGGATCACAGAAGTGATACGATCTTTATGATGGCACCATTTTAGTGAATGAGTTGAAATTCCAAAAATTATGACAGCCCAGTTACTGACTCCAAATTAATTTATTCGAAAAGGTCTTGGTAAAGTTTGAAGGGTAAAGTTAGAACAAAGAACCGCTGTATAAATACCTGTAATATCTAATAAATTTCTGTCTTAGAATTTTACCCTTTATAACAACGGAAAAAAATTTATAATACGCAGCGACTTCGCCTACATGAATGTAGGTTTCTCCGTATAGACTTTGGGCCCCTGTATGGCAGTGGTCCGACCGCCGACGATGAACGAGAAACGAGTAGAACTAGAAACTATAAAAACAAGTTGGCGATCAGCTAGAAGCGAGTTTGTAGTTTCGATAGTTTTATCGCCGGGCTATAAGAGAATGTGCAAGTGCGACGAGCGATTACTCGCGCCACTCGCCCGCGGTCGCAAGCCTGCGCGCGCGTTACACGTGTTTACAAACAACTTTAGTTGCAAGTTCCAAAACACTAGAATTTTTTTATTAAATGTGTCCGACAATATCCTTGTCTATGGGACACACACGTCTACTTCCAATGCCGTACTGTAAAGAAATGATCAAGCGAGCGAGCATCGCTGAACGAGTATCGCTGAGCGAGTTTATTTTTTAAAGGTCGTCGCTTAGTGACAAAACTAATAAAGCGAGTCGTCGCCTGCAGTGTAAACAGAGCAACTTTTAATATATGCATCTCTTTCCCTTACACGGAATGTACATTTACTATGGTTTCTTGAAAGAGAAAGTCGCCGATAGTTAGTCGTTTTCTCGCCGGCGGTCGGACCAGGCCCTTTCATCCCTTTGGGAGGTGAATTTTGGGAAATCCTTTCTTTGCGTATGCCTACGTCATAATAACAATCTGCGTACCTAATTTCAGCGTAATTCGTTCGGTTATTTGGTCGCCTTTTGTTTACGGGTACAAGTAAATAAAGTTTTTATTAGTCTGACCGAAAAAAGTTATATTCATTTCGATTTTAGATTTGCACCAGTTTATTTCTCGCCAAGCTCGTTCCATCATCGGAACACCAGATGTACGACGATGCGCCACCGGTACATGGTGGAGATCCCATCGATTTGCACAAAACGTTTTGGAAATACATTCATTGTGCGTACATCTAAGAGTGGAACTCCCTGCCGGAGTCTATGTTTCCTGATAGCTAGCTACAACCTTCGGGTCTTTAAGAAAAGACTGAATAGGTTACTTCTACTTTATAAATTAATGCGTATTTTTTATTTAGTAGCTGGTGCCAAAGGCTTCCCCCGCGTGATAGTAGAAAATTATCCCAAAGGAACAATACTCTCGGGATAAAAAATATCCTATGTACAATTTCTAGACATTGTCTATCCGTGCGCCAAGTTTCATCAAAATCCATTCAGTAATTTTTGCGTGAAAAAGGAGTGGATGTTTGTTAATCCATACAAACTTTCGCGTTTATAATGTTAGCAGGATTTCCATCAAGTAAGATCGCGGGCAAGAGCGGGTACCAATAAAAAAAAAAACTAGAAGTACCGTCACATTTTTCTTTACTGCCTAGAATAATAGCATTACGCAATTATGTTTTCAAACCATATCACGATACGTTCACGTCGTTCACATTAGGTCTTTACCATACTTAGTCTGCGCTTCCTGTCGCCTATAAGGAAGTCGTTGTAGTAAAACTTTTGAATTATTGATTGCAGAGAGGATGTGGAGGACATCATCGGGTCGTACCTGACCGTGGATCGAGTGTCTGCGCAGGACTACGGGACCTATGTCTGTGTCGTGCACAGTAATGACGTCGTCTCCAAGCATTTCGTCACAGTACATTACAGATGTGAGTATCCTTGTTTTTCTGTTTATGCAGCATCATGTGTGCTGTTATCTTATATTATAACGTAACAAACATTACTCATACTAGGTTTTGTCTTTTCAATCGTGATAATTAGAGACCCAATAGAAAGACAATGGGTGCGCGAACGTTCGCTTAGGGTTTAATGCATTAATCCAATAAAACCATTTTAATTATAAATTCATTCCAGAGTTCTGAAGTCTTCTGTGAAAAATATTTTCATTGACTGTATTGTTGTTCTATTAGACCACTTTCAAGGGTCAAGCAATATTTTTTAAATACTAACGACGCGTCCTGGATTCGCACGTGTGCAATAAAATTTCTGGTGGATATACCATTTTTTTTTACAATTGGATAATTCGGCCAAATGCGATGAGCCGTTCTCAACGTAGGCTCCGTCATACATACATGTGTCAATTTATTTTTATTTTGGTATATATTGAATTTATTTGGATTTCCAAGTAGCAGTTCAGATTCAAAATATGTTAATGATTTTTAAGCGAGACGCCTCGTGCAGTGTTCTGTGCCACCGTTCAACTTACCCTATCTGTTAAGGCAAGCGTAACATGACGTAGTAGTGTTTATTAATGTTCGCGTAGGTTCGGGTAAACAAAAGGTTTTCCCGTTCTCCTCTGTGGTTGTTACAGCTGCACACGACGACGTAAATAGCTGACGGACTATCGTATAATTATATAATTTACTGTGGTCACGGTTATGATTGTTATTAGGTATTGGTAAGGTAGGCACCAGATAAACTTAGAATAACGGTCACTGACTCTCCTTCATTTGTTGACATTCTTAACTTCAGAAACGGAAATAAAGACTTACTATCGCGATCCTTTACATTTTCTAGGAATGAAAAACATTGTTCGTTTTTCGGGTATCTACTCAGATACATTAGGAAAAGGTCAATGTACTTTATTCCACGTTTATCTGGCGCCTAGTATAGTACGTATTTATTCGAAATTAAATTGGAAAGGCATGGACCAATATCCATGTGAACAATTTGTTCATATTTAGGTATTCCTGAGTATCCTTCGCACCGTGAAAACTTACATTCTATCGGTGATGAAGGCTGTCACACGAAAGCTTCTCATTCCTACCATAATCATGTTAAAAGGTAGCATAATTTCCCTATTTAAGATAAAACTTTCCTATTCCTTTCTTTGTAGTCAAATATGTCCAAACATCCAAAGATAAAATATTATAGTATCTTCATCGTGTAACAAGAAACACTGCGTGCTCCTAAACATTTTGGGTTTCTGGCAGTTACGCAGTAGAATGTAATTCTGACTAAAACCTACACACGTTTCCTTAATTGTCCTTCGCGTTCCTGGGTCTCGGTGACTCTTTCGAATTAGCCCCCAGCCCAGGCAGACATCGGCTTTTTGGGGCGTCATCCACGGCCTTTGGGGTCCCGTTATGCCTAGCACCCCTGCGCGTGATACTAGGCTAATGTGATACTCAGAGGCGTAGCGTGGACTAATTTAGATGTGGGCGAAGGCGCATGTTTTCGTACATAAATTAGAAAACGAGGCAGTGACTTCTGTACCTATCTATTCTGTGCTTTGGGGCGCGTCCGGTGCAGTCGGTGCGTCTACGGTGCGACGCCGTGGGCAAGGGCCCACTTCGCCCATGCCTAGTTACGCTACTGGTGATACTGATAGATGTACCTGATGTATCTATATTCATTAGGTTGTACATATTTTATTATCTATTCAATTAGTTATGTAAGATAACCCTGAGTAAGCTCAAACGGTGCGTAGGCAGACTTCGTGGACGTCTAGATACTACGGCGTCTAGTCAAAACATCACTTGATGTAACAATATCGCATCGGTGTTAATTATACTTGTGTATCCAAGAGCTTTATTTAAACCCTCAAACAATCAATTTCACCATTTGAAAATAACTTTTAAGTAGGTGGAATTGAGTTTAATTTTGAATTTGTCAAAAATGTTGTTGTGTATAATATCAATACTTATTTCATCGTCATCATTATCTGCTAATCAATGTTATTATAATAGTCATTTAGATTCTTCCGACATCCAACGTTGTGCTTAATAGCCTGCGCACGCTTTTTGGTTCTCACCTAGTCTACCTACTTATTTTCGTACCGATTGTTACAACATACGTCGTCTCTTTGACAAACCCATAATATTATTATTATACAGGGATATTTGTAAAACACTGGCAACCTCTCAGGACTATGGTACTAACATCATAAACAACAACTTTTGTTCTATGACTTAACAATGTATCATATTTTAGTTCATCAGATTTTTATACAAAAATAAAAGCATTTAAATTTAACGTTCTAAATATTATGAAGTCTGCGAGCGATAGTATAATAGCGGAAGGGAGTGGAGATCGGGTGGCAGGGGTGCTTGATGCTCTTGCCTCGTCCATTATACTTATGACTAAAAATTCTCATCTTTCTATAACATAGATGGTGGAGCAGACGACGGTTCGAATTCATCATGGTGCGGCAGTGGCACCGTGCCGTGGCGGGCACTCGCACTGGGTGCGGCTGCCGGAGCCCTAGCGCTGGTGTCGGCCGCAGCCCTACACCGGCGGTGCACCCCCCGGCTGCTGCTCGCGGCCAGGCACGCGAGGGCGCGCGCGCAGCCCACGGCGAGGAGAGCACGAGGTCAGTACTTACTTAAAATATAAAGGGGTGATCAGATGCTTGCAAACCAACGTCCCAATCAAGGTGACCTTGCTAGTTTCAATTTGTGTTGACAACAGGGGGTCTACTCGCTTTCTCCGAAACGAAACTTTCGTAAACGAACGATAATCATTTGACGTTAAAATTGCAAAGAATCCTCTGTCATAATTATATTTTTTTTCGAAACAACTAATTAGAGTAGGTTTAGAGATTCGGTTCGTCAAACAAATTTCGTTAGTACGTAAATTCGGGAACGAAAGGAACCGTGGTAGGAAACACGCGAAATTTCAATTGAAACTTCGTTTTTCGGAGAAAGCGAGTAGACCCCAGTTGTAAACCAAGACCTTCATCGCCCTTGGATAGGAGGCGCGTTTTTCCAACCACCGAACGTGTCGGCGCGTGGTTAACATCCATGTAGCCGCAACACAAACCAAACACATAAACCAAGGTGACCTTGGTTGGAACGCTAGTTTGCGACTGTCTGGTCACTCCTTTAGACGGATCGTGTCAGTATTTTCCCAACGTCCTTTTTTGTTGTCGACCATTTTGGTGCTTACGTAAAGTGGATGCGATCAGAATATATTAAAAAAATAGTTAATCAAAAACTTCTTCCTTTTGTGAAATTGATTAACTGTAGTGACTTAAGTTAACAGCGCAATAAGTTGAAAAATAGTTTTGAAAGTACAGCTCTTTATAAAATTTCACAGACCCATTTAGGTACTTGCTAGTGCCTAGTGCCCACGGCGTCAGATTCGTAAGACATCACAATGCCATTTGGTGACAATCACAATTTTAAGAAGCTTTTTTGCGCAGAACCCTAATTCTTTTTAAAAATAAAAGTAGCATAAGTTACTCGGTTATTCGATCCAGTTGTTTTGGAAATTAGCCGAAACAAACATACAGTCTGATAGACCGACAGACTGTATGTTTGTTTGACAGACGGATAGATAAACAAAAATATTAAAACTTGCATTTTCGTTATAGGTATCGAAAATACTCTCTCTTTTGCATTTAGTAAAACAAAAATGATATAACAAACAAACATTTAATTTATATGTATTGTATTTGATTGAAATGGCACAAACGTAAAAAATAAACGACATTTTAAACAAGCCGAACATAATGACTATCGAATTTAAATGCCACGGTTATCTAAGTACAATTACATACGTGCGTCATTTAGACAATTTATTACTGATGACGACACCGTATCCCATTGCGGTGAAAAAACAGTCTCACTCGAGTTCCGATTCTGAGAATTTTTCTTTGGTACAGACTATTAAATTATGCATAGATAGACGTGTACATGTTACTTTACTTGACAGCATAACTGAGCCAAAAGTACTACAAAAAGTAAAGTGGGTACAATCAACTAAAGTAAATATGCAATTCTCTCTCAACTCAATCAAAGTAGCTAATAAAATAATTACTAGTACTATGCAACAATAGAATGTTATAAGCTCACAATGTTTAAATAGAGAAGTTTCATGATAATTTTTGTTAAAATTAAAATATACTTAAATCAAAATTGTAAAAAAAAACTTTTATAACTGTTTGTGTTGGTTTTTAATATTTTAACGCTCAACGATCGCGGTCGCACAATCACGTTTAATTTAATTTATTGTAAAATTATACATATAATCCACTACAAATCACTCAATTGCTCAATTTTTTCACACGCTTTAGCATCGCGTAAAACGTCCTGGAAGCGCAACTTTGAACTTTCATAACTTTATCATTTGTTAAAATACTAATTTTAATGATGGTTTCATATTTTTGTTAACGTTTACTTAAATTTCTATAAATTATGTTTTAAAAAACCTTTTTATAAAAAAAAATAACTGACTTCACAAAAATATTGAATTGAATTTGAAGAATTTCCTCGATTTCGCCAAGATTCCATCATCAGATCGGGAAGTAGGTATACCCTTTCCAACCAAAAAATAATTTTTCAAATCAGGTGGCAAGCGACGAAGTTATACGCGAACAAATATTTAAAAAAAATACAAACATTCGAATTGAGAACCTCCTAATAATATATAATCCGCAGGGCAATTTTGTGGCGAACTGTTGGGCATTAGCGACCCCACGGACCCGATCTTCCGGGAGAATTCTTGTTCTTCATCTCCGGCTTGCCTTTATTGGCCGGCCGTAGTGAACACTGACGAGGAACAGAGCTCCCACCTCTCTCTTGCCTTTATTGGCTGGCTTGAGTGGAGATTCGCAAGAGCAAACATGCTCGGGAGAAGGATGCATAATCCAGTAAGGTGCTGGTAGGGATCTTGACCGTACTTCCGGGATTGTCCTGATAGCCGTGGTATGCCTCTCCACTCCTCAAGCGCCTCAGGATATGTTGCCCTCTTGTTGCTACGTCACTTCGTGCTAGCGGCCGTTTTTGGGGGCCCATTAATTGAGTGTGCGAGTCACCCTCTGCCTTTTATCGATGGATATTAATGACATTGTTCAGGCAGGGGCCATAGTCTTAACATAGTTCCATGTTACCAATCCACTTAAGACTCCAAAAACCATAGCCCTATTATTTTGTTTTCCATATTGTATCGCAATAGTTTTTCAAACCGGGGGTTGTCCTTGGATGCACTAGCATATCGCATACAGGGATAATCGCCGGTTGCTACCACAATCCATCATTAAAAGTATCTAAAAGGGCCTCTGCGAGTTGGTTTCGGCTCTTGGTACGCCTTCCAAAGGTCCAGGACCTTAGGGTCCTGAGATAAATGAATATATATAAATAATAATAATAATTTATTTATTGCAAGTAACATTGACTCATATAGGTACACACATGAAAAATATTAATCAGTCACAATTAAAATTAGTTTTAAAAGGAGGAGGTTCTCAATCGAATGTTTGTTTCGGATATTTTTATTTAAAAAAAGAATCTTCTAAATTATAAGAGTAAACTTATTTTCAAATAACCCGAATGTAAATGTTTTTTTTTTGAAATTTTCATATTTATTATGTAGTTTTTATTTGTTTTTTTTTTTTGGGTGCGGCTATTCGTGGTCATGTACACAATTATATTCAAATAATGGCTGTTGACTGTACCCACACAAGTCAGATGTGCACTTGAGAATTTGTACTAGAGTCATGTAATGCGCGAAGTTCTAAGTATTCAAACATATATGCAAGCCGCATGCTAATTTCACGTTGTATAAATATATATGGAACGCCAGTAGTGAATTATTTGGCTGTTTAACTCATTAAATTAAGGATAGAAGGATATGGACACTAAAACTAATCTGTTACTGTAATATACAAAATTATTTATTAATAATAATAGATAGATTTTTCCTAATGTAACTGCCAAAAGTGTCCTGTTTATATTAGCACTAGCTACTGTCAGTGGATACGCCCGCGTAAAAGTCATATTCTCCATAAACACTTTAGCTCCCCGTTTCATCCTGACTTACTTGACTTAAGATCCTACGTCCCCTAGCTGGGGCAGAGGGCGTCGACAGTAGTCACCCATCGCGATCGGTCTTGAGCTTTGCGCTTCACCTCGCTCCATGTCAATCCGATGGCTGTCCCTTCTGCCGACACGGCACGTCGCCAGGTTTGCCGAGGACGACCACGCTTTGTTTTCCCATGGAGATTCCAGTCCAAAGCCTGTTTAGGTATGTGATCGGAATCCCTCATAAGCGTGTGACCAATCCATCTCCACTCTCACGACGCTTCATCTGGAGGTTTCATCCCCTTAGGGAGAAATTTGGAAAATCCTTTCTTTCATAAAAAGAAAACTTTTGCAAAATTTCGCTAGTTCCAGTAATTTTGCTGTGCTGCTGATATATCGGTCAAGTTTCTCCTTTTATGTTGTTTAGATAAATCAATAGGTAGGTAGCAACAAAAACTTGTTTCCGGGAGCTTAATTACTTCCCTGTTGCATGTTGAATATGTTTGAAGAAATACCGATTTAATTTTATAAATACACTTTCCTGTTTAAAAATTCATTAGTCAAGAGTATAGGTAATCAGTTTTTAGAACTCATATGGTATGCGTGGGCTTGCGGCCGACGAGCATTGGGTAGCTCGCTGTCCGGTCCGGCCGCTCGCGAGCCGTTCGCGAGCCGCTTGCGAACTGCGCGCGTGCATTTCATGTTCATAAGAAGCGCGCGCGGCGCATTCGTCAGATCTGGATGCACTATTAAATTTATCACACAGTCCGTCCATCTTACAGGAATTTAGAATCTTAAAGTTGCAATAAAACTAACTTTTTACGTTAATCCACAGTGCTAGAGAAGGAGTTTGACGTGCTCGTGTGTTGGA
This sequence comes from Mythimna lalbum, assembly GCA_949319445.1. Taxonomy (NCBI): domain Eukaryota; kingdom Metazoa; phylum Arthropoda; class Insecta; order Lepidoptera; family Noctuidae; genus Mythimna; species Mythimna lalbum. Next base: position 12,506,744 of record OX439346.1, on the reverse strand, counting down.
CGGCGGTTGACGGCGAGCTGGTCCGCGGAGCCTTGCTGCCGACCCTGGCGCTGAAGTACAAGTACAGGGTGCACGCCGTCCCACTCTCCACACAGCCTGATACTTGTAAGTACACATTTTTATTAGGAGGATTTGTCTCTTACCAAATTATTATTATTATGAACCCGTTGTGTCTCACTGAATGGCAAAAGTCTCCCTTCCGTTATTCCACTCTTTTCTGTCCTTGCCACTTCTGGCCAACTATTAAGGTAGGAGTTCAAATAGTCACGCCATCTCCTTCTGGGCCTACCGCGTCGCCGGCTCCTGCTGTTCGGAATCCAGTCAGTAGTTGCTTTCGCCCAGTTTTGTTGCGACATACAGCAGGATGGTATAATAAATATGTAGTCGTGAGGGACTATCCAAGTCTTATAGTGTGTTGAGAAATGCCCTCTAGGGCTGCGGAAACGTTAGTAAGTTACCAAGGCTCTGAAACGCAAAGGGACACAGGTGAGTCAATAAACGTCTGCCACACTCTCTCGTCCCACCCTAGAGCGGGAATATAATAAAATAATCATTAAATAACTCGACGACGACAAACGTACTCAAAGAAAAGTGTTTTGAAAAAAAAACAGCCGCTTCTATCTGTTAAGTTCAAGAAAATAAAACAGCTACCATGCGAAATAAATCGTTATTTTCTTCAAATAAGCAGCGAAACTTTGCGAACAACATTCAAAGTATATAGAATCGCACATGATCCTTGAAAGTTATTATCTCAATACATATTGTGATCGCAATTCTTTGCAAAGACGGAGTTAAGTTATACGAATATGTAGAAAGAACGTTGTGTTGGTGCTCGAACTACGTAACAAGTAGAGTATCTACGAAAACTTATTTTATTGAAATAATATTTCTATCGAATGCTTACTGGGCGTCGAATTCAGAGAAACAGTTATTCCGTAGCGGCGTGGGTGACTTACTAGGAATCGGTAATTATTATGAACTAGCCTTGCACACCAAGGACTCGGAAGATTTTCCATTGATACACTAACGGGAAAAAGCTGCTACGTTACTGCGAACGTTTCTTTATACGTCATCGATTTTGTTTTTCCTTCTTGCTGAAGGTTTTCTGCGAAATATCGAGTAGAGGAAAAGCGATAAAATTATGCCTTTGAGAGAGACCATTCTATATATGTAATTACTTTGGACATCGTACAAAGACGTAACTCATTCTTTGTCTTCATGTTTATATCCCATCCCCTATTTTTTTTTCACAATGAGCACTTATTATTTTGTAAGTTACATTAGTTTCCGCTGAATAAAAGGTTATCTTTCTTTTCGCTATAGTTATGCGTAGCTTTCTGTACCATATTTTGGCAAATAAAAATTTTTGATTGATTTGGAAATTACATGTTCATTTTAGTTATTTGACTATAATGCTTGATAGCATTTTTTTTTCTGTTCATAGTTCAAGTGTTAAAATCAAAAAGAAGTAAACCCCTCGCGCTCTAAGCGAAGCGAGAGAGATTGCTAGATTTTTACTGACTCCACCTGTGTTAAAAAAAACCTGTGTTTCTTTAGTTATTCTTTGCGTTCTAGAACTAGGTTACAATGCGTTCCAAATAAGAATAGGATCGATTTCTATGCCATGTTATGACGTCATAGCTGTCAAATCGAAAAATTGGGTAGGGTGAGCAAAACAAAGCTTTAAATCATTTTTATTTACGAATCATGAACTCAAGAAAGAGAAAGAAAATGTTTTTTTTTTACTGATTATGACTTAAATAATATTTTTAGCAAATTTAGATTAAATAGTAACGTTATTACTTCTCATAATAGATTTAACTCATCATCATCATCATTTCAGCCGATACACGTCCACTGTTGGACATAGGCCTCCCCCAATAGATTTAACTATTATATTATTATTTACACGAAAATATTTTTTTTTTTTTGGTAACCGTACTTTTCAATCAACATTTGACAGGCTTTCCTATTCTTATTTGGAACGCATAGTAATTCTTTTGAACAATTTCGCACCCCTGGCACGTTGATCAATCCCTAAACCCTTAACTAAGCTTGCATTTCCGTTGACCAGGGTACAGCGAGCTGGTCGGCGAGGCGTCCCGGTGCCGCTCGCTGGTGGCCGTGCTATCGCCCGCGCAGCACTCGTCGCAGCAGCTCCTCACGGCGCTCAGGCAACTGCGAGCGCTCCCGCTACCGCCCGTCGTCGTCTTACTACAGGTTTGTTACTATTATTTAAGTTTGCCATCCTGGTGAAAAGATTTGCCAATCCGCCAAAGTCTATTGCCCAGAATGCGCTGGACGTAACAAAAGTTTGAATGACACGTTTCTTGGAGAGTACACTCTAGACACTAGCCAACCTAGAAAACTCTAAACAGACGCCGCACCCAAGTTGAGCGCAAGCAAAGAGGATCTCCACAGATGGGGGTTCTCGGACGGTTCCGATCTTCAGTTTTTGTGCGATGTCTATCCGCAGATCATGTTTCATCTTTCATCCAGCATCACGTGCCCTGTTACCTGTTCACGGAACCTAATGACAGCATCAGTGGACGTTATCACTGTTAGACAGGCCTCCCCCAAGTGTCGCCACAATGATCGATCCTGTGCGTCCAGCATCCATCGGATTCCCGCAACCTTCACCAGGTCATTGAAACTATTATTGGAATCGAATCGAAGAACTATTATTTTAAGAAGAAAGCCATTTGTCCTGTTTCTTTGTGTTTAACGTGATGACCAGAAATTGTACAAGTCACGTTACTTAAAGTAGCTGCTCTGAAACAACGGTCTTCAATGTTAATGGCATAGTATGCTATGTGTTAGTAGTTAGGCCTACCGAAAGAAACTCTACGACGAAGCGGCGACGTCGTGCAGTCGTGTCGTTTCCGTTTGCTCGACAGTTTCACAGTTTTGTATGTAAGCAGTGCCCTAGTAAAGGCCCCTCACCCCGGGCGAAAATATTGTGGCGCCCAGGTGGAAGTATCGCACCAATCGTAAGCGTAAACGGAGTGTGGTCGAGGAGCGACTCTATCGATATCGTTAGTCGCTCTTCGACCACAAACCCTCAAAATATTCATCTAAAGAAAATCTCAATAAAAAATATGCATATGCACTGAGCGTAGAGCAGTTTTGAGGGTTTGCACCAGGGGAGGCAAGAGACTCCAACTCCAGACCTTGGCGCCCCCCTGAATTTGTCCCCCCCCCCCCCCTAACGCCGGCACTGTATGTAAGCTTCACGCAGGCGTACACCAAGCGTATAGTGACGATTACACGTGTAAGAAACTTGAGTCCGTGGGCCGTGGGCGTCCTGACAGTAGACTAATGTACAGTCATATTTCTGAGCGGCAAAATTTTAATGACACTTGATCTGTCTTTGTTTTTGAGGTGGAAATCATCAAATAGCTATTCCAGCTGTGGGTGGAGCGATAGAGCGTGTCAGGTTGTTACTGACTGAAACCCACCTCTTTCCTTCAGTTAACCTTTGCGTTTCAGGGCCACGGTGCCTAGGCTGTCTGGCCTGAACTAAAATTCTATATTAACATTGTATCTTTCCTAGTAAATAGACTTCATGTTTTTAGAACTAACAGGGTTTGAAGGTTGTAGCAAACGAATTCGCGAGAAATACTATTGTACTATAAAATACGAAGAAAATGATTGTTGGTAGTAATGCCTAGTTCTTAGTATTTTACCTTTTGTCATAATCGTTAACGTTCCAAGGTAAATGTGGTAATAGATACAAAAAAATGTTTTCCCCATGCTTTATTTAATACTAGCTTTTGCCCGCGCGGCTTCGCTCCCGCTCTTCAATACTCTACACTACTCTATCCTACTCTACAGTATCCTATGTCCGTCACCTGGCTCTAAGCTACCTACCCACCAATTTTCAGCCATATCGGTACAGCCATTCTTGAGTTATAAATAGTGTAACACGACTTTCTTTTATATATATAGATTATACCTACTAATCCTATGCTACCTATTATAAATGTGGATGTTTGCGAGGATAGAAACTCCTGAAGGATTTTAATAAGACTTTTCAGTTATATATCTTACTAGCTTTGCCCGCGCGGCTTCGCTCCCGCTCTTCCCTACTCCACCCTACTATACCCAACTCTACCCTACTCTACCCTACACTACCCTAGTTTTTGTTTCCATAAGAACCTTCTCCTCACAATAACAATCACAACAAAAAAAAAATCAGCCAAATCGGTCAAGCCGTTTTCATGCCAAGTCGTGACAACGGAAAACGGCGGTCATTTTTATATATATAGACTAGCTAGTGCCCGCGATGGAGTCTGCGCAGAATTAGTACTTCGAGTAGCTTACGATATCTGTATAAATATGTGCCTATGTGTTATTCTGATGTCATCATCATCATTTTAGCCGACAGACGTCCACTGTTGGACATAGGCCTTCCCCCAAGTGTCGCCACAATTATCGATCCTGTGCGTCCCGCATCCATCGGATTCCCGCAACCGCATTATTCTGATGTAATGCTATATTATTAAAAAGTAAAAACTTTATTAATAATATGGCTTATTTTTTGTTTGTTACTTCTTCACACTGGAACAACTGAATGGATTTCAAGGAAACTATGTACACGGGTAGACCTTTCTTGGAGTATGTTCCCTTATAATAAATTTAGTATAACGCGTGTGTAAGTATAAATGTGAAAGTTTGTGAAGATGGATCAGTGTTTGTTACTCATTCACGCCATAACTACTGAACGGATTTTATTGAAACTACTGTACTCTAGCTATAGAAGGCGCCAGATAACCGTAGAATAAAGTACATTGACCTTTTCCTAATATTTCTGCGTAGGTACCCGAAAACAAACAATGCTTGCTTGCTTTTCATTACTAGATCATGTAAAGGATCACGATAAATGTCAATTCAACAAAGCTTTAAACCTTTATTTCCGTTTTTTAAATTAAGAATGTCAGCAAATATAGAAGGGTCAATGACCGTTATTCCACGTTTATCTGGCGTCTAATTTAACACATTATAATAATACATAGGCTCTAATGTATAAAGCGGAAAATTACCTACTTCTTCCATTCGGGCACAGCCACTGTTAGAAGCGAGTCGTTTATAAATAAATAGCTGGAAACCTCGACTTAGATCATTTGTAACAAAGAAGGCGTGGTGCGTAAGAAGCAGTTTTTATGCGCATGACACATCTTGCGGCAGATGCTACTGCTTATTTTCTTTGAGTTGTCTCGGCTTTGTAGTAGGTACTTATAATATTTTTGTAACCTGGGTCTCTTCATTTTCATTGTTGAACTAGATATTTCCCAGTTTCACACGGTTGTTAGAAATCTTTGAAATTCACGACTTTTTCTACTGTTATTCGTCATAAATCACTCTCGTAATGGTAAAATCCGTTTAATAGTTTTTGAGTTTATCGCGAATATACAGACAGACGCATTGGTGGACTTTCTTTTAAAGGCAGACTAATATTTTAAGGCAAAAGTTTTTAAGTGTGTTATTTCTATAAAAACAAAATAAATGATAACTACACAAGTTTTCATAACAGACCCCCTTTTTTCATCCCCAGGATCTCCCCAAGCTGAAACGCGAGGCTAAAGAAGGCGGCGAGAGCCTGGTGACAACGCTGCGCGGCACGCGGCTGGTGGCGTGGCGCCACGTGCACGAGCGCGCCTTCTGGACGGCGCTGCGCCTGGCGCTGCCGCTGCCGCCCGCGCACCACGATGTATGTACACGTTACTGAGGTAACACGATGCACTTACTAACGACACACTCACTTGACTGATATTTGCACCACTTTTTAACTTATGTCACACTAGCTTCTGCAAGTTTCGGCGTACATAATATAGCCTATGTCACTCAGGAATATAGTAACTTTCTATTGATGAGAAAATTTTCAGAAATTACCTCCCACAAACAAAAAAAAAAGCATAAAATCAAACTTTCCCTCTTTATCATATTAGAATAGATCACATTTTGTTCTTCTCATCCGTTGCCATCAGTTTCGTTTATTTTGTATATTTTTAACTCATTTATTGTATACTAGCTGCTCCCAGCGGCTTCGGCCGCGTGATAGCAAAATTTATCCCAAGAAAACATACTTCCGGGATAAAAAGTAACCTATGTCCTATTCCAGGACATGGTCCATCCGTGTACCAAGTTTCATCAAAATCGGTTTTGCCATTTAGGCGTGAAGATGTAAGAAACAAACAAACTCACTTTCGCTTTTATAATATTAGTAAGGATTTATTATTTTACCTTACTAACTTAGGGCTTAATAAAATGCTATAATTTGATATGTTTTCTATCCAAAGCTGTCAAATAGTAATATTTATTCCTCAGGTGAAACTGATGTTTGAATACTCAGCCCTTAATGAAATATAACTTTTGAAAATTTGCGCAACTGTATTGAAAAGTGGTGCAAAAGTCTCTCACATCAGTGTGGTGCACCATAGGATCGACTTGCAGACAAATCAATAACTTACCCTATAATTACAGACAAAGCCAATCCCAACTGAATCAGAAGACAACAAATACTCTCGCTCGGGGAGCCTGACGGCGCTCGTGTAGTGCGCGCGCGCAGCTCGGCCGGCCGCAGTGCTCAGTGTGGACAGTGACAGTGAGTGACAGGTGACAGGTGACAGTTGACAGTGGACGCTACATGACCCCACACCCCCGTGCTGCCAATTTAATATTCGTACGAAGACTGTGAGTAGTTTTAGTTAGCTATTTGTAATATCCAATATCACACTACAGTAACTAGGTTGTAAGCCATTTGAAACCTGTATACAGTTTTCTAAGATCTCAGCATCTTTCTTTCGTCTGATTATTATATCATCGTTTCTGTTTTCCATATCTCTTGTGCCAATGGAAAAGCTATCATGACAATTTGTTTTAAGTTTTGAGGTTGTATTCCACTATTTATTTGTATTTACTATTTGTTTGTGTATTTGGATTAGGCGCATAATGCCACATCCGCAAAATGACATATTAACACAAAATGCCACATTCGCAAAAACGTATTGATGCAAAATGCCACATTCGCAAAATGTCTTTTCTCAAAACGCCACATTAGCAAAATAACACATTTAAAAAAATCATAATTAACGCATAATGTGCGATTTACGTAAATTAAAATAAAAAATTGCTAAAATACAAGCAGTTAAATTTTTGCCAATGTGACATTTTGCGATATGACATTTTGGAAATATGACATTTTGCGAATGTGGCATTTTGCGTCAATATGTCATTTTGCAAATATGGCAATGTGCGCCTAATCAGTGTATTTTTCTCTTTCAAGTATTATTAGCGGATGGATTCCGCGTCGTCGACATGTCAACTTGCTCATGACGTGTGCGGTTACGACTTTAGTTTATAGAAAATAGAAATTCTTAATTTATCTTCTTTTATTATTGTAATAATTTATGTTGTTTGGAAACAGCGGAGTGTAGAATGTGTTGCGACGATTCAGGGTTCTGTGATAATCGAAGTGTGGATGTTGTAAAGAGACGGTAGTTTATAAAAACCATTTTAAACCAAAAGAAAGTTAAGATTTGAGAACACAATTCTAAGGTGAAAGCTAAAGGCCCAAGCGTAGACATACATATAACGCTACACTGTGCTATACCGTGCACTACAGTTAGACAGACATAAACAGTGAGCTGAGTGCGAGTTGTTTTTACAGTAACTAAACAAAAAAAAGTATAAGTAAGTAAAAGTATAAACAACACGTACATCAATCCCTCTCAGTGCTTCTGACATGCAAATAAAATCATCTTCCGTTCATCCGCAAACAAATCGTTAGTTGGATAAGAATGCGATCGACACCTTTACCGCGTTCGGCTCTCTGATTGGTCAAGAACTTGGAACGGGCCAATTGGAGCACTGAACGTCATAAACCTGTCGATCGTACGTAAAACATATCCGTACTAGGCACTTTGAGCAAAATCCACTATGTTCAATAAAAAGGGATGTTCGGTTTGCGCAAATACTTCTTAGTGTTTTTAATATCAGGCATGCGGGATTGCTCCGCACGCGGGACGTATTTTTTCGCATTTATTTAATTTTGAGCATGCGAATCAAAGCCGCATGCGTGATCAAACCTGTACGATATTAATAGACAGCCTAAGTGTCTCTGCACACGGGCCTCAAAAAAAAGCCACCACAAAAAAGGCTAGAAGCGGCCACAAAAAAAAGCTGAAGCGCGCGTCAGCTTTTGGCCATGCGTGCAGTATCATAATGGACTCTGACGACGAAGGATTAAATACGCGAATAGCATGCGACGTCATTATTATAAAAAACGCGGCCACAAAAAAAAGCCAGAAGCGGCTTCAAGCGTTTTTTTGTGGCGGCAACGCCGCACACGAGCCACAAAAAAAAGGCCGTCTAAAAAAGAAGCTTGATGCGGCTTTTTTTTGTGGCTCGTGTGCGGGGACACTTAATAATGCACTTATAATCCTATACACAAAATAAAAATGAAAATGTCTAATACCATCTAGTGAGAGCATAGCTACGCTTGGGCGGGTAGCCTTCACCGTAAGTTTGGTGTTTTGTGCACTGCTGGCTCTTTCTGATCTTGTTTTTTTTTTTTTTACATTTATATAGTAATGTGTTTGTAAGTAATACTGATGTAAATATTATTATAAAACAAGAGTATTTTACTAGTGTTTAGTTATACGAAAAAGCTTAGCAGGTTACTGATTAATGTAAACATTTAGTATTAAAGTTTAAACGATACATTCCGTAAAATATTATTAGTTAGTTTGATATAAGTTCACTAATACCGATAGTAGAGGTTCGAAACGAACACGAGTTCTTCATTCAATAAGACCTATTTTCTTATCTAAAAAGTTGTATGTAAATTAAAAAAATGCTATTGATACGTAAAAACTGTTTTATTTTTGTTGCAAATATCCCAACATTAACGAGTTCTTACTTATATAAATTAACATTTTATTGGCGGACATTACCTTTTCACTAATTCACTGCATCACATTCAAATTAAGAATAACAATAACGTTTAAAATAATAATTGGATAAAACCTACGAGATATTCATAAAAATATAAGTTCTCAAAATTAAGCACTTCTGTACCGATACTTTAAGTACCACATAATTCACAAGATTGATTTCGAACAATAAGTACACAGTTGGAGCTCGTCACGTGACGTGTGACGTCATCAGTCACGTGTGACGTCATCAGTCACGATCACTTACGTTAAGTACAAGATACAAATTAATATTAGCACCTCGTAACTAATTGTTAAAGCTCAAAAGTTATTGGACCGTTAATTTATTAAATTATCTATCTATTTTAATGGTATTCGAGATTACATTTGGCATTGAATGCAAACATGTTTATAAATTATTCAGTTTTACACGAACACACCTGAATGCAATTTGTTATCATCTAAAATAAACTTGTAAATCTCACTTGTCGTTTATAAAAACATAATTATTAGCTAAGTCACATAATAATAAAACATATTCTTAAAAAATATTTCAATTTATAAAAAAAAAATACCTAATACATTTTGCGACATTTAGTCAACACTTCCAATTCTAATGTACTAGTAGGAACAGCTTCATAGCAGTGGCGTAGCTACTATGGGGCTAGGCGGGGCAGTGCCCCGGGGCCCTCAAGCTTGGGGACCCCCTAAAACCTGATTAACAATTTTACGAAAAATATTTCTGTTGGTAGTGAATCGGATAACTGATAAGACCACTGCAGTATTGGTTGAAAAGCCTAATAATGAAGATTCGGTAATTAAGCTGTGAAAGATATCGTTGGCGACAATTTAACGACGAATGTCTACATATCATTGAGTGTGCATGTTAATGATAAATCGTAAAACTTGAGATTTAAATAAAAGATAAAGCATCGTATAATATTGATAAAGCCTAAACAATTTGGGGGCCCCAGTTTGTTTTTGCCCCAGGGTCCTTGGTCATCTAATTACGCCACTATCATAGTTGCAAGTTCTGACGAATTCATGTTAAAACAGCTGTTTGAAATACCTCTACACACTAACTGCTGCAATTATATCATAATTTGTAGGGACACCTGTTGTAAAAAACGGTTCGCGTTACTAATTACCGACTAATAATAACTCATTGTTCAAGAATAACGTTATAAAAAGACGTGTGCAGGGTGAACGTTCAAATACCGTGTAATATTTACGTTTTCGCGCTATCCGATGCAGTGAGTTTTTGCGTCCGCGCACAGTGTAACCTCTTAAAATAAGTCTTTTAGCCGTGGAAGTGTCGACTATTAAATATTTTACAAATTAAATATAATCATTTCACTTAATGAGAAATAATCGTGATGTTCGCATGCGCTCGTGCATTTCATCACCAGATCCTTTGTACAATATCTCTATTGTAGGAACAATTAATTCATAGCCTAAACATTAATAGTTTACTTGCATCAATCCGAGGTGCCAGCCGGTGGCTGCCCTATTTTGACTTCATAGGCCTGAAAGACAAAAGTAACAAGTTAATTAAAATATACCCTTCATTAGTCGAATCCATGATTTGGATTGTGTGAGGAGTGATATGAAAGAAAAGGAAGTTAGTGATAGTTTGACGAGTGACAGGACAAAATGGAAGAAAAAAACTTGTTGCGCCGACCCCAAGTAATATGGGATAAGGGCAGAAAGAAGAGTCGAATCCATGATTTGATTGTGCATGATATATAAGAAACATCTTTTTTGTAAGCGATCTGAAGTTGATCGATTACGCACGTAAGATCAGAATCAAAAATCCATCATTTCATCTGAATCACGTCCACTGTTCAATATAGGCTTCCCTAAGTGTCGCTACAATGAACGGTCATGTGCGAAAATCAAAAACTACTGTTAGAAAACAGTCACCAAAACTTTTCAGAATCAGAAACCAAAAAACGTTCAATTGTTTCTTTTTTCATTAAAGTTAAGCTTGGCAAAAGTTTTTCCCATTCCTTTTGCAATGGTCTTGGTAAAAAGTAAAATTAAAACAAACAACTAACTAGCATACATCGAATTCCGGCGACCCTCAAGGTTATTAAAACTAAAATAAAGAATCCATGGTCACCTGTTGTGCCACCTTGCACAGCGTGTCGGCCATGGCGCGTCCGGTCTGCTCGACCATGGCGCGCAGCACGCCGTCCGGGTTCAGCAGCAGGATGTGAGGGTGGTCGTACTCAACCATGCGGCCCGCGTCCATTACCAACACCTACAAGTTACAAGTATTTTAATTAGCAGGAGAGGGTGAAGGTGAGGGTTGTCTGTGTAAATTCGGAATCCTGCATTGTGGTATTAGAGATATCCACGCGACTAGAACATATACAACAGCCCGAAATCAAATGCCAGGCAGTTGCCTAGACCAGACACAAAACCCGTCAGGTCGGAGGATCCTCCTTTTCCAACGGAGATTTGCGGGAATTTACGACTTGTTCCGACTAGTTCTAAACTCTGTAAGAAAGCAAGGTAGTTAACGGGATATACCTATCTATTTGTCTCTAAAGACAAGAAAAGGCTGATTCAATACAACAAGAGTTATTTAGTAACTCAGTTAACAATCATTTACTTTACTAGTACAGTCCTCGCAATTTGAAAATTACTAGCAAGCATTATGTGACTTATTGCATTGTCATAAAATCTCATTTGCAATCATAAATCCAAAATTTTACATAATATCATTACTTTTTATAAGACAAAAATTAGGTGCTTCATATAATATATAGCTACCTTATCTGAATCCATAACGGTGTGAAGACGATGTGCAATCGTGAGTACGGTGCACTCCGCGAATTTGCTTCTAATTGTAGTTTGTATAAGCGCATCAGTTCTGAAATAAAATACATTTTAATTAAACCTAAGTTAACGGCTGCAGTTCTATGCGTATGAATCTAAGAAAGCGCAACAAGTCATCTCACCACGTGTTAAGTGAATAACTTTTCAATATATTTTGAAATTGCAAACATCAATTATAGTAGTATTTATTTTCATAAATGATAAACACTAAGTATAATCATTGTTATGAAATTGGGTATGAATGTGAAATAACGTCAACATTTGCACGAAAGTGTTTATAAGCATAATCAGTATATTTCCATTGCTGGTACTGAGGTCTTCAGAAGACGGAATGGGCCGTCATCCAGCACGCGAGTCTAGTGCGGATTTTTATTAAACTACGATAAGGTACTTACCATGATGTGTTAAAATGTGAATGTTTTTTTTTTTTATTTGAAGCGTGTGAACGAGGGACGGAGTTTATACGCCTTAGTTTATATCAATTTAAAAAAAAACAGTTCGGTTTAGGTTGGCAAATGGATTGCATTAAGAGCTCGTGGTAAGGCTTTGTAGTATAAATAATAAAAATGCAGTGTACTGACTGTGGGTCGACGTTGGCGGTGGCTTCGTCCAGCACCAGCAGACGGTTCCTGCGCACGATGGCGCGCGCGAGGCACACGAGCTGCCGCTGCCCCACCGAGAAGTTCCCTCCGCCCTCCGACATGCGCGACGACAGCCCCGCCGGCAGCTCCGCCACCGCCTCCTTTAGCTCCACCTGGACGAAACATTTATATGTTGAAAAGTACCAAGGACGAACGAAGTAAACATTGAGGATCCGACTATATGGCTGATTTTTTTTTCGAAAAAGTTACCATTGCGCTGGAACGGAAAGGTCAACTAAAGGAAAATATATGACTGTAAATCATCACTTTTAGAATGACCGTAGTCGTTACTTTAGCCCAAAGTCGTTAATCAATAAAAACACAACAACTACAGTGGTCCGTGTTCCTATTGGTTAATAAGCTTGAGTCAAAATCATACCCCGGGGGAAAGTAAGCACCCGACTTTATCATGATCACTATCTTTGCGACTGAATACTCCATCTCATTTAGTTCTTAAATACCTTTTTTTTGGTGGGTAAAAATCATAAATGACATCCCCTGCTCTTGGCGGAGCGGGAGATAATGTCAGACTCTTACTGACTAAAAAACCCACACTGTTCCTTCTTGCCTTTCGCACCGGGGCCGAGCTTTTAATACCCATAGGTGACAAAAGCTAACGAGATGGAAATACTCCATTGTGGATCCCTGTGCAACCCTGACAGAATAAGCGCGAGATTGTTTGTCGGATATATCCAACGTTAGTAGTTAAAAGGTTAAATAAAACTCTTCTGACCTCTTCCAACGCTCTCCACAACACTTGATCGGGGTACTCGTCGAAGGGGTCGAGGTTATGCCTCATGGTGCCGGAGAACAGCACCGGCTCCTGAGGTATGATGGACAGCTGACTGCGAAGCTCGTGTAGACCCAGCTTCGATGTCTCCCGGCCGTCGATGATGATCTCGCCTTCTAGTGTTGCTAGCCTGGTGGGTGGAAGACAGTATTTAAATTGAGTCATGAAGCAGAGGTTCTTACAAATGCAAATGAGACCAATATAGTATAATATATAATTGTGAGTGCGTAAGAAAGTCCGTTCCCTTACGCGTGCGGCCGCCTCTTTCGCTTAAAGAGGTGACTTACCGCCATAAATATAGTTTGCCTAGCACTGGGTTGCGACACTGTCGCCATTCTACCATGAGATCGCGGCGGACCTCTACCCGCCATCTGACTAGGGGCTAAAGCAGTGTCTAGAAACGTAGGTTGCCAAGTTTTAATCCCAAATGGTTGTAAGGGATCTATATAATTAACTCCCAAGCGCTGCGAAATTAATAAAGAAACCTGAGTAAAGTTAGTCATAATCCTTAGAAATTCTACTTTTAGTTTTGCATTAGGTATTCATTTTTAAAATTGATACAAGTACTGTTACGCCGTTAAACTTCAACACGTCATATCTCCGACAAAATAAAGAGTAGCAACAAATAATTAAAACGCATTGCTGTTCGAAAGCTCTAGAACAAAAGTATCTACCTAAGTACCTAGCCTGGCAAGATCTGGAACAATCCTTCAAAAGTAGGTACCTAAGTGGATAAGGGAAATGGCACTTTCTGCCATTAACAATAGAGTCGAAATTCGCGTGAAAGTGACTCGCGAAGGATAAAGTAATAAAACTGATTTATGGCCCCGCGACGCGACTCTATTGTTCTGGATTTATCCTGAGACGTCAGTATCTAGAATTTTCTTTGCTCCGCATATAAATACGAGCCCCCGAACGGAAGTGAGTCAGTTCTGATTTCGACTGCGAACAAGAGCGATCTACCTAAGTATGCGAAGTGATTTTATCTAACGACCGAGGCGATAGTGTAACGGAACTCTAGTGTTGATTGTGATTCGGATTATTGTTGACTGGACTATTTACTTATTGTTTGTGGTAAATAAAGTTCTTTATTGGTAAATCGGCATTTGGTTACCCGCGTACGTAACAGTACTTTGTATTTTCCGAAGGCCTTAATTCAATTGGTCAAAAGGCGCGGGAGTGACAACGATGAGTCACTATTTTCTTAAGGCGTAATATCCCAGCTTACCTGAACAGCGCGTTGATGAGTGAAGACTTGCCGGCGCCAGTGCGTCCAACGATGCCGACCTTCTCCTTGGGCTGCACCACAAAGCAGAGGTCGTTGAGCACGGGCGGGTCGGCGGGCGAGTAGTACAGCGACACGTGCCGGAACTCGATGCGGCCCTCCTCGGGCCACGACGGCGGCGGCTTCTTGTCCGGCGCCGACTGCAGCGGGGGCTCCGATTCGATGTTTGAGTATTCTTGTATTCTGAGGAAGATTTAAGATACGTGAAAATATGGAAAGGACATTTTTTTTTTATTTATTCTTTGATTAAACTTACTCGGTATAAATGGTTTTTGTTGTTTCTTTTTGTTAAATTATCTATAAGTACTGAATACAAATAAGACTTCAAATATTTATCTATTTCAGAAAACAGCATCAAAATTGGTTATTAAAAGAATTAGCTAATAAGTCGCTATCTCTTTTGTACATACGCAACATAATGGCGGTGACGTCACATTTCAGTATGTGCATTATTATTCTGTTACTGTGTTAAGGGGAAGCTGTCAAAGTTTCCTCTTCCACCTGATTTGAGAGGTTTCTAACTTACTTTTGAATTGATTTGAAAAATTGTTTTAATTTGTGATAAATGTGATAATATTTAAAAAATATAGTCAGCTACTCAATTAAAGATTAGTTTGTGAAGAGTTATGATGCTTCTTATTTAACTGTTCCAAAAACTATTTTACACGGATACTTTTTTAAAGTAATTCAAGATTTTTTATGATGTATTCACTTTTTCAGTTATTTACATAAAATACATATTAAAAATAATTTTATTTACCTTTCAACACTGGTCATTTGATTTTCTAGCTCCGTGGACTGGCGCATGCCCCACTGGAACATTCCCGTGAGGCCCATCGCTTGCGTGATGGCGAGCCCGACGTTACCTCCGTACTCGTCTGTACGATACAAACTTATACACTTTAGTTCAAGCTTGCTTGCAGTTTTACACTCAAAAGTACTGAACGGTTTTTTACCAGTAGATAGAGTTTTCATGATGTAGGGTAGATGTATAATTCATTATTTTATTTATTTTAGGGCACGATTGGAGCAGTGGTTGAGAAATTGGTTGCTGCGCTGAATGTCGCGGTTTCGATTCCCATGGGGGATAAATATTTGTACGACCTACAGATAAGTATTACAGGATAATTACAGGTATGGGAATTTACATTTTTGTGAAACCGCCCGCGATACAGGAGTTTATTCTTAGTGTGAGGAGAGTTAAAAAAAAATTAAGATGAATAGGAATAGGTACAGCAGAGAAAAACCGAGAATTTCAAAGATTTTTAACATCCGTTCGAAGCTGGGGCGGGTCACTACTTTTTAATAAGAAAAACCACTAAAATGGCCGCCTGTCACTATATATTTCTAATCAATCACATACAAATATTTTTGTGGTCAGCTTGTTTACATAGTTGATCTATTCAACAACCATATGTCCATGGTTGAAGGGTGAACCCCATAAAAATAATTCGAGTGACTTACTTTGCCCGAAGACGAGGAAGCTGAGCGTAACCATGGCGATGTACAGCACGCACACAAGGTCTAGCCAGAAGCCGAATGCTCTAGAGCTGGCGATGAACAGATACCTGGGAACAAAACACTGAGTATTTTAATCAAAGTAAAGAGAAAAAAACACGTCAAAAACTTTAGGAATTACTTGCTTTTACATGCAGTCATGCTGGCCTATCTACCCTAAAATAATTCAACTGTCAACGAAAAAGCAAAGATATTTAAAATTAGATATGATTATTATTTGTTATTCTATTCAAGTCAAATTTAGCTGTTAGTTTTCAACATAATACTTCATGACAATGAATGATGTCAGTCAAATCAGAGTATGCACCTGTTCAAACTACGAAACTCAAGTATAATAGTCGGTTGGGTTAGGATGGATATGAAACACCCGAAAAATGATCTCTCTTTTATAAACTTCTGAAATTTTCCCTCACACGTTGTTATATATTAACATTGAGTAGCAAAATCAAAGATATACCAATAACGGGGTTTTACAATAATATATTAATCTGTAAAACTGTAATCGATTAGTAAATGCAAAGAAATCGATATCTTTGAATCCCTATTCTTCAATCCGTCAGAATTTGACAGTTCTGACAGATTGAAGAATAGAGATACTTCTCAGATTTAATGAGCAAGCTCATTTTACCTCCTAAAGTACCGTTTTAATTTTAACATGTTTCTTTACGTAAAACTACTCACCACGCAGAGCTATGCAAATCCTGGTGATTGTCAAACTCTCGTATAAGCGCCTCTTGCGCTCCGAATGCGCGAATAGTTGTGATGCCTTGCAGTGTCGCATTCAGGTGAGAGAATACCGGACTACGCGCTGAGGAAATAAGACGGCAAAATAAATCTTAGCACGCAAGTAGTCTTCGGGTGTTTATGTGGATTGTCGAGTTCTGGAAATTTGACTTTGCAGTATGCCGTTTCTATCTAATTTTAAAGGATGGCGTATGATTCTTACTCTAAATGTAGGGTGGGAAAGACCGCATTACAGTATACTGGGTTAATTGTAAAACAGTAACAACCTGGCAGGACTGTATTACTAACATCATAAACAACAAATTTTGTTCTATGACTTAAAAAAAAACATAATACATTTACCAAAAACAAACCTTCAAGATTTCGTTGTTCTACATTTCAACTCCATATTTTGCTCTACCTACCGACGCAAGCGCATCAAGCATCCCCGCCGCCGGATCCCGCTTCCCTCCGCTATAGTACTATTGCTTGCTTTGCATAGAATTCGTAATATTTTGATAATGTTCAATTTCAATATTTTTATTTTTGTATGAAAATCTGATGAACTAAAATATAATATATTTTTAAAAGTCATAGAACAAAAGTTGTTGTTTATGATGTCAGTAACATAGTCCGAACGGTTCTGGAGTGGCGACCACGTACCGGAAGACGCAGCGTTGGAAGGCCTCCAACAAGGTGGACCGACGACCTGGTCAGGGTCGTGCGAATCCGATGGATGCGTGACGCACAGGACCGGTCGTTGTGGCGACGCTTGGGGGAGGCCTATGTCCAGCAGTGGACGTCTTTCGGCTGATATGATGATGATGAAACCGGTGTTTTACAAATAACCCTGTATAGTAGGTATTTTGCGAGATGTTCGTCCTATCTAAGAGTGAAATAACGTTTTTATACCAATTTTGATGCTGTTTTGTTGCATGATGTTTTTTGCTGTTTAGTATAAAATATTGTACAAAAATATGCGGACAAATAGCCAATTTTCGACTAGCGAGCAAACTCGTAACTTAGCTTACTATACTTAGTTTTTTTTTTAAATATATTTTTGAGTACCGTACGACCCGGCTCCCGGGTACTTGGTACTTAATGTGGGTGAAAGCTACCAGCTCGAGTATGGCCATGTTCTTGTTAAATGTCGATGAACTCAACATTTTTAGTCCATGACTAACTATAAGAATGGAACGCTAACTACCGATCTCTTTCAAGACTCTCCATAACAAAATAAGATACGCAGCCTGTATAACACGAAGTATTTCGATTAGTCCCGAAGTTATCCGAAGGTTAGTCTAAAGAAATGGTCGCGCTATGCGTCAGAGATGACTCACTCACACCCTCGAGGCGCTTGATGCTGCGCGAGGAGGACAGGTAGAAGATTCGCAGCCCGTAGAACACGAAGCCGATGGCCAGGGTCGGTAGGAGCAGCCAGTAGTTCACCACCGCCACTACCACCACGATACCGATAAGGGAGAGGCCGATCTGGAACAAGCACAAATTTCATGAAGCGCATAGAACGATTAAGGCAGATTCATATTTCACGTGCATATACCCAGAAGGAATCAGATAAATCACGCTTTACATATTGTAGAAGTCACTATAAAAAACCTAGCATATAATAATTGAGTGGCAGCTCGGTATATTAAAAAAAAAACTACTAATAAAAGTAATTTTATCCAAAATCGCTAACAGATTTTTATTTTTCGAATTCTATCAATAATACGTAAGTTTGAAACCTTTCAAATCCGGCGGAAGGGAACTATCTAGTAACAGAATAAGGATGCACAAACTGAAACGTGACGTTACACAAAAGATATAGCGAGATTTTCCCTCCTCATACATCATCATTTAAAATACTGATTGCTGCTTCATTTACGAAGTAATTTTAATGCTGTTTTCAGTAAAATATATCTTTTTAGTGTTATTTGTTGTTAAGGATATATTATAGAAAAATAAACAACACAGGATAATATCCAATTTTAACGAAGCCAGATTTTGTAGTTACAGACTCAAGTACTCAACTAACCTGTAAAACATCCAAAAGCGCGGATGGAAGAACTTCATCCACGGCTCCCATATCCTTAGAGAACCTGTTGAGGATCCGGCCCGAAGGGTTGGTGTGGAAGAACCGCATCGGAGCGCGCGTGATGGCCGAGAACATGTTGTTGTGCAGCCGCGTCGACGCGCGCATGGCCATCGTGAAGAACATGAAGGAACGGAGCAGGGACACCACCACGAGGGCTATCACCATGGCTGGAAGATAAAGCGGTTTTAAGATTTTGGGTTTTGAATTCAGAATCAAATTTTGAAATACCCGCACACAAGCCACAAAAAAAGCTGTTTGTAGCTTTTTTTTGCGGCGGCCTTTTTTGTGGCCCGTGTGCGGCGGTGCCACCACAAAGAAGCTAGAAGTCGCTTCTAGCTTCTCCGGCTACAAAGCTGTCACACGCTTCAGCTTTTTTTAGTGGCCGCTTCCAGCTTTTTTGTGTCCGGTGTGCGGGGACACTTAGCTCGCCTTCACACGTGAAATCACTGTGAACTACAGTAAATTTTTGTGTACAATAAATATTATGAATAAGAAAGTCAATATCATACAAGACATATTTCTAATTCTATTACAATCTACACTTTTTGAAAGCTTTATTTTCATTATTTTTGTGTGAATTAAACTGTGTAATGTAAAAATTGGAAAAGATTCCCAGAGTATTGTTGAAACACTAGAAGAGCTTGTTTTTCGAGATTTTTGTGTGAACTCGCACAATTTTACTGGCTCACACAACAGACGTTGACTTGTCCATAATCAATACAACGTCTGTTCTGTGAGCCAATAATTAATTTAATTCATTAAACCCCAAGCTAATTTAATTTATTAAACGAAAGCCGGCGTTCGCGCACCTATTGTCTTTCCATTGTGTCTAATCCATTGTGTCTAATTATCACGATTAATACATAAATACCTCGTGTCACGGTATTTGTGTTCGCATTCCCCCGAAAAAGTTGGACAGATTATTTATTTTTTTAAATTTTTTATTCTGATTAAAATCTAGCTTACAGATAGAACAACGTCATTCGGAAACGCTAGTTTATTATAATAAATCATGATATACAAATAGAAAATCTCACCACTATAGATATAGATGCAATCATATCGGTATAGTCCAACGCTTTCGAAGTAAGTGTTTCCGATCATCTTGCCGGTGAAGTTGTTGAGCGTCTGCAGTGCGGCCGTGCCGTTCGGCCCGCTCTGCTCTAGGTCCGACTTGTGGTTGATAGGGTGGGCCTCTTCTAGAATTACCCTGAAAGGAGGTTTCACTGTTAGTGGAGTACAAGACAGGGCCCTTACTATGACCTGTTAAAATGAAAAGCATGCGAGAGAAAGAGGGACGGGGCTATACAGGGGTGTCTTTGACACCGACGCACAAACAAATACTATGAATTCAGTACATTCTGGATCCCCCAGTGGTGGGAATTTTCGTCTGCTTTATCCTAATTAAAAAAAAATCTGTGCTTTTTTAATTTTAAAATGTAATTCGTTATTCTAACCAATCCCCATGATATAAATTGAATTATCGTAATCTTAATCGTTTGTGCGTCGATGTCAAAGACACCATTTTTGCTCCATCCCTTTTACATGAAAGTGACCTAGTAGGTGGTAAAACGCGAATGCGATCCCGAAGCGAAGCGGCGCGAATGGAACAAACAATTAATACACTATTGCGGTGTCCTACATTACCAATCGCAAGTAGGTGTGGTGCGGCGAAAAGCGAAGTGAAGTATATGAGATCAGTTGCTTTGATATTTTTGGGTGAACTCTTGCGGCGGCTTGTTTTAATCCTATAATGAGTGGATGAGTGTCATCGTGCTCATTGGCCAA
Source organism: Mythimna lalbum (assembly GCA_949319445.1). NCBI lineage: Eukaryota > Metazoa > Arthropoda > Insecta > Lepidoptera > Noctuidae > Mythimna > Mythimna lalbum. Next base: position 12,486,127 of record OX439346.1, on the reverse strand, counting down.
GGTGTTTTCGACTGGATACTCCATCTCGTTTGGCACTTCAATCCCCAGAGATGACAAAACACCTAATGAAATGGAGTATTTGGTCGTGGATATACGACCCTGGCGAAGTAAACGCGAGAGTGTTTGTCGGATATATCCGACGTAGGCGATTGAAAGGTTAAATAAATTGCGGCTGATGTGGCATTTTACGTGCATGTAAGACATAGCCACCACGTCGCATTGAATTCGCATAAACCAATCGCGTTACATAGGACACCTTATACACTCACCAATAACTCGTCCACCAGTCGGACGCGGAGCCGAGCAGCTGCGCGAGCGTGGCGACCATTAGCATCAGTAGCACGAGGCACGCGTTACCAGCCGCTCCTAAGTACGCGCCGTACACCTTGCACCCTACTGCGCCTGACGTTCTGGTTTCTGCTTCACCGGCTGGAGGTGCCGTTGCCGTTAGGTTATCCACGGAACTCACCTGAAATACAGATAAATAAATAGTACTTTGTATGGATAAAATGCCGACAGTTTCAGGCACGTCGCACAAATAAGTCACCGCATTCAAGATTAGTACGTTGCTTTATACGCTTGAAAACGGAATTTACCCGTGTTTGTAAGACACGCGAAGTTAGTTTTCTGTTATCATAAGTTTCAATATGTGTTTTCTACACTGTATGAATCTATGTATGTGCGCCAAATAAAATATTTTTATTTCTTTCTTTTAGTGGGTAGACTTAGGTAGGTCCTAAAACGATGGAAAGAAGGTTTAACGAGAGCACCGCTTTTATCCCTCGTACATCGAAGTACTGGAACAGTTTGCCTGCTGCGGCCTTCCCGTCCGATTATAATTTAATTCATGAATCCCCAAGCGACCACCGGTGGCCGCGCATCTATTGTCTTACTATTGTGTCTCTAATTGACGGTATCTGAAGGGTTAAGAACTTTGTCAGAAGTAAAAGTAAATTCGTCCGTCTTTTACGCTTTCACAGTTAAACTATTGAACCGATTTTCTAACCGGTACAGAGTTAGTTTAATCCCCAAGGAAAATGCGATAGAGTAAACTAGAAAAAAAAAACATGCCAACAAATAAACATTCGTATATAAAAAATGAATAAGGTTTCTTACCGAGTGTATGCTCATCTGCCGTTTCCGGAAGCTGCCCTGCAGCACAGATTCCGTATCTGCTTCGGCCGCGTTGGGGTCCGCAGCGGGTTTCTCTTCCTCCGGGTCCCGAGCCAGCAGGGTCGCGAAGTCCAGACCTGACGCGCTTAGTGTGTCGAAGTTACCCGCCGCGGCTATTGAGCCGTTTTTCAGGATTATTATCTGGTGAAATAATGTTTCACTTTAAGTTTTATTTTTAGAAGCCAATGCTTAACCTTTTCGACGCCCATCTATATAATACGCGATGTGTCCTCCAGCGCCACGCAACAAAATGATTTTCACGAATTTTTAGCGTTTTTGTTTCTATTGAATATAAAACAAACAAGAACTTTATGTGGGAAAAAGTAAAAAATATGGCTTATAACAGGGCAATTTTCCATAAAAACAAAATAAAAGGTCTTGTAAAAGTCGTAAATTTATTATATACTATTATTACTTCTAATCAAGTAGTGCCGCTGAGGGCACGAAAATCTCGAACTTGTATACTTGTGATTGGCGTTCAAAAGGTTAAAAAGCAAAGGTTGGTAAGCATCTGAGTCAATTTTTGTTAAAGATAAAAGATATTTTGAAACAACACAACTTTGAAGATACACATCCAGTGGTGTATGTTAGCGTATGATCGCCATCGGAGTCGACGTCACACGAAATACACAGTCACAGTCATCATTATCATCTTCCTGCCCATGTCCCGTGTTATTTGGGGTCGGCGCAACGTTTTTTTTCTTCCAATCTGTCCTGTTACTCGTCACGCTATCACTAACTCCCTTTTCTTTCATATCACTTCTCACACAATCCATCCATCTTTTCTTTGGCCTACCTCTCCCCTTCCATCCAACCACATGGTTAACTCATAACTTTTTACACAATCACAGTAATATCAGAAAAAGTTATAGAGTGACAGTAAGAAATACATTACTTCAGTTCAAGCTTCCATGGTTTGCGAAAAAGTGCCTTTCTAATCACATTACATCGGTTTTTATACACACGAATTGACAAGCATAAAAATTCACTATGAAGGTAGAAAAATATTTAAAATAAATAAATAGAACGGAAATTGTCACAGAAAATTCTTATTTAAATATGACCGGATTGCTCTGATATTTTTAAATAAATAAAAAGGAAGTGGTCAAGTTAAATCCTCACAAATTCGACCGGATGTTATAATATTTTCTAGAAAGGCAGTTGTCATTTAATCTTTCTATATTATAAAAATGAACCCCGTTTTCCGTTGTCACGACATAGCATGAAAACGGCTTGACCGATTTGGCTGATTTTTTTTTTTTTGTTGTGATTGTTATTGTGAGGAAAAGGTTCTTATGGAAAAAAAAATAAAAATTAGGGTAGTGTAGGGTAGAGTATCGTAGGGTAGAGTAGGGTAGAGTATCGTAGGGTAGAGTTGGGTATAGTAGGGTGGAGTAGGGAAGAGCGGGAGCGAAGCCGCGCGGGCAAAAGCTAGTTTGATATATTATATAAATTGAACAGGATGTTTTAAATAATTCGAAAGGAGGTTATCAAATGAAATCCTTTTATAAATTCAACAGAATGTCGTAATATTTTAAAATAATTCGAAAGGAAGTTATCAAATGAAATCCTTTTATAAATTCAACAGGATTTTGCAATATTTAGATGTTGCAATATTTAAAAGAAATAAGCAGGAAGTGATCGAATTAAATCCTCATCAAAATGTTCTAATTATTGGTTTGGGGCCGTAATATGTACATACTACAACGAACTGTCATCTACACTATAATAATATTGTAAAGTTTGTTATTTGTTTTCTTTTATTTTTATGTTTGTAAGAGGTAATCTCCTGAAGTAGGTGCTGATCCGATTGCGAAAACTTTTATATTTTATGTAAGTATATGCGGGACAAGCCGCGGGGAAAGGGAAAAAGCTAGTTTTTACATATTTAATTCACTAAACCCCAAGCGAAGGCCTTCGCGTTGTCATTGTCTTTCTATTGTGTTTCTAATTGACGGTATTTGAAGAGTTAAACAAGGTACCTGATCGACGTCTCTAAGGAACTGCAGCTGGTGCGTGACGAGGATGCGCGTGGTGTTGCGCAGGTAGCCGATGAGGCACGACTCGAACAGGTGCCGCCCCACGTGCGCGTCCACGGCCGACAGCGGGTCGTCCAGCAGGTAGATGTCGGCGCGCTTGTACACGTACCTGATCGACGTCTCTAAGGAACTGCAGCTGGTGCGTGACGAGGATGCGCGTGGTGTTGCGCAGGTAGCCGATGAGGCACGACTCGAACAGGTGCCGCCCCACGTGCGCGTCCACGGCCGACAGCGGGTCGTCCAGCAGGTAGATGTCGGCGCGCTTGTACACGTACCTGATCGACGTCTCTAAGGAACTGCAGCTGGTGCGTGACGAGGATGCGCGTGGTGTTGCGCAGGTAGCCGATGAGGCACGACTCGAACAGGTGCCGCCCCACGTGCGCGTCCACGGCCGACAGCGGGTCGTCCAGCAGGTAGATGTCGGCGCGCTTGTACACGTACCTGATCGACGTCTCTAAGGAACTGCAGCTGGTGCGTGACGAGGATGCGCGTGGTGTTGCGCAGGTAGCCGATGAGGCACGACTCGAACAGGTGCCGCCCCACGTGCGCGTCCACGGCCGACAGCGGGTCGTCCAGCAGGTAGATGTCGGCGCGCTTGTACACGTACCTGATCGACGTCTCTAAGGAACTGCAGCTGGTGCGTGACGAGGATGCGCGTGGTGTTGCGCAGGTAGCCGATGAGGCACGACTCGAACAGGTGCCGCCCCACGTGCGCGTCCACGGCCGACAGCGGGTCGTCCAGCAGGTAGATGTCGGCGCGCTTGTACACGTACCTGATCGACGTCTCTAAGGAACTGCAGCTGGTGCGTGACGAGGATGCGCGTGGTGTTGCGCAGGTAGCCGATGAGGCACGACTCGAACAGGTGCCGCCCCACGTGCGCGTCCACGGCCGACAGCGGGTCGTCCAGCAGGTAGATGTCGGCGCGCTTGTACACGTACCTGATCGACGTCTCTAAGGAACTGCAGCTGGTGCGTGACGAGGATGCGCGTGGTGTTGCGCAGGTAGCCGATGAGGCACGACTCGAACAGGTGCCGCCCCACGTGCGCGTCCACGGCCGACAGCGGGTCGTCCAGCAGGTAGATGTCGGCGCGCTTGTACACGTACCTGATCGACGTCTCTAAGGAACTGCAGCTGGTGCGTGACGAGGATGCGCGTGGTGTTGCGCAGGTAGCCGATGAGGCACGACTCGAACAGGTGCCGCCCCACGTGCGCGTCCACGGCCGACAGCGGGTCGTCCAGCAGGTAGATGTCGGCGCGCTTGTACACGTACCTGATCGACGTCTCTAAGGAACTGCAGCTGGTGCGTGACGAGGATGCGCGTGGTGTTGCGCAGGTAGCCGATGAGGCACGACTCGAACAGGTGCCGCCCCACGTGCGCGTCCACGGCCGACAGCGGGTCGTCCAGCAGGTAGATGTCGGCGCGCTTGTACACGTACCTGATCGACGTCTCTAAGGAACTGCAGCTGGTGCGTGACGAAGATGCGCGTGGTGTTGCGCAGGTAGCCGATGAGGCACGACTCGAACAGGTGCCGCCCCACGTGCGCGTCCACGGCCGACAGCGGGTCGTCCAGCAGGTAGATGTCGGCGCGCTTGTACACGTACCTGATCGACGTCTCTAAGGAACTGCAGCTGGTGCGTGACGAGGATGCGCGTGGTGTTGCGCAGGTAGCCGATGAGGCACGACTCGAACAGGTGCCGCCCCACGTGCGCGTCCACGGCCGACAGCGGGTCGTCCAGCAGGTAGATGTCGGCGCGCTTGTACACGTACCTGATCGACGTCTCTAAGGAACTGCAGCTGGTGCGTGACGAGGATGCGCGTGGTGTTGCGCAGGTAGCCGATGAGGCACGACTCGAACAGGTGCCGCCCCACGTGCGCGTCCACGGCCGACAGCGGGTCGTCCAGCAGGTAGATGTCGGCGCGCTTGTACACGTACCTGATCGACGTCTCTAAGGAACTGCAGCTGGTGCGTGACGAGGATGCGCGTGGTGTTGCGCAGGTAGCCGATGAGGCACGACTCGAACAGGTGCCGCCCCACGTGCGCGTCCACGGCCGACAGCGGGTCGTCCAGCAGGTAGATGTCGGCGCGCTTGTACACGTACCTGATCGACGTCTCTAAGGAACTGCAGCTGGTGCGTGACGAGGATGCGCGTGGTGTTGCGCAGGTAGCCGATGAGGCACGACTCGAACAGGTGCCGCCCCACGTGCGCGTCCACGGCCGACAGCGGGTCGTCCAGCAGGTAGATGTCGGCGCGCTTGTACACGTACCTGATCGACGTCTCTAAGGAACTGCAGCTGGTGCGTGACGAGGATGCGCGTGGTGTTGCGCAGGTAGCCGATGAGGCACGACTCGAACAGGTGCCGCCCCACGTGCGCGTCCACGGCCGACAGCGGGTCGTCCAGCAGGTAGATGTCGGCGCGCTTGTACACGTACCTGATCGACGTCTCTAAGGAACTGCAGCTGGTGCGTGACGAGGATGCGCGTGGTGTTGCGCAGGTAGCCGATGAGGCACGACTCGAACAGGTGCCGCCCCACGTGCGCGTCCACGGCCGACAGCGGGTCGTCCAGCAGGTAGATGTCGGCGCGCTTGTACACGTACCTGATCGACGTCTCTAAGGAACTGCAGCTGGTGCGTGACGAGGATGCGCGTGGTGTTGCGCAGGTAGCCGATGAGGCACGACTCGAACAGGTGCCGCCCCACGTGCGCGTCCACGGCCGACAGCGGGTCGTCCAGCAGGTAGATGTCGGCGCGCTTGTACACGGCGCGCGCCAGCGAGATGCGCGCGCGCTGACCTGGGAGCAACAGCCAAGCTCATTCACGTGTTCAGTAACGTCAAAACACAGGAGAAGAAATCTCCGCGGCGAAGGTAGCGACTAAGGTGGGCTCCAAATAACCGTGGAATACAGGTCATTGATCCTCCTAAATTTGTTGTAATTCTTAATTTCAAAAACGGAAATAAATAAAGATAAAGCTGTCTTAAATCGACATGTATCGTGATTCTTTACATGATCTAGTAATGAAAAACATTTCATTGTTTGTTTTTCGGGTACCTACGCAGGAATATTAGGAAAAGGTCAATTTACTTTATTCCACAGTTATCAGGCGCCTTCTTTAGTCAATGACTAAATAGTAACACTCATTGAAACGCTTGGTAAGAACTGTTGGTATTTCCAACTTTTCTTTTCGTTACAGGCGATATAGCTGCTGGTTTCAAATATAGTTTTTTTTTTATTTTTATTATTTGATGACCTGATGTAAGCAGTAACGCAAACGTTGATGGTCAAGGGCACTAGTTTTTTAAGAGCCTATTCACACTAGCCTTGAAGACAACTAAATTATAATTGAACGAGAAGACCGCAGAAGCAAAATGCTTAGTCCGGACCAAAGACATATCAACAATATAAAGCCACTTGCCGTACTTCAGGTTGTCCAATAGTAGAAAGGTATGGCATGTCATTTCTGTGCACACGCTTCAAAATGCATCCTACAGAAAACTGAAAGGCTTACTACCCTACGCCTGTGCTCTAGTTTTGAAGATTAGTCTTAACCAAATCTGGATCACCAATTAGCATTTTCGCACACCTTGCCTCACCTTCTGGTATTACAGTCTAAATAAGCTAGTTAGAATATCAAACCATGTTACAGTGCATGCGACATGTTACAGTCATGACGTCATTAGACCCTTCATGTCCTTACCTCCACTGAGACTGACGCCCCTTTCTCCGACGATAGTCTTGTCTGCATGTGGGAGCAGAGCGAAGTCTCTGTCGAGAGCGCACCGCCTCACTACGGTGTTGTACCGAGGACGATCCATTGGCTGACCGAATAGAATATTCTGACGAACGCTGCCTGTGGAAGGAGTGCTCATATAATTTCGGCGATACAAGTACACTTTTAGGCCTGTTATACTGTATGGATTAGAATGTTGGGCTGTGAAAAACACGGATGAAAAAAGATTGCATGTAGCTGAGATGAGAATGTTAAGATGGATATGTGGTGTGACGGCAATGGATAAAGTGAGAAATGATTATATTAGGGGAAGTTTGAAAGTGGCGCCAGTGACTGAAAAGTTGAAAGGACACCGTTTGTCTTGATATGGTCATATAAAGAGGAGGGATAAAACGCATGTTGCTAAAAGAGTTATGAGTTTACATGTGAATGGATGGAGAGGAAGAGGGAGGTCAAAGAAAAGATGATGGATTGTGTGAGAAGTGATATAAAAGAAAAGGGAGTTAGTGATAGCCTGACGAGTGACAGGACAGAATGGAAGAAAAAAACGTGTTGCCCCGACACCAAATAAAAATGTGACAAGGGCAGGAAGATGATGATGAAATAAACTTTTTAAATATTTTTTCACAGATAAGTTATATTTATTACCAATAGCTTTACTATTCTAGTTATGGTTATGTATAATACCAAAAAATTTGCTTACCAGGTTTGTAAATAAAAAGATCCTAAAATATTGTAGACATAAGACTGGATTTGTACTTCAAAACTCAATAATTAAGTACTTAATTATTATAAAATATTGTATCAAAATAATAATAAATATAAAATATTGTCCTAGTGTTTACCTGCAAAGAGCCACGGTTCCTGGCTGGCGTAGGAGACGTTTCCACCAACATGTAGCGATCCCGATATTAGAGGTAGTTCTTTTAGTAAGACGTGCAGAAGAGAAGACTTTCCTGCACCTACTGGCCCGATTACTGCAATTATTCTGGTCAAGAGAGAAACATAGTTTTTTTTTAATTAATTATTAATAATCACGTGCAAACTTATGGAGAAACAATATCATATCGTTTCACAATTTTATGCATTATTGATTGCAGTATTTTTGTACACCTGACATGAATTACATTACTTAATGTTTTTGTAATGAAATGATCTATGTCGTGACTTCTCAGAGCATGGCATCTGAATTGATATAGTGTATCTCCTTAGTTTGTTATCTAAACAACTAAACTCACAGTAATACTGTTGCTGCACACTACATGAACAAAGGTACTTGGTTGTTTGAACCAGATTCGCACTGTTCTTCCTATATTCGCGTTAAGAAAATAGTGATTCATTGTTGTCACTCTGCTTAGCCATGCCCCTTGAACAATTAGATCATAATAAAATAGAATGCCCTTCAGGCCCTTAGGCTTAATTTAAAAAACGATTACTTCGTTATCTATAATATAAAAATGAATCGCAAAAGTGTTGGTAAGCGCATAACTCAACAACGCCTGGACCGATTTCGCTAATCCTGTTTTTGTTGTGATTGTTATTGTGAGGAAAAGGTTCTTATGGAAAAAAAAATAGGGTAGTGTAGAGTAGGGTAGAGTAGAGTAGAGTAGGGTAGAGTAGGGTAGAGTAGGGTAGAGTAGGGTAGAGTAGGGTAGAGTAGGGTAGAGTAGGGTAGAGTACGGTAGAGTTGGGTAGAGTAGGGTAGAGTACGGTACAGTAGGGTAGAGTAGTATAGAGTAGGGTAGAATAGGGTAGGGTAGAATAGGGTAGGGTAGAGTAGGGAAGAGCAGGAGCGAAGCGTTGCGGGCAAAGGCTAGTTTTTAATAAAATAAAAGTGAAAATTCTAACAGCTCCGATTAAATTTTAAAATAATTGATACAAATTATTTGAAAACACTGCGTTGTGAAAAGTTTACTTTATTTTACCTCAGTATGAATACACTTTTACTCTGCAGTTGCGTAGGAGTCACTATTATCTTAACGCGTATACATTGTCATGGGACAGTGACGTTCGTAACTCGAACTTTAGAAATGAATGCAAGACAAAAACCGATGTACACAAGAAGCTAAATATATCTTTGTAAGACTTACTTGCCAGGCTTGATAGTAAGCGACATATCTGTGAGCGTATTCTCAGGATGCGACAGTATCCACTTGGCGGTGGCATGTTTTAGTCGCACCCCCCGCGCGTCTTCCTCCACCCGCGCTGCTAGCTCATGGTCCTCTTCTTCACCTGATTCAAGGGGCGCAAGCGTAGCGTTACCTGTGTCGGAATAAGGGTGAGAATTGCTTAAAGTTATTGCGTGTTACCTGTATTGTAATAGGGGTTACAATTGCCTAAAATTGTAGGTCTCAGTTATGACAATTTTTGATGATATGATAAGTTCCGATTATGTTTATTTTTTTGTTTAAATTTAATCTTTATGATTGTATTGCGACATTTAAATGTATTTTCAGATATTGAGTCACCTATTTGTTTTCATCCTTTTGAAAAAGATAAAATTATTCTAAATAGCCATAAAAACAAATCAAACAGGGAAGTGTCCAAGCTACAACCTAAATTCAACTTTATATCGCAATTATTAAGGTAGAAAATCAAACAGTTCTCACCATTGCCCTTAGCCTCTTCTTCTTTGGTGGGAACAGGCGAGGTGGCCCCGTTCTTGGCCTCAGTGGAGTCTTCCTTGTCTTCTTTGATGACGTCGACCGGTTTCCGAGGCGCACCCTTAGGTTTGGTGGAAGTCTGTATCTCTGCTAGACCGGGCACTGGTTTGCTCGTGTCTTCGTAGAGCATGAAGTTTTGCAACCGCTTTATTGAGATCGTTGCTTCTGCTACTTGTGCGATGCCTGGAGACAAAAAAGTTCAATCTCGGGTAAAATTGCTGGTAAAACCACACATGCATCTATAGCATTTGAAACTCTTTTATTTAACTCACTCTTGTATTTGACTGACCAGCCTGGTCTAATCACTAGACCAGAGCCTCTGACCACTAGACCCTAGTGGCTAGTGGCCCTGACTGCTATACTCGAGGTCGTGGGTTCGAATCCCACCCAGAACAAATGTTTCTGTGATGAGCACGATCATTTGTTCTGTGTCTGGATGTAATTTATCTATACTCGTAATATGTATGTATTTAGAAATATATAAGTACTTTTATCAGTTGTCTAGTAAACAAGAACGAGACGACCGTCACGCCCTGCATAAACACCAACCAAAACCTGTACGTTTAAGGAGCCGTAAAAGTTTTATGCTATTTATGACCTCCTTGAAAGACAGTACAGAGGTCGAGAGATACGCGCTGTGGAGGCAGAAACATCCAACTCCTCCACTTTTTATCACCCCATCGGAGCATCTTCACCCCTGGACGCGAACTACAGTGGCCAATTTGGAAATCTCTGATCTCTCTGACTGCGAACCCAGGTTGGCCGCTGTAAAAGCAATCTGGCCAAATGGGGCTTCCTCGACCTATCTCTAGCACAGTCCCAGTGTGGACCCTCTCCAGAGGACGAGCGCCACCTGCTATGCTGCCCATCGTGCATTGCCACTTGCAGTTTTCAGGATCTATACGAGGCCAACAATAGAACCCTACAGGTTGCCAAATATTGGTCAGAAAAAGTATAGTTTGAGAGCATCGACACGAAAAGAAGAAGAAGAAGTTGTCTAGTACTCATAACACAAGCTCTCTCTTTAGTTTGGAACTAAATGGCGTTATGTGGAATATGATTATTATTAACTCACCTTGTGGAAAGAACACGGTCATCGTCTGCCTTAGTATGTTGTAAAAACTAGTGACGACGAACACCTGCTTCGCTGAGATCACGTTATAGGCGAGCACATACGCCAGGATGGAGCAGAACAGGCAGATCCGCGTCGTGAACATGATGAATGACGTCAGCACACCGCGGATGTACGATGTCGCGCGGATCTGCTTTATTTCTCGCCTGGGGATGAGAGAGGAGAGTTGGATAATTGAAATATTTATGAAAGAATAAAATAAGTACAGTGCGTAACACAAGAACTCATATTTGCAACTTTTAAAGTTTTTTTACTCCAAGAGGGGATTACCAGTGGAGCTCCTAAAGCTTTCTAATCACGGACGCGTGGCTTCATAGATGCGTATTACGACATGACAGCACGACGTTACCCCCGCCACCAGAATTTCATAGTTCTATAATGTAAGTGGCGAGCAGTCGTACACTAAGCGTATAATGACGAAAACGCGTCTATGAAGCTGTAGCGACATCTATAAGGCCACATAAGAACTACGAAGAAAGTACGAAATCCTGCATCGCGCAATCAAAGTTCTCTGCGCGATTTGAACATATACGACAGCCCGACATCAACTATTGGGCAGTCGCCCACCAGACTATAACACCTGTCTAGCCGGAGGATCCTCCCTTTTCAACGGTGGTTTGCGGGACTTTACTCTCTGTTCCACTTACCTCCAAACTGGTGACCCTCGACAAAGAACGTCAGCGCAGCCTTCGTGCAGCTACTACTTCGTGACGTCATCATCACTTCCTCAAGCTTTCGAGCAACGAGTGGGAATTTACTCTCTGTTCCACCTACCTCCAAATAGCTACGCGGCCTTTGTGACCGCTGTCTGTCAACCCGTCTGTCTGTCAGCGGGCCGTATCTCATGGACCATAACAAGTAAGACAGTGGTTACACAGAGTGTATGTCTATTACTATTGTAACAAAAATTGACAGAACCCTTCGTATGCGAGTAAAACTCGAACTGTGAACTCGGTGTTTTTCTCAAGTTGTTGCTCTCTTAAAGAGGTGGCGTAATGATTTGGATGTGTACCATCATGCTGGCTAGTTCAAGACGGTGCGGAACAAAAAAAGTCTGGAAGGATTTTGTGAAGCCTTTGTCCATCAATGGGACAGCAACGGTTAGATTTGCAATTTGAAACCTTTTTATCTCTCTGATATCAAACACGCGAATTTGAATTTAGACAAATTCAAATTCGCTAGAGAAAGCGCGTCAACGGCGAATTTAAAAAACATGGTGTGAACAGGCCCTAAGACTACTCACCGCGTTGAAGTTGGCCGATGCCATTTCGCTATGATTCGGCACCAAGATTGTTATTCCTTGACTGTACCTCCTATTGACTAAAAGTTTTAATTCCAAAACTTACTTCCTAGCTTTGGCGACGAGGTCCGCAAACGGTTTCTCCCAAGTGTACATTTTGATGACCTGTATCCCAGATAAGATCTCGTTCATGAGTCGCACTCGCTCGTCCGTCCGCAGTGCAGTCTTCAGTCGCAGTACTGATGTGCGCTTGCCCAAATAAGCTGCCAAACAAAATAAATATTGGAGCTGTTAATTTATGAGTAAATATTAAATGAATGTGAGAAATGTGGTATACAGTGGTAATTAGATGACCTCGTATATTTTAAAGATGAAATCATGACTCAGGTTCAAGTATCAAGAATCATGTTTCGTGGAATGCTTCAGAGATATACAGATAGATCATGGTCGTTACGCAGCCCTGCGTTCAAATTTGAGTTTAGAGTTAACGCTAATGACGTCACTCTACCCTGGCATTTTTGAACGCGAATGAGTTCAACTAGGCTGTCAATGTCAAGCATTGACCGGTTACTCCAACCTTAGTTATAAAAGAAAGACCCTGGGTTGCAACTCTACTCGACTCTGGTTATTTTTGAATGCAGGACAGTAGGGTAAACCAGTGAAGACACAACAACAGATCAAGAGTGGTTGAATGGCTAGAATAGGGAACATAGATTTTCCTACTGTTTACATTGATTAATTCTTACATTTTGTCGAGTTATGCGAATAAAAATATACTAAACAATTCACATTGGATGTTTTCCGACCTTAAAAAAGGGATGGAGATATAGCTCCATACCTCTATCTCGCTCGCACGCCTCACATCTTCACACGTCATGGTTAAGCCGCTCCATTTCACGCTGCATCACGATAACACAAAATAGATAGGTACAGAAGATAATATACAAACAAAGCGCGCTGGAGCAACGTACACATAGACACCGCTCATGGTTACGATATCTCGGCTCAATCGCCCAGTCGCACTCGTACAGTTCGGCGCAACGTGTAGGTATAAAAAGTGAAGTACGTACATGAGATTGACTTCTGTACCTATTTATTTTGTGACGGTAATGCAGCCAAGCTCCAACTTTGTTTTGGTCACGAGCGAGTCTAACGATGTATTATTCCTATTTGCGTTTACGAGTGTAATAAAGTTTGTATAATTTCGTTGTTTACGACTGTCTTATCCGAAGGACTTTCGGATTCAGTGGGCAATAAAGGAATTTGAATTTGGATAAATGTTTACTAGGTCGGTTAAAATTTTTATGTGGGTCGTTCGTATTTTTTTTTCTATGGAAAATACGCGTCTGTGGGCGCATAGCTTCATAGACGCGTATTTAATAATAATAATAATAATAATAATTCTTTATTATCAGGCAACTAAGGCCCATAGATAAATACACAAATAGTCTTACAAAATAATAAACTAATACATACAAAGATACTATAACTAATTATTATTAAACTATTGCACACGAAGTGACGGCGTCGTGTTCCGCTGCGAGGTCGGTATCCTTCCACGAAATCGTCGATACACGACACCCTTCGGCCAAAACTCTCCTTTGAGGAAGGTCTCCAAATGATTAGTCGGCACCCGCACCACAAACGACTTGAAATTCGTATTATGACGCGGCTCCAACTGCTCAACTCTCAAAGTCCAGTTCGTCTTGACTCGTACATACTCCACGATCTCCTCAACCTTCGTGGTGTGATGTAGCCTCGAAACGTACAGCTGCGTCGTGGGTATTTGTCATAATACGTTTGGTGTACGCCTGCTCACAGCTTACATACAAAACTATGAAAATCTCGTAGAAAGTCCACTGTTAGACGTAGGTTTCCCCCAAGTGTAGCCACAACGAACGATCCTGTGCGTCTCGCATCCATCGGATCTATAAATACGCCCTTCACATTTTTTTTTGTACTGGTTGATTGTCGGTAAAAATGAAAAACGTCCTGTACACATAAACTCAATCTTTTTCTTATGAGGGTAGGCAGAAACTAAAGAATATAATATAATACTTTCGTGAAGTTTTTCAATATATTTATCCTGAAAACTAATCTTTTTTTGACCTAAACAGCATAATGAAGAAAAACAGTTACTCTAATCCAATCTAAATATAAAAGTGACAGTAATAAATTTTATTTGATTTGATAATTCACGCTAGATTCTATCTAGGCCATAATAAAATTTAACACGATGAACTATCAACAAAATTAGAAGCTTTTGAAGAGGGTAAATAAACTTGCTAACAAAAGTTTATACAAGTTGACCTATTTCTTGGGCACGTGAACAAACAACATCGTTCGTACAGTGCGCGTGAATCTTGATACTTCTGAGCGACACTCGTTGTACATGTACATAAAACTCATTTTATTGAAACTATAAAAAAGGCTTTTAAAATTTCCTTTTATTTTCTTATCTTTTTTCTTTCTTTCGTTCTTTATTTAACCCTTCAGATACCGTCAATTAGAGACACAATAGTAAGACAATAGATGCGCGGCCACCGGTGGTCGCTTGGGGATTCATGAATTAAGTCAACTTACCTTTGTGGCTTGAAAAGTCTTTAAGCTAGATATTTATTTAGACAGCAAAACGAGTCTCCTTTAGACTGACTATATTATGTATTCATTCACATCGCGAATGTATAAGTGGTAGAACTCTCTGCTAACGTCTGAGTTCCATATTCCTTTTTTTATTTTTTAGAGTGAAAAATCATCAAATAACCTCTCTCACTCTTAATGGAGCGAGAGGGAGTGTCAGACTTTTACTGACTAAACCCATCAGTGTATCTTCAGTTGCCTTTTGCATTGGCCACTGAAGATACACTGATAGGGTTGGGGAGGATTGACATATCATCAAACTGGTAACGTTTAACCTTTTCGACGCCCATCTATATAATACGCGAGGTGTCCTCCAGCGCCACGCAACAAAATATTTTCTGGCGTTTTTGTTTCTATTGAATATAAAACAAACAAGAACTGATTATGCGTGAAAAAGTTAAAAATATGGCTTATAACAGGGCAATTTTACATAAAAACAAAATAAAAGGTCTTGTAAAAATCGTTTTATTTTATACTATTATTTCTTCTAATCAAGTAGTGGCGCTGAGGGCACGAAAATCTCGAACTTGTATACGAGTGATTGACGTTCAAAAGGTTTAACGAGGATTGACATATCATCAAACTTGTAACGTTTAAACGAGGATTGACATATCATCAAACTTGTAACGTTTAAACGAGGATTGACATATCATCAAATTTGTAACGTTTAAACGAGGATTGACATATCATCAAACTGGTAACGTTTAAAACGACCTGGCCAGTTTCAGTTGGCCATTTCATGAATTGATCAATTTTTAAGGTCTTGCCACGACACATCTGCGAATTTTTGCCAGTTCCATTTCATTTGCCGTATCGTGTTTGATTTTTCGTTTACGTAGATATTTTTTTAAAAACATTTTTCTTTCTTTTTCTAAATTATAATTTGTATGTAAATCTCTTACCTTGTAGCGGTATAAAAGCAAGCATGAACCCGACCCCGACGACGGCAGCCCAGCTGATCTCCACCCACATGAAGTACGTGATGATGACGGTCGCCAGCGGCCCGATCCACAGGTAATGGAGGAAGATGATCGCCACATCGAATCTGTTCACGTCGTTTGACAGCAGGTTCACTACTTGGCCGACTGTCGTCTCGCCTAGCGCCGTTTTTGATAGCCGTAGAGACTGGAAAGAAAGAGTAAATTATTAAAAAAATAAACATTAACGCATGCCATTTTCCGAAAAGAAATTAGCCATAATTTTTATCGACATTGTTACTTTTTTATTCCATGTTTTTTTTTTTTTTCAATGTAATATAATTTATAGACATTATTAGATAATACTTAGTCAATTATATTTAATTTAGAGTATTTTTTTTTATTCTATGACATTTCATTTAGTGACAATTGTAGTTAATATGTAATTTCGCACACCCAGGTCAACAAAGACGTAAGTGCAGATACGTCAAATTTTTTTTTATTGCAGTTTTGAATAGTTTTAGTAAAGATATATCCGCTCAATTTTTTTCGTTACATTTCGACTTAAAATGAAGGTTTTATAGCAAAAAAAAAATCTTGGCGACAATTAAAGTCAATATTTTTTCAATGAATGAAGCCGATAAACCAACATAAGCACGTAAAATTTCAAATAAAATTATTGTATCTTATATTATGCTTTTTAATGCCTAATAAAAAAACGATTTTCTTAAAGTAATACCGATTACACCCCGTTACAAATAAAAATAATTAAGCAAAAAGGCCGTAAACAGTACTTAGCCTCTATATTTTATCACTAGCTTTTGCCCGCGGCTTCACCCGCGTACATAATCCCAGGATAAAAAGTATCCTATGTGTTATTCTGGGATATGGTCAACTCGTGTACCAAGTTTCATCGAGATCCGTTCAGTAGTTTTTGCGTGAAAGAGTAACAAACATCCATACATCCATCCATACATCCATCTATACATCCATCTATACATCCATCCATACATACAAACTTTCATAGTATAGAACTTCGAAACAGCCGTAAGCATGAGTAGTTACAGTATAAAAAAAAAATATTTAGAAAGCGATGATTGAAGTAATAACCATTACATTTGAGGATTGGTCTTAAATAAATAAGGAAAACGTCTGTAAAACATTAAACATTAATTATTGATTATCAAGGTAATTTAAGGTGTTTCGAATATAAACAAGAAAAAAGGTTGTTTTTTTTACTATTTTTTTATTCCTATATATAAAATAGATCATAGAGTCAAAAACGAAATAGATATACTGGTTAAACAGTTATTTTGCTCTCCTGTAAAGTTAGTGAATTCCTCTTACGCCTTTATTGGCCTGGGTGTGCGATTTGTTTTATTATTACCAAGAATTATGATTGAAAATTATTATTGATCTGCTGAACTAACATTTAAACAAGTGATACCACAGAATATGTAATAGGTATCATAACCATATACGTATTATTATAAACCTTTTGTTATACATCACGCATTTTCTCGCGCGGTACTTTGAGCCCCCCTGAACTGATTACCTAGGAGCCGTACATATACTTTAGTGCAAGTTACAGATAATAGGTATTTAGTTTAGGTTCTTGACTCCTTTAGTGCCAGTTACAATTAAATACACCTTTTTTTTTTTTTTTTTTTTCTCTCGACGGGGAAAATCATCATTGACGAAACCCGCTCTTGGGTGGAGCGGGAGACAGTGTCAGAGTCTTACTGACTAAAAACCCCGCGCCGTTCCTTCTAGCCTTCATACCGGGGCTCTAGTTTCCTTTCGGATAACCCCGACCCCGGTAGGCTTCAACCCAGATGGGCCCCTCCTGTTGCTGACAACTCCTTGAGGCGCGCGGGAACAGTGCGCGCCGTCGACGCCTTGGCTCGGTCCGGACAGTTACCGGACGATCGGACAGCGAGCTACCCATGGCTCGCCGTCCACGAGCCCGCGTCTACGGTGGCCGGAAATCGGGATCGGACTCCCGGCGGCGGCGGCGGGGGCGCCGTTGCCTGATGCGGTCTGCCTCCTCCTTTGCTAGCATTACTGCTTCGCAGAAGGAGGCGACCGCCTGCCACTCCTCCTCGCTCCGGACCATGGCCTGAACCAAGGCCCGGCGCGAGAGGTCTCCGCCGCCGATCGCCCCCACGAGGACACGGCGCTGCTCCGCCCAAGCAGGGCACACCTCAACTGTGTGCTCCACCGTGTCCTCCGGGCGTTCCGCACAGTGGCGGCACCCGGGCGTCTCTTCCGCTCGAATCCGATGCAGGAACCTCCCGAACTTGCCATGTCCGGTGAGGACCTGCGTCATGCGGAAGGTAAGGACGCCGTGAGGTCTTTCCAGCCACGCCTCAAAGAGGGGACTTACCGCCATAATTGAATTAAATACACCTGTCAGTTGTGTATTTAAGTGTTTACTTGCATACTTTTGTGACAGTTACAGGCATGTATATTTCGGCCTTTATAGCCATCATTCTTTATTCTTCCCTGAAGTGTTCCAAATCCTAACCCCTAAGCTAACAAGCTTAGGTTGCTAAACTGGAGATTGAATCTACCGTAGATAAATGACGTGTGCAACTGTGCGTGACAACCGCTCAGTGACCGGTAACAAGGAAATTCACATAAAGATGTTCATAATTATATGTCGTACATGGAATCGCATTAACAAGTATATAAGACTATGGTAATAAACTACTCAGAATATTTAAAATGCAAATGAAGTCAATTTGACTCATCAGGCCTCATCAGAAGGCTTACAGTCACCCAAAGGGCAATGGAAAGGGCTATGCTCGGAGTTTCTATGCGTGGTCGCTTACAATGGGCCTCATCAGAAGGCTTACAGTCACCCAAAGGGCAATGGAAAGGGCTATGCTCGGAGATTCCATGCGTCGTCGCTTACAATGGGCCTCATCAGAAGGCTTACAGTCACCCAAAGGGCAATGGAAAGGGCTATGCTCGGAGATTCCATACGTCGTCGCTTACAATGGGCCTCATCAGAAGGCTTACAGTCACCCAAAGGGCAATGGAAAGGGCTATGCTCGGAGTTTCCATGCGTGGTCACTTACAATGGGCCTCATCAGAGGGCTTACAGTAACCCAAAGTGCAATGGAAAGGGCTATGCTCGGAGTTTCCATGCATGGTCACTTATAATGGGCCTCATCAGAAGGCTTACAGTCACCCAAAGGGCAATGGAAAGGGCTATGCTCGGAGTTTCCTTGCGTGGTCGCTTACAATGGGCCTCATCAGAAGGCTTACAGTCACCCTAAGGGCAATGGAAACGGCTATGCTCGAAGTTTCCTTGCGTGATCGCACCAAGAATGACGATATCCGCAGAAGAACCAAGGTCACCGTCATAGCCCGAAGAATCGCCAAACTAAACTGACAGTGGGCAGGGCATATATTATGTCACATGTCGATGGGGCCGAAAGGTTCTAGAGTGGCGACCGCACACCGACCCAGGCGCACTGTGACAGTTCCGCGGAGTTGCGCAATAGTTGCCAAACGTATAAGAGGTTATGAGAGTCGCGGGAATGCGGTGGATATGAGACGCATATGATCGGTCGCTGTGGCGTCACTTGGGGGAGGCCTATGTCCAACAATGGACGTCTCGGCTGAACGAGTGAGAACTGAGACGAAACAGAACAACCTTTCTGAAATCTTGTGAAAGGTTGTTCAGTTTCGTCTACTGAGCATGTCCTTAAAGTTTGCGGAGGGCTGTCCCTTACACCTTGTATAAGAAATACAATGATTGCATGAGTCCAAGACCAAATACCTATGTTTTATTTTATTTTCCATTCTTTGTGAATAAAATGTTAAGATAAAGGCATAGTAATGTTTCATGTGAGTAACCTGACTACACTGTCAAGGTGATTATAATTAAATGCTTAGCGAACCGTAAAGATCTCAAGGTGAAGATCTCCCATGTTTGACCGACACTGTTTCTGTCTGTATAAGAATCTGATACAAATATGGAAACTCTCACAAAATATTTAGTCTACAGGGAATTAATCAAATATAAACAGTCTCAAATATAAATAATACATTTTGATATAAGTAGAGAACGTTTGTCCGAGTGAGGTGGAAATTCGAGGGTGTTTTGGAGCCGAATGCAGCACTGACAAATTTCCACGTGTATCAAACAGCTGGGTGGAAGTGCATAACTGACTTTTTCCCGGTCTGTGTGGAATCAAAGAATGTGTCAGACTTTTACTGACTAAAGCCCACAATGTTCCTACAGTAGATCTTTGCGAAGGTTACGGTAACTCGGTAACAGGCCCCCGTAATGTCACTAACATCTCTATGACGCGTGCATAATAGAACACATCCTGTTGCTACTCGGACTTGACCGAGACTCCTTTCCGGAGGGCAAGCTACTCATTGCTCGCCGTCCACAAGCTGCGGTGGTCGGGAAGTGCCTCCAGACTTTTGATGCCCACCCAAGACGTATAAAGCCCTCCTGTTTCTAAGATTAGATTGTAACAATACAATATCAATTTCGGTTTTTCAATATTAGTACAAAACTTAACTGTGCTGATAAGTAATCATAATGTACTTAATTAAAAAGTTTAAAAAAATGCCGTGAAAATTGTATGATTCACGAAAAAACAGAAGCAAGCGATATGATTTTTCTGTAAAATAAACATTTTTTCTGATTGTTAGTAAATAATGTCTAGCATTTAAAGATAATATAAATGTAGTAATTTTAAGAACTAACAAACTGGTTCTTCATAGTTAGTGGTGGTGCAAAAAAAATGTAAGTCTTGTTTAAACAACATGGGAATATTATATGTGCTGTGGCCAGATATTAAAAATTGCACTTCAATAAATTGGCCAAATAAAACTGGCCAGATCGTTTTAAACGTCAAAGTTTGATGATATTTCCATCTTCCTTTGCCCTACTTTCTTTAGGCCTTTTATTATCACTGAAATCCTACATGAATGATATGGCTAAAAGAATATTGGCATGTCATCAAATGTTAACGTTTCAACAATCTGGCTAGTTTTTGTTGGCCATATCATGAAGTGATCAATTCTCAGATCTGTTCACGACATATGGAATATGTTTGTTCTGTAGCTTTAGAAAGAAAAAATACAGTTTTATGCGGCCTTAGAATGCAAAGAGAAACTGAAAGAACGCGAGAGGATTTTAGTCAGTAAAAGTCTGACTCCCTTTCGCTCCACCCAGACCAGTAAAAGTTATTTGATACGAGTAGTAATATATCAAATAAAAGTGCTACTATAGTTGTTAAAAAATGAAACGTTCGTTTTAACATTTGTATTTTGACCACCTAGCGGCTTTTCCGCTGTAGTATAGCTACTACTAAAATAGCTAAAATACCCCCACTTATTAATAGGCCCACTTATTATTATTTTATTGTTTTTTTTTTCAGTTTCGTTCCAAATTACACTCCCTATGTTTGTACCACTTTTATTTAGACAGCTATCAATAATGACGAGTGCCAACAATGTTAACTTGAAACTATGTATTAATTTACGAAATATCGCTCAAAGCGATAAAATTGTTTAGAGAGTTTTTCCGATTGTTCACGAGTTCTAACGCGATCCATTTCACAATCTAAACTGAAACTGAACTGTTATGGATGTCGCTATACAGGGTGTATACCTTCATCTCTTTTACTCTGACTACTGACATTTTAACACGCCATAGTAAGGCCCATAGCGATGTTTATTTTCGTGAATTTTTTCGGTGATTTTAATCGCCTCACTGCCAATATCATGATCTTTAGCGCCTGGTTTGTTTTGTTGCGGTTTTTTTAAGAGACGCTTCCATGCCATAACAAATCTGTAAAGTTGAAGCACCTAAAACTCAAGATATCGACAAAAATGACCTTGAGTGCATCAACTGCTGCAGAATTTGAAGGCCATCATTACACTGACATCATCTTTCATAATAAATCACACTATATAATATAAAAATGAATCGCTAAATGTGTTGCTAAGCGCAAATCTCCAGAACAGCTGAACCGATTTCACTAATTCTTTTTTTGCTGTGTTTGTTATTGTGAGAAGCATTGACAGTGTACTATGGGGACAATGTACCCTATCTACACATTTTATTTTATTTTATTTGGGAAAAATAACGATATTACATTATGTGAGAAGGTTTTTAGGAAAAAAAATGAAAATTAGGGTATTGTAGGTGACAGTAAGGTAGAGTAGGGTAGAGTAGGATAGGGTAGAGTATGGTAGAATAGGGTAGAGTAAGGTAGAGTAGGGTGGATTAGGGTAGAGTAAGGTATAGTAGGGTAGAGCGGGAGCGAAGTCGCGGGTGTACAGCTAGGATTATAAATAAAGGCGATTGTGAGTGTATTTGTACGTTTGTTACGTCTGCATGATCGAACGGCAGAAAGAATATGGATGAAACTTGGCACACGGGTAGACCCATGTCCCCGAATAAATAGCACATCGATACTTTTTATCTAGGAACCGCGTTTCTTTAGGAAAACTTTCTACTTTCGCGCTGTCGAAGCCCCTGGCAACAGTTAGTGAAATAATGCTAAACATTATAACATAGGTATATAAAAATATAACTTAGGTAGGTACATAATAGCATAGTTAGCATATTTTTTTAACGAAACTTCTTTTTTGGTCGGTGATTTAGCTTCATAGCGGTGAGCAAATCACTATTAAAATGGAATGTTAACTTGAAGCAACGTGTCCTCAATTAGTATTTTTAGTTAATCCGTTAAGATTTTGAGATCTTGATAAAAGTCACGAACACATCGTTGCACAATTCCTGAAAGTGGTAGATATCTGAGGACTGTGTGGTAATAATGTACCTTTTACGTAGATCAATGAAATTACTTTTCCCGCTCTTTATGGAGCGAGAGAGAGTGTCAGACTTTTACGTTCTTTTAATTCATGAATCCCCAAGCGACCACCGGTGGCCGCGCATCTATTGTCTTACTATTGTGTCTCTAATTGACGGTATCTGAAGGGTTAATGACTTAAACATTTCTGTGTACCTTCTGTTGTCCTATACGCTAGCTACTGTCATTCTTTCGAACATCTCCGTAGCCCTGGTGGAACACTATTCGTACCCGACATAACCACTATATTTAATTTCCTAATAATTTCTTAACATAGTTGTTCATTATTTTAAACACATGCAAGTACCTTTGGGAATTAATACACTCCTTCAAAATGGACAGCTGTAGCAATGCCATTGATTCTCCTCGATATTATTAAAGATAAATTAAGTTTTAAACATAAAGCATTGAACTTCAAAAGTAATTAAAATATAACAACGTGAAAAAGGGCACGTAAGGGCCTGCATTCACTTGAAATAAGACTGTCTTAGACAGATTTATCTACGACGCGCAGACTTGTCTACGTCGTCGATAATTTATCAACAGTCCTAGCGCCCCGTATCGTAGACAAAAGTCTTGTCGCAGAGGCCGTAGACAAGTCTGCGACGACATAGACAAGTCTCTCTAAGACGTCTTGTCTTAAGTGTGCGCAGGCCCTAAGTCTCTGTTCGACTGTCAAATATACTAGTGCGGAGGCGATAATGCGCACCGACATCGACAATAGAGTTGCGTTCATGCATCGACTTTTTAGTCTAACAATATTAATCTAAAAACTCACCTTCCTATAAATTAGTGAGCAGCAGGCCACCCGGAACTTCATGCCCATATGCAGGATGGCCATCATATAAGGATGCACGACGAACACGTTGAGCGCCGAGCACAGGACCACGGCGCCAGCGTATATGTACGCGTCTTCCTTCTTCATGGAGTGTCCCGGACTGTAGTACTCCACCAGCTTGCCCAGGAACACTGGCTGTGCAATCCTGGTGTTGTAATCATACTTATATTGAATTTGTTTTTTTATTATTATTGGAGGACCTTAGTGAAATCGGCGAGGATTTTTAGACTTACTGACGATTCGGACAGTGTCCGAATCAACACATTTATTTTAAATAATTTATTTATTGACGATTCGGACACCACCGAAACTATTTAGTTCAGTCAGATAAAAAAAATCTTATAATACTTGTACGTGTATTTTCAATATAATGCGTCCGATTTGTCAGTTACTCGATTTTTGTGGGGACACTCGACTAAATTTTTATTACTAATCAACGTATGTTCTGAAAATACGAATTCATGTGTCTTCAAACAAACTTATTCAAACGTAAAGACTCCCGACGATATTACGAGAACGTATTATCACAGAAATTGTGCTATGACTGTTAAACAATTTTAGAATAATTTCTATAAAAAGCGCAATCGTTTATAATATCAGTCTTGCTTGATACATTTTAGAAGATGCTAGCTAAGGACAAAGAAAAGTGGAAGAAAGGAAGGGAGGCATTTGGTTTGCAGTAATAAATAATAGTTATGCTCGGGTAGAATAGAAGTACATAATAATTGTTACTTATTTAAATTGAAGAAGTTTTTGATACTCGGAAAAGGATAGTAGATAAAAAAAAGTCATTTGTCTAACCAATTGACTTTTCTGTTAGCGTTTCCTCTAAACGACATCTATGGCAATGGTATTACCTGTCACGCCACTTGTCACGTGATTTCTCCGCAGGTAATGTCATTGCCATACATTTTTTAGCATTTGGCGGGAACGGTAACAGAAAAGTAGATTGTTAAATAAAACCTGCTGGTGCCTATAAGTTTAAAATATTCCTATTATAAACAAAAAAAACACAAGGGAACAGTTTTAATTTGAAAGATCAGATACGATACAGATGTTACAGTGAGATAAGATTTGAAACCTCTAAAATCCACACTTGCTAAGGCACTAAGAGATCAAACGTTATCTCTTCCGCCTACGAAACTTAAGATGCTCTCATCCGCGATTATCTGGCTTCCATTGAAGTATTTCCTACATAAAGCCAGCCTCAATTATAACCGAGAAATTGATTGCCAAAACAAATAAATGAATTAATCTCGAATACTAATAAAAGATCAAGTTTAGTAACTATTTTATTTCAATAGCAACCTTAGTAACAATATTTTAAAATATCAATTTATTTTAAATATATTTTGACAGTCAGAATTATGTCAATTTAGGACATCTTCGAATTATGAATTGAATCGCGTGGCAAGTGGACCATTCATCAATATACGACACTGGGACCTCGATAGCAATTCTTTTTTTTTTAATTAATATAAACTAATGCTTGATCCCACTTGATGGTAAGCAGTGATGCAATCTCTGGTGAAATTCGATTCTTTGAATAATGAAATTCGAATTTACCTCGAAGTTTAGTAACATTTTACCTGTTGAATATTGGATGTAAAAATAGAACAGACTAAGTTATCTAAATTAACTAATTAATAATACTAAACTAACTAAACAAGATAGTTTCCTACCCTAGAATAAAATTCTAATTGTACCGTGTATACAGGTTGTTTCTTGAAACTGTTCTACAAATTGAACAATTGTATGCGAAAACCGTTTGTCGTGCCTTGAATCACCAATTGTGTAGGTATATTATAATATACCTACCCAAAAAGCCTGTATTTATTGTGCTACAATATTTTGTAACAAACGTCAAATAAAAATCTATTTTCTGAAAACCACATCAAAATTGGCTATAAAATAAAGCAGCCGGTGGAAACAACTCGCTATTTCTATTTCTACGCGCGAATCCTAATGGCGGTGACGTCACAGTGTAGTAATTTGTGCAATTTGTGCATCCTTTTTCAGTTACATGACAGTTTCCCCTTCTACGAGATTTGAAAAGTTTCTAATTTAATTGATTTCAAACAGTTTTGAAAAATTATTTCTATCTGCGATTTTAGAATTATTTATTTATTTATTTAAATCTTTATGCACAAAGTTGTACAAAGGCGGACTTAATGCCTTAGGCATTATCTGCCAGTCGACCTTAGGGTGGTGCAGAAACATACCATGGCAGGTGCAACTTAATAAATGAGAAAACAAATGAGAAAAAAATAAAAATAAAAAAATGTAAATATATACTTAGATACATACATATAAATAAACAGAGCTATAGTGAAAAAAAGAAATCAGTGCGATGATGATTCTGCCAACATCCTGCGAATATGCTCTCGTGCCTTCACTTACTTACTTTTTTTTTTTTTTTTTACTTACTTTTTGATACAAGTATCTAATCCATTTTGCCAAACTGTATACAATACAAGCGGCTTCATTTTGTTATTCTTATAGAAACCTACATGTACATACAAACGACACTAAAGGTAAAGCTACACTGCGCACACGTGTGACACTCACGCTGATCTGAACGCGCTGGTCTCCATACATTTTATATGGAAACTAGACTTGTAGAGCTACAGTTGATTCATGCGACGCTGCGCCACGTGGCCCACGTGACGTCGTTCTACGTACAATTCAGGCGTGCGTGGTCCACGTGTGCTTCGGTCTAATGTAGTGCTAGCTTAAAGCTAGATCTACACTCGCACGCGTGTACCACACACGCCAATCTAGGCGCGACGGTCTCCATACATTTCATATAGAAACTAGACTTGTAGAGCTACACTTGATTCACGCCACGCTGCGCCACGTGACGTTGTTCTACATACAATTCAGGCGTGCTTGGTCCACGTGTGCTTCGGTCTAATGTAGTGCTAGCTTAAGGCTAGAATTACACTGCGCACGCGTGTGCCACACACGCCGATCTAGGCGCGACGGTCTCCATACATTTTATATAGAAACTAGACTTGTAGAGCTACACTTGCCCACGGCGTGACGTCATTCTACGTACAAATCGGCGTGTAACACGTGTGCGTCGCTCAGCTCTGGTCACTCTACACTACAAATTCTACGGGAACTAACTTCATCTCACTTGTCAGTGTTATTGAAAGTGTTGGCCACCTGATCACGTAGTGTCAGCAGACTCGTGTGCACCTCCCGGTGAGCTGCCGTCCCGAAGTAGCCTATGAACGAGCCCAGCATGCGTGGCTGTTGGATCCTGAGGGAGGAAGGAGCGGTTAGGATGGGTTGAGAAAGGATTTATGTTATGGTCAACGAGGTTCGGACTTTGGAAGCAGTGGGAATTTTGGTGTTTCAAGGGATTTCAGCCTTTATTGGATATTTTTTAAGATGTTGACAAGCGGGACCCTTAGTAATAGGGTACATTTTTACCCTAAGGCTACGGGAAACTTAAAAAGGACTAAAAATAGACTTCTTAACATTTAGTGGCAGACAAAGTCGGTCAGTTAAGCCAAAGGGTGTAAACGGGACCCTATTAGGTACTAAGGATTCCGTTTTTGCCCTTTGACTTCACTGTCTGTCTGTCACCAGGCTGTAACTCATGAACCGTGATAGCTGACAGTTGAATTTTTTACAGATGATGAATTTCTGTTGCCGCTATTACAACAAATAGGTACTAAAAACGGTATAAAATAAAATGTTTGAAAAAAGTTGTGTAGAACTTTTGGTGCGCGAGTCCGACTCGCACTTGGCCGGTTTTATTTATTTTCTTATTAAGAAATTACTTTCTATTCTAATAAAGTATTAGAAAACTTAAAAAAGATTGTTCATGTGATTTTATGTTAAAGCATCATTTTAGGAGACTATGCATTTTACAACATTAAGAAAAATAAATAATTAGATATTATTATAAAAAAGATACATAAACGGTCGATGTAATGTTTCTATGTCACCGATTTACACACAAACGTGTGAAATCCCGTTTATAAAACACAAGTGTTGATGTAATATTATTATTTATTTGTTGATACTTAAACTGATAAGCACCTCATTGTTACATCAATCGCCGACAGTTGAACTGCTTCAGATGCAGTACAAATGTGTGATATCTTATCAAAAGAGATTTAAGATAGCGATTGTTGTTACTACTGTGTAATAATAGCCCATAATACGATTACAATTGCTGATTGCCGTGATATTGTCAGTCAAATAGCCTCATCATGATAGCGTAGGTTTTAAGCTTTGCTTATTTTTTTCCTTTATGTCTACTTTACTGAACGCGCACAGTTTGAATTCCACGCGTATTTTTTTATTAAATAAACCCTGTCTCCTGTATAATCACAATAAGGCTGCGTTTCCACCAAAGATATGAGAGGAAGCGTAGCGAGGGATGTGTTTGTAAAGAACCAATAGAATCGCTTATTTCGCTTTCGCTTCGCCTCGGTCAGCACAGCTTGGTGGAAACGGCTCAGTGGAGGTAGATTTTTGCGCATACAAAACAAGCGACGGATGTGTGCGAGGGATTTGGGTTGAGAAGGATGTATTGCGAGGTTTACGACATACTAGGATCCCCACCACACCGCACGACACATTTCCCTCGCACATCTCTGATGGAAACGCACCCTTAGGTCAGAGGGCCTTCCACGAGCTCTATTGCGATTCATTTGAAGATCCAGTTAGAGGTATAATAAGAAATAGGGTGTATCGTTCGATCCCTCTTTCTCCTTCGCACGACTGTCATTTTCAGCCATCATGGTAAGGCTCTGAACTAGGTTAGGAATAAACGTAGGACTTTAAAAATTGCTTTTTAATCAATTCAGGACGTTGAAAAACCAAATAAAAAGTAAATGAAAATCAGAATCTACTTTGTTTACATATCTTTTGCCATAATAAAAATACATAGCTACACGACGATCTTGTTTTCTTTATATTGCAAAGAGCATTTGTTTTCGTGTAAACAAAACAGTTTGCCGACTCTGCATTCCAATCATATCAACTAGGAATTAAATTTAAACAATAAAGCAAAATCAGGTAAAAAGTACCTATTAGTATATTTACTCTCATTATAGTACGTGCTCGCTTCTATAAATACTACTTGAACAGCGATGCACGGTACTCATCATAAGAGAATAAATAATGGATTAATGGGTACTGTCCCTAGACCTAAATACTGAAAATAGATAATACATTATGTAATAAAAACAGCTCAATAAGTTGATATGCATACAACATATTATGTCAGTTCACAACAAAGCCTTGGAGAGCAAAGAAGAATCAATAAACCTGTCCAAAAGGCAAAAAATATGGGCATGGGGTGGGGGTGAGAGATAGTCCTGCAGATCTCGACTCACTAACATTACATAAAACCTCCCTGTTATTATGTAACAACTGAGCCTTGTGAGTCAACAAAAATAAGAAGAAAAGCTTAGTGAAAATCGCGGATAACCTCGAGGAGACTCGTCTATGTTACTTATTATTTATTTTTTTACCGGCGACACAAGAAGAGGGATGAAAGTAGGAATGCACTACCGAATGTTTGCAAATATGGCCAAGTGGGGTAACAATTTAAAAGGCATCAGATTTACGTCACAAAACTATAATTAGGTCGGGATTTTTTTAAGAAACAGTCTCAAGAGACTGAATGATAACATCAGGAGGACAGCTAGGCATACACTAAATCCAGAGAAAAGATGAAAGAGGTTAGAAAGGAAACGCTTTCAGATTTGTACTACAACGAGTGTCGCCGCTAGTCTCCCACCCTTTAACTCCACTACAGGCAATAAACAAATACGAACACGCATTACAACTAACATACCACGCACACATAAATCGCAAGTTTGTTATTGATAATTTAATTATGAGCATTGCCCTACAGCGCGTGCCCCGCCCGCAAGGCCATTCTAACCTTTTTTATCTGTTCTGTGACCAAATCCATACAGAATATGTGTCTGTACCATAGATATCCGGTCTGTACAGTGAAAACAATACACTTTACCATAAGAAGTAACAGAAATTATAATATCAAGTACTTATACAAAGGATCAAGCGAACTATAAAGCATAAGGAAAACCGCAAAACCGCGACAGATAGCTGAAGTGGCGTTTCGGATTACGTCTGTCTCATTAGTCACAAACATTCTGACCTGACACGGGTGTAAAGTACACAGGAAGGAGTATTGATTGTGCACAATGTGGATTGTGATCGCATCGGCGCCGACGCCACTTGTTGCGTAGAGCATAGGTTCCCAACATGTTCCCAATCGGATTCGCGGCCCACTTGGAGTCGTCGAGTAATACAAGAGGCGGTTGGAGCACCAAAAATAAAATGTACACTTATTTACATCACTAA
The DNA here is from genome assembly GCA_949319445.1 of Mythimna lalbum. NCBI lineage: Eukaryota > Metazoa > Arthropoda > Insecta > Lepidoptera > Noctuidae > Mythimna > Mythimna lalbum. The sequence goes on along the minus strand of OX439346.1, from coordinate 12,456,553 downwards.
TTTTGAATTGGTACAAATATAATTGGCGGCTTATTTCATTCCTTGTTAGCTTCACAGATTTTTTTACAGAATAAACCGGCTGAATGTAACCAAATCTTTAGCCACTTTGTATGCATTCTTTATCAGATTCTTGTAAGTACGAGTAGTTGCGCCGTCTGCGGGGTCTAGTAGTGGTTTTAAAAGAAAGATGGGGATCGCGTATGGTGAAAGTTTGGGAATCACTTGCATAGAATAATATTAGCATTTAATGTTCAAACAATAGAGATAAGGCAGTAGGTCGCTATGATTCATTTAATGCAATGCTGAATAAACTGTAAATATTGTGTTATGGTTTATTTTATTGTGCCAACAAGGGTTTTACAACTTCGTGTCTATTGTATTTGTCTTGGTGAGGTAGGTGTGAAAAACTACTTAAATATTAAGTATTAACCAGTTATACAAATTAGTAGGTACTAAATAGTACGTCTACAAGTTTTAAGACATTTTATTTTTATTACAAAGTTTCTTTTAAAGAAAAGTTTGGGATAAAAAATACTGGGAATTACTCCTGTATCGTGGGTGCATACACAAACATATAAACTCATATACACAAGACACCCTGACTAGGAAGAACAATCTGTAGGCTGCCCTACAAATATTTGAGCAGTGCGAGAGTCGAACCAGCAACACGCAGCTTAGCAGCCAACCCCCCTAAACCACTGCGCCAAACGTTCTGTCTTTGGACCCGTCTTTTCATAAAGTAGGTATTCATCTAGTCAAGTTTAAAAGTCGATTAAAACTGTTATTCCTGTCACTGAACTAACCAAATATTCGACTTTGTACCCAAGACCATGTTTATCTCACGTCAAAGTCCTATTAGCTTTAAATACTACGAAGTAACTACCCACATTATTTTTTTACTTGAAGTAAGTACTTATAACTGTTCGTGAGAATGTTTTCATAAAAATTTAAACACGCCCATTATTTTGAGGGTAGTTTGAAAAACTAATAATGACAGTATTTATTAGTCATTTAAATTAGAATTTGAGCTAAGTTTCAAGTTCATTCACCCCAGAAATAAGAATCCTCCATGTAATCTACGTGTTAAAGATTTTATGGAGAATAAATCGTCATATAGGGTTAGATTTGAAAACCAAAATAAGACAACTTTCATTATTTACTTCGGTTACTATTTCTGTTAACTTTCAAGTTTATTGATACTCGAAATAAGTTTTTGCACACAAACGAAATCCTCCCTTTGCACCCCCTCAAAGGTTGAATTTCCAAAAACCCCTAACTTAACTTTAACTCCCTTAAAAGTTGTATTTTCAAAACCGCTAGTGCTCGCCAAAGACATAAAAGGAAGCCTTATACAAAATTTCATTTTCCTAGTCCCAGTTAGCCATTATGTCAGTCTTCAGTTTGTCCTTCACTGCATAGTATAAAACAAAGTCGCTTTTTCTGTCCGTATATCCCTATGTGCGCTTAAATCTTTAAAACTACGCAACAGATTTTGATGCGGTTTTTTTTAAAAGATAGAGTGATTCTAGAGGAAGGTTTATGTGTATAATAACATTAATTAAATAGTTAAGTTAAAAACAAGCGACCCGGCTAGTTTATATTATAAAGTACAAGGTATTTTTTTAAGTATTAGTTGTAGTAAAAAATATATGATGAGGAACATAAACTGTAAATTTCAGTAGGCTAATTCGATAGTTTCATTGAGAAATCGATCAACAGTCTTATTGCGAACCTAATGGATGCCATAAAAAGGAACGCGCCATTCGATGCTTAAGTACCTCGTAACTATTTACTATGTATATAAACATATTTACATAGTAATATTCTGTGTTAATTATTGTGTGCTCCAAAAAGTTAACAATGGTAAACAAACAACACTGCTACATAATAAAACCGTTTATGCAAAATTCGACCATATTGTCTTATAATATGAAAATATTTACAAATCGAGTAATCTGGCAAAATTGTATGCATGTGTTACAGTCAATATTGCTAATAAGTCAAAACCCTTGGTAAATACGATACGCTTTAAATAAATGATTACAAGAAAACACAGATACGTTATTTTCTTTATAACAATTTAAACTAGATGAGGCTGGCATTTCTTGGCTGTCTGAAAAAAACACCGAAACAAGCTCAGAGGCTAGTCTCTTTTAAAATCCATGCAGTAAATATGTACTAATCACCAAATCATATGAGAACCATGAAGATTAGTGTCCGAGATTGTATTTTGAGGAAAGACCCACACAAATTTGAGTAAACGTATGCAGTCAGTGCAAGCATTTGTCAATATTCGTGAAGCTCAAATCGATATGATCGACCATATCATGATGGTGGAACCTTGTCCGCTGGCCACATCATGATATGGGCAAGCCAAATCAATGAACACTCTGCGCTTAACAAAGTGAACAGCTAAATGCATGATTATTTAATGATATGGTCAAACATAGCTGATCATATCGTAAAATAGTTATGTTGTCCACCTGTAGAGGTGCTCATTTCACTTTGTTTTCGAGATGTAATATGACGACAGAATTTTTTTACTACAAGCGAATAACAATTTTCAATTGGAAGATTAAAGTATACACATAATTACCTATATAAAGCTGCGTTATTTGATTTAACTAATACGAGCCTGCAGTCAATCAGCAGTTTGAATGCAGTATAGTATCTACAGTTTTGCCAACGACATTATATACGATTTCAATTGGGGTAGTATTTAACTATTCCTCAATTTATTTGTTTTCTACTACAAAATACGCCTTCTCTGTTCCATTAAAAAAAAAAAAAACAAAATTAGTATTTTAACGAAAGCGATGTCGGGGTCTTCGCTCGCTTCGCTCTCTACTAGACTCCGCCATCTCCTTCTAACCTAACTTGTTAGAGTCAGGGTGCCGCAAGCCCTTTTCATAATATGGCCGGCCACATCATGAAGTATGATCTGGCCACGACACTTATACATACTGCTTTAACTACTACTACTACACTACTATACATACAACGCCCCTTTATGTACTTACTCTTTGATTAATAGTCAATATCTTTCAAATAGTCGATGTCACGTGTCATCCAATGTTTAAAGGAAGTAGACTGTATGAACTACTTGGCAACACGTGTAATGAGCGAGTCAAGGTAAGTACAATATAAAAACTCTTTGTAGTTTTGTACTACTGACGGTTTCAGTTGCCAAATATATCTAAGGTGGCTAGTTTTTTTTATGAGGGCCAAAATATCGTTTGATTTATATTCTCCACATCTTAGAATTTGTTTATACTTATTGCAAAATACTATTTCTGTTCTCATTCTTCTTTGAGTTTGATCGATGGTTATTATGAAATCCACAATGAGATGTTGATGGGATTAATCAATCACGTCGCCAAGGCTAACCTTTTCTTATTGGGATGGTCTATCATTAAATAACTCTTCCCGCTCTACGTGGAGCAAGGAGTGACAGACTTAACCGCGACAAGTCTATCAAACATAAGAGAGTTAAATCTAGTCCTAGCAGGGTCAGGCTACCTATTGCAAAATGTATTACTGTTGTTGTATCTTTGCATTGTTACACGGCATACGTGTGTGAAAAAAATAAAATAAAATGCTGCAAGACATTACATTATTTTTGCGTGAATAGTTACAAGCACACGGATTAAAACAATGTGTAAAACTAAGAATGGATAACATTAAATATAATTATTTTATAAATATACGTTATCTTCTTCAGACATGAAACGTCAAGAAAAGCATTGTATTGCTGGGCGGTGTGACGAAATAATAACGTAACATTCGATCAATGGGAAATTGGCAAGTCTCGTGGGCTTCATATTACGCCGGCGGCTAACGTAATAGTGGAAATGTTCAGTTATTTATAGATCAATATATTTTTATATGTATTGCTAAGTAAATGGTTACTTAGTTGCATGTAGAATATACGCTTTATTAGGGAATATAAATTAATGTATTTATAGATAATATAGCCCAAACATTTTTTTTCTATAATTTAATTCTCAATGTTCTTTGATCAGTTAATTAATTGACAGTTCAATAAATTGCGATTTCAGAATTGCCCATGATTAATGTTAAGTTTTTAGTTTGAGTACAGTCAAAACAAACACAAGATTACAAGCTTATCGAAGTAATTGTAAGTGAGATGCGAGAGCCGACGAATTTGCTAACGGTCGAAGGATTAATGACCTGTTTGGCTCGCGTCTTTCGCCGGTTTGTGACGGACGTGTAAGCTGTTAGATAACACAGACTTTACACGGCCGAGGTCACGAGCAAACAACGGTGACGTATAAAGGCTATTTGTTTGCCAGCAGCCTGTATTTTGAGCTCGCGTTTAACGAGAATAATAAGAGTAAAGTACATATCTTCATATTTCGTTCGACCTTCAACTACTAAACGCAAAATCAAACAATATTCAGGGTTTTTCGTAGATCAGATTCGCTCAACATTGAAAATCGCTTTTTTTTTTAATAATTGTCGTATTGTACACCCGAGTATTTACTAAATTTATTCGGCCAAAAATCTAGGTCTCTATATTTTCGTTTTTCCTGAAAAAAACCGCAAGTTTTTTTTTTACATAAAAACGTAATAATAAACCCACGGTACGCGAGGGGTTAATAATGTGTTTCCCAAAGAACCATGACCACTCCTATCAATTAATTTATTAATTAGAAGCTATAAAATCGTTGTAAATGTTCTATAAACCTGTCAACGTATGTTAATTCGATCAAGATACAAAACAGTAGTGTTTTAGTAACTGTAGACATTTCCATGACACGAACACTTATTGAATATAAAAAGTCCAATCTATTTACACTGCATACTCGGTCAATAACAGCGGTTGCGAGGTACAGAGTGTAAAGACATACATCGTCTACACGTGTTTTTCTAAGAAGGTGATGTAATGGGAACTTCGAAGATTGATCGCATGCTTGTAAGTACAAGAAAATGGCCATATTTTTTTTTTATTATTAATTTCGGAATCTGTTGTTCTGAAAGGAAATAAACTGAAGATGTTTTATACCTACTAAGTACTGAAATTAAACGTAAAATTAGTTTTCTTTCAGTCCCTAATCTTCGTATAGCATTGTTACTATTCATCGGTTAATAACGGTCGGTGTAACTCCGACATTATGACTGGCTGTAAAGAATGTAACAATATTCCTAGCGGTGTCGTGCATGTTAATTAGGTTGTCATGGGAACACAAACAGCAAGCCAATGTCGTACCTAGTACCTACCTTCATAAAAATCGTCTTTCTTAGATATTTTTTCTTATTAATTTATCACTCTATGTTTACGTCAGGGGCGTAGCCACCGTCGTATCAGCCGTATCAATGATACCTACGGGGCCCTTAAGCTACAGGGGCCCCGTGAAAAAAAGATATGTTATCCTTACCTTCAATTCTCTTATTTATTAGAGGTGAAAGCTAATGAATAATGACTAAATGATAAGATATTCACTTTTATAGCTTCGTTCGTTCTAGCATTCTCTTCATAAGATTACAATGAAAACTTAACCTGTCTTGAATTCCAGAATAGTACAATAAACGAGCTCATGAGTCTTACATGATGACATGGCCGTAATCTATTCAGTTCGACGGGTCATATCTTTCGAGGCTCTGTCTCATGACTCTGTACTAGTAGCGCCTACGTTATAAAAAATAACAACAATACCATTGATATGGGGCCCCTTTGGAACTAGCTACGCCCCAGGGTTCACATGTTTGCCTCCATTACTCCGTAAAGTAATAGCTGGTAATTCTTTTAATGGCTGTCCTCGTACTGTCCATCATTATCATGTGTGTAATACAATCTTCAACAACAAATTGGAAGTAAGTACCTAAATATAATTTGGTACACCAGCACTTTTTGTGACTTCAATTAAATCAAGGGCTTCAGAATTAGATGGTCTAATTACTTGAGCACTTTACGTTGTAAGTACAAAGGACTTAATTTATCTGTTATTTTACTTGGTTTATTGATAGATAATTACGATTTTTATCTACGCTGTAATATAAAAAAAATAACCTTCCTATATTTAATGTCCTTTAAAAGGACATAATTGATGAAACAGCACGCTATCGGCCGTGTTCAGGCTGTTTTTAAATTGCCAAATCAAACAATACGACAGTGACTTGGCATGACGATTGTTGAAAATCCACGTCATGGTGTCGTTATACGAGTGTATACCGGCCCTCGACATAATAGCAGGCGGGGCATTTCCTAGTATGATCAATGATGATCGATGTCACGTGAACATTGAATCAATCTTGCATGTTAGAACTAAAATTATTTAACTGTAAAAGTACCTGTACTAATGCTGGCCATTTATCGTAGATATAATATAACCTATTCGCGTTAAGATTAGACATTTAAAAAAACATTTATTACTGTCTGTTCAACCGATTTTAACTTCTATTTCATAGGCATAAGGAAGGCATTAAAAAAAAGCGGTTACAATACCAACTATTTACTGCAGCCGCCATTTGTCATGCCACCAAACGTAATAAAAGCCAAAATCGGTTGAAAAGACAGTAATAAAAGGTTTTCATAAATGTCTAATGTTATTTTGAACCGAGTATAGATAGGTAAGATCGTAGATGGGTACCGCTAGATCCAGTGGCTTCATCAACTATCATACATTTTTTGACATTGTAATTTTTATTAATTAAAATATGCAAATCCTATCGTCCAATCAGACAATTTAAATCTTTCGTAATCTTTCTTTTTTCTTTCATTTGAATTTGACGACATTTGATACAACTCACGAATCGTATGATTACAAATTATAAATTCGAAATCGAGTCACGCAGGACATGCGATCATGCAAGACGATACTGTTTTTGAGGAACCTTGACTGGAATTACATCCATTAGTAGGTTCTACCTCCCCCTCCTAAAGAGGGGTACCTGGGTGGCTTTTAAGAGGTCGGGGCCCTCTTCCATGTGCTGATGTTGATCACCGAGTTGGTTTTAGTGAGGTAAGAATCCCTACGCTCCCTAGTCTATCCCCTAAAAGCCCAGGGCCCCGAGCGCCTTTTAAGCGTTCCTCCGAACAAAAAAAAAACCGTCTCTCATTCTGCATAAGGCTTTTTGTATGTCGGTATTTGTATTTCTTTTTTACTTCTGAAGGTTTACTCATTACGGAAATATGCAATTGTCTCTAACCAATTATTATAGTCACTCGTACCGAACGACACGAATTTCCTGTGATTCTGTCTGTCTGCATGTCACGATTCATTATCATATGAAAAAGTTATGTTTTTATATAATAGTTGTCAAAATCCACTATTATGTTATTTTGCACTAGTTGCTACAGTGACAGTAGGCATTTATCCCAAGGGAACATAACCATGTGTTATTCCAAGACATAGTCTATCCGTGTTTCAAGTTTCATCAAAGTCTATTCAGCCGTTTGAGCATGAAGAATTAACGTTCACACACCCAAAAACTTTCAAATTTATAATACGAGTATTAGTTTGATAAACACTGGGTACACGAGATGGTTATTACAAGTTTTTATTTAGTTTCACCTGTCCCGATGTTTGTCTGTAATAAAATCTTTCAAATTAAATTTGATCCACTTCCCGGTTACCGATTAAGCTGGCATGTGTAAATCAGATGGCAATGCTAAATTGTTATGACTTGGAGCTGATCTGATAATGGAACCGGAAGGTGACTAGAGGAGCTTGGTAGTTAAACGACACAACCCCATCGAGTTTGGGCTCGTATGATACGTCTTGACGAGTATTAATTTAATTAAATAGATATACCGAGCTATAAAGGCTTGCTACGAAAAAAGTGATTTTCATTAGAAGCTTGTTTTATTATCTTGATCTAAAATCTAAGCATCTAATTTACAGTAGACAGACCTTGAGTAACCGGAAAAATATTTTGGAAAATCCAACGAATCAGTGATTTCCCAAGCCTTTGAGTGGGTGTTAATTTTTTAATATGTCAATGAGTAGTCAATGAGTTGCGGTAGTCAGATGACAATGCAGAAACATAAGGAGTTAGTCTAACATTAGAATCATGAAGGCCATTATGTATCGAGGACTTATCACTTGACTTGTCACTCGATACAATGCATCATTTAAATTGTGCAACAATCTCGCAACCGGAATCGCGACGACGGTTTCTAATGTACTAATATTAGAACGTGATAACCAAGCTCTTCTATGCGACCATGAATGCAAAATTATCGATAGGTTACTAACAGTTTATGTTTGGAATCCTGCATTGAGTTCTTCGGGTTTAGGGTGGAGCGAACGGCGTTTCAGGACCACGGTATTTCTTTCAAAAAATCTCGTGGCAAAAGCGGGCGTTGGTCCTTAAACACTAATGTTTGATGATACTAATATTTATTTATACAAACTGTCAATATTAGTTTTTCAACCCAAAAATAAAGAATAATGTATTTTTTATAGTTCTCCCTGTTTTTTATTTATTTATCAGAGCCTTCCTGGGACTTCAATAAATGCCTGGATTAAAAAAAAAAACATCCAAATCGGTTCAGTCACTATCGAGTTTTTCGCTTTAATCATTTTTATTATAAAGACAAATAGATAGAGTACCAAGTCAAAACAAAAATGATGCTACCGCTCAAAAATCGGGCGAATGTTGACCTTCGTTTCAGTTCCCAGTATTCTCTTAGAGTCAATGCAATATCGACGCGAATCGAAGCGTTAATCTAAAATTAAATATGGTAAACTCACCCTTATCGCAACAAAGTAACGCTGATTAGTGTAACTACGCTTTGATTGTGCAGAATTTGACGCTCCGGTACGCTTCGACTTTGCGCTTTTAGGTGATTCTTTAATTCATGAATCCCCAAGCGACCACCGGTGGCCGCGCATCTATTGTCTTACTATTGTGTCTCTAATTGACGGTATCTGAAGGGTTAAAACCAAAAGAATGTCTTTTTACAAGCTTTTATTTAGTTTGTCCTGTCCCGATATCGGTCTGTAATCAAATCTTGTAAATTAAATTTGCCCCACTTCCCGGTTACCGATTGAACTAAAATTTTGCATGCATATGTAAATAAGATGACAATGCTAAAATTAGTATGACCTGGTACTGATCTGAGGATGGATTTGCTATAGGAACTTGGTAGTTAAACGACACAACCCCATCGAGTTTGGGCTCGTATGATTCGTCTTGTACGAGTTGACGAGTATTAATTATATAGGTAAGTATACCGAGCTATAAAAGCTTGCTATGAAAAAATGTTTTTTATTAAAAGCTTGTTGTTAATTCATCTGGCCTAGGTTTTCGTACCTATCTATTTTGTGTTAAAAGCCACTATGCGCAAATGAGCGCCTTTGATACATTTAGTAACGGAAGAAAACTAATATGCAAATAAAAATATCAAATTGTAAAGAAAAAACTAGGCCAGATGAAAGAGATATTCTCTCAGTTTCAAAGAATCGACTTTTTATGAATTGGCCCTAAGTTTCCCTACGCCTGAAGAGATTAGGTATACACATCTAAAATTCACACTTGAAAGTGTTTTCGACCTCGACGGTCATTTATAAATAGATTGCGGTTTACACTCATAGAAAGGTCTCCGATATAACACAATGAAGTCACAACACAGTCAGTGTCAATACTCTCTCAACATTTTCACCTTATTTATCTTAGAATATTACTAATATTATTTCACAAAAACATGTGATTCATAGTGTTAATTAACTTCAAATATAAACAAATCGGTAATAGGTACATATTACGATTATTTTGTTGTGTGAACTCGCATCATATACAGGGTTGTTTCAATTGTTTGTCATTCTTCAATGGGTCGACATTATTTTTATGTTTAGGGACTCAGAATCTGGGTCATGTCATTGGGGATATTGTATTAAGTTTCAAGGCTTCCCTGTGCTATTTTCGCTCGCAATCCCTCTTATGCAGATTTTATTGTTAGAATGGTGTGACTGATGAATCGAATGTATTGTGTTCACATAGTTTCTGTTAGGTGGCCCAGTGGTTGAGCGATTGGCTGCTGCGCTTCCTGTCGAGAGTTCGATTTCCGCATGAATCAAATATTTATATAGCCTACATAATAGTTGTTCCTGGGTATGCGAGTTTACATGTTTGAGAACGCACCCACAATTTCTAGTGTAGGGTAGTGGTAGGGTAGTAGTATAGGGTAATGTTTAAAAAAAAACATATGTACAGCGACTACGAGTTTTATTTCAAAATTGACATTGTACTTAACAAACCCTATACAAGTCTTCGCTCGAAATAATCTTTCTATTTTAGTCTCACGAAAAGACTAGACTAGGTTAGGGACTCGGTTATCGTGTAACATGGATGGTGAATTCAACAAAGATATACTTCTGCTAAACTGTTAAGTAATTTAGTTTGGGTCGGATTACGGTTTTTTTAAACCTATATTTCCTCAGACATAAAATTCAACTAAAACACTATATATAATAAGTATTCGGACTTAACACACAGTAAAAGAAGTGCTGAGTCATAGTTTAAAATAACCCTGTATAGCATAGCAACGTATCTAATAAATAATTAATTCACGAGTAATAGACGATAACGTAGGTATGCGCGATAATAATTTAAATCAGTACTTACTCGTAGTCGTACTGTTGTAAGTACCGACATACTTTTTACCTTCCTAGCAGCGAATAGCGTTTTTTCTTTGGTATGAAATCATCAAATGACTGCTATCGAGTGTCAGATTTTTCAGGTGAACATTCCCGCAGCCCTGGCAGATAAGTCACGTGACAAGTGACGTGACATGTCATGTCATTGACATACATTTTGTACTCAGTGTTTGGCGGGAACGCTTTTTTTGTCGCGGTGGGAAAATCATCTAATGAGCGGGGGGGATGTCATTAGATGATTCTCTTGGGCGGAGTAGGAGATAGTGTCAAACTATTACTGACTATAAACCTATCCCTGTATCTTCGTGGGGGCTGAGCAACCTTTCGGACTAACCCTGGCTCCAGTAGGCTTCGACCCAGCTGGGTCCCTGCTTGGTGGAAATGCTAACGAAAAGTCATTAGTCTAAGCATTCTGACAGATACCTGCAAAGTTACAGCGTGGGAAGAGCATAAGGCAAACAAATTATTTTGGTGTAAAACGTTGCATATTGATCGTCGCCGTTATCTTATCTAAGTAACACCTCTATACCATTACAGGAATACCAACACTACCCCGTAACAGCACTATGCTATTAACAGACAGCACAGAAATAACGTAATCAGTTTATTTTTGTACAAATTCCCGCGTCCTTGACCAAATTTTCGGCACGTGGATACCACGGTTTAGTCTGCTGATAGATAATTTATAATATTAGTGATCAGTCAGCGAAAAGTCGGTTGTACGAATTCATCCAGACATGTCGGCTTCTCAAGGTTTCTTTCCAAGGAAAAGTCAACATAAAATTCTGTTTGTATCCTACTAATATTATAAATGCGTAAGTTTTATGTATGGATGGATGTATGTATGGATGTTTGTTACTCTTTCACGCAAAAACTACTGAACGGATCTCGATGAAACTTGGTACACGAATAGACCATATCCCAGAATAACACATAGGATACTTTTTATCCTGGGATTAAGTATGCGGGTGAAGCCGTGGGCAAAAACTAGTAAACAATAAAAAAATATCTAATATTTTCCCCAAACATTCACGAATGTTTTGATAGTTTTTCCCGCTTTAGTACCTTTCTGTAACTCGGACAAGAATTCCTTTGTTGAATTACAAATACCATCAACAAACAGTTTTAATCACTAGATTGACCCCCAAGATTTAGTCAAAGTAAAAACTACTATTATTGCTATGAAAGAAAAAACATAATTGGCAGCTGCACAGTTAAATCAATCCTGCTTTTCAAGGAAGGCCATACCGGTATGCTATAAATGGTTTATAGATAGGTACTGATAAACGGCATAAATGCCACTTAAAATTCTAGTACCTCTCAAAATGTTTGGAAGATACTGGCTCCAACGTCATTATTTTGATGCTACTTGTAATATCATTTAGGAATATTTAAATTATCATCAAAAAACCAATGAAAATATTTTTTTTTATAGAAACACCACTCTGCGCTCCATAACTTAAGTAGCAGATGTCGGGGAACACATAGCTAAGTTGAAGAAGTCGCAAGAATTGACCCGGACAGATGGACGAGGATATCACGCACTGTCCACCTGAGACAGATTGACATCGTCGAGGCCAACCGCGGTGACGGTGGTGTGACGATCTAACCATGTTCGCTCGGCAAACTAGACCAGAGATCGCCAAAGACCAGGTTTTGGAAGGAGAAAGGGAAGGCCTTTACCCAGCATTGAGACATAATAGATTGGAAAAGGATGCCTGTGCAATTATGTAGATAACACAGGCTTAAAATGAAAAATATCTACGATTTGATTCATGGGCCACGATTTACATACTCTCTCACTCAATTCCAAGTCGTGGTGGATTCTCGCTAGACCCACGGAGAATTTTTGAAAGGGGCAGTCGTGGCTGTAGAACGCAAAGTCGACTTAGGTGGTTTTCTGTCCGTAAAACCTGACACGACCTCTGGGTCCTGGTACTATATAGCAGGAGAAGTTATTTGACGGAAAGTCGTGGTGGATTACGGTATAATCCTTCTTCTAAAGAAAAGGCTTAAGTCCGAGCAGTGGAAACTATATAAAACTGATTATACTATAGATATCTTTTAGGAAGAACATCGTAAACGACAGAAAATTATTTATGATAACATCATTAAAAAAAAAAAACTTATTTACGTTATGTAATGTATATTTTTCTTACCTTATTCCACACTCCATGACTAGTAGAACAAATCCATAGAGCATACATCTGGCCGCATAAGCTCTTAATATTACTCGTAACAGGCTCGGTTTTCTTTTCCCCTCTGCTCGTTGTACTTCTTCCTCCCACAGTCTTGCGAATTTGTCACCTAATGGCCCTGGTAATAGAATACATTATCATTAGTTCGTTTTTCATTGAAGTTCCTGAGAAGTCATTAAAAGGACATACAAATGCGGTAGCGGCTGCAATCTTGAGGTTTGTAACATTCTAATTGCGTAACGTAAGTGCTTGTAATGTATATGATTCTTCGATAAGATGTATTCGTTTACGATTGTATGGTTTTGTAGTTTGTGAATACAGTTTCTGTCAGGGTTTTAAGGGTCAAATGGTTGTACTACAGGTACTCGGAAACCCATCCTCAGATTGTGTGCTAAATATAAACTTATTTATTGATTTGGTAGTAGGTAGAATTCGCAACCAAAGATTAAAATAATATGCCTGATTTATTTGACAGACTTAATCTCTGCTACTTGGAACCTCATTTAAGACCACCTTTAATATTAAAAGGTTTCCGACCTACTTATGTATATTTTCGATAATTTCATACCTTTGCTGATAATATACTACCTTGTAGAGCTAAAAAAAAAATAGTAACTTAATATAAAATTGTACCAGGCATTTACATGCCTAATCATCTTGTACAAAGTCATCTTGTCTATGACACGCGCTGCTTGATAAGTATCATCGTTTGTATTGCTACATTACTTACAAGTAAATTCTTTGTATTCATTACATTTCTCAATAGCATAAAATCAAAGGGTTTGTTTGAACGCGCTAGATTCTGGAAAGTACTGGTACGAACGAATTGGACAATTATTTTAGTGTTGGATGGCCTATTTATTGAGGAAGGCGAATATAAAATCAGTCCCGCGAGAGTGGAGCAGTAACCAAAGACGCAGGTGAAACCGCGGGTGACGGCTAGTTTTACAACTATCATTTGTACAATGACCTTAGTCATTGAAGTTTGATTTAAAGCATTATAACCTCAGTGAAGAAAATATATACAATTCGTTTTCATTTTCGGTAATACACTCTTGCGTACATACAGATCCAGTCATTTCTTTGTAGTCTAAAATGGTATGATGTTTTAAATAGACATTTTTTTTTTCGGGAGGTGAAATAGGATGTGAAAATAATAATTTTATCTGTCAGACTAACCAGGAAATGATGCAAACTACAAAGTGGTCGGAAACTGTAAGTTATTCAATATTTAGATTCATGTAGGTAGGAGTTGATTCTGAAGTTCAAGCATCAATTAGATCAATAACTTTATTCGATTTCATCCAAATCGGACAAACCGTTTAGATGGAGTTAGGTGACAAACACACCAAAAAAAAAGATGTAAGCATAAGGATTTATTCCACTGACACATTGCATATCTTTAGCAGTACGTTGTACTAGTAAGCATAGCAATGATATTTAATTAAATCAAACTCAGTTTATAAAAGTTAGTATTGTTTAAATGACCAATGTCTCTTATCAGTTCATTAACACCGCATTCTGGTTTTTTAGTCAAGGACAAAAACTCTATTTGCTCGTATTACCTGATTACGACTTATTATGTCCAAAGATATTGTAAATATACAAACTGAGATGCAATAAACCGGACATTGAACGTTGAAATGCGTCATCGAGTGGCGTGCAATGATCTGCTCCAATACGAATCAATGATAAATTGATGCTTTTTTTTATTTTATTATTTGATTCGCATAACTAGTCCACTTGTCCTATCTCACCAAGGCTTGACCTTGCATATGTGTGTAGGTTCATGTGTATTTACATTGTTTTTTAATGCGTAAGCTCAGTGTAATAGAAAATAGTTTACGCACACAAAAACAATTTACACATAAATCTACGCACAGATCCAAGACTACTCTGCCCTAATAGAATATCTATACCAGAAAAACCCATTTGTTCGGGTCTTAAGAGATAGTATCGTGTTATCAGGAAGAAGTCGGATAGACAATTTCTCCTTGTAAAATACTAGGTACAAACCAAATTCCCAAAATGTCAGTTCAATATCAATTCAGTCTTCACACAATCCTCTCCATCCATCCAGGAGAGGATTTTGTGAAGACTTAAAAGGAAGTTGGTGGTGTGACGGGTGACAGGAGAGAATGAAAAAAAAAAAACGTGTTGCGCCGACCCCAAATAATACAGGACAAGGGCAAGAAGATGATGACGATTGATATTCTAGCTCACCCCAACTCTGTTGGAGAAACCGCTTGGCAAATTGATATTAGTGATTGACCTAATATCTCCGAAGCAAAGAGTTCCATAGAATCACGAGCTTCGCAACAAAATTATTCATTTGAATGAAGAGGAAGTAAATGGTTGTTATTTCCGGAATGTTGTTAGCGGTTTTCCCTGACAGTACTTATAATCTAAGTGCGGTAGGTACAGGGTACAAACACATAGTATAGTAGTGCGTCACTTTGAAATTCAAACGTCTAAGTCTCCTCACCGGGCATGTTAAGCTCGGGAAGTTCCTGCAACGAATTTAGATGGAAGATACCGGGCGTCACCATTAAGAAGACCGCCTGGAGGACACCGTGGAGCATATGATGGAGGTGTACCCCGCTTGAGCGTAGCACCACCGTGTCCTCGAGCGGCGGCTCTCGCGCCGGGCCCTGGTTCAGGCCATGATCAGAATCTATAGCGCGAGTGAACGGAAGGCGGACGTCACGGGTCGTCTTCTTCTGCGAAGCATTAATGCTAGGCTAGCGAAGGGAGCGATGGAGATGCATCAGGGAACGGATATCCTTACGTTCACGCCCCGGCCACCACGACTCTAAATACCGGCCACGCTAGGCGTGGGCTTACAGACGATGTGCAATGGATAGCTCGTCCGGCCATCCGATAATCGTCTGAATTGAGGCCGAGTCGTCGACGGCGTATAGTGTTCCACAATGAGGTGGAACGGCAGAAATCATTGAATGATTTCCAAACTCAAAAAATATAAGAGGCAATGTATATCGATAAACCTTTATCGCCGAACGAATGAGGGTTTACGTGATATCACTTTGCCAAAAAAAGTCACAATTATTCAACTTTTAAACACAAATAAAGTCAACGCTCTCGTGAACTCTCATCGCATCCCTCCTTACCTTACCATCGAGAACCTTCTTTTTTTGGCTAAGTTTCATAGGTATCGGAAACAGAAAAAAGAACCAAGTGTTACTGCAAATTCTAAGAATAAACTTTTCAGTTAAACATTACTTTAATTAATTGCGACGATGCGGAAAATTACTTCAGAAATAACTATTTTTGCGTAATCATTTAGGAATGTAGGTAACTTCGTAGGTAGTAATTTGTTGCCTAGAAACAACTTCTGACTAAACAAATTACACTAATATTAATGTATCTACTATCACGCTACTATTTACACAATTAATATTATAGGTTGTTTGTAGGAAGTAATATCTAGAACCGCTAAACTGATTATGAAACGATTCTTTCACGAGTAGCAAAATATTTACATTAATCCTGAAATCCTGAGTGACATAATTGGTTTTTAATTAAGGTAGGTGCCAGATAACCGTGAAATAACGGTCATTGACCCTACTACATTTCTTAACATTCTTAATTCCAATAATGGAAATAAAGACATAAAGCTGTCTTGAATCGACATGGTCAAGTAATGAATTGCTTTTCATTACTTGACCATGTCGATTCATTGTATGGTTTTCAGGTACCTACGCAGAGATATCAGGAAATGGTCAATGTACTTTATTCTACGGTAATCTGGCGCTTTCTTTAATAATATTATTATGATGGTAGTGGTTCATAATATGTTCATAATATGGATGGATTGGGTGAGAAGTGATATGAAAGAAAAAGGAGTTGATGATAGCGTGACGAGTGAAAGGACAGAATGGAAGAAAAAAACGTGTTGCGCCGACCCCAAATAAAACGGGATAATGGCAAGAAGAAGAAGAGAGGTTGTGGTTCATAATGTGGTGTTTACGTCAACATGGTTTGACGCCCAGTTAAGTGGGCTGTGGGCATGGGTCTATTAGTTTTCTTTCTTTGAATTCAATTGAATACATACATAATTAGTCTATGAAAGAAAGAAAGAAAAGAAAGAAAAAAAAGAAAAACATTTTATTTACGTGAATTAGACGCATACTTATAGCTAAATAACAAACGTAACAAAAAATCAGTCGATAGGGAAGATATGCGTCTCATCCGCGCAAAACGGATATGAGGTATACATACAGGGTGTAAGGGACAGCCCTCCACAAACTTTAAGGGCTTGCTCAGTAGACGAAACTAAATCAACCTTACCAAAACTAAAAACTTGATTGGCCAGTTTGTATGGAGAGGTCAATTTTTTTTTTCGTTTCCTGAAAAAAAAATCTTGTAGATGGTTGTTTAGTTTTGTCTACTAAGCAAGCTTTTAAAGTATGTAGAGGGCTGACCCTTACACCCTGTATAATCTATTAGATACCCAAGTAATTTAATTATGAACAAGATGGCATGATCAAATAATACTTGCTTCACTTTTGACGTGGAATGTGGGTGGGTAGAACAATATTGTTTTCAATTATTTTTTTTAAGCTAGGAAATCATCCAATGACTTCTCCCGCTCTAAGGCGGAGCGACCACACCTATATTCGTTCTTTGCCCTTTGCGTTCCAGGACCAACGGGTTTCGGAAGTAAACCTATAGCCCTAGTAGGATTCGGCCCTGCTGGGCAACTACGGTTTTGCTAACATCTCATTAAGGCGGGCGTGGAAGACTACGCCGTCGACGACTCGGGCTTGGTTTGGACGGTTATCGGACGGCGGGCTGCCCATTGCTCGTCGTTACAAGCCCACACGTTAAACGTAAAGTTTCTACATGTCTCCAATAAATCTTAGTGTCATGTGCAAATGCTTTGTCAACTCAGTTCAATTGAGCTTGTTAAAGTGAGTTATTGTTGTTTATCTGTATCCCGCACCGCCTCTGTGGGTGATTCACAACACATACCAAACTATTAAGACAAAAACAATGTAATGGATGTGTGTTCACTCTGTAATCATATTGATCCGATTGATAGAGTAACTAGATTGTATTTTACAAGCTTTATCAGTGGTTCAAATTTAATCTTTCTAAATTTTTGACCCACTTCCCTGTTACCGATTGAGCTGAAATTTTGCATGCACGTGTAAATCAGATGACAATGCAAAATTATTACGACATGGAGCTGATCTGATGATAGAACCGGAAGGCGTCTATAGGAACTTCGTAGTTAAACGACACAACCCCATCGAGTTTGCGCTCGTATGATTCGTCTTGACGAGTATTAATTATATAGATATAGGTATACCAAGCTATAAAAGCTCGCTATGAAAATAATGATTTTCATTAAAAGCTTATTTTAAATGTTTTTCCACGCTATGAATAAGACCTGTAGATACCATACCATGGGAGCGTTCATCAGACACCAAGAGCCGGAATAGGCCATACAAATATTTACTCCGTGTGGGAACTGTACTAACGACACGCAGTTCAGAAGGCAATAGCTCAACAAATGCGCAATGGCGCAATGGCGCGAACGGTGTTATCCGATTCGTTTTTGAACCGACAACCCTTGAACTAGGGTTATATTTCACTTAGGCAATGGCAGCTCGACCAGTCGCCGCTAACAACGAAATGTATACAGCTCTATAGAGAGTCACTCACCTGGTGTCCGTTTGGTTGGGCAACCAATTTGGGGGCGTGCCCAGCTCGGACGTATGGTGACTCTCTGGTGTCCCGGTGAAATATAGACCCATACAAATCGATAGCATTGATCGACAGCAGTCGTGTCTCATAAGGTGAGTATAAACTACAACATTTACTTGTAACAGAACAACGAGCCGCTCAGATATGTTCTAGTGCATCATCCTTTTATGAACGAAACGTCGAGCACGCTCGCCTCTTTGTTACAAACCAACGAAGATATTGGTGTAACATTTCGTCGAGCGTATTGGCGTAACATTTCGTCGAGCCACGAGTGCGGGCGATGCGCGGTTGCGGGGTGACATTTAAAAAAAAATGAACGCAATGCACACTCGCTGTGAGCATTTACCCGTAACATAACGCCAAGCATTCGCAGGAACGTTACATTACATGGAAATGCTTAGGAAACTCAGCTTTTGCCTGTATTGTACCATTCGCAAGAATGTTACATTACACAGAAATGCTCCAGAAAATGTTGTAGTCTATACTCACCTATATGATGAGGTAACTTTGCATTTTTTATTTGTTGTAGCAAGACCAAAAACATCTAGAAGTGTCGCGACATGTGTCGAGCGCTTCCTGCGAGTAGGTAGTTTTAGTTGCAAATAAAGGCCGATTGTAAGCCTAAAGCACTTCACCTTGACTCACGACGAGGGTTTTCAGTTTCTATATCTGGATTAGAAAAGTTACATTCGCAGAAGATTTTCCTCCTAGAAGATAGACTAAGTATCAACATCTTTATTAAAATCTGGCTCTTATTTAATTTATATTATTCTAAAATTCACATCCTTTTTTTTAAATAAAAATATTATGTACTTTTTTATTTACAGTAAATTGCTTAACCCTTCAGATACCGTCAATTAGAAACACAATAGATGCGCGGCCACCGGGTGTCGCTTGGGGATTCATGAATTAAATCAAACCTGCTCAAACTCGTTACAAACGCTTTTAGGCATTGTCTATGTTTTGCATGTTAAGAAACCAAAAACTGCCTTGAATTTGAGTAGGTAGGTAATTATGTAAGTAATCGTAAAGTGATAGGTAACGCGTGATTTGTGATCGTCTATTGTCTGAAACGTTTGTCGTGAATCTTGAACTGTTTTGCAATTACTAGCTTCCTAAGGCCTACTGTCCACGGACGCGTACGTTTTACGCAGGTGTACACCAAGCGTATAATGACGAATAGGTACGCGTCTATGGAGCTACGCGTCAATGTATGAGTAGATCTGTAGCATGCAAAAAAACCGCTTGTATAATGAAATGGGTTTCGTGTCTCGATTCTCACAGGTACACGGACACACGGTTGTATTGATCTGTTTGGGGCAAGTTGACCCGCATCAAAAAACGGTTACCTGATTATTTTTGAGTGTGCGTGGTATTATTTACAAAACGGCCGTATGGTTCTCCGTTCACTCTGATTCTTAAGATAAAATAAAAATCTAAAAGACGACAAGTAACAATTCAATGAGTTGTAGGTCGTAGGTATATGGTATGATGGTACACGTGTAGGTATCATTGTTGGCGGATACCAGGGTAGGGTATGCTTCCAAGTGTGATGCATGAGAAAATTTACAATGCTTTCTATTAGTTTTACATCGCATTGTTTTCTGCACGGTCAGTAACACAAGTTCCAGGACAATGTAAACAAGTAGGTATTATGACATGAAAGTTACAGGAAAACCAACATTTACAGATAAAAATAAAATAAACTTATGCCATAATTATCCTATACATTGTTTTCAGTGTCATTTAGTAAAGATATTGCTGGAGTTTATTTTTTCCATCTGCCAAGCCTGTTTCCAACTATGTAGGAGTTTCCAGTCCAAACAGATGGACTACTAAACTCCTAATTTAATTATTCAATGGTGTTATTGCTAAGCATAATACACACTGTCGCCTGCGGTTCCACCAGCGATTTTGGTTACTGCTTCGCTTTTGTGGGTCATATTATGAGGTTATACAATAGCAATGCTTAATAAATGGGCTACCCAACACAAAGAATTCAGTTCCTGAGATTAGCATGTTCAAACGAATAAGCTCTCTTGATTTATTAAGTATACATTTTTCATAACATTATGTTGTGAAATAAAAATCCCCTTTTCAAACCAAAACAAATACAAGAATTTATAGACACGAAAACCATGAATATTAACTTTATTTTCAAATATCTGCCCCTAAAACGACCCACTGACTAATGATTTTATTTTATATTTACAGTTACAAACAGACATGTTTGAGTGTATTACCAGGTCATTATTTATATTTACTAATGTAATTTTTATTTATACTATTAAAAATAATGAAAAAAAAAAATTTGTTGTAGTTTATCTGTGGTGCATATTTTTTTTTACCTACATAGTTAAATTAGAATTGTTTTTAATAAGGAGGGCAGATTTAAATTGGTGGGTATGTTTGTCCCTACTACAATTTCTAGGAGGAATAAGAAAGTTAAGCTTACCTGATGAGTGTTCTGCTAATGGTTCATATAGATCATGTTCTTCCATTTCTCTTTTTACACCACTCCAAAATATTGGCAAGGTCCATCTAAAATATATTTATATTACCTAGTTAATAGAAATAAGTGGAAAGAGAACAAAGCATTTAAGCCCATTCCAAATTAGGTGTTGTAAGTCGGAAAATGAAAGGTGACCATAATTTTAATTCTGAAAATTATTTCAGATACACTGGGCAAAAACCAATCAGGACTTACATAGCAAGGTTAAATACAATTATTAACACAATAAGAAATATATTTTCTAATTTATAATAAAATGTAGGTAGGGAACTTTTTTAAATTTAATTCTAAAAAATTTAAATCTTATTATTTTATTTACTATAGAATAAATAAAATAATAACTTACGCAAATGTGAGAGAGGACAGTGGATTAGCCCTAGCCCTGGGGTGGGGAGGACGGCCCTTCTTATCTAAACTCTCCATGATTCAGTGGACACCTGAAAGAGAGTACCTATTATAATAAAAAAAATTTCAAGGCTGCACACATTTTTATTCATGCTTCATAAATTAAAAAAAAATGATTTTGAAAACGGAAACGTTAACGAATACAGCGATAAAACATTGAAATTAAAAGGGTTACTTTAAATATTTGGTGAGTACTAGCTCATGGGGAGCTATAAATACTTACCGTAGCTGACTTCGACAGTCGGTATGGTTTTTGTAACCTTACAAGACGGGCAAACGCATGACCTGTGCACCGGCAAACACTTCCACTTCGACACGGTCACACAGCTAATTAAAAATGTGCACTACCTACTTATTATTTATTTTATACCCACATGACAGGTAAGATCTTTTTTCTATTGTTTCTAGGTACCCGTTAGAGTAAATTCGAAATTATAAATCACTGGTAACAAAGTATCTCGGTTTTGTTGTTAGGAAGTTCATAAACTATTATCTAAGTATAACCATAGGTAAGCAATCCACTTTTAAATATGGCACGTATAATTTTATTATTGTGTCATTTTATCAAAAATCACTCCGGTCACGACCACCGCTAATTTTTTACTGATAAAAATTTAACCTGAATTAGCGTGAATGAATACGAATACGTCATTTTTGTTTGACAGTGACAAGAGTTGATTGAAAACATCTGTCCAAACGTCAAACTTCGAGTTTGACATTGTGACTGATATTCTCTACAGTCTAACGAACTTTTGTCCCTTATTAGAAGACAAGAAGATAAGCACATCTCTTAGGATTTTATGGTAAATTCCAAAAGAAAAAAAATACTAGAAGAAGCAACCAAATATTTTAGGATATATAAAATCTTTGGAAGTAACATTTAGACAACGGACAATCTATCTACACGCGTTAACGGCAATTTGGAACAACTTTATGGTTAACTCCAAGGACTTTCGTTCGAACGAAATGAATTTCGTTACTAAAGCCTAAAGTTATATTATCTTTTTCTTTTGGCTTTAATATCGTTACAAAAAAATAACGTTATGGAATATCATTTTGGTAGAACAATATTTTAGGTTACGTTTTGGGATCAGTAACGTTATGCTTGTAATCTCTTACAATAACGTTACAGTTCAACGTAAAAGATTAATTTGTAACGTTATTCACCCCTCTTACGCGTTACGCCACCACCGCGCCCCGATTTCAAGCAAAGTAAATAAATAAACACGGCGAAATGAGTTTTACGTATTTGACGTTTCTTTTGTAATTTTTTGAACGCAATAGAAACGATTATGGGTTCAAAGCTTTATTTGCTCGAAGCAATAAAATATCTAGTCAATTTGTGTAATTGCATTACATTTTCTGTCAGACAAGAAACCTTTCTACATTCCGAATTATGTTGCCGCTGCGTAGCTACAGCGCGCAACTTAGATTATATAGGTACCTCTAGATAGAGCCATGAGACTGTAGGAAAGTGCAGAACAAGTGAGAAGCATTTAAACAAAATAAGTAAGAAAATTGAAACAAACCATAGCGTGCTCTGTTTTTTGCTTGGCTTACTGTGAAAGGTGAGCCAAACAAAGGCCTGTCATTGTCACTGAGAGGTCGACTTGAGTAATTTTTTATGTTTTTGGAAAAAAATCGGCCATTAAATTAATAATTTTGGTGTATGTATGAGAAATAGACTGCAATAGTTAGGTTTTTAGTGTATTTCAATGGTCATGGGACTTACCATGAGCTCTTATGTGAACGTTTAATTCCCAGTAAGTCAAATTACTTTCAAAAGCAGGCCTGCTTCTGAATCGCTAAAAATCGTACCATGACAGTTCTAAAGTTGAACGACTTTTGTACAAAAGTGAACAGTTACGCTCGACGATCGCTTAATTTGACGTTACAAACGCTCAAAAGGTGGCCATCTGCTATCCAATACACGTCAAATAGCACGCCATAGTACAAAAAATCTATACAAAAAATGAACTAAGTTACAGGTCTGCTATAACGAAGTAATAGTATAAAAATGCCAGGCAGTTTAACTTCAGCTCTGCTATAAGAGGTCATGGTAAGCCCCTATATTTAAGGAAAAGTTTACGTACAAAGTAACCTCATTGAAGTTGAATAATGCTGTCTCATGAGCGGCCATGCGGTGGGTATATCCATATTAATTAATCTAAGGCACTCAAGATGATAAAGCTGGCAAAGTTACGTACATATCGAAATGAATAATGTTATTATTCCGTTATACAAATAACGATAATATTTCTTTTCACCAATAACAATTTCAAATAATGATAGAAAGAATATTGATATTAAATCATTTTAAATTTTGTTCCGTTTCTTAGTATCGTTATCGTCGAAAAAATTATTTTGTTACGAACCTGGTGGAACAGTACAAAATATCGTTGCCAGAACAACGCGTACTGACTCTCTGTAATCTGTGACCGTTATTTTTAGTAACGTTTCAAGTCCCTGGTTTGCCCCGCGTTCTTAAATACGACGTTTTCAATGTTAGCGCGCAAACACTCGTTTCGATTTTAGGTGTTTTGTTGACGTACTAGATAACAGCGTTTGAATATCATAAATCGGAACGCAGAGAAAAAAGGGTTAATTATTGATTGACAGTTAGCAACGCAACATTGGCATTTGACAGTTTGAAATTAACCTTCTGGTGTGTAATCATTAATCAAAATCAAAACAGTGTTTTCGTCCCGGTTTGCAGGTCGAGTGTGTTAGTTAAATAAATAACCATATATGTAGTTCCGTGAGTATAAATAAACCAGTCCTTGTCTTAGTTGTGCCTAATTAAATAAATGAGTCATGTGTACGCTAATAATATCACTGAGGCAGAGTTATCTTGAACAAAATACAGATTTATCTTAACAGTTATAATTCAGCGCTTCAGGTACAATAATGTTACTGTATTGAAGACGAGAATGAAATATCCAGGTCCGCTTTAAAGACCTTTAAAAATGTACGTGTCGTTCCTACGAAGGTACAAAAGTATGATACTGGCCAGTATATTCTTTTTTTACGTTGGTTGTGGTATAACCCTCAGTTTTTTACGTCTCGAATGTGCCGATGCCCTAGCTGCAAAAGAAAGTGATGCTAAAAATTCTTTAGATAAGTTTGAATATGCTGTACTAGTTTTAAGCGGGCCAGATAATGAAGGGAAGAGGGATGCAATAAGAGCCACATGGATGAAGTTATCTAGTAACATATTTGTGGAAAATGGAGAGAAACTGTACAAGTGGAACCACACATGGAATGAGCAACACACTACACATCAATTCATAAAGTTTTATTTTGTAATTGGCACCCAAGGTCTGAGTGAAACGAAGCTAACAAGGCTTAATAGTGAAAATAACAGAAGCAATGACCTTTTATTATTAGATAGCTTTGAAGACGGCTACAAGAATCTGGCTATAAAAATGTTACATTCATTAAAATGGCTCTCTACTAATTTGAGTAGACTAAAATATTTGATAAAATGTGATGATGACTCTTTTGTGAGAGTTGATCTGATAATAAAAGATCTGGAAGCATATGCGCCTGAAATGAATGCTCATGAACTAAATGCCTATGTTACATACAAGGTAATGTCCTTACAATATCATTAGATTTATCATAGTTACTACTAACTCTTTAGATACCGTCAATTACAGACATAATAGAAAGGCATTTGCTTGGGGGTTTAATGAATTAATACAGACTTAATTCATTAAACCCCCAAGCAAACGCCGGCATTCGCATTTTCATTGTCTTTCTATTGTCTCTAATTGATGGTATCTGAAGAGCAAATCCTAAAAGTGTACTAAAATTATATCCACAATATTGCAGAAAGATCTCCCGTCATATAAAGGGCTGTATTGGGGCTACTTTGATGGAAGAGCCCATGTGTACTTGAATGGAAAGTGGCAGGAAAAGGACTGGTTCTTATGTGACAACTACTTGCCATACGCATTAGGTGGTGGCTATGTCATATCTCGAAGTATAGTTGATTATATTGGGAGAAACACTGATATCTTGGGGTAAGCACATTAACAATTTATTATCTGAACTAAGTAATATTAAAGGGAGCTGATAAAAAGTATCTCTGGAAGTACTAATCCATGTAAAGTTTCTTTTATATTCTTATTTATAAAAGAATATTCTCTCACAATATAAATTTTTCCTGTATCAAGAATAAGAGCCATGTAAACACATACACATGTCAGCCACGTAAACACATACACATGTCAGCCACACACAGAACAACTATCTTAGGCCATACAAATATTTGTTAAAAATGAAAACTGCAGCACATCACACACACTGCAATCTATCAAACAACAATCTTTCATTATTAGAAAACTACACTATTGATAAGTATAGGCTGCTTTCAGTATCACAAGTGTCCCATGGAGCCATGAGAAAAACAGGTTCTGAATCCAGTTTTTAACTACCAAATAACCTTTTCAGACATTACAAATCAGAGGATGTGTCTATGGGTGTGTGGACTGCCTCTTTGGACGGGATGAACAGGGTACATGACATCAGATTCGACACTGAATGGAAGTCCAGAGGCTGTACCACCCAGATGTTAGTCAGACACAAACAACTGCCAAGCGACATGTTCCAATTATACAAAACATTGGTCCATTCCCACGGTGAAAGACTCTGTAAGACTGAAACTATTTTAAGAAAATCTTATCTCTATAAGTGGGATGTTCTGCCAAGTATGTGTTGTAAATAGTTTATTACTGCTGGTTGTAGAATGTGCTAGATAACTCTAGGTTTGGTTGTGTATGTGTAGGCTAAGTAATATAGTAATAATAATATCAAATTGTACTGGAGTCAGATCTATCATCACTGACAGGACTATTGTTGCCTATAAGTCTGATATAGTGGTGATAGACCGACTAGAGCGCCGAACGATGAGACCGATATGACCATCTCACATGACGAGATCCTCGTAAGCTGAGAAAGGGAAACAAATTAAATATCTTGATTTAGCACATGAGTTTGTTCATATGTGGAATCTGGACTCGTGTGTTATCGTACTAACTGTGGTATTTGCTAATGGTATGATGCCAAAAGCCTCGACGATTATGGGCTTGGCTACATTACCAGCGCGGGTTAATGTGATAGGACTACCGCTTTAACAACACAGTGTCCGTATTTCCGTAGTATGAAACGACATGGTGTCGTGGATCCGCTTGACACACCACCGTTCAGCACCACACCGCTAACCCGCACGACACAGCAACGTGCCGCACACAGGTGCTGAACCGTAGTAATGTGTCCAGGCCCTATCTATCGAAGCTATCATTGTATAGATAGATCAAGGGCCTCATACAGTAAGGGAGTATGATGATCAGCTCCTTGGTACGACTTGCGTTGTGAGAGTTTTTTGCTCTGGAGCTTTAAACACTGGCAGCTTACTGTCCCCAAACACGAGCTTCAAAAAAACGCTGCCACAAAAAAAACGGTAAAGCTGCCACATAAAAAAAGCTAGAAGTCGCCGCAAAAAACAACTGAAGCGCGCGACAGTTTGTGGCCGGAGAAGCTTGAAGCCGCTTCAAGTGACCACAAAAAAAGGGCACCTTAAAGGAAAGCTTGAAGCGGCGTTTTTTTGAGGCTTGTGTGCGGGGACACTTAAACCAAACAGTAAATCTAATTTATAAGTGAATTTAAAAAATATAAAATTGTGGGCATGGTCCCAATAGTGTGTTCATTTATTTTAGCAATAATGTTCAGTATTTGTTTCATTGAGGAATGTTAGTTACATAGTAATTAATTCATGAATCCCCAAGCGACACCCGGTGGCCGCGCATCTATTGTCTTACTATTGTGTCTCTAATTGACGGTATCTGAAGGGTTAAGGAAGAAAGTGTCAACTATGTTTAGAACATGCATCTAGTTAGGTATAACTTTTTTATATTTTTTTTTTCATTAATAATCATCTGATATTAGTGAATTTAATGCAAAGGCGCGTACAGAATGTATAACATAAAACATGTTATACAACATTGCTATATAACATGTTTCAGATAATGTGGACACTGAATGTTATAAAACATGTTATAATAACATGTTCTTGATATTTACAACAATGTTATACATATATGGATAGCACTGACGAACGACAAACGGCAATGGTTATATAACATTGTTGTATTACACTATTATTTTAATGTGTATAGTATTTTTTTTATGTTGCAATGTTGAATAACAAGGAACTACATAATGTGTACGTGTTATATAATATGTTACATAGTCTGTACGCACTGTAAGAACAACTTAAGCCTGTTTTTTTAAGATCGTTTTTACTTAATATACCTTTGGTTAATAAGTTTCTAGTCAATTGTACATCTTTGCTTTGATACCAATAAAAACCCAATATTTTTTAACATTATGAGAAATGTGCATTTTTATTTTAACTAAACAAATGAACATAAATTAGATATACAACACACTTTTGTCATTTAAGGGTAACCATGTAATTGTGTCATAAATAACAAAAAGTGAGAATATAATTCAACATAATTTACGATTTCTTATTGTTATTTATACACTTCCGACAGGCACCCGAATATCACATTTTAACAGATTCTAAAAACTAAATTAATGTTGACTTTTCATATTCATGTAGGTTTGATTATTTTGAAATGTTGTCCTTGATAACTCTTCTTTGAAGTAGTCTATGGTCCTTTGCAGACCCTCTTGTAGTGACACCTGAAATAAACAGTAATAAACACATTTTAGCTTGGTTGGGTTGCGAGATTGTACGAGAGTTACCGCGGCCCTGGAATGCAAAGGGCACAACACAACTGAAAACTGAACACTGTTCTTTGCAGATCTAGGTACCTAGTTGCTTTGAAAGAGCAATAAATCTTATTACTTATGCTCTTAATTATCTGGGATAATGTAGTTAAGATCATGCACAAGTCTGGACAGATCATTACAACTCTGTAACCAGCACCCCTAGCCAAGTTGATAATCTGCAATCGTTAACGCTAGTAGAAAACTTCAAATGTTCGGGAATGACGTCATCTCAACGCTCAGTCACGTGGTCAGAACAAAAGCATCGGGGGCGTGGCCAACTACCTATCATATTTGGGGATTTACTTTGAATTCTTAGGACAGCAAGAATCCATCTAGTATAGCTCTGTCTCTTATGGTGTGTTCAGACCGCGAATGCGCCATTCGCGAGCCGCTTGCGAACGGCACGCGTGCATTTCGCGCGGGGCTCGTTCGTACGAATCCCCTGCGTCACGTGCGCTTCGTAAGAACATGAAATGCACGCGCGCAGTTCGCAAACGGCTTGCGAGCGGCGTAATCACCTATACGATACCTAGACTGCATAGAACCAAAATTATACTTCTTATAATCGCTATTAGATGAATTTGTGCTCACCTTAGGTTCCCAATGCAAGTGCTCCTTAGCCACTGTGATGTCGGGACGTCTCCGCTGCGGGTCGTCCTCCACCGGGGCGCCCTTCGCCACCATGCTTCGACATCCAGGGACTTGATTCTTGATTATCATGGCGAATTCTGTAATTAATGGTGTTATGCTTAGGGCCTTATCATACTAGCGGATTGCGAGCGTTCTCAAAGTGGAGCGGGTGCGCAACGAATACGTTACGGGCGCGCAACGTACACGAATTTGTTAAGGACGCACAATGAGATCTGGCAATGAGGGGCGGGTCTTCGAGGTCTTCGAAGTAGCAAAGCCAACAGCAGTATCTCCTCGTCGGAATCCATTTTGTTACTGAGTGTAATGGACGTCGTTAACTTGCTACAAACACGCGTTGAAAACGTTGCGTTTGCCGCACGTCCGCGACATCTTCAATGTGCAGCCGCGGGGTGTTTTCGTGACGCATACGCTGCGCGCCTGCCCCGCCCCGCTGCCGCTCGCAAACCGCTCTAGTGTGATAAAGCTCTTTGAAGTCATAGTTAATGGCACCCACATACGGGGGTAACCGTACTAGTGTTGTGCTCTAATTTGTGGAGGCGTATTCTATGTTCTACAAACGCAATAGTGTACGCTAAAACACTCTTATTAAAACTCTCTTTGATATAAACTAAAAAAAACCGAAGGAAATTTTTGTCTTTACATTTTATTCATTGATAATTTATATGTAAGTACATCGTTTGCCGGGAATGCATCATTCGGTACCTAAAGTGAAATGTCTGTGTAAAAGTAGGGATTATAAGTAATGATAATGATAGCCAGTGGGTGTGTCCTGTAATGTATACAACAGTCTACACTTATCTACATGTAAGGAAGCGCAACAACTTTATGATATTTCGCGATAAGCTTTATCATTTAGTTCTCCTGATTTTGAGATAAGAAGAGTTCAACGAATTATAAACGTGTAATTTTATTAGTTTTTTATTACTAGTAGATGTGTTAATTTGAAAACAGTATTTTATTTCACATTTTCCTGTAGGACAAAACTCTGAACCATAAGTTGGTTTTAACTAATGCATTCTTCAATCATATAGCTAATTAACACGTTCAGTGCCACCGACTCGCCCTACCTAACGCCCTTACCCTAACGCAATGCCACTGATCTCACGTGGCGAGTCGATTCAATTCGTGTTGCAGCGCCGGCGACTCGCCTAGCGAGTCCAACGTAAAATGTAGGCGGCATCCGAGAAACCATCGTGAAAATCGTAGTGGTAATGAAAGTGTTAACTAGGAGCAGTCATTTAACAACTACGCATTGATGTGACGTTTTTGCAATAATTATGGAAAAGCTGTTGTAAGTCTGAATTGTATAAATGGAATGAATTGTGATTTCGAACCAATTACAAGGAACCAAGTAGCATATTATGTTTCTCTCTGATTATTACAACTTATTGACCAGGTAATATATACTTATTTACAATACCAGTTGTCACATTCAAGCTTCTGTCTAGAATTCTACAAGTGCTTACTAAAAATTAGTAATACGATTTGCAGCCGAAACCAAAAGTGTAACCGAATGTTCGGCTCCACTTCCAGTTTCGGCAGTCACCGAAACCGTAGCTGGCGTTGTGCCAGAAAAACTGACAAGAAATATAAATATAGTTAATCCTAACTATATTTTGATATAGTTTTGCTTAATTGTATAATTATAACTTTCATAAAATACTAAATAATCGAATATCTCTATATTATTGAATACACAAAACCTACTACATACATAGACGAACGAGTCGGTTAGTTTTTAGTAATCAATCACAACCGCTTGCTCAAAGACGCTAGTTTCGGTCGAGACGAATATTCGGCCACTTTTTGATCGCAACAGAAACTAGCCGAACCGAGTTTTTTTTTGCTGAAATCGTAATCGAACCGTCGATCGGTATCTATTAAAACTCGCACCGGGCCCAATGACTTAACGCCCTTGAATGATGTGATGGATTATCATTCGTTATGTGTTACGTAAATAGTAGATATTTTTATAATAATTTATCTTAATAATAATATATTTGTATGTATTTAGAAATATATAAGTATATTATTGGTTGTCTAGTCCCCCTACCGCAAGCTCTTAGCTTGGGACTAGACGGCGTTGTGTGCTAATTGTGAAAATATTTACCTTGTATAGTATTTTCTACAGGATTCCCTAAATTGACAGGCAGCGTGTAGTTGGCCGCCATCAATGACAGCAGCCCTTCAACGAGATCAGATACATAACAGAATGAGCGGGTCTGTCTCCCGTTACCATAAACCTGGAAATAAAGAAAACAAACAAATAAGTATCTTTAATTTCTGTTGGCACGGCAATTAACTGTGTAAGATTTTGGAAATCAAGTAATTGGCCTGCAATCTTCCCATGACTGGGACAAAGCTATTTGTGTTTACTGTGCAGTAATTCCCCATGTGGGCCTATTTTGTTTTTTTTTTAGGTGGGAAAATCATTCAATTGCGAGAGGGTGTGTCAAACGTTTACTGACTTAAAATCCGTTACTGTGTTTTCTTTGCCTTCGTCCCAGGGCCTCGGGTTTCATTTTCACACTCCCCGTGGACGCGGGCCTAGTTACTTGATATCAATAAGCTTCAATTTATTATTGGTTGTAAGTAGTGTCCGACCGAAACTGGTTTTTCAACCGAAACCGAAGTTCGGCAACAATATCAGTTTCGGCCGAAACCGAAACTTCCTTACAAGGATCACTTTTGAGGGAAAAATAAAGAAAATTAATATGATCAGTCAGTCCTATTTTTTAAATGCATTTTAAATTTAAGTATTTATATTCGTTGTTTATTATGAATTTTACTACACTCGATTTCAGTTTGGGAGTAGGTAAAATTAACTACAAACATAAGCCAGTCACGAAATGATTAGGCACGTGTACACGGCAAAACGTCTTCGTTGCATACTCGCTTGTAAGTTTCGGCCTCGCAACTAGTGCAACCCTATTCTTACGACGACTAAGCGTTCAATCACAAGATGACATATGAAATTAATAACCTTGGAAATCTTAATGATTGGCAATGGTTTAGTGTATCATGTTGCAGCTTCCTTGTCCGTCAATTACCATTTATTTAAATGGAGTGTGGATTACAGTATTTATTTAGAACATAGAGATTTAGTTCTTTAGAGTGTTTAGAGTGGAGATAGAATAAAAACAGAACGAAATCGTAATTATGTTTTTAAACTGGCCCACACTAGGAGTCTGGTGCGTTCACAATGACGTAATCTCAGATACACATGACACGTAGACTCGGAACAATTATCTGTAGGCTAGATACAAATATTTGTTCCATTCGGTAGTCGACCACCATTGCGTCAATCGTGCTATTAAATTAAAAAATAAATGTAGTTAATGCAAAAAGAGGGTCAGTTAGCATTGACCAATTTTTAAGGAGTATTTTTTTTCAATGTGTAATCTGTGGTAATTAAAATTGGAGCAATAAAATTATAAGATCAGCCTAGCCTTTTACCCACTGTTGGGTTCAGTTTGGTGTGGAACTGAATACCAGTAGAGATTGGAGCTAGTTCCTATTTGTCACAGTCCACAATATCAACCAGTCAAGATATTTAATAAGTTGCCTTTTGATATAAAAAGCACTATGTACACTTATGCTTTTAAAACTCAGCTTAAGGATTTCCTGTTCAATAGGTGTCTTTATACTGTTAATGAATTATAAATGTCTCTCAATTATTTAGAATTATATTATTAGTATTGTAATTATTATTATTATTGAATTTGTTTCGTATTATTACTATTATTAATGCTGATACAAGTTTCTTGTTAATGACTATGAGTCTATGACCATGTAAAATAGGTCAGGTGTACAACTGGTTGTTAGATTTCTTGCTTCTAACTACCCGTAAGGTCTAACAAAGTTCTACAAACGACAGTCGACCATTAAAATTAAAGGATTATTTAAATGATTATTTTAATTATTTATAAGCTCGCGCTCGGCCACTACCTCTTGGTAAGCGATGATGTGGTCTATGGAGCATGTGGGCCTAATAGTAACCTATTCACTCTTGACTTAAATACCCCAAGTTGTAGCTATCAGGAAACACAGACTCCGGCAGGGAACTCCACTCCATGGCTGTACGCACAATAAATCTGTTCCCACAACCCTTCTTACGTATGGGTGGGATATATAGTTACAAGCTATCAGGAAACAGGAGTTCAGCAGGACTTACAGTAATAGTCAAATTCTGCAGAGCTTGCATGATGAAGTTGGACACCACTCGGCCATCAGACACGTGCATCCTCGGCCCATACGTGTTGAAGATCCGGGCCACCCTGACGGCCACCTTCTCTTGTTTAGCATAGGAGTACGCCAGCGTCTCCGCGACCCTCTTGCCTTCGTCGTAGCAAGCCCGTGGCCCTGAAATTTGCAAGGTATTTATAAATTGAGGCCAGAATTATATTTACATTCCACAAAGCGACAAGTCTTGTCGGTCTCAATGTTTGTGTTTGGAAGGTATTTATAAATTACGGTTAGGATAATGTTCACATTCCGTTCATTAGAGAGGATCATCAATATTTTGAAAGCGAAAGCGTTTGTTTGTTTGTAAGTTTTGACGGCTAAACCATTGAAGCGATTTTGGTAAAATTTGTTATAGCGATAGAAAAAAAACTAACCGCTTACAAGGTGAAATACGGGCGTTTGAATTATTGAAATTTGACTCTAGACATTACGAATTTTTAGGCAGATGAAGTCACGGGAAATGACCTAGTTTTCAAATACATAGTTGGCACGATTCACGATGTAGAGTCGTGACAGTTCATTAAACAGATTTACTCTTTGTGTATTTTAATTACATTTAACAAAACTCCACATTTTATGGATGACACAGGTGGTCCCTACAATGCAAACAAAATGATTAATATTTTTTTTTCTTATATTTATTTAAATCGGTGTATTTGTCAGCTGCCTATTGTGGCCATGTGTGACCATCACCAACGTACGCAAGTTAAGCTACGCAATATTTTTTTATAATTTAAATTATATTTAAGAAAATTTTTAACAAGCTCAAGAAAAGAATACTTGGAAGAAGTTGGGGGAGGCCTTTGCCTAGCAGTGGGACAGTAAAGGTTATAAAAAAAAAAAAACTGACACCAGGTTTAAAAGAATCACTTCTCACTCTGGGTTTGTATGGTTCACCCGTCACACAAGACAAAAATGCTAGTGTGAGCTACACCGGTTTATAAAAAAAAGACTTGTCAATAACCTTGAACATTTAGGTTTCTCCATACAAACTTTAGACCCTCATTTCATCCGCTTAGAGTTTGAATTTTAGAAAATCCTGTCTTAGTGCTCGCCTACGTCTTAAAAGGAAGTTTTGTACAAAATTTTACGCTCCTAGTGCTAGTAGTTTCGGCTGTGCGATGATTTGTCAGTTAATCAGTTTCTACTTTTACATACAAGGTGTAAGGGACAGCCCTCCGCAAATTTAAGGGCTTGCTCAGTAGACGAAACTGAACAACCTGCCACAAGATTTTTTTTCAGGAAACGAAAAAAAAGTCAGCCTTGCCATACAAAATTATAAACTTGATTCAACAATTTGTATGGCGAGACCGAATTTTTTTCGTTTCCTGAAAAAAATTGTTCAGTTTCGTCTACTGAGCAAGCCCTAACAGTTTGCAGTGGGCTGTCCCTTACACCTTGTATATAGATGAAATGGTATGTATAGTTATAATTATTCCCTGATCACGGTAAATATAAAATTTATTAGTTCAATTTACTTACGGTACGGTTGGCGCAGTGAGTTAGCGATTGGCTGCTGCGCTGGGTGTCGTGGGTTCGATTGCCGCACGGAACAAATATTTATTAGGCCATACAAATATTTGTTCTGTGTGGGAATCGAACTCGCACAGTAGGTACAGTTCCGAGTCTGGGTGTCTTGTGTATCTGAGTTTTCATATTTGTTCTAGTGTGGGGTAACTTCCCAAAAACATCTTTTTTGGGATTTTTTTCGATTTCATTTCTTAAGCATTTTTTACCAGTCGACCTTAGGATGGTGCAGATACAGAACATAGCATGTGCAATATTTATCTATATATTATACAAAAATGAAACCCGTTTTCCGTTGTCACGATATAGCATGAAAACGGCTTGACCGATTTGGCTGATTTTTTTTTTGTTGTGATTGTTATTGAGAGTCGGGTAGAGTAGGGTAGAGTTGGGTATAGTAGGGTGGAGTAGGGAAGAGCGGGAGCGAAGCCGCGCGGGCAAAAGCTAGTGAAAGATAAAAAGAAAAAAAAATCTACAAAGTTTTTTTTTATAGGAGGTAATCTTTGAAAGTCCTGGTCCGATTGCAAAATCATACCGATAGAAAGCTGCTTTAATCCTGAATGACATAGGCTATATTTAATCGTCGTTGTGGCGACGCTTGGGGGAGGCCTATGTCCAACAGTGGACGTCTTTCGGCTGATATGATGATGATAGGCTATATTTATGTGCGTAGACGAAGCCGCGGGCAAGAGCTAGTAGTAATGTTAATAAAAATGAATCCAACGAATCAATGTTCTGCGATGGTTATACCAACTTCTTCATCTTTCTAATATTAAGGTCGTTTATTTTTATTAATTTTATTCATAAAAACGCTGTTTCAAAACAGAAGTCAGTTAAGATATAGTTTTCTCATACAAATTTACATAATTTATGCAAGCCATATGTTCTGTTTTATGTAAGGTCACGCAACTAGTCAATCTATGTATGTATATAGTAAGGTCAGTGTCTCACTCGTGAACACCTGTGAAATGCTAATAGAGACATATACACAGTGGCGTAACTATAGGTACCATCTGAGGCCCATGGCAAATTCATTGGATGGGGCCCCAGGAAAATCGTTTTTGTAATTTGGTAAATCACTGAAGTACAAATATTCTTTATCTACACTAATATTATAAAGAGAGAAAAATTGTATTTTTGTGTGTATGTTTGTAATGAATAAACTCAAAAACTACTGTGCTGATTTCAAAAATTCTTTCACCATCCGAAAGCTATATTCACCCCCCTGAGTAACATAGGCTATATTTATTGCTCGTGCAAAGCCGAGACGCCACTAGTTATTAATAAATCAGCAAGGTCTTTAAACACGAGTACCTACTTTTATATTTTGACCCTGAAGGTGAGCTTCCTAGTGGGGTATCGATAAGGTGATAATGCTGGCAAAATACCACGAGAA
Source organism: Mythimna lalbum (assembly GCA_949319445.1). NCBI lineage: Eukaryota > Metazoa > Arthropoda > Insecta > Lepidoptera > Noctuidae > Mythimna > Mythimna lalbum. The sequence continues at coordinate 12,420,466 of OX439346.1, read as the reverse complement.
ATTGATTCTTTTCTTATGAATGCGTTAATAAATCATAATAATGTAGTTGTATATGTATATTTCTTTCTTTTGTGCTCAAGGCCTCTCGGACCGAGGGCCCACCAGGCCAAGGGCCCGTGGCATTTCTATAGCCTTGCCACCTTGTAGTTACGCCACTACATAAACATCAGTAATGTGGATAAACTACGAGGAGCAAATAACGAAATTTTTTTTTTAGCACAATTATTATTTCATGCTTATTAACGTTTAAAGTAAAGACAGGTGTCGAATTAATTGTATTTACTTGTAGGTAAGGCTGCCGTTTTTCCTTCTCAAGTATCAGTATATTTGTTTATCTAAAACGAAAACTAATACTTCTTTTTAATAACACGTTTGGCTAAAAGTGACAAAGAATCTTCACCCGGTTTTTTGTTTATTACGTAGTAATAAGGTAAAAAAGAAGCAACCGTGTTTTATATGGAGTTTCGACTTATTTACAGCGCTTATTTACTACTAGCGGTCACAAGATTCTGCCATGGCCTGAACCGAAAAATTATTTCAATCGTGCGCGGATTACTTTGTCGGATATGCTCGTGTTTTTGCGCCCCGATCTTTTTGTCATGTTATGCGCACGACACGGGACGTGACATGATGTCGTGTCGGTCACCGTTGTCCAACGTGGCGTGAATGCAAATTTGCTGTCGGCCACCATTGTCCGACATCACTAACTTGTTAAAGTAAACTTTTTTTTCGGTGGTCACATAAAAAATTTTGGAGAACACGGCTAAATGCGATGGCCGGTTAAGATATCTGGGTCTTGATTTCGTAAGACTAGAACTGTTTTATTTTTAAGATTATTATAGTACGTAAAGCTATACTGACCTATTGGATTAACATGTCCCCAGTAAGATTCAGGTTGAGGGTGCACCATGGGGTCTCCATAGACTTCAGATGTGCTCGCTATTAATATCTTAGCTCCAACTCGTCGTGCTAAACCTGGAATTTGATAACATTATATACTACTACTACTTACTTAATTTCAGTTTACTTCAAATCATGAAAACAGTGAAATTGCCAAATAGGGATTTCTTTTTTCGGTGGGTAAAAATCATCAAAATGACATCCCCGCCCATGGGTGGAGCGGGAGATAGTGTCAGACTCTTACTGAGTAATAAACCCACCCCGTTCCTTCTTGTCTTTCATACCGGGGCCGAGCTTCCCTTACGGAGCTAAACCCTGGCCCCAGTAGAATCAACCCTGGCCCCAGTGGGCTAAACCCTGGCCCCAAGGGCAAATAGAGATATTTTTTTAGGTTTCGTGAAGTTTCATTAACTGAACAGTCACTTCAAGGTCGTTATCTCATATACAACTTTATTTTTAGTATATGCAAAACCTAAATATAGTTTATCAGAATCAGTAACTGAATCGATTCCAAAAACTTTTAACACCATATTATATTTTTTCCCATCATCATCATCATCATATTTTTTCCCAAAAATATTTAAAATAGGTCACAAGTTGGACATCACCGACACTAAATACACAGGTCACAGCAGTCATAGCGGGCATTAGTGCCAGCGCATGGCTGGCTGTGGAAGCAAAACAAACCCTCAGTCACCCGGCTGGCCCGGTCACCATGTATTTATGTCACCAACCAGCTACCATAATGGGCTTATAACTTTATGATTTTTCAAATTCACACCCTAAAGTGATAAAACGGGGCCCCAAGGTTTTTTATGGAGAAACCGACTTTCACGCGGGCGAAGCCACTGGCAGAAACTAGTAAAGTATAGTAAGTAGGTAAACGATTAATTACTGTTATAACTGCATATCCAATTAACATTGCTAACAGTTAATTTTATATGCAGAAATGATTAATCAACCGTAAAAAATCATGAATACAATTTTTCAAAACCCATGATTACGTTTTCTTTTGTTTATGGCATATGTACAGGAGTAAAGTAAGTTTGTCAAGGTACTTACATACCAAGCACTTCTTAGGTAAAATCACCACCAATAGATGTCAGAATTAAGAATATTTTATTTCCCCTAGGCCTACATAGGCACTTATAAAACGTCAGAAGCTAGTGCACGGTTCCAAATTGGTCGTTTCTAATGGAGAACCGATAAGAAACCAATAATAATTATGTTTCACTAGCTTTCTGCCAGCAGATTCCCTTGTGTAAAAGTAGGAAATATACAGTCTACTAGCTTTGCCTGCGGCTTCGCCTGTGTACATAACATATAGACAATGACACTCAGGAATAAAGCAGCAAAAATTTTCGAAATCGGACCAGTACCTTCAAAGAATATCTCCTACAAACAAAAAAACATAAAAACAAACTTTACCTCTTTATAATATTAGTACAGATATCATTCAGTGATCAGTTAGCATTCTACTGGTGAAAAAAAATTCAGAATTCGTTCAGTAGTTTCCGATTCCGCGAGTATGTATCTGCTAAATATAAACTTACATTCGTGGTGAAAGCAAAACTACCCCTCAGTCGACTGGATGGCCCGATGACCATGTATTTTTGATGACCTGTATGCTTGTAACTTTGTCATTTTTGCATATACTAAAAGTAATCTACACTAATATAATAAAGGTAGTTTGATTTTTTGTTTGTAGGAGGTAATTTCTGGAAATACTGGTCCGATTGCTAAAATTTGTTCACTGATAAAAAGCTGCTTTATTCCTGAGTGACATAGACTATATTTTGTGTACGCGGGCGAAGCCGCGTGCAAAAGCTAGTGATGTATAAAAACATTTTATTACAGTGTTTGTATATTGCACTTCTCCAAAATGGCTAGGCCGACTTTTATTTTGAAACTTTTTGTGTATATTTGGTAGGTCTGAAAATAGGTCGTAGGTTATTTTTACCTTTCAGTTCCCTTTTTTTTTCTTTGATTATTTATATGGCAGTACAACGTTTGCCGGGTCTGCTTTATTAGTATAGATTTCATTCTACATTAATAAAATTGTTCTCTTAATACAGCAGCTATTGTTTAAGATAATATATAGGTAAGAGGTTCACTCACCTAACATATTGATTGTTCCTAAAGTATTAGTCTTAATTGTCTTTACAGGATTTTGCATGTAGTGAGGTGGACTCGCAGGACTAGCTAAGTGGTATATTTCATCTGCCTAGAAAAAAACAAACATGGTAGTATTAATTTGAATTTAGAATTCGAAATAATTTATCAAATTCTTGAACAACCAACCCTATATCGTACAAGACTAAGTTCAAATTTCATTGCACTCCATAATTTTTTAGGGCGTTTTACATAAATGTAGTAACTTAAATATTTTCAACTTTAAATACACAAAGCTAAAGTCGATATTTGAGTTGGTGTCAAAAGGTTCAAAGTATTTAAAAAAAAAATGTTAAGTGTAGATTATGTGCAATGATAAAAATAGGATTACCTCTACATAAAGCGGATTAACTATATCGTGATGGATCATCTCAAAGTTGCGGTGCCCGAACCAGTGTTCCACGTTACGTTTGCGGCCCGTGAAGAAGTTGTCGACCACAATAACTTCATGGCCTTGCGTCATAAGTACGTCTACCAAATGCGAGCCAACGAATCCCGCTCCTCCTGTCACCTGAAATTACAGAACACATTAATATTTATTCCCTGCTGGAGTCTGTGTTTCCTGATGGCTATAACCTATGGGTCTATGGTGAATAGATTGCGTCTGAGCAAGCGTGGTTCATCGTCGGCCACATCATCGCTTACCATCAGATGAGATGGTGGTGAAACGAAAGCCTATCCATAATAACAAAAAAAAAAAACAATTTCTCTATTGTTTCACAATGAGCGATACTCTAAGGGCAACTGAACGAAGGTGGTTAAAGAGGTTAAAGAAAAGTTGTTTTTCATTGTATGGCCTGTAAAATATTTTCAATCATATCTTATAAGGTAGGAGATTTAATAGAAGAACACGCACATGAACAAGTACTCGTAGTACCTTTCCTTTTCAAACCATATTTCTATATCACACAAGTGTTCCATCTAATCATACAATACAGTCCCTCATAGTGTTTACAAAATGTTTTTTTTTTTCTAAAGAATCATGTCGTAAAGGCTACCAGTTGGTATTGTTTAAACAAGATTACTAATGATGAGGCAATGTTCTTTGTTATCTGCTTGGGTAAAGATAACATTTTACACATAGCTAAGTAGTAGTTTTATTTGTTATTCTTTGTAGTTTTTAGTTAAAAATGATAATATAATAATCTAGATTTCTATAGACTCATGAACTGTAAATTAGATATTATGATAAGATAGGATAAGTCAAAATGGCTCACCAATATCCTCTTTCTTTCTTTGTAGCCTAGAAACTTAACTTCTGGATACTTCTGTGGGACTCTTCCCTCCAATATTGCTATCTTCTTTTCTAATTGATCTATCCTTGATTTAGCTTCTAGCAGTTCCCGCTTTGTACCGTCATTATCACTGTTTTGTTGCATTTTCTCTTCCATATCTATATTCATTAATTTATCCTTCTTTGGCAGATCATTAAAATCTCTGTCTAGTTTTTGGATGTCCTCCTCCTCTATTCTTTGGTGAACTCCACTGTTCCGTTTTGTAAGAATTAAAAATAATAAGAGAACTGAAAAAAAAAACATTATGTTAATTGACAATTTTTTTAATACTTACTATGTTAGTAAACTTTTTTTTAATACCATGTATGTTAGTTAAAAATATATAGTTTTTATTGTCGCCTAGAATTTTATCTGAATATTGTAATACAAAATGTTATTAGAATATTATTTATTATAATATAATACAGACCTTGACCTATTACAGAAAAATACATTGAACTGCTAAGTAATAGATCAACATACTTAAGTAAAAAAACTATCGATTGGTGACTAAAACAACTTTCCGTTGTGAGGTACAAGAGCGATATGCGACTTGCGAGCTGCTCTACGGGTATAACAACTGAATGAGATCGATAAAACCTTCACTACTTGTAAAGTAAGGACGGACGCAATCAAAACAAAAAGTATTCAAATCAATCGGCGAAGGAAAAACAATACAAAAATACGGCTAGCATTTCTGTAAACTTATAAACAGGTTGCACTGTACTTACATAGAGAAACTATGCCCAAGACTGTTAGTGTCTTTCTCAATTTCAGAGATTGTCTTATCATTTCTGAGTTTACTTTGGTTCTGTTTCTGTTCACATTGCTGATTTTAAATTAGAATGTATATTGGACGTGGTTTTATCGCGAAAAATTGAAATACCAAGTTTTATAAATTGTCATATTATTACATCTGACAGTGTCATTTCTACCAGCTGACTGTCACTGTCACTGTCAGTTTTATTGCCATATTTAAAAAATCTCAGAGTTTAAGTTTTAGTTTAGGTTTGGAAATAAATATTCACATTGTATAAACCAAGTCATATTGTTTAAGTATTAAAATTACTATAATAAAATTAATAGTTATTTCGAATAAAAAGCCTAATACTACAAAGCTACTTCTAATTCTAGTTAGAAGCGTCCCACAGCAAGGCAATGGCCTCCTTCTCCCTTTTCTACACACGACTGTCCTCAGCCATTAATTCTTCCTGTTATAGACTAGCTCATCTCTCCACCTTTGCCTTGGTCTCTCGAGATGTCACCTTGAGTTTAATAGAATTCAATAAGTGGCTCTTTTAGCCCATAGCTCATCTATTAAGTGATAGTCAGACAACTTCCATAAAAAAAAAAAACGAAGGATGTGCCAATCTCTCAATCTCGATTGTTATGATTTTGCCATTATTGGTAATCGATACATAATTACATAAACTATTCGACTATAATTGAAATCGATTATTTTTTCACACCTTACCTAACACTTACCTACTGATATTTCCCGTTACAACAACTCAACCTAGTGGCTAGACGACGGATTGCCGATAGATGGGCAAGTGTAACTCGCTACTGTTGGTTTTTCTACTAAGGGATTGAATCGAAAGATTTAAAGAAACGTAATGAACGACATTAGTTTATATGGCATTTTAGAGACGGAGAATGAAATGTTAATTGATTTTAGGGTTCTGTAGGTAGTTACTCAAAGTTGGCCAAACAGCAGAATCCTACAACAAAGAAAACGCAGTCCGCCTGTCACAGGGCTGTATTAATATCTTGACCATGACTTGACAGTAGTAATAAATCTACTTATTTTTTTTACACAATGATAAAAAGGAGATATGAAAATATTAACTGTTGCTGATACCTACGGAACTCCTAAGTGCACGAGTCCGATTCACTTTCGTATGGCTTTTGTTCTTGCCATAACAAATAGGGAAATCAATTTTTTTACGGTGATAAAACCAGCACTGCATTTATTTCACCACATGGGTAATCCAATCTGAAATTGCGAATCTGCGTTTGTTCGGTCCGGCTAATAAAGTTGCTAATAAAAACAGGTTTGTTATTGCTGCTTAATATCCCCGGTAGCCGTCCAGTACCTAATCATAATAAAGTATAAAGTACGTATGTAGTGCTGATAAGCCGCAAGGGTTGTCTGTAAAACATCGTTTTTAGCGAATAGACTATATATAGCGAATAACCTATTGTTAATCGCCTACAGCTATGCGTTCCAAATAAGAATAGGATCGTTATACAACGTAACCCAAAAAAGATGTACCGTGGCACTGGAACACAGATATAAACTGAAAGAACACAGTTGGGTTATATTCGGTAAAAGTCTGACACTCCTTTTCACTCTACCCAGAGAAGCAGAATTTACCAACAAAAAAAATGCCTTTTGGATTATGTAACAGTGAATATGTTATGTAACAGTGTAAAGTAACTGTATTTTAGTCACAAGCTAATAATTATAATACTTTTTAAAGGAATCTAAATAAATAAAATGCGTTTATAGTTTGTTCTCAACAAACGAAAGTAGTAAGTAATGACGAAAACTGGGAATAAAAAAAACAACAAAGAAAATTACTACAACTCTGTGCTATTTTTGAATCTTGGTAACATTCTGGCCTGTTGGTCTAGTGGTTAGTGCCCCTGACTGCTATGCCGGAGGTCGTGGGTTCGATTCCAACCCAGTACAAATGTTTTGTGTGATGAGCATAATCATTTGTTCTGTGTTTGGGTGTAATTTACCTATAATACGTATGTATTTAGAAATATACAAGTATGTTTATCAGTTCTCTAGTACCCATAATACAAGCTCTGCTTAGCTTGGACCAGACGGCGTTGTGAGATAGTTGTGGAATATTATTATTCTTTCTAATGCAAAATGCCGAGCCCCCTCTCTTTCTCGTTACGTAAAAGTGGACCGTGAATTATAAAAACGTTATAATACGTATTTTTGTATCAATTTATATAACGTTAACGTTAAATTTTATTAGTTACACGACTGCCAAAGGATATTCTTCTACGTTATGTTCCTTTGATTACTGCACCATTGCTAAAATCTAAAATACATAACATACACAAGGGTCTGCATTTATGTGATAAGTTCAGGTACTCCAGAACCTCCAGGCACTATGTAGGTTTACATGATGCCTGGATAGTGTAATTGGCTTCGGCCGTTCTATTTAAAAATAAATAAATGATGCCTGGAGGTTCTGAATCAACAATGAAAAAAAAAAACAGAGAAAATAAACGAGGCAGAAAATAAGCGCCAAATTAAAATTTTATTCTGGTTTTTTGAGCGTTTCATCTTATTCATTACGTCTTCATTAAAGCTCTCCATGCATGCACTATTGTCTTTGATAGTACTTGACAGGTTTGCCTGCAGGTATCTGTCAGGTATACCCGAGCGTGTATTTACACCCTGCGCCAATTTTCTAATAAAACATATTATTAACACATCGAGCTGGAATTGATTACTTTCAAGATTAACGCCATCTATTAGCTAGTTTGTGAACTGAGGATGGGAAATTTTACGCTAAGCCGGCAGATGGCGCCGCGTTAACCCTTCAGATACCGTCAATTAGAAACACGATAGTAAGACAATATAGATGCGCGGCCACCGGGTGTCGCTTGGGGATTCATGAATTAATCAAATGATAAAATTATTTTTTTTAAAGGTGAGTGCCAATTTTTTATGATTTTTTAATATTTTTACAGTATCATTATCAAAAGACTAAACAAGCTTTTAATGAAAATCAATTTTTTCATAGCAAACTTTTATAGCTAGGTATACCTATACCTAATATACTCGTCAAGACGTATCACACGAGCCTAAACTCAATGGGGTTGTCGTTTCACTACCAAGTTCCTTCCTATACCCACCTTCCGGTTCCATCTTTTGATCAGTTCCATGTCATAATAATTTTCCATTTTCATCTGATTTAGGTACACGTGCAAAATTTCAGCTCAATCAGTAACAGGGAAGTGGGTCAAATTTAATTTGCAAAATTTGAGTACCTATAGACAAACATCGGGACAGGTGAAAAAAGCTTGTAAAAACGTACAATTATTTCAAACTGAATTTTGTTGTGATATAAGTATGTATATTGATAGACCGATGCAATCCATTTAATACCTTTGTTTAATGTTTTTTTTTAATTGACTTGAAATAAAATAACGACATAAAAAAAAACTGTTACCCAATCATAGACGGCAGAAGAAGCAATGTTCTTTTTTTCTATTTAGTGGAAGAAAATGGCAGTAAGGTTTCCTATTGCTCGAAGATAATATCTAAATAGCGCTAAAGAATATTGCTTCTTCTGCCATTTATGATTATAATTAATAAATTATTTTAATGTTCTATAGTTAATTCATGAATCCCCAAGCGACCACCGGTGGCCGCGCATCTATTGTCTTACTATTGTGTCTCTAATTGACGGTATCTGAAGGGTTAAAACTAAAAGTATATGTAATTAAAAGAGCGATAACACTTTTATTTAGTAACTTTGTTTTTTTTTTTTTAATAATAATTATAAGTACAATCACTTAATTTATTAAAATGTACATAAAGGTAGGTAGGCACTTGTATAATTATTATGACAGTTAAATATTTGTATCAAGATTTCAGTACCTAGTAGTGACTCGTATTATAAAATTAGTTTACTCCATTTTGTACTTACATTATCTACTATTTTGCAGTAGATTTAGATTTCTAATACCTATATTTACATAATTATATTATATATAAAAGGAGAAACTGACTGACAAAATATATTAAAGTACGGCCAGAACTATTGGCACTAAAAGCATATTTTGAGTTTAAGACATAGGCGACCTCTAAGACATAAGACATAGCACGGACTGGTGACTTTTGTCACGGTGACAATAATTTTTCTACTCATTTTTTGTAACTGTCACGTCTTCAAGTTCAACATATATGTTGGGTTCATAAGCATGGTGACTTTTTTGTCAAAAGTCACGGTGTCAAAGTCACCAGTGCGCGCTATGGCTTAGAGAGGATTTGACAAATTTCACCCCCAAAGGGGGAGAGTGAAGCTGCTGGCAGAACCTAGTTATGTATAAATTAGGTATCTGCATTATATATCTATATAAATAGTTACAGTTTTACAAAAAATGGATAAAAATTGTACTTCCATATGGTATTTAAAGTTCAGGAGTTCATGGCCTATATATGTATCTAACTTATTAGCTATGTGGGCTTGACTTGCGGGGCTTTTTCAACGTACAGTGGTTTTTGTTTGCAGGCTGGTCGGACTCGCACGGGAACATTAGGCTGATCACTAAAGAGGCCGTCAATCCCAGCAGCAAAATAATCTCTGATCTCAGCATCTAAGTCACCAATAACTGATGGAGAGTTAGGGTCCACGGTGTTATGGTATTCTCTTGGTAAGAAGTTGTTCTCAGCTCGGAATGTGTAAGGATGCACTTTCAATCCTGCAGCATGCGCGTCGCTTACGAAAGTCGTCGCATTGAGAAGATTATTGTTTTCATCTCGAGGTATGATGTAGCTCTTGTCAGGTCCCACGGCATAAGCATACTTCGCAACATCTCGGAGTCCTTCAGGCGTAGCCATGTCACCATACGTGACACCAGTTCCTGCTACGATTTGATCGTAAGGAGACGTTGACTTACTGTCGAACAACTGCAGTAGACGAAGCTGTGTCATGGTTTTCAACTTTTTTAAATTGTTAATTTCAAACGACTGTATATAAACTGGTGCCTCAGCTCCATGGTAACCATAGTTGTGAAGAATATCCACTACTAATTTTTCCATCGGTAATCCTATAGATTCAAAATAGGTGCTGTGTTTAATTTCTGGGTAAAGTCCAATTGGTCTATTTTGACTAGTTTGTAAACTTTTGACCATTTCAATTATTTCTCGGAATGTGGGAATTTCGAAAGCGCCGTTCATTCTAGCGTTTCCGGGTCTTATGTCTGAAATGCGTTCTACAGCGCGTAAGGTTTTCAGTTCAGCAAGGGTAAAGTCTTCTGTGAACCAGCCACTTATTGGGTTACCATCTACAGTTTTATTGCGATAACGATCGGCGAACTCGGGGTGTAGATGAACATCTGTCGTTAACCCTAATTCATTATCGTGTCGGGCAATTAACCGGCCATCTTTTGTCATGACTAGATCGGGCTCGACGTAGTCGGCCCCCATGAGTGCGGCGAGCGCGTACGAGCCGAGAGTGTGCTCCGGCGTGTACCCGCTCGCCCCGCGATGCCCAATCACTAATGGATGACAGAATTTGGAGTCATAGTCATCAATGGTATTTTGGGTCGTAGACTCAGTTGGTACCCCTAATGTGACTCCCAGTATAGTACACAACAGGATCCACACACCTCGATCGAGCGCCATTTTCCTGTAAATCATCGTTAATTGGAGATAAGTAAAGCGTTTATATAGGTAGGTATTTAATACATATTAATATCCTATTGATTAGGTTTACTATTAGTAGCGGTATGGGTCTGTGTATTTTAATGACGAATTTATCTATCAAAAAAAAAAAAAACTACGTAATTTTTGGTCTCTTAAAGATAACAAGTTGATGGAACAAGGCAAACGTACGAACCTGAGTGTAACCATTTCTTTTTTCATGGTATCTAGGAATATCCTAAGTAGTCTAAAATTCCAAGCGATACATATGATAAAGAAGTTGCTTGACGCCTTGAACGCCAAGAAAAGGTATAGCATGATGAAACACCTTATGAAATAGCCTCTTCCACACATCTTCAAAAGGAAACCCATGAACAAGGTCATATCCTTCCCACTTAAAAAGCGCAAACGTCGATGGCCATGAATACAACGCTAAAAGTCCACACTCGGGCACTGCCAGCGAGGAAAAGTATAAAAGTATCCTTGGAGTCAGGATTACAAAGCCAGATTACAGATCAGCATAAGGAACAGTATGTACTTCGTTTCAAAATTGAAATTGTGGATGTAGGCAACATAGCCGCTATGTTAAATTGAATCTGGGCGGGACATATTTGCCGCATGCCACAAGAGAACTGGGTAAAAGTAGCCACAGATTGGGTCCTAAATATCGGTAAGCTCAAAAGGAGATGATGAGATGAAAATTTGACTCGTTAGTGTGGAGTGGAAAAGATTAGAAGTGAGCTCAGATATCTAATTTTTCTAAAATGTGGAAAGAAGGGACGGATGACTTTATCTTATTTTATTATAAAACATTTCTTTTATTTTTTAAATTGTATCTCACGTTCATAAACAGTGGAATACTACGGATTTGGAACAGTACTGGATCAACAATGTAGCAGGAGTTGTAAATGATAGTGGGCCTCGTACATTGGGGTGGGGCACGTTTGGACGTACAAAAACAAGCCAAGATACCACTGATACCAGTACCGAGCCGAGTTGCTAATCTGCAATCGTTAATGCTAGTAGAATACTTACTTCAAATATAAGGAATTGGCGTCATCTCAACGCTCAGTTATATGGTCAGAATAAAAGAATTTGGGGCGTGGCCAACTTGAAGCGTTCGACGCAAACGAAACGGTTGTAACTTTGACTAGGGGAGTAGTTCAAATTATATGAAATCTTACCACTTCTGAATTTTACAGACAACACTACTAGCTACTTATGGGCCCCGTGGTCTGTTTAGAAAAAAATCGTTCAAGACGTTCCTTTTAATTCGTTCTGATTTATAAAGATTTAGGAGGGGGGCGTCGGGGGTGATAGAACTTGCTACAGGCCTTACTCTAGCATCTACTACTCTGCCTTAGTCCGGCGTGGGTTTAAGTTAATTTACATTATTAGATATGTTACTATAAGAAACTAATTAATTTTAGTAGGTATGATAACCTAATTGCTCCGATGACGTTATTTAAAAAATCACACAAAGCGTAGAAAGCATTATTTCAGAGCCATTTCTTCAGTTTATTTATAAAAAAAAATTACAAGCTCACTAATATGCATTAGATGGTGGTCGCAAGTGTGATTAAAGCCGTTCGTGTTTTTTTTTTCGATGGGGAAAATCATCTTATGACAACCCCCGCTCTTGGGTGGAGCGGGAGATAGTGTCAGACTCTTACTGACTAAAAACCCCACCCCGTTCCTTCTAGCCTTCATACCGGGGCTCGAGTTTCCTTTCAGATAACCCTGGCCCCAGTAGGCGAAAGGCCGTTCGTGTAACATCTCATCTCAGGTACGAATATACTTATATGTAGATAATTATTATTAATTTTATTAATAACGACTAACTCATTATTATATCAACATGTAGGTATATAGTATATGCGACTATGCAACTGACTGACGATTCGGACATATGAAGTTCGGACACAGTATCTGAATTGGCACATTAAAAACTTTTTTTTCTCTTACTCTACTAAACAGCTTCAAAAAAGGTGGTAACCGAACATATTGTGTCCGAATAGTCAGCAACTTGTATTTGCACAGCAGTTAAATTGAAGCAACAACTTGACAACATACAGGGAATAAATTTTGCAAAACAAAAAATAACTTTAAATATAATTAAAAAAACAATACTCACATGCTTGCCGATGTCAGTTTCGTAGCTCCATTTACGTTCATAAATACGATAGATAGGCGAAGTGAGTGACACGAGGCAACTAAACCGAATGTCTACAGACGAGAACTAAAGTGTTACGACAAAATAATATGTAGTCTTGTCTCCCTCCATGTAAAACAAAGAGGAAAATATACAGGTAACTTAATTACGTCAGACTGGTATTGCCAACGAGTGTTCTGTCTGAACTTGATTTTATTGTATTAGCCAATGACATTGCATAAAAAGGTTTCGTCATGCATGGCTAATATCATTCGAATTTTGAACGCAGATTGTGCAGACGTAGGTAAACCGTGTTGATCGTAATAAAGACAAAGCGAAATACACAAAGAAGAATTATCTAGGTATAGTCTGTCTAAAAAGTCAAACGACTTGAGAATTTTGTACCTATAATGTTTAATCATCAACATCTTTTTATAAGGTTCTTCTATTAGTGAACAATGATCAAGATCTCTTAATTAAAGTGGAGCGGGAGATAGTTTCAGACTCTTAATGACTAAAAACCCACCCCATTCTTTCTAGCCTTCATACCGGGGCTCGAGCTCCCTTTCGGATAACCCTGGCCCCAGTATGCTTCGACCCAGCTAGGCCCCTCCTGTTGCTGACAACTCCTTGAGGCGCGCGGGAACGGTGGGACAGTTACTGGACGGTCGGACAGCGAGCTAGCCATGGCTCGCCGTCCGCGAGCCCGCGTCTACAGTGGCCGGAAATGGGGATCGGAATCCCGGTGGCAGCGGCGAGAGCGCCGTTGCCTGATGCGGTCGGCTTCCTCCCATTACTGCTCCGCCAGCCACTCCTCGCTCCGGACCATGGCCTGAACCAAGGCCAGGCGCGAGAGGTCTCCGCCGCCGACATCAGATTTCATTTTACCTTAATAATTTCCGAAGTTGTTTGACTTTTTAGACAGACGCTACTCTGTGAAATAAGTATACCTATAGCTATCCAGTTATTCACATGTAGACAATACAGTGTAAGTAATCATACTTTATTCTGAAATGTACTCTCGCTTATTTAACTCTGCAATTGGGTGGAACGTATAGAACAATAACTTATTGCTATTATGACTTGTTATTGCAATTTGTTATTTCTAGCCAGCAGATAATATTGGACATTCGTTTTCTGATTATTGTTTTTATTGTAAATAATGGATGTATTTTAGGTAAAAATGTCTCTAGGGAGCATACTATTACGTACTAAACTCTTATAAACTAGTGCTTGACAGCGATCACACCTGATGGTAAGCAGTGATGCAATCGTTGATGATGAGGCTTGCTAGTTCATTAGAGCCTATTCACTCTAGCCTTGAAAACACCTAAGTTAATCGGATGGGAAGGTCGCAGCTGGCAAATTGTTCCAGTCTTTCGATGTAAGTGGTATAAATGACGAGGCGAAACGCTTAGTCTAGACCGTAGCGGTTTTTAATTTTACTTTTCTTAGACATGTTCTTCACGTGAACTCTTTTTATTGTTATTAGTTTGAGCGTGATAGAAAACATATAGGTATATGTATAATACACACATACATTCAAACTATCGGTTTTATAATATTAGTGTGATTCTGATTATGTAAGTAACAGAACGTTAAATTTGTAGATATAAGTACTTTCTATTTATACCAACCAAGCGAAAACTATGTCGCCGGTCTTATAATGTGCCCATTTTTGGGACTCTGGCCTCCTCTCTAGGAATGGGCCGTAATCCACCACGCGGGCCCAGTGCGGGTTGGTGGATGTCACATGTCTTCAAATTTTTGGTTCTAGGACATGCCGGTTTCCTCACGATATTTTTCTTCACCGTTTTGAGAGCAGTGGTGATGAAATAAATTACACAAAGTAATGCGCCTGGCTGGGTTTGAGCCCGCAACCTACAACTTTAAGTCGGGGCCGTTGCCACTCGGCCACCACGGTTCTCCTATGAAACTATGTCAAGTCTTTGTAAAATACCAAGAAATCATTATCCACCACTATTGTACCACTACGTAACACCACCACAACTGTACCAGCATTTCCGTATCTACTAACCTAAATGGTTTTCTCGATCATTGTACAACACTTGAGATAAATCATAAAACTGAATATACATACATACATACATATTATCATGTTGTTATCATTCGTATCATATCATTTCAAGAGAGTTCGGAATAGGGTAATCAACTTGTGAAGTAGTCTTCGGACAAGTAACGTCTTTACATGTGAAATACTATATTTTTATAGAAGTGCAGAAAGTTTCGCAGCAGTGACAAATTTGCACGTGTTTCAGACGACGTTTTTCAATACACTTACGAAGAAATGAATAAACGGGTGTTGACCGGCGAGGCCCACAGCCTGATACAAAAACAATTGCGGTTGTTGTATAGGAGCCCCCATATGACAAACGCGATTTTTTTGCCGAATTTTTCTAAGGGCGGTATGGAACCCTTCGTGCGTGAGAACAACTCGCACTTGGCCAGTTTTATTGTAACAGCAACGGACTTCGAATATGCCTGTTCGGCAGTTCATCAAGCACCTCTACCTCTTATCAATTTTTATCGGAGCCGTCAATCAATTCACAGTATTCGTAAACAGTGACGATGTGTCCATATAAATAACCGCTAGATATATTTTATTTTTCCCCAAGTAGTTATGGACAGGTCTATTCTCCGGTGTTGGCTTATCGTTGCATTTTGGGACATGTTGTATATTTATGGTCACACGATTGACCTAGAAGGTATCATGAAACCTTGTAGAGTTGTTTAGAGTGTTTACCAGGATTAAAGATAAGGTCCCATTGCCCTTTTCCTAGATAATTAGGTACATATGAAATAGATATAAATCACTGTTGACCGTGACGAAATAGGAATAAAAAAAGTCCTTGCTGTGTTGTCGCCCGTCGCTACCCGTCGACCCCCACGAGTCGTAAGTGTGTTGAAAAACGTCGTTTGATACACGTGCAAATTTGTCAATGCAGCCCTCGGCTTCATAACACACTCGCCACGGCTCGTGCTAATTCCGCCTGGGTCGCAATCACAAACTTTCTGCATTTGTATCAACAAAAAGTGTTTCCTACACACAATTCTTCTGTACATACCTCATGCACCTAATGAATGTTCTTTTGTATCAGTTAATGTTATATTTCCTTTCCTGTCAATAAAATATATCTTGTGGTTTAATATAAGTGGATTAAAGGAGTTTAACGCGGAATGCAGCAATCAAGATTAAAGCATTTATTGTATTAAAACATATTATTATCTATATGTTATTATATAGTAGGTACTTACACTAGAATAAATTAATATTTATAATATCGACTGAGAATCTAAGACTATATAGGAGGTACATTTTACAATATTTAGCAGTGATAGACTAGACAACTGTGCGAGTAGGTAATTATATTCTGACGTATGAGGTTTAACTCTTCAGATACCGTCAATTAGAGACACAATAGAAAGAGAATGACAGCGCGAACGCTTGCATTCGTTTGGGTTTTAATTCATGAATCCCCAAGCGACCACCGGTGGTCGCGCATCTATTGTCTTACTATTGTGTCTCTAATTGACGGTATCTGACGGGTTAATGAATGGTCCACATTTACATTTGTTTCTTTATCGCGTAAAGTAATGGTGACGAGCAGTTAATTCTCACAAGGACCCCGAACGCGCACCAAATCATCTGGCTGGTCGGTAAAGAAACCATCTATTCCTGCAGCTAGGAACGCTCGTAGTTCACCATCAGCGTCTCCAATGGCAGCTGGTGAAGGATCGTCGCTTCGGAACTCAGCCGGCAGGTACACGTTCTCTGATCGAAATGTATATGGATGCACTTTCAGCCCTGCTTCATGAGCATCCTTCACAAAACTTGTTACAGCACCTAGTTTGTCAGCAGCATCACGAGGGATTATATAGCCTTTGTCAGGTCCTACTGCATAAGCGTAAGTAGCGATCTCACGCAGCCCTTCTGGAGTAGCCATTTGCCCATAAGTAATAGTGGTCCCCGCTACAAATTGATCGAACGGTGGAAGGTTAGAGTTACCCGCAAAAAGTTGAATCAATCGAAGATCAGTTAGATTTTTTAGTTCTTTCAAGTTGCTCACTTCAAAAGATTGAATATAAATATGCGCTTCAGGTCCTCTATAACCATTGCTATGCAGCAAATCTACAAGAGGTTTTTCCATCGCTAGTCCTAGACGTTGGAAATGAGTGGAATGTTTGATTTCAGGATAAATTCCGATAGGCCGATGCAGGCTGACTTCTAGACCTTTGGTTAATTCGATGATCTCTTGCATTGTTGGCACATCAAAAGCCGTATCCATTCTAGCATTGCCAGGTCTTATGTTGGGGATGCGTTCAATTGCACGTAGAGTTTTAATCTCTGCGAGGGTAAAGTCTTCGGTGAACCAGCCGCTTATGTTTCTGCCGTCGACGTTTTGAGTGCGGTATCGGCTTGCGAATTCAGGTCTTTGAGCTACGTCTGTGGATAAACGAAGTTCGTTGTCATGTCGTGCAATGATTTGTCCGTCTTTGGTCATAACGACGTCTGGTTCTAGGTAGTCAGAGCCCATGGTAGCTGCGAGGGCGTAAGCTCCGAGGGTGTGTTCGGGGATGTAACCGCTGGCGCCTCGGTGCGCTATCACTAGGGGATGGCAGAGGTCGAGGTCGTACTCCTGTTGTATGCCATTTGAGTCTGGTCTGGTACGAGTTACAAGTAATGCGATTGATGCACTCAAGCATCCGACGCCGATGAATGTCATCAGCACCAATATAGTCGTGCGGTTGTTCATCGTCACTATTCCTGAAAATAAAACGGGGGCTTAATAGTAAACAGAGAATACTTTATTTAAGTGACAATAAGACGTTGTCAACATAAATAATACTCACTTAGTAGTGCGATATATCAGGAACCACTTCGCGTCTACTTACGTTAGCTAACAAATAAATAGTAATGGGTACTCATAAAACAATATTCAGGTTTGTGATAGCACCAGTTATGAAATTAATCTTTAGATAAGGTTAGATAAGTGAATTATTTAAATATTTTGCTAAAATCCTTTGTTATTTATTATGTACTTTTGGTGCACATTACTCCAGGAAAATAATGTTTCTCAGTGAAAGAGATAATTACATTTCCTTCTTCTGTAACTGCTTTGATGATTCTGTAACTGAAATGACTACCAATTATCGACACATCTAGTATTAAACTAGATGTGTCGATAGTTTCTAGTCATTTCATAAAAATGCTTACCTTCTGCAGCATTACGGCTAGAGAATAGACATACTTACAATGCGTTCCAAATGAGAATAGGATCGATTGCAAGTTGTTACGTCACGATTTACTGTCAAATCGAGGAAATAAATTTTGAAACTTTACCTATTTTACGAAAAATTTTATTTATTTAAGAACTGTGAACGAAAAAAGTTTAATCAGACTTCAGTTCTTCAATTTTACTCATCTCCAATTTCCTCAATTTTGACCAAATTTCTTAGATTTGACAGTAAATCGTGACGTCACAACAAAAAATCGATCCTATTCTCGCACAGTAAATAAACATATATTTTTTTTAACACTTATGTAAGTACCTGTACTAAACCTATTAATACTGTTGCTATAAATAAAAACGCTACACACACACACACACACAACACACGGCCCCTTTTATTGCATTTAAACTTGGCAAAATTAACACGGCCAAGCACTTATCTATCTCTTTCATTTAGTTTAATTGTGCGGAAAACGACAAAAATATCTATCTATTGTGTTTTACATTGTTTCGCAATCAGTTTGACAAACGAAAAAAAAAACATATTAATTTAATACCTATCAGAACTATAAAAATTCAAACTTTTAGTTTTAATCCAAGTTCTTGTAAATTCAAGATTCCCGCACGGAACAATTATATTTGTATGAAAAAAAAAACAGATAGGTGGTTCGAGGGTCTGAGCGTCTTGTGTATGTATGTGAGTTTGCTTGTTTGCTTGTCTGTGAACGCAACCACGATACACGAGTCATTCCTAATGCAGGGTATTGTTTTTTTAAGTATGTAGTGATATTATTAAGGTACATATAAAACTGAACTAAGTAAGTAACTAATTTTGGAAAAAAATAGGTTATTAAATTCATAAGAAAATTGGTTATTCAGTGGTCAAAAGATCCAGTGCGCATCGATCTGAACTTTACAAATTACTTAAAAAAAAAAAAAATCTCTTACCGAATATTAATCAAACTCAGAAAAAGCAATAAAACAAAACAATATCAATTTAATTTTTGGAGATTTGAATGCCAAAATTGGATTACATTCATTTTACAAGCTTTTATTTAGTTTCACCTGTCCCGATGTTTGTCTGTAATCAAATCTTAAATTTTTTTATCCACTTCCAGGTTACCGATTGAGCTAAAATTTTGCATACATGTGTAAATTAGATGACAATGTAAAATTATTATGATCATGGAGCTGATCAGATGATGGAACCGGAAGGTGGCTATAGGAAATTGGTAGTTAAACGACACAACCCCATCGAGTTTGGGCTCGTATGATTCGTCGTGACGAGTATTAATTATACAGCTATACCCAGCTATAAAAACTTGCTATGAAAAAATAATTTAATTGAAAACTGGTTTTATTGACATCAAAAGTTAACAAAACTGTACTTACCATAAGACATTAACACTTATATCTAAACACTTTCTCAGGCTTATTCGCCTTTTAAAGTGTATTAATTTAAGATTGTTTTTGAGCACTGATGACAACATAAAATTGACTAGAAATAACAAAACCAATGGCATTTATGAAAATTGTTTAGTTAACTTATAATTTTGCTAATTACTTGAAAAATTGGATTACAAAAAGAACGAAGAAGTCGTAGCTATTTGCTATAATTATAACGATAAAATCATTTTTGTTATAGCGAAAAGTGAAAAAACTAAAAAAAAAACTGAGAAAATTTTACTTTATCCCACTCTTTAGATACCGTCAATTAGACACAATAAAAAGATAATGTCAGCGCGAACGTCGGCGTTCGTTTGTGGAGATTCATAAATATGAATTAACGGCTGAGGCTCAATAACGAATCAGACTTATTACTTGTATCAATATTTTAGATTAAAAAATCTTCACTAAGAATCAGGCACTATTAAGATGTCAAGAAGTCAGTCAGCCAGAAAAATTATGCTAATTGGTGGACACCACACCTATGTTCCTCCAGTTGCCCCTTGCGTTCTAGGACCACGGGTTTTCCTTTCAGAAGTCAACCCATGACCCCCGAAGACCGGTACGACTGATATTACGCTTCGCGTTCCTCGTGAAGAATATTGCTGCATACTATATCACAACTAGGGAATCCAATTCCGCATCAAAATCGCGATTCCGCATACCTGCAGGATTTAAATCGGGATTTGTGGGATTGGTAGTTCTAATTTCTTTTTGTGCGAGTCGGACTTCACACCGAGGGTTTTTTATTTTACCTATCTATGTAAATACTTCGTTTCCCGGATCGAGTTTTGAAGATTTTCCCAATCCACTTATAACAAACTTAGATCCCGCAGACCAAAGCGGGCAAATGCGGGATGCCAATCCCGCATTTGTGATTTCGCAGAAAATGTGATTGAAATTAGTGGATTCAATCACACAACAAATCTAAGATGTACCGTTTGTCGTCGTATTCTTTTTTTTTTAAATAAAAATAGCTTATTATAGGCGTAACTCACACTATTTCTATTCCGTAAAACCATTGAATTTTGAAGCTACTTTTATTTTATCACAACATACTATATTTATTCAACAAATTGAAATTAAAATGTACTAAGTACGTGTAGAGCTGTCAAACGGTACTCCTTAGATTTGCCGGGCTTTAGTAATTGTTTGCAGAAAGATAATGTATATTCTAGTTCCCATTATTGCAGAATAAAAACTTTTAATAAAAACAAACGCATCCCTCGGGGTGCACAACCCTCGCGGCTGGTGTGTTGACACTGAGATTTTATTATTAGGGCTGTCACGCATTTTATTTTAATGTTTTCTGTTTTTTTTTGTTTATTGATTTATTCATGTGTTCAATTAAAACTATTGTTAATTCTTAAAAGGCCTTGAATGTTTTTTTATCGGTGTTTATTTCTTTCTAATTATTATTATAACTTTATCGTTTTTTAAACAATAAAACAATGCTTGCATCTGGAAAAAAACAATGTTTGTCACGCCCTATTTTGCAGTTCAGCACAATATTTGTGACTAATTAGGTATGTAGATATCTTAATACCCACATATTGTTATTTAATCTGATTAGCTAGGGCTTAGTGAGCCATTGGTTATCTATTGCAATAAATAAATTTACTAATTTGTTAGATACTACGACGATCGGTCCGGTAGATACTATATTGATCGGTCTACGCTGTCCTCTTATACGTATTAAGTAAAAAAGAAATATGGAAATATTGTAAAACAAACCATTTCGAGTAACTGTGGATTTTCTGGTCATTCTGTTCCCTAAAAACTGATCGATTAGAACCGAGAACTAAGCTTCTGACTAGGGAATGCAATCTCGATCTCGCGAGATCTCGAGATTGATCTCGGACGAAAAAAGGGCGAGATCTCGCGAGATTAAAGTGATTGCACTCGAGCATAAAAACGTCTTATTCGAAGCGCGAATTGACACGGACGTTAAAAAATTATAAACAGATACGTCAAACAATATTTGATGCAAAAAATGTATTGAATAAATTCGTGAAAATAAATGTTTATCTTATAATACTTTTTTTTTTGGTGGATAAAAATCATCCAAATGATATCTCCTGCCATTGGGCGGAGCGGGAGATAGTGTCAGATTATTACTGCCTTCGTGCCTTTCATATCGGGGCTGAGCTACATTTCGGAACTAACCCTGGCCCCAGTAGGCTTCGACTCAGTGCGCGCTATCGACGACTTGGGCTCGGTTCGGACAGTTACCGGACGGTTCGACAGCAAACTACCCATTGGTCGCCGTCCGCAAGCCCGCGCCTATGGTTATCTTATAATACTTATAATTTTTATAACTTTTTTCCTAATTTATTCAAATATTTTGAATCTTTGCAAAAAAACACAAAACTGCCAATCTCGCGAGATCTCGAAATCAGCGAGATTTCGCGGTATTGATATTCATAATCTCGTGAGATCTCGCTCGAGCCCCAATCTCGCGAGATTTGCATTCCCTACTTCTGACGTTTTATAAGTGCTCATGTAAACCTTTTTCTGAAAAGAAAACTCGTGGTTTTAGAAACTGTCTTATAGAACTGCCTAAATACTGAAGGACCAGACTTTTACCGACTAAAACCACATACAGAGATGTGGTTTTAGTCAGCAAAAGACTGGAGAAGTTATTGATTTCCCAACTCAAAAAAAAGGCTTATGCAAAACTAAAAAAAAAAATTAATGAAATTGACTATGACAAAGATTAGATTAGACTTAACTTTCTTGCAACAATTTTTATACCTAAGTAAGTAATTATTTATGATAAGTGTAGGCCTTAAGATAAGTATGATTTTAATTAATTAGAGAGGACACCTGGCTATTGGCAATGATGCCAGGACGAGTAAGTCAGTGATCGAGCGGCGAAAATCGAAGGATGGAAGAAGTAACGGCCATATTGGATGCGAGATGTGCAGAAGACTTTGCTGTCCACACGGGTATAATTTTGGGGCTGCAGAGAATTTCTGAAAAAGAAATCCGCTGTCCCAGCACACAAGGGTAACTGATGGACACAGGTGTGGTTTTAGTTGGTAAAAGTCTGCCCTCCAGCTTCATCCTAGAGTGGGAGAAGTCATTGGAAGATTTTCCACATCAAAAATAAAAACGGGTAGAACTTGGATGAGGTTGGTTCAAGAACGTGGTGATTGGCACAAGAATATAAAAGCCGGTGACACGATACGGGCAACGTTAGTTTGTAGATAAATAAAAAAGATCTTATATTATTTTCGATATCATGTTTAATGTTTTGCACTAAATTCATGGTCTAAAATAAGAAATAAAATGTTTCGAGACTTGATTTATGTATCCATTTATCGTTCTTACATGTAAATTTTTTTAGTAAAAAATACACGATCTGTTTATCTTTATCCGTCTGCTTATGTGTATGTGTTTTTTGTTAGGCGCTAACGCTAAGTGAGTAGACAACAGGTAGGTATGAGTATTACACAACACTATTGCACGAATATACACATGCCAAAGGTTTTTTGTGCATGTGGTGTTAACCTGTAATTAATTGTTACACTTGTAAATGTTACTCTAGTCATTAAATCAGAAATGTGTGTAGTGTAAACAGTTGTTGGTTAACCTGAATAAATAAATAAATAAAAATAAAATATATGAAAAAAAAAATACATGATAAGTATTCTATGATCTATTATATCAATTGTCTTCATCGTGTCCATAAAAAATGCTCCCTGAATTTTTATTCATAAATCCTAACTATTAAATTTAATTATTTGGGAACGTGTAACTTTAAGATGATACTGAAAAATAAAAAGATATTTCAGTTACTTATTTTAAATATAAGAGAATATCTTCATGTTATTTTTCAAACCTGTTGGACCTGTTGATGTTCTATAAAGTTGTTTGTCGGCAGTGTCAACCCTGAGCAATTGTCGTTTAAAGGGATCGTCCCGGAGGTATCCCTGTGCGAAATTCGTTTGTTTTTTCCGTGTACCCTCTGCCACAGTGTGGAGCATCTAATCCTAGTTGATCGAATTAATAAAGTTTGTCGTTAATCATTATCGTAAGCTTAGAATACGATATTAGACATTGATTACAGCAGGGTGAATGGATAAGTCGACTTTATTACGCTAAAAGACTTAGTTCCAGACAAAGGAGTGTATTATTTTTTTATTTGTTAAGTTTTATTGGATTTTAGGGGGAGGAAAAATCTTTAATCCGTTTTGCGCTTGCTACGGGTTTATAGCAAAAGAAAAAAGAGAATGCATATGAATGAATTTTAGTCTTCGATTTTGACCTTTAGTCTTTTACAGAAACTTAATTAAACTTAAATAGCATAGTCAGCTTATAATTTTCTCTCTGCTAGGCCTCAGACCTCCTCTCTAGGAGTCGAAATGAGCCGCAATCCGCCATGTGTATTACGGATTACTGAATGCCACATATCATCGATTTGTCAGCGACCTACAACTCTAAGTCGGGGCTGTTACCACTGGGCTACCATTGCGATGACTGCTGCAATAAGTGTTAAAAATAAGCTATTTTTCGGAAAACGATAATTTTTTTAAGCGTCTAAAAATGTTTCTACTTCGGCCGAAACTGCTACAGTCACTGAAGATTCGGTAGAACATTTTGTATCGATCGAAAATTAATTACCTATCTAATAGTCCTTAGATAAGGATAAGCATTGCCATACAACGTGGCAATGCCGCCAGTCTTTTGCGTACATTACCAGTCGACAATGATGCGGAGAAATTTTTCGACGCCATACCTTAGATTATTTTTAGTTAGTTCCTTAGGGCTTTTATTTTTATTTAGTGCATATGATGATGTTACGTGTATTTTTTTCATTTGTAATGTGCTAGTTTATTAAATAAATAGTCGTTGAAGAACATATATTGAGATATATGAAATAGCTGCTTCAGTTATAAATAGTCCTTAAATATTAAATATTTACACATTTTCCCACGCAAAGTATCCTTTGGGAGATATGTAACCAGTCTCTAAGTGAGCTTCAATTCTGCTCGGATTCCTCCCCAGAGACAACAGTACGGAGGGGCTGTAATAGTGTTGTGGCTGATTCAATAACATGGGCTCCTTCCGAGCTGTATCACAACAACGCACCCCTAGCGGAAATACGATAACATTACTTGATTAGCGCTGTTTTTAAGTGCGAAGGAAATTAATTAGTCAATCACATTAAAAGGAAGCACGTGGAAACACTTTAGTAGGCCTCCCATAAGGTAGACTGATGATGATGATGATGGTGAGGGTCGCGGCAATCCCAAGACGTTTTTTTTTTTTTTTTTTTTTTCTGTCGACGGGGAAAATCATCATTGACGAAACCCGCTCTTGGGTGGAGCGGGAGACAGTGTCAGAGTCTTACTGACTAAAAACCCCGCGCCGTTCCTTCTAGCCTTCATACCGGGGCTCTAGTTTCCTTTCGGATAACCCCGACCCCGGTAGGCTTCGACCCCGATGGGCCCCTCCTGTTGCTGACAACTCCTTGAGGCGCGCGGGAACAGTGCGCGCCGTCGACGCCTTGGCCCGGTCCGGACAGTTACCGGACGATCGGACAGCGAGCTACCCATGGCTCGCCGTCCGCGAGCCCGCGTCTACGGTGGCTGGAAATCGGGATCGGAATCCCGGCGGCGGCGGTGGGGGCGCCGTTGTCTGATGCGGTCTGCCTCCTCCTTTGCTAGCATTACTGCTTCGCAGAAGGAGGCGACCGCCTGCCACTCCTCCTCGCTCCGGACCATGGCCTGAACCAAGGCCCGGCGCGAGAGGTCTCCGCCGCCGATCACCCCCACGAGGACACGGCGTTGCTCCGCCCAAGCAGGGCACACCTCAACTGTGTGCTCCACCGTGTCCTCCGGGCGTTCCGCACAGTGGCGGCACCCGGGCGTCTCTTCCGCTCGAATCCGATGCAGGAACCTCCCGAACTTGCCATGTCCGGTGAGGACCTGCGTCATGCGGAAGGTAAGGACGCCGTGAGGTCTTTCCAGCCACGCCTCAAAGAGGGGACTTACCGCCATAATTGTGGCGTGCCCAGCACTGGGTTGCGATAGTCGCTGACGCCATTTCACCGTGAGATCCCGCCGGAGCTCTGTCCGCCATACCTCGACCTGTCGCGGTAGTGGACTTTCACCCCGGCGTTGCATCTCCACGCGCTTATCGTGCATGTGTGCAAGGACTGTTGCCTCCAGATCCGCAATCCCAAGACGTCGACGGCGCGCACTGTTCCCGCGCACCTCAAGGAGTTGTCAGCAACAGGAGGGGCCAAGCTGGGTCGAAGCCTACTGGGGCCAGGGTTATCCGAAAGGAAACTCGAGCCCCGGTATGAAGAGGCTAGAAGGAACGGTGTGGGTTTTTAGTCAGTAAGAGTCTGAAAATATCTCCCACTCCACCCAAGAGCGGGGGTTGTCATAAGATGATTTTTGCCCACCGTAAAAAAAAGGGTCGCGGCCATCCGATTGATGCGAGAGGCACGGGACCGGTGGTTATGGCGACACTTGGGGGAGGACTGTGTCCAACAGTGGACGTCTTTTGGCTGAAAAAAAAAATACACATGGTCATAAACTTTTGCCTTTATAATATTACTTATAGTGAAGTGTGATATATCGGTTTATTATGTTATATTCGTATTATATAGTATTAGTATGTAATGTAGATGATAAAATGGTATGTTTGGGGATTGTAAGCTCTATGCATGTTGTGCACAATAAAGGCCACAAAGACTGCCGATTTCGCTGAGTAGCTACCTGTTACGAAACAAGGGAACATACATTAAGGTTCTAACTATGTAACTTTTCAGTTGTTTAAACCTGGAATATCCAAAATGAAGTATTTAACGGCAGGTAAACGCTAGTCCTTCACCTAATTTCAAACAAACAAACCAATAGAGAGAAAGAATCATTTAAAAATAACGTTCCCATAACTTAAGATGAAATATTTCGCACAGAAGTGATGTGTTTAAGTGGATAATAACCGGGTTTGTGATCCCGGGCGGGGCCGCCCCGCCCACTACATGGGATGCCTTTTATTTATAACAATAAGTGGACACAAATCAATGGTTTTCAAAGACAAATACAAAAATATAAATGAAGACTATGCTACGCCAAGCGGAGTAAAATAACCTTTAGCAGCTTTGCAAAAAAAGAATGTGATTTAGATAGAAAGCTACATGCCTCGAAAGCTTTTGAAGTGGTGACCGCATACAGGAAGATGTAGTGTAGGAAGGAAGGATAAGTTGGATCGATGAACTGGTGTGATGCAAGACGCACAGGACCGGTTGTTGTGGCGAACTGGCGACACTTGGTCCTCCAAGTGATCCTACTGAGGGACATAGGACTCCTGACTATGTCCATCAGTGCACGTCTTTCGTCTGATATGATGTTGATGATGATAATACCCCAGTTTATAAGACATTGTATCATATCCATAGCAATTACTTAGTGTTGATCTGTTCTTGTCTAATTTTTGTTTAGAAATATTTATATTCCTAAGCAAATACGAACGTATACTGGAAGGATAAAATATATCGGGCGGCACAGGAACGCAACGAGAAACTGGACACTGGTGGGTTTGATGTGATGGTGAGTAAAATTCTGACACGCTACCTACCTTCTCTACCTAGAGCAGAACATATCTACTATCCTAATTCAGACCGACTTGTGTCCTACTGTCATCCTTGTCTATTCAGTATTCAAGGCGTAATTGATTAGCAAACATTTAAAGGGCCAGATATGCACGTTATGATATAGCTACAAAGGATATTTTGTACCATATTCATAGTAACTACACTAACTATGTTCGTCAGTTTTTTTTTTAAACTAATTGGAATTAAATAAATATTTGTCCTAACTTATTTTATATCCTCAAAACAGCGCAAACCACTCCGAAAGTCATAAATTCACAATTCTATTAACTCTCCGGACCTACCTCTAAGTTGTTACGAAAACTATCAACAGGTCAATCACAATACGTTTCGCAAAACTATCGAATGAGTTGCTAGTCGCACTCGGTCTCGTCGGTCAGGGGTCGTGGCCTTATTAAATTTCTTTAGGAGATAAGATCGGGCGTCACTCCCGAGTGCCCGACAGATGCGTACATTCGGCGCCACGAAAATGTTACTCGATTGAACAGTATCTACGTTGTATCAGACAATTGTCCGACGACCGCGGCCCACCATATCGGTCCCATCAACACAACGGACAACAACAATGCTATTGACGAAATCCTATAAACACAAAAAAGACGACATAAGTTCGTCGAGAGCGTATCGACTACAGTCCAAATTAAAATTACATCTAATAGTATTTATTATAAGCGTGAATTATTAATTTGGGAGCCATTGTCCCGGCAAGCTTTGTGAATAGATACCAATGCGAGAGTGATTGTATCAAATTGCTATGTAGAACTAATGAGCCGTTATATTCGGCTTAAATGTTCAGTTTCATATTTTGTTAGCACCTATCTACCCGTAATTGAATACATTGTTTGGTGAAACAAAAAAACATTCGGTGTTTATTAGATTGTCCGAAGAAATTACAAACTCATTCTCGGTAAAATTATATCTATCTGAGTCATCCCTATAGGTACGCCAGAAAGTGTTCAACGTTCTTTGATAAATAAAGCACAAAATTAAATATTTCCAAAGCACTTCATTAACCGTGACAATAAACTATCAATCATCCAAAAGCTCGCAAAACAATAATCACATTATCATTCTCCCATAATAACAAATGTTGGACCCAAATGCATAAAGAACCGCTTTGAAAGTTTTTCGAGATACATTTTGAGAAATATCGTCGCAAGGCTGGGCCCGACGAAACCGAACAATGTAAACTTATGAGTGAACGTATTATTTATTGAAAAAAAAGAAAAAATGAAACGGTTTGACATATTGTTAAAGGTCCTTATAAAATTATTTGCTATCACGCCATCCGGGGCTTGTTACGAAGAAGCAATCTTTAAAATGAAACAAGAGTACGACTCGAGGTACATTTACGAGAGGCATGTCGGACAATAAAACAATGCCGGACTAACCGAAACATCGGCTGGATTAATGGCTGGCGTGGATTTTGTCTAAGGATAAGTAATTGCTGTCTTCTCATTTTAATAATCATATGGAGGGACCCACTTCAAGAGCGCTATTAATAATGTTTAGAATGAATATTTCGAATTCCCAAATGTCATCCAGCTTATTAACCGGCTTCGTTTTTTGTTTAAGTTTTATTTGTTTTGGATTGGACTGAACGTTTTGGTTTTGGCGCGGTCATTCCGACCTTTCGTTTTTTGTCTCGCATCATGCAATCGCGGCAGATGAAATATTGTTTAGAGTTAATTACTTATCCACTGATAAAGTCTTTTTCTACAGAACTGCTCTATTTTTTGTGGGTTTTTGTTAATTTGTTGTTTGTACATTCTGATTGGTTTAGTCATGGTTTACAATGTCTCTATTTTAGCAGAATTATCTGCATGTATTAGGACATTACTTTTTTTTTAGTTTGGCAAGGAAGTTTCTCTTTTAAATAAATTTTTGCTGACTCCACATTGGTGGGAATTTAATTTCAAACTTAAAGATCAAGTCATGAGATCATAGGCAGGTAAACAATTACCTCTGAACCAAATAATTAAAATTAGACACGCTGATTGAAACTATAATTTAAGCTTAAACACGAACGATTTATCACCGGCATCATACGTCAAAAATCATCTGCAAAAAGATGCCACTAAATGAATAAATTTAGATTCCAATGCGCGTGATCGATAGACTCTTAGATCGGATCTATAGATCATATCGACTTCGAAAATGGAATGCGTGAGTAAGACAAAATATAATTAATGATCGTCCTTCTAAATTCGAATCGGTCTGGTGCAGACATGATGGCGTCGTCGCAATAAACAAAAGGCAAAAAGTTTTGTTTCATTTTTTCACAATATATTTTTTATTTGTGCATATAAAACGTTAGTAGATGTGCACGATTAATCACTCGTCGGCGTATTGTTGCATCTGTCGTGTCGGCCGGAGAACTGGAGTGCGGCTATTGTTGCTGACGGACCTTTATACGATTTTATAATACCAAAAAACATCTATTGCGCCACCTGTGGCCGGCCATAACGGTTCAATTTCTTTGTATCGAACTAAATGTGAAATAGATTAACTTATTCAGTATTTAATATACTCAAAGCTCTGTCGATATAGTGCTTAATGACATCAACAACATATTTTATGAACCGACACATTGTAGATACATACTGGCTATTGTATTCGGTTACTATGAATGCTATAAGTTAATTATTGTATCCGTCAATTAATTACAGAGGGTACTTGCATCAATGATGTATGAGATCCAATCTTTGGATACAAGTTAATACGTTTCATTCGTGTGTGATTCTATCTTGTGATTCGTGTGTGATTCTATCTTGGCTGTGGTCGATAATGTCTATGATGTAGGTTATTTAATTCGATATCGCCAAGTTTTCAAGGTAGATAAAAATGCTTTTTATCTTTTTACTTTTATTAATTTTAAAGCTGCAATTTTATGATGCGAATTTGAGAACTCTTGTAGAATCTGTAGACTCATTGATTATTTTCTGTTACGATCCACGGATTTTGTTAACTGGTCTATAGAGAGGAGATGGAGGAGCCTTGAGCCCGAGCAGTGGGAACATTACGAGGCTGATTATGCTCATGTTATGCTTATTTTTTAAATGGCCGTCATCTTAGATGGCTCTTTCTGCCTAAATATTTCGTCTGTCACAGTCCATTCATCATTTACAAGCACATCATATAATAATCAGCGTAATCCACCACGCGGGCCCAGTGCGGATTAGTGGATGTCACATGTTTTGGTGTCATGGTTCTAGGACATACCGGTTTCCTCATGATGTTTTCCTTCATCGTTCTGAGAGCAGTGGTGACGAAATAAGTTAGGTATACAAAGTAATGCGCCATAATGACTAGGTTTGAGCCCGCGACTTACAACTCATTATCACTGGAATACCACGGTGTTCGATGAATATTAAAATCTTCAGAATTTTTGCAACCAAGTCCACTTCAAGCCTCATCCTCGTTCATAGCAGGTCCTGCAGGGAGTAGTAACCTGAGCGCTTACCTGCAAGCACAATCAATCGCGGGGCAGACGGTTATGACAGATAACGTGTCCTGTCGTGGGGCAATCCGTCACGGTCGGCGCGGGCGCAGCGCGGGCGCCGAGCTTTGTTCGACGTGGGAAAACTGTAATATTCAAGTACCCCGGCTAGTTTGTTGCTTGTTTTTGCTGTATATGCAAACTGAGTGTGATGTGTAATTTATCTTAGGTCGTTAGGTTTTCATGACGATACTTACAGATTTTAAAATAAAGATTTTAAAGTTCTATAGCTGTACGATTTGAATAAAGAACCATTTTGTTAAGTTTTTTTTTTTATGAATTTGTCGTTAAAAAAACAAACCTCTCTTGATGGTAAGCAGTGATGTAATCGTTGATAGTAAATCGCTCTAGTTAATAAGAGCCTATTCACCCAAAAAAAGCCATAGACGTTTTGATAGCTTGACGACATACATGATGTTCCGTTTCGATTTCCTTAAATTAACCTTCTAATTAAAAACACAAAATACCAAAAAACCTCCAACAATTGACTCGGTGAGCAATAGGTAGCTCGCCGTCCAGTAAATTCCGAGCCCGAGTCGTCAATAGCGCGTAGTGTGCCACGTTCAGCTCAAACCGACATCAGCTAAACTCCAGGAGCCTAGCAAGGCCGATTCCCGCAAGGACCACTAGGAATTTCTGAAAGAGAAACCCTGGTCGTAGACCGTAAGGAGTAAATGACGGACACTGTAGGTGTAGTCAGTAAAAATCTGACATGCTCTATCACTTCGTCTCGACAAATTCCAGATAGAATAGTCTCCGAACAGAATAGTTAGACTAACCCTGGATATCATGCTGTAGCGGTTGAAATCACTACATCAACGAGGGAGACCAGGGGCACAAACAATGACCTGTTAAAATGTCAAGCAAGCAAAGGAGGAATAGGGATCGAGCAATACATCCTACATAGCTCCATCACTTTAACAGTTAAGTTTAGATCGTAAACTGGATCGCATGAAGAGCTCGTAGTAGGGCCTCAGTACCTCTATTGCAACTGCTTCTGCTACATACCTTTGATCTGACTCTTTGAATCTACCAGGACTATGTACCAAGCCCTACAATTTGTAGAATAATAATCATAATTTTATTATTCAATTAGTGACCTACCCCGCATGGGTGCAAATACAATAATTAGGTATAGCCTAAAACTGCCAAGCCCGTTCCGTCATCAGACCACCAGGTAACCAGGCGTACGGCGAGGTCCCTTATATACGCACAAAACGTTTTGGGAACACATTTATTTGGCGTACAGGAATTCTCTACCGGAGTCTGTGTTTCCTGTTAGCTGCAACCGGGGGTCTTTAAGTCAAGGGTGAATAAGTTGCTTCTAGGTAAGCGAACTCTATCGCCGACATCATCGTTTCCAACAGGTGAGATAGTGGTCAAACCCGAGCCTGCCAACAATAAAAAAATATATACACAAACCTTCCTCGTTTATTGTTCTTTCATTAAAAAAATCGCAGAATCGCCAAGACATTGTGAAAGCGACTTTGTTTTATATCATGAAGAGATGTTTATGTTGATAGAGCCTTCTTTATATTCACACTCGTTTATAATACAAGGCAATTCTAGGTATCGTCAACTCTACTCTTTTTTTTTTACTTGAGGATTATTATAGGCTGGTATTCCAGCTCAGTTATGGCCATAACATCAGTAGTTTATTTGCTTTATCCCTTCAATATCCAAGCTATAGATACATATTCATCATAATTAGTTCAAGACATTTAGCTATCCTTTGGCCATCATCTTTTGAGTTATGATACTGTTCTAAGAACACACCTCATTTTTCTATTCCATACCACCAAACAGTTTTGAGGGTTAACAGGTGAAAAAAAAGAAACAAACGAATGTGCGACCAGCTTTTTTTTTCACCTGACAACACCCAACGTTAGTTTTTATGTACACCATTTTGAAAATTAAATTATAGGTTATAATTTTAATATGATAGGTGTGTAATATATTTCTTGAAGGAATGTTTTGTTGAGATTTTTATCTTATAATAGTATTTATTTTATTCGGATCTAAAGCGCTTTTATATTACATCTTCTCTTTTTTATTTGTATAAATTACGTTAAATAGTTAATGAGTACGTTATATTTTTTTTTATTCTGGATTCATGATTGGGACCTACCAGCTGGATCCAAACTTCTTAAAATAATGTTCTCATAAATATTAATTGTGTGCATTTATCTTTAGAAATTGAAATCTAATTATAACTCCATCATTAGTATCTAACAGTGGTAAGTAGGTAGGGTATGTTTTTTCCATAATTAATTATCTTTTAGTTTGTACTAGAAGAGTTTGCATCTTAAATTTAAGTTTTCTTTTATAAGTTACACTCTTTTAATTAAAACAAAACAAAACATACATGGACTGATTGGCTTATGTGTTTGACCTAAGTACTTAGATACATATATCACTTCTGATCGTAAGCGAAGATGTTGTTGACTTTGGAGCATGCTTGCCTTGAAATAACTCATAACTGAAAGAAATACAATTAAGAAAAATGTTTGTATTCATTATTTTCAGAAGCCCTGCGATGCTTACAACTTCCAGCTAAGAAACTGCAAACACATCTCTGAAAATACGTCTTTTTAACCCAGCGGCATAAAACAAAAGCTTATCGCATCACGTATCAGCTTATAGACAAGCCATAAAGATGGCATCTACAAAGAAATCGGCACAGATTACTGTTAAACGACCATCGCAATTGGACGATACATTTTTAACGACTGTGTTTTTTGGCGTGCACAAAAAACGCGGCAGCGACCAACGACAAAAGACGATCGTCACAAAGATCCTCTTTGTAGATAAAGGGACCATAAATAACACCATAGTTTTATATTGTTTTTATGGATCCAGGACAATTCCAATAAGCTGCCATCATTTGTCAATATATGTGTATTATAATAATTATTTTCTTTCCATTTTTTTATCGAATAATAAATTAAGGCTGTATAGATTTTACCTGTGCTCAGCATAGGTGCTAGCGCATAATAAGTCACTGTATATTTGGTTATTATATTATAAAAGGGCTATTTATTTAGACTTCACCTGCCCTGTAAACACATTCACATTTATAATTTCAAATTCCGGCAACTGAATTTGGTTTAGGTTTGTATTACAAAAGCTAAATTCAATAACCAACACAGAATTAACATAACACGACTATCGTAATCCACCCTAAATCCAAACATCAGTAACGCCAGAAAAAGTGTTGCCACAAACAAAATTGTGGTAGTTGGCAATGTTGCCATATAATGAGGGATCGCTCCCCGGAAAGTTTATTAAATCTTCCTTAGAATTCATTACAGGCCTGTTTCTAAATTAAGTTTCGCACCCCACGCTTCACTTAACATTTTATGAGTTGTTTTCTCTTAGTAGGTAACACTGATTTAATTTTAAACGTATAATGTGATTTATAGTTGTTTATTAGTAGTTTGGGCTATATGTTTTATGCCAAAGAGTTCCAGGGTGCAGCGTATGCGACAATTTTAGCATGCTGCAAATTATGTTTAGTGGTTTAACCCTTCAGATACTGTCAATTAGAGACACAATAGTAAGACAATAGATGCGCGGCCACCGGTGGTCGCTTGGGGATTCATGAATTAACCCTTCAGATACCGTCAATTAGAAACACAATAGTAAGACAATAGATGCGCGGCCACCGGTGGTCGCTTGGGGATTCATGAATTAAGATGGTGCATCACGACTCACATTTTCACTGTTTTTCATACAACCGCTCGTAACTGATTATGACGTTATTACACACTTTTCATTAGATATTTTGGAAACACATTATCTTGTGGATATTATCTAGGTTTCTAAAGAAACCAATTTCTAAATTTGTGTAAAACTAATGCAGTAAAAACCTCTGAAAATGTCCTATTTTGTATGAGCTTTGACACTTCATAATTTGCCTAAAAATTAAAAAAGTCAAAAAAGTAATCCTCTAGAGACCTTGCAAATTTTATTAAGATTCTAAATGATGGCAACTTTTTCCAAAAACTTTGAAGGGTTTAAAAAAAACAGCTATTTCCTGGAGCAAGTTTTGTGAAATTTTCGAGTAAATCTCGGAATTACCGAATACTAACAGAGTTTCCAGGCGTTATCTCTTTTTTTTTACGTTGCGTTTTCGTCAAACATCGCGTTGGATTGCATTAAATGAAGTAACAAGCTTTTAAACCATTTTCGATGTTTACGATAAGCGAGTGGAGAAGGACCCTCTTAATTTACGAAACTGAAATAATTGTTTAATTCATTGAAAAGTCAACAAAATTATTTAATTGATAATAAATATTGAATTATATTACGTTGGATTCATATATTTTATAATAGTGTATTTAGTAGTGTTCCATAAAAGTTAGAAGGTAACTATAAAAACATAGTCACGTTGGTTTACTTAGGAGGTTTACTAAAACATTTAAATTTAAAGCGAACAACAGTGATTTTCTCGAAAAATATTAATTAGTCGGTATTGGCACTACACTGTTGCTCTTCTTATCTTCTTTATCTTTAGTCTTATTCTGTAACCATCATATATTAAAACTCATCAGTTTCTATCAAACTGTAGATAAATATATACTCCTACACCATAATACACTATAGAGAAGTTTCAAGCATATCAGAATAGAATAGAATAGTTTATTTCTCAGTATCAGTATTAAGATAATCATGTACTCATACATGATAATCTTAATATTAGTCGAAAACACATACTAAAGGTAGTTAATATTTCTACATTGCCAAAGGTGCCAGTGTAGAAATATTAAACACTTATTTGAAATTAAAAAAAGAGGTTTTCTAAACGTGTAACTATAGGACCCTCGTTGTTTTTAGCATACGTTTCATGATAAGAATTGAATCCAGAAGATTAATCAGTTCAGCCTCTGAAATCCAGGTAGTAATATATTTTTTACTAAAGTCCTGTATTTTCAGGGTAGTAATTAATTGATCTTAATACTTAAGAATGAACATGAACATACACAACAGATATTTTCTAAAGTGTCTAATTTATTTATTTTTTAATGGGATATATTTTAAACCCACCCCATACCTTCATATTATATGTATTACAAAATTCCTGTATTTTCAGGGTAGTAATTAATTGATCTTAATACCTAAGAATGAAGATATATAACATATATTTTCTAAAGTGGCTAATTTATTTATTTTTAATGGGATATATTTTAAACCCACCCTAGCATACCTACATAAAACAACATTTTTCAGTAGCCAATCAGTTTTCCAGTCATGAAAAATCACTGTAACTTACCTAAGCAAACCCAAGTAAAGTCACCACTGAAACTGAAAACACAGGAAGGCTGTAGGGGAAACTGAAAGTGCGTGATACAAGACGTTTGCCGACGGCGCGGCGGCGGGGCGGAGGCGGGAGCGTCGCTCGGCGGGTTGCTAGGCGACGCGCCGCGGGAGGGCGTGGCAATCGATACCACCCTCACCTCACCCGGTCACCTCCAGGCCTTACGTGAGAGCACTGATAACCCTTATCGAGGCAACAGATGAGATGGACACGACTAAGTTGAGATATTGTAGGAAGCGCCGTTTATACCGCGTCTTTACATCGAAGGAGTGGAACAATTTGTCTGCAGCGGTTTTCCCGTCTATTTGTAATTTAGGTGTCTTCAAGGCTACAGTGAATAGGCTCTTAATAAACTAGAGCGATTTACCGTCAACGATTGCATCATTGCTTACAATCAGTTGGGAACGCCGTCAAGCACTAGCTTATATAAAAAAAAGCACTTCCGTTATTTTTCATAAATACCAAAATAAATGATTCACTTACTAGTAAATTCAATTTCAGCTTATGTGTATTTTTGTATGATTTCTATAATATCTTAAAAAATCATGGTTTTTGGCAATTGTCTTGACAAGAATGATTTAATTTTGTTATTAATTGTCAATAGACTATTTCAGGGTTTACTGGACTCCCATCTTAAAATATATAAGGCGAATGTTTGCAGTCATTACAAATTTGTATTATGTAGTTCTTTTACAGGTTTTTTTTTATGATGGGATAATCATCCAATAACAACCCCTGCTCTTGGGCGTAGCGGGAGATAGTGTCAGACTTTTACTGACTAAAAATCCGTCCCGTTCCTTCTAGCCTTCATACCGGGGCTGAGTTCTTTTACAGGTTCACTGTTTTTGTTAATTATTCTAGATCGTTTACATCTTTACTCAATCTTGTTATTTCAGAAGTGAACTATTTCACGACTTTAGTAACTTGCCAATCAAGCAATTTAATGCACCAACAATTCAGTAACTTATTATAACTTGGTTCAATGACCTGTTTTAAATAGTTTTTTGCAATACCAATCAGGGTAATTCTTGATTGATAGGTTCTAGCAAAAACATTGGCTTTTTGAAACGATTTCTTTACTACTTATGTAATACCTAGTTATACATAATATTGTTGCTGTTTGGTAACTTTCCCAGTATTTAGTGTAACAGTTGATCATTACAGCTTTTGGTAATTTATTGAATTTGGTATAGAATCTACTGTTAGAGTCTGTGTAAAAAGTCAACCAACTTGGTAATTATTAGGACTTAATGAAATCTGATGTAATCATGAAAACTGGTTCAATAATCAAGGTTGATTAAGAGATATCGATAATTATTTACTAACAGTAACCTTATAAAAAGTATCGAATGTAACTATTTTTTAAATGGTTAAATATTATACAAAATTTCCATGTCGGTTGACTTTTTAGACAGACTTATACATAGAAACAGTTTTTAACTGACTTCAAAAAGGAGAAGGTTACGTGTTCGGCTGTATGTATTTATTTTATGTATGTTTATCGATTTCTTGTTCGATCGTGGCCGATTTTGAAAATTTTTGCTTTGATTGAAAAATAGATATAGTCCCATAGAAATATGGTTATGATCTGATAATGAACTACGAAGAAAAGGAACGGAATTCTTTATAGGATCATAACTGAACTGTCCTAAAAATTGCATTGTACTTGCGTTGATGACAAAATGAAAGAAGAGGGGGGAGTATCTGATGATGAAGTCTGAAGGTAGGCACTGGAACTCTGTAATAAATCGCCCTTACCCGTGACTTGGCTAATTGAAATTGTCATGCAATGAAGATACTCTGGCTATAGGGTAATAATGATTCATTTCTATGGGTATCTTAATATAGAACTTGCACACTAATTAAGTTTAGTTGAAA
Organism: Mythimna lalbum; assembly: GCA_949319445.1. Classification (NCBI taxonomy): domain Eukaryota; kingdom Metazoa; phylum Arthropoda; class Insecta; order Lepidoptera; family Noctuidae; genus Mythimna; species Mythimna lalbum. Next base: position 12,382,549 of record OX439346.1, on the reverse strand, counting down.
GGTACTGAACTAAAAACTGCAAAATTACTTTAATTTCGGAAGTCGGTGTTACATAACGAAGAGACAAAACTATAGATAATAAATTTCTCGCCGACTAATCGACACCTTGCGTGACCAGAGGGCTGGCTCGTTCTTCGCTCAAAGAATTAGCATTGCCATCTAACGTGGTAATGCTACCAGTCTTCTGGGCACATTCCCGGATAACAGCGATGTGGAGGAATACTTCGACGCCTGAGTGTACTTTGTTTTTTTTTTTTGTATTTTATTTATGTACGTTATGTATTTATTTAGGCTTTAGTATAAGTAAGTAGTTTAAGTTTTTTATGTATATATGTAAATTTTATCTAATAGAAACTTCATTATAATTATATAGCCAGATACATCAGCAGTGTCCTGCAAATCAAACACGCACCGATTCCGTATAATAAGAGGCCTGATTTTACAAATTCGTCAAGTCTTTTAATGTTGCTGTCAAAAAGAAATTGAGTTTCCCTTCTCAGTGATGTGGGGGAGTGCGTCGGACAGGCTCCGACAACACTGTACCTACTATTAGTACACAAAGGTCGGCTGTCGGGTACATCCCTACGAGGTACGTACTCCGGGGTAGGGGCGCGAATTATGACCTGTCAACAGCAGATCAGCGCACTGTGTGACTATACCTGATGCTAATTTGGATGTACGCAGTGTTTCATCAGTAGACGTTTCATTATCATCGATGACATTAATGAGCGGCTTTCTGTGGACAGTTTGGAAGACAAAAATGTAAAGCTGATGGTTCAATGTTTTAACACTTAATATTTTTTTATCAAATCTATTTTGCATTAAAAAAAAAATGACAACACAAAACGTTTTGAGAGGAGTGGAATTCCTTGCCGGAGTCTGTGTTTCCTGATAGCTACAACCCGGGAATCTTTAAGTCAAGAGTGAATAGATTACTTTTAGGTAAGCACCATATAGGTATGTAACACATATGATTTAAAAGAGTGTCCATGGAGTTTCTTGCACGTTCTTCTCCATAGAGATCTACTCTTTGGAACGTGCAATTTAGCTTCACTTGTTTGTTTGACTGACCGACATTTTGACAATTCAAAAGTGCCTGTAATTGGTCTATTTGAAATAAACGTTTTTGATTTGATTTGATTTGATTTGCACGATGCATCGTCGACGGCATTGTCGATTACCATCAGGTGAGATAGCGGTCAAGCGTGAACCTATCAACAATAAAAATAAAAACAAACGAAAATCAAAAGATGGTCGTTACCTTTTCTCAAAGGTTGTGTAAACACAACTATCCCTGTTGTCGTGGCAACTAATTAATACAAATGGTGGAGATCGCTCCACGACATCCACGAGATGAATCCTGACGGCCTCCTCCAAATATATGGTCCATAAAACTACGATTACGTTTTATAAACACTACATTTATAACTACTTCATGATTGTATTATTTATTTTACGTAATATATTATGCTGTGGTGGAGATTTTGATTTTTTTCTAAACTGTGCTTTCAAATATTTAAAATTCTCTGGCACAGTACACTCCATTAATTTATAGTATTCGGCCACGTGGACTAATATGGAGACGACTTTTATTATACCGTGAGACTTTTATTACTGATATTTTATTTTATAAGTTATTAACTATTTTATGTTTTTTTGCTTCAAGGTTAGGGATCGCAGTTATGATTAAAATTTAACTAAACAATTTTTTGATAGTTTTTATTGCGTAAGTTATAGTAAGTTCTTCTATTTCTAGCTAGGAGTCCAAATATAATCTGTTTACGTGATCGAATATTACAATGAACACCAGTTTTCCTGAAGGCAGGTACTTATACAGTTCTTAAAGATTTTTTTTGTATGCGTAGAGGCTTAGAACATATTTTCAGGGAGCATTTACTATGAAAATCTTTGAAATTAGCACAATGTCGTCAATAACGTCGTATTAGAAATCCTATTTGGTCTACTTTAGATTTCATTCTTACGGGCTGTGGCTCTTTGGACCGGGAGCATGATGGGACCATGGTCCACCAATAAAAAAAAAAAACTGAGAAGTATTTTAGGATCATAAGAAAAAAGCTAATTAAAGTAGGTAAGTACAAAATAAAATAAATACTAAATACTGCAGATATTTATTTTATTTGTGGTCCTAAAATAGGTACTAATCGAAATTATTTATTATTTTTATAGGTGGACTTCGATCTTGGTCCAAACAGTTCCGCGCACGACCCATTCTTTGGAGGTCCTATTCCATAGTTGTCGAGCAGAGTGATCCGTAGCGCACGGAGAGGTCCGGCGCGCGGCGCTCTCCGGACCGGACCGGGACGCGGCCGCACTAAATTTAAATATTTTAATCCTTAATTTAAATTTTTGACATTTTTATTTTATGTTGGTATTCGTGTAGTTTCATTTTTAATGTTATTTGTCATATTCAGGAGACGGCGCAGCCCATGACTGGCGCCTCGGAACACCATTTGCTGGTAAAATATCGTCAATGAGACAGACTGACTCAGGACAATTTGTTCGGACATTACCTGCCTTCGATAGCGAAACATTATTTGAAATGAAGATTGTATTTATAAATAGGACTGTATGCCTGGGCTTGGCTGTAATCTTGTTTGTACTATGGACAGCCTTGACTCTTCAGTGAATCTCTGATTATGTTTTTGTTCAGGCAGATTATATCTGTCTAGAAGATAACATATATACAACACGTAACTGGAATAATGTACACACTTATAGATATATTGTGGTCAGATCTTAGGAATAGAGCACTTCATGATATAGCTTAAGCTTAATCAGCCTTTTAACGTTTTCACTGCTGGGACTCAGACCTCTTCGCTAGGTGAGGGAATGGGCTGTAATCCACCACTCGGGCCCAGTTTTCATGATATGGCAAAGTAAAATTGGCTAGATCATTTTGATGATATTTCAATCTTCGTTTGGTCTACTTTCTTAATTACTTTTCTCTATTTTCGCTCTTAATATTTGTTAGATCGCTTCAAAATCCACGTTGTTTGGTTTAGGAGAACTTAGCGGATTAACAGACAGATGCGGAAAGCAACTCATATAAGCATATTATTTAGAGATCATCAAAACTTCAAAGTCTTGAGAATCGACGCCGAGTTACTGGCCTGTTGGTTTTCTTGGTTTATATTTCGTTTCGGGGAGTGTATACGTTCAATTTAATTCTACCAAGTCCGTTCCATCATCGGAGCACTAGAGGTACGGTGTTGCACCATCGGTACATGGTGGAAATCCCACCTGTACATAGAAGGCGTTTCGGGAACACATTCACTATGCGTACAGCTAAGGAGTGGAATTACCTGCTGGAGTCTGTGTTTCACGATAGCTAGAACCTAGGGGTCTTTAAGTCAAGAATGAATAGGTTACTTCTAGGCAAGCGTGCTCCTTCATCGACCACATTATTGCTTACAATCAGGTGAGTTAGTGGTCAAACGCGATTGAGATTATCAAGAATACTTAATAATTAAAAAAAAAAAGATATTTTAAACGGTAATGATAAAATTATTAATCCAAACTAACGTTGAGACTTTTCTAGGATATTTTTCTTTCAATTTTCGTGATTGTACCTACTTCATCATCATTTCAACCGAAAGTCGTCCACTGTTGGACACAGGCCTCCCCCAAGTGTCGCCATAATGACCTGTCCTATAAATGATTATACTTGCCATTTTCATTTTAGATAGATAGATACTCGTAGATAGATGATAGGCCATATTATGAAGAGATCATAGAAACTGATTACTTCATGATATCATCATAATCATCATCATCAGCCTTTTTAATGTTTCCACTACTGGGACTCAGTCTTCCTCTCTAGGAGAAGGAATGGGCTGTAATCCAACACGCGGGCCCAGCGCGGGTAGGTGAATGTCACATGTCTTCGAATTTTTGGTTCTAAGACATGCCGGTTTCCTCACGATGCTTTCCTTCACCGTTTTGAGAGCAGCGGTAATGAAATAAATTACACAATGTAATGCGCCTGGCAGGGTTTGAACCCGTGACCTACTACTCGTAAGTCGGAGCTATTACCACTCGGCCCCACTGCTCTCGTCATGATATGGCCAAGTTAAACTGGGCCAAATCGTTTTAAACGTTTTTGATAATATGTCAGACCTCCAGGTAGGTACTTAGATAGATAGGTTTTTTTTTCTGTCGACGGGGAAAATCATCATTGACAAAACCCGCTCTTGGGTGGAGCGGGAGATAGTGTCAGACTCTTACTGACTAAAAACCCCGCGCCGTTCCTTCTAGCCTTCATACCGGGGCTCTAGTTTCCTTTCGGATAACCCCAACCCCGGTAGGCTTCGACCCAGATGGGCCCCTCCTGTTGCTGACAACTCCTTGAGGCGCGCGGGAACAGTGCGCGTCGTCGACGCCTTGGCTCGGTCCGGTCAGTTACCGGACGATCGGACAGCGAGCTACCCATGGCTCGCTGTCCACGAGCCCGCGTCTACGGTGGCTGGAAATCGGGGCTGGAACCCCGGCGGCGGCGGCGGTGAGGGCGCCTGGAGCGGTCGGCCTCCTCCTTTGCTAGCATTACTGCTTCGCAGAAGGAGGCGACCGCCTACCACTCCTCCTCGCTCCGGACCATGGCCTGAACCAAGGCACGGCGCGAGAGGTCTTCGCCGCCGATCGCCCCCACGAGTGCACGGCGTTGCTACGCCCAAGCAGGGCACACCTCGACTGTGTGCTCCACCGTGTCCTCCGGGCGTTCCGCACAGTGGCGGCACCCGGGCGTCTCTTCCGCTCGAATCCGATGCAGGTACCTCCCGAACTTGCCATGTCCGAGGTAGATAGGTTGGCCTACTTTACATTATCATAGAAATCCTACATCAATGATATATGGCCAAACGAGGAAATATATATCATCAAATGTTAACGAAATGATCTGGCCAGTTTTAGTTGGCCTCACCATGAAGTGATCAGTTTCTATGATCAGATACAAACAAACAACACACAAACTATCTCATTTACAATGTTAGTGTGATATAGGGTTAGAGGGTATACCCTATACTCTGTCTAGAAGGATAAAACTTGGCACAGGAGTTTCTTATAAATCGAAAGTGAACTATGGATGGATCTTTGAAAGTCCGTCATTATTGCGAATGGAACAGCTTGGTAAATATACTAATGGTAACTAATATAACATACACACATAAACTTAAAAGAACAGATACGGATTTTAAAATCTATTTCTTTTAGCTTCCAGCAAACCTCTCAAGCCTAAATAGCACATTTGAATGAGATATGCAGACAAAGTGAATAAGACTGTAATAATTGAACTATCATACATAACATATTGAGTAACAGTAAATAAATGTACATATGTTAGTTAGTTAGTTAGCCCATCTATGTCCCACTGCTGAGCGAAGTCCTCCCTCTCCGTTTTCCACACACGTCTGTCTTTGGCCATTGCGGGCCAGTCCCTCCGGTATTTATTAAGCTCATCTCTCCATCTTCGACTTGGTTTGCCGCGATGTCGCCTTGCGTTCAATGGGACCCAATAAGTGGCTACATGTCCAGCCCAATTCCACTTTAGAGTGGCAGCTTTTCGGGTAACATCTTCGATCTTAGTTTTGGCGCGCAGCTCTGTATTCCTTACGCGGTCGGAAATTCGAAACCAGGATACTGCGCTCCATGGCTCGCTGACAAACCTCGAGGCTGGACCTCTGTTGAAGAATAGATAAAAAATATGTGTTTAAAGAAATTTATTCTCATAAAAGACTACAGTCACATGAAAACATGGTACAAACAGTGCTTATTATTAGTTTTTTTTTTCGTCGTTCATAAATATTTATTTTTTTGTATGAGTAGGTACTTACTTCTATAATGCATTTAATAATAATTGGCTGCTAGTGGAGCATGGTTAATATTTTTCGGCTACCTATCGGGCTAAGATAAAATATATACCTAGATTAAACTACAAATACTGATCACTGAGAAAATACAAATGAATCAGCCCCCAATTTAAGAATGATGGACCTATACCGATTTGATATTTGGCACATCGATCCTTTTTTTCCTAGAGTACACCAACACATTTCTTATGAACCTGTCTGCCATTGGTTTTGATTTCGTATGCCATCGAAGCAGGACGATAAATGACCCTTGTAGATCATTATAATACTTTTGTAGATCATTAGTCATCGCGCGGCGCTAGAGTCGGCCCACAGACTATAGAAGCGCTAGACGGTCAATATTAGCTTAGAGCTTTTAAGCCATTGAAGCCGAAAGTGGAAGGAACACAGGGGTTTCAGTTAGTAAAAGTGTGACATAGACCGCTTCATACAGACAGAGAGGAGATATTTGAGGATTTCCTACATCTAAATGCATAAGATATTGAGCTCACCCTTGCTCACACTGATTTCAACGAATGTCATTATGAAATTGTTATAGATTGTACACATGTACAACTCTTAGCCTCGGTTTAGATATGTTAATCGATGTATGTGCAGTGCACTAGCGTGTCACACAGTAAATGAAGGACCATACTGCCAGAGCTGATTATTCGAAGGACTTACTGCGGCCCTGGAACACAAAGGACCATGAAACAAACACAGGTAGGTTTAGTCAGTAAAAGTTTGATACTACCTACTTCTCGCTTCACCTAGAGCGAAACAAGTTATTTGATACTAAAAAAGGGACAATGCTGTGGCTGTGTCAGCTGAGACTTGATCTCATTTCGATTAAGCGATCATAGATATACTTAGTTGGTAGCGTAGATGAAGTGAAATAGGGCTCTATATCCACAGTCATATGACTTAGAATGTAGATTTAGAACTGGGTATAGGAACGGCTGCAATTCATAAATCGGGTGGACCGACCATGACCTAGTCAGCCGACTAAGGACCTGGCCTAGAGCCTCATGTGTACAAATAAAAGCCACCCTGGCATTCATTCACTCAGCATTTGGTGGATACCGGTTGAAATATAAGAGATGAAATATTAGCCATGGCACCTCGTGTCGTTGCCAGCGTCACGTTCCAAGCTCTGTGGCCCAAACTATTACTGCCTTTTAATATTTTATTCTAATGTCCAACGTATTGTGGATATCTAAACACAAACAGTGTAACATGTTCTTCAATTTGTTAAGAGATTTAGCTTATTTTTCGGTTATAATGGAGAACAAGCGATCTTTGAACTGCAATTAATAATATGGGACCTACAGTAAACTCGAAATAGTGGGGATTCTATTCATAATGTTTTATTAAATACTTATTGTAAGGAAAGTATTGAGGAACGCTTCAGTAAATATAAACATTTTAGTGTGCCCAAAGTGTTGAGAGAGAGACAGGCAGGCATTAGATATCGTAAAAATCCCTCAAATCCAATGTTTTAAAACTCTCGCTGATATGCAAAGCGTCAATGCAATGATCCCATGATGTGATGTATTGAAGAAATTTTTCTACTAAAACTCCATCTGTTTAGGTAGTTAACCATCTTAACATGTCGTTTATCTAAAAAAATTGTGTAAAAATTTTACAAGCTTTTATTTAGTTTCACCGGTTCCGATGTTTGTCTGTCATCAAATCTTGTACTTAAAAATTAAATTTGACCCACTTCCCGGTTACCGATTGAGCTGAAATTTTGTATGCAAGTGTAAATCAGATGACAATGCAAAATTATTATGACCAGGAGATGATCTGATGATGGAACCGGAAGGTGGCTCGATTTAATTGAAATGAAATGACATATCAAGCTACGTTTAGTTAACTACATATACAGATGGAGTATAGATATGTTTAGGATTTTTAGACAACAACGCATCATCGCATTGTGCCCCTCTGTGGGAGTGCGAACCTAATTAAAACTACCAAATTAGATAGTTATTTTGTTATGGGAACCTCCTCTTTTATTGGTAGCCGGTTAAAAAATTAGATAGAACACTAGTAAGTCGTAGTCATTCATTAACAATAAATTGTTATTTCAGATACAATTTATTGTTAATGAATAAATGACTGGACGCACAGGACCGTTCATTGTGGCGGCACTTGGGGAAGGCTTGTGCCCAACAGTGGACGTATTTCGGCTGAAATGATGGTGATGAAATGACTATGACTAAGTGGTTTTCGATGTTTATTAACATCTTTAATAAGTACCAAAGTTATTACAAATGTGTTAAAATCCCTAAGATCAAGAACTGAACTTAAATGTCGAATGTGAAATGAGAGAAATATAAATCTAGAGCTACACTCCTAACACGCACACGTGTAACACGCCTGATTGGTACGTAGAACGACGTCGCGTGGCGTGTACAACTGTAGCTCTAGAAGTCTAGTTTCCGTATAAAATGTATGGAGACCGACGCGGCCAGATCGGCGTGTGTGTGTGTGTGTCTTAGAATCGAATTCCACTCCATCCATACCTTCAGAAGTTGTTGCGGTCCACTTGTGCTCAATTCATCATAGTTCATCGGACTTTAAGGTTTCAAAAGGAGCAATCCTTTGAAACTTTAGTATAGTCAGCGTTTTCTTTCCTCCTATTGGGGCTAGGCCTCCAGGTCTCTATGAGATAGACTGGTTCGTAATCCATCTCTTATGATCCATGCGGTGTGTTGGAAGTCCGTCTTCGGTATATTCTTCTTTAAAACCTTTTTAAATATAAAAAAATAACCGACTTTACAAAAAAATTGAATTAAATTCGAGGAGTTCCCTCGATTTCGCCAAGATTCCATCATCAGATCCCAACTTGGTGACTATGGGACCATTTGAAAAGTATACCCTTACCAACAAAAAAATAATTTTTTAAATCGGTTGGCAAGCGACGAAGTTATGCGCGAACAAACATAAAAAAAACAAACAAACATCCGAATTGAGAACCTCCTCCTTTTTTAGAAGTCGGTTAAAAATGTTGTACTTCGTCGTTCTATTCTATCGTATATTGATGAACCGGGCAAAGTCCACGAAGTCAAGTATTGCCGTGTCATTGCCTCTTAATGCCAATTTGCTGTGAAAAAAAAACATTTTTTGAAAGTAGATACGGTCAGCAACAAACGATACCTCAAATCAGTTACACAGAACCATAATTAGGGTTAAGTATAGTTGTTAGTTGCACTGTCGCATTAGATTTTAAGACCTGTAAAGAGGATAAATAAATAAATAAGTAATTAGATAAATAAACAAAAGTTATCAGCAATATGTGAGACCTAAGAAATAGTTACATAAGTACCTACTTATCTGATATCTTCAACATTATTTTTAGTGCTAAATGGCTTTCTTAATTCATAAATCCCCAAGCGACCACCGGTGGCCGCGCATCTATTGTCTTACTATTGTGTCTCTAATTGACGGTATCTGAAGGGTTAACTGAAGTAACCAGTTAGCCAATATTTTAGTACTATATTATATACTACTAAAGTCCTACCTACTAGTTTACGTCTGATTACCTACCTCATAAAAATAATGGGGTAAATAGTAAATACTTATGTAGTACAATTTTTACCGTAACAACAAGTCAAGTATAATAGCGACCTTATCAATACATAATCATAAATAATATAATTAGGCAATTGTATACCAAAGTAGTTCTATATTATTACATAAGTGTAGGAACCTAAATGAGGAATAAATTAACAATTCTTCACAACGCACATATTTTAATTGAACATCTACCATTCATGGCTAGCAACAAGCTACAAACAACATTAGAGGTCAACGTTCGATAAAAGCGGATGACGTCACGATTCATCGCGAACTCGACTCTTTTCACTCATCTAGTACGTGGCAGGTGGCTCTTCAATATAATGTGTACCGTAATTTCGCGGCCTTCAGACATGACGAGGTGGCCGAGTGGTTAAGGCGTTGGACTGCTAATCCAATGTGCTCTGCACGCGTGGGTTCGAATCCCATCCTCGTCGGATCTTTTTGTTGTTGTCGTACATTTGTACAGTGTATATTTATAGCGAAATCGTGATAACAAGTCATGATAAGTAAGTTATTGCTACTTATATATTAGTTAATTGTTTTTTTTGTTTATTGTGTAATATTTTTTTGTTTAGTAGAGCGGTATCAAATGCTCAATTCTGTGTATTAAAATTTATACTTATTTGATATAATTTACTTCTATTAGCATACCTACTTCTATTAGGTAACATTTTTTATTATTATTTAATTAAATTCAATTCATTTAATTTTCAAATACCTTTTCATTGTGTTATTATTCAGTGTGATATTTATTCTACTATTTATATATTAATTATAGTATATTTTTATATTTTATTGTTTCATTTGTTCTCTTTTTTTAAACTTAACTTTTAGACAGAGTCTATTTTTCTTTTTTTTCCAATTCTTCTTTCGCAGGTATGTTGGAAGAGATTTCTGTTGAATTAAATATCACATAAGTGCCTATTTTTCAGTTTACGTTTTCATTTCTTTTAGTATATAAGTGTGTATGTGAATTGTTAAATATGTAAATAAATAATTTAAAAATGTAATAATCTTAAGAAAAAAATATAAAAATAAATACATTAACACTTAGGTACATCTAAACATTTTATTATAGGTACTATAAATTAGCTTTTAAAAGATTTTTTTTCTTCAATTCAATTAAAAAACCCTATATCTGTAATAAAACCCACCCTAACCGGTCACAGCGCGTCATTAAATCATTTTCCATCAAATAAGTTTTCACTTACACCCGACTTGGTTCATGTTTGCGTATGGTTCGACCGCCGAGCGCCGCCGCCGGCTATGGGTTATTTCACTTGCGCTCGCTAGGGGGACTCGGGACATAGACAATATTTGAAAGGGCATGAATAAGTAAACATTCCTTGTTTATGGTACGAATCAATGAGTATTGGGTATTATTGGGATTTGACTTTCTCTGGTTTTATCTGATTGACCCAAAAGGGTCAAAAGGGGATAATGTTTTAATTAATGACATTTGTTTTTTTTTTCAGATTTTTTTCCAATTCTTCAACCTATCGAATACCTTAATTAGAGACAATAGAAAGACAATGAAAGAGTGAACGTCGGTGCGTTCTTTTGGGATTTAATGAATTAATGTCTTAATCTCTCAGGCCCCTATGTAACCTATCGAAAACGGTACACCCCGGAACCAGCTTTTAAAAACCATATTAGGTATTTGATATAAACTAGTGCTTGACTGCGATCCCACCTAATGATAAGCAGTGATGCAATCGTTGATGGTGAGGCGCACTAGTTTATTAATAGTCTATTTTAACCTTATTTTTACGTAATAAGGTTTAAGTTAGGTGGTACGAGGTGTACCGTTTTCGGTACACTGAGGCTTGAAAGGTTAATTTCATAATTACAATGACACCAGGTGTTAATTTCATGACTAAATTATTCTTACAATAATTTAATACCTTTCTACTTCAATTCTAGGTCGAATGTATGACGATTATCCAATTAGAACAATTTCTAAACAGACATGTTGAATAGAGCTAATTGGTGTAAAAATTCTTATAAAATCTATTTTTATATTGTATATTCTTTTTTTTTTAAATGATGACTTGTTTTAAAAAAAGTAAAATATAATCCTACTAATATTATAAATGCGATGTATGGATGGATGTATGGATGGATGTATGGATGGATGTATGGATGGATGTATGGATGGATGTATGGATGGATGTATGGATAGATGTATGGATGTATGTATGAATGGATGTATGGATGGATGTATGGATGGATGTATGGATGGATGTATGGATGGATGTTTGGATGGATGTATGGATGGATGTATGGATGTTTGTTACTCTTTCACGCAAAAACTACTGAACGGATCTCGATGAAACTTGTTACACGAGTAAACCATATCCCAGAATAACACATAGGATACTTTTTATCCTGGGATTATGTACGCGGGTGAAGCCTCGGGCAAAAGGTAGTACATTATAAAATATAAATACTTAATCGTAGAAAGCTTCTGTTTATTCCAGTACCAGCGAAAGGAGAGATTAAAAGAAATATTGTAGTATGTGAAATTATAAATTAAAGTATAAAATAAAACTTATTGTTTATCTTATAAAATAATAAATATTCAAGAAGTCTTTCTTTTTGCAGAGTGGCTGGTAGCACGTCTTCGTTTCCGTCCTTCCTAGCGTTCTTGGCTGCTGCCACCGAGCTATCTGACATATCCACTTCCGAGGATTCTGTCATATTTTTTTTTTTGGAAATATTTTGCTTTGAGTGGTTTTCATTATACCTAAGGTGATTATCTACATGTTATTATTAAACCTTTTTTAGGGTTCCGTACCTCAAAAGGGAAAAACGGAATCCTTATAGGATCAATTTGTGGTCCGTCCGTCCGTCTATCTATCTGTCGGTCAAGGCACTTTATTTTGAGAACGCGTGGAGGTATCGAGTTGAAATTGTGAAAAAATCAAACTTCTAAGTTTACGAACAAAAACAACACAAAAAAAATATATTTTGATCCTATTAAAGATTGAAATTCATAGGGTAGATACTTCCCGTTGATCCAGAATCTGGCACAAAGCAAGGTCTTAAAGCACAGGTACAGGAATAAATCTAATAACAAAAAAAAATTTATTACCTAGGCCAAAAAAAACATTGCATTTCGAAAAAATCTTCGAGACTCCATTCGGGAATTGTAGTTTTTACGGAACCCTCAGTGCGTGAGTCCGGCTCGCACTTGACCAGTTTTTTGCCCTTTTTATAAATAAACGTTAAATGTATAATTAGTTTCTAGTTTCGCTTTAACGCAAACGAGTAAATTAAAAAACTTGCATCAAGACAAACAAACTTCTTTATGAAACCCATCCAAAACACTGATGAACATTTATGTGGGTATGTGCAAATAATTAGATGTGGCGTTAGGCCTGGGTCGCACGCGCGGGCCACGTGCCCTCTCCATTGTTACTAACATTATTTATGAATATTGTTCGCAGCCGTCGAGTGGATCGTTTCATCGACGCCACGTGACTCCTGTCCTATGAGTGATGTACACACGGAGTTATGAGCTCCTGGTAGTCTGCATGGGTTTATGTGTCAATGAGAAGGTGTAATCCGCTCTTTATGTGGCCTTGATGATGCTATTGCCAAGTTGAGTGATTCTTTTTACATGTAGTTTTTTTTTATGGTGGGGAAAATCATCCAATGACAACCTCCGCTTTTAGGCGGAGCGAGAGATAGTGTCAGACTCTTACTGACTAAAAACCCATTAAGCCCCAGAAAGCTTCAACCCAGCCAGGCCCCTGTTGTTGCTGACAGCTCCTTGAGGAGCGCGGGAACAGTACGCGCCGTCGACATCTTGGGCTCGGTCTGGACAGTTACCGGACGGTCAGATAGAAATTTGGTTCGGGATGACAATCAATAAGTACCAAACATTTTAAATTTTATACCCGTATTCACCTCAATATTTGCTCATAATAATCTGGCAAGACTAAATTACCCCATTTCAAATCAGAATTTATCCGAGTACGGTAAAATTGACCCAATATGAAGGTGTCGTGCTATGGCTGAGCAATAAAACTAAACTAGGAGAAGGTAAATCATCTGAGTGGTGTTTCTGTAAATAGGTATTGTTGTAAACATATTTTGTTGAGGTTTTTGAATGATTACATGTATTACTAAAATATAATACTATCTCATTTTGCCCCATTTCTTCTAAATATTGTTCGCAGCCATCGTGAGGATCGCTTCATCGCCGCCACGCGACATCTGTCAAATGAGTGATGTACTATACAGACTTAACGATGAGCTTCTGGTAATCTGGGCATGGGTTTGTGTGGCAATGAGAAGGTATAATCCGCTCTCTTTTTGGGCATGGTAATGTTAGATATCAAATTGACAAGTAAAGTGATCCTTCATAGGGAATTTAATATTTTTGTGCTATTACGAGAAAAGATTGCCATATCGTGGAATGATTGGGAAAAAAATATAACCTAGTAATCATCATCTTTTCAGACGATGGACGTCCACTGTTAGATGTAGGCCTCCCCAAAGCGTTGCCATAACTACAGGTCCAGAAGTACTGTAGAGAAAATTGAATATTATCCGAGTGGTATCCAGGAGCTACACAGGAAAAGATAATTGGAAACTTACAATAGAGATTTCAAATGATCCTGACTTTATTGTGCTTTATTCTATTTCTCCTAGTCAAATATTGTTCGCGGTTGTCGAGTATATTGTCTCATCGCTGCTATACGTCTCCTGTCCTTTGCACGACACACAGAGTTATGAGCTCCTGATAGTCTGTGGAGGTTTGTGTGACAATGAGAAGGTGTAATCTGCTCTTGTTTTGGTTATGGTGACGTATTATTAGCAAATTAAGTTCTTACTGGTAGTAATTAAAATATTAGATACACCTAGGGCCGTCAGGACAAAGCTGGGGATCTAAGTCGAGAGTGAACGTTATTTCAAAGACGAGCGTGCTCCATCGACGACGACATCGTCATTTTGCATCAGATGACACAGTGGTCAAACCGAGCATCAATGGTAAAAAAGAGAATTATTCCATTAGTTGCAGAAAAGACTGGCTAATTTCAGAATTTTCGTCAAATAAGATTCTTATCTGCCAAATAAAGCAACAGTAATTAGATAGAACTTTCTGTCTACTAATACCTACTAGGCAAATAAAGCTAATAAGAGATATCTAGATTATAGCTTACTTGACCCGCACTGGCTTTGCTCGGATGTTAACTATATACCTTCCTGATTCCTTGTTCTTTCTATTTGTGTAAACGGCAGCAAAATCTGTTAAGCAGTTTAGGGGGAATTAGCGGATTAACAAACAGACGCAGAAAGCGATTTTTTTATCTATATGTCTATACTAATACTATAAAGAGGAAAGATTGTTATGTTTTTATTATAATTAATGAACTCTAAAACTACTGGACCGAGTTTTAAAAATTCTTTCACCAATAGAATGCTTTTTTATCACCTAGTCACGGTAATAATATTATACAGTATTCCAACTTCATACAAACGGACGAAACGCGAACTATACCTACGCGCCTCGGTTGTAGCATGGGCTCGGCATGTAGACAGTTGCGACCGTCGCAACTGTGCCGCAGTGACGAACAGACACGACGGTTTTTTTAACAATAATCGCACGATTATTGTTAGTTTGTAAAATTCAAAGTAAAGACGTGGTTTTTTATTATTATAATATAGTGGTTTATTGTACTATGTGTATGGATAATACTAGAAAAAGCATTTTATTTAAATCTACCAATCAAAAAATAACATGCATTTTTATTGAACAATTCCTATTCAATCCACAAAGTATTTTGTTTATATAAAAAAGCAAGTATATTTACAATCACAAAACTAAATGGAAACACAAAGTAGGCAAATGAGGCCGAGTTACAATACTGTATGATACTATTACCGTGACCTAGTGATTTAGGGTAGGTACGCGGGTGAAGCTGGCGGCAGGAGATAGTACATCTATGTAAAGGATCAGGTGCTACAGGCTGCAATTCCCAAATATCTACTTAGGCTCTTCCCAAACAACATTCCCGTTTCTACTTCATTTCTTCCCACCAACAATTCTTACCCTCAACAATCACAGGCAAGCAAAAATTGTCAATAAATTATGAAATACGCATAGTGTTCGCGAAGCCCGATTGGTATCGGAAGCGAGGCGGGATGACGGAGGGCGGAGGGGTGACTTCCGGAGTTCCGGCAAGTCCTACAGCTCGCGCCAGTAACTCATCATCAGGACCCCGCGGGGCGCCGCCACTCTCCCTCACACAAAGAAATATAAAGATTTGTGTGAATTATATATACCCTCCGCCTGCAAAAGGGGAAACGCATAAAAAACGTTGCTATGGGTTACACATTTTTAAAAGGAACTCCAGAGATTTTCTTTTGTTTATGTTGGGTAGTCACAATCGAACAAAAAGAAACCAAAATCTGCATATAGGTACGAAATTAAAAGTAATAGTTTTAAAATAATGAATTGGTATCTACAATTTACTTTAGGGTTTTTTTGTTGGTGAATAAAAGTCATCCAAATAACATCCCCGCCCTTGGGCGGAGCGGGAGATTGTGTCAGACTCTTACTAAAAAACCCACCTCGGTCTTTCTTGTCTTTCATACCGGGGCTGAGCTACCTTTCGGAGCTAACTGGCCCCAGTAGGTTTCAACTCAGTTGGGCCCTGCTGTTGCTAAAAACACCATGAGGCGCGCGGAAATATAAACAGTGCGTGCCGTCGACGACTTGGGCTCGATCCGGACAGTTACCGGACGGTCGGACAGCGAGCTACCCATTGCTCGCCTTCCGCGAGTCTGCCCTGCTCTAGGGTGGAACAAGTTCGTGTCTCAGACTTTTCCTGACTACACCCCACCTGTGGCCTTCAGTTGCAGTTTACGTTCTAGAGTCTCGGTCACACTTTCAAACGTTCCCGTAGCCCCTGTATATGTTTAGCTGAGTTACCATGACGATCAAAGTAAGATTGTCTTATTCTCATTCCAGTTTGAGTAAGAGACTGAGCTATACATACAGGTTATCTAGCACCATCTCTTATCCACACTTGAATAAGAATGAAACAATCTTAATTTAAAGGTCACCAAGTAACCCACCAAGTAGTAATTAACAGTACGTAGCGTGTAGGATGCGGCTACGCAGCGTAGCAGTTGCTACGCGTCACCTATAATTAACAGTCCGTAGCGTGTAGTATGCGGCTACGCAGCGTAGCAGTTGCTACGCGTCACCTATAATTAACAGTCCGTAGCGTGTACGATGCAGCTACGCAGCGTAGCAGTTGCTACGCCTCACCTATAATTAACAGTCCGTAGCGTGTACGATGCGGCTACGCAGCGTAGCAGTTGCTACGCGTTACCTATAATATCAATCGTCACTTATGACTCTTGGGCGATCCAACTCATGGTCGTTACGAAGCGTCTACGAAGTGTAGCAGCCGCTACGCTAGACGAATGACGTCTACGAACTATGACAGCCCCGCGGTGTTTGTCTAGTTCAATCTTCACTCCACCTTTTATTATTATTGTTATTTTTAGTGTGCTTTTGAGGTACAATATTGATGAGTCTACACTGTCTTGACTACGTCTGAAAAAAAGAAGTTGAATTGAATTGAATTAAAAATTTAATATGATAATATTGCAAAATCAAACATTTTTTAAAATAATGACCAATGTGTTTCTTGTCGGCTCTTCTCCATAAGAACCCAACAATTGGAACTGTGCGTTCTGTAATTCTAAAATCTGTAAAAAAAAAAAACAAAAAAAAATGAGTAAAATAAGAGTAGATAATTTGTTTTTTTTGTATTAGATTACAATACATAACTAACTAGAATGGCAGCAACTGGTTTATAATCTAATTAGATTTGTTTTAAGAATTAAGCTAGAATTCCATCTTCTAACACATTATTATTACCATGTTATTTTTTTACACACATTATTTACTATCAATAGTTGCATAAAAGCTACCACGTATACTTTCTATTTACTTAGTATAATTTCCATATCCGCATTATTAACGCTATTTCCCGCTAGGTGGCGCCGCGAGCACTTGTCTCGCGCGATAACGGAACAATGCGTTCCCACCGCGGCCGCCTGCGTCTCTTCCGCACCGCCGCATTTGTATTCACAACACGAATTGAGATGGTTACAATTATTTAAATTTCGAAAGGAAAGTGTAACGGACGAGGTAAAGATAAACAAAATTAACACATTTAGTTCTAATTTTGTACTTAACTGTTTTGGCCAACGATACAGCAAGGATTACATATTTTTTTAGGATCTATTTACGTCCAACCTACACACACAAATGTATTGTACGTACAGCTAGGGAGTGGAATTCCCTGTTGGAGTCTGTTTCTCCTGGGGACCTTTGTTATGGTAGGCAAAACTCATCCAATGGTTGCAGTTTTTAAGTATTTAATATTCGCATACAATGTTATTTGTTTCTTGAATAAATCAATCAATGATAACCCCCGCTCTTGGGCGGAGCGGGATATAGTGTCAGACTCTTACTGACTAAAAACCCACCCTGTTCCTTCTAGCCTTCATACCGGGGCTCAAACTCCTTTTCTGATAACACTGACCCCAGTAGGCTTCGAACCAGCTGGGCCCTTACCTTGAAGTTTTAAAATGTCAGCCTTACGAGCGAGAGAGACGGATGGAGCTACCCTATATTGTTTAGTCCCTTTAACAGTTCAGTTTAGGTCGTCAAATGGAACGCGCGTGGTAGAACCTTCGATAGCTACAACCTAGGGGTCTTTAAGTCAAAACTACCTCTAGGCAAGTGTCGACCAAATCATCGCTTACCATCAGGTGATATAGTGATCAACGCGATAGCTTATCTACACTAATATGTAAAAAGGTAAAGTTTGTTTTTTTGTTTGTAGGAGTAGTAAGTAACGGCCCAATTGCGAACATTTTTTCACCGATAGAAAGCTGCTTTATTCCTGAGTGACATATTCTATATTTTATGTATGCGGGCGAAGGCTCGGGCAAAAGCTAGTCAATAATAAAAATCCTCAGATCCACACCTCAGATTATAAAGACAGCTGCATTAACTGGGTACCCCTCCCCCCCCCCCCTTCTCGTTAAAATACCGTAGAGAAGGTGGTAACCTGTTCGTACCAACATTCATTCATACATAAGTTCAAGTATTTTCCCATGGTGTAGGTATAAACTGCAGGGCGCCACCTGCTGAGATTCTAATTCTAAACATAAGATTATCTAGTGGCAATTATACCTAATAGGTTTTTTTTCTCCTGTGGGCTAAAATCATCCAATGACAACCCCCGCTCTTGGGTGGAGCGGGAGATAGTGTCAGACTCTTACTGACTAAAAACCCATCCCGTTCCTTCTAGCCTTCATACCTAATAGGTTTAATTTCCTTAGTCCAACTTCAATCTTAGCAAAAAACAAAAGAATGTGTATCATAGCTTAATTTCTCTTCCCAATTATAATCGAGCGGCCCAGCAGTCAGTTTTTACCGGCCGTCAATAACAATGCGACGAACATAAAACACTGGACTTTTATAATTTACCGATTCTAATAAATAAAGATTTCAGTCCTTACAGAATGGGGCCGCACGAAAAACGACCGCCCGGGTTGCATGCATTAGAATCTCAACTCTATCGAATTTTAGCATACAGTCTTTTTTGCACCTGCCTCGAATACATTTGCAATTTTCATTCAGACTATATTACCATGGTTTTTGAGTCCAGGATGCTTTTTTGGAGCTTAGATTGGCTGGTCTATGATGGACTATAATGTATAATGAGGTTGTATTTGTTGACGTATAAATTCGGACAAGCAGATTTAAGAGCATTGAATGACAAGTTGACTAAGCTTGTATGTGTGGTTTATATCTACCGTAAATATAACTTGGTACTTATAAAATATGTGTTTTTTTTATTCAATGATATCTCGCGTTGTTTTTATGACTTACTACTTAATGTCCTATGTCCCCTAGATGAGGCAGAGAGCGTCCACAGTAATCATCCATCGCGAGAGTCTTGGGCTTCACGCGGTCATGATCTACTCGAGTGCTAAATTTCAATCCAATCCGTTCAGCTGTTCGAGCGTAAAGATGTAATAAACATACACACACCATCATAAAATTTCGCCCATACAAATAATATTAGTGTGATTTTTTTACGTTCATATTATTTTGTTCTTCACAAAGCTATTTCTATTCCGTCAATGTTGTAATGTTGGCCAGTAATTATCTATATTTAGAACATCATGTATTCGCTCCCCCAGCAAAAAAAGGGGATTGCCGTGTGTCAGGGGCTGCTGTGGGCGGGGCCAGGTGTCACTGGCAGACTGCAGATCTTATCTTAGCTGGGGATGCACGGGGCCCGGTCGGGGCCCGGCCGGGGCCCGAGCCCGCTCCTACTGGGCCTACACAGCCCTCATAACAATATCTCACTCATGCCGATAAACTTGCGCATCGACGCGCATTCAGGGCCGTATTTAAGTTGCTGTAATTCTGACAAATGCAAAATATTTATTACAAGCTTTTATTTCAGTTTCACCTGTCCCGATGTTTGTCTGTAATCAAATCTTGCAAACATGCGTAAATCAGCTGACAATGCAAAATTATTATGACATGGAGCTGATCTGATGATGGAACCGGAGGGTGGCTATAGGAACTCGGTAGTTAAACGACACACCCCCATCGATGATTCGTCTTGACGAGTATTAATTATATCTATAAGTATACCTTGCTATAAAAGCTTGCTATGAAAAAAATATTTTCATTAAAAAGTTGTTTTATTAGATTTTATTTCAATATTTAACTAACTATAAATTAATTATTATAATCTTAAAAAAATTAAATCAGTCTAAAATATGGGAAAATACCCCCGTGCGCAAAATACGCGCTTTAATTGTGGAGTTACAGATAACAGCCTGATATACAATACAATACAATACAATACAATTGTAAATCTCCTTCGCGTAGCTGTCGATTGTTAGTATGGCCAAAAGACTGGCGGTATTGCCACGCTGTATGGCAATGGATATTCTCTGTCCAAGGTAAAAGCCAGGCTTTGTGTCAACAAGGCGTTTGGAGAAGTTCATGAAACTCCAAGGGAACAAAATGGTATTTGTATACCTCCCTAGCTTTTAAATATTGGGTACGTAATTCATGTTGAGTTCTCTGAATTCTTATTACATATCTGGTATGTGGTGGTTGTTTTAAGTTCAAGAATTTCTTGTCTTATGCACTCAAGAGCTTCTTCATACAGTTATATCACTTTCTTCAACAGCCTAAGGCTATTCACCAGTAATAACCTTTTAAGAACTTTATTACTTGTAGAGCAAGCAGGTTGTAAGTATACATTTATTCAAATGAAGCTGTAGCTATTTATTTTCGGCCTGATTTCCTTATTTGGTTGGACGGTAAGCACATATTTTAAATCGCACAAAAATGATTTATACAAAAATGCTTTATACTCCAATTGATAGTAAAATAAAACAAACTTTACAATGGGTATTAATGTCATAATCAATTATTTGTATAGAAGAGTCGAGCAGCGCAGGCAGCGAGCTCACTGCGCAGTCTCTGTGCGCCGGCGCATTAACTTACCCAGCCAATTACCCGCAGTGTTCTCGATGCGCCCGCGCCGGTTCGTTCCTCCTCCACCGCAATATGTTAACATATTTTTTAATTTCTCCAACGGACAGCTAAAGAG
This sequence comes from Mythimna lalbum, assembly GCA_949319445.1. Lineage (NCBI taxonomy): Eukaryota > Metazoa > Arthropoda > Insecta > Lepidoptera > Noctuidae > Mythimna > Mythimna lalbum. The sequence continues at coordinate 12,361,422 of OX439346.1, read as the reverse complement.
GCAATCGCGAGTTCATGCGCAGGAGTGAGATTTATAATAAGAAAACGCTCCTACCGCGCATGCACCATAAGGATCTATAAATCTTTTAAGTACTGGATCGGCCAATCCCTGTTGAGAAACGATAAATCATCCCCTCGGACAGTAAAGTCGATTCGAATAGTATCGCCCTCTCGCTCTGTCCCGTCGGTGCTTATGCCCTTTAGATCATTTATCATTTCTTTCTCTCGTTTCTTCTCAATGATAAATTCAATTCTCTTTTGGAATATGATTGTTCCTCGTTTTGTTATTGTGTGGTGTTTTATTGTGGGTATCGTCACGGACTTAGGTTTTTTGATCGGAATCCGATCGAAATGATCGCGAGAATTGGATTTCCATTTTAGATTTCGTGACTCGAGTGATCAATCTTTTGACTTGGGATTCGGAATATACTCTTGTGTACGGCCAGTCTCTTGAGAAAAAACCTAACAAATTACAGTGCCATTTTAAATTTATGATTATTATAATTACTTTTAGGTAACTTATTCATGGTATCTTAAAAAAATATTTGGAAAAATGAGAAAGAGAATAATTTATTTAGGTTTCATTGGACATGTAATTTTTAATTAAACACAACTAGTTGTAAAGTTTACGTATACTTTTTATTACGCGTCTCCATGTTAGGTATAATTAATTTATATTATTTTGTACTCATAAAAAGTGGCATTTATAAGAAAAAAACATTGTAATAAAATATGTATTCCCTTTCCGAGTTTATAGGTATTCAGGTCGTAAATATAAAGTAAGCTCTATGAAATCGAAATATTTGTTTATTTTATTTCTTGCTATTTACAGGGCTGTAGAAAAGACAACAATTTTATCTTAAAATAACTTAAAATACGTAATGTTTTCTCAGTCAATTAGGTAGGTAATAATATAGGTACACTTTAAAGTTCTTTGACTATCTAAAACGTCGGTCCGTGAAAAAATAGCACTATGTTCAATATAAATATACATAATATAGTTCAGAGTCCATAGCACGATGAAGAGCAACACTTGTGTGAATGTACAACGAAATCAAACCCTTATCTCTACTATCACTGGGCATTTCCTTAAATGTATATTTTACAGCGTACTATCTAGCTTAAAATTAAGAATTTACATACATTTTACAACCTATAAAATCGTAGTTTTATTAGACTTCGGTGCTTTGGCCATGCTGATCATTATAATTTTATGTTACAAGTCTCGTTTAATATTTGCTATAATAGGAAGATATCCTCTTCTGACCCCGACAATGTTACCTGTATCAATATTTACTTGTTACTGATTGAATATTAAAGTATTTATATATCGCGTTCACAGAATAAATAATCATCTATAAGGCTGAAGTTTATGAATATTTAATTATTTTCGTTTCGCAAAAAAACTATATTTAACAATACATCTGTTTGTACGCGTCACTATACTACACAAAGGCTGTAATGAATCACTGTCAACAATTGCAGAAAGTTGACAAAATGTTCGTCGTATAGAACAACCGTGTTCCTGGACGTCACAAATGCTTCCAACACACAATACTTATTCAATAAAGAAATCGTGTTCCAAAAAATAATAAGACACTTTGTCGTTAAAATGTTTACAGGAAATATATGACATGCTGTAAAGCATTCAACTAGCGGTCATTGTTTACAACTCACTTGTTTTACTGCGGACAACAGACCTGTGACATAAAGTTCTATTGTCTACCGTCGACATTGTCACCACTCTCACAAATAACTCTTTCTTAACAGTACACCCAAATATTAAATATCTCTCGGACGGCTGACGTTTGGCGATGATTTAGAAATGGTCGGATTGACTATGGACTAATTACATTTATAGTAAGCGTAAACACTTTGAAAACAAATACTATTCCGGAGCGCATTAGTGAACTTTTCATTCCACGTCGACAGCGGACACGCTCGAGTACCAATCGGCTTTCAGAACAATTGATTCATTAACGTACACAAGCAAAAGTCATGTAATTAATTAGTCGTTGGTGCTCACAACTCACATCAGCAGGAGTTCGTCGAATGAAGAGTTCGCTAAGCGCGGTGTGGTCAGTAGGCGGCGGCGGCGCCCGAGTGGTGCATGAGGTGGTGGTGGTGGTACGAGTCCTGCGAGGGGCACCACCAGTCGGGCACGCCGTGCGGCATGGCGGGCGCGGGCTGCTGGAACTGCGTCCAGTGCCCGCCGAAGCCCAGCTTGTTGTCCATCACGCCATTCCCGCCGATGTTGGTGAGGTGTGGGGCTTGGTGTTGGTGGGGCGGCGCGGGTGGTCGCTCGTAAGGCTTCTGGTCGTGCGGGTTGAGGTATTTGTCGTTGAGGCTTTCTAGTTTATCCGTGATGGAGGGGTGATGATGTGGGTGGTGTTGCGGCGCAGGCGCAGGCGGTGGAGGTAGGGGAGCGGCGGGGCTGGCGGCGCCTGCTGTTACGCTGACACTTCCAGCAGACGACGAGTCGTCCCCGTCGCTGTCGTACCTCGGCGAGGCGTCTCCGGCGGCGCCGTGCACCTTCATGTGCTTGCGCAGCGAGGAGGGGTGCGTGTAGGACTTGTCGCAGCCGTGCACGCGGCAGTTGTACGGCTTGTCGGACGTGTGCACGTGCGAGTGCTTCTTCCTATCCGAAGAGTTCGCGAACCGCCGGTCGCAGCCCGCATACTCGCATTTGAACGGTTTTTCTCCTGATAAAAAAAGAAACAACAACGTTAGTGTTACACATGTGGGTGGGTAGCGGATCGTTTTGGAATTGGACAGGAAACTATAAAATATATTTAGAGGACACTTTGTGACATGTTGGTCTACTTTTTTTTTGGTCAGTAGGTGAGGATCATTTCTACGTAAACTATTAAATGTAGCTATGTAAAATACAGACTCCATTTTGTTTTCAAGGTAATCTAACATAGAACATAAACAATCGAAACCGCACGACATCTAGCAGTGCGCACACCAGTATATTTCTGTGGTAACATCCCTCCACAAAATCCACAGTTCAGAAAAACATCCAGCACATACAAATACGCAAATGTCCAATCACGTCGTAAATAACCAGATTTGCTCGTTGTTTATAGTTTACGAGCATAAATAAATATTCACAACAATTGCACGGGATACTTAACACGGCTATAAATCATATTTATAAGACGACTTTGTCACATTCCCGTAACAAAGCCTGGAGTGGCAGCACTTTGAACCTTATTGTTGCTACACATGATATATTTTGTGTTGACGTCTCAATAAGCCCAGCTTGTGACAAAGGCGGCTCAGCATCCGTTTTGCTCCTGATAACTTGATGATGATCGTGAACAATGGAGATAATCTCCTCAGAGCTGCGTTATCACACCGATGTCATCTTATTTAAAGGATACCTGTTCTGGTTTCCTTGCTTTGCTTTAACTTGTTTATATATGCTATAGAAATCATTAAAAAAACTGGGCAAGTACGAGTCTGACTCGCACACTCAGGGTTCCGTAGCAACTTACCTATGTGAATAGTTAAATGCCCGAATGGAGTCTCGAAGATTTTTCCGAATCGCAAAAAAGTTTTTTTTTGTGATGTACCAACCAATGGACTGTTTTCAGATTTATTCTTATACCTGTGCCTGTCTTATACTCTTTTTTGCCTAAATACCTGTTTTTATGCCTAATTTCAGGATTCTGGGTCAACGGGAAGTACCCTATGAATTTTGATTTCCTTGAGTGTAAAAATCTATGTTTTTTGCGACATAAACGTATCTATTTTTCGTTCATTTAGATGTTTGATTTTTTCACAGCTTCAAGGGGCCACAGATCTGAGTATGTTTTTAATTTTTTAATCAACACGATACCTCCACGCGCTCCTGAGATAAAGGGAATTGGCACCTTAAAAACAACTTGCAAGTCGGGAAAAGAGTAGAATTAGAAACTGTTTCACATCAAAAAAACATCGCATATGTGAAACTGACAGTTATGAATCTACAGTAAGTAAGAATTCCGAAGACGCAGTCCATCAAAAGATAACAATAGAAAACACGAATTTTCCACCATACGATTCCACGGTGACCCTAATTTTTTGCCCATTTTTTGTGCCTCACCATATTGATCCTCACAAGTTCACCGAATCGTATGAGATGTTCAATAAAATACATTATAAGTAGGCAGACGGTTTGGTGACCGCAGCACAATGTAGCATTACTATTATATTGTCGTGTTTACAAATAAACCTCTTCGGTTGTAATCCCACTCATTGTGTTTGAAATATGAAGATTTTTGAGGAGCCACAGATGCTAATCTCAAGTGTCTGTTAACGCTTCAATAATAGGGCTCTTTAGGCGTTCCCTAACCACAAGTTTGTATACCATCCTATGAACGGATCGCACGGTTTCAATGGAATGATACTTCCTTTTATATTCAGTGTTCTATTACAAAATATTTACACATTATTCTGGGTGTGTAAAGTGCCAATTCAGAGCAGGAATGCGAACATTTGAAAGTATAATATGATTGAATCATTTCAGTTATGAATATTGCAAAGCTACCCTAGGCTATAGCTAGGTAGGTCATCATCATCATCATTTAAGCCTGAAGTCGTCCAATACTGGACATAGGCCTACCCGAGTGCTGCCACAACGTTAGGGACTATGCATCTCTCTCTCTCATCCATCAGATTCCCACGATCCTCACCAGGATGGTTATGATAAGTCAATTTCGCCAAATATTTGTTTATTTATTAAAACTTCATGCAACAGAAAAATACAAAGGCTGACTTAATGTCTTATGCATTCTCTACCAGTCAACCTAGGGTGGTGAAGAGAAAATATGGCAGATGCATAAAAATATAAAAGATTATTAAGAATATAAGGGCTCAAAAGTTTTATATAATAAATGTGAATATTGCTGCAAGTCGCGCTAATTTCAATACTAAAACAAATTAGAAAGAAGAAATCAGATATCGTGGTAAACAAAAGATAATTTATCAAGCAAAACAAAGAAAAGGAAATAGAGAAATAAAAATCATGGAACCATGATGGGGAACAATAAAAACGCCTCGGTTCTACTAATGAGGCTAATACAAGATAAAAGAGTCCAAAACATGTGTCGCCCGTCTAATTACTAATCGGGCGTCTCATCTCTGTCGCGGTTCGACAAAAAGCGATCGCTCACTAATACTATTTCAATTTCATCTGCGCACGCGCCGATGGTATCTATAAGAGAAGGTTTCTTAGATTTTGAAATTAGAATCAATACAAATGGAACGTTTGTTAAAATTTGTCATTTTTCTAACTCTATTATCCAATGAAAGTTTCAGAAGAGAATGTTAAGTAATGAATTGACTTATCTCCGCTAATATCTATATTTAAGAATAATATTATTATTTCAATAAACTTTATGAATAGCTACATAAATAAAAATCATGTTTGAAATGGTTTCTCTGAACATTTAGTGTCAAAACAAAAACAAATCGAGCACCAGTTGAGAATGCAGTTCGTGAATTCGTCGCGTTCCGAGGCGGGACACCGGCTAGGGTCAGATGCTTATCTTAAACGGCTGTATCACCCACAGGAGACACTTTTTTGTTACTATATTACCGATGTGAAACTTTATCTCATATTTTTTTCCTGGATCCGTACTTTTTTGACGGATTAAACCTGTGTAGAGATAACGATTTACATTAATGATTCAGTGGGCAATTTGTTCAGCAAGACGTGGTTTTAAGCGACGAATTTAGATTTTGAAGTCAGTTTAATCGCATTAAATGGTCGGCAAGTAAAGCACGAACTAATCCACAGTTGGCACATCGCCTAGCCCGAATTACTCGGCGGTATTGAGTTACAAATCGCTACTTAAGTGCGCTCCGCTGTGAAAACAAGCTTTTTAGAAATAGCACGAGTGATGTGAAACCTGACCGTGGCGGCCTTTGCACCCAAATGTGTTAAATGGCATTAGGTGAGTTTGGAGAAAAAACAATCGCTCACCGGATATCAGGTTGCGGAACAAAAAGGTTGTCATACAAAACGCTATTTATTACAGTTTAGAGAATAATCAAATGACTGTTTATCATCGGAGTGGCCGCCGACTACTGGCCGCGGGCTTGTCATCGCCTTGAATAATAATTGGACGACACATGATATCCGTGCACCTGTTGCTCGGGATGTTTTCATTAGACATTAATGCGGAATTATCTTAAATCAGCGTCACGCTAATAATGAAGATAACACAAGAGTTCGGTGTTAACGTTTGACGAGTCATGATTATGAAAAGCTTGTGAATGGTATGATCGGTATGTCTTTTACTAGATTTCATCTTTCTACGTATTTTTTGGGAAAGTGATCATTGATCGATCCAGAACCTTTTAAAATAATATCTGTAGACTGGGAATATAATTAATAACATTAATCATCAATTCATCACTTGAAGCGCAAGTGTGCCGCGCATTGTTTCAGGCTTTATTAAATGTTACATATCAAAGCTAATTCAATCTCGGCCGGAGAGGCGGCTAATAAGCGGCGAATGACTTGGCCGATTGCTGACACAGCCGCCACTCCGCCGACCCGACCGCAGCCCGCTCAGACATGACCACGCGCCATGTTCGTCTGACCCACTATACTAATCGCTACATTCAATACACCATATCTAGAACACCGGCCATATTCAATTAAAACATTCGAAACACGACCTATTCGAACACTATTCAACATTTTGGGGACTTCTATCACTGATACTCAGTATTGTCACAATACCAACTGATTGACGACATCGACGGCACTTCCCCGAAAACCGTTTTCTCTCGCATATTTAAAGGCAGTTTCGTACAACGCGCATAATGATTTATGATGTACCTTTTATCCGAAACGTATTTCGAATTAGAAAGATATATTAATATCTTCATTTTTTCCACTTCTCAGAGAATACGGCCCCTCGGCCGGGGAGCACAAAAAGAATACTCGGGGTCGAGCGAGCGCATTCGGCGCCCAACGACCGTGTGACAAGGTGCTTTATGCGGACGATTATGAGCAGACCGAATAATGTTCCGATATCCGATAAATATCTGCCAACTCATACAAAAGCATCCCAATAAAAATATAATAGTAAATGTAGCAACAACACGGGCCACAAACTGCACAGTCATATCTCGCTGATAAATATAAATTAAAATGAAAACGTATAGCTCGGAAGGAACAGGGACGGCGAGCGTCCCGCGTCCGCGGACCAAAACAAATTAAAGCTGATATAACATTCAAATGTGCACGCGCAGCTCAGTCGCAGGCTCGTGGAAACTCAGACACGTAGCGAGCACTGGCCCTGGCCACTCCGCCACTCTACCAGCATCGCATGAGGCCTTTTTTGTCGCGCTGGAGTCCTGTGATTCACGACGACGGCCCGTGAGACCGGCCGCTTTCATTACCTATTACAATAATTCACTCATTGAATCTCATTTAATACTGTTTGTTATTTTGCGCCAATTAAAAATACGAACTGAATAAAATAACCATTTTAATTGATCCTTGTATTGCCATAAGTGTGGGACAAGTCATTTACTGTCATCATAACTCGTATAAGAACTATTTGCGAATTCAATTCACGATGTAATGCCAGAAATAGCAGTAAGTGAAGCAGATAATTACTGCTATAGATAGTATCTACAAGTAATCATGTTTTTGCTGGTTGTGTTAATAATTTATTATATTTTGACATTTTTATGTAGTCTCCAGGGTTAGATGGCACATTTTCCTGTCTGGCTGTACCCGTGAATTAAAGCGTCTTCCCATTGTTCGGTCGGCGACTGAGAGCGCTCCATCCGTCTTGCTCTGATAGGTATCTGCTGAGACTGCGCTACAAGGACTAGAAAAGTATATCTCGCGTTATTTTAGGAGAAATGTGAGCGTTGTCACATAAACATTTCCGTTTCTCTCTTTATAGGTAGTGGACTCTTTATATAACTTTAATAAAAATTCCGTTTCGAAATATTAGATATTATTATCCTATAGCAAACAGCTCAGATTGATTTGTCTAGACCACTTTTATCAGAGGTTAAACTTTATACATTTAGATTGTAATCTAATCCGAAAGATCGACACGAGTTAAGAAACATTATGATGACCTCTACTTATTTTCTCATCAAAGCTTTGATCATTTTGTTCCCAGACGATTTTGTAGATAAACAATATTGTACAAGGCTGAACATAAAAAAGTACAAAACACCTAAGCAGGCAGGGCACGCTCGTCAATCCTTACGTCAAGCGTTTTGACAGCCCTAACCGGCATCATCGCTCCTCTCAGATAAAAAAATACAAGCAATAATATCAGAATCTCGACTTCTCAAAAAATTAGGCGGATGTAAAAAACGAATTCAGATTTTCCGTATAAGTTTAAATGAGATCCGATCAAAATAAGGCCAAATAAGAATAAAAATTTATGATTTCCTGCTAATTTTTTACAGAAATTAGATTACCTTCGTTAAATGAGGACTGAAAAGTGATTGATTTATTTAATTACTTTGATGACGGAGATAAATCAAAAGTATTTTACCATTAAGAATGTGTTTACTGAAAATTCGACAAAGCCTCATAAAAGTTAAGATCAAGTAAAAATTAATGGAAAATTACAACGTTTTAGCTCATAAACTGCCTGAATATTACGTTAAAGCCATAAAAGAAATGTTTGTACAATAAGCTGCAGGATTTAAGGTAGGCGCCGTCAACGATGCTGCGTCGTGTCACAAGATGCCCGATAACTTATCAATGCGTTAAAATCTACAGCGAGATGGACGGGCACGCGAGCGGTTTAATAAAATGAATTTTAATTTTAATATCAAAATCCTTGGGAGGAAAGCTGATGCTGGAAATTAAGACAATGTTGTGTTACATGGGAGTCGTAAAGTAGGAACGACTGAAGAAGATGTTGGAATGAACAGTTTCGAGGATTGGAAAATGCATGGAATGGTTGAAAACCCGTACCCTCATAAATTAAAATAAGACTTGAGAAAAGAGAAGATAGAAAAGTGATATTATGACTTTAAAGACTTTTATAGAAAATATAAATAGATCAGATGTTAAAAACAAAAGATAAGAAAATAAAATATTGGCATTGTAGTTGCTGTTGTTAAAAATATTGTTTATAAATTGGCAGGATTGACTGAATGATGATGAACCATAAGAACGTGATGAGTGATGATATGTGGATAATGATGAACCAAGCAAACAATGATTATTTATCCATTGTTATATGTAATACGTAAATTGTTGTGATACTTTGAGTGGAGTCTTATAAAATAATGAAATGCTCAAAGGACCAATATAAAATTAGAGCTAGAAATATTTCGGATCATATCTTTGAGAAACTTAATAACTGTAAATTATTTAACCTGTATGAAGTTTAAAAGGTTCACAAAAGGAACAATATGTAGAAAATGAAGATACGTCGTGGACACAAGGGAATCGTTTTATTAATTGAGCATGTTGGTATCGCATTTCTTGGTATTCGGGCTTCACCTACAGAGGAGACCGTAACCGTACGATACCGATATTCAATCGCAAAAGTATGGACCTGATTTTTTCCAATATATTTAATGAGAATATTATTAATGATTGTTCGAAAATAATTAAATATGAATCTTGTTAAAATACTTGAAGTAATTTATGAGTTTCCATCGAGGACAAATCATTCATCATCGGGGAAAAAACGAGTAAACGTGAGTTTTGCCTTAAATGTTTTGTCACTTAAACAGCCTTACCGTAAATTAAAACGTTAACAACATCAACTGAATTCTTTAGGGCAACTTAGCGAAGTTTGCAATCATTGTCGGCCCGTTACTTGCTCCATGAATATTAATATGTTCACAAATCATAAATATTGTAATTTTGCGGCGTGTCGTACGCAACTCGCCCAATAAATCGGTGAGGTTATGTATTTGTTCGGGCCGTGTCCACTCAACACCCACGCGGGATCGTGTTTCAGCCCCCGGGCACATTTTTGGGACAAACCAATATTTCTAACGAATATTAATAGTCTGTTTTGTTTTTATTTGTAACGTGTTTAATTTTTGTTTCGGTCGCGCCCACATTCTTTGCAATCCAAACATTCCTTTGGGAACGAATTTTGATATGTTGGTGGTTTTGCAATTGATCGTAGTCTATAAATTTTGCGTAAGTATTGGCAAGACTTTCGACATGGGTACGTATGAAACAAAATCAATAACATACTAAGATATGATATGTATGCTAAGATATCTAAAGTTATTGATTATACTCGTATATCTATTATATGAGTCTTCACAATTTCCCATCAGTGTCGTATTCTTCGTCCCTATAATTAGCTATCTCATGTTTCCAGTTTAAGTCTATTTTTACAAGTAAACAACTAAGTATCATTCCAAGATTCAAGTGTCCCAAAAGCCATTGGAATACAAGTTTTTGTCGTCGTGTTAACATTTCGATTGTTGTCTGATCCTGTCGAAGCGTTCTATCGAGATTTTTTCGCGAGCGGTGTTAAATGCAAGGAATTCTAAAGGCTGTCGACACAAACATAGCTTATTCAGTCACTTTTTATGAGCTGTCGACCACAGGTGCTATTTAAAAGAGAATTGTAATGATATGGCATGTTGAAGTTACTTTAAAATTGGCATTTAATGTTCTGCTGGCTATAATAAACTCTGATTGTGATGTGTATACACAGGAGCAAACACTCAGGGTTCTATTTTAAGTTGGAGCTTGTTTTGTACTCTTTAAGGACAACTGTCTCCTACAGTTTGAAGCGAGGTGTGAAAATAAATATCAGGGCTAGTTGAGTGTTGCCCCAGCCGTGTTGTCGGCGATATCACACACTCCCATACATATTGAAGGTGTCGGCGAAAAAACGTATGAATGATGCAGCGAGACCCACCGCGGTCGCCCTACAAGACGAAAGAATTTCGCACACTTGCGAACCTCAAAGCGCAAAAGGTTTTTCTTAACGCATTGAAATCGGCTGATAGCTCATTTAATTTAATGAGCCACCTATCTGGTAGGAACGAAAAAGCTCAGCACTACGAATCAGACTATTTAGTCAACGACACTGAATACTAAGCCTTCATGTTGTTCCTAATAGAATTATTCAAGTCAGTGTTGCCTAATGAAATCGACAGGCTAATTCTGCGAGTAGGCAGCAACTTAATATTATAATAAGTGTAAGACTGTGTTGCATAAATTAATAGATGACGTAAGCAGTTGCTGGAATATGCTAAGAGATAATTGTAAAACATTATATTCGCATGAATACAAAGGCAGCGAACCTTATAGGTATATTTTTGCATAAATTTTGCTTTGAGAGAGTGTACAAATAAGCTTTACCACCCAACAATTTTGTAGATCCAATGCCAAACACAGCTTTTCTCAAACAAATCATTTCTATTAACATTGAATTTACTGATAAAGCTACGAGAAAAAAAAAGACAGAAAATCTGTCACTATAAAATGCGCGCATAGATAGTAAAGTGTCAGAAGAAACGATTGTAATAAGATAGTAAGGGCGAGGAGCAGCGAGGCAGCCGAGCCAGGCAGTAGGCGTAGGCAGGCAACACTAGTGCTTCCCGCGGCTTCCAAGCTATTGTTACGTTGCAACCGTGCGCAATTTATGTTATCCTGGTACCAAGACTTGTTACGAACACATGGCAAAACAACTTGCCTATAAAATAGAAGGATGCTACAGACATTGTGGGATTATTTTTGATGCTTGATATACGTGACAGGTAATAAATTAGTAGAAAATTACAAAAGTACCAAAGATGCTTTCCTTAATTCTATAAACTAAAGAGCAAATGTTTACCAAAACCCGGTAAAAACCTTTAACAAAAAAGGTGTTATGAATAGTTAAATTGAAAGCCAATAAAGCCAAGATTGTTAGTTAACAGAATATAAATAAAATCATTTCTAATAATTACGACGTCAGTAAACGCCGTCGATGTTCCATGACTAAATGATTCGTGTGGGGCGTGTCGGGCGGATATTAGTAATAGTTCGGATGTGTTCCCGATTAGCTGTTCACGGAGACCAGGTGAAACCGCGGCCCGAGCTAGTTGATTGATTGCTTGCCTGATACTTATCTCGGCTGAACAAAACAGACTCTTTGATCGAATTTAAGATATAATTTCATTACCGAATTGTTTATAAATCAAATCGAAAATGTGGCTTTGAATGTTGAGGATCGAAATTGTTTAACGTTATATTACATTCCGATCGTGATAGAGCAATTTACATAACAATGTATTAAGCTGGTTGTCAAAAGCAGAACAACATTATCTTAATGATTTTATGACACAAAACATTTAATTCGTTGAAATGATACCCAATATATCGGTAATTAGATTCTATATATTGTACACAAGATATAGGATGCCATTGGTTGCCAGCGCAGCAGTTTTACAATTAGTGTTTTTGTCTATGAAAAAAGAAAGGCCCAAATTAGCGTTGTCTGATACGCATCGATGTGGAGGCATTCGATCCTGTCTAATAGAATTCAGCGAGGAATCGTTGCTTGCAGGTCGATGCGTTCCGATTCACGTATCGAGGTGAGGTTCAAGTGTTTTTGTTCGCACTCCGATACCCTGTTCGCAGTTTCGCACTATCTCTTTGTCGTTTAGCGAAATTCTCGAACAGATAAAAACAATTTTCACGTTTGCTGGAATGCTCGGCTTTCTGCATAACTTGTATTTACTCGGACGCGCAATTTTTTAATATATCGATGTAATGTAGAACCTTGTTTGTTGTTCATTGACGCTCTTGTGGGACATTATTTATTCAAGAAAAACTTAAAGTTTCAATGTTTTATGTTTTGTGTACTTAGGGACTTTATATGCAGTGTAGCGCGTGTATTCACTTCACCGTCGTGTCAATGCGAGGAGGGGATGCCGTGATGACAAAGAGACAAAAAAATAAAGCGCTTAACGCTTTCATTGTCTACATGTGTACAGTATCATGGCTTGGTGTGGGGTAGCAAGTGTGTGCACGTCATGGAGATTTGTGCACGTGCACGTGTGTGTGTATCGTGTCGAATGTGTGCGTGCTGAGGGTTGTAATGTTGCTACTGACAAGGGTGGCCACGCCCACCAAATTATCGCTTGTTTGAACTCAATAAATTGATTCAGATGCAATTAATTTTGCTAAATATGCTGTACCTACTTCTTTATTTTTCGCAGAGTGAAATCGTTAACTCATTTTGAATTAATCGTTGAATATTGTGTCATCCATCTAGCTCGAGATTATTGTTGGCAAAAGTAATTTGGAATGCATTAAATTTGCAATTTTTATCACGAAGTAATTTTGGTATAATAAAACATTTAGGAAATCACCAGAAAAAAGGGAAAATGATATTCTTTGACCATGAACAACGAAGTAAACATTTAGAAATACTGGTAACAATAATTCCCCTCTGATACCCGTAACGCACACGCACACAAACGCATCAACTATTGTGTTGATTTTTTTATACATTTTATCAATCCGGGGCAGATGGTCCGGGATCATATAGACACCTTTGAAAAGGACCCAGCTATTATAGGGTTACAATATTATCATATGGACGTAAAATGGCCGATTCTACGTAGGATTATATACGAATACGATTGTAGACATGGTTTCAATGAGCTTTAGTTGAGAAATTAATATTGATTGGCTGTCAAATTGTTGCTAAAGATGACATCTATTTACAGTTGCCAGTGGCATTGCTTTTTATTTTAATCGATGATAAGTATTTATTTTATTTTAACTTTTCATGTTTTTTAATGCAATAGATAGATTTTTTATTATGTTCCGGCTTTAGCGTAAACATAAATGTTTCTAGAGTTTTGTACAATATTAGTATCATGTAAACTGTCAGAAACTTTTCCTAATTCTCAAAAAAACTTTTTACAAAAAGAATTAAACCGACTTCAATTTAAAAAACACTGAAAAGTACAAAATAATTTTAATTTTGGAAGTCGGTGTTTCTATAATAGATACATAATTTTGTCTCTTCGTAATTTAACATCGACTTCCGAAATTAAAATTATTTTTTACTTTTCAGTGTTTTTTAAATTGAAGTCGGTTATTTTTTTTTTTGTAAAAAGTTTTTTATTTTTCACTTTTTAGTTATGGTAGCACCACTAAAAAGTACCTACCCTTCAGCTAAACATAAATTACCTTATAGCCAGAGTGCAACTCATAACGATTCTAATAATCCCAAATACGGTTATGTTACATGAATTTACCTTCCGGCTTTATCACCAGATCAGTTCGATACATCGCCCCCTCTTTTCTTTCAGTCAGCCATCGACAACACGCATAAACAAAGCAATTTTATTTGTTACGACAATTCTGCTATGATTCTATGAGGAGTTCTGTTCCATATCTTCGAAGTTCATGATCAGATCATAACAATATTTCTATGGGACCAACTTGGAAGCATAACCTTACAATAAAAAAAAAATTCAAAATCGGTCCACATTTGACCGAAATATCGGTGAACATACATACAAAAAAAAAACACATTCAGCCGAACATAGAACCTCCTCCTTTTCGAAGTCGGTTAAAAATACGAAACGTTCTCACTCTAAGCGAGCTCTGAGGGATGATTGCTGATGAGGTCAACTTGCTATGAAAATAATGATCAATTTAGCTCATTTGATGCTTAAGTATTACCTACTGTATTTTAGAATTAGAAATATTATCATAATCATCATCATCATCATTTCAGTCGAAAGACGTCCACTGTTGGACAAAGGCCGCCCAAGTGTAAAGTTGTTGATGAGACATGTGACAACATCCACCAACACGCACTGGTAGATTACGGCCCATTCCCTCTCCTAGAGAGGAGGCCTGAGCCCCAGCAGTGGGAACATTAACAAGGCTGATGATGATGATGATGATGATCACACAACGCCGTCTAGTCCCAAGCTAAGCAGAACTTGTGTTATGGGTACTAGACAACTGATAAACATACTTATATATTTCTAAATACATACATATTATTGATAAATTACACCCAGACACAGAACAAACGATCATGCTCATCACATAAACATTTGGCGTAGGTGGGAATCGAGCCCACGACCCCAGATTTAGCAGTCAGGGCCACTAACCACTAGACCAACAGGCCAGTCGATTGATTACTTTATGACGACTTACAAATACCCACGTTCGCAAAAATAAACGATTATTATTATTAAAGATTGCCTTGTTTAGTTGTTAAAATAGGCGTGTAATTGTTTATTGTGTAGAAAAGTGAGATTCTTTAAAGAATTTGTTCTGAAATTGGATTGAAGGTTAAACTTAACCCATTAGTGCTTCCACTGACTGGACAGGTCTTCCCTTTCAATCGTGTCAATTAGAGACACAATAGTAAGACAATGACAGCACGAACGCTGGCGTTCGCTTGGGATTTAATGAATTAAATATGTGTGGTTCTTTCCTCAAAACACCTACTCAAACCTTTTTCTGTATGCATTTCATCTATTACAGGTTTACTGGAGGAAATAAAAGAGTTTTTTTTTTTTAATTATTCACACCTTTCAAATACTATAGACACAAAAGAAAGACAATGCGAGCGGACGCCGGCGTTCGCTTGGGGTTTAATTAATTTTAAACGTTATTATTTTAACCCTTCAGATACCGTCAATTAGAGACACAATAATAAGACAATAGATGCGCGGCCACCGGTGGTCGCTTGGGGATTCATGAATTAATAAACTAATCCCCTAATAAACGAAGTGGTAAATAACAAACAAAGCCTTTAAAAATATATAACTATCTTGGATCGTTACAAAGATGCGTACCTACAGTGATACTAAGTAATTTATAACTAATCAGAAAACAAAGAAACTTGAAGATAATAAACGTATCACTAATTATATCAATAAAATCACCGCCTACTTAGTGTATTCCCAACCATATTGGAGTCAGCTTCAAGCCCAACCGGATGAAGCTGAATATCAGTAGTTCACACCATCATTATCATTTCAGCCGAAAGAAGCCCACTGTTGGACATAGACCGCCCGCAAGTGTCGCCATAATGACCGGTCCTTTGCGTCTCGCATCCATCGGATTCCCACGACACTCACCAGGTCATCGGTCCACCAGGTGGGAGGCCTTCCAACACAGTGTCTTCCAGAACTTGTCGCCTCCATCGACCATCAGTTCTGCGAGCAATGTCTGCTCACTGCCAATTAAGTTTGGCGATTGTTTAGGCTATGTCTGTAACCTTGGTTCTATCATCTTTCACGTGATCACGCAAGTAAACTCCGAGAAAAGCCCTTTCCATTGTTCTTTGGGTGACCTTAAGCCTTCTGATGAGGCCCATTGTAAGCGATCACATTCACATGAAGTGTCGTAATGCAAACCCAGAATTTCCACTATGTCGGTACTAGTTTATTGGGCTGATGCTGTGAACCGAACGATCGAATATGCATTTATTTGCACTTGCTAAACGAATCTAATTCTGAATATTGTAAACTTATTCGCATAATCAACCGTATTATCAAGTACATATTATGAATTTAAAGAGACAGAAAATATACATCTGTATATGAAATATACCAACTAAGGGCACTGAGTTATTTCGTTAAAAATCTACGCAAAAAGATCATGGTATATTTAAGAACAAAAGTCATTGCAGTACATAGCGTTTCGTAGCGCAAGTCTAAGTTGCGGGATTGTTGAAAAGATTAAAGCTAGACACTGTTCACACGTGTGTCACACACGTGGATTTGAGCGCGTTAGTCTCTATACATTTTATATGGAAATTAGACTAGTAAAGCTACACTTGACCCACGCCACGTGACGCGACGTCGTTCTACGTACAAATCAGGCGTGTTACACGTGTCAGCGTCAGTCTAATTTAGTTCTGGGTTCACCAAAATCCGCTAAAAGCAACTGTTAGAACACAGGTACGTTTTAGTCAGTAACATTCTGACTCTCCCTCTCGCTCCACCCAGAGCGGGACAAATTATTTTTGATTACCGTACCTACTAGAAAAAGGTATTCATCGTCCAGGTAGGCATTAAATACGCTCTTACAAAAAGTAATTCTAATTACTCTGTGTAATTGACCAGATTGTAATTAATTAACATTGGTTCATTATCACACAGATGGTTTTTAGGAAACTATTATTTAATTAGCACTTTGCGTAATAGCTCTGCAAAAAAAACCGACTTCCAATTGAAAAACCCCTACAAAAAGTACTAACTTTACGTTCGAGATTCATAGTTTCAGTTTAGTTCCTTCGCTATTTATTGTTTACTTTTTAGTTGTGGTATGTTTTATTTGTGGTCGGAAAACATTAAATACATAGCTCCTCCCACTCTGGGTGAAGTGAGAGGGATTGTCAGACATTTACTGACTAAAACCCTCCTGTATACTTTCAGCTGCACTTTGCTTTATTAAAATATCAGTAATGCGAACGAGAAAGAGGGATTGGATCTATGCACCCTATATGTGGGCCGTCTGAAAAGTTTCCGAACTCAATGTGAAAATAACAGTATTCGTCAATAGAACCTAGCAGAATGTAGTCTTTTAAGGGTGAGGCCAAATGAGCGTAATTTTGTGAATTTTGGTCGCGTAATTTCTACTGCATGCATTTCTGCTGCTTTCGGTTTCATACAAAAGTCTTATTAGTACTCGTAGTATGTAGTTTCATTCACGTGGCGACGCAATATGAGTTGCCTACCGTAGTCACAACTATGCCGTTGCCTATAATATTTGAAGAGTTCCCTCGATTTCGCCAAGATGCCATCATCAGATCCCGACTTGGTGACTATGGGACCATATGGAAAGTATACCCTATCCAATAAAAAAAGAATTTTTCAAATCGGTTGGCAAGCGACGTTAGCTATGCGCGAACATACATAAAAAAATACAAACATCCGAATTGAAAGCCTCCTCCTTTTTTAGAAGTCGGATAAAAATTGTTTGTGTCTATGTTAGGTCGGAACTTTTCAGACCCTCTGCATATGTATAGTTCCGTTAAAGTCGTAAAATGACACCCTGTGAACTTAGCAGTCCGAATGATCCAATAGTTTGTTTGCACCAAAGTAGCCTGTGAAAGTTCTTAAGTTTTCTGTAATTTGCAAGTCAGTGACAATAAAAAAATCTTAAGAAAATTCCAAATCCTCGGGCAACCCTGGCGCATAACACGAACTTCGACCTTTCACTCATCAAACGAAAATTTAACCGTTGCATGGTACCGTTTCAATTATTAGACCATGTTTGAAACACCTACTCCCATTTGGCCAGACATAACAATCCAGTACCTGTTCATTTGCAAGTACAAAACGAGCCAGTAACGTGAGCATATGAAGTGTTTGATGTTGACGAGTGTATTACGTCACATTTGTTTGTGAGCCCGCAAGTGCTGCAGTCGACAGCTCCGGGCACAATGGCGCGGGCGCAGGGGCGAGGGCAAAGCGAAGGGTTCCGCATTGTTTGCAAAATATTTTGAAAGCGTCATTTTATACGGCGTATTAACCCAGCACTGCGCTTGATAGCAGGGCCGCAGGGGCCATCTTCACCCGCTCGAATCATATCATCATTAGGGTATCGTACACCCCTCTGCGGTGTTGAAGCGATGTAGAAACTATTGAATTTTAATATTGTGCAACTGGTACTAGTTTATTGGGCTGATGCTGTGAACAGAACGATCGAATATGCATTTATTTGCACTTGCTAAACGAATCTAATTCTGAATATTGTAAACTTATTCGCATAATCAACCGTATTATCAAGTATAATGAATTTAAAGAGACGGAAAATATTCATCTGGACATAAAATATACCAACTAAAGGCATCTGCGTTATTTCGTTAAAAATCTACGCAAAAAATTCATGGTCATTGCAACGCACAGCTTTTCGTAGTCTGAGCTACGAAATTGTTTGAAAAGAGTTACGGAATGGGCTTCGGTAACTAGGGGTAACTTTAGGAACACGGGTATATTTTAGTCAGTAAAAATCTGACACTCTCTCGTTCCACCCAGATCGAGTAAAGTTACTTGATGACTTGCTTCTGTCAGCGACATCACCCGTGTGAAATTAGGTTTCACAAACTTTGGACCACCATATCATTCACTTGAGAGATGAATTTTGGAGAATCTTTTCTTATTTGCTAAAACGAACCTCGGTGCAATTTCAGCTTTCTAGGTCCAAGAGCTTAGGCTGGGCGTTGATGAGTCAGTAAGAAATATACCTTTGATGGCCAGAAACACAGGTTTAAATTAACCTAGATCACTATCAATTGCACCTTTAAATCTTAGTTTTAGTTTATTCTTAGGCACTGTAATTGTACGAAAAATCTTGTTACTGCTGGTTTAATGTATACTTTTGTTAACGTTGTTATTCGAATAAAATTATTATTATTTTATGTATAGATGCTATATTATATCCCAACCAAAAAATAAAGCCACAGCATACGCTAATTTTATAGCTATGACTTAATAAAATAAATAAAAATGAAAAAAGCTTTAAGTAATTATACAATAATAGCATCTTCAAATTTTAAGTTATGACATATCGTGTCAAAAATGAATATATATCAAACAATGACTTCGCACAGGTGTTTAGTGATAACTAAAGTGTTTTTACAAAGTGATTGGGTGATTGTGGGCGGAATCTCCGGCGGCCATTTGACGCCGACGCGTGCGATAGTACCCTCGGGGCACTCGGGCTACAAACTCATCGAGGTGACTCAAGAACAATATATTAATCCTTAATAATGATTGGTGATTAATAAATAAGACAATGAGGAATTTAGCTTGGGGATCTTTTATGGAGATGTTTATTAGGGTTTAATATATTTTTTGTCTACAAAGGACGATAGTTGGTTCAGTGGCTGAGCGATTGGCTGCTGCGCTGCATGTTCCGAGTTCGAACCCTGTCCAGAACATACATATATCTTATTTGGCAGTTACAGTACAGATAGTTCCAGATCTGGTTGTATTAATTATGTATATGACTTTACAGTTTTTGAACGCACCCACGGAGTGAACTACCACCCACTAAAGGAGTAATTGCCATGTTTTTTTTTTTTTGGGTGGATCATGTAATGACTTCTGCTGCTCTAGGGTGAGCGGGATGTCATTTTTTTTACTGAGTAAAACCACACCTGATACCTTCAGTTGCATTTTCGTATTAGGACCGCGGGTTTCCTGTCCAGTAATTACCTGTGGGCAAGCGGACATTGGTCCTTATGGGCAACTAAGATTTTGCTGACATCTCATTGAGACATGCGTGAAACAAACACTACGAACAGCACGAACATTTGACGGCTCGTTCTTGGACTGGTAACTGTCCGGTACCGGACGAGGCCTTGCAGAGCAATGGATACATTGCTCGTCTTAAACTTAAATATCATTAAACTGATTTGATTTACCTACTCGGGTGTTTACCCTCGTACTGACACATTGTTCGATGTGATAGATTAGCTTCTTTTTCTTATAAAATCGATGGTTTTCTTTTTCCCCAAAGTTTTCGGGCCCAATAGGTTGCCACGTTTATAGCGGCGTCAGTGGCGTAGGTCCTCCAAAGTGTAGATGTAGGGACACTTTGGGCACTCTAATTTAGACTAGTTTGTTTCTTATTTACACATTCTCTCTTCCTCTATCTTTCTCTCTTATTCGCATGCCTGTCTATATTTATGTTAACTATTAACTACTTTTCTGTTTTATCAATTTAGAATAGCGCACTGTTAAATATAACTCTTGATGTGGAAAATGTCGTAGGTTTATTTATAAATTTTGCAATTTATAACTTAGTATAAGGTATTAATGTATAATTGTAAATAAAATAAAAATAAATAATTGGTGGGGCATCGTCTGGTCAAGAGCACCGAACTCGTACTGGGTATCGGATGGGTCTGGGTGTAGAATTCTCCATTTTGCCAGGTTGTGTTTGCTACGGCTCACTTGCGTGCGTACTCTATTGATCGTTTCCCATGAAGGTCGCAGTTGTAGATTTGATTAAAAATTAGAGGAGGTAGGTATTGATCCAAAATCTAGGTCTGATCGTTATAGATAAGATAATGAGGTCTTTAATAGCCTTAATTCTCGATAGGCACACGAAAAATTTACCATAGATGATATCAATTATGTAGGTACATTTATTACTTCATTTTTATTTAACCCGCGAGCAATCGCGCTATGAGCATTTTGCTCACGGTCAATTTAAAACATGCGCCATTTTGTCAAAATTATGCGTACGGACATTGCTTTTTCAGTAGCTGAGGTTTCGTTTCGTTTTCGTCCTCTATGCTTGGATACAGTTCACATCTCGTCACTGTATGCCAGCCGCTCGTACGAGGAGGTTTGTTGCGCCGTGTACCATAAAGCGGGGTTTTGCTCATCGCGCGGATATCGACGTAAGCACTTTTTCAGAAGCCACTTATCTAACACAGCCACATATCCAAAGAATAAGCAACTTGCGAAACATTTCATATCCTCTACAGCAAGTGCTAAAACGTTTTGTGCCTGAATCGGAGTTACCAGGAAAAGAAAAACCAAACGGAATCTTCGCAGTTTGCCCAAGATGCAAAAATATCAAGACTAAAAAGAGCTGTATTTACTTCCGTAAATGTTTATGTACTGAGCATAGTCATACAATATGTGATATGTTTAAAGCTCGCAAATTTGATGAAGTTTAATGACTTCTACTTATTTAAGTTTTTGTTTGAAAAGTTTTTTTCTGTTAATTTTTTTCCTTACGACTGCCTTAGAAGAATTTTTATTTTTAATTAACAATCATAGGAACTAACTTCCTATGATTGTTAATTAAAAATAAAAATTATGTTAGAAACTTTTTGAAACTATATATTCTAGAATAAATAATGTGTATTTTATTTAATAATTTTTTTTTATAATTTTTGTTTGATAAAACTTGTATTTAATGACAATCATAAACGTGAGCAAAATGCTCTACACGCGAGTAACCGTGTGATTTCTAGAGGCGCGAGTGCTGGCGGGTTAACCAGTTAGTTAGAGAACTGTGTGAGCAATAGTAACTGCCCCGACTTAAGAGTTTGCACCACGTCGTAGAGTTCAAACTCACCAAGTCAGTGCTTATACAGGGAAGGAAAATATCGTGAAGAAATCCTAGAACCAAAAGTTCAATTCAAAGATACATGACATCTTCCAAGCAACACTGGGCCTGCGTGGTGGATTCCCTGGCTTAGAAGACGAGGCCTGAGTCCCAGCAGTGGGAACGTTATAAGGCTGATTATGGTAGTTAAAGAATATATCACAATTGATATCTATCAGAAGCAGCTGAGCATCCATTAACATGATTTTGTCTAAAAAATTCAAAGCACGGATTACTCTGTGCCTATACAAAATGAGCAGGCTTATAACAGGTTCATCCGGATCTACCCTGTTGTTGTATTATAAATATACTAGCTGTATATTAACTACACAATTATTATATACTAGCTTTTGCCCGCGGCTTCACCCGCGTACATAATCCCAGGATAAAAAGTATTCTATGTATTATTCTACGTCGACGTCATGCTTCCACAGTGTAGCTTCACAAGAAATTACACAGTGGAACTGCCGAGCAGAGAGGATTGGGCAAGCAACCTCATTACTTGCAAGGCTGGAAGCCTGATCTGGTTTACAGACGGATCCAAAATGGGTGAGAATGTAGGATGTGGAATATTTGGCATTAGCCCGAAATTCAGCAAAAGCTTGAATCTGGGTAAATATGCCACCATATTCCAAGCGGAGGTATACGCCATTATAGAATGTGCGGAAGCCAACCGTCAACGAAACTACATAAATCAATTAATTCTGATTTACTCAGATAGCCAGGCAGCTCTTAACGCCTTGAACTCGAATACAATAAATTCGAAACTGGTAAAAGACTGCGTTAACAAACTAAATGACCTGGGGCAAAGGAATAAAGTTATTCTGAGATGGGTACCGGGTCATTCTGGAATTACTGGCAATGAAAAAGCCGACGAACTTGCAAGGACTGGGGCTCAGGGTCATCAGATAGGACCAGAACCTTTCTGTGGTATCTCAAAGAACCAGGCCATGCAGACCCTTAAGGGCAACCTATTTGGCGATTCAAAAAAGCACTGGTTGTTACAACCAGGACTGCTACACGCCAAATCTCTTATAGAAGGCTACTCACAAAAACGAACTGCCGAGCTTCTTGAGCTTAGCAGGACGAACATCTGTGCGATAGCCCGCGCCTTAACCGGCCACTGCAAATTAAACAGGCACCAATTTCACATGAAACTGAGTGACACTGATGTTTGCAGGTACTGTAATCAGGAGAGGGAGACGCCTAAGCACCTGTTGTGTGAATGTGGGCCCCTTATCCACAAACGGAGTATCCATCTGGGTCGACACATTATTCGCCCGGAGGAGATTAAAACTCTCAAAGCTAGGAGTATTCTAGACTTCCTGGAAGCCTCCCGGCTAAAAGAGTTACTCTAACAAGGTGGCGAGTCACAATAGATCTTTTAGGTCGCAGTGACTACATCTCCTACACTATGGGAGATGCATAGCCCCTTTTCTTCAAAATAATAATAATGTATTATTCTAGGATATGGTCTACTCGTGTACCAAGTTTCATCGAGATCCGTTCGGTAGTTTTTGCGTGAAAGAGTAACAAACATCCATACATCCATCCATACATACAAACTTTCGCATTTTTATTATTTGTAGGATGTACCCCAAGCCAAGTTGCTAATCTGCAATAGTTAACGCTAGTAAAAAGCTTCAAATGTACGGGAATGACGTCATCTCAACGCTCAGTCACGTGACTAGAACAAAAGAATTTGACAAAAGCTTGCGTCGAAGCGTTCGACGTAAGCGAAACGGTTGTAACTTGGCTAGGGGGGCTGGTCTATACTGTCCCACTGTTGGCCAAGGGCCCTCCTACATTTCTTCAATTGTTCCTGGCACTAAATACGAATTCCTAAAGAAGATATCTAAGTCATCCTGCACAATTAAAATATACACAAATAAAATAAAAATAATTAAAATATCCGATCATAGAAAAGTTTCAAAAGAAAAAAAAAATTCTTATCTATGAAATAGCTACAGATAAAATGATGTAGCCATTAGATTCATCTTAAATATTGATGAACACTTAAAAAAGTGTGCCATATCAGTTACATTGTATAATTTATTAAAAAAATAATTTTATTAAAACAGGCTTTTACGATTTGAACTACTATTACCGACGTAGCTACAAGTAAGTGCCTTGTTAGAGGGACTTCATCTCAAATTACCCCGGTAGGCAATTGTTTTTGATAACCATAAACGAAATATTATATTTTATTTTACTGAATCAAGCTACTGAACAGCTGAGTATCAGATTCCTAAGGTAATAACGATATATTTTTAAAGGTAAGCTTATTATTTCTGGACTGACATAAAATGCAAACGAACAGACACAGCAATGCGTATTTTATAATGTATTAAAGACCGGAACATTTTATCCGAATTGATTTTATATCTATCCACTAAGAAAAATGATTTTCCATACTCTCGTAATCTAAAACCACATCTAAAACCCAAGTAAAACATGTTCAATATCAGAAAAAGAAAGAAGACGAAACTAGACCAAGTCCAAACTAAATTCTTAAATGGAAGATTAAGTAACTAACCTAACATTCCACTGATGACTCCGAGATTAAAGCCATTCCAAAAGCTGTTAAAGGCCCATTAAAATTGGGTGGGCTGTCTGTCATAAATACATTATTAACCTATTCGAAGGTGAAGTGGACTCACCACCCCGATATTTGCTCTGGGCTAATTAAATATATAATGATCGGCAGCAGACCCCAGCTCACTTTAGTTTCACAGCCTTCGAAGTAATTTATAGCCAACCATAAAACAATTCTTCAAACTTCCCCACAAAAAGGACTCGTCTATTCAAAACCCCGTATGAGATAATAGAGGACGGGGGCATAGCTTAAAAGCCTGGATGCAACACTAAACAGTGACGGAGAAAAAAAAAACATAAAACCAGCTGGCCACGTCCCCGACGTGGGCTATACAAATTCCTGCACCGTTCCCTTAAAAATCGATATTTAAAGTTAAGTACCAATACTTTACCAATAACAATGGTCCAGCGTGTGACAGAGACAAGACGCGAGGAGCCAGCACCCAAACTGGACATTCTAATTTACGAGCGCTTTTTTTTTTCGTCTAACATACGCAGTTCAGATGAATCTTTCGACTTTTGTAATGAATTGAAAAATGGAGTTCTGAGTTAAACGGCCTTTTGTCCTTGCTTACTGAGAAATAGACTTCACAAGTCGACGTGGACGCTTAGAGGTACGGCCGTTAGTTCCGTTGTTTGTGCTCGCGATCGAGTTACAAGGATGTTCTTTGATAGTTTGTTGTGTGTCAGTTGTCATTGTGTCGGTTATTGTCGGGCGTGCTCGGGTATCGCAACAGTGGGCAGTCAGCCGCAGGCGCTGCCGACTGCGGGGGGCGGTTCATTATGAATTAATGAGAATCGAAATGTTTCGCCAGATCAACGCTCGTCCGCTTGAATGGATCTGACATCTTACTACACCACTACCGGACGTGAAACACCTCGTTCGGACGTGACGAATCAATTTGTCCTTAGATGGAATCACTTATGTATAGTACCTATTTCCGAATAACCATGTACAGGATGTAAAAGTGATCAAGGTCATTAAAAGATCTTTTAAAAATATTGTCTAAATTCTATGGATGTTATAAATTAGAGATTAAAACTAAACTTACCGGTATGTGTTCTTTTATGTATTTTGAGGTTTTCTGATCTGGCGAACACCTTGCCGCAGCCGGGGAATGGGCAGGGGAACGGTTTCTCTCCGGTGTGCACGCGGATGTGATTCACCAATTTGTATTTCGCTTTGAATGGTCGTCCGTTCCTCGAGCAGCCCTGCCAGAAGCACGCATGCGTGGTACACTCGGGCCCGCCGACGTGTTCCACTGTTAGATGCGTCACGATTTCGTGCATGCTGGAGAACAGTTTGTTGCACATTTTTCTAGGAGGTGGTTGTTCAGGATCGAGCCACTGACACCGCATGTCTCTCCGCGGGGGCGCACGCACATAGCGCAGGAAGGCGTGGGGGGCGTGCGCGTGCGCGTGCGGGACTAGCGGCGGCGCGGCACCCTGGTAGTGCACGGGATCACCCCGCCAGTCCCAGCTCTGCTCCAGCGGCTGCTGCGGGAACAGCTCGCCACAGCCGCCGTAGTCGCGCAGGTAACCGGGCTGGTAGGAGTGCAGCGGGTAGGGCTGGTAGTGCGGCGCGTGGTGGGGCGGCGGGTGGGGCGCGGCGGCGCGGTGCTGCGCCCCCGGCCCGCACGCCGGCTGCGGCGACATCTTCAGCCCGTACGACGCCAGGTGCGCGTGGTTGGTCTCCAGGAAGGCGTTCATGGCGGGGGTGGCCGACGCCGGCGCATAGCCCCATTCGCCCGCCACCATCCACGCGGCGGGGTATTCCCCGCTGATGACGGTTCTGGAAACTGCGTCGTCTCCGACGCTCAACGAGGCTGCTGATGTTCGCTAAGCTCACTTCAGCTGGTACGCACAGTTTGTTACCATTCCTTGGTTTAACTGTTTCAACAGTTTGATTACGACCTGTTGAAGAGGACAGAGTGTAAGTAATTAAAAATCCTGTTGCTTATAAAATATTCAAGGGCTCCAATCGTTCAAGCAAAATGTAAAAAAAATGAACCCTAAAGTATCATAACCTTCCGAGACAAATTCAAAACCATTTCTCAAAATAATAACACACATTCGTGCAGCCATAACCGGCGACGAACATTTATTTATAATAAAAAAAAAATGTGAAGCAGGTACATTTGGACATTAAATTAAACTGTGGGTAAATTTATAGGACACTTTTATACGCCTGAGACAAAAATTTCGATTGTATTCGTGTATATTTAATTTTAGTTTATTTGTTAGGCTGGCTCCAATCTCTTTTATGGCCGAGGTTTAGCATCGATAATTTATTAAAATAGTTTTATGAATGATAAAACCTGCTCCGTCGTAGACAGCGTGCAACGACGGCCATTTTATTGCCAACTTCAGATCGTCTTATAATTAACTAGCTTCTGCCAGCGGCTTCGTCCGCGTGAACGTAGTAAATTATCTCAAGGGAACATATTCCCGGAATAAAAAGTAGGTTACGGATTATTTTAGGTCATGGTCTACTTGTGCGCCAATTTTCATTACCATCGGTTCTGCTGTTTAAGTGTGAAGATGAAACAAACATACACACATACAAACTTTCATTCTAATAGCATAAGTATGACTCAAAGGCATCTTTAATTCATGAATCCCCAAGCGACCACCGGTGGCCGCGCATCTATTGTCTTACTATTGTGTCTCTAATTGACGGTATCTGAAGGGTTAATATGGGTAAAACAAGGCTATCAATCCTTGGGCGTAAAATTGAAGAAGTCATCATGGAAAAATATTTTAGAAAACACGATAAGATCAATCGAGGTAAATCAATTTCAGAAATATTATAGAAAATGTTGAAATGAAATTTTTCTTTAGTAAAAACCTGTGATATAAAGATTTTGAATACGCACATTCTTTTATGAATGGGGCAATAATTTTGTGGTTTCATTTTCATTTAATATTTCCATAGATCACCAATAGATCATTTTATTCAGACAGATATCTTATTCATGACAACCGTATAAATGATATGTATTGATTATGCTGTTTGTGTTTTCATTATTTTCTTTCATATATTTTAGTGTAATAAAAAGAACTTGTTGAGCGTTGATAAAAGATAAATTGAGTGAGAAAATTCAATATCCACTAATCCGCACAGTCCAAACTTGCTGTAAAATCGCGCTGTCAATCAACGCAACTGTACATTTTTTGTGGGCGTCTACATAATCGCATTATTTGAAAATAATGTTGTTTATGTATTGTTTGACACAGTCGAGTGGGGCAGCTTTACCTGAGGCTTAAACAATGTAGGACCTCAGATCTCCATCTTATCTGAACATTATCTGTGAGCCCCCGCCGCGTGGTCGCATCACCACAAAGCAATGGGTTGACACATCTCAACAGGCCTTCAAGGCGTAATAGGATTACAAAAATAACCCTTTTTATATCAATATTAACTGTCAAAGCATTTTGTGTCTTAATCCTTTAACATTATAACCCCTGAATCGCTTTTTGAACGGTAAATGTATCTTGGGAACAATTTGCAGCTGTCTAAGGATGGTTTCCACAGTTTTAAGGAATTAGTCATAATCACATTAGTGTGTTATTGAGAAGATTCAGTTATCTGTTTAACGGATTTATATACGAGTATGTTCATGGGGATACAAACATTAGGAACGCATAGAAAATTTCTTCAAGGTCTTTATTAGAACAGCAATTGTTCACAACAATTCATCTTTACCAATATGATGATGAAGTAAAATTTGCTCATTTATATGTAGTTTACAGAGCAGTGGTGGCCGAGTGGTGATGGCCACGACTTACGAGTTGTAGGTCACGGGTTTAAACCCAGCCAGGCGGATTACTTTGTGTAATTTGTTTCATCACCACTGCTCTCAAAACGATTAAGGAAAACATCGTAAGGAAACCGGCATGTCCTAGAACCAAAAATTCGAAGACATGTGACCTTCAAAAACCCGCACTGGGCCCGCGTGGTGGAGTCCTAGTAGTGGGAACATTAAAAGGCTGATTATGTATATAGTTTATACAAACTACATACATACTACAGAATCTCAATATATTAAGATTCAGTATATACATACTGAATCGATTCTGAAAATTCTTTCACTAATGGCTACACTATCTATGAGCGCTATAGGCTATAAATTATTTCCATATCATGAGTTTTAATTTATAATATCGACTTTTTGAGAGAATGTTGGTACAAAGATAGTATATATCCTAATTTAATATTTATCGTATAATTTATAAACGCTATGTTTTCCTCTTGGATCTGGTTGTTAACTCCAAGGATAATCTGTATCTTCAGAGATACAGCCTTCTCAAACTGAGATGCATTCACATGTATCTCATAAATTCGGAGGGTTTCTTGTGAAAAGGAATCACGAGACTTTTTCTCTATAAGAGGCAACTAATAATTTTTAGAGTATTCTGTAAACTACCATCTATTAGATCCCTTGACAAGTTAAAACAAGTTTGCAAGAACTGGTTTTCTTAGCATATTGCTCAAAATAAATCAGTCTTGTTGTGTACCTTGATCTTTTGATGTTCATGCCAACTGCCTGACATAGCTGTAGTACTATTTGGATCATAGATAAAAATACGTTTCTACTATTCTAGCAGATTTACGCTAATTTTCTCCTTGTACCTTGGTAATATTTTGTATTCATTT
Organism: Mythimna lalbum; assembly: GCA_949319445.1. Taxonomy (NCBI): domain Eukaryota; kingdom Metazoa; phylum Arthropoda; class Insecta; order Lepidoptera; family Noctuidae; genus Mythimna; species Mythimna lalbum. The sequence continues at coordinate 12,332,108 of OX439346.1, read as the reverse complement.
TTCAAGTGTTAGCGACATAATATTGCACTGAACAGTGAATACTGTGATACTGTGACCAATCCAAGAATTTATTTATAATGACAGCTCTGTTTGAAGAAAAAATATTCTTTTACTAATTTAGAGTTATTTTTAATATTCAGAAAATCTATTTTCTTAACCTTGTAGGTTTTTTGTGCAATTGAAACCTCTTTTAAAATTTACAAAAAGCATTACTAATCTGCTTATAACATATTATTTATACGAACATACAACGATAGCTTTGGGAGCTATCGCAGTTTTTTTATGTGATTCGTTATTTTTACAGCCTGGTGTAATTACCACTAATTGTAGCAAACTAAAATATTGCATTGCGCAAAAGTTACCTAACATAAGATTATTTCAGTTATGATTTGCATAAACACTTGGCAACAAGGTAATTTATTTTAGAGATGATGAATTAGAAATGTGTGCCATATAAGATTATTGCCCAAGTAAATTGTCTAATGCAGTTTGTAAACTTTAAATTAGGTAGTCAAAAACGATTAATAAAGTGTTGGAGGTTTTATAGTCAATTTGTGACTAAGTTTTACTGGTGCAGGTAGAAAAAGCTTTTTTTTACAGAGCCGGCCATCTTCGAATTGTGATTGCGAATATTGTGCAATAGGGTTACTAAGATCTGATTAAAGTTGGGTTAAATACATATACCTACAACATTACTTTGAGTTTATGCGAAACCTGAATATATGTATGTAGTTTGTACAGAATCAGTAACTGAATGGATTCCAATAAAGTTACGCCATGTTATATTTTTTCACAAAATATTTAAAAAGGTCACAAGTTGGATACCACCGACAGTAAGTACGACACAGGTCACAACAGGTCATAGTGGGCATTAGCCCACTATATATCGCTGACAGCGATAAAACCACTATAATACCCATAGGTTTAAGTTTGCGTAAACGTTGTGTTACTATTTTCATCATCATTTTAGCTGAAACACGTCCACTGTTGGACATGGGCCTTCCCCAAGTGTCGTCACAAGTGTGCGTCTTGGGCGGAGCGTGTCAGACTTTTACTGACAAATCCACTCCTTAGGATCTTTGCCTTCGTTCCAGGGCCCCTAAATTCTCTTTTGCACAACCCATGGTCCTGGTAGGCTTCGACCCATCTCCTTGAGGCGCAAGTGGTTACTGAACGGTCGGACGGGGAGCTACTATTGCTAGCCGTTCGCAAGCCCACTCTACTCAGGGTAGGAGAAGTCATCTACTGACAATTTCCCACGGCAAGTAATAAGTTTAGCATCAGTTGAAGTGAGTACAAAATAATGCCTTTTTTGAGGCCCACCTGAAGTTATAGTCTCTGAACAGGGATATTATATGAACTGTCAAATAACATTCCGTTATCATATTTTATAATGAGCACTGAGTGCAATTGAAAATGCCAAAATGTTCAAAATGTAATTGCCCATTTTCACCAACACTAAGCAACAGGATAAATGCTTCAAATATTTATTGCACTGTTGGCTTAAAATTCTGACCGTTGAAAAATCAATAAATAGAACATTTCGTTTTTTTAGGCCATTCATGTGCGTTTGAACAAACCGAGAAAATGTCGATATTACTTCATTGATATTAATAGACTTAACACCCAATTTAGCAAAATTGTATATTCTAAAAATATAAAATACTGGCGTCAGCAGTGGAGAAAATGTAGAATGTAGAAAATTATCCAAAGGGACCATGCTCTGGACAAAAAGTATCCTATGTGCTACTCCAGGACATGGTCTACCAGTACGACTAATTTCATCCAAATTAGTTTAACAGTTTGAGAGGGAAGGATAATGATGTTATGTAAAAAATATATATATTGTAATATAATATATTTACTCTCTGCACGTATTGGTTTCGACTGTTAGTGCAGAGAGTACATGTAATAAAATAAATAACAGCCAAGGAGTAGAATTCCCTGCCAGAGTCTGTGTTTCCTGATAGCTACAACTTGGGGGTCTTTAAGTCAAAAGAGAATAGGTTACTTCTAGGCAAGCGTGCTCCATCGTCGGCCACATCATCGCTTACCATCAGTTGAGATGGTGGACAAGCGCGAGCCTATCAATATTAAAAAAAAAACATCAATATAAACTATGATTATAAAAACTCATATATCTTCCTATGTCTGCAAAAATGTATAAGGAATCGACAAACTATGTCGACATTGTATCATATTTCAGTGTAGGCAACGAAATCTATAGTTTCCAATACCAAAAACAAGGTTTGTTAGCCAACGTAACCTATACGAAACATGACCACGCTACTTAGCTCCCATGTTTAGTGTTTGTTTATAATTAACTTAACTACAACTTTTTACTACTTTTAGTAACAATAAAGTGTAACTTTATTAAAATACAACTTTCAAGCAAAGAAGTCTAGTTAAATAGGCAGAAAATACCCTGAATTTATCATTGGTTGGTTTCATCAATATCATCATATCAGCCGAAAGACGTCCACTGTTGGACATGGCCTTCCCCAAGCGTCCCCACTACGACCGGTCCTGTGCGTCACGCATCCATTGGATTCCCGCGACCCTGACCAGGTCATCGGTCCACCTTGGACTTTTAATTAGTTTACTTGTATATAATTCTGATATTTCAGCTATAAGGTTTCATCAAAATATGTTCAGCCGTTTAATTCATGAATCCCCAAGCGACCACCGGTGGCCGCGCATCTATTGTCTTACTATTGTGTTTCTAATTGACGGTATCTGAAGGGTTAAGGGTGTAGGAATAACAAAAATACATACATACGTATACACATATACAAACTTTCATATCAATCATTAGTGAGATTTATTTATTTTTTATTCAAAATATAGCAGTTTTAACTATCTATAAGATTGCCATTGTACATAGATTGTGTCAAATTTATGTTTTACTATTTAAGGGTACATTAAAGTTTATTTTATTCTACTTATTATTTAAATAATGTAAATTTTCGGCCCACCTAAGAATCTATCTAGCAGTCTAACCTGCCTTGCTAAAAGCCTGCAAGTTTATTTCAATTCATTGGTTATTTTGCAAAAGGTTGTAAATACATGTCTTATTATGTATAACTTGTAATATTTATTATATCTGAATAATAACACGGTTCATATTTATTAATAACCACAATGTAGTAAATTTACCAAAGATTACAAGAGTTGCAGAATTGTGGCGACGGAAGCGGTAAGTACAGATTGTTCAAGTTGAGTTTTGATTTTGGAATCCGTTAAAATATTAAATCTACTCATTCGGATTTCTGCTGAATTCAATGAAGTTTAAATTCTTTTACACCACATTAAAGGAATTACAAATAATTTGAAATTGTACACTAAAACTTTTTGTCACGGAATAGTATAACTATTAGATCTTTATTTATAAAAACGCTAGCTTCAGCCAGCGGCTATGCGCGCATTAAAGTAAAAAAATATATATCTAAGTCACTCAGTGGTAAAGTGCATTCTACCGGTAAAATAGCTTTAAAAATCAGTACAGTAATTTTTGAGTTTAATCATAAAAACAAAAATGTTAAATTTGTACTGTGTTTTTTAGATAAGATATTTATTTTATCAGAAGAATTATAAATTTAATTAAAGCAAAAACGTAAGTACAATGTCACTGTTGTCACACACATCAGCAGGCGTAGAGAATAAAAAAAACGAAAACAAATATTTGCCTACCCACATGCCTACCATAAACTAACATTCACATTTCAACTTAACATACATCATTTTAGCATAACTAAAGCCCGGCAAAGCTAAGAAGTACCATTTGACGTTTCACACTTTTCTATAAAAATAGCTTTGTATAGGCGTAACTCTCACTATTTCGATTATCTTTCCGTAAAACCATTGAATTATGGAGCTATTTTTATTTTATCACAACATATACAATTTTTAATCAACAAATTAAAATTAAAATATACTACGTGAGAAACTGTAGAACTGTCAAACGGTACTTCTTATATTTGCCGGACTATAGAACAAAAAAAATAAGTCAGAAGGTAAGTAAGTTGCACACAAAAACGAGTGATGAGGGTAGGATGCAATTTTATAGTTGACGTACTAGACCTACATAGTGCAGAAAATAATCGACTCATTGATTTTTTTGGTAAAAGTACATCAATTTATGATTTTATATTATTTATGATTAATCGAAAAGCAGGGAAAGATCTTTTAATAAATATTTTTAAGTGTTTTGTGTAAAAGTTTGAATGTAACTATTTGATTTCTTTTATGTCTTTAGGTAGTTTGTTATAAAAGTTGGTCTCTTCATCTACACTAATATTTGAAAGAAGTAAAGTTTGTTTTCTTTATTTATTTTTTTGGTTTTTGTTTGTAGGAGGTAATCTCTGATAGTACTGGTCCAATTGCTAAAATTTTTTCACCGATAGAAAGCTGCTTTATCCCAAAGTGATATAGGCTATATTTTACGTACGCGGGCGAAGCTATGGGCATAAGCTAGTACATAATATTCCTTTTTCCATATTTAGTCCTAGCCTGGGTTAAACAGATATCATTCGCTTGTCTTGTTAAAATTTTATAATGTCATAAAGATAATAATCAAATGAAAATGAGTGGAACTGCTAATATACAAATACTAGCTGGCTCAGCAAACTTTGTTCTGCCATATAAATAATCAAAGAAAAAAAATGGGTGGTAGTGGGTAAAAATAGCCTACGACCTATTCTCACACCTACCAAATAAAAATTTACACCAAAAAGAACATAAAAGTCGGTCAATCCGTTTCGTAGGAGCTCGATAGCAAAAACTGTGCCACGAGATTTTTGTATATTACTAGCTTTTGCCCGCACGGCTTCGCTCCCGCTCTTCCCTACTCTACCCTACTATACCCTACTCTACCCTACCCTACCCTACTATACCCTACTTTACCCTACTCTACCTTACTCTACCCTACTCTACCCTACACTACCCAACTATACCCAACTCTACCCTACACTACTCTACACTACACTACTCTACACTACTCTACACTACTCTACACTACTCTACACTACTCTACACTACTCTACACTACTCTAAACTACTCTACACTACTATACCCTACTCTACCCTACCAAACTTCACATCCATTTTCTAAGTAGTCCGAACAAAGCCTAAAAATTTGGTTTGGATAGGTGAGCCCGTTCTTGAGTTATAAAATAACAACGAAAAGTGGCATTGATTTTTATATATATAGATATATTTAACAAAGACAACAGTCAAGGTTTTTCACAAATCTACACTTAGTATTATAAAGAGGTAAAGTTTGTTTTTATGTTTCTTTATTTGTAATATCTGCAAGCAATGGTCCGATTGCATAATTTTTTCCCCGAGAGAGATTCCTGGGCGACCTAAGCTGTTATGTACGCGGGTGAAGCCGTGGGCAAAAGCAAGTCAACTATAACTTGAAATTTTAAAAACAATCTAAATGAAATATAAGCTGAAGCTTACTACATATATTATCATAAAAATTACATTCGCTGTAAAAACTATATAGGTATATCATATAATTGGTATACTTAATTGGTAATAGTTCGACGTATGCAATAACTGATTGTTATGGACTCGTAAATACTACATAAAACAATTATGAAAACATTACACTTGTTATAATGTAATGTGTGTTTGTGTTGTTTGTAATGTATTGCTTGGTTATTTATAGGAAGGGAAAATCCTCAGTGTGCATGTAGGTCAGTGAGCGATTTTTATCAAAATTGCTACATGTCAAAACTGTGAGATAAATGGCAGATGATTTTTTTGGGTGCTCTGTGATGTATTTTGTCTTTCCATTCCATGTGATGAAAATGTTCTAAGTAATATTATTTTTGCTCAGAACTACTTCATAAGTTTCAGCATATTAAACTTACGTTACTAAAATTGTCAAACCACCAGAAAAGTATATACCCAATTAGGACTCTGGCAACTAGGATGATGAATTAACTATACCTAATCTGTCACTATTTTGATACCTCTCTAACGCCTAAGGTCGTAAGTCATAAGATAAAAAGTACAGTTTTTTTTTCAAGACTGCCATTTCTATAATATAATTGGTAATGATATATTATATAAGGGTATATAATTTATGAAACACTTCTAACCGAGGTTTTTACATTAATTAATAAATTTTAAGATGATAGTGACCTACCAGGCGCTCGCTGGATGTGATAAGAAATAATAATATTAATTTTATGTTTTTTTTTTTTTTTATATACAATTTTATTCAAAAAATATGTTACGATTTTATGCGTCTGTATATATAATCTTACTGATTAGGTTTAATTTATATTTCTAAACTATGTGTTATGAATACTTATTGAATGATTGATACAATTCTTAAAATTTTATTAAATATTTTTTTCTTGTTTTCTATAATAATATCTAATTCTATCTAATTATAATTTATTTAATGTGTATAGTGTAAGAAATCACTGGCTTCTGAAATAAGGCACTGAGTCTGGGTCAAGAGAACGCTAATAGATAATGTATTATTTATTTACAATTAAGTCCTAGTTTGGAAGTACTGGCAGCACTTGAATAATTCTATAATATAAAGTACACACATCCTGTCATAAAGGCACTTCATTTCCTGCTTTCTTTGGACGAGGTAAGTACTAGCAGGCCTTACTAGTAACTCATCGACTTTAAAAATTATAATACATAATATGTTTAGTGGCACAAAATCCTCTTGTATAGGTACAATCTACGCTTATGTATATATAGTTAATATAATAAAGAGGTAAAGTTTGTTTTTATGTTTGTGGGGGTAATCTCTGGAAGTACGGGTCCGATTGCTAAAATTCTTTCACCCATAGAAAGCTGCTTTATTCATGAATGACATAGGCTATATTTTGTGTACGCGGGCGAAGCTGCGGGCAAAATCTAGTAAATATATGTTTCGCAAAATCTAATGGACCTACCATCAGATTCTGGGGAAGATCTGCACACATTGTGAAAAGCTCTGTGACTTAGATTTCAGTGTAAAAAAAATGCTGATCTCTTCTTCTTCCTTTGTAGCTTGTAATAGAAGGCTGGTGTTACTGTCATGGGTGAATACTGAATTTCATTAGTCTAGTCTGTTTTAGGTTCATTCAGAATCTTTAGTTTAGCGAAAGGATGGAAGCTTGTTATAAAAATATGAGCTGTAGATTTTTATATTTATACTTGAAGGTTTAATTTTGCATTTGCTTCATGTGTAGGTTTTATTGGCGCTTAATACGGTACTCCATTATTTCAGCAATACTTAATATAGATACTGTTTTCATTTTTCATCCGAGGTTCAAGAATCTCAGCATTTTTCAGATCTTATGATCTCATACTTCGCCTGATTTGTAATCAGAACATTTTGATTCTCCACAAAGCTTAAATTGTTGGCTCAGGTGTAAGAGTAATTAAATGGTTTTTAACCGACTGAATAATTGGAATACAATTTAAGGTTCATATTTTGTAAACACAGAAAAAACTTGCCTGCTTGTTGTTTTAGAAGAAATCCAGTCTTTAGTTAATCGATGTACTCATTGAAATAATCACTTAGTTTTATCTATTAGCACAAGAAAATAAACACTTCACTGAACATATACTTAGTATCTAAAATAATTTTCAGTATCCTCATGTAACTAGAGCAATTAGTATCACAGGTGTTGGCGCATCGTTATAACAATCTCGTGTCGATTTCACAGCCGCATTCTGCGATAACAGGCCGCTTCGTTGGTAACATAAGTTTTTTGGACAAATTATCACGCAACGATTTTTTCTCGTAACGATGAAAGGCTTCGCGACGTGTGTCCACTGACTCCGCTGAGGCTCTCAGCATGACTGCGGGCTCCCGCGTCGCCGCCCCTCGCCACAGCCGACATACTGCTTCTTAGAAAATATTTTGTACGAGCGGGCCCAAGGCGCGAACGCAGCCCTGCACGCCGCGAGAAGGGCGGGACGCCGACAACTTTTTCACCCAATAGTGCCAGCTTTGGCGTCGAACCATCGATGTCCATCCGTCCCGCTCTGATGCACACCGCACAGTGATGTTCGAAAGGGAGGCGCGATCCTCGACGAGCTCATAACGATGGTATAACGAAGAAAATTTCTTTGTGTTTGTGTCGTAATGTGTTCGCTTTATCAGATTTACGTTGAAAGCTCGCTGTTAGCTTTCGAGGGCGCCACATCGGGGCTCCTTGTCAGACGATGCGCGCGAAGCGGGGGTGCGAGAGGGACGCACGACACCCGGGAAATGTTTCGGCTAATGTATTTTCCTGTGGGAAGGAAAACACATGTCGTCGCTTTTAATTTAATACGCGTCACGCTGCGTCGTCGTGTCGTGCGGACCAAGTGCCTCGTTTTGTTTTTCGTGGCATTTTATTTCTGTTATAAATGTTGGCATTAAATAAAGGGTTATTATTTGAAAATGTATGAACTGAAAATATTAAATTTCATAATGGCTAAGCAATACTGCACTGCCTTTTATTTTTACTTGAGCACCATTTCGTATAATTTCGTTCAGTTCTTGAAGTTTTAATTTAACAACTATGTAGATAATAATTTTAAACTAGGCTTATAAAATAAATGTACATTTTAAAATGAATTTGAAATCGAATATTCATCATAAACTAAAATAAACAATAAACCTTTAAATCACCTTTTAGATTCACTGTTCTATAAAAAAAACTCTTAATAAAAGAAATTATCCAATTTGATCCTTATAAGATTTTTAAGTTCATTATCAAGACACGTCACAGATTGTAGCACAACCACGTAATTGTTTAATAGATGATGTTGAAATAAAATGATGTGAAACAAAAACAAAAAAATATGTAAAAAATCACCTTACACCATAACCATCACCAATTAAAATAGTAAATGTACTGCAGCAGTTTGAGGCGCGCCAAAAATAATTAACGTAATTAATTTGACGTACCAAACGTACTTGGTAATTAGTTGGTAAAAAGTCGCATGCGCACGGTGGGGGCGGGGGCGGGGGCGGGTCGCGCGCTGTCATTGGCTGGCGGCCGGCCGGCACGCCCGCAACTCCTGCGCACACTTATTTCTACCAAACATTTATTTCCACCCGCGGCACGAACGCTCGTGATTAATTTAATATATTTTTATCGACGAACTCTTCTCACGCAATACGCTTTTTGCGATATTTACCTGTATCGATTCGTCACATCTCACAAAGCGTTTTTGTACGCATGATCTTGCGCCGTTTGTTCACTACGTTTGAATTAATTCAACGTTTTGTGAGTGGAACAACATTCTTCCTATTAGTGTCGTGGACATAAATACTAATAAGAAAAACCTCCGGGCCACATCCGCTTCGTGACTGCCTGAAGGATTGCTACTGCTGTTTTTTTCCGCGAAGTAATGGTTACCTAGAAACGTTAATTAGTGCGTGAAAAACTTTAGAACTGAAACTGTTGGTGTTAACGTTTTTTAGAAAAAGGTATCTGATCTACTCACTGTAAAATTACTCGAGTTGTAATGATTACGTGATTATATTGCAGTAATAACACAGGGAGCTCACAGTAGGGCTCCAGGTACACAATGCCCTCGCAGCCCTCGTGTGCTGAGGGCCGGTAGATATTTCATTAAAATAAATAACGTTATTATTTATTTGGGTGTTTCTCGGCGACGATGCAAGCTACAAATTATGCGGACAATGCCTCCGCGGGATACCGCTATTATTAAATGTAGCTCAACAGATGGCGCTGCTTTCCCCTGCCCTCTAGACCAACAAACAATATTAAAAAATTCGTTCTAATAATCTCTACATCGCTGTTCTAATTAAAGATCAGTGTTAATTAATTTTAAATGGTGAAAATTAGACTTATGTTGGTTCTTATTATTTGATGGTTCGTTATATCAATCAAGTACTCATCTTCTGGCAAGAATCACTAAACTTAAGTGGCCGGGAGCAGAACAGAATTATGGTCAATGGGGATGAAAGGTTTTGAAGTGCACTTACCGGAAGACGCAGCGTTGGAAGGCCTCCCACAAGGTGGACCAATGATGCGAAACGCACAGAACATTTGGGTATGGCGTCGCTTGGGCAGGTCTATGTCCAAGTGCAGTCCAGTGGACATCTTTCGGCTGAAATGATGACCCCTGCCTAAACTTTCCCCAACTAGCTTGGGATCGACTACCGGTCTGACAGGATACGACTCCAGTTACTGGGCAACACGATAGCTACTCCTTAGAAAGAGTGATAGCCAGAATTTATATAGCATCTGATTATAACGTCAAAATCAATCGAGTACTAACCTAAATAATTAGCATGCTAGCGAGTTACCATGGCGCTGAAACACGCCTGAATGAACTTTGGTGGGTTTTAGTCAGTATGAGTCTGACACTCATTCCCGCGCTATCCAGATTGAGACGAGTTTTTTTTTTAATAAAAATACTTGCCCAACACAAAGAATCACTCCTGTATCGGATGCGTTTACAAACATGTAAAATTAGGTAGATACCTACACAAGACACCCAAACCGGAAACCAAACCAATACCCCCGGATCTGTAAGCCATACCAATATTTTTATTCCGTGTGGGAATAGAACTCACAACACGTCCACCGTAGGCGCGGGCTTGCGGACGGCAAGCATTGGGTAGCTCGCTGTCCGACCGTCCGGTAAACTGTCCGGACCGAGTCCAAGTCGTCGACGGCGCGCACTATTCCCACGCGCCTCAAGGAGTAGTCAGCAACAGCAGAGGCCCAGCCGGGTCAAAGCCTACTGGGGCTAGGGTGATATGAAAGCTAGAAGGAACGGGGTGGGTTTTTAGTCTGTAAGAACCTGACACTATCTCCCGCTCCTCCCAAGAGCGGGGGTTGTCATTGTATGATTTTAGCCCACAATAAAAAAAACTCACAATACGTAGCGTAGCAGTCAGTCGACCAACCATGGTGTCTATTTTATTTCATAATTTTCTACAAAAAAAAAATAAAAAAGTCAGTAAAAGTTAAAAAGTCAAAAACTAAGAAAGTTCTACCGTAAACTTTGATTTGAACACAAAGATATATATTTATTTTTCTCTTATAACGTTCACAAGTAAGATTAATTTGAGAATTGTAAAGTAATTTATTTCCATGGGAACTATCGTTACGCTCTAATTCCATATTGCGTTCACTTACCCAAGAGTTACTCTTCATCTTTTTTTTTTGAGTTGAGAAATCACCCAATGATATCTACCGCTCAAAGATGGAGCGAGAGGGCCTGTGACTTTCACTGACTAAAAAATACCAGTGTCCTCCAGTTGCCCTTTGCGTTTTAGGATAAATTCATCGTGGCACTAACGGGCATCATCAGCCCTGCGCTCAAGACGTCGACGGCGCGCGCTGTTCCCGCGCAACTCTAGGAGTTGTCAGCAACAGGAGGGGCCCAGCTGGGTCGAAGCCTACTGGGGCCAGGGTTATCCGAAAGGAAACTCGAGCCCCGGTATGAAGAGGCTAGAAGGATCGGGGTGGGTTTTTAGTCAGCAAAGTCTGACACTATATCCCGCTCCACCCAAGAGCGGGGGTTGTCATAAGATGATTTTTGCCTGACGTAAAAAAAAAACATCGTCCCTGTTTGCTGGACGATCGGACGGCGTGTTACCTATTGCCAGTCGTCCTTAGCCCACGCCTATGATGGGAGAGTACTCCTATCTATAATTTTTTTTTTTTTTTAGCTTAGCTTAGTCGGCCTTATAGTGTTCCCACTGTTGAGACTCACGCCTCCTCTCTAGGAGAGGGAATGGGCCATAATCCACCACGCGGGCCCAGTGCGTGTTGGTGGATGTCACATGTCTTGGAATTTTTTGGTTCTAAGACACAGTTTCCTCACGATGTTTTCCTTCACCGTTTTGAGAGCAGTGGTGATGAAATAGATTATACAAAGTAATGCGCCTGGCTGGGTTTGGGATCATCTCTCAGCACAGCCTGGCATTTATTCCTATGCTTATTTAACGGTATATCCAGAATATTTTTCACAGCATTAAAATAATTACTTACTCTATTGGCTCAGCATCATCATTTCAGATGAAAGAGTGGACTGTTAGACATAGGCCCCCGCTAAGCGTCGCCACAAGTTGGTCTTTCAAACCTTTCAATAAGCGGTCGCCACTCCAGAATCTTTTGTACTCATCGACCATCTGTCCTGAAAACAATAATAATAATTGCCATTTATTCTCTCTTCACATAGTTGACTTAAAGTTAATTTTGACAGGACAATGTCTCAGCTATATTCCACCTTGTGAGAGACTGGTGCCTGTTATAGGTTTTCGGAAAAACACCTGTGTTACAGGTCACCAGGCCCCTTCCACAGCTAGAATTAACTATTACAGTGCAAGAGTCTAAATATAATAGTAATGAAAAACTACTAAGCTTAATGCAAAAATAGAATTAGTAATAACAATAATAAAAAATAAAAAAAATAAAAAATCTAAAAATCCCTACTTTAGCAGAAACAATTTGATCAAGGCACATTGTTTCTGCTACCTACTAACTTAAGTTTTGGCTATCTCGGTAACCTTGGTTCTTCTGCTCTTCATTCCTGATGCGATACCTAACTCAGAGAAACTCCGAGCACAGCCCTTTTCCAATCCGCTAGCAATAACAAGTTGTGGTCAAAATATATTTGCTGAACGTAATTTTAGCAATTTCAGCTTAACCACTTCCTACAAATATTGAAAAAAGATAGTGATTTAATTCATGAATCCCCAAGCGACACCCGGTGGCCGCGCATCTATTGTCTTACTATTGTGTCTCTAATTGACGGTATCTGAAGGGTTAAAACGTTACACATTATCGTTTCGTTCAGGGGTGGTCCACCGGTTAACTGGCTGTTAATTCAGTCGATCATAGCAAGTAGTGGCGTATTTATGTTTAGGGCAAGCGGTGTATGATGCGAGGAAACAGATAGGTATCTACTATAGGCTCTATTATATTCTATTACTTTATCGCTCTGTAACTTTTTATATCATCAAAATCAAAAATCAAAGCATTTATTTCAAATAGACCATTTGCGGGCACTTTTGAATAGTCAAATGTCGGTCAGTCCAAGAAAAGTGAAGCTAAATTGCATCATCATCAGCCTTTTTCATGTTCCCACTGCTGGGACTCAGGCCTCCTCTCTAGGAGAGGGAATAGGCCGTAATCCACCACGCGGGCCAAGTGCGGGTTGGTGAATGTCACATGTTTTCGAATTTTTGGTTCTAGGATATATAGGTTTCTGGGCTTTTTGTATGTCAAAAAAAAATCGAACGTATAGCTATTCGAGATTAGTTGCCTACATTTTCGAGCTTGCTTTGCTGGTTAACACTATTGGAACTTTATGAGAAACGTCTTTGAAGTGTAGTGCCAAAAATTTTGAGCACTTGTTGTTTTATTCTTATTGTTTAATTGATTTTGTGATTGTTAGATCTTACAGAGTCTAGTTAGTAAACAGTAGATCATGAATTTGACTGGCCTGTTGGTCTAGTGGTTAGTGGCCCTGACTGCTATGCCGGAGGTCGTGGGTTCGTTCCCACCCAGGACAAATGTTTATGTGATGAGCATGATCATTTGTTCTGTGTCTGTGTGTAATTTATCTATATATGTATGTATTTAGAATTATATAAGTATGTTTATCAGTTGTCTAGTACCCATAACACAAGCTCTGCTTAGCTTGGGACTAGACGGCGTTGTGTGATAGTTGTGGAATATTATGAATTTAAACAATTTGGCCACTTCTGACGTAAACTACAAGTAAAAACAAATCATTTAAAATTATTTTAAAATCGAAGTCATGTGTCGTTAGACGTTGATGTCTAATGTAAGGCGCGATAGTGCTACGAAGCGTAGCACGTAGAGGTCACTCGCATTCGAAATGACCATTTCTTTTCAATTGTTATTTGACGGTGCACTCGTAATAATTGTATACATTATTCTATTGCAATGTTTACTTACAAATACATATTATATAAATCCGCAGGAGAACCAAGGTTACCGACGTAGCTCGAAGAGTCGACAAACTTAAGTGGCAATGGGCAGGGCACATTGCACACAGGTTCTGGAGTGGCGACCACGTACCGGAAGACGCAGCGTTGGAAGGCCTCCAAAAACGTGGACCGATGACCTGGTCAGGGTCGCGGGAATCCGATGGATGCGTGACGCACAGGACCGGTCGTTGTGGCGACGCTTGGGGGAGGCCTATGTCCAGCAGTCGACGTCTTTCAGCTGATATGATGATGATGATGATAATGACATATTATATATCTGCATATTATTGTGTATTTGCGTACGATTATCCATAGCGATGAAAACAATGGTGCATTTTTTGTTTTGTCTACATTAATGATTTGATATTGTCATTGATTTGACTGACTACTGGTCTAGTGGTTAGTGGCCCTGACTGCTATGCCGGAGGTCGTGGGTTTGATTCCCACCCAAGACAAATGTTTATGTGATGAGCATAATCATTTGTTGTGTCTGGATGTAATTTATGTGTAATATATATGTATTTAGAAATATATAAATATGTTTATCAGTTGTCTAGTACCCATAACACAAGCTCTGCTTAGCTTGGGACTAGACGGCGTTGTGTGATAGTTGTGGAATTTTATTATATTATTATTTCATTTGAAATAAGGGCAACTTTTGTGCTCTTCTCTATATTTGTTCTTTTCATTTTTAAGTGTTTGTGTGTTCATAAGTAAATGAATAACACTTTTGTTTATTTATTATATTAATTACAATTGATACCTAATCAATTACAGTAACTGAAACAAATAAAATAACAACCACTATGTACATTATATCCCTCTCATAGTACTCTTAAAAAGTGCCAATAGAATCATATTTTATTAACTCGCAAACAGATATTTTAATGGACTAGAATCCAAGATATCATTTAGTGTCTTTTAATTTTATTTTAAGGTTCCTTCTCTTTACTAGTTATTTCATATTATCAACCTAGAGGTTATCAAGACTAGAATGAATAGGTTACTTCTAAGCAAGCGTGCTCCATTGTCGACCACATCATCGCATACTATCAGGTGAGATAGGGGTCAAAAGCGCGACCCCATACCAAAAATTCGAAGACATGTGACATCCACAAACCCGCACTGTGCTCGCGTGGTGGATTATAGCCCATTCCCTCTCCTAGAGAGGAGGCCTGAGTCCCAACAGTGGGAACATTATAAGGCCGACTATGCTATAAGACAAAAGAGTAAAATCATTTAAAAAAATAGATATTTAAATAATCATCAGTCCATTGTATTATTTCATTAAAATTAATTACTCATTCATTATTAGGTATTTTATTACTATACTCTTCAATCGAATAACGCTTTCTAAATTATATATCCCATATTTGGTAGTTAACCGTAACGAAATTTCGACCGCCAAGCTAATTTATTTCAATGCACATTGCACATGTTTCACATCTCCACACAACAATACTAATGACAAAACTTCACGCTCAAAAAAAAAAAAACACAAAAAAATAACATAGAAGTAAAAAAACCACCTGTTCACCTCTCGCCCCTAACTGTATCTGTAATTAATTCGATTCCGAGTCAAACGTCAGCGGGATTCGATGACTATTGATATCGGCCGACTCGGCTCGACTCGTATGAAAAGCCGACACAAGCCGATGTGATCGACTTTTTTGCCGCAACCATTCAAACGAAATTAGATTCGGAATCGTAACGTTTTCCATTTGATGTTACGTACATATGTATGGACCAAACATGTACATAAATGTATGGAACTGATAATATTTAAGAGCGACCAACCCGAAACACGTTTCCAGACAACCGCTCTTACGTGATTATGACGTTATCAGTGACGGATTAACCCTTCATCAAATTAAGCCATTGCCTAGGGCATCATGTCTGGGGGGGGGGCACCAGAAGGAGCACAAAAATAAACCGTCCTTAGGGCAAAATATCGATATTATACATAGAGTCCGATATGTTTACAACGTTAGACGTTAATACTATCTTGTGTGAATTTAATGCCCGAAAAAGCCGCAAGGCGCATTTCAATAAATAAATAATTTGCGCTTTGGTTTTTATTGTTGTCGCACCTACTCCACTTCTAAGGTACGTTACATCTCATCTTATTTTACAAAAAACTAATGTATTTAGGCGGTAAAGGTTTAAAAACTGATTCTAGTTGACATCGGATAGGGGGGTCCACAGGCGTGGATTGCTTAGAGCATCAAGTAGTCTTAATCTGTCACTGGACGTTATTACAAATCTTTCTCAAGATATTTTGGGAACACAAATTTTATTGGATACTAGCTTCTGCCAGCGACTTCGTACGCGGATCCTGTTGCTTATGCCAGCGACAACGGGGTCGTCAAATCAAAGATCTGAAACGTCTGTTGTCGAATTCTAAGAGCCCAGGGACTGGAAAACAACGTGATGCGCGAGACGATTCGAGAAGTTCCAGATCTCTCCCTTCCACTTACGCGCGTGACAGTGTGCACACACCTTAGACATGGTGCCAATGGCTCCGTGTTAGACGTAATTAATAAATGGGTTATAGGAAAACGCGCTCCTTTCTTTATTCCCAAAAAGTGTTCCCATAGCGTGATCTAACTCGACGCCAACGCCATTTACGAAACATTTGGAAACGGAAACTACATGTTATTTACCCAAATATTATAGTATCTTAGCCATGTGCAGCGCCCCTTAGTGAACTCCACTGCAGGTGACGTAACCTACGACCAACTTATTATTTGCGGTTGGTACAGTAACCGGGTCTAGGGATCGAACCGTAAAATTAAGTTTGTTTTTATTTTATATACTTTTCCGGGATAAAAAGTACCCAGTGTGGTGCCCAGGATATTAAAGAACAATTATACCAAGTTTCATCGTAATCGGACCAGTAGTTTTTGCGTGATGCCTGAACAAACAGACAGACAGACAAAAAAAAAATTTAATAACATTTTTGGGTTCGGTGTCGGTCTAGTAACACCCCCTGCCGTTTATTTTTTTATATTTTCAATGTACAGAATTTTCACTTCTACAGATTTATTATAAGTATAAGTAGGTACCTAAACTACGTTTAATAGAATGAAATAACCTATTTGATACCTAGGTACTTACCTACCTATTTAAAACTACAGCTAAATAAATTTAAAAAAAAGTTTAATTTATAATTAAGCTAATACTAAGAAATATTTAAACACTACCAAAATAACTAATACCTATTTTATAAAATAACAACCAAAGAAATCTAAAAATAAATTATTAAACGTAAGAGTAGACTAAAAGTCGCGCTGATAAGCACGGTTTGTTAAAATCAATTATTTTCTGTCAATAAGGTCGAACACTCTGAACAGCTATTCGCATCAACAGCCAAATATTGCCGCCGCGAGCCGCGTCGAGCGCGGCGACCGTTACACAAAAATAACCTTATAGCATGATTCAGTATTCACGCGCGATGGCTTATTAGCGTATTTCATGTATAACTTTGGTGTTTCTATACCGATTTGTATGATTCTTTTTTATTGAATAGATAATAATGTTAACTTTTTTTAATTAGGGATGAGTGAGAGTGTAATAAACGTAAGAGTAGACAAAAATAAACAGAAAGCTCCAACTTGCTAAGCAGTCGGGAGTTACACGTGTTATTATGAGTCAACTATAAAAGATAGACATATGCTGTCGTGGGATATTTTTTATTTAATTTTAAGGAAAACATTTCCGTTATACATGATTTCTGTGTAGCTTTAACCATTAAAGCTGCAAAGCTGCAAATTCTCCCGTTTCCCCAACATTTCCCTTCACTGCTCTGCTCCTATTGATCGTAGCGTGATGAAAAGTATACTATAACCTGCCCAGGAGTATGAAGAATGATTGTACCAAGTTTCGTTAAAATCCATCGAGTAGTTTTTGTTTCTATAAAGAACATACAGACAGACAGACAGACAGACAGACAGACAAAAATTTTACTGTTTGCATTTTTGGCATCAGTATCGATCACTAATCACCCCCTGATAGTTATTTTGGAAATATATTTCATGTACAGAATTGACCTCTCTACAGATTTATTATAAGTATAGATTAAAAGAAAGAAAAAAAGAAAGAAATAAAAACGTTTATTCGTACCTCATACTTCAAATAGGTAAGTATGAAAAAAAAAGTTTTTTACTGAAATCAAAACGTAAACTTGTGTAAAACCACTCCAGTGAAGACTTTTATACTACTTTTAAATTAAAAGTATATACTTACAGAGACCTTGCACCTTAAATCAAAATTTTGAATGACCAAATTATTTTCCAAAATCTTTTTATGGTTCTGGGAAAAAAAGACAAATTTTTCCTGGAACAAGTTTGGTGAAATATTCGAATAAGTGACGGAATTACCGAATGCCAACAGAGGAAACAGGCATTGTTTTTCATTTTTAGCATTGCCTTTGTCTAACATTGCGTTGGAAGAAACAAAAAGCTTTACCATTATTTTTTAGACGGCGAGGGCCCTCTTAAGTGTCGATGTATTTGGGCTATTCTTTGCGAAGATTATAATCTTTACCACAGCTGAGGCACGTTGCGAGCTACTAATTTTAAAACGGAATAATATTTAGGTACTTACAATAACCAATCTTGAATTGATATCTCTCTATGGAAGTACCTAAAAAAAATGATAATAATGCATTAGAATCGACTATTAGTTATAGTTGACGGCTACGTGTCGCGGGTTCGATCCCCGCACGAAACTAATATTTGTATGGCCTGTAGTTAGTTGTTTCGGGTCTGGGTACCTAAAGTGTGTTTACATATTTGCTGTCGCACCTACGATAAATGCATAATTTCTAAATGGGGCAACTTAATGTAAAAAAAGGAAAGAAAGAAAACAATAGAGTAGAGTTATGACAATGTTTTCTATAAAATGTGCCTCACCATCAACGATTGTTTCACTGCTTGGTGGGATTGCAGTCAACTACTAGTTTAAATTATAAAAAAGAAAATAAGTAGGTTGCTAATAAATTCTGATAAAAATAGTAAGTAATACTTGTTGTCGAGTTGTTCCACTAAAGAATTAGTTACTAATTGAAAAATTCCGATAACATTGATCTATATCTTGTGTTTATTTATAACAGCCTAGGTGTGATCCACAGCTCTTGTAGTAAATTGTATTCTTAAATGTCAATGTTTTATTTCCGAAAAAGGAGTTTTATGAATAAAATATAGTTTTTATTTAGTTAGTACTGTAACCGCAGGCGTGTCAGGAACACGTCACGCTAATAAATGTCATGACTTTTCGTACAGTTGCTCATGGATGTCACGTTCATTCTCATATGGAATTAGTGAGCCTAATGTTGTCATTAGGCTCACTAATGTCTTATGAAAATATTAATTTAAAAGTAATATTTATACCAGGTGACGCAGCGTCGGAAAGCCTCCTACAAAGTGGACCGATGACCTGGTGAAGGTCCTGGTGAAGATTGCGAGAATCCAATGCGGGACGCACAGATTTGATCATTGTGGCGACATTTGGGGGAGGCCTATTTCCAGCAGTGGACGTCTGTCGGCTGAAAAGATGATAATAAATATTTATAATGATAGTTCAACCCTCGATCCTCGACCAACACCTTAGAAGGTTTTCGTTAGGCGGCTGGATAAGGGGCTCGATTCAGAAAGCCATACTTCTGGACACGGCTTGTACAGTTAGAAGGTTCCTGTCTCTGAAGCTCAGACCGCCCGTAGCTTGTTCCTGATATCGATGGCCTACTATTAATGTACGATAAGACATTAATTAAATAAACGGAATAATTCTAATAAACTCCTTTATTAACTGGTAAACTAATTCATCATCATCTTGCTGCCCTTGTCCCGTGTTATTTGGGGTCGGCGCAACACGTTTTTATCTTCCATTCATTCCTGTCACCCGTCATGCTATCACTAACTTCCTTTTCTCTCATTTTACTCTTCACACAAGTCTTCCGTATTTTCTTCGGCCTTCTTCTCCCCTTCCACACATCCACATGTACACTCATAAATCTTTTAGTAACATGCGTTTCATCCCTCCTCTTTACATGAACATACTTACCAACTGATAAACTAATTACAATATATAATTCATCCACTAAACATTTTACCTAGGTTATAGTACTTCGTAGTCTTCATCCATCAACGCCTTCCTTGATGCATAGGCCAGGACCAGGCTACTTCATTTATCGAGTTATATACTATTTCTATATGGTAGAAAGCATCGTTAATTTTTTTAATTGTCTTCAGCGCTTAATTTTTGGTTGTTTTTTTATGTATCCATTTGTCATTCAGAATAATGTGTAAAACAAAAAAAAATTGTAGGATAATATTTAAAAAGTTATTGATAAATATTAGTGCGCTACACCTTCAAGAATTGCGTCACTGGTTTCCCTCTCCTAGAGAGAAGGCCTGATTTCCAGCAGTGGGAACGTAAAAAAAGCTGATGATGATGTACCATCAGGTGGGATCGCAGTCAAAAGTTACGTTACTTATAAAAGTATTTTCTTTTTACGTGTACTCGTAAAAAGAAATACTTTTACGAATACAAAAACTATGAGTGTGGATACTTTTGTCATAATAGTGCATGCGAATATGCTTTTTTTTAAACAAAATTAATTTTATTAGTTATTGAGTCATCTTGTTTGGCCTAGATATTTTGCCAAAATATATTGAGGTCGGCTCCCAAACTTAAATAATGCAACTGGATTATACACTTATAATTATATAGTAGGTATACATAGTTGATTTACATATTATGCTGTCAGAAAAATAAAAAATAAATAAACAGACCCATACGCAGACAAGCTGTTTAAGTACAATTCATTCAAAAACAAAACTAAATAGACCTAATTTGTATAAACTTGTGCAAATAACAATTAGCGCCATATTAAGACAGCTGTAATATTAAACTGTTGTATTAAAGAAACATAATTGAATCATCGTTATCTTGCATACAAATGCAAGATAACGTTCTGTTCAATTATGTAATTCTCTTCTCAAAATAGAACACGCAGCCCAACTGACTTAAAAAAATATAAAATACTAGCTTTGCCAGCGACTTAGCCTGCGTGAAATTAGAACTACCTTTATAAATTATCCTCTCCTAGAGGAGAGGCCTGAGTCCCAGCTGTGGGAGCATCAAAAAGGCTGATGATGATGAGGATGATTTTATGTAGACGGGTGAAGCCGCTGGAAAAAGCTACTATTATAAAATTCACGATTAAATGTTCACAGACAAACATCGCAATCTTACCTTATCCTCTACGCGTTCCATTTCCTCTCTCATCACAGTATAGTTAGTTAATTTCAGCTCGTATTCGCTAGCAGGCCCCCGCGGCGGCGCGCGCCGAGCGTACCGAGGTAGCCGAACAACCCACATACATGATAAGCGATAATAATTTAATATGCCGTTTGCTCCGGACCAAATTGAGCAATTTATACACGTCCGGCCCAAGCGCATGATCCGTGCGCTCTTGCGTGCGCGCAGCTTAATGAATTCTTATTATTCCAGTACCAGGTAGTGCTCAAGTAATTAACATTTACTCGTCCTGTTACTGATTTCCTTAGTCGATGAACTGTTTATTACTTACCACGACTCGTAATAAATAAATTAATGACTGTTCATCGACTACTGTAGGTACTGTTGTGATTTATTTTTTCGGTGGGCAAAAATCATCCAATGACAACCCCCGTTCTTGGGTGGAGCGGTCGAAGATAGTGTCAGACTCTTACTGACTAAAAACCCACCCGTTCCTTCTAGCCTCTTCATACCGAGGCTTGAGTTCCTTTCGGATAACCTTGGCCCCAGAGGAGATATATTAATGTGCAAATTCCTGATGAAAATCGATAAGCAAAATATGCATTAGGAAACAATTAATCAGCAATTAACAACAGTATCCAAATGACCAATAAAACTAAATCTTTCTAAATAATAATCATCAATTTGAAATTATACAATAATACATGAGTACTAAGAATACATGCTGACTCAGTACCCGCTTTTTACACGATATCAGTCATTATGTCCGTCTATTATTTAGATATTTTAATCAAGACGATCGATTGTTACGCGTAGATATAAAGGAAGGTAATTAATAACAAGCGATGGAGAGAGAGCCGCTCTTGCCACATGCCGTAGCAAAAACCCAATGGAAACGGAACGATTAGAAACGGCCTCGATACTATCCTATGACGATTGTTCCTATCAGCCCTTTTTCCATTGTGTTCGACGTATTTTTGATGATTTGCGGGACACAACAGACACCAAACAAAAGAGAATCGAATAAACAAGTCATCAATTTATAGAAATAAAATTCATCGAATAAGCAAAAGGTTTTTAGTGGTCGAATTTATTAGAGCCGCAGGTTCGCGGAAGTACTTCATAAATTCGTGGAGGTATCTTGGCAGCTCGGTTTTTTATTTCACGAAATGATTAATACCATGTTTATTTCATTAACTGCATTTTGATTTTTAAGATTTTGAAACGGGACTGGGAGATATTCAATGACGTTTGGAGAGATTAATGAATGAAGGAATGCTATGAGTTCAGTTTTTCTTGATTATCGATATTGTCTGACGGCATTTATTTAGTTTAATTTTCGTTAATAACATCTTAACAGCTACAATACTTATACCAACGTGATGTTAATATGTATCTGTCTACAGTGTAACTACGTACCAATTTAAATTATATAGGCTTATTTGCAAAACACTAACAACCTTGCAGGACTGTATCACTAACATCATAAACAACAACTTTTGTTCTATAACTATGGTGTAGTTATATTAGGACCGATTTTTATTTTATTTATGAAGTTGTATTTTAGTAAACCTCAGCAGTTTGCAATGAAATAACTTAGATATCAGATCTAATCTCAATATAAATAAGTAATATTCAGAAAACTACATAGAAGTTAACAGTGAATGTTACAGATTCTATTAGTTTTTCAGAATTCGGCAGCAAATGTATCGAGTCTGCCTTCTCGGCAAGCTTATCTGTAGTAGACAATATAACAATAAAATTTTCAGTGTTTCTTTAATTTTACCTATTGATCAGTTGCTATCCACTAGAAATGAATTTACACAAATATTATAAAGGTTAAGTTTGTTTTTTTTTTTGTAACAATCCTTATCGCTAGCAGAATGACACTTTGACCAGAACATTTCCCTCCGAGTCCAAGACGTCGACGGCGCGCACTGTTCCCGCGCGCCTCAAGGAGTTGTCAGCAGCAGGAGGGGCCCAGCTGGGTCGAAGCCTACTGGGGACAGGGTTGTCCGAAAGGGAGCTCGTGCCCCGGTATGAAGGCTAGAAGGAACGGCGCGGGGTTTTTAGTCAGTAAGAGTCTGACACTATCTCCCGCTCCACCCAAGAGCGGGTTTTGTCAAAAATGATTTTCCCCGTCAACAACAAAAAAACACATTTCCCTTGTAGACAGATTTACAATACTAGTCATGGACGATTCGTGTTTATTCTTGCTTCTATTACCGTTTTCAAAGACCTGCAAACTTAAGATACCAAGTTTAGGAGTAAAACACGTTTAAGTTGACAGAGAAAAATGTTTATAATGTTCTATTGGCTTACTCGTGACTGAAAAAGGTTAAAAGATAAGTTGGAAGGGCACAATCGCACGATTCGCAGCGCAGGTGTCTAGTTTGTTATCTCTGCATAATTTGTGTACTGATTACAGACTCGTGCCTTAGAATATGGATTATATAGCTACATTTGCAATTCATCATTTTACACAAATTATGGCCCAGTCGTTAGTTAGTTAGTTAGCCCATTTATGTCCCACAGCTGGGCGAAAGCCTCCCTCTCTCTTTTCTTCGGCCATTGCGGGCCAGTCCCTCCGGTATTTATCAAGCTCATCTCTCCACTTTCGCCCTGGTCTGCCGCGATGTCCCCTTGCGTTCAATTAGACCCAATAAGTGGCTCTTTTAGCCCACAGTTCATCCGACATGCGGCAAACATGTCCGGTCCAATCCGATTTTAGAGTGGCAGGTTTTTGGGTAATATCTTCGATCTTAGTTTTGGCCCAGTCGTTACCGGGCAAGTATCAATGTGAATTTTTCAATTCATGTGTACTTTTCTAAGTTTAATTACCCCGTGCCTCGCAAAGCGTGTAAGGCCTTTGGTTCTGGTAACTATTCGCAAATCTTCTACAGTCAGACACCAGAAAGTCTGGCCATCGGTCTATCCAAAGAGTAGGTATCGTGTTGACCAGTACCTACCTAGGTTGTGGAGGTTTGATGGGCAGTCGTTTTATGTAAAACATGGGTATTTAGCCGCAGATGGTTAGACTGCAAGCCAATCCCTAGCTAGTCGGGAAAAAACGATGTTTGTTGTTTGGTTGATTTTTTTTTTGTCGTTTGTTTTACCTACATGTATTATTTGCCTGTGTTGCATAGGTGTACTTATAGAACACATAAATTACGTCAGCAATAGGAGATCCCATGTAACAGGCAAACCAGATGATTCACAAACTGGGCTGCTATTGAAAAATTACTTATGAAATGACATAATAACACTTTATCTGACCCGAGAATCGAACCCAGCATTTCATGTGTCAGCATGACGCAAAGAAAAAATAAAGCAAAAATATTGCAAATTAATAACATTAGCCGATTAAATATTCCGGCTTAATGTTACCACAAAGCTAGGTGTACGACCATCTAAGCGGCATCTAATAGCTTAAACGTTATAACACAAGTACGTCAGGCTGCACAACCGCAGCCAATCGCCAGCCGCGGCCGCCCACAAAAACCTCTCAAAGAGGCCGCACCACCTCGAATGAAACGCGACAAATTGCTTTCATTCTCAAAATAGACCAATCGTTTTAAAAAACGAAGTAGGAGTGCGGCCTCACGAGAAACCCGACCACGACTAATTGGACATTTTAGAGAGGAAAGCAAGTTGGGGAGCCGATGTTACTGAGGCTACACGTGGAACCTGGTAATGGCTGACTTGTGGAAATTGGGCAGGAATAAAAGAAACGATTAAGAGCGTCCAAACCTAGGCAAACGTTCTCCATCGTCGGCCACATCATCGCTTACCATCTGGTGAGATGGCGGTCAAACGCGAGCCTATGCATAATAAAAAAACGTACCCTGTACTGATCATATTTTAGTAGTTAAAAGTAAAAAAAAAGCAAAATCCCGAAATTGATAATCGTTAATTCATAATTGAATCAATCATTCATAAAAAATGCTACTAGGAAATACTACGCGCAGTGTTCTTCCATTTTGAACGTCATTTATTCATTCATAATAATTTCCGTAAATTTAGCGATATTTTGGGGAAATAAACCAACTTAGTTGTTTATTAATATTATTTATAAGAACAAGACCTTTTCTAATGAACCCTTTTAAATATTTGTACTAATTGAAAATTTGTAGTGTATTGGTAATCCTTCTGTAAGTTTGTTCGTCACCTAAGTCTTCCTAATGGGCTTGACAGACTTGGATGAAATTTACTGAGTGTACTGAGCGGGTTCCTGAATAGTTTGAAATAACATTGAACCCTGGTAGATGGCTTCTCAATTTTTTATCTGATAAAAAGCCAGCTTTCGGGCAGGACAACGTCAGTCGGGACCACTGCTAGTATTATACACATCGATGCTGAATTCTCTATTGCTTGATGCTTACTCAGCCATTGCAGTTTAAAAATATGTAATAAGTATTCAAAGTGGTTCAAAGAATAATGGTCGCACGATTTGCGTAGCACTAGTTTGTCACTTCTATTTTGTAACGGTCTCAGTAAAGACTGAAAAAGTACCTGAAAAAACTGGGTTTTTACTATTTCGTAGATTCATTCAATATAGATACGCAAACATATAACGAAAAAGCAGTTCTAAATTAAATATCCAACATGTCTTCATAAAACCACACTTACTAGAAATTTTTAGTCGTAATAAAAATAGCGGCAAACAAACGAACCGTAGAATTCATTAAAAATATATAAAATACATAATGTGAAATAAAGTAGGAATTTAATGCATAGTTCACTAATAAAAACCACTCAAATGTTTCAGAACATATATTTTTGTTGGGATATTAACTTTTCCCCCAAATAGTCCATAAAAGATCGTAGTCCGAAAAAATATGAATATTTGTTAATTTTGTATTACTAAACATTCATAAGGTTCTCAGAATTCAAAAGATCTGCTAAGGCGAATCAATTTTATAAACACAGCAACTAACAATCGGATTTGCTTCTTGACCATCCGAAAATACAGTTCAGTTTCCTTTAAAATAAGTTTGTGGGAAATCATAACAATCAATTTTTATAGAGATTTGCAGAAAAATACACATAATTGGAAGAAATTGATGGCATTATCGATATTTGTGCGGCAAAACAAGAAGGGTGATCAAACATAAAGGACATAATCAGTTGGAGTTATTGTAAATGGCGAGCGGGGTCCGTTATCTAGATTTGGCCAATCAGTACCATTGAGCTCCACGGAATTAAATAATGCTCATTATGATATTCATCAAACTTTGTGGTGATTCAGCATTTTTCTGTAGAAATTGTTAACACCCCACGTGTCTTTGGGAAGTTGACAAATATATTTTGCATTATTTGTAATAAAAAAAATTCTTATCCAAAATCTAAAACAGAGAAAAAATATTAAATCTTTTATATATTAACTAAGTTAGAAAACTTTTAATGGTAAAGTAGAGATGTCGATATTCTGTCAGCGTCTAAAGTAGATAATAATACGTTTATTTCAATCATTTGTTGACAAAGGTTCAATAATAGGATACAATACAATTCGCATGAAGTATGTAATTATCTCTTAACCCCCAAACTATGTAGGTTTAAAACCTGTGACTTGGGGAAAAATTGGAAAAGCAAGTGTGTATAACTCAGAAAGCGAAAAACTCACTCGAAAAAAACCTCCTTTTGATATCTTAAACTATCATCTCTACAGATAACCACCGATCGACGTTTTATAATTAGACGTCGATCGGTTGTTGGTTTTATGAAGAAATATGTGATATTGATAAGCATGGAACTGTTAATGGGGTGCACCACGCCTTTGTCCGCCCCCAACGCCCAGCCGCCTGCATGGTCATTATACATTTTAAAAAGAAGAATTCTACTTTCAATATAGAAGCACGCCTGCTAGTGCTGATTTTTTTTATTATTATTGATAGGCCTGCGTTTTACCACCATCTCACCTGATGGTAAGCGATGATGTGGTTGACGATGGAACACGCTTGCCTAGAAGTAACCTATTCACTCTTGTCTTAAAGACTCCTAAGTTGTAGCTATCAGGAAGCACAGACTTCAGCAGGGAATTCCACTCCTTGGCTGTACGATGTGTTCCCAAAACGCTTTGTGCGTATGGGTCGGATGTGTACCATGTACCGGTGGCGCAACGCCGTACGTCTTGTGGTCTGATGATGGTACGGACGTGGTGGAATTATATTATGAAATTCCATTGCACACTTCCCGAAATGTAAACGATAGACAGACAGACCAGCAACTCGTTGTAATGATTTTCGGGTATTTTGAACTCTCTTATCTCTTCTCTTTGCTCTTGTTTCTTCGGGTGCTCTTACGAGCGTATTGCTGGATGCTTCGTTTATATTTCTATCCTACTAATCAACCTAATATTTATAGTGTGAAAGTCTGTAGCTATGTGTGGAAGTTTGGATATCTGTGACGAGTTTAAAGCTAAATAAATCTTATAGTCTTGAGTCTTCAAGGCTAGAATAATAGGCTCTTAATAAATAAACTAGTGCGCCTCACAATTAACAATTGCATCACTGCTTACCAAAAAAAGACACAGGAGTAGAATAGAAAAGATAATTGAAGGAACACGGGTAGATTCTCGTGAGTAAAAGTATGGCACACTCTCCCACTCCACCCGGAGTGGGTGAAAGTATTTTAGATTTTTATAGGTTACAAAAAACACTTGTGTGAGATAACATAGATTAAAACCTGGAATAGGTACTGTTAATCCTGAGAGTACAGTACCTACGTTCTCTTGATAATGTAGACAGAAGCGAATCCGCCGCCAAAAGCTAGTAACTACTAAAGCTAAGTCAAATTCTTTGTAACGACGACCTAATAAGGTTTTCAACGATCATTCAATTTCCTTATCGGAATAGAAAATTAGGCTGTGTGCCTATGAGCCAGTAGAAACCGCGTGTAAAAAAACTCTTTTCGAAAATGTTTTTACTTTCCACAGTTTCCGTGCTTCAAATGTTTTTCTTTAGTAAACTTGAATGCCTATGCTGATCTTATTTATTAGCTCCTCATCGATTCTCCGTGTTCGTAAATATGTCAAGAAAGCAGTCGTCATGTCGATATCGATTAAGTTTTTTACTTCGCCATCAAGAGCGGTGAGCAAGCAATATTTTTTTTCTTTTTAAGGTCAAGGATGTAAGTTTATAGCTTTTAAATCTGTCGTTTGGTCGACCGCTTTTAAATGTAATAGGCACTTACTTAAGTGTTTTTGTTGGTAATTGATTTAATTTCTAAATAAAAAACGAATTTGTTGTGTGGTTTGCTGCGAAGTCAAAGCAGTTTCTGCCTCCGTGACCAATATTTCAATACCCATATTATATGCGCGTAAATATTACATAAATTTAAAATAGTACCTACTTTTTTAGGATCCTGTACCTCAAAGAGAAAAATCGGATCCCTTATATGATCACTGTTGTCTGTCTGTCAAGAGATTTTCTCAGGAATGCGTGAAGGTATCGAGTTGAATTTAAAACCATAGTCCTAAAGTCTGCGGTCTCTTGAAACTGTGAAAAAATCAAATTTCTACGTTAACGAAAAAAAAGATACGGCAGTTTATGTATCAAAAAACGTATCGTATCATATTTCGACACTCTCGAGGAAATCAAAACTCATGGGGGAGTACTTTCCGTTGACCCGGAAGCCTGAAATTTTCATAAAGCAAGGTCTTATAGCAAAGGTATAGGAATAAATCTAAAAAAAAAAATGCGATTCGGAAAAGTATTCGTAACTAAATTCGGGAATTGAACTGTTTTCATAGATAAGTTTGTATGGAACCCTCAAACCGCGAGTCCGACTAGCACTTGCCTGGTTTTTTTTAGTGCCTTTTGTTGCCTATAGAGTTATTGATAACTCGACGTTTTACGCGGAAACTCAAAGGTTTCGAGAAAATGAGCAAAAACTTTCAATAGGCCGGTAAACGAATTCCAGAATCTATTACAATTTTTTTTTTTCTGTATTGAAGGTAAGTACAGAAAAAAATATTGTAAAGTTGAGTTACTTTGGCCTTGGAGTATAACTTTGGTGCAAGTTAATAACCAACTAGCTTTTGCCTGCAGCCTCGCCCGCATACATTAAATTAAATATAGCATATGTCACTCAAGGATAAAGCAGCTCCTTATACAAACAAAAATATAAAAAATAAGAAAACTTGCTTAAAAAAGAAAAATACCTTAAAAGGTACCTTTTTATAATATTAGTGTAGAAAGGAACATGGGCTGGACACTGTATAGGTCACACTATCTCGCCTTGCCAGTGAGTTTCCGGTAACCCTGTAGACATATGTAGAATCATGTAAAATCCAAGAATTTGCTGATGGCTTCCCAATTCAAACCATCATCGCTCTAGCATTTTCCAAACTAGCTTGGGGTCGGCTTTAAGTCTAACCGGATGCGGCTTACCGGTTAGACTTAAAGCCGGCGGAATACTCGTGTTATTCATGGACTGACTGTCTATCAGATCTCCGCAACCAAATTACGGGCACCACGACACTCCTTGGATTGGATAGACTGATGGTCAGAATTTCTAGCACCTGGACTATCTGAGACGACTGCCAACAACAAATTACAACCATAGACAGAAACCACGTAAAAAAAATACTTCTTACTTTAAGGCCTTTGCCACACTTGACGGAAATCCCGTCGCGGAGACACTACGCGGAGCAACCAATCTTCCGCGTAGTGTGGCCCCTATTATTTTGTAATTTATATGTAATAACATGTATTGACGTTTCGTCACCGATCTTCCGAGACGGAATCCCGTCAAGTGTGGCAAAGGCCTTACTGCTCATTCTGCTGTTGCACTACGAACTTCGCCTTTTTGCGTTGAAAATACTAACGTTGACTATAGCAAGCTTTCAAGCTGATAAACATAACCTTTGCTCTCAACAACATTCCTAAGAACAACACTTTAATATTTTGTGAGTCATCAATATAGAACATATCCTGCAACCCTTATACCGCGGTAATATAGCCTTGCTAGTGTTGTAGAAAGGCACTTATGGGCCCGGCGCGTTTTTCCCGGCGTTATGGCGACTCCCGCGGGGCACGGCGGGGTGCTCCGCCCCCACTTAACGCAATTTATTGCGCGACCCTTTAATAAATAAATAAATAACCGAAGAAAATTCAATGATATACAGCCGCGCGTGCTGCTCGCTTGTTCTTCGTAAGAGAAGAAACAACTCGTGAAAAATTGCCGCAATTTCAGAAAATGGATTTTTATTATATTTTTGTAAGGAGGTGAGGGAATTAGATTAAGAAGAAAATAAGTATCTTATAATTTTATACTTGTAGTTTAAGCTGACAACTACTTAAAGAAATTCTCTAGCTCTGTAGTATATACTTAAACAGTCAGAATCAGGTGGATGTTAAGGCAATAATTGGACTAAGTTTACTAAAGGAATGTTCGATTTTAGCAAATACAATTACATTGACTTAACAATGTACTCTAAACTAAAACAAGATAAACTAAAAAAAAAATACCGCAGAGACATCTAGCGAGAAATATCGCGCTCAAGCCCGTAGCTTTCACAATAAACAATGTTTTAAGTTTATTAATTTTTGGTATGAATTTATGGTCTTGCCTACATTCTTAGGCGGTTATCACACCTGCGCACGTTATTGCGGGAGTGCAGATCTGCACCATCGTGCGGGTTTTTTTACGCACTCACGCGCGTAGGTGCGTTTTGTAAATTCACGCAGGCACATACTCATTTTATACAAAATCACGCACGGTACTACGAGACTCAGTGTGCCATACCTTGCGTGTCGCCGCTCGCCCCGCACTTACGCCCGTTAGTGCGTGTTTCTCCGCATGTAGGTGCGTGATCTGCATGAATGCACGTGGATGCATTTTCATCGTGTTGGACTGTGCGTGTTTTCTATACAAACGGAGATACTTACAAGCACCGTTAAGACACGTCTTCACGCACTGCGTTGCAGGGTGCGTGACAGTGTGATAACCGCCTCAGCCTCTGTGGCCTAAAACTTTACAGATAAACTGACCTACGCGCTGTCAATCGACATTGCCGTGGAAGTGGTGCAGTTTTAACAGCACCACCGAAACGAAGATGACTAGATGAATTCTGATTCCTTAAACTACTTTTTCATTTTAAGTTCTTACAGTCCATGCAAAGGTTGCTTGGTAGAAGTAGCTACCAACGATAATACCGCCATTATACCCATTTTTGTTTAATTTTTTTTTTGTTTTTTATCCACGAGGGTACGTCAACCCCATTGTACCTTATACGATATATATAAAAATACATTTATACTATGAATATTATCCGTCTTCTTCTTCTTCTTCTTTTTGTGTCGATAGGGGTACATGAAAGGAGACTTCCCGAGTGGCGTTTAAAAATATGGTACAGCGATTCTAAACGCCCGGCGCATCCTGGACAGCTAGCACTCGGTAACGCAGAGTCTAGCTGACTAATCCTTTCACCACGATGTCTCGAACTCAAATATTATCCGTTAACGAACTTTAAATTATACCCATTTGTTTTTTTTTTTTGAGGTGGTGAAATCATCAAATAACTTCTTCCGCTCTGGCTCAAACTTTTACCGAGTAAAACCCATCAGTATTCCTTCAGTTGCCCTTCACGTTCCAGGGTCACGATAACTCTTTCAAACAATCTTTCAGACCATCACGGTTATATACACAGATTTAAGTTTGTGTAAGTACCTACTATTTTGGAGTACAATAAACTTTATTCTATTTTACTTTACCTAGATACTTTTATTTGTCTCCATTCACTCACGACTAGCAATTGTAACAAACTAAACGGGGCCTAGCTTTTACGAAAACATCAAACAGATTTTACAAAATAGTACCTAACAGTAAAACTCAAAACGAATAAAAATACAAAGGAAAGCAAAAATAACAAAAGTTGATCAGACTTTTTTAAAAAAGCTGAGCATTGAAGCATCACGAATGGCTGAAAAAATATCTTGAATTACTGTCGTGAATTCGCTAAGTTGAACCAGTCTAATGCAAGTAAATCTATTTCATTTCAAATTCACTCACGGTTCATTTAAATGGCTGATACCTAGGTAGGTCGTACAAATACAGTAGAGAGACGAAGAATAAAATTATGTTGAAAGCTCGAATCGTGACTTTTTCTTGTATACAACATTATTTTTAGCTTAGGCTATAGTATAGGTACCTATAGTTTGTTAAGAACCAGTAACTGAATCGATTCCAATAGTTTTTACATCATGTTATATTTTTTCCCAAAAAATATTTAAAAAACTTACAAGTTGGACACCACCACTAAGTACAACACAGGTCACACAGCTGGTCATAGCAGGTATTAGGCGCCAGTAAACAGCTAGATGCAAGTGCAAACAGTCGCCTGGATGGCCCGGTGACTATGTATTTTTGCTGACATACCAAGCTTACAACTTCGTAATTTTTCATGATACAGTTATGAAATTTTGCACATAGATTCTTTTCATAAAAATACTATACTAATACACGGGTTTCGGGTTTCGCTTATACTAAAACTAATGTTGCATATCCTTTTTTTCGCAAATAATAATATAATCTTTTCATGACTCGCTACAACATACATCATTGACTGCAGATTTTAAGAAGATTTTAAAAATAAAACTAATAAATTCTGTGAAATGATATACTGAAAAATTACTGAACGCTATTAATCCTTATTCAATAAAACTTTTGGCGTTTCCGTAAAGGCTTTATTAACCCCCAAGGCAAAAAGGGGGTGTTATTTTAATCACTATGTGGATGTATCTGTCCGTGGCGTTTCTTCAAATTTGAAAGCAGGTTTTTCTGGCGATAGTTCTTATATGTCTATTTGAAAATCGGTTTAATTGTACAAACTTATTGAAAGGGCATGATTGGTACATTATATTAAAAAATTAAAAATATATCTCGGGGTCTTTTTAAATCTTTAATTTTAGCTTTATTTGTTTAACTCTACATTTTTTTTTTAATTATTAGACGCATACAGGCTCGCGTTTGACCATTATCTCACCTAATGGTAAACGATGATGTGGCCGCGATGGAGCACACTTGCCTAGAAGTTATCTATCTAGATTATAGCTATCAGCAAACACAGACTCTGGCAGGAAATTCTACTCCTTAGCTGTGAAAAACTCTTAGTACTTACGAATGGATGGGACGTCCGATGATGAAACGGACTTTGCGGAAATTAAATTATACGATTCCAATGCACATTCCTTGAAATGTAAACGATAGAAAACCGACAGGCTAGGTAGTAACTCGGCGCCGACGCTCAAGACTCTTGACTAATCGATTTCTCATGGCACACTTAGTCATCATATATATATACAGTATTCATAATACGTTTCGTAAAACAGTTTCTCCATATGATTCAAAATTACATCATACTTATCTGACACCTGTGTAATTGAATGAGTATTGTAAATTATTTATTGATACTAATGTTATCTCTACATAATCGCGTCACCCACTGCGAAAATGTAAATTCTATCATTCAAACATTGAATGTCGCATAGAAATATTTTATTTGATTAAAATTCATTAAATTATGGAAAACGTGAACTTTAAAAACGGTTGTAATGATTGTTTTTCGAGTTTAGATGGCCGTTTAGATATTTTTAACAATTTAATTGAGGGCCATCGACGTGTTTCTATACTCGTTTCTTTCTGTTATTTTGTTTAGATAGTTTCATAGGAAATTTTAATCATGCATTACAATTACCTACCCGCTTTTATTTATTTTTTGATAATTAAAATATTCATAATTAAGTACTTTTTTAAGTGGGAAAACATTCAATGACTTTTATTTTTTTATTTATAATAAGTACACCAACAGCACTGTCACTTACGCTTCAAATAAACTCACATCTAAAATTGGCATTTCAGTAACTATGCAAATAACAGGTATGTATGACATTGACATAATGAATATTAGACGCAAATAGAGAAAATAAAAAGTGTGTCCAGTTCACATAGATCCATTTTCCCACTCTAGGGTAGAGCGTAAAAGAGTAAGAACGGAGTATAGCCATTGCTAAAACCAACCTGTGGCATTCAGTTGCTCTATAATAAATATGTTAGAATTCTGATAGTTGTACCATGTCATTATGATTATGACATTGCACTTCTGAAAATTCACCTTTTTTCTTCATCATATTTTCTTCGGTGCTTCAACAGAGTGACAAAAACCTTCTTATCGAACATCGCTTTGGTTTTTTCAGTTGTTATAATAATGATAAAGTTTTCTATAGAAACCGAAGTCAAATAAAACTAGGTAACTAATAAAAGTGCAGATAAAGTTGTCAAAAAATAAAAGGCCCGTAAAAATAAATGTAAAAAATTTGATGTTTTTATTATTTGCGTTATGTAACCGTCTAAATTATATTATGTAACCATTATGTAATAACAATTAAAACATTTTATGTAATTAAATATTATTTTATATTTTCTTTCAGTTCCGTTCCTGTTACATTCTAGGGTCTTTCTCAAATGTCGAAACAAGCCTTATTTAACAAGTTTAACGGTTAATTTCCTAGTCGTCGGGTCGTCGATACTTTACATAAACAGCAGAGAATCGTCTCGATACAGACGCAGCGTACAAAAAGTACAAACTCATTAGTAAGGCCCGACCGGGAGCGCAGGAATTAATGAAGGTGAACAATAATTTAGGGTTTAATTAAAAGTGCGGCCCCCCGCGGCGTCCACCTCCGCACCCCGCGCGCCCCGCCACACAATTATTATTTCTACATAATTTGTGAAAGCTGTAATTTAATAAAACTCACTACCAACCTTATCTAAGATGGAAGGGAATTTCAAAATTTTGTTAATAAGGAGTTATGAGAACAGGCTTGCCTTTTGTGCGCTGGATTTGGAGAAATATTTGTAAGTAAGTACTTATTCTGCGTTCAGATCTTTGAAGTTTCGTCAAACAATACTTATTAGATAGTATATACCTATTGTAAATACATATTAAGTATTTAGATAAGTGTTATCGATTTTTTCAATTGCATTAATAAAAAGTATATCTCATAGTCGATTTATATTATCATCAATAAATAACTTTCAGACAGTAAGTATCATGTCCTGAATTATTTTGTTTTTTATTTTTTATTTGTAAATTATTTTTGCTTCCTCCATAGGATTTGAATCCGATGGATGCGTGACGCACAGGACCGGTCGTTGTGGCGACGCTTGGGCGGGAACTATGTCGAACAGTGGACGGATGATATGATGATGATGATAGGATTTGACCTTTTTTACCTACCTACCTACCTTTTTTTAGGAATCATCGAATCTTTCCCAGCTCAGGGTGGAGCGAAAGAGAAGTCAGTGAGTTTTACTTAAACTTTTACTGACTAAAACCCACACCGGTTCTTTCAATCGTCCTTTGCGTTCAGGGCTACAGTAGCTCTTTCTGACTATCCCGCAGCTCGGGCATCCCACTTGCTATATTTATAGCCCATATAAAATCAACAAGTGATTTACAATTACCAAAAATACTTTCAAAAACAAACGTTCTAGAGTGTCAACGTCTTTTCTCACCGGTATCGAGTTGAACAAAGCGCATTGAGCTCGACCCCGAACTAAAAGAATAGCGATTATTGTACAAATCACTGTTATTACAGCACCACAATGGACTTGATGAACAAGGGGGATGCATAATAGCTGCGCACCGGCTATCGAGATGAAACTACTCTATTTCTATAAAAAAATACTTACCTACCTTCTAAATAAAAGTCGACAAAAATAACACCGTGCATTCAAAGCGTTACCTAAGTGAATTAAAAACAAAAATTTTAAACATTTATTCTCGGATTTGGTCTTTAGAGTCGTAAAAGAAATATTTATGTTTAATAGACTCAGCATGTTGTATTACACTGAGCAATTACGGGTTCTTTATCGTCATTCGATGAATGAGTTAAAAGATGCTTTAGACACCAGGCCATTAAGAAACACGTGTCCTCTGCAGTTTTTCCTGCATCTGTAATATTTCCCGGACACATCGAGGTGAAAAAAGTAATATGTGATAAGTTGAACAATGCGTCCGTGACACTATGTCAGGGTTGAGCGTAGCGGCGCGCGCGCACCACCCTTGGCGCACAAAACAATGGCGCAGCAACGAAACTTGAAACCGAACGGAAGTGCGCGGACCCCCGGGACGCGGCGATTTTCTTGCGCTCGCGCTCCTAAAGCTTCCAACGTTTCAACGCCAGCAAAGAGGGCTAATGCGCAATAGCATCTTTGTTATCGGCTACGCATTGAAGTCAAGTCGAGACGCTCATTGTTCAAGCGTATAATTATCCGCATATTTCTTTTATTGTTGCGCATAAAATCAAAGAATATGTTATATTCATTTTCCCCTGACTTTTGACTCGGAGCGTATTGAGCAAACTCAATGGAAGACGGTTAAATGTTCTCACGATTTAATGCGTTTTAAGGACTGTTAGAGCTTCAAGACGTATTTTAAAAGGACTAGAAACTTGTAAATTGATTGACTAAAGTTCTTCAACGTCTACACGTGTGTATGAAAGTGTAAACTACATCGTTGCTCTTATAAGCCTGTTGCCTTGCCCGTACAGTTTTCAATGTTAAACAGAAAATTCTAGCAAATCTGGATGTTCATATTTATAGCCGTTGGTAATGTTACTAATGTCATAAAGTTATAAAAATACATCGAGATAATGAAACGCCTTTGTTTCACTATCAGTACATTTATCTTGCTAGTAATCCGTAAGATAGCGCTACAGCACTACACACTTACATTGCCGATCGTAATAATAATAGACCAATTCTAGCGATTAGAGGTGCTCCAGTCAAGTGGGCAGCTCCATATGTCGATGCTGAACAACGTTTTGTCGCCAAGTGGCGGGTCCTTGCTCCCCTACAAAGGCTGTAGTCACGTGCGCAAGTCAAGAGGTCAGATAATGCCTCCTTGTGCGACCATTTCATCACGAGTCTAATCGTTCTTGGAATCATTGAGAATTGAAAAGCTCTTGTAAAGTCGTTGTGTGTTTAACACGTGCCGGAATGATAAATGCTGTGTATATTAGGTACAGCGTAAGTACAGTCAGCAAAGGAGCATAACGTTTTCGAAGTAATCCGAGTTTTTATGAAAACTAATTTCTATGAAACGCTTAACTTTGAGGATGTCGAGGATGGAAACATAAGCAAATTCATAGTAAATAAATTAAGTACTCATTAATAATATTCAAATTCATTCACATCCATTCACCGGTTTCCATGAAAACCTCAACTATATCTGTCGACCCTTTTTTTTACGGTGGGCAAAAATCATCTTATGACAACCCCTGCTCTTTGGTGGAGCGGGAGATAGTGTCAGACTCTTACTGACTAAAAACCCACCCGTTCCTTCTTGCCTCTTCATACCGGGGCACGAGCTTCCTTTCGGATAACCCTGGCCCCAGCAGGCTTCGACCCGGCTGGGCCCCTCCTGCTGCTGACAACTCCTTGAAGAGCGCGGGAACAGTGCTCGCCGTCGATGCCTTAGGCTCGGTCCGGACAGTTACCGGACAGTCGGACAGCGAGCTACCCATGGCTCGCCGTCCGCGAGCCCGCATCTACGGTGGCCGGAAATCGGGATCGGAATCCCGGCGGCGGCGGCGAGGGTGCCATTGCCTGATGCGGTGGGCCTCCTCCTTTGCTAGCATTACTGCTTCGCAGATGGAGGTGACATATCTGACGACCCTGGTTACTTGTCTCTTTTGTTGATTGTACATACTATATAAAGCAATGATTTTTCGATACATAGATACTTGAATATATATACATTCATATATGTATAATCAAAACATCAACACTTAAAGGTATAAGTATCTGTTATTTAACATTTGATTATAACTCATTCATTATTTGACACATGAGACAGCTCATTTTGAAAAAATACAATTTATGTATTCATTTTCGCAAAATGAGGCCTCTTTTAGTAGCGTGAATAAGGGCCTTCTCTGTAAATTGTCGAACTCTCTGCCGGAGTCTGTCTCCTGCTACCTATTTCGTCGGTCTTCAAATCAAGAGTTGACAGGACAAGCATCTGCAGAGCACGCTTATTTCATTTTAAATTTCATCCACCGTTTTGCAATTGGAATAAAAAAAAAAAAAATGTGACTCTATTGCAGTTTTTATAATTACCCTGCATAAAAGTCTCGAAAACTCTTAAATTTTTACTTTATATCAATGATGACGAAATTTTAGTTTTGGAATAAAAAAAAAGCAAATTGTTTGACAGTTTACGGCAAAATAAGGCCGTAAGCATCAAGCATTGAAGCTTTTTAGCTTTTTTTTAGTATTGAGGCTTTTTATACAAGGTAACATTGCTATGTTAGAGTTGCCAAATGTCCTGTTTTCCTAGGACATGTCCTAGTTTTTGCAGTGTCCTGGGATGTCCGTATTAGTTTTTAAGCAGCGTGCTGGGTTTTAAAGCGCCTTGCAGGGTATTTTAAAATTTCGTACCACTGGTACAATTCATACTTTACGGGTGGCGTCACGGTTCCTGAATGTTTACGCTTTCGTGCTGTTTTAAAATAAATGCGTTTATGTGCCATATTTTGTTCAATTTACTTTTATTTAAAGTTTTAAAATGCAATGTATGCGTTATAATTGTTTTTGTATTTTAATTTTAATGTGCACTTTTATTAATTAAATAAACCATATTCTATTCTATTATACTCTCAAATATGATTATTATGAAATACAATTTCATTCAAACATATTTTCATAATATTATTAATATTAATTATTACTGCGTTCTGTTTTTGAACTGAAACGTCTTGCTTTTTCCAAATTTAAGTCCTAGTTTTTTTATTTATTTAGAGTTAGCAACCCTATGCTAAGTAATTTGTAAGAATAATATTCAGTTTAGTAAAAAACACTTTAAAAAATCTCTTTACCAGTATAATTATACTACGTAAATACGTGTATTTACTGTACGTAAAGTGCATCTAAATATGTATGCAATGTAAATACCGTCTCGTTATTCCGGTTCGAGCCTCCGACGGCGCCAATACCATACATTTACAATGTAATAAAACGTTAGCATCTAGTCTGGCTAGTTATTTTCTTGCTAGGCTGCCTACCAAGACACTTCTGTATGTTAGCTTAATAGCACCTTTTATTGAATTCTAAGAAATTAGGTACTAAATGATAAAAGCATGATGTCAAGGCTCCCAACGTCCCAACCAGTGTCTGGAACGAAATACTGGATTGTAGAAAATCACACAAAATGGATGCATGTGTATGTGGACATCGTGTCCCACAGTTGGGCGAAGGCTCTCGGTAAGACTCAACTCCTCACCCTCCTTCCAAGCGATGTGAAGAAGTGCTGAAAATTAATTCGAAAAAAAAAAAACAAAAAAGCGACAAGTTTTTTATGTAAGTGTTTTTTCATTTATTGTTACAGAATCTTTATCAATTATTGTACTTGTCGAACATTAATTTCTGTTTTGGACCATAATCTCATCAGTCCATCTTGTGGGAGGCCTCCTAACGTTGCGTCTTCCAGTAAGCATGGTCGCCACTCCGGAAGCTTTCGGCCCCATCGACCATCTGTTTTGCGAGCAATGTGCCTTGATGTATATCATCATCCCTGATGCGTTGACGCAAGAAAACTCTAAGCATTACCCTTTCCATTGCTTTTCTGGTGACTTTATTTCTTTGTAACAAAGTAGATAAATCTAATCGAGATTTTTTATTCAGAACATCCGCAACTTCCAAGGCTTTTAGAGAGGCATTGTATCTATCAACAAACATAAAAGCCGACTCAAATACAAGACATGGGCCAAAAAACGACGACACGTGTTTTTGTAACAAAACAGTTTGCCTTACAAAAACAACAGTTGATTTACATTTACAACCGTTTGCATCTGTCACCCGGCAACACATTGACTTCATAATTTCTGATTTGTATATAGAGATATTAAATACCAGAGCCATGGGCGGTTCAACCACGGCCGGAGAGTAGTCGACTTTTTTCAACAAATATAATTTGTTTGATTTGTAAAGAGTAAATGGTTGGCAGTAGGCCTGTATGGCAGGATTGCGTTCCGTGGCTCAGCAGTTATTGTTTGGTGCTCGCGGGAGTCCGCGGAACCCCGCCATTTTCCCCCCAGGGTTCCGCTAAAGACCCAATGCTATGTTAATTTCAAAGTCACCAAATGCCCTGTTAAATTTGTCAGCAAAGAATGGACTCTTGCCCTTTGAACGTCATTATTCGCGCTCGTCAATGTGCCGTGAAATGTTGGTATTATGATTTAAAACGAATCGGTTTTTGAACCGCACTAAAATGTAATTTTGCAGTTTTATGTTTTGTTTTGTGGACACTACAGTGCTTATTATCTATTACTGAGTTTTAATAGGAAGTTGAGGCAAAAAATGTCATACCGTTCTGAGGAGTTTTTGGAAAACGTCGGCAGCCTTTTGAGCTGGCTTTTTCCTGTTGTGATGATGTTTTATTTCTATAACGGAAACTGCGTAAAGTCTGTAGATAATTTGGAAAGATATTGCGGTCTGTTATGTTCAATTAAAACGCAATGATCGGTGTTATGGTCGAGGGTGTGACCGATGCGGCGGACGTGTCCCCGCCGAGCCGCGCGCTCGGCCACGCTGCTCAGTGGTCACAGCGTGACTCTCTTGTCACTCCCACCGAATCACAGTTACCATTTTAAAGATTTTTTTTTTACATTATATTTACCTAATGTTTAAATTATCATTTTAATGATTCCAAAGACACTCTGTCTTTGTATTAAAACTTACCTAGGTCTCGTTTGTGCTCTATCCACTCTTAACAAACACTGATACATACATATATTATATACGTAGTAACTGGCCAATTTTCTTTGGATCGGTCATTGAGTCGATCATTTGGGAGGTATAATTTAGCAATTTTTATGTGTTTACGTTTACACAGCTCATTATATTATTATCGTTGGACAATTTCGGTCTCTATCAAAGTCTATAGAATCAAAAGGTCAGTCCTGTCAGTATGGTTGAAAGCAAACAGCTTAAAATCAGTATAAATAACTGATTGGGAAAATATCTTAGAAAATAAAGGGCAACTGTTATTAAAAATAGAACAGGTCAAAAAACTAAGTATATAGTGAAATTTGAATACCTGGGATCTCAAAGGACCTAGGATTTTTTATCACTTACAAAGGCTTTTCTTTTACCAACTGGGTAATCCCGTATAGCCAGGTTTAAAGTGACATTGTCTCAACCAGTCCACTGGACTCCAGATCAATAATTATGCAAAATTATGAGTAACAATTATGCGATAATTAACAGAGTACTAGTAATTATAAAGAGAGTACTTACCTGAGTCATTGCTATACTGCTATAGAGGAAGCAACATAGAAAATTACTCCAACCTCCTCTCCAGGCTGTTCAAAAAACATCTGTCCATATTTAGAATTAAATTTAAATATTAATTTGTTAAAATACGATTGTCTCTAACTATATCATGTGGTTGTTATAAATTATTTAGTTTTTACATTAGTATAAGAGTGGCGGAGTCCCGGCTCGGTCGGGCGGCCAGCGGGGAGCCGCCGGCACGGTCCCGCATAAATACAACAAATATCGAAGAATACATTTGAATACGTATGTGTTATTTACTAAAATTAATTTATTCATCAATTCGGAAGAAATCCCTGGCGCTTCCAATAACTGATATCTAAACGCAGATAACATATCTTGGGATTCATTCAACTTGATCCTTGTATCTGCCTGGTTTTAGTTATGAAGGTAAGTTAAATTGTAATTGTAAGTAGGGATGTCTGCACTTATTCATTTTCGTTCACGAAAACTTGTTTTATATCTACAGTAATAAATTAAAGACGTATAGTTTGTTTTTTTTTTTGTTTGTAGGAGGTAATCTCTGATCCCCTAGTTGCTAATCTGTAATAGTTAACGCTAGTAGAAAGCTTCAGATGTACTTACGGGAATGACGTCATCTCAACGCTCAGTCACGTGGTCCTGAACAAAAGAATTGGCGGCAAAGACAACTCGACGCAAACAAAACGGTTGTAACTTGGCTAGGAGGGCTGTTCGATTGCTGAAATTTTTTCGCCTATAGAAAGCTATTTTATTTCTGAGTGACCTAGAAAATAATTTTTATGCAA
Source organism: Mythimna lalbum (assembly GCA_949319445.1). Classification (NCBI taxonomy): domain Eukaryota; kingdom Metazoa; phylum Arthropoda; class Insecta; order Lepidoptera; family Noctuidae; genus Mythimna; species Mythimna lalbum. Next base: position 12,289,787 of record OX439346.1, on the reverse strand, counting down.
GCGGGTGAAGCCGCGAGCGAAAGCTAGTTTAGTATAATTTAAGGTCGATATTAAAGATTTTTGTTCATAGCAGTCTTGCTCAGTCACTAGGAAGTAAAGCCTCCATCGAGATTTAAAAAAAATCAAAGGCAGAAACCGTCAAATTAATAAAGGGAATTAATACTTACCTACCTACTCGTAGTATTTTTTGAAGAACTCCAAGCCAAAACAACATTTTATGAAAAATCAAAGAATGTAAAGTTTCTTTTTATCTCAGTTTGAATTAATTATTCTCTAAGGGGTCCATAGGGGGCCAGTTTTTGGTCCTGTCGCTAATTTTGACTTCAGTATTTTTAAAAGGCATAATTTGTATCGATGACGATTGAAAAAATCTTAACCTTATTTAGAATACGAATTGATGATTTCTGCGGTTGTGTGTTTCAAGAGCTGCCAATAAATTCGTGTAACAAGTAAAAGCTTGTGGTTGAGCGGAAATGTAACTGAAATAATGTTATATCTTGTTTAGGAGTGTATGTTATAAAAACTTTTTACAAAAAAATTAAACCGACTTCAAAAAGTACAAAATAACTTTAATTTCGGAAGTCGGTGTTTCAATAGATACCTAATCTTGTCTCTTCGTTATTTAACACCGACTTCCGAAATTAAAGTTATTTTGTACTTTTTGAAGTCGGTTTAATTTTTTTGTAAAAAGTTTTTTATTTTTCACTTTTTAGTTATGGTAGCACCACTAAAAAGTATCTACCTTTCAGCTAAACATAAATTTCCTTATAGCCAGAGTGCATCTCATAACGATTCTTATAATCCCAAATACGGTTATATTACATGAATTTACCCCCTCCCCCTTTCCCCTCCCCCTTTTCTTTCAGTCAGTCATCGACTACACGTATAAACAAAGCAATTTTACTTGTTACGACAATTCTGCTATGATTCTATGAGGAGTTCTGTTCCATATCTTCGAAGTTCATGATCAGATCGTAACAATATTTCTATGGGACTAACTTGGAAGCATAACATTTCAATCAAAAAAAAAATTTTCAAAATCGGTATACAATTGACCGAAATATCGGTGAACATACATACAAAAAAAAAAAACATACATTCAGCCGAACATAGAACCTCCTCCTTTTCGAAGTCGGTTAAAAATACCTTTTTTTTATTAAAATTTTAACAATTTTATTATAATTTTACATGGACTTCTGTCGAAAATTCTTTATTGACAGACATCCATAGATAATTATAATATAATAGACTAGCTGCTCCCATGATAGCAGAAAATTACTAGCGGCTTCGCTCGCGTGATAGCAGAAAATTATCCCAAGGGAACATACTTCCGGGATTAAAAGTATCCTATTCGAAGACATGGTCAATCCGGGTACCAAGTTTCAAGTTTAAAAAGAAAATCGGTTTTGCCATTTAGGCGAGAAGACGTAACAAACAAACTCTCTTTCGCTTTTATAATATTAGTAAGGATATAACAATATCCATGATTTCAGTGGAACTTTATGTTAAGAGAATAAACAGATCATATGTTTTCACACAACATGCTCGAAATGATTGTATGTGTGCATCACATATGATAATTTCGAGCATGTAGTGATCAGCAATCTTAGCCTAAAGTAAGTCATAATAAAATTACACAGCGCAGGGCCGTGGCTGTACCCCTGCTGCTCCTGTTTGAAGTCGAGCAATAATACTGTACTGAATTTAATTAAATGGTATTGGTTAATAATATAATGTGATTTGAATATGGAACTTCAATTCGAATGAAAACATTGACTGCGCGACCGGCACCTTGAAGCTGAGGCAACACAACGCAGATCGCGGCGGTCAGAAGAGATCACTTCTCCTGGCTTACTTTCATATAAAATAAATAATACAAAAGAACATACCTAATCTATCCTACTACAGGATTTTAGTAGAATAGATTAGGTATGTTCCTTTGTGATAGGTAAATGTATTTTTACCTTGCATATACTAGAATCCTGCATTCAGGATTCTATCTATTTATTACAGTCGGAATTGAATATGAAGCCAGAGACAAAACACTACTTTATCCTTTCGCGGCATAATCGGTATGAAAATAATAATGATCAAAAAAAATAATTCAAAACGAATTCGTTGGACAGCTTTGGACATCGACCTTTTTGCTTCATCATGACTATTACCAAAGTACACATTTCTATAATTGTAAATCTTGTTAACCGAATTTTTCGGAACATATAAAACAAGTTAGTACACTTATTACACTGTAAATAATTTATGATCGAAGTTAATGTTCAGTTTCCGCACTTGGCCGTCGCAGTTCAGACAAATTGGCCAATTAATCATTGTTTAATGTCGCTTCTACCGTCTTGTCGGCTACCACGCTCGCTTCAAGTAATGGTTTGTATAAGTCTGCTTTAAACGATAGACTAATGAAGTTATGATCTTACATTGTTTTAATTGGGTAAGGCCGTTTTTTCTCGGCAAACTTTTTACCATTTGTGTTGTAGTCAACCGACTTGGGAATTTTGTATATTATTAAATCAATTAAAAAATACTTTTTATAAGGTTCTTCTATCAATAAACAATGATAAAGATCTTTTAATCAACCTATTAAGGTCTGAAGAGGATCTGAGGTAGGTACCTCAGATTTCATTTTATCTTAATAATTACTCAAGTCGTTTGACTTTTTAGACAGACTCTAAGCAATTGTTTTTATACACATCCTGTCTTTTGGTGGATAAATTAAAGTGTTAACAGACTACCAATAATTGTAACAAAAAATCATACTATTAAATGGCCGGGGCGTTGAAAGTATTCTTCTTCCAATAAAATCAGAATCGGGATCACTAATCAATTAGCTAGTTGCTATGAATCCTTATACTTATGCCAGTTTTACTTCTGACACAAACAAGTAATTTGGTTCGAGGGTCCTGTAGAATGATTGATAATAAACATATTCATGTAAGAAGACTAGAGAAATTTCTAAATGTTCTCTTACTAGTACCATCCTTCCTCTTCATATCTTACTTGCAATTCGGAAGCCGAATCTAGAATATGACGCACTTTTGTAAACTTTACAAAGTTATAATTCCTTTCCAATAAAACCAATTCAATCACCAGTATGGTAAATAACCTACGCTATCTATTTACCTCTTTTATTATGTACTACACGAAGGTATAAAGGCCAGTAATTGCAATCATAAATATCTCGGCTGCGCCATTTATTACCGGGCTGGGTCCATCTATTAGATGGGCTGTCGGTACCCTATTTTCACTTACGACGGTGTTATTTATTTGCTTTTGCCTTACTGTGGGTGTGAGCAATTGTTTCGTGGTTTCTGTGGGAAATAAACAACTGTTATGTAAGGTCGTGATCAAATTAATCATGTGGGGCTGGTTTTCGATTGCTTTTCAAATACTTACCAAAAAAACTGAGGGTTCCGTGCAAACTAGAATTCTCGAATGGAGCCTCAATGATTTTTCCGTATTGCAATTTTTTTTGTGACGTGGGTAACAACAAATTTACTGTTTTCAAATTTGATCCTATACCTGTACCTTGCTTTGTGCCAAATTTCAGGATTCTGGGTCAACAGGCTCAAGCTAATCCAGCGGAAACTTCACGACCCTCAGTAATGAGCAATTCGACTGGAGAAGGAGGAGGAGGGTCAATGGGTACCCTATAAATTTTGATCTTTGAGAGTATCAAAATATACGTTTTTTTGTGACATAAACGGCCTTATCTCTTTTATTCGTTAACTTAGAAGTTTAATTTTTTACAGCTAGAAGAAACCGCAAATTTGAGTATATGGTTTTAATTTCAACTCGATAACTTCACGCGTTCTTGAGATAAAGGGTCTTGTTAGACAGACAGACGGACGGACGGACGAATAACAAAGTGATACTCGTACTATAAAGGTTCCGTTTTTCCTTTAGAGGTACGGAACCCTAAAAAACAAGTTTTATGAACGAATCCGTCGCATGTTTTCTTCTAAGCAATGGTGGAGTTTATTGGATAAACTGGGTTATTTATAAACAACTTTTGTTCTATGACTTATAAAAAAATTATCATATTTTAGTGCATTCGATTTTTATACAAAAATAAAAATATATAAATTGACCGTTCTAAATATTACGAAGTCAATGCGAAGCAAGCGATAGTACAATAATGGAGGGAGCTGAGCCTGAATGTGACCTATTTACGGGCGACCCTAACTAGCCGGCCGGTGGCCTTGATGCGCTTGTGTCGCATCAATGTTCTTGTAGCGAAATTCGGAAGAGCGAACATTATCTTTACATGATGGTGTATCAATATTCTAAAGTCGAGTACAGGGAAATGGTGAGAATGCTTGCTAGGTGTAATGACAATGTTTCGGAAGTCTGCTTACTATTGTAAAAAGCCATAGAACCAAAGTTGTTGTTTATAATGTTAGTAACACAGGCCTGCAATGTTGTTAGTGTTTTACAAATAACCCTATATTTGATAGTTTTATTTTTCTACTATCCTTACTTGCCTCGCATGAGCGAGCATTGGCACGCGCAGCTTGTTATATTAACATTGTTTATATTCGAAAGAATTTCGACAACTGCTTCGATTGTACTTTCTCATCTGAAAGTGGCAATACGCAAGCAAATCGCACTTGGACAGCGAAGCGCAATAATTGTACTATACATGAGGAAAGATGGTGAACGTCAAACCAGAGAAAGGTTGGGGATTTCTTGCCTAGATGTCTTGACCGTAGACTCAAAATAAGGTTCAGTTGAAAACCAGCGTCATGCAACTGCTTCGTAGTGGCCTGGCATTATGCTGAACTGGACTTAATTGGCGCAGCCGTGAGACACACAATGATCTATTTAAGTTTATATAACTTTTATTTTGTCGTGTGTACATGTGTGCCAAATAAACGTGTTTTCTTTCTTTCTTTTCTTTTTTCTTTCACTAAACATTTGCCTACTAAAAAAGAAGGCTATATTTTGTTTAGAAATTCCGCCATACCCCGTGGACTGATCTTAATTTCTGGTCCTGGATTCATTTTTAATAGGATATCTAGGTAGTGAATCCAAGCATTCGTCGAAACCTGTTCCTACCAGAAAAGATTTGAAACAATCACGCAATGGCCATCTCAATCACGTGATATTTATCCCAATGAACTTGTTTGGGATGAATTAAGCAGGCAGGGTGAAAAATAGAGGTCGAACTAGATCAGCAACAACTAATGGAGAGCGAATGAATCAGGTTAGAAGTTTTTTTTTTTTAATTAAGATCCATGGAGTTTCTAACACATTATTTTCCATAGAGATCTACGCTTTGGAATGTGCATTCTAACATTTTTTTTTACTGACTGACTTCTTGACAACATTTAGTTTAAAGTTTATTTCATAATAAATGCTTCGATTCAAGAAGACTGCTGATATACAAGAAGAGAAAAGAAAAAATGGACACTTCGATAAAGCTATTTAGTTTAATTTTAATATCAAATTGTTAAACATTTATTTTAAGATCAATACAAATAAAAATACGACGGCTTTATTTTCTTTCATTTGATTATATCTGGCTGCTTACAAACTTGTGGACGATAGCATAAGGTAGGTAGAGTCTGTCTAAAAAGTCGCCTTGAGTAGGTATTAGGGTGAAATAAAATCTAATGTAATGAACATTGGTTCATCAACGGTGATTAAGAGATCTTGATCATTATTTACTAATAGAAGAACCTTATAAAAAGTATCGAGTAGGTATAAGTATTTTTTTTTATGATTAAATATTACACAAAATTCCCAAGTCGTTTGACTTTTTAAACAGTCTTATATATGATGTTTGTATCTTATAATTGGCTTTAGACCAAACATTTAGCTATAGAAATAAAAGTGTCCCACACTGAGACTACACTGCAGTTGCATTACACTTTTATCGCTTCTCCCTTTAACTCAACTACATATATCTATAATACTTGAGTATATAAGTACAGTTTATGTATCATACAATATAAATATTTTGCTAAAGTGGGCGGTCGCGAGGCGTGGCTGCCCGGAGCCCCTCCTAAGATGTACACCCACTCTAAAACAGGTTCGCAATTACATATCGTTGTGGGTTTTATTATTCTCTTTATATAATAAAATACACAGAAGAGATGAAAAAATATACTTAAACTAGCTTCTGCCAGCGGCTTCATCCTCATGAATGTAGGTTTCTCCGTACAAATTTAGGAACTCTTTTTTATGCCATTAGGCATTGATTTTGGAAATCCCTTAGTGCATCGCGTCATAAAAGGTATCTTATGCACATATTCACGCTTCTAGTCCCGGTGTGTTCCGGCTATGCGTTGCAGTTGATATGTCAGTCATTTAGTTTCTGCTTTTGCCAGTGGCTTCACCCATATGAAAGTCGGTTTCTGATTACAAACTTTGAACCCTTTTAACCCCATAGGGGATGAATTTAGGAAAATCCTCTCTTTGTGCTCGCCTACGTCATAAAAGGAAACCTTGTGCCAAATTTCACGCTCCTAATCTCGGCTCTGCGTTGATATGTCAGTCATTCAGTGTCTCCTCTTATATCTAACTAGCTTCTGCCAGTGGCTTCATTCGTATAAAAGTCGGTTTCTGATTACAAACTTTGGACCTCCCTTCATCCCCATTGGGGGTGAATTTTGAAAAATCTTCGTTTAGTGCTTGCCTGCGTCATAAAAGGAAGCTTCATGCAATTTCATGTTCCTAGGCTAGTCCTAACAGAATCGGTTGTACGTTGATATGTCAGTCAGTCAGTTTCTCCTTTTATATATTATTAAATTAAATTATATGGAAACAGCTAAAAACATAAAACAGGTAAGAAACAGTAAGTTAGACTGACAGCCAATACTTTCCTCAGTCCTTACTTATAGAGTATCTACAGGATATTAAAAAATTCCATAGACACCAGGATATACAAGATATTGTGGGGATGTGTATCTTCTATTAATATATTAAAAGAAGATACATTCATATGGATAGGGGACCTTATACTATAGGTAGTACTACTACACCTCAATATACCTACCAGTTATGAAACACTTTATATTACTGTTACCAACGTTACCAACATAATGCGAAACATTAACATCGCATTATTATACTGATAAAAACCAAAAAAAATTGAATCCACTACTGTGTATCTAAGTCTATTATATTATGGAGCAAACTCCTTGCTGATAACACGATATCAATCAATTCTTATTCTTATTACACGTGTATTGAATGCTTGACACTTTAACCTTATTGTCTCACAATGCCCGAATTTGTCTGTGTCCATTTTGGAACGTCCCATACAAATTTTAACACCCTATTTCAGTTTGGAAAGCGTTGATTTAAAAAGAGTCACAGGTGTAATAATCGCAAGTTCTACTGCTGATCAGGAGCGAATCTCCTTTCCGGGTCGGGCAAAGTGATATCGATTGAGATTTTCTATCTGGAACATTATTAAAAGCAGCCGGAAGATATGGGTATGGGTAGGTAGTGGAAATCGGTTGCAGATGGGTTCATCTCTGACTTTATTAATAAAACAATAAATATAAAAAGGATTTATTTTAAGGAAGATTTTATTTTAACAGAATATCTATTATTCCTTGCATATCCGAGGCGATGTGCTAAAACCATCGAACTCGCTTCGAACGCTCTTGTATTATTATTCTCAGTACCTACTGTAGTGAAATTACTCTAAGGCCTCGCTAATCCAAATAGGGAAAAACAAGAACGAATTATCGAGAGAAAAGTTATTTGAAGTTTTCATTTATATTTGATCATAAGAGCTTAAACGTATGGAGATATATGGTTTACAAGTACACGTATTTAGGAGAGGCTTGAATATATACCGTACAACTTTTTAGTTTCAGAAATAACTCATTAATCTAAGTACTTAGGTACATAAGTAATACTAAGTATAGATATGCATCTCTGCCTAGCCTTCCAGATAATACAGGCGTGATTACGTTAAACAATCTATACACAGTAACAGCATACGTAGGCAAACATGATTCCCCGCAGATTGCACCTGCAGTGACAAGCAAATCTCCAGAAAATCGTAAAGGAAGGTACTAGGTATACCTATACCCAATAATTTACAGTGTTTTAGCACCAGTCGTCTAGACCAGCGCTAGAGAGACTGTCACCATAGGCGTAAACGGGGGAGCCGAAAGGGCCGTGTCAACCCCAACATGGTCTAGCGTCCGCCCCATGATGCTGGGCCACCGATCCGAAATTCTATAACAGACGCCAAAATACTGATAACTTTACACAAAAATCTTTTTAAAATTTGCGGCCTTCTCTCTTGAAAAATAACACTGGATAATGACACTTGATAACACTACAATAGCACTGTAGAATCATTTTGCAACAACTACTAGAATACCATTGCTGATGCAGTGCAGAAAAAAAGCACACGGCGCATAGCGTAAGCACAATCAAGAGCAGATTGGGTAATAAGACATCCATATTACATAGGTAAATCAATCAGTGAGCAGTGCAGCAGCTCAATGGTGGCCGAGTGGTAATGGCCCCAACTTACGAGTTGAATAGGTCGCGATAGGCGCATTACTTTGTGTAATTGATTTCATCACCACTGCTCGCAAAACGGTGAAGAAAAACATTGTGAGGAAGAGGAGGCCTGATTCCCAGCGGTGGGAACATTAAAAGGCTCATTTTGCTAAATTAATCATAGCTAAATCCTCCCGAACGAATTTCATTCACGGTGGCCAATCTCTACAGATAGGTATTAGCCCAATTCGCTGGAGATATAATATTGTACAAGTCATCAAAAGTGACAAGTGTGTACGCAGAAACGGATGCTCTCTCTGTTCCTTTAGTCTCCTCATAGTCCAATGGGACGGCAACCCAACGACTGGGGAGAGATCAGGCTCCGAGCTACGGAGGTGCCTCTCCACATCCTTTAAAGTCTACGGGCTGCTACAAAGTCATTCCAATTAGAAAAACCCTACAGCATTTTTTGCCCGACCCATGATTTAAACACAGGGCCCCGGGTGCAAAACCAACAACGCAGTTTTCAGTCTTTGAAGGAAGCGGAACAGAGTGTAAAAACCCGCAGACCTCCGTCGTATAGGGAGTATCCACCGATCAAACGAATGGTTTGTCTGATCTGGGCAACTGCCCGAGAGATGACTTCGGGCTGTTGTATATGTTCAAATCACGCGGAAAACTTTAATTGCGCCATGCAGAATTTGATAGTTTAGTTTTTATGTGGCGCCATAGGTGTTTCTACATCACTCCTTTCTACTAGATGTGTCATGATGCGTGCCAGGCCAGTGATAGGTTGGTTCTATCCATAGATATCACTAAAAGTCGTTTACGTTCTCGTTTACTGGAATTGGCGAAAGTTTTTTATTGTTTAGTTTTAAAACATAGGTAACTGTTTCTTAACGATGTTTTCTAACAACCTTTGGAAAGTATCGAGTACTTAGTTACGAAATTCTTAAAAGTAAAGAGCCGGCCTGTTTTATGATTAGAAACCCACTAAGTACTTTTTTGTTTACCGAAAGAAAATTTAAAGGTGGCCGGATAGCGTAGGATATAGCATACCATAATCAGCCTTATACAGTCCTGGGACTCAGGCCTCCTCGCCAGGAGAGAATGGGCCGTCATCCAGCTCGCGGTTAGAATTGGTGGACACTTTGGTCTATTCTATGGGTGGATATTCTTCGAATTTTAGGTCTTAAGACATTTAGGTTTTACGATGTTTTGCTTCACTTTTATGAGAGCAGAGGTGTGGAAATAAATCACACAAAGTAATGCGTCTGGCTGGATTTGAATCGCGACATACAACTCATAAATCGGGGTGTTTAGTGTGTTTGCCCCTGGGCCACCACTAACCCAGATTTCTCTCACTTTCTCTACTTACAACTTGACACTAAACTGCAAAATATATTTAAAAAAAAATGATATTTTATGAAAAAGTCCCTATTGATTCGGTAAAGCGAACTGACACACTACTACACCAATTTTACATCAAAAGCATAAATAAGTCTTTTGGGTACATTACCTTAGATTGCTTTTTTAGTTCTTTAGGGCTTTTATTTTGTAAGTTAGTTTAAATTAGGTGTAGATATATCTAGTTTTATTTAGTTAAGTGCTTTTATTTTTCTTGAATTATCTATATCAAACAATAGTACATTGTTACACTAGGGGTGAAAGTTACTTATTTCGTCCCGAGAAGGAGTTGGCTTGCTAATTCCTAATAACCCCGAGGTAAGCACTGTGCTTTTCATTACGAATAAGTACAAGGAAAGTAAAAATAAAATAATAAAAACTTTGTTAAACCTGAGTTATCGTACCTATGATTTTAGGTTGGTATCTTTCTTCTGATTTAGGCGGTAAAAGGTTTCACTGCTTTAGCCTCTTCTCTTATAAAATTATTACTATCACTATTTTAATCTGATGAACTTATCATGTTAATACAAATCTTTGCAGTACGGAAATGTAAACAAAACTCAAAAAAACCAACGTCTGATTAGCCACTTTCCCGCCATTTTGTTTTTTTTTTTCTGTAGCCGACCAGCTATTCAGCCTCATTAATGAAACATTAGAAATTAATTGTAATATTTTACAAATAAAGTATTAACAAATAAGTCACTTAAAAATATAATATTATTTAATTAATACTCATCTAGTTATTTGAAATTTATATCGCGTTGTGATTGACAGGCTGTATGGAAAATTGGAACATGGTTCAATAGAAATGTGAAGATAGAACTAGTTTTTTTTAATAATTTGACAGCTGTCAGTTGAAAGTAAAACTCCCTAGGGATGAAAAGTATCATCATTTCAACCCGCTCCACAGGCAACTTCAGACCTACTTTCAGAGTATGAGTAATGAAAAATACATTGATTTATTTTACTTACATCACAATATCAACTAGGAATCAATTTGCAATTAAAAACAACCACTGAACGTCCCACGATAAAAATCCCGCCAAAAACTAGTTTGTGGCCATAACAAACAATGATTATTAATCAGTTTTGTTGTACATCATAATTATTAATAGACTGACCAAATTAATTGAAACGATTTGGTGCTTAAATAGGTACTTTAGGTACCTATTATTAGTAATAGTATTTATGTCTTACAATAAATAGGTACTTTAGGTACTTATTATAAATACCTACGCACAGACTATAATAGGCACCTACCTAGTAAACATCATGAGAAATAGGTAAGCAGGAATCAATTTAATCAGTTTTGTTGTGCAGTTGGTAACATACCGTATTATTGTATTGGTATATTTAAAGTTTGAAATTACCTACACTGTGCGAGTCCTAAACATTTTCGTGAAGACCAATACCTATATAACATAGAGAGCAGTGGTGGCCGAGTGGAAACAACCCTGACTTGCGAGTTGTAGGTCGCAGGTTCAAACCCAGCCAGGCATATTACGTTGTGTAGGTAATTTATTTCGTCACCACTGCTCTCAAAACGGTGTGAAGGAAAACATCGTGAGGAAACCGGCATGTCCGAGAACCAAAAATTCGAAGACATGTGACGTCCACTAGCTCGTATTGGGCCCGCGTGGTGTATTATTGCGTGGTGTGCCCATTCCCTCTCCTCGAGAGGAGGTCTTAGTCCCAACAGTGGGAACATCATAAGGCCAACTATGCTCTATGACTATGCTAATAATACAACTCAAAGCCCAAAGCGTTGAGTCTTTAACCAAGACTTTTAGCAGCTTTCCTATTCACCATTTATTTACAAAGACCGCAAAAATGTCTGCTCCATTTAAAAACCTTTTTTATCAACGACATCATTTAGCATAGAATTTGCACATCGTGGTCGTCATAAATGCTCACTCGTTGAGCGCGTGCGGCGACGGGAGATCTCTCTATGTGGCCGCGACCACCGCGGCGCGGGTCTCCGCGCGCCGACAATGATCCTTCACAACTATGCACACACGCAGCTGTCAGTGCTGTACAACTCAATGAATTTTATTGGTTGTAATAATAATAAATCTTATGTAAGACTTGCATTATTGTACTTTGTGCTGGAAACTTTGTCGGCTTGTCTGTAGATTAGATGAGCACTAGACTGCTACTACAAAATAGACAGGTACAGAAGACAATCTCATGTATGTAAGTACTTACTTCACTTGGTGGACATGCTCGGTGGACGCACACTAATGCGCGTTTGAGCCGCAACCAGGGACTTAAAAACACCTTCATAAAGGTTACAGAATTATAAGTGTTACATGTTGAATTGGTAACAGAATCAAATGTGTAACACTTATAAATGTGTTTTCAAATGTGTTAACCCAAAACACTTACAAAAGTGTAACCGTAACGTATCAGTAACAGATATAAAAGTGTTAACAGTGTTAATAAGTGTAACAGGTAAACGCAGAGTTGCCAAATTTATAATGTACTTATTTATGGATAATAAGCATTAGGCAGCAGGATCGTAGCCGTGCAAAACACGTGCGCTGGTTGCGAAGTGAGCGTCACCAAGACGGGGGAGCGCGTGCGGGATAGCAGTTATAGCAATATTTTTAGCAATTAAATTACTTAATATTAGGGAGATTAACTAATAGGTACTTCGTTACTTGTAACAATTGCTTTTTGTGTTTTTTTTTTTTTAACTATTTTTGAATAAAGTAGGTATAGGACGCTGGGCTCCATTCCGATTGTCCTACAATTCTTTCAAATAGCGAAGCCGAAACAAAAAGATGCGCCACAATATCGTAGCTCTCTAAATAACAACTGCCTTGTAGACCTGCTTTTTTTGAATAAAATCCTATTCCCCTCATAATTCTCCAAAAAGTGTTGCAACTACCGTTAAAATCGATTTTGTTTCACATTTCGGGAAACAATTTCGGTAGAGTAGACAACTTTTTCCTTTTTTCCCTTCTTTTGTGTGTAGACTGACAGGGGCGCCAACATTACGCCGAAGGAACGTTCTAAGTGAAACGCACTGTATACGCCTTGTGGGATGTGTTGACGAGGAAGGAGTACTCACTAGGGAATGCAAATCTCGCGAGATTGGGGCTCGAGCGAGATCTCGGGAGATTTTGAATACAATATCGCGAGATCTCGCAAATTTCGAGATCTCGCGAGATTGGCAGGTATGTGTTTTTTTGCACATAATCACATTACCTATTTGAATAAATGAGGAAAAAAAATTATAAGTATTATAAAATAACCATAAGCGCGGGACGGCGAGCAATGGGTAGTTGGCTGTCTGACCGTCCGGTAACTGTCCGGACCGAGCCCAAGTCGTCGATGGTGCGCACTGGGTCGAAACCTACTGGGGCCAGGGTTAGTTCCGAAACGTAGCGAAGCCCCAATATGAAAGACACGAAAGCAGTGATAGTCTGACACAATCTCCCGCTCCGCCCAAGGGCGGGACATTCGGCGTATCTTTCTATGATATTTTAACGCCCGTGTCAATCCGCGCTTCGAATAAAACGTTTTTATGCTCGAGTACAATCTCGTTAATCTCGCGAGATCTCGCCCTTTTTTCGTCCGAAATCAATCTCGTTAAAAAGGGCCGAGATCTCGGATTGCATTCCCTAGTACTCACTGATTGTGAATGCTCTGTTAGTAAGTTTTAGTAAAGAAACCTAAAGCTTTTTTTTATAATACAAAAAAAGAAATAAAAGGCAGTGTCTTCCAAGCATGTCCTTTATTTATTTCAAATACTTAAATTAATTATATTTCGATTGTCTTTGGAGCTATGTGGGAGCTATAGACCGTATGACTGTGCTGATTATCCTACGTCATCAAGTAAGGTAGAAATAAAACATTTTACTTAATAGAAAAAAAATTGGAGTAAAATCTCACTAAAAAATATGAAAATTACTATCGGCTCCATCTCCACTGCTTCAAGAGTTAGATCGACAGAGAAGATAAGAGTTCGTAATTTTTTATGAAAGAACACCTAATGACTTCTGCCACTCTAGGGTGGAGCAAGAAGGCGTGTCAGACTTGTGTGGACTAGGACCAAGGGTTTCCTTTTCAGGAATACCCCGCGGCCCTAACGGGCATCGGCCTTGCTGGGCCCCCCTCTTTGCAGACATCCCTTTGAGGCATACGTCGGAAATTTTCACGCGCATTTGATGACTCTGGCTTGGTCCTTAAGTGACTAGCGAACGGTGTGATACCCATAGCTCGTTGTCCGCGAGCCCACCTACTGTGGCCAGAAATTGTCCAGCGACTCTTAAATTCCGGGGCGTCTCCTGGCAGCTGCTAAAGTGTAATGTCCTTTTGCGGCCATCTTCTACGCTAGTATTACTGCTTCCAGGCGGAGGTGACCGCATCCCATTATCTCTGGCCCCGGACCATGGCCTGAACCAGGGCCCAGCGTGCGAGATCGCCACCGTCGAATGCTTCCACAAGGACACGACGGTGTTTCACCCAAGCGTCCGCACAATGTTGACATTTATGGTTCATGGCTGCATGATTACCTAGGCGTTTCTTCTTGCCAAATTAGAAACAGTTACCTCCCGAAACACCTATGACCGTCGAGGATCTGTGTCAAGTGGAAAACGTGAACGCCCGGTGCTTCTGTAGCTAGGTTTCAGACTCCTCACAAAACCGTGACAGTACGTGCATTCTGCCGAGATTATGGTACCCAGCGTACTCAGGGCTAGGTTGCGACAGTCGCTGACCCTATATTGACATGAGATTCCTCTGGAGTTCTGTCCACAGTGCACGATTTTTCCCGTCGTTACAACCCCATGCACCATTTGTGCGCGTGCGTAATGACTGTACCACAGATCCAGAAATAGCTAGCGGCAGATCATCCTGGATAACTACGCCATGTTCATCACGCAGAATGCCAGAAACTTGGTTTACGTGCTACACTTCGCTGAATACACTGGGCAACTCAACAATGGGAAGCGCAGTGAATTATTTCAAGCGTACGAGCCGGTCACGCTAGAACTCGACAAATTGCCAAGTGTTACCCGTAATGGAATAAACAACAGAGAATTTGTTGTATCAAGTCCCGATCCTTCTAAAACTATTTTAGTGCTAATGGCATCACTAACCACTGTGATGAGATCGCCACTTTCCTCCGCGACCATCAGCAAGATATCCTCCTGGAGACAATTACAACAACAACAAAACAAGACATCATCTCAAATCCCACCGCAAAGATCTTAAAATTGCCAACTATCGCGTAACTCACCATGATAGGACTCACTGTCACGGTGGTGGCATCCTCCTTTACTACAGAAAGGAACTGTACTGTATTATTCTAGCTCCACCCGCACCACTATCTCTCCATGAATACTTGGCTTGTCGAGTAGGCATGACTGGTCTTCAGTCGATCACTATCATCTCCGCCTACTACCCGCCATCCTCTTTCTCGCCTCATATGCCAGACAATTCGCTCTCACCAGCAGACTCACTGCCCTCATTGGCTTGAGTGACTCCATTATATTAGCGGGCTAACAGCAAGACGACCAACCCTAGAGGAAGGAATAAAGCTTGACTGTGCTGCGTTCCGCTCGCTGGGACAAGACGCTCATTCATACACTTTCTGGCAACTTCATAATTATAAGGTTACGTTCTATTGAAAAGTCCTCTGTACTTACCTCCCCGCCCCGATATAGCCTTATACTCGTATTTAGACTAATAAGTTCCGGCCAATTCAGTTCGGAGCCATTTCTACCCGGCTCCATCTTTCCGGGGTGTGACCGTGTCGATTACCGACCACTTTGATCTTCTTGGGGTAACGCTGTCATCTACTCTCAATTTCGGCTCCTACATCGAGGCAAAAGCTCAAATGGCAGCCAAAAAACTGGGGATCTTAGCAAAGGTGAGTATTTCACGCTGGAACAGCTGCTCAATCTCTATCAAGCGCAAGTTCGATCGTGTATGGAATACTGCTCTCATCTTTGGAATGGGTCTTCCAAATACCAGCTTGATGCCCTAGAGTCGATTGAGAAGCAATCCAAGAACACACACAAGACAATAATACACTTGTTTTTTTTTTTTTTTTTTTTCAAAAATACATTAATTTTCTCTAATTCATATATACATAAAAAAAAACTTAAATACTAAATAAACTATTTAAACTAAAACGTAACTATGTACATAAATATGATACAAAAAGACAAAGCACGCTCAGGCGTCAAAGTACTCCTCCACATCGCTGTCATCCGGAAATGTGCCCAGAAGACTGGCAGCATTGCCACGTTGAATGGCAATGCTAATTCTTTGGGCAAAGAACGAGCCAGCCCTCTGGTCACGTAAAGTGTCGATCAGTCGGCGTGAAATATCCTTGAAAAGGAGACGCGCACTCGGACCCCATGAACCAAGCGTTTCGACCCCAAACGGCTCAAAACTGTAATTACCAATAAGGTTACAGTATTTGCGCCGTTTAAGGGTCTCAGCAGCAGAAGCAGCAGCACCAGCACAGCCCGCCGTACTTGGAATATGGGATGGCGCAAGGGTATCGACACAGGTTGCGTCCCACACCAGAGGCCTACCCACCTTCCATGGTACCAACGTCATACCATCTGGTCTCTTCCCATCGTCACGTACCAAGCCATTTGGTTCTAATACGGCAGGTACGCCGGCGGTGACAAGAGCTCGACGAATAATATCGTTGATGCTAGCGTGTCGTGGTATGCGGCCTGCGCTCCTGCAACAAGACAGGCCATGGTGTCCGAGACTGTCGACAGCTTCTCCACAGTGGCACCGATGTGGAGCAACACAAGGTGCGCCTAAGCGTAGACAGGTAGCTAGCCGAAACGAGGCATCATCCATCATAGTACCTATGGTGGATGACGGGAGTGCCTGAAGCCATAAACCCGACTCCCATTCCCCCACAGCCAGCAGACGCGCACGCTCAGCAGTACTTGACGACGTATTCAATAGGTTATTCCGTACAATACTGCAGAGCGGCACATCCCACCGTCTCTGTGAGGACAGGTTGTCGGGCAAATCCGTGTTGGGACAAGCCATTTTCCAAGCGTTCAACGCATCGGACAAGCACGGTACCTCAACATCAACCAGTGTGGAAGATAAAATATTCCTGGTTAATGTTTCAGTACTGTGTACCGAGGAGAGGAAAGCTGGTAAACTTATACTAGAAATTTTGCGGACTCCAAGGCCACCTAGCCGGATGGGAAGCGTGGCTTGCTGCCATGCTCGGTCGTCCAAGGCCACATTAAGGATTGAAGATAAAGTGTTCCTAATAATTTGATCGACTTTTTCCAAAAGTTGTGGATGTTTCCAAAGATGGGAAGCGCGAAGACTATACGTAAATTTTGGCCCAAAACAACAGTATCGAATGAGTGTGAAAGCCGAATGCATGTTTATTTTGAAAAGTCTTTCCGAGACGTCATTAAAATTTTGTATCTTTTGTTCAATGAATGTTGGAAATGATTCATCGAAAATTGGGGAACCCAGGAGGTGAAAAGAATTTCTATCGGTGATTTGGATATTTGGTGCTATTGAGTTAAATTTTGCTAAAGTCGTCTGTCTGTCAGTCGTTTGGGGGAGGTAAATTTCGCATTTCGAAAGATTTAGTTGTAATCCAATAGAATTAAATTTGTTTTTCAAAAAAGTAAAATCTTTTAAGACCGTGTCTACATCACCTCCTATGGTTCCGTCATCTAAATACCAGATATTGAATTTCGAATTGAGCTGCCGAATGATTGGATTTATTGCCAAACTGAAAATGACTGGCCCAAGAGGGTCACCCTGTTGACAGCCGACAGCTGATTCCAAAAGGTTTTCTTTATAAAGTAATTTTGAGGGGTGCCTGTAACATTGATAAAGGAAACTGTAAATTTTGGGTATTTCTTTTTGAGCTTCTGTCAACAAGGTGTCCCTGTTCACGGAATTAAAAGCATTCTTAATGTCAACCTTAAGAATGACCTCACCTTCATTGCTGTTGAGGTAGGTAGAAAGGGCATGTACCGCAGCCTCACAGCCCCCTTTGGATCCGAAACCAAGCTGTAGGGGCTGAAATTTGCTGGCGAGTGCTTCGCTATAGAATGCACAGCAGATTTTGGCTGCGATACGTCGGTAGGTGGACCCTACGGCAATGGGACGAATGCCGCCATCCTTTTTGCGCAAAGCACATAGGTTTGCCCCGTACAGGACATCAATGACGGCTTCGTTCACATTGCCGCAGAGCATGAGATTGATGAGGGCCGTTAGCTCCTTTAGGAGGGACTCACCAGCTTCCCCGGCGCCCGCGCACATCAGATCTTTTAAGTGTTGCGGTGTAAGGCCGTCGAGGCCGCCAGCGGATCCACTCCGGAAGGAGCACACGGCCGCACACACTTGTTGAGCTGTAATTTGAAGGGAGTTGGTTTCTGGATTGGGAGGATCGGGGAAGGTGAGATCATCTGCCGGGGCGGGGTGTTTACTTTCCAGAGCCATAAGTGTCTCTGGAGAGTACGGCGCAACCACATCGCTGCTAAAGATAATCCTAGAAGCGCCTCGGATATCACCCTCACCCAGTTTGGACTCAACATGATGCAATAAACCTCTTTGAGGGAGGTGTGATGTTAATTTAGGTTCGAAACTTTGGGCCGAAATATCACAGTTATCTTTGATTTGAGCTGTTAAAGTTTTTTTTGTTGCCAAATTTTTTTGCACATGTAGAATCCTAAACGGGAAGGTGAGCAGTTGTTCCCAAGCACTCAATGAGTTCTCTCGGACAGCGAGGCGGACACATCGTGCTAAATTTGAAGCTACTGATGGTCTCGCACCACGAGGAACTTTTAAAAAATTTTTAAAATAGGAGTAGTAGTTTTAAATTTTGACAGTGTTTTCCATAAAGGTTGGGGAGAAGAATCAGGTGTTAAAACAGAGGGTATTATTGGGCATGTTGAAGGTACATTGACGGGTTTATGTTTCTTGCCCAAATGTACCTTCAAGCCTCGCTCACCCTTGAAAAAGCGTGCTTGGGGACAATGAGGACATCTTACTAAGACATCCAGCGATGTGGCAGGTTGACTGGCTCCTCGGACGGCATCACTACTGTCGTCACAAGCATTTGGCATTAAAATATATGTATTAAATGCAGTAGGTACTTACAAGTAAAATCATTTAAAAACTTGATTTTTTTTGAACCAATCAAAAAGGCACTTAAAACTATATGTACACTGCACGGATTTAAATATGACTATACAATGTAAAACTGTTAGAAAATACCTACTTAAAAAACACAAAAAAGATCACCAAAAAAAATAATGTCACTGTCACAGTCACGATAATGTCAGCTGTGGCGCAGTCGCCCTGGGTGCCGGCGGCTCCCCGCGCATACAGGACAACCTTTTTCAACCGTGGGGCTGCTTAAGCTGGGCTACACGCAATGCTCCGTCTTTCCGTACAGTAAGTCTAAGGGCAACCTTAGACGATTAATTTTTTTTGGTGTCAAAACAAATAGGTGAAAACTTATGTCAAATGGCCTTGTCCCATCCTGTAGTACTTAGGGTCGGCGCAAAAGGTTTTCATTTTTATTTCCTCAGTTAGATCGTCGTATATTGTTTACACCTACCATACCCATATTACGGTAAACTGGTAAAATTATTTTTAATATATATTTACTAGAAATATTTTTCCTTTGACATAATCATCATTTGACAATACACTTGTCAAGTCAAAATTCCAAAGTTATCATCGTCATCAAGAGCTTCGACGTCGAGTTGCTAGCCTGTCGGTTTTCTATCGTTTACATTTTGGAGACTGTATGTGTATTGCAATTGCACAATTTACTTAAATCCGCCAAGTCGGCGCGGGTGTTGCGCTACTGGTACATGGTGGCCATCCCACCCATACGTACAAAGCGTTTTAGGAACACATGCGTACATCTAAGGATTGGAATTCTCTGCCGGAGTTTATGTTCCCTGATACCTACAAATTAGGGGTCTTTAAGCCAAGAGTGAATGGTTGCTTCTAGGCAAGCGTGCTCCATTGTCGGCCACATCTTCGCTTTCCATCAGGTGAGGTAGTGGTCAAACGCTAGCCTATCCATAATAAAAAAAGAATTAGTAAGTAATTTAATAATATCCTGAACTAATAAATGGTCTTTACTAAGAATATGTCCAATAACACTTTCAACGACTCTGAAAAAGCGGAATGAGTAGCCGACAGCCTTGAATCCCAATGTTCGCCCAGCTCTCAACTAGTAGACTCAGCCCACATCGACTTGATGGACGCTGAAGTAGAACGTACTGACTGTCCGACCGTCCGGAAACTGTCCGGACCGAGCCCAAGACGTCGACGGCGCGCACTGTACCCGCGCGCCTCAATGAGTTGTCAGCAACAGGAGGGGCCCAGCTGGGTCAAAGCCTACTGGGGCCAGGGTTATCCGAAAGGAAACTTGAGCCCCGGTATGAAGAGGCTAGAAGGAACGGTGTGGGTTTTTAGTCAGTAAGAGTCTGACACTATCTCCCGCTCCACCCAAGAGCGGGGGTTGTCATAAGATGATTTTTGCCCACCGTAAAAAAAGTATAACGTAGAGAATAGTCGCTTAGTTTGTTAGATAATTAAGTATATACTGGCTCTGAACACTCAAATTTTGTTTCATTTTCTGTAATAATCGTCAAGTACCTATTGTGTATTTTTTGGACACAAAGAAATAAATTATTTATCACTGAAAAAGAATATAGATTATATTTAAAAATATCGATATTTCGACAGTCCATTAATTTTAAAAATATCAACAGTCCGAATCTAAACGCATACAATTTGCACGCTAACTTGCTGAGCCCCGCCGCGCCGCCGCCGCGCCGCTGCTTCGACCCCGCGTTCGCCCTGCGAACGTCACGTGGCGCAGTATGTATCCACGTTAAATCTACATAAACTTCCAGTTATATATTTCTTATTTTTATTAAGTGCAAATGTAGAATATTTAGAATACATTATATATAAAAAAAAAACTTTTTACAAAAAAAATATAACCGACTTCAATGATAAAAACACTGAAAAGTATCAAATACCTTTAATTTTGGAAGTCGGTGTTTCTATAATAGTTTAGTCTCTTCGTTATTTAACACCGACTTCCAAAATTAAAGTTATTTGATACTTTTCAGTGTTTTTATCATTGAAGTCGGTTATATTTTTTTTGTAAAAAGTTTTTTTTATTTTACACTTTTTAGTTATGGTACCACCACTAAAAAGTACCCCTCAGTCAAACTTAAATACCTTATAGTCAGAGCGCATCTCATAACGGTTCTAATAATCCCAAACACGGTTAGATTACATTAATTTACCTTTCGGCTTCATCATCAGATCAGTTCGATATATCCTCTCCCCCTCTTCTTTCAAACAGTCATTAGACTAGATGCTGGAGAGGGAAAGGATATATCGAACTGATCTGATGATGAAGCCGAAAGGTAAATCTTTCAATCAGTCATTAGACTAGATGCTAATAATCCCCGCTGTAGCATCAGGCCAGATTTATGTCAACATTGCAATGAACTTAAAATTTAGTCCTGTTTAAAATGAGATGTTTGTACTTTTCCTGATGCTCCTGGCTTCAGCATCAGGTCTCTATGTACTTCGGTGTTCTTTATTAGCAGTACGTTTATCCACACATCGAGCCGTTTTCAATGAGCCTAAACTCGATATATCTGCTGTTTGTTGTCGAGGACTTAGATACTCTGCATACTATCCTGACTGCAGCATCAGGTCATGACTTGATGATCATGAGACCAAATGTGGCAAATGCCCTATCAAACATCAAAACAATTTACTAAAACAGTCCTTGCCTGTTCGAGTAACTTCTTACTGTTAAGGAGTTGTACCTTCCATCATCAGCCCAGCTACCTGAGATGGTGACGACCATACGCAAATGCACAAGATACTTCATAAAATATGCGAAAATCAATAAGTGAGCCTATAAAATTTGAAGGTTGCCCTCGATTTCTCCAAGATTCCATCATCAGATCCTAATTTGGTGATAATGGGACCACCTCAGAACTATCTACTTTCGAACAAAAAAAGAATTTTGAAAATCCGTCCACATTTGGGGGAGTATTCGCCGAACAAACATACAAAAAAAAAAAAAAAAAACACAAACAGCCGAACGTAGTACCTCCTCCTTTTTGGAAAGTCGGTAAAAAATCCATGACTACAGTAATTTGCCCCGAAGTACAATTTACAAATATTTTAAAATACTAGTTTCCTAGGGGTGCAAAAGGGTGCAATTACAACTGGGTGTTTATGATGCTTTATAAAGCTTATTATGAGTTTGCACCAACAGGCAAAATTTCCCCTGAGCCGCAAATTAAAAATAATGATTTATTAGTGTTTCATACACCTCACACTTTTTTCGCGAAAAGTAATTAAACACCAAAGATGTATCTACAGATACCTAAGCTTACCACAACTAACGAAATTTCAAAATTTTGTGACTTTAATGTTAATACCTAATACTAAACGATGTTCCGTACACAACAGGGATGGTGCAAACTCAGAGATGACTTATATTCATGTCTTCTAATGATTCCACAAAAAATTACAACTACACGAATTCAGTCCAATCTTTTTGCTAATTTGACTAGACTATTATTACGAGGCATACTTTCCGTTACCTACTTAGTGTATCGTAAGCAAGATTGAGATAAAAAAATAATGGCGTGTGCGCGCGATCGGAAGTCGGAATCGGAAATAAACATTACTAAACAAAACAAATAGGTATTGCATTACGCGTTAGTGTGTGTGTACGATCATCGTAAGCTTGCGCGTCTTGCACTCTTGCGGCCACGCGTTGTTGCCGTACTGTGCAATTACTTATACCGACCAAAAGCTATACCTACTAAAACTGATAATTTCGGTTATACATATTAACACTTATAAAAGGTTACAGTTTGATTCGGTAACCTTATTGTATCTGTTACATTTAAAAGTGTTTTTCTGTTAAAACTGTTTTAAAAAAACACATTATTACGGTTACAGTTTGAGTCTCTGGCCGCAACTGTTCGACGAGCGAGCGGGCCGAGGCCGACGCGCTCCGATATCGTGTCCGTGAGCGGTGTCTATGTGTGCGTTGCTCGAGCGCGCTTTGTATATGTAGATTCAGTTCTGATATACTTTTGTGCTACTATCAACTACGGTAGTTACTACCTGCCTTGTTTTCACAGTACTTACCTACATTTTTTATTTCAGGTGGGAAACCATATAATAACTGCTCCCGGTGTGGCGCCAGGCGTGTCAGACTTTTACCTGTCTATGTTCCTTTAGTTGCCCTTTGTGTTCTAGGACCATGTTTCTTTTTCAGAAATTCCCCATAGCAATAGTAGGGATCAGCCCTACTTGGCCCTTACGGTTTTGCTAACATCTACGACTTTACGCGCTGGCGACTACTGGGGCTCGGTCGTTACAGGCCGGCCGGACGGCGAGGTGCCTATGCTCATCGTCCGCAAGCCTGCGCCTACTTTCACAGAACGAGTTATAAAGAACGTACGGTATAAAAAATCGCCCTGTCCAAAGACCTACCTACTTATCCAGTTATGTATTTAGTATCCATCCAATTTTGTTTCAGCACATCTTATCTTATCATTATTATTATGGACATCTGAAAATCTTGAACTAGTTTTTTGAACTCTACCTACTACTTGCTAGGGCTACGCTAAACATTACACATCTATTGGTTCATAAACCAGGCTTCTGTGCGGTGCTACAAAAATAGAGTCTATTTATAACTTTAGGATCATAAATATGGCACGGTTGGTTGAGCGATTGGCTGCTGCGCTACATGTCGCGGGTTCGATTCCCGCACTCAACAAGTATGACTTGCAGATGTTATTCCGGGTCTAAGAGTCGTTGCGCCGACCCACAAACTCAGACTCACACTTCAGAAACTAAATATTCGCATCACCTTCACTTCCACGACGGTAGTGAAAGGGCGGAACCATAAATTTTTACTGATATGTAGAATTTGTGAAGTTAGGGTCGGTAGATTTAGGCCGTGTAGATTCAGAAGCTTGGCTCTACATGAGAACTGATATCTTCTTTACAGGGTAAACCTTATGTGGTCGTGTTGGCAATATTTTACATGAAATGTTTTTGGTGGGATCCTATCTTGGGCTACCTTTACTTCTTTTCAAATCAATGGTAAACTCAAATTTTAAATTACAATGATAAGTAAACAATTACCTAACTAGATACTATTACTTACTAACTATAAAAAACAAAAATTGTTTCAAAAATTTCTTTTCAAACATAATAACTAAAATAAGTTTAGTTTGAAATGAATGCTGTTAATACCCACATTTTAGCAATAGAATATAAATACAATAGAATATATAATTCTTTGATTGACATAGTTGAACTACATGGGTTAGTATTGCATAATGTCATCCGAGGATGAGTCAACCTACATGACCATTCTGGTCAGCATCTAATGGGTGCCCAAAATAATAAAGTATCTGTGCCATTTAAGTATACCATCTTCTTTATTCATTTAGAGACAATGGAGCATTTATTTGATACAAAACATTATTTAATTCATGAATCCCCAAGCGACCACCGGTGGCCGCGCATCTATTGTCTTACTATTGTGTCTCTAATTGACGGTATCTTAATCACGATTGATAAAATTGTAAACTAGATTGCCGAGTGTCACCTGAAATTCTTTCATGATAGCCTAAATGATTTTCATCATTGATAAGTATGATAAAATATGATAAGTATGATAAAATTGTATTTATATAATTGTAATTACTGATGTAATTTATGAATTTTAATTATCTTATATCCTATCTTAGATACCCAGTTTTTTGTGGGAAATCATCAATTACTTCTACTGACTAAAACAGATGGGTTTTAATCAGTAGAAGACTCACTGACTCTTCTCTTTCTTCTAGTCACTCTCTCTTAGTCAGATTTTTACTAACTAAAACCACCAGTGTAAGAAACACTGGTGGGTTGGAACTGATGGCTGGAACACAATTGCTCTTAGCGTTCCAGGGCCACGGTAATTCTCAAACAAGCCCGTAACACCCCTTGGTTACCCTCAATTTCTATAAAAAAATTTGAAATTGAGTATTTGTAGTACCCATTTAGTCTTCATAAAACTATTACTTTTTTCAGCTGCACCATACTACATATTTCCATTTGATAAAAATTCCATAAAACAATATACTTAACCAACCAAATAAAACCGCCCATTGAATATTGTTTTTGTAAATGTTTATTCTTTAATATTATTATTGTGGAGTATTATTATTATTCTATTCACAATAAGCAATGTATAATAAAATATATAATGAATAAAAAGTATGTGTAAGTATAGTAAGTACAGACTATGTTACAATGATTTTAAACACAATAGGTTATCTTCAGCTACAGCAGTCCTGATCCTGGCATTAAAGAACATCAAATTCCATATTTTTACCTTTTTCTTGGAACCTGAAACTAAACTTTTGTCATGCTTATCCATTTGCAATAAGAACATGCCAAGACGGAGCATGCATGGAGATAATCAAGATATAACTCATGCAGAATTGCAGATTAGGGCTATCTATCAGTGACTCAAGAAATCATTGATATCCATGCATTATACTCATAAATAGGTAATTGAGTCATAATCATGCGATAAAGTAATTTGGAACGATTACGACGTCACAACTATCACAAGCCAGGCACACCGAACTAGCCATGACAATTTCATCAGTCAGCTGTTTTAAAAATTATGTGCTGCTATTTGGATAATCAACTATTGGTGTAATGCGTTAAAAATAGTCTACTAGTACAGTATTTTACGACAGCATAACACCAAAGCACTACAAATTAATTTAATAATCAGTGTTTACGAGTAATTCATGCTCACTAATTCCACTTTGTATTGGATAAATCGGAAATCTATTCTTGAATAATTTGGAATTTTGTAGTGGCAAAACTAGACATATTAATAATTCTAGGAAATAACAGGAAATTGCTTTGCTTGCTTCACCTTTGACCTTGATTATGATTTTAGTAGATTTTTTATTTTTTTATTTATGTAAATGTAAACAATGATGCCGCGATGTCATCTTTTCTTAACTTAGTGTTGCCACTTTAGTGAAAAAGATTTTACCACTTTGATTTTTATAAAAATAAGAAAATTTAAATGTATTTTTATAAATCAGTTACGTTTCTTTATCATTTTGCGCTTGCAAGGGTAGTTGGATATTATTTTATTTTTGGGTTTTATATAAACTCAGTAGTAAGTAAACGAAATTACATAATACACAATTCTTTATTTTTAATATCCAATTATAATATAAAACTCCTCGTTTAGACTAACAATTTACTGACCAGTACCATTGTATGTGAATTATTTGTTCTGTTGAATGTGTCGTATCTACATGTTATGTTATAATTCGTCACATTTTTTTGAAGATTCACCATTGCTAGTGTATATATTTATACAAACACAAATTATCACATATTAAAAAAAAAAAACCTACCCTCGTAAATGAGGTAAAAGTTGTTCATATTCATGAATGCCTATTTATTGTGTTGTGTTAAAGATTTTTTCATTAAATAATAGTAAAAGATAATTTTTATTTTTATTTTGCGTTGGTTACGCACCTGCTATTACCTACATTGTAAAGGATTTCGAAGGAAGTCTCTGACGCACTGCTCATTCGTATTACATTTGACATATCTGATTAACAACATACATAAATAGATAAAACATGAAATTGAAATAGAATAATTATCCTGATATAAAAAATAAGTAAACTTGTGTAATTTCATTTCGACGAGTGGCAACCCTAATCTTGACCCTGTCCTTCACTTT
Organism: Mythimna lalbum; assembly: GCA_949319445.1. Lineage (NCBI taxonomy): Eukaryota > Metazoa > Arthropoda > Insecta > Lepidoptera > Noctuidae > Mythimna > Mythimna lalbum. The sequence goes on along the minus strand of OX439346.1, from coordinate 12,263,083 downwards.
ACAAAGTACATTGTAAAATACCTAATATACACAGTACTCGTGAGTCAATTGGCAATCTCATATTTTTTTGTTATATTAATTATAGCCTCTTTAATTAAAATCTACATTTTAATAATTAAGTTTTGATAATTTATAAATTAAAATCATACGGAATCAAGGAAGGCAATAAATACCTACCTATTTAACAAAAAAGGAAAAATGTTCAGTTTCTGATGGGGTGAGTAAAATATCTTCGATATTCTTAATATTTTATTGGTTTTTGATTTAGCAGCCTCTCTTTTATGGTGTAACGAAGGGTATGGTATTGGTAGGAAATAGTAAAAAAACTAATTGAACCCATTTAAATACCGTTTCATACAGAAAACTTTGAATAAAAAATCGAAATTTAATAATAATTTTCAGACTGATTGACTTGACAGATCTCCAGATAATTGACGTCAAAGGACGCGTCATTGTTATGACGTCAGAGCCAAATGTGCGTGTCATAATAAAAAGAGCGCGCTTAAGGAATTTGTAAACTATTAATTAGGTACTTATTCATTCTGTTCTTCAGGGAAACTCGATCGACGTAAAAATCTAGCTCTTATCTTATTCAAGGTCAAGATTACGACATAGTGCGAATCTTCTTAATTTTGTCTACAAATAAACGCGAACCTTAAAACACCGGACTAAATAACAGAATAATATTTCTATCTAATATTCTCGAACAGCCGAGTAAGTTGCCTACTTAATTTAAATTTCTTAGATTTACGCAATACTTAATAATCATTTCAGAGACTCGACACAGAATAATAAGAAGCCTACCTAACCTAAAGAATGTGTACAAAAAAATTTAGGTGTTGTGTAATGTTCAAGTCGCACATCCACTGTCTACAGACAAACGCAAGATACTAAATCAACACAATAACAGTTGTTTTGTTTGTCGTGTTCGGGACCGCTAAGTAGATGACCCCATACAGACATGAGTAGAGTAGGAACCAAGCCCAAGTACCCATACATTTTATGAGCACAATCATTTTGCGAGTGTATTGTTAGTTAGTTTAATGATTTGCGAGGAGTGGCCGGTGCTCAGTGAATCGTGCAGTGAATTTAGTAAAAATGTTTCAGCCTCGGGTTATGTTAACATTCATGGAGGTACCGAAGAAGAGAAACATGGAAGCTGGGAGCTATGAGGAGAGATTCAAGTTGATACCAAGTGCACCACGAAAGGTACATAATGTCAATCTTATCTTGATTGTCTCTGACCGCGAAATTCAAATTTTTCACGTAATGTTTGGCGCACTTTTAAATGTTATTAATGATGTTAAAAAAAAATAAGTTAAAAGAATCGGTGTCATAAAATGCTACTGTTTTGAAAGTTATACAAGTATTTTAAAGCTACAATGTGACTACTCTTCAAATCCAAGAATATTTCAAGCCGTAAATTATAATACAAAAAATGTTTACACTCACTGGGAACAATAAACAAAACAAACTTTTATGAAACATTAAAAAACAAAAGTATTCAATCAATAACTGGAATCTAAATAAATCTGTCACTCAAACATTAGTTACGCCCAACTAAATGCAACAAATCTTTTGACAAAATTGTGCATGGAAGTGACAAAAACTCTTTACAAAGAGAAAGAATAAGGATCATGTGCGCACCCAACGTCTTGTTTACGAAACAAACTATGAATTAGTATGCGAAATAATAGTTTAGTGAAACCTGTGGCCCACCGTGACGGAACTGCATAATATAATAGAGACGGACCATAAATCACTACCATAATGAATATTGTCCTTGGTCAGTCGTCCGTTTTTATACAACAAGATAATTTAAATTTGGAATAATAAGATTTTGGTGACATTCTTAGAATTCGAATTTCGAATTTGTGTGGTGTTGTGTTGGATAAAATGGTCAGAAGGAGGACCGTTACCTAGTTTTTTGTTTTCGTTATTTTATTGTAAGATAAATGTTACGAAGCATTTATTGTAAGTACCACAAATTAAAAGACTTGAAACCTATTAATCTAAATTCTAAGTCCACCAACGACCGTACAGCTCAGTCCAATAAAATAGGTCAAGGAAATGGTATGGATGGATTACATTGATGTTGATTATCCTTAGGCTACGGTTTGTGAAATCGCTGGAGCGTGATTACGGTGGATACTGGATACCATAATTTCATATATTGCTTTCCCGCGTGTTTTCAAGAAGAATACTGATACTTAATCTACTAGTAGCTACTTACCTACTAGTAGATTTTCAGTATTATTTTTTTAATTGATAGTGATTGATATTAGTGAAGCCGCGATCCACTCGAGTAGTCGAGTTTAGTGATAGAAGAAAAAAACTGGCCAAGTGCGAGTTGTACTCGTGCATGAAGGGTTCCGTACTGTCCTTATGAAACTTCGGCAAAAAAAACGCGTTTGTTGTATGTGAGTCCCTTAAATATTTATTTTATTTTGTTTTTAGTATTTGTTGTTATAACGGCAACAGAAATACGGTTCTTGAGATACAGCCTAGTGATAGACAGACGGACAGACAGCGAAGTCTTAGTAATAGGGTCCCGTTGTTACCCTTTGGGTACGGAACCCTAAAAACGAGAAAATTTCAAGAAGTTTCAAGAAGAACCGACAACGAGTATTTGCACAAAAAGACCTAAGGCCGGAGGGGATATACTCGTACCTATCTAAGGGAATCACATAAAAAAATATATCTTGTTAGCATGCAGGCTAGTCGACAGAATATGCTATTATACACTAACTAGAAAACCCGCTTATTTATTTATTTAAACTTCATGTACTTACAATAGTGGTACATAGGCGAACTTAATGCAACAAGGCATTCTCTACCACAGTTACACAGTGTTGTCTTTTTAACCCAAAGGGTGACCCCTTTGGGTTAAAAAGACAACACTGTTAGGTTTTCACAATAAACAAATAACAAATACTTTAAAAGGAAAAAAAGTAAATAATATAAAATAAAATACATAGATATATATGCTAAAATAATAAACTAATAAATACTATGAAAAATATCAAATCATTAAGACAACTTAATAATAATTCTGACGAAGACCAAACTAAGGTTGAGAAGACTTACCGTTTTTAAGCACGCAATGAACTGTTTTCCGCACCAGTGTAGAAAAGTGCGGGAGCTCGCCCTGCCTAAACTTATTGTATTATCGTATCAGGCTGGGCGCTAAGCGACCCACACGATGCGCCGGGCAGCAATCGTTTATTTAGGTATTTCTTCGTAATAGTATTGAAAAACCTCGTTTGATATACGTGGAAATTTGTCACTGCAGCATTCGGCTCCATATTATGCCTCGGTTGCAATGAAAAGTTTTCTCCACTTGTATCAAAGTGTGCAAATTAAGTTGAAAACTACGGGCTCAAGTCTGGCCATGTTCTCCTTAGAGGGACTCAACATTTTTAGTCTGTGTAGTGTGGCTGCGATAATAAGGTACCTAACATGCTTCATTAATCTGTTATTTAAAAGCGAAATACCACTCATTGCTTTATAATCACGAAATCTCAAAAACTAGAACACCTCATCATCATCATCAGCCATTTTAATGTTCCCACTGCTGGGACTCAGGCCTCCTCTCTAAGAAAGGAAATGGGCCGTAATCCACCATGTAGGCCCAGTACGAATTGGTGAATGTCACATGTCTTCGAATTTATGGTTCTAGGACATACCGGTTTCCAAATGATGTTTTCCTTCACCGTTTTGAGAGCAGTGGTAATTAAATAAATTACACAAAGTAATGCGCCTGGCAGGGTTTGAACCCGCAACTTACAACTCGTAAGTTGGAGCCAATTCCACTTGGCCACCACTGCTCCACACCTACAAACTTAAAATTTGGCAGATAGGTTCCATATAAGCTTCTTATCCGCTAAGAACGGATTTTACGAAACTCCACCAGTAAGAGGGACAATGGCGTTTGGAAGTTTGTATGGAGAAACCTACTTTTAGGCGGGTGAAACCACTGCTAAAAGCTAGTCTAGGTATTAAAGGTAATTATTTCATGGTAATACAGCACGTTAGGTACTTCATTACCGCAGCCGAACTGATCATAGGTCTAACAATACTTAGTCAGTAAGTATACTTAGTGAGTAAGTATTTACTCACTATAGTTAGAAACATGAACAGGCAGAATTAGGTGGACTTTGAGGCAATAATTTTATCAAGTTCAATGAAGTGGTATATTTGGTTTTCGCAATTAGGTTTGAATATTAATAATACTGAGAGTATTATTAATATTCAAGGAAAACACTAAAAGAAAAACACTAAAAATAAAATAAATAATAAGGTTGAATTCAGCGCCATCTATCGAGGACATGGCTACACTCGGACCAGTACATTTGGAAAATAAATGATTTTTATTTTATAGCATGACGGAATAGAAGAAAAAAACGTGTTGCGGCGACCCCAAATAAAACGGGATAAAGGCAGGAAGATGATGATTTTATAAGACGCACAGGATCGTGCATTGTGGCGACACTTGGGGAGGCCTATGTCCAACAGTGGACGTCTATCGGCTAAAATGATGATGATGATAAATAAGTCAGACAAGTTTTTGGTTGACCATGTACCTACAAGAATGTCACAATAAGTATTGCTTTTCGGAGTTTCTCTCCTCCTGAAGCCTTAACGCGAGTTCTTTTTACGTTAACGCCAATGAAACGTTTACCGCGTTCGGCTCTCTGATTGGTTAAAAGCTTGAAGCTGGCCAATAGGAACACCGAAGGTCATAGACGTCTCGATCATGTTAACGTAAAACGCTCTGGCTTAATCCGGCACAGTGCTCCAAACAAGTTAAAATAAATCTGTTCAAAGCTTACCTACTGTTAGTCGTTCTACACCTGTCAACTCTGGTGCAGGAACACGCTATATCACTCTTCGTGTACTAATATATGTAGATCTAAATAGCTACTGGTATGTTCTTTGCGAACAGAGTAACAGATTTTCACTGGCTCTTGAGAAGACTCAACTCATGTTTCCGTACTCGACTGACCAGGTGGAAGAATAGGATAGTTTCTGAAATGTTCCACGGTGTCGTACCTGCTTAGACATTGTTATTTTATTAATTTATTAATGTTATTAAATAATTTACTTAATTTTATTAATGTAATCCAATAATTTATATAATATAATGTATTTAATTTAATTTATTTGGTTATGCTATATAAGTAACAATTTTATTTAATTCTACTATGAGTTAATTAATGCTTAAATTTATAAAAATAAAATATATATAAATAAAATGAGATAAAAAAATAAAAATCCAAAAGTGCCATGCAAGCGATGTTCGGTCATACAAAACAAAAGCCTCGCTCGACACGAAGTCGTAACCTTAAATCAGCTGTTTACGCAATCGATAAGACCGAGGTGTGGACACAGCACACAAACGCCCCGCGCTCAGCTTTACACCATTTTCATTAAATTGTTCAGCATTCCGAAAGCTCCCTTCATTCGGAGGGGAAGTCAACTGACGAAGCTTTCCGATCGGCATTTGTTTTTAATATTTAAATAAGGAATAAATGTCAAGTGTACGGCCCTGAACTGTTGGCCATAAATATGGTATCATAGCAACTATTAATAAAGCCAAACATTGGACCTGAAATGTTAATTCAAGAGTGTAAAGTGTGAAAGTGCGCACAATAAATAATTTCGACTTGCCGCCATAGATATTACAATACTCCTACACGACGAAAACGAACTTATATATTTATGGCACCGCAGGTTATCACTTGAATTGTCTATTGAACTTATTTTTATAGAATAGCATTAGGCACAGTGATAAGATTAGATACCTACTCGTATTTTGTCCAGGATAACGATCCTTTCAGCCATTTCACTTAGCACCAACTACCTATCTAAACTTGAAAATATCTGTAGAAAGATAAATTGTAAGGCAGGAAAACATAAGCCGTAAAGTAAATTCAGTTATTAGTTACCTGCGAGTATAATCGCAATGTCAAAACCCCAGATCTTCCGTAAAACCAATATTCAGCGTCGACTTTCAGCGTCTCAGACTATTTGCAGCTTTCCCGTTTCTAAGTCATGGCGCCCATTGACGCACACGCACCCGTTGAACGAAACGTTTTTATTATAATCAGGATTTTGCTTTTACAATGCCTTTCATGTTTTATCGAACTGATAAATAACTAGATAACGTATCATGGATATGTTAGTTGCGGACGAGACGACAGCGGATAAACGTTACACCGAATATATAAATCACACACATTAAACATTAACAAATTAGTACAATGAGTGATTATACACAGTAACTGACGTGTTAGTGTTGTTCCTAGTTTTGTGTTATTGTTATTATTAAGTTAATTTATTTATAATGTCGAAGGATACCGAAGGAAACCGGTGGCAACTAAAACCTGGAGATAAGGAGAACAAGAATAAGTTGCCAGACCCGTTAAATGGAGATTTTCAGAAAACTACCGATTCTGACACGTAAGTATTACTTTAAAATAATATTTTCTACCGAAACTGCGTATAATAATAATAAAGAAAAATAAAATGGTTTCATAATTTGTGGAAAACGGAACCCTAAGCAGGAGTGACATTGAGCACAAATTGTTTCAATTGATCAGCAACTCTTATTAATTACGAACAAGTCAGCCGCGCACCATTGTGTTATTATGTATATTACGCTACACATTCATACCACTAATTCACCAAATGAAGCATACTTCACTGAGACTGATAAAACTAGCTTGATCTCATCGTGACTGGAACGCTCTTGGCGATCTTTTGGCGGTACCTTTAGTCTTGAACCATGAGTTAAAAATAAACGAACTATATTTAACAGAAACAGATGCCCGGATTATATATTATCGGCCTAATGACTATTCATTTTTTTTCCGGAATGTTACATGATTTGATAATGTATAGTTTTTCAAGATAAGTAAACTATAAATTAGGTAATTATCATAATTCTTATTTGTCGCTTAGGCCTGCGTGAAAAATGTAATGAAAATCGATTGGACTAAACAAATAAATTACCTATATTACTGCTTAGATAGTAAAACATTGAGGAGCCGAGCACGAGTGGAGCACGAGCCGAGTTCAAATTCGTGTAGTGTCGGTCGTGCTCGGCTCCTCTAGAATCGGTCCTCACTACACAAATTAGAGCTCGGCTCGTGCTACACTCGAGCTCGGCTCCTCTAGCATTGACTCACCTTCATGATCCACATGGTAGGACTAGGTGCGTCCCTAGGATGCCTTCGCTACATCTACATCTAGATTTACAGCAAAAGTTCAGACTAACTCCAGCTAACTCAGAACATTACGCCATGAACTCGCAAAGCTTAATTATTGATTCCGGGTTCGGCTGTAACCTTGATCCTAACCTTGGTCCCAACCTTGGTCAGTACAAACACCACGTGTGTATGACTGTATGGTGTGGGATAAACAAGGTAAACCAAACTGTTTTTGTGTCTATACTTAGGATTTTCATCTTTATATTGTGAACAACAAAGTCGCTTTGTGCGTTATCTGTATATCCGCTATACTCTCCTAAACCATGCATCGGATATTGGTGCGGTTTTCATTAATAGAAAGAGTAATAAAAAAGCAGGTTTTATACTTTACAGCTTTGCGAAGCCGGGGCGGATTCCTAGTCTAATACAAACATAGTTTAGAAGTGAGAGTAGATAAATATCGGAGAAAAAACTTGCTTGCTTGTCCCATCTTCCACGAGGAACTTGAGAATATTGACAACTTTTGCAAACACAGTCGTAAGTAATCACACCTACAAAATAGCAGGATTTTTTCATCGTACTTCAAAGTTCACCCTCTAAAAGATTGCCGATGAACTGAAAGTCAATCTATCTGTAGTTATGAATGAAGAACATATCTACTCGTTCCTAAACACACACTAAAACATTTAAGTGGACGCAAATACCCCCTGAAGCCCTAGTACACCAGTCATATTGATAAAAGTATAAATTATGTGATACGCCAATCCCCTTTAGGACTTAGATCCTATAAATATATCGCTGTCTAATCTTGGGCACGCTGGTTTTTTACGCCACGATCTGGAGAAATTTTTGAAGTTTTGCTGAAAAGTTATGGTGATGAATATGTAAATTTAGATTCTTTTTAAAAATTAAAAAGAAAATGGTGACTCAGGAGGGACGACGAGAGCGTATTCATTCGATATAGTTTCTTTCAATGCAACCTATCATAGTCAAGGGCCATATTTTTTAGTGTCACCAGTGAAACCTGTATTTTTGCTGTATTAATGCTAATTAATATACAAAATAACTTATCTCAAGACCTAAACCAATATCCTAAGATTTATCGTTTTAAAATAATAATTATTTATTTTCATCAGCAGACCAGAAAGAATTGTTAAAAACCCGCAACCCGTTTTTTCTATGTGTTAAAAATCCGTTTCTATAGCCCTTTGTACTCGTAACAACACTCAATTAGGTACTTACATACTCTCGCGTAGCCAACAAATTAATAGAATGATTTGAAACACTTAGCGTAAGCTATAAAATAATTTGCTGCAATACCCGATTATCTTAATATTTGTAGTTGTAGTGTTGTACATTCCTATCTATTATATAGGTTTTTACGTATCATAAAGATCGTACTATTGTTTACAATCAGTCCCACCCCACGTGGTTTGGCTCATGCGTCGATTGCAGTTATCAAGATCTTGATGAAAAATGTCATTGAAATCTAATCGATGGTTTCGCTTATACTAACCGGCTTAGACAAATGACTTTTCAGTAATTGTTCCTACCAAAAGCTAGAAAGTCTGCGTATAAGTTTTAGAGGTATCCAGAACAGGATGTAAAGTCTCATATACCTCTGTTGAAAAGGGAGTATTCTTCTACCTGAGCCTTAAGTCTGCTATTACAATAGTGTCAGAATGGTCTACCATTGATGTCATAATTGTAGATTTTGACAAGTTTTTGTAATCTATATAGCGTCATTATGACTTTCCAATGGACAACCATTGATACTTCTTTGAAAGATGTGGCATAGAATGGTAATCTCGTAAATAATGACAAATGAATATCTGACGTACGTAAATTATCAGATCAGTAAACTACCATTAGAACGTCATTGTGCAGTCATTGCTTTTAATAAGCTCGATCTAAGCGACGATTCTACCACAACTCTAATGACGAGACCATTGACCGATCAATGATCGATCATTATGAATTAGCAAATTACGAACTTTTAACAAAATGACTATGGGATCGTGTTGGAATGACGAATTTATAAAAATAGCCGACTTGGGCCCCAGATGTATGTTTTGTCTGATATAGGCAACTGACCGAAAGATGATTTCGGGTTGTTGCTCGTGTTCAAATCGTAGGGAGAACAAGTATGGCAAAGACTTGGAAGTTGGAAGCCAACATTTTCATTCACATCTAATAGTAATCTGGATTAAGAGTCTTATCGTATCCATGTCTTTGCAGAAGTTCAGAGCCAGATGCCAGCAAAAAAGATGAAGTTCCAAGTATACCTTTTATTACACTGGTAAGTATCCAACTGTCATTACCGTTAATTACACCAATCAGATCTTAAATGAAGGCTCTTATTACAAATGGCACCTTTAGAATTAGAGACCTTAATCCATTTTTTTATATTTTTTTATATTTCGAGTTTAAGTCATAAATGACTTTAAAACGCAAAACGTCTATCACCTTCTACTAACACGCAAAAATATGCCAAATATTTTCGCGTAAAGGAGTTAGGGTATATTTTGGGTCTCTTTGTTTTATTAAAAGTTGATAGGTGCATGTTCGTTTTAAGTGATTGTTTGAAGTGAAACTTGGAATATTACAGTTTTGGACTAGAACTCGAAAATTTTTAAGCTATAATTTTTTAATGTAAGAATGGAATATGCTATAACATATGACCTTAGAAATTAGGATAATAATGATGATACTGCATTATTGCAACATGCTTCTTACGTCATCACATAGTCATCAATACCTTGGTCTGTGTGTAAAACGTAGGTAATTTATCCTCCCAACAATAGGTATCGATCCGTTTTGACACACTCTGTACCTAATTAACTTTCAAGCCATGAACGCACTCCACCACTAACATTAGTAAAGTCAATAATAGAAATGGTTTGTTCGTGTTCCCATTATGGTTTATCAGTGAAACACGAACGTGTTTAGGATAGGGAACTATTTTCGCGTGAGTACACCCGAATCAACATAATTCGTATGGATAAAAAGACATATGTTTAAGAAGCTATTCAAATATCGAAGCTATACGAATTAAAAATTTCATCCCGATATTGCCTCGTTTTCGGGATGAAATTTTGAACAGCTTCGATTTTTATTTAATTGCTTCGATTTGTTTTCTAAATGTTTCCTCTTTGTTGCTGGTTCTCATAGGTTTTATAAAAAACACTAGCTGTCCCCCTCGATCTTACTCGCATCTTTGGTTACTGCTCCGCTTTAATGGTCGCAGTGGCATACATACCTACTGAAAAAAATCTAACATTAATGCGTTCAAACAAACTCTTCAGGTACATATGTATATGAACCCATATACAAAATGCATGTAAATGTAGGTACTACATTTACATGCATATATGTACGCATTTGTAAAACACTAACAACCTTGCAGGCCTGTAGATATCACTAACATCATAAACAATAACTTTTGTTCTACGATTCTGTACAAAACAATCCATTTACCACAAACAAATCTTCAAGATTTCGTTGTTCTATCTAACACATTTCAATTCTGTATTTTGCTATACCTACCTAACCTAAGTTGCGTGCATGACGATTCGAAAGCGCATCAGGCACCCACAGTGGCCCGGTCCCCGCTCCTTCAAATATTTTTATTTTTGTATGATAATCTAACGAACTAAATAAAATATGGTAAATTCTTAAAAAGTCCAATTCTTAAAAAGCCAGTGTTTTACAAATAACTCTGTATAACTTAATCTATCTACCTATATCCTTAAAAATTATGCTCTCATCTCCTCCGCCGTGTCTTTCTAGACGTTTGTCTGTTCGCGGTAACCTGAAAAACTACTGAATCGATTTCCATATGATTGTCACCAATAGACAAAGTGATTTTTAGATGCATGATACATGCATATTATAAAAACCGAGAGTTTCAAAGATTTCTAACACCCGTGCGTAGTTCTGCGGCACACTAGTAGTTCTATACTCGGTTCAACATAACATCAGACATTTATGAAAACCTTTTATTACTGTCCGTTTAACCGATTTTAACTTTTATTACGGTGGTGGCATGACAAATGGCGGCTGCAGTAAATTCTTGGTATTTTCGCCACTTTTTTGCTTTTAATTCCATCCTTGTGCCTACGAAATAGAAGTTAAAATCGGTTGAACAGACAGTAAAAAAAGGTTTTCTTAAATGTCTAAACTTAACGCGAATGGGGTATAAATACCTATATATTTCTTTTTATTTCAGTTCAGATTTGCGACACGAAAAGACAAAATCTTCATAAGTTTGGCGTTAATATGTTCGGCGGTCGCTGCCGTATCGGCGCCACTCAACACATTGTTGCTTGCATTCCTCTTAGACGCTATGGTGGAGTATGGAATAGGCATAGTGAATCCTGCAGTATCGAATGAAGAAGCCGGAGAAGCGTTCCTAAAAGACCTGTTATTTTTTGCCGTCTACAACGTGTCTATTGGAGCGTTACTTATACTTTTGTCGTATGCTGCTACCACAATGATGAACATTGCTGCGTATAACCAAGTAAGTGTATCTATTTTGCCTTTAATGTTTAAATGATGGACTATTGTAATCTATATATATAAAAAACAATGCCACTTTTCGTTGTTATTTTATAACTCAAGAACGGGCTCACCAATCCAAACCAAATTTTTAGGCTTTGTTCTGATTATTCAGTAGATGGTTTATATGAAGTTTGGTAGGGTAGAGTAGGGTAGAGTGGTATAGAGTAGAGTAGTGTAGAGTAGGGTAAGGTAGAATAGGGAAGAGCGGGGGCGAAGCCGTGTGGGCAAAAGCTAGTGTCTAATAATGCTGCTGACTTTACTTTAACATAAAACTATGAATGTTAGCTACTCAGAAAAACATTTCAGTTGTCTATGTCAGACGAACTATTTTAGTCTTTTTCGAATGAAATCAAAGCATTTAATTTTAACTAATTTGTGTAATTTGTGGCACCGGTTTCGCTTGCGTGAAAGTAGGTTTCTCCATACTTTGAGCTCGTTTCATCGCTTTAGGGGGTGAATTTTAGAAAATCCTCTCTTAGCGGTCTAGGCGACCACTAGGAGAGTCATAAAATGAAGATATGTACAAAATTTCACACTTCTAGACTTAGTAATCTTGGCTATGCGTTTTCGTTAATGTGCCAGTCAGTCACTTTCTGCTTATATATAGGTATATAGATAAACCATTTAGAGGCATTTTTGCATTTTCAATCAGTAAGTTGGAAAGATAAAGTTGAATGCACGTTCCAAAATGTAGATCTCGCAAGAAACTCTATGGACACTCTTTAAAGTTAATATAATAGGCATAATCTACAAAAAAATTAATATCTCCTCAGGTTTACGTTATACGACAAGAATATCTAAAAGCAGCCTTAAACCAAGACTTCGCATATTATGATATTCATAAAAACGGGGACATTGCCTCTAAAATTAACAGGTGAGTAACCTACAATCAAATTAACTAATGTGTAACAGGACCCACCCATACTCGACATTTTTGTTACTTACCTATTACACGACGCGTTATTCAGACTCGTTTTGTCTATGGTTCGACGTATCTAGTCTATGGTTCGACGTATCGCGTAGTGTAATAGGGGTTAGACTGTCTTTCTATTAATGAAAAATAATACGAGGCTGAATATCGCACGCGTTATTCAGCGCAGTGTAATAGGCCCTTACCAAGCTTTTGAAAAGGTAACTAATTTATTAACTGTTTGATATCAATACTTGTTGATGTTTTTTGATTTAAAAGTTCTCCTAGATAGTTTTCTTTTTTAATTCTTTTGTTATTCAAGTCAAGTGTAAATAGATTACTTCTAACCAAGCATGTTCCAACATCAACCACTTCGTCGATCAAATGAGATAGGCGATGAAGTGCGGCTCGCACTTCATCACCTATCACCACCTATTACCAGTAGTCCAATAATAAAAAAAAGGTTTTTTTTAGGCTCGCGCTTAACCACAATTTCACCTGGTTGTTATTATTAGGTAAACTAGATTCGTGCCGGAAACACTCTAGCTATATCTACGCGCAATGAATGTGTTTCCAAAAGATTTTGTGCGTCAAATTATTTTGGGGAATGTCTAAAATGTTCCTTTGTAGTCATTGAATTAGCAATCTTGTAAAAGGATCACTTTTAGTGCACTTTGAACTAAGTTCTATCCAAACATTTGAAACGCAAAAGACAACTTAAGAAACACACAGTGGGTTTTAGTCAGTAAAACTGACAGACTCTCTCGCTCCACCATACAGCGAGAGAAGTAGTTTGATGATATGAAAATTTCCGGAGTAGTGACTACGAAACACAGCGTTGGAAGGCCTCACACAATGAATCAATGTCCTGGTGACCGTCGCGGGAATGCCAGACGCACAGGACGGATCGTTATGGCAACACTAGGGGAAGCCCATGTCCAACGGTGGTTGTCTTTCGCCTGAAATACTGTACTATTTATTTCAAAATTAATTGGATGGTTTGCTCACAGTGACATCGTGAAACTAGAAGACGGTATCGGCGAGAAGCTGGCGACGTTCTTGTTCTACCAAGCGTCGTTCTTCAGCTGCGTCATCATGGCTCTCGTCAAGGGTTGGAAGCTGGCTCTCCTGTGCCTTATATCATTCCCAGTCACCATGATACTGGTGGGAGTGGCTGGACTGGTGAGTTTGCTTAAATCAATATTATACATTCGTTTTTCAGTTTAAGAGCTCCGGCGAATGTCAATCGCAATTGCAAGTTGACGCGAATTCAAAATTCGTTCGCGGAATATAGCTCTCTCTGTTTGACAAAAACAAGTGACGGATTGACGTAGCTGTGTGTGTGTATGTGAGCGTATTACAATTTATTGTTAGTAAAATTCGTTTTAGGCAAGTTGTTTCAAAAAACTAAAAAAAAAACTAAATACTGTCTAATTCCGAATATCACCATAATATGGTGAAAGTATGCTTCAACTGCAAATTAGCGTGGTATTACGTATGCATGGATAATTCATCCGTGAGGAGAGTAATTAAGAAACACCAAAAAGGCATTTACAGTTTTAAAAATTTCCAAAAATACACCACGTTGAATTACACAAAAAAATAATGAAAAACCTAAATAGATGTGCCAGCAACAGTTTCACTCCCAGGTATTTGCTTTCGAGAAAAATAAAAAATTAATGTTTAAAATTTAGTCAATCCAAATAGAAAAGGTCGATTTAGCTGTTTTTAAGAGGTAAGAACAATTTCTTTTTTCCTTGAAATTAAGGACTGTTAGCACATCTATGTAGGTTCTTTATTTATTTTTTGTATCTTTAGGTGTGGTGTATTTTTAGAAAGTTGGAAAACGAGATGGTTCAGGACTTTCCTTTTAAGTGCTGCTTTATCCGATTACCGGATTATGACACCGATAGGCAGTTGTTCCATGTAAAATACTGGTATTCACTGACTATTGACTGGCCTTTTGGTCTAGTGGTTAGTGGCCCTGACTGCTGTGCTAGAAGACGTGGGTCCAATTCCCACCCAAGACAAATGTTTGTGTGATGAGCACGATCATTTGTGAAGTGTCAAGATTAATATTTGTCTATAATATTATGTTGTATGTAGCAAAATAATTGTACAACTAAATTCTACTAAAACTTATCTACTGTCCGGACAATCAATTTATTATTCTATGCCGTAGGCATAAAGATGGCATTAAAAGCAAAAAAGTGGTTACGATACCAACAATTTACTGCAGCCGCCATTTATCATGTCTCCAACGCAATAAAAGTCAAAATCGGTTGATCGGACTGCAAAAAAAAAGATTGTTTAAATGTCTAACTTACTTCGAATGGAATATTGGTAGATACTATCTCCACATATTGAAACAGGTTGCGGTCAGTTTATCAAATTCAATTAAGATAATAATCGCACTTATTTTAAGTATTTACAAGTTTGTAACTTACGGAATTTTCCCTTTATTTTTGCTATAAGACATTGCTTCCTGGCAAATTTCACCCACAACATCAAGATTAATTCCCTTGAGTAGCGTTGCCAGGCGTCCGGACATATAGTCGGACACTGTCAGGCTTTTTGGTTGTGTGTCCGGCCAAATTAGGCGGAGACCGGCCTGTCCGGGTTTTTTTGTTTAAATTAGTCTATTTTTTAGATTTGTCATGTTTTGTCTTACCTATATCACTAGCTCATGCGGAGCGGATTTTCACATACGAGTATATCAATTAATTTTATTGATATTTCATTAGAATTAAAAAATATTAGAAGATCCTTTACTTTAAAAAACCCCTGAAGTACAAAGTCAAGTTATTCACCTTTCCTTTTTATTTTGTCAAAAGTCCAAAACTTTGTTCTCGGAACGAAGCAAACTAGATTGAAATCAAATAATAATTGAATCTATTTATTATTGATTGAACTTTGAAACATCTCTCTTGTATGACCATCTCTCCCAGAATTATTCTACATTTAACCATAATAATCAGCCTTATAATGTTCGCACTGCTGGGACTCAGGCCTCCTCTCTGGAGAGGGAATGAGCCGAAATCGACCACGCGGGCCCAGTGACGGTTAGAGGATGTTTTTAAATTCTAAGCTGGTTTTCTCACGATTTTTCCTTTCACCGTTTCGGAATTACTCTACTTATATAAAGATACCGAAAAATCACGACGTAGGTACTTGTCTCTTACAAAAACTCAGTTGAAAACCCTAAATGGCGTAAATTCGTCCAATCTGAAACAGCTAATCGCTTTGTTATAGATCGCTACAGTTTTTTTTAGAATTTGTAAATACTAGGAGCCGCAAAATGGTTTTCTCCATTTGTGTAGTTCTGCTCTAGTTCAGAATTACGAAAAACCATTGAATTTATTTTGTACTTCGTGTACGCCATTAGTTCTACAATGTTATGGAGGAGATTCAAGGCACTCAATAGAAACGTACAAACTAAAAATTAAGGGGACTACAGAAACTAATCTTTTTTATTAACTGATATAAACTAGTGCTTGACTGCGATACTAACTGATGGTAAACAGTGATGCAATCGTTGATGGCGAGGTGCACTAGTTTATTAAGAGCCTATTCACTCAAACATTGAAGACGCCTAAATAATAATCTGACGGGAAGACCGCAGCAGGCAAATTGTTCCAGTCCTTCGATGTACGCGGTATAAATGACGAAGCGAAACGCTTAATCACGAGTATTATAGTACGTATGTATGTGCACGGCAGTAAACATTAAACAGAAAAATATAAGTTATTCTTCAGGATAAATACTAGATAGATACTTAGTGTGTTCAAAACAAATACAGTTAATTAATAGAAAAAATCACGCCTGTAAAAATTACTTTTGCCGATTAAGAACCGGATTAATACTCGTATATATCTACCTACCTTTAGGTATAATAATATTATACCTAAAGAGGTAAAGTTTTTTTTTGTTTGAAGGAGATAATATCTCGAAATACTTACTGGTCCGAGTGCAAAAAATAAAAATTTTCTCTGATAGAAAGCTGCTTTATTCCTGAATAGCTATATTTTACGTACGCGGGCAAAGTCGCGGGCAAAAGCTAAGTGCTACATAAAATCGTTCTGATTGTTTGTCAAATTATTCTACATGCAAAATTTTACCGTTATAGTGTTTTAATTTTGTAAAAAAATCTATAGATTGCAAGCATTGTATCTTTGCGTATCTTCTTTGTGCATTCCGAGTGTGACTGACTGCGCTTTAGGTCTTGTAATTCCCTTAATTGAAGATTATTTACGTCAATCAATAGAATAGAATAAACTTTAATGTACACCAAAAAGTAACACACAGCTAAACAAAACAAACAATTGCCAAACAATTTGTTTTTTTTTTTTAGCAATTGACTAAACATTGAAACCATTATGAAATGTGGTCGCAAAAGATAATAGGTAATTGTACCTAATCATAAAAGAAATAAGTTGAATTGTCGCGTAATTCGTGTTAGTTCCGTATAAGCACCTAGTGATATGGAAAACCAATAAAATACTCAAACTGTTAGCATTAAGTACCTGATACGATAGTGTGCGACTTTTATGAGAGATAAGACGGTATTTGTTGAACCGTTTTTGACTATAAATATGTACTTATATCCGCGATTACTTCCAGTTTCTATTTAAATAGAAACAAAAAGAAATCAGGTGCGAAGTGCGATACTCGACTTAACTCATGACTAGAGAACTAATCGGAACAGGCAGAGTATTTTACCATAAGTACGTAGAAGTAACTTTGAGTTGTGATATTATTCCTCCTCTAAATAATTGTATTGAAGAAATATTCGTTTTTAAAGTTGCCTAAACTTTCAGATTAAAACAAAAGCTTTTAATTTACCATTTTTAGTACAGAACTTTTATACTTTAGGTAATAAGATTCTCAATCTCTACTTCTTTATTTTTCTTTAGTTCTAATGTGTTCAAAGCGCTATAACTAATTTGTAATTTCATAAACTCGGTTATTTAAATATCATATTTAAAATAGAGCCTATTCAAATTCATTGTAAAGCATAAACCTTAAAAAATATAATTTTTTTTGCCCGTTTGCAAGTTAATAAGGCCAATAGAATGCGATCTCCCTCGATATCACAGTATTATCAATTCTGTTAGGGACTATATTTCTTGTCACCAAACTTTATATTTGTCATCAAGTTGTATTACCTAATAAATAGATCTACCTATCGCCACGAAATATTTTCGTTCTCAGATAAACGAAAAGTGTTCCCCGGTATGAATTATCAAATTAATGTTAGTATATGTGTAAAATAAGAGATGGATTACCAATAAAACTGTGGTGCATTCGATTAATATAAACTTCGTTGTTATAATAATAGTTTTATTACCTTATTAATAGCTTTGTGTTCAGAATGGTAGATCTGTCACCAAATAAATCGATTATCGATCTCTGACTGCAACTCCTTTTTATTTGTTATTTTGTCACCAATACAGTAGTTACATTTTATTTCGTTCGGTTATTAAAATAATAGTATTCGTTACCAATTTAATACATCAATTTATAATTTTAATGAAAATATGTTCAAATTGGCGCGCTTTCCGGCCTCAACGATGTGTCGTAACTCGTAGGTAACTAGGTACCTACGACGATCATACGATGCGCGTTGCGGGCAGCGAGATGCAATTTTTCTTTATTCGCAATTTAATTGAAATATATTTATACTACCTGTTGGGTTATGGTTCTGAAAATTAAGATCCTTGGGGGAGCCGTATGTCTAGTTAAGTAGTAGAATCTTTTGGTTGAAACGATGATGACGACAACCCTTAATTTTTTTTGGAACTTTATGAAATTTTCTAGTAACATAATATATAGTTTATTGGTAATCTTTTTCAATTAGTTTGCTTAAATGCTTATTAAGACAAACCTATTATAATATATACAAAAACAATTATTTGGTACTAGACCTTATATCTCCATGATTTTAGGTGATTTATTGAGGAATTGATTTTACATTGTTTGGTGAATACATTTTGGTGACAAATCTACTATTTTGCGGGCAAACCCTATTATTTAAGAAACACAAAACTAATTAAATTGGCGATAGCTTAAATGATACCCGTTACTAAATACTCTAAGTGGTAAAAATTGTTCAAAAGCACAAGTATACCAACTTTACACGCTTGCGAAGTAGGCCAGTGATGTTCGACTTGCCAAGGCCTGACTAAAAATACTTTACCTCTTCTGATCTCTGTTTACCTTTTTTGTACTTATACTGTCCCTTCAACTCATTTCCCATAGACCGATTTTTTCTCAAAGGTTGATAGTCAAAGAAAAATAACTGTAGCAAAATTCATGCGACCACTTGGCAATACTTCGGTGTCGTGGTTCCAATGAAAAGTTTTCACATTTTAATATTTTTTTTATTTCTCATGGGTTTACATGCATAATAATCATAATCAGCATTTTTAATGTTACCACTGCAGGGACTCAGGCCTCCTCTCTAGGAGAGGAAATGGACCGTAATCCACCACGCTGGCCCAGTGCGGGTTGGTGAAAGTCACTTGTCTTCGAATTTTTGGTTCTAGGACATGCTGGTTTCTTCATGATGTTTTCCTTCACCGTTTTGAAAACAGTGGTGATGAAATAAATTAAACAAAGTAATGCGCCAGGCTGGGTTTGATCCCGAGATTAAAAACTCTCAAGTCGAGGCCGTTACTACTCGGCCACCACTGCTCAACATGCATATCTAAATGAAATTCACTGGCTCCTGAGCTGGTCATAAACTGTATATTATTAAGAACATTAACATTGTATTCCATTCCCAGATAGCAGCCAGTCTTTCAAAGAAAGAAGCCATAGCATCAGGCAAGGCCGGTGCCATCGCTGAGGAGGTTATCTCAGCCATACGCACCGTGTATGCCTTCAGTGGGCAAAAGCTGGAGCTGCAGAGATATGAAGGACATCTTAATGAGGCCAGGAAAATTAACATTAAGAAAGGTAAGTTGGTAAAGGTTGGAAGCTAGGTCAAAAGGCTAGCGGTAGTTGCCCAAAAAGTAGAAACTGCAAAGATAAAATTATCTAGGCCTCCTAGCAAAGTTACAACTAGAGATGTGCCGTTGCCGGCAAAATTGCCATCTTCTTCTTCTTCTCGTGTCGATTCGACTCAAATTTTGTCCGACCAAAATTGCCGTAAAGTGGGAATATTGGTGGGAATATTGCCGGGAATATTCCGTGAAGTGGGAATATTGCCCGATGTATGAATATTGCTGGCAATATTGCCAGCAATATTCCCAGATTGCCGGCAACGGCACATCTTTAGTTACAACCGTTTCGCTTGCGTCGAATGCTTCGAGTTAACCTTGCCGCCAATTCTTTTGTGCTGACCACGTGACTAAGCGTTGATATGACGTCATTCCCTTACATTTGAAGCTTTCTACTAACGTTAACTATTGCTGATTAGCAACTTGGCTAGGGGTACTAAGGCCTTAGTGAATGGGAATGTTTGTAATTAATTTGTTGTGAAAATAGTTCGCTATTTCCTATCGGACTGACAAGGTAAATTTTTGTGGGGCTGCCCAGCGACCAATGTGTGTACTACCCGGCGCCGAACCAGATGTTATAATATAAAATGTATATTAAATTGAAAAGGCTTAGGCGCTCCCAAGCTTTCCGCAAAAGTGGAAAATATATTTCATTGCGTGCTTAAAAGCGGTTACCACTTGTAGTAAAAATGCTCTATTAAAGTCTGGATTTTAATGGAAATTAAGCTTTGTGTTTGAGAGTTTGTTGTTTGTTTGTTTTGAAATTGTGAATTCTGCGTGCAAATATAGGTAATTTAATATAGTTCTGTTTCTTTCTTAACCGCTACGATTATCTACAGGCTTGTTCAACGGTCTGGCCATGGGCATGCTGTTCATGTGTATCTTCTGCGCGTACGCCCTTTCCTTCTGGTTCGGATACAGGCTGATGGTCACGGATCCGGAGAACTACGATGTCTCCACTATGATTGCTGTAAGTAAACTAACAAGCTTTAAGTATGTGCATGCCAAAGTGGTGGGGATATAGTAAGGTCATTATCACACTACCAGGCCTCACTGCATCTTGCGTGTCAACGCGCCTGCGCGCGTACTTGCGAGAGTGCAGATCTGCATCATCGTGAAGGTTTTTACGCACTCACGCGCGTAGGTGCGTTTTGTAAATTCACGCAGGCTCTGACTCATTTCATACAAAATCACGCACGGCACTACGAGACTCAGTGTGCCATACCTTGCGTGTCGCCGCGCACCCACGCGCGTGAGTGCATGTTTCTCCACATGCAGGTGCGTGATCTGCATGAACGCGCGTGGATGCATTTTTGGTGTGTTGTTTTGGACTTTGCGTGTTTTCTATACAAACGGAGATACTTACAACCAACGTTAAAACACGCATTCACGCACTACACTGGGTGGTGCGTGGCAGTGTGGTAATCGCCTAAGTCAGTAATGGTTATAATGAGCGTATGATGACCGTTACGTACGGGTATGATAAGCTGTTGATACGTTCCTAGCACGGTCATGGATGAATAAAGGAGTCCAGTAAACCGTATCGTATACGGTGTACTGGACTCCTTTATTCGTATACCGCTCACTTTAGTTTGCCGGATGTAATTTTATCGAATGTTAGATAATATTGATAACGCTTTAATATGAAACTCAACCAAACTAATACTAGCGAATACCTGGCGTGTATTCGCTAAGTAGTATTAGTACTACTATGCTAAAAAAAGAAATACCTACGTTTTGTTTCTTTCTTAGAAAATTAGAGTATTATTTTAATGGTCTGACACCATGTTCCAATTGCTTTCTAGTCATGGTTGGTTGGATGGATGGTTTCAAAGTCTATAACGGCTATGATCATCAGATGTTCTTCTCTGCGAAACAAAAGAACGAAGACAGTCTCCGTTCTTGCACCAATTTTCCCCTTTACTAAAAAATATGACCTCCTCAGGTGTTCTTCGGCGTGATGACGGGTTCGGCGAACTTCGGCATCTCGTCCACTCTGATGGAGGTGTTCGGGTCGGCCCGCGGCGCCGGCGCGCAGATCTTCAACATGATCGACAACGTACCCACCATAAACCCGTTGCTGAACAAGGGAACTGTCCCCAAGGTCATTGAAGGCAACATCGAGTTGAAGAACGTTGTTTTCCATTACCCGTCCAGGACTGATGTTCCGGTAAGTTTATTTATTTTTGTTGGTCTATCAGCAATTATATATCTGGTACTTACATTAAAATAATATTTATAATCTAAGATTAGCGTTAGAGTATAATTTCTTATAGATTATCATCGCATACCTCAGGAGTTGCAAACCCTTAGCTACCGCAGGGCCAGAGCCCCGGTGCCCCTAAACTCGAGGGTAAGGGGGGGGGGGCAAACTTGATAAACAATCGTTTTTGAAATAACAAAAAAATCTCCCATTATCGGTTTGAACTACGCCCAAACCCGGCAAAATGTTTTGGGCATGTAAGATGTAGAACATATCGATGATTTGAAACACCAGTACAATCACACCGCACAGTGTTACACAGGTGTTACGCGGGGATCGTTCGGTCCATGGCCCTCTACGGGGCGCCGGTGTGGGCGCCGTCGCTGGCAAAGCGACCGGCGTCCATACTGAACGCCTGCCAGAGGGTCATGGCAATACGGATGGTGCGGGGTTACCGCACGATCTCCCGCGAAGCGGCGAGCCTTCTGGCTGGCCTACCACCGTGGGATCTGGAGGCAACAGTCCTTGCACACATGCACGATAAGCGCGTGGAGATGCAACGCCGGGGTGAAAGTCCACTACCGCGACAGGTCGAGGTATGGCGGACAGAGCTCCGGCGGGATCTCACGGTGAAATGGCGTCAGCGACTATCGCAACCCAGTGCTGGGCACGCCACAATTATGGCGGTAAGTCCCCTCTTTGAGGCGTGGCTGGAAAGACCTCACGGCGTCCTTACCTTCCGCATGACGCAGGTCCTCACCGGACATGGCAAGTTCGGGAGGTTCCTGCATCGGATTCGAGCGGAAGAGACGCCCGGGTGCCGCCACTGTGCGGAACGCCCGGAGGACACGGTGGAGCACACAGTTGAGGTGTGCCCTGCTTGGGCGGAGCAACGCCGTGTCCTCGTGGGGGCGATCGGCGGCGGAGACCTCTCGCGCCGGGCTTTGGTTCAGGCCATGGTCCGGAGCGAGGAGGAGTGGCAGGCGGTCGCCTCCTTCTGCGAAGCAGTAATGCTAGCAAAGGAGGAGGCAGACCGCATCAGGCAACGGCGCCCCCGCCGCCGCCGCCGGGATTCCGATCCCGATTTCCGGCCACCGTAGACGCGGGCTCGCGGACGGCGAGCCATGGGTAGCTCGCTGTCCGATCGTCCGGTAACTGTCCGGACCGAGCCAAGGCGTCGACGGCGCGCACTGTTCCCGCGCGCCTCAAGGAGTTGTCAGCAACAGGAGGGGCCCATCTGGGTCGAAGCCTACCGGGGTCGGGGTTATCCGAAAGGAAACTAGAGCCCCGGTATGAAGGCTAGAAGGAACGGCGCGGGGTTTTTAGTCAGTAAGACTCTGACACTGTCTCCTGCTCCACCCAAGAGCGGGTTTCGTCAATGATGATTTTCCCCGTCGAGAGAAAAAAAAAAAAAGTGTTACACAGGTGTAACTCAGCGAAATAAATTATAGAAAATACGGTTAAAATTTACCTAAAATGTACTATTCAGTACCTAGCTCAAAAATATCTGTACCTTCTTCAGAAAATTAAGGTACGTCAAGATGGCGGGTGTTCTATAATATTTTATTATTAATCTTGAAAGTAGGATAACATAGGTACACTATTCATTTTGGACACTGCTTGGTGTTTATATCAGGGATAACTTCCCTCACGGATATGAAATTTCACTAGGTATTCTAAATGACCGACACTGTATTGATGACTTTTTGAAAATAGTTTTTTACCCTAATTTAAACTAGTGTTTGACTGCGATCCCGCCTGATGGTAAGCAGTGATGCTATCATTGATGGTGAGGTGCACTAATTTATTCAGTGCCCATTCGCTCTAGCCTTGAAGACTCCTAAATTCCGGGAAGATCGAATCAGGCAACAGTTGGCTTGACTGTTGTTTAAAGTTACTATAAAACGTAGATGGCCCCCACCGTGCAAACCTAAATACATTTCACGACCTTTTTTATGGCGAAATGTTTAAAGGCATGTTTACAGGAATCGGGCGTTTAAGCCAACTCGAGTAGATTGGATCGCGTGAGATTTCAAAACTGAAGTGGTTTTTACGCAATGATTGCCGTGTATCTCGATATCATGCAATTATTTACCGAAAATAGACTGACTCATTGATTTGCGCTGTGACAGATAAATCGATTTGCGTCTATTGTGACGTATTAATTGTGCGTAGTTCTTTGTAACTGCGAAAATAACAACACGAAAGTAGTGTGACCGCATTTTTTTCAAAATGGGATTTTGACTCAATTTTGTGTGTTTTATTATACATGTAAGTAGGTGTCAAGAAGTCATCCAAAATCGCATATATGCAAGATTTTTGTAAATGCATTTAATTTTAAGTCAGTTAAAAACCTGTCAAAACTGGTAAAAGAACTGTCAAGTAACAGCAAAGGATGCACATACTGAAATGTGACGTCACCACATTTAGGTAGCGTGTGTGAGTTATCGAAATTATTCCAGCGCGTCTCATATTGGTATGACGAAATATTGGCATAATATTTGAAATGCTGATTGCTACTTTATTTTGTAACCAATTTTGCTGCTTTTTTCAGAAATAAAGGAATTAATTTTAGTGTTACATAATATTTGTTGATAAAAATAAACATAGTCAGATAGATACCCAGTTGTGTTGCTGGAAGTTATTGACCCTTTTTCACTAGAAGTTCTGATTTGGGCGCTTTAGCATAAAATATTTTATACCTACCAGTACCTACTCTCTATAAAATATTTTAATGAGTTACATACATATTTATAAATATAATTACACAATTGATTCAAATTATTGTGACATAAGAATCTCTCGTAAAGTCGCAAGAGATTATCTATTATTGACAAAAAAATAAAAAGATTATTTTGATTCAAAGTAATTTTTACTAATCTATATTTCATTCATTAGACATGTGATACACATGAAATTTGCAAATCATGATGAAATCGATATTTTTTAATATTTCACTTGTTTGTGCGCATATAGTAGGTATGTCGAGGTAACACAAAGGCATATACTTAGAGCTATATTGCACCGGGCCAAAATGGCGGCGCAACTAGTCGCCGCTAAAAACAAAATGTATACAACTCTATAGAGAGTTACTCATCTGGTATCTGTGGTTGCGCAACCAATTTGGCGACCAATTCGGACGTGAGGTGACTCTTGGTGTCTGTATGGTGTCTAGTTTGGTAGTATAGGGCTATATTTTTCCTTAACTCGTATTACGAAGCCTTTGCTAGCTTTAAAAAATAAACCATGGTGTCACATTTAGACTACTAGGATACCATGATTCAAGTGTATAACCATGCTCACAAAAGACTTACGTTAGGTACTTGTAAAATATACAAGGTCCTTGACAGATGAAATGGTGTGTATGTTGGACCTACATGACCTCATATATCAACAATATACCCAATAAATATTGATATACCTAATAGATTTATTTTTTACTGGAAGATTTAAACTCGTAAAGGTAGGTAAATATTTTGGTTTGGTTGGTATCACAAATAGTCTCAGAGTACCTAAAAGGAAAGCCAGATGTATGTAAACAAACTTCCCAACCAAGGTGACCTTGCTAGTTTCAATCCGTGTAGACAACAGTTGTAAACCATGACTTTCAACGCTCTTGGTTGGGAGGCGCGATTTCCCAACCACCGAACGTGTTGGCGCGTTGTTTACATCCATGTAGCCGCAACACAAACCAAGGTCACCTTGGTTGGGATGTTGGTTCACATCCATCTTACCGCCCCTTACCTAACGCTTCCGTAACAATTCTAAGAGACCTACGCTAGTCCAGAAAGTAAACTTAGCTCATTTCGAATTTGATTGAAACTTTACTCGATTGTTGCATAAAATTCAAGAAACATAAAACAATATCCTATATTATTTTTAGAAATGTAGGTTATCTAGCTCATACTTGTAGATAACCAATGCTTAATAATATTTGTTCTACCCAGGTACTGAAGGGAGTCAGTATCACTGTGAAACGTGGCCAGTCAGTGGCTCTGGTGGGCCACTCCGGCTGCGGCAAGTCCACCATCATACAGCTACTCTCCAGGTTCTATGACGTCATTGATGGAAGTGTAAGTACCTACATTTAAATATAGAATTCAACACAGCTAATAATAATATATTTTTTTCCATCTCAAAGTAATTCACAGTTGTATTATTATATATTAAGCAAATTACATAGATTGGAGCCTAAACTAGGGAAACCCTGTATTTTACCTCCAGAACACTCACCTTAATTGTAGCGGTAAATCCCCTCTTTGCGGCGTGGCTGGAAAGACCTTCAACCTTCCGCTTGACGCAGGTTCTCACCAGACATGGTCAGTTCGGGAGATTTTTGCACCGGATTCGTGTGGAAGAATCGCCCGAGTGTTACCACTGTGTGGGCCGACCGGAGGACACAGTGGAGCATACGGTAGAGGTGTATCCAGCTTGGGCAGAGCACCGCCGTGTCCTCGTGAGGGAGATAGGTGGCAACGCTCTCTCGCGCCGGGCCTTGGTACAGCCCAAGGTCCGAAGCGAGGAGGAGTGCCAGGCGGTCGCCGTGACGGTTACAACGTAACGAGTGACAAGACAGAATGGAAAAAGACTATGTTACGCCGACGCTAAATAACACGGGACAAAGACAAGAAGATAATAGTCTCTATTATTTTAGGTATTAGTGGACGGGCATGACGTGCGCAACCTGTCGATCCGCTGGCTCCGCGACCAGATCGGGCTCGTGGGGCAGGAGCCCGTGCTGTTCAACACCACGGTCCGGGAGAACATCCGCTACGGACGGCAGAACGCCACCAACGAGGAGATCGAAGCGTGCGCCCGGCAGGCCAACGCACATCAGTTTATTATGAAATTGCCGAAAGTAAGTCTAAATCATAAATTTTATTAAAAGTGATTTATTCAAGTTAGGCTGAAAGCCAGCAATTTACATAGAAATAGTCCACCTTTTTTTAACGTTCTCTTGCAGATCAACCTTTGAGGTTATCGACTGCTTGGCTAGATTGGCTTGTGGGGGTCTTAATTACAAATTAAAGCCTCAAGCCAGGGTCCCGTCACTACTTCCTAGTGTTTAGCTGGGAACTAGAAGTGGTGAAACAATTTAAATACCTTTCGAATTTATACAATAAAATGTTTTAACAATAAATTGTAAGAGTTTTAATAAACTCACTCAATATTTATATTGCACACTATTGCAGTGTGTGTGATGGTGTGTTTGTATGTGTATTACTATATAATTGTATGTATATTAACTGAAATACAAATAACATAATTGCTACAGGGTTACGACACGCTTGTGGGAGAGCGCGGCGCTTCGTTGTCCGGTGGTCAGAAGCAGCGCATTGCCATCGCGCGAGCGCTCGTGAGGAACCCGAAGATCTTACTGTTGGACGAGGCCACCAGCGCGCTCGATACCTCCTCTGAAGCAAAAGTACAGAAGGCTCTCGATAAGGTAAGCTTTTTCTAATATAGGTACTGGGACTGCATAAAATTCTTATCGCTAATAAAAAGTGATAAATTCTTGAAAGTACCTACTAATTAAAACAAATAGAAAAGCACCGGCGAAAGAGCAGGCATCGCTTTGCGCATCGTAAAACTACTTTAAGATTCTTGTGTTCTGTGGTAAAAATCCTACAGATATGTGTTCTGGTTCTGGGTGCAGTCAGATTAACAGTTTGACATAAATGCTTTTGACTTTATGCCATTTCAGACTTAACCGCCATGGATGATAGTTTATTTCCGACCAAAAAAATCCAAAATGTTGTTACGTTGGCTAACACAAGTTCTATTAGTTATTTTGCTTCCTCTTTGACTTACGCACTATAAGAACTTCACTTACGAAAATGTACTCCTCTAGGCTCAAGAAGGTCGCACAACCCTGGTGGTAGCTCACAGACTCTCAACAATAAGGAACGTGGATATGATCTACGTGTTCAAGAGTGGCACCGTGGTGGAGAGCGGGAACCACGACGAGCTGATGACGAAGAAGGGACACTACTACGATATGGTCATGCTGCAGACCGCGCCGGGACCTCAGGACAAGAGTGGTACGTTGTTATTTATTTCTAAGATCATATTTATTAATTGGCTACCTTCTGCCACGCGCAAACGAGGGTTCTTTAACAAGAGTCGCTGAGCTCGCATTTGACCACTATTTCAGCTGATAGTAAACGATTAAGTGGGCGAACACTTCTCGCTGATGCACCTTGGCGTTCGCCCATTTCTAAATTTGTCCACGCTACGCCCCTGGCTTCTGCCAGCGGCTATCCACCACGTGTTAGTCGATAATTATCGCAAAGAAACTTACTCCCAGGATAAAATTCTGGTTCCAAGCTTAAATCCAATATAGCAGTATATATCTATGCCAAAATTCATCAAAATTAAATAAGCAATTTAGGCGTAAAACGGATCAAACAGACTGAGAACTCTCTCCTTCTTCTCGTAAATATGAAATAAAACCAACCCCACCTTTTTTGACTTGGGAAATCATCAAAAAACTTGTACCGCTCTGGGTGGAACGAGAGGGCGTTTCAGCCTTGTTTTTTTGGTTGCCCTTTAGGACCTAAGGTCTCGGTAACTCTTCCGAACATTGCCGTAGCATCATTGAGTACCTACAAAGTTACAAAACTATGTTTTTTTTTTTCAGATAATTCCAAACTAACTCGGGAAGTTTCAGTAAGAAGTGAAAAAGATGATGAAGACGACTTCCCACCATTTAAAGTTGGTGTAAGTATACAAATATTATATAAACCATATACAATGTTAATAATGATAAGAGACAGAAAAGCTTTCCCAGAGGAGAAAATCCTCTGGGACAGGATTTCTGTCTTTCTTCATAAAAAAATCTGGGTAAAAGGGGGAAAAATTGGAATAATCTGATGTTATAATACCTGATGATGATGATAATACCTGAGCCGACTTCAGCATTGTTGGGAAAAGGTTAAAACAGCTAGGTTTGCTCATTTGTGTAGGACACCGAGGAAGACGAAGACACGGTTCCGGACATCTCGTTCTTGCGGGTCCTGAAACTGAACAAACCAGAATGGAAGAGCGTGTCCCTCGCCAGCCTCTGCTCGCTCCTCAGTGGCTTCTGCATGCCGCTGTTTGCTGTAATCTTTGGAGACTTTATTGGCGTAAGTAGTTTAATCCACAGCAGCATTCGTACTGGATTTATACAGACTGCCGGTAACATAATTATACAAACAAAAAATAGCCTACTGTACAGTAATCGTTTTCAGGTTCTCTCCAACCCGGACCCAGATGTGGTGTTAAACACAGTTCGCACATTATCCTTGGTATTCGTCGGTATTGGCCTCTTCTCAGGAATCACTAACTTCATTGTGGTATGTACCTACCTTTTAGATATTTATTGTAAATATAGATGTTTATTGAAAAGAGTTTTTATTCTAGAATATATATTTAACTGTCCTGTTGGCCTATTGTTATTGGCCCTGACTGCTATGCCGGAAGTTGTGGATTCGATTCCCACCCAGGAGAAAATGTTTGGGTGATGAGCACGATCATTTGTTCTGTCTGGGTGTTATATAACTTACTATACATATAATAAATCTGTGGAAATTTTCAAGTAAAATGTACGAAATCGATGTGGGTAACTATTATACATTAAAATTGCGTGTAACTTGATATAAGTATTATTTAGGCTTTGTTACATCGTAATCGGTTGACTATATCGAAAGATATACTAGATTCATTGACCATCAAACGGTACGAAGTTCACCGGGCTAGTCTATAATGTGTATTTAGAAATATACTATACCTATTGTTTGAAAGTTGTGGAATATTATTATTATTAATATCCAATTCATTAGTGGTTGTATTGTATGTGTTGGTACATGTGTAGGTGTTCTTCTACGGCATCGCGGGCGAGCACCTGACGAAGCGGCTGCGGCTGTCGATGTTCGAGACGCTGCTGCAGCAGGAGATCGCGTTCTACGACGACAAGAACAACTCCACCGGCGCGCTCTGCGCCAAGCTGTCGGGCGAAGCGGCCGCTGTACAAGGGGTCAGAATTACCTACTATTTTATCTTTTTTTTTTAGTGTATGATATAAACCAGTGCTTGACTGCAATCGACAATAGTGAACCGCAATGGTTTATTATAAAAATAGATAGAAAAAAGGGAGCTTTTGCTCTGACACCACTATAGGACAATGTCTGAAATATTCATATCTATTTGCTGGCTTCGCCTGCGTCCAAGTAGAAAATTATCCCAAGGGAGCTTTTTCCCGGGATCAAAAGCTATGTCCTATCAGGACATGATCTATCCGTGTGCCAAATTTCCTCGAAATCCGTTCAGCTGTTAGAGCTTGAAGGACTAACAAACATATACAAGGTGTCTCTGACATCGACGCACGAACGAATACCACGGATCCAATACCTACATGATTCTGGATCCCAAGGTGGTGGAATTTTTCGTCGGCTTATTCCTAATTTAAAAAAAAAACTGTTCTCTTTTGTATTTAAACTGTGTAAAATCGTTATTCGAACCAACCCCAATGATAATTTTCGTAAAAAAAAACAAAAGAAAAAATTGATTTAAAAATTAATTAATTAAAAAGTCATAGGTAGATAAAATCGTTATTCCAATCAATCCTTTTGATTTCAAAAGTAATTCATTATTTTTTCAGTACAAATATTGAAATAACGATTTTATACAGTTTAAATAAAAAAACGTAAAAATAAAAAAAAAAATTGGAACAAGCCGACGAAAAATTCCACCACTGGGGGGGTCTACAATCATGTACTGGTACCATGGTATTCGTTTGTGCGTCGATGTCAGAGACGCCTGTATAAGCGTGTGCTTTGAAGTTTAGAAAAGTCCGTTTGTACTCGTATTTGTGTGTACAAATACGAGTACAAACGGACTTTTTAAAACTCGATCTCAAAGGGAATGAAACAGTGATTCAAAAGTATGGAGAAATATATTTTCACGTGGACGAATCCGCTGGCAAAATCTAGTTAAAATATAATTTTGAAGTTCTCTAAAGCCAAAATATTCTATAAGGCGACAGGTCAAAGAATCGGCACCGTGGTCCAGGCAGTGGGCACGTTTGGGTTCGCCCTGGTGCTGTCGCTGTCCTACGAGTGGAGAGTTGGACTGGTGGCCTTGTGCTTTGTGCCCATCATCATCTTCGTGCTCTACAAGGAAGGACGAATGACGCACGCCACTTCTTCCGGCACTGCTAAGACTATGGAGACCAGCTCGAAGGTAAATAGAAACTATTCAGCTAACTATTCACTTATTGATCGATGTTGGACATGACCAACCAGTTGGTTGGTTAGTCACACGAAAACCAGCCAAGTGCGAGTCGGGTTAGCGCACAGAACACAGGGATCATACGATTAGCGCATGAAAGGTACCGTACCGTCCAAAGCAAAAGAAGAAGAAAAAATATCGTTTGTTGTATGGGAGCCCCAGCTATATATTTATTTTATTCTGATTTTAGTATTTGTTGGTATAGTGGGAAAAGAAATACATCATCTGTGAAAATTTGAACTGTCTAGCTGTCACAGTTCATGAGATACAAACTGGTGACAGACGCACAGCGGAGTGATAGCAGTATGGTCCCGTTTTTGCCCTACGGGAACGGAGCCAAAGGACAAAAGGGTCATATTTTAGGGTTCCGTTGCGCTTGCAACTTGTAAGACCAACCCCCTAGCCAACTTACAACCATTTCTCTTGCGTCGAACACCTCGAGTTGGCCATCCCCCTTTTTTTTTGTTCTGACCACGTGACTGAGCGTTCAGATGACGTCATTCCCGTACATTTGAAGTTTTCTACTAGCGTAAACGATTGCTGATTATCGGTCTTACAAGCTCAAATTTTACATCAAAAATGAGTCTAATCCGAGAGGTCCTAAGCATCAAAATGTTTCCCTTTCAAATCACCAGACAGCGGTAGAAGCCGTCGCCAACATCAGAACAGTAGCGTCTTTAGGCCGTGAAGAGACGTTCCGTATGGAGTACGCGAAGCAGTTGCACCCAGCCCTGGTGACGGCCAAGAGAGCGGCGCACTACCGGGGCCTGGTGTTCGGCCTGTCCAGGGGCGTCTTCAACTTCGTCATCGCTTCGTCACTGTACTACGGAGGAACACTCATTGTTAATGAGGGTATCGGCTATGATGTGGTTTTCAAGTAAGTTCTAATTTTTCAAGTATACTGAAGACTAGCATTTGCCCACGGCTTCACCCGCGTACATAAAATATAGCCTATATTACTCAGGAATAAAGTAGTTTTCTGTCGGTGAAAAAATTTTAGCACTCGGACCCATACTTTTATAATATTAGTATAGAAGTATAGATAGATAGAAGAGTATTCGCGTGGTGAATTCGCTTCGGCCTTAGGGAAACACGCGCTTCGCCCTGTTCGTCCGTATTCAATATTATTATTTTTCAATCACGCCATAAAAGATGGCATTTTTAGTACAGTACAGTATAGCTCCATCTCATTTTCGAACTGGATAAATAATCTTATTTACACTTCTTTAAACATCAATTTTAAAATTTAACCGAATTCTAAAAAAGGAGGAGGTTCTCAATTCGGATGTTTGTATTTGTTTTTTTATGAAAAATTATTTTTGTTGTTGTTGTGTTTCCCAAATGGTCCCATAGTCACCAAGTTGAGATCTGATGATGGGATCTTGGCAAAATTGAGGGAACTCCTCAAATTCAATTCAATTGTTTTAGTGAAGCCGGTTATATTTTTTTAATTTGACAAAGTTGGATTAAATGCGCGAATGGCATGGCACTTTGGCCGCCACAAAAAAGAGCTAGAATCGGCTTCAAGCTTTTTTTTTGGCCCATGTACGAGAACACTTAAATAGTTTTTTCATTACTCATACTCTGAAAGTAGGTCTGAAGTTGCCTGAGAAGCGGGCTGAAAAGTATCACACTTTTCATCCCTAGGGAGTTTAAGTTTCAACTAACAGCTTTCAAATTATTAAAAAAAAACTAGGTCTACCTTCTTGTATTCGTAATGAAAAGCACAATGCTGACCTCGGGGTTAAAGTTACATATTTAGTCCTTCGAATTAGCGACCTCGCTGCGCTCGGCCGCCAACTCCTTCTCGGGACGAAATAAGTAACTTTCACCCCTAGTGTAACAATGTACTATTATTGTAACCACTTTTTGACTTTTATTGCCATCCTTATATCTACGGAATAGAAGTCAAAATCAGTTTAATGGACAGTAAAAAAGGTTAAATTAAATGTCGAATGGGGTGTAGGCAAGGTTAAATCCTGACTGCATAGTTCTTAACTAAAAACCGTTTTTTCTCCAATTCAGGTCAGCTCAGGCTCTGTTGATGGGCGCGTCGTCAGCAGCGCAAGCGTTCGCATTCGCGCCTAACTTCCAGAAGGGCATCAAAGCAGCCGGCCGCGTCATCATGCTGCTGGGCCGACAGTCTAAGATCACCGACCCGGCACATCCAGCGAAGGAACGATTTGTAAGCTTCTTTTCTTATCTTTCAATTTTGGGCGTCTTTGGAGTGGAAACTTTGATCTCAAAAGGAGAAACTGTAGAACGGTCGTTCCATTCCATCTACACTGCGTATGTAGATGGAATGGAACGACCATTAAGGTGAGTTTTTTCCACTAAAATGGAGAAGAAGGAAAGCAAGAGGAACAGATCGAATGCGTGCGGAGGATCTTAGACCGTTTGGTCTAGAGAGATTCCACATGTATTTCAAACGATGTGATGGTTGATTATGGAGTTCTTCGTTTCAAACCGTTTCGTAGAGTAAGAGGGTGAAACCTCAAGCTGTCGCTCTTCAATGCCAAAAGCCAAAGGCCATGTTAAAGCAGATTCAAAAAATTCAAAGCAACAGCTAAAAACCGTAAAGTAGATTCAATCAATTGAAACCCAAAAGTCAAAGGGCATGGTAAAGCAGATTCAAACATTTCAAAGCAACAACTAAAGACCATAAACAACTAAAGGTAATGTTAAAGTAGATTCAAACAGTTCAAAGCAACAAGTAATAGCAACGATTTAAAGCCAAAGGCACATGTTACAGCAAATAAAAAAATTCAAAGACCATGTTAAAGCAGATTTAAACGATTTAAAGCATAAAACATATTAAAAGGTCATGTTAAAGTAGATTCAAACAATTCAAAATCAAAAGCCAAAGATCATGTTAAGGTTAATTAAAAAAATTGCCCATACCTACTTTTTGAGTATAGTTAAATACGTGAGAGTAAAACTAGATAGCAATGAAAAAAAACTTCTGAAGTAAAATAAAATTATTGCCTTATTCCCTCACAGATTGGTACTGGTGAAGCCAGCTTACAAGGCGTTCAGTTCTGCTACCCCACCAGGCCGATGGTGCAGGTTCTCAAGAGCCTCGACCTGGAGATCCAGCGCGGCAAGACTGTGGC
This sequence comes from Mythimna lalbum, assembly GCA_949319445.1. NCBI lineage: Eukaryota > Metazoa > Arthropoda > Insecta > Lepidoptera > Noctuidae > Mythimna > Mythimna lalbum. The sequence goes on along the minus strand of OX439346.1, from coordinate 12,228,815 downwards.
GTTGGTGGGAGCCAGCGGCTGCGGCAAGAGTACTGTCATACAGCTGCTGGAGCGCTACTACGATCCAGATGATGGTGTTGTGGTAAGTGCTGATAATAATTACAAAAACTAAATAATAAATGTCTGCTAGTTCGGGGATAAGTCATGTTTGCATCTGAACAGACAGTCGTTGGGTCGAAAAGTGGACGGCTGGTTAAAACTTGAATCAAAGAGAGCATCCGAACACGGTATGCGGTGAGGTTGTTTCTTCACTCTGTAGCCCCATAGTAATAAACGCATGACGTTTTCGTTGATAGAATGTGTCCATCACATGCGCTACACGAGGTTGGTGTCACAGCACTCACAATCCGGCTAAATTCGTGGCTTGGAAATATTTTTGACAAGAAGACTCTGGATCTATCCCAGGGGTGATACATTTCGACCTGGATCAGTTAAATATTAAAGAGTAACATTTTGAATCTTTTCGTTCATTTGAAACTTTAAATCCAAAATCATACATTCAATCAAACTGGTATGGCCTAAAGTTAAAATAGCTTCGACCACAACACTCTTCACCAGTTCTTCAAGAATGGTATAAAAATGTCCTCTTTATTAGTACTTTTACTTTTATCCTAAGGGCTTTGCTTCGTTAACGCTTTGATACAACTGATAAATACGCTGGTTTTGTGTACTTTTACCTTCTTCTTTACTCAACCCTTCTCCCAGATTAGTTGGGGTTGGGTGTCCACTGTCCAGGACCCTCTGGTTTGGCTTATGTATACTTTTTCCTAACACCAAATAATTTTTCAGGCTCAAGACGGCGTCCCTCTCCCGAAACTGCGGCTGGCAGACTCTCGGAGAGCGATAGGCTTCGTGCAGCAGGAGCCCGTGCTGTTCGACCGCACCATCGCCGAGAACATCGCCTACGGCAACAACGAGGCCAATCTCAGCGCTGATGACATCATCAACGCCGCCAAGCAGGCCAACATACACAACTTCATTACTTCGCTGCCTTTGGTAAGTTAACGATGTCCAAAGAACCTCTGAGAACATCAAGATGACTCTTTTAGGGCGAGATACCATGGCGGCTCGACTGGTCGCGCCGTCATTCTGTTCCGGTGGAATATAGCCCTAAGCTACGAAACTAGACACCATACAGACGCCAGAGTCACCACACGTCCGAGCTGGTCGCGCCATCAAATTGGTTGCTCAACCAAACAGACACCAGGCGATTAACTCTCTATAGAGCTGTATATATGTTGTTAGTAATGGCGCCTGGTCGCGACGCCATGGTGTCTCGGTGAAATATAGCCCGTAGAGACGGTGTTGTCAAAATTTTCCACACAGACCAATGTTTTGACTGAGTGTAAGCGATAACTCACTGTGGCAATTTAGCTTACAGATGTTACGGAAGTGGTTATATCGGAACCGAATCCGGAACGGTTTATCGGATTCGGAATCAGAGGCAGAGGTTGAAGCGTCGAATGAAACATTACTAAAACTAATTAAAAATTCAGATAAATTTAAATAAAACACGATGTCACAAAATGCCAAATACAAAAACAAAACGATAATTGGAAGAGTAATCCACGTGTGAGAAATAGATGTAAACTTCTTTGTACGCGCTGCTTGCGGCCGTTGTGCATCGACATCCGATTAAAATTTATCGAAACCGAAATCGGAATCGAAGGAGCAAAATCAAACGGAAGCCCCGAACTTTCGGAATCAGAATCGGGCCTCCGTAACATCACTGATTCCGACTATAGTTAGGTTATTGACAGCTACAAGATTCTTCTGTTCAGCGTGATTGCGTACCTACTCACAAGTACCTATGTTTCTGGCAATCACGTACCAAGTAGCTATCAGTTTGACGTTCATTTATATACAATTTTGATTAGACTTCTTGAAGCAGGTTATTTTATGTTCAAAAGTGGAAAGAAGTGTGTACTGTTAAATGCAGGGGCGTAAATACAGGGTGGCCAGGCTGGCAAAATGCCACGGGCCTCTGGCTTTGGGGGCCTGTGGACCGAAAGGCCTTAAGCTCTGTAGAAGTAAATATACAAATTCAAATAAATTGTTAAGATTTATTGAACGCATTCCTAAAAATAGGATTAATTTCCCTTAGTATTTTGCTTTACCACCTTTATAGTTACGATATTGGGAAGCCAACAGACAGAGGTGAAATAATATAATATTTATAAGTGCTTTAATACAGAACTAACCGATTAATGAAAAATTATGAATAATTAACACGCTTTTATTAGCTTCACCTGTATGTTTGCTTATAATCACTGCCTTCGAGCTCGATTTGGCCCTACTTTCGGCGATCAGATTTTCTTCGAACTTTAAAATGAAGTACTCGATTTACGAAAAATATAGCACAGAGCGTCCCACGCTTTTTTCACAATTATTACTTTCTTCGTATATTGAAAATTTATTTTACACTTTTTAGTATAACACGCGACAAAAGACAGGTATTATAGACGTAGGAAAAAAAGCTGCCAAGCTAAAATGGGTTTGGGCGGGTCACATCAGTCGCATGCACTCTGACCGTTGGGCAAGAGTTTCTACAAAGTGGGTACCTGAAGATGGACGACGCCGCCGAGGTCGACCAAGGAAGAGGTGGCGAGACGACCTGAATACCTACCGCGGGGACTGGTTCGAGGTGGCTCGGGAAAAGAATGCCTGGAAGAAGTTGGGAGGCCTTTGCCCAGCAGTGCGACAGTATAGGCTAATAAATAAAAAATAAGAAAAGTATGACACGCTATGAAGGCGTGTTTTAAAGTTTTTTTTAAATAAACTATTTTTTTTTTACGTCTGCTCTGCAGTGATTTTTCCAAATTAAATTACAAAATTGTCGATTTTCGTAGGGCCCCATCGAATGATTTTGCCACGGGCCTCAGTTGGTATATTTACGCCACTGTTAGACGTTCAATGTTTGCATTTAGATTCAACAAACATGGTCATGGTCACGAGGCTAGTCACTTTGAATACATTTTTTGTTCGACAAAACCTAGATGATTATTGTCGAGAGTTTTTATCGTATTTGCCAGTGCTTTGAGGATCGTGATTCAAATATCACTTTGGAATGTGAAACATCTACCTTCCTTTATGGAAATGTACACTTGAAAAAACTCTGTTCGAGTTCAAAATTGTTCATAGGTAGGTTATAGGCATGACAATCAAATAGATATATATTTTCCTCTGCTTCACTACTTGCTGAAAATTTTCTGCAAATACATAATTTTATATAGGTACTCGTAGGTACCTTATCCGCGGTTTTCTATGTGGTGTAGGTGGATTTTAGTAGAGTAAAAGTCTGTCATTCTCTTTTACTTCACCCAGGGTGGGAAAAGTTAATTGATAATTTTCCAACCAAAAAAATACTTACCTGTCCTTTTTTTACATTGAAAAGTAGGGTTCGACATATTATTAACTACATAGTTTCTTTCAGTGACAGTAGAAAATATTATAGCCTTTGTCACTCAGTAATAAAGTAACATTGGTGAAAAAAATATTAAAATCGGCTCCATAGTTTTTGAGTTTATTCAATACAAACGAATTATAAATCTTTCCTCTTTATAATAGGTATAGATAGAACCTACTCAATCGAGTCAAAAAAAAACAGCCTAAAAAAACCCAACAAAAAAATCCAGCCTTAGTAAACGATGTCTTAACTTCACAACATTACATTACCAGGGCTACGAGACCAACATCGGAGCTAAAGGCACGCAACTGTCTGGAGGTCAGAAGCAGAGGGTGGCGATAGCGAGGGCGCTCATACGAAAACCCAAGATGCTGCTGCTAGACGAGGCTACCAGCGCTCTGGATACCGAGAGCGAAAAGGTAACTTATTTTCATAGATATTAGGTACATAATTAATTGACGATGCAGCATGATCCCGTAATGTAAATATAAACCCTTTTTCCTTCCTGTATTCGGGCTCGTATCATAAATATACCTACGCTACGAGCCAGCGAGTAATCTATTACTGGAGAGGTAGAAGGAGGCCAAAGAAAAGGATGGATAAGGAAGAGTGATATGATAGAGAAGGAAGTCAGTGAGAGTGCGACGGCTGGTAGCATAGAATGGAAGAAAAAACCCAAGTAACAGGGGCTAAGGACAGGAAGATGATGATGAATCAGGCCCGTACCAAGTGGCTACTGCAGATCTACGAGATTGACAAATGTTGCGTGACCAAACTATTGCTGCCACACGGCAGAAGTGAAATCTTCATCAAGGCGTGGTTAATTATACAAATCGTTCGGGTAAGGTCAGCTGACTCGACCCGAACTTACCCGAACAAACGTTACATAGACGAGCTTGCCCCACAAAACTAAGTGCTCAACGCGCCTCTAGTTTTCAAGCCAAATAGTTAATTATGGGACTAGGGTATAAAGTAGTGCCTTTTAGTCGCGGGTGGCATGTTAAATTCCGAACGAAACAAAGGTTGCTAAGTTTTAATCCCGAGCGCAGTGAGGGATTTATATAATTAACTCCCGAGCATAGCGAGGATGATCTTCACATTGCCTTTCTTACACTCACTCACATTTATCCAGTAGACAACCTAAAAGGTTTATCTCCTTAAATTCCTTCCTTCCTTCCTTCTTTCTCTTTTTTTTCTTTTTTCTTTCCTTCTTTCCTTCTTTTTTTTTAATTCCTTTTTGTTTGTGTCCTTTAATGACACTTCTTTTCGATTGAAGGTGGTACAAGAAGCCCTCGACAAGGCGAAGGAAGGGCGCACTTGCGTGATGATCGCGCACCGCCTCAGTACAGTACGAGATGCTGACGTCATCTGCGTCCTGCACGACGGACAGGTCGCCGAGATGGGCACACATGACGAGCTGCTCGACCTTAAGGGACTCTACTACAATCTTAACAGAAGAGGATACGCTTAAGTCTCTTTTTGAGCTCAGGTGCTAATATATATTACTTCTACAAACCATTAGAATTACCGTCTGAGAGAGACGGAGCTATAATGACGAATAGCGCTATCCCTTTTTCGTAACAGAATGATGATGACATTGAAAGTTAAAAGTACAACCCTTGATCTCTTGATCAGAACGCAGAACGCTGCGTTATGCGGTGCCAAACCTAACCTAACCTAACCACTGACACATCTAACGGAACAAAATACCAATACAAACATTTTTCTTACGTTTTTTGTTCGGCACTACACTCCGCAGTGGTCTGCGTTCCGATCAAGAGAACAAAGCTATGTCTAGCTTGCAATGCAAAAAATTAACCTCAGTACCCCATAACCAAGTTGATAATCTGGAATCGTTAACGCTAGTAGAAAACTTCAAATGTATGGGAATGACGGCTCCTCAACGCTCAACGCGCAACAAAAGACTCGTAGGCGTGGCCAACTCGTAGCGTTCGACACAAACGAAACGGTTGTAACTTGGCTAGGGAGGCTGATAATACTTACCTACATCACAATTATGTACATATTAATAATGAATAAATTCTTTTACCAAATGACACTATCCTTTTGTTGAAATTTGAACAAAGTCAGTTTAGCAGTTTTGGAGAACTGTCAAACATATAGACACTAAATGAATGTAATTATTATAGGTACTAAGTATAACTAAATATTTTAGACTAAGTGTTTGTGATGTTGTATTAATTTTAAGTAAAAATGTATTTTTTATAAACCAGTTACCAATTTATGTACTTATGTAACGTACCATAGACAAGTAGGTACCTTAAAGTACTGAACAGCATGTTCCAACTGATTTTTCAGTGAAGTATTACAAACTAAGTTATGGATGCCTTAATCAACCAGTGATAATAAATGCCTAGCTTTATTTATTTTTATAAATGATGTTAAATGTATTAAATGTACTTATAATGTTATATTAAATGTATTTTTTTCCCTTTTTTCTGGGTGCGATATTAGCTTCTCATACCTTGAGTGAATGAACAGGGAATGTCAGACTTTTACTGACTAAAATCCACCTGTGCTCTGCCATCCGCCCTGCTGCTCCAGATGCCCAAGGCGACTCCTGCTCCTGAGGTATATGAATCTCTCCCTCACGCTTTACACCACCTCACTACGGACCCTGGCCTAAACCAGGGCCGGACGCTCAGGTCGCTGCCGCCAATCACCTCCACGGTGACAAGATAGTAGGTAAGTATTTACTTACTCTGTGGGCCTTACTATGACGTGTTTTAAAATGTCAGTAGTGCGAGCGAGAAAGAGAGATGGTGCTCCCTGTATAGTTCCATCTCTTTAAAAGTTCAGTTTAGGTCGTAAATAGGATCGCTTTAAACGCTCATAGTAGATATGGCCTCTATTCAAGCAAGGCAGACTTTCGTCGTATGATCCACGGTGTATTCTTTTGTTATTCTTTTTTTCTCAGGATAATTCTACCTTTTACAACATAAATAATACCTTGTGGTAATCTATAACCATCGTTGAGGCCCAGCAGGGTCGAAGCCTACTGGAGCCATGGGTGATACGGAATAGAATCTTGGGGCCTTGCAACGAAGGCAAAGAAGGAACAGGAGTGGGTTTTCGTCAGTAAAAGTCTGGCACGCCCTCTCGCCCCGCTGCTCGAGATGTCATTAAATGATTTCCCAAGTAAAAAAAAAAGTAACCGTCAATCTCTTTTTACTTTAAGTACATTTCTAAGTAATTCATTCAGAGCTTCAGAGGCACAATATTGTAAAGATGGTAATTCTTTATAACTAGTAAATCACGTTAAAACAAAAAAGTTGCGTGTTTTTGTGACAGTATTACGACCCCTAATACATTGCTATTGTTTGTTCCACTGTAACAAGGGCCACTTTGATTTACAACTTATTGTATCTCAGTACCAAACACGCTGGAACAACTCCGTTATTGTTTTAATCTATTACAAAAGTTTGACCAGCTTTTGTACTGATTTAATGAAAGGAATCTAACTTCGCTTTGTTTCCATATATGGAATAGAGCATTGCTTGCTGTCTTTAGACTTTGGTTGTAGGGGCTTTGTTATATTTTTGAGAATATTTTTTGTAACTTTAATAATGATAAATTAACGTAGATACACTCACCATTGACAGATCCCGCATGATAACACAATATTTGAGTGTTTCCAGTACCATTCCCATCAAAGAGCAATTAATAAAAATTACTCGTTACATAAAACAATTAACGTCCAGCGGAGCGGCGCACGCCGACGATAAACTGATCGGAATCATCTTCACGAGCGATCGTAAATTAATTGTTTTATTATGTCACATCCCAGACGTGATAAAAAACCGACAAATTACCAAATTGAGACATCCCGCTATCTGCCTTATAGACACGTGAAGCTCTTTAACCAATAACACCCGTCATAAGATAAAATAGATCCTATCGAGAAACCAAAATGACCGAGCCTCCATCTTTTTTTTCATCCCCAGCGTGAGCTTTATGCTAATGAAACCCAAAAACAAACATTGTTATAAGCCAAATGTGTAACATACGATAAAAATAAATTAAATAATAAAGGGAATCGTTAAAATGGAAGAAATGTCCGTAATTTATCCACGAGTCACCTTTTAGGCATTCCGTGGATGCCATCGCGGCGGGGCTCCGAGCCCGCCTGCTCTAGACGCGATCTCCAAATAAAAAGGCGCCACAAAAAGACGTATTCAATAAGCCGTTGGCCATTACCGGACGTAATCGATGAGATAAATTAGTTATAATAAAATCTGTGGAGCCGCGGACGCGCTCACTACGTTAGGAGAATGTCTGAGCAGCGCTAGCAGCGCGCATGCAGCTCTCTGCAAAAAGTTAATGAATATTTGTCTATATTTGGTCTAGCCACGCTTTGTGGGAGCAAAAAATAGCAGTCCCGTTTCTGAACAATGGACACTATGATGGTATCGATGTAGCGTAGAGTAGAATATTGATGGTGGGAAATGGGCGAGCACACCACTTGACAAACACGTTGTTAATACATTTGTACCCACCATTGATCCTGCCCATAGATATCCACATGGCGTGGTGTATTCCAAGCGTGCCTGCAAAACGGATGGTGCTCACGCCACCCGCTATGGTTTATTTTTAAAGGTGTGTCATACTTTTACTGACTAAAACCCACTCCTATGTTCCTTCTTTGCCTAGCGTTCCAGGACCCTGGGTTTTTTCTTACAAAAGCGAACCCATAGCCCCAGTAGGCTTCGACCTTGCTAGGCCTTTACGGTTTTGCTGACAATGTATGTTTTTTTGATGAGAAAATCATTCAATGACACACGCGGAGACTTTTACTGACTAAAAACCCACACCTGTTCCTTCGTTGCCTGAGGCACAAGTGGAACATCACGTGCCATGAGCGACTCGGGCAGCCGTGCTCGGTCCGGGCGGCCGGACGGCAAGCAATGGGGTTGCTCGCCGTCCGGCCGTCGCGGCCCCCGTTCCTCATTCAATCATTACTACATCGCAGAAGGGGGCGAAGATGCCTGCTAGGTAGTAGGTGCCTGGTAGGTAGTACCTAGCAGGCATCTATATCGACTATATCCTATCCTATCAGGAATGTTCGAAAAGGTTTTAAGTACCAACTTAAAACCTTTTCGAACATTAACCTGCCACTGGAACGGAAAGTTCAAGAAGGCACACCGGTGAGTATTAATCTGTAAAAGTCTAACACCCCTCGCTCCACCCAAAGCGAGAAAACTTATTTGATGATTAACCCATCTCAAAAACGAGACACATTCTAGTGTCAACGCTAAATTACATGCAAAGTCGTAAATAAAAACATCTCCCACCCAGGTCTCGTCTCTATTCAGGCTAAAATTAAAGTTGAACAAAAACCACTTTGTTGCGCCAAGAAAAAAAAAATGCTTTGAAGAAATAAAAAAGCATGGGACGAATTATATTTTTATAACATTCAGTTGATGAATATTTAAAATGAATTGTTTTAAGTGCCTGAGGTAGTACACTTTATTATATTATGAATTAAATATAATAAAATATACTTAGGAAACTTAATTCATGAATCCCCAAGGTAACACCGGTGGCCGCGCATCTATTGTCTTACTATTGTGTCTCTAATTGACGGTATCTGAAGGGTTAAATAATAACTAATGCGGTCTTCCCGTCCGATTATAATTTGGATGTCTTCAAGGCTAGAGTGAATAGCCTCTTACTAAACTAGTGCGCCTCACCATCAACGATTGCATCACTCAACAGGTGCAGGTGGGATCGCAGTCAAGCACTAGTTTATCCATACTAATATTATGAAAGCGAAAGTGAGTTTGTTTGTTTGTTTTTAGTTACGTCTTCACGCCTAAATGGCTAAACCGATTTTGATGAAACTTGGTACACTGATAGACCATGTCCTGGAATAGGACATAGGATACTTTTTATCCCGGAAGTATGTTTCCTTCGGATTATTTTCTGCTATCACGCGGGCGAAGCCGCTGGGAGCCGCTAGTATCAGATAAAAATAAACTAAGTAAGTATTTATATTAAACCTATGTATAAATATAGAAAATACACTGACGCGTCGAAGTACCTATGTAAGTAATCTTCCACAACGCTGTCATCTGGAAATATGATATATCTATATATATGCCCTAAAGACTGGCAACAATAGGATTGCCACGATGAATGACAATCCTAATTCTTTGGGCAAAGAATGAGCCAGCCCTTTGGTCACCCAGTGTCAATCCCCACCACAGGAATCTACTACTGTACGATTCCTGTGTTCTGTGTTCCCCATGACGGACCCCATGACCCAACAGTTTATTGTGAACTAGCTTTAGCCAGCGTCTTTTCTTACGTGAAAGTAAGTTTCTCCATACCCCATGTTTTATCTCCTTAAAAATTGAATTTCCTTAGTGCCTACGTGCTACGTCAAAAAAAAGCCTTGTGCAAAATTTCTCCTTTTATACAAGATGTAAGGGACAGCCCTTCGCAAACTTTAAGGGCTTGCTTAGTAGAGGAAACTGAAAAATCTTCCACAAATTTTCTTTTTCAGGAAACGAAAAAAAAATCGACATCGCCATACAAATTGTCCAATCAAGTTTATCATTTTTTATGGCGAGGTTGTTTTTTTTTCGTTTCCACTGGAGAATAAACCTCGATTTGCAAATTGAGGGTATTTAAAAAAAACTATGTAAGGTAAGTCTACCCTTACATAGTTTTTTTTTTTCAAACACCCTACTACTACTACAAATACTAAATCAGTAACTGCTATCTGCTGTCCAGTGCATCACCTCAAAGTTTACTTTATACCCACATCATTCATGATCCGATAACGTTCGTGAGTTTGTAGCGAATATATATTAAAACATTTATTTCTGCAAGTAATCGTCAAATTTAGCCTTTCAATCGTGATAATTAGAGACACAATAGAAAGACAATGGGTGCGCGAACGCCGGCGTTCGTTTGGGGTTTAATGAATTAATTGAAGTTCATCATGGCTGCAGGTGCAACTAAGCAAGGTATATTCTAATATTGTTTTTTATGAACCTTAACAATCAGTACTTATGGATTAATGACTAATTATATGCGATGGTATGGTTTTTTATGTACTTCACGTACATAAAAACATCAAACATTTAGTTCTATTTTTTTAAATATTTTTTACAATATCTACGAGTTGTTCATTAGTAATGAACTGAAGAGATTCGCAATAGAGCTTTTGATACCCTACTTGACTGTGTCACGGAAAAACCAATAATTTGACGGCAGCCGTGGTAAATGATCGGCTCACTACAATATTCAGTCAAAAGTTACAACCATCGATATTATATGTACTAAAATATAAGCCGATGGTTACAACAGACAACATTTGACACACGCGCTTATTTTTTTTCCCTGAAACCAATTTCAGCACCCAAGGAACTTCCGTATTTTTCTTCTACTTAGAACTAACCTAACCTAACATCAATTTCTTCGTAGACTATACTACTCTGCCATCGTAATTAAAAAGGGCACAACTAAATTTTTATCGAAATTAAGTTAATCGACAACACTCGTGGCGTTCAAACGAAAACTACGGCGATTATGTTAAAATAAACTCCTTAGCAGTCTATGTTCTATTCTAATCTATTCTATTCGAAATAAAAAAAAAACAGATTACGAATAAATATGTATTAAAAACATCGAAAAAAAAATTGTTGCTTTTTCTTGTTACGATGGCAGTTCTACCCAAGCTCAAAAATCCAGGTGTAAATTCCATAACATAACTAGCGATCAGAATCATTTAGGTGCAGCAGACACGCAGACAAGCGTTTTATGTGCCCAGATGACTATCTTTTATAAGGCGCTTAATTTACTTTATAAAAAACAACTAAAACGTTTGAGGAAAAGGTTCTTTAAACAGACAGCAATTTGTGACGCAGTTCGAGCTTTATTAATGAGGCATCTTGATTATATTGCACTGTAGTGCATCTGTTCACTATGGACGGGATTATTGGGAAGAGTTACTGTGTGAAACAGCAAGGGCAATAGAAGGAAGGTGGGTTTTAGTCAGTAATAGTAGATTATATACATTTTGAAGAGTTTTTTATTGCGACCGAGGCGAAATTCGGTGCCGAGTGCTGCAGTGACAAATTTCCACGGGTATCAAACGAGGTTTTTCAATGCACTTAGGAATAATTAAACGAGAGTTGACGCGCCACTCGTGGTGGATCGCTTAGCGCCTAGCCTGTTATGATAAATACAATCAGTTGTGGCGGGGCGCGGGGACGAGCTCGTGTTCTTTTCCGCACTAGTGAGAAAAACAGTAAATTGCGTGCCTAAGAGTAGTAGGAATAAGAGCGGATTTTTTACTCTAAATTCCAATATCCCAATTTCTCTACGGGTAATTTTATTTATACGTTAAAAATAATTTTCTGCTTATACTTATCAAGATTGAAATTCATTTTCTATTTTCTTTATTTTATTATAATTGATGAATGAATGTAATCATGATCATCATCATATCAGCTGAAAGACATCCACAGCTGGACATAAGCCTCACCCAACCGTCGCCACAACGACCGGTCCTGTGCGTCATGCGTGTAATCATGATAATAAATAATAATAGGTATTTTAATCGGATTTTAGCGACATCTATGACGCCACATAAGAACTACGAAGAAAGTACGAAATCCTGCATCGCGCAATCTCAAATCAATCAAAAAGTTCTCCGCGCGATTTCAACCAGGGATGTTACGGAGCTTCGACTCCGGTTCCGTTAAGTCGGAACTTCCGATTATTATTACACCTTCGGTTCCGACTTCGGCTCCGACACTTTTAAATCGGAGGTTTTAATCGGAGGTCGAAGTATAACATAGCGGCGACGGCGGTCTGTGTCGACTGTTATGAACAGGTTCATAGATTTAATATAATGTGTGTTCTTGTTTATTTGGAAATAATATGCTAATTTTTTTTCATTGTTTGTGTTTTATTTCATAATTTAAAAAAAAAATGATTAAAGAATGTTTGATTTGTCCGTAAATAAAAATTCTTTCTCATGCCACCACTTCTGACCCTGCCTCCGACTCCGATTCCGATTCCGATTCCGATAAATCAAATTTAAAAACTCCGATTCCGACTTCGGTTCCGATAAAACTACCTCCGTTACATCCCTGATTTCAACATATACAACAGCCCGACATCAACTATCGGGTAGTAGCCCACCACACTATAACACCTGTCTGGTCGGAGGATCCTCCCTTTTCAAAGGAGATATGTGGGACTTTACACTCTGTTGCGCCTACCTCCAAAAGATTATTGCATTTTCCGCATGACGCAGATTCTCACCAGACATGGTAAGTTCGGGAAGTACCTGCACCGGATTCGTGCGGAAGTGACGCCCGGGTGTCGCCACTGCGCGGAACGCCCGGAGAACACGGTGCAGCACACACCGTGGAGGTGTACCCCGCTTGGGCAGAGCAATCGCTGTGCCCTCGTGAAGGCGATCGGCGGCTGCGACCTCTCGCGCCGGTCCTTGGTAAAGGCCATGGTTCGGAGCAAGGAGTGGCAGGCGGTCGGCTCCTTTCTGCGAAGCAGTAATGCTAGCAAAGGAGGAGGCCGACCGTATCAGGCAACAGCGCTCACAGCGCCCCAGCCGCCGCCGGGATTCCGATCCCAATATATGGCCACCGTAAGCGCGGGCTTGCGGACGGCTAGCAATAGGTAGGTCGCTGTCCGACCGTCCGGTAACTGTCCGGACCGAGCCCAAGTCGTTGATGGCGCGCACTGTTCCCGCGTGCCTTTAGAAGTTGTCAGCAACAGCAGGGGCCCAGCTGGCACTCTTACTGACTAAAAACACACCCCGTTCCTTCTAGCCTTTCATACCGGGGCCGAGCTTCTCTTTCGGAGCTAACCCTGGCCCCAGTAGGCCTCGACCCAGATGCTGGGCCCCTGCTGTTATTGACAACTTCTTGAGGCGCGCGGGAATAGTGCGCGCCGTCGACGACTTGGGCTCAGTCCGGACAATTACCGGACGGTCGGACAGCGAGCTACCCATGGCTCGCCTTCCGCAAGCCCGCGTCTACGTTGGCCGGAAATCGGGATCGGAATCCCGGCAGCGGCGGCTAGAGCGCCGTTGCCAAATGCGGTCGGCCTCCTCCTTTGCTAGCATTGCTACTTCGCAGAAGGAGGCGACCACCTGCTACTCCTCATCGCTCCGGACCATGGCCTGAACCAAGGCCTGGCGTGAGTGGTCTCCGCCGCCGATTACCCCTACGATGGCACAGCGATGCTCCGCCCAAGCAGGGCCAACCTCGACTGTGTGCTCTACCATATCCTCCGGGCGTTCCGCACAGTGGCGACACCCGGGCGTCTCTTCCGCACGAATCCTGTGCAGGAACCTCCCGAACGTGCCATGTCCGGTGAAGACCTGCGTCGTACGGAAGGTAAGGACGCCGTGAGTTCTTTCCAGCCGCGCCTTAAAGAGGGGACTTACCGCCATGATCACTTATTAGGCTGGGATCGGCATCAATTTACTTTGAGCAATACCCCTTGGTCATCAACCAACTCGCTATCTGTAGCAACTATTTTTGTAGAAGTTGGCATGTCAACTAAAATCGTGTTGTTTGTGTCAATTAACCACTAGTGTGTTCAGTAAAAGCTATTTCAAACCAAGGTCACCAGCCAATTTGCGGAAGTAATAGGAATAGGCATCGCATTACAAATAACAAGGCTACATTTTGTTTCTTAATTTTTATTGGTAAATTCACATTCAAATAATAGATCACGTCGAAGACAGATATTACATATGGGATTTCTACTGACAAAATTTAGTAATTATTTGCTATGATACTGTATCGGTACTTCTCAATTTCTAAATCTACTGCTCCATTAGCTACATCGATTTTTAGAGTGCGTAAATGCTTCAAAATTCCAGTGTCATGAGTGAGTCAGCTATGAGACTGTCGGAAAATAGAAAATCGAAAATACACAATTACATTGTTCACTTACGAATTCACGATACAGATCGGACATCAAAAATATTTCTATATTAATAAACTACATTCACATAATCGTTACTAAAAAAGACAAAACGCGTGCGAGTCACGGCTTGCGTGACGCAAACGATACATGTGATTAAAATTTAATCTAATCGATTACTTCCATTAATGATCGCGAACTACCATTCTCGCTGAATATATTCACAGACATTGTTAAGCATGCCCGTGGTGATAGTATGAAGTTAAGAAACAAGGCCCGTCCGCGCGCGCGGGCAGCGCACCTGAGATTCAGCGCCCGCGGCCGAACGCGCCCAAACACATCTCTCTGTCGCACCGCTCTCTTCTATTGTACAAACATTACCGTATTAAATAGTCACATGTCAATTTCAGTCCAACTATCAGTTTACGAATTAAAATAAAATATATTAATCTAGAACGTTTCACATCGCTTAAGTTACGAATGAGGGGGTCGAGTACGGGGTCGCGTGCGGTGCGAGCTGCGGAGCGGAGCGGAGCCTACGAGTCCCACCAGTCGGGGCCGCCGCCGCTGCCGCCGCCACCGCCGCCGCCGTACGAGCCGCCGTAGTTGCCGCCGTACGACCCGCCGCCGTACCCGAAGCCTGCAACGTTACCACAAACACTTCACTTAGTCAAACAGATAAGTGACAACACACGCACCAGCTATTCTCCGACATCATTACTTACTCGTATATTTTCGGCGGGTGTTTGAAATCACATAAACCAACCACAAAGTAATACTAACCAGAGCCAATAGTAGAGGGCCCTGCAGACCTCGGAGTCTGACGCGACTGCGTACGGAAGTCCCTCGCGCCGAAGCCGCTGCCGCTGCTGGCGAACCTGCCGCCGCCGCCCGAGCGACTGCCGCCCGTGCGCCGCCCGCCGCCGCCCAGCCGCCCGTCGGCTGCCGTGCTCGTCAGCCAACTGGAAAATATAATGATGGTTAACTTAGTACAACACCAAACATGACATAAAGGAATTACAATGTTCTTCACTTAGAGACAGATACCCACTCTGTCTCTGAGTGAAGAACATTGTAATTCCGTAAACCACCAATTTGAATTGCTCTCTTCCTCTTAAGATGTGTACTAAGCGTCAGAGATTGTGTCAAACAACTCTCCTTCGCTAATTAGTGCTGGCAACTCTCATCACTCTTTACTGGCCAGTGTTAAGAGTTCATACATATGAGCGGCATATTGCTAACGGCAGAAGTAACTCCAGCCGTCATCAAGGGGGCGGCAGCAGCCGTCGACCTACTGTATTACGCACGACAGCTGCCGATGATCTTCGGACGGAATGTCGACGTTCAACAGCTGCCGACGGCTTTAATCATCTCTGCTGTTGATAACATGCCACTTGAGTGTTTGAGCTCTTACTTCCTTAATAAATTTTCAAAGATTTGAAGTTGCAGGGAAAAAGGCTAGCAGATAAAATGATTTTTTTTAAATCTATAGTTCTTTCAAAAAGTGTAGAAATGAATACATATCTTACTTGGGCACATCCTGTTTGGCCTCAACGAGGAGCTCGACGAGGTCCCGCGCGAGGCCGCGATTAGTGTCGTTGAAGAAGGACGTGGCCACGCCCAAGTTGCCCATGCGGCCCGTACGACCGATGCGGTGCACGTACTCTTCAACGTCCGACGGCAAATCAAAGTTTATCACGTGACGCACGTGAGGTATGTCCAAGCCTGGAAATGTAACATGAATTATTATACACAGGAACAGACAATCAAGACAAATAATAAGTATAATCTATCGACCTTGTACACATTATTTTTTAATTAAATATCAAGGAGTAGTGTAGTGTCCTAGGCAGTCAGAACTACTTATCTTTTGGAAGGAATGGTTTATCATGTCACCATGGGCAAGAATTTGATTTTTCTTCTTTTTTTCTTCAGGGATGTAGCATGTATTACCATCACATACTGTTTTAAAAATTTCCCATCAAAGAAACCAACAGTTTCTTGGAAACCATTGTATGAGGCAAACTTAACAGCATTATAATAAGCTGCAAGCACAATAATGTAACGTAGTATCGTGACATGTGCACATAATTAGCAGACACGTGCATGTATGTATAAATGATAAGGCTGAATGTGGCATTTGTGTTGTAATGGAACAATGCGGTGGGGAATCAATATTGCAAAATTGTATAATCAAATTTTGATTGTAAATAACAACAATCAAAACATTTGAGAGACTTCTTCTCAACTGACTGATTTGACTTTATTCTTCAACTTGCTAATTTGTTTTTGTTCATTGTCAGTTGAAGAATAAACGTCTCGAGATTGTGAAGCGATAATATCGAAAGATAAAAGCAATGTTACGAAATGCAGGCTTTCAGTTTTTATGGTACCATCCACGAAGCGTGCTAACTTAATTAAGCCTATGTTGGCCTTTCGTCTGTCTAGAAGCCAACATAGGCTTACAACAACGTAGGAGAGACGTCTGTCAGTAGAATGTATCTCATAAACCATAGACATCGTTGGAATTTTCACAGAATGTGTTTCTATTGCCGCTAGAACAATAAATAGGTAACCAAAATGAATGAAGTTAAAAAATTAAAGGACAAAACAACGTTTTTTATATGCGAACGCATACAAGAAACGTTATTTTGTCGGCGTTTTTTGCTCGTTTTTAATATTGTAGTATGGAAACATTTGTGTGTGTGAATCCAATTTGCTTGTACGACACTTACAGTTCGTCTAAAGATAGTTAAGCTCACCTCTAGCTGCTACGGCCGTAGCGACGAGGATCGGAGTCTGTCCGGTGCGGAAGCGGCGCAGCGCTTCCTCGCGCTCGCGCTGAGTGCGGTCGCCGTGGATAGACGTCACTGGGTAGCCGAGATTGTCCAAGTATTCCTCAAGTTGGTCGGCACCTAGAATAACATACCAGATATTATTGCTAATTTAAACACTGAGATATTAAAAAAAAAAACTTTTTAAAATAAAACACCTTTTTTCAATCGTGTTATTTAAAAAACAACTATCAATTTTACTTAAGCGTAAAGTTGATTTCAGAATCGTAAAACTACTGTTGTAATAGAAACTAACCTTTATTATGTAGGCACCATGGTTAATTTTACGAAATCACACAAATTGAAAACTAAATTGTGAACGCAGTTGAGAAGGCATGTTATGCAAGACTGTAGTCACGCTTTCCGCAACAAAAATAACGTGACAATCAAACACAAAGTGCTACGATTGCGTTTTGTACTCGACAAGAGTTGTGCTCAAGAGAGCTACGTTGAAATCGGAAAGTTTTCAAAATGTATGTGATGAATGTTGAGCAATTATGCATGGCAAATATTTACCCTTCTTGGTTTCGACGAATACAAGAATAAGTTGATCCTCTTCTGGGTTTGCGCGCTGCAGCAAGTTGGAAGCATTCAGCAAATCCAACAGGAAAGAACGCTTGTCCATTTCCTCCACCCATACCACCTAGATGTTTACATTTATATTAAGAAAACAGTTAAAAATAAGATATAAATATTTAAGTGCTGATAATATTATTTTCTCGTTTACCTTCTGGGTGATATTTTCGGATGTGGAACCGACGCGTCCAACGGCAAGGAAAACGTAATTAAACAAGAAATCCTGCGCCAACACCTGGATCTGTTTGGGGAAAGTCGCAGAAAACATGAGCGTCTGGCGCTCGCCAGTCTTTGGCATCGTGTGGCTCTCGACGATCTTGCGTATCTGGGGCTCGAAGCCCATGTCCAGCATGCGGTCGGCCTCGTCCAGCACCAGGTGGCGGCAGTGGTCCAGCGCCACGCGGCCGCGCGCCAGCATGTCCACCAGTCGCCCCGGCGTCGCCACCAGCAGGTGGCAGCCGCGCTCCAGCTCGCGGAACTGTTCGTGTATCGGGGAACCGCCATACCTGAACAAACAATCTATACATTATACCCACGGTTCGACTTCCAAGTACGATCAAATATGAGCTTGTTAAAAAGTGACACTTACACTACACAAGGTCGCACACGAGAGCGGTAGGCGAATTTTCTAGCCTCATCAAAAATCTGTGTAGCAAGCTCACGCGTCGGGGCCAACACTAAACCGAGCGGATACTGCTTACGCCGGTTATAGGGGCTGCAAACAAAGAACATGTTTCCATAAATCAATAATGTGGCAAGGAGAAGTACATATTGGCAACTGATACTCACCCCATGTGCTTGACGGGTCCAGCTTCATACATCTGATTGAGGATGGGCACAAGGAATGCGGCCGTCTTGCCTGAGCCGGTCTGTGCGCACGCCATGACGTCTCTTCTGCCCAACACAATCGGAATTGCATACTTCTGGACCGGCGTCGGCTTGTCGTAACGAGCCGAAGCGATATTTTGGCGCATTATTTCCGTCAGGTTAACATCCTCAAACTGTGAACAATATCACAAGATTAATATGACAAAGACAAATACTATTCGATAAATTAGCACATATTATAATTAATGTCACTTACGCTGGTGATGAAATCTGGGACACGATCGCCGCTGGCCTCAACGGGTATATCCTCGTATTTGGAAAAGTTGATGCCTGTGTTGCCAGTGCCAAACAGCTCCAACTCCGTCCGCTCGTCGCGAGGTAACGGGATCGTCCAATCATTCTATAACAAATCTTTATTTACTTTGCACTGTATAGGTAGAAAACATTTACATCAGATATTGACCAGCAATATGACTGCTATTGAAGCAGTTTTTTCAATGGAATATCAAGCGTTGTAAAGGTGTCGTTTAGGTAATAAAAATGCGACTGACTGAGTTGCTTTCGTGGCCACCCTCATCCCTACGGTTGCTAGTGCGGCGCACATCGTCGGAGGGCCAGCGGGAACTGTTGCGCTCTTCGCGCGGCTCCGGCTCCTTCCAGCGGTCGTTGCGCGGCGGCGGCGGCTCGTCGCGGTTGAAGTCCTCGTCGCGGCGCACGTCGCGCGACTCGCGGCTGGACGATGCCGCCGACGAACGCCCGCCGCCCGACGCGCCCCAGCGATCGGACGACTCCGACCAACGTTGTGGTTCTGAGTCACCATTCTGATATCCCGAATCACGACCTAAACCAGACACAAGTGTTTATTGCAACATCCAAAAAGGCTGCACTTATATAATTCATCAACTCCACAGTAGCCTCCTCGTAGTACCAAAGAAAGTTCAGCTAAGTGCCATTTGTCTTAAAGCAAACTTATCTTAGACACTGCCCGCTCCGCCGTATAGTACAAAAACTAGCGAAGTGCAAATGATTGGATGGGTTCATCGTCATTATCTAAACGTGTTTTAAGTCGTTATTCAGAACAAAACTGGGATACAAGCATGCACTGAGTTCAACTGTCGAAGTCGCGGTTGACGACTGAGGAAGCCGGATTTTCTGCGCTTCCCCTTGTACCCAAAATATCTCCATTATAAAAAAAAAAGATAAAAAAATATATGATCTGCAGCACTTCTAATAAACGTGAACATAATGCTTGGTACTATTAAACGAATAGCAATCAATACATTGATAACAAGAGACTGAGATAAGATCGTAGATAATGTAAGTCTGGAGAGTTACATGACGGCTATGCATACGAGATACATAAGAAGTGTGGACATACCGCGGTCTCTGCGCGGGTATCGCGAGTCGTTGCCGCGATCGTTGTCACGTTCGCGGTCACGGTCGCGGTCGTCGCGCCGACCACCACGGTCGTAGCTGCTAGAGTTGCCTCCGAATGATGAACGGTTGTCCCGTTGTTCGTTTGAACGGGCGTCTAAGCTTGGGCGCTTAGACTCTTCCCCTGTACAAATGAATCTTTAAGTAATCCGCTGAACCAATGCCAAGAGTCGTGTGGCCATAACTCGACCTTCCATGTCATTTACTCTATAACAGTTCCTTTAAAATGGAAAGCCTGGAGAGGATAACCATGCGATGTTACTTCCTTTTAGATCAAATTAAATGCAAGATAACAAAAAACGTTAGAATTGAGAATTGCTATCAGCACTTTCAAAAATACAGAGGCATATCAGTTAAGTTATCATTGAATCATAAGCTCGAGAGACCGTAGTACTTTTTTAGTAAAATTTGTTGTTAAATGTTATGAAATGTGAGACAAATACAAAATGTACGCAGTTAAACAATGACGTCAAAAGGAGGCATTCAAATGAATGTTGATATGATATTTACTCGACTCAAGGTAGGTGCTGTATAAATCCTAAGGTGATAACAATCAATCCTGAATCACCTGATGAAGTAGTTGAATACATCTCTATTCTGTACCGCCATCTAGGTATATAGAGCCATTTTAGTACCTGTACTATCACTACCCACAATAAACACGGTCACAATATTCATGATAAGACTAATACGAAAGAATTGATAAAAATCAATGCCTTTTTTTATCAAAGTGTTCTACTTTCCAGAAATAATATCCGCCAGAATTCAGAACAAAACTAACATCACATCGTACAGTGTTCCTGTTTTACAAATCGGAGAATAGGGACATGATATCACGTTACGCTGACCTCTACTCAACTCGGGACAAAGCTGAATAATGATGCAGGAACTATAACGATATTATATTTGTAGTTGTGCTTCATAACACTTCCATGTTTGGATTCATATTTTTGAACGAGACATTCGCGTCGATTCGATTCACACGGGCAAATTGGCTATGCGTCATTGTTAATTGGTTAAGTCATGCAGGTAATATTGCGATCTTTTCCATATTTTAGTACGTATTTCTTGAGCCTAAGTTGCTGAAGGCATCAGGTCATGTTCTCATCAGCAAAACTGGAACCGTATCGTACGTTTATTCTTGTATAAGGTTAACGCACAGTCATCCGAGTCCAAAGAATAAAAAAAAAGAATTTTAAAATTCTTTATTCTGGAGTCCTTCCAGATTCGGACAATTTAACGAGGTTTCGTAGTATTTCTTAAAAAGAATTCTAAAACTCTTTTATTTCTTTACGTTGGACGCGTTCGGCATGGAATTGATCCATTGGGCTATATGGCGTTCACCTTTAACGTCCAATTAATACTCCACGGCACTTACATTTGTAAAGACTGGCTATATTACTAATTAGAAAAGAGTACACAATTGATGCAGTGATGTTCGGTTCCTAGCTTATAATTAGTCCACCCACTTTCGTCCTGTGGGTGTTGCTAAAGAACCTTAGGCTTGTTGTCGCTAGGCAACAATGGACGCGCAACACGTGGTGCGTGAACTGTTTAGCAACGTTGCTCGGCAACTAGAAACGCTCACAGATGTTGCGAAAACAGAGTACCTTTTTACCGAATGTTGCTATTATAAGTTTTATGATTGAAATCTTAGTTGAGTTCCACGTTGCAGAATATGACGCGCATCATTGATGATACTCAAAGGTGGGGCTACACTAGAGGAGCCAAGCACAAACGGAGCTAAAATTCGTGTATCAATTATGTCCATTTGATGACTAGTATCATGATCCAAAAATATTTAACAGAACTCGGCATCAGACAGAGCCTATCATCCAGTGCAGTCGCACATTTTGACCTTCTTCGGCCATGTATCGCGTCGTAGTAATGACTCCATAGAGCGTCTTGTAGTGCAGGGCAAAGTTGAGGGCCACGCCCAGGACCAAGCCATGTGGTAGATCACCAATGAGATGGACAGACCAGATCAAGGCCGCAACTAAGTGCTCGGTTTATGAATGGATCCGGAAAGCTGCAGTCTGCGATGAATGGAGCCGCATTACAAAGATGATCACTCATTGTGAGTCACAGTGATGATCATGACCACTCCGGCAGCAAGAGTGTACCGACTCAGAAGAAGAATCATGGTCCACTCCTAAAACTTTCATGAAAATTCTCCACTTACGACTACAAACAGTTTGATAGTGGATGGATTATGAATGTTGTATTTTATTGTATTTCAGGCTGGTGTCCCCAAGTCTAAAATGCGTATTTTGGGTATGGATGGGACAAAATGTGATTAGGGATGTTATCAATGACTAAAATGATGTTATGCGGGATGCAAAGTGCAGCTGCTACCAAACTTTTGAAGAATCTATAGGTACTCCATTCAAACTAAGATTAGTAATTTAAACAAACCATTTTTACTATCCATTCAACTGATTTTGACTTTAATTATGTTGATATCATGAAGTGCAGCTGCAGTAAATAGATGGTATTATAACCACTTTTTTTGCTTTAAATGCTATCCTTATGCTTGTGCAGGTTGAATGTAGTCAAAACTTTTGTTTATGTCTAATCATAGTTCGAATCGAGGTTAAGTATCCATTCTAAATTAAAGACACAAAAAAAAATAGAGATGAGAAACTTTCTTTTGATTGTATGTGAATAATGCAGGAAGCAGATTGATTGTTTGTGACCCAATTGTTGTTATTATAGTTTCTCCGTACTTATGATTGTTCACCAGTCAATTAGAGAAAGTCAAGTGATTCAACTCCTTCATTCTTCAACCTCAAAATCTTGAGCACACACTTGATACCAATTTGTTTGTTGTATTGTTATATTATTATCTATGATATCAAAA
Source organism: Mythimna lalbum (assembly GCA_949319445.1). Taxonomy (NCBI): domain Eukaryota; kingdom Metazoa; phylum Arthropoda; class Insecta; order Lepidoptera; family Noctuidae; genus Mythimna; species Mythimna lalbum. The sequence goes on along the minus strand of OX439346.1, from coordinate 12,205,945 downwards.
GGGTATTGTGATTGTCTACAATGGTATGTACTTGTAACAATATTGAAGTAATTTCAAAATATTCCATCATAAGTAATCTGAAAATTAAATTATGGTATTCCCACACTTATTTTTTGCTAGTTAAAAGTATTGCTACTGATAAATTGCCTTTTCTTGCTTTGTTCTCTTTTATATCACAGGCCATTAACCCAAAGATTTGTATGCTAAATTGCAAATGCTGTATTCAGAATGTGATGTCAGCAAAGGTATGTATAGTAATAAGCAATTAAATAGCCTCCTACCCTACTGCATTTACTATTTTGCATAAGCAAGCATAATGTGGGAATTTATACTGACTATTAGTGTCTTAGTAAAGAATATTCAACTAGTTATAAAAATAACAAAGATCAGCAAACCCTAGTAAGCAGCTAATCAATTCAAAAGATATAAATAATATGAGTAAATTACCATATGATTAGCACTCTTAATAGGGCAAGTTGAAGATATAAGCCAAGGACATAATGAAGGTTATAAAATTAAATAAATGTAGTGATATTCAAGTTACCTTGTGAAGGACTGGCCTGCAACTGCCTGCGCAGATGCGGGGGGATGTAGCGGCCAGCACTCTTATTAGCCTGAGGCTGCAAGTCCAGACCAGCAAGCTAGAAGATCAATAAAAACAATAATTGTCTATGCATCTTTTACTGTCAACAAAGGACTTGATGTTTTGTTATGGTAAATGACATTTAGTATTACTGTTGAATTTGTTGACCCCACCCTACTTTTGGTCCTTTGTTTCAACCCCTTTGTTTACTGCAGTTTAATTCATTAAACCCAAGCAAGTGCCGGTGTTCATGCACCCATTGTCTTTCTATTATGTCTCTAATTACCATGACTGAAAAGTTAAGAATATATCAGTTACAACAACACAAGAGTATTTAAAGTTCAAGGTTTACAGAGTTCCTTATTTGAAACTCTCACATTGCAAATAATAATTTGGCAATGCTTTGTCTGCATAAGAAAAACATAATACTGTTTGAACTCTGTGAATTTCCCGTTGTGAAATTTATTAAGTATTTTCATTCCAATTTTACTAGTGAATTTCCACCAAGTTATTTAAAAATACATATTTGTAATTTGATACAGTAGGTATTTCAGTGTTATTACTATATACATATCTGTTATATAAAACCTTTATGATTATAACTATGCCTGTAAGTAATTTTATTGTGAAAGAAACTAGTCATCAAATAACCTTGTTACAACGAGTGTTGCACCTGACTGATAGCCTCAAAACTTTCCATGCAGTAAAAATAAAAAACTGAAAATTTCAAGATAACTTATTGGTTAGCTAACCAACATCAGCACAGTTGCTACATATCGCCATCCAACTATAGCAAATTAGACATGCTAACTTGACTCTACAAGCATGACAAAATACAGCATGATAAACCCTCAATGAACAAAACATACATTAAAACTCTACACAGATTAGCAAATTACACCTATCACTTTAAATATCACTCTATGTGCGTATTCCGGTGTAAAATAGGTTCAAATTAATTGCGAAACCTTTTATTTCCTCCCGCCATGACACGCAAATATAGCATGACAATGACCTCACTCGTAAGTGCCTTTGGAAAACTATAGTGCATGCCGACGATGTTTAACATGAAATTTCTACTGAATCAATGAAATAGATACCATAGAAGTGGAAGAACTAAGTCGCCATGTTGGTTAGTCTGAGACACGTAAAGCATTGCGATTTTAAAGATGATGGTTTTAACAAAAAACGAGATCTTTCCATGAATTAGACGCGATTTAAATTAAAGGGGTAAATCTTTGAATAGTGCCATTTCCAGGTATATTTTCATAAAATTTTGTAAAAATCAATACTAAGTGCATGTAGCTACATGAGGTACAGACCTGCTGCTCTAGACCTGTTCCATTTTGGTTGGTAACATTACTCATATTACTACCAAGCGGTACGTTTTTTTGGGAACTTTGCTCCAAAAATATTATACAAACACAGTCTACAATGAATTTTGCACAAACACAAATTCACAAAATCACATGAAAAGGCTTCAATTTTTCTCTCCGAAATCACTTTTCATTCGCAGTTTTTGTTCTTCACTGATTATTTAGCATCTCGCTTTAATTCTCATTCGTTCACTCCCACACATTCTATAAATATTACCATGTATATTTTTAAAATACCTTACGTTTTAAAGGTCGTGATTTTCAATCGGTCACCATAGTATTTTAGTAATTTCTTATGACAAACTAAGCAATTTTTTTTCTTTAAATACCTAAATAAATTAGTAGTAATTAAATAAATCTTATATTTGGAAAGAATAACTGACTCAGAAAATCCTATGAAAGTGGGAAAAAACATAAACTGGTAACATTTTCATCCCTAATTTTAGATGAAAACTGTTTTATCATCGGAGCACTTCCGCTTTGGTTTTCTATTCTCCTTGATAGATGTCACTTTTCCCGTTCAAGCACAGATATGCAAAAATATTTTAAGGTAGGTCTACATCAGTTTCATTCAGTTACTCGTCAAACTATTCGGTCTTTTTCCGATGACATTGTGGTGGGGTCAGCGTGGCGTTTTTGGTATTTGTAAGAATTGCACGAAAATCGAATACCCATATGACCCAGCGTCGTATACTTTACTATAAAATAGTTTTTATAGTTTCCAAAAGAAAACAAGAACAATTCTAAGGCATTTGGTAAAAGTAACGAAATATCAGTTAATCTCCCTAATATTAAGTAATTCCATTGCTAAGAATAGCAACACTGTTTTTCCATGTTGCCAACATTATAGCGAAAGGAATTCTTGAGTAAAACAAAATCGATTTTCTAGCACGACGTTGACTAGAGGATGTGCCAATGCCGGCAATATTGCGGGGAAGTGGGAATATTGGTGGCAATATAGGTGACAATATTGACCGAAGTGGAAATTTTGGCACCAATAATTTCCACTTCGGGCAATATTGCCGACAATGGCACATCTCAAGTTGTGACGTCTTAGACATAGCGCGCACTGGTGACTTTTCTCACGGTAACAATAATTATTCTACCTCATTTTGTAACTGTCACGTCTTCAAATGCCCGCTCTACAAGCACGGTGACCTTTTCGTCAAAAGTCACAGTGTTAAAGTCACCAGTGCGCGCTACAAAAAAAAAAACATTTACTCCAGGTACCATTATTAAGACCCAAAATATTATATGCTATGGGTTAGCTGTCAAATCAAATAAATTGGGTAAGGACAAATAATCGAAAATTCGAGTTTAACACTCAACTTTAAATCTACTTCGTCGACTTTCGCAGGGCCTAGCAAATTCTATGGGATGTACTTATTCAAATGAGAGTCTCGCTCCAGCTAATCAGTCTCATTATCTCATACGCTGACTTTATGAGGACGGAACTGCAACTGTTCGTATAAACGACGATGACTAAAAAAAAAATTCACCCACGCTGGCGTTCGACAGGGCTGCATATTGTCTCCACTCCTGTTTAACCTTTATATATATCATGAAAATCGTTTTGGAATCATAGGACAAAGGGATCTCAGTGGGCGGTAGGAAGGTGTCTAAGGTATGCCGACAACACTACTCTTTGAACTCAATCGAAGGAAGATATGGAACACCTGCTGACACTTCTAGAGACAACAAGCCTCTTCTTCGGTCTTACACTCCAGAGACAAGACCAAGATGATAATAGTGGATCGAGCTGTACTGAATGAGACGTGCTAAATGTGACATCACTAGGATTAGCAACTGTGAATTTGATACCTTAGTTCCACCGTCACGAACAATGGAGAATGTTAAGATGAGATTTGAAGATGTGCTATCACACGATCTGCTGTTGACAGGCTGAAAAGGATCTTGTGCAACCGCTTAGTCTTCCCAATATTTCTTAATGGTGCAGAAACGTGGACGGTTCGCCTCAAAGACCGACGCAAAAACTAAACCGAAACTAGAGTATTTTTTTACAACAAAAAAACTATAGTTTTTTGTTGAAACTCGACCGAAACCGAACATTCGGTCGGACACTAAATATTTCATAAAGTTAATGAAATTCAAATTTCCGAAAGTTTTTTAATAATTTTGTAATAATGTTCGTAGGTTCATTGGCAAAGGTGGGAACCATTCCACGTAGACTGCTGTTTCAGTCATTGCCAGTGTTTGAAGGTTTCTTTGTAAATCAAACTAGGTGTCATGTATTCAGAAGAAAATCACCAGCGACGAAAATAGCTATGTGTAGCCGTAGCCTTATAATTTTATGGTTTCTACTGGAAAAATTGTCTTTGATTTTGATTGATGACATGACACTGATGACACTGACAATTCAGATTCTGACAATTGGTTAAATAAACTCTACAATTTTATCATAATTTTTTTTTCATTAAATTTATTTTTGGTTGTAGTGCGTAAAATTCTTTGTTTTAATTGATTGACTAATAACTGTTGTTTATTGCTAATTGCTTACGTAAGTTTGTTCTGCTAAAACTCCAAATTTTAAGTTTATGTACACAAACAAACTGGATTACATTTTGACTGCCAATACAAGTCATTAATATCAACAGTTCCTAGCTAAAGGTACTAACGAATTAAATATTAGTGTAGAAAAAAATACTTCCTAATAGGTTAGGTACCCGCAATGCGTTCCAAATAAGAATATTAGAATATTTATTTATTATTATTAGGATCGTCAACATTACTGGCACTGGGATTTTACAGGATCATTTTATATAACTACTAGCTGACCCGGCGAACTTTGTACCGCCTAATAGTTATGTTGTGATACCTTTTAGCTAAGCTGTCTACTCTACTCTACCCTACACTACCCTACACTACCCTACTCTACCTTGAAATATTGCAAACCATAAAGGTAAGTAATGACAGAACTTATACAAATAAAACAAAAATTATGATTTTATAACGACCCTGCTTAGGGCAGGGGAGGGCGTGTCAAAGAAACTATAAAAAAAACCCTACTCTACCCTGTGGTGTAGGGTAGAGTAGGGTTTTTTTATACCTACCGTCCGCAATCCCCGCGCCTAGGTTAGCCACCGATAACTTGGGCTGGTACAGACAAAAACCATCAAACGGCGTGCTACACATAATATTGCTGTGGCCGGAAATTGAGATTGGGATCCAGGCAGCTGGGCCGTGAAGGCTACTAGCTGCGGACCATGACCTGTACCAAGGACCGGCACGAGAGATTGTTGCTGCCGATCACCCCCACAAGGACACGGTGGTGCTTTGCCCACATGGGGTACACCTCTATCGTATGCCACTGTGTCCTGTACTTTTATGACGACTTATAAAAAAAAAAAATGTACTTGATTGAATATATTCTTCAAAATTAGATTTCAGAAATTAGATTTTAGTTTATGTTAGAAACTATTTTAAGAAATGTGTTATTATTATCCATAATTTCTTTTATGTAAAATTAATAATATTGATGGATGAATTAATTTTTAATCAACTAATGATTAACGTCACTAATCATGATTAAGATTACTTTTTAAATCATGATTAAGATTACTTTTTAAATCATGAGTAATTTAATCTGTTTAAAATAAATCAAATTAATTAATTGATTAAAAAAAACATAAATTTTTGCCAACACTGCCTATACAGAAATAAACAGGGTAGAACAATTCGTCTTTTTCCATTTGCCACTACTCAGACACTTGACACAGTATCACAGAGATGAGCAAAATTTAAGAACTGGATTCTGGTTAAACTTTTTTCATTCACGATTCGTAAATAAAATGTTTTTTTTTCCCTAACCAATTTCTTCGATTTGACAGTATATGGTGACGTCACAACATGGCAATCGATCCTATTCTTATTTGGAACGCTTTGTACTTTAGTTATACCTTTAAGACGGATCTAAAAAATACTAGCTTATATAATAAGCTAGTATTTTTTTACATGCTGCCTAACATGAAAGTAAAAAGGAATGTCTCAGTATTTCAGAATGGAAGCGGCGTCTCACATGCCTCCTCAGCCTAGAGAGCGTCAGCCTCCGCCGGAGCCCCGCGCTCGTCAGCCACCACCGCCGCCACGCCGCGCCACCGCGCAGCCCCCACCACAACCTCGGGAGCGCCGCCCCCCTCCAGCACCCCGGGAACGACAACCCCCACCAGCACCCAAACATTTGTGATCAAGATATAACTCATTTTAAAATATCTAGGGCCCATATCATTGGTTTGGGAAGTGGTAAAGAATAGACAAAGGTTACATTATTCTTCCACACTTCCCATCCAATCACTCTCTTCTTTTGTCATCATAGCTCAGGTTGTAAATTGGTGGATTTTACTTTTGAATGTTATTGAATGTGTCGTGGCCAGATCTTAGGAATTGATCACTTCATGATAATTATGACCAAATAAAACAGACCAAATTAAGTGATCAATGCTAAATGTCCCCGCACACGGGCCTCAAAAAAACGCCGCTTCAAGCTTCTTTTTGAGGTGGCCTTTTTTGTGGCTCGTGTGCGACGGTGTCGCCACAAAAAACGCTTGAAGTCGCTTCTAGTTTCTCCAGTCACAAGCTCTCGCGCGCTTCAGCTGTTTTTTGCGGAGGCTTCTAGCTTTTTTTTGTGGCCGTTTCTAGCGTTTTTTTGAAGCCCGTGTGCGGGGACAATAAGATCTGGCCACGACAGAAACAACACATATGCCAGCCAGTATTTATATTATCTCTGTTTCGACAATGTCATAAGTCGGGTCTTATCATGTTGTCGAAGCAAAGAGGTGAAATACTTATCGCAGCTCCATAGTATGTTAGCATAGTCGGCCTTATAATGTGCCCACTGTTGGGACTCAGGCCTCCTTTCTAGGAGACGGAATAGTATAGTGTGTTTATTGTTACATTAATCAGTTTATTTGTTTTAATGTTAAGTTACTTAAAATTATTTGAGCCTAGTTGTTTACTAAGCAACAATATTACCAACTGTTGTGCCTGAACCTGCTCATATAGGTACTTCATTTGTTTAGGTAATTAATTAAATGTAAACAATCTTAACATGTCTTTTATCTAATAAATAGTCTAAAAATTTTATCTAAAAATGTTTACAATTAGGTATTTACCTAAACCAATATTAGGTAGGTAATTAACTAAATTTAAATAATCTTTTTATGTCTTTTATACGATTTATTTTTAAATAAAAAGACATAATTATCAAGATTGTTTACGTTTAGTTAAGTACCTAAACAGATGGAGTATAGGTACAGTTAGTACTTTTAATTGTCTGACCTGTCTGCCCCCTTAAGTTTTTCTGAAAGGGTATGATAATACAGGGCATTAACTGTACATACTAAGTAACTGTATATAACATAAATGTGAAGTTTGATTTATAAAAGTTTATTTAACTAATATCATCCAATGACATTCCCTGCTGTTAGGCGAAGCAGGAGATAGTGTCAAATTTATTGATAAAGTGTACCCGCACACGGGCCACAAAAAAGCTGATTCTAGCTAAAGCACTTCTTTTTGTGGCGGCCTTTTTTTGTGGCCCGTGAGCGGCGATGCCGCCACAAAAAAACGTTAGAAGTCACTTCTAGCTTCTCTGGCCACAAGCTGTCGCGCGCTTCAGCTTTTTTTGTGGCAGCCTCTAGCTTTTTTTGTGGCCGCTTCTAGATTTTTAGTGGCCGCTTTTATTTTTTGTGGCCGCTTCTTTTTTTTTTTGTGGCCCGTGTGTGGGGATACTAAAAACCTACCCCTGTTTCTTCGTTGCCTTTTGTACTGGGGCCGAATCTTCCTTTAAGAAGCAGATCCTAGGCCCCAGTAGGCTCCGACCCTGCTGAGCCCCCACGGTTTGCTGACAACTCCTTAAGGCGCGCGTGGAACAATACGCGCCGTCGACGTCTTGGGCCCGGTTCGAACAGTTACCGGATGATCGGACGGCGAGCTACCCTTTGCTCGCTGTCCGTCATGTGGAAGGTGAGGACGCCGTGAGGTCTTTCCTGCCACGCCTCAAATAGCGTGCCCAGCTCTGGGTTGCGACAGTCGCTGTCGCCATTTCACCATGAGATTCCGCCGGAACTCAGAGTTTTCCCCCGACGTTGCATCTTCTCGCGGAAATCGTGCACGAGTGCAAGAACTCTTGGCCTTAGATCCCATGGTGGTAAGCCAGCAAGAAAATATTCCCGTATCCCCGCACCATCCGTTTAGCTGGGCCGAGGTTGCTTTTGCAGCGACGGCGCCCACACCGGCCCCCTTAATTCATCAAATCCCAGAGTTCGCTCTCTCATTGTCTTCCTATTGTGTCTCTAATTACGGTATTCGAAAGGGTAAAGGGTCATTGGACACCTTAGACATGATAACAATAAAATTTCAGTTGGAAGTCGTGTTTAGTGTTGTATACTAAATATATAAATAAAAAGGTGCTATATCGAATAATATATTTGTACTTATGTAAACATGAAGGTGCATACAGATTTTTTTATAGACTGAAAAAATTTTGAACTATATTTTGTCATTCCTTACACTTTTTAACTTGTTTATTAGTATGTAAATTATGAGTCTTATGCGTTAATTGTTTATATGTGTTTTAGATTTAAAATACTAACTGTAACTACTAAATAAAACGCCTTTTAAATTTGTGATTTGTGCCAAAATAAATATGTTAAATTTAAATATTTTAATAAAGTTGATTTTAGTTTAAAAATTTACATATTTATAGTATAAAATACCACTCGCTTTACTATCACTAAAATACCAGTTACTTTACTCGATTAATCACGAAATCTCAGAAACTATTAAACCTACAAACTTAAAATTTGGCAGGTAGGTTCCTTCAGTCCATCCATAGTGTAGACATCAGCTAAGAACTAATTTTATGAAACTAGCCCTAACGGGGAAATACGGGAGTTGCCCTTTAATTCATGAATCCCCAAGCGACCACCGGTGGCCGCGCATCTATTGTCTTACTATTGTGTCTCTAATTGACGGTATCTGAAGGGTTAAAAGCGAAATACCCACGGAGTTCTTCTATACTAACTCCGTGGTCAAAATGAACAACTTCTATAGAAGTTGTGGCGCTGGTGGCACGGAAGTGCTTGGCGGTAAAAAGGTTAATCAGTGACTGGTATTTCAAGATTTTGACTATCTTATTAAAATAAATTTACTGTGATTAAAAGCTTTGTTTCATTTTATTATTTAAGATAGCACTGTCTACTACCCTGTTTTTTATTTTTCTACACAAAATAAGCCCTAGTTTGTCCTAAATCGGCAAAAACAGAAACTCCGAATTTTGTTACTTTCCTCAGAACGCCAATCACTTCATATCAAGTTGGCCAGTGATGTGCTGTGAAAGGTTGATTTCACCATTGAAATATATAATAAATACAGAAAGTTACGAATATCGAAAACAATTTGAGGTCAATAAAATATGAACTTAGTTATCTATTTCATTACAAAGGATAGTAGATGAATTTCGATCTTCAGGAAGATGCCGATACGTAATTATAAAGTTGTTACCAATTCTTGTCGATAGGTATTTTCCCATCTCTACAAAACAATTGGTCGTCTATGCCCCTGTGCGCCACCGAGTGCCACGAACTACTATAGAAGTTGGTCAGTGACGTCATAGGCGTGCGGCTGTCAAGGTCACTTTGGCATAGTACAGCACAAAATAGGATTCGCGCGCACGCATCTTTCTTTCTTTCACTTGATAACAAATAGAAAAATGAGTGAAAAACTTGATTCGGACGAACTTCTTAAAATTTTGCAAGGTGTGGAATCGGACTCGGAGTATTTTGTGGAGAACATTGAACCAGAAGATAATTCTGAGGTATGTCTAACTGGATGATAATAATAATGTTTATTCATCAAAGAGTAGGAATTCAATAAGTATGTAAAATGTTCGGCGAGCCCAGTATCTCCAGATGCACTGTAGGTAATTACAGTAGAAAAATTGCATCTCAGTCGTCTGTTCATAGAGTCTACAAATGCTATCGGGAGACTGGTTTGTTCACGCGCTGTTCTGGATCTGGCAGGAATCGGGTCACTTCTGAGCGAGATGATAGATTTATGTAATAACTTGTTTAAGAAATCGACGCCTTACCTAATGCTTTTCCACTGCAGAAGCAGCTTCATGTTGTACGTAGGGTGCCTGTAAGTGACTCTAAAATTAGGAGAAGCTTGAAGGAACGTGGACTGGTACCGCACAAGCCAGCAAATGGGCCGAAATTAACTGCAGACCATCGAAGAGCGCGCCTTAACTTTGCACATGAGCACCTAAATTGATCATACCTCCAGTGGAACTAGTCCTCTTTTCTAATAAGTGTAAAATTATGCTGTATAGTAACGACAGAAGGAACAAGGTCTACAGAAGAGATGGAAAACGTTTAGCATCTCTTCAGCTGCATTGAAGAAAAGGTCAGCTATGGTGACGGTTCGTGGATGGTTTGGGGAGGAATCAGCGTCGAGAGCTTGTCTTTGTGTCTGGGCCACGTCTGCCCGCACTAAACAGTCATCGGTACATCGAACAGTGTCTTGAGCCTCACGTGATGCCCTATGCACATTTTATCGGCAACGGTTTTATATTTCTGCACGATAGGGCTCACATCGCGAGCGTAGTACGAGATTATGTTACCGAAGTCAGTATCTCTATTATGGAATGGCCAGCAAGAAGCCCGGACATGAATCCGATTGAACATCTGGGATGAATTAAAGAGACGAATTCGTGGAAGAGATCGTGCCCCAGAAACACTTAGTAAAATGCAATCCAAGAGAAATGGTATGCAATGCTACAACATTTGAACGTGACTCTCATCCGATCGATGAAGAACCGTATGGAAGCAGTAAGTAGTGGCCAGAAATCGGGATCGGAATCCCGGCGGCGGCTGGAAACAACTTGCTTGATTTATCAAGAAAAGGCCTTTGCACAGGTAGATAACTGATTGTAGAAATGAATAAGACTATGAGTATGCGTAACGTAACATAAGAATCAGGAAAAAGGTATTTTACCTACCGAATTATTAATAAAAATACACGGAATTTATCAGCCTCATCAAAATACTACGAATAATGAAATATTTAGAACACAATGTGTTTGATAATAATATATTTCAACACAACAGCAGACGCTAGCGTGGGTGAAGGAAGTACATAATCTGAGCGTGATAAACTGCCAAATCCTCAGTCCATTCGCTTGTTTCCTAGCAGTCAGACAAACATACAAAATGTATCGGAGTTGGTTCCTGGTCTTAGTGTTATTGGTGTATGCTGTGTTTTCGCGACCAAACGTTGCGCAGAAGGGAGTGGACGTTCCTCAAACGGCGCGTAAGAGCGACGCTCTGTTCGCCGTGGCCGAAGACTCGCCAGTTTGGGCCACCTGCCCCGATGGATTCCAAATGGATGTCGCCGGCATATGTCGTGAAGTGTGGTATGATGAATACGATGAATAAACGAATATGAGCCTACGTTCCGACGACATGTTTATTTTTCTAAGAAGCTTTACACAGTCGCCAGTTGGAAATGATACCTGTCTATGTCTATCTACGTCTTTCTGTTCTGCATTTTATTACCAGCTTGTTTTTTTAAATATCTACGTAACATCATTCTACTGATTTATTTTTTGTATTAAAATCGCGTTAATATGAATGCGTGTCGTTTTAATTATTTTCATGTTTATCGTTCTCCCCCGCCGCCGCCGCCGGGATTCCGATCCCGATTTCCGGCCACCGTAGACGCGGGCTCGCGGACGGCGAGCCATGGGTAGCTCGCTGTCCGATCGTCCGATAACTGTCCGGACCGAGCCAAGGCGTCGACGGCGCGCACTGTTCCCGCGCGCCTCAAGGAGTTGTCAGCAACAGGAGGGGCCCATCTGGGTCGAAGCCTACCGGGGTCGGGGTTATTCGAAAGGAAACTAGAGCCCCGGTATGAAGGCAAGAAGGAACGGCGCGGGGTTTTTAGTCAGTAAGACTCTGACACTGTCTCCTGCTCCACCCAAGAGCGGGTTTCGTCAATGATGATTTTCCCCGTCGACAGAAAAAAAAAAATGTTTATCGTTCTGCGATAACCACTAGGTATTTACCTACCTGTGTCTGTGTCAATCACCATGTAAAATTAATGTAGATTCATACACACTACTACAGGTATCTAAGCAAGCGGTGATAATGATAACACACCGGCCAAGTGTGTGTCGAATGTCGGGTGGCGGGCCTCGCGTAGCTTTATGGTTTCGTAGTGACCGCAAAACTATAATTATGGTTCCGCATGGAGGACTAACGGACGACTACGGTACCCTAAATAATGGATAAACGTCAATCTGATTTTTATTATCATGTAACTGATATTGCTCTGTTGATGAATCTACCCAGCTGTAGGTACTTTGGTATCTGATACGTAGGTCTCTAATCATTTCGGAATTGATAAAGTTTTAATAAAATTATCTACAGTTTAGGTAAATGACAAGGATTAGACCCAAAGCCGCTATGTATCGAAAATTATTGAGAGATTTTTTTTTTGGTTCCATACTCAGGGTAAAAATGGGACCTTATTACTAAGAATCCACTGTCCATCTGTCTTGCACCAGGCTGTACCTATATCATGAACGATAATAGCCAGTAAGTTAAAATAATTATGCAATACAAGCAGCTCGTTTGTGGAATGCATTACCTATACCTATAGAAGTGAGGCGAGCCCAAACACTACCAACGTTTAAGAAAATGGTGAAAGAGCATTATCTATCACTTTAGTTTTTCTTCTCCTTTCAAATTGTAATTATATGTTATATTTATTAGTTTATTATTTGGTTTTTATTTATGTATTATATTATATTCTTACAATGTTCTGTTTGTTGTTGTACACTGTCAACCTGAAATCTTTTTCCTTTCGTTTCAGTCCATCCAAAGGTTGTCTGGTAGAAATTGCCCTGTGCAATAAGACCGCCTATTGTACACTTATTTTTTGTAAATGTTTGTCCTCTACTAAGTTAAGGTGTGCAATAAAGTTGTATAATAATAATAATAATTTTTCAGATGATGTAGGTACAATTATCTCTGTTGCCGCTATATTTGTAACAAAAACTATTAAAAACAGAATAAAATAAATATTTAAGTGGGGTTCCCACTCAACAAACGTGTTTTTTTTTTTGACAAAAAACACCGGGACAGGTAAAACTAAAAAAAATCTAGTGTAGGTAGTGTCTAATGTTGTATAGATAAAGGTTCGGAACCCTTCGTGCGCGAGTCATGACGAAAATGGCCGGAGGATAACGTTACGAATAAAATACACTTGTACCCCGGGGGCCCCGTACCTTGGTTACGGCGGTAGCTACGCCCCTGGTTAGACACCTACTAAGACAAACCGGTATACGGTAGTATAAAACAAACACAGAATAAAACGTAACAATAAGTATTTAATTTCATAATATCATAGTTGGAAATGGGTACTCGATTCATTAAAAACCAAGATTTTTCGTTTCACTTGAAAAGTGCATTGTCATTTAGGCATTTACAAAGAAGTTATCATTCCGTTCTCGGGCGGGGTAGTAGCACAGCGATGTAAGCCCAGGTGTCGAGCTGGTCTAGGATGGGGTTGAGTCCTGAGATGGCCAACTTGGTGCCAGCCGTAGCGATTGCACCCTGGAACCGGTTCACGTAGTCTATAATAACCTCTTCAATCATAGAGTTGACGATGCCATCGATGTCACCTCCACCGATTACTCCTGTCAGTTCCGACTGGAATTGAAATAATAAAATGGTTAGTAACATCATAAAACTAACGTACATCAATAACCGAGGGTCTTGAAGTTCTCGCTGGATTAGCTTCTCCAGCGGGAACTTCACGACCCTGAGAAATCCTTACTAATATTATAAAAGCGAAACTGAGTTTGTTTGTTTGTTTGTTACGTCTTGACGCCTCAATGGCAAAACCGATTTTGATGAATCATGGTACACGGATAGACCGTGTCCTGGAATAGGACATAGGATACTTTTTATCCCGGAAGTATGTTCCCTTGGGATAATTTTCTGCTATCACGCGGGCGTAGTGAGGAATACGACTCGAGTAGGAAGAGGAAGAAGTAAATACATAAATAAAAAAAATAAAATAAGCGATAAATCATTACGCTGTTATGACTTTACCATTGGGGTAGTCATAGAGTAAATACTCGTATCATCAACATCTCGTTTACTTTTTGCGTTTGTTATTTTTAGGCTGTGTCGAATAAATACTTTCTAATCTAAACGTGTTGGTCTTACCTTGAAGGTAGGTATTTCAAAGGAAGCATTTTCTATTCTGTCAATGAGTACAGATTTCTCGTCATCAGATTGTTTGAGGTACAACTTAGCTCTGAACCTGAAGCCTTCAATCACGAATCTGAAAAAAAGTACAAATTCAATTAAGTAAATGGAGTTTAGTAAGAAAACATGGCCGGTACCATTAAAGACACTTCCGCCTGACCACCTCTGAGTTCATTTTTGCTTGCACTCGAAACGAAATTTTTAAAGGGTTTGGTTTGGCGCCGCGCCGCAGGATACAAGCGAAAATTTTTTTAAGTGATCAGCCGGAAATGACCACGATGCTACCTACATACTTATTTAGTAAGGGTAGGCAGGTTATCTACAGGAAAATTAACTTAGTATAGTTTTCTGATAAAGACCAATTGTCCCAAATTTAGATACCGTACAGATTTTACAGTAACATTTACCTATGGTATCCTATGTACAAGAAAGTTTCTAGGTAGGAGGTACCTACAACCTTAATCTTTACTGTGAACTCCGTTTTAAGAAAAGGATACTCTAATTTGTCCTGTATAGCTAGCTATAATGATTGCATATTGAAGACGACTCTTGATTAAAAATACCTACATTACTTAGAATCTATTTGACAATGGCACGCTCTTCCAATGGTTCTCCTACAGATCTATTACTTACCTAAAAAATATATAAATATACCAAATTTGAAATATAGAAGCTCGGTAAATTCTTCAGGGGATAAACTAAGTAGATATTTATTTAAAAAGGTTAGGCATTACAATTTAAGTGCATAAAGTATGTAACTTTATGCACTTAAATTGTAATGCCTTGTTAGGTAGCATTTATGTTCGTATGTTTGTACCTACTTATGTGTTAAGAAATGTATTGCTTAGTTACTTTAAAGGTATACAAGTATAATAATATGGATAATAATAAGTTAAGTTTTAAAAATAAAGTTTAAAAACTTACTTGGCTTTTCCTTTTCCGTATAATGGGATAGCGGTGAAGAAGTCGCCGATTAGGTCGTATTCCTCTGTGAAGAAAGGTTTTTCAGTCAGATTACTGTGAAAAAGTTGTAACTTAACATAATGTTAAGCTTTGTTTCGCGGAAGACTTGAAAAACCCCGCATCCTTTATCATCCTTTGTCCTCTTACGAAATGATAATCCACCACCGCATCTGTGTGACTGTCGCGATAAACCCAAAAACTACTGAACGTATTTTCTTGCAGTTTTCACCCTTAGTCGATTTTAGTGATTTCTTAGGATTACATACGTAATATAAGAGAGAAAAGAAGAGAATTTCAAATATTTGTAAATTATAATAATTATGTTATCCCTATACTGATTTAACACAATATATAACTGGTGACTTTAAAGCTCTGGGCTACTTCACTACATAACACTTTAACATAAAGTTTGATAGATAGGACATACCAGCAGATGCATCGAGTCTGGGCACCGAGATGTCCAGATCGAAGGAGAGTTCGGTCAAGTCCAGGTTACTCCTGTGCACCACGAAGGAACCAATTCCTGTCGCAAATATTTTGTTCAGCTCCAAGTCCAGGCTGCAAAAGAAAAAGTTATTCACATATAAGTACTAATACCTACTAGCTTCTGCCAACGGCTTCGCCCGCATGTATGTAGGTTTCTTTCAACAAACTTTGAGCCACCGTGTCATCCCCTTAAAAGGATTCAACTCGACATACATTGTCAATGCTTTTCATACAACCACTTTTACGCGATTGAGACAAGATAAGATAAGATAAGATATTCTTTATTTGTCTAAACATTGTATACATACAGTAGCATGCAAGATATAAATTTATTATTTGTGTCCAGTCATGTTTATGCCGAAGTATTGGCGTACAAATATTTATAAAATTGAAAACTAAAAATAATAAAATTGATAATAAATTCTAACACATAAAACTTAGCTAGCTGAAATCAATTACAAAATAATTTAGGCCATTTAATTCGAAATTATTTTTATCTTATCATGTCAACATTCAAAATAAATAATAAAAAACAATCAGTTATGTCAAACAAATACAAAAACAATGTCAAAGCTACAAAAACATTTTCAATATTAATGTCAAAATTATAAGACAATGTCAAAATTACAATATAAATGTCATAGTTACTAAATACATGTCAAAATTATAAAATAAATGTCAAAACTACTATATAAATGTCAAAATTACTATATCAATGTCAAAATTACTGTATAAATGTCAAATTTACAATACAATGTCAAAAAAAAAATTATCATAAAAACTTTTCTCGGTTAGAAATTCGGAGACACTATAATAAATGCTCTATTTGGTACTAGCTTTTGTCCGCAGCTTCGCCCGCGTACATAAAACAGCCTATGTCACTCAGGAATAAAGCAGCTATCGGTGAAAACATTTTAGCAATCGGACCAATACTTCTAGAGATTACCTCCCACAAACAAAAAACAAATTACCTTTTTATTATGTTAGTGTAGATTACACATTTTTCATTAAATATTTTGGAAATACGGTATTTTTTGGATATACAGTATCTTTTGGATATTATCTAAGTTTCAATGTAAATCTATTTTAAATGACAACAAATTTTTAAAAAAAATTAAGATTAAAAAAAACATATAACGAAACGTATTTCCTGGAATAAGTTTTGTAAAATATTCGATTCTATCACGGAATTTCCGAATGTTAACAGAGTTTTCAGCCGCTATCTCTCTTTTTTCGCGTTGCCTTTTCGTCAAACATCAAGCTGGATTGCGTTTAGCTGAATTAACAACCATGCTCGACGTTGACGGTAGGCGGGTGAAAAAGCAGCCTCATAGTGGGTGAATTTAAATAAAAATTCTATGACAAAAGTGAATAAGAAAAAAAAAAATTGTAAATTATTGTTATTTAAAGGGGACAATGAGGTCTGCATGTAGGCAATCAATCCATACGAAACACTGGTACCTGTAGAAGTAACTGCATGGTTAGGCTAGGTTAGTAGCTGAATCCTTAAGAAAAAAAAACAGGTTAGATGATGAATTAAACTACGACTTACTTGATAAGCCCCGCGGGGATGTAAAGATGGTAATGTTCCAAGTCCAGGGGGTCTAGAGGGGGGATGCCGAAGATGCTGGAGCCATTGTTGATGACGCGGCGGACGTATGCGAAGAACTGACGGATCAGAGCGTTCACGAGGACGTTGCGGTCTGGGTTGGAGGTAGCTGAGTGCTCTGTTAGTGAAGGTAACGATGTGGTCATTAATTAATAGAATAAGTATGTTTGTTTGTCAATGTTCATGTACATCATCATCATCATTTCAGCCGAAAGACGTCCACTGTTGGACATAAGCCTCTCCCAATTGTCGCCAATGAACGGTCAAGTGCGTCTCGCATCCATCCATTGCTCGCAAAATGGATGGCTGTTGGGGCCGAAAGGTTCTGGACGACTGACGACCACGTACCACGTACACGTGACGTGCCGTTGGAAGGCCTCCTACTAGGTGGAACGATGACCTGGTAAGGGTTGCGATCGCATTTCACTACTGGATATTGGATTCTTCCTATGCAAGCTGCGCTATATAGCCCACTCCTGGGCCTCAAGAACTGCTATTACAATAGTGTCAGAATGGTCTATCATTGTTTTCATAATGATTGATTTTGACAAATTTTGTTAATCTGCTAATGTAATGGCGTCACTATGACTTTCCAATGGTCAACCACTGACAATCCATTGAAAGAAATGGCATAGAATGGTAATCTCGTAAAAAATAACAAATCAATGTCTGACGTACCTATGCGGCAATCTGCTAAAATTTTGACAGTTCCTTTGATCATTGAACTTCAATTAGAACGTCATTGTGCAGTTCTTGCTTTTAATAACCTTGATATTGTCATTTTACCACAACTCTATTGCGTGACCATTCTATGACCATAGGAGTAAACTCGTTAATAAATAAAAGGCCCGTTTTGACATTTAAGAAAGTCCTTAGAATGTAACTTGGAACGAATCGCATCTTACGGATTCTTGCTCGCCGAACCAGATCGTAGTAGGTACACTCCGTACACTACACAACTTAAATGATAATACTTATAGTGATAATAGAAATGAGAGAATAAAATATATACCACCGGAAAATTAATGACCCCGTAATATTGTAACAAGAGTAATATGAAAGAAAAGGAGGTTAGTGATAGCATGACGGGTGACAGGACAGAATAGAAGAAAAAAACGTGTTGCGCCGCCCCCAAATAACACGGGACCAAGGCAGAAAGATGATGATGACACGATAAATCATATCCAAATTCATTAGTTTTCAACATAACCGTGCATGCACCGTGCGTGTAATAAGAAAAAATATAATTTACAATTTCTCGTGACATTTTTCAATCTTACGGCGCCGGCATTTGCAATTTTCCGATGACATTTAAGGTAACTGCTAGGCTATACCTACATACACGTTAGGCTATACCTTACAGGTTTGCCTTTACAGTTGAGTTTAAAGGTAAACCGGAGCGTGTACGTTTCACAAAGGTGCAGGATTCCACACAAGCTTACCTGACAGGAACTATAGAATTTACTCATAATAATAATAAATAATTAGTTGAATTAAACAACATAATAGATATTTAGATAAGAAAATTAAATAGTTATGTAAATCAGCGCTCTTTCTCTTGCCTACCAATAATAATGTTGCTGTGCCCGACAGGGTCCATAATTGTTTAAATTTTTTATTATTATTTGTGACTTCATATGTACATTATGGATTGCAATAAAAAAATGAGATTGATTGATTGTGATGAATTTGTATTTTAATTTAATAGTTTATTTTTTATCTTAATAATTTGTATGTCAACTGACAAAACATAGCGCACTACCTAATTTTTAAGATCTTGTATATATTTATCACCTATGTTTACGAATAAATGATTTTGATTGAGATTGAGATTGTATAACTGTGCGGGCAAACCTGTCAGCTGTCGGGTATACGAGTACTCTAGCATGCGTCTAGCTCTACTACTCTAACCATTATAGCAGGTTTTTTCCTAATAAAATAGAATACAAAATGCAAATTCGAACAAAAGTTACAAAATTTGATCACTAACGTGTATGGATACCTTTAAAATGAGTTATATATTAAGTGGTAAAGGTACTCACCGCAGCCGGCTGTTGGTTTTTCAACTTTCGGCGCCGCAGCCACCATGGCACACAGCATCAACGCGAGTACGAGTTTCATTCTGAAACGCAAATCGTCGCATTTTATGAACGTTGGCGTAAATAATGATCATCATTAATATTTCGTGTGATTAGGTCCTCGCATCGCAGATCGTATCGTAGCCCAAATTATAAACATGTTATGAACATCGTTTTCAATTTTGGCTCGTAAGTTGACCACATTAGGTTTGTGGTGTCCCTTTGGTAGTTTGGACATTAATGTAGCCGACCAATCCTAGAAACCGGACCACATTACAACATTTAACGGATAATGTATGATTTGACGTCAAATGTATCGTAATGATAGGATATTTAACTAATGTACATTCAGTCAAAAAAGTATCGGGAATGGATGATTTGTTTATGGTTCCAAATTCAAATTTTTGTTTTTTTTGTAGTTGTTAGATTGGCACAACTGTTTTCCATTTTGGCGCGGAGTTTGAGTTGCATCTGTTATTTATATTAAATACAGTGCTGGTTTTAGTAATATCATATATAGTGTGTATTGCGAATTTCATAATGGACAAAAATATCGAACAAAGAGTTTGTCTTAAATTTTGCATCGCCAATGGAATTTCGTGTTCGGAGTCACTGAAAATGTTACAGAAGGCTTACGGTGAATCGGCTTTATCAAAAACTCGTGCTTATGAGTGGTTCAAAGCGTTCAAAAGCGGTCGAGATGTGATGGAAGATTTGCCTCGCTCTGGTAGGCCGTCAACGTCTGCAACTGAAGTTAACATCGCAAAAGTGAAGGAAATAGTGACTGAAAATCCCCATTCAACTCTGAGAGAGATAGCCGCCGAACTTTCTGTATCTCACGAGTCGATCCGTACCGTTTTAACTAATCATTTGGGTATGAAACATGTTGCTGCTCGGCTAGTCCCAAAAGATTTGAATTTTCTCCAAAAACTCAATCGCATGAAAGTCGCTGAGGACATGCTAGAACGAGTCAGTTCGGACCCAACATTCATGAAAGGCATTGTTACTGGTGACGAGACGTGGGTTTACGAGTTTGACATGCAAACTAGTCAACAAGCTTCGGAGTGGCGCCTTCCAACTGATCCGAAACCGAAAAAACCACGCCAAAGTCGATCAAAAGTCAAAGTCGTGTTGACTGTTTTCATTGACTATCGCGGTGTTGTGCACTCTGAATTCTTACCGGAAGGTCTAACGGTAAATAAAGAATATTATTTGAGCGTTATGCGGAGTTTAAGAGAGCAAATTCGACGAAAAAGGCCAGATTTGTGGAAAGAAAATTCTTGGATTTTGCACCACGACAATGCGTCTTCGCACAAGGCTATCATTGTGAACGAATTTTTGACCAAACACTCAACAAATACCATCCAGCAACCACCATATTCACCAGATATGGCTCCTGCTGACTTTTTTCTTTTTCCTAAACTCAAATTACCACTTCGTGGCACCCGTTTTCAATCGATAGAAGACATAAAGGAGAATTCGCGGCGAGAACTGAACTCAATTCAGGAAGCAGCGTTTAAAAAATGTTTTGATGAATGGATTATTCGTTGGCGCAAGTGTATCGTTTCTAAAGGAGCATACTTTGAAGGTGATAAAATAAATTTGGATGAATAACAGACATTTTGTGTATTATTGATCTTTTCCCGGTACTTTCTTGACAGAGTAGTATATCTAAAAAAATCGGCAGAGTGAATTATCTCATACATTCAAAGAATGTCATGAATTCATGATAAACAAAAAGTAACGTAAACGTGAAATAACGTGAATATACCTACTTATAAAAGTAAACCTCTTACTTTGAAAACTGTGGAGGTAAATTATTAAAAATATAGAATTTAATGTAGTTGACACTATTTTATAGAGATGTGATGAGAGGGTTTAAGAGGATTTATAATTGCTTAGGAACACCCAATAAGAATATCAGAATTATAAAATCGAAAACCGGTTTTTTTTTTCAACCTAATCCAACTTACCTAGTAGTTTTTTCGACTTGCAGACGTCTACTGTTCACAATTTCACGAGCACCTGCTAAGAAACCTAATCTTCAAGATCGAACACTGATTTATTCCATCAATCACTAATACCTGCCACTAAATAGGGTGATAATTACTAATCAGTTTAGCATTATAGTATTTATCTAATTAATATCTTTGTTTACGTCCGTAGTAGCTACCACTAATTGTTTTTTATGTTAATACATACCTTATTACATTATGATTTGTGCAATTTATTAGGTATTACACACAGAGACCACTAATCTGGCGAGAAGGTAATTCTTAGATTATATTATCAAGGTAACTAATTTGATTTGGCAACTTATCTCATCTGATTAGCATAGCTACAAGAATGTATTCAGAAACAAAGGAACTATGGAAAACTTCGATACGCTGAGATACGCAACTGCGTATGCATGTTGCGATGTTGCGTAAGACTAACGTAGGTTCGGTACTACGCGCTTTGTAGCGTTGCTACGCGCGTTGAAGCATTGCTACGCGCGTAGCACACAGCGAGACCGCCTTGCTACGCTTACTTAGCTGTACCTCTAGCCAAGTTGCTAATCTGCAATAGTTAACGCTAGTAAAAAGCTTCAAATGTACGGGAATGACGCGCTCTCAACGCTCAGTCACGTGGTCGGAACAAAAGAATTGGCGGCAAGGTCAACTCGAAGCGTTCGACGCGAGCGAAACGGTTGTAACTTGGCTAAGGCCGTGCTACAGCAATAGTTTGTATATCAGTTTTGAATACTTATCTACTAGTACAGGTTCACTTATTCTTCTAACATTCAGTCGTATAGGTTCCAATCTCAAAGCTAGCGTCAGATAAGGCATACGTTTGGCAAATAGTTATTGACAGATTTCTTAACAATACTCTAATTTTTGATTAGATAGACTAAAATGAAAGTTTGAAGTTTGCTACGTTATCATAATGTAAAATTGTAAACATAATGTTGTTTCCTGAATGATCAAACTTTGTAAGTTTTTAATTATTAATTATTATAATTTTAATTAGAAAAAACCCTCTCTTAGGAAACTTTTTTTGTCCCTTCTAATTAAAAATTAGAGGGTAGTTAGATACTAATTAGATTGTAGGTTCTTCTTTTTACTTCGTAAAAAGAGCAGGTAAAGAACTAAAAAACAAAAAGACAAAACTAAAACATCAATTTAATATTCATTTCCACCAAACAGCAAAGCAGCTATAAGGTTCCAGTTGTCATAGTTGTCCAGGGTAGGGTTCAACAGCGGCGCCACCTGGTGACTGTACGACGCGGCTATATACTTGTTAAAGCGGGTCAGGTAGTCCGCCAGCAACTCTTCTACCATGGAGTTTATGATGCCGTCTATGTTGTTGTCGAACTGGGTTCGGGACTGTAATACAAAAACACAAGTGTTATTTTGATTCCGTAGTTTTTAGTAAATGCACCCAGAGGCATAGCGTAGACTAATTTAAATGTGGGCGAAGGCACATCAACGAGACCTTTTTCATTAATAATTACGAAAACGAGACAGCGACTGTCGACCACATCGTCGCTTACCACCTGATGAAATAGTTGTCAAACGCGAGCCTATCAATTATAGAGCCCTCGCTTGGCAAAGCCTCATTGGGTGGGAGCCGTGGGCTAGAGCCCACTTCACCCACGCCTGGCCAGGCCCAACATAGTTACGTTACTAAATGCACCCACTTTTATTTTTGGTGTACAATAAAGAATCTATCTATCTACGCCAGTGTCGTGTATCCTTCGTATTCGTACCCAGACCCGAAACAACCTCTGTAAGCCATACAAATATGTATTATGTAAAGAACTTTTTAAAACGGGTCCTAAATAATCCATACATTTAGATATCGCAAACAGTCGGTTTGATACTTTAATATCATTGTTTTTTCCTTAATTCATGAATCCCCAAGCGACCACCGGTGGCCGCGCATCTATTGTCTTACTATTGTGTCTCTAATTGACGGTATCTGAAGGGTTAATAGTATATGAAAGTATATACTATAACTTAAAAAGCATCGTTTTAAATTTTTGTCTGCTTGTCATTTCAGTGAATCTTAGAAACGTCTGGACAGATTTTAACCCACCCACCAACAACAGATTTGGACCCACTGACGGATAGCTGATGTTGAACAGAATTTCATAGCACTTAGGGTTGCACAAATTGTGCTTCGGGCGCGTCATGGTGTTGCCACTTTATATAAATGTATGTATTTATCACTTTATCTATTTATTTTAGTATAATTCATCTTTATTTTTCGGATTACATCTTTTGTTTAACTGCATCGTTTACGTCGACACAGCGACCGGCCCACGCTGAAAACCAGCGCTGTGAGCTCATCGCATTATGCGTGAGGTCACAGCTTTATGCTGAGCGTTGGGCCGTTTAGCGCGGATGAGACGCATATCTTCCCTATCGACTGATGTTATGCTATGTTATGTTTGTTATTTAGCTTTAAGTACCTATGTGTCTTATTTCGCGTAAATAAAATGTGTTTTCTTTGTTTCTTTCTTTTTCACTTTTACTGGGATATATATACATAGCTAATGCTATAATAAGTAACGTAAGCTACTTTTTATTTTCCCAGGAATATAAACAGCTGGACCGGGACTAATGAGAACAATTTTCCCAAACTCCACGCGAACGAAGTCGCGGGTAACACCTAGTCTAGTCTAGTAAACTAATGTCTGTTTTATACGTAGGTACTCACAAATATATGTTCTATACTGAACTCCGGGTCTTCGATGATGTCCAGAAGAATGGATTTACCATCTGCAGACTGCTTCAAGTGTACGGTTCCCCATAATGATATGTTTTGTACTTCAATGCTAGAAAAATATCAACAATAAAATGGGTACCTACTCACTACTCAGGTATTTTTAACCGACATCAAAAAGGAGGAGGTTCCATGTTCGGCAGAAAGATTTTATTTTTAATTTTGATTTTTATTTACGTAAAAGAGTTTCATAGAGTTAGTGGGCGGAGCCTCTTAAGAGGGTCTGCAGCATTATCATGTTGCTTAATTCGTTTAGCTAAATAAAAACTTTTTCGTTCGCGTTAGTTTACTTTTTTCTAATATTATTTTTTTTGATTTGAACTTAGAATAGGAAAATTTAGAGGTTTGACAAGGAAAAATTTTATTTGTCATTCGGCGACGAAATTTTCTGAGAAAAAGTGCTTGATGAACACGAATTAAAAAGGAAATGTGATTATAAGTAATGATCTAACTGCGAAATGTTTGGTGAAACTCGGTAGTAAATAAAAAACCGATAAGTGTTAGTCAATATAAAGAACCGGTATGTATTTTAAATATTTTAAGTTTTGGCTGCTTTGAAGGTTCAGTTTCGTGTCTCATAGTGATAATTTTCCTTTTCTTCTCACGATAGATTATTTGTCAATCGGTTCTTGGAGTATTCTTGGAGTATTCTTGGAGTATTCATGGAGCATTCTGGATATAGACATAGAAATTCACAGAAGTGGACAGTACAGCCCACTGCAATTCATAAATGCGTGCGCCAACTAGCGCATGACGATACTAGAGAAAACCCCGGTGGACATCGTGACGTCACTCCACGTGAAGTTTTCATGATCCCTATTTTTCCTTATTCTATAGCAGTAGCAAGTAATATTTGAGTAGTTTTTTTACGCTATCTGTTTTATATGTATAATCACAGCAATACGTGTAAAAAGGTTGCGGAATGAACCGATTTCTTTGATAGTTTACGAGTCCGCGCCTGAGGTCCCGTGATTGCAATCCCGTACCTATAGGCACAACTTCCAAATTATAAATTTTTATTTTTTTTTTTATATCTCCATCTCGCCACCATACTTAAACCCTATTTTTATATATATAAAGTCGCCGAATTTTTTTTATTTCCTTTTATAATTTTTTCTATGTTGTTTTTTTTAAATGCAAAATTATACGTGTACAAGTGGTGATTTTTTTTTTTAAACGCTACAAAATGGCTCTCCGGCAAACAGAAGTAAGTGTTTTTACTTAATAACATTTAAAATTTAAACGATTCTACATAAAGAATTTTTTTTGTCTTATTGAGAATGGTCACTCCCTCTGGGAGCTAATGATTCTTAAGCTTATTGGTTTCAGGACGTGGATTCTTCCATTCAAGAAGGGTATTATAGGATTTATACCACCAGTACAGATGTTTGAAGCTGTTTTTTTTCCATGACATATTATTTTTTCATGAAATGTAATGATTTTTAATGAAAAATAATTTTGTGAACTATAAAACACATAACTGCCTTTTATTTTATCCACTTATCGCAGCAAATATAACGATAGGTTTCCTGATTTTTATTCCATATCCTTAGCTAGCGGTAGTTAGAACCCGTAGGGTATATATGGTGACGTGTGAATGTATAGGCTTCGGTTTTCAAGGTAAGCTTAGTATGAACGGTTATTTAGCCGATATTTTTGCTTTCTAGCTTGGCGTTTGCTGACTGCTGGTTGCTGGATTATTTTTGTCCAGTTGTTCATGCCGTGCCTATTTTTTCGCTAGGATTTAATTGACTTCAGTCTGTTCTTTCATTCGTTATTAGGTCTATATTAGTTACATCATGTCAGAAGAGGGGTTCCCTATTGGTGAGACACCATGTCGTGATAGTCCCATCATTTCGCGACCACAACCTCCTCCTATTCCGCCAAGAGCTTCTCGCGCTTCTTCACAAAGTGTCGTTCCTTCACCAGTAAGATCTGATGAATGCCTACAATTTACCAGGCAGTTCTCTCTTACTAAGTGGAAGATTAGTTTCGATGGAAAGACCTGCGTTCGGGAATTTTTCACGAGTATAGAAGAATGCAGGGAGGCCGACAATTTGTCTGAGGGATATTTAGTCAAGCGATTCCATGAAGTCTTGTCAGGTGTCGCACTTCAATATTTTAGATCGATCCGTCGCCCGGGTCTTTCCTTCTTTGAGATCAAAGAAGCCTTTTTTAATACATTTGGTACGTCAGATTATGAATTTAAGACCAGCCAGGAGATCCGTAACCTTAAGCAGAGACCGGAACAATTGATTAGAGAATTTATTATCGAAGTGTCTTATTTAAATGCAAAACTGTATAAGCCTATTGAAGAACCAGAGTTGTTACAAATCATTACTCACAATATGTTGCCAAAATACACTCCTTGCTTATCCATCCAGAGATTTCATGACATTAATAATTTAATCGAAGCTGTTACTCATTTCGAGTCCTTTTTAAAACCTTCAAAGGCGGTAGCCAGTCTCAATTGTGTTGCCGACCAGTCAACTTCTCAGGCTGTTAACTCACCAAAACCCAGGCCGAACAAAACTTCCTATCAACCAACAACTAGTAAGCCTCGGATTTGTCCTAGTTGTAGTCAGTCTCAGCTTTGTTTAAAATGTAATAAAGTTGGTCATTCTTACCGCTCTTGCCCAGAGATTACAGGCATGATTTGTTTTAAGTGTCGTACTCCTGGATTTATTACTAGAGAATGTCCGAAATGTAATCCAAAAAATGCTTAGACCACTGGCGATACGCTTCCTTCCGTACAGTATTACCAGTGTTTACTTCAGATTCATTTGATAACCGTCCGTTTATAGAAGTATTATTATGCGGTAGAGTCGTTAAAGCATTACTTGACTCTGGTGCTCAGATGTCACTTATTAGCGATAATTTTATTCAGCAACTTGGTATTTCTTTGACATCAAAAAAAGCTTGTCCCCGTGTTATATCGGCTAATAACACAGGCCTACAATGGTTTTCCCTTTTCATTTCTGAGTAACGTTTTCGATAGATTTTGACACGCTGATTACGAGAAAAATAGTAAAAAAAATCCTTCACGTCAGACTTTTATCTTATTTATAGTTTTAGATTTTGTTCAAAATTGGCCGGAGAGCTCCCTTTAAAAATTGATAGAAAAATATTAAACGAGTTTTATCAAATTGCTACTGCATTAAATAAATCTATTAATATGATGAATATAATCATGATTCATAATTTGCTAATCACTTCATAATTAGTATAAGAAATATGTCTTTATTGCGCTGAAAAGGGGTGATTTTAGCCTCGTTAAGTAATGAGCGTATTAAATACAGATATAACTATATTGTTATGTACAATTTTATGTCAATTCGTAGAAGAGGGTACACGTAGTTAATTATATAATTATTTTTGGTATAAATACCCACACCATTTTAGAAAAATCACAGTTTCTTTGTGCACTGGACAACGCAAACTTAAAAATGTCATCACGTAATTGTTTGAATTCTCCCGATAGTTTTTGTTATATTTGTGGGAAATTTGTGACGGTAAAACAACGAGCAAGCATAACAGACTTTGTGAAGAATGTTTACTTCATGTATTTTGGACTTACCATCAGCAACCAGGACAAACCTTGGACACCTCATAAAGTTTGTACTACATGTGTTCGAGAGCTTCGCAAGTGGTCAAAAGGACAGAAGAATTCTTTCAAGATTCAGTTACCGATGCAATGGAGAGAGCCTAAAGATCATGTTCAAGATTGTTACTTTTGCTGCTGTGACATCACTGGACATAACTCCAAAAATAAAAAATAAATTATTTACCCAAACGTAGAATCAGTTACACACGTAGTTTTCCGCGATTCGGGAACTTTACAGTCCTCGCCAGCATATATACAAACTGAAGATTTAATTAGTGACACTGAAGAATCTGACCCTAATTTCAGTCAACGCGAAGATGAGCCTCAACTTTTTTCACAAGCAGAATTAAACGATTTAACAAGAGATTTAAATCTTCCTAAAGATGCGGCTGAGCTCCTCGGATCAAGATTACAAGAAAAAAACATGCTAGCTGCTGGTACATCATTCTCATGGTACCGCAACAGAGAAAAAGATTTTCTTCCGTTTTTTGCTGAAGATCAAGATTTAGTTTATTGTAAAGACATTCCTGGCCTGGTCAAAATGTTTGACATTGAATACGATCCTAAAGACTGGAGGTTGTTCATCGATTCTTCAAAAAGAAGTTTGAAAGCAGTCCTGCTCCATAATGGAAATACATACGCTTCACTACCAGTAGGACATTCTGTCCATTTAAAAGAATGTTATGAAAATATGGAAAAGCTTTTACATAATATAGCCTACGAACAGCACAGATGGATGGTATGCGGAGATTTGAAAGTTATAAGCATGCTGCTTGGTCAACAAGGTGGCTATACAAAATACCCGTGTTTTCTGTGTGAGTGGGACAGTCGGAATAAAGCACAGCATTGGACTAAAAAAGAATGGCCACCGAGAATTGAACTATCACCTGGAACAAAAAATGTACTTCGAAGAAGCTTAGTTCCCCGAGAAAAAGTTTTACTGCCTCCTTTACACATTAAGCTGGGTATGATTAAACAGTTTGTGAAAGCTTTAAATAAAGACGGAGAAGGTTTTAAATATCTGCGTACAATTTTCCCATCATTGTCAGATGCAAAACTAAAAGAAGGCATTTTTGTTGGTCCTGATATAAGAAAATTAATGAAGGATGAAAACTTCGATGAAAAACTTTCCCATATTGAGCTGGCAGCATGGAAATCTTTTAAGGAAGTTGTGAAAAATTTCTTAGGGAACAAAAAAAGCCCTGATTACAAAGACATTGTGGCCAAAATGATAACAAATTTTGGCTTGATGGGCTGTTCTATGACCATTAAGCTTCACTTCCTGAATTCGCACATTGACTATTTTCCGGAAAATTTAGGAGCCGTTAGCGAAGAACAGGGTGAAAGATTTCATCAGGACTTGAAGGACATGGAAAAGAGGTATCAGGGAAGATGGAATCCTAATATGTTAGCGGACTACTGTTGGCTTTTGAAGCGAGATGAGCCAAACCGGAAATTTAAGAGAAAATCACAAAACAGAAGCTTCGGAGAAAAAAGAACAAGGTTTCACAAGGATGATTAACGTGTTTACGAATTAAGCAACTTATTAATTAATTATATTGTACAAAAATTTATTATCATAACTAAGTATTTTTTAATAAATATTTTTTTATTGTAAAAAAATGTATTTTATTGCAATTTTGGTTCATGGTCAATAACTAAAAATCTGGACGTGATGAAGAAAAACTGATTACATATTTGTAATCAGCGTATCAAACTTAGTCAATATCAGTTATTAAACTGAAAAGGGGAATTCATGACCTAAAATTTGTAGGCCTGTGTAATTCACCGATTGATATTCTTGGTTCTGTATATCTTCCAGTTAAATTTAATGGTAAAACTTTTATTCATCAGTTTTTAGTGGCAAGTTCGATGTCATCTTCTGTTATTTTAGGTATCGAATTTTGGAATAAATTCGGTTTGACGTCTATTTTTAGTCAGGCTTTTGATAAAAATATTGAAGGTAATATGTTTATTCCTACTGTTCAGCACTCTCCCCCTCAAGTTTCCTCTATTTCTGAGGTTCGTTATATTCATCCTCGTAATATCCTATCGCCGGACCAAGAGTCTTGTCTTCAACAAGTTATTAAAGAGTATGAAGTTATCTCTTCGGAAAAAGTTGGTCTTGGAAAAACCTCTTGGTTGTCCCATAAAATTAATACTACGGGAGACCCTATACGTCAAAGATATTATCCCTTATCCCCAGTCAAGTTGAAGATTCTCAATGAAGAGATTGACAAAATGTTAGACATGGGTGTTATTCGTCCTTCTCGTTCTCCATGGGCTAGTCCTGTGGTAATGGTGACAAAAAAGGATGGTTCCGTTCGGTTTTGTGTTGACAGTAGAAAACTGAATAGTGTGACAATCAGAGATTCTTATCCTCTTCCCCGTATTCACGATATCCTCGACAACCTTCGTGGTGCTAGATATATTAGCTCATTAGATTTTAGAAGTGCGTTCTGGCAGATACCTTTAGCTGATAGAGAAAGTTGTGAGAAAACAGCATTTATTGTCCCACAACGTGGTCTTTTTGAGTTTGTTAGGATGCCTTTCGGTCTAACGAACGCTGCCTCGGAGATGCAACGCCTTACTGATATGATCGTTAATTTCGAATTTACTTCTACCAGCGACGACTGTGTTTTTGGTTACGTCGACGATTTGATAATCGTTAGTAAAGATTTCCTTAGTCATATGGCGCTGCTCAGGAAGGTGCTCGCTCGACTTAAAGAAGCAGGTTTATCTATAAACTTGAAAAAATGCGAGTTTTGCAAAAGCGAACTAAAATATTTGGGTTATATAGTTAATGAAAAGGGTCTTCAAACCGATCCCGGCAAACTTGATGCTATTAAAGATTATCCTACTCCCACTTCTGCTAAGTCATTACGCGGTTTCATTGGTATGTGTTCTTACTATAGACGTTTCGTTAAAGGGTTTTCTTCTATAATTGCTCCGCTTACTGCCCTTATTGGCAAGAGAAAAGGTAATGATCCAATAAGTTGGAATGAAGCGGCCGATCAGGCTTTCACTAAGTTAAAACAAGCGCTTATCGATACGCCTGTCATGGCATGTCCTGATTTCTCGAAGCCGTTCATCCTGCAGTGCGATGCGTCAGCTGTTGGTCTTGGTTCGGTACTGACACAAAAGATAGACGACGTTGAACATCCGATCGCCTATTATTCGCGTTTATTCTCTCAAACCGAACGCAATTATAGTACTACTGAACGTGAACTCTTGTCAGTTTTGGATTCTATTAAACATTTTCGATGTTATTTAGATGGGATGAAGTTTTCAGTCATAACAGACCATATGGCTCTTAAGTGGCTCCTCACTCTTAACAACCCATCTGGTCGTTTAGCTCGTTGGGCTACTATTATCTCCCAATATACTTTTGATATTGTGCATCGTAAAGGTTCGCAACATATAGTCCCCGATGTTCTATCCAGGATCCATGCTAATCCTGTGTCGTTTGACCAGGGTCCTGAACATACTAATGACCGTTGGTATAAGAAGATTTATATAGGTGCTCGAGACTCGCCACAAATGTTCCCAGCATACGCTATAAACAATGGTATCCTTTTGAGACGCATGCCTGTTTCTAATCCTTTATCTTCTGAACCATGGCGTGTGGTGTTACCAGCTGAAAAGGTTCCAGACGCTATTTGGGAAATTCACAATAGTTTTCCTTCGATACATCCCGGTGTTACTAAAACGTATCTAAAACTTAGGGAGTTGTTCTACTGGCCAAATATGTTCCGTGACGTCACTTCGACGTTAAGTCAATGCGAGGTTTGTAAAGCCTATAAAATTTCGAACACGCAACCTCGCGGTCAGATGTGCTACCCTAAAGAGGTTTCCTTGCCCTTACAGATGATTTCTATCGATATAATTGGTCCATTGCCCTGTGCTTATTATGGTTATAAATATATCCTTTCTATGGTTGATGTATTTTCGAAGTATGTATGGCTAGTTTCTCTGAAAAAGATTGACGCTCTTTCTGTTATAAAAGCGTTAGAGTCTGAGATTTTCTTTAATTTTGGGGTTCCGCGTACTATTCTTTGCGACAACGCTACAGTTTTTCGTAGTAATCAATTCCTTAATTTTCTCAGATCTTTCCATATTCAATCACCTACTTTTACGCCATATTATACACCCCAAGCAAATACGGTTGAGCGATACAACCAAAGTGTTATTACGTGTTTAGGTATTTTGGTTGGTGTGAACCAAAGAAGTTGGGCTAAAATGTTACCTAAAGTTAAGCTTTACCTCAATTAATCTAGCTACTGGCTTTACTCCTAACTTTCTTATGTTTGGTAGAGAGGTCCTTATGGATAGCGGTCGTGTATATAGTCAGACTCGAAGCTCTAATTTGGCAGACAGTCGGGCTCGACATGCTTCAAACCTATCTTCTCTCAACGAAGTTTATGCAAAGGTTGCTGATAATCTTTCTTTAGCCTTCCTCCGTAACTCTCGCGCATATAATTCTAATCGATCAGCTATCACTCTGAATGTTGGCGATACTGTATGGAGAAGGAACTTTTCCAAGTCTTCTGGAAATGATTTTTTCTCTGGGAAGCTTGCTCCACGTTTTATTAAGTGCCGTGTGATAAGAGTAATTTCTAGGACCACCTATTTGCTACAGGATTGTGATTCAGTCCACTCCGGACAATATCATATCAAAGATATCTTAAAATAAATTGGATTAAATTCTCTTTATTCCATTTTATCATTAACATTTGCTTTCTAAAACTTTTTCCTCTTTGGTTTATGGCATATTTCTTTGCATAAGTTTTTTAATTAAGTTAAAAACTTTTTAAATTATCCGTTAATAATGACATTTATTTATTTTTATGTTATGTCAACCTGCTTTCTTAGGTTGCCTGCGTAATTAGGTTGTTTTATTTCTTTTGTTTAACACAAATGATTTGTCATCCAACAATCAATTTGAATTTTTTCTTTGACTTAATCGACTTAAGTTAACTTTTTCAAACTTAGTTGTTTGTTTTTTTGTCCAATTTCTTTCGTTTCTTTAACTAAGGTTGGACTTTACGTGTTGACGTTATTTATTTTTTGGGAATTCCCGGGTTTTTTCTTAATGTTGTTAGGTAATAGTTTAGTCTTTACGCCAAAATGGTGGTAGCGTGCCAGGAGTTGTACTAGTAAGGTTGAGGCGGCAAGAACGGCGACACGCGCTCGAGAAGTGGCGCGAGCGGCTACAGCAGCCGCAATTCTCGCGTAAGCGCGTTGTCGAAGCCGTTCTGCCGCACTTCGAAGCTTGGCTAAAAAGAGGAGAGCGCATCTCCTATAGGCTAACTCAGGTACTGACCGGGCACGGTTGCTTCGGTGAGTACCTGAATAGAATTGGGCGAGAGGCCACAGCAAATTGCTACCATTGCGAAAGTGACCTAGATTCAGCTCAGCACACGCTTGAAGAATGCCCCGCGTGGGCCTCTGAGCGACAGGTCTTAGTGGCTAAGATCGGACGGGATCTGTCTCTGCCAGCAGTAGTGAGGGCTATGCTGAAGGAGACAGAAAATAGGAGAGAAATGGCGTCTTTCTGTGAGACTGTGATGGTCCAGAAGGAGGCTGCTGAGCGGGATCGTGAGAGGGCCGATCCCACTCGTAGAAGGAGGCGTCAGAGGGGCAACCGCCGTGACGCCTAAAACGCTGAAACCCCGCTTACAACATTTCAGGTAGGCGGGACTCCGAGGTCACGGGCTTTCAGAGTGGGGACTCTGTCCGCCCACCAAGTGACTTCAGGAAAGACGGTGGCACAGTGATCACGTGCTGCCGTGCACAACGAGGCTCAGAGGAGATTCCTCGCAGACTCCACAGGGATGTGCCCTAACAGGCGTTGTACAGAGAGGGTTCCGGGGTGGTCTTTTAAGAGGTCACGGAGCTCTCTTCCATGTACTGATGGTGATCACCGGGGTGGTTTTAGTGAGGTAAGAATCCCACACACCCTGGTCTTTTCCCCCAAAAGACCAGAAGCTTTTTGAAGGTTTCCCCCCGAAAACAAAAAAAAAAAAAAAAAAAGGTAATAGTTTAGTCTTATGTTAAGTTAGGCTAGCTTTAATTAGATGTATGATCCCCGGATTTTTTTTCTTGTTGTTGCTAGGTAATAGTTAAGTCTTATGTTAATTTAGGCTAGCTTTACTTAAATATATAGTTCCCTAATTGTTCTTCATAGTTGTTAGGATGTGGTAGGTTAGTGTTTTACCCTAATTGGACAGTATACATTTTGATTTTTGAGTTCGTTATTTTCTTTCATATTCTCCATAGTCGTGATTGAGATGTCGTGGGTTTGCGTGGATAACGTGTAGATGTGGAGGCCTCCGTGTTTATTCAGTATCTATTGCACTTCGATATCGTATGATTCAGAAATGATTCCTGCTGTTGTCTTTGTCTGTTCCAGTTTATTTTTTTTCTCACTCGTACTTTCGTCCTTTTTTTTCTTAGAAAGGGGGTATTGCAGCATTATCATGTTGCTTAATTCGTTTAGCTAAATAAAAACTTTTTCGTTCGCGTTAGTTTACCTTTTTCTAATATTATTTTTTTTTATTTGAACTTAGAATAGGAAAATTTAGAGGTTTGACAAGGAAAAATTTTATTTGTCATTCGGCGACGAAATTTTCTGAGAAAAAGTGCTTGATGAACACGAATTAAAAAGGAAATGTGATTATAAGTAATGATCTAACTGCGAAATGTTTGGTGAAACTCGGTAGTAAATAAAAAACCGATAAGTGTTAGTCAATATAAAGAACCGGTATGTATTTTAAATATTTTAAGTTTTGGCTGCTTTGAAGGTTCAGTTTCGTGTCTCATAGTGATAATTTTCCTTTTCTTCTCACGATAGATTATTTGTCAATCGGTCCTTGGAGTATTCTTGGAGTATTCTTGGAGTATTCTTGGAGCATTCTGGATATAGACATAGAAATTCACAGAAGTGGACAGTACAGCCCACTGCAATTCATAAATGCGTGCGCCAACTAGCGCATGACGATACTAGAGAAAACCCCGGTGGACATCGTGACGTCACTCCACGTGAAGTTTTCATGATCCCTATTTTTCCTTATTCTATAGCAGTAGCAAGTAATATTTGAGTAGTTTTTTTACGCTATCTGTTTTATACGTATAATCACAGCAATACGTGTAAAAAGGTTGCGGAATGAACCGATTTCTTTGATAGTTTACGAGTCCGCGCCTGAGGTCCCGTGATTGCAATCCCGTACCTATAGGCACAACTTCCAAATTATAATTTTTTTTTTTTTTTTATATCTCCATCTCGCCACCTTACTTAAACCCTATTTTTATATATATAAAGTCGCCGAATTTTTTTTATTTCCTTTTATAATTTTTTCTATGTTGTTTTTTTTAAATGCAAAATTATACGTGTACAAGTGGTGATTTTTTTTTTTAAACGCTACAGGTCCTTCTCCACTCGCTTATCGTAAACATCGAAAATGGTTTAAAAGCTTGTTACTTCATTTAATGCAAT
This sequence comes from Mythimna lalbum, assembly GCA_949319445.1. Taxonomy (NCBI): domain Eukaryota; kingdom Metazoa; phylum Arthropoda; class Insecta; order Lepidoptera; family Noctuidae; genus Mythimna; species Mythimna lalbum. Next base: position 12,170,691 of record OX439346.1, on the reverse strand, counting down.
CCAAAGCGATGTTTGACGAAAAGGCAACGCAAAAAAAGAGAGACAACGCCTGGAAACTCTGTTAGTATTCGGTAATTCCGAGATTTACTCGAAAATTTCACAAAACTTGCTCCAGGAAACAGCTGTTTTTTTTAAACCCTTAAAAGTTTTTGAAAAACGGTCGCGTCATTTAGAATCTTAATAAAATTTGCAAGGTCTTTAGAGGATTACTTTTTGACTTTTTTAATTTTTAGGCAAATTATGAAGTGTCAAAGTTCATACAAAATAGGACATTTTCAGAGGTTTTTACTGGATTAGTTTTACACAAATTTAGAAATTGGTTTCTTTAGAAACCTAGATAATATCCACAAGATACTGTGTTTCCAAAATATCTAATGAAAAATGTGTAATTACGTCATAATCAGTTATGAGCGGTTGTATGAAAAACAGTGAAAATGTGTGTCGAGATGCACCACCTTAAGGCTGGAGCGGTGGTCTAACAAATAGTGATATGATGCGCGATAAATCTCAATGGGTGATTCTGTTGTTTTGGAAAGGGTTATTATGAGAGATAAATAACACAAAAAAAAAAACTTTTTATATGATTATTAACGAGATTTATAACAACTTTCTGAATTTTTGTGCATTGACGATTCTGTAAACTACTTAGGTAGTACTTGATCCGTTTACTGAAACTTTATACTCACTATGCTTTGCCTTGTCCTTTTATGGGTATTGCTTCAAAAATATTTCCATCCATTTCGTAATATTCTGTAAAGAAACTGCTTTTAGTTGAGCCATATATAAGTTAAGTAAATAAATAGGTATATAATGCTATATTACAAACAAAAATAAAAATCTTCTCTCTGAATGATATGCTTAAAGTACCTATAAATTATCTCAAAACCAAATGAAAACTTCCATATTTACCTGAATAAAACTTTAGTAAAGGAATAACAATGTTCAATTCGATCGAAATATCAGTTTTGGAGAAGTGGAATTCCTTAAGCTGGTAGTTTCCCAAACCAGTGAATATTCCGTTCGTTATGTTCACGCTAGCACTGAAATAAAAACACGCGTACTTAATTATAAAAAAATACCTGCTGATTCGGCAAACACTGTTTTGCCATATACATTACACAGAAAAAATGTGGTATACATGATACATGCGGATAAATAAAAAACTTTTTACAAAAAAAAATTAAACCGACTTCAAAAAGCACAAAATAACTTTCATTTCGGAAGTCGGTGTTTCTATGATAGATACCTAATCTTGTCTCTTCGTTATTTAACCCCGACTTCCGAAATTAAAGTTATTTTGTGCTTTTTGAAGTCGGTTTAATTTTTTTTTGTAAAAAGTTTTTTATTTTTCACTTTTTAGTTATGGTAGCACCACTAAAAAGTCGGGGTGCCACGACAGAAAACCTCCACGAGTGCCCGTGGACTGTAGTTCCCTTGCGGACACGTCCCGAGGGAAGACCAGTCTGCGGGACGGTGCACCCTGGGAGGCGGCCATAGACCCCCTTGGGCACTCCTACCCAAGGGCCTCTATGGCCGTCTGCGAATGTTCTGTCAGACGGACCGCTTCAACGCGTGTCCCTCTGCCATGGCAGAGGGTACAGTGGCGAAGCAAGAGCGGGCTCGGTGTGCACTCACACTGCCGCCGGGCAGGCAGGAGGAAGACGTGTTCCTCCTTCTGCCACCGTTAGTCTCGTAGCCCCAGAGATTGTCCAAGGTCATGTTTCTGACTCTTGATGGGGGACGAGGGCCTTGGCTTAACCGCCCGGGCCGCGAGGAAGACAACCTCTATAAAAAATTACCCCAAACCTCCAAGCGGCGGCGCACCGTGAGGGAGGTTGTTAGCTTGACTAATGGGTAGCTAAATTAGTCTCTAGTGCGAACCACGTATTTGAGCCAGTACCTAAAGTATCTACTCGTGGGAACTAAATGGAATCAAAACTTTTTAAAAAACCACGTGAGAGTGATGCGCGGTCGGAGTCCGGCGCGGCATCCAGAAGGAGCTCGGAGGGCTCGGAGAGTGAGGTGGAAGCGGGCGGTTCTGGGAGACACTCTAGTCTCTCCCAGAAGAAGCGCTCCGCTTCTTTTAGAAAGGAGGACGGATCGTCCTGCTCCGAGGGGCGGGCAAAGATCTCCACCAACAGCCGTGGCGCGGGCCGAGTCCGCGGAAGGGGAAGGGGCCTCACGGCTAAGAAATCCGCCGAGCGAGCCAACAGGCTTGCTGCGGAGGGGCGCCAACCCGGCGCGGGCGACTCTGGGAGGGACCTCTCAGAGCCGTCCGGAAGCGAGAGGTGCACCGAGGCGGAGTCAGGTGGGGAGGCGGCAATGCCCTTCAAGGAGCTGGCCGTCACACTGCTGCGTGACGTGGCCCGCCAGCGGGACAAGGCCACGCGGGAGAGGACGATTCGTCGCCACGCCGCATCCCTCCAGGGGGCCCTAGACTCCTCCCTCGAGAAGAGGGTGGCGGAGCTCCGGGTGGAGCTCCGGGCCGAACTCTGTGCGGAGATCCGGGCGGAGCTCGCCAGAGCGCCGAACGGAGGCCACCAGGAGCCCATGGAGGAGGGGCGCGAGCAGGAGCAGGGGCAAAGTCGGCCCCAGCCCCAGCCCCAGCCCGAGCCGGAGAGTCAGCTGCTCACACTGATGCAGCGGGAACTCGCAGCTTTGCAGCAGGGGCTGCAAAAGCAGCAGCTGGAGTTCCAGCAGCGCATCCAGCAGCAGCTGTCTGTCCTGGAGGGCATTGTCCTGCGCCCTCCACTGGCGGCCTCTGGGCCGAAAAAGGCGGCTTCTTATGCCGCTGCCGCGGCCACGGGTACTGCGCCCAAGGCGGGCCCGTCGGGGCAAGCGGGGTGCGGGGCTGCGGCGCCGGAGTTCGCGAGGCCAAGGCCAGAGCTTGCGAGGCCAGCCCCGACGGGCAAGCAGCAGCAGCGGCGTAAAAAGGGTGCGGCGGTGCCTGCCGCTAAACCGGCAGGTTCTCCTGCCGCTGTGGCGACTAGGCCGTGCTTGCCACCTCCTCCACCCGAGGAGCCTGGCGCCGAGTGGACGGTGGTCGGTGCCAAAAGGCGGGCGGGCAAGGTTGCCAGGGCGGCCAAAAAGCGCGCGAGGCGGCAGGAGCGCAAGAAGCGGGCCATGGCGGCACGTCTTCGCGCCCCGAATTCCGAGGCTGTAGTAATTACGCTACAGCCTGAAGCGGAAAAGAGGGGCGTGACGTACGATGACGTCATGGAGAAGGCGAAGCAGGCGGTGTTGCCCCACCTTGGCGAGCTCGGAGCCGCTGCGGGCTTCCGCATGAGGCGCACTATCACCGGGGCCCGAATTCTCGAGGTCCCCGGTGCGGCCAGCGGCCCTGCAGCAGATGCCCTGGCCGCAAGGATCAGGGCGTCCCTCAGTGCGGAAGAGGCCCGAGTGTCCAGGCCCACAAAGTGCATCGACATGCGCATCATGGGACTGGACGATTCCGTCAAGGTGGATGAGGTGGTGGCCGCCATCGTCAAAGCGGGTGGGTGCACGACCGAACAGGTTCGGGCGGGCACCATCCGTGCTGACAGCACGGGCATGCGAGCCGTTACGGTGAGCTGCCCTGTGCAGGCGGCCAAAGCCATCACCGGGGAGGGCCGACGGCTTTTGGTGGGCTGGGTCTCCGCGCAGGTCAAGCTGCTGGAGCCCAGACCTCTGCGGTGCTTCCGCTGCCACGTGGGGCACCATGTGGGAGCCCACTGCGCCGCGGAGGATCGCAGCGACCGCTGCCACCAGTGTGGCCAGCCCGGTCACAAGGCCGCAGAATGCCGTGCTACGCCGCACTGCTACGCATGTGCGGCGGCCGGCAAGCCGGCTGACCACCGGGCTGGGGGCAGGTCCTGCGACCCCCCCGCCAAGGCCAAGGGCAAGGCCCACAGGCCCATCCCCGCCAATGTCCTCGCCGCCGCAGCCGCCTCCTTGGCCGCCGCCGCCATCGCCGCCGCACCCGCCGCCGCGGCAGTGCCCCCTAGGGGGGCTCGGGAGGAGACCGTAATGGAGTGTCAATAACGGCCCCATTACGTCTCCTCCAGGCGAACATCAACCACTGCGCCGCCGCTCAGGATCTGTTGCTCCAGAGCATGGCGCAGTGGTTGATCAATGTCGCCGTAGTCACCGAGCCGTATTTTGTCCTGCCCAGGGGTGACTGGGTTCAGGACCTGGACGGCTCGGTGACCTTAATTACGTCGACCGCCGCCGGTACCCCGCCCCCCGAGTCCGTCACGAGGAGGCGGGGTTGCGTGGCAGCACGGTTCGGGGACATCGTCGTGGTGGGCGTCTACCTGTCCCCGAGCCGATCTCTCGACGAACTCCATGTCTCTCTGTTGGAGCTAAATTCCGTCGTCGCTGGGTTCAGTTCCCTCCCCGTGATCGTTTGCGGGGACTTCAACGCCTGGAACACGGCTTGGGGTTCCGGGTTCACGAACCAGAGGGGTCGGATGGTGGAGGACTGGGCCTTAGAGCTGGGCCTGGTCGTACTGAACCGGGGTTCTGTCCCCACGTTGGTGAGGATGCGGGGTGAGTCGGTGGTGGACATTTCGTTCGCCAGCCCCGCTCTGTCGCCACGTGTCGTCGACTGGCGCGTGATGGAGGAGGTGGAGACGTACTCCGACCACCGGTACATCCGGTTTGACGTCTCCGCCGAAACCTTGGCCGCGCCGGTCCGACAGAGCCCTTGCGGTCCGCGGTGGGCGCTTAAGCAGATGGACCGGGAGCTCCTCCTGGAAGCCGCGACGGTACAGGCCTGGGTGCAAGCACCGGACAGGCCTGTCGACATTGACGTCGAGGCGGAGTGGTTCCAGGAGGCCATGTCGCAAATTTGTGATGCGGCAATGCCCCGTGTCCGTCCAGGACGAGCTAAGCGCCAGGTGTACTGGTGGTCGCCGGAGATCGGCGCCCTGCGCAACGCGTGCAATCACGCGCGACGCCGGTACGCCAGGCACTGCAGGCGCCGCATCCGCCCGCCGGATGCGGAGGCCAGAGAGGCGGAGCTGTATGAGGGATACAGAGAGGCGAAACGCACCCTCCGAACGGAGATAAAGCGGGCCAAACTCGAGGCCCGCAACGTGTGGCTGGGGTCTCTGAACGCGGACCCGTGGGGGCGCCCGTACAAGTTGGTACGGGATAAGCTTCGCCCCTGGGCTCCGCCGCTGACTCAGAGTCTCCGGCCCCAACTCGTGGAGGGTGTGGTTAGCACTCTGTTCCCTGTGCAGGGGGAACACTCCCCCCCACCCATGGCTCCGCCTCCGCCAGCGGTGTCTGACGCGAACCGCAACAGCGACGACGACGACGATGCTCCAGAAGTGACCGAGGTAGAGTTGAGAGTGGCGGTGCGAAGGCTGAGTGCCAAAAACACCGCCCCAGGACCCGACGGCTTGCCAGGGAAAGCCTGGGTCCTGGCCATGGAGGCTCTCGGGCCTCGACTGAGAGGGCTCTTCAGCGCATGCCTGGAGAGGGGCCAGTTCCCACTTCGCTGGAAGACGGGGAAACTGGTCCTCGTAGCGAAGCCAGGGCGCCCTGCGGACTCTCCGTCCGCATACCGGCCCATTGTGCTGCTCGACGAGGTGGGCAAGCTCTTTGAAAGAGTGATTGCAAACCGCCTCGTCGTGCGGCTAACACGGGTGGGGCCGGACTTGTCGGACGGACAGTTCGGCTTTCGCAGGGCGCGCTCTACAATAGACGCCATCATGCGCGTGCGAGCCCTCACGACAGGGGAAGCGGTGTCCCAGGGTAGGTGTGTCGTGGCAGTGTCCTTGGACATTGCCAACGCCTTCAACTCCCTGCCCTGGAGTACGATCCGGAGGGCACTCCGGTACCACCGGGTGCCCGAATACCTCTGTCTAGTGGTCGAGGCGTACCTGTCAGACAGGTACATTGTCTACCCCGGTCACCAGGGAGACTGGAATCATCGAGAGATGTCGTGCGGTGTTCCGCAGGGGTCGGTTCTAGGCCCACCCTTGTGGAACATCGGCTACGATTACGTGCTGCGCGGCGACTTCCCTGACGGGGTCAGCGTGGTTTGCTACGCAGACGACACGCTGATCCTAGCGCAGGGAGAGTCGCACCAGGCGGCGGTCGCTCTAGCGACACGCGGGGTTGCGATAGCCGTTGGTAGGATCCAGGAGTTGGGACTCGAGGTGGCGCTGCATAAATCCGAGGCAATGTGCTTCCACGGCCCTCGGAACGCGCCACCATCGGACTCCCAGCTTACGGTAGGAGGAGTTCGCATCGGCGTCGGGTCGACGATGAAGTATCTGGGACTCGTCCTCGACATCCGGTGGAATTTCGTAGAACATTTCCGACGTCTGGCTCCCAAGCTTCTCCGGGCTGGGGCTGCTCTCAAGCGGCTCCTGCCCAACCTTGGGGGTCCAGACGCCTCCTGCCGGAGGCTCTACGCGGGGATCGTTCGGTCCATGGCCCTCTACGGGGCGCCGGTGTGGGCGCCGTCGCTGGCAAAGCGACCGGCGTCCATACTGAACGCCTGCCAGAGGGTCATGGCAATACGGATGGTGCGGGGTTACCGCACGATCTCCCGCGAAGCGGCGAGCCTTCTGGCTGGCCTACCACCGTGGGATCTGGAGGCAACAGTCCTTGCACACATGCACGACATGCGCGTGGAGATGCAACGCCGGGGTGAAAGTCCACTGCCGCAACATGTCAAGGCATGGCGGACAGAGCTCCGGCGGGATCTCATGGTGAAATGGCGTCAACGGCTATCGCAACCCAGTGCTGGGCACGCCACGATTATGGCGGTAAGTCCCCTCTTTGAGGCGTGGCTGGAAAGACCTCACGGCGTCCTTACCTTCCGCATGACGCAGGTCCTCACCGGACATGGCAAGTTCGGGAGGTTCCTGCATCGGATTCAAGCGGAAGAGACGCCCGGGTGTCGCCACTGTGCGCAACGCCCGGAGGACACGGTGGAGCACACCGTCGAGGTGTGCCCTGCCTGGGCGGAGCATCGCCGTGCCCTCGTGGGGGCGATCGGCGGCGGAGACCTCTCGCGCCGGGCCCTGGTCGAGGCCATGGTCCGGAGCGAGGAGGAATGGCAGGCGGTCGCCTCCTTCTGCGAAGCAGTAATGCTTGCAAAGGAGGAGGCCGACCGCATCAGGCAACGGCGCCCTCGCCGCCGTCGCCGGGATTCCGATCCCGATTTCCGGCCACCGTAGACGCAGGCTCGCGGACGGCGAGCTATGGGTAGCTCGCTGTCCGATCGTCCGATAATGGACCGAGTCTAAGACGTCGACGGCGCGCACTGTTCCCGCGCGCCTCAAGGAGTTGTCAGCAACAGGAGGGGCCCAGCTGGGTCGAAGCCTACTGGGGACAGGGTTGTCCGAAAGGGAGCTCGTGCCCCGGTATGAAGGCTAGAAGGAACGGCGCGGGGTTTTTAGTCAGTAAGGGTCTGACACTGTCTCCCGCTCCACCCAAGAGCGGGTTTCGTCAAAGATGATTTTCCCCGTCGAGAAAAAAAAAAAAAAAAAAAAAACACTAAAAAGTCAAAGCCAGAGTGCATCTCATAACGATTCTTATAATCCCAAATACGGTAAATATTACATGAATTTACCCCCTCCCCTTTCCCCTCCCCCTTTTCTTTCAGTCAGTCATCGACTACACGTATAAACAAAGCAATTTTACTTGTTACGACAATTCTGCTATGATTCTATGAGGAGTTCTGTTCCATATCTTCGAAGTTCATGATCAGATCATAACAATATTTCTATGAACCAACTTGGAAGCATAATCTTTCAAAAAAAAAAATTTCGAAATCGGTCCACAATTGACCGAAATATCGGTGAACATACATACAAAAAAAAAAGGCATACATTCAGCCGAACATAGAACCTCCTCCTTTTCGAAGTCGGTTAAAAATAACCTACCACCTAACCTAACCTAACCTCAGACCTATCAGAAACATAAAAAAGTTTTAATGAAAATATTTTTTTTCATAGTGAGATTTTAAAGCCCGATTATTATCTGAGCTATGGTCACTTTCAGGTTCCATCATCAAATCAGCTATACGTAATAATAATTTTGTAAGCAAAATTACTGCTCAATCGGTAACCGGGAAGTGAACTTCATAAGTAACGATTTGTATTCTAAGTATAGTTAAGAAATTGCTTAAGCTTGGAAAGGCCAACAAACAATAGCACCCTAGTGTCCAATGTTACTTGAGCATTTTCTCAAGTCGGTTTCAAGTAACGTCTGTTACTCCACTATAGAATGAGATTTTGTAATTAATCATTTTAACCTTAACTCATTAAACCTCAAGCGAACGCCGGCGTTCGCTCTTTCATTGTCTTTCTATTGTGTCTCTAATTACTGTATTCGAATGGTTAAGTACAAGTCGTTCCAAATGAGAATAGGATCGATGGCCATGTTCTGATGTCACGATTTACTGTCAAATCGAGGAAAGATTTTTTTAACTATCATTAATTTACGAAAACAATTTAATTTACTGTCAAATCGAGGAAAGATTTTTTTTAACTATAATTAATTTACGAAAACAATTTAATTTACTGTCAAATCGAGGAAAGATTTTTTTAACTATAATTAATTTACGAAAAATTTAATTTATTTACGAACTTTGAACGAAAAAAGTTTAATTAGAATCCAGTTCTTCAATTTTACTCAACTCCGAGTTCTTCAATTTTGAAAAAAATTCTTCGATTTGACAGTACAATGTTACGTCAAAACATCGCAATCTTCTATACTTATAATAAATCTGTAGAGAGGTCAATTCTGTACATGAAATATATTTCCAAAATAACTATCAGGGGGTGATTAGTTATCGATACTGATGCCAAAAATGCAAACAGTAAAATTTTTGTCTGTCTGTCTGTATGTTCTTTGTAGAAACAAAAACTACTCGATGGATTTTAACGAAACTTGGTACAATCATTTTTCATACTCCTGGGCAGGTTATAGTATACTTTTCATCACGCTACGATCAATAGGAGCAGAGCAGTGGAGGAAAATGTTGGGGAAACGGGAGAAATTACTCCATTTTTTAAGCTTTCGTCGCGTTTGCAGCCTTAATGGTTAAAGCTACACAGAAATCATGTATGACGGAAATATTTTCCTTAAAATTATATAAAAAATATCCCACGACAGCATATGTCTATCTTTTATGGTTGACTCACAATAACACGTGTAACTCCCGACTGCTTAGCAAGTTGGAGCTTTCTGTTTATTTTTGTCTACTCTTACGTTTATAACACTCTCACTCATCCCTAATTAAAAAAAGTTAACATTATTATCTATTCGATAAAAAAAGAATCATAGAGATCGGTATAGAAACACCAAAGTTATACATGAAATACGCTAATAAGCCATCGCGCGTGAATACTGAATCATGCTATAAGGATTATTTTTGTGTAACGGTCGCCGCGCTCGACGCGGCTCGCGGTGGCAATATTTGGCTGTTGATGCGAATAGACGTTCAGAGTGTTCAACCTTATTGACAGAAAATCATTGATTTTAACAAACCGTGCTTATCAGCGCGACTTTTAGTCTACTCTTACGTTTAATAATTTATTTTTAGATTTCTTTGGTTGTTATTTTATAAAATAGGTATTAGTTATTTTGGTAGTGTTTAAATATTTCTTAGTATTAGCTTAATTACAAATTAAACTTTTTTTTTTTAATTTATTTAGCTGTAGTTTTAAATAGGTAAGTACCTAGGTATCAAATAGGTTATTTCATTCTATTAGACGTAGTTTAGGTACCTACTAATACTTATAATAAATCTGTTGAAGTGAAAATTCTGTACATTGAAAATATAAAAAAATAAACGGCAGGGGGTGTTACTAGACCGACACCGAACCCAAAAATGTTATTAAATATTTTTTTTTGTCTGTCTGTCTGTTTGTTCAGGCATCACGCAAAAACTACTGGTCCGATTACGATAAAACTTGGTATAATTATTCTTTAATATCCTGGGCACCACACTGGGTACTTTTTATCCCGGAAAAGTATATACAATAAAAACAAACTTAATTTTACGGTTCGATCCCTAGACCCGGTTACTGTACCAACCGCAAATAATAAGTTGGTCGTAGGTTACGTCACCTGCAGTGGAGTTCACTAAGGGGCGCTGCACATGGCTAAGATACTATACTATTTGGGTAAATAACATGTAGTTTCCGTTTCCAAATGTTTCGTAAATGGCGTTGGCGTCGAGTTAGATCACGCTATGGGAACACTTTTTGGGAATAAAGAAAGGAGCGCGTTTTCCTATAACCCATTTATTAATTACGTCTAACACGGAGCCATTGGCACCATGTCTAAGGTGTGTGCACACTGTCACGCGCGTAAGTGGAAGGGAGAGATCTGGAACGTCTCGAATCGTCTCGCGCATCACGTTGTTTTCCAGTCCCCGGGCTCTTAGAATTCGACAACAGACGTTTCAGATCTTTGATTTGACGACCCCGTTGTCGCTGGCATAAGCAACAGGATCCGCGTACGAAGTCGCTGGCAGAAGCTAGTCGTTCCTATTTTCATTTGGAACGCATAGTAATTACTTCTTTATCAATACGGGTGTAGTCTAGTGTGGTCAGGCGGAGGTGACTTTTATGGTAACTGATGGTATTTTTGATACCACGTACCATGTATGTGTACCTGACTATTTTCCTTTCTAGTTTTACGTTTTGAAGGGGACTGAAATCACTCAATAGGTACCTGAACTTTTCTCCTGCCCCTAAGTTCACTTGCCTCCGCTGAAACTCGTAAGGGTCCAGAACTGGCACTCCGTTGTCAGCATCACCGTTCCTGATCAAGTTCCTTACTCGCTCTGAGAGAATGTGGATAACTTCTTCAGGGGTGACACTTCTGATGCTGGTGGAACTGACATCTGAAAAATCATTATGACTAGTTTTAAACCGAAGTAAGACTCATTTGATCCGCGCAGGTATCGGAAGATCCATTATTGGAAGGCCTCCCACAATGTAAACCGATGACCTGGTGAGGAATGCGATGGATGCAAGACGCACAAGACCGTTCGTTGTGGCGACACTTGGAGGCCTATGTCCAACAGCGGACGTCTTTCAGCTGAAATGATGATGATGATGCGCACTCATTTCTTGAAACTATACCTATCGATAAAAGTATTGTTTCAGTTTACAAAGGCCTTCAAAACTGAAAGCCATCAATTTGATCTGTACTTACCGCTATCAAAACATTTGACATTTTCATTTAAAAGAGCCAACACTAAAATTGAGATGACAGTTTTCATTTTCACTTGATATAAATGCATCAGCTATAAAACAAAATAAGAGTTCTGTGCCCAATAGTGATATTGGAAAAAAATACCAATTATAAACCACTTTTATTTCTACCACATGCAACGTCTATTTATAGAATACCGTATTTTGTAAATTAAACCATAATTTAACCTGATCCAATAGTTATCGCTGCTGTTTCGAAATCCGGATTTCATTATCAGATTATTGTTAGTTTAATTTGTTTGTTTTAGATAGGTTACCTGTAGTATTTGGCAACAGACTAATAAACAAATTGCGCCATATTAATTAGCTTCTGTCAGCGGCTTCACTTGCGTTAAAGTATAAAATTATCCAAAAACTAGCTTTTGCCCGCGGCTTTGCTCCCGCTCTACCCTACACTATCCTAAATTTCATTTTATCCTTAAGAACCTCCTCACAATAACAAACACAACAAAAAAAGAATCAGCGAAATCGGTTCAGTTGTTCTTGAGATTTGCGCTAAGCAACACATTTAGCGATTCATTTTTATATTATACTAGCTTCTGCCCGCGACTTCGTCCGCGGAAAATTTCTTGTTTTAAAATAAGATTAGACGCTGCGCACGTTCAGCGCTAGATTCCTGAGCACGGGCCTGCGATGTTATGGCATTTTGCCTAGCGAGCCGCTCCGAGCGCTCAGCGCTAGTCTCCCTATCCCTTGTTTCAGAGACATGCTGCCTTAAATGAGATAGACGCTGCGCACGTTCAGCGCTAAATTCCCGAGCACGGGGCCTGCGATGTTATGACATTTTGCCTACCAAGCCGCTGCGAGCGCTTAGCGCTAGTCTCCCTATCCCTTGTCTCAGAGACATGCTGCCTTAACTCAGATAGACGGCGCGCACGTTCAGCGCTAGTTTCTCGAGCACGGGCCCGCGACGTCCTCACATTTTGGCTAGCGAGGCGCTGTGAGCGCTCGGAGCTAGATTCTCTAGCGCGTGCTTGCGAAATATATTCTCGATTTCTCGAGAGGCGCTGCTCATTTTCAGGGGCAGATTCTTCCGTACGGCGTACTCGAGCGGCTCTTGTCTATGATGTCTGCCGGGACAGTTGAGATTTCCTTTTAGACATGCTCTCAACAAACTACGCACAGACTTGAAAATAATTATGAACAAAGGGGAGAGCGACTCGAACACCGTCCGCCTTTACAAAACAAAACAATCGTAATATCGAAAAACTCGTATCGATTATTACGATAGAACGAAGTACGAAACTACGAACATACAAAACAAACGTACAACGAAATTACGATATTTTCGATTATGAGGTATCTATCAACAACAACAACCATACAAACGAAACAACCGAAACCAATAAGCAACTGATAGAAGAAGTCCAACTAACGACAACGTGGGCATAATAATTCGAGAGGGTCATCAATCCACAGAAAGTCTTAACACCGCGATTCAGAAAAATTACGTAATTGCAGAACGCCATCTATGGGCAAATAGGTAAAACGTTGGGAACGCCACAATTATGGCGGTAAGTCCCCTCTTTGAGGCGTGGCTGGAAAGGCCTTACGACGTCCTTACCTTCCGCATGACACAGGTCCTCACCGGACATGGCAAGTTCGGGAGGTTCCTGCACCGAATTAAAGCGGAAGAGACGCCCGAGTGTCACCACTATGCGGAACGCCCGGAGGACACGTGGAGCACACAGTCGAGGTGTGCCCTGCCTGGGCAGACCATCGCCGTGCCCTCGTGGGGGCGATCGGCGGCGGAGACCTCTCGCGCCGGGCTCTGGTTGAGGCCATGGTCCTTAGCGAGGAGGAATGGCAGGCGGTCGCCTCCTTTTGCGAAGCAGTAATGCTAGAAAAGGAGGAGGCAGACCGCATCAGGCAACGGCGCCCCCGCCGCCGCCGCCGGGATTCCGATCCCAATTTCCGACCACCGTAGACGCGGGCTCGCGGACGGCGAGCCATGGGTAGCTTGCTGTTCGATCGTCCGGTAATGGACCGAGCCCAAGACGTCGACGGCGCGCACTGTTCCCGCGCGCCTCAAGAAGTTGTCAGCAACAGCAGAGGCCCAGCTGGGTCGAAACCTACCGGGTCCAGGGTTATCCGAAGGGAACTCGTGCCCTGATTTGAAGGCTAGAAGAAACGGGGTGAGTTTTTAGTCAGTAAGAGTCTGACACTATCTCCCGCTCCACCCAAGGGCGGGGGTTGTCATAAGATGATTTTTGCCCACCATAAAAAAACAATAAAAAAAAATAGGTAAAACGTCTGCACAATGAAAGTTATGCTAGGGGTATTTTGCGTTTTAGTAATTTTATATTATCTCCGAAACTGTATGACCAATTGATATGCTGTAAATGGCAAATCTTATCTGTGTAATGTTCTTGTGATACTGAAATAATTTATTGTCATAAGAATTAATATTTTGTTGCTCAAATAATCAACCAAACGTAAGTATGCCGAAAAAAAATTTTTTTAATGCAATAAAAGAAGTATAAAAGATAAAATATAAAAGATAGAGATATGGTATCACGGACTTTTTTGTAGAAATAATTAAGACGAACCAGGTAGCCATACATTGTTTTTAATTTTAAGCAACTGTTTAGGCAGCGCACGCAAATAATTCGGTTTTATGAGGTATTTTTTTCCGACTTGCTAGACAAAAGTTTTGATAGCTCGGTTAATATACATGCTATAGAAACAATTTATAGCCTATAGCACTCAGGAATAATGTAGCTTTCTGCCAGTTAAAAAAATTTTAGAATTGGATTATTAGTTCCAGAGATTACCCCCTACATACAAACTTACAAACTTACAAATTTTACCTTTTTATAATATTAATATAGTTAAAGGGTACTCCAGAACATGGTCTACGGCATCTGCTAATTTTCATCCAAATCCATAGAGCCGTTTGAGCGTGATGGAGTACCAAACATACAAGTTTCGCCTTTATAATATTAGTGATGGGTGTCCAGCTCTAACCTTATTTATTTATTTACTTTATGCATAAAGGTACAAACCCCAAGGTTAGGCACCCGACCAAACCATCAATTATAAAAAATTGGGCAAGTGCAAGTCGGACTCGCGCCCTGAGGGTTCCGTACAAACTTACTTATATAAATAGTTCAATTGCGGAATGGAGTCTCAGAAGATTTTTCCAAAAACAAAAAAAAAAAATAATGTGACGTAACTGCAAATTTACCGTTTTCAGATTTATTCTTTGCTTTATGCCAAATTTCAAGATTCTGGGTCAACGGGAAGTACCCTATGAATTTTGATTTCCTCGAGAGTATCGAAATGTACGTTTTATGCCACTTAAACCGAAGTATCTCGTAAACAGATAGATGGACGGACAACAAAGTGATCTTATAAGGTTTCGGTTTTTGCTTTTGGAGGTACGAATCCTAAAAAGGGAGTCAGTAATAGCGTGATAGTTGACAGAATGGAACCAAATGTTACGCCATCCTCTAATAACACGAGACAATGACAGGAAGATGATGTATTTTAGAGGTGCCTATGCGGTACCTACATGATGTAAAGTCTCAAAAAAATCCGTTGAAAAGGATCCTTCGACCAGACGGATGTTATGTCTGGTGGGCAACTGCTCGATAGTTGATGTCGAGCGGTTGTATATGTTCTAATCACAAACTCTTATAGAACACTTATACCGCGATGCAGGATTACATAGGTACTTGCCTACATGGCGTCATAGATGTCGCTACAAATTGTCTGGCTTTATCTGCATCTTTTCTCGCTGGCTTTTCGCTCTGGTACCATGCATTTTTCCCGTCTGCCTACGTCATCATCATCATCATCAATTCAGCCGCATGACGTCCACTTTTGGACTTATTCCTCCCCCCATGTGTCACCATAATGGCCGGTCCTTTGCGTCTCGCATCCATCGGATACCCGCGACCCTCACCATGTCATCCATTGCCGGTCCACCTAGTGGGAGGCCTTCCAACGCTACGTTTTTCGGTACGTGATCGCTACTCCATAAGCTTTCGTCCCCATCGACCATCTGTTATGCCCTATTTAATCCCAGGTGTATCTACTTACTCTACTTAGGTGTACCTTAAGAATAGATGAATCAAATTATCTAGGTGCATCTACTTCACCTAGACCGAGCGGACAAAGCTGTTATCCAGTATTGTATCAAAATCTGTTGTTATTCGACAGAGTTCAATGTCTTTCACGG
This sequence comes from Mythimna lalbum, assembly GCA_949319445.1. Taxonomy (NCBI): domain Eukaryota; kingdom Metazoa; phylum Arthropoda; class Insecta; order Lepidoptera; family Noctuidae; genus Mythimna; species Mythimna lalbum. Next base: position 12,155,280 of record OX439346.1, on the reverse strand, counting down.
TCAGCATAGAACTCATTTGGCATAATATACATATGTATATATGTATGTACCTCTTCTCTACGACCCATTGTCGAATCGTACATCAAACGTAACTAAACTAATTGAATTAATTTTCCCATGCGGACTAGACCATTGTAACTTGTCCTTGACACATTTTAAGATGACAACGGTTTTAAATGCATATCTGTGAGTTGATCCGGCACACCCGTTTTCGTAAACCTACGGCAGGGATGGAAAACCTATGGTAGAACTGAAAATTCTGAGCTCGATTTTCAGTGGCGTGCGTAAATCTGTGATTTTCTTTCTTATTTTGAAAGTCTAATTCTACTCTGAACCTGTGTAGGTTACTTGTATGTGTTAGAACATGTTTTTAATTATTTATATTAGTTTCACTGTGTTTTATATATCCACAGCTAACACACAACGCCGTCTAGTCTCAAGCTAAGCAGAACTTGTGTTATGAGTACTAGACAACTGATAAACATACTTATATATTTCTACATACATACATAACAATAGATAAATTACACCCAGACACAGAACAAATGATTGTGCTCATCATACAAACATTTGTCCTGGGTTGGAATCGAACCCACGACTTCCGGCATAGCAGTCAGGGTCACCAACTACTAGATCAACAGGCCAGTACACCCTCGAGCCCATTACCTGGTATAGGCTCTTCGTATTGTTTTTCTTGCTATTGCCCAGCTAGGTAGAACTTGTGAAAGGCGGAAAACCTTCAAATTACTTCTTCACTCGGAGGTGAAGCGAGAGGCACTCTCAAACAGTGTTCCTTCAGTTGCTTTTTGTGATTTAGGGCCTCAGTAACTCTTTCGAACAATTTGAAACTGGTTTAAACATAGTTCAAAGAAGTGCAAAACTTAATGAAAAAATAAATCAAAGTGACAGGCTAGGATCATGGAATCGGTTCTAGTAAAGATATACTCATAGTACTGAAACGTAAAAGACCACTGAAGGAACTTAGGTGTGATTTTAGTCAGTAAAATTCTGACACACCCTCCAGCCCCGCCCTAGAGCAAAGAGAAGTCATAAGATGATTTCGCACCTCAACAAAAACAATGTTGTGATAGGCGGGTTTTATGCACATAACTATAATATTCTTCATTATTGTTTACTGAATTTGATTCTGGAGTGAAAGAAGAAAGAATGAAAAGAAATAAAACACCTTTATTTGGCACACAATGAGATAACACTTATAATTATAGTATACACACAAACTTAAACTTGAATATCTACATCTACATTGTATGTCTCACAGCTGCGCCAAATAGGTCCAGTTCAGCACTATTGTAGTGTGACATTGCATAACGTATCACCATAAAAGTCGAGACAAATTGTATACCTGAAAAGGCATTCCAATTTATGGTCCACATGAGTCATTAACCGACTTCGAAAAGGAGGAGGTTCTATGTTCGGCTGAATGTATGTTTTTTTTTTTTTTGTATGTATGTTCACCACCGATATTTCGGTCAATTGTGGACCGATTTTGAATTTTTTTATTTTTATTGAAAGGTTATGCTACCAAGTTGGTCCCATAGAAATATTGTTATGATCTGATCATGAACTTCGAAGATATGGAACAGAACTCCTCATAGAATCATAGCAGAATTGTCGTAACAAGTAAAATTGCTTTGTTCATACGTGTAGTCGATAACTGACTGAAAGAAAAGGGGGAGGGGATGTATTGAACTGATCTGGTGATAAAGCCGGAACGTAAATTCATGTAATATAACCGTATTTGGGATTATTAGAATCGTTATGAGATGCACTCTGGCTATAAGGTAATTTATGTTTAAATGAAGGGTAGGTACTTTTTAGTGGTGCTACCATAACTACAAAGTGAAAAATAAAAAACTTTTTACGAAAAAAAATTAAACCGACTTCAAAAAGTACAAAATAACTTTAATTTCGGAAGTCGGTGTTAAATAACGAAGAGACAAGATTAGGTATCTATTATAGAAACACCGACTTCCGAAATTAAAGTTATTTTGTACTTTTTGAAGTCGGTTTATTTTTTTTTTGTAAAAAGTTTTTTTATTATAAGTAACAAGTTAGAATTGCCCACCGCACCCGTCTAGTCGGGTATATGAGAGCGCTCTATTTGTTTACATTATTTCTAAAAATTCTGGTGTTTACATTCAATGTCTATTTTTAACGAAAACATCAGTCCATCGCTTCATGATAGGGATAAATATTTAATGATTGTTACATAAGTTCAGACGTGATTTAGAATACGGATGTAATAGAATCTTATGTTTTTAGTGTTTGTGAGCAAAATGATCGAGCCGGCCTTCTTGGCAAGTTTCGCTAAGTTGTAGTGGCTTTTTTTTGGTGGGAAAAATCCAATTGACAACCCCCACTCTTGGGGGGAGCGGGAGATAGTGTCAGACTCTTACTGACTAAAAACCCACCCCGTTCCTTCTAGCCTCCGTACCGGGAAGTAGTTAACACAACAATAAAATTCTCTGCTCCATTTTTATCGAGATTGCGCCTGTTTCAATGTTTCCACACGTGGTCCTGTATCCACATTATATTATTGTGTTGTGCAGACACTTGAGATACAAAACTATTACAGCAACTACAGCCGTTCGAGCGTGAAGAATTATTATTATTATTATAGTTAGCCCATATTGTTCCACTGCTGGGCAAAGGCCTCCCTCCACTCCTTCCAACGATCACGGTTCCTCCCTTTCTCATTCAAATTCTCAAGAAAGCCATCCAGGTCATCCCGCCATCTCCTTTGTGGTCTGCCTCGGCCCCGCTTTGCTGTGTCCGGGCACCAACCCAGCGTTTTTCGCGTCCACAGCTCGTTGGACATGCGGCAGACATGTCCTGCCCAGTCCCATTTAAGTTAGGCAGCCTTTTGAGCCACATCAACGATTCAAGGAGTTGTCAGCAGCAGGAGGGGCCCAGCTGGGTCGAAGCCTACTGGGGACAGGGTTGTCCGAAAGGGAGCTCGTGCCCCGGTATGAAGGCTAGAAGGAACGGCGCGGGGTTTTTAGTCAGTAAGAGTCTGACACTGTCTCCCGCTCCACCCAAGAGCGGGTTTCATCAAAGATGATTTTCCCCGTCGACACAAAAAAAAGCCACATCAACGATTTGCGCTTTGGCGTGAAGATTAAAATAGAATAAACTAAAGAAGAAGTGACAAACAACATATTACATAGACACACATAGTCACAAACTTTCGCCTTTAGAAAATTAGTGTGGTAGATGACAGCTGAAACATTTTCGTCCTTGTAACTAATGACATAACAATATTAATAGTTATATTCCAAAATCTAGCACACGCTTACGCATAAGTTTATTAGTAAACTATGTCCCGTGGACTATTAACATTTGTTCGGGTTAATAAATTGACATTCACTCGTTACAACTGTTAAATAGAGTGTTTACATTACCCAATCAGCAGCTTACTAAATTACTGCCCATTTTTATGATGGTACACTACAGTTGAGCATGGCGTCCGCATTTGATTTCGGGTCGGGTACACAAAACTGTATGAAGCTTCAGATATTGTCCACCAATCAATCTTTGGGTGATGCAGATCAATAAAAAGTGGAATACAAAGAAAAGATAAGTGTGTACAAAGAAAAAAAAATATAACTATAAAATATTCTTAAATGAATAAACTAATTACCCGAATAAACTCAAACAATTTAAACAATATACCTAAATAACTAGCTACTCCCAGCGGCTTCACCCGCGTGATAGCAGAAAATTATCCCAAGGGAACATACTTCCGGGATAAAAAGTATCCTATGTCTTATTCCAGGACATGGCCTATCCGTGTACCAAGTTTCATCAAAATCGGTTTTGCCATTTAGGCGTGAAGACGTAACAAACAAATTCACTTTCGCTTTTATTTAGTAAGGAGTAAGGAAGTAAGGATTTTAAGCACTAGATTACACTCTAGACAAATTTTTCATGAATATGCTCGCGGACTTTACCACGTCATTGGGGTTTTGCGATTTAACATTTCTTAGCTCTAGCTAAGAAAAGCTCTAGCTCGGAGTTTGGAAATGTCCGGGGTAGATGGAATGTAGATGGTAACAGGCTCGCTTCCTATAACATGGGATTTAACCCTTCAGATACCGTCAATTAGAGACACAATAGTAAGACAATAGATGCGCGGCCACCGGTGGTCGCTTGGGGATTCAGGAATTAAACAAAACTTTTGAAATACGAGTGTAGTATAGGTAATAGGTATCTTATCTTTCCTCGTTACACTGCAGGAAATGCACAATAAAAAAAAAAGAATCGAAATCTCGTTGCCCCACACTATTGATTGCCTACTACTGTATCCTGGGTACGTTTACAAATATATTGTTAAACTATATTGTTATGTTACGTACCTAGTCGAAAAACAAAAGCTTTCCTTTATCTTAACCTGTCGAATATAAGTTTCAAGAGTTCATCGGAAAGAAACTGGTCCATTGAAAAGCGAAAATAACATGGGTTGCTATACTTTTAGCGACGGTTATGATGAATAAATATCATCATTTCAGAAAAAAAGAAATACTCAACCAGAACTACGAGCAAATCTGATGAGATAAGTAGACATAGGTACTTACTCAAATCATGTCAACACAGAAGATACCCATCTGTCACATCCACCTATGAGTGATATGAATGCATCTATTCAAACGTCGAGTCGATTGCTTCATCGATACTTACAGCTGAGATTTATAGATCGGTATTATTTGTGTTCCGATTCGGCGCACGCGATGCCAGATGTCAAAAACACATCATGATGGACGAAAAGTTGTTGATACCAGTCAGTTGGGAGCATCATCGAACTCGTAAATCAATTAGTGACTGACACTATACTGTAAAATAATTTTTTATGGACAATTTGCTGTTAGTGATCGTTGTTGGGGCTGGCAGAAATAGGTCACCCCGAACTTGATGTTGTGATCGTTGTTGGGGCTGGCAGAAATAGGTCACCCCGAACTTGATGTAGAGCGTAAAGGAAGGAAATGGCATGGTTGATTTTTAAAATACGTTAGTTTGCAGGGTATCTTGTCGAGAGTTAGCCGGTGATCCGTCAAAAGTCATACTACACAAAACCTACATAATCAGATAGCTTATTATTTTCATAACAATTTCAAGAACGTAGGGTTCGTAGAGCTAGGACGCGCATTTTCATATTCAGGGTTATTTGTAAAACACCGGCAACCTCTCAGGACAGGACTATGTTAAGAACATCATAAACAACAACTTTTGTTCTATGACTTTTAAAAATTAATTATCATATTTTAGTTCATCAGGTTTTTATACAAAAATAAAAATATTTGAATTGAACGTTCTAAATATTACGAAGTCTATGCAAAGCACGCGATAGTACAATTTCGGAGGGTAGCTGAATATAAACTTGACCTATTTGCGGGCAGCTCTCACTAATCGGTCGGTCGCGCTTGCGTCGCGCGCGTCATACGTGTTCTTGTATTTGTATCAATATTCTAATGTTTAGTACACGGAAATGGTGCTAGGTGTGATGACAATGTTTCGAAAGCCTGCTTACTATTACTACGAGAACAGAGCGCGGGAGGTGTAAGTAGATACGACAAAATACAGAGTTGAAATGTGTTAGATGGAACAACGAAATCTTGAAGGTTGGTTTTTGGTAAATGTATTATGTTTTGTAAAAAGTCATAGAACAAAAGTTGTTGTTTATGATATTAGTAGTATTACTAACTAACCCCAATGATATTTTTAATAAGAAAAAAACAAAACATAATACTTAATAAAAAATCATTGGAATAGATAAAATCGTTATTCTAATCAAGCTCGACGACATTTTTAATTTTAAAAGAAATTCATTAATTTTTTTCATTAAAAATGTTAGAATAATGATTTTATAAAATTTTAATGACAAAACGTAAAAAAAATGGGAAACACTGACAAAAATTTCCACCTCTGGGAGGTCTTGTCAGCAACAGGAGGGGCCCAACTGGGTCGAAGCTTACTGGGGCCAGGGTTATCCGAAAGGAAACTCGAGCTCCGGTATTAAGCGGCTAGAAGGAACTGGGTGAGTTTTTAGTCAGTAAGAGTCTGACACTATCTCCCGCTCCACCCAAGAGCGGGGGTTGTCATTGGATGATTTCTAACCACCGTAAAAAAAAACTTCTGGGAGTTCCAGAATGATGTACTGGATCTATGGTAACGTTTGTGCGTCGATGTCAGGGACATCCTGTATATACACTCTGGCCTACATACATAAGTACACATAACATTTCTGGCACCAATGTCAAACGTGCCAATGATGAAACGGCCTAGTTCGTCATAATTTTCATGACGGCGCCAACATTCTGCTGGTCGGACTTTTAATGTTTCTGAGAAAAATGCAGGTAGGTACGAGTACATGGTCATTACGTATTGTTAAGTACTTGTTTGTAAACCCGTGACAGATTATATCAACAGTGCAGATGGGTGTTTTTATATTCTCATCTTGTTGCAAGGAGGCGCATTGGAAGTCATAAAAAAAGTTTAGAGTAATTAGGTAGATGCTTACAGCCTAATAGATCCTGCTGATGCCTTTTTTTCGCTCTGGGTGGAGTGAAATGGATTGTTAGACTTTTACTGATAAGCTACCTGTGGTCCTTTAGTTGCATTTTGCGTTTCCAAGGTTGTAGTAACTCTTTCAAATTATCTCGCAGTCCGCTGAATACTATTTACTCAATATTCAATTATTTATTGCATTCCACAATGTACATGTATAGGTGGTAGGTTTTTTATTTATTTATTTCTCTCATAACTATTATCATTCGTTTAACATGTTTTGAACTCGCCAAACTTGCAAAAGACAATATTTATTACTTACTTATAGGTAATTAACGACTGAACTTTACCAATTCAGCGCCTACCTACGCATTTCTCTTTTAACACCTCGATGGTTCGTTAATATAAGGCTAAGATAAGACGTTATTAAAACGTATTTTAGTTCGTAATAGATCATTGTCACAGTTGTAATAAAAAACTCAATCAACATGCCTTCCTATGTCTCATTATAATTACATTTGCAGATACAAAACTCCAATGGTCAATACTAAACGTTGAAATGTATCACCCGTTGGTCCATCCTAGAACTTAGCACTTACACAAAAACAAACAATAAAAATATAATGAAAATTATCACAAATTAACAAAAAAAAAAAAACAAGTTGCAATTTACAAATAAAAAAAAATATAATTAGACAGTTGATGAAATTGAAAGTGATTTTCCCTTATTCCTCCCTAGGGCTGAAAAGTATTACTTTCAACCCGCTCCTCAGGCAACTTCACCCCGAGGTATTCACTGTGCTTTTCATTACGAATTTGTATTTTATTTTTACTTTCCTTGTGGAAAGTAAATATTAAAAAACGTTTGTAAAACCTAAGGCGTCGTACCTACCTATGATTTTAGGTCTTCTAATCTTTCCTCTGATTGAGGCCGTAAAAAGTGGAAACCCTTTAACTATTGTTTTAGCCTCTTCTTTTATATATGTAGCGTTAAATCATTACTTTAATCAGATGAACTTAACGTGTTAAGAGGCTCCTTTTCCACTCGCCTATCGTCAACATCGAGCATTGTTTGAAAGCTTGTTGCTTCATCTAACGCATCCAACGCGATGCTTGACGAAAAGGCAACGCAAAAAAAGAGAGATAACGCCTGAAAACTCTGTTAGTATTCGGTAATTCCGTGATTTACTCGAATATTTTACAATAAGTATTCTAGGAAATAGCTGTTTTTTAAACCCATAAAAGTTTTTGAAAAATGTTGTCGTCATTTGGAATCTTAATAAAATTTGCATGGCTTCTATAGTTTTAAAAATTATGAAGACAGTGTCAAAGTTCATGCAAAATAGCAGATTTTCAGAGGTTTTTACTGGATTAGTATTACACAAATTTAGAAATTGATTTCAATAGAAGCCTAGATAATATCCACAAGATACCGTGTTTCCAAAATATCTAATGAAAAATGTGTAATAACGTCATAATCGAGTAAGAGCGGTTGTATGAAAAACAGTGAAAATGTGTGAGATGCATTCCCTTAATACAAATCTCTGCTGTACGGAAAAACTCTACAACTCGAAAAAACCAATGACGAATTGCCACTTTCTCGACTGTGGTGTATTGGCTGTGAGGGTAGTTTCACAACGATGTGACGTAATGTATTTGACACGGGGCAGTAGCCATTAGTAGCCATCCGACGGTTGACTGGAGTGGTTGTGTAGTGCGAATATATGTGTGTCACACTGTTGGTGAGCCGTAAATCCTTCTTAAGCGCAATACATGTGACAACGAGGAAAAAAGTGAGTACACAATTTTAATAATAAAAAAACGAGATGTAAAAGAAAAAGTTGGTTGAAATGTAGTAACCAAGTTAGCATCTTTCTCAAGGTACCTGTAAAATCATGGACCGGTTCTTTTAAACGTTAATTATACATCGTTCAAATAAACGATTTACAGACACTTTCAAACTACCAAAATAACGGTCAGTCGAACTAGGAAAACTAATAAATTGCATGTTGCATGGCCTAGATCTCTATGGAGAAGAACTATACTGGTACTAATACATCTCGTTTACAATTGTGTAATATTTTACCTATATTTTGTAAGTATATACAATGCAATATTATATGGTGAACCACAACGTGACATATCTTTGTCCACTTTTTGTGTAGACTACCCCACAGTTAAACTTGTTTATTACTTAGTTAATGTATTATATGAACCATATGAACACAGGCTAGTGTCACACATGCTAATGCCACAAAGGGTCATTAGGCCAAAGGACCAATGGGCCGAAGGGCCAATGGATGACTCTGCGTTTGACTTATATGATGATTTCCCACCTCAAAAAAAAAAATTCGTAGGTATTTTCACAATGTAATTACTACGTTAAAATACCAGAGTTCAAACGTGTGGAACAATTTATCGGTCTGTACACTCTTTAGACAGTTCACTCGCCATTTCCAGTGGGTGTTAGAGAAACAAATAAATTCTTTTCGTTCGTGTCAGTTTCCTGTGTCCAAGCTATTTCGGTCAAGGTCGGGTGTTGCCAGGCCCTAAAGGTAGCTATGTTTTTTGAGACGGAAGCAGATACTACGCCGTAGAGGATATTAGAGGTAATTAATATATTGTATAACGGTAACTATGTGCTATTTCGTAGCGGATATCCCGAAAGATGCTACGGATTTATGCTACGAAAGATCATAGTTTTTTTTTTGGAACATCAAGATATTTTTTTAAGAATGAAAGGTAGATACAGTAAAGGAAAGGTATAGGTTAAGATATAGCTGGTAGTGTTGGTTGTAGTGGTATTATAAAAATATGCAATAGTAAAAAATCTTAAATAAATATTAAATATTTAATTCTACATTGTATATAATAGTATATATTACGTAGTTACATTTATTTACCTGACCGTTACATATTATCGTCAAATTCAGTAATATTCTGACTGTCAGAATATTACTGAATTTGACATTTTGATTACTTTAATAATTTTCTCTTTCAAATCTTTGTTTCGTATAGATACATAAACACGTATTGGGAATATATTGTTAAGCAGATATAACAAATTGTGTTAACGATATAGGCAGCTGAACAACTTTTTATAGAGGCCGGTACGGCCGGCTTTTGTAGTCTTTGTAAATGTTTAATCGCATTGCAATTGCAATAACATTACAGAAGTCATAATAGAACTAGTTTGCTATTCATGGTGCATAATAAGATCTACAAAAAAATATGTAGGTCTCTATGACCTTTATGGACCCATCTACCCATTGTAACCATTTACCCCTACGACTACCACAGACGGTCATAGACCGTATGCACTCAGAGGTAATTAAATCTAGTCTATTGAGCTTTTTGGACAATATTTCGTCTAATGTATAGACTACTATTTATTTCCTGCGAGCGATCCACATCTCGTGCAGTACACGTTGATCCGTGACACCATAAAGTCCGGCCTCTCCTGAGAACGCGCGAAACGAATTCGAAATTTAAACTGAAAAAAGTTTTGATATGAATTTTTGGTGAAGATAAATGGATTAGCTTTTTTGTTCTTTTTTTAAATAAAATTTTTTCGAAATGTGGCGAACAGTTTTTGGCCTTTTAGTTTTCTTGTATGCGATAGTTTCGCATGTTACTACAGCACCTGCGCATTATCTTGGTGAGTATTCAGTTGCTTATTTTTTATAAGTATTTTTAAACCAATTATATTTTATTTTTATTTTACGGCCTATGGTTGGTACTTACCATCATGTGCTACTAAAGTACAAGTAAAAAATATTAGTATTTTATAGAGTACCTAGAGTATAGTATTTTTAGTATTAGATTGGTTGACTAGAATTCCCCTAGAAATGTACCAACCTACTGTTAGGTAGTTATCACACATACCTAATGTTATTGGGGGATAATGTGCATTTCATTTAAGATTTTGCGAAGACCAATTAAGAGGGTCCTTCTCCACTCGCTTATCGTAAACATCGAAAATGGTTTAAAAGCTTGTTACTTCATTTAATGCAATCCAACGCGATGTTTGACGAAAAGACAACGCAAAAAAAGAGAGATAACGCCTGGAAACTCTGTTAGTATTCGGTAATTCCGAGATTTACTCGAAAATTTCACAAAACTTGCTCCAGGAAATAGCTGTTTTTTTTAAACCCTTAAAAGTTTTTGAAAAAAGGTCGCGTCATTTAGAATCTTAATAAAATTTGCAAGGTCTCTAGAGGATAACTTTTTTGAATTTTAAATTTTTAGGCAAATTATGAAGTGTCAAAGTTCATACATAATAGGACATTTTCAGAGGTTTTTACTGGATTAGTTTTACAAAAATTTAGAAATTGGTTTCTTTAGAAACCTAGATAATATCCACAAGATACTGTGTTCCAAAATATCTAATGAAAAATGTGTAATAACGTCATAATCAGTTATGAGCGGTTGTATGAAAAACAGTGAAAATGTGAGTCATGATGCACCACCTTAATTAAGATTCTTTGCTAATTCACTACGTACCTATATGTAAATTTAGTAGATTAATTCGCTGGTATATATTATGGTGACATATTAAATATGTAGCCACTTAATAATTTCATTAACAATTTCCTCGCCGTTGTTCTTTATATTCAAGTGTAAATACTTTTCGGTTTTGTTCAGTTGGTTACTGTCAAGCTGTACGTACACACACACATACACATTGCAATCACGATATTGAAAAACGTTCTAATCGTTACACGTTTAAATACAAAACATTTAAAACAATGATAAATAATGATAGTTAAACAGCTGTAGTCATCGTGTTCTTGACTCCGTAGCACGTTCAAGAGCGGAACAAATAGGTGTCTATTACTCTTATCCACATTGAATTCAGGACCAATTTACAGATGCCTGTTAAGTGATCGACCTACTTTTTTATCTAACTATATTTTGGAGATCATTTAGAACACTGTGCTGTACCATAAATAATTTGGAACAATGTATCTTTCCATTGGTAACTATACAAAATTGGTAGGTAACAAATAAGGCATCTAAGATTTGCGACTTACCTAAAGGAACCCTAGATTGCCTTTGCCCTTATCGTTAGCATAGCATAGTCGGCCTTATAATGTTCCCACTGTTGGGACTCAGGCCACCTCTCTAGGAGAGGGAATGGGTCGCAATCTAACACGCGGGCTCAGTGCGGGTTGGTGGATGTCACATGTCCTCGAATTTTATGTTCTAGAACATGCCGGTTTCCTCACGATGTATTCCTTCGATTCCTTCATCGTTTTGAGAGCAGTGGTGTTGAAATAAATAAATTACGCAAAGTAATGCGCCTATCTGGGTTTGAACCCGCGACTTACTCGTTAGTCGGGGCCGTTACCACTCGGCCACCAGTGCTCTTACTCACGCCCTTATCGTTATGATCATTAAAAAACTTAAACAATGCATTAGAAGAAGGTGATACTCAACATGGATAGTTAGGTAAGCTAGCCAAAATTAAAATCAGTTTTAAAACCCAAGCACTTGATGGGACCATGGCACAGGCACAGGTTGGCTTCCGAAAGGGGAACCCGTGCTACTCGGGGTCCTGGAGCGCTAGGCAAAGAAGGAACATAGGTGTGGTTTTAGTTAGTTCAAGTCCGATACTCCCACCTCACCCTGGAGCGGGAGATGCCATTGGATTATTTCCCAGCATAACTAAATAACCATATTAAATACGTACCACAATTGTCCGTTTCAGCAAAAAAAAAAATTCTTCTTTCTTTCTTTTTCTTGAAAGATATAAAATATAATAAAAAATGTAGCAGTAGTACCTAGTAATGTCAGCCGATTTGACTGCTGATGTATTTTATCTAAGATTAACGTTAGGTTTATGACTAGGCAACATGTAGTTTCAACGAAAGCACCTGGAGTTTCCATAATTCGTGTAGCCCTTTTTATAATACTGGAGTTTTAAAACAAAAAATCGTCCTTGACAGCTTTATGTATAGAGAGAGAAGTGGGAGTAGAGTACTTAGATAATGTTGTACAAGCCATTAAAACAAATTCTATTAATTTTGGTAAATAATATTGCTTGCAGTACACCGCAGACTATTCATTAAACCTCAAGCGAACGCCGACGTTCGCGCTGTCATTGTCTTACTATTGTGTCTCTAATTGACGGTACCTGAAGATTATGACCACCATTGTACCCATAGATTTAGTTCCTGTGAAATTGTTAGGTACCTACCTACTATTATGGTGTATTCTATTCCATGTTATTCTAGGATGTTTCTTGCTTTCATCATGTTGTGTATTTCCATTTCCCACAGCACGCGGCCCAAGCTATACGCTAACGAATGCCCCCGAAGAACTGGCGACCAAGCCTTACCTCGAGGTGCGCAACACGACCTACCACGGCAGCGGGCCGCGTGAGGAGGCGCGGGCCATGTGCTCGGTGAGGACACAGGAAGTCAATGCTACAGCCAACGCGACTATTACAAGGAGGTTGCATGGAGTCGTTACTTCTAGTAAGTCAATATATCCATATTTATCTACATATGTTAGTGTCCGATTTTTACGGCCAGAACTTTAACCGATTAATTTCGGCTTCGATGCAAGTTTTGTCTGGGATTTATGGATCTATCTATCTAAAACTCTAAAATAAGGTATTTTTTTCGTGAGGGAAGAATAGTATAGCATAGTCGGCCTTACAATGTTCCCACAGCTGGGACTGGGCCGTAATCCACCACACGGACCCAGCGCGGGTTGAATGTCACATGTCTTCTAATTTTTGGTTCTAGAACATGCCGGTTTCCTCAAGACGTTTTCCTTCACCGGTTTGAGAGCAGTAGTGATAAAGTAAATTACACAAAGTAATGCGCCTGGCTGGGTTTGAACCCGCGACCTACAATTTGTAAGTCGGAGCCGTCACCACTTGGCCACCACTGCTCTCAGGGAAAAATAGGGTCAATACCCCTAGAGAACGCCGGCTTTCGCGCTGTCATTGTCTTTCTATTGTGTCTCTAATTGACGGTATTCGAAGAGTTAATCACTTAGTTTTGACAGCACGGTTGGCGTGGTGGTTGAGTGATTGACTGAATCGCTGTGTTTTGCGGATTCGATGCCTGCACGGAACAAATATGGCCTACAGATAGTTAAGTTTCGGGTCTGGGTATCTTGTGCTTGTGAATTTATATGTTTATGGACGCACTCACGATACAGCCCCTAGCCAAGTTACAACCGTTTCGCTTGCGTCGAACGCTTCGAGTTGACCTTACCGCCAATTCTTTTGTTCTGACCACGTGACTGAGCGTTGAGTTGACGTCATTCCCGTACATTTGAAGCTTTCTACTAGCGTTAACTATTGCAGATTAGCAACTTGGCTAGGGGTAAAGGAAAAACTCCTAGTGTGGAAAAACGTTTTATTTTTTTATTTAAGGCTCTTTTTAACCGACTTCGAAAAGGAGGTGGTTCTATGTTCGGCTGAATGTATGTTTTTTTTTTTGTTTTTTTTTTTTGTATGTATGTTCACCGATATTTCGGTCAGTTGTGGACCGATTTTGAAGAAAAGGGGGAGGGGAAAGAGGTAGGGGGTAAATTCATGTAATATAACCGTATTTGGGATTATAAGTGATAAGAATCGTTATGAGATGCACTCTGGCTATAAGGTAATTTATGTTTAGCTGAAGGGTAGGTACTTTTTAGTTTGTTGAATAACGAAGAGACAAGATTAGGTATTTATTATAGAAACACCGACTTCCGAAATTAAAGTTATTTTGTACTTTTTGAAGTCGGTTTATTTTTTTTTTTTGAAAAAAGATTTTTATTAATATTTAAATACACCACGAAGCATGCAGTTTCTGATAACGTCTCGAATTATGTGTCGATCTCGGCTGCAGTGTTGGCTGGATCAGCAGGATGGTAGCCGGAACTCGTCGTATTGCTGAAAATAGGTCAGAATCGAAAACTGACAAACTCTCAGTTTGGCCAGACACTATTATTATTTTCTTCAAAGCAGTACAATTTAATAGGATTATATTTTACTAGCTACTGCCAATAGCTTCACCCACGTGATGGTAGAAGGATGTTACTCCAGGAATAAAAAGCTCCCTGTGTGCTATTCCAGGGCATGATCTACCCGTATGCCAAATTCTATCCAAATGAGTTCAGCCGTTCGAGCGAGAGAAAACAAACACACACAAACATACAGACTCACAAGCGCCTTTATAATATCAGTGTGATAATGCTTGGTTAAAATCGTAAATAATGCGCCTTCTAATTTTTAAATTCAGTCTCCACAGACATTGTCACTAATGTTTTTAGGATTACTTAAATACTACAATGTTTTCCAAAAGCCTGAAGTAGCATATCCTGATGTTCTCCGAAAGTGTAGTCAGTGGTTTTATCGCAACTGACCTACAGGCCGGTTAGTTTTATGGTAAAATACCATTTTTTTTAGTAACAACGCAAGCCATTGTTCGGAACTCATCATCATCATTTCAGCCGACAGACGTCCACTGTTGGACATAGGCCTCCCCTAAGTGTCGCCACAATGATCGATCCTGCGCGTCTCGCATCCATCGGTTTCCCGCAACCTTCACCAGGTCATCGGTCCACCTTGCAGGAGGCCTTCCGACGCTGCGTCTTCCAGTACGAGGTCGCCACTCCAGAACCTTTCGGCCCCAACGGCCATCTGTTCTGCGAGCAATGTGCCCTGCCCATTGCCACTTAAGTTTGGCGATTCTTCGGGCTATGTCGGCAACCTTGGTTCTCCTGCGGATATCTTCATTTCTGATTCGATCCCGCAAGGAAACTCCGAGCATAGCCCTTTCCATTGCCCTCTGGGTGACTTTGAGCCTTCTGATGAGGCCCATTGTGAGCGACCACGTTTCGGCACCATATGTCATCACTGGCAACACGCACTGGTCATAGACTTTCGTCTTGAGACACTGTGGTATATTGGACGAGAAGATACCGCGCAGTCTCCCGAACGCCGCCCAGCCGAGTCGGATTCGACGGTTGACCTCTTTCTCGAAATTAGCTCTACCCAACTGGATTGTCTGTCCGAGGTAGACGTAATCGTCCACTACTTCGAGTATAGAGTCTCCGATCTTGATAGGAGTGGGTGCTACATGGTTGTTTATCATGACTTTAGTTTTGTCCATGTTCATTTTAAGACTCACTCTTTCGGAAGCTCTACTGAGGTCATTGAGCATTGTGCTGAGCTCCTCCGTAGTCTCGGCCATGACTACTATGTCGTCGGCAAACCGAAGGTGAGTGATGTACTCGCCATTAACATTGATGCCTAGTCCACTCCAGTTCAGAACCTTGAAGACATCCTCCATTGCGGCCGTGAACAGTTTCGGAGAAATGACGTCTCCCTGCCTCACGCCCCGCTGCAGAAGGATAGGTTTCGAGGTCTGGTCCTGAAGTCGGACTGACATAGTGGCGTTTTTGTACAAACACTTCAGCACCTCGATGTACCGATAGTCTATCTGGCACCGTTGGAGAGACTGTAGCACAGCCCATGTCTCGATCGAATCAAAGGCTTTCTCATAGTCCACAAACGCTAGACAGAGAGGCAGATTATACTCCTCGGTCTTCTGTATAACCTGCCGTAGCGTATGTATGTGGTCTATGGTGCTAAAGCCTTTTCGGAATCCGGCTTGTTCGGGAGGCTGGAAATCATCGAACCTGCGCGCGAGACGATTCGTGATGACTCTGGAAAACAGCTTGTAGACATGGCTCAGAAGTGAGATGGGTCTATAATTCTTGAGCAGGGTCTTGTCGCCCTTCTTATAGAAGAGTACCACCACACCTCCGCTCCATGCCTGCGGCGTTTTTCCCTCGAGTATGACGGAATCGAATAACTTCTGAAGGGCCTTTAGGACCGGTTTTCCACCCGCCTTCAGGAGCTCAGCCGTAATTCCGTCCTCACCCGACGCCTTGTTGTTTTTCAACTGTTTCAGAGCCATCCGAATCTCGTACAGGCTGACGTCTGGGATATCTTCAGTGTAGTGTCGAGTCAATCTAGCTCTTGGGTCGTTTGCTAGATTTGCAGCGGGTTTGGAGATTGACGTGTATAACTGTCCATAAAAAGCCTCGATCTCTCCCAGTAGCTCCGATTTGGCGGATACGACTCTGCCATCGTCGGTCTTCAATTTCGTGAGCTGGCTCTGCCCAATAGACAGATCTCGCCCAAGTGCTCGGCGACTCCAGCGGTAGTGCTAGCGTGGACGGGCGTGAGCGCGGCCCTGGGGTCCGGGGTGCTAAAAATCTCCGGGCGGGATCGATAAACCGTCAACGACTGGACCTGGCAACGTACAACACGCGTACACTCAGGTCCGACGAGAAGATAACCGAACTCGAAGAGGAGTTGAGCAGATTACGATGGAGTATTGTGGGGTTATCCGAAGTCCGAAGACAAGGGGAGGACACGATAATCCTAAGATCTGGTAACCTGCTCTATTTCCGGGAAGGGGACCGGCTGTCTCAGGGTGGTGTCGGGTTTATCGTCCACAGGTCCCTTGTGAACAATGTGGTGAGGATCGAGAGTGTGTCGACCAGGGTAGCGTACCTTATACTCAGAATATCAGCAAGATATTCGTTGAAGGTCATACAGGTTTACGCTCCGACCTCGACACACCCCGACGACGAAGTAGAGACCATGTATGAGGATATATCCAGAGCCATACATGGTCCTAAGACTCACTTCACCGTGGTCATGGGGGACTTTAACGCAAAACTGGGCAAACGAGACGGTGACGAGCTGCGAGTGGGGCAATTTGGATTTGGACGTAGGAACCACCGGGGACACCTACTGGCAAGCTTTATGGAGAAGGAGGGCCTCTACATGATGAACTCCTTCTTCAGAAAGCGTGAGCATAGGAAATGGACCTGGCAAAGCCCTGATGGTGCAAGTAAAAATGAGATTGACTTCATCATGTTCGGAACTGGGCTACCTAAAATGGAAGCACGTTGAAGAGATTAAAACAAACGGGGTCAACTTTACTGAAAGTTCCTTCACAGATAGACTATATAGTTCTTGAACAGTATTGCTCGTACGCATGATTAATTAAAAGACTTGATTCCGCCATCCCATTTCTACCACCGGACAAACCGACGTACGGCGAGTATCCACCCTTACGTTGTTGAAACCTCCACGGTCCGGACTAAGCGTTTCGCTTCGTCATTTATACCGCGTACATCGAAGGACTGGAATAATTTGCCTGCTGCGGTCTTCCCGTCCGATTACAATCTGAGCGTCTTCAAGGCTAGAGTGAATAGGCTCTTAATAAACTAGTGCGCCTCACCATCAACGATTGCATCACCGCTTACCATCAGGTGGGATTGCAGTCAAGTACTAGTTTATATCAGATAAAATATATATATATATATATATATATATGTGACTCATGCTGCCCCCGATTGTATAAAAAACGCATCTAAAATTTTTTCCAGATTTTAGTTTTAAACATTGGCCGGAATCAGGAAAAAAAAGCGCATCTGCCTGTATTTTTAATATTTTGCTAACACTCTCCAGTGCGGTTTTAACACAAGGAAAAAGGCCCGATTTCCCATTTCATTCATTAAAACCTTTTTTTATCCGTTCTTACTTATTGTTAGATTTTTTTTTTTTTTTTTTTCATCCGTATAAACTAGTGCTTGACTGCGATCCCACCTGATGGTAAGCAGTGATGCAATCTCTGATGATGAGGCGCACTAGTTTATTAAAAGCCTATTCACTCTAGCCTTGAAGATACCCAAATTATAATCGGACGGGAAGACCACAGCAGGCAGATTGTTCCATTCCTTCGACGTACGCGGTATAAACGACGAGGCGAAACGCTTAGTCCGGACCGTAGAGGTTTCAACAACGTATGGGTGGATACTCGCCGTACGTCGGGTTGTCCGATGGTAGAATTGAGATGGCGGAATCAAGTCATGCAATTCCTGCGCACACTCTCCAAAAAGCATCCTGTAAAACATTGTTAGATACCTACGTCTTTTTAACTATCAGGGGCAGCATGACTGTATAGATATAATAGTTCACTTGTCTTCTTTCAAAATGTTGGTCTTAGTGGTTACTGGCCACATCTGCTTTGCCGGAGGTCGTGGGTTTGATTCCCACCCAAGACAAATGTTTGTGTGATGAGCAAAGTGTGGTGAGCGATCATTTGTTCTGTGTCTGAGCGTTTAAAAGTAAGTACTAATCAGTTGTCTAGTAGTACTCATAGCACAAGCTCTGCTTAGTTTGAGACCAGATGGCGTTGTGTGAACATTGTGGAATATTTAGGTATCTACTATAATATAAAAATAGATCGCTAAATGTGTTGCTAAGCGCAAATGTCGAGAACAGCTGAACCGATTTCAATAATGTTAGGGTAGAGCGGGAGTGAAGCCGCGGAGGTACAGCTAGTATATTATAAACCTAATTGGTTCTCTATTTTTTCAGGAGAGCTCCACACTTCGATTCAGCGTTTAGAAGTGGTAATCTACGGTCAAATGCAGCAACTGTGGCAGAGCCTGGACGCGTTGCGCACTCAGCTCACCGGCAGAGTCCCACGATCTAACAACAATAATAATAATTTGTACCCCTCTAGGAATACTGTGTCGTTCAGATACCAAGCTCCACGGACGTACCGACCTCGTTCACTGTGATTTGTAGAAATAGCATTTTTAACAACTTCCAAGTTATTATTAGATACGGGTCAAAATTAATGACGGTTAGGACCACGAGAACAATCGATCGGCACTATATACCCGCCATTAAGTTTGAATCTATCTTTACCGAAGACAGGCTTCAAAAGCCATAAAATAGTTCTTTATCTCAAAGTCATTGTACTTAGAAATATCGACAAGGTTATCTAAAATCTAATTAGAGATCTGCTAATGAAATTATAACGATTAGATCAAACACACCTGCATGCGATGTCTATTATCTTGCCTAAGAGTTTTATTTAATGGTCTTTAAACCATTTTTGCATTATTGCCTTTTTAATAATATATAGGTACAGAGAGCAGTGGTGGCCGAGTGGTAATGGCTCCGACGTACGAGTGGTAGGTCGCGGGTTTAAACTCTGCCAGGCGCAATACTTTGTGTAAATTATTTCATTGTCACTGCTCTCAAAACGGTGAAGGATGTGACGGGTTTGGAACCTTCACGATGGAATAGTGAAGATAAGTGACTAGTTGTACAGAAAAACAACAAGATCTTTTTATAAAGTTCAATTTATTAACAATTAGTAACTGAATAATTCAGCAGCTTATGGGCTCAAATTGACATCGGTGTGGTGAGACGAACTCGAGCCCATAATAACAATAAACAAATACCTCGTTAGTTACAATAGTTAAGTTAAAAGATGTAAAACTACATGTCGTTATTAATAAATATTAACAAACAAATTATTATGCATTTATCTCTAAAATTACATTTAGAATTTTGCATTAGAACGTATGTACTCATAAAAATACAGAGATTCTATTAGACTATTAATTTATAATTTAAATACATTTATTCCGATGATGGCGCCGTTTCTTTAGAAAATCGTACAACTGCAGGAATTACTGATTTGCCTACTCAATACCTTACAAACAATACATGGACGGATTATTACATTTTGTGGAATTACTACTAGAATAGTAATTCATTTATATTACTGATAAAATACAATAAATAAAACTTCACACAAATCTTCTAATATAAAATGTTTTGTTCGTTCAGATTTAATCGTGTTTACAATTCGGATTATAACGTACACTTGCGTCATAAGTAAAAGGATTACAATATCATAATATTTGTAAAATGATATACATGTGTCTACTAGATGTTAGATCCAATCAATTGTATCTTCTAATTAGTTTTGATCGAATAGACCATCAATTAAAATCGTTCTATTAATCATTATGAAGTGTTTAATTTGTAGCAGACAATATTTGTGTAATATACAGTGTGAATGTTAACATAATAACCATCGGAGAAAGTAAAAGATCAAAAATAAACACCCACTATTAGAAATTACTTATGTTTGTTATTAAGTGCGAGCGATTCTTTATCAATCGGTATTTTATAATGTAGGTATTCTTCGTTAAACCTTTTACTTCCTCTTTGGACCGATTTTACAATGGTAAGAACTGTGAAATGAAAAATAAATATGTCGTTTGGCAATTTTTTTATAGAAAAGCTGTCAAATTGAAATCTTTATTCTTCATATAAAAGTTATCTGCAGATTGATAAATCGGCTGTAAATATAAAAAGAAAATTATATATGTTTTCTGCATGTTGGGTTGAAAAGCTACGTAGGTGCAAGTAGTGGGTGTTGTCAAGCAGCTGAAGCTTGCATGTAGCGGCGCAGCTCCTCCTGCGTGTCGAAGATCATGACGGGGAAGGGCGAGCCAGGCACGTGCCGGCCGGCCCATCGCACCTCCACGCGGTAGTCGCCGGGCTCGGTGGGTGAGAACTGTGGGCGAAAGAAAAATTTATTAGGGTGCTATCTTACTTGATAAGAGCTATCATTCTGTAGTGAAATCGATGGCGCCACATAAGAACTACAAAACTGACTAAAAACCCACCCCGTTCCTTCTAGCCTTCATACCGGGGCTTGAGTTTCCTTTCAGATAACCCTGGCCCCAGTAGGCTTCGACCCAGCTGAGCCCCTCCTGTTTGAGGCGCGCGGAAACAGTGCGCGCTGTCGACGTCTTGGGCTCGGTCCGAACAGTTACCGGACGGCCGGACAACGAGCTACCCATGGCTCACTGTCCGCGAGCCCGCGTCTGCGGTGGCCGGAAATCGGGATCAGAATCCCGGCGGCGGCGGCGAGGGCGCTGTTGCTTGATGCGGTCGGCCTCCACCATTGCTAGCATTATTGCTTCGCAGAAGGAGGCGACCGCCTGCCACTCCTCCTCGTTTCGGACCATGGCCTGAAGCAAGGCCTGAACCAAGGCCCGGCGCGAGAGGTCTCCGCTGCCGATCGCCCCCACGAGGGCACGGCGATGCTCCGCCCAGGCAGGGCACAGCTCGACTGTGTGCTCCACCGTGTCATCCGGGCGTTCTGCACAGTGGCGACACCCGGGCGTCTCTTCCACTTGAATCCAGTGCAGGAACCTCTCGAGCGACTGCGCCCACACCGGCGCCCCATAAAGGGCCATGGACCGAACGATTCCCGCGTAGAGCTTCTGGCAGGAGGCGTCTGGACCCCCAAGGTTGGGCAGGAGCCGCTTGAGAGCAGTCCCAGTCCGATTGAGTTTGGAAGCCAACGTCGGAAATGTGCTCCGATATTTCACTGGCTGTTGAGGACGAGTCCCAGGTACTTCATCGTCGACCCGACGCCGATGCGAGCTCCTCCTACCGTTAGTTGGGAGCCTGATGGTGGCACATTCCGAGGGCCGTGAAAACACAGCCTCGGATTTGTGCAGCGCCACCTCGAGTCCTCACTCCTGTCGCAACACCAACGACTATCGCAAACCCGCGTGTCACCAGAGCGACCGCCGCCCGGTGCGACCTTCCCTGCGCTAGAACCAGCGTGTCGTCTGCGTAGCAAACTACGCTGACCCCGTCAGGGGAGTCGCCGCGCAGCACGTAGACGTACCCGATGTTTCACAAGGGCGGGCCTAGTACCGACCCCTGCGGAACACCGCACGACATCTCTCGACGTTTCCAGTCTCCCTGGTGACCGCTCGACAAAGGTATTCGAGCACCCGGTGGTACCGGAGTGCCCTCCGGATTGTACTCCCGGGCAGGGAGTTGAAGGTGTTGGCAATGTCCAAGGACACTGCCACGACACGCCTACCCTGGGACACCGCTTCCCCCTTCCTGAGGGCTCGCACGCGCATGATGGCATCTACCGTGGAGCGCATGTTGCGAAAGCCGAACTGTCCGTCCGAAAGGTTCGGCCCCACCCGTGTTGGCGCGCGACGAGGCGGTTTGCAATGACTCTTTCAAAGAGCTTGCCTACCTCGTCGAGTAGCACAATGGGCCGGTACGCGGACGGAGAGTCCGCAGGGCGCCCTGGCTTCGCGATGAGGACCAGTTTTTCTGTCTTCCAGCGAAGTGGAAACTGGCCCCTCTCTAGGCATGCGCTAAAGAGCCCTCTTAGTCGAGGCCGGAGAGCCTCCATGGCTAGGCAAGCCGTCGGGTCCTGGGTCGGTGTTTTGGGCACTCGGCCTTCGCACCACCACTCATCTCTACCTATCTCTATATCTCTGGAGCATTGTCGTCGCTGTTGCAGTCCGCGTCAGACGCCGCTGGCGGAGGCGGAGGCGGAGCCATGGGCGGGTGGAGTGTTCCCCTCGCGCAAGAAACAGAGTGCTCACCACACCCTCCACAAGCTGAGGCCTCTTGGGTCAGCGGGTGAGCCCAGGGGCAGAGCTTTTCCCATACCATTTTGTACGGGCGCTCCCACGGGTCCGCGTTCAGAGACCCCAGCCACACGTTGCAGGCCTCGAGTTTGGCCCGCTTTATCTCCGCTTGGAGGGTGCGTTTTGCCTCTCTGTATCCCTCAAACAGCTCCGCCTCTCTAGCCTCCGCATCCGGCGGGCGGATCGCGCGTGATAGCACGCGTTGCGCAGTAAAGCGATCTCCGGCGATCACCAGTACACCTGGCACTTAGCACGTCCTGGACGGACTCGGGGCATTGCCACTCCGCCTAGACTTCAATGTAAACAGGCCTGCCCGGTGCTTGCACACAGAACCTGCCCGGTGCTTGCACACAGGCCTGCCCGGTGCTTGCACCTAGGCCTGTACCATCGGGGCTTCCAAGAGGAGCTCCTGGTCCATCTGCTTAACCCCCCACCGCGGACCGCAAGGGCTCTGTCAGACCAGCGCGACTAAGGTTTGCGCGGACACGTCAAACCGGATGTACCGGTGGTCGGAGTACGGCTCCACCTCCTCTATAACACGCCAGTCGACGACACACGGCGACAGAGCGGGGCTGGTGAACGAAATGTCCACCACTGATTCACCCCACATCCGCAACAACGTGGAGACAGAACCCCGGTTCAGGACGACCAGGCCCAGCTCCAAAGCCCAGTCCTCCACCATCCGACCCCGCTGGTTTGTGTGCCGGGAACCTCAAGCCATGTTCCAGGCGTTGAAGTCCCCGCAGATGACCACGGGGAGGGAACCAAATCCAGCGAAGACGGTATTTAGCTCCATAAGGGAGACGTGAAGTTCGTCGAGAGATCTGTTCGGGGACAGGTAGACGCCTACTACTGCAATGCCCCCGAACCGTGCTGCCACGCAACCCCGCCCCCTCGTTACGGACTCGGGAGGCCGGCGTTGGCCGACGAAATTAAGGTCACCGAGCCGTCCAGGTCCAGAACCCAGTCACCACGGGGCAGGACGTAATACGGCTCGGTGATTACGGCGATATTGATCAACCTCTGCGCCATGCTCTGGAGCAACAGATCCTGAGCGGGGGCGCAGTGGCGGCGGCCAAGGAGGCCGTTGCGGCGGTGAGGACGTCGGCGGGGATGGGCCTGCGGGCTTTGCCCTTGGTCTTGGCGGGGGTCGCAGGACCTGCCTCCAGCCCGGTGGTCGGCCAGCTTGCCTGCCGCCGCACATGCGTAACAGTACGGCGTAGCACGGCATTCTGTGGCCTTGTGACCGGGCTGACCACACTGACGGCAGCGGCAGCGGTCGCTGCGATTCTCCGCGGCGCAGTGGTAACACCGCAGAGGTCTGTGCCCAGCAGTTTTACCTGCGCGGAGACCAAGCCCACCAGAAGCCGTCGGTCTTCCCCAGTGATGGTTTTGGCCGCCGACACAGGACAGCTAACTGTGACGGCTCGCATGCCTGTGCCGTCAGCGCGGATGGCGCCCGCCTGGACCTGTTCGGTTGTGCACCCGCAACCAGTCTGGCCTGGATCCTCCGTTTCCAACGGTAGTATGCGGGACTTTACACTCTGCCAATCATATTTTACCTTTCGAATACCGTAATTAGAGACACAATAAAAAGACAATGGGTGCGAGAACGCCGGCGTTCGCTTGAGGTTTAATGAATTAAACAGTAAATAGGCTTTTGTCCAGTAGATGTACAACATAGGTATTAAAAAAAAAACATCTAAAGAATAGATGACCAAAAAAAAAAAAATTATACAAGTTGGCAAATTGCAGTTTTGATTTGGCTTTCGTATTACCTACGTAGTGCAATTTCAGACGTCTGCCTTAAAACGTGATAATGTGTTTATATCATGCACCGCAATCATAATGTTGGATGGAAACTTATAAAATGCTGTATTATGACAAAATGATAAGCTGACAGATAAAGGATTGTCCGACTTAAGATTTTTATCAATTAATTTTACGCATTTACTGATAAACTAATGTAATTATTAACAGAATATATCTTTTGTGTAAAATAACGAGTATTTTTGGTAAACACGGCATTGATTTTTAGCTCACAAGTTTAAAATAAAACTTACAGCAGAATTAACGCAAAAAAGGAAACCTAAGTATTTTGAACCTATTGCTTGTAAACCTTCGGTGTTCGGTTGGTGTTTCTAGCGTTTTCTCATATGAACCTATGCTGAAATACACATTTAAGAGATTAAGTGCAGGCAATAGTGCCTATATAGCTGCAATTTATTTTAAATTGCAAGTATGACAACAGTAAATCAGTGCGATTTCAGTCTTAATCTGCACTACAATCTGATGGTCACGGACAATTTACTTAATCTTAATAATTACTGTTTTTGAAATTAATCTTATTGATAAGAACCAGTTTTATTTTTGTCCGACGTTGTTTAGTACATTTTACCATTCATAACAATAGGCTAGTTGCCATAAAAAATGTAATAAGTCCGTCTTTTAGATTATTCAAAAATAAGGGACACGTATTTTTTATTTTTAAGTTAAACCAGAAATGACATAGATCGTAACGTCACATGTAACTTTTATGGGCTATATCTTTGTTATTTTTTGTTTAATAAAAAAAAGAAAAAATGTGTCCAATATTTTTTTTATAAGTAATCTAAAATATAGACTAGATAAAATGTTATTTTGACCCTGGAAACTAGCCTATTTGCTGTTATTTATGATCGATGATGCTGATGATTACAAAATGTTCATGTCAGGCTTCTAAACTTATCCCCTCTGGCCTTTTCACCGTCTACGCCTTGTATCAAACTTGGTTGCATAACTTAGGAAGGGTAAGTTCAAAACCCTAATATCAAAGATGCACTTATCAAAAAAGCGCATTAAAAGATTAAAGACTACGTTGAAGATAAGTTTTATATGGCAATGACTCCATTCTCACAGGTCAATGAATTCACATACTTGTTTTTTATTTGTTTATTACATTGTTTTTGCAATATTTAGTCCACTCGGACTACGTTTAAGAGTGGTTTTTGTGGACATGATATCCATTAAAATTTATTAGTGTAGTAAAATAGCAGGTATGCTATGCTGCCCATTCTGCATTACCACCTGCAGTTTTCAGGATCTATATGCCAACAATAGAGCCGTACAGGTTGCCAAATATTGGTCAGCAAAAGTGTAGTTTGAGAGCATCGACACGAAAAGAAGAAGTGTAGTAAAATTATTTCGTTTGTTAATTCATTAAACCACTGGTAAGGTAATATAACCATTATTTACATACTGTTAATACTCACTTTGCAAAGTATAGTGCGGTCTTTCTGGCTCTCTCGCTGCATCTCGACGCGGAAGGCGCCCTTGGGCCCTCGCACGCGTACTGTGAGCTGTCCCGCGCCCGCGCCGCGTGTGTCGCACAAGAAGCGAGACTGGAACGTCGCGAGCACGCCTGGTTCTACGCCCGGGCCGTATACACGGACCTGTACATGTTTATGCTATTAGTGTTGGGTAGGGGTTCAGAGAAGAGGAGTAATTTGACTATAATTGCATATGCTAGATACTTAATAGATAAGCTTAAAATGAAAACCAGACACCATTAAACAATAATCCATCAGAGATCATAGCTTAAAATTTATCAGAATAAAAGAATATGCTTATCTAGTACAGACGCACACAAGAATTTGTAGAGGTATATTTATTTACTAGATTATTTCGATTTGATTCTATAAACGTACCATAAACCTATTTAGCTAGGAAAAAACAAAAAAATATTGCCTTGCTTATTTACTACCTCACACCCAACAAACTGATTGATATCCGTAGACTCGTAATAAAGTTCAGTTGAAAACCAGCGTCAGGCAACTACTATGTAGTGGCCTGGCATTATGCTGAACTTGACCTATGTGGCACAGTCGTGAGACACATAAAGATGATTTATTTAGGTTTAAGTTTCTATAATTGTTATTTCATTGTGTGTACCTGTGTTCCAAATAAACGTGTTTTCTTTTTTTCGTTCCGTTAGCCATAAAAAAAACAGCACACAGTAAAATTAACAAAACCATACCTTCGAAGGGTCAGGAGCGCCGGCCACTTTGAGCACAAATGGCGATCCCGGCACATGCTCGCCCGCGAACTGTATGCTCAGCATGTGTCGGCCCGCTTCCGCTGGCTTCACGTTCAGCGTGAACGTGCCGTCTCCATGCTCGTATAGTTCACAGTACGCGACCTGGACAATATTACACATACTTATACATATAGTTTCCCACATCATTTGACATTTTAACAGGTCCCACCCATATGGAGATAGGTCTTACATGGGTTAAGGTGAAAGGTAAGGGTATAAATAACCCTCACTAGCGTTCGGGATTAAAACTTAGCAACGTTCTCAAAGTAGTGTGCAGTCTTGTGTGTACCTTGTTGGGTCCAGTGCAGTGCGCGGTGAGCTCGCCGGGCCCGGCGCGGCGCGTGTCGAGCCAGGCGCGGATGTCGCGGCCCAGCACGCCGCCCGCCAGCCCCGAGCCCGAGCACACCACGCGCGACGCGTCACCGCTTTCTGACCCGGCTGATACGTTTACGGTCAGTGGACAACCTGATACCACAGAAAATTCGTTTATTTACATCACACAAGCTAAAATAATAAAAAAAAAGTCAGCGGGAAAAAAACCTATGTGTGTTATCAACTAATTTGCTTTGCCTTTTCCTTTTCAGTAGCGGGTAGCATTGCTATCTAAGGGAGCGTGGCCTTCTCGCTAGATGGAGCAACCTTTTTATTATTTTTTAGTTTTTATTTGAGGTACTGACGCCTCAAAAACTTTGAATTGCTAGGTTTGTTTGGTTTGGTTGGCTTTGGCGATTGGCTCCCGAACTACAGCATAGTGTTCTTCACGCAGCTCAGCCCACACAATAATAGAGTAGGCTTGCTCTGTCTAGTCTTAAAACTCTTTGATGGTTCTTGACTAATGATCATGAATATTAAGCCCGCCTATGTACCACTACTGTACATGAAGTTTAAATAAATAAATGTATAAAAGACCAAGAAATACCTTTGACAAGCCGGCCAGCCCACAGTACTCGTAGCTGATGGTCAGCGGCACGGCGCGGCGTGTATGTGGCGCGCCACAGCCCCGGCCCGGCCGCTGCCAACGCCACGGGGATGTTGTCGCCGTCTGGTGATGTTAGAGACGCTTCTGGAGCGCCTGGCCCGGCTGCGCTACCGTCTAGAAAACAAATAGCACAATATAGTCACGCGGGATTGTTCAAAAAAATTACCGAAGACATGAAACCCAAAGAGCAACAGAAAGGAACACAGGTGTTTATCAATAAAAGTCTGACACTCTAGCTCAACCTTGAGTAGGAGGGTTATTTGATAATATCTCACAAATAAAATTATATGTATGCGAGTTGTATCACCCACCACCATACAGAAGCAATTCCTCCGGTGGGGCAAAGTATAAAAAAAAAATGAATGCATTTTTTTTTCTATCTAAACGCATTCACGCATCATTTCTTGGAAGTTCTAATAGAGTATCATTATATTAGTTTTTGAATATATTGCAATAAAAGCAGCTATAGCGATAAAACAACATTTTTCATATTTTTTTTTTATTAATTTTCATATGTGAAATCTCACGAAAAAATTATCAGTATGCATACAAGTGTTAACAAGGGACATAGATTAACACATAATTGCATAGTGTGAAAACTGAGCAACAGTTTATTATCATTGGGTTGTACTGACTTCTGAATTAGGATAGCAGGTGACTAAACTTCATATTGATATTGTAAATATGACTGGAAAATTAACAAAAACAATTGAATAAGAAAAAAAAACGAAACAAAAAGAACACTTTGACCCCGACGTGATTTGAACACGCAACCTTCTGATCTGGAGTCAGACGCGCTACCGTTGCGCCACGGAGTCTCGTGGCTGCTGGGTCGAATTTATGGATTGTTATCTATGTCACTTGTCTTACTTACAAACTTTTATCTGTCTATTGAAATATCTTTATGAATGGTTTAAAGTACCCAGGTACTTGAAATTTATCACTTACTAATTATAAACTGGCCTTGAAAGATTTTGTAAGGAATTTGATTTTATTTTGGCTAAATAGATCTTGTACCACACCACTCGTGGTTATGGGTACACGCAAAGTCAGGGGTTATTTGTTTGTAGGCAATCTATTTTCGGTACCGCTACACTACATACAGGGTTCTTGATGTACGATATTGCTGGTATTGGTGTGCTCATTTGCGATCTCCATTCAAGTTAGTTTAACGGCAATAAAATATTGCTCGAGGGATAATTATCATACATTTAAGAGATATTC
Organism: Mythimna lalbum; assembly: GCA_949319445.1. Taxonomy (NCBI): domain Eukaryota; kingdom Metazoa; phylum Arthropoda; class Insecta; order Lepidoptera; family Noctuidae; genus Mythimna; species Mythimna lalbum. The sequence continues at coordinate 12,126,172 of OX439346.1, read as the reverse complement.
GCACTCTAAACTCAATTCCAACTTGTCAAAAGCCTTTATACGTCATACAAACATCACTTAAAGCAAGAAGTTTTGTCCTTAGGGATTTAATGTAAATAATGTAATGAAATTTGAATTTGGAATGTCAAAAACTTTTCACACAACAATTTTTGTGAATTATGTGTAGGTGTGCATCACATAAGCTTATTCAAAAATCAAACTGGCCAGTAACAAAAGAAAATAATAAAATGAGATTACTGACGAGTGCCTCAAAATAATGAAAGAGCGGGAGCAATATAGAAAATTAAAACGATAAGTCACAAAACGTGTGTGATAGATAACATCAATGTAAAAAGTAGAGTATAGTAAATATAAACACGGGGAAAAGTTGTTTTTGTGTTGGGCAGCTTAAATTCATCACTTCCGTCAGGTATTATTAACTCCCTCGCGATGCTCAAGAGTTAATATATAAATCCCTCACTAACGTTCAGGTATACACGTGTCATTTTTGTGTTTTTTGGACGACTAAACACGGAACCCTGTGCTGTGACCTAGCATGTAATTTTAAGGATATTTTATGTTGTTTAATTGTCCTTCTGATCGAAAACATCTAGAGTAGAGGTGTAAGTAGTGAGCGAGTGATGCGGTTCACACTGGCCGGCGGCGCAAGCAGAGGTCAGTGGGGTGCGCCGGCTACCAGAGCGCCATTTCATGCGAGTGCCAGTTGTAGTTGTGTGTAGTGTACTCACCGATGGTGAAGACCGCGGGAGTGTGCGGCGCGGCGTGCGCGAGCCCCCGGCCGGCGAGAGTGACGCGGTCCGCACTGGCCGGCGGCGCCAGCAGAGCTCGGCGGGGGGCGCCGGCTACCAGAGCGCCGTTGTGTGTGAGTTGTAGTTGTGTGTAGTGTACTCACCGATGGTGAAGACCGCGGGAGTGTGCGGCGCGGCGTGCGCGAGCCCCCGGCCGGCGAGAGTGACGCGGTCCGCACTGGCCGGCGGCGCCAGCAGAGCTCGGCGGGGGGCGCCGGCTACCAGAGCGCCGTTGTGTGTGAGTTGTAGTTGTGTGTAGTGTACTCACCGATGGTGAAGACCGCGGGAGTGTGCGGCGCGGCGTGCGCGAGCCCCCGGCCGGCGAGAGTGACGCGGTCCGCACTGGCCGGCGGCGCCAGCAGAGCTCGGCGGGGGGCGCCGGCTACCAGAGCGCCGTTGTGTGTGAGTTGTAGTTGTGTGTAGTGTACTCACCGATGGTGAAGACCGCGGGAGTGTGCGGCGCGGCGTGCGCGAGCCCCCGGCCGGCGAGAGTGACGCGGTCCGCACTGGCCGGCGGCGCCAGCAGAGCTCGGCGGGGGGCGCCGGCTACCAGAGCGCCGTTGTGTGTGAGTTGTAGTTGTGTGTAGTGTACTCACCGATGGTGAAGACCGCGGGAGTGTGCGGCGCGGCGTGCGCGAGCCCCCGGCCGGCGAGAGTGACGCGGTCCGCACTGGCCGGCGGCGCCAGCAGAGCTCGGCGGGGGGCGCCGGCTACCAGAGCGCCGTTGTGTGTGAGTTGTAGTTGTGTGTAGTGTACTCACCGATGGTGAAGACCGCGGGAGTGTGCGGCGCGGCGTGCGCGAGCCCCCGGCCGGCGAGAGTGACGCGGTCCGCACTGGCCGGCGGCGCCAGCAGAGCTCGGCGGGGGGCGCCGGCTACCAGAGCGCCGTTGTGTGTGAGTTGTAGTTGTGTGTAGTGTACTCACTGATGGTGAAGACCGCGGGAGTGTGCGGCGCGGCGTGCGCGAGCCCCCGGCCGGCGAGAGTGACGCGGTCCGCACTGGCCGGCGGCGCCAGCAGAGCTCGGCGGGGGGCGCCGGCTACCAGAGCGCCGTTGTGTGTGAGTTGTAGTTGTGTGTAGTGTACTCACCGATGGTGAAGACCGCGGGAGTGTGCGGCGCGGCGTGCGCGAGCCCCCGGCCGGCGAGAGTGACGCGGTCCGCACTGGCCGGCGGCGCCAGCAGAGCTCGGCGGGGGGCGCCGGCTACCAGAGCGCCGTTGTGTGTGAGTTGTAGTTGTGTGTAGTGTACTCACCGATGGTGAAGACCGCGGGAGTGTGCGGCGCGGCGTGCGCGAGCCCCCGGCCGGCGAGAGTGACGCGGTCCGCACTGGCCGGCGGCGCCAGCAGAGCTCGGCGGGGGGCGCCGGCTACCAGAGCGCCGTTGTGTGTGAGTTGTAGTTGTGTGTAGTGTACTCACCGATGGTGAAGACCGCGGGAGTGTGCGGCGCGGCGTGCGCGAGCCCCCGGCCGGCGAGAGTGACGCGGTCCGCACTGGCCGGCGGCGCCAGCAGAGCTCGGCGGGGGGCGCCGGCTACCAGAGCGCCGTTGTGTGTGAGTTGTAGTTGTGTGTAGTGTACTCACTGATGGTGAAGACCGCGGGAGTGTGCGGCGCGGCGTGCGCGAGCCCCCGGCCGGCGAGAGTGACGCGGTCCGCACTGGCCGGCGGCGCCAGCAGAGCTCGGCGGGGGGCGCCGGCTACCAGAGCGCCGTTGTGTGTGAGTTGTAGTTGTGTGTAGTGTACTCACCGATGGTGAAGACCGCGGGAGTGTGCGGCGCGGCGTGCGCGAGCCCCCGGCCGGCGAGAGTGACGCGGTCCGCACTGGCCGGCGGCGCCAGCAGAGCTCGGCGGGGGGCGCCGGCTACCAGAGCGCCGTTGTGTGTGAGTTGTAGTTGTGTGTAGTGTACTCACCGATGGTGAAGACCGCGGGAGTGTGCGGCGCGGCGTGCGCGAGCCCCCGGCCGGCGAGAGTGACGCGGTCCGCACTGGCCGGCGGCGCCAGCAGAGCTCGGCGGGGGGCGCCGGCTACCAGAGCGCCGTTGTGTGTGAGTTGTAGTTGTGTGTAGTGTACTCACCGATGGTGAAGACCGCGGGAGTGTGCGGCGCGGCGTGCGCGAGCCCCCGGCCGGCGAGAGTGACGCGGTCCGCACTGGCCGGCGGCGCCAGCAGAGCTCGGCGGGGGGCGCCGGCTACCAGAGCGCCGTTGTATGTTAGTTCCAGTTCAGCTTCCCCGCCTGCGTTGCCTTCTACGCCCGTTAGTGTCACTACTGCGCGGCCGGATACTGTTTCTACGCCTGTAATGACACAAGGAGCTGTACATTGATTCTTCAATTGCCCTTTGCATTTTAGACCCACAGTAACTCTTTCGAATAATCGCGCATACCTTGCAGACATCGCGCAGCCCTAGCGAGCTCCATCAGTTGTCTATTTGTCTAAGAAAATAGTGACTCATCGTGTCGTTCAGCTAACCAATTAGATGTTAGTAAATCAGAAAGCCGTGTTTACATCATTGGACAGTTAACCATCTTTTGTAAATTTAAAAAATGAATACCTCACCTATTTTTGTAGATGTAATTCTGATGATTATGATTAATTTAAAAAGAAAATTACTTATACGTAACTATATTTGAAAACACCATCTAGTAAAAAGTTTTCTTTAATGTTGATGGTTTGACTTTTACCCCAGCATTAATAAGCCTTTACTTTGCAGTTGCACTGATGACGAGTCACTATTTTCTTAACGTGACTAGATACACTTTTGGTGATATTACATACAAAATAATAACGAACATTACATACTGACAGCGAACTGACAGTTTCTAACACAAGTCACATGACATACGACAAGAATCGGTTTTCTAGGTTAATCTTTGGCAGTTTCTGGTAATTTATCAGAGAAACGATCTAAGACTTAAAAAATTAACAGTTTAGTTGTTACTCACGTTGATGCCTGCCAGCTAGTAAGCACTCTAGCGTGCCAGGTCCCGCGTTGCTAGTGTCGAGCACTAGTTTAGACGGCGCTCGCACTCGGCCTGAGTTGTCCGTGCCCCATCCTCCGACGGGGTTGATTGCTGATGTGTCTATCACCTATTAAGATAAGACAATGTGTTCAGTGACTAAAGTTTTCATAAGGCCGATGAAGAAACGGTTGACCGATGTCACCAGATAATGTAATCATGGAGAAACGATGGCATGTCTCAAAAAATAACTATTTTGAGACATGCCATCTTCAAAGAACTTTTTCCCGCTCTGGGTGAAGCGACAAAGAGTGTCAGGTTTTTACTGACTAACACCCACCAGTGTTCCTTCATATAGCCTTTGCGTTTAAGGGTCACGGTAACTCTGCTGAACAATTCCGCAGCCCTAGCAGGCATCGGCCCTACTGGGTTCCTTTAGTTTGGCTGACATCACTTTGAGGCGCGCGTGGAATACAACGCGTCGTGTCCTGGTTGTACTAATTAATCTACACTAATATAATAAAGAGGTAAAGTTTTTTTTTTGTAGGCGGTAGTCATTAAAAGTACTGGTCCAAGTGCTAAAATGTTTTCACTGTTAGAAAACTGCTTTATTCCTGAGTGACATCCCTACTAATATTATAAATGCGAAAGTAACTCTGTCTGTCTGTCTGTTACGCTTTCACGCAAAAACTACTGAACGGATTTAGATCAAATTTGGTAGGTAGGTAGAAGAGACACTGGAATAACACATAGGCTACCTATAATTCCACTGCTGAGCATGGGTCTTTGCCCGCGCGATATAAACTGTAGTCCACGCGGGCGAATCCGCAAGCGGAAAGCTAGTAGGCTATAATTTATGTACGCGGGCAAAGCTAGTACCAAATAATTTTATCTCTTTGTTTTACCCCAGAAAAGGATAGCTATTTCTATAAGCAAATAATCCTCACCTTAACAGAGAAGGGGCTGCCCGGCAGCGGGCCGGAGGACGTGAATATCCTGACCTCGTACAGCCCCACGACGAGCGGGATGTACGCACAGAGCCACTCTCTGGGCGCGCCCGCCACCACCCGACACTCTAGCAGACCAGTCTCTGTGCTCTCTTCTTTGTCGTCCGTTGTTAGTCTTTCGACCTGAAAATAATAAATAAGTTTAGAGTATGTACGTTTGTTACGCTCGAACGGCTGAATGGATTGACCTGGAATAACATATAGGATATTTTTTTATTCCGGGTCTCTGATACAATTTTCTACTTTCATGAGGGTGAAGGCGCTGTCAGCAGCTAGTGTTACGTATTGATGAGAATTATTTTATCAGGTACCCTTTGCATGTTAACATAATTATCAGCATCGCAGCGTATACGCTGATATGCAATGACGTCATTTAGATAATTCGAAGAGCAACCAAGAAGATTTAAACCAGCCGCATGGCCTATAAGATCCGATAGACACAATTTCTAAACGACCCCGTTTTACAATTCAGGTACCTAGCATTTTTGTAACGGTACACGGTGTAATTCTTTTTGTTTACATTTATTTTCATGTTTTTTTTTCTGTCGGCTTTCGTCAAATACATATTTTTCTTTATTTTTTTTACCTGCACCACTGGCGGCGAGTCCTCAGTACAGTGTATGGTGAAGGCGGCCTCCTTGCCGACGTGTGCGTGCGCCAGCCCCGTGCCCGCACAGCGCGCTATGCTGCTGCTTCTACCGCTTAGAACGCCTAGGGAAACTGGACTGCCTGATACGTTTGCTCCTGTAAACAAACCGTTTAAGTCAATTTAGTGCTGAGTCACGTACGCCGATCTAGACGCGTCGGTCTCCATACATTATAAATGGCAATTAGTTCCTACATTAGATCCACGCCACACGACGCGTACAAATCAGAGGTGACCCACATGTCCGTCGGTGTAATGTAATACCTGCTCAGCGTAGAAATCACTAAAAGTAGAAAGTAAGAAAGAACTAAAAAAAATCGAATTCCTGCATCGCGCAATTGTAGTTCTCCGCCCGATCCGTACATATACAACCTGAAATCATCTATCGGGCAGTTGCCTGGATCTGACATAATACCTGTCTAGTCGGAGGATTCTCCCTTTACAAAAAAGGTAGGTATGTGGCACTTTACACTCTGCTCCACATACCTCTAAATGCCTTTAATGTTGCCACATAATGACCAAATGACAAAACCCTGCATCGCGATATCAAAGTTTTCCACGCAATTAGAACATATACAACAGTCTTAGAAATAATTACCGAACAGTTCCCCGGACTAGATACAGCGCCCGTCTGGTCGGAAGATGCTCCCCTTTCAAGTAAGGGACCTCTTAATGCCAATCTAATCAACTAGTAGTAGATATTTTTTAATTTTCTTGCAATAGCACAACGACCATAATAGCATGCATTATACAGCACTTCTTTCTAAATAGAAGAATTACGAATATTTACCTCCGTAAGTGATATAGATTCTGTAATGCGCTGGCACGGAGGGTCGCAAACGAACTCTGTAGGTATTCCCATCCTCTCTTATATCAACCGGGAGACGAATGCGACGCTCGCCCATCGCCTCGCAAATAACTTCTAGTTCCGCTACACCTGCGTCTTTTGTGTCAACTGAAAAAATATAAAAAGAGTATTAACTTTTTATTTAAAATGAAATGGTTATGATTATAATACCACTGAAATAATAGCTGATGAATATGAATGGTAGAAGATACGCAGAAATTCAAAGTGATTAAGATTCAAGAGCGGAAAAGAGATGGCAATATACGTTTTGCACTCCTCCATCTTGTGATGTAAAATATCTATTGGCGCCCGCCAAACTATAAACGACAAAAGTTTGCAGTAAAACTGACTCGAAAGCCGTGACGGCAAACGGCATGACGAATGACAGTGTCATGACGTGATGCTTCCACTATGCTACCGTTCTCGACTTCCTTGTGTGTGCGCACGGACCTCAAATGTTTCAACATTTACTGGGCGTCCCATCATACACAAAGTTCTTTTTTACACGGGTATAATGTTATCATTATACTTTTTGTCTAATCATAATTTTTTTTTTATGGGACAAGGGGAAGGTGATAATTTTTAAATTACATATTTACTATTTTTTCATGCTAAAAAAATATAGCGGAAATAACGAAAATTCTTATTGTAAACGTGTGTTACCTGTAAAATTGATGGGTGTTTGTGCTATAATGTTCCCTGTAGGTAATCCAGATATGATGACTCTGTTTGAATCAAACGATTCGCAGGTGTATGGACTTCCTGACACAGGTTTGGATAAGTGTAGTACCTCTGAAATATAAATAGGACATTATCATTAACTTAGTAATGTTATAGAACGACTGGTACGTTATAGAGTACGTGTTGCTCAAGCAAAATAATATGCGCTATTCAGTAGCTTAAATCTTACTTCTGTAAATGTGTATTCGCGTTACGAAAATAGTGATTCATCGTTGTCACTCCCATTAACTACTCCCCTTGACTAATTGGTTCACAGTAAAATAGAAATCTATGTTCATATTGACTATTAGAAGTAAGCCCATCAGACAGTACTGACGCTTTTTGTCAATTTTTAAAATAAATACAAGTGAACATTGTGAACTACTTTTATTATGATATGAATTTTTAATATTAATAATTACAAATACAGTGTAGTGAAATAGTTTAGGTACTGCAATATTAATGGACTAACTTTTACCTCAGTATCAATACGTCTTTACTTTGAAGTCGCACTGTTGAGTCACTATTTTCTTAACGCGAATATACTATAACACACAGACAGACAGAGCAGTAGTGCTGGACAATCTACTATTGCTCTGTCTAACATCAGTAAAGGATATTACGCCTGTAAAAACACCGATACTACTACGTCATACTCTCTAGTTGGTCTGCCGAGGGTATCGACACTGAGGCTTGTTACCTTTAGATACGAACGAAATAATTACCAACACTACATTATTACTAACCTATAGTGCTCTGTCCAACATCTGTGATGGTATACTCCGCCTGCAACAACCCCGACTTAGTCTGATAACACCGCACAGGCAGAGCTCTTGATCCAGGGCCGGACACTACCACGTCGAACTCTCTGGCTGGTCGTCCGAGGGTGTCGATACTGAAGGATGCTACCCTGTTGACTTGGGCTTGGTATAGACCGAGGCCGGAGGCTGCCACCTGGACAGGAGAAATGTATTATTTAGAGAGGATATAATTTATCATCATCTTTCTACAAGTGTTACTAATTATGGTCAGCGTAACACGATTTTTTCTTCTATTCTGTCCTGTCATCTGTCATGTTATCACTAAATTTTTTTCTTTCGTATCATTCCTCATACAATTCATCTATGTTTGGCTTTCTTTTTCCTCTCCTTTCGTTTACATGTATACTCATGACTCATTTAGTAACATGCGTTTCAATCTTCCTCTTTACATGATCATACCACAGTTAGTGAGGATATAATTTTATTTTATAAAAATAATTAAGATTGCTTATAATTTTAAGATGTCAGTCACTGAGACCAGTCGGAAATCGTGATGAATGGTATGCAATTGGAGAGGTTGATGTTCATTGGACAATTGTACAGTGATATTGGTATATCACTCGCAGCATTTTATTAACTGGTTTAGTGTAGTGTAAATGACCTCTTGTCCATGATGCGCGGGCTGCACGTCTACGATGAGCGGCTCCTTGGAGATGGGCGCGCCGCTCCACAGCAGCGTGAGGCGGTGCGGCGCCGCACGAGCGGGGTGCCACACCAGCTCCTGGCGCGCGCCGCCGCGTCTCCGCACCGAGTGCGGCACGGCCGCGCCGCCGCACGTCACGCGCCCGGACAGGCGCCCGTTACCTGCTCCGTTCGTAGTTACTGCGGACAAATAATGGACGCTATAATCACATTTAGTTTTTAAATTATTTATTTATTTATGAACTAACGATGAAGTAATTATTTTACGCATATAAATATTGTATTGTACTGATAAAACTGTCTTTTTCTTTGGCGACTCGATTCCTCCCTTCCCCAGATTTCTATATTAACTTCCTCGCGATGCTCAGGAGTTAATTATATAAATCCCTCACTGACGATCGGGATTAAAATTAACAACCTTCATTTCGTTCTACCCGGAACTTTAAAACACTGCTCCCATGGTCACATGGTCTACTATTTTTTTATAGCAGCGGGTTAAATTCTACGGAAGTGATATTATAGTGTGCAAAAACTTTGCCGAGACAGACAGGGAAAAGAAACCTGCATATTTTAACGTTTCTATCTGGTTAGTTTCATAATATGTGATAACAATATCTTTCTTTACGCGCAACACGCACACTTTCTGTCAAATGTACAAAGTTTTTCTCATCTTCTTTGCGTTTTACAATATTCGTAAGCAAATCATAGGGAAACTCACCAGTGAGTATGGCCGGGCGATGCGCCACCGCGTCCCCTATGGACAGCACTTTGACGGCCGAGGCGTCGAGCGCCTCCACGTCGGCGACGGGTCCGCGGGCGCTGCGCACCACGTACCTGCCCACGCGGCTGGCGGGGAACGTCAGCAGGCCCGTGTCTTCTAGGTGTGCTTCGGCCACGCGAGCTCCGGTCGGTGACACGACTTCAACTTCTGATAGGCTCTCGTCTATTTCTACTGTTGCGACGCCGCCTGGAGACAAAACAAAAGAACGTTAGGTATAGTTTAACAAAAACAAAAGAATGTTTTACAAGCCTAAAGGAGGGTTATTAGTCAATTGTTTTACAGTCTTCACTATATTATGAATTTAGTTGTGGTGAAGTTAGTTTATTTTATTATTAGTATGTTATGGGAGCATTATTAAGTCATTTTGTTGAGTTCAGCGCCATTTAGCGAGAACAAGTCTACGCCTGGGTTTTAGCTTTTATTACGGTGAAGGATTTTGTAGCTCAGTGTCAAATTGAATACTGATTAGAATCACAAAATATTATTGGCAGCCGTACAACGTATTAATTTACGGGATTATACCCATTTATCAATACGTTCGTCTAACCATATGGAATGGCTACTTCATGAAAACAATCAAACAATAGGGTTAGCTAATTAGTCTTTAGAAATTAACGATCACATAATTGAGTTGAAAACTAATTTCCACCAGATTTAATTTTGGGCGTTTTTTATTTGGTTTGGATAGTTGATGTGCTATTAGAGCCGAGTCACACCAAACAGAAGCGGCTGGCTAGTCTAGAACTACCGACAAGACTCGCGGCCGCGGCTCGCGGATACTGGGTCTTTTAAGTATGATGATAAGGTTTAAAATTGTTTCACACTGAAAGTGTTCACCGTGTCGCTGCCATTCTGGTGTGACTAGGCCCTCAAAGTAGTTCAACTTACCAATCTGTACATAGGTATGTGGCTCGCTAACCCGGCACACAAAGGGACTGCCCGGAACAGCTTGTTCGTTGAACGTGACGGAGACGCGATGTGGCTCGCGCGACACCGGCACGAATGTCACGTCGTACAGACCGCGCGCTACTGCTACTACCTGGTGAGAGAAGAAGATAGATATACTCCTTATGGGGGGAAAAAAAAAACAATGAGAGCTGAAGTTTGAGTTTTAAACGGGATTTCTTCAAGTGAAGTTCAGTTGCTGTTTTAATTATTCGCAAATGGATTCTTAATGGATATTGTGTGGTTAAATTTAAGTTTTCCATCTTAAATTTCTACTTATGAATAATATGTGGAGTCATTGTAACAGGCACGATTTTGGTAAAGTGGAGCTGAGAATTTTATTGTAGTGTTGAAAACCACAGCACAGTACTTGATAAATTTGCTGACAAATACTACAAAAACATTACAATGTGTGAATCCATATTCTAATGATAAACGATTTAACTATTCGTAAGAAGGCATGGCTTAAAGGACTTGGTATCCAAGCCTAAAATATTACATAAAGGTCTCGGTAACCTAAGTTTTTCTTTCAAGTCGATAAATTACATACCTCCGCCTTCACAGTAGTGGAGGGTGTAGACACGACCAGCTCCAGAGTTCCCTCTCCCGCGCCAGCCGCGTCCACGCTAAACGTCACCGGCTTGCCTACTTCCACTCCCCGTTCTTCATCCACACCTTCATCTAAGCTGAGACCTTCTAGTGTGCCTTCGAGTTCTGCAAAGAGACCAATTTGTTGATATTTATTAAAATGAATTGTCATTTAATGTTAATGATACAAAAAAAACGAAAACACACAAAGTCAGAACTGACTATGTAGTAAATGCTGCCGTTTTTCTTTCTTTCTTCTTGTGTTGAAAAAATTTGACTCAGATGTATAGACTCAAATTTTTTCCGACCAATATTTAGCCACCTGGACAGCTCTGCTATTGGCCTCGTATAAATCGTGCTAACTGCATTTTTTAAGCTCTGTCGTAGAAAGACTAGTTTAACAGATAGAAAAAAGATTTCAACTTAGAAGCACTGATTTGACAAAGATTTTGAAGGGACATTGCATTTCACGAGTGTGTGTCAACCTTTGTTATTTAAACCTTATTTCAATAACAATATAAGACATGATCGTGAATTCAACCTAAATCTAAAATTAAACGCATACCTCCAGGTCCCAATCCAGTGACCCTGACCCGTCGCACATCATACACATTGCACGTGAACGGTGAGCCAGGCACGTGCCTCCCAGCACATGTGACCTGCACGGTGTGACGACCGACAGCTTCTGGGGTGTAGGTCGCTGTGTAGCGGCCCTCGCTGGTCGACGACACGCGCGACCGGACGTTGGTGCCGCCTGGACCCGCTACGTACACTGTCGGCTCGCCTGCTAAGGGAATAAAGGGAATTAATAAGGCATCATAGAATAGTGTATCAGCCACCCACGATCTTATAGAAAGCGTTGCTGCTCCTAAACGTACACAAATATTCGGAACTGTGGAGTCGCTTCTGGGTAAAGATGGGTTGGCTATGTTAGCCAGGACCTGCACAATTACCTAAATGGGAATTTAAAACCACAATTTGTAAATGAAATCTATTATACTTTTGTTGAGGTGAGGCATGAACGTTGGTGCCCCAGACCTACGCTATATGTAGCAAACAACAGTAAAAGCATAAGTTCTGTTACTGTTGTACAGTAGAAACTATGGTACAAAATTATAGTTGTACAGGGTGATTTCGAAATAATTTGGCATCTTTTTAGAAGGTAAAATTAACTACTTCTAATCTCTTCCTTCTCTTTTTCTTTGGTATAAAAAGTTGTATATTTAATTTGTTTCTGAAACACTAAAATATGCAATTATATCCCAAAAATAAATACGTGTTGTTTCATACAAAAGTGATGCGTATTTTCTTACATTCGATCGGGCCGGTATGAAACAGATGTAACGTTTTCGTTATTCCAGATTGGGTCCCATAGCTAAAGTTGTCCATAATTAATAACTTCTTCACCTCTCGAAAAGATACTAATAACTTCAAAATCAGCCGGTACAACAAGTCTGGATTTTCGAAGAAAGATTTCTTCCAATATTTTCTGTCTGGACTTTCTGCTACCGCGTTTATATTAACTTGCAATGCTAACGTGTATAAATAACGTACAGCGACATTTGACACAACCCCAGAGTAACGCACTAATTCGACGTCGTACTCGCGACGACATTTGACTGCAACTATTTCACTGAATATGATCCCAAATAATAAACATTCGCATAGACAATGATGCGACACACAAACAATGGCACAGGGAGAGAATTGAATGTAGTTGGTATTTTCTAAACAAACTATCTGTACAAAGGAATAATTAACAATTTTAAATTAAGTATTAGGTGAAAAATGCAGGCACATTCTTATCGATAAAACCGACTCGTTGTTTTAGAGATGAATAAGTTACGAATAATAAAACAGCAGCTGATTAAATAAACATGACATGTTTTAATATAGGAAAGAGAGAAAATTATAAACTGCTTTCGCAGTCGAGACAAAAAAAAAACCTGTACAAATGTTGATACAATAGGAAATATGAATGAAAATTGTCACCATTTAATCAATAAATGTACAAAAATAGAAATAGATTGTAAAAACAACATCAAGATTGGTAGAAAAGCAAATGAGATATAACAATTTTAAATAAATAATATATCTGTCTCTCTAATCAAGATGCCGTTTTCTATGGCGAATGGCTTCAGAACTTTGTTGTTTATGAAGATATTTTAATTATTTTTTTCATACTTAACTAATTTCGTAAGCGGCTTCGCCTGCGTGAATGCAGGTTTATCCTTACAAACTTTGAACCCCCGTTTCATTTCCTTTTGGGGTGAATTTTAGAAAATCCTCTCCTAGAGTTCATACGCATTATGCATTAGCGGTGTGGCTAGCCGTGTGTTATAAAAGGATATCCTGTGCATAATTCCACGTTCCTAGTCCTAGTAGTTTCGGCAGTGCGTTGTTATGTCTGTCAGTTTCTCCTTTTACGAGTACAGATTACCAAAAGTATTTAATTTTGCAAATTAAAAATAGCATGCATATTCGCTAAGTTTGCGACAGTAAAGCCATTGGTAAGATATTTTAAAAAAGATAGTTACTATGAAAGCCAGTAAGCTGTATCTCGGCAGGTTCCGCCCTTGGCGTGGACACGAGCCCCGCGCCCGCCGCCCGCGCGTCGGGCGCGGCCGCCGGCGCCGCCACGGCGCAGGAGAAGGGCGAGCCGGGCACGGCCTGCCCGTTGAAGCGCACCGACAGCGTGTGCGGCGCCGCCTCCACCGGCTTGAAGTTTACCTGCGGGAGAACCATATGGTTTAATATATGCAGTATGATACGGTGTGCCAATATGACCAAATACCAAATCCTTACTAATATTATAAAAGCGAAAGTGAGTTTGTTTGTTACGTCTTCACGCCTAAATGGCAAAACCGATGTTGATGAGACTTGGTACACGGATAGACCATGTCTTGGAATAGGACATAGGATACTTTTTATCCCCGAAGTATGTTCCCTTGGGATAATTTTCTGCTCTCACGCGGGCGAAGCCGCTGGGAGCAGCTAGTTTAGTAATAAAAGTGTCAGGGTTGTACACAGAGACGTAGCGTGGACTAATTTAGACGTGAGCGAAGACATAAGCAAGGCCATTTCTTTCATAAATTCGATAACGAGACAGCGACTGTTGCAACCCAATGTTCGGTCACATCATCGTTTACCATCAGGTGAAAGAGTGGTCAAACGCCAGTCTTTCTATTACTATAAAAATCTCGTTATAAAAAAGCCCTCACTTGTGCGAGAACGGGACGAGGGCAAAGATTAAGAAAAATAGTAAACAATTCTCGAGATAATCTCAATCAATATCTAGCAATTTTGGTTGAGTAAAATTAGACAAAACTTTTAACATTTTCTCGTAATTTTTGTTGTAGCCCAAATGCGGTGTCTATCTGACTCAGAATGTTGTTCAGCAATATGAATTATCAAAGAAAAAAATAAGTGGGGAAAAATTAGAAGGTAAAAAATAGCCTAAAAGCTATTCTCGGACCTAACTACCTAATACACAATATTGTTGTAATAAAAATCGGTTAAGCAGTTTCGGAGACGATCAATAACACAGTGACACAAGATTCTTATATATTTTATTCAATACACTTACTTTGAATCTGGCATTTCCTTCGCTTTGTACATAATTTGGCACATTTCTCCCATTCACAGCCACGATTATTTCTAAATTACCGGCACCTAAAACAAATGAGAAAAACCTATAAATAACAGTGAAATTCACACCTTTAACACAATATTCCATACATAATAAAATCCATGAGAACATATAGGTACTAAGGAGCAAAGAGGAATTTCTGAAAAGAAAACTCGTGGGTATGAAAAGGGCAACAGCCCCCCTAGCCAAGTTACAACCGTTTCGCTTGCGTCGAACGCTTCGATTTGACCTTGCCGCCAATTCTGTTGTTCTGACCACGTGACTGAGCGTTGAGAGGACGTCATTCCTGTACATTTGAAGCTTTCTACTAGCGTTAACTATTGCAGATTAGCAACTCGGCTAGGGGTACTGGTCTGCCACGCCGACCCACTCCACCCTAGAGCGGGAGAAGTAATGGGATGATTTCATACCTCAAATGAAAAAGAATGACATACCAGCATGTGAAGCGTTGATGGTAAAAGATACCGGTCTGCCGACGATTCCTGGCGAGATGTCGGTCACACTGACGCGCGCCGCGCTGTATGCCTTCACCAGGAACGGGCTGCCTTCCACGTGCCCACCCATAGCGCCGGCTCGCACCTGCCAATAACAACTAGTTTAGAATAACTGATTCATGATTTATTACTATGCTATGTTAAGTATGTTTGGATGTATTCATAGATAAGAGTAAGATAAGATTAAAGTTCTTTATTGCACACCGCAAAAGTATTAACAGTGATTGAATCTTTTATTTACTAATTTGGTCACTTGCTTAGTATCTGACTAAGGTTTTATTTTTCATCGCCTGACTGCGTGGAAGTAGGCAATTATACAAAGGGAAGTAAACAACATGCTATTATAGTCACGGTCATGACATGGTCTACCGGTGTGCCAAATTTAATATGATAGTGTCAAACAGTCAGCAACAGGAGGGGCCCAGCTGTGTCGAAGCTTACTGGGGTCAGGGTTATCCGAAAGAAACTTTAGCCCCGGTATGAAGGCTAGAAGGAACAGGGTGGGGTTTTTAGTTAGTAACAGTCTGACACTATCTCCCGCTCCACCCAAGAGCGGGGGTTGTCATAAAATGATTTTTGCCCACCGAAAAAAAAAGCCGTTGAACATAAGGGAGTAACAAACATACACACACATATTATGATATTTATTGTATTGGGAAAGAATATTAGGTCGAAAATAATCGAAATGAATGGGTCATATACGACACACCACAGTTTACACCACCCTTTCGGAGCGTAGACCTACGTATCATTGTGTGAGGCATGAATTAACGTTTTTTCTTTATCTTTGTGATGTTATTTGCTAGTAAAGATTATTTTTTGAGACTGGCCTGTTGGTCTAGTGGTTAGTGACCCTGACTGCTATGCTGGAGATCGTGGGTTCGATTCCCACCCAGGACAAATGTTTGTGTGATGAGCATAATCATTTGTTCTGTGTCTGGGTGTAATTTATCTATAATATGTATGTATTTAGAAATATATAAGTATGTTTATCTGTATCTAGTAACCATAACACAAGCTCTGCTTAGCTTGGGACTAGACGGCCATGTGTGATAGTTGTGGAATATTATATATCTCAAAATTCGAGTAAAAAATAACTTGAATTAGTTAGTGGTTCAAGTACTTACTTCAATACTATGATCGCCAACGTCGACTGGCACAAAGGAGATGGTGTACCTTTTACTGGCCTCATTCTCACCAATGGTCTCTTCAGCAGATACCTGCAACAAATTAAAATAAACTAGTGGTTGGCTAGTAACTGGTACATCAGATAATACTAGTCAATAGTGCAGTGCCAATAGCATTGTACAGCACGGTTGGCGCAGTAGTTCAGCTATTGGGTGCTGTGCTACAGGTCGCGGATTCGATTCCCACACGGAACAAATTAAGTCTTCACATGTTCATGACCTCGTAGTTACAAACCCAGTTCCAGATTTTGAAGTGTTGCGCGCCAAAATACAGGTTTAAAGTCTAGTTCGGCAGCAGATAACAGTGAATTACGGACAATTAATGTAACTGTATTATAAATTTAAATAGTTTACAGACAAATTATAGAAACATGTGTTTTACTAGTTTAATAAATTATTATTATTATTTGATGAATGAAGTATAAGAATAAGTGCTGGTGCAAGCCTTTAACAGGCATAGGAAGGAATTATCTCGTAGTATTTATGTAACTAGGTAGAGACTACAAACCTGCACAGGAACGGGTCGCCTGGCCGGGCCGAGCACCTCCACGTGCGGCGAGGTGGGCGAGTCCACGCTGAAGGTGTACGCTTCCCCCACCGACACCTTGTCCGGAGACTCGCCCGACCCGGCGCCGATGACACGCGCCGGTGCTGACACGTGACATACGAAAGGACTGCCTGTGGGAAAGAAGATACGATTGTTTACTCACCAGGGTAAGTAGTAACCTACAGTTTTGTGGCTATAAGCTTAAAGAGGCTTTGCCAGCTAAAACATATCCTGCATGAAGCACTGGTATGCTGGATCTAGATTTAGAAGAGTTATACTGCTCTAATATTGTTTGTTTAAAATTAGTCTCCTGTTGATTTTATTACTGTGTCAGGTCCTCATTATGACCAATACTCAGGAAAACAGTCTATAATCAAATTTCAACTAAATGAACCTGTTGTATACCAATGCTGGGCATAGGTCTGGAAGTTTGCGTGTATGTTTGTTACATTGTGCATGCAACAAACAACTGAACTGATTAGGGTGAAATTTGGAACACGGGTCGACCATGTCTTTTTATCCCGTCAGTATGTTCCCTTATGACATTATTCTACTTACGTGGAACAGAAAGCGCTTCATTAAACATAATCAAAAGTAAAATAATGTAGAAATATTTTTGGAGTTGGTACTTAGATGGACACAATATTAAAACGGCAAGGACTTACCAGGCACGTGATCTCCGTTGAACCTCAACTCCACAGTGTGAGGCCTGGGGTCACGGGGCGTGAAGCTGATGGCGTACGTGTGCGCTCCTTGCGCGGCTGCCGCGGTTGGCACGCGACCACCGTTCACTGTTACCTCCAAGTTGCCGGGACCAGCCGCCATAGTCTCCACTATGGAAAGATGAGGATAATATATCTTTAATAGTTTGAATTTAAGCAAGGAGGCAGCCTGTGATAGAGGGAGTATAGCCCACTTCCACAAACTTGTATGTGAATATTTTAATAGGTCCATAGAATAAAAAAATAGCTTACCCAAAAAAGTGACCGGTTTTCCTACAGTGCCATGCGTGACATCTTTAACTCTAATGGCGGTGACGTCATACACCTGGAAATTATCAGAAAGTTTTATAATTCAATGAATATTTTTAATATGGGGTACAATGATGCTTTGTATGTTTATACCGCAGTTTCGCACGAGTGTTAGAAATCTCTAAAATTCTCAGCTTTTATCTATTATGTATATACTCATCTCCTCATAAATCATTCTGTCTGTGGATGAAAACTGCATGACACTCAGTTCAGTTTTTGAATTTAAAGCGACAGACAAATGTGGTGGGGATAAGAAAGTATTTAATGTAAGTATCTATGTATTGATCTGTGCGTTATAGTAAAACATAGCTAGCTCTTACCTTCAAATGAAACGGGCTCGCCGGTATCGGCACGGAGTCCACGAGCACGTTGAGGCGGTGCTCGCCCACGGCCCTGGGCACGAACTCAGCGCGGAACACGCCGGCGCCCGCAGAGGCCACGGCCGCCGGCACGGACGCGCCGTTGGGCCCTGCACGGTGCACGCGACAGCAGCTCAGTACCGCCCCGCCCTAACGCCTACCCCCCCCTCACACGGACGTGGATGTTAGGAGTTAGGGCGAAGCGGATGAGCTTAACAAAGTATGAATGTTACGTCTACGTCGTCATGTTATTTTTGAGTATTCTCTGTAAACTGAAATCTTATTACTTGGACTTATGAACTTACTTGACTACCCGTTAGTTTACTCTATAATAATATTTATTGTTAGTTTTGTTAATGCTAGTAACTAAGCTATAAGTGAAGATGTTAGTGCGGCTAAGCATTTATGATATCTTTTTCGTAATAAACTATGATTTCTCTTTAAAACTCCTTTGATCCCCATGTCCTACATAATTCCCCCATTTTTTGACTAATCTTTTTCAGATAGGTATCCAAAAAGTATTAATTTGTATCTTTTTCATTTATACCACCCTGGAAAAAAGAACTAATTAAGTTATGATACACTTCCTGGCTTACAAGCAAACAGCAAGGAGGTAGGTAATGTTATTTAGGAAAAGCCACATTGTGCAAAAGTGGATTGTGTGATGTCTGGGCCATATTTAAATGGTTATGTACCCAATACATAGACCATATACAAATTCAAGGAGCCCAAGAACAAAATCATGTACACAAAAAAAAATTGATTTATGGTAAAAGAAAAATAGTACCATATAGATTTTAGTATGTACAATACGAATATACACAATAAGATTTTGTTCTTGAGACCCGTTGACAATGTGTTTTTCTAGAATTTATAATTAGCCTAAATGGTTTCTAATCTACATATATCACATTTCAAGATGTTTGGTGAAAAATAAGTCTTAAAAGATATTATGCAATAGACTGAAGAATGTGCAGTTTGTTACATCATAGTGCTTTACAGTGGAAGAAGCTGCACATATTTCATGTTCTTACTTAATCCATGTGGCAAGACATAAGAATTAAGAAAACCAAATTAGTATTTTAATTCAACGTTTGTAGTAAATACTAGCTATCCACACTTAACCAGTTGTGTGATGTGATGTAATTTAGATGCTGTGCAAACATAGACATTTTTTGTTTCAGTTACCAAAACCAAACACGTTTTGCTCATCATAAGTATGTGTTAAGTGGAAGCAACTGGCCACGAAAAATGTTTACGTAGAGGAATTGGATGATTTCATACTGGCTGAAACAAGATGCAAAAGTGTCCATGTTTGCGCCCTGCCTTATTCATGAATCCTGAATCATCACAGATTTCTCTCTACAAATAATAAAAGCTGCATTTAGCATAATAGCTATAACTTCTTACCCTCAACATTTACTTCAATCTGGTCGAGAGAGGCGGAAGGGTGGTGCAGCATTAGTGCGGCGCTCTGGTGCAAGGGCGCAGGCCCGGGCACTGTGACTCGAGCCCCGCTGCCGCCGCCTTCTGATACTTGGATTACGAGCGGGCAGCCAGGGACGCGCATCTGGGGAAATGGGAAATATTATAAGTATCAGTTTTGAGCTTACATAAATAATAATTATTTTTATTTTGTACATTTAACACACACAGTAACAATATATAATGACATGAATAGATACAATAGTTGTACAAACACTGATCATTGGAAATAAAATGAACATTTGACTCCTAAACTAATTAAAATAAATACCTACTTGTATCTCAGAGGATGAAAATAATGTTTCTATGCCTTCGTTCTAGGGCCCTAGGCCCTAGGGCTAAAGAGTATTTCTTATTAGGGGGCCTTAGAACGTAGGCAAAGAAACAGGAGTGGGTTTTAGTTGTTCAGGTCAGTTTGTTAAGATATTAGGAAAATAGTAGTATTCTTATATTATTAAATGATTTCTATCAATCTTCTGGTAAAATCAAATGATGACATAAAAATCACATTCAGTTATAATCTAAGGCAGTAAACCTAATGCTTATAGTTTTGTATAATATATCAAACTATATCCATTTCAAACAAAGATTTAGCAGGAATCATATTGATGACTACTGTAATTGTAAATAATAGATCAATTTAAATGACTTACTTTGTTAAAAGATACATTGACCACATGTTCACACGCCTCTGTTGGTGTGAAAGATACCATGAAGCGAGCATTTCCCTGAAAAAGAAATAAAATATGAAATTTTAGGTTATTTTTCACTAGCATCTGCCAGGAGCTTTTCTCGCATGAAGGTAGAAAATAAATTGCCTATGATATTTAGTGTAGATGTAACTTCCTTTGACTGAATTTGACTGAATACAAAAATTCATTCACCATTGTGAATGAATTTTTGTATTCAGTCAAATATATTTTGAATTGAATCATAACATACAAACAAACAAACAAACCAAAATCAAATCTTTCAGAAATAAAGAGCCTATGTTACTCAGTGAAGATGTAGCTTTCTAACGGTGAATGGATTTTGGAATTCGATCAAGCAGTTTTTGAGTTAAATATTAACATACAAACAAACCAAAATCAAATCTTTCCTCTTTATAATATTAGTAAAGACAAAACATTATGATTAACATTTGGATCTAATTAGCTATTACACTCTCATCTCAAAGTAATATTATGAGAGAATGTATCTAAGTATGTATTTACTATTGTATTTTTGTCTCTTTGATTTGTCTATTTATTAAGTTTTTTTTTTATTTGTATAAACTAGTGCTCGACCGCGATCCCACCTGATGGTAAGCAGTGATGCAATCTCTGATGGTGATGCGTACTAGTTTATTAGATACCCAAATTATAATCGGACGGGAAGACCACAGCAGGCAAATTGTTCCATTCCTTCGACATATGTGGTAAAGTTGCACTTGCCATGTTATGTTTCTGCCTAAGATCGACTGGAACATAATGCCTATGGCATTAAGCCCACCTTTGTACAGTGTTATGTCAAGCTTTAATATATAAACTTACTTGTGGATGAACTTGTGTTGGAATATTCAAGCCCCGGGCAGCAACTGTTATCTCAAGATTGCCCTCTCCAGCTTGGGCGGCATCTACTGCTAACTGAACCGGTACTCCAACTCTCGCTGCATTGCCTCCACTCACACTTACGAGCTTGCTATCGTAGGCTTTGCAAACAAATGGCGTGTCCTGAAATTATTTTTAAACTTTAATTTTGGTCGCAATTTACAGTGGTGGTTAGTATTTTAAGAGAAATAATTATTTTATAGAAATCATTCAAAGTATTGTGGTTTTTTATAATAGGAATCTACAAAATATAAACCTAAAACTTGTTTCGTAAACAATATAATTAAAAACATACCGGTACTATTTGGTTGTTGTACTGTGCAGTGAGTGTGTGTGGTCCGACATTCTTCGGGGTGAAGCTGGCTACCAGGCCGGTGACGGCGTCTCCGGTCAATCGCACAGGGACTTCGCCCCTTGGTCCACGAACTGTTACTGTTAACTCGCCGCCTGCAGAACCTTCTACCCGAACTGAACATGACGCTAATTCACCCACGGGGATTAATTCTATGGATAAAAATTATAACATGTAATGTTAAGTACCTTTTAGAGGATATTAAATAAATCTATTAATTAGAAAATGTTTGTTTGGACTTGTTAATTTAATTTCCCGCTATCAATTTTTTTTTCCTTACAAATGTCAGATGTGTTTTTTATATTTTTAAATTGGATACTAAGTCTTTTCATATCTTCGTGTATTATAATCACTTTTTTCTATTATCATATGGATGTAATACATTCATACACGTTTTTGCAGTATTGAGTGAATAAATTAATTATATATTATAAATCTAGTAAGGAAGTTTACAAAATGCTAAATCAGATTATACTGGCTGATTAGCCAATAAAAAATCGTAAAGCCATTTGACACAGAGAAAAAGAAATGGTTTTTTATTTTTTAGTGCAATTTTATGGCTTTTCAATTATTTTTTTAAGCAATTTGACCAGATACTAGTCTACGCTGTAGTCGACTACAGCGCCACTCGAAATAAATTGCGGAGTTAAGTAAAACTATGTTTGGAGGGAAAGCGACGAGAAATGACTCCCGGATGCAACTACTTATTGATAGGTAGGTGAAGAGGATTGATTTGTCTTAATACACCTGACTGACTTGTTGGTCTAGTAAATAGTGGCGCTGAATGCTATACCGGAGGTCGTGGGTTCGATTCCCACCCAAGACAAATGTTTATGTGATGAGCATGATCATTGTTGTTTCTGGATGTAATTAATATATCTATAATATCGTCTAGGTATGTATTTCGAAATATATAAGTTATTATGTTTATCAGCTGTCTAGTACTCATAACATAAGCTAGCTTGGGACTAGACGGCGATGTGTGAAAGTTGTGGAATATTATATTATTACACTTAAACTTATTGTGGTCATAATGCATTAATGATCACTTACCAACTTGTGACGTGTCAATAGTGACTCTCTGTGCTGGTGCGACGTGGAAGATGAAAGGAGAAGATGGCACAGGCTCTCCGTTGAACTTAATGTCCACCCGGTGAGGGGTGGCTGCTTCTGGTCGCCAGAACACGAGGCAACGTCCTCCTCCAACCACCTAAAACGATGTACGATTCCCATGTAAACATTATGGATTGTTAATAGTCAGCCGGACCGATTTAGACCATAGTGATTTATTTTTAACGTAGACTAGACATCTGCGCAGGAGATAATATAGTGCACTAGAGTTCCACTCGCTCGTGGTGGCTGGAACGTGAGGGAATGCATCTCACGAATGCGATCATCTCCTTCACTTGCTTTTCTACGTCGCAGAAGAAGACGGCCACTTCTCATGCCCTCTCGCCCCAGACCTTGACTACGACCAGGGCCCGGTGCGAGAGGTCACCGCCACCGATTACCTCCATGAGGACATGGCGGTTTTTTGCCAAAGCGGGATACACTTGCACTATAAGCACCACTGAGCCCTCGGCGTGGTCCGAAACAGGTACCTCCCGAACTTGCACATATTCGGTGAGGACCTGCGTCAGGCAGAAGGTGAAAAGCACTGTAGCGCCTCTTGAACCACGACTCAAAAAGGGCGATTTTGCCATGTCCAGAGGACCGTTAAGGATTTGGTCTTAGACCTGGCTTTTAGTGGTATAATGAATAGTAATAACTCCCAATTGCAGAAACAAAATTACCATGTGGTTATCAGTGTGGGCGAATGAGATTCCTCTGAATAAAAGTGTGACATCTCTTTTCTCTCCAATGTCTCAATAGTTACGCAATTAGGATTAAATAGTTGAAAATCCACGAAAATTTTGATGAATATTTATAAAGGATATTTAGGATATAATGGTATTTTCTTCGACTTCCATTAAGAGCTCGTTACCATTAATTAAAACCATTTAGCCGCATTTTAGGTTGATAACAGACATTCCGGAAATTCTCGACAACTCTGCAAACTATCGAACCATAGCCACAGTTCTAGAATAAAAACTTTTTTAATCCAATTTAAAGTTTGAAAAGCGAATCAAAATCCTCATTTAAAGTTACAGATTACGAGTATAATGACACGAGCTTACCTGCACGTGATTTGGAACTTCGCCTTCGTTTATTGAGATTTCTAACTGTCCTTCTCCGGCTGCACTGGCGTCCACTGAAAAAGAAAACTTTCTGTTAGAGTCTGTCTAATGAAAGCGTAACCTAGAGTTTTTTTTTAAATTAAAGTGGCAACATTATTTTGCCGCCAAAATCACGTCTAAGTCTATGACTGCAATTGTCAGTTTTTTGAAACAGATATTTATTTATCAACAACAACTGCTTTATCATGGGTAAAACAATATAAAGTTATGTGCGAAAGCTGCTACACACTATCATCAGTGAGTTTAAACAAAAACAAGAAGAGAAAGAAGTTGTTTTCTAAGAAAAACAACAATGTTTATACACGATCTTGGATTTTTAAGTTAGTGTGATACTATAATCTTGATCATTGTTGACTGACCACTAGATATTTTTACGGTATGAATGATGATGACTATTTTAATTGACTATCGCAGTTTTGTGCTCTTGGTATTCTTGTCGGAAGGCCAAAATGCCAAATTGTAAATAAAGAATATTATAAACGGCATTTGAGAGAACAGATAAAATAAATTTGGAATAATAACTAACATTGTGTGTATTATTAACCTTTACCATACATCTACCAATAAATAAATCTACACAATTTTAAGTTCTTATACAACTATTGTACAATCGTCATATATAAAAAAATACTCAAGTACCAAAACTTTTTTCTCCTACTATTTCAATAATACCATATTCAAATTTTTGGGTTTCAACCTCCTTTTCTCAGGTCACGCTTTCAGTAGACGGACTCTAGGCATATATTTCATGTATATAGAAAGGTAGGTACCGACTAATTACATCTTCCTACTTACAATTGCGTTTTCCTCGTCAGACACTAAAGAGTTTTTTTGTCGATGTTTTCGAATGTCTTGTCTATGTTGTTACAAGTCAATTTCTTTGCAATCTAATCTCTATATCGATTTAAAACGTATTCAATTTGTTATCGCTATCGTTCTAGATTTAGCCAGGTACCAATTTCCGGTAAAGCAGCTTTTGGGCAATTAATAAAATTTATTATACCTAGCCAATTAAATTAAAATCTAGATAGCTAACCAATTGTGGAAGTAAGAGGTATTATGGCAAGCGCGTAACGACCCCTTGGTTCTCAAATGTGCAATGGGGAAAATGTCCCCTTCTTCCCATAGGCGTTGTAATTTATGTTCAGAGGGGGATAATACCATAATCACCGTGCTCGATGAGTTTTAAGAGATTTTAACTTGAACTAAAGAGTTTTGCTTCTTCGTTTTATTAGTGCCCATGTAGGCTTATGTGAAATAAAATATTTTGACTTTGAAATAGGAAACAACAATCAGAAAGGCAGACATTTATTTTAGGTCATCGTGCTTTTCTGCCGTGTAACTTAATATGGCGTGGGCGCTAGGAAACTATTTTTTGTCAATTTAGATACAATGTTTTAGGTGCTCTAACCATTGTTAGGGTGATCTAACTTGATTAATAATAATTACTAGTGAATATTGAGGAAAACTTAGTCTGATATTGTTTTCTTACTTACGCTGGTAGATTACCTACCTATGTTGCTATGGTGATTGTTCTAAGTACCAACTAAGTGTTTTGAGGTGATGAGGTAAAGTTAGTCGTGGGGCCTTACCATGATGACGTGTTAAAATGTCAGGCGTGCGAGTGAGAAAGAGGGATGGAGCTATACACCCTATATAGCTCCATCCCTTTAACAGTTCAGATTGGATCGTCAAATGGATCGCGTTAAGAATTTGTAGTATTAGGGCCTCTGCTTACCTCTGAACTGGCATTGTTGGCCGACCACCGCGTTACCAACGTCTGTCACTTTGATAAGGCTGGCGTCGTACACTTTGGCCACCAGTGGGGCTGCTGCTAGCTTGTCGTCTGCGATTGACACCTGGAACAATACATTAAAATTAAATATACATTTTGTGTCTTTTTTGTGGTAAATCATCCAATGAGATCGCCCGCCCTTGGGCGGACCGTGAGGGCGTGTCAGACTTTTAACGACTAGAACCCTCTTCTATTTCCTTCATTGCCTTTCATTCCCAGGCTGAGTTTTCCTTTCAGAAGCGAACCCACGGCCTCAGTAGACTTCGAACCTACTGGACCTCTACGGTTTACTGACATGTCCTTGAGGCGATCGTGGAGCACTACGCGCTGTTGATGACTTGGGTTTGGTCCGGACGGTTGGACGGCGTGCTACCCATTGCTGGCCGTCCGCAAGCCCGCGCCTATGGTGGTCGGAAATCGGGATTGCGGTGCCAGTGGCTAGGGCGTGAGGGCTGTTGCCTCGCGCGCGCGGCCGTCTCCTTTGGTAACATTATTGCTTCGCAGAAGGAGGCATACATTTAGTGTCAGCGGTACCTATACTAAGAAAAAAACTTTTTACAAAAAAAATTAAACTAACTTCAAAAAGTACAAAATAACTTTAATTTCGGAAGTCGGTGTTTCTATAATAGATACCTAATCTTGTCTCTTCGTTATTTAACACCGACTTCCGAAATTAAAGTTATTTTTCACTTTTTAGTTATGGTAGCACCACTAAAAAGTACCTACCCTTCAGCTAAACAAATTACCTTATAGCCAGAGTGAATCACATAACGATTCTTATAATCCCAAATACGGTTATATTACATGAATTTACCCCCTACTCCTTTCCCCTCCCCCTTTTCTTTCAGTCAGTCATCGACTACATGTGTAAACAAAGCAATTTTGCTTGTTACGACATTTCTGCTATGATTCTATGAGGAGTTCTGTTCCATATCTTCGAAGTTCATGATCAGATCATAACAATATTTCTATGGGACCAACTTGAAAGCATAACCTATCAATCAAAAGAAAAATTTTCAAAATCGGTCCACAATTGACCGAAATATCGGTGAACATACATACAAAAAAAAAAAAACATACATTCAGCCGAACATAGAACCTCCTCCTTTTCGAAGTCGGTTGATAATTCCGTGATTTATTCGAATAATTCACAAAACTTGTTCCGGAAAAAGTTTTTGAGAAAAATTGTCGTCATTTAGAATTTTGATTAAATCTGCAAGGCTTGTATAGATGTACTTTTATATATTTTTAATATATCAGTAACGCAGGGTCAAAGTTCACGTAAAATAGCAGATTTTCCGAGGTCTTTACTGGATTAGTTTTACACAAATTTATATTTTGATTTATATGGAAGCCTACATAATATCCACAAGATAGAAATAAAGCAAGTACACCCTGATCCCTTACAGTATCACAAAGCCGTGTTTATAAAAACATTAAAATTAGGAAAAGTTGTTTAACATTTTATTTATAACCTTAAGCTTAGTTAGCCAACCGTGAAAAATACAAATAGCAAACATATGAATATAAAACTGCTATTATCGGACAGGTTTTCACCATATTTAAATAAGTAACTACTACGACAAACATGTTATGTAACGTGCAGTGAGAATGTTAATCAGTTGATCTCTATTTTATAACATTTCTTGTAATAGATTTATATGATAAGTACTCGTATTTAGAAGATTTCATGAATTTATCAATAATGCTATTTTTATACTACCAATTCATGTGTCTGACTTTTGAATCGTGGCTGCATTCACAAACATGTAAACTCACACGGTACACGACACCCAGACAGGTCATACAAATTTTGATCCGTGCGAGGATACAACCCGCGACACACGACGCAGCAGCCAAAAGCTCAGCCACTGCGCCACCACTACATATCATATACATAATGTAAATGATGGGAAAAGGTGTAGCATGATTTATGTATAAGATTAGATAGACCGACAGATAGATAGTTGCAAAACAAAACATACCACTAAAACACTATTATCATAAAAATCATTTTTTCATAGCAAGCTTTTATAGCTATATAATTAATACTCATCAAGACGAATCATACGAGCCCAAACTCGATGGAGTTGTGTCGTTTAACTACTAAGCCACCTTCCAGTTCCATCATCAGATCAGCTCCTTGTCATAATAATTTTGCATTGACATTTGATTTAAACATGCATGCAAAATTTCAGCTCAATCAACAGGTAACCGAGAAGTGGGTCAAATTTAATTTATAAGATTTGATTACAGACAAACATCGGGACAGGTGAAACTAAATAAAAGCTTGTAAAAAATACTAAGCACTTACACAAACAAACAAATTAAATGGTGAAAACAATCACAAGTCACAAAATATTAACAACACTTTTCATGTAGTGCTAGTGACAACAATATGTAGTATTATTATTACGATTACGTACAAAAGTTAATTAGACATTTCATGATAAATGAAAATAAAATCTTACTGCGGTAGTTTGACAAATTGAAAACAGACGGAAATTATTCGTTTCAACAGTTTCTTGCAATGACTTTGATACCTACAGTTCTGCCTACCTAGATCTCAAGACATAAGTCTTTTCTGGATCTATACGAGGCCAGTAATAGAGATGTACAGGTTGCCAAATACCGGTTAACCTTTCAAATACCATATTTAGAGACACAAAAGAAAGACAATAACAGAGCGAACGCCGGCGTTCACTTAGGGATCGAGAGGTCACAAGAAAATTTGCTTGAGAACATCGACAGGAAAAGAAGAAGGTGTAAAAAGGTTACTAAATTCCGAAACAAAGCCACTTTAGACTCAAAGAAATGTCAGCAAGATGACGGGGCTGCTGTTAGGCCCGACGCTTGCCAGGGCTGCGGATTGTTCAAAAGAGCTCTCATAGCCATCGCAAAGGGGAACTGAAGAAACACTAGGTTTTATTCAGTAAAAGTCTGACACTCCCTCGCGCTCTACGAGAGTGTGAGAATGCATTTCATAATTTCCTGCGTAAAAATGACTGCAGGGCAGGCTTAGCGAGTTACTACAATCGCTATAGGATGGTGCGGGTGACAGCTGTTGGATTCATACAATGTAGCTACCTATCCTTTTCTCTCATCTAAAAGATGCATATTTTCGTCCTGCTGTCATTCTACCCTCGCTATGTTAAAAAGACCTTAGTTAGGCGAATTATATCCTAATGCCTTGATTACACGTACTAAGTAAAACGGCGAGACTTTAAAATGTTGCTTGGCCGAGACTGTGATGTAAGTGAGTTGTTGAGATAAGGCCCGCTCTGCCGAGCACTCGGCACTTTGTTTATATGTACCGAGTATTCGCCCGAGAGCACTGTCTCGCCCGTTTAGTCGGTACGTGTGATCAAGGTATTAGTGAGTACACAAGCTAACTACTTACATCGATAAGGTGAGTTCCAACTTCCTCAGGAGTGAACTCGATGCGGTACACGCCTGGTCGCTCCGCCACGTCCAGCACCCGCGAGGTCACTGGCCTTCTGGACGGAGCTGTTACTGTTACGCCAACCTTGAGAGAAAACGAAACGTAGGTTAATTTTATTAGCTTCAAGGTAGAGGGGACCTTAAAGATAGCTCGTGAAATTCAAATATTCTTAAAATGTTTGCATTTTGCAGTGTAGATTGAAGTTGTGTGTTGAATACGGAATTTTAATAATTAAACAACATAATCTGTTCAGTTCATCTTACCATATTGAATGGTTATTTCATAAAAAAGCCATATAGGTACCTAAATAATACAACTGCGACTCTTAGTTTTTGATAGAAAGCAATAGAATTACGTTATTGCATTTTGATGAGCGATAAGCAAATATTATTTAGTTGATTTTTTACTCAAAAAGTGTGAATTGTAAATTTAGTACAAGTGTGAATAGAGATGTGCCGGCAATATTGCTAAAAAGTGGGAATATTAGTGGGAATATTGCCAGCAAAATATCCGGCAGCAAAGCCGGTGCCGGCAAAGGCACATCTCTGAGTGTAAAGACAAGTATATAATGAAAGGTGTAAACCTAAGCATAAGTTAATTTTCAATTGCCTATTAAGTGTCGTAAGCTGCATTTTTACGAGTACCTAAAATACTCGTAAAAATGTGTTCACAGTGTATACAATGTCCACTCCTGTGTAAACAAAGGCACAAATATTTCAATAATTTAATTACAGTTTCAGAGTTTCCTATCGAACGCGAGCCGTGTCATGCAATCCTTGAATGAAGAGTAAATTGAAACAAATTGGTTCGAGTGGCATTGGGCACTGAGTTTCACGAAAACATTGTCATTCGGAAAAAAACATCACACCTCTTTAATTGAATTATTAATTTATAGGTGCAATGCAAATTCAACTTTCCCATAATTCCCAGGAATTTGTGAAGTTGATTGAATGAATTTAAATTTTGTCATTAACCCTTCAGATACCGTCAATTAGAGACACAATAGTAAGACAATAGATGCGCGGCCACCGGTGGTCGCTTGGGGATTCATGAATTAAATTATTCATGAATCCTCATGCGAAAACCGCTTGCAACGCAAAAAAAGTTCGCGCATTTATTGTCTTACTATTTTTTCTCTAATTGACGGTATCTGAAGAGTATTACAAACAAAACCAATTAATGGCGTACATAATGTACGCCTCTCTCATCTCCCACGATATCTCCAGACGGCGCCAGACATACCTTTAACCCTTCAGATACCGTCAATTAGAGACACAATAGTAAGACAATAGATGCGCGGCCACCGGGTGTCGCTTGGGGATTCATGAATTAAATGCAAAATATTCACAAATATAAACAAAGCCCAAAATGTAGGTAGATGTGTGAATGCAATGGTTAAACTTGGAAATCATCACCATACCTTTTTGCAATGTTCTAGTCTTAGAATAATGTTCTAGTTTTTAAGTCTATCGTCGACGTGCTGATTTTGGACAAGATACCATATTATAAAAAAAAAATCTTACCTCATTTTTGCTGAAGGTAGCTTCGCCTGCTGAGGTGGAGATCTCAAAGACGGCTGGTACTCTGGCAGGGATCAGCCGAGTGGGCTCCCCTCCGCCGCCGCCCAACGGCCCTGCCATCACCTCGACCTTCCACGGAGACCCTGGGAAAGAGCAAAATACGAATGGTAAAAATATAGTCTAATAGTATAAAATAAAATAGTTCACAGCGTTTGTACCTCGTAACAGACTTGGATGTGATTTTCACTTGAAGAAAGAGCAAAAAACGAGGTAGATTTAGCAGGTCACTAATTGAAAAATAAAAGACACTAATTTAGCATGAAACGGGCACGTAAAAATCGACCTTGTTGGATAGGAAAGCGAGAAAGAACACTAAATGATTTTTGAAATCTTCATTTTTGGTACAGAAAATCGATGCACATCAGAGTTGGCATTGGTCGTTCTTTTGATTGAAATCGTCCACCTAGTCGGTACACGTATGAAATATGTGGTACCTACCTAATCCGATGGACCACACGGGCGAAGACGGTCACCAAAAGGTTGACTAGTAGGGTGTTAAGTAGTTTTGTGTGCATAAAGAATAAAATAAATAAATAAATGGACATTATGTCAGGATGTTTCTTGGCAGTTTTCGAAAAGAACCGAGAGCTACAAAGAAGCACACGAAAATCTTAACCCTTTTTAGCAGTCACGTAAACATAATCGGCTGACCTACTTTTTGGCGAAGGAAACGAGACTTATTTAGTGCAAATCGAATGTGCTTATAGGTACACAATAAACGTCAATGTAGGGCATAAGAAAACTGATAAAGCCTCCCGGAGCGCGGGGTGCGAACGATGGCGGGCGGCCGCAGTGGCGTAGCTTGCCCTAGAGGGGCCACTCTGCCAACATTTAGCGGGCAGCCCTTTTACACGACTTCGGCGATGATTAAGTGGAGGGCAACGATGTAGAATAGAATTATGGATTTGTGGTGTTCAAGAACACACGCTACACTTTATATATTTATTACTGTGTCCGGAACTCGGGTTTGACACGTTCGACTCGCTCGGTGGCTAGCTCACAACTGAGGGTCGACTACCCCGCCACCAAGC
This sequence comes from Mythimna lalbum, assembly GCA_949319445.1. Classification (NCBI taxonomy): domain Eukaryota; kingdom Metazoa; phylum Arthropoda; class Insecta; order Lepidoptera; family Noctuidae; genus Mythimna; species Mythimna lalbum. The sequence goes on along the minus strand of OX439346.1, from coordinate 12,094,655 downwards.
GGCTAAACTACGCACTATACGTCACGTGCATACTGTACACCACATATCCCTTCAGATACCGTCAATTAGAGACACAATAGTAAGACAATAGATGCGCGGCCACCGGTGGTCGCTTGGGGATTCATGAAATATACGTATATACTGTATTATATCGTAATTTACAAAAGAAATATAAAAATGCTTGCATATATTGAATAAAATATATATTTATATAGGATGAAACAGCAAAGTAACAGTCTATTAGACATTAAAACATTTCTGCTTTGGGAACAGAGGCCCTATCACGAGCTCTTAACGCGATCCATTTGACGACCTATATTGAACTGTTAAAGGGGTGGAGCTATACAACGTGTAACGTTAAATGCGTAAAACCTCAGACACCCCAAATGATTTTTAATTCGATTGACCAAATTATGTGACAAAAAATTACATAAAAAAAAAATAAGAGTTTTATGTGCAGTTTTAGTTTGTTCAAAATTTATATCTGCATTGAAATAAGAGAATTATCCCGTGGATGAGAAAATTTGATTGGATTACAACTATTTGTGTTTGTTTACCTATTTCAGCGGGTTTGCGCACGTGATGGCTTGACCTATTCATAAATAGACAAGTCGAAGTTTTTAATGAAGATTTTTTTGAAAAATGTAACCTAGATAATATGTTAAAAAGTGGTTTAATTGATACTGCTTGTTATTCTGATCAAACTAATTTCAGGTTTTGCGCATTTAACGTTACACCTTATATAAGGTGTATGGCTAAAGGTAGAACTACATTGTATACACATGTACTACGTACGCCGATCTGGGCACGTCGGTGTCCATACATTTTATATGGCAACTAGACTTGTAGAGCTACACTTGATCCACGCCACGCGACGTCGTTCTACGTACAAATCAGACATGTTGCACGTATGCGTCGGTCTAATGTAGTTCTAGCTTCAATACTTCTTTGTCGCTTACACGCTTAACATTTTAATATGTCACTATAAGGCCCCCCTTATTGATACGGATGGTATGGCGCCAGGGGCTAACTACGCCCCTGGTGGCTGTAATGACACCCCACATGACAGATGTAGTGGCTGATGGCACTAGCGCGTAATAGACATCATTATGGCTAACTTTCATAAATAAACCATGTTTTTCTATATCCTAAATATAGGTATCTTCGTGATTTACGGGAGATATAGAAACGTTAGAAGTTTTCTATGAATAGTTTTTGAAAAGTTTGTTGGAAGAAATTTCTATAGAAATAAGTAGTTCCTTTTGTGTTTTATAACTAGCTGTCTCCCGCAGATTTACCCATATCTTTGGTTATTCCACTCCTATTGGTCGTACCTTGAAGTTATATAGCCTTCTCCAATACGTACATATATCCTACATCTATTACTAAATTAATATTTCAATTCGAACTACTGATATTAGCGCGTTGAACCAAACAAACTCTTCAGCTTTAATTTTTTTACCTATAGATGTATTTTTTATAAAATAAATAATATAAATCGACCTAGGACTTACTGGAACAAGTAAGTCCTATGTTTCTGAATAGATAAAACAACCCTCTCGAGTAGATAATACTATAAACCGATAAAAAAATATCAAAGAGTTCCAAGAATAACTTGGGCGCTTAAAGTTTTAGGAACTTATTGAATGAAGCTATCTTTAAGTGCAAAATTCGAGATTAATTTAGCCACTTCTCATCAAAATTATTAAATAGCTAAATTCTACCAAGTAAGTATAATTTTATTGTGAACGACGTAAATTATTCACCACTGTATGAGAATTGAAAGTAGTTAACCTTTAAACATTCCAAATTCGTTCTTTATATATATATTTTTAAACAAGTGGATCGGACTTATGTTTATTCATGGTTTCTGTCACGGATTTTACTTGAGACTCGATCATATGATCCATCAAACCATCAATTTGTTCGTAATTATCGTCACCTGCAGATAAGCTATGAAAATTGCGCGTTTAAAGACGATACCTTGCAGCCTACATGTGTGCAGGTATGCAGTAAACACAAATAGACGGTACTTACAAACACAGGTACTGTAATTACGAGTATTATGATTCCTGCAGATGTTTTAGAGAATCTACACTTGGAAGTATCCGACGTATGAGCTCGCAATAAACGTTTTGCAATAGATGATGCCATAACTATGAAAACTGATAGGTACTCGAATTTTATGATCGATTTAAAAACGAATTTTTATAACATAGTTAACTGTAGTTCACGTCTCCATGTCATTACTGAAATATTTACTAACACAGCCATTACACTGCTCAAAAAACCGGGCATAGTCTGAGATACCTTATGAAAGTTTCGCTAAAACAATAGGCGTGTGTAATAAAATGTGTTACGAAACTTCAAAGGTCGACATGGCGGAACCGATTGCTGCGAGGTCGTTTAGTTAGAAAATAGACAGTTGAAACTTTTCAATCACCTGTGGCCACATTCCATGCAATCTGCCGGTACAGCTTGCTGGTGAGAAAACCGAGGAAATGAACATTTTGAGCGACAGACTTTGTTGTGAAAGATTACTAAATGTTGCAGGGTGTTTTGGCTTAGCTACATTGTTGCAGAGCGCCATTCATGTCGATACATAAATCCTGTCGAGGCGGAAGCGACAGTTTGAATCGTCGGTCCAGGTTGTAGTACGAATACCTATGAGTGTCGTTACGGGCAGAGAACTGAATGCCTAACAGCCTGAATGACCTGATAGATGCTGTGGTTTTGGAGATAAACGTTCTCGACTAAAATTTTTGACTAAATCTGATATTTTAGAAGTAGATTTAATAAGGATGCTGCATAATTTGACTAATTAGGTATGTAGGAGAAAATTAGAAAGCGCTGCGACTATTTTAGCTCCTACATTTAAAGCTTAACAAAACAAAATGAAACCTCTTAGGGTTACGGTTACAGTTCCTAGGAACCTATTGCAATTAAACGTGCCCTATTACAGACTTGCAACTGGTAAGTACTGAGAAATATCAATAGAATAACCTATAGCCGCTTAAGCGGAAAACCGCCCTGAGAAGCTGGCAATCAATCTGCATTCGAAACAGTAGCGCTTACAAACAAGATCCAATAACAGGTAGTTAATTACTGTTTTAAAGTTTCTAATATATTACGAGGTTAGTTATTGCAACGATTGTCTGACATAATCCTTCCTTATTAGTGGCGACCTCGGCCTCGGCTGCTATTTAATAATACATGTGGGAAGATGCTTCAATACAGACAAGTTCACCAAGCTATTGTTTTGTTTCAAATTAATTTCGAACTTATCGTAGTGTTATTAATATCTATTAGCGATTATTTGAACGGAACAGTTTAAGGTTGGTCATGTTATGAAGTCGGGGTAAATTTACGTTAAATAAATAGTGTTCGTCTTGATAATTATCAATTTTACCTATCTTTTTACATTTTTTTGGTAAGAATATGATTCAATCTGTATCTTTCAATGGCGTGTCAGTGACTTTGATTGCATACGAATTTTAACTTTCTTCAGCAGCACTACATTAGATGGCAATTCCCCAGAGGTTAACTCACGGGGTTTAATAGTTAAAATGGGGTACCACAAGGTTAAATATTAGGCCCTTTCCTCTTTTTAGTCTGTATTAATGATATACCGGATCTTTCTTTGTTTTTTTCTTAGAAATCTGTCAAAAACTTCTGAAATATTTTAAGATTCAAAAAAACTTCTTTTCATTGGTTACCACCAAGATGAGATTGCGACTTGAATGAGAACGTGATTAAATACGAGAATTGTACTTCTATTCAGCACCCATTCTTATGTCAGTGACTTAGTGATTTTCTTGTCTATCCATCAAACAAATCCGACATTGATGTGTAAGATACTTTTATGAAGATTATCGCATTGAAAGCAAGCCTATAGTAGGCATAATGACTGCCGTACCTAATCCCCATTCACCACAAACAAAACCAATGCGAAGTCTAACAAATTCTTTGCTAGGAATCGAACGACCATGACTGATTATGCCGTGTATAATTGCGTACTTAAAGAACACGTAAAAGGTAGTCCATGGAGGCACCTGCTGTCTCGGGCCGGGCCGTTACTGGCCCATACCACTTCGTTACATAGTACTGGAGATCGGTCATGCGAATATAACTAACGGTAAATAAATAAACGACCAATAACTTTTATAATCGAGTGCCCTAATTAAAACCTTCGGATGGGAAGATTTTGAATATCAAAGATATGTTGTTATGTTAGTTATTAACTAAATGGAAGTATAAATATTAACGACTTGTGGTAATTAATAGTAACTGAACTTTGTTGCCCTCTACTTTGTGCACGACGCCGACGCCTCATTTGGTTGCTCGATACGACTTTTCACTATGGGTAGTGTAGCATGGAATCTACACTTCTGGACACATCTATTGGCCCAACTTGTGTTTTCAATTTCGTTTGGTCCTAGCTAAAATTTTATATTAGGTCGAGCAAAAAGTTTTTATGCAGTGTTGAACCTGGCACATTCACAATTTCATTCAATAGTCTTTTTTGAATTTCAAACACAGAATTTAAAGAAACAAAAGACAATTTGGAGCCTGTTTGTTGATATCAAACAATCGAATACTAAGAAAACTTGGTTTTATTGGTTTACTTGGATTTAATTCTTGAAAAAGTAATTGATATCTTTGGTTTTGCAACAAACATTACTTATTCTTAACATTAAGGTGAGGTTCTATCAATAATCTATGGATACTTCACCTGAAGTCGCCGCCCAAGCTGTGGCACTTATTCAGGCCGGACACAGCCAAAGAAACGTGAGTGCTCAACTTAATTTAAGTCGATCTGCTGTCCGAAATGTTTATCGGAAGTACCTAGAGACTGGCGGCTTTGTTCGTCGCCAAGGAAGGCCACGATCTCGGGTCACAACTGAAAGGCAGGATTGATTCATCGTGACGACCAGCTTGAGAAATCGTCACCTTACCTCCATTGAGATACAAAACCAACTTCGCGACTTCCACGGGGTATCTGTGAGCGCTCGAACTGTTTGGAGAAGGTTAAAAGAACGCGATATGGTACCACACAAGCCAGCTAATGGGCCCAAACTAACGCGAGCCCACCGAATAGCGCGCCTTCATTTCGCACGCAGTCATTTAAATTGGACACAGCAAGATTGGAGCCGTGTACTCTTTTCTGATGAGTCTAAAATTGTGTTACATGGCAATGATGGAAGGAAGAAGGTCTACCGACGTAAGGGAGAGCGTTTCGCACAATGCTGCTTTGAAGAGAGGGTTGCTTATGGCGGTGGCTCTTGGACTGTCTGGGGCGATATATCCGCGAGCGGCAAAACTCAACTTGAGGTTGTTACAGGACCACGGCTGCCAACATTAAATGCTGAAAGGTACATTCGTGAGTGCTTAGAACCTCACGTGATACCATACGCGGACTATGCGGGCCCAAATTTCCTTTTTATGCATGATAATGCAAGAGCCCATGCGGCCGGCATCGTCAGGGAATATCTTCGGGATGTGAACATGACAGTTATGGACTGGCCAGCCAGAAGCCCACACATGAACCCCATTGAGCACATGTGGGACGAGCTAAAAAGACGTGTTAGGGCTCGTCAGCCAGTTGCCCAGACGATGCAGGAGTTGAAAACTGCCATAGAAGAGGAATAGGAGATGATCCCTCAAAATTTCATAGAGCGGTTGATAAACTCTATGCCTAATCGTATGAGAGCTGTGGTAGATGCCCATGGAGGCAACACGCGTTATTAAATTAAACCTTTATTTGATAAAACATGTTTTTTATTTAAAAATCAATTGCCTTTAACAAGGCGCATATCCGACTTGTTAGGCGTAGCTCCATGTCGTATGGTATTCTGAATTCAAATTTAAAACAACACGATCGAAAAAGATGGTAAAATGTATCAGGTTTAAAACTGCATCAACAGTTTTTGTTCAATCTAGCAATCATATTTCGGGTGGGCCAATAGATGTGTCCAGAAGTGTAGTATGCTTCGTCATAAAACTAAGTCCCCCGTCTTTGTGTCTGTCTGTATGAACGCGAAAAATAAAAAAAATGATTGAATAATTTTTTATGTAGTTTTTATAAATAGGCAGAGTGATTAATGAGGAAGATTAAGGTACATGCATATAAAGAAAAGCCGAACATTTTATATATTAGTAACAATCATGTGAAGCTGGGCTGGATAGCTAGTACATAGGTATATATATTATAAAGCTGAAGGGTTTGTTTGTTTGAACGCGTCCACTTATCGAGGAAGGCTATAGGCTTTAAATATGGGAGGAGAGCAGTAACAATAGATGTGAGTAGAACCCTGGGAGACAGCTAGTCCTAAATATACGAACGCAAACCTCTTCACCTGTTTGTTTAATGAATTTCCGTCCCTTGTAATATAAACAATGTTTTGTATCCAATTATCAGCGACTTCAGTTTGAAAATAAAAACATCTTCAAAGGCTCTTCAAGACGTTTCTTCCAAAAACCGAAAAGATACAAAAGAATTACGAGTTTAAGTGAGTGATTAAAATGGAGGAGTCCTTTATTCCTGGAGAGGGATGTTCATGACCATCGTTACAAACACGAACGGTCTGCGGAGCTGTTCATTTTTGCCGAGATTCAGCCAAGATAAAAGAGGTCCATTATAAAAATACATCTCTATGATTTACAATTTGTCTCTGGTTTATAGAGGTGTGCTTGTTGTTACGTGCTCTGACCACTGCAGCGGCCTCTAACGGGGAACTGGCGGAAATAATGAGTGTAGTATAAACACGTTATTTTGTTGAATGGGTAAGATAGTATCAACAATAATTAATCATTCGAATATTAATCCTAGGAAACATGTTTTTTTTTATTCTGTTTTAGTAATTCAAACTCAGGATTTTAAAATAACTGGTGAAACGTGCACAGATAAATAACATTAATTTCGCAAATAGGTTACAGATAACACTTATACATATAATCAATCTTTTTTGATAATTTAAACTAGACGAGACCAGAGTGCTGGTATACTCTACCTATCCATTGAGACATGTCAGGAGTCAGTAATTCAACCATTTTTTTTACGTTGGGAGATCATCCTCAATCATCCACCTCTAGATGGAGCGAGCACATTTTTACTGACTAAATCCTGCGTGTGTTCCTTCAGTTACTCAGTGCGTTCCAGGGCTGGGGTCAGCAGGATCGAGGTCTACTAGGGCCATGGGTTGTGCGAAAAAGAACCCGGGGCCTTGGAACGTAAGCAAAGAAGGAACAGGAGTGGGTTTTGGGTCAGTAAACTATTGGTTACTATACTATAATATATTGTTATCTCATTGTATGTACCTGTGTGCCAAATAAACGTGTTTTCTTTCTTTCTTTCTAAAAGTTTGACACGCCTTGCCGCTCCGCCCAAGGGTGGGATCATTAGGTGACTTTCTAACTTTTTTATGGTGGGGAAAATCATCAAATGACAACCCCTGCTCTTGTGCGGAGCGGGAGATAGTGTCAGACTCTTACTGACTAAAAACCCACCCCGTTCCTTCTAGCCTTCATACCGGGGCTCGATCTCACTTTCGGATTACCCGGGCCTCTAAGAAAAAAGGGCTGAGGAAACTCATTCGAACAATCCTTCAGCCCATAACTTAGGAGTCACGACCTTACGTTTTAACCAAAATAAATAAGACCGGCTGTAAAAACTTCAGGCACAAAATAAAATTCCAGCTCAGAAAGAATGATTAGTTATCGTGCAATTAACTTCGCTGTAGTAGATCAGCAGTTAATTGTGTAATCATTAATTGGTTTTGTCAACTTTCTCTGACGACTCCGAGTGTCTTCTGTTGTGACCAATATTACGTAATGCTATGACTCGCGAACCATCTGCTGTACATCTACAGTTCTCTATTTCACGAGAGATTTACAGTTTACAAGACAAACCTTATTGATATTAGTCAATCACGTAGTCAGTTTTAAATTTTTCTGTGGCCGTACGTACAACCAAAGACACTTCTGCCTGACCACCGTTAACTTTATTTTTGCTTGCACTCGAAACGAAAATTTTAAAGGGTTTGGTTTGGCGCCACGCCGCAGGATTCAAAATTTTTTTAAGTGATCAGGCAGAAATGACTGAGATGGTATAAAGGATGAGAGACGAAAAACACGTGTGTCTATGAAGTTTTTGCCAGTTATTTGCCATAGGAATATCGTCTTTACGGCTGCGAGATAGTTCGAAAGAGTTACCACTGTGTAATTGAATGAATACAGGTGGGTTTTACGGAGTAAAAGTACCCACAGTTGGGGAAGTAATTTAATGAATTCTCACATAAATTTAAATTAAATATTTATTTTGAATAAGCATCTTCTTGCAAACAACGGACTCCGTGTAGTTATTGATTCTATAGGAAGAGAAATCGAATTGAAAGAAAGAAATGATGACATAATATTGCTATTTCTCGACCTCAATTATTGGGACATGGGTCCAGGTAGAGAGATGATGAAAATGTGAACAGTAGTCTTGTGAAGTTTCTAGTAGTTCAGTTGTAAATCAGTGTCAGACAACTATTACGTAGTAGCCTGGCATTATTAACTTATTTATTTACAATTTACTTTTACAACATTACAGCCTAAACTACTTAATGCGTTGTTCAGAAACTAAGAAATAAAAGAAAAGAAAAAAGACATATGAGGGTTCAAAAAAACGACGAAACACTTCGAGAAAAGGTAGGTAGTGCTCTAGCGCTTCGCTTGGCTCGTCTTTGGCCCCCACTGCCGTGCCCCTAGATGCACTACTACTAAAATAAAATAAAATATCCCACAAAACCAAATAAGACAAGGTTTACTTGTTGTTTTCATCCATCCTCTCACAAAACCTTAGACATTCACGACACACATCTATCCATCTCCCAGCTAACAAGTCACACTCTGGTGTTAGAGTCAGAAGAGCATTAAGCATAGAAAGCACACGAAGGAGTGGCGAGTTAGCTCTTGACACTGTCTTATTATGCTGAACTGCCCTCCTAGCCAAGTAACAACCGTTTCGCTTGCGTCGAACGCTTCGAGTTGACCTTGCCACCAATTCTTTTTTTCTGACCATGTGACTGAGCGTTGAGACGACGTTATTCCCGTACATTTGAAGCTTTCTACAAGCGTTAACTATATATGACCTCTTTGTGAGACACAACGTTTTTGATGTTATTTAATTCATGAATCCCCAAGCGACCACCGGTGGCCGCGCATCTATTGTCTTACTATTGTGTCTCTAATTGACGGTATCTGAAGGGTTAAATATCTACATAAGTCCTCACTTGTTTTATAATTGTCTGTGTATGTGTGCTAAATAAGTGAACTTTCTTTGTTTCTTCTCTCTAGTAGTGTACCGTTTCTGGCTCATCAAAGTCTGTTTGGTAGGTAACATGTAGGTTTCTAAGAGACACACTTTCGCATATAAAACGTTGGAATGCCAACTGCTAAGGTAAGTGCCAGATTGAATAACGGTCATTGACCTTTCTACATTTGTCGACATTCTTAATTTAAAAACGGAAATAAAGACATAAAGCTGTCTTGAATCGACATGTATCGTGATCCTTGACATGATCTAATAATGAAAAGCCATTCATTGTTTGTTTTTCGGGTACCTACACAGAGATATTAGGAAAAGGTCAATGTATTTTATTCCACGGTTATCTGGCGCCTTCTATAGTGTGCTACGCATAGGTTCAATATGATTAATAAATAAAACTGATTATAATATTTATGTACTTTGTAAACTGATGGCGGATCATCATTATCAATCCATATTTTACAATGTAAATTGATAAATTAACATAGCAAATATTTTAACCTAATCTATGGAGCGTGTGAAATTACAAACTGCCTATGAATGTGGATTATAATTAATAACTAAGTAGATTAAACTAGTAAAATATTGTATAAAAACTAAACATGGCCATACCCAATTAGTTCTACTCACATGGTTTCTTTTTATTTTGCATGACATAAAAGGCTTTTATTTTTATTATTTATATAACAGCTTTTACGCGCGACTTCGCCTGCATATAAATATGGCCTATGCAAGGATTTTATATACCCAATACCATCTATACCACTCAGGAATAAAGCAGCGAAAATTTTCGCAATCGAATTAGTAGTTTCAGAGATTATACCTACTACAATGAAAAAAAACATAAAAACAAACTCTACCTCTTTGTAATACCCAATGAGAGATTATAGACCTTTAACAAAAAACAAATATTTTATTATGTTAATAATATTAACGTAATATTATGAGTCATTATAGACATAACTGACATATAACTAACGTGTCTACTGACACATTGCTATGCATATTAAACAAGATAGCCTTGATTTTATATTATATGTGAGATTCATTTCATTACAACTTGCGATTGTTATGGTAACGGTAACAAATAAAATATTCAGCAATCGGTAGTTATTATTTTATTACACGACTAGTTGGGGCACGTAGGCGAATACGTGATAGTAAAAAGATATAATAATAGTAATAATATTCCACAACTATCACACAACTTCTAGTCCCAAGCTAAGCAGGAGCTTCTATTATGAGTATTAGACAACTGATAAACATACTTATATATTTCTAAATACATACACAACATACATAACTAAATACAGACAAATTACGCTCAGACACAGTTCAAATGATCATGCTCATCACACAAACATTTGTCCTGGGTGAGAATTGCACCCACGACCTTTGGCATAGCAGTCAGGACCACTAACCACTAGACCAACAGGCTAGTCAAAATTATATTCCTTGGGAACATGCACCCGGGATAAAAATGATCCCAAGTGCTACTCCAAGACATGGTCTAATCGTGAATAGTGTTGAGCGCGAAGAAATAACAGACTCACTCACGCATCCTGAATAAAATACGATTGTGAGCGTACCCATGATATGCATTGAAGTAGCTCCTAGTGTTAGGGCAACGTCATTTGAAAAGAAATAAAAAGAATTGGATAACATGATACCCGTTGATAAGACAACCCTACAATAAAAATGTCTATCACAGATAACGATGCATAGATGGATGGTGTATTGGTAATAAGCTATCAAAACCAAAGCAAATTATAGATATCAACTAGAACCAGGTTACTTCGGGCAAGCGTGCTCTATTGTCGGCCACATAATCGCTTACCATAAAGTGTGAACTGTCAAACGCAAACAACATAAAAAATTTAACTATTCCAAAATTCATTTCTATATGCTACTAAATTATACTTCAAATTGCTCGTTTTTTGTCGTAAGCATTTACATATTTACAGTCAAAACGTGGCGATAAAGCCTTGAATATTTATGTATACGGGCAATTACTGATTAGCGTGTAACAGGTCCACCAGTGGGATTATATCGTGATATGGACATAAGGCTACGTCCACGCCTATTAACGCGTGTATCAGCTATCTAACGGGGCAAACTTGTTTGAAATGGAAAATAGTTGTTGCATCTATTTTTGCAAGATAGCTAGGTTTTTCGAAAATGAAATAAAAATGTCTAATAAATTAGATTTGAGATCAAGAGCTTGATCTACAAGTAATTCTGATAACTGGTTTAAAGTATTTATAGCTGTAACTCTATAAGCAGATATATAGGTAATTATAACTTCGAAATTTTTACAAAATGTCAAGATTTCGATGGCAAACATTTATTTATTTATGGTCATAATATTAATCAACCTAAAAATACCCCTCAGAAACCTAGGGAAGTATCTTAGGGGTATTTTTAGGTTAGACTTGAAGAGATAACAAATTGGTAACCGCACTTTGATGCCAATTTTGTGGTTTAGTAATTCTCACACTTAAATAACATCAGACTAATAGATCTATTTACTTACAAATCCACCACTACCGATCCCTTCTAAGAATGTCAAGCGTGATATCGCAAGAGAGAAAATGTGTGGACATTAGCTCTCGCACAATTTCCGTTGAAATACGTGTATGTGGTACATACCTACAAGTTATTTAGGTGCACGCATTCATTCGCGCACACTCGTTCTAAACGGAAGACATTTGTAAATATGGCGGAGCGAGAAGTGATTAGCTGTGCTAACGTGTTTCTGTTACATGCATAGCCTTAGAGAACTGGACTGAGGGTTTCCCAACTGGCTGTCAAGTGAATAAGGCCAAAAAAGCGCGAGAGAGATGAAGCGATCATGCAGCCAATTGAAGTCTTTATCCAAAAATTTGATTAGTTCACGACAGAGGCTGTCAGAGTTGGCTTCGTCACTATAACATACCAAAAATTAACAGGAAGGTACTGACTGCACATTTGTTTTATTCCAACCTCCAGATGTGTAGATTCGGTATTACTCAGTCCAGCTTTCTAAGTTTCTGGTTACATCTTAGTTATGAAAGTTATTGGAAAGTTATTCGCGATACGACGGTTACAATTTAATAACTATCGCTAAATCTTAACGCTCGAGGGACCGAATACAACGGAATAGATGTAGTTTGTGCGCAAACTACGTAAGTAACTATATTCTTAGGTAGTGTTACACTTACTGCAGCAGCTGATATAACGTCTGTAGTTGGTTACATAATACTTTTGTGGCCTGTTATAGTAACCGACATAGCATACTAAATGTTTTGACTAATAGATTTCAGTTACAGAGGTGTTCCTTACCAATCATATCTCAGAATATGCCTACTGCAGGGGCAATAGGGATTATGAAGCATTTCTAGCACGCAAGTTAATCTTCTGGAAGCACGTCGTTTCTGTCATAAATAAATACTTTTTGCATATTTTTCTTTTACCTACATTACTAGCTCATATCTTCCTAAAAGTTCAATAAATAAATCTAAGCTAATGAAAGGACTGAATCATCATTATATACCATAATAAACGTGTCTACGGCGAAACGACTTTCTAATTGCTACCTAGTCTCCCATCATACTATAAAGTTTCAATTATTCTATTAGCTAATTACAAACGGAAATAAAAAAAAACTGTGGTAATTTGAATTAAACGTTCTGGTTTATTTGAGTTTATAACGTTGATATATAGATACGAATAAGTAGATATTTATATGTTGCTATTTGATTAAGTTATTTATTAAGTAAACGTGATTATCGAACGGTTTTATAAGTACAGTTGTCGTAACTATAAACTTAACATAAAAATGTGATATATTTCTCAACCGGGAAACCGTTCATACTTACATGGTGTCTACGATTAACTTGAAAGTAGTTTACGTGGCACAATATTTCATGCAATCCAACACCAAAATGTTGGAAATTAATTACCCTATTTTAGGTAGATTATGTTACATAGATTAATTATTAATCGAAACCTTGATATTGCTTTCTCTTTCCCTCTAAAACTTAAAAAAAAGTTAAGTAGCAATCATCTTTTTATACCTAGATACGTATAGAATAGTCTTATAATGTTCACATTGAGGACTCAAGCTTGCTAGCCACTAGGAGAGGGAATGTGAGTCACCAAGTGAGCTCAGTGCTGGTTGGTAGGATGTCACACACCTTCAAAGTGGTTCTAGAACACGCTGATTTCTTCACGGTGTTTTTCTTGAACGTTTTGAGATCAATGATGATGAAATAAATTATACAAAGTAAAGCGCCAGCCTGGGTTTGAACCCGCGGCTGTACAACTCGTACGTAGGAGCCTTAATTACCTCTGAGCCACCTGATTACATCAAGCCTGTAGACATTAGTTACCTACCCCATTACCTTTAACCCTTCAGATACCGTCAATTAGAGACACAATAGTAAGACAATAGATGCGCGGCCACCGGTGGTCGCTTGGGGATTCATGAATTAAAAACTTATCAATGGTTTAATCTATTACTAAGTTTTTGGACTAACCGACTTAGAATAATATGTAAGTAAAACATCCGCTAAAGATAACAAAAATAATTCCGATTCTACAATAAATATCATAAATAAAAATTCCTTGGTACTTGTGAATGTGCAAACTTGACAGTAAACAAATTGCAATGAAATATCTACTAATTTAGTAATTACAAAATACTCGTTAGCAATGCAAATTCCAAATATAACGTAATTTCGACACGACGAGACAGGATATGAGTTCTCTTTACATACATTTGTGAGTAGGTACTATCAAACATTATCAAGATTTTAATTACAACGAAGTTTCCAGCGAGGCGTGCATTGTGACTAAGTACTGACTACGGGTGTGTCTGAAGTCATTCTTAGATCTTAAGGCTCCAGTTAATGTGGTCAGTAAATTCATAACTTTTTGGCAGAATTTCGGGGCTTGCGTCTTGTAATAATTATGAAAAAATGATTGATTCCCATAATTTAAATAATAAAAAGGCTATTTTATAAAAATCTAAGAACTACATCGTCACACAAAAAATATACATGAATATGTTCCATATGTATAAAAGAGGTAAACGTATTTTGTAAAATGTGAAATCAAATTCAGAATGCAAATTCAAATTCATTTATTTCAAATAGACCAAATGTATAGTGCGTTTCACTTAAGAAGTTCCTTCGGTGTAATGTTGGCTCCCCTGTTTGTCTACACAAAAAAGAAGGGAAAAAAGGAAAGAGTTGCCTACTTTACCAAAATGGTTCCCCAAAATACGAAACGAAATAGATTTTAACGGTAGTTCAACACTTTTTGGAGAATTATGAAAGAAAAGGCATTTTATTTAAAAAAAAAGGAGATTAAAAGGATGTTGTTAATAGAGAGGTACGATATTGTAACGTGGCGTTTTCGGTATTAGAAAGAATTGCAGGACAATCAGAATGGAACCCAGCGTCCTATACTTTATTCAAAAATAGTTTAAAAAAAGGCAATTGTTAAAAGCAACTAAATATCAGTACATCTCCCAAATATTAAGTAATTTAATTGCTAAAAATATTGCAACACTGTTTTTCCGTATTGCTAACATTACGGCAAAGGAACCTCTTAAGTTAAACGCACTTTTGAATAGTCAAATGTCGGTCAGTCCAAGAAAAGTGAAGCAAAATTGCAAGTTCCAAAGCATAGATCTCTATGGAGAAGAACATGCAAGAATCTTAAACAAGCTAAACTATTATAACATAAAATATACCGAAGAACAATATTTCGTATCATTTTATATTTACAACTACGCGCAAAAAAAAACACATTTCAGGAAATTAAGCTTCAGAATACTTAGCCCCTTAAGTTTAATATAATCGACTACCTCGTGGTTTGAGCAATTATAATAACTCATGACGAGTGCGATCAAGATAACACAACTGCGAGGTAAACGAGTCATCGTAGTATAATAATTTATAGACAAAAGCAGGATAGACTTGATTTTCGTATGGTTGGTCTGTTGGTAGCTAAACTTGGAACTTGAAAAAGAAATCATTTTTTAATACAAGATATACAAGGTGTAACGAAAAACAAAATCAGCCTCACCATACAAAATGATAAACTTGATCGGACAATTTGTATGGCGAGGCCGATTTTTTTTCTCGTTTCCTGAAAAAAATGTTTGTGGAAGGTTGTTCAATTGTGTCTCAAAATCATAACATTTATTTCAAATAGACCATTTGGAGGCACTTTTGAATAGTCAAATGTCGGTCAGACCAAGAAAAGTGAAGCTAAATTGCATGTTCCAAAGGGTAGATCTCTATGGAGAAGAACGTGCAAGAAACTCCATGGACAACGGTCTACTGAGCAAGCCCTTAAAGTTTGCGGAGGGCTATCCCTTACACCTTGTAGATATAGATTTAAAGAAAAGATGAAATACGGTGTGGATGATTTGTCTACAGAATGACACTAATAGGAGATCATTAAAATATCGCAAATTATATATGAGTTTCTTCATTGGTATTGATTATGATCATGGTTTAACAATATTCATTACTCGCGCCAAGTTATGAAGCATTTGTAGTATTTTTGATTCTGGACACATTTTGTGTTGTTAGAAAGTTCCTGTTTCCGGAGCCCTGTCTGGACCCTGTTCCCCATGCCATCATAGGATACTTACTGTAATTTTACATTTTAAATGTTTTTTTTTTTTAATTTTTTCATTGAAATATAATGAACAAATAATTATAATAATTTAGAGATTGAGGTCACCAAAATTGCCTACCTAATGATTGGAGTTCATTGCTCTGTCCATTTAGATACCGGCTAAATTCAAATTAATCGATAATTAATTTAGTCAATCAATCTATTTTTTTTAAGGTGTAGAAGGATGTCATTATTAAAAAAAAAATGTAAATTATGCCAAGCAACTGTAACATTCGTAATTTATGAGTGACTAATCTAGGCCGTTTTAAATTTGCCTACGAGGCTGAAACGTCTAAACTAATATACTCGTATTTGTACATAGTACCTAGGTATTTAAATTCTTACAATAATATTTGATTTAGATTTCTGTCGAGGTCTAGTGAATCCTGCAGGTACGATGTATTTTTTTTTTAAAGGTTTTTTTTAAAATTGATATTTAAACTAGTGCTTGACTGTGATCTCACCTGATGGTAAGCAGTGATGCAATCGTTGATGGTGAGGCGCACTAGTTTATTAAAGGCTTATTGAAGCTTTATTTATTAAGAGCTTATTACTCGCCTTGAAGGCACCTAAATTATAATCGAACGGGAAGACCGCAGCAGGTGATGTACGTGATATAAACGACGAGGCGAAACGCTTGGTCTGGACCGTAGAGGTTTCTTAGAGAATAGCACCGCTGACCGAAAGTCTCGATGTTACCCTCCTGGAGACATTCTCCCTGCAGCGACCAAGCTGGGTACGGAGTCTGTGTAGTCTTCCAGGTTGGCAATGTCAACGAGTGCTCAGGCTAGACGCTCAACACTATAATCCAATAGTTTATTGGCCTTTTTGACGCAAGTGTGGTCTTTTTGTTACTTTGTCCGTAATACCGGATGTCACGAGTTTGACGTCCATTGTTTTGCCACCTCGGTGTTTTCTTCGGGTCGACACGACCGATCTACATGGAATTAGCTTAGTATGGAAAGGTTCTTAGGAGTTCTAGCTTACTTAAAAAAAAAAAATACAGATAGGTAAACAGGTACTTTCTGGTTGGGATGACTTGTGAAATAAAGTTATCAGAATAATGCTACCATTCTATGCTCGAATGATGCTATTAGTCAAAATACAATGAACAATATTTCTTTACTCAGAAACCTGATAAATAGAGATGAAGACAAAGTCTTTCGGAAACAATTGAAGGCGTGCTATCCGAATATAATAGCGATTACGACCTCACCTATTTGCCAGTTTCCATCAATTTGCTGGTTCACGTATTGTTAGGTATTGTATCCAAGCGAGTTGGTATTGTTCCGCCCGCGCCCCGTCTGGCCGGCGAGTCTGTGACCTCCTTGCAGCCTCACCCCACCTCGCGCAATCAACGGTCTCGAACACTTTACCTATTCCATGTGTAAAATATGCGCGTACGCACACGGCTCAAGTAGTACGACTTCACTAGCTCACCAGCTGTATAATGTAAACTACTTTCATTAGACCTAAATACCAAAGCCCTGAGAATTCTAAAGAAGTTTCAAATAAAGAATTGTGCGGCACTTTTAAATATTGCGCACTCACTGAATCGCGTCAGCCGAGAACGTTAATGTAATTTGATCAAAAGAAAGCTTGAAAACATTTTGTTAGTATTTCAATTCAAACTCGAAGTATCGGCTGGCTTCCGTTGCACGTCGTTTGCCAACAAATATTGTTCATTAATTTGTATTTTATAACCACATTACGTAATGCTTTGCAGTTCGATCAAAGGTGCAAATTAGTTTGTATGTTCAATGATGCGGAACAGATTATGTTACATACACGAAACGATACTGATATAACTATTTGTGTTTGTATATGAACGGATTGCGTCTCCTCTAATAAACAAAAGGCAGCGATTGTTCAGTCAGTCGCAGACGGGTGATTTCCGCATATCGCCGCAGTGCGGTATCGGTACAGCGTGTGACAGCGTCAGGTAGAAAGGTATTTAGACAGCTAATGCGGGCAGCCCGTTGTCCTCGGTGGCTCGACTCGTCCAGCCGGCTCCCCGGCTCACAACCTCCGATAACTTCGTGCCACCG
Source organism: Mythimna lalbum (assembly GCA_949319445.1). NCBI lineage: Eukaryota > Metazoa > Arthropoda > Insecta > Lepidoptera > Noctuidae > Mythimna > Mythimna lalbum. Next base: position 12,076,625 of record OX439346.1, on the reverse strand, counting down.
TTCAGCCTTTGATGGAGCTATTCATTACAACCTGGCTCGCATCCGCATTCACCGAGCTACTGAATGCTACCGATGCTGCGACGACAAAAATATTACGAAACGTTCGATTATGAATGATGAATATTTGCGGTCCAGTTTGTGCGAATTATGTAGACGGTCTAGTAAATTATGGCAACAACAAATTGTCAATATTTTACTAAATATTTGCATCGAAATTCGTAACACAGTTTTATTGACGCTATAACATGTCTGTATGCAAAATAAGAAAATGAATGTGCAATAAAATGACTCCTATTGCCACAATGCCGATCAGATCGAACCGGCTTCGGCAATTTTTGTGGTTTTTATAGCCTAAAATTATAATCAAGAATTACAGTTAGTTCGTAGAGAACATTTTTGACCGTTACTGTTTTGACTCAGATGTTGATTGTCTTGGTTGTCATTCCCATTTTGCTTTTGATAGTCAATAAAACTGCTTGGAGGTGGGAATCTTCTCGTTCAGAAACTTGTTTTTTCTCCGTATAGTTTCGAAAGCGTTTGCTGTAGTGTTAACCCGTTTCGAACAGGTGTCGCGACGCTACCAGGTGGTTCTAAGTGAGCCAGAGCTAAAATACAGGAAAAACCAATCATAGTTCGCAATCAACCTGATGTAATAACTTAAATACTCTAACAATTTCGTTAACTATCAACTTCCTGCCTTTAGTGCTGGTTTACTTGAAACTAGGCGCGTGTATTAGTGTTGCTTACAAACTAAGAATGTGTTATAAAACATGCGGTATTCCATTCACAAGTGTTTTTCATCGATGATGAAATATTACTTTTACTAAATTATTGGAAAGATAAGCGGACATTTCTCTAGTCTGTTGCAACATTTGAATGAGATTTATTGATTCTATTAAAATCATGGTTAATTTGATTTATTTAACCTTCTTTTTCATTACTATTTTGGTCAGAAAATGAAACTCATTAATCACCAAGAAGTAACTTCTATCGATATTTAGGAAATCGAATACGGTAACTTAAATTGGACGTATCCAATTGGAAACAACTAAAAAAATAATTATGTTAATAAAAAATAAATCATCACGTAATTTCCACAGGCTGAAGATTTTCGAATATGCCTATGAACATGAATATTAAGTAAAAATTATGATAACTTTTAAAATAAAAAATAAGGTTTAAATTTCCATTACCAAAAAACCGTTAGCATTATTTTCTGTTGTTGTTAAGTATAATATACCTACTCTCTTCTCGTCGTTCTGAAACTACTATCATATCACATTTTTTGTCTGTTTTTTGTTTGTAGGAGGTAATTTCTGAAAAAAAAAAACATTTTCACCGATAGAAATCTGCTTTATTCCTGAGTGACATATGCTATATTTTATGTATGTGGGCGAAGTCACGGACAAAAAAGCAAAAAGTTAGTAAAAAACAAAATAAAAGGAAGTGTTGTTGTATTTTTTACTTGTTGCATGTTTTTACAGTCGTGTAAAAAAACGAGTTTTCCCATGAACGGCGGAGCCTCACCTACAGGCTGCAACCCGACTCCTGCGTTCGTGGCTGACACACGACACCTTGCCGGCTTGCCACAATGTTCCTGTTATTAATCACTCCTTAAATACGTATTAAAGAAGATTATATTAATGACATTATCATTATTATTTTTATTGACCGGCACATTACTTTGTGTAATTGGTTCCATCATAACTGCTCTCAAAACAGTGGAGGAACACGTCGTAAGGAAACGGATATGTTCTCGAACCAAAAATTTGAAGACATATTATGATATCCACCAATTCGCAATGAGCTCGCGTGGTGGATTATGTTCCATTCCCTCTCTTAGAGCGGAGGTCTAAGTCCCAGCAGTGGGGACATCATAAGGCTGATTATGCTATGTTGTTAATTACATTATCACAAAAAAATAATATAAGAGCTAAAGTTTGCATGTGTGTGTTTGTAACTCCTTCACGTTCAAACGACAGAATCGATTTCGATGAAATTTAGTACAGAGGAGAACTATGTTCTAGAATAGCACTTGGTATGAATTTTATCCTTTGGCATATTTTTCTACTTTTACGTGGGCAAATCCGCAACAGAAGCCAGTGAAATAAAAAGTCTGTTTAATTTTTGTTGTTTTTTTTTTATTGATATACATATAGTTAAACTAGTGCTTGACTGCTATCCCACCTCATGGTAAGCAGTAATTCAATCGTGTTGCGGAGTGCGAGCATGATTATTTTTTGTTGTTTTTTTTTTATTACGGATAGGCTTGCGTTTGTCCACTATTAACGGTAACCCTAAGTAAGCGAAGTCCGACGATGGAGCACGCCTGCTTGTTTTGTTTAATAAGTGCTTACGATAAGATAACAAATATCTATCTAAATAATAGTATGTTTCACCAAGAATACCAGGATGTTAGCGGTTACGACCCAAAACATTAGAAATCGGAAAACATTATATTTAGCACGCACGCACTTTCCTATTGATATTCACTAAGGGCTTTACACAACTGTGCATAAATATTGAGTGGCAAATATTTACACAGTAATCACCATTATGATTACGCAACATGTCATACATACTCGTCATCAGCTATCACCAAATAGTGCACGTAAGTAATGAACTAACGATTGGATTATTATTCATTCCAAATTCAAACACGTTGCGTTGGACGCAAGTCGCATGAAGCGGTTATTATGACAAATATGGCCGCTACATAATTCAACTGGATGAGTTGCAGCCGCAACAGATAAAATATTGACGCTCGTCATTTTAGAATAACCACTTTGCATGCATCAATTTTGTTACTGCATTAGGTTTAGGTATTTAATTATTTCCAGGTAGTCAGATAGCTGAAAATTTTACGTACTGACGATTCAGACACAGTATATTCGTACACAGTGTTCGAATTCAATTTTATTTCAATATTTTTCGACGCTCTAGGGCATAGTGGGAGGGGGTGTCAGACTTTTACTGTCTAAAACCTCCTATATTCCTTCTTTGTCTCGTGTGCCAGGAGCTCGGGTTTCCCTTTCAAAAGCTAACCCATGATCCCAGTAGGCTTCGGCTTTGCTAGGCAGCTAAGGTTTTACTGAAATCTCTTACGTTATGCTTCGTTGGCATACCTTTATAGAGCAGTACTATGTATTACATTAGACAACATCCATAACTTCAAATGCTGTGATCACCTGACTGAGACGCTTTGTAATTTCACGTAATACCGGTCACGCTTGAGAATGCGAAGGGTTTTATAGAGGTGTATTATCTTTGCACCTAAGTGTGCTCAGTTATGGAAATTGAGTGTACACTTACGTGCAAAGAGTAGTTCAGTTTAATACACGAATTTTAAGTTCTTTTTTCTGCCAACAAAATGTCGGACGACTATTTTTAGCTAACGCAATTTGTGAGCCGTCTAATTTTATCACCATTTATTTCATTGCTGGGGTTTTTATCACAATTTACAACACTAGGGCTATTCATTTATAAGATAATTCTCTATAATTTGATTATAAATTACTAGTAATTAGAAAATTATGTTCGCATTCTAGGACCTGCCCCGAAAACTTGTATAAATGTTTTATTCATGAGAAATTGGTGGAGGTATGTATCAATTACCATTTAAGTCGTCAAATTGTCAAATTGAGTAAAATAAAAAATCTTATATATAATTTATACTACTATGAACAGGTAAAATTTGTAAGTATGTACGGGATAACCCCTAAGTGATATAGCCTAGGCTATATTTTATGTACATGGGTAAAGCCGTAGTTAAAAGATAGTAATATAACAAAGTGGTAGAGATTTTTTGTTTCTCTAAATCCGCAATCTCATTGACTACCTGTCGGATTGGACAGATACTTTCTGTATTAAATAGCCAGATTTATGACAAATAGTACAGACTGTACAAGATTACGTTACGATCTACGGAAGGTTAGCAATAACTACAGATACGAGTGAAACCGCGGAGGATAGCTAGTGGATGATAAGTCAAAGGCTTTGTTTGAATGAAACATGGAACACGGTATTCTGTCTGTCATCAAACCATTTCAGTTCCGAGATCTGAACACAATTATATAACAAGAAAGTGATAGTATTCACACGTGTGTTGTTACATATGTTTGAATATTTAACTTATGCAAGTAAATAACGTTTACGTCTGCCGGTGCTTTCACTAACGTAACGAGATAAAACCGTAGTTTAGGAAATAATGCTAGGCTGCTAAGTTTTATTGTGAAGTGGGCGGAAAGTGCTTACCGCTAACTTGTGATGGGCACGCGAGCGTGAAGCTGTGCTATGTTCATTGAATATTAAATATAGGTAATAACAAAGATGATTTATTAATTGTAATAAATAATGGTATATGAAAAAATGTGCATAATGTGTTTGAGTAATTTATAGTAGAGTAGAGTAACATTTGAAGGCAGTTGTTACATGAATGCCTGGTTGTCGATTACTTCAAATTGTAGAATTTTTACTTTGGAAATCTAAGTAGGTAGGTTGGACCTTGGATTTACAAGTCTCCAATTGCCAAAACTCGGTAACCTCATTAATATTTCAGTTACAGCAATACAAATTACACTTGCAATTCAATTCAGAGTAGATTTACAGATAGCGATCAGGTTGTGGGTAGTTTTTGCACACAGCTGCTACAGTCACGCAACATCGGAGTGGCGTGCCGCTGTCGGATGAGTGTTGTCCATAAAAACTTAACATCCGTTATCTGTGCAAGAGATTTTTACTCAATATACACTAACCTACATAGTATTAAAGCGTGTTTTTCGATGCGTATGTCTGGTTTAACGCGAGGGGTGTGCGTGAGAAGCGGCCCTTATAAAAGAGTTCAACGCACGGTGCGTGCTTTGTATGTACCCAGTGGCGCGAAACGTAGCCTAGATCCCTAACGGACATACCCATAGGTACCAGCCAGGGAACATCTAACTGTCATTGTGCTAATCCCACAAAACAAGTGCGTACTACTGAATTAATTCGGTGTTACAAGTTGTCATGTAGGTCAGGTGTACAAAACTTTGACTTATGAATTATGATTGAACTCAGCTCTGAATCCTATTTCTAACATAAATATTAATCAACCATCTTCGTCTGTATTCCCATTTAAATGTCTGCAACTATGTATGTGGGCGATCGCTTAGTTATTACTTAGATTACTTTAATGGAGCATGAAACAAGTTTGTGCATTTGGCGTACTCGTTCCCACGTTTAGTTTCGGCTCGCTACAGAAATACGAGATGAAATCATAACTTTATACAGGGATGACTGTACAGTACCTTCTGAATGAACCAATTAGTTCAAAAAGGTTGCGCAAAGGTTGCGAATGACGTGTCGCGCCCACACTACAATACGGATGTAGGAATACATTATAGGTATGCAAATAAACTCACTGATCGAGGGCGACGCGACCTCCGGAGACAAACTCACGTCCCCCTAGCGACAACTATGTGGGGCACTGCACTGACCAGACGAAAAGAAATCACAACAATAACACTTTCATAGAACATTCACCACACCTTGGAGTCTGTATGAAGACAAGCTCAACTGTTCTTGTTCAACGCAAAGATCAGAGAGACACTGTGTTACGTGTATTAGTATTTAGCACATATGCGACAGAATACGCGGCGATAATGCATTTTGATGGCTTGGAGGCATTGCCTCGTTCGGAAGCGAACGCGACGCAAATGTCAGACACAGGCGTTGCGCAGGCGCAGAGTCGCCCGCGCCCAGCTGCGTGACGTCACTGTGGTATTCAAAATGGCGGCTGGAATTCGAGAGCCTACACGTAGTGGCAGCAAAACAACCAGTTTGCCGGCGTCGCACCGGATCGGGCTAGTCGACACCCACTTGATTATTGTTTTCTGTTTTTTCCGAGTATGACTTTGCTATTCTTTCAGACATGCTGATCACAAAAAGTTAATTGCGAATTCTTCGTCTTTAAAATTTAATAAAGGTTGCTCAAGTTAACTACTTTGTTTTTACTTAAAGCAGTTTTGTTTTACACGAAATGAATAAAGCGCTTCCACTGTGCAACATGAAGAGAACAGAAATGAAACTATTAGCTGTTCTAAGTGTGTCAAGTCGTGGGCAATTTGTTCTATGGATGTCAGGAAATATGGCGGTGACATGACGTCACAGGCGACTAGTTACCCGCACTAAGCGACACCTACTTGCGTTGACAAACGGCACTGGAGCGGGAACTAACCCAATTTATGCGACTTATACGCTAGTTTGGAACACGTACGACCGTTAATTGTGGTGTTACGTGCATAAACACCTTCATAACGCGTAGTTACTAGACGGTGAAGTTTGGAACACCTTAGGTACTAGTACCTATTGCCTTGAATAAATTCACAATGTATATAATTTCTACATAAAGATACACTAGCTGCTGCCAGTGGCTTCACTCACATGGTTGCAGAAAGTAATCCCAAGGGAACATACTCACGGGATAAACAATATCCTATGTAATCTAGGGTACACTAGTAGTGTACCAAGTTTCATCGAAATCTGTTCAGCGGTTTAACCCTTCAGATACCGTCGATTAGAGACACAATAGTAAGACAATAGATGCGCGGCCACCGGTGGTCGCTTGGGGATTCATGAATTAAGCGTTACGAAGTAACAAACACATACACGAAATAGCCTATACACACACACACTCACAAATTTTCACCGTTATAATAGTTTGGTATTTTAATTATTCTCAAAAATTCAAATTGACAGTTTTCCGAATACGAATATTTTCGATCAGTAAATTAATTCGATAAAAATCTTCAACAAACTTTTAAGATTTTTAACCACTCGGTACAAACGGCCCCTTTCACTGTCACGAGACGGCGATCGTCTCTCTCGCTCATTACCCGAGGAAATGAAAGAAACGGAGGATAAGGCTTTGTATGCACTTCTATTACCGCATTTAGCGTTCAGTCGACGTCGAATCGGAGTCGAGTAGGAACTGGGACACAGCCGCACGAGTATTTGTTAACTCGGGTTTTAAATTCATTCACGATTAGTTAGTGATTAACAAGTGATTCTAAAGAGAATGCGGTTAGATAGCAATTTGCACAGAGATAGTTTGAGTCGCCAACAATTGTTTTAGCGTAGTGAGTGAGGGTTAACTTTCTACTCTATCGACTGCGGTGTCGATTCCCGCAGGCTTCAAATATTTGTTTGGTGTGGTCTGCTGATATTTGTCCCGGAACAATACGGAACAGATCTTGTTTACTTTTAGAATGAGGGATTCTATAACATTAATAGAAAATAAAAATAATAATATTGTTAGACAATTCTATTGTGGACTGTCGCGATGGTAAATATCTCATACTTTTGGTGAAGTACAAATATATTTACGTATAATAAAGTAAACACTAAGGCCGCCAAATTTGAGATACCGTTCTTAAGTGATTATAGAAGAAGAAGAAGCATTAATTTATTACCCATCTTTAGCTAGATATTTTAGTAACACAGGTATCTTTTGGATTTTATCTTGGTGTGAAATCAAACTAATCCAGTAAAGACTTCTGGAAATCTGTTATACTGTGTGAACTTTGGCCTTTTTTTAATGTTATCATAAAAAATAATAAAGATAATGGGCTAGTTGCCTAAAAAAATGTAATTAGTCCGTCTTTTAGATTATTCAAAAATAAGGGACACGTATTTTTTTATTTGTAAATTAAACCAAAAATGACATAGATATAGCCCATTAAATTTACGTGTAACGTCACGCCGTGCTAAATTTTTTCGCACGGTGTGACGTCACACGTAACTTTAATGAGCTATATCTTTGGTATTTTTTGTTTAATCTAAAAAAGAAAAAATACGTGTCCAATATTTTTTTTATAATCTAAAACACGGACTGAATAAAATGTAGTTATTTTAACCCAGGAAACTACCCTATTCTCAATCTCTATAGAAACCTTGCACATTTAATCGAGATGACGTAATTTTTTGTTTTAAAAAAAAACGTATTTTCTGGAACAAGTTTTGTGAAATATTCATGTAATTTCTGAATGTCTGAATGGTTTTATAAATCTTTTTTCACGTTGCCTCTCAACCAGACATTGTGTTGGTCTGCTTTGGATGAAATAATATGCTTATGAACCATACATTACTAACGTTGACGATAGATAGGTAGGAAAGGGCCCAATTACCATTATTTCTTAGCATACGAACTTCAATTAGTAAAACAATACAATTAAAACGTTTTAAATTTATTATTGCAGTTTCAGTGAGTCGGGAATAACGCTGTAGTGTTGTTTCACGCTCGGCTTAGTACAACTTAATAATGTTCAGTACACAAGAGTATACACAGCTTGTAGGGAGTTTGCACCGAGTTCGGTTGAGACCGCCCCTAGCCCTGTTTATTTTGTTGCAGTAGATCAAGACTGGTAGCATGTAATAGGTACCTTAGAAGTTTAGTTTACAGCGGTTTTAGCGGTGAACCGGTTTTCAAATTGGACATCAGTTCTAGTGTAATAACTTTGGTATTGAACCTCGGGGTTGGATTTTAGAACACTTGCAATTTGTAATCTTTGCCGGAAAGTTTGATCATTTAATCGCGTAGTTAACTTCTTTTTTTTTTCTTTTTTATCAATGGCAATTGAGCCCGTAGCGACTATTCTGCCAGTGTCACGTTGAGGTAGTTAACTTAATTTGTTACCCGACTATGGCAAAGCCAAAGGTGAGTTATGATTTTGACAGGCTATGTATTTATGTGGTCTGTGATAGCTTCTAAACTACTTATCGAAGTCGACCAATGAGGTGTCGTTAGGACCGTCTTAATCGTCCGCTGAACGCAGGCTACGTGACGTGTCCCAAAATATTGCTCTTTAAAGTGACACCATTTTTTTTCATACTGCTCGTAAACTTCATACAACAAAAAAAAAAAAAAAATAGACACCATGCTGAATAAATATGAAACAAGATTTTCAGGATGCTGAGATAAACAAGGTTACTGAGAAACAAGAACAGAACAAAAATAAAAGCCGTGGTCACACGTCATTAAAGTGTTACGGTTGGTTTAGTACCTATATATCTATGTCACAAAATCCTGCAACACGGTAACAGTGTTCTCAACGCGACTACAACACAAAAAGTCCAAAAATCAACTATCGGGCAGTTGCCCAGACCAGACACAAAACTTGTTTGATCGGAGGAATCTCTTTTTCCAAAGAGGTTTGCAGGTCTTCTCACTCTGGTTCTCATACGTCTAAATCTCCAAATTATTCTACTCATTAAAGTATGACTTAATTCATGAATCCCCAAGCGACCACCGGTGGCCGCGCATCTATTGTCTTACTATTGTGTCTCTAATTGACGGTATCTGAAGGGTTAAAATTCTAGCCTAGCACTAGTTACATGATTGATGTATGTGGGTAAGTAGTTGTCTGAGACCGCGACACGGTATCTAACGTTTAGCACGCGATCGTGCCTACTCATTACGACCTGCGTGGTTTACGTGTGTACCTATGTAACGTAGTCGTACATGCGTGTGTGTATTGTGTGTGTGGTCGCTGTAATCAGTGCAAACCTGCTTCTTTTAATTTGGTGTACGCAATTAATATTGCCCGTAAACTTCATTCAACAACAAATTGATCATTTAGCACAAGGTTTCAAAACCACGTTCATAATTCCAAATAATAGTTAAAAAAAAAAAAATCAAAAACAAGTACGGCTTTTTTATTATATTCCTTAAATTATGTCATGAATATGATGCTACGCTCGGGACTAGAACTAAGGCGTAGTTCATTTAGTTTTCGGAGAAAATATGATGGGATATTACGAAATAAGTTTAAACTGATTTCCATTCATAATAATTAATTACCAGAAGGCCCCACAAATGCCATTAATGAAGAGTTGAAGTCGAAGTTACCACTATTGTACATGAAGTTTAAATAAATAAATAAATATTTGAATTTTTTTTTTTTCGTATTTATAACTATCGTATGACAATAATGCATACACGTTTTCTTTAACCAATCATGTTAAAAATTAAAACAATAAAAAATAAGTTATTTTAATAAAAAAATACAAACTATGAAATTATTTCTTATATGCGTGAAATGACGGTAGTTGAAAAATGTTTCGCCATGTACTTCGAAAACTAGAACTTATGAATACCACCTGACACATCAGCTATCATTAAATAAAGCTATTAATAAGCCGTTAGTAAGAGATATGTGTAGCACCAAAATTGTATCGTTCGTTATTTTTTTAATTCATGAATCCCCAAGCGACCACCGGTGGCCGCGCATCTATTGTCTTACTATTGTGTCTCTAATTGACGGTATCTGAAGGGTTAATATGTAAACTATATTTCGGTAGCAACCTCATATTGCTTTAGTAGACTGTTCATTATTCATATAACCTACCTGAGCACCTATTTAATATGATATAAGTTCTGAAACACGCATCTTGTAAGCCGTGTCCCTATTCGAAGAAGTTTGAGTAAAGAGCTTATCAAAACCGTGCACGGTTCCGCGACTAAATAATACCCAACTATGTGGATAGGGATTAGAGACTCGACAATAGTTGCCAAGGTTTCTGCCTACTGGATAAATCTATTATATTACATTCTCATGTTACAGTGTTTTGTTAGGTCTGAGGCTTTTTTTACCCTCCTAACCTTTTCTTTTTATATTTTTTTTTGTCTTTTAAAATATGCCAGATCAACGTTTACCGAGTCAGCTAGTAATAATATAGAAATAAACACAGATTTTATCGTTTTTTTAAAAAGACTGCTCGAAAAAATATAAAAAGTAGAGATCAGATAATTTACAGTTGGATAACCGTTCGGGTTTTTGAAAACAGAACTAGAGCTTTTATTAAACCAGTTAAACTGTATTTAATCTATCAATTTCGAGTATAATTATTATAAGAACCAAAAAATCGAAACTGATGTTGAATGTTAAATATAGTTAAATCTTTGAAATGGAATTGAAAATAGTAATAAATTACTTAAATCGTAGTGTAACATGTTCCAAATAGAATAAAACTGTTCAAAACATTTTTTTCAGCCAATCGACAGACAGATCTTTAAGAAAGAGGAAAGATTTGTTTGTAAAAAAATAAACTCAAAAGTAATATTGTCTATATTCATGCAGGCAAAGCCGCTGGCAGAAGCTAGTATTTTATATTAATGTAAATAAATAGACATAGAATATTTAAACCATAACATATTTTTTTTATGAACTGTATTTATATAAAAATTCGAGTAAGTAACCTTTATACTACTAATATTACAAACGCGACAGTTTGTATGTACGGATGTTTGTTACTGTTTCACTCAAAAACTACTGAATGGACTTCGATGACACCTGGTACACGGGTAGGTCATGTCCTGGAATAGCACATAGGATACTTTTTATCTCGAGAGTATCTTCTCTCTTGAGATAATTACGCGGGCGAAGCCGAATGCAGTAGCTAGTAATTTATACAAGTAAGTTCTACTTACTTTCGAATAATTGGCTTTATATTTTACTTTTTCATCATCATATCAGCCGAAAGACGTCCACTGTTTGACATAGGCCTCCCCCTAGCGTCGCCATAATGACCTGTGTGTCACGTGCATTGTTTTTAGTAGTTAGAAACAATATAGTAATAGTAACTGAATAATGTAGTAATTTAGTTCTGCATTAAAAAAAAACAACCGTTGACAACTTTTGGAAAACTGATTAGTAGCCACCATACTACCATCCGCCATCCCATCACATCACCATCCGCCATGTCACCATCATTGCCGCCATTGTATCCATACATTTAAGTTCCTGTGAAATTGTTACTATTTCGATGTACAATACAGTTTATTTTATTCTATTGTAACAGTGGTAATTCCGGGAAGAAAATATTTCCCGAATTCAATTAGCTCACAATATTTCAACTGTAAACCATTTTCCTATGAACTGTAAATTGATATTCTAAATTCTAGTAACTCTCGCTTAAATAAATATTAAATACGCTGCTGTCAACAGTTTCGTTCGGATGATTGTAGAGGGAACATATTTCCTGGATAAAAAAGTATCCTATTATTAATTTTAAAATAACTTTAGTGTAAATATAATGTGTATAATTGTGTTTATTCTGTATAAACATATACAAATACAGTGTACAAAGGGCGGTCATATCGTACAGGGCAATCTCTTAAATAATAATCTCACAAATGTACAGTTTTTACAAAAGGAGATAATTTTCCATTAAAAGCTTTAAAATAATACAGATTAACGTCTGACACCCAATCAAGATTAAACTTGTGTTATGGGTGCCAGGGCTCACCTCATTAAAAATATTCTACTCGTATTTTGTGTAAACATGTTCGATCACTTAATATATTGATTTTTCAATATAATTATACACTTCAATTTATCAATTCTTCTAAACAAAAATTCTATTATTAAATGCAATATTCAATTGAAATAACTACTATAGAATCCACACGTCCATTGTCCAATAAATTCAATATATCCAATTAAAAAACCATTTTTCAATTCAAATATTAATTAGTAGGTACTTAAAGACAACTCAGTACTTAGTACTTAAAGACAACCTCCATGTGCTTTTCCAAGTCTTACTATACCCATGAACCAACTTTAATCGAAATCCGTTTAGCCGTTCAAGCGTGAAGATGTAACAAATATACATATACTTATAAACTCTCACCTTTTTAATATTAGTGTGATATTATGTGGGCGTACAGTGTAAACCTCTACCAAACCCTTCGGGAAATATGCAGCATTTATGTTAAACGTTGTTATGCGAAAGTCAGCGATTAGAAATGTCGAAAGTAGCGTCAAGTTGACACTTTCTTGAGTACTAACGTGGCTGTGTACGGTCGAGGTGGTGTTCTAATGCGTTGTTTCCCCAGACTGGTTTCCCCTGGCCGGGCAGTAATACCCAAATTACACGCACCATGGAAACATCACAATACACTGTTTACGTACGTTGAAATAGAAAGCTACACTGCACACAAGTCTTCATATCACTGATTCAGATAGCAACTACATATATTTGTAATTAAATAAATACGATATTTCTATTATTTGTAAGACTGATTAGTAACGCACGTGTAATTTTCTATATTATCACTAATTTGGACAACGGAAGCCGGAAAACAAGTAATTATATTAGAAGCAAGCGAGTCGTATCTAATTAAGAGACAGTTCGAATTAGCTACCATTATTATTATTTTATTTTATGTTACCATTATTATTTATTAGTTACCATTGTACACTTAGTTCGCAATAAATGTTTTGACTTTGACTTTGAGCTATAATATTTATTGTGTCAAAATTATTATGTTATTATGATATTTCCTTCGTTAATTAATGCTTATTACTACAGCCATGGACACAATACATATTTTTTCGATTAAAATATTTTGAGATTCCTTTTACATCTTATAATGTGTATATCAGTTACTGTTCGTTAGTATAGCCAAATCTCAAAAACGGCTTGACCGATTTTAATATTTATTTTATTTCGGTCACTTTGATATGGAGTGGTTTAAAAGAAACAAAATTAATTTTAAAATGGGAAGTAATTTTACAAGGGGCGCCCACGGGCGGCAGCTAGTATAAAATAAAAATTGTTATAATCTAAACACGAACAAGGCCGTGCCACTTGCCACACAATATATTTCAAAAGATTAATACACAAGATATCTAGATAGACGGATTTCAGTAATGGACTAAATATTCAAATAGATAGCTTTATATTCGCGGTTCGTAATTCGCACAGATATGTATCAGAAATCATAAAGATTTACTTCAAATAGACCAATTACAGGCACTTATGAATTTTCAAAAATGTTGATAATGTGCAAATGATCTGAAACCAGTAACCAGGCTGGCATAGAAATCTATGAAATCAAGTTATTCAAACTTAAATAATTCACTATAACACCCACTTAGCACAACGGATTAAGTCAATTAAGTGTGAATAGATTAACAGAAAAAATCCTCGTTGCAGCCATGCCGACATCTTAATAACAAGGATCTAATCAAGGTTAAATTGATTTCTATTTAAGATTTATATTGCTGCATTAGCTCTCAACGATTTACCATTCATCAACCAACAAGTTAATAAAAATCGTGCATAGACATGTCTTAATGTTATTTCTGGTTAGTCACTCCTTTTCTAGTGTCACTTACTCCGAAGTTCCGTTATTTTGAATACTTTAGATGTCAGGTTCTAAGATCCGTTTGAAGATATTCAAAAACTGAATGAATTAACGGGACCTCGATAGCAAGGTGCTCATTTAAAAAATGGTCTTATAAAAGCTGCTAATTATACCTAAGTATTATTAATTTCTTTAGTCGTGACTCAATCAAGATGCAGCTGAAATTATAATCGAAATTTAAATGGAGAAATTATATAAAATATTATTATGTAGAATGGACGTTTGATATTTCAATCTGGCATGGAATTAGTAGAAATAGTTGTGACTGATTTCTGATTTAAGGGTTTCCCTATTTCACTGCGAAACTTCATCAAGTTTGAAACTTCATCGAACTTGATGATTCGGTTTTTATTATATTGAACACGGTGTGTCGATTATTCAGTTATACGATATTTTACTTCATCGATGCTTTATTTGTGCGATGTAAAGTTTGTGTGAACAATACTGTTGCGAAAAACTCCTACAGCGATTGCTCATTAGTTTGATAGTATGTCGGTTTAAAACGCCTACTGTTCCGTGACATATAATATTAATAACTTTATTAAGGAAATAGATTCCTTTCCTAGATGACATACCGTGTTCGATATAATAAAAATCGAATTATCAAGTTTCGCAATCAAATAGGGAAGCCGATTTAAGTATTTGAAGTTGTGTTTTTCTCAAAGATTACTTTAGCTTGAAGTCCTGTCAAAATCTGGTATTGAAGTAGGGTTTGTTAACTCAAAATACTCGATTCAAAAACCGGCCATAAGAGTGACACATGCAGTCGTGTAGGTACAACTCGGTGTAAACAAGTGTGTACTGTAACCGAGTATTGTTGCAATGTTGATTTGTTTCGTACAGTGTTGCCTGCTGGTGTGGTTCGCTCCTTTGTTCTCGTATTCCGGTAATCACATCAAATTTATGCAGCGAGCATGTTCTTAGATACACCAGCTTTCTGCAGGCTTTGCGGAACTCCGCTCATACTCGTAGGTCTAGCCTGTCTTCTTTTAATTAATGCAAGCGCTGCACTGTGCTCTTCTTTTGAATTGTGACTTTTACGTTGCGCTTCAGCCTGGATTCAGGGTTTAAAGTTCGCGTACCTTTATGTATTAGTACGAAATATGAATTTTTATTTACACTATCTACACTTCTACACTATATCTACACTAATATAATAAAGAGGTAAAGTTTGTTTTTTTGCTTGTAGGAGGTAATCTCTGGAAGTACTGATTCGATTGCTAAAATTTTTTCACCGATAGAAAGCTGCTTAATTCCTGAGTCACATAGGCTATATTTTATGTACGCAGGCAGAGCTGCGGGCAAAAGCTAGTGTTTTCTAAATGTCTGTTTCAAAAAATTAGCTGTCATTCTTTGAAAGGGGTTTTTAGCAATAAACTTTTGGTCATCGTTGGAATTTTAGTTTTTAAGAGAGATGGGTTTGGAGTAACAGTAACAACCTGTACTCAAAAGGTTAATTAATTGCAAATCTACATTCCTCAGTATTTTCTCATTGTCGTTAAAATGCCTTAAGCTTGTTCACAACTTGTTTTGTTGCCGGCAAGGCCGACCGCATTCAGTGTGTCTATCAGGTGTCGACTTAAGGCTCTATAATACATAGGTACTTGTAATTTGAGAACAGCTGTTGTCAACCTATATACGTATTACGTGTATTAGGAACAAAACAGAGGGAAACAGTGTCTAGTATATCTAAATTTTTGACGAGCCCTGCCACGATGCAGGGTTTCCTGAAACGCTCCACCGGCTGTCACATTTTTAGACACCTACTAAAAAAAGTATTTACGACAATATGTAAAAAGTAGCGATTCTCATATAATTATATAGTAGTTGTATGAATAGTCATATGTTTTTGGAATGATTACAAAATACTTTTTAATTAGAAAAGAAAATATTAATAAAATACTGTGTTATTTTTAATAATGTTTGTCCTGAATTTTTTTGTTTATGTGGTGTATAATAAAGACTATAATAAATCAATACTCTTTTCTGCTGAAATAAGTAAAAACGGTAGTTTTTACCGGAATAGGTAAAAGCCCCCGCTTACGAAGTTCTTCCTACAATGGGTCGATATTTACTGCAATCAGTGCTTCAGAACAGCTGCATTGAAAAGTACAAACAGTGTGGTAGAAAATAAGTCCAATCCCATTTAACCCTTCAGATACCGTCAATTAGAGACACAATAGTAAGACAATAGATGCGCGGCCACCGGTGGTCGCTTGGGGATTCATGAATTAAGAGTTTATTGTAACAATGACCGTTATGTAATTAAAGTCTAATTTTAGAATACCTGTGCTAAAAAGTAGTATCGGACCATAGAGAATGGAATCGGTGCAATGCCTGAGTGTAAAGCCACGCCGGCAGTATTACGTGAAGCCGAACACACAACTTCTATCACGGGTTGACTAAAAAACTTTACTTTCTGTGTAGTTTTCATGTCGTAGTGTGTATATGATGATGCATTTATTTTGTAGCGACATCTATAACGCAACATTAGTACAAAAAAATCTACAAACTGCATCGTGGTATATAGAGCTCTTCGAGCGATTAGAACATATACAACTGCCCAAAATTAACTAACGGGCAATTGCCAGGATCAGATAAAAAACCCGTCTGGTCGGAGAACTACATTCTATTCCGCATACTTTTAAAATTTGACTTTACAAAAAGTAAAGTCTGAAAAGATGATGCATTTATTTTGTAGCCACATCTATGACGCAACATTGGAACAAAAAATTCGACAACCTGCATCGTTACCACGATTAGAGGTCTCCGAGTGATTAGAACATATACAACAGCCCGAAATTAACTAACGGGCAGTGATACCTTCGTTACGGGACTTTAAACTCTGATCCGCATAATATCTTCAATATTTGCCTTAGTATGTATGAAACGTGTTGACGGTACCCTCTAACAGCGACTCCGAAAACCCGAAGTTACTTTGCTAAAAATGATTTTTTTCATGATTGCTATGCTACAGAAACTTACCAGGTACATGCTCATCATTGAAGGTGACCCTCACGGTGTGGGGTCTCGGCAGGCGCGGTGTGAAGGCGGCCGCGTACCGGTGACCCCCCAGGGGTCGCACTGAGCTTGCGACCAGCGCCCCGTTGCCGCCTGATACCTCCAACTCGAGGTGGCCGGGGCCTGCCATACTTCCGTCCACTGTGTAGAGGAATTACTCATCAATTTGATACAAAATATTGTGACATGATTTTAAAGAAGTCGGAATGAAGTGGGTTGCTTTGCCTATGACACCGGATTATTACAATCGAGTTATCAAAGTACCTCACAACTTTGATAACTTAGACTTAGCTTTACAAAATTATGGTAGGTCAATGCGAGCCTGGAAAGGCTCGCATTTGACCACTATTTCACCTGATGGTATATTTGAACCATCTGGCCAAAATTAAATAGACACAACTCTGGTACCCGCCTAGGTGGCAGTACGCGTATCTGTGCATTTAATTGAGGCTAGCTGCGCCCAAATAGTGCGCGGCTGACCTTAAAATCCATTTTCTTTCCGAAATATTGATTGATTCAATTAAATGATAATTTAAAAATTTTCAAAGTGAACATAAATCACATTCAAGGGATGGATGTAGTGTACAATATAAATAAGTGTGTGTATTATACATACTAATAAAGTCTTATCAAGAAGTAAGGTCATATCTGGGGACATTTTTATGGCAAGGCCAAGTCATGGCCTAATGTTTTGTTTAAGGCCTGTATCACTAGGACATCAGTGACAGAGCAACCTCTCGATTCAAAATCAAAATGCATTCGACTCTATGGAAATTGAATATATTTTGTCAGCAAGGCGGCTGGCCGCTATTGGCGAGATATATACCTCCTTTTTTGAGGTGGGAAATCATCAAAATGCTTCTTGCGCTCCAGGGAGCAAAAGAGCGTGTCAGACTGTTACTGACACCACTTATGGCCCTCAGTTGCCCTTTATGTTCCTGTATCATGGTAACTCTTTTAAGAACTTCCGTGGCCCTAGCGTACATCGGCCTCCTTTGGGTTCCTACGGTCTTGCTAAAATCTCTTTGAGGCGCGCGTGTCGTGCCGTCGACGACTCGGGCTTGGTCTGTACCGGATGGTCGGACGGTGAACTACCTATTGCTCGTCGTCCGAAAATATAGGTCCAAAGGCGGAGCAGTGGCAGAAATATACAAAAAGTAGAGTATGGATGTATATAGTATAACTATGAGAGAACAAAATATGTACTGTATAACATAGATACTCGTACGTCGAAGTTACTTAAAACTAATTGAAAAATAAACTTGTCCTTTCATTCTCGAACAATTACGATAAAAATGCCGATAAGATAACCGTTGACACGTGCCTATTAGAGATTCCACTTATTCTAAAACTATGCATTTATGCAAAACGCTGTTTGTAATTAAAAAATGTAGAAGATTGTTATCATCACGTCTAATCAGATCGACGCGCTACAGTAATTCATTTGATAATAAATAACGAAAGTGTTAACGTTATGAAGGTATTTCCTGTTGATTTCGAATCTTTAGCGAAATAACCTAATAATTAGCTGTACGCATATTCATTGTGCGTACAGCTGGGGAGGGAATTTTCCTGTCGGAGTTTGTGTTTGCTGATAGCTAAAACTTTGTCAAGTGTGAATAGGTTACTTCAAAACAAGCATGCTCCACCGTCGACTACATCATTATTTACCATCAGGTGAGATGGTAGTCAAGCGTGAGCCTATTCATCACCATCATTATCATAAGCTTTTTTAATGTTCCCATAGCTGGGACTCAAGCCTCCATAAAGTAATCCACCATGCGGGCCCAGTGCTGGTTGGTGAATATCACATGTCTTCGAATTTTTTTCACCACTTCTCTCAAACAGGTGAAGGAAAACATCGTGAGGAAACCGGCATGTCTTGGAGCCTATTAATAATAAAAAAAATCTGATCCATTGGCATAACATAAACACTCATGATTTAAATTTAGCCTTTCTAAAATATGTAGCAGAGTCTATCTTAATTTAAATGGTATGTCTGACCTAGATGTGGAATTAAGTTGTAGCTAAAATTACTCCAATTCCAAACACTACATCTCTATTGGCAGGTATCCAAAACCCTCGAAACATGGTTGTACTGTAAAACAAAAATCAACTAAACTTATTTAACATTTCTTTAGTGGCAGGAAGTCAAATGACTTATCCCGCTCTGGGTGGAACGAAAGAGTCTGACTCTTACTGATAAAAACCCATCATTTAAAAAAAAATCTGGCACATGAGAATTTATTTAGCCAGGAGTTCGGGTGTGAGTGATTACCAGGTCAGCCATGTACTAATTGTAGTCATGGCGCATAGATCCGTGGTGGGGATGCGAGTGCCCATCCCAAGATACCGACCGAGCTACCGATTCAAAATCAATGATGGATGCCAAAATACTGATACCTTCACACAAAATTCATGCTTCAGGACAGGCCCCTAAAAATGAACCGTAGATACGCCAATGTTTGTAACTCTGACTACCCGAATTTCTCAGATTAAATACCTGCAAATAAATACTCTGATGATGTGTATACTGAACATCTCTTTCTACCTTTTCAGCGAATTGAGAGGTGTGTAATTTTTATTTGATATGGTTTTATTTGATATGGGATTTTATCATACAGTTTTTGCGCTCTAGGGTGTAGCGAGAAAGAGTGTCAGACTTTTACTGACTTACTACTACTTGTGTCTGTCAGATGCTCTTTCCCTTCTAGGACCACGGTATCTCTTTCAAAAATTCCAGTTGCCTGAGCGTTTTGTGACGTAATGTAAACTTACCTATAAACTCAACTGGTTGTCCTACAACTCCTTTGTACGATGGTTTTACAACTATTCCTTTGGCACCTCTATTATTATCCCTTTGAATCGGTCTGTAAACAAAAAAACACATAGTTTACAACGAGTTACAAAGTAAACGCTACTGAACTTTTTAAGTGCGAGTCTTTACTAATTAAACAAAAAGTTTGAACAATAGCAGGTGACGATGAAATGAAAAAGTAAGCGAAGTTCTACATTGTTGAAATAAAAATAACTTTCTTTGTTGCATAAAATTAATTTTTTTATTATGAAAAATAGTCTGAAGTGACTGGTTTGCTGTCTGTTTAACAAAAGCTTTAAATTTTGTGAAAAGACTGAAGAATTGTTCAGTGCGGTCTCTCACTTGTGTTATATTTATCTTAGGTATGGGACGAAATGCATTCGTTCAAATTATAATATAGGGTAAATAGAAACAACTCCTCACTTTCAATGCATGAGAAGTTGACAATAAAAATCTACGCTCATCTCATAACCGTCTTCTTCTATGTCCCACTTATCGCACTGAATTCCTCTCTCGACATCTTTACTGTTTTTTCTTTATGCGCTCCCCCAAGAGGTCAAGATGGTTACAAACCAATTAACAGATCAAAATTGAGGTTCGCGAGCATATTGGTAAGAAGTTGGCAGGATACTGCCAAATTCTTACGAATATGCTCGGGTCTACGCTAGCACAACAACAACAACACGCGCTCAGCTCAAATTCGTATAGTGTCGCTCGTGCTTGATCCTCTAGACGAATTCGAGTTTGGCTCATGCTCCACTCATGCTCGGCTTCACTAGCGTAGACCCCTCTTTAGAAAGATTTAGAAATCAGTCCTCCTCTAAGTGGTGCGAGAAGTGAAAGTTTTATGGGGAGGCCCAATAAAAAATAATAAAAAGTAATATGCACATAATTACTAGATAAGGTATGCTGGTTTGTACCTGAAACGTGCGTGTGCGGCGTCCGTTTCAGTGCGGGCCCCCCCGGCAGGGTCGCGGGGGGGCCTATTGGATAAAAAAGACTGCTGTTGTTGCTGCTTCTCTTCCACACTGCTGTACGAAGAGTCGCGGACCACGTACGTGCTCTCACGCACCTCGCGCTTGCTGAACTCTTGCTGCAACAAAACAACATCATGTAAGTAACGTGCAAACATTTCAAGTACCATCGCGGTCATTTCTGCTTGATCACTTAAAAAAAATTCGCATGAATCTTGAGGCGCGGCGCCAAACCAAACCCTTTGAAGTTTTCGTTTCGAGTGCAAGTAAAAATGAACTTAGCGGTGGTCAGGCGGAAGTGTCTTTGATGGTACATATATAATTCTCTACGTGCCCATACTCCTGCACTTTGGAGGATTTAATGAGTGCTACCGATGCTGCAGTTAATGTTAACCCAGTAGGTACTAGGCTCAAACAGTTTGACGAGTTTACCATCGACTTGTAAAAACGAATGTATTTTATGGTGCAAGGTTCTCAATTGATGACGTTATTGCTATACGATAATGATTTATGTTCTGGTAACAAAAGTTAACTATTAGCCTGGTTGACAACAACCTGTCGATGATCTCTAAAGGTACTGTGGGGACAGAATAGCTCTTGCTCGATATCTAAGCTAATTATTGTTTCTTATCGTTAGTTTATGTGATAAGTTAACATTTTCATTTTATTCTGTTCTTTGTCCTGAGCTAGTTTCAAAGAAACGTTTTCTTACATTCTTTTTTTCAAATTCAAATCCTATTCTATATTTTCGCTACTCTTTAAAAGCACATATTCATCCTACCGAAGGCACGTTGCTTATATTTCCATGGGTTGTGCGAAAGTGAACCCTAAGGCCTTGGAACGAATATAAAGAATGAACAGGAGTGGGTAGTAAAATCTGTCACGCCCTCTCGCTTCACCCAAGGACGGAAGATGTCATTAGATGATTTCCCACCTAAAAAGAAGGACCTACTATACTTTCTCCAACTCAAAGCAAAAAATCCAACTGCAGTACAAATTCCAAACCTCCTTTTACACAACGTTGTCTTTTCTTTGTGGAGAAACACGTGAAAATACCAAAGTTAACAGTAATATGTAGCAACTGCAACAGACAGAAGCCCGCTAACGAGAATCACTCATATTTTCGTGTACAATTTGTGCAATATTGCCCTGACAACTTTTCCAAGCAGTACTCAAAAGGTTGGAGGGGCACGCTGGCTTGCAACTCAAAGAAATCACTATCAAGTGCCTTTTATAAACGGAATGTATATTGCGAGAGGTGCTGCGGAAATTTTCTACGTAATATTATACTAGACTTACTATTTTTATTGTAACAAGTTATGAGAACATGAATATTCTGCAGTGCCGTACTTACGTAGGTAAGTGCAGTCTTATAGCGGTAGGTAGCTTCCGAAACGTTGCCTGAGAGAAATCTAGTGTTTTAAGAGACTGACGAAGAAAATGGTTTCAGCAAGTTAAGACTAAAGAATTATAGGTAGTTTCTATGAGAGCTGTGGTTGCTTGGCGCATTATTTTGTGTAATTTACTTCACATTACTGCTCTCAAAACGGTGAAGAAAAACATCGTACTGCGGCCAATTATTATTTAGGTGTCGTCGACCACATCATCGCTTACCATCACGTGAGATGGTGGTCAAACGCGAGCCTATCAATAATAATAAAAAAAAGGTGTCTTCAAGGCTAGACTGAATACGCTCTTGTGTAAAGTATGCGTCTCACCATCAACGATTGCTAAACTGCTTACTATCAGGTGGGATCGCATCATCGCAGTCAAAAAGTAGTTTATAACAATAAAAAAATCGTATGGAAACCGGTATGTCCTAGAACCAAAAATTCGAAGACGTGATGTCTACCAACCCGCACCCGCCGGTCTGCGTGGTGGATTACGGCCCATTCCCTCTGCTAGAGAGGAGGTCTAAGTTCCAGCAGTGGGAACATTATTAGGCTGATTTTACAGTGCTATGTTGCTACGGCACATATGAGATTTTTGTAAAGAAATTCTCAGTATAGAGTGTGGAATGCCTTATACCGAAACAACAATAGGCCGAACCTGTTTTTAAAAAATCTCACTAACCTGGATTGTCGTTGGGATTCTTTTTAACTAGTTTCGGCGAAATTTTGGTGTGACGGAGGTACATCCATCACAAAGAGATCGCGTTAGGTTATTTTTTTTAATTTCCACTGCCTCGTACGTGCGGCTTTTGGCAAGGGCTTGATCCTCGTGTTGGGCAAAGAGATTTTGGATTTACCATTTTGGAAAATTTCGTAGCAACCCCGAGTACGGAAGAAAATCAGTTGTCTGTCACTGTTATATGAAACTTATTAAAAGATATCTGATGAAAAGAAATGTGATGGCTGTAGAATTTCAGTAGGTATCTTTATTTTATCTGTCATCTTAGGTATTATGACTAACGTTCCTTGTACTGCTTCTCAACAAAGTAAGTACCAACTAAAACTGACGGCCAAGTCAATGGTCGCAATCTTAATGACGGGAAGTTACCCCATTGTACCGGACGGAGCAACCCAAGTGATGCCATAACGTACCATAAGCACGGGAGTCACGCACGCTGTTTACATAGTTCAGACTTGTTCGAAACTTACACAGTACTATGTAAGGGGTCAGTACTTACAAGTTGTGCTTGTAAGGGCGCTCGCAGACCGACTTTATAGGGCCGTTTAGACGTTATAAGTTTGCAATTTGCAGACGGGCGTTGATACCGCAGCATTGAGTTGTAAAGCTGCTACACGAGCTTAAGTAAGTCGAGTAGGTATGTCTTTAAAATGTTTCAGTGTTCTTTTTTGCTTATTTTTTATCTTATTACGTAGTAGTATTATTAAGAGCTTCTAATAAAAAAATTTAGACCAAAAGTTGTATTATTATAAATAAATATTTTTATTTTTGTATTTTATTACAACAAAACTGTTATGGTTGTGTGTCATGCCCATCGTGCCAATAACGGTGGATCCGCACTTGGGTACATTGAATGATAGCTCTCCCGCATTTACAACTAAACAAGAACAGTCGTGACAAACGTATAAGAATTACTAGAGATCCATGTGACAGTGCTGCGGTATTGTTTGCATGTTACATACACGTGGGGTTCGTCTGAATGCGAGGAAGACGTGAGGCGGTGAAGACGGTCTGTGGCGGCTTTAGTTGTGGCAGCCCACACATTGTCATTCGTACATACTTACAACTTACATACTCTTACTTTCGTACAAATGTATACTTAATAAGAAATCTTATATACATGACAGTCATAGAGCTCAAACTTGGTATGATCGAACCATGAATTTGGTTCGCTTCTGAACCAAATCAGTTCATCTATAGAGTAGTTCGGCGACCATAACTAACTGTTTTTAAATTTAAATGTGTGTGTGAGGTACACACAAAACGTTTATCTTTCTTTCTTTCTTTTTATAATAATTGATATTATTTGAGTCTGTGTAGGTGCGCTAGCGGACGGCGTGCACTTGACGTCATACGCAAAGCAAATGTCCGATCCGGTCGTCTGTTCAATCATTCTCTCTACACGTGTGTTAATACTATAAAAGTATTAAAGCCATTATCGTTCTAATGTGAAAGAGAGACGGAGCTATTCAGGAGATAAAGCACTATCCCCTTTCCACAACGAATGGCATTAGGAATTCATAGTAAGACCCCTGTACACTACAGTACCGTGCCAGTGAATAGCAAACGTAATTTTAAACTCGACGCCAGATGTACACTTGTCGCTTTTACTTTGAGACTTAGTCTCTGGTTATAAAGTAAGCACATGCTAGAACCTACATTCTTTAAATTATGAACAAGCTCAAGAAACTTCTTTTCTTTCATTCTTCTTCTTTTTTTCGTGTCGATGCTCTCAAACTATACTTTTTCTGACCAATATTTGGCAACCTGTACGGCTCTATTGTTGGCCTCGTATAGATTCTGAAAACTGCTGGTGGTTATGCGTTTTCTTTCATATTCTTTTGGAATGCTAGAAGTTGCTCATCATATTTTGTATTCCATTATTATCGCAAAAGCGTCAAATATTCGTTCTTACCTAATGAGGTTACAGTTCATAATAAAAATTAAATGATCACTTAAATCATCATTTTTTTGGGTGGGAAATAATCTAAATCATCCAATGACTCTCTCTCTCCTCTCTCTTCTCCTGCTCTAGAGCAGAGCGGGAAGGCCTGTGTTTTGTTGACTAAAACCCACTCCCATATTCCTTCTTAGCTTTGCGTGCGTTCCAGGACCGCGGCTTTCCCTTTCGGAAGTAAATGGACCCCGAAAGGCTTCGGCCCTGTTGGGTCTTTGCTGGTTTTGTACCTTCACTGTATTTATTAAACCATCCAACGAATTTGATCAGTAAACTACAAAAAAGATGTTTGATCATTATCAGTATCCTTTTTTGACATTTTTTATTCAGAAAAAGAGTCTGAACTTTAATTACCTTCTTACCTACCTTTTAGAGATTTCTAATAACAGAACACCGAAGTAAAGTTATTAAAATTCCACCGTAGCGAAGCGTACCGGCACAAAATAGAATTTTGTTGTACAGGCGTTTTCTACACCATGATCTAACTGTACGAACCATAATCTGGATATGTCTCGGAGACCATCTCGAGTCAAGAGTCGAGAACCACGCTGTCTAATTATCTTCAGAGAGAGACGACTCACGTCAGGGTCACTAATTTAGAGAACCGATTTAGGAATGAAATGCGAATACGTGAGTGTAAAAATCAATTGGAAAGATTATGTAGGTTTTTAGGTGGAAAATCATCCAATGACCTCCAAGCGTGATATAACTCTACCGTATGCTCCACCGCGTTCTCCGACCAGTCCATACAATGGTGCCACTCGTGCGTTTTTTTCGCACAAATCCTGTGTAGGAAGTGCCCGAGCTGACCATGTCCGGTGAGGACCTGCGTCAAGCGTAAGGTGAGGACGCCGTGACGTCATTCCCGCCGCTCCTCAAAGAGGGGACTTACCGCCATAATAATGGCTTGCCAAAGACGCTGATCATTTGAGATTCAGATTAGTATTTACTTTATAAAAACGTATATACCTACACAACATCTCATTTTAAGTATATGTGTTAGCGCTCAAAAATATAACAAAGTAACATACCCGGCTCGTATAGTTGTCCGAGTCCCGATCATCGGCCAACCGATCCAGTTGTCTGTTGAAGGAGTCTCGCGAGTAGTCGGTGAACTTGTTGAGCTGCGTGTTGCGCTTGGTCTCGCGGTCCAGGGTGCTTTGCCCGGGTACCCGCTCCAACGGGCTTTTGGGGGACTCGAGGCTGCACACAAACGGGTATGTGTGAATTGGAGACAATCTTGTGGCGTGATGTGGACAGAAGGTATGATTCGTAAGTATGTGAACTGGATACCTACTATGAGATCTGATAGCATTTACACATACTCGACCTTGGTATGATCGGACCTCGAATTTGGTTTGCTTCTGAACCAAATCAATCAGTCTATAAAGTAGTCTGGCAATCATAATTATTATTTTTCGAGTCCGTGTAGGTGCGTAGTGTATAGTGTACCAAACAATTAAACTCATCAAATATTTCGTGAAATTGTAATCTATTCTAAGAAAAAAAAAAATAAGATTGAACTTTTTTCATTCCAATAAGAGGCAGAAAACTTAACATTATCTTGAAAATAATAGTTCAAAATAAGTTCACCACTATTTTCTAGTGCTAAAGCTAGTAGAAAACCTTCCTAGAATTTCCATTAGCAGGCATTGTTTATTCTTACAATAACACAATAATATTCTAATTGGCAGTCTGTCTAAGGCCTGGCGTTTTATTCTGTTACCCGTAATACTGCGCAAAATATCTACTCGTGTATCATTAATCATTCCGACATTGTTTCCTTTGTGTGGCATATTATCAATATCTCACCTGTTAGCGCTCATCATTTGTCTTGTTTTTTCTACGCTATCCCAGTCTTTCCGAGCTTGATAGGATTTCCCGCCAGGATCACCTGTACCTGAGAAAAAAACTTGTAAATTAATTAAGCTTGGTAGGTACCAATTTTCCGTAAGGTTTATTTATCAACGTAAAATCAGCTGACTAGTTGTCAAACTTCTGTCAAATTATGATTGATCAATTTTGTAAAGGTAGCGATACACATGCCTGTAGCTAGCACATACAAGTAGCTTGAATGCCACAGTGGCCTATCAGAACCTGTTGTGCTGTTATGCTACACTGGCATGCTGACTATTAGCATACTTTTGTCCCAGTTACAGGGAAGTGTATCGCCGCTTTTATTTCAGTCATTCACTGCAGTTATCATGAGTATGAATGGTATGACGATGACAATCCATTTTTTTTCTTTTGTCTTTGCATTGTTTCTGCATTTAGTCAGTGTTAAGTTTAGCTTTGCTTTCCATTGTAATACGCATGTGTGAATGTTTTTGCAGTATTTGGCAGAGCCTTTTCGGGTAGCCTTGCTGAGATACTTAGCAATATTACGATAAAATTCTCAGTTCCGTTTTGCTGAAATCGCGCCTGTCTTAATGTTTCCACATATTGTCCAACTGTTGTAATTTTGTATCTCAAGTGTCTACTTACACAAAACTACATCCAGATACAAAATCACAATAGGAAATAGGAATCAATTTACGAATAATTAAAACAACAAGGTACTGAACTTCACTAAAATATCGCTCCAAAAACTCCCGCCAATCCGTTGAAGTAGAAAGTGTAAATAAATATCAAAAATGTCAAAAGAGGTGATATTACTAAACATTAAGGTAGAGTTAGATTTGCATACCATTGCTATTCTATTGGTCAAATGGGACATACACATTCCGGGTCGCTGATTTATACGGCGTACGTTACCCTCATGGCGGAAAGTCCTTTCGTTTTGCTTACATTAAAAAATAAAAGCTCGCATACAAATATTTGGATAGTAAACTTAAATAGCTGTATTAATTACTCCGCTATTTGCATAAACAAAGAGCTTAATCTAACTATTAATTATAAGAAACATTTAGTTTAGTTTGTAACGTACCTACACGTATTCGTACTAAAGTTAGTGTAAACGCAAATTTTATGTAAATGAAGTCGTGTATCTTACTGGGGCTGCCGAGCCTCCGGGCGCGGTCGCTATCCAGCGAGGAGAGCGGGCTGGCCTGGTCCAGGTTGTCTTGCGAGCCGCTGTACGAGCTGTACATCTTGTAGTTGGACCGCTTCTCCACCACGCGCTTGGTGGTCGTCACAGGGCTGTACCGGTCTGTAGGGCTGCTCACTCTGAAAATATTTTAGCCAATAAATCGATGTAACTGCGGCCCATGATTAGCACTTTCTACCTTTAAGAGGTACGCCTACATACGAGTACGATTTCCTTTAATTTTCCGAAGAAAGAGTTTTATGTTTTTGATAGGCAACCCTATACTGTACATGTTCAAAGAAAACCACAAAAAATATGTTTTTTTTTTTTACAGAGCATGGGTAGGATGACAGCAGGATGAAAATACGCATCTTTAGGTTGAGAGAAAAGGATAGGTAGCTACATTGTATCCGACAGCTGTCACACGCACCATCATATATCAATTGCAGTATAAAGAACAGCAATTGATTTTTATATCAGACTAGCTTTTGCCCGCACGGCTTCGCTCCCGCTCTTCTCTACTCTCCCCTACCAAACTTCACATAAACCATCTACTAAATAGTCCGAACAAAGCCCAAAAATTTGGTTTGGATAGGGGCTCACCGTTCTTGAGTTATAAACTAACAACGAAAAGTGGCATTGATTTTTATATATTTAGATAATAAAGCTTATCTTCTATGAAGAGTTGTGCAAATGCTTGCTTATCTTCATAATTACGTTAGCGAATAAATATTTGGAATCATTTGTATGTTTTGGAATGGATATCGTATCTATTAAATCCGATTTAGTTACATATTTGCGGTTGCACTAACCGCTTATTCGAACACTGAACAACGGTTCATAAAATTTGTTTTTGTTGATTACATTGAATACCAATAAAATAACAACGGCGAGGCAATTGTTGGTGAAATTATGAAGTGTCTGTTTATATAAGTACTTCCTTGTATAAGTTACCATGATATGCAACGAAATAATTGACTTTTTTATTGATTTGTTGAGATTGATGGTAAAGCTATCTGGTTTTATCTAATCAAGATTATGGCCAGTTTAAGGACTGCAAAAAAAATCGTTATAATTGGAAACTGAATTGACTAGATTTGTATTGTAGGTTAACAAATGGTTTGGCTATCGATAATTATGATATGTCCCAATAGTTCACAGATAACTTTCACGGTTGTTTGCTAAAGCGGTTATTTAGTCCTAAATATATCTCAAATAATTTTTACTGTTATGAAAAGTCCTTAATCAAAAGCTATTATTTGGTAAGTAAGTTAAGTTTTACTTTAAAGCAAATATATGTAAATATAAAAACGTTACGATCCTTCTGGGGCAGTCGGATAAAAATAAAGTTTTATTTTTACCATACGTATTTAGGTATGATGATTCAGACAGATTTCGGATTTAAAATAAGAGTTATTTATTTCACAGTAAATTGATACGCATTTTCATGCGACTTCTGACAACAAATATTTCGCAGAACAAAATACTGATATTTAAATTAAAAACAAAATTAAATTAAGCGGAGAAATATTTCAGCGCTGTGATCAATGAGGTATTTCAGAGTACAAATTGTTTACCGAATTGTGTTCAATCAGAACTGTAGGTACACATGAACTAATAAAGCCACTATGTGTTAACACAATGGAATTTTATTTATAGGAATACTGCAATACGGCGCTGAAAACTATATGAAAATTGCTTCACGCTGTAAATACGCGGCTTCATGCGAGCTTAAAATATAAATTAATTAATTAGCATACGTTATACATAGCGAGGTATTGGGCTCCATTGTTGCGTGTGACTGAATACAACGCACCTGTTAATTGGACTGGCGGTTCTGTTCAAAGGGCTGTCTTTTCTGGCGAGGGGGCTCGTGGTCCGGCCGACAGGGCTAGTGGCGCGGTACGGCGAGCTGGCTCGATACGGACTGGCAGCCCTATTGACGTCCAACCGAGAACCGTTCCCCAAATGTTTTGTTGTTATCGGGCTGGCTGTCCTGTTCCGCGGACTCTCCGAACCGTATCTCGTGTACGTTTCCTTTTTCGTCGCTTTTGATGTCGAGTACGCGGAGTCGGTCACGTCGTAATTTTTCTCCTTGGATTCGGCTCCGTAGGGTTTGTAATAATCGGTGGAATCACGTCTCTCATCGCGCCGGTCCACTGAGCTCGAAC
This sequence comes from Mythimna lalbum, assembly GCA_949319445.1. NCBI lineage: Eukaryota > Metazoa > Arthropoda > Insecta > Lepidoptera > Noctuidae > Mythimna > Mythimna lalbum. The sequence goes on along the minus strand of OX439346.1, from coordinate 12,046,344 downwards.
TGTGCTTCGTGTTTGATTCGTATAGATTGTATTGGTTCATTGGGCTCTCTGATCTTAGACGAGTGACTGTAACAAAGGAAATGAGAAAATGTATGAGTTTAAGTTCTCAAGGATAATTTTTAGACTTTTTAGTTTATTTCAGAGATTATTTTTATTATCTTTATTATAGTTATTTTTATTATCACTCTAACATTATAGAGGTAAAAGTATGTAAGTGTGGATATTTGTTACTTGTTCATGCTCGGATGGTTGAATGGATTTGAATAAAATTTGGCATATAGGCAGAAAATGTCCTAGAATAGCGCATAGGATATTTTGTTATCCTGGAAGTAAGTCCTTTGGGACAAATTTTTACTTTAAAGCGGGCAAACCCGCAACAGTTGATCTTCAATATATTTTTCGAGCACAGTACCTGGACTGGATATCCTGGCATAAGCCGGAGATGGGCTGGAGCTGTCGCGGTGCTTCTTGGAGCGCGATCCGACGCGGAACATGTGCGGTGAGCCGTGCACGTCGTACCCGTTGAAGTAGATGTACAGCTGGAATTACACGACAGTGTGCTTGAGAAACATGCTAATGACTAGTGCACGACAGTGTTGTTGAGAAGTCAGGTACCGGCCAGTGTACGACAGTGTGCAGCTATTTACTGGCCAGTGTGCAGCTATTTACTGGCCAGTGTGAAGCATTACACAGTGATGCACACGCCAACCTAGACAAATCGGTCTTTATGCATTTTAGATGGAAACTAGACTTGTAGAGCTACACTTGATCCGCGCCACGCGACGTCGTTCTACGTACAAATAAGGCGTGTTTCACGTGTGCGTCGGCCTAATGTAGTTCTAGCTTTATTGCCGTTTACAGTGTAAATATGTTGACTTAGGCCATGTAAACCGACGTCATGCCCGTTGAAGTGGATGTACAGCTGTAATTAAACGGCCGAGTGCTTGAGAATCTAGGTACTGGTCAGTGCACGACAGTGTAGTTGGAAAATCAGCTACCGGCCAGTGTGAGAGATTTTGTTAACAGTTCACAGTGTAAAGATAAGTTTAAGACTTAAATTATAGTAAATAACGAAGTTGCAATACTGTCTACTATTGTTTATTAATAAAGTAGTGCCTATCACATCTTAGGTCACCTCGAACACAACTTTAACCATTGATAGGTAGACACTTTGGTTTGAGATATATGGAGTTATGTATACCCAAATTACGCGATGGAAGACCGAAGACGTCTCCATATTTTGGCACTAACGGTCCGTTCACGACCTTGCCGGTGTGATCGGTAGCTAAGCTTGGGGCGGCGAGCGGTAAGAAAACGTTTGAAGGACGCCACGAGACACCAACCACCGAGCGCGCCGCTAAGACCGAAGTCGTGAACAGGCCGTAAAGATGGGTTTTGCTCAGCATTTGCGAGAAACTTTGCTATTCAATTAAACTAGCTTAAAAAATCTTACCCTATGTTTTCCAGGTGCCTTAGGCATGAAGGTAGCGCGATACTTGGTAGCCGACAGTTTCTCAAGCGCACACATAACGCTTCGCTTGTCGTGAACGATGTCCAGCTGGAGATCACCCTTGACTCCGCAGCCGCTGGTGTCCAGCTCGAAGGAGTGAGGCTTGAGCGGTTCAGCTCCTTCTAGAGCTCCAGGGCTTAATCGAACTCCATGAGGGTCGAAAACTTCGCAGGTGAAGGGACCACCCTGTAGTAGAGAAAAAGTATATGTTAGTAAAAAAATTAGTTTTCATCAACTTGTCTTGGAAAGCACATTAAGTCGAAATCTTTGACAGTAATAACGGAAAGTCAAAAACCAGGAAATCTTATTATCAATTTTGTCAAGGGGTATCGTGATGTGTTAGTCTTCGAAATAGTATTAATCCTCGGCTAGACTGGCAGCGTGGTGCGAATGTGGAAACGCGCGTGTTGCTGGGCCAGACTGGCAGCGCAGAGCGGGGAGCGGCGCTAGTTCAGGGTCCGGGTTTCCGCTCATCGCCCGCGTACTCTGCTGTGGCTATTTGTATGAACGAGCTATCATGAGAGTTTCCTGCTCGCGTCCCGCGTTGATCTCGCTCTTCAAGATTGGCTGAACACTTATACAATTGTTTTTTGTTATCTTTTTTGATGCTGTTTTACAATTTTAGCAGTTTATATTCAATTCTCCCCCATCATTAGTAAAAGTAAGTAAAGCTCTTACCGCCCCTCCCCTCCTATGCTTAAATAAACATTTACATTTGTGAGCAATACTATCAAGTCGAGAAATAAGTACCTACCTAATGCAAGTTTGCAAAAAATCAGAAAAAGGAAAGGAATAAAAAAATATTGATAACATAATCACCATGGAGTCCCTTCACCGCCCTCTATGTCATCAAAATAAAGCAAAGACCCTTCGCCCCCATTTGATGCTTACGTAAAACTTAAATGACCCCTAAATGGTCGGGAACATCGGAGTATCCGCACTCTATAATTACTAAAAACTGGTTGCAGAACTTTGTGCTGGAGCACTTGAAGTCTACAAGTTCAGTTGCATCTACGTTTTTCATATATAAAGAGTATGGTGGCCTACAGATAGCTCTTATTCCAATTTTTTTAGGTTGTAGCGACATCTATGACACAACATGGGAACTAAAAATTCGAAATCCTGCATTGCGGTATTACAGTTCTCCGCGCGATTAGAACAAAAGGACAACCCAAAATCAACTATCGGGTAGTTGCCGGGACCAGACCTAACTCCCGTTTGTTTCAATAGCATTGTCGGCCTTATAATGTTCCCACTGTTGGGACTCAGGCCTCCTCTCTAGGAGAGGGAATGAGCCATAATCCACCACGTGGGCCAAGTGCTCACGATGTTTTCCTTCACCGTTTTGAGAGCAGTGGTGATGAAATAAATTACGCAAAGTAATGCGCCTGGCTGGGTTTGAATCTGCGACCTACAACTCGTAAGTCAGGGCTGTTACCACTCGTCCACCAATGCTCTTGGTGTTTCAAGGATCCTCCCTTTTTAACGAAGGTATATGGGACTTTATAACCTGGAAGTATGTACCATATACCTCAAAAAAGTAGGCACTATAGAAGAAATGATGAAAAGGATTTGCTTTAAAGTTTCATAATTATTTCTTACAAACTTACCTGTATGTGATCACCCTTATAAGTGATAGCTATGGTCCAGGTGCCCGCCTCGTCGGGCTGGAAGGTGGCACTGGAGGCGGTGGTGCCAGGAGCTGACGGAGGTGGATGTCGAGGTTCCAGCGGTACTGCGCGACCGCTTGGAGAGTGGGCTGTGACGTCCACATCTTCTCTTCTTGGTGCTCCTGTAATTAATAAAAGTTTATACCGTCAGCTTCTTTTGTCGCCATTGCGCACCAAAGCCATTTTTGGCTTTATGAAGATTAATGCTCTCGGTGATTTCTTCAAATATATTGGGTGACTAGTAATTAGTGACCGATAATTATACACGTGATTGTACTCATGATTACAGACAACTTTCCCAAAGAAACTTATTTTTTATACTGTACATGTCATCACCAACCCGCACTGGATCTACGTGGTGGATTATGTCCCATTTTCTCTTATTTTTCTAATAAAATTAAAAGGCTGACTATATGCTTATAATTTATTTTATCCCTGTCAAAATTTCAATCCTATTTACTATTCAATTCCTATTGTGCCAAAAAGTAAAAACTTAGATACATTTTCATATGTACAACATTATCAACAAGGGTCTAATCTTGTTTGACATCTTGCGCCTGTTTCCATCCTACGACGGAAGGATCCTATCTGTCAGCTTCCATCACAGAGCCACAGCTACAAACCATGTATGTGGCATTAACGTTAGGCGTCCAAAGGTCAATTACGCGTAAGGAGCGCCTGTACATGCTTGAGCTGAGGACATTGCGATGTTATCGTGTTTGCTCGGTCTCGGCTCAAGAACCATGTACCTGTGTATAGTACTAGTGTCCCTTCCAAGGGTTATACCTGAATATATAAATAAAAGGTTAAATTGACTGGCTGACATTTCGACGCACATCCGAAACTATTGGGCCTAGGAACGCGAAATTTTGGACAAGGCTGCAAATGAGCACTAAAGGGTTTAAAACAATTCAACTTTTAAGACCCCGTAAATTTAAAGCAAAATTTTATTCTTTGTCTCAACATACTTTAAACTTAGCACAAATAGTAACTTAGAACAGCTGGGTGTAGAAGCAAAACCACCCCTCAGGTCCCTGGGTGAACTGGTAATCATATATTTATGCCGCCAACCAGGTACCATAACTGGCTTATAACTTTGTGATCTTTCATAATACAGTTTTGAAATTTTGTACATAGACTTTTTACATAAAAATACTAGACAGCTGGTGTTTTAGGTTTTGCATATACTAAAAATAAGGTTGTAGTAGATAAAGATAGGCGAGTACGTACCTGTAGCACTGACTAGTACTTCGACGATGCTTCCTATGGCACAGGGCGCCATGCCAGGTGGCGGGACGGTCACAAGTCTTGGCAGAACACGGAAAAAGTATCTCCCATCGACTCTGCAATAACAACATTGGTCAGATGATTTGTCATTCATTTTAAAGCCTATTTTCAGGTTTCGGCTTCAACATTGAGGTCACCACTGCCTTTCGACCACGAGGACACGACGGTGCTCCTCCCAAGCGAGGCTCACCTTCACCCTATCCTCCAGGCGGTCCGCAAATGGTGACACCCGGGCGTTTTTTCCGAACCATGCTAGAGTACCCTATGTGCCCATACACTTGCACCATTGAGGATTTAATCAGTGCCACCTATGGGTCCCAACAGTTTCTAAAAGAAGAAGAAGAAGACGTAGATGCGTCATGCGGAAGGTGAGGACGCTGTGACACCTCTCTAACCACTCCTCGAAGAGGGGACTTACCAACATGATAGCGTGTCCAATCGACATGACATTTGGTTTATGAATGTAAAATACATAGACATTATGTACTATTAAAATTCACAATTCAAAATAAAATAATGACTACTGATGTAACACGTTTGCATCGTACACCGCAGGGCGTGATAGATGATTCAATGGCCTGACTATGTTGCACACAATAAGCATTTATTACCTTCGCCATAAATTTATAATAAAATTTACCTGATGTCATCAACGGTGAGGACTATTTCATGCATGCCTGCATGTTCCGGAACAAATTCACCAGCTCCTCGCGCATCGAGTTTGAGCCTTGATTCTTGTTCCAGAGGGTTCACAATTGATACTTTAACTTCAGATATGGATAACTCGTTGGATATGCTCTCGATCTTTATGTACGTCTGAAAGTGAAGCGAGTGAGTGTTCAGTTCGCTGAATGTTTGGCCAGCTGTTTGACGAAAGTCAAAAAAATTGTTCAATGTCTTTAACTGTTTATGATATTGATAGTCGATTTTTTGACGAATCTGTGACGAATTGTTGGTTATGTTTTTGTATGTTTGTTAAATTTCGGATCTAGATATAGATTATTAAGTATTCCGGTTTCGGATATGGTATAAAATATTAATATTTCCGATTATCCGCTAGTTTCGGATAATCTCAGTTATGGTTATTTTACTATTATAAATTTGACTTTTGTCAAGATAATCATTTGTTCGCTCGGGCAAAATAAATGAAAACCAGTCGTAACTGTCATTTCGACTCCGCTTTTATGCGAAACTTTACGGTTTTGGATATTTTTTATTTCGGACATCCAATAATTTCGATTACGATTACGGAAACATCTCCATAACATCTCTACTCTGAACCTATCACATAGCAGAGTACAATTTAAATAAATACGCTGTTGATATAATCTGAGGCGATTCTAATCATCATGTGTATTTAAAATAAAAACCAGTACAAAAAAATCTAACTTAAGAAATCCTTTTCTTTCTTTTTAATTTTCCTTAAATATCATGATTAGAGTCTTCTTTAAGTACCAATATTTTCCTTAATCTTCACTTGTGCCGGATAAATCAGTTGAGGCACTTCCGTCTGTGATAGACAGTATCTTGCATCTCGGGGGAATTTCATAAGGGTGCCGCCTTCCCGTTTGATGTCGACTCATAAAAACCAGATAAATTAGCCGTCGACTCTACAAGCCTGGCTTTTTTAACTCAGTGATATTTTCATTGGAGAGGTCGATTGGAGTTTAAATTGAAGTAATGTCAAAAGTTAAAATTAAATCAGCTGCGATCAGATTTGAATGTTTCTTTTATGATGAATGCCTTTCTACTTGTGGTGTTTTCTTTTATGTAATAAATTTTTGTGTTGTAGATGAATGAGCACCATCGCTTTTTCAGAGTTGGGAAATCGTCAAATACGTTCTGGGTGGAGCGAGAGAGCGTATCAAACTTTTACTGACTAAATCAGTAAATCCCACATGTACTCCTTCAGTTGCCCTCTGGATTCCAGTGTCACGGTAAGGCTTCCATTACATGGTAGGCTTTGCTGACAGTTTTGCTACAGTCAATGTTTTGATTGACGAAAAACCGACCGTCTAATGCGGTGATTGACGTTTTTTAGCACTGACTGACGAAAACCATCATTCATGATTGATGGAATTGATTGACGCTTGCCTGACCGTGTAATAGACGCCTTACTTTTTCGAAAACTCCCGCAGCCTTAAAAGTATCATGATAATCACATCGTTACATAGAGTTAAAACATTTCGGGGAATTATTACTTAAAATTTAGTTCCAGACACAAAAAGAGAACGAATTTTCAACGCTTTATCTAAGCATGAATACTATATGATTAGTTTCAATTTCAACATTGATTAAAATTATCCATAGAGAATTTGAATTCACTAATTAAAACTATGGTTAGCGAGTTTTATGAATAAAACGGTTTGTAATAATTAATTATGAATCCATTCGAATGCGATGTTATTTTAGTAGATGCTTGCGATGTTATTTGTTATATTCTTTATTGTACCATATAAATTAAAAATAAAGGATAAACATTAAAAGTAAAGCCTATTAGACATAGTGCGCACGGGTGACTTTTGTCAGGGTGACAATAATTTTCCCACGGTCCTTGCTTTCCAGAGCTGAGGTGACTCCTTCGAACATCACCGCAGGTATTGGTGGTTCATATCTCATAGCGGTCTTTCCTTGATATGCGTTAGTAGCTTATTCAAATTTTACTCACGGTTTCACCAACTCTTCCAGACGTGGAGTCTAGAGCCACTCTGAGCATGTCATGGACCGGCGGCCGAGGAGGCACGTTCCGAAGCTGCGTGGCCCAGGCCATCACGCCCAGGTGTTCCACGTCACTCTGACTAAGGTCACGAGCTGATAATACTGGATGCACACCTGGACAACATAAATGATTTTTTTTTTAATTTATTTTATATTTATCAAACTTATACTATCTTTACAGGGAGACCTAATGCGACAAAATAACCAAAACCCCCCAAATAACTACAACTAACCAAAATAACTATATAAACATAATTTGTTACTAAACCTTGAAATGTTGTTAGGGTTATTTTAAATAGATATTGTGAAGAACATTTAGGTAGGTACTTAAGTATGTTTTTATAAATGTCTTTAATAATGGATCAAGGTTTTCTGAAATAATTGAATTAAATTTTTAACTTTTATTTATTAATTTTTTAGCTGAGGCAACACAGAGTTAAAACTAAAACTCGACTATAGATAAAACGATAGTATTCATAAATACAATAAAATACCTAAAAAGAAAGAAAGAAAAAGAGTTTATTTGCGTCCAACACCGCTTCGCTTTCTGTCCGTCTGTCTGTCACCAGGCTGTATCTCAAAAACCGCGACAGCTAGACAGTTGAAATGTTCACAAATTATGTTTTTATGTTGCCGCAAGGGGGGCTCCCATACAACCAAACGTGATTTTTTGCCGTTTTCTTTTTCGGACGGTAGAAGATGAAGAAACGCTCTGTGTGCGCGACCTCTGAATGCGCGAGTCCGACTCGCACTTGCTCAATTGTTTAATTATTAAAAAACCACACAAAGCAAAAGTATTGGATTTAATATTGAATAGTTTTTTTTTATATAGCGGCATTGCAGCTTTTAATTTTAGTATGGCAAAATTCTCGTATGGCTATTTTCAGTGTAATATTTCACTGATAAATTCTGTTTGTAATGCAACCGCAAATAAATATAATAAGTATAATGGATTGCTGTAATTTATTGGGTGTCGTGTTGTAAATCAGACAATCACTGTAATTAATAACTGCCACTAGGATATCAAATTTAGGAATAATTTAAATGACCTTTCAATAATATTTCAACGCGTGATATAAAACTGAATCTATACATAGTGTTATGGCAATTTACGTTGCTTTTATTACGCTTGCAATATTACTATAGCATAGCATAGCATAGCTTAGTTGGCTTCATAATGTTCCCTTTCAAGGAGAGGGAATGGACCACGTGGGTGGGTTGGTGAATGTCACATGTCTTCGAATTTGGATCTAGGACATACCGGTTTCCTCACGATGTTTTCCTTCACCATTAGATAGATAGATAGAGAGATAAATTCTTTATTGTACACCAAAAATAATAAATTACATAAGAAACTTAAAATTAATAGGGTTTCACAATGGGCGGTCTTATCGCTAAAAGCGATTTTTACACCAATAAGCAACCGTTACCGTTTTACCGTTTACACTAATAAGCAATATTGTTAAGTGTAAACTACTGGAATTTGATATCAATAGGCAACTGTAGGACCACTGGTGCTATTCAAAAACAGTTTGGCACTCCCCCTCACTGCACTCAGAGAAGAAGAGAAGTTATTTGATTATTCGTTCGAAAAAAAAAAGACGTAAATTTTGGAGCTTGAGTCACTAGACTGCGAATATGGGTGAATAGAATTTATATTCACCCATATTAGGATTTTTGGTAGACCAGGTATCCTCGTCAAAATAAGCTACGAAATTTACTTTACCACATTATTCTGTACACGACACTATAATATAAAACGTATTTCTTCTACGAAAACTAAATTGCAATTGTGTTAATTTAGACTGCTGGGTCATCATTTATCATGGAGTCGAACCGTGGAAATATATATTTTTTTATTTGACTATTTTGGCTCCACGTATTTTGTAGCAATAAATAGTTCAGGAATAGCTTAAACAAGTATCTAACTATAAATTCGTAACAAGAGTTATTAAATAAAATATTGTTATTATTTGTTTTAAACCATATTTAAAGATTCGATGATAATTAACACCCACCAACCCGCACTCAGCCTATGTGATGTACAACGGCCCATTCCCTCTCTTATAGAGAAGGCCTGAGTCCCAGCAGACGAAATATTAAAACGCTTATTACGCTATTATGCCATGCTTTTACCAATTTTCTTAGCAGCATCGATAGCCATTTGGTTGTTCTCCTCCCAGCGAGCGGGATCTCTTCGCAACCGGTTCGGTGGCGGCGCTGGACCGCCTATAGACCGGACCAGCTCGTTTGATACACGCCCGTCGTTCCAGTCCGTCTGAAAGCAGAATAATAAATAGCTCTCTCCTCCTTAAAGTATTTTCAGTAGATCATTAATTATGCAAAATCTCATGAGATATTTAACGGTATTCACATTTAGATATTGAAGAAAAGAACCAAGACATCAATTCAATTTAATACAGTCGCAGTTTGTAGTACCTATAAAATTCCTTATTTTTGATCCCGTTAAAAATCAAGATTTCAAAATCAAATTAGATATAATTATTCTCTGCCTGTGCAATTTAGTAATAATAGAAGTTGAAAGAAAAGTGGAATATGTGAACACTAACCTAAGTGTACACCATTGTGAATCATATCGTACAATCACTAGGAGATTGTCGTGAGACCAGGCCTCGCTAAACTTGACGAGCCATCGTAAAGTTTATTATAAAACGTGACTGAACAACAGAGGTATTTGTTAAATTATTTGCACTAAACGTTGCAACAACTTTAGATATGCGTTGCCCACCTTCACCTATTGCATTTACGTAAACTTTTGTTAACGTGAATGAAGAAAACATTGCCTTTGGCAACGGTATCTAAATGCATCAAACGCCTACTTAAATCGTTCTTTTAAAAAGTTAACCTTTCGTAATTACAATTATCAAGCCTATGTCCCTAGAGGGTATACAGTAATTAAACGCCTTTATCCGTTGTTTACACTGGCCAGTATTAAGTTCCCACGGGATTAAAACCGCAAATTCGAAACATACCGTAAAATTGGTGATTCCTCTTTCCAACCGCGAGTTAACCCAGTCAAGCGTGGCTTTGAACCCTGCGGATTCAGGCTTCATGAAATAGGAAAGGTAGGTCATGCCGGACAGCTCATCCAGCCAGGGAGAAGCTAAGTACTCCGGCTCCAAGACCATGGGCACTTCCAGTTCTCGGTGAGCTAGCCTCATCGCGCGACGACAGTTCTCCACGGCTTCGTGACGATCTGTAGAAAATGTTCTGAATAATTTGTGTAAATACGTTATTTTGGATATGTTATATAAAAGTCTGTATCCAATAAATCTAGCTAAAATGGATGCACAAACGGGCTACCTTGTGGCTAAAAGTGATCTACGAAACACCATTTTAGGATGGACTCAAATGCATATAAAGTTTTATGTAAGATTAGTTCGCTTTTGTAAATCTTTACTAAGTGATTCAAAAGTCTGTACTTGATAAGACTGAAAATGTCTGGGGCCAACAGTTTACAAGTATAAAAACGGCTGGCTATTAATTTTTATAAAATCAATTTGCACCCTTACAGAATTTCCAATTACTTTTAAAGACTGCTTGGAACGCTGTACGGTGTAATGAAATCTGTAATAATAAACATAATCAATACTGACTGAGTTCGCGCCAGTGCGGGAAAATGCCGGGTTTGCAGTAGTCGAGCAAGGCGGAGAGTAGCACCCCGCTGTTCCAGTCGGTCGTCAAGTTGTTGACGCGGCACTCCGGCATGGCCGCCTGCAGCCACGATAGCATCAACTTTCTGCAATCAAACACCAATAAACCTGCAATTTGTCAGTCACTTGCCGCCAGTACCGCAGGGCACGCGATTATCCAGTCTCGATCTCAGTTACCACTTTAGAACACAGCTCCAGTTAGTATTTTACGTCGAACCTCCATAAAAGCGAGAAGTATTGAGCAACTTAATTTTATATTAGGAATTTCTAATATTCGTCGCGCATAGCGGAGATGGCATGAATTCTTTCGTCACCGCTAGAGCTTTACGTCTTCCTTTGATTGCGTACGAATATTTGAACGGAAATGAATTATTGAAGACATCCTTTTCCACTCTTGGTAAGTTGACACATACTTGTACGTTTTACGTAATGAGAACACGTAGGTATGGTGAAAGATTAAGTAGAGACTTAGATGGAATAAATTATCTTAAGCTGTGAAAAACTAGACACTGCCGGTATTGCTAAACACCGGGTCTGTTAGGCAAGCTCAGTGAGCATATCTTAGGTGCGTTTATTTTAAATGCAGTCTCAAGACATGGCCGGTTGCGCCGGCGCAGGCGTGTCGCGCTAATTGCTATTGCACCAAATAAACGTTCTGTTGTTTAGATACAGTTAGTTTTTTCTCAAGGTTTATTGATTCAAACGGTCGAATTACATCAGCGTGGTCGCGTGATTGCTGCGTTCGTTTAATTTATCGCAACGGTTAGGTACCGCATCATGTTGATTATTATGCATTGTTATTTTTTGTTTGATGTCTAGTGAAGATTTCGCTTTGTTAACTAAGTTTTTATTATGTTCTAGGTTGGTTTCCGGATAATTATATATAATTAATTTTAAGTTGGTACTAGGAACGTAATATTAATTATGTTTCTATTTTTGTAGAGTCATGTGTAACTAAATTTTATTTCTTTCCCATAGACAACTATATTAACGTGATGCGATAAAATACGTCATTCTAACAGTTCAGACTGTTACGTTATTACATATGTTTAATTTTTTTAACCATTAAATAATATAAAACCTTACCTTGGAGGGAATTTACTGCGCCCGATCTGGTAACGAACAATGAGTGACCAGATCAAACCCAATATGAGTTTTAAATTTCCATTCACGATGTCGACGTTACCTTAAATAAAATAACATTTTAAAGATTTCATAAATATTAATATTGCAACATGGAAATATTATAAAATCGAAGGTTTTTTTTTAAAAAAAAAGTTCAATATTGTCGAATCCAGATCGGTCAGAACGTACCACAGTGCCTCAAGACAAAAGTCTACTGTGGCGACTTTGGAAGATGCGTATCGTTGGAAATAGGCCTCACCCAAGCGTCGCCATAGTGGACATCTTTCGGCTGAATTAATGATGAATCATTTGGAGTTTCTTGCCGGTTCTTTTCCACAGGACGGCCAATGAGACGGTGCTCTAGACTCTGACGTTTTATAAGTGCCCAAATGGCCCGTGTATGCTTATGTGAAATAAAAATATTTTGATTTGATTAACTAATATTATCAGTTAAACTTGATTCACGAGTTGTTGGAGGTCATTTGATAATTTGGAAGTTAAAGATTCCCTGACCGAAATCAAGTACTGCTCGTAATTAAATAAGGGTAAAGGATTACAAGGTTAAGTGGGGTTAGGAAGGATATTTGGGAATACCGAGAGGCCAAAATGATTGATGATACTCAAATGGTGAAGTCGAAAGATGAAGGATCCTGTCTGTGGGTCAATGACCGAAGTTAAAAGTGTCAAGGAAACTTTTAGGATTGCAAAAAAGACCAACTGTGTAAATAAATTCTAAATAAAAATTAATGGTTAAATGTGTTGCAAACGGTAAACTCGAGAATCATTTAACCAATTTAGATCAAGTTTTTAAGTTGTTTGACGTAGTCTCAGGAAGGTAGATATGGAGAAAAAATTATACGGGAATAAACATTTTTCTGCATCATATCATTAAAGTGTTCTTAGCTGTAACTAGAAGGATTAGCTGTCAATCTTTTCTGTAAACTACTGTAATTCATATGTTTTTTTTTTCTACTAAATTTTTTATTAATGACAAATAGAGCCGATGTCCAAAGTAAATTGGAAAAGCAGGTGTTGTATGTTATAAACACAGATAATGAAAAGGCACAGTCTCTCTTTATCTGTAGTTTGTGTCAGTGTTTGTTATCGACCTCTTCCGAAACGTCTTGACCGACTTTAATGATTTTTTTAATGTATATTTATGTAGGCAATTTTTTACCCTCCTACTCCCAGTGAATGTATATTCTTTGATAATTTATAAGGCAGAACAACGTATACCGGGTCAGCTAGTACCGATGCATGTTATAAAAACATAAATGTGCCTAGGTAGGTACCTAATAGTGAGATACTAATTTTTCAAAACGAATATAATTTTTGAAAGAAGAACAAGTTCTTACCAATATTGACAAGCTTGACCCCATCATCTTCAATGGCCTGCAGCGCCGTTGTGACATTCTCCAGCTTGTGGTGCTGATTTGTTGGGTTGTGACTCCAGCCCTTCAACCTCCGACCCTGAAGGGCTTCCACTAGCGCACACAGTACTGTTCCATCTCGGAGATCTTCTACTAGATCTGCTACCTGTGAAGGATGATTAAAATATAATTTTATGGGGCCGAATTAGAAACGTACACTGGGTAGAATAACCAACAATGTCGAATGACAACAAAACAAAAAAAGTTTAGATTCATAGTTTCTAATACTTACAGCTGAGATCAAGGTCAATGACTGTAGGTACTCGTATTGAAGTTATCTTTTTTTTTAGATGTATCGTCTCTAGATACCTACTTATTTTTTACTGAGGTGGAAAATCAACAAATGACTTCTCTTGCTCTAGGATAGAATGAGAGAGCATGTTAGACTTTTACTGTGTAAAACCTATCAGTGTCCCTTAGTTGCCCTAAGCGTTCGAAGATCATAATAAATCCGTTGCAAATTCCCGCGGCAATAGCCATGTCTTTATAAAATTAACGGAGTCTTGATATCTAATTATTTAACCCTGTATATTTAAGAAGCGTTCAGATGTCATGGTCAATAACAAAGTTTATGCAATGACAATGTTTCAGCAATTTACAAAAATCAAACAAATCAGCGTCGGTATCACACAGTTACGCAGTTCATTAGAAAACACTAACCATTAATCAGCGTAACAAGTTGTGAGATATTGTTAACTCAATTAATACGGTGTTTACCTTTATGTTCATTGGCTTCAGAGTCTCATTGACCCAATTCCTGAAGGTGTTGGCTTGTATCTCCACCCAGAGGTCTTCGTGGCCTTTGATGGCCATGCCCTTGGCGGCCGTCCCTTCAGGGCTGCGGGCCGCAAGGCCAGCCTGTGTGATGCGGCCAGCCGAGCCCTCGGCTGAATGCGCCCGCACCCCTTGGTGCGTCACTCGCACCCCCTCCATGATCACGACTTATCACTTAACTATATTTCATCTATTTAATATCACTTCAGTTTCTTTGGCACTGCACATCGTTGTCATCTGAAAAGATGGTTATATCATAAGTAAAGAATTTATATATGTAAATATGTGACTGTTAGCAATGGTAATTTCTATACAGGGACTCGCTGTATCTAGAATATTGATTAGGAATAATAGAGACCTAATCGTGATATCTACAGAACAAGGCAGTAAGTCAATCAACGATTTATATTCGCATTTTTATCAAGTGAATTCAATCTCTCGTCTGAGATTGATAAAGTAGTGCTAAGTTAGTTAGTAGTAGTTTAGTAGTGTGTAAGTGCTGTGTGTGCTGCTATTTGTATTTTACTTTTATAGTTTCAAAATTATAACTAGCTTTTGCCCGCGGCTTTGCTCGCGTTAAATTCGGGGTAACACGGTTACCCTGGGAAGTGGGGGGTTAGAAAGAGACAAAAAGTAGCCTATGTCACTCTCCATCTCTTCAACTATCCCCACTTAAAAAAATCACAACAATTCGTCACTCCTTTTTTTGCCGTGAAAGACGGACAAACAGACACGCACACTTTCTCATTTATAATATTAGTATGGAATTACAAATAGCAAGATTTAGTTTTTAATTTTATTCTAGTCTCGATTATAATTTGCTTGACTGGGTAAAACTAAAAAAACCTCTCGTAATCTGTCATTTAGATTCTGCTTTTATCTGAAACTGTTATATCTTTTTATTTCGGATATCCGATAGTTTCGGTTTTGCGGAGCTGCATTACATCCCTGGGTATAAGTGCGAGTAGTCGCGACCTCTGTCTATGGCGCATTACTCCGTGTTCTCTCCACTCCGGACGGATCTAGAGTTTTAAGTAGATTGATGACGCATTGTCACTTCCGTCTTTGATTGATCACTGTTGCCGGCAGCCCCTGACGACACTATACTGTTAAAAGTTACTCTATGAACTTATACACTGTACTGGCTGTGCGTCCGACTTCACTAGATTTTAAAGGCTAACTTTTTTCTGAGTAAATGTCTAAGTTTCTTTTTAGTAATTAAAGAGCGGCCAGCCCGAGATACATTTTCATACAATCGCTCTTATGTGGTTATGACGTTATTACAATTATTTCTCTAGTTATTTTAATATTAAACACAGTTCTCTCGTGGATATTAGGTATCTCGGTTTTAATTAAAATAAAATCAAATAAAAAAATCTGCTTTTTGTGTGAACTTTGGTCCTTCATAATGAACTCAAATTAAAAAGTAAAAAATATATAGGTAGATACTTATACAAAACCTTGCGCATTCAAGAGAGATAAGAGACTTTTTTTACCAAAATCTTTTAAAGTTTAACAAAAAAAAAAACGTATTTCGTGGAACAACTTTTTAGAAATTTTCTAGTGAATGACATATTTTCTGATTGGCAACAGAGCGTTCAGGTGGTATTATCTTTTTTCGCGTTGCCTCTTTATCAAACATTGTGTTGGATGAACCAACCAACAAGCTTCTAAACCACGCTCACATTTTTTACGAGTAGACAGACGATCAAATATTCTAACTATAAAGTAGTATGTTAGTTAACATCAGGTGCCTTCAAGGACAGAGTGAATAGGGTCTTAAACTAGTTTAAAAATAAGAAGCCCGTTTTGACATTTGAGAAATGCCCTAGAATATAACTTGGAACAGGTCCGGTGTAGTAGTAGCTATTTCAGCTATTTTAGCAGTAGCTACAATACATCGAACAAGTCGCTAAGTAGCCAAAATACAAATGTCAAAAGGGACCTTTTATTTTTTGCGCTACACCATCGACGATTGCATCACTGCTTACCATCAGGTGGGATAGAAATCAAGCACTGGCTTCTGTCATTTGAATAATATGTCCCATGGGATCACACGCCCGGGATAAAAAGTATCATAGAGGTTTTCGTTGTATGGCAATAAAAATGTAATTTGGAAAAAAAAAAAAACAATGGTTCCAGGATATGGCCTATCCGTGTACCAATTTGTGAAGAAGTAACAAAGTTATCATTTTATTTTTTTATTTATTTATTATATTCTTTATTGTTCACCACAGAAACAAACAGACAGGACAATCATTTAAAGAAATAAGTGTACAATGCGTGGTCTGCGCACATGGCGATCTCTTCCAGACAACCTTTGGATGGACTAAAAGAAGGGAGATAAATTTAGGATTGGGGGTTCATGTGTTTCATGCACTGAAATACACACTCGCAAACTTTGGCCTATATATATAATATTAGTATGATAATGCCCACCGAGATTCGTAATAAATTAAATTATTTTGATATAAACATTTATCAAAACAAAGTCAGAATAAAATGATTATTCTAGCCGCACGGAACGTGTTCGGACACATTGAAATATTGTTAATGTGGTGTAAATTGTATGTCGTTCGAATAATATATGTTATGTGCGATTATGTCGTATGTTATGCAAGGTTTTTCTAGGCTACTACCTACACGTATATGTTGTTGACAACGTAGTATATAATTAGTAAAGTTTTTAACCGACTTCTAAAAAAGGAGAAGGTTCTCAATTCGGATGTTTGTATCTTTTTTTATGTTTGTTCGCGCATAACTTCGTCGCTTGCTCACCGATTTGATTTTTTTTTTGTTGGAAAGGGTTATACTTCCCGAATGGTCCCATAGTCACCAAGTTGGGATCTGATGATGGAATTCCGCGAAATCGAGGGAACTCCTCAAATTCAATTAAATTTTTTAGGGAAGTCGGGTATTTTTTTATAAGGTTTTTGATGTTCAACCTGACTTTTAAATAATACCATATAATACCATTGGAAAATTGCAAAAGACTGGATACTCGCATTAGGTAATCACAGTAATAAGGTTAATTATTGATGGATACGATTATTCGTTTAAAACTGCGTGTATACAGTTTGATTTTTTATTTAGAAAAAAACTGGATGACAATAAATTATAGTAAACGAAATTTAGCTACCTAGTGACAGTTGGTTTGGTACACATTCTAAATTTAGGAGTAAATGCAATAAGGCAACGGCGCCTTCGCCGCCACTGCCGGGATTCCGATCCCGATTTCCGGCCACCGTAGACGTGGGCTCGCGGACGGCGAGTCATGGGTAGCTCGCTGTCTGACCGTCCGGTAACTGTCCGGACCGAGCCCAAGACGTCGACGGCGCGCACTGTTCCCGCGCGCCTCAAGGAATTGTCAGCAACAGGAGGGGCCCAGCCGGGTCGAAGCCTACTGGGGCCAGGGTTATCCGAAAGGCAGCCCCGGTATGAAGAGGCTAGAAGGAACGGGGTGGGTTTTTAGTCAGTAAGAGTCTGACACTATGTCCCGCTCCATTCAAGAGCGAGGGTTGTCATTGGATGATTATTGCCCACCGTAAAAAAAAAAGAGTAAATGCAATAACTCAATCTTTGGTAAACACAATATTATTAATATACCTGGTTCACATTTAACGGGCAATTAGGTAGATACTTTTCCTTTCTTGATTTATTTTTATTTAAACAGGAAACTGCTAAACTTAACGAGTTATATTTTATCATTTTTATTATGCCAATTATATTTTCAAGTAAGATCAATAAATTCCTTCGTATTATGCAGCAATTATTGCTCAATTATTTGGAAAATAATATGATATAATGGATCAACCGAAAGGTCGACAGCTTTACCTGTTTCGTTTGAGTATGGTAATAGCGATCATTGACCCTTAGTTATATTTATTGACAATTCTTATTTCGATAGCGAAAATTATCTAAAGGTCTTCTATCGTGATTAGGTACTCGTGATTCTCAACATTTTTTTCTCATGAAAAACGACACAATATATTATACTGATACCTATTGTAAAGGTGAGAGTTTGTGAGTGTGTATGTTTATTACATCTTCACGCTCAAACAGCAGAACGGATTTCGATGAAACTAGGTACCACACGTAGGTACGGTAGGTCGGGCAGACCATGTCTTGGCATATAGGAAACTTTTTAATCGCGGGAAAACGTTCTCTTGGTGAAATTTTCTATTATCACTGCAGCTAATATTTTTCTCGGGATGCTTTTATACAAGTGCAGAAAGGGGGAGAGCACGCGCACTATTTTGCACTAGTACGGAAAACTGTACATTGCGAGCCTAAAAGCGGTGGAATAAGAGCGGGTTTTCGAGTAAGTCCATTAAAAAGTATTAGTGAAAGGGCATTGACCGCTATTGTAATATTAAAATGCAACAACTATGGCAGTTGTATTTGCTCGATTTTTGTTTCGTATCTGAACTGCTGACCGACAATTGTTTTAAGATAAAGGTTGGGCAAGGTGAAATTCACAATAACCTTTTATTTTGTTTTAGAAGTTTGTTCGACCTCAAAATAATCAATGAGAGTTTTGCAAGACCGTAGAAGGTTAAAACAAATAATTCAACCGTTGTATGATTGAAAATTCCCCGGGTAATGATATCTTCTTCAATTCTAGTCGAAGGTTGCTATTTATTATTATTGATAGGCTTCCGCTTGGCCACTATATATCTCACCAGTTGGTAGGTTTAATTCTTTTTGGTAATCGATGAAGTGGTCGACTGTGGAACACTCTTGCTTCTCATTTCAACCGATAGACTTCCACTGTTAGACATAGGCCTCCCCCAATTCTTTGTGCTATGTCGGCAACTTTAGTTCTCCTGCGGATGTCTTTATTTTTTATTCGATCACGCATGGAAACCCCGAGCATAGCCGTATATTTTCACTGTTAATTAATTTTTTAAAGAATAACTATTAACGTTAGCTATTAACCTTACTTCAGCTGAGTCTCATAAAAGTGTATAAATAGATTTGATTTGTATGGATTATGATGGCACATCCAACTTTGGATACAAATATGCCGTTCGTTGTCATATTTCCATTACGAATGCGCAGTAAATAAGTATGACCGATTACGTTACGTCTTACCTATTTGACTACTAAGTCACAACGCTCAGATAACCGTCATAAATATTTATGGCAGTGGTAACCGAACGATAGTTATTGACATAAGTTCTGCCAAGCTCGAGGCGTTGGGAACTGTATTTGGGGCTATCCATAAACTTATGTCACAGGAATTTCATGATTTTTTTAAACATCAAGTACTAACGAAGATAATTTGATATCGATTTACCAAAAGAGTTGAAATAGGGCTTTAGATTTTTTTTTTTACTTATGGTAGGCTCGCACTTGACTACCTACTATCTAATGTGGTAGAAAACGGCGATGTGGTCTAAAAGAAACCTATTCACTCTTGACTTGAAGATACCCAGGTTGCAGCTATTAGGCAAAGACAAGCAAACATTTTTTACAAAAAACGTTTTGTCTTTGATTTTAAATTAAATTAGCTGTCCACAAATACTCTAAAAATCGCTCTATAGTTTTATACCTATAGTTTTCGGCACATTTATTCGATAAGAGAATTTAGGGTCACAATGTAATGTATTATGCACTAGTGCGGAAAAGTATAGCAGAACTGTTACAATTTAAAAAATATTATTGCATCAAGTTGGTTATCGTCATAATAATTTGTTACTATAAACTTTTACGTATTATATTCGAGTAAGTTTGTTGAAAAACGTATTTTAATACACATTAGCAATTGTCTTTACAGTTTCCCGACCCCAAAGTACGCCCCAATTAAGTCTGATTGCGACCGGAATGTAATGTTGAGCCACCACACATTTTCGCACAAGTGTGGAACAAAAAAACATACGCAATACGTTTGAAAAACACTGCACTGCGAGCTTAAAAGCGGTGACGACTCCAGTTTTCTAGGAAGTGTGGTTTAATTAACATTTTCTCTGTAAAGATAATTGGCTAGGTATCTGCAACCCTTAGGTATGTCAGTGTGTCCTATCTCAGGACCTCTGCCGGGCTGCAGCAATTATTCGCAGTAGAAAAACATCGCCAAGCTTTGGCATGCGCTAATTAGTCTCAGCGTCCGTATTCAGAGAACATGATCAAAGCAAACTGTCACTCTATTTTATTTATTTGACAGCGTGAATATATGTGACACTACTTTAAGGGGATGCAACTCGACAAACATTTTCACTGTTTTTCATACAACCGCTCTTTCTCGATTATCAAGTTATTACACATTTTTCATTAGATACTTTGGAAACACAGTATCTTGTAGATATAATCTAGATTTCTATTGAAATCAATTTCTGTGTAACACTAATCCAGTATAAACCTTCGAAAATCTGCTATTTTGCATGAACACTTCATAATTTTCGCAAAAAATAAAACGACGACAATTTTTATAAAAACTTTTAATGGTTTAAAAAAAACAGGTATTTCTTGGAACAAGTTTTGTAAAATATTCGAGTAAATTCGTATTTCTGTGATTCCGTGTTACTGTATGCTAACAGACTTTTCAGGCGTTATCTCTCTTTATTTGCGTTGCCTTTTCGTCAAACATTGCGTTAGATGAAGCAACAAGCTTTTAAACCATGCGTTAGATGAAGCAACAAGCATTTCCACTCGATATTGACGATAACCGAGTGGAAAAGCAGCCTCTTAAGGCCGAACGCTGCGTAAAGCCGCGTTCAGACATCGCGAGGCGAGCGTTGCGAATGGTTCTTCACACATGCCGCAACCTGAGGCATACGACGGTACGTTTATGCGTGCGTCCCAAACGACACATGCTCAAGCTGAGCACGCAAACCATCACGCACGGTGTTCGTAAGTAGAAAATGCAAACAACACCTGTCCACACGGAGCGCACGGCTCGTACTGAGGCGGCGTCCGCAACGATCGTATGACTCGAATGCTCACTGTGAGTACACACGTCCACACAGCCCGAGGAATGCGAGACGAACCATTCGCGACATACGCCTCGCGATGTCTGTACGCGGCTTTACACAGGCGTTCGCGCAGTGTCATACAAAAGTGCTCCCCGTGCCTCTTTTGCTACGCAATAACAATCGACGCGACTACAAGTACACCGTTAAAGTAGAACTAGCAACTCTATGCAGGTAATAAAAAAAAGAATAGAACAAACTTTATTGTACACCAAAAAGTAACATGATTTATGTCATGTTACATTTTGGTGTACATAAACTTAAATCTATGGGTACAGCTGTGGCGGTCTTATCGCTGACAGCTATATCTACCAGACCACTTTAGGATGGAGTGAAACGAATAAAACAATTCAGGGGTAGTCTGCAGTGTACTGCTAACAGATTAATCAATGACTAGATAACTTTGGAATAACATATATATATATTTCTATGTAACCGGCCGCGGCGGCGTCCGGTATTCCCAACTGGTACCGCCGCGCATGATACACGCATGACGTCACGCGACGGGAGCACACATGGGAGCGCGCATGGACGCCCACGTGTGGAAATTGGTGCCTGCTGCAGGCACCAATTTCACATGAGACTGTGTGACACTGATGTTTGCCGGTACTGTAATCAGGAGAGGGAGAAGCCTAAGCACCTTTTCTGTGATTGCGGGCCCCTTATCCACAAACGCAGTATCCATCTGGGCCGACACATTATTCGCCTGGAGGAGATTAAAACTCTTAAATCTAGGAGTATTCTAGACTTCCTGGAAGCCTCCCGGCTAAACGAGTTACTCTAACAAGGTGGCGAGTCACAATAGATCTTTTAGTTCGCAGTGACTAAATCCCCTACACTACGGGAGATGATGATCCCGTTATATTCAAAAAATAATAAATAATAATACTGGAATTAGGTTGTTTGTTGTTGATAATATAAGTAGTAAACCAGATACGTTTCAGGGAAACCATCTCAAGAGGATTCCATGAAAACAATAATTAAAATAATAAGTTGCGAGGAAATCTCTGCCTGAATAAATTCCAATTCTATCGTTAATGATAATTGTACCTTCTTACAAAAACAGATTTTTGTATAGGTATTTGATTCGGCTCTTTTGTTGAATTGAAGTCAAATTAAATAAAAAAATGTGATTAAACAGAGCAGTCAACTCAGTGGCAACGGTCTCGACTTACGTGTCGCAGGTTCATCGGCGGCGGAGACCTCTCGCGCCGGGCCTTGGTTCAGGCCATGGTCCGGAGCGAGGAGGAGTGGCAGGCGGTCGCCTACTTCTGCGAAGCAGTAATGCTAGCAAAGGAGTAGGAGGCCAACCGCATCAGCCAACGGCGCTCTCGCCGCCGCCGCCGGGATTCCGATCCCGATTTCCGGCCACCGTAGACGCGGGCTCGCGGACGGCGAGCCATGGATAGCTCGCTCTCCGACTGTCCGGTAACTGTCCGGACTGAGCCCAAGACGTCAACGGCGCGCACTGTTCCCGCGCGCCTCAAGGAGTTGTCAGCAACAGGAAGGGCCCAGCCGGGTCGAAGCCTACTGGGGCCAGGGTAATCCGAAAGGGGGTTCAAGCCCCGGTATGAAGAGGCTAGAAGGAACGAGGTGGTTTTTAGTCGGCTATCTCCCGCTCCGACCAAGAGCGGGGGTTGTCATTGGATGATTTTTGCCCACTTTAAAAAAAGCAGGTTCAAACTTAGTCAGGCGCATTACCTAGTGTCATTTATTTCATCACCACTGCTCTCAAAACGGTGACGGAAAACTTTGTGAGGACACCGGCATGTCCTAGAACCACAAATTCCGATACCTATGTGACATCCATCAATCTGCACTGGGTCCGCGTGGTGGATTATAGCCCATTCTCTCCTCCCAGAAAGGCGGCTGAGCTTCAGCAGTGAGAACGTTATAAAGCTGAATATGTTATCTATATAAATAATAGGAGAAACTGACTGACAATATCAACGCACAGTCGAAACTACTGGAACTAGGAGCGTGAAATTTAGCACAAGGGTTCCTTTTATGACTCGCCTACGTCATTATGAGAGGATTTTCTAAAATTCACCCTCTATGTGGATGAATCGGGGGTCCAAAGTTTGTATGGAAAAACGTACTTTAAAGAAAGCGAAGCCGCTGGCAGAAGCTAGTTATGTGATAAAGTAAATCTTCTACCACAATATTATAGCCTTTCATCTGTTACCATGACAATGGTCTTTGTAACACGTTTGCTGACCAAACTCTTTCATTGTTCGGCATCAAATCGCTTCCTAATATTGTTCGAGGTTATTTGTTACACATTATTCTTTGAAAAGGAGCAGTTAAACCACCGAATATGGATCTAAGGGCCTTTGCATACCATGTTTTCTAAACGCGCCGTTGACGTGCGTTTGTAGCGAAACAGACGCGATACGCACGCGAATAAGATGCAGCCTGTAGACGCCGTCGTGGCTCGTTTCTTAAAATGCGCTTCAACGGCGCGTTTAAAAAACCTGGTTTGCACAGGCCTTATAATACATATCTCTTATAACTGCGTTTGTGGTCGCACTCCTCCTTAACGGTTTGACCGAAATGTATAGGTTTTTTTTTATTAGGGTGCTATGAGTATAGGTCGTATTTTTCACACTCTTACCCCCAATTTTTAGGGTTTACGTACCCAAAAGAATTGTAAAACGGGACCCTATTACTAAGACTCCGTTGTCGGTCCGTTTGTTAGTACGTCTGTCCCTCTGTCACCAGGCTGCATTTCATGAAACGTGATAGACAGTTGAAATTTTCATTGGTCGCTATAACATTAAACACTAAGAGAACACATTCATCGTAGCATAGAATCAATTAAGTGTAGCTAGATATTGGTTCTGATATACTCTGAGAAGAGATTCAAAGCTAAAGAACCAATCAACGGGAAAGGCGGAGGGGGATCCCTTTTTGCTCCAGATTAGTTGCTATCGATATTATTTGATACGTTTGTAGTAAAATCACAAACATTGTTTTGGTATTAATTTTATATAACTTTACCTAACTGTATCTATATTAACTAGTAACAGGTGTAAACATAGTGGATTGTGCATTTACTAATAACATACTGTGTATTTAGAATTTATATAATATGCAATCGTTTGTTTCCCAAATAAAAACACTTTTTAGAAAAAGTAGCTTTATTTAAATTGGTGCCTTTGTTGAACCTTAAGGCGTCGTCAATATTTCATATCGTGCGTGAGAGCGACGCAAGCCCAGCACACGCGCGATTCTCGTGCGGTGCTCGCGTCGCTGTCGCCCACACGCTCGAGGAACGTATACGCCCAACGTAGTGGAAGCCTTACTGCGTATAATTGCAATTATAATTTTACTGATCAAAATTGAAATTAATATGTAAGTACCATCAAAATCAATTCCCACTTTTTGGAGCAAGCAGTTTCCTGAATCTGCCTTGAAATGCCTCAAATACGAGTTATCCAATTTAACGTGACAAATTAGCGTTGAATTCTGCTGTTTTACCAGTTTAGCATCGGCATTATCTATGCTGGCTGCGTCAAACAGCGTTTCATTTGTTTGTCTATTAATTAGCCGGTTCCATAGTCAGAGTCATTATACGAGATAAGTTGAGCTTTCATCTCTGTACGATATTCATTAAATACTTACTACATTTTTCAAGATAACTTTAAGACTCACAAAAAAAGCCGCTTCAAGCTTTTATTGTGTAGTGCGGCGGTGCCGAAACAAAAAAAGGTTGAAGCTGCTCGTTGCGTTTTTTTGTGGCGGCATTTTTTATAATTATGTCACCACCATAGCCATTCGCGTACTTTATTTATTAATCCTTTTTCGTCAGAGTCCATTATGATACTGCACGCATGACCACAAGCTGACGCGCGCTTCAGCTTTTTTTGTGGCCGCTTCTAGCTTTTTTTGTGGTGGCGTTTTTTTGCTTTTTGAGGTCCGTGTGTGAAGACACTAAGTCCCGTATTACAGAACATCGCTTAATTCATGAATCCCCAAGCGACCACCGGTGGCCGCGCATCTATTGTCTTGCTATTGTGTCTCTAATTGACGGTATCTGAAGAGTTAATACTCAAGCATTACTTAAAACTAGATTTAAGCCATTTGATTGGTCGAAACTAGTTTTCAGTAACGCTTGAGTTTTGAGTGACGTTCTGTAACACGGGACTTAGACTCGGAAAGATATAACTAGATCACTTTTTTCGAAGTTAAATTGATAGGAACACTGCTTACTTCTTCTTTTGATTAATGTGCGGAAAATAACACGGTGAAGAAAAGTATTCATTTTCCCATTATGCAAATAGGAAATATGTGAGTAACCTTCTTGTTGTCCATTAACATGAACAATGTAAGGAAAGATATTACATCTGTAACTTAAGTGTGATTGACATTCATGTTTATGGCAATACTCACGCATTAGGTACCATCAAAGACACTTCCACCTAACCACCACAAAGTTCATTTTTGCTTGCACTCGGAACGAAAACTTCAAAGGGTTTGGTTTAGCGCCGCGCCGCCGCCGTCGGATTGAAGTAATTTTTTTTTTCAATACGCTCACTCGAAAATCCGCTTTTACCGCACCGATTACCGCACGCAATAGGCTATTTCATTACTCATACTCTGAAAGTGGGTCTGAACTTGCCTGCGGAGCGGGCTGAAAAGTATCACACTTTTCATCCCTAGGGAGTTTTACTTTCAACTAACAGCTGGCAAATTATTTAAAAAAAAAACTAGGTCTATCTTCTTGTATTCGTAGTGAAAAGCACAATGCTTACCTCGGGGTTAAAGTTACTTATTTAGTCCCTCGAATTAGCGACCTCGCTACGCTCGGCCGCCAACTCCTTCTCGGGACGAAATAAGTAACTTTCACCCCTAGTGTAACAATGTACTATTTCCCTTACTTGTGCAAAAAAGGTCGCATGCTCTCCCCCGCCATAATGTTATTACATGTTCAGGTCGTCAAATGGATCGCGTTAAGGGGTAGTGGTAGGGCTTCAGGCTAGTTTTGCTTTTGACAACTCGTTACGAATTTCAAAGGTTCTTATAAGACAGACAGAAGCAATAGCGTGACTAGTTTTTGTACAGATTGATTCCCCAAGTAATCTTGAGTACATTTCAAGATATAATGCTGAACACTATGTGATGAGACACAAAATCATCGTCATTTCAGTCGATACACGTCCACTGTTGGACATAGGCCTCCCCCAAAAGCCGCCACAACGAACGTTCCTGTGCCTCTCGCATCCATCGGTTTCCCGCAGCCTTCACCAGGTCATCAGTCCACCTTGTTGGAGGCCTTCCAATACTGCGTCTTCCGGTACGCAGAGACACAAAATACAGCAACATAAAAACACACAACAGCTTTGAGTTTATTCATCAAACTTTGTTATCACTTTCATGATGAAATTTTTGTTTAATTTTCGTAGAAATAAAATATTTTCGTAATAAATTGAAAGCGTTCGTGTATCCAATTTTGTTCACGTGAAACGTACAAATTTGCACTCGCAAAAACACATTGCACTGAACACGATATGACGACTCACGTTCAGGTATATAATACATGTATTTTTGTTATTTATCCTGTATTCCTGCAGTCATGCTACAATATACCTGTTTGCTGATTTATGAAGCCTTACCAAACATTGTACTAGTCCAATTTAGGTAATTTTAAACCGACTTCAAAAAGGAGGAGGTTCTATGTTCGGCTGAATGTATTTTATTTTTTTTATTTCGAAAGTATTTTTTTTATTGAAAAGTTATGGTTTCAAGTTGGTTCCAAAGAAATATTGTTAAAGATATGGAACAGAACTCCTCATAGGATCACAACAGAACTGTCATAACAAGTAAGATTGCTTTGTTTATAAGTGAAGTCGATGACTGACTGAATAAAATAATGACTGATCTGATGATGAAGTCGAAAGTTAAATGAATGTAATCTGTGTTTGGGATTATTAGAATTGTTATGAGATCACTCTGGCCTAATACCTTATAAGCTATTTAAGTTTGGCAGAGGGGTACTTTTTGGTAGTAGTAGTTATGGTAACTAAAACGTGTAAAAATACTTGTTATTAAAAAAAAAAAACACTGAAAAGTACAATATAACTTTAAATTCGGAAGTCGGTGTTAAATAATAAAGAGACAAAACTATTATAGAAACATCGACTTCCGAAACTAAAGTTATGTTAAATTTTTCAGTATTTATTTGAAGTCAGTTGTTTTTTTTTTTGTAAAATATTTTTTGTAGTATAATTGTCAGGGTTACAGTTTATATAGTAGAAATAGAATCCTTTATCCATGAAACGGTTTTTCGAACCTTTTGTTAAAAGATTTATTGACTGTAACTGATAGGGCATGAAAATAAAAGCTTTGACGAATGGTTCCATAATTGTGATGAGCCAAAACGACAACGAGCACTTAGTAAGACATGTATCTAAGTATGCTACTTAAAACAAAACATCTAAATGCAAGCTTTAACCAAAAAATCTCCAATCAAGCCATCATAAATCTCGCATTAAATATTGATCCAATACAATACATAGTAAACGTACATAATAATCAGGAATGAAGCTCGATAAAAGAGAACAATGAGCGTATTGGAGGCTGTGCGAGGCGTGGGCTGCGCGTTTAAACCGGACCGACGTTATTTTTATGTAAGATATTCTATTATAACATATCGTGGGCAGTGTTTGCTACCGTCTCTACAAGCACAGCTGATCTATCGTCACCTCTATTTTAGACCATCGTAACGCTTACGTCACTAGGTATACAACCTTATTAACTCAAAACTATAAAATGAGGGTCGCCGCACACAGACCACGTACCATAAACACAAAACGGCGCTACTGAAATATTTATTTCCTATAGTTTACACTAAGTATAGTTTCCATTAGTTTAGTTTACATGACGAGCGACAGGACAGAATGGAAGAAAAAAACGTGTTGCGCCGACCCCAAATAAAACGGGACAAGGGCAGGAAGATGATGATGAGTTTACATTAAAAAAAATACGTATTTGCTGCACATGGTTGACGCTAGTGACTGCCACACTCTACAAATCACAACTGCGCGCTTCTTGCGGCCTGCAGCGGCTACTAAACGCCGATACAAAAGCCCGTCACACGCTACTGGCGCATTTAATCCTTCATTAGAGCCCAAAATGACACTGCGCGCATTGGTAAAAAAAAAAGTAGCGGCCATTGGCCACAAGTGATTGTCACGCGCTTCAGCTACCTCGTGGCCGTATCTAGCTTCTCGTGGCGGTGTTTGTGGCTGTGGCATGAGGCCCATGTGCGGAGCCTTAAGATCATAAACGCATCAGAGAATTTATACTAAATCTTTGATTACGATTCTGCGGATGAGGTAAACTGGTTCTTGAAGGGGAATTACTGACTCATCTTATCGAAGGAACTTTATAATAGACCGTACTTTAGTTAGTAATTGCATGTTGCTCATAAGTATATTCAGTTTCTTCTCACGTTTCGGCATGAGCTATTCTAGTGCGGCTCTTAATTATAGTTCTCATATTTGGACTAAAGTAGGGTAAGGGTAGGGTACCTAGAATTGTTAGTGGTAGAGCTTTATAATGTTTAGTTGGGTATCAGGCCTCCTCTCTAGAAGAGGGAATAGCCTGTAATCTAGCCCAGTGCGGATTAATGTGTGTTATATATCTTCGAATGTTTGTGTTTAGGACAAGCCGGTTTTCTCACGATTCATTCATCGAAGTAAGAGCAGTGGTGATGAAATAAATTACACAAAGTAATGCACTTGGTGGGTTTGATGCTGCGACGTATGATCAAGTAAGTTGGAACCGTTATTACGGGGCTACCACTGGTCTTTTCTAAGGCTGATTGTGACTCGTAGAGTCTCTAGAATTCCTATTAGAGAAAGAAGTCTTCTTGTAAGAAGGAGATGAACAGATTTTGCAAAGAACTGCCCAAAGGTAGGATAAGAAGTAGACATCACAGTAATATTATAAGTTTAAAAGTGTGTGTGTGCACGTTTCTCACTCCTTTATTCTCATAAGCCGGAACGAATTTGGATGAAACTTAGCACACGGGTAAACTATATTATATCCTGGAACAGCATATTGGACATTTTTATGGATAATTTCTGTGAAATCGCTGGCGGAAGTATACACCACAAATTTTTAATTGTTACAAATACTTAAAGGGTTTATTAAAAAAGGTCCTGTTATTATTAAGGTAATTTGTCAATAAATTGTATGTAAAGTTATTAGCGTTTGTTTATTTCCCAAAATGTTACTAAATTTATGGAAATATTGTAATGGTACAGGCTATTGATTATGAATGAATAAATGGCGATCAAAATTAAAAACAATGCGCGTAGTATTTTCTAGTAGCAATTGTTATGAATGATCGATTCTATTATGAATATACCAATAATGACAAATTTTCGTGGACAATTTTGGAATTTCGTTTTTTTTTTGCTTTTGACTATACAGTAACGGATACAGCCTGATTTTTTTTTTGTACTAATTAAAAAACCGGGGTGTACCTATACATGTAGCCTAGCTCTACCAAGAAAAAAAAACCTGTCGACAAAGATCAAAATCATTCATAGTAACTCACTATAGTATCGTAACGATCAGTAATCAGTTTTGTTATTTCAAGATAACAAATATAACAATTTATGTGAAGTTAACAATCCGGCTATTAAATGAATGAATTTATTATGATAAGAACCAGTTTGTTTCTGTTTATTATTGAATCTCAAGGTTTAATTTACTTAGCTAGTTATTTTGTTTTATTGATTTGTGTCTGATCTAACTACTAGGTATATCTTTGTGTCTATTACTCTATTAAATCATTTCTGCTGTTATTAGCACAACCAAGGCTAGAGTTAGCCTTGGTTAAAGTTTTTTTTTTTTATTTTAGTTTAAAAGCCATGACATTATATCACCTTCAGTATCTAGTTGAGAGAAGGAGTGGTAGGGGAGTGAGTTAAAGATCACTCACTCCCCTACCACTAGTTCTCTTCACTCACTCAGTGATATTATAAAGGCGATTTTTTGTGAATGCAAATGTTTGTTATTTCTTCACGATCAAACGGTTGAACGAATTTGGATTAAATTTGGC
This sequence comes from Mythimna lalbum, assembly GCA_949319445.1. Classification (NCBI taxonomy): domain Eukaryota; kingdom Metazoa; phylum Arthropoda; class Insecta; order Lepidoptera; family Noctuidae; genus Mythimna; species Mythimna lalbum. Next base: position 12,016,112 of record OX439346.1, on the reverse strand, counting down.
GCATGAGTAGCTCATATCCTGGAGCACATAGGATATTTTTTTCTTCCCAGTGACACTGGCAGCAGGTAGCATTAGAATATTTCGTTAATGCGTACTTGCATGTAACTTGTTTTTTTTTTAATTCTGTTTGAAGAATCTGTTATTTTTTTATTGTGTTAACCTACTACAGTGTTGTCTTTTTTAACCCAAAGGTCAGTCAGGTAATCATTATTTTAAGGTATGTTATTTCCATTTTAAAAATGATTGCTTCTGAACTTTTGTTTTTTTTTTTGTTTTTTTTTTTTCTATAATATTGCACTATATCACCAGAGGTGGCTCTAGACAAAATGGCGACGTTAGATCAACGGTATCGGTAGTCGTTAAGTTAAAATGTAAAGGATTATCAAAATGTTATTGCAACAACAGCAACATAAAAAACACAGGAACAACGTAGGCATACGTTTTATTAATTGCCGGGTTTTCCTTTCAGAAGCAAACCTATGGTCCCAAAAGGCTTCGATCCTACTGGGTCCCTACGGTTTAACTCAACGTCTCTTCGACGACTTGGGCTCGGTCTGAACGGTTACCGAACGGTCGGACGGCGTCCTACCCGTAGCTCGCCGTCCGCAAGCCCACTTACTGACCCATATGGAGTACACATGGAGGATACATTTTGACAATCATTACTAATGAAATCTCCTAGTCTACAGACTCATAATTATCATCCGGATCTGCCTGTAATTCAATTAGCTTGAGTCATGTGCCGCACACACATTCCTCATCTAATGACTACTAATTAAACGATACCTACCTACCACAAGGACAGTCATGAGGTGACAAGGCTTACCTACCTCGCCCACTACACGTAGAGATTTAAATAAATCACTCGTGATGAAGCTTATCTTAATTCGTATAAAAAATGAAACGTTCTCGCTGATTATGGAGTCCAAAAGAGTATTTAATGTTAATTTTGAGATGTAAAACGTTATTGCCCGAACAAGTTTAATATACACTAAACCTCCCACATTCCTATATGATGAGAAATGGTTGCTAGAGAGACTTTTCTACTTCAAATGGGTTTCCGCGTTTGTAATCTAAGTGTCACCCCGCATACTCAAATGGCGTCAAAAAAACTTTCTTTTTGAAGCGGCCTTTTTTGTGGCTCGTGTGCGGCGGTGCCACCACAAAAGAACGCTTGAAGTCGCTTCAAGCTTTTTCTGCCGCAAAAAACTGTCGCGCGCTTCAGCTGTTTATTGAGGCGGCTTCTAGCTTTTTTTTTGTGGCCGCTTCTAGCGTTTTTTGTGGCGGCATTTTTTTTAAGCCCGTGTGCGGGCAGTAAATCTAAATTGTGTAATATCATAAAACACTAGCTTCTCAGCGTCTTTGCCCGCTTGACAGTAGGTTGTTCCTTACAAACTTTGGATCCCCGTTTCATCCTCTTAGGGGTAGATTTCGTAAAACCCGTTCTTAGCAAATATCTACACTCTATAAGGAACCTACCTGCCAAATTTTAAGTTAGTAGGTCTTAAAGTTTCTGAGATTTCGTGATTAATCAGCGAATGGTATTTCGCTTTTATTATATTTATAGATTAAGCGTTATAATGTTTCTACTGATGGGACTTAAACCTCCTCTCTATGAGAAGGAATAGGTCGTAATCGACCATGCGGATCCAGTTTGGGTTATTGGACTTAATTATGTCTTCAAAGTTTTGGTTCCAGGTTCTAGAATTTTAATAAATAAAGAAAAAAAAAATAAGTGACTGATAGAGCTATATACTTTATCCCCGAAAATGCGCGGTTTTTATGGCATTTGCTCTGAAGTGAATCTGTGGGATCCATTATAATGTCATGGCTATCACTCCATGACACGGCCAACTTAAACTGGCCAGATCGTTGGAACGTTAACATTTTGAAGATATGTCAATACCCATCTGGCTATATCATTAATGTAGGATTTCAATGATAACATAAAGTCTATAAAAGTAGGCCAAACGAAGATTGAAATATCATCCAAACTTTGGCCAGTTTTACTTGGCCATATCATGAAGTAATCAATTTCTAAGATCTGGCCACGACACATACAAACTTTAGACCTCCTTTCATCCCCTTAGTAGGTGAATTTTAGAAAATCCTCTCTTAGTTCTTGCATACGTCACAAAAAAAACCTTGTATCAAATTTCAGGTTTCTAATCTCAGTAGGTTCGGCTGTGCGTTGATATGTCAGACAGTCAGTTTCTTAGAACACTATTGAATACTATCTGAGCTTCACTGCTACCTATGTATTCGCATTATAAAACTCGCGATTGGCTCCTCTAGTCCCTTTAAGTTTGGTCATTTTTGCTCCGATAATATGGAGAGTTGGAAAACCAATTAAACTGGTAATAGATAATACAATATGTTTTTTACATACTAGCCTAAGTATGTTGCTCGGGGTGAATGAAGCTTCACAATGGTGGTGGTGTGGTGGATAGTTTTTGAGTTTGCTCATTACAAACATATACACAAAAATACGAACTTTTCCTCTTTATAATATTAGTGTACATCACACATATTTTGGCGTACTTTACGATTCTACGCATAAAAAACTAGCGCAGAAAGAACATAGGAATGGGTCATATACGGAACGCCCGCGCTTCTAGTGTTAAAAAAAAAGGAAATCTCTTTGAACATTCGACTTTTCGACCTAGCTCCCGGAACTAGTAATTTGTTGTAAATTCCTACAAGCGGTTTGATTGCATGTTTATTACAAAAAGGTTAGCAGTGGGTTGATTGCTATTGGGTGTCGATGAGGCTCGCCACCCACTGCGCTGATTTGAATCGGATTATGGCACGCATACAGATCTTAGACTTAATAGAATAGTTTGCGTGCTATACAGAATGTAGCATTTACTGGGTAACAAAGATACTTTGATATGGTAAACATTCTTGCAAAAGTTAATAAATTGTGCTTTCACAATTTTTAACGTCCTTTTTAGATACAAATTCGTCACTATTTAGCAATAATCAATTTATTTTTCACATTTTCATTAGCGCTTGAATTCTGCCAAGTAAAGTTAAGTGGGCCCTTTCCCGCTCATTAATCGTGCGCTTGGTTTAAAAGCTTGTTGTTTCATCCAACGCAATCTAATGCAATTTTTGATGAATTTATAACGCGAAAAAAAAAGAAATAACGCCTAAAAACTCCATTGGCTTCGTAATTGGTTAAAAAAGTTGGTTCAATAATTCCGCCATTCACTCGAATATTTCAGAAAACTTGTTCCAGGAAATATGTAGGTACATAGTTTTTAAAAACCTCAAAAGTTTTTAGAAAGATATTAAGTCATCTTACAGAATCTTCATGATTAAATGAGCAAGGTTTCTATAGTTGTATTTTCTTTATTTTTCAATTTTAAGCAACGAAGGCTCAAAGTTCACGCAAAATAGCAGATTTTCAGAGGTCAGGAGGTAAAATTAATTTCTATAGAAACCTAGATAATAGATACTTACAAGATGTCTATGTTTTTTAGAAAGACTTGTAACAACGCCCTAATCAGTATAAACGTAATTCAGCGGTTGTATGAAAATATATCTCGGAAAGGACGTTCTTAAACAAAACCAATAATAACGATATAACTTATTTCTTTTATTGATATTAACAGAGTTAGATATTATTTTGCGTAGAAATAAATGTCAAATTACGACGACACGTGTCAGTATAATATCGTTCATTCGTCAATAACATATAATTGTCGGAGTGCCTACATCTCCTTCCTTTATATACTTGTACATAATGTTATTTATTCGCTCGGTACACCTACGACGCGACGTAGATTGATCACATGTCGCGATACACTCACGGAGTATCTACCTACCGATCTATGTATCTATCAATAGAGCCGATACTTAGCGAATACTCGAAACACTCGAATCAACCGATTTGCGATTGCGAGTCAAGCCTTCGATTTGTGACCCTTGTTTACAATAGGTAATGTATTAGTTGTCAAACCTGAGGTAGATTCATCTCTTCTTTTTGTTTTGGGATGAGCTAAGCAAGAATATCATAGGCTTAGATGAGCTAAAGACAATGGTTGGAAGCGGGATTGACTTGGTCAGTGACTGGTAGTCTATTACTTTTTTTTTGGTTTATTTTTGAGGTGGCAAATCATCAAATAACTCATCTTGCTCTCGGTAGAGCAAGAACGTGCATGTCAGATTTTTACTGAATAAAATCCACAACGGTTTCCTGCAGTTGACTTTTGCGGACTAATCTAAATACGAGTATATTACGTAGTTTGCTAGTACATAAATGCACGTACATACTTTTAGAAAGGCGTTCATGTAGCTTTTATATGCACCTTTTTTGAGATGGGAAATCATCAAATGACTTCTCCCGCAATAGGGCGTGTCAGACTTTTATTGATAAAAATTCACCTATGTTCAGTTGCTCTTTCTGTGCCAGGACCTCGGTAAGTCATGAAAAGTGAAGACTATTTAAATGCTCAAGATTCTGGTCCCCCGAAAATTCTGCCATTGTTAAAAAATAAGGCAATCATATCGCCGTGTTATGTAGTAGCTAACACTCCTACGGCAATTAATCCGAGTAAATAGTTGACATTACAATTCTAATATTAGCTGATATGGCAGCAATGTTATGTATTGATTTTGGCACTGTTGAGGTAAACGAGATATTGTTTCACAATCTCTAAATATAATAAATATGTAGAATAGTCGTTTGTATATCGACAATACTTCCAAAAAAAAGGTAGGGGTGGTGGTTACATAGAAGATAACTGGTGGCTAAGACAGTATAATTTAGATACTTGATAATAATTGTCGAAGGTAATGTAGATTTTTAGAGGCGAATAATGCTATTAAAAACAGTCCGTTTAAATAACACCTATAAAACATTGTGCGTATCCTGAAGGAAGTATAATTACTCAATTTTTGTTTCATTTTACTCGATTCATTCCAAAGTATACTTAATAGAACAGCTACCAAGCAATTCCAAAATATAGTTTCTATATAAATATGATCGCAGTCAAGCAGTAATTTATATCAATAAAAAAAAAATAAGACCGCTCATTTAGATACACAACGTGTAACATTAAATGCGCAAAACCTGACACCCCAAATGATTTTTAATTCAACTGACCTAATTCTGTGAGAAAAAAAAACATTTAATTTCTTTAAAGGTTTTTTGTGCAGTTTTAGTTTTTTTAAGTTCATCTGCATTGAAATAAGAACTTTTATTATCTTGTGTATAAAAAAATTTGATTGAACTACAACTATTTGTGTTTGTTTACTTATTTCGGCATGTTTGCGCACGAGACCTATTCATAAATAGACAAGGCGACATTTATTTTGAAGATTTTTTTGAAAAATGTAACCTATATTAAAAAGTGGTTTAATTGATTTGGCTCGTTATTCTGATCAAAGTAATTTCAGGTTTTGCGCATTTAACGTTACCTGTTGTATAGGTAAGTTTTTCTTTTATATTTTTCTATAAGTAACTATAGTAAAGTATATAAAATAATATTAATTGATTATAAGAGGTACATAACATACAGATACACAGTGATGATATATTTCTTTATCTATTCTAATCCAAGTGTAAGAAGCCAGCGTTTAAAGTAATCCAGAAAACATTTTCCTTTTACAAATAAAGTAAGATGAATCATAAAGCCTGTTTTTTCTTGTTTTCTCTATTGAGGGAACAAGGAAAAACTGCCTTAGCCCTTAGGGCCAGGACATATTTATATGGAAATGTGGTAGTTAAAGAGGGGTCTAAACAGTTTGAACTTGTTTAAACACCGCCCTTATTTTCAGAGTTTGTTGATGAAATGACGAACTTTTTGACAACTTTCTGCTGGTACTGACTGTTATTGTTTAGATTTTTGAAAACTATTTCTTTTCTTTCTGTTTACTTACACTAATATTATAAAAAGAGAAAACTTGTATTTTTGTGTATGCGTGTGTATGTTTGTAATGAATAAACTCAAAAATTACTGTGCCGATTTAAAAAATTCTTTCGCCATTGGAAAGCTACATTCACCATGAGTGGCTATATGTATTGCCCGTGCGAAGCCGGGGCGGGCCGCTAGTTAATATTATAAAGATGTAAAGTTTGTTTTTTTATTTTTGGAGATAATCTTTGAAAGCTCTAGTTCGATTGCTACATTTTTTTCACGTATAGAAAGCTGTTTTCTTCCTAAATGACATAGGTTATATTTTTTGTAGGTACGCTGGCGAAGTCGCGGGCAAAAGATAGTATATTATACTTTTGCATACTATAAAATTCGCAAGAAGCACCTTTAGTCTTACGATACTAATTTACATTTCGGCAATATAGGTAAGTTTATGCGTTCTTAGGCGTTATGTTTGCAGGTTGCTTGGTACAATACATCAACAAGTAAGTACTGTTTACAGGCTTTTATTTAGTTTCACCTGTCCCGATGTTCGTCTGTAAACAAATCTTGCAAATTAAATTTGATCCACTTTCCGGTTACCGATTGAGCTGCAATTTTGCATGCATGTGTAAATCAGATGACAATGCAAAATTATTATGACAGGGAGTTGATCTGATGATGGAACCGGAAGGTGGCTATAGGATCTTGGTAGTTAAACGACACAAACCGCATCGAATTTGGGCTCGTATGATTGAGTATTAGTTATATAGGTATTATACCGTGCTATAAAAGCTTGCTATGAAAAAAATATTTTCATTAAAACTGGTTTCCTCCTGCCATCAACAAACTATTAATAGTAGATACATTGTCTAACGGCCTCGTGGTTACAGAACAATATACAAGCCTCGCGAACTGTTATGCACATCCATCATGCGTCGAGGAGGAAGCGCGGCTCTGTTCCGTTGTCGTCATTATGCGCGCTAGTCAAGCGCACGCGCATATCACGCGCTCTTCCTACGTGGACCAAGTATTTACTGTACTGCTCTGTATTGTACGAAGATTGAATGGTACTTTTGTGTTTTTTCTTAAACACCAAGCAGTAATCTTCGTACATTTGTACATATATCTACTTCATATAAATTATGCTTTATTTATTCTTTATATGAAATAGATATACATATGTTTCAAACAATAGCCATGAGTCTACAGGTTGTAGGTACTACCGTCTGTATTTCCACCTATGACAAACTATGTGTTCTGTACCAGCCACAGAATCCACCGTGTTTTTTAAATTTTTATTCCTCTAGTTGTCTAGTAGTTTATAAATAACATATACAAAATATTCGAGCAAGTAAGAGTATATTATACTCAAATCTAGATCATGAACCAAATAATTTGATTGACAAACATATTAGGCATTATTTATTAGATAAGGACTGGTAAATAATTAATTTATTATGTGCTTATACATACATGATATTATATAGGTACCTACTAGGTATATTATACATATAGCATATTGGTGCATTTTTCAAACTAATGACAGCCCCATATCAAGTTTTAAGACTCATCAACACCCAGCATAAACTCTTGCACCTAAATCGCTAAAATTAAAAAAAAAACTAAGCGAACGTTTTTAAAATTCACCCCCTTAAGGGATGAAATGGGAGTCCAAAGTTTACATAAAGAAACCTACTTCTCCGTGGACAAAGCCGCAGTCTGAAGCTAGTCAATCAAAAACGTCATATGTCAAATAGATAATGGTCTTTGTATAAACAGTGTCTAGATTTAGCTAAGTACATTATAATATCAGATGTGAGTCATTATTTTAATACTCGTCCATTTGTTCCCAGGTCACGCTGGGTAATCTTCAATGTCTTCAAAGCTCTTAGCGACGCAGCCACCCGTGTACCGGTCATTGTTATTTAATAATAAAACCTGACTTGTTTACGTACTAGAACTACAATAGAGTCTAGACCGATGTAAACCTAGGCTAAGCCGTTAAGGGGATGGTCTCGTTAGCTTCATGGTCATGTAATTAAGTTTTTTGTTTATGGATTAGCTTTTGTCCGTGGCTTCGCCTGCATACACAAAATATAGATAGAAAACTGCTATAGCGAGTGATATAGGACTCGCTATAGCAGTTTTGTATCGGTGAAAAAATTTTCGCAATCGGGCCAGTACTTTCAGAGATTACCTCCTATAAACAAAAAAGCAAAAACATTCATTCAGTCGAACATAGAACCTCCTCCTTTTCGAAGTCGGTTAAAAGGCAATCTTTACCTCATTATGTTATATCTTTTTATTATTCTGGCAAAAGTTGTTTTACCATATCCATTATCAAAGAAGTCACACGTAAATATAATTCGGAAACAAAATGCTAAAATCTTGGGCAAAATGCTAAATTAAAAATGGAGGGCTGGCGGGTGAAGAATGCTTTCCAACCAGATCCTGATCTCACACTCATGAAAAAAACAAAAAAAACGGCTCGGCCCGGAGAAGTGCGACCACAAACACCGTGACACGAGATATTTATAATATTAGATAATAAAACCACGCTAATCTCTGAAACAACTAGTTGGGTTGGTGGAAAAATCTTTATAGAATAGAGCAGCTAGGTTCATGCAAATAGTATAGGTTATATTTTTATAACATCACGCTAAGCGGAGCAATACTTAACCAAAGAAGCGGTTGAAACCGCGAGATTATGTTATTAACAGGGCATTATTATAAAAAGTTAAAATGTTATTTCGTTTTTATGTATAGAAGCGATAAATAATCTAGTTGAAAACACTTTTATCGATAGAAAGCTAACTGCCATATAATCTGCACATTTTTATATATAGATAGGCCAAAGGGGCTCCGAGTTTGGAAATGTGATAAAATTGATGGAAGGTAAAAATCACATAGGTACCCTAAATAAATCTAGGTGAAATCAGGAAAATATGTCTTAATGTTCATACATTTACTATACAGTTATAGGTAATTTTTTGGGAGGTAGTATTTCATCTAATTACTTCTTCCGCTCTAGAGTGAAACGAGAGCGCAGACTTGAGGTCGAGTGAGAAGGCATATTACACATATTTTTACTGACTAGACCCCACCTATATATATTTCTTAAGTTGCTCTTTGTATTCTAGGACCTCGGGTTCTATTTTCAGTAGTAAGTTCCCTGCGGCCTTAGCAGGCATCGGCTGTCAATCAAGTTGACATGACTTTGAGGGACGCATGGAATACTATACGCCGTCAATGACATAGTTGTAGGCTCCTAAACTTAGATTACATCAAAGATTTTATATATCCTACTAGAGGATTACATAGACTAGCTGCTCCCAGCGGCTTCGCCCGCGGTAATTGCAGAAATTTATCCCAAGGGAACATACTTCTGGGATAAACAGTATCCTATGTCTTATTCCAGGATATGGTCCATCCGTGTACCAAGTTTCATCAAAATCGGTTTTGCCATTTAGGCGTGAAGACGTAACAAACAAACAAACTCACTTTCGCTTTTATAATATTAGTAAGGATATCAATCAGTAATTAAATAATTCGTCGATAGCTAATTAGATAGCGTTGATCACAAAAATTCAAGTCATTTGTCAATTTTTGATCGATTGCTTTCATTACATAATTTACTATTTAATTATACAGCTATGACTGGACAGACACATCTCCTTAAAAGGAGTTCAGCTCAGCTCAAAGTGCCCGCTTGTGGTCTTGCCACATTGGTCCCAAAGGTTCGATAATTCTTTAATGTAATTTCACAATTCTAAGAAGTAAGTAACATGCGGCGAGTTTAACAGGTTGAATACTGCCCAAATTCAGATTTAGTTTAAAAGTTCTGAGTTCAAATTTTGGCTGGCCTGTTGGTCTAGTGGTTAGTGACCCTGACTGCTATGCCGCAGGTCGTGGGTTCGGTTCCCACCCAGGACAAATGGTTGTGTGTTGAGCATGATCATTTTTGTTCTGTTTCTGGATGTAATTTATCTATAATAGGTATGTATTTAGAAATATATAAGTATGTTTGTCAGTTGTCTAGTACTCATAACACAAGCTCTGCTTAGCTTGAGACTAGACGGCGTTGTGTGATAGAAAAGAAAAAAAATTACTCGTGTTAAAAGTGTCAATTTCTAGAGCAACAAACTTTCCTCTTTTTTTTCTCTAGAATTTTGAGAGTAATCTTTTCCAAAGGTGCTGACGTTATCTGGGTTATATGTACCTTAATAAGTATTATTACCTCAAAATATCCTTTATGAGAATCCAAAGTATATGTTTTGTTTGTTAATTAATGCTAGCTCCAACGAAACGTGTAACAATAATTGGGTTATTGTGTAGATGTTCCAGTTAGTGAAGTATTTTGGAATCGTTATGATTTTGAGCTCAGTCAGTTATTGACATATTGAACAGATGGTATTCTTTATTCAGTCTTAAATGACAGTCCTCTAAATTGTCAAGGCTTGTATCCTGCAAGAACCATTATCTCCAGGTTTGAAAGAAACCGTATAAGACACAAACACATAAGGAACAAACCATTTTCTTAATATTTATTTTTGGAATACGATCAAATAATAAACATTAGGACCCAGGAGAAGCCCTGGGTGTCGGGTGTTCTGACCACTGTAGGCGCGAGCTTACGGACGACGAGTAATGGGTAGATCACCGTCCGGTAAAGACCAAGCCATAGTTAACGGTACGTTGTATCCGCAAACTGAAGGAGCCCGGTAGGGCCGATGCCTAGGGCTGTGAAAATGTTCGAAGGAGTTACCGTAACCCGCAAAGGGCAACTTGATGATTTCCTACATCAAAAAAAAAAAGATAAAAAATATTCAATGTTACTAGTAAGGCTACCTGCTTCATTGGACACGTAATCGTAAAATTAGACCAACCCAATATGATGAATCGATTATGAATCGATTCTATCTGTTAGCATAACACATAACATGACCGGTTCATATATATGTGACGTAAGCATAATACCAAAGAGTTCTGGACAGTATGTAATACTGGATATTACATGCTAGGTATTAGGTATATACGTTCTCGTTGATTTAACCGCCATTGCCGCAAAATATTCATCCAGTGACATGCGGACTGATTTAATATTGTGACCAAGCATAAATTACGAGCCTCCCTGTTGATTTTGTAACAAATGTGTAACCAAAATTTTCGTTGATTAAGGAAAATAATGCCAATGAATAGACTCAAAATATTCTCAAATTTTGTGAGTAGGTAATTTATATCCTTTTTATTTGGGCTTTTCTGAAGTGGAGATTGTGAGTGAATTTATTTTAAAACTGTTTTCCTGTATAGAGCACTATAGGTAGTTCAATGCCGTTATCGATGATACAAATTAAAAATACGCATTGGCGTATGTAGGGTTATTTTTCAGGGGGGAGACTGATACAACCTATACATATTTTTGTGTGAAGCTATCAGTATTTTAGCGTTCATGGATGGGGTGAGCGCTAGACCACATACCTCTCTCCCCCTCCAATGTACGCCCATGAAAATATGAAGGATACTTTTTAAAACCGCAGATATTTTATTTCAATTTTGATTGGCTCGTCGTTCACCACTATTCTCACCTGATGGGCGACGATGTGGTCGACGATGGAGCACGCTTGCCTAGAAGTAATCTATTTACTCTTGACTTAAAGATCCCCAGATTGTAGCTATCAGTGGCTTGACGAGCCCTTAACGCGATTCATTTGACGACCTAAACTAAACTATTAAGGGGAGCTATATAGAGTGTGTAGTTTTTTTTTATTGTGGGAAAATCATCCAATGGCAAACCCCGCGCTTAGGCGGAGCGGGAGATAGTGTCAGACTTTTACTGACTAAAAACCGACCCCGTTCCTTCGTGCCTTCATTTCGGGGCTGAGCTACCTCTCGAAATCAACCCTGGCCCCAGTAGGCTTTGACCCAGCTGGATCCCTGCTGTTGCTAACAACTCTTTGAGGCACGTGGGAACAGTGCGCGCGGACAGTTACCGGACGGTCGGACAGCGAGCTACCCATTGGTCGCCGTCCGCAAGCACGATATAGGGTGTATAGCCACATAGCTTAATCTCTTACTCGCTCGCACGCTTGACATTTTATCATGTCATATTAAGTCGTATTGTTCCTTATATTTTCCAATTTTAATAACAACACAATCCTAAAGCTAGAACCACATTAGACCGACACACACGTGCACACGCCTGATTTGTACGTAGAACAACGTCGCGTGGCGTGGATCAGGTGTAGCTCCACAAGTCTAGTTTCCATTTAAAATGTATAGAGACCAACACGCCCAGATCGGCGTGTGTGTTATACGTGTGTGCAGTGTAGTTCTAGCTTAAAGGCAACAATAACGACCGTATGTATTTTTCTTGAATTGCAGACAAAGTGTGTGTACAAAAGGAATAAAGCCGAGGGGGTGCTAAAATTGTATAATTTTATTTTTAACAAGCGCCTGGCTAACGGCGCGGGTCGTGCTTGGCTGCGTCCGATAATGTGCCGGCCATCCACGTAGAAAGAAACATCTATCTATACTGCATACTAGCGAATCGTCCTTGCTTCCCGTGCTATTATGACTTTAGTTTTTGATGGCGTCTTTTTTGAGGATAAGTGTTAGCCTTTTTAGAACGATCAGTATCAAATTATAGTAGACTTTGGGCTTCCTATTAATTGTTTACTTGAATTATTTCCTTATTTTTTTTTTTTTTATTGAAGGATAATTTTAGTATAATTTTGCATTTATTTTACTATTTTGTAGTACTTTTTCTATGACGCTGTTAAGGACTATGTTACCTGATTCTAAAGAATGATGTGGTGGAAAAATCGACGATGGATTTTACAAAAGGTTCAGATTTGTTTATGTTTGTAATATTAGAATAAAACAAAGTCACCTTATACGTCTGTCTATTTGTTGGCCTTTTTATTCTAAATCACTCAACGAATTTTGATGCGATTTTCACTATAGAAAGAGCCTTAAAAGTCAAAGGTCTGTGTCTATTGACACCTGACAAAAGCCGGGGCAGGTCGCTATTGTTACTATAATCTATAAATGAATTCTTATTTCCCTTGGTCACTTTATCGCGCCTGAACAGCTGGACCAATTTCGCTAATTCTTTTTTTGTTGAGTTTGTTATTGTTAGAAGAAGATTCTAATCGAATAAGAAGAAAATCGAAAACCCTAATTAACATTCGCGCGTTTGATACTAGGAGAAATGGGTCGTGACTCGTGATCCACCACGCGCGCTCAGTGCAAATTGGTGCATGTTACATGTCCTCAAATGTTTGGTTCCAGGATATACCTGTTTCCTCACAATGTGTTTCTTTACCGTTTTGAGAGTAATGTAGTAGACAAAGTAATGTGCCTGGCTGGGTTTGAACTCGCGACCTACACTCGTAAATCAGGGATATTTCCACTTTCAAACATTCAATAATAATAAACATATAGAATACCCTATTCTCTATTCTCTCTAAATAAAGATAAAAATCGAACCAGTTTTTGAAGTTCAGAAGAACATTTTTCAGACAAACAGGCACAATTAAAGACATTATTTCATATGTATTCGTATAATGCATATAGAAATGTAAATAAGTACTACTTTACATTATTTTTAATATGCTCGGCATTTAGTGGAGATACCTACCATCGATAATTAAGGAATAAATAATTGGTAATTAGGTATTAAGTATTTTGACAGCGTCACGCGAACCAGTCGGGCGGAAGGATTTTGTGCTACACAATCCGAAAGGGAGCTCGAGCTCCGGTATGAAGGCTAGAAGGAACCGGGTGGGTTTTTAGTCAGTAAGAGTCTGACACTATCCGCCAAGAGCGGGGGCTGTCATTGGATGATTTTTGCCCACCATAAAAAAACCCTTGAATGAAAATTCTCATCGGTTTTACGGTCGCTGCAACAATATCTATCGTTTACTTCGTATGTAACGTTTATTCTATAGATATGTATTAAAACTGATACTTTACAAAAACAACATACAGACTTCAATTCTTAACTCGAACATTAATTAAGCAATACAAATTAACTGCGGACATTATAAAATATATTTACAGGTCTAGTAAATAGTAACATATAGCAAGCTCGTTAACTTAAGTACATAATGTTAGGTAATATATACACAAATAGGTTAGGTTAGGTATATGTATATGTCGCCAGTCGTTTGGGCACATTTTCAGTCGACAGCGATGCGGAGGACATTTTTATGTTATATTTTGGAGTGTTTTTTTTAAGTGTATTATCTTCTTCTGTATGTTGTGTGTACATAAATTATAAAATAAATAAATAAATAGTACCATGTTTAGTTAACCCTTTTAATTATATATATATATATTTCTATTTAATCGTTTAAAAAAATGTGGGGATATTATGTGTGACTTGACTTTATAATGTCATTCACATTTTATTAACAAAAACTTAAAATCAAGATAGTTTTTGTATTTTAGCTTTACGTGTGGATAACGTAGCTCGTTTGTTTATATCACTAGCAAGATAATAATTCGTAAGAACAAAGAAAAAGGTTTTTTCCTCAATTTCAACTCATTGTAGCATTGTTTAATTGTCATAAATCACTGTATAACCTCACGACACGTGCGCTGTGTGAGAAGTGCGAACGTATTATACAGTATGATGTCATTAACGCGACACTCGTAATATTTGTCACTTTCTGTCTTGACTCTTGGGCAATGTGACCAATGTGGGCAATGTGCTCAGAATGCGCAGGCTTCGATGACACACTACTCCATTTAATATGTTATGCAAGCCTCGAATCGGTCACTCACTATCACAGCCGACTCATTCACTAAATCAGATGCACCTGCCTAGAATATTACTACGATGTCATAGTACACACAATCTCCCATAGTAAAAATACCTTTATGACAACCATAATTTAAGTATAGATGTGATAAGTATGTATATAAATGCTAAACTGGACAGCTAACTTACAAATGCCCTTGTTGATCGTAAAACAGTAGAATAATTTACAAAACTTAGCATTTCTGCACTGTTTACCTTTTATGTAAATAACTAGAGGCACATCACAAGATCTTTCTGTCACTTCACTGAGTTAGCACTGGTATTTCATTTGTTTGGAAGAGCTCACAAGTGTTCGTGTGGTGTTGTTTGCGCGTATGTGCGCCGACTCGCGGAGCATGCGCGGGCGAGGCACTGGCCGCCGAGTGCCGGAGGCGCAGGTTGCGCGGGAGTGCCGCCCTCTCCCTCCGCCGCCCGCGCCGCGCGGCAAGGCTGCCCCTGCGCCTGCGCCGCTCGCACAGGTATTCCGACTGTGACGACAACGTGCCCATTTATGTCTTTGGACATGGTTGATGGCCATAACGGCCATATGGTGTCTTGCACTCGGCGCGATTATGGTTTTTCAATGGAATCCAGTAATAGTTGTGAATTACGTCAAGGTGTGGGAAATGGCAAAAACTGGAAAATTACTTTCCTTGTGCTGTAATTTGTTGGAGTTTTTGTTGAACGTTTACGTTTATGTTTTATAGTAGCTTCATATATGGTGGTAGATTAATGAGTTGTGCGTTTATCATATTGTAGATCGTAAAACATTTAAATGTTATTTAATAAACATTTGAAATATTTATATCTACGTTTGCAGAAAGGCTTCTGTAACGTGTCGATGTCCATTCATTGTTGTATTAAAATTTGCACGGTCTATAAATATTAATTATCCTTCGATATCTTTCAGTTTATTATCGATGCGCACATTTTCGTCCCATATTCATTGAGGTGTACTGTCATTTTACGTAATGTCTCTGTTGATGAATCCTTTTACATAAAATTTCATTTCGGCATCTTTCTTAGATAACTTAAGTACCTATGCAATATATATTTTAAAAAGGTTAAGTGCTCATTACTCGTATGTCGCTCTGTTGGCTGGCATCTTGTTCGGTGACATTTACAAAATAACAGTATCGCGTGGGTTTACTTACATTCTTTATTTTATAATATCCATACTTTTCATGCCCTTCCATGCATTTTTAGGTGGGAAAACATCTTATATCTTACGCTTTAGGGTGGAGCGAAAGGGCGTGTTAGACTTTTACTGACCAAAACTCACTCCTATTTTCCTTCTTTGCCTTACGTTAAAGGACCCTGGGGTACCCTTTCCGTCAACCCATGACTCGCTACACCCTAGAGTAGGAGATGCCAATGGATGATTTCCCACCTATAAAAAAACCATCTATGCTAAATTTAAAAATGTTTTATAGAGAAAAAATAACACAAATACAAACCGTATTTGTGTTTGTTATGATTATGAATAAAACGTACTGGACTGTTTTTTTGTCTAGTATAATAATGATACACTGATTGATATATATTTTCTGATATCATGCGGGCGAAGCCGCTGGCAGAAGCTAGTTTTCATTCATATAATTGTTAACTGAAATTCAAATTTTCTTATGTTTTTTCATTTTGCAGGTCAATGTCAAGATTGGTGGCCCTACTTAATTTTAAACTTACCGTATTTTTACGGAAAATCATCAATACAACTCTTTCAGTATGACTATTTCATGGAAAAGTCATTGAATATGCTCCATTGAACGATTCTCCTTTGGATAAAAAAATCATTAAAACAATAACTGAAAAATATAAAACATAAGTACAGTGAGTGAAAGAGGTTGTTAATATAGACCCATGGTTCGTCGAAGAGGG
Source organism: Mythimna lalbum (assembly GCA_949319445.1). Lineage (NCBI taxonomy): Eukaryota > Metazoa > Arthropoda > Insecta > Lepidoptera > Noctuidae > Mythimna > Mythimna lalbum. The sequence continues at coordinate 11,999,567 of OX439346.1, read as the reverse complement.
GCTGCCAGGATTGTTCGAAACAATTATGTTTCCGAGGTACTGGAACTGAAAAAGCATAGGTGGGTTTAAGCCAGTAAAAGTCTGACGCTCCCTATCGCCCTACTCAGAGAATTTATATAATATTTCATAATACGCTCTAAAAAAGTATATCCGTTGAAGAGGTTCCTAGACCATTACAGAGTTGTAACGTTTTCGTAGATCGTTATTCAAATCTAATTCTCAATGTAATGGCCAATCCATGAGCAGTTTGTCCGTAGAACATTCGTAATATTATTATAATGTATGTATCTGTATTCTGTACATCAATAAACAGCAGCGGGACGTGTCACCACTACGCGTTCACGACGACCAGCCGAAGATATTATGTACTGTAGAATTTATTAGTAGATATTTGTTGTGAAAGGTTTTTTTTTTCCGTAACTTATGTACGCAGTTTTTATGTTTATAAATTAAAAATATGAATACAGTACCAATCTGCAACAATTTGTCAAACAGTTAAATTGGTTTCAAGGGTCGCAAACGGTTTAATGTGATACAGGTCTGGTCAAGCCAGGCCCTTTATGTAAAAGAGAATTTGTCGACCTAAGTTCACCATATTTTTGAGCTTTGATATACCGTGTCCTTTCAAAAATCTGGTAAAGATTAAATATTCAAATAAAGTACTGTGTTGTTAGGAGTCAGTGTGGGCGATTCTGTACGTTAATATCGCGAACCTTGGCATTTACAGAGAAAACAAATCCAGCCCAACACTCGACGTTCTCATAAATATCGATCATCCATTTCCTCCCGGTAGCAGTGATACGATACAGTGTTGTTTCAAATTATAAACGCGAGCGCCACTGCAGGCACGGATGTTGAGAATTGTCAAGCGAAGGCGAACCCGTGGCGTCCTCACTCGTGAATAAATTTGAATGACTGAACAGAGGACACGACGACATTTGGCCTCCACTCCTTCAGGCCACAGGTGCCGACGGCCTATGTTCCCATAAAATCGCGCCCGTCGAAGCCGCGGGACGGAAATCTGTGTAACTTTTGGAAAAAATACTTTCCGCATGAATGACTTTTTTTCCAGGTTTTACTGCTTGTAATATATTCGAACGGATTGTGAGGGAGTTGGGGCACAGATAGCTCTAACTACGTTTCCGATAATTCTAGAGAAATTTATATCACAAATAAAATCATGCATGGTTAAACCGTAACTTGATTGTAACGGACGTCATCGTATAGATACGAGGTACAATCTAACTTGCGAATGCTGAAACTCAGATTGAATTTTCGTGTTTACTGGGCGCAGGTGAAATGTTTCAAGAAAAATTTTCAATAAATGAAAAATGGAATTGGTTTGCCGTCGGGAAACGTACCTATATAGTTCATATAGTTGTCGACATGTTTTCGATTTTACTGTTTCCTCGGAACAAGTAGTGCTCTTGTAATTTAAGTGAAAAGCACTACGAATTTTCTTGAAAAATTCAAAGATTGGCCCCTGTCTAATTAAACGCGTTGTAGGTTTTCCAACGACGTAGCGTTTGAGAGGCGTGTTCTTGTTGTAATGAGTTTGAGATCAGTATGTGGTCGTAAAAACTGATAAAATTGTTGGAATTCTTAGTCGAATAATTTGAAAAATTCATCAGGAAAGCTTTATTTTAAATCTACGTTTGCCGCGTTCAAGTGTCGGTTTCATTTCACACAGAGATGAATCAGTGGGGAGGGTCATCGGCTATCATGCTCGTGACCGGTCGCAGTGTGATGTCACCGGTATTTTTGCGGACGAGTGAACATTTCAAAAAGACCACATCACCGGACAAATAGGCTCATACATATTTTAGCGGGTACAAAGGAAGTGTGGCTTACTGATTGGCGTTAACGTGTGTATTGAATTTATCGGTCATTGTACGTGACATTTCGTACACGGTCACTACTAAAACAAAACAAACGTAGGCAAGTAAATAACAAAGAGTTTCTGAATACCCATATTGTCTCTGTTTGTTACACAATAGTAACCAATTGAATAAACGTCATCTATATTTGTACCGTCTGCAGAACCTCAAGTTGACGAACAAACGCCGTCTAACAAAATGTATCTTTGAACAAACGCGAAATAAGCTTCTGAGTCGAATAGACTACACTCGAGATAGATTTTATAAAAGATACTTGTAGACACACAGACTTGACATCTAAGACTGTGGTGTGATGTAAAGATAACTAATTACACAATGAGCCAAATAAACTGAGATCGAGACTAGGCTATTCATATAATTTGTAGAGTATTAAGAACCTACTTATTAACTCTTCAATCGTGATAATTAGAGACACGATAGAAAGATAAAGGGTGCGCGAACGTCGGCGTTCGCTTGGGGATTAATGAATTAATGCCTTGGACTACTACTTTAAACGACACTTAAGATAAAATTTTCTAGTTAAGGCCATAGAGTATTCAATCAAAGGCATTCGCAAGGCTGAAGATCAACGTCCTGAAAGTCCACTATGTACCTATAAATACACCTGGATATGTAGTCATAGATTAGACCAGAAATGCTCTATCGCAGTGGTGCAGCAGCTTCAATTCCCAACCGGAATAAATCAATAATCTATTCTATTCTAATATTGGTAGATGGTTGTGGACGTCATCTACAGCGACTCTCCTGACATGGCCTGTCTTTAGAAGACAGGTGCTACTCAACCGCCGACGCGATGCTCCTCTAGAGTGACGGTCTGCTAATGTCACCTAAGTCTTATCCGACTTTCTTTAAAAGACGCTATGCCAGGCGCGAGCGGGGAAATGTATGGTCAGTACTTTTCCAAATTCATATTTATATTTCCTATCAGGAAATTGTACAATTATTTTTTATCTCCTCAAATAAAAAATAAATAAAAAATGTGTATTTATTTTAATAGACTGTTGATTGCTGACTAAAATCTGTAAAATGGCGGTTTTATCGCTGACAGCGACAATCTACCTGACAACCTTAGGATGGACTATAAGAACTTAAACTAAAAAAGGCATGTTTTTCTGATTTCATACAGATTTATTTAGAATTACACCTGCATGCTGTTTTTACCATCTTCTGTTTTTACTATCTTCTCATACAAATAGGAAGTAATCTCTACTGTACTGGCATGCCACAAGGTGTAATTTGGTTGGTTTGTGCTATTAACTAACTAATTTCAATAACTTTATGTAATTACCCATATTAGCAAATAAACATCATGAATTGGAATTGAATTATTAATTAAACTGGTCTGATTGTCTAAAAATTTTTCACCTATAGAAAGCTGCTTTATTTCTGAGTGACATAGGCATATTTTATTTGTGTACGTGGTCGAAGCCGTGGGCAAAAGCTAGTTTTATCATATTTCCAAAGTGTAGAACCCCTTAGATACAGCACCAAGTTCATCAAGCAATCCATTTTCCTCGCCTGCATTGTAATGAAAAGCGGTTTTGTATTCGCGCTGCGGCCGCCGATGGGCCCGAACTGAATTAAAAGTTGCGCCGCCGGCGACCGATGTGGCCGTAAACTGATAAACGCACAGTTACATGCTCCGTTCACGTAATGTAGTTAGCCGTAACGATGCTTTACGGGCTCGCTAGTGAAGTTACCCAGCGGTTTAAAAGGATGGTTAAATAAAGTAAATTATTTATTGAGAGCTACCTACGTAGGTGGACTGAAAAATCGGTGTGTGTTTGTGGTGACGTAAAAATTTGTTGTTATCGGATGTGCAGACGGCGAGCTACCCATTGCTTACAGTCCGCAAGCCCGACACCTGGGGCATCTCCTATCGCGGCAACTGGGGCGTGAGGATGTAACTTACCTCACTCTTACTGCAGTCTCCTTTGCTAACATTACTACTTTTTCTCTTGAATATTTAGTAAAATTATATATAAAAGCCGTGTGCCAAATTAAATTATACATGGCAAGAAATCCGCAGAAACTTTTGTCCTCATTTATGGAAAACCATTTACAAAGTTTATTTGTAATTTTCATTATGTTTAGAGGTATGCAAAACGAGGTGTGTAAAGTCCCTCAATCCTCCATTGAAAAGGGGGTATATGTATACCCTGACCAGATAATTGTTGTGTCTGGTCTGCTGTATAGGTTCTAATCGCGCGAAGCACAATAACAAACAAAACTTTTTGCGTTCTTACTTTGTACCAAATGTTAATATTTTACAGTATTAACATTTATTTTCATTTATTGACCAGGAGCTTACGCTCCTGCTACACGGACGGTTCAGGAATCGGGGTAGGACGGGTCAGTCAGTCAGGTATACCTAATGTTATGAATACAACCTTTCAACTTTCGACATTATCACATTAAAATCACATGACTTTGCCCTACACACCTAAATTAATGAAAAACCAAACTATCCTTTCTCGCCACTGTTATTATAAATACTGCCCATTCCGTTTGTTAATTTGGTTTAAATAATGAATAACTTCTATAGCGCTAGAGAATCATATTTTAACAAAAACATGGTCAAAAAGGTACGTTATCAAAGCTTTGAAATAATGGCAATAAAACTAGGGTGTGTTTAGTAAGACAATAGTGAGGGGTTAGCGAGTGGCGAGCTACTGGCGGCGAGTACTAGCAGCTAGTGAAGCCCAGGCTTGTTACGATCCCGGCTCGGGTAACAGAATTGCAATTTATAGCTTTCTCGTTGTTTTTCATAATTTATAAGATTAGCAGAGGCGGCGTCGCTATACCATTATAAATTTCAAATAAGCTTGATTTATATTGTTACTGCAAAAACTAATGTTTCAATTACAAGTTAAATTAATTACGATTTTGTTTAGGTACTTATTTACTTGTTTGTCACTGAAATTTTGATTGTCAATGAAAATCTTGCAATGCTTTACTTTTGTTCGAATCACTTATCTAAGGTTTATGAAAGTTTTCGTAAACATAGGTACAAATACATACGTATAAATACATCAAAAAGATGACTTGAAGAATACAAATACATCAAGTAGGTATTTCTTGACGACATAGTTATTAGCACATTACATTTTAACAGTTATTGATCACTCGTTAACTCTTTTAGTGCCAAGGACCCCCGCATATGGATTGTATAATAATTGAAAAATCTATGATGACTTGGACTTCACTGGTCAGGTCTTGGCCATGGACACAACTCAACACTAGCAACGTACAACGACTAAATGAAAGGCGCTGTGTGACCACACGAACTAATTAAATTACATGTTCTAGGAACCGAACTAATTAAAAGTTCAATTTTTGAGTCGCTACTGAAAACTACATATTGTAGCGACAACTGTGTCACCATATCGCACCTTTAGAATTATAGGGACCTAATTAAAAAAAATCATGATTTTTTTATCAAAATCGATTAATTTATTTTCTCATAATACATGTAGACAACTAAGTTAAGAAACAAATTCAACTATTATTTGTATAAGTTGTATGAAATTTCATTGTAATAACCTTCATTTACAAAAAAAACTTACGTGTATAAAACTTTATTTAATGTTTCCCAAAAATTTTCATTTTTGGAATAGGTCACTATAATTCTAAGGGTGCGATATAGGAACTTCAAAATCCTGCATCGCAGTATGAGTTCTCTATGCAATTAGAATACATTCAGTCAAAAAAGTATCGGGAATGGATGATTTGTTTATGGTTCCAAATTCAAATTTTTGTTTTTTTGTAGTTGTTAGATTGACACAACTGTTTTCCATTTTGGCGCGGAGTTTGAGTTGCATCTGTTATTTATATTAAATACAGTGCTAGTTTTAGTAATCTATATATATAAAAATCAATGCCACTTTTCGTTGTTATTTTATAACTCAAGAACGGGCTCATCTATCCAAACCAAATTTTTTGGATTTGTTCAGACTATTTAGTAGATGGTTTATGTGAAGTTTGGTAGGGTAGAGTAGGGTAGTGTAGGGTAGTGTAGGGTAGAGTAGGGTAGAGTAGGGTAGAGTAGGGTTGGGTAGAGTAGGGTAGGGTAGGGTAGAGTAGGATAGAGTAGGGTAGGGTAGGGTACAGTAGGGTAGAGTAGGGTAGAGTAAGGAAGAGCGGGAGCGAAGCCCAGCGGACAAAAGCTAGTATCATATATAGTGTGTATTGCGAATTTCATAATGGACAAAAATATCGAACAAAGAGTTTGTCTTAAATTTTGCATCGCCAATGGAATTTCGTGTTCGGAGTCACTGAAAATGTTACAGAAGGCTTACGGTGATCGACTTTATCAAAAACTCGTGCTTATGAGTGGTTCAAAGCGTTCAAAAGCGGTCGAGATGTGATGAAAGATTTGCCTCGCTCTGGTAGGCCGTCAACGTCTACAACTGAAGTTAACATCGCAAAAGTGAAGGAAATAGTGACTGAAAATCCCCATTCAACTCTGAGAGAGATAGCCGCCGAACTTTCTGTATTTCACGAGTCGATCCGTACCATTTTAACTAATCATTTGGGTATGAAACATGTTGCTGCTCGGCTAGTCCCAAAAGATCTGAATTTTCTCCAAAAACTCAATCGCATGAAAGTCGCTGAGGACATGCTAGAGCGAGTCAGTTCGGACCCAACATTCATGAAACGCATTGTTACTGGTGACGAGACGTTGGTTTACGAGTTTGACATGCAAACTAGTCAACAAGCTTCGGAGTGGCGCCTTCCAACTGATCCGAAACCGAAAAAACCACGCCAAAGTCGATCAAAAGTCAAAGTCATGTTGACTGTTTTCTTTGACTATCGCGGTGTTGTGCACTCTGAATTCTTACCAGAAGGTCTAACGGTAAATAAAGAATATTATTTGAGCGTTATGCGGCGTTTAAGAGAGCAAATTCGACGAAAAGGGCCAGATTTGTGGAAAGAAAATTCTTGGATTTTGCACCACGACAATGCGCCTTCGCACAAGGCTATCATTGTGAACGAATTTTTGACCAAATGCTCAACAAATACCATCCAGCAACCACCATATTCACCAGATATGGCTCCTGCTGACTTTTTTCTTTTTCCTAAACTCAAATTACCACTTCGTGGCACCCGTTTTCAATCGATAGAAGACATAAAGGAGAATTCGCGGCGAGAACTGAACTCAATTCAGGAAGCAGCGTTTAAAAAATGTTTTGATGAATAGATTATTCGTTGGCGCAAGTGTATCGTTTCTAAAGGAGCATACTTTGAAGGTGATAAAATAAATTTGGATGAATAACAGACATTTTGTGTATTATTGATCTTTTCCCGGTACTTTCTTGACAGAGTAGTAAAACAGTCCGAAATCAACTACCTACTAGGCAGTTGCCCGGACCAGACACAACACCGGTCAGGTCGGAGGGTCCTACTATTTCAACGCAGCTTTGCGGCACTTTACCCCTAAACCCTTACCCCATAACCCTTTACCCTATACCTCCAAAATATAATGGAAAAGTTGAATAAAACTTAGTCCGACCCGGGTACAAAACCCAGCTTCTACGCCCAACAGTCGCGCTTGTAACCAACGAGGTGTGTATTGTGTTTTCATTATTTTGCAAAAATATAAACGAAATAGTAGATTTGATCAAATGATAAATGCAACGTAGAAAATTTGAGATTAGTTGAAAGCTTGCCAAAACACATTCGAGCTAACACTAAAATTGAAGCAGAAAATCCGACTCACGTTTGAAACACCAGATTTTTTTTAATTCCAAGAAATTCGTACAATTTCCAGGAGAGAAGTTGGTCGAGCACAGCTAGCGTTAAGTTTAAACATTTCGTTTATAACGATGCACGCACTAGAATACAGAAGTTAATTTACTAAGTAGAGCAGTTTACCCTCAATCTTGTGCTTAATGTAGAGTCTATTCCATTTTAATAATATTTATTAATTTTTATTGCTTAATCTTTGGCTGATTTGGAGAAATTACTATTGTATTTTTTGCTTGCTTTTTGCGTCAGGCAACTGCTATGCAGTGGCCTGACATTAACGTAGTACATATTATATCGATGGGTACGGCTGTGATCGTGAGACAAAACAATTATGATGTATTTTAGTTTAAGTAGTTAAGTTTCTATAAAGGTAATTGTTATTTTCATTGTGTCTATCTGTGTGCCAAATAAACGTGTTTTCTTTCTTTCTTTATCATCATAATTTCAGCTGAAAGATGTGCACTGTTGGACACAGTCCTCCTTCAAGTATTGCAATAACGACCAGCCCTATGCGTCTCGCATCCATTGGATTTCTGCGACCCTCATACATTCATCGGTAGTTTTTCGCTTTATCTAATTTATAGTTATTTTATCGAGCGATGATTTGGTCGACGATGGTTGCCTAGAAAATTACCTACCTATCTACCTCTATGAAATACCAATCTTAGCTTAAATACCCCCATGGTTGCAGCTATCAGAAAACAGTAAGCATCTATTTCATCTAGGTACCCATTTAAACTACAGTTCCTGTAGCCCACCAACTAACCTGTTTTTCCCGTGTTTGTTTGTCTAGTGTACTGTTGAACGTTACTCATGTGTTTTCTCTGTACACGAAGTCGTTTCTTTACCTGGTCCTTAGCTATTCCGGAGACATACGCGTCCACTCCGGGCTACGTGATACGCTTGAAGAAAACCTTCGCCCAATACTTCCATGTTTTGTTTATTTACACGTACTCTGTGGCTGTACGAAGGTTATTTGCAAAACACTAGCAACCTCTAAGGACTATATTACTAACATAATAAACAACAACTTAACTTAAAAAATTATCATATTTTAGTTCATCAGATTTTCATAAAAAAATATAAATATTTTAATTGAACGTTCTAAATATTACGAAGTCTATTCGGTAATACAATAGCGGAGGGGGACGGGTTCTGGCGGTGGTACGTCTGCTTGATGCGCTTGCGTCACATCATACAGACGTAGGTACTTACAGAGTTGAAATGTGATAGATAGAACAATGAAATCTTTAGGTAAAAGTTTGTTTATGGTAAATATTGTTAAAAGTCATAGAACAAATCTTGTTGTTTATGATGTTAGTAATACAGTTCTGCAAGGTTGTTAATGTTTTACAAATAACCCTGTATAGTTCGTAAGATTGTCTCTTACTTGTAATACAGAGTAGTCACACCTTTTAGCCAAGGGGTTAGACAGAAGCTACAGATGTCATCTGCCACAATCTTTATATTCAATGATAATTTAGTCTCTAAAACTTGATATACAAAATGACTCTTAGCAAAACAACTCTAGATAAATTCACCTGTAATGATAGCTGTAAGGGAGTATAAATAAATAACCGCAATGAAACAATCGGGTTCCTCGAACAGAGTTGAAAGGAATTTTATCTGGTATAGCTATAAGTCATTTTAAATACTTCTGTGGCGTTGTAAATGGTTTAGTCTTCTCATAAATTCAAATAAACGCAGATCTCTCAAAAGTTCTCAGTACCAAGGTATAAATAAGTAGATATCAATCTTATCACCAAAGAGACCGGTTAATAGTCACCGAAGTACGAAGAATTATCCATTCAAGTAATTAATTATATTATAATTATATTCCACAACTATCACACAACGCCGTCTAGTCCCAAGCTAAGCAGAGCTTGTGTTATGGGTACTAGACAGCTGATAAGCATACATATATATTTCTAAATACATACATATTATAGATAAATTCCACCCACACACAGAACAATTAATGATCATGCTCATCACATAAACATTTGTCCTGGGTGGGAATCGAACCCACGACCTCCGGCATAGCAGTCAGGGCCACTAACCACTAGACCAACAGGCCAGTCAATGAATTTCTCTATACACAATAACATTTGCGTATAATTGGGCAAGTTTGAAGTGTCTAATTAATGTTTATGGCAGAATATCAGTGTCACGTAGATGCAGAAGTCCTAACTATATTCAGCGAAGTGCGACACAGGGAACACGACGGCTGTGCCCGATCATTATAACTTGCCCGGCCGTTCTCGAGACACCGGATTCGATAGTAACCTGCTTGAACTGCATACAATATGTTCTGATGTGAATGAACATGCATTTATTATGTGCAGTGCAATATTTGTTTTATGGGTGCTTTTTAACAATTTGTAGAAGTAGATATGGTATGTTTAATAACGGCCAATGGCTTTAAAAACAGTTAGGTAACTGTTTGATATATCTATGCAACTTAGATGATAGTGCATTAATGTGGTATCATGGAACTGGTCTGATGGTGGAGTTGGATTGTGGTAATTGGAACTACTGAGCGCTATAAGATAACCTCATCAAATGATCTTTATAATAATAATAATTTTTCATAAAACACCATTTAGTTAGAAATTAAGCAGAGCTGGTAGTATTAGTACCTACTGGATAACAGATAATATTATATTTCTTAATATATACATATTATATTTAAATTACAAACAGACACAGAACCAATGATCGCGCTCATCACTCAAACATTTGTCTTGGGTGAGAGTTGAACCCACGATTTCCGGCATAGCAGTCAGAGCCACCGACTACAAGACCAATAGGCCAATACATTCAGTGCAGTTCATTGATGAGTACCGTAAAACGGGGTGAATAGAAACAAAACTTTGGTTTTGCGTTTCATTTTGATACCATATTATCGGCTTCTTACAAAGTGTCGACTTTATGAAATATCAATTCATTAATAAATTGATAATAGTTATTTAAATGCTGTAAAACATATTCAAATATCGTGAAAAAACCCTTTCAAGTTTTGTTTTTATTCACCCCTGAGTTTGTATTGTCCTCATTTTAACGTAAAAAAGTGTGTTGTGAAAAAACGTTTTTAATTTTTTTTATGAGAAGTAAATTCTTGTTTGTGTACTTTATGTTTTAAGTTTAAAATACAACCTCAAAAACTGAAATTACCAAATAAATAAGGCTCTTTAATTTAAGTAGCAGCTCAATCTAGTTGTTAGTTTCGTGTCTAGATTTTCAATTGAGTGAAAGCTAGATACTTGCAACTTATTTTAAGAACAAACCTGCCTAAAGTAGGTCTACACAGCTATTATATAAAAAAGTCCATTGTCTTTCGTTAATCCGAAGCACAAACATCAAGCGAGACGTGGGCTGCCTGCTAATGCCACAAGACAGCTAGCATATCGTGACAGATCGCGGTCGGAACCTGCCACGGGAACCTGCAGGTAAATGTCAACTTTATGTCAAATGTTATAATTCAGATTAGTTTACGGGATATAAATGGGACACATTTAATGTATGATTTCTACCGTAGTAAAATAGTACATTTTGAGAAACTTTGTCATTGTGACCGAGGCGGAATTTGGAGGTCTTGTAGCACCTAGTGCTGCTGTGACAAATTTCCACGTGTATCAAACGACGTTTTTTAATATACTTACGCAGAAATAAATAACCGGGATTCAACACGAGACTTATGGAGGTTGCTTAGCGTTTGATATGATAAATACAATTAATCGTGGCGGGGCGAGCTCACGCACTTTTCCGTACTTGTGCGAAAAACAGTAAATTACGTGCCTAAAAGCGATAGGGATAAGAGCGAGGTTTCGAGAAAAAAATCTTATCGTACGTGCATGTAAGAACTGTGGCAGGAATGTTTGAAAGAGTTACCTTGGCCCTAGAACAAAAAAGGAAAATAAAGAAACTACTTGAGTTTTAACCAATAAAAGTGTGACACGCCTTCACCTCCACTCTAGGAAGAAGCCAGTTGATGATTTCCCACCTCAAAAAAAGGTACATGCATGTACGTTGCGCTCATGTACAAGCTACAGGAGCGCGACGCCGCCCAAAAAGTCTGTGCGTTTGCGTAGGTACTAGTGAACTACTTATCCAATCTGCTTGACGACTAGGTTTCTATTTAAATTAGTCCGAGATTTGAGCTGGGGCCTAAGCTATCATAAACATAAGATAATGATGTAATTTGCTTATATTTGGCTATAAATACACCAGTTTCAGTGTCGAGAAAATCGCGTTTGTATTTACGACGTTATTCATTTCTTCGGCACAGTTGAATTAACATTTTTATGGTTCGGCAGCAAACGGCATAAAACCTTGCTCATTAGACATCACAGGGGAACTTTACGCTTTGGTGCGCTATCGAAATTATAGTCCCCGATCCCACTGCGAAACTCGAAATTTCAGCGACGAGGAAGGTTTTCTTTACTTTTCTTTTTTTGAGAAAATCTCTCCCAATAAGGAAGTAAAATTAAGTGTATTGGCGTTTAAAATTAAAAATTTTAAATGGGTTTCTTAAAACCTCGTTTATAATCTGAACTGATGTGTACTGTTGAAGTTTCTCGCAACGTTATAATCGAATACATAAATAAAAACAAAAATACACAAAAAAATATTTTGTAAAGAAAAAAATCATCAATTTTAAACCTATTCAGATATTCAATAAAAATATAATAAAACCAAGTTGATATTGAAGTTAAATACTTCATACATCAGCAACTCGTATAATCTCGACGAACATCAATAAATGGAAAACATTCAACAAACAATTCCGAATCAACGTGAACAATAAATCATTTGTACATTTTCAAAGACATTTCTGGCATTTATTTGACTACTGTACTGCTTCGTAAATGGGTACTTACTTGTTGAGTTTCTTGCACTTGAGCCGGTAATTAGTTTTGGATTGGTGGCGGCTGCGAATGGTGGACGGAGCAAAAATCTCGGAGGCGCCTATTATAACGGATTTAGGGAGGCATTGTCGCCTCTGTCCGGACTTCGGGCTCCGGACTCCTCCGGACACTTGAATTAATGAGACTACTTCACAAATCCTAAAATAGCTGGCGACTGTATTCTCCAGCTAATAACTTATTTGCAGTCACAGTTTTAATTTGACTTTAAAAAGACTCGAGTTGAAATGAAATCTTTTACGTTTACTGGGTTATGGCGGTGACGGCTGGGAGAATAGATTTTTTTATGAAAAGCAGATTCCTCGTCTATAAAATATTACGATGGTTTCCGAGAATTCTTAAGACTTGTGGCGATCCAATGTTAGATAATTTTAATTAGGTACCAGTTTTATGATAAGTGTGCTTATAATAAGTTGTAATCTCGTTATGTCAAGGGTTAGGGTAGGTTAAAAACATTAATTTTAAGGTAGATGCCTCATAATAGAGAATACGTCAATAAGGTCTAATGATTTCGTATGAAGCTTTTGCCGATGGCTTCGCCTGCGTGTAGTACTCGTTTAGTAGAACTTTTTCTTCGTAAGGTGAAAGTCCTAGGAGACTGCGCGAAATTGAATGACTTTTTCAAGGAATATCAATTCAATAGGGTTGATGAACTGAGAGGTTGATAGATTCGTAATTAAATACGAGTTACGGTCGCAATTTATCATATTTTAAAGAACGTAGATCTTAGGTTCTCTGATTGGCCACTGACTTGGAAAAAAAATAATTTCCCGAGCTATCCCAGCATTTTGTCCTTGGTTCTGGTTTTCTAGTAGTTTCTGAGTTTTGACAGATCACGGCTTTGTGCACACAAGTTATTACTATCGAATTGTGCCGAATTTCATCGCTTCTGTAATTTTTGTGTGATTGAATAATTAACATACAAACTTTTACCTTTATAATATTACTGTGATTTACTGACATACTCTCTTGATATTTTAAACGAATGTTTTCAATTAAGTGGTCCACTATACCGTACATACCTCAAACGCCTGTCACTTTACTCCGGCGCGACGCTCGCAGACTACAATTTGCTTTCAATTGGCCGCAGTAGACAACTATACTCAATCTGTTTAGGTACCCGTAGTTCACTAAACGTAAGCTACAATACTTATATGTCTTTTTATTTAAAATAAATTGTATAAAAGTCAGGTGACAGAAAGATACAAGGATTATTTAAATTTAGTTAATTACCTAACATCGGTGTAGGTAAATACCTGATTTTTAACATTTTAACATACATTTTTTTACACAATTTTTTAGATAAAAGACATGTGCGTCTATTCAGGCAGAATAAACATGTTTCTATTTTTTTTCTTTTTTTATGCTAAGACTGTTTACATTTAGTGAACTTCCTAAACAGATGGAGGCTCACATTTCCATGGTCGGCACGTTCCATTTGTCTAACTGTCAAATCGCGCCCCACCTTGCCGCAACGGTATTAAATGATAATTAATAGAACACTACCTATGACAAATGTTTTGACAGGGAACTGAGTGAACTCAGTAGGGCCGATGACGTTAGGGCGACGGGGAATTTCTGAAAAGGAAATCTGTAGTCCTAGAACGCAATGGGATGCTGAAGGATGTATTTTAGTCAGTAAAAGTCTGACACACCTCACTCCGTCCTAGACCGAAGGTAGTCATTGAATAATTATCCAAATTAAAAAAAAATGCTAAAATACGTCAATACGAAGTAAAGCAGATTCTTAATTTAAAAACAAGTGCACTAAGATTATCATCATCATTTTAGCCAAAAGACTCTCGGAAATTAACCTTCCCTCTTTTCAGGAAATCATCATATAACTTCACTTATTCTGGGTGAAGTGAGTGGGAGTGTCAAACTTTTACCAACCTACCTGTGTTTCTTCAGTTACCCTTTACGTTCTAGAGCCACAGTAACTCTTTCGAATAATCTCACAGCCCATTGTCTTCCCCGTAGCGTCATCACATCGACCCGTTCCGTGCGTTTTGCAACGAAGATTTCTTCAAAGCGAGAGAAAGAAGAGACGAAAAATTAGGCCTATAACTTTGCGAGACTCGGAAAAGTGGAACGTACCTGGAACGTAAAGGGAAACTGAAGGAAAACCCGTAGAATTTAGTCTGTAGAAGTCTGACACATCCTCTTGTTCCACCCAGAGAGAGCTGGAGACATTGATCTCATACCTCTGTACAAGAGGCCTTACTCCTCTATTCACTATGTTCTATTGGTACTACGTATAAGTTTGCCTACAAGCCATTTTACGTCTAAAACCCGTTATAGTTGATATTAAGGGTTAATGCTACTTTAATAGCTTCAATTTCTGCGCAACGCCGCCTCCTCCAATAACAAATTCCCATAACAATACCGATGCGAGCACACATTGACAGCTAATCCCCATCAAATATACTCGAACACAATTACTGTACCACAATTAGTTTATCAAATTAATTCCTACGAACAATACAGACAGACACTGTAAAATTACGTTGTGTGTAGTAGCGTAGCTATAGCGTGGGCAAAGTGGGCCCCGCACCCACAGCCACCCACACCCAAATGCCCTGATCACACGTACAGAGTACAAATAAAAAAACATAACTGGCGATACAATGCTCTCGGCCGAATACTCAGTACGTATAAACAAAGCGCCGAGTGCTCGGCCGAGCGCTCTACAATTCGATTAGGTACATCACTGTCTCGGCCGAGCAACATTTTTCTGTCTCGCCCGCTTACTCGGTACGTGTGATCAAGGAAAAAGGGTTACTAGTTCACTATTTCATCTGATGGTCGCTGTCCCGCTTCTGATTTTTTTAAAGAAAAAGTCTTGGTTGATGTGTTTTCGCCCACGTCTAAATTAGTCTACGCTACGCTTCTGTTTGTATGTAGTTCTTAAGGCCGTCGTTACATACGGTGAAAACATTGTAATGCTTATTATTAAAATAAAATATTATATGCTTCGTGTTTGTTTACAGGTAACAAGTCAGTGCGCTGCGAAATTATTTGCAAGAGTTACCGTAGTAGCGTAGCCCTAAAATGCAGAGCGTAACTAAAGGAAATAGGTGCATTTTAGTCAGTAAAAGTCTGACATCCCATCCCATCAAAAAACAAAAACATCGAACATTTCGAGAATGTAAGAAGAGTTTCTTCAAAATCAGTGACTAGTGTACGCTGTAGCGCGTCACGCGTTGGCGATACGCTGTCAATTAGATGGCCAATCGCGCCATTGACAAACCGCGACACAAATAGCACAACAATGCCGTACCACAGCAGTGCCGTGGCACCTCGCTAGTATTTTCATCGAGCGTGGCAACACAGTGACAAGTTATCGGCGGCACAAAGCGAAGCAGCCACCGTCAGCTTGGAGCGGCGCCATTCACCGTTCGCTCAAATGCACTATATCATCCGGCTCGCTCTGACTGCCTGAATGGGTGACGCTTTTTTCCATTAGGTGAGTCTGTAATTCTGTATAAAGCTTTTTCTAACTGATATTGGTTGGAAATAAGGCAAATCTTGTGTTGGTGGTATTTCTTAATAGATGTTCTGGAGTGCTGTTCCTTCTCTACTTTTTACCAGTTCCGCGACCTAAGTCTGGTAGTTCCGCAATTCAGTCTTTTAATTGCAATTAACGGCTTCTGCCCTTACATGTATCACTGAATTTTATAAGCTGACAGGTATATTTTAAAGCTCCGTACCCGTAGAGTATTGAATTTTTACTCCCGTAATCTACTTTTACTTAACTACTGCCGAATCCTTTTAATGAGGGGGCTCACGGCAGACGAGGGCGTCTGCCCGTCCGTCTGTCAGTCTATTCGTCTATCTGTCGACAGGTTGTGTGTGTATAATGAATTCTAATAGGTAGAGAGAGACTTAGAAAGAACAAATATAAAAAGTTCAATTTTAGTGCGCGATTACGACTCGCACTTAGCTAATTCCTTAATCGAAATAACATTGTGAACTAAGTAGGCAAAAGTCATTTCAACTCTTTAATATTCTCAACCTTTTCTAGCTGAAAAAAATATTAAAACTATTGACAATATTGATGAACCGTTGTTGAATGTTCATTTTCGACGACATTTCCAATAATAGTCTTTAAACATAAAGACAAGCGTTTTACGACCGTTTTAAAGGCCCAAATAAAATAAGTAATTTCCGAACAATAGTTTAAGCGTTTGACAGACAAAGGGAAGGTGGCACCTGATAGAAGGGGTGTTCCTAACCCTCACCGCTCCGCCTCCCGTGTGACGCGCGCCTAATTCTGGATGACGAAGGTAACAGGTTAATTTGTTATCAAAGAGATTGTTAGATCAAGTTTTGAAGGGTGACACTTTGAGCAGCGACCTGCTTTTGACTTTGAATGGTGATAACTTGTTATATGACAACTGTGCTTATAACCTATTATAATTATATTGCTGGTTTAATGTTCCGAAACATATTCAATTAAGTATACTAGTTACACAATTTTAATTAGTTTAAACAAAAAGCTACAGAGACGATTGTTTTTTTACAAGCTTTTATTTAGTTTCACATGTCCCGATGATTGTCTGGATTCAAATCTTGCAAATTTAATTTGATCCATTGAATGGTTACCGATTGAGCTGAAATTTTTCATGAATGTATGAAGCTGATCCGATGATAGACCGGAAGGTGGCTATAGAAACTTGGTAGTTAAACGACATCGAGTTTGGGGATTATAAATGTGAAATTTTGCCCAAGGCTTTCTTTTATGATGTAGGTGAGTACTAAGAAAGGGTTTTTGAGAATTCGACTTTTAAGGAAGTGAAAAATAGTTTCATGCGAGCGAAACGGCAGGCATAAGCTATAAATATTTATTTAATTTTCGTGTACAGTGATGGTACATCATAGGCGGATTTATAATATTACTTGCTTATGGTTATCTGGTAATCAGATAAAAACCTCTAAATTATTGTCCTTAAGCGTCAAAACATGATTTTAATGGCAACACAAATAAATTCGAAAAAAGAAGTTGCCACACACAACGACTCCACTTCGTATGTTGTCGTCAACACGGTAGTTTGCCCAGCTAATAGCAAGGGGCCAGTAATGGGCACGTCACTCGAACTTGTCAGTGGCATTCCGAGGTTACACAGAGTGCAAGAGTACCTGGGGCACTAATACGTGGTGGAGGCATTGAACTCGGATTAAATCTTACAAGATGAGTCGTATTTATTTTAAATGGAACAATATGGTCACATACGTTTGTTAAATAACTATTTGTATGTGGCCAAAGTTCAACTAACCTACTGATTAAAAAACCTTTTTTTGTGTGAAAATCTTCTTTGATCGCTTTAAATTTGAAGGTGTTTTAGTAAAATCTCCGAAGTGCATTAAATCAAAATGTGCTCCTAACTCCTAAACCTCCTAATTAAACCAACGTGCTTATTTTATGGGTTTCCTAACTTTTAATGAATAGCACTACATTATCATAAAATAAATTAAATACTAATTTTAATCTAAATATTATTTAGATGGATTTTACTTCAATTCTCAACACTTTAAAAAGAGACAGAACTGTGGACAGAACTGAAAGCGGCACTACATGATAGGAGAATATACATGTGACGTCACACTCTGTATCACCGTAGTGACGTAGATACAATACAACGCGGTTTTGCACGATAAGTATAAAACAATAACTTCCACACAGTATAGCTTCACCATTTCTCCGCCGATTTTATTTACTTTCTCTTATCAATCGTATTTATTTGTACTGGTGTTTATTCATGTACATTTTTGAGGGCATTCAAATACCCTTTTATGGACGTCAATATTGCCCGGGCAGGGTCTCGGGGACCGTCAAATATGCCTTTCGCGGTTAAGTTATGATACTGACGTTATGCTAATGCCCTCTCATCACGGCGCAAATTTGCACATCATTTGCCGACTTGTTATATATATTTTAACAAAGTTTCCTCTACTTCTGTACTTAAACAGGCATTTTGGATGGATTTAAAATGTAAATTTTGTTGAAATGAAGTCCAGAACTTGGTTATGATATACATTTATTATGCTTTGTTTGAAACGGCATTGTTGCGAGCCCAGACTCACATGAATCAATACCACGAAAGGAATCAGAATATTAAAATAAAATAATTAACTTGTACATTTCAATACAATACAAAAAGGTTATGGAATACGGTAAATGAAAAGAGAAATTAACAAAAGGTTGTCCTCTTGCTCAGAGCTATATTTGCCAAATCCTTACTAATATTATAAAAGCGAAAGTGAGTTTGTTGGTTTGTTACGTCTTCACGCCTAAATGGCAAAACCGATTCTAATGAATTTTGGTACAGAGATAGTTAGGACCCTGGAGACAGACATAGGCTAATTAAAAAAAAAACAAATATTATTATTAAATTAAAGTATATTAATAAACGAGGGCGAAGCCGCGGGTAAAAGTTAGTTTTAAAATAAATTGAATAAATTGGTACCAACAAAAACGAAAAACAAGAAGACTACGCGCGTAGACGCGCTCTACACGTGCGTAGCGAGCGCGTAGCACTTCGTAGACGTTGAATTTTCATGTCTCAGAAAATATGTATAAGGAAAACTGTATTATATGCCTAAAGATAATATAATAGCACACCTTATGCCGTTTAATGAAATTTGCGCCCAGTTTCAGGAAACGAAAATTATCTAAATAACAGCAAAAGAATGTTAATGTGGGCTTAAAATATTTTAACACGCCGCCTGTTAATCTTTTTAGAATCGCAAATAATGTCAGCAATCTCGAGCTCTTGACAAAGTAACATACTTTCGTAGTATATATATGACTAGCTTCTGTCTTTGCTCGTGTGAAAAATAAGTTTAACCATACAAACTTTTGACACTGAACTTTGGGGCAGATGACTGTACCTTGGAACGCAAAAGGCATTAGAAGGAACACAGGTGGGGTTTTAAATCAAGAATGAATAGGTTACTTTTAGGTAAGCGTGCTCAATCGTCAGCCACATCATCGCTTACCACCAGGGGAGATAGTGGTCAAACGCAAGCCTACCAATACTAATAAAAAAAAAAAAACAAGATTAGAGAGATACTGATCATATATACTTCCAAGAAGTGCGTTTATGAACAATAGCTCACCAAATGACAGGAACAGCTGCCAATAAATATTGAAGAAACAATAAATAAATAGGTAATTACGGCAACATTCATCTCGGTAGTAAAGCGGTGCGATCAATACTCGCGTGTCATCCATAATGGTACTCGTTGTGAAATGTATTGAAGTATCGGTCCACGGACGCCCGCTGTAATTACGATGTAGCTTTTCTAACTTAATAAGTGCTTGCTTTTGCTTGCCTAACAAAAGGTTAGTAAGTACTTGCTTTGGCTTGGACTTTCCAATACCGTCAATTAGAGACACAATAGAAACACATTCATTAACCCCAAAGCGAACGCCGGCGTCCGCTTTGGGTTTAATGAATTAATAAGTACTTGCTTTTGTTTGCTTATTAAGTACTTGCTTTTGTTTGCTTATTAAGTACTTGCTTTTGCTTGCTTATTAAGTACTTGCTTTTTGTTTGCTTATTAAGTACAAGTTGCTTTTGCTTGCTTATTAAGTACTTGCTTTTATTTGCTTATTAAGTACTTGCTTTTGTTTGCTTATTAAGTACTTGCTTTTGTTTGCTTATTAAGTACTTGCTTTTGTTTGCTTATTAAGTACTTGCTTTTGTTTGCTTATTAAGTACTTGCTTTTGTTTGCTTATTAAGTACTTGCTTTTGTTTGCTTATTAAGTACTTGCTTTTGTTTGCTTATTAAGTACTTGCTTTTGTTTGCTTATTAAGTACTTGCTTTTGCTTGCTTATTAAGTACTTGCTTTTTGTTTGCTTATTAAGTACAAGTTGCTTTTGCTTGCTTATTAAGTACTTGCTTTTATTTGCTTATTAAGTACTTGCTTTTGTTTGCTTATTAAGTACTTGCTTTTGTTTGCTTATTAAGTACTTGCTTTTGTTTGCTTATTAAGTACTTGCTTTTGCTTGCTTAATAAGTATTTGTTTTTAAAAAAATGCTGGTAGTGATGTTTGTTCTCGTTAATGCAGTGATGATATATCAATAGAAAAATAATGAACACTATTGTCTAAATTTCTTCTAATCTTTGCTTTTGCAGGTCCAATAGAAGAAATTTCTTTTTTAAATAAGCAGTTAGTACAATTTTTTATAATGATGTACCTTCTTCTGTGCACATAAATTATAAAATAAATAATGAAATCTACACTTATATTATAAAGAGTTAAAGTTTGTTTTTTTGATTTTGTACGATGTACCTAATCTCTGGAAGTACTGTTCCGATTGCTAAGAATTTTTCAACGGTAGAAAACTGTTTTATTCCATGAGTGTTATAGGCATATATTTGATGTACGCTGGCGAGGCCACGGGCAAAATCTATAATAAATAAATGAAAGAAAGAACTACACAAATATTTTTTGGCGCCAGTCACAAGGTTCACACAACAGAAATAAAATAATAAAACAAATACCGTTGTATGTGATTCACGGCTGCATCAAAAAATGTTCATTTCAGCAATATTGCCAGATACAGTCAGACAGTATGCTACGCTGGTCATTCAACGAACCTTAAGTAACGAGACACCGAACAAAATGGTTTCGAACATTAATTACTACTTTAAAATATAACATGAATGAGTAGGTTTCAAAGTTCAAACATATTGGATGGACATTCAATTATTTAGTTCTATTCTAGGACATACTAAATTCCTTACAATGTGATCTTTCAACCTTATGAGAGTTGCAATATCGAAATATTTTTTATAAAGTGCTTGTATAACACATAAAAATAATCTGGTTTAGTTATAAGCAAATAGTAGAGCAGTACTTTTAAGTTACTAGCTAAGGACTTTGTCAGAAATATAAGACCTATTATAACAATAAAGGCACAAACAAAGTTAAGGTAAACATGTAAAGATCAAAAACATATAGGTACAAATTTAAATATTTCCAGTTTACTCAAATAAGCCTCATGCATAAAATGAGCATGAGCATCAATACTTATCCGAAAAAAAAGCAGGCATAAAAAATGCCGTAAAATGCACGTTCTTTTTTATAAAAAGCAAAACCACACCTGAATTCAAAAAAGGAAATTGATTAAACCAGTGTGTTCATTTATATGCCAGTACTTTGCGACTGGTTCACTGTACTGGCCCAGTATGTAACTGATAAAAACCTTTTCTATCTCCCAATTTATAGTAGGACTTTATTCGGGCGGGTAACGTTTAAAATCATTTTGTTACGTTCAAAACCGTACTGCCGTTTTATATCTCGATTCGTTTTTAGACTTTTTAAATTTATATTTTAATGTAAATCCCCGGTTTCATTGTAGGTGTTACAATGACAGGCGATTGGTACAACACAGCTATCAGTAAAATACTATAGGATGGGGTCAACCCTTTGTGTCCGGTTCCGCCTTTTATCCCTGATAATGACGGTTCGACCTTTATTTCTCAAATCGGTGTAAAAATTGTGGAAATTTCTGTCGCGGTCACATAATTTGGTTTGAGGTGCTTCGGGTTTGGGTATTGATCGGAGAGTTTACGGTCGATTTCGCAAATTACAAATTGTTGTCGGATGAATACAACGCAATAAGAGAAAGAATATAAAAATACGGATGCTTTTTATAGGCACGTTCTTTATTCAAAAATATCTGGATGACAACTCTACTTTGTCGTTGGTCATAGATACTTATCATGACACAAATCAGTTTCATACTTGACACATGTTTCAGTGTTTCTTGACTTTACGGTCTCTTTTCCAGCATTAAAAAGAGTTGAAGAATGCGAATTATCAAGTCGCCACGGTTACTTGCTGACCGGTCAGCTCGCAGTCCGGTTCTCAGCCAGCCACTCTTTATCACGCCACTTGACGCGGTTAGACGAGACAAATAACCCCGCATCCGTCTTCCCGCTGATAACGCCACGCTTCTTGTGTCCCCAAGCATTCGTTGTCAAGATAATACTCATTTATATTGAATTAAACGAAAATAAAATGAGGAAACAATAAAATGTTCAACGATTCCTTTTTGTTTTTTCCTTTGTTAAATTCTTTTTTTATTTGAACGAAGACGTAATATTGAGTCTTTGTCATTTAAATGGTTTCAATTTTTATCGCTTAGCGGGACATGCCAAGGTCTGTTCGTGGATGGGTAACCACAAATGCACTTTACTGTCGGGCGTCAAAAAACGCCGCCACAAAAAAACGCCGCCTCAAAAAGAAGCTTGAAGCGGCGTTTTTTTGAGGCCCGTGTGCTCAGTGGCTTAATCGTGTAGGTACCTATGTTTTCGGTCATTTTTAGTCAAGGCTTAGCGGGCCAGTAACTGGGGGGTAGAAGTCAAGTAGGCAGGCGCTTAATGTTAAATAGTGGTGTTTAGCTGCGATTTCTGTTTAACCCTTCAGATACCGTCAATTAGAGACACAATAGTAAGATAATAGATGCGCGGCCACCGGTGGTCGCTTGGGGATTCATGAATTAAAACATTTTTTTTAGGGAGGGGAAATTATCTACTGCTCCCTCCCGCTCTACACTAGGGCGGGAGAAGGCGTGTGAGCTTTGTACTGACTAAAACCACATTTATGTTTCTTCAGTGCCTTTTGCGTTCTAAGATCACGAGTACCCTCTCATAATTCTCCTCATGGAGCAGGCATCGGTCCAGCACCTACGGTTTGCTGATATCTTTTTGCGGCGCGCGACGTGGGCTCGGTCTTTATAAGAACAGTAGACAGCGCTGCGTGGAGCTCGCTCACCGTCATCAAGCCTGTTTTAACATTACCCTAACATAATGTTGGGAAAGAGGTAAGTAAATAGATTCACGAAATCTATACTAATATTATAAGAAGGTAAAATTTGTAAGTTTGTACGTACGTACTCGTAAAATTATTTCTTTTTAGGACTGCGGAAAAAAAAATCACCTAAAACAATGTTATTTTGTCACTGAGTGACATTCGCTGTATAGTTTCTACTTTCAGGCCTGCGAAGCCGCAGGCTGATGCTTGTTTTGTTGTAACTTGCAGTTGCGTAGCTAGGTGAGGGCGAAGTGGGCCCTCGCTCTCGCCCTCGCACCCAAAGGAGCCCCGTGTGTGCGAGGGCTCTTTAACAAACGAGGGTTCTGTTTTATAATTTACTAGCTTTTCCATAATAGCCGCAGCCCAATAAGATGGGCAGATCAGGTCCGCTCCACACTAGACGTGGACACCCAATTGCACGTCGCACTTCATGACGTTAAGAACCGTCAGAGATGGCGAGATACCATTAATAAGAAGCTAATTCAGCGGGAACTTCACGACCCTCAGTAATGAGGAATACGACTCGAGGTCCTCAGTCAGTTTTTCCTTTTATATATTATATAGATAGGCTCTCGCTTGACCATTATTTCACGTGATGGTAAGTGATGTGGTCGAACACTGGGTTGCGACAGTCGCTGTCTCGTTTACGAATGAAAGAAAAAGGCCTCGCCATTATGCCTTCTCCCACGTCTAAATTAGTCCGCGCTACGCGTCTGGTAGCTTGTGATGGAAGCTGTCAGCTGCACAATGCGCTGTTCAAACACTTTGCGGTAACATTGACAGGCTTTACGTGGAGCTGAATAATTATTCGTAGAAACGAAATTTCATAGGCTAACATTGATAAGATCAGCGCTGAAGTTTGAAAGTTCCAGTAAATGTAGGTAGTATTTTGGTATTTATTCAAAGACTAGCTTTTTCACATGACTTCGCTCAATGATCCGCCAGAACCATGCTTTCGAACAATACTGCGGTCCTACCTACCTATTTGTACACAAAAGACATAGACACAGAAGATAATCTTATGTTTGTATGTACTTACTTCACTTCTCATACATACGCTTGGCGGTCGCGCTAAGGTTGTCGCTTTGTCGCTCGACTCGTGTGCGCTGTAATTACAGGGGCCTACTGAGGCCCTTGGGTTCTATTCTGAAATGGGTCCTGGAACACAAGACAAAGAAGGAACAAATGAATGGGTTTTACTCAGTAAAAGTATAACACGCCTTCCCACTCCACGTTAGAGTAGGAGGACTCATTGGAAATATCGTTCATTATTGAATTTAAACAACTGTCCACTGAACTTATAATAACTTTTAAGAGTATTTTTTTCGAGTTGGTCAATTTTTACACAAAAATTTCACAGATGCTTGTCTCAAGCGGATGGCACTCGCGCTCGCACTGATCCCAACCGATCCGAGACATCATGTCCGTGAGCGGTGTCTATGTGTGCATTGTTCAAACGCTCTTTAGATCGACTTTTCTACCTATCTTTGTATTTCCAAACTTCCGGTAATAGAATCTCGTTGATACAATTTTAATGCATTTCTTCTGAGGTTCTTACTTCTTACCCATCATCCAGCAGCTTACAATTCCTTACAACGTACTTAGTAGCGTGTTACGGAAGAGTTTCATGAACTTATCTACTTAACAGTTTATACTTCACAAGACTTGGAACACTTGTTGCAATATCGACTGTTTCATCGAGTTACAACTCTTTCTTAATCTTATGATCGAACGTGATTTGTTTTTTTTTTCTGAAAGAACGCATAAAGGTTGGTTTAGGCCAGTGGTTCCAAACCTTGTATTCTCCTAAGATCAATTTGTTTTCTGTGCGGTTAGCGGACATAACTCTGTCCCCGCACACGGGCCTCGAAAAAGCGCCGCCACCAAAAACGCCAGAAGCAGTCACAAAAAAACGCTAGAAGTTGCCGCAAAAAACAGCTGAAGCGCGAAACCTTGTATGTAGAAACTTGAAGCCGCTCCAAGCGTTTTTTTGTGTCGGCACTGCCGAACACGAGCCACAAAAAAGGCCGCCTCAAAAGGAAGCTTGAAGCGGCATTTTTTTGAAGCCCGTGTAAGGGGACTCGGAGCTCGTGCCCCGGTATGAAGGCTAGAAGGAACGGCGCGGGGTTTTTAGTCAGTAAGAGTCTGACACTGTCTCCCGCTCCACCCAAGAGCGGGTTTCGTCAAAGATGATTTTCCCCGTCGAGAAAAAAAAAAAAAAAAAAAAAAAAAAAAAAAAAAAAAAAAAAAGCCCGTGTAAGGGGACAGTCAAAGAAAGAAGAAAGAAAACATGTTTATTCCGCCTAAATAGACGCACAAATCATTACAGAAAAAAAAATTGCCCGCCAGGCCATGTATACAGGGCTTAAATGTATTAAGTAGGTAACAATTTACTGTACTGTGATTGCACCTACACCATAGACGAAAGAGTTGTGCAGGTTATCTGTTGCAACTACTCTTTGTTGTCTTTGGCATTTTGACGCTGTCAAAATCAGACGTCAAAGTCAGTCAGACGTCTAAAATAAGTTTAACACTATCCAATCCATAAATTCGAAGCTTGTAAAATACAAATCTACCTACCAATTCTTTAAACGCAAAAACAACTAGTATTGTCATACAAAACACAATATTTGTTACACTCGACATACATTTTTATCATATAACCGCTCATACGCGATTATGACTTTATTACATAATAAATCTGCTATTTTGCATGAACTTTGACACTGTATAATTTACTCAAAAAATTAAAAAAAAGTCAAAAAATTATAACAATAGAAGCCTTGAAAATTTCATCTAGATTCTAAATGTAAAATAAGTAAATATTTCCTGGAACAAATTTTGTAAAATATTCGAGTAAATTACGGAATTACCGAATGCTAACAGAGTTTTCAGGCGTTATCTCTCTTTTTTCGCGTTGCCTTTTCGTCGAACATCGAGATTTGAGAGCAGTGATGATGAAATAAATTACACAAAGTAATGCGCCTGGCTGGGTTCGAACCCGTGACCTACAACTCTTAAGTCGGGGCCATTACCACTCGGCCACCAGTGCTCTCCGGCCACTACTGCTTAAGATTGTTTTAATATACAACTACCTATTTTTCAACTACAAATAGAGTATAGTTCTAAATTGGATTGGTCCCACCTGTTCATTTCAGGGTTGTCTTAAGAGCGATTAAAGGTCTAACAAAAGGACGACAATAGCATCCTTGCGGTACAATAAAACTCACACACTGCATGACTAATGAGTCTGAGTTAATTATGTCACTCCCTCGTGACAACACTGAATAAAAGAGAAGCGGTAACATTAATTAAACTTTAGAAAAACAAACCTTTTTTGTTATTTAAAATGAAAATGTCGTAGCTATTGGAAGCGTCCCCGCTATCTTTTCATTCCGAACGTCAGCAAAGTGTACTTTTCCGAAGCGCGTATGATATGTTATCACAGTTTTTTTTCTATATTTCATTCCTTTTGCGAATGCAACATCGAAATGATATTTCACAGAACAATTTACGTTTAAAGGAGGATGCCTTATATACCGCAAAGCTGCTTTCAAAAATATATGACAGTACTATATAATGAGTATATTTAAGGTCCAAAACAGTTGGGTTAGGTTAGCTTAGGTCAAAATATAATGCTTTATAAAACCTAAACCCCATACTTTAGAGCTGTGTCGCCATAATAAAAAATACTCTATTTAACTAAACGCTTCAAATGACACCTGTCTCAAGTCTGTTGGTGGACGGGGACACTTTCATGCAATGCCCTTTAAATGTGAATTTCTGTCATCAGTGTGTCGTACACAGTGTGGTCCACAGGATTATTTTGTGTATAATGTGCAATTAACTTCAATCATAGCTCGGCTTATAATTTATGGTAATTAACTTGTGTAGTTAATTGCAGTAAATCATTACAGATTCCCAAACACTGTCATTATGTGTCGGACAGTCACAATGAGCTGCATCGGTAATGAGACATTGGTTTGATTGTCTTGAACAGGTTGGTAATACCTACTGTCATTATGTCTGATATTGGCAATGTTGTGGGCTGGAACACTGTTATTGATACATAAAATAGAGATGTAATTACAGTTATTGAGGCCTAAAAATACCTAATTCGATATAATAACAACTGCCGGAAATGTTCAGTTCATGATATACCAACATACCTAGACATTTTAATACAAGTGGAGAAAGGATATATATGAGTCATAGGCGAAGGTGTTATAAAGCCGAGTACTGAAGTGACAAATTTCCACATGTATCAAACGACATTTTTCAATACACTTACCGAAGATATAAATAAAAGAAAGTTGACGCGCGAGCCGAGGAGGTCACAGTCAACCTGATACCGCGGATTTTCGAATAAGTGGATTGAAAAATGCATTTTTACTCATGTTAGGAACTACGAATTCTATCCAAGCCGTTTCCATGTAAAAGTAAGTTTCATTAGACAGCTCCAGGCGTCCGCGCTGCAGAGAACAGCGTCACAAAACCGTGCTCCTATTCTATTCATCAAATTCTAATCCGCAGCTCCAGCGACCGGTTTACATTCAGTCGGATGTGCTATATATATGGATTTGTTATATAAAACACAGTGCATGCACATTTCAGCACGAACAAAGCTCAGCCGAGTGACGTCTAGACGTGGGGCAGGCGGGGAGGCACGGCCAGGCGCGGGCAACGCGGCCAGCCTCGCCGCACACCACAACAGTCGGCGCGCAATTCGTCAAGAGTCTGCTCCCCCGAAACTGGAACCCAGCTACTCTCCCCCAGCTTTTTGTTCACAGGCAAAATAGAGAACACGAAATGCAAAACAAGCGAGCGATACGATACCCTGATACACAGCGAACGTTATTGATAGTGCCTGAAATATGCTTCGTCATTTTGTCTGCAACTGAAACGAGCTACGTTGTTAGTACAAGATGTATTGTACGAATAAATTCGGATGAGTAATTTCTTGAGTACATTTCGTTTGTTTTGTAAATAGAGCGAGCCAACACCGGGACGCGCGGCGCTGGCTGAGAGCTGTCGACCGCGCGAATAATAAGGTCGACGCGCTTATGTGTTTTTAACAAAGTTGCCACTACGGAAGTAAAATGAGATTTTAGGAGCACATGGTAGCGTTGGCTGTCTGCCACGAGACGGACTTAAAGAAAATTTACTGGCCACAAAAATTTAGCCTCGCTACAGCGCGGCACCCCCTCTGGGACGCACCGGTTAGATTAAAGTTTGGTTAATATGGAAAGGTTGCTGCGGCTTACGATTTCCCGTGAGATTAAAATGAACACATTTCAGATTTTCGAACTCGACCCAACTTTAGTTGAGTAGTTTGACACAACAATGGTCCGCTGTGATAAGAGTGTTCGCAGTCGCGTGTACACATACATCACCCGGCTCTGTTCGAGTAACACTTGACACGCGAACCGCTATTACATTTGGGCTTTTGAAACGGCATCCGTAAATTGTAAAAGTTCCACAGACGAGCCCATTAACTAGGAAACGTTTAGTGCACGAGTGTTCGTTATATGGCGCAGACAGAGACGTGCAGGTTCAATACGTTGTAGCAATACCCTTTGTTAGCTGAGCACATTCATTGCTTTGTAAATTACAGTGCATCTTCATTGAAGCATCAGTAGCGACACTGCAGCTTTGTTTAATCACGAGCAAAATTCCTAACATCAATGTAAAAGTTATCAAGATCGGGGTCCGTTACCGAGTCAGTGTTATGTAAGTGAGTGCCAATCAGTATAGTTAGCAACCGCCTTAGAGGCTTGCAGACAATCTCGGCAAATGGTGCCATTAGCTGAATGCGTAGCAACTCGCGCCGGGTAACGAGCGGCTTAGCCGCCGAGCCCACGATCATTGAACAATTTGAATAATACATGGAAGTTGAAACACTCACCGCGGATCGGCGAAGTTGTGCCCAACTTAGGCAATAGGCTGCGTTTAAATAACAGCGCGCACCAAGCGATGATGGATAAAATTGTTCACACTCTTCCGTAAATTGAATTTTCAGTGTGTGCGCTCACTCATGAAAGTAGAATTACAGATATCAAAACGAAAGTACTGTTTCAGAACTGAGAAAATGTTTTAATACGTAGGTATCTATTTCATATATGGTTCTGTATGAGTACCTCCATGGTTGGTACTCATACTTTTCAGCGTTTGTGAATAAGATGAAGAAAGAATCGGATGGTTGAAAGAGAGCTAGACCCTTCTACGTACCTAACTATAAGAACACAAACACAAAACTGCAATTGTTGCGATGCAATTTCACGTGGCAAAGCATTGGTTTATCGATCAATTTGCAACTTCTTACCGCATCGAGCTCGCAGATTTTTACGATGCGACGTTTTTTTTTAGGTCGGAAATCTTCTAATGACTTCTTCCGCTCTAGTTTCGGCGCATGAGGATGTGTGTTAGACTTTTATTAACTAAAACTCACTCCGATGTAGGTACATAAAAAAATTATTTTCATTAAAAACTTGTTACTAACTAAAACTCACTCCGAGTTTTAGTTAGTAACAAGTTTTTAATGAAAATAATTTTTTCATTACTCATACTCTGAAAGTAGGTCTGAAGTTGCCTGTGGAGCGGGTTGAAATGATGATACTTTTCATCCCTAGGGAGTTTTACTTTCAACTGACAGCTGTCAAATTATTAAAAAAAAACTAGTTCTATCTTCACATTTCTATTGAACCATGTTCTAATTTTCCATACAGCCTGTCAATCACAACGCGATATAAAATTCAAATAACTTAAAGATAAGTATTAATTAAATAATATTATATTTTTAAGCGACTTATTTGTTCAAGTATTTCTTTAAAATACTTTATTTGTAAAAGATTACAATTGATTTCTAATTTTTCATTAATGAGGCTGAATAGCTGGCCGGCTACAGAAAAAAAAAAACAAAATGGCGGGAGTGGCAAATCAGACGTTGGTTTTTTTGAGTTTTGTTTACATTTCCGTTCTGCAAAGATTTGTTTGTACGAAAACGCCACTATGTCAGTCCGACTACAGGACCAGATCTCGAAACCTATCCTTTTGCAGCGGGGTGTGAGGCAGGGAGACGTTATTTCTCCGAAACTGTTCACCGCCGCAATGGAAGATGTCTTCAAGGTTCTGGACTGGAGTGGACTAGGCATTAATGTCAATGGCGAGTACATCACTCACCTTCGGTTTGCTGACGACATAGTAGTCATGGCTGAGACTATGGAGGAGCTCAGCACAATGCTCAATGACCTCAGTAGAGCTTCCGAAAGAGTGGGTCTTAAAATGAACATGGATAAAACCAAAATCATGATTAACAACCATGTAGCGCCTAGCGCCACATCAAGATCGGAGACTCTACACTCGAAGTTGTGGAAGATTACGTCTACCTCGGACAGACAGTCCAGTTAGGTAGGTCGAACTTCGAGGAAGAGGTCAACCGTCGAATCCAACTCGGCTGGGCGGCGTTCGGGAAGCTACGCGGTGTCTTCTCGTCCAATATACCACAGTGTCTCAAGACGAAAGTCTATGATCAGTGCGTGTTGCCAGTGATGACATATGGCTCCGAAACGTGGTCGCTCACAATGGGCCTCATCAGAAGGCTTAAAGTCACCCAAAGGGCAATGGAAAGGGCTACGCTCGGGGTTACTTTGCGTGATCGAATCAAAAATGAAGACATCCGCAGGAGAACTAAGGTTGCCGACATAGCGCAAAGAATTGCCAAACTTAAGTGGCAATGGGCAGGGCACATTGCTCGCAGAACAGATGGCCGTTGGGGCCGAAAGGTTCTGGAGTGGCGACCGCGTACCGGAAGACGCAACGTTGGAAGGCCTCCAACAAGGTGGTCTGATGACCTGGTGAAGGTTGCGGGAAGCCGATGGATGCGAGACGCGCAGGAGCGTTCGTTGTGGCGACGCTTGGGGGAGGCCTATGTCCAGCAGTGGACGTGTATCGGCTGAAATGATGATGATGAAAGATTTGTATTAACATGATAAGTTCATCAGATTAAAATAGTGATAATAATAATTTTATAAGAGAAGAGGTTAAAGCAGTAGTGGAACCTTTTACCGCCTAAATCAGAAGAAAGATACCTACCTAAAATCATAGGTACGATAACTCAGGTTTAACAAAGTTTTTATTATTTTATTTTTACTTTCCTTGTATTCGTAATGAAAAGCACAGTGCTTACCTCGGGGTGAAAGTGACTTATTTCGTCCCGAGAAGGAGTTGGCGGCCGAGCGTAGCGAGGTCGCTAATTCGAGGGACGAAATAAGTAACTTTCACCCCTAGTGTAACAATGTACTATTTCATAGCAAGTTTTTATAGCACGATAATATAATACTTGTATAACTAATACTCGTCAAGACGAATCATACGAACCCAAACTCGATAGGGTTGTGTCGTTTAACTACCGAGTTCCTATAGCCACCTTCCGGTTCCATCGTCATATCAGCTGCATGTCATAATAATTTTGCATTGTCATCTGATTTACACATACATGCAAAATTTCAGCTCAATCGGTAACTGGGAAGTGGACCAAATTTAATTAAGATTTGATTACAGACCAACATCGGGACAGGTGAAACTAAAAATGCTTGTAAAAGTCTATTAAAGAAGGATCTTTGCCTTGCTCGGTTTTCCTCTCAATGACACAACGTTGCATCGTAGTTGTGTGTCCTTAATCCAAACCGTTTCTGGTCCTTTCTTGCTGCAAATCTACTGCACCCATCCATAGATACCTACACCCACACTTGCATCATGCACTAATGATTAATATAAGTTCGATAAGCTCGCTACAAATGAAGTGACAGAGACAGGGCGATAGTTTTCTCACGGGGTGCAATTAATCACGGACAGGAGCTGCCTCACAGACTATAAATCATCCCAGCTGGGCTGTAACGACCGTATCCTTTACCGGAGCTATGAATTTACCTAGTCTCTAACTGCTACCAGCTACTTATGATTGTGTTTCCGATCGATGTATTGGTTTGAAGTGGATTAGACTCTTGAAAAGACTTAGTTTTGAGATTTGAAAAAGACCCTAGAATATAAAAACTGCACTACACTGGACAAGCCGATAGGTAGTAAAAAAACAAATGTCAAAACGGGCTTTTTATTTTTTGACAACTCTAACTTGATATTTTTGACTTAGAATTTACTAAGTTTAATTAAATTAGAATCCATTGAAGAAACTCGATAAAATCTGTAACATAAGCTGGATTTACAATATCTATAGTTGGACAAGGTTTACTCTTAATCAATTCGTGTAAGAAAAACTTAGTTTTTCTCTAAATTATAAGCAATTATTTGGTAAATCTTGTCGCAGCAAGGAAAAACAATTTTCAAACTGAAGACTCCTTAGGTCGGAGCGTCAAGGAGACGTCAGCACACACTGTCGCCTACCTCCTCTAACAATTTCTCGCTCCAAATCTGTTAAAAAGTGTCCGTTGCAAACTAGTTTAATTAACTCACCGGGAACGTTCGGTTTTACCCAGCGACCCGTTCAAGAACTTAAATAAATTAAATTAAAAATTTCTGCAGCGAACGTTAACAAAATTTTAATTTAATTAGGCTGTGTCGATTGTCGTTTACTACAATGTACACTACACTTTATAGGTCAGTGTAACCCTAGTCGTGTATCATAAAAGAGACAGGCGCGACAAGTGCCTCAGAATAAATAAAAAGCTGGAAAATTTGAATTCGGAACAGTTACTGTCATAGATTTTCGTTCATGTTTTCTGCCTCGCCGACATTTCCTATAACCTGTTTTGGAACATGGCATTTTGTGAGCTGTCACTAGTTGAGTAAGTACCTATATGTAGTAAAAATGTAGGTAAAGGCTCAAGCTCATCGTTAATTTTCAGCGGTGTGATAAATCACGTAGGTGCTGAAACTACTGTCTGTGATGTTTAGTTATACTTCACTACGCTGTGACCCAAAAAGGTTTAGTTGGCATTTTTCATGATTGTCGCAAAGAGGTCTACTTCATTCCCAGCGAATATTTTATTTATATCAACTATTTGAGCGGTGTCAACTGAAGAATTCTGGCCGTATATAATTTGGAGCACATTCCTTTTTCACAGAGGCATATTAGATGTGGTGCAGGTAGGGATGGCCGTCGATGGCGGCTAGAGGAGGCCCGGGCGCCGCACTGCGGCTGACCGCACGCCGACGCGCCTCCCAAACGTTGCGCCGTACACGACCTACCATGGGCCCTGAATTCTTTATGCACGACGCACATTTTATGAAATTTGTGTACGTTTCCTCTTATAATCAAACAGAAGTTATGCTCTAGGTTCTGTGCCTGGAGCATAACTACTGAACATATTGCTGTATTTTATTGTGCGTCTATTCTGGCAAAATAAACATGTTTTCTTTCTTTTCTCTCTTTCATTCTTCTCTATTTTGAGTTGTCACACATTCTTTAGCCTTAATATTTTTAAGGCTAAAGTATGTAAGCGTGTGCGTATGATTTATTACTTCTCCACGCTCGTACGGCTTGGAAACTTGGAACACGGATAGACCATGCCCTGGAATAACACATAGGATACTTTGTATCCCGGGAGTATGTTCCAGTGGGATAACTTTGTACTACCACACGGGTGAAGCCGCTGGTAGCAGCTAGTTCATTCACAAACTTGGGTTTATGTTTCGAGCGTTTTCCTTTATGAATCTATGCGGTATCATGCGATATTAGACAAGTTCGGAATCATCTAAATTACTAGTTACGTCATATGTTTTGGGGTACGCAAAGTATATAATTTTCACATAGCCAGGAAAAGCCATTTCTTTCAGACCTTTTCAGAACGATAATGGTAATCCATTCACGTGAAAACGATGCAAATGGTTATTTTTTTGTTTCAGTATAAGAGTTTGTACCTTATTATTGTGGAATAATAAATGTTAAGGGCGATTGTTAGTGGCAATTGATTGTAGGTATCTGGTGTATCTTGATGTAATAGCAGCAGGACAGTTCTAAACAGTGTGTTGGATATATATTTTAAGTAAATATTAACCCACACTAGAAACGACTCCTCACGAATACAAACACATAAACTAACATAGGTACATAATACCTCCAGACTCGAAACACCTATTTATAAGCCATACAAATATTTGTTCCGTGTGGGAATTGATCCCGCGACACGCAGTGCAGCACACAATTGCTCAAGCAATGCACCAACCACCAACCGTGCTGTCAGTCGTTGCCGATCGTCGTCGTTGTTTGTCATCGAACGTCGTCGTCAGAGGCGTAGCGTGGACTAATTTAGCCGTGGGTGAAGGCACATCGACAAGGTCTTTTTTTTTCATAAATTCGAATACGAGAGTTTAACCACATCATCGCTTACGATGAGGTGAAATAGTGGTCAAACAGGCCCTTGCTTGTTCTAGGCCTGTTTGGGTGCGAAGCTATAAGCGAGGGCCCCCTTTGCCACTCTCCACATTACACTTACAATAGGAACACAAGAACTAATTTGTAACTCTAGATTTTTTAATCAGAAACGAAAACTGAAACTGTAATTGCGACTAATTCAATTATCTTGAATACTTGCTTCATGAGCCAGAATGTTGGAACCAACTTCAAACAGATTACATCTCAAACTTTCTAATTTTTTATCTCAACTTCGGATTTTTTTTTCGTCGAGAATTAATGAGCTTTTAATTGGGTGTGACGGTTTCCTGAAAGCAGTCGACAGTAAACATTTACTTTTTAATTTACCTTCTAAAAGTCTGAAACAATCGATTAATTACTTTTTATTGAAATTTTACAGAAGGGTATAAGGAAACTTCTCACTAGGAGATTTAAAAAAAACTAAAAACTAAAGTGTGTACCTCTAAACAACTTTTTTTTTCACAATTTATTTAAATTCTGATTTTAAGTATTTGTTGTTATAATGACAACAGAAAAACATTATCTGTGAATATTTCGACTGTCTAGTAATCACGGTTCATGAGTTACCTACAGCCTGGTGACTGACCGACGGACAGTGGAGTCTTACTAATAGGGTTCCGTTTTATAATTTGGGTATAGAACCCTAATAGATAGGAAAAACCAGTCTATCGGATTGATCGAAAAAGCCCTAACCACAAAGGGCAAAATTTGGTAGGAGCACAATTTATAGTGAGTTTTACTCAGTGAAAGTCTGACACTCCCTCTCCCTCCACCCAGATCTGGAGGAGTCATTTAATGATTACTGTACAAAAAAAGAAGGACAATAAAAAACTTTTTACAAAAAAAAAATTAAACCGACTTCAAAAAGTACAAAATAACTTTAATTTCGGAAGTCGGTGTTTCTATAATAGATACCTAATCTTGTCTCTTCGTTATTCAACACCGACTTCCGAAATTAAAGTTATTTTGTACTTTTTGAAGTCGGATTAATTTTCTTTTTGTAAAAAGTTTTTTATTTTTCACTTTTTAGTTATGGTAGCACCACTAAAAAGTACCTACCCTTCAGCTAAACATAAATTACCTTATAGCCAGAGTGCATCTCATAACGATTCTTATAATCCCAAATACGGTTATATTACATGAATTTACCCCCCCTACACCCCCTACCTCTTTCCCCTCCCCCTTTTCTTTCAGTCAGTCATCGATACACGTATAAACAAAGCAATTGTACTTGTTACGACAATTCTGCTGTGATTCTATGAGGAGTTCTGTTCCATATCTTCGAAGTTCATGATCAGATCATAACAATATTTCTATGGGACCAACTTGGAAGCATAACCTTTCAATCAAAAAAGAAATTTTCAAAATCGGTCCACAACTGACCGAAATATCGGTGAACATACACACAAAAAAAAAAAAACATACATTCAGCCGAACATAAAACCACCTCCTTTTCGAAGTCGGTTAAAAAGTAGAAATAATCAGTTAAATAAAACTTTTTCTAGGGTTTTTGGTAATTTGCACATACCTATTAGCAAATAACTAACCGAGGAACATTCAACCCAGAAATTTTCTCAAAGACTCCTGAAAAGCTTTTCCACTTGAGCCATCTTAGAAAAACTCGAGCAAACACGTCAGTGACATGTGACCGGCCTCAAGTCGGAAGCAGGTGTTCCACAGGGAACAAATAACGCAACGATCAGGATTCTAGCGGCGGCCATTAGCACGGACTACGGCTCCACCTAGTTGTTTTACCAGGCTCGTACCAAGTTGCTCGTACTTCACGTTGCTGCACCGCCGCTGAATTATTTACCCCATACGTGCCTTGTTTTATTTAACGGCGGTTTAGTTAACGGTGGTTTAGTTTAAACACAGGCCGGTAATCGCTAGGCGGCGACTCACAACTCAACACTCTGCAAGATAAATGATAAACGTGCTTCTAGTTTTTCGAAACCTTTATGGGCTTCAAGCACTTACTTTAATGGTTTTAGGGAAAAACGATGAGACGACGGAAAGGTTTACAGTAGATAACAAACTAGAGATAATGTGCTGAGCTGTGGAAGTGTGGAGCTGGTCGTCAGCAGAGTGAGGTTTTACGGTTTACAAGCGGAAATCGTGAAAATTTTATTGATAGTGCGGTGTAAGTGAATTTGCTCTTTCAGGATGTAGCTTACTATGTACATACATATGTCATTGTATGATACCCATAAAGAATTGCTTATGACGATCAAAAGTGGAATGAAACTAGGCACACCAGGCACCCTCTAGTTTTATCGTGATTTGTTTCATAAATATGAGACAACTATCACTTTGCTTACTATTTCTTATTTCGTTCGCATGGTTTCCGTTCTTGTTCCCAAAAAGAATAGGTACCATTTAAGTAACATCCGTATATACCTACACATAGATGGCTTCTATGTAGGTACGAGACCCCTCTGAGTCTCAAACCTCAAAATAAATAAACGATAAACCATGGATCAAGTGGAGATCTTTGACATTCGTTTATGGATAAAAGTTTGCAAGTCTAATCACCAAGAGGCTGGGATTCAGCTGTATTACTAATCCAATATGATCCAGATTAAAGTCTTCGAAAAAAGGCAATGAAGGTATCCTTGGATCTGGACTTTACATAATGCAGCGGGTCGTGGCTAACCCCTACCGTTTCCTGCCCAATCTATGGGGGTTTACATACCTCCAACTGGAGGCTCTACGCAGAAAATGTCTGGACCATGACCTACTACAGCAAGTCGCAGGGCAGTTCCAGGCGACAGATGCAGATGCAGGGTTACGGGTGATGAGCCAGACTATGTCCGAGTCTACGGCGCATAGTATACCAGCTTCAAAAAAAAGTCATAAGTGGAACTGAAGCAGCCGGCAGATACCTGCTAGGGCTGCGGAAATGTTCGCGAGGATTACCGCGGCTCTGGAACACAAAGGGCAACTTAATGTACGCAGATGGATTTTAGTTTGTAAAAGTCTCATCCCACACATCCTCTCGTTCCACGCTGAGTGAGATAGTACTATTTGATGATTTTGGACCTCAAAAAAGCGGGGTTAGATCCAGGCTTGTACAACCATTTCTGAATGCCTGTAGTTTTGTCCTGAGATCATTTGTGAGCTAGTTCGGCTGATATTTTATAAACCTTTGGAGGTAGGTGTGTGGAACAGAGTGTAAAGTCCCGCAAACCTCCGTTGAAAAGGGAGGTTCCTCTGACCAGACGGGTGTTATATGTCTGGTGGGCAACTGCCCGATAGTAGATTTCGGGCTGTCGTATATATTCAAATCGCGCAGAGAACTTTGATTGCGCGATGCAATGTTTTTATTTATTTTGAGCAAGATGTGTATTTTTGAAGTTCTTATGTGGCGCCATACATGTCGCTACAAACCCAACAAGACTGATAAAGTGAGAAGTAGGTAGGGGTCTAACACAACCACTTCATAACCATTTCGCAAGTTTGTCGACTGCGTCATTCCCTCGAATCCACTGTTCCCTTTGGTCTACTGGAGAGTGATCAGTTTTGATACCGATATGCTAGTAAAGATTAGTTTGTTGTTAGTTGATATTGGGACTGGAAGGACTAGTACACGTAATTATCTATTTAATTATAGTCGGGGATTGAACAACCCGTTACACTTTCGTCCGTAAAATATCGTTGATTTTATTAAACGTTCCTTTGATTAACCTTGTGGCACGTATATCATCTTGTAGGACTTATCCCTTTTTGCCCACTTGAAATAAATAACAAGATAACATTTCTGTGTTAGTTGACCCGGTAATGGATGATGGACAGGCAGTTAAAACCTTAAAAATATTAGTGGATTTGTAAAACTTAACCATTTTTCTTCGAAATAGTCTCAGAATAAATCGACCGCCGAATAATACTTCTGTGATATTTATGAGGGCTCAGTAAGACGACAAAGACATACTAAATCCTCAAACTGTGGGGTATAGTAGGTTAGTATCATAATATGGTCATGCAGGAATCAAACCCATGGTTTGTAAGGCAGCAGCCAATCGCTTAACCATTACCACTAACTGTGTCCCCATTAATGAGTTAGTTGGATCGCGCGTAAGGTATCTCTAACTTCGAAAGTATCAGTTTTATTAATTTTGGTTAGTATATTATATGGGTTAAGCTATAAATTACCCATAGAATAAGTTTCTTCCATATATTTTATCCATAAACTCCTTAATCGCGTTTTGAGAGTAGTTTTTAAAAACTAAAAAACAAAATAACAATCTTAATTTTTTACTTAGATTACTATTCGTACCAAGTTTCAAGTATATTGATCCTTTTTCACCCCATAAGCTCACCTAGGTCATAAAAAGAAGCCTTATGCAAAATTGCAATCAATCAATCATCCCAGTAGTGTACCACTTGTACGTTAATATGTCAGCCATTATAATTATGCCAATATTAAAAATAAGTAATTATATTGTTACGCAGACAAAATACAATTGAATATCGCACTAATTAGAGACAAACGCACAAAAACAAATGAACAACACATTTCAAAATTCGAATATAATAAATTGGTTAGAGATCAAAACGAGCTCACAAACATGGCGGCTGGTGGTGAAGCAGTAACAAATGCCCTCCATTTATTGTCTCCGCGGTTCCCTTTGGCACTAATGAGCCTGAGAATCACATTTTCAACCAAATCGTGGTAATTTCGATAAATGAACACAAATGTAGGCCTGTTTGAATATATTCGAGGGTAATTTGTCATGATGAATTGTTTTATGTGTTTACTTTCGTTATTGCAAACTCATTTAGTTGTTGAAAGATGGTGGTTTAATGTTATGGGTGGATACTTAGTTAAGATATCTGGTTTGTCCTATTTTGTTGTTCCATTTTTTATTTATTTCTTAGCGCTCAAACCCCGAGCGAACGCCGACATTCGCGCGTGATTTCGCGCCTTCTATTAAACGTCAAGTGAACGTCGGGTACGCATAGATATTAAAATATTGAGCGTTTTATTTATAGGAAATGTACTCAAGAACGTAAATAAGAAGTTATTCATAAAGTAGTGTGTACACATCGATAATAAGCAACTTTTCCATTTATTCCATATTTATACTTACTTCATGCCCAAGCCCCAAGAGTTAAAACTCTATGCACTAGTAAATAACACTAGTCTGTCTTTGTAGGACTTAATGCCTTCGGCATTTCGAACTAGACTCTACCAGTACTACCACTATTGTCCACCATACATACACTGTTGTCCTGTCTGGTTTGTTGTTGACCATTATTATCTCGCCATTATTGACATTTTAGATTAGTTGAGTCTCTATAACTTAAATATATGTAGGTAACTAGATGAACTATTCGTCGAATCTATTAATCATCTAGATATTTATATGCAGACACCAGCAGCACGGCCGACCGAGCAATCACGCAAAATAATTGATCAAAATTAAAATGTTCCGACTGGCTTCATATTTAAGTGAACCATACATGAAATTGAATGCTACAATCATAACAAATTGCCGCTTTCAATACAAAATACGTTTTCCTGGTATTTATAACGAAGTGAGGATTGAATGCTATGGGAGAGACAAAGGTAACCACCGCTCGATACCAATTTAGCAGCTGCAATTTGTAACTAGAGGATAAAAATTGTATGCGACATGTAACAGGCATTACAGCACGTTAATATGAAATGCTCTGCTTTTGTACTCTGATAAACATTTCCCTCGTTTCGAGTGAGGTAGGATTAAAAATAAATAAGCCGTCGCTTTATGGAGGTTCTACGAATGGTTTATATATGTCGGTTTTATAATTAAAGTGTACCGAAGTAATTTATTTGTGTTGGATATGATAAAGTTGAAATTGTAAGTAAAATTGATGCACTCGATGATTCAGTAGAACATTTTTTCTTTCTTTAAATAATATAGACTAGGTAGTATTTGACTGCGATCCCACCTGATGCAATCGTTGATAGTGAAGCGCACTGGATGGTAGAGTTTTTTTTTGTGGTAGGGAAAATCATCCAATGACAACTCCAGCTCTTGGGCAGAGTGGGAGATAGTGTCAGTCTCTTATTGACTAAAAACTCACCCCCTTCCATCTAGCCTTCATACCGGGGCTCGAGCTCTCTTTTATAACCCTGGCTCCAGGGATGGTAAAATGACTATGTTTCATTTATCAAGAGTTCCGCTATGCCAACTTATCTTAAGTTACAAAGCGTTAACAACAAAATAATCTCCAAAAAGGACACGATATACAGAGAAAGTAAACTACCTATTGATAAGTAAATATTAACTTCAGAAAGTAGCTTAGTAGCAGAAATAGTTCACCAGCATCTCACACAACCTCACGATTCAACACCAGCAACTCACACAACCTTGTTAATTCCAAGAAAAGTGGAGTTGTTTAAAATTAATTTCTACTGAATTTAATCTTAGTCTATGAACTCCTCTCGCAGAGTGTACAGAATAAAATAATATAAAATATCGAGTTGTTTCCGTGTAGCGGGCCGGGAACATAAAGTTGTGACAAAACTTTTAAGAACGCAATTAAAAATAAACGCTCGACAGGGCTCGAGCGTTCGTGACGCGGGCGCCGCCCACCTTACAACCATTTTCATTAATATACAATTTTAAAACGATGACACATTTTAATTAATAGCGTATTTCTCCATTTTTGCGTACATAACGCATGGAAATGTGACAAATTAAAATCTTACGCTTCGATTATCAAAGGTAACGAGTATATCAATTTTATTGGACAGCACTATTCATTTGTAAAACTTTAATTAAATTGACCATTGTGCATTGGTATCTTTGTTTGCCAATTAAAATCATTGATGACATTTACCATTAAACCCGCCTGCATGCACTCGGCTGAACCACAAAATGCTGAACGCTGACTTTTTTAAAAGCTCATAGTGCTAATTGTACTTAAGTGACATTTAATTTTATTCTTTTTTATCGTGTATGTTAGTGATCTTAAGTTTTCTGCTACTTTTTATATTTTACCCGTGAGGACCTTTAATTGGCATAATAACTCATTTACAATTGTTTTCCATTTGGTGTTGGTTCTCCTAATAATAGTAATAGCCTTATTATTCTGAATTAACCCTTCAGATACCGTCAATTAGAGACACAATAGTAAGACAATAGATGCGCGGCCACCGGTGGTCGCTTGGGGATTCATGAATTAACTCTCTTTTCTTTTTATCTTTTTATATTACGTGTTCTCATTCAGTATGCCTCCTGGCAAAGGCCTCCTCTAGCTGTTTCTACTATACTCTATCACGAACATTCTCCTCCAGTTGGAGGCCCGTGGTCAGTTTCAACTTATCCTCCCATCTCATCAGTTGTTTTGCTTTACACCTTTTCCCATCCCTGAGATACCAGTTTGTTACTATTTGGCTCCACTTTCCTGATGGTGTCTCATCACGTGGCATACCCACTTCCACTTTTGCCGGTCAATTCTGGCTAATAAGTCCGTAGTTTTTGTTTTAGATCTTAGATGTTCGTTTCGTGGTCAATTTTTGATAGACCATAAATTATACCTGTCATACTTCGTTGCAGTGATCTTTGGCAGTATTGCAATTTATTTCTGTGATGTTTTGTAAGTGCCCATGTTTCACATCCATACGTAATGCCTGGCAAAATACAGATATTGAAAACTTTTTCTTTATAAAATTACTTAGATCTCTTTCAGTGCCCAATACATTCTACATTGGCTATTCCGACATTAATCCGACGATTAAATAAATAATTATTTTGTAAAAAAAAAATCAGAGATGTATTTTTATATAACTATATGTAAGTAATCGCGCGTAGATAATATAATTTATGGGAGTATCGCCGGCGTAACAATATAATTTCTAGCGACCTCTTCGTGACTCTTGATAAATGAAACTACAGGCGGGGAAAGTCGCTTTTCGACACATTTATTTTCTGAGAATGGTCACGCCCCTGCTGACTCCTGTGACTGAGTTATTGTTGTAAAAACTGGACCAACTAACGACGTCCAGGTACATATCCACATCTTACATCTTTTGCCCACAGCTTCGCCCGCGTATTTACATAAACTATAGCCTATGTCACCCAGGAATAAAGCAGCTTTTTATCGGTGAAAAAATTTTAGCAATCGGATTCGTACCTTCAGACATCATCTCAAATACAAACAAAAAAAAACAAACTGTACCTTTTATCATTACTATTAGTGTTGATAATTACGGCTCTGCATATAATAGTACCGATCAGTGTTGCCAGTTTCGATAAGATTACAATCAGGGCAAATTTTAAAACAAATCGGCATTTTTAAGGTCGAATCTCGGGTGAAACGAAAGGCAGTGTCAGACTATTACTGCCTAAACCCGACTTATGTCCTTAAATTGCCTTTTACAATCCTAAATGAAAAAAATATGCTATGCCCAAACAGGGTTTCCAATAATGCATAACTTTTGTTTGTACCAACTTACCAACATTGTGGAAGCAAATAAACGAATATGAATCTGATTATGAATGAAAGGCCACAGTCACTTTTTCTAACGTTCCCGCAGACCTAGCTCTAGCTTCGACCCAGATTCACATGATGCGCGAGATGTAAAACATTTAGTTTTTGGTAATCATAAGGAATAGTTTTCATAAATTTATTTTTTTACTAGCTTTTCCGCGGTATCGCTCGCGTTAAATTCGGGGTAACACGGTTCCCCTTTCGGCTTATTTTTCCCCAACATCTTCAACAAATATCGTTAATGTACACAAAAATAAGTACAAAAACTTAACAAATTATATATCTAGTAAAAACTTCCTCGAAAATTACGCTATCGAGTGGTGTAAACCGCTTGTAAATCGGAGCAGTAATTTTTGAGGTTATCGTGAACAGACAGATAGATAGACGCGGTGGGAGA
The DNA here is from genome assembly GCA_949319445.1 of Mythimna lalbum. NCBI lineage: Eukaryota > Metazoa > Arthropoda > Insecta > Lepidoptera > Noctuidae > Mythimna > Mythimna lalbum. The sequence continues at coordinate 11,955,905 of OX439346.1, read as the reverse complement.
CTTGGTTTTATAATATGTATTGATAAAACACAACAACAACAATTAATTATTTTCGGTTGGTACAGTATCGGGTCTGGGGATCGAACCGCAAAATTAAGTTTGTTTTTTATTGTATAGACTTTTTCGGGATAAACAGTAATCAGTGTGGTGCCCAGGATATTACAGAATAATTATACCAACCAAACTTGGTATAGTTTTTTACGTGATGCCTGAACAGACAGACAAAAAATTTTTTTCACATTTTTGGGTTCGGTGTCGGTCTAGTAACATTTATTGTGTCATTTATTTTTTTGATAGTTTCAATGTACAGAATTTTTACTTCTACAGATTTATTATAAGTATAGATTATCGGAACAGTTAGCGTCCTGCTCAGTCGCAAATCAGGACGCGTCCCAGTCCCCTGAAAATCGGGAAGCTCCACGAAAACTGGGAGACTTGATTACACTACCTAGTAGTTATACTGGCACCCACCTAAACAAAATACCGATACTAGGTACAAACTGATACCAATTCCGATACTCGTATAGCCCGACATTCATGAAAATTCTCTATAACAGATAACAGAGGATCAAAATTGAATACATATTGTATTTCCTTTTGATGCGAAGTAATCAAAATGATTCGCTGGAACTCATTAGCTCTAAGCATTTCTAGGAATAGTGTTAAAACAGTCTAGTTCTTTGTGGTGATATTCGTTTTTTCTCGTAGCTACTCAATATTTTCCATCTTCACTTCTCTCGGATCATTGAATTGTTACAATTCTCCACAAGTTTGCACGATTTCAACTTTGCAGGAGTTCATTCTGCTGCATAATGATTTCTAGTTTGAAGTTGGAATGCTGTGTTTAAATTTTTGATATCTTTCTTGGTTAAGTAAAGTTTACTTACTATAGCTATGTTATTTTATTATTGAATATAGTATTTTTATAATATATACTGTTTTCTTCGTTACTCATTAGACTCTTCGGAAGAACAGCGTCCGACCACATCTGTATGGTAACATTGCTTAAATTAACCTTTTTGGCGCAGCCGTGACGCACACATAATGTTATTGTTTTTCTAATGATTTTTGTTTTATTTTTATGTATCTGGTGACTGTCGCCAAAGAAATACTTTTTCTTTCTTTCTTTTTTTGAGGTGGGAAATCATTCTATCACGCCCTTGGACGGAGCGTGAGGGCGTGTCAGACTTGACCGACCTGAAAAAACCGTTGTCTTGCATTCCAGGGCTGGGTTTTCCTTTCAGTAGCAAACCCATAGCCCCAGTAGCCTTAGAACCTGCTGAGCTCTTACGGTTTACTGACATCTCATTGAAGCGTTCACTAAGCGCCGTCAACGATTTGTGTATCATATAAATCTAACATCATCTGTTACAGTGTACGTCGACTGTTCTATGTTACGAAAACTTCGACAGCGTGTTTTCATTTCATTAGCTCCACAGCACTAACTAACATTACGTGTGCTTGATTACGATTATCAACCATAAGACATGGAGACGGAGAGCGCAATGTACACTAGTCCAGTGCCGTACAGTCTGGCAATTTGATATGAAGTCCGGTCCATTAGCCGCGAGCCGGTAAGCCGGAGGCCGACCGCGATGTAAATGTTGTCGATTTGTTCGGCACGCCGCTCTCCCGCCCACGACCACGATCCACTAAGCTAATGAGCCCCTTACAGAGGTAGTGGGATCATTTCTCTTGAACCTAGAATCGGTTGATATCTAACGAAGTTTTTGCCTGACTTTTAGTCTATTGTTAAAAGATTCCCGAGATTTTTTTCGATTTTAAACGGAATGATTTTAGTAATACCTAATACTTTGTGCTATATCTTATCTTTACCTTACCTTTAAATAATACCTATTAGTATGTCAGTCCGTCAGTATTCCATTGTATAAGGTATATTGGGTGGGGTCGGCTCAAATGTCTTCTTTCGTAGGTACTTTCTGTTTGTAATTTTTCTCTGATCTGATTAGAAAACTAACAGATCTCTGATCTAATAGTTTTGTAATCTAATCTTGATTCTGTCAGATCAGCTTCTTTTTAGAATCCAGATTTATTACAATGTTTTATCTTCTTCTTCTTCTTAGAGTGTCGATGTTAAAAATAATTTCTTTTCTAATTTAAATTCCTTGCCTGGCTCTGTCTCGGACTGCCGCTATCCGCTGACTCTGTCATTAGATCTTTACGTATAGGTAACAGGGTACAGGAACCAAGATGAAAGATGGGGCATGGTTTGTAAAGAGACGTCGCACGAACATCGAAGATCGAAACCATCTGAATACCTTCACCTATTTTATTGTAGTTTTGTGAATAGCTTCACCTTTGCAAGAGTTTAATCCCGGAAGAGCTTGTAATTTAATGTAACACTTTCCCTAATTCACTCCCCTACGTATTCTCAAATAATAGGTCCGTAACAAACACATAATTTCGCAGTTCAGGATAGAGATAAGGAATGTAATACCTTCATAAATTTTCGAGGGTTTAAGATAGTGAGGAGATGTCCAAGAGAAAATAAAGCGAAACCTCATGTGGGTTTAAAACCTCTAGTGATGCTATCTGATTCTGGGCACGAGACGTGATCATAAAATAGATAGTGAGTCATAAAACTGGATACCTTTGCGGGTATTGAATGGACGTATTTGAAGTCGATAGTTTAATTAAAAATATACTTTACCATAAAATAACTGTGGTATATACATGTTATGTTGTTAGTGAAGAAATAAATAATAAATATTCCTAACAATCCCAGAATTTTCACTATCAATTTTTTTTATGGTGGGAAAATCTTCCAATGACAACCCCCGCTCTTGGGCGGAAAGGGAGATAATGTCAGACTTTTACTGACTAAAAACCCACTCCGTTCCTTCGTGCCATCATACCGGGGCTGAGCTATCTCTTGAAATTAACCCTGGCCCCAGTAGGTCACTATCAATCTCAACTTCATCCAATCCTAAGAATGGTTTTGATGAAGTTAAGCTAGTACTTAGCATAAATACTTTAATTTTACAGTTAAACACAAATTAATCCACAGTTTTAAACATTAATCTCTGTAACACTGTAAACAATAATTAAAACCACAAACGGCTTATTATTTATCTCATTATACTTTGAGTATAACGGAACTCCCTACCTGTAGGTAGGTATTTAATTTCATAATTTCACACACCGGCCTCGGATCGGTTTTAAAAAAGAATCATTTTTTACGGAAAAATGTTCAAGGATTTACAAAGGGTCGGGTCGTATATTACATTAAGCTTGTAAGGGTCATTCGTAACAATTATAACCTCATTTTTATGCTTTCAAAAATGTTGTAAACAATGCAAGTACACATAAATATTGTGAAGGAGCTAAAGTGATGCAGGCCGGTCAGTATGTTAATCTAGTCTTACTTTCTCCGTAATTTGGCATTGACTGAAAAGTTGAAAGAAAATCGTTTGTCTTGGTATGGTCATGTAAAGAGGAGAGATGAATGGCATGTTTCTAAAAGAGTTATGAATTTACATGTGGATGGATGGAGAGGAAGGCCAAAAAAAAGATGGATGGATTGAGTGAGAAGTGATATGAATATGTATATAATAATATAATAATGATAGTGATAGGTGGACCGATGACCTGGTGAAGGTTGCGGGAAACCGATGGATGCGAGACGCACAGGATCGATCATTGTGGCGACACTTAGGGGAGGCCTATGTCCAACAGTGGACGTCTGTCGGCTGAAATGATGATGATGATGATGATAGCGTGACAAGCGACAGGACAGAATGGAAGAAAAAAACGTGTTGCGCCGACCCCAAATAAAACGGGACAAGGGCAGGAAGATGATGACTTTCTCCGTAATTTATGCCAAATGAACTTAAATGATCGATTTTAATCCGTTCGTCAAATATATCCGTCATCTACGACCAATTACTCCATCTTATCAGCTCTTCTGTCACCTATGGAGGCTGAAGAGCTTAACGAGGTGAACACACGATCTTGGCGAATAGAACGCAAAAACAAACAGACTTATCCGACGTGGGTTTTTTTTTTTTTTTTTTGTCGACGGGGAAAATCATCTTTGACGAAGCCCGCTCTTGGGTGGAGCGGGAGACAGTGTCAGACTCTTACTGACTAAAAACCCCGCGCCGTTCCTTCTAGCCTTCATACCGGGGCACGAGCTCCCTTTCGGACAACCCTGCCCCCAGTAGGCTTCGACCCAGCTGGGCCCCTCCTGCTGCTGACAACTCCTTGAGGCGCGCGGGAACAGTGCGCGCCGTCGACGTCTTAGACTCGGTCCATTACCGGACGATCGGACAGCGAGCTACCCATGGCTCGCCGTCCGCGAGCCCGCGTCTACGGTGGCCGGAAATCGGGATCGGAATCCCGGCGACGGCGGCGAGGGCGCCGTTGCCTGATGCGGTCGGCCTCCTCCTTTGCAAGCATTACTGCTTCGCAGAAGGAGGCGACCGCCTGCCATTCCTCCTCGCTCCGGACCATGGCCTCGACCAGGGCCCGGCGCGAGAGGTCTCCGCCGCCGATCGCCCCCACGAGGGCACGGCGATGCTCCGCCCAGGCAGGGCACACCTCGACGGTGTGCTCCACCGTGTCCTCCGGGCGTTGCGCACAGTGGCGACACCCGGGCGTCTCTTCCGCTTGAATCCGATGCAGGAACCTCCCGAACTTGCCATGTCCGGTGAGGACCTGCGTCATGCGGAAGGTAAGGACGCCGTGAGGTCTTTCCAGCCACGCCTCAAAGAGGGGACTTACCGCCATAATCGTGGCGTGCCCAATCCGACGTGGGTGGTTATAAGGTTAATATAATAATGGAAAACCATTTGGTTTTATCAATTTTTTTTTCATAAGTTCATTCAACCTTAAATGCTGGTTGTTAAGAAAAATATTGGTTTTCTCCCATATCAAAATGTCAAGGCATTTCACGACCAACGAAAGATCGAACAAAGCACCAAACAATACTAAAACAATAGACACAAAATTGTGACATGATAATATTAAGAAAAGGCAAGCCCGATATTTATATTCAATAACAATATGAACAATTACAGTATGCAAGCTGAATAGATGAAGATGTCGTATTGTGCTGGTCAGTCCAAGCGTGATTTCCTCACACACTTCACCGCTCAAATATAAGTTTCTCAATGGCGGTCTATTATACAAATATTCTTGCATATTTTTATGGAACTTGGTCAACACGGTACCTATGTCAATTGTCGGGTACCAGGAAAGGTCCGCTTCCTTAAGACATGATGTGGGATGAATGAGAAACCTTTCGTGTATAGGTTTTATGTGCTGAAGAACTTCTCATGCACTTTAACCCTCAGTTTTTCTACCAACTTTTCTAACTGAGTATGCTGTAAAAACTGAAAGAAAATTTTTCTTCAAGCATCAAATTCGGAACTACTGCTTGAAATCCTCGTCATAATTGTTATATTTTAAGTTCTCTTAATTATAATTTTTTCATATTTATTGGTTTATTAAATTAGCGTATAAAATACGTTTATAAGTATTTTATTATTATATGCAACTTAATATAACGATACCTATTACATTCTATTTCAAATATCTGTTATTTATTTTATTGTGCACACCTACTCCAGTTTGTCTTAACCCAAAGGTTAGCTCGTAGAGAATGCCTTGTGGCATTAAGTCCGCCTCTGTGCCACTAATTGACATGAAGTTTAAATAAATAAATACCATGAGAAAAGGGGAAGTGTAGTAGTGATCGAGTGTAGTGATAGTGAATTGCAAGAAGTGAGTTAGAGATTGGTTCTTTTATTATAATATACTTAATTGCGCCAGTGCAACGCATGTTCGCGAATTATTCGCGTCGAATTCTTCTGAAACGCCTTACGGATTTTTATGATTCTTTTGTGTATATTTGGTACATGTGTTAACACCCTATTAATTTCTTTGTTAATAATTTATAATGCATAACTACGTTTTCCGAATCAGTTAATTATAATAGTTATATAATATATTTTTTCTTTATAATAAAGAGGTAAACATTGTTTTTTTGTTTGTACTTAGGTAATCTCTAAAAGTGCTGGTCCGATTGCGAAAATTCTCCACCTTAGTATAGAAAGCTGCTTCATTTCTGAGTGACATATCGGCTATATTTTATGTATGCGGGCGAAGCCGCGTGCAAAAGCTAGTATTTAATAGATATGTATCTTTAGATACTGAGATCACGAACTCCATTCATGATCCTAAAATCATGGTAAAATTTTTGACAGTTTTTTATCCTCGAGCTTGTGACGGAAAAAATAACAAGCTTTATTTATCAATATTTTCTGTCACATAAAATAGTTTTATTATAACTGTTTTAGTGTTACACGATTCATGTTAGCAGAGAAAACGGTGAATCGATTTCCCGTAACGGCAGTAATAAGTAACTGCGGTTGCAACAGATAGCAGATGCTGGAGAAAATATGTGGAGGAACCGCTACGTACGGCGCCGGGAACCATCGTAACTCGGACCACTCAGATATTGAATATTTTGTTGAACGGAAAATTGTATCGGTTTGTGCAACATTGTTTGTGAATTTTTGATCCGATACCGAGATCTATATTTAATAGAATCCGCAGTTACAGTTTTGGGTTTACTAATGTATTGCGTTTCGGGGAATCGGACGTAGCTTGGCACGAACGTTCGTCGAACGAACTAACTAATCATGCGAATAATAATAAAGTCAGCCAATGGCTTAATAGCCATCAGGCTCTGGTTAGGTGCCTGGATAGGGGATTAGGTGCAAGGGCTTTATTCACAAAGCGGTACTTCTGGACACAACGTGTATACTTAGGAGGTTCATTTCTCCTTGGAACCTATTCCCTATACTGGAGGAATAATGTTTTTAAATAAGTTTTTTTTGTTAATGAGTTATTGTTTTTTAATAAATCTATCTATTAAGTTGAAATGATGCATAAAAAAATTAATAATAATAATAGGAGGCTCTCGTTAGGCGGCTGGATAAAGCTTTGGGCTTGGTTCAAAAAGCGGTATTTCTGGACATAACGCGTATAGGTGGTTCCTTTCTCTGGAGCTCTAACCACTGGTATCTTCTAAATTCAGAAACAATGTACTAACAGAACATAACATAATCGGCCTTGTGATCTTCCCGCTGCTAGGACTCAGGCTTACTAGAAGAGGGAATGGGTCGTAACCCACTACGCGGCCCAATGCAGATTGGTGGACGTCACTCCTCTAGGACACACCATTTTCCTTCACCGTTTTGAGAGCAACGGTGATGAAATAAATTACACAAAGTAATGGTAATGGCTGGGTTTGAACCGGCGTCCTGCAACTTGTTAGTCGGGAAAGTTGTCACTGGGCCACCACTGCTCTAGAAACAATGTATTGTAATGTAAAGGTCAGGCTTATCTATCGCTACATAGTGTTGTACATGAGTGTTGCCCAACTGGGACCTGGTTGTTGCCTTGCGGATTGCGGTGCAGAGTAATAAAACTTGTAAAGAGCTCTGGCGTTCTCTATGTATTGTACGAATCTGTTTTCTTAGCTCTAAATCACTGGTATATAGTAATTTTTGATGCAAGTAGTCAAGTAAAAAGTAGAAACTAAATACACCATCGAACCTTCAGGTCTTGGGTATCAACTTTGAGGAGCCATTTTGGGGTTAAAAAACTACAATTATAACAACTGTTCACATGTATCAAACGACGTTTTTCAACACACTCGAAAATGATAAATAATTACAACTTCATTATAAATTAATACAATTTGAGAGACGAGCTTAAAAACAGGAGACTGGCCCTTAATGGCTGAGGACAGACGTGTGTGGAAAAGAGAGAGGAAGGCCTTCGTCCAGCAGTGGGACATAATAGGCTAATTACTACTACTACTTCATACGAGTACATGTAATATTTAATTATTGTGAGAAAAAGGTCACGGATTTTTCCCACTACTTATACAAGTACCTTCGATGGGCTGCCGGCTCGTAATAATAATAATAATAATATTCCACAACTATCACACAACGCCGTCTAGTCCCAAGCTAAGCAGAGCTTGTGTTATGGGTACTAGACAACTGACAAACATACTTAAATATTTCTAAATACATATATATATATAATAGATAAAATCACACCCAGACACAGAACAAATGATCAAGCTCATCACATAAACATTTGTCCTGGGTGGGAATCGAACCCACGACCTCTGGCATAGTCAGGGCCACTAACCACTAGACCAACAGGCCAGTCAATACTACGTCAGTAATAGGGCTACCCTGACACAATAAATATAGTGAATTGTGGCAGCGCGGCCGCAGCTGGCCGGTGCACTTTACCGCACTAGTACGAAATACATAATTAACCAATACTACATTTCGAGGCTAAAAGCAGTAAAGGTAAGGGGGTGGCACGGGTAAGTGAGGTTTTGTTTTTATTTAAGGTTGTTGCTTGCAATTCTCAATAAATAAAACCATATCATAGGAAAACATTGGTGTCTGGCAAATGCGGGTAATTAAAACAGAGGAAAAAGCGCACCGGAAACGCAATGTTGGAAGGCCTCCCACAAGGTGGACCAATACGAGTAGATAGGCATTGGTGTAATATAGCTCATAAGGCTAACACACACGAAATCACACTAATATTATAACGACGAAAGTTTTTTACTATGTTTGTATGTTTTGTTATTTCTTCACACTAGACACACAAACTCGTTCAGCCGTTGCTGAACGAATTTGAATGAAACTAAACGTTTTAACCCGAGAGTATGTTCCCTTAGGTAAATTTTATATTTTCAAGAGTACAAAATCTCTGACAACAACTAGTTTTAAATAAATCATTAACTAATCATGTTGATATCATGATCATACTATTCACCTCAAATCACAATTACCCACATTAACGATCATACCAAAGGTAACTTAAAACCAGAAAAATAGTACCTACGTTTTGCAGAGACGCAATGAATTCTGATTCGTGGCTTTTATTAAAGCCCTCAAAACGTTTGACCTTTGTGGAAAGCTAGAAAATGTGTGTCTTGTCCGTGTTATATAAAGCTCCGACTATTTCAGGCCCCAGTGCCACGAGGGCTTAGTGTGTACTAAATATACCGACACCCCCCCCACGTGACGTCAGAGCGCAATCCCGTCCCTGTAGGCCGGGACTCATGCTGAGAAATGCATGCTCGATTTATATGCTTGATTGAAATAACTTTTGGGACTACAATATAATGTATTTTTCATTGGTACTTTAAGTAATAATAATAATAATCCACAACTATCACACAACGCTGTCCTAGTCCCATGCTAAGCAGAGCTTATGTTCTGGATACTAGAAAACAGATAAACATACTTATATACTTCTAATTACATACATATTATAGATAAATTACACCCAGACACAGAACAAATGATCATGCTCATCACATAAACATTTGTCCTGGGTGGGAATCGAACCCACGACCTCCGGCATAGCAGTCAGGGCCACTAACCACTAAACCAATAGGCCAATCTAAAATGGCTAACGACTTGTTATCTTTGATAAATGCTTTTTTTACTTCTCCCACTCTAGGGTGGAAGAGCGAGATGCCGTGTCAGACTTTTAAAAACTTATTGCTTTTGTAGAACCACGAGTATCCTTTTCAGTTTTCCCATGGCCCAAGAAAGCATGGTTGTTGGAGCTAATATAATATACGACACGGTTACAGTAGGTAGCATAATACGCAGACCTCAGAATAGCTGGCAATACACTGACCTTACTAGTGATGTCCTTCAGAAAGGTCAGGTTCGAGTATCTACTCTAACCCGACACAAGTATAGGAATGGACCGATTCATGAATGTGGAACTGTCAAAAGGACGTACGTTTTTTTTGACCCGACTACGACAAAGCCAGAGGAGGTGATTTTAGCAGGCTATGTATGTGTGTATGTTCATCTGTTCCCTCAGTAGCTCCTAAACTACTTATCGGAATTCGACAAGTGAGGTATCGTTAGAACCGTCTTAATCTTCCGCTGATTTAAATCATCATAAAATTCTATACACCGCAACATTTTGATCGTTTTAATCCCGTGAAGGATCGAACCTTTTTTTTTTAAACTCGTATTAATATACGCATGTACGAAATTAATTTCTTTATGAAAATGTCAGCTGAGCGAGTCCACTGACCTGTAGGTAGTAATCGGCGTTGCGTACTAACTACCTACAAGTCATTGGACTCGCAATGAAAACGATCAAAACTTAGCGGTGTATAGGTACTTTTCTTTTTGTTCTGTTCTTGTTTCTTCAGTAACCTTCTTCATTTCAGCATGCTGAAAATCTTGTTTCATAATTTATCAGCGTCGCTTTTTTGGCGTAGTCGGGTTTTTTTTCTGTTTGTGCATACAACCAGTGTCTTGTTTAGTGAGTATTTAGTTTAGTTAGAATGAGGATGTAATGTAAATGTATATTCTAATGTGCTTGCAGTATTTAGCAACAAATGCATTTAATCAGTCATCACGGCAAGCTTGGCTGAGGTAGTCAATACTACAATAACATTTTTAGCTCCATTTTACTGAAATCGCGCCTATTTCAATGTTTCCACATATTATCTAGATGTGCTTTACACCGCCTGTCTACTTGAGATACAAATCTGTATCAATTTTGCATTACAATATCCACTAGGAATCAATTTGCTAATAATTAAAACAGCCACAAAACTTCACTCGAAGTAAAACCAAAAACTCGAGTACCTTTTGTAAGGGCCGCAACACGTGGGGCATTGGACAGTGTAGCCTTTGTCAGTCCCCTTTGAGGATAGACTTGATATAACTCTGTCGCACGTGTGTCCCAAGCTTAAGGGTGCTTTTCTACTAGAGATGTGCTATGTTACGTTGCTATGGATGCGTTTGATATCTACCAATCATATTCATTGGTGCAGCTTAGCACTGGTGGAAACGGCTTCAACTAAAATATGTTTTTTATATGGAAGGATGCGTGGCTATGGATGCTCGGGTGTGGTGTAGCTATGTGCAGAGCTGAGTACCTACAGTATACCCGCGTTTGGTTCTGAAAGTACTATAGAAAGAATAGACTACTAAAAGTCGACGGCGCGCACTATTCCCGCGCGCCTCAAGGAGTTGTCAGCAACAGGAGGGACCCAACTGGGTCGAAACCTACTGGGGCCAGGGTTATCCGAAAGGAAGCTAGTGCCCCGGTATGAAGAAGCTAAAAGGAACGGGGTGGCTTAGCTGTGAAACGATCACATAGTTTCACAGCTTAGCTATTAAATCCTCGCAGCGTAGCTACATAGCACATGTATAGTGGACAAGCAGCCTTACGCATGTCACATATATCAGCGTTGTTATTTAACTAACAAAATATGTATCTGAAAACAAAAGACCGTTCACAAAGGCTGGACGTTTTGTGAAAAAAAAATCTATGCCCTTTGGTAGAGTTTGGAACAAATAACACAATAATTAAAAACGTACAAAGTGTCCTTTGTGTATAGAGAACAGGAGAAAAATGAATTTTAGATAAAGACTACTGTGGCACTGAAAAATCTGTATTTTTCAGTTGAAAATGTTTGATATAGCAGTATATATTCGTAGTCAAAGCGTATGCAGCAGTTGATATTTTAACAAAATTGACAATTTTCTAGTGGGTTTTTTTTAAGGTAGGGAAATCATCCTATGACTTCTTCCGCTATAATGCGGAGTGGGAGAACATGTCAGACTGTTACTGACTAAAACTCTCTCCTATGTTCCTTCTTTGCCTTGCAATCCAGGACCCCGTTGTTCCCTTTTGGACAACTCATGGCCCCAGTAAGCATATCTAGTGAGTAGGTTAGATACTCTAATTTTATTATTGATATAACAAGCCTTTTACGTCACATTTTCGTAAACGCTGTGCTACCGTTGATGGACTACTGCCCTGCGCGTCACCGGTTCGATTCCAGCATGGACCAAGTATTTGTATGGTTTACCTACAGTTAGTTGTTCGGGGTCTGGAAGTCTTGTGTTGCGAGTGGAAAAAATTGTTCAAGTAAAAATACTACTAAAAAATCTCAAAAAATCTGACTACCCCTTTTTTGTTTTTTTTTTTTGTCGACGGGGAAAATCATCTTTGACAAAACCCGCTCTAGGGTTTTTTTTTCTGTCGACGGAGAAAATCATCATTGACGAAACCCGCTCTTGGGTGGAGCGGGAGACAGTGTCAGAGTCTTACTGACTAAAAACCCCGCGCCGTTCCTTCTAGCCTTCATACCGGGGCTCTAGTTTCCTTTCGGATAACCCCGACCCCGGCAGGCTTCGACCCAGATGGGCCTCTCCTGTTGCTGACAACTCCTTGAGGCGCGCGGGAACAGTGCGCGCCGTCGACGCCTTGGCTCGGTCCGGACAGTTACCGGACGGTCGGACAGCGAGCTACCCATGGCTCGCCGTCCGCGAGCCCGCGTCTACGGTGGCCGGAAATCGGGATTGGAATCCCGGCGGCGGCGGCGGGGGTGCCGTTGCCTGATGCGGTCTGCCTCCTCCTTTGCTAGCATTACTGCTTCGCAGAAGGAGGCGACCGCCTGCCACTCCTCCTCGCTCCGGACCATGGCCTGAACCAAGGCCCGGCGCGAGAGGTCTCCGCCACCGATCGCCCCCACAAGGACACGGCGTTGCTCCGCCCAAACAGGGCACACCTCAACTGTGTGCTCCACCGTACCCGCTCTAGGGTGGAGCGGGACATAGTGTCAGACTCTTACTGACTAAAAACCCCGCGCCGTTCCTTCTAGCCTTCATACCTTCATACTGCACGAGCTCCCATTCGGACAACCCTGCGAGTGCCGATTGTACATTTGGTTGTACCACTAGAATGACCTTGAAAAACACTTAACCGTCTTACTGTAAACACGGGTGTATAAAATTTATTCGGCCGAAAATTTTGGTCTTTATATCCACGTTTTTCCTGGAAAAAACCAGAAAATTTGTATTTTCGTGACAATTATACACCTTTCACAACTCACATTTTATAAAAATACTAGTGTAGGTATATCTACTGTAACTACTACGTATCTATTATACTTTTAGATACAAACAGGAGATCCATACCTATTTCTGCAGTAGACAGACAAATGAAATGATCAACGTTCAAACAGAACGAGGACGATCTTACCGAACCTCAAAAAGCATCTATTCACAAAGAAAACCTTTCATACTTCATCATAGGAAATTCAAAGCAAATCGTGCTCTTGACAGCTTTGTGCTTTGAAAACGATTAATACTAACTCTTGGTTCATGGAATCATCAAATGCGAACACGGCGTACTCTACTCGATTACGCTCCTGTCGAGAGCTATTGAAAACGGATCGATGTTCGCTGTAAAGGCTTACTCGATCCCTATCGAAAACGACGCCACTCATATTACTCTCAATAAGCTAGTCAAAACACAATAATAATTAGTAGAATTAATTTTGCGAGGGTAGTTATACCTTATAGGATCATTTTGTTGTCTGTCTGCCTATCTGTCTGTCAAGACCCTATATCTCGAGAACAGGATTTCAACTCGATACCTCCTATCGAGTTGAAATTAAAACTTAAAACCCAGTCTGTAGACCCATGAAACTGAAAAAATTAAACTTCTGAGTAAACGAAAAAAAAGATACCTGTTTATGTCGCAAAAACGCGTCTTTCGACCCTCTCAAGGAAATCAAAATTCATAGGGTACTTCCCGTTGACATAGAATTCTGAAATCGTCCACTATTGGACATCCTGTCCTTCTCGCAACCATCGCATTCGCGTGACTCTCGCCAAGTCGTCGGTCCACCTTGTAGGAGGCCATCCGTGTAGCGTCCAGCACTGCGTCTTTTGGTGCGCGGCCGCCACTTAAGAACCTTTCGGCCCCACCGACCATCACGAGGGACCACGGTTCCGGTCCAAAGAGCCACACGACCCAATTTAATAAGTCTTTTTATTTTGTCTCCACGTGCTGTTTTTTAATCAAATCAGCATATCAAGAGGTATTCAATCAAAAAGGGATCCCTCACACGAGAGTGTTTCATTAATACGGGTCCTAAATTACTTACCGTGGAGAAAAACCGACTCACAAATTAAACATGAAAGTTGTACATGTTTTCCCTATTACACACCTCCCAGTATCCCCAAAAATGTGGAGCTGGCAACACACTCGGCTACATATAATTCGCAGAGCAAACAATCAATATTTACACAAGCATTAGTTCTAGCCAAGCGAATGTAGCTTTAAGTAATTTTGTTTGAGCAAAGACTTTTTACTGCTTTATTACGACATTTTCGCTCTTTCTCCCTGCCTCTGGGAGAATTAAAATTTTAATGGATTTTCAATGGCGGCAAGTGAAATAAAACCACCAGCACGGTGATTACACCGCTTCCGCTAGGAAAACAGTACGTACTGCCTGAACACTGCCAATTTAATTGCGGTGTTAAGGAAATTAATTCAAAACAAATGCAAATTGTTTTCGAAAACAACCGTTCTTAAGCACGACGTAAATTGATTTATTTATTTCACTTTAGGTATTCACTACTGACGCTCTTGTGATTTTATTTGAAAACGATTGATCTCGGCGAAGCGTCGCAGGAAGATTCATTCAAATGAAACCTGGATACAATTCTATCAAAACCGTACCGTAGTCGGCAGCAATTTTGTTCTTATTTACATCGGCGCACTATATACTAGGTACGCACTCCAGGGATTTACATATCACATGATATCAGAAGCTTGATTTTATTCAGAAGTCGTTCATCGCTGAATTAATTGAAAGGATTATTAAAATATTTTCGACGATACGGTGTTCAATTATTCACGTTTATTTATTACAGTACATTAATTAAAGCCCTTATTATGTACAAAATTAATTTGCTACAATATTATTTTCGCATTACGTTATGAAATATGTATATTTAAGCCGATTATAATTCTTTCAAATTCAAAAGAGTACTTATCGTAAAGAAAATTCAAGATACCCGAAGCGGAAGGTTATATTTCAACGGTTTTAGTGTGGCTGGGGGTATGGAGGGGGAAGGGTACTGGTAGCACGAGTAAAGAAACAAACAAGATTGGGCTGTAATCACGTTCAATAGGTGAGTAATAGCATCGTGTGAAGTTGTGATGCTGCTCCTTAGAGGCTCGGCCCACGTCGCGCCGACCATGTTACTGACTTTTTATTGTCTATCGTATAATATTGATGGATTCCGAAACGAGTTTTGAATTAGATTTAGATGGTATAAAAATCAGAAAACTAAGCCCACACAAAGGGAATAAAATAAGAGTGGTTTGAAAGAATACCTTGCGGGCGGTGCGGTGACTCGTTGTCTGAGCATTTCCCTAAAGCAATTTGTTTTTTTTTTTTTGTTATGAATAAAGTAGCAGCTCATGTTTTAATCTAAAATTAACACGTTTAGAGCGTGATTTACTTGGGTTACGTAATATTGTTTAGGTTATTTTAGTAGCGCTTGGTAAAAGCGGCTTACCGTTTCTCATTCAATTTTTTCAACAGTTTATCGCTCTGCTCTGCTTCAAACGTTTCCAATACGGGCAATGTTTATACCGCTTGAGGTTTTATTTCCTACTAAAGAACACAAGAAATAAAAACTCCACTGCGGCGTAGGCTACGTTGTGTCAGCTAAACATTTTACCTTTTTAAAATCTTTCGCATTTTAAATGAGCGCTATAATTGCACAAAGAGCCGAGTGCTGCAAATATCCTTAAATATATGGCGCGGGTGTCAGCACAGCGCACAGCGCATACTGCAGGCTCTGTGGTTCAGATTTAAACGCAGCCGAGCGGAAGGAATGCAGACGAACGATATTCCTTAACAGCCGAGCAGGGGATTAAGAAAGCTTCGAGTGACATATATTCCTCCACGAGGCACGGAATCACACACAATTATAATTCAAGAACGGCTGAACCGATTTGGATTAAAATTGGTGGAAAGTTAGTTTAGAACCAGGACACACACATAAGATACTTTTTATACGGAAATGTTTTTGAAATTCTTTAATTTATTGATCATGAGGAAGTCATTGGATGATTTCCCAACTCAAAAAAAAGAAAAGAAATGAGTCTACAGAAAGAGTACAGTACCGTACTTGTAAGATTAAATACCTAAACTGCAACGATAACAAAAGCTTTCTTAGTCTCATTATCATCATCATTTCAGCCGAAACATGTCCACTATTGGACATAGGCTTCCCCTAAGTGTCTCGCATCCATCGGATTCCCGCGGCCCTCTCTATAGGTCTACCTTGTAGGAGGCTTTCCAACGCTGCGTCTGCCGGTACGTTTCGTCCGTCTAGAACCTTTTGGCCCCATCGACCATCTGTTCTGAGAGCAATGTATGCAATGCAACCCTACCCACTGCCATATTCTTCTTAGTCTATTAAATATTTTTTATGTATAAAATACATCTATTAGCTTCTACCAGGCTTCGTCTGTGTGAAAGTAGAGAGTTAACCCAAAGAAACATACCTACTCCTGATATCAAATCCTATGACCTATTCTTTGGCATGGTCTATCCGTGTGTCAAATTTCATCTAAATCCAATCAGATCTTTCAGCATGAAGGAATAACAAACATATACACATACGCTTGCACATATACATACATACAAACTATAGCCTATATAACATTAGTGTGATATAAAAATACCGTCCCGTTTATACAATATACGTATGTCTATCGGGATCTTAATCCAGTGGGGATCGTCCTCACTGTCCCTTTGTTTATGTTGACGCTTAAAGAATATTGGATCTTCTGAAAATTCGATCAAACACAAATATTGGCTATCAACATATTATACTATGCAGTTCTATCATTGAAGATGAAAACGCTTCAGTTTATGTTGATCTATTGGAGTGTTGAAATTTTGTGCTTTATTTTTACGGGCTTTGTTCATAGATACAAAGGATTCTTTTAGTTTATAGGCTTTTTTATGGCAGGGAAAATCATCCAATGACAACCCCCGCTCTTGGGCGGAGCGGGTGATAGTATCAGACTATTACTGACTAAAAACCCACCCCGTTCCTTCGTGCCTTCATACCGGGGCTCGAGTTTCGGATAACCCTGGCCCAGTAGGTTTCCACCCGTTTGGGCCCCTGCTGTTGCTGACAGCTCTTTGCAGTGCGAGCCGTCGACGTCTTGGGCTTGGTACGAACAGTTTAACGGATGGTCAGACAGCGAGTTACCCATAGCTCACCGTCCGCAAGCCCGCGTCTACGGTGGCCGGAAATTGTGATCGGAATCCCGGCGGCGGCGAGAGCGCTTTTGCCTGATGCGGTCGGCTTCCTCCTTTGCTAGCATTACTGCTTCACAGAAGGAGGCGGTCGCCTGCCACTCCTTCTCGCTCTGGACCATGTCCTGAACCAAGGCTCAGCGGGAGAGGTGTCCACCGCCGATCGCCCCCACGAGGGCACAGCGATTGAGTTTATAGGCTGAGAACTATAGCGTAACTGTAGCCCTCCGATTGTAAAATGTCTTGTGCAAAGGGTAATTGTTTACTTAATTGGACTAACACTTGATAATAAGTTATTTATTAAGTTACTAACACTGTATCGATCTTTTTGTGTCCGATGTAAAATAAATTCTAATCTATTTTCCTAGCCTGTTTTTAAAACGCTATATTATACTTGTAGATTAGTAAATAAATGGATCCAAAAAACAATAGGTTTCTTACAAAAACTTCACTTATAACATCAGCATATCAACATCTCCCGAAATTCCTTAAATCATAGCTCCTGTCGTACGCAACCCTCTTTAGTTGTTTTAATAGAAATTCGTCGTGTTCTTAGCTGCTCAATAGTGTGTTTTTGTAAGTTACACACTTGGCTAAATTGAATTTGAACACAAAGACTCAAGTTAGCGGGGTAAAAACTTGCTAAACCGAAATATTGAATGGTAGGTATAGAAAACTAAATTCCTTTTATAAGCGAAAAATCTTGGCATTATTTTACATTTATGATATACATACCGGTCTACTCTTGGTTAGGATCAATTGCTTGAAATGTTATTTTGAAAGTATAGAATGGTACTACACTACAATTGCTATATTATAGGGCAGGTGACAGCTCTCACCTGTCCTTTTCTCTCATCTCAAAGATGTATATTTTCGTCCTGCTGTCATACCTATGCTATGTAAAAAAGACCTTAGAGCACTGAGAAACTCTTCGTAGAAAAACCCAGAAAAAAAATCACCTCAACGCAATAATTAAAGTGAAACCTTTTTACTCCCTTACTAAAAATACAATATTACCACGTTAAAACAGTTGACAGCTAATAAAACAACAGCATGCAAACTTTCCGAGTTTATAACAAGAAGTTATTCAGGCTCGTCTTAAATACGGGTAGGTAAATAAAAATACATGAACAGTCGGCAACGCAGCAGTGGATTGCGCGTTACATCCAAATAAAATATTAAGAGATACTGGGAATCCCGGTAACCTCACAAAGCAGGCACCCTCTCAGGAGTGTTCCTTCCTATTGAATAGCTTGCCGCCTGTAGATATATGTTGCTACATTCATATTTAGATCTCTCATCTACTGAGGGAATGCTTGCGAATGCTCTATCAATATTTAATTCTGACGATACAATAACTCCTGTGTTGTCTTTAGATTGTCGTTGAAAAGTTTATTAGGATGGTGTATAGCATTGTTTACTTCTAAAGGAATATCTGGATGAGGGTTCTGCTGTATAACGAGCTTAGCCGTTGAACCCAATCTACAGGTAAATAATTAAAATGTAACGCAAGACAAACAAAAAAGGGTTTTGTTAAAAAAAACTCTTTTCTTTAGTTTGAAATAATATGTCATTACTAGAATTTAATTCTTATTGGCGACATTGACGACAGGTGTGAAAAAATAGTGTATTTGTTTTTCTAAAATGAACGGGTTCGGTTCCAAGCTAGGGGTATTGATTTTAAAAAAAACCAATGATGCAGTTTTAATTTTCATCGAAATTAGGTTCTGGGCTCTTTCCAGCGTTCTTCGCTGTTTCGAATAGTTCTTCCATTCGATCACACCCAATCGAACTGTAGATTCAGACTTTTTCAGACTGATTCAGATTAGATATAGACCAGTAATACCTATCTAGGAAAAGCTTTTATGTAATAAAATATCGTTTGTGTGCATGTGGATATGTATCTACACAGTAGGCACCTACCCATATTAATGTAGGTATGCATACCAATTTCCCAAATCCTAAATTTCATTGTTCAATATTCAGATCAGCACCGTTATCTGTTCGTTCAAAGGTCGCGGCCACAGATTTTTATTCAAACAAACGTACGCACATAACATCACATATATATTACTAGCTTTTGCCCGCGGCTTCACCCGCGTTCATAAAATATAGCCTATGTCACTCAGGAATACAGCAGCTTTCTATCGGTGAAAAGCATTTGGACCAGTACTTTCAGAGATTACCTCCTACAAACAAAAAAAACAAACTATACCTCTTTATAATATTAGTGTAGATATTATATGCATATCCTTTGTTGAGCACACAAAGCAGGATCACCAGTCGCATTAAGGTGTCGTAGATCTTTATACAAAGTTTTGTAATACCTCCCAGTTTCCTTTGTGCTAGTGTCAGTACCTATAATCCTATTTAATCGTGATATGTTAATCTTTTTCCCTCGGTCCTTTTTTCGTTCACTTCCGGCGTTTCGTTTTATTTCACATATCTCTCGAATTTTCCTCTCCAGTATTTTTACGATATATGTCAGCTTTTTGAGCATGCGCTTCTTCATTTAATTTAATCTAATACAAATCTTTTCACTTACCTATAAACTCTCCTTCCACCCGCTATTTGAGATTCGGAAATCCGTAAATATATCGCACTTTTTAAACAAAACTAGCACTGTTTTGAACTTGTTTTTAATTGCCATTTTTAGGTAAACCACAACAATCCAACTAACACACAAACAATCAACAACAATCTAACTAATACTAGCCATTTGTAATCTGATTGCCAAGTCTTTGTTCCAATAGTTAATGTTCCTCAGTAATTGATTCGCAACTTTTTATAGAATAAATAAGTAGGTACATGGAAAACTTTATGACTGTTGAAAAATCACCTTTTTGGTATAGTGCCACTTTTAAGGGTGTTTTTAATATCGTGCGGATTTCATCACGCATGCGGGTTAGCTCCGCGTACAAAATATATAAAAATGATAAAAACACGTCCCGTGTGCCTATTCTACGTATTAAAATAAATACTGGTCTGAAATAGATCATGCGTGAGAATCATGCGTGATTTTTGATCACGCATGCGGGATTAAAACGCGCACGATATTAAAAACACCGTAAGGGTGCGATATGTGGATTTGTGAGAAATAAAAAGCAGGGATCGTATTATCATAATCTTTTTATTAACAATAAAATGAATCATGTGCGATACATAATTGAATTTCCAATTTAAGATACACAAGCCAGGTTACTGCAAAACTACTGAACCGCGTTTCGATTTCCATCCAAATAATACGGTCACCGCATTAGAGCATGTCTGCTTCGTGTAAAGGTAAAGAATTAGCACTTATAATAATTATTACAAAAGGAATCGGTTCGAGCTGTCGCGACGAGCGGTGCCGCCCGCCACTGATGTCCGGACACTCATAAACCTACTAGTTATTATGATAAAAAGCACTTTCGTTTTTTTTCGTTAAATATAAGTATTCAATTGCATAATGCATCTCTCTTACCATTTTATAATCGAGAAATATGTAAGAAGAAAAATTTATGGAATATAATAACAATAAATAAATATTTTATTTACAGTTTAAAAATTTTATCGCCTATCTATTATATTCTTGGGGCGTTTAGGAAATGAACGATTCGAACTAACTAATAAGAGATCGACGCATGAACTGAACCTGACGAGACGAGCGGCAGTTCCGCGAGATGCGCCTGAACACAAACAGAGCCTACGAACGCCACTCCTTACCTTCAACAACGCACATCGGGCACATCGCTTCCAAATCAAACGGTTATCAATGAAAACAGCTTACAAACACGTATTCATAGATATTAGAATAAGTATTTACAATTTACTTAGATCTGAGTTTGTTCTCATATTTTTGGTACCACTTTTACATTGTGTACTGGTCTATTTCAAAACACATGTCCAAATTAATTTCTCAAATACATATTATTCAATTCGACAATAAAATTCATTTATTAGACACATCGATGTTACTTAACGACGTCATAACCCAATACAGTAAATAGAAAGAATTCAAGTACAAAACATTGTTAGTCAATTGTCAATATCATTACATTAAAACTTTGTATCTACTTAAATCTTATTTGGCAGTATTGATCTTATATTACCAAAACTGATGTAATTACCAGTTATAAACTACTTCTCTTAATTCATAGGTATTAAATCCATTTTATATAACAAATTACAACGTACTATGGTCGTTTTATGTTCTTAAAACTGACAAAACTGCTTCAGAATGTAATAATATTATTCCGCGAATATACATAGATTATACCAAATTTAGTGACGAATGAACTATTCCCTAGACTGTTACGATATATCAAAGATCAGGTTAATTGAAACATAACACTTAAAATGGGTTCAATGATCAAGTCTTCCGGGATTTTTTATAATAATTAAAGCTCAAATTTAATGGATAAGAAAATATCCATTACATTTTCTATTTATGAGATAACACAAAAATCTTATCCATAGCACATTCACTTTGGCCATAATTTGGCACACAGTATCAGTTATTGATTATACGATACACAATAACATTGTACACAGACTTCAGAACTCTACAAGGAAAACATTTCGCCATTACTAGACAGCAGTTGCGGAAACAGACAGAATCACGATATTGAACATGGATCATAGAGAAACTCAGTAGTCGGTTCGTACAGACACAGTTCGGTACACAGAGCTCAGAACGATCACTAGTGAAGGAACAGAAGTAGTCGCAGCGCCCGCACGGCACGCCGGCGCAGGCGCCGCAACACAACGGAACGGTACAACCGCGCGCACGCACTTCACGCACTCTTACACCTCGATACCTAAACGATATTTAAGATAATATTGTCTCAGCAAAATCTCACTCCACGACACTCGTCAAATATTAGCGAGTCGTATATACTACGTATATATAAATTTGATAAAGGTAATTCGTATTTAAATATTCCATAATAATATTTATTCATAAAAACACTAATTCATCGTACTTTCGAAGTTCACAAGGTCACAAAAGGAGGCGGGTGGGTTGGGGGGTGGGGTGCTAGGGTTAGGGGTATACATTGGTCAGTTTGTCAGTAGACGGCGGCGAGGTGCAACGTCTGCATGGGCAGCAAACGCGCTCGCTCGGGCGAGGCGCGCTGTTAAATGATGCTCTCGCGGTTCCGCTCGTTCTCCTCCAAGGAGCTCACCGAGCTGCCACCGCAGATCTGCATCTCTATTTCTTGCAGCCTGGACACACAATACATCCATGTCAATACAGTCTAGCCTAGCCTCGTTTAGTAGAATAGGCTGGATTACCTGCAGCAAAAACATTTAAATCTATAATAGGGATATACAAAATATTTATCATCTGACCAGTTTATAAATAGTTACAACAAAACAGAATAATAACTGTGAAAACTATATCAGAATTGGTACAAAAGCAAGCAAGATATAACAATTATAAATAAATCTGACTCTCGCTGAAACGCTGTTTGCTATGATGACGGCCGTACGTGGTCGTTATGAAGTTGGACGACATATAATTTATAATAGCAGTTTTGAATCTTTACAACTTATTTGTTGATGAAAATATTAAAAAAAAAAACATTTTTTTTTACTACAGCTTAAATTATTTAATTTAAAAAATTGTATGCATAAATTCAATTGCAAAGTTTTACAATCTTTTTGAATATGTAACCCCTTTTTTAAATAGGCAAATAGTGGCGACGCGTCTATGGAGTTTCATAGCTTTGTATGTAAGTTTCACGCAGGCGTACACCAAGCGTATAACGACGAATACGCGTCTATGAAGCTACGCGTCCGTGGACAGTAGGCCATAAACTCACTCTTACCCGACTTACGACTGCAACCCCCTAGGGTATTTTGTGACCCATCTGGGACAGATAGAAATACACTGCCTTATTGCATTAATCGGGCATCTGTTTTTTGATTTAGATTACCTCTGATCGACTTCCCACTGCTGCTGACTAAGCTTGGCAGACATGGCGGCGTTCTCGGTCTCGACGGTGTAGAGGCGCTCCCGGAGGCGCTTGATCTCGCACTCGAGCGCGTCGTGCGAGTCCAGCATGACGCGCGGCGCGGGCGCCACGCCGGCGCCGCCGCCGCCGCCGCCGCCGCCCGCGCCGCTCGAGCGCGCGCTCGACGCGCACGACGCCACCGGCGACGCCACGCGCAGGGGGCTTACTGACGAACTAACACACAACAAAGGAAAACCTCGTCAGGAACCAGCATGTCCATTTTTTAAATGGAAGTGGAAATGGTAAGTAGTGATGCAACCATAGATGGTGAGGCACACTAGTTTATTAAGAGCCTATATTCGCTTTAGCCCAGAAGACACCAAAATTATAGTCGGACAGACAGTAGAGTCCTAGAATAAAAAGTCAAAGATATGTGGCATTCATCAACCCGCATTGGGCCCGCGTAGTAGTATACGGCCCATTTCTTCTCCTAGAGGGAAAGTCCGAGTCCCAGCAGTGGAAACAATAAAAGACTAATTATGCTATTATGCTCATGCAATAGCATTTACTAAAAGGTCATTAAACAGGGCATTTTGATCTTTCTTGAGCATTTCATATTGTTGATCATAGTTATTATACCACGAATTTGGGTTACACAAGTGTAAGTTATTGTATTACTATAGTGAAACGCACAACCCTGAAAACAGATATCATATAAAATATAACACTATTTTATAAGTAACATAGTAAACCAGACACCGCTTGGAGTACCACAACGGCCTCACATAGTCCGTTTTTCAATAGCGACATTCTTTCTCAAGAACTTAGAAATGTGTATTGTTTAGAAGATGTAACCAAACATGCAAAGAGAACAGCACCTATAAAGCTGGTCCCGGTAGGAAGGCGGGTGTGAAGGGTGTGGGGGAGGCAGCATGGGCGCGGGCGGCAGGTTCATGTCCTCGATGGGCACGCGCCCGCTCGTCTCCACCAGCCCGGGCGTCGACTGGCAACGACCCATAGCCACTGCAACAATCACACGTTAAAACCAAAGAACTACGTCACGCCAGAACTAAGAGAAAATACAGTAAAACAAAAATATTACCACAAACGTTAACCCAGTAAATGCTGAATATAAACATTAAAGGGATGTTACAGGAAGCAATAATTCACCATGTCCGTACCGACAATAAAGGCTAGTTTTAGGAAACAATCTATTGATTCGGAAAATGTTCAGCTTCATCAAACACGCATTTATTATTATTGTGAATAATATATTGGCAGAACGGTACCTTTTTCAAGCGGTGCTTTCTTATATTTTTCGAGTCTCTTGACGGCGATCGCCTCGAGGCGCACCCTGGCGGCGGGATACTCCTTGAGCACGTCCCACATGTCCTTCTTGCTGAGCACGAACAGGTCCGAGTAACCCACAGATCGCACCGATGCTGTCCGGCGGTTGCCTGTCGACGTGTCATCCACACACTCCATGCCAACCGGCGTCCGGTCCCCCCTTATGAGCTGTTCTGATCCCTCATTCCACACGACACACACATATACAGAACAGGTCATAAGAAACACCAGACCAGGACAACCGACATTGGTGGCAGGGAAACATGACAAGAGAAGTTCAGTCACAGGTTCAAATACTAAAATAAAGCTTGTTTAGTAAAAAGATCAAAAACTACCTTGAAATTTAGACAACACGAAGGGTAGGTAACGGATCCGGAGTCACATCGCTTTCATAATTTGAAAAATAATAACTGACCGTAAAAAATAATAAGAAGCCATCTCTCTAGGGTTCTTATTGTGCTCCAATACCAAGACAAAGCTTTAAATACAAAAAACTGTTACATACGAATGCTAAATATTAATAAAATCAGTAGATATATGAAATCCGTAAAAGAACTAAGCAGTTCTACAAGTCAGATTGCGTAGGATATCGAAATTGAAAAAAAAAGAATTTCGAAAACCGATAGAATGATAAGATCTTACGCGGGTGACACTTAACAATATTGGGGGATCATGCACCAAGAAGTCACGCCAAGTATATGAGGTAACCAGGAAGGATGCAAAGCGATCGGGGACACTGCCTTCAATACAACCAAAGGAGATGTTACTAAGATGCAAATAAACCACATGACACAAGACGCTACAAATCCTTGATGAGGATCTAATATGAAGCCATTGAAGTCCGATTCGAAACAAATAAAAGTAGTTAAGCTTACCACACAACAATATCTCTTCTTTTGAAGTATGTATCAATATGAAAAGGAATATTTTAAGAGCATATAAAAAAACTGAAATCATATCTAAAATGCGTAATTGTAAATTAATTTAAATTTTAAAGCATTCCCTAATACAATTGGCACGAACTAGTTAGCGCTAGTCGGTTGCGTCAAAGCGAGGCGGTCGTCTTGTGACGTTACGTGTGACGCGCAGCCGACCGCGGTAACAGTCGTCACAATGATGTCCCAGAACCTGTTGGTAGCGTCGCGGCCGCTCCCTCGGCCTGAGTGCAGCGTCTCCTCGAAACGTTTGCTTTTCAAAACTTTTCAAGAATACAGAGTAGTGTAATAATGGCGTGGCGTCTCGGGCCCTGGCGATATTTACCAAGTTGTTTACCTGCCGTGCCCATGTTCAGAATGGAAATTTCGCCAAAATAAGAACCCGCCTTGAGTGTTGCGAGGACAGTCTTCCCGTTGTCGCCTACCACCTGGAGTTTCCCTCGGTTCACTATGTACATTTCCTTTCCGACTTCGCCTAAGGAAAATATATCAATGTTTAACAGTGTACCAGGAAAAGTTTTCGTTTTATTTTGTTTCTTCTTTCGGGAGGTGAAATTTTAAGTAAAAGAAGCTCAATAAAATCAAAGCATACCTTTTCTGCAAATGTAGTCGCCTGGCGAAAACAGAACCGGTCGAAGCCGTAGAACCAACTCACACAAAAAGCCAGCCTCGGTGTTTTGAAAGATTTCCACCCTGCGATTACAAAAACGTGCTAATTTAAAACTCTTTTGTAACATTGGCAAAGTTCCGGTTCCAAATATTAATAGGATCGTGTTTCTAATACTTTGAAAATATTTTATGAAAATGATTTGCAATTATATGCCATTAAAGGCTGTTAATACAGGTGGCACATTTAACGTTACGAGTACAGGTGCTCTAAACGTACGTAAACAGAATTCAGCGGAAAAACAGAAAAGCAGAGAAGAGCCATTTGGCGACAAAAATTTACGGATCGTATAAACGAACACTTATGCATAATTCATGGACGTAAAAAGCGAATGTTTTTTAATTATACAACACGGGATATTAAGCTTGAACTGCCACGCTGCATTAACGTTGGTGAGACGGGTAGGTGGGTAGTGCGAGTACCTATTAGCATAACTATTTACGACTATACATATAAAATCGACATTTGAAACGATCGGGCAACTCGCTAATTGAATCAAGAATCACCATTAACAGATGGAAATGTAGTAAATTAAATGAAGTGGCCAGAAACCCAACTCAAACTAAAAGTAAATTAAATTAAAGGCTAAGACATTTGGGCGCCTTAACTAATTTGCTCGATAGTGACAACTTTATTATGCTCGAGTTCCGACAATCCTTTGTCATTGTCACGACCAACATCAACTTTTGTAGTATAAGGATGTAATGATAGAATAATTCTCACCCTTATATATACTACCCCAATTACAAAATTAAGCACTGTAATTTTATTTAAATGCACTTCAGGAGAGTTTTTTTTTTTAATTAGTTATCCTGATTGCGGGCAAATTATATGGGAAGCGACGTACTTCGTTGGTAGCACATCGGTATTGGTATCTTCGCAGACACAGATAAATACACTAGTGACACAATCAATATTACGAGTATCATACAATCAATATTATCATAATAGGAAACTTTTCTACTAACATTATTTCAGGATTATAAATTACCTATTTAAAAATTATTGAAATCAGTTCAGTACCTAGCTAATTTTGAATATACCACTTTCAGGATGTACGTTTATTATGTACATCTTGTGTGAAATGCAAATTTCAGAAAATTATGTTATAAATTAATATGTTTCTTATTAGATCCTTGATATTTGTAATACACCTGGCCCCACAGTATTCAGTTGAGCAAGGCTCAGCACATTCTGAGCCTCGGATACGGCTAGCGAATACTAATCGTCTCTTTTCCACAAACGACATGGGATGTGCCAGTACGCCGCTGAACGCTAATAATTTGTGCTAAAATAAAAGTTTGGCAAACTTTTCCCATTTAGACTAAAAATGCTGATGTCTACATTTGCGTAGATATTTGTATGAATAGTTAAGTTTTGTTTCTATTAGATACTTTATCTTCTCTTTTAGAACTTGCTAAAGCTTTTTCTTTCGATCCCTATTTAATACATGGATTCACAAGTATAAGTAGATGAAATCATTCATTTCTATCATTGATAGCTATTTATATTGTGTTATATTATGAATTAACTTCCCATGCAATGTAAGAATAAATAATAGTTTACTGATCAATAAGTGGCGATGCGTATTGAGTACCTATTATACCTATGTATACAGTCAAAGCATGTGATTACCTCTTCAACGTATCTAAATGAACATTGATAGCTATTTCCGCCTTGAGCTTGTCAGGCAGGCAGGAGACGGCCTTCTCTTCGTCAGAGCACTTCTGCGTGAGCCACAGGTAGTCGAACCACTTGATCACCTTCACCTGTAAGTGTGTGGGCACCCGCCGCATGCGCATATACGTCTTCACACCGTCCAGTTTCGCTGTAACAAAATTATTAATTAACTAAGTGATCCACCTCCCTTCTTAAGAAGTCGTTACCAATTATTCAACTTCAGATTCATATTTCAGAAATTGAATGTGAAATAATCAACAAGAGCGAAAGGAAATGGTACATTCAATTGTTTTCGAACCAATCAATTCAAAAGTTTTTAAGAGACAGGACAGGAAGGCCCTCGTCGCAAATAATGTCTCGTTGCATCAAAAGATTCAGAAGGGCAAGGACTTAAGTAACAAAGACCGGCTTCCGCGATATTAAGAATAGATTACCAAAGTAGAGGCTAGAGACTTCCAAACAAAATTTCAATTTCAAATTGATAATGTTATTCATCAAGTTGTCACAAAGTTTCGCAACGGCAAAATGAATTTATACTGTTTCGTAGATCGCACTTAATCTCACCTGTCGCCGTCCGGGAACTAGGGTTAGTTAAGCTAAGTGGAGCGCCTAGTATGTCAAGTGCTAACTTAATGTTAGCAAGAAATAATTGCAATCTCAAGTTTACCAAAACCGTTTAACCCGGCTGCCGTGTCTGCCCCGAGATAACAGGCTTAGTTCAGAACAAACACACAATAACGACGTGTAATGTGGGAATTAAGTATACCTGTGCATGTTACATAATACATGTGCGATGTGTTACCCTAGTTTACATCCCCAATACATGACATTACAATTTTAATGGATATCGATCCATTGAGACGTGATTGTGCGGTAAAGCGATATATTTCATTCCGTGTCCCCGAGGGGCACCTGTGGTAAAAAAAGGTCTGTCGTCCGGGACGCAAGTTTTCTGTCTGTATTCAACACACAGAAGTTCTTTCACAAGTGTGTGATGTTAAAAAGTAGTTCAAAAAAAGAGGTTACAAAACGCGCTCTATATTCACAATATTTGCATTAATGAAATACTTTGTAGGATTTTGCAAATTAAATCATGTATGCTATACCAAATCCAAATGGAAACTAATTTACACTGATATAGAGCGTGCGGTTTTGTGTTCCGTCTGGATGAAAATGGAAAATATTTGTTCTCAAAGCGCCCGATGTACTCAATAATATGCACAAAGGCAGTACCGAAACACAATTAAATTGAACCGTACATGAACTAATGCAACAAAATTTATACAGTGGAGAACTCATTACAAAGAAGCAAATCCTGGCATAAAGGTGAGCGTGAACAAAGAGCTGCACCTAATGACTGGCTCCAGTAACAAGTGGCTCTAAGTGTGCAGAATAAGTTAGCACTAATCGCCACTTATTGGAAAATCGAATGCTTCAACTATTACGATATTAAATTTTAGTATTCAACGTGTTCTCGAACTTCATGATAGGTTTGACACGGAACTTTGATATAGGTTTTTGTCACTGTAAGCAAAGCGTATCGGAGCGAGGTGCGAAGTGCTCAACTTCATTCAATGATTGGAGCGGGCTGGAGAGGACGATAAAGTGCAGCGCGCTGCAGGTCGCCCGTTACTCATAAAACCAGTACTGAAAGTTACTAGCATTCTTTTATCTCGGGATTATTTTATCGCTCGTTTCGAAGACAAAAATAAACAAGGAACATCTTATATTTTTTGGCATGACTCTCTTATCCTAATTTATAGCGAGTCATTCTGCAAATATTGCAACAGCCAGTTATTCGGCTTTTCCTTTTGTGTAACGGATGTTAAGCCAATTTCACTGTCTGGATTATTTTTGGTCATTTGTGAATAGAGTGGGTCACACATTATGTATGAAGAAGTATAACAATGTTCTTAATGTCTAAAATAAGTACCTACCGCAGTACTTTTCTCTATTTTTGGATAATCGAAAAGTCGGTAGGCATAATATAATAAAAATTTTAAAAACCCATTTCCTAACTAAGTTTTAAGTTATATTCCAGAACAGAGATTGGTATTACGTTAGTAATAATATCTTGAACGCTCCTCAAACGTGGCAAGCACTCTAGGGCACCGCGAAACACAATTACTGTAAAATTTAAACGCGAATAAATGTTTTCCAACTGGCGTGCCACGGCAACACAGATGCCTAAGTCGAGGTTTTAATTTAATAAGTGTAATTTTTATCGCAAAGTTAAATTTTAATATATCGGACGTAAACAAGAAGCTTCTTAACCCACTAAGTGTGTAAATACTTCATAAATTGATTGATTGAAATCAATTCACAGACATGAAACGGGGCCTGATGGTTTCCTAATTCTTCTGTTTCATCTTTTGTATTTTTTACCATATCTCTTTTGGAGGAGGAATTTTAAACTGAGATCACACGTTCCCATGTTGAACTCAGAAACAAAGGGCTGATTGTTTGCTAAGTAGCGTCAACAATAAACATTTCATCACAAAAACAAGTCAATAGCATACCCTTTGCGTGCAGTATACCGGTGTACGCGATGTTATTAGTGTGCCGACATTTGGAGTAATTTAATCTTGCTCAAACACGGTACGGGTACAGGACGGCGGAGTGCGGTCGCCAGTGTGTGCGGGGCTGAGTCAACCGCCCGCTCGCCGCCGCCGCACCGCCTAGCGCAGCGCAACGCAGCGTAGCACAGCGGAGCGCCGCGTCGTCGCCCGACGGAAATAAGCCACGTGCGCGACCAGCCACGCTACATTAGTTACGTTAGAGCACACTTTTTGGAAAACGACGGAAATAAGGCTTGTTTATTTAGTAAAACATTATTATTTTCGTGGTTTCTTTGTTTACGTTGGGTAAAATACGTCAGCTGGAAAGAACGTCCTAGGGGCTATATATAAATTAGCGAAACCTCTTCCTCAATTGGAATGAGAAAATTATGGTCTGTGTTTCTGCTTCTGTTTTAATGCTAATTAGAGACCTTTCTGGCGAACGAAGGCACACTTTATTATTCTGTGCGTGGTATAACAACCACCATTTCAGAAAAAAAATGGTTTTTATACAAAACTTGAATTGCTTCACGCAATTATCTTTAATGTTATCGGTACACGCAACAACAATGCGAACTCTGAAAGTCAAACGAAGCTAGTCGGGATCGGGAGCGCTGACTGCGTACACAATTTGAGGACAGGCCTCGTCCAGCAATTTGAATATAAACTAGATACTTACTGTAGGAGCGACTGCACCGATTGTTTACATTGCGCCCGCCTGCTCGACAATTTCTAACTCCCTATTGAACTCGGAGAACATTCCACGGAATATTCGAACGTACTCATTAACCGAACAACGTACAATGTACTACTCATGATACCATATTAGCTATTAGGTTATCTAGGGTAGCAAAACATATTACAATACTTACTTATACTGACTAGATTTTTTTTAAAGAGTTGCTAAAATCAATCTTCTGCGGGCATGCATTAACTGTTAAAACCAAACAAATATTTACGAAGTAAAAATATAAGCTAAGAGCTAGAAATTTCCCGCGTCTACATACTCATTAAGCTGATAAACTTGATATTGTATGTGAGAAGATTGCAAGTAGGCATTTTGCACCGGACGTGTGAGCGTTTCGCAAGAAGCTAGTATTTCATTAGACGGGTAAGCGACCGGCGCGCATGTTATTTAACTTGTGAATACTGCCTAGCGTTTTAGGGTTAATGAAATTGGCTTAACAGATTGAATACTCCTCGGAGTGCGAGGCTTTCCATCTAAATTACTGGTATGTATAAGTAATGAAGACTTATGATATTTAGCTTATTTCATAGAAATGTTTTGGTGTTTCTACTTAATTCGATACAACTTTTAAAGTGTATCCTAATCTTGCTTAGGTTTGCCTTATTTAAGAAATGTATTATTTTCTGATAATTCAGTTGGACTTGGAATATGATTTCATGTGAAATGTAACGTGATGTTGGGTCTCCCTGCAACACACTGCAGAGTGGTTATGACCAGTGGAGAATGTCGTGGAGTAGATCAATTATTGTCGAATTGTTAGGCTCGGGCGGGCGCTGGACGTTAGGCGATGGGCGATGGGGTGCGATGGGGCGCGATGGACGCGATGGGGCGCGCGGTGGCAGCTCGGATCGATGTCGGGCGGGCGCGACGCGCTCTCCCGGCGCGCGGCGGGATGGGGCGCGGCGCCCGACTTTCGCCGAGCTATTTATAGCATTCAAGCCGCTGACCTATTTCGCTGCAGCGCCACCGAGGAAGGTCATGGATTCAGCCTGCTCTCTGCCGTCGCGGCGCCATTGTCTTTTCAACCGAGCTGCAGCGCTAATTAAAGTTGTTGACACTTTGCCGCTTCTCTGTGTTTAAAATACCAGACTTATCCATTCTACGAATTGATTACCCACGAACGTGTCTTTTGCTAATTTAACGAGTTTTGAACTAGTTTTTTTGAAAACGTCAACGTGCAGCGTTTGGATAAATGAACTATGAGTCGGGAACTTTGTTTAGAGCTTTCGTTACTAAGTTTAGCAAACATATCGAGCGAAAGCTGTTCCGTGAAGTCGACTTTGACGTAAGGTCGAGGAGCTTGTGCGGCCGGGTGTCAGGAGCACGTAGCGGCGCGGCGCGGCGTGGCTCGGGCGCGTGCCGGCACGTCTACCTGCTTAGCACGCTAATGTGACAGGCACGCCGCGCCGCGTGCCGCCGCGCCGCTGCTCGGCTCACAATGTCGACCAAGCTCTTTGAACCTTCACACGTGTGCATGATATATCGTGTTAACCATCTAATGCATCACAGAAAATGAGAACTTCGCAAAGCTTGTCTGCAACACATATTTATACGAAGCGTTTTATTTTTGCATAATCCTTCTTATATGGTAATCGGCTTACCTCAAACGTTTTTCATATTACATACCTAAATTGTGCCGTCAGATCCGGACTGAGAAACGCTTAAGGCCGAGATACGCGTGGGAGTAAGGAGATATGTATGAATAGAGCCTTCAGTAAAAGGAACCTTGAACTGTGCCGACCTATGTCAAACATTGCTAAGTGGAACTATAATAACATAATGACGGGTAAATAAAAAAATATTGGGCAAATTACATTCGGATATTTCGTACAAAAGCAAAAGCAGATTAGATACTCGTATTAAATCAAGTAATCACGCACCTATTGACTATGAATCTGATTGAAAAAACTACACTAAGTGGATAACACGTACCTACAATATTGTATTAAACATTTCTGTGAATGCCCGGGCTTTGGTCGATATTGTGTCATTGACATTCGAAGTTTTCATCTCAGCACACATTAAAATAATCAAAGACAGCTATTTAAGGAAGCTAGCGAAACACGTGAATATACGGACCGCAAGTTTATCTCGTTTGTATTGTGTAATAAAAGTTTATGAGTGTTTTAGAGATACAGCTATAATAGCTGTGGTTACACGGAACACATGGCTATACAACCTTAGTTTTAATAGTATATATGCGAAACCAGAAACACGTGTCTAGTATTTTTATGTAAAGAATCTATGATTAAAATTTCATAAATGTATGATGAAAAATCACAAAGTTATTGTTATGTCAGCAAAAATACAGTCACCGGGCCATCTAGGCGACTGAGGGGTTGTTTTGCACTTCCACCCTACTGTTTATTGGCGCTAATGCCCGCAATGACTTGCCATGTCCTTGACCTTTTTTGATCTTTTAAAATATTTTTGAGAAAAAATACAACATGTGTCTGTAAAAACTATTAGGATCACTTCACTTACTGATTCTGAGCAAACTATATTCAGGTTTCGCATAAACTAAAAATAATGTTGTATATATCCATTTACAATATATGATAGAGAATTTCTTTTTGATATTTTACCAAATGTTTACTTGCTGTAATAAAATGGGTTACCTTGAAACTCTTTCCTGGCGGTGCTGACCGAGGTGACGATGTTAGCCACGTGGCCCAGCACGGTGGCGAACAGCATCAGGCCGAACAACAGCTGCGCGATCACGAACACATACTCGCCTTTACTGCGCGGTCGAGGCAAGTCACCTGCATACATGAAAAATATTAATTTTCTATCCTAAGCTGTTATTACTTATATGACCGTTTTCATTAACACTAATGACAGTTTTCGAATTTCTATTTGAAGATACGGATCTGTCTTATCCTCCTCAGACACACAAACATTCACAGGTGTTCCAAGTCGCGACGTCTGGGTCCCAAAATGGAGCGGACTGGGGCTGCGGATCTCCAGACTGAGGTACAGACGCCATCAGCCGGAGGCTCTATGCATAAATCGTTCGGTCTATGGCCTTTTATGGAGCGCGGGTATGAGCTTGCGGACGGTGAGCAATGGATAGCTCGCCGTCCGGCCGTTAAGGAACAGTCATGTTATTTTTAGCATTTGCCTTCAAAACCAGAGTGGACCATGTACTGGGGACACTTGTACTTATAGCAAGCCTAAATCCTTATCCATTAGGCGTAATCGAGACCAAGAGTAGGCTCACTGTGGAATGAAGACAAAAGCATAGTGATCGGCAATTTTAAAACTATATTTATATATTTAGTTTAATTTATTTATTGTATTAACAAATAACGCAAAGTAATGCGCTTGGCTGTTTTTTAACCCGCTACCTACAACTCGTAAGTCAGGGCCGGCCTAATTCCCGGCAGTGGGAACATTAAAGGGCTGATTATGTATGTATGTATGAACACATACAATTGTTTTAACGGTTAGACACCCAAGGTAACAAATGTAGTCGCAAAATAACCGCACTCTCACAAACTGATCACATACCTATTAGAGCAGGCAATATACGTACATAATCGATGGTCAAGAAACGCCTTGGAAAACCGACACAAGTTAGATAGAATACAACACACTTACTCAACACTGGAACGCGTTTTGTTGTAGTATCGAATACACTACTAGGTATACAAATGAATACTATAATACAAAATAATTTAAGTATATGAATATATTGATTAGGCTATCTGATTGCGGATAGCCTAATAAATCTACAACTACTATAACAACTAGTGTAACAATTGTGTTACACTTTATAACCTAATGTGATACCTAACCAAATGTATTTGCAATAGATAGATACAGCTTTCATGAGATACTGCGTTTGGTCGCCATATTATTATCAAGCTTTTTCAAAAGGGACTAAATCACTGATGTTAAAAGTATCCAATAGTATATCCTGTTATGAGGCATAAAGTTAAATTTTGAAATGCCTAAATGTTTGGGATTGACCGAAATCACGTCACGTAGTCCTTCCCAAAACTTCTACATTTCGACAATCGCCGTCATCGATAGAATTATCCTTTTGTCTACAGCAGTGATTCCCAAAGTTGACTGGGGTCGCGACCCACCCAATAAAAACTTCCCAAATCGGGACCAACCCTGCCCTTCATAAAAAAGGGCATAACTATGCATATGTACGAAAGATTGTATCTATTACAAATAAAAGGTGAGTTCAATCGATTCACTAGAAAGTTTTACTTAGTTATTTCTTTTTTGTGAAAAAATCGTTACTCTACTCTAAGAATTACGCTTGTATCGTGGGTGCGTTCACAAACACGTATTAGGCCTTACAAATATGTGTCATGCGGGTCTTAAAAAAAAATGCTCCTCCAAACTGAGTAAGCAACAGTTTGGGAAACACTGATCAAGACATTTTTTTAGGTGGGAAATCATCCAATGTCATATCCTGCGCTAGGGCGAACCGGGCGGGCGTGTCAGACTTTTACAGACTAAACCCACTCCTATGTTCCTTCTTTGTCCTGCGCTCCAGGACCCCGGTGGCGGTGTTCTCTTTCGAACAATTCATGGCCCCAGTAGGCGTCGGCCCTGCTGGGCTCCTACGGTTTTGCTGAAGTCTCTTTGAGGTGAGCGTCGAGCACTACGCGCTGTCAATGACGTGACGAGGTAGGTCACTGTGTTCGACCGTAAGACTCACCCGGTCGAGATCAGTCACCTGCTCACTCAAATACACAAGTGTAACATTGTTTCACCTTATTGCTCGGTCAAGTTAAGGGCAGACGCGTAAATGATACACCGCCCTTAGTGCTTAATTGGAGCTGATAGAGTTTGTTTATGTGTTGAACGTTTCTAAACACAGAGATTTAGTTACTGAGAAAAATCACAACATGCAAGATATATGGGTAAACAAGTTTTTAATGAAAATATTTTTTTCATATATAATTAATTCATGAATCCCCAAGCCACCACCGGTGGCCGCGCATCTATTGTCTTACTATTGTGTCTTTAATTGAAGGTATCTGAAGGGTTAATACTTGTCAAGACGAATCATACGAGCCCAAACTTGATAGAGTTGTTTCGTTTAACTACCAAGTTCCTATAGCCACCTTCCGGTTCCATCATCCACCGATCAGCTCCATGTCATAATAATTTTGCATTGTCATCTAATTTACACCAAAATTTTAGCTCAATCGGTAACCAGGAAGTGGGTCAAATTTAATTAGCAAGATTTAGCATACATAGCATAGTCAGCCTTATAATGTTCCCACTGCTGGGACTCAGGCCTCCTCTCTAGGAGAGGGTATGGGCCGTAATCCACCACGCGGGCCCGGTGCGGCTTGGTGAATGTCACATGTCTTCGAATTTTTTGGTTCTAGGACATGCCGGTTTCCTCACGATGTTTTCCTTCACCGTTTTGAGAGCAGTGGTGATGAAATAAAATACACAAAGTAATGCGCCTGGCTGGTTCAAGCAAGATTTGATTACAGACAAACATCGGGACAGGTTTTTTTTTATTGTTGATAGATTACGCTACCGGTGGAACTAAATAAAAGCTTTTAAAATGTTGCACTTCCATAACAAAACTGTCAACTCTTTATAAGACGAGGGACCCTGTACACAGTATTTTAAAGTGTTCACACAATATTTTAAGGTGTTTCATCAGTTACTTTTAAGATTTTAAGGTGTTTCATCAGTTACTTTTAAGATTTTTATTAATAGTTTTTTTTTTATATAAAATTGCCTTTATATACTCGTAGGAATGACCCCTAACGTTGGGCTGTCACAAGCATATAAACTACACACATGTTTTTTTTTTCTCTCGACGGGGAAAATCATCATTGACGAAACCCGCTCTTGGGTGGAGCGGGAGACAGTGTCAGAGTCTTACTGACTAAAAACCCCGCGCCGTTCCTTCTAGCCTTCATACCGGGGCTCTAGTTTCCTTTCGGATAACCCCGACCCCGGTAGGCTTCGACCCCGATGGGCCCCTCCTGTTGCTGACAACTCCTTGAGGCGCGCGGGAACAGTGCGCGCCGTCGACGCCTTGGCTCGGTCCGGACAGTTACCGGACGATCGGACAGCGAGCTACCCATGGCTCGCCGTCCGCGAGCCCGCATCTACGGTGGCCGGAAATCGGGATCGGAATCCCGGCGGCGGCGGCGGGGGCGCCGTTGCCTGATGCGGTCTGCCTCCTCCTTTGCTAGCATTACTGCTTCGCAGAAGGAGGCGACCGCCTGCCACTCCTCCTCGCTCCGGACCATGGCCTGAACCAAGGCCCGGCGCGAGAGGTCTCCGCCGCCGATCGCCCCCACGAGGACACGGCGTTGCTCCGCCCAAGCAGGGCACACCTCAACTGTGTGCTCCACCGTGTCCTCCGGGCGTTCCGCACAGTGGCGGCACCCGGGCGTCTCTTCCGCTCGAATCCGATGCAGGAACCTCCCGAACTTGCCATGTCCGGTGAGGACCTGCGTCATGCGGAAGGTAAGGACGCCGTGAGGTCTTTCCAGCCACGCCTCAAAGAGGGGACTTACCGCCATAATTGTGGCGTGCCCAAACTACATACATGTGATACTCAGCCCTAGAACAACTTACTATCTTTAGGTCGTACAAATATTTGTTTCAAGCGGGGAGCGAACCCGCGACACGCAGTGCAGTAGCCAATCGCTAAGTCACTGCACCAACCGTGCCATCTTTAATCAGTTTATTTACAATCTCTTATTAAACCAAACAACGTATTTAAGACAATTTAATCTATATATAAAAATCAATGCCACTTTTCGATTTTATAACTCAAGAACGGGCTCACCTATTCAAACCAAATTTTTAGGCTTTGTTCGGACTAAGTTTGATAGGGTAGAGTAGGGTATAGTAGGGTAGAGTAGGGTAGAGTAGAGTAGAGTAGTGTAGAGTAGTGTTGGGTAGAGTAGGGTATAGTAGGGTAGAGTAGGGTATAGTAGGGTAGAGTAGGAAAGAGCGGGAGCGAAACCGTGCGGGCAAAAGCTAGTTGTATATAAAATACACATCTACGCAAATGCACACGTGTAATAAGTACATCACTCTTGCCGCGACTGCGCTCGCAAGGCAACCAATACCTACACACGTATGCAGAGACAAATCGCAGCGATTTAACTATGCAAATTGATCTCCGATACTCTACAGTCTCATCAAACAGCGAAAAAGAAAAATCGATCTTTATTATTTACAGACAGACATTTTTGTTGCTTCAATGACGTTACGAGCAAGCGGACTATGAAAAAAAAAAAACCAGCAGAAGGTATTATATTTCCTGAAGACCTAGACAAATGTGTACCTACTTAAGGACTTTTTACATAGCATGGGTAGGATAGGATAACAATAAGACTAAACTATGCATCATTAAGAGAGGAGAAAAAAGGATAGGTAACTGCATTGTATATGTCTGACAGCTGTCACCCACACCATCCTATAGCAATCGTAGTGTATGATACATACATATGTATAATGTACCTACTAGGGAGTGCACCTATTGCTATCTACCGTTCAATAATCCAGACTTCAGAGTCTGGATTAGTAAATAGCTCCGGAGCTGCTACTGAGAAATTCAGATGAGAAATCTGAGAATCTCAATATCTCGTTACTCGATCCGTAATAATACCCTAGATGCTCAGTAGTAGCGCTTACCACTACTAGACCAATGCAAGAGGTAGTTTTTTTTTTTATTTGATTAAAGGGCTTTGCCGCTTAGCGACCACATCGCCCAGTACAGAAAACCAAGAGGTAGTTAAAAATTGTCTGTAATCTTTTAAAGTAGTCAAAAAATAAAAGGCCCGTTTTGACATTTGTATTTTGACTACCTAGCGGCTTGTCCGGTGTAGTGTAGCTACTACTAAAATAGCTACTACTACAGCGGACCTCTAATTATTATTTTATTGTTTCTTTCAATTTCGTTCCAAGTTACATTCTAGGGTCTTTCTCAACAAAACGAGCCTTTTATTTTTTAACAAGTTTAATTAATATATAGGGTGTAAGGGACAGCCCTCCGCAAACTTTAAGGGCTTGCTCAGTAGACGAAATTGAACAACGAAAAAATAATCGACATCTCCATACAAACAGTCTAATCAAGTTTGTAATTTTGTATGGTGAGGCTGATTTTTTTTTTCGTTTCCTGAAAAAAAATCTTGTGGAAGGTTGTTCAGTTTCGTCTACTGAGCAAGCCCTTAAAGCTTATGGAGGCTGTCCCTTACACCTTGTATAAAATTCTCGTGTCACAGCATTTGTTATCGAACTACTCCGCGACGGCTTGACCGATTACTATAATTTTTTTTGTGCTTATTCGGTAGGTCTGAAAATAGATCGTAGGCTATTTTTTAAACCTCCTGCCTAATCTCCGTCTTTTCTTTGTTAATTTATACGGCAGAACAATATTTTCCGGGCAAGTTAGTTTACCTATAATTTAATTGTGCTTAAAGAAACTTTATTATCAAACTCAAAAACTAAATTAATTAAAGATTAAGTTACGCGACGATATCTCAGAAAGTAAATTACTGTAAAATTAACATTTAGTAACTTTTAAGATATGGCATTTTAATAGCCTTTTAGTAGTTAGAAGAGATTTCGATTCCTGTATTTAAATTAGTTGATGACAAAATACTAACTATCTGGGGCACTTTAAGTAGTTTAGAGCAAAGTTAATTGAACAGTGATTGGAAGAACGAATGAAATTAAAACAATATTGTGCCAGGGGCAGCGTGTAATTCATTGCTCGAACGCCAAGGGTTATAACGATGTGGTTATAGGCGCGCGCTCGCAACAGACAGCAGGCCACGTCACCGCACCGCTGCCGACAACAAATCATACAACAACGCCTTTGTAATTGCTACCCCGAAACAAAATAAAACTCTTTAACACACACGTTTGTTAACAACACCAATAAAGGACTGTTTCATGTTGATTCAGTTACGTTACTGCAAATATTAGCACAAAAAATATATTCGCAAGCTACGGCGGCTTCACTTTTATCCCTGCGTCTCGTTCGAGTCAATGTCAGATTAAGCCTCGTGTGTAAGTACTTTATCCTACCACCTGTGACAGAGAGATGTGAAAATAGCGTATTTTATTTTTAAAATACCAGTAAATTTTCCAGTCTTTCGAAGCAGCCGCTCGGAATGTCTACCTGCCACGCGAAAACGTCTTTAGTTTATTTATTTGCTGAGTAGCTCATTTATTCAAACCAGTAGTTTCATTTTATTTATATGGTTACAAAAGCAATTACCTACCAGCGTGTGAGTAATAAACAAGGTAACTTAAACTAGGGATTGAAGTAAACCTAGCATACCACAAAGCTCGTAAACTCATTATCTTCAAACCAGAACCACACTAAGAGTAATGAAACGTCTATCTATCTCAAACAAATTATAACAGGAAATCTGTTTATTCAACAACTAAATACGTTTTGTTAAATGCTTATCGTAATAAATGTCCTAACAAGTGTTTCGTTCGAGCGTCCTCCACTCAACGATATTATAAGCAGGTACAAAGGGCCCGTCTCAGAAGACGGATGACCCTCAAAACATGACAGATACAACGGAGGCCCGCTTTTTACGGATTACGTTATTAAACCAAATTGCAAGGCTTCAAAGAGCACGTAAACTGTCGTTTATTGTTTACAAGCCACAAAAAGTTTCGTAGCACGTTCGTAGACTGTGCTACGCTGTGCTACGAAATCTGTAGACCCTGTTGTCGTAGAATTATTTCTTCATAATGTTATTTTATGGATATATTTTATTACTTTTAGGTAACTTGTTTTACGATTAATATCTTAACTAACTTTTGATACTAGGTACTGAAAAAAAAATTGTTATTGTTAGGTTCGCTCTTGACCACTGTCGTCACAATCTAACCTAATAATGAACGATAATGTGGGCGACGATGGAGCACTATAGCCTAGAAGTAACCTATATACTCTTGACTTAAAGGTAATTAAGTTATCCAGCTTTCACAGCTACAAACAACCTCTCCTCTGTAATTACTTAGCCAAAATAAGAAGTGAAAGTATTTTTTTAGCCATTAAGTGCGTAATTAACAATCCTGGTCCATTTTATATTTCGTTTCACTGACTTTCAAATTCGTTGCCTTTGTCGTAAAAATGATTAAATTTCTGCCACGATTTTTGATATTTATTAAATAAGAGGGAAAGAATTTTATATTGTTAAGAATTTTAATATGTGCAATGAATACAAGCCATTAGAGCTTATTGCGGGTGTTACACTTGGCAAGCTTGCAAAACGATCGCCAATAAAGAGAACGGTCTAAGACATTGTAACACCTTTTTATAGCACTCGTAAAAATACATTATCCATCGTTAGCACTATGTGTGGCGTGCTCGTGCTCATACCATAATTACGTTCGTTAATGATATAAATGACACTTCCACAATACATGAAACCTTTAATTTACTGAATTTCTCTTTGAAAATCGCTCTCATTATAATTGCTTCGCGTTTAGACGTACATACTTTGATGTTATGTTCATAATTATTAAACGGATTTCGGTAGAACAGATAAGTACACACACGAAACTGAATTTATGTCCCGCGCGAAGTTACGCACACACCCAGGATGCGGGATTTGTTGATTTAAAACTTTTCCCATTACCTGACGACTATTGTACGGCTTTGTTTATAATTATTGTGTTGTTCTTTATTTATGACAGCCAGTTCGTATTATGAATATGTATTGGATTTATTGTATTTTGATAATGCATGAGATACTAATAATATCAAAGCTATAAACTAACGAAAATGGGCCGCAAGGTTCTGGAATGGCGACCGCGTACCGGAGGACTTAACGTTGGAAGACTTCCTACGAGGTGGGCCGATGACTTGGTAAGAGTTGCAGGAATCCGATGGATGCGAGATGCACAGAACCGTTCATTGTGGCGACACTTGGGGGAGGCCTATGTCCAACAGTGGACGTCTTTCGGCTGAAATGATGATGATGATAAACTAACGTCATGAGAGTGCAAACTACATATTATCACATTTGCACCAACATATTTTTTTTTCGTTTTGTGTGTAACTTATGACATATTTCTCGGGTTATTGACTGCCGTAACCCAAAAGTAGCCGCCGGCAAGGGTAGTCCCAGTATCCCCGGACAAAGGCATACGCATTTACCCATGTATAGAAATTGATATAGACCCGAATAACATCTAACAAAAAGGTAATAACATAATAATGAACAAATCTTTTGTTTTTATCTCAAATAAAATACCTTTACGGAAGTTAAGTAAAATTAGGAATTTGAATAAAAGAATATATAAATAAAATGTGTAAACCATGTATTTTAATTTAGTATCGGGTTAGTAGCAGGAAGCAAGCA
This sequence comes from Mythimna lalbum, assembly GCA_949319445.1. Taxonomy (NCBI): domain Eukaryota; kingdom Metazoa; phylum Arthropoda; class Insecta; order Lepidoptera; family Noctuidae; genus Mythimna; species Mythimna lalbum. The sequence continues at coordinate 11,913,510 of OX439346.1, read as the reverse complement.
GGTGCATGAAAATGTCTTTCGGCACAAATGGGACCAAGAATTTTTCATAACATTGAATATGGAACTCTATTTGGCGATTCTGTCTTCCTATTACTTTACATATTGCGCCGCCCTAATGGCCGTCGTTTAGCATATTTAAAATGAAATTTAATCATTTTTATAAGTGGAAATTCCTTTTAAAAGTTTGCTTATTATCACCCAACTTGTAGTTCTATCATTATTATATAACATTATTTTTAGTAAATGCGAAACCAGAATATTGTTTGTTCAGATTCAGTAACTGAATCCATTTCAATCATTTTTACATGGTTTTTTTTCCAAAAATATTTTTAAAAATTCACAGGTTAGACACCACCGATACTAAGTACAACACAGGTCACGGCAGGTCATAGCGGGCATTAGACGACAGCGCACAGCTGGGTGCGGGATAAAATGATCCCTCAGTCGCTGGGATAGCCCGGTATCATAACAAGCTTATAACTTTGAGATTTTTCATGATACAGTTATGAAATTTTGTATATAGATTCTTTACATAAAAACACTAGACACACGTGTTTCGGGTTTCGCATATACTAAAACAATGTTGTAGAACTAAAAGGTGTCCTCATCTTAAGTTGTGGTTTTGAACTGAGAAGTAATAGAATACTAGTACAGTTTAATATATCAAAATGTCGATTTCTAGCCGAGCTGTCGTTTCGAGATCTGAGTCATAAATGCATGGTGCTTGCCCTTAATGTTTTAAGTGTTCGTGAGCGTGGAACTCAAAATGGCGGTCATTAAATGAAATGGTGCTCTACATTGAAACACCTCTTGCTCTCTTCCAACGTTGTTGTTAATACGTGCTAAGCTGTTACGAAATTGTTAAATTTTTAGAATATAGGAATTTATACTTATATGTATCTATATACAATATCGAAACTGGTATTGTATCTATGCGTACTATTCTCGATTCTTTATTTTTTATTCGGTAAAGCCTGGAAAGCTTTCGTTTAAATATTTGGATTTTCTTTTTCATATAAACAATCCGTAATTATTGTTAGAAACTATCAACTTGTAAATAAAAGTAACACAATGAGACTCTCAACATAATTTAATTAAATTTTAACACAAAGGAAGTCTTGTTCCTTTGTTACGGTGTCACTTGCAAATCTCAATTCAAAATCATCATACGAAACCTATCATTAACAGTTTGCAAGTCATCGGCGTGCCTAGTTTATTATAATTCTAAGAAGTGAAGAAATACTTACAATGTTTGTTAAGAAAAGTTTCGTCAGCGAGATACTGGTAACTACTCAACTGAGTTACAAAGTTCGCGTATGAACGACCGCCCAATAATGTTAAATTATTGTACTTGCTTACATTCGCTGTATGAGGTAACAGCTTATTAATGTCTGCCTAAAGCTATACTGTTAATTTACTCCGTGTGTAACTTTAACAATTTTGGCTACATATTGAATTACGAGTATGAAGGGATACAAAGGGGTACGAGTGTACAGGAACAGTCAATTTAAATGTGTTTTAAATAGATAAACTGAAATGAATTACTTGTTTATGGTTTTTTCGAATAGATAGAGCTGACCGAAACTTCACTAAAGTCACAAACCTACACTAGCTACAATAGAAGCCAATTAATAACCACTACACTCATTAATTAAACACACACAATATACAAACTTTAACACCGTCCCTACAACAGAAAGTAAGTCAACAAACACCCCATTACCAGCACATTACCATATTATAATGAAATCTAATTTAAAACACCTCTTCGGAAAGCCTCAATTTATAGTTTATAAACAGTATAAATAAGCGGTATCTCTCGTGCAATTATCTCCCTATTTATGGGCGGAAAATGTCAACCTCTGGGAAAGTTTCCTCTATCCCGCATCCCCGTAGGTACCAGGCTATCAGCGGTGAGTGGGCACTATGTTATTAAACCAGCTAATATTATTATGAGTTGGTAACGCGATATACTCAAGCGGTTAATTGGATCTGTCTTCAATAAACACGATTCATTAATAATGTATTTTATGATTTATTTTCTCAACAATCTTTTGGTGTACAAATAGAGTTTGTTTTAGTAATTATTAAGGACATTACGGTTAATAAATCTAACTAGAAAGTAAGTTGATTTGAGATCAATGGAAGCACAGAGGGGTTTACGAGGTGGTTTTTAAAGACGTTACGTGACTGGCATGTGCTGATAATAATCACGGGGTGGTTTTAGTGAGGTAAATCTACGTCAATCTCAAACTCAGGCACTTTTTGAACATTTCATCCCCAGACCAGAAAAGGTAACAATCGAAAATAAAAAACAAAAATGGATATCCTGTGTTTGATCTGCCTTCCTGCCTAGCGACTAACTGTTTTGGGGTTTGCTTCCTGAGTAATTAACTGAATACAACTAAACCAACACTAGTATTTTAAATTCAACAACTGCCTATCTAACCTCGACAATAAAAAGTACTAAACAAGTTTATGCAGAACACCATAGATTTTCATATTAATATCACTCAGCCCGCAATAACCAAGACACGATAACAACATATGCCTGTTTATAAAGGCAACATTGCATCTAATATTGTACCAATTTTCATATGTGCGTCACTAAGGCAATACGTAACGGGCACGTTTTCTGTTTATTCGTTCATAGCTGCTTTGTTTGTGAAAATATAGCGCTAATATTGTCAGTGGAGTTGTACAACTAGTTGGTCAACCCGTTATTAAACCCGTTGGCTAATCCATCGGCTAGCCAGTCGGCCAACCCATCGATCAACTTGTCGCGCCGAGACGAGCCCGGAAGATGGACAAGTATCTACGAAGACACTTCAAGTCGATAGTGCTCGACTCGAGGGAACTTCTCGAGCACAATATTTTTATCTTCAGTGTTTTTCGATTTATTTTTAAAGATTTGCATTGACCATTTTACTGATAGTAAAAAGGCATTGACCGACGTGACTAATTGAAAGTCAAATGTGACTTAATAAAAGAAAGGCCTTAGCATCCCCGCTCACAGGCCTCAAAAAAACGCTGCCACAATAAAAAACGCTAGAAGCGACGGCAAAAAAACAGCTGCAGCGCGCTATACCTTATGTCCGGAGAATCTTGAAGCTACAAAAAAAGGTCGCCTCAAAAAGAATCTTAAAGCGTCGTCTTTTTTGTGGCCCGTGTGCGGGGACAGTAATGGATTAACTTCCAAACAAAAGTTTGTAACGAAATAAATCAGATTAAGTCAAATTATGAAATAAACCTTAAACTAAATGATAGATTTATTAATGTTGTCAAATACTATATTTGACGCTGACTCGAACGAAACTTTCAAAACAAATACACCTAGCACAGATTAATATTGGATGTAGACATTCAATTTCGAATCCCAACTAATTACGTCGACACAGCCGAACGAAATTGACAAGCTATTTGATCGAATCCCGAAATATCATTTGTACAACCACGGGCCTGATTTTGTGATGCACGCAATTTATGAGAGATTTTGATGAATATAAATTATGCCATTATAATAAAACGGTGGCACGAATCTGTGCAGCCATCTAGTTTAACGGCACGCTCAGCCGCGGTTATGAACGCTCTTAGGCCGAAATGGCTTTACTGTTTGTTTTCAATACTGTATTTTTTTTGCCGTAAATAGTCCTCGTTTATTTAACGGTTTGGGGTTTGGTTCCCTTTCACAGGTAAAACCCAATATGTTACTCAGTTTTTACTTACAAGGAAAAACTGACTTGCGACAGACAGCGCGAGCGATACCTACACTTACGTAAGTACTATATAAGATGTAAGGGACAGCCCTACGCAAACTTTAAGGGCTTTGTCAGTAGACGAAACTGAACAACCTTCCACAATTTTTTTTACAATCTGCCTCTTCTTACTACCCTTACAACTCCGTTCAATCAAGTTTATAATTTTGTATGGTGAGGCTGATTTTTTTTTTCGTTTTCCGAAAAAATATTTGCCAACTAATTTCACCTTTGTTAAAGATAGAAAACTCAATAATTTACAATGTCGGTTAGGTTAGGATGAAACTAAAAAGCCCGAAAAATTCTCTCTCTTATAAAATCCCATCATTTACGTATACACGTTACTATATCCTAGATTAAATAGTAAAATCTAAAATATACCAATAACAGGCTTTTAATGTAACTTATAAGTCTGTAATCTATTAGTAATAAAAATACAAAAAAAAAAATATTTCTTAAAAATCGAAAATTATAGTAGTCGATTTCTTTGACCCCATCCCTATTCTTCAATCTGTCAGAACTGTCAATTTGATGGGCTGTAATGTCTCCTATAATAGAATATTTCGAAACGGCACTTGTAATAAACATCGCTATTACAAAAATGATTTCGGAGAATTCGTATATATGTTACTTTAGCCTGCGGGGGGGAAGTTCGAAAGAACTCAGGTAAGTTTTAGTTAATAAAAGTCTGACTCGCCCTTTCGCTTCACCCAGAGCGAGAAAACTAATTTCATGATTTCCCCACACAAAAAGTTAGTTTAAAAACCCAACTTTTACCTGATTTTTATAAGTATCATAAATATGATCATTCACAACATTTAGTTGTCTCTGAAGTAAAACCTAAAATTTAAAGGATGAAATGTTACTGAAAGTCTTTTTTAACGATTATTACAGGACTTCTATCAGTCAAGCTTGATAAATCTCAGGTTTTACTGGGAAATCTGGGAAAGTAGGGGATGGGTATATGGTATGATAACATAATAATGTTTATGAATACAATATATCTATATAGAAACTCGTGTTGTACGTATTTTATATGTAAGACCATCATTTAATTGTGTCGAAACATGATTTACTCAGCTAAATCTAAACTTTACTTTATATAGATTTATGTAGCCATTTTCTTTTGTTATCGCTATAAAAATATCCCAGACTCGTTTTCCCATATTTAAACTAGTATTCCAAAGAGTTTTTATTACAACATTTAGCCAACGGCAGTTAAGTTTACTCATCTGCAAAAAGGTTAAATATTTTAAGAAAAAAAAAAACTACTCGAAAAGTGGAGCGTAAATAAGGGGTCATTAATCAAACTTTTTTTCAATACCGCGACGTGATCGTTTACAAAACATTTCTCATAAGATATTTATGTTATTTATTACGGAGTTATTCACTAAATATTGGAAGGCGCGGGTAGTGTCCGACAGCTCGTCAGTCATTCCTGACGTTCCCCCAAGCTATGAAACTAATTCTGCTCGCCGTTTTCTATTCGTATGCCAATGAAATTTAATTAACCGTTCACTGAACATTCTTATCGTTCAAATGAACAATTTACATTATTATTTCTGGCTTCTCTCATTTTAATATTTCCAGACGTGACTGTTTTTTTTTTGTAACGTAAACTGATAGCAGAAAAGTTTCCTGTTATAATTATAATTTATCTTTGCATAATTAGGAACACGGCTGAGATTTATTCAAGGTTCCTTTTCTTTGACATTCCTTGATGTTATTCTTTGGTTGAGATTTATAGGTACTTTTTACCGCTTCTACTAAGTTTCTGTCATTTTGTAACAATCCATTTGCTCAATTTTACTTAGAATGGAGTATGTAAGTTAAAATCACAACAAAGAAGGAAACTAATTAGAATTTATTGATTCCTGGAATGTAACCAGTGATGCTAGAAGCAAAAAGTCGATAAGTTTTGTTGGAATTGAAGTGCTCATCAAATTTAATTAGATACTCTGAAACATGTTACACAATATACGATTATTATGCATTAATTTACCTAAAAAAATGTACAAATGATGTTGTTTTATATTAAATTTCTGAGTAGATTATGTTCCTTCTTTGGCTTTGCTCTTAACGTGTTAACATTAAATAGCAATTTTAATATATTTTATATTTGAATTGTAAAAGTAAACCCTTTAAAAAGACGTTTAAAATCATAACATATTTTTCTTCGTTCTATTAATAATTTGAGCGCCCAAATGTGTAATTTGCTTGACGTAAAACGAAGTCTAAATATAGTTCTCGCGTTCAAAGGAATTAAAATTAAATGGCAAGTCATAATAATTACTCTTACGAGCAGGATCATTTCCCACCAAACCTTGTCATGAAAACTAATGCCGCAGAACACCGTAACCCGTAACGGAAGGAAATCGTATGGAAAACTGTTGTTATCTACACAAGCACACGGAAAAGTTAAATAAAGTAGACTCACCTATCGTCGTGAGCGCCAACGTGCACCAGTAATAACTTTGCAAATATTGTTTCACCACATCCGCAGTCTCAGTGTCATGATACACCCAGTTTTTACTACCGAACCCATTGTTTTTATATATTATATGGTACAAGCACCCGTTCCAATGGAATATCACTAATAAATAATGAATTAAACTGGTCGATCTAAACAAGTTGGGATAGTTCGTATGCCGCTCGGTTCGGTCCATGAACGCCCAGAAGCGGTATATCTTGACGAGGCGGAACGAGCGCAGGATGGAGTTGAACCCGATGGACAGGTAGAGGAAGTCCAGCGGCAGCAGGCACAGGCAGTCGATGTAGAACGTGGTGGAGTTCATGTAGTGTGCGCGCAGCTTGGCCGCGTCCGTCTGTAGCACGCCGTCCTCCAAATAGCCCGTTCGAAAGTGGAACAAAATGTCCGCCAGGTACAGGAAGTCCGAAAAGTAGTCCAAACAAAACCACACTATTAGCGTCTCGCCTGAAACAAATAAATCAACTTAACAACTCGTTCAAATAAATCAGCGCCTTCGCAAAGTAAATACCTAACCCATTAAATTAATTTCAAATATCACACACCCCTAATGGATTAATTTACTTTGATCCAAACTTTTGCCTCAAACTAAAGACAAAAAGATCAATACTACAAAGTGCGAACTTGAAAGGGCCTCGCGAATTTTATGCGGCGCTGAAACTCATCGCAGCTGTGAAGTGGTAATGAAACAATTGGAAACTCGGCAGCGAAATATCCAACGTTACCTTTCCAAACATCACATTGTCTCCCGTGCGAAACATTTAACTCAGAAAAGCTATTTAGGTAAGTAATTTAATTCACCGCGGGGCAAGTTGGCGGAAACTATGCGCGGAGTGCGCTAAGTCGGTGCAGCCCAGATCGTCGTCGCTAATCTTGGTTACTATCTAAATGGAGACGTCTTTTGCATAAGCTCTAGAGTCAAAATTGGATTTTTATCCACTTAAGCGCCTGCTTTCAAGTTCATCCGACAGTGGAAATTAGTAGGAACGATATAAATGGGCTTGATCGTATATGCTCGCTAGCTTATTTTGATTGCGTCAGTTACTCACCGTTAATCTCCTGGAAAGCGAACCTGTAGACTATGACCCAGAGGTTGTAGAGGAAGGCGAGGGAGACGACCATGGACCAGTAGTAGCACAGGCGGCCGGCGGGGTCGAACACGAAGGACCAGTGCGGGCCGGCGCGCAGCCGCCCGCTGGCGTACGTGGAGCGCCGCCGCAGCCCGCCCCGGCTGCCGCTGCGGACAACAATACTCTATCAACCATCTCAATGCCCATATCGTTTGAACCTTTTACCCTTAATTCCTTTTAGTTTACCTTAACTAGGTACAGAACGTTAAATCTGTTCTCCTTTGAAGTAATCTACATACCATTACGTGTGTGCGCTCTTTGCGAATCTAATAAGAGTTGCACTCAACGCTAACCCTTGAGCTAGAAAGCTTACAACATCATCTTTGTAGTTATGTAGGAAAGTTGTTAGGTAAACACAACACTTATTACGTCACTAACAATCGACAAAGGGGATTATTAACAAAGTTATATTTTGATGACGAGGTTATCAGAAAATACCGAAAACCGGTAAATACAAGGATATCAATGTACTCTGTCTATATTATATAAGGGAGCATTTGTGGGCCGTAGAGCGTGTGCGAATGGCGGCAATAGATAGTTTGCCTCCATTTGATATCGAACTTAGTGACAGATAGGTTCGCGTGGTTCCTTTGTTATGCGATATCATTGTAGAAGATCGTATATTATATTATATATATATATATATATTGCTATAATATGGACAAGGGTGGGCAAGATATTAAATTCTAAGACTTCAATAATACTTTGATGTTGTATCTACCTATATAAGCTGCTATTAATTTCAGGCATTAGTCGTGAATGTGTATTCGAATATATATTCTACACTTCTACACTAATATAATAAAGAGGTAAAGTTTGTTTTTTTGTTTGTATAGGAGGTAACCTCTGAAAGTTCAGGTCTGATTGCTAAAATTTTTTCACCGATAGAAAGCTATTTTATTCCTGAGTGACATAGGCTATATTTTATATACGCGGGTGAAACTGCGGGGTAAAGCTAGTGTATAATATATTTAAAAGTATTGATGAATGATTATTATTTATATATAATTATATAAAAGGGGAAACTGACTGACATATCAATGCACAGCCGAAATTACTAGGACTAGGAGTGAGTAATTTTACTATAGGCTTCCTTTTATGATGTGGGCGGGCATTAAGAGAAAAAATAACAAAATTCGCCCCCTAAGGGGATGAAACAGTGATCCAAAGTTTGTATGGAGACACCTACTTTCAAGTGGGCGAAGCCGCTAGTTTGCAATGGCATAAGAAAAAGATAAAGCTAGCCCACTGGCAGAAATAGCTATCAAGAGTAATTTAAATGAAAAAAAACATACCCAACTATTTTACGAGTTTACTTATAGTGTTACACCAATACAAATCTAGAAGGCGCGTGTAAACAACAAATACACAACAAAATAACCACTCACATAGCAATAATTACACAAACTTACGTAATTATTTGTAAACGATGTTCGTGCGTGTACCAATTAAGATAAGGTATTAGTTACATGCTAATTACAATAGTCTTTGTTCAATCTCGATCAATCGAGCCGTACGTTAACAGGGCTAGAAACGTGTAGGCTGTATAGTAGGCATTACAGATTCAATACCGAAGCCTATCAACGTCTGAGTCGTTTACACAAGGCACCTACTTCCCTATGCTAAGCATCCCGGCTTACACCGTGTGTACACAGGTATCAGGCAGTGGCGTAGCTACGTGACCAAGGCCCCTGGGGCAATAACAAACTGGGGCCCCTAAATTGTTTAGACTTTATCAATATAATCATATTAAATCATATTTTAAAAATGCAACGATATTTTTATCTTTTATAGAAATCCCAAGTGTAACATTAAGGCATTGCTGGTCTTCCTTGAGGAGCTGGGATGGATCGAATGACACATTTGTCCCACCTGTACGCAAAATACGCGCTTTGGTCGTGGAGTTGCGGAAAACAGCCCGTTGTACTATACTAAATCCCAAATTATAAGAAGATTTATCATTAACATGCACAAACAATGATATGAAAACATAGTAGTCGTTAATATGATCGGCTACGATATTTTTTACAGCTTAATTACCGAATCTCCATGAGTAGACTTGGTAACCAATACTTCAGTGGTCATATTATCAGATTCACTAACACTACCAACAGAAATATTTTTCTTAAAATTTTTCGTTTACTCAATAAGCAATTGGTTAATCAGGTTTTTGGGGGCCCCTGATTTTGAGGGCTCCGGGGCGCTGCCCCGCCTAGCCCCTTAGTAGCTACGCCACTGGTATCAGGCACGGACCGTGTAAGATAAATGTAAGCAGCGCTGTTTGCATTAGCTGATTGTTTGGAGTTAACTCCGATTGACTGAGTTAGCTTGAGCGGGGATTTATGTACACGTGCGTATGTGAGTGAGGAATAATTGATTATCGCGTTTACCACCTGAGGGCTCGCCGCAGCGATAGGTATCAAATTAACCCTCCGGATACTGAAGACAACCAGAGAAAGCGTCCAACCACAGAACTGCGGTCTCAGTCATACCAGATTCATTATCTTGAGCAGGCTCAGATTGAAAGCTACGAACAATTCAGACCTGAGACCTGTCAGAATAGATACGTATTCGTATGTAAGTATAGAAGCGTCTACGATACAATGATGTCGATAGGATCTACATTCGATTACCTATCAAGGACAGTATAGAGTTGCAATACGTTAATTAATAATATTGTTTGGTAGCTGGAATACCAAACAATATGGTCCAAGACACCGAATTTTGATATCAATACCTCATAAACAAACGAAAATTATTTTTCCAACCGTACTCCAGAGTAGGTTAATTCAGACGGTTGAAATCTCCTGTTCCTTCAGTACACAGGCATATTTTTTAAAGTGGGAAATCATCTAATGACTTTTCCAGCACTTGGCGAGGCTAGATTAGACTTTTACTGACTAAAACCACACCTATGCTCCTTCAGTTGCCCTTTACTTTCTAGGACTACGGGTATCATTTTCATACTTTTTAGTTCTAGCAGGCATTGGCTCTACTGGGCCTTTACAGTTATCTGACGTCTCTTTGAGGCGCACGTGGGCTTACAAACACAGATAAGTAAGTTAGTAAAAGTCTAACACACCCTCTTGCTCTATTCATAGCGGGAAAATTTACTTCATTTTCCGCTTATAATAAAATAAATTCAAATGATTTGTGTACTCAATATGAAAAATAAAAATGTGTTATTTAAAATACTTGAATACCCTCTGAATGGAAACGCAGACATAAATTGGATATGGAGGCCTCACTGAACTTGTGAACAACATTTACCAATGTTGAGTTGTTAGCTAACTTCCAGTTGTCGTGCAAACGCGACCGCAACATTAACTAGTTAGCTGTTTATTAATACCAGCTTTTTCATTCACACAAGTACTTTTACATTCGAACGCAAACTATCGCAAAGTTCGTATTAATTCATGAATCCCCAAGCGACACCCAGTGGCCGCGCATCTATTGTCTTACTATTGTGTCTCTAATTGACGGTATCTGAAGGGTTAATAAAACAACGTTTTCAAATCCACTTCTATCCAGTTTCATTAAATAAAAAGTTAAATTTACTCCTAGGGTGAATTTTCCGGGCAAAATTGGGTTTACTTAGTTTATCCGATTTGGCAGTGCAGATTAAAGAGCCGCCGACTTAAGTACCTACAGTTACAAGAAAAATATTACTTTCCGCTTAGTTCAGCTGAAAACTGGAGGTTTTTTTTAAAGTGGGAAATCATCCAATGATTTCTCCCACTCTAGGGCGGAGAGGGAAGGCGTGTCAGACTTTTACTGACCCACTCCTGTTCCTTTTTTGTATTCGTTCTAAGGCCCCAGGATTCTCTTTCGCATAACCCATGGCCCTAATAGCAGTAGGCTTCGATCTTGCTGGTCCCATACGCGATTTTGCTGACATATTCTTGAAGCGTACGTAGAACTCTACGCACCGTCGACAACTTGGGCTCGGTATGGACTTACCGGACAGATAGATGGCGAGCTACCCATTGGTCGCCGTCCACAAACCCACGCCTACGGTGGAAATCTGGGTCGGGATCCCGGCGACTAGGGCGTGAGCTTTTTGTAGCTGGCTAAAAACCAAATGCAGGCGATATCCTTGAGTACTGAACGTCTCGATAAAAACAACAAAGGGTTCTAAATATTGTTTGTGCTGCCGAAATCTCTGAGACATATCTCAGATATCAGGCGATCATAATCGCCAATGTCCAGACAGACATTTCCTTTATATTGAAACTGGATACTGCAAGCCAAGTGGAACAAAGACTGGACGAATATTGACCAGACAATGTAGCCATATAAACAAAGCAGAGACAACACACAGACATGAACGAGCGAGTAACTTTGTACAAAATATATTGTAACTTTAAATTTATGGTTATGGCGTGCATTTCGTATAAACGGCTAATGTAAAATCACTGGATCGTAAGTTGTGTGTATTAAATCATATTTTGTATTCATAAAAGTTTGTTGTTTTACTTAGTTAGTATATTAACATTTGTGTTTGGGACGCAGTGTTAGCGTATACTTGTTATACAAGGTTTCTTTGACATCGGCGTACAAACGAATACCACGGATCCAGTACATGATTCTGGACGCCCTCTAGTGTAAAACCAGGCTTTTCCCTAATTTTTGAAAAATAATCTGTGTTTTATTAATTTTAAACTGTATAGAATCGTTATTCTAACCCTCTAACTAATTATATTTAAAAGTCATCGACATAAATAAAGTCGTTACTCTCATCAAACCCGATGACATTTTTAATTTGGAAAGTAATTCATTCATTTTTTTCGCAAAAATGATGAAATAACGTTTTTATAGTTTAATTTAAAAAAGGTAAAAAATAATTTAAAAAAATAAGGTAAGACCAACGAAAAATTCCACCACTGGGCCCAGAATCATGTACTGGATCCTTGGAATTCGTTTGTGCGTCGATGTCAGAGACACCCTGTATAATCTGTATATGCTATACCTATCCACTGGTTCTTAACCCTTCAGATACCGTCAATTAGAGACACAATAGTAAGACAATAGATGCGCGGCCACCGGTGGTCGCTTGGGGATTCATGAATTAAACATAAATCCACCACTAGTTTTTTATTAGTACAAAATACTTGAAGGGCTTATTAGAAAAGGTCTCGTTATTATTTAAGTAAAATCTCAATAAATAATATTCATAAACAGCAAAGTTAATGCAAAGGTAATGAATAACTATGGAAAAATAATGCGCGTAGTATTTTCTAGTAGCTATTGTTATGAATAATAATAATTGATTCAATTACGAATTTACCAATCATGACAATTTTCGTGGTAAATTTTGGGATTTCGTCTATCTGTTTAGATCTTAATTTTTTTTTTCAAGTCCAATGACCTGTAGGTGTACTGCTTACAGGTCATTGGACTCGCTCAGCTGACGTTTTCTTAAAAAAAATAACTTAAATTAATGAGAGTTTTAAAAAAAGGTAGGTACTTTATTTTTTAATTTTATCGACGTTCCACGGGATTAAAACGATCAAAATTTAGCGGTGTATATGAATTACTAGCTGATCCCAGTGGCTTCGCCCGCGTGATAGCTGAAAATTATCCCAAGGGAACATACTTCCGGGATAAAAAGTATCTTATGCCCTATTCCAGGACATGGTCTATCCGTGTACCAAGTTTTATTAAAATCGGTTTTACCATTTAGGCGTGAAGACGTAACAAACAAACAGACAAACTCACTTTCCCTTTTATAATATTAGTAAGGATTATTTCATAATTTTATTCATTTTCATAACGTATAAATTATATTTTAAAATATTTTAATAAAAAATTATCATTTAAAAATATAAAAAATAGTATCCCATCGGTATCAGGAACAGGGTCCAAGCTACGTTCAGGGCTCCAAAAAAAGGAACGTGTGAATATACACACCCAAGACCCAGGGCGGGTTGCGCCTTCGTGCAATAGCAAATTTATATTACTCGTATTAATTAAACACAAACTTTCTCCTTTACACTTTTAGTTTGATAGATTTCCTGGGCTTTCATTTCTCACTTAATATTTTTCGTTTAATCGATGTGTGCTAAAAATCTAGTACTCCATAATAAATAACATAAAACCGTAACTGTTGCCAAAAGCCGATATCCGAACACCAATGTAATTTCATGTAGTTTGACGCACACCAAATAACATTACAGCGAGTACGGCTGAAAGCTGTCAAAGCGTATCAGCCGTCAAACAGTATTTTATTTAGTTTCGTCGACAAGTTAACGCTTTGTTCGGGGGTTGTGGAACAATATCGACTAAATGTACTACTAGACGTGGATTAATAAATTTTTTTTTTTAATCTGCTTTTGCCTGCAGCTTCGCGCACATAAAATATAGCCTATGTTACTCAGGAATCAAGCAGCTTTCTATCGGTGAAAAAAATTTAGTGATCGGACCAGTACTTCTTTAGATTACCTGTGAGTTATGACAGGCCTGTTGGTCTAGTGGTTAGTGGCCCTGACTGCTAAGCCGGAGGTCGTGGGTTCGATTCCCACCCAGGACAAATGTTTGTGTCACGATTATTTGTTCTGTGTCTGGGTGTAATTTATCTATATATGTATTTGGAAATATATAAGTATGTTTATCAGTTGTCTAGTACCCATAACACAAGCTCTGCTTAGCTTGGGACTAGACAGCGTTATGTGATAGTTGTGAATTATTATTATTATTATTACCTCCTACAAACAAAAAAAAAACAACTTTGCCTCTTTACTATATTAGTGTAAAAAAAAATACTAAGGAAATACATTACCAAATATTAATTAAACAAATTGAATTATAAAATACACTTAACTAATTAGAATTAATATATACACTCTAAAGGCCTAGCTAAATATGACGTCATAAAACTCCTTCGCATCGCTGCCGACTAGAAGTGTGCCCAAAAGACTGGCAGCATTGCCACGTTGTACGGCAATGCTTAATCTCTGACCGAGGTAGAAGTCAGCCCTTGCGTCACGCGAAGAGAGTTGACTCTTTGCGTGACCCAAGGGCTGGCTTCTACCTAAGCTAAGCATTTAGATAATTTAACACTCGGACCTCACCTCATAAATAGTTGCATGATAAGTCAGGCACGCATTTAATAAAAGTTAGGTTAGAGGTTTAAAAGTTCACAATAAAACTGTGTGTTCAACTTATATTCTTGGTATATTTGAAGTAATAGTTCTACTTAGGTTTATTATTTCAGTTGTTCTTTTCAAAGTATTTTCAAGTTTTGTTACCTAAACATTAGATACGGTAAAGACATTGATTGGATCTTTATATTATACGACGTACGAGTATATATAAAGACTACCTTTTGCCAGCGGCTTCACCCGCGTGAAAATAAATAATATAGGCCTATGTTAATCAATGACAAAGTAGATTTCTACCGGTGAAAGATTATTTAGAAATCGAATCAACTCCAAAAAAATGGCTAATTACTACCTATTAGTGGTAATAAATGTTTTAGGTTTGACTTGTCGATTCCAATGTTAAGTGAGGGTGCTAAGTGATTTTATGGGCTTAGCGAGCGTGTGCACCGTGTTATGCTAGTAATTAGACTTATCTCTACCGCAGCACTGTGTTAATTTAAGTGACATGGAATCACGAACGTACGATTATTTCATAATACGATAAGTGAAAAAAAATAGAACTATACCTGTCAGTCAATCGTTAAGTGAGGGTGCGAGGTGATTTTATAAGCGATGTGGTGCGAGCGTGAATACCCTATTATGCTCTTAGTTAGACTATCCCTATCACTACTGTTGCACTATGTTAGTTTATGTGACACGGAATTATGAACGTGTGATGATTTCGTAAATAGTAGGAAAAAATGTAAGACTATACCTGTCGGTTCCATTGCAATGTGAGGGTGCGAGGTGGTTGTGTGAGTGGTGCGGCGCGGGCGTGGCGGGCGCGTGCGGCGTGTGCGGCGTGCTACGCCAGCCGCTCAGCAGCGGCGCCTCCCCGCTCGCTCCCAACAGTTTTAATCTAAATAGAAAAAAAAACAGATTCAATAAAATTCGTACCCCAAGCCAAGTTGTTAATCTGTAATGGTTAACGCTAGTAGAAAGTTTCAAATGTACGGGAATGACGTCATCTCCACGCTCAGTCACTTGGTCCGAACAAAAGAATTAGGAGCGTGGCTAACTCGAAGCGTTCGACGCAAGCGAAACGGTTGTAACTTGGCTAGGGGGACAGAAAAGTTTATTTCAAATAGAACAATTACAGATACTTTTGAATTTTCAAAATGTCGGTCAGTCAAACAAAGGAGAAGCTAAATTACAATCATTCAAGTATGCAGTTAAAACATTCAGATTGTTCAAACCAGCCCGTCCCTTGCTTGTCTGTATAAAGCGAGAACTATATTAGACCGACGTACACGTGGACGACAACTGAGTTATGCGAAACAGCGCGTTGCGTGGCGTCATGAGTCGTGGGTCTAATGTAGCTCTACAAGTCTAGTTGCCATATAAAATGTATGGAGACCGACGTACGTGACCCACGTGGGCTCAATGTAGTTCTAGCTTAAGTCCTGACTGGAGACTAATCTTATCACGATCACCACAGGCAAGTCCAGTTAAGCCACAGAACAGAAAATATAGGTAGAAATGCCCCTAACGTGGCTAAGCACGGGAACCAGTGTCGCCAAACTCACACATTTGCGTATCAAATTGTACATTACACACATAAAAAACAGTAATATGATTGGCTACGAAGCTACGAATTACAAACTTAACTTTTACAATTCATATTCTTATTGCTTTCATAAATTAGGTCTTATTACAACGTAAGAAAGTTGTTATTATTTGACATGATACGAACAATAAAGAAGTTTTAACCAATTTACAACGAGTTCGCCTACTCAACGCTAGATGGCGCTGTAACCAATTTATTCTATTCAGAACGCTAGTGCCTTTGAAATAGATGCCATATTCACCTGCACTAGTATATAATATGTAATAGGCGAATTTAGTCTACTGTTGACACACGGGCGATATCTAAGAGGCACTTCCTCTAGTTTTCTTTATTCCGTGAGTTAAGCAACTATCTACCTACCTATTGGTTGAATTACGAGAAAGTTTCTCATAAAAAAGAAATCAACTCAGCAAGCAAAACATTTTTTTGCCTGAAAACCCTGAAAAATCTAACATACTAAGGAGCTACGTCAGGTAACACAAGACAAAGATACACAAATTTAATCAGAGTATTAGTAATATGTAAACGTAATTTTTAACTATTGGCAAATTAGATTTTTACCTAAACTCTCACTCTCAATTTATTGCTAAGAACGAGATTTTTATTATAGTTGCTTACTATAATAAAAATCAAGTCAAAATAATATTAATCAAATAAAACTGAACAACACGAATATGTAACTACTTCTCACTAGTTTCCCGCCACATATTTTATGTTTTTTCTTCTTCTTTTGGCTACACACGGTTTTCATATTCAGCCAATGTCCTGTTAAAAATTAATTTCAGACTTTTGATACTGAATACAGTAATTTTGTTTTTGCAGTATTTGGCAGTAACTGTATCGAGTCAGCTTCTCTCAATGTTCCAAGCAAGCTTCGCTCAAGTTGTCGATGCTACAATAAAATTCTCAGCTCCATTTTACCAAAAGTTTTTTTTAAAAGGTACTTATTCCTTTTTCAATGATTCTACATATTGTCTAATTGTGTAAATTCTTGAGATACGAAACTACAGCAATTTTCCATTACAATATTCATTAGGAATCGATTTGTAAATAATTAAAACAACCACCCACTAAACAAATCCCGCCAAAAACTCTCCCATGTTTGACATTTTAATGAAAAAAAAACAGCACTTGATTATGCTCATTCAGCCAGTCAGCAAAAAATATAAATGTCATTTGAAAAAGAATTATAAAGTTATATTTTTTAAATACGAAATGTATTAGTAATAATAAAGTAATAAATACATTTGAACTTTATTTTTATCAAAATACGCTCTTACATAGATATTTATTTAAAGTATCAACCTTTTTGCTTCCAACAGTCGAATACTGGTTATACCGCCACATTGGTTATTCAGCGGCCATTAAAACAGGAAAAAAAAGTACACATTTATTTTTAATCTTTATTTGATAGCTTTTGGGGCTGTTTTTCGGAAGAAAATTGCAAAACATTTGGTAAAAACACTGTAAAGAGGTTTTATGGCTGACGTTTATTTATTTTATGTTTATGCAATTTTTATGCTGAAGTAGATTATGAATGTGAGCGCCCTATAGTTTCATTATAAATATAATTAGACTATAAAACATGCGTAAAAATGTGCTCTCTTTGATATTTTGACGACACAGAAAAGCTATTGGCTGTCGTAAGTTAACTCTTTTTAAGTTTGTTTTTCATTGAAATTGTTTTATATATGATATACTTAAGTATTCTTAGGAAATATTAACGTAAAAAATAAAATTATTAGCTCTTTAGACACGTGAGATACAGGTTTATCCTAGTTCAGGTTAGATCTAATTATTATTATAAACCATTCCTGTTTTTAAATACTTCTAGTATTATGCAAGTTAAGTGCTAATAAAATTAATCATATCTATATAAACTACAGCACGCTTATATTTGCAAAGTTTAGGTTAATAAAATTCTAACCTTGTAGTCATTGCTTGTAACCATTCAACCTCAGTTACGTACTAAAAATACCAAATCGATTTACCGAACAAAGCCATTAAACAGCTCATAAATCTTCCTTATCCTATCCTACGCAAAATTAAAAACAGTCTATAAAGCAAAATACAAAACTCGCGAACTCGCCGGTGCTAATCTAAAAAGTTATGCAGATATGGCACTTTTTGCGGGCGGAAGGAATCGCCTGAAGTCCAATCGACTTAGTGGCACACGAGCGGCTACCGGTAGAAATTGGTTTTCCAAATACGACCTCTGTGGGGGCAGAGCGGCGGAGCCGTGTAGAGCTGTGCTAGAACTGTCGTCCCGTAAAATGAGATATACACCGTTCTAAAATGCGATCGGTCGTATTGGCGATGCCGCAGAGCCATAGCATGGACTAATTTAGACGTGGGCGAAGGCACATCGTTAGGGCCGAAAGGTTCTGGAATGACGACTTTGTACCGAAAGACGTAGCGTTAAAAGGCCTCCTGCAATGTTGATCAATGACCTGGTAAGGGTTGCGGGAATCCGATGGATGCGTGATGCACAGGACCGTTCATTGTGGCGACACTTGGGGGAGTCTCTCTCCGCTAAATTCTCCGCTAAATTCGAAAACGAGACAGCGACTGTCGCAACCCAGTGTTGGACCACATCGTCGCTTACCATCACATGAGATAGTGGTCAAAAAAGCTTATCTACACTAATATTATAAAGTGGTAAAGTTTTTTTTGTTTGTAGGAGATAATCTTTGTGAGTACTGGTCCGATTGCTAAAATTGTTGTCGCCGAAAGAAAGCTGCTTTATTCCTGAGTGACATAGGCTATATTTTATGTACGTGGGCGAAGCTGCGTGCAAAAGCTAATCAATTATTAAAAAAAAACCTAGTTTTTAAAGAGCTCTAGCTTATGCAGCCTCTGTGGATGCGAGGCCTATTTTGCCCAAGCCTAACTACGCTACTGCCGAGCCGCGGCAGTGGGCGCTCGTTCATATTACCGGCGCGTGGCTGTCGCGAACTGCTTAGCTACTCTTTACAGATTAAGTGAGCGCTCTTGATATTATTACAGAAGTAGCAATTGATATTGTCACTATTGTTTTCTTGATTTTGTTAATTGAAAAGTGGAACATTCAGCGCAAACTCGACGTCAAATCTTTACTTATATATTATATTAGTACTTATTGGGAAAAACTATTATTTTTCTGTGTTTATTTTGGAACGACATTTTATAGGTAAAATCTTTTTTTTTAATTCTTTTTCTGAACCAACACCTAAATTGATTATGAATCAGCAATTAGCATTTCAAATACTGGTGTGTCAATTGAAAGGTGAACTCTAAGCACGAACTCAGCATAGAATAATACTTCAAGTTTTTGCTTGCGTGAACAAACATATTATATTGGTACTTATTGTGTAAAATTATTTTTTTCTGTGTTTATTTTGGAACAATAGTTAAAACTAAATAACAACAAAAACTAAAAAAAAACATATTTTTCTGAAAATAGTTGATTTTTTTAAAATTGATGTGCTCTAGTGCTTGATGGTAAGCAGTAATGCAATCGTTGATGGTGAGGCGCACTAAATTGGTTATGAATCAACAATTAGCATTTCAAATACTGCTATGAGAAAAAGTGGGGGCGTGCTGAAAATATCTCACTATGTCTTTTGTACGCACGTACCTAACCTAATGGCGGTAACGTCACATTTCAGTTTGCGCATATCTTTTCTGTTACTTGACAGTTTCCCCCTTTCACCTGATTCGACAGGTTTCTAGCTTACTAAATTTTCAACGTATTTGAAATAATACATTTTAATACAAGTGGAGAAAGTTTGTCATTGCGGTCGAAGTAGAATTTAAAGTTCAAGTTCCAGCCAGCCCCTGTATTGAAAAACGTCGTTAGATTCACGTGATACTTGGTCACTGCAGCACTCGGCTCCACAATACCCTCGCTTGCGGCTCGGGCGAATTTCACCTTAGTCACAAAAACAAACTTTCTCCACTCTTATCAATGTGTACCTACTATTTAGATATTTTAGATACAACTTATCAAAAAAGAAAATCAAGTCCATCTACCTAATAATCACTTCACTATCACTATCACTATCACTATATATATATATATCACTACATAGTATAAAACAAAGTCGCTATCCGCCGTCTGTCTGTCCCTATGTATGCTTAGATCTTTAAAACTACGCAACGGATTTTGATGCGGTTTTTTTTAATAGATAGAGTGATTCTTAAGGAAGGTTTATATGTATATTACATGCATAATATAGTAGAGAAACACTGATAAATTTAGAGGTTTCTAATGTAATGTCGTAAATAAGCACGTCTTTTTGCGCTTATATTGCAAACGCTGGATGTACCCTACGAGACAGACCAAAATAATGTACTACAGTATTGTCCACCTTAAAAAGTTCAACAAAAAAGTCCGCGATGGTATATGTCTATCTCTTAGGGATAACCCACCATAACCATTTTTTATCCTTTACTAAAAAATGGTTATTTGCGAAGTGATTTTAAACAATACAGCATTAATCCTTATCCAATTAAGTACTTTAAATAAATTGTGCATTTATTATAGATCAATATGCTTTTTACAGCATGTAATTTAATTGAATATTTCCAAAGATATTACAAATTTAAAATGCAGGGACGTAGTTGTTGCGGCGCCGCGCCTATAAATAGCGCGTTGATGGCCGCGCTAGTGCTTCGTCCCGTAGCACTTCATGATTTGCAGCGATCGCACGCGTTTATCGGAGCTCTCTAGCGAGGAAAATATCAATCCCTACTTATAATATTATAAATGCGAAAGTAACTCTGTCTGTCTGTATGTTACGCTTTCACGCAAAAACTACTGAACGGATTTAGATCAAATTAGGTAAATAGGTAGCAGAGACACTGGAATAACACATAGGCTACCTATAATTCCACTGCTGAGCACGGGTCTCTGCCCGCGCGACATAAACTGTAGTCCGCGCGGGCGAAGCCGCGGGCGGAAAGCTAGTATTTTTATAAAAGCTTTCTTCCAAATTAGTTACACTTCTTCAAAGCAGCAAACAAAACGGGACATGAGACTCGACCTCCACATTGTCTTACCTTTAATAAGGCAGGTTTATTTAAAATTTGACGTACCTACGTGAGTCTTTTCACCGAGGGCCGTCCTCCCGGAGCCTCATCGAGTCAACACTCATGATTAAAGCGGCCCTCCAGGAGAGGGTCCTTGTGTTCCTGGGCAAACAAGAGCCGGCCGTCGAACCTCTTCAGCATCGCCTTAATGGAGGCACCACGTTTAACCATGTTATCAATAAAACTATGCGCCACGAAAATATTGGACAAGTGTTTAGTTCAATTCAATTCGTCGAAAGTGTCCGTCGGAATTGCATAACCAAATTCCGACTAGCCCGTTCCATCATCGGACCACCAGACGTACCGTATGCGCGACCGGTACACGGTGGACATCCCATCTACACGCACAAAACGTTTTGGGAACACATTAATTGTGCGTACAGCTAAGGAGTGGAATTCCTTGGTGGACTCTGTGTTTCCTGATGGCTACAACCCGGGAATTTTTAAGTCAAGAGTGAATAGATTTCTTGTAAGTAAGCCTGTTTCATCGTCAACCGTAACGTCGCTTTCCATCAGGTGACATAGCGGTCAAGCGCGAACCTATCAACAAAAATAAAACAAAAACAAAATATCTTGAACCACTTTAAGTGTGGCTAGAACTACTTTAGACCGACGCACTCGCGGACCAAGCCTGATTTGACATTTTCTTTTTTTTCTTTTTCACAATTTATTTAACCGTTACATACCTATTTATGGACCTTTAAAGAGACTTTGATTTGAGAGAGTTTGATTCGGTGTCCCAGCAAGCTAGGAAACACCGGCCTCGTAAAATTTGACGTGTAAAAGTGTTTTTTTAAACCTATTTGCAAAAATAAATATCATTTATCATCATAGATTGAAGGAGATCGCATGAGTGCATGACCAATGTTCTTTATTAGCATAAAGACTGGCTGAACAATTATACTTTTAAAAATTATTCAAATATAGAATGGCATTTGGATTTGATAGGTAAGATATCTATCTATATATATAAAAATCAATGCCACTTTTCGTTGTTATTTTATTACTCAAGAACGGGCTCACCTATCCAAACCAAATTTTTAGGCTTTGTTCAGACTATTTAGTAGATGGTTTATGTGAAGTTTGGTAGGGTAGAGTAGGGTATAATAGGGTAGAGTAGGGTAGAGTAGTGCAGAGTAGAGTAGAGTAGTGTAGAGTAATGTAGGGTAGAGTAGGGTAGAGTAGGGTAGAGTAGGGTAGAGTAGGGTAGAGTAGGGTAGAATAGATTAGTGTAGGGTAGAGTAGGGTAGGGTAGAGTAGGGTAGAGTAGGGTAGAGTAGGGTAGAGTAGGGAAGAGTAGGGTAGAGTAGAGTAAGGAAGAGCGGGAGCGAAGCCGCGCGGGCAAAAGCTAGTATATATAAAAATCAATGCCACTTTTCGTTGTTATTTTATAACTCAAGAACGGGCTCACCTATCCAAACAAAATTTTTAGGTTTTGTTCGGACTATTTAGTAGATGGTTTATGTGAAGTTTGGTAGAGTAGAGAAGGGTATAGTAGGGTAGAGTAGGGTAGAGTAGTGTAGCGTAGAGTAGTGTAGAGTAGTGTAGGGTAGAGTAGGGTAGAGTAGGGTAGAGTAGGGTAGAGTAGGATGGGTAGGGTAGAGTAGGGTAAAGTAGGGTCGAGCAGGATAGAGTAGGGTAGAATAGGGTAGAGTAGGGTAGAGTAGGATAGAGTAGGGAAGAGCGGGAGCGAAGCCGTGCGGGCGGAAAACTTGTATCTATATATATATAAAAGAAAGTCGTGTTTGTTACAACACTTATAACTCAAGAATGGCTGTACAGAAATGGGTGAAAATTGATGGGTAGGTAGGGTAGAGTAGGGTAGAGTAGGGTAGCGTAGGGTAGAGTAGGGTAGAGTAGGGTAGAGTAGGGTAGAGTAGGGTAGAGTAGGGTAGCGTAGGGTAGAGTAGGGTAGAGTAGGGTAGAGTAGGGTAGAGTAGGGTAGAGTAGGGTAGAGTAGAGTAGGGTAGCGTAAGGTAGAGTAGGGTAGAGTATGGTAGAGTAGAGTAGGGTAGAGTAGGGTAGAGTAGGGTAGAGTAGGGTAGAGTAGGGTAGAGTAGGGTAGAGTAGGGTAGAGTAGGGTAGAGTAGGGTAGAGTAGGGTAGAGTAGGGTAGAGTAGAGTAGAGTAGAGTAGGGTAGAGTAGGGTAGAGTAGGGTAGAGTAGGGTAGAGTAGGGTAGAGTAGGGTAGAGTAGGGTAGAGTAGGGTAGAGTAGGGTAGAGTAGGGTAGAGTAGGGTAGAGTAGGGTAGAGTAGGGAAGAGCGGGAGCGAAGCCGCGCGGGCAAAAGCTAGTTCAAATATAAATTCTTTTTTGACAGGTAAAAGGATTGGATTTGTTTTTAGTTCAGTTGAGGTAGGACCAAAGATTTTATAGTAGGATATATAAAATCTTTGGGTAGGACAGCCATCAAACCGCTTGGCAGATGTTTATTCTTAAGAGGGTCCTTCTCCACTCGCTTATCGTAAACATCGATAATGGTTTAAAATCTTGTTACTTTATTTAATGCAATCCAACGCGATGTTTGACGAAAAGGCAACGCAAAAAAAGAGATATAGCGCCTGGAAATTCTGTTAGTATTCGGTAATTCCGAGATTTACTCAAAAATTTCACAAAACTTGCTCCAGGAAATAGCTGTTTTTTTAAACCCTTAAAAGTTTTTGGAAAAAGTTGTCGCCATTTAGAATCTTAATAAAATTTGCAAGGTCCCTAGAGGATTACTTTTTTGACTTTTTTAATTTTTAGGCAAATTATGAAGTGTCAAAGTTCATACTAAATAGGACATTTTTAGAGGTTTTTACTGGATTAGTTTTACACAAATTTAGAAATTGGTTTCTTTAGAAACCTAGATAATATCAACAAGATACTGTGTTTCCAAAAAATCTAATGAAAAATGTGTAATAACGTCATAATCAGTTATGAGCGGTTGTATGAAAAACAGTGAAAATGTGAGTCGTGATGCACCACCTTAAAGTACGTTAACGTATAGTGCTTCTAGGAATAAAAACGATAAGTTAGAGGCACAATAATTTTTAATTACTCCCCGCTCCTAACAATATACACTCTGTCTCTCATTGATGAACTAGCATCCTAGACTGGTGATAGAATTTTTAAAATCGGTCCAGTAGTGTTTGAGTTCATTTACAAACAAAACACAGCAGGAGTATGATTATGTTATATGTATACATATTATATCGTGGTCAGATCGTGTGTGTGGGCGCCGTCGCTGGCAAAGCGACCGGCGTCCATACTGAACGCCTGCCAGAGGGTCATGGCAATACGGATGGTGCGGGGTTACCGCACGATCTCCCGCGAAGCGGCGAGCCTTCTGGCTGGCCTACCACCGTGGGATCTGGAGGTAACAGTCCTTGCACACATGCACGATAAGCGCGTGGAGATGCAACGCCGGGGTGAAATGGCGTCAGCGACTATCGCAACCCAGTGCTGGGCACGCCACAATTATGGCAGTAAGTCCTCTCTTTGAGGCGTGGCTGGAAAGACCACACGGCGTCCTTACCTTCCGCATGACGCAGGTCCTCACCGGACATGGCAAGTTCGGGAGGTTCCTGCATCGGATTCGAGCGGAAGAGACCGGACCGAGCCAAGGCGTCGACGGCGCGCACTGTTCCCGCGCGCCTCAAGGAGTTGTCAGCAACAGGAGGGGCCCATCTGGGTCGAAGCCTACCGGGGTCGGGGTTATCCGAAAGGAAACTAGAGCCCCGGTATGAAGGCTAGAAAGAACGGCGCGGGGTTTTTAGTCAGTAAGACTCTGATACTGTCTCCCGCTCCACCCAAGAGCGGGTTTCGTCAATGATGATTTTCCCCGTCGACAGAATAAAAAAACCTTAATATGCAAAATTAACTGATTTTTTTTATTAGAACCATTTAAGAAATCGTGGGTAACTCATGTCCTTAACAAATAATTCTCCAAACCAACCCCAAGGTCTCGATAACCAACCTATGAATAGAAGAAACATCACTCACAATCTCCTCCAAATCCCACATCAATAAATTAACTTATTAGCCTCCATAAAAAAAAAAGTAGGAAAAGAAATCAAGGACGTAATAATTCTTGATTTCATAGAGACGTTAAAAAAAAGGATCCATAATACATAGAGGCTGGGAGTGTTATGACCGCGGTAGATCCCCTTTATCGCTCGTGGCGGTTTGACAGATCCAGTTTAAGAGGATATCAAGTAATATGGCTCCCCGAACGTGTAAAATGCTGAACACAAAAAGTGTGACGTCACTTCGTGCTTTAAATATCTATATACGTAAAAGAAAGTCGTGTTAGTTTCACCCTTTATAAATCAAGAACGGCTGGACCGATTTTAATGATCTTTGTTTTATTAGTAATGTAACAATTTATAAGTAAGTTTATTAATGTTATTCAATAATAATTTATATAATTTCATGTATTGAATTCACCTATTATACTATAACAAATTAATTTAATAAATTATGTTACTGGGTTAATTAATGCCTGACACAAACAATAAATAAATTAGATTTGTTTCCGATCCGAATAGCCAAATATTAAAATAATTATTAAAATAACGAAAAATAAATTGAAAATAATCCAAATACATCGAAAAATTACAGTAATTGTCAAATACATTGATCTCAATCAATCAATCATTCGGTCAATAAGTTTAGCTTAAAGGTAAAATCACTACTACATTCATTGATTTTTAGGAGTTTTTGGTTTTAGCAACTTGAAAGCATTTTAAATACTTTCAAGTTGCAAAAGCCAGTGCAATTTTCAGGTGATAATACCTTTCGAATACCGTAATTAGAGACACAATAGAAA
Source organism: Mythimna lalbum (assembly GCA_949319445.1). Classification (NCBI taxonomy): domain Eukaryota; kingdom Metazoa; phylum Arthropoda; class Insecta; order Lepidoptera; family Noctuidae; genus Mythimna; species Mythimna lalbum. The sequence goes on along the minus strand of OX439346.1, from coordinate 11,887,553 downwards.
GACAATGAGTGAGCGAACGCCGGCGTTCGCGTGGGGCTTAATGAATAATATAATCTAGTTACCTTTGAAAAATAGAATTTTTAAATTCAATATTATTTGCCTAAACAACGCGATAAAGTTAATATAAAAGCAAGAATTACCTACGAAAGAAACTTTTTCATACCTCAAGGCCAGAAAATACCAATATTTTTCAATATCTTTTTACGCATTTAAAATATGATAGCTACTAAAAGAAGCCAGTTTCGTGGCGCGAGATTTCTATCAAAAGATATTTGAAGCACATTTATTGAAAATGCGGCCTCTACTATTTCAAAAAAGATACCTCCTAAATTAGAAACTAGATGACTCAATTTCGTTTTTGCCTGTAAACGTCTCACGTTAACGAACTCCGGTTTATGTAGTGGAAAATTCGATACGTTATTATCTTTTAAATCGATAACTTTGAAATACTGATTCTGTGGGACGAGGCCTACTCTCAGCGCTCGCCTGAACGATTAGTAAATCAGACGAATCGCTTTACAACATCAGCCCCCCTCATAGAGCGGGGGTTATCATTAGATAATTTTCCCACCATAAAAAAGCCCCCATCAGCCCCCATAGTTAAGTTACAACCGTTTCAATTCAATTATCTTCCGTCGAACTCCTCGAGTAGGCCACGCCTCCGATTCTGACGCCATTAATATGTCGATTTCACTCTTAATATGAACTAGTTATTGCTAGCAGCTTCGACCGCGTATTAGTAGAAAATTATTCGAAGTGTAGGCTACAATCGTTAATTCTAGTAGAAAACTTTAAATGTACGGGAATGATGTCATCTTAACGCTCAATCACTTGGTCAGAACAAAGAAATCGGAGGCGTGGGCTACTCGAGGCATACGACGCAAGAGAAACGAAACGGTCGTAACTTGTCTAGATGGGCAGGCGTGTTAAATCCGATCTCATGTCAGATTACGTCAGGAGTTCGCTGGTGTGAACGTTCCAAATTATTTAGACTTTCCGCGGACAATCAATTAAAATACACGATTCACGAGCGAGGGGAAAACAACTTTTATTAAATGTCCTTTTATGAATATCAAAACAGAAATGTTCTATTTGTGGCTACAATCGCCCCCAGCCCTTTAGACTTGCGAAGCCACATAATTAAGTTTGTTTCAATTCGTTCTCGGAAGTTCTATGTTTAAAAGAATAATGAAACTTTATATGTTTGCTTAGGCCCACACAATTTTCTACGAGAAACGTTGGAAATAATTTTCTTTTCATATTTACATAAGGTAGTACTTAAGGCTCTTAGTTGTTTTTATAAGGTTCAACAAACTATACTGGCTTGCATGTTAACATTGATTATAATTTTGAACTTGTGTGATCGAATCAGAAATGAAGATATCTGCAGAAAAACCAATGTTACCGGCATAGCACGAAGAATTGGCCCTTGCTCGCAGAACAGTTGGCCGTTGGGGCCGAAAGGTCCTGGAGTGGGGTCCGCTTACCAGATGACGCCGCGTTGGAAGGCCTATAAGGCGTACTGATGACCTGGTAAGGGTTGCAAGAATGCGATGGGTGCGAGACGCATAGGACCGTTCATTGTGGTGACACTTGAGAGAGGCCTATGTGTACAGTGGGCGTCTTTCGGCTGAATGAATGATGATAATATTGGACAACTTCCTCTGATTTCGTGTTCTCCTTTCTTTCAGATTACAATATAGCACGTAGTACTGATAGATGTAGTTCTTAGTATATAACCTGCCCCCCTAGCCAAGTTACAACCGTTTCGCTTGCGTCGTACGCTTCGAGTTGCCCTTGCCGCCAATTCTTTTGTTCTGACCACATGAGTGAGCGTTGAGGAGACGTCATTCCCGTACGTTTGAAGCTCTCTACTAGCGTTACCTATAGTGCAGTCGATTTAAGAGCCTGCCAACATTTGACGTCATTGTTCTAACAAGAGAAGTCCAACTCACAGTCATCTGACCAAACAGCCTGCAGCGAGCTTCAGAAGCCAGTCTTCCCGAGCCTAGCCGGCAGGTCATCATAACATTATAAGTAATGACGAGGAGGTTACCTAGCTTTATGTGCGCGTCTGGAGCGCGAGGAGAGGTCCAGCTCGCTGGCGGCAGAGCAAGCGGTGCCAGCCTGCAGCGAGCCTCGGGAGCCACCCAGCCGTCGCGATCCCAGCCGGCACGTCATCATTTCTGTAGGACAAATAGATAATGCATTTATTTTGAGGCAAAAATATAGGTAATATAAGATAATTAATTATCACAACCACCGTCATTATTATCATCAGGTTATAGCACCACATGTACCTATATTAAATGGTAATCTCTCAATTAGGTGTCAGGATTCAGATTAGTCCTTGTTAACTACTCCAAAAAGTAAATTTAAAAAAAGTTGTGTTTACTATGCACTGCATGCACTGCAATTTGCAAAAAAAAATTTTTGAAATTCAAAATAAGAATTGTCTATAAAAAAGTAAGTTTAAATTTCAAAATAAGAATAAACTCAAAAAAAGTAAGTTTGATTTTCAAACTAAGAATCTTCCTAACAAAAAAAGAACTAGAACAAACAAATTATTTCGGTTGGAATTTGATTTATTTGTTATAAACTCGACGTAAACAACAAAGTGAGGACCGTGTTACCTTCCAAGAAATTCATACTAAATAGAAATATTTCAGGGCTACTACCAACTGCGACTACAGCTACGTAGGCATCTCAATTTCGAAATACCAATACAGAAATTTATTTGCAAAATAAATATCATTTAGGTCATGGTCTACCCGTATACAAAGTTTTTATTAAAATCTAGTCAGCCATTCGAGCGTAAAAGAAGTAACAAAGTAACAACATACACACACATACTCACAAACTTCCTCCTTTTATAAATAATAATAATTTATTACCAAATATTCCAATAAATGTTTGCAGAAAGCTTCGTTTGTATGCTCATTAAATTCAAAACACATTGTTACGAGTACATGAAACCGCCCCACAATGCGCGCAACTTATGACAATCGTATCGCGTCACTTGTCCTTTGTGGGCTGATCATTCTGCGAAACCTAAAGGCGTATTATGTCTCACAGAACTGTCCATTACACGGAGATGTTGTGTAACAGCATTTAGTTTAATTCAATGACGTCATTATACCTATTATTACAATATACCTATTGTCATTTTCAGCATTGAAACTGTTTTCGTCAAACTGGTCTCCTAAAGAGTGATGCTAAATTTAACCACCAATTGTTAACGGCTAATTAAGCTCGTGGAGGGACTCGTGGCTAAAACAATAATAGCCGGGTCGATATCCAAAGTTAAGCAACATATGGCGAGTTCGGTATGTGGATGGTTAACCGAGCTAGTATACCTAGACTAGCGGTCCTAACAGACGTTGTCCTGTCAGAAAAAGAAGAATCTGATTACAGAGCCACCATTTATAGCCATTCAGAGATCCACTATAATATACACATCAAATTGCATCCAAATCGGTCAAGTCGTGTAGGAGGAGTTAAGCTGACAAACACACGTACAGAACTATTCATATATAAAGACTAGCTTCTGCCAGCGGCTTCGCCGCGCCGGCGTGGAAGTCGGTTTCTCGATACAAACTGTTTTTAATAGACCCCCGTTTTATCCCCTTACGGGGTGGGTTTTGGGCAAATCCGTTCTTAGCGGATGTCTACACCATATAAGGAACCTACCTGCTTAATTTGAAGTTTGTAGATGTTATAGTTTCTGAAATTTCGTGATTAATCAGTGAGTGGTATTTCCCTTTTATATGTACCTATATATAGAAGATTTCCCCATGCCCCGGTAAGCAAATGTGCTGCTGCTTGCCCCTGGCTGCAATTTATAAGTCTTTGACAATCGCTGTGGGAAGACAGAAGCCAGAAAATCCGACACCAGCCAGGGTTTGTGTTACTCAATTACTGAGTTGGCAGTCGCTCCATGTAAAATACAGGTAAAGTAACCAAATATGGAATGGTATCCTAATATGGACCGCCATTTCTCGTAAATTAATACTTCTGCCGCACAACACACGTTGATTTGTTTTTGAGAAAATCATCATTATAAATACAAATAAAAACTGTTAATGATACATCACAAAATTAAAATGGTGTAACATTCCTCTACTCAGATGTAGGTATCGGGACTAGCGACCCCGACATAGCCGAGAAAAAGCTACGCAGATTGTTAGCAGCTAATGAAGATATGAGATATCATTAAATTCCTTGTCGAGTTCGATCCGCTACACCCAAAGGGCCAACCACCCAGCAATAAAGAAACAATAACGATAATAAAAGGGAACCGTCTTGCGAAGAATACAATGAATAAAGCGTAAATCGAATGAGGCTATTGTTGCGTCCCTGTTCTTTTTATAAACTGCCCGCCACGATTTGTTCATTGAAGCGCCCACTTTCCGAGAGTTCCGGTCCAAATTACGAGGTTTGAAAAGAAACTCCTCCGTACTTCGTTCAGAAGTTACCTAACGAACTAAAAATAAAATGAAAACTCGATGCAATCGGGCAGCTGGCGCAACTATAGCATACATAATGGGCACAGAAATAGGCTCATCACATCGCAGCCGTGAGGGTAATATAACAAGTTAACAGGAGCTATTTATACGACGATGCTCACAGTATGACGTCACAGCACAAAGCGATATCGTTCGTGCATAAATACTAGCGTAATACGAATGTATGTACGTGGATTGTTTCGTTCCGGCAGGCGGAGGCTTTGGTAAATTTTAATGGTATGTTGCGTCGCAGTGCGCAAACCTGCAACTTACTGGCCTGCTTATCATTTCCACGAAGTTTTTTTTACCTAGTTCAATGGCTTATGCACTGGATACATACAAAACGCATGCAACTAAATATATGGTTGTTGTTTAAATTCAAACATTGATGAAGCCACGGAGTGTTATACGATGCGAGTATAAAATATCTAGCGTATAATTGTATGTGGGTGAAAATTCGAAACACCGCAGTCCGAACACTGCGCTTTTAAAGTCCAAAACGTTACTAAAATTTATTTCTGATTCCATGAAACGACATTTTGTGCTCGTTTTCGGGCACGAGCAACTATAGCGTACAATAAAGCAACCAACCAAACTATTGGTAATCAAGTTACCAGTGTGGAAATACGGTCAACATCGTTCAAAATATTCTGTCGTCTACAGCGAGCCGAGTCCCGGGCGATGCCACTAAAAGCCAATAAATAACAAGCTCGCCAGTTTGCTACGTCATCGCATCGATAAACACCGAGTAATTGAGGATTTTTGCATAATTATAATAAAATCTAACCTTTTACTATTGGTTGACATGGTAACCGAATCATAAATAATTAATATTGATGGTGAATATCATACAACGAAAATGAACTGTGATAAACTGCATTATTCGGAGCTATAAATCGTTTCCAAAAACACAAATTGTAGGATAGAATAGCAATATGATCTGTGCTTATATTTTGATGGTTGCGTACTGCACAATTGAACGAATATTAAAGCAACCTCTTGTGAAGTCAAACCTCAATAAAACAAAGCAAAGAAAGCGAATTGAAACAGCACAATACTAACACCAGTCGAACGCGTCTCAAACGAGTTCAGTTCGGTAGCGTAGTTCCGCGTTCACATAATTTTCTATTTCCGCGCCAATAGAAAAAAAGTAGAACATATTTTGGTGTGTTACTCTCGCCATAATGTTCACTGCTGAAATACACTTTTGGGCCTTTGCATCGTTAAACGAGCTCCGGGATAGAAGAAGTTTGGAAGTATATGAGCTTTATCTTAAGAAAAGTTGGTAAAGCGATCACGGCGTATTATGTAACAAGATTATTAATATTTCAAACAACCTTCCTCGTATCTCTACGGGCTCACACAAATATAAATTCATAATCGATTCATTAATATCTTTTAGGTATATGTAATGCGAAATTTAACAGTAATATAAGTTGTACGAAATAAATTTCGAAAGCGCAAATACTTTTTTTGCATTGCATTTTCAGTTCTCGGTATTTTTATAAAAGCTACCTGAAAAATGATACAGTTCTGACATGAGTACCTTTCCATTTAAATGATCTATTATGTGCAAACATATTTCTGTTGAATTGCCTCAGTTTCAGTTATTATATCAAGCACTTTATTCTTCGAACTTGTGAGTTTCTCAAAAGTGTTTTATAATAAGTATCGTTCAGGTGGGAAGCATTATTATTTTCCACTAAATTTTATAGGAATATGTTGAGAATATTGTGTTGTATCGATGTATCGATTGTGTTCGTCAGAGCTCTGTCAGCCATATCTTTTCTTGTGCTCATGTCGCCGGGGGCGTATTCTAAAGTGGCGTCAAGCAGTTGTGATAGTAGCATCCAGAGCTCTGCGCCGGGGGCTCGCCGCCGCCGCACTGCGACGCAACACATCATTAAAATTTACTAGAATCTGTTACGTGCGAGGATCCCGATCCAACATCCAAGTAAACAGATACACACACCAATTAGAAGGTCGAGCAAACATTTTAATGGTGTTCAGCGACAAAAGACGCGCATATACTCCTATATAAACAAAGGGATGCCACAAGATTGATATCTGGCTCGATAAATACTTTGCAACTTAGCGAAATGCCCCGATTTCTATCTTTTGAGCTATGTAAAAGATTAGAGGAACAAAAGCGATTAATCTTGCGCTGTTTACCATACAAGTAGTTTACTGAGGCTTCGTAAATAACGGGAGAGGTATTTACGTTAAGCATTTAATCGTATCAGGGCTTCATTTTAATTCCCTAATTATTATTATTGCCGTTAACTATTCTTCGAAAATGGCAACGTGTGAGTTTCTGGGGCACGTCGCGTCGTAAACTTAGTTTGACTTAATTTTCTTGTGTTTCGTTTGAAGTTTAATGTAAATTTGATAGAACTACCCGCACGGGCGCCCCTCCCCCCCTCTTCCCTGGGTAGGCGCGGGGAGTCGGCAACATATCTGAGGGAGCGAGATGATTTATGTCGTGGGTCTCGCCTCTTTTCACTAATTACTTAGACGTGCCGCAGTCTTGTTAAGATTTGTGTAGCTTCGGGCTAATTAATTTTTATACTCGACTCATTTTTGATGATAAAATTGTGAATTAATTGGCTCTGTCTTCAGACGTTACATCTTTAGCAAGATACTGTGGTTGGACATTTTCGAATATGGTTCTGTGATGCTTCTCCACAAGAACATTGATCATATCGATATCTACTAGGCATGTATGTAGATGTATTGGTGATACAAGTAATTTGATGATATTTTGTCAAAACAGAATAACTACACAGTTCCAAGCAAGCACATTCATGAGACAGCGCTAGAGAGTTGATACGAGGATAAACATCTTCATACCAGTTACTGAACCTGGTATTGTGATAAATATAAAAAATATCACCGAATTACTAACATCACCAACATACCTCCCCTTACTACCTATATGTGGCGCCTATATTATAGTAGGTCCCTAAGTCTTTACCCTTTCAATAGGTCCCTTATCTAACTCGTAAATGTAACATTAGCATAATAATAAGATTCATACTAAGATATAAATCTACTATTTTATATTGCCCATCTTATCTCAACCCTCAAAAGCTCACTGAACCTTTAAACAGAAATTGTACAAAATATATCCGGTCATAATCACCAATATTGGGAAGCTGTTCGGTGATTAACGTTTATAACAATGTTATTATTATCATCATTACACGCGCAAGTTGTCCACTGTTGTACACAGGCCTCCCACAAGTGTCGTCATAACGATCGCTCCTGTGCGTCTCGCATCCATCAGATTCCCACGACTCTCATCAGATCATCGTTCCACCTCGTGGGAGGCCTTCCAACGCTGCGTCTTCCGGTACATATATCTTCATTTAAGTGATCGCAAAAACAGAAGAGGTATAAAGCCTCTTTTGTTGCGATAATAAAATAATAATATTATTATTATAATAAAATGAGATATTTACAATAATAAATCCATAATGAAGTTAAGGTGGTTGTATTCTTAGTAATGTAAAAGTTAAAATCAACAAAAATACGGCTACCGAATAGTCCTATAATTTTACCAAAATACGAAAATCTTAATCTTGGCAACTTCAATTAGATTTTACTGTCTTGATAATATTTGAGAGTGAAAGCCGGGCTAGTACAACATCTGGGTCAATAAGTAGAATTATTCCAAAAGTATAAACGCCTACATCCACTCCACCAATTATATCTGAAATGTCTACGAACAGAATAATAAACAACTTGAGTTAAATGGGATTGTATGTTTGCAGTAAGTAATTATATCGTAAAGTTGAAAGGGAGCCACAGATGGGTCGCGCCAACAGATGCCGTTTATCCAAATTCTCTTTAAATACTTGGAACAAACAACAATAGTTACAGACTACATTCACGGTTTTCATTTCAAATACCCATAAGGACACCCTCCTACTCCTTGACCCATCGTCTTTTGACTTTGTACTCGATACATAGGGATGAATTTTCCTTCCTTGTGATATAGCGTATGTTTTTACTCATAATAAGTTTGTTTTCCATATGTCGCAATAGTTTCCCACCAACCGAAGATTGTCCTTGGTTGCAATAGCTTGGCTACCCTTGGTACCCTTTGTCAAACCTGCGTGAGTTGGCGAGGGCCGATGCCTGCTAGGGCTATAAGAAAACATAATACGGAACGTGGTAAAAGTGTCTAAAGAGCCTTTGCGAGTTGACTTCGACCCCTCGAATGCTTTTCAAAGTTTTAGGGCCATTCCGAGAAAAAGGATATAGTTTATCATAATTTTTACCTGACTGTACCAGAAGGAGGTTTACGTTTTTCGTGTGTATATTTTTATTTATATTTATTTTTGGCACGCTCTTGGGCACGGCTTGTTGCTTAAGCTTGAGAGGTGTTTTTAGACTCGTCTTAACTGTGAGAGTACCACTGGGAACTTAATTTTTTCCTTTTGTCTGACTAACTGACTTCTTGAAATTTGAAAAGTGTGTGTGGCTTACTTAATTGAAATAAAATGCTTTGAATCTTTTGAAACTTCACTGGGAATTATAATACTGACAATATTTTTGGGCCTAGTTACACGTTCTCAATTTTTTTTTTATAATCACCCTAGCTTCGCGGACGCGACTTCATCCCCTACATACAAACTTAGAAATTTTACCAATTTATTATATTAGTATAGATTGCATAACTTAATAAAGAGCGCAAGGAGACGATTTCAAAAGTATTATTCACTAGAGTGTAGGAAATAAAAAAGTTGCCCATGTCAAAAAAATCCAACGCAAAAAACGACTAAAAAGTTCGGAAACAGTCATTTTAAGCAGTCAGATGTAGATGATGGCATCAAATCTATGACTGCACTTAAAAAAATCCGCCAACTGCATCACACAGCTTAAAGTGACTTTCGTCGAACTTTTTAGTCGCTTTTTGCGGTCGAGTTTTCTAACAGTCCAGTTTCATTTTTAAAACAAAAAATAAACATAATGCTGAAATGATCTCATTCAGTGAAAGATGAAAGATTAAATCAAATCCGGCCATAACAAATGTTGAACTCGAATGAATTCAATCTTTAAATCGCATGTGAAACAAAAATTTAATCGTATCGGCTTTTGAATCTTAGACATCAAAGTGACGTGGAGGTTTCGAAAAACTTTCCTCCATCGCCTTTTCTGCGCTCCGTCGACTTTTAGAGATAAAACTTTTGCGCCTTCAAAAGAGTTACTCGCTTTATTTCACAGATAAAATAAAATGTCCGTGAAAAATCAGGAAAACTAGAAGACTCGTGCTGAAGCCTCTTAATGTTATTACTAAGACTGTCAAACTCGAAATCGAGTGAGAAAAACTATTTTTTGTTCCTTGTTCTTCTTATTATATTGTTCGTTTACTGGGTGGGAAATGAGTTTGAGCATCGTAGTAGGGCCCAAGCCCGGGGCAGCTTGTGACCGATCGCGCGTGAACTTGCGATGCCGACGGCCGTCGTCCCGGGCAGCCGCATCAACAGTTTTCCGTTATTCGATTTCAATTATTTATTTTAACATTGTTACTACTTACGAGGAACAATAAAAAAAACTCCTATAAGACCAGTGCTGAAGCCGTTGAAAATGGCAAAAAGTGAAATAAAATCATAGTAGGATGAAAATGAAATTATGAAAAAGAATTTTGTATTTGAGTTTTTTGGTTTTTATGATAAATTAGACCATAATAATGATACTTTTTTTTACACCATCAAAAACTAGAGATTTTAACCAACAAAAACCCTAGAGAATTTTAAAAAAAAGGAGATATTTTGACGTGAGATTATTCTATTGAAAATTAGGGTTCTTTTTCGATATTAAGTCAAAATGAAGGTGAAAAAATAAATATCTTTAACCAAAAAAATTACAGTGTGTTTGGGACATAAAAACGTAAGTTGCCATTAAATTTCTTCGAAAAAGAATAATTTTTGTAAGAGATAAAAATAAAAAACCAAAAACTTAGTTATTTGAATTTTTCACATACATTTTGAGGTTATGTGAAAAAAGTGTAAATACAAAAGTTGTAGATCTTTTTATTATCTACAACTTTGCAATTTATCTTTTTTACATAGGACTTGTAGCTTTGTCGGAAACCGAGATAAACTGTTTTTTACCATTAAAAACGCACACCCATCCATTTCCCGACCTCAGATCGCCCGTAATTTATTTTCCTTTCATTTTTGTTATATTATCTTTCTTTTCCAGTAGGTTTCATCCTACTATGATTTTATTTTGTTTCAAAAATTATCGATCCTGGTCTATATGGAGCTTTCGATAAGTCCACTGACTTATGGAAAGCTCCATAGTTTTTTTTTAATCTAACTCCTGCTAGCGGCTTCGCCCGCGTGACAGAAAAATATTATCCCAAGGGAACATACCTACGAGATAAAAAATCGTATTTGCTATTACAGGCCTGACCCATGTACAAAGTTTCATAGGAATGCGTTCTGCCATTTAAGTGTGAAGAAGTAACAAACATACTTAAACACAACCGGTGTTAATGCTCACTACTGATCTGGTTGACTCACTTTCTTGTGGTTAAACTACTAAACCAAGGCTCAACGATGCCATATAAGGAGTTTTAAGACTGATTCAGAGGTAAGGCACAAGGAAGGTGTTACTACCTAATGTTTTATTTAAAACATAAAGCCCCTGAAGACGTCAATCCCGAGGACATTACGTATTCTATTACTCTCAATCCGGACACTATTGGGATATATACGGTTGTAAAGTTTTCATTTAACAATCGCACACGTCGAACAAATAGGTAGTATAAGTCTTCACAACATTGATTTGATATAACATTCTGTAGGTTTGTACACAATCTTCAATTTCCTTCAAGAAATCAAATATTTAAAAATAACGATTGCATTATGACAATCAAATATTGTTTCTATATTTTTTGTTAATAGGAGGTAATCTACACTTAGCAATTTTCGAATTTGCACGTGTATCAAACAATGTTTATCACACAGCACTTACAACTGGTGGGAGATAACGCCTGATACGATAAATGTAATAACGTTGTGGTAGAGCGAGAACGCGCATTTTTCTGCACTATTGTGGCAAACAGTCAATTGCGAGCCAAAAACCGTTGCAATAAGAGCAGGTTTTTGAATAAGTGTATTGAAAAATTCTTATCGTGTATGTAATGAATTGGTCCTATCTGCCGCAGAATCGGTGAAAATTTTTAGCTAGTACAAACACCCTAACAGCATTAGCGATAGCTAAGGCTAGTGAATTCGATAGGTATCGTCGTTGTACTAACAACTTGTTGCAATGTAGACTAAGACCGGCCAAGTTTACATGGGTTGAAGTTTTCGGTTCAGTCCACCACTTGCTCTCCACTTTAGAACAAGTGCAGACGACGCGACGCCTTCACTCCGCAAGAAGTCTTCCAATCTAACTCCAACTTAGGAAACTGATCGATATGTTTTTATAGCAAGCTTTCTACGCCAGAATTCTAAACTCGACGTCTTCGTAAAAAAAAGAAAGCAGCAGCGCTTACAACCAATAGACCAACGAGTGTCGTAAGTGCCTTTTTTTTAGGTGGGGAAATCATCTAATGACATCTCGCGCTCTTGGGCGGAGCGCGAGGGTGTCTTTAGAACTGACTAAAAACCCACTCCTGTTCGATTTTCCTCCTTTAACTTCGTCCCAAGGCCCGGGGGTTTCACTTGCACACTATCTGTGGAGGGACATAAGTGCTTCTGGTGAGCTTGAAGTCTTGAGTCCTATTTTCGAGTTGGAAAGGTGTTATTTAGTGTTTCTACTTAGTATTCCCAATTTTAGCAACCAGTACCCCTAGCCAAGTTGATAATTTGCAATCGTTAACGGCAGTAGATAACTTCAAATGTACGGGAATGCCGTCATCTCAACGCTCAGCCACGTGGTCAGAACCAAAGAGTCGGGGGCGTGGCTAACTCGAGGCGTTCGACACAAGCGAAACGGTTGTAACTTGGCAAGGGTTGCTGGAGTCCAGTAGGTTTTACGAGATTGTGCAAAAAGTTACTGCGGCCCTAGGTGGATTTTAATTTGTAAGATTCTGGCACTTTCTGCTGCTCCATTTACAATGGGCGAAGTTTTGAAGACTTCACACTAAATAAAAAAGGAGTCTAGATTTGCGCCTGATTGATGGCTATTGAGTCACCCTCCTACTTAACAGGGGGCTAGTTCTACACGTACTGCTTAATCTTTTTTGGACTATTTCATAAATAAGAATCGCAACATTTTCTTTTAGCTGGTTTCTGCACAGAACCTTTTAGATTGTTAATGAATAATTTCTGTTTTCGAGCATACGGCACCCAAGGGCTGCAGGCACTGCAGCTGAAAATCAGCGTCAGGTAGTGGCCTTTTGTTACCATTTGTTTATTGTTTATAGGGTTGCGCTTGACCACTACCTCACCTGATGGAAAACGACGACGCGATTATGCTGTGCAGAGACCCTTTTGGCATTACTATTGAGTACTATTTGTTTAATTTTAAGGTGTTTCCGTTTTTGTAATACCAATAAACGCAACTTATTTTCTTTCTTAACCTTACAGGGAATACTTGCGTGATTATGTTAAGAAATAAAGCCATTTCATATACATAGGTGTACAGCATAAAATGGTCACAGTTCACGTGTCAATGCACCCGTGTAAGCCAATTTACAGCGACAACCACAAAATATTGGGTCCAGGGCGATGAAGCTTACTGTCTCGTGAAAGTAAGTCTTGCTGGGATCCTGCAAGAAATTTAATATGTGAAGAAAAATATGGACTGTATAAAGTTGTGTTAGAAAAAGAAAATAAAGGAGATTTTCAACACTGAACTGAGATAAATAAGACTCGTTAAGATTAATAAGATTGGCAGCAGGATTGTTTGAAAGAGTTACCAGCCAGATAAACTCAATCCAAACCAAAAGCAATCTACCTTGATGAGATAGAGAGTAGTTACATGGCTACAAAATTCATTTGCGGATGGCGAGCAACGGGTAGCTCGCTGTCCGACCATCCGTTCTGTAACTGTCCGGACTGAGCCCAAGTCGTCGACAGCGCGCATTGTTCCCGCGTGCCTCAAGCAGCTGTCAGCAGCAGCAGGGACCCAGGGAGCTGAGTTGAAGCCTACTGAGGCCAGGGTTCACACACACCACACCACACACACACACACACACTTCACACACACACACACAAACACACACACACACACACAACACAACACCAACACACACAACAACAACACCAACACTCCAACAACAACACAACACCAACAACACCACCACACACCAACACCACCACCACACCACCACCACACACCCCACACCAACACCACCACCACCAACACTACCACCGGCCCCGGCACCGGTGGCACCGGTTGGTGTCACCAACACTTTTTCTTTCTTTTTTCTTTCTAGGGTTAGTCCGAAAGGCAACGAAGGAACATAAGTGCGTTTTTAGCCAGTAAAGGTCTGACACTATCTCCCGCTCCGCCCAAAAGCGGGGTATGACATTAGATGATTTTCCCACCGCGAAAAAAAAAACTATGAAATTCATCAAATCGAAAAAGACCTCTATGACGAAACAATTTATCAAAGTAAATACCACTTCACGTCTAACAAAAACAAAGGCACAAAGGCAACGTCTTTTTAACAACAAAGGAATAGCGTGGGTAAGTACAAAAGTCTCGAATTGATTGTAGTTGGTACAGTTTTTATAGGATGAGTCACGTCAAAAGTTCGCTCTCACCCACATTTCCCAGTCCACAACTCTATTTGAATAAAGTATGAGCGGCGGACGGCGAAGTTTGCGAAGAAGTCGAACTGAAAAAATGCATTTTTTACCCACTGCGGAACGGAGAAAGTGTGTATAACTAAATACGTTCGGGGTCACAGGGATTTGTTCCTTTTTATCTCTCTTTAATTTGGATTTTATTAACTCTTTGTTCTTTTTGTTTGTTTTAAGCGCAAGCCACACCGCCAGCTTGCGGGCGGGCGAGCTAGACGAGCGAACATCGTTTCACCTCTTTACATACTTCGGTTCATACCGCGAGCTACCGACTAACCTGGCGAGCTAAGCTAACGAAATATCCGACGATTCCAGCGAAGCTACTCGTTCACCTCGTTGGCGCGCCCGGTTCGTTCGCCCGTCCTCCCCGTTTCGAGTAGACTAGTCGACGCTCGTCTTTCGAATAGCAGTGTAGTGTTTAGTTTGTGAACGATAAATATGTCATATATCGACGAAAGTCGCTCGTCTGCCCGTAGTTTTCGGTGTGAACCCCATAGTTTAGCTCGCCAATATTTCGCGTAGTTTGTATAGTTTCCTTCGTTCGCTTCGCCCACCCGCCTAGCCCGCCCGCCCGCTAGCTGGCGGTGTGGCCTGCGCTTTAGGGAGAAGGAATTCTGTTTCATTTACATTGTTTTTAAACTATTCTATGGTTAATTTAAATGTTGATCCGTCTTTATTTGAACAAAGAACACGCAACAATTTGCCATGTTGAGTTTTTAAAACTAGGTACTCTATGGTTTATTTAATTGTTGTATGTGTGATGGAATGCCGTTCATTCCGTTTCATGTCTTTAAACTACTCTCTGATTAATTTAAATATTGATCTGTTTTTATTTCTACAAAGAATAAGCTACATTACGCTCTGTTGACTTTTTAGAAATACTTTCTGGTTTAAAACTTTTTATTTTTAAAACTACTCTATGATTGATTTGATTATTGAACAATCTTTATTTGAATAAATAATTATGTAACAGGACGATTTACAAGACATCGGTTTATAAAAACTTATTATTAAAATAGTTCAAACCTCTAAAACAATATTACTTACCTCCAATTCGGTTGAATAAAAGACGGCATTCTATTAGCAATTCAATTTACCAATCGGGTAATTGAACTAATTAGTTTTATACAGCAATTCAATATTGAAGCTCCAAATTTAGCGTCTATCGTAAGTACCTACAGCTATCTTTCTATAAAACCAATTTCGGTGTAAAATTGAAAGTCTCCAAATGTTTCAATTGACTTTGTAAAAAAACCTAACACCTTTTTTGGGGTAGTCGTGTAATAAAAGCCTATTTATTTCCTTTCATGTTAAACACGCATTAATATTGAGACTATTTTCATTCATATATACCTCAAGTGTATTGAAGAACAATCCCTGCATCATTCTGTGTTTCCTGATAGCTACAATCTAGGACTATTTTTAAGTTAAGAGTAAATAGATTTCGTCTAAGTATGTTCCACTGGCGGCCACATTGTCGCTTACCATTAGGTGAGATTGTAACCAAACACGTACCTACCAATTTTTTTTTTTTGGTAAAAGTCATCAAATAAGTCCTCCCGCTCTGAGTGGAGTGAAAGGGTGTGTCAGACTTTTACTGACTAAAACCTACTTGGCGTTCCAGAGCCACGGTCTCTTCTGACCAATCCGGTAGCAAACATAACATTCTATGCAGATTTCTCTATTAGGAAAAACTTATTAATGCCAAGCTAAAATTCTATTACCGTTTTTACAAACTCTAGAACCTTCCATAAAACGTTTTATAACTTTATTATGGTACCGTTTATTAATAAAAAAAAACGACAGGTAAGATTTATCGAACGATTCCGGATGGCAAGTTTTTATCAATAGAAGGATAAGCCTTCGCCATCGAGTTTTTTCATTTCACTTTAGCGAGTACAAATTCTTTTCTTATTTATACAAGGAAGGTTCTTTGAAAGCTGCCATCAATTGACGATTAAATACACAGAAAATATTAATATTATGTTCGTAAGAGGCTTTGGTGTATACGTGTGTTTTATCTGGGAAACTTTTCGTCGATCGCACTCCCGCTTTTTCTTGCTTTGGTAATTGACAGTTCAGTGACATAAAAGGATAGAAGAATTGAAAAGTGCGATTTGGTGCGACCATAATATGTAGCTCAACTCTTAGGCTTATCCTTGGACGCGTAGCTTCATAGACGCGTATTCGTCATTATACGCTTGGTATACGCCTGTTTGAGTGCCTGTTAGAGTCGCGAGAAGTCGTCGTGGCGAGGCTTATGTCCATCAGTGGACGTCTTTCTGCTAAAATAATGATGATTATGTACGCCTGCTTACATTTTAGATACAAACCTATGAAACTGTCAACAAAGCGCGTCCGTACGGCAAGCCTTACTGATCACGGCTATGTTATTATAAGTTCATAAGTAGTGAAACAACAATCAGTTTCATCCTAGAAAATAATATTTTTCCAATATATTTAAGAAGTACTACGCTAACAGATAAGTACACTCGACGTACAATGAAAACATTCCTCTCGTTGATGACACTCACAAAATATAATCACTCCAGTGTTTCGCCATTATTTTATCATTCTTTTCAAATTTAAGATACACTTTTATAAAGCGATAAGTCCATTTTAATTCCAGTTGAATACTCTTATTAATACTTTCTGAGTAATCTGGCGGGATAACGACGGAGTGCACGACGAGCAGAACCCGTAGCAATTAATTAGCTGGGATCATCTAAATGTCCTTACCGAGATGAACGCCTGATAAATTAACCTATTTAATGTAAGATACTGTCTATAATAAACTTTTATTTTACAAAAACATCCTTTTGATAACCTCTTTTAATTCCAACTGGTATTTAAGGCACTGGCTGCGGCCGAGGCAACTTGGCGACCTTCCCAATGGCTGTAAAAGTGTAAAACAAGTATGTGTTCGCGCCGCTGAGCATTACCATCAACTTATTTCCCCCCACAGTTTGTATTTCAATGCGCCCTCGTGTGAAACTAGAAATAAAATAAAAACCGAGCGTCCGCCGGTGTTACACGTTACTGTAACAGACTTTTGTTGGCGCCCGAGCTATTACAACGAAAAATAAATGAATATGTTGCAGCCATAGAAATATAAAATATCTATGGTCGCGGCATTGACGACGCGCGCTCGACCGACCAACAACGCCAATAAATAACAATCTTTTAGGCGCAGCCGGAGTGTTACCAGCTACAAGTAGGTAATTAGATAACCGAACAAGTCGAAACAAATGGGCCCAGCGCGATGCTCGATTATTTTGTGATTGATCACCTCATAACGAGCATGGGGCTCTAAATTCCTTGCACAATAGGTACGGTAATGCATAGTGCCCAATAGTTATAAAGATATATCTGAGAGAGCACCGTTTGTTTGTACATTTATTTAAACTGGCTAGTTAACCTTTTCTGGGACCGTCAAAATGGCCCGTACTCTAACATAATAGGTAATAGTGGTTGTCAAAAGATATTAGGTAGTGAATTTAAATCTGGGGAATGGACAATCTTCTGCCCTACCTACTCAATTACTGCACACCGCAAGAAAAGAGAAGCCATCATGACAAAGTTTCTACCCGACACGACACTCTAATAACTCAATTTATACTAGGTAATCGGATCAGCAAAAACAGCAGTGACTCATAAAATTTGTTTACCGAAAGCACCCAAACTTGTATCATTATACGGGATTCAGCTGATGTCATGATTAATTTCACGATAGGTAGGTAATCCCAAGTTAAAAAAAATTAAACTCGACGCTCAAAGAAAGATGACGAGCTAATCAAATTTCGCGCAAGTTCGGAAAGTCTCGGCAAGTTCTCAGATTCAATTAGTAGATACGCGGCGGGCTGTTGTCGGCCGCGCCCGGCTGCGCCCGTCCGCGCCCGCCCGCGCCCGAGCTCCTCACCGCCCAGACACACTAGCACGGTGATTTTCATTACCATCCCTATAATACTCACACTAACACTTATGATGTCTGCCCTTTGCACATTAACTTAATCTAGTAATTCTCTGGCACTTCTACTGAGATTTTATTGAATCTAAATACGATGTTGGAAACAAAGCTGACTGGCGTTACGTTTATAAAAATTTGCTACAAAGGCAAAGAATAAACATGATAAATAGAAAACTGCGTCAATGTTCATACCCATCATTAAGGCTGCGCTCACAAAAGAACTACTAAGCGTCCATAATTGGTTATAGAATAGCGCAGCAGATTGCCCGAGCTAATATTATAAAAGGCAATTTTATAATACAACGTGAAGTGAACCGTCAACTACAAAGCCGACTGATAGATTGGCTCAGCGAAACTTACTAATGTACGGCGACGGCGCGAGGTGGGCGAAGCGCAAGTTTGCAAAGTTTTACCTTTGGCAGTGTTAAATGTTCGCAAATTATACGCTCCGTTTGAGAACCTTTAGCAACATAACACTTGACCGGTTAATGTGTTTGCTATTAAGCATATTGTATTTTGTGAAGATAGGGTGATCGTTAATTGGGGGTGGGGCAGTGTGCTCACAACGTTTCAAAGCTGAGCCAGGGCAACAGGATTGTTTGAAAAAGCAACCGCGGCCCTGAAAAGTCTTTGATTTTCAGGGTCGCGGTGTACCGCGGATGAGTTTTAACTCATCCGTACCGATGAGTTTTAGTCAGTAAAAGTCTGACACTCCCTCTCTCACCCCACCCAGAACAAAGAGATTTTTGGTACTTCTTCCCACCTTCCCACCAAAATCTGTTATTAATAGCAATAGGACTATACTGATACCGCATGCCTCGGAAAGCACGTAAAGCCGTTGGTTGTTTTTCGTGGCTCTTTAAAAGTTGTTACAGGTAGTCAGATGCCAGATAGTCTGCCCGTCAGATTACCCAAGGAATATCGTGTTGCTCAGTAACTAAGTTGTGGCGGTCTGACAGCAATTGTTTCATGTACAACACAGGTATTCAGCCGCATCCGTTTAGACTGGATGCCAACGCCAAGCTAATTGCAGAAAGTTTGTTTGAAATATTATAAAGAGGCAAAGTTTGTTTTGTTTTTTTTTTGTCTGCAGGTGGTATTCTCTGAAAGCACTAGTCTAACAGCGAAAATTTTTTTACTTATAGAATTAAACTGCTTTATTTCCGAATGATATAGGCTATATTTTATTTACGCGAGCGAAGCCACAGGCAAAAGCTAGTCAAACACAATTCAACTAAAAACACCTACATCACTTAAAATGCACTACAGCACCTAAAGTAGAATGTGTCTACAGACAAAATATATTTCCACTTCATCATCATCTTCCTGCCCTTGTCCCGTTTTATTTAGGGTCGGCGCAAAACGTTTTTTTCTTTCATTCTGTCCTGTCACTCGTCACGCTATCACCGACTCCCTTTTCTTTCATATCACTTCTCACACAATCCATCCATCTTTTCTTTGGCCTCCCTCTCCCCCTCCATCCATCCACATGTAAATTCATAACTTTTTTAGCAACATGCGTTTCGTTCCTCCTTTTCACATGACCACACCAAGACAAACGATTACCTTTCAAATTTTCAGTCACTGGCGCCACTTTCCAACTTTCGCTAATATACTCATTTCTCACTTTATCCATTCTCGTCACACCACACATCCAAATAAATCAATAATATTTCCACTTCAAATAATATAAAACAATTTATGACGTACAAAATACACTGTGACTACTGTTTAAAATATTAAGGCATGACTACACTTTACCGCAGAGAAATATGGCTTTGTCATCCGCCAAATGTCAACAATGATCATTAACGGGAGAGGTCAAGACAAATCACCTGAGGGGGGGGGGGGACTGTGTGAGTTGAACGACACGTCACTGAAGGACACAAGTAACAATATGGCTGAATTGAAACACTTTCATTATTACTTAGAGGTAGAGTTTAAGCGAGTCCCTAATATTTCTAAATGTACGGTTGGTTACGGTGTAATGTAATATTTCTAAAATACCATATTTTGACGAGGTGGACCGATGACCTGGTCAGGGTCGCGGGAATCCGATGGATGCGTGACGCACAGGACCGGTCGTTGTGGCGACGCTTGGGGGAGGACTATGTCCAACAGTGGATGTCTTTCGGCTGATATGATGATGATGATGGTATTTTAGTCAATTGAACAACACAGCGTTGTTATATTATTTTATTGGCATTTGCCCGCGGCTTAGCCCACGTACGTAAAAAAATTTTAGCATTCGGACCAGCACTTCCAGAGATTACCTCATACAAACAAAAATCATAAAAACCAACTTTACCTCTTTATAATATTAGTGTAGACAATTACAAAAACGACTGTCCTATAGAAATGCACTTTTCGCCTTACGACATTGCTTTTAGCAGGCAGCAATTTATCTATTCTTCTATACTAATGTTATAAACTTAAAGACTACTGGACCGATTTAAAAAAATCTTTCACCACCAGACAGCTGGTTTGTAGCTAAGTGATAATAATATTCCACAACTATCACACAACGCTGTCTAATCCCAAGCTAAGCAGAGCTTGTGTTATGGGTACTAGACAACTGATAAACATACTTATATATTTTTAAATACATACATAATATAGATAAATTACACCCAGACACAGAACAAATGATCATGCTCATCACATAAACATTTGTCCTGGTTGGGAATCGAACTCACGACCTTCGGCATAGCAGTCAAGGCCACTAACCACTAGACCAACAAGTCAGTCAAGTGACGTAGGCATTTATTATCTCCTTCCGCGCGGAAGAATCCGATGGCAGAAGCCTGCTAATGTCCTCTAATTTTCTTCAGCTTAAAGTAAAGCGTGAAGTCATTCCTAAAAACCACCTTTTAAGTATTCCTTAGTGGGCCAGGGCATCTGATTCAGTCACGATGTGTATTAGCGTCGAGCGACACATTACCCAGCCACACACGTAATAAAATGTCAGAATTCAGTTGTACACTGTTTATTGTACCTCTGGGGCGGCGTTTTAGAGAGCCAATATATTTTACGAAGGTATACGTTCAACTTTATAGTGTAGGTTTTGGTTATGTGGGCTGAGAGATAGTTTGTAAGAGTAACCGTGACCTTGGAATTTAAAATGCAACTGAAAGAACACAGGTGGGTTTTAGTCAGTAAAAGTCTGTCACGCGTTTTTGCTCCGGCCATAGTGGTAAATTTAAATAGTGTGGTGAGTTTAAGTGGTGGTTTTTTTTAATTTACTCCTCTCTAAGTAGTCCTGTGACCTGAATGCTTTCACAAACATAAACTTACGCGCACAAAATGGTTTTTCCCACGTATTTAATTACTAATACGCTTATATTGTCCATAGCATGATTTTATATAGCAAAACTTGCTAGTAGCTAACAAGCTTGGCTATGTAACATCATGCTATGGCGAGTATAACCAACACAAAAAGAAATGGGAATAAAGCGTACAAACAAACTTTTCAGATTTGTAATATTAAGACGTAGGCAACATAGCATTTATTGCAGAAAACATGAAGTTACGTTCAGTCTTTCTTCAGACGACAACAATCAACCTTAAGACACGGGGTCAAGTAGTGTCACCTTAGGGAGTTGCGTCGACCCTACCTATAGGGCGTCGCACGACAGTTACTACGCCGTTTGAGGCTACACACAATAACAGAGATAAATACACAACAATATTATTCCTATGAGAACTGATTTCTGGAAGCTTTTAGAAGGATGTCCTGATATTGAACTGTGAAGATATTGAACTGGGAAGATAAATATATGGAAACTGTAGAAGTAATGCAAGACTCACAACTTTTTCAATGGGAAGCAAAATGAATATAAGTATTACAATATACAAATATTGCAATGGAAAGCGCTAGTTTCCTTGCGTGATCGATTCAGCAATAAAGATATCCGCAGGAAAATCAAGGTTACCGATATAGCCTGAAGAATCGCCAAACTTAAGTGGCAGTGGGAACAGTCTTCGCAAAACCAATTGTTGTTGGGCCCGAAAGGTTCTGGAATGGCGGCCGCATACTAGAAGGAGTGGCGTTGATAGGCCTCCGATAAGGTGGACTGTTGAACTGATGAGGGTCACAGGGATCCGAAACTTGCGAGAGGCACAGGACCGACCGTTGTGAAGACACTAGGAGGACGCCAGTCGCCCATGTCCAATAGTGGACGTGTTTCGTCTGAAATGACAAATATTTGTCGTCATATCAAATTACTCAAATGTCAATGGATCCAGCCTCTATCCATCGACTACACCTTAGCTTTTTATGAAGTACTAAAACGTTTAACGGGAGCGCGGGCGTAGATTATCTTCCGTAGTCGAGTGCTTTGCCGGCGGGTATCGCATCTCTTAACTACCTATGCACTCCTGGTACTATTTACAATTATATACTACGGCAGAGCTTTCTTTCTTATGTATAATAAATCTGTAGAAGTTTTTAGTTGTGTAAAAAATGTACAAAATCGATGTAGATAGCTTTAATACATTGAAATTGTGTGTAACTTGATATATTACTTAGGCTTTGTTTGTTGACTAAGTACATCGAAAGATTCAATCATTGACTGTTAGGCGGTATGAAGTTTGCCGAGTCATCTAGTTTCTACAATAAATCTGTGAACCGACTTCTAGAAAGTTAACGTTTTATCATTCTTGTTAGAAAGCTCTGTAATGATGGCGACACTGTTTTAGCCCGCAAGCTTTCGAACAATAGTGCCAACCTTGAGGCACAAAGTCCTTTGTGGCAACTCCCGCCTTGTCCAAAGCATATTCTCGCCCTAATAAAACTTTATGGGCGTTTCTACATCAAAATATTCTCTGAAGCATTTAGGAAAACTCTTTACGAGAAATGATTGTCTCATTTCACGATGACTGCTTCAAATAAATATTAACGACTGAACATTGAGATATAAAATGGACGACTTCACTGGTTGAATGAAATTTTATAGACTAGCCGGTGGAAGATTGCTTTATTCAATCTCTTGAGTTTTACTTCTCACTTACCTAAGTTAGATAATCCTCTCTCTCTCTCTCTAGCATGGTTACAGAAATAGAATCCTAGAAGGGAAAAAATATTTCCAAGCATTTTATTTAAAACTAGCTGACCCGGCGAATTTAGTATTGCCTGTTACTGACTGTTATCAATGAATGTAGTATATCTTTTAATATAGTCAACCGATTACGATAAAACAAAGCCTAAGTAATACCAAGTTACACACAATTTTTATATTCTAAATAAAGAATAAAAGTTATCCACATCGATTTCGTACATTTTACGTGATGCGCGCACAATTAAAAACTTCTACAAGCTACTTGCTTCAAGAGGAACCTATTCCCAGGATAAAAAGTATCCTATGTGTATTCCAAAACATAATCTAACTCTGCATCAATTTTCATCGAAATCCATTTCGTAGTTCTTGCGTGAAAAAGTAACAAACATCCACATATCATTACATACAAACTTTCGCGTTTATAATACTAGGAGGATCCTTTTGCTCACGGTTGATCGTAAACTACAAAATCAAAAATCATCATCAAAATAGTGGCAAACAATTTGCGTTCCTAATGTCTAACTAAATAGTCTTTACCAAAAAATCATAAGCTCTCAACAATCGTCTCATTGTTGAGTCAAAATGAAAATGTTAATTCCCCACGTCCTCCGCGGGATATAAAGAGCATTTTTGTGTTCATAAGCAATCGACTAACGGCTTATCACGTAAATACCTAACGACTATAATACAGCCTTCTTACCAAGCTTAATAATAGGTACAAGAAAAAGCCATTCTAAATATTAAGCCCAGTTGAGTTTTGCCTTTTATTTGCCAAGTACCTAGGTAAAATATAATAGAGAACGTGAACTTCTACATAATTAAGCAAGCTAACAATATTAAAAAGAGACTCATATTTATAATAGCTCTTAAATTAACTCTGTGTGTGCATAAATCTTTCTTTAATTTATTTTTTATCTTAAACGTTCAAACTAACATTAACTCTAAGAATAGGATTAAGTACTTTGTATTGAGAATGCTTTCGCAAACAGGGCCCACGTGGACCGATATGGGCGCTTCGGTCTCCATACATTTTACAAGGCAACTAGACTCTAAGGGTGCAAACATAAAGATACAGTTTTTTCGGTCTCGATATATCGGTACGGTTCGGTTCAGATAGGTACCGGTAAAACCACGTAAAGAAACAGGTAAATCTGTATGTGTAAAACACTACACTGGCCAATCTAATGCCATATGACTCAGTCTAGGCAGTCGGTACTGACAAATATAAACCTGTTTCTTTAGGTATAGGTTACTTCAAGGCAAGCGTGCTCCATCGTCGACCACATCATCACTTACTATCAGGTGAGATGGTGGCCAAACGCTAGCCTATTAATCATAATAAAAAAAGAGCGCCTAAGAACACACGGGAGAATCATACCTGCACTGATCGGTACCGACCGGTACAGACTTGCCTGCACCGGTAACCTGTTTCTTTATGTTTGCACCCTAACACGCGAGACATATTCAAGAAATGTTGTGAGCCAGTTTCCGATTTAAATAAAAATATAATGCTATAGATACTTTAAATTTACCTTTAAATACCGCTGTAGGTTTAAGACTGGATAGATGGTTAATTAATAGAAATGATCTTAAAATAAAATCGGGACTTCTTTCCTCGTAAAAGTATGGATATAAAAAAGTTTCATAGCTTAAAGGAAAATGTTTAGTTTAGTTAAACGTTACATCTTTATTTATAAATGCCTGAATCTATTTCTATCGTTATTTTGGCCTAAATAAAACCTTTGCTTTATTTGCGTTTTTATTTTAATAACTTGTACGATACTTATAACAGACAAACTTTTAGTTCTATTAAACACATTTTTAATATTCAGTTCTTCGTATTTCGTTTTTGATACGGAAAATCGACAAATTTTCCCGCTAAGGGACTCCCGCTCTGGGTTCAGCGAGAGGGAGTGTCAAACTTTTACTGACTAAAACCCACTTGTGTTCTTTGAACTTTGTGTTAAAGAAACGCTTTACTAACTACTCTTTTTTTTACTGTTTAGGTATAGGGTCGCGCTTGACCTCTATCACAACTGGAAAGCTACAATGTGGTGGACAATAGAGCACGCTTGCCTAAATGTAACCAATTCATTCTTGATTTAAAGATCTCCAGGTTGTAGTTATCAGGACACAGAGTGAGATTCCTTCCCACTCCATAGCTGTACGTATGATGAATGTGAAGGTACCCAAAACATTTGTTTGTGTCGAATCTTTCGAACAAGCCGGCTGTCTTACGTATACGTGTAATGCTATTATTTCGGATTAGAAAATGATCTATAAAGCACGATATGCATAAAGATCACGACAATATCCTTAAGGTGATTTTCCTCAAAGTTATTGTTTCATGTCTTAGGGGTGAACCTCGAACCTGACACAAATATCCATATTTTCTGAGCAGCTTCTGATAAACTATGGGAAAACATATGAAAATGAAACTCGTGAACCTAGAATTAACAGGCAACTGAAGTAACATAAGTGTACTTTTAGTCATTAAAAATCAGACGCCGCTTCTCCCTAGAAAGGGAGAAGTCATCTAATAATTTCCCACCTCAAGAAAAAGGGATGAAACACGAATCTAACACAAATATCTTTATGTCCTCCGCTTCTGAGAAATAGTAGATTAAAAATGCAAGAACCCTTTTCATTATCCAAGAATCAAACCTACACAAAACCAAAACCTCATGCTTAGCAAAAAATTTAAGGAAACTTCTTCTTCCTGCCCTTGTCCCATCTTATTTAGGGTCGGCACAACACGTTTTTTTCTTCCATTCTACCCTGTTACTCGTCATGCTATCACTAACTCCCTTTTCTTTCATATCGCTCTTAATCAATCCATCCATCTTTTCTTTGGCCTCCCTATCCCTTTCCACTTATCCCACAAAAAATATAAAGAAACGAATTGTAAATATTGGAACTGTTTAATCTTTTGACGACCCCTAAAAGTAGAATTGGGTTAAGCTATTGTTAGCTGAGGGACACACCTGTATCGATATTCATCGCTATTTTTAGTCTTGAGTGATGCCAACCTAACCTACAACAACGGCTCCACGAGATCATGTCACACCTTTTTCGTAAAACCTCTATAAATCGACCACAGGGGTTTTAAGTATCCGAAGGTCGAAGGTCTTTGGAATCACTTACAACCCTTTATTTGGCATGTTAATAAGTATGGACATATAAATGAGGACACAGTTTGTCGATCAGTTGTATTTTTCATTGCTAATACGTCTTTGAAAAGTACTATATCCTCATCCTTACATATTACTACCTGAACCAGCAAATGTTGTTCTACCATATTAATTAAAATGTCAAAGAAAAAATTGGAGGCTAGTGGTAGGAGGATAAGAAATAACTTATGACCTATTCTCAGACCTACTAAATATCCACAATAAATCTCATAAAAATCGATCAAGCCATTTCAGAGGAATTCTAAAACAAACAACGTGATATAAGATTTTTATATATTGGATAAAAATAATGTTTATCCTACATATTTGTTTATGTGGTGTACAATAAAGAATATAATACACAGTCCCCCCATACGCTTCTGTTTCTTTGTTTACAATTAACTCAAAAACAAACCAAAGTACAGTGTTCTCTTTTTAACCCAAAGGTTGACTGGTAGAGAATGCCTTGTTGTATTAAGTCCGCCTATGTACCACTACTGTACATGAAGCTTAAATAAATAAATAATAACTACGAAACTAATTTTAATATATTTTTTATCAACAGACAAACTGATTCATAAGGAAAATTAAGTATATAATTCATGTATGTTATATCAGAGAAACGCCGATAATTTCATTGATCTCTAACATTCGTGTGAAGCTAGAGTGGTTCGCTATATTGTAATAATTACATCATTAACTATAATGCAGTACACACCCCAATAAACTACATCAATGGTCCATTCAGTTACCACCAGTTACAATGGTCCACCAGCTAAATACCATCTATCCAATCCTACACATATAGCACTAAAACCAGTATCATAAAGCGCCGATCGTATTATGTGTCGTACGTCGACTTTGTTGTGCCCGCCGCACACCGCCCAATCTCACTGTGACCGCCGATCTAGAATAATTATCCCCTGAACACTGGCCAGTACCGAGAATCGTGTTAAGGCGTGTAGTCCCTTGAACACTTGGACGGAAAGAAGTGCACACATACTTGCACATGCCTCCCCCCGCGCCCCCCCTGCTGCCACTTAAAACCATTTGCTGCTATATGCTATGTATGTAGAGATTTTTTTGTGTAAACGAATTTCTAAAGATCAAAGTCGTTTGAAAGGAATAGGGAAAGCCAGCGAAAAAAAGTAATGTTAAAAATTGTTTTTGTCAAAAACATTAGTCATACGAAAGAATCATAAGTTTACCTATAATGTTATATGAAACTATCTATAAGAACTTTTTTTTTTCATATCTATTAACACAGCCATTACCGAGGAGTAGGCTTCAGAAAGTCACTATTTTATGGCACTAACGGTCCCTGCACGATCCTGCCGCTGTGAGCGGTAGCTAAGCGCGAGGTAGCGAGCGGTAAGATCAAAAGTATGAAAATGTTTGAAGCATGCCACGGCCCACGGGATACCGCTCATAGTGAAAACGCGCGCGCTTTCTGATACTCGCCCCGCCTGTCGCAGATTGACGATCGATGGCGTGACCAATCTGTAACTGAGAGCAAGGGCCTTAAGTGCACGTATAGTCTGCTAATATAATATCATGTTCGGTGTTCCTTTGATTGAAGAGGATAATTATCTTCATGTGATGTACGTAATTAACTAAGTGGTCAAGTGGCTGGATCTGGGACAAATTGATTATGTTTTGGGATAACTAATGCTACCTACCTCTTAATTGATAACCCTCATAGTTAAAGCAGTTGTACCAATTTTTTACGTGTCATAATAGTTATCTTGGTAACCAGTCCACTTTAAGCTTCCCAAAACCATTACCCCTATAACTTTGCTTCTCATATATCGCAATAGTTTCCCAACAGGGGATTGTCCTTGTTGGATGCATTTGTATAGCGCGTACAGATTTTATTGTCGGTTGGTACTACGATTCATAAAAAGGGTCTAAGGGGCTTCTGCGAGCTAGCTTCGGCTCCTTCGTACGCCTTCAAAAAGTCTCAGCAGGACCCCAGGATCCGGAGATATTATACAGTCAAAATATGATAAGATGGCTAAGAAACTTAGTCGAACAAATGGTTCATCATTTTCATCATCAGCCAATATTCCCACTGCTGGGACTCTGGCCTCCTCTCTTAGAGAGGGAATGGGCCGTAATTCACCACGCGGGCCCAGTGCGGGTTGGTGAATGTCACATGTCTTCGATTTTTTGGTTCTAAGACAAACCGGTTTCTTCATGATGTTTTCCTTCACCGTTTTGAGAGCAGTGGTAATGAAATAAATTACACAAAGTAATGCGCCTGGCAGGGTTTGAGCCCGCGACCAATTGCGACAACTCGTAAGTCGGAGCCATTACCACTCGGCCACCACTGTTCTCAAACAAATGGTTGGCACGCCATAATTGCGATTTGCGATTTCTTTGAGGAGTGATTGAAGAAGCACCATGAAGTCCTCAACTTTTACATGACACAGGTCCTCTCCGGGCATGATAAGTCCGAGTGGGTCCTATTTCGGATTCAAGCAGAAGAAACACGGTGTCACCATTTCACGGACTGCTCGGAGGACACAATGGCGCATACAGTGGCTGTGTGCCCCGCCTGGGTGGAGCATCGCCGTGTCCTCGTGGAGGTGGTCAGAGATCACCTTTAAAGTCGTTATATGATTATCCAATTGATCATCATCATTTTAGCCGAAGGACGTCCACTTGACCTCCTTCAAGTGCCGCCACAACGAACTAACTTGTGCATCTCGCATTCCCGTGACTCTCATTAGGTCATCTGTCCACCTTGTGGGAGGCTTTCCAAACGCTGCGTCTTTCAGTGCGCGATCGCCACTCTGGAACCTTTTGGACGCACCGACATCTGTTCTACGAAGCAATGTGCCCTGCCCGCTGCCACTTAAGTTTGGCGATTCTTCGAGCTGTCGGTGACCTTGATTCTCCTGTGAAAATCTTCATTCCTGATGCGATTACGCAAGGAAACACTACTACTATTATCCTACTCACAAAAAAAAGAAAAAAAATAGTGTAATGGATTCATCGATTTAAAAGCCTTGACAAAATTCAGTCTCGAAAAATATCACCGTGCCAGTCTAAAAATAGACCGTTCTCATAACTGACGCGCCGTCCAAATTCACGACATTACCCGGGCGAGCTGGTAATAGGTCAAATTCTTGTCGCTGTGCCAGGAGTGATCCTTTTTCCTGAACAATAAATTGAATAGGACATTCCGCTACTAACTAAATTTATGTTGATATACAAAATTATTTTTATGCGAAACCTGAATATAGTTTGATTAGAATCAGTAACTGAGTGGTCCGACCGCCGATGATGAACGAGAAACGAGTTGATCTAGAAACTATAAACGAGTTGGCGATCAGCGGGAAGCGAGTTTGTAGTTTCGATAGTTTTGTCGCCGGGCTATAAGCGAGTGTGCCAGTGCGACGAGCGATTACTCGCGCCTCTCGCCCGCGGTCGCTCAGTCTTGTGCAAATTTGCGCTAAATAAAAAATAAAAACAAAACCGTAAAATACACATCATCGTCGTCGTCTGAGCTAGGCAACAATGAGAGAAGCAATGATTTGTTGGTATCCATACATCTACTTTCAATGCCGCACTATAAAGAAATTATCAAGCGAACGAGCATTGCTGAACGAGTAGCGATGAGCTGTCAAAAATAAACTCGCTCAGCGACAAAACCAGTAAAACGAGTCGTCGCCGGCGGTATGAACAGTCAGAGAGCAACATTAATACATGCATCTCTTTCGTTTACACGGAATGTACATTTTTGTGCATTTCTCGAGAGAGAAAATCGCCTATAGTTAGTCGTATTTTCGCCAGGCAGCGGTCGGACCACTGCCTTAATTCAATAACTTTTACACCATGTTATATTTTTTCCCAAAAATATTTAAAAAACGTCACAAGTTAGACACCACCGACACTAAGTACAAAACAGGTCAACACAGCAGATCATAGCGGGCATTAGGCGCCAGCGCACAGCTGGTTGGTGAAAACAACCCCTCATTTATGTCGCCAGCCAGGTACCATAACTGGCTTATAACTTTGTGATTTTTCATAACACAGTTTTAAAATTTTGTACATAGATTATTTACATAAAAATACTAGACAGGTGTTTCAGGTTTCGCATACACTAAAAATAAGGTTATATAACAGCTACATGTTACTGACAATAACGATCACTCCTCACACAGCAAAATTTGTCGTTCAAAACGGACCAAAATTGGTTATCCCCCTATTGAAAACATAACCAGAATGCGCCATCAAAGGCTGTGCGACATCGAGCCAATTAATTGTGTTGTAATAAACTGTCGTTTGCCCGCGACTTCGTTCACTTTTTCCAATATTTCCTGGCTTTCTTCTCTTGTTAAAATGAAGCTTTGTTTAAAAATGATATAAATTTCCTAGAAGGTAAGTAGACGTTGTCTGTGATGTTCTTTTTAGTTTTGTTTTGTTTTGTTTTTTTTACGAAGCTCCAGTGTTCATTTTTAATCACGACATATTAAAAATTCTTATCCATCCGGCTATTGTGCTGCTCTCATTACACAAATATGTGAGGTAACTTTATATAATCCTAAGGTACATATAGGTATTATATACACATTACAAAATAAATTCCACAGCGTGTTTGTTTGTATATTCCCGAAGTACTCAAAAATACCGAACCCCAATTAGACAAAGTGATTCATGAAGCAGGTATAAGTGTAATCAGGTGTTGTAATAAAATAACCGGAGAATTTCAAATATTTTTGACATTCAACTGGCCTGTTCGTCTATTGGTTAGGATTCGAGCCCAGGGTGTCTACTCGCTTTCTCCGAAAAACGAAGTTTCAATTGAAATTTCGCGTGTTTCCTACCACGGTTCCTTTTGTTCCCGAAATTTCACGCATAAGAAAATTGTTTGACGTACCGAATCTCTAAACCTACTCGAATTAGTTATGTTTCGAAAAAAATATATAATTATGACAGAGAATTTTTTGCAATTTCAACGTCAAATGAATATCGTTCGTTTACGAAAGTTTCGTTTCGGAGAAAGCGAGTAGACCCCCAGACTGCTATACTGAAGTTCGTGGGTTCGATTTTCACCCAAGACAAATGTTTGAGTGATGACTGATCATTTGTTCTGTGGGTAGGTGTACTCACAGTACAAACTCTGCTTAGTTGACTAGATGGCGTTGTGTTTGTGGAATTTTATTATTATTATTATCCGTCAGAACCTGGGGCGGATCGTTAGTTTATGGTCTAATATATGTGGGATGAACAACAACCGTTGCCAAAACATGATGTAGGTATCAGTATTGACGGATTAAGGTATTGGGCGGCCTTTCAACAAACATTAGCTCATCGCTCATCGCATATTGAGATTGATGAAGCGTCATAGTACTGGCATGTAACCTCACAGCTACTTACACTGTATATAACCTAACACAAAGGTATATTTGTGAAAGGAGGTTATACCCGTACAATGAAAACTAACAAGTATACATGTTGTAATGGAAATGGGTGGTTATATTTTAAATACGTCTTCAGCTCATGGAAATGAACCTTTTTCTTCAAGGAAGACATAGTCAATTTCCAAAAAATATTATACCATCTGCACCAAAGTTCAATCAGTTATTATATATATTTTTCTGATTTTATAAACTTTTCTTGAAGAAAGTTGTTCATTATTATAGGGTGAAGCAGTATTTAAAATATGACCACCTACTTGTGTTATACTCTGTATAAGTAGTTAGAAACAAAAATCACCTTCCGTTTATTTATCTGGTAACTGCCACAAAGCTACGTTGCTACGACGTAGACATCGCTACGGCGTAGCAACTTGCTACACGGCCACGACACACCGCAATTTAACACGTAACTCGATTTATTAATCCAATAAAATACTGTCTGGTCGAGTAATTCTTAGTTTAGTAAAAAATATAAAGTACAATTTTATAAAAAGAACCTCACGGCTAGCTAATGTGACCTGGGCAATATATAATCACCTTTTTTCTACTTCACTTCAGCCCCTCTGCCGCCCGTGTCGTGCTAAATGAAGCTTATATAACGTAGAACTTGCACCATTTACCTTCGTATTTATATTGTACCCTCTACCTAAGCTGGAAACATTGTACTGTGTATTTGAAAAGCTAGATTTTCCGTTGCGTATATTACCGACAAGCAATTAATGTCCTATTAAGGTAGTCGATACTCGATATTCGATACATTTGGGAATTGGCAATTCACGTAATTAGGCGAAGCTGTGCAATCGAATATAGATTATGTTGTGAACATGTGTCGTCTGCCATTGCTCCCCGCAGACTGCCGCAGGAGAGAGCCTGACTGACGGCTTAGTACCAGTTGCTAAGACCTGAATAATAGTTGCCTGACGCCAAAGCGCTGGCTGTTCCGTGCCAATTTACCTACCAGACACAAACGAGATGAATGAAGTGTACACATACTATTTGCGAGCTAACCGATGCAATTAGAGTAGGTACCTAAAATGTAGGTGATATTTTAATGAAAAAACCGGTCAGGTGCGAGTCGTATTTGCGCACAGCCGAAGCTTGCCTATGTAAATTTCAAAATTTGAAAGATTTTTCCTTATCACAAAAAAGTATTTTTTTTCTGTGACGTAATTAAATTTACTGTTTCCAGATATTTTTCTTCAGTTGTGCGAAGAGATCTTAATTTTTTACCAAATTTCAAGATTCTACGTTAACGAGTAGGTTTTGATTTCTTTGCGAACGACAACATATTGTTTTGACTAAAAACTTTTAAGCTATTGCATAGCTTCTATCGCGGGTCTTGAGCGTGGAGACCGAATCCAGAAATTCCGTAACGAAAAAAACCTAACACCCCCCACTAAATGGTTGTCATGGCAACTTGTCAACTTCAATCACAATTGCATCTATCTATATATATAAAAATGACCCCCGTTTTCCGTTGTCACGACTTGGCATGAAAACGGCTTGACCGATTTGGCTGATTTTTTTTTGTTGTGATTTGTTTTGAGGAGAAGGTTCTTATGGAATAAAAAATTAGGGTAGTGTAGGGTAGAGTAGGGTAGAGTAGGGTAGAGTAGGGTAGAGTAGGGTAGAGTAGGGTAGTGTAGGGTAGAGTAGGGTAGAGTAGGGTAGAGTAGGGTAGAGTAGGGTAGAGTAGGGTAGAGTAGGGTAGAGTTGGGTAGAGTAGGGTAGAGTAGGGTAGAGTAGGGTAGAGTAAGGTAGAGTAGGGTAGAGTAGGGTAGAGTAGGGTAGAGTTGGGTGCGGCGGCGTGCGCTCTGGCCGGCACCCCTCCTTGGGAGTTGGAGGCGTGGGTGCTCGCCAGAGTGTACGAATGGACGGCGCGGCGCAAAGCGCTTGGTGAGCGCCCCGTCGACCA
Organism: Mythimna lalbum; assembly: GCA_949319445.1. NCBI lineage: Eukaryota > Metazoa > Arthropoda > Insecta > Lepidoptera > Noctuidae > Mythimna > Mythimna lalbum. The sequence goes on along the minus strand of OX439346.1, from coordinate 11,853,743 downwards.
AGAGCGGGAGGCCGTGCGGCAGGAGGCGAGGGACGCGATAGTCCACCACTGGACGGAAGACCTCGCCTCCGCCGCCTTTGGCCGGCGGACCTTGGACGCGCTCGGCCCAGTCTTGAGAGACTGGCTCGAGCGGTCGCACGGTTTCCTCTCGTTCCGTCTGGTGCAGGTATTGTCCGGACATGGCTGTTTCGGAACGCACCTGCACCGGATCGGGCGGGAGGAGACCGCGGCGTGCCATGACTGCGGCGCTGCGGAGGACACGGCCCAACACACCCTCGAGGCGTGCCCGGCCTGGGGTGAGCAGCGCCGCAGTCTTATTGCGGTTATTGGGCAGGACCTCTCGCTCCCCAGCGTGGTCGAATGTATGCTGGGGAGCGAGGAGGCCTGGACCGCGGTCGCCTCCTTTTGCGAGGATGTTATGTCGCAAAAGGAGGCGGCGGAGCGTGAGCGGGAGGACGACCCTCTCGCCGCACCGCTCCGCAGACGAAGAAGGGGAAGGAGAAGGCGAATTTTCGATCGCCTTCTCCCACCCCCAGGTGGTGATTAGCGGGCGACAGGCGCGGGGGCGCCTTCGCCCGCATTGCACTGATCACCACCACCGTCGGGCGGGAATGGCCGAGCGCTCGCGGCATTCCCGGGCCCCTCCTTGCTGAGAGGGGCGTGTAGGGCCCGCCATCAAGGCGGGCGATCGTCGGCGAAGGACTGGACGTAAAGGCTCTGCCAGCTGCCCAGTCCTCCGCCACTCACAGACGATGCGGGAGCGCCGCTGGGTCGTTTAGTGGGTATACCGGCTCCGACCGGGGAGTCCCACATACCCCTCCCTCCCCCGAGGGAGGGTATGCGTAACGCATTTTTCCCAGCGTAAAAAAAAAAAAAAAAAAAAAAAAAAAAAAAGGGTAGAGTTGGGTAGAGTAGGGTAGAGTAGGGTAGAGTAGGGTAGAGTAGGGTAGAGTAAGGTAGAGTAGGGTAGAGTAGGGTAGAGTAGGGTAGAGTTGGGTATAGTAGGGTGGAGTAGGGAAGAGTGGGAGCGAAGCCGCGCGGGCAAAGCTAGTAAGTTGATAAAAAATGCTATGCAATAGCTTTACCGCGGCAGTCTCCGAGTGCCACACGTCTTTTTTTTTCACTGTTTTAAGGTGTAGCAGTCTAAGTATTTGATATTAATTTTAACTTTATACCTCCACGTGTGCTTGAAAAAATGAGTTTTGAAAGACGGACAAACGGATAACAAAGTGATCCTATTAGGGCTCCCTTTCTACTGACTGAGTGACGGAACCCTGTAAACTGACTAAAAATAATAGCATTAACTCTCACTATTTGAGCTGAAAAATGGCCGACCGTCCGGCCGTTGACCGGCGCTATAAAACAAAATGGGGCCAAAAATGTCACATGTGACATCTTTAATCAGGCGTGCTATGACAAAGGTAGGCTCACAAAAAGCAGGTAGGTCGGCTCTCGGTCCACGGCACTTACACCTGTTACTCCCGTCATATTTCAGAAGAGCGCCCGTCGCAAATGTGCCATACGAATATCACATAAAAAGTTTTCACTTCCCGCTCAATTTTTATCGAGATATTATGTCATTATTTTCCACTATCTTTTGAAATATCTTCAGAATAGGTGGCGGGGTAGCTTCAGGTGACAGTGATGTAGGACTTTGGAAAATTTCATTATCTTTTTTGTACATAGAGAAGTAGACTTAAGAAGTTGGGTCATAGTGAATTTATGAGTTGTTTTACAAAGCATGGTGATCTTTGAGGAAATGGAAATACCGTGAGAATAAAGCCTCAATTAAGCCTTTGACCGCCCAAAACAAAGCATGCTTTTGTTTTTGCTGCTTTTATCCTTACCGCTTCGTACTAGTGCGGAAAATTAAGTAAGTAAGTAAAGTAGTAAGTGTAGATTGTGGTGGGGACGAGCTCGCCCCCACCACAATCTACACTTAATATAATGAAGAGGTAAAGTTTGTTTTTTTTGTCTGTAGGAGGTACGTACTTATCTCTGAAAGTACTGGATCGATTTCTAAACTTTTTTCACCAGTAGAAAGCTGCTTTATTTCTAAGTGACATAGCTTATATTTTATGTACGTGGGCGAAGCCACTGGCATGAACTAGTTTATTATATTTATCGTTCGGCACTAAGTGAACTCCAAAAGTCATGCGTCAACCCCCGTTTATTTATGTCTTCGTGTATCAATCGACGTTTTTCTACACATTTATTGAAAAACGTTGTTTGATACAAGTAAAAATTGGCCACTGCAGAGCACTCGGCTCCAACATCCTCGGCTATGGCTCAGACGAATGCCGCCTTGGTAGCAATGACCAACATTCTCCACTAGTATTCTCCCCTTGCTGACTGGCCTTGTGGTTAGTGGCCCTGACTGCTATGTCGGAGGTCGTGGGTTCGATTCCCACCCAGGACAAATGTTTATGCATGATCATTTGTTCTGTGTCTGGGTGTAATTTATCTATATCATGTAGGTATTTGGAAACTTATAAGTATTTTTATCAGTTGTCTAGTACCCATAACACAAGCTCTGCTTAGCTTGGGACTAAACGGCGTTGTGAGATAGTTGTAGAATATTATTATTATTATTGTATCAAAATGTACTATTTCATCATACTTCAAGACCTATCCACAAGCTTGCATAAAAGCATATTTATAAATAGCTGTTCCACATAAACCCTGGTGTACATGTGAGTCGATATCCTTCGCCATGAACAGTACTTAATCGCATGTCAACCACGCGGCGCGCTTGACATGCGGCGTACTGTGTTCTCACAAGACATGACACCTATCGCCGCTCGCAGAGCATTACACACGTCAGGGTTTTATTATACACGAGGGGCTGTTTTACTATTTCTGTGTATATTCATGTCTCTCTTATTTGATATATTTTGGCAGGGATTAAATGAAATATTTTATTTCTTTTCATTTTCATTTTTCAAATAAAAATATACCTACTGTTTTTTTTTTACTTTATCAATCAATAGCTTTTGGCCGCAGTTTTGCCCGCGTAAATATAATATAGCCTATTTTACTCAAGAATGAAGCTGTTTTCTATCGCTGAAAAATTTTTATCTATTGGACCAAGTACTTCCAGAGATGGGATCCTACAAACAAAAAAACATCAAAAAAACTTAACCTCTTCATAATATTAATGTAGATTCTCGTCTCTTAGTATTATTTGTGCGGTCTTCATTTTTTAGAGAATGCATGACATCGATTTGATCACAATTAATTACACGAAAGTTTTTGAGCGTATGTGTATGTTTGTTACTTCTTAACGCTCAAACGGCTAAGCTAATTTTGATGAAACTTAGTACACCGATAGACCATATCCTAGACTACATAAGATACTTTTTATCTCGGGAGTATGTTCCCCTGAGACAATTTTCCACTATCAGCAGCAGAGACCCGTGAAAAGAGTTCTGTGTTTAAAATTTTCAGAAAAGTCAAAGTGACAGAACACAGCGTCTTAAGCGAAGGCCTCGAAAACGAAGTTATTTAGACGAAAAGTGTTCCACCAAAGTGACATGCGGCTGCTAAAGAAACACAAGATTCAGTTTATCGTGTGCGAGTGCGGGCGGATAGTGTCGCAAGCGTGGCCGAATACCCCGAGCGCCGGATATTGAGGGAGCGTGGCCGTCATGAAACTTTTACGTCCTTTATCCGCACACCTATTATACCGGCGGGCGTCATATTTCATCGAACCGCCGCTTGCCGGCTAGACAGCGCAAAAACGGTTTTTATTAAAACCGTTGTGGTTTTTCCGTCACCTCGTAAACCACACGTGGCTAAAGGCCTCGCGATACAGCGAATACGTTAAGATACTCTGTGTGTGACGCGGCCGTGCCACATGTGCGCTCATAAAACTAGCAGTTTTATGACGGTGTTAGGGAAAGGGTAATGTAATCTAAGTTTAATCATTTGCTTTTGGTGTAAAAATGTGATATAATTTATTTTATCGCGTTCGAAACACTATATTGCATCTCAAAACACAGATCGTTGTCGTGGCTCAGAAGACAGGCAAGCTTAAATGGGACTAGGCTGGTGGACGTTCCCAGCCTAGTCCCACTTAAGCTATGCAGTCTGTCGCATGCCGATAGGGCCTTTAGCTTTATTCCGTTTCTACTATCTTTTAATTATTCTTTATTTTATTATCTACACTGTGCTCACATAATACAAGCAAGATCTGATTTAAAAGAGTGTCCATGGAGTTTCTTGCACGTTCTTCTCCATAGAGGTCTAAGCTTTGGAACGTGCAATTTAGCTTTACTTTTCTTGGACTGGCCGACATTTGACTATTAAAAAGTACCTGCAAGTCTATTTGAAATAAATAAGTGCTACCACACGACGAGGTTGAGGCAGACCAAGAAGAAGATGAAAGGACGACTTAGATGTCTTCCGTAGGAATTAGCACGAAGTGTCTAAAAGCCGAGAGCAATGGATGGAATAAAGGAAGGCTTTTGCCCACCTGTGGAACAGTATAAGCTAGATATAATAACAGAATAGAATATAATAAACTTTATTGTATACCAAGTAACAAAACTGTTACACTAACTTAAATCTATGGATACAACTGCGGTCTTATTGCTGACAGCGATATCTACCAGACAACCTTAGAATTGACTGTAAGAACATGAAATCAAAAAGGGGTAGGCTGCGGAGTGTTGCAAATTAATAAAAAAAAACCACTACTATCACACAACGCCGTCTAGTCCCAAGCTAAGCAGAGCTTGTGTTATGAGTACTAGACAACTGATAAACATACTTATATATTTCTAAATACATACATATTAAAGATAAATAACAACCAACCCAGACACAGAACAAATGATTGTGCGCATCACACAAACATTTGTCCTGGGTAGAAATCTAACCCACAACCACAATAGACCAACAGGCCAATTAATAATATAATATAATTTATTTTAAGACAACTTTATAATGGTCGCAAATGAACATGGGATTAGGTAAATACACACACGCGGTTTTCGATTCAAGAGCCAGCCGACCTGTCGAACACAGAAATGTAACCTTCAACCATATTTACGAATACCGCTTTTACCTTTTTCAACTTCAATTAAAAATTCGAAATGTATTCGTTTTATCTCCTTGTAGCTTTGTAACTGTGGAAGTTACTTTGAACATGGGTTTGTGAATGTACTTCCATAGAGCCTGTCCCATATCAAAGAGTTTCATTTTACTTTATCAGAAACCAAATAATGTATATCCAGGCGAGCTCTTTTAAATTCCACGTGTAACCTACATCGGATTTTATGTATGACTTTATTTGTAGGTATGGATATTATTTGATTAATAGAATAAGTCTTATTCTATTATTGGATTTATTATTATTTAAAAGGTTACCGACATAGCTCGAAGAGTCGCCAAACTTCAGTGGCAATGGACAGGGCACATTGCACGCAGAACAGATGGTCGATGGGGACGAAAGGTTCTGGAGTGGCGACCTCGTACCTGCAGACGCAGTGTTGAAAGGCCTCCAACAAGGTGGATCGATGACCTGGTCAGGATCGCGGGAATCCGATTTATAGGCCAATAAATAAAAGTGCCCGGAATTTCCCCTTGCGACTTAATACCGTAAACTGTAAGACTGAACATCTACTCACACCTTTTCGAAGCTAAACTGAGACGGATATAAATCTGTACCTTTTATGTTATACATATGAAGACAAGAATATTAAATTGTGTCGTAAGTTAAGAGGTACTCTCACGTATAAGTCAATTTAGTTAAAAGCACACGAGTGGTAGGCTGAGATAACTTTGTATGATAGATTAGTGCTGTAAGGAGAAAAACCTCTTTCCTAAAATTTACCTTAACTAAGCAATTTATTCTGGGTCTAAATAATGTATAGATATAGAGTATTCTAAATATTTTTTTTTATTATTATGCGTTTGTTCACCAAGCTAAAGTGGCAGTGGGCAGGGCACATTGCTCGTAGAACGGATGCTCGATGGAGCCGAAAAGTTCTAGAGTGGCAACCGCGCACTGGAAAACGTAACGTTGGGAAGCCTCCCACAAAATATACCGATGACCAGGTGAGTGGTTCTCGGGAATACGGTGGATGCGAGACGCACAGGATCGGTTATTGTGGCGACGCTTAGGGGAGGCATATGTCCAACAGTGAACGTCTTTCGGCTGAAATGATGATGCGTGCATGCATGCAACTTTCGGAAAATTCCGTACTTTGAGTGCAGGATACACCTGGTGCTTATTGAACATTTAGTTAGCTAAACTCTAATATGATATTGAAAATGGTAACGTTTTTGCAATCTGTAGTTTCTGATCCGATTAAAAACATTATGAATATTACATAATGTATTAATTTTATTCCAGAAATCCGCTCAGTTGCCGTTGGAAATTCACAGCACTTTTAATGGACAAGCTAAAGTTCCAAACACGCTCCAATAGCGTTTGTACATAACCTACGGTCCCAATTTTGGCAGACATTTGCTACAATATTTTAAAACCTCTTCCATCAATACCTCTTTAGAGGGTCTAACACTGGCACACGATAAATTATAAAAAATATATATTGATTGGAGTTTAAAAAAAGAATATGGCATAATCAGCTTGTATGTTCCCACTGCTAGGACGCAGGCCTGCTGTGGGCTTCAATCCACCACGCGGGTCCAGTGCGACTTAGTGAACGTCACATGTCTTCGAATAAAAAGAAAAATAATATTGTCAATCAAGACGACTGCCAAGCCGATAAGTGCGAGTACTTCCATATTTTAAGTATAATATCAATTTGAAAGGAACAAATCCTACAACTTAACACGTATATATGCCTTTCCTCTATCTTCGGTCCTAACAGTACTTATATTGATATGTCATATTAGTAACAACATTGTAGCTGACCAGGCCCTGTAGCCGCTGGGCCGGACAACTCAGCGAGACGGGGGCTGACAGCGCCTGACAGCGCTGACGTCACGTGACAGCGCGGTTTCCCAACTGTCCTCGCGCGATCAATCACCGATGATCGAGAACACACGGGGGACATTTGTCCCTGTTTAGTTTATGAAAAAATATTTGAAAGTAATCGGTTGTTGATCTGTTTCATTTGTGGTTTCTATCTAAAACCATTTGAGTTTTTATAGAAACCGGCCAAGTGCTCACGAAGAATTTCGTACCACAAACAGAAAATAGTACATTATGTGACTAGGGGCTGAAGCAGTGTTAACTCCCGAGCAGCGGTTAATATTATGTAGATCCCTCACTATCGTTCGGGATTAAAATTGGCATCATTTGCTTCGTTCGGAATTCAACATTACTTACCCAGGACTGAAAGAAACTGCTTTATCCCCTAAATCACATAATCTAATATTATTTAATTGAGTATACTTTTATTATACACACTTAAAATTTCAACTTTTTACTAAATTAAGGTTTATAATATGTATATTTTTACTACTTGTGCTAATACACTACAGATCACTGTGGCTCTAGAACGCACACGGTAAGAAGGACACAGATGGATTTTGGTTGGTAAATGTTCGATACGCCCTAGAGAGAAGGTCATTACATGATTTCCCACCTAAAAAAAACATTTGTGCCTTTAGCGTTGGCTAGTAGAAGTGTTAAAACAATATGGTTTATGTTTTACTTGAAGGAAGCTACAAAATCTATGAATACCATAAATCATTTTATACCGAAAAATACATGATTTTTGTTGGATGTAACCCTTTGAAACTGTGTATTTGATACAAAATAATTTATATCGTTTCCCTGCGCTAGCAATATTCAAATAGCTAACGTTACAACTTTTTAAACAAGACTCTCAGACAACAAAGACGTGATGACTCAGCACAACATCGTTGAAGAGTAGTTGAACTGTCTGCATATGAAGCGGTTTATTGCTTTTTTATTAGATCATAAGGCTAATAACAATCCTCTCACTATAACTCTTTACAAAAAACGCTTCAGTAATTTTTTAATGGTCTAAACTAGTACCTGACTGCGATCCCGCCTGATGGTAAGTAGTAAAGCAATAGTTGATAGTGAAAGGCATTATGAGCCTATCCACTCTAGCCTTGAAGACGTCTAGATTATAATTGGACGGGAAGACTACAGCAGGCAAATTGTTCCAGTACTTCGATGTACGCGGTATAAGTAACAATGAAATAATTACGATAATTATGATATTGAAGTGGCCTTCAGATCCCTCTGAATTTTTCAAAAATCTGAACCTTGTGGTGCGTTATAACTCAGCCGCCTCCGACTACTAAAAATATTAGCACTTCTAAGACACAAATAGTTGCAACAACTTTTGATACTCTTGCTTCGTGTAAAGTGTGCACACATCCAGTCACACCGATCGTATCACATTCGTTTGTTCAGATTTATATTCCAATGTATGCAACCCTAAAGGTGTTGGCACTCAAGATACAGCTTACATGGTTTATGTATATTCGACGACAGATAACGAGTGCATATTGAGACATTGAGCGTTTTGTCACGTAGCCTCTCGTCGGCTCTCCGTGGCATTATGCTGATTGTGGCGCTATGCGGAACTTGTAGCGCTAAAGGTGGGTCTACGCTAGAGAAGCCGAGTACGAGCGGAGCACGAGTCGAGCTTGAATTCGTGTAACATCGCTCGTACTGGGCTCCTCTGGAGTCGGTCCACGCTACACCAATTTGAGCTTTTCTCATGCTCCGCTCATGCTCAGCTCCTCTAGTATAGTCCCACCTTAACATGCTGCCTCGCGTCCGCGAGCTGTCTCACAAATAGAACACTGACTATTCTTGGAAGATTTAGATCGTGGGAATAAGGACATTTGTGATCCGATTTTATTTATTATTATTATTTATTTATTTATTTTTGATTTTAGTTTGACGGATAAGGAAGTTCTGAGTTTAGATGTATTTCATGTTACGTACATTTATGTTTTTTTGGACATCAATTGAACGGAAAACAAAATCAGATCAATCTGTCAAAGGAAAGGGGGTACAATCAATAGATTTGACCCAAACAAAAAAATAAATATGACCATTTAAAAAAGCTAATGTCTAGTAGGACGGGAACGTTCGAAAGAAAGACCGTAGCCCTAGAAACAAAAGGCAACTGAAGGACACAGCTGAGTCTGTCAGTAAGTAAAAGTCTAACACGCCCTCTCGTTCCATCTTTGAGCGGGAAAAGACATTGGATGATTTCCCACCTCAAATAAAAAAGTACGGTTGCCATTACATTTTATAAAACCCAGTACCAAACCGCGAAAATTAAATAATGTCAAAGTATCAAACAGTCGTTTATACGTAGGTATATTCCGTAGTGCAGTCTGGAGTATTTCCCGTTGAACCGGCACGCAAGCTGCCCGCCAGATATTAAATTCTGGAGGTAATATTCATGAACGAGTGCCTAAGCGCGCCACTCAACTGTGCTCGATATAATAAAGGTAATAAGACCATTTGTAATAAACGGAAATTATAATATTCAGTCAGTTCCAAGGTGCTAAAGTATTTTGTTTTTCACGGTTTCTTTATTCGATATTATGTTGAGAGAAAAAGTAATAACTTTTTTTTTTTTTAACTGGTCAAGTACGAGTTGGATTCACGCCCTGACGGTTCCATACAAATTTACCTATATAAATAGTTCGATTCCGGAATGGAGTTCCTGAAGATTTTTTCGAATCGCAAAAGAGAAAACTGTCTCACTCAAACTGTGTCACTCAACTACTATAGCAAGGTCTTGCTTTGTGACAAATTTCAAGATTCTGGGTCAACGGGAAGAACCCTATTGAATTATGATTTACTCGAGAGTGTCGAAAGTACGTTTTTTGCCACATAAACAAAAGTATCTTTTTTTCCGGTTAAATTACAAGTTTGATTTTTTTACAGCTTCAAGAGTCCGCAGACCGAAGTATATTGTATGTATGGTTTTAATTTCATGTTATAATTTAATAATTTGACAGACAGAGTGACAGACGGACAACCAAGTGATCCTATAATAAGGGTCCCGTTGTTTCCTTTTGAGGTACGGAACCCTAAAAACGACCTTTTCTTAGCACGAAATGTCAAGTAAGTAATTATTGAAGCAATTAGATAATGTCAAAAAACTGAAACTCTTTAAAGTCAAAGATAGAACGTGGTTTATTCAGAAAGGTAACAAACAAGCTTATAATAAGAACTATAAGAGATGAACTAAGGTATAGACACACTTCAATGAATAAAGGTTTTATTCCAGCGCTAACTTCCAATAAATCTACACTAGTACTATAAAGAGGTAAAGTTTGTTTTTTGTTTGTTATGAAATTACCGGTCCGATTGTTAAAAATTTTTCATTGATAGAAAGCTACTTTATTCCTGAGTGACATAGGCTATATTATAAGTACGCTAGCGAAGCCGCGGGCAAAAGCTCGTATAACTAGTGTAGTAACACTCGACCATTTTCCGGCCTCCGCACACCGATTGTTAAAATGGATAGAGTGTTTTAGCTGGTAGCGCCACTAGACACCAAAGTAGCGAACAAAAAAGAATACAAATGTCAGCCTCGTGAACACGCTGCATTAATTTCATAAAGTCGTCATGCGGGAACTATAAATTCACACCGTTGTTACTCGAATGACGTCACACAAATGGAGGCTATAATTACCTGTGATTTCGAAAACTATCAGCCACCGTGATAAGTTTAACATGCTGTTATCGGGCGCCCCAGTCCGTGCCACGCGAAATAACATTTTAATGTCTGCCGTTACCGCATTTATGGTAACTTGTCATTTCTACTGACATCGGAAAATTACTGCTTTAATCGCATTTTGGTTGGGGAACCCTTATCGCTTCGGGGCAAAGATGTTTTCTTTAAAAAAATAATATCCACGACAAAAATATCTCATATTTGAAGGTATTTTTACGGAGTTCAAGGAAATCTGCTACTGAAAGCTTGTTCAGTTGTAGTCGAGAGAAATTATAAATAAGTGTGCAAGCATTTATACAAGAAAATAAGTTTTCTACACGATCACAAATGCGAAATAAGAAGGCTGGACTATGAGGTACTCGTAGCAACATCAAAGCAGAAAAGGAATAACATAGTCTTCTAAACACTACAACGGCTTAGTAATGTCTGAAGAGAAATAGTAAATTATATTCCCACTAAACATAAAGGTGAAACTCTCAATTCAACCGAATGTTTTTCTTCTATTGAGTTAAACGAGATCTTCGCCAAATATTAACCAATTTTTAACCGACATCTAAAAAAGGAAGAGGTTCTCAAATCGGATGTTTGTATTTTTTTGTTTGTTCGCGCATAACTTCGTCGCTTGCCAACCGTTTTGAAAAAATATTTTTTTGTTGGAAAGGGTATACTTCCCAAATGGTCCCATAGTCACCAAGCTGGGATCTGATGATGGAATCTTTGCGGAATCGACGGAACTCTTCAAATTTAATTTGATTATTTTTAATGATTCTTGTTTTGTTTGCAACAGTATTTTTGTTATTAATTCATTAAACCCCAAGCGAACGCCGCGTTTGCTCTCTCATTGTTTTTCTATTGTGTCTCTAATTATTCGAAAAGTTAATGAACAAAAGCATTCATAGTACTTCTCTTTATATTGTTTAGGTATAAGAAGACTTCGTAGATTGACTTTGACACTTGTACTGTACCTACTAAAGTTCTAGAGTGTAATGGTGTAGTACGTGACCTAACTTTAGGTAACTTCGTATCGTCAAGACTTTTAAGTGTTTATGCTAGAAACGAATTTTCACCCTTTTTTCCCTTTTTTTATTTACTTTTGAAAAGTATCTACTATTGAAAATGAAAAAATAAATGAAATAAAAAAACGCCTTTTTTGATATACCAGATCTTCTCTACATTTTACTACAAACAAACCTCAGAGAGTGATAATTACTTACATTGCATACAATAGTTAATATTTAAGTTTTTACGTAGTTTGTAAAATTAATAGAATAATAATAATAAACAAAAATAAATACACAAAACAAATTTAACTAACATTTTTTTCTAGATTTGTCCTAAACCCGTAAGGGCCGCTAGGACCCGCTTGTATTTACACGACTCCAAGTTTTCCGTTTCCGCACGAACGCGACTGTTTGTATTCTGTGGTACACACCTATCACTGATTTGTTTGCCGTCACGATTTACACTCGAACACCTGAACGGGCTACAAATTCAATCATAAACGTCTCGTCCAACGGACACTTTGAGCCACGAAATAATTTGGAGAGCGGGAATGAGACGAAGAAAACAGTAGGAGTAATTAGGTACGTACTCCATTTTGTAATGAGGGTTTCTTTCTGTACAGAATAGCTAAGTACTTCTGCGTATATTGAAGTTCTTTTTAGGGCGCCACTCCGAGTAATAATACTCACTGTTTTAAGTGACATGTGATGTGAGCAGCTTAATAATGTATTTTATTAGATTGTTGAAATGTTTAAATCTACAATGTTAGACTACTGCTGTGGACTACAGTTTAATTTCTTACTTTGTATATAACCTTTGCAATGTCAAATTAAAATAAAAAAATACTCATCTCTGGAGCAATATAGAAACTGTAATTTATATCTACGAGTACCACATGCCGATCAAATGTTGAGCCATTAAATAATTGGTGCCCTATGAAAATAAAAATGCAAGCTGGGATCGAGCGAATGCAAAATGAATTGATATCTTCCTTAATTCACAATGACCGTCGTCGCTACCCATCTACCTTCAAGAACATATCTGTCAGAATAAGCAATAATAATATGGACTTAAAATTATATATCAAATATTGGTAGCGATGCCAGGCGTCCGGATAAAGCCGGACACCGTCAACTTTTTAAATTTGACTATTTTTTTAGATTTGTCATGTATTCTGTCTTACCTGTATCACTAACGCAAGCGGAGAGAGTTTGAACTTACAAATATATCAGTTATTTTATTATTATTTCAATAAAATTTAAAAAGATTTGAAGACCCTTTACTTCAAAAAACAAAGTCAGCCTTTTTACCCAAATGTCTGAAAACTCTAAATTTAGGTATCGCAAACAATAGCGTAGATATAATATTAATACCAATTGAAATTTCACAGTCATTTCTATTTATTCTAGAACGTCACAATATGACACAAGACAGCTTGCAAAGGTAACCATAAAATCAAATATTAATGAAAGTTAAAGTAGAGTGGATGTCGGACGATCCATAGATACAACCCAAATTGGCAATCAATAGATGAATATTCCCACAGGTATCAGGGGTTTAGGAAACGATGTAAGTTCCCTTAATATAATGAATTAGTGAATCAATTACTAGCCTTTTAGGCAATTGATCAAATGACTCGACTGTTTGCTTTGTACGACCACGTGTACGAATTTGTCATGGACTTAAATTATTTGTATGAATCGTTTGTCTTGGTGTGGTCGTGTGAAGAGCAGGGATGAAACGCATGTTACTGGAAAAGTTATGAGTATACGTGTGGATTTGGTTGATTGCATTCTAAATTCAAAAATTCTTATAAAAAAAGTTTTTTCTTAAACTAATAGGTTTTTGTTCTTTGCTATTTCACTTAAAGTTAATGCCATATTTTAAAAACGTAATTTTCTTGCTCTTATTCCGACTAAAAGTTATATTTTTATACCAAAAGATGTAATAATTACCATTAATTTTAATTAAATTTAATTCATTAAAACTCAAGAAAACTCGGCGTTCGCTCTCTCATATCTTTCCGGTAACGGTATTCGAAAGGTTAAAAACAAAAGTTATTATAATTTTGCAAAAAAATAAATTTGTTTGGATCCCCAAACTTGTATGAAAATACAGGATTTATTTAAAAGGCACATAAAAACATAGACTTAACTACTATAATGTCAGTTCCATATAATGATTAATTCATTACAACTTCGGGAAAATATGTTGATTAATACTTTATACGACTTAAGAATATATTTAAGCTTAATTGCTTAATCTTTTGCGCGATGTATGCGAACAGTTACCGAGTTCCATTCTGTGTAATGTCTCACATGAATAATTTTAGGTTATCTATTATAATACGGCTTAAACCAAACCCGCTGTAGCCGATAACGTATTTAGAATAATTTACAACGCTGATAGAATTCACTCGGTTCTGTTTAAGGTCGAGATTATCCACTCTGTGAGCAAATTGAATCAGTGAGGAAAAAATTACAAAGTGAGCCTGGTGTTTGTCGTAGAAAATTGTAAATTTCTTAGCTCAACCTGCTTTTTGAAATGAAGTAGGAGCAGCGTGATGATACCTAAACAAATGGTACATAGGTAGCTGGGGATACGTCACATAGCGTACTTATGTAGCGCACTCTATTTCGCCTCATAAAAATTACATTCAAAATCCTGTATCAGAGTTCTCTGCGCGAATAAAACATTTACAACAGTTGTCAGTCAGTTACCCGGATAAAACACAATACCCAGTTGGTCCGATGATCCTTTCTTTTTTTGCCTTTTTCAATGGAGGTTTGCAGGACCATAGGTACACCTTGTTCCGTGTACTTCTATAAGCATGGGTACATATATATAAAGTCAAAGATCCTGTTCACAGGGAAACATTTGTACATAGTTTGGAGCGCTTTACTAATTTACAAATATTCTAAACTTATGTAAAAAATAAATTACCCGTCGAACCAAACTAGTAAGTATACGTACGTTTGGGCACGCCACGATTATGGCGGTAAGTCCCCTCTTTGAGGCGTGACTGGAAAGACCTCACGGCGTCCTTACCTTCCGCATGACGCAGGTCCTCACCAGACATGGCAAGTTCGGGAGGTACCTGCATTGGATTCAAGTAGAAGAGACGCCCGGGTGTCGCCACTGTGCGCAACGCCCGGAGGACACGGTGGAGCACACCGTCGAGGTGTGCCCTGCCTGGGCGGAGCATCGCCGTGCCCTCGTGGGGGCGATCGGCGGCGGAGACCTCTCGCGCCGGGCCCTGGTCGAGGCCATGGTCCGGAGCGAGGAGGAATGGCAGGCGGTCGCCTCCTTCTGCGAAGCAGTAATGCTTGCAAAGGAGGAGGCCGACCGCATCAGACAACGGCGCCCTCGCCGTCGTCGCCGGGATTCCGATCCCGATTTCCGGCCACCGTAGACGCGGGCTCGCGAACGGCGAGCCATGGGTAGCTCGCTGTCCGATCGTCCGGTAATGGACCGAGTCCAAGACGTCGACGGCGCGCACTGTTCCCGCGCGCCTCAAGGAGTTGTCAGCAGCAGGAGGGGCCCAGCTGGGTCGAAGCCTACTGGGGACAGGGTTGTCCGAAAGGGAGCTCGTGCCCCGGTATGAAGGCTAGTAGGAACGGCGCGGGGTTTTTAGTCAGTAAGAGTCTGACACTATCTCCCGCTCCACCCAAGAGCGGGTTTTGTCAAAGATGATTTTCCCCGTCGACAAAAAAATAAATAAATAATGTATACGTACGTTCAAAGTACATACTCGTACTAATACAACATAATCGCACACATTTGTTTAATTCTTACTATAATACATACCTACTTAAAAATCGATACCCTAACTGGATGAAAACAATTACTTCTACTATTTAAAAGAGTATTTACAGGATTCTAAAGAAAATCTTCCATAACTCCATAAGCAAGAGAAAAACGGCAGTATTAATATCAGATATCACAACTCATTTGTAAGTCAAATCAGTAAGCCAAGAGAGATGTTGTAACTTCTGAAGACGGAAACCGCGTAACGGATGATCCTGGCCGCGCCCGGTTCTGCGGCTCACATTAATTTGTTACAAGCTATTACATAGATTACAGCGTGTGACTCACGACCACATAACCAGGGGAAGGTCGAGCTACGAATAAATATTCAGAGGCTGACAGAAGAAATTAGTGTGATACGGATGGGGCGGGGCTACAGGATCCTGCCTAAATAACGCTTTTCAGATTATAGATAGAAAAAACGTTTATTCGTACCTCACACAATCATATTAATCTAAAAATAAACAATAAAAAAGAAAGCTATAATCAGTCCGAAGCCTAACAGGCGCCTAACTCAGCATATAGCATGTAGTAGCGCTGGTATTCTGTTAGGGCCCGCTGTGATGTCACGGATGCACTTACGGACGTTAATTAGGCTATCGAAATAAAATAATAAATAATGAAGAAATAGATCAAATTCCTGAATTTACATTTTTATGTGTAATGTAAATCATAAGGCTTGTAGTCCTATTAACATCTGTCCGGAATTAAATTGACACAACACTCGTACCCACCTAGGCGGCAATACGAATATCTTTGCATTTAATTCTGACTAGCTGCGCCCGAATCGAGCCCCGCTGACCTTTAAATCAATTTTCTTTCCGAAATATTGATTGATTTACTAATAATAAATTTATAATTTAATAATTAACCACCAATTTTGATGTGTTAAAAGGTTTCTAAAAATCCAAGCCGTTTCGAAGAAGTAGGAAAAAGTTGTTAAATTGCTAAATATATTTTTAGACAAAACTATAAATCGCGTGATAATGTTGTTGATGAATCTATAATAATTTTTTTTTTTTTTCAATTCCAATAACCTGGCCGTTGCAGAGGCTTTTGAAAGTCAAGGCTCGGGCGCTTAGGCCTTAAACAATTATGTATAAAAATAGATGAGTAACACGAATTGTCTGGAAATAAATTAATCAAACGGTAGGGCAACTCACGTAGTGTAGATTTACGAGCCTGTGCCCTGCCCCCCGCACCTCGAGCCGTCTCGCCCCGCACTACACTACTCATCAATTTCCTCAGGACATTCGACTTGGAATCCTGTTAATTAAACTATGCTGCCAAATTAAAGCGTGTATGGAGCGTGGCTTACCAACTCGCTAAAGTATGCACATTACGCTAAGCCACGTCCAAAATATTCCTCGTTTATCATGTCTGGCATTTTTAATTACCTTACTTTAATAGTTGACATTTTACATAATCACCTTAGAATTTTGCCAAAAAAATCCATTTAAAATAAATTAACAACCGATCTCAGATTAAAAAAAAAATGTGTGTGTGTGGGTTTTCTATGACAACTTTGTCTCTTCCTTATTTAACAGCGACTTTCGAAAGGGTTTCTTTTTTTTTACATTGAAGTCAGTTGTACTTTTGTTTTGTAAAAAGTTTTCAAAATCGGTCCACAATTGACCCAGAAATCGGAGAACTGATATAAAAACATCATACAGCCGAACATATAACTATCTTTTTTTAAGTCTTTTAAAGATAAAACTTTGATTTCTATACACTCACTCGAAAACCCGCCCTTATCCCACCGCTTACATGCACGCAATAGGCTATTTCCTACTCAAGTGCAAAAATGTGCGCGTGCTCTCCCCCGCCATAGCTTTATTACATTTATCGTATCAGGATGGGCCCGCGTTGAAAAAAGTCGTTTGAAACACGTGCAAATTTGTCATTGCAGACCTCGGCTCTATAACACTGGATTCCGCCTCGGTCGCAATGACAAACTTTCTGCACTTGTATCAAAATATTCTATAGACACTCTAAAAAGTCTCTTATCGAAGTATACTCCAGACAAAGTTAATCGATTGGAAGCGATGTACGAATCAATGACCTTAATGAATAGAGAAATCGCGAGTTCGCAAGAGTTCATCCAACATGGGAAATTAGAAATTTCCATATAACAGTATTTGTGCCGACATAAACTTTAATTTGTTGCGTGACTTTTTGTCTAAGTAGGTAGTCGTATATATGTGAGTGGTGGTCTAGAGCACAAAATATATAGGTACAGAAGTCAATCTACATACAAAGCGCAATCGAGCAACGCACACATGGACACCGCTCACGGACACGACATCTCGGTAGCGTCTCGGCCCACTCGTCGAACAGTTCCGGCTCAAACGCTCATTAGTGTGCGTCCACCGAGCGTAGGTATAAAAAATGAAGTACATACCTAAGATTGTCTTCTGTACCTATCTATTTTGTGTATAGTGGATGACCCTGAGTTACGAATGGTAGACCGTAAGTCCCACACCCAGCCAAACGCATTATTTCAACACCACTACTCTCAAAACGGTGAAAGAAAACATCATAAAGCTACTGGCATGCGAAGACTCCACCAACCCGCACTGGGACTGCGTGGTGGATTACGGCCCATTCCCTCTCCTAAAGAAGAGGCCTTATTCCCAACAGTGGGAACAATATAAAGCTGATTAGGTATGCATGTATGTACATATGGTAGTCGTGTACTTTCGTGAACCCATATTTCGTCCTTGACAAGTTTAAGCTTCAATTTGCAAGGGGTGAGCTTATCTTCGTATATCTAAACCGGGGGCAATTTCAGTTGGAGAATAAATCAGTCATGCCATTTATAGGTAATACCAACGTGGAATTGAAAGCTAATTATGCTTTTTTTTACTGTCCTGGTTCTATCTAATTTCAGTTCTTCTGTCACTAATTCATCTTTATTTCTTTTCTTTTTTCATAGTTTTAATGTTTAATTAATTTACTTTAATTTCTTACAGTCTATCCGCAGGTTACGTGTATAAATTTTCAGCGATAAGGCCTCCATTGAACCCTTAGATTTAGGGTTATATAAAAGTTTTTGTTACTACTTAGTTTGGTGTACAATAAAGTTTATTCTATTTAAAGTGTTAAATTATTGAATTTTTATTAGGATACACTTTCACGTTGGTCTTAGGTTTTATATAATATTATAAGCGTATATTTTATTGATTCCGATTCATAAAAATATGTTTAAATAAACAATAACTGTAAAAAATTAATTCACAATCAGAAAATAAAATCATCACGTTATATAGGAGATCGAACTTGTTACCGATGAGGAAAATGCTACTCAAGTTATATAGGTAGTAAGGAGTAAAATATTAGGTAAAAGTAATCTTTATATAATAAAAATTATGAGTTGAGTTTATTCTTCAACTAAGGAAATAATAACATGGCAGTCAGATAGATTTTCTATCTATACGTATGTATATCAAAAGGCCACTTAATATTGTTCAAACAAAAGTTATCTGACGATTGAAAATCTTGTGAGAAAATTCTAGGGTTGTTACTCGGAGTTATACTAATTTGCTAGCAGATAGGCTTATTTTTACTGATTGATTGTGATTCACATTCATTTATTTTTGACTGGCCTGTTTACCTAATAGTCACCACTAGCCGGCGGATGTGGGTTCGATTTCCACTCAAGACAATTTTTTGTGTGATGAGCACGATCATTTGTTCTGTGTTTGGATGTAATTTATCTATAACATGTATGTATTTAGAAATATATTATTATTAGTATGTTTATCAGTTGTCTGGTACTCATAGCACAAACTCTACGTAGTTAGATGGCGTTGTGTGAAAGTTGAGGAATATACAAATATATGGGGGTAAAAAGTACTGACCAATGAGGCTGTGCCGGCTGGCGCCGAGGCTGGGCGCGGGCGGCGAGCCGGCGGAACGCAGCGCGCCCAGCGCGCCGCCGCCGCCGCCGCCGCCCAGAGCGCCGCCCTCCAGCGCGCCTGCAACCACACATACTGTTAGTATATCTCGCCCATCTTCTAGAGCCTACAAATACACCCCAGTTATTTAACTAACACAAAAAAAAGTTAAAAGTAAGAAAACAGAAATCTCAAAATTGTCCACGAGTCATAATAGAAGCAATAATTCGTAACAATTGCTACTGGAAAATACCACGCGCAGTGCTTTTTCCATTTAATCGTCATATATTCATCCATAATCAATAGCTTTTACAATATTTCCATAAATTGAGTGACATTTTGGGATATAAACAAACGCTAATAACTTTGCTGTTTATGACTATTATTTATTGAGACTTTATTTAGGTAATAACAAGACCTTTTCTAATAAGCCTTTTAAGTATTTGTACTAATTAAAAATTTCTGGTGTATAATCCGAAATGTTTTGAAGGTTGTCTAAAGCTGTCGTCTCTCTCCTTCTATATGTCACAAAGAAGGAGAGAGACGCACGGTTTTTAGTGACCATTAAACAATTCAGTATAGAGAAAAGTATTTAATTTGTTTGAGGTTTTCGAATTTTTGTAACGTTTTCGCTATTGTAACAAACCAAGGTTTTATCAATTTGATTTTCTTTTTGAATTTAATTATTGCACATCCTCTAAAAAAACGCATTTTAAAGTTTTCTTCATTACTAACTTAATAATGTCGTGCCAATATTCACACTATTGTTTTGGTGCTTTTGTTAATCGGTAGAGAATCAAAAAATTACACCTTTGTGTGTTATGACAGTTTGTAAGAGAAAGGAGTCTTGGGAAAATGTGCCTGCGTGTACATTGATATTTTATATGCAAACTCTCTACAGCCTGAACTTCAGAGCTCATCGCTCAAAAACAGCTCAAACCATCCCCTGACATCTGAATTAAGGGTAAGAGGGTGAACTTTACATAACACAAGATTGACACGACACACCAACGCCAACTGGAACACAAGTGAATCACGCTACTTCATTACGAATTAACAGCACATTAAGACGGTAATGGCGCCACAATTTAGGACATCAAAGACAGAAAGTGAATATGATTGAGCCGGACAGGGAATACGGCCTCGATACTTTGAAAGTAATACCCCCTCTTTCTCATTTATTGTACTGCTAGTGACCCGATCATGCTTTGCACGGATGCAATCTGCTCGTATAACAACATGACAAAACATCAGGAATCCTTACTAATATTATAAAAGCGAAAGTGAGTTTGTTTGTTGGTTTGTTACGTTTTCACGCCTAAATGGCAAAACCGATTTTCATGAAACTTGGTACACGAATAGACCATGTCCTGGAATAGGACATAGGATACTTTTTATCCCGGAAGTATGTTCCCTTGGGATAATTTTCTGCTATCACGTGTGCGAAGCCGCTGGGAGCAGCTAGACCGATATAAAGTTAAATATGTGCATAATTATGTTTTTTTTTTTTAATTACGGATAGGCTTGCGTTTGACCACTATCTCACGTAATGGTAAGCGATGATGTGGTCGACGATGTAGCACGCTTGCCTAGAAGTAATTTATTCAACCTTGACTTAAAGACCCCTGGTTATCGGTATCAGGAAACCGACAACAGACTCCGGTCGGGAATTCTACTCCTTAGCTATACGAACAACAAATGTATTTCCCTAAACGCTTTGTACTTATGGGTGGGATATCCACCATGTACCTACAAGTGGGATATCCACCATGTAACTACAGGTGGCGCAACGCCGTACGTCTAGTGGTCCGGATGATGAAAGAGAATTGCCGGATTAAATAGTGCAATTTCAAAGCACACTCCCCGAAATTTAAACTATAGAATACCGGCAAGCTAGCTCGTCGATGCTCAAAACTTTTGACTCGACAAGTGCATGATTGCCGATAACCTTCTTGGCTCGCTTCTCAACTGACCCCAGTGCATCGACCTGGTATTTGGCAGACCCATCCCGAAGATCAAACCAGTACGCCATACACGATTGAACTTGGGCTTGATAAAGATTGAGCAGCTGTTCCGGCTTATGTAGTTTGCCTTTGCTAAGATCCCTAATGTTTTGACAGCCAGTTGAGTTTAGGCCTCGATGTAAGACGTCACCATTTCATATGATTGTAATAAATCTTCATTACATTAAAATGTCTCGATATATTATAAAAAAATCGTTTTGTATGCGATAAATCACTTCCAAATTCATTAGTTTATAACATAACCGTGTCTTATTTAGAAAAAAATGTTTACAATTGCTCGCGGTATTTTACAATCTTACGGCGTTTGCAATTTTTCAATAATAAACATGAGCCTTCCAAAATGAATTCCCTAAATTACAGTACAAACTGCATAAAAATATGTCGGTAAGTTTGCCACAACATGATGGATCTCTCTGTTTTCTACAATTAATAGATCATATACTGAAACGTATTTTTAATGGACCATTACACATTCATAACCCAATTTATCTTTAATGGTGATAAATGATATAGGAAAGGAAGGAATCAACTTGTACAAAACTACCTTCTGACAGCGG
Source organism: Mythimna lalbum (assembly GCA_949319445.1). Lineage (NCBI taxonomy): Eukaryota > Metazoa > Arthropoda > Insecta > Lepidoptera > Noctuidae > Mythimna > Mythimna lalbum. The sequence continues at coordinate 11,831,802 of OX439346.1, read as the reverse complement.
CTTTGTTTGCGTGAATGTCGACAATTATCCCAAATGAACATACTCTCTGGATAAATAGAAAAAAAGAAGAAAGAAAACATTATTCTGCACGTGGCGAATGAAGTGATGCTGGGCGAACCCAGCAATCTACAGTGCTGGTTTTCAGCAACCATCGTGAGTGACAAATTGGGGTCCCTTCCGTGAGTAAACGTTCATCCAAGGCAAGCATACTTATAACATCGATTAAATACATAAATTATTAATTATTATATAACATTACATCCACTTGACTAGATAATATTAGTATCATCTAGTCAAGTGGTTATGGTAATAATTGGTTAAAATTTAGATTTTAACCAAATATTACCATAATTTTAGATATAATAATTACCAAAATAGTATCATATGTTTTATTCCTGGACACGGTCACAAAATATATAGGTACAGAAGTCAATCCACATACAAAGTGCGCTCGAGCAACGCACACATAGACGCCGCTCACGGACACGATATCTCATAGCTCCTCGGCTCGATCGTCGAACAGTTCCGGCTCAAACGCTCTAATGAGCGTTCGAACTTACGCTCGAACGCACACTAATGTGTGCGTCCAGCGTAGGTATAAAAAGTGAAGTAAAATCATGAGATTGTCTTCTGTACCTACCTATCTATTTTGTGACATGGTCTTCTCATCAGACACAAACAATAAACATACACGCACATACACACAGATCTACATACAAACTTTCGTCTTTATACTATTCGAGTGATTAGTGAAAAAATATAATTATGCAACAAATTCCCTAGGGTTGCATGCTGGAGATGTTCCGAGCTTAGGGCCTCGCCAGACCGTAGGTGCGGGCTTGCAGACGGCGAGCGACAAATGGGTAGCTCGCCGTCGGACGGTATAGTGTTCTATGCACGCCTTAAAGAAACGTCAGTAAAATTGTCAGGACCAGTTAGGACTGTAGCCAAAAAGCTGAACAAAAAAGGTTGCATTAATGCATAAGGTAGCATATATCATCAACGTAGCCCACTTTCCACAGTTGACTCTTACAACTTGCTCGCTTCGAAACAGCATTGGAGCGAACTTTCCTCAGAGGAAGTTTTCAACAACTCATTTGGAATCAGTTCACTTCTTTAGAGCTTAATACTCCGTAATAAAATTCATTCGTATTGGCAAGGAGATCACATGTTTGTGTGTGTTGTGTATTGTGCCTTTCTAGGATTAGGTACACATTTTTGTTAGGTTCGCTGCCGGAGTCTGTGTTTCCTGATAGCTACAACTGAGGGGTCTTTAAGTCAAGAGTGAATTGGTTACTTCTAGGCAAGCGTGTTCCATCGTCGACCACATCGTCGCTTACCATCAGGTGAGATGGTGGTCAAATGCAAGTCTATCAATAATAAAAAAGGTACTATCTTCTATTAAAATTTATTTAGTCGATCTCTTCTCAGTCGTATACTCTTGACAGAGTGGTCGTGGTCATGTCTCGGTCGAGTCCCGCACCACCGCCTCTCTCGCGATACGACGCCATGCAGCTCTTTGTTTGACGGCTTTTTTACTCGATAACCCGCTCTTATTCCTATCGCTTTTAGACACGCAATTTACAATTTTTCGCACTAGTGTTGAAAAATAACCGTGTTTGCCCCCAACCTTTTATTACAATTTATCGTATTACGCTGGGCGCTTAGCAACCCCCACGAGTCGTGCGTCAACCGCTTTCATTTATGTTTTCGTAACTGTATTGAAAAACGTCGTTTTATACACGTGGAAGGTCACTGCAGCCTGCAGCTCTATAACATCTTCACCTACGGAAGAATGCCGCCTCGGAAACAATGATAAACAATCTCCACATGTTAAATTCGGTTGACCAATTTACAATGTGTTTTACCCAACTTCAAAGAAGCGTAGTGATGAAAATTAATATTCATGAATTGTCTGAGCTCAAGAAAAAACAATTTGCAATCTTGACACTCTACGTAGATCCTTATAGACGCTATCGGACTTCAAAACTTTTTCTATTAGCCTAGTTAAATTTTTCAGCTCGAAAGTTGAAAGGACAAACAATGTATTCAGTCGTTTGGCGCAGACGGCCGCTCCGAAGGGAGCCATAAAAATTAATATGACGTTATAAAAGCGATATTTTTCATTAGAAGTGTTGCCAACTATTTTTAGAGTTCCTCCTAATGACCGTACTTTTTGCAGTTTTTTACGTATTGCCGTGCAAAAGGTTAAATGTTCCTATTCAGAATTATCTTTAGGTGTTGTAAAAGCCTAAGTGCCGATTTCACCATCTCCGGTTAGCATATTCATCAATCACCATCAATCAAAATTTTCAGTTTTTTGACAGTTGTTGTATGAGTTTGACAGTTCTTATTTGACAAATAGGCTATTCGGGACTTAATAACAGGTGGTGAAACCGGCCCTTAATCTTAGTTTGTAAAATGATACTTTCGTCTAGTCTGTTTATTTTTTCATACATCAGAAAGTAAGCTTTTTGACGTTTGCGTTTTGCTTGTAGTCTCGCCATTATGTTGAGCGTTCGGCCATTTTACGTGGACGTTGCGCATAATTTTTCCAAAAGTTTTTTTTTTATCTATATATATAAAAATGAAACCCGTTTTCCGTTGTCACGACATAGCATGAAAACGGCTTGACCGATTTGGCTAATTTGCTCATTGCTAATCCTGTATTCTGGAGAGTTACTGTGTTGTTGTTCTCTTGGTCGCCCTTAGCAATAACACACCCGTGATCTCGCTATATTATCCCATTTTAACCTTTCTGAACACTCGTTGCTAAAAGCTACGTGTGCAAGGACTTCTCCTTCTCTTTTTGCTTTCTGGCAATTTGTGCATGTCGGAGGTTTAGCCTCGGTTTTTATGTTGCAGGCTCGCTCATGATGTTGCCCACTACAGTAACTGCAGGTTTCTTTAGTCTCCTTGCAGAGTGTCCGTGTGTGACCATAGCCAAGGCATTTAGTGCACTGTACCAGCGGTGATTGGTCTTCTATTGGGCATCTTTGGATGCCCAGGTGGACCTTTCCAGCCTGTGTGAAATTTTGCCAGAGAGCTGGAGACAATTCCAGGACGGGATGACATTCGTGAGGGTTCCTCGCTCTCTTTCTGTATCTCATTAGTAGGGTAGAGTAGGGTAGAGTAGGGTAGAGTAGGGTAGAGTAGGGTAGAGTAGGGTAGAGTAGGGTAGAGTAAGGTAGAGTAGGGTAGAGTAGGGTAGAGTAGGGTAGAGTAGGGTAGAGTAGGGTAGAGTAGGGTAGAGTAGGGTAGAGTAGGGTAGAGTAGGGTAGAGTAGGGTAGAGTAGGGTAGAGTAGGGTAGAGTAGGGTAGAGTAGGGTAGAGTAGGGTAGAGTAGGGTAGAGTAGGGTAGAGTAGGGTAGAGTAGGGTAGAGTAGGGTAGAGTAGGGTAGAGTAGGGTAGAGTAGGGTAGAGTAGGGTAGAGTAGGGTAGAGTAGGGTAGAGTAGGGTAGAGTAGGGTAGAGTAGGGTAGAGTAGGGTAGAGTAGGGTAGAGTAGGGTAGAGTAGGGTAGAGTAGGGTAGAGTAGGGTAGAGTAGGGTAGAGTAGGGTAGAGTAGGGTAGAGTAGGGTAGAGTAGGGTAGAGTAGGGTAGAGTAGGGTAGAGTAGGGTAGAGTAGGGTAGAGTAGGGTAGAGTAGGGTAGAGTAGGGTAGAGTAGGGTAGAGTAGGGTAGAGTAGGGTAGAGTAGGGAAGAGTAGGGAAGAGTAGGGAAGAGTAGGGTAGAGTAGGGTAGAGTAGGGTAGAGTAGGGTAGAGTAGGGTAGAGTATGGTAGAGTAGGGTAGGGTAGAGTTGGGTATAGTAGGGTGGAGTAGGGAAGAGCGGGAGCGAAGCCGCGCGGGCAAAAGCTAGTCTGTTATAAACTAGAGCTTGACTGCGGTGCACCTGGGTGCACTAGTTTATTAACCCTTCAGATACCGTCAATTAGAGACACAATAGTAAGACAATAGATGCGCGGCCACCGGGTGTCGCTTGGGGATTCATGAATTAAGAGCCTATTCACTCTAGCCTTAAAAACTTCCAAATTATGTTTATAATTTGTAAGTTAGTCCTAAAATTGCGTGTTTTCCGCTAAATAAAATGTTTTTCTTACTTTCAAAATTAAGTTTTCGCCAAATATTTCCGATTTTTCTTTGTGTAATTTTTTGAAAATTCATCCTTTCTCTTCTACCTATTAAGCCACTACACACATATGGAACCGGTTACAAAAATAGCCTTAGATATTGATAGGTCTGTTCGGTTTCCAATAACGAGATGGTAAGGCTGAGGGTAGGACGGCGCTAGATCGTCGTGACGACTCACTGGGGGCTCATCGCCGACGACATTATGCTTTATGCTCTCTAATATGGGCGATTCGATGCTCCAGCGTGTTTGCGGACATTGTGCCGGTTGCGGTAATGTGGGCATCTAGCTTTATTTCCAGATCGGATTTAGGTAAAGAATAACGTAGTTGGTTCCAGCCAGTTATCGATTTCAACAACAATTTCCTTAATATCCTCCTCTAAATATATGTTGCCTTTCAACAAACTGACTCTGTAAATCAATGTAAATATCACGCACGGTTGGTGGTAGTTGAACGATTGACTGCTTTTATTTAAGGTGGGAAATCCTTCTCCCGCTCTTTCATGTCAGACTTTCACTGACTAAAACCATCTCCTGTTCCTTCTTTGCCTTAGTTCCAGGGTCCCGGGGTTCTTATTCGCACAACCCATGGCCTCAATAAGCTTCGGCCTTGCTGAACTCCTACGGTTTATAAGGCGCGCGTGTAACACTCCACGCTATCGACGACTCGAACTCTGTCTGGACGGTCACCGGACGGCCGGACGCTCACAAGCCCACGCCTACGGTGGCTGAAATCGGGTTCGGGATCCCGGTGGCTGAGGCATGAGGGTCTCCTGTTCGCTTCGTGTTCTTGGTCTGGGGGTCTTATGTGAGTGCGTTTACTAATTTCTAAACACACCTACGTTAAGAGTTAAGGAGTTCTTAGTGTAAGGCAAACTCTTTAACAAAAAAAGAAGAATAAAAAACTAGTATCTTGTATCAGTTCAATAAACTGCATTGTTTAACCAGCAATACTTTTCTCATACACACTGCGACTCGTACACACAATATCAAGTTAACAACCTCAAAACTTGGCGACCAACTTGGTGACGCCCTCCGCGCCGGGAGGGACCGACTACTTCTTATATTCCTACGTAAAATGACTTCTCTTAAACCAAAAACATTGCGGCAGAACCACACTTTATGCATTGTAGATAAAACAACGAAATATGGCTGTAATATGTATAGCAAAATGGGCAATAACGCGGTTTCGGCCGATGTCTTTTATGTTTTCTTTATTTACTCCAAAACAGACAGGTAGTAAAATTTAATGTCCTATATTATGATGATCTTATTTTTTTACACACGATAACATTTTTCTGTGTATTTTAAGCACCTTTAGGCATATCCTATGCGCAATTGTGGAGACGAAAATAATAAAAGTGAAAGTGAGTTTGTTTGTTTGTTACGTCTTCACGCATAAATGGCAAAACTGATTTTGATGAATTTTGGTACAGAGATAGTTAGGACTCTGGAGACGGACATAGGCAATTTTTTTTTTTTATTAAGTGATGGGAGAGAAAGAGGGAAGAATAGGGGAGAGGTATTATAGTAGAGAGGAATAAACGTGAGCGTAGCCGCGGGTAAAAGCTAGTAATAATATAAGGAAACAGTTCTCCCGAAGTCCAGTCCGGTATGTTTATGTAACATGTTTAGTAAATTTATCGTCGTAATTTTTCCACATTCGTACATATGTTTCATTTTTATGAGCATTGTTACGACGCCATGGTAACACATGCTCGAAATAATTTCGTTTTTATGAATCCCCGTGATTATTGGGCCTTTTGTTATGTGACTTTACTTCCTTGGAGATATGTAGCTACTTTAAGAAGGCCATTGCCGAACCGACAACCTGAACATGGTTTAAAAGGTTGTCGGTTCGTCCAACGCAAAGTTCTGAACGCTCTGTTGGCTTTCGGTAATTCCGTCATTTAGTCGAATATTTCACAAAACTATTTTCTAGAATATACGTGCTTTTAAAGTTTTTGGCAAAAAATCTTCGAGATTTAGAATCTTCTAAGGAATCCTTTTAAGGGTTTAAAAAAACACCTCTCACCTAGTTCCTTATACAGGTTTTGTAAAATCATCATGGAATTACCGAATGCTAACAGAATTTACGTTGCCTTTTCGTCAAATATCGTGTTGAATTGCGATAGATGAAGCAACAAGCTTTTAAACCGTGCTCGATATTGACAATAAGCGAGTGGAAAAGCAGCCTTTTAAGGTGCAAGCTTCGGGTCTGAGCGTGGCTATGTTCTCGCTGGATGGTGCTAAACTCAACATTTTTAAATTATTATTTTTCTAGTGTATAGAAGATAAATAAGACACGGAAATGGTATATACTAGAATCGCACATTTCACTTTATTTAACCTTATCGCCTCAAAATACACCCACAATAATTCTAACTGTTTATGGCTCTAATTATTATATATACACTCTTAATTAAAGATCAAATACTGTTTGGCTGTTTGTTTGAGGAGTAAAAGTTTCCACCCTTTAAAATAACTCCGTTGTTCATGTGCTTTGTTCAGTCTATCGAGTTGGTCGGAGCCAATTATTTTGTGACAGCAATCTGACTTGTTCCACTTTTGCTTGCTCCGCTCTCTTGCTGTCTTATCAATACTAGTATATTTACAATTAAACGTTTTTATGTTTTCATTTATTCAGGCTATCTTATTTATACTTTGTGTAATTTATTTCATCACTATTGCCCACAAAACGGTGAAGGAAAACATCGTGAGGAAACCGGTATGTCCTAGAACCAAAAATTCGAAGATATGTTACATCCGCCATCCCGCACTAGCCGCGCATGATAGATTACACGCCCGCTCGTAGCGAGGAGACCTGAGTTCCAGCAGTGGAAACATTATAGGGCTGATTATAATTTTCCCATTGCCGTATGTATGAGAAGAACAATATTCCAGTTTATATATAATCTTTATTTAACGAAACGCCAACTCGTGAACGATGTGATCAATGTTCTTTCATTTTTAAGGTGGTATCGCATAATCTGAACAGCATAATGGGCCGTAATCCACCACGTGGTTCCAGTGCGGGTTGATAGATATCACATATATTTTAAAATTTCGTTTCTAAGACATGTCGGTTTCCTCACGACCAAATAATATCAAAGCTTTCTGTTGAATTTTTCGACAATAACATTAAATAAGTATAAAATTAAACTCGTATTTCAGCGAACATCCTCGTAAATGTCAAACAAAAGGGCCTAATAAGCCTTTTGAAATTGAAAACCCCCTCAATTTAGACACCATTAAATTAATTTCCAAAGACAAGAAGAGAGGCGCCCTTCTGTGGATTTTCTACAAAGCTATAATTATTTCTGAAAGATATTCTAGTGATTTTGCACATGACAAGAATATTATTTAAAATTTTTGTTTGTTTGTTAGGTTCCCCGCGGTAAAGTCTGGAGGTAGTGATCCAATTAAGAACATTCATACCATTAGCATATATACCTACTTAAATAAACGTAAACAATCCTGATATGACTTTTTATTTAAAAAAACGTATAAAAGACATACAAAGATTAATAAAATTTCGTTAATTATCTAACATCGGTTTAGGTAAATAACTAATTATAAACATTTTTATATAAAATTTTTAGACAATTTTTATATAAAAGACATGTCCAGATTGTTTAATATATTTGATTAAGTACCTTAAAAAATGGAATACTTATAGCGTAATCAGCCTTATGATGTTGCTACTGCTGGGACTCAGGCCTCCTCTCTAGGAAAGGGAATGGGCCGTAATTCACCACGCGAGCTCAGTGCAAGTTTGTGAATGTCATATGTACATCCATATTTTAAAAGTAAAAATTGTCAGCAACAGCAGGGACCCAGCTGGGCCAAAGCCTACTGAGGCCAGGGTTATCCGAAAGGAAACTCGAGCCCCAGTTTGAACGCTAGAAGGAAAGGGGTGGGTTTTTAGTCAGTAAGAGTCTGACAATATCTCCCGCTCCACCCAAAAACGGGGGTTGTCATTGGATGGTTTTTGCCCACCATCAAAAAAAAACATATTTCAAAGGTAAACCAATTAACTATTCATATGAAGACATGGCTTAAAGTACTTTGTATCAAAGTCAAAAAAATTAAAAACAAAATATTAAAAGGGAGTTTTTGGCGGGATTTCTTAATGTGAAGTTAAAAAAAAATAAGAAACTATTCTTATTTTTTTGCAAATTGATTCCTAATTAGTAGTAAAGCAAAATGATGGGAGGTTTAGGCGGGATTTTTTCAAGTGAATTCTAGTGGATTTTGGCGCGTTATTAACCCTTCAGATACCGTCAATTAGAGACACAATAGTAAGACAATAGATGCGCGGCCACCGGGTGTCGCTTGGGGATTCATGAATTAATGTTTTTTTTTTTTTTAATTTAACTCTCCATAATAATAGATAATAGACATAACTATATGGGTAGATATTAAAAAATCGTATGATACTTTTAGGATAAACTTCGCCTGCGGCTATGTTTCTAATCTCACAATTATATTTTAATTGCTTTTGATGTCGTAACTTTAAGCTCACATTATGTCACGTGTGTTTGCGATACTCTTTCGCTCGGTGACATTTGAACAAGGTGACTTCTAAATGGAAGCTCAATGAAAATGCAAAGTGAATGTAGTTGAAACATTTACTCATATTTACATATTCAACATTCACCTCGCTCTGAATAATTTATTATTAATTTCGTTAAATGTAAAAATCTTGCAACATCATGTTGAACATATGTACATATTGCTTAAATATTTGCTTATCAATTAGGCAAACCATGGGAAACCATATATTGATATATCCATAGCCATATAATCATTTTATACCTACTAGGTTTGCTCGCATTAAAGTAGGTCTCTCCATACAAAATTTGGACCCCCGTTTCATTCCCTTAGGGGGTGAATTTTGTAAAAAGCTTTCTTAAATTTTGTATAGTATGTTACTAATAGCCGAGTTTTAGCCGGCTACAACTAGGTGTAACCGACCACACGCGGGCTTGCGAACGGCGAGCCATGGATAGCTTGCTGTCTGACCGTCTGGTAACAGTCCGGACCGAGCCCAAGACGTCGACGGCGCGCACTGTTCCCGCGCGCCTCAAGGAGTTGTCAGCAACAGCAGAGGCCCAGTCGGGTCGAAGCCTACTGGGGCCAGGGTAATCCGAAAGGGGGTCATGCCCCGGGATGAAGGCTAGAAGGAACGGGGTAGGTTTTTAGTCAGTAAGAGTCTGACACTATCTCCTGCTCTACTCAAGAGCGGGGGTTGTCATTGGATGATTTTCCCCACTGTAAAAAAAAGATGTAGCCGACGAGCGCTTAAACTTAGTCAGTTATCATCCAATAACTCTTTGTGCTCCTTGGTGGAGCGAGAGGGAGTGTCAGACTTTTGCTAACTAAAATCCACTAAAATCCATCTGTATTCCTTCAGAACGTTGCCCTTTTTACTAATTAAACCCCAATCGAACGCCGGCGTTCGCTCTCTCATTGTCTTTCTATTGTATCTCTAATTACTGTTCTCTCTTCGACTGAAAAAAGGTCAGTTCTCTGGTCACGTGACTAGTAGACTTTTTCCCCATATACCGAAACTCTATGAAGGTAGAATCCCACACTAAGTACTAGTTAATCTCTCTCCCCTCGTTTAGCTACGGCCAGATAAATTGCTACTGTTTTATGCAAGCCATCGATCTTTCTACTCTTTTGGGAAATCTTGCAAGCCGATTAAGTAGGGAGCACCATGATCATTTGTTGGTAGAATTTTCGGCATTCAGTCTCTACTTAGGGGGGATTCTTTAAGATAACCCCGTGAAATTCAAATTTTCTCAAGTTTTATGCATTTTGAATCAATTTGAATGATGTGTAATGCTATTTTGCTGCCAAATACTATAAAAAACATTAGATTGTGTACAACCATATATTAATTGTAAACAAATTAACTATTCATACGAAGAGATAGCTTAAAGTACTTAGTATCTAACCAGGAAAAAAAATTAAAGAAATAAAAATATTTTATTCGCGCGAAAAAGAATGCTCACTAATATAAAAATGCTGTACCAAACAAAAATGGAAACATCTAAATCGGCTATCATTTGGCAAAAATATCATTTGACAAAAATTCCTACAAACAAAAAAAAAACATGAAACAAAAAAAAAACTTTTCCTCTTTATAATAACAGTGTAGAAAATCCAGATGCAAAAAATACGTTCCATAATACACTTACATATAAACTCTCAAACACAAACGCTATTTATATCCCATCTCAAAGAAGATACAATAGTAAAACGGAGCAGCAGGCGCGGTTAGCTACCGTTTCATAATAAATTCACGACAGTCTCAAACCACAATCTTTGCGAACATTTAGAGGCACTTTAAACTCCATCAAATATTCTACAACTAATCCTGTGTACGGTTACGAACAAATAAACTACTCAATTACTCGGACTGCAGATACGGCATTGTACATTTGTACACAGGGTTATTTGTAAAACACTGGTAACCTCTCAGAACTATGTTACTTTACTAACATCATAAACAACAACTTTTGTTCTCACCGGACATGGCAAGTTCGGGAGGTTCCTGCATCGGATTCAAGCGGAAGAGACGCCCGGGTGTCGCCACTGTGCGCAACGCCCGGAGGACACGGTGGAGCACACCGTCGAGGTGTGCCCTGCCTGGGCGGAGCATCGCCGTGCCCTCGTGGGGGCGATCGGCGGCGGAGACCTCTCGCGCCGGGCCCTGGTCGAGGCCATGGTCCGGAGCGAGAAGGAATGGCAGGCGGTCGCCTCCCTCTGCGAAGCAGTAATGCTTGCAAAGGAGGAGGCCGACCGCATCAGGCAACGGCGCCCTCGCCGCCGTCGCTGGGATTCCGACCCCGATTTTCGGGCACCGTAGACGCGGGCTCGCGGACGGCGAGCTATGGGTAGCTCGCTGTCCGATCGTCCGGTAATGGACCGAGTCCAAGACGTCGACAGCGCGCACTGTTCCCGCGCGCCTCAAGGAGTTGTCAGCACCAGGAGGGGCCCAGCCGGGTCGAAGCCTACTGGGGATAGGGTTGTCCGAAAGGGAACTCGTGCCCCGGTATGAAGGCTAGAAGGAACGGCGCGGGGTTTTTAGTCAGTAAGAGTCTGACACTGTCTCCCGCTCCACCCAAGAGCGGGTTTCGTCAAAGATGATTTTCCCCGTCGACAAAAAAAAATGTTACGTTTTTGAAATTTAGTACATACATTCTAGACCTGTAGGTAGTTAGTACGCAACGCCGACTACTATCTACAGGTCATTGGACTCCTTCAACTGACGTGTTCTTAAAGAAATTCATTTCGTACCTGCGTAAATTAATACGAGTTTTAAAAACGGTACTTACTTTATTTTTTTATTTTATCGCTACAAATCGACCCACACGGGATTAAAACGATCAAAATTTAGCGGTGTATACTCGTATCTTTTTTGTTTAGAATATAATAAAAATCTAAAATGGCATGCGCTCCGTGGAACCATTGAGCAAGCCAAAACAAAAGCGTCGCGTCGCCTGAAGACGCATTGCTCCTGGATGTGAACTGACCCTTACGAACGTAAATTACTTACCGGTAAACCTCTTATTTATTGCTCAGTTTTCCGCCACGTTTCTCTTCTATTGAATTTTCTTAGTATTTCATTTTAATTATTAAGTATTCCTTGTTTAATTTTACGTCAATTATGAGCGTGAAAACGTTTACTTGATTAAATTAAATTGAAAGCCGGCTAATACGTTCTCTTAGTGTGGTGAAACAAAAATAAAATCAATTTATCATTGTTTTTTAAATTATTTTTCCCGGCAACCAGCCAAGATTCTACAAGATATGAAATCTTGACTTCGTGTGAGATTATAACACTTTAATTATGAGAAACAAAATAATACTTTCCGATGCTTAGTTCTCAATAGCATGAAAGATCTTTTTAACCTGTCTCAAAGTAGCACTTACAAACGATGCGTCTCTACGTTTGCATTAAACACTCGCCAATTTACCAGTTCAGCATCGCTGCACTCAAACCAACTCAAAGAACTTATTTAAAATAAACCATTTACAGGCACTCTTGGATTATCGAGCAATCAGTCAGTCAGAAAAATTAAGCGAATTGCACATTTCAAAGCGAAGATCTCTATGGAGAAGAATGTGCAAGAAACTCCATAGAAATGCACCTATAAACAGTAATGCTTGTCATGTGTACAGACTATACCACTTATCAATATAATAGTAGGTACTATTGCGATAATATAACTTGCGATTTACAACGATACGTTTAAGAATATATCCCACCAACACTTACGTTTATTCTGCCAGTCCTACATTCAACCATCGACCAAATACTCCATCTCGCCAGCTCCTCTGTCACCTATGGGAATTAAAGAGCTAAACGCGATAAAGTAACCAGTCGCAAACACACGACCCTGGCGAATAAGACACAAAAACACTCGTCAGACCAATCCGACGCAAGCTAAAGGGTTAAATAGATACACAATCTCAGCCTACGCCACTTAATACAGGCGTTACATAAACCATAACACCACCAAACATAACAATCCTTAATATTTATAAGAAGTATGATATACGGCCCCACTCGAACCATTAACACTCATATCCCGAACAAGAAAGCTAAACTGAGTATAAAAATAAGTAGGAAGTCGCTGATTAGTGACTACAAAGTTCTGTCCCCTGTATCCAGAGTTGGAACAGCGCCAGCTCTGTTAAAAGAAGTTAATGGCATATGTAGGAGCATGTGAGCTGCAAAAACTCGGAAGGTTACAATGAATACGTGTCATCAGTTACTTCATTATCATTTATGGGCTTTCCTTGTTCATATTGTGCCACAAAATGTTTCTTTATCGATTTTCGTTCTTATTAGTAAAATTGTTGATTATCGAAAATGGGTTCGATTTTCGTTTTCATTAGATAGGTAGACATTTTTATTGTATTATATCAATAGGTACTGAAAATTCCAACATTTTCTTTAGGTGGGCCATCATCCAATGACCTCTCCTGCTCTAGAGCGGAGTGGGAGGGCTTATCAGACCTACACCTATGTTCTTTCTTTGCGTTGCGGTTTAGGACCCCTGGTTTTCCTTTCAGAAGCGAACCATGACCCCAGTAAGTCTTCAGCCTAGCTGGGTCCGTACGGTTTTGCTGACATCTCTTTCTCTCATCCAACAGCATACGAACTAATATTAAACAGTAGTATTTTGTTTCGCTACTGCTTCATTACATAAAAAGTTAAGTCCGCTTTAAACTTCTCAAAAAATAGGAGCACTAAACTACATCTAGTTTTAGAGTTACCCTTAGAAATACTAGGACAAAACCTCACTCCGTATAGCAGAGACCCATTACTCAGTAGCCACAACGCATTCAAACTTGCAACTATGACAAAGACTGATCGGTTCTCCAAAGTTAGCACCATGTTTCTGAAATTCCACATGGACCTCAGACTGGTATGAATTTCTACACCCATGTTTATATTACTGGTAAGACGACTGGTGATTACTATACTAATGTGACGACATATAAAAACATTGTCTAACACATTTTCTAATGTCACATTGTCTAACACTGTCTAAGTTACATATGTATAATTATGGTACATTGTATAAACCTTCCAAAATCTCTTTTCAAGTGAAGTTCACTAGAAGTTTTAATTATTCCGCCTCATCCGCAATGACAAACTTTCTGCACTTGTATCAAAATGTACTATTTCGTCGATATTGTGGTGTACTTGTAATGAGTAATTTTGTATCGCGAGAATCTACACAACTAAACAGTGTGGAATCATTGAAACAGACGCGATCTCTGTGCAGAGTGAGAATTGTACCGTAGTATTGATTGACTACCTCAGCCGAACTTAACAAGAAGACTGTCTTATCATTTGCTATCAAGTACTGGAATAGTACATTGTTACACAAGGGGTTAAAGTTACTTATTTAGTCCCTCGAATTAGCGACCTCGCTACGCTCGGCCACCAAATCCTTCTCGGGACGAAATAAGTAACTTTCACCCCTAGTATAACAATATACTAAACATTTGTTTAATGGAAAACAAATTTATTGTAGCCAGGATAACAAATACATGCATATTGAATTAGTTTTATACTGTTAATAGATCTTCTAGATAAGATGATTGAAAGAAAATACTATCAAAGCATTACGTGTGCTCAGTAGTCCACCATTTCATAACAGTAGTTAGGGAGGCGGTATAGCGTGTTTCCTGGGCACGTCCCGCTTCAAACGACCAATAAATAGGTGCACTGCTATTACGTGCGCGTGCTACTTACTCCATGCACACACAGCTAAAGCTTACAGGCCTATCAGTCTTACATCCTTTCTCTTGAAATCATTAGAGAAACTGGTAGACAAGTACCTAAGAGAGGGACCGCTTAAGAAATTCCCTCTACATAGACTACAGTGCGCCTATAGCCCCGGCAAGTCCACGGAAACGGCACTACATTATGTCGCGAGTCGGGCCGAGGCTGCGCTAGAGGGACAAGAAATCTGCGTGGGGGCTTTCCTCGACATAGAGGGAGCCTTCGATAAGACAACATTTGAGTCCATACGCATTGCTGCAAAGGAGCATGGTATCAATGATACCACGTGTAATTGGATCGACTATATGCTAAAGAGCAGAATAGTCAGATCGGAAATAATGGGAGACCGACTCAGCGCGAAAACGACAAGAGGTTGTCCGCAGGGCGGAGTGCTGTCACCATTACTGTGGTGCTTGGTGGTAGACTCGCTACTCACCAAACTCAACACCGGACCATTCTACACAGTAGGCTATGCAGACGATATAGCTATAATGGTTAATGGTAAATTCCCGAACATAGTGTCTGGATTGTTACAACAAGCGCTGAGGATGACAGAAGATTGGTGTACAAAGAACCATCTCTCTATCAATCCAGGCAAGGCAGTCATTATCCCATTCACGAGGAAAAGGCAACTGGGAAATCTAGGAAACCCTTCCCTCAATGGAATCAAGTTGCCATGGTCCACCGAAGTTAAATATCTGGGGGTAACTCTTGATAAGGAGCTCAGGTGGAAAACTCATGTGGAAAACATAACGACAAAGGCCCTGCGGGTGTTCGGTATGTGTCGCTCCACATATGGTAGAACTTGGGGGCTAAAACCTAAAGTGCTACGATGGCTGTACCAAACAATGATATTACCAATTATCACTTACGGCAGCATAGTGTGGTGGACAAGAACGAAACTTGCCACGTGCAAAGCGCCACTGACCAAGCTACAAAGAACAGTATGCCTTGGAATAACGGGTGCTTTTAGGACAACACCTACGGCAGCAATAGAGAGATACCTCAACATCCCTCCCCTGCATATGATGGTAGAACTCGAGGCAAGGAAGGCAATGCATCGTCTTGCTGTTGCTGGACTATGGGATGCCTCTAAGCCAAGGACTAACCATACAAGATTCGATAGGAATGAGGACCTGGATCGGGTAACAAGCATGATATCTGATAAAATGCAAACCATGTTTGTATTCGAAAGGTCCTTTAAGGTCCAGATCCCAACAATGGAAGACTGGACTAAGGGACTTGAACCACCAGAAAAAGATAGTCTGGTATGGTACACTGATGGATCCAAAATGGAATCCGGTACAGGAGCGGGAATATACGCAAAAGGCTACAAATGTAGTAGAAGCTTAGGGAAGATGGCAACAGTATTCCAAGCAGAAACATATGCCATAATAACCTGTGCTCAAGAGAATATAGAAAGACAAACCAAAGATAAATCTATTTATATTCTAAGTGACAGTCAAGCTGCAATCAAGGCCATGGCGTCCTACAAGGTGGACTCCAAACTTATTCTGGACGCCATCCGGGCCCTGAACAGGCTTGGGAGGCGTAACAGGGTAAAGTTGATGTGGGTCCCAGGGCATAAGGGAATCCATGGTAATGAAATGGCGGATGAACTGGCAAGAGAGGGCTCCGCAAATGACTTTGTGGGACCAGAACCATGTGTAGGCATCTCGACGTGCCTCGTGAAGGCCGCATTCAGGGAGTATGCAGATCATAGCCAAAAAACACACTGGCTGTCTATTACGGGTCTGGGACACTCCAAGAAATTCCTGGGCTCTACGTTCAAGGCACGGGAATGTATCTGGAATATGAGCAGGGGGCAAATCCGCTACCTGATGGGTGCCTTTACAGGGCACTTTGGAACCAACGACATGCTCATGAAAATGGGTCTAGCCGCGACTTCCATGTGCAGGTTGTGTGAGGAACATACAGAACGCATGGAGCACCTGCTGTGCACATGCGATGCTTTGGCTAACAAGCGAATGAGTCTTCTAGGGGTAGGATATCCAAGACCAGAGGATTACAGGCTCTTATCCCCGCATCTCGTTGTGAAACTTATGAGGGAGATTTTCAGCGAGGGTGGGGAGGAGTAAGCTATCTAGGGGACCACAAAAGATCCACATGGGTCGAAGTGTCCGAGTTGTATCTCGGCCCCTTAATAGGATAAGGATAAGGATACTCCATGCACGGAGCAGATGAAAACTAAGGAGCTAAGGATTAAGTATATTCTGATACCAGCTACTGCAAGCAGCTCCGCTTGCGTGATAGTAGACAATTGTCCCAAGGGAACAAACTCTCGGTATAAAACATTCATACTTATATTATAAATAGGAAAATGGGTGTGTTTGTTTGTCCGTCTTTCACGGCAAAACAGAGTGACGAATTGACGTGATTTTTTAAGTGGAGTTAGTTTACTGCTACTTTTTGTCTCTTTCTAACACCCCCACTTCCCAGGGCAACCGTGTTACCCCGGATTTAACGCGAACGAAGCCACGGGCAAAAGCTAGTATCCTATATGCTATTGAGGACTAGGGGAGGCTAGGACATGATTTACTCGTGTACAAAGTTTCATCGAATAAACATCCATACATTTATAAACTTTCGCGTTTATAATATTAGTAGGATACGATTCAGTGACATAGTTAAGCTGAAAAATAAAATAAGCCTTAGCATCTTCAATAGTCATCTACTTTTAGCGATTAAAAGGGTTTTTTTACTCTTTAACCACTAAAAGTATATAAAAAAATAAGTAAAGTATGTAAAAGTATTGAAGATACTAAGGCTTACTACGTCGGGTTAATCCGATAAATATTTCCGTGTCGATTTTACCAGAGTCGTGAACTTGATGTGTATTTTCAACCTAATACTTCATCTGGTCAGCTTTTCTATCAACTACAATTGGCACTAGGATTTGAAAAGTAAAACGAAATGGAGTAGGTATTTGGTCATGGAAAAACCCAATTGTACTTTTTGATCGACCTGGGAATTTCGCCCTGGATCCCACTCTCATAACTCATACTTGCGACCATAAGACCTCGGAGCCAGGTTTTGTATTTGATCTACTACAGAAATAATAATTCATTGCTATCCTCATTGACTAGGCAAATGATAAAGTATGCTCCCATTGTCCAATTACCATGCGAGCCAAACAAACCTAAATGATGAGCTGAGGCCATGAGAGCCAGAGTAGCTTAACTGTATTTTTTTATCAATACTGATTCGCTGCTCTTTTAAAATGGGTGTAGAAAATATGTTAAGTTTTTTTAAGTAAATTATTAGAAAAACATTTAATCTAGAAGTACATTACACCGAAGCACACGTCTGATTTGTACGTAGAACGACGTCGCATGGCGTGGAACAAGTGTAGCTTTACAAGTCTAGTTTTCATATAAAATGTATGGACACCAACGCAGCCAGATCGGCGTGTGTGGCACACGTGTGCGCAGTGTAGTTCTAGGATTATACTCTTTTAAAGTAAAAAAATCGGTTGCCCAACTGCAACCCATTTTCTAACTTTAAAAGAGTTAATTGAAACGAAAATGACTCTCATGACAACAGCAAAATCTATCATTCTCGTAAAATTTCGCATTCAAATAGCCGACTAAAACACAATTTAGAAAAAGCCGGGAACTGTTTCACAGAGCTACAATAAATAATATAAGTGAAGTAGTAAATTATAGAGCTGTGCAGCGGATTCAAAAGCGGATGTCAGTCATATCCGGGGCTGAACGGCGACCGTTGATTAAAGTATAAATTACGGATCGTAGCGCCAACTTGCATATACGAGTACCTACATACGTATTCTAAAGTTGACCGTACGGATCTATTTAGTATTCCGTAGTTAATGAGAAAAATGGGACCTCATTTCTAGGATTCCGCTGTCCGTCTGTCTGTCACCGGCCTATATCTCATGAACTGTGTTATCTAGGCAGTTGAAATTTTCATCATGATAATGTTATTTCCGTTGCTGCTATAACAA
Organism: Mythimna lalbum; assembly: GCA_949319445.1. Taxonomy (NCBI): domain Eukaryota; kingdom Metazoa; phylum Arthropoda; class Insecta; order Lepidoptera; family Noctuidae; genus Mythimna; species Mythimna lalbum. Next base: position 11,813,377 of record OX439346.1, on the reverse strand, counting down.
AAAATTCGATTAAAATAAATATTAGAGTAAGCTTCTGATACAACAAACGTGACTTTTCTGCCGTTTTTAGCTACGGACGGTACAGAACCCTTCGTGCACGAGTCCGACTCGCACTTAGCCGGTTTCCCATTTTATTCTTTCCTCAAAAAATTGAGGTTCTTTCAAAGTAGTCCATATCTTAAAATGGTAATCCTGTCATAACGCTTCTTGGAATTTTAAGAAGTTCATTTCAGTTTCTTATTTATTATCGTCACGTAATTTTTGGTTTGGTTTGTTGTTTGCTCAGTTGTAAATGTTGACCTATTTTTTTTTCCTCAAATAAGACGATCTGGGATTAGTTCATTTATTTCGACAAAACATAATAATTACTAAGTCTTAATTTTCATTTACCAATTTAACCTCATATTCAGAAAATCTAACCAAGATCCAACCTGCAGACTAATTGCTGAATTTTGTGACTTATTTTAATAATTATAAATATAAAGCTAAGTTAAGAAACCAATCTGATGCGAGTTGTATATTTCAAACAACATAGGATTCTCATACTCCTGCTGAATTGGATGCTATTAGTACAGATTGGGCGTAAGCCTCCGAGCGGATCGCACTGAGCGCTTAATTCGGACCCACCAATGCTGATTTATATTCCATCTGAATATCCGGATTTCCCTTTTTTCAATTTGAATTTCTTTATTCGCCTAATGGCAAATTAAGCGGGATGTTGATACCTTATCTCCGATTCTCCGGATTCTTTTAATATTTATATCTGCTCGCAGAACTAATTCTACTATTCAATTTATTTCAGTCAGTATTTTATTAGCATAGCATAGTTGGCCTTATAATGTTCCCACTGTTGGGACTCAGGCCTCCTCTCTAGAAGAGGGAATGGGCCGTAATCCACCACGCGGGCCCAGTGCGGATTGGTGGATGTCACATGTCTTCAACTTTTTGGTTCTAGGACATACCGGTTTCCTCACGATGTTTTTCTTCACCGTTTTGAGAGCAGTGGTGATGAAATAAATTGCACAAAGAATGCGCCCGGCTGGCCTTGAACCCGCGACCTACAACTCGTAAGTCAGGGCCGTTACCACTCGGCCACTACTGCTCTTCAGTATTTTATTAGTTCCCCAAAAATATATTATACGTAATGATTACATCAATTCGAATTTTGATTAAAACATACAAACCATTTTCGGAGAAAATTACGAACGGTTTGCGTTAAAATTTAATTTTCCCTTGGTAACGCGGAATAAAGTTTTATATAACTATGCCAGCTATTCTGAATATCGCTAACTATGTTCAATATTAACTGATGAATGAGATAAAATATTTTAAAGGTGAAACTCGGTCAGGTGGTTTTATTAAATATTCTGCTATAAAATATGCTTCATAGAATTTTATTCCGTTTTATAATAAAATCGATTTATTACATATTCTCATTTAATTAAAAACATCGTTTTACTTAATAAAGCGGGTCCGGAAACGGTTTCCTTCCCAGAAATATCAGCAAAGCAGTCGAGTATGAAATACATTTAGCGGGGTTGGTGAGTACACGTTGATTTCACTAACCTCTGTAATCAGATTAATGCACTCGCATTTAATTAAACGGATATGAGTTTCCAGGTAGATCACGACGATTGATTTAAAGGTACGAGTGCCTATATTAAGCTTAAGAACTATCTGCCTACGATTTATTGCCTATGTGTACGACTACCGACTCCCATCATTTGAAGCATGTGTAGGACACTGATTGCTATTGGAAGTTATTCTAGAATCAAATACCTACACAAGTTACATTAAACAACGGCACAATATGACATTCTATTCTCACACAAAAAATATTTAATGTATACGTACAAATCCGCAGCGCAGTACAACCATAAACTATCAAATAATTCAGTATCACGCCCACACAAACATCGAATAATAAATAAATCTATTTTTGTTTTATAGGCCAGAGTCCGGCTTCAGCCTCAGGTAACATAAACGAAACAGATAAACTAGCTGTTTCCATGAACGCGAAAAACTTTTGTTTACTCTTAGTTTTTCCCATTTTTCTTTTATACGACTTCTAAGAGTTCAAGGTACGCCGAGTGGATCGGGAAATTCGGAAACTAGTTTTGAAACAACAATGTTTTAATATGAAACTCAAAATACAAATACGTATACATAGCTGTCTCGCTCTCGCGGTCATGGACCGGGCGAGGACTTGGTTGCATGACTGTAAAAGGCAAGACGTAAGCGTGACGTCGACGTGACGCAAACGCCAGCACTATGACGTGATACCAAATACAACGAGTACGCACAGCTCGTATCTCGTGATAGTATGCGCACTAGTGTGTTCCACATCAACACTAAAGTACGTCAAGTTAGTACACCCTTCGTCCTTCTACTTCCCGTTAGCATTCTTCACGCCTCGGGGCCTGTTTCATTGCGTCAGACGTGAAATGTTACATCACTTTGTCGCCTGGTTTGTCAGGATTCGTGCAAAGTAATTTGTTTGTCATGTTACTCTCTGTAATTCGTAATATTAACGTATAAACCACAGTCATTTTACAAGCTTTTGTTTAGTTTCACCTGTCACGATGTTTGTCTGTAATCAAATCTTGCAAGTTAAATTTGATCCACTTCCCGTTTACCGATTGAGCTGAAATTTTGCATGCATGTGTAAATCAGATGACAGTGCAAAATTATTGTAACATGAAGCTGATCTGATTATGGAACCGGAAGGCAGCAATAAGAACTTCATAGTTAAATCCCTTGAGTTTGGGCTCGTATGATTCGTCTTGATGAGTATTAATTATATATATTACATAGGTATACCGAGCTATAAAAGCTTGCTATGAAAAAAATATTTTCTTTAAAAGCTTGTTCGTGCTTCCCTTTAAGAAACAATGGAAACTGTGGCAATTGGTTTAGGCCGGGATTAATCCAGATTTCCCTCTCAGTGATCATACCGAATCGTTTTTTGCTTTTCTCTGTACAAGGTTGGATTTTTCTCGAAGGCATTATCAGGGTAATTTTACCCTTAGGGCTGCAGCCACATATTCGTTTTCCGCATTGGGAGGATTGGGCTAACAAAATTTCATTTGAGTCGAATTATTTCCTCTTTATACAGCAGCATATGTGTGGTAATAAAGAGTTATACCTCCGTAAAAAAACATATTCCCACGACATAAAGCCTCAGAAACACAAGCACTTCGAATTTGCAATTAAATTCTATTCGATTGTGAAAAAGCCTTTTGGACGAAGGTAGCACGCATAATGAAGCCGGTGTATTTCCATTTTACGAGGGGCATGTACTTTACGGCGGTATTGCTCGTAAACATATGTACTTTATGAGGAATGCTTATGTACACGAGCCTGTACATGTAGCAGCATCTTTCGATGTCATGTCTCCTTCTACCCTCCTCGGCAATAATGTCCTCTTCACGGGACCTCACAAAAGTCGCCGCAGTAACGTAACACGTTGCTGTAAAAGAGCACACGAGATCACTCATAGTCAACGTGTCAATGTCGACAATTTCTCTATCGAAAAAGATTTCCACTTTTATTAAGCCACTGTTGCCTATTTTTGGTTCGATTTTTTCGACAAATATTGTTGTTGCTAACTTTCGAGTTCAACTAAGTTATACTTAGGTCAAAGAGACTTAAACAACTTTGAATCTAGTTGTTAATATAGACATAAATCTCTGTTAAGGACTAAACTTGTATGCATTTGGTTCCGCCACAGTTTGCACAAGAAAACAAATCTTATATTCCGCTTGCATTCGAAGTATAAAATAATAAAGTACCATATATGGCGGATAGCAAGTATTTTTCCATTTCCGCGGTCGCAGTATTGGAACTCCGTTTATTTATTTTACGATGCACCCGAGTTTAAGTCGAGATCGAAATAATATTTTTATAAGCTGTGAAAATGATTTGGGTGAAAGGTTAGTCATTATAACCGTTTACCTACGTGAATCTTCTGGAAGGTCGGTGCGAGTACGTGCTAACTCTCGGATCGCGTACAGATTCCTTTATCAATCCTCAAATAAACATTGAATTCAAGACAGATAGAATCTGCTACCGTAACAAAAATCAAATAGCTATCTTCAAACGCTACCCTTCGCAAGGGTATCGCGGGGGGATACCTCGCAAATTGGACACGCCAGATTTTTCTCTAAGTGTGTTTTTCAGATTCGCTGTTTCTTTATGTAAAGGAGTAAACCCAACAGCTAAATCTTTAACAATAACACAATAGAAAATTGCTTTCAATTCGTCATTGAGTTGGAAGCGTCCATTAAGGGTGCCTTAATCAATCAATCTTCCATACAAACATACTCGTAGTATGGTGACTACTTCACTGGTTATCAGGATGAAAAGTCATGCATTTTAGCCCCGCCCATCAACAAGTTCAAGCCATTAGTTAGTGCACCCTTAAGTTCTAGAAGCTCCGAACAACAGCCTTATTGTCTCTATCAATTACAACAACCTCTACTCTCTCTTCAACAAATAACATTTCATCTAGTACAACTAGCAAATTAAACGTTTGTTCCTTTTTTTGTTATTACCGTTTCACGAGAAACAACCGAGTTCTTTTTCACGATACAAATGAAGGAAAAAAACATTGTGAGCAAAGCTAATGCGAGACCAGTCGTTAGTAATGTTTTGCTGACTTCCTGTACAACAGTGAACAACAGAAACGGCCAAAAAGCGTAGGCAGCCTTACTTGTGAACAAAAATAGAAATCAGGTATTTAGCTGGAACAAGTAAATGGTAGAAGGGTTAAAAATATTTACTCTTACATTATCATCTCAAGTCCTCTTCAAACAAGGGTACAGTGTGGCTTTAATTACATCCGCCTGCTTTACAGACGAATTAAATTTTAACTAGAAAACATGTCCTGTGACCGAGCTCGTAGTGAGCCCAAGTTGCTAACTTCGTACACAACTTTTATATTTTTATAACACTAATTCGAAAAACGGGTCGTGCAAATAATAGTAACAATGTGCTATTGTGTAGCTAGCTGGAGGGCGGCAGGTCACACGCCGTCCTGTGCAAACACACCAACTGCCGTCGGCTTGTATGCCGCTTTTAACTAAACTGCCGGCAAATCTCTCATTTTCTTCGACCAATGCCGTTACTTATTCATGCATGTCGTGAGCAAAAGTTGCCGCTTGCCGGTTGCCAGAACGAATTTCCACTCATGCATACGAAGAGCCCTCAACCGAAAAGTTACACGACGTTTTGTTGTGTGAACAGGAATAAATGTTAAATATTTGGGTTTTTCTTCTCGGCGATGTTGTGAGCGGACACTTTAATTATGAATTATGAGTTTCTCCCTAGAATATTCTGATGAGATTTAACCGAAACTCTACGCTTCGTATCTACCACTTGCTTCTGCCAGCGGTTTTGCCTGCATGAAAATTATATGTATATGTCTCTCAGTGATAAAGCAACGTACTACTAATGAAATAATTTTTCAAATCGGTCCCGTTGTTTTTGAGTTTATCTATAATACACAAAATTACAATTCTCTCCTCTTTACAATATTAATATCAAAGATTACAAGAAAACTCAAACTGTATTTTTTATACAGTATTATCTATGTTCGAAATAGAACCGACAGTCGACACGAGCTCAATGGAACGCTCAAATACCTGCGCTATGACAGCTCCATTGTTTTAACTGTCAACACTTCAAATTCAACGTTTCAGATATGAATATCAGAATATTATCTACTCTTGGCTAGCGGTATCGCCAACTATCGAATATACAATCAAATAATCTATGTGTGCAATGTACTTAGATAATAATATTGAAAAGCCGTTGCGTATATACTGCGTACTGTAATGTAGGCTTTGCATACAACCGCCTGTATTCCCACGAAGGTAATAAAGCAAAATAATATTTTGTAACTTAATAGTGTTTCTATTTTTCAGGGCCCCGTGGGGAACTCACTAACTTTTTGTATTACGCGTCTGTGTTTTAAGTTGTGTTTAACACAGCTGCGCGTCGAGGGAGTGTTACAAACTTTTCTGGGAAGGCAGTTTAATAGGCCGGCCGAGTCCTGTGGACTCTATTCGAAAGTCTAAGCCGGAGTCCGAAGAGACCGCGGGCCGCTCCGTTAGAAAAAATAATAAGCATCGTGTCCGCCCTAGCAGCGATGGGCATTAATGAGAGGCCCCGAACAGATTAAGAAAGGAAAGCTGTTGTACAAACTACGTGACAAATGAGACATGTAACTAATGACCGCTCGTGGAGCTGCCGCCGCCGCCGCCGCCGCCACATCTGTTCCTTACACTACACGCTGCTCATATTTCGACATTTATAACAAATTGGGTGTAATCTTATGAGTTGATTGGCTCATTATTACCACAATACGAAATGTAGTAGGAAACACTTAATATTTAGAACAATAACCAATTCCAACATTACCATATTAAATTAACAGCAATAAAATGTTAACAGCTCACGCCGTAAATGTATAATGTCTGATTAGGCACAATGGAGGTGATAACTGATGAACATTATCGTTATTGTTCTGTACAAGAACAAGGAGGATGGGCAAATATAACTATCGTTTCTGTTATCGGGTTTCGGTACCACTTTCACGCACGAACTGATCTGTCGACATCCTTCATATATGATTATGGGCATAAGGGAATATTGGGGGCCCCTAAACTAGCAATTTGGTGGGATTTGAGCGATCCTCACGAAGACCAGTGCGGTGCACCGCTCTGATAAACACAACAGCCTATAATACTCGTTTGGCTTAAAAAGGGCTTATTATGTTGACCGTCGTGGTCAGGGCGTCAGGTAGGCTTTGCTTCCAATAAATGTGGTATACTGAGATTTGTGTTTTTATGGAATTATAGGGTTAAAGAATAAACTGATCACTATGTTACAATTTTTTTTATATATATACTTGAACACAAAACGTCAAATCACGTCATCGTTTTAGGCTCCCGCTTGACCTCGACTGATGATAAGCAATGACGTGGTCTACGATGGAACAACAAGCTTACTAGCTGCACGTAACCAATTCCTGGTAATTTTAAAAATATTATTGTTTGTATATCTGTATAATTCGATGAATCTTCGAAATAATTAGACACATTATGACGGGACTTTCAATGGTAAATAACTGATGTCACAAGAAGTACCTTAGGCTACTTTTATTTTTGAAAACAAATTTTAATATTGTGACCCATTTCTTATATGTTTTACGAATTTGACGCAGACGAAGTCGCTAACACCACATAGTAAATAAATAAATCTTTTATGATAACAGTTGCCCAGATAGATAGATACATTCATAGATACCACAACGTGATCTGTGTTATCAACTAAAACTAACACTCAGGTGGAGATTCATCCGTCAAATTCGCCTAGCTTTAGGCACAGAACTTGCTGTTACTAAACAAACTGAAACCTGCAGCCAATACTCAGTCAGACTGCCTCAAAGCCGACACAACAGACAAACAAACAGTCAGGCTGCCTTTGAATTGTAGTCTTGACTTTACAGATAGGTACATACCTATACGACTGTGCAGATGCAATAATACACACTTCAGCAATCCCTGTAGCACGAATTCATGGACAAACCTGACGTTTTAGTAGCTTGGTTTATCAATAGCCAGCAATTTACACTAATAATATAAAGAGGTAAAGTTTGGTTTTTTGTTTGTAATCTCTGAAACGCACCAGTACGGCCCGATTGCTAAAGTTTTTTCACTGACAGAAATCTGATTTATTCCAAAGGTTATATTTTATGTATGCGGGAGAAGCTGTAGCGAAAAGCTAGTCACATTATATTTTTAGAAACGTTTTTCAGTGGCTTCGTCCGCGCGATTGTAGAAAATTATCTGAAGGGAGGTATTTTTGCGATTAATAATATCCTATGTGTTACTTTAAGGTATTGTCAATATTCAAGTTGAGAAACTTCAAGAAAGAATAATAAACATACAAACTTTTGCCTTTATAATATAATATAACGTGTGACCTCCAAAAACAGATCCGACTAACTTTCTTAGTAAATCAAGTATACAAGAATCTGAAGTAATTTCCACCTTTTTTTTTAACGTTCGCAATATCTATACTTGTCGTCAAGTATTCATCATTGTGTTGCCGAGGTGTGATTGTGATTTAAATGCGTTTTAAAATAATGACAAGATTTGACCGTTTTCGCTTCGATACTAGCTTAACGAAAACCTTATTTTTCTATATTATTATTAGTTTATATTACAGTCTACTTAAATTCTTATGATCTATCCAAGGATTGCCAGGTAGATATCGCTGTCGGCGATAAGACTACCATTGTATCCCATAGATTTAAGTTTGTATATATATACGTTGTTACTTCTCTATGCATAATAAATGTCTGACAATCGAACAATCGTATATGATCGGAAAGATACCTTGACCCATCATTTAATGATAATGATGTACCCAGAGCAGCAACTAAAGTTCGGTGAGTATCGACATATCACCTCATCTCCTCATCTTCCACGTGGGATCGCTTCACACAAAATAACGATAAACGGTATGAGCCGACGAACGGGTGTATCGATAAAGTACGTACCCTGCTGACACAAATGATCGACAAAATTTCCCCCGGGCCTCGGAGGCTCTCCAATGTTTTATATTTACCGGAGTGGAACCGAGAAGGTAACGTGTTAACACTCTACACACACATAAATTGTTAAACAGCGACTCCCCGAAGACCTGAAGTTCTGTTCAATGACAAAAATTTCCCATGAGCATCGGTTCGACACGAGCCAACTTTCCGCAAATAGGCCCCGGTTTATTTTTACGTGAAATACTCATTACAAACTGTCTCTGTAACCAGTCATGCGCACTTACTATATACAATTATTATACACATACAAGATCTGTCAGCGGCTTCGCCTGCATAAAAATAGGTTTCTCTATACCATTATTATATTATCTCTTTATTTATCTTATTCACATATAATTTACGTTTTTAAATATTTCTTTAAATAAATAATGAATAAAAATACCTACAAATAGTAGATCCGGGTCTAGGTGTCTTGTTTGTGTGAGCTTATGTTTTGTGAACACACCCACGATATAGTAATTCCTAGCGTGAGCAAAGTTAACAAATAAAAATGTATGTTATCATCATCATCTCGGGACTTTACTCAATCAAAAGGCACAAACCCAATCACACAGCGTGGCACCTCGTAGCGCTACGCTGCTACGTGCGTAGCGCGAACGCAGCGCGTGCGTAGCACCGTAGCACATTTGATTTTACTGAATGGTAACTTTGATAATATCAATCCTGCCCCTTCGTCGCGAATTAGAACAAAGGGAGCTACAGCCTTACAGTATATCTATGTACCCAAAGGGTGGTACTAAGTTTTGTGGACATAATTCGATATCGGCGACCCTTGTAACCAAGTTTGTGAATTAGACCAATCTGTCGTACGTCAACAACACCAACAAGCATGCAGTATGGCCATCAATATTCAACCAAGTTAATGTTGTACGCGCTTTGTAGTTTAAATGGACGATAACCCTACAATATATTATATCTGTCACCAGTACATTTCCTATAGTGGGATTATGAAATGAAATTGACATCTATGGCTGGTGATTCTACCTAAAGAAGTTCGATTTTTAAATCGATCCTAATTGAATTCTAAATAATCAGTTCAAATTAATCAAGTTTTAAAAGATCGGTTTCCCAAACATCAACCCCTTGTTGACCGTGCAGTTACCGAGTCCAAAAAAGTACAGTATAGATGATCCTACAGTGCATATATGTGTTTCATGACTTGTCAGTAATTGGATTAGGTGTCAAACATTCAAATAAAAATTTGCTTGAAAAAAATCGGTGCTTTGAACGTTTCTGAAGCATAGCATGGTTGCATTCCGCATGAAAACAATTTGATGATTTTCTTGCACTAGAAGCGTCCCTGCACACGGGCCTCAAAAAAACGCCGCCACAAAGAAACGCTAGAAGCGGCCGCAAAAAACAGCTGAAGTGTGAGACCCCTTGTGTCCGGAGAAGCTTGAAGTCGCTTCAAGCATTTTTTGTGGCGGCATCGTCACTGTGTGCGGCAGCGTCACTGTGTGCGGCAGCCACAAAAAAAGGCCACCTCAAAAAGATTTTTGTGGCCCGTGTGCGAGGACAGCAAGATCAATTCTTCGATTAATCGACCTTAAATCTCCCTATACAAATCTGCCTAGCGTTATTGATTTCGGCTGTATGAAGCATCAGGCTCTCTATATTCAAATTAAACATTAATTTTTGTTTTTTAATCCACCATTTCCGATTTGTGAGGATTTCACAGCATCAAATATTTGAGCCTGTTACACGAACGAAAACGGTTTGCGAAAAAATGCTTGAACATACAAAATAATAAAGCGGATTGTGGCCGGCTTAGCTGCTGTGTGCCTTGCGTACAAACAATACACCCCTATCTCTCACCAGATAACTTACATCAACTTTCGCGCCCGAGCGGAAAATCTACTAAACTGTTTACTTGTGTTTATATCACTCGTATGTATTTTCTATAGTTTTTACTGCTAATAAATAAATACAGTTCGATCAATGTACACAAAAATAAGCAAACACGCCTTGATGTATAAAAACCTATTTATAGCAAGCAATATCTATTTATATTATATGTATATCCATATTTGTTATTTCTAAAATATATATAACGTTTTTCTATGAATCTAATATGAGTATATTTTAATATGTAATAGAAACAAAGACACGAGCATGTTTTAAAAACTGCGTCTAAGATAAGCAAGTCTGCAAAAAGTACAAAAATACATAATTGAACTACCCGATTAGTAAGCGTGCTACTGTGAACTGACGTCATATCACATAAACGTCGCAGTAACTTCACAATTTTCAATAGAAACTCATTTAACGATATTCGCCAAACTTCTAAAGTTTATATTTCCTTAAAAACATCGATGTTATTTGTATTTTCTTTTCACGATCGGTTTTCAAAAATAAAGGTACTGTTATAAAAATTAGCTTTTCAAATTTTTTAAAAAATAAAAGGCCCCTTTTGTAATTTGTATTTTGACTACCTAACGGTAACGGCTAGTCCGGTGTAGTGTAGCTACTACTAAAATAACTACTACTACAGCGGACCCCTAATTATTATTTTATTGTTTCTTTCAGTTTCGTTCCAAGTTACATTCTAGGGTCTTTCTCAAATGTTAAAACGGGCCTTTTATATTTTAACGAGTTTATCTTTAATTTATTTTTAATAAAAAATGTATAAATTTCATGGAGGACGTGTATGGACTAAATATCGACCAACTTTCGGTATCATGGCCCGCGACGGACTGCGACGTGTATGTAGCTATGATAGTGATGTACCCGTGAATGTGGCGCTCGTTGTGTGATCGTCTATGTCGGGGCGGTGCTGCGCGCCGCCGCCGGCATGCTATCAGCTGGCCGGCGCAGCCATGTGTCCCTCGCTCGCTCCCGCTCACCGCCCGCCGCCTGCGCACACAACCATCACGTTACTTTATTTACTACACGTTACTTATTACAATGTATACTAAAAGTCAACATGGAGCGGTTCGCCACTGTTCAATTGTTTGCCAACCTTTGTAACCCACAACGCAGGGGATGGTCCTGTCTATATTTTCGTACAAAGTGAACTAGCCGTAGTGCGTAGCCGCTGGGTGCATGAGCCACTGTGGAATGGAACTGGAGCGGTGTTTTTTTAAGACTTACTTTAAGCAAGTCAAATTTTAACGTTAAAATACCCTATAAGTACAATATAGTATTTCTTTCCATTTTACTGACTTTACATATCTATATTTATAATAAATCTGTAAAAGTGAAAATTTTGTACATTAATTGGCAGGTGTTACTAGACCGAGACCGAACCCAAAAATGTGATTAATAAAATTTTTGTCCGACTGTCTGACTGTCTGTCTGTCTGCCTGTTTGTTCAGGCATCACGCAAAAACTACTAGTTGGATTACGATGAAACTTGGTATAATTATTTTTAAATATCTTGGGTACCACACTGGGTACTTTTCATCCCAGAAAAGTATATACAAAAAAAAAACAAACTTAATTTTGCGATCCGATGCCATACAATATCGGTCGCCATACAATTCAATGGACACACACGACGAAGATAATAAATAATATTTTTTATTTTCATATCTTAAGATGAATTTGAATGGCGAGCGATTTTGTATCAACACATATTATAAAACAAAGTCCCCCGCCGCGTCTGTCTGTCTGTCTATTCGCGATAAACTCAAAAATACTGCACCGATTTTCAAGCGGTTTGCAAGACACAACAATCAACATTTTATTATAATTTTTGCAATGTAACCGTTTCACAAACTAGATTGCATTTACTTTATTATTCTAACTAGCTTTTGCCAGCGGCTTCACCCGCGTAATAAACCTATGTCACTCAGAAATAAAGCAGCTTTCTATCGGTGAAAACAAAAATTGCAATCGGAACAGTACTTTCAGAGATTACCTCCTTCAAACAAAAAAAAAACAAACTTTACCTCTTTATTATATTAAATGTAGATAACTCCAAAAAACCACAAAATATTTTTTTTAATAAAAAAAAAATTACGTCGCTTATGTGAATTTGTGACAAATTTGTTCGTTGACAATCTTTGTCTAGGAAATAAAATGCATTTATAACCATTTATAGTATTCTGTCCTGTCTTCCATTTAAATATTGTTTCAGCGAACACTGGTTTACACTCTGGCAACTGGAGGTTTTCAGATGCAGTCCGTAATTCTAGCTTTCCATACCATTAGGAATTGGGAATGTGCACGTAGAGAGGCTCATTCTCCGCTTCATTTAGACTTTGCACTGTTAACGGAAAACCGTATCCAACCCAAAATAGTTCGGACCTACAAGAATACGTTAACGTAACTAAAAGTGGGTTTACTGCACCTACAAAGATTATAGATATATTATTATATACGCCTATTCTCTTTAACTTTTTTTTATTTTGAAACTCCCTAAAATACATATTTATCTGTGACAGTAATAATACGGTTTTTTTTAGCAATTTATCTAGTATAATTAGGAAATAACAATATATCAAGCCTACATAACTTAACGTTTGTTATTGTTTACTTTAATATACCGACAAATAATATATGTTTACAAATCATTAGTATGAGATGGTCGTGGATAAATCAAGAAATAATTCAGGTTTATTATTAAACTAGCGACCCGCCCCGGCTTCGCTCGGGTGCAATATAATACATAAACCTTCCTCTTGAATCACTCTATCTATTAAAAAAACCGCATCATAATCCGTTGCGTAGTTTTAAAGATTTAAGCGTACATAGGGATATACGGACAAAAAAAGAAAGTCGCTTTTTTGTTTTACACTATGTAGTGATAATAGTACGGACAGATGACGGATACTTAGTATTATAAAACCACGCGATATACGTGATCTCACGAGGGTCCTGAATTATGTAACATGGTGAAAATCCCACAAAACGTTTTGGAAATACTCGCACTTATTTTTTATGTACATACTAGGTTCTAGCGGCTTTGTTTGCTTGAAAGTCGATCATTATCCCAAGGGAACACAATTCCGGAAACAAAATAATCCTATGGGCTGTTCCTGGATATGGTCTACTCATGTACCGAATTTCATACAAATCCGTTCAAGCATTTTAGCATAAAAAATAACAAACATAATCATACACGCACATGCATACAAACTTTCGAGTCTCGCCTTTATGATATTAGTGTGTTAAGTGTTATGCAGTTAGACTCCTTAGAGAGTATAATTCTTAACTTAATAATAGGTTACAATATCGCTTACCATCATGTAGATATTTTTTATAGCTGGAAAAATCATCCAATGACATCTCGCGCCCTTGGGCGCAGCGGAGGGCGTGTCAGACTTACTGATTAAAAACCCACTCCTATTCCTTCTTTGGGTTCATGTTTCATATTCACACTACCCGTGGATCATGTAGATATGGCCTTAGAAGACCCTGTCACTTTTTTTTGACGTGGCAAATCATCACATTACTTCCCAGCTCTAGGAAGGACCGAGAGAGTGTGTTAGTCTTTAACTGACTAAACCTAACTTATGTTCCGTCATTTGCCCTTTACTTTCTAGGGTCACGGTAACTCTCTTAAACATTCCGCAGAACGGCCTGCCTACGAAGGCGACCCTATCTATATGTATATACTCGTATAATAGGAAAAACTGACTGACTGACATATCAATGCACTGCTGGAACTACTGGGACTATAAGCGTGAAATTTTTTACAACGTTTCCTAATGTGATGAACACAAGCTCTAAGAGAGGATTTTCCAAAATTTTCCCCCTAAGGGGATGAAACGTTTCAAAGTGTGTATGGAGAAACCTACTTTCACGCGGGTGAAGCCGCAGGCAGAATCTAGTTAATAATGACGAAGTAGGAACAGAACAGCGTTTTCTTTTTTCTGTTTTAACCAGAACGACAACTGTACCCATTCAATCGACAGTCTATGCTTCGTGCATAATAGAGCAGTACCCAGTCGGGCCTAGTTCTTCACAAATAGACGGGGACAAAACTGCACGCGAGCTAAATGCGGCAAGACAGAACCGGAGACAGATCAATAGTTCTTTATTCCAACTCGGACCTACTCGATCTTGTCTACATAGAGTTGTTATTTTGATTGGGACTTGCTAACACCATTTATCTACGTGTAGGTATACTTGTCTCATAAAAGTTCATATTAAACAAAGTTAAGAACACACACACACAGTCACATGAACTCTGATATCCATATATTTTGTAAATTATCATGGTGTACAATAAAGAATTAAGTAATTAAGACAATCGGAAAATATACCTAATTTTCCTATTATTTTGTTAGTGGGTAAGCCATTGAAGCATCTTAGATAGTTTGAAGCATGTACTTTCTAAAATCTTTTTATAATTTTTGTGTGTGTGTGTTCTTTTTTTCATTTTGTATGTTCAATTTTATGGTTATAATTTGTATCTCATGCCAAAATAGTTAATGTTGTACCTAATTTGGAGAAAGCCTCGTCGCATATCTGTAGTAGGCACATTGTTTTAATTTTAATGTTTTTTTTTTAATCTTTATTAAGGAGATTTGTCTCAATTTAGTCTATGTCGCTCCATCGTAGCCAAATTTTGTGTTATAATTTTAATATTGTTTTCCATAAATAACCTGAAAAAGACTATTGTTAGTGTGCCAATCTACACTAATATAATAAAAAGGTAAAGTTATTTTTATTTTTTTGTTGTAAGAGATAATCTCTGGAAATAATGGCCCGATTGCAAAAAAAAATCACCGATAGAAAGGTGCTACTACTACGGCTTGACTACTGAGTGGCGTAGGTTTGTAGTATTAGTAGTATTTTATGTACGCGGGCGAAGCTGCGGGCAAAAGCTAGTAACTAATAATGTCATTAAAATAGTTCTGATAAAGGACATTAAAAAAATAAATTAAAAAAAGAAACACTTATAAAACAGTTAAAATGTTTTTTTACAGGTTAATTTCCAAGCAGCCTGCGGCAACAGCAGCAACCTCCTTTGCATCGCGCAATGACTGTTTTTTTTTAGACACTTTTTTAGTTCTATTGATATATTTATGAAAAAATAATAATATAGAACTCACTATGTATATAACATACTAACTAAACCGTGCCCACAAGTCTAGGCGTGAAATCATTTTGCTTACCATATAGCATATATGGTAAGCCACCCAGGGCCACCAGGAATAATATAACTTCCTACTGGTGATTCAATTTTCAAAATCGATTTAGTAGTTCCAGAGATTACTTCCTATAAGCAAACTCACCAAATTACAAACTTTTACTTCCTTATCATAACATTAGTGTAGACATAGGTCAAGGGTACCCCATCACTGGCGGTGGAGGTCAGATAGACAGTCGCTACATATAAAATATTGGCATTCAATAGCATCCGGTCAAAATGGAAACCGACCCCAACATAGTATATTTTTTTATAGTTACTTTTTTAATGTTCCCACTGCTGGGACTCAGGCCTCCTCTCTAGGAGAGGGAATGGGCCGTAATATACCACGCGGGCCCAGTGCGGGTGAATGTCACTTATCTTCGAATTTTTGGTTCTAGGACTCGGGTTTTTTCACGGTTTTGAGAGCAATGGTGATGAAATAAATGACACAAGTTAACGCGCTGGTTTTGAACCCGCGATCAACCACTCGTAAGTTAGGGCCATTACCACTGAGCCACCTTTACTATCCATATAAACATAATAACATGACGTACATTCTTGCCTTCCTCTCGATGAGAGTACGAAAGTTTCCTGAGAGTCTCATACTTGCAGGACTTGCAAGCGCAGGCGGGCGAGCGAGTAAGATATATTGAAAAATGAGACGTGAACGAGACTTGTGGAGTACTGAACATCTTGACTGATATTACGGTTACAGCTCACAAGTTCGATCATGGAATATTGGTATTTATTTACCTAGTATTTCATTCTTGTGAAGGAATTGAATATTTTGATGGAAAGTAATCATTGCAACCACCTTTTGTGTATTCGGAGTAAATAATCCATGTCATAAAAGTGAAAGTGAGTTTGTTTGTTTGTTATGTCTTCACGCTTAAATGGCTTAACCGATTTTAATGAATTTTAGTACAGAGATAGTTTGGACCCTGGAGACGGACATAGGACAATTTAAAAAAAAGTAAGAAAAGGGGGAGAAAGAGTAAAGTATATTAACAAACGCGGGTGAAGCCGCGGTTAAAAGCTAGTATTTCATAACTTACAAGCAGTGGAAGTGATATGTGTACTAGATAATTGATAAATATACTTACATATTTCTAAATACATGCATATTATACATAAATTACACCCAGACACAGAATAAATGATCGTGCTCTGGAAGAGGGAATGGCTTACGGCCCATTCCCTCTCCTAGAGAGGTGGCCAAAGTCCAAGCAGTGGGAACATTATAAGGCTGATTGTGTTAGGTATGTATGTATTCAATACACTTGCCCATAAAGTGACTCTTATTGCACTGCACTTAGGTATATAATGACACTTGTTACCAATCTGTGACATTTGGATTACCATTACGCTCTAGTGCTATAATGTGGTTAAAACCTTATTGTTCAACCTCTCCACCGCCATAATTTTATTACATTTATCGTATCAGGATGGGCGAGCGTCCTCACCCACGTCGTTATCATAATTCTATGCGCTCTTGTAATTGTTACCAATACGTTTATAAATCGGAAAACCAAGGATTAATACGTTGATTAATTATTATGTACCTGTAATACTTACCATGATTATTATATTGACCGGTAATTAACTAAGCTATTAGCAATTTTTATTCTTGTGTAAGAAGGTAAGAAATAAGAAATGTAATACATACATAATGATCAGTAATTAACCGTGTACGTACTTATATTGATTATGTTTCGTACTTATGAGGAATGGAAGTAATGATGAATGGCTGAATAAAATTTGAAAAGATAATAATTATGTGATAACACTAACAATATTGACCTGCCTAAAACGAATGAAGATTTGTAGTAAATTTTTAGTAATAATAATTAATTATTAATAATAAGTAACACTGATTCATCACAGCACTGCTTGGTAGGATTTGTTTTTCACTATTATATTTGTTTTCTCTTCTGTTTGTCTATTTATTAAGTTGCACCTGCCATGTCATGTTTCTGCACGACCCTAAGGTCGACCGGCAGATAATGCCTAAGGCATTAAGTCTGCATTTGTGTAGTTTTATGTGCATAAAGATTTAATGAATAAATAAACTTTAGCTTCACAATATCTCTTAGGTATTTCTTCTTTGCTCATCTTTCTTTTTCTTTCTTTATAATACCGGTTATTTAAAACAAGTACAGGTACATAGTAGTAGGCCACGCAACCCACTGTTTATGGCCTGCAAACAAAAATCAGCGGCTTCCTTGCTTGTATTCAAGTATGCTCTTTATAAAGTATCTACGTATATTCAACAAACATTCTCAGCGGATGTAAGAGGAAGGTACATCGGTACATAAAAAGAAATGGGCCGTGCCTCACTAGACGCCTCATTCATCATATTCGGTAACCTACATTCAAAAAAGAAAAATGAAATGGAAAAACCAAACGTCATGAGCACACAGAGTGTATAAATTCATAACTCTTCCTGTTAGGTTCAAGTTTCGGGGTAAAATTAAATACTGGCACTGTTCATTTCACGCTTTGTCCCCTTGAGGTGAGCAAATGATTACAACACTGCCGATCCACAAAAGCCGCCTCTCTTCAGGAAGGACACAGGATTCTAAATAATTTTTTGAGATATTTATGTCATGTATAATGAACCTACTGTTTCATGACATGCGTATTGGATCCAGGATTTATACGAGTACAATAATATTTAAATCAATTCTGTGTTTGTAAATTCATAGGGATATCTAAAAAAACTGAAGGACCAACTTTTATTTTCATGGAATAAAAATGTTTAATCTTAGAATTTTTAATTTGCTATCTTTTAAACGAAGTTTAGTTTGATAAATGATATTTATTTTGCAAATTTTTATAAACTTATTTTAAACGTAATTGTTTTTGTGAATTTAAACTAGATGAAACTGGTGTTTCCTATCTGACTACTGAGAAGAAACACGGAAAAAAACAGAGGTCAAAGTCTCTTTTAAAGTCCATACAGTAAACATGTAATGGTCAAATCGTATGAGAACCATGCAGATTTACCTAAAGCATTCTACCATTTATATTTATCAAAAGGAATATCCCCTCAGCAGTTCATACACTCAAGCTCAAGTGTATCAGTATTCATCATCATTTCGGATGGATGTCAGCCACTGTAAAAAGGCTCATCTTTCACGAGACGCGCTCCAGGGTTCAATCAAATAAGTAACATGTTTACTTTCCGAATATGCCCGTAAACTTGTTCGTTTGATGGAAAACTATCGAATTCCTCTCGCCATTTAGTATTGAAAACATGTTCTGTATATATGTGTATCCAAATGTAGTGGACGTCAGACGAATACTAAAATATTAATATTTTTGTCATAGATTAGACAGGAAGCTGAAGCTAATATATTGCCTTGGTACATAAACGCACGTAATGGTAGACTAGGTACTCATAGTACATCATCATCATCATATCAGCCGAAAGACGTCCGCTGCTGGACATAGGCCTCCCCCATGCGTCGCCACAACGACCGGTCCTGTGCGTCACGCATCCATCGAATTCTCGCAACACTGACTCATAGTTCGGAAAAGGCAAAACTGAATCGATTCACGAATCACTCCCAATTTTTATCAAACGTACCGTGCTTGCACTGAGTGCTCAAAAGATTTCAAAACGACTCGGTCTCGGAGACCAAAAAGCAACTTATTAATCAAAATCACTAGAACGCTTTGAATAGGAAAACGAACCTTTTCAAAACGAAAACTTCAAATCATTTTGAAAACTTCATCCAATCCAAAACGTGAACGTAAATGAACAGTTTCCCTCGAATTTCATGTCCGCTAGTTCTCTTCATTGTACTTGGATTCAATTAAAACATTTCAGGAAGTTTGACTCTGATAGGAAGTGAAGGAAATATTCCAAGTTCGCATTGACAAGGTGATAGAGAATGTGGGACACGAAACTTTGTGGAGATAACTCATTCACATTCGACGCTTTTGTTTGTAGAGCTATAGTTTGTTCTGCGACGACACCAACTCTCGGAAAATGTAAAAATATGGATAAGAGTTTACCCACAGAGTTTCCTTAGATAGTCGACGCAAGAATGACTAGGAAATCATAAATATACAAACGTGAAGGTGTTGTCGAGAACCTCGTCTCGTGTCTATGCAGCGGAAATGCAGTTACTGCATTTTACTTATTTTGCCGAGTATCCTAAATATTTCATTATGAAATATGAAGTTTCCGAGAATATATTTTAAATTCAAGTAGACAAAGAAACTATCTATCATCGTCTTAAAAAACAGCGACGTAGTACGTAGGTAGGTGGCGCGGCGCGAATACTTCTGCTAACTTTTATTACGTTTTCCCCGAGCTTACTGTTTATGTCCCCTTGCCGTTTATAACCGGGACGAGATATTTTTTATGTCACACCTTCAGCCTCCAACGAGAGAACTTCAATAAAATGACGTATATTAATAATAATTCATGCTGAACGTTATTGTCAGTTACCTTTAGTAACTTCTACAAAGTATTTGTAATAGGTACCGGAAATCGTAGGTACATTACTTTTAGCTAGTGTTCTTTAGAAATTTACTTGGGAACGTTTGCTTTGAAGATCTTTTAGTCCACAGATCTTAAATTAATTATCTTCCATCCCCCGGACATTAATGATAGACGACTATTTCCCGCTACTTTCATACAACAAAGTTCTGTGCTCGGACTGACGGCAATTTGAAGCTGGAAAACGAAATTCTATGCGGCATACCTACATACAACTATTTTTGAAAATATCATAACTACCCGCTTGCATAGATACACAAAGGCAGCATTGCGAACAAAATATTTAAAACTGAACAGTTGAAATTTCCGTCGTGTGCCGCTCACCGCTCAGCGCTCAGCCGCTCCGCGACTGTCACGTGGGGAACATGCGCCATTTATTTGTAGCAGCCTGCTTGTGACACGCGCTCATTCTCCAAATGTTTTCGTTGTTCGAGACTCCGCTGCAACGAGACACACTCTCATATACGCCACATTCCGCTCCCACAGAACGTCCTCCACAACTCACAGTAGTTTTTCAAACGCGTCTAGCTGTTCGTGGCCTAAAAACCTTTTCAGACGTTATCCAGCGAGCGTTCTCATATTCTGACATTTTCTTTGACTGCGCCCATTGTGGTCGCCGTTCCTCTTGAAATACGACAACGATCTTGAAAATAGTTCTGCTAGGTCACATTACCGTTCCACAATCTTGACTCTTTCTATCGATTTACGTTGTGAGAAGCTTTTAATAAGATTAAATCATAATATATGACTTGCTACTATGCTTGTACGACCAGCATATCTCTTGGCTAGTATTAAAATTAGATTTGCCCCTTAATATTTTATACCTTGGAGGCATTATCAGTGTCATAACTTACAAAGATAATGGTCGTTATATGCTCTGGAGAATTTTATACGTAACATTATAGGTTGCCTCATGGGGACTAACGTGGACCGCTGGCAACTGTGTAATAGTTGATCCTCTGTTCTGTCGATACTCCGTTCAAATAACAGGATTATGGTGTGGTCAGTGAACCAACGCTTCGCTGTTCGCCTAAAAGCTTTCCTACAATCTACTAAACTACATTCCTTTCCACAACGCTCTAGTGCATTTATTTCTGCTACAGCCTACAACATCGCTTACGTTTAGTTAACCATTCAAATGTTTCCGTTTATTTGGTAAACCTCTTTGTTCGTATTCTTGATGCTTTATATTTCTTTTGCAGATAGACAACAAAAATCTGTTTGAAATAAAATGTAATTGGGTCCTAATTAAAGCGTTTCAAATTGAAAAACACTGCGACGTTTTGCTTCTTTGAAAGTAAATGCTTATAATGAGGAAACGTCTCCTGAAGCTATATGTTTTCTTTGTCCTTTGAGATAAAGAAAATAAGGCTGTAATAGCTACTAAAATAAAGATAAACAAATGACGAAAGCAAAACATTATAAAGGATATTACGTTAACACATGCCTTTCGTAAGTACTTTTAACCTCGCGTAAACCGCTGAGTGAGCAATATAAACACAAGATTCGTTCGACAGTTCGTGGCCGACACGCGTTCGCTACACAAATGTTTTTTCATTTCCTCTGGAAATTCATTCGACTTCGCTCTTATGACAGTTCTCATCTACATTTTCTGCGCGGGATTTCTCTCGATCGTTGTCACTTGATGAAATTGTCTATTTCAGAAGTTAATACTGTTCTCTACTTCAGGAGAGAATGCCGAAGGTTACAGTAGTTTGTTCTTTGTAAATTAAGATTAAACTCATTTAGAACTTGTGAATGAGAATTTCGATTAATTGATACCGGCTGAGAGTCGATTCTATTAGAATATGATGACTGTTATGTTATTGCTACATCTCTTAACCGTTGCCTAAAGCTATATTAGCAACTAATACGCTGAAGAAAACGTTATGTTCATTACGTTTTAGCTCTATTCTTCTCAATTTAATATATATTCTCTACTCAAAGTCAAAACTTGTTAAACGACAACGTGGAATTAATGACAGTTGTGGTAAATTGCTGATATCGATTTTTTAAACAATAACTGTGAGTTTCAATGTCAAGTTTCACTCGCAGTAGATTAAGCGACACCTGTTACATTGCCGATGTCATATTATCTCATGACATTCGTAGATCTGCTGCTGGTGGACAATGTCATTCGTTGGCTTTTAATATTGAGTGTAGGTTGGCAATGAGAAAGTCAAGGAGTGTATTCATTTTGATCAGGCACAACAGCGCACGTGCGCGACTCTATCCCCTCCGGGTAGAGGTTAAAATACAACGGCTGCTCCCCCGGGGCGGGCTGCTTCGTAATTCATTCATTTTTATTCCGAATGCCACTCGCTAGAGCTGTTAGCTTGCGGAAAATCGTTACCGGCGTCGACAATCGCCATGCGGACTAGTGATACACGCAACGCATCCACTTACACATAAATTTACAGACGCGGCTTCTTTACATCGCGCCAGAATCGCCGGTCCCCGGGAACGTGGTCACTGAGCTAAAGTAGGGGCACAGACACTGCGCGGTACACCGGCTCGGGCCGGGCGGCGTGGACTCGGCGTGAGCGTGCGGCGCGGCGGCGTGCGGCGTGGCCGGGCACGAGGGCGTGACGACGTCGGCGGCTCGGGTGACGCACGGACGCGGAGCGGTGCGGGACGAGCGCTCGCACGGGCCAGCGCCGACACACGACAGCCTCCGTCGCAATGACGAAGCGGCCGGGTACGCGCGCGCGCTCTGCGACGCAGCCTCCGAATCTCTCCGATTGGCTCCGAGATCTGACGACGCAGGGGTGAACAAACCCGCCACGCTTCTCCTTCTAACACAGTGACGAGGTTAAAAAGGATTTAGACTTTCTCGTAGCATTTTACGGTTCGATCGTCCTCAACGTACACTTTGTAAATCTAGACACCGTCTCTGTTGTGAACTTGTCTGAATTGGGTATAAATCCTAGAGATCTCGGCGTCGTATGTGAAGTTAATCGGGCACCTAATCGGCGCGCAATAACATCGTGAACTGCGTTACGATCTTGAGATGAACAACCTTCAGATTCAAACTAGACTACAAACGTCACTCTGGCGCTTGAATGGTTGTTAGGAATTGAGATAGCAAACAAAGAAGATCAAAAACCGTCAAAATATTCAATCTGGTAAATTGACATTTGAAGTAGGTAAGCCTACAACTTCCTTAATCCTTACGTATTCATTAAAGTATTAATAAATCCATAACGCAAAACATTCCAAATAAATTGACATTTTAACAATTTAAATTCTTGGAATAAAAGTGCTGAGCTGTGATCGAAAACGATTAAAACTGCGCAAATTGATATCTGTGGGAAGGCGGCAGGTGACGCCGGCTCCAGGAGAACACACCATTGTGCCGGCGGCGATGCGGCGAGGCGCTGGCGGCGCGGCCTCCAGTGCCCGGCTAGTGCTTGCTGTTTGATACTATTCGGTGCAAATAAAGCAACATGATTAAGAGCAATCTATCAAACGCTATTCATACTTCGTTTGAAATTAAGTTAGCATAATCTAAATCTTATTGTTATGTATTATTACTATACTAGGTATCCCATAGCTTTTTTTTACGGTGAGCAAAAATAATCATCTTATGACAACCCCCGCTCTTGCGTGGAGCGGGAGATCAGACTATTACTGACCAAAAATCCACCCCGTTCCTTCTAGCCTCTTCATATCGGGGCTCGAGCTTCCTTTCGGATAACCCTGGCCCCAATAGGCTTCGACCCAGCTGGGCCCCTCCTGCTGCTGACAACTCCTTAAGGCGCGCGGGAACAGTGCGCGCCGTCGACGTCTTGGGCTCGGTCCGGACAGTTACCTAACGGTCGGACTACCCATGGCTCGCCGTCCGCGTCGACGGTGGCCGGAAATCGGGATCGGAATCCCGGCGGCGGCGGCGAGGGCGCCGGTGCCTGATGCGGTCGGCCTCCTCCTTTGCTAGCATTACTGCTTCGCAGAAGAAGGCGACCGCCTGCCATTCCTCCTCGCTCCGGACCATGGCCTCGACCAAAGCCCGGCACGAGAGGTCTCCGCCGCCGATCGCCCCCACGAGGGCACGACAATGCTCCGCCCAGGCAGGGCCCACCTCGATTGTGTGCGACACCCGGGCGTCTCTTCCGCTTTAATCTGAAACAGGTACCTCCCGAACGTGCCATGGCCGGTGAGGACCTGCGTCATGTGGAAGGTAAGAACGCCGTGAGGTCTTTCCAGCCACGCCTCAAAGAAGGGACTTACCGGTAACCCATAGCTGGACAAAAAGCTTCCTCGATTCCTACTTTTGTAAATGGTAATACATATTTGGAAATGTGTGCGAAAGTCTGTGCGCTCTAATTATTGGTTTTATACAGTGTGTATGCAATTTTTTATGAGAAATAAAGTTATTTTTAAACCTTAAGTACTGAGCCGTTTACCAGAATTATTTTAATGATGTCGGGTGTCATGTAGGCTGGGTACTTGTCAACACGGATGAGTCACGGTTTAGGTGGGGTAAGCCGGGAGCGAAGACGCGAAAATTAGCAGTGCGTTATAAACTAAACCGTATTATTATGAACCTGTTGTGTCCCTCTCCTAGAGAAGACACCGGAGTCGCAGCAGTGGGAACATTATAAGGCTGATTATGCATCACACTGCAGGGCAAGTCTCCCTTTCGTTCTTCCACTTTTCTCTGTCGTTAGATATGTCTGACCAACCCTTTAGACGAGACCAATTGTCACGCCATCTCCTTCTAGGTATACCACTTTGCTGGCTCCTGTTATTTGGGATCCATTCAGTGGTTACATTTGCTCAATTTTGTAGCGACATACAGCAGATATGGCCTGCCCATTGCAGATCCATTTTATTTTTATACGCGGCTGAGTTGCCTACGTTTGTGAATTGTGTTTTCAAACAAAGTATACTGCTCCATATGCGGTCTGTGATTTTGACTCCGTGAATAATTCATACTTTGTTCCAATACTGGCTGTTAGAAGGTTAAATATAAGTATTTCTAAATATTTGACCGCATGGTTGTCGCAGTGGTTGAGTGGTTAACTGCTACGCTGCGTGTCGCAGGTTCGATTCCCACGTGAAACAAATATTTGTATGGCCTACAGATAGTTGTTCCGGATCTGTTGTCTTAAATGTTTGTGAACATACTCATGATACTTGTATCATGATGTTGTCCTCTTGAGAAAAAAGAAAGAAAAGTCCGCCTATGTACTTTGTGTTGCATGAAAATTAAATAAATAAATAAATAAAAATATTTTATTTGGCAGTCATAGATACATTATAGTGTACAAAAAAAACACAAAAAACGGAGAAACTAACATCGCGCGTGTCAGTTCAGCGAAAATGCCAGACAACTACGTGGTCAGACGCTGGTTTTCAACTGAATCTTTTTGAGAGTGTACGAATTAAAATGAGTTTATTTAACCATATTCAGTAATCAGTGTCAGATATAAGGAAAACGTTTATTAAAAAAAATACATTATAATCTACTAATATTTTATGACTAAAAAGTATTTTAGATACTTTTCTAAACATGTGCGCAAATCCTTTTTTGATTAACTAAACGTGGAGAGTAAGAGGATTAAATTAAATCTTAATTACAAAACGTTAACGACGTTAATATAATATCAATATAAAGCTTCTCTCTCTCTCTCTGAGAATATACACGATTATTTTTATGAAACATTACAGTGTGTCTCGAATTATCTGAACTAATATTATAAAGAGAAAAGTTTCGATTTTTTGTTTGTATGTTACGATTTAACTCAAAAACTACTGGACCGATTTTCAAAATTCTTTCACCAGTAGAAAGCTACGTTTTCACTGAGTGACATAAGCCTATATTTTCTGTTTTCATTCTTTAGAAACTAGTGTTTAATGTCACGTTTTTATTGGAGAATGGGTGAGCTAGAGGTATATATAATAACAACCATATTGTGTCAGTTATATTTGAGCTCTATCCAATCAGCAACTAATTGTAACAGCGGGTACTATAAAGAAGAGTCTGACAAAGCCACTCGACTTCGAATTCAAGTTCGCGTCCGCAATAACCAACATTCACGCGAACGAAGCCGCTGGCCGAAGCTAGTATAATATAATAACAAAACACATCGCAAAAAAAAACTAATTATAACTTTGCAAGCACCAATTAAAATACATTTCCACTTTTTATACAATCCAGCAAAATGGCACGTTGCTACGAACAGTTCGTAGACCGCGCTACGAATTCGTAGCTCGTAGCTCGTAGCAGGCCGCCAGGCGAAACACTAACGCAGCCCCTAATTCCTTTTGTTGTTTGAGAGCTTTTGCATAATCGCATTCAAAACATAAATAAATATTTGCACAAAACAACTGCACTATTATTTTAACAAAGTTTGCATATTTCTGTTAATGTTATATCCTTTGTTTGGTGCTTATAATTAACAAATTGTAAATACATTTTAATAATTAAAGCAGGTAAATCTTGTTCCAGTTATAGAGCAGTGGTGGCCCAGTGTTAATTGCCCTGAATTACGAGTTGTACGGTCACGGGTTCAAACCCAGCCAGGCGCATAACTTTGTGTAATTTAATTCATCACTGCTGATCTTAAAACGGTGAATGAAAACATCATGAAGAAATCGGCATTCTTAGAATCAGAATTTCAAAGACGTGACATCTACCAATACGCACGGCGCCCGTGTGGTGGGTTACAGCCCATTCTCTCTCTTAAAGAGGAGGCTTGAGTCCCAGCAGTGGGAACATTATATACTGTAGTAATTCCAGCGCCAGCAATACAACTCCTAGGTTTAAAAGCTAACTCCCATTAAAGTTTTATCAGCCGTAGAGTTACTGTAAGTAATTCTATCTCATCGAGATTTACGAGTGAAAATCGAGATTTTCTAACAGTCTTCACACACGTATCTAAATGGTAGCAAATGATACACCATCGTGTGACTAAGGCTCCAATTACTTGCAATGGCTGTCTCGACACTGTACTAGTAGTACTTATTTTTTTTAAACAATTTGTTCGATCTGATCACCGATTGATCAACACTTTTTGTGACCAGAGGGGTGGCACGCTCTTTTTCCACAGAGTTAGTATTGCCATTGAACGTGGCAATGTTGCCAGTTCTCTGGACACATTTCCGGATGACAGCAGAAGAGTACTTCGAGGCCTTTAGTTTTGATTTTTGATATATGTACTTAGTTTGGTTCAATATAAATAGTTAATATTTAAGATTTAAGTTTCTTATGTACATATATTGTTATATACTTTTAATCTTTTTTTATTATTGATACGCTCGCGTTTGACCACCATCTCACGTGATGGTGCGATGATGTGGTCGACGATAGAGCACGCTTGCCTAGAAGTAACCTATTCACTCTTGACTTAAAGACCCTCAAATTATGATGAAGATAATTCCATTATCTTCATCCAGTGCGATCCAGTGCATCTCGCATCCATCAGATTCTCGCGACCCTTACCAGGTCATATCCTCCTTGTGGGATTCCTAATACCGCAGAATCTTTTAGTACGCAGTAACCACTACAAAATCTTTCAGCTCCATAAACCACCTGTTCTGCGAGTAATATGCCCTGCCCACTGCCACTTAAGTTTGGCGATTCTTCGGGCTTTACTTGTAACGCAAACCATTTATTCCTAATCATCGGACCGCTAACGATCGTCCATGTTATGCCTGGCAAGGTCCAAGGTCCTTGTAAAAAATGCGAGGTTATTTCTAAATAACGACTTTCATCTGTTTTGTATAGTAGAACATTTGGTCCTGTCATATAAATAAGTTTTTGTATAGGTATTATACGGAGCGGTGTGTTATAGGCTGCAGAATTATTCTAAAGAGTTACCGTGGCTCTAGAACACAAAGGGCAAATGAAAGAACACAGGTGGATTTTAGTCAGTAAAAGTCGGATGCGCTGTCAATTCGGGTTTGATCCTTGCCAGACGGCCGGACGGCGAGCTAACGATTTCTCGCCGCCCGCAAACCTGTACCTACGGCAGGGGCTGTCCTCTCCCTCACGGTTTGAGTCACCTCCTTAGCACGCGGAGGTGACAGCTTGCCATTCCATCTCACTCCGTACTACGGCCTAAACCAGGGTCAGGCGCGAGAAGTCACCGCTCCATCTCTCGATCACCTCCATTCTCTGTATGGGGTGCAGTTCGAGTTAAGCAATGGAGTTAAGGTATTAACTAATTTTATTTGAAACTGGCTTTTTCCCGCAGCTTCACCTGCGTATATAAAATATAGCCTATTGGACCTTTACTGCCAGAGATTACCACCTACAAACAAAAAACAAACTTTACCTCTTTATTATATTAGTGTAGATTTACAAACACTATCACAACAGACGTCAGTGTTAAAAAACACATTTTAAAGCACACAGCTAAGTAATGCATTTATTTGCTACAGTTATCACAATAACAACACGGGTTGAAATTATTATATTAATAATAATAATTTGATCCGGGAACAACACGACTCGCGCCGTGGTCTGGGTGTTCAGCAATTAGCATTTGAAATGGATTTGTGGCGAACAAACCGCAGCTAAAAGCTATAACGAGTAGTTATTCCATTTCTTAGATTAACGGGGTTCATGGTGACAGTTTTATAATAATTTATTATTAAGTTAATAAAATGGTGTGTTTTCACGTTGATATACGCAAGAATTCCGGGTTACTCATAAAGTCTGATAGTTTTTTTATATACATAAGATGAATTCGTTAAGTTATAGTATGTTAACTTACTATAGTTCTGTTTAATTGGTCACCTATAGATGATAATTATTACGTAAGTGGACACAAAAAAAGCCGCCACAAAAAATAGCTAGAAGCGGCCACAAAAAAAGCTGAAGCGCGTGACAGCTTGTGGCCGGAGAAGCTAGAAGCGGCTTTTTTTCTGGTCCGTTACACTTACGAAAAATACTTAAGACGTTTTACACACTATTTGATTATAACAAAACATTAAAAAATACCAAAAAAAAAACAGCTGTGATAACATAACATATACATCTAAAAAAAGAAAACTCGAATATCACTTCATTAAAACGATATGGCTACTACTGTACGATTCCTGTGTTCTGTGGATATGGCAACAAGTATGTAGCGACATCTATGGCGTCACATAAGAACTAATGCTGCATCGCGCAAAGTTCACCGCGCGATTTGTTTTTATACGACAGCCTGAAATCATCTATCGGGCAGTAGCCCACCCACTGACTTCTATACAACTTGAAAAGTAGAGGTCAGTGGGGCCACCAGGCATGACACCCGTCTAGCTGAAGGATCCTCCCTTTTCAACGGAGGTATGTGGGACTTAACTCTCTGTTCCGCTCTATATACCTCTAATACCTCTAAAAGTAAATATATATCATTTTCCACTAGCGTACTCTTTATCTTGTGTAAGGTAACTGGAGCTGGAGTGTAGTGGAGTCTAACGCATCTCCCGAGCTCGTCCCATGCATCTTCGTTGTTGTTTAAGTCTAGACGGCGATCTGGCCCGTCCATGCATGTAATACCGACGTCTTGAATATACGTATTGACAAAACGAGTACTAAGTGGCTGCGTATTCTTACTCTGCTTCTTCTGTAGAACTTGGAGTATTGTAGAATATACCCTACCCTAAAGATGGAGTTAGAGCTGGCCCAGACCAGCGTGTCTAATATCTGTCTGATGATGGCAGGGAAGTCATCGATATGAGCTTGTGCCAACATACCTGGTACACTGCAAAAACGAGGCAGCTCTATAACAAGCTGAATCCATTATCATACCTATTGAACTCCAAGGGCACCGAGTAGCTGAGTATACAGATGTCCATCATCATAATTTCTGTCGCAAGACGTCTACTGCTGCATGTAGTCCTTGAAATGACCGGTCTTGTGCGTGTCGAATCCATCGGCTACCCATGACCCTCACCAAGTCATCAGTCCACCTTGTGGGAGGGCTTCCAACACTGCGTCTTGCGCTACATGGTTGACACTTCAGAACCTTTCGGTCTTATCGACATTTGACACAAGGAAACCCCGAGGTTTTCCGTCTCCCTTTTAAAGATGTTAAGCCTTTTAATGAGGCCGATTGTGAACAACCACGTTTCAGAGCCGTATGTGATTATTGGCCACTCGTACTGGTCTTAGATTGAAGATGGTCTGAAGAGGTAGTTATCAATCAAAAGTATCGAT
Source organism: Mythimna lalbum (assembly GCA_949319445.1). Taxonomy (NCBI): domain Eukaryota; kingdom Metazoa; phylum Arthropoda; class Insecta; order Lepidoptera; family Noctuidae; genus Mythimna; species Mythimna lalbum. The sequence continues at coordinate 11,783,013 of OX439346.1, read as the reverse complement.
ACTGTGCCTATGAGTGTCACATAAAAAATATCGTAATAATTAAATCGACATTATGGATGAAATTATCTTGACGAATAACTACCGGTTACTCTTATAATAAAGGATGGGATAGTTGACGTGTCTCGGGCATGCCACCATCCGGGTGAATCCATCAGATATATTGTCTCTGGTTGTTCTCGTCTGGCTAACGATGAATATTTGTACAGGGAGTGGTCAGGATTTTGACCAGGTAACAGCCAACTTTAAAATACAAACTTTGTGTATTCTATAATACAAGACAGTCTGCGCGCGACCCAGTTCTCGAAAATGATCATATTACTTTAGAGATACTAGTCTTAAAGTCAAATCGGAATCGATCTATCATCACTGGCAGTCTGGCAGGACTGTTGTTGCCAACAAACCAGTTATTAATGGTGATAGAATGATAGTTGAATTCACCATCCCACATGACGGAACTGAAAGAAAGAGAAGCAAACTATCTAAATATCTCGACTTAGCACACGAGGTTGTCAACATGTGGAATGTGGACTCAGCTGTCATTACGCCGAATGTCGTTTCCGCACGACCTAAAGGCCAAAAGCCTCGATGACCATTTGTCAAAGCTGTCATCGCACAGTTGGGTCGTGATACAGAAGGCACTTCGATAGGGCTAGCGAGGCGGCTCTAGGCTGTCTCCGGAAACTAGGGTACTAAATACTACTATATTTTCTACAAGATTGTTTATAGAAAAAAAGTAAATATGTGTAGAATATATAAATGAAATAAAAAAAAACAGTTGTTTTATCGTACAAAATATTTCCCATATTAAAGAAAGAGGAATTATAAAACGAGCGACTAAAAAAAGACTTGGCTACTGATGATGAGATACTGTTTTAATAACTTGAGTGGTATGAATTTGAGTAAGCGACACATTAACTAAACTAACGACAAATATTGATTAACAATAAAATCCAGAACGAGCTTACTAAAAGTGGGTGTTTAAAATCCTAGTTAAACGATTAAATTAGAAAGTGAGTGACTAAAATAATAAGTGAGCGACTAAATTAATAAGTGAGTGACTAGAAATAAAATTGAGGTTTTACGTAACGACCAAAAGTTAACTTTAATAAATTATGTTATCACTATTGTGTAGTCGCAGGTAGATTCATAATTTTGAACTGGGTGGTTAGGTTAGGTTAGAACTGTGACCTACCAAGTTGCTCGCAGATTTTATTTTACCATTTTCTAACTATCCGGGTTTTCGCAATATCCGAATTATCAAATTACCCGGTGAAATACATAATACATAAATATCGATATTTAGGGCATTCGGAACACTTCTTTTATGATAAAATGCCGCTCAGTATTTAATAAATAAATCCAAATATTGAAAAAAATGCAGGACGTAATGTTGACACTTAAACAAATATTAGGTCGCTCAAATATTATGAAGCTTCTCATTTTGTATTTTAAGTAACTCAAATTATAGTTTGTAAGTCGCTGTTCTGTTGATTTCTAGTCACTCGCAGTCAGTCGCTCACTTATTATTTCTATAACCCAAAATAATTATTTTTGTCACTTAAAATTTTAAATTACAGTCACTCGTTTAAATACTACCCTTAAAGAAATGGAATAAAATCTTCTAAAATAATCAACGTATTATTGTAAAATAATTATGAATTAGAATTTATTTTTAATTAAGTACATGATATAAAATAGAATTAAATTACGTAGCAACATAATATTTGATATATTCAGTTTTTTATAGGTACTAATTGATTGCGTTGCGATTCTTGTTAAGTAGTAGGTACTAAATACTAGAAAAACATCGAGTAACAAGTATCGGAAAGAAAAGTAAATCAAATTAATGTAAACTTTTGTGGTTAGATGTCTGGAATAACAACAGCTAATCAAGTAACGAAAGTTTCTGGTTACACGTCACGTAGTCAACTTGGGCCCGAACCAGGCAGCAGCCTAGTCACTGTATGATGTATATGTGTATGAGTTTGTAATATTAAAATAACATATTTTGACGCCTCGGCCAGGATTAAAAAACAATTTAAAAAATCTTATACCTATGTTAGTAAAGTTCCTATCTATTTTAAAACAAGGTTGTTCTTGATACTTGTGTGAACATTACACTAACAAAAGAGGTCGCACCTCCCTGCTAGGCGCTATGGTCTTCAGGACGGATTAGAGCTAGGAGCTAGCCTGCACTTAACTGAGTAAAGAGGCAGATTTCTGTCTGATGATCGATTCTATAGTTATATTTTCTTTACTTTTTAGTTTATCTATGAGTACACTACGAGTATGAAATTATTTCCTCAACACACAAACATTTGTCCTGGGTGTGAATCGAACCCACGACTCCGGCATAGCAGTCACAACAGCCTGCCAAAATATCAGTTAATAGATGCGTCTCGCAGTTCAGTTAATTGCTATGTTCAGCAGAGACCGTCTTTCGGCTGAAATAAAGAATGAGACAAAGATAAAAAAAAAATGTAACCGGGATTGTCTTACCGGACCGGACGTGCAGTATCTTTTGGATATTATCTAGGCTTCTATTCAAATCAATTTACAAAATGTAAAACTAATCCAGTAAAGACCTGCTATTTTGTATGAACTTTGATAGTTCATAATTTGCTCAAAAATTTAAAAAGTAAAAAAATATAACAAACGACAATTTTTTTATAAACTTTTATGAGTTTATAAAAACACGTATTTCCTGGAACAAGTTTTGTGAAATTTTCGAGTAAATCACGGTATTACCGAATGCTAACAGAGTAATAGGGAAGTTTATGTGTATAGCGGGAGTGCGGGTAAGCGAAAATAAAAGTCACTCACTGTTCCGGTTCATCACAATACATAATATATAACACAGAAACACAGAAGGAGTACACAGAGTAGACAGAAGAAACACACAATAGTGCAGCACAAAACAATAGTCCACATCAACAATAATAGTTCGCGTAACAGTTAATATTCGCGAGTAATAAAAGTTACCAACGATGCACGGGCGCAGGCGGTAGACGGCGAGGTTTATAACCGACTGACCCACACATCTAAAAAGTTGAGGTTGAGCAGGGGCGCTCAACCAGCGCGCGCGCTGGCCCGTGCGCTAGGTAGACCGACATCCGACAGTATAATGTTAATTGTCGTTTATCTAATGGTACATTATAATATTATTGTGGCTGTGTTGATGTTGTGTTTTAATTGTGGTCTCTAGAGTGAATTTATTATAAACGTAAATAAAATATATGGTAGGAGTGAACCCTACAGAGTTTTCAGGCGTTATCTCTCTATTTTCACGTTTCCTTTTCGCCTAACATCGCATTAGATTGCGTTAGATGAAGTAAAAAGCTTTTAAGCCATGTTCGATGTTGACGATAGGCGAGTAAAGTAGGGCCTCAGTGCATGTCATGTACCTCTACAACGTGTAACAAAAAGGGGGTATACATACCAAGTGCAAGGCCTCTTGATAAGATAACAAACTATACGGAAAGGGTTTTCTAACCTTATGTTTACATGGTAGGAAGTTGTGATTTATTCCATACATATGATACCAGAAACCGAACATTTCAAACTGAAACCAATACATCACTAGCAAAAAGTCAGCTGATCGGTGTCATTGAACTGTTTATGACTAAAAACAAACCTCTTACTCCTGGTATTTCTTCAAACAGTGGATAAAGGGTTCCGCATGTTTATTTTTTCTAACATTTTTTTTTAAGAAAAATAGTTTTAAGAAGAAATAAGTTTTTCCTACAAAGACTAAGATTATGTTTGTGTACAACAAACCAAACCAAAAACTAGAGCGAGTGCGTGCGTTGGACATCGAAAAACCTGCGCGCCGCGTAGGCCCGTGTTCGTTAGCGCGCAGCGCATATTATTTTTCGTGCGACTCACGCCGCTTTTAGAGGAGACTAATTAGATAAGGGTATTCGTAAGGATATGGAATAATTAGGTACCTATCTGGTATTTACGTGAAACAATAAGAAATATCTACATACTTTTTTATTGTTTTCGTAGATAGGATAGTAACAAATACTTAATTTACGAAAAATTTAAACGAAGTACCTACCTACGTAAAATCTAAACGAACGTTGTACTCGGCGTTAGACGCTGCGAAAAAGGATTTCATATCTGTTAAAATGAACCCAAATATCATTTCTAAGCAACTTATGTGCCTCCTGGTACAAATAAACTCCCAGTGGGTTCCGTTCTTGAATTTAATTTAATTAGAGGACTTCAATAAGTTGTCACTTTTTGCAGGGTCGAGATGAATTTTCTTACGTACCTAATTCTTTTTATGTCGGTTGCTATACATAGGATATGTACTTAGTTAACAAGAAATTAATTATTTAGATGTAGTGTGCGCATTCACGACGCGGCGTGAATGCGTGTGAGTTTAATTTTACCCCGAGATTATAATCAAATCAACAAATCTTTCGCGTTTATTTCTAAAAAAACTATACGTTTGCGCACAATTAGGTCTTTGCGTAACTTTTTGCCTTTTCTACAAAAACATTACCAGTAGTAGCACAGTTTAGTCTTAATTTATCATTTTAAAATAAATGAAAAACATGCGAAAGTACTAGGAGTCCATAAGAAACGAGAATTGTTATTGATAATTTTAAAAAACGGTTCACAGATCCCTAAAAAAATTCCTTTGAGAAGCTCAAATGTTATTGAACACGATAAAATAGTTTTGTCCCAGTCGCACGCGCCGCCTGCGTGTTTAATGTGAGAGAGATGGCAATGTTGTCGTCGACCGTTCGGCTACTCTCTTTGGCGGTACTGGCGGCGTCTTTGTACGCGCCGAAAGTCAAATTTAGGTAAATAAATAAATATAATTTTGCATTAGTGGATGACCAATAATCTTACGATGCAGTCGCATAGCATAATTATCCGTTCCGGTGTTTGTGATTTGGATTTTAAACATTATTTTATTGCAGTTGTGATAATCGTGTGTGATGTCATTTCTATGGTGATGGTGTTAAGTAATAGTGAATATTATGAGATGATGTTGTGTGTCGGAAGAGAGGACGGCCGGTAATGTGCGAGCTGCTCGCGAACTTTATCGTCCTCGATTTATCGCGGGTACCTAGAAGGAGCTGAGCGCCGACAGTTTCTTCGGTGGCTGGCTTCCATCGGATAGTAGGTAGGTACATTCACAGAGTACTTTGTAACATAGGTACTGAAAGGTACATCGTCTGCAACAAACTGGTTCCACGCTTCTGGTTTAGGGGGTCGCCCAAACACTATCGATCCAGAATTTGAGGAGGCCGTACTCGAGCATTTTGAAAATAACCCACGTAGGTACTAGCGCACTCGGCGAGCTGCATTAGCGCTGTATACCTCTAACCATATGCAAGTAGGTATGGCGAGTGTTGCAGAATGAAGGTCAGCACCTCTTCCGTCGCATCCAGGAACTGACACCAGCAGATATTTTGCCTCGCGTGACCTTCTGCTTTTTTGAGGCAAAATTTTAAGTAGGCAGGTACTAGGCAAACAGCGTTTCATTTACACACGCGCCGCGCGTATCGAAATTAGGTAGAATTAGGAAGAGAGGTACTAGGCGATCAGATTTACAGAAGAAGTCTTTATTAGTATTAGCAAGTGACGTGGAATGTTATTGACCCTCGTAGTGTTGTGACACGTTTGTTATGATTTGAATTCGAGAATCATACGATACCAAGGATACCAAGAATTTGGTATCAATTCTTTGAGTAATTTATTTTGAGCTGAAACTTTGTGTAGAGATTCTATACCACCAGTAAACTTCAGGGCTTTTTGATGTATATACCCTTTTTGTTACACGTTGTATAAGCGGATGAGTGGGACGCGACTTCTTGGATGGTACTGTCTATAACTAAAAGTTTTACATTCCTTTTAAATTCTTTTACACGAGGACATGTTCGAGCTATAAATTATAGGTAAACCACCAAAAGCCACTTTTAATAGAATTCTAAATCTAAATTAAAGTTATTACTTGATAAAGCAGTAGTAGCAAAAGAGTAATACTTACCACTAATACTGAAAGGTACTTTAGACAGCCGATTGTTAGCATAGCATGGTATGTAGTTCCAATCGGCGAGGATGTCGTACGGCATTCCACATTATTTACATCGTATATGACTGGATGTTGCATAGTGCGTTCTTCTATAGCGCTGATGTAATTTATGATGTAGCGACATCTATTAAAAACTACGAAATCCTGCATCGCGACCCCAGACAACAATGTTGGTTAGTGTGGTAAGTGAATACCGTACGGTCCCCTTGCAGCGAGCTTTACTTTGTTCATGTTGCGGTTTTCTTTAATTGCGAGGGCAGAAATAAAAAATTAGGCTATGAAATTTTAGTTTGGTATATTTAATCATAATTCTTAAAATTATTACAAACAAACATCAGGTAAACTATATTCAACAGTACAATCTAAGTTTAAAACAGCACTTTTATGTTCTAAAGACATTTCAAAAGCGTCGCCATCTTCTGTTAACTTGTCAAAGAAATAACTTGTATTCACTTTACCAATCACTGAATTGTTATTACTATTAGTACTGAATCGGAAATGACTCTTCCTTAATGGACTCTCTCTAGGCGTAGAACAATTATTATGTATTTGAGTCAGTATAGATTTCCTCATACTCTTTTTCTTAGGTGTAGAGTATTTCTCAAAAACTAGTCTAACCAACTTATTGTCTACTTTAGCAATTTTTACTTCTGCAGGCCTTGAAATGATTTTGTCTATAACATCTGACAAGTCACCATCACTTGTTTCAACTTCAGTCTTATTTAGCAAACTTAAATAATGAGCATTTACTTTATTTTCTTTATTGTCTACAACCTCATCATTTAGGAGTTCAAAGTCATCATCAAGAGGCACATTATACATGTTATTACTATCATCACAAGTCAAAGACATATTTTTTAAGCTTTTTCTAAGAGAATGCATTTGGTTTTTACTAGTTCTTTTCTTTTTAATAGTAATAAAACTATTTAAAGTTTTTTGTCCTTTCTTAGTATTGTTTTTGATTTTTCTTTTTAATTGATTGACTTTGACACTGACGTTTAAGGCGCTAGTATTTGTTTCCTTTGCTTTTAAACTTAAATCTTTCATAGAGACGTTTAAGTTATCAATCGGGTCTATAGGTTTAAGTTTTCTATTATATTTTCTTTTAGGTTTGTCAGGATTAGGGTTGTCGTTTTCTTTCTTCTTACGAGTTCTAGTTTTCTTTTCCTTAGGCGGTTTCTTGATGGACTCTTCATAGGCCTCCACTATTTCCGGATAGTACTTGTGCATCAAGTCTTGTCTCTCTGTTGTAGTCCATGCTACTAAGGGATCTTCATCTTCTGTAAATAAATAACGTTTTAACCACCTACGTCGGATATATACGACAAACATTCTCGCGTTTGTTCCGTCAGGGTTGCACATCCACGACCAAATATATCCATCTCGTCAGCTCTTCTGTCACCTATAGGGATTGAAGAGCCAAATGAGACGGAGTACAACACACGACCTCCGGCATAGCAGTCAGGGCCACTAACCACTAGGCCAGTCAGATACAAAGAATTTTTCTTTCGCAGACAACAAAAGATTTATGACTCTTACCTTCAAACTGGTCATCAGGTATAAGTCCCTCATATTGACCATCGATATCTGCCCATACTACTTCAAAACTTGGGACACCTGCAATAAATTCCTAATTCAAAAAATGTTTAAAAAAAAAAAAACTCTTTTCTTTCTGTAATACTGGCACTCACCTCGCGGAGTCCTCTTCTTTTTTATTTGTGTAGCTTTGATAGTCCTGCAAGGTACATTGTCTTGAAAGTGCCATTTAGTTAATACTGGTAAGAACTTCTCCACACAATACCTTTCTGTCCAGTCTAACTTTTTAGTCATCAGTTTCTGAAAATATATATCATCTATTAAGAAATACCCATACTAATACTCAGTACAGAGGAAAATAACCTTTATAGCAATTGGCTTTCAGGTTATTTTCCCTTGTCATCAATTTATTTTGCTCTAAATCCATAATTGCTCTTACAGTTAATAATACAGCTTTGCCTAGGGCAATAATTACCACAAACTGGATTAAGCTAGGAGTGGGGTTCTTCAAGCTGTTCAGATCTATCTCATCTGGGGGTGTGTTCATGAACTCTTTCATGACTTTGGGCTCCGGGAATGGAGCGCCACACGTTATGGCTCGGTTCCGAAGTGACAGTTCTCGTTTTACTTCTGCTGCTTTTGTTCTGAAACAACATTAAATACTGATTTTTGTTCTCTCTTGTTGCGTGTAATACACGAATCAATAGCTGCAATATAAACTGTACTCTAAGACAAAGGCAGAAGAGCTTATTTTGACCGTGTCGATTATTTAACTCTTGCGCTGTGGTGTATCATCACACCTCCAGAGCGACCAACTTGTTTACGTTGACTAAGCGTAAGGTTATTGAGATGACACAGTTGGCGCTTGGCGCAGTCGTTGAACAATTAACTCCTGCGCTAGGTGTTTCGAGTTCGGTTCCCGCACGAAACAAATATCTGTATGACCTACAGATAGTTGTTACACGTCTAGGTATCATGTGTATGTGAATTTACATGTTTGTCAACGCACCCACGATACAGGAGTACTTTCCTAGAAAGAAGCAACATTTATTTTATTTGTATGGTAGTCAACAAATGAGCGGCGCGGCTGTGAGTCCCGTACGCTCGCTCATACAGCATGAGGCCAGCGCTCTTCCAGGAATCATTTCAGCCGAAAGACGTACACTGTTGGACATAGGCCTCCCCCAATCGTCGCCACAACGACCAGTCCTGAGCGTCACGCAACCATCGTCCCTGACCAGGTCATCGGTCCACCTTGTAAGAGGCCTTCCAAAGCTGCTTCAGAATCTTTCGTGTCCATCGACCATCTATTCTGCATACAATGTGCCCTGCCCATTGCCAGTAAGTTTGGCGATTCTTCGAACTATGTCGGTAACCTTAGTTCTCATGCGGATATCTTCATTTCTGATATGATCACGCAAGGAAACTCCGAGTATAGCCCTTTCCATTGCCCTTTGGGTGACTTAGAGTCTTCTTATGATGCCTATTGTAAGCGATCACGTTTCGGAGCCATAAGTCATCACTGGCAACACGCACTGGTCACTTCCGTGTTGAGACACTGTGGTTTATTCCACATGTACCATTTTCACAATACTAACTTGTGTCCAGTATCGTTGCAGCCGCGATTGGTCACACACACGGGACACCCGTTCTTGCCGTGCGGCCGTGCGAAGTGGCCGCAGCGGTCACAGCGCCCGGGGGCCGACAACCAGCGGCTCTGTTCTTCATAACGCTCGGGGTCCGCCACCCATGACAACAACCTGTTTGGAAAATAATATCAAGGCTTTACTAGCGAATGCTCACAAATTGTATAAAGACCTTTCTAACGTCTTGTTGATACTTTGCGTGGCCCAAGCTAGCTTTTACCTAGTACAGAGCCATTTTAGTCCCGTATTACAGAATGTCACTCAAAAGTCAAGCGTTACTTAAAACTAGTTTCGACCAATCAAATGGCTTGAATCTAGTTAAGTAATGCTTGAGTATTGAGGTATGTTCTGTAATACGTGTTATAGTACCTACACGTATAGTACACTAAGGAGAGTCGGATGGGACGGAGGTTTAGGGATATTTGTCTAATAAGACTTTGAGCCAATAATTTGACTAAGTTCAATAAAGTGGAATGTCCAATTTTAGCGAATACCATTTTCATGACTTAATAATGCTCCAATTACAGTAAAAAGAAAAATTTTGAATTCAGCACCATCTAGCGAAATAATAGCCACGCTCGAGCTCCGGCCTAGGGTCCACCCGTCGCCTTCATCTCGAGGTGAACGCTACGCTACGCGTTTTTTGCAATTTGTAGTTCAGTATTATAACTAAAATTTTATTTGCAATAATTTAATGTATTTACAAAACTATAAAATGTATTCATTAATACCATTCATTATAACTCTGTAACATAGAGACAAGTTAAACAGTCAAGTTCCTATTAATAAAATGGTACATTTTATCTCGTCTCTATACCCTTTCAGTAAACAGTTACTCAGCCAAGTAGCTATATCAGCCTCAAAACTGTCCATCCATCGCTACGCAGGCCTTCCCCTACTCTTATAACCAGCCAGCAAAACTATATATTACCTAGGAATGACATCTTTGTCCGGGACGGTATGCAGGAACGATACGACGGTTGTTATAGAGGAACCGCACGCTCCCGGTCCATAGTCGCACCCGCAGAGAAGGGCTAGAGCCACCATCTTGTTGCGGCCAAACCCTGCAACATATTGAAGCATATTTTTATTTCCGATGAAAAAACGGCAAAAGTAGTATAGAAAGAAATCGTAATAAATCCAAGTACTTATAAAACGTCAGAAGCTAGCGCACGGTTCCAATTGGTCGTTTCTTACGAAGAAGAACCAGCAAGAAACTCTATGTTTACTCTTTAAAAAAAATATTGATTCTACAGTGTTTTCATTTTACCATATGATTAGATAATTATGAGAGGACAATGTACACTAGTAAACTTTTTACCCAAAAGTAACCTATGAATCCGTTGACTAAGTCTACAATTTACTCACATTCACATCTTAAAAAGAGGTTATACAAAAATAAAAACATTTATACCTATCAACACATGAGAAGTATACACAAATAAAAAAGAAACTGTAAAGACGTGAACACAGGAAAATAATAATAATATTCCACAACTGTCACACAACACCGTCGAGTCCTAAGCTAAGCAGAGCTTGTGTTACGGATACTAGACAACTGATAAACATACTTATATATTTCTAAATACATATATATTGTAGATAAATTACACCCAGACCCAGAAGAAATGATCATGCTCATCACATAAACATTTGTCCTGGGTGTGAATCGAACCCACGACCTCCGGCATAGCAGTCAGGGCCACTAACCACTAGATCAACAGGCCAGTCAAATAAACAAGCACTCGGCAGTTTTATTTTATAAACTACATTTATCTAAATAAAATAAGATATCATTACCGCTACCGCTGGTTGCGACGCGACTGATCAATGTGATGACACTTTGAAGAGGCCAATGTCTTGTGTCTTTCAATTGAAATGATGATGATGAACATACCATTACTCTTATACATGGCATCCGCATCGTAGCAGTCGACGGAGCCCTGCAGCGCTCCGCCCCCGGCCGAGTTCGACACGCTGAAGTTACGGTACACGCGCTTAGCTCCATAAGCGAAGCAGTCGGAGTCTTGAGACACTACTGCGTCCACGAACTGTGTGAGAAAGCATAGCATAATCAGCCTCTTAATTTTCCCTCTGCTGAGACTCAGAACTCCTATCTAGTAGAGAGCATGGGCCATAATCCATCACGTAGAACCAGTGTAGGTTGGTAGATGTCACATGTCTTCGAATTTTTGGTTCTAGGACATGCCGGGTTCCTCACGATGTTTTCCTTCATCGTTTTGAGAGCAGTAGTGATGAATTAAATTACACAAAATGCTTCTAGCTGGGTTTGAACCCGCGACCGTCGACAAGTCGAGGCCGTTACCACTCAGCTCAGTGAGAAAAAAGAGTGAAATATTTTACAGAACAGTAACAAACAGAGGCCCTAGCACGAGCTCTTAACGCGATCCATTTTACGACCTAAACTAAACTGTTAAAGAGATGGCTATATTATGGTGTCGAGCTCCATAAAAAACAAAAAAAAACTTGGGCCATTACCATGACATTGTAACACGTCATGGTAATGGCCCAAGTATCATTAGCTGAATGTTTTCGTAAGTGTCAGGACAATGTTTGCATTAAAAATAGTTTTTTAGAAAATCCATGGAAAAAAAAATTAGCATCCCTGCGAAGCAATTCATTCATTACAATTAATTAGTGCACTGCCGTCGCGTATTTACATATTAACCAGTGTTACAAATTATAAACAAAAATACACTATGTGATGTTTAAAATAAGGTTTAATATTCAATATCAATGTCACATGAAACCCCCCTTTTAGTTCAGTCTTAGAACAATTAATTTTTAAATGTTTCTAAACTAAAGAGAAAATAAACAAAATACATACCCCTTGTGCATTGAGGTGAGCACATGTGGCTTCAGCCTCACCGTGACCCTTCACACAGCGGACACCAAGAGTCTTGAGAAGTGATTCACACTGGAAACATGACAAAATACTAAATGTATTCGAATTTCAATATTCCACAATAATTGTGTCACACAACTATTGTGGAATATTGGAACACACAACATCGTCTAGTCCCAAGCTAAGCAGAGCTTGTGTTATGGGTACTAGACAACTGATAAACATACTTATATATTTCTAAATACGTACATAATATAGATAAATTACACCCAGGCACAGAACAAATGATCATGCACATCACATAACCATTTGTCCTGGGTGGGAATCAAACCCACGACCTCCGGCGTAGCAGTCAGGGCCACTAACCACTAGACCAACAGGCCAGTCGAATGTATCATGAAGTAATGTTTGTAAAGTCGAAATGTATCATGAAGTAATGTTTCTTCTGTCCAGTAAACAAGTCAATGGTGCAGAGTTGACACAGTTGGCACAGTTGTGGGTTTGATTCCCACATGGATAGAACAAATATTTATATGGCCTACAGATAGGTGTTCTAGGTTTGGGTATCTTTTGTTTGTGAATTAACATGTTTGTGAATGTATGATACGGGAGTTATTTCCAGTGTGTGGAAAAGTTCAATAAGAAAAAATAAGTTTCTTGATCATTCTAATCCATCAGAAAGAACCATTCTGAACCGTGCATGTAGCTTCTGACAAGGACAGACCAATGTGGCGATACTTTAGTCAATGTCTTATTTCTCTCGGCTAAAAGTCCTTGTGACAAAAATAATTCTATTAGTTCACTGGTAGAACATACCTAAAGTATTAGATAAGTACTCCTCAGTACTTTAGTGTGCATGTTATTAATATATAAAATACTAGCTTTTGCCCGCAGCTACGCCCATGCACATAAAATATACCTATTTCACTCAGGAATAGAGCAGCTTTCTTGAAAAAGTTTGCTCTTTTTATAGTGAAAACTGTAACCTCAGTGGGTCTGAGATTGGTCTTAAAAACAGTTCTCGACTTGAAATTTTTCTGTAGCTACATACAGGTAGCCCTTACTGCAAATAATTATCTACTTTGTATGATAATTACTTACTTCATTGAGAACATTTTTAAATCTCTTCCTAGCAACATCAGGCTTCTTCTTGGCAACTGCAGCATCAGACCTTGGAGCAGCCCCCTTGTACTGGATAGCATTACGAGCAGCCATGACATCTCTCTTGAGTTCTGGTGCATCACCTTCCAATACAAACACAGGGTGTATATCCGCCAGCACCAGGTACACAGTTCTGAAGAACAAGTTCCTGAAAAGTATAGATTGAATTTTTAATTCTTCTTTAATTCATTAAACCCCAAGCGAACACCGCACCCATTCGCGCACCCATTGTCTTTCTATTGTGTCTCTAATTACCACGATTGAAGAGTTAAGAACTTAGTTAAATACTATTTTGGTGTACAATAAAGTTTATTGTATTCTATTCTTTGTAATAAGTTGTACTGTGTGAATAAACATTCTGATGGAATTGAATTATAAAATTGACCTGAAATGAACTTTGTTAATTGAACTTTAACAAATATGATTATATTGCAGTCAAGAACTAGTTTATTTCAAATAATAAAAAAATTAAGAGATATTAGAAGGACAATGACTTCGAAAAAGTCTAGTAATCACTAGACTTTTCCCAAGGCTCTTTGACCTATCCTTCTGGAACCAGAGTGAAAAGGAATTATGTAAATATAGTAGTAGTAGTAGTAGTACATAATACTATAGCATAATCACAAACAGCCTGATAATATTCACACTGCTGAGACACAAACCTAATCTCTAGGAGCGAATATATGTACTTAAAATTTTATTTTCTAACACTCAAACAAAGCTCTACAATATATTAGTTTATATAATTACCTGAGGTATAATTTCGGCTGGACATGATACTCAGTGACATTCTGGCTGTCGCAGACCCATCCTGATAAATCTACTGCAACTGTTTCACCCTTTATCTACAAAAGATTGATTTAACTTTACTATTTGAAACCTGAGTTTGAACCAAAAAGATTCAGTTTATGAATATAAGAAAACGTTCTCACTTCGTGTAAAGATTTCTTCTCACTGTATGGTGTCAGCACAGTCCACAAGCCTTTAACTCCCATTTTAAATGAATAAACACTTAAAATTATTAATTAGAAGAACAACTGAAAAGCATTTGAATATTTTGAATTGAAACAACCGGCATTATTTTATTTGGTTATTGACAAACAAACTGACAGTACTGACACTGACACTGTATACCCATGCGTTCCGAATTGCGTCAAATGCAATTACATCGCGAATCCGATCTAATTTAATTACTGACATCTTACTTTGGTAAATTTTACATTTGGAACTACAGCTACACAAACACATTATAAAATAAACTTAAATAATTAAAAATAATATATACACTAAAGGCCTAGCTAAATATGACGTCAAAAAACTCCTCCGCTTCTTCTTCTTCCTGCCCTTATCCCGTTTTATTTACCTTCCTGTCTAGTGGTTAGTGGCCCTGAGTCCTGACTGCTATACCGGAGGTCGTGGGTTCGATTCCCATCCAGGACAAATGTTTGTGTGAGGAGCATAATCATTTGTTCTGTGTCTGGGTGTAATTTATCTATAATATGTATGTATTTAGAAATATATAAGTATGTTTATCAGTTGTCTAGTACCCATAACACAAGCTCTGCTTAGCTTGGGACTAGACGGCGCTGTGAGATAGTTGTGGAAAATTATTATTATTCCATTTAATTCATGAATCCCCAAGCGGCCACCGGTGGCCGCGCATCTATTGTCTTACTATTGTGTCTCTAATTGACGGTATCTGAAGGGTTATTAGTTAGTATGTACATATTATCTACATTTTTAAATATTTCTTAAGTAAAACACCATTATTATTATCTCTTTATTTATTTTTTATACATATAAAATTACATTTTTAAATATTTTTTAACAAAATCATATTAAAAAAAAAACATTTAAAAATATAAAACTATAGTTTCCGCCGGTTTCGGGAGCAGGGTCCAAGCTACCGGTGGTTAGGGCTCCAGAGACAGGAACCTCCTCACAATGCGTGCCGTATCGAGGAGTACTGCCTTCTGTATCAGGCCCTTGATCCAACCGCGCAACGATAGCTTCGACAGATGGTCGTCGAAGCTTTTGGCTATAAGGCCATTGGCGGTCACGACAATCGGCACAATGATAGCTGAGTCCACATTCCACATGTCGACAACCTCGTGTGCTAAGTCGAGATATTTTATTTGTTTCTCTTTCTCAGCTTTCACGAGATTCTCGTCATGCGGGATGGTGACATCGACTATCATTGCGCGGCGCGCTAATCGGTCTATCACCACTATGTCCGGCTTATTGGCTACAATAGTCCGGTCAGTAATGATAGACCGATCCCAGTACAACGTGACATGGTCATTTTCAAGAACTGGGTCGGGCACATACTTGTAGTACGGTACCTCAGAATCCACTAGGTTGTATTTTAAAGCAAGTTGCTGGTGAAGAATCCTGGCTACTTGGTTATGCCTGTGCAAGTACTCGCCGTTAGCCAGACGAGAACAACCAGAGATAATATGTCTGATAGACTCACCCGGACGATGACATGCCCGACACACGTCAACCGTCCCGTCCTTCATAATATGTCTCCGGTAGTTGTTCGTCAAAATAACTTCGTCCATAATCGCACAGACAAAACCTTCAGTTTCTCCGAAGAGGTTGCTGAATCGTAACCAGGCCACGGACGCCAAAAAATCTACATCAGGCTCATGAAGAGCCCGAAAGAAGCGCCCGTGGAGCTCCTTGCCTTTCCATACTTCCTTGCGGTCATCAGTAGTTAGTACCACAGGTTTGCGCCAGTTCTCTTTAGCCATGGACAACGGGGTGAGTCCCTTGTCCACTGCGACCACATCGCGGTGCATACCCACGTCGGTTTTGAGAAAGTATTCTCTGAGGCTGCACACCTCGCGGTTGTGTAGAGTCTTTGCGTTCAAAAAGCCACGACCTCCACACTTCCGCGGGATGTACAGTCTCATCACCGAAGATCGTGGGTGATGCATCCGATTTGCGGTCAGCAATGTACGGACCCGCCTATCCAGAGCGTCTAACTCGGTCTGAGTCCATTTGAGTATGCCGAAAGAGTACATTAACACCGGCATGACCCAACCGTTGAAGGCGCGCACTTTATTTCCGCCTGACAGAAGGCTGTTTAATACCTTCTTCAGGCGGCCAAAGAAACGCTCCTTCAACGATTGCTTCATGTCAGTAACGTTAATGCCTAACGCTTCCGACATACCCAAATACTTATAGGTTTCGGTCGAGGAGAGGGATCTAAGGTGTATGGAATCCGAAAGTTGAACCCCCTCAGATTCCATAATCTCCCCTCGCTTTACATGCATGACTGCACATTTATCCACACCAAATTCCATCCTGATGGCACTACTGAAAGTTTCAGTTACCTTCAGTAGTTCCATTAGTCGTAACTTGTTGGGGGCAATGAGTTTCAGATCATCCATGTAAAGAAGGTGAGATAAAACCTGCCCACCTCTTCTCAACCGATAGCCCAACCCTGATTCCTCCAGCAATGTGCTTAGAGGATTCAGGGCTAAGCAAAACCAAAGTGGACTCAGACTGTCGCCCTGAAATATTCCCCGTTTAATCCATATAGGCTCATCGTCCCCCTGGATCGATCGACACCCTGGATAACGAAGGACTGTGTTCCATTCCCCCATACATGACTCAAGGAAGGTGCGTAGAGTTGCATCTATTTTATACAACTCCAACACCCTCATGAGCCATGTATGTGGAACAGAGTCATAGGCCTTCTTATAATCTATCCAGCATGTCGACAAATCCTTGCGGGATCGACGAACCTGTTGGCTTATGGCCATGTCTATGAGGAGTAGCTCCTTAGTACCGCGTGACCCGTTCCTACATCCATTCTGAGAAGCAGACATAATTGAATTGTTTTCAATGTGCTTAGTAATTTTTGTTCTCAGAATGGATGTAAGAAGTTTATAGACCGTTGACAAGCATGTTATCGGTCTATAATTCTTGGGATCCGCAGTACTACCTGTCTTATGGAGCAGATGGGTAACGCCAGTTGTTAGAAACTGAGGTAGCGACCCAGATTCTAAAGATGACTGGAATTGAGATGCTAGGAGCGCGTGTGAGCTGCTATACCATTTTAACCAGAAGTTTTGCAGTCCGTCCGGTCCTGGAGACTTCCAATTCGGTAACGGACGGACTGCTCTGGCTACATCTGTTGGGCTGATGACAACTTTTTCCATTTCTGGTATAGCTTCGCACACGCGTTCGACATCACGCATCCAGCCACCCTCAGTGTGACAGACGGGCACCGACCAGATACTGCGCCAGAATGCGTTCGTGGTAGCATCATCCGGGCGGAGCCCGTCAGTCACATTTTGCTCAGGTCGCTCCCAAGCTCTGTATACCCATCTCTCATCGCTCTGGAACATGCGATTCTGCGAGTACCGGTCGACTCGCCGCTTATAACGTCGAATACGGCTAGCCCATGCACAAACTTTCTGCTTCAGGAAGTCAATGCGCTCCGTGACGTGAGATAAGTATTCTCGAGGGCTAATTCCAGTCCCCGAGAACGCTCGCCTCACGTAGCGTAATACACGTGGTCGCGTATTGCCCTCCCTGAAGCAGTATAGTTTACCAATGAGTGCTCTGGCCCCATCAATACGCCTCTCAATCCTACATTGCCAGGCTGGGGCGGCAGGCGTTGGTCGAGTAGCTCCGTCACAACTTGGTAGTTTTACGTTAGCTAAACGACATGCCGCAATAGCCCCGCAATAGAGGATCGAGTGCGTATCAACGAGGTTTACACTGCTCTCGAATACATTCTCAAGCAGCGAATCCAGAGCACACACTAGCGCCCTATTTTTTTTGTGCATAGGTAACCGGGGTAGACGAGGTCTAAGAGCGATTGGAGTCGATCTGTACTCGCAGAGTGCATCCTCCAGTGCGCTCCTCAGTCGATCGTTGCACTGGCTACTTACTGCGACAACCCTATCATCTGCTTCATTATCACCATGATTGGACCGCGGCGTGAATGCATCTGTAGCCCGTGGTGCCGCGGTCTGTGGCTGTGTTGGAGTCGAGATGATACGGTTGCTCAGTACTTCTGAGCGCAGCCTATCAAGTGCGGCGTCGTCCAATCTGTGATTCCGTTGGATAACCCGCACCTGATCCGACAATCGTTGGGTCGTGACGTTGACGGATGGTTCAAGTTCCTGAAAAAGAGACAGCATCCTAACACGGTACGCAGTGAGGTTAGTTCCCCCCTCTGTAGCCCCGTAATATGCGCGCATGACGTTCTCATTCATGGATTGAGTCCATTTCATGCGCTGCACACAACCACCGGCAGCGGGGACCCGGCTCGGAGCCGGTTGGCTCCTGGATCCTAAGCCGTTCGGTGGCCGGCCTCTCCCCGGCCGGCGTACAGGTGTTGGCGACGTCGGTGGGGAGAAATACTCGTCGCTCGAGCTCGACGCAACTGCAGCCACCGGTGACACTGGTGATCCGAGATCCGGCGGCGGCGAGGCGGAGCTGAGCGACGAGCCCGGGGGTGAATGGCGTGCGCGTCGTGCAGCTGATCTTGTCAACATTATCGTCCAACGTTCATTTGATCCCTTGTTCTCGTAAATATTATTTTTTCCGATGTTGTCATTTTCATTTCTTTGTTGACAGATGTCATATTGTGAGGTATTTTAATTTTCTGCAAGATTATATTTTTTGAGGTTTATTGTTTTGGTTGAAGGTTTTCTTGGTTTTTTATAATATTGGCTTCGTCGTATCAAATAGTATTTGTCTTGGTTTTCGGTAAATCTAGTAAAAATGAATTTATTTAAAGGGATATGAAAACGTTTGACTTTTGTTGTCAGTGGGTTGCCAGTTATTCTTATTATTATTATTATTATTATTATTATTTGTGGTCGGCGCAAGTGCGCAACACGTTTTTTCTTCCATTCTGTCCTGTCACTCGTCACGCTATCATCAACTCCCTTTTCTTTCATATCACTTCTCACACAATCCATCCATCTTTTCTTTGGCCTCCCTCTCCCCTTCCATCCATCCACATTTAAACTCATAATTTTTTTTAGCAATTTGCGTTTCATCTCTCCTTTTCACATGTCCATACCAAGACAAACGATTCCTTTTCAACTTTTCAGTCACTGGCGCCACTTTCCAACTTCCCCTAATATACACCACCAAACCAATCACCACCCACCACCATTCTCGTCACACCACATATCGTCGTTTAAGTTCTATCACCACGTAAGTCATTTTTAGGAACTTTTCAGGAGAGACGAAAAACCGACTACTTTGATATAGACAAGACTTAAGTTATATTTTGTACTTTGAGTATACTTCAAAATATTTTTTTTCAACAATAAAAGCTAGCTTTTACTACAAATCTAGTATTTACTTCAATATCATGACTTACGAAAGTCATGCACGTTTTCCATAAGACCGGTCTGATTGGTGGCTTCCGTGCTGTTACTTTTCCGTGATTTGAAAGGTTCTTATTGGTCGTATCTTGATTTTGAATGGTCGAAACGACGCGTCTTTCGATTCTCTAGCGAATGACATTAAAATGTCAAAACCGCCAAAAAATTAGTTACGTGGTGATTAGAGATGGGCGGTGGGTAAAAACCCAACGGGCATTTACCGGGTAAATACCCAATTTGGCTATAAACAGGGTTTTTACCCGGTAAATACCCAAAACCATGGGTATAAACCTTTAACACCTTTTGGGATGATTTATTAAATAAAGTTTAGTTGAATTTTAGATCGTTTACATGTTTAGAACACCTCCATGTTATAAATTCGGCTCCTTTCGTATATTTTTACGTTTCAACGCCTGATTATTATTTTTGTTAAATGAAGTTGTAACTGTAAGTTTTGCATAAATGTAAAATTTCAACTGATTTTCAAGTTTTTAACAATAAATAACTTATACAATGTTTTTTAATTCTTTTTTTGATTTTTATTTTTTATTTTATTTTAAGTGTTCTACATGTTGTTTCTTAATTTTGTATATCTGTGTAAGTGTCCCAAATAAAAAAGAGACGTAAAAAAAATAAAAAATACGTTCGTGCAATTTTTACATGATTTGTAGAGTAGAAAACTATTCTTTGCCGACACATTGTACATTTTATGCATAAAACATATTTGATAAACATTTTTTTATTGCAAAAAATGTATAAAAAACAAAAAAAAAACAAAAAGTAAATACCCACCATTTGGGTATTTACCCGGGTAAAAACCCTGCTTTTGGGTATTTTGGGTATTTACCCGGTATTTACCGGGTAGAAACCCATCTCTAGTGGTGATAGAACTTAAACGACGATATCCATCTTAACTAAAATGTTGCGCGTTGGTCGGATTTGCGATATTATCGCTTTTGACGCAATCAGAACGCAGGGTACATGTGTAGCCCGTGTAGTCCATATTGAATAAGTATAATAGTACGAGATCCGTAGAAGAAATCTTTTCTGTAATTCGATTATGATAAATATTATATGCTAATAATGCGTTTTAATTCGACATTCCGAATAGGTTGCCTGGCTAAATCTAGTGCCAATGATGCTTGAACATGTGCGCTATTTACGCATGCGAGCTCACAATTTGCCTCGCCACTCGCGCAAATTTTTAATTAGGCATTTGTTTTGATCAAGTGTATGTGTGTATAAACATCGCTGCATATATCTCGTCTTCGACTCTAATTCGATTCGATTTGATTCGAAACTATGACACTTTAGTAAAATGCACTTGGCTTAAAGTTTCAAGTGACCAGGGTTAGTAAATAAAAAAAAAACTCTGACATTAGGTGTCAAGCCCCAAGCCCGATTGGATTCGGCAAACTTTCTTCTATCTCTTTTTCACAAATGTAAAATAGCATCATTCATCTCACACATCGTTTGAAAATCCAAAATGTAAACTTAGCGATAGTGAATGTAAACAAATATTCCATGCAAACCTGTAAATATTAGAAAATATGATGATGAAAATTTCATCACATACTAATAATCCATTAACTTAACAGAGAGATTAAATCCATGTTATATTCGGTTTACGAAAACGTTTCAGAACAATACATATCTTTCAAAAAGTTGTTTTAAGTTGGATAATTTATTGACAAAATTGCTAATGAGTTGATAAGAATATGATAATTATTTCGGTGATAGTATCGTTACTAAGCGTTTTCAGTCCGTGGAGGGGCTTGGCGACCGACGTTATCTAAAAACGTACCACATATTTAGAACCATTATCTGAGTAGATAAGTTATGAAACTTTGATTTAATTTGTATTATACTGAACTAAGAGTAAACATGTCTTACTTGAGGCATCTGTATAAAAATGGGTAAGTTTTTGACTATCTTTAGTTATTTTTCATTCTCAAATGTCAATTATATAAAAAATACTTAAATATCTGAATGCATAAAACTGTATTTATTTATTTGACTATTTATGAAATCATATATAAAATGCAAGAAGAAAAATACAGAAAAATAGGTGCAAAAGTGATGCTTATGTCTAAAGGAATCTCTTCCAGCATAACTGTGAGAGGAGAGTTGTAAAGAAGAATTACTTATCTTTTTTCCGATACCGTGTGTAAGAATAATAAGCAATAAAGTTATCATTGTAATAATCGCAGAACAGAACAACAGACTCTTTTTTCTGTTCCGTAATAATAATGTACTACTTATGTTTATCCTACAGTACAGATTTTCACCATTTATTGTATTCCTGCTTGAACCTATGTTCAAAACTTCAAACACATATAACTTTTGTCAAAACCAACTATAATTAATAATACTTTTAATATTCCAGAGTGTCACTCCACTTGCAATACCCAGCAAGGTTCAATCATGCCCAACAACTCAAAGAAGAAGTCCGAAGGAGACAGATCAGCAAGGTCCTGATAGCCAACCGTGGGGAAATAGCATGCCGAGTCATGAAGACTGCTAGGAAGCTGGGAGTGAGAACAGTGGCTGTATACTCTGATGCTGATAAACATGCTATGCATGTTGAAATGGTAAGAACAATATTCTATTAAAGCTAAGCACATCTTGATATTATTATAATTTTTTTTATTCATATAAACTAGCGCTTGACTGCGATCCCACCTGATGGTAAGCAGATTAATCCTATAAATATTTTTGTATCAATTTTTCCAGGATTGTTTACTTAAAACCAAATACTTGGTCAGTGGGTCGTCTTAGGGGCGGATTTACTTTATCTCATTTAACTATTCAATTCCCAATGTCTTTTGTTGGTAACAGAAGAGTTGATGAAATGTAGTATCAGACTGAATATTGGTGTAAATATTTGTTAGATTAATCTGACGAAAGCGTTAAAAGCCATTATTCTGCACAAGAAGTTGTTTGCACTTAATTTCAAGATAACAACAGTTTACACAATGTCCTCAGTAATCACTAATCTGTCTTTATAATCTCAATTTTGTGGCTTATTTCAATAACAAATGTAACTTATCACGTTAGATTTATGGTTGATTTTCCAACAAAGCTTGTTTATACGAATTGCCCATACTATCATCAACAATCATCAGCTTGTAGTTTGTAGATTATTGACTTATTTATAGGCATATTTTAAAATGTTGTTGAAACGGCCCCACACTAGGAATTACTCCTGTATCTTGAGTGAATTCATAAACAAGTTTACTGTGATGTTTATAATCTCACATAATAATATACAAGACGTCCAGAGCCAGACCCAGAACAACAATCTGTAGGCCAATCGATAGACGGCTGCCCGCGCGTTTCTACGCTCGGTATGCGTGGGACCGCAACGCTGTTCGTGGATTTCAATCTTTATAAAACTCATCCGGCTGGTTCCATATGGTAGGGCGACACTGCACTTCCAGAATTACCCTTCTAATATCAAAAGACATTTTCCTCTATGCGTACTAGTGTTTACTAGACCGCACGTGTACCCGCGCGGACCTTCGTCGCACGCAGTCGAGCACCGGAGCGCGGATGCTGGCCGCGGGCTACCGGGCGAAGCACTTCTGTAATGGACCGCGCGGGCACCCCCGTAACACAGCGTTCGGCCTTAACTCTTGTATTTACAATATCTATTAGTGTCATTATTTTACAGGCAGATGAAGCATATCACATTGGACCAGCACCATCTACTCAGAGTTATCTAAATGCAGCTAAAATCCTGGAAGTGGCCAAGAAATCCAACAGTCAGGCCATACATCCTGGGTATGGGTTCCTGTCAGAAAATGTCGAGTTCTGTGAAAAGTGCGCCACTGAGGATATTGTGTTTATTGGACCTCCACCGCAAGCAATTAGGGATATGGGTATTAAAAGGTAAGACATAGAATAAATAGTAATTTTTACCCTCTTTATTCCTTATTAGAATTGTCTACTATTCTTAGTCATTATGGGGCTTTAGAGTATTCAATAAGCCTTTTATTTTTATTTGTCAATTGTGTGTCCCACTGCTGGGCAAAGGCCTCCCTTTTATCCTTGCAAACTTCTCTGTCTGGGGCGATCTTTGACCAAATTTGCCCCACGAACATGATAAACCTTTAATAAACCTTACTGCATATTTTTTGGTTTTGATTTACTAATTTTATGTGTGTGGTTTTAGCTTTTTAACACTGTATCCAAGTCGCCAGATAAACTTGGAATAAACTACATTGCCTTTACCTAACATCTCTGCATAGATACCCGAAAAACAATTAACTGTTTTTCATAGCTGGAAAATGTAAAGAATTGCGATAGATGTCGATTCAAGACAGCTTTGGCTTTATGTCCTAATTTCCGTTTTTGAAATTAAGAATGTCAATAAATGTAGGAGGGGTAATGACCGTTATTCCAAGTTTATCTGATGCCTACCTTAATAACATTGTTCCTGAATTTTTTTTAATCCAACGTACCTATTGAATGTTTCCAGCACATCAAAAGCAATCATGTCAGCAGCTGGAGTCCCAATCGTAAGAGGCTACCATGGAGAGGAGCAGAGTATCGAAAAATTACAAGCTGAAGCTCAGAAGATCGGATTCCCTCTTATGATTAAAGCTGTCAGAGGTGGGGGTGGAAAGGTAAAGCGGGCAAATACATTAAGCCCCTCAGAAAAGATGAAATACGTTAGAACGGAAATAATTTCTGATTTGTACTACAACGAGTATCGCCGCTTGTCTCACACCCTTTAACTCTACTACAGCCAATAAACCAATGCTAACGCGCAATACACAACTAATAGAACACGCCCACTTAGGAAGCAAGTTTTGCTATTGGTAGTTGAGTTATGAGCATTGCCCTACGTTGTGGCACTCCTGCCCCGCCCACAAGCGCATTCTAACCTCTTTCATCTGTTCTGTGATTAGACCAACGCATACATGGGTGATGCCTGAGTTGTACGAAGAGTGGTGTGGCATCGGCCTAATGTAGCTCTTCAAATCTAGTTGCCATATAAAATGTTTGGAGACCAATACCCCCAGATCAGCTTACGTGGTCCACGTGTGCGTGGTGTATTTCTTAAGAAAAGGCGACGTACAAACAAAATACTGGTTGCGCTATAAGACGGACTCCTCCCCCCCCCCCCCCTCTAAATTCCACTTTTCTAGTCCGTATTCTACGTCAATAAAGATAATTGAAAACAAGTTACTGAAAAGCAATAAATTAAGATAACAAACCCAGTATTTGTTTTTAATAAATGAAAACAATTCTTAGTAATAAACTCTGTTACGCAATTAGAAATAGATAAATATGCAAAATCTCATTCCCTATGGCAAAATTCTTGAAAATTTGCACAAATAGTCGTCTAAGTAGATAATAATAGTTTTATTATTTATTTATTTAAACTTCATGTACAGTAGTGGTACATAGGCGGACTTAATGCAACAAGGCATTCTCTACCAGTCATCAGTCGTCAGTTTTCATTAGTTGTCTCAGAACTACCCCAATAGTACAATTTAGGGGTTTCAAAGATTGAATGGAGGGTTATTATTTCTTGGGTAAATAAATTTGGAACTTTGCACAAATTCTAATCAATATGAATAATACCTAAATACTGTCATTATTAGTTTTTCAAAATTACCCTAAAAATGTTTTCATGAAAACGTTCTCGCGAATGATGTCGCCTCTAAATAGATAATAGCGCTATGTTTACTTATATTTTTTTTAAATTTAATAATTAATGTGCATAATATACAAAACTAGTTTTTGCCCGCGGCTTCACCCGCGTGAAGGTTATTTTCTCCATACAAACTTCTAAACCTCGTTTTATCCCCTTAGAGGTGTAGTTTCGTAAAATTAGCTTTCAATTTAATTTCTTAGCGAATGTCTACACTATAAAGAATCTACCTACCAAGTTTTAAGTTTGTAGGTGTTCTAGTTTCTGAATTTCCTGGTAAATCAGTTAGTGGTATTTTTCTTTTATATTATATTATACGGGCAATAAATATAGCGTATGTGGCTCTCAGGGTAAATGTAGCTTGCCTATGGTGAAAAAATATTTGAAATCGGTACTGTAGTTTTTGAGTTTATTCATTACAAACAAACACAAAAAATAATCCCTCTTTATAATATTAGTGTAGATAAAGACAAGAATAATGGTACAAAGGTGACACTTGTTTTTAAAGAAATTTTTGGTTTTCTTTCTTTGTTTGGTTCAACATTTTTAATTTACTTTTTTATATTTTTTTAGGGAATGAGAATAGCAATGACCGAAGCTGATTTCTTGCCGCAACTGGAGTCCGCTAAACGTGAATCGCTGAAGTCTTTCGGAGACGACAACATGCTTCTCGAGCAGTACATCACTGACCCAAGACATGTCGAAGTACAGGTAGATATAGTGTCTTTAGGCATACAGCCCAATACTGGATGCCTACATAAATAAACTCAGAGATAGCGCGCACGAGAAACTTGTCTCTACAACTTTGTTTTTGGCACATAAAATTACGGGTTTGTATAAAAGTGCGACAGAGATAAAAACAAGTTACTCGTGGGCGCCCTCCGTTAGGATAAAATGGAAACAATAAAATTGAAATTTATTTTTCAATACTACACTTACTCGAAAACCCGCTTTTATCTCACCGCTTTTTGGCACGTGAAAATTTGTCACTGCAGCCCTTTGCTCTATAATATCCTCGCCAAGGCTCGGGTGAATTCCGCCTCGATCGCAATAACAAACTTTCTCCACTTGTGTCAAAATTTACTATTTTTTCAGGTATTCGCTGATATGCACGGTAACGCCGTCCATCTCTTCGAGAGAGACTGTTCCGTTCAGAGACGTCATCAGAAGATCATTGAAGAAGCGCCAGCGGTACGTAACCCATTCAATTCATATTACATTACTATTACAGTCCATTCTTCAATCGGCACTGTCAGTTAATAATGTGTTGCCACTTGCACGCCGAGATGATGGCACAAGGCACTTGGATAAGACGATTGTATATAATTAACTTGAACACTTTAAATACTTTTGTAAGATGAAAAACACAAACAACTTTCGAAATATTTCTAAATGTATTTATTACTAACAACACCAGCGGCTTTGCCCGTCTGAATGTAGAAAATTGTCGCAAAGGGAACTACCTCCGAGTATGTTATATACTTTTTGTCTTTCACCTTCCTCATGAATCACTCTGTTCTTTGGTGAAAACCGTATGAAAAACCGTTCAGTTGTTTTTGAGTTTATCGCAAACAGACAGGCGAGTAGCCACCACCGCGCTTGTCGGTGACTTTGTTATATACAGGGTTATTATAAAACACTGGCAACCTCTCAGGACTATATTAATAAAATCATAAACAACAACTTTTGTTTTATGACTTTTTACAAAACGAAATTTTATGCATTCACCAAACACAAACCTCATTTTCCATTTCGTTGTTCTATCTAACACATTTCAACTATGTAATTTGCTATACCTACCTACGTCTGTATGATGCGATGCAAGCGTATCAAGCACCCCCGCCGCCCGATACCGCTTCCCTCTGCTATTGTACTATCGCTTGCTTCGCATAACTTCAAAATATGTTCTATTTATATATGATATATTTTTAAAAGTCATAGAACAAAAGTTGTTGTTTATGATGTTCTTAACATAGTCTTAAAAGGTTGCTAGTGTTTTTCAAATAACCCTGTATAAGGAAGTAGTACCACTCAATTTGACAATAGTAGTTATAAAGGTATTGTTTTTTTCCAGCCAGGTATTTCAGAAGAAACCCGCAGATCTCTCGGTGAAGCCGCAGTCCGCGCCGCTAAAGCAGTCGGCTACGTGGGAGCGGGTACCGTCGAGTTCATCCTACACCGTCAAACTCACGAGTTCCACTTCATGGAGATGAACACACGTCTGCAGGTCGAACATCCCATTACTGAAATGATTACTGGTATGTATACCTATTTATACTCTGTTCAAAATAACATAAGACATTTATGAAAACCTTTTACTGTGCGTTCAACTGATTTTGACTTTTATTACGTTTGGTGGCATGACAAATGGCGGCTGCAGTAAATAGTTGGTATTGTAACCACTTTTGTGCTTTTAGTGCCATCCTTATGCCTACGAAATAAAAGTTAAAATCGGTTGAACAGACAGTAAAAAAGGTTTCTTTAAATGTCTAATCTTAACGCGAATAGGGTATAGGGCCGTGACGAATTAATTATTAAGATTCCCTTACCAATAAAATACTATGAATATATAAGGTGTGTGTGTGTATTTTGACTCATACTTGAACTAATATAGTCAGTAAGGAGTAAAACAAAGTACAGTGTGTTAATTTTTGGGTATGCGGAACAGAGAGTATATTCCCACATACCTCCGTTGAAAAGGGAGGAAACACCGACCAGACGGGTGTTATGTCTGGTGGCAGATGATTTCGGGCTATTCTATATGTCCAAATCGCGCGGCAAACTTTAAATTGCGCGATACAGGATTAGTTCGTATGCGACACCATAGATGTCGCTACAAATTAAACGTTGCCTGCGCGATGTAGGGTTGTCAGTGTAACAGCGGGGCCACCAGTAGATACGAATGCTACCTAGTAGTCGTCGATTGCCTGACTACGTAGTCGTTCATGTTGCCGTCTAGATGTCGCTAAAGGCTAGGTTGGAAATAGTCCAGTTTCTTATAATACTTGACTCGGCAAACGTTGTTCGACCATATAATTTATCAGAGAACATAATGGGGAGTGGGGGTGGCAGAATAAAAAAATAGCCTAAGACCTATTATCAGATCTACTAAATATACACAAAAGTTTCATAGTAATCAGTCAAGTCGTTAGCAGTTCGAACGAGAGTATCACGAGATTTATTCACAAAATGAAACTGCACTCATATGTTCGTTTTGTGCGGATGTGACGCATATCCTACCACTTATAATATAAGTCGTTATTATTATTTGTTTTTATTTTTAAAGCGTGCGCCATGTTTGACGTAAATAAACTCTTTTTCTTTCTTTCACTTTTGAGTAACTACTAATAAAAGAATAATAAACAATAACATTACCTCATTTTGTCCTACTGTGAGTCTGTGGGGCAAAGGTCTCATAGATACAACAATGGCGTTAGTATTAACTCAAAAATTACTCATTTCTTTTGAAGTAGGTATATTTATTGTCATAAACGAAAGCAAATGCACATGAAGATGCTTTTCTTCTCCGGACTATGTTACTAACATCATAAAAAAACAACTTTTGTTCTATGACTTTTAAAAACGTATCATAAATTAGTTCAACAGATTATCATACAAAAATAAAAATATTTAAATTGGCCGTTCTAAATATTACGATCTATGCGAAGCAAGCGATAGTACAATAGCAGAGGGAAGCCGGGATTGGGCAGCGGGGTTACTTGATGCGCATGCGTCGCGTCGTACAGATGTAGATAGGTATAGGAAAATACATAGTTGAAATGTGTTAGATAGTGAAATGTGTTTGGTAAATGAATTATGTTTTGTCAAAAGTCATAGAACAAAAGTTGTTGTTTATGATTTTAATAATACAGTTCTGCAAGGTTATTAGTGTTTTACAAATAACCCTCTATAAAAATGTATTTATTGTCTACAGGTACGGACTTAGTAGAATGGCAGCTTCGTGTAGCGGCTGGAGAACAGTTGCCTCTATCTCAGGAGCAGATCGTCCGCCGCGGGCACGCGGTCGAGTGTCGCATCTACGCCGAGGAGCCGCGCGCCGGCTTCCTGCCTCGCGCCGGCACGCTACATAGGCTCACGCAGCCTGAGCCTGAACAGTTCGTTAGGGTGAGTTTAGCTTGCCTCAAACTTATATCAGCAAAACTCAAGGGCCCTGTCAATAAAATCAGTTCAGTAGTTTTACCATGAAAGAGTAACAGGCAAAGGGACAAAGTTACTTTCACATTTATATAAAACTAGCTTTTGCCCGTGGCTTCACCCGCGTACATAATCCCAGGATAAAAAGTATCCTATGTGTTTTTCTGGGATATGGTCTACTCGTGTACCAAGTTTCATCGAGATCCGTTCAGTAGTTTTTGCGTGAAAGAGTAACAAACATCCATACATACAAATTTTCGCAATTTTTTTTAATTCCTATAAACTAGTGCTTGACTGCGATCCCACCTGATGGTAAGCAGTTCATTACTAACATACACACAAAAATAAAAAAAATCCCTCTATATAATATTAGTGTATCTACCTAGTACCTAGTATGGATTTTATCAAGTCGGGATATTTTCCAGACGGCCAAGTGGGGTAAACTATCCTAAAAATGTGTATTTCATACGCTCATGTGGTGTGTGTATGAACTAGAGTTAATTGCAGTGTTGTCAGCCTTCTGTGTGAAAAAATACCAAATTATTGAAGATAGAGGGAACTTTAAGTTAAATTATTTCACTTGTGAAGGCACACTGAACTTACTTGCTCACAACTTAAAACCATTTTGGCTGCCTATCGATAGATGGAGCTGATAAAAAGTGTCGAGTTAGATGTATCTTAGGGTCTAATTTTGGTTCAACTTATCCTAAATACCAATGTTTGAATTTATTAGTTTTTTTGTAGCGACTAATTTATTGGAGTTCATTTTATTTTCTTTAGGTGGAGACAGGCGTCCGGGAGGGACAAGAAGTGTCTGTTCACTACGACCCTATGATCGCTAAACTTGTAGTGTGGGGCCGCGACCGCAGCGAAGCGCTCGCCAAGACCAGGGCCAAACTCTCTGAGTATCAAGTAAGTGTCTAAGACATCAATGTCTATGTTAACCTTTCAAGTAAACATGTAGCTTTGACGGCAGATAATATTGTTGATTGACTATTCTACTACTATTTATTATACTTACTGGATCAAATATTTCAAACTAGTGACACAACCTACCTTCGCAGGGGTCGTCATCATCACCATAATCATCATTTCAGCCGAAAGACTTCCACTGTTGGGCATAGGGCTCCTCCAAGTGTCGCTACAATAAACTGTCATGTTCTACTCGCATCTATCCAATTCTTCCAACCCTCACCAGGTCATCGGTCCACCTTGTGGGAGACATTCCAACGTTGCGTCTTCCAGAACGCAGTTCGCCACTTCAAAACCGTTCGGCCCCATTGACCATTTGTTCTACGAGCAATGTGCCGAGCCTACTGACACTTAAGTTGGGCGATTCTTCGGGCTATGTCGGCGACCTTGGGTCTCCTGCGGATATCTTCATTCCTGATGCGATCACTCAAAGAAACTCCGAACATAGACAGCCCTTTCGATTGCCCTTTGGGTGACTTTACATCTTCTGACTAAGCTCATTGTTACTGGCAACACGCACGCTCATAAACATTCGGCTTGAGACACTGGGGTATGTTGGACCAAATGCTGCCCAGCCAAGTCGGATCCGACGATTGACCTCTTTCTCGAAGTCAGACCAGTTCAGAGTTGATAAAAACTATAATTGTACTTTTCTAACAGGTCGCCGGTTTAGAAACCAACGTCAACTTCCTCCTCCGTCTCAGCGGCGCAAGCGCATTCGTGTCCGGTGACGTGCACACCGCGTTCATACCGCAGCATGAAACCGAACTGTTCCCGCCGAGCGACTCTATACTGAGTGAGGAGCGAGCCATACAAGCCGCGCTAGGACATGTAAGTATTCCCTAATTATGTTAGAACTAGCTTTTACTAAATAAATTCAGATGTAAGTTCTGTTGGGGTTATGTAGGTACCCGAAGGGTGCCAATGAGCCTTCTAAACTGATGGTCGAGGTTCTTGGCTATTAAGCCATTGCCTGACACGACTATCGGTACAAAGATCACAGAATCCACATCCCCCCCGCCCGCGAGCTTATTCCCAATTTACAATAAATATAATATATTATATAATATATATATTACGTTTCTTGTATGGCCCTTGATCATATACGCTGAACCCTCTTGCCCTTGCCCTTGAACAGAGATACAGTCGGACGTACAGCAAAGTTTAGTAATGCCGTTCCATTGGTTATAGGAGGCGCCAGATAAGCGTTACATAAAGTACATTGACCTTTTCCTAATATCTCTACGTAGGTACCCCAAAACCAAACAATGAACTGCTTTTCATTACTTGATCATTTAAAGGATCACGATCTATTGGATACATGTCGATCCAAGACAGCTTGATGTCTTTATTTCCGTTTTTCAAATTAAGAATGTCAACAATAAAATTGTAGGAGGGTCAATGACCGTTATTCCACGGTTATCTGGCGCCAACCTACCTTTATCATTCGCGTACGGAACCCTTTTTAGGGCCAGGATTTTATTTTCTTATAATCATTTCCTGCTCTTATTTTATTTATTTTTTTGCAGCTGCTGAGCAATCAGCTTTCCAGCACTGTAACAGACAACTGGAAGGGGATCTCAGTAGAACCTCAGGCTTGGAGACCGAACTATGAGTTGCAGAAAACTGTTCCCTTGAGATTTGATGAAAAAGGTTAATATTTTACAATTTTTAAAGAAAATACGTGTTATCCAATTTATATAAAGACATCCATCCCCAGTAAGACATTTGAGTAAGCAAAACAAACCCAACCGCCATGCCCATTTATGTCAAACAGGTAAAGTTCTAACCACGGAGTAAGTATAGAAGAGGAGATGTTGTAATAAGATTTCCCTAAGAAAACAAGCGTGACATTTTGCGGGGTGAGGGGGTGTTAGACTCCGCCCATTTTTTTATTTGCCACCTGCCGGTCAATAGCAAAACTACTTGCTCGTTCTGTTGATTTTATTTTGTAGTTACGTAACTATCTCACACAAGATGTCATTAAGTGCAGGATGCAACAGGGTGGCACTCAGAATTACCAGGGATATCTGTTTTTTTAAATTAATTGTGTAAACCATCCGATACGTATATTTTTCATTGAAATAGTGATACTATTATTTGATGAATGTTGAATGAAGATTCGAAATTCATCAAAAACCTTTTTTTATTGTAACATTTTTATTAGGTTTTACTTTTTTAAAGGCTTATTTTGATAGAAAGAATGATCAAGATTGATTAAAAAGCTAGTTATAAAAAAAAACACATGATTACGTCCGAAACCATTCAATAATAGTGGATTATGTGACTAGGGGATAAAGCAGTGTCTTAAAGTCGCGGGAGGCATGTTGAATTCCAAATGAAAAAAAAACAAAGGTTGCTGATTTTAATCACGAACGTTAGTGAGGGATTCATATAATTAACTCCCGAGTATTGAGAGGGAGATTATAAAGAAACCAGAGTGAAGTGAGGAATTCAAGCCGCCCAAGACAAAGACAGCGTTATCCCCGTGTTGCATACTCTACTTTTTACACCAAATGTAAGGTAATTAAAAAACAATTTGGTCGACCAAATCATATGTTAGAGAAATATAAGTATTATACTCGTATTTACAAGTTCATCGGCCGTGGGACATTCGATAAAATAGTTGGCTTCTAAATACTGCCCTGTATTTTTGCTCATCATCATCATCATCTTCCTGCCCTTATCCCGTTTTATTTGGGGTCGGCGCAACATGTTTTTTTCTTCCATTCTGTCCTGTCACCCGTCACGCTATCACCAACTCCTTTTTCATTCATATCACTTCTCACACAATCCATCCATCTTTTCTTTGGCCTCCCTCTCCCTCTCCATCCATCCACATGTAAATTCATAACTCTTTTAACAACATGCGTTTCATCTCTCCTCTTTACATGACCATACCAAGACAAACGATTTCCTTTCAACTTTTCAGTCACTGGCGCCACTTTCAAACTTCCCCTAATATACTCATTTCTCACTTTATCCATTCTCGTCACACCACACATCCATCTCAACATTCTCATCTCCGCAACATGCAATCTTTTTTCATCCGTCTTTTTCACAGCCCAACATTCTGATCCATACAGTATGACAGGCCTTATCACGGATTTGTAGATTTTACCCTTCAACTTGAGGGGCATCCGTGGATCACAAGTTGTTCCCGTGACTTGTCGCCATTTCATCCATCCTGCGTTGATCCGATGAGTTACGTCTCGGTCTACCTCACCATCCCCTTGGACAAGCGACCCGAGATACCGAAAGTCGGAACAGATCGGTATGGGCGTTCCGGCGAGAGCTAAAGGCACTGGAGTGGAGAGACCGCCGAAATCGCAGAACAAGTACTCCGTTTTGGTTCTACTCAATTTCAGGCCAACAATTTCCAGTCTGTGCCACCACACCTCCAATCTGTTCTGGACCTCTAGGCCACTCTCGGCAACCAGCACAATGTCATCGGCAAACAACATACACCAGGGAGCCTCTTCCTGAATGTCCGACGTCAGAGCGTCCATTATCATCAGGAAGAGGTAAGGGCTGAGAGCCGACCCTTGGTGTAAGCCGACAGCCACATTGAAGCTGCCAGTAGTGCCCACTGTAGACCGGACTTGGGTACTGCACCGACTGTACATCGCTCGGATCAACTGCACATACTTCCCAGGCACACCTTTCTCCTTAAGGGCCCACCACAGAACCTCACGAGGTACCCGGTCGTATGCCTTTTCGAGGTCAACGAATACCATGTGCAAGTTTTTATGCGCACCTCTGTATTTTTCGCACAGCTGGCGTATAGCAAAAATGGCATCCGCTGTACCCCGACCTGGCATAAAACCGAATTGGTTCTGTGAAATTTCACTCTCTTCTCTCAGTCGCCTTTCAATAACTTTCTCCCAGGCTTTCATAGTATGTGACATTAGCTTTATTCCTCTATAATTGTTGCACTCAAGCACATCACCTTTGTTTTTAAAAATGGGCACCAGGGAACTGTTACACCACTCATCGGGTATGGTTTCTTCCTGCAACAACTTATTGAAGAATAAAGCTAACCACGTCCATCCATCCACTCGCAATAACTTCCAAACTTCAACTGGTATTCCGTCTGGACCAATGGCTTTACCATTCTTCATTCCACTTACTGCTATCCTAACTTCATCCATACTAACCATTCTCACTAATCCTACATTCACTGGTTTATTCTCTAACACGTTACTCCAATTATTTTCCTCATTCATCAGTCTTTCAAAATAGTCCTTCCACCTCTTTTTGATTTTCTCATCGTCTGATATAACCATTCCAGTTTCATCTCTTATACATCTTACCTGGCAAACATCTCTCGTCTTTCTCTCTCTTATTCTAGTAAGCCGGTATAGTTCTTTTTGGCCTGCAGGACTGTCCAGTGTGTCATATAATTTATCCTGGGCTTTTGACTTTGCTATTGCCACGGCTTTCTTTGCTTTCTTCTTAAAAATGTCATACTCACTCTTTTTTCAGCTTTTAAACTAGCGTTTCCAGGCTCTACACGCTGCCATTCCTTGAATTTCATCTTCTTTTCTTTCAATACATTCTGAACTTCTGTCGACCACCACCATGTATCCCTATCTATTATGCCCTTTCCTCTCGTCTCTCCCAAAATATCTTTCGCTGCATTCCTGATACACCCAGCCATCTCATTCCAGCTTTCATTTATACTTCGATCATTCATGTCACCCATCTCTATCATTCTGTCCACCACTCGCTCTCTAAACTTATTCGCACAATCATTCCTCTCTAACATATGCCATTTTATTTTTGGGGGAGGACGCTCTTTGTTTTTGTGAGACAGTATTTTGACGACTGATGTCATAACCAGGAGTCTGTGCTGTGAGACTAGGTCTTCTCCTGGCAGTATTTTGCAGTCTTTGACATGCTTTAAGTTGTTGCGCCGAACTAGAAAGTAGTCGATCTGGGTCTTATGATTACCACTTTTGTACGTTATAATGTGTTCGTCTCGTTTCTGGAACCACGTATTGGCTACTGCCAGGTCAAATGCAGTAGCGGATTGCAGCAGCGTCTCTCCTTCACTGTTCGGACTACCGAAACCCCATCCCCCATGCACTCTTTCATAAACACCTTTCATTCTTCCCACATGTCCATTAAAATCACCTCCAACTATCAATTCTTCATGAACAGGAATGTTCATTAAAGCTCTATCAAAATCCTCCCAAAACTTCTCTTTCACAGTTTCATCACATCCTACTTGTGGAGCATACACACTAACTACATTCAACATCACATTCTCTAACATAACTTTCACAACTATAAATCTATCACTAATCCTTTGTACTTCCATCACGCTTTCTTTCAACTTACTGTCTAACACTATTCCAACACCATTTCTTTTTCCATCGCTTCCACAGTAGTAGAACTTGTATCCCTCACCAATTTGTCTCGCTTTTGTTCCTCTCCATTTAGTCTCCTGCAAGCATGCTATATTTATCCGTCTTCTTTTTAATACATCCGCTAACTCTCTCGCCCTCCCAGTCATAGTCCCTACATTCCAACTTGCATACCTCAATCTCATTTCCCGAGCTTGCTTCTTACGTTGCACCCGCCCGGGATGGTGCAACAACCCTGGTCCACTTCCCACAGGAGCCGGGTGCTGCCCCTGCGCGTCGCCTGTGGGGTACGCCCTAGCCCTATCGCACAATCTATTAAAACCCAACATGTTGCATAGAGATTTGGCTAGTTTTTTAAAGTCGGCCGCCAGCCTGACACCAACCCTCCTTGGGAATGCTTTCGTTGGTGGTTAACCCGCCACCACGGGGTGACCTAAGGTGCTATGGTATGCACAGTCTCTAAATATCCCTTAGTCGCCTCTTACGACACCCACGGGAAGATATGGGATGGTGCTATTCTTTACGTCCGACACCATACAGTACCTATTTGACGATAAATGCAAAAAACAACAAAAAACTACAAAAATAATATTTTGGCGATTAAAGGACCTTTAGGAATGAATGTTGATCAAATTTCAGTACGTATGATTATTAAAATATATTAATACTGAGCTCTACAGTGCGTTTCACTTAAGAAGTTACATTGCTGTCATGTTGGTGGTATTGAAAATAATGTTGCCATATTTTTAGCAATTAAATTACTTGATATGAGGGAGATTAACTGATACTTCGTTACTTTAACAATTGCCTTTTTTTATTGTTACTATTTTTGTATAAAGTATAGGGCGCTGGGCTCCATTCCGATTGTCTTACAATTCTTTTAAATAACGAAAACGCCACGCCACAGTATCGTTCCTCTCTATTAACAACTTCCTTTGAGACCTAATTTTTTTAAATAAAATCCCATTCCTCTCATAATTTTCCAAAAAGTGTTGCAGCTACCGTTAAAATCGATTTCGTTTCACATTTCGGGGAACAATTTTGGTAGAGTAGGCAACTCTTTCCTTTTTTCCCTTCTTTTTGTGTAGACAGACAGGGGAGCCAACATTACGCCGATGTAACTTCTTAAGTGAAACGCACTGTACGTGCCTAAATATATTTAGTTCCCATGACACAAAGTGTCGCCATCTAATGTCGAGTAGAATTACATTTGGAAATTCTGACTTTAAGAGATTTTTCTAGAAGTATTTTAGTAAATTATGCATAAAATAACTTACAAATGAAATGTGATGGCATCCATAGCATCAGAACGTCTATCCAAGTAGCTTTTACAAGATAAAATATAACACTTAATTTTTTTGTTTTTCTATCGCGAATATGATGCCAAATAAGTAGGTTTACGAAGTTGTGCACAGGACGAACGCCAACAATACACTGATTTAAGCCACGCCCACCGTGATGACGTCAGGACTCAGTTGAGAGTCACAGTGCACAGTTGTTTAGGCCGCCTCCTCTTCCATACTTACTCCGTGGTACACCCATTGTGACTCCATATTAATTTTAGGTTTCTATTGTAATTTTATTATTGGTGTACAATAAAGAATATATCTGTCTATCTTAAAACATAAATTACTTCATACCCGGGACCACAAAAATAAAAAAAATGCTTATACATTATGTAATACTTTAATAATGTTTTCAAACTTCAAAGTAAAGTAAATTCTAAGACTAATCCTACCATGTGTTGAAGAGAAGTTGAACGAAAGCCTCCTTTTTAACAGTAACATATTTTTTGCAGACTTGACAGTGACTGTGCAACACGAGCGCACGCCCAACTCATACCGAGTTAAAGTCAAAGATGGTGAGTGGCGTCAAGTAGAAGCATCGCTCGAAACCACGGAGAGGGGGCTGCGGCTGAACACGCTGATAGGCGACAAGAAGAGCAACGTGGGGCTACTGACGCACGAGCAACAAGTGCACGTCTATGATGAGGTAACACCACACGACAGCATAATTAGTCTTTTAATGTTCCCACTGCTGGGACTCGGGTTTTTTTTGTGGGTAAAAATCATCCATCCCCAGCCCTTGGGCGTAGCGGGAGATAGTGTCAGAGTCTGATTTAAAAACCCAACCGTTCCTTCTTGCCTTTCGTACTGGGGCCGCTGGGGCTTTGACCCAGCTGGGCCCCTGCTACTGAAGCTGAAGGCCTGCTCTCTAGGAGAATCATTTCTTAGTACCTGGAGCAGGTGCGAGGTGTAACATAGAAGTAGTGTTACACAATGAAATGCTTCCGGACATTCTATTTTCTGTATTTTAAATGGTGTAGGCATAATAAAAGAAAAAGAGAAAATTGGTGATGTTTATAATGAAATATTCAAATAATTATTGATGTGATGACAATGATCAAAACCACAATTCTCTTTCTAAAAGAACCAAAATAACCGCAATTTCTCCTTTCCAAAGCAGTTTTCCCTAGGATTTTGTAGGTAAGTTTTTCATTTTAAACAAATTGATTTGATTTAAAACAGATTTCACAAAAATTTACGAAAGGCGTTTTGCTATTATGCTGCAGGTGCAATTGCTTAACACAACAAGTAATATCAAAGTCTAGACTGGATTTTATGAGCGTTACGTCAGTAACGTCGACCACTGTTAATACAAATTTCACTTCGGCAAAATAAAACAAACGGTTGTGACACATTCGGCTTTCCTAAAAAAAGATTCGTAAAATATTTGGATTTGCCAACGCCGCCCACTCAACAAATCATCTTCATATGTTTTTGTCACAGAATGGTCAAACAATAGTGGAGTTGCCTCGACCCAAATACCAGGCGAGCACCGTGGACGCGGCCGCCGCCGCCAACTCCGCGTCCTCGCCCACGCCCGGCGTGCTGGAGAGGATACTGGTCAGCAAGGGGGATAAGGTGAGGCTATGGCATGGGATGATGGGACCTATAAACTGACCATACTGATCTGTTGAACTAACATTTTTGTGCGATATTATTGCGCCATTATCACCGACATAGCTTACTGGTATTGCGACCCACTGCTAACAACACAAACCTCTTCCAAGCCGCACCGTAACACCTTCTTCCGCATCACGTGCCAATATTAATTTTTTTTTAAATGCTTTCACTGTCACGCCGTCTTTTTAGTCGTACCATTGACGTCCATGTTCGTTCCATAACACTATACTCATTTCCATGTAAGTATTTACGTCTTTTTTTAGTAAAGCATCTCTAAATACGTAAATAAATTGATTTTACTACCGGTAACTTGAAATTTTATAATACGTTTATATAGAAAATAACAAAGGTAACTTTCTTCAGGTGGTAAAAGGCCAGCCTCTATTCGTGGTCATAGCGATGAAGATGGAGTACGTGGTGCGTTCTCCTCGCGATGGTGTGGTGGCAGCACTGGCGCCCTTCAACCTCGGGGACTCCGTCGGTAAAGGAGCTCAAGTCGTGATGCTAGAGGGAGACAGCTGAACTTCTACGTCCTAGTCAATTATTCCAAATATTATTAAGAACACAGTGGCCCAAATATGTTATCAATGTCGTTAAATGTCGCTGTCGTACGTATGACATGTAAAGATAATAGCTGTTTGGAACAAATAAAAATACTTTAGGATGCTTTGCAAGATGTCTTTTGCCATTTTTGCATTGTTTATGCTTAGTTACAATTCAATATTGTCCTCGTTTTGAGTCGGTTTTTGCATACAAATAAAACCATTTATAACCAAAGACTTCCTTTAAAATTACTATTGGGCTATTCTCAGTAAGACGCAGCCTAAAACCATTAGCCGGTGCAAGAACACAAAACCGGATTATATCGAGGTTCTCTAGTGGCAATTGTGCAGACGATCAACCGGAATGTATCTATTGTGAAGCGGCGAAAGTTATTATGTGCTACGTAGATTGTCTGCTACGACAAAAAAAAAAGCTTTTGTTACGTAAAATAGAGACTAGTTAAGCCGACCAAGTGCAAAATATTAAAGAAACTAAAGACAGGCTACCTGGCTAGCCATATAAATGAGAGTTTGGCAGTTGTTTTTATGGTCGTAGAATCTTGTCCGCGAGCCCTTATTAGGCGCGAGGCCCATCGCTTACAGAGCCTATTTAGTAATCCGGCGCTGTTATGAATAATTTATATGAATGAATTGTAATGAGGACAATGATTTTTTGTTCACTCCAAGTTAGTGTGTAATGCGAATTAAGTAAAATGTTTGACTTACCATTTGTTAGATATTAAATAAGTCTCAAAATAACGCATTTAATAGTTTATGGAATGTTTCTCGTTCATAATTTAGTTTTTATTTATCTTGGACATTATGATTTTGATAATTCCCTTTTTAATTGTAGATACTAGTCGCGTAAACATATGAAATGTTTGATAGTTTACCACCATGTAACTGATATATTTTTATATTTTCTGTTAATTTTAGATGTACTGTTGTTGAATTTTATTTTAAACATAGTTTCCATGTTATTTATCTGTGCTAAAATATAAACCATTTAAACATGAAAGTAAGTGTTATTAAAATCACCGGTCTACTACACCTACGTTAATTACTGCTCATGAAGGACGCACAGTTATTAATGAATATTTAATACACTGGCTAACATCCTGATTAAACGGCTGACAACATAAGTACAGCAATAGAATCATTGAAGCCAATCTAAGTAGGTGCGGTATCCACATGAGTGGAGAAGCTATATCCACCGACAATTTATAAACAAAATCGTGAAAATGACAATTTTTATATTAAATGTGGAAACTTATGCAGTACCTACTTAAAGACTTGGTAGAAACTCATTAAATAACTTAATCAGCTCTAACTTCCGTAACGCTTTCGAAAAATCCCGCAACTATATACTGCTTAGTAAAGATTGAATTTGATTTTTTCAATATCCATATTGAATATCGTCATTTCAGCCAACATGTCCACGCCTGGTCATTGGTCTCCCCCAAGGGTTGCAATAACGACTAAATCTGTACGGCTTACATCCATCGGATTCCCGCAACCCTCTCCCGGTCAACGGTCTACCATGTCAAGATTCAGCCTTGCAACGCAGCGTCTTGTCTGATACGCGGTTACCTCTCTAGAAATTTTCGTCCGTCGTCAATCTGTCATGCGAGCAATATGGCTTTTAAATTTTGACGATTTTTCGGGCAATATTGGTAATGATGCCAACCTTGGTTGTCCTGCGGATACTTTGTTTCTGATTCGATCTCCCGCGAAGCCGGTGATCGAATCAGAAACGACGGATCGGCCCGGTGGAGCATACGGTAGAGCTGTGTTCCGCCTAGGCAGAACACCGCCATGTCCTTATGGGAGCGATCGGCGGCAGTGATCTCTCGCGCCGAGCCTTGGAACAGGCCATGGTCCGGAGCGAGGAGAAATGGCAGGCGGTCGCCTCCTGCGAAGCAGTAATGCTAGCAAAGTAGGCGGGTCCCAACTGCCGGGTTCCCGATCCCGATTTCCGGCCACCTTAGGTGTGGGCTTGCGGACGACGAGCAATAGGTAGCTTTCCGCCCGACCGTCCGGTAACCGTCTGGACTGAGCCCTAGTCGTCGATGGCGCGTTTTGTCCCACGCGTGCTTCTAGATTTCAGCAAAACCACTAGGGCCCAACAGGATCGAAACCTATTAGGGCCAAGGGTGATGCGGAAAAGAACCTCGGGGCCCTGGAACGAAAGCAAAGAAGGACGGATGTCATTAGATGATTTTCCACCTCAGAAAAAAGGGGGGGTATTGTGTTACTCAATTACGGGGTTGTTGAGGTAACACAGACATTTGCTCCTTGTAAAATACTGATATTCTGCATGTAACTGTAACTGTATCCAGAAACCGAACGACCCTACCAGAATTTGAAAAACTAATCAGACATATAGGTACATACATTATTTACAAAGCTATTTTTATACCTAC
Organism: Mythimna lalbum; assembly: GCA_949319445.1. Taxonomy (NCBI): domain Eukaryota; kingdom Metazoa; phylum Arthropoda; class Insecta; order Lepidoptera; family Noctuidae; genus Mythimna; species Mythimna lalbum. The sequence goes on along the minus strand of OX439346.1, from coordinate 11,741,304 downwards.
TGACGTATTAACGACAACGGTAAAAATTGTATCTCAAACTTCCGTTTACAATTCACATACAAATGAAATCGTGTTTTGCTTTCATACTAGTTTTCTGGTTGTCTTAAAAACAATGTAGAATGTGGTCCACAATTTGAAGGTAGTCTTCATCGGGGGCGTAGCTCAGATGGTAGAGCGCTCGCTTAGCATGCGAGAGGTACCGGGATCGATACCCGGCGCCTCCAAATATCTCTTTTTGTTATTCTTAAGATTAACATTAGGTTTTTTTTCCATTTGTTTCAACTTAAATAGATCATAAACTGTTAATTTGGTTACATACGAGTAGTTATTGAGTAGTGACTAGTTATAATAAATTATTCCTACCTAACTACATTAAACGTATGTTGCTTTGCGCCTTACTTATTCTTGGTAATTAATGGTCGAAGAAATAAACGTAATTCTTAATATTATTGGCATATGATATAAGGTGAGTAGGTATTAGTATTTTCTTCCGTAAATATTAAAAATAAATTATTATTGCTAGTTAAATTACCATTGTTGTTAAGTATACATTACGTATTAGTAATAATAATAAAGCTTTATTCATTCCACACTACCTATTTTATTTAACATTAGAAATAAAAGATAAAATTTGATACTTAAACATTTTTTTAAAGAATATCCGAATTGATTAAGTAAAATTAAATTATATACATAAATAAAAAATAATTGATTAAAACTATAAAAAAAAGTTAAATAATTAATAATAAAGACAATTAATTGAAATAGATAAGTAAAAAATATTTATTAGTAGGTAATAAAGTTATTATTTAGTATTATTAACATAAAATTAATTTAATTGTAGTACTTAGTTACAAAATTATTCCTAAGTATCCACAATAAATGCAGCAGTTGCCTTGCATTGACTTATAGGCTTTTGTCCTGACTGCCACAAATAGAACGCATACAAAGAAAAAACCTAAGGGGTCAACTAACTCAGCGTTGAACGAGTTTATACTTACCTGCTTCATAATTAAGTAAGCACACCTAGGCATCGCTGGCTTTAGATAAATAAAATATATTATCTAAAGATATTCGGTGATCTATAAGACTAACACGGCTTAGGTACCTACAAAAAAAGAAACAAAACTTTTCACAATCACAAACCACCAAACCGCATATTGCCTAGTATTTGACGGGGCCAAGCCACAATAAGATACAATATAATAATAGGTAAAATAACACCGTTATCAATGTACAATGTACCAAATCGTTATCATATACAAACGTGGTTTTGCCCTACCATTGCACCGCTGCGCTTCACTCATGTGGCTGCGCGCCTGGCCACAAAGTTATCGCATGCGGTCTTCGAAACATGCTCCCATTGTGCTATTTTTATCTAACTTCTTTTTATTTTTTATAGATAGGTACCGTTGCGATACATTTCATATACTTACAATGTATTTGGTTAGCACGCGGAAACTGGTAAAACCAGATTTTTCTCGCTTTGAACTGGTTATTTTTATGAATATAATTATAGGCAAATGTGACCATATATCTATCCGCCAGTAGGTACTTAATATTAGACTTACTTAGGTTCTGATTGCATGCTGATTTTGTTTTCTTATTACATCACGATGTTAAATTACTGACAAAACCGATGAGCTTTCGGTAGGTAGGTACTATTTTAAGGACCGTTGAAAGTGATGTTTCACGAATACAAACATTTAGGTTACGTTTATCCCGGAAGCTCAACACAAGCAAAATGAGAGCATACAAGTATCTCCAACGTTTCTCTTCTAGCGTTCAATTCGATAAAAACCACGCCACGTGCTGGAGAAACAAGTACATATACCTACCTAAGTACGTTCAAATTAAACACGTTTTGATGTTGTCTAACTTAAAATTATCTTATTTTGTTACAAAGCAAAATCAATCAACGTAGTGTCAAAAGTTGTTTGGCAAGTTTCTGCCTTTTAACAAGAATATCGAAAGAAAACAAGTTCTCTAATTATTTCAATGTTCAATAACAATAATAATCGACTTCAGAATTTGTACTCAGAACGGCTCTAATGACCTTGCTTATCTTTATCATCATTAAAACTGTATTAACTATGTCTTACATGTAGTTGTCGTAATAGAACATAATTATAATATCATTATTATATCTAGTCTATACCTACTGCCCCACTGCTGGGCATAGGTCGTTCGCAAAACCTTCCAGTTCTGGGCCACTTGTTGTCAATTCCTAAGAATTTAATTTAGAATCCAAGTCGTCCCGCCATCTCCTTCATGGTCTGTCGCGACCCCGTCGTGTGATTTCACGGCAGACATGACCAGCCCAGTCCCACTTAAGCTGGGTATCTGTGTAGGAGCGCAGTATAATGTGTCGGACGCGATCCGTTATTTTAACACTTATAGGCTTTAAGTTTGAACTTTTGTATTTTAGTCAAAGACCAAGTCTGTGCACCATATAGGTCAGAATGGGGAGAGGGGGAGGTTAAGTGCCATGGACATAATGCCTTTAAATAGTTTTTCCATGGACTAACAATAGCTCTTCCAGACATTATCTTGTCTTGCTTGGAAAGAGACTAGGTACTTGACCCAAGCAGATATATTCCTGGGCACGCCACAATCATGACGGTAAGTCACTCTTTGAGGCGTGGCTGGAAAGACCTCACGGCGTCCTTACCTTCCGCATGACGCAGGTCCTCACCGGACATGGCACGTTCGGGAGGTTCCTGCACCGGATTCGTGCGGAAGAGACGCCCGGGTGTCGCCACTGTGCGGAACGCCCGGAGGATATGGTAGAGCACACAGTCGAGGTTGGCCCTGCTTGGGCGGAGCATCGCTGTGCCATCGTAGGGGTAATCGGCGGCGGAGACCTCTCTCGCCGGGCCTTGGGTCAAGCCATGGTCCGGAGCAAGTAACTGTCCACGCGCACTGTTCCTGCGCGCCTCAAAGAATTGTCAGCAACAGCAGGGGCCCAGCTGGGTCGAAGCCTACTGGGGCCAGGGTTATCCGAAAGAGAGCCCGAGCCCCTGTATGAAGGCTAGAAGGAACGGGGTGGGTTTTTAGTCAATAAGACTAAAAACCCATGACACTATCTCCCGCTCCGCCCAAGAACAGGGGTTGTTATTGTATGATTTTCCCCACCATAAAAAAAGTAGATATATTCTGGGACATAAGTATTGTACTTTGTCGCCGCCTTCGTATACATATGTTCCTTGTAGAAATGTTGCTCATGATCTTGGTCGTCTTATAATAAGTCCAACCTGAAAGCTCGCGTTCGCGTCGCTAAGGTCTTGTAACATTATCTCTAGTCCAGTGGCTAAGGAAGAGAAAAGGACAATGTCATCATCATCAGCGAAGCTTGGTCAATCTTGTTTCGCCAATAAAGGACCATTTCTCTCGTTATTTATCGTTTTTTTCGCGTTTTGAAGCAATCTTCCAGGGTGCTTGTAAACAGCTTTGGAGATAGCGGAACAGCCTGTTTGACTCTCTTATGAATTTCGAACTTTCTTAAGTCGACCTAAACTTTCCAACATAGAAGTGTACTTTAAACTGAAATATAATACTATAATGGAATTATACTTACTAGCTGCTCCCAGCGGCTTCGCCCGCGTGATAGCAAAAAATTATCCCAAGGGAACACTTCTTCCGGGATAAAAAGTATCCTATGTCCTATTCCAGGACATGGTCTATCCATGTACAAAGTTTCATCAAAATCGGTTTTGCCATTTAGGCGTGAAGATGTAACAAAAAAACAAACTCACTTTCGCTTTTATAATATTAGTAAGGATTTATAATTCGGTGACTGACAAAGAAGTGTTAGCAAGTCATATATCTACCCGGCAGGCCGTTACCAGATTACTTTCTAGGCTTCAAGACGAATTTCAATGCGTCTTTATGCTTGCGATTAGTTAAAACAATCCATCTAGCAAGCCAGTTTCGAACATAGTAGATAGTTTATGCCCATAATTATAAAGGACTAGCGGCCTGACCCGGCTTTACCTGGATTCACCAATTCCAAAAATATACAGCTTGTGTCTATCTGGAATAATGTTCCTATTAATAGTGAAAGAATTTTCAAATAGGCGCAGTCCCTGAGGTTACTCTCCACACAATGATTATACAAGCGACCAGGAATCTGCTTCGTTGGGATGTAGTTTAATTTCGAGAGGATCTTCCACAAAAAATCTTTCATACAAACCTTGTCCTGACAATAACGAACACGACGAAAAAGAAACAGCCAAATCAATCGAGCCGTACTCTTGCTCTGTCATAGATGTGAGATGTATTTATTAAAATAGATTCTATATTTTTCTTCTTAGTCGTGTACTCTTTACAAAGTGGTCGTGGTTGTGTCTCGGTCAAGTTTTGCGCCACCGCTTCGAGTTCAAGTGATGCGACGTCTTGTAGCTCTATGTTTGACAGCTTAGAAGTTTTACAATTTCAAGTACCTATAAATTGATGCTTAAACATGTCACTGCTTTGATAAGGTCCGTCCACCGTTTGGAGAGCTGCCACGGGATTATATCGGTATATATGTTGTAGGTAAATAATATAAATTTATTGTAACAACAAAACCTCATCCAATTCTCGATTGACATTCGAAAAATTGAGCTTACCCAAACAATTTTTCGCTCAGGCTCATAGGCACGTAGGTGGCAGTAACCGTATTCAATTGTACCTCTTTGCTTCTTTCTGTACAAAGAAAATGGTCAGACGCCATTATCTAAAGTCACCGACAAAGGTAAAAGCAATTTTGGAACTTTTGTTTTGGAGAAGGTACGAAGTCTCTCCCCATCCCCAAACAAATCTGAGCGAGATTCCATTGAAGTGCTGCTATTATTATTCCGGGCGCCTTTGTTACCTGCGCTGGGGGCCGGCTCAGGTTTGTTTGTAATTTTTTTGTAAGCATTCCCTAAACAGCTGATCGGGACAACAAATCCACGTGACCATGCCGGCCTACCATTGGTTACGACTTCGAAGGCACCCCAACTTTTTGTTTGTCGACCCTTCACACAGAAACATCTACACCCACACATATTTCCACGTTGATGCAGCTATTGGTCCAGTATAGGTACTACCATTATGCATCTGTTGCCATCTCACGGAAGTGATAAAAAATTGTGGGGTTGTTACTTGAAAGCTTATTTGGATGTTGTTTGAATATCATCAGAACTGTTAAATATTCTAATACCAGCGAAGTTATAATATCTGTAAATTTTATATGGCCCCAGAAACATAAGTTTAGATAATATTTATTATAACCTACTAATATATTATGAAGCTGAAGAGTTTGTTTGTTTGAAAGCGCTAACTTCAAGAACTATTTGTTCAATTTAAAAATATAACTAGTTAGTGTTCGATAGGCTATTTTTAGAAGATGTATAAGAAAAACATGACGTTACGGACAATTGAAAGCAGTAATCAAAAAACGCGGGTGGAACTGCTAGTCATAAATATAAATAACATAGTCGTATTGCCATTAACGTACGAAGACGTTTAATAAAATTAGCTACTTAACACGTTAGCTGTCCAATGTACCGAATACAGTACACGCCGCGTGGGTCCATCACGTCCGTGTACCGAAAACAGTACACTCGCCCCTGTCTCTTTCTATGTGCTCTAACTTCATGGACTTGTGTGTTATGTTGCTCTGTTTATCAGGACTTGTCAACAGGACACCAATGAATAGAAAAAACGGAAAACATGAAATTTTTTTTCTTTCTAAATGTGAGTAGTGGAAAAAAACCACTGTTTTGTTACTAAAAAGGCTTTATTATTATATTATTGTGCAAAGGAACTTCTGAAAAACATTGAAGATAATACGTCTTTTTATATTTATTACAGTGTGTTGTCACTCTTTTAGCTTTAGCTCTCGCTTCCTTAGGAAGACTTCCCAGATCAAAAAGTCCGTGTATCGGTACACGGATAAAAAGTGTGAAAAACCGAGTGATTTGTTATTAATTAGGTATATCTATCCAAAACTAGTTATTTTGTATTGATTTGAGCCAGAATATTAAAAAAATGTTTCGGACATTTGGGGTTATCGAAAAATTATGTATGGGGAATCAAATAATAGTTATATCTGCTACAGCATTTAATTTAAATAAATGTCATGAATTATTATAATAATGTATTAATTCATGAATCCCCAAGCGACCACCGGTGGCCGCGCATCTATTGTCTTACTATTGTGTCTCTAATTGACGGTATCTGAAGGGTTAACTAGTTATTAGGTGTTGGTATTTACGTCCACATAGGAGTGTCGGAGCGGACAGGTCAGGTACACGTAATCGATCATGCTTACTCGTGATCTTGATTTTAATTAAGAGCACGTTATTATGGACGTGACCGCACTGTTATGTCATCATAATATTTCAGTACTAAGTAGTAAGGCCAATACACACATAAGACTTGCAAAGTGCTTATTTTACTTTTGTTTGTCTTTACTACTTGATGACCTTTTTTTTTATTCAAACTAGTGCTTGACTGCAATCCCACCTGATGGTAAGCAGTGATGCAATCGTTGATGGTGAGGCGCACTAGTTTAATAAGAGCCTAGATATTCACTCTTGCCTTAATTCATGAATCCCCAAGCGACCACCGGTGGCCGCGCATCTATTGTCTTACTATTGTGTCTCTAATTGACGGTATCTGAAGGGTTAAAGACACCTAAACCCTCCTACCCCCCTCCTCCTTCCTTCCTTCTGTTTGAATAAATGGTGTGTCCGACTGTCCGGTTGATCATAGTCAACGTTTTCATCAAATGTCGTAGGCCTTAAAAACCAGTGACGTTTTGTGGTGAAGCAATCAATATCGAGGTCTCATAATAGGCATATAAAGTTATATCAAATGATTTAAAAGCATTTAAGTGGTTTTCATTTAATGAATTGCTATAAACTCAAACGAGATAAGTATTGCTAACAAAAGTTGATTTGCGCAACACTTATATTTTAATACTTATTTATGTTTTTAACTGTTATAATGACACAGCTCGGTTAAAAACGTTAAAGTTTATTTGGTCAATGCATTATTATAAAGACATGTTATAACTCGACTGACCTAATTGGTGAAACCTCATGCTAATAAATAATTAAACATATTTGGGAAATAAGTTTTTATTGTAAGAAAACAAGAAGTTTTGATTAGTTTAACCCTTTTAACATTCACCATTTAGAATCGATAGGTACTCCTAGGGATGTGCGATATTTATCGATATCGTTGAAATATCGATATTAATCTCAGAAATATCGATATTTAAATATCGATAATTATAACTTTATAATATCGCCATATCGATATTTTTAACATGATATCGCGTTATTTTCGAATCTTGATCACATTTTTCTATTTTCTGTTCTTTCGTTTATGTAATTCATAAACATCGGTACTCGGTAGTCAATTTATGAACGTAACATCCCTACTTTACCTTCTCATTGAATGAGTCACTCACTCACTCATTCAATTATAATTTATTACAAGTTTATAAGTCACCAGTAAGCTCAGTTCTAAGTTCTTAATCGTATAAACGTTAATTTAAAACAACCGAGGTGCAATATTTTTGAGAGACTATTTTCGAAAGCTGGTCAGACTCTGTACCAACAACGAAACCGGCTGAAAGGAAAATTGCTCTCAAAATTGCTTATATTGCAGAGCATTAATAAAAAACTATGGGATTTTTAGTAACTTTTTTGAGGCCCATTCACCATTGATTGTTCCACTTTATTCAAACGTTCTTTAATTGTAGTATTATTTCATTAAATCTGATTTAAAAAAATATGATGTCTAGTTGACCATGGTTTCCGATCGATATTATAAAATATCGATATTTTGTGCTCGATAATATCAAATTATCGATATTGAGCTGTCGATATCAACATCGATTTTAATATCGATATTTTATTAATATCGCTCATCCCTAGGTACTCCTATTATGTAAGTAAATACTTATTAGGCGTTCTATTGATATCGTGCGTCAACAAAATGGAAATTGAAACGGAATGGTGCTTACACATATTATCAAATGGGAAAACTTTGGTATATCAGTTGCTCATTGAAAACAAAACAGTAGCCTACTTATTGCTATTTTGTGAACACCGTGGAAACGTGAATGAGAGTCTCCTTCGCTTAGGTTTAACCGGTTAGATATATATGATAGACTAACTGTTATTACTTACTTAAGTACCTGGGTATATCTCTATAACTCGACTACCTCTTTGTCAATTGTTCAGCCGAGATGGAATGCAAGGAGACTGCAGTAACAAATGCCGCGCAATCAAATCATTCACTGACTGATAATCACTAACTGAATGATCATTTGATTTGATTAGGTACATAAAATTTAATAAACAACATTAATTTTGTATACATATATTCCTACAAATATTAACATGACAATATATAAAGTAATCGATCACATCGCGCTTTATGGCGCGCTGTAATTGTTTTTCGATGATAAAAGTAAATAGTTTGCTGAAATAAAGCTTTATTAACCCAGTTTAAATATTCACAAACAAATAATTCCAAGGGGTTGCGCCTCCTTGCTGAAATTAAAAAAAACACCCACATTCACATGTGAATATAGGATTTGGAAAAAAAAACAAACCAACAGAGATATAAGGAACAAAACCACTTTTGTGTAATAGACTGGTTTCTGAACCTAACTGTAGGAGCAATAAAAACCAATGTTCAAGTTAAAAAATATTTTAATAGTCAAATTAATTTATACATAACATAATGATGTTTCCCAAAAAGCTAGAATACAAAAGTTATAATACTCTGTCGTAGCGCAAGCAGGTATGCCACATGAAAGTGTGCATGGAAATACCACAACAGGTGTAGAAAGAACCTACAGATAGAAAAAGTGAATTAAATAAGCATGCACGAAAGAAAATGATCAAGAATGCAAAAAAAAATGGTCTTTTAGCGCATATGCAAGCAAGTCAACATAAAAACGCAAGTTAGAAAACTAACTACTAAGCAAATAAATATTTATGTAGCACACGGGTTAAAAAGCAAGCAGGTGAGTAGAGGCACGAGGTAAGCAAAAATGCAAGCAAAAAAATAGTTTTGAGAGCGAACAAGTAACAAGCACACGTAGGTATGTACATCATTGCAAATAGAAAGATAGCAAACATTCTTAGAAGAAAGGTGTAACAATTTATGATCCCATTCGTATATAATAATAATAGTACTTGTAATACATATTATTGCATGATATTTGCATTGCACTCATTTATCATCACGTCGTCTACATTATCAGCAACTTCTTTAACTTATGTAATAGTTTTGTTAATAAAACGCATCATTGCAATATGAATGGCAAAATAATTTCAAGAGATATGATAAATCATAGGTAACAATATATATAATTAATTAGAATTGTATGAACTGTTTTACTAGCACCTTTATTAGGGTCTAGAGAAGTCTTACTTACCTAAACCTAATTAACCCTTCAGATACCGTCAATTAGAGACACAATAGTAAGACAATAGATGCGCGGCTACCGGTGGTCGCTTGGGGATTCATGAATTAATGTTTATCTATAATTATATAAAAGGACGAACTGACTGACTGACATATCAAGGCACAGCTGAAACTACTGGGACTAGCAACGTGTAATTTTGGCAACAGGCTTTCTTTTATGACGATGGCGAGTACTGAGAAAGGATTTTCCAAAATTCATCCCTTCAGGGAATGAAACGTTGACCTAAAGTTTGTATGCAGATACCTATATTTAAGCGGGCGAAGCCGCGCAGAAGCTAGTTAGGGTCTAAGGAAGTTTTACGAAAAACTTAGGTACTTATTAAATATTAAATTATTATATATATATATTATGAAAAAAATTATAAAATGTAAGTTTCACCAGGATACCATACTTTTAATTTTTGTTGGTAATAGGGGTTATGTAAACAAAGGAGAACTATTGCAATATTATAGCACCTTGTGTAACCTGAGTATAAAAAAAATAGTAATGTTTACATTCCCATATAGTAAAAGTTTGCCACAGGAAGAAAATCTCTTTAGATATAAGATCAATACAACTTTGTACAATTTAACATTAAATAATAATTTATTTCATTTAATTGATTCCAACAATTATGTTGGCAAGGACTATTATTTGACAAAAGATAGTAATCTTGTAGATAATTACTATCTTTCAAAGTATTGTAGGAGACAGATAGCTATGTCGCTATCATACTATTTTTCTATTACAGCCAAGAACTTGGCTAAACAAATTGCTCCTATTGAGCAACGCAACACCACAATAATTGATTTTGCCAATAACTTGGCATCAAATATTAATTTAAATTAGAAATAAAGACAACAGAGTCAATCTCTAGCATAAATGTAAACCAAAATATTTCCATTAAAGTTTTAAAATCGTTAAGTAGTATCAACTTGGTGCATCAAAATATACAAGGACTTATGAACAAGGATTTAGAAGTAGACTTATTCCTTAATTGCAATAATATTGATATTCTTTGCTTAACAGAACATTGGCTTAAGAGCCACCAGTTGATGTTCAATTTTAGTAATCACCAGGTTGGTAGTTCTTTCTGTAGATGTGATGCCATACGGGGTGGCTCACTAATTTTAGTAAGCAACAACCTTAAATTCAAAGAACGTAAGGATATTGTGAGCCTATCTGTTGAGCGGTCAGTTGAAATAGCCTGTATTGAATTGGAGCAGTTTATTATATTAAGTGTGTACAGACCCCCTTCTGGATTGTATGACTGCTTTGAAAAGGTAATGGATGAAGTATTCCACAAGATTTGCAATTCAAACAAATACATAATTACTTGTGGTGATTTTAATGTTAATTTATTAGAAAACTCAGGTTTATGTACTAAAATTATAAGTCTGTTTCGGTCCTACAATCTTGTTAACTTATTTTTGGAGCCCACAAGAATAGCTCCTACTAGTGCTACTTGCATAGATAATATTTATACGGATGTTGTACCAACTCACAAAGAAATTATAAATTTATTAGATTCTGATCATTCTGGACAATTAATTATTTTTCAGAATCAAAATCACATAGTGGCTAAAAAGAATATCACTGTTAACCCTAAAACTGCACGTCGTTTTGAAAATTTTAAAACTAAACTCATTGATAATTTACCAGACTTGTCTACATATGATGATCTCAATCATCAATATGAAGGTTTCTTTAACATGTATTGTAATCAATTTAATTCTACTTTTATACCTAAGAATATTTCGGTCAATAGTAACGTGTCGTTTAGTGAATGGGCTACCACTGGTATTCATAAAAGTAGAACTCGGCTTTACGAATTGTATGAAGAAAGGATTCTTGTCAATACTGCTGAATTTAGTTTATATGTGCGAAATTATTCAAAATTATTTAAAAAACTTTGTTCTGTAGCGAAATCGCGTTACTTGAGTTCTAAAATTAAAAATAGTAATAATATTATTAAAACCACTTGGAATGTTATAAATAGTGAAACTGGAAGATCTACAAGACCATGTAGTGACTATAGACTTGTAATTAATGACAATGTGATCACTTCGGACTCACAGGTTGCCGCGGCTTTTGAGAACTTCTTTTCAGAGATCCCCATATCAACAACAAAATCTCTGAACTCATCACCCACTGCTGCAGAGTCTCTGCTTAAAGAAAATGTTAAAGTTTGCGATTCGGATTTTAGTTTCGAACATGTGACTTATGTAGATGTTATTAAGACGTTTAACTCCTTGAATGTAAAAAAGACTGCAGATTTATGGGGTAATTCTGTGGAAGTTGTTAAGTCTATAATCCATATTGTAGCTCCTTCTTTAGCTTATATTTTTAATAATTGTATCGATCGTGGTGAGTTTCCTGACCTAATGAAGAATAGTAAAATAATTCCATTGTTCAAATCGGGTAGTACATCTGACCCCACGAATTACAGACCCATTTCTGTACTACCCACTTTTAGTAAAATATTTGAAAAACTTATTTTAGAGCAACTTCAAAGATTTTTTAACAGACATAAATTGTTGCATACCAAACAGTTTGGTTTTACAAGGGGTCGTTCAACAACCGATGCCGGTGTTGAACTTTTAGGACATATTTATGATGCATGGGAAGACAAATGCGATACCCTGGGCATTTTTTGCGATTTGTCTAAGGCCTTCGATTGCGTTCTCCATGAAACATTAATCAGGAAACTTCACCATTACGGAATCCGGAACTCCTCCCTGGATCTTCTTACATCATATCTTAGTGAAAGGATTCAGAGAGTTGATGTAAACGGAAAAAGATCTCCTGGATCTGTAGTTAAAATGGGTGTCCCCCAGGGCTCAATTCTTGGCCCGTTTTTGTTTCTTATATACATAAACGACTTACCTTACCTCATAAAGGATAACCATAATATAGTGTTGTTTGCAGACGACACTTCACTTTTGTTTAAACTTAAACGTCAGCAAGCGGTTACTGACGATATAAATATAGCTCTCTCAAAAATAGTACACTGGTTTAATGTAAATAACCTACTTCTTAACGAAAAGAAAACTAAATGTATTAAGTTTACCATGCCTCATGTTAGGCAAGTAGAAACTAGTGTGCTAATAAAAGGTAAAGAGTTGAGTCCTGAAGATACTACAGTGTTCTTGGGCATAACTCTAGATGCTAAACTTCAGTGGGGCCCACATATAGATAAATTATCAAAAAAACTTAGCTCTGCAGCATACGCTGTTAGACAAATTCGAAATTTAACTGATGTAGAGACTGCCCGTTTAGTTTACTTTAGCTATTTCCATAGTGTCATGTCGTACGGTATTCTACTGTGGGGTAATGCCACTGATATCCAGACAATTTTCGTTTTGCAGAAAAGGGCTGTTCGTTCGATTTATAAACTAAGTCCCAGGTACTCCCTTAGAGATAAATTTAAGGATATCAATATAATGACTGTACCTTCTCAGTATATTTACGAGAACATTTTGTATGCACATAAAAATAAAAACATGTTTAAAAAATACAGTGATATTCATAATTTTAATACTAGAAACAAACATAAATTTGTAGTTCCAGCAACCAGGCTCAAAAAAATAGGGGGCTCATTTAGATGTCAATGTATACGCTTCTATAATAAACTGCCTAGTCATATTCAACAACTCAGCCTTAATAAATTCAAATCATTTGTAAAGCGAAAACTTTTCCAAAAAGCTTTTTACACTGTAAAGGACTATGTTGATGACGAAAAGGCTTGGGACTGACCTGCTCCAGTACCCTCTAATTCTTATAACATAACTGTTTTTGTTTTAAATTGTGTTTATTATTCATTCATTTTTTTATTCATTTTGACATTAATGTTTAGTTTTTACAATTTGACATTGTAATATTATTTTATTTTACAATTTGACATTGTAAATTATTTTATTTTACAATTTGACATGTTACATTAAATAATGTTTATTATTATTAATTTTTGACATAAATATTTACTTTGTAAGTATTTTTACATTGTAAAAATTAACTTTCTTTTTATTATTGTGAATGTGAGGACTATGTTGGTTACTTTTTTATTTCTCGTTATCGTTTGTCTGGCAATTTGAGTATTTTCTGCGGCCTACCCAAATGTCCTTTCATTGGTATTGTTCGTCAAGTCGTTGAGCTCCTTAGTAGTCCTGAGTTGAGCTTTGCGAGTACTGACAAATGCTTACACTGATTGGACGGGTCCACTCAAATCTGTATGGTTCTTTCTTCAAAAGACCATCTCAGATTAATCGGCATGGTTCTCATGTGATTTGACCATTACATATTTATTGTATGGACTTTAAAAGAGACTTTGACCCCTGAGTTTGTTTCGGTGTTTCTTCTCAGGGTAGTCAGCTAGGAAACACCGGCCTCATCTAGCTTAAACAGACAAAAAAAAAAAAAAAAAAAAAAAAAAAAAAAAAATTGACGTGTAAAAGTGTTTTTTTAAACCTATTTGCAAAAATAAATATCATTTATCATTTATCATTTATCATTTATAAAGTAAGAAGTTTACAAGATTATTGTTAACATACTACGAACTAGGAAATAATAGGACAAAACTACGAACAGCATCCACTGCCGAAATAGGTAGGAGCTTTTTTTTCAATTTATTGAATTCGGGGTTTTTATCCACATGGATACCTACGTACACTTCGTACCCTCTTAGTTCTAGTTACGCTAACTAAATAATTACTTTAAGTGAGAGAGAATCATCAATTGGTTATACTTGCTAAACTACTTAACTAGTCTTTTTGCTAACAGTGATTTAGGACTTGCCATAATTGTTTGTACTAACCCAACATCTAGAAAATTCAAATTAAACTCTTCGAGTAACGCTTCTCTCTCAGGTAGGACCTGTGTTTCAATTAATATTTTAGGAACACCACCCTTTTTTTTCTTAACAAACCCACACTAGGCCCATGCGGTGGATTACGATACGACCCAGCTAAGCAGTTGGAACATTAAAAAGTTTAGTTATGCTTTTATTGTTTTTTTTTGCTGAAAAGTTGTGTATGATTACTATCTATATCCGGATTCCCGACCGACCACTGAATGAAGTTCTACTGACTATTCTGCCCACCCAGACATTTCTTCACAACCGCCCACTACTTCGTTACCCTTTAAAGGGGATTTTATTGTATTATAACTTATAGTTCAGCATCGCACCACTGCCTACACCACCTCCTCTAACTTGCTTTTGCCCTCTTAAGTCTACAAATTGTTCCTACTTTAGAAAGCAACAAGTTTGTTATGTACGTGCCTATGCACTTATGTCGCTGTCAAACGTGATATATTTTCAGTTCAGACACGTACTTCGTACGAAATTCTACAAATATTGCGGAATATGTGAAATTATAAGGGAATATTATTGGTTCGTGGACTAGGTACATGCATACCTGAATAATTCAACTATAGTTTGATAACTTTATTGCATAATATTTAAAATATATGTTCTGTTATAAAATTGTGTATGATGGAATTGTTGCAAAATATACGATTTAGCTAAGTAGGTAGTATCCTATTTGGCAAATATCTAGAAGTATGTCTCTATTATGTAGGAGTATGCTTTTGTACATTTCAATACACATGTAAATTATTTTTCTTAAATATAATAATATCTTAGAAAGTATGATTACAATACTATCCCTGATAGTTAAAAAGACGTATCTAGCAAAAACGTAAACGGATAAAAAATGTTTTAATGAATGAAACGGGAAATCGGGCCTTTTTCCTTGTGTTAAAACCGCACTGGAGAAAATTAGCAAAATATAAAAAATACAGGCAGATGCGCTTTTTTTCCTGATTCCGGCAATGTATATAACTCAAATCTGGAAAAACGTTAGATGCGTATTTTTACTAACGGGGGCAGAATAGGTAGTTCCCGAATATTTAAGTATATAATTATATATGAGTAAAACGAATTAATATACAATAAAAATAATGGCAAAATCACAGGCGCTTTACAGAAATAATGCAAACATTATACATTAGACAAAAATGTAGTCACAGTATTGATGAATAGAGACATACTCCTAGATATTTGCCAAATAGGTTACTACCTACTTAGCTAAATCGTATATTTTGTAACAATTCCATCAAACACAATTTTATAACAGAACATATTTCGTGAATATCGCATTCGCACTATTTTAAAATACTTAGCATTGGCAATGAAACTTCATTAGCCGAAGGTTAAACAAATTATTATTTTCCATTTCTTTGTGTCGAGCTTCGAAACAATCTGTCATTATCATTACTAATTAATTCTTATTACTTCCGTGGACTGGTAGCGAGGTACTTTGCTAATTGTTTGTCCATTACATAGTTGTGTGGTATAAATTCTCGAGTAGTTATACAATTATTTAGATATTAGCATGGTCGTTGGGTATTACCGACAAGCGGGGAACTGCCTTTAGACAGGACACTACAGGGTAAGGGTCGCAGCTATCAGAAAAGAGTTCTGTGTATTTCTAGTAGAGTTTTTTAAATGTATTTCTGTGGTAAGGGTGCCTATACCTAATAATAGATAATATATCTATGCTAAAATCTTTACACAATAACCTAATCAAGAGTCAACAATCGTTAGTGTGTATTCTTATTTTAAATTGTTAAAAGCACGATATTCGGGGTATTAATTTATAAAGGTCGCCACAGACAAGTCCAGTTAAGCAGACCGAGATATTGTTAGACAGGGAAATAACCGTTTAAGTTGACTTGCAAGTAGCCACTCTTAAAAAATTAAGTATATTATTCGGAGGCAATATGCATTCAGCACTACTAAATGATAAATGATCTTTATTTTGTAAATAGGTTTTCAAAAAACACTTTTACACGTCAATTTTGTTTTCAGTCAGTTTTAACGAGATGGGGCCGGTGTTTTCTAGCTGACTACCCTGAGAAGAAACACCGAAACAAACTCAGGGGTCAAAGTCTCTTTTAAAGTCCATACAGTGAAGAACATGTAATGGTCAAATCATATGAGAACCATGCAGACCAGTGTCTCAGATGGTCTTTTGAGGAAAGAACCACACAGATTTGAGTGGACCTGTCCAGTCAATGCAAGCATTTGTCAGTATCCGTGTAGCTCAAACTTAGGACTACCAAGGAGCTCAACGACTTGACGAACAATACCAAAGATAGGACATTTGGATAGGCCGCGTCAAATACTCAAAACTGCCAGACATCATGTAAAAATACAGAAAAGAAAAAAGTAATCCACATAGTTCCCACATTCACAATAATAAAATACCTACTAGTATTTACAAAATGTAACACTTGACATATCTTCTATACTTATAATAAATCTGTAGAGAGGTCAATTCTGTACATGAAATATATTTCCAAAATAACTATCAGGGGGTGGTTAGTGATCGATACTGATGCTAAAAATGCAAACAGTAAAATTTTTGTCTGTCTGTCTGTCTGTCTGTCTGTCTGTCTGTCTGTCTGTCTGTATGTTCTTTATAGAAACAAAAACTACTCGATGGATTTTAACGAAACTTGGTACAATCATTCTTCATACTCCTGGGCAGGTTATAGTATACTTTTCATCACGCTACAATCAATAGGAGCAGAGCAGTGAAGGGAAATGTTGGGGAAACGGGAGAAATTACTCCATTTTTTAAGCTTCCGTCGCGTTTGCAGCCTTAATGGTTAAAGCTACACAGAAAACATGTATAACGGAAATGTTCTCCTCAAAATTATATAAAAAATGTCCCACGACAGCATACGTCTATCTTTTATGGTTAACTCACAATAACACGTGTAACTCCCGATAGCTTAGCAGTTCTGAGCTTTCTGTTTATTTTTGTCTACTCTTACGTTTATAACACTGAATGTTGCTGGCATAAGCAACAAGATCCGCGTACGAAGTCGCTGGCAGAAGCTAGTATAAAATAAAATAAAAAATATTATTATCAATAATTATCAAATCATTAAAATATTATCAAATTAAAATAAAATAAAGAACCTTCTAAGTTCTAAGTCTAATTGTAAAATAAAGTTTATTTGAAATAAGTACTGACCCCGTTCAGTACTTATATTTCAAACTAGCTTCTGCCAGCGACTTCGTACGCGGATCCTGTTGCTTATGCCAGCGACAACGGGGTCGTCAAAATCAAATATCTGAAACGTCTGATGTCGAATTCTAAGAGCAGGAGGTATACCGCCGCGAGCCGCGTCGAGCGCGGCGACCGTTACACAAAAATAATCCTTATAAAATGATACAGTATTTACGCGCGATGGCCTATTAGCGTATTTCATGTATAACTTTGGTGTTTCTATACCGATTTCTATGATTTGTTTTTTTATTGAATAGATAATAATGTTACTTTTTTTAATTTGGGATGAGTGAGAGTGTTATAAACGTAAGAGTAAACAAAAATAAACAGAAAGCTCCGAACTGCTAAGCTATCGAGAGTTACACGTGTTATTGTGAGTTAACCATAAAAGATAGACATATGCTGTCGTGAGATATTTTTTATATAATTTTAAGGAGAACATTTCCGTTGTACATGATTTCTGTGTAGCTTTAACCATTAAGGCTGCAAACGCGACGGAAGCTTAAAAAATTGAGTAATTTCTCCCGTTTTCCCAACATTTCCCTTCACTGCTCTGCTCCTATTGATCGTAGCGTCATGAAATGTATACTATAACCTGCCCAGGAGTATGAAGAATGATTTTACCAAGTTTCGTTAAAATCCATCGAGTAGTTTTTGTTTATATAACGAACATACAGACAGACAGACAGACAAAAATTTTACTGTTTGCATTTTTGGTATCAGTATCGATCACTAATCACCCCCTGATAGTTATTTTGGAAATATATTTCATGTACAGAATTGACCTCTCTACAGATTTATTATAAGTATAGAAGATAAATTCGGTGATTTCAAATAAAACGAAGCATGAATAATTTCATATTGACACTGCTTTCAGAAGAGAAAACTTGACAGACTGTCTCACTCACCCGGAGTGTGTGAGTGTGAGGAATTAGTGGATGTGTACCTATTGTGTGTAGAGTTTGTAAGTATCAAAAATTCAAGGTGCTGATCCATCTTCATCCAACTAGGTTTTCCACTAATACACACTAGAACTGAAAATGTTTACACTATAATACAATGAATTCTTGATCGTAGGTATAATTACATTTAAAAAGATGTTCGATTTAGAATATACTGTTGTTAAACATTTTAAAAGACTGTTACTAGATTCTGAGATATCGTTTAGCAGCAGCCACAAGTCACGACTTCCAAGATAATGAGGTCGTAAGATATTTACTGCTCATTTGTAAGGCAATGCCGCTGGCCAGTAAAAGCATGATGCAAATTAATTTCGGAAATGGAAAGTGCAGTTTCAACAGTGCCACTGATTTAATATAAAATACTAGCTTTGCCCGCGCGGCTTTGCTCCCGCTCTTCCCTACTCCACCCTACTATACCCAACTCTACCCTACTCTACCCTACTCTACCCTACTCTACCCTACTCTACCCTACTCTACCCTACTCTACCCTACTCTACCCTACTCTACCCTACTCTACCCTACTCAACCCTACTCTACCCTACTCTACCCTACTCTACCCTACTCTACCCTACTCTACCCTACTACTCTACCCTACTCTACCCTACTCTACCCTACTCTACCCTACTCTACCCTACTCTACCCTACTCTACCCTACTCTACCCTACTCTACCCTACTCTACCCTACTCTACCCTACTCTACCCTACTCTACCCTACTCTACCTTACTACTCTACCCTACTCTACCCTACTCTACCCTACCCTACCCTACTCTACCCTACTCTACCCTACTCTACCCTACTCTACCCTACTCTACCCTACACTACCCTAATTTTTTTTTTCCATAAGAACCTTCTCCTCACAATAACAATCACAACAAAAAAAAATCAGTCAAATCGGTCAAGCCGTTTTCATGCCAAGTCGTGACAACGGAAAACGGGGGTCAATTTTATATATATAGATGGTAGAGTGCCTTATACACCAAATAAGAACTTATATTTTAATACAAATAAAAAACTAAGTTTACAAAGTTGTAAAATTTTAAGTTAGGAAAATACTCATTGTCATTTTATTGTGCGTAGGTACATCTAAGGAGTGGAAATTCTAGCTTTTGTCTGTGTTTTCTCATTGCTACAGCCTTGGTCTTTAATTCAAGAGTGAATAGGTTACATATAGACAAGCGTGCTCCATCGTCGACCACATCATCGCTTACCATCAAGTGGGATTGTGGTCAAACGGGAACCTATCCATAGCATAGGTAGTATCGTATAATAAATCAACCTTATAATATTCCCACTGCTGGGTCTTAGACCTCATTTCTAACCTATTCATTATAACCATCGACGACACAGCCCCACGACAAAACATCATTGCCAAAAATGTACTCAAACTATTGTAAGTTAAGTATTACGCGACAACAGATTTTTCAATAGTTAAGACAATGTGTTAGTAAACAATACCGTCCACACATGTTAATATAACAGTTTCTACTCCATTCTTACGGACAGCGTGGGTTTGTTTACCGTAGACAAATTTTCAAGCACTTGATAAATAGAATGTGACCTCTATTCATGTGATTCGTTTGTCGGGAGAAAAGTTACGTAAATGTGTTTACACTGAGCATCATAACGTAAACAAATGTGACCATAAACTTGATAAACAGAGTATAAGTAGGCACATGGAATAGTTCAGTTGATGACGTTATACCTCCGTGCGCGCCAGTTCGCCGGCCATAACTAAGCATATGACGATAAATTGTTAATTTTTGGTAGCATTGTGGATTTATTTCTATAAAACCTGATAATAATGAGATTATTTTTTAAGACAGCTTTTTCGTATCATGCCTACATACACATGTGTTACAAAGCAGTGTTTGTTTTTTTATTTCTGTGGCTATGATGAAAGTAGGTCATCACTAGGTGCCTAGTTTTGACTAGTGGTAATTTGCGATTTTTTAACAAAATCGACGTGGCCCTCGATTAGTTATGCATACGGTACGGCACATATATTTTTCGGTAGGTGATATTGTGTAATAACTTCTTTAAAGAGCGTAAGCAGCTACGCTTCAACTTTTAAATCTTCCGATATGAATGTGTTTTGTGTATTTGCCACAATAGTGACAAAGGTGAACTTGATGAGGAAAATTCTGACTCTATATACCGGTAAGTTAGGTTAATTTGGCCCTGAGGAATTACTTTGACCAAGGCTCGTTTATCAATAGAAACACGGCTTACTAAAGATTTAAAAAAATAGCAAACATACGCTTAACCCTTCAGATACCGTCAATTAGAGACACAATAGTAAGACAATAGATGCGCGGCCACCGGTGGTCGCTTGGGGATTCATGAATTAAGTTGTAGTAGCTTTCTACTGGTAAAAGAATTTTGAAAATCAATCCAATAGTTTTTGAGTTAAATCGTAACATATAAAGCAATAAAAAATCAAATCTTTCCTCTTTATAATATAAGTATAGCTTAGGAGCACAGTCTTCCGTATTCCCATTGTTTACTGACCTTAGACCAAAGTACCTCAGGACCCAAATAACTCTACTGTAATTCTTTGTGCACCAATACTTAGTTCGCTTGATCAATAGATGGCGTAGCCACGTCGCTGCCACTAACCTTATAAATAGTTAGTGTATAATCCTGTTTAGATATTGTAATACAGCGTATTCGTGTAGCAAAGAAAACGAACTGTATGTTGAGACTTCGGACATGCGAGTTAGGCTAGCTCCAACTATTTCGATGATCGTCTCTTATAGAACACTAAGCAAAACTTTTACTTAATAATATTTAACTTCGGTGGTAAACATTTTTAATTAGACACTATAAATAACCGTAAAATTGTTACTTTTTGGCTTTGTGTTGTGCATAATTTAATTAATTGCAATTTTTTCATAAAGTTTTATTTAGGATATAATTGTCCTATCGCACTAAGGCGGGTTGGTCTTGGATGTATCTGTATTCAAATATAGGTGGTTTTTGTGTGCTTAAGTTATTTTCTTTGATATCAAGCAGCAGCGTTCCGAGCTAATGCACACAAAAAAATGTAAGTACAAAATATTCAGCTACTCGCCTTTGTGAGATAGAATATATGTATAGAGCAGAGGTGGCCCAGTGGTAACGGTCCCGGATTACGAGGCAGGCGTCGTGGCATCAACAGCCGCTTTACTTTGTGTAATTTATTGTATTTCATCATCACTGCTCTCTAAACCGTCAAGGAAACCATCACAAAGAAAACGACAAGTTCTAGCACGAACTAAATATAAGACTTGTGATACCTTACAATCCGAACCTACTGGGCCACCACATTCCTTCTCTTATACAGAAAGCCAGAGTGTCAGCAGTGGAAATATTACACAGCTGATTATGCTATATATTTATACGCACAGTTTCAGGATCTAACATTACTATCGTACAAATATTGATATCAATTAACTTTTTGTGCGTAGTCGTAGTTGGGTCACGTTTAATGCGTTGCATAAGTGGGTGCATCTGCTTGACATTTGAATCGACCCCGAATCCGAATAGAAACTGTGTCACGTATGAAGCGTCCGCGGACAGTGGGTACGGGCGGCGTCGGTGCGTTGTGCAATCCCGTTAGCGCTCCACGTGCGAACCGAACCGGCGCGCCTCAATGTCGCCCGTGGGCGGCTGCCCTCCGCATGCCGCCCGCCCGCCCGCTGAAAATAGCGAGTTCGCCCGAAGCCGGCCGAAGAGCGCGGGCGGCCGAGCCGCCGTCTAGCTCCTGCGCGCGGACGTTGACTCGGTCGTCTCGCTCGCGCGAACAGCTGAGTATCAAAACAAAGGAGCGAGACGGGCGGTCGCCGCTCCCGCTCGCCGGCCGGCCGGTGTCGCCGGTCGCAGCGCGCCGCACGCACTCGAGCCAGTTCGTGTTCGAACCGCGCTTATTGAGGTCGTCCGCTGTGAGCTCGGTTACGAAGTTTAGTACCGCGAAAGGATTTTCCTTTGTCCCGATCCTCGAGGACCCTGCCCTCGTATTATGTTTCTACGCGAGAGCCGCAACCAGCCCCGGCCTACTGAGGAGCCGGACCGCGCGCAGCGTGCCGAATCGCGTCGAAATTCTGTCAGTTCTCCAAAATTCTGTGACGGTTATCCCGCGAAACGCGTTCGCCGGGCGATTTGAAATTTTTGAGTGAAGGTGTGAGTAGAATTTTTGAGGCCACCAGACAGTGGTGTGAGGCCGCAAGTGTTTGAATAGTAGAGTGAGGACTGAGCATCATGTCCACGGGCAAGCGGCTCGCGAAGCGCTCCATCATCGGGACGCGCGTCGCGGCGCTGGGTGATGACGGATTGTACTATTCAGGGATGATCCAGGCGGTGAAGACGCCGGCGCCCTTCCCGGAGAACAACAACTGCATCAATCTGACTCCGAACACTCGTTACACAGTGCGTTTTGACAGCGTCAAGATGAAGAACCGCGAGTACCGCGACGCCGAGCTGATCGGGCCCGGCTTCCGCGGCATGACGGGCGTGCGCCTCAAAGAGGGCCAGCGCGTCTTCCTCACCTACAATGGGAGGGAGGTGCGCGCCGACGTCAAGCACCACGACTATGACACGGACGAACTGCGCGTCCAAGTCCACTCGCCCACTAATGAGGTAAGTTCCGAGAACAGTTCATACAATAAGTATAGGCTGAAGGACGGCAGCAAATAATAAATTCTAAAAAAACCGGTTGATCACCATTATTTAAGTTATCGATACAAAATATCAAATCTAGGCTCTACATAGTGTTCCTTGAAGCTATTATAAAATTTCCTATCAAAAGACATCAACGATGTACCTACGATAATGAGATTCTTACACTAAAAAAGTCTGATTTATTTAATTGATAAATTAGCAATAATAAATAGTTTGGGGTAAGACATGCGAAGACAATGGTGTATATGCATTTATTTATAATTGGAACGTTTAATAGTGTGCGTGTGGACAGTGATCGGTTATTTGTAGTGTATGCACTAATGCAGTGTTGTAGTGTAGGCGGCTCGGCGGTTTGGTGGAGCGAGCTATTGACCCCGCTCCACGTGCAGTGCGGCGCATGATGCACCGCCACCGCGCCGGCCGCGCGCGCGCCGCCTGCAACGCGCAACTATGCCACTTATCACAGCAGACAATGCACGCG
Source organism: Mythimna lalbum (assembly GCA_949319445.1). Lineage (NCBI taxonomy): Eukaryota > Metazoa > Arthropoda > Insecta > Lepidoptera > Noctuidae > Mythimna > Mythimna lalbum. The sequence goes on along the minus strand of OX439346.1, from coordinate 11,717,669 downwards.
AGCGCGACTCTACCGCGCTCCCGGACAGTGGTCACTCTCACACGTTACCAACTATAAACTAATGCATAACTGTTTACTAATCAGTTCCACTCGTCCCAGAGTAACACGTCTATTGGCCATGATTAAATTATTGAAATCTATGACATCATGTATTGTTACCAAGCTACGCTCACCATTAGATCGGATGAATAATTTTTCAATGCATTATGAGTCGCACGCATAATATTATAACAATGTAATGCTGTATTGTTGTAATAGATCACAAAGTGATCTGTTTAATGCTTTGGACAAAACAGGAAAAATAGGTAATAATTATGTTTAGGTAGGTAAGTGAACTGTCCGATACAAAAGCGCAGTATATTAATACAATACAGATATTTAAATAGCTTAACATCAAGGGCAAAGATAACACTATCGATCATTAAAAATTCGGCAGCACTCGCAAGGTGATACCGATATCATTGGAAATACTAAATGCATTTCAATCATTCTACAATAGCGATTAGATAAAGCGGTCACGACTGCAATAGCCTGGGCTGCATACAGGCGCAGTGGCGCCCTATGCACTATCGACTAGATAAACAAAGAGTACACGTGTCGTGTACTCGTATCGCCGTTGTTACAGTTACTTGTTGAAATCATCTCTGCACGGGTTGATGCCTAGCACGTATTTGGCGGCGCGTCGCTCGGTCAGAACACGCATGCGCTAAATTTTATAAGCTGGTCGGACCGTTACACTAAGTTTAGTGCGCTCCATGTAACAGGTAGCCTAAGATTACAATAATCAAGTCCTCCGGCAAAGTAGGTACTAGGTTAGAGTCCGGCGCACGACGCGACGCCGGCCGGCCAGCGCGCGCGCTTCATGCGTCATCAGCATCGACCGTTTTATCGCCGGGCACAATTTGTACACAATATTAAATTTATGTTTCATTTACACAGTCGATAATTGGCCGGTTGACCCGACTCAATATTTTAATCTGACCGTCAATTTGTTTGCCAAGGCTCGATAAAGGTTTTGCTGGCATTACCTTCGATTTTATATTTCCACTATAATAATAAAGCACTCAATTTATGCGATCGCTTATGAGATTACAAATATCAAGTTCGTAAAAGCTAAATTGAAACCTTTTCGAGATGAGTTTGAGTCATAAAATAAAAATAAGTTTAAGCAACAAAGAATTTAAGGTGAAACATTAACGGAACCGTTCGAAGTAAAGCAATTACAATGATTACTCATTAAATTATGTTTACTGGCATCGTTTAGATACGTTGCGAAAAATAAGTTGTTTTCAACGACAAGATCAAGAAAGTAGTGGCGCAGTGATTTTATAACAGTAATAACAATAAGGAAGCAAGGTGCGCGCGCGCAGGCCTTGTGCCGTTGTGCGTAGATAGTGACGTAGCACGCGATACTAGCGTGACGCGGAGCGACGCGTGGCCCGAATCGCCATCGCCACTTTAGTAATTCATAGAAACGACGCCATGTTTACGTGCCATTTTTTTTATCTATTCGTAACGCGCAAACAAATACTTTAACATTTTTCAAAACAACACTCAGTTGCGAACAACAAGAATATCATAAATTTAATTTAAAAATGATTAAACAAATAGCTGCAACTACAAAAACAATCTGACAACAAAGAACGTAAAATGCGCTATACGTACTTGTTTACTAGTTCAATGAATGCCGGTGTATTGAGCCATTAATAATAGCCATGTAAGTATATCAAACAGTTTTTGCGTCACCCCACGCAAGATAGAGCAGCGCGCTTCATGAAAACAAGTTGATAGATAACACGCGATCCAACAACATCACTCGAATGCTTATTATATTGTACGTCGCGGCGAATAATGCAGGAGAAACCCAAAATGATATAGGATTTATTGAAAAAACTTCCAATTACAGCAACAGTCGATTTATCAAAGAAATGACGCGCGGTATTCCCCAGGTGCCGCTCTGTGCGCTCATAAGCGTCAGCACTGACAAACCCGCTCTACATGTACAGAACCGACACACGATCAAACAAAACCTCTCGCTGACTCACCGCCGCATTCATGTTCGTAAACAACTATTATTTTACCGGCAAACCCGGACAGAGGAATTACGTAATTTATAAATAACTGCATATTAAGTCGTCTAATTTAAATGAGTAGATCTCCTATTCTAAAACATCAGTGTTGCAAGTCTTTCAACACAAAGATGTACCTGCCTATTACAATATTGATATGCTGAAGAATCAGCTAGCCCTGCACCATCATAGATAACGTTTAAAATAACACGCTTGTATATAAAACGGCCGAAAGCGACTACACCATCATAACGTCAGGCAATAAGATATAAAAATAAAGAGTGCTCGGTTGAGAAATAAGGTCACCGGCAGGCCCGGAACCGAGTAACGGTATTCGTTACAAAATCGCGTCAAGAATTATTTTCACGTGCGCGCGGCGCCGGCGGCCATACCGTTAGCCAGTGGCGATGGCGGCCTAACATCAGCTAACCTTACCACAGGCTTGTCCGCCGTTAAGTGGAACACTTATTGCAGTTAATGGTTACCCAAATTGTTTGGATTTTCAAATACTTATTATGCGTCTTCGTGGTCGAAACTAGACCCTAAATAAATCTCGAATATTCTTTGGAGAGCAATAACAAAACACTGCATCTGAATTGATACATGAAAATTACGTAATCTGCATTTAAAGCGATTTCCCCAGTATCGGTAACCGGCGGAACGCCTTTCGTTTGCGGAGGTCGTAAACAGTCCGAAGTGAGCAATGAATAGAGCCGGCGCGGCGGCGGCGGCGGCGATTGGCGCAGGCGGCGTCCACCAGCGAGTGACGCTCTCCACAGTCCGCGACCGCGGCGAGTGTGAAAGTGCTGCTCGCACCTGCTTTGTCCATGTACAGTGACAGTTTCAGATTCACTTTACTTGTACCATGAACTACTTAAACTATTGTTACACCTGTGAGCTGTGTGAGCAGCACATTCATAAAATATCTTATGCAATTAACTTTTACCAAAACCAACGCATGTTACAGCATGTGTTTCAAGTTTTCATTCAACGAAAATTTTGTTGGTACAAAATTTACCGAATCTTTGATACAACAACACAACAACAATTTCGGCTTAAAAAAAGTCATTCTTCACAAAAAATCTGTCAAAAATGTTTATATATTGTTGCATAGTTTGAATTCTCAGGACAAATTGATTTAATCTCTATTCGTACTTACTTCACCTTTCTATGACAGATTACCCAACAACAGCATATAAGTTGGTACGAGGTGAACACAATGAATTGTGTACACTGCTGAGTGGAATTTACATTAGCGTAAAGTTGCATGTAATACAGCTAAATTGAAATAGTAAGCTACAGCGCGTGTCCGAACAATATAAAGAGTACGGCCTCGGGGTGGCAGACAGCAATAACTTGCCAACAATGTAATTAATATCGCATAACTAATATCGCTAGCGAAAGTAGTTATGATTCAAAAGCGTATTATAAATGCGTTTTCCAGATTTTCCAGTCCAGTTAAGATTTTTTTCGATGGAACGAAGACACTTACGCTCATGGCGCTTACCGTTGCGTGGAGTCGTCGCGTGCTCGACGCAAATTTCACTCAACTGTACAAACTGTACTGTTTATGTTTTCCTAACGCCACTTGTTTATAACTTGCTTATTTACTGCTATAAAATCAAACAACACATTAGTAAATAAAATAGTATCTTTTTGAAATCTCCTTTAATGATAATATAACAAGCATCATGTTGTAAACCTTCCTAAAATAAAGCAATACGTCATTAAAGTTATTGAAAAACGAATATTGAAGCTGAACCTATTTCAAGAGATTCTCTCCTCATTAAGTTTCAGTCAAAACTTGCGAGTTTTTATTGTTGAGAGCACAAACGGAACTACAAATAGACCTAGGTGCAGAAACCATGGGAAAAGAAAACTACCCGCGACCCGCCCCTTGCGCCGGCGCACTGAGCATAGGTAATCGACCACAACAACGTGACGCATTGTAACTGCTCCTGGAACTACACATTACTCAGTCTAATTATTGACTTTAAACTTATAATAATGAATATTTTATATTCACATATGTCTTTTTATTTTAATCACGTTATGTAAAATAAAACACCGTAATAAAAATAAAGTATAATATTTCTTTAATTTCACGGTTGTAACATCGTCTCGTGACACGGTTTCTAAATAAATCAAGGTTGATAAGATAACTACGATAGAGATTTGTTAGTACAAGACGCCTCAGAATGTTGAGAGACTGATAGCTTGCTTAAGTTGGCGAGTCCGATTTAGGCCACGAGCCGGACGTGTCTTAAAACATTTTCTATGTTTAACTTTGTCTTGGTTTAAACCATACAATGGATTCACATTTATTTTGAATATCTACGCAGTATCACTATCAACCTGTTGCGTGTTTGATCTTATTTTATAACTGGTATAATATTCAGCTCGCGAGCGTCCACAGCCGCGCTGCGCCGATGTTTATGCATGATAATTAGTATTTAATATTGCCTAGTCCGCAGTCATTTAAATGCCTAATGCATCAGTACTGCTACTAATCACTTGTAATACTGAGATACATGCTATACCCAATATTTTATATAATGAACAGTTTCCTTCACAGAATTAAGTTTACATAAACACTTCAAATCGCTGATGAATTTTGCAACGGTACTAAAATAGCCCTACGCCGCAAAAAACATTTTTTTATATTAATATAATGTAATAATGAACATGTTGGTGCACAGGTTTGCTAGATGTACTGTACAGGTAAAGACAACTTTATTCAGAGCCTACCACATTGATATACCTGGCCTACCATCAAAGCTTTTACACCAGTGCCCTGTGGACCAATTATACGCAGCGGGCCTACACTACTCTTAGAGTCCAGTTTAACATGGCTTTTGGCCACCAGGGTTCTGGTGCAACTTCCTCGATTCTGCAGTGCCTCAGACGTGTTTGCGGACGCGAGTGTGGATGACTTATATGCAATAATGCGTAAAAAGTGAGCCTCACTCATGCGGAGTCATGCGTCGAATTAGAGGTAGTGTTAGGTAACAGAATCCTAAAGATGATCGCTGAAAGCCCAGAGTCACCAGTATGTTATAGGGTTATAAAACTGCATGTTTTACGATCTATTTATTTTTGTTTTGTGTTACATGTTTCTTGCGGTTTTGGAATTATTTTTTTATGAAGTAATTGATTACTAGTAACTGATTAATTGTTTCAGTCACAAACATAATATGGACAATGAAATTAGTCTGAAATATATATATTTTATAATTATTGATAGGTATTTACTTAACAAAAACGAAGAACTCGAAGAAAACAGAATGTGCTCAAAAACCTCAGTTAATACTAAAATAAATTAGATAATAATATTAATTACTAAATATAAAAATGCGAATTGAAGGGCAAGTCTTAAAACAAGTGTAATAAAAAGACACTTGTGTTTGGTTAAAAACAGTTGTAAATATGTATCCTTGACATATTAATAAGAGCTTGTAATGATAGATCCCCTCCTTGGTGATAAAATAGTTTGGCTAAATGTATTCGACCCAAATTCACGCCGAAACAGAGATGATTGACCATTTAATGTTGTCAGAAAACCGTTGCGAATTTTAAAACGCTGTTTCTTTTCCATTTAGTTATCAACGATATCGCCTGTGACGTTTCAAAATAATGCAATGGTTCATTCCGATTAATATTTTTTATACCATCTTATCACATGATTAGAGCACTTTTTCCATGAATATTGTAAAATTTTTGCTGTGCTATAAATATTGGTCCTCCTACGATTGAGCAGCGAAGGCAAGGTCGGCCCTATGTAAGTGACCTCGTTGCAATCGCCTTGGAATAGTTGCATGATTTATGTCTCTTATCTAAACAGCTGGCAGAACAAGGCGTGAATCTCGATTCTTTGTCATTCGAATCAGAACACATCTGCAACTTAAGTGGCGAGATATCGTGCATAGAAATCTGTTAAAAATCATTTCTGAGCTGATACAAACTCAGCATTCTTGGCTCCCAATTCGAAATCCTTAGGATTGCTCACAGTTGTCTTTCGGCGTCACGCACGGTATCGCGCCGCTTGACTCAGCTACGCAAAATAACTCGTTTTCGGGTTTGAGGTAACAGTAACACACCGCGACCGTTACTACGTGGGCGACTGTCACAAGTCTACAGTTACGACTACGCAATATTATCTACATTTGTATGTCGGCGTCGGCGCTAAACGACGATTAATGTTTTAGTGTGATCTTGAACATACAGGTCAAATTACAAGTATGCTAACAATGGAATAGAGAAGACCGTGAGAAGGAAGGAAACCGAATTCCATTGCAAACAATACACTGCGTGCTTAGTTAAATTAATAAATGAGATCAAGATAATTGAATAAGCGCTTGTCACTTTTTCCGAGCCCTTGAATTTGTAGTTTTCTTTGTATTTGTCCTAAATTAATAACGCTGACTAGGTATAGTCGGTATGCTGAGTATGCGTAAAAATATTTCGAAATGTTTTTGTATGAAGAGCAAGTTTAATTGCAAGCGTGTGGTGAGGCGGGGAGCGCTCCGCGCCCGCGCCCGCGCCGGCATGGTGACCCACTGACCCAGAATCGCTGATATTGAACCAGCAGCGACGCACAACCCGTATTCGAAACCCGACCTCTACTTGCGTTGTTCTTTATTTTACTATTCCAAATAAAGCCATTTGATTTAATCCTTTTGTATCTAAATAACAGCACGATTAAGCGATTATGACGTCACCAAAATAAACCAACAAATACTACGGATATTACTAATTTGATGTTACTGAAATAATTTGATGTTGTTAGTAAGAAAAGATGTTTTCTTATTCCGCAATTTCGATGGTCTCGACTGAAGTTCGGATTATACTTAAGTATAATCAACAAATCCACTCATTTGTATGCTGACCTATGGCAGCATAAATTTTGTTAACAAAGATATTTTTTGAGATAAATAATGAAGTAGGTAAGGTACGTTTGCAAAGCTATTCTATTGGCACATCGCAGGTCAACAGTATAACGGTGTTATCCGCGATGCGTATGCTGCTGCCGCGTGAAGCGAACAGGTTCCCGTATCCGTTATCAACTGGTAACTTGGGGCGCGGTGGGTCGCACTCCGTTTTTGGGTCAGGTTGGGTCACGACGCCTGCGTGCTAGCCGCCTATCCCCTCGAACATATTTAGCACTATTTCGATATCTAAGAATAGAGAGGCAACTACGCTTGCAGGCATCTCAAGGTGAAACGCTCACTTTTCTAAGCGTCGCACGTAAACGATGCGATTATAGCATCACGCCGGGAGTCAGTGATGTCGAAACATCGGCATCGCGTCCTTGTGCAGATTTCACGTTCAATTACGTAATAGCATGCGATTTTATTTACGTATAAGTCGACTATATTACGCACCCGCCCGCACCACCTACGCGCGGCCGCGTGCCCGTCCGGAGAGGGCGGCGAGCCGTAACACTTTGCCCGTGACGTCATCGTCGCGTCGCGCCTACGCTAGATCGTTCGCCAACGCGCTATGACGTCGTTCCTAGAATTCTAATTGCCATGGACTGTGACGTCATCCGCTATCAAATTCAATCTCACACTTGATAGATAAAATGCTGGCATGCTATTGCCGCTCGGCTTGCATCATTGTCGGCACTACGCAACATCAATTTCCTGACGAGACGATGGACGACGACAGAAGCTGACCTACATGGTCGGTCGGATTTATTGTAATTTAATAGAGTTCTTTATTTATTACGAGATACAACTATGATTGCCATAAAAATAACTCGTACCATTTTAGAAGTTCTTATCTTTTAATAAAATATGTAAGTAATTAACTACCATTATAATTACGGTGATATAGTTATCTTTTAATGTTACTGTAGTTACAACACCATTAGGCATCATTTGCACTTGCTCTATAAATACCTATAGCAATTGTTGACCGTACTAGATCCAGAAATAGAGCACGGTGAGGTTACCCGGGCGAAACCGGGCCGCCTAGATGCTAGGATGGCGGCCCGCGGACCTGGCGCTCGCCAACTAGGCCGCTAGTTCGTCCTGCACAATCGATGAGCCAGACCTAGTTTGCACTGATGACATTTTCCAGTAAATTCAAAACGCTAGCTGTAACAGGAATAGCAGTGATTCATTTACAAAGGAAAAGGATTCAAGTTTTCCTCATCATTTCATGGTATGTTTAATTTTGTTAAATTACCGAAGCAATGCATAAAGCCACGCCCGGACAAACAGTTTGGAAACGCTAAAAGTGCTCTTATTTTTTATCAAGTAAAATTAAACGCCCGATAAATAATCACCAAATTAAACGGTTCTTTCCAAGGAGAATGGTTGCAATAAAAACACCGGCTGCATTTTGACGTATAAAATGTAGGTCACGGATTTTTGGGGCAAGGTTGCCGGTTGCAGCGACTTGGTGGAGGGCGTGCGGCGTGGCGGGCGCGAGCGGCGCCGCGCTCGCGTGCCCTGCTTCCACTGCATCCGCTTTGCAACCAACACCGTTTGTATTCACCAATCATACAAGGCCAGCGTGCCGATTGATTGATCAGCTTAAACGTACACATCCGATAGGAATCGCTAATTCTATGTAACATAGGTCTGAATCTTTAGAACGTGATTTGACGATTAAGCGCAGTAACTCGTGGCACTTTAGTATACTCACAATGTTGTGAATAGTTTGTTCATGAACTATTGTTTCTAAACAATAAAAATTAAACATATTGTTCGAATACCAAAATGATAAGGTACCTATATCACATTCACGGGTAGGAAATTGGTGGACCGTATTGAATTAGTTATACCTACTTAATAGTAGAGTGGTACTCTTTGGGATAATTCGCTAAGAACTTGACGAAGTTTAGCAAATTAAATGTTAAATAATTCAAAAAAGCTTAAATGTCATGTTGGTATAGGTAGGTTACTGTTGTATATTTGCATAGATCTACAAATATTTCTTCGGCAGCACGTGTAAGTTGATTCACTTCTGCCCACGCACCTATTTCTAGCTTCAGCTCAGAAATGAATGTTAGAATATTATGTACCTACACTATCGTAGGTAGAAATATGGGTATGAACACTAGTAATTATTTGTTGGCACCCATAAAGAACTCAGTGAATTGAACATTCACTGACTTAGGTACAAATAAAAGAAAGGACGCTCGCTCTCTTCATTTGTATTCATTGCAGAGTTCGCTTTAATTCCGCGTTAGGTAGTGTGTGAAAAATGAGGCTACTGGCAATCAAGTCATTAGACTGTAGGTAGATAATAAGCAAAGAGCGAGAACGAATATTTACAGATAAAGCACTTTAAAGTAGTTCAGTTCGGACCTTGCTGCCTGTCTACTACCGTGAAATCCTACCTATCTACTTAGTTTCAAGTTAGAGATCACAATGCATATTGCGTACTATACCTAACCACATTTATCTGTTATCTTATCATTAATTTACCTACCTACGTAGTAACACATACCTAAGCAATAGAACGCGTTTAACGTAATGTGTTTGAAGGTGAGCTAAATAGGGCCATTTTCTGATCATGTACGTGTCGGTGACAACAGACTAATATTAATAAACTTTCAATTGACTAATACCCATTTTCACCAACATCTTAACCTAACCAAGTGCTCTTTAGCCTTAAGCTAATGATGGTCCTTAAATTTTAATATAGCTCTCTCACTATTTAATTCTCACCAAGCTAACAGATACTTCACTAGGAAATCCCTATGCTATAAGGATAACTAAAATCGTACTATTCGATGGGTCTTTTTCCTAATATTTTCTATTTATCTGCATACACCAAAATCGATTTCCTATTAAAATATGTATATTTTTCTTTGTTTAAAATACACTTTTTATGTTAATAAAAATTATCTAGCAATTTATTACAAATCTCTTATCAGTACTACTACTATCTAAGTATTTTTTCAATCAATAGCTTAGTTATGCTTTTCTGAACAAAAACTATATAATCGTTTAATTATGACATGAACAGTTAAACACCTAACTATAAGATTTGATATAATTATGTTATTAATTTGTTCACTAAAAATACTTTTTTACATGCGTTTTTATCAAAAACCTACTTAACTTGGAATAAGTATACAAGTGGGAGTGTTAGACATCTAACTAAAAATTTATTCAGTACTTTTTTAATAAAATTAATCGAAGTCTTCTCAGTTTCTGATACATATCGACATCGGTCAGGTGACAATTTCGCAGCAAAGATGAAACAATAAAACGGTGGTCTTTCTCCGCGGGTTGTTTTTGGTCTCCAATAGAAGGTCTGTACACTATTGATAGAGCAGATGCCTACAAATAGAGTTGAACGGCAACTGTACGCTGACTGTAGAGTAACCATTTGAGGTATCGTATCCACAATATCTGATGAGTACACTTCTGATAAGGTACAGATAAAGTGAAAAGGTTGCGTGGAGTTATCATTGGGTTAGTTTGCACCCCAACTCGTACTGAGCACATTTCCATAGACGTCCCTTTTTTTTAAAGTACTGAATCAAAAATATTGGTGAAAACAAAATTACAACTATACATAGGTACTGTAGTGTTGACAAAAACTGGCATGTCTTTATGGAGTATGATGTACTGTAGTAGGTAACAACAGTACATCGACGAAAAGTTCACTTTGTAAATTCAATGGCGCCGAGGCACAATAGGCCGATTATCGGGTAGTAGTAGAGCTATTGACCTATTTATTAGTGCACGATCGCTCGCCGACAACCGAATTGCTTATGCATGCGTGTCTACGTGACTTCGACTGCAGCCTCACTGAATATCTAATGCAAGTACAATCGACATCTTTAGGTACCAATATCTACTTTCGTTTAAGTCCTACATAGATAAATTTGTGATTCTAGAGAAAATAGGCAAAGTACAGATGAACCTAGTACAGTTGCCACTGAGGCATAACTTTAGCCCAAGCTTATAACAGTAACACGGGGCACTATGTTAGCTGTTTCTTATTGGTTAACAAACTTGATGACCTGGTGAAGGTTGCGGGAACCGATGGATGCGAGACGCAAAGGAACGTGCGTTGTGGAGACGCTTGGGGGAGGCCTATGTCCAACAGTGGACGTGTATCGGCTGAAATGATGATGATGATGAAAAAACTTGGGTTAATGTTAGAACCCAGGGCCAAAGTAATCCGACTTTACGATATGTTATCTTGTAACCTGCGTAAAAACGGAAAATAAATAGCTTTACCTACCAAACTACTACCTATTAGCTTAATAACACTGCAACTTGTCAAGATAAGACATAACTTTTCTTATGTAGGTACCTATTCAATTCGAAGTATGCTTGAAAATAATTTGATTAAATATTTAATCAGTTTATCAATGAAAATAGAATACTAAATGTGAAAAAGATACACTCTACAACTTGTTTGAAATGTTTAATTAAATATAGGTACCTAAAAAAGTACCTGTCTCTCTCAAAAACTTAAGTTTGCTATGGGCAAAAACATATGTACTTAAAAACATAAGTTTTCTAAAACTGATGGGCATGATGACTTTCCAATCAGAGTTTTCAAGTTCGACTTCTTTTTCTAATTGACCAATTTTGAAGCTTCGTCGATGATGAAAATATGTTTCAAATGTATGAGCATTTAAAAAATGACGCGCATATTTCTTATTGATACCCACTTGTATCTACTACTACGGTAAAACCAATAGTATTAATTAGCCCACACACTTTAAATGCCACCGTAGTTTATTTCATGGACACGGCTGAAAGATATTCTGAGTAATATTATCGGTCGTCGTAACCGAAGCACACTATTGTTTTCCCCACAGCTACGTAATGAATTTTAAGTGCATTGTCCTGCTTGCCACAGAGTCCTGTCACATAAGTGATCACTGACGCAGGTACCTAATAAGCGATTCGAGGCTGTTATTAATTATTAATTGTCATCCCATGTCAACCGCGACTTTCCCCCTGTGTCATCGTGGAAATGCCAAATAGATTACTGTGCCGTGGTACCTCCCCTTTTGTCCTTGTGAAACAAACAGATTATTTTTCTTCTTTACAGCACATTACCTTTGTATTACGAATGTTTAGGTAGGTACTACTGAATATATTTTGATAAAAACATGTTGATTTAGTGGCGCAGACGCAGGCGTAACGTGTGTCGTCACGCACGCGCGTCATACATACGAGTAGATCGTACTTCGCGCGCCTCTACCGCGCCGGCCGGCTTCAGCCATTGACACATAGTCGCTGCAGTCAATGCCACTTGATCACTAACTCGTCATTTTGTTTTACGCTTTCGCTGATCACACAAGCATTAACTGAAAACATTTGTTATCGTACTACGCAATTATAAATTTATACAAGCGACAAAAACCAGAAACTCTCGTGAGTTCATCAGATAAAAATTTCACACTTTGATGATATTGATAAGTGTAAAATAGATTAGAACCGAACCGATTTTTTCCTTATTGGTCACTAAAGACAGAAAATCTAACGTTTCAAAACAGAGGAGGCGTTACGAGCATAGATAATCCGTTTTGCGCAGCGGCAACATCGATGCGCATTAGAGCGGACAGTTTTCGCAATACTGAGACGCCAAGAGCACCCGGCTATCACGTAAAAATCGACTTCAAGACTGCATACCTTAACGGATTTGATATACGACGAAGATAATGGGTCATCCAAATCTCTGAAAAATTAAAATCGATTGAGGTAGGTAGGTAGTTACTTAATTAGAATTTCAAATTAGAAAAAGGTTATGGGCTTCCGGTATTTATGGTATTGAGCGATGTTTCACTGCAGATTTTAGCAACAGGTAATTTTAATGGCCGGTTACCTACTTATAATAACCTCGTAAGGTTTCACACTAGAGCTAATTTATACGTACTTGATCCTCATTCAAAATGAGGCCAAACTAATAACAATAAAATAAAAATCCAATCAATATTATTTTTTGACACCAAAACGTTGACATTAGCTACGATGCCACATTCTGTATGTTCCGTAATGACTCCACAAACGACCGTCAACAATACAATGGCCGTTCCTAATGACCGTGAACCTCATTTTCGTATTATCTAATAGGTAGTACTATATTTAAAAAAATTCGTCAAATTTTGTCAGTCGTGAAAAAGAAATACCAAACTATTAATTTGAAATTATAAGTTTTATAACAATTACCTAGTTATCTACATGATTTACTATGCAATCAGATTTCGTTAGAAGCATTGGTCAAGGGAATGAAATATTTAACTACATAGGTACATTCTCACGTCTTATGGAATCGCATTTCATCATAGAGAGGAAAGGATGAACAGGACTCATACCTACTCCAATTTTACCACCACGGACTAATTTAGTAAGAACAAATATTTGCCCAATATGCAATTAAGCTATGCATTGAACGTTGTGCATGAGCAGTAAAGGCCTGCTTTGCTTATCGCTTACGAAGATTGCGGAATATTCCCTCAATTGACATGTAATCGGTATTCAACATAAAATAAATTAACTGTACCTACATAAAATATTACCTCAAGTATGAAACGCAATAAACATGTCTAACTTGGTATAATACTCGAGCCAGCGTTATCATGATATAGCGAAGTCGCTCGGCGACTTTCACTGGCATTTCAAAGCCGTCCGTTTCGCCATCGAATGAAGCAATTGTGTAATAGTTGTCACTTTTTACATAACCACGCTGGCAAGTGACTCGCCGGTCACGTTAATAGGTACGTCTAACGGGACTACCGACTGAAGCTGATCATCTTTATTATCATAACTATAGGTAATTATTAATTCTCATAACAAAACGAGTCAAAATAGTACACCCACACAGTGACATGCTGTCACTTGTCATGTCACTTCAGTATTTTCAATATCTATTTACAAAGTGGAAATGCTCTGCGCAAAGCTACATTATATTAACAAGCACTTTTGGTCTCCCTAATTAGTCCTATCAACGGAAACATAATGTGTGTCAAGCAACCATCAAGACACTTAATTAATGCAACTTTCATTGTTCCGGCTCGAGTGAGGGGCACGGCAGTCCACGTCTCATGGCTCATGACGCGTCTACTACTCGCACGAAATCATGTAAAAGTGAAAGTATGATGTGATCAGCGACCCGCTCAACGCTAACTGTACTGATCATATAGGAAATTCCAGCAAAACGCCATCTTAGCGTATAATATAGGTATTTTAAAAAAATAGTTTCATTTCGACTTTTGCTATGCTAAGCTGTTATATGCGCACTCGCACCAAAATCGTTCTGTTAAAAAATGTAAGTTTGATCACTAATGGAAAGTATTTTCGAACCTACTGGTCAAAAAGTCATTGAAAAGTCGAGCATACGCCGTTTTCGAAAGCATTAACATGTTGATCCTCCTTTGTAACCGTAGATCCAAACAATCTTTGCTACAAATTGATGCTAAATACTGCAAGGTTATTCGTACCGACTGGCATATTAAAAAAGTACTACGTACACACATTATGTAGGTAGATAACGTTTAAATCACGAAGGTAGCCGCGTAGAAGGAAGCCGGCGACGAAAACGCAACCAATGTCAACCAGTCGACAGCTCGCCGCTCGTGGCACATAATTGACCGAGAGTGTGACCGCGATACGAACAACTTTACCAGTGCGTGATAAGTATACATACATGCGTCATACAAGCCAACTTCCTAATACTTGTGTTACAAGTTCAGGTCATTTATTAACCTTAAGATACTATAGAATCCGAATACACGCCTGATAAATCGATTGCATGAAATATTTAAGTCAAGATGGAGGAAACATGGAAACTCCTTGTTTGCGGACTTCCCCGCTGTAGAATTACTTTAAGTGCATGTTATTGTCGCAACATTTCAACATGATGGAAATTCCCTTGAGAGTTTAAATGAAATTATTAAAATTTGATCTTGGGCAACTCTACCTTGTAAAATATTGCATTACCTACTACCTCGGAAGTTCTAGGGTTCAACCTTTCGAACTTTTGTTTCAGTTGGATATTTTAGTATTTGCTGTTGCTAGATAATTACTATTCATCGCATCGAGCAATCATTTAACTAAATTTGTTTTAGCAAGTAATTAAAATTTGAGCTTAAACGACTAGTGATAAAATCACATAAACGAACAATAAATCATCTAACAATAAGCAGAAAATTATAGCACATTTATTTCAATAGATAGTAAAATTGTATAAGTGCGCTTTTGAGTTTCCAGTAGCGTAGATTACCACACTCAGAATCAAAACTTGTTTACCTCTACAGAGCAAGTATTTGAGCTGTGCGTTTCCTGTTCTGAGGCTTAGGCGCGATAAGTAGGAATTAAGAATTTCCATTGAATAATTATTACCTACTGTGATTTTTTAAGTAGGATTAGCAGCAAAACACGGTACACGGATAACAACCACTTTTAATTATGATTTTGGTTTGGTTAATTCATGAATCCCCAAGCGACCACCGGTGGCCGCGCATCTATTGTCTTACTATTGTGTCTCTAATTGACGGTATCTGAAGGGTTAAATGAATAATTTTAATTAATTAACGAGGTGGTTAAATACTAATGGTACATACAGCTATTATATACTAGTAACCCGTGATACGGAACGTGCATCCTGCTCTATTTCCACCCGGTCATGACGTCACTCGTCCACCCGATCACAGTTCGTGCGAAGGTCGGCCATATTGATCTCGTGTTCGTAAACACTTAAGTTAATTCTGAAATATACATTTCGTAGCCATAAAAATCTAGTATACGCACAATGCATTCTATTTGAGCGAATTAAGGAGAGACTTAATCAAGGTCTTGAAAAAATTACTTTGATTTGTACTTTGATAGAGTACTTAACTAAGTTTAGTTTCATAGGTCATAGAAGTTACAAGGGAACATTATCAAGTTTTTTTATTTAATGATGTGATTAATTTGTTTAAAGTTTACCATCGGTTTGTACTTATACATTTTTATTTTTCATGTTCAGGTGCGGCTGGAGCTTAAGAAAAAACTAGATGAGATAAGGCTGTTGGAGTCCCGGAAGTCAGCGAGATTAGCAGATGTGGATACAGATTTCGCCAGACTGGCAGATATGGCCGGCGACCGCCGCCGTGCCTCTGCCACCATTGAAGTACCTTCACATCACATGCAAGGGTAAGCTGAAATACCTATTAAATATATTTTATTGCATAGGTGCCTACTTTTAAAATCTAATGTTCAATATTGCAATGCTAAAATGCGTAAAAGCAGGTAGGATTTAGTCTAAAACATCAGGTAGACTAGAGGACTAGATTCATTGGATGTTGTAAATCTGGAGAGCAGGGAATTTAATTAACAAATATCAATGTAATTTCACCTTGAGGTAGCGGCTCACCTCGCCACAAGCTTAAAGGAAGGCCGCTGCCGCTGCATTTCTAATGGCCGCTCGCCGCCTTGCAAAATCTCTTTATCTGGATTTTGCAAACTAGTTTGCCCTAACAACAGGAGTGTAGGTCGTCCCTAACAACAGGAAGTAGGTCGTCAGAAATTTACAGGCTCATGATGACAGTAATTTTGATTTACCGATACGTATTTTGACTTCGTTGTGTTAGTATTTCGAAGATGCCTTATGTCAAGGGCACTAGTCAATTTAGCAAGAAAAGTACTAGCACAGCCAACAACCGCTCCCAGCGCTTATGTACCAGTATGTATTGTGCGTTACCTTGTAGGTAGGTAATCGTTCACGAGTGTGCACTGTGCATCGGCGAAGTGGGGCCGGGCGCGGGCGAGCGTTGCGAAACGCGCACCGAGCACGTTAGAAACTGGATGGAAGTGTTAGCGCGGAGTACGGGCGTGTCCTTGTCACACTTGCCTACATTCTGTGGCCGGAGCCCGCCGCCGCCCGCGCCTCTCGCACCTCGCCGCGCCTCTAACAGGGACAGACAATGCAACGTTGTGAGAATGATTAAAAAATTCTCTAGCGGATTACATAATTACCAATACCGATTGCAACTCCAGCAAAATACATCACTTCAGTGTGTAGAAGAAGATAATTATCATCGCAGTGGAAAGTGCAACTTAAATTGCTCTCGCTTTCAATTACCCTCACCGACTTGAAAATGTTTCCGAATGAGCTATAATAATTACTTATACCATCAAAACTTCATGAAATATGAAACGATTTCGCTTTAATATCTTTCGCAAATAAGAACACTTTCAAAAGATGTCAGTAGCTAGCTGCAACAGCAGATTATATTGTACTGCAGAAGTACCGGAAAAAAACAGCATCAAAGACTTGCCACGACGTGACGCTCGTCGACACCGCAGTTTCACTTTTCATCGTGATCGTGGTGAGAGGCGAGGCCTCCACCGTGGTCCAAATTTCACAATACCTAACCAAAACGACGCTCAGAGGATCGATCTGCTTTCAGATCTTCTACGCCAGCTGCATTACAGATTAAATCAATCCATAGTAACAGTTGGTACTTGTAACTTCCTATGATATTTGTAAAGCTGCATAGAAATCTGCATCATAGAAATGAAAAGAATTAGATATCTACCTGTGATGTAATGGGTGTAAAATTACAGTCGAATTTCAGGCTGATAGTTTAAAAACAATCCAAATAATGGTATCATCAAAAATATTGACGAATCTAACGGAGTTAAGGATACTAACGGTTGAAGGTCAGTACGAGTCCATAAAAAATAATCAAGAAGTCGGTATTATTACGACAGGTAGAGCTTAAAGCCAGCGGTTGATATTTAACGTAGAGGCAGTGATTTCATAAAACCTGTTTATCCAACTCTTTTAGAAGTTATGAGATATTTTTAGGTTATGTTTGTATGTATAACTGATTAGGCTGACCATGTATGAAATGAACAAGATCACGTATTGCCACTCGCTAGTTAATTGTAATGATAGACAAGATAGAAATTGAATTCATGTACAAAATTTCGCAATTACAGACCGGGCCATGGCAAAGTGAAAGTTTGCCAACATTCATGTTCTTTTAGTTAGCAACCGACGACGGTAGTAACGTTACCTTGTATAAATTCACGCCTTTCAGATGAAACACATACCTAACATTTTTAAACGTCCAACATTACATTCTAGCGACTAGACAATGAATTGTAACGATTTTGTTGGTACATGAATCAACTAAATTCAAAGATGGCGTCGCATTCGGCTGGTACTTGGCGCGGCCGCCATGTGACACAGTGACCCAGTTTCGAAATGGAACGCCACACACACTAGAATAATAATACAGTAGGTATACAACGA
This sequence comes from Mythimna lalbum, assembly GCA_949319445.1. NCBI lineage: Eukaryota > Metazoa > Arthropoda > Insecta > Lepidoptera > Noctuidae > Mythimna > Mythimna lalbum. The sequence continues at coordinate 11,699,376 of OX439346.1, read as the reverse complement.
TATCCGCGAATACTACATGGACCGAGGCGAGGCGACAACTAATTGAAGAACCTAATCAAATGAAATTGACCAGAAGCCATAGGTTTAGCTATTAAACGCTGTATACCAATTTTGTTTCTAATATTTTTATGTATCTGAGCAATTTCACAAAACAGCATCCTCAAATAGTGCAGTATGGCGAAACAAATAACGCGCGATTGTCAAGTTTAAAGTTTTTACATTTAACAATTTACTGAATTTTCCTAACGTTGAAATATATATATATATATATATATATATATATTTAATTCTATTTTAAACAAGCGTTTAAAATAATGCAAAATGAGCAAACCGTTGGAAAGCTAAATTTTCTTTACAATACTTTAGTGCTTATACATATTTAATTTGTGACAAAGGTGGTAGACATTTCACGCTTTCAATTATTGAAATGGCAGGACCAGTAAATTTTTGGTTCTGTTGTATGCTAATGAAGTCTTTGAGCATCATGAGCAGGGATAACCCTACTGCACTGCACAAATTTTATTATATTATATACGGTAATAGTTTTCTAGATTATCAAACTATTTTTTTCGAGGTTTTCAAGCAATCGCAGTAAATAAAAAGTACCTAAGTACACAATATCTTTCTCATATCATCATTAATAAAAAATAGATTTATTACTTATGAGAAATGGAAGGCTCACTCAATATTTAAATTGTGTATTTTATACGACGCCGACGTTTAAAACAAAGTTAGAAGACATTAACTTACATTCCGCATGCGTTTGCGCAACATGTAAAGAGAAGGCGCGCGCGCAAGCCGGTGGTGGTGGGGCGATGGCGGCACTTTCACGTTGGATAGGTACACGTTTGCTTTCGTTGGTGTGGAGGAGGCCCGTTATCTCATTCGGCAGGTGCAGTTATGCTACCACTAACTCGAGAAAGTGTTACAAAAATATATTCAGTAGGCATTATGTAACCTAATCATTTAATTGCCATTTTCACTGCTATTAAAAGTTGTAAGTAACAATGAAAATAAGAAACGAATCTTCTTTCTTTAAAATTTCTCGGAATTTCACTGCACCACCAAAATCGAACAAAGGACGTCTATAAAACCCGTATACGTCATATATAAGGAACATGATTACTCATCCGGAATGTTCACCTCTGTGTTGACTTTCCGGCGACCTACCTGCAGGTTATTACACTTCGACGGGGACAAAAACAGTTCACGAGTGCGATTATTCTTCGAAATCCACGGAATAATCAGTACTCGTGTTAGAAACTAATAGTTCTACGCTTAATTGAAGTCCAGTTCTAAAATGTTACAATGGTCTTTTTTGTTGCAAACTAGAATTGTAAAAAATCAAGACTGATGACCAACCTTATTTTCGTATTATATTTTAACCGAAGAGCATCTTCATCGTTAAAATTATTCATTTAATAAAGTACATATAAAATATATCATTTAAAAAAAAACTTATATATCAGATTGTTTAAAGTCATGACAAAATATTATATTGTAAGTAGGTAAACTGACAACACCCAAATCAGAATACGACCTTGGTCATGCATGGGGAAGGGGCGCGGGCGGACCGACTCACCCGAGGCTGCCCGGCTGGCAGCGCGCCGGCAAAACTGCTCGATCACAACACAACGGATCTATGTTTTTGTACACAGAAAAAAGCTCGCGCCCGACCTACATCAACATGGCAAAAAACGCATTAGCTTCAAGCGTACCTACAATGAAACACTGACGAAATTAACACAATGAGTGTGCTGAAGGTCTCCAGTTTATTTTCCAAATCAGCTCATCATTATCATATGACATTGACTCAACGAGCAGGAAGTTATTTTAGCAAGTAATATCTCTATTGAATGCTGTTTTGAAATGGCAAGTGTCAATGTTTCCAAATAGATTTTTAGTACCCACATTGATGGGTGAACATAATAAAACTGCGTTAGCAGTTCCGCAATTTTAAAAGAGATTGTTCTCCGAAATCTTGTACCTAGTATTATTTTATAGTAAAAGGTAGGAGTCGCAAATTCATAAGTAGTTAAGTATTTATTACTAAGTTATTGCTGTTATAGATAAATAGCCTAATAATGTATTAATACCACTTACTTATACGAAATATTGAATCTATCTAGCTTCGTGGTTTCAGGAATGTCTACCAGTCGCGAAGTGCGTAGGTGTCAGTGGAAGACATCATGCGTATCGTATGTTCAGTATGTTCACATGCTTCGTTAGAAAAAACTAACGCGCGCACAAAGTGAAATCGGTTATTAGATACTAGTTTTTTAGCTGTAGTCGAGTCAAAATGTTCTGTAGCTTATAGATTTTAGATACTCACTAGAGACTAAGCAAGTAAGCAAAGTTCAGTTTGGACAAAGGGCTATGAAGCCCGACACATCGTTGAAAGATCGAGTCCGTAACTTAAAAATCTGTTGTAGTAGATAGGTACCAAAAACCAAAATCTAACTGTTTACGACTACGAAATGAAAGTACGACTATGATGATGGAGGTAGACCAACAGTCAGATGGCTTTCTTAGACTCGCTCAGACCAGGAAGGTATAGCACATAAGGAAACCTAACTCAACACTGGGTGGAACAAGGCGAATAATGATGATGATTCAAAAACATGACCATGGACCGTATTTTATTTCTTACTAAACCGTAAATTTGCAGTTATGTAACTGAAATTTATGACATGATGAAGTGTCTTTATCTCATTTCTCGTAATATTTTCGCTATCAGTGCTGAACCAGTAGGTATACGGTAGCAACAAGCGACAAGGTCGTCCTCAATGTTACGTGTGTAGTACGGCAGTACGGCATCGCGGCGTGAAGCGAGTGTGTGCACAACTGCCACAACCGCGCACAGCCCGCCCGGTGACCGTGGTTAACTATTACAAACGATTTCTTTAATTTAACAATGACGTAATTACCTCTTGACCGATGAGCTACAGCGCCTAACAATCCTCTTGACGTCATTTCGTTGTGAAACCATACGAATTACAGAGAAAGTGATGAACCAAAGGCTGATAACACAAAACTTATGAATTCGTCATGAGTAATCTCGGTACGTAGCATTGGCAATATATCATTTGGTTACGTCATTGCCGGAAATTACGTCACATAGCTTATGTGACGGAGCGCCGGTCGGCGAGCATCCCCATTATCGTGAACAAAAAAACAATGTCACCTCCGCAAGCGTCGGTCGTCGTCTCAGGGCGATAACGACCCCGTCGTCCGTCAGTTAACCTAGCCGCTCTTTACATTATAAACGATTTCACCTTGCAGACTAAAACTATTCATGGGACTTCTATTCATGCTATTTATTTTTTGTAGACGCAATTACCCGCAGATACATTGAACTGCACAACATATTTTGTCGAATGTTAAAGTGACCTACAGTACACCCTTACGAAAATATATTATCTATTTTGAATCGGATAACGAACCCGATGTAAGGTCGTTGTGGCGCGAGGCTAGTACACCTTGTTTCTAGGGTGCGTTCGTAGGTCGATAGACATAAGTATTAACTAAATATTTTCACTTCTGACTAATGTACCCGTCATCTTAAATTATCAGGTCACTGTTAAAATACATAACCTATCACAACGGATCCGGTTTATACCGATACAAAAAGAGACATTTAACATTTAATTTAGTCAACTCTCAGTTTATGGTTAGCAAAACTTACAGTAAGCTGAGCTGTCAAAATTGAGGGGCAAAAATTTACAACTCGTACTTAGTTAACGAAGACGGTTTTAAAAAAAGGATGCGCGCGCCGGTCGCTGATCTTGAGTGAACGCAGCCGGTCGGGGCTCGGGGCCACTTGCCGACCGTCAAGGACGTGGCGACAGCCTCCCTAAACGAACTCAAGTTCAACCAGCGATCAATTTCTGTAATACTTTTGTAACCAGTCACTGACACTGCAAGTGCTTAACAATAATTCGAAGCTGCTCACGGTTACAATAAACGATTAGCTACTGGTTAGTACCTAGAATACCTAACTATTAAATATTGAAGTAAGTAGGTATTAACTAGTTTGGTTTACGTTGTATGACGCGATAGTAATAATACGCAAGTCAATAAAAAATATTATAATTTAAAACTTTTTAAAATGCACGCATGTAGATAATTAAATATTTGTCAATAATTATATTTTCCGCTTACGCACTCTACTGTTATATCCATATATTTTAACTTATTGTTCTAGTCTAGAGGCTTATGTCCAACAGTGGACGTATATCGGCTGAAATGATGATGCTTTTAATTTTGGACTTAGACAATTTACACTTATCTCTATTAAGTAAATATCCATATTTTACTTAGTGAAGTCTTCGATAAATTATAGAAATATATTTTATTTATTAATAAAACATATCACTTACTTCAAAAAATAATTATATGAAACCAGGTGTAGTCGTAGTATGTTCTACGCGGGCAAGTCGCGACGTAGACAGCTGAGGTTGTTGGGCTCGAGCGTTCTGTTCAGTCGCTGAACGAGTCGAGTTGAACGACCCAACGCTGTATAACTTGTGAAGGTGGTGCAGGGTGATCGGTCAGAGCAAAAGCCTTCGTCCTTATGCGACTTGTCCAAATGTCTATCGTTTGTGGGTCGCCGCCGGTTGCGTAACAGAACGCACCCACCCCACGAATCCCTTCGACCTCGCGTCACTTCATGCCGCCAGCCCAACACCGCCACTGCTAAGTTCAATAATCTAGTCTAGACTTGTTGATTGTTCAATGACGTGAACTTTTTCGGTAACTTTCGCGAACTGTTTGGGGATGATAAAACTTCTTGCAGCCTTACCAAAGAATGTTGAAGTTGAATCATAGACTTACTCAATTCTTTGCAACACAATTATTAGATTATACTACCTACGCGATGCCTTTTCCTGTCTATAACCAGATAAAGTTTAATCAATTGTATATTTTTGTTGACTTACGCCATTAATTATTATAAAAATCAAAGCCAAAAGTTATGTTTTTATACTTAAAAATATACTAATAGGCTGTTCCGGCTTAGTAGGAACTAACTTAATTTCTATTTGAATTAGTAAACGGAAAAGCACCTGAAAATACTATGTAATAATAGATTTAAATACATAGACTGGCCTGTTGGTCTAGTGGTCAGTGCGCCCGTTTACTATGCCAGAGGTCGTTCGATTCCCACCCACCCACAACAAAAATGTTTGTATGATGAGTATGATCATTTGTTCTGTGTCTGGGTATAATTTATCTATATATGTATGTATTTAGAAATATATAAGTATGTTTATCAGTTGTCTAGTACTCATAACACAAGCTCTGCTTAACTTGGGGCTAGACAGTGATTAGTTGTGGCATATTATTATTATAGAAGACATAGAACTAATACAACCAAATGTTTAATTCTCTTCTTCACGATTATCTAAGAATACCTAGAAGTCATTGATATTTCCTTTTAATTCTTATAGGTTACAACTCAACAGCTTTTTATTTTCTAAAGTGTTCAAAGTACTCAACGCTTTGTTGTGCGTTGTTACAGGTCACGGAAGCGTGGGCCCAGCAGCTCCTGCGACTTGGGCTACGGCGAGCGCGACGACCAGATGAACGAGTGCAATGCTGCCCTCGTGCTGATGTCGCTCAGCTGCTCTCCCAACTCGCCGCGCCCCAGTAAGTCGCACAACAGGACTACACCACATGGCACAACTTGGACACAGTGGCGCACACACGCCATAACCTATGAATCTCCGACAACGCTGATCTCCAGCACTGGTAGTCCGTCAGTTCTCACATTTATTACTACGCCATTCTACATTACTTCACACTTAATGTCGTAAAGATACCGACTTTACCTAGCGTTTACCTTACGTTTATAATATACAAAAAAAATATATCAAATATCTATAATTTTAAATATTATCTCGATAAATTGTTTGAGACAAAACCATTATGTTACTACATTTTAGTTACAATAAGACATTAGCAAAAGTTACTTGTGAAAATTATTCATTTTAATAATACTTTGACTGTTAAGGGAGCGGTTGTATTCTGGATAAAATCTGCAAAATGTGGATAGCGTCTAGACGGTAGTCTAGACACAGTCTAGACAGGTATTTGGTGTAACAGCGCTCTCATGATGAGCTTCTACCAAATGTGCTCTTGTTCGACTAGCATATTTGCAACAACCCTTTTCTTATCGCGACAACTAATTTGGCCATAATTTAAGTTAACTTGATATGCTTAAACGAAAATCTTTAGATTTCATTTGTATTATCAATTAGAATTGAAATTACAAGTTGCGTTGTCATTGTATTCGCAATAGAGTAATTTCCATCGGTTTATTTTTGTAACAATTTCGATTAAAATCACAAATGACAACAACATTCTAAATGTAGTACCTACACCGCCTTTTGGGATAACTTATGCAACATTATACCCGAGAATCAAGGCGATTCATACCACCTATACATTTTTACGATAGCTCTAGAGTACCTATAGCGACTGTTCTAATGCGCCAGCGCATGTGTGCCGCGAGAAAATAGCCGTTCTTGTGAGTGAAAGTTTCTGACCCAAGTTCCGTTTTGCAATTTATTTAATCCCATCAAGCAACTCTACGCATTGTAATTTATAATTTTACTGAAATACACTCCCAAAAATTATATCATTAAGTATATTAATCAGTTAATTCTAATATTACCCCGTATAAAAATATGAGAACAGACTTTTAAAATACACAAGATTTATGACGATTATTATACGAAAAATTAAGTAAGTACTTTTTTACCAGGCGCATGGGGAGGCCGGTCATCAGTTTCGCCAGGAGCCAGCAGCAGCTCAGGCTCATCATGGCGGTCTGGTACACCCTCACCCCCACCGGCATCTTCCTCTTTCAGTGACGAAGGTATTGCAATGGATTATGAAGAAATCCACCCGCGCAAAAAAAGGGTAAGTCTTACTCTACCTAATTTCAAAACCATTAATATTAGAGCTAAGATTGCCGATTTCACCAAGTAAGTAACGCAAACTAAGCAGTGAAACAGACCCTTGAACATTACTCATCACGTACATAATCGACATTATCAAAGGATTCGGTAAATGATTAGCAGAAATCGTTAAGTGTTTCCCATATTTGCACAACATTAAAGCTTAATTTGAAATGATACATTAACGGTCCAAAGACTAAATTGCATATATAGATATGTCGTGTGGAACGTGCCCAGTCACCAGTACGACTTCAATTAGACCGTGACACACTTCGTAGTCGCTTTCGTATTACGAAGAAATGGTATAGGTATGGGGTAGGTACCCATTTAATTTTTTGTATGAAAACCACAATGGGTATCCTGATGAGCGATGACAAATTTAGTCAGAGTACAGTAAACAGTACTTACAAAAATTAATTATTCATGGGTAGGTACTTATTCTGCATTTTCACCGAGTTCAATTTTAAAGTTTCTAACTGGATCCAAAATAGTAAAAGATTCTGGTTTATTGTAACTACGTAGTTCTCAGCTACTTATTTACATTGGCTATGTATACCTATGCTAAAAAATTATTGCATAGCGAGGCGTGTAACAACATCACATGTACCGAATTGATTCCAGTCTATTTTAATTGGGTGGCATAGACTTAATGTGATGTGAAGTTGTGAACGTATTGAATAGACACTGACTTTTAACCTAAGGTGTAGAAAACCTATAAATTCTAGCAACAAAATCCGAAACAATAAGATTTAAAAGGGGATTCAAGTAGTTTATGCCGCATAACAACGAAGATATTTTATTAAATCCTTTGTGACGCATAAACTACTAAGCGCTGAGTCAATCTGCACAGATGCACTTCAAGGTTCACTCGCTTGTTGACATTTAGTATAATACGTTAGGAATCATTAGAAATATATTTCTTTTGTTTACTTTTTATGGACATTCAGTGAACGGGCCTGATTGCATCCAGGTAAGACTTGACTACAGCTGCTTTCACTGTACAGGTGTTTGTACTAATACTTGCATCCTAAGTAAACGGCAGCCTTACGTCATTCGTAAATGCGTTGTAATATGTTTATGTCAAGTAAAGGATATCCGGTTGTGGACCGTTGCGTAACATTGTTCACTAGCACGTAGGAAAAATCGTTGTCTCTTTAGTTATTGCAAAAAGGAAAAACAAACATGTCTTTGGAACTCCCATCTACCTGCTTGTACTAACTTTATCTCTTATAGGTACCTACTCAAATTAGTAGTTTACTTTGTAACTTGATAATAAACCTCATTAAAATAACAATTAACTGGGTATTAATATTCCAAAGTCATGCGTTAGATAAGAAGTCACTGACACGTTATGCACTTTGCTTAGGTATATTTGTGCAATACAATCGGTACATTTGCGACACGTGTCGAGTCAATATAACTTATTAGGTACCTACCTATCTATTAAGTGCTGTTCGTGAGCACACAATAACTGAAGTACATACGAGTATTATTCATATACTGGACTATTGTTTGGCAATTTTCTTGCGACATTTAAATACAGTGACTTCTTACCAACTTTTGATTGCGACCTATTGGGTACACAGTTAAGTACAGACCCGTTTCTCATTTTACTATAATAAAATCAGTGCTAACATAAGTGTACTGTAACTGAATGTATAATGTTCTCTAATGAAATAGTGCAATTCAATTAGTAGCAACTAGTAAATAAATAAGTAACAGGATTATCAGTTGACCACACTACTGCCTTTAAATCCTAATTTATTTATCTATTTAAGCGTTGCAAAATGTTTTGTGTAACTTGATAATCAACAGAGTGCGTTGTCGTTTATTGGATAGAATAAAGAGACTGCAACACAACATATGTGAATATAATTTACGATCCACGTGCGCGGTTCACTGTGTCGTACAATGTCAAGGCGCGGCGCAGTGCTCAGCGGCCGCACTTATGCAACACCATTGTAAAATTGACATAAATGTTTATGACTGCGTGAGTGACTACGACCGCTGCCAATACTTTATTGCAGGTAGTTATGACGATTATCGGTACTGCCTATTATTAAACTACGCCTAGTGACAATGTAGGGTTACGGTTGTTACATGTTTTGCTGCCTATCTCTATGATATCTTACGCAGCTATCTGAACGGGTTAAATTTTAACTTATACAAATAAGGTTTAGAGTCTAATTCATGAACGTCATTAATGAAGTGCTGTGCTAAAAGCCTACAAAACGTAAGGCCATTAATTATATTACCTATGAATAAACTATTTTCTTCCAGTACCTTCTACCTACCACTAATCTCTCTGGTCTTCGTCTGGCGCTATCATATTTTGAAGATATCAACGCGATCTTATCATAACTTTCGAATTTGTCGTTTTCATGCTAGTTATTTGATCAAAGGACTTGCTGTCACAGTAACCCTCTCAGATTGTAAGTTTTCAAAATGTAGACTTTGAGTCTGAAACTGGTTAAGATAAGACTTCTTTAACATAACACTAGTCTAGAATTATTGCAAACTAAAGACGATTATAAAGCTCAGAGAACTAACTATATAATTAGTCGTCTATTACATTCATGAACGAGGTAGGTACTTAATTCGCATTTTTGCAATTATTTTTTCTAGTCAGCTTTCAGATCCAGACTAATAAGATGCGGTTGTCACATAGTTCGTATAGAGCGACTTTCATTAGACCTCGACAATCCAATCCAATTACTTACTATACTGTACATACCGACGTTCAAAGCCTAACTTTGGGTCTTCTGGCAAACCGTAAAGACTTATAGATTGTTCGACATTCTATCAAGACAGAGTTTGCCGTGTTAGGAAAGCACCTCGAAATTATATTGTCACCCATTCATGGACTGCGCCGCAATCGAACACGTATCTTATCCATGGATCAGACAAAAGAGTTCCATTAGCTCATCAATATTCATCTTATAAATAGCATTCACAATTTAACCGTTTATTATCTTAAGGTTCTTTGGCACCATAATCATTAACCAGGACAATCTCCTATTATTTTCAGACATACTATTTTCGAGGTATTTAGTGGGTGCTGGGCAAACACTACATACGAAACATACCGGTATTTTGTCAACCGTCTTTATCGTCACACACAGAATAAAATAGCCAACAACTTACAATAGGTGTCGACCATTGTATTGGCTTGCGTTACAGACCCACGCTCTGTTTATAACCTTGTGTACATATTGTTGGCGGCCAAATGCTTGTGGTGGGCGGACCGGAGACTCGTCGCGCTCGTTCTACTATTACATATTTTCGTTTCAATTACGTAACGGCTATTTACCCACTGTGTATATACTTACGAGAATACCTACCTATACTCATCATCACTAATATATTATTCTTGATTGAATAGAAGATTTTGCAAAAGTATAAGAAGTTTAAATTCAAAGAGTTCGAATTCAAAATTACGGATGTTACTCGATTACGGATGTTACCGTAATAAGCTTTTTTGTGAAAATACAAATTACACAAAGTTTATCCATGTGAACTTTATTACTTTTTGTAAAAAAATAAAATATTTATCTGTTATTTATATAAATATTCAATTATAACGCCTTTACAGACGCATCAAAGGCAGCATCAAAAGCAGGCATTAATACATGGTTAAGATATGTGTAAATTATCTAATTAGTATTATAAATATGATAACTATACCTAATACCTACTGATTCCCTTTTTAATTTTGTCTAAAAATATAGGCAAGGTAACCTTAAGGTGCTTTAAGGTGCTTTAAGGTAACCTTAAAGCACTTTACAATGTTAAAATTTACTTGCAACACATTATTTTTGCATTCTGAAATATTTAATCAGTAATCACAGTATCGGTCCTGGACAGAATGCATTGCTAAATCATTGCCTACCATAACATGCAGGCGCCTACGCAAACGCTTGCCGTTGCTAACAGGCTATTATTGGTGCAGCAGAACAATGGCATGCCCCAGACGTTGTGTCGCCGTGCTAAATTATCACATAAGTTTCGTTGCCAACTGTTCTATTTTGCACCAATTTTGAAACAGGGTATCGAAGACCCTCAGTAGTTAATACTTTATTTATACAAAGTAAATGCCTTTCAACAATAAAAATCATGCCTATAAAGCAATTTTTTCTAACAAGTACTGCAAAAATAAATTAGTACTAATATTTCATTTCCTAGTGACGTAACCGTAAAGACGTATTAATCAGTAGTTCTTATGTTGCGGCCCAAATATAAACATAATGGGAAGCGGCAATGGCGGTCCGGCGGGTGTCGGTACTCCTCGGATTATCGTCTCAGGGTTCACTGGCCTGGCCACATGTGATCCGTGCGGAACCTGTTCCTGCGCACCACTTACGCCTGCCCGGCCACTGCCCACTGTGAGCCATGGCCTCTACTTGAAAAAAGTAACCTCTAGAGCTAAACAAAAGATGTTGAACTCCGTCTCGTTATTTTCGCGTGTTTACGAATAAAAATGGATAAGTCTTTGTTATAAAACAAATGTCTTTTATAGTCGCGTTCATTAGCAACTGACGTGCATAACTGCATACTATAGGTATACTTATAACTTGATGCGAAATCTCTTGTTACCTACCGAGCGTAAGAACCTGACGTCAGCTGGCAGACCTTGGCGGAGGACACAGCTATTAGAGCGAAGCAAGGCCTTGCCAGCATTCTGCATGCAATGCAAATTTTTAATATTTTTTCTGTTTTAGTACCTAACAAAATATTGTTTTATTTTAATGGAAAAGAAATAGACAAATCTCTTGATTTTCAAAGTAGCTAGCTAACAATGCTATCTGGTGATTTCCTTTAAAGTAAAAGTGTAAAATACAATGACTAAAAACTAGCTATTTCTTTGTCGCGTATCAATGCTAATAGGCTAATAGTTCCCATATTACACTATTTAGCTACTTAATGAGGCAATAGTGACCATCTATGTATTTATCGATACCCGCTTACTGTCACAGCCTTTGAGACTTTACCTACACATTCCAAGAATGAATTACAGGTAGAACGATTACAGTTATTATTAGACACAGAAATGCTGGTTGCAATAGATTCACAATCAACTGTGGAAAATAAATAGTTCCGAGAGCCATTAAAAGTAAACGATAGGATTAAAAATCATAATATAGTTAATGTGCAACTATCATGCCATCGGGGCATCATTTGACAAGTGGACATTAAACAAATATGCGTCACCAGATAACACGATGTTATCAGCATGCGTCACATGATTACATTCTGTGCAGATCTGCGTGCCTAGCCAGCGCATGAAGCGGTCCACCTACCAATGCGCTGACGTAGTCACCACCTCCGAGTGTAACAATAAGCGCGTTGCATCACAGCGCACGCGCACTCTGAGCACCTTTGAGTGCAATCGCTTGTATAATCGACATAACACGCCAAATTCGCCAATTTCCTTAAATAGGATGGAATATCATGTGCCTCCAAATAAATCGATCAAACGGTGCATTAAGTTATTTTCAACTGCAATATAATACAAATAAATGCATAATCTCTAGAACCTTGTAACTATATAGCCATGTTCATAGGGAAACATCACTATATGGCCCCTACTGTGTAAAGTTGCCACATAAAAGTTACTATAGTTACTCTGGCGATAAGGAAAATCGAGATATTGGAGTGCATGCATGCAACACTTAAATTTGCACGAGTTTCATTATTGTCGATACACGTGTGACCTCGGATGCGCAATAAATCGCCTTAGCGGCGCATGAGATCAATAAACACCGAACAAGCTCTTTACTGCTTAGAGAACGTTAACGCTTTTATTAAGTTTCTATTACTGCATTTTAAAATAGGACGTAACAGACGTATTACCTAATGCTGCATTTTATTATCACGCATCGCTAGCATGCGGTTCTATTTATTTATAAAGTGGTCTGCTTGAGTATTTTCACAAGCTATGCGAGTTGTTCATCTATTAAACAATGGTATTATCGTTATCATTTATAAACAAAGAGATTGTTTGAACATAGAGCTACTAAACGAATACTCCTCATAGCTTATCATATCTTTTATTTATGCCTCAATGTCTATATCAAGACGTCGGTTATCTGATTGATTAAACTTAAGCATTAATTACAATTCGAAATTTAGTATATTTTTAATAACGCATAACGAATAATAAATCTTATTATACACGTTAAATAGGCGTTACAATATAATCTAAATCTTTTCACGGTGATACAAAACGAAAGGGAAAAATGCCTACTTATTTTAGTTAAAAGAAGCAACAGCATTTAAACAAATACGTCAGCACAATTGTCTCCCACAATGATATTCTTGCAATAGATACGTGCTATAATGAAGGTCGCTTTATCGCCAACCGCTGATAAAATACGCCAATCGTTATCTGCAAAGGCGTCGAGGTGACTTCCGCGTGTCGCTCACGGTCACTGTACATACTTACTTATTAGATGAAACCGGCCGACGCTATGATGAACATCAGAGAATTATATTTATGTATTTTATACAAGAGAAGAAGTTTATTGTGAATCTAAACTAATATTATAAACAGCTAAAGATTGTTTTTTGTTTGTAAGAGATAATCTCTGGAAGAACTGGTCCGATTGCTAATTTTTTTTCACGATTGAAAGCTACTTTATTCCTGAGTGAAATAGGCTACATTTTATGTACACGGGCGAAGCCGGAGCTGAAATAAAAATACTTAATATATTTAATATTGGTAACTGATACGATAACTTCGAATGATTGTACCAGATTTGTAAAATAGATCCGACTTTAATATTAGGTATTCTACACAATCTATCGAAACTTAAAGGGTATAAAGAAAATATAAATTATAAAGTACATATATTATGGTACTTCTTTGCAATTTCATATTATGTTGCACATTTTATTTGCACAAGAATCTGGTTATACCTACATTGAGTCTAGGGCAGGAAGATGATGAGTCTCTTATAATGTTATTTTAGTTATTTAGTACATATTCAATAGACTATTTCATTGTGAAAACAGTTTTAGAAACGTGCACTATCTGCATGTAAAATTATCTAAAATCGATAAGTGTGCCGATAAAACAATAGATAGTTTACTGGCGGCAAAGGCACGGTTATGTCGAAACTCACGTGAGTGGAAAAACGTTGCGCGTGAACAACGTGACCGCTGCCTCACCAACACCATAATAATTGTTTGTTTAGCCTTTGTTAGACCTTCACGTACGTTATTTCTTTGCTAAGCCATACCATATGTGCAAAAACTTGTTCACTAGCTTGCATAGTGCCCGTTAGATAGCTGTCCAAAATATAACAGACATGATATTTCAAGGTTTATGTTGCGTTTAAACAACCTACTGTTGTTCCAACGCGAATGATATTCCGACCTTCAGATTCTATATTTAAAACGCGGAAGACATTGCGGTACTAGAAGCGCGCAGATCAGTCCCCACTCGGTGAACAGTTACATTAGGTGTGTAATTGACTATTTCTCCTGCAATACTCGCTTTTGCAGTCATCACTTGTTTGGTGTATTTATTTATTTTTAATTTACTTAAGATGATATGAGGAGATAAGATAGGATATCATTTGTACTTCAGTATTTTTTTTGCTCTTAATAAAGAATACTCATGATGAAATGAATGGCCAACCTAATCCAGAAGCTAAAACCGAACGTACGCATATTCGCTCAACTAGGTATGTTTGTCACACGTGTAACTTTGTCAACCAATTACGCGTTGATTCAAAACACATTAGGTAACAGCACTGTGATATAATAGTCGATAACAGAACATTCACGCTCCAGGCGTTGCTAACGCTATCACAGTTTTATATCAGCCCACTGCGCTCAGTTAACATGGTTCACTATTACGTCACATCGTCACGTTAGACCACGTTAATAATTTGAATAGTAAAATCAAAAAGATTTGCCAATGTTCTATTATTTTAAAAGGCTAAAAAAAGATTTTCTCGCTAAAATACTACAATAATTTAGGAATTACAACAATAAACAATGAACAAATATGGAACGCGTGGTATACGATTACGGTATCAATGTAGGTCACGAATGTAAGGCGACCCGCTGCCGAAAATTTGTTAGTAGTAGGTATATAGTAATTAAACATTTAATGTTACGTACTTATACGAAGCATAATGCAACGTATATGTCACTTACACATAAATAGTATTTTAACTAAAAGTTTACTATTTTAGAATACAAAGAGCTGCAATTAGTCATCATCGTTCAATTATTTATGTACAAACAAAGGCTTTTGTTATTGAATGTCGTACCGCCCGAATTAGTAAGTACTAACACTATTAAAGACACTCATTTGTTTTCTAGACAAATAAAAGAAAAAAAACGTATCAAAACGTTTTGTAATTGTTAATGCAAAGCAAATTCTCGAAGTAGATAGCAGTTCAGGGAACACGTTCGATAAATTATTGATCGAATGAATAACTGGAACAGTAACTATAACACCGAGCCTGTTCAACTAGGTATATATGTACATATACATACTCTATAAAATCGAGTTGTGCAATAATAAAGAAAATAGGTTATAAGTTTATAACCTTCGACGAACGACCTAATTGTAACTGATGCTGGGAGAATTAATTTTAAGATAAGGCCAAGTTTTGAATTAAAATAAAATGATTGATTTGAAAAACATTGACAATCGACATATTACTGAATTGGTATCTTGCTTCTTGTGTGTATTTAATGGGTATATGTGATTAGCAAAAAAATACTATTTTATTATTAATTACACACAGAATACAGATGCTATTGTATGCTTGCTTACGTAATATTGTTCTCAATTTTCTCAAACAGTAACAGAAATATGATTCGAAATTAAACAATGTCTCAAACACCGTACACCGGCATCCACTGCACGAACTTCAGTGTTGTTGTCGTTCCGTCTCGCTCTGCGGGTCATCGCCCTAACACCACACAACTCCCTCGTTCTAATAACCCTGCGCATATCACTAGGTTATTTTATCGTTAGTGCGAAATTTCGTCACGAAGGCCTCATTGTATCGATTAAAATTCTAATTTGCAGGGAAAGTTTCGTAAATTCCAGTAAAATTGCATCATAAAGTTCACGTACCCTATCCTGGCGACCTTGATGCGGTCAAAAACACCGTCCAAGACATTGACCAGTATCCGGCGGGTACACCAACACCAGCTGCGGTTACGGCCATTATGGATGTGTAACCACATTAGGCAATTATTTCTACCAGCTTGCACAATTTCAATTAACAAAGGAAGTGCTACAGTTACCATTTTGCGTGCAACACGACATTCAAGTGGGTGGCAACTATTCAATTCATTGATGACTTAATATCGCTGCCTATATTGATTCAATCATTTCGCAAATACAATCCTTTTCACATTATTTATAAAAACGTAAGTAAATAAAAATGCCTCCCTTCTTAGTTTCATAAATATTTTTTTGATCGCATAAAAGCCATGGCCCAAATATTGTAAGTATACAGGTACGCATTTATGCAGTTTAAAAAATCAGCACTTGATTTTCATTATACAAACGTACGTCTAGCAGCATCGCGTCGTCACGTCGTGGAGGATAGATAGATGGAGGCAATGCGTTTTTTTAACCGGCATTGGCAGGGCAATGACACAGCGGCCGGTTCACTGCCCGTTCTTGACAGTTCAAATGTTTACACTTGGGTTTTAAGTCTAGAAGGATCACTTGCTTTTCACTTCACGTTGTCATACATGCCGTATCAGAAATCCTGTTTACTACACGAGTTGTAATCAATAACATTTAATTTATTAAGAGCGCACCGTTATGGTCAGGCGCCGTAGTGTCATCGTATTTAGTATTGTATTCATGTGGCGCCCATTTATGCATTTTATTGACAACTTACTTGCTATTTTCAAGTAACGATAAATAATAAAGGATGATTTCTTGTTTCAACAATTAATCGATCAACAAATCAAATATTCGAGGGGCACCGGTATGACTGGTGCATTAAAGTTATGATATGAGAATCCTTGGACATAATTATGCACGTATACTAGCATATAATGACAAATTGACATACATATGTATATTTATAGCTCCGAATATCACCGACTGGAACAATGGCATGACGAGTTCATCAGACGCGATAATGAGCAGTCCCGTGGGTTCAACAAACTTCTCATTCCACAAAAATAATGTATATTGCGATGTCTGATATTGTTACGCCAGATTCCTTGAGCGTTCTAATCTTTTAATACCTTTAAATCGCGTCGTTTGCAAGCATTGAGCGGCTGCCAATTTCTGGTGATATCATTAGGTACATTAAAATTGCCATTATTGTATTGCAACTACTTTTACGAAACTCAGTTATAGATTTTAAAAAAATATGTATTAACAATATCATTCTCAAACAGTACCCACAAGACAAAGCGATAAAAATTGAAAACAATTGGAGTGAAATTATGTGAACATTAAAGAGTCAGTCAAAAAAAAAATCACAAACCGCCACCAATCAACAGTCAACTCTTTGGCATAAAAAATCTATGAAAGTGAACAGATTGCCAAATGATAACTACTCTTACAAAATAATTAATTGAGGTTAGAATTGTGTGTGTGAAGCGGGAAACCTGTACAGATACAATAGAGCACGCATTTAAAGCAATAACCTAATTGGCCCATGTTTTAACACAGAAGGAAAAAAATGCCTCAGAATTGTAGTTATAAACTTACTCCTAATTTAACAATTATATTAAAAAAAACTTGCAATAAGGTCAGACTCAGAGGTGAAGTCATATTAAAAAAACAACAAGTTACTAAATAATTGTTCTTTGTAAACGTAGAACGAGCCCAAATAATTTAGAGAATTAGATTTAAAAAAAAAAAGTAACAAACAAGAGTGAAGCCTAAAGATACTATAAAAAAAAAGAAATTATTTACTGCAGCAGACGTAAGCAATATAGTCCTACAAAAAAATATTAAACGCCCTTATGCCGAGAGACCCAAAAACTGCAGATACCCTAAGATAGATACACCAGCTACAGGCATACTATATTTTGTTCGAGTGACCACCCAGCCTACTACAAGTTGCCTCTATATTTGCCCAACGCATTACTATAGAGCAGATCTATTGAGTGGGTCACACCACTCGTCAATCACTAAAATGAAGGGAATACTCCTCTGCTACATTTCTGGGCGTGCAAGCCTTCGACGGTTTTTAGCATAAGCCATCCTACACACATTAAAACTCTATATACTAAACAAGTAAAAACTGCCCACACGATTCTAAAATCCTACCCTTTATATATTTATATGAAATAGGATCTAGAGTTCTTCAGGTATTAGTTTTGACCCCATATTGTACACCGCTGACTTAACATATTCTGATAAGGTAATGATCGCGAATCCGTGACTTATCAGACAATACAGCAGTAGGTACTCTCATGCCACAAAGGCCCCAATAAAGCGTTTATAAAACTATTATATAAAGACATTAAGACAAAATTGGAGCATGGCTCAAAAGTGAAGGATTAAAGAAAGTGCTGCAAAATATACCTATGTGCCATTCACGCTAACGGTATGAATGCCCATCGGTGAAACGTCACGTAGAGAGTGTCCATCGGTGAAACTCGACGGAACTGCGCTAACTTCGCAAACAACAGTAAAATACCTAAAAATGCAAGAAATTCGCATGGAAAGAACACATTCAAGCTCAGCTTAGCAAACAATCTTCTGATCTATAAAAGCGATAAAGCTTTAAGAACTCTGAATAGTACTGCCCCATAGTTTTTATAGAATATCTAAGTACACAAATATTAAATTCCCACTGTCAAAGAATAAATAGACAGGTCCCTGTAAAACCTATAAAGACTGAAATATCACAAAGACCAATTGGCGACATCACTAATGAGAACTGATCATAGCAAATTCTGAAAAAAGAATAAGATTAACTTCAATCTAAAGTCATTCCAATGAGTGAGATAACAAGTAACTAGAAGTGCCAAATCTCAAAAGAATAACGTAACGAAATCTCTGATTGAAAATAGGCAAAAAAGAAAAGAACTTATTCGGAATAAAACTAGTAAAAATATGGCATGATGTGCATTATCCAAGCTAAACAAAAAGACAAATCTTTATTTTCAAGGTACAACCATTTTAAGGTTACACCCTAAACACTTGCATCAAAAGCAACGTAACAGATTTATATTAATAAACAATTAAAAACTTTCAAATCATTAACTTCCAGCCTTCCATAAAATAATCTTGGAAGGCCGGTCCTGTTATATAGAAATAAAAAGTGAAATGGTTACAAGTTAGAACCTGTAGGGGTCGGTGACCAAAGAAGCGGCGCCGCAGCTTTACACCGATTGGCGACTGCCTCACGCGTCTGATTCGTCATCTTTTTCACCACCATCCAAGAGCTTTGTGATATTACGACGTGACTCACCACGAACAGAATTAGGCATTTGAAACAATTATTGAGTAATCTCTCCTACTTGTACAAATAATTGTAATATTATTGGAAAAATAACAGAGCAACCTAAAACGACCTATTTTCGTGGGCTAGCAATAACTTATCAAGGTGACGCACATTTTCAGCAATACACACAACTAATGACGTTTGCCACCTCTTGTCACGAATAAGAAAAACGTCTATGCTTTTTTAAATAGCTCGTTTTTGTGATACTTAATGCAGCTTACAAGCAGAGCATTTAAACAATAGATAAATACATTTGTGTCATGGTAACTACATAAACCTTAGAGAGGTTGTTAATAAAACATGCAAACAATCTTTGAACTAATGACATCGGTTATTCAAATACCGATGGTGGCAGACAATAGTCGATGTAAGTCGCTTCTCACAATGAGATGAGGCGAACGAACGCTGCGTAGTTTCTTGCCACCAGGCGTTTTTCATGTGTTCTGTCCACATTCTGGAACGTGTGTGTGTCGGCGGCGTAGGTAGGTTGAGTGAAAAACATGAAGTGATGAGGGTGTACCGCCCGCACCCGCCGCGCCGGCGGGGGTGCCCAGCGAGGGGAATGTTTTGGACCCGAGTTCAATGCATCCATAATGCCACCTGTAGCATATAGCTTTATCAAAACTCATTGAAGTAATTATGTAGAGGTACTAAAAATGAGCATACATGTACATGTATGCTCATTTTTCGATTCTTATTTTTTATTTACATTTGCTACATAATATTTTTATTTCCGATTTAGATTATTAGATTTGTTTCTGTATTCATTATAACTGGATTAGAAGTTATTTTTAAAATGTTTGGAAATCCATGTGAGACTATAGAACCTTAACAAAACGTGCTCGCTGTCAAATATTACATTGACGTTCATACCGTTTCATCGAACTAAGGGTAAAACCATCGGCAGTTCAGTGACCTGCCGTGCTCCTGGTTGTCCCTTGGCTTTATGGGGTGCAGGCTGCGTGCGCTTTCTCGCTCGTGCATTTACATCGTGCCATCTCATCTATTTTCTTTGTGCGACTAGCAAAACGAAGTTTGTTGTCTACTTCATAGTTATCAACAACTGATATAATTTTTTCAGCTTTTAATGACAATTAATAGAGGCCGTTGATTTCGACTTCAACAGAAACTAAATTATTATACCTACCTTAGTATACAAAAAAAGTTACACGATGCAGCGATCGTGTAATTTATTTTATCGTATATTTAGTCCGTTTTTTTTAGTAACTTATAATGATGAAAATATTTTGCTAAATACGTGGGATGCAAATTGTTATCTTAATATTTACGGAAATGGCATACGGAAATGGTTCTTTCAATTCGATTTTTAAACATCTCGTATGATTCTAAGAGACCTTTATTTGTAAACTTGCAACTAGTCGACAAAGCTTGTTTTGAAACAAAGTCGGCACGCCTGGCCACGTGAGGATTCTATCCATCCACTTCTAGTTGGTGGCTCTAATACAAAAATTGGATAAAAGTTTACCTATATTTTTATTTATAAATAACTTTTTCAGATAAATTACACTGACTTACAAAAAAAAAATTAAAGCGAAACTTTGGAAAAGTCAATGAGTAAATAATGTTTTTAACCATTTTTTTTAGCGGAGCTAGTGTAGTCTAGTTATTGCGTAAAGGTGTCCAGCAGGTAGTCTACTAAAATAATTATAATGTCCCATTCTCCTCGGTATCTGTTTTCTATCAGTTTTTATATCTTGGTGATTGATTTTATGTATAAGCTGTATTACTTTTTGGTGTACAATAAAGTTTATTCTATTATATGGAAACGTGCTCCTTTTTCTTCTCTAAATCTCTTATGTTAAAGTTAGATCGAAGTGACTGTGAAAGAAGTGCACTTTGATACTCACACAACTTTACAAACTCACAGTCTATAAACAGCTTATTAGGTCGAAAAGGACAACTTAACTCGTTGTATAATATGAAAATAATTTTAATGATTCTGAAACTGGTAGAGTCCGTAAAAATAAAGAAATTGGGGTATTTAGAAAATTAAAGCTGTCAGATCCATTATACTTTGTATATCGCGTTTATATCTTTATCAATATCTAATAGTACAAAAAAAGCTGCATCAAATTCAACTTCAAACTTTTCGACGATTGTTTCCTTTGATTTAATTGAATTGAAATTACGTGAAAATGCATATTTAAATACACCTACATAGAGTACATGGCTCGACAGTAGCTAGGTACTGGCCTACATTATCATATTCATAGGTACCGGCGCAGACGCACAACTTACAAACTCCGCATAAAAGTACCGGCCGGCAACACACAGCCAGTAACGCAACATATCTCGTTAAATGGCGTCTTCCTCGTTCGCTTCGTTTCTAGAGCTAGAAGGAGATGACGCGAAAACAACTTATCTGGCACTGTTAAACATATACGTGTGTGTGTGTGCCTGTAAATAAGGAAGGTCAAGCGGATGAAACAGACTTAGTATGTTGCTCCTAGGGAAAAAAGAGACGCAATGAAAACAAATCAATATCATCATCTAGCGGCGTTTCGCGGTGGAAAGAGACAGCGCAATAACAAACCGGCATTTTGTGCCGGTTGTTTCATAACCAACCTATATATTCCAAACTGAACTCTATTCCGGTGGAATATAATGTAGTTTTGCTCAACGTAGACTTGTTTACAGACACGCAGTCAATTTATTTCTTGACTGGTTGGTTGTAGGTAGCTTCATTTAGCTAACGGCACAGCGGTAATTTTGATTATCTGCCTATATGAATTATCCCTCCATAAATATAAAATGGCAATTGTCGTTAAATTTATGATAGGTACTTTTAATATATTTGTGCACATACTTTTGATATTTTTAACCGTATGTCACTGAACTTTTTTTGTATAATAAAGAGCGCCTGAAAGAACATAATTATCTAAAACTGGCCAATTTAGTTAGTTCTAATAAATTAAAAATTATTAATAATAAAGCTTAAACCAAGAAAGTATCAAATTTTTTTCTTTTAAATTTCTGTATCAATTTTTGTCAGATTGTTGTAATCGTAAAGTTAAACAATATCTCCGACAATAAAAATAGCTGCGTGTATACAGTTGCATGAAACATGTTCATGATGTTCACAGCTTTATAAGTAAATGCATAGATAGGTACCGCGCTGCACACTGGCATCGACTACTGCATTGCACACATTGAACTGAACTGGCACGTGTAAGCGTACAGACGACACACAAAGACAGAGGCAGGGTTATTCCGAAAACATTTATGATTGTAAATACAGCAAGGACGTTTTTAAACAAAGGCAATTAAATTCTTGTTTTTTTTTTTTGTGTTTACCGTAAACAATGGCCAGCTAGAAAGTTAAAGCTATATTTTTTTAGTAGAAAAAATCATTTTAAGTTTTTTATCTATTTTCTGCTCATGGAAAAAAAGCAACAAATAATTTTTTGAAAATCTATTTTAGCACAAACCAACGTTATTTGAAATTTGCGGGTTTCTCCCACAATCGATATTTTCACCGTCACAAGAAATTTTGAAACAAACAAAAGATTTGACTTTAAGTGCCTACTACGTAAAAGATTACCTACGTAATGGCTATTATAAAATAACATCAATAATATCGGTTTATTTAAAATGTTATTGATTTTATTAAACGAACAGTTTAATAAAATCAATAATAAACACTTTGTTTTCTTTTGTAAAACGTTTCCACGTTACATTATCGCAGTGATCCTAAAATCAGATTTCGTTTTTTTTTGACAAAACTGACAATCAAAATGTATGAAAGCGTTATTAAACACTGAAAGTAGGTCAGTGGTGCAGCGAAGGGAAGGGAGGCGCCCTCCTGTAGTGAAACACGCGCACCGACATTCGATCCGCACTCCCCTCGACCCGCACCAAGGGAAGGTGAAGCAATATTAAAATAAATTATCTGCAATGCCAACATAAGAATATCACAGATTCGTTCATTTTAAGTATTCAGTATAATCAAATTACCTAAAACGAGAGAGTTTATTTATTTAACTTCATACATCATTATCATCATTTCAGCCGAAAGACTTCCACTTCTACTTTGGACATAGGCCTCCCCCTAGTGTTGCATAACGACCGATACTGTACACACATCACAGTTTTAAATATTGTTAGCATAGATAATTTTCATCTCGGAAATAAATATTTATACATTATATTTCTGTAAAAATATTACAGAAATATAATGCTGCAGAAATTACCAAGGTGAAGGCAGTTTTGATTAGTATTAATAACTTGTCTGTAATGGAAGGACACTCGCTTACAGAAACCCTTATGTGACAACTTGTTAAATACCTACATAAATAATGGCAGCTGCTTTTATATAAAACATTTACCATTTACCATTTTTGCAGTATTCTAGACAATGCCTTTTATTTACTGTAAATGTGCTGCCCACATTTTTATGGTTGTGATCATGCCAAACATATTTTATGAACCAGTGTCATTGAAAAGTACGTATAAATCCTGTAAAAAAAAGTTTTGGCATTTGATCCTGTTAAAATGTCTATCAGATAACGACTTGCATCCAATGAAATTGTCTTAAAATTAGACATAGAAGCGCAACCTTCATATACCACCCTTGGCCCTGGTGCTTCGACCCAGTTCGCGGACAAGCCCCCTCCCCCTTTCCACAGCACTCCCCGGACTACGGCGCTCCTCTACCTCATTCCCCCGTGACCTAACCTACTTTTGATTGCACTTAATATAGCCTCGTTGCCAGATCTGGCACAGCATAGGTAGGCTTTGATCCAAGTGTCTGTGTATTTTTAAATCATGTTAATTTCTGTACCTAATCGAGATGCAGAATAATCTTAAGCATTAAGCAGGAGAAGGGCAACATGGAGTTGTTGATTCAAATTTTTTAAGCTTAAGTATGTTGCATGTATGCATTTTGTAGCAATTGGGATAAAAGCCAGACTATATTTACTAAACATAAAGCTGCTTAGTAACAAGACAGCAACCCAACAGTATGTCGTAATGTATGAAGTATACATATGTATCTCAACTCGGCCGAAATAATGTGGCATTGAGTGGAAGGTCGATGCAGAAACTTTGGCAAGACACGCCAACTACGGCCCCGCGTATGCCTCGTCACGGCTCACTAACGCTACTACTTCATCAGTTTTACTTTTCCCTAAGTAACACTGATAATATGGCATCAGAAAAATGGTATAAACTAAGCAAACATATACTCAAGTTACTACAATAATGAGCGCAATTTTATTTAATGTTCGGAACGGACAGTTACAAATATAACAAAATCTTTGTGAATTTAGTTTCCAAAATTTTTCAAGTCTGATAAAACTCAATATCACGCTAAAAGTTGAGACAAAGATTTTAGAATAACTCTAAAAAATGGAACTAAATGCGGACTCATAAGAGTCGCAAAGAGAGAATATATTTTCTAACAATACGTGGTGTGGTCACGCTTTGAATGGAGCGTAGCGCTTACTGGTAACTATACAAGAGGGCGCCACGACGCGCTGTATTCGCAAGGCCACGACCTAGAGTTGCTTCCGTCTCCGCTACATCATCGCCCGATTCTACCTATCTACTGTTTAAATTCCAGCGGTTGTAAAGATCATTATCTAACACAGATATCATAATTTCTTTATTACTGTATAACGCGTCTATCATCAACTCATCTCTATCAGAAAATACTTTTGGCATTGTTATAATATTTCTAACATTATTATTTTTTGTTACAGATAAACAGTGTCGTATTTGTATGCACATGGCGAGGATGCACTTACAGCACAAATACATGCTCAGCCATTGAGGCTCACATCAGGAACACGCATTTGGGGTTGGTATCGCATCCTTTTATTTTCTTCTCTTTTCGTGTTCATTATTGTAGGCGTAAAATATAGTATGCATAGACTAACTGTTTTTTAAGAAATGTGTTATATCAGAGGCATAATATCTTAATCTAGTCGTAGTATGCAACTGCTAGATTAATTCACAAATAGCAGAATGCAATAGTCACGTGCATTAAGGTCACGTGCGGTAACTAATGCACGTGCTAGGTGCAATAATAATTGCGCAATGCCAACAAGCCAGCTGGCAAGGTTACAGCCTGAGTGCGTCGCTAGCAAACATCTTGCTTCCTGTATTAATAAGGAAAGCATAGATGGAAATGTACCTACTCACTGTAGCAGAATTAAACTACTAGGTAGTGTATTATAATAGGATTAGTAATGATCAGATACGATTGGTACGATTTTGCAACATTACAAAATTTATCAGAACCTAACCAATAAAATGAGATGTTAATTTTTTACAATAACGTAATATGGTAAACATAAAATGAAATGACCTTGATGCCTACAAAAGTGTAGTTAGCATAAAGTAGTCAGAGAATACTGAAAGGCCGGCCCTTGGTGACCCGGAAGCAGCGAGGCTTCGCGACAAGGTTGCCCGCAACAGTCCCGCCCGCGCCCGCGCGCGCAAGGCCACTTGCCAACGCCCGCAGTCCGCTACTTACGTAACGCTGCCCTATGTGTTCTTATACATATTACCAATGACATTATGTTATATAAAAATCGATTACAATTTTCTAGAACTTAGGGGATATTGGCGTACACCTTTCATGAACGGTTTGGCAGTCATTTAGACTCCCATTTCATTAAAAATATATCCTATCCTCTAAACCTGTTTTTAAATGTCATATTTATTAATATTAGTATTCTAGATCTGAACAAACACTAAAGACAAAGATATGCTCTATTTATTTTAATTCATGACAAATTTTAATTGTCGAATATTACGTTGCAGACCAAAGAAAGAAGGCGATAGTGACCATGAAGAAGAGTTCTATTATACAGAGCGAGAGGTAGCAGCCCCAGCACCGCCACCCACTCTCTCCCACCGAGACATGTGCCGCCCTCCGCACGAGGACCCTGAATACCAACGTCAGCTAGTAGGCTCTTTCAGGTTGGATTCGATTTTATTTTTTTATTAAGAATAATGAAGGATGGATAACAAGAGTATGTCTCAAATTATTCTGATTGATGAACCTACATATATTTTTTTATATTATTTCAGGCAAGGACTATTATCTACTATGCAGAATGGGAACGCTCGGCCAATAAGCATTCCCGTTACGCATCACTGGGCCAACTCACACTCACCGGTTAGCACTTTATATAGTTCTGTAGAATATTGTGACATTATTTCTACTTAAAAGAAACCAAAAGGGAAACTTTTTGTAATAGAAAATATATTTACAGAAACATATGCGGCTAACAGCAGCGGGCGGATCTCCAAGCAGTCCTGGAAGGCGGCCACGTTCAGATAACAAAAAATGTCGTAAGGTATACGGCATGGACCAACGCGATCTCTGGTGTACTCAGTGCAAGTGGAAAAAAGCATGCACGCGTTTCGGCGATTAGCGTTCGCGCCGCTCGCACGCATATGCGCGGGCAGTGCAACTAAAATAAATGCAGAGCTGACTATAATCTTTACCCAAAACTAAAATGAGACATTTTAAACAATCGCAATTTGCGAGAACTATTCCGAGTGGAAGTCGTGATTTAATTAGTTTTAAGGAAATATATATTATGAATGAAAGTTTTTATTTAATATAAGCAGAGACAGATTAAATTTACATATATTGGATAAAAAATTAAAGGAGACATATTTTTGCTCTTTATATGTGGCTCGTGTTTTGACTGCATAATGGACATTGCCCACGTATTTTTGTAGCGCAGTAGATTCGCCTTAATTGTGACGTACATGTGGAATGCAAAATCGTGTGACGCTCTCGGGCGGAGACTGTGAATATTAGCATTAAGTATAATAGCTTAAGATTAGACTGAGACGAATAGTGTGAAAACATTTTCTCAAGTGTTGACAAACATTTAATTTGTTCCTGAACAGATAGTTGATTTGTGATTACCGTGGCTAATTATACTGCACATACTGGTAACAATTAGTACAATCGATTGTCAAAATAAATACAATATGTTGCAGCATGGTAATAAACACAGTAATTGAATTTCATCAGAAATAATTGTGAAAGGTCAGTCAATTCCGTCCACATTTTCGAATGTGCCGCATCGATTGTTTATCGACCAAGCGTTCAGGATAATGTTTTCGCACTATTTCTACTATGTACCGAGTATGCGAATGTAGTGTGCTCTGATTGTTCGACGAAATGCTGTCGAAAATACTTCAGTGATATTAATCACTAAACATGAAATGTATATTGACTGACTTAATAGATAATAATGAAATATAAATTATAATATATGTATTAGCCTCGTAAGTTATCTCAGATTCGACGAAAAGACTACTAACATGTTTAGACTTAAATTTTTATGAACATATCTGTGTTGTATACAAAGATGGTCCTACGAGAACAAGGAGACAATACTCAAGAGATGCTCGCGCACTACGCGGCGCAAGAGCTTCCCATTGTGGTCGTTTGATGGCGACTACGTGTTGCCATTTGAATGCCACAGGGTGAGCAAACGCAAGGATATGACTTCCAAGAAAAGAAAAGTTATGAAGGTAACATCACACTGTACATACATTTGACATTGATGCACATAATCTGCATACATGGAGTTCATTAGAACGCGATGTTCATATAATATGCCAGAAGCTGAGGCCTAATATAACGTCGACGAAGAAATTTGAGATGAAAAATCGTAATTATTAATTTATTATACTTGAAAGTTCAGACATGATTAAGAACTTAAAGAATCTAATGTGACTTTTAAAACATCTCTACACGTACAGAAAGAGGGAAAATGGCGGAGAGTTGCGGGAGATTAAGAAAAAAGCGATTGCGAGCTGCAATATTACATTTAAGTATTACTGACTAAATGTGTAAATAATAATTATAGTATAGTGAATTATATGAAAGATATTATTCTATATCTACCTATTTAAAAATTGAAAGCAATGTTTGGATGTGTACATAGATAAAAGTATAATTATAAAAATATTATTATTGTTACTTAATGTGATTGTTTAAATCGAAAACTTTTGTACGGCTTCGTAATAACGAGTTTATAAAACGTAGATAGTAATTAGGCACAGTAATTAATAACAAGAACCGCAATAATTTTTGTTTCGTCCCTGCATACAATACGACGCGATAATATTTTCCGGTTGGACGGTTACCAAGGCTCGTTGGTTTATAATATAAAATTGTTATAAGTATTAACAAATCACAAAATGATTAAAATCATAGAAAAACAAAAACAATTCTAAGTTTGTCAATACTCCTGGTTATAGAACCATAGGTATGTAATATTTAAAATGTGCCAATCGTAAATGATACAATCACTGTGAAATCAATATTAGACTATTATACACGTAATGTGTTCATGCGTTGATTAGTATGCACTATGAGCTATCTAATTATATCGGTGCTTATACAAATAACGCACATTTCAGATAAATATGTAAGTACCAGACTGAGTGCCTGGTTCAGTTTTACACAAGTTATAAAATAACAAAAACCGATATCAAAGCTATTATCGTTATACGTAAAAGAAGTGAATTATAAAAACGTTATTAATCTCATCATTTCAAAATGATATCAAATTAAATTAGATCTGACATTCATAGGTAAGAGATATTCAAGATTCTTGACAATGCGTGATTTTAATATACAAATATGCCCCGCCCTAATCTTCCTCAATACCTACAAGTTATATTGATCGAGAACTCCCAATAGTTTTTTTTTTCTTTTTATTTACCTGATTTTGTATACCCACAACCCGCATCAGTCCTAATGTAAATAACTAGATACTTCATGCTTCAGGACGGTACATGTGTATGCAAGAAGTGCAATCTAATTAAAAATCTTTTTAATTGTTAAAATGGACACTAATAATAATTATTGATTACTTTTCATTACAAAACAAATTGAATTTTTATTTGAAAGCCATGTAGCTATACATCTTGCCAAATTTCTTAATTAAAATAAATATTTTACAGGTGCTTAATTTCAAAATAACTAATATAATTATTTGGATATCGTGCTAATATTATTTTACGTGATGTACCTGTAAATCTTACCAAATATACATTTCATTGCAATATTGGTTGTGATAAAGCATCATGAAGTTGTCATAATAACATAGCAAAACAACAAAGCTCGACGCAATGAAACTCCGCGCTTTCTAAACCAAAAGATCACTGTAGTCGTAAGCAACAACTCAGCTAGCGATTTGACAACTGCCATATTGTAAGGATCTAGAATATAACTGCAGCTTAGGTTTTAAATACATAGCTCTTAGTTGTATTTTAAGTTGAAGTCATAATAATAGTATTTAATAATGTTAGGTACAATAAACGTATTACGTATATTTAGTTAATATTTGTTATTTCACAGCAGTGAATATTTGTAAAAAAAAAACAGCTGTTTTCTGCGATCGATGATCACTTACATCATAATGATTATTAAATGCTTTTAAATAGTTTTCTCGTTAATATCTCCTTGTAAAAATGATTTAGTGTTTTTTTTTCAAGCAATTTTGATATCAAATATTAGTAGAGTAATACTAAATTATGCTGATGTCCCAAATCAAATAAAATAAAATTTTCTTATTTATAAACAGGAAGTTCTAGCTAGCTCCCTAGCTAGTAAAAAAAAACCTGATTTACACGTGGGCTGAAAGCAAAGTGATCCACAAAGATACTGCAACTTTCTTTACTGATGAAGTCGACATAACGCCACATGGCATGCTAGTTTCATTTTCATGCATAAATACGATGCCGATCTCAATTTATTTTCGAAGCTACTAGAATTACGTTTAGATACATATTTCTTAGAACATTTCTTATTTTATATAAATTATAGTAGTTAACTTTTTTATTTTAAATAAAGACACTTTATTTTTTAATTTCTAAGTGGTTTGTAAATATTTTTACGTAATTAATTTATTTAGCCAAAATTTTTGCTCAATTTTGTATGCACTCAACACCAAAGTCATAATACTAACAAGAAACTACATATCAGTACAAAAAAGCATAATTGAAACCGTGTTTAGGATATGTGTGTTTTTAGACGTTCACATGTCTAGGACTGAGTTTACAATTATCATGGAAGCATGTTTCGTGCGATATAGGTAAAAGCCATACGCAGCTCTGAGTTATTTTAAAGCACACATGTCGGTAAGCTGTCTATACGTAGTATAGTACCAAACATATTACAGATTATGTGTGTCACTCGACAAGATTTTGTTATCGTAACAAATATGTGTAAGAACTAAATAAATACGTGACCGTGTAATTACGAGTAAATACGATTAAACGTATCACCAATGGTCAAGATATTGTAAATTAGAACTAGGCACGTGATCAACTAAATATTTAAGTTCAAACTAATAAGCGACGTAGACTCTTCCATACAAGTAATACTATCCAAATTGACATTAGCGAACCGTGCTTCGTGTGATTTTAAAGGTTTTTTAATATTATTATTTTATTTCACTCATAAACCTTCCAATATAAATTATGTAACAAAATCTGTTGCGTAGTTCACAGCCACACAGACAGACACGAAAAGCGATTTGTTTTGTATTAATGTACTATTTTACACTCTTATTTTCTGGTAAAACTAGTTGACAACAGTAACTATTTATGTAAATATGTAAAATTCACAAATTAGTAAGGTCTATTCTGGTAAGTACCTGGTAATAAAAGTGAACAACGTAATTTTAGCGCTGTCGGTACTTATAATCCTACAAATCTGATTATATTAACAACATTAAAATAACCAAGTTGTACCTTCTAGTTGAGTAGCATATTTA
Organism: Mythimna lalbum; assembly: GCA_949319445.1. NCBI lineage: Eukaryota > Metazoa > Arthropoda > Insecta > Lepidoptera > Noctuidae > Mythimna > Mythimna lalbum. Next base: position 11,668,185 of record OX439346.1, on the reverse strand, counting down.
CTTAAAATTATTGTATAACCCTTATTCTAAATAATTAAATTCGTGAATTTAGATTACTTCAAATTGTTATATGTTTAGTACCCTTTGTTGTAAAAATAATTTCAGTTAAAGTTATGGTACCTACCAACATAGCTAGCATGTATTTTTATCTACAACTATTTACATAATAGTATGTTTATCATAGATTTACTTCATACTTTTACCATACATTATATTATTTTTGTAAATTGTTTATTCCTAATTGCGTATCATTTTAATTATTCTTTATAACCTACATATTTGTTTGAATGTACCCTTTATGTATTTTGCTATTCCAATGAAGATAACTTTATGTTTATGTGGGCAATTATAGTTTATGAAAATATGTCTCCTGTTTATAGTAGGTACCGAATTAAGTACTTTTTGAATACTTATAGATATTTTCGTGACGTGTCCGTTATTTAGCTACAATTCACTCAGCTTTAGTATAACAAATAGCCGACAACGATGACTAGGCACCACGTCATTAGTTCTTAACATTGTTATTTCCATTTACAATTATTTGAAAAAAAAGATTAGGAATTTGGAAGAAAACACTGAAATGTATGCTAACACTAAATTTACTAAGTTTGTATCTGCTACACTTATTTCGGAATAGTACATAACGGAGATTGATATAATACGCGCACTTTTTGAAGAGCGCTTTGTGTATAAATATAAGCATGTTGTACGGACATCACCGACTAGGTACTAGATGTTAAGTGTCACTGTTATGCAACATTTCTGGAATACTGACGCACCAAGAAAGCCGATTTTGACCCTATATTCATGGTGAACAAGAGATTAGAGCAGTAAGTTTTGTGCTGCTGATAACTTAAATAAATAAACCTGATTTATATTAAACTAAAAGTAAATTTGCCATCCAATTATTTCGAAGCCGCAACACAGACGTTCGTGAATATCTACATATTATGATTTTCTAGTTTCCCATAAATATGAAACATACAAAATAAAACATTTAGATAAATTAGGTACTTATATCAAATATCATGATACACTGCACACATACCAGCATAAGTTTATACAATGTAATAATTAAGTACCTACATAATATTTAATTGATTACTTTTACTATCTTGAACTCAAATTTTAACCTTATTGCAAACCATACAAAGACGAGAGTAGAATCAAACATGTTGTATTTTTTTTTTTGTTTTTTAGAAAAGGAGTATTTGATTTCTCTCTGTATGTAGGATTACGAAAATACCTAGGCTTTTGGCCAAGAACCGTAAGAAGACAAAATTATTACTCTGTTATCAAAAACCTGAGATAACTAATTTTTTTAATAAGAAGCCTGAACTTGTCTCGGCTTAAGAAAATGATTATGTTGTGATATAAAAACAATGATAACGAACAGTAGAAAGGGTCTGGTACAGGTGTAGTATAATTTATCGCAGCAACAAACACGGATCGACCATTTGCCTAATGATTTGAGACTGAGGGCGAAAGGAGCAAGCGAACGCAAGTGCGGCATATCTCCTCCAAGAGTTCAATTTTTGTCACAAACGTATTAGAGTTTTGATAACACAAAAATCAAAATAATAACTTTGTCTTCTTACGGTTCTTGATCAAGTCTAGTTTTCGATCAAAATCCTGATTTAATTATAAACCTGCGACATATACATAGGTACCTACTTAACTTCTTGGACATTTTCAAAAACACCTAAACAGTACATTAAATAATTTTGTTAAATTCAATGTCCGCTTGGACGCCAACACCAATATAGTCGTAGATGTTCCGTATGGTTTGTGTGAATGGTAAACAATGACAATTAGTACATTCCAATGCGGAATATGCGTAGTTGGACGCAACACATAAAAATTACATAGAAGCAGTTAGACCTAAGACTTTTCGTTAACGTGGTTTTACATAATCTACCTTACAGGAAGTTACTTACCTATGCAATTGTTAAGCCAGTATGTATCAAATTTAAATATCAATATTACATAAGTTTCGGAAATATGATGCAAGTAGGTATCTAGTTTCTTGTTAAGAGCCGGTGGATGATCGATACATCGTTATTAATGGTTACCAGTAGTTTTAAGGTCGCAACATGATCAAATATGTTGATTATCTCTCGATAGATATTATATTTTGGTATTCAGTTGTCAATATCACAGCAGTTTTTACCAAAACTGTCAGCTCTGGTTCATCGTATTTTAATGTTTTACCTTATTGTAACTGCCTAAAAAGATGGTTTCTGTGATTTCTTTTTCATCAACAATTTATTTGTGGTAGAAACTAGCTGGCAGTTATTCTACTGTGATATTAATAATTTTATTTATTATTTTCTAAATTATTATTCATAACTATAATGATGAATGTGAGCAGAGCAAGTTATATTTTACTGAGATCATCGTAGATTAGGTCAATGTTGTTTTATATCGCCTTTAATGATCCAGAATGTGTTCCAAATTGATTTTATGATGATAGTTATTACAATTTTATTATAAATCGTTTCTGTTAATATGTTGAAAATTATCTTGTAATATAAATTGAAACAGGAAGAATTATGTACCTACATCACAAAACTTAACAGCCTTATTATACCGCACTTTGAGCTCTCTATCTATAATGTATAATACTGCATTTCATAGCAAGCAATATTTGACTGTGAAGTATTGTACCTATCTATACATATATCTATCTACGCAACAAAATGAATGTTACACATTTTAATGAAATATATATTAAAAAATGTTATTATTTTATTATGTGCTACTTCAAGTAGACTATTTGCCTGAATATACCTCAATAAGTTTAGTATGAATTTTGTGTGTCTTGAAAAAATATATTTCAATTATTAGAATCATTGTGGCATTATTTTTCTAAACCCATCCTATTTTTACCCATTTGCCCCAAAAGGAAGATAATGTTTTTATCATTGGGCATTTATCCTATAAATATTTTAATTGTATACTTCAACATATAACTACCTAGGTTTTAACTTTAAAAATGCATTCAAATGCATAAATATAATATTCCAGAACTATCACACAACGCCATCTAGTCCCAAGCTAAGCAGAGCTTGTATTATGACTACTAGACAACTGATAAACATACTTATATATTTTTAAATACACACATAATATAGATAAATTACACCCAGACACAGAACAAATGATCATGCTCATCACACAAATATTTGTCCTGGCTGGAAATCGAATCCACAACCAGCGGCATAGCAGTCAGGGTCACTAACTGCATGACCAACAGTCCAACAGGCCAGTAAAAATATTAGAATAGTACCTACCTAATTCAGTTAGGTATTATGAAATAATATTTAATACTAAGCCCTAACATCCTGAATAAATAGAAAAATTAAATAAGTATATGTTATTCGGAACTCCTATAAAAGCAATATCATTTGTCAGAAACACCAAATTAAAATATGCTATCATACCATTATTTCAGTTTATCCACACAAGCAATACAACTATGAAGATAAAATAATATCCAGAAAATGAGCACAATGGAATAGGACCGGCAAACCATAGGTACAGCAACCACGTCTACCTAATTCATTTACATTCATTTTATTTTAAGCAAGCTAGAATTCAGGAAGTTATAAAGCGGGAACTGCGAGAAGCAAAAAGTAATTCGAGCAAATAAGCAGAAAATAAAACGGTTTAGCTTTTGATTTAACATACTTGGTATTTGTGTTCAGCAATTCTCAAGCGTTCTGTGATGTCTCTAACTCAGGAATCAGATATCCTTTTAAGTAATCAGGTGATGAAATAACATAGTTTCGAAGACATTTGAAAGAAAACCAAACTTCGGTCATAGCACCGAAAAAAAAATTAAAGGTAAAAACTGCAAAGTACTTTTTGAACTGTAGATGAACAGGAGTTGAGTAGAGCAAAAATTCGCGGCATTTTTTTTTTTTTGCTTCTGGTAATATCTGTCAGTGAAAGGGACTGACAGCAATAATCGACTAAAAGCTTGTTTGGTAGCTTTTGTCGCCTTCAAGGTACCGAAGCGTTAAACAGTGTTGCCAACGACGTAGTGCCTTATGTCGCCATTTCTCACAGCATGTGGCTACTTACAGCCTAATGTAGTCTAAAAGTAAAAAATTGCTGTAAATAAAATTAAACGTAGCTCTCTGTTGTCACTAGTCACATCGAGGGATTTATCTAGTATTATAGAGAAACTTTGATAACCAACTTCTTTTAAAACTTCTTTGAGCATGCCACGTCTGAGGAAATTCTTTATAATGGCAAAACACTTCGTTCTTTGTAATTGAATTTTCAAGAACACTTCTTGTGCCGAAGGTTTTTATAATACTTCTGCCAGATGATCAATACTTTATTTATAACACAGACCTTAGGGGCTATGATTTATATCAAAAGATATTTTTTTGTGACTTTTGAATTTTAAATAGCTGGTCTCTGAAGTAGCTTAAAAGGCGCTTAGTCGCCTTTCACATACTTCCACCGCCAATTCTTGTTCTCAGTAGCCTAAATGGCATCATGTTCATTATAACTATGGTGTACAGTATGCACGTGGCGTAAAGTGCGTAGATTGCCCACTAGGTGGTGGGGTAGTCGGCCCTCAGTTGTGAGCTAGCCACCGAGCAAGTCAGAAGTGTCAAACCTGAACTCCGGACACCGTAATAAATATATAAAGTGTAGTGTGTGTTTTTGAATACCACAATACTCATACTCGTAATTACATATAAGCATGCTTCTAAAGTCAAGATGAACTCGGCGCATACCCAAGATTATTCTAATGTGACATAAATTCAAGTATTTTAATTCAGGCCGTCTGACCCTTTCTTACGACTGACTTATAAAAAGTATCAGGCCAAACATGAATACATAGTTATAATTATAGATGAGCATTATTCTTTATCCTAGTTCTATCAAGCTGCAACTGGATAATGGCGTCTCATTCTTTCCGCGCCATCATATTGATAAACTTAGCGAAGAGCTGTCCGCATGCTTGAGGAGATGACCTTCACAAATTAGCCCGGGATGGGGCCCTGATCCTGATTTCCAGCCACCATAGGCGTAGGCTTGCGGACGGCAAACTATGGGTAGTTCACTATCCGGCCGTCCGGACGACGAGCATAAGCCGTCGACAGCACGTAGTGTTCCACGCGCACCTAAAAGAGATATCAGCAAATTGTAGGGCTCAAACAGGTCGACTGGGGCCTACTGGGGCCATGGATAGTGAAAGTGAACCCCTCAGCTCTGGAGCGCAGGCAAAGAAGAAACAAGTGTGGGTTATAATCAGTAAAAGTCTGACACACCCCTCCACTCTACCTAAGAGCACTAGAATTCATAGGATGATTTCCACCATAAATAAAAAGATATTGATGAACTTATTATCTACAATAACTCTGTTTCAAAGAGCTTTGTATAGTATCAATCGTGTTATTTGAAAAAATATGCCTTTTTGGATCACAATAGACGTAAAATTAGTAAAACAAACTGGTAAAATGTAGTGCATACTAGTGTTAAAGGAACAGCTGTATCAAAATACCTAGATTGTTCTCTCATGAGTAAGATTTACATTGTTGTGAAGCAGGATTTTTTGACGATTTTTCGAAATAACTGAACTGGTTCAATGTTGTTTAATTGTCTTTAACGTATTTAACGGTCATGCAATTTGTCCCTACGTTTCCCTTCAAATAATCGAAAAAAAAAATGTTTAACGAGTTCCAAACCAATTAATGACAGGTGAGTTCCTATAAAATAAACCGATTACGAACTTAGTACTTATTACGGAATGACAGTGCCAATAAATATGTATTAGAATTATTTTCAAATTGAATAAATGCATTGAATGTTGGTACATACGATAGAATAATTACTATGACATATGTAGAATAGACCCATAAGCTTAATTTTTCATAATAATAACTTAACATGATGGCTACAATGTGTCAATTTATCACAATTTAATATTAATAAGAAAATGCCATATATCATATATACCTATTACAAGCTACTCATACTTCTTTGAAATTTTGTGATGTAAATAATAATGACGCTTGCTCAACGACTTGAAGAATAATACCAAAAAAAAGACATTTGGTTAGGCCGCAGAAAATACTCGAATTGCCAGACATACGTTAAAATTACTGAAAAGAAAAAAGGTATTCAACAGTCCTCACATTTAGCAATAATAAAAGAAAATATATAGTTTACAAAATACTTAGAAAAGTAAACATTTAAGTCAAAAATTCAATAAATACATATGTCGAAGAAGTCAATAGTACGGAAGCTTGAGAACGAATGAACGAGCTAAGTGACAAGTGACACATGTCACTTGACAGAATCCGGTCTGACGTTTGCACGAACCGAGTAGATAAAAGTGCCGAGCGCAAAGGCCCTGGGTTCGGCACTTTGGATGGAGCAGGATTACGATCATTTTTAGCGTTACGATCATTTTTATATTTAAAATTATGCTTGTTATTGCCGCGAATCATATTTTGGTAAAGTTACAACATGTCACTGGCCTGCAAATTGCAAAAAACGTAAGAAAATTTGAATTTCGCGGGCTGGTTGGAGCATTCACCTTCCTTAATGTCTTTGCCTATTGCAAATATTGCAATCACAGACTTTGACGTGCTTTTGACGGCTAAATAATGTTACCATTTTATTAATAAAAATAAAACTCCATACTTAATCGACTAAAAATGACTCTTAGTCGATTATCACCAATTATTTAACTTTTTTAACTTGGAACACTGAGGTGAGGATAAAAATGAAAGTTTCGACGAGATGTCAAAAATGTTCGTATCATGTCAAATCAATAGAGCTTGTTTTTCATTCAAGTAGAACGATGTTTACTATTTAGTCCAAGAAACCACCTATTGATTTTGTCTTGGTCGTAATCAAAGTATAAAAAATAACGTCAAAATCGAGGCTGGAAGATACATAATAATTAAAAAGCTGTAAAAAGTGCAAGATGGGTGCAGTGTTAGGTCTTTGTTCAGCTGCTCAGGTGAGTGTTGTTATTAATATAAATAACGCCTACAATACAGTATTTCTAATTGGATTGCACGATTTTAGAAAATCTAAAATAGTACAGAAGTAATAAGTTGTGGTTTTGATGACGAAATTATCAAGCGAAATACATCTATACCTAGAATCTACAGTGATGAATTATACAGAAACTGTCAATTATCCATTGCACAAACATTATTATACATGAGTGAATCATCACCAATCACCACGCCAACAATATCCCACTGCAGGATAAGGGCTACTTACTCCAAGATGAGTGATATTGTGCTTTAGAAAAAAAAAACTTAATTCTTATTACCACCACTTACCAAATCTGTAAAAAAGTCAATATGGTACTTGGGTATAAAACAGAAATCATACATTCCAGATTCAGTGGCAAATGTGTTGATAACTTGCAAAATAAAGTTTATTGGTGTTAAATAAAAACAATATAACTTTGAATTGTTTTATTTACTATTTGGGAAAATAGACATAATAATTTTTCGAGTTCCTACAATACTCAACAGGACCTTTAAGTAATTACAACTGTTTCTTTTTTATCAAACATTGTTTAAATTGATATGTAGTTATATAGTATTCATAATGCTTACTTGTTATAAAATCCATCACTGTATCGTGTCTGTCTGTTGGCATTAAATAAAAAACCGCCCATTACTTTTACAATCTTGCTTGCACAGTGGTAATTTGTATTTTTTTTGCAGCTGGCATGCTGCTGCGGAAGTGCAGCATGCTCCCTGTGCTGCTCAGCATGCCCATCGTGCGCCAACTCTACGTCCACCCGCATCATGTACACAATCATGCTGCTGCTCGTCATGGTGACAGCATGCATCACACTGGCCCCTGGACTGGAGGATGAATTGAAAAAGGTATACTAGAATATGCAATAGCAAAATTGAAAGACAAAAAAGAAATTATTACATATTACTGGCAACTAACTCTCATGACTAATTGTCCCTGCACACGGGCCTCAAAAAAACACTAAAAGGGGCCACAATAAAGGCTAGACGCTGCCACAAAAACAGCTGAAGCATGTGACACGTAGCCGGAGAAGCTTGAAGCGACTTCAAGTGTTTTTTTGTGGCGGCACCGCCAGAGACGGGCAACAAAAATGGCCGCCTCAAAAAGAAGTTTGAAGCGGCGTTTTTTTGAGGCCCGTGTGCGGGGACACTTAATTGGATGAAGCCATAAGTTCAAAGTCAAATTAATTTATTTTTTCTTTTCGTAAGCCAATGAGTCAACATATTATTATTATTGAGTATAATTTTATGTATTTCTTGTATGATTTTGTTCTTTCCAGGTTCCATTTTGTAAAAACTCAACACACTTTATACCTGGCGATTTTAAGGTGGATTGTGACAAGGCGGTTGGCTACCTAGCTGTTTACAGGTATTTATTATTTCTATGTCAACATAGTATAAGTCTTTATTTCCATAGCTAACATATAAGTACTTACATAGTTTGAGTGTGTATTAAATGGACTATATCACAATTTACAACATGAATTCAATTTTTTTTTCTCAAGAATTAAAAATATTATCCTAACATTTTGTTGTTATTAAAATTGATTTTAATTTAATTATTGCCACACATATTTTGAGTAGCCTTTATTTTGATAGTTTTTCCCTTTTACTGGAGCAGGCAGGTAATTTAAGAAAAAATACAAAAATTAAACAGGCTAACTATCTTTTTGCATTACAGAATATGTTTTGCAGCATGTCTCTTCTTCGTTTTGATGGCTCTCATAACACTTGGTGTCAAGTCATCTAAAGATCCTCGTGCTGGCATTCAAAATGGGTATGTATTTATCTCAATCTTAACTTGTTATGAACATTCATAGCTTTATCAGTGAGTCTACACATATGTGACTGATAATAACTGTTTGCCTTTGTTTTTATAGTGATAAATATAAATGTATGTTTTGTATTTTAGTTTCTGGGGCATCAAGTATCTGATTGTAATTGGCGGTATAATTGGCGCGTTCTTTATTCCGGAGGGATCGTTTGCTTCAACTTGGATGGTGTTTGGCATGATCGGAGGCTTCTGCTTCATAGTCATACAACTTATACTAATTATAGATTTTGCTCATTCTTGGGCTGAAAGATGGGTTTGTAAGTATAATATAATTTTTCGAAAATAAAATAGTAATAAGTTATGTTTATGATAAAATGTATAGAAACCAATCAAAGGTTTGATCCCGGCCAAAAGAACTGATTCTAGCTGGAGTTTAGGTTTGGGCCAAAAAGTGGCCAAATATTCGACTCGACCAAAATTAGAGTCTTTGAGATGACGGTTGTGATAGATACCTATAAACTGACTGACTGACTCGTTCGTCTATATTATATGTATGTATATAATGATCGATATATCCTCTCCTATGGAACGTCTTTTTTCTTGCGCAAAGTACTCGTCTGTAACGATCCGCCCCGTCGAAGTTGCACGATTTCTCCCGATAACAAAAATTAAGATATCCACAGAAACTACGCGTTAATTTCGACCCAACTCATGTCGACTTACAAATGGGCGCATTCTTCACGACGACTCAACGATTCGGTGGAACGGCTCGATATTTAATCAAGCATAACTAACTACAACTAAATGTTATTTTTTTTACTGTTTTTCTTTAACCATGTCAGTTTCGGCAGTGATTACGGCCGAAACTGGAAGAGGAGTCGAACATTCGGTTACGTTTCAGTTTTGGCTGCAAATCATGTTTCGGTCGGTCACTAGACATGTAAGGCGACCATTGCACGGTTATACAAGCGTCAATCAATTCCATCAATCAAATATGAATGATGGTTTTCGTCAATCAAAACTTTGACTGTGGCAAAACTGACGTCAAAACCTATCGTGTAATGTTCGCCTAATGTTATACTGATACACCTCTTCCTAACTGTTCGGGATATGGACATGTAATGTTATGATAAATTGTGATATCACTACATAGTATAAAACAAAGTCGCTTTTACTATCCCTATGTGCGCTTAAATCTTTAAAACTACGCAACGGATTTTGATGCGGTTTTTTTTTAATAGATAGAGTGATTCAAGAGGAAGGTTTATATGTATAATATTGCACCCGAGCGAAGCCGGGGCGGGTCGCTAATATTTTTATAAAATACTCTAAACCAATTTACTAAAATAAAAAGATCGTCACAATAGTATTGAGGAAAAACCCATTGTGATGATATTGTCTCAGAGAATAATAAAATGAGTCACTTGGTAATGTGTTCATAAAACAAAATATTAAATGACGTAAGTACATGACAGATTTTCCATGTAGAGGGAAACAGGTACCTTATCTATATTACCTTACCTTTTCCGTTTGAACTTAATACATAATATTTACTGTATTTTTTTAAACAGTATTTCCTTCAGCGGTTGATCTAGAAGGGGCGGCGTAGACCTCCCTGAGGCGTCCAGAATAATGATATAATATTTTTAAATTTGAAGATGGTAGATACATTACTATGAGTGATTTGTCATAAGTTTCTACAACAATAGTTTTAGTATATGTGAAACCCGAAACACGTGTCTAGTATTTTTATGTAAAGAATCTATGTACAAAATTTCATACTGTATCATGAAAAATCTCAAAGTTATAAGCTTGTTATCTCAGCAAAAATCATAGTCACCGGGCCATCCAGGTGAATGAGGGGTTGTTTTGCACTTGCAACCCCAGCTGTTTACTAGCGCCTAATGCCAGCTATGACCTGCCTGACCTGTGTTGAACTTAATGTCGCCGGTGCCCAACTTGTAACCTTTTTAAATATTTTTGGAAAAAATATAACATGATGTAAAAACTATTAGAATCCATTCAGTTACTGATTCTGAACAAACTACATTCAGGTTTCGCATAAACTAAAAAATATGATGTATATGAAGTGGAAATTGGAGGTTTGCTATGCATATCACAACTATAAGCTGGTATTGTGGCGGTTTTTATGCGAGACCTGCAATGGTTGTCTTTCGACTGGCTGATGGTGGAGTGGTTATATAATTTCTCTGCGATTTGAGAAACCAACTATGCTCTTTTCTCAGTATGTTCGCCGCATGATCAGAGGCAGTTGCATCGTATCTCTGGGTCTCTGGATTCTGGCTATTATAGGCTAGGTACTGAGGCCCTACCATGAACTCTTAACGCGATGAATTTGTTGACCTAAATAAACTGTTAAAGCGATACCTCTTTTTGAAAAATATACGGATAGGAGTTTTTTTTTTGTATTGATGCGTGATTTCTGAGGTCGTGCGGATTGTCCACGGGTCGCCGTCGTCGGTGCCTGGAGGTGTGTTTTTAGAGTGTTGCTTTAGTTAGACAGACTCACCGCTGTTTTATTGTTAAATGTGTGTTTGCAACTGGTGTGGCAATTTGGTTGCTTACTTTATAGGGTACTAGCTTTCCGCCCGCGGCTTCGCCCGCGTGGACTACAGTTTATATCACGCGGGCAGAGACCCGTGCTCAGCAGTGGAATTATAGGTAGCCTATGTGTTATTCCAGTGTCTCTTCTACCTACCTACCAAATTTGATCTAAATCCGTTCAGTAGTTTTTGCGTGAAAGCGTAACAGACAGACAGAGTTACTTTCGCATTTATAATATTAGTAGGGATGAGTAAGTAAACTTGAAAAGACGCTATCATTACGCACAAGGCCCAAGAAGTATAAGGTAACGTAATAGTAACTAAGGGCCGAGACTGCGTTAAGTGGACGCCCGCACGTCCCATACAAAAGTGCTCTGTTGCTGAGAACCTCGCAAGCTTCCATCTCGGGAAGCCGGGGACCGTCGCACACGACACACGCGCTTTGTCACGCTAAGGGTGTTGGTCGCGGGCGTTTGCTTAACGCAGTTTCGACCCTAAGTCCAAACCGTCTTTCAGCAGTTACAGTGATTCGACATAATGTAGGGATCTCAAAACTGATGACAAGTGTCGTATTAATTGACTGGCTTTTGCCCGCGGCTGCGCCCGCGTACCTAAAATATAGTCTTTGTCACTCAGGAATAAAGCAGCTTTCTATCGGAGCTAAAATTTGTGCAATCGGACCAATAGTGTCAACGATTACCTCTTGCAAACAAAAAAAAACATACTTCACCTCTTTATAATATTAATGTAGATAAAGAAAATGTAATATGTACGTTAACACATGTAAATGAATTTCAGCAAACTATGAGGAGACACAGTCGCGCGGATGGTACGCCGCTCTGCTATTGGCTATGCTCACTGCCTACGCTCTCGCACTGATTGGCATCGTCCTCCTTTACGTCTATTACACCAAGGTAAATTACTAATTAAGAGCAACTGATTTATGTCATGAGATTAAGAGTACAATAAAATTGTCATTTAAATGTTTGCAATTCTACACACATGATTGCTTTACACTTCTAAGGATCGCAGTATTTTTGAATATCATAAAACTTGTAAATTAAAATTTTCGTTTTGTATATCATTTGGAATCTGTTCCAAGAAATGTTTCCGAAACTTTTGTAGTACATTGATAAAATACTACAATCAAGGTTATAAATAGCTAACTCGAAGTCCTCACCACCACTTCCAAAAACTCACGCAAATTTATTTTCCAGTCAAGCGGATGTGAACTATCAAAGTTCTTTATCTCAATAAACCTGATCCTGGTGGTAATTGCGAGCGCTATCTCCATCCTGCCGTCGGTGCAGGAGCATCAGCCTCGCTCGGGACTGCTGCAGTCGGCCGTCGTGTCTCTGTACGTCATGTATCTGACGTGGTCTGCGCTCTCCAACGCGTCTAATGAGTGTAATAGCATCTCCGGATCTGAGGTTTGTATTGGCTTCACAAATAAACACCCTAAACTACCGGTGACCCTACACGAACTTGCCAGATTTAAAGGTCTACGTCACTGGTATTATTTTTATCCAACACTAGCTTCTGCTTGCGGTTTCCCCCGCATTTAATTAGAAAAGTATCCAAAGGGAGTATACTCTTCAGATAAAAAGGATCCTATGTGCCAAATCAGTTCAGCCTTTCGAGCCTGAAGCAGTAACATATTTGACTGGCCTGTTGGTCTAGTGGCCGCGACAGCTATGCCAGAGGTCGTGGGTTCGATTCTACCCAGGACAAATGTTTGCGTGATGAGCACAATCATTTGTTCTGTGTCTGGGTGTAATTTATCTATAACTAGCTTTGCCCGCGCGGCTTCGCTCCCGCTCTTCCCTACTCCACCCTACTATACCCAACTCTACCCTACTCTACCCTACTACTCTACCCTACTCTACCCTACCCTACCCTACTCTACCCTACACTACCCTAATTTTTTTTTCCATAAGAACCTTCTCCTCACAATAACAATCACAACGACAAAAAAATCAGCCAAATCGGTCAAGCCGTTTTCATGCCAAGTCGTGACAACGGAAAACGGGGGTCATTTATATATATATAGATAGATATGTATATGGTATGTATTTGGGAATATACGTATATAAGTATGTTTATTTAGTTCTCTAATACTCATAGCACAAGCTCTGCTTAGTTTGGTACTAGATGGCATTGTGTGAAAAAAGAAAGATTATTAATTGTGAAAACATATTCAACTTTTTAGCCAATTTTGTTTTCTTTTAACAAGCCATGTTTGTTTTAGCAAGTTAATCTTGCTAAAACTGAATCATGGTTTGTTACGACGACGAGACAGCAATTGGTTTTTATAATATTATAACAATACTAAATAGTAATCTTATGAATTTTAACCACATTGAAAATGATATATTATGTACACGAAAAACTCAACTTGATGATAGGAAATATTATATATAATATGCATGTTTATCTTAATTTTATGAATCGAATTAACGTGTAAATTATAACAAGTATGTATTTATTTTTAATTTGCTCAACCAGGAATCAAGGGAAGATACTTATTGGGTACGTAAAACGGTATAAACGATTCCAATATCTTTATTTCCTCTTCACTATTCTTTTCACATTCATCTAATTACATGCAAAAACCACGGAGTTAGTATAGAAGAGGAGATGTTGTAAAAAGATTTCCCTAAGAAAAAAAGCGTGACACTTTGCGGGGTGAGGGGGTGTTAGACTCCGCCCATTTTTTTATTTGCCATCTGCCGGTCAATAGCCAAACTACTTGGTCGTTCTGTTGATTTTATTTTGTGGTTACGTAACTATCTCACACTAGATGTCATTAAGTGCAGGATGCAACAGGGTCGAACTCAGAATTACCAGGGATTTCTGTTTTTTAAATTAATTGTGCAAACCATGCGATACGTATATTTTTCATTGAAATAGTGATACTATTATTAGATGAATGACGAATGAAGATCATTCGAAAATCATCAAATCCTTTTTATTGTAACATTTTTTTTATTCCATTTTTATTAGGTTTTACTTTTTTAAAGGCTTATTTTGATAGAAAGAATTATCAAGATTCATTACAAAGCTATTCTTTTTTAAAAAAAAAAAAACATGTGTTTACGTCCGATACCATTCAATAATAGTAGATTATGTGACTAGGGGTAAAGCAGTGTCTTTAAGTCGCGGGCGGCATGTTGAATTCCGAACGAAACGAAGGTTGCTATTTTAATCCCGAACGTCAGTGAAGGTTTTATATAATTAGCTCCCGAGCATTGAGTAGGAGATTATAAAGAAACCAGAGTGAAGTGAGGAATTGAAATTGAAAACAGCTTTATCCCTGTGTTGCATACTCTACTTTTTACACCAAATGTGAGGTAATTAAAAACAATTTGATCGACCAAATCATATATTAGAGAAATATAAGTATTATATTTACAAGTTCTGTAGCCTGGGGATATTCGGTAAAATAATTGGCTTCTAATTACTGCCCTGTATTTTTGCTATTTGACGATAGATGGCGACTTGTTTACAAAATTATATAAATACTACAAAAATAATATTATGGCGATTAAAGGACTTTTAGGAATGAATGTTGATCAAATTTCAGTACGTATGATTATTAAAATATATTAATTCTGAGCTCTACGTACCTAAATATATTTAGTTCCCATGACATAAAGTGTCGCCATCTAATGTCGAGTAGAATTATATTTGGAAATGCTGACGTTAAGATTTTTCTAGAAGTATTTTAATAAATTATGCATATAAAATAACTTACAAATGAAATGTGATGGCATCCATAGCATCAGAACGTCTATCCGAGAAATTTTTACGAGATAAAATACAACACTTAATTTTTTTGGTTTTCTATCGCGAATATGATGTCAAATAAGTGGGTTTACGAAGTTGTGCTCAGGACGAACGCCAACAATACACTGATTTAAGCCACGCCCACCGTGATGACGTCAGGACTCAGTTGAGAGTCACAGTGCACAGTTGTTTAGGCCGCCTCCTCTTCTATACTTACTCCGTGGCAAAAACTAAAAAGATTTTAATTTGAGATTGGTAAGTAGTTTTACCTTCTTAGTCTTAGACAGACCTGTTTCACATAGACAAGTCTGTCTTGCACTTGCGAAACAAGTCTGTCTAGGACTTGCTTGTCTCAAATGTGCGCAGGCCCATGAGTAAATAGCAATTTCATGAATTTATTTTACTATTCAAATAGACAAACGACAGACCTAAGTTGTTATACATTTTAGTATGCTAGGAAAAAACAATTGCACATGCCAGTTACTTGCACACAGTGGCAAAAAATTAATTAGATTAACCATAAAAAATAACCTTTGTTTAAACACGTTGAAAAAAAAACGACTTCAGCATATTTTGAAAAAAAAACACAGGATTTAAAATTACAGATTTAATGTTTTTTAACTTTGGGAGATAATTAAAGTTTTATAAATGAGTTAAATTAGATTTCATGATAACTCTTTTCTCATAAAGCGTCCAACATGGTCGTAAAGGAAAATGTTCTTTCAACTGAGCCGGAAGATGAGTGTCAAATTAATTATTGTTTTTTTTTTTTATCTCGATTGCAATTAACATATGAATCGTGATTTATTTGTTAATTGCAATTACTGGCATGTATCGAGGACAGGACTGAGCCACTTTTTTTCTTCTGCAACGAATTTAAACCATAAATTTTCCAAGTTAATTCTTACGCACAATTTATGGTCACTTTATAGGAAAAAAACATATAATATATAATTTGTTCAACAGTCATCCTTCGACAAGCAGTCGATCATCGGGCTGGTCATTTGGGTGTGCAGCGTGCTGTACTCGTCCATCCGCACAGCATCGTCCTCGTCCAAAATCACCATGTCGGACCAAATCCTCGCCAAGGAGGGAAGCGGAGGTGAATATATATTTTTTATAACACCTTAATCGTACTAAAACTATTATATTGCAAATAACTACACTAATTATTCCAAAGGAAGAAATAACTTAAGGGTAAGGACTGTTTCACATTCGCTTATTCACATTTAATTTGAGCTGGCCAAAAATGTTTTCGAAATTTAAATATCGTTATCAGTGTGTCCTCTAGCTTGTTTTTGATAATTCTGTTTTACAATTTAAACAGTTCTATGATCTCAAGTTTGCATGTTTTTTTTATTTTATATTCCCAATTTTTTAGATCGTTTCTTGAATTTTACTTCTTGATTATACACATAACACTTTTTGAATCAGGGTTGCAATTCTTGGCAGTGATTCATTTCCATCGTTCATCGTCTACCGTCTATTTTTTTGGTTTTTATATTGCAATGACGAATCTATGTTTTCGATGTAACACAAACAGTTACTTAGATGTTTTTTTTTTTTCTTATGTAACACTAACGCATACTGTGCATTCTTTGCGGACATATCGCGCGGCGGCGGCGCTGTGTAAGGGCAAGGAGGGCTCATTGCTAACGAAGGTAACGCCACATCTGCACTTGGCCTTACATCTAACGTTCCTAACATGCCAGTCACAAAACAATCATGTATTTTTTGAATAGCCGCTAACGTATTATTTGCTTCTATAATTTCATTGATTTCATAACATTCGTATTTAAATCATTTCATGCCTGTTTGTTTCTTTGTAAATATGATAATTTAAATATTTTTTCTTAATTTCCTTTATAACTTAGGCCCTGCATCTAAAGAATCTCAAACCAATAGCAAGCCTAGTCCTAAAGAATCCCAAACCAAGCCTAGTCCTATTTTGAAGAAGCCAGGTTAAATGGTTTTGTTTTTAGGTATTGTCAGTTTATTAGTAAAAACATATTCATAAAAATAGATTCGGTAGATTTCAATTTGTGTGCTTTAGTTATTTGCGATTTTTTTCCAAAGTATATCTTTCAAAATATTTTTGTTAACCTAAGTATTTCGTACATTTCGAGCTTTTATGTTCCACTTAACCGCTTCAATTGCACCTTAACATGGTATTGTGATCAACATAGTAAAGAATGCATGTTGGTATGCTCACTGAGCGCAGGGTATGATTCCATAGAGGGCGCTGACGGCGGCGAGTCGGGTCGAGCGGAGGAGACCAAGGTGTTTGACAACGAAGGCGATGGCGTCGCTTATTCATGGACCTTCTTCCACATCGTGTTTGCGCTTGCTACGCTTTACATCATGATGACACTCACAAATTGGTACAAGTGAGTATATACGACTTTTCCTATCATTACCAACTTTTGATATTTGTACACTGACAGCCCTAAGTCTGTCTCCTTTCTTTCAGTCTATCCAAAGGTTGTCTGTAAGAATTGCCCTGTGCGATAAGACCGCCTATTGTTAATATTTGTCCTGTATTTTTTTTTCTTATGCGGTGTACAATAATAATAATAAATAACAAGTCTGCAACTGTCAAAAAACAAAAATTGAGTGTCGAACGTCGACCAGCCCGTCAGATTATACTGTGCCCGCGTTATAGGTTACTGCCAGCTCCCCCAAGAGCTACGTGGCGTAGGCCCTGGCAATGAGATCGTTATACGACTCAAGACCACCCAAAGATACCTACTGCAGCTATGGTCCTGTATTCTAGATTTCAGGGCCAGATCTTCAAGGACCAAACTCTTAGGTTACTCAGAAAAAGATTAATGAATTTTTTTTTCCAGCCCGAGGTCGCAGCTTTCGAAGGAAAATGTCGCCTCAATGTGGATCAAAATCACATCCTCATGGCTATGCGTGGGTCTCTACATCTGGACCCTGGTTGCACCAGCTTTGCTCCCTGACAGGGAATTCAATTAAATGATTATTTTCCTGTTTTATTAAATGCTGGTGTATGCTATACCATTGTGGGCAAAAGTAGTCCCAAGTTCTATGAATGAAATCACAGGATAATCAAAAAAATAATGTTGACATTAATATAGTGGAGCATCAACAGCTTTTAACTGTAAACCGATTGTAGTTGTAGTCATTTGAATTTGATCTTTATGTTAAAAAATTATAATGTCAATTGTATTTAGATACTGCTAGACCAGTTGATTGTTATTTAGTAAGCCATGTAAATCCTTAATATTAAGATCTCAAAGCATTATATTTTATGTATTTTTCAATTCTATAAGTGTCTAAACTCTATTTATTTCTATATCTACAATACTTCTATAACGTCTCTTGTAATACTTTATAGATTCTTGATTCTTTCTTGATAAGTACATTATTTAATTTTTCACTGACTTAAAACATAATTGTTACATTATTTGCTGCTTTAAATGTCTGTGTAACTAAAAATATAATTTTATTAATAAATTCAATCTACCTTCATAACATTTTTATTTTTTTGCCCTCATATTTTAACAGTGAAGGAGGTATCACAATTATACCAAATTCTGATAATTTTAGAAGTTTGTTACACAGGAAAAGATGACATAAGATCTGTGTGATGGGCCCGCAAACTTCCTGAGTGCTCGGTCTATCCGATTGGTAATTGATGGCTGCTCAGTGCTGAGTGGTAATTAATGGCGGGTCGATGCTCTGTTATTATTCTTGCTGCAAATAAATAATCTTACGCCCAGTGCCATTGGGTATGCAGACGATAGCACTGTTTCTTGTATCACAAGCTATTGGGTCACAGATCCAGTCTCTCGAAGAGGCTATGGTAGAGCATTTCATTTGAACTTATCCTTGAAGGCGACTACCGATTAGGGCGATGCCAATTTGGTCAGTGTCACTGCTAAAAACCATTCGTATCTTTTTTCCGCTTAACCTCTGTGATAGCAACCTTATAGTCTTTAATTCATGAATCCCCAAGCGACACCCGGTGGCCGCGCATCTATTGTCTTACTATTGTGTCTCTAATTGACGGTATCTGAAGGGTTAAGAGTGAATAGGTTACTTCTTTGCAAACGTGCTCCGTCGTCAAATTCGTCGTCGACCACGCCATCACCGTCGCCGTCATCATCGGCGGGCACGTTGTTTAATTCCTATGCAATATTATCACAAAAATAAATCGCGCGTAGAAGCATCCAGTGATCCTACGCGTTTACATTGCGTGGTTAGGCCGGCTGGCACTAAAGGCCAACGCTGCGTTAAGCGGACATAGTACTTAGAGCTGATCCAGAAAGGGCGAATACGCCGCGAAACGTTTCGCGCAAAATCATTCGCGCGTTAGTGAGATACTAGGCACCAATACATCGCGCCCACAAGCATCGCGCGAATTCAAAATACGCGCGTAAATCGCGTGCCCTACGCCAGACTCTCGACTCGAGATACTAGGGACTAGGGATGAAACGTATTTACGCTACCAGGTTTTCATACTAGGTATTTGCTTCCAAGTACGTACACCAGGTGCCGACCCGAAATACTTGCAAGACTTTAAAGTATTTTATACGGCTACTCGGATTCGCTCCAGTCGGGGCTCGACGCGCGCCTGCCCGAGTCCCTGATTCGTTAGTCATGACGTAGCTTCGAACGTTGCGCGTCGGCTCGCTTCGGCCGCGTTCGGGTCTCGATTACTCTCGAACGATTATGCTCCTTATTTGTAAGGTTTTATGACACAATGTGGCATGAAAGTATTTTACTTTAATGGTTTGTCTTTGTAAGTATTTATTTGTAACCGTGGTTGTGCCCCAAATTAAATTAAACGCTATGGCCTCTAGCGTGCCATGTGAACGATTGTTTTCTGTTGCCGGGAACATATTAACAGAGAGAAGATCCCGACTGGGAAGTCGCAAAGTAGAGCAACTCTTGTTTCTACAACAAAATAAAAATAATAAAAAAAAAGTATAGTTAAAAAAAACAAAAAAAAAAACAAAATCGTGTATATAAAGAATGATTTATATTTTAATGAAAAAAAAATGTACATAAAGTAAATGAATTGAAATCTTTTAACTACGCCTGCTAAGCCACACTACATTTTTAAACAAAATCGTGACAAAATATCGTAAAAACTAAAACAATCGTAAAAATAATTCTCTTAGCAGCCAGTCCTAAGCCTGTGATTAAAGTAGGAAGGAAAGATTTCATTTTTATCTACAAAAGTATAAGAATGTCGTATGGTACGAACTAGAAGTATACTGAAATACGTACTTGGGCTTAAAATACTTTCAAGTATTTTAATACCTAGTTTTTGTCCCTGGTATTTTTACATACTCGTACTTGCAAGCCCTGGTATTGATACTTGCAAGTATATCTCATCTCTACTAGGGACGCCTTATTACGCCCAGTTAACGCGCGAACTTCAGAGCGAGTGCACGTATCCACAAAAATGGAGCGCCAAAATTTTGATCGATGATTCGCGCGTAGGTACGCTCTTTCTGGGCGAAACGGTCGCGCGTGATACGCACGAGAGAATCGCGACCAAATCGCACCTTCTGGACAAGCTCTTAGGTGCGCCCGACGCGTGACGTCGCGTGTAGCAGAAACCGGATTATTACCTACGCAGTGTCGGTAGTTCAACTTTAACTTTGTGCATGTAGTCGTGTCGATGGAGAACTTTAATGTATTATTACGTAGCAAAAAGAGCGTAGGGCGCGAGCCACGACTGTCCGCGACGGGTGCCCGCTTAACGGATCATCGGTCCTAAAAGTCATGATCGTGAATTAAACTGCTTATAATTCACGATATAAGACTAGCACGTTGCCTGCGACTTCATTCGCAAGAAAGTTTTTATAACACCTTTAAACCTGAGTTTAGGTAGTTTTGGAAAACTAATAATAACAGTCTGTACCTATTATTAGTGTAATTCATGAATCCCCAAGCGACCACCGGTGGCCGCGCATCTATTGTCTTACTATTGTGTCTCTAATTGACGGTATCTGAAGGGTTAATTAGATTGTGTGCCAAGTTTCAAGGTTATTGTCCCAAAAAATAAAAATCCTCCATATTATCTTTAAAATCCCCTAAATTTTTTTAATGAAGGAAGTTCTGAAAACAATGACATCCTATGATAATTTTTGTTTTTGGTGGGATAATCATCTAATGCCATCTCCTGATCTTTTGGGTACAGCGAGAGGGTGTGTCAGACTTTTACTGACTAAAAACCCACTCCTGTTCTTTCGTTGCCTTTCATACCAGGGCCGAGTCTTCCTGTCAGAAGCAGACCCTTGGCCCCAGTAGGCTTCGATCCTGTTGGGCCCCTATGGTTTGCTGACATCTTGAGCCGCGCGTGGAACTGCGTGCTGTCGACGACTTTGGCTCGGTCCGGATGGTCAGCGAGCTACCTTTTACCAAATATTTGCACGCCACACGTGGCAGAATGTGATGAGACTATTCATTTATTTCAAGACCATTATGTACCATATTCTGACTAAATAAATGAATCTGAATCTGAATCCGTCCGCAAGTCCACGCCTACGGTGGCCGGCAATTGGGATCGGGATCCCGACAGCTGGGGCGTCAGGGCTGCTCTCCCGCACGTGCATGTGCGGCCGAGGAAACCGCACGTGCTTTCCTAGCATTACTGCTTCTCAGAAGGAGGCGATCATCTGCCACTCCTCCTCGCTTCGGACCATGGCCTGTATCAAGGACCAGCGCGAGAGATCGCTGCTGCCGATCGCCCTCATGAGAATACGGCGGTGCTCTGCCCAAGCGGGGCATACCTCTACTGTATGCTCCACCGTGTCCTACGGGCAGTCCACATGATAGCAACACCCGGGCCTCACTTCCGAACGAATCCGGTGCAGGCACCTCCCGAACGAATCCGGTGTAGACACCTCCCGAACGAATCCGGTGCAGGCACCTCCCGAACTGACCATGTCCGGTGAGAACCTGCATCATGCGGAAGGTGAGGCCGCTGTGAGGTCGATTCATGAAAATAGGTCCTATCTTGGTAAAATGGAGCTGTGAATTTAATTATAGTAAGTACTGACTAAGCGATACTTAACGAGAAAGCTACGATGCGTTCGCTGCCATCTTCTGCAAAAACATAAGAATGTATTACATTCGTATTCTTATGTATTTTGAGGTAATATGGTTGAAATACCATAGCCTTCTCTTAGAGGTAATTTTAAAAATCTATGTCAAATGTCAATGCTGTCAGCTGTAATTTTTTTCTTGTTTACTTCAATAAACAAATCGTTTTAGTTTTTCTTTTATTTCTATGTTAATTAATTATGAACAGTCGTCTGTTTACCTTATTCTGTATCATTGTTTCTGTTAGTTCTGATATCAGTGAAGAGTTTTGTAGTAATGATGAAAAATCATGCTCTGAGGATCACAACAAATACAGCAGAGGTTATATCAAACTTTTTAACTCTCAATATTAATTAAAAACAGTATCCTATGGGATTGTGTATGCAAAATTTAATTTTCTAAGATAAGACTGACTGTTGTTATGAGTTTTCTGCGAATTTTTCTCTATGCAATCAATTTTATTATATCAGTTCATTTTATTATAACAAACCATAAAATAATTATTTCTAGATATAAACTTAAATTAATTAAAACTAACTTAAAAGATTAAAATAAAACCCTAGAGAACTACAATAAAAAAATAAATAAAAATCAGTTCTCATAACAATCAATTGTTGAGAAACTTTACCAAACTGCTTCTCCTACCCCCTATTCGCAGTTTATTGATTTTGAAAAATCGTTAGTACGACTCCTATTTTTAGAATACATATGGTTTTTTTTTTCAGAAGCTAATACTAGGTCCGTAAAAATAAAAAAATATATTGACTTAGCTGTTGATCAATATATTCCTTGTAAGAGTGAACATTGCAGCTGTCATGGTTCAGTGATTGACCAAGACTTGGCACCATTCAAAGATGGAATTACCAAGGAACTATTTGATAGAGCCAGAGTAAAAGCAACAAAGTATCAGGTTAGTAATTTGAAGCATTGTTATTGTGTTTAGAGGAAATCTTTTTTCGCATAGTAAAACATTATTTGTTATGTTCCAGATAATTGATGGCAAATTGTACAGGGAAAATGAATGTCACTTTCCAGCTAGATGTGCAGGTGTAGAACACTACCTGACTGCTCTAGCAGCTAAGATGCCTAATTTAGAAATAGCACTAAATACCAGAGATTGGCCCCAAATCAATCAAGCTTGGGGCCATCCCAAAGCACCAGTATTCTCTTTCAGTAAGGTCCTGAGATTAAGATTTATTACTTAATGGTGCTTCCCAGCAATACTGTCAAGTCAGGACTGGAGGCTGACTATACAGTATTTGGTGTGCCTAAAATATAAACAATCGATGTATTATTTTTTTTGACATTAGTTGCTCAATTACTTATAAACCTTTATAAGTTTTTTTTCTTTTTTTTTTATTGATATAAACTAGTGCTTGACAGTGATCCCACCTGATGGTAAGCAGTGATGCAATCTCTGATGGTGTGGCGCACTAGTTTATAGATTGCTGAATGATTGATTGTTTGTTTGAGTATGTAGATTTGTATTAAATCTCTATAAAACAATTTTACAGACAAAAGATTATTATGATATAATGTATCCTGCCTGGAGTTTCTGGGAAGGTGGTCCTGCAATATCCTTGTACCCCACTGGCATAGGCAGATGGGACAAACACAGAATCTCCATATCTGAAGCTGCTGAAAAGTTTGTATCTATTTTGTAGTTGTATAATATGTTACCAGCCAACCCAATTTTAGGATAAACTAGTTTAGTCTAGGCCAAACCTGCAATTTTAGTCCATGAGCAAGCAAAGCAAAACCAGAATTTTAGAGTACCCCGACATGGACAGGTTAGGTTAGAAGGCTAAGGTACGAGCGAAGCGGAGCTTCCTCCTTAGCCTTTGTGATTTTTTTTTTATAACCACTCGGATATAGGAGCCTCGCGGAGGGGCTTTGTGCCTGTAGGAAGAACTGGTTTAGCCTAGGCTAAACTGGTTTACCCTAAAATCGGGTTTCGCCGGTAACATATACAATAATAATGCTCTCGAGACTTATTACTTAACAATTACATATCTGTACAATTTCAGATGGCCATGGGTAAAGAAAGAAAACAAAGCATTTTTTAGAGGATCCAGAACAAGTGAAGAAAGGGATGCACTAATACTACTTTCTAGATCAGAGCCTGACCTAGTTGATGCTCAGTACACTAAAAATCAAGCTTGGAAATCTGATATGGTATGGCGTTGCCTTCATATTGATGAGAATGTGTGGGTCCTTATGCCAGGGACATCAAGAAAAAAAAAACTTAAAATACACATAACTAAAGTGCTTGGTGAAAATGGCTTTAAAAAAAATTTGCCAAAAAAAGCAAAAATAAATAAGGCTTTTTAAATGAAAGAATTGTGTGGCCTACTTAAAGTAAATCATTGTTTATGCTGGTAATACAGATAATCAATAGTAACCCAGCCATATAAAACCACATGGAGCAAGATGTTTACCTTTTCTACATTGTTTATGAAATAAAATATATGAATACTTTATTTTTATTTTAGGACACGCTTCACGCACCGCCAGCTTCAGAAGTACCCTTCGAAGAACATTGTAAATATAAATATCTATTCAACTACAGAGGGGTTGCTGCCAGTTTCAGATACAAGCATTTATTCCTCTGCAAGTCTTTAGTTTTCCATGTTGGTGATCAATGGCTAGAATTCTTTTACCCATCACTAAAGCCTTGGGTGCATTATATACCTATCAGCCCTAAAGCAACACAACAAGAGATAAAAGAACTAATTAACTTTTTTAAAGAAAATGATGAGTTAGCAAAAGAGATAGCTAATAGAGGCTTCCAACATATTTGGGATCATTTAACTGATAAGGATGTCAAGTGTTACTGGAGAAAGCTTTTAAAGAAATACTCCAAACTTGTAAAGTATGATGTAAAGAAAGATGATGGTCTGAAGTTAATCTCTTAGAAAAAAGTCACAATAAACAAATCTACCTATTTAAAATAGTGGTTTCATTCGGTTTTTCTTTTTTTAAATCTTCATAATGGTAAGCCACCACCACGCTAAAGAAATATAACTAGCGGTTCTGAATCAATCTAGATCTAAATTAAAAGGCTATGCCTACTAATTAGGCAGATACCTATCTGGGAATGGCAGACAAATAGCCACAATAAAAACTTCAAAATTAAAATAATAGGATTTATTTATGAAATACATATATCAGTATATTTTTGAGCTGTATACATTATCTTAAATTACATCTCTGTAAATCTCATGCTGTTACAAAAATATACACCTATAGAAAACATAATACATTTCTCCAAATTAGTATAATGGTTCTCCATGACATGTGATAAAAACATTACCCATACATTGTACAAACTCAATCGGTGACGGAAGAGCGGGTGGTCCTAGCCAGCCGCCCAGTGAATATTAAAAAATAATTCAAGATTAACTAATTTTAGAATGTACTTTTACAACGTCACCATTTAAATCAATCGTATCATCTCATCACGAGTATTTATTTAGATTTCAATACCCATTTCCAAATATGGCCTTATATCAGTCTCAATATTAGTCACACCAATGTAATCCGTATCAACCTTACTTTAATATAGGCAGTTTTGACCCAAAACAGTTTTTATCGCATTGTGCGTTTGTTCCATTGATTCCACTTAATTCATGATGATAAAAGCATCGCAGTTCGGTAACTTGTGATGACGACTGAATATATTTCATTGTGATTGCACGTACATAATCATGTGCACTTTAAGTGGCATAACAACGGAAAAACAAAAGTTTTATCACCCAAACAATCAGCAAAACCATTCATCATGTTCATGTCTCACTAGTTCTGAAAACGAATGCGCAACTACCAGCACGATATGATAAAACTCTGGAGATAACTAGAACACATAAAAGCACCATTCAATTAAATTCTATACTGGAAGTAATACATGGAATTAATATTTTTAATACATATTTTTTATATAAAAAATTGGGCTCATTCTAATTCTCAGTTTTGCTGGGTTCGAAACACTTGGAATTATCTGAAAAACAAACCGTTTGATTACTTAAACTTATCTTTAAAACAAAATGTGTCGATGTACTTATCTAGTTACCAGAGGATCAGAGGTAAAAGGCAAAGTAAAAATATTGTCTTTTACGACTGAGTAAAATGTTCTACATTCAAGATTATTTGGTTAATTTACGCTCGAGTTGATCAGCGATGGCGAGGAGGAAGTCCTCTGTGTGCAAGTACATGCCCTCCTTGGTGTCCTTCAGTCCGTGGATGCAGATTACCAAGTCCTTAGTCATTTTGCCGCTGTCGATGGTCTCGACACACGCCTGCAAAAATAATTGTTTTTTTATTTTTTAGAATATAATGTAAATCCAATCTATTTCATTAGCCTTCGCTTGGCTATGAGAGCATTTATATGTAAGAGAGGGAAATGGTCATGCCCGCTCCACCAAGTCTATGAATAATAAGGTAGTAGGTATATATTATGTTGTGTAGCAAGAATACGTTAATCTCTTATAAAGGACACTGTTTAATACAGTTTAACATCCCTGAATGAATACACTATACAACGCCTTTTTCTCGATAGGTAGTTAGATTTTTTGAGTTGTAGTACCTACCAACTATTTAAGCGGAGGTGTGAAATGTAGGTAATGAACCAAATCAATATTACTAGGTAGATAGAAAACGCTCGTATAGCAAATTTGAATCTTGTATGTCACATATATGCCAAAAAAACTGGTTATCTTTGTAACCTTGAAAGGCTTTAACCCTTCAGATACCGTCAATTAGAGACACAATAGTAAGACAATAGATGCGCGGCCACCGGTGGTCGCTTGGGGATTCATGAATTAAAAAATAAAAAATAAATTCTAGACCCGGATACGGTATTACGATTACGACTTCGAAACACAATCCAGCACCATTACCCGCACTATATCCATCAATATACGCCTCTTTAGTTCAACATACCCTTTTGAAACAAGAGCATCAAGAGGTCCATAACTTGTAACTGAATATTTCAATGAGCATTGAGTTATTTCTGTAAAATAAAACCGCAGGTGTCGTTCGCAAGTCAGTGTCAACGACCCTGTTTGAAACAAGATCTTCTTGTTTTGCCACTTTTACGGTCGACTTCGTACCAATCAGGGCGTATTTAATTGGGTACTCAGGATTTTGGAAACTCCTTCATCGTTCGATATTTGCAAAACACATTTCTGTTTTCATTTTTTCAAGTTTCAATCAACTGTTATCTTAATTCG
The DNA here is from genome assembly GCA_949319445.1 of Mythimna lalbum. Classification (NCBI taxonomy): domain Eukaryota; kingdom Metazoa; phylum Arthropoda; class Insecta; order Lepidoptera; family Noctuidae; genus Mythimna; species Mythimna lalbum. The sequence continues at coordinate 11,640,719 of OX439346.1, read as the reverse complement.
CTTTCCCCACCTTAATTCATCAATCCCCAAGCGACACCCGGTGGCCGCGCATCTATTGTCTTACTATTGTGTCTCTAATTGACGGTATCTGAAGGGTTAATGATTGCCTACTGCGATATTATAAACTAATTTCTACCAACGGCTTCGCTCGCATAAAAGTTGAAATTATCCTAAACCACACTTCATCCCAGGAGAAAGTGGTTTAGGATTATGTTTTTCCTATATTCTATGATTCTGGGGCACGTAACCGGTAGAAGTGGACCATTGACACCTGTGTGCAAAATTTGATCCAAATCAGTTCAGTCGACACACAATATAATTTTGTAATATTAGTGCAAGTTCATTATAATGGCAATAATTATTGTGAACATGAGCAAAATTGTAAGGGTTGGATAACCAGAACGGGTGGATGTGTAAAGTTGACTAGTTTACGACATTCTTGGTGATATGGAATGGCTTTTATATTTTTTGAAAGTACATCCTGTGACAATATTTCTTGAAAGAAACAAACACACATTACCTAATATGTTCAAGTTCACACATTATTACATAAAAAGACATGACAAATATCTTTAATGTTTACCATAACTATCACAACACGAATTTGATCCCAGTACCAACTTTCACGTATACAGAAATGATATAATATTTAGTTAAAACTTATGACATGCTACTGTGTGCCTTACTCGTGCAATCTTTGAATCTAGAGCCTTCCTAAGATTAGAATGTGCGTCATGCCTAACTAAGCCACAGAATTCGACAAAACAATAATTATTATGGTTCTCGATCTAGCTCAAGGACGAGCTAACTAGCTCTTCTCTCAAAACAACTGTTCAACAGGAACCTGGATTAAAAAACAAATGAATAGTCAGAGCAAAGCAACTTACATCTTCAAGCGCGAGTGCGAACCGCTCAAGATCAGGTGTGTTATCCAGCTTGGCGCGGTGCAGGAGTCCTCTGGTCCACGCGTAGATGGACGCCACCGGGTTGGTGGAGGTTGGCTTGCCTTGCTGGTGCATGCGGTAGTGGCGGGTCACTGTTCCGTGGGCTGCCTCTGACTCAACCGTGCGACCGTCAGGGCACATCAGCACTGACGTCATCATGCCCAGGGAGCCGTAACCCTGGATATAGAAACTTGACTTATTAAGCGCCCTAGATATAGACATTTTATGGCGGCATCAATATACCGACTTGTACCTACGAGATGATTCATTAAGAGGGTCCTCCACTCGACTATCGTAAACATCGAAAATGGTTTAAAAGCTTTTTACTTCATTTAATGCAATCCAACGCGATGTTTGACGAAAAGGCCACGCAAAAAAAGAGAGATAACGCCTGAAAAGTCTGTCAGTATTCGGTAATTCCGAGATTTACTCGAAAATTTCACAAAACTTGCTCCAGGAAATAGCTGTTTTTTTTTAAACCCATAAATTTTTTTGGAAAAAGTTGTCGTCATTTAGAATTTTAATAAAATTTGCAAGGTCTCTAGAGGATTACTTTTTTGACTGTTTTAATTTTTAGGCAAATTATGAAGTGTCAAAGTTCATACAAAATAGAACATTTTCAGAGTTTTTTACTGGATTAGTTTTACACAAATTTAGAAATTGGTTTTTTTAGAAACCTAGATAATATTCACAAGATACTGTGTTTCCAAAATATCTAATGAAAAATGTGTAATAACGTCATAATCAGTTATGAGCGGCAGGGACGTGCGAGCAATACAAGCCAAAAAGCCCGGCTTGACCTACCACTACCACACACCTAAATCATAGATCACGGCTAATCAATTAAATAAAACAAAAATCTAAACTTTAAACTTCGCGCGCCTACGCGGTTACGCTCAGTTGCCACTTAGTGCGAAATTCAAAAATTCATTAATAAAATACGATACCATAAGCGAGGTTGCCAATCTGACCGCAATCTCTCCGATCTCACTCTAACACTTAACAAAAGAAAGAGATGAAGACTAATGTATTCCTGTCTCTTTCTACCACAAATGCTTCATATGAGGCTTGCTTTTCTGTCTCTCTTTTTGCTATAAAAACATCAAATTTTGTGTCTGTGTGGGTAAAATATGAGAGATTCATCGAACATTTTTGTATTAAAATAAAGCTGGGCTTTGGAAAAGTTATGAATGAATATTACGAGAGACCTCCATTTTTACGCATGGAGGCGCCCTCTATGACGCTTAAAGTACGAACTACAAATTAGTTTAAATTTGCTGTGATCGGTTAACAACACGTAATTGTTTTGATAGTTATTTTTTTGTTTTCTGTCATTTAACTTTGTTGTGTGTAGCGTATTATGTGCGGAATCGATATTGTTTAGGTAGAGTTTGAGTTTTAGAGATAAATATAATCTTGTAACTTTACTAATTAGAATATTTCTCTGAAAAGTAAATCACATAATAGGCAGTTATTTTTTCTCAAACGATAACAATGCTTGGAATACATCAGGTATGACTCAAATAACTTCGCTGGTGGCATGAAAATGCATCAGAATTCTCAATAGCTGTTGAATGCTACCTATTTCATTTATTCTGTTTTGGTAAACCGAAAATAGAAACTTGATTCTCTTTTTCGAAAGTTAAGTGTTATGTGTGTGATAAAGAAGAACTAAAAGCTAGCTGTTTAAATTGTGAGTATTTTCTAATAATATTACATTTCGTAAACAATTTTATTTAATGATAAATTTTATTAAATACTACGGACGGATTAATGCAATCTTTTGTGCGCCATCTAGTGGATTTTTCTGAAGTCAACTAGAATGTTGTGAGCTAGTTGCCAAAAATATCAATAGGTGGCTCTTTTTCGTTTTTTTAAGTACCAATATATATTTTAATAATATCTATCAGTAAAAAAAGTACCTATTAAAATCAGCATTATACCACCAATTTTTTCGGGATATTAGGTGTGGTGTGGGTAGGTAGATGAGTTAAGATTCCTTGGCTTGCCCCCTCTAAAGGCACCTGGCACGCCACTGATGAGCGGTTGTATGAAAAACAGTGAAAATGAGAGTCATGATGCACCACCTTAAGATACATTGCTCTACTTTTTCTCTCATACGAGAAATATGTCTGGACCTAAAATAGAACATTCAGTTCGTCTGTTTGCGCAGATGTAGGTATGCATTATAGCTAGATATAAATTACCAACTTCTACTATACGTAGTTCAAGAAAAGCCGTTTTAATGGTATTCGTTGTTTAATAATAATAATATATACTTAGTTTTCGCATTATAGTGTGAATTAAACAATATTAACAGACAGAGCGAAAACCTGTTATGTGTTGACTGTTGACCCGCTGTATATCGGCACCCTTTTTAGTCCGACATGCCTATAACGGTATCTATGTAATAGAATGACATCAATATGATAAGTTATGTTTTTTCAAGTGCTATAGTGTTAATGACATTAGGTACCTATTTTTTTTAATAATCGTATGCTATCTGTTTTATTGTTTAATTAACTAAGTTTCTTATCTATCGTACATTATGTAATACATATCGACGGTGACGGTGAAGTGCCAATACCTACTTTCCGACAGGCATTTTTTTACAGAAGGACTTTTTAGCGCTTATAACTTAAATTTGTGTGCATGTTTTAGTGACATGTCCGAAGCGGATATTTAATTGCAGCTGCATCAAATTAAATTAGATAAACACCTCCTAACTAAACCAATGTGTCAATTTTATTGATAGTATTACCTTCTAACTTTTTTGAGACATTACTACACTATCATAAAATGTATAATTATTATTAATGCTGTATAATTATTATATTATAATGTGAAATATGTACCTACTTAAAATAGAAATCGTTATTATCCTCAATAATTAAATTAATTAATATTTTTTTATACGTTTAAGCGCAGGCCACACCGCCAGCTAGCGGGCGGGCGGGCTAGACGGGCGAACATCGTTTCACCTCTTTACATACTTCGGTTCACACCGCGAGCTACCGACTAACCTAACGAGCTAAGCTAACGAAATTTCCGACGATTCCAGCGAAGCTACTCGTTCACCTCGTTGGCGCGCCCGGTTCGTTCGCCCGTCCTCCCCGTTTCGAGTAGACTAGTCGACGCTCGTCTTTCGAATAGCAGTGTAGTGTTTAGTTTGTGACGAAAGTCGCTCGTCTGTCCGTAGTTTTCGGTGTGAACCCTATAGTTTAGCTCGCCAATATTTCGCGTAGTTTGTATAGTTTCCTTCGTTCGCTTCGCCCACCCGCCTAGCCCGCCCGCCCGCTAGCTGGCGGTGTGGCCTGTGCTTTAGGATTGAACTTGATTATTTTTAGATATCAGTTATTGAAAAAATTTGTTCGACAAATAGAAGTTTGAAAATTATTGGCACTTAGTCGTCAATATCATAGATTTACATTTTTGATAAGTACCTTACATATTATGTTTGTAATTGACGGATTACAGGGTACACTTTTTCCATAAAAATACTGGACTAAAAGAGGTCGGATTTAATTATCCTACACTTCGTTGTAAAAAGGTTGTCGGATTATCGCGGGTCAACTGTAAATCAATGAAGGTACATAACCTTGATGGCATAATGAACTTGTCTAGCGGCATGACCATCTATGGATATTATCGCGTAACATCCTTTCTGGCTAAGCTGATAATGAAACTTAGTGCGTATTAGTGCTTGAAAGCATGGTAAATGTATGGTCAGAGTCATAGATATTACAAAATGGACTGTTGAAAATTTATATATAGAAAATAATACATGACACTTGTTACAAGCGTAAAGCGCAGGCCACACCGCCAGCTAGCGGGCGGGCGGGCTAGGCGGGTGGGCGAAGCGAACGAAGGCAACTATACAAACTACGCGAAATATTGGCGAGCTAAACTATGGGGTTCACACCGAAAACTACGGACAGACGAGCGACTTTCGTCGATATATGACAAATTCATCGTTCACAAACTAAACACTACACTGCATAGAAATATAAATAACTTATATCTATGCTACACTGCTATTCGAAAAACGAGCGTCGACTAGTCTACTCGAAACGGAGAGGACGGGCGAACGAACCGGGCGCGCCAACGAGGTGAACGAGTAGTTTCGCTGGAATCGTCGGATATTTCGTTAGCTTAACTCGTTAGGTTAGTCGGTATCTCGCGGTGTGAACCGAAGTATGTAAAGAGGTGAAACGATGTTCGCCCGCCTAGCCCGCCCGCCCGCTAGCTGGCGGTGTGGCCTGCGCTTTATTAATTCGTCAAATAAAAATGACTACTTTTATTTGACGAATAAACTCCAAGTGAGGCAGAAATTGCCTGACTTGGAAATATTCTCAAGGATAACATAACACACGCCCAACGTTTGAACGGTGAAACCTACTTTCACGCGGGTGAAGCCGCTGGAAGAAGCTAGTTTTAATATAAAACTATAAGAACAGTAAGTATACAATAAATGCTTCTTGAATGGGATTTTTATGCGGAGTTGTTCATTATGTGTGAGTAATAGTTTTTTTTTTTCACTTTTGTCACTGACAAGAAAACAAACGCACAAGAACAAGTGAATAAACAACAACAACAACAAGTGAACACGTGTTTTTTTTGTCACTACAAAAATGTAAACTAAATTCTACATTTATCGACTACCAGGTCAACAAATGTTACTCGTATTAAAGCAATTGACACATATATGTGCGTACATAGATAACAACAACAATAAAACTGTAACTACTAAAGTGTTCTTATAATATTTTTTTAGTGATCTTTGATAATAAATTATAGCATTCTAGCTTATTCTGGTTTAAAATTGAAAGTTAACTGCTGTCATTTTGTTTTTGTTTTAACGACTACTATAAGCTTCTGCCAGCGACTTTGCCTGCGTGAAAGTAGGTTTCACCTAACAAAATAAAATTATGGATGCCTGTTTCCACTACATAAAGGGTGAGTTTTGGAAAATGCTCTCATAAAAGGAAACCTTGTGCATAATTTAATACGCGTAGTCCGTAGTTTCAGCTGTGCGTTCTGCCCCCGTTAGTAAAAAAGACGCATCTAACATTTTTTCCAGATTTGAGTAATACACATTGCCGGGATCAGGAAAAAAGCGCATCTGCCCGTATTTTTTATATTTTGCTAATTTTCTCCAGTGCAGTTTTAACACAAGGAAAAAAGGCCCGATTTCCCGTTTCATTCGTTAAAACATTTTTTTATCCGTTTTCGTTTTTGTTCGATACGTCTTTTTAACTATCAGGGGTAGCGTACCAACGCTGTCAGTTTTTTTTTTTGTTGGGTAAAAATCACCCGAATGATATCCCCCGCCCTTAGGCGGAGCGGAAGATATTGTCAGACTCTTAGGGGCTGAGCTACCTTTCGGAGCTAACCCTGGCCCTAGTAGGCTGGGCCCCTTGCTGACAACTCCTTGAGACGCGCGGGAACAGTGCGCGCCGTCGACGACTTGGGCTCTTTCCGGACAGTTACATCACTTTCTCCTTATATATATGTAGAAACATAGACTGATTGAAGGAGAGCATTTAATCATCAAGAATTGAAAGGGTTGAAATAACAACAAACCTGAGCGACTACGTCGGACTGCACATCCCCGTCGTAGTTCTTGCAGGCCCACACGAACCCGCCCGACCCCTTGATGGCCTGCGCCACCATGTCGTCGATAAGCCGGTGCTCATACCATATCTTAGCATCTTCGAACTGCTTCTTGTAATCACTACACATCAACGATAAAAGACTTATTGCAACGGATTCATCAAGCATAGATTAAATCACTGATTTGATTACAAAAGTACGAAGCGGTTTTTAATCTGTAAATCAGTGGCCAAACATTACGTAAGTAATTCTTTTTTAATACCTTTGATAAACTTCTTCGAAGATGTCCTTGAAGCGGCCGTCGTACTTTTTGAGGATTGTGTTCTTAGTTGACAAGTACAGAGGCCATTTCTTCTGCAACGCCACCTGATCAAAGACAATAAATATTTATGACGCGCATGCATATTAACAAGAACAAATAGTAATGTACAGAGACCTGACTAGTTCGTGTTCGATACGTACCTATTAAGATTCATTGAAGCAAGGTCGCGGTGACCGAACAATTAAACTGTCCGATAGTTTGCTCCCAGTGCGTCATACTGATATTTTATTTTACTCGATTTATTGTTAGTTTAATAAACAAGGGGGCAAACGAAACGAATGTGTAACCTTTAAATACTGTAAATAATTTTAAGTTCTGATAAAAGCATTCTTCAAGTCCGGGTTAATGAGTTCAAATTGTAATAATCTTATCTACATCTATACCAGAGACAATACGCATAATTTCAAACCTGGAAACTAGAATGAGCGAAGGCACGGATGGATTCGTCAGTGTTGTACATTGCCATGGCAACACCCGGAGTCTTGAAGTTGTACAGCTGTCGCCGTTCTACTGTTCCATCTTCAGTTGTGTAGACCAACTCCACCTAAATGATAAAACATATAATATTAGGCTCATAAAACTACAAAATGCTATAAGTAAAAAATTATAAAAAAATACTCCAAAAGCCAAACTTTCTGAAGTTTTTAATATCGCTTTGGGGCGTATGTTACGCTATTTTTTTTTCTTGTAGACATACTTTATATTTTGCCTATTAATTGAAATCATTAGGTAGGTAGATACGTAGTTAAATTGATATTTTACCTTTCCAGCTTTGGGTATGACCAAATCTTGTGCCTTATACTGGTCTCCGTGTGCGTGACGTCCAATGACCATAGCTTGGGTCCAGCCAGGCACGACTCTCGGGATACTCTTGCAAAGGATGGGTTCACGGAACACGGTGCCGCCCAGAATGTTACGAATCGTTCCATTCGGACTCAGCCACATCTTTTTTAACTTGAACTCTAAAAGATAAACAAAACAAACTTCATTTCAAATTCTCATATTCACATAAATTGTGTGCTTTGCATACTAATAGTAGGTGCCTATTTTAAAAAAAAAACTATCATGAATAGATACACTTATACTAAAAAAGAGTTAAATGATAGTTCTAAAGGGTTATTGACACTAATCTACTAGCACTTAGCAGTAGATATTATAAAGACTAAAGTGAGTAATCATGCAACAATGATGCATGCGGGACAACATTCGAACCCAAGATCTAAAGTCTGAGGGCAGATATTCCGACGCGCCGTTGCATTGTACACGTGCCATTACTGCCATTTAGTTATTCTTAATCGATTTTATACAATGTAATTCAAAATGATAAGCGATTGAAAATGTTATTAGGCATAATAATTTGTTTGGAAAAATTTATGTGTTTTTTTTGGACTATCTCTTTGCACGTACCAGCTTGTCTTATCAAAATTTGTGTGATAGCCTTGAAATAATACCTAACCCTCAATAGACTACCTAGTCTGAATTTGTTTAAATATGCGTTTCTTTAACAGCTGCAACTGAGAAGCCCTACCACGAACTCGATCTGTTTGACGACCTAAATTGAACTGTAAAAGGGATAGAGCTCCATCCCTCTTCCTTGCTCGCACACCTGACATATTAAAACGTCATTGTAAGATCATAAATGAGTTATGAGTACATGTGGAAGGGTGGAGAGGGAGAGGGAGACTAAAGAAAAGATGGATGAAATGTGTGAAGAGTGATATGAAAGAAGAGGAAGTTAGTGATAGCATGACGGGTGACAGGATAGAATGGAAGAAAAAAAACGTGTTGCGCCGACCCCAAGTAACACGGGACAAGGGCAGGAAGATGATGATGAAGATCATAAATGAGTTGGGAACTTTTCAATCTGGCGAAAGTGAAAGTGAAACGGTCACAGAAAAATAATGCACGAACTGAAATGTGACCTGCCATTAGATAACACACGTAATAGCATAGATCAAACGCTAACCGGCAAAAAAACTAACTTCGGCTGCCATTTGAACTGAAACTACAGCCGAAAACGAAAATGTATTCGAGACGTTTAGTGCTGCGATGGGAGATGTTCGGTGCACTGAAATGCAAGCAAGGAAATCCAATTTTTTGGCATTTTGTGATTTGTTTTGTTTGGTATTTCGATCTCTGTTTGCGCCAGGAACTTTGCGAGTGATTTTTGTCTGGGGGGGGGGGCACCAGAAGAAGCACAAAAAAAATCCGTCTTAAAGCATAATCATTTGTGCTTTGGTTTTTATTGTTGTTGCACCTACTCAACTTCTATGGTATGTTACATCTCATCATCTTATTTTACAAAAAAACTAATGTTTTTAGGTAGTTATAGGTTTAAAGACCGATTCTAGTTGACATACGGATCCACAGGCATGGATTGCTTAAAGCATCAAGCATCCATCCCCATCATCCATCACCGCAAATAAGAATACAACAATAACATTATTTTGAACCGGGTAACTTACCTGAACCTGAGGCAAGTAAAAAACAGATGACACACCTGAACCTCAGGTAAAGAAACAGGTAACTTACCTTACAAAACGGTTGAGAAGAAACTATTTTTTCTACATAATATGAAAGAGTATTTTTTGTTGTGTTCCTTATTTTTGAAGTAAAAGGTTATTTTCTTTTGTGCCTCAAATATCAGAGATTGAATGATTAATATAATATGTGATTTAAAAATAAAGAGAGACTGAGATGATAACGATCGTTTCGGTATCGGCCGAAACCGAGACCAAAGCCGAATTTCGGTGTCGGTTTCTGCTGTGAAAGCCAGTTTCGATCGGACACTGTTGTTGTTATTTTTTGTTTCGTAAAAAAAATTTACAAAAAGGAACCCAGAAGAATACTCTATTGTTACGCCGATAAAATTTCAACACGTCATATCTCCGACAAATTAAAGAGTAGCAACGAATAATTAAAACGCATTACTGTTCGAAAGCTCTAGAACCAAAGTACCTAGCCTGGCAAGATCTGGAACATTCCGTCTTAAGTACTTGTTGTACCTACTATTTAGTAGGTATGTAATCTGTAGGTATCTGTAGGTGGATAAGGGAAATGGTACTTTCCGCCATTCACAATAGAGTCGAAATTCGCGTGAGTGACTCGCGAAGGACAAAGCAACAAAATTGATTTATGGCCCCGCGATGCGACTCTATTGTTCTGGAACTATCCTGAGACGTCAGTATCTAGAATTTTCTTTGCTCCGCGTATAAATACGAGCCCCCGAACGGAAGTGAGTCAGTTCTGATTTCGACTGCGATCAAGAGCGATTTACCTAAGTGTGCGAAGTGATTTTATCTAACGACCGAGGCGATAGTATAACGGAACTCTAGTGCTAATTGTGATTTGGATTATTGTTGACTGGACTAATTATTTATTGTTTGTGGTAAATAAAGTTCTTTATTGGTAAATTGGCATTTAATTATCTACGTACGTAACACTATTATAAATACGATGTAAGTGTATATTACTTATTTCCTTACATAATATAAAACAAAGTCCCCCACCTCGTCTGTTTGTTTGTATGAATGTGATAAACTCAATAACAACTAAACGGATTTTCATGCATTTTGGACTAATGGACAGAAAGAAGGTGTAGGTGTATAATACGTGCCTAATATAACCACAGAAAAACGTAGGATTCCCAAGATTTTTATCTATTGTGTGAAGCTTGGTCACTAGTTAGTTACAAATATTTTGAAGCTATGCTATCCTCCACCCCTCTTACCACTATTCCCTAGTCCAGCTAAACTTACCATCTTGCTGTAGCCCTGTATATTACATAGCAATAAGTATAAGAGGTTTACCTTCAACTCTTTGTTCATCAGGAGTAATGGTGGCGCACTTGATCCCGACATTGTGCTTGAGAATGGCGTTTGCCGCGTCAATAGTGACTTGGTCATCTGTTGCGTCGCGGTGAGGTAAACCCAGGTCGTAGTACAAACAATCCAACTGTAAGAAAATCATATGTTGTTAATCTCAATAAACAATAAAGAGAGCGAGAACAAATCTGCTCAATGAGTCGCCTTTGACGCGCGCACTTCGCACTCTCAATCTCATACACGACAAGACAGACCTATTCATTTGTACTTTGAGTGAATTTAACAGAATGGCACTAGCAGGAATATGCTTTAATAATTAAGGTTTTAGTAACAAATTGTGTTAGGATAGTTATTTTGGCTGTAATGTCGCATTAGGTTTGTTAAATAAATAAATAGTAGGGTTATTTGTGATTGCTGTTAACTTTTAATGCACCCAAAACAGCCAAAACAGTGTCTTATTAGCAATAGGAGCTTTATTGTAGGTACATCCAGTTGTTGCTGGGCAGCTAGCACTCTTACTGTCACCTTGTTGGCTAAATATTTTTTTCTAATTTCGTACGAAAATTACATGTAAATGCTAATAGATATTGACGGCACGGTTGGTGCATTGTTTGTCGCGGGATCTATTCCCGCACGGAACAAATATGTATTTGTAAAACCTACATATAGTTGTTCTAAGTCTGAGTGTCTTGTGTATGTGAATTTACTCCTAGTGTACAGTAGAGATGGGCGGTGGGTAAAAACCCATCGGGTATTTACCGGGTAAATACCCAATTTGGGTATAAACAGGGTTTTTACCCGGTAAATACCCAAAACCATGGGTATAAACCTTTATCACTTTTTGGGATGATTTATTAAATAAAATTTAGTTAAATTTTAGATCGTTTACATGTTTTGAACACCTCCATGTTATAAATTCGGCTCCTTTCGTATATATTTACGTTTCAACGCCTGATTATTATTTTTGTTAAATGAAGTTTAACTGTAACTTTTGCATAAATGTAAAATTTCAACTGATTTTCAAGTTTGTAACAATAAATAACATAAAAAAACGTTTTTTTTTAATTTTTTTAAATTCTTTTTTGGTTTTTAATTTTTTATTTTATCTTAAGTGTTCTAGATGTTGTTTCTTAATTTTGTATAATTGTGTAAGTGTCCCAAATAAAATACGGATGTGCAATTTTTACATGATTTGTAGAGTAGAAAACTATTCTTTGCCAACACCATATACATTTCACGCATAAAATATATTTGATGAACATTTTTTTATTGTTAAAAATGTATAAAAAACAAAAAATTTCCAAAAAGTAAATACCCACCATTTGGGTATTTACCCGGGTAAAACCCTGCATTTGGGTATTTTGGGTATTTACCCGGGTAAAAACCCTGCATTTGGGTATTTTGGGTATTTACCGGGTAGAAACCCATCTCTAGTGTACAGTAGAGGCAACAATTTAAAAAAAAAAAAGCAAAATCTTCTATGCGTGAGCCATTTAATTCATAAAACCCCGAGCGAACGCCGGCGTTCGCGCACCCATTGCCTTTCTACTGTGTCTGTAATTATAACGATTAAAAGTTTTGGTCATATAATGCTATTATACACTCTCAACGGGTCAACCTCTTCCAAATTAACTAACCCACTCTTTCGCACATAAAGCAGATGCAGTGCATCATGACGGTCATTGTTATCTTGACTTATATTGTATCAGAGCCATTATTTACATTAATTTACAAAACGCACGTTTAAATATTTTCTAACATTAATTAGGTAAACTAACAAAATTTTGTACACACAGAGATAAAACACTACGATATCACTGTGCAAGACTATGTGTTATAACTGATAACTAGAGTAGTAAATGGTAACATTGGCACAATAAGTGTGATAAGAAAGTTAACAGCTCTAATGTATGATAACCTGCATTGAATTGTCACCCTAATCGGCACATTTCTTCACACAAAGGAAAAAAAAAGGATTTATATTCTTGCAGCTTAAGAATCCAAATAAAATAATAAGCAAACCTTGGAATACACAATTAAATATTTACAGATAAATACCATGTGTTTATGGATCAAGCATTTTTCTCATGATAAATTTTATGGTATACTCTAGCAGCTCATAAGATGGCTTATCTCATGACCATTTTGGCCTAGTTAGTTAGTTAGCCCATTTATGTCCCACTGCTGGGCGAAGGCTTCCTGTCCCTTTCTCTTTCTCCCTTTTCCACACGACTATCTTTGGCAATTGTAGGCCAGTCCCTCCGGTACGTATCAAGCTCATCACACCACCTTCGCCTTAGTCAGCTGCGAAGTCGCTTTGCATTTAATGGGACCCAATAAGTGGCTCTTTTAGCCCACAGCTCATGCAATATGCGGCAAATATGTCCGGCCCAATCCCACTTTACAGTGACAGCTTTTTGGGTAATTGGGTATTTTGGCCAACTGTATACCTTACTTCCTCACAAAATCTTTTAAATTGGCAATAATGGACTAAAAAGTTTTACATCTGCCACATTATTATTGTTTCATAATATATATTTACTGAGTTACCTTAACATAAGGGAATATGAGCTTCTCTTTGATCATGGACCAAATGATGCGGGTCATCTCGTCACCATCCATTTCAACAACAGGGTTCTTGGCGACAACTCGCTTGGCCGTTCCATCTTAAAGAATGAGTTTTAAGAAGGATTAATTAAATTCAGCTTTATTATAATAGTGAAAGTAAGAAATACTTTAATAATATCTGTATACAATCAAAACAATTTTGAATATTATTTATATCAAATAAAATACCACATGGGAATTAATCAAGGAATATGCCAAAAATCTAAATGAATTAGTAGTTGTAATAGTCTAAACATAAAATATACAGATACACACAAACACTCCTAACACAACTGTTAGGAGTGTGGTAAATTAGAGCTATTACCACTAATTAACTGGGCAGAGAACTAATAAATACCCACTCGAGATAGTTTAGAAGGCAGATGCGAGCATGCCACTCATCAACGAACAATATTTTTTTTTACATTTTTTAAACTAAATTCTTTGACCTGTACTTTGCCTGGGCCAAAGGTCTAGTTATAATATCCAGTCAAATAATTACTAGCTCAATTTATATATAGTAATAAGATTTAAAGAAGTTCATTTAAATAAAAGTTTCTTTCATTTACAGTCAACTAAATAAAGCAGTTACCTAACCAAAAAACTAGTCATGAATAAAACCCCAACTTACAATTTCTTGACTTGATGCCGCTAAGTTCAGTAACATAGTTGAATAATTTCCTGCTATTACCGGCCATTTTTTCAGATTATACACGTGGCGCTTTTGCTTCAGTAATTTATCGCACAAAACCAAACGATTTTACACAATCAATCGACAGAATCTTTTAGTTGCTGCCAAGTCGGAGACCGGCTGGGTATGAATGAAATGACAGAAGACAAAAGCACACAAGCACATCTAGCCAAAATGTTGACACTAGTGATGTGCTTTAATTTATCGACGTAATTTCCTGCACTTATCCCAAAATCACTTGGGGTCAGTCCAAAACGTTTTTTTCTTCCATTCTGCCCTCTCAGTCTGTCTTACATATCACGCCTCACACAATATTCATCTATCTTTTCTTCGGCCTTCCTCTCCCTCTCCATCCATCTACATTTATACTCAGAACTCTTTTATAATATGCGCTTCATGTCTCCTCTTCACATGACCACACCAAAACAACCAATTACCTTTCAACTTTTCAGTCACTGGCGCCACTTTCAAACTTCCTCTAAAATGCTCATTTCTCACTTTATCTATTCTCGTCCCACCACACATCCATCTCAACATTCTCATTTCCGCTACATGCAATCTTTTTTCATCCTTCTCACTTCACAGTTCTTATGACGGACTTGTAAATTTTACCCTTCACTTTGAGGGGCATGTGTGGGTCACAAGTTGTTCCCATGACCTGTCGCCATTTCATCTATCCTGCGCGGATCCGACGTGTTACATGTCGGTCTACCCTTTGGACGATCAACCTGAGGTACCGAAAGTTGGAACAGATTGGTATGGGTATGGGCGTTCCGCCGAAATCGCAGAAAAAAAAAAGATAAATAACAATGAACACGAGTAGTAAAATACTGGTTTACTAGGAGAGAACTTTATTTCAGTACCATACACATTAACAATTTTGTCCCTTCAGCGATAACCAATCACTGATGAGTTTTAGAATTTGTTTCACTGTCGCTTAGGCCAACATTACACGGTAGGCTTTGCTGTCAGTTTTGCCACAGTCAAAACCATGATTGACAAAAATCCTACCGTCTAATGCGTTGCATGACGTTTTTAGTATTGATTGATGAAAACCATCATTCACCATCATTAATGATTGATGGAATTGATTGACGCTTGCATAACCGTGTAATGTTCGCCTTAGACAGATCGTTAGCCAATATCACATACTTAGGTATCAAACTCATGTGATGTATCGTTGTCGAAATCAAACTGGTTCACTTCCGGTCGGAAGCATGTATGCTGAGCCAGAAAAAATATAGACATAGATGTTTCAAGGCCTCTCTAGCTAGAACAATAAAGTCGCATTGCGGGGTAATGAATCGATATTATTAATCTAGCGACTTTATGCAAATTCTGACTCTCTACGTTGTTTCTTTTAAAACCGAACTTGATGAATATAGCCAAGACATGGGCAGAGTTGCGAGAATCCGATGGATGCGAGACGCACAAGGCCGTTCATTGTGGCGACACTTGGTGAGGCCTATCCAACAGTGGACGTCTTTCGGCTAAAAGTCTAAAACGATGATGATAGGCCAAAATCTTCAGTAAGAGCTCATAGTCTCAAACACATAAACATAAATAATCACGATACGACAACACAACGTGACTTTTTTGTATTGATGGTTCCAGTATTTTCTTTGTATCTGTTTCTTCTTTATCCATCTTCCTAATACTGGCAAGAGGAAAACACGTCTTGTTCGGACCATTTTTCGTCCACCTGCGGCTTCAATACGACGTCCACGGTTTTCTACGTTGCTCTATTGGATTAAGTGGGGGTGTTGAAAATTTTTAATGCAATATGTACTATGATCATACAGCCAATAAAGAATTAAAAGTGCGAGCTGTATTGTCAGTATATTTATGATATAAATGCCCTACTTAATTCCACTGTGTAGGTTTATTTACAATATGGTCGATATCGATTTCACGTTTCAGCAATGTAACGTAAACATCCACGGCACGGTACTGTGTTGAAGCACAGATGTTGTGTGTATAGCACAATGCCCGCTAAAATACCGAGTTTCAAACATTAAGATCTAAAGTCTTAAAGTTTCGACGTCGAAAAACGCACCCGGCCAAGGACCGGAGGACATGGTGGAGCATACGGTAGCGGTAAACCTCGCTTTAGTGGAGCACCGCCATCTCTTCGTGGGGGCGAACAAAGGTAGTGATCTCTCGGCCCAGGCCATGGTCCGAAGCAAGGAGGCGTGGCAAGCGGTCACTTGTTTCTGCAAAGCAGTGGTGCTAGTAAATGAGGAGGCCACAAGCGTGAAGTAACAGCCCTCACGCCCCAGCTACCGTCAGTGTTCTGATCCAGATTTCCGGCCACCGTCGGCGCGGGCTTGTGGACAGCGAGCAATGGGTAGCTCGCCGTCCGACCGTCTGATAACCGTCCGAACCGAGCCTAAGACGTCGACAGCGCGTATTATTCCACACGCACCTCAAGGAGTTGTCAGCAAACTGTAGGGGCCTAGCATGGTCGAAGCCTACTGGGGCCAAGGATTGAAAAGAAGATTCCGCCCCGGTACGAAAGTCATCGATTGAACAGGATTGGGTTTTTAGTCAGCAAAAGTCTGACACTATCTTCCACTATGCCTAAAGGCGTGGAGATGCATTGCACGATTTTCCCACCCACAAAAAAAAATCTACTTGCTTGATGCTTTACCATTTATTTGCTGCCATAGAGTAGCATTGTAATTTCCGACGAGATTTTATGTTTGCATGGTAAATATATACACAAACGTTCATTGGACTATAGCGAATACCTAATTATTTTTCATGTTATATCGATAGGTTGAATGATGAGTGGTGCGTCACTAGAGCCATTTTAGGACGCTAGAATATGTTGCAACTGATATTTTTATCTACTATTTTGGTAGATTTCAATAAATAAAGTTAAAAGTACATTTGGTTTTCGTCTATTAGTGCCGTATTATGTGCCATGCCATTATTAAGTGTTAAATATTTATTTAACATTTAAAGAGGCATCTATTAAAAAAAAAACTACTGCGTCAAAAAATTTTTTGGTAATAAGTCATAGTGCCTATGATTAAAAAATATTTCAATCAATAATAATCCACTGTGATCATTAGACTATAAAACAGTTAAAAATAAAAAACATATACCTATTGAACTGCACGTATTGTTAACTGCACTTTTTATATTAACCCTTCAGATACCGTCAATTAGAGACACAATAGTAAGACAATAGATGCGCGGCCACCGGTGGTCGCTTGGGGATTCATGAATTAATATTATTTCCACCGTTTTGAACTTTGAATAATCGGCTGCGCAGTCATTCTTTTAAAAGAATCATAATTATGGAAAATATGTATTGCGTATTTATACGAGTATGCGCAATAGTTTGGAAATCAGAAAGCCTACTTGAGACTGTGTCAACATATATTATTCTGACCATACTGTATCTGTAGTTGTAGTTGTAGTTGTGTATTAAAGATTTTAAAGATATCGGATTAGTAATAAAATTTACGTATACATAGTAGAAAATCGGCTAGTAAAGACATTATTATGTATATTTTTGGTTAGATAAGGCTATTTCAAAGACTTATAAGAACCGAACCCAATTTATTTCGAACCGATTTGACTTTTTTTATCGATGTTATAGTAGAAATTAAAATAATATACAAGAAACCCTGCTAAAGTCAGCGTTGGGGACGGTTTTGTGTTGCACTCACGCACACTAGTCAAGTCACTTTGAATTCGTATTTCGTCCGCCGGCCCCGCTGCCGATTGCCTGTTGCACAGATCCGTACCATATTGCGGTTATTCTCGTTATCGAATCGAGTAAGTTGCAAATGCCAACTTTATCGCAGTACCGGGCACGCCGGGCCGCGGGTGTCGTGTCTGGGCACTGAATAAAATTCTTAGTGAAATACAGAATAATAATTTTAGTGCTCCCATTTCGCTTTTCGTCCGTGGTGGTTTTAGTTTGACTGGCTAAATATATTTCATTTGTTACTTCGTTAACGTCTTCAATCAACCACGTAAGGCTTAATTCCAGTCATAGCAGTTTATCGACGAATTATTATCAAGCGAGAGGTCTACGGACTACGCTTCGGCCACAAGTTCGGAAGCCGGCTTGCCCGCAGGTAATTGCATGTAGTTTATGTAAGCTAATACTTATTTTATTTTCTGTGTGTTTGAAAGGTAATTATTATTTTTTCACTCACGAGTTCCTTAATTTTCAAGTGAACGAAAAATAAAAACATTTTGTTCCAGTAATTAGCGTGCTATTTATAGCTCATATGAACTCGTTAAATAGTTAGTAGTTTAAATTAAATGTGTGACCTACATTATTATCTGTATAGTAAAAGCTGCAGAATTTTATACTTTGATCAAAAGAATTGGCTTAGCTCAATCTGATAACAAACAGTAAGTACCTATACCTACTATGTTATCGCGTTTCTTTACACACTACATCCCTTATCTCCTGTTGCAAATTAACATAAAAGAAGCTTTGTTTCAGAGGAAGGATTGTAGAAAATTAGGTAAATGCAACTAACAATGTATTAACTAATGCAAATTTTTTTTAGAACAACCTAAGTAAATTAATTATTAAATAAATAGATAAGTAAATATTAATTGTTTTGCACTAGTAACCATTCATCTTAAAAGTTGGTTTTGAAAAGTAACATTACTAACATTAAAATACCTACCATGTTGTAGGTATTTTAATATAAACACCATGCTGAATCACTATATCAGTGAATTAGCTGGCTTGTGTTTATTTTGTAATTAATGTTGTTCAATAACTTGACAGATGTGAAGTCACATCACTCACACAATATTAGGTATAAAGCAAAAAAATATTTGTTACTCCATCACAATCAAACAGCTCAATGAATTTGGATGAAATTGGTATCATACCCAGGATATAAGATATCTTTGTGGCCAAAATCCTAGATTAACACATTTACAAAGATGGGAAGTACTAATTTCAGTACAAGAAACAAGCTACATTATTTGTTAGTGAGCCCACAACATGCTTCCAGTCTTTGTTCTATATAGCTATTGTTGACTTGTGTTCATGCCCAGTACCCAACTAGCAAACTGGCATACTTATCTTTTTTATGACCTGAATCCTAGGTCCTCCTCATTTTTCTTAATCATGGAATCAACAAAGGCATTTGACCATGTCACTCAGGTTTAATAGCTGCTCGATTAAAAATATTATAAAGTTAAATCATTTCTAACTTCTTTACTTATTTATGCATACATGATACAAGTTAAAAAAAAAAACACAAACTGGTATGCCACAAGGGCATATTCTAGGTCTTATTATTTCATATAGTTTCTTTGTACTGACATAATCATAAAACATGTTATCATTATAATAATTAATAACTATTTTTGTTTGTGTATTTTTGTTACAGTAACAAGTCAACATGTCTGGGTCAACTAGGTTACTGACTATTCGTCAGCCACTTCAGCGATCATGGCACTTCCGACTATCAAGTTCTTCTGCGGCAGCGCCTCCAACTCCTGGGGTGCCTTACACTAAGTTAAGCATTGGAATACCTAAAGAGATTTGGGAAAATGAAAAAAGGTATCAGATATATACAACTAAATAAAGCATATTAATCAGATCTCGTTTTTATAATTTTGGGATCACATTTTTGATAATTATTGTTCTATTTTCAGAGTTGCTACAGTACCAGCAGTAGTTAGCAAATTAGTTAAAAAGGGCTTCAGTGTTAATATTGAAGAAAATGCTGGGGCTTTAGCAAATTTTCCAAATAAGACTTATGAAGAGGCAGGAGCTAAAATTACCAGCTTAAAGGACACATTCCAGTCTGGTAATGCATTGATAACATAACCACCCATTGTATATTTTTGTATTTCAAACAATTGTGCTCTAATGTCTTTGTTAATTTCAGATATTATTTTAAAAGTCCGTCCAATAGTAGATAATGAAATACAAAATGTTAGACCAGAGGGGACACTCATATCGTTTTTGTATCCTGCCCAAAACCAGGACCTGATAAAAAAGCTTTCTGCTAAAAATGTTAATGCTTTTGGTAAGGCTCATTAATAACATTTTATTTTAACTGAAGATGTTTCTCACTTGATTTGCTAAAATGTCTATATGTTTTGTAGCAATGGACTGTGTTCCTCGTATCAGTCGCGCCCAAGCGTTTGATGCTCTCAGTTCTATGGCAAATGTGGCTGGATACAGGGCTGTGATTGAAGCTGCGGCACATTTCCCAAGATTCTTTTCTGGTAAGACAATTAAAGCATTCTTTTGTAGATCTTTAAGATATTTCAGTCTAGAGGCTCTTTTTAGACTAAAACATAGGAATGTTTATTTAAAAAAAAAAAAATAAGCCCTATTCAAAACAAGAAATACATACAAATCTGTGTACAAAATTTGATAACTGTATCATAAATCACGAAGTTTTAAGCTCATTATGTCAGCAAAAATACATAGTCACTAGGCCATCCAAGTGACTGAGGGGTTGTTTTGCACTTACTCCCAGCTGTTTGCTGGCGCCTTATTCCAGCTATGACCTTCCGTGACCTGTGTTGTATTTAATGTTGGTGATATCCAACTTGTGACCTATTTAAATATTTTTGAAAAAAATATATAACATGGTGTAAAAACTATTGGAATCCATTCAGTTACTGATTCTGAACAAACTAAATTCAGCTTTCGCATACACTAAATAGATGATAGATGTTGTATATCTAATTAGCTTTTAAAATAGGTCATTTTAAGCCACATTTATAGGAACCGACTAAAGATTCGGTTTCGGCCAAAAAAACTGGTTTCGGCCAATAAGTAGCCCAGTATTCGGGTCAACCGAAACTAGCGAGCGTCTTTGAGCTGTCTGTTGTATACCAAAATATAGATACCAAAAAAAAAAACTGACTCTTTCGTCTTCTATTATTAAGTAGTTAATTAAAGCTTTAAAACTATAACTAGCTGACTCGACAAATAGCTGAAAAGAAGCCGAACTTACGGTTACGGTTTCAGCCACTCATTTATAAAGATTTGACCACTATTTTGAATGTATCTAACAACGATTATCGTCACGCCAATATTAAGGTGGTGCATCATGACTCACATTTTCACTGTTTTTCATACAACGGCTCATAACTGATTATGACGTTATTGCACATTTTTCATTACATATTTTGGAAACACAGTATCTTGTGGATATTATCTAGGTTTCTAAAGAAACCAATTTCTAAATTTGTGTAAAACTAATCCAGTAAAAACCTCTGAAAATGTCCTATTTTGTATGAACTTTGACACTACATAATTTGCCTAAAAATTAAAAAGTCAAAAAGTACTCCTCTAGAGACCTTGCAAATTTTATTAACCCTTCAGATACCGTCAATTAGAGTCACAATAGTAAGACAATAGATGCGCGGCCACCGGTGGTCGCTTGGGGATTCATGAATTAAGATTCCAAATGACGACAACTTTTTCCAAAAACTTTTAAGAGTTAAAAAAAAACAGCTATTTCCTGGAGCAAGTTTTGTGAAATTTTCGAGTAAATCTCGGAATTACCGAATACTAACAGAGTGTCCAGGCGTTATCTCTCTTTTTTTGCGTTGCCTTTTCGTCAAACATCGTGTTGGATTGCATTAAATGAAGTACCTAACAAGCTTTTAAACCATTTTCGATGTTTACGATAAGCGAGTGGAGAAGGACCCTCTTAAGCGAAACCCAGTAAGTGCTATTGCAATCAAACTTATTAGGGGAAACCTTTCATCATATAACACATAAATAAGTAGTCCTTAGGCCAGACTTTGACTACAAATGTTTTTCTGTAAATACAAAAATAAGAAAATACCTGGAAAATACCAAGTCGTAGCTCAAACTGAAGTTAGTTCAAACTTTAGCTATGTGGCTATTAAAGTAGTTTTTGTATCTTTCGACATTACATGTGAAAACAGGTTAAATATGTGGTTGTGTGCAGGTCAGATGACGGCTGCGGGGCGGGTGCCACCATGCCGCGTGCTGGTAATCGGGGGAGGAGTAGCTGGTCTAGCAGCGGCTGCGCAAGCGCGCTGCATGGGTGCCGCTGTTCGCGCCTTCGACACGCGCCCGGCCGTGCGCGAGCAGGTCGAGAGCCTCGGCGCGCAGTTTATCACCATGGACATGAAGGTTAGAGCGACCATCTACACACGCATACTTATGATGACGGACTTATTTTTTTGTACTCTGGGTGAATCTGGGTGTGCACAAGGAATGCATTATTTATAATTAGTTATAGATAACTCAGGATAAGCGCATTTATCGCATTGGGGATAAAAAAAACCTGTAACGATAGATGTAAGATGAAAAAAAAAAATAAAAAAAAAATGATCACGTTTCATTGCAACTGATGATTAGATCAGAATAATTATGTACGCAAGAATTAATTAGTACATTGAAATGATTGGTTTTGTTAAAGTAGCATTCGGAGCAATGCGGCTGGATTGCAGCGACAACGGTGAACAATGAATGGCATGCACCATAATACTTGATAATAAGTTTCCATTAGATCGTGTTACCAACTATAGGTGTAATGACATGTCGCTGTGGTCTACCGTAGAGCATCGAATGCTAGCTTTAGGGACGACTTGCAGTGACTGGAATCATGCTTGTGCACCTGCACTCTGGCTCTGTAAGCTTCCCAGCTTTGACTAGACAACCGATATGCAGGGGCAGCCTTACTGGGTAACCGTTACGAAGCATTTCCAATTTGGAACAATGCACCAGCTTCTGACGTTTTATAAGTGCCCATGTAGGCCCATGTGAAATAAAAACTTTTGACTTTGTAGCGAGGCCCTGGGCGGCAGATCTTTCCGACGCCCTTGTTCTTTTTGCAGTTTATGGATCAAAACTGAGTATTTTTTAATAAGAACGTGAGAAACCGCGAGCTCTTAACGCTATCTATTTGAGGACGTAAACTTCACTGTTAGAGCTTTATAAGATTAAGGCTCCATCCCTCTTTCTCACTCGCAAGTTTAAAATTTTAACACGTCATTGTAAGGCCCCTGAACTGACGATTGGAAAGACAGAAGGAATTATTAATTTATTTGCATTCATAACACCTGCACAAACTTAAACGCTAAATTAAATTATGAGTTATAGTACTCTCTACCGTCCATAATGCGTACGTACAATGAGATCTCGTGGCGTGACCCATATCTGCTGATGAGATGAATATTACATGTATGTTACAATGTGCTAGTATGCGGTCAAAGTATACGTATCACGTTCCTCGTCATGACCGCAGGCTTGTTGGATGCGATGTGTCACGTGTGTTGTGTTATCGGCTACTTGTGCTTATGAAACTGTTTGTTTACAGAGGTGGCTGTACCCTAATCCTAGTGGTTGGGGTGCAGCGTCCACCCTGCCCTTGGCTGCTATCGCCAATGGTAATTTCCAGATCAACTGACTCGTAGTTACTGTAGTAATGACTAGATACGTAGTCACGTAATATTTATTCACTTTATTTGTAACGTTTGTTTTGTTCTGCTAAATCTTATGTAAATTGCAACATTCAATGTACCAATCCTTGAGTACTTAATGTTATCTCTCCGTGATTTGCTACTTTATATTTTTTTGTTTATTTTCTCCTATTAAATTTTACGCACGCTCACAGTGGCAATTGAATGTTTGCTCTACATAATATTTTTATTTAATCATAATTATGACAAAATGACACGACTTTTACACTTCTAACAACACTGTTTGAACACATTTCGAACTTAACATTTATTTTCAAAAAGCGTAATGTATGTATGTATTTTTATTGGCTACAACTGTCACTCCCCCAAATCGACCAGTATAACGACTTTATTAAACATGTTTGCAAGTTGTAAACCTTGAAAACGTTTCATTTTAGTTTATTGCCGAAGATTATTTTAATAACTCTCAATACACCTACAAATTACAGACGATATGACGTGGTATGAACATTCTGACTGATAACAGCAAATAGAAGCAGATAAAAGTTCATAAAGTTTTATGTTTAGTGATCTTGAATGCATTCAACGTAATTCGAATTGAAACACATGTAGCGTTGCCAGGCGTTCGGATAAAGCCGGACATAGTGGGGCTTTTGGGTTGCGTGTGTGGCCAAATTAGACGGTATGAGGCCTGTCCGGCTGATGTTGGCGTTTTTAAATTTGACATTTTTTTTTAATTTCCCCTTCGCCCGCCTCATCTGCTAGCGCAAGTGAGCGGACTAGCACTAACCGAAAAAAGTTTTCTACTGCAAACTGTTTTTGTAATTATTGATAATAATATTGAATGATCGATAATATCTAAGAATGATTGTTGTACCTATCATTATAATTGAACATTTTATGGTAAATGTTGAAAAAGCTATTTATACTAAGACTACCTAATCTATCCGGCTTTCCGTTTAATGACCCGGTATTAACATTACCACTCATATATAAGACTTGTATTCTCCAAGCGAGGTCATCAGTATACCGAAAAGTTAAAAAAAAAAGGTCGTTTATACGAAGACTAAGTACCTAATCTGTCCGGCTTTTCCGTTTAAAGACTCGTAACGTTAAATACACGCATATAGATTTATTGTATTCTCCAAGCAAGGTCATCAATACACCAAATAGACTCACACATCAGCAAGCCTTTATTCAAATTATACTCGACAGCCATTTGTTTTTCGCAAGTTGAATGACCGCGTTAATGTATGTTTATTTGCGTCATGTAGGAAGAAGGCGCTGGAGTAGGCGGCTATGCCAAGGAAATGAGCCAAGAGTTCCTTGATGCTGAGAGGGCACTGCTTGGGAAAGAGGCCAGGACTTCTGATGTAGTTATCAGCACTGCTCTCATACCTGGAAAACCAGCACCGATTCTTGTTCTTGAGGTAAGTTTTCTATTCACTGGAGTCCACTGTCGGACATGATACAGAATCTAAAACTATTCGTTCAGTTCCATTACGACTATGCTCTAAACAGCTGTCGAATGACTGCTGAATACCTAATAATATATGTAGCTATGGTGTTAATTTAATTGACATGTCAAACTTGTGGACTATCTTCACCAAAAATTTGGCTATATTACGGATACAAATTAATTTGTTATCATAAGTTCACATTTATTTTAACAATGTTGTTTTAATTCGTCGATAACAAACATTGACACTCGGTTGTACGTTCGCCCTGCTCGTGAACACGCTGTATTGTAGGTAACTAAATGTCATAGTAAATATTAAATTTAGTTAACTCAAGGTACATATTTGCTTATCCAATTGTGCAGAACTCTGTATGGGAATTACACCGATATGTGTGACTTTGGTGTAAAGGACCTACATTATTTATGTTTAATTCAGATGTTACGGTCACGAAAATATCTTACTTATTTATATGCGAGTTATCAATGTCGGGTCTTCACTACACAAATATGGGACAGTAATGTAATATTGATAAGAAATTATGAACGCATTATTGCGTAAATATTATGGAATTAATCACTTAAGTTTTGTTAATCTTCACATACACCATTGAAAACTTGAAAGTGGAATTGTTTGATAATTTTCAAGGCCCCGTTTATTTCTACAGGAATAACGAATTTTATGATCACGCGGTGTCATCTTACTGATTTGCAAGCGATCAAAAAATTCTTTTCGGTATCTTATTGATGGTAAGGATGCGATATAAAAATGAAAATATCGTTCAAGATAAAATTGAAATTGATTAAACTTGATCACGATATTGACGTGATTAAGTGGGACGAGGCCAAAGCGTTACTCTGTG
Source organism: Mythimna lalbum (assembly GCA_949319445.1). Classification (NCBI taxonomy): domain Eukaryota; kingdom Metazoa; phylum Arthropoda; class Insecta; order Lepidoptera; family Noctuidae; genus Mythimna; species Mythimna lalbum. Next base: position 11,614,988 of record OX439346.1, on the reverse strand, counting down.
ACTTAGCAACTAATTACTATCAATTATATTCCCAACTGTCTGTGTCATTATTTTTGGGAACAATAGTATGTTCCCTTATTGTTATTATGTTTTGTAGTTAATAAGTTTTTTCATTCAATAAGGATGCCGTTCGCGACATGGCCCCCGGCAGCGTAATAGTAGATTTAGCAGCGGAGATGGGAGGAAACGTACAGACAACAAAGAAAGGAGAGATCACAAAAGTACACGGAGTGACGCATATCGGTTTGACTGACATGCCCAGTCGGATGCCCGCGCACGCTTCTACGCTATATGCTAACAACATCTCAGGGTTCCTCTTCAGCCTAGGTAAGTTCTGTTTCGGCTGATTAGATAAATGTATGTTTATAGTAATTTTCCTTGAAGTTTCCGCGAAGTGAAAATATTTACAGAAAGCTGTAAATCGACTTGATATGTTAAGACAGGAGAGAATTTTGATTCTTTTGGAAATAAACAGTTTGCAGACATTTTATTTATAAATATGCTTCTTTTACGTCATAGGTACCAACGATCACTTCCACATTAACTTGGAAGATGAAGTAACCCGCGGGGCTATAGTTCTGAAGGCTGGAGAGCTTCTCTGGCCGCCCCCACCGCCTCCGAGCATGGCGACCGTGCAAGCAGCTTCTACACCTACAGCAGTCGCTAAGCCAGAACCGCCCAGTCCATTCAACGAGACCTTGAAGGATGCTTTCTTATATTCAACAGGTTAGTAAAACCAAATCGATAATCAGATGTTTTTTGAAGGGTTTGTTGTCTTTAGATTTGAACTTATACCAATTTTGTTTGTTTTAGGAATGGCCAGTTTGATTGGTCTGGGAATGGCCGCACCTAATGCTGCGTTCACTACTATGACGACCACACTTGCACTATCAGGTAATTTTTGTCTAAAAACACTATAATAATAAAATCGGACATTTTACCTATAAAAAGCCCGGTCCAGTGTGTTCTCAGAGCCTTTTAGGAATGTCAATACGTAGTCTGTCCTCTTTTTTATCGAGGTGTGTAATCATAAAATGACTTTACGCGCTCTAGGATAGAGAAAGAAGACATATCAGACTTTCACAGACTAATACCCACATATGTTCCTTCATTTACCCTTTTCTTTCAAGAGTAACTCTTTCAAATATTCCTATCAATAAATTCAAGTTCGATATGCTCGTCGACAGAAGCGTATATTAGTCATGACCCCAATTAATATCTATATCGGGCTGTGTTGGTCCTAATGCAGGGCACAAGCATTTTCTCATATAGATAAGGAATGCGAATTAAGTAAATACCACGATAGCGATTTCGTAATGTTGTAGGTAAGTCAAGGTTTCTTCACAGTGATAAATAATTCCCTTCCACTTACAATCTTTTCCCTCACCCTCCTACCAGACCAGAAAAGGTTTGGGCTGTAGTATGCTTCGCTTTTCCGAATTATCTGTTTATTTATTACAATACCGAACCATGCTCCTCAGATACCGTCAATTAGAGACACATTAGTAAGACAATAGATGCGCGAACGCGTTCGCTGTGAGATTAATGAACGAATACGAAAAAGGCATCATAATTTATTTTTCACCTAAATCTTAAAAAAACACCCGCTGGAGCGAGAAAAAGTGTCAGACTTAATAACTACATAATTCCCACTAGTGTTCTTTCAGTTGCCCTTTGCGTGCTAGGGACACCATAACTCTTTCGAACAACCCCACACCCCTTCATCTAAGTGTGTAACAGTTATTACATAGCTCTCTCATTCGTATTTTCAAATATGATTACAGAGGTCCTGTTTCTGGGAGCTCTGTGTATTTTCCAAAAGCTAAAAATTTTCTTCTACTTGTGCAGGTGTGGTAGGCTACCACACGGTATGGGGCGTCGTGCCCGCGCTACACTCGCCGCTCATGTCCGTCACTAACGCCGTGTCGGGCATCACAGCCGTTGGCGGTCTGCTGCTCATGGGAGGCGGGTACCTTCCTGAGACGCCAGTACAGGTAACATAGCTAATTAATATTTGGTACTACTAATAGGGACGCTCGAACTTTGTATAGCGGCTATCTTGGTTCAGCTACAACTTTCAAATTTAACGGGTATACTTATTTAGCCTTCACTTTTTTTAAAATTTTGCCCCTCATTAGGAATTATTCCTGTGACGTGCGGAAGTGGTCACAAACATGAAACTCACACACACAAAACAGTCGGACCCAGAACAGCTATCTATAGGCCGTATAACAGATGTTTGATCCGTTTGAGAATTGAACTCGCAATATACAGCGCAGCAGTCAATCGCGCACCCACTATTAACGTGCGACTGATGTCGCAGTTTTCAACAAGCTGGAGCTCATTTATGCGTAGATGTCTCTCAAAATTGATCCAGTAATATGCACGATACTACGAAACCACGTACGTTGGCCTTTTGCCCGAAATTATAACTCACAAAATGTCATCGAAAGCTTTAAAAAAAAATGTATTTCGAGAGTAGGCAAGTATGTTTGTATGTCAGTTTCTTTATGTCAAAGCGACCTTGTATTTTTATTTTTGCTAGACAGTCGGTTCAAAGCTTCAGCCTTGAAAAAATTTTGGCTTTGAAGCTTCGAAACGACGAGTTCATCATTACGAATGATACTCTTGGGTCGTTTCTCAATTGGCTCAAGCTCATGGAACATGGTACCTGGTATCTCACAGATCTGTCCAGAAGATCAGAGCAGGACTCCATACAAACCCGAACCTGTGCCTACTAAAGATTGAGCAGCTGTTCCGGCAGCAAGGGCCGCCCCACATTTGCTAGGATACCCAAATTTTTTATACTACCCAATTATTGGTTAACCTTAGCTTAGAACATCCTCAACCCACTTTGGACGAAAAACAAAAATAAAAGTCACACAAAATATAATAGCTGGGATGAATGAGAATATCCTATACTCTGTTCAAAATAACATTAGACATTTATGAAAATCTTTTTTTACTGCCCTTGCAAACGATTTTGACATTTATTACGTTGTTGGCATGACGAATGGCGGCTGCAGTAAATAGTTGGTATTGTAACCATTATTTGCTTTTAATGCCATCCTTATGCCTACGAAATAGAAGTTAAAATCGGTTGAACAGACAGTAAAAAAGGTTTCTTTAAATGTCTAATCTTAACGCGAATAGAGTATAGTTGATAAGACAGAGGCAACGAATTCAGCAGTGACAATCTTAATTGTGTAAAGAAACTACTCAACAGAATTAAACAAGGCAATTTTTTCCACGTCATCGTATTCTGAATGTGCTCAACATCGTGAACTAATACAATGACCATACAAATGAACTCCATTATCAATTGACAGTGGCTGGCCAGCACAGCGGCGCTCATATCGTTCGTCAACGTGTTCGGAGGTTTCCTCGTCACGCAGCGCATGTTGGACATGTTCAAAAGGTAACACTTGTTTACTTTGAATTATATTTGAAAGACTGTGAGGCTACAAAGGTGAAAGATAATTTATACATAAAGAATTTTCCTCTAGCTACATAACATAAGCTTATAATTACGAAACTAGTGGTCTCCCGCAATTTCACTCGCATCTTTGGTTACTATTCCGTTTCTATTGGTAGTAGCGTGATATATTAGTGTTAAGTTTGTTCCATTCTTATTACACACATATTACATTTTTATTAATAAGTTATTTTTGTATGTTTCTGTCTCAAAGTGTTTTAAGATTTATTTTATTTTTACTTGGTCCCTGTATTAGTAAATTTTAATCGTATTTATTGTTTAAAAAAATAAATGTCAATAACAGTTTTTTTACGAGTGTACGTGCACTAAAGTTTGCAGAGCTTATGTTCAGACTCGCCAAGATAAGTTTCCCATATTGTAAATGGGCTATCAAACACTAAAATATTTTTTTCAATTCAAACCAATCGTTCCTGAGATTAACGCGTTCAACTAAAGTCTTCATCATTAAAATATAAGCATAGATAATAGTGAGCTAATTGTCATTAAACGATAAACTGAACCTCCTGTCTATATCAAACACACTAAACAAAAGATAAAGAAACGTCTTATAACGTCATTATAATTGTTTTTATTTTAGGCCCACTGACCCGCCAGAATACGGGTACCTATACGCCATTCCTGCTGCAGCCCTCTTTGGAGGCTACATCACGGCTGCTATGCAGGTAAGCATTAAACGTTTATCAATTGTTTAGATATATGTATGTCACTGTGTCCTTTCATAATTATAGTGGGATTACATCACATGGTATACCAAAAGCGATCCTGACGCGAGTCATAAATTGGCGAGCAATAAAAACGAATGTTTCTATTGTCACAAGCTAAAAAGGAAGCAAATAAATTAGTTAATAGTTTTCGACAGCTGGCTCTTAATACTTCTGCTGTAAGGTTCAGAATCCGGTTATTTCTCTCAAGTTGCATTTTATAGATTTTTGATACATGTGGTCTAATTCCATTAATCAGAAGCGAGTGTTTTTTTTTCTCGCAATAATGAGGCACAACCCGTTTCAAAATACATAATTTTATCCACAAATAGGATGAATAGAACGGTTTTCCTGTTTGATATTATTGGCATTCTTACAAAAGTTTCGTTCTTTAATTTATCACACGACTTTACATCTTTCCTCTTCTCCAAAACACTAAGCCCGTGCCATATCAAAATATTTTGACACACAATATTATGTTCATAAATTTTATTTAGGTTTTCAAGTAAATGTGTTGAAAAACGTCGTTAATTACACGTGGCCATTTATCATTGCAGTAACTAAGTTGGCTCACTTGCGTTAAAATAAACTATTATATTCATTAGGGCTACCCTGAAGTCCACCAAATGGCGTATCTAGCATCGTCTTTATGCTGCGTCGGCGCCCTAGCCGGGCTCAGCTCCCAGACCACCGCTCGCAAAGGAAACTACCTCGGAATGGTAAGAAAAACTACAAAATATACTTTTATTCATTGAAATAGTGGCTCTTGCAACCGATGATTAGAAAAGGCATTCATAACATTGCTACTCGTGTCCGCAGCTACAGACTCGGCCCAAGACCCGCTCATTGTAATCTTGATGACATAAGTCTTAATCTTTTGATCATTGTAAAGGCATTGAGACAGTATAGAACATACTGACAAAATTTCTGCATTTATTAGTCAATAATTTAGTCTTAAACGCCAGTCAAAACATTGATATTTCCTGCTTAATTTTATCTTTACAAAACGTTATTATTATTATAAAAAATGCAGCAATTTTGGTCTAGTTCAGCTTTGGGTTTAGTGTTAGTTTTGAAGTCTAAACTAACGCTTCTTGGACTGTAAGCACATCATTTATCTAATGTGGCAACTTGGGTTCAGCTCGGCACATTAATACTTTGATGACACTTTAGTAATATGAGGTTGCAAACATCCCAATATAATAACAAAATACATTATTTTTGCATATATTTAGCTATCTCACTATTTTCTTTATAGATCGGTGTATCGGGAGGCATCGCCGCAACCTTAGGCATGCTCACACCAAGCCACCCGGTGTTGGCTCAAATGTTGGGCGTCGCTGGTATTGGCGGTCTCATTGGTAGCACGATTGCCAAGAAAATTGAAATCACCGACCTGCCCCAACTTGTGGCTGGTTTCCATAGGTAACAACTTACTTTATATTGTACACTACTTGCGATGCATGAGGGTGCATCCTGATGTGATTCTTATGTCGTTGTAACATGGTGTAAATTGAAATTATTTAATTTCTGTGTTCTTGTTTTTAGTCTTGTCGGCATGGCTGCTGTACTGACTTGCCTCGCCACGTACATGCACGACTTCCCCGCGATGGCGTTGGACCCCACTGCCGCGACTCTGAAGACATCACTCTTCCTCGGCACGTACATTGGTGGCATCACATTCACGTGAGTTTAATAATTACTATACTTCTGCCTTTGAATCTACCCAGCCATTTCCCAACAACTTGGGTTCGGTCTTACCTGATTTAGCTGAGCACCAACATATTACATGGATCGACTGCCTATCTGACCTCCACAACCCAATAACTAGGTATCATGAGACTCCTTGGCTAGACTGGTGCCTAATTGTATGACATCTTCAAATTATAGTCGGCTTATCGTGCTTTCCGAGATACGGTAGAATCTCGGTCGATATGTCAAAATGTTCATCCAATATCCATCCATACATCGACCTCGGCAAGTGTTAAAGAAGGCTTGAAGATCGGCACTTATGTTAATAAAATGTGGCAGATCAGCACTTATGTGAATAAAGTGCGGACGATCAAACTTTTGTTAATAAAGTGCAGTGGGTCTGATTAATCTATACCCCACTTGCTGGATCTCCAAACAGCGCTCGTTTTAGGAGGTCCCAGCAAGTGGGACCGTACGAGTTTATTTTACGTAAATGCCGTTTTGCTCCGATTTACGCGCACCAACACACACATAAAGTAAATAAAGTGGTCAGGGAAATACCGTCGATAAGAAAAGCAATGTAAAGTCAGGCATACAGAGCAAAGTGCTTGAGAAGTTTTTCATAGTTAAATTGACAATAAACTTAATTTTAACCATATTAGAGTTCATAATAGCGTGCATGAGATAATAGTCTATATTCGAACATACTCGAGCATTTTGCTGTTGTCTTCTGCTATAGATCTATATCAGCCATCACGTGACTTGATACTTTACTGTGTTTATAAAAAGTATCAAGCAGACGAGTAATACGGTATCGGGCAGATAACCGCACCCTAAACTGATTTTTTTATCAAGAGCTATCATAATTAATTGTTTTTTTAAATAATTAAGATAATAATTTCTAATTGTACGTTTGTTATTAATGAAATGCAGATAAGATACAAAAAAGATATTCGATACTCGTACGCGCTTAACCTGGCGCGCGAACATTTACAGCTGAATAAACAGATATTACTGCAGTAGTCTATTTTGAGCAGTTGTTAATTTATAAACGTTCAATGCCTTCTTAATTTTTCGATAAAGTTTTCGAGTTGTTTTATACTGTAGCTAAAGAAAGACAATGCACCTCAGCTTTAAGTTTAGGGCATACTGTCTCAAGAGACCTAGCCTCGCCTGAACAATTTCAAACTTACGTGTGAATTGTGCAGTACGTACTGCACATGCATTGCATTACGTACATAGGTTCGATATTGTTCGTGTAGGACGGCGACGATTTTAGTACCCTAATCATTTTGGTGGTCGAAGCTCTAATTTTGTTTAACGTCACATATTTGCTACTTGTATGGAAAAGCAATCTTATCAAACCACCAAAGAAGTTGAGTTTACGTTACAATTTAAACATTTATACTACTGAAATTAATTTTAAGTAACATATAATTTGTGCGAATTCATTGTGCGAAAAAAAGATTGAATAAGAAATATGTATTTCAGTGGCTCACTAGTAGCGTACGGAAAGCTGCAAGGCTCTCTATCTTCCGCACCTTTACTGCTGCCGGGCCGCCACGCCATCAACGCGGGCTTGCTGGCCGGCTCGCTGGGCTGCGGCGGGGCTTTACTGGCCTTCCCCGACCTGCCCGGCCTACCACTACTGTCTGCTGCCGCCGTGCTCAGCGGCATACAGGGCCTCACTCTTACTGCCGCCATTGGAGGTGAGTTGACCTTCTAACGTTGATTTGATTTCAGTTAATGTGAATTAGATGAGTATAAGATATATGTATAGAGCTATACTAAAGCACTATAGCTGAGTCATGAACAGTTAGAATTAGATTTTTATTCGATAAAGTGGAATATCCGATTTTAGCAAATACCATATCCTTATCTCCTTTATACAGGGTTATTTGTAAAACACTAGCATAGTGTCATAGAACCAAAGTTGTTGTTTATGATGTTAGTACCATAGTCCTGAGAGGTTGCTAGTGTTTTACAAATAACCTTGTATAAAAAAAAATTGCGCCATCTACCGAGATCATAGCTTTCACCTCAACATCCTAAGCAAAAAGATTAAAACAGTAAGGGAGCTTTCGGTAGATATTCAAAGCCATTACACGCATAATTTAATGTTCATGTTGAATCATCAGGCGCCGACATGCCAGTGGTGATCACAGTACTAAACAGCTACTCGGGCTGGGCGCTGTGCGCTGAAGGGTTCATGTTAAACAACTCTCTGATGACCATCGTCGGCGCCCTCATCGGCAGCTCTGGAGCTATCCTGTCTTATATTATGTGCAAGGTGAGTTTATTTTCCATTCGTCTACTACACTAGGCTGAAAGTTTTGCAAAAGGGAATTAAATAAGTGGAATGCTACCATTTTGTTTACAGAAATCTTATGTAGTATTTTGATTTGTTAAAAGTAACATAAGATCTCTTGACAATTATAAAGCTGTTAGATTTTGTTTAGTTGATAGTTTACCATTTTTGAAGCAAATGTGTTGCATCAAACACATTAATCTATTTATAGTTATATATTGTCTTTTATATGGATTTCATTTGTTAGCAGTACACCATAGACTACCCCTTGTATTATTTTAAGTTCTTGTCCATCCTAAGGTTGTTTGGAAGATATCGCTTTCAGCGATAAGACCGCCATTGTACCCATAAATTTAATTTTATGTATAAGCTGTGTTACTTTTTGGTATAAAGTTTATTCTATTCTATTTTATTAATCCTGATTTCCACTTGAGACAAAAATCAACTTAATTTTCGCTTTGCCTTTGGACGTGGTTTTTGAAACGTAGAGTTTTGTCTGTAATGCATCAAAGTATTTCCAAAATTAATTTATTTCCAGGCCATGAACAGGTCTCTTCCTAACGTTATACTGGGAGGATACGGTGTAACCAGCAGTGGTTCAGCTCGCCCTGCCGGCGCAACCCACACTGAAGTCAACGTAGACTCTGCGGCCGAGCTCATCCACCGCGCTTCCAACATTATCATCACGCCTGGTAAGACCAACAATCAAGTTATATGTGATTTACTCTGTAATACTATATATTTTAAAAATGAATTTACACGACGCATCGGTGTTCTTTCAGTAGCCCAATACGTTCCAAGGCTGCGGCAAATCTCTCTCATTCTAATGACGACGTCTTAATACCACCGTGGTTCCAACCGCGAAGGTATTAGATGTCGTGTTAAGTAGGTGCGCTGACGAGCAGTGTAAAGACAGTTTAGGAAGAGCATACAGATACAGGGCTATTTGTAAAACACTAGCAACGTCTTAGGTGCTAGTTATGTGTAGTTGTTGTTTATGATCATATCATATTCCACAACTATCACACAACGCCGTCTAGTCCCAAGCTAAGCAGAGCTTATGTTATGGGTAATAGACAACTGATAAACATACTTATATATTTCTAAATACATACATATTATAGATAAATTACACCCAGACACAGAACAAGTGTTCATGCTCATCACATAAACATTTGTCCTGGGTGGGAATCGAACCCACGACCTCCGGCATAGCAGTCAGGGCCACTAACCACTAGACCAATAGGCCAGTCAAAAATGATGTTCTTAACTAGCACCTAAGAGGTTGCTAGTGTTTTACAAATAACCCTGTATACTATTCATAGCACTCCATTTGTAACTACTCTGTAACAGAACCTATCTATATTATGTGCTTTTTTTTTTCAGGATACGGTCTTTGCGTAGCCAAAGCGCAATACCCTATTGCCGAGCTGGTAGACATCCTCAAATCAAGTGGAAAGAAAGTGCGCTTTGCTATCCACCCAGTAGCAGGTATTTTAATAGTCCATATCTTTATGCTACTAAGGGTCATAGTAGACCATGCCAGTAATTTGTGGACTGTTTATAGGTCGTATGCCGGGACAGTTGAATGTGCTGCTCGCTGAGGCCGGCGTGCCATATGATGATGTGTTCGAAATGGAGGAAATCAATGAGGAATTCCCTGAGACTGATCTCGTATTAGTTATTGGTAAGTCCGTACGGAAATATATATCTTAAGGTGGTGCATCACGAGTCATATTTTCACTGTTTTTCATACAACCGCTCATAGCTGATTATGAAGTTATTACACACTTTTCATGAGATATTTTGGAAACACAGTATCTTGTGGATATTATCTAGGTTTCTAAAGAAACCAATTTCTAAATTTGTGTAAAACTAATCCAGTAAAAACCTTTGAAAATGTCCTATTTTATATGAACTTTGACACTTCATAATTTGCTTAAAAATTAAAAAAGTCAAAAAAGTAATCCTCTAGAGACCTTACAAATTTTAGTAAGATTCTAAATGATGACAACTTTTTCCAAAAACTTTAAAGGGTTTAAAAAAAAACAGCTATTTCCTGGAGCAAGTTTTGTGAAATTTCCGAGTAAATCTCGGAATTACCGAATGCTAACAGAGTTTCCAGGCGTTATCTCTCTTTTTTTGCGTTGCCTTTTCGTCAAACATCGCGTTGGATTGCATTAAATGAAGTAACAAGCTTTTAAACCATTTTCGATGTTTACGATAAGCGAGTGGAGAAGGACCCTCTTAAGTTGTTTCGTTTAAGGTATATTTCACATTTGTCAGTGTCACTTGTATGTTTAAAAAAACATTTCTTGTTTAGGTGCAAACGACACAGTGAACAGCGCAGCTGAAACCGATCCCCAGTCGCCCATTGCAGGCATGCCAGTACTTAAAGTCTGGAAAGCGAATCAGGTAAATAGATGTTAGGTTACTGCTGATCTTTTGTAAGTTGGGCTTCTTCTTACAACAGCAGTCTTTTTCAATTGTTACTTCACAGTAATGTTAAGACTTGAAAGTTTTTGTGTGTATATTTGTGACTTCTTCACGTTTGAACGGCTGAACGGTATAATAATATCACATATAATGTTATCCAGAGAGTATGTTCCCTTGGGACAATTTTCTACTTTCACCCAGACGAAGCCGCAGACCGCAGCTAGTTTGATTATAACATTTTCACAATTACAGGTGGTAGTAATGAAGCGATCAATGGGCGTAGGATACGCCGCCGTAGACAATCCTATCTTCTATAACAACAACACGGCTATGTTGCTCGGAGACGCCAAGAAGACTTGCGACGCGCTGCTCGACCGCATCAAACATCTCATCGCTTAAGTAAGATAGTACCTAATTATACCAAATAGTACTTACTGTCTGCTATTTGTGTAAAATATTTTAGGACAAAAGGAAGCTGGATATGTCTTCCATAATTATTTTTAGTCAATCAGATTTTATTTAGACAAGTACTTGTCTCATTTTACAAGACCAGTGGTATATATTTTTAAGATAAGTAAATGGGAGTAAATACACAATTTTCTGAATTCCTTTGCATTTATTGTATGTGAGTCACTCTTTTACAAGACTGCCAATGTCGTGTATCATTTTAATTATTATTTTTATCTGAAAAATAATAAACGCTATCTCAAGGCATAGTCCCACTCTTTTTGCGCGCTACTTGATCAAAGAAAAATCATAGCGGTGAACTATTAGATCATCTATTATTTTAAACAGAATCATCACAAGATTACCGTAAACACATGTAGTTTTGTAGAAATCGTTAAGTGACCTTGCAGCTATTCATTGTTTCAATATGGATGCCTAAACTTAGTGCCCAAGAAATTCGCATTTTTAGCTTGTATCATATCGCAGTTCTTTATTACGTCGAATGATGATATAAATCATCAACATGTTTCTTGAAAGTTATATTTGATAGGAAATATAACTATTTCAAAGAAACAAAATATTTCTGAACTGCATTCTGCAACATTTAAGTTTCAATTCACCTTAGACACAAAAGAGAAATGTCAGAAGAATGAGAAGTGAAGTAGAAGTTGATCTACATTTCTACATATAAAGTGCGTTCGCACACATAGACACCTCTCACGGACACCATATGTCGGACCGGTTGAGACCAGCACTGGTCTCAACCGGGCGCTTGCACAAGCGCGAGCGCGTCAACTGTTATTACAGGTGTGTTTAATATAATAATGCAATATTTTTTGTGCTCATTATTACGACTATCAATTAAAACACCCCATCTTAATATTTTAATGAAGAAAATGTTGTGTTACCTTTCTGAATAGGGACTATAGGTCGAAACAAAGTTAAAGACGGCTCCGAAGTTAGCTGCTAAACGCACAGATAAAGTAAAGTCTTTTAAAACTAAGCTTGTGTAAATATTTTAAATGTTGTCTGGTACTAATTATATATCTTGTGCATGCAATCATTAGTTTCGCTAAAACTAAAAAATGTTGGTCGATTTGAGAATAGATATATTTTTCTTTTGTTCACACAAACCACCCTTGTGGTGAAACCCATAAAAGTAAATAAAATTAAAATGGTTAATTTTAAATAGCAATTGTCTCTAAAAGATAGTACTATTTTCGCAGGGTAGAAGCCGCGGGCGGCCGCTTGTTACAAATATTAAAGCAAAAACGTCATTTACCGCTAAGTTGACTTAAATTGATTTGTGACTTTGTTTTTCCTAACGTAATTACGCTTTCTGAGTATTTTGTCGTAAAAAACATTTACCTCGTTATTTCTTCAAGTGAGTGATGTGATCAATAAATAGTAATTCAGATAATCAACTTAACCTCATTCCTACATAACGTATGGTCTGCGAGGTATCCAACAACAGAAATAACTAATTTATGCAATTAGTAAAACAGTCAATAACAATAAAAAAAAAACCGTAATAACTATGTTTTCTATTAACATTGTTATTTCGTTAAGTTCACTTGTAATTAATATGATAATTACATTTCCCAATATTTAAGAAAATAAACGAATAAATTAATTAACAAAAACATAACAACAAAGTAAGTACATAGTATTAACTCACATGTACGAAGTTAGGAATTTGTGTAGTAAATGGTCGTAACTTGACGGTTAGGGCGAACCCGGGCTCAGGCTCGCTCGCGTGGGTGCGCTACGCCGTCTCGTCTCTGTAGGCCCTGCTGGTACATCGAATTTATATGCATAGACTTACGTATGTACGAAGTTCCCAGCCGCCTTTAACTTTGAATTCCACTGTTCAACTCTGTGTCATAATATTAAGATAAGATATTACGTGAATCATGAATTTCGTTTTTCAAATTGCGTCTTTCGTTATCCTGATTTTTATTTCTGAAATCACCAATGTGTTCCTCGCAATCGACTGTCATAACGTTATATTATTGCTACTTTTAGGACTGAATAGTAATATTGGTAATAAGGCCACGCGGAGTCGCCTTCGCCACATTATGATGACGGTTGTCGTAATGTTAGGAAACAAATGTGCCTATATTTTTCTACAATTCGAGTATCTCTTATCCGCTAGTCTATAAGCTATTATTGAAATTATTAGGTAAGAATAAAATGCAATTTTAATAAACTATGCATTTGAATTTCAAGTACATGTAAATATAGTTCATATTTGAATTTTGCTATGTTAAAACATTTTGAGATTTTTATATACCTCTGTATTTTATTTTTATTTGCCTTTAACTTCAATCGTGGATGTGAGATTATCCCAAATATTTGGATTTTTACAAGTTGCAGGGCCTGTAACCTGTCACATTCCACCATTATATATAGAACCTATCATATGGTTTAACCTTGGGCTTAACACAATTTCAGTGGACACAATTATGAAACGACTTATGTCTATGAAACCATATTGTTGTAAATAATGTCTTAAAATGTAAATGAAAATGTTCCAGATGTCTACATAGGTGAATGTTGGTTGTAATTTCATATCTTTGTCTGTCAGCTCTATTGTAATGTTACATATGAAAAATATCATTCCAACTACATTATTATAATTATGTTATTTCATATTTAAGTACTTAGTTGATGACGCTAGAACATTGAGTGTAAAGCTCCATTTTTTATCAAAATTATTATTGTGTCAGTTTTATTTTATGAAATGATATTAATTTGTCTTTTTATACCAATGGAATGTTTTTGAACGTTTGCATATATTGTATCTTTGGAAATGGAAATAAAGAATGACTTGATAAAAAAAGTGATTTTTATTATTCATCATCAATTTTATCATCTTCCCATTCAAAGTCGAATTCTTTGATTGCGTTATGATATTGGTTCGTAATATCTGTAAGCTGATATTTCAAATTATTCATTTTATGTAGAAATTCCATGTTGCTATCGTTATAACTTTCTCCAGCTAATGATGTTATTTGAAGTTTGTCAATCGCAATTAACACTTCTAGGCGTAATTTTTCGCAGATGTCTTGATAGCTTGTGAACTCCGGGATATATCCATGTGAAGTTAAACGTTCTTCAACTTTTAAATTCAAAAATAATTCGTCCAACTGATGAACAAACCCTTGAAAAGTGTTTAGCAAACTTTTGTGCAATTTGAGAACCTTGTTCTCAACAGTATCACTATCACCATTTCCAGATTTACGTGAACGCTGTAATTTTAAGCTCTTGGTAGTATTGGAACTTATACGTGAGCTGGTACTTCTTAATCTACATTTCGAAAAACACATCTTTCTTGTGTCTGGCATCTTTAATACGTATATTAAATTTGCTTATTTAAGACCAGTTAACTCGGTTAATTTGTTATGTTGAACAGATTTGGTAAGTATAGGAAAAATATTCACATTACATTTTATTTGAAACCAAAAAAAGTGATTGGCATATTTGGTACCTACAGATTAGGAATATTAAATTTACTCTGTGTTAGGGTTCATACACACTATGCGGCTAGCCGTCCGGCTGATCGCAGAATGCGGTTGCAAATGCGGCCAGCCGGATCGCGGGCAGCCGCATTCGTAACCGCAACGTGCGGTTGAAGAACCGTTGCGGTTTGCGATTATATCGAGCCATTTAAAAGTTATATTCTATCGGAATACTCTGGTAACTTGGTGTTCCAAATTGCTGGCCGACTTTGGATTTCGATGATAAATTCTTCGGTATCGACTTCCATTTTACCAGACGTAGCACGTGCACACATTCAGTCAATGGCGGGCAGCCGCAGACTGAGCCGCACAGTGCGTATAGCAACCGTCCGGGTGGCCGTCACTCGGGCCGCAGCCCTCCGAGCGACCGAAGCGGTCTGCGGGTAGCCGCATCGCAGTGCGTATAGAAATGAATATTACGTACATAATTGTGCTTGCGGTCAGCCGGACGGCTAGCGGCATTGCGGTAACCGCATAGTGCGTATGAACCCTTAGGAATACTTAGGTACCAAAAAAAGGTTTTCTAATAAAATTCCGAATGCAAAAAACGACCAAAAAGTTCAATAGTAGTAGAATTCGGGCTTTTATATTTTTCTTAAATCCGGCTCGAAGGACCCTAATATATGAGCATTGTGTTTTTGATAGCGAGTGCAGTCCAAAGATTTTATATATCCTTAATCTTTAGTGCAGTCAAATGAAATTACGTAGACTATATACAATGGTGTATTACGTAAAAACAAGATTTAAAATTTTACCATGCCGCGCCGCGTCTACTTCTTTTGAATCTCTGGCATTCTTGTTTGCTGTCTGCCAATCTATAATTGTAATACCTTATCAATTTTCAAAGCTGTCATATGTCTCGAACTCAAAATCGATGAAATTTTGTCGCAAGTAGCCTATGTATGTCCAATTTAAATTCAAAGTAGCCTATTACGTTGATTATACGTTTTATGAACATTTAGGATTTTGGATAGTCTATCTCAAAATGTTACCTATAGAAGTATAGACCTATGTTATATGTTTGATAATCACAAAACTACAATACATAACTGACCTATACAAGTAATGTACGACTGGAAGAAATAAATATTATTTAAGTATTCAGTTTCTATGTCATTTTTACACAAGAAGAAATATCTGAAAAGATATGTACTTGACTCTATTGCCTATCTTACTGCTGCATATGGAACAATGTTTTCGTTAGTACATGGTAATGGGGAAGATTTTTGCCATTTTTTCCCGCTAGGTGTCGCTATACTTATGATCTGTGCAGCATTATTTATAACTTTTTGGCATTTTATTAAATATAAATAATAAAAATGACGAACTGTGCAGTGCTGTAATGCAAAGTAAGTAGTAATTATTTATTCCCAAATATAAAAATAGGAAAAGATTGTGGGCTAAAGCAATAAAACGACCAGAATTGGTAAAATCCCAATCTACATATTTACGATTATATATATTATGTGGGCATCATTTTACAGAAAATTATTTTAAAACAGTGAAAAATAGTCTACAGGCGAATGGGTATTATATTCTTATATTTGGTCGTTCAAATCTTTCTCAATGTCCTAGTAACATGATTGTTTATATTGTAGGTCACAATTTAGTGCTTATGAAAAATTATCATAGAAAAGCACAAAAAGTTTATTAAATGAGCTAATACACTCACTCTCCAAAATATTTTTGTATTTGATGTTTATTTAATGGTGGCAATGGGGTATTGCTGTTTATATCTTTATAATAATTGTCTTTTGGTATGACCATAACTTCGGTTTGTACTGGTTCTGGGGGACATAATTTATCGGTGAAGTTAAAATTTCTAACATACGCCTCTAACCTACAAAAACAGAAGATAGCTTAGATTTTGATTTACACAAACAATAATAAACAAGATAAAAGTTCATAGGATCAAGAGTTTATTGTTAATCAGTAAAAACATTCACCAGGAAAATATAAAATACTGCAGTACTTTTTTTCTTTTATTTACTAACTTCTCTACAAGGTTTGCCTTGCTTCCACTACAGGTCGCACCCCTCTTCTTTAATACCTCTTTGAGCTGATTTAATTTCCAGGTAAAATACATCGTCAATACAAAAATATTTCATACAATTTCATAAGAACCGCACCGAACCACAGAATGTAAATAGATCATACGCGTGGCGCCTTCTGAACACAAAATCTTCCCCATTCCATATCAGTATGTTACAAAGTATTCTGTGTCATCATATTTTCACCTTTGTAACCCCATCTCGTGCGTCAAATTCATATTGACTGTTGACTGCAGCTGTCACATGCATAGCGATGGACCAACTCGCATTTTCAATAGCTTGAGTTAGTCGAGTTTGAATGGAAATTGATTCGAGTTGCAACTCGACTCAATTGACAAAAGCACCTCGGTTCATCGAGTTAGCTCGATAATGAGTTAACGAAGGTCGATCAAACACTTGAGTCAGATCAACTGGACTGTTCGGAACTTAATGGAACCTTTTTGATTCGAAAAACTAACAAGTAAAATTTCTATTTTCAATATTTTTATGTTTTGTTAACATGAAACTATTTTCCCTGCTACTTCCTTCTATGATTTATTTATTTAGTTGTCAATGCATGTAAAGTTTATAAACACAAGGAATAAGATTTTTTTATAAAAACTTAACTATCCCCAAAATCTTTTGGCTTCATGACTCTCGTCGCTTATTGCTCTGCTCATCTGCTCGTTTCAGTTCAGTTACAATCAGCTGACTCGTTTGTGTTATGACTCGAGTAACTCGGTTAAACTAACTCAACTCGCCCATCTCTACACTAGTGTGCCTGTGCTGCAATGTCATGTCATAAATGTCATTACTGTCATTGCCAAATGCCAAGCCAAGTCGGCAACTCACTACAAGGTCGAATTTGATTTGAAAATTATCAAATAAAGTCCACAATAAAGTCGCGGCTCGCCGTTCGGGCGGAGGCAAAGTTGAAAGCTTTTAAAAATATATTACTTGTTGTGATACTTCGCCATCGCCACGTGAAATCAAACGAAACGATTTTAAATAAATAAATGAATTTTATTTAGTTTCCAAAGGTAAAAGATTTACATTGCGGAGTACAATGCGCTAGTCTCGCCAGGAAATTAGCATTCGGTAATCGGTTTATTTTGTATTGTGTTTAGTTTTTATTCGTTTTTCAACCACTGCACTACAGTGTTCAGCATGGTACGTCTTTTAGCAATTTTATTTTGTTTTCTTTATTATTACCATTAGTTATAAAAAGCTCACACATGTTTCGAGTCTATAAATAAACATGACTTGTTGTCGTAAGTATGTATTTTTTCCAAAATTGTTTTACTACATTTTTGTAATTATTTACATTTTTAAATATTTTGGTCTTTACTAGATTGATTTTAAATTATGAAGTACTTGAGCTTAACCTGGAACTCTTATCCTATTCTTGCTCCAAATTAAATTGCTATTTTTTTTTAATTCGTTTTTTTATCATAATTTATTATGTTATTAGGCAAGTGATGAGAAAAAAATGGTGTCTGCAAGTAGACCTGCCCTTCCGCCCAGCAGTGATGAAACTGGCAATGTGCTGTCTATGATATACAGATTCTTCAAGAAGGTTTGTAATAAGTCTAGTCTCTTAACCCTTCAGATACCGTCAATTAGAGACACAATAGTAAGACAATAGATGCGCGGCCACCGGTGGTCGCTTGGGGATTCATGAATTAAATAATTCAATTGCTAGTTGTTATGTATTTTAGGGCAGATGGCATCATCAGCACATTCTTATTAGAATAAAATGCATTGGCTGTTTCATCACATTGTCCAAACAAAATAGGATGTCTTGTTATGAGTCAGTGTGACCTTGGAGAGCTCTGCTTTGAATCATAAGCCGGGCATTCAACCTTCAATTGTTAGTTCCTTTTGATTATTTTACTAAATGGAAGTTTTAGTAAGTCATAAAGTGGAGCCTGTGGTGCATCATAGACTACTCATACAAATGAATCATGTAACACACTCACATGATAATATCTAATGTTATTTGAATAACAATCTTCTCACTTCATAAACTTAATGTAAATACATTGTCCAGTAAAAAAATATGTGCTCATGTTTTTCAAAACTGTCATGTTCTAAATTCTGGTTCAAACAAACAATAGAAATGTGTAGAGCATGAGGTAAGTGTTCTTTATCAGTAGGTAATTGGTACACTCCTCACACCATAGTTAATGAGTACAAACACACACATTTGCATAATTTTCACATAATATGCTCAGTTGTACAAAATGATGTCATGGTCTCAATTTATTTCCCACAGGGCAGGAAATGTGGTTAGTTAATCATTTATAAACTAAGGAAGAATTGTGCTGATATATGTAGTTTATTACTAAATATAAACATAAAGGTAAAGGGTAACTAGGTACATTAATAGTATTTTTATATATTTTAAACACATTTTTTTTTATTATTTATAGGTTCTCATTTGACCACTATCTCACCTATTTCAAGTCTTATTATTGAACTTATATTGATTGCAAACAAACATTCAATCAGTTATTTTTAAACTTAGTCTTTTTATCTTAAACTAGCTTTCCGCCCGCGGCTTCGCCCGCATGGACTACAGCTTATATCGCGGGCAGTGACCCGTGCTCAGCAGTGGAATTATAGGTAGCATATGTGTTATTCCAGTGTCTCTTCTACCTACCTACCTACCAAACTTGATCTAAATCCGTTCAGTAGTTTTTGCGTGAAAGCATAACAGACAGACAGACAGACATAGTGAGCTTAGGTATAGTAGTAGACTTAGTAGGGATTGATATTTTCCTCGCTAGAGAGCTTTTTTTTTTGTCGACGGGGAAAATCATCTTTGACGAAACCCGCTCTTGGGTGGAGCGGGAGACAGTGTCAGACTCTTACTGACTAAAAACCCCGCGCCGTTCCTTCTAGCCTTCATACCGGGGCACGAGCTCCCTTTCGGACAACCCTGTCCCCAGTAGGCTTCGACCCAGCTGGGCCCCTCATGTTGCTGACAACTTCTTGAGGCGCGCGGGAACAGTGCGCGCCGTCGACGTCTTGGACTCGGTCCATTACCGGACGATCGGACAGCGAGCTACCCATGGCATCGGGATCGGAATCCCGGCGACGGCGGCGAGGGCGCCGTTGCTCGCTAGAGAGCTCCGATAAACGCGTGCGATCACTGCAAATCATGTGCTGCAAAAAGTGCTGTAAGGACGAAGCGCGGCCATCAACGCGCTATTTATAGGCGCGGCGCCGCAACAACTACGTCCCTGCATTTTAAATTTGTAATATCTTCGGAAATATTCACTTAAATTACATACTGTAAAAAACATATTGATCTATAATAAATGCACAATTTATTTAAAGTACTTAATTGGATAATGATTAATTAATTTAAAATCACTTCGTAAATAACCATTTTTTAGTAAAGGATAAAAAATGGTTATGGTGGGTTATCCCTAAGAGATAGACATATACCATCGTAGACTTTTTTGTTGAACTTTTTAAGGTGGACAATACTGTAGTACATTATTTTGGTTTATCTCGTAGGGTACAGCCAGCGTTTGCAATATAAGCGCAAAAAAAACGTGCTTATTTACGACATCACATTAGAAACCTCTAAATTTATCAGTGTTTCTCTACTATATTATGTATGTATTATACATATAAACCTTTCTTTACAATCTATCTATTAAAAAAAACCGCATCAAAATCCGTTGCGTAGTTTTAAAGATCTAAGCATACATAGGGACAGACAGACGGCGGATAGCGACTTTGTTTTATACTATGTAGTGATTATTGTTATTCAAGTAAATAAGTATATTTATGTTATGATAATTTGACGCCCTTTACCAAGCACATTAAGAATATAAATTCTCCACTAATTACCAATAATAATGTAAGGCCCACATTACCTGATGATAAGCAATAATAACCATAACCAATTATAAAATAAAAAAAATAATCTTATCAGAACAGTTGTAATGAACAATGTAATAGTATTTTTACTATCATGATAATAGTTATTTGAATGAACCCTCCAATGTTTTGTTGATTTTCCATGCCTCATGAACCATTGCTGCAGGTGTCGATGGTCGGAGCAGTGTACCTGGTGGGGTACATGCAATGGAGCGTGGCGTGGCTGATCGGGCCCGTTATTCTGTCGGTACTGCGCGATCAATGGCGTAAGGAGAACGAGTACCGACGCAACTTGGCCAAGGCCACGGCCTCTTCATCCGAGAAAGATGTTATTTTGGCTAAGCTCGACGACTTGCCGGCGTGGGTAAGATATTAAATTATATTGCCTATATGATCAATAACTCGATAAAAACCTGTTATTGTATAATGTATCACATTTTTGTGTGCTAATTATCTATCTCGCGTATATCTATAAAAACAAATGTGTTCTTATATAGTCAATTAGCATGTTGGGTAGCTAAGACGACTGCCCAAAGTGTACAATTTTCATGCACCCCATTAGACATTATTAAACCACTATTTATCAAAAATGCTTTTTTATAATTTGGATCTTGTCCAAAGTAGATAAAATGACTGTGATTATTACTGCATAGGTACTATTCTTTATCTTTAATCCATTAGTGGCACATTTTCGTTTGCGTCACCCGCGTGAAGTGATGGAATGATGGATTAGCTTAATGCAGCCTGAATACCAAGTTTTAGCATACAAAATACCTCTCAGACATATTCTGATAAAAGCTACTGAACCGCGAAATTTGGAACTTGATTGAAATCGAAGATGAGATTTTTGACAAAAAGAAAACCGTTCCTCCTGGTCTGTGAGTCATTTCTAAAAATATCTCATGATAGGTACTGTTGATTGGCGTGAAACCTAGACAGATCGACCTAGAAAAAATCCAATCTAAGTAAAAGCTCCTACATAGACGAGGACTAAAGTAAAGTAACTACCTAGTTCAATTCATCCAACCAAAACAATATTACCACTCCGTAGTCGATATTATCGCGTAATTGCCTAACTTCCACATGAGCATTCGGTACCAAAACAAATGCCTCACGTCTTGCCTAATAGGTCAATGACATCATTCGGATCGATGGATGGATATGACCTCAAATTTTTTTCTATAAAAGCGAAACAGTTGAATTTTATTTAAAAACTATTGCGATGTCAGCAGTCAAGAAATATTGATTCAATATACTTCAGAAATCAGTCAGTGTCAATAAGTACAGTTGATGCATTTTACAAGCGTTTTTTTTTTTTGTGGTTGGGAAATCATCAAATGACTCTAGGGACTTTTAATCACTAAAATCCACCTGGCCGCGGTAACTCTTTCAAACAATCACTCAGTCCGGAAGGATTTTACGACCGTATATCAATGCATATATGCATTTTAAACTTTATGTCAATGACATAAAGGATAAATGATGCGTGGCTATAAATAACAACGACTACTAAAATGTATTTTACAAAATATTTATTTCGATCCATCAGCAATGTAATGAATATATATAACAAGTAGACAGAAAGTGACAGTTGATAAACATTTCCAGGTATTCTTCCCAGACGTTGAACGCGCGGAATGGCTGAATAGGGTATGTAATCTATATCAATTTAGCAAACGAGTTAGTTACCTCCTACACTGAAGTAATTCTCGCACTTGTTCCCCTCCCACGACACTTAGTGTTTCGCAGCGCGCCTATTGATTTTACTAAGAATTCCTCCTACCTATATTAATAATGCATTTCATAACTAGACTACCTATGGTGTTCTAGATATTTATTGTGAGGGTATAAACCATAATAGATTAACGACAAGCCAGCAACATACAATTGCTGAGGTCCTGGATTCAATCCCGGGGTTGGGTATATTGATTAGGGGTTTTCAGGTCACGGACAATCTGTCTATGACGACACGGTTAGCGCAGTAGTTTAACGATTGACTACTGCGTTGCATATCGCGGGTTCGATTCCCTCACTGACCAATATTTTTATGGTCTACAGATAGTATCTGAGTTTACAACATGCTTGTGAACACCTCATGATATAAATATGCTGGAACGTAACTTACTTAATGTGATTTTACTATAGGAACTACACAGACACACCCCTGCCTTCTCTTCTAGGAAATATAAGCCTGATGTTCTTTTATGATTATAGATCCTACTCCAAGTGTGGCCAAATGTGAACAGCTTCGCTCGCAATCTGCTGAAGGAGTCCATTGAGCCGGCCGTGGCGGAGAGCTTAGCCAACTATAAACTTACGGGCTTTAAGTTCGAACGCATGATTCTTGGCACTATCGTAAGTATCAATAGTTTTAAATATTGATTCTGTAAACTATAAATACAGAATATTGCATTTCCAAATGCTGTCAGTATACCTTCTCTGTTGTGTAATTGAACGTCCTAACAACTGCAAATAATCAAGAACTTTACGATAACAACTTCAAGGTATAATAAAATTTGAATTTCATAGAAAAGAAATCTCACCATGAAACTAGAGACTTATCTTCTTAGTACCGTACCGTAGTTATGATTCAATTTTAAGCCATGGTCGTTAAAATCGTATAATGAAAGAAGGTTGTTTGTACTGAACTGAAATGCTATTTGCTTTCCTCGGTGTCGGTGACGTAATCAGTGCTATAAAAGTTTTATAGTGGCTGTAATGACCGTGTTAATCCTTGCAGGCGCCGCGGGTTGGTGGAGTGAAAGTATACGATAAGAACTTGTCTAGGGATGAAATCATCATGGATGTCGACTTGTTGTAAGTAACACTTGCACTTACTCTGTAACATATTTATGTAGCGCTGTTCGTTGCTTAAATAAATTAAAAACCTGTATATGAAACTACATATAACAATCCAGCACAGATCAAGTATTTGTATAAGATTTTGAGTATATTATACATAAGATTATTATTAGTCCTCATGTGCATCAAAGATAAACATTTATATTAGTCATCATAATTTACGATAATGACGGAACACTTAGTAAGATTTAAAATTGTATTTCAGCTATGCTGGTGACTGTGATATCTCCTTCGTTCTGCAACGTATCCGTGGTGGCATCAAAGACCTTCAGGTGAGAGTTCAATGTCTGCATCTTTGGCCCATGTAGAATAGTTATTAGATAGATTTTTTCGACTCCACGTCATACCATACCAATACCAACACCACTATATCAGGTCAGTTTCTAGTCTTAACGGGATGCAGCGGAAGAAACAGGTTTCATCAGACCCCCACAACTCAGTTACCGGGCAACATAACAATATTCCTTAACCGGGTTGATGATCCGACTTTTCCTGTCATGACTGTCAAAGATCTACGAATGACAACTGAGACTAACGGCTTTACGTGCCCTCCGAAGCACGGGGTATTAGTAATGTCTTAGATAAACTTAGAGAGAGGCTTAGGCATGATTGAATATCAAAAATCCAATCATCCCGACAGAATAAATATTAGCACGATAATGGTTTGTATGTTATGTTGTAGATCCACGGTATGGTGCGAATAGTGATGAAACCCCTGATCACCAAGATGCCTTTAGTGGGAGGACTGCAGATATTCTTCCTGAACAATCCGTCTATTGACTTTAACTTAGTCGGCGCCGCTGATGTTTTAGATATGCCTGGGTTCAGGTAAAAATATGATCATTATATATATATATATATATTTAATTTCATGCAATTTATATACATTATTATAATTTTTATATATCATTCATATCATTGTATAAGCTGTGGACGCCTTTAATTGACATATTTACACAGAATTTAATGTCCATAAAATTGCCTATCTGTATAAGAATTTGTTAATATGTCGTTGGTGTTCCTCATAATAAATAAATAAATACATATTGTATTAGTTCAGCAGTTTTGGATCTCCTTTTTAAATCGTATCTTCTTTAAATTGATCACATTTGTTCCAGTGATATTCTTCGTCGTTGTATCATAGAGCAAGTAGCTAAGATGATGGTGCTGCCAAATAAGTTGCCTATTAAACTGAGCGACGAGATACCTACTGTAGATCTGAGAATGCCCGAGCCTGAGGTAAGTGCTACCCCATCTTTTGTTTTAAAGAATGTTGACTGAATTCAGCCAGTATTGCGAACTGACTTTGTTGGTCTGCTATTATGATGATTAAAAGATTTTGTTTGGGGTTTATATTGACAACTAGCTTCTGTCATTAGCCTCGCCCTAAAGTAGATTTCTTTACACAAACTTTGGATCTCCGTTTCATCCCCTAAGGAGGTGAATTTTGGAAAATCCTTTTTTAGTGCTCGCCTACATTATAGAGGGACGTTTTGTACAAAATATCACGTTACATTAAATTCGACGGTGTGTTGATACGTCAGTCAGTCGGTTTTAACTTTTGTATTTATAGATAAAAAATGTTTACAGGGTGTGCTTCGTATACATCTAGTTCAAGCTCAGAATCTCATGAAGAAAGATGTTTCAATGATTGGTAAGACAGTTTAAAAAGCCTTATAAAATACTAAAGCAGCAGAAAAGTCAGAATAAATCGCCTCATAATATATTTTGATGTCCAGGTAAGGGTAAGTCAGATCCGTACGCCGTCATAACGGTGGGCGCGCAGCAATGGAAGACTAAACACATCGACAATAACGTCAACCCTCGCTGGGACTACTGGTGCGAGGTAAGCATACAAACAAACCATCGTTATATTTCCCCATTAGTTCTACTATTTTGTGCACATGGGTATATTTAAAACTTTTGTAAAGTAGTGTTTATACTTAGATTTTTAACAGATTCAACAGTTCGCTTAGCGAGCACATGATTATTTTTTAATGTTGGTAATATAACATTGAAGATGTGCTTGCTTATTTTGATTAATCGGGCTTTGGACATATATACTTGGTAAGTGAGGTAATGTCTTGGCTCATTTCTGATGTACCTATTCAAATGCATTGTGTATCCGTCTTCACTGATCACGCGTATTTTATGTTATCTAAATTTCTCTTTATGACGAGAATTGCAAGTTAAAAGCTGTATGGCATCATGAAGTAGCAACTTATTAAATCGGTAATATTAATATAATGGGAAACTTTTATATTAATTTGATATGAATCAATAACGTTTTATATTTACGGGCAAAAGAGACTTAATAATAATATTTTGCTATTTCAATTTAAAGAGCATTATCAGGAATGAGCATGACCGAATGACGAAGCAGTTTTGTTTAATTCCATATTAAAGATTGTTTACTGGCTGACAGAGGCACCAGTAAGCTTTCTCAGTCACAGTACGGGCTATGTGATAATCTAATAGGATTTTATTACTTTAATTCTTAACAACAGACAATTGAGTTTAAAGGATTTGCATGTCAAAATTAACTTGGGTTCTAAAAACCAATAATTTTAATTTAAGAAAGATATTCCCTTAAAAATTAAAAAAAATCTCTTAAAATTTATTCAGAAATGTGATAGCAATTGTCAAGTTGCTCCAAATTCTAAATTTCTTTACAATAACAAGGTTTGATAAATATTTTGGCTTAAAATTAGTTAACAGTGTAATATATGCTTATTACTAAGTAAGTAAATGCGAGCGTATTCCGCACGCTGAAATTGGTCGTGAAATGTTGCAAAGTAAGTAGTTATGAACAAGATTTTGTTTTCCTCACTTATGTTTGCGTCGGACTATGCGCGTGTGGCATACAGGCGCGTATAATGCAATCTCTGGGCCAAGCGTTGGAAATAGAAGTGTTCGACAAGGACGAGGGCAACAATGACGACAAGCTGGGCAAGTAAGTACGTGCACGCGGTGACAGGGCAGGGGCGGGGCGGGGCGGGGGCGGGGAGGGGAGGGGCGCGAGGTGACGGGTATACGCTACGCTGATGGTTGCACTCGCTTCACGCATTGTAACTGTCCTGAAGCTTCTAAACATCGGCCAAAGCGACGCTTGTCTGATAGTTACAGTGGCATGAAAGTGTTGCGCTCCATGCCCCACTGTAAACTAGAAGACGTACTGCATAGAAATTAACAAGCAGTCGTCGAGTGGTATCCTCTCAAAGCAGCATAAGCTTGGTATTAGCACGTCATGTGACACTGAGTCCTTGTGCTCTTTGGTACGAGACCCTCGATAGAGTAATGAGAGATCTAGAAATAGTCATTATGATTTATTTTTTAATGTAAATAACGTATTTGTAATTTTCTTTGTAAACAATACTATTTTAGATTCTCCCATTACAAATTTCCTAATCTATGTAGTTGCATGTGTAGTCCCATAGTGCATTAGAACTTAGTATTTAGAAGGTAAAGGTGAGTTTCCTGTATTATTAATTAATTAATTAAATTGTATTTTTCTTCTTTTCTTCTAAAGTTTCTAATAAGCAGGCATGATGTAAACAACATTAGAGTGGTCCATGTTTGTAGTAGCGACCTCATTACTGTTGTTGATACAAATTCATTTTGCCAGGAGGTCAGGGGTAGGAAATCGGGTCAAAAACTGTTACAAAATTGTTTTTCTAAATTCGATGAAACATTTTTGTTTAGGCAGCGTTTGGCATAAAACTAATACGTAGATGTATTGTGATTTTGTCCTAAGGCGTTAATAAGCTCAAGGAAGAGTCAAGTGATGCAGTTCGAGCTCTGGGACTGGGACCCTGGCATGGGCATACAGAACGATGATTTTCTTGGCAGGTCCGTCACGCTACTACCCGTGCATTGACACATTAGCGACATTTCATTGCCGTGGTTTTTATATTTGTTTTTTTTTTTAATCTTGACTCTTATTATCACCGTTGCGTTGCGTAGCTCAACTTTTGTTTACCAGTCATAAACTCATGCCGGTGATGCTAAGATTCATCTTGGTTTTATATGTTTTATGACTTTACTTTGGTGTTCTATTTTATATCTACAGCTGTTGTGTGTGAGATTGATTTTTGCTTTAAATAGGAATAGATCCATGGGGACATACATTACGAAATTTAATCGAAGTGGCAAGTTGACCAGTGTTAACTAATATTTAGGTATTATTTAACAAATTAAGAAAATACACATTAAATTAATTTTACACAAATGCGCTTAATTTTACATAATTTAACATGTACCTATACACCCTGAAACCTAATAATAATTACTCAGCAACAATGTATAGAACCATAAAACTAATTTCTAATCTTCCGACGATAGCTTTATATGTATGTATTTGTATATAACATGGTGGGTTGTAACAGTCAGTACTCCGTACCAGCGCGACGATATTGGTCATCAAGCTTTTCGACTGGGACCGCACAGGACGAGACGAAAAACTGGGCAGGTCGGTCGCTGCCACTACACAGAACAAGTGTACCTAACTATTTACATACATTCTCACAGTAAACTAACATACTTGCCACTGAAAGCGACCACGGACCATATTGTTACGCACACGAGACTGAAATTAAACGCTACTGCCCGACCATCGCGCTGTAACATCGCACTACGCACGCATTTAACACGTAACCACACATTGCACAACGCTGCGCCGGTTTATAACGTCATACTAACACACTAGTGTAGTTTTTAACACTCACCCAGTAGTATTATTGCGACTGAAATGGGAGGAATCACTCATTGTAATAAAATATTTTATGAGGTACGATACATAATCTCACAATAATGTCGAAATGTAAAATGAACGTAATTTTATTATTCCTCGAAGCTTCCAAGACTAACCCGGACAGTACATCCACTATCCATTCTTTGTATTCCAATAATATCTACTTACACAAACTGCTTGTACTTGTTGTGTTATGCACTGATTTTGTCTATTTCTACTCTAAAACGGTGTATTCCCGTATTCATCGCTTGGCCTCACTGATGGACATGATTTTGTTGTATTTTTTAATTTGGTGGGAATACACCTTCAAAATTTAAATATTTTTAATGTCTAACTCATCTCTATTGTGCTAACTAATGGGGTGAAGTATACTTCAGCTGGACGTATGGAGTTACATTTTTATATAATTTCAGATGTTCGGTAGATATCTCACAAGTTGTACGCTTCGGTCGCTTAGACACGGTAAGGAGACCTCTTTAACAATGTTTGCATCAATGAATACAGCGTTTACTTTGCGATATATTAACGGCATTCTATTGTTTTAGTGGGTAACCCTTCAGGAAGCTAAACATGGAAAAATCGAGTTACGACTTTCATGGCACCGTCTGACTAGCGATGTTTCGGAGCTCAGCCGCGTAAGTATAGATACGATTGTCACACAATTTAAAGCCTAACGTCTGAGTATCTAAACTCTTTATTTTATCTGTTATAAATTTCAGGCTCTGACTGAGACACTGCTTATCAAGACGGGAGAACTGAGCTCCGCGGTCTTATCCGTCTACATCGACTCGTGCAAGAAGTTGCCTGTGAGTTTGTTTTCCATTTATTAGAAAGCGGTTTTATTATCATAATTTCAACCGAATGACATCTGCTGTTGGGTATAGGCCTCCCACAAGTGTCGCTACAACGACCTGTTCGCTTCTGTCGCATTTTCGCGACCATCTGGCTGCTTAAGTTTGGTGATTCTTCGAGCTAGGTCTATAACCGATCACGCAAGGAAACTGCGAGGATACCCAAAATTGACTTGGTAATGTGACTATTTTAATTGTAATTCCTTTCGCCAGAATGCGAGAGCCCAGTCGCGTCCCGACCCGTACCTGACGGTAACAGTGGGCAGGAAGACGGAAAACAGCGCGGTTCAGATGAGGACCGACGATCCTGTCTACGAGATTGGGTACTCCTTCCTCGTGCAGAACCCTGAAAGCGATAACTTGGAGATCAAGGTAATGAGGAAAAATTCTAGATTCAAACTTTCTAAGATCTCGTTCACACGCCAAGATGGACGAGAAATACTAAGTGTAGTAGTACATTCCGCACACGCGCCCTCTCATCTCTTCAAATGCATATTGCGTCCTCCACTAAATGAGTCACTTATATTACACATTTTTCTATTAAGTGGTGTGTCAGATTAGCAGCTATATTATTATACTATAGGATTGTATGAATGAAAATCTTTGTTTCAGGTTCTGGATTCAAAAACAGGAGGTCAACTCGGTCAACTTACATACGGAATTTCAAACTTGTTGAAGCAAAAGGATCTCAGCCTGTTGACTCAACCACTCATGCTACAGAGATCCGGCCCAGAGTCGAAGATCCTCTTGTCATTACAACTGAAGGTTACTTTAATTATCTTTTTATACAAAACCTGTCAGTTGTCAGTTTTGGTATTTACAGCCCGAACTTGAGGTTTCCGAGACGGATTTTGAATGTTTTCAGGCTCTCTGTAAATTCTACTAAAAAAGCTACTGTTGATTCCGGCGGAGATTTGACTTAAAGTTTTAGGATATAAAATAAAAATATTATACAACAAGTCTACTGTCCTCGTGAGGGCCTTCGGCGGCAGCGATCTCTCGCGTCGGGCGATACAAGCCATGGTCCGGAGCGAGGAGGAGTGGCAGGCGGTCGCCGCCTGCCTGCCATATAAACAGTTTTCGTAAATTAAAACTATTGCTTTTGTTCACAGATTTTGAAGGAGGCGATCAAGGAAGAAGAATTTGAAGTGGAGACTGTAGCCGAGGCGCCAAGAGAGCCCTCACCTCCCGTGACACCGGTGGCGCCCCCTTCTCCTCCTGTCTCTGTTGATGACATCGACACTCATAAACCTATACCGCCCCTAACCGACCCAGGTAGTATATTTAACTATGTATTAGAAACCAATTAGCTGTGTGCCTAGATGCGTTTTTACATACACATTTATAAATTGGGTGAAGAAAGAATTCGTGTTTACAGGGGCGAAAATACTGTGGGAAATGAGGCTAATAAAAAAAGGCCTCCTATATTCCTAGGAAATTATTAAGTTTTTTTATTTTAAAAAATCACTTGCGCTTATCGACCCCTAGGTCAATGACAACTCTTTTTTGACAATCTTTTCAGTTTTAAAACACGAATTAGCGTTTGTGTTACTTATAATGTGCCATTAGTTCTAAAATGTCTCAAAAGGTACTGTTAAGGTAGCATTCAGTTGTTAGCGACCACAACCGCGTCGCGCGACCGGTAGGCGTGGCCACCGAGACGCACTTCGGAGGCAGTGCTCCATTATCAACTAACCTATTTTCTAACTGCGGATAAATTGTTTGACTTAATTATCGTACTGCAATAGAACACAACCGTCACCCATAAAAACTGCAGGAGGAGTGCCGATGTCGCCGTCGTTGACATCGGTTACATAAACACCGTACGTGAGTGACATGAGCGTAACTTACTAATGTCCTAATTGTTGCAGTCACTGTACTTCCTGAAGCGGCTGTGCTGAGGAATATCGAGGATGCTCTCCTAGATAGCAGTTCACAAAAGTCGGTGCCTCTAGAGCATATTGAGAAGGAAGTTGGTGAGTACTTTATCAGTTTTTAAGTTCAATACTATCTTCAATCACGACCGCTAAATTTTTCCAGCATTGGTTTTTTGTCAGTTGGGTACTCGGGTCTTACTATCCATCTGGGTTTGCAAATTCACTGCCTGATGTTTTTTTTTTTTCTCTATAGACGTTCCTCAAGAATATTCACCGCCAGCCCGCCACGATTCACCTAAACTGGTACATAGGACCTCTTCCTTGACCACGTAAGTTTCAACAAAATTTGTAAATTAAAGACCAAAGGACGCACTTTTGCTTAAAACATTGTTTAAGCTAATTATAATGAGATGGCACCTAAAGTCAATAGCAATCCAAAGCCTATCCAATCAATCCCTTGTTTACCCGATGACCATCATAGCCACTTTCATCTAACCCGCGGATCGTTTTTCACCTAAATTGAGTGGCCCGTTTTCAATCGGAGGTTTTTCTTTTGTAATTTTTAACGCAATAATAAATGTGTTTCTTAAAGATCTGCTGGAGAAGCTGGCCTCGGGCGAATTCTACTCTCACTTCGCTACAGCATGCAAAACCAAACACTATTTGTTGTCGTCCACAAAATTATGTAAGTCACTTGAGTAGACTTATTTGTTTAATTGTTAGTATGGTTCAATAAAATTGTCTCTTGCTGATTACAGGCACATACCGTTGAAGGACCCGGCTAACGTGCCTGACCCATACGTGAAATTATATTTATTACCTGGCCGCTCCAAAGATTCCAAACGAAAGACTGTGGTAAGTTAATATCAAAGATCACGTATATGCCGTACATCCACGAGCGAGTGTACCGCTCTAATCCACCCTGATATCGTCGGATGATTTCCAAAGAGACAATTATTATTTATTATTCTAACGCCAATACCGCAATAGATTGCCACGTGACGCCAACAACTCGTCGTAAGTATTTAGAACAATATTGTCCGATTCAGGTTAGCCTTCGTATTTGTTTTATTTGAAAGTCCGGTCAGCTCCACTCCTGTTTCCACTGATGCGGAGTGGAGATTTAAGCCCGTATTAATTCATGAATCCCCAAGCGACACCCGGTGGCCGCGCATCTATTGTCTTACTATTGTGTCTCTAATTGACGGTATCTGAAGGGTTAATATACGTTACTCAGTCCAAGATCTCGTACTTGATATCAAGCTTGAGCTCAAGTTTCGGCTTAGGTTTACGTCTTCAGCCGAGTGTTAACTGATTATAAATGAAACCCGACACTTAAGTTGACAACAATCTGTCTACTCGAGATGCCACATCATGAGTGTAGTCCTGCCGGGACTCGAGGTCGTGATTAGCGTAGCGCGAAACATGCAGTTTGTAAATATTCTGGGGCAAATTAATTATTACGATAAAAAAGGTATGCCTTAAATCTTTTTGAATTGCCAAGTGAATATTTAGAAAAACTATGCAGATTCCTTCAAGATTCAGCATTTTATATAGTCTCATTAAACAGATTTTTATTTTAAATTTTGGTGACTGAGATTCTGTACTCATGCGTTTATTAATTAGCAATTAAAATACAGTTGAGACATTGTCTTGTCAAAATCAACTTTAAATCAGATTTGATCGTAATAATCAGGTATCAAATGTTATCGCACTTGAGGACGTAGTTGAGCAACGTTTATAAATATGGGCCTTAGAGCACTATATTTGGCAAAATCAGCTCCGCTTTAGTGTTAACACTGTAACGGACGCTAACAATTCAAAACTATGAGAAGAATCATAAAATATTATCGACCAATTATCACTTCTGAATGACCTTTTGTGATCATTGTTTCTAGACGTCGTCAGTAGGTATTGAGTTCAGATTTTTTTGTGCAGGTAGTGAAGGACAGCTGCATGCCGGAATACGACGAGCAGTTCGAGTGGGTCATTCCGTTAGCGGAGCTGCACTCCCGGCAGGTGGAGGTGACTGTTGCCACTCACAAGGGCTTCTTGGGCGGCAGCCCGGTTGTTGGACAGGTAAAAGATTATTTTGTAAAGGTATTTTTTCCTGCATGTTTCAATATTTCGATTTATTTTTTAAAATTATTTTTGTTGCTGTAAAATGTTCTTAACATATCTTTAAACCTAATTAATTGGACTTTGTCAGTATTCTATCAAAGTAAAATTATTAAGCACTCATTACATCAAAATACTATGAACATCCTTGATGGTGAAATTTTAATATTTATTTTGTACAGGTGGTAGTTCATCTCAACCAGTACGACTTCCGTGAAGCAAAAACCATGTGGTTCGACCTCCTGCCGGAGACATCGCCTAGAGATTAGAGAGGAGGAGGTAGTCACAAGTATATGTTCAAATAATATAAAAGTACTTATGAATCTTAATCTATTTTGCAAGCTGCAAAAGCCATAATTGCTGATCAGATCTGATTGCTGAATGTTCAATGTGTAAGCAGTCACATATTATATTGTCAATAAATATTGTGGTAGTTTTTTCATATAAAAAATATATATAAATGTCGTTGAACTCGTGATAAATCTATGAATTTTTACACTTGTTAAACATGCTTTCAGTATTTATTTATATTTTATTAAAATAATATTTTTAACATTGCTTATGAATATCTAAGTGTTGTAGCACTAAGTCAAAGTAATTTATTAAGTTTAGCTTATGATTGTGTATGACACAAAACATTTACAGTGAGCCGCATATTATATTTTGTGTCAATTATTATTGAAGCAGATCATATTTTTGTTTTTGTTACTTTTATATTGCATTTAAGTGTATTTTTTGTGTAATAAATATTAAAAAAAACTTTATGGATGAAATTTTTTTAACGGAATAAATTGTTCCTTCTGATCACAGTATGGTTAGCACAGTGGCTGCTGCATTACATGTTCTATTCCTGCACTGAACAAATACTAGTATGGCCCATGGACAGGTGTTTTGCATGTGAGTTTACATGTTTGTGAACGCATCCATGACACAGGAGTTATTCCTAATGTTGGGCAATGTTTCTAAAAAAAAATAAGCTTATCAAAGTGGTTGGATGAAAAATATTTATTCCATTGATTCACACAAAGCTGTAATTGAATACAGTCCACTAGTAAATACATTTTCACAGTCTTCCTCAAAGTTCGAGCCTTGTGATAAAGCACATGGTGTTCACTTCACTTAAATATAACACTGTCAGCGTTCCATAGGGGCAGGTGTAATTTTTTGTGCAATGATCTTTCCATAACCACCTCTTCCTCCATCATAATCAGTTCTGTATTCGTCGCGAACCTACAAAATGAATATAGTTAAGGCATATTAATTAAAGTACAAAATCTGAAACCAGCCAGAAAGTTCACTTGTTCTAAGAAAAAATTAAACATTCTAAACAATTGTGTTTAGTACCTGTCCACCAGTTTTGCCTCTTCCATACTGTCTGCCTTCAATAAATCCTGCATCCCAATCACACCGGATGATGCGGTCGTCAAGTCTGGTACCATTAATATATCTGAAATGTTTCAATTGTCATCAGCAATGGCAATAATATAGTGACTATTCAAGTCAAAGGGCTAGGTGTTTCTTTGATTTAAAGTCTTGAGTCTGAAGCATTGCAATTCCATGTTCCAGTGACATAGCCTACTTATATTTTAAGTACGTGGGCAAAAGCTAGTAAGATATAGGTAACTAAAATAAAAATACCTAAATTTTTAACCCTTCAGATACCGTCAATTAGAGACACAATAGTAAGACAATAGATGCGCGGCCACCGGGTGTCGCTTGGGGATTCATGAATTAATGACTGTAAGGACTTAGTACGTTAATAATTCATAAGCCTTACATAAGTAATTCAGGCCAAGATGTTAGACTTAAATAAATGTGGAAATAGTTCACAATGAACAAATGACTAACCTCATACAGTTTTCAGAATCGGCTCTTGTGTAATATTCAACAAAGCAAAACCCACACGGAGTCTTTTTATACTTATCTAAACCCATTATTACTCTTCTTATGTCGCCGCAACGTGAAAATAATTCATATATTTGTTCTTCTGTTGTATAGAATGACAGGTTCCCAATATACAGTGTTGATGACAATTTCAATAACTTTTCTTGCTCACTGCGAGAACCCTGAAGAAAAAACATGATAATAGTAAATCAAATATTATGTTTCAAAACAGACCATTTTATACTAAATAGTGCGAAAAATAACTTAATTAGAAAATAAGGTAGCCTATTTACCTTAAAGTGTTGATCACGGTAGGAGCTTATTTCGACCGATGAATTCATAGCGTCGTAACTTCTTCTCATTCTTTATCAGTGACTTAAATAGACATCAAGTTATTATGATCTTTTCGTGCGTGAAATACAGTGATTTTAGTTTTTCCAGCTCAACAACAACGTATCACTTCAATTGACATCCATAGACTCATATTTTTGACATTCTAAAAACCAAACGAGATGACCACAAACTAGAGCATTAGACAGTATTGCCAGAAGTGGGCTGGGCAGTGGGCAAATGACGAGCATACGGAGTATAATCTAACATACTGGTCAATAAATGTGAAATCATTGAAACAGGCGCGACCTCGATAAAATGGAGCTGAGAATTTTATTGTAGTTTTGATTACTTTACAGCGAAGTTTACCGAAAAGGTTGACTTGATACGTTTGCTGTCAAATACTGTAAAAATATAGGAATATGTACAGTGCGTTTCACTTAAGAAGTTACATCGGCGTAATGTTGGCTCCCCTGTCTGTCTACACAAAAAAGAAGGGAAAAAACATCGACATAATAAATACTATTTTGCTACCTCAATGGGAAAAAAGGAAAGAGTTGCCTACTCTACCAAAATTGTTCCCCGAAATGTGAAACGAAACCGATTTTAACGGTAGTTGCAACACTTTTTGGAAAATTATGAGAGGAATGGGATTTTATTTTAAAAAAGTAGGTCTCAAAGGAAGTTGTTAATAGAGAGGAACGATACTGTGGCGTGGCGTTTTCGTTATTTGAAAGAATTGTAAGACAATCGGAATTGAGCCCAGCGCCCTATACTTTATACAAAAATAGTAACAATAAAAAAAGGCAATTGTTAAAGTAACGAAGTATCAGTTAATCTCCCTCATATCAAGTAATTTAATTGCTAAAAATATGGCAACATTATTTTCAATACTACCAACATGACAGCAATGTAACTTCTTAAGTGAAACGCACTGTATATCCATATTCTAATGGTAAACTAATGAACTTTCATACGAAGACATGGCTTAAATGACTTGGTATCCATGCCAGAAAACAACAAATAACTAAAAAAATCCTAACTTGACGTACGTTTGTTTGCCGTGAGGTTGGCTAATGTAAACAAATGAATGAAAAGCAATAAAAATAACAACTGATTTGTAACTCCCGCTTTTCTTTTGTTCTTTAAAATTAACAGGTAAACAAAGTTTGAAAATAAAGTACCCAACACAAAATTGCCTGCCCAAAACTTGTATCACTTGTTTTGGTTTAGTTTTTGTGAATAACGAATTTTCTAAACGAGTCCCAATGGCTACCGTCGAGGAATTTGAAACTTTAGACGAAGAGGTTAGAGAACTAATTCAAAATTATAAACACAAAAAGGCCACTGCATATGAACCCTGTACGCTTAAAAACATCAAGGAGTGCCTCATCGGTCTTAGTGAAGTAAGTGTTTTTTTTTATTTGAGTATTGTTTATATTGTGAGTACTTCTATCGACAAATTTTAATAACTTATCCACTTTCAATTTTTAGGAATTCGGATTACTCAACATCAACTACATTTTTAATCCGCATTTAGACGTTAACAATAATACTTTACACTCGGAAGCCTTGGTGAATCTTATCAACTCAGTGTGGGCATTGTTACACACTTATAAAAATGTATCACAAAAAGCTGAAAATCTTGAGGAACAGAATCATATACTGGATCACAATAATAAACAACTCAATGTAGGTAAAATAAGATGTATTTAGTAATACTTTATTCAATAATCTATAAAAAAAATTGTTCCAAAAAATATACATAATTCATTCTTTTGAACAGGGTTTAGTAGGAAGGCTAAAAGAAAGGATCAATTCAGAAAAAAATGAATCAAAAGCTTGTGTAGCTTCTGCACAGAGGATATCAGACCATTCTGAGGAAATGTTGCACAAGATGACGGACACCCGTGCAAAGTTGCTGCAAGTTACTAAACAGAAAGAAGCTAATGAAAGAAAACTTCAAAATGAAATAACAAGACTAAAATTGGAAAATGAAAAACTAACAGACAGGCTGAGGAATAAAGGTAAACTTTTACTACAAAGGTGCAAACTTACCTTGTATTTATTGATCTATTATAAATTGTATTAAATATCCAACAACCACTTTACTTATTTATTATTATTTTTTCAGATACTCATACTCATTCTTCCCTAGCAGCCCATGCGGCATGCAAAGGTTTGAAATCAGAACATGAAGATTACACCAAACATTTGAAAAGGATAATAAGTAAACTGGAGCACAATAATCAATTGTTGTTACAAGAAGTTCTCAAACTGAAAGAAGAACTTATTTTTAGAGGAATGGACCAGTTCTCTTTAGACAATGGAAAGAATTAAGCTTTCCAGTTACTACCAATTTTAATCAAAGTTACCTGCACGAGCTGTGACTAAACATTTTAATTATTTTTAATGTTAATTAATTACCTAACAGACTGAATAGTATTTTAATGTAATAATCAGTATTATAGTACTTGACTAATGTTGTAAAAACTAATCTAGAATTACTTGACACTGTTTTACTTGTTGTTGTTAGGGCTTAGCCCTTAGTTATGCATCCACTGTTGCTATTTTATAATAATTGATATAAGCTTCTTGGTTAAAAAAGTAAATAAAATCATTACTTTTTAACTTTATTTTTTTATTTGTAAGGTTGTAAGTCTTACAAAGGACCACAACAGCTAATAGAAAATAGCCATCCTTGCAACCAAAACCGAGCTGTCTAAGAGTCAACTCACACCGAAAGAGTGGCGAAGGGCAGCGAAGCGCAGCGACTTGCTCGCTAAAGAAGGCGCGCGGATGGAATTCCCGCGGCGCCGCGGGCATCCGCGCGACTCGTTCGAGTTTCTCATGCGATAAGTATTATAGTAATGAAAATAAAGTTAAAATTCATATGACACTGAAACTGCGCTCCCCTTCCCCTTCGCTGCGCTTCGACGCTCTTTTGGTGTGAGTTGAACCTAATAAGCTGTCATGCCTGTTTCGCCATCTAGTCCCGAACTAAGCAGAGCTTATGGTATGAGTAGGTACTACAACAACTGATAAACATACTTATATATCTAAATACACACATATTATAGATAATTACACCCAGACAGAACATATGATCATCAAAACCACGACCTCCGGCGTAATAGTCAGGGCCACTGACCACTAGACCAACAGGCCAGTCTTAAAACTGATTATACTGTAGATTTATAAGACTAACATCAGCAAATATCACTTGGCAATCCTAATAATCACTTGACTACATAACTAACAGGTAAGCGCTTGAAAATGAAAACTAACTTGTATTATTTGATTCTTCAATGAGTGTCTCACAGGTTATAGACAAAACTTTTAAACAAAAAGAGTGGGCGAAGCAGTGAATTATTTTATGACCAATTGTCCGTATAAAATCGCAGCAGAGCATCTTGCTCTTTGCATTGTCCTTGCGGGGTCCGAAGCGGACTGCGACGGCGACGACGATAATGTTCCAGAGGTGGCAGAGTTAGAGCTGAGAGTGACGAACGTACGAAGATGGGTGTACGAAGGCTGAACGCTAAAAATACCGCTCCAGGACCAAAGCTTACCTGGGTAAGTCTGAGTCTCGGGCTTCAACTAAGAGGGCTTTTGAGTGCATGTCTGAAGAGGGGCCTGATCTTGCGGACTGCCAGTTCGGCTTCTGCTGGAGACGCTCCAGTGGTACTCACGACGGGGGATGCGGTGTCCGAGGCAGGATCGTGATCTTGGCGGTATATTTAGATATCTCCAATGCCTATAATACATATGGATGTTTATCTGAAGTAAATATTTTGAATTTGAATTTGAATAATAACACCCTGCCCTAGAGTTGCATTAGGGAAATACTTCGGTATCACCAGTTGCCGACTTATCCGTCGTGTGATCTTAACCTATTTGTTTGAAGGACAGATCGTCATCAAAGTGAGTGCAAACGGTAAGAGATGCAGTTGGTTGTTCCGCAGGGTATCGGTACTAGAGCTGCTCTTATAGAACATCGACTACAACTACCATGCTGTGAGGCGATTTCCCCAGCAGGGTCTGCTCAGGGGCCAGTCGCATCGAGCGGCGGCCGAACTAATGAAGCGCGTGTTGCGACAGTCGGCAGTTTGGACTCGAAGTAGCACTGCACAAGTCCAAGTCTATTTGCTTTCTTGGCCGTCGGAACACGCCACCACCGGGTTCCCAAATAAAGGTAAGAAGGATTCGCGGTATGGCGGACAGAATTTCGGCGGGATCTCATGGCGACAGCGACTGTTACAACACAGCACTGGGCAGTGGGCACGCCAAGTCCCATCTTTGAGGAGTGGTTGGAGAGGCGTCATGGCGTCCTCACCCTCCGCATGTCGTAGGTTCTCAACGGACGTGGTAAGTTCGGGAGATTTCTACACCAGATTTAGGCGGAAGAAACGCCCGGGTGTCACCATTGTACCGCCCAGAGCACACAACGGAGCATACAGTGGAGGTGTCCCCTTCTTTAGCGGAGCCGTTTACGTGGGGCAATCGGTGGTCTAGAGCGAGGGAAAATGCGTGGCGGGCGCATCCTTCTGCGAAACAGTAATGCTAGCGAAGGAGACGGCCGCACGCGTGATGGAACGAACATCCTCACGCCAAAGCCACCAAGATCCCGATTAGCAGCCACTGTAGGTGCGGACTTGCGGACAATGATCAATGAGTAGCTCGCTGTCTGGTCGTTCGGTAACCGTCCGGACCGAGCTTGAGTCTTCGACGGCACGTAGTGTTCCACGCGAGCCTCAAAGAAATGTCAGCAAAACTGCAGGCCATGCCTACTAGGGTCGTGGGTTGACTTCTAAAATAGACACCCGTGATCCTGGAACGCAAAGGGCACAAAGGTGTGGTTTTAGTCAGTACAAATCTGACATGACTTCTCGCTCCGCCTAAAAGCGGGAGAAGTCATTATACGAATTAATTATGATGTGTCATAAACAAAAACTATAATTTTCCTCGAATTTTCCCATGTAAGGATATTCAACCGAGATATAGCTGGTAATGTAAAAATTGTGTCAACCTACCTCGGTCTCCCCTACTTGTAACCTTTTTCAGCAGTATCTTTGATCTGTAGCAGCTTTAGGGAAAACATATATAGTCAATACATGTATTTCTGCTGTTATTTTTGCAGTTTATAACATAATAAAAAAAACAATAATGACCTATTTTCAAAACAACATTGACAAGTTACATTACACCCCTTTTGTTGCACATTTCTTGCCGCGGCATGCGCTGCGATCGTTACCATAATTCCACTATACAGTTTGCACGTTCCCAATACCCAAATCGCAATAGAACTCCAGGAAGAAACTCTTGCCATGGTCTCACTTTGCAGATAATAATGCCTCACATCCTGTTCTCACCTTGCACTAACAGCAGCTCCATAAAACCCTTATTATAACTCTGTTCTTGTGATCATCGACACAATATTTGTTTTTCATTTTAATACAAGTTGTAAATAATTAAACAACTTGCGTGCTCCTGTGGTGACGCTAAATGATGCCGATAGTAAACATTATATGCTGCGTGACGTTAACTCATTTACGGCTGGGTTTATACGTAATACGTTCATAGAATTAATTAAACTTTAGCGAGACTAACGCGCGGTCGCAACAAGTGACAATAATATATCAGTCAGTCCGTGGCACTCGTGTCGCGTCCAGCCGACCAGTCGTTAAACGCTGAACTGATTCACACTTCATCGTGAATAGTGAACATTCTACATTCGACCGCGAAAGTGTGCGCGCGCGCACTTTGTTTCAACCGCTATCACTGTGTTATCATTAGTATTTCTATAAGATTGATAAGATCGTTACATCACTGAGTGATAAGATTCAAGGACCAAATTACGGGTGAGCAGTACATCGCGACTGCTTTATGCGACAGCTGTAGTTATAAAAATTAAGTGTAAAACAATAGACTTGACTGTCTGTTAGTGTGAATATTGTGTTAGTTTGTCGGATGTCGCGGCACGTATCATGGGGACGACGAAAAGACTGAAGATAACAGTGGTCGGCGATGGTATGGTGGGCAAGACGTGCTTGCTCTACGTATTCACGAAGAACGAATTCCCTGAAGAATACGTACCTACAGTGTAAGTCTCAACTTATATTTTAATCTTAAACAGTTCCGGTAATGTTAGAGATGGCAGGTGCGGCGTCTGCCAGATCAATAGAGCGATTGCGAAAAGGTAAGTGCGATGCGACTATGCGAGTCCAAACCTCTTAATTAGCGAGTCGGCGCCGTAACATTGTTATCATCATAATTATCATACTATATAGTTGTAGATTTACGTTTGGAAGTTGTTTCATGTCGTCAAATGGAATCATGTGGATTATTTTCCTTCTATTGTATATTCATATTGCTAGTATTACACATTCTTTGTACTTTACCGTGCATTAACTGAATCATTACGTTACTAGGTATACCGTATACCTATTATAATTTTTTAAACAAATTAGGATAAATTTTATTGTGCCAATACTATCGAGATTTTAAATGAGAATACAGACTTGAGGTAATTAAATACTTGAAGCTATTGAGCCTTGGAATATGAACTTCATTATACACAAACAAGTGTGTATAAAACTAGTATTATAAGCAGGAAACCGATTTGTCTTACGTCATTCAAATTTGTACAACACCGTAGAATTTAGCATGATGACGAATCATTCGTTGTAAGGTGCTATTCAAGATATAAAATATCATTTGAGTATAGCGAATGATTTCACTAATGATAAGCTACGTAAGGTAAATGATTCATTTTATACCAGCTATGCAGCTCAACTCAGTTAATATTTAACGGCGAACTCCACAATTTTTTTTTTTATCGGATCCTATACCCCTCGGAATACTGACAGGTTTCATTTGTTAAGACGATACCTAACAGCACGCTCTATGATCTTGACTTCAAACTAAAATTTCTTGCTCTGCTCTGCTTCTATGGCTTGTAGCGTGATGTTATAGGTATAGCCTATAGCCTGGGGTATCCAACACTAAAATAATGTTTCTATTCGAACCAGCAGTTCCAGATTAGCGCGTTCAGACAAACAAACTCTTCAGCTTTATATGTTAATGTATGAGTAGATGTGTATAAACGAGTTCTAAATTAATTCATAATAAATCTATATAATTGATACGGTCATTGGAATTGGTCTAAAAATACATAGGAACTATGTCATAATTAGATATATTATATACAGATAGTCGACTATATGTATAAAAACTACAAAATTCAATTATCGTCTAAAACTGCCGAGAATGCTTTGAATGTTAATTTCGCCAGCGGTATTCGCCACCAGTAGGCTAATATTATTGAACAAGTACCTACTTAGCATTGCGAGCTGCACTATTTATAAAGTCAAATACGTCGCGGCATTGTTGTATTGTATCTTCACGTCGTCGCTTCCTCTTTATGAAACTGGACGCACGCCTACAGCAACTTTGATTTCCTTGCGATCCGTCTCCGCACTAAATGATAGGTACAGATTCTAACCCATTAAACTTACACGGGTCTAACAGATAATGTAGAGAGATAGAGAAAATCATATTTTCCCGCCGTAATGTACCTACTCGTAATGTGAGACTTTTTTTTCGACAATAGCTTGTCCCCTTGAAAAATCTACAATGAATTATTTGTTTTTAAATTTTCTTTAATTTAAAGTTATTACTCAAAGTCATGCTGCTATTATTCAAAGGATTTTAGGTGTTTTTTTTTTTACTAATGTTTACTTTTTTGCTACTTGGGATTTAAAATAACAGGTCTAGATGGCCACTTTCATTTAGTATTTATTTATTTAATTCATGAATCCCCAAGCGACCACCGGTGGCCGCGCATCTATTGTCTTACTATTGTCTCTAATTGACGGTATCTGAAGGGTTAAACTTTATGTACAGCAGTGGTAAAAAGGCGGAAATTATGCAACATGGCACCACCCTTCCTTGGCTCGACTAGTCACCCTTTAGGTTAAAAAAGGCAGCACTGGCAGTAGGTGTACACAATAAATAAATGCTAGATATATAAAAATAAAATGGAATATCATTGAAACTAGGTAGTGGTGGTTTAATAATATTCTAATCAGTCCAGTTATTAGGCACCTATATTATTGGGTATTAATAATAGTCAGTGGGCAAAGCATTGACCGAGCAACGGGGTTAATACGGCCGATAAATCAATTTTGATTGTACGAAACATGAGTTATGGCAGTAATTCAATGGTAGTGGGAAATATGATAAAATGCGTCCCTTAAAGCAAAAAAAAATATATAGAAATTCCTTATGTCGGTAGATAAATTGTAAAAGTTCATTTATAGCATATACGAGCATGCAGCGTGTTAAATGATCAAGGATAAAAACAAAAAATATATTCATCTATTAGTGTTTAGAGGAAAAAAATATTAGCTTTAGTCACCAATATACTTGCTTACATCACCAAACGAAGTAGGTATACCTACCCAACTAGCAAATATTTCGTATAACACTAACTCTATCGACTATGGATCGAAAAACACCCGTTTACAAGATCCTATTATTTCAAAAAGCCGTAGCTTTCTATTTTTTTTTAGCATTCATAGCTTTTTGGCTCTACAACATGTCTATTAATTTTAGGTTTACGTATGTACCCTTCAATTGGTTAAAAATTACGAATAGTTATTAGCATCGACGTGTTATTATTTGCTGTCATGTGTTTTTTGCTGTGGCTTGTAACCTCATTAGCATCCTTTTAAGTAAAAGCCGGCTCATGGGTACCTACGGCAAAAATACCACAAACATCATTCTGTGGTTAAACCAGGGGCACAAATCGACATAAGTCTCATGTCAAGTTAATAACCGCGAAAACAATGCGACGACGACCAAGAGTTATGTAGGCTTAGTTACATTGACACGACCTACATAGACAGTCCGTAGGAAGTAGACGGTAAAGTGCTCCCAGGAGATTCATCCTAATTACTAGGTTGGTTGTTGAGCAAACGCCTAAGCATTTCCAGATTGATTTCCGCAGTTTAAAGCTTGGTACAAGTTGGTAATTTTATCTACTTGCCACTAATTCAACCACGACCACTCTGCCAAGAGTGAACGACTAAGGAGGAGGAGTCCACTAATTCGTGGAACAGAGGGATCGCTTCGTTAACCAACGTCACTTTTGTGAATCGTAAATTAATGATCACACATAAGAAAGCTCTTGCAAATCCATTTTAAAACTAATTTAGAATACTTTTTGCTTTCGCAGGTTCGACAACTATGTCGGCCACATCACGGTGGACGGAGAGGAGGTGGAGATGGCGCTGTGGGACACCGCCGGTCAGGAGGACTATGAAAGATTAAGGCCATTATCGTATACACACGTAAGTTTTCTTTTAACCTTTACATTAGAAATAAGCATTTTTAGGCATATGCTATGTATGATCATAATCAGTAAGAGATTATGCTGTTTTCCTACTGACAAATACGCCACTAACGTCTCACTTACTCGCATCTAGTTCAAGGGCATGTGTACTAAACTGAATCACTGTCTTAATGATAGGGTCATACATCAGAACTAAGAACCCTTACTACGTATTGTGCTGATGAACTTATACATATATGGTGGCATAAAAATGATACCATTGCCAGGTCTGACGTTTCGAGTCCACATTTAGACAACTTTTAAATAATTAAAGAGTATTGTTGTTTACATGCTTAAATAAATAATTCAAATGT
This sequence comes from Mythimna lalbum, assembly GCA_949319445.1. Taxonomy (NCBI): domain Eukaryota; kingdom Metazoa; phylum Arthropoda; class Insecta; order Lepidoptera; family Noctuidae; genus Mythimna; species Mythimna lalbum. Next base: position 11,570,083 of record OX439346.1, on the reverse strand, counting down.
TATTGTTCTGTTTCAGACAAACTGCTTCCTAGTGTGCTATTCGGTGGGCACTCGTTCGTCATTCGAAAACGTGATCCACAAATGGTACCCGGAGCTAAAGCATTTCAATGAAAAAGTACCCATTGTATTAGTTGGTGAGTTCAGAACATCATTTATTTAGAATGTGCATAGTTGCATGCTTTTGTAAGAATGGCCATAGTGAGTACATTAGTTCCAAAAAATTGTTAAATATATTCGTCAATCTCATCACTACATAGTATAAAACTAAGTCGCTTTTTCTGTCCCTATATCCCTATATGCGCTTAAATCTTTAAAACTACGCAACGGATTTTTATGCGGTTCTTTTTAACCCTTCAGATACCGTCAATTAGAGACACAATAGTAAGACAATAGATGCGCGGCCACTGGGTGTCGCTTGGGGATTCACGAATTAAAAGATAGAGTGATTCAAGAGGAAGGTTTATATGTATTATATTGCACCCGAGCGAAACCGGGGCGTGTCGCTAGTTAGCAATAAACTTCTTTCGTAATTTGATTGGAAAGTTCTTGATAAAGGAAGCCTTTATTATAAAATGCTACACTTCGTAATATTTTTTATTATATTTGTAAATTATGTGCACAGCAATTTGTGGCTATTAGCTGAATGAGTGTTAATAAGGAAGAACTTAATTACTGCTTTAGATACATTGTTAAATTTGCACTTGGCGGGGTTTGCTTATTCACCCTCACTAACTACACTAGATAATTAAAGTTTAATGAGTTTTATGGGTGATTATACTAATTATCTGGTTCATAAATTGATTTTGTATTGAATTCACGGAACTGCAAATGAGACGTCTAATCCACAACATGTGCAGGGTGCCTGACGAGGTCATAAATGGCGTACTCCAGTTTTTTTTTTTACTCAAATTAAATAAACATTCTGTCAAGAGCCGCATTCTTGATACACAGCTATGTAACTATAGATATTATTATTGTAAATGTATGTATGAGAACGGAGCGGAGGAGACATAACCACATAGTAATATTGTGTGTACATAATATTATTGCTTGCTTGCGATAAAGGACGCAAAGAATGAATGATTTAAAAATTGAATGCAAAAAATATGTCACAGAACATATTGTAATATAGAATTATATCTGTTTCAGCTACTAAAACCGACCTACGAGCATCCGGCACTGCAGTCATCACCACACAGGAAGGAAAGAAATTAAAAAAGAAAATCCGGTGAGTTTATGCTTCCAACAACAATATCAGCTGTATTATCAATTAAAATTACTGTCAGAGATAGTATTGAAACTGAATATTTTATAAAAACAACAAAAAATGAAAACTGACAAGGGTTATCGTGCGCGAGCGCCGGCAGCTGCGCTATCGCCTCTTATCACTCGCTGATAATGGCACAAGTATTGTGATATAACGACATAGGAACAATTTGTTAAATAAATCGGGTGATTTAACTACCACACAATTAGTTCAAAGTGCCATTAACTGTTTGCATACTAAACCAAGTCCGAGGTGTTATCATTGGCAGTATTTTGTCTTAACTCAAGGTTAAAAACGATCGACTGTTTACATTTGAACACATAAAATTGGCACGTCGGTTTTATGATACCTGATTATTGAGTTTGTATGCATATGTCGCTTATCAGCCGGGGTGGGATTGTAGATATAGGTCCAGTACTTGTACACATGAGTGATGGTGCGCTTGCACTTATTTCAGAGCTGTCCAGCTGGTGGAGTGCTCAGCGCTGGAGAGAGTCAACATGAACGAGGTGTTCGAGGAGGCCGTGCGCGCAGCGCTGCGCAAGTCACCCGTGCACAAGCGCACGTGCCAGTTCCTCTAACGAGTGGCTCATCACTCATTTATCAAATATTTTGTCAATATGACCCGCGGAACTAACGACAAGCCAAAACAATTTGCTCGCAATTCGAACGTACGCCGTTTGGTTTCATCGAGAGCAACCATGGCGTCATTGTTATTAGTCACAGATTGTGCACGTTGCATTTCTTCTAAGTATTAACTAAGGCTGCACAAATTATTGCCTTTGGACAGTTCATTGAACTTACTATGAGTATTATTTGAAAATTTAAAGATTCGCAAAACAAACTATGAGATAGTCAGTCGTAGTTAGTTGATACATTCGAGATTTTAGTGGTAGGTAATCGTTGATTTACGTGCTATTTATGATGCTTTGTACAAATATATTATAATATTATTATAAATTTTATTTTGATGGTAAGTTAATTATGAGAGGTGTATATTTGATTTAAAACTGTAAATATAAACTTAGATTAATATATGTACCTATTTTATGAAATAAAGAAGAGGGATTTGAAACGAAAACGTTTGTATAAAGAATTTGTCAAATAAAAGCGTAATTAATCTTCCAATAATCGTGGGTCGTAGGTTGAGGTGTTGGCTTATCTATACCTCTTTCCAAGCTATTAATTTATAAAGTAGAATAGCTGTCCACACTGCCACACGGTAAGCCGGCTATAGGTTTACGGCGTTCTACTCATATTAGTTAGCTAGCGTAGTAACTTACGGCAGAAGCACTCACGCACTTACGTAGTATATTCTCGCCATATCATGCAAATAAATAGTCGAGTCCTTTGCGATGACGCCGATAGGAGCGCAGTCGTCCAGTCTTCAAGTGACAAACGCCACGTTACTCATCGCGTGGCTAACAAGGATTTTCCGGAACGCAAATACACTGACGTCAGTAACACACCATTCGTGTATAAAATGTTTTATATTTTACTTTAAATTGACTGAATCAGTATTTTTGTAGCACAGGAAACTATTGCAAACATATTATTGATACAATATTGTAACATGTATTATAGATTGTTATATATTTCAACAGGAAAATGTTTAAATTATATACAACTTATTGCAATTCTTATAGTTATACGCTTTCTGGTGATAAGTGTTACTTAATCTACCACCGAACAGCGAGCGGACCAAAAATGATGATAATTTACAATTGTTAATGTTTACCAAAAAGTCTTGATTTCTAAGTGAATATAATTATCATATAAATATTATTTTATTTTATTTACCTTTTTTCTAAATTTACTATCATAGAATTATTTGCGTAAAACGAAACATAGCTTAATGAATAGAGATAATTCGGACAACTTCGAACCAGAAAAAAAATTAAGAATCAAAATAAAAGAAAAACAATATAATTAAAATGTATAATGTGGCATTAATGGCACAGACGGGCTTATAGAGAGCGTTAGTAATAAAACATATAAACATTCCACAGCTGTAAGGAAATGACAAACTGCAGCAGATTCTCTAGGCGACAAATTAATATGCTTATGGTATTTTAATAATATTAAAAAAGATTATTAACCTACACTCTTTTCCGCTGTTATTCAATATCGAGGAAATGGTTAGTATAACTGGTAAAAGTCATTATTAGCCAGTAGTAAGCAGCTGGAAATTGTTCAGCAATGTCGTCATCATTTGCATAAAATAATGAACTTATTAATAATAGGAATTTTAAAATAACAATAAGAGATTACTTTTGGTTTGGAAGTACAAGTGTTATGCTACCTAATAGTACAGGTCTTTATTCACTATGACAAACCGCTAAACGCAGTCCTGCTTGTTGCTAAATGCTTTTACTTAAAATTTCAAACATAAATAGTGAATATACTCTTCATAGTTGTTGCCAGGGAATCATGACAATTTCGCACAATCAACATTCTATGATGATCAATGAAGACTCATGCGCAAGAGTTGATTCAAGAAAATCTGGCCAATGATAGAATAAAGATCGCCAGTCGACAATCGCCTGTTAATTCATTATTATAAATATAGACACAACTACAAAATTATAAATAGTTCGCATTACTTGCAAATTGTCATAGAGAATAAGTGCCGTGGACAATATTCAGTGCGTCCATACACACACGAGGCACGGCGAGCAGAACGCGGCTGGACTGACGCACTCTGACGACACCACTTGTCATTTCTTCTTCGTGCGATCTATTAGTTTGCTCTGCAACAAATTAAATATGCTAAAAACATTATTTCATGCCACAATATACATATAAATAAAATGGACGTAGCGTATAGCATAGCATAATCAGCATTTTTTATGTTCTCACTGTTGGGACTCAGGCCTTTTTTTTTTCTCTCGACGGGGAAAATCATCATTGACGAAACCCGCTCTTGGGTGGAGCGGGAGACAGTGTCAGAGTCTTACTGACTAAAAACCCCGCGCCGTTCCTTCTAGCCTTCATACCGGGGCTCTAGTTTCCTTTCGGATAACCCCGACCCCGGTAGGCTTCGACCCAGATGGGCCCCTCCTGTTGCTGACAACTCCTTGAGGCGCGCGGGAACAGTGCGCGCCGTCGACGCCTTGGCTCGGTCCGGACAGTTACCGGACGATCGGACAGCGAGCTACCCATGGCTCGCCGTCCGCGAGCCCGCGTCTACGGTGGCCGGAAATCGGGATCAGAATCCCGGCGGCGGCGGCGGGGGCGCCGTTGCCTGATGCGGTCTGCCTCCTCCTTTGCTAGCATTACTGCTTCGCAGAAGGAGGCGACCGCCTGCCACTCCTCCTCGCTCCGGAGCATGGCCTGAACCAAGGCCCGGCGCGAGAGGTCTCCGCCGCCGATCGCCCCCACGAGGACACGGCGTTGCTCCGCCCAAGCAGGGCACACCTCAACTGTGTGCTCCACCGTGTCCTCCGGGCGTTCCGCACAGTGGCGGCACCCGGGCGTCTCTTCCGCTCGAATCCGATGCAGGAACCTCCCGAACTTGCCATGTCCGGTGAGGACCTGCGTCATGCGGAAGGTAAGGACACCGTGAGGTCTTTCCAGCCACGCCTCAAAGAGGGGACTTACCGCCATAATTGTGGCGTGCCCAGCACTGGGTTGCGATAGTCGCTGACGCCATTTCACCGTGAGATCCCGCCGGAGCTCTGTCCGCCATACCTCGACCTGTCGCGGTAGTGGACTTTCACCCCGGCGTTGCATCTCCACGCGCTTATCGTGCATGTGTGCAAGGACTGTTGCCTCCAGATCCCACGGTGGTAGGCCAGCCAGAAGGCTCGCCGCTTCGCGGGAGATCGTGCGGTAACCCCGCACCATCCGTATTGCTGGGACTCAGGCCTCCTCTCTAGGAAGGGGAATGGGCCGTAATAGACCATGCTTGCCCAGTGCGGGTTAGTGAATGTTACATGTCCTCGTATTATTTGGTTCTAGGACATGCCGGTTTCATAATGAAATAAATTACACAAAGCAATGCGCCTGGCTGGATTTGAACCCGCACTCGTAAGTCGGAGCAAATTTTTTTTTAATTTTGTATTGTCTGTTCCGGCAAATATCCGAAACGGCTAGATCATTTTTGAGACTTGCACTGACAGATAGCTGTAGTTACAGGAACAATTAAAATTAGCTCAAGTTACTAGGCTACTTTACTTTTAATTTTCACGTGGGTAAGGGATTTAAAACTACGGAAATACGTCTTCGTAGCGGTTGAAAAAGGTAAAGGGCTGTCGCGAACAAGTGTTTGTTCCCCGAACGTATGACCGTAGTGAAATTAAAGTTGGCGCAAGTACTGTTTGCAAAACTAACCATGGGCTATACATATATTAACGTTTCTGAATGGGCATACATACCTACATACTGCTGACAAAATTGCATTGGGTTTTTCTACCTAATCATCCAGATCACACAATATCAACATATACATATCGGTTAACAATCTTTCCGCGTCATATCCGGTTTTGCCAGAACTTCGTTATCGTGCAGTATTGAATCATATCCGTTGCGAAGAGGTTTTGAGGTGATGTTTGGAAAATAAAAACTTACAATATCTTTTAAGTTTAATGAAGTTAAATCACATTCATCTTACTGAACTCTGATTCTTGATAAACGGGTCGTAATCAGACCACGTAGTCTTTTCTCAAAATTTAGATACACGTTTTAAATTCTGGCTATCGGGAAAAGGTGATACATACATCAAATTTATGGTTAGTATTTAAATCTGTCTCTTCGCAGCCAAACCAACGCAATTCTTATTGATAGATTGACCTTGGTACAGGAGATAGGATACTTTTTATCCCGGAAGTACTTTACCTAGGGTTAATATCACATAATCTACAAATATAAAATAAAAAATAAAAAGTTTTCGTTCTTTGTATATTAGCTTCTACCACCTGCTTCGCTAGCGTCAGAGTAGAAAATTATCACAAGGGAATATGCTCCCTATCGTTCAATGAAGGACGTGTTCTATCCTTGTGTCAATTTTTATCCTATTCCAATCAGCCGTTTGAGCGTGAAGGAGAAAGAAACACAAACTTTTGCCTTTATAATATTAGTGTGATAATATTAACATTTAGCCCATTCTCTCTGCAGGCGCATGTTAGTATTCCAGTTACCTTGGCTAAGTTGAGTCCGATCTCGCTGAGCCGCTTGTGCTGGTAGGTGAGCGGCTCGTGCAGCTTGGCGTCGCCGCGCTTGTAGAAGTCGCTGTAGTCGAGGCGGAAGGCGAGCGTCTGGAGCGACACCTCCGCGTGCAGCGCCAGCTTCAGTATTAACGTGGTCACGTGGCCCCTGGCACAAACATGCTCTATAAGTTTCAGTTTCAGCTCTATTGTTTTAAATTCAGTAGGCCAGATTGATAAGTCAAGGTTTCATGAGCCTTTGACGGGACCCATCAGGGCCCATGTCTGTCAAAGCTGCGGGATTATTCGAAAGAGTCACTGTGGCTTTGAAACCTAATATAAAGGCTTGCCTTTTGCAGCAGCACAGGTGGGTTTAGACAGTAAAAGTCTGACGTTTCCGTCTCTCTCCATCATGGAATTGTTGAATTTATGTATTACTACAAACTCAAAAAAAAAACTGAAATAAGACGAGTCGTAAGGTAAACTGTCTCAAGGGAGTAGCTCGAAATGAGAGACAACAATTTTGGAGATATTTAGACAATAGTATAATGCTCCCGACCGACCGCGATAGGACCCGCGTCGAAGCGCTTTTTTAAATGTTCAAGAAAATTGAAACGACTATGAAACATGTAATTTTTGCGTTTTAGCCGACCGGCTACCGCGGCATGCTTGTAAATCCGAATCTGCTAATTTATTATTTGTTTGACATTCATTTTACAAATTGCTTTAATTTCTCTTTACATCGAATTTTGTCTTAGCATTTATTTGTTTTAGATTTGCCCATTACTAATGACGATGACAATTTATTATTAGTGTCACTTATTTGCTTATCAACTTTGGCCAACTTGCGCTCACGCAAGTTTAGAAACATGGATACCATTACCGACGTTAGACAACATAATTTAATGACGAATATCGCCCAATGATTTCAGAAGTTTCGAAGAGCAAAAACAGAGTACAGTATCCATGTGAATGCTTGAGGGCGAAGTACGACAGTCGTGCGTCACTAATAACCCAAGCGTTACAAACCTCGTTTAACAGCGGTGACCTAGAATATTGTACGTACCTGTACGTGCGCGCCCAAACATTGAGGTCGGCTCTTCGACTGGCTAGGAACTGTTGGAAGATCTTACGCTTTTCTTTATCCAACGCTTCGTCAGCCGCCGTCAAAGCGTATTCGCCTGAAGAACAATGTTTAAGTAAAATTAAGGAATACAACATAGATCTAAAGTAATGGCAAGAAGAATGAGAGAGTTGCGAGTCTCTCGACTTTTAATGAATGATAACAGTCGAGTTCTATTCGACTTTTAATGAATGATAACAGCACCTGGTATTGAATTTTGACACCCAATAGTTCCGATCATCCATGATTTTGATCGTTACAGCCAAAGAAGAGTTATTTCTTTCGCTTTAAGTAATATAACGGCACTATACAGTTTTTGTGTAATGCATAATGCAGACTTTTGCTTTTTCCCTCCCGGCAGACATTGACCTGCCCGAAAGCTGGTTTGGCATTACAAAAAAAAAAAAAACGGAAACCCAATTGAAGCGCCACCGTCCAATTGTATATTCACACTACCCAGGTACAACCTCAAATATAAACCCAAAATATCGTCCAAACAGGTCAAGCCGTTAAGGAGATAGGTGATAAACATACGTACAGAATAATTATGTATATAAAGATTAAAAGACTGTAACACGAGTGTAGTATGTTCTTACCACGTGCGATTCTCTCAGCCTTGGTCTGCTCTATCCTGTCCCGGCGCTCCAGTTCAGCGTTGATCCCGTTGTGAAGCGTCGACTCGAAGCTGCGCAGTGCCAGCGTCTCGTTCAACACGTTGCCCAAGTACGATTGTAGCTCCTTCGAATAAAGTGTTATTGATAAAAATTTTATAGATGTTTTTAAGATCAGATAGATAGATAGATAGATAAATTCTTTATTGTACACCAAAAATAAAAAATTACATAAGAAACTTAAAATTAATAGGGTGTCACAATGGGCGGTCTTATCGCTAAAAGCGATTATTACAGACAACCTTTGGATGGATTTGACCGAGGAGGAGAAAAAGATACGCAGGTAGTTCGTGGTGTACTATTTACATATACACAATACATAAACCAATAAATTACATATATTATTAATAATATAATATACAGGGTGTAAAAAGACCGATCACATACCCGTTAACTACACATTCTGTACATATAACTAAGTCATTTTGGCCAAAAAATATTGCTGGGAAACAAACTTTTTTTTCAACCTTTAAAAAAATGTCGCTTTTCCTAGCGCGCAATGTAAAGCGTCCACAACTGATTGTGCCGGTGTGTGTGTAGTACGTATACGATAGGCGAGGCGCGGCGCCCGGGCGTCGCGCGCGCTTTGAATGGTGTAGGTATTACGTTAAAGGTTTGCTACACGGTTGCAAACTAGCGTTCCAACTTGGTTCTAACCAAGGTGGCCTTGGTTCATGCTGCGGCTGCATGGATGTAAACCACACGCCAACAGGTTCGGTGGTTGGAAAAACGCGCCACGGATTGCAACTAGCAAGGTCACCTTGGTAGTGACATGGCATTTGGCATTACAACCATGGAGCCCTTTAGTAGGCTCTTGGTAATTAAAAATTTCTGTGTTGTGTTCAATTACTTACGTTTACACGAAATAAGTAGGTACAGTTTTTAAATAGCTTGAGTACTAACCTACACTGTCCGTCGCTTCAGCTGTCATCCAACACAGGTGGCCTCTCGACACTGACGAGCTCCGGTTCGAACTGCCGACCTCCCACGCGGAGACAGATGCGCGCCCTAGCCCGCGTGTTTTCATGAACCCGTTCTAGGATTCCTTCTTGAGCTGACCGCTGCTTAAGTTCTTCAAACACATCAATAATTTTCTGTCGCATTTCAGCAGCGGTCTCGCATGGGCGGTCAAACACCCTATTTTTGACGTAACCTCACAAAAAGAAATCCAGAGAGGTTAAATTAGGCGAGCGAGCTGGTCATGCGTGAGGCCCAAATCGTCCGATCCATTTGTCTCCGAACAGCATAGTCAGTTGCTCACGAACTGGTCTCACGACATGAGGCGGCTCACCGTCGTGCTGGTACCACAACCCAAGCCTCTGAGCTAGTCGCATCTCTTTTAAAGTGTCGGTTAGGTACCCAGTAATAAAATGGAGGTAGGCAGGCCCGTCCATTCTCGGTGGCAAGAAAACTGGGCCTAGGATCTGGTTTCCCACAATGCCCGCCGTAGACACATTGTTTCCACCGTGTCTGGAAGCCTGTTTCCATAGTTTGATTTGGATTGACGAAGCACCAATAATGGGTATTTCGGCGGTTCCACATTCCATTATTTGTGAAAGTACTCTCGTCGGTAAAAATAATTTTATGGTCAAAGTTTCGGTCCTGGCTCAACAGCCACCTGCAGTAATCCATGCGACGCATCGCGTCGCCTGGCACGCTTGCATACGATGGATTTTGTAATGCCGTTGCCTATCCCTCCTCAACACTTTATGCACAGTTGAATGGGAAACCGTGTGCCGAGCGTGATGACCATGCCGCCTCCGCAATATTTTGGCCCAACCGTGGGTTTTCCCGCATCACAACGAGAATGGCCTCTTCTGCTGCCGGTCGTACTTGTCGGCCGCCTCCCAAAGAAATTGGTACAATCGATTGATTGTCCAGCAATCGTTGAAGTAAAGAACCGTGAATCCGTGGGCTGACACGCCCACGAATCCCATCAATCCCGTACACTCGCAGGGCTGCAGTAGCGTTTCCATGAGCCATGCCGTAACAGTAAACCATATTCACGTAAGTAGGTAGGTACTCGCGCGCCGAATAAACATGAAAGGCATCTTAACTCGCGAAAGGTGCCTACTACCTACTAAAATAATCCTAAAAAGACACTTCACACACAAACACACAACACACTCACAATATCGAAACTAAGCCTATCACTCTAACACTTTCACTAATATCAGTCAGACTATCACACAAAACTACACAAACCTAATAACAGTTATTCGCAACAAAAAAAACCACGAGTGCATTCGATGACGCAAGAAATTGAACTAATTCGCAATAAATAAAAATAAAATTCCTATATATTGTTTGCGGGGATAAGGAGGAGGTCGGACCGCGGGCGGCTCTTTTGATGTCACAGGTGCGCACCGCCACGGTGGGCGGAAACTTTCTTTGAGCACAAGCCGCTCGCATGCTACTGGCTGCTGGCGCCAGCGCCAGCATGGTGTAATAACAAAATATCGCTCTAGTTATAAATAATTACCTAAATTGGGTTTGCGTAACTCAGTTTACGTAAATTACTATTTAAAAAAAATGTTATCAATGAACACAGAAAAATGAAATTCTGACTAAATTCTGATTAGTATTTTGTAAAATACGTTGCTAGTAGGTAGTTGTAAAGGCCGCAGTCGGTAAGTATCTTAGTTCAGACGGCTGCAATTGTGCAGCTTCGATTTATTTTGATGTTGGGAAACCATCAAAATTACCTCGCACTCTGATGGGGCGAGAGGGAATTTTAGACTTTTATTGACTGAAACCCAATGTTGTTCCTTCAGTTGCCTTTGCGTTTCAAGGTCGCGATAACTATTTCGAACGTTCTCGCGACCCTTTCAGGCATCGTTTCTTTCGGGACCCATCAGTTTTGCTGACAGCTTCCACATCGCGCCGTCCACCAGGGTTTGGTAGTTATTGAACGGAGAGCTACCGATTGCTCTCCGTCTGCAAGCCTGCGTCTAAGGTGGCTGGTTTCACTTTGTGACTCCCGATCGACAAACAAAGGAATTTACGCAGATAAAACGCGCCGCGTGCTCGTTCCATGTTTTGAAATGTAATTTAGTCGGTACCTACCTACTAAAAATTTTTATAAAGTGAGGTAGGTAGGTACTTACGAGATTTATTTACAATCATACTTAACAGGACGGCTTTTTATTGCTTAGGCGTTAGAGCCTTATGCATTAGAAGCCATCCTTACTAGAAATCATCCTCAGAAATGCCTACAATGTTCGTTAAAACGACACAAGTACCTAGTGAGGTTTATTACGTTGTTATTTTAAATGTAGGTAGGGCTTGAACCTAGGTAGAAGTTTAAACCTAGGATTTCAAGTTTAGTTTTTAGATAAGTGACCCCTCGCGCTCTGTGTGAAATGAAAGGGAGTGTCAGACTTTTACCGATCTTTAGTCAGTAAAAGTCTGAAGCTCCCTCTCTCTCTCTCCGATCGTTGTTCCTTCAGTTGCCGTTTGACGCGGCCATGGTATACCATCATCATAGCAGCGGAGTTTCCCCTCGGGGGCGTTGCACCTTCACATGTGAGGACTGTCGCCTCCAAAATCCTACGATGACAGGCCGCATTTGGCTCGCCTCGCAGGATGCCGTGCAGTATCCCTGTATCATGAGGATGGCTATAACCCTTTGAGTCATCTTCAGTCCGTGCGACCGAGTCTACACCGGGGCTCCGTTAACGTACAGGGACTGCACAAACCCCGCGTAGAGCCTCCGGAAGGAGACGTCTGGACCTGCCAAATTGGGGAAGATCTGCTTCAGCGCAGTCGCGTTTAGGTAGTAGGCTACCTACCCAATTTCAAAATTAAAACAATTTCAAAATTCAATAATCAAAGTTTTTGTTGAAAACGTAAAATCGCGCGCGTCGATCAGCTGAGCCCGTATTGCATTTGCCGGTCGTTGAACTCGGAACCTCGCGCGGTAGTGTGCGTGCGTAGTATTTTGTGTTCATTGCATTTTTGTAACTTCAAATGATTAATTTGTTATGAAAAATTAATAATTTTGATAATGTTTGTTCAGAAGAAAGTTTTCTAATGATGTTTAGAATACGATTTTGAAAAAAAATTGTTTTTTTTATTTCAACTTTGACCTTGAATATCTCCGAAACTATTGAATTCCCAGGAAAGTTGTAGAAGAAAAAACTGTCCCAGTGATGGGTAGAATACGTAGTTTTCGTTTACGTTAAGGGTCTTTTTACACCCGATATATAAATATATATGTATATATAATTATAAAAGCAGAGAAATTCTGTACTTAAGAGGGTCCTTCTCCACTCGCTTATCGTAAACATCGAAAATGGTTTAAAAGCTTGTTACTTCATTTAATGCATTCCAACGCGATGTTTGACGAAAAGGCAACGCAAAAAATGAGAGATAACGCCTGGAAACTCTGTTAGTTTTCGATAATTTCGAGATTTACTCGAAAATTTCACAAAACTTGCACCAGGAAATAGCTGTTTTTTTAAACCCTTAAAAGTTTTTGGAAAAAGTTGTCGTCATTTAGAATCTTAATAAAATTTGCAAGGTCTCTCAAGGATTACTTTTTTGACTTTTTTAATTTTTAGGCAAATTATGAAGTGTCAAAGTTCATACAAAATAGGACATTTTCAGAGGTTTTTACTGGATTAGTTTTACACAAATTTAGAAATTGGCTTCTCTAGAAACCTAGATAATATCCACAAGATACTGTGTTTCCAAAATATCTAATGAAAAATGTATAATAACGTCATAATCAGTTATGAGCGGTTGTATGAAAAACAGTGAAAATGTGAGTCGTGATGCACCACCTTAATGACAAACATTCAGGAGGAAAGATAGTGATTAGTAACTTCATTTTTAAAGGTTGTGACTGTTTGAGCTTGCCTTACCGACACGGGCAAAGCATTCCACAGCCGCACGGCCTGAACTGATCATCCTACTTTAATTCAAAATAGATAGCTACAGAAGTCAATCTTCATACAATGCAAGTTCGAGCAACGCACACATAGACATTGCTCACGGACACGATTTCTCGGAAACGCTAGGACCAGTACGGGTGCAATTGCCATCCACTTGAGACACGCGTCTGTGAATTTTTTTTTATGCAATAAAGGAGCTTACTATTCAGTGGCCGGTCGTTCAAATTCAACATTAAATGGTAAATTATCGTCTTTTAAGCTAGGTACGCAGCAATTGTCTCAGAGAGGTAAGTAGATATTTGCTTGTATTTTGATGGTTTGTTTTAACGTAACGTAGAACAGTTAGGTAGGTCAGTAAATACCCCAGCGGCACTAGGCCCCGCGTCGAGAAAGCGCACATGACTTTGTGGCCATGTAATATTTTTACAATGTATGTAGGTAGGCATTTCAAAATTCAGTCCTAAAGAAACATTTCGGGATTTTCAATTTTGTTGTTAGTATCTTTGCTAATTTGATGTAGGCGTAACGTTTCTGTGTGGTAAGATTTACCGTACCACGTAAAGGACTGGTAGCACAGTACCTGTGTGTCGGCATGAGCAGTAACCCACCTGCGTGGTGTGGTGTATCATGGCGTGTATGGAGTGTCGGTCGAGCGCGTGGTGGTGCAGACGCAGCAGCGTGTCGAGGTCGGCACAGTACCTGTGTGTCGGCATGAGCAGTAACCCACCTGCGTGGTGTGGTGTATCATGGCGTGTATGGAGTGTCGGTCGAGCGCGTGGTGGTGCAGACGCAGCAGCGTGTCGAGGTCGGCACAGTACCTGTGTGTCGGCATGAGCAGTAACCCACCTGCGTGGTGTGGTGTATCATGGCGTGTATGGTGTGTCGGTCGAGCGCGTGGTGGTGCAGACGCAGCAGCGTGTCGAGGTCGGCACAGTACCTGTGTGTCGGCATGAGCAGTAACCCACCTGCGTGGTGTGGTGTATCATGGCGTGTATGGAGTGTCGGTCGAGCGCGTGGTGGTGCAGACGCAGCAGTGTGTCGAGGTCGGCACAGTACCTGTGTGTCGGCATGAGCAGTAACCCACCTGCGTGGTGTGGTGTATCATGGCGTGTATGGAGTGTCGGTCGAGCGCGTGGTGGTGCAGACGCAGCAGCGTGTCGAGGTCGGCACAGTACCTGTGTGTCGGCATGAGCAGTAACCCACCTGCGTGGTGTGGTGTATCATGGCGTGTATGGAGTGTCGGTCGAGCGCGTGGTGGTGCAGACGCAGCAGCGTGTCGAGGTCGGCACAGTACCTGTGTGTCGGCATGAGCAGTAACCCACCTGCGTGGTGTGGTGTGGTGTATCATGGCGTGTATGGAGTGTCGGTCGAGCGCGTGGTGGTGCAGACGCAGCAGCGTGTCGAGGTCGGCACAGTACCTGTGTGTCGGCATGAGCAGTAACCCACCTGCGTGGTGTGGTGTGGTGTATCATGGCGTGTATGGAGTGTCGGTCGAGCGCGTGGTGGTGCAGACGCAGCAGCGTGTCGAGGTCGGCACAGTACCTGTGTGTCGGCATGAGCAGTAACCCACCTGCGTGGTGTGGTGTATCATGGCGTGTATGGAGTGTCGGTCGAGCGCGTGGTGGTGCAGACGCAGCAGCGTGTCGAGGTCGGCACAGTACCTGTGTGTCGGCATGAGCAGTAACCCACCTGCGTGGTGTGGTGTATCATGGCGTGTATGGAGTGTCGGTCGAGCGCGTGGTGGTGCAGACGCAGCAGCGTGTCGAGGTCGGCACAGTACCTGTGTGTCGGTATGAGCAGTAACCCACCTGCGTGGTGTGGTGTGGTGTATCATGGCGTGTATGGAGTGTCGGTCGAGCGCGTGGTGGTGCAGACGCAGCAGCGTGTCGAGGTCGGCACAGTACCTGTGTGTCGGCATGAGCAGTAACCCACCTGCGTGGTGTGGTGTATCATGGCGTGTATGGAGTGTCGGTCGAGCGCGTGGTGGTGCAGACGCAGCAGCGTGTCGAGGTCGGCACAGTACCTGTGTGTCGGCATGAGCAGTAACCCACCTGCGTGGTGTGGTGTATCATGGCGTGTATGGAGTGTCGGTCGAGCGCGTGGTGGTGCAGACGCAGCAGCGTGTCGAGGTCGGCCCGGTCGGCGGCCGCGGCCAGCAGGGCGCGCCACGCGGGCTCGGCGCCTACTCCGCCGGCCTCTTGTAGCGCGCCCATTAAACGGAGAGCTTCCAGTCGGAGACATGATACGCGACGCATCACGCTCCACACCTCTGTACAACAGATTTCTTTCGTTTACATGAGAATAGACGTAGAAAAAGAAAATAAACTATGTTGTATAAGCAAAATCGGTGTAGATATGTCAAAAATGCAAGGTCCAAAATATAAAACGATTCCTGCTGGCTTCCAAACAACTATATAAGTCTCTAACACTCTTAAAATTGGGATACATGAAAACGACCTGACAAAAAAAAAAAAACAAAACAAGCAAAAACAACATTGCATCACCTGGCATATACTTGAGCCTCTTTTGCAGTATGGCATGTTCGCGCCATGCGTCGTGTAGTCCGTACTCGATACGTTTCACCCGCCATAGTTGTGTGAACAGCGCTCTGTAGCGGGCCGCGCACGTGGCCGGGAATAATGTTCCTAAAGGCCCGTCTACGCGGTATTGAAGGGCGAAGACATCCCAACCGCAGTCGTCGCGACCATCACCTGATGATGAAGATAAATTTACTAAGGACGCGATCCCATTATGTCGTGACGAAAGATAATCGTGTAGTTTTTGTGTCGTGGCTAATATATTTAAATGGAGATGTTCACAATTTCACATATAGGACGACACAATTAACTGTCGTCTAGGACTTTTTTTGCGGTGACAACTTATTATCATGACAATGGGAATGGCAACTATGGAAGTCGTAAAATGATAAAAAATTGTCAAATTTAAACAGTGATGGTAAATCTCTTGTCGTTGCTGCTACATCTCTTCCTCGCACTAGATCTCTGATGATAATGTTATAAAACTGTTCTAAGAGTGAGTTCAGAATGACTAACCCAACAAATGTGCCTTAATTACTTGTATACAATAATATGCGTAATTTACTTACAGTTAGGGTACAGATTGACGTGCAGCCGCGCCAGGACATGCTGCGGTTCAAACTGCGCGTTGGTAGCGCGCACGGCTGCCTCCAACGTACATGTGAGGTTGTGCACGTATAGTGAAGTCGCTGGCTTGTTAAGTTCGTCCCTAAATATACAAATACATCAGTTATAGTATTTAACCTCTCGGTGTTTTACTGGTAAGTTGGTCTCGTAGTCGCAAGTGCGACTGTTGAGCATAGGGACATGGTTCAATTCTCAGGTCGGGCCAAAACCTACTAATGGGTTGATGTGTTAAGAATCACCCTGTAACAGCCTAGAGTCTATAGAAGTCGATGGCTGAATATACCGCGATTTTAAACGAATAACGTCACGACAATCATCACAAACCAGAATAATAACTTTGTACCATGTTACTGTAGCTGTTATTGTGTTAACTATGTTACTGTAGTACATACAATATTATGTCAAACTTTCAACGTTGTTTTTTTTTTAATTGAAAGTAACATTGGCGTGAAATAAGGACAAAATTCCATTTTCAGATCCCAAAATTCCATATTCAGTTCTTGTATAGTGGTACATACTGCAGCAGAGTCATGAGGTGGTGCACGAAGTCTCCCTGCGCGAGCAGCAGGTAGCGGCGGTGCGCGGCCAAGTGGTCCAGCAGGTGGTGGTGCGTGGTGAGCGCGGCCAGCAGGCGCGCCGACGCGGCGGCGTGCGCGCCCGCCACTCCTTCGCGGAGCCCGGCTGCTTCCCACCACGCGCAGCCTTCTGTCATGCGTTCTCCACCTAAACACATGTACATGTCAAAACCACACGCTTACCAGGTAGTATCGGGAGAGTTAAATCTTTTTGAAGATTTAAAAGCTTATTCCTAGACGATCCTAGGTTTTTTCGCTGGTAAATCTTCAAACAAAGAGGTAGCTGTGAGTAGAGCGAGAGGGAGTGTCAGACTTTTACTGATCTATACCCACCAGTGTTGTTTCAATTGTCTGTTGCGTTCAAGAGCCGCAGTGACTCTTTCAAATAATCCCGCAGCCTTATGACTATACCCAAGCCTGTGGATTATGTTCTTCTAGACAAAGGAACTAACAAAAGACAATTTAGAAAAAAATGTTGCACATCAACAAAGCTTATAAATATCATAATGCAGGATGTTAATCACTCTCGCCTCGAACCATAACAGAATGCACAAACTCCATTTTATTTTGTTACTGTTACTATTTTCCTTGCATACAAGTATGTTTCTGCTGACTAATGATTTTCATCATAATTAACTTCTAATAATAGCTCCCGTTATAAATACACTCTTTCGTGAGTACTTTGGATATTACAAGATAGCATGAAAAAAATACTGCACAACACGAGCATGCATAGCTATTGTTTCACATGTGATTGTGTGTGCGTGTACGTCACTTCTAGGCAAGCGTGCTCCATCGTCGGCCACATCATCGCTTACCATCAGATGATATACTGGTCGAGCGTAGCCTATCAATAATAAAAACTAAAACTTCCGGCTAATGGCTCGTCTTGATCAAACTTCAAAATGAAACCTATTGTTGTCAGCGACTATCGCAACCCAGTGCTGGGCACGCCACAATTATGGCGGTAAGTCCCCTCTTTGAGGCATGGCTGGAAAGACCTCACAACGTCCTTACCTTCCGCATGACGCAAGTCCTTACCGGACATGGCAAGTTCGGGAGGTTCCTGCATCGGATTCGAGCGGAAGAGACGCCCGGGTGCCGCTACTGTGCGGAACGCCCGGAGGACACGGAGGAGCACACAGTTTTTTTTTTTATATTTATTTCTCTTATAACTATTAACAATCGTTTAACATATTTTTAAACTCGCCAAACTTTATAGTTTGATGGCGAGAAACGCTCGTTTACAATTTACAATAATAATATGCTTAATCCTTAATTTACACAGATTTAAATTTAAGTAGGTAATGTAATGTAGTTTTTTTTTCTTTCTCGGCAGCGGCAGACCTGGCGGGTCATTCTAGTTCGAAACTCACTCCCTATGTAGTAAGCAATAAGTCTCCAACCAAAACACCCGATACAGTGCCGCCACTCTCGAGTAACAAATTCCTTAGCCTCGACTTTATGACACCTTTACTCAATTTAGGGTTAGTTCTGAGACAGCCTATTTTATTAAAAACCCGTGGCACTAAATATTTGGTCATTCTTTTTCCATAATAATTTGTTACTTTTTGCTGAATAAGTTTTTTTTCTCTTACACTCCTTGTATTAAATTTATTCTTCACGGTAGTTTTGTACACATCACTATAATAGTGTTCCAAACCTAACAAGTAGTCAACCTTCATATCTACAGGCAAGATTTTACAAACTGAGAATAATTTGTCATAGTCTTTGCTGCACTCATTCTTAACCTGCTTGCTAACTAGGAACTTAATCAGTCTTATCTGGATATTTTTGATCTCTTGTAAATATGTTTTGAATGTTCTTCCATACACAATAAGCCCGTAACTGAGTATTGAGTCAGCTAATGCATAGTACACCATTAATAACGTGCGTCTATTAACTACATTTTTCAATTGATAGAACTTGACTAGTACTGACCTCAGTCTATTACAAACGTTGGTGACATGTGTTTTCCAGTTAAAATTCGTTTCAATATTAAGGCCTAAATATTGAAATGAGGTGACATAATCTAATTTTACACACCCGCAATTGGCTTTCACATTATGCAAGCATTCGTATGTGTGTCCAATTATATCCAGATTCTCTCTGTGCACTGCTTTTGCCCGTAGATTGTGTGGCGAGTGTATATGCATGCATTTAGTTTTTGAAAAATTTAATATAATACCGTTGTCGTGTGCCCACTTGGTGATATTTTCAAAGTCTTCTTGCACACACTGTTGAACTTCTTGTATGTCTTTGGAAGCATACACTAGGCACATATCATCTGCATACATAAACACCCGACACTTGTTTACAACATTCGACACACTGTTCACGTGCATTATATATCCTACTGGCCCAAAAACTGAACCGGTCGGCACGACAAGATTCACACCTGCCTCCTCACCAGCTACACCAGCTATGATTGTTTTTATCTTTCTGTTCGTTACATAATTTTTAAACCATTCGTTCGTGGGGCCACGTATCCCGCATTCATCCATTGCCTGTAGCAATATGTCATGATCCAGTGTGTCGAATGCCTTTTTGTAATCAATAAATAGTACTATAAGCTGTTTGCCAGAATCTAGACACTCATTAACAAAGTCAGCAAACTCCGTTAATGCCGAGGCAGTACTGCGCCCACTCCGGAACCCATACTGTGTGTCAGACAACACATTATGGCGTTCTAGGAATTTACTAATTTGGCCAACAATTATCTTTTCTATTAGTTTGTCAAACACAGACAATATAGCTATGGGTCTATAGTTAACATATTCCAGATGGCTTCCAGACTTATAAATAGGGCGAACAATAGCATTCTCTAACTCATCAGGATATACGCTTTTAGACAAACACATGTTCGTTAATTTAGCTAAGATAGGGCTTAACTGTTTTAACGTAAATATTTAATGTCTTTTACCCTCACCCCATCTAAACCAGGTGCTTTTTCACACGACATCATATTTATAATTTTTTTTGAGGTTAGTTAGTTGAGGTGTGCCCTGCTTGGGCGGAGCAACGCCGTGCCCTCGTGGGGGCGATCGGCGGCGGAGACCTCTCGCGCCGGGCCTTGGTTCAGGCCATGGTCCGGAGCGAGGAGGAGTGGCAGGCGGTCGCCTCCTTCTGCGAAGCAGTAATGCTAGCAAAGGAGGAGGCCGACCGCATAAGGCAACGGCGCCCTCACCGCCGCCGCCGCCGGGGTTCCAGCCCCGATTTCCAGCCACCGTAGACGCGGGCTCGTGGACAGCGAGCTATGGGTGGCTCGCTGTCCGATCGTCCGGTAACTGTCCGGACCGAGCCAAGGCGTCGACGGCGCGCACTGTTCCCGCGCGCCTCAAGGAGTTGTCAGCAACAGGAGGGGCCCATCTGGGTCGAAGCCTACCGGGGTCGGGGTTATTCGAAAGGAAACTAGAGCCCCGGTATGAAGGCAAGAAGGAACGGCGCGGCGTTTTTAGTCAGTAAGACTCTGACACTGTCTCCCGCTCCACCCAAGAGCGGGTTTCGTCAATGATGATTTTCCCCGTCGACAGAAAAAAAAAACCTATTGTTGTGATGTAAACTAAATCACCTGTATGGGGTTTCAGCAGCGCCTGGAGATGCTGCGCATGGTCACTGGGTCCCGCTGGCTCGTCCTGACACGCTTCTCGCATGAACACCACGCTCTTACCCGTCGCGAGGATCTGAGCCGCTTGCTCGCGGGACATGAAGGACGGCACCATCCATTCTCTAACGAAAAGAGTAATGTTCCAGTAGCAAGTTGATAGAAAAGCTACGCTGACGTATTTAACTACTGTTTTTACGTTACTGGCGTCAACACCAGTTATAATTTCAATGCTACGCGGTAGTCTCAAATTGTCTACCCGAGGCCCCGAGCGTGGTCATGTTCTCGGTAAATAACGCTCAACATCTTTAGTTTATTTAATTTTTTGCGCATTAATAAGTTGTTGTGGTTGCATTGCGCAATTATATTTCTCCGAGCAAATTTGAGCATATATGACAGCCCGAAATCGTCTACCGGGCAGTTGTCCACCAGACAACACTCGTCTAGTCGGCGGATCCTTCCTTTTCAACGGAGGTTTACACTCTACTCCGCATACCTTCAAACATCTTTATTGAACTTAGTCGAATAGGCAGTAATTTCAAAATCCACCAAATTCTGACAGTTTTCATCTCTTTCATTGGAAGCAGTAGATTGTCTAACGCTTCGTAATGGATTAGGCTATGGAGCAGCCGGTATAGAATCAGGTCCACGTTCATAATTTTGTATAACTCCGTCATTTTGGCATAAAGCTGAAGCAAGAATATAAAAAAAATCACATAGGACCGTAAATAAATATTGAGTGTATATATACCTGACTCTGTACTTGTCATGCCACATTCTATCGATGGGCACTCCACTTCTGCTTTCGATAAAGAACTCGTTATATCGATCGTCGATCTCTCCTGTGAACAAATGTAAAAAACAAAATTTATGTATTTATCAAATAAAAAAACCCTATTGGAAAATACATAAATTTATTCCACACACACACACACAACTATCACACAACGCCATCTAGTCCCATGCTAAGCAGAGCTTGTGTTACGGGTACTAGACAACTGATAAACATACTTATATATTTCTAAATACATACATTTTATAGATAAATTACACCCAGACACAGAACAAATGATCATGCTCATCACATAAACGTTTGTCCTGGGTGGGAATCGAACCCACGACCTCCGGCATAGCAGTCAGGGCCACTAACCACTAGACCAACAGGCCAGTCGATAAATTGATTAAAGAAAGAAAGAAACGACCCTGACCCTAAGTCTGATTCCTGATAGAGGTCTTTAAGTAAAGAGTAAATATGTTATTTCTAGGCAAGCAAACTCCATCACCGACCACATCGTCGCTTTCTATCAGGTGAGATAGTGTTCAAGTACGAACCTATCAAAAATAAAAATAAAACACCCATAATTAAATAGGGTAAAGTAACTCACCGTGTATGAGCCAGCGAGTGAGCATGAGTAGCAGCGGATATGTGAGCGCGGTGAGCAGTCGTCGAGCTAACATTGCGACGCGTTCGTCACCGTGTCGCACAAACCTGTGCACGCATGACGCCAGCTCGCCACCTGCATAGAAAAATAATGTAAGTAATACGTTTAAATATTTTGGAAGTCTGATGAGTGAAGACCTCATCACATTCTCGCACTTAAGTATATCATCAAGAATTTTAACTTTTTTTCTTATATGCAAGTCCTCCAGCCGCCGGCGAGTGGAGGACGAGGAGGAGGGGAGGGCGACTAAAACCCACACGATGTTTTGCAGATATCCTAAATGAGAGGATAGAGTGCTTGCGCATTTGGTTACGTTGAGACGTGGAACACGGTGCGCCGCCACCATCTCGACCCTTTAACTGTTCAGGTAAGACGGCGGCCAATGATCGATCCGTACCCTCCGGCGGGCGGTGCCCTCCCTTTCCAGCGCCACTTTTGTGAGCATCAATTCCTCGAAGAAGTAGGCTAGGGCATTTTACGTGCTCTCGCATCGACCAAGGACTTCATTCTTTTAGTAAAAAGGGTACCTTTCTTATGGTGAGCAGCATGTGCTATATTGGCGAGCCAAGTGAGTCGGTGCAGGGGCTCTTGTGCCCACACGCAAACTCTTCGTAGAGTGCCACCGCCACCGTCGCCTTCACAAGCCTAGTAACAAACACTATATTTCTAAACAAGTAACTTGACAAGTTTTCATTCATTATTTCTAATTTATTTAAAAACATACCTGGGACTGTAGCAGAGCCACACTGCGATAATATTCTGTAAGCTCATCTCTGATTGATGCAACAAGTCCTTCACCCATTAGGCCTGTAGAACAATAATATGACAAATAATAAATCTTGCACTCTATCTCTGTTTCTCATTTAGAAAAAAACTTTTTTTTTTTCTTCAGATAGGTACATGACCTATCTGAAGAAAAAAAAAAGTTTTTTTTGAGTGTTGGCAATAGTTATTGGAAAGCGATGATTGATAAAAAGTCAAAAACTGTGTTTAAACTATCAACATTTTATTATCTTAATGTCTCTCAACATAAAGACATCAAGAAGTTCCAGGCATAACAATAACTATGAAAATAGTATTAATTTTGTAATAAAAGGGGGTGGGGTGTGAATAAGGTGAGATTGTGATAAAAATGTTACGAATTGTTGAGGATCTTATGATTCCAGAGTTGTTCTGATGCACCTAATATCAACTTATTGACGACAATAGTGATCTCATTCAGTTGTACCAAGGTACGACATAAGGACTTACCCTGCGGCATAAGTCCAGAAGCAGGGTCGATGAACTCCTTGAGTCGGTCGTGTAAGAAGCCAAGGTGCGCGATGCGCGCGTGAAGCGCTTGCTGCGGGCGCGGCACGACACTGGACACGCGCGAGCGCACGCCTGTCGCGGCCAGCACTGCTTCACGCACACAAGTGCGCTCGTTCACTCTCTCTATGACAAGCACAGATTTGTAAACTTTGACTTGTGTTATTGGGATATCTTACTGCTATAATTTGAATTCGGAATTACCTAAATATGAAATTTCCGAATGAACATAACAAAGTTCAAAATCTATTACAACCCATATTTATTTAATGGTCTTTTTGATTCAAAACTTATATCAGAGTTAATGGACACAAATATTCTCAAATGTAGAATATCTTGTGGCTTGTGTAAATGTGCATGCAATATATGAAATCGTGGATACTAATGGATTTGTAATATGAACAGACTTATGTGCATCAAGCAAAGATTTATTAAATATATTGTTTTATGGATATTTAAATTAGTATTAGCCTCTATGAGCACAACCCTAATTCAAAAATAAGTTTATGTACCATTAAAGACACATCTACCTGACCACCCGCTACGTTCATTTCTACTTGCACTCGAGACAAAATTTTCGAAAGGTTTGGTTTGGCGCCGCGTCGTAGGATTCAAGCGAAAATTTGTTTTAATTTATCAGGTAGTAATGACCGCGATGGTAAAAAAAATTGTTGAATCCTTACCATTATTTGGTAATGCAACCGCCATGCTGCTGTTGTTGGATGGCAGGCTCTGATTGGAGCCCTGATGTTTAGCATGGCTGCCAGAGCTTGCAGACCCAATAGTGCTCTTACTTGTGCTTGAAGCAGGGCCACATAACCCTGTGCTTGACTTCTGGAACACCAAATATAGGCAGAGCCGTCTTAAACTAAACTGGGGCCCTTGGGCACATAAGAATTGGAGGCCCTTTTGGAAAGTAAAAAACGCGAATTATACCAACATTTATTAAAGGTAAGCAAATACAGTATGATGATTAATGATATTCGAATGCTGCTATATTTTGGTTCTGATTACAATAATGGTTTCTTTCGGGATTTTTGTTGAGCAAAATCTTCTATTATATCATCAAAGTCAATTTTTTGAAGGATATCACTTTCAATGCACATAATTGACAAATTACTTAGTCATTCTTGTAACATTGTTGTTCGCAATTCATTTTTTATTCTCTTTAGCTTCGAAAATGACCGCTCTCCGCTACAATTGGTAACCATCAGGCAAAGGAATATTCTTGTAGCAATTTCTACGTTTGGAAAAGTTTCTGCCAATTTACCTGCTTTTATTAAATGATAAATGATCTTTATTTTGTAAATAGGTTTTCAAAAAACACTTTTACACGT
The DNA here is from genome assembly GCA_949319445.1 of Mythimna lalbum. Taxonomy (NCBI): domain Eukaryota; kingdom Metazoa; phylum Arthropoda; class Insecta; order Lepidoptera; family Noctuidae; genus Mythimna; species Mythimna lalbum. The sequence continues at coordinate 11,545,553 of OX439346.1, read as the reverse complement.
CAATTTTGTTTTCAGTCAGTTTTAATGAGATGAGGCCGGTGTTTCCTAGCTGACTACCCTGAGAAGAAACACCGAAACAAACTCAGGGGTCAAACTCTTTTAAAGTCCATACAGTAAACTTGTAATGTCAAATCATATGAGAACCATGCAGACCAGTGTCTCAGATGGTCTTTTGAGGAAAGAACCACACAGATTTGAGTGGACCTGTCCAGTCAGTGCAAGCATTAAGTTATGTAAGGTTGAAATATTTAAATCTGTTGATTGCTTTACTATGTTTTTTACATATTGACTTAAATGAAAACATTCTGTTTTGAACTCATCTGCATTATGTCTTTATGATAAAATTCCGCAAATCTTTGCATTTTTTGGTCAACTCATCCGATTCTATTGTTGTTAACTGACAAAGAAAACTAAATCGACTATTAATTTCTTGGTATGCTGCCGAACAGTTTTTTTATTTATTTATTTAAACTTCATGTACAGTAGTGGTACATAGGCGGACTTAATGCAACAAGGCATTTTTTTATATGTGTAATTAATGTGTCAATTATGGGAATGAAAGTGTCAAACATGTCCGTTATTTCTTTATGACCTGTTATTTTTTTCCTTTTTTGTGAACCACTTAAATATATTCTTTTTGACATAATGAAATAATGTTTAAACGAACCACTAACGAACAAATCAAAACTTATGTTTATCTTACTCGATTTTTAAATATAAAACGAAATAAAATAACTCCACTCACTCATAACAGACTGAAAGTTTAATACATCATTCGGGGATTCCCTCCCTCGACCATAAACAATATCGACATTTATCTTAGGCCTTGTTTAGACGGTGCATTTTGAGAGATGACTAGATGGTGTACTTAGTAAATAAGGTTGGATGCATTCGGAAAAATTATGTATCAAACTAACAATTCGTACAGTAGGAACAGCCGCAGTCTTCGATATAATGCGACGAAGACTGACAGTCTAAGAAAGCTGATTTCTATCTGGAAGCTGAGGCCAAGAGACGTACAACCACTGAAGCGCTAGCGTCAAAATTGCTCAATCGGTAACGTTATTTTAGTGCAGTATTCTAACCGCGGGGTAGCGTGAGCATGTCCTTAGAGTATAATATAATTTTGAGAATTAATGAGTGAGAGAAATTGTAGGTCCTTCGGGGCTCCCCTGAGAATGGGGGCCCTGGGCACGGGCCCCGTATGCCTTATGGTAAAGACGGTATTGAATATAGGAAAGGTATAAGTTAGTCAACAATAAATATAAAATAAAAAGTCAGTTTGAGAACAATTTGTATGAATATTAATGCATCATTGACACATGTGGGTAATTTATATTGTGAGCATTTTTATTGAACAGGCATGCACATATATTTAAGAATATTATTACAACTATAAGAAACTACATCTAGAAATTACTTACTGTAGCAACAAGCTGAGGTATTGGGAAGAGTTGGTGAGTGGATTCTGACTGCTTTGGTGTTTCTGACAAGGCCAGCAGTAGAGACAGGACCGACACACGCTGCTTCAAAATAAACTGCAACACAACACTATGCAATGGTACTTCTCTCAAAATATTTTGATAGTCAAAAAAACATGTATATATTTTTTTATTAACCTACATTATTTCTTTATATAACAAAGATGCAATATGAAGTACATTTGTTAATACTCACAGAATTTTTTAATTTAGAATAACATTCATTAAATTTGTCTGTATCTCTGACACTAGTAAATCTTGATTGTATCTTCTGGCACAGCAGCCGCTCATCCTGAACAGTTCGACTTTTATCTCCAGTCAAAGATAAATATGATACGGCCAGCTCATATGCTCCATCTAATAACCATGAAAAAAGTTACAATTGCATAATTCAATTAAATGCAAATATAAATTATTTGTTTTAACTACTAATAATCATCCAACAAGGGAATATATTCTCCACAGACATTTACAGTAATAAATAACAATCAATAGACAACACTTTCCTTTTTTTCTGCTTGATATCAAAGTTCTAAAGTAATCGTGTAAGTTATTCATGAAAAAATATCTAAAAGACCTCTCAAAATATTAAAAATATACACAAACTGTTGCGAATTTTTATCACATATGACATTTACATGGAAATATAATAAAAACAATATGCAATGAGTTTGAAAATAGAATTTACCTGGGTCTAGTGACAATCCTGAACACAATTTTTGAAGTAGTCCAGAGAGATTATTTGAAGACAGGTCCATTTTAACGGAATTTTACTTACATCTACGAAAGATGACAATAATTTTTATACTTGTTAATTATTTTATACCGGTATAAAATATTATGAGCATCACAATGTTTACAAAGTAATCTTCATATTACTAAAAAAACTACAAGTTTTAAGGTTGAGATTTATTGCAAATTCTATAGCAGTGGCTCCGATAATTTATGGGATCTAAAATCGTTTTCGATTAAAACGGTATAAAGAATCAAGAATAGGACAAATTCACTTGTTTGTTTAAAGTATTATTTGATTAAAAACGACCCAATCAAAAGAAAACTAAGTTTGTCAATTCGGTAATTCGGTTAGACTTGACTTCTGTTGACTTCGACTTGACTGATGACAGATTGTTTTAGTGTTACCAAATTTAACTTACTTTACCATAGGAAAGAAACAATTTACTAGGATAGCGTTCCGGATTGCGATAAAAGTAATTATTTTGTAAATCCGACCTAATCTGAAAGATGCACTGATTCCACTGATTTCTATATAAATTGTGGAGGTCATTGTTTGCTTTTCTGTTATACTCATTTCAATACATACGCAGGAAATTTTACATTTTAAATTTTGGCAACAATGGATTCACACCATTTTTGGTAAGGCAACCTAATACGGTTAGAATAGGAATAAAATTACTTTTCATTTGATATATAATTCGATTAAATAACAGATGAAGGTAAATTATGACCATTTACTCTCTCTTTATACGAGGCAACCATCCTATTTGCACCAAAAAAAGAAGGCAACCTGTTTTTCAATTCCTTGGAGCACATTCTTTCAGTTGCTGCTCAACTTTTCCAAATAACAAATGAGGGACATTGATGTCCAAAATTTTACATCTTTCATCATTTAACATCATTGGTACTAGATTTAGCTATTCTATTCACAATGTTTAAATAAACGCATTATCAATCAGTCAATCAATCAAAAGCATTGGCACTTTTAAATAATCATTATGTTGATATAATATAATATTTTTCATAATCAAATAACAGATGACATCAGAGAGTTCTTCTACAGTGCGTTTCACTTAAGACGTTCCTTTGCCGTAATGTTGGCAATACGGAAAAACAGTGTTGCAATATTTTTAGCAATTAAATTACTTAATATTAGGGAGATTAACTTATATTTCATTACTTTTAACAAATGCGTTTTTATTTTTTATTTTTTTTTACTATTTTTGAATAAAGTATAGGGCGCTGGGCTCCATTCCGATTGTCCTGCAATTCTTTCAAATACCGAAAACGCCATGCCACAATATCGTATCTCTCTATAACAACGTCTTTTTAGACCTGCTTTTTTTTAATAAAGTCCCATTCTTCTCATAATTCTCCAAAAAGTGCTGCAACTACCGTTAAAATCGATTTCGTTGCGCATTTCGGGGAACAATTTTGGTAGAGTAGGCAACTCTTTCCTTTTTCCCTTCTTTTTTGTGTAGACAGGCAGGGGAGCCAACCTTACGTCAAAGGAACGTCTTAAGTGTAACGCACTGTACGTATCTTAGACCAAAAGATAACTGTGAATTTCTCAATTATACGTGGTGTATTGGTATGGTATTCCATTAATAAGTTATTCTATTAAACTAGCTGACCCAGCAATCTTCGTACTGCCTAATAGTCAATTTTAGCTAAGGTGTGAAAGGATAACGGTATCGGATACGGTACAGGCATTAGGTACCAGAAACAACACAATTAATTTCAAAATTATATTTTAATTAGAGATGGCGTTGTATTCGATTTTTTTTTCATGAGCTTTTACATCCCACAGTTTAAACCTGCCCTAGACTTCCACGAACATTTCAAGACTAAAATTAGCCAAATCGGTGAGACTTACAGAATTGTAATTCTTTTTATTTATTTAGAAGATAATTACGAGGTGACACGTATTAGCATGGCAAGACATTGATTGACAGATTGTCACGTCTACAATAGATGAAAGGCCGTCATAAAACCAATCTGTTTTAAACGAAAAAAAAAAAAAATTAAAACCAAAACAAACTTTTTTTTTTGGTTTAATACGATTGGTAAAACTACATTTTCTTGATTTGACCGGGCTAGGGATATAATCTATATACCTAAAACTACTGAAGAAGGATTTTTTTGAATGTGTGATAAACTGATATTGACCTATTTAACGGGTTTAGTTCTACTTGTTCTGTCTGACCAAACGTATCTAGACATTACCCACAAAGTTATAAAAACTCTATTGATAAGTTAAAAACTCAGTGTTTTCAAACGATATAAATACACAATTTAATTCAGTTCAAAACCAAACTCACACACGCTCATTGACTTCGTAATTCATGAACGTGACTTGCGTTATCGCGATGCGACGTTGCCAGCTCGCTAACTCACACACGCACAAAACATGACGTCAGATGCCAAAAAATTGCCCATAACGAAGTGTAAAACACAAATCTTTTGTTTTTGTGGGTGAGTTTTCAACCGTTTAAAACGGTTTATTTGGGGTTTAAAACCATAACATTTTGGTTTAAAACCGGTTGATTTACATTAGTCAAGCACACGTTACACGGAGTAAGATTGTACTCCGTGGTCACGCGTCAATGTGAAACGATGTTACTTGTCTGTGGCAGTATTCGTAGTCTGTGGTGGGTGATATTTCTCCGTATTGTTGGCTAACCTTCAAAGTTGACAATTATTTAAAAAAAAAAATAGGTTATGTTATGAACACTCTAAACATAAACAAAAATTATTATGAATCCTAAAAGCTCCGAAGCGCGTAATCGTGACGACAAACCATTTGAGGGTATGGTTATTTCTAGTTCAGAGCCTTTAGATAAGTTAGAAGGCCGCAGTGCATGTCCCCGATGTGGCAAATCACGAATGTATTTTTGTTACACATGTTATGTTCCAATATCACTAATTGAAGGGAAAATTCCAGTATGCAAGGTAAGACAACACTATAACACAGCTAATTATTGAATTTTAATAAAGTTACTCGGTTCAGTACTATCCTTTTTTTTTCAGCTACCTATAAAAGTGGACATCATCAAACATCGCCGTGAAATAGATGGCAAAAGCACATCAGCACACGCAGCTGTTTTAGCACCAGATGATGTAAACATTTATACATATCCAAATGTACCTGAATATGCTCTGGATGGCAGAACTGTTTTATTATTTCCAGGGGCCGAAGCTAGAACTGTTAGAGAGTTGTACACGGGGAAAGGAGATACCCCAAGCTATTCAGATCTCTTATTAGCAGAACTACCTTCTGGATATAATGTGGGCACACTAATGACCAAGGTATTAAATCATAAAGACTTGGATGAAATTCATCATGTCCATGAACTCCCAATAGATAAAGTGGTACTTATAGACAGCACATGGAATCAGAGCAGAGGCATTTATGCTGATGAAAGACTTCAAAAGATACCAACAATAGTGCTACAGCAAAGAGCTTCACAATTTTGGCGTCATCAGCGTGGTAGCCCTAGATGGTATCTTTCAACAATAGAAGCTTTACATCAGCTTCTACTTGAGCTGCATATCTGTGCATGGGGCAGAAGTGAACAATACAAGTCATTCCTAACGATCCAAGGTCCAGTGCACAGAACAGAAGAGCACCATCCACAATGTCAACCCTATACAGGGCAATATGATAACTTGTTATATTTTTTCAAATTCATGTATGAAAAATTACATACACTGTATAAGCATGATAATTTATTAGCATACAAGCGGCCAATGACATAATTTAAGTTTTTAAAATTAGATCACTAGAAATTAATTTAATTTTTTTATTAGTGGAAGTAAGAAAGATTAAACTAATAATTCATGCTTACTTGTCTAAAGGTTATTAATGAGTCAGGCATAAAATATAGAAATACATTTACTTTCACTAATTAAACTCTTTTATTCTTTTAAAAAAATATCCCTAATATTACACAAGTAACAATATTAAGTCATTGATATCCTATGATGGAAATTCTGCAGACTAAAACAATATCTTGAAATAAGCACATTTCACCAGTATGATATTTTGATTTAATACATTTAATTTTGTGGTTATGTTAAATTACAACATCACCACCACAAATTCTTACATGCAGAGGGTGGTAATGTCATACTTACAATTAATCCATAAGTTTTGTATTATGGTAAATATGGTATAATTTTAGAATTTTACAATTTTAGAATATGTGATTGCAGTTCCAAATACTGTAAATTTTATTTGTATTATTGGAAATGCTAAGGTTTATGAATAAATATCCATCTACAGTTATTGCCATAAATTCAAAACTCTGGAGTCAACTACTTAAAATACATATTTAGGTCATGACCATAGTTTTATGAAAGTTCGAAATCACCTTCTGATTTTTTTATGATTAAACACACATACAGTGTTTCTAACAGCCTGTTGTTATAGTTTGCGTAAGTCTAAAACAAAAACACTGCCATCACTAGCGCTCGCGCCGACCTTCGTGCCTCGGGAGTTCCAGCACACTTCGAAAATACCTCCTGTACCCTTGTATGAATGAACAAGGCTTCCTGTTTGAGTTGACCATATGTGTACACATTTGTCAAAAGAACCACTTGCAAGGAACTTGCCATCAGGAGAAAATGCAACACTATATACTGGTTCAGTGTGTTTTGTGAGAGTATGTATACAGACACCTCTCTCAACATCCCACAGGCGGACCGTGCTGTCAAAAGAAGCACTTGCTAAGATCAGATTCATGTTCGGGTTCTGTGTTCCAGGTCCTGTAGGCGACCACTTAATGGTATAGATTTCTTTTGAGTGTGCTTGCAAGTCATGCACACATGTATCCTGCTTCATGGACCAAATCTTCAATGTCATGTCATCTGAACATGATGCTAGCAATTGTCCTTGAGGATCCCATTTTATGGCATTAACTTCATTCTGAAATGAAGAAATAAAATGTTACTCTCTAATGTAAGCAAAGGAATCAGTGTGGCATTGAAGCTTATACTCGTCACCCTTCGTCGTTTTGATTTTTCTTCAAACTAACAACTGCGACAATAATGGTGTGTATGATAGAAATTTGTTGTCATATATCTATACGTGAATAATTGATATTATATGAGAGATTGTGTGCTACACTGCATGTTGGGGGTTTGATTCTCGCACAGTACAAATATTTATAGGCTTACAGATAATTTGTTCCTTGGTGTCTTTTGTATGTGAGTTTAAATGATTTATTGTATTGTGTCTATGGTTTTTTAGTGTATGTATTATTGCATTGACCTTTTTCTCTCACTTATTGCACCTATAACCGCCCACTATTTTACTCTACATCACCCAAAAGTTGACTGGTACAAGATGCTTGATGCATTAAGTTTGCCTGAATACTGTTGTTTGTATGAAACACATTCTTTTTAACTAGGAAAATCTTCGTAGCTTTACATACCGTGTGTCCTTGGAAACTTTTGATTGGTTTATCAGCATTCAATTTGCAAACATGAATGCATTGATCAGTAGAGCATGATGCAAATGAGGTGTTGGTTTGCCAATCAACATCAAGGGCTGGTGCCAAGTGGAAGGAGAACTGTTGTGTGCATTGCCCTGTTGATGCATCCCAAATAATTGTAGTCTTGTCAACCTGCAAAATATAAATTGGTTACACCCGCACCTTGATTGTTTATTGACTTGGCAGTTTCTTTTTACCTGACTATGGTGAGGCAAACACTAAGAATTATAACTTTAGCAGTGTTAAGTCTCAAACTTAGTTAAAAACTGAGTTGTGTGTGCTTAACTTGAGTTTTTCCATAAAACTTACCCCAGCGCTCAAAATATAGTTTCCTCGTTTATTCCACTTCAAAGCAAATATAGGCCCCTTGTGCTGGCCTAGTGTTGACGCCAGTGTTCCATCTGTGGTCCAAATACGGGCATAACCGTCATATGAACCAGTAGCTAATAGATTGCCATCACACTGCAAAAAGAAATAATTCATAAAAATTAACTAGTTGCAGCTTTACATGCGTAAATGTCGGATACTATTCCATTAGAACACTCTTGGGATTAAAATTATGATATTAATTATATGTTCTATTCCAGAACATGGGCTACCAATATGCCAACTATAACTTTCCACCTGATGGAAAGTTATAGTTGGCAATATGGTTGACAATAGAGCATGGTTGCCTAGAAGTAACCACTCTTGATAAAACAAACTCCAGCAGGAAATTGCATGCTTTAGATAGATGTATAAAACATAAATAATGAATGTGTTCCCAACTTGTTTTGTGAATAATACCAGACACAAGCAAATAGAACATGGTTTGTATTAATAGTTCAGCTGTGCGAGTTAGAAAACTGGATCCCAAAAACAGCAATCCTAGAACCGTAATTGTAAAGTTAAATAGCATAACTGCCCGAGACGAGATTTTGGCCACTGTAATGAACTTTAACAAGGAAAACCCAGCAGAGAAGTTAAACTCGGGTCTTCTAGGGTATGGGGGCCCAAAGAAGCCAATATTTGTATCCGAGCATCTTTCACCAGCGAACAAAGAAATACACGCAGCAACGCGGAAAGCAGCACGTGAAAAAGGCTACAAGTACGTCCGGGTGCGAGATGGACGCATCCTTATTCGGAAAGGAGACGGGCTACCAGCAAAACAAATACGCAGCCTCGAAGCAGTTACGTTACTTTGATTCCACCATTTCTAACCCCTGGATAAAACCGTGTATTAAGGCTTTAAATTCAACATATATTACCAAAATTTTAGAGGAATAAGAACTAAGTTGAGTAACATTATGCTGAATGCGTATAACAAGAACTACGATATAATTATTGGGACAGAAACATGGTTAGATGACAGTATCAACGACGGAGAAATACTCGATTGTAGGTACAATATATATCGTAGAGACCGAGCCTCAACTAATGCGAAGAAAAACAAGGGTGGAGGTGTTTTAATAGCTGTTCTTAAATCTATTGACTCTGTTCGCATGTCTCAGTTTGAGACAGACTCAGAAAACCTATGGGTGAGCCTAAAGGTTACAAGTGGGCCAAAGGTCCAAAGGTTGAACATCTGTGCTGTTTATCTCCCGCCGCCTGTACAGCAACAAACACTAGACTTGCTATTAGACAAGATTACCTCTGTCATGGACACGACCGAAAACCAAACACTGATAGCTGGCGACTTCAATCTTGGATTTATCAAATGGACCATGGACGGACACGGGACCCAAAGCACATCCACGTCACCAAGCAACTATAATAACCCAATGGGTTACTCATTTATAGACTGCTTATCCCTAAATAATTTTGTACAGTTGAACCCCGTAAGGAACCATCTTGGAAAAACCCTTGACCTAATACTAAGTAACTTTCCGGGTGGATCTGTTCATGTAAGTGAAACCCCCTTATCGCTTGTAGACTCTCATCACCCGCCATTAGAGATTGTTATTAAATTTATTTCAATTAGTTCACTAAAATGTAAACGCACTGTTAAATACGATTACCGAAACGCAAACTATGCATTGTTGAATAAGCGAATTAAAGAAATCAATTGGTATAAATGCTTGACTGAGTGTGAAGATGTCAATGCAATGGTAGAAGTGCTTTATTCACACCTTCATACTATAATTGATGAGGCCGTACCAAAAACAAAAATAAGAATTGGTTTGTACCCTCCTTGGTTCCCTAGGGCCCTCATAAGGCTCCTAAACGAAAAGGAAAAGCTCAGAAAACGGTTTAAAAAAATATAGAAACCCTCGCGACAACTTCGAATACAGATTGCTGGGTGAAAGAGCTAATGCTATGATAAGAACAAGCTACAATAACTATGTGAGGACAATCGAGATGGGCTTAACAAAAAATCCTAAAGTTTTCTGGTCTTTCGTGCAGGCAAAGAGGTCCAAGTCCAATGATATACCATCCGAAATGAAGCTTGGTAATCAGATAGCTACTTCCGGAGACGAGGTCTGCAAGCTCTTTGCAGCTCATTTTTCCTCAACGTTCATATCGTCGGATAATACATTACATGCTTCATTTCGGGAGGGTCACAAGTATCTTCAAAATGGTTTGGGTCTGGTAATGTTTTCTGAGCGAGATGTTTTGAAAACGCTAAAAAAATTAAATGTATGCAAGGGTCCGGGACCAGACTTGCACAGCTCTTCACAAATAGTGGCTTTCCACCACTATTTGTGAAGAGCTGTGCTAGTAGCTTAGCTTTTCCTCTCAAAATTATATTAAACCACTCTATTGCAACAGCAGAGTTCCCTTCTAAATGGAAAGAAGCCAATGTGGTTCCGATCTTTAAAAAAGGTGAAGCGAACGACTGTAAAAATTATCGGCCAATATCGATTCTGTCAGTGTTTTCAAAGGTTTTTGAATCTCTGATGTGTCCTCTGCTAACAGCGTACTTTAAATCAGAATTGGCTCCCCAACAGCATGGATTCTGCATACAAAGATCCACCACAACTAACTTGGCCCTTTACGTCAATGACCTCAGCAGACTCATTGACTGCCGCTCACAAGTAGACTCCATATACACGGACTTCAGCAGTGCTTTCGACAAGGTCGACCACAAGATACTGCTTCAAAAGCTTTCAAACCTTGGCATATTCGGCCAACTTCTTCAGTGGTTCAAATCTTATCTGACTGAAAGAAAGCAAAAAGTCGTAGCAAAGGGACATCAATCTTCCTTTTATTATTCAACCTCCGGAGTTCCGCAAGGGTCTCATTTGGGTCCGATTTTGTTCCTAATATTTATCAACGACATCGTGAACTGTATCAAACACAGTGAATGTTCACTTTTTGCAGACGATGTCAAGTTTTATAAGCAAATAAACTCAGCGAGAGACATATTCCTACTGCAAGAGGATCTAAACTCGGTACACAATTGGTGCATCCAAAACAGGATAACTCTCAATGCTGAAAAGTGTTACCACATGACCTTCACTAGGAAACAGACTACACTCCCATCCTCGTATTCTCTGAATGGTCTAAACCTTCAGAAGGTTAACACGATCCGCGATCTGGGTGTGTACCTCGATAGTCAACTCACTTTCATTCCACACGTAGATATTATTGTCAAGAAGGCCACCAAAATGTTGGGGTTTCTGAAGCGTATCTGTCACGACTTTAAGTCCGTGCGAGCTATTAAACTACTATACGTCACCCTTGTCAGGAGTGTGCTTGACTACACATCGCAAGTGTGGAATCCTAACTACAGAGTTCACATTGATAGAATCGAACGGGTCCAAAGAGGTTTTACTAGATACCTGCGGTACAAGTCAAGCAGCTGTCCTAACACAGCTACTTACCCTGAAAGGTTAAGCCATTTCAAATTGACAACCCTTGAAGAACGCAGAAAAGCTATGGACCAAATTATGTTATATAAAATTGTCAACGGTCTGGTCCATGTACCTAAACTTCTGGATGACGTAAACATATCAGTCCCCCGAAGTTGTCATCCCAGATCTGACCGTGAACTGGATTTGTTTTTGCCACATGCAGCTCGAACAAACCTCGGACGTTTGGCGCCATTGAATCGCATGATAAGAGCATTTAATGAAAGCCACTCTCCCACCAGTACCATTGACATCTTCTCCAATACCTTGACTCAGTTTCGTAGGCATCTTTTGCAACAGCCCTTAGATCAATGATGGTCTAAAGTTATAACCGCCTAATTAATTTAATTCTACTTAATTTATTTTATTTTATTCTATTGCTTGATTTTTTGATTTTTTAATTTCATTGATTGATTATTTGATTTTTTGATTTTATTATTGATTATTTTAATTTTTAAATTCAATGATTGATTATTTGATTTTTTGATTTTATTATTGATTATTTGAATTTTTGATTTTATTATTGATTATTTTAATTTTTAAATTCGATGATTGATTATTTTATTTTTTTATTTTATTTTTAATTTTAATTTTATTTTACTTTATTATTGATTATTTGATTTTTAATTTTATTGATTGATTATTTGATTCTTAATTTTATTTGATTGATTATCTGTTTTGTAATTTTTTTTTTGTTTGTTTTGTATCCAATCCAATTAATAATTGCTTATTCTGTTGATTTTTTTTTCTCATTGTATTTGTCTTGTATTTCTTGTCAGATAATAATTAATTAATTGTTCATTTTCCAAAATATAATAAATATTGGTTAGTCAAATTTTGTAAGTGCTGTGCACACCTTTAAGTGAAGAATTTGTTGTGATATTGGTTTATTAATGGGATTATTTTTTTGTGAGTGTTTCTACGAGCTATTCGTTGGAGTGCCATAATGAATAAATAAATAAATAAATAAAAGTGAATGTAACACTATTTTATAACTTACATTCCAGTCTAAAGATGTGACATCTTTGTTGCTTGGTACCTCAGCTCCACCCTTTTGGATGCAGTGTCGCAATACTAACTGGTTGGGAGTTGTTGCTGGATTGTCTGACATGTCCCATATCCTGCAATTAATAAAGATAGTTTCACTAAGTCAAATAAGCATTAATAACTAGCTTTTGCCAGTGGTTTTGCCCGCATAGAAGTAGTAGTTTTTTTCAGTTACTCAGTGAAAATGTAACTTTCTAACAGTGAAAGAACTTTTTAAATCGGTCCTGTAGTGTTAGAGTTAAATCATAAAATACAAGCAAACCATACAAATAAAAAGTTGAAGTATTGTTTCTGATATCCCATAACTTAAGTTTTATATTCTGGAAAAATAATACTAAAAGTCCTACAATACATGGTTTTGAACCACATATTCCAGGACTTAGTCTTAGAGTCATGGGATATAAAAAAAAAAACATGTATAGTTTAATTTTCACAGTTGGGCTTTAAATCTGTAAAATCTATCATCTGTATAGAAGCACATTTCTTGATGAATAATAACAATAAAGTCTTTGTAATAACAAACCTAGCAGTACTGTCTCCAGATCCACTTGCCAACAAGTCTGTGCTGGGGTTCCAAGCACATATGAACACCTCAGATTCATGTCCTCTAAGCACTGTAGCTTTGCTAGCTGGGATTTCTATGGACTGATCCATATCCATGGGTTCAGGAGCGCTGGGAGTTGCTGCGCCACCCGGGGCAGCTGCAGCTGCATTACATGTTGTGCCCTATATAACAACATATAAAGACCTTTACTACTTAAGCCCTTTTTTAAATAAGTTATCATCTTTTCATCTACAAATTCTATGACATCTGAGAATATATCAAATTTCAGACCAGCAGTGGGATGATGAAGGCTGGAAGTAATTAAATATTATAAGTGATATTTATTTTGAAAATAGGTTTTATAAAAACATTTTTACACATAATTTTTTTTCAGTCAGTTTAAACTAGATGAATCAAACTCAAGGGTATATTATGAGTTATATTTTATAGTTAACATAGTGTTGAATACTTACATCAACCCCATTCTGCTCCCCACCAGACCCAGGTTCTGCCTTGATTGCTTGTTTTTGAGCATTATGTGCATTTTGCCTGGCAGCTACAATGTCTGGTGTGACTGCATCAATCAAACTTAAACTTTCTGTAAAGCGAGTTTCATTACCTGAAAAAATAAAATGGTTGCAATATCGTATCGTTGTGTTGTAGTTCTACAATTAGATACAAGAACTCTGCAGCTTGACATAATAGGTACGAAAATATAACTAAACAAAGTAAGTTTGACGAAATTTCTAAAATGAATGATCACCTGCACTGGACTGATTTGTCATGGAAGAAACAATTCTGCAATGTCAAAATAAAACATACCATCATCTCCTATCGTAATTTCTGCTTCGGTGTACTGTAATCCTTTTTGCAATACGTTCAGCAATGCTGCGGGTGGCACAAGGGCTCCATTGATGTTACTCTGCGATATATGCGATTCAATACCAAATGTGTAGGCAGAATGATTAAATCCTGAAATTTAACATTTACACTGAAACTTTTCCTTTTCCAAACCACTGATACAATTTAATAATATTGTACCTACCGACTAACGTCAAATGTAAGCAGCCAATTATCTGACACTATTTCTTGTAAAGAAAATTAGAATGGAGTATTTCAAAATTATTGAACACTAAATAAATAAACAGGTAGATTAGGAAATGAGTAAAATATCAAGAAACGAAACATGTCATGTAAAAATTGAGTTAGCGTCTGAGAGTTCATTGAACCATACCTGATTCCTGTAAATATCGATACACAAGAAAATTTACTTCATCACTGGAAAAACTCATTTTGTAATATATCCTAACACATTGATAAAATAAACAATTTGAGCAATTTTAGTTAAAAACTCAGCAAAAACATCTAACTCCTTATATTTACTTCGCACCGATTTTTGTACTGTCTAGAGCAGTGTTGCCAGTATGATTACCCAAAAAAGGTTGGCTTTCTGAAAAGGTACGGTTGGGTTGGTTTTTTTCACTCGAGTTGGCTGTTTGCGACCACATGTTGCAAAAAAAAAGCGATAGGGAATCGAATATAAAGAAACCTTATTTTAGTATTTTAAAGATCTCGATAGTACGCGCTGGAGTTGTCTTTTGGAATCATTTTGAATTTTAAAATCTTTTTAATATCAGAAGAGTATTTAAACATTTTTACATAAACAGAAAAATATAGATGTTTGAAGAAGGTAAAAATCGTTAGTAACTCAAATAAATTTATAAATTAGCAACGAAAATAGTATAAATTTACTTATATTATTTATGAATATTGATAATCTGTTTGATTCCAATTAGTAATCATTAATAACATTATGATTTTTTTTTTTTCAAATCAATTCAAAATATTTTGTTTCACATAGGCCTACATGGGCACTTATAAAACGTCAGAAGCTAGTGTACGGTTCCGAATTGGTGTTTCCTATGGATGGTATCCTAGTTTTAACTCATTAACGTCTTACTCACATTCAATAATTGATAATTAATTATCGGATCGAGTAAGGCTTGAATTAAGTTTCAAAATTTAAATACCAAGTGAGCTAAGAGAATATTTTTTGATTAAATCAGCTTTGAAACTTTGAATCTAATTAGATCTCAATGGTGGGATTTGTTTTAGGTTTAATTAGATCTTTTTAGGTATTTTTCAATTTTTCAAAATTTACCCAGATCTAGGTAAATTGTAGCAAATTGTAGATCTCAGTTTATCTGAATAGATTGAGATTTATTTAAACAAATGCACGATTTTTGTAAAAAAAATCATTTGATTTACAAAGTCTTTTTAGATCAAAAAATCTGAAATTACATCCAAAATGTTTTACCGGTACTATAATTCAACTAAATAACATTATTGTTATTTCGTTTTAAGTTTCTGACAGGTATGTAAACAACAGAACTTTGCACACTCGTTTAAAAACAATAAAATGAAACAAATCTTTTTGTTCCTTTAAATATAGAGAATAATATCACTTTATATCTGAACTTCCTCATCACATTATATCTATGATAAGCTATTATCAATAAAAAAAATTCACTCCATCATTAACGAATTTAATGACTTTATTCCATTCCGTAACTCTGTATTGATTTATAACCTCATTTCTATAAATTGATTTACAATTGAATTTGTTCGATATTGGCAATCGGTAATAGGCATGGGCTAACTATATCCGTTAAAAGATTGGATATGTAGTATATCACTCCGACTAAAGATATATATCCAATTAATATATCCATATCCGCTTAATATATCCGGGAGTGAAGTAACTTTATGGAGCGAGAATGTGTTAGGGTCTAGGAACTTAGGAAGGATATAGGATATGATAGTTCCGACTTATAAATAGATCCACGGAATGAAGCATTCTAAATAATTCCAATGTAGTCAAGACTGATATATCCACGAAATGGTACATCGTAATAATTGATTTCCCTTCATACTTAGCAGGCTTAGGACTGACTATAAAATTAAAACATTTCATAGGCGTATTTAAAAATCAATTATTATGAACAATGATTCATTTGAGTATTCTTTTTAGTTTTGTTTTGTTTCTTTTTGTCTTTGTTTTTGATGTTTTTTTTTATATTTTTTGGAACTTTTTTTTTACATTTTCCTAATATTTACATTATATTCATCGATATATTTACTTCATATTGCTCGCTATAAATAACAGCTCAGTCAATTTTTTTGCTGATAACCTTGAGCGTGTTTCAGTCATAATGAGACCCGCCTTCGAAAATGTTCGTTCACATGACTGATGTAGCTACCACATGAAGTCTTTTTAAAATATATTTATACAGAATTGGGTAACTTGTTTTCGCTCATGCCACCAAGTTAATGGATCTTCGTTGCGACTTAATATTGGTTCCTGTAAATATTTGTCCATTTCCACAATTCCAGCAGCAATTGGGTTACAAGGAACTAGTGCGGCAACTTCTCTGTCAAAATCCTAAAAACTTGCATTCATTCAGTTCGTTCTCGATCGGAACTCGGAGTCGGAACGGGTCGGAGTTACTTGGATATAGGATATATTAATTTTTAAGAAAGGGAAGGATATGATATGTGTCCGCTTTCGGATATATATCCGAAGATATAGATGTGTCCGGAGTTACCCATGCCTAATCGGTAATAATGTTCTGTCACTTTACGGTATCCTTAAGAAGAAAAAGTTTTTTAAACGCAAATTCAGAATGTTGAGAAAAACAGGAGAAGGCGATTTTTTTTTGTTTTTTACCTTTTGTAGTGAAAAATAATCACTAATATAGAAAAAGTACGAAAAAAGTACGGTCTACACAGAGGTACGGTTGTGTGAGGAATAGTACGGAAAACCGTACTTTTTGGTACGGTCTGGCAACGCTGGTCTAGAGGTCTAGAGTGTCTAGTCGTAGTCTATTGCTGTCTATGCATTGTAATATATTCTACAAGTCTATGGAAGATAACTCGACTTTGCAGCTGATCACTCGACTATGCATCTAAAGTTACAAATGTACCAATGTAGCCAAACCTGTTTTAAAGAAAACAGCGTAGACAAGCTTAAAAATACTGTAAATAATAATTAAAAGCCTTTGTACAGCTGCTACTTTCTTTTATTTGAATATATATTAATTTTTTCTTAGGTTGTTCTTGTTACTGGAATCGGTCCATCATTACAGCAAACCTAATACAGTTGTGGTGGACTAAAAATCGTAAGGTTTAGAGAAATCACGTTAGCAAGCGATTTTTGACTTAGCCAATCCAAGCAACATGACGAAAACCTCATGAATATAGAAAAAAAAATATGCAAATCAAGTATTAGCTTGGCTCGTCAGATTGTTAACAAATGGGGTAATCTTTTTATCGATAGTCATGTCAGCCCACAAACGTTTTATGAGGCTCTCGTTTGGCAACTATTAATTGCTTTATTCAGAAATTGATACTTCTAGTAACACAGCTCGCATAGTTAAGTTCTTCTCTGGAGGGTTCCATGGAGCATTGACGTCCGGACGTTAGAGCCGGTTTAAAACCAATGGGCTATGTTCACCGAAACAGATTTAAACATTGATTTCATAATCGGTCTGTTAATATTTAAGCAATGGTTAAACATGCATCATCACCTTTCGGCGTTTGGTTACTTAACCCTTCAGATACCGTCAATTAGAGACACAATAGTAAGACAATAGATGCGCGGCCACCGGGTGTCGCTTGGGGATTCATGAATTAACCGAAACATAACAGAGCGTTTTTGAATGAATGGGCGGGCAAATGCAATACTACCAAAAAAAAGGTAAGGGTCCATCATAAAATCTCGTTTAGGTTTACAACTTTTTAAAATTGCCAGATTGTTCATTGTTTTTTTTCTCTTTACGAGAAACACATGTTGCGTTGGAAGGTTTATTAGCGCGCTCTGTCTGGTCTGTCAGTGTCGTTTTGATTCTCTTGTGAAGTCTCGTAGTATTTGACTTGTAATTGTAAACAAAAGTGTTAGTGATCGATATAGAAGATAAGTAACAGCGTAATGCATATTTTACCAAACTGTATTGGCAACTGATACTGTGTTTGTAACTGTGTTGTGTTGGACGGCACATCAAATGGTCATAAAGCAAGTTGGTTCCGGTAGCCCAAAAATTTAATAGTATATCATCACAAATAAACGGAATCTGGCCTCAAATTAAATTTCATCGTATTCTTTATTAAAAAAATATGAGGATTTTGAAAGATCCTAGGTCTTCTCGTCACCGTTTCTCACTTATCCAAATAATCTAACATAAAGAAGTTGTATTCACTATCCATTAAAAAACAGATAAATTGGTACTTCTTTGGTAAATCGAACAATATATCCTACAAAAGTTCTGTCAAATTATTGTAACCAATGTTTAAACAACCTCTCGGAGCTCGGTTAGGATAATCATCCGGTTAACAACAATATCCGATGTTTAGGCTGTGGTGAACAGGAAATATTGCTAAACCAACCGTTTAAATATTTAAACAGTCGGTTTAGTGTTGGTGAACACCAGCCTAAACCAACCTGTTTTAAACGAAAAGAACCGTTTAAAACCAAAACAACCATTTTTTTTTTGGTTTAAAACGATTGGTGTTGATAACCATGTTTTTCTTAATAATATAACTACTTACATTTTGCTTGATTTAACTAAGCTGGGGATATAATCTATGTAGAATTTTTTAAATGTGTGATAAACTAATATTGATCTATTTAACGTGTTTAGTTCTACTTAGCGTTGAAAATTAAAAAAAAAAAACAATTGTGGATTTTTCCGTTTTTTTCACATGTTGCATTGCGGAAAAAATCATTTGGGGAAAAAACAGGAATCTTTCGAATGTTTCGGTTAATTTCATGAAAAATTAAAAAAAAAAAACTAGTTTTATTGAAATTGAATTATATTTATAGTGGGCGAAGTACAAAAAATATTACAAAGTACTCGATCAGTGAATACGACCTCCCCCAAGTGTCACCATAATGACCTGTGCCCAGTGTTGGACATAAGCCTCCCTCAAGTGTCACCATTTAGGCACAATAATGACTGATGCCCACTGTTGGACATAAGTGTGCCCTCGCTATAATGACCTATGTCCACTGTTGGACATAGGCCTTCTCCTCGATAAGATGACCGACGTTCACTGTTGGACATAGGCCTCCACCTCACTATAATGACAGTGGAAAGTTTCAAATGTTACACTGAATAAAATAACAGTATTGGAAAGAAACGGGACCTTTCCCTGCTTTTTTGAACGCTAGTTCTACTTGGTCCGTCTGACTAACCAAACTACCTATGCAATATAATATACCTACATAAAAAAAAGTTATAAAAACCCTATTGATAAGTTAAGAACTCTGTGTGTCAAACGATATAATTACACAATTTGATTCGGTTTAAAACCAAACTCACACACTGACACATACTCGTGGACTTCGTCATTCATGAACGTGACTCCCGATCGCGATGCGACGTTTTGCTAGCTCGCTAACACACACGCGCACATAACATGTCGTCTGATGCCAAAAAATTGCCCATAACGAAGTGTAAAACACAAATCTTTTATTTTTGTAGGAGAGTTTTCAACCGTTTAAAACAGTTTATATGGGGTTTAAAACCGCAACATTTTGGTTTAAACCGGTTGATTTACATCTATAGCCAGGATTACGATCCCGATTTCGAGCCACCGTAGACGCAGGCTTGCGGACGGCGAGCTATGGGTGGCTCGCTATCTGATCGTCCGGTAACTTTCCGGACCGAGCCCAGGTCATCGACGACGCGTGGGAAAAGGAACGTTGTGTTTTACAGACTGCAGTTCGTATTTTACACTACCTTTATCTGTGACGGTAAGTAGCGGCCAAGTTATAATCGTTCTTCTCCTTCTGATTCTGTCACCGACTACTCGCTTACCATCGACTAAAAAAGTCAAATTAGTTCTGACTATGTCCAGCAGAGTTTTTAAAGCGAATCACAGTGTGCACTCAATAAAATCCAATAAAAAAGAAGGCTGTATCATAGTTCCTTTGCCTAGCAAAATTCATAGAACTGAAACAAATAAAAACTATTTTCGTTCTTACTTACCTTACGTCAAAAAAAGTGTTAGTGAATTAAATTTGGTGGTTTATTTCAAGATTTTTTCAGTAAATTGAGTACATGGTGAACGTAAAGGTAAAACATTAATGTATATGTTATTTTCTTTTATGTATTTAGGCTCTCAATAGCAACAAATATATATTTTTTGCTTTGTCTTGTTTGGGATAATGACGCCATTTTGTCGCGCCGGCTGATCTTATGAATTATTATTTTGTAGATCTTCTTCTGTGGGTAGGGCAAGTGTTGTAATTATTTATTATTAGAATACTTCTTTGGAGTCAGATTTATATTTAGCAGTATTCATTAAATGGACTAAAATTACATAAGCTTTAAAACTTGAAAAGGAAAATTGATTGATTTATGAATCTCACCAATATTGCGATAAAATATTTCTTTTACTATGTATTCATTTTGTAATGAATTTTCAGTGTTTATTCTCTTGTGTTTTCGATCAGTGTCTACATTTAACTTACAACGTCCTTGTCGTGCGTCGTAAGTCAAAAGTTTACCAAGATAAGTGTGGGCTTAGGTGACTCAAATTAGTTTTTGTGGTAGATTATAATTAGATGAACTGATCATTCAATATATTTCACTTTTACTGATTTCATCCCTGGTGTAGTATATCCCTGACACACCTCTGTTAGGAAATATACTGTTTATCTAACAATGTACACAGTATAAAATTTTTCTAATTTTCCATTATTTTTTTCATACATATGCAAAATGTTGGAAAAGAAAGGAAAAAACTGGGAAAAATATCCTAAGTTTTATCAAGCACCAGTCAAATAATGCTTGGCTTTATTATTTTTATTTTCAGGGGGTGCAATGATTAATCATATGTTGAAATAATGACTATATCAATGAAAGAACAAGATCAAATGCCAGGGGAGGTAAGAATACACTATATTTGTAATTTCAGATAATAGAGACTGTTAGTTATATAAAGTAAAACTATGTAGATATATAATAAATAATATTATTGTTATTAATTTCCACTGTTTTTAAATCATTGTCTGTCTGCCTTCATCCTATTTATTTGTGACTGGCTCTGTGTATATTCCATACCTCTCTGTTACACATTCATTAGATTAAGAAATGTAATATTTTACTAGATGGCATTCCCCGAGGCCAAATTAAAGGCATTGGAAGAGAAAATTTCACATCCCCGTTGGGTTGTGCCTGTGCTGCCTGAACAGGAGCTGGAGGCACTGCTGGTTGCTGCTACTGAGTTGGCAGCAAAAGGTAATTGGCATTTAATTGAATTAAGTCTTAATTTTTTTAAAGTTTGTTACTCAGTGTTCTATGTGTAATGTGTTTTACAATGATTATGAGGAATGACTGAGAATAGTGAAAAGTATCATTTAGTTAATAGGCTCAACAAAACATGTGGGAATTACCTAGGGATTAATTTTTTAAAGCATTCAGTTAAGCAAGAATATAGAAGACTATGCTTAGAAATAAATAATTGTGAATTTTGTTACAAAGTGAAAATGTTACAAAAGATTAGCTTGGGCTCTTTATTAGTGGGGAATCCCCACAAGTTGAAGTGATGAATGTTTTTAAGTGGTTTTACATGCAGTACTTATTATTTTTGCCTGAATATAATATGACCAATCTTGTTATCTACTATTGTCTACATTATCTCTCTTATCTTGTTTTTATATTAATGAAACAGCTGTTAGTTTATTGACATGTGACTATTTTACCACAGGTGAAGATGCAACCCATCCAGCATGTCAGAGATTCTATAATGATGCCCTCACAGTTTCCTTTACAAAGATACTAACGGATGATGCAGTCTCATCTTGGAAAAACAACATACAACAATGTGTCCGTTCAAACTGCGAGAAGCTTGTCAAACTCTGTGCAATGAAATTAGATGATCCAAGATTTCTGCATTTATTATCTATGGCATTCAATCCAAATAACAAGTAAGAGACTATTTCATAATCATTGCATGCATTTAATAATAACTTGTTCAATATTAATGAGTTGCATGCTTATCTTATGCTACATAATTATCTTCAAATTAATCTGTAATAATTTTGTTTACACTTGAGGACATAATTTCTTACTAAAATATAATCTAATTAGTGAACAATTTGTGTGCAAATATGCATGGACATGTTGGTGTTTACAGCTACTGTAATAGATGTTTAATGCTTACAGATTTCACACTTTCAATGCATCTAGAACTTGTGAAGGTCTGTCCATCACACCTCCGGGACAGGGAACTGCCCCTGAAGCTGAAGTGTTTGCTAGGTCACAGGATCACCGCACGCCAAGAGGATGGCTGGTCCATCTCGTAAATGTGTATGTCACTTGAACTTATTGTCATTTGTTTTTAGAATATTGCACTATGTGTATAGTGCGTTTCACTTAAGACGTTCCTTTGGCGTAATGTTGGCTCCCCTGTCTGTCTACATAAAAAAGAAGGGAAAAAGGAAAAAGTTGCCTACTCTACCAAAATTGTTCCCCAAAATGCGCAACGAAATCGATTTTAACGGTAGTTGCAGCACTTTTTGGAGAATTATGAGGGGAATGGGACTTTATTTAAAAAAAAAGGACGTTGTTATAGAAAGATACGATATTTTGGCATGGCGTTTTCGGTATTTGAAGGAATTGCAAGACAATCGGAATGGAGCCCAGCGCCCTATACTTTATTCAAAAATAGTAAAAAGAAAAACAAAAAAAAAACGCAATTGTTAAAAGTAACGAAATATAAGTCAATCTCCCTAATATTAAGTAATTTAATTGCTAAAAATATTGCAACACTGTTTTTCCGTATTATCAACATTATGGCAAAGGAACGTCTTAAGTGAAACGCACTGTAACAAGTCTGTGCTAATTGGATTGAGTATGATTATGTTGTTTCATCTATCAGGTTTGGACAAGCAGGTGGCTTTGTAAAACTCCGAGAGAGGTTCGAAATAATAATGGGGTTTCAAAAGTCAGAGTTGACCACATCCATCACTTCGGAAGAGAAAGTTTCTACAGAAATAATAGAAAAAGAAAATGAAGAAAGCAAATGTGATAAAGTTGAAAGTACAGAAGTAGTACCAGTTATTACTGATAGTGGAGAGGTATGTATTAATTGGATAAAAATTGTTACAGCACAAACATTTAAAACATTTATTAGACCTTACATTTTTTACTATTGTTATAGTTTTCGATACCCGCACGTAGTGAGCAGCCATCTTCGCTAGAACAGTCTACAAGTGGTGAGACTCGTGTTGCGACTGTTTGGCAGCTACTGCGACCTCTGGGACTATGCCACGACCTCCTCACATCACACACTGTTACCACATACCTGTTACCTGTACTCGTAAGTATACTTTGTGGTGTCTAGCTACCACTAACAATAAAGATGCAGTTAGCGAAAATTTGTTTACAATCTTCTCCCAAGAATAGAAGATCTTGATGATTTATATGAACAAGTTGTGAAACAATTATTTCAACTTGTGCCATAATTAGAGTGACCACACATGCCGTTTTGAGCGGGGCTGTCTCTTTTCTTGGCCACCTGTACGTTTTCCAAGACCGTGCGAAAGTATAAAACTGTAGTCATCAAACACAAGTGGAGCAGTTGTTGGTACTTCACTGTGTTCATTTTTGTACAATATTTTGTATTAAACTACAAATACCACAATACAAATATTTTTCTGAAAACTGCATCAAAGTTGGGTATAAAATTAATACCAGTTAGCATTACTTGTTTTGTGGTTGTTGTTAGCATTAGTTGCATAACTTACGTGGCAATGGGCAGGTCACATTGCTCGTAGAACAGATTGCCGTTGGGACCGAAAAGTGCTGGAGTGGCGACTTCATACCGGAAGACTCAGTGTTGGAAGGCCTCCTACAAGGTAGACCTGGTGAAGGTTGCGGGAATCCGATGGATGAACAGGGTCGTTCATTGTGGCGACACTTGGGGTAGGCCTATGACCAACAGTGGACGTCTATCGGCAGAAATGATGATGAGCAAATATTTATATGAAGGGAATATCTCCCTATCTCTTTTCTGCACGCGCAGTTTTAGGAATTTTGTCATATTGTAGTTTAAGCATCTTGTTTTTGTTACTTCATAGTTAACTTAATTTTTAACGAATATGAAAAATCCAATATACCTACGAATTTAGATAAAGGTACTTTTGATAAATATACTTAATTAAAAAAAATAAGTCAAGTACCGAATTTCATAATTTACTGTCAGAGTAAAAGCTGGTGGTAGATAATAATTTTTCACAGGTTTTATAATAATAATAATAATAAGTCTTTTTAAAAAAATAAGTCTTTTTTAAAAAATATTTAAAAATGTGATAAATATGTATATAAAATGAATAAATGGAATAATAATAATAAAGTTTATTTACCAAAAATAGTTACAGATTATACACAAGTAGATAGCTAGTGGGTAGACTTATACTAGGGATTACAGTGTGTTGCAAAAATTTCTGTACATAATTATAGTAACCCTGCCTCTTAAACTAGGCTATCCTGTATTTTAAGAGACAGTGTCCAGCTTATAAATTCACCATTTTTGTACAACAGTCGACAGTGTCGATCTACCGTTTAAATTTGACAGCAGTAATAGTTGTGCGTGTACGAGTAAAATGTGGAGGGGATGTGTAGTGGTGTGATGTGGTAGTTGCTTATTGTGAATTTGTGTGTGTGAATATAGGGGTGAGTGTGTGTGGATGTAGGGGTGAGTGTGTGTGGATGTATGTGTGAATAGCTTGTAAGTGTGCGTTTTTTATTTTTTTTATTTTTTAGGCGATGTAAGTGAGTAGAGACTCCGTGTATGTGTAGTCTTTCTGTAGTAGCCACTCTGTTACTGTTTGTTTTAATGTGTATGAATTTAAATCTATAATTTTTAGATGTTTGTGAACTTTTTGTAAATGTGCCCACTTAGGGTATAGAACTGGCGTTTAGCGAAAGAAGTTTTGTGTTGAGTACCCGGAATAACATATGTTCGCTTGTTTGGGTCGGACTTAGGAAGACTGGTGTGTTTTCTCAGAATCGATTTAAGCACAAACAGTTGACGAACCGAAAGGACTTTACAATCAGAGTAGAGTTCAGTAGATGGGTATCTATAGGGCTTTTTCATGACTTTTAGAATCGCTCTCTGTGCTCTCTCAACTCTCAGAATGATTGTCTTTGCTGCACCGCCCCAAACAGCGATACAATAGCCAATCACCGATTGACACAGACCGTAGTACACGATTTTCAGAGTGTCAGCATTAGCCGATTGTCTGAGAAACTTGAAAATGTGTATCAGGTGCATCGTCCTGGTAGTGAGGGCATCAATTTGTTTGTCCCATCGTAAACCGTCATCTATCTGCACTCCTAAATATTTTACACTTTCAGTTCTAGTGAGTGTTTGGCATGTACAGGGTCCTATGGTGTTTGAGCATGTGTGAGCAGTTAAATTGAAGGTATCTGTCGGTGCGGTGTTACGACGAATTGCAAAAGGAATGTAGGTGGTTTTTTGTAGGTTAAGTGTTAATAGATTTGAACTGAGCCATTCCATCACTTCTGCCAGAACCATTTCCGCTTTTGTTTTGACTATATCCCACGTAAGTCCATGCACGAGAATAGCAGTGTCGTCTGCATACGCATATATATTACAGTCTGGGAGGCTCATTCTGCACAGATCGTTGACGTAAATAAGGAATAAGGTTGGACCCAAGATACTTCCTTGAGGAACGCCATATGATACCGATTCTTCGTCGCTAAGGTACGCATCAATTTTGACGCATTGAGTACGATTTCTGAGGTTATCCTTAAAAACGTCTAGTAATATGCCACGTACACCGAGATGCTCCAACTTAGAGGTAAGTAAGGGAATAGAAACTGTGTCAAATGCCTTGGAAAGGTCTAGGAAAATACCTAAGCATTTTATCTTTTGATCCAAACATTTAGCAACCGTCTGCGTGAAATCCAGTATAGCATCTTCTGTTGACAGCCCAGGTCGGAATCCATACTGGTTGTCAGCAATGATCTTGTTTTTATTAAGAAAGCTGCGTAAACACTTATTGAGTATCTTTTCAAGAATTTTTGATAGCGCTGGGAGAACAGATATTGGCCTGTAATTATTGACACAATTTCTACTCCCCCCCCTTGTAAATAGGGTGAACGATTGCCTTTTTCAGGACATCGGGAAAATTAATGATTGAAGCAATACATGTCGGCAGCTTTTAAGAATAGAAGATGGTATTCCATCCCAACCCACTGCACAGTCATTCCGTAATTGAAGGAAAATTTTATTATTGTTTTAAAGTTAGCCCGTATTGTCCCACTGCTGGGTTAACGCTGCCCTCCATTCTTTCCAGCATCATGGTTCTTCGCTTTCTCATTCCAACTCTGGGAGCCATCCAGATGGTCCCGCCATTTCATTCGTGGTCTGCTGCGGCCCTACGTCGCTGTGTCCTGGCACTAATCCTGACTTTTAGGGCCCGCAGCTTGTTAGAACTGCGGCAGATATGTCCTGCCCAGTCACATTTAAGTTGGCCAGTCTTTTGAGCCACATCAATGTTATGCGTTTTGGAACACAGTGTTGTGTTCCGAACATGGTCTGTTAATTTAAGACATGGTAGGTTATGCTGCACTAGAATATAGCACGCTGGCAAACCTTAAGTTTGGACTTGTAGATGTTAGTTAAAGACCAAATCTGTGCACCATAGGTCAGAATGGAGATAATATACATGTCCATTAGCTTTCGCTTCAGTGACATGAACAAAGTGTCCTTAAATAATGATTTCATGGGCCAGTAAATCTTCTAGGCATTTTCAGATCGGCGAGTTATTTCTTTATCTTGCTTTGACTGGAACAAGACTACATGACTCATGTAGATACAGTTTTTTTTTCATATAATAAAACCTTATTATAGTGAACAATCACTGTATTAAGTTATATATATATTTTTTTTTTAATTATAAAGAACATTTTGTGTTTATTTTTTTCTTAACCTACAAACTGGTGTATCTAAATCCATGTCCTGTTTTGTGTTAAAAAATTAATGGTCACTTTAGCTATGGAACTTATGCAATGCATATAAAACTTGACTTTTAATTCCCGTGTCACAGTGAATTATGATTTGCAATTTTGTTCTTTTTAGCCATTACCGTCCCACTGCTAGGCAAATGCCTCTCCCAAGTCCTTCCAGACATTCTTCTCCCGCGCCGTCTCGTTTTTTTTTTATTACTTATTTTATTACTGTTGACTATTATTTTTTAGATGTTCATACTAATGGACTTGTTCTCAGGAATGTATTCCCACACTACTTGAAAGTTTGACCGACGAGGAACTGAAGAGGGAGGCGCGCGGTAGTGAAAATAAGACTGACACTGTTTCTTGTTTAATTCGCGCATGTAAATACGTCTCAGTAAAAACGCCACAGCATCACAGTTTACTTAAATGTAAGTTTAATGTTTAAATTATTAGGTACTGACCCTTATGTAATCATTTATATCTGTAATATTTCTTCATGTTAATAAAACTTACACGTGTGGTTCGGGCATAGCCTAAATGTCTAAAGAAAACTTCAGGATTCCAATTTGAATGCAATCCTATTGCAAACAGTGCAACTTTTTCAGTTAAAAAAAAAAAAAACTAATTGTAATCTAAGAAATTGTCGACTACTGTGTACTGATTCTCTGATAAAGGATAAGGGGTACTTAGCCTAAAAGACGACCAAACACGCAGTACAACAAAGGGTCTTGGTGGACCCGACAAGCCAGGAAAAAGGAGTATTATGTGAATGTAAGCAACAAACTAAACATCGGTTCGGAAATGAGTTCTGCGACCTCGCCGCCGACATGCTGGGTCGGTAGCGTACCCTGTAGCTGCTAAGGGGCGTAGTCTGTATACCTCCCCTGTGCCGCTACATTGTACGCTACCGAAACCTAAATACGACGGTGGAGAAGAAGAATGAAGAATGTGAAGATGAAAACTTGCTGATGTCAAGGCAAAAAAAAAACTGCTTACAATGTTAACGGAAAATAGTGCAAAAAACGAAAACGAGTATAGACTCGACATGGTTTAGCATATCCGTAATCGATATACTTTTCTATAAAAAAAGTGTTATTTAGGGTCAGTTCACTCTGAGACGCGAAGCAGCGCAGCGCGAAGAGCGACTCGAAATTTAACTTTTTTTTACTACACGAAAAGATGTGTAGTAAAATTCAGAAAACCTCATTGTGAAAATTCAGAATCCGTTGCATCACACAGCGCTGCGCCTCGAGGTATATCAATCTGAAATATATATCTTTTCGTGAAGTAACTGAAGTTATATTTTGAGTCACTCTTAGCGCAGCATCGCGTCTCGGTGTGAAGTGACCCCTAAACGTTTCTTCATTGAAATATTTCAGTTTGGAATTTTATTGTCTTTCAGCTCTTGAAATGTTTCGGTTAAAAATGATTTTGCGATTACTTCAAATGTCCTCGTTCAACGGAAAGATGTCGGCTCTGAACGAAATCAATCAGCTTATCAGCACATTCTCCCAGCAACCAAAACCAGAGTGGCTTACACCTGCTGTTATTACAGTAAGACATTTTTATTAACTTTTTTTTTTATTCCGCAAAATCAACAGAACTTCTTCAAAATCAGCTGCTCATACTGCTTTCACTACATTTTATTTGCAAATTAGCGATTAATGGTTTTTTTTAATAGTCTATACTGTCCCAGTGTTGCTTAAACCTTTAAGATTTTCCAGTATTTTTTTTCCTGCACGATTTCTTTCTAGTCTGGACTCGCGGACGCCGTCTGTCTTCTGGCACCCACTGAGTGAGACAAGACCCGCCTAAGCCTATTTGAGGCAGACAGGCTTCTTATTTATGTCAGATATTCTCGTTTTTGAAACGAATGATAATGATATTAAATTGTGCAATTTTCTTTTAGACTTGGATCCGTGAAAACAAAGTAGTGGACATAGTTTTACGGGACTCTCTTCACCAGCCTCAGTATGTAGACAGATTAGAAAAAATGCTTAGGTTTATGATAAAAGAAAACTCCTTGACGCGAGATGATTTAGACGCCATATGGAAGGCTCAGCATGGGAAACATGAGGCGATTGTGAAGAACTTGCATGACTTGTTGGCCAAACTGGCTTGGGACTTTACTCCTGATCAACTTGACCACTTATTTGACTGTTTCAAGGTAATATTTACTTTTCAAAGATTTTTAAGTATAGACTTATTATTATGTAATGAAATGATCACTCTATTATGTGCATTTTATAGGCGAGTTGGGCTACATCCAGCAAAAAACAAAGTGATAAATTATTAGAGGTAATAAGAAGACTGGCAGAAGATGACAAAGATGGTGTAATGGCAAACAAGGTACTGTAACTATAACTACAAGGTTCATTTTCCACTGTTCTTTAAAGCCAAGTCTACAATGTTTCGTCTATTCTGCAGGTATTAGTGCTTTTTTGGAATTTGGCCCACTCGGATGAAGTTTGCACTGAGATAATGGATGTGGCGTTAGCTAACCTTATTAAAATATTGGACTATAGTTGTAGTCAAGACCGTGACGCTCAGAAGACTCTTTGGTTAGACAAGTAAGTACTCCGAATTTTCCATTATATGAAAAAACTTATATTTATAATTCCAGAAAAACCTTTGTTAATTTATAAATCATTGGTAAATATTAACTTGAAGCGAATTTAGCCGATATTGCCCTGAATTCATTTCGTAAAAAATCGTGTTATTTTCGACAAATGTCACTATAAGCAAATTTCGAGAGCAACAAATTGAAACTACATTTTCTATTTAGGTGTGTAGAAGAACTGAAGACCAACGAAAAATGGGTTTTGCCGGCACTCAAAATGATGCGTGAGATATGTTGCCTGTACGAGGCGGGCGGTGGCACTGGGTTGCGTCCCCATGTCACTAGACAGGAACTTATCGATCGCCTGCAGACGCAGCACTCACTCGTGATACTTGTTACTGACTCACTCACACATTATATGGAAGCTGTGCGGACTAAACTTGCAGGTATGTGTGGACCGCTACAGCTAACAATATTTGCTAAAGATTTCTTTTAATAAATATGACCATTGTTATATAAGTCAGTTCATTGATTATTTTTTTTTCATCATTTACAGAAGAAGGGGAAATTGATTGGGACAACTGGCAACCAGATGGCAGATACCCACATGCAGCTCAAGTTCACGAAAGGCTCAGTTTTTTGAGATTCCTGCTGAAAGATGGACAACTATGGCTGTGTGCAGAACAAGTGAGGGGGCTACTTACCTTTATTTAAAAGTTAAATTTAATATTCTCTGTGTAATCCCTGCTCTTATTTTCTAGGCAAAACAGATATGGGTTTGTTTGGCTGAGAAGCCGGCACACCTCGGTGACCGCGAAGCATGTTTCCGATGGTTCAGCAAACTAATGGGGGAGGAACCTGACTTAGATCCCAACATTAACCTACATTTTTTTCGACGGAATATTATGACATTATCACCGAATTTACTAACCCACGCTGGTATCAAGTGTTTTGAAAGGTGAGAATTGATAATGATGATACGAAGGTTTGGTTTAATCCATGTTCCAGGACAGTTTTCAGTAATATATTGATTGTTGCAGGTTTTTCAAAGCAGTTAACTCCAAAGAAGGCAAACTGAAAGTAAAGCGACGAAGTTTTTTACTTAACGATGCAGATCTCATAGGATTAGATTATTTATGGAGGGTAAGTGCACAAAACACTTATAGATAGATATTCATTAATACATAATTATATGGTTATTATAATATCACACAACATTCAATTGTATTCAAAATGCTATGGGCACTATGTCTTCATCTTTTGCCTTTTTTATTCACCCTTACAATTAGCTTCATAAGACTTAAAGTCGTATGCATTGTCCTACAACTTACCATTCCTTACAGGTGATAACAGAGTGCGACGACGATATCTCGGCGCGCGGCATTGAGTTGCTGCGCGAGGTGTGCACGTGCGTGGGCCCGCAGCTGTCGGCCGCGCACCACCACGAGGCCTTCCTCACGCAATGCTGCGCGCGTACGCAGCGCATGCAGAAGGAAATGGAGGCGCACGAAGGTACGCCTTTACAAGGAATTGTTGATGTCACGTATTTGCCGTTCTATTGATAATACCATCTTTTAGGTTTACAATAAGACTTTCAGATACATTTTAGATGACAACATAGATTCCTTTTTTTCCAGACCATTATGGCGTTGTGTGAGTTACATGCTTGACCCGTAACAATTCGTTTTCAGATTCGTCCGAGGGTTGTACGAGAATGTGTAGAGTTATTCGTGCCATACAAGAATATATTAATGAATGTGATAGAAGATTTTCGGCGGAGAGACAGATCTTGCCTATCTACAGGTCGGGTCGGGGGAGGCAGTGTACGATTATAGTCAGATTCAATTTCCAAACTGGCCAAAGACAAGTTGATGATATTGAGCTGTTTTCGCACTCCAATGAAACACTGCACTCGTTGAGAGCGACCATTCAAAGAAGGTTGGTGCTTTTACTCTATGGTAGTAAACTGTCTAAAATCTAACTTTTTTTAAATAATGCCCGTTTAATTGTTTTTAGGCTGAAGAGTGCTTCTGAAAATAATATAAAGTTAGAGCTATATGTAAATAAGTTGGAGCTGTATGTTAATGGGGAACTATTAGATTCTAGTCACGATAGAAAAATTCTGTCGCAAATACCGCTTCGTGACAAAACTGTGATTGTTGCTAAGGTAAATAACACAACTTATCTTTTGTAACTTGATATGTTCAAAGATTTATTTCTAACACTAGATTTTTTTTAGGTTTATGATGGGCAAGTGTGTGGGAGTGGCGGCTGTGGTTCGTCTAACGAGTCTAGCAGTGACTCTAGTACGTCGTCGCCTCCGCTGTCGCCGACGCCCGAGCATGCACTACCTGGCGTTGTAAGTACATACTAATTTAAAGCTCATCTGAAGCGCAGCTGCATAACTCTGTCCTTTACATACTTCTACAATACATGTTTGTTTCCCCAGCTATTTGCACAAGGCTCGTGGTATTTGCCGTTTATATTGAACTTGGAACACATTGGCATCACCAAAGGACACGGACCACTCACCGAAGCGGCGCATTTACTCTCTCAGATATGCCCTGCACACAAGCAAACAGTAAGTTATTCATGCACATGACTACAGACAGTCATTGCAAAGCAAAAAAAAAACTGTTGTTGTTAAAACTGCAATGTTGGACACACTTGTAAAATATAACAAGCACATGATTATTATATTTATAAACCTGTTTGGAACTAAGCAATGTTTTTATTGTAATAGGTGGAGAAATTGACGGAAGCATTGCTATGCAGAGAAGAGACAAAATTGAGGGACATGCTCTACGGGCCGGCTCCGCCCACAGTAGCTTATAATGTAGAAGTAAGTACTCTATGAAGAATTTAAATATGACTCATTGGTGAGTAAAATAGCCAATGCATAAGAACTCACTAAGAAAACAACTTACAAATAAAATATACAATTTTGTAATCTAGGTGTTATACAGCATGGTGATGCCCTCATCAGACACGCGGCTGGAACGCTGTCGCAGCTTTCAGATAGCTTGCGTGAAGAAAGCACCTCTCCTAGTGCAGTGCTTGTCCGATAATGACTTTTTACAAGGTGCTGCACCACATACACGGAGGTAAGTAGTCGTTCAAATAAGATATATTATGGTTAGTCACACACACACCAGTCGATACTATTTCAATCCATTGCACATCAACTCAAGTAATGGCTTTAATTTTGTGGATTTTAATTTGAACTTAGTCTTGTAGGTATAGTGTTTATTGTTCCAAAATTTGATGATAATCTTAATAAATTCGGAATATAGTCATTTGATAGACTAAACTATTTGTCAGAGAAGTCACATAATTGATTTTGTGCGATAAGATTAAAGCTATTTTGTAGTGCAAAAAAAGTAATGTTTTGTGTTTTATTATTTCAGGGTTGGTTATTTAGCTCTAGTCAGGTTGGCCAAACTGGCGTTATTCACGCTTGGCCACCTCTTCGAAATACTAGCTCCTGATGGAACTGAAGCTACTCTTGATAAAGAGTTCAGGTTAGTTCTCTATTATAATTTTTAATTAATGGAAACATAAGATACTAAAAAAAGGAATTTTATAATTCTAAATAATTCCGCTTAACACAATAGTGCTGTCCAATAAAGTATAATTATGTAAATTAAAGTAAATAAATAGTCTATTCACGTTAAAAAAATAGTGACTCATTGGTGCAACTGCTAAATAAACGCGTGTTTATACTGGGGTAAAATTAGACAATTAATATTAAAGCAAACTTTTCACAACATTGTCAAATAATAATATTAAGTAATTATTTGAAAATTTTTGCTGCATTGTCAGAATTTTTATTTTTATGAATAGGTGAGTATATATTTCTAATATCAACAAAAGCGCGATCGTACTGTATGAAGGGCTTACTTCAACTTGTCATTGTGAACACTGCGATTTATTGAATCTTTGAAACGCCTTCGTCGTATGTATCCGACAAACACTTTCGCGTTTATTCCGCCAGGATCGCAAATCCACGACCAAGTACTCCTTCTCGTCAACTATTCTTACACCTATGGGGATTGAAGAGCTAAACGAGATAGAGTACCATATTGCAAACACACGACCCTGGCGAATAGGACACGACAATAATCGTCGGACTAGTCCGACACAAGTGGTTAAACGGTTAACTATGATATAATTGATCAAGGGCTTAGGCAGATTCTAAATAATGAGTCACTATTTTCTTAACGCGAATACGCTATATAGTTTGATTATTATTTTTCTTCGAAAATTAACTAATTCACCAGATTATCTGATGGCTAACTTTCCCGTGATGCTCTATTTATCGTACTCTGAGATTTATAATAAACTATTGACATATATGATCTTCCTGTTTTAACTATGTTGATGTTGTTAGTAGAAGGGATGTGACAATACTGCGCGAAGCACTGCAGACGGTGCCAAATCACAGCTGTGAATTGATGGTCAAGGCTATTTCCGAGAAACTGGCCAACGCGCTAGGAGAACAGGTTCGCATTATATGATGTACATAGAAACAAACGATACTAAACGCTAAGAGTTGTGACTGTGGCACTATAGAAAGCGCCAGATAACCGTAGAATAAAGTACATTGACCTTTTCTACCTAATATCTCTGCGTAGGTACCCGAAAAACAAACAAGGAATTGTTTTTCATTATTAGATCACGTTACGGATCACGATTGATGTCGATTCCAGACAGCCTTATGTCTTTACTAGCTACTCCCAGCGGCTTCACCCGCGTGATAGCAGAAAATTATCCCAAGGGAACATACTTCCGGGATAAAAAGTATCCTATGTCCTTCCAGGACATGGTCTATCCATGTGCCAAATTTCATCATAATTGGTTTTGCCATTTAGGCGTGAAGACGTAACAAACAAATATACAAACTCACTTTTAATATTACATAGTTAGGATTTCCGTTTTTGTCAAATGTAGGAGGAACAATGACCGTTATTCCACGTTTATCGGGCGACTAATTTTGTTGCAGTCATGAATCGTCTCACTTAAACAAATATTGGCGTTTGCTATCGTTTGACTGTCTTTCTTCTTTGATGATCGTTTATTTAGATTTTTTTTTTAATGTAAATATTTTAAACCAGGTGGTAATAAGTGGCGAGGACAGTGACTCAGTGTCGTCGTTGGTTTGGTGGCGCGTCCCTACAGCGGCCACGGTTCGAGCTCTGTATAGCCTTGCCTACTCCGTGGCACAGCCGTCAGAGGTCAGCGGCATTGTGCACCCTGATGACGTAACGCGTAAGTTTCCCCTACTAAGTAATACTTGTTTCATCTTCAATCATTTATCATCATGCTGACGTGAGAGACATTGGCGGTAGTCAGAACATCAAACGAAAATTATTCTTATAAAAACCATATCATAACCGCGTTGGTGATCGACCCTTTTTTCTAATTTGTGCATCATCATATAATTCTTGTGGCTCTGGATAGAGTGAGAGGGGTGGTAGGCATTTACTGACTAAAACTCAACTGTGTTTCTTCAGTTGCGCTTTGCGTTCCAGAGCCGCAGTAATTCTTTCGAACGATATTGTTATAGTGGTCCGAGAATGTATGGAGGTGGTGACAATCTGCATGGCCCTTAGCGGTGGGCATCTGGAAAACAACCTTCTAAACGAGCCGTGGTGGCAAGATACTGCGCTGTTTCTGATGATCGACTGCCCGAACCCTCAGGTTAGTTGTGGCTCTTGAAAGTATTGTGGTAGTCGAAATTGTTTGAATCAATTGGCATAATGAAAGCTGGTTTCCAATTTGGGTATTTCCGACTGTAACTGTAAACGGTTTGTTCCGCTATGGCAAATATTTTAATTAACCACTTCGTTTTTGCAAAAAAAAAAACCTATTTAAAAAAAATTATTGAAATCGTGTTGAATGACAGTTTATGCGATGTTTTTCTTACTGAAGTTGAGTGACATCGTTTTCAAATACAATTTCTGTGATAAATATTTTAAATCGCATAAATAACGTTTACATAATCATAAGTTTTTTTATTAGTTCTAAACAGTTTGAAATCATTTCAAAATGCGCTCTTCTAGTTGATATTGTACATTTGTACATGCTTGCTATTGCTTTTAACTGTTGTATGGTTCTGAAGAATAAAAGGTGATACTATTTAATTTAAATGGAATAATTTTCCGATTAATTTTGTTAAATTAGCAGTTATTTTGAAAGAGTCAAGTTCTCGACGCTCTCTTGCGACGTCGCTTTCATCGAGCAAACCATTTGGATGCAAAAATTAGAATATGCAATAAATGGCAGGTACGCGTATCGTGCGCCGAGCAGCTGCTAGCGATGTGTGCGTGGGGTGGCGGCGGGGGCGCGCGCGCCGCGCTGGCGGCGCTGGGCGGCGCGGCGCCGCGCTCGCTGACGGCGGCGCGCCTCTCGCGCTGCGCCCGCCACGCGCAGCAGTTCCTGCAGCTGCTGTGCCGCCTGGTCGCGCTCGCGGGACCCACCTCCCGCACGCTCGATGATCTCGCTCTAGAGGTATGTTAATCTTTCGCTGACGGCGGCGCGCCTCTCGCGCTGCGCCCGCCACGCGCAGCAGTTCCTGCAGCTGCTGTGCCGCCTGGTCGCGCTCGCGGGACCCACCTCCCGCACGCTCGATGATCTCGCTCTAGAGGTATGTTAATCTTTCGCTGACGGCGGCGCGCCTCTCGCGCTGCGCCCGCCACGCGCAGCAGTTCCTGCAGCTGCTGTGCCGCCTGGTCGCGCTCGCGGGACCCACCTCCCGCACGCTCGATGATCTCGCTCTAGAGGTATGTTAATCTTTCGCTGACGGCGGCGCGCCTCTCGCGCTGCGCCCGCCACGCGCAGCAGTTCCTGCAGCTGCTGTGCCGCCTGGTCGCGCTCGCGGGACCCACCTCCCGCACGCTCGATGATCTCGCTCTAGAGGTATGTTAATCTTTCGCTGACGGCGGCGCGCCTCTCGCGCTGCGCCCGCCACGCGCAGCAGTTCCTGCAGCTGCTGTGCCGCCTGGTCGCGCTCGCGGGACCCACCTCCCGCACGCTCGATGATCTCGCTCTAGAGGTATGTTAATCTTTCGCTGACGGCGGCGCGCCTCTCGCGCTGCGCCCGCCACGCGCAGCAGTTCCTGCAGCTGCTGTGCCGCCTGGTCGCGCTCGCGGGACCCACCTCCCGCACGCTCGATGATCTCGCTCTAGAGGTATGTTAATCTTTCGCTGACGGCGGCGCGCCTCTCGCGCTGCGCCCGCCACGCGCAGCAGTTCCTGCAGCTGCTGTGCCGCCTGGTCGCGCTCGCGGGACCCACCTCCCGCACGCTCGATGATCTCGCTCTAGAGGTATGTTAATCTTTCGCTGACGGCGGCGCGCCTCTCGCGCTGCGCCCGCCACGCGCAGCAGTTCCTGCAGCTGCTGTGCCGCCTGGTCGCGCTCGCGGGACCCACCTCCCGCACGCTCGATGATCTCGCTCTAGAGGTATGTTAATCTTTCGCTGACGGCGGCGCGCCTCTCGCGCTGCGCCCGCCACGCGCAGCAGTTCCTGCAGCTGCTGTGCCGCCTGGTCGCGCTCGCGGGACCCACCTCCCGCACGCTCGATGATCTCGCTCTAGAGGTATGTTAATCTTTCGCTGACGGCGGCGCGCCTCTCGCGCTGCGCCCGCCACGCGCAGCAGTTCCTGCAGCTGCTGTGCCGCCTGGTCGCGCTCGCGGGACCCACCTCCCGCACGCTCGATGATCTCGCTCTAGAGGTATGTTAATCTTTCGCTGACGGCGGCGCGCCTCTCGCGCTGCGCCCGCCACGCGCAGCAGTTCCTGCAGCTGCTGTGCCGCCTGGTCGCGCTCGCGGGACCCACCTCCCGCACGCTCGATGATCTCGCTCTAGAGGTATGTTAATCTTTCGCTGACGGCGGCGCGCCTCTCGCGCTGCGCCCGCCACGCGCAGCAGTTCCTGCAGCTGCTGTGCCGCCTGGTCGCGCTCGCGGGACCCACCTCCCGCACGCTCGATGATCTCGCTCTAGAGGTATGTTAATCTTTCGCTGACGGCGGCGCGCCTCTCGCGCTGCGCCCGCCACGCGCAGCAGTTCCTGCAGCTGCTGTGCCGCCTGGTCGCGCTCGCGGGACCCACCTCCCGCACGCTCGATGATCTCGCTCTAGAGGTATGTTAATCTTTCGCTGACGGCGGCGCGCCTCTCGCGCTGCGCCCGCCACGCGCAGCAGTTCCTGCAGCTGCTGTGCCGCCTGGTCGCGCTCGCGGGACCCACCTCCCGCACGCTCGATGATCTCGCTCTAGAGGTATGTTAATCTTTCGCTGACGGCGGCGCGCCTCTCGCGCTGCGCCCGCCACGCGCAGCAGTTCCTGCAGCTGCTGTGCCGCCTGGTCGCGCTCGCGGGACCCACCTCCCGCACGCTCGATGATCTCGCTCTAGAGGTATGTTAATCTTTCGCTGACGGCGGCGCGCCTCTCGCGCTGCGCCCGCCACGCGCAGCAGTTCCTGCAGCTGCTGTGCCGCCTGGTCGCGCTCGCGGGACCCACCTCCCGCACGCTCGATGATCTCGCTCTAGAGGTATGTTAATCTTTCGCTGACGGCGGCGCGCCTCTCGCGCTGCGCCCGCCACGCGCAGCAGTTCCTGCAGCTGCTGTGCCGCCTGGTCGCGCTCGCGGGACCCACCTCCCGCACGCTCGATGATCTCGCTCTAGAGGTATGTTAATCTTTCGCTGACGGCGGCGCGCCTCTCGCGCTGCGCCCGCCACGCGCAGCAGTTCCTGCAGCTGCTGTGCCGCCTGGTCGCGCTCGCGGGACCCACCTCCCGCACGCTCGATGATCTCGCTCTAGAGGTATGTTAATCTTTCGCTGACGGCGGCGCGCCTCTCGCGCTGCGCCCGCCACGCGCAGCAGTTCCTGCAGCTGCTGTGCCGCCTGGTCGCGCTCGCGGGACCCACCTCCCGCACGCTCGATGATCTCGCTCTAGAGGTATGTTAATCTTTCGCTGACGGCGGCGCGCCTCTCGCGCTGCGCCCGCCACGCGCAGCAGTTCCTGCAGCTGCTGTGCCGCCTGGTCGCGCTCGCGGGACCCACCTCCCGCACGCTCGATGATCTCGCTCTAGAGGTATGTTAATCTTTCACTGATTCTATGATCCTTAAGGGGATGCATCTCGAACCATATTTTCACTGTTTTTCATACAACCGCTCTTACCCGATTATGACGTTATTACACTTTTTTTATTAGATTGGGAATACAGTATCTTGTGGATATTATCTAGGATTCTATTGAAATCAATTTCTAAATTTGTGTACCAGTAATCCAGTAAAAACCTCTGAAAATCAACTATTTTGCATGAACTTTAACACTTCATAATTTAGTCAAAAATTAAAAAAAATCAAAAAGTAAAACTAAGAAGCCTTGCAAATTTTATTAAGATTCTAAATTACGAAAATTTTTTTCAAAAACTTTTAAGGGTTTAAAAAAAACAGCTATTTCCTAGAACAAGTTTTGTAAAATATTCGAGTAAATCACGGAATTACCGAATACCAACAGAGTTTTCAGGCGTTATCTCTCTTTTTTTACGTTATCTTTCCGTCAAACATCGCGTTGGATTGCGTTAAATGAAGCAACAAGCTTTTAAACCATACTCGATGTTGACGATAAGCGAGTGGAAAAGGAACCTCTTAAAGCCGAAACTGCGTAAAACGGTCGTCCGCGCGGTCCCACACAAAAGTGCTCCATTGCAGTGACCCGCGCGAGCGTCCGTCACGGAGAGCCGGGCCTTGCGCCCGTGTTTGATACGTACAGTGCATTTCACTTAAGAAGTTTCTTTGGCGTAATGTTGGCTCCCCTGTCTGTCTACACAAATAAGGGAAAAAAGGATAAAGTTGTTTTCTCTACCAAAATTGTTCCCCGAAATGCGACACGAAATCGATTTTAACGGTAGTTACAACACTTTTTGAGAATTATGAAGGGAATGGGATTTTATTTAAAAAAGCAGGTATAAAAGAAAGTCGTTAATAGAGAGGTACGATATTGAGGCGTAGCGTTTTTGGTATTTGAATGAATTGCAGGACAATCGGAATGGAGCCCAGAGTCCTAAATTTTTATACAAAAATATTAAAAAAAAAAAACAAGATAAGGCAATTGTTAAAAGTAACGAAGTATCAGTTAATCTCCCTAATATTAAGTAATTTAATTGCTAAAAATATTGCAACACTGTTTTTCCGTATTGCCAACATTACGGCAAAGGAACCTCTTAAGTGAAACGCAGTGTACTAATATATTAAGTTCTCCATCGACACAACTAAATGCTCAGCGTTATAATTTAACTAGCGACACAAGCGTAGGTAATAATCCGATTTCCGCGACAACTACCTGTCGCGGGCGTCCGCTTAATGCAGTTTCAACCCAGAGATGTAAATACTAAAGATACTAGGTTCGTCCAAACATTTGCTTATTACCCGTTCACAATAAACCAACCAATTCATATAAGTATGTAATTCTAGCAACGCAAGTTATGTTGCTGAAACTTTTCCAGTTTTAACTCTAATGCCTAGTTACGAGTCCTTTAAATTGTGACTTGACAGCAATACTTATTTTGTTCAGGTGTCTTGGCTTCGCACAGTGCGCGTCAACCCTCTGTCGCTAGACGACACGCTGCTGGAGGGTCACCTCAACCTCACTAAGGAGCTGTTCGCGCACGTGCCCGCGCAGGTCAAGTACCAGTACGGCGCGCATCCCGAACACATAGACGCGGGCCTTATTAAGGTAAATACTTATTGTCATTTCGAACTTCATATTTTTCTATTTTTATAAGCATTTTCGATAATCTATAAGATCGCAAATAAATTGATTTAGTAGTATCTCACTGTTGAACAAAATAATATTTAAAAAAATCGAAATTGATACGCATTTTGTGTTAAGTATTGAGTGACTCTCTTTCCATAATTAGTAACTTCCCACAAGCCACACTTACATGTTCAATTATGGTTTGGTACATAAAATGTTTTTTTTTTTTTTCGTAATACATCCAGCCAAGATCTCGCAACCTGGCTTCGCGCTCTTCTTCCTTATTGGTATCTACGGTCTGATATGACGCAAACCTATTGTTATCTCAGGAAGTGACTACCGAGTTCCTATGGCCATACTCGTGGGCTTGGTGCAACATGTCTCCCGCGCGGGCGGCGGGTGAGGCGAGCGGGGCGGGCGGCGAGCCGGCCACGCCACTGTGCCGTAGTCCTGGCGCTGCGGCTGCTGCCACCGACCTGCTGTTGGCGCTGGTGCACGGCTGCGTGCCCAACATGGCCGCGCTCGCCAACCTGCTCGAGCAGATGTTCTACAGTGGTGAGTACACGGCGTCAAACAATATCGACAAGTGAGGCCTCCCATCTGAAAATAAAATAAATATCCATTGGCTAAGCGCCTACATGGTCAAAAGGAAAGAAAAAAACGTGTTGCGCAAACGAGTAAAACGGGACAAGGTCATAGTAAATTTTCGCTAAGATTTGTCTTGCTCTAAAATGCCTATTCTATAACATTAACAACACAAAATGTCCACCAGACAAGAGCATGCCACTATCCGAATGGGAGTACATGCCGTGCGTGGGCCCGAGGCCGCCGGCCGGCCTGGTGGGACTGAAGAACGCCGGCGCTACGTGCTACATGAACTCCGTGTTGCAGCAACTGTACTGCGTTCGGGCGGTGCGTGATGCGTTACTTACTGTGCAAGGTAAGCACGTATCTCTAATATAATTTTCCTAAAAGTACCTAAACCTAGATATCACAAGCATATCAAGTTAATTAAAATCGGTTCATATTTTCAAGACTAAGAGTTAGCGAGTTCTTATGAAAAACCGTGACGAGTTAAGGCTCTTTACGCGATGTTATGATGATGTTTCGAAGGTAAAGACCTTCTTAGACTCTCTTACCGCGTAGATTTTTACCAACTAATGTAATACTCTTTTGTAGGTGCTGCCACAGACCCCAACGAAGATTTTTCAGGAGAAAACCATCATCACAGTATTGTCGAGAATAATGTTGAGGTATGTAATCTCTAAAATATTTTTTTTGGATTCGCTTTTTTTTTTTTTTCTTGTGTCTTATTATCGTGATTTCCTTTTTCAGAGCAATACAGACTACAACATAACGATTTTAAAACAAGTACAAGCAATATTTGCCCATCTACACTATAGTAAGCTACAATATTATGTCCCCAGAGGATTATGGTCGCATTTTAAGTAAGAATCATTCAACTGCACTCAATACTGA
Organism: Mythimna lalbum; assembly: GCA_949319445.1. NCBI lineage: Eukaryota > Metazoa > Arthropoda > Insecta > Lepidoptera > Noctuidae > Mythimna > Mythimna lalbum. The sequence goes on along the minus strand of OX439346.1, from coordinate 11,503,575 downwards.
ACTCTATTTATATGTAGACAGAGTTTTTATTAATCTTTTACTTTCTAGACTTCAAGGGGAACCTGTAAACCTACGGGAACAGCAAGACGCGGTGGAGTTTTTTATGTCGCTGGTTGAGTCGTTAGACGAAGCCTTGAAATCATTAGGTCAGGAGCAACTGATGGCTAAGACTATGGGCGGAACATATTCTGATCAGAAGATTTGTAAGGGCTGTCCACACAGGTAAATTAAGTGGCCACAGAAAAAAAAAATTTGGTGAATAAAGAACTCAGTTGTTAATCTTCTTTGGTTGGTATCTCCAGGTACTGTAAGGAGGAACCATTCAGTGTAGTGTCACTGGACATCAGAAACATGTCCCGATTGCAGGAATCATTAGAAGCATATGTTCGAGGAGAGTTGCTAGAAGGTGCAGATGCGTATCACTGTGATAAGTGTAATAAAAAGGTATGCTTTTTCCCTACATTCTTAAAATCTATTTCTTAGTTTTAGTTGAATATAACTGACGGAAGTCCACAATATCTTACTTTAATCTACAAGCAGAGGAGCACATCCTAACATACCTCTTCCAACTTCGTACGCCGTTTATGTAAAGCGTGATACACGATTATATTTCCATTTCAGGTGGTGACAGTAAAACGCTTATGTCTAAACAAACTACCTCCGGTTTTAGTTATACAACTAAAAAGATTCGAATATGACTTCGAAAAAGTTTGTGCTATCAAATTCAATGACTACTTTGAGTTTCCGCGGGAGTTGGACGTCGAGCCTTATACTGGTAGGAGATAAATTGTATTCCACTATTATATGAATAAGATAGACAGTTAAAACGTTTTAAGATTATTTTTTTTGCTCGCTTTTGTCCATTATCTCACCTGATGGTAAGCGATAATGTGATTGACGATGAAGCATGCTTGACTAGAAAAAAATGTACTCTCGCTTGTCTTTTAGTTTCTCCTTAGCTGTATGCACAATAAATGTGTTCATAAAATGTTTTGTTTTATGGGTGAAACATCCATATGAGTGGATGTATGTTTCACCCATAAAAAACCCAATTGAAGAGTGTACATAAACCAGACTTGCTCGAGTCGTAATCCGTTTGATATCGACTTTGATGATTAAATTCTATTCCCAAGATTTACTATACATATGCCTTATGCCGCAAACTTATTTAATGGCTGTTCTTCAGCATGGGGCCTTGCCCGGGCCGAGGGTGACTCGTCGCTGTGGGAGGGTGGCGAGGAGAAGGCACAGGAGACACACTACCAGCTCAGTGGCATTGTTGTACACTCCGGGCAGGCCTCTGGAGGACACTACTATTCTTATGTGCTTCTCAGGTTGGTAAAATGTAACTATATCACCAAGGTGGGTCTAGAATAAAATAAACTTAGTTTTTACTTGGTCTTGGAGTTGTGTTTAGATTCACGTGCACATTTACGTCGCGTAAGCGTGGAGCGCTCGGTATAAACGAAAACGACACATCACAATGTTCAAATGAATTTTTGTCTTTGACTGTTTTTACTAAGCAAGAAGTCAGGTGATTATTTTTACAAGGTACATTTTTCGGTCAGTTCGGGCAGGTACCTTAACTGTTTTAATTACAAGAAAATTATTCTTGGAGACCATCTATAACTTTATAAGAAATTCTGAACTGCATGTTGGAAAAATATTTATCTTTAGAGGTATGCGGTATAACAGTGTAAAGTCTGTAGGTATACTTTCATTGAAAAGGAGAGATCCTCTGACCAGATGAATATTTTTCTGATTTGGGCGATTGCCCGATATATGATTTTGGGCTATTGTATTGTATGTGTTCAAATCGCGCGGAGAACTCTAATTGCACGATGCAAGATTTCGTAGTTTAGTTCCTATGTGACGTCATAGATGTCACTATAACACGGTAAAAAAAAATGAAAAAGTCAATAATAGTTGCCCTTATTGACTCTTCTCAAAAATCTAACCTTTATATTTATTAAATTTTAAATGCTATATTTTATATTGCATTTAAGATACAAAGGCGGACTTATGTTTTAGTCATTCATCAGTTTTTTATTATTATATTTTATTATTGTTAATTCTGCGTAATAAGGTCAGCTTAGGTTTATTTACCTTCTTACAGGGACAATGGTAGTGAGACAGGCCGGTGGGTAAAGCTAGACGATGGCGACGTGTCGGAGTGCGGCATGCACGATGATGAAGAGATGAAGGCGCAGTGCTTCGGTGGAGAGTACATGGGCGAAGTAAGCATAAAGTGACGTCGGCATTCAGAAAGACTTTATTTACCGCCAAACAGTCAATTAATGTACTTTATCGTCTACTGATTGCGATAAAACAAAGTCTGTTTCAAGTTCTATTCTATTCTAAATCAAGTTACATAACTTCTACAGATTTGTAATATATATCATTTCATTTTAATACAATTGCTCACTTAAAAATCAACCTAAAATAAAAATAAAACATTGAAGTTGACTTTTAAGTTAGTGGAAATGGATTGGAATTATTTCAAAGTAAACAAGTAGTACAATCGATGACCTATGATTAATCCCCAATGCAGCGCTAGTTATTGATACGTATTAAACATCGGTACGTATCATAACGGTATTCATGAAATTAATATGAGTATACTCCATACTCATATTAATTTCATTTTTGATCTTACGATAAAGATTAGAAGATTCCGCTAATTGATAACTAAATATCATTTATTTATGAGCAAGAAAACTTATTGTGTTTACCACTCTAAATTTTCTGTTAAGGTTTTCGATCCAATGGTAAAGAGGGTATCATATAAAAGGCAGAAGAGGTGGTGGAATGCCTACATGCTGTTTTACACGAGGAAGGACACAATAGAAACTCAATCAGCTCTAGAAGTATCAATGAAGAATTTGACAATGAAGTGAGTTTTTTTCTTTTCAGTATTTTATGCCAGTAACAGGAACTCGTATCAAAGGATCAATGAATTTTAATGCGAGTTGAATTTTATTTTCTAGGGAGAACATTATTCCTCGTCCGATCTGGCTGTCAGTGCGCCGCAGTAACATTGCGTTTTCTCACAACCAAGACCAGTTCAGTCTTGAGCATTTTAATTTTATGAAGAAACTTTGTTGTATGAGACTGCAAATGTTACCAGGATCTCAAAGTGCCGTTTGGGTATGTACTTACAACATGAAGAAGAATAGTATTTTATTAGTTATTTATGCTATTTTCGGTTTCTTAAACATGTTTTATCTCACAGGGGCCGGAGCACGAAGAAATGTCGATGTTAGCTGTACAACTAGCAACGAAATTCTTGTTCCAAGTAGGATTCCGTACTAAGAAAACGCTGCGTGGACCCGCAGCGGACTGGCATGACATTCTGTGCCAACACTTACGATGCTCACAAGTAGTTAGAGCGTGGTTCGCGACTGATCTCTTCAAACATCCGCACAGGTATTTCAATAAAACAATCTATTACTCCAGTGTGTAATGCATTTTGAAGTTTACTCCAGTGAAGTAAAAGTCACTTGTCGCGTGCACGTGTTTTGCAACATACGTTTTAAATGGAGAAAAGTAAATCAAGTGTTATTTAATTTCAGACTGTGCGACTACTTGTTATCAAGTCCAACGGCTGAAGTGAGAATAGTATTTATGAAAATCATCGTCTTTTTGGCGCATTTCTCAGTTCAAGATCCACCAGGTAACCCAAAGATTCCATTAAAACATTTCTCTAGTCTTGATATGTTGAATCGCAAGTAATGTAATACTAAAAATATCAAAGAATATTCATATAAAAAATAGTCGCAAATTTTTTAAGCAAGCATTTTTACAAGCTTTTATTTAACTTGCCTAGTTAGTATGTATGGTTCAAATCTTGGAACTGAATTTTAAAGTAGTTATCCCCAACCTATTGAGCTGAAATTGTGCAGACACATTTGATTTTCATGACAATGTATGGTTACCTAAGAGACATTATAAATTTAACAGGGCCCACCGAATATTTTTATGCACCCCCATAAGGGCATCTAATTATATAAATTACTGAAGAAAAAAAGTGTGTAGGAATAAAGATTATATTTTTCTTTTGTCAAAATAATAATTTTATTATGACCATTGTCTAACAGTGACTAACGGCTATGGGTCATGGTGCACGCGCGACGAGGCATCGTCCCTGTCGGACCAGCTACTATGCAGTACGCGCGCACTAGCCGTGCCTCCTCACACCGACGCACATACGCACCGACACTTGCCACTACTGTTCAATCTGTTCCATACATACGCCAGCCTTGGGTTAAGCGAGAAACATCAGCTTTTGAGGGTTAGTACCTGTTATATATTCGCGTTAAGAAAATAGTGACTCATCGTTGTCACTCAGCCTCGCCCCTTGACCAATTAATTAGATCATAGTTAAATAGAAATCCATGTTCACAATCACAAGTTGAAGTATGCTATTTAGACAATACTGACGATCTTTTGTCAATTTTAAAAATGAACACCTATAGTCAGCCTTATAATATTCCCACTCTTGGGACTCGGGCCTAGAGAGTATGGACCGTAACCCACCACGCGGGCCCAGTGCGGGTTGGTAGATGTTACGTCTTCGAATTTGTGCTTCTAGAACATGCCGGTTTCCTCACGATGTTTTCCTTCACCGTTTTGAGAGCAGGGGTGATAAATATAAATTAGATAAATCACTTTTATTCTCACGATTACCGTGAGAATAAAAGTGAAAATATTTGATGATTTTGATATTGGTCCACACCAGAATGATGATGCCTTTACTTAGCAATTCTACTAATGAATCACTATTTTCTTAACGCAAATAGACTTTGTAAACATTTTACAGCTGTGTGAGGAAGCTAAGGGAACTACAGTGCGTTTCACTTAAGATGTTCCTTTGCCGTTGTACAGTGCAAGCACGTACAAATTTGACATCATTGCATCAGCACTTTACTTGCTACGCGCGGTCTATTCTTTAGTACACAAATATCACTCAAATCGCGTGCACTCATTATTTAGTTAATATCATATATCATTCAATAAACGTTATTATTACGTACTTTTGCCTATCATTCAAACTATTATCATCAAAAGGTGTAAAGACCCTACAGCCGTAATGTTGGCAATACGGAAAAACAGTGTTGCAACATTTTTAGCAATTAAATTACTTGATATGAGGGAGATTAACTGATACTTCGTTACTTTAACAATTGCCTTTTTTTATTGTTACTATTTTTGTATAAAGTATAGGGTGCTGGGCTCCATTCCGATTGTCTTGCAATTCTTTCAAATAACGAAAACGCCACGCCACAGTATCGTTCCTCTCTATTAACAACTTCCTTTGAGACCTACTTTTTTAAAATAAAATCCCATTCCTCTCATAATTTTCCAAAAAGTGTTGCAACTACCGTTAAAATCGGTTTCGTTTCACATTTCGGGGAACAATTTTGGTAGAGTAGGCAACTCTTTCCTTTTTTCCCTTCTTTTTGTGTAGACAGACAGGGGAGCCAACATTACGCCGATGTAACTTCTTAAGTGAAACGCACTGTATAACATCTATCATAACAATATTTTTTTTATGGCTGTCAATGTCGAATACTTTGAATGATACGATCAGACAAAGTCCTTATAATCATAATAAATTATTTTATTTTCAGCTAAAAGTTTTAGATATCATCTTATCCGTGTGCATGGATGAATCAAACACATCAATGGGAAAATACCAGTATCCTGAGTCAGCTAAAATTCATCAGGTATGTTCAACTTCTAATTTGCTAATGACTGAAAATGTTCCTATCTTATCATAACTTCTGTTTGCAATTTTGTTCTCCAATTTTAGAATTGTTTGAGTTTAGAATTCGTGATAGTTGTCAAATTTTAGATCTACAGCTTTTTTTTAATAAAACTGGTTACTAAATACACAATGTTAAAGTTGATACTTGAGTGTTGGATCTAAAATTATAAATTCAAGTACCTATCTCTACAGTGTACCATTACACATGCATATATCCTGCAGACGTCGATATGCAACCTCATCCCGGTGTATTGCAGGTGATATGCGCGCTAGTCCGGTGCTGCGACGTGAGCATGCGCTGCCAGTCAGCAAGCGCGGCGGAGGGCGCGGTGCCGCTGCCCAACCCTTACGCGGAGCCGCACACGCACGCTGCCAGGCCCGTGCTGTCGCCCGCCGCCGCTGATGTGCTCTACAATAGGACTGGGTAAGTCCTGTACTACGACGTGAGCATGCGCTGCCAGTCGGCCAGCGCGGCGGAGGGCGCGGTGCCGCTGCCCAACCCTTACGCGGAGCCGCACACGCACGCTGCCAGGCCCGTGCTGTCGCCCGCCGCCGCTGATGTGCTCTACAATAGGACTGGGTAAGTCCTGTACTACGACGTGAGCATGCGCTGCCAGTCGGCCAGCGCGGCGGAGGGCGCGGTGCCGCTGCCCAACCCTTACGCGGAGCCGCACACGCACGCTGCCAGGCCCGTGCTGTCGCCCGCCGCCGCTGATGTGCTCTACAATAGGACTGGGTAAGTCCTGTACTACGACGTGAGCATGCGCTGCCAGTCGGCCAGCGCGGCGGAGGGCGCGGTGCCGCTGCCCAACCCTTACGCGGAGCCGCACACGCACGCTGCCAGGCCCGTGCTGTCGCCCGCCGCCGCTGATGTGCTCTACAATAGGACTGGGTAAGTCCTGTACTACGACGTGAGCATGCGCTGCCAGTCGGCCAGCGCGGCGGAGGGCGCGGTGCCGCTGCCCAACCCTTACGCGGAGCCGCACACGCACGCTGCCAGGCCCGTGCTGTCGCCCGCCGCCGCTGATGTGCTCTACAATAGGACTGGGTAAGTCCTGTACTACGACGTGAGCATGCGCTGCCAGTCGGCCAGCGCGGCGGAGGGCGCGGTGCCGCTGCCCAACCCTTACGCGGAGCCGCACACGCACGCTGCCAGGCCCGTGCTGTCGCCCGCCGCCGCTGATGTGCTCTACAATAGGACTGGGTAAGTCCTGTACTACGACGTGAGCATACGCTGCCAGTCGGCCAGCGCGGCGGAGGGCGCGGTGCCGCTGCCCAACCCTTACGCGGAGCCGCACACGCACGCTGCCAGGCCCGTGCTGTCGCCCGCCGCCGCTGATGTGCTCTACAATAGGACTGGGTAAGTCCTGTACTACGACGTGAGCATGCGCTGCCAGTCGGCCAGCGCGGCGGAGGGCGCGGTGCCGCTGCCCAACCCTTACGCGGAGCCGCACACGCACGCTGCCAGGCCCGTGCTGTCGCCCGCCGCCGCTGATGTGCTCTACAATAGGACTGGGCAAGTCCTGTACTACGACGTGAGCATGCGCTGCCAGTCGGCCAGCGCGGCGGAGGGCGCGGTGCCGCTGCCCAACCCTTACGCGGAGCCGCACACGCACGCTGCCAGGCCCGTGCTGTCGCCCGCCGCCGCTGATGTGCTCTACAATAGGACTGGGTAAGTCCTGTACTACGACGTGAGCATGCGCTGCCAGTCGGCCAGCGCGGCGGAGGGCGCGGTGCCACTGCCCAACCCTTACGTTTCGTTCGTAAAAGGATGATACACTAGAACATATCATAGAGCGGCTCGTTGTTCTGTTACAAGTAAATGTTGTAGTTTATATTCACCTTAATATGTCGTCCGATTGTAATAAATAACGTCAACTTTTCTCCGAGTTTTACATTCCACCCGTACAATTCCTACATAGCATAATCAGCCTTTTAATGTTCCCATTGCTGGGACTCAGGCCTCTCTAGGAGAGTGAATAGGCCGTAATCCACCACGCATGTCCAATGCGTGTTGATAAATGTCACATGTCTTTGAAGTTTCACGATTTCGGGGATCCTCACGATGTTTTCCTTCACCGTTTTGAAAGCAATGGTGTTGAAATGTATTACACAAAATAATGCGCCTGGCTGGGTTTGAACTTGCGACTTGTAATTCGGAGCTGTTTCCACTCAGCCATCAGTGCTTTCTCAACACAATTCCTACACTTTCGCATTATTTTCAGAAGTTACATGAAGAAGCTGACAGAAGAGTGCTGCGGTTGCGAGGAAGGCATCAGACTGCTTCAGTTCTTGTGCTGGGAGCACGCGGGGTGGTCGCGTATCGCGCTAGCCGAGTTACTGTGGCAGATGGCGTACGCGTATTGCCACGAGTTGCGACGACACTCTGATGCCCTGACTGCGTTGCTGCTGATGGAGGATAGCTGGCAGCAGCATCGGATACATAATGTTATTAAGGTAAGAGTGTTATATTTGTTGCTTTGATGTAAGCACCGCATATATTTTACGTTTTTTGTATTAGTTATAGTTGATTACATAATTTACAAGCGCTCATTTATCAAAGTAATTGAAAATACGTATATGAAAATTTGTTCCTGTACACATATCTAAAAATCATATTTGATCTGGCATGATTTTTAGATACAAATTATTTCATTGTGGCCACATATTGAAGCAAGTTTAGGTAAGGTTTAATTAGTATATTAGTAAAGTGGTAATGGAGGTAATGTTGTGTTCAGGGCGTGTCGGACGAGCGGCCGGGGCTGCTGGAGACGGCGGCGCGCGCGCGCGGGCACTACCAGAAGCGCGCCTACTCGTGCGTGAAGCTGCTGGTGGGCGTCATGTGCCGCGCGCCGGCCGCCGTGCGCGCCGTGCACGCGCACGCCGACGCGCGCCGCCGCTGGCGCCAGCTGCTGGCCTGGCTGCAGGACGAGCTCGACCGCGTAACTACTGCACCATGCCATCACACATCACTACATCCCACATGCATCACAATATATTTGTTAACTAACAACAATATTCATTGTCAAATTAATATCTAAATTGATATGAAAGCACACAAGATATAGCAATTTTAAACAAATTTATCTCTCTCGCAAAGACTCCGTTTTCTATGTCTGCCGTACGGATGTCATATCCTTTGACATCGCGGATCATGTTTGTAATAGCAGGTTTTTTTTAAACTTCGATGTTAATGAAATTATTTGTTTACCACACCTAAAAAGTATTTATATTTAGTGTATTAAACTGTATGCATATTCCCTATTATCTCATAGAGCAACAAGTTCAAAAGCATTTGTGACGAAATTCAAACACCATTCATCATATTTCATTTAAACATGCTCCATGGTAACCCAAAATATTCAATTTTCTTAAAGGCTTTTTGCTTTAGAGATCATATTTTACTTTTACGTGAAATTACCGACATACAACATCTAATAGAATGTAATGGTCCCTATTCAAGTATTACATAAACACCAATGAGACGTGGGGATCTCCACTTTGCTTATTTCTGATGACACGGGGACCAGGTGGTTTGAATAATGATTGTGACTTAATAAAAAAAAAAATACAGTAATGTTGATAATATTGCATATGCATAGAAGCGGTAAGTGCTTACGGGCCGTTCAAATATTACGTAAGTAGATTTTTTTGGAAATGCAAATATTAACCGTCTCACCCGAGGGGGGTGAGCAAAAGCTAAGCTGGGAGACCTTTCCCCTCTTCCTAACGTAAACATTATTAATATATGAAGCTTGAAATAGATGAACAAAATAAAGTTCATTTATTTTGCCATATTAAATCCAATTAACAGTCCGCCACATATCCGCATTTACACACACGAATCCATGTCTTCAATGACATTGGATTTTTTCTGCTCAATGATGATTCTGCTCACTTTCGTGTGATTATGGAACATCGACATTAAAAACAAAAAAAGAAAACGTAATCACCATAAGGAAGTAGCGCGTCGTAATACTTGAATGGCCTCTTAGCTTACTTTTGTAGGCTAGAGGGGTGATATTAAAATGTGCTAACACTTGAATGGTCGCCCCCAACAATGATTTGGAGTTGATTAACGGAATTGCTTTCAGAAGTATGGTCCCGGCGGTTACGGCTCGTACGGGACGTGGTCACCGCCCGGCACCTCCAACGAGACCTCCAGCGGATACTTCCTCGAGCGCAGCAATTCTGCCAGGAAAACACTCGAGAAGTAAGTCAACTTCAAATCTTTTCTGATACAAAATTATAATCATTGCAATTCAAGAGAGCTAATAATACATATACCTGCGAGGGATGGAGGTTTATTAATCGGAATATTTCTCATAGGGCTTACCAACTTTGTCCTGAAGAAGAAGACGAGGAAGAGGAAGAGGGTCGGGAGGGCGCCGAAGGCTCGGGCTCGGGCGATGCTGCCGACGACAGCGCCGACGAGGACGAGCCGCCTGATGACGAGCCGCCACAGCGGCGCCTCACGCTGGCGCCGCCCGCCGCGCCGGCGCCGCACGCCAGCCCGGCGCCGCACGCCAGCCCAGCGCCGCACGCGAGCTCGGCGCCGCACGGCAGCCCGGCGCCGCACGGCAGCCCGGTGGCTCACGGCAGCCCGGCTGCGGGCGGTAGCGCGGCGCCCGCACGCGACCCTCTGCCGCCGCTGTGAACGCGTCTCTAGTCCCGCCCCGCGATTACTTATTTATGTAACTTACATGTTCCGCTTTAAAAGTACCATAGTATTTATTATTCGCCGTTAAGATTCGTCGTAGTGCTCTCTCGGCGGTCGAGTTTATCGGTCGTTCCGCTTCGCGCCAAAGGTCTGCGCCGGCGCGCTGCGACGCGAGCGCCTCGTTTATGAACAGACGGACGGGCACTTCCCGAGTCAGTTCGGAATGTAGTTTGGTCCCCAAATATTTAATCTTTTTAAGTTCACCGACACGACGAGAAGCAATCTCCTCTAGACGTAAGTTTGTTTATCTGTGCAAAAATAATTGATTTTTGAAGTGAGTTATTTACACTGCAAGACCGACTTTGTAATAATCTATATGAAATGAACAATATTTGAAGTTAATGCTTTTATTAAAATAGTTCATCTGATGCATTTTAAAATAGTGATAGATAGCAATTTTTTACTTTTTAGTCCTGAGAAGTTGACATTAAATTAGGAGATCATTACAGTACATCATTTGAAGCGTCGTTTAACAAAATAAATGTAAAGATAGGTGCTATCTATTCGAGCCATGTGGTTGGTTTACTAGCTCGCTTATTAACTTATTTTATGTGAACTTGTAAGCTTTTGACGTTCAACATTCTAATAATTTTAGATAGAGTGCAGTAATATTTAATTGACAATTTACAAAAGGTACTGCATTTCTATATTACGTTTTATATTATACATTTATTTCAAGTTTAAAACATTGTCGATATTGCAAATAATTTTCTAGTGGTATAGTGACACATTTAAATGACGTGTATTGATTAATTATTAGGAAGGGAACACCGATTAAGAACCACAGCAGTATGACGTAATATCAGCTATTTCCACATGGTATCATGAAATCTAAATGGTATTAAAATGTACGTTTTGATCATGTGATCTTTGGCGTTTCTTTTGCATTCATAAACATGTGTGACATATTTTGCCTTCATATTTCCACTGTCACTACACACGTAGTATATTAACGCGAAATATTACAATTGAATAATGGCGTTTTAGTAAAATAATAAAATGTAATCTGTTTCCCGGTCAATGATCAGATAACTTGAACACATTTCATATTATGGTCGTACTTGTTGGATATTTGGCAAAGCTCAAATAATATACAAAACAAGCAATTCGTAATAGACATACAATATTTAGGGACCGAGTTCATCGCAAACTACTTCACTTATAAATGTTGTTACATATTGTGACATATTCAAAATACATTCAGTCATTTTATATTAGGTAAGAACTGAAGGAGAGCTTTCGAAACTGAGTCATGTTTTTAAAATCATTTGCGTGCAATGTTTATGAGTGAAGTAAATTAAATGTACATAGTAAAAGAAATACAAATTATCGAGGCCAGAGAACACGAATTGGCCTAACTCTGACTATGTAAACAATGTTTAATATTTCAGTTTTTTATTTGCTAGATGTATTATTATAATAAAATAAACTTAGTTTTAATTCAGTGGAAAGTGTAGATATAGGTATTAACGACTAGTCTAACAGGAAAATGTTGCCACTATGTCAATGTTCTGCTTTGTAATATAATGTTATTTATTTTTATATTTCACGACGGTTGTATAATATTTTCCTTTTTTTCTAGTGGTAAAATTGTTGTAACATCCAGGCTATCAGGCGACGCAGCCGCGCTCGCTGGCACGTCGAGGACGTACGCCCTTTCATAGTCACTTGTAGCCATTAACGTTTGCACTTCGCATTCTAGTATTTTACAAATATAAAACCACCGTGATATTCTGTGAGTATTTATTTTGTCATATTACTTTTAACATTAATGAGTCTTCAAATTTTGGTCGCATAGACCATGTGCCTTATTTTAATTTTATTTGCTCAATGCTTGCACCTGATAGTCTGTATATTGATCTATTAACAAGTTTTAATTTAAAAGACTGTTATGTCATTCATTTTGCATGTAAACATATTTCGATAAATAATTAAATAACAAAGTATTTAAACAATGTGATAAAAATAGAATTTAAATTTTATTGCTTAATAAAACACCAAGCATTGTTTATATGCTAAAGTGAATGATGTCAAGTCGTGATTTTATTTTGGCTTTAAAATTTTAAAAGTCGCTTTATATCATGGTTTTATAAGTAAAAACAAACATTCAAAATCACAAGTTGTAATGATTGATATAGTACAGAATAGCATTGTGAATAATTAGATACCTGGTCGATAAAACGCTGATTGTTGTTAATGTTATTACCAAAGATGGAGTTATAGATAGAGGGAATATGGTGGCCCTTTTCTTAATAGCTTAATAATTGAAATGTTTTGTATCTTTTATAAAATGCAAAGTTAATGATATTATGTTGAAACGAGATAAAATGTGATTGATCTTAGATAGGTGAACCGCTATGATTCGTGTTTAGAAACAAATGAATCTATATTCACGTGTGTAGCAGATGTATGATTCTCGGAGCGAGTTTCGAAACCTTGTAAATATCATCAACCGGCAATAAGTCAAACTCAACATGAACTTCATTCTATTTTATATTCACGGAATTCGTAAATAGATCTTAAAAAACATAGCAGTGAGTTTGCAAACCAATAAGTTTAAAAAGAAAAATGCAATTTTTTTTTAATATTGAAAATTTTGTAATGTAGCGTATTTATAAACTTGACTTAATACACACCAATTCATTTGGCAGATATAATTATATGTTGAATTGATTCACTGTAATTCAACGCATACTGTTTTCACAATAGTGTAAAATGTGTATTGATAGAATTATTGTAAGATCAGTTGAGTTTTGTATAACATTTCTATGGCAAATATAACGAAATGGCATTTGAAGATTATACAAGAATGCTCAAAAAAGCATTCGTACAGATATTATACTATTCAAATCAAGAAATAAATTCATAAAATCTTTTTTCGAGTTTTTATTTGATTCATCGAGAAAACCCCAACACACTAATATTAAGATTTTATTATAAAACTAGCTTTTGTCCGCGCGGCTTCGCTCCTGCTCTTCCCTACTCCACCCTACTATACTCAACTCTACCCTACTCTATCCTACTCTACAGTATCCTATGTCAGTCACCTGGCTCTAAGCTACCTACCCACCAATTTTCAGCCATATCGGTGATATCAGTACAGCCATTCTTGAGTTATAAACAGTGTAACTAACACGACTTTTTTATATATATATATAGATAATTATAATGAAACTAACTTTTATCGAAGAAAAAGTTATGGGGCCCAACCCCATAACTTTTTCTTCGTTTTTGTTTTGAGGATGGAAATGATCTAATTACCTTATGACCTGCCGGTCTAGGGTGGAACTGGAGGGCAAGGAGGTGCGGGTGGCATGACAGTAAAACAATAGCCTAAAAATCTATTCTATAAACCTACCAAATAAAAATACCTATGAATACGCAAAAGATTCCACAAAAATCGGTAAAGCCGTTTCGGAGGAGTTTGATAACAGAAACAAACTCAAGATTTTTATATACTAGACGTTCCCTCGAAAATGCGAAGAAGTGTCCATAAGTATCCTGACCATAGTCTACACTTGACTAGATATTTCATCTATGAGATTTAAAAACGTATAGCCTTTTACATTTAGTACATTGTCAGTAAGTTGAACTAAAATGTAAATAATAACTGAAATTCATCATCGCACACTCTGTTTCAAAATTCAAATATTTTTATTTCATGTAGCCCTACATGGGGGCACTTATAAAACGTGCACAGTCCCAAATTTGTTGTTTCCAATAGAGAAGAACCGGTAAGAAACTCCATAGTTTGTCTAGTTAGAGGGTGATAGGAAAGATATAATCGAAAATAAACAGACAAAAAGGAAAAACGGTTATCTGTTGGGTGCTATGTGCTATGATGGCATACGCGTTATGACACCTCAGGTTAAATGTAATTCCATGACCATACATAGGATGGTAAAGACCATAGTATTAAATAATTAAGAAATGTAGAGATCGCAATCTTCTCATCTTAAAAGCCAGGAACGGCTGTTCATAGCGTTTGACGACTTATAATGACCTGTGCCCTTACACATAATACTTAAACAGATAAGCTGTATAGATAGCGTGTCATCATTTGCGCGCGTTTGACGGCAAGTAATGATCAAGTAAAGTGCTCGCGCAGTTTTATCATAAATAGCAAATTACTTCTTAAAAAACAATGGAGAAATATGTAAGTGTAAAGGATATAGAGGAGGCGGCTCTATCGATATTACCAAAATCTGCACGAGATTATTACAAAAGTGGCGCAACGGATGAACAAACTTTAGCTGAAAACAAATTAGCTTTTCAAAGGTAAGTGACTAAAGAGTTTATAGGTATCTACGTGTGATTTATTAGTGTAAACAGATACAGAGGCCCTAGCCCATATGGAGATCTAAACTGAACTGCTGGGATGAAGCTGCTTATATGGTGTATAGCTCCATCCCTCTTTCTCTCTCTCTCGCTTCACATTTTAACAAGTCATGGTAATGCCCCTGAATTGTGTAAATCTCAAACACTACACGCACGTTTAGAGTTCGAGAAATATTGGACTTCAAATGCTTAAATTAGAAATCAGAAGATAGTAACTTGAAATTGGAACTCTGGGTCCATGCAACGAGGAAGCGTCTTCTACAACCTAGTAGGATCTATTTTTTATTTATTTTTTGCCACAGACTGCGGATTCGTCCAAAAAGCCTAATAGGAGTAAGCCATTGTGATCTTCGGACTAAAGTATTGGGACACGATGTCTCTATGCCCGTCGGTATATCACCGACTGCTATGCAACGGATGGCTCACCCTGAAGGCGAACTAGCTAATGCAAGAGGTACCACGCCATATCTAACTTGTATTTGTCACAGTTTATAATTTGATTGTTCTATATTCATTTGTTTATGTTATCATTTAGCTGCCCAAGCAGAAAAGACCATATTCACACTCAGTACTATTGCCACAAGTTCTATAGAAGAAGTCGCTGAAGCAGCACCTGATGCCGTAAAATGGTTCCAGTTGTATATTTACAATGACAGGTATATCATTAACTTATCTGCGTTAATTGAGTATTACTTGCGTAAAATACACCGATTGTTTTATAAAATTTTCAGAGAAGTGACTAAAAATCTAGTCCTAAGGGCTGAGAAGGCAGGTTTTAAAGCCATAGCCCTAACCGTTGATACTCCACTGTTCGGAATACGACGCGCAGACGTGCGGAATAAGTTTACTCTGCCGCCACATTTAAAGTAAGTAATGTAGTTAAGAAGCCTGCAAAAACATTCATCAATATTATTTACGGCACGGTTGGTGAAGTGGTTGACCAATTGACTGCTGTAGCTGCGTGTCGCGGGTTTGATTCCAGCACGGTACAAATATTTGTATGACCTACAAATATTTTTTCTGGGTTTAGGTGTCTTGTGCATGTGAATTTAAATGTTTGTAAACGCACCCGCAATAATTCCTAGTGTGGAGCAGTTTTTTTTTTAAATAAAAATTAAATGTTGTGTTGTTATTGTAAGTATGTTTGTTTTTCCTAGGTTTGCTAACTTTGAAGGCGTCTTGTCTACCAAGATTCGCAGTACAGAAAGTGGAAGCGGTTTGAATAAATACGTCGAAAATTTATTCGATAAATCTTTGACATGGGACGATGTGAAGTGGTTGAAAAGGTAAATAGCTACATACTCTATTCCAAACTATATAACACTTACCTAGTACTTCAACTTTTCGTATAACTGGATTGATTATTATAATTTGTTTTTTTTTGATAGCATTACGACTCTGCCGATCATAGCGAAAGGCATTCTACGCGGAGATGATGCAGTAAAAGCCGTTCAAGCTGGTTGTTCAGGAATTTTGGTATCAAACCACGGAGCGAGACAATTGGACGGCGTTCCATCTACGGTAATGAAATTCTACATAACTAATAGAAATTCCGAGAGTGGGTAGTATGACTTTAACGTCATGGAAATAAAGTTTGAATTACAATGATAGAGGCGTGCTCGTGAAATGCAATGAATGATCTTATTTTTATAAAACATCGGCCAATTCTTATTTGGTATTTTTATTTTAAACTTCAGATAGAAACGTTGCCAGAAATCGTAGAAGCTGTAAGAAACTACAATGTCGAGGTCTATTTGGACGGTGGAGTGACGAGTGGAACTGATGTGTACAAAGCTTTAGCACTTGGAGCAAAAATGGTAAACGTTTGTTACTCAACGTATTTATCACCGCCGGAAGCAATAAGCTGCGTGCCAAATTTAATTATGAAATGCTTGTGAACACAGGTCTTCGTTGGTCGTCCTGCGCTGTGGGGTTTAGCCGTTGGAGGACAAGCCGGTGTCCAAAGAATGCTCAATATTTTCAGAACTGAGCTGGAATATACTTTCCAAATAGCAGGTATGCAAGAAACATATTTCTTTTGAAAAAGATTATTACAGAGCAGTGTAAATACAACGCTCTATAAATAAGATTAGACATTTATTTAAAAAAAAAATACTGTTCTACCGATTTTGACATCTGTTTCGTAGAGATAGCATTAAAAGCAAATCAATCAGTCAAAAAAAGTAGTTACAATACGATCTATTTATTGCAGCCGCCATTTATCTTGCCACCACCGCAATAAAGGTCAAAATCGGTTGAACTCAAAAATTCCAATCAAACTCCAGTCTCAAATTATTTTAAGGAGACTTTTTTGGCAATCTACTGTTATAAAAAAATCCCATTTTGTTATCCCAGGGACTCCGACGATTGCTGATATTACAAGAGATATGGTGCGTCACGAATCTACCTACAGTAAGCTATAAGACGACCGGGTGATTACATAATGATGCCATGTTATTATATTTTGTTATTTATTTAAGATAATACAAAATGATCATTAATATAATTATTATCTTGTTTTTGTTATATAGAGCTTATTTAGGCGGTCATTTGTTTTATGATGGTAGATAGTATAAATGACATTGTCTGAACCATCGTTAACAGTGATGGTTAACAAAAGGAAAAAAAAGGATTGAATTAAACGAAAAAATTGCAGATTATTTTATAATTAATTTTCGGTACAGGTTGTAGAGAACCGCAGGCGTCATGTAATTTTCTTTCGGCCACATTGTTCGAGATATTTTCTGAAACACGAACAATACTGTTTTTATAACAACAAATCAACATTATAACTTGCGGATATTACATAACTTCCTAGTTCGTGTAGCGTGTACAAAGAAATGAGCAAATAGCTGAGGAACGACGTCAAAGATAGAAAATAAATTGTTACCTTAAAATTACATCCATACAAATTAATTCCTAGTTTAAGCTTTCTAATAGTCTGCTTCAAGTGTTCATCGCTGACCAACTTGCGCTTGAGCGCAATGGTGTTATTACAAGTGTTACAAGAGTTGCTCATCTCCATACTGAAGTCTTCAACATTTGTCTTTGGTTTTAAGTCCACTCCAGCGCCACCTGGCTTTTTAATGCCACCGTCTTTCAAAGCAGCATCTCTTCTCCTCATGTAGTCAGTGAAACTGTAGCTACAGGACATTGTATCTTGATTAGAAGTCTTATTTAAACTGTCTCTATCAGCATCATTTTTCGTTTCGTGCAAATCACTCTTAGGTCTAAATATATTTTTAACAGTCTTCACAAGAGTAGTGCACGATGTGTTAATAGCGTCAAAGAATCTTCCACTAAATGACTTGTGTTTTATTTCTTTATCAATATTGCTTCGTTCTAAATGTTTTGCTATTTTCTTTTTCTCTAATTGCCGCTTGATCTTATGATTTCTTACTGACTTCTGAATAGATCTTACTGTGTTATTGTAAGACCGCTGGTTCTCGTATTTAGAGTATTTGGTTAAGTCATTTCTTTTAGGGGTAGAGGAAAATTGGGGATTGAAATCATTCGTACCTAGTGTACTTAGGCAACTATCACCTATTTCCGTATGAGATTCACAAACAGTATTCTTTCTTGCTCGACTTTCATTGGTCTGAAATGATTTTTGAAAAGTTTCATCGAATTTACTAATAGTGACAAAATTCTTTGCAGCGTGTTTTCTATAAGATGCATGATTTCGTAAAAAAGAGAAGGATAGCTCATTAGTTTTATTAAACTTCACACAATCATATTGAATTTCAGTGGCTTTAATATTTCTTCCATAGAATTTGCTAGGATCTTGACGAGGCATGCAGAATTGCTTTCTTTGTGGCCTGTGATGGAATGTGACTCTTGAGGTGTCGTTTACAATATTCTTTGGACTTCTGTTCGTCATAATATCGGTTGGAAAGAAGGTTTTCAAATTATTGAACTCTTTTTGTGCACCACATTGAAATATTTCCTTCATAACATTTTGGAAGAACTTGGTGGTATCTGCACTACATTCTTTTTGTCGGTGTTGGTCATCAGGGTGTAATTTTGCTAGGAAGGATTCACTGTGTTTATTATTTTCTGTTTTTACTTCTTCAAGATTGGGGCCTTCACATAGAGCTAAAATAAATATTGACAAGTTTATTTACCATGCAAGTGCTGCATTATTTGTTTAAGTCTTAAAAAATCTTACCTTCCACCTTCGACGTATGGTATAAGACGATTGTAGCCCATTGACCTAACTGTTAAAAATATAAACGGTATTTTGTATAAAAATTAGTGTTTTATATAGGCATTCTAAGTTATGTTACATACTTGTGACTGCGGTCCGTACGTCTGTAAGAAGTCTCGTAACTGCTGACAAATGTTTGTCTTGACTATAAGTGCGACCACTTCAGAGGAGCTTTGCACTATTGTGGCTAGCAGTTGCATGCACATGTCGTGTTGAAGAAGTTCCCTACAAATTGATCACGAAGAAAACCATTATTGCAATATCTAAAAGCAGACTAGTATTACATTATAAAAGTTTAAGCCTAGTCGGCTAATTATATTTTATTTCAACTTAAGTTGCAAGATTCATAGATTAACTACCCACCCATACATTTATTAAAATGGGAAATTATCAAATATCCTGTTTTGGGTGAAGAGTCAGAATTTTAATTTTTGAATTTCAGATGCTCTTTGCGTTCGAGCCGCGCTAACACTTTCGTACAATCCCTTAGCCCTAACAGCTCTTTGAAGCGCTTAGAACACAACATGCCGTTGACCTCTGATTAGTCCTTCTCGGCTTAGCGAGGTCCCATGGCTCGCCGTTCACAAGCTCTCTCTTACGAGGGACGGGAATCGCTCTGCGACTCCCGACGAGCACTGCACTGGAGTGTGAGGATGCCTACTCTCTGACGCGGTAACTAGTTTTCCATGCCTTGACTATGGTGACACTTAAACATTATTTTCCTTCCTTACCTTTGAAACAGCGACATTCCGTTACATTCCATAAACAGTGTGATGTTACGGTTATGGTTCTGCAGCAAACTCTGAAGAACCAGCAGCACCTCGGTGTTCCTCTGACTGTATCTCTGAATACACTACAAAAATTATAAACTAGATACTTATCATATTATTGATTGTACACCACAGAAACAAATATACATGACAAATATTTTTTTAAATAAGTGTACAATGGGCGGCTTGAGCCGAAAAAAAATTTGGTTTTCCAGTTTTGAAAAATCTGTTCGATTTAATTCGAATAGAGACCTAGGTCTCTATTCGGGTCGTACAATTAAAGGGTGACACTTTGAGCCACTATAACTAAAACGCAATATTTACTAACCATTGGAACAAGATGCGTACAATAGCTTTGATTGGCTTCAACGCCACGGCACGTTTCAGCGAGACACCGGCACAGTGAACGCCAGGCTTCCTGATGCTTAGAACAAAAAAGAAAATAATTCACCACGGAAGTGAATGACGTGTCCTTTTACGACATCATCATCAGCCAAAAGACCGTCAACTACTAGGGCCATCAGTTTACCTAAGCATTGCTACAACGACCGGCTAATTCCAGCACGCATCCAACGGATTTCATTTGGAATCGATAGATACGCTTTCGCAGCCCGAGTAATATGCATATTTTTCATAAATAAGAAGATTAATTAAGTACTTTTAAAAGAATTACCATCATGCAAGTACTAAAGAGATCACTCATGATAGCCAAGCAACCGCTGCTCCTAATCATGTTCCTTGCATACGCGACAATGCTTTGTTTTCTATGGCTTTCTTCATCATCGACGTACAAAAGAGCCGAGAGAAAATTGAACGCAACTGTTGTTTTTCTTGGCGGACAGTTCGCTAAGATTTTGCAGATTTTGTCGTATATCGGGTTGTAGGTAACGATTACTTCATTATTGCCATCCTGGAAAAAAGCCATGTTCAGAAACCGGTATCACCGTGCGAAAGCTTTAGATAAACTGTAAATGACATAAATTACATTTAACATCAAATAGGCCGACAAAACTGAGAATAATTTAACTTGCACATCGACTTCCGTACTACTATTTAACAGTTCCAGTAATCCTGGCAAACTGAACGTTTTTCCATTCTTCATTGAAGTCACCACATCCTGCAATTACGTAAATAGGTTAGAAAAATTGCTCTTTCAATAGTTCAGGAGATTGTAGTCAACCGAAGGATCTACAGATACTCTTAAAAGCAGTGCTTTTGTTAATTGTGATAATATTATTTCACCTTCTGGGGTGAAATTATAGTAACAAAACTAGTATGTACAGAATTGTACATAGAAAAATTGTTTGCGCCGACTCCAAATAATGCGACAAGGAGAGGAAGATGCTAATGAACCAGCTGTTGGTGAATGTCCTCGAAACTTACGCAGAAGTCAATGTATGGTTTTATAAGTGCAGAAAAATTATCAAAAAAAATTGCATCAAAAAGTTAGAAATATGAGCAATAAAGTCATTACAACGCGAAAGAACGTGGACTCACCTTTGCAGTAATTGTAAACTGGTTACTCGTTCTACTATCCATTGTTTTATACGAGTCGACAAACAATTAACGAGCAATTACTATTTATTATTTTGTCGAAATTGCCACTTGGTGTTGGTCTCTTTTTAAATTTTCAACTTTTACCGCCCATTATAATTTTTAATACTGTAGTGTAGTGCTCATAGTATTTTAAAGAACTTTTAGTTGATTTTTTTAATGATATAGAATTGTTTCACAATAAATTCAGTTTGACGATCTATCTGGATTTCTGGATGCAGCTGTATGGTCCGCGAATAAATTTTGCTTGAAGCAACTGCCTGTCTGACCAATAATCCAGTAAGTAAATGCCTGATGAAGACTTTCGTACTTCGGACTAACCTATACGTATACTAAATAAATGAGTATAAAATAAATATAAGTATCCTTAGTTGACCCGTAAAGGCCGTAGATTAACAAAGACAACAGCTGTAATGTCGAGTGTTGCCTTCGATTGATTATTTGATTGATTGATTATTCATCCAAAGATTTTATATATCCTACTAGAGTAGATAAAATCTTTGCATTCATCCAACATCATATTTTTAATCTGTGCCGCAGCACGCTTCCATCTGTCAAGTGTGTGTCATTCATTGTCAATGTCAATGTGTCAAATTACATCTAATTTTCCAACCCAAACCCATTTCTGTTGGAGTGTTTACTGTTTTAATTCGTGAAAACTGACAATCAGAAATTTTAAATACCTCAATAATTAAATAGGCACTTACGAGAGTTAGGATGGATGTTGGAGAATTGCTTTCATTTAAGGTAAGTAGTGTTGAGACCTCTATAGATTTGAACAGAAAAGGCCTATAGATTATTTTACGCGACAGGAACGTGTAATCGAAAGCAATAACTTTATTTTAATGTTTTTGTTATCAAATAGCCCACACCAACACCCAAGAGGCCAAATGAAGATGACAGTGGGGACTCTGATGACGATAGCGGTAGGGCATCTAAAATGCGGCGAATGGCACGATCTAAATCCGATCACCGTGTTTTGCTGTCGTTGAGTACCACCCTGCCTAAGGAACCCACCATCACAGATAAGGAAAGAGAAGATATCCTTCGATTTGTTGAGACTGAAGCTACTGAGGTAAGTGTATAGCTTTTTTCTGGTTAGTCTATTGCCTGTATTTTCATGTAAGTATATGTTCAACACACTACTAACTTTAGATACTAAAGATTTTATTATTAAGAAACTATGTATAACTGTTTGCTTTCCCAAAGAAATAAATAATTTTTTAATCTACTATCTAACTTTTAGGGTGATATTCTTGATGATACTGCAGTTAAGAAGTTAGTATTGAACTTTGAGAAGAAAACTCTGAGAAACAGAGAGATGAGAATTAAGTTTCCAGATCAACCAGAGAAGTTTATGGACAGTGAAATAGACTTACATGAAGCACTGCAGGTACGGTAGCGCTGCCTTGCAGCTTAATATTTGAAGTTTTTAAATTTATCATCACAAGTTTCAAATTATATTTCAAATTATTGCATAATAATAACTTACAATCTTAGCAGGATAGAGTTGGGATTATTTAATTTGCACACCCATTTTTATTTGTATCAGTAATATTATTTATCTATATTCATACTTAACCTTTCAGATACCGTCAATTTGAGACACAATAGTAAGACAATAGAATGCTGTTGTTCGCACATCTATTGTCTTCCTATTGTGTCTAATTGACGGTATCTAAAGAGGTAATTTTCTTGATATAACTATAAGGTTCAATGAATCGAAAGGTCTGTGTTGATGATTTAATGTTAATAAATCTACAAACAAATGTGTCACAAATTATATTTTAATGCATATAAAACCTGACACTGACCTGCAAAATAGAAAAACCTTCCATAAATTTAATTTTCAAGTAGTAGTTACTATTTTGGTGTACAATAAAGTTTATTCTATTCTATTCTATTCTACCCTGTAACATTCACTTTGACTATATATACTACTACTAGTAGCACTATAAAAGAACATACTTATATACTTATATATATGTTTATGTGATGAGCATGTTTATTTGTTCTGTGTCTGGGTGTAATTTATCTATAATATGTATGTATTTAGCCATACTTCCTTGCGTACGTTAGTGTCAAGCACTACAGGTTTGCGCCAGTTCTCGTTAGCCAAGGAGAGCGGGGTGAGTCCCTTGTCCACTGCCACTACATCACGATGCATACCCACGTCGGCGGCTAGGAAGTATTCCCTATTCTATTAAGTAGTATTATTATTATTTTCATCTGTTTATTAATCTCGGGACCCTGAGGTCCTGGGCCTTTGAGAGGCGTACAAGGGGCCGAAGCCAACTCGCAGAGGCCCTTTTGGTTACTATAATGGAACGTGATACCAACCGACGATTATCCCTGTGCGCGCTATACTAGTGCACCCAAGGACAACCCCCGGCCCCCTAAAACGGCCGCTAGCACGAAGTGACGTAGCAACAAGAGGGCAACATATCCTGAGGCGCTTGAGGAGTGGAGAGGCGTACCACGGCTATCAGGACAATCCCGGAAGTACGGTCAAGATCCATACCAGCACCTTACTGGATTATGCATCCATGTCCCGTGCATGTTTGCTCTTGCGACTCTCCACTCAAGCCAGCCAATAAAGGCAAGAGAGAGGTGGGAGCTCTGTTCCTCGTCAGTGTTCACTACGACCGGCCAATAAAGGCAAGCCGGAGATGAAGAACAGGAATTCTCCCGGGAGATCGGGTCCGTGGGGTCGCTAATACCCAACAGTTCGCCACAAAACTGCCCTGCGGATTGTATCTCTCTTAGTCTGGCCCCTCACCCTAGGTATGTTACGGTAAAGGTAATTCTACCGATACAGACCTAGGGCATGTTGGAGCACACAAGCCCCACCACGACGTCAACGTAGAGATACGACGATGGGGTTATTATTATTATTATTATATTTCTAAATACATACATATACAGATAAATTACACCCAGACACAGAACAAATGATCATGCTCATCACACAAACATTTGTCCTGGGTGGGAATCGAACCCACAACCTCTGGCATAGCAGTCAAGGTCACTAACCACTAGACCACCAGGCCAGTCTAAATGACCAAACCTTCTATAGAAATAAAGATGTAGACAGACGTTCCGTCTCTACTTAATACTAATGATATAACAAACTTTGCTGGTTGTCAGGAGCTGAGTGCAGTGGCCACAGTGCCTGACCAGTACCCTTTGCTGGTGGACTTGAAGTGTATAAACTCACTGCTGGAGTTGTTGTCACATGACAACACAGATATATCCACCAAAGTGGTGCATTTGCTTCAGGTAAGTCATTTTCTTCAATAGTACAATTTTGTGCAATTCTTTCCATATTAAAATAACTTTTATTGCTTTCACCAAAATCCTCTCACTTGTGAGAAACTTTCTTGTAATTTTTCCATGTTATGTTCTGATATTTCATTTGTATTGCAATCAGATTAATTTATGGTGTAAAATTCTACTGTATAAAAGTTAATCTGTTTTAAAAGTCATTTCTAATGGGTATAATTTTGTAGGAATTGACAGATGTAGATATTCTCCATGAGAGTGAGGAGGGTGCAGACGAGCTGATCAATGCCTTAGCCGAGGCTGAAGCACCTGCCTTGTTGCTGCACAATCTTGCACGTCTTGATGAATCAGTACCCGATGAGAGGGATGCAGTTCATGATACTCTAGGTAACATCATGAAAAATTATACTTTACACCTACAGTGAGAAGTCACTGAAGTCTATATTTATTTATTTAAGATTTTACTTTAACAAAAACCGCTGTCCGCAAATTACATAATGATTAAGTATATTAATATACAAAAAAAAACTCACACACTCATCTTACAAAACTCCAGACATACTGACAGGATCGTTTTCAAATACGTCTAAAAACAGTATATGGGTTACACAATAAATGAAAAGCCTAAAAAGATTAAAGTTCTATTCTGCCCCTGATAGTTAAAAAGACGTATCTAACAAAAACGAAAACGGATAAAAAAATGTTTTAACGGATGAAACGGGAAATCGGGCTTTTTTCCTTGTGTTAAATCCGCACTGGAGAAAGTTAGCAAAATATTAAAAATACAGGCGCCATTATGTCCTGATTCCGGCAATGTATATAACTCAACTCTAGAAAAAAAAGTTAGATGCGTCTTTTTTACTAACGGCGGCAGTATTCTATTTAGGCTTTTCATTTATTGTACTATATTGTATACTAAGTATACTTAAATCTTCATGGCATCAAAACTTATTTAAGAGACTTAGTATATTCTAAAGGTTTGTGTCCATAAGCGTTTATCACAATATTCTTAGCTTAGTCCTTTATTACTGTAATTAATCATCATTTAATTTTACGAGAAAAGTGCTCTATCCATTTCTTGTTTTAAAAAATATGATCATGATTTACAGGTATCATAGAAAACCTTACAGAATTTAGAATTGAATTGAGTTCAGAAGTTGCTAAACAGGGTTTCATGCAGTGGATACTCAAAAGACTGAAGGTTTGCATCAGTCAACTTTACTTTATTAACCAATTTTTTTAAATTAATTCTCTTTTAATAGTTATTTTTATTTTTATGTTTTTAGTTAAAAGTGCCTTTTGATGCCAACAAATTATATGCTACAGAAATTTTATCAATTCTCTTACAAAATACTCCAGAGAATAGAAAATTATTGGGAGAACTTGATGGCATTGATGTTTTATTGCAGCAGCTGGCGGTGAGTGATCAAGTTTTGTTCATAGCATGAATACACCGCTAAGTTTTGATCGTTTTAATCCCGTGGAGGGTCGATCGTAGACATTCGTGGAGTTTAAATAAGTCATATAAAATGTCAGCAAAGAAATAAAATTATCAAAATTTACTCAATAATAATCGTAAAATATATCTTAATAATACAATATCACTAAAAACAGTTATCAAAATTAAATTATTGTCATTAAAAGAATTTAAAAAGCTGCCATTTAAAACTATTTGCGTTGTTAGCTAATACAATTTTATTTGATGAATACGCGTTTATGTAACTACGCTTCCTTGCACAGTAGGCCCGATGTAACAATAACAATGAAGATTATGCACAGCTTGAAATTTTGGTCCAAAACAAAGGTAGTTGATGATTTTCTTGGAGCTTTTGACTATTATCATATTTCCCTACAGTTCTACAAACGTAACGACCCAGCCGGGGCTGAAGAGCAAGAGGCGATGGAGAACATGTTCGACTCGTTGTGTTGCGCGCTCATGGAGCCCGCCAACCGCGACCGCTTCCTGCGCGGAGAGGGGCTGCAGCTCATGAACCTTATGCTTAGGTATGATTTCAACATAGTTGTATTTATTGAGAAAATTTTGTTAACGTGCCTCAACGTGTAAAATTCTTAGACTCTAAGAACTTTACATGTTGAGGCATGTTAACATAGCTCTAGGACTTAGAGCTTGTCCAGAAGCAACGAATCCGCTGCGATTCTCTCGTGTGTATCACGCGCGACCATTGCGCCCAGTAAGAGTGTACCAACGGGCGTTGCTTTTAGAGACGAATTTAGTCAGTAGGAAACATGGAATTGAACGAAGAATTCACGCGATAACCGGACGCAACAAGCGCCTTGTTGAGTATCTCGACTTACGAAAAAGTCGTGGTCAATTCACACCTTTTTAACAAGGTCTTAAAAGCAAAACTGTAATGGTGCTTCTGGCTGTTGCACTTCTATATTGTAGACGTGAGAAACAACCAGGTATGTATGTTTGGTGTGTCATTAGATTCCCATTGTATGCCACAATTGTATCTTCTTCTTTAATGATTGTTCCAGGGAAAAGAAAATGTCTCGGAATGGATCATTGAAAGTGCTCGACCATGCCCTCGCAGGCCCGGAAGGTCGCGACAACTGCAATAAGTTCGTAGATATTTTAGGACTTCGCACTGTCTTTCCGCTGTTCATGAAAACACCGAAACGGAAAAGAATACTGACAGTTGATCAACATGAAGGTTCGTTATTTTATTATTACTCTTTTATAAAACCAGAAATCATATCCATAATCATTATGCTAAAATACTAATTTAACCTTTATTACTACGAAATAAAGCGCATTTTTCAATTGCGAGATTCACATAATATTACAAAACCTTCTTTTTGCGGCTTTTTTTTGACTTTCGGCTTCATTGAGACCAATATCGACATTTGTCTATTTTTTTTTTTCAGAACATGTTGTATCTATAATTGCCTCAATGCTACGCAATTGTCAAGGCAGTCAAAGGCAGCGTTTATTAGCAAAGTTCACTGAAAACGATCTTGAGAAAGTGGACAGGCTTCTTGAGTTGCATTTCAAGTATATGGACAAAGTGGACCGTACCGAAAAGGAAATGGAGGTAATAACAAACTTTTTTTAACCGACTTCTAAAAAAGGAGGAGGTTCTCAATTCGGATGTTTGTATTTTTTTTGTCTATCGGTACTAATATTACTAAGAGAAAAGTTTGTATTTTTGTTTGTAATAAATAAATTTAAAAATCAAACCAAAACCCACTGGGCCCGCGTGTTAAATTAAACAAACCATTCCGTCTCCTAACGAGGAATGAAGCTGCGTTCCAGCTGGGGGGAAACATTATAAGACTGATTATATTATTATGTTTATGCTAAACTTAAAAACTACTGTGCCTATTTTAAAAATTCTTTCACCATTGGCTACTTTATCGTTGAGCGATATTGGTGTGTGAGTGGCTTTATGTTTTTTACTGTCACGTAGGTGAAGCCGCTGGCAAAAGCTAGTAAATTATAAGATGGTTTATGGGTTCTTTGAATGCTATTAAAACATTGAAGGAACCCACCGAAGTCCAACCCCATAGATTCTGTTACTCATTAAATTGAATGTAGATTATTGGACCGATTTACCAAGGAACCGAGCATGAGCGACACTACTCGAATTTGAGCTCGGCTCGTGCTTTGCCCTTGGTCAGCAGCTCTTCTAGCGTAGGCCCACCTTTACATCCATTTGTTTGTTCGCAGCAAGAGGGAGACGAGTTGGATGACGACACACAATATCTAAGAAGATTGTCTGGAGGACTCTTCACATTACAACTTATTGACAGGATTATCTTAGAGGTGAGCTTTATTTTATGTGATTATGTGAGTGATCGTCAAGTGACTCTTCCCAATGTGGGTGAAGCGAGAAAGAGTGTCAGACTTTTACTAACCTAATTCAACCCACCTGTGTTCCTTCAGTTTAATTTTGCGAGGGACACGATAAATGGTAACTTTTTTTTAATGATTATAAACTAGCGCTGGTTTGCGATCTCACCTGATGGTAACCAATGATGCAATCGTTGATGGTGAAGCGTACTTTTAAAGTCTGTTGTTATTAGGTTTGTACTGCGGGCTCGCCTTCAGTGAAGCAGCGCGTGCAACGTGTGCTATCTCTACGCGGAGGATCGCTCAAGATTATTCGACACGTAATGAGAGGTAAGTGGAATAATAGTTGGACGTCGATAATGAAATGGGTTGAGTCGGTAACAGTCCACTGCTTAGTAAATTGCAATGGGACCGAGATGGCAGCGGCCGGCAGCAAAGCGGCGACCAATTTCAGTGTCTATTATACATATTATCAAATGAGCCACGGGAGTGGTCGGATGCCTGCAGAGCCGCGGGCGGCTTCGCAACTTTTTCAAGTTTGTCAAGCGATACTATGTATTATGCTGATGAAGGTAAAGTTTAAAATTATATGACACTGAAACTGTTCTCCGCTTTGCTGCCATTCGGTCCCATTGCTATTCCCATTCATATCCATTAGCAGTGCCGCGTTTCGTTAAGTCTACAAATGAATAATGACCATGTTGTTTACAGAATACGCGGGTAACCTCGGCGACGCCGGCAGTGAGGAATGGCGTAAACAGGAACAGCAACACATACTGCAACTTGTAGATAAATTCTAAATCATAATATACTGAATTGTACTATTTATTGTTTTATTTCGTTGCTATATCAATCACACCAATACCCCACACAGCAGTCCCCTGCGGTTTTACCCACGTCTTAGGCTAAGAACTCACGGAGCGATTTTCGCCCGCGTCCGCTGCGGTTGCGGGCCCGCAGCTTCTGTAGAATGCAAATATTTATATAAAAAATAAAAGCACATTTCACGACGCGTTTTACGCCCGCAGTGTACGCGGTTGTATGCGGCTCCCGCTGTACCGGCGGGCAACTAGTAGAATCGCGCGGGCCGCGGTTACCCGCAGCCTCGGCGGGTGGCGCCCGCGCGCTTTGCGATCGGTTGGCGGGCGACCGCGGGGGCCGGCGGGCTTTTGGGCCTTCTTTTTTTAATTCTTCTGTGAAGTAAGTATAACGCAACGGCTCGTTTCTGGTGTGTGTCCATGGCGGTCTGGACCTCAACTGATAGTTAACCGCCCGTCTTGCAATCTTGCGATCATCGCCCGCCACGTTTGCGGGCGATGATCGCAACCGCGGCGGCCGCGTAACCGCGCGAATAACCGGTCTCGTGAGTTTTGAAATAAAACCGCAGATCCACGACCGCGGCGGTTGCGGGCGAAAATCGCTCCGTGAGTTCTTAGCCTTAGGATACTGCTATGCTCCTATCGTTCGTAGCGTAATTTATTTGTTTTAAGTAGGTACTGCCACATCACCTAAATTGAACATTATTGAAAAACAATTGCGTTATTGTGATCTGTTTACGTGACAACAACGGCGTACATAGCATCACAGATTAGAGAGTACTACCATAGCATTAACAATTTAACAGCCAAAATGTCGCAATCCTACTAATATTAATATTATAAATGCGAAAGTAACTCTGTCTGTCTGTTACGCTTTCACGCAAAAAATACTGAACGGATTTAGATCAAATTTGGTAGGTAGGTAGAAGAAACACTGGAATAACACATAGGCTACCTATAATGCCACTGCTGAGCACGGGTCTCTGCCCGCGCGATATAAACTGTAGTCCACGCGGGCAAAGCCGCGGGCGGAAAGCTAGTTGGATATAATTATTGTCTACTAAGGCATGATTATGACCACCGAAAATTTGTAGAGTGTATTGGGTTAAGTTTCAGAGACAAACTTCGTTTTCCATACCACACCATAACCATCTCCACACCACACCATAGCCACCCCCACACCACACCATAAACACCTCCACCCAACACCATGACCATTTCTACACCACACCATGACCACCTCCACACCACACCATAACCACCTCCACACACCATAACCACCTCCACACACCATAACCACCTCCATACCACACCATAACCATCTCCACACCACACCATAACCATCTCCACACCACACCATAGCCACCCCCACAACACACCATAAACACCTCCACCCAACACCATGACCATTTCTACACCACACCATGACCACCTCCACACCACACCATAACCACCTCCACACCACACCATAAACACCTCCACCCAACACCATGACCACCTCCACACCACACCATAACCACCTCCACACCACACCATGACCACCTCCACACCACAACATGACCACCTCCACACCATACCATAGCCACCTCCACACCATACCATAGCCACCTCCATACCACACAATAACCACCTCAGCACCACACTATAGCCACCTCCACACCACACCATAGCCACCTCCACACCACACCATAGCCACTTCTACACAACACTGTAGCGACATCTATGACGCCACATAAGAACTACGAAGAAAAACACGAAATCCTGCATCGCGCAATCAGAGTTCTCCGCGCGATTGGAACATATACGACAGCCCGACATCAACTATCGGGCAGTCGCCCACCAGACCATAACACCCGGTCTGGTCGGAGGATCCTCCCTTTTCAACGGAAGTATGTGGGACTTTACTCTCTGTTCCGCATACCCCCAAACTGGTGACCCTCGGCAAAGAACGTCAGCGCAGCCTTCGTGCAGCTACTACTTCGTGACGTCATCATCACTTCCTCAAGCTTTCGAGCAACGAGCCAAACAGCCAGCACCCTCGGCTAAAGGTCTCCTGACCACCAGTATGCCTACCTGGTCATACCTGGTCACACGGAGTAAGTATAGAAGAGGAGGTGGCCTAAACAACTGTGCACTGTGACTCTCAACTGAGTCCTGACGTCATCACGGTGGGCGTGGCTTAAATCAGTGTATTGTTGGCGTTCGTCCTGTGCACAACTTCGTAAACCTACTTATTTGGCATTATATTCGCGATAGAAAAACATAAAAATTAAATGTTATATTTTATCTTGTAAAAACTACTTGGATAGACGTTCTGATGCTATGGATGCCATCACATTTCATTTGTAAGTAATTTTAGGCATAATTTATTAAAATACTTCTAGAACAATCTCTTAAAG
Source organism: Mythimna lalbum (assembly GCA_949319445.1). Classification (NCBI taxonomy): domain Eukaryota; kingdom Metazoa; phylum Arthropoda; class Insecta; order Lepidoptera; family Noctuidae; genus Mythimna; species Mythimna lalbum. The sequence goes on along the minus strand of OX439346.1, from coordinate 11,471,906 downwards.
TCAGCATTTCCAAATATAATTCTACTCGACATTAGATGGCGATACTTTGTGTCATGGGAACTAAATATATTTAGGCACGTAGAGTTCAGTATTAATATATTTTAATAATTATACGTACTGAAATTTGATCAACATTCATTCCTAAAGGTCCTTTAATCGCCAAAATATTATTTTTGTAGTTTTTATATAATTTTGTAAACAGGTCGCCATCTATCGTCAAATAGCAAAAATACAGGGCAGTATTTAGAAGCCAATTATTTTAACGAATGTCCCACGGCTTATGAACTTGTTAATACGAGTAAAATACTTATATTTCTTTAATATATGATTTGGTCGACCAAATTGTTTTTTTAATTACCTCACATTTGGTGTAAAAAGTAGAGTATGCAACACGGGGATAACGCTGTCTTTGTCTTGGGCGGCTTGAATTCCTCACTTCACTCTGGTTTCTTTATAATCTCCCTCTCAATGCTCGGGAGTTAATTATATAAATCCCTCACTAACGTTCGGGATTAAAATCAGCAACCTTCGTTTCGTTCGGAATTCAACATGCCGCCCGCGACTTTAAGACACTGCTTTATCCCCTCCAGTCACATAATTTACTATTATTGAATGGTTTCGGAATTTAAAGTATTTTTTAAACTAGCTTTTTAATCAATCTTGATCATTCTTTCTATAAAAATAAGCCTTTAAAAAAGTAAAACCTAATAAAAATAGAATTTAAAAAAATGTTACAATAAAAAGGTTTTTGATGAATTTCGAATGATCTTCATTCGTCATTAATCAAATAATAGTATAACTATTTCAATGAAAAATATACGTATCGGATGGTTTACACTTACACAATTAATTTAAAAAACAAATATCCCTGGTAATTCCGAGTGCGACCCTGTTGCATCCTGCACTTAATGACATCTAGTGTGAGATAGTTACGTAACTACAAAATAAAATCAACAGAACGAGCAAGTAGTTTTGCTATTGACCGGCAGATGGCAAATAAAAAAATGGGCGGAGTCTAACACCCCTCACCCCGCAAAATGTCACGCTTTTTTACTTAGGGAAATCTTATTACAACATCTCCTCTTTGTACTTGCTTCGTGCCTGGTCATCACCTCAGCCGCATCAGCGACCTTGGCTTGGCACACCGCACCTTCGGCCAGTCATATGAAGAGCCATGAAGAACCTCTCCTGGTCGACGCCAGCTGTCAAGCCCTACGTCGCACAAGCACCGCTCCGACTCACTGGAGCCAGCAGCAATACTCCGACTCACTGGAGCCTGCAGCATCGTCCCGACTCACTGGGACAGCACCACCCCGACTCACTGGGGCATCATCCCGACTCACTAGGACATTATCACCCCGACTCACTGGGGCATTATCCCGACTCACTGGGATATCATCACCCCGACTCACTGGGGCATCACCGCAGACAGTTCCGACTCACCGAGAACTATGCGGCATCGGTTCCGACTCACTGGAACCAACCTACAGCTGGCCTGGCACACATCAAGAAGCATCAAGAACCATCGATCTCCGATCTCCGGAGGGGAGTGATGTAGCGACATCTATGACGCCACATAAGAACTACGAAGAAAAACACGAAATCCTGCATCGCGCAATCAGAGTTCTCCGCGCGATTGGAACATATACGACAGCCCGACATCAACTATCGGGCAGTCGCCCACCAGACTATAACACCCGGTCTGGTCGGAGGATCCTCCCTTTTCAACGGAGGTTTGTGGGACTTTACTCTCTGTTCCGCATACCCCCAAAACACCATAGCCACCTCCACACAACACCATAGCCACCTCCACATCACACCATTACCACCTGCACACCACACCTTAACCACCTCTACCCCTCACCATAACTACCTCCTCAGCAAACCATAACCATCTCCACCCCACACCACAACTACCTCCTCATCACACCACAACTACCTCCTCATCACACCATAACTACCTCCTCATCACACCATAGCCACCTCCACACCACATCATATCCACCTCCACACCACACCATAGCCACCTCCACACCACACCATAGCCACCCCCACACCACACCATGACCACCTCCACACCACACCATAACCACCTCCACACCTCACCATGACCACCTCCACACCACACCATGACCACCTCCACACCACACCATAGCCACCTCCACTCCACACCATAGCCACCTCCACTCCACACCATAGCCACCTCCTCACCACACCATAACCACCTCCACATCACACTATAACCTCCTCATCACACCATAACTACCTTTAGACCACACAACAATCAGTTTTTAGTTTCATATCTATCGAAAGGGACCCTTTCGAAAAATATGATTTGTCGAGGTCTTTAAAATAGGCATTTGTTTGTGAGATGACTTCGTCGTTGGAGGCAAATCTCTTTCCACCGAGCCATTTCTTTAAGATTGGGAACAAGAAGTAGTCACAAGGGGCTAGATCGGGAGAATAGGCCGGATGAGGGAGCAATTCGTAGCCCAATTCATGGATTTTTGCCATAGAAACTGCACATGTGTGCACCCGTGCATTGTCCTGATGGAAAAGGACTTTTTTCTTGGCCAAGTGCGGTCGCTTTTCTTTCAATGCCTCATCGAATCGACCCAATAAGTTGCTGTAATATTCGCCATTGATTGTTTTTCCTTTTTGAAGGTAGTCAATGTGGATAATACCGAGTGCATCCCAAAAAACAGTCGCCATGACTTTATCGGCTGACAAACCCATCTTTGCCTTCTTTGGCGCCGATTCACCCCGAGAAACCCACTGTTTTGACTGCTGTTTGGTCTCCGGTGTGTTGTGGTGGATCCACGTTTCGTCCACGGTTATGAAACGGCGCAAAAACTCGTTCATATTGCGATTGAATAACGCCAAACATTCCTGCGAAATTGTCACACGTTTGCGTTTGTGGTCGATTGTGAGCAAACGCGGCACCCATCTTGCGGAAAGCTTTCTCATACCCAAATGATTGTTTAAAATTGAAACCACTGAGCCATGCGAGATGCCTATGGCTTCCACAATCTCTCTCACTTTTAATCGCCGATCGGCTAAAACCATATCGTGGATTTTTTCAACTGTTTCGGATGTGGAGACCTCAACTGGGCGTCCAGAACGTTCGGCATTTTCCGTGCTGGTACGGCCACATCGGAATTCAGTAAACCGCTTTTTTACCATGGAAATGGATGGTGCAGAGTCCCCATAATATTTATCAAGCTTAGCCTTGGTTTGCGTAATGGATTTTTCCCGCAAAAAATAATGCTTAATGAGCACACGAAATTCACTTTTTTCCATTTTCTTCTCAGTCAACGCGGTAGTCTGATATTAACGGCTGTCAAAAACAAACTAAATGTCACAGCTTGTTAAATTTTTGACAGGAGTCATCTGACAGATGACTGATGACGGAAGCAGTGTTGCCATTTCAATTAAGAGGCGGAAAAATCAAAAAGTCACGGACTTATTGACCCGCCCTCGTATTTGAAGCGTAGATCAATTCTTTCTAGAAACTGAGTGGTTGAGAATTAAAAACACAGGTAACAATCGAATAATTTTATTGGATGCCTTTTTAATTAAAAATTATAATTAATAATAAAACTCACTAACAGTAAACAATATAACAAACTACGTAATAGTAATTCTGCATCTAAATAAAATAATGAACTCGCGTTACTTTTCCAATAAAGAAATGCATAATTTAGAAAAATAACCTTGTAGGTAACAAAAACTATTTTTGTGCTAACATAAGATACTTGCTTTCATAAATTTGTAATTAGCTTAAGCCCGGTTCAATAAGGAACTCTTTAAATTAAATCTAAGTGACCATTATACCAACAATAATAAAATTATACACAAGTGGTAAGAAGTTGTAGATCTATCTTATGCAGTTGTCTACAATATTCCAACGATTTCGTCACTGCGGCGGCGGTCAAGTGCCACGTTGGAATTAGTATGCAACATGGATTTGGGCTTAAAATGCTACACTGGTCCAAAAACCACATACTGAACGTGTTGACAATGTTTCATGGTATTAACATTAATACCTATTGAACTTTACATTTTATATCCCATTTTACTAGCTTTCCATTTCATGAAAACAACTGTCAAAAATGACTAGTCATTTATACTGTAGTATAATGTTATCCGATTGAAAGTTACTTTTTCTACCAAAAGCGACCGCAGTCCCGTCAACAGTCTGCTGTTGTTACACACGAGAGCTACAAGTTACGCTCGACGCATGGGTATCACATATATACACATCGCGTTTGCTAATTCTATGGCACTTTATAAAAACTCGAATTTAGACGCGACAGTGATTTTTAACACGTAACGGACATACAGTTGCAACCCTAGCACTACAATAATATTTGGAGTGTTTCCTTGTGTTAGTAGTGCACGGGGGTTATAATAAATTCGTGTAGAAGTTTCAGCTTCGGTCGAGACCTTTAGGTATTTCATCGGATAATATTTAAAGTTGAAAGATTTTATCACAGGCCCAGAATCTGTTCCTCTCATACTTTGTCGAAAACCTTACTTTGTAAGTTATGCTGTCGGTAGGTATATATAACATTGTGACAAGCTTCATCTCTCTCCAAAATGTCCTACTTTTCACTTCACCATTCACAACCATTATTTATTCTTTTCATTGTACATATTTACATATTGCACGAGTTCACCGTCTACATGACAATTTGTGAAACACTGCCCTGGAAATGTTTTCGCTAATACTGCTTTAAATGCCAACTGGCGCAAACAAACAACGCACAATGGTGTGTCTCAGAATATTAGGTATTTAAACTAAATTAAACCACGAAGAATAAGAAACCTTTCCCAAAAACTCAAGAAATATATTCTAATAAAACTTGCATCATTAAAATAATAATAAAAAAGTCCTCGTTTCCTGTAATTTATAATCCTTGAAATATAACTATATCATAGATAAATACAATAATTGCTCTAAGTGAAAATGATACATAACTTTTATTTAGTTATGTAATAATGAATTTCTACATCATACTACATGCAACCTATGTGCAAGCTGAACTCGTTTAGCAGACTATTGAAAGTAATTCTAAATAAAACTATATTGGGTTTATATTGTTTGTATCACACTGACTCACGATGCTAATCACTGGTAAAATTCCTGTTTTTAATTACAAAAAGGTTTCACTTTTCAATTGTTTAGAGCCGTAAATATTATAAAATGCGAGATTTTTTTTTGTTAAATCTAAGGTAAGGTCACATTGGGGTCTCTATTCTAAATAACTCGTTAAATATATTTAAGATAATTATCACTTCTAATTCGAATAAATCTCGTCACAAGATAAAAGTTGCAATCTTGTCACTGGCGAGCAGCGACGGGCAGCTGCGACGTCACATAACACTGGGGAATGTTCAAATAAATACGTTTTCGATTTAACTTGTATCCTGTGCCGAACATTAGGTTAATATAGTAACAGACTAAGGTAGCGATGCCATCCTGTCTACATCTCGTTGGAGTTAACAAAGTAAGGCAACTCTAATTACGAATAACAACAACGGCATCTATGACTTACTAGCCGAGTGAGGCGGGCTTGCGGAACACAAAAATCTGTCACCATCATGTTAAATATTTCCGACAGACTTATTATAATGTTTACATTTTCGATTAGAAGTTAAGTAACAAAACTGTTTTTTTTTTTAATATTCTGTAGCATGACCAATACATGTATCTGTTACTTTTCAATAGGTAAAAAGCAAGAATCACTAATAAAAAAAGGTAATGGGGCATATCGTCCGCTCAAAAAAAAAAAAAAAACTATACAGCGGCAGAGCGCCTCTCTAAATAAGTACACAGATATCGTTGTTCACAAGTAGCTAGAAGTGCATCGCACAGAAGGCACGGTGCCGGCCGGGCCGCGTTAGGGACAGTCCTTGCTCATCATCTTGCTGAAAGCCTTCGGAATGTCTTCGTTGGTCTTGGACACTGTGCTGCTACCCAGAAGTGTGGGCGCTGGGAACGTGCCCATTTGTATGCTGTGAGCAGTCTTCAGAAGGTCATAGTTGATCTTTTCTGAGACCACTGAGTCTTTGCTGAAAGGACGAGAAATATCATCATTATTGGAGTTTATTGGTAATCATAGACTATTTGGATTATGTGTAACACCCATGACTGGTCTACGCATGCGCACTCGAATGCGGGCGCGATTTCTACCGCCAGATTTTTTTACTGTCACACATACGGCCACACTGCGCGTACTGATGATGTAGACCAGATCCACAAGCAAGCAAAATTCTGCATGACAGGAAGAGGGCTCTAGTTTCGAAACCAGACGTTGAAAAAACGGCCCACAACGTGTCTTGTCAAAGATGTACTCACTTGTATTGTGGGTGTGAGGTGACAAAGTTCCGCATCCACGAGGCCATGGTGGAGATCTCGCCGGAGGAGCGGCGCGCGATGAGCTTGAGGTACTGCTGCACCGAGCAGTGCGTGTCCGCGTCCACGTCCATGCCCGACAGGTACGACTCGATCAGCGGGATCAGGCCAGGGAAGATGCCGTCCTGGAAGAAACAATCATATTAGTAAGTTGGAACCAATATGTTGTTGGAAATAACTCGGCTATGTAAATTGTTATTGGGTTTTTTATTTTTGGAATTTATCATTAACAGTCTGAGTCTGGTCTTTTTCCTTGATGGCAGTAGGCTAGGGCCTACCCCTTATCAAATAGGACTTAAACATAGCTGGTGAAATGTAGCTGTACTATAGACGCACTACTGCTTCACTCTTCAGGGAATGGAGGCGTGATGTTATCTACAGAGAAGTATAAAAGCTGTCACTATATACTTCTTCTTAATGTCCTATGTCCCCTAGATGGGGCAGACGGCGTCCACAGTAATCCTCCATCGCGAACGGTCCTGAGCTTCACGTTTCACCTCGCTCCACGTCATTCCGTTGCCCGCCGCCTCTGCCAACACGGTGCGACGCCAGGTTTGACGGCCACGCTTTCTTTTTCCTTGCGGGTTCCAGTCGAACGCTTGCTTGGGTATGTGATCGGCATTCCTTCGGAGCGTGTGGCCAATCCATCTCCACTTGCGACGCTTGATCTGGCGGTCGATCGGGTTCTCGTGGCATTTTTCCAACAGCTCTACGTTGGATATTGTCTCGGGCCAGTAAATTCCGAGGATGCGACGCAGGCAGCGGTTGACGAAAACTTGGATTTGGCGTGAGATGTCTTTTGTGACCTTCCACGTTTCGCACCCGTAGAGCAGCACAGATTTGACATTTGACCCGAAGATTTTAAGTTTTATTCTTCGGGTCAGTTTCCGCGACTGCCAAACAGGTCTCAGCTGCGCGAAAGTTGCTCGGGCTTTGGCGATCCGTGAAGTGATGTCCTCTTCACTACCTCCGGTTTCTGAAACGACGCTTCCTAGATAGGTAAACTTGTGTACGCGTTCCACTACCTCTGAGTTCAACATCAGTGGTGAGGGATTCCTCACACCCGTTCTCATCTCCTGTGTCTTCCGGATGTTTATTTTAAGACCAGTTTTTGCGGCCTCCCGACTTAAATCTTCCAATTTTGATTGCATGTCGGCGTGGGTATGACTCAGGAGGCATAAGTCATCGGCGTAATCTAGGTCCTCCAAGACGTTGCATAATCCCCACTCAATCCCGCGGCGCCTGTTATCTAATATGCGAAGCATTATTCCGTCAAGAACCACAAGAAAGAGAAGCGGCGAAAGTAGGCACCCCTGGCGGACACCAGCATGCACTGCGATGTCATCAGAGTCGAGACCATCGTGCGTAACCTTACAAGAATACTTCCTGTATATGGCCTCCAGAAGGCGGATAATTTTTGGTGGTACGCCAATGCTCAGTAGGCGAGACCAAATGCTGGACCACTTCAACGTATCAAAGGCTTTTTCGAAATCGACAAAAGTTAAGTAAATCTCCCTCTGCCATTCTGATGCCTGCTCAAGTATGATACGAAGCACAGAACAGAAAATATAGGTAGAAATGCCCCTAACGTGGCTAAGCACGGGAACCAGTGTCGCCAAACTCACACATTTGCGTATCAAATTGTACATTACACACATAAAAAACAGTAATATGATTGGCTACGAAGCTACGAATTACAAACTTAACTTTTACAATTCATATTCTTATTGCTTTCATAAATTAGGTCTTATTACAACGTAAGAAAGTTGTTATTATTTGACATGACACGAACAATAAAGAAGTTTTAACCAATTTACAACGAGTTCGCCTACTCAACGCTAGATGGCGCTGTAACCAATTTATTCTATTCAGAACGCTAGTGCCTTTGAAATAGATGCCATATTCACCTGCACTAGTATATAATATGTAATAGGCGAATTTAGTCTACTGTTGACACACGGGCGATACCTAAGAGGCACTTCCTCTAGTTTTCTTTATTCCGTGATACGAAGAGTGTTGATCTGATCCGTACACGAGCGGTCAGCACGGAAACCAGCCTGTTCCTTGCGTAGTAGAGGATCCACGGCCTTAGACAGTCTATCCAAGATAAGCCTGCAGAACACTTTTGAGGGAATTGAGAGCAACGTAATACCTCTCCAGTTATTGCACTGACTAAGATCACCTTTTTTGGGTACAGTGATTAGAAGACCTTTGTTCGTCAAGATAGTGTGAGGATACGTCAGCTTGTAGCATTTCTGCCGTAATCAGGTCGAGTCCTGGCGCTTTACCTGTTTTCAAAGAACGGACTGCTTTAGCAACTTCAGAGGCTGATGGTGGTTCCGTATCGATGTCGAGCAACCGGGCTGGCGGAGATACAATCTGCGATGTGTCAGGGGTCAATTCTGTAGACGAACGGAAGACCTCTTCAAAGTGTTGACGCCAGCGAAGCAGTTGCTTCTCTGACGTCACAATGAGCTGACCATCTTCGGACTTCAGTGGCTTCTTCTTGGACTTACTGTGTCCGGTTAAGGCTTTGGTAGCGTTATATAACTCCTTAAGGTTACCGGAGTTTGCTGCATGTTGAGCACGATCTGCAATACCATCAGCCCACTGTCTCCTATCTTTGCGGGTGCTGTGATAAATTTCCTTGCGTTTTTGGCGGTACTGCATGATAAGGTCTGCTCTTGCGGCGTCACTGTGTGTCTCCAGCAGTCTCAGATGAAGGTTTCTTCTGTCTTCAATAAGGCTCCACGAACGCTGTGACATCCAGTCCTCGCGAGAATTTTTGGATTTGTGCCCTAGAACAACGGTACTGGTCTCCGTATAGGCCGCCTTGATACGGCTCCACTCCTCGTCCAGTGAGTCCGCAGTAGCTTCGAGTACCGAAAAACGATTGCGCAACTCGAGCTGAAATGCTTTACGGGTGTCGGAGTCATACAATTTGCTCACGTCGAACCTTCTTCCTATTTTATCTGGTCCTCCAGCTTTACGGGCCACTGCAATTTTAAGCCGGACTTCAGCAACTATCAAATGGTGGTCGCTATCAATATCGGCGCCCCTGCGGTTACGGACATCGAGCAATGAAGAACGCCATTTGGAGCTAATAGCAAGGTGGTCAATCTGGTTCTTGGTGACACCATCGGGTGAGTTCCACGTGTACTTATGGTGGTCACCATGGATAAATAATGTACCTCCGATGGTCAGGTCGTGGTTCTGACAAAACTCGATGAATCGTTCGCCATTCTCGTTGCTTACTCCGAGTCCTTCCGTACCCATATGCCGCTCGCGGTTAATGTTTATCTTCCCAACCTTGGCATTTAGGTCCCCCATGACGAAGACGATATCTTGTTTTTGTATCTCTCTCTCTGTGGCGTTGAGGGCGTTATAGAAGTCGTCTTTGGTATCCTCTGATGATGAATTGGTTGGGGCGTAGCACTGTACGATAGAAATCTTCCGGGCTCTTGAGCCAAACTATATACACTGTTATTCATAACTTGATGCTGTACTTGTGGGAGGAGAAATCAGAGGTTTTGTCCAGGTATTACTTAGCTGCTTGATCATACAGAAGTTTTCCAAAAAGATAAAAATGTATGCCGAAAATTGATTTCGTCAACACTATAGTACTTTAGACCGAGTACAACAAGCATAGCATCCATGAGGCGGACGAATTAACGATCTTTCGCCGTCATTACTGGCCACAAGGTAAAGCATAATGACAGGGTTTACCTATAAGGAAATGGATAATAAGCGTTGCTTACATTGCTTAGCAGGTAAAGTAGGTTGAATTAGATCAACAACTTATTTAGAATAGAACATTTAGTAGACACAATACAATTTATTTGACGCAAGCAATATAATACAACGAAAAAGAATTAAAAAAGAGTATAGAAATACAATTTATTTAAATTATTTGTCCTGTTATTAAGGACAAAATAAATCACAGCCGCACGGTTCTAAGCTATGCTTACCGGGGCCCTCCGCGGATGGGTGACATTTCATTGAATTTTAATTATCCATTTCATATTTCTTTGCATTGATTCAATTAATTATATTATATTTGAAAATACTGTGCAATAAACAGTTGAATACTGATGATTTAATTTTTACCCCAGTATGAATACGTTTTTACTTTGCAGTTCACTGATGAGTAACTATTTTCTCAAAGTGTATATCTTATATACAACTAATATAGACTATATTCTACAGGTTTAAATAAATTATTTTTGTAATATCAGGTGTTAAATTGTTGGCGACTCTAACGAAAAAAAAAAACAAATCAGTTGAGAAAAGGTTAGGCAGAGACATGTACTGCTATCACTAATTGAACTTACATGGATAGATCAAGTGTGGAAAAGGTGAAGTAGTAAAAAGGTATTGTTAACTTCCTCAATCGTAAATCATTCAACCTTTGATCATCACTCATCACATTTTTTCCTTCTTGGATGAATCATCGAATCCTTGAAAAAAACTTGAATGCTCACGTGCGTACACATGTGCTTAGGAACGTATGTTCCTGATGGATAGGATGTTCAATTGTTCATCCTCTAAGGCTTTCTGTAATTTGCAATAGATATAGTCAAGAGCATAATTAAAGAAAAAAAAACACAAATATTAAAAAAAAAGCAAGAAAATATTACTGTGAGAAAACATTGAATCGTTTAAAATGGACTTGTGCATCAATTTATTACCAGGGGCCACTAAGAATTTTAATTAGGTTTCGTCTTAACGCCAAGTTCGAATACGCGATCATCGCGGTCATTTATCCATACTTTGACAGAGGTCGTTTTGCAGTTTCTTGAGGCCCTACCACAAGCTTTTAATTTTAATACGATTCAACTGCACTGCTGCAATAAACTGAACAGTTAAAAGATGGAGGTATATAGCTCCATCCCTGTTTCTCGCTCGCACGCCTCACATACATTTTAACATTATCATGTCAAGGCCCTTGAACGAACCAACGCTTTGCATTGAAAACTTTGTGTTACAACAGCCCCTTACTGTTTTGGTGCATATTAAAATGCGTATACATACGTATCAGTCGTTCCCGCCACCTGAAAAATAATAGTTCGCACGGTGCCTAGTATTTTACCTTTCCATTAACAATCTGGTCGATGGTCATCTCAGTGTAGAGCTCGTTGGGGTCGCACGTCTGCTTGGCGAGGTCTGTGGGCGCGCCCACGTCGCGCCGCCACCAGAACTTCTCGCTGAGGCAAGCGTTCCGCCGCTGTGCACGCTGCATGTTTTCGTCCACCTGGTCAGATAAAAGTTTTCATATATAAAAATACTGAATGTTCTTATTTTTCATCATAAAATAATGCCTTTTGACATTAAAATGAGTTTGAATCGACGTTAATAGAATTAGAATTCCATAGGATATATTTGTGTTATGTACAGTAAATCATCTTTTTCACATAACACTTGTAAAAACCTGTTGTGAAATATATGTTTATTAGTTACAGTTTTATGGGGCAATAAATAATACGTGTAGTAGAATTGTAAATATGATGACTTTGGTCTAATTTTAAACAGATGAGTACATAATTCATTTCAATGAGTGCTATCAAAAAACTACAATGGTTATTCACCACAATAGTTTCCGGCCTGAACTGCAGTGGCGGTAAAGTATTTTCGAGGTACATTAAAACTGAAGCCTGCCATGTTTATTCAAATGATATAAGCTCATAAGTTTTTAGTTCGAAACTAAATAGTTTTATATTATATTAGTTTTTTTTTGCAACTGAATCTTCTTTCACGAAAACAGTCCTGTACACTTGTACAATGTGACAGTACGAAGAGTTTTCCATCCGGAATAGCTTGAAAAAATAAAAACAACTTTTTGTGCAAGGTCCCACATCGCATCAAACTACCCTATATGGTGCAAAATACAGTAAACACATTAAAACGTAAACATTGACCATTTACAACAAGTGCTTACCTTGCTAATAGGCATGACGAAGTTGAGTCGGTAGGACAGTATGACCCTGGTGAGCAGCACCACGAAGCAGACGTAGGCGGCGTTCTCGAAGTCCGTGAGCTGCGCCTCGCACGGACGGAACTCCACGCGCCAGCCGATCGGCGAGTTCGGTGGCGGCGGCTTGAAGCGCATCGTCTGCCAGTTCGTCGACTGGATGTTCTGTACACAGAATATCACCATTATTTCGTATAGAAGAAGAAAGAAAGAAAGAATGAGTGTAGGCCTGCTCGGCGGATTGTGAATAATTAATAATAATAGAAAGTAATTTACAGATGAAACTGTTTAAAACTGATTGCAGAGAAGTCCTTCGAAGGTAAGGTTACCTGACCTGGCTTTACCTGATTTGCCGGATTTTACTGTAGCTTACTTTACAAGGAGTAAAGTTAAGCTACAGTAGCACGTCACGTGGGCCGCATGAATTGTTTTTGTTTTAGGCATCGTTCATACCAAACGAATTGTCTGCCGCCGACTGTGAATATGCTGACTGTGAATATGCTCACTGTGAATATGCATTCTTACGTGATAAAAGAGTACGACTGCTACGCGAAGTACCTACGATAATCGGCCACCAAGAATTAGCGATAAACTGCGTTATGCCAGCTCAAAGTCAGCGGCCGACAATACGTTTGGTCTCAACAATGCCTTACATCTATAGTACATAAAAAGCCAACTAACCTCAAAATGATCAGTATCATTGTTGTCATCCTGGTGCACCTTCTCGGAGAATAGTGAAACGGTATCCCTGATGAAGAGGTGCGCGACGTGCAGCGCGAGCGGGTGGTCGATGCCGCCCTCCCGCAGGCGCCGGTACAGCTGCTTGTCGTGCACTATGTTGATGTCGTTGTACCTGCCACGACATACTATGTTACTTTTTCATGTCGTCTAATGGACAAGTTTCATGATGTTGCTACTATCATATCAACAGCTTCCGCTACACTTTTACGCTGTGTTTTCACGCTCGTTCAAGATTGAGCACTTCGTGAAAAAAATGTTGGGTATAGTAAAAGCTGCCGAAAAAAAAGGGCTTTTACTACCCGACAATCGACATTTCCTTGAATCTCTAAAATTTAAAAAAAATCTAAGGACTCGGCAAATACTGGAAAATTATTGAATTGTCGAAAATATTTTCTAAGGCACTACTACAATTTTATTTTATATCACATAAATTATAGTTACCAAACCAGGTAGGTAGGTACTCCAAAAGACCGAGTCCATAAATCACTACTAACCGGTTATTCGTCGTTGCGGGGAGCAGCGTAAATTATGTGTCACTACACATAATTACTATATTTGAATCTTATGAATAAGCAATACTGATAAGTGATAACACTTGTGGCTAATTGACCTACAACTTCGTAATACCTACTAATGACTCCTTTAATCAACTTTCTCAAGATATTGGCAATACAAAGATTAAATTTCATTATTATCTGCTTTAAGACGGACTTGATGAATGCACTCTGCGGAGTTAATTAAAAGAAACGGATTATATCCGGCTTATTTATCTACCCATTAGGTAAAGATAAGGCAAGTTTGTGATATTTCTTCTTTTTTAATGTTCAGTACTTCAAAAGGAAAAATAGAACTCTTATAGAATCTCTTTGCTGTCAGTCTGTCATACAGGACTTCCTTTTATGACGTAAGCGGGCACTAAGACAAGATTTTTCTAAATTCGCCCTTTAAGGTGATGAAACGGGTGTTCAAAGTTTGTTTGGAGAAACCTATGTCACGCGGGCAAAGCCACTGGTATAAGCTAGTAACCAATATACAAATTAAAAAAATATAAACTTTACTTACTTTTCATTTTCCGGCGACAGATAAGAAGAAATGGAATCGTAGCGCGACTTGTTGATGCGGAACTTGTTGTTCTTGAGTGGCTCGAGGCCGCGCTCCTCGCGCGTCCGGCAGTCCACCGAGCCAGCGATCACGTTCCAGCGACAGTCTACGTCAGTTAGGAAGCCGCGGAAGATGGGCGACGCCGCTGATAGGGCCAGCTACAGACAAAAAGTGGTTGGATTAAATAGATGTAACCATACACGCAAACAGGAACCATACATGGTCCTTGTATGGTTCCTGTACCTATGCGCTGCTGAATGTTCGCACACGCCTTTGATGTTAGTTTGAACTGATAGTCACTCTTAGCCAAAGAAGATCTGATTTATTGCGTACCTTTAACTGCCACGTAACTAAAGTAATATGAATGTAGCGTGAATGATCACTAATGAGTAACGATACACGACTCGTAAGGTTTCTATGGTAACGGTAACGTTGCCAGGCTTTCCCTGATCAAAATATTTTTGTGTTATAAATAATGGTTTTTAGATGGATGGATTGTGTGAGAAGTGATATGAAAAAAAAGGAAGTTAGTGATAGCGTGACGGGTGACAGGAAAGAATGGAAGAAAAAAACGTGTTGCGCCGACCCCAAATAAAAGCGGGATAAGGGCAGGAAGATGATGAAATAATGGTTTTTATAGGCGCGTGGTAGTACTACAACGTTGCTACGTTGTACTTTAATAAGCATGTTATTTTATTAACTAGAATATTAGATAATAGCTTAGATAAAAATAACAATTAGGTAACACTCAGGAACATTAACATGACAATTGAGTACATAAAATATACAGTTATGTTCAGAAGATATTAACATTTTGTTCACAAGGTAATTTAAGATAACAAAAGCTAAATAAATTACCATACATATACATATTATTATTATTATTTACCTAGATAAAAATGTTCGTTAATCAGTGCATCATTGCAAAACGGCTAGAACGACTTGGTTAACTTTTGCTGTAAAATATACGTGTTATTTTAACTCTATTAGTAAAAGGTTTTTTGAAAAAAGAAAAACTCAGTTCTCGGAAAACTAAATTCCGGAAATCAGTGAAATAAATTTTACACTATTAAGCGACGCTTAGTAGGGTAATATGTTATTACCCTACATTATGTATATTTTGTACGTTTATTGAGATGCGGGCCCAATCTTTCCCATAGGATTTAAAACATACAAAAAAACAATACAAACTTCCGAACATAGTGCCTCCTCCTTTTTGTGAAGTCGGTAATAAAAGGACATAACACGCGAAAGAGGAGGGGGGGAAGGGGGAGAGCGGGGTTCGCGCGGATTGGGGGACTAGTTTCGTATAATAATGTCTTTGGTTGAATATTTTTGCGCAGTATATGAATATATTGAGACTATCGATATTATTAAAGAACGTTAAAAACTTAGTTGCTATCTGCAAATTGCTACTTCATACGTAATTAGTGTAAGTAGTTAAAGTATGACGGACGTAATCGATCTTAATTATGACCTCTTCACTGTGTGTCCACATTTATACGTCAAAGCCATGAAAATTATTATTTTTATATTCTTACTGATAGTTACTTCATGACTGTGCAGTAAAGCGGACAAGGTCGTTTGCGGCTTAAAGTTTATCGACATTTGTATGATTTTTTTTTCACCTAAATTCAGCTTCTCGCCGCGTCCAATTTTTGGTTTTCCAATATTTAATTTTAAATAATCTATGTTTATAATTAATATCAAAACAATATATTATACTAAATACATGAATTTGATTTTGTTGATTTATTCGAAACCTATAACAAAAATTGTTTTTTTTTTTAATGTATATCTGACTGTCTGTGTAATTCCGGCTAGTCTCCGAAACGGCTGGACCGTTTTGAATGACTTCCCCTATTAGATAGCTGCCTACTTTTAGAAGAGAAATGCGCGAAAACAATATCAAAACTTTTTGATATGGTTACAAGTTTGACGCAAATGAAGTCGCGGGTACCAGCTAATTATGAGAATGAGATAATAAGAAAAGGCAAAAGATATGTACCTACCTATTTACGTAATATTTTTCCCTAAACGCCGGTTAATCAGAAGGTTGTTGTCAATCGTCATAAGGGAAACATGTTTTTTTTTTTATAAATGGGTGTTAATTTGTTTAGCGGTAAACGTGTATCTCCATAAGGAAAACCAGTCATATACAAATGAACTAAGATGTTTTTTTGATTATCTATCAAATTCTTCCTGTACTTTAATATGTGACTTGGAAGTCGGCGCAACACTTCAAACACGTTCTTCCAATCAACCATCACGCTATCACACTTTTTTCTTTCACATAAGGACGCTTTCAAATCAGTTGCAAAGTGGCGCGTTCCTGTCGCGCCGCACTATGCGAAAATTTG
The DNA here is from genome assembly GCA_949319445.1 of Mythimna lalbum. Lineage (NCBI taxonomy): Eukaryota > Metazoa > Arthropoda > Insecta > Lepidoptera > Noctuidae > Mythimna > Mythimna lalbum. Next base: position 11,455,318 of record OX439346.1, on the reverse strand, counting down.
AAGGCCGAAAACTTTAGCTAAGAATAACGAATAACCAACCATTATAGGGCACAGTGGTGCGAGTTGATCGTAGAGTGTGCGCGCTTCCGTAATGCAGCAAGCTTGGAAGGTGAGTTGTAGACAGCAGCAGCCCATGCCGAAGCCCATGGCATCCATGTACACGCAGTCAGGCTTAGCCGCGCCCGGCTCCAGTAGGTGGGAATTATCCACCGGAATCTTCGTGTTTTCATCTTTGAATACTAGGAAAATATAGAACACATTTGCATGTGGGTAAAAACGTTAGGCAGGTAAACTTTGTTATAAGGAAATGTGTAAGTACGTAATATTATGAGTTGGTATCTACTTGTAACGGTCCATTCAATAATTTCAATAGCCATTATATTAATATATCATGTAGTATGCGTAAACATGTACGAGGTTTAAATAATTATTGCCATGCTGATTTTTCTCGCAACTCACCTGGCAGGTTTATAGCGACTTTTTCTCCGCGCCTCTGTCGGATGTTAGCTGTCAAAGTTTTGAAGCGCGGGTGTCCAGGGAATATGCCCTCGTCCGGAAAGAATAGTGACTTCGAGACGCCATCGCGTGGGTTCGGAGGAAACGGTGGACTTGTGAAATTTGCACAACCTAATCTGTAAACAAATGTTAAATATAAAATGCTGAATAAGGAATCCAGACGGAAAACGATATTACTTAAATAGATACTTCTTAATTACTTAATATTTTTCCTGTCAACGATTTTTTGTTAACTTCTGCTAATTTCAAAATTTCGATCATCGAAGTTAAAGGTTAACCTTGTTAGGTTAACCAAACTATGTTTAGTTTTAACTGAGACACAATTAAGTTGTTGTAGATAACGAAATCTAGACGCTAAACCTATTAAATAAGATTTCTTTTTTTATGTAGCAAAAACCATCTTGTCTAGCCTCTAGTAGCTATGCTATTGAGAAGAATAGTTTAAATGACTAAAGAAAGTGTTACAAGATAATTGAAGACGATGAACACTGAACATTAACCCAACCCATTTTAATAAAGTAACTTACTTTACCTTGGGAAGTTCGTTATGCTCATAATAACTTCGCCCGGAGGTAATAAATGTGAGACTTCGGCTCTTCGGTATTGCATGTTTGCTTCTACGATGTTAAAATGTGCTAGTAGCCCGCCGTAGGGCCGGCCAGGGGTGCCTTCCACCATATACGCTCCATACTCAGGACGCCAGAGGGACTTTACATCTATAACAAAATAAATATTGTTTATACTTTTGAATATGCATCAACGTTAGCTATGTGAACATTATTACGTAGCCTTGGTAAGATTCGCGTCTTGCTTGAATACTTTCCGCTCTATTTGGCATACAGCTTCAATATCTGTTTTATGATTTACATCTGTCGTTTTAGATTCTAATTTGATGGCAATAGTTAAAGATAAGGATTGTGCAAATAATCATAACTTAATTCTATAATAACGAAATTTACATTACAGCTTCGGAATTGCTATAAATTAATTCATGAATCCCCAAGCGACACCCGGTGGCCGCGCATCTATTGTCTTACTATTGTGTCTCTAATTGACGGTATCTGAAGGGTTAAATATTTTATAGTCTTGTTTGCGCACTTACTCTATGGTGTCCCTACAAATTGAATTTGATTAATGACTTAGTTGCTCCAGAATAAATATGCACAGTTGTGAATGGCAATAGCTTATGTTGCATATGCAATGCATAATAAATTATGCATTCTATTGCATAATGTAAACCCATGTCAATAAAACCCATTGTGTAAACTGTAAACATGTTTTATTATATAAAAGTTAACTTAGCTGTATTTTTTTACATACAACCAAGTTAATTTTTAGTCGATAAAACATGCTTTTTATAAACTTCAGCATAATGCTAAGATGGAAAAAGTTGTTTCGGTTTTAGTAGTCGTTCATAGGTATAGAATTCAGAAGCTGTACTAAGAAAACGTCCATATTTCTGCTGTTTGTATCGCTGCTGGTTGATTGCAACAATTAAAATAAAATGTAAATGATAAGAATAATTATGCTGCTTGCTTATACACAAAAACATTCCCTGTTAATATTTCTAGTGCTACCCATTTTTTGCATCGAAAGCGAAGGCAAGAAGAAGCTCATTATAGTATCAACATCGTTGGATGAAGAAAGCAGTGCCTGTCTGCTGAAAACTATAGGTGCTCGGTAGATAAAAGAAAAGAGCGCAATCCTCCGCGTATATGAGACAAAAAAATCAAGACAGTCGCAATGATGTTTGTAAATTGTAAATAAGCGCTCACAGTTTATGAAACACGCAACGCGACACTTCCGACCTACGCATTACGAATTAGTTCTACATTGACTAATGCAGAATAGTTGATGTAAATGCATGACATGCATTAAACGTGTAATCAACCGTTATTTCTGAAGGAAAATAACATTAATATCGCATTAATATTCTAAAGGCGTGTAGCGACATCTGTGACGCAACATTGGAACTAAAATTCGGAATCCTGCATCGCGCAATTAAAATTCTCCGCGCTATTTGAACATAAACTTTCTATAGGTACACGAAATTATCTATCGGGCGTTTGCCCGAACGAGACATAACCCCCGTCTGATCGGAAGAACCCCTTTTTGGAAGTTTCCGGAACTTTACACCCTGTTAACCCCGCATAAATACCTCCAGGAAGAAGTTTGCATAATGACACTATGCTATGTATCCTTCACGCTAAAGCGGCTGAAAGAATTTGGATAATATCGAACATAGTAATATAGCTTACAACAGACTAACTTATAGGCTATAATTTATAATGGAGGAAGTATCTAACCCCACTCAGCGATGCGGCTGGTAGAAGCCAGTAGGTAATACATGTTCTTGTTTCAGTACTTATCATTTTCCGTAAGTTATGACTTTTCTACACAATGGTACTCGTTGACCACATTGCATTCTAACGTCAATTGATCAAGGACTAAATACTTAGGTACTCTCGGTAACTAAGTAACCATACAGAGCTATGGACGTCGACCTGTGGTTAATGAAAGCATTCATCTAAACTCAATACACATTCCGCTTGTGCTATTCCCTCTGTTTTCCTTCTCTAAATGAGTAAACTAAGTAATACTCATTTGGGGTAACAAAGTTAAGTTTAGCTAATAATGAGGAAAATTCATGTTTCTTATTACTATTCTTGTTGTCTCCTTTGCTCGCAAAACAGATGGTCGAAAGGTGCTGGACTGGCGACCGCGTACCTACCGGAAGACGTAACGTTGGTAAGCCTTCCACAAGTCGGAACGATAAACTGGTGGGGGACGCGGGAATCCGATGGATGCGAGACGCACAGGACCAGTTTTTGTGACGACAGTTAGGGGAGACCTATGCTAGCAGTTGATGATAATATACGGAAGTGTAACTTGCTTACACGCACACAGCGATAAAGTAGCCACTAATGTAATCAGTCAAGATTACAGTATTGTACCTACTCATTTTAAAGTCTTTCTGTGTTGACACCAACACTTAAGATATCAAAATATAGATAGGCATTATGTTTATTTCCGTAATACTATCTATCCTAATTCAAGAGCCGTAATCAATAGGTAACTAGATAACTACAATTCTAAATCTCTCGCAGTAGTTACAATCAATCAGAAAAGTGTTATTGGGATCGACAGCCCAGCTCCTAGAATTTACAAAAAGACAATTTTATTGCGCATAGCAACCCGTTAAAAACTAGATATGCTTAGTTTGGTAGAAAGGTAGAGTAATTTAATGCTGTATTATCTAACTTTACTAGTGGGTAGTAAAGTCTCAGTATTGTACGAGAACTCTTCGAAAATCTTTGAAATTCTCGGCTTTTCTTTATCTACAATATGCATTTATCATACACCTAAATCTTTGTCATGAATCACTCTGTCTATTGGTGAAATCCGCATGAAAATCCGTTCAATAGCATTTAAGTTAAGAACAGACAGAGCTGATTTTATTTCATAATATCTAAGGAAGTACAAAACTACTATCTCGCGCTAGATGTGATGATGTGGAGTCTCATCTAACCACTTCCAGTTTCCGATATCTACTATGCCATTTAAGAATCGTATACTACCGAGTACCGACACGCGGACGGAGTACGCGATATGTAAACACAGTTTACCTTATTTAAGCTTTATTACGAGACCTCTCCATGTATTTCGCTAGTCGAAAGACGCGCTAACTCATAAGCAGGCATAATTATTATCAGTAACTACATTCAAGTGAGTTTATAACTTTTCACCTATTGCTGCTTTGATAGTACAAAATATTGATTGTCGGCCTCGTCATTATTTCATGACGTCATTTGACATCTAAATGGTTTTTGCTGACTCATTGTAACCAACACGAACGACATGACTACATAAAAAATAAATATTTTTTTATCATATCACTCTAATATTTTCGCTGAGTACAATGAGTCCGTATTATGGTATGTATTTGGTCAAATTAATGAATCATCTTCTTGTAGATATTCATGCTAACCATTCATTTAGCTTTTTCCTCAAGATTTTAAAATAAACTCGTGCCATACTGCTCAGACGTCAGTGCTGTGTCATACTGCCCAGTGTTCTGTCATACTGCCCAATGTTCTGTCATACTGTTCAGCGATAGTTTCATACCCTTTTCAGGTCATGAAATGTCTATCTATTGTTAAGTAGGTAATGTGCTTAGAGACAGTGGTAAACGTCTGTCGCTTGAATCGCATTCGAGAGTCATAACTATTTGATGAGAAAAATATAAATGTTTCGTTTTCTGCTGTGTCATCATAGCCTATTAACATTGAAAGTACATATGACATAATGATACCTACAAAAAAATCAAAAGATTTTATTCGATAATATGTTCTCTGATGTTGAACATTATGATAAAAATAAATCCTCAATTAAAGAGATTTTATAACTTTTGCCAATGCTAGATAAGATCTAGCATTGGCAAAAGTTATCATCCCATAAGATAACACAGCACACAAGAATGTTATGTGCAATTGTCTCTTCTTTGATTATTAAGAAAAATTGTAGCGAAATCCAATTGTAAAGGTGAATGGCAGATCTCGTACCGCAAACTTTTTTTGTTGTTTTGTAATAGAATTTATACCACTTATTAAGGCACCTAAGCCATTTATTTTCATATAATTGTTATATTTTTAGAACTCCGGATTATTCAGAAATATCAATAAAAAGATTTGAATAATTAAACGTAATAAAATCATAACTTAACGCAGTTATGTTTTCAGAAGTTGCCATTGTAAAATAACACAAATATCGGTATGATAAATAATCATTTAGTATTGGGAATAACAAGAAAAATAATTAAACACTTACGTATTATACATAAGCATGCACAATTGTTGCATAATAATTAATTATTTAACGAAAGAAACGTTTCGACATTTAGGTAATGTCTTTTTTAGTCATATGGCAATTATTTATTGACAGCTGCATTTGTGCATCTGTCATTATTGACAATTGCTTTGATTGAAGTTTCAGTTCAGTTCTTTGCTGTTGTTTTGATTGTGGTTTCTGACTGCATCTGAGCAATATAGTGAATTATCTGGCTATTTTTACGTTGAGTTAAGCACCTGCTCCTCCGTACTCTATATCTTGGTTATAGTTACGCGAAAGAACGCTTTATTAACTGTGCTGTGTGTTTATACGTGCCCTATTAACATGTCGAGTTTGCAATGCATTAATTGCAACATTCGGTTGTCTCAAATAAGAAGGCATGCGTTGTCCGATGAGGGCGAAGGTGTCATCAACACTATCCGACTGTGGACATATCCTAGAGATGTATATTGTTTGCGAATAACATTCTGCATCAGAGTAGGCCACTGAGGAACTCTCCTCACTGGTCCCTTTGCGGCGGCTGGGGCGTTAGGATAATCGTTCCCTCATTCTTATGGCCGTCCCGTTTTTTAGTATTACTGCTTTGCCGAAGGAGGCGATCGCATACCAGTCCCTCTCACTCCGGACCATGGCGTGAATCAGGGCACAATGCGAGAGGTCGTCGCCGCCGTCCGCCTCCTTGATTACACGGCGGTGTTTCAACCGAACGAGGCTGCTCGAAACCTCTAATCATACTGTGCTGCCAGTCACTCACAACATAACCAGACTGACAGAATGGCACGGGTCCAATTCAATAATACTTTATTATTTTGCCAGATAACACCTGCTGACCATGTTTGCCATGCATGTTGGGAGCTAGCTTCTCATTCAATTGAAAGTATACCAAGAAGATGAGTTGGCCATCAAAGTGTTTGTGTGGTGCGCGGACAATCCATACTGAGAATTAGTTGACGCAGGATTTTAATTGAAGGGGCAAATGAAGAACAAGAAATTGGCTCATGTAGTTTCTACTTGGATCCAACCACGAGAGGTATAAAAACATGTACCTTCTATGACTACCATTAATGTATTTATTTGATTTAATTCATGAATCCCCAAGCGACCACCGGTGGCCGCGCATCTATTGTCTTACTATTGTGTCTCTAATTGACGGTATCTGAAGGGTTAAACTAAGAAATTAAATAATATAAATTATTTTCCTCTATTACCATGCATGTTTGAATGCAACCTTTTTTTATTTTATGTTTTAGCTTCATCCTGAAGATCAAGCTTGTGTGCCATGTTGACTGAGAGCTAGAAGAACAAGGATTGCCCCAATAGTTGAAGACATTCAACCCCCTTCACCTTATCATGTGGATGTTGATCATTCCAGTTTAATATGAACGGTCGGGAAGCAATCCTAAGTTATTGTTGCAATTGCATTGTAGGGTTAAGGACAGTGGGATGCTGTTCTCATGTGATGAGTAATATTTGGTATTTGAGCTATGCTCGCCATGAGGGTATTACCCGACCTGCCCCCTTCTTAGATGAAGTTGTATTAAGAATTAATGAATAAATGTACATACAAAATCAAAATATTTTTTTTACTAAGTACCTACCTACACTCAAAAACCAATCAGAACTTCATCATTATCAACAAAGAGTATAATAAATATAGGGGAAATTATTATCAAACTGTTACAATCTGCGGCTGGACAGACGTTCCCACTAAGTATGTAGAAACAACCCTCATCTCAATCTACCTATTTCAGGGTAAGTAAAACACTAAAACAACGACAAGTAATCTAGAACATTTACTAAATCATTAAAACAATGTTTATGTAACTACAAATAACAATCTAAATTAGTACCTCAGTACATAACCTTAAAAAAATAAAACTGGTTATAACTTTTATGTCCCAACTTTTACAAATCTTAGATTTTAAACAGAGCTTCTTTATCATTTTATCTACTAATTAAAACCAAAAATATCCCAAAACACGAGTTTTATTAGCGGTACGAAACGCCCATACAAGCCTGCCGTTCGCCTTTTAATACAAGTGTAGAAAGTTCGTCTTTGCGACCGAGGCGGCATTCACCCTAACTGTAGGCCAGGGTGGTTAGGTTATAGAGCAGAGGGCTGCAGTGACAAACCACGTGTCACAACCGTTTTTTAATACATTTACGAAGCCATAAATAAACGGGGGTTGAAGTGCGAATCGTGCGGATTGATACTGGATTCGTGGAGTTGCTTAGCGCCCAGCCTGTTACGATGAAGGTATTAAAATTTTAAAGGGGGCGAGCAAGCGCATTTTTTCACACTAGTGCGAACAACAGTAAATTGCATTCTTAAAAGGGATAAGAGCAGGTTTTCGAGTAAGTATATTGAAAAATAATTGTTGCGCTAATATTGAATTCAGAACTAAAAATCTAAATCTATTCCTATAACGGTAAATATATTTTATTATAACGCGCGAAATATCAATATTTAAAAAAAAAATGTCTAATGATTATTATTATTAACAGTCTCAGGGCCTGATTTATTTTAAAAGCCTGGTAGCACAAAAATAAACAAGCGACGCAAATAAGTTCAATGATGGTTAAGCATCAGTAAATGTTGTACAAAATATTAATTGTCTGTCATGATCATGGCTCCAAGGCCAAGTAACATAGTAGTTTTTGCTACCATTGTAAACTATGAAGGCATGACTTGAGAAGTTTGGTTTATTTATTATTTGTATCATAAAGTACCTATAATAGACTTTTTTATAGTAAAGAGTCATCCCATTTAAGCAAGTAAAGTAATGCATGACCCAGTGGATTTTTGTGGCTTGAACATTCTTCTTTTAATTTTTTTTCATCGAAAAACGCTTCTTGTCCTTTGAAAAATATGTAATGTAAAATATCAATAAGTTTCTCAATTCTCTTTAGTGTAAAATTAAAAATACATACTACTATTTCAGTCTTTAAATTGGATTATTCAATTTTATTTTTTTCTTAATTTGTAAAAAGCATTTTAATAAAAGAGTTATGAGTATACATGTGGACGGATGGAGAGAGAGGGAAGCCAAAGAAAAGATGGATAGAAATGAAAGAAAAGGGAGTGCATGTCGAGTGATAGGACAGAATGGAAGAAAAAACAACGTGTTGTGTCAACCCCAAATAACACGAGATAGGGGCAGGACGAAATGCGCCTCCTTCACAATTATTTGTATTGGAGCCCTACTATGATGTGTTAAAATGTCAGTTGTGTGAGCGAGAAAGAGAGATATGTTTTTATGGTGATATATCATCCAATGACTTCTCCCGCTCTGGGTGGAGTAAGAGGCGTGACAGATTTTTACTGACTGGAGCGCGTCGATTACTACGCGCTTTGACGACTCGGCTTGGTCCGGTCGATTACCAGACGGCCAGACGTCGAGCTTCCCATTGCTCGACAATTTGGTTGCGGACCAAATTAGACCCACGGTAGTCAGGGTCGGGATCTCGACTGCTTGGGCGTGAGGACGATCGTTCCTTTACGCTTGCGGCGTTCTCTTTTGCTAGCATTACTACTTCGCCTCCCGAACTTGCCATGTCCGGTGAGGACCTGCGTCATGCGGAAGGTGAGGACGCTGTTTTGCCGCTCCAGCTTCTTATCAAAGAGGAGACTTACCGAGAAAGAGGGATAGACCTTTAAACCCTATATAGCTCCAACCCTTTAACAGTTCAATTTAGGCCGTCAAATGGATCGTATTAGGAACTTGTGGTAGAGCCTCGATCGATTGACGACAGAAACGAAGATCGTCTGATGTAAAAATTAGTGTAGGTCTATTATTTTTAATGACCTAGTGAAGGTTCAGTTTTGGTTTCGGGTTTTTTTTGACCATCTATGTTCATATAGGTACCTAATAATTTATAAAGCCCATAAATAATAGAAATGTTTATTCTACTCAGACCTAAAACACACATACAGATTGAATAAAATAGGGCTGTTTACAATGGTCTGTTGGTCTACGATAATTTCGACTTCGGGCGAAACTAGAAGAGAAGGTTGACATTTGCTACAATGTCTGGTAAAATGGTCTTTTTTTTACTATAATTTATATTTTTTTAATAAAAGTTGCAGCTTTGTTTTAATGTTACTAAGTATAATAATGTTTTCTTAGTATGCTTGTAGTTGTCAGGTCATTATTTATTACATAGCTATTGTGGGTGATAATTAAGATTTTATGGTAACACTTAATGATAAAGATTTATTTATAGAACAACAATATTGTTTTTTGTTGTTGACTCAAGAGTTTAATGTAAACATTAGTAATAATTTATTTTTATTGTGGTTATTATTAATATATTTATTTCCTTTTAGACATATTCGATAAATGGCATAAAAATTAATAAACAATTTATTTTATGGTGATTTTTTTTTAATTATATTTTTATGACCAATTTATACCATTTTTTTAGAATTTTGACTTGTATAAATTTATCCACATTCTGTTACTCATAATACTAAGATATTCTCTCTTTATGACTCAAAAGTAGTTTTTTTTTTTAAATTAATTTAACTCATTTGTTGGCTATGTTAATTACAGTAGTACTTTAAATCTCTCTAAGTATTGTATTATAGATATAAAGAACAATAATTTACTTACTTAGTGGATCTTTTAATTCTGCCTCCTGTAGTTTAGGCAGCAGCTCATTGGCTCTGAGACTCACTGTGGCTCGCTCATTCTCATCATCAAATTTTACGATTATGTACTCCACCTGAAAGTTAATTTTAATTGAATATACAATTTAGAAAAGAACACATCTCTCCAATTGCCACAGACATTTTTTATACAAAATGTTTTATGTGCTTCCTTGCACATAAAACATTTTGCACATACATCTCTGGTATAAAGTCAAAATTTTTTTTTAGATTGACTTTTTACAATATGAAAAGGGCACATTTCCTAACACCTAAGAAGCTGTGTATATTTTAAGAATATCCTTCTTATTAGAAATAAATATAGGTACACAAACCAAAGAGCCTGTAGAAAGAGATTTTAGAAGAAAATTAACTATGTATACTTATGATTTGATTTAAGTACCTAGTTAGACTTTTCTTTATAATTTTGTGTACTTACTTGATAATGAAAAGGGTATATCTCATAAATGTATTTATACATATCTCTACATGGTATAACACAAAATCTTGTTTATCAAGTTGTTGATGTCCTTTGTGGCCCTAAATTGAGCATAATTTGGGAAAATAGGATGTAGTGCAGAGTACTCAAAATTCTTGCCAAAATGATTTTACTTTTGGTCTATGTCCAACAGTGGACATAGACCTGTTTTAAGCTGAAATGATGATGATGATTTTACCAGGTCCCAAGACGCCTATTTCTACTAACTAGCCACGAATCCAGATTCTAAGTATCTAATAAGAAATAAAGGAAATATTTTTTAAATTATTATTTACTACTAGTTTTACTGCTCCTATCTTGCACAATAATTTTCAATATTGTGAAATAGAAAGTGACTGATCACAGAATTTATTTTTATACCAATTAGAAATTTTTCTACTCACTGTTCAGTTCAAAACCAGCTAAGGATGATAATTATTTTTACTGTTTTTTTATAGATTTTTTATTTATTTATTTGCATTGAAATAATCAAATGATAAGTGACTAGCATAATTTGTTATCAACACTATAATGTCAAATAAGAGTATCATTGTTTATCAATATTTTAAAATAATTAATTAATATCTCTGGTTAAACCTCATTATGTGATAAATTAGGTACAGTTTACATAAATGATTTTAATTCCACTCTTTCGAAGAAAAGCAGGTACAGGGTCAATCAATACTGAATGTCAACAAACCTCATCTCCCCATTTGAGCACGTCTCCTGTGCGCTCCTGCAGCTTGACGTACAGGTTAATGAACTGCTCGATGCCGTGCTGCCGGACGTGTTCCGCCAAAGACTTCGTCTCATCCCAAGACAGGGGACTTCCTTCACTTAACAAACCCATCCTAACTACTTGAACGAAACGAAAATTTACACGTGATCTGCACAAGTTTACCGCAAAATAATTACGACAAAAAAACGCGCTTCCTCTATAGATATTGTTCATGTAATGCTAATCGGTTAGGGATATTAAATCACCACTTTAGAGCAAGTGCAGCGTAAAAACTGTTTTACGATATTAGTTATAAAAGTACACAACAGAGATCCTTGTAATCACTCCGGAATAGTTATTGAAACTTTTGAATTTCATTTAACAAATTAAATACGAAATATACACATAATTTAATAATCCACTTTCAAGTATCATAATCCGAGACCGAAAGACGACCGATTACTTTAATTGCTCATATTAAATAGAGGCAGAACTAGACAGAAATGAAGTTATATCAGTGTACAAGGCTGTTCTGTAATCACCACTAATTCACCAATTTTTTTTATCAATGGAACATCTATTGAATGTCCAGTGCATCTTGGAATGTGGCGAACTGTGAAACTAAATAAAAATGTACTGAATTTGACGTATTCTTGACACTATCCTGTACAAGCAGCGCCCCTCATGAACTACCAAAATAACCTGGCTTTTTATGAAAAGGTTCAGGTTGTCTTCTGAAATGTCAAACAATCAACATAACACTCCATTTCACAAAAATGTCTGTTAGAATTAAAACTATTTTGTTTGAAGTATGGAACGCAGCAGGTATAAAGTATAAAATGGACTATGAAAGATAAAATAAAGATGTTTATTGCTATAAAATATTTTAAATTATAATAAAATAGGTTTTTATATTGATTTTTCGAGTTTAAATGCAATACGTATATGCAAAATGGAACGTTTGCATTCTAATTTCATTCAATACTTCACTCTGGTCCACAGATAATAAAAACTTGAGAAACTCGTGGCCAAGGCAAAGATTTTATATATCCTACTAGAGTAGCGCCAAGGAGCTTAGATGGACGCTATTGTGTAGCCATTGTATAAACGGGGAAACCCCGCTAACACAATGGCGATTGACCGAGGCTGGGTCCACATCACCACATGTAAACGTAGCATTAGGATTCTCTTTCTACGCCAAGGAGCTTGTAAGGAGTTCGCGCTAGAAAACTCGGTGCGTCGTTGCATGTAACGAGGCGCCGAGCTTAATTAATTTATTTTTCCTTATATAATATAGTTTTTTTTTTAAACTTTGCACACTCATCAAACAAAGGCCGATGACAATGCAGTAATTCGTTTAAAATATCTAATTATACCGATTAGATTAGCCAGAATTTTTTAATTAAAAAAAATTGACTTGCGTGTTAATTCGAATTGATATAAGAGCAAGAAATGACTCATTTGTTATTATTTGAGTCAAATAATCGATTATCGATATCGACTCGCCTATCGTTAGTCTAACATTGAAAAATGGGACCGTAGGTCCGATATTGTCTGATTCCTTTTAACAAGGACGTTTGATATTCAAGATAATATCACTACCAGTACTTTTAATCACTTTCAATGTAAATGATGACTGTCGTAACGCCCCTGCTCTAATATGTAAGTCATATGGGGTATGTAATATAGTTGTGCCTTGGGCTCGCTTACATAAGCAGGCGTACGAATATTATTATGATCATCATGGTAATATATACTTTGAGTATCGTACCTCGCTTTATTGCCCTCGTCCGTATTCCACTTCCTTCCACAGCTCTTGCACCTGTTCTGCCTCGCCTTCCTGCCAAGCCGCTAGCCGCTGCCGTTCACCATCTGTGGGTGTTAATGCCCGTTGATACTAACTACTTCTGTACCACGGGCGGGGAGGAAGTAATGTCAGGGCGACATCTCTAGCCCATGACTATGCTACCTCTTCTAAGCTGTAAACATAACAAAGCATTAATACTATACTCATGCGTCATGTATGATCAGGTCATACATTCCCAACTCTAGGCAGTCGCTCAGGTCCAGACCCTCTTGGTCGACCCTCACACTCTTCTGCCTCTCTAGCTCTAGACGGTTGCTCAGGTCAGACCTTCTCTCAGCCGACCCTTGCACTCTTCCGCCTCTTTCTTTATGGCAAGTACGTTAGCCCACTCGTATATCAGTATGGCGGGAAAATCTTCGCCCCCACTGATCTAGTGTAGGTGCATTACCCCGTGACTGCTATCACCCGTAATGCACCTCTCTAGAGAACCATCATTAGGTTATATGATCTAGGGAATGAGTAAGCACATGCATGCTCCAGTTAGCCCACTCGTATATCAGTATGGCGGGAAAATCTTCGCCCCTACTGATCTAGTATAGGTGCATTACCCCGTGACTGCCATCACCCGTAATGCACCTCTCTAGAGAACCATCATTAGGTGATATGATCTAGGGAATGAGTAAGCACATGCATGCTCCAGGTATAAGCTAATCTCGCGTCGCCGCCACGTGCTCACCCCCGTGGCCACGTAGCCGGCTCGGCGCATACTCTAGCATTATAGCGTCATATCTACAAGCACCAGCTAATTACTCTAACGCTATGCAACGTTACTTTACATTAGCAACTATAGCTACTTAGATTTACTTCTACATAAATCTTAGCATTTCTACTCAGATTTCTACTTAGATACTTAGATACTTAGCTTTGTTATAAACGTTCATTTTCCCGCCGGGACGCCAATCAAAATGGCAGACTTTAAAACGTTTCGTTCAGGAGTGAACTTACCATAGACAAACCTTCTATCTTCATCATAGAGTAGATCGATTTCTCGTTGTGATGATCAATTATTGGTTCAATCGAGTTGGTATTGCGATGTCGTTTCTGTTATTTACAATTATTTTATTTCCATTCGCGTGACGACGCGACAATGACGATTATTTACTTTGGAAACAATTAAAAACACAGAACACAATTAGTACTGATATCGGCCGCGATTTGTCTTTCGCGGAGTCTAAGGCCGTCTGTCCACCGCCGCCGTCACCGGGACGTCACCGAGAACAAAATTATTTCGGGCTGAGTTTAAGTTTAAGAAGTTTAAGATGAGCTCGGGTGACGGGCGTACAGTGGACACATGAGCCATAAAAATGTATGTATCTAAATCGGCGCCGTCATCTCGTTCTCGGTGACGTCCCGGTGACGGTGGTGGTGGACAAATGGCCTAAGTCTATGCGATGTTCTAAAGTACTCTGTGGCCTACTCGTTTTTTTCATTCATTCGTTCACTCACTTAATGGTGACAGTAAGAATGTGAAGTGTCGTGTTTTTATTTCAGTATTTTTCTTGTAATATCATTAAGATTAAATAAGTCTCTAAAATGACTGTTAATTTCTGATTAATGCTTATATAATAAATTTTTACATGTAGGATTGGTTATTCTAGTAATTTTTAACCTGCACCATGGTGCCTGTGGCAATAGAGGGATGCACTCAAGGTGCTGAAGGTGCAGGAGCCCGGGGCGGCTCCATATCTCTGGCATTACTTATAGATTTTATCGTGCAGAGGACTTACGATGAACTCACAGTATTGGCTGAGCTGTAAGTAAACTAAATTCTTCGATATTATGTGAAATATCTGAACATGGTTGTTAATTTTAATTATGCTTCTTGGATTACAGTTTACCCCGTAAAACGGATATGGAGCGCAAAATTGAGATATACAAATTCAGTGCGCGAACACGGCAGTTGTTTGTACGCTTGTTGGCCCTAGTGAAGTGGGCAAGCAGTGCTACTAAAGTGGACCGCTCTGCACACATTATGGCATTTCTTGATAAGCAAGCCTTGTTGTTTGTTGAGACGGCTGACGTTTTGGCCAGAGTCGCCCGTGAGACACTAGTACATGCAAGGTTTGTGTTTTTGATGCTATGGATTAAGGATTGTGTTCTTTATTGAAAAATTATGAACCAAATAAAATTGAAAACTATTATCATACAAAATAGAAAATTGTAAACAAATGTAAAATAATAACAATTAAAATAAAACTAAACTTTAGTTTAGTGTCCAATGGACAGAATGCTGCTACTAGCTACCCATACTCTTCCAAAATCTTGGTCAGTGGGTAGTCTTAGGGGCTTTTTTCCACAGCTTACATTACAACATTTATAGGTATAACAAGATTGGTCTTTTAATACAATATTCTAAGTTGTGAAAAAATCTTTCGTCTGTTAAATGATAATGATGTTTATTTTATAAATATCACTTTTACAAATCAATTTTTTTTATTAATTGAAAATAAATTAGGCCAATTGCTTCCCAGCTGATTACTCTAAGAAGAAACACCAAAACAAACTCAGAGGACAAAGTCTCTAACTCTCTTTGGGACATACATATGTTTTCACATTTTTAACTATGTTGTTTCCTTTATACCCAGGTTACCAACCTTTCACATGGCTGCAGCAGTTGAAGTTTTGACACTGGGCACATATAGCAGATTGCCAGCTGTAATCAGGGAGCGGCTGGTCCCCCCTCCATCACTAACAGCTGGTGAGCGCCGCACCACATTGCGTGCCCTTGCACATGTTGTGCGTCAACGCCTTACTACAGCATCACTACCCAGTGATATAAGGAACTTGAAGGTATGTAAGCAAAAATCTATAAAAAGGTTCATTTTGGTTCTGAGGGCTATTTATTAAATATGGTGCTATATTATGTTAAATGAATAATTTTTATATTCAACTGGGGTTACTCGACATTCCAAAAAAAAATCTTTCATACAAACATCCTAACAAATCATTCACTTCCCTTGGTATTTACAGTAAGAGAATGAAATAATTTCTATACTATTCCTTGTTTGTAGGTGGAGAATGGACGTGCCACATTTACTGTGGGACAGGAATTCAGTGTATCTCTCACTGTGATGGGAGATGCACCCAACTTGCCATGGCGTCTATTGGATATTGCTATATTAATACAGGATAGTGAAACTGGAGGTAACGTTACCAAATATCAACTAGCAATACACAAAACAAAGAACATGAGGTGATTTGTAACTGTTTGGGTCCACCAATCCAAAGAGCCCCATGCTCTTTGGATTGGTACTGCGGTCCCAACTTCCCCCTATAAAAGTAAAGAAAGATTAGAATAGAATCGTTGATTCCTGAGTACATGGTACTAGGTATATAAAGATCTGAAAAAAAAGTTATAAATAATGTGTTATGGTAATCATTTTTTTGAGTAGTATTTTGGGTAACTGATCTTTGTCTTTATTCTTGTAGTCCTAAAATATTAATAAAAAGAAACTTATAGGTGGAACTTGAGACCACAGTCCCACTCGAAAGAGCCCCATGACCCTTCTGTTCATCCCTGACAATATGACACGATGTCGGCCGCGTTTTTAAAACTAAGGACACAATATTGAATAGAAAGTATTGATACTGTACTCATGAGTAGTATCAAGACAAAAATACAGATACTTCAATGTAGCAAGTACTTTTCTTAGGTCATACATCATAACATCTTCAAAGCTGTTGTTGTGGAAATAACCTCCATGATTACTGAGAGGTCAATAAAATTAAGATATTCCTTTCAGAGGGCAAGCCTCTAGTACACAGTTCGCAACTGGCATGGCTGCGCGGCGTTGCACAGGCGCGCTTGGCGGCGGCCGGTCTGAGCGGCGCGTTGACTGCGCTGCGGTACTTCTGCCGCTCGCTCTCGCTGGAGCTGCTGTACACGCAGACGCTGCGGCTGTGTCGCGACCGCCTGTCCAAACATCTACAGGTTGATAGGTACACACCTGGACAGAAGCTGCAGGTTTCCTACTGGAGGTAAGCTGACGGTTTACACATTATAATTTACATATTTTCAGATTTTTAAACATGAACTCTCTAGGTTACATTTTTGTGCGAGCTTCCTTAGTTCTGATTTTGTATTTATATGTATATATATATATATATATATATATCTATATACATACTAGCTATTGTGATCCTTTAAGTTAATAAAATATGTAATAATATTGTTTCCTATTAGCAAAGTTACGGGGACGTGTTATACGATATTAAATCTTTCTGAATCACGTTATTCGAGATCACATGACTACGGCTTTAAGTTTTTCGTGGTAACGTGCATTCTTTGTTACGAGTTTTGGATTAGTAAACTTACGGGACCGTGTTATGACATAACACTCCCATTACTATTATAATTGGCTACGATAGGTTTCGCCGAATTTTGTTCCATGAATCGTTGATATGTACTGCGATTGTACAGGGAGCTCGGCTGCGAGCTAGGGTACCGCCTCATCATTGGCGCGGAAGGCTCTCAACTGTGCGTGTGGCACGTGCCGGCGCTGGCGGGCGGCGAGCGCGTGGCCAGCGCGCTCACGCCGCACGCGCCCTCCATGGAGCGTCTGCTGGCGCACACCGTGCACGTGCGCTCGCGACAGAGGCTCAATGATCTGAAGGTGCTGCTCAATGACATGGGGGTGAGTACAACACACACAACTCATTCATATCTGTGTAGACTTTCCAAACTACATTATATTGAGATCGGCGTCCCGTCTAACCAGAAACAGCTGAATACCGGTTTTTTTACATGTATCTAATGTACTATAACGGCTACAATCCCTTTACTGGGTAAACCCTTAATAGCACTTTCGAGTTTCTGACTACACCTATAACAATTTACTGCACTCACCTATGATTGTGTAAACTAACAACCTTACAGCCACTAGACGCCTCATGCTTGAACCAGTCCACCAAAACAATTCTGTCAACTAGCCGAGGTAAGGAGGAGCGGGGTACTGCGTTCTGATTGGTACAGGGGAACCGAGTACTGCGTTCTGATTGGTAATTATTTATTGAGACTATTTGGCAATTATTCTGGGGCAACCTATATCAGATCTATAAGTCATATATATGTAGACAGACATGCGTCGCTTATTATTAAACGTCTAATGGCTGTAAGGTCGTTGGTGTAAACATATAGCAATCATTTTCCTTGACCACTGTAAACTGCAGTTTAGAAAAAAATAAATCTTTATTTATATCTCCAATTGTCAATTACATAGTTTGATATAAACATAATCGTCCCTTGCCCATCAGGTGGAGTGTAGCGTAAGTGGATGGCCATGCGTGCTCGCATGCTCAGTAGTGTCACCGTGTTTGCGCGCAGAACAGTTACTAGTATGCGTGGGCGCACACGGTGGGCGGCTGCGCGCGCGAGTGCCGGCCTACCCCGCCACGCCGCGCATGCCCGAGCTTGCCAATGCACTTGGTGCTACAAATATCACGCTTATCAAGACGCTTCTCACACAGCTGAGGTGAGTTGAAGAATCTTTCATTAATGGTTAAATCAGTGTCATTGACATTGACAGTATAAGCCCATCATACCAACCTTTTTATTAATTATATTTGTTGTTTTTAAATCTTATGGCTTTTAATTTATTTTTTATTTTATGGAATCAATCCTGATATAACAAGATTTGCTGACCACATGCTTATGAAATCTTAAAGCCAATAAACAGATACTTTTTGTCCTGTGTAGTGTTATCTCCATCTTTCGCACTAAAGTCAAAGTCAAAGTCAATGTATTTATTAGTGTGCTTTTTGGTGATACAGCAGGTCTTATAGTTAATTTATAGTAACTCAAACAGCTACCCATTGGGCATACACTATTTAACAATATGAAAATTTAAACAAAACAAAAGTCAAGATTTAAATTACAATACAAATTAAAATACAATGAATTATTATTATAAACATTAAAAATACAATCAATTAGTCAAGTTTTCAATTTACAATCATACAGTCAAGTTTTATAATTAATTAGTCAATAAATATATAATTGTCAGTTTATTACATTTTGTCAAGAAGAAATTCGTCAATGGTATAGTAACATTTTTCAACTAAGAAATCATTAAGTTTCCGTTTAAAATGTATGAAGTTCAAATCTTTGATATTATTTGGTATTTTATTATATATTTTTGGAGCCATGCAAAGAATGCTTTTGTGCATAAGGGCTGTCTTTGAGGCTCTTAGACATAATTCGTGTCGATATTCTGGTCTTGTCGATCTATAACGTTCCTCTGAGGCTTTTTTAAACAATTTACTATTTTTCTTAACGAACAATGCAGTCTCATATATGTAAAGGCAAGGTAAAGTTAATATTTTAAGTGATTTAAAATGAGGTTTACAACTATCCGTTGGTTTTAAATTACACATTGATCTAATGCACCTCTTCTGTGCTTTAAAAATATTATTTTTCTCGCAGGAATTTGCCCAAAAAATTACTCCATAGCGCAATGTGGAATCAACATAACCATAATATGCAACTATAACAGCTTCCTGATTTACTACTTTGTTAAGCTTGTATAGAGCAAAAGCAAAGCGACTTAACTTTTTTATAAGTGTTGATGCATGTTCTTTCCAAGTCAGTTTAGAGTCAATGGTCAAGCCTAGAAATTTTATATGCTCTACTTCTTCAATTCTGTTATCGTCAAAAGAAATATTTATGTCAGGAGTAGTTACTCTTTGTCTAAACTGCATAATTTTAGTTTTACTTAAATTTAATTTTAAATTATTTTGATTAAGCCAGTGAATTGATTGTTGCAATGAATCTTTGATGTCACATTCATAATTTCTATTCTTATTTTGTCTGATAATTAACGTGCTGTCATCAGCAAAAAGAACCATAGGAAAAGTTACGTGTTTTGGAAAGTCATTTATGTAAACCAAAAATAACGGCGGGCCCAATACGCTGCCCTGTGGTACGCCAAAAGTGATTTTACGTTTTTTAGAAACATATTTAAGTTCTTTTTTAACCTTTTTAGAAATTCGTTTAATTTCTGTACACTGTGTTCTACTATCTAGGTATGATTGTATAAGGGAAAATGCTTTGCCCCTTATTCCATACGCATTAAGTTTTTGTTGTAGAATATTATGATCAACTAAATCGAAAGCTTTCGTCATGTCCATAAATATAGCACTAATAGGAATTCTTTCATCGATATC
Organism: Mythimna lalbum; assembly: GCA_949319445.1. NCBI lineage: Eukaryota > Metazoa > Arthropoda > Insecta > Lepidoptera > Noctuidae > Mythimna > Mythimna lalbum. The sequence goes on along the minus strand of OX439346.1, from coordinate 11,435,082 downwards.
TGCCATTATAATATTAAGGAAATCATATATAGCCATATTTATTGATTTATTTTTTCTAAAACCCTTCTGTTCCTTTACTAATAGGTTGTGTTTCGTGAAAAAGGAATCTATACGGTGATAAATAGCTTTCTCAAATATTTTTGATATTACTGGTATAAGGGCAATGGGTCTGTAGTTATTAATATCAGTTTTGTCATGTTTTTTAAATAAGGGCTTAATAATTGTTGGTTTGAGTTTATCAGGATATATTCCAGAGGAGATACTAACATTAATGATGTGGCAAATGGGGCCAGATATTACATCGGAAACAAATTTTAATACTTTTGTTGAGATATCGTCATACCCTACACTAACTTTATTTTTTAAATTCTTTATTATTCTGTATATTTCATCAGGTGTCGTCGGAGTCAAGAAAATTGATTTGCAACATATATTCGGGATCTCATAGCTAGCAGATTTTGTGGCGTTTGAAAGTAATTCTGCTTGATCCACAAAGTGATCGTTAAATGCGTTCGCTATATCATTGGGGTTTGTTATTGTAACCCCGTCCCTTCGTATTTCCGCTATGTGTTCATAGGGAGGACAGTATTTATTTTCATTGATGATCCTCCATGTATCTTTCGATTTGTTTGTTGATGTCATTATCCTATGGTTATTTTTTGCCTTTTGTGTTAGTTTTACAATCTTTTTAAGTCTTTGTGAGTAATTTTTTAGTTTAATAAAGTTATTGTTATTAGGTTTTGCTCTTAGTTGCCAAAGAAGCTGTCTTTTATTTTTGCTACATCGTTTTATACCAGGTGTTAACCAGTTCGGTCTCCTTTTTAACTTATTTTTTTTGTTGATTAAAGGAAAACACATGTCATAAAATAGCCGGAATACTTTTATAAAACCATCGTACGCTATATTAGGATCATCTGCTTGATAAACTTCACAAAACGACAAAGGGTATAAACATGATCTAAATTTCATAAGATTATCGTAACTGTAATCACGCGCTGTTATATTCCAACTGTTTATTGTACAAGTCTTTTTTACAGGGATTTTTAAAATTTGAGCAGTGTGATCTGACATGTTAAGGTCAATTATACTGTGGGTACATTTTTGCTTAAAATTGTGCGCAAAATTATCTATACATGTGTTGCTTTGTAACCTAGTGGGCTGATCAATTTGTAGTTTTAAATTATAGCTTAATAGATAATTGGTAAACTCAAGGGAAGTCCTATTTTTTTTTTTAATGTATTAATATTAAAGTCACCACATATAATAACATTTTTGCGCGCTTTGTAACAAATTTTTGGCAAGAGAATATCTAATTTAGAGTAAAAAGTATCAAGATTATTTGATTTAGGTATTCTGTAAATACATACAACTATAATGTTGTGCTGTGTTAATTCGATTGCGCAGCACTCGAATGCTCCCTGAATTGAAAGTTTCTTAATATCTTCAAGCTCTTTATATTCAAGATCGTTTTTTATTAATATGCACGCTCCTCCTCTTTTTGTATCCCTACAGTAACAAGCTGCCAATTTATAATTAGGTATACTGAGAAAATCTTCATATCCGGTTTCCATGAAGTGTTCAGTCACGAAGATTACGTCTATATTGTCTTGAAATTCATGCAGATGTATAAGTAATTGGTCCGCCTTATTTATTAATCCTGCGATGTTTTGATGCATCATTGACAGATGATCATAGAAAAAAATACCGAAAACATTGTGTTATCATAACATAAGTCAGCGTTTGAGTCCAGTAAATAAGCATATTCATATGTTCTGTTATGCAGATACAAAAGATTATTAAACATTTCAACCCTCGAGTTATATATTGTTGTGTAGTCTCCACATTGTCTATAGGTTGGGAGACATATAATTATATTGGTATGGCTTAGTTTTTCGGTGACATCTTTAATATGATAGATTAAATCGTGATAGTTTTTAGTTCTTAAGAAGTCCCTTTCTCCTATTAGAATAACACAATAGTCAGTTTTATTATAGTGTTTGATCTTATTTTCTATGCCATCCAGGAGTTGTTCAATACTACAATTTGGATATGAATAGTGGCAAAATTCATAATTAGTTGCAAAAAAATCTTCAATAATGTTGCAAAGTCTATTTCTATTGTTAGCGCTTACTATACTTAGTTTACTTTTAATTGTTTTTTGTGTCAAGCGTCGTTTGTTGTTTGTCGTTTGTCTTTTTAAATCCTCACGTATTAAGTGTTCAATTTCATAGGCGTCACATTGAGTAGTCTTATTCATCATCTGGGGTATAACTTCCGGAGTTGATTTATCAGCCATTTCGGAAGTAAGCTTCATAACTTTCTTCGTCGACTTAGGAGTAATGCTAAGATCTATTGTAGGAACTGTTTGGGAAGATTTTTTCTTTTTTGGTGTGTTATTTACAATGTCAGTTGTAAGTTTTTTGTAAATGTTTTCCTTTTTTGTTAAGATTTCGATGGTTTTTTTGAGATTTGTGTTATACATATTTAGTGATTCAACTTGTCGGTGTGCAATGTCTAGTTGCAGTGTCAATTCTTTTATTTTGGTTTTTAGTTGAAGAATTTCTTCGGAGTCCTCGTCGTCTGATATGTTTGGTAGACTGTTACTAGTGGTGCCATCTAGTTCACTATTTGTCAAATTTAAGTCTTCACCAAAGATTTTATATATTCTACTAGAGTAGACTAGATTGACTACGAAGAAATATGACAGTCTTTAAAGTGTTCTTTATTCTCATTAGCATTAAGTTCATGTGTGTTATTGACACTCAAAAGGGAAAAATGGCCTGGAGCAAGACACTAAGATAAATCCTCTCTGTCCCTTTCTCACATACTACCAGAAAAAAATAAGAAACAGATGGTAGTTTTTAGATTGTTCCAGTTATCGTTAAATAGTCCGTGTTCATGCATTTTGATAGGTTTATGCAACATACAATGAATTGCAACTAAATGTTTTATTTCAAATAATGCTTCTTAAAATTTTATACGTATTCTTCTTGTATTTAATGATGATTTCATTTAGATATAGTAGCTATCCGTAGTAATTTTAAAATTATGAAAGGCAACATTTAGGAGGTTTCAATTTGACAGAATTTGACATCAATAACCAATATGGCTGATGCTTCATAGGGCCAAAGTTGTATTTTTAATTGTTACAAGTTTTTATCTCAATATTTAGTAAAGTATAAAGTGTGCAAGATGTTCAAAACGTTGCTGTGTAAAGTTTCGCAATAGTGATGAGTATCCTGGTTGTGGAATTTAGTTTTTTTTGGTAAGTTTTCTGTTTTGTTTACAAAATATTTATGTAGGGTGACAACAAACATCGTTTTGAATTTCATGCGGGAATTAAAACATATTAACTGCCTGTAAAAATACATAGAGAAGGGGCATCATAAACGATTCAGAAGACGGACTGGGTGCTAAATTTTATAAAATTTTGTTGTCTACTGTTCAAGTTTTATATTATTATAAGCAAATTTCTAAATATCTGAGGAGGCTCAATAATTTTTTTTTAATAAATCAAGCGCGTACCAATTTTACTAATTTTATCTTTTTTGTTGATCGGGCGCCTTTGGCCGCTCGGCAATCTTCGGCTGCTCTCGTGACACAACGAAAAGCGGCGAGCAACGGCGGCCAGAGGTGCGGCATGCGGGACGTGTCTTCGGACCAATTCAGTATATAGTTATCTGTGACCAGTTCTTAAAACGACGCGCGTGCACTCCAAAATTTTCTCCACATCGATATAGTACATTCGAGAATTATATTCATTTTAAATCATAGTCTACTGTCTTTAAGTTTAGTCCTGAGGTAGGTCCCTAATAAATGCCGCACGCAATGCTGCACGTATGTGGCTTAACCGTTAACTACTAGTAATATATTATTTTTTATGTTTTGTTGTAGATTTCCAAGAAACGAGAACCATCGGCAACAATGGCTTTGAAGTTGTGTCATTAAATTTTTTTTTTCAGCAACAGTTTTATCTGTAGTCTGAAGATGTAATAGTTCATAAAGTTAAATCAACACTAAAACCTAATTCTATTCCATCTAGTTGTTAAAAATCCGTTCAGTAGTTTTTGAGTTGATTGCAAACAGATATAAATAAACAAACATAGTGGGAGACTTTTTTTGATGTGGTAAAATTTCCAATAACTTATCCTGCTCTAAGGTAGAGCGCCTTACGCTCCATCTTAGAGCGGGATAAGTTATTTGAGGTTTATACTGAATAAACCTACCCGTGTCCTTCAGTTGCCCTTTGTGTTCCAGGACCGTGGTATCCCTTTCGGAAATTCCCTGTGGTGCTAACGGGCATCGGCAATAATTAGTAGTAGTAGTAGTTATTATAAATAAATTTATAAACCAGTCGAGGATTATTTATTTAATGTATTATTTATTTGTTAGTTAAGAAGTGCAATTTAACGTAATAAAAAAATGTCACGCATCAGTCTATTTTTAATTTAGTTTTATTATAAACTAACTAGTTTTTTCTTTTAGACAAACCTTATTCTGATAGGTGCAGCCGTTCAGAAGTGATCGTCTTACGTAGGTACACACACATTAGGCATTTTTTTTATCAGTGTAGGTATTTCATACTCGCATAAGAGGATATTGCTATTATATATACTATACGGACATCAGCTATTTCCTTCCGTCATTACAGAGACAACTCACAGTTCCCTTTTGGTAGCTTATTATACATATTAATTGTTTTTGAACTTGCATGTCTATTTTAATGTATCAAAAATATCTTTAACTAACTTTTGAGCAAAATTGTCCCGTAGTATGTAGCTAGTGTATGGACACACTAGTAGAACGAGATGACAGGACTCTTTCTGACTTTCCTTATCAGGTACGCTTTTGAGGTTGTCGTAGTCAATCTAGTACTAGGATATATAAAATCTTTGGTCTTCACTTTCTGTTTCGGAGGTTCTTCGATTACGACGCGAACGTCGTGTGATATTCCCAAAGAAGTTCATATTGATTTAAATTTAAGATTTTATGAAACACAAAAAGTTTCGCAGTTCGTGGGTTCCGAACCAGCAATCAGTGTCTCGGTAATCCAACACTGTTTTACTTGGGCTATTCGAACATTAATTAAGCCTTCGAAATTTGCAAGTGGTTGCGGAAATATCATTCAAATAGTTAAGAAGTCGTTAAAAATGATTCATCGCTTAAATATTTTTTCCACACAACACCAACTTCGATTTTAACTTTTTACATAAGTTTTTACCGGTTAATATACACTTTTTACTTAGTTTTTAGCGTATTTCCCGTAGACAATTGTTTATCACAGTGCCATTTAATGTTTATTTACGTAATAATCTGTTTTGTCACTCCACTTAAATGTCTTTACTTATTATAAAATATATCACATAGTTTATTTGGATAACGTTTGTGCACACCATTCACACCGTAACGGACTTATTAAACACCATTTTACGTACGATTTTATGTTTTATAATTTTAAAGTTAATAATATATCAGAGAACTACACTTTGGATGTTTACTTCGCCACCGCCATCTCTTATTATGTGAACTAGAAAAAAGGTTATCATTTTTAATGGAGACTAGACTAGATAGTTTGTCTATGCATATATAATGTAATATGTACATTTTAGGAACCTTATACAATGTATTAATATTGCTCCAGGTTCTGGCTGGTAGCGCGTCGTTGCGAGAAGACGCTGCAGCACCTCCCCGCGAGCGTGTGCGAGCACCTGCCGTTCCTGCACGGCCCCGACCATCCGCTCACCAAGCTGTCACCTGACAGACTCTACGTTACTCTGCACAGGCACACTGATCATATACTGGTAACTACCCATTCTGTCGAATTTTTGGGTAGTGAAGTAATTAAAATGCTTATGACTTGATGACTTTTCCAGACATATGCCGATAGTAATCATCTTAGTATTCCACTCTTTCAAAAGATATAATTTTGTATTTCCACAATCCATTCACGGTTGCCTTAATATCTCAGCAAAAATAATTTATTTTGAATATATGTTACTTCATTTAGAAAAAAATACACATCTTTGAATTCTGATTCGTATTGTTCAGATAGTGGAAATGAAAGAGGTAGCGGCCGGCAGTACAGCGACGACCAGCAACAGTTCCAACAGTGGCAGCGCCTGTTCCGTAGCTCTGTCCTTCCACCTCGCCGGCGCCAAGCGATGCACTCCCGACGAGTGCGAAGACGAGGTATGCTCACGCTAAAATATATCTTATAACAAGATTCATAACCTGAAATTTTGTATGAACTTTGGCCGTTTTGAACTCGCAAGTTCTCATAAACTTTATGTTACTGCTGATAAAATTAATAATTCAAAAGAACAACAATTTTGATAACGTCCAAGTTTTTTGTTCTATCGTGTTTTTCGAATGTCTTAGGGCTCCGCCAGCAATTCGTCAACGCCGGCAACGGCACCGCGCGCCTATTTGAAACTGAATTCCTTGGTTGAACTGGACACATTCACTCTTACACATGGACCCTTCACGCCACTCGATACACCCGGTAAGCATTTTGTGTTATATGCTATATTCATTTTTATAGGTTCTGCCGCTGCTAGAGATGGATAAACTGAGCGTGTGAGTAAGATTTACTCACATAGGTAGTTGAAATAAGCATATAATTGTTGTTGGCATTTTTTTTTTCTTTTCGCTGAAACTGAAACTGTTATATCTTAAAAGACTGCAGCAAAAAGAATTATGTCTACCAACCATAACCAAACGAAGTTACAGACTATTTAGTAGATTGCTATATTTTTTTTTTAAATCAGGAGTCATTATTTCTAATGTACTATGTCTGATATTTTAAGTTTCCCATTGTTAAATATAGTTTTGGTTTCGGTAGTTAAGGTGGGTACGCATTAAATAGTGTCAAACACTATCGCAGCACTAACGCGTTTTAGTGATGAAGAACTGCGAGTGTGAAAAAAATTTAACAGTAATAATCAACTTAATCTATCAATAGAAACCTCGAAATATTACGTATTATATTTCCATTTCTTTATAATAAGGAAAATAGGTAACGCCCGTCAAAAATATACTAGCACTTCTGCTATAGCTATCTTCGTTCTGTTACGGTTTAAAGACCTGATTCTTTTTGCTATTGATTCCTGGTATAGGCCTCTAACATAGCCTAGGTTACATTTCTGGCGAAAAGAAAAAAGTAAATCATGCCAATAGTTTGTATTGGCTTTTGCACTGCACTTAAACTGCAAGCTGAAAAGTATAAATAACGATGGCGTTTTTGTTCGATTTCTGTGCGGCGATTTCGAACACTGTCCTTCTAACGTAGCTTACCTGAAAATTCCTGTATTGGGTTTTTTTTTGTACTTCCAAATCGTATCGTATATTTTAAAGAGAGTTGCTACTAAATAAAAATGTGTTCTGTAGGCATGCAGCCAGGTAAACGCAAGTTATCAGTGGCGTCGCAGCGTGCGGTACGTGTACGTCAACCGGCGTACTTCATACCGGAACTCGCGCACGTAGTAGCCGCCGCTGACGAACGTGTGCCTTTCGTCAATCTTGCACAAGAGGTATTGGTATCATAGAATTTTTTTATCGGTTTACAGGTTGACAAGTTTTTTTAGGTAACAGTTTCTATTAAATAATTAATAAAACGTAATCATTTCTATTCAACGAATATATTTTACAGAATGACAAGTTGGATAAAACAACACCGTTGCTCGGTTACGTAAAGAGTATCTAACACGCCTCCGCCGCAATTAAAGGAGCTGGGAGTAATTGGTCCAGGTGTCGAATCCAAATAAGCCCGCTGTCAGTCTTTATTTCATAGTGCAGATTTCCTAATTTGCGAGATACGGTTCCAAATTCCCATTTCCTTTCAGGTGTTGAGTAGGCCCGAGCTTGGACTCGATGTCCAGGTGTAAATTGTCTCAAGCCTGAGGAAACTTGTAAGTCAGTATTACGGTTCCCACTCCTCATTTCTTTCGGAGGTTTTCTAATCATACTGTGTAATTTTGTCCTAATTTCTCTTCCAAACATTAGAACAAACGGGGAAATACCAGAAGGGCCAGGCGTTGCCCTGAGAATCATTTTAACTTTATGTATTTGTTGCATAATTCCGCCTGTCTCTCCGTGAAGTTTATGTAATGACCGCTTGACTGTTTGTACAAATCGTTCCGCTTGTCCGTTTGTAGCGGGGTGATACGGAGCGATCGTTTTGTGTACTATACCATTGTTGCATAAGAAATTTTCAAATTCTTGTGAAACGAATTGTCTGCCGTTATCTGAGACCAATGTGTAAGGTAATCCGAAAGTGCTAAAAATTTCTTGTAACTTATTAATACAGAACGAGCTCGTAGTGGTCTTTGTTGGTACGATCTCTACCCATTTTGTATAGGTATCGACTATAATAAATAGTTGATAACCTGATATGGGACCTGCAAAATCGATGTGAATTCTTTGCCAGGGTCCTGTGGGGTCTTCCCAATGGTGCAATGGGGCTTTTGCAGGTTCATTCATTTCTAATCGGCATGCTCTACAAGATTTCACTTTATCTTCTATGTCTTGATCAATATTCTTCCAATAAACAAAACTGCGCGCCAGTAATTTCATTTTTAAAATACCAATGTGTCCTGTGTGTAATTGTTCTAAAATACGATGACGTAATTTTTGTGGAATTATTACTCTCGTACCTTTGAGAATGCAGTCATCTTGAAATGTTCATTCGTTTTCTTTGTATCCAGTGTTTCGTAATGACTGACCTGATTTAAGTTGTAGAAGTAAGTTTCGGAGTTCATCGTCTTCTTCTGTTTCTTTAGCAATTAATTCCGGGGTGACGTCTAAAACGTTAATTTGTCTTAATTGGAATGCGCAATGTTGGTCGATCGTGCTATCGTTGACCATTTCAACCGGGAATCGAGAAAGATAATCTGCATTTGAATGCTTGAATGTACTTCTGTATTCAATGTCATAGTCGAAGCCGGACAGAAAATGTGCGTAATGAAAAAGTCGCATTGTACTTAGCGTTGGTAGCGTTTGATGCGGATGGAAAATTGAAGTAAGTGGCTTGTGATCCGTAACCAGGGTGAATTTTCGGCCGTAACAATAATGAAAGAATTTCTTTAGGCCCCAGAAGATTGATGTTGCTTCTTTATCAATTTGGCTGTATTTCTTTTCGCTGCTGGTTAGGGATCTTGATGCAAAAGCGATTGGGCGCTCTGTGCCATCGGGTAACTTGTGTGAAAGTACTGCTCCGAGTCCTGTAGGTGATGCATCTGTAGCTAAACTCAGGGGTTTAGCGGGGTCAAAGTGTATGAGGACTTTTTCGCTAAGAATTTCATTTTTTATCTTTATAAAACTTGCTTCACATTTGGCGGACCATATAAATTTAATTCCTTTCTTGAGTAATTGGTTCAAGGGGCTGGTAATGGAAGCGAGGTTTGGTATGAATTTGTTGTAATAGTTGGCCATTCCCAGAAATGTACGAAGTTCCTTTACATTTATTGGTCTGTCTGCATTAGCAATGGCCTTTATTTTGTCTTGATTTTTATGTAATCCATCTTTATCTATAGTGTGACCCAAATAGTTAATACTTCGTTTGAAGAAGTGGCACTTTTCTTTGTTGACCCGTAGGTTATTTTCTTTGAGTTTCTGTAATACCTGTCGTAATCTGTGTAGAAGTTGTTCTTCTGAAGATCCTTGTAAAATAATATCGTCAAAGAAACATTTGACTCCTTCAATTCCCTGTAGTAATTGATCCATAAATTTCTGCCAAAGACTTGGTGCAACTTTAACACCAAACATAAGTCTGTTTACTTTGTATGTTCCCTTGTGCGTACTTAAAGTTTGTAACAAGGCACTTTCTTCGTCCATTACTAAGTTAAGGTAAGCTTGCGTAATGTCAAGTGTACAAAAAATTTTCCCACCATTCATTTCGGCCAGAATGTCTTCTATAATCGGAATTGGGTATTGTTCGTCTCTGATTGCTTTATTTAAAGTAACTTTATAGTCAGCGCATAATCTTATGCTTCCGTTCGGCTTTACGATAGGCACCACAGGTGTGCCCCAGTCAGAATGACTAATTTTAGTAATAACGCCTTGTTTCTCAAGACGGTCGATTTCGTCATCTACTTTAGCCTTGAGTGCATATGGGATTCTCCGTGGTCTGATGAAAATTGGTTGAACATTTTTTTTCAGTGTCAAATGACCTCGAGTGTTTGGAATTTCGCCTAGATTTGAACTGAAGACCGTAGTTGCATACTCTTCCAATAATTGATCAAGTGCAGGTACTTCCTTACATGCTTCTAAAGTTTTTATATCGGCAAATTTAAAAGTGAATTCTTTCATCCAGTTTCTACCTAGGATAGGATCAACATGTTTGTTTATTAGATACAATTTGCCACAGAATTGTTGCGTTTTGTAACGGCATTTAACGAAAACTACGCCGACTGGTTTAAATACTTCACCTGTGTATGTTCTAAATGTTATATCAGTTTTAAATATTCTTTTATTGATCCCTAATTTCTTGTAATCTTTTAATGAAATGGTTGAAAGTGATGCTCCTGTGTCGAATTCTATGTTGATTTTTTTGTTTTCAATATCGATTGGTATTATGAATTTATCAGACCCTTCGCTCTTAATGAGGTTGATCGCCGCAGTATCATCTGTACTGATGGAACTGTTTGAGTCGTTCAGTTGGTTTGTATTTTTCCTTTGAAGACAAACTCGAGCCAGATGGCCTTCTTTTTGGCATTTATGACATGTATTTCGGATGGCACCGCATTCATTCGTCTTATGGTCTTCTTTACCACAGCGGAAACATTTACCTTTAAGGTCTCGAATTGTTAAGGGTTTTCTTTTTATGTTGTAATTCTTCTCTGTGGTGCGGGGTACATTCATAGTTTTTGCAATCGTATTAATGTTAATAGCAATGTTAGGTTTGTATGTGTGTGTTAACATACTTGTGTTTTCTTTTTTTCCCATTTCCATAGATGTAGCGATGTGAAGTAATTTAGCAAATTCAGTGGTGTCTTTTTCTTGTAATATCTTCGTGCGAATATCACTGTCTTTTAGGCCTCTTATGAATTGCAGTGATAAGAACGAGTCGAGCGTTGGTTTGTTGCAATATATGCATTTGAATCCACAGTTTGATGATAACTTTTTTAACTCTGAAGCGTACACTGCGACAGTTTCGTCCCGTTCTTGTAAGCGACATATAAAGTTATGCTGGGACGCCCATATACTGGGTTTAGGATCAATATAGTTATCCAAAATAGATGTTAGTTCTTCAAAATTCATGTCGGTCGGATCGTCCGGGGAGCACAGATCGTAAACCCTTTCATGTAGTGCAGGTGGAATTGCAGAGAGAAGTGTTAAGACCTTCACTTTTGGATCGCTAATGTTGTTGAGCGCCATGTAAACCGAAAACCGTTTTGTGAAATTTTTGAACATTTCGTTCTCTTGGAATGGTTGAAAATTTAATCGGGGCTGTTGCGGTGTCAATAATGGGGCTCCTTGATACGAGGAAGTGGCGACCTGAACATATTCCGGTGTGGGTCTAAGTTTATTTTGTACATATTTTTTTTTTTTTTTTTTTTTGTCGACGGGGAAAATCATCTTTGACGAAACCCGCTCTTGGGTGGAGCGGGAGACAGTGTCAGACTCTTACTGACTAAAAACCCCGCGCCGTTCCTTCTAGCCTTCATACCGGGGCACGAGCTCCCTTTCGGACAACCCTGTCCCCAGTAGGCTTCGACCCAGCTGGGCCCCTCCTGCTGCTGACAACTCCTTGAGGCGCGCGGGAACAGTGCGCGCCGTCGACGTCTTGGACTCGGTCCATTACCGGACGATCGGACAGCGAGCTACCCATGGCTCGCCGTCCGCGAGCCCGCGTCTACGGTGGCCGGAAATCGGGATCGGAATCCCGGCGACGGCGACGAGGGCGCCGTTGCCTGATGCGGTCGGCCTCCTCCTTTGCAAGCATTACTGCTTCGCAGAAGGAAGCGACCGCCTGCCACTCCTCCTCGCTCCGGACCATGGCCTCGACCAGGGCCCGGCGCGAGAGGTCTCCGCCGCCGATCGCCCCCACGAGGGCACGGCGATGCTCCGCCCAGGCAGGGCACACCTCGACGGTGTGCTCCACCGTGTCCTCCGGGCGTTGCGCACAGTGGCGACACCCGGGCGTCTCTTCCGCCTGAATCCGATGCAGGAACCTCCCGAACTTGCCATGTCCGGTGAGGACCTGCGTCATGCATGAAGGTAAGGACGCCGTGAGGTCTTTCCAGCCACGCCTCAAAGAGGGGACTTACCGCCATAATCGTGGCGTGCCCAGCACTGGGTTGCGATAGCCGTTGACGCCATTTCACCATGAGATCCCGCCGGAGCTCTGTCCGCCATGCCTTGACATGTTGCGGCAGTGGACTTTCACCCCGGCGTTGCATCTCCACGCGCTTATCGTGCATGTGTGCAAGGACTGTTGCCTCCAGATCCCACGGTGGTAGGCCAGCCAGAAGGCTCGCCGCTTCGCGGGAGATCGTGCGGTAACCCCGCACCATCCGTATTGCCATGACCCTCTGGCAGGCGTTCAGTATGGACGCCGGTCGCTTTGCCAGCGACGGCGCCCACACCGGCGCCCCGTAGAGGGCCATGGACCGAACGATCCCCGCGTAGAGCCTCCGGCAGGAGGCGTCTGGACCCCCAAGGTTGGGCAGGAGCCGCTTGAGAGCAGCCCCAGCCCGGAGAAGCTTGGGAGCCAGACGTCGGAAATGTTCCACGAAATTCCACCGGCTGTCGAGGACGAGTCCCAGATACTTCATCGTCGACCCGACGCCGATGCGAACTCCTCCCACCGTAAGTTGGGAGTCCGATGGTGGCGCGTTCCGAGGGCCGTGGAAGCACATTGCCTCGGATTTATGCAGCGCCACCTCGAGTCCCAACTCCTGGATCCTACCAACGGCTATCGCAACCCCGCGTGTCGCTAGAGCGACCGCCGCCTGGTGCGAACTTCCCTGCGCAAGAATCAGCGTGTCGTCTGCGTAGCAAACCACGCTGACACCGTCAGGGAAGTCGCCGCGCAGCACGTAGTCGTATCCGATGTTCCACAAGGGTGGGCCTAGAACCGACCCCTGCGGAACACCGCACGACATCTCTCGACGTTTCCAGTCTCCCTGGTGACCGGGGTAGACAATGTACCTGTCTGACAGGTACGCCTCGACCACATGACAGAGGTATTCGGGCACCCGGTGGTACCGGAGTGCCCTCCGGATCGTACTCCAGGGCAGGGAGTTGAAGGCGTTGGCAATGTCCAAGGACACTGCCACGACACACCTACCCTGGGACACCGCTTCCCCTGTCGTGAGGGCTCGCACGCGCATGATGGCGTCTATTGTAGAGCGCGCCCTGCGAAAGCCGAACTGTCCGTCCGACAAGTCCGGCCCCACCCGTGTTAGCCGCACGACGAGGCGGTTTGCAATTACTCTTTCAAAGAGCTTGCCCACCTCGTCGAGCAGCACAATGGGCCGGTATGCGGACGGAGAGTCCGCAGGGCGCCCTGGCTTCGCTACGAGGACCAGTTTCCCCGTCTTCCAGCGAAGTGGGAACTGGCCCCTCTCCAGGCATGCGCTGAAGAGCCCTCTCAGTCGAGGCCCGAGAGCCTCCATGGCCAGGACCCAGGCTTTCCCTGGCAAGCCGTCGGGTCCTGGGGCGGTGTTTTTGGCACTCAGCCTTCGCACCGCCACTCTCAACTCTACCTCGGTCACTTCTGGAACATTGTCGTCGTCGTCGCTGTTGCGATCCGCGTCAGACACCGCTGGTGGAGGCGGAGCCATGGGCGGGGGGGAGTGTTCCCCCTGCGCAGGGAACAGAGTGCTAACCACACTCTCCACGAGTTGGGGCCGGAGACTCTGAGTCAGCGGCGGAGCCCAGGGGCGAAGCTTGTCCCGTACCAACTTGTACGGGCGCCCCCACGGGGCCGCGTTCAGAGACCCCAGCCACACGTTGCGGGCCTCCAGTTTGGCCCGCTTGATCTCCGTTCGGAGGGTGCGTTTTGCCTCTCTGTATCCCTCATACAGCTCCGCCTCTCTGGCCTCCGCATCCGGCGGGCGGATGCGGCGCCTGCAGTGCCTGGCGTACCGGCGTCGCGCGTGATTGCACGCGTTGCGCAGTGCGCCGATCTCCGGCGACCACCAGTACACCTGGCGCTTAGCTCGTCCTGGACGGACACGGGGCATTGCCGCATCGCAAATTTGCGACATGGCCTCCTGGAACCACTCCGCCTCGACGTCGATGTCGACAGGCCTGTCCGGTGCTTGCACCCAGGCCTGTACCGTCGCGGCTTCCAGGAGGAGCTCCCGGTCCATCTGCTTAAGCGCCCACCGCGGACCGCAAGGGCTCCGTCGGACCGGCGCGGCCGAGGTTTCGGCGGAGACGTCAAACCGGATGTACCGGTGGTCGGAGTACGTCTCCACCTCCTCCATCACGCGCCAGTCGACGACACGCGGCGACAGAGCGGGGCTGGCGAACGAAATGTCCACCACCGACTCACCCCGCATCCGCACCAACGTGGGGACAGAACCCCGGTTCAGTACGACCAGGCCCAGCTCCAAGGCCCAGTCCTCCACCATCCGACCCCTCTGGTTCGTGAACCGGGAACCCCAAGCCGTGTTCCAGGCGTTGAAGTCCCCGCAAACAACCATGGGGAGGGAACCGAACCCAGCGACGACGGAATTTAGCTCCATCAGGGAGACATGGAGTTCGTCGAGAGATCGGCTCGGGGACAGGTAGACGCCTACCACGGCGATGTCCCCGAACCGTGCTGCCACGCAACCCCGCCCCCTCGTGACGGACTCGGGGGGCGGGGTACCGGCGGCGGTCGACGTAATTAAGGTCACCGAGCCGTCCAGGTCCTGAACCCAGTCACCACTGGGCAGGACAAAATACGGCTCGGTGACCACGGCGACATTGATCGACCACTGCGCCATGCTCTGGAGCAACAGATCCTGAGCGGCGGCGCAGTGGTTGATATTCGCCTGGAGGAGCCGTAATGGGGCCGTTATTGACACTCCATTACGGTCTCCTCCTGAGCCCCCCTAGGGGGCGCTGCCGCAGCGGCGGCGGGTGCGGCGGCGATAGCGGCGGCGGCCAACGAGGTGGCTGCGGCGGCGAGGACCTCGGCGGGGATGGGCCTGCGGGCCTTGCCCTTGGCCTTGGCGGGGGGGTCGCAGGACCTGCCCCCAGCCCGGTGGTCGGCCGGCTTGCCGGCCGCCGCACATGCGTAGCAGTGCGGCGTAGCACGGCAATCTGCAGCCTTGTGACCGGGCTGGCCACACTGGTGGCAGCGGTCACTGCGATCCTCCGCGGCGCAGTGGGCTTCCACGTGGTGCCCCACGTGGCAGCGGAAGCACCGCAGAGGTCTGGGCTCCAGCATCTTAACCTGGGCCGAAACCCAGCCCACCAAAAGCCTTCGGCCCCCGGCCGTGATCTCTTTGGCCGCCTGCACAGGGCAGCTCACCGTTACGGCTCGCATGCCCGTGCTATTAGCACGGATGGTGCCCGCCCGAACTTGTTCGGTCGTGCACCCACCCGCTTTGACGATGGCGGCCACCACCTCGTCCACCTTGACGGAATCGTCCAGGCCCATGATGCGCATGTCAATGCACTTTGTGGGCCTGGACGCTCGGGCCTCTTCCGCACTGAGGGACGCCCTGATCCTTGCGGCCAGGGCATCTGCTGCAGGGCCGCTGGCCGCACCGGGGACCTCGAGAATTCGGGCCCCGGTGATAGTGCGCCTCATGCGGAAGCCCGCAGCGGCTCCGAGCTCGCCAAGATGGGGCAACACCGCCTGCTTCGCTTTCTCCATGACGTCATCGTACGTCACGCCCCTCTTTTCCGCTTCAGGCTGTAGCGTAATTACTACAGCCTCGGAATTCGGGGCGCGAAGACGTGCCGCCATGGCCCGCTTCTTGCGCTCCTGCCGCCTCGCGCGCTTTTTGGCCGCCCTGGC
Organism: Mythimna lalbum; assembly: GCA_949319445.1. Lineage (NCBI taxonomy): Eukaryota > Metazoa > Arthropoda > Insecta > Lepidoptera > Noctuidae > Mythimna > Mythimna lalbum. The sequence goes on along the minus strand of OX439346.1, from coordinate 11,419,124 downwards.
CACCTTGCCCGCCTGCCTTTTGGCGCCGACCACCGTCCACTCGGCGCCAGGCTCCTCGGGTGGAGGAGGTGGCAAGCGCGGCCTAGTCGCCACAGCGGCAGGAGAACCTGCCGGTTTAGCGGCAGGCACCGCCGCACCCTTTATTCGCCGCTGCTGCTGCTTGCCCGTCGGGGCCGGCCTCGCAGGCTCCGGCCTTGGCCTCGCGGGCTCCAGCGCCGCAGCCCCGCGCCCCACTTGCCCCGACGGGCCCGCCTTAGGCGCAGAAGCCGTGGCCGCAGCAGCGGCATAAGAAGCCGCCTTTTTCTGCCCAGAGGCCGCCAGTGGAGGACGGAGAACTATACCCTCCAGGAGAGAAAGCTGCTGCCGGATGCTCTGCTGGAATTCCAGCTGCTGCTTTTGCAGCCCCTGCTGAAAAGCAGCGAGCTCCTGCTGCACGAGTGACAGCAGCTGACTCTCCGGCTCGAACTGGGGCTGGGGCTGGGGCTGGGGCCGGCTTAGCCCCTGCTTCTGCTCGCGCTCCTCCTCCATGGGTTCCTGGCGGCCTCTGTTCGGTGCTCTGGCGAGCTCCGCCCGAATCTCCGCTCGGAGTTCGGCCTGGAGCTCCGCTCGGAGCTCCGCCACCCTCTTCTTGACGGAAGCGTCTAAGGCCCCCTGGAGGGACGCGGCGTGGCGACGGATCGTTCGCTCCCGCGTGGCCTTGTCCCTCTGGCGGGCCATGTCCCTAAGCAGGGTGACGGCCAGCTCCTTAAAGGGCACCGCAGCCTCCCCACCTGACTCCGCCTCGGTGCGCCTCTCGCTGCCGGACGGCTCTGAGAGATCCCTCCCAGAGTCGCCCGCACCGGGGTGGCGCCCCTCCGCGGCAAGCCTGTTGGCTCGCTCGGCGGATTTCTTGGCCGTGAGGCCCCTTCCCTTTCCGCGGGCTCGGCCCGCGCCACGGCTGCTGGTGGGGATCTTTGCCCGCCCCTCGGAGCAGGACGATCCGTCCTCCTTTCTAAAAGAAGCGGAGCGCTTCTTCTGGGAGAGACTAGAGTGTCTCCCAGAACCGCCCGCTTCCACCTCACTCTCCGAGCCCTCCGAGCTCCTTCTGGATGCCGCGTCGGACTCCGACCGCGCATCACTCACTTGTGGTTTTATGAAAAATTTCGAATCCATTTTGTTCCCACGAGTATATATATTGTTGTACTGGCTCAAATACGTGGTTCGCACTAGAGACTAATTTAGCTACCCATTAGTCAAGCTAACAACCTCCCTCACGGTGCGCCGCCGCTTGGAGGTTTGGGGTAATTTTTTATAGAGGTTGTCTTCCTCGCGGCCCGGGCGGTTAAGCCAAGGCCCTCGTCCCCCATCAAGAGTCAGAAACATGACCTTGGACAATCTCTGGGGCTACGAGACTAACGGTGGCAGAAGGAGGAACACGTCTTCCTCCTGCCTGCCCGGCGGCAGTGTGAGTGCACACCGAGCCCGCTCTTACTTCGCCACTGTGCCCTCTGCTATAGCAGAGGGACACGCGTTGAAGCGTTCCGTCAGACAGAACATTCGCAGACGGCCATAGAGGCCCTTGGGTAGGAGTGCCCAAGGGGGTCTATGGCCGCCTCCCAGGGTGCACCGTCCCGCAGACTGGTCTTCCCTCAGGACGTGTCCGCAAGGGAACTACAGTCCGCGGGCACTCGTGGAGGTTTTCTGTCGTGGCACCCCATTTTGTACATATGTCATTTTCGATCGTAATACAGTGTATAATTCGTCACAATCGTACCTGTATTGTATTTCGTCCTCTATTTGTTCATCTTCTGTTTCTTCTTCAATCTGTTTTTGTAAGTTTTGTAAAGATTCGTACCAGTTTTGTAGCGTTGTAAGTCTGGTTTCAATTTCTTCAAAGGTATGTAGCGATGTATCATCTGAAAAACTATTTTTCATTTTCGTTAGCACACCCCGAAGGGTAGCGCGTAATCGTTTTAGTTTTTTTAATTCTACTGACATCCTCGTCGCCAATATTAAATAATTAATAAAACGTATACATTTCTATTCAACGAATATATTTTACAGAATGACAAGTTGGATAAAATAACACCGTTGCTCGGTTACGTAAAGAGTATCTAACAGTTTCCTATTAATTTGTATCTAATTTTTAATTTAATAAGGTTTATATTTATTTAATTAAGCGAATGTGCGCATTTAATTAACACAATGTTAATGTTGTGAGTATCAGTATGTAAGTCTGGGATTTTTACATATTTAGTAATAACAACGCGCCGGCTCGTTCCTGCTACAATTATTACATGCATCAAGAAGGGCGCGGTGCGACCCCCACGAGGCGCGTTTAGGTTCCCGTTTATTTATTTCTTCGTAAGTGTATTGAAAAACGTCGTTTGTTACGTACACGTGGGACTCACTTGCTCTCAGCTCTATAACAATCTCGCCTATGGCTCAGGCGATTTCTACCTCGGTCGAAGCGACAAAATGAGTCTAATTGTATCGTAATGTATTATTTGATTGGCGTCCAGTTGGCGAGTCGCGGCGTGACGCACGGCGGCGTGCAGCCCGAGTGGAGCGGCTCGGCGCTGGGCATGCGCGTGGTGGCGCTGCCGCGGCCGGGCGGCGCCTGCCCCGCCGCCGCCGCCGCGCTGCGCGAGCGGCTGCTGGCCGCCACCATCCGCCTCACCACCAAGAACCAGGCAAGGATCTGGACTGCCGAGATTGTATTCCACGGCTCTCCTGTCCGTACGCCCAATCCACGGGAACAGGGTAAGTCTTTAAACCCTCCTGGATATATCCGATAAACACTCGCGTTTATTCCGCCAGGGTCGCACGTCCACGACCAAATATTCCATAAAAATATGCAAAGGTTACAGATTCATGTGGGGCGAAATCGACTTTGATATAATTATATTTTTTAACTCAACAAAAAAAAATATCAAGTGGAAAATGTTACAAAAGTTGCTTTTCAATTAAAAATAATCTCTAAATATTTGATCGAAATTATCGCTCAATTTGACTTAACCAATTTTTAGTTGGTTTTGAAACAGTAATTTATCGCTTTTAAAGATGACTATCTTGACATTTTGTTGATTATGTTCAATGCATTATGTTGATTTGATTTGTTTGTGTCAGGCGAGCGTCGCTGCGTGTACCTGCAGTACGACCTGGGCACGGACGCGGGCCGCACGGCCGACGCCTTCCTGGCCGACTGGGCCGCCATCGTGCACCTGCACACCTTACTACACGACTTCATGCTCCGGCCGGCACAGGGTAACTATTCTATTTTGTTCCCTAGTAAGTAACTTTTACGTCATAGCTTTACGAAAACATCCACAGTGAAATAGTCAATAAAATCAAAAATGTGACTCCAGTTTAATAATATCGATACATATTTAGCGTCGTTGTAATTTAAAAGCTTGAGTCTACTCAAGTAGCGTAGAAAGTATTTAAAAACTTTCAGTTTATTTATAACATATTTCAAAAGAAGCAGGAAGTTTTCAACTCGTTTGTTAAAGACATTTAAATTTGAACAAAAATGGTCTTGTAACAAAAAAAAAAATAAAAAAAATATTTGCTAAAAAATAGGGTTGTAACGGAAGTATGTAGCGGATGTAGCAAAGTTTTTAAATTTGATTTGTCCGTATCGAAACTAAAAGTTAAAGCGGAGGTAGAAGCGTCAAATGAGACACTACTAAAAGTTATAAAAAAGTCGGATAAGTATAAAAGAAGAGTGAATTCTCAACATTCCAAATACGTAAAGTAATCAACAGAAGGCACTTAGCTTCGCTGCGTGACCAGTATGAACTTGTTTGTACTTCCGATAAAAGTTCCGATTAAAATTTATCTTAATCGAAGGTGCAAAATCCATCGAAAGTAAAACTTTAACAATGTTACGTAGAGCGCGAAACCCTCTGGTCGGGCGTGTGCATCCGCTCGTACACGTACCGCTCGCTGGTGGTGGGGTTCGGCACGGCGCAGCGCGCCACGGCCGTGCTGCAGTGGAACGCCAGCACGCAGCGCTACACGCTGGCCACGCCCGCGCACCAGCCCGCCGCCAACGCGCATCATCTGCTGCATCACCATCTCGACCACTACATCAACAGGTAAAGGTTCACCAACCTAACTGATCTTAATGAATCGTGCTCATCGACTACACAATATCATCTCGTTAAACCATATCAGAAGGAGATGGCGTGACGATTTGGACTCCTACCCAAAGGATTGGTCAAGAGTGGCTAAGAACAGAGAAGAGTGGAAGAATGGAAAGGAGGCATTTGCCCTGCCCTGGGATACAACATGCTCACAATAATAAACCACACCTCGTCATTTCACAAATGGACAGTGTGATGAAACAATTGAAGTTTGATGTCTGGTGGGTGTTTGCTACACACGATCACAATGAGTTTACTCGTATGTTGTACGCCCTTATATTTCACTTCGTTCTTTTCTATCAGATCGACGGCACAAAGTGACTTTGATAATTCTAACATTGATTCTAAATCTAAAACCAAAGTGATTTCATATATAATTTCGTAACAGTCACAAAGATCTGATGTCGTTCGGCGTGGTGCTGCGTGAGACCTACGGGCCGCTACTGGCGCTGTCTCGCTTGCCGACGCTGCCGCAATTAGGGCTGCATCACGTGCGAACACTCATGCCTACGCCTACGTTCACGTTGCTGGCTCACTCTTGGAGAAAGGTAAGTTTTTTGAATGAGATAGCGCCTGTAAGTCGTAGTAGTAAGGTTCGTTTACGCACTCAATGCTCAATATAATTTATTGCACACGTTGTGTTAACTTAGTACAATATTCTATGGCACGAAGTCGCCTTAGACTTGTGTAGATTCATGTGCACGTTTTTTGCCTGTTAAAGAAAAGCTTCTTTAACACAATAATATCCAAGACTGACCTACCTTGGTCAGACTGGGCACGCCACAATTATGGCGGTAAGTCCCCTCTTTGAGGCGTGGCTGGAAAGACCTCACGGCGTCCTTACCTTCCGCATGACGCAGGTCCTCACCGGACATGGCAAGTTCGGGAGGTTCCTGCATCGGATTCGAGCGGAAGAGACGCCCGGGTGCCGCCACTGTGCGGAACGCCCGGAGGACACGGTGGAGCACACAGTTGAGGTGTGCCCTGCTTGGGCGGAGCAACGCCGTGTCCTCGTGGGGGTAATCGGCGGCGGAGACCTCTCGCGCCGGGCCTTGGTTCAGGCCATGGTCCGGAGCGAGGAGGAGTGGCAGGCGGTCGCCTCCTTCTGCGAAGCAGTAATGCTAGCAAAGGAGGAGGCAGACCGCATCAGGCAACGGCGCCCCCAACGCCGCCGCCGGGATTCCGATCCCGATTTCCAGCCACCGTAGACGCGGGCTCGCGGACGGCGAGCCATGGGTAGCTCGCTGTCCGATCGTCCGGTAACTGTCCGGACCGAGCCAAGGCGTCGACGGCGCGCACTGTTCCCGCGCGCCTCAAGGAGTTGTCAGCAACAGGAGGGGCCCATCGGGGTCGAAGCCTACCGGGGTCGGGGTTATCCGAAAGGAAACTAGAGCCCCGGTATGAAGGCTAGAAGGAACGGCGCGGGGTTTTTAGTCAGTAAGACTCTGACACTGTCTCCCGCTCCACCCAAGAGTGGGTTTCGTCAATGATGATTTTCCCCGTCGACAAAAAAAAAAAAAAAAAAAAAAAAACCTTGGTCAGACAGAACAACTGTAATTAAAATATAGTGAGATCATTATGGACCCTGTCGGGCACAGCCACAAGGCAAGTGCTTAGTACTGTCAATAAATTTACGACCCTGTTGACCACTGGCAACTTGTTTAGAGCTGCGGAATTGTTCGAATAAGTTACAGTGGCCCTGGACCTGAAAAGGCAACTGACGGAACTGTTTGATTTAGTCAATAAAAGTGACACTCCCTCTAGCAGAGATGGAGAATGATGATTTCTCATCTCAAAAAAAAGGCAACGTCGTTTTTTGCGCACAAACTTTTAAAGTAAGAAGTTTATCCAGTATTTAAATCCAATAAAAACGCTTATCAATGTATTCAGCCAGTATTTAGTTTCAGTGCTAGATTAAAATAGAGTAACTGCTGATATCTATCCAGTGCAGCTGGACTCGTACACTAATCGTAATAGTCCATTCTAGTCTAGTAGTAATAGTCCGTTCACGTTAAGAAAATAGTGACTCATCGTTGTCACTCAGGCTAGTTACGCCCTTCGACCAATTAGATCATAGTAAATTAGAAAGCCTTCAAACAGTACGGACACGTCTTTTGTCAATTTAAAAAAATTTATAACTAACCTATCTTAAAAATAAAAGTAAAAAGTTCTGACGATTTGATTAAATTCTGGCGATAACTGTGTAATAAAAAGTTTGCTTTAATATTAATGGTTTCATTTTTACTTCAGTAACGGCGTATTCTTTGCAGTAGCATAGCACTAATGCGTCACTATTTTCCTAACGCGAATAGACTTATAGATAAAAGTCAAAGCCAATGATCAATGAAAGTAAAATCAATGACCAATCAATTGATTCACGTAAGCAATTAGGTATATCTGCTTTAATATATGGTATTTCATCTTTGATATATTATTTCATTACATTCCATGCTTAACACTGTTGTATCTCGTCTTAGATCCGCATCGTATACGCAGGCGCATACTCCCTAGAAGTGGGTATCCGCGGCGGCGGCGTCATCACGATACGCGATGGATCTTATTCCAAGTTCGAGCGCAACACTATTGTCGACGAGTTCGCTCCTGCTTTAGGATTAAAGGTAAAATTGATCGTTTCTTATGACCCAACTGGCGAACTGTAGGATTACTGAGAAAAACCGACTTGACCTGTTTGAATTCCTCAGATTTTTTTTGTTCAGGCCATTTTTTGCTTTACTAAGTTTTGATTAGAATATATATATATGTCACGACGTTATAATGACTACGGAACTTATTCGCAGGCATTCCTATCACGATACGTAGATGACAATATGAGCGCAAGACTGCTAGCTGAAGACGACAACCCGCCGTCACCTATGTCTCCGATGCCGCCAGGTAAGAAAATAATTTACATTGACAACTAGCTTCTGCCGACGGTTTCGCCGGCGTCAAAGTCGAAAATTATCGCAAAGGACCATAGTATCGGGATGAAAAGTATTATTCTCCAACTATTTTCATCCAATCCGTTCAGCCATTTGAGCGAGAGCAAGTAACAAACCTATACTCATACAAAGTTTCTTCAATAATATTGATCTGATATTAATCAAGATCTCCTTCAAAGACACCAGAATTTGTATCTTAAGTGAGTTTTATTGAATGCTTTACTTAGATTTTTAACTTTCTATAGAATACTTAATATTTACGCTCTAATCTCAGTTTTTTTTCGAACACGTTAGTAAAGGTTTTAGATACAATATAGGTATCTTACGTAACATGCGTGTAAAATTTCATTAAAATCGATGCAAAATTAAGAACTTGAGAGTATGATATACCTTTCTAAGAAGTCCTAAAATGCCTCCTTCCGGTCTGGGTGGAGTGAGAGGGAGTGTCAGATTTTTACTGACTAAAACCCGCCCGTGTGTATTCAATTGTGCGTTGCGGTTTAGGGTAGCAGTTAACCTTTAAACAAAACCTGCAGTCGTAACAAGTGTATGAAATACTCAGCCACATGAACGTTCATAGACATGTCAGGACGTTAAACGTTTGAAATGTTGAAATTGAAACTTGTGTATCAGGTGGGCTAAGGTTCCCGGCGCCACTGACGCCGCCACAGCCGCACACGCCGCACTCTGCGCCCGTCACTCCGCACCCCGCATCGCCAGCACAGCATCAGGTGCGTTATTTGATACTCAGAACGGATTTATTTTATTTTATTAATTAAATTACTTTAATTATATTTTCATTATGTCCAATCAAATATGAAACAAGAGGTGAAATTGTGTTAGCAAGTACTATTCGCGTTAAGGAAATAGTGACTCATCAATGCAACTGAAGCCATTAATATTAAAGCAAACTTTTTATTGTCCAATGTTTTAAATATTAATATTTAGTCATTATTTTAAAATTATTACTTTTATTTTTATAAATAGGCGAAGTATTCACTTTTAAACTGAATAAAAGATGCGTCCTTACTGTCTGAAGGGCTCATTTAAACTGACTAGTGTGAACACAGCTTTCTAATTTACTACGCTCGTGTGACTTAACTGAGTGACAATGATGAGCCATTATTTTCTTAACACGAATACACTATAGTCAACTCATCCTAGGATAGAGGACGTCCACGAGGACTCCCAACCCCAAAAAAAAAGTAAAATATGAGGAAGTTTGTACCTGGCGTGTAGTCCGAATGCAGCACGTCTGTTTAGAGTGTAATAAATATGTGGTACATAGCAGATGGGCGGCGGCTCGTTCAACCTGACGTCCCCGCCGGGCGGCGCCGGCGGCGCGGGCGCGGGCGTGTCGGCGTCGCCCGCCTCGCCCATGGCGCCGTCGCCGCACGCCGCGCCCGCCGCCTCGCCGCACCCGCCGCCCACCTCGCCCTTCACCGCCTGGCCTGCCTCGCCCAGCCTGCCCAGGCCCTCACCTGGACACCACCCGTCGCCCAGACATCATATCGATCATAAAGGTAACTTACGACATTGATTTCCCCAACAGATCTAGTATCAAATTCAAACTCGTCAACGATACTTTTACCGTAAAATTATTCAAAGTATGTGTCAGTTAAGTTAGGTTAGTTAAGCATGACATACTATTAAATATTCAAAAACATCGTTAAAGTTTACACAGGCTAATCTGAACGATACACATTATAAGAACTGAGAACTGAAACTGTTTGAGCATTCTTGGTGTTTCAACTATAAAACCCAAATTCTTTGCTGCAGAAGCTAATACCGTATAGTGTAACTTTTATTTATTCAAAGGTTCCGCACCAAAGAACTAACAATAACGTAACACATGTCTAGCCTAGCATGATATAAATGAACACAATACTTTCCACGTGTCAGGACCTCAGGCTAGCTCGAGCAGCTCCCGCGGCGCGGCGGGCGGCGCGCGCGGCTGGGCGGGCGCCACGGCCACGCCGCTGCTGGTGAGCAAGCTGGAGACGCTGTGCACGCCCAGCGAGCCGCCGCCCGGCGCGCCGCCCGGGCCCGCGCTGGCGCCCGTGCAGCGCTTCCTCGCCTGCGTCTACATGAAGCGCACGCTGCAGCGCTTCGTGCAGCAGGAGGACTTTGTGAGTAACATCACATGCATATCTATTTTGGCCTTATCTAAGACGCAAGTCTCATGAAAGACACACACGATAACATAAGGTCCCTGTAACATGTATACACAAAAAATGGCTAAACAACAAATAGACAACCATTTTGCAGATGAGACATCGATATCAAACTATTTGTGGCAAATGTTTCGCTTCATATTTCTATACTGTTTGCATTTGTGTGTAGTTGACGTTGGTGTCGGTGGAGGCGACGAGCCTAACGTTCCGCTGCGAGAGCGCGGGGCTAGCGGGGCGCGTGGCGCTGCACCCGCAGCACATGCAGTCGCTGCACCTGCAGCTCACGCCGCTACCTGACCACAACAAGGAGGCCTGGTCGGCGGACGATCTGCAGGTGGGTTTGCTCCTATATACTCCTTGTCTGTGCTTTTTACCGACTTCCCAAAAAGGAGGAGGTACTACGTTCGGCTGTTTGTATGTTTTTTTTTTTTTTTTTTTTTTGTATGTTTGTTCGTCGAATACTCCCCCAAATGTGGACGGATTTTCAAAATTCTTTTTTTGTTCGAAAGTAGATAGTTCTGAGGTGGTCCCATTATCACCAAATTAGGATCTGATGATGGGATCTTGGAGAAATCGAGGGCAACCTTCAAATTTTATAGGCTCACTTATTGATTTTCGCATATTTTATGAAGTATCTTGTGTATTTGCGTATGGTCGTCACCATCTCAGGTAGCTGGGCTGATGATGGAAGGTACAACTCCTTAACAGTAAGAAGTTACTCGAACAGGCAAGGACTGTTTTAGTAAATTGTTTTGATGTTTGATAGGGCATTTGCCACATTTGGTCTCATGATCATCAAGTCATGACCTGATGCTGCAGTCAGAATAGTCTGCAGAGTACCTAAGTCCTCGACAACAAACAGCAGATATATCGAGTTTAGGCTCATTGAAAACGGCTCGATGTGTGGATAAACGTACTGCTAATAAAGAACACCGAAGTACATAGAGACCTGATGCTGAAGCCAGGAGCATCAGAAAAAGTACAAACCTTGAAATTACAGCACCGTAGTCGTGTTTGGGCTCATTTTAAACAGCACTAAATTTTAAGTTCATTGCAATGTTGACATAAATCTGGCCTGATGCTACAGCCGGGATTATCAGCATCTAGTCTAATGACTGATTGAAAGATATCCTTTCCCTCTCCAGCATCTAGTCTAGTGACTGTTTGAAAGAAGAGGAGGAGAGGATATATCGAAATGATCTGATGATGAAGCCGAAAAGTAAATTAATGTAATCTAACCGTGTTTGGGATTATTAGAACCGTTATGAGATGCGCTCTGACTATAAGGTATTTAAGTTTGACTGAGGGGTACTTTTTAGTGGTGGTACCATAACTAAAAAGTGTAAAATAAAAAAAAACTTTTTACAAAAAAAATATAACCGACTTCAATGATAAAAAACACTGAAAAGTATCAAATAACTTTAATTTTGGAAGTCGGTGTTAAATAACGAAGAGACTAAACTATTATAGAAACACCGACTTCCAAAATTAAAGTTATTTGATACTTTTCAGTGTTTTTTATCATTGAAGTCGGTTATATTTTTTTTGTAAAAAGTTTTTTTTTAAGTCAAGAGTGAATAGGTTCTCATAAATAAAAGTGTTTCATCCGTTCATCGTCAACCACATCATCACGTATCATCGGGTGATCCTATAAAATTGATTGATTTGATTATAGCAATGCATTTGATCGGATTGATCACAACACTTTGTTAAAAAAACATAACTTTATAGGCATTCATGGGGTCCTTCTGAGGTGGTTTTTATCTTATATCAAAAACAGGTCGTAAGCAGTTGTGGTCAATAATTATATGTCTAGTTGGGTCTCGGTGCCTAGCGGAGTACCCCAAGGTTCGTTGCTCGGTCTCTACTTATTTGTGATCTATGTAAAGATAAGAATTGTTATTGTACAGCTACAAATTCTGTTTAAATTAACATAAACGGTTGGCTGGTACAGGTGATGGAGAAGTTCTTCGAGCAGCGCGTGGCCATCGCGCCGTACCGCGCCACGGCGCTGCAGGGCTGGACGCGCACGTGGGGCGCGCCGGGCGCCGCGCTGGGCTCACTCGTGGCGCTCATGCGAGCCGAGCTGGCGCCCGCCGCGCCCGCGCTGTGGGCGCTGCACTGGGCGCTGCGCATCCCGCCCGCCGCGCCGCCCATCGTGCCCGCCGGCCAGCCCGCCGTGCTGCTGGCCAAGCACAAGATACTCTTCTTTGTGAGTACTACATTATATCTCGCCTGTGCCTCATGCGAGCCGAGCTGGCGCCCGCCGCGCCCGCGCTGTGGGCGCTGCACTGGGCGCTGCGCATCCCGCCCGCCGCGCCGCCCATCGTGCCCGCCGGCCAGCCCGCCGTGCTGCTGGCCAAGCACAAGATACTCTTCTTTGTGAGTACTACATTATATCTCGCCTGTGCCTCATGCGAGCCGAGCTGGCGCCCGCCGCGCCCGCGCTGTGGGCGCTGCACTGGGCGCTGCGCATCCCGCCCGCCGCGCCGCCCATCGTGCCCGCCGGCCAGCCCGCCGTGCTGCTGGCCAAGCACAAGAAACTCTTCTTTGTGAGTACTACATTATATCTCGCCTGTGCCTCATGCGAGCCGAGCTGGCGCCCGCCGCGCCCGCGCTGTGGGCGCTGCACTGGGCGCTGCGCATCCCGCCCGCCGCGCCGCCCATCGTGCCCGCCGGCCAGCCCGCCGTGCTGCTGGCCAAGCACAAGATACTCTTCTTTGTGAGTACTACATTATATCTCGCCTGTGCCTCATGCGAGCCGAGCTGGCGCCCGCCGCGCCCGCGCTGTGGGCGCTGCACTGGGCGCTGCGCATCCCGCCCGCCGCGCCGCCCATCGTGCCCGCCGGCCAGCCCGCCGTGCTGCTGGCCAAGCACAAGATACTCTTCTTTGTGAGTACTACATTATATCTCGCCTGTGCCTCATGCGAGCCGAGCTGGCGCCCGCCGCGCCCGCGCTGTGGGCGCTGCACTGGGCGCTGCGCATCCCGCCCGCCGCGCCGCCCATCGTGCCCGCCGGCCAGCCCGCCGTGCTGCTGGCCAAGCACAAGATACTCTTCTTTGTGAGTACTACATTATATCTCGCCTGTGCCTCATGCGAGCCGAGCTGGCGCCCGCCGCGCCCGCGCTGTGGGCGCTGCACTGGGCGCTGCGCATCCCGCCCGCCGCGCCGCCCATCGTGCCCGCCGGCCAGCCCGCCGTGCTGCTGGCCAAGCACAAGATACTCTTCTTTGTGAGTACTACATTATATCTCGCCTGTGCCTCATGCGAGCCGAGCTGGCGCCCGCCGCGCCCGCGCTGTGGGCGCTGCACTGGGCGCTGTGCATCCCGCCCGCCGCGCCGCCCATCGTGCCCGCCGGCCAGCCCGCCGTGCTGCTGGCCAAGCACAAGATACTCTTCTTTGTGAGTACTACATTATATCTCGCCTGTGCCTCATGCGAGCCGAGCTGGCGCCCGCCGCGCCCGCGCTGTGGGCGCTGCACTGGGCGCTGCGCATCCCGCCCGCCGCGCCGCCCATCGTGCCCGCCGGCCAGCCCGCCGTGCTGCTGGCCAAGCACAAGATACTCTTCTTTGTGAGTACTACATTATATCTCGCCTGTGCCTCATGCGAGCCGAGCTGGCGCCCGCCGCGCCCGCGCTGTGGGCGCTGCACTGGGCGCTGCGCATCCCGCCCGCCGCGCCGCCCATCGTGCCCGCCGGCCAGCCCGCCGTGCTGCTGGCCAAGCACAAGAAACTCTTCTTTGTGAGTACTACATTATATCTCGCCTGTGCCTCATGCGAGCCGAGCTGGCGCCCGCCGCGCCCGCGCTGTGGGCGCTGCACTGGGCGCTGCGCATCCCGCCCGCCGCGCCGCCCATCGTGCCCGCCGGCCAGCCCGCCGTGCTGCTGGCCAAGCACAAGATACTCTTCTTTGTGAGTACTACATTATATCTCGCCTGTGCCTCATGCGAGCCGAGCTGGCGCCCGCCGCGCCCGCGCTGTGGGCGCTGCACTGGGCGCTGCGCATCCCGCCCGCCGCGCCGCCCATCGTGCCCGCCGGCCAGCCCGCCGTGCTGCTGGCCAAGCACAAGATACTCTTCTTTGTGAGTACTACATTATATCTCGCCTGTGCCTCATGCGAGCCGAGCTGGCGCCCGCCGCGCCCGCGCTGTGGGCGCTGCACTGGGCGCTGCGCATCCCGCCCGCCGCGCCGCCCATCGTGCCCGCCGGCCAGCCCGCCGTGCTGCTGGCCAAGCACAAGATACTCTTCTTTGTGAGTACTACATTATATCTCGCCTGTGCCTCATGCGAGCCGAGCTGGCGCCCGCCGCGCCCGCGCTGTGGGCGCTGCACTGGGCGCTGCGCATCCCGCCCGCCGCGCCGCCCATCGTGCCCGCCGGCCAGCCCGCCGTGCTGCTGGCCAAGCACAAGATACTCTTCTTTGTGAGTACTACATTATATCTCGCCTGTGCCTCATGCGAGCCGAGCTGGCGCCCGCCGTGCCCGCGCTGTGGGCGCTGCACTGGGCGCTGCGCATCCCGCCCGCCGCGCCGCCCATCGTGCCCGCCGGCCAGCCCGCCGTGCTGCTGGCCAAGCACAAGATACTCTTCTTTGTGAGTACTACATTATATCTCGCCTGTGCCTCATGCGAGCCGAGCTGGCGCCCGCCGCGCCCGCGCTGTGGGCGCTGCACTGGGCGCTGCGCATCCCGCCCGCCGCGCCGCCCATCGTGCCCGCCGGCCAGCCCGCCGTGCTGCTGGCCAAGCACAAGATACTCTTCTTTGTGAGTACTACATTATATCTCGCCTGTGCCTCATGCGAGCCGAGCTGGCGCCCGCCGCGCCCGCGCTGTGGGCGCTGCACTGGGCGCTGCGCATCCCGCCCGCCGCGCCGCCCATCGTGCCCGCCGGCCAGCCCGCCGTGCTGCTGGCCAAGCACAAGATACTCTTCTTTGTGAGTACTACATTATATCTCGCCTGTGCCTCATGCGAGCCGAGCTGGCGCCCGCCGCGCCCGCGCTGTGGGCGCTGCACTGGGCGCTGCGCATCCCGCCCGCCGCGCCGCCCATCGTGCCCGCCGGCCAGCCCGCCGTGCTGCTGGCCAAGCACAAGATACTCTTCTTTGTGAGTACTACATTATATCTCGCCTGTGCCTCATGCGAGCCGAGCTGGCGCCCGCCGCGCCCGCGCTGTGGGCGCTGCACTGGGCGCTGCGCATCCCGCCCGCCGCGCCGCCCATCGTGCCCGCCGGCCAGCCCGCCGTGCTGCTGGCCAAGCACAAGATACTCTTCATTGTGAGTACTACATTATATCTCGCCTGTGTCTCTGTGTTGTGTGTGTGAGACACAGGCGTGCGCGAGCCCGCCAACAGTTCGCCAATCCAGACTCTGTATGGAAAAACCCAATGACACTGCCCGGGTCAAACCCCGGTCCATTCATACCCTAAAGTAGCGATTGTGGCTGCTAAACCAACGAAACAGCGTCGATACGACTATTGACCATGTGTTTAACTTAGTCTATTTCATTTTTGAGACAAACATCTATCAAACAATGACTCGCACGTTCAAAGAGCTGTCAGTTTTAAAGCTCAGCTATTAGCACTTTCATAGGGGAAGACGTAGGTACAGATAGAATCAAACCTTATGGCACTCCACCAGTCGTTGCGCGTTATCTAATTTATGTAACAGCTAGCGTTATGGGCGGAGTACTGCGTAGCAATAATCGAACTTAACTACGACGTTACAGATGTCATTAACTTTGAATTGGTCTACATTCTTGGTTGTGTATTGATGGATCTATGTTTGTACAGATCTGCCTGACCCGCGGCGACACGCAGCTGGTGCTGCCGCTGGTGTACGACATGCAGCTCAACGTGACGCAGCTGGCCGACAAACAGAACGCGCAGCCGCATCTCATCGCAGTCAGCTTGCATCTCAAACGGTAACCTTGTTGTATTTGATTTTAAATTAGAGATCTAAAAAATACTCTGACAAAGTGCTGATAGTAGTGGCGATGGATCCTAATGATGAATTAGAAATTTGCTCTCCTAACTACGATGACGTGTCTTCTAAACCACTCCTAATCCACGCTGTTTATGTTATTTTAGGTTTAAAACTATTTACTCAGGCTCGATAGAAAACCAGCGTCAGGCAACTTCCTACAATAGCCTATACGCGATAAGAAAATAGTGACATCGTCAGTGCTACTGTAAAGTAAAGGCGTATTCATTTCGGCTACGTCGCAAGTGACTAAAGCCGCTAGCCCCAAAATTGGGTAGCTTCCGACTGTAGTCGCGCGGCAAAAATCGTGTGGCTTTAGTCACCCGTGTAAACCCAACATAAGTGACAACGATGACTTCACTATTTTCTTAACGCGCACCCACTGTTACTACATATGATTTAAGTTCTCATGTATCTATATTGTTTGTACCTACTAATGAATTTTGATTAGTGTGTAATAAATAAACATGTTTCGTTTGTTTAAATAAATGATGATTTACATAGGTTCAACGAGTTCAACCAGTCGCACTCAGAGTGCACGCTGTGGCCGGCGGTGCGCGACCTGCTGACGAACTTCTCGCTGCCGCAGGAGGCCCCGCAGCCGGCCGCGCCGCCGCCTCCCTAGCACCACGCTTACGACGCCATATAACGCCAGCCTTCCGTCAGCAGGCCCGACACGGTCAAGTACAGCGCCACTGACTTGTGGGACAAACTCATGCTGTGAACCAAATAATGCAAGCCGGTGGCAAGTGTTAGCTGTGTCTGTGTTTTGTTGACATGAACAGTGCAAAGGTTTTGCCGTTATACGCGTCAAAGACAATTATTTCTACTTTAATAATATCAATTTTATCGTTTTGTAAATACAATTCATTATGTTTGTATGAAGTATAAATTAGGTGTGTGTGTAAATAAAGTTCTTTTTGTTTTTGCTGATGTATTTTGAAGCGCTGAGTCAAATTCTCAATGAGCTTCTGTATATAATGGCCCTTGAGTAAAGGTACCATTCGATAGCCATGATTGTGAAATAGATTATATAGATGTTGATGCTGTTCGATTATAGTCCTTGCTGTTTATTGGTAGCAGCCTATCTACGGCTCTCGTCGCGACATAGAATCGTACCTCTAACGGCGCTTGCAGCGTGTGACATGTTATTGCACGCCGCTGCATTGCGCGCTGAAAGCGCCACAATATTACCAATATATGAGCTTCCTTGTATAACTTACGTTTGTACAAAGTGTCTAGTTTTAAGCTCATTACCGCACCTTATTGTTATAGAGATTGCAACCACGAACCCGCGTCATGTGACTCTTATTTCTTATCGCATTAAAGCATAAATTGGAATTACAGACGCTTTCGTGAAATGGAACATTATTCTATAGTGTATTGCTGATTAAATGTCAGATCTTATTCAATCAGTGTTAGGAAGATATTTTCATGAATTAATTAGCATCCTGAAATGATAAGACTTATATAAGAACCTATATGTAAATTATTATATAATAAATGAATAATCTCATTTTGTTGTTGTTAATAGCTATGATCATAACAGCATGCCCGCACATTATTATTGGACGTCCTGCAATTACGTCCATTAAGGAACGGAATCAATTGCAACTCAACTAAAGGTATACCTTTCTATCTTGTTCTAATACTAAGCCGGGCACATACTGCGGTAGCGTAACATGCTATTAAATAATTTACCGTCCATATTGTCACAATGTAACAGAATGCACGTAGTGTGGACGTCTTGCGTGCGCGAACCGTGCACACTACGCAAGCGAACAGAACATACGGTACATACTCGGTTCTTGAGCTCGCTGCGTCCACACTTCTGAAATGTTTCTTTCATGTTACGTTACACCAGTCTGTACCCAGCTCTAGTGATGGCTCATCTGGGTAACATTGTGGCCACCTCATATCTCGCTGTGTATATATGTCGTGGTCACATGAATGGTACTCGCAGAAAAAAGGGCGCAGACGTTCTAAATATTTATTCCTCCTGGGTTGATTTTTTTTTTCTTTAGAACTCATGATTTTATCTTCCTGTATGCATGCGGCATGCCTACTAAGTGCATAGAATCTGCCAAGCCTATTCTCAAATATGTTGGGATTAGCTTTCAGTCAAATCCGAAGCAGCTGAAACCAGGATTTTACATGGAGCAACCACCTATCTGACCTCCACAACTCAATAATTGGATAACACGATACCCCTTGGAAAGACTGGTGACAGATTTCTTGGCTTCTGACTCTCCGTAGCGATTGTCAAGGTTCTCCTAATGCCAGCCAGGACCTTCGGCTTAACGTGCGTTTCGAGGTTCGGAGGAATCTCGGTATGTAAAGATGGATACCCATACAGACCGAGCGCAACCAACATTAGAAGCCTAAGCCATGGAGATCCAACCGTGAAACGTGTATTATTTTAGCAATTTTAATAGATATATATATATATATATATATAATAGATTTATATTTTTATAGGTATTACAAATATTGATTTACATAGGTATTTAATTTATTTAACTCTCGAATTTAAGTATAATTCTGTGTATCCGAACGTAATCTAGGTATGCTACGATAGGAATACCGTGGGAATACCCCATCCCACGACCGTGTAAGCGGAGCATTGAGCATAGCTAATCCTCCTTCTGACGCGAAACCTCATTTTATTCAAATACTAGCGCACCGCCCCAACTTCGCACATAATCATCATCATCATTTCAGCCGAAAGACGTCTACTATTGGACATAGGCCTCCCCCAAGTGCCGCCACAATGAACGGTTCTGTGCGTCTCGCACGCGTGTTAGAAATCTTTGATATTTTCGGTTTTTCTCTACTACAATATCACTTAGTCTATTGGTGATCACTGCATGAAAATCTGTTTAGTAGTTATTAAGTCTATCGCGTTCATACTGACAGACAGACGTGCGGGGCTTTATATTGTGTGAGCAGTGGTGGCCGAGTGGTAACGGCCCCAACTGAGTTGTAGGTTGCGGGTTCAATCAAACCCAGCCAGGCGCATTACTTTCATACTTTGTGTAATTGATTTAATCACCACTGCTCTCAAAACGGTGAAGGAAAGCATCGTAATTTAACTGGCATGTTCTAGAACCAAAAATTCGAAGACTTGTGACTAGCGATGGGAAATTCCCGAGAACATTCTCCTAGCGAGAACTTTGCGGAAATGTTCTCGAGAATGTTCTCCGAGCCGAGAATTTACGAGAACTTAAAAACTGAGTGACAAAACCTAAACTTAATTTGATCACTTTTTAAAATTTGAATGATAAATGAAATGCGTGATATTTTATGAATGCACTTCGACCGCTCATTCAGTAGTAACCACAGCGAAGTGCAACAGGGCGGGTAGCGGGCTGGGTGGAGCAGTAACCATGCTATGTATTTTTTGATTATTATTTTATAATATACTGTTGTAATAAAGATGGATATTAATTTTCTTCATCAGCGTCATTTCAGCCGATAGGCGTCCACTATTGGACATAGGTCTCCCCCAAGTGTCGTCATAATGACTGGTCCTGTGCGTCACGCATCCATCGGTTTTCCGCGACCCTCACCAGGTCATTGGTCCACCTTAGGGGAGGCCTTCCAACGCTGCGTCTTCACTTCAGTTTAGCGATTCTTTGGGCTATGTCTGTAACCTTGGTTCTGCTACGGGTGTTTTCATTTTCGATGTGATCACGCAAGGAAACTCCAAGCATTAGCCATTTCCATTGCCCTTTGAGTGACTTTAAACCTTCTGAGGAGGCCCGTTGTAAGCGACCACGTTTCGGAGCCATATGTCATCACTGGCAACACGAACTGCTCATAGACTTTCGTCTTGAGACACTGTGATATATTGGACGAAAACACACCGCGCAGCTCCCTGAACACTGCCTAGCCGAGTCGGATTCGACGATAGACCTCTTTCTCAAAATTAGACCTACCCAACTGGACTGTCTGCCCTAGATAAACGTAGTCGTCCATAAATTCGAGTGTAGAGTCTCCGATCTTGATAGGAGTGAGGGCTACGTGGATTTTTACCATGACTTTGGGTTTTTTATGTTCATTTTAAGTCTCACTCTTTCAGAAGCTCTTCTGAGGTCACCTAGCATTGTACTGAGCTCCTCCGTAGTCTCAGCCATTGCTACTATGTCGTCGGGATATCGAAGGTGTGTGATGTACTCGCCATTGACATTATTGCCTAGCTCATTCCAGAACCTTGACGACATCCTCTATTGTGGCCGTGAATAGTTTCGGAGAAATGGCGTTTCCTTGCCTTTTTGGCTTTTTTGTTTCGATGGCTGTTCCTGAAGTCGGACTGACATGGTGACGTTTTTGAATAAACTGGAATAAACACTTCAGCATTTCAATGTATAATAGTCAATCTGGCACTGTTGGAGAGACTGCAGTACAGCCCAAGTCTCCATTGTATCAAAGCGTTTTTGTAGGCTGATTATACTCCTAAGTCTTCCGCCCACGGCGCTGAAGCTTTTGTTCTTGTTCGGGAGCCTGGAAGTCGTCGAAACTGGGCGCGAGACGGTCGTGATGACCCTGGAAAGCAGCTCGTAGACATGGCTCAGAAGTGAGATGGGCCTGTAATTCTTAAGCAGGGTATGTCACCCTTCTAAAAGAAGACTACCACCATATCTCTGCTCCATACCTGTGGCGTTTTTTCCTCGAGACGGAATCAAACAACTACTGAAAGGCGTTTAGGACCGGTTTTCCACCAGCCTTCAGGATCCCTGCTGTCTTCACCTGACGCCAACTGTTTCAGAGCCATCTTTTAATGTCGTACAGGCTGACGGCCGGGATATCTTCGGTATAGTGTCGAGTATAACAGTTTATAAAATGCCTTGATCTCTCCTAGAAGCTCCAATTTGGAGGATATGACTCTGCCCTTGTCGGTCTTCAGTTTCGTGAGCTAGCTCTGCCCAATAGACAGATCTCTTGCAAACACTTTGGAGCCCTTATTTCGCTCAATCGTGTCTTTAATTTTTCGTTGCTAAAGTGACGGAGATCGCGTTTCAAGGACTCTGCCGATATGTGCACGCATCGTCTGAAGACTGCAGAATCATCTCACGCCACTCTTTCATAAGGGTTCGATCCGTGAGCCTCTTCTTCTCATTTGTTCGAGTTTTAAAGAATTTAGAACCGACCAAATGGACAGTTTCCACGAACCCATCGTTGTATTTGTCCGCGGAGCTTCCTAAACACTCAAAACGATTATAATAATATTTAAAATCATCATAATTATCTGTTTCATGTTAAAATTGGAAGGAGCACATACAAATTTTAAGTTCTCATAAGTTCTCGTAAGTTCTCCACTTACGAGAACATTCTAGAACATTCTCGTTCCGAGAATATTCTCGTTTGGAGAATGTTCTTTTTCCCCATCACTACTTGTGACATCCACCAACCCGCACTGAACCCGCGTAGTGGATTACGGCCCATTCCTTCTCCTAGAGAGGAGGCCTGAGTCCCAGCAGTGGGAACATTATAAGGCCGACTATGCTATGTTATATTAATAAGAATATAATTCTTGTCGACTTTTTGTATCTTTATTTATATTTTTTTGCTTTTATACATTTAGTATTTGCGACGCATTCTGTTTACTGACCTCTAATTCTGTAAACAAGAACTATGACTATATTAGTCCGTAGGGTATAAGTTCTTTGGTTATATAAAAGAGTATTTTTCTATTATGGGAGATTTAAATCTATGGCCCCTGGCCTAAATTTGACGATTAGTGATCCTCACGTCAAATTTTGACTTATGAAATTACAGTTAAATTTAATTTTTTGTAAAAGATTTTTAAATTAATCGTTAAAATGGCGAGCCCAGGCAAGCGGCAGTCTATGGAAACTATTCTTACATTTGATAACAGAGACACGGTATTGACTTACGATACTTTTTACATACCTAATTTAGTATTATTTACTTGTAGTAAACCACCCCAATTTTGTAGTGGTGTATTTGCGCGAAATCTATGATGGATGATGCATTGAATAAACGGTGTAAGTACATGTAGTCTCAAAAGGCTCGGAACGTTTTTTGTTGGTATCATCATTATATCAGCCGAAAGACGTCCACTGTTGGACATAGGCCTCCCCCAAGCGTCGCCATAACGACCTGTTGTGACAACAACAATCATTGACCTTTATTGGTATACCTACAGATAGTTGTTCCGTTCTGACTGTTTGTATGGAAGAATGGGAGTACCACATAGACAGGTGACATCGTTCCTACTTAGACCTAGTGTAGGACCATGATGTGCAAAAAAATAATTATCTGGTTTAAAAAATCCTACAATTAATATAGTTGTGTTATACTGATCCGTTTAGCTGAGCCAATGGTCGGTGGTGTGGTCTACGACGCACATCACGGACATGGAGAATACTGCGGCGCGAAATGTGCGCATGCGCAAGCAGGGCCGCTGGCGCATGCGCATCGGCTCACTCGCCCTCAGCGCGCTGATGACCATGCACTGTCGACTAACAGCGGCAGCGCTTACAGGCGAATTCTGTAAGTTATTATTTTTGTATACGGTTTATCATTCATTCATAGATTGACTAAAACGTTTTTTTTTTTCGTTTATTTAACCTTTTTTTTTAACGGCTCGTTTCGTGCAGCGTTTGAGCGATTAACGCAGAGTGTGGCGGATTCGATTGCAGTACGAAACAAATATTTGTATGGCCTAGAAACCCTAGTTGACCTACACAACTATCCAGTTGTCTTGTGTATATGATGTCATTTAAATGTTTATGATCCTAGTGGAGGGCAAAGTTAAAAAAAAGAAATAATAAACTAGAAATCAATTGCCAATTCCTAAAGGCATACCTCAAGTGGAGGTCGTGAGTTTCAGAGAGGCCTTGTGCATCGTATTCAAATATAGTTAACAGGCTCCCTAACAGGATGTATCATTATGTCCAGTTTAGAAGGCAAATAAGTATTGATGTTATTTTTTCAGAAATTGTACTGCTATTGATTTGTTTTTCAGTTTTTTTTACGATGTTCCTGGTTGGCGCTGTTGCAGTTCTTGGAAATCCAGCGCGACACTTTGAAGTGTACCTTGGGCAATGGAGTATAAGTGGGCCTGGTCGTGCTTTTAGAATGATTCCGATGCTAGACGGTATAATAAATTCCTAGTTAATTAATGAAAAAAAATTAAAAAAAAAAAAATGAAAAAATGCATTATTCACTAACGAAGTTGGTTCAACAATACTGAGGTTGACCTCTCCTTTTAAGTGTAAAAACACCTGTGCCAGGAGAGGCCGCTCTCCCTTAACTTAGTTACATTTATGTAATCATAATAACTTGTACAAAATCTATAGGAATAAATTAATACAATAGTGAACTACATCTATATGAGCGTGCACGCAATGAGTGCACGTGTGTGTGAAAGCTATATATAAATACAAATAGGGACCCTTGATGTAATCAATATTTTGCATTTTCAAAACAGGTATTGGTATAGCAATGTGTATAAATGCTATAGTGCGCGCTATCAGTTGCTGTACTATGGCCGCTATAGCTGCATTGTATGTGATCCATGCTGTCTCCGACGCCGAGCTTCCCTTCAAGTACTGCCGGTGAGCTCCCTACATTTCACCACGCACCTCTGGTTTTTTTCGCTCTCTTATTATTAGTAAAAGGTAGGCTACGACGGATTATGGACGTGTACTACGTGAGCTCGACAAATGGATATGCGATAAAACTGTAAGTACTGCTGCTAATCACAGTTCCAAGTTCGAATGCACGCTTGTGCGACACACTGAAGCTCGACATTACAGACAATGCGACATGAAGAATTTGCATGGTCACCCCGACAAGGACAAGTTATGTTAGAAGGCTAAGGCTAAAGCTCCGCTCCTCTTCCCTTCGCTTCGATGTTGCAAAAAATGTACATACCGCCGTTCTTAAAAACCTATCTACATAAGAAGTTTGATTCCAATCCATACATGATTGGAATTAAACTGATTGTTTTGTGAATAATTTATCGTGTATTAATGACCCCTTGCGAAGGTTAATTGGTTGAATATGGGGATTGATTTTCCAAAAGGCTATGCTTGGAGTTTCTTTGCGTGATCGAAACAGGAATGAAGATGTTCACACTACAATCAAAGTTACCGACATAGATCGAAGAATAAGAATCGCCAAAGTTAAGTGATAACGTAAAATTAAAATAAATAAGTAACGGACAGAGCACGTTGCTCTCAGAATAGAATGTCAATGGGAATTCTAAAGGTTCTAGAGACCTCCCAGATGAGGGACCGACCGGCGACCGATAACCTGGTGAATGTCGTGGAAATCTGATGATTGCGAGACGCACAAGACTGATCGTTGTGGCAACACTTGGGGGAGGCATAATGTCCAGCTATGAACGTCTTTCAGCTGAAATGATGATGGGGAGTGAATTCGAATTATTGCAAGACGGCTATTTTGAAAGCCAGTAACAACATCTGCTCTTTTAGAAATAGCACACTTTTATTTAGTGTGTCGCACATATTTTATTTTAAATTAAAACAACTGTAGAAACCCGTTACCCGCATTCTTAGTGTTACGGTTAATTATTTCTTTTAACTCGGACGTTTCTTGACCAATACAAAATTTGATATCAATTTTCATTTCATTTTAGAAATTTTGACTTGGAATCTTATCCTCCGGAGAAGAAGGAAATTGAAGGTTTACGACAGCAAGGGGTAAGTGGTTGCGTAATAGTAGGTAAAGGCGGCTGCAAAAGTGGTTGGATAGTACCGAAAAAAAATCGTGTGAAGCGAGAAATGACGCCATCTAGCGTAAAATCAGATTGAAATGTTGTTATCGACAACATTACATTATACTGCTACTAGGTGGCGTTGCTATGCTTCAAATGTTTTTTTATGGTTTCATTTAGATTTTTTAAACATTGAAATAATTTATACTTTTTTATAAAGAGAAGCAGATATTAAAATTGAATATCAATTTATAAATATCTGATTATCTATGCGCCAGTTTCAAAACTTGAGAAGGTAGGTTGAATATGGATTTATAAAAAAATATTAGTAGGTAGTTTAATAATACTTAGATCAAAGAATTGTGACTAAGCTTTATTGATTGTTCGCTAAGTTCATTTCGATTACCTCGTTCGAGCTCTTTTCGTTCTACATATTTTATTTTTAATCAGGTGAATTCAGCAAAATGAGTATGCATTGTAATATAGATTTAGTGACAAGAGCTCAAATAATTGCTTTGCATAATCAAGGTAAAAACTTGTCAGAAATAGCCAGAGAGACCGGTGTAAACGTAAGTAATCTTATTTCTACTCTTTTATATAACAAAATAACTCCTATATAGTAATCATTATTAGGTATAATATTATATACTTCTGTTTTATTGTTGCAGAGAAAAACAGTTGTTCTATGGGTACGACGATTTGAAGAAGAGGGTTCTTTGAAACACTGTCAAAGAACTGGTAGACCAAAGCTGATAAACATGTTGCAGCGTCAAACCATGGTAAGGGAGTACGAAGAAAATGGATTTTTGCCGACGAACCACTATGCTGGTTTATTTGAAACAAGTGTTGACACTGTCCGTCGTGCTCTTCATAGTGAAGGGCTGCATTATCGGAGGCATGCGGTGAAACCCTTGCTTACGGAAAACCATAAAAGATTAAGGTTGCAGTTTGCTATGGATCACTTAAACTTTGATTGGAGTAATGTCATCTTTACTGATGAAAAAACTTTTAAGTCCAGTGAACACGGTCGATTATGTTTGTGGCGTCGAGATAATACGCGATACACAAGTGATCACGTAGTGCCCAATAGGCAATCTGGCCATATAACGGTGAACATGTGGGGATGGATGAGTGCAGCCGATCCGGGAGAACTTGTAAGAATACCAAGTCGAGCAAATAGTGCAAATTATATAGAAGTGTTGGAGGAGACAATGTTACCTACAGTTCTAAATGTGTATCCAAGCGAAGAATTGCCACAGATAACATTTGTGCAGGATAATTGTCCAATACACCGTTCGCACAGTGTGCAGGCATGGTTTCATCAGCATAATGACATTTGCGCTATTCCTTGGCCTGCTAGATCACCGGATTTAAATCCAATTGAAAATTTATGGGGTGTTATTGTTCAACGGTGGAATAATGAAAACGAGCGTACTCCAGATGCGTTAGAGGCTCATTGTTTACAAATATGGGAGAGTATTCGTGGTTCAGATTTGTGTAAAAATTTGATTAATTCAATGCGTTCCCGAATGCAAGCTGTTATTGACCAAAATGGTGGTTACACGAGCTATTGATCATCATCATCATCATCATCATCATCATCATCATTTCAGCCGAAAGACGTCCACTGTTGGACATAGGCCTCCCCCAAGTGGATTGGATTCCCGCAACTCTCACCAGGTCATCGGTCGCGAACTATTGATAAATAATCATATTTAATTAATATTTCATATTAACTGAAGACTTCGTTAAGTGTGGTATTACTTAATACCTGTATTTGAAATAATTTATAAAAGTTATTAACACTTCAAGTTAAAACGTAACATAATTTTGTTTTTTTTTTTATGTTACCTACTAAACATTTGATATGTTGTTGTGCAATTTTGTAGTTTTTTTTTTTATTATTCTGCCTCTTGTTTACTTTTTTAAGGTTACATAAGCTTCAATCCTCTTTCCAATTTTGGAAACGAATATTTAAGCTATGAACTTAATAAGAAATTACAAGTAATATTATAATCTTATTCGTTGATTAATAATCTGACTGTTGAATAGTAAACTGTAAGAAATAAACCTCTATTTTTTTATTGCCTTTTTGTTTGATGAGCCTGTTTATCTGCTCTTTTTTCCTTTTACTGAGTAATTACCGATTTGAATATTAATAATAATATTCCACAATGCCGTCTAGTCCCAAGCTAAGCAAAGCTTCTGTTATGAGTCCTAGACAACTTATAAACATACCTAGATATTTCTAAATACATACACATTATAGATAAATTACACTCAGGCACAACATATGATCATGCTCAACATACAAACATTTGTCCTGGGTGGGAATCGAACCCACGACCTCCGTCATAGCAGTCAGGGCCACTAACCCTAGTGCTTCATCACCAACAGGCCAGTCATAATATATTACAATTAAATATCCACTAGTTAGCTTCGATACAATTCCTACCGATTTCTTTTGTTTGTTATTCATAACTTACAAAAAGCCTAAGCACAGAGGAACCAAAAATCTTTAAACCCATCTGGCAACAGAAGGTAAAACAAAGCATCCCAAAAGTTAGACGAATTTGAATCTGCAATCAGCAGAAGAAAAGTGGTATTCAATTCGGAGCTTTATATTTTAAACGAGTAAAACGAGGTAGATCATAGTCAAATATTATAATGTTATGGCAATTTGAACTTTAAGACGTAACATTAACGTTAAGTTTATAAATACGGTCTTGTCTCGTAATGCAGTTGTTAATTTCAACATCATTTCATATGTCAAAATGGTCTATTTGTCTTAACAGTAGACTTATAATGACGTGGTCGTAAGTTCAAATCCATCATGCTACTTTTAGTAGGTTTGTGTTTAGAATGTTTAAGTATGTTTTTTGAAATCAAATTATTTATATTAAATTAAAAAATTAATTAATTTAAAAATAAATAACAACATATATGAAAAACAACTAATAATATTTACAATTTTACATACAAAAATTTATTCGTCTTATAGACGTAATTTAAATAACTATATATAAAGGTAAAACACAGAAAAGAAGTGAGATATTAAACTGCTAATGATAGGGTAAAATTATTTGTAATACAGTTGGGAACATGACAAAAACAGTTCATTTATTTCAATAGTGCCAGTGGCGGATTAGCCACGTAGGAAGAGTAGCAAATGCTACGGGCTAAAAATTGTTTGCATGACATCACTGCAAATGAGTGACGACTGGTTTTTGCGTTATTAGAACGTTTTTATTTTTCTACCCTTAACCTAAGTAACATTTGAATACCAGTTTTATGATGAATATGCTTATTTGTCTTTACTACCCACTTATTACAAGTCAGGCGAAATTATTCCAAATATGTTTGAAAAATATTTAGTTAGTTGATTATTACATAAAATAACGCATTGATTTTTTTTTTTAATGGAAAGCATAAAAATATACAAGATTTGTGATTTAATCTCGTGCCTTACTGCGTCAAAGTCTTTACTTAGACCACTAAGCCATATTAACTTGCTTATCAAAATAAACTATCAATAGTCACTTTATTAAAAAATACTAAATAATAGACTTTAAGTTTTACTGCAAAAGAAATAAAATTACTTAATCAAGTCGTTTTTATACCATTATTATGTCCTTTTCAAAATGTTTATAATGTGTTGGTTTGATTAAGATATTAAAAAATGTATTTTAATTTTGGACTATGACCATTTACTTACTTTATATATCTTAAGTTAATATATTATTTATAGTGAAATAATATACATTTTATTTGCTTGAAATACTTTCTTTCATTTCTATACAAACTGTCCATCTAAAAAGACATTTCCTGACTTAGTTTGTTAAAGAAAAGTAAACCTAACTAAAACACAAAAGATGATGTAAAACAAAAAGTAAAAAACTTATTTATGAGATTTGAACCAGCTACACTCGCGAATCAAGTCGCTGATGTTACCATTGGACCAAATGTATTCTTGAAAACCGCATTAAAATTAACCGTTACTTGTAATGTTAGACGCAATATTATGGCCCGTTTACAATCAGTTGATAAGAATCACGAAATTAGCTAAGCTTGTGTCACAGATGTTTCATATTTTTTTTATCAATCTACCCTCATACTCAGATGATGACGACAATGATGACGCATGTGTCTATTGTCAAACTAAATGTCGAGTTTATGGTTTGTGAGGTTAGGTCGCCATTTAGCTGAGAAGATACCAGCGCCATCTAGTTACATTTTAGAAAACTTTAACTCTAACATGCAAGGGAAAATAGGCACTAAGGTACCCAGACAATTTTGCAGTCGGCTGTACTTATAAAGTACGTTAGGGTAAGATCGGCATAGGGGTAAGAACGTATAAATATAATTTATACCATTATTTAGTTTTATTTTTAGTGTTAGTCATATTGCGTGCCGCGTCATTATGTCCACCTTGCCCAGCAATATGGATGGCATTACAGATAAAGCTAAATAAGTGGTATAATTTATATTTATACGTTCTTACCCTAACCCCCCTTAGCTAGTTATTGGTACCTATATATTATATTTTTTAGTATTCTTGTAGTTAAATATTCAATCATTAAAAAAATATGTGGGTATTTGTTCAATATATTAAAGTAGTCACTACCTTTTATTTTTTGTTACAAGTTGGACAGTATAGAAGAATTTAAAAATTTTACTGAACCACCTGTCACCGTGGGATTGATCACAGATCGCAAGGCATGGAGGAACGCTTCTTATAATAGAAGGAGGTTCTTTACCAGGTACGTTTCACTGGTATATAAGTAAACAATGTGTATTTTTTTATGTGCTTCTAGTAATATTTCTTGTACGAGTATGACACTGAACTCCTAGACGACTGGATCAATGTTGATGAAACAATTTTGTTTGAAGAGTCTCTGGATGGTTCAAAATCACAATTGGGTATTATTCCGTGTTTAGTTGATATGTTGATATGAGCGGTGGCGTGGTTGGAACTCTTGCTATCTCTTTTGTATAAGTCACCGTAAAATTGTAAATACCGTTTGATTATAACCTATCTCGAGTGATTATAAATTGTTGAACAATAGTGAACTGATATACTGCTTACAATTTAACGCATTTTGTTAAACTGTGAAATGGCATAGAACGCCATAGTGGTTGAACGTATGCACCTATTTACCTACGTATTTACGTATCTAATCTAATGGCAGTGAAGGACGTCACATTTTACAGCTAGAACTACATTAGACCGATGCACACGTGGACCACCACCGATTTGTACGTATAGAACGACGTCGCGTGGCGTGTGTGGATCTAACGTAGCTCTACGAGTACTTAAATAAATAAAAAAATGTATGGAGACTGACGCGGAAAAGAGACGGAGCTATACAGGACGAATAGCACTATCCTTTTCTCACACAGAAAACATGATTGCAATACTAAAGCATGCCTTAGTAGCTTACATCTATCATGCATCCAAAAAGATAATACTCCTTATAAAAATATAACATCTTGGATATGTATGGAATGTGCATATAAAAAGGAAATTAATAATGATGTCTCATTCGCCTGCTCTCAAAATGAAATACGAGATCCGAACGTTACCCTGAGAAAAAAACAGTCCTCATCATCTGTTCTGAAAGAGGACCAGCAAGTTCCAACTGGTGAACTGACTTCCAAAATACGCTACCTTCGTCAGGAAGTACTTAGCTTAAGTGAACAACTGTGTCAAGCAATGTCATCTATTACCTGCTACCATGATAAGCTAGAGCTATTCTCCAATCAAATAACAACTTTGGACGAGAAGCTGAAACATTACGAAGAAGAGCAGGCTGATATTTGCGTACTAGACCTTCCACTAACAGAGACAGAAATTCCAGTTACGGCTATTACTACAACTAAGACAAGAAGTCAAAGACAACTCGACAAGCTGTAAGTTCATATGGCCCTGAGTGCACTACCTTTAGCGTGACTGAACACAATCACCAGTCACAAAATACGCAGCCGCAAACTCTGTCATTACAAGCTCCAATGAACCAGACACCACCAGTTCCAGCTCCGCCATCTGTTCTGCCACCAACTCCATCATCAGCTCAATCGCAACCAGATATTTTTAGCGTGCGTGATAACCTACCCATTCTTCATCAGGAACCTGTTACCATACCGAAAACGGTTTCGGAAACCAGCCCTAAGAAATCCTATAACCATAGATGGGTGTCCGGAACCGCTGGTCCTAACGTAACCTCACTTAAAGCAGCTGAAGCACGAAAGTACCTTCACTTACGGAACATGGAGTCAACCGCTGATGACGTTCGAGACTACCTGAAGCAGCTTTGTCCTTCAGGATCCTGTACTGTTGATGAACTAAGACCTAAGGGACACTATAGGTCGTATAAGATTGGTATTCCTGTACACTATTTTGAGACATGTTTCTCTATAAATGTGTGGCCCATTAACGCCAAGATCCAACCATGGATACCATACCGCAAGCGAAGTGGAGCAGCTTTCAAATCACCAGATACTTCACACTCGCAAGCACAAAAAAATTTTTTTCGTTCCTGAACCAGTTGTAGATAAATCCAACTCTACTAAAACGACCACGCTATCAGTTCATTATCAAAACGTTCGTGGCTTAAAAACCAAACTTTCCACATGGAGAGTGAGTTTGCTCGAACTTGAACAAGATCTAGTCGCGATCACTGAATCATTCCTTGACGACTCAGTTGAAGATTCCTAAATCACTTGCAATAACTACAGTGTAATTCGGCGTGATCGTGGTACACCTTGCGGTGGCGTAATGCTCTTGGCTCGAGCAGGTATTCTTATGACTCGAAGGTCAGATCTTGAGACTGAATATGGTGAAGACTTATGGGTTTCTTTCCATTTGTTCGGTCGCCCAGTATTTATGTGTGTAGTATATATAAAGCCTAGTGCTACTGATGATGTTTATATGACTTGGTTCTGTAAAGTAGAGAGTTTTATTAATAGTATTAAGGGTAATGTAATAATTTTAGGTGACTTAAATTTAAATAGTGCTTCTGTAAATGTAATTAACTATTACTGTTATTTTCTTTCATTTTGTGGTTTGTCTGAGAAGAATGTAGTTAAGAATTCGAATGGAGGTATGCTAGATGTTATATTGGTCCAGGAGAGCGCTAGTGTTTGTGTTACTGAGTCAGTAGGTATGGTACCACCAGATCTCTATCATCCTCCGCTAGATATAAATATAAATATCAGCACAGCTTCTCACAACAATTCGTTACAACCCAGTAACAATGAACGGTCTACAGATTGGAAATTCAACAAGTGTGATTATGAGCTTCTTGATGCTTTATTGGCGGAGGAACAATGGACTTCTGCAGCTCTGGCGCCTGACACAGCTGCCGGTATAAATAGTTTTTATGAAATAGTCTATAAAATATTTGACCAGTGTATGCCCAAAAAACGGAGAAGTAAATTCAGCAGGAAGTATTATCCAGTCTGGTTCACTCGCGACATAATTAAAGACTTGGCCTATAAATGAGACTTGGAAACAATCTCACTGTCCCACCGACTATAATATTTTCTCTTCATGCAGACGAACCCTTAAACAACGCATCTCGATTGCTTATAAGATCTATTTACATAATATCGAAAACAATATTAAAAAAAAACCCAAAACAATTTTGGCAGCACATTACAAGTTTACGATGTAAGGGTGGCTTTCAATCTACTATCTTCCACAACGGCCAAACGTTATCTGGTGTTGATGCTGCCAATGCGTTTGCAGATTACTTCTCCAGTGTTCTTCTTCCTGATTTTCCTGAGCTAAATGCTAATAAAATCAATCATTCTGATACTACTTCAAACAGCAATTATATCAACATAACTCAAATTTCCCCTGAAGACGTTGAACGCAGCATTAATAAGCTAAGGCTCAGTAGTTCGGCTGGACCGGATAACATTCCGTCTTCTATACTAAAGGTTTTAAAGAAATACTTCACTGGACCTCTAAGCTGCATTTATAATTTAGCACTCAATACAGGTAAATATCCCAATGGAAACTATCTAGAGTTACACCTATTCCTAAAAAAGGAGTTAAGACATCCGTTGAAGACTTCAGACCTATCGCCATACTTTCTTCACCTGCCAAAGTATTTGAAAATATTTTACACAAAGAGCTTCTCAGGCAAGTCAACAAATATCTGTGTGATGAACAACATGGTTTTCGCGTCAAAAGATCGGTTAACACGAACCTCGTAACACTAACCGATTACATCACTAACAGTATGGACCAAGGAAAACAGGTGGATGTATTATATTTTGATTTTCAAAAAGCTTTCGATAGAATTAATAACGACATCCTATTACAAAAATTAAGCGCCATAGGTTTTGCTCCCAGTCTCCTTATGTTATTGGGCCTATACAACTCTCAGCCGTACAACACACGTTCAGGAGTCAGCCAGGGTTCAATTTTGGGTCCGTTACTATTCCTTATAATGATAAACGACATTCCACAAGTTCTAAATCACTCCAAATGTTTACTATATGCCGATGATTTAAAATTATACTCTCAGATTAAAACTCTAGCAGATTGTGTAGCCCTCCAAAAAGATATTGACGCTATAAGTGAGTGGTCAGTGATTAACAAAATGAATTTCAATCCATCTAAATGTTGCATTGTGAGTTTTAGTCGTTCACAAAACCCAATCCAATACACTTATACTATAAATGATGTAGAAATAGCTAGAGTGATGATGGTTAAAGATCTTGGTGTTATCTTCGATACTAAGCTTACATTTCATGATCACACTATTTCTTTAGCCAAAGAGTCATTTCGGAGGTTGGGGTTTGTACTTAGAAATTGTCGTGAGTTTACAAACCATCAAGTAATCCGACTCCTGTATAACACGCTTGTTAGAAGCAAACTTGATTCAAGCTCTTGTGTTTGGAATCCATACGAGAAATCCTATACTCTTATGATAGAAAAAGTCCAAAAAGCATTTTTAAGGTATTTCTACAAACGTAGGTTTGGGTACTATCCATATTTGTATCCAACCAAGTTTTTGTTAGGTTGTTTGGGTTTTACTTCGCTCCAGGTTAGACGAGCCTTTGATCAGCTTGTAACTGCCTGCAAGATCATACACGGAACAATCGATTCGCCTAGTTTGCATGGGGAGCTGTGTAAAATTTTTGTCCCTGATAACTATTGCCGGGCAAGACGGCATAAATTTTTCGTAGTGCCACGTTGCCGTACGGTTGCACGACGTATGTCACCTATTCCGCGAATGCTAATAGCACTCAACGCTCTCCTTGAATCCAGTCCTAGACTAGATCTATTCGCTGATAATGGAAGGAGATATTGACTGAATGTCTGGCGATTTGCGAGAAGACTGCATGAGAGGTTTAGTTATATTATCTGTTATATTTTCTTTAATGTGTTTTTACATAATTTGTACCTATTGTAATCAGTGTAATTGACATTCTGTCGTTCTGGTTAAATAAATAAAATAAATAAATAAATGATGGTTTTAAGATGTCATAATACATAAAAAAAAAAACAATAAAGTTACTTTTTTATACAAAGTTTTTTTTTTTAATTGAGTCAACCCAATTGATCCGGGCAGCAGGGTAGGATATCTGTTGGTTCCGCTCAAAGTGGGTTCGAAAAGTACCTAGTCAAATAAAAGTTTATTACTTACCTAATTTATTTAATTAAATCAAGTTTTGTTATTGCAGACGTTCTCCTCAGTTCCAGTTTCTATCTAAAATCAAAGTATGCAAAGAAAAATATGCTGCAAAATATCCACCTATGTACACCACTCCTGCGTATAACTTTTTCTAGTAAGTTCCAAATATACCTAAGTAGATAGTAGATAGGTAGTTACCTATGTTTAAAAACCCAAGCCTAACCTGAAATAAATGAATTTATTTATATACATAAATATATGCTTACACACACACATACACGCTCCGGTTTACCTGTACAACTCAACTGTACAGCCAAACCTGACGGGTATATCCTAGCGTGTAGGGCGGGTATTTGTATTTGTTTATTTTTGTGTGCAAAAGATACGGCCAGTCATTCAGGAAAGTTCCTGATAGCAGCAACGGTTACGGACTCAGTTCCTTTCTATCTACTTGCAAATGCCCTACTCAAAAAACTACTCAGTATTTTGAGTTTGTCCTGTTAACCATTTTTTATTGTAATGTCCGATGTCTTATAATTTGTGTCTACTTATTTGTCTTGCAGCGTGGAAGTGGTCAAGTTCCGCGATTTGAATAATTTGGGAAAATTTAACATACCATTAGGAGTGGCCATCATCGTTGCTTGGTTTATGTTGTGGAGTATTATTATTGTGGAAAGAATATCATATGGAAGAGTTGGTATAATCATTTCGTTATTGACTTAAGTCTGCTATATTTGTATCTACTGCTTAGTGCCTACCTATATGCATTCACGAGTCGGTTGGCGCAATGTCTGACCGTTCGGAGGCTGCACTGCGTGCGTGTTGCAGGGTCGATTTCCACATGGAACCAATTTTTAAACCAAAACTCTTGGTAGGTTGTTATTCCAGATGCGTGTACATACTATACTATAAGTTTCAAATGAGAATAGGATCGATGGCCATGTTGTGACGTCAACTCACGTCGTACCTACTGTCAAATCGAAGAAATTTTGGCAAAATTTTTTTACTCAGAGATGAAGAATTGGATTCAGATTAAACTTTTTTCGTTCACGGTTTGTAAATAAATTAAATTTTTCGTAAAATAATTAAAGTTTTAAAATTTATTTCCTAGATTTGACAGTAAATCGTGACGTCACAACATTGTTATCGATCCTATTCTTATTTGGATTTTAAATGCTTGTGGACGCATCCGACACAGGAGAAATTCGTACCTATACTCGGAATTTTAATTCGATTCCAGATTTGACAATTTCAGTGTTGCAACGTTATGACAAGTACTAAATAGTGACGTTGCGAAATTATTCGATATGGAAATGGAATATTTCCGGATCGATTCTTCTCGTTTATAATTTTACTCTCGTAAACTAAGTATATCAGGAAATTAAATATTTCTGAACCGATAATTTAGTTTTGACGATTAATTAACGATCTGAGACTTTTCTTTTATAATTGTGTGTGAAATAAATAAAATAATGTGATCATGAAGGAACATGACAAATAAAACAGATAGATGTATATGTAATAATTTATTTTATATATTGTCGCCGTCATCGCTATCGCTATCGCTGTCACTTTCTGTAACATTTTTACACACTGATTGTTTATCGATTTTTGTGTTCATCACTACACTATTATATGTGGTATCATTATTTCACAAAATGACAGTAGCTAATGTCAAATCTGGAATCGAATTAAAATTCTGACTATAGTCTGTCGCAACTATTTTTTTAAGTGAACAGTAACTGCATTGAACTTCTATTGATTTTCAACAAAATGTACCTACTTTTAATGCCACATACTATATTAATACCATACCTATACCTACAAATTTCCTAAAGTAACTTCGTGTGTGTTCATGATAATATCTGTAATTATTGTCGGAAATATGATTTTAGCTCATTTATAACAACGTTAAGCAGTGGATAATACTAGTTCCTTGGATATGGTGTGCGGTGCTAATCGCTCAGGCTGCTTCCAACCTTACCCTGGCTCAAACAATGCGTAGATTTTTCCGGCTCAGTAATCATAAGGAAACAGTAGCGGTATGTACCTATATTAACAACCTTTGTAAAAGTAGGTAGGGTAGTTGCTAAACAACTCTGTGATAAGGTACCTACTTATTTTAAAAGACCTCTCAACGTTTGATTTAAAATTATAGGCTATAGCAGATGCGTTAGAACTTGCGCTTTACATTCATTCCATTGGTGTCGGAAGTGAGCTGATACATGGCAAAGCGCTGCATTATTATGGTATGTATAAATACTGTCAGTTCTTATTGGATAATTACTGTCTAACTAGTAGTAACTACTACTTACTGTCTTAGCAGCCGATAGGTGCCACTCTATCGACATGAACCATTAATGTAAATGTATTTTTATTTTGTTGGTGAATGGTAACAGTCCCGAGCGTGGCCATGCCATTGTCTCGCTAGATGGCGTATATTCCGATATGATATTCGTATATTTCGATAGAATGAATGTGCATTGGATTGGCCGCTCGACCAAACAAACATTCGATAATTTGAACAGTCGACGTATTGAATGTTCGAGATATTGAACATTCGATAATTTGAACAATCGACGTATTGAATGTTCGAGATATTGAACATTCGATTTATTAACCATTCTATATTAAGAGCATTCGAATATTTAGGTCTTCGATTAATTGATATTCGACTATTTGGTATTCGATTTGCCTTAGTACACCCTTATGGTTGCGCCAATAGCACTTTGTAATGTAGCCGCATATAATACCTACTTTCGCGTTTTTTGTCTTTGGCATCTTGCAACGTTTCCTATGTTATTTCTTTTCCCCGCACGACCGCAAGTGAGAGACGGAGGGTGGAAATAGTCGATTGAAATCTCTCGCATCGCGAAGACGTCGTCGCGCTTTCTTATTAGAAAATTGAATAGTTTTGAACTCTAACTTGACTTAAAGGAACAAATGACCAGGTCATAAAAAAAAAATACTAACCGCTTTGCCTAGACCGCTAACGCACTGTGCAAAGTTTACATGTTCTTTGGCATTGTGCTTGTGAACCGTGTAGCTTATTCACTATCATCAACTTGCCACCGAACTCAATAGTTACGAAGAACCCAGAATCGCCCGCCGGCCGACCCACGTGGAAGTCAAGTCTCAGAGTTCGAAAGGTCAGTGCATCTCCTTCTCCTTGAGCTGTTTATTCAGTCTTTCCTAGTCCTGAAACGGCTCAAGCAAGATGACAAGTTATATTTTGATAGCCCCGCAAATACAGTCCACTAATTTTTTATCTACCCATGGTGGCAAATCCTCTCTTCACCTTAGTTTATTTTGGTTTTAGTACCTATAAGGAAGTAGGCGTGTGTAACTCTTAACTGAACCGACTCACTGATCAGGAACATTGTAGTGTTCCGAAAGATTGGAACATCAGTAATGTTTTAACTCTTCAGATGCATCATTTGGAACAATTGGAACACTGAAACACTCTATAAGCAGTATTTTTAAAATTCAAATTAAAACATAATATAATTATAATTAACGACCTAAACTAAAAACATCTGCTTTTAATTATTCTCAAATCAAAATCAAATTAAATAAAACTTAGGGCCTGTTCACACCACGTTTTTTAAACGCGCCGTTGTCGCGCGTTTGTAGCGATACATACGATACGCACGCAAGTCAGACGCAGCTTGTACTTGTAGACATGAAATAGTACATTGTTACACTAGGGGTGAAAGTTACTTATTTCGTCCCAAGAAGGAGTTGGCGGCCGAGCGTAGCGAGGTCGCTAATTCGAGGGACTAAATAAGTAACTTTAACCCCGAGGTAAGCACTATGCTTTTCATTACGAATACAAGGAAAATAAAAATAAAATAATAAAAAGTTTGTTAAACCTGAGATATCGTACCTCTATGATTTTAGGTAGGTATCTTTCTTCTGATTTAGGCGGTAAAAGGTTCCACTACTGCTTTAACCTCTTCTCTCATAAAATTATTATTATCACTAATGAACATATCTTGTTGATACATATCTCTGCAGCACGGAAATGTAAACAAAACTCAAAAAAACCAACGTCTGATTTGCCACTTTCCCGCCATTTTTTTTTTTTCTGTAGCCGACCAGCTATTCAGCCTCAATAATGAAAAATTTGAAATTAAGTGTAATCTTTTACAAATAAAGTATTTTAAAGAAATACTTGAACAAATAAGTCATTTAAAAATGTAATATTATTTAATTAATACTTATCTTTAAGTTATTTCAATTTTATATCGCGTTGTGATTGGCAGGCTGTATGGAAAATTGGAACATGGTTCAATAGAAATGTGAACATAGAACTAGTTTTTTTTTTTAATAATATGACAGCTGTCAGTTGAAAGTAAAACTCCCTAGGGATGAAAAGTATCATCATTTCAACCCGCTCCACAGGCAACTTCAGACCTACTTTCATAGTATGAGTAATGAAAAAAAATTTGCAAATTGTTATCGTATGTCGTTGTACGGTGAAACCATACACTAATAATGCACTAATGCTTATTCGTGCATTTTTACCTCTCTTCACTAATTTATATTAATCGAGCATTCAGTACACGATTAGCGGTCATCGCGTGTGCTCCCTCGCTCCTTTGTATTGCTAAACCTTTGGTCCGTTTAATATATTTAACTTAACTATTTAAGCAGCAGTATCATTTCAACATCTACCTAACTTCTACATGGTCCTTCGAGCTATCGGGCGGGACCTCGCGATTTTAGTATCCGTTTTTCTTTAGGGAGTAACGTATATTAAGTAATTCGTGAGTGAACTCGGTCAGATCTCAGCAGAGTGGATTGCAGTGATACGTGTGAACTGTGGACTTACTTTAGCAACCGCAGAACTGTAGCAAAACCTTAGCAGCACTGGGTGGCGTTGCAAGTGGTTACCAAGTGCAACGTTTTCGAGCGTCCCAAACAGCGGGACATCAGCGCCTCAAGGACGAGGCAACCAGCAAGAGCAGAGCAATCTGCTATCGGTATCTACAGCAGCAGGGCGTTAGTACCCAGCTACAGCAAACCAGCAGCAGTCGACACCAAGTTTCGTTCAAGTAAGATCTTTCCTTTTTTCATCGTAAACAAACTAGCAGCATAATGGAGGATCTTTACTACCAGCAACTCGAACTTGGCGAGTCAATAAAAAAGATACCGGTAAATATAAAAAAGGATAGCGCCGATAGGAAATCGGACGACTATTTTAAAAGGCGATTAGAGTTGTTAGAGAGGTATTGGTCTGATTTTCAGAACAATCATTTAGCTATCTGTGAGTATGGGGTCAAAGATCATCCATATTTTACTAATTCTGAGCATGAAAAAATTAGCAAGCATTATACAGCAGCCAAATCTCTAATCAACGAACAACGCCAGCAGTTATCAAGCAAGCTAACGCCAATGAAGTACGTTAGGGGTACTCAACCAATACAGGAGCAGCAAGAGGAGACCGAACTAGCAAAAGCAGGACCATCAGGTTACGAGCAGCCAGCAAAAGCCAGCATGTCACGAATAATGGAGTCAAAGGGCTCTACCAGCAAGTTAGATGACATGCTGCGTAAGCAGACAGCCAACTTCAAAGCGTTTAAGAGAACAGCAGGGTATATCGACCTAGACTCCATGTCGGAAAAATGGGAGATGGAGGATGCATTGAGAAACCTTCAAGCGCGCTGGTCGCAGATTGACTCCCTACATTGGGAGATAGATAGCGAGATAGGTGGAGAAGAAGAAGGCTACGAGGAAGTATATACTGAACATGAGCGATCATATTTACATTTGAAGAAAATGATCAATAAAAAGCTATGGAGTGTATCGCATAGAGAGTACTCCACACCAAAAATGGATATACCTGTATTTTCAGGAAACTACCAGCATTGGACGTCTTTTAAAGACCTCTTCAGCGAAGCTATTCATAACAACCCTACCTTGTCGCAAGCGCAAAAAATGCAATTTCTAAAAGGAAAGGTCAGGGGCGAAGCTGAAAAACTCATTCAGCATCTGCCGATAAGCTCTGATAATTATCTCACCTGTTGGGAAATCTTAAACCATCGGTACAATAATAAAAAGCTAATATTTACGTGTATTATCAATACTTTACTAGGTTTACCGAGTACGCAGCAACAATCTCTAGGTCATATCAAAAAACTCCATGACGTAGCACTAGAAAGCTTGCATGCTATACGGAACTTAGGAATCGATATCAGCACCTGGGATCCTCTTCTTGTGCATTTATTAGCGCAGAAGCTGGATAGCGAAACGTATGGAGATTACATAGACTCTCTTAAAAATTCTAGGGACCTTCCGGTACTGCAGGAATTCTTAGACTACTTAGAAAGTAAGTTTACGAGCCTGGAAACTTCTCGCAGGAAGTTCGATCAAGCAACAGCAAAATCATCTAATCATTCAAATAGCGATGTTCCTGATAACCAAAAGGCAAGACGGCATAACCCTAGTTTTGCCAATAAATTCAATAAGCCACAACCTTATTCTAAAGCCTTACACGTGTCTACCACAAAATGTCAATTTTGCGGACAACAACATGCCGTATTTAATTGCGTAAAGTTTTTACAATTGCCTAATGAAGCAAAATTGAAATCCATAGCAAAATTGAAATTATGTCGAAATTGTTTGTTTGACCATAATGGCCAACAATGCATTTCCGTTCGGCGATGTCGCAAGTGTGACGGAAATCACCATTCCATTTTACATGACGCTTGCTCAAATAATATATCACACTCGAGCAACGTAGCAACAACATCTGACCCAATTTCAAAAGACGATGTCGCAATGACTGCGCATGTGTCTCAGAAAGATCCAGGAACAAATGAAGTTTTGTTAGCTACAGCCTTGATAAAGGTGGCATCGATGGATGGATCATGTCACATTTTACGGGCCCTCATTGATCCTGGATCACAAGTAACCATAGTGAAAGAAAACACAGCCAAGAAATTAGGGTTACGTAGATCTAAGTTCAACGGGTTGCTATGCGGAGTAGGTGAAGTCGAACAGAGCTGCAATGGCGTGGTCACACTAAATTGTCAATCAATGTATAATGACTTTTCGTTTAGCACCAGCGTCCTTGTTATGAACAATATACTCAAGGATGTCCCGATTAAATCTTTTGACATATCGAAGTGGTCCTACTTAGAAAATCTTAATCTAGCTGACCCATCTTTCAACATTAGCCGTCCAGTAGACATATTACTAAGCGCTCAAGTCAATGGGTGGATATTAATGGGAGGATTAATAAAAGGAGAAACCGTAACGCAGCCTGTTTTACAAGAAACACAGCTTGGATGGATCGTATACGGAGGCGGCGGCCCAATAGCATCACTTCAGTGCAACGTGGTCATGAATAATATTCATGACATTCAGCGGTTTTGGGACATTGAAGACATAAGCGAAAAATCAAACTTATCATTAGAAGATCAGGAATGTGTCGATTTCTATTCAGCAACTACAAAACGCCGCGAAGACGGGCGCTATGTAGTAAAATTGCCACTAAAAGCAGACATCAATGAAAAATTAGGTTCATCTAAAGAGATGGCAATAGCACAGCTCCAAAATCTGGAACGTAAATTTAGCAAACAACCTGTTCTAGCAGAACAATATAAAGCATTTATTAGTGAGTACATAGACTTAGGACATATGGTACGTAGCAACAGCAATAAAAACAAACAAGCGCTCTCGTGTTACTTGCCGCACCATTCAGTGCAACGAGCTGAATCAGCTACTACCAAGCTACGAGTAGTGTTTAACGCGTCAGCAAGGACGTCAAGCGGGCTTAGTGTGAATGACCTGATGTATAAAGGCCCTAATTTACAACAGGATTTACAAGAACTGATATTGAAATGGCGGCAATATCGTTATGCTTACACATCAGATATCGAGAAAATGTACAGGCAGATAATGGTGGATGAAGCAGATCAGCAATATCAGCAAATCATCTGGAGGTATGCGCCAGATCAACCACTACAAACGTACAACCTTACCACCGTGACTTACGGTACAAAATCAGCTCCATTTCTAGCGATGATGACGTTAAAACGTCTAGCCTCGGATGAACGAAGTGTGTTCCCGGAAGCAGCAAAGGTTCTAGAAGAATCATTTTATATGGACGATCTGGTCCATGGTTCTCACTCTATCGAAAGAGGAAAACAACTCATCGAAGATCTTAACAGATTATTAAAATCAGGAGGTTTTACACTGAGAAAATGGTCAGCGAATTGTCCAGAACTTCTAGAAAACATAGAGCAGACAAGCAGCAATGGCGAAGTTATTTTCAACTTTAAATCAGAAAGTACGTCAAAAACATTAGGCCTTCGTTGGAACTCTTGTGATGACATGTTTACTTTCAAATACAGCATAGCTAATTCAAACGCCAAAATAACTAAACGACTACTTTTGTCGGAGATATCAAAAGTATTCGACCCGTTGGGGTGGTTGTCCCCACTCACGACGAAATTAAAGCTGATATTTCAAAAGTTGTGGTTAAATAAAATGCATTGGGATGAAGAAGTTCCTGTAAACATCAAAGATGAATGGATAGCGATAAAAAATGACATGGAATTTTTGAACCAATGTAAAATACCGCGCTGGATCGGGTATCAACCTAATCACGTCATAGAGTTGCACGGTTACTGTGACGCATCGACTAAAGCCTATGCGGCAGTAATTTACGCGCGGCTACGGAAAAATGCAGATTCAGCTGTAAAGTTAGTAGTAGCTAAGACTAGATTAGTACCTATTTCTAAAAGCGTATCTTTACCAAGATTAGAATTAAGCGGAGCGTATTTACTAGCTAAGTTAATGAATAAAGTAATTAGTTGTTATAGCGAAATGGACATTAGGATATATGGGTGGACGGATTCCATGGTGGTCCTGGGATGGCTGCAAGGCGATCACAGCCGATGGAAACCTTTTGTTGCGAATAGAACTAAAGTTATCACAGCAGCAATGAAACCAAGCTGCTGGCGATATGTCAAATCGGAGGACAACCCAGCTGATGCAGCCAGTAGAGGCATTTCAGCCTCACAATTGAAAGATCAAACCTTGTGGTGGCATGGACCACAGTCATTAAAAACGTTTGATGAAAAACTTGAAGCAAAGCAGAGCATTTACTCTACAGATCAAGAAATAAAAGCAAAATCAACGCCAAGAAAAGCGAATGCTGCTCAAGCAGATAACAAGGAAACCATCATATCGCAATTGTTACATAAATTCAGCTCACTTAATAAAATAACTAAAATAGTAGCATGGCTTTTGCGAGCCATTAAAAAGATACAATTTAAGCAAACTCCAGTCGCTTTAGGTAAGCCCAGTGGTTTGCCTGAATATCTTACTTTGCATGAATTACGGAGAGCAAAAGCACTCATAACAAAATATGTACAAAGAACGGAGTTCTCAGAGGAGATCATGTCGTTACGAAAACATAATAAATTGAGTAGCAGAAGTAATTTACTAAAATTAAATCCTTTCCTTGACCACGAGGGGATTTTACGAGTTGGAGGCCGTTTGAATAAGGCAAGCATGAGCATGGAAATGAAGCATCCAGCCATACTACCTTATAGCCATCGGCTCACTACTCTAATAATTCAGCAAGCTCACCAGCTCACCTTTCACGGTGGACCGCGATTAACTTTATTTAATCTTAGGCAGAGATACTGGATAATCGCTGGAAATAAAGCAGTTAGGAAGGAAGTGCGTAACTGCGTTACCTGTAGAAAATATGAACCCAAACTACAACATCAACTAATGGGAGAATTACCCGTAGCAAGAAGCAACCCCGCCCCGCCATTCTATCACACCGGAGTGGATTATACAGGTTTCATAGATGTTAAGAGCAATAAGGGGCGCGGAATAAAGACCACAAAAGGATATATTGCGTTGTTTATTTGTCTAGCGACTAAGGCTGTACATTTAGAGCTTGTATCCGACTTAAGCAGTATTAGCTTCTTAGCAGCACTACGGCGGATGGCCGCGAGAAGAGGAGCGCCACGTCATATTTATAGTGACAATGGGACGAATTTTGTAGGTGCAAATAGAATGCTACAGGAAAGCTATCACGATTTCAAAAACTTTTATGATCGCAACTTTCTTGCAGAGCTAACAGATTTAAATATAGAATGGCACTTCAACGCACCATCTTGGCCAAGTGCAGGGGGTCTATGGGAGCGAGCCGTTCGAAGCGTAAAATATCACCTCAAGCGAGTAATCGGAGAACAGAAGCTGACCTTCGAAGAGTACAGTACTATATTAGCACAGGTAGAGGCTTGTCTGAACTCCAGACCTTTGTGTGCCTTGTCTGAAGACATCGAAGATTTGAATGTACTTACTCCAGCGCATTTCTTGACCGGGAGGTCGGGAACTGCACTAATTGAAACGGAAACAGATGCTCGAACTAGATGGCATTTATCAGCTAAGATAGTAAATGATTTATGGAAGAAATGGAGAGCAGAATATCTTACGCAGCTATCTGTAAGAAGCAAATGGCGAAACACTGAGCAAAATATCAAAATTAATGATTTAGTGACCATCCAGGACGACAATCTGCCACCTGGAAAATGGATGATGGGTAGAGTAGTGGAAACTCACCCAGGTCAAGATGGATTAGTTCGGGTCGTAACATTAAAAACAAAAAGCGGAATACTTAAAAGACCGGTTGTGAAACTCTCAATTTTACCGATAGCGCCTGCTTCAAGCAATATGACGGAAGATAGAAAGATTAGTCAAGAAGTCATCTTAAAGAAACCTGAGGAGCGGAAAACAAACAGTAAAATTAAATGTAATTTATTATCAGTAGTAATGTCGTTAATCTTTTTTATGTCACTGCTAACATCATCTCACGCAGCTTTTAACATATCAGCGTTGCCAAACAACAACTCGCTGTATTTCGAAACAGTGGGCAATATGCAAGTTATTAGAGATAAATGGAACCTTATTGTTTACTATGACATGAGCCCTTATTGGGAAGGGAATACAGCTGCCATAAAGTTTTTGGATTATCTAGAAAGACTCTGCTTATCCCTAAACAATACCAGTCAATGTGATATGATAACGCTTCAACTAAACCACGACTACAAAGAAATACAGCACTATAATCAACTTATGATTAATCAGCACTTCGACGCGCGCACGAGACAGCGTCGCGGTCTCATAAACGGTATCGGTTACGTGGCCAATAGCCTGTTCGGCGTATTA
The DNA here is from genome assembly GCA_949319445.1 of Mythimna lalbum. Classification (NCBI taxonomy): domain Eukaryota; kingdom Metazoa; phylum Arthropoda; class Insecta; order Lepidoptera; family Noctuidae; genus Mythimna; species Mythimna lalbum. The sequence goes on along the minus strand of OX439346.1, from coordinate 11,374,357 downwards.
GACGAGCGATTCGCAGAACAGTACAAGAAAGATATACAGCTTGTAAAACAAAACGAGCGTCATCTTGATAAATTATTAAAAAATCAGACTTCCATCATCGAAGCTGAATATAACGTATTGAAAAGAACTGAGCAAACTATACAATTACAACATAAAACCATAAACAAACACCTGAACCAATTAGATAATGCAGCCTTTGTTATTAAGCAAGAAGTTGAAGGTTTAGCCAAAACGCAAGATTTTGCCCTGTCGGCACTCACGACCATCAACTTGCTTCAAAACCTAAAAAGGATTCAGGATACTCTCTTAGATATAGTCACGGATATCTACCATGGAAAATTCAACACTCACCTGTTAACACCGGATCAGTTGCAACGTGAGCTGCAGTTTATTTCCGGACAATTAACAAAGGATACTACATTGCCCGTGGACAACCTACAATCTCATCTAAAACATGTTTATAGCATGTTAAAAGTAAAAGCGAGAATGATGCAAGAATACTTCATCTTCGAGATTACATTCCCATTGACCAGCAGAGACAGCTATAAAATCTACCAAATCATACCAGTCCCACATCAAGTTCAAAATTATATGATAAGCGTAATACCAGCTGCAGACTTCGTAGCTATTAGTTTGAAAAAAGACGCTTTTTTCACAATGTCATTTATAGAGCTGCAGTTATGTCTACACAATGATATTTCTTATTTATGCCAAGCTAAAAAACCTATTAATCATCTAAGCATTGATGAAAAATTCTGCAAACTAGATAACAATTTAAAACAATGCATTGTAACTAAATCTCCATGTCAAGACAGGTGGCTCGAATTAAATGAGCCAGCAAGGTTCATGTACTTTTGTTGCAATACCTACGCTGTGAGGATTATATGTCAAGATCAAGTTGCCGTTAAACAGGTGACAGGAGTCGGTATCATTGACCTAGGATCTAAATGTATGATAAAAAGTAACGAGTTTACTTTGTATTCTCATGCCCTATCAGCAAATACAATTAAATCTAACTCTGACATTGTGACCCCTCAAATAGCAGAATTAAATCATATCGTAAACATATCATTAACTCATTACACTGCATACGAAGATCCAATAAATAGCACTTTAGTCGATCTGGGAGAACGAATAAAAGAGCTGAAATCAGCCAATACCAATTCACCAGATTACACTCTGTCTACGCATGACATTCATCAGTACGCTGTTTGTTATTGTCTACTGGGTGCAGCCGTTTTGGTGGCAGCCTACTTCATATGGAGGAAGTGTCGAGCAGTTTCTTCAGTGGAACTATCTCAAAGTGTGGCAAATAGTGTAGTGTTTTCGCGAAAGCAGAGTACGGCTGACCGTCAGCCAAGTGAAATAAATATAACTAGTGCGAACACTGATTGTAAGCGGGATACAGCTACGTCTCCTATACCTAAAAGGTGTCGCTTTAGATTAGAAGACGTGTAACATTTTTTGTATCTTTTTGGCCCGGGAGCATGTACGGTGAAACCATACACTAATAATGCACTAATGCTTATTCGTGCATTTTTACCTCTCTTCACTAATTTATATTAATCGAGCATTCAGTACACGATTAGCGGTCATCGCGTGTGCTCCCTCGCTCCTTTGTATTGCTAAACCTTTGGTCCGTTTAATATATTTAACTTAACTATTTAAGCAGCAGTATCATTTCAACATCTACCTAACTTCTACAGTCGTATTCATCATTTCAAGAACTTGAGATTCTTAAACCGGAATTAACTCGTCAAAATACAGTTCTAAGATCATGTATATCGGCGGAAGAACGTATACAGACGCGCCGGAGCCGCATGTTTGAATCGATACAAACGACAACTGCTCTGTAAGATAAAAGTGCGCCGTTTAAAAACGTGGTGTGCATAGGCCCATATAGTGTGACGCAACAGAACAGAAGAACTGCAGAAGAACTGATCACAATAAATAACATTAATTTGTATCTTGCGAGTTGATGTTACAAATGTTCTGTTTATATCTTTTGAGCCGACGCGGCGACGTTCCATATAATATAGTACATATCATTATTTCGGAACATTTCAGTGATTCAGATGCAAATGTTCTAATCGCAAAGATGGCACTTGTCCGGGAAGCATTATTATGTAGGTAAGTCAAGGAAATTGTATTTTTTGCTAAGTCCAACATCCCACTCTCATGACCCATTAGTTCAAGACTGTTCATATTGTGAACTATAGTGTATATATTATGTGCAGCGTCAGACTTGACACTATAGCAGGCTGTACCTACCTACTAGCGCCATTTAGCGAGACCATGGTCAAGTTCGGGCCCAAGATCCCTAACATGTATAAATCCACATGAAACGGAGTAATTATTTTAAGGTGTTTTTCGAACATAACATAGTTTAAAAAAAAAATCATTCGGTTTATAGCTTCTGGCCACATAGACCCGGACCTAAGCAGTGAGAACGTGTGGCACTCCGGAATAGTGCTGATTTTGGCAGGGCTGCACACAGGCGGCGCCGCCATGTGCGCCATCGTCGACTACAAGCACTTCAACCCTCAAGTTACGTCCAACATGACGGAGAGTATGTCATCCCGAATATTATTACAATTATTAATTCGGTGTAAGAGAAGTTGTCTATCTTCATCACCATCATCGTTTCAGCCGAAAGACGTTGGACATAGGCCTCGCCCAAGTGTCGCCTTAATGACCGGTCCTGAGTGTCAAGCATCCATCGGATTCTCGCGACCCTCACTAGGTCATTGTTCTATCTTGTGGAAGGCCTTCCAACACGTGATCGCCACTCCGGTACTTTTCGGCCCCATCGATCATCTGTTCTGCGAGCAATGTGCCCTGCCCACTTCCACTTAAGTTTCGTGTCGTTAAGTCGAGTCTTCGGGTTATGTCGGTAACCTTGGCTGCTCTATTAAGTCCTCTGATGAGGCCTATTGTAAATGCCCAGCCCTTTGTAAGCCCCATGCGCGATACTTAGACTAAATATTAACCCTTCAGATACCGTCAATTAGAGACACAATAGTAAGACAATAGATGCGCGGCCACCGGTGGTCGCTTGGGGATTCATGAATTAAATGGTTCGTTTCTCACAGGTACGTTATGGATAATGCCAATGTACTCAAAATGTGCATCGATGGGTAATTACACCCATCTTGTGTAAGTTCTTATTTCCTCTTATATGTATGTTATAACGTCAACATCAACTGTTAACGCTCACACTGTAGTTACCGATTTACCAGGTTTCGTAGAAAATCTTGCGAAACAGTACATTTAGATACAAGTGGAAAAAGGTTGTTCACCTGTTCTAAAAATCGTTCCTACCTCCCTATCGGTCTTAGGCCCGGTATCCACCAAAGCGGAGAGGAGAGGAGACGAGAGGAGATGTGTTTGAATAAACCAATCCGATTTCGTTATTTCCACATCTCTTCTCCGCTTAGCTTTGGTGAAAATGGGTCAAGCGGAGAGGAGAGGAGATGTCTCATTTTTCTATAGAATTTTGTGCAGCGAGCGAGCAAGCGGCGCGGCAGAGCGGAGAAGTGTCTAGTCGGGCGGCCAAGCTGCGCACGTGCTCGCGCACCCCTCACCCCGCTGCCTTCTCCGCGCGCCTCGCATGTCCCGAAACGTCATTCGATTGACTGGCTTTGAATGCAAGCAAGCGTGTGTCTCCTCTCCGCAACGCATCTCTTCTCCGCTTTGGTGGAAATAACCTGCCAGCTTCGCGGCACATCTCCTCTCGTCTCCTCTCCTCTCCGCTTTGGTGGATACCGGGCCTTAGGCACGCAATTTACTCTTTTCCGCGGTAGTGTGGAAAAGTACGTTGGCTCGTCCCCGCCACAATTTATTGTATGTATGGTATCAGTGGCCCTACTGCGCGATCCATTTGATGATATAAATTGAACTGTTAAAGGGAAGGAGCTATGTACCTACGGTGTATAGCTCCATCCCTCTAACTCGCTCGCACGTTTGAGATTTTAATACGCCACGGCAAAGGTGAACGTAGATACACTTATCCAAGCCGAACGAATGGAAAGAATAGATTATTTATAAGATATTCTATGAAACCCCGTACACCTAACCGGAAGGACTCCAGCATGAAGAATTCTAATTTTTTTTTTTATCGATTCGTTCGACGCGTCAGACTCGGACAAGTGTGAGTTCACAGTTGGGTGCTAAGTGACCCCACGAGGCGTGCGTTAACCCCCATTTATTGATTTCTTCGTAAGTGTATAGAAAAACGTCAGCTCCATATTCCGCTTCGGTCGCTATGACAGACTTTATCCACTTGGTAGGTATCAAAATGTACTAAATATTACATAATTTACATAACTAAAGCTATGTAAAATTTTCCGAGTGTCCCACGTATCTAAAACAATTAACTTTTCCAGGACAACTATAATATTCGGTGGCTTGACGTTTTCATACATAACTGTGGCGTATTTTATGTTAAAAACAGCATTGCATACAATATTTGAATACAAAGTTAGATTTGTGTAAGTATTACAATATTGAGTGTTTTAGTACAATCCGAAACATAGGTTGGCATTGAGTAGCATCCGCAATCCGAAACATAGCATAATGGCTGTGTATTTTACTAACATTAGGCGACATCTAAATGACAAAATATAAAACCATTTCCACTCATCATTTTCAATGCAAGGCTCAGTGCCGAAATTATGAGCAACCATATTTAAATATGGGCAGAACAAGGGCAATTAATACACGTGATGACGAGACTAAAACATAATTGTCGAAATGTGAGGTCAACTCACTTCTGCCTTCGAAGAATAGAGGAGTGAATCGGTGTGATGTGGCCAAAATGTATTCTCAACCGTCTATACCGATGATAACTTTATCTCAATGTTCCAGAAATAGGGAACAGTTAGTCGTCGCTGGTCTTATTTTACTCTGCATGGGGCTAAATATGTTATACGCAACAAATGTAAGTATTTTTTTTGTAGTGAGATGATTCTGTTCATGTATTACCCCAAGAATAAAATGTTCTATTTTTATACACAGGGCGGCATTGAGTTGCTGGAAAGTATTGACGCAATCATGACAGGCCTTGCGATACATTTAGTGGTGTTCTTGGAACTGGTCTGTCTCCTGTACATATACCGCAGTCATGACTTCCAATCCGACATGCACGTGGCCACAGAAGAGAACACATGCTCCTCGCGGATAGGAATACAGTGGCAAATTATTCCATTTATTACACTTGTATGCAAGTTCAGGCTGTTATCCAATATTCACAGACCGCACTTTGCTTTGCAAAGTAAGGGAAGCTGTGCATACGAGAATTAACCTTATTTTTATGTACAGTGTTTTTAATATCGTGCAGATTTCATCACGCTTGCAGAAAATGCAATAAAACGCGCCCGGCGTACGTATTCCACGCATTTCAATATTTGTATGAAATAGACATTTGTGAGGGTTACGCGTGTGGGGCAATCCCGCATGTGTGATCAAAACCACACGATCCCGCATGTATGATCAAAACCACACGATATTCAAAACACCCATCATCAGCTTCATATAAAGGTAGACTTCCGGTCAAAAGGATGCAGTAAAAAGTATTAGTATAAGGTCCACAGCTTAGTTTTACTGGATAACACCATCCCCAATGGCAAGACCAGTCTTGAGAATAGATCCGACTTTCGGAAATTACAGCTACCGCGTGCGTTACAATCCTTTATGCTATAACAGTTATTAATATTTGTACGAAGATTAACAGAGCAAAGATAAGTCAAAGTGCTGTCTATGAATCATGCTTTTATGTTTCTTTTAGACATTAAAGTATATTATTAATGATGAAAAAAAATTACAGACTGCACTTGGTATGAAAATATCAGTGCTACCCGATGCCGAGATGAGTTCCAAGTACATGAGCTTTGCCACAATACCGTTAGCAGTATTGGTGTTAGCGTTACCGCTGCGCGCGGCTGTGAACGCGTTGTCGTTCCTGCGACACAAGGCTCCAACCAACTGACCAGAGGCGGCTCGTGATATTTTTTACGGGTGTTCACTAAAAATAAAAACGAAAATCTAGAACTTACATTTATTTTATTTGTATAAAAAATCCATTCGCCGGTCTTTTTGATGAGCGAAGATTTCTATCACTTTCTTGTGAAAATCAGAAATGGAATTAATTAAGCGTTTTTCTATACTTATCATGCACAATGCATTGAGACGGTCTTGCGCCATAGTATTGCGCGTAAACGTTTTAACTTTATTTAACGTCGAAAAACAGCGCTCGCTTTCTACTGAGGTCATAGGAATAGTGCATACAATATTTAAAAGCTTCATGCTTTCAGAAAATACTGAATCTAATGAATACTCCATAAAATATTGAAGTAATGCAATGGCGCCGTCAGCATTGTGAAAATCTTCTCTGCTATAAATGACTAATAACTCATTTTTTAATTTAGTTTTCTCCAAGAAATGGTATGTAGTTACCACTTTTTTAAAATCATCCTCCGGAAAGCTTTTATTGTAGTCCGCAAATCGATCTGTGTAGAACAATTTCGACGCCATTAAATGGTCTGTATGAGTAAATCTTTCTTTAATCTGCACTCTCAATACGTCACATACTTCTTTTCGCATAACTGAATGATTTACGTTATCGGGTCGACGTTTTTTCTTCGGCGAAGGTGGTGGAATAGCATCGCGTAACTGGTTTACGATTTTTTCAAATTTACTGACTTCATGCATTATTTTAATCGAGTCAAGTGATCGAGATTGTAAAAATTTAAACAGCATTTCACAGTGAGGCATAAGCGTCGCAAAAAATGTTAGCCAATACAAAAAATTATCATTATTTAAATATGACAGGAGAGTTTGAGCTTGATTATAAGTATTGGGGTCAGTGTTATGCCTGTCCATTATTGCTTGCATACATTCTTTCAGTGGTTCTAAATTATCATTTATGGTTTTTACTGTACGTGTATTATAATTCCACCTTGTCTGGGGAGCAGCAGGTATTCTTTTATGCACTATTTCTTTTAAAATTTCAGATCGTTTAGGTGAACGCGTGAAAAAAGATGGAAATGCATGCAAATTACAAAAGAAACTTCGTACTGTGTTGTTTATCGATGCACATTTTTCTAAAATTAAATTTAGTTGATGCGCGTAACAATGTACATAATAAGCATACGGATATATATTTCTAATAATCTTTTGGACACCGTTGGTACTTCCACTCATGACGGCAGCTCCGTCGTAACTCTGACCAATTAGCTTATTTTTATCTATATTGAAAGAATCAAGCTCTTTCATGATTTCAGCCGCTATTATTTCTGCTGTATAGCCTTTAGGCTGTATAAACTTCAAAAATCTTTCATATATTTTACCTTCATGTATATATCGAATAATCAATACAAGCTGCTGAATAGTAGAGCAATCAGTTGATTCGTCTGCTTGAATTGCAACAAACTCTGCATTTTTTATTTGTATCTGTATTTCAGATCTGCAAACTTCATAAATAGCGTCTAGAATATCATTCTGAATTGTTTTAGACGTACCTTTAAAAACCGAGCTGCTGGTTAAGTGCTGTTTCATAGCCAAATCGATCTCCGACACAAAATCAACCAAACCTCTATAAATGCCAGGATTCAAGGATGTCGTAGATTCATCATGTCCTCGTAAGGCAACTTGAAATGCACCACAAAATACCACGCAATCTATTAAACGACGTAAAATGTATCGATTTTCATCAACTCGTTCATTGAACTCTTTGATAGATTTCCGATACGCAGAATCGAGCGCCTTACGAATATCTTGTCGGCCGATAGATGCCAATTGCACTTCACATAACATATGGAATCGAGATTGCGAATGTTTTTTCACTTTTATTGAAAGATGCGCTAAATCATCAACACCCGTTTCCGTCCACGCACCATCACCACCACCGCCGGCGACACCCCCAAACACTAGACACGGGAAACAAAATAACTTATTGCTATCCTCACATCCACACAACCAAGGAGTTTTAAAATATTGTTCAGATTTAAAAACACGCGTAAAACTTTTAGTTTTCGTACTACATTTCTGATTAAGTACAATCTCTGGCCGAGGCGGCCCTTTAGTTTTCAGTTCGAGACGCATTTCGTGAGTCTTTTCACAATTTTTAATAAAATGCACACTGTATCGTTCCATATTTAACACAATTGTCACGCACCAACTAATTTTTAATATATTTATAGGAAAAACTGCGAAATTATCGTAAAATAACCGGCGCGCGTGTCGACATGTTTGTTTACATAAGATCGGCAACAGCGCATATTGCACTCAGTCACCAAAACGAAGCGGCAACGTAACGCAGGAGCGGCGCTCCAGGATCGCCTAATTTCTCATACAAAATCTTCTGTTTCACGCGCCGCTCTGTTTAGATACTTCTCTTTCGCACTCATTGAATAGAGCGTTAGATATTGTACTAAACGCGGTGCGCAATCGCTGGCGCTCCACGCACTCGTACGTAACTACTTGACTCCAAACATTATGTTAGTAGAGATAATTAAATGAATTTTGTACTTCGTAGGTACCTAATAAGTTCCTAGTAAACTGCTATGAAGAGTGTATGTATAGGCATAGCAGAAAGTGTGTATAGTCTTAAATAAATAAAATTTATTTTTATTTTATTTTTTCATTTTTTTGGGAGTGCACTGCACCAGCGCTCTTTAGAACGAGCCGCCTCTGCAACTGACTACTATTACTGGCGTTATAACCTGTATAGTACTACGTTTATCGAGTGTTAAAACTAAATAAATATATATACATATATATATATATATATAATCTAAACAAATGGTTTTAATTGAGTTAGAGAGGGTTCAAGAAACAACAAACGCAACTGATTGAAAATAAATGTTTATTTTATCAATCATTTAAAATATTTATAAATATTGTTCTTTTGTACAATGTAGCAACATGTGTACACATGATTGATGACAGTAGCCTAAGTGAGACTCTCATAAAACTTACAGACGCGAATTAATATATTTAAAAAGATACATTCGAGGGCGCCTAGTTTATATAAGCTGCTCATGTTCCGTACACTATTTACACAACACCTATCTACCCAGCCTGAACGATTCAAAGGTTTGAGTAATTCATTGTCCATTAGCAAATAATAATGCAAACATTAGGAAAACTTTGAATCAGCATCAGATTGATATCATGGGTATTCTACTATGATCTAGTGTATGCTATGATCTATTTCACAATATATTTAAAATATCACATATGTACAAATTATTTTCAAAACTAAATCTCAATAATATCAGCAATGTTTCTGAGACATGTTGACAGATGAATAAATTCGTAAGTTAGCTAAACTTAGGCCATCGATTGCATCGTATTTAATTAATATTTTATGGCTATAATTTTATAATATTCACAGTACCTATACTCAAAAAAAATCACTAATCAACAAATCAATAGGTTTCTGCATGGAATCGACATGATCGCCGCCGTGGTAATATCAAACACGATTTGTGCAAAACAGTTACGTATACAACTATTGAAAATAACCGAATTGAAATAGGGAAACCATAAGAGGTACGTATTGAGCTTGAAAGTGGTGAGTATTGATTTGTTGATGTGAAACTTTTTTGGCAAGTTGGCTAAGCCACAAATAGGCCAAAGTTTATAACGAGAATAGTTAGATTTAGTTATAAGTTCATAAAGCTACAAGATTCATTCAGGTAGTGGAGTTTCACTGGTAGCAGCCGAGTGATCGGTTCGATATGTGTATTCTCAGTGAAATCTTGTATAATTATGAATTTATACATTTTAATGACAACATCTAAGCACACTTTGATTAACGATCGACATTCTTATTCGATCTCGATAGGCCGTCGGTCGACTGCAACTTATTAATACTTTCGAATAATTTACTAAACCTGCACTATCAATTCCATTCAGACCCGGTAACGGTTCAATTTGAAGGCACTCCTTGCACCACATCTGCGAGCGAGCCACGCCCGCCCGCTTTATAACCAAATTAATTACAATCAAATTGCGTCGTCCCTGGAGCGGCGGCCGGACGAGGCGGTCAGGCGCGGGCGGCGCGGCGGCGTCAGAAGCGCCGCAGCGCCGCGCCCGCCGCCTTGCGCGTGGGCTGCACGGACAGCGGCGCCACCAGCACGTCGGCGCCGCCCGCCGCGCCGCCGCCGCTCGTGCCCATCTCCTGCGGGAACACGCACACCTTTACACTGCACTGTTCTTACTTATCGCTGCGTCAGGCGACATCTACTGAGGGCATTAGCTAGTAGCGTGGTTTAATTCATACAGGTCTCCACGGAAAGCTTTGCACTACGCTGTTTTTGTTGATGATAATGGTTGATGGCGCCTTACCGACTCTGCAGCCGTGGTGTAAACAAACTAGCTTATACCAATCGCTTCGCTTTCTTGATCTATTCCACAGATATTTATTCTACATAAAAAGCCTATGTCAAGCTCCGGCCCAACAACTGCTATAAAAAATTACGTTGATCCATTAGTCCGTTGCTGCATGAAAGAAGGACAAACAGAACAGTCAACAAACACGCCTTTGCATTTTTTATAATATAGTAGTACAGAGTAGTACGGTAAATACTCACGTTGATATTATTACAGCTGGCGAGCCTCATCTGCGCGAGCTGCGAGGCGGGCGTGAGGTTGGAGGTGGAGCCGAACGGCGAGATCATAGACGACATCGCGCGCTTCAGCTTCGACGGCGTTTTGTTGAACGAAAACGCACGACCCACCTGCATTTTATACGTTGAGATTACTCTATGAACTTAAAAATTTCACCAAATAGATTTTTTTATTGCTTATTAGGGCCAACTCAAAAGATTCAAGACTTTAACTGTATAAACAAAACATGCTGAAAAAGTATGTTCAAAAAACTCCAGTCAAAAAGTCGGAAATTTTTAAATCTGAATTTAAAACAAAATTTTGACTTAAAAGATAAAAAGTATAAAATTCATTAAACAAAAATGTTATCACAAGACAAAACCATGCCCGTTTTCAGAAGACAACAAGTCAGACCCAGAACACAACAGGTGTTTAGCAACAATGAGTATGTTTGTGTGGATGACATGTTAAACACCACTGGTATGGCACGCTCACGAGACGGTTAATCACAAAGGATATAAGCTAAGCATTAACCAAGACATTCACTCCTTCGAACCTCGCTCTCTCCGCGAAGAAATTGAGGCGTAAAGCAAGATACATTTGCAGGAGAAATTACAATACAATTGATTATGTACGAGTAAGCTTGGTTGACAAAACAATGTTTACTGTGCGAGCACACTGATTCCTGTGCTTTAGTTTTTAAAACCGACACCTACTTGCGCGGCAGCTGGCTCCACTGCCTCATCACAAGCATACCGTTCCAAACAGCTAAATAACATTATTACATAAGCGGTGTCCCTCTACTCTACTTATTATAGTATTAAATGAACAATGCTCCTTAACCCAACATGATTATTGAATAATGAGTATGTTAATGCTAATGATGTGTGCAAATAGAAGTGTATTGGAGACAAAATTTTAGGTAACCATCGGTTTAAGCGATCGTTGTCGCTGTTAAAAATTGTTTGTCCAATACAATTTTCAACACTATACGGGCCGGTTAAACAGAAGCCGAAGTCCCGATAAGTAGGTCCATCAAAATCTGTAAAAGACCAAAGACCAAAACACATCTATTCACGTTAAGAAAATAATGACTCATCAGTGCAACTGCCAAGTAAAGGTGTATTCATACCTACTTGGGTAAAAAATAAACCATTATTACTAAAACAAACTTTTTATTATATCTGATAATAATAAAAGAAGCGTCTGTACTGTCTGAAGGGAATACTTCAACTTGTCAATGAGAACACGGTTTTGTAATTTACTGTGCTCTGTTTGTTTCTCTCGAGGGACGTGGTTTTGATTGATAACGATGAGTCACTATTTTCTTGACGCGAATATACTATAAATGCCCAGAGCATTGCAGACGTCACGCAAATGTTAAGTTAACATACACAGGAAGCAGTGTGCGGATGAACAGATTAGTCGGGGACGGAGCGAGAGGAGTGTGGCAGAGCCGCGTCAGACCTGTGCAAGTAAGTGAGCGCGCAATACCCATGTGTCTAGCAGGCCGGAGCCCGGCTCGGGCCGCAGCAGCCCAGTCAGCCCCGCCAGCGCCTCCAGCTACAACACAACCACGGTCCACTACTGCGCTCAACTGCCCTTACACTACACCTGCCCTTAACGCTAACACTACGAATATCTGTGTACTGCTACGTGCTACACTACCACATCAGACGTCACAACTGTTGCTCGTCGATACTAGCGACCACAGAGTAACAAAACATGATTCCAGCGTGCACCCGTTCCGTTTATATGTACATACAAGAAGCTCGTAGGCGCAAATATTGACAAGGATAGTATGTATATACATGATAGATAACATCAAGTTGGCATTATGGGGCTCACTATATGAATAACTAAATCGTCCAATGACCATATTCACCGTCGCCCTGCACTGTAAGAAGTCTAGTGCATGATGAAATATGTGCGTACGCAGTGTATTACCTACTCCGTGGTCGCAAATAGATGACAACTAGTCTTTCGTCCACTTTTTGTATTTACAATTTATTTGCAGCATGTTTATTGATATAATAAAACTCCCAAGTTATTTCCAGTTTTGAAATTCGTCGAGTTGATGAAGGTATGACTATTGTTATAACACGTTGACATAATCGAATGCAAAACGACTGCAGACTACAATATCATGCCTTAGTTACATAGAAATGCTTGTGACGAATCCTTGAGCTATATTGCATTCTGATACTTTGTAGAACTTACCAGTGTAACTGTTATGTGCTTGTTATTTCTATATCCAAGCTAAGCTAATCTGTATCATCTAATCCATGCTTTATTCATTTACACATATTTTAAAAAGATTCGAGAGCCAAGAGATTAACAATTTGATTTGCTTTGGGTCAGTGTATTGTTAGCCCGGACAAGGCTCTCATCAAAATATCATTCAATTTAAAGTAAAAGTTATATGTTTTATGACAAATGATCTGAAATGATTCATACCTTGATTCTGGTGCGCGCTGCGAATTTGGACACTTTAGACAGTGTGCTGAGAGCGAGTTCGCTCGTGTCGATATCGAGCTGGTGCGACTCTAAGCACGCCAGAAATTTATCCTGTAAACAAAGTTTTATATCAAATTTTATTTAGTGTTGTACCCGAGCAGCTGTAACAAAGAGTTAAAATGTTGCATGTTTACAAGGAAAGTCTTAAATTCGAAAGATTAGTAAGAAGTTTACACATGGATCAAAGCAATATGCCACATAGGCAAAGCAAAATGCTAGAAACTTACATGGCATATTCACTCGTCTCTACAACACACACAGTTCTATAGAGACAGAAAGACCCTAAGCAATCTAAATAGCAGAAAGAAAACTTACAGCATCAGCTTTGCAGACGGTGTTGGCCATTTGTCTGCAAAGTTGTCGAAGAAAGTGTGACTTGTCTACGGTTTCGTCGGTAATCATGAACGAGAAGAGTTTCTCTTTGAGCTCCTGATTGTTGCGGCACATCAGCGCGAAAACGTTGTGACAGTCTGTAAACGAAATACTACAAATAAAGGCACTTTCAAAATCAAATGGCCACCACAGATGGGTGCGTGTCTTTACTGCTCAAGTGTATGTAGATCATACGCATAATAGTTTACCTTCAGCCTCCCTAATATCGACGACGCGTTTGACCGTGCTAAGTGGCATCAGCGATATATGCCTGTAGGGCTTGCTCGAGCCTATCCGCATCGTGCCGGTGCCGTTCGTTGGGCTTTTACTGTTAAAAGCCTGAAACAAACAATAATGTAATGTTAATGACGTCACACCCCTGTAGCTCAAGTTTGTCAGTTACAAAGGTTTACTGGACAAAATTAGAATTCAGAATATTTGACTGGCATAATTGCACTTGTCGTGTTCTGAATTTTGCCCACTCATAAGTCTATTCCACGGAGTAAATATAGAAGAGGAGATGTTGTAATAAGATTTCCCTAAGAAAAAAAGCGTGACATTTTGCGGGGTGAGGGGGTGTTAGACTCCGCCCATTTTTTTATTTGCCATCTGCCGGTCAATAGCAAAACTACTTGCTCGTTCTGTTGATTTTATTTTGTAGTTACGTAACTATCTCACACTAGATGTCATTAAGTGCAGGATGCAACAGGGTCGCACTCAGAATTACCAGGGATATCTGTTTTTTAAATTAATTGTGTAAACCATCCGATAGACCGATACGTATATTTTTCATTGAAATAGTGATACTATTATTTGATGAATGACGAATGAAGATCATTATCTTCATTCGTCATTCATCAAAAAAACCTTTTTATTGTAACATTTTTTTTATTCTATTTAAAGGCTTATTTTGATAGAAAAAATGATCAAGATTGATTAAAATGCTAGTTTAAAAAAAACACGTGTTTACGTCCGAAACCATTCAATAATAGTAGATTATTTGTGACCAGGAGATAAAGCAGTGTCTTAAAGTCGCGGGCGGCATGTTGAATTCCAAACGAAACGAAGGTTGCTGATTTTAATCCCGAACGTTAGTGAGGGATTTATATAATTAACTCCCGAGCATTGAGAGGGAGATTATAAAGAAACCAGAGTAAAGTGAGGAATTCAAGCAGCCCAAGACAAAGACAGCGTTATCCCTGTGTTGCATACTCTACTTTTTACATCAAATGTGAGGTAATTAAAAAACAATTTGGCCGACCAAATCATATATTAGAGAAATATAAGTAACTCGTACGTCGTCGTATTTACAAGTTCATCAGCAGTGGGACATTCGGTAAAATAATTGGCTTCTAAATACTGCCCTGTATTTTTGCTATTTGACGATAGATGGCTCCCTGTTTACAAAATTATATAAAAACTACAAAAATAATATTTTGGCGATTAAGGACCTTTAGGAATGAATGTTGATCAAATTTCAGTACGTATGATTATTAAAATATATTATTACTGAGCTCTACGTGCCTAAATATATTTAGTTCCCATGACACAAAGTGTCGCCATCTAATGTCGAGTAGAATTATATTTGGAAATGCTGACTTTAAGAGATTTTTCTAGAAGTATTTTAATAAATTATGCATAAAATAGCTTATAAATGAAATGTGATGGCATCCATAGCATCAGAACGTCTATCCCAGTAGTTTTTACAAGATAAAATACAACACTTAATTTTTTTATTTATCTATCGCAAATATAATGCCAAATAAGTAGGTTTACGAAGTTGTGCACAGGACGAACGCCAACAATACACTGATTTAAGCCACGCCCACCGTGATGACGTCAGGACTCAGTTGAGAGTCACAGTGCACAGTTGGTTAGGCCGCCTCCTCTTCTATATTTACTCCGTGGTCTATTCGATACCGATATGATTAAAAAAAAAAAACAAAATTCAATTATTTATTTATTAAAACTATGCACTAGTATTATAAAACATTGTAGAAAGGCGGACTGAATGCGATAGGCGTTTTCTACCAGTCGAGCTTGGGGCTATTGCCTTGCTTATTGGCTTGTTTATTTTTGTAAAATATTTTTTACTTAACGACAAATAAAACAATTTTTTATTCCAGACCTAGCGAATGCACCGCTTGCGAACTACGCAGGAGGTGCGCGCGTCAAATTACAATCAAGGCTCATTCATACTTCAAACGCGAAACAAGCTACGTGCGCACGAGCGGCACATTCGGCACGTCTGGACACACCCTAACGATAACCGCATCAAAATCGGTAACAAAATGAAACAGCAATTGGCATTTCAAGTATTTGTAAGCGCGTAACCCCCCTTTTCATTAGATTTGAAAGGTTTCTTACTTATTTAATTTTGAATGGAATTGAAAAATTCTCTATCTGTGATTTTGAATTATTATTGTTATGAGTCAGTTGTGCTCCACTGCAGGGCAAAGGTCCCCTTCCGTTATTCCACTCTTTTCTGTCCCTAGCCACTTCTGGCCAATCTTTAAGATAGGAGTCCAAATCATCACGCCATCTTCTGGGCCTACCGCGTCGCCGGCTTCTGCTGTTCGGAATCCAGTCAGTAGTTGCTTTCGCCCAATTTTGTTGCGACATGCGGCAGATGTGACTTTGAATTAAATTACTTTTATCCAATAATATCGAGGTCCCAATCAAAATGTAGTGTAGATAGTGTGATGTCAACCTACTCACTTTGGATCTTTTCTTGCAGACCTCCATGGTGTCCGTGAAAAGGAACAGCACGAGGTGGTCTCCGCGCCCCGACAGCTCCTTGGACAGCTCCACCACCTCGCAGCGCGACACGAACGAGCGGTGAGAAGATACTAGGTGGGCCTGCGTTCACGAGATTTTGAATTAAACAACAAATCAAAGTTGCGTATAAAATATTTAGCCTGAATATCATGACAAAGTGTGAGTTTCAGGAAATAAATCCTTAGAAATTGTAATTATATTTTATAGAACTTTGCCGGAATACGAGTATACAGGGTTATTCATAAAACACTAGCAACCTTTTAAGACTATGTTACAAACATCATAAACAACAACTTTTGTTCTTACGAAGTCTATGAGAAGCAAGCAAAAGTACAATAGTGGAGGGTAGTTGAACATGAACTTTATTTACGGGCAGCCCTCACTAGTCGGTCGGTGGCCTTGATGCGCTTGCGTCGCGTCATACGTGTGCTTGTAGCGAAATTCGGCAGTGCGGGCGTAATATTTTTACATGATGGTGTATCAATATTCTAATGTCGAGTACACGGAAAAGGTACGAATGCTTGCTACTATTATTACGAGAACATTTCGCGAGAGCCATCAGTAGATAAAACAAAATACAGAGTTGAAATGTGTTAGATAGAACAACGTCCACCTTGTAAGAGGCCTTCAAACACTACATCTTTCAGAGCGTGGTCGCCATTCCAAAAGAAAAGGATATATGATTGGTCATACCGGGCACTGGTCGATGTCGTTGTAGATGTCGAACATCTGCAGCTGCCCCTCGGTCTTGCGCTTGTCCTCGTTGATGTGCGACATAACTTCGCGCAGCCCCGCCAGCGCCTGCACCAACGCGCCGTGGTCAGGGTTGTTTTTGTGCGTGTGCTTTAATATGTCTGTAACATTAAATTACAAATCAAACTAAATTAAAAATCATTAAAAATCATTTATGAAAAATCAATAAGATAATCTCATCGATAAAATTTTCAAGCCATCGATAACTTGGAAGAAAAATAGTTTTACTGTTTTATTTATACTAGTTTGTTCGCGTTAAGAAAATAGTGACTCATCAGTGCAACTGCAAAGGCATGTTTATACTGAACATTAAACCATGAATAAAGCAAACTTTTTTTTCAAATATAACTACTAAGTACCTAATTATTTTAAAGTTTAATCATAATAGTCAGAATTTTAACTTTTATTTTTACCAATAGGTGAGGTTAATTTATTTTTACCAATAGGTGAGGTTAATTATTAAATTGACAAAAGACGCGTCTGCATTGTCTAAAAGGCTTTCTCATTTATGATCTAGTTGGTCAACGGACGTGGCTAAACCGATAAAGATGTGTCAACGTTTTCTTACCGCGTATACACTAGATTAAGATCAAGTGATTCTGTCATATTGACCAATTCAAATTCCAATGCAACCTATAATCAAATATTTCCACTTAAAAATTAACATAAGCTTCGCTTAAAAGCTATAGTCGAAACATGAGTTATTAATCCAAGTCCAAATGGTTACGTTTTGGTCAAGAAGAGGGGCACAAAGGGTGATGTTTATTTTGATTGTCAACTGGCGCCTCGTCATCTAACTTTTATTTTTAATAAGAAAATAATAAAGAGCAAGGATACTTACCGTCGAGTAATAAACTTATACTAGGTAACCGCTGCACTGGTCTTATTAGTAGCTCCTGTAAACTTTGTCTGCCGCACTCTGGCTTGGTTTGACAGATTTTCAGGAATGCATGAAATCTGAAACAAAGGTAAAAATGTTGGCGTCAGTACTTCTAACAGGAGTAGTAACAGCAACTCTGACTGTGCTGACTACTGAGGGTTAAAGGGGTAGAATAAATTTTTGTTTTATAATATTTGTATTTTCCCTCTCCTAGAGAGGAGGCCTGAGTCCCAGCAGTGGGCACATTAAAAAGGCTGATGATGATGAAATATTTGTATCAAAAAGTAACTTTACCCGAAATAGCAAGCAGAACGATTTTTTCAAATCTGTTCTATAATGAGTAAGTTAGAAATCGTTCAAATATATATCACGGGAAACTGGTAACAGAATTTTCTGAATAAGTATATAATTGTTGTAGCGTTTACACTCTTACCGGACTCGCGAACGCGATCCCAAGGCTTTGTGACACCGAGGAGGAGGTTGTGGCCCACAAATTGTAAAACTCTGCTCTAGTCGAGTGTCAGTAGTAAAACTTGGAGTTACGGAAACTATGCTCTACTGCTACGAAATTAAGGTGCTACCTAATTGGACGTTCGGTTGACTAGTACATTGCCAATATTAGCATCAATCCATCTGACTAGCCTTTATCCAAATATCCAATATATTTGGGTCGGCTTCTAGTCTATTCGTTGGACTACCTATTAATCTGAACTACACAACCCATTATCTGGGTAACACAATACCCCTTGGCAAGCCTGGTGTAAGATTTCAGGCTTCTACTTACCTGTAACGACTGAAAAAACTGATGTTTAGAATTTAATTTAATCTAGTTTTAGGACATTTATGTTATCAATCTGTTCGACACAATTTATATTGTTTTATGAATAAAGATACCACTACTACCTACTGTCAAACATGTACTAATGAGCCAGGGATCTAACCTTGGGTTCTCACGGTCGCACTGTTGCAGCATCTCCTTGGTATTTTCGAAGAAGTTGACGAAGGGTGGGTAGGCCTTCACCATGTCGGGCGTGTAGCGCAATACCAGCCGCCCGATGCTCGTCTCCTCGCTCCAGTGCGCTTGAGCGTAGCGCAACTCTTCTAACATTCGCCTGCAAAAAGGGTATTTTTTTTATTATCCCACCTGATGGTAAGCTGTGATGCAATCTCTGATGGTAAGGCGCACTAGTTTATTAAAAGCCTATTTACTCTAGCCTTGAAGATACCCAAATTATAATCGGACGGGAAGACCACAACAGGCAAATTGATAAGTAAAAACATGTATTTGGTCCATCAGCTATTATAGATTCATAAAAACAGGTCTTATGTATTACGTGTTAAGACTGACTTTTCACTGTTTTTTTTTTGTCGATGGGGAAAATCATCTTTGACAAAACCCGCTCTTGGGTGGAGCGGGAGATAGTTTCAGACTCTTACTGACTAAAAACCCCGTGCCGTTCCTTCTAGCCTTCATACCGGGGCACGAGCTCCCTTTCGGACAACCCTGTTCCCAGTAGGCTTCGACCCAGCTGGGCCTCTCCTGCTGCTGACAACTCCTTGAGGCGCGCGGGAACAGTGCGCGCCGTCGACGTCTTGGACTCGGTCCATTACCGGACGATCGGACAGCGAGCTACCCATGGCTCGCCGTCCGTGAGCCCGCGTCTACGGTGGCCGGAAATCGGGATCGGAATCCCGGGGACGGCAGCGAGGGCGCCGTTGCCTGATGCGGTCGGCCTCCTCCTTTGCAAGCATTACTGCTTCGCAGAAGGAGGCGACCGCCTGCCATTCCTCCTCGCTCCGGACCATGGCCTCGACCAGGGCCCGGGACTTTTCACTGGTCGGATAACTTGTATTTGAAAAATAAATATTTATTTGAACCCTATTCCAATATAATATAAAGAGGACTGATGCGTATTTATGTTTGTAATGAATTAACTCTCACTCAAAATCTACTGGAAGAATTTAAAAAATTCTAACCTCAAAAAAAAACTTTTTACAGGCGAGCCAATAGAAAAAGCGAAGCCACATAATATACAAGGTAGTATTTTCTATACTAAACCACTATTTCATCTCATAGTCAAAATATAACTGACTATTGAAAAGTTGGCCCTAAATAAAATGAAACCATCAAAAATATGGTGCGATATTTGTTTCTATCAGTTTATAAGTGCACGGAACCTTTCACGATAATCAAGTTATCTTTGCTACTTACTGGTGTAATTCATAAATAGGCGGTAAGTTTCCAAATATAATTTTGAGTTCAGTATTATTGAGCAATGCTTGATTTTTGCCATTACTATTGTCGTCCTCAGCCATCTCTTCCAACGGTTGCTTGAACATCTGAAAGTAGACAAGAGAACTACTATTATGTGACTCTTTTAATTAAATTTATTGACATTTCATTGTTAGAACCCGCATGCAACTAATTTAATTACTATGTAAATATGATAGCTATTGTTATATTATTTTGTAGGGTGTGAAATAAATACTTTTTTTATTTATTTTAAGGTTTAAGTATTACAGATCTTTGTGTATGAAAGTATTTTAAATAACTTACCGTAACTATCGTATGTAATATCCCAACGTAATTTGATTCTGTTTGCAGTAGCTCCATAAATACTTGCTGCCGTGGCGACAATAGTTTCCTGACCACCGTATCGGGAACCTCTGATTCTACGAACACAAGAGCGACGGTTAGAGTGGACACGCCGACCACGCAAAGGTAATAATAACATACTATTGTCGTTACGAGTAAACAAATATTGTAGTGGTAAACGGATAAATGAACAAACATATGGGTTAACCATCTGCAATGCATTGTGCATGTCGACGATATAGTCGTCACTTGCATCAAACGGCCACAGCATTTACGTCAGCAATCAAGAAATGACAGCCATTTCTTCCTCATCTCACAATTATAAGTAATTTGCATTCTTGTGGAGTGACTCCCGATTCAGCACTGCATATACTGTGTGAACTTAAATTGCTTAAAATTGTAATCAGAATCGCAGATTTCCATATTTTCAAACCACATGGAATAGTTTTAAAACTTCCACGACCATCTTTTTAATACTAATGTTCACTAAACAGTCACTGAATGAAATACTAATTGCTACAGTTTACAGATAGTTAAATAAACGATAATAACGAAGTGTATGAAGAGACGTGGCTCACCCTCAAGCAGCTGCTTGCCGTCCGGCGAGGGCGTGCAGTCGAGCAGGTTGCCGGACAGGCTCAGCAGCACGGCGTCGCCCACGGACGAGCGCCGCTTGTGCAGCGCCGAGTCCCCGCCGCGCAGCTTGCGCTTGCGCAGCCGCTGCAGGTGCGACGGCGTGGCCGCGTCGCCCGCCGCGCCCGCCTCCTCCGCCGCCGCGCACGCGCCCGCGCCCAGCCCGCCCACCGATGACCGCCGCGATACTTCATCTAGATACTGCACATCATCATCTTGTTAGATTTCACACCACATTTAATAACACTTATAACATGAAACCTACTTCAAAATAACAAGTTGTTTTTAAAAATTCTGAATATAAATACAACAATAGAAATTTGAAATCTAAAAACTTTCTGATGAAAAAAATCAAGACCAAACAAGTGGTCAGATTCAGAAATTGTTGCAAGGGTGATTGATTGTAAATTTCCATGGAGACTCAAATAATTTATTACTTACGTCTTTGAACAGGTAATCACGCTCGTCCTGTGCCTCCTCGTTTTGTACGGAAGCCCAGAACCACTCGGCCTTCACGATGTGCACCCGCGTCGAACAATCCGGCGCTACGACCGTATTGTGCTCATCGACAACCTGCATACACACAGCTGAATATTAGGAGTCATAACCAGAAAACTAGACGTGCTCATCCTCCACCAATGTCTACTAGACCCATCGATCGGGATTCCTACGCAAATCTCACGATGGCGTACTCTGCGTAACGCCTTCTTAAGCGTCTAAAGTTTTCAAGGTGCAGATATATTTTATATGACATGCAAACCAGCGAGACCGCTTCGAGGCCGAGAGAGACCTCTCCGCGGGTACGACATAGACCATGACCGCTGATGTTCGATGGCATGACAAGCTACTATATTTTTAGTAGTATTGAATAAAATAGTGTTAGTACCGGCAGCGATATTCCATGGCATTGCGATATGGCGTCGCGGATGGGAGGCGTCGAGGCGGGCGGCGGCTGGTCGCGGGCGGGGCGGGGAGCGGAAGGGGCGAGGGGGGCGCGGCTGAGGGGGGAGCCGGTCGGCAAGCTCAGCGCACTGCTCAGGCGCAACTCGGAGCCGCCGCAGATCGAGTGACGATGAGTTCGGAGCCATACGCTTTGTGGCGTTTTAAATATGGTAGAATCATCAAGTTCGTCTACATCGGTGTCTCGTTCTCTAACCGGGGTGGCTAGGTCAGTGCTGTCTACGGTATCCACTTGAACTGGTGAAATATCTAAGTTCATTCCATCATATAACCTCTTGGGTGTGGAAATGTTTTTGAGATCTGACGGTAGGTGGCACGCGTCTACTTCTACTGTGTTACGTTCAGCTCGCTTTTCATACTTCTTTTTCCTTTCACTTCTGAACGAAGCTGTAAACGATTTAACACTCCGTCGTAACTTTGAGGCCGATTTGACTGTTTTGGAACTTCTAATTGAAGCAAATGAGATATCAAAGAATCCCGACTGTTTACTTGTGTTCATCGAGCATATTGATGCGTTATCGTCTTCTTTGATAGGCGAAGATGTGGACGCTATAAATTCCCCGGCCGGGTCGGTGGGCTTCACACTTTCTGGACTTACTGGCTCTACTACGATTTCTCCAGTTGTTTTAGAAACAGAGTCTTTTTTCGTTCTTTTGAATATAGTGGGTCTGTTTTTAAACTTGAAGGAGTCCTTTATTTTGAGCCTTTTAATTGACTTCCAGTTGCTTTCTTCACATTTGTCAGGGGATAAATTAGCGTCAACTGTGCTCACTTGAAAATTAGAATCTGTGGAGTTGCGACTTCTTTTTTTGCCGGAGGAAATTGTGGTTGTTGAATGTTGCAAATCTTTGCCACCAGTTGAGCTGGCCAAGAGAAATACTGGTTCATCTTTAGAGTCGAGGTCGCACAGACTCTTCGTTAGAGACGAGTGCAAGGATCCCGCTTCAGTGAGACAATCGACTAAGTTAAATACGTTCATGGACTTATTTCTAAATACTTCTCTTTTATCTTTAGAGTTAATTCTATCAGATCCATGGACGAGCTGAGATATGTTTTTGTTATTTTCTTTATCACAAATATTGTATTTGCGCAATTCTACACGTTCAACGTGCGGAGGACTCTTGGTGGTGTCAAAATTGAAACACAAATCGTCAGTGAGTGATTTCCCTACAAAACTAATACTGCAGTTATCTATTTGATCTTTGCTAGCAGCTTTGGCTTGTTTCTCTCTAATACTGTTCCGTGCGCACTGCACACGCTGGTCCCGCTCGTCGTGCGACAGCTCGCTGGCGTCGGGCTTGCCGGGGCTGGCGTGCCGGCCCGACAGGCGCGCCGACAGGCGGCGGTACAGGGAGCTCTTGGGAGTGGACTGGGAACGATTGGGAGTGGCGCGGGACGGTTTCGCTGAGTTAGGTGTACTCGGGTGGGGTGATAGGATAAGCGAACGACCGAAAGTCTCCCCATTGGCCATTACCTGAAACATGTGTGAAACACACCACGCAATGATGTAATGAAGCCATTCCAATACAAACATGCACGTACGATAATAACATGTTATTATCGTGATAGAGGTAGTTAAACACAGAAAGCGACTGCCTAGCGAAGATTTGAGTATATTCTTTTACAGTTTTAGTTGACGAAACAAGTGTTCTTGATCTTAATCGAGATGTATAGAGAGAGATGTTTGAAAAAGTAATATATGACATTGATATGTACGTGAAGTTACAACTACAACATAAAGTGTTTCACAAGTCTATGTCTAGTGCATTAAGAGTGGATAGTAAGAAAGCAAGTGGACACTTTATACAACATGTAACGAATGTAAACAACACTATGAGTGGTAGGTGTGGTTAGATGGGCGTCGTGTAATATACACATGAGCTGAATGAGGCATATGCGCAATTATTGTACAACAGCGAATGTGTGAGAACAAACAATGCCATGAAACTCGTGATAACATCAAAATGGTAATAAAATAATGAAAAGGAAACAATGGGTCGACTTTGCGTCGTGTGGTGCGGGATGTGGAAGTGGTTCAAATGTGCGGCTATCCCGACAGGCGGAAGACCAAATCGGGATAAAAAGGAGAATCAAAACTAAAAAAATGCTACAGGAAACGCGCAAGAGTTCTAATATTGCATAGGTTTCAGACAACAATATTGAAAATCTATAGTGTGCATACAAAATACGCAATGCAAGTGACATTGAGTCCGCTCTCATCTGGTCGTTGTTTGTACTGATAACTTGTTAATCAAACACCTGCCGGCATTGAAGGCATCGCTAATACATACGCAGTCATCGGAAGAAATTGAGAGGTGTCAAAATGTGTCATAATAACAAGAAGTGTGCTACTAGCTAATTTATATTGTCTACAATGTTGCTAACTAAGAGTGATATGTGTACCCCAGTATATCTACGTGCATGCTGACTTCATAATGCTAAAATTAGTTACTAATAATGTGTAATGTGGCATGAAGTATATAAATAAACAGGTATGCATGTTATGCAGAGGTAAACGTTCTGTGGGACGTTTAGTGCCATTTGGGAGGTTCTAAAATAATCATTACATTGTTAACAAACTGAGCAGGATTACTCGGAGTCTTAATGGACTGTGGGTAAACAAAACATTAGGAGGGTTTTTGCTGAAGTCAATAAAATTGTAATATGATTAACCTTCGAGGAAGGGCCATTGCATTGTTAAAGGTGCGACAGCACCGCAGCTTCTAATTGTTTGTAAACATTTTGCTTTCCTCAAAAGGGGACAATTGAAACTATTGCAAGCTACAGAGTGCTACCAGTTTTATGATGTTTATCGGCTGCAATGCGCACACGATTAAGTAAATCACGAATTAGATTAGGGTGGGATTATTGTGTGTATGTGGTGTGTAGTATAGAAGACATGTTACTCACAACGTGCGTGCAGTCGGGGTCGTCGAGTTGGCAGGTGCCGCCGCCATTGCTGGCCAGCACCTCGGCCATATGTTGTGTCTCATCTTCGGGAAAACCCACGAAGCAGACGCGAGCCCCCGCGAACACTTTCAATTTGTGTTCTTTCTGTAATAATTACATATTGCATAGATTGGTTGCGTTGATCATATGGAATGAGAACACATTGTTGTAGACAAGTTTAAGGTCGAATGGTCCTCCACTCCTATGATGATTTCCAGCTTACTAAAATGTTAACAAATAATTTAGTTACCCTATTCAACAACCATTATAATAATTACAGATTTCAATCTATTCCATGGCAGACAAAATTTAATGCTGAATAAATTACAACCATAAAATATGCTGTATGGTTATGTCCTTCAAACACGTCAGGTGCGTAGTACTCGCAGCCGGCGCGCGTGTATTGCCAGATTTATGAACGTGGGTAGAGAAAAAAGTTTTTACCTATGTAAGAATTGTAGCAGGTGACATTTGTTTCTATGGAGAAAAGACGTTAGATCATTTATGTATGCAGGTATGCTGCTGCGGGAACGTTTGGAAGAGTTACAGTGGCTCTAGAACGCAAAGGGCAAATAAAGGAACGTAGGTCGGTTTTAGTCAGTCAAAGTGTGACTGTGCGCCATCTAGCTACACCCTAGAGCGGGAGATGATAAAAACGATACGCTCTTAAAAAAAAAAGATGCTACAATTACAATTTAGAAACTTTTTTCTTTCATCAAACCTTTAATATGAACAAAAATGTGTGTGAAAACCAAGTGGACAGTAGGTAGTGGCGTGGGTGATCTTCAGCAAAAAACAGCCAGACACGGGAGCTCCGTTGACCTTTGAACCTCGCAGCTCAATTCAATACCTTTTTCACCACCTGCTGCCCCCAAATTAACCGTGGAAATTCCTTTGCGGTATATGTTTATGGTACGAACGTTATACTTTACAACCTCAAAAAAAAAGTTAATGTTAGAATACTTTACAACCTCAAAAAAAAAAGTTAATGTTAGATACGATATGTATACTTACAATGACGTCATCATCAGTGGCAAGGCAGGCGGGGTCGTCGCGGCGCTCCCAGCAGGCGTCGACCCAGGAGCGCGCCAGCACGGGCAGGCCGAACCCTGACGCGTACCGGTACTTATCGCCCGTCGCCGCGGCCGCGATCAGGTGCGTCACTTTACTCGACATGTCCTTGCGGATCGACCCGCCCATATAGTGGATCAGGGTTATCAGGTACGTCTGCCGAATAATACAGCTATTGTACACGCCAAACTCATTCATATTTGACCAACACGCATTTCGTCAGTATGCTGTTATCGTGTGAACACAAAAAATCAACTTTGTATCTTAAAAAATAAGACCATAAATACTGAGCACTGAGTAAGTACCTAATTATGCTCATGCACATGACGGCAGATTAAACAACCATTATTCATGTCAAATGCCAACAGATTTGCTGAAGTTGAATACGACATGTTGATCGATATCGTCATCCGAGAGCAAGCGCGAGATTTTTCCAAGATATAAGTTGCTTACGTAAGGGTCGATGCATGAAAATTCGTCAAACCGTTTATAGGTAAAGCCCACTACACCGTACCACACCATAATCACAAATTATTTTTGTCTGTACATTCTTAAGCACCTTCTTGATGCGTACTGGGCACTCCTTAATACATTAGTTTTTCTCTCACTTTCTTTAAGAGAAAAATTAAACATTTTTGAGAAGACGTGTTTCAATCGAAGTCGACACATTCATATAATAAAATACTTCGTATATAGTTAGGTACTAACAAGTTCATCCTTTTTCCGGAATCCTGAGAAACAGATGACGGCGCCGCGCATCGCTAGCGAGTAGAGCGGGCGAACGGTCGCCGGCGGCGGCTCATCGCGCTCCGACAACTGTAGGACCGCGGTTGGACCCAGCACCCTGCAATAAAAAAACACCAATAACATTCATCACAAGACGCAACACACGTCCTATCCTAATCCTCTTTGGGTAGAAATGTAAGAAACTAAACATCCTCACGATTGTTACATTTGTTTTGCCGAGTAAGCAGGTATCGAGTAAGAACGGAATTCTGAATCTAAGAGAATTTAACATAAGTATATGTTGTATTCAATACGCTGATTGATACGCCTGGTTTTACTTTGAAGGGTTTCATATTATTTTGTGATCGTATGTAAATAAGAATGCCAATAGTTAAACAGTTACGATTTTGGCGCCGTATCATAACCGCGCTGTTGAATTGATTACTGATTAACTCCTACGCCAAATTTTGAATCATCTGATGATATCTAATCATTTTTGGACTGAAACACCCCTCGGTGATTCCACACTTCCTGCGGCTTTTATACAGGAAACTAGTTAAACATCGCGCTGATAGACATATCATTCAAACACAAAAAGAAATACTCATTCTTTTGAAAGAGCAACTACTTGGTGTGTAATATTTAAAGTTGACCTAGATCTATCAAAGTTAATAAAACAATCAATGATTAACTAAACAATAACAATGAGTATGACATTTAGTATAATTGAATTAATTACGAAAGTTGTCTACCAACTAATAAAATCAAACAGAATCTGTTCGTGAGTAGTCGCTAGTGCCAATACAAACAGTCACTATATTGACGCAACTGACCGTCAACATGTTCAATAAATCATTTATACATACTAGCTCTGCCACTATAAATATGTACATACTTGTATCAATATCAATGTTATATAAAGATATAAAAGAAAATGATTACCATATGCATTATTTCATGGAGAAAAAAATTCTATGGCTCGTAAAACTCTTATTTACTGCTACGTGTGTACTCATGTGTTTTATGTATTTATTATTGTGGTTTGTTTCCAGGTCAAGCCGACATTATACTACGGTTTTACATTTGATGAGTAGAAATATCGTTAAATGCCGCAAAAACTACAAAAATATGTAAATAACTAAATATGTATTAGCATAAAATTCCGCTTTTTTATGAATGAACACAAGTCATCAGTCTATTTTTAAAGTAAAATGCGCCAAATAAAATCTAGGTAGTAAAACCCGCATGCGCTACAAGATAGACTAATCAATAACATCTTACGTTTAATTTATTGCATATCAATTATAGTTCATCGGTCAAACTGATAGCACACAGATACAGTTAGCAATTTGCTTACATCCGACTAATTAGTTGCCCTTATCTGTCAGTGCGAAAACATTATCGAGTCTAGTCACGGCGGTCATTCCTTTTATGTTAGTTCGTAGTTCAAAACTTGGACAACAGGTACGGTACAACGTTTGTCCCCTTTTATAATTAAAACAAGCGGTGCATGTCCGGTGTTAATTGTCGCTAAAGTTTAATGAATTTCGATTGAATTTGACCTCTATTCATTATTCGCAAACTGATGAATGCTGCCATAATTGCTTTAAACCCCTGGAGCTCCTACCTCCATATACAAGGTATTTTGGACCTAGGTACTGCTAGTGATTCTACAGTTTTTGACTGACATTTTAAATGCTGTTTCTGAATGATATTTGATGGGTAAGAATGCGGTTAAATCATTTAAAATAGAGTACAGTTGTGACCAGCATGGTTCAAAACGCTGATAACATAATTTACTTCTGAGTTTTGAATACTAACACAAAACTTGATGCAATTCCGTTACACCACAACAGTATTTTGAAAAGGGTCGTACTTCCGGCAATTTGGAAGTACAATGAGTCGCTATAGCAATTATGAAAAAAGACTTCGGCACTATCGAATTGTAATATAAGCAGGTTTGTGTAACCACTGCAATGAAGGTATACTGAGTGACGATAAAACAAAGGATCGAATTGTTTAAATGAAACTTGCGAAATGCGAATGAAACTTGAAGTTTGCGATCGAAATACGACTATTTAGATTATACGAATTCAAGTTAGGAAAACCAGTCATCTTCATCACATAGCAGTGGTAGCCGAGTGGTAAGGGCATCGATTTATGAGTTGTGTAGGTCGCGGGTTCAAACCCAGCCAGGTGCATTACTTATAATTGCAGCAGCGTGTTCTTTGGGCATACCATAATAGCGGCAGTAAATTCTCTTTTTGAAGAGTGATTAGAAACTCACTTTCCACCAAATTACACCTGACGCCGGTCCTCACCAGACATGGCCATTAGGGGAGGTTCTTGTTTCAGATTCAGACGGATAAAACGGCCGGGTATCGTGTGGATCGCCCAGAGGACACAGTGGAGCACACAATGTCAGTCTGCCTCCCTTGGGCGGAGCGCCGCCGTGTCCTCGTTAAAGCGATCAGCAGATGCGATTTCTCGCGTTTAGCTCTGGTTCAGGCTATGGTCCGGAGCGAGACGGAATGGGACGCAGTCGCCTCCTTCAGTGAAGCAGTAATGCGACTCAAGAATATGATCGCAACCGTAAAGGAACGAATATCATCATGTTGTATCTTTTTATTTGTAGGTATATGTGTGTGTATATAGTGTGGCGTAAATAGTGGTCCAACGTTAAGGGGTCGACACACCGTATATTCAGCTATCACATACCACTATTTGAACCACTGTTTTACTATAGGTCTCAGAATAAATTACATTATTTATATTTTTAAACAATACCTTGCTATACTACCAAATGGTTCTAATTTCAAGAAAAAACATGTTCTTATTTTGTTATTTGTATATTACTGCTGAATACATGTGCTATAATATGATAATAACTGTTTTACTGTAAACTTAAAGATATTATTGGAAAAATGTGTTCATTTCAAATTTTAACTTATAGTCTTCATTTATTTTTTGCGACATAAACGACCGTACCTCTACCTATGTATTTTAACTATCCTTTAACTTAGAAGTTTGATTTTTTTCACAGCTTGAAGGGACCGTAGACCCGAATATGTGGTTGTAATTTCAACTAGATACCTCCACTCGTTCTCGAGATAATGGGGCTTGACGAGACAGACGGACAGACGGACAACAAAGTGATCCGATAAGGGTTCCGTTTTTTCCTTTTGAGGTATCTATCGGAATCAGTGACGAAGGTTCCATACAACTCGATTCCCACCGGCTTCCCTTCAGATGTTTAGAACACAACCACTCTCTACCGTAATTGAGAAATGGCACAATCAGAAATTATAAAACTACAAAGCTAACATTACATAACGGCTACACTAAGTACACTATGAACATTAAATCAACAAAATTTACTTTTCAACAACATGTAGCACTATAACATAAGCCGCAGGCGCAATCGGCTTTTTAGCGTTTAAATTTCTGTACAAGAATACGTCATGACGTCACATAAAGGTCGATTAACCTGCGCGCTCTAAAGCGCTCCGGCAAGCCGGTTTTTTTTCGAGTTATTTGATAGAGTTTTATTGAATAGGCTTAAAAACTACTAGACTGTTTTTAAAAATTCTTTCACCACTCGAAAGCTACATTATCCACGAGTAACATAGGCTAAATTTTATTTTGAAAAAAAAAATAGGGTTCCGTAAGATATTTGGGTTTTTCGGACACAAGGTGTAAAAAATCAACCAGAAACATTACTTATTTTGCGTACGCTGCCTGAACTATTAAAGATAGAACCGTAAAATGTTCTAATTAATTGTAGATCTTACAAATATCTACAAAAAAGTCCGCGTAACAGTATACCTATCTAAGTCGAGTGAGGCACAACAACCATTTTTTTATCTAATAATCTTGATTTTTTTTTGGACTACATTTAAACGCATTTATTTTACTCATGCTATTAACCCTTATCAAAATAAATTATTTCATCACTAAGTACAGTTTATGTAGATAATATTTGGTCTTTGAATGATTAAAATTGGACGTTTGGTTTTGAAGTTATGGTGAAATTAAAATATTACGATTTATGCTGCAAGCGTCACCAAGGCGGGGCCCGGGAGTGCGCGTGCGGGAGGAGAGTTTAGATCTATGAGAAAGGTCGTGCGCGAAGTCTAATAATTTTCGTGCGATTTTTTTTAGATTTCGTTCTTAAAACTACACCAACGCAAAAGTTCTTCTCAGAGCTGGTTTTTTTAAACATTTTAATATATCCCTTTACAATAAATATCAACATGCGTAATGCTCAAAAACAAGAACGATTATCTGATCTAGCCATTCTTTCTATAGAAAAACGTTCTTTACAAAAAATTAAGAATCTTCCCGGCTTTTATGATGATGTCTTAGCGCACTTTGTAAGAAAGAATAGACGAATAGCTTTAGAGTATAAGTAGTATTATTAGTACTTAGTCGATTAAGTTTTGTTTAATTTACATCATATCATCATTTCACCACAAACGGCTTTTATCAAAGCCACTTCTATTATGCTTGTAAGTAGCGTTGCCAGGCGTCCGGATAAAGCCGGACATAGTCAGGCTTTTAAGTGGCGTGTCCGGCCAAATTTGAGCATTTTTGGCTTTTGTTAGGCTTTTTAAAGACCATTTTGTTTAGAATTGTCATTAGAGTTTTGCCTTACCTTGTATCGCTAGCACAAGCAGAGTGGATATGTAATAGTGTAGCAATAATATCACTTAATCTTATGGTTTTTTCATTAGAATTTAAAAAGATTTCATGAATTTTCTTAGACTTAAAAAAAATGTCGGCCTTTTTGACCAAACATCCGGCTAAATAGGATAGATTGTCCGGCTTTTCAGTTCCAGGACCTGGCAACCCTACTTGCAAGACACTGTTTCAATATCTTAGTGCTTACACGTATAGTAAAAGTGGACTGAAGATACATCTGCCTATACAAGACTGAAGCCAGGATGCCAATCACAGATTTTCGGTAAGGACTCAAGACTGCGTACCCGCGCTCGGAGTAGGCAAGCATTTTTTTTTGCTTTGGCTTACCTCTCTCAATATTTCACGCTTCGCCACTGATCGGAATCCTAATGTCATAAACAATTGAAACGATCATTACCTAGTCTTCGTCAAACACAGCTGCTGCTAGCCCAGATTCTTAACCCTTTGACCGCTTGCATCGGATTGGTGTATTTTCATGTCCTATTCGCCCGCCTCGCGTTTGTACACCATCTCATTTAACTCTTTCCCATAGGTGGCAGAAGAGCTGACGAGATTAAGTAATTTGGTCGTGGATGTTCAACCCTGGCGGAATAAACGCGAGTGTTTGTCGGATATATCCGACTAGCTTTAGCCCACGGCTTCACCCGTTGTTTTCTCCATAAAAACTACTTTCATTTCACCCCTTAAAAGGGTGAAATTCGGAAAACAGCTTCTTAGCTACAGGTTTCTTTTATAGCGTAGGGGAACATACGCAATTTTAAAGTTTGTAAGTGTTATAGTTTCAGAGATCTCGTGATTAATCAGTGAGTGGTATTTTGCTTTTATATACATACTAGCGGCCCGTCCCGGCTTCGCACGGGCAATGAATATAGCCTATTTGTTACTCAGTTACTCAGGGTGAATGTAGCTTTCCAATGGTGAAAGAATTTTTGAAATCGGCACAGTAGTTTTTGAGTTTAAAAAAAAAACACAAAAATACAAATTTTCCCTCTTTACAATATTAGTGTAGATCTACAGAAGATATAGATTAACCGCTTCGTTAAAGAGTTAACATACGTAATGTGCATGGAAGTTGACAAACCTATTTAACTTCAAAAAGTAATAAAAAACCACAGACATTGTTTTAAATATTTTCATTCAGTCATGAAATAACCTTGTGTTTCAGTCTATTGTAAGGATTTAATGTTATGCACCGAGGCACAACCACGCTGCGGCGAACCGCTTGATCAGCATAACAATCGTTAGCGAATAGCCATATTCACATGGCATACAAGTTTGTCTTTTATACACATCTATGTAAATACAGGTAGGAAATTACGTTTAGTATTTCAAACGCAAACGTTATAATTTAGTTGGTAGCAATGGAACGATACATTATTTATTTATTGAGGATCTCATACCATTAAATATGTCCTTACTAGCGACAGACTCAGCTTCGCACGGGTGTCATATCTTTGAAATTCTTGGCTTTTCTCTAAAATGTCATCAAAACTTTAAAACCTTCCTGATGAATCATTCTATCTATTGGTGAAAAGTGCATGAAAATCCGTTCGGTACTTTTTAAGTTCGGGTTCATACAGACAGACGCGGTGAGGTGCTTTGTTTTATAATAATTGTGTGTAAAGCTTGATTAGGATCAGCAAATTGAAACAAGCATCAAAGAAAGCTGGTAGGCTTAAAATTAATTTGTATTTTGGTAATTTTATTTATCTTATCTCAATATACAACAAGACAAGCTTTTACTTCAACAGACCGAGCTAATAAAACCCGACATTATCCTTCCACAAGTCCATCATATAGCACAAACATTAATCGCGATAAACATTTTGTTTGAACGTTGTGTCTGTTAGTCACATGAATTAATTATAGAATTCAGTTTTATTCAGATGTATGTCATTGTAGAAAAAATATTAATAGGGCAAGGAGTTTATCCGCGAAGCTGTGAATTAAAATTGTTGTTGGATGTGGTGGGCGTCGGTGTGACGCGCGCTCTCTGAAAGAAAAGTGCGTTCTGACGAGGCGGCCGCCGCTATTGGGACTTGAGGCCTGACGTCACAGGATGCCGCATACACCGCTACTAATATCTACATGTCGCTATAGAAATAGTTGATGAGTTACATTCGAATTCCAAGAATTTGTAAACAATCATTGCGATTCAATTAAATATCAAAATTTCAGGATACTTTTGCACTGAAAATTACTCATACACTAAAACGATTCAGTGAAAACTTAAAATAGTAAATTATAGTGACTTTTGTGATACAAATGCCATTAGAATGAGTTGGCAGTGGCTCTCTCCGATTCATTCAAGCAGTGGTGTGTAAACGTTCGGAAGGAATGCAGCTACACCTGCCTGCTCACCCTCGTGTCAATTCAACAGCGCCTATGGGGGGGTTGAGCGACATGTGGTGTTATGGTTTTGAGACATTTATGGCTGGCTGAGCACAGTGAGCACCTGTCAATACAAGTTCAATGTGCCAATTTATAATTTAACATCATTACAAATCTAATCCAGTGTTATTGTTACAGCTCTTTACCGCAGATAAGGAAGGAAAAGTACGTGTAACCAGGGCTTAAAGCATCGATGTTACATTTGACAGTTTATTTTAGGTCTTTAGATCATAATTATACATCTAAATGTCATTTTTGCTGATAATCTTCAACCAATCAGACATATTATTATAGATTTAGGGTATTTTGAATGGTATAATTGCATTTCTTAATGTAGTTATTCCAGTTAGAAGTTAGAGCAGTGTCCGCTGCCGGTGATCTACATAAACACGATAATATGGAACTAGAACACACTCAGCTCAAATAAACTCTTACACATCGCAACTGGGCTGAATGTTATCCAAAAGTTTAGAGTCGGCGCGAGCGACGAGATTCGGAGGATCTTCCTCCTCAGGTGTAGGAGGTAGGCGCGTGGGCCCCATCACTGTCACACACTCGGTAATCAGGCACTAGTCCGACGTGCTCTAGACACTATCGCTTCACTCTGGACCCACTCACTAACACTCTTTATCATCGTCATGGAGGCAAGTTCATTCACTTTGTACAGAAATCTTAGCGTACATATTCTAGTTTTGATTTCGCGTATTCGTTTACTATTAATTCGTGTTAAATCGAGAAAAGAAACAGTTTAATGGTTTATTGCGGCAGCCGCGAAAACAAAGGCACAAGCGGCGTGCGCGTTATGCGTTTCACGTTAGATTGAAAAACAGTCGAGAGGAATGTGAGGCCGAAAATAGCAAGGAACGTCGCGGCCACAAGGGCGACCCTCGCGCTACGCCGAGCGTCGCCGCGCGCCGGCTTGCGCGCACTCTACACGCACCTTTATTTACATCCATCCTTCTATGACACAGTCACTAACATACGACCGCTTTACGAATGGAAGGTCCCGCGTGTATAAACAACCCCGACTTTGTGAGCTGGGTGGAGTTATATGTTAAACATACCTATTTAATTATACGTATGACGACAACACTTTATGAGGCTAAAGAGGAACCATTTGTTTCTGAGTAATCTCAGCTTATTTAATTCTATTCGTTAAGATTATTCCGTTCAAGATTTGGAGTATCTATAACATTATCTAATTATCTAAAATTTGCTTATCATAATTTCCATGAGTCAGCAAAATCATAGTAGAAGCTTAAAATCAGAGTCAAACATTTGCAGCGCATACAAGCTCAGCCAGGGCAAGGAGGCACGAAACAATAAACAATTAATTCTCATCAGAGTCACCTAAACAGTAACATGGCAGCTGTAACACTTCAAAAGGAACGAAATGCATCCACATTCAGCTCAAGGAATGGTGTAGGAATTACAAGAATAGCATTATTAATATCCCGCGATTCTAACGGCGGCGTCGATTCAGTGCCGTGCCGCGCTGATGCTGTACAGCTGAATGTAACCACGGCTGTATTTAATGAACACATTGAATGATAAGAGGCAGCCAAATTGCCACTCATAAATCAAACTCGAGAAAGATCATAGTTTTAATGCAAACAAAATACAGCAAGCAGGAAAATAGGGTTGTTGAACTGACAACAATGAATACGTATTGTCTAATAACTTCAATCAGGGAGAGGGCATAGGGCCGGACTGTCCTGATAGCCGTGGTACGCCTCTCCACTCTTCAGAATTCGTTGCTCACTCGCCCCGAAGTCTCGACGTGCTATCGACCGTTTTTGGGGGCCCACAGAGTGTGCAAGTTGCCCTTTGCCATTTTATAACCGTGAAATTCAACAGTGGTCACACAGTTTTTCACTAGTTATAAGTAATCAACCCACTAAACCGGCCAAATCATATATATTTTGGTACCTACCATATTTTATAATAGCCCTGTACCAACCGGGGGTTGTCTTGGATGTACTAAAGTAATTTGCATACAGGGATGATCGTTGGTTGGCGCCTCTTAACATGAGTCCAGCGGTTTCAAAGACCAAAGATATGTCCAAGATCTAATATCAATAAACTGGTCTGACCAGAGCAGAGTGAACACTGAGGAGGAATATAACTACCACTTCTTGCTTCCTTTCATTAGCCGACTTGAGAGGAGATTCGCAAAGCAGACGTTCCCGAAGGAAGTATCATTGTAAGATCTTGGTAAAGGTATCTTCCTAATGGTTTTTAGTTATGTAGTCACAGACTCACCTGAAAATATTGATTATAATTTCTGTGCCAGCGTGACTTAGCATTTCCAAATATGATGTGCTTAGTATTATTGGCAAAAATAAGGTTTGTTGAAATCAATGATTCATAATAATCAGGGGGCAGAGGTATACTATATACATAATTATGTAGGCGATGTGATGGCGTGGTTGTTTACAATGCTCATAAATCAGCAATAAGCCAAGCAATCACCCACAGCACTCCGCAGCCCCGGCTACGCGGCTGTTCGCGTTTCATCACACGCATGCTCATTGTGCATTTGGTCATACTCATACCAATTATACGATAACTGAATGAGTCATGTTCAGAGAAAGTAAAAAATAAAACAGCTACCATGTTTTTTCTTTTTCTGCAGAAAGTCTAGTAGTCGAGAAGTTGATATCACTTACTTCTGTCGATAAGCATCTCCAGTTTACTTGTTAGCAAGGTGCTACGTTGACATCGGTATTAAGTACATAGGACCACAAGCAATGCAATGAAAAATTATCTTGTCTTTTACAATTGTGAATGTGTTAAGATAATTCATTATTGTTGACAACTATAATTGAGGTTACTGTCGAGTATCACACAGTTGTACCCATACTTTTCTCAATTGTTCAAATAATTCGGGAACTGTAATATCATACAGTTTTTAAAAGCGAGGTTTATCATAACATTCATCTTAATGAGCACTATTTTAGGCTGACTGAACGTCACCAGAGACGTATTCACGGTTGCGTTTACACGTACAAAGCGTAGGTGAGTGTAAGACAAAAAGACGTTAATGTAAACGCGCAACAAAGCATTCGTCGCGCTTATTAGTAGTCTGGTCTAGCAATAGTAGCAATCGACCGTACGCGTTGCCAAAATAAATGTCAATCACGAATTGTTCACGTTAACTCTACATTTATAACTTTTGCTTAATTTCATGGGATGCTGCTCTCAAGTATTTTTCCATTCTAAGATGCATGCGCATGCATTCAGCGTATCAGCAAGACCATAATAATTCGAATTGATTCTTCTGGACTGTAAATGTGTGGTAGGTATGCCACTTCGTTTCGTGTAAAGTTAACTTTCACTTCAGGAATTTTCAACTACGAGTTACCTAACTTGATATAGAAAACATGAAACTATCCAAACGTTTGCAATATACCAAACATTTGCACAGTTACATGTTTTCTTATCAGAAATAGCAATAAAATGGCAATAAGCACTGACCTGTATTTCGCTCTATGTGCAGTGTCAAACAGATCGCCGTCGAATGGTGAGGTGATGACGTAGGAAGGTGGAGCGGGGGGCTGCTGAGACGGCGGCAGAGCTTCTGGGCTTGGAGCGACCGCCACCGTGCCCAGCCGCTCGCAAGCCGCGCGCACCCTCTCACACTCCAAACACGTCTCATTCACGTACACTATTGGAGTCGACGAGCCTGCTAAATGATCATAATGTTAAAGGAAGTTGTTAAATTGTTATAAAAGTAAAATTGCTTCAGTCACTATCGGTAGTGAGACAAGGCCATTTTATTTTCAAAGATCGACAATAGTTCGAATATATTGGTAATTGATGCCAACCCTAGCCCGCTGCTTTTGTAGTCATCAGCTCTTTGGAAAAGCTCAAGCTAGAAAATTAAATAAGCATAAAAAATAGCCATATAATTAAAAGCTAAGAGAGTAGCTGCAGGATTCTTTCTTTAGTATGATATCAAAACAACGTATTACGTCGAAATCGAACATAATTACGAGAGCCATTGCAGATTGTTTTGGTTTAGTTGGATTAAACTCTCGACCAATAAAATTGCTATGATGATATATGAGCGCACATTTTCCGATTTAAAATAGTACAGACTGGGGCTCAGACAGATTACGACTAAACTCGAATATTTATTGCATTCCATAGTGTACATGTTTCAATAAATGGCAGGCTTAGGAACTACAAGATCATTATGAACTCGTTTGTACCGATCGCCGTCTGATAGACTGTCTGGTATTGACGCCCATTTCTTAACTGTCTTTGAAAAACGTCCTCGACCTCGCCGCAACCTCACTAGAACGAAATGTTATAGTTGTTGTTGTTTCAATGAGGAATATGTGAAGTCCAGAATTTAAGAAGCGACTAACATTTTTATTTATCAGGGTGTTTACGTTGGTTGATGCAGTTTTAACTATCGAGTATTATTGAGTGAGTGAAGAAATTTTTGTTATCTTGCTTCCAAACCACTTGCCAATTTCATAATACAAGCTGCACACATGGAAAGGCTGAAAACCACATCTCTTTATTCTTACAACCCTGTGCTTCATCATCATCATCATCATCATTTCAGCCGACAGACGTCCACTGTTGGACATAGGCCTCCCCCAAGTGTCGCCACAATGATCGATCCTGCGCGTCTCGCATCCATCGGTTTCCCGCAACCCTGTGCTTCATAAAATAAGTAATTAGGTGACAATATAGTACGTACCACAGTGCCCAACTCGATGTAGTGGCATTTACTATTAGTGACAATATTCCTGTCTGCTCATGACTAACCAGACTCGATTACAGGTATCACGTTTAATATAGTGTGCATATCATATTTTCTGTCTTCACAAAGAGGCATAAGAACGGCAGCAGAAAGTAGGAGTAGGATTCTACAGAATTGGTATTTAGCCCTCTCTTCTGAAACCGCTAGCATCAGGGTTGTGTGTTACCATTGTAACTAGTCAGTTCTCACAGGCCAGAACTCAACGAGCTAAGAGAGCAAAACAGAATGCGATAAATACCTAGCGTTAAAACAATATCACCCATCCCAGTAGTTAGATGTCACTGCCGACATAATTATGTATTTGCAAGAAGCAAATTCGCAATGCTAGTATTGACGACGCAGCAAGAGAATTGGAGTTCTACGGGGTTTGATCTTTGGCCCTCTCTTATTCAGTCTCGCCTATAGGACGCGTATCGATTAGTGTCAATTTCACCGATTGCGTCAGTGGTTTTTTTACTCTTTTGATACATCAAATTAGGTCTTTTGTGTCTAGGCTCTCAAGTATAGAGTGTGTGTGGTATGTAGGCTGTGACTATGAAACCTATAACCGTTGATAAAACCGAGGAGATATGACGCCACAATCAGCGACGAGTGCCTTCGATATCTTCAGATATGACGGTCTCGTAAGATTGCATTTTTTCGTAGTCGTAGAGTATTACATTTTCATAATCTAGCTTCTACAAGCGATTTCGCACGCGTGAATATAGATTTCTCCATACAAACTTTAGACCCCTG
Organism: Mythimna lalbum; assembly: GCA_949319445.1. NCBI lineage: Eukaryota > Metazoa > Arthropoda > Insecta > Lepidoptera > Noctuidae > Mythimna > Mythimna lalbum. Next base: position 11,334,907 of record OX439346.1, on the reverse strand, counting down.
TTTCATCTCCTTAAACTTCTCCTTTTCCAAGTCACCCTATTTTGGAAAGTCATAAAATATAACCTTGTGCAAAATTTCACGCTCCTAGTTCCAGTAGTTTCGGCTTGACGTTGATATGTCAGTCAGACAGTTTCTCCTATTACATATATAATATCAAATATATGTATGTACCTATATTAAGAACATGATATATATTACACTATAATAAGTACTATCTTATATTTGATTGCGATTTGTACCTATTATGAAAATAGTACATGACCATAGCAAATATCTTTTCATTGGTAATGGTCATAGTCACGTGAATATTTAGTTTTCACAATCAGTAGTAACTTGTGCAAAATTAAATGGAAACTCCCTGTGATAGGTACACGATACATTGATAAAATAGTCAGCAAAAGTAGGTTTATTAAAGAAAACCAAATCAAAAAGTTTGTTTTTTAGAAAGCTATGTTATGTTCTAAAAACCACGCGAAATAATATCTAGACATAATACATTTAACGCAATTTGCATGTGAACTATTTTGTTAACATAATATTGAGATGAGATCAATCCTAAAGAAGAATATTCTACAATATTTCGCGTAAGGAAGTCGTGAGGCATGAGCACGATTTATCTGATTACGACAATTCTCCCTTGAAAAGAAACAGATGCTGACAACCAGCGCTTCCTTTGATCCTTCAAGAATTCACAGCAGCGGTATGCCGATCGAGTTCCAACTCTTGTAAACATCGGTCATCGGCACACATTATTGTTATTTCGGTCACAATTTAACGCTTTAATGTCAAGTGAATTATGGCCTTTCTCTATAATAAATCATCTACAATGGTTATTTAAGCATGTAGATAGAATCTGACGTGATTGAAGAGGTGTGATAAGCAGTTAGCATTTATGAATAGTTCACTTGTGTAGGTAGAGGTATAGGAATATTACGAAGCACGAAATTATTACTAACGATGTTCTTTTGCTAAAAAAGGGAAGCGTCCTCCATTGACAACTTGTTAAGTAAGTGACAACATTTGAACGAAAATACAAAATAACGAGAAATGTGACCTTTCGGGACACGTTTTCTAACGTTAATGGTTCAGGGTCGCTGAGTCACGCTTGCGACATAGGGAACACCCGGCACTCTTGGCATGCAACGCCACGCAAACGCAAAATGCTGTTGCCAGTACCTCATACATTGGGTAGGTCGAATACTCAAGTATCCAATCATACAAAACAACACACTTAAGATGAGTGCGTCAGCAACTTAGCTGAGATAGTGGTATCAAAATGTGATAATAGATTCCATAGATGAATAAGCACACATAAATAAAAACATTTCATAGGTACCTATATCAAGTTTTTAGGTGGGATTGTATGGTTGTCTATTGAGTAAAACATGCACAAAATTACGCATTGGGTGTTCTGCATAAATTAATATAAAAAAAACGGCGCATGACAGATATCGTACTGACGGCGATTATTACCGCCTTTTTATTATAATGTAAGCAAAAACGCGTGGTGGATTCAGGCCCATTCCCTCTCCAAGAGAGGAGGCCTAAGTCTCAACAGTGGGAACATTATAAGGCAGACTAAGCTAAGCAAAAACATGATAAATATAATAATGGAAAATGATTATGCTTATTCAGTAAACATCTCCTAACATTCTGGATAGGCCAGACAATTTAATAAAATGTTTCCATCCCCAACAGATGGGCATATGACGGAAACCGTCGATATTATGATCTCATAACAATAAAACAATGTTAAAATTAATGATTATAGGAGTATTTTAATGAAGAGATTTACTAAATCTGTGTTTAATATGAGGATCGGTAGAATTACACAATGATCATGGGACTTTGTAGAGAACACGCCATGCTACAAACGCATTCGCACTCACATCCTCCACCGAGGTATGACCGCAGTTGTTCTACCAACGCTAGCATAGTTGGCGTGCGTGCCGCAAACCACGCTTTACGCCATCTGCAAAAGCAGTGCTCTTCAACAATCTTGGGCGCAAAAGGGCAGTGACTGTTGGATACAGAAATTCTACACAAACTGAAATCCAAAGCTATACACAGAAGCTTAAATACAACTTACTTTTAAGAATATTTCATGAATTCATTATGATAATATTCGGATTCAATTCAATGAGTGCAAATATAACTGAACAAGCTATGTATAGCAATATTATTAAGGTGAGCAATAGATTAAACAACAATGTTAGTTTTTTCAATGTTATTGACTTCAGCTTTGACATTCAAGGCTTCAAATATTAAAGGACATGTATCACAAAATAATAAAAACAAACTCTAATTCATTGTGTCTTTGCTAAGGATTAAAACACAGTGAACATTGAGTTAAAGCTTAATGACCACACTATGGAAAAATAATGTTATTAGCCATGGAGGAGTTTTGTTTTATTTATGAAAATTGTTGCCGGCTGTATCTGATTTAAATTTTTAATTCTAGCATTCTTGTAAAGTTTCTCATTTTGAAAAAGACAAGAAGCTTTACTACTTTGTCACAGGTTTATTTATTGTACAGTATAGATAAAGAGAGCAAAAGTATAGAAGATACTGGGTGGGAAGGTCAATGTTATGACAAGTGAATCTGCAAAGGTGAGGTATACAATGTGTTGTTTCTGATATCCCATAACTCAAGGATTATAAGGAAAAAAAAATTTAATTAAAAGTCCTAGAATATGTGGTCCAAAAATGCATGGTTTGAAGATATCATCATAATTTAGGTCAGATATTAACACCTAAATGACAAATCTTTACTTTTGTGCCATAGCCAGTCATACATGAAATCTAAAGTAGTTTGCAAATAAACAAATGACATTACCTATTTATGCTGTTATATTCCACGTAAAGGTGTTTTACATTAATAATTGTGAATTTATCAAATTATTTTGTATGGAAAATGAAAACTAAAATGAAAAAGATAATTAATATTATATGCCAGTTGAATTCTTTGATATGGTCTCATTGATACCCTGTGATGGGATATAAAAAAACAACATGTATATGTATGCAATATCTAAACGAAATGGAAACTATGTACCTAGACATGTTATTGCAGTTAAAAAATTATCAGTGAATCTATAGATGTTTCATAAATACTATCACGTCAATATTATTACATGATGTTGATGTTATCGCAACACAGAGGGGTCAAGACTTTCAGTGTAATTAGTTTTGTAAGCTACTTGTTTGTGACACTTAGAATACCTAATAATGTTCGAGGTGAGCTTCCAATATGACATACATACAAATTAAACCAAACCTTTTCTTATTCTAAATTAACCCTTCAGATACCGTCAATTAGAGACACAATAGCAAGACAATAGATGCGCGGCCACCGGTGGTCGCTTGGGGATTCATGAATTAAAATAACAGTATTAAAATTTTAATTAGCCATCGTTTATCAAATGCCAATAAATAATATGATATTTCATATTATTATAATGTTTACAACATATTACAGGACAGTGTTTATATAATACTATTTAAAAAAAAACACTGTGTTGTGTAAAAATTAAGTTATAGTAAAGGATTCTCCGTTTACTATAATTTAATCTGCAATGACTTTCCTTACAGTATTTATTGTTAATTTTATTAATGGAGAGAATGGCATTGAAAAGACATTTGAAAACCAATAAAATTTACTTATTGCATTGCCGTCAAGGATTTTTGCTACACTTATGGCATGTTTATTTACAATATTTTATATGAAAATAATTACATTTCAATTAATTACTGACTATTTTGACGAGTTCAAATATTGAAATATATAAAATTTAATTCTTTAATTTTTCAGAGTTAAAAGTCAACAACAAAAAATATTGCTATTTCCAATAAGTTTTACATTAATCAATATAAGTGTTAATTCCAAAGTTTAAGAGTGAATAATGCATATGTTATGGCTATAACAAGTGCTAAATAACAGCAGCCATGCATGAATGAAGAGCATACTGTGGATGATCAACAAATTTTACTACATAAACATTTCAACCAACTTGACATTACTGATATCATTGTTACTGGAAAATTTTTCAGTTACCTACTTGACTTGTGAGAAAGTGGAAAAGTATTAGGTTTTCTCATTCTAGTAGATAATACAAGCGTCACATATTGGTACAGCTAGCTTTTTCAAATTCGAATTTATGAAAACTGCCAGCAGTCTTATAATAAAAAATGCCTTGAATCTTTGTTTTGTTTTTTTTTTTTAATATTAAAATTCACAAATATGTAAAAACGTCGGATTATTAATGTAATAATTAGTTTTAATAATTAGATTCGAATATTGTTTACCTATATATTTATTTTCGAAACAAGCATATCTATCATGTAAACGAGAGGAAGTAACCATTACACAGAAGTTTTAGGAGAAGTTGAACACATAGTAATATTTACCATCATCATTTTCTTGAATTTTGTCAGTTGTAGCGGTGTTTCCTGTTTGTGTCATGCCCTTAGACAATTCGTCCATCTTGCCGTACACTGGTTCGTTACATCAATCATTAAAATCACAACACAAATTACAATAAACTAAAGGGACACATATTGTACTATAACTCACTACGTAAAAAATTCAGTCTTTTTTGAAAATAATTAGTTTTATCCATTTCAAACACATTTTTAAAACTCAGTTGCAATATCTACGAACCAAATTGAAGTCCGTCAGACAAACCATAAATAAGGCAGATGTTAAAAAAAGCTTGCAAGCAACCGTAGAATATTATCACGGTCTGCGGTTTATGGTACAGTGTCAGTGCTGCCATCTACACAAAGTCTCCTTTTTAAAATCGACTAATCGCAATTTACTTACACTTAAAGTTTACATGCTCTTTGCTTACACTATTAATTTTGAAAACATTTTTAAATATTTACTGATATTTACGCTCTTTGATTTACTGCTCTTTTCGTATAAACTACAAAGTGAAATGCTGTTTTTCATGTTAATAATCAAAACTTGATTATTTTTTTTTTGTTTGCTATTGATGGCACAAAAATAGGAAACAGAGAGAAGTGGAGGAACGTCATTTACCTATGTATTTTTATTTTACAACAATATTTTTGATATCTAATCTGTGATTCAATTTAAGTCTTTGTCGCAAGAATAGATAGTTTTTGATAAGATAATATTGTTATAATTGTATTTGCATAATGATAAAACAATACAATGGGCTAAGACTATAGCAAATGAGAAGCTTGGAGCATTGTTTTATACGTGTCGCTGGTTTATTTTCTGCTAGCCGTTACAGGATGGATCATTTTGGCCTCTCACACATATTGCTCGAGCCAGATAAATATAATCCAGATACTTTGGACTTACTAGTCGACGAAGAAGCAAGAGAATATTGGCTTAACACTTGTGAAAAACTGACTGAAAAATATGTGAATTTCGCACTTCTGAATAATGAAGATCCTACAGTAGAAATACGCGCACTTAAATTTAAAACTTGTTACGTTGAAGCATTAAAAGAACTCAGAATTAATCCTCTGTAAGTATTATAATTATATTCAAATTAGTTGCATGTTGAAGTAATCAGCCAAATGTTTCTAAACATCATCTAATCAAATTGGCTGTGTGCAATTCCTTACTCATAATGTAAGTTTTTTACAGATTATAATAAGTCAATACCTACCAACCACAGTGTACCTCTGCCTGCTTTGTTTTTTTTTTATTAGTGTTAAATACAACATATCAACTGTATGCTAATTATATCTTTTTAATTTTAGTGCTCATGGGCAGTTGACTATACGATTACTCCTAGACATCAACGAAACATGCCTTCGTTCCCAGGGTTTCTTCGATTTGTGGAAACAACAGAAAAAATTTGAAAATGAAGGAGCATTATCAACACTTGGTTCACGATTGGCAGAGATTGATGCACTGCCAGATGAACGACAGAGGTGGATAGAACTAAGCAGAGGAGTATTAGCTGGTAACCTCATACTACATTTACAAAGCTATAATAATTACCAATATTGTACACAATTATATTTTTAAGATTATAACTCAAACTTGTGCATGCAAAAGGCTGCTTTTATGTGATAAGGTAACCAGAGTCAAACTGGCACTAGCTATTTGAGCCAAAGCACTACCCAATGCAAATTTTGGCATGTTACTAATACTAGTGATTATATTAAATAGCTAGACTACAGGGTATAATATGTAGTGCACTAGTTGCTAGCCAATTATTTAAAAACTAGATATTAAACTTGAATACTTACAAAATTAGAAAGTACGAGTGGCTGACAAGGGCTGGCATCTTAATTAATTCATTAAGTTCTTTTTTTTAGGCAACATGTTTGATTGGGGAGCCCAGGCTGTAACCAGTATTCTAAGTAGTGGACTCTATGAAGCACTAGAAAAAATACAGGAGAGACCATGGCTATGTGATGGCTTAGATAAATGGCTTGATAAACTGGAGGTGAGACACCTAATTGCTAATATAATTTTATGTGAAGCATAAAATGGAATGATGCCAAAAAAACATAACATTGTTTAATTCATGAATCCCCAAGCGACACCCGGTGGCCGCGCATCTATTGTCTTACTATTGTGTCTCTAATTGACGGTATCTGAAGGGTTAAAAATGTACCTCATTGTTACAGAAAACTGTTCACCATTGTGCTGCAGTATTTGTTGACAATAGTGGAGTTGATATAGTACTTGGTATTTTGCCCTTTGTGAGAGCACTATTACTGAGAGGCACTGGAGTCATATTATGTGCAAATGAATGGCCAGCACTAAACGATGTTACTAATGTTGAATTAGAAGAGATTTTACAAGGAGCTTCCCAAATTTGTCCTGTTATATCAGCAGCCCTCTCCACTGGAGATTTAATAGTGAGATCAAGTGGCCAAAGAGGTCCATGTTTAGACCTCAGGACCATTAGTGTAGGTAAGTTGCTGGAATTCAAAATCATTGATGAAATTAAAAAAACACTGACAGCATGATCTTCTTTGCAGGTTTATGCACTGATATGAAAGCTCGTGGAGTGGACTTGATCATATTAGAAGGAATGGGTAGAGCTCTACACACAAACTTAAATGCTCGACTTGCAGTAGATTCATTGAAAATAGCTGTCGTCAAGAATGCATGGCTAGCACAGAGACTTGGTGGGCCACTTTTTTCTGTTATCTTTATTTATGAAGAAAAACAGACCAAAACATAAAAGATCAATAAGTCAAGTTTATTAGAATTACATGATTATGTGACTGTCCCCAGTATTTATTTAGGATTCGTAAGCCATTGATGTTTTGATGCAATTTCTATGTAGTAATATCTCCGTAATTGTGCATTCATATTTTAGAATGCCCAGTCTTTTTGTGTTGATGTTCTTATAGTGATTTTCGGAATATATTGAGTGTTATCCTGAGAGTTGACTTTAATTTCTTATTAATTAGCTATTTCATATTATTAATAAAGGATTTCGTAATTTCAAAACAACAAGTGAACTCGTATCGTTTATTCAAATAAAAAATGACCCAGTTCATATAACTATACACTAAAGGAAGGGTCATGTAACTTCTCAACAATTCATTAAAAGTAGATGAATGCAAGAAAAGTTAGCAATATCATGTGAGAATTCACTGTACAAGTTACAGAATCGTACAACATATCATATAAAAAAAGTGTTACCTAAATGCTAAGAAATATCTTTGTTGAACTATAACACTTCCACCTTTACTACAATCAGAAAGTGACACTTCTACATAATATGCCCCTTAAAAGTAATCCAGTGATTCAAATTTCATAACGTCAACAATACATGGGTAGGACTTCATCTTACATTTTAATGATGCTGTTCCTGACATCACTTAGGATCTATTCAGCCAAGCAATAACTTTGAACAGCAAGTATGCTATACCAAAAGCATACGCAATCTTTTCCTTCTGCTGTCGCTGCAGTTGGTCAGCCTCTATTGACATTACACGACGGTTCAATTTGACGATCTGACGCCGCAGGTGTACCAACTCTTCAGAAGTAGATAGACCTTCACCATTACCCATTGGTGGGGTTGGGTCTCTGAAAAATTGGAGATCAATAATTATCATTATTAAAATGCGCAGCGTAGTTTTATATAGATAACAAAAAATGAAAACGTGTGTTACTACAGGGTTGATCAGAACCGAATCTGGCACAGTTAAGAAAATATTGAGGTGCATTTCCCCCAACTGCTGAGGTGGATCAGTGGAAAAACGATAAATAGAATATTCAGAATGCCTAGGTGTCGTAGCCCTGAACTATCAAAAAGGATCTCAAGCCATCCTTTTCCTTGCGCCCTTAAAACGGTGGAACTTTGGCCAAAACTGCAAAATTGGCAATTTTTGGGCCCCTAGGGAGCAAACAAGTACATAGAACATAATATAAAAATCAATGCCACTTTTCGTTGTGATTTTATAACTCAAGAACGGGCTCACCTATCCAAACCAAATTTTTAGGCTTTGTTTGGACTATTTAGTAGATGGTTTATGTGAAGTTTGGTAGGGTAGAGTAGGGTAGAGTAGGGTAGAGTAGGGTAGAGTAGGGTAGAGTAGGGTAGAGTAGGGTAGAGTAGTGTAGGGTAGAGTAGGGTAGTGTAGGGTAGAGTAGGGTAGAGTAGGGAAGAGCGGGAGCGAAGCCGTGCGGGCAAAAGCTAGTAGAACATAAAAATACAAATAATTTCAATAAAAACTTAAAATTATGCATTTTAAGTTTTTATTTTAAAATAATAAAATGCTAAAAATTCATACACATGTCCAACCTTATTTTATCCTAATTTTTAGGGCCATAAAACCCTTCCCTAAGGACCTCTATCCTTTATTTACCTTAAAAGTTTTTCATAAGAATCTACAATGCACGTGCTTTATACTAAACTAGCTGCTCCCCGCGGCTTCGCCCGCGTGATAGAAAATTATCCCAAGGGAACATACTTCCGGGATAAAAAGTATCCTATGTCCTATTCCAGGACATAGTCTATCCGTGTGCCAAGTTTCAACAAAATCGGTTTTGCCATTTAGGCGTGAAGACGTGACAAACAAATAAACAAACTCACTTTCGGTTTTATAATATTAGTAAGGATGATAAAGGCGAAAGTTTGCGAGTGAGTATAGTTGTTATTTCTCTACGCTCGAACGGCTGCACGAAACTGAATGAAATTTGACACAAGGGTAAACCACGTCCTGGAATAGCATATAATAATATGATACTTTTACAATTTACAGTTTCCTAATAACCTGGCTTTGATGTAGTAAGAAAAAATGTAAAAAAAAAAATATGTAAAACCCTTCAGAATAGATAAAGATGTTTGTTTGTATTGTGTATAAAAGTATATACAAATCCAGATAAAAAAAATAGAGTTGAATATGTTTCCTTACCTCAGCACCAAGCGTGATTCAGTCATATTAGAATCATTGAAATTATCCGGACGGGGGGTAATCGAGCGCGCGCCGTCGCCTTGCGAACGGTAATTTCTTGAATTCTTTGGAGGAGAATTGTTTGGCATTCGTTGTGGGAAATCATCAGCAGATGGGAAGTAGTGCTGATCAAGTGTTATCACACGAGGAGGAGTGCTGACCCGAATCATCCCAGGATCTGTTGGCAGCACAGCATTGTCCAGCTGGATTTCACGAGGTGTTGCTTTTGTACCTAAAAAAGATTAATTTCAGACATAAACAATGGAATTATTAACATCATATCAAATGGTATACCCTTTTGTCATTTTTTTTTTTTTTTGTTAGCCTTTTCTATCCCACTCCTAGACAAAGGCACTCCCTCCACTCCTTCTATCTTTACTTCTTCTTGCCAGTTCTGGTGGAATCTGTCTAGTTCGTCGCACCATCTCCTTCGCGGTCTACCGCGACCACGACGCACTGTTTTAGGGCACCAACTTTGTGCTTCTTTGGCCCACAGTTTGTCGGGCATGCGGCAGACGTGTCCGGCCCAGTCCCATTTCAGTTAGTATTTATTAATATTTATTTAAGATTTGATCTTGAGACTGGCTCATGCCAGCGGCTTCGCCTGCCTGAAGTCGTAAATGATTTTACAGAAATTTATCCCGTATGTTAATTCAGGTCGTGACTTAAAGCTATTGTATTCTACCAAAGTGGAATAGAATGTTTTGGATGTGTAGATTCACATGCACTTTCTTCTGTGTGCTATAGCTGTTTTCTTAAACATCTAATAACTTCTCCCGTTCTAGGGTAGAGCGAGAGGGCGTATCAGACTTTTCCTGACTAAACACCACACCTACCACGCATTTTCCCCATGGCTCTAGCAGGCATTGGCTCTGCTACACAGATTATATGGACCCCTACGGGTCCAGAAGGCATCTATATTTGTGACATCGTGTAATTTGTGACAAGTGGTTTGCTGACATCGCTTTGAGGCACGCGTGTGTAAGGCGCCGTCCAAGACTCCGGCTCGGTCCCTATAGGATGACCGAACGGCGAGTTACCCATTGCTCGCCGTCCGCAACCCCGCGCATAGGCCACTATAGAGTGGCTGAAAAACCTCTGCGTTTCCCGACGCCCAAGGTATTTTCTGTGTCGCGGCGATTGAGGTGTGAGGATGTACGGTCAGTCGGTCACTCGCTCTTGCAGCTGCCTCCTTCGTTAGGTTTAATGCTTCGCCGTGTCCTCCGGGTGATCCGCGCCAAAGTGACACCCGGGCGTGAGGTGCAGGTGAGTACGCCGAGGCACCTATCCAGCAACTCTTCAAAGAGGGAACTTACCGCCGCAATCGTGACATGCCCAACGCTGGATTGCGACAGTCGCTGTTGCCATATTGACATGAAAATCATGAGTGAATGAGTTGCTCATAATTTGGAGAATTTCAACTTCAGTTGAGATTGTGGTCAGCTACAGTACGTTGAGGTGAAAGTGATGGGCCCAAGCATACATACCATGTTCTCGCTAGACGGCGCTGAACTCAACTATATTTATGACAGCAAGTATGTTTTGTTTTTAGTAATTTTAGCAATTTCCTTGACTCATAATATTATGAGGTAATGCTATAATATTATGAGTCAAGGAAATTGCTAAAATTAGACATTCCACTTTATTTAATTTAGTCAAAATATTGCTATATAATACACATAATTCTGACTTGATTCAATTCGAAATGTTTAAATCCACTTATAATTCCAATTGGTTGTTTTCCTATGGAGAAGAATCGGCAAGAAACAGCATGTTTTATACACTGTTGGGCAAAGGCGAAACACTATGGTTATTGTTTAAAAAAATATATTGATTTTATAATATAAAATTTAATGTCCGATTTAAACAAATAGTATGGTCTCATTATACTTCATACTCATACTACCCATTATACTTAACGCAAAGAATAAACTAAAAATGTTCAGTTCATCACCATCAAGCGAGAACGCGGCGCGGTCGGGCCCTTAGTTTTCACGCAAATAAAAAAAATGCGCCGCACAACCGTGGTGTGTAATGGTTCACGTAGAAAGGTTTTTGAGTTGTGGTGTGGCTTTTTCAAATAAACATTCCGTAGGGGTCCAGCTGGACCGAAGCCTACTGGAGCCATAGCTTGACTTGTGAAATAGTTACCCGTGGCCCTAGAACGCAAAGGGCAACTGAAAGAACATAGGTGTGGTGTTAGTAAATGTCTTACACGCCCTCCCGCTCTACAGTAGAGCGGGAGGGCGTGTAAGACTTACAAGTTATTAGATAATTTCCTACCATAAAAAAGCCGAAGTAATAGTTCTAAAACATCTGAGATATAGTTGTGAAGATGAACACATGTTATTGTAAAAAGTGGATAGTCATGAATTAATCAAAGTATTGAAACAAATCAAATTGTCCCAATTTAAATAGAAGGAAGGACTCATAGCCTGCCACAATGGAAATCTATATCTATCTATCTATATATATATAAAAATGAAATCTATATATATAAAAATCAATGCCACTTTTCGTTGTTATTTTATAACTCAAGAACGGGCTCACCTATCCAAACCAAATTTTTAGACTTTGTTCGGACTATTCAGTAGATGGTTTATGTGAAGTTTGGTAGGGAAGAGTAGGGTATAGTAGGGTAGCGTAGGGAAGAGCAGGAGCGAAGTCGTGCGGGCAAAAGCTAGTCTATATTATAAAAATGAGCCCCGTTTTCCGTTGTCACGACATGGCATGAAAACGGCTTGACCAATTTGGCTGATTTTTTTTTTGTTGTGATTGTTATTGTGAGGATAAGGTTCTTATGGAAAAAAAAAAACAAAATTAGGGTAGTGTAGGCTAGAGTAGAGTAGGGTAGAGTAGCGTAGAGTACGGTAGAATAGGGTAGAGTAGGGAAGAGCGGGAGCGAAGCCGCGCGGGCAAAAGCTAGTATGTTTATATAAATAAACATTATACCTATTCATAGTACTCATACCAGTATTTATATTAGAGTGGCCGCCTGCTAAAGTACGAATGTATTTAAAAACCCTTAATATGTTGTGTTTGTTTTTAGCTTTAAGTATGCATCTATTTAGCATAAATAAAATGTTTTTCTTTCTTTCTCTCTTTCTTTCTTTCTTCTTCCTTCTGTCTAATACATTAAACCTCAAGCAAACGCTGGCATTCACTCTCTCATTGTTTTTCTGTTGTGTCTAATTACGATATTCGAAAGAATAATAACATGATTTAAGAAAATGACCATTGCTTTTCAATAAACATTGTTTGCTAGTATTGGATAGATATAATCTTATCATGTTAGGTGATATTTAGTTAATCAGTGTTTTCTGTTGTAATGTTCATTGAATAAGAATAATAGAAATAAAATAATATTCTAAAATATAACACGTAAGTTCAAGGGATTAATTCATGAATCCCCAAGCGACCACCGGTGGCCGCGCATCTATTGTCTTACTATTGTGTCTCTAATTGACGGTATCTGAAGAGTTAAAGCTCAAATCATACCAGCGCAGAAACAATGCGACGCGTCGCGGCCTTTTCTTTCTGACGCGTGACGACGTTGGCTAACAACAATTTGTGCCTTAATGATGGAAAAATAGAGACAAATACGCCATAAACGTGTGCGGCAGTGTGAGTCGATTCTAAGATTAGGTGACAGTAACAAAAATAAATTTGGAAAAATAAAACTAAAATAGAAAGTATTAATTCATGAATCCCCAAGCGACACCCGGTGGCCGCGCATCTATTGTCTTACTATTGTGTCTCTAATTGACGGTATCTGAAGGGTTAAACATAGTCTGTATCAAATACAGACTACCCTACAATCATATAAAATGCTTAACTCATTTTAATTTTTTCATCATTGTATCGTAAATTAATAAAGAATGCCTAGAAGTCTACTTAACATACTTCTAAAGTTTAATAAACAAATTAACATTTTCTATACCAAGATCCCGGGACTGATGATGGATGTACAATAATTGACGAAATATGCTAAACTTAATTAGAGTTGGACTAATTAGTGTGGCATGAACACAAGTCAACAATAGACCATTGTGTACATTATGCCCACAGTGTTTAGTACTGAAAGTGTTAAACCGTTCTTACCAACATGTTGGTCTTGTCCGACTACAAGTATTCTCTCGGGTACTTTCATGTCAAACTTTTCATTAGCATAGTCCCAGCCAGAGACCATTCCGTTGACAGCACCATCTTCATCCACTATGTCGCCAGTAGCCTACAAATAATTAGTACAAAAAAAACATATTATTATTTTTTTCGAAGCGTTGTTTTTTTATCAGTGATATTCCATAGGAAATCGCTAATTGAAATCATGTATGCTTATGATGTCTAATAAGCACCCATGTAGATCAATATAATATTTATAGCTGAATTTCAAAAGGTAATAAAGATATACCTCAATTATTTTATATTTTTACATAACATACCTACTATATTGCATTGTCATATAATAGTAAATGTTAAGTTATACGATAGAACCAATAAAATGAAGGTTTGTCAGAATTGGTATATTTTAAATACAAGGAGAAGCATTTGATTTATGTCATTACCTTGATCCTTTGTGGCACAGTCATGTGGTGGCTGATGAGACGCGCATAGGCTTCGTCGGATGTGTACTGCATCGTGACGGTATAAGCCTAATAGGGAAAACAATAGACGTAGTAAAGTAGGTATAATGAAACAATTAATACACTTGAAAGGAACTATGCCTTATATTGATGTGATATTCGAAAAACCATCAACCAAAAAAGCCAAGAGGGCAAAATGACCTTACTCATCAACAAAAACAATTATTAAATTGGAATGAAAGTGCAATAAACTTTTTATCAGCAACATTCATAACGTAAATCGCATATTTTCTGAGTGAAAATTACGTGAAATCTGAAACATGTTTTGCATAGCTACAAAGATATAATAATAACCGTACTGCTGACATACTTACTGTTTTTTATTTTATTTCAAACAGTTTATTCCATCTGGGTAAGTAAAGAAAAATAAAGACAATCGAAATTGAAATTTATTTCACGGACTGACGGACAGTCGATTTGACAACTTTGACGTGACAGAAGTTGTTTAAAGTTTTTGGTATGGATACTCAGTTTTTAAGCAATGTTTCTGTATTGAGTAGTTAATTAATTAAGTGCAAATTTTGCACTTAATTAGGCGAATATTACACGGTAGGTTTTGCTGTCAGTTTTGCCACAGTCAAAGTTTTGATTTGTCGAGAATCCTACTATCTAATGAGATGATTGAGGTTTTTTTAGTACTGATTGACGAAAACTATCATTCATGATGATTGATGGAATTCATTTACGCTTGCATGACCGTGTAATGGTCGCATTAAAATACGATATTTTTGCAGTAGTATTTATTAGGAAGCCAATATAATAGAGTCAGTCTTTTCAGCATTGAGCTGCTTAAGTAATATAACAATAAAAATCTCAGTTCCATTGTACAGGAAACAGTGCTCTTCCTCTGTGGAGTTTGGACTTTGCTTCCTAACTGTTCCTACAAATTATCAAAAAAATGGATAATGTAAACAATAAAATAGCCTTTAAAAACCAAAATTATTCAATCTTCTTCTTCAGTCCACTTTGTGGTAATATGTAATAGAAAATTGATTTTTAATACGACTCGAGCAAAGATTTTATATATCCTATATAAAATATCCTATACAAGATTTTATATATCCTATATAAAATCTTTGGAGTCAAATACTCTTTTCGACATTATTACAAAGTGTTTATTGGCTGTTAATTTATTTGAAGAATTTATAGCCAATGGTAGAAGAGCACAGCCAAATGAAGGAAAAGTTAATGGTAATGCTGTCAATCTGTCAAATAAAAATATTTTAATTGTCTGTGAAACACCGTGTCCAGCTGTCATTGGGTGAATTGGTGGTTGTGTTGTCTCGATTAGAGGATGAGTTTTATTATCCGAAATCTATGAAG
This sequence comes from Mythimna lalbum, assembly GCA_949319445.1. Lineage (NCBI taxonomy): Eukaryota > Metazoa > Arthropoda > Insecta > Lepidoptera > Noctuidae > Mythimna > Mythimna lalbum. Next base: position 11,319,539 of record OX439346.1, on the reverse strand, counting down.
TTTTCGTATTATTTCATTATTATAACTTGAAAAGTATGACCACATCTAAAGTGTTGTGTAAATGTGGTATTTGTAGATAATTAAATTAATAATTCTTCATAATAGGAGTAGAAGTAGAACCTGTTCACGATGAGAGCCACCGGCTTTAGAATTTCCTTAGTTATATTTGCTTCCGTTTTAGTTTATTTGGTTTCTAGTAATGATACTGCAAAACCTTATGAAAAGAAATCTAAATCTGTAACATCATTTGTAAGTGCGAAATGGGAAGCTACCCCAATAGTCCTGGAGCTCGCAGAATATCTGGCAGGCGAAAGTACCGATTTATTCTGGTCCTTTTTTGATGGTATAAATTCTCTGAAATCTAGTCTTGACACTCTGGGTAAGTAACAAATCAATCGCATATTTTATAAATTAGACTAGGGTTTTTGACTGGCCTGTTGGTCTAGTGGTTAGTGGCCCTGACTGCTATGCCGGAGGTCGTGGGTTCGATTCCCACCCAGGACAAACGTTTATGTGATGAGCATGATCATTTGTTCTGTGTCTGGGTGTAATTTATCTATAAAATGTATGTATTTAGAAATATATAAGTATGTTTATCAGTTGTCTAGTACCCGTAACACAAGCTCTGCTTAGCATGGGACTAGATGGTGTTGTGTGATAGTTGTGGAATATTATTATTATTATAGCTAAATTACATATTTTATTATATATTATTTATTGTTATTGACTCTGAAATGGGCCTAAGATGGTTACTTATTGTCTCAATATAAATTTTTTAAAGTTAAAGCATTGAATAAATAATATTGTATTACTAGAAAATATTCCAAGTATTTTATCATTATATGTTAAGTTAATAGTATCATTAGAGTAGGTAAATTCTTATTAGCTATTTGAAATTATTTCACAGCTGGTATTCTGTGTATGATATATCTTCAAAATACTTGTGGACATCAATATTCAATACATGACATTCAACTTGTAAATGTAACTTGCACAGAATTACTTTTTTCCTGTAAAAATTCACTAGGCATAATAGTAATTTTATCCTCAACAATATAATTATGTGGCAACTGTGGCAAGACAACCTAGATGCCTACTGGAACAGTGAGTTTACTGGCTCTTGCAGCAGGCCTCTGCAGCGGCGGAAAAGAATTCTTGGAAAGATTTGAGAAAGGTCTTAACTCAGCAGTGGGAAAGAATAGGCCAAATAAAATAAAAACATAGTTATATTTTTATTGCTCAGGAATATTGTAGCATGTTATACTTTTGTATTAACTTAAAAAATACTTTTCAGAGACTGACAAGCAAGTGTATGATGCTTGTATTGGTGTTGCTAGTACATTGCTGGCACCAGCACAGCTGCGGATGGCCAAACTTGCTCTCTCAATGCATCTCACATCTCCTACAGTCCGCATGTTTGATCAGATTGCAACCCAAAGTGGAGCAAAGGAAGTCACATGTGACTCATTTGTCTCAATAGCTTCAAGGAAGATATGTGACAATGATGCTTTAAGAGATATTCTTAAATCGTATAACCAATATGATGTGGTAAGTTTAAATCCTATTACTAATTTTCTTTCATAAAGAATATAATTTTTTAACAGTATGGTTTCTCTTAATCTCATTACCAAAAGCCTCTGTTATACTGTACTAGCTTCTGTCAGCGGCTTTGTCTTCAATGTTGGTTATTGCAGATGCAAAGTTGAAATCAAACATACAAAAAGTAGCTCCTAGTAGTCCTTGTAGTTTCAACATACTAAATTTCATCTAAATTGATTCAGTAGTTCAACCAAGAAAGCATAAGAGACAGAGACAGACAGACTTACATTCACATTTATAACATTAATATGGATTGTTTAACCAAATGGACACAAAGTATTTATGTGGCACCAGTTGGTTGGTTGAGTTTCAATTACCTGAATGATAGAAATCAGCCTTGAAATCATCAATGTAATTATTATTAATGTATTTTACATATGTGAGTATAATGGAAACGCGTATAGTATTTTTTGCTCAAAATTAAATTTGTTTGAAATGTTTACTATAATTACAAAAAAAATAAGTAGTTTGCACATCTGTGTTGATAGGAAACACATGAATAAATAAATAAAAAAAAACTATTTGAATAATTTAATTAATTTATTAAATTCTATATTTATTTTATGAGTTGTGCTATTTAACTATTTCTTCTCCTGAGATTATAAATCCAATAGAATATTAAATTATAAGTTTTAGTAGAATATTTTATGTTATAGTTTTACTTACTGAGAACAGTTGCATATTATGTAAACATGCTAAATAAAGCATGCCTTTTTAAATAGAATCAGCAAGTACTGATTTTGATAAACATACTGTTATAAAATTATGAATCTTGTATAATCAAGGTCATAAGGTTTTATTTAAACAACCTTTCAGATGGAGTTTCGAGAGTTTTGTAGTCTTTTTTCCACTTGTCTAGTTCTTTCAAATAAGAAACTGCTATTGTGACACAACAACAAGTCTATAGTTTAGAATATAATAATAATAACAGAATAATTATGTATGTATCTATTAAACAGCATATGGAGGCCTTTGCCAATCAGTGACTTACAGGCAGTAGAAAAATATATAGCATGAAACATTTAGAAATAATTTATACAAATGGTTTTCAACCTACTGTTTGAATAAAAGCCTTATTATTTTGTTATACAGACAGCCTACATCTGTGTATCTATTATGATATATATGAATAATACTGGTTTTGTCACAGCAATGCAACTCCATTTCTTGTAAAGGCAATTACTGTCCATTCCAGGGTGCCTGGAGGAAACCATGGAATGCAATAAGGCCACCCATTTTATGTTTGTGTTTTAGTTTCCTTTTGTATGTGTAATGCTTTACTTTATTGTACACTATTACACAATAAATAAAAAAAACATGAAGTTTACTGTAGATTCAACTATGCAAACATTTCTGCTTACTTTATAATATAACATTAAAAGCTGATTTTTATTTGTCTTTTAGGAAGAGCATAAGTTGGAAACATACCTGTTGGACCATTCATACCCAAGCAGCGACAATAAGAGCCTCACAGCCATTTTGTATGGAGAACTTGGAATGAAGGATTTCACAGCTAAACACAAGATACTGACTGGATATGCAGACAGTGGTGCCATCAACTATGTTGTGAGGTGGAATGTTAAGGTAAGTTAAACTAGATAGATTAGGTTTCAATAACCATTGAAACCTGATCTATCTCCCTGAAAAATCTATTACAGGTTCCAACTGTGCAGGAGAAAAATGTCTGAAAGGACTCGGGGGAAGCCTTTGCCGAGTGGGGCAGTAAGGCCTTTGCCACACTTGACGGAAATCCCGTCGCGGAAGATCGACGATGGAACGTCAATACATGTTAATGTATATAAATTACAACTAGCGGGCACACGACTCGGAAGATCGCTCGCTCCGCGTAGTGTGCGCGCTATATCAAGTGTGGCAAAGGCCTGTAGGATACGAAAAAAAGAGGTTCCAACAGGGCTGATTATAGCATGTGATGTTAACATTTTCATCAATTGTTTTTACAAGCCTTTTATTAGCTTGCAATGTTTATTGGTTCCATGTAATCCTATTTCTCTTCAGCCACGAGGCAAGCCCAAGCTACGGTTATCAGGCTATGGAGTAGAACTACAACTGAAGAGCACGGAGTACAAGAGTCAGGATGACTCAACACCAAAGGAATCAGAAGATGGAGACTCAAGTGCTCAACTCTCCGAGGAAGAAGACGAAAATGACCCTCAGAACCAAATTGATGGATTCAATTTTGGAAGGCTCAAGTAAGTAAGACTTCTTTTTAAACTACGCTGGAAATGCTCTTGCTATTAGTTTGTATAGCATTAAAGCAGGTTGCATACCATTGTGCAATTCACAGGTTTGAATTTGAACTTTTTCTTAAAAGATTTCAAATTAATAATAACCAGTAACCATAGAGTTTCTTGCTGGCTTTTCTTCAAAGGACACGACAAATTTGGTACCGTGCACTAGCTTCTGACCTTTTATAAGTGCCCATGTGGGCTTATGTGAAATAAATGTGTTCAAATATATTTTTTAAACTCATATCTACATGTTTCGCTGTAGCCAAAACTAAACAGCTCTCAACCCTAAGTCCAATAAAACCTTTTTTACCCAGGAACTTGTTCCCTGCCCTACGTTCGCCGCTGGAACGTTTCCGCCGTCACTTGTCGGAATCAAACGAAGAGTTGGAGCCTCTGAAAGTGTGGCAGATGCAGGCGCTGAGCATGCAAGCCGCGGTGGCCGTCGTTGATGCTAACGACGCGGGAGGCGATGAGTCGCTTAAAGTGCTCACGTCCATCGCACAGAATTTCCCTATGCAGGTAAATTATTAACCCTTCAGATACCGTCAATTAGAGACACAATAGTAAGACAATAGATGCGCGGCCACCGGTGGTCGCTTGGGGATTCATGAATTAAGACGTTTTCGGGCCTACGGCACATATCTACGTTTCATAGATCAAAAATAAATAAAAAGTAAAGCTTTTAATACCCCTCGAGCACAAATCTCCATAAAATAAGCACAATAAAAAAACAAGGTAAGTATTTTGAACCTACTGCATTTAATGAATCTTTGGACTCCGGCTGACATTTCGAGCGTTGTTTCTTATGAACTAAAACAGTTCATGCTAATTTGAGGTTTGAAAAGAGTTTATTTCCTTCTTATCTTTCTTTCTTCCTATTATTGGATATGCTAAGCGGCTCCCTGGTTCTAATACGACAGAGACAACAAGACAGCGCTCAACGCGCGAATACATTACTTAATTCGGCAAAATCGAAAGGCGCCTTCTGTCAACACGACGACGCAATTTTGGTTTGGAAAATGAACGCTGTCTTCTTTCGATCTTCACCTTTATTTGCGCGTCTATTGTCATCCATTAGCTGGTCGATTAAAAAGACTAATTTTGTTTTAGACGAAATCACTAATCCACGTCAATGTCCCTCGTACTTTTCGCGAAGAAGTGTTGTACAACCAAGACCTGTGGGCGTCGTCCCTAGGACTGCGCCCTGCGGAACCTCTGCTGCTCGTGTCAGGGGCGCAATACGATGCTGAGGAAGTCGATGTCATGGCTCTGTTGGTCGCGTTAAAGGAAGATATTGGGCCTATGAACACTTTACATGCACTTGGTAAGTTCATTTCGTGATTACCTAGAGTTTAACAATTCATTGACTCTGGGTAAGACAGGTACTCGATTCTTAGACTTCTTATTCAATTGAAAATGTAATGAGAAACAGACACCTGCATAACGCCAGAAATTTTAAGTAGCAACAGAATATTTACATTTGATTGGGATTATTATTATTATTTAGACAACATGTAACACAAAAATGCATAATGGTCGTTTTACTTACGCTAAGAACATCTAAAGGAATGTTTATATGTGTATTATTGCACTGTTGGATTTTCAACACGTTGGTAATTTAAAAATGAGCTAATCTTAGTAAAACCGGACCACATATTAATATGACGCATGTAAATACGTCAACACGAGTTCTACATGTGCACTGAAAATGCTTGTCCCACTTTTTTTTCCATGGGAACCGCAACCGGGCTTAGTCAGTATTATTTATTTTTCGATGTTAATTGTAAAATGTTGCTTACTTAATGTTGAAAAATATTTTATCAAATTTTACCAACATCTGATTTCGTGGCTCAGAAAATGCGTTGTTTTATTGATCCCGGCTGTCATTTATAGACCTATGACAGTTACGGTTATTCAAAAGCCTATAACCGGCCTTACCACAGGGAATCAATTTATCCCGTTACTGGGTGGCAGATGTCAGACAATCGCTTGCTCAAAAAGGCTAGCAGACAGACCATCATCTTCCAAATGTGCATATTTTTTGCTAAATTAAGGGCCTGTAAACATTACGTTTTTTAAATGCACTCACACACACACAATATCCCAATCCTCCGATCGTATTTTACCTTGAAACTGACCTCCGTTGTTGGCTACCCTGAAATATCCCCTTAAACGACTTTATTGTGTGTAGGGTTATCCAAAAAGCTGATCAACAAGCTGATGTCCCTGGAGCTGGGCGAGGCGTACACCTGGGAGGAGTACGGCCTGGACATCCGCGACTCGTCCATCACGTGGCTCAACGACCTGGAGAGTGACGAGCGGTACCGGCGCTGGCCCTCGTCGTTCATGGAGCTACTGAGGCCTACGTATCCGGGGATGCTGAGGAACTTGAGGAGGAATATTTATAACTACGTAAGTTGAATAAAGCAAAAGATTTTTTAAAAGTTACATTCGCGGTTATATCTGCCTGACCACACGAAAAAAAATTTTGGTGGTCAGGCGGAAGTGTTTTTGATGGTACCTAAGTGCATCACAAAAACCGCCTTCACAGCTGCGATAAAACCCTGAGTGACAACTTGTTACTATTGATTATACGAAGTATAAAATAGACTACTTCATCAACAGTCATGTAAAGCTTCACATATTGGTTGCTTTGTACAAGTTCAAGAAATTGTTTCAAATGGCCCTAGCGTTTGAGGTAAACCATGTCCGCTTTTGGGTAATCTGCTAGGTCCCCCAAATATTATGTAATACTATTTAAGATTAACTTTTCCAACAGATTATCGTGGTAGACCCAACATCCCTCACGTCTGGCCCCCCTCTGAAGCTGGGCGAGACGTTACTAAAGCACGCGACCCCCGTGCGAGTGGGGCTGGTGCTGGCGCCGAGCGCAGACAGCCCGGCGCTCGAGGCTGCCGTCCGCTCCGCCTTCAACTACGTCGCGCAGGAGAAGAACTCCAACAAGGAAGCTTATTACTTCCTCACACAGGTATGTTTCAATTACATTTTGTAAAAGAATACATTTGCACAGTTCACAGTTAAATCATTCCATAATAAACCTGTAGTAAACAATAAATAGTCTAAAAACAATTTTATCAACGTATTGTAGGCTTCGACAGTTTAGTATTTTCACATTTAAACAACGTTAATAAATAAATTCTTGCCCATAAGACGCCTCAAGTCGCAATATATTTTATGCGACTTTTACCTAATGCACTTCGATAGATCATAATCTAACGAAAAATAATGCCTTAAATTGTAAGCAGTATGTTCAGGTTCACAATTTTTCGATAGTTTACAATCTCGCGAGTTAGATTATACTCTAACGGTATTTACAATTTTTGGGTGACATCATGAAGGGAACTTCTGTGTAAAATTTCAGCACTAAGTTCAAGGGTATGGTCTGGGTGTTGATGAGTGAGTTTGCCTTTTATCTAAGAAAAAGATTTAATTTGACTCTATTTTCCTTGCCGCAGTTATTAAACCCGCCTCAAGATGAAAAGCTATCAATAGAATTTGTGAAGAAACAACTGACTAAGTACACGAGTTTCAACACCAATCTTGACGATATAGTCTCCGAAGACTCCGAGTACAACTTTGGAAGACAACTCGCTGATGAATTTGTATCGAAAATCGGTACCAACAAATATCCTCAGGTTTGAAAATTTATCTTAATATTTAACATATTTTATACTGAAAAATACTTTTATTTTCATAAACTCCAATTTGACTCATAAATGTAAAGACTTACTATATAATACTTTAATTTAAAATTCACAAGATCAGATGTCCTTGCCGACCAGAGCGGACGCACAGTGGTTGAGCAATTGACTGCTGCTCTGCGTATCGTGGGTTCGATCCCTGCACGGAACAAATATTTGCATGCCCTACAGATATTGATTTTGGGTCTGGGAGTCTAGTAGTAGTAGTCCCTAGGGGGCAAAGAGGGCAGCGTTATTTAAAAAAAAGTAACAACTTAATGCGATCAAAGTTTCTAAACAAAGTAGTTATTACCACGAAAATCATTCTAGGTCTTGATAAACGGCGTGCCACTAGTGGAAGAAGGTCTTTCCCCTGTGACGTCATCGGTGGAACTGCTAGAGGAGGCGCTGGTGACCGCGCTGTCGCGTCACACGGGACGTCTGCAACGCGCCGTGTTCCGCGGGGAACTGTCCGACTCGGACGACGCGTTAGACTACCTTATGAAGCAGCCGCATATTATGCCCAGGTATGTACTAAACCTATGCGACATCCACCGACCCGCACTGGGCCCGCGTGCTGGATTACGGCCAATTCCCGCTCCTAGAGAGGAGGCCTGAGTCCCAGCACTGGTTACATTAAAAGTCTGATCATGCTATATGCTGTGTACTAAATCAGGGTCTGTACTAAGACGTGTTACTAAATACACTTATTCATACGTTCGATTGTCAAACGTACACAGTCATATTTGATTATACCAATTTCAACTCTATGTATATATCTTAAAGTTCACTTTAAACTGCTATGAACTTTGTCATTCTGATCGACTAGTCTTTTATTTATGTGTATGCAGCTATAAGGAATACTCGTCTAAAACGCCAAATCCACAGTACAATGTGTATAAGAGTTTGGTAAAGACTATCTCAAGAAAATTTTGGAGGTATTTTGTTTTAAACCAGCAATATTCAGTTTGCAACTGAATGTTACTAATGGCTCTTTTTGCTAGGTTGTATATACCGCAATAAATATATAATGCTCCGTTTACACGTGGGCCCAGCCTTTGCCAATCGCCATTGTTTAAACAAGGTTTCCCCGTTTACACAATGGCCAGGGATGGCCTACGTGTAAACAGTATTATGTAAATAGTTTCCTTTCATGAAGGCTAATTAGATTTTTGTACACTTATGTATAAGTCTAAAGAAATGTTTTCTCACTTGTATGTCACTAAATGATTCGACTTATTAAACTTTTCTGCACTGCTCAATACATTAAACGGCAGTATGATATGAAAACTTTGCTATGAAACATTGAACGAAATACTTATACCTATTGCACTGTATATCTCAAAACGTTTTGCCAAACTTTCTTCTAGATATGAACCAGCTAAATAATTACAGAAATATTTGATTTCTGATTGAACCAACTGCAGTCAGCGTCACATTTATTGTCTCTCCGACAGGTTAAACCGTCGCATTTTGGGTTCGGATCCTTCACAGTACCTGGATTTGTCAGGAGTGCCATCTTCCAACGAGTTGTTCGCCGAAGACAAAATACATAAACTTATGCATTTGACAGGTAAACACAATCGTCTATTGAAGATTTTTAATAGGTTTGGTAATACAAAAATTAAATTATATTTACACTAGCTTTTTCTCGCGATTTCGTCCGCTTGAATGTCGGTTATTTCGGACGCGAAGTCGAAGTCAGACATAAAATAACTTATAGTGCTTCCTTGAACACAAGCTTACTCCATACCAAATTCTATTAAAGTCGGTTCAAAAAAAAACATGTTACTTTCACATTTATAATATTAGTTAAATCACACTGTCTAACTAATATTATGAAGGCGAAAGATTGTACCTGTGTACGTTTGTTACTCCTTTACGTGCAAACGACTGAACGGATTTGCATAAAATTTGACACACGGATAGACTATGTTCTGGAATACCACATAGGATACTGTTATCCAGGGAAAGTATAGTTTCCTTGGGACATTTTTTTTACTTTCAGGCTGGTGAAACTGATGGCAAAAACTAGTAGACTTATAAATAATAACTTAAATATTCTCCTCAGGGCGAGACGCGCTAGCAACTGCTCTACCCCTACTCAAATACTTCTCAAAGTCTAGTAAAGTTGAAAAGTTCTCTCAAACAATATGGGTAGCTGGCGATCTGAACAACAAAGAGTCCAGGGAGCTGTTGAAGAATGCTTTGATTTTCATGGTAAATATTGATCCTAAATAATTATGGGTTGTAAACCTTGTTCAAGTATATGCTAAACGGCATGGTTCTATTTTTTTTTTAAATCTTAGTCTCTTTACACACACTCGAAATTACTCCTGAATCGTGGGTTCATTCACAAACATATAAACTCACGTATGTATATGAGTGCTTATATATATGTGGGAATCGAACCAGCGACTCGCAACCAAGGGCTCTACGACTTCGCCAACCGTATCGTTAACGTGACGAGAAGTGTACTTTTATTGCGACAAACATATGAAGCAATACTGGATGAATAACGTTAGCTCTTTTTTCGCAAAAGAAATGGTCAGTTCTATGGCGAAAAAGAGCTAGCGTTATTCACAGTCCCAGCTCACAAATATGAACAGGTACTGTATGAAGTATCAGATTTAGAGTATCTACCCTTACGTTGTTGAAACCTTTATGGTATAAGCTTTTGTCTCGCCGGTTACATTGAAGGACTGGTACAATTTGCCTACTACGGTTTTCCCGTCTGATTATAATTTAGCTGTCTTCAAGGCTAGAGTGGGATACAATAAACTAGTGCGCCTCACCATCAATGATGCATCACTGCTTACCTTCAGGTTGAATCGCAGTCAAGTACTAGTTTACATCGTATAAAAAAAGAAAGTGTCATGTTACTTGTAAAAATTTTAATAAAATAGGGCTTGAACCAACAATCAATCAGTACTGTACCTTCCATTGTTTTCCCAACAGAAAGACTCCCGCGGTGCACGAGTGGCCTTCATTCCTAACGTAGACGGGTCGGCCAATGTGGACCAGTCGCTCAACAAAGTTGCGCTGGCTGCTTTGACCACACTGGAGCCAGCAGAGGCCACTGTGTACATGTCCAGGCTGCTAGAAGATGAGGGTTGCCATGAAACACAGACCTGCGATATCTTGGTGAGTATATCCTTCTAAAATGAGATAAGATTTACCGGATCCTCTCGAATTGTGTTGTGAGGTAGTACTAGTATTAGTACAGTGGAGTATTCACTGTACTCTATTTCAGCTGAACTTGGAATAGCATAATTTAAAGCAACTCTGATATTATTATTCTTTTTTTAACATATTTATCTCTGTCTACTCTCTATAATCAGTTTTCTTATAGTCTTTTAATTTTATTTAGCTCGAAATCGCATCAAATTGCCAGTTTCTGTAAGTTCAAGTTTCTAGATCACAGGAATGATCTTATTTAGGATGTAGTGTCTATCTAGTACAGGTAGATTCAAACTTATGGCGCCTCGGTACACTCCACGAGTTGCTGTGCAGTAGCAAATTCATGTTATCACGAAGGAGGGGTGAAGTATTGCGCAGAGCAATTTCCAAAAAGCGAACTTCACAGACATCATTAAGTTGGAATCGACCTATACTCTAACGTCTTGGGATAGAAGTAAAGCTTTTAAAATTAGCTGTTACACGGTGATGTTAGCAAGGATGCCGCACAAGTCAAAATAAATTAACACAAACCCCACTATTGTATAACTATTGATTTATAAAACAGTTTTGATAAGTGACATAAATACATAAAACTATACCAATGACCAACCCTCTTCTTTCTCATGCCTATCAAAGGAATCGATTATAACTGTTAGTATTTAGTTCATCTACTTCTAACTGCACTTGCACTTTTTTTTCTGATATTAGCACTATTTTTTAGATGCACTAATGTGAACTTAGACGATTTGCTCAAACATAGATTTTGTTTTCTTAGAATATAATTAGAATGAAAAAAATGCCTAAGATACAAAGTTCGAAAGGTATGTATAATGAAAGTTAGTTTTTCCTATAAATATGTAAATATAGTTCTGTGACTAACAGTTTAGTCTACATGGAATATCACAATGCACAATTCTATAGTCTACTGTAATTTTCAGAAAGCCAAATATTTCTTGATTTAGATTTTTTTTTAACCCTTCAGATACCGTCAATTAGAGACACAATAGTAAGACAATAGATGCGCGGCCACCGGTGGTCTCTTGGGGATTCATGAATTAAAGGCAATCATTTTCTACTTATGTAAATGTTATATATCTTTATCATATACTACTTACATAAAATATAGGGCTGTGTGACTCAGGAATAAAGCAGCTTTCTATCAGTTAAAATATTTTAGCAATGGTACCAGTACTTTCAGAGATTACCTAACTACAAAAAAAAAAAAAACTACCACTTAAAATATCAGTGTAGATATCATATAGATATTTTCCACAATGAACCCCTAAATAAATGTAATTGTTAAAACAGCCAGAGCTGGTCCCCGCCCTAAACAAGTACGAGTGGGTGCTGAAGGCGGCCCGCGTGCTGTGCGCGCGCAGCCTCAAGCTGCGAGCGGGCGCGCGCGCCTTGCTCTACAACGCTCGCCTCATCGGCCCGCTGCACAACCACGAGCGCTTCACGCTGGAGGACTTCACGCTGCTGGAGAGGTAACATTACACGTAGCCAACGATCTTACAGCCACTAGGCGTCTAATAACAGGCGGCCTTGTCTGTCAACACAGATGACTCATAGATCTGATGTCTCAACCAATCAGAACGCAGTTCTCCGCTCCCACGTAGCAATCAGAACGTAGTAACCCTCTCCCCATTTTGTTGCGCTAGTTCAAGCATGAGCGTCTAGTGACTGTAAGGTACGTAACGAATGGCCACTGAAAGCTCCCCCGCGTACTAAATGAATGTGGACTCAAGCTGAAGGCGGGCGTGTGCGATGAATTACAAGGCTTGCCTTATCTGACCGAGACGCGCGTACGAGTTTTTCGCGATGGAGTTCACGTTGCAATGCAATTAACATCTTATCTCTAAATTTTACCTGCATTGTAGTTTTGGGAAAATCATTAAAAGAAAACACATTCAGTAACTGGCTGTTATGATAAATTTATATGCATCATTGCACGCCAAACGCCTGTTTATGTATAAACAAGATATGAGAACAAATCTCCAACCCTATGTGCGATTTGAAAACAGAAAAATACACGTCAACGTAAAATATTTAATGTCTACTTTTTATGTAATATATGTTTTTGAGTTATCATTATCAAGAAAACGCGCAGAATTTATAAGTATGCCATGCATTCACATATTTCTGTCATTGTAGGTATAGCAACCAAATGTATGCTGATAAGTTATCAGAAGCTTTGGATAGTAAGAAGAAACCGAAAGACCCTGACAGCATTCCTTTTGAAGAAGATGATGAAGGTAAGAAAACATTTTAGGTCGTAAATGTTTATTCAAAAGAATAGGGTCAGTATAATATTTAAATCATCAAATAAGTAAATAGTTTATTTTTATCTTTTCACAAATGGATACTATTAAAAGCTAGTACTTAAAAAGGTTACGTACGATGCACACTCTATTATTGCTTTTTTTTTGTCTTAGTAGACATTCGTAATTAAATTAGATTGATAAATATAAAATCTAATTCGTTGGTTTTTAATAAATCTTTTTTACTTATTTAGGATTACAGTTGTCGTATATAAACATAAAAATAGTTTGGAGGTAGGTGGCACAGAGAGTAAAGTCCCACATACCTCCTTTGAAAAGAGAGGATCCTCCGACCAGACAGGTGTTTATGATCTGGTGGGCAGTAGCCCACCAGACCATGACGGCCATGTCGGGCTGTCGTATATGTTCAAATCGCGCGGAGAACTTTGATCGCGCGATGCAGGATATCGTATTTTCTTCGTAGTTCTTATGTGGCGTCATAGATGTCGCTACAATAGTATAATTAATTCATGAATCCCCAAGCGACCACCGGTGGCCGCGCATCTATTGTCTTACTATTGTGTCTCTAATTGACGGTATCTGAAGGGTTAATAAAATAGGTTCTTATCTACACATCAATTGCGCTTATGCTGTCGCTCTCACTACTTGCTATGTTGAAAAGTATTTACTACAGCTATTTATTTCAGACCTCGATAGCAAGGAGCTAAGTTCTGAAGAGCGCCTGAAGGTGGTGTCAGTGGTGGCGGCGCGCAGTCCACGTGTGCGCACCACGCTGCCGGCCGGCCTGAAGACCGAACACTCGCTCGTTGACCTACCGCCTCTACGGGCAGATGAGGCTGCCGTCGAGGTACCTACTATAGTTTCTACTCCAAGTCATTGGTCTATCATGCCTTATCATTATAAAACATCTCTTCCACTACTTTGGTAAATTAACCTTTTTTTAAAGCAAATCGCCTAATATTAAGCTGGTTACAGACTGCTGTAACATAACATGGAATGTAGCAGAATGCCCATAGTGTGGGCACTTTGCGCGCGCGATCTGTGCACACTATGCGCGCGATCAGAGCATTTAACTATGTGAGTACATGCTCGGTTCGTGCGTGCGCTGTGTGCACACTTATGAAATGCTCATTTCATGTTACCTTGCTTGTAACGTTACAGTTTGCACTCAGTACCCGGCTTTACCTTACAGCTCCTATCTATACCGCTATCATGAGTCGAGAACCCGCGTGCGGTTGAAATTTATTTTTTTCACGCCTGTCTATGTGAAATAACATTACGAAGTTGCATGCAACCTTCAGCGTTAAGGATTGTTTAATAGAGTTGAAATTAGCTAACTACTTGCGAGTTTTACCATTTAGAACACATATTATGGTATAATGTTACAAAGCAATTGGCTTCAACAGATAGTAGCGGTGCTGGACCCAGCCTCGACCGCGGCTCAACGTCTCGCGCCCTTGTTGCTCGTACTGCGACGCGTCGTCAACTGCCGCATCAAGTTGTTCGTCAACCCGCAAGACAAGAACTCCGACATGCCGCTTAAGAGGTAAACTAGCTTCTGGATATTACGAGCGTGTCTATTATAACCTTTGTGGACGTTTAATTAAGGTTTACATTACAATCACTCTCATGATATACATAAACTGGACAATTTACTATGTACTCTCGTAATATTTTCAAATATTTGGATGATACTGTCATCATAATTATCATTATTCCTACCGAAAAACGTTGACTGTTGGACATAGGTCTCAAGTAAGTGTCGCCATAATTATCGGTCCTGTACCACTCGTTTCATCGGTTATGTATTTAAGCCACTCAATCTTGATTATGTCGAGTCATTTGATAAAAGAAAAAGCCTTTAGTAATCGGTTTTTAATTAGAAAAAAATGTTTCCAGTATGATCCTTTATGACAAATGAAATCGAAGAGGTCCTGCTAAGGCATTTTTCCCTATGAAATCAGAAATGTTCATTTCAAATATACCATTTACAAGCACTTTTGAATTGTTTAAATCTCGGTCAGTGAAAAAATATGAAACTAAATTGCAGGTTCTAAACCGTAGATCTCTATGAAGAAGAATATTCAAGAAACTCCATGGACACTCTTTTAATTCGTGTTATGAATTGCATATAATCTTGGTTACAAATTTCTTGTCGCTTCTATGAATGAATAGTTGTAAGAATAACAACATAATGCAATGTACTGTACATTTCCTCCAGCTTCTACCGCTACGTGCTGGAGCCCGAGCTACAGTTCACATCATCAGGCGCTCTGACGGGCGGCGCCCTCGCGCGGTTCGCTCGCCTGCCTCACGCGCCTCTGTTGTCCATGGAACTGCGCACGCCGCCCAACTGGCTCGTCGAGTGCGTCAAATCAGTTTATGATCTAGACAATATTCGATTGGCTGATGTTGACACCGTGGTGCATAGGTAAGGATTACTGCATTTTAAGAGTTATTGTTATCTAAATAAAGTTGAATTTAGAATGATCGCCAATTATTTAAAAATAATGAATTTACAGCAGTCGCTAAACTTTACCTATACAAAATTTAAGTGGTTTTTCTTATATAAATGTATTTTACCAACAGCGAGTTTGAGTTAGAATACCTTCTCCTAGAAGGTCACGCATGGGACACAACGCTAGGCACACCGCCCCGCGGTCTACAACTAGTACTGGGCACTCGCGACAACCCTGAGCGCATGGACACCATCGTGATGGCCAATCTAGGGTACTTCCAGCTGAAGGCCAACCCTGGCGCCTGGCTGCTGAGGCTGAGGCCTGGACGATCTGACGACATTTATGAGATTGTTGGGTAAGTTGGATTTTATTTACATCTTTGGCATTTTAACACTAATATTTTTATATGGATGTACTTACTTAAAACTTTGAATTATGGTAAACTTCTTAATACATTTACTAAATAGGTCCAGGTTTACTTCGTAGATTTTATATTAATATTGTACCCTCTCTGGAATAAAGTTCGATTTTTAACCTTCTTTGAGGAATAACCTTTTTTTGTAATAAAACCGTCACTGTTTCATCATCAATCGATCGATTAATAACCGTAGAATAACGGTTCCATATCTTGTCCCATACAGCCACGAGAACACAGACACGCCCGAGGACAGCCAAGATATCCAAGTGTTGATGAGCTCCTTTAGAAGTCACGTGATCAAGCTGCGCGTCAGCAAGAAACCAGATAAACAACACCTCGACCTACTTGTTGAGAATGATGACAAGAACTCCGGCGGGATTTGGAACTCTATTGCAAGGTAAATAGAGTTCAAAATATAAATTATTGTTCTGAATCGCGTTTCAATGGCGAGCTATGTATGTTTTACATTATACTGGCATAAAATGATTTTTGTGTAAAAAAATAAGTCCGAAATTTGCAGCAATATAAAGTAGCTTGCTGCGTTTATAAATGTGCATGAAACCTTTTTATTTGACGAAGAAATTACGCCCTAGGATGGACGAAGCCAGGTGGTTTGAGCTTGTACATAAAACTCAACGTCATGGTAGAGTTGTTTTTATCATATAAGTCAAGTGAAAACCTTGCTTCCCGTAACGAAAACCCGATTATTACCAACGCAGTGTCGTTCAACTTTACGGTGTGCATGTAGTCGTGTCGATGGAGAAAACCCCAACGAAGCACTATTGTATGGGACCGCGCGGGCGGCTGCGTTCGGCTTCAGACTCCGGCAGTGAATTCCACAATCAAGCTGAGCATGGCTTTCGCTACATGTGCATGGAACTTTAGCCTTCTCAACTGCAACAACTTCCAAATAATACAACAATTATTCCCTTGCCCTCACGTAAAGTCAACAAATGAAACGCATTCTCAGCTCGTTCGGCGGCGGCGAGGAGCAGGAGTCTCAGGACGAGACCATCAACGTGTTCTCCGTGGCGTCCGGACATCTGTACGAACGGTTCCTCCGCATCATGATGTTGTCCGTACTCAAGAACACCAAGTCGCCCGTCAAGTTCTGGTTCTTGAAGAATTATTTGAGCCCTTCGCTCAAGGTAAGTAGTTACATCTGATGAAAACATTAAGCTCGCCTTTGTACCTTTGTGTTGCATGAAGTTTTAATAAATAAATTAGTCGGGAATTTTTTTGCGGGATTGTTCGAAAGAGTTACCGCGACCCTGGAACGCAAAGGGAAACTGAAGAGATACGGGTAAGATTACGTAAGTAGAAGTCTGACTTTCCTTCGCCCCATACAGAACGAGATGATTACCCAACCGAAAAAACATAAGTAATGTAGTGGCTGTTAAGTTGTTATCCATTGTTATATTTGTGTTTTATTATTTAACTAGCTTTTGCCAGTGGCTTCACCTACGTGTAAGTAGAAAATTATGCCAAGGGAACATACTTCCAGGATAAAAATACCTATCGTACCATACCGTATCCTATGTCCTATTCTAGGACATGGTCTACTCATGTACTAAGTTTTATAGAAATCCATTCAGTAGTTTTTGCGTGAAAGCGTAACAAACATCCATACATACAAACTTTCGCGTTTATAATATTAGTAAGATGTTTATTTTCGACCTATATCTCACCGTAAATTTATTTTCCTAGGACATCTTACCCTACATGGCCCAAGAGTATGGGTTCCAGTACGAACTAGTCCAGTACCAGTGGCCGCGCTGGCTGCAGAGGCAGCGCGACAGACAGCGCACCATCTGGGGCTACAAGATCCTGTTCCTCGACGTGCTGTTCCCGCTGCACGTCAAAAAGATCATCTTCGTGGACGCTGACCAGGTAATATTGGCAGGATATTTAAATTAATGGGAACCAGTAACCAAAAGCTTAGCTATTTCTCCCCCAGTCCTGAACAA
Source organism: Mythimna lalbum (assembly GCA_949319445.1). Taxonomy (NCBI): domain Eukaryota; kingdom Metazoa; phylum Arthropoda; class Insecta; order Lepidoptera; family Noctuidae; genus Mythimna; species Mythimna lalbum. The sequence goes on along the minus strand of OX439346.1, from coordinate 11,301,684 downwards.
AGGGCTTCCTTACACTCCTTATCTTCCGCGAGCTAGCGCTTCCTCCTTTCAGTTTTGGCGAAATCTGTAAAGCGGCTATTACTCTCATATCATTTTCAGCCGAAAAGTTAATGGCCTGGCAGTCGACTTTGTTAAAAGATCGTCTCGAAAACTAAGACGAAAGGGGTATAAAGTGTTATTCCATCTACCAGCTAAATGCCCATCTAAGCGTCGTCACACAGGTCACACGTGACAGCCACAAACGCCGCCAAGAGAAGGTCGACCATTTGTAGCGTGTGGCGGCCACTGCCGTATGAAAACTAAAGAAAATATCGGTGGCGGCATTTTGTAGTGGTGGCCAGCTTGCGTGGCGACCCTGTATATCTTTGACTAGAAAACACCGTAAAAATTGTTGAATTCAGCTTTTTATGAGACCATATTGTGTTTCACTTACTTACTAATCCAGTTGTATGGCACAGATTGTTCGCGCGGACTTGAAAGAGTTGGTTGAGTTGGACTTGGGTGGCGCGCCATACGGATACACACCGTTCTGTGACAGCCGACGGGAGATGGAAGGATTCAGGTAAGAGTTCTTTCTGAATGCGAGTTGTTTTTACGTTAACGCGATCGAAATGCTTACCGCGTTAGACTTTCTGATTGGATAAGAGCTCGGAGCGTGCTTATCGGAGCGCTGAACGTCATAAATTTGTCGATCGCGTTAACGTTAAACAAACTTGCACTAGGCACTCACGACTATCCTATCCTGCAATCGAGTGTTATACAATACTAGACTCGGGCTTATATAAACTTTTGTAAAGTTAACTTACTCATTCTATTTGAGACTCTATTTTACTTGCTTATAGTAACCAAATTCTAACTGCTACGAGACTTCGACTATTCGTTATGCGTTAAGATGTTCATTAGCCTCTCAGGCACCAGTATAAAGAAAGCGTTACCAGCTAACTTAAACCTTATTAAAAATAAGGTTTAAGTTACCTAGGATCGAGGTGCACCGAATTCGGTACACTGGTGCCTGAGAGGTTAAAGTAAACTACGACAGCAAAATATTTAAAGGTGCATTCGACCAATCGACATTGATTAATTAGCGTAGTCTGTTTGCTACGCACCACACTGGATCGCAATCTAGATGCAGCTTATGATATATTTTTCCCACGTTTTTAAATTGTATGCCAGGTTCTGGAAACAAGGTTACTGGCGCAACCACCTGCAGGGTCGCAGCTACCACATCAGTGCTCTCTACGTGGTGGACCTGAAAAGGTTCCGCCGCATCGCCGCCGGAGACCGCCTGCGAGGACAGTACCAAGCGCTCAGCCAGGATCCTAACAGCTTGTCTAACTTAGGTAAGCTATAATACGACTAGTTTAAGGTACTAAGTTTCCATAATGCCATTTATATGTTCATCCCATGCAGCTGATTTGTTATTGTAACAAGATATAATTGACGCAAGATCGTGATATTAATTTATTTACCTATTGAGTAGGGACCTCAACAACTTATTATAACATACACAAACAAATATTACATATCGCTAAAGGCATATTGAATTCGTCACAGAGGTGCACAGCACTGCCTGAAAACTTCGGCATGACATATGTTCAGTGTCACACAATTGGTCTTTAGACTCCGAGCTAGTTAAAAGTCTCGTACAGAATATGCGTAATATAGAAGAGTTAGAGAAGGTATCGATATGTGTGATAAGCAACATCTGTACCCCTAGCCAAGTTGCCAATCTGCAATAATAACGCTAGTAGAAAGCTTCAAATGTACAGGAATGACGTCATCTCAACGCTCAGCCACGTGGAGAGAACAAAAGAATTGGCGGCAAGATCAACTCGAATCTTTCGACGCAAGCGAAACGGTTGTAATTTGGCGGAGGGGGAGGGGCTGTAGTCATACATAAAAAGTATATTGCGCAACATCTTGTGTAGCTGTTCAATTGGGCTGCAAGGAGATTCAAAAAAGTCGTTAGTTCGAATTATTCCTTCGATTATCTACTAAAAGTTTTGATTTAAAATTATCGTTTGGTTTTTACTCCAAAAAACACTCGTAGTAAATTAAAGTGGTTCATATGACAAATTTGTATTATGTCTGTAATCTGTATTAGTTATTATATCTTAATGTTTTGTTACAGATCAAGATTTGCCGAATAATATGATTCATCAAGTAGCGATTAAGTCGTTGCCTCAAGAGTGGTTGTGGTGCGAGACGTGGTGTGACAACGACTCCAAGGCATACGCCAAGACAATCGATTTGGTAACTTACTTTTATGACATTCAAGTATGGAAATTCTCAGAAATGTGCGAGGATTCCCCGGAAGACGCGTGACTTTTTTTGACTCGTATTTAATTTGTATATTATACAAATGATATAAAGTTCATTATTGCTATGTACAATTTCGTTGCAAAAAGTCGCTTCCATTCCATTCCGCGGCAGTGTAAATTGAGCCTTACGGAGACTGGACGACAAATGTTGACTTGAGAAAGGCTTTCCACTAGGTAACAAGTAATTGATCGCGTTTCTTTTGTTTTCAGTGCAATAATCCACAAACGAAAGAAGCGAAGCTGTCGGCCGCCATGCGTATCGTACCGGAGTGGAGCGAGTACGACGATGAGGTAAAGGGCCTGCAGGCGCGCGTGCGGCGCGGCCTCTACCAAGCCGCTGACCATGAACAGGTTAGATACTGCATGAGAAGATTAATGGTCTGTTGTAGTAAAGAAAGAAAGAAAAACATTTTATTAATAAAGGCGCAAAAAGACTAACATAAATAAATATTAGTGTAGTTTATTAAAGTGCACTCGAAAATTAATTACAATATTGATATTGGATTATTGCAAAGTTCCCCACCGCGTCTGTCTTTTGGCGATAAACTCATTTAAAATTACTTTACGAATTTTTATGCAGTTTTTATCAATAGACAGTGATTCGTATGAAGGTTTACGTTATGTACGTGTGTTGAATATTATAGTAACGAGAAGCTGAAACAGTCAAATATTGGTAACATCCGTGCGAAGCTGGGACGGTTTTCTAGCTTTACTTAATTTGCGCTATCGATAGCGTGCCTGATAGTTCTCTAAACAGATAAAGCCCTTCATATTAAAAATAAAAGAATCGTATGTAATTGCAAATTAAAAGCATTATTATAATTCATTTTTACAGGAAATTGAGAGCACTGATCATCAAGAAGCTCCAGCGGAAAGTCCATCAAGTAAGTGTATAGAATAACATTCCGTTTATTCATACGTTTTTAATAAAGATACGAAACTAAAATATTATGCCACTGGTATCGAGAACTGGGTCCAAGCTACTGGGGATCCGTTCTCCAGGGAAACAGCAGGTGCCCAGCCGGGTCGAAGCCTACCGGGGCCAGGGTAATCCGAGCCCCGGTCTGAAGGCTAGAAGGAACGGTGTGGATTTTTAGTCAGTAAGTGTCTGACACTATCTCCCGCTCCGCCCAAGACCGGGGTTTGTCATTGGATGATTTTCCCCAGGATAAAAAAGGTCTCCAGGGTGGGTAATCTTTTAAGTAAGGTAAGCTTTCTAAATCAAGTCTTTGGTCCAGCCGCCTAACGAGAGCCTCCTAAGTTGTTGGTCGACCGTTAGCCGACATGACTATCTGTACAATGGTACCTGAGTTTACGAGAATAACCAGAGATAGTGTGGTGAATTGAGTGTCCTGAACTGTGACATGCTCGACGCCGTATTATTTTATTGAGATCAAAGTTGCAGTACCGTAGTTTTAGCGACGTTTGCAGAGTTTTTATAAAAACTAGAAGTTGGAAATGAAATTACATTACACATATTATACGTCATTATTTTTAGGATATGCAAAACCTGAATATAGTTTGTTCAGAATCAGTAACTGAATCGATTTCAATAATTTTTACGCCAAGTTATATTTTTTCCCAAATTTAAAAAAAAAAACTGGGCAAGTGCGAGTCGGACTCGCGGCCTGAGGTTTCCGTACAAACTTACCTATGTAAATAGTTCGATTCCGGAATGGAGTCCCGAAAACTAATGTTATAAAAGATGTACCACTACTAACCATTACAAAAAACAAAGATTTTGTCATTTTTTTTTTCTATATACACTTTAATTGGTTTACATCGGGCCCAGAAAAAGCGATATCTATAACAAAACAATGACATTTCGAACATAACTTATTTACAGTGCGTTTCACTTAAGACGTTCCTTTGGCGTAATGTTGGCTCCCCTGTCTGTCTACATAAAAAAGAAGGGAAAAAGGAAAGAGTTGCCTACTTTACCAAAATTTTTCCCCGAAATGCGAAACGAAATCGATTTTAACGGTAGTTGCAGCACTTTTTGGAGAATTATGAGGGGAATGGGACTTTATTTAAAAAAAAGCAGGTCTAAAAGGACGTTGTTATAGAAAGATACGATATTGTGGCATGGCGTTTTCGGTATTTGAAAGAATTGTAAGACAATCGGAATGGAGCCCAGCGCCCTATACTTTATTCAAAAATAGTAAAAAGAAAAACTAAAAAAAACGCAATTGTTAAAAGTAACGAAATAGAAGTTAATCTCCCTAATATTAAGTAATTTAATTACAAAAAATATTGCAACACTGTTTTTCCGTATTGCCAACATTACGGCAAAGGAACGTCTTAAGTGAAACGCACTGTACGCGAACTCTCTTGTTTCAGAACACGAGGAGCACTCCGAGTTATGATGAACTAAAGTGCCGATATTATTAGTTTATTCCAATTTTGTTGAATGCCGAGTTCGAGTGAATGTGTAAGTAGGTAAATGCTCACTTTTTATGTACAGTTTAGCGTTTTATGTAGCTGAACTTTTCAATTACTACTGTACTCTACAATATAAGTATATATTTTCACACATTTATAATCATTACAAGTTTTTGAGGAAAACATTTGGCGGTTCATAAAATATAAATATTTGTTTTTAGATATTATGAAATTGTTATGTATCAAATTATTTGATAAATTCTGTTATAAAACGTTACTAAATCATATCGTCGAATCAAGTCTACGTACTTTTATTGGCGATGCCATAATGCGATATTTATTGTTCTGCCACGCGTCTAAAATGATCAGATTGTAACATTTCACACAAACAATACTTACTATTTCGCTGTAATTTTGTAGTTATTTTTCACGCCTCCTACTTATGTAAGCTACCATTTATATCAAATAAGTAAAAATGATGTGATTTTTTAGTTCATAAGTGAATTAATTTTTCTGTTGAACTGATATCCTATGTTAGCGAGAGTTTATTTTTATATTATTCCCAGTAACAAATTCCAAAATTCTGTATAGTTATAGTGAATAAAACTACTGTGTTTATGTATAAGGTTAATTGATGAAGCAGTCTCGAGATCTCACAGTTGGTGAACTGAAACTTACATTATACAGTGAATGACTTTAGATTGGTCGTAGGTATGTAATATATTCCTTCAATTTTGTTATTCCAATTTTGCTCAGTATATTTCATTGGTAAAACATTGCTAAAATACAATAGAATTATGAATAAACTTACGTCACATTTATATTGACTTTCATTTTTATGTTATTTTCAACTAAAATTCCTACAAGTCGATCCATACAATTCATTGGCATTGAAAGTTCGTTTACATACGGCTGGACATCATGCTCTAGCAAATGATGCTTCTAAACGTGCGTGCAGGTAGTTGTGATAATCACTTTTAAAATGCCCTTGGTGGGCAAAGCTATCTTCAAAATTTTAGGTGGCCCAACTTTTCCTAAGCAAACTCCAACAAGACCCTGCGGTGTGCATTTAGAACATCGTTTTGTAAAGACCGATTGTGTTTAGTCCTATAATGCAATAATAGTACATTATGATATAAGTGTGTAATGTTGGTGATTACCGTCGAGGCGGTATTTAGACCCGAACCATGGCGAGCCATGGTCTTAAGAGAGCCGAGAACGGTAATCATTAATTACTCACGTTTATCATACGACGTTTTTCAATACACTTGTGAATAAAATAACTGTAAAACTAATAAACTTTTGTGACTGTAAAAATCTGTTTTCACATGCGCGCCCATGTTTTTTTTTTTCTATCCCTTGTGGGGGATGACCTGCGCCCATCCTGATACGATAAATGTAATAAAATTATGGCGGTGGAGAGGTTGAACAATAAGGATTTAACCACATTATAGCACTAGTGCGTAATGGTAATCAAAATGTCACAATTTGGTAACAAGTGCCATTATATACCTTTTTTTTTTTTTTTTTTTTTTTATCGACGGGGAAAATCATCTTTGACGAAACCCGCTCTTGGGTGGAGCAGGAGACAGTGTCAGACTCTTACTGACTAAAAACCCCGCGCCGTTCCTTCTAGCCTTCATACCGGGGCACGAGCTCCCTTTCGGACAACCCTGTCCCCAGTAGGCTTCGACCCAGCTGGGCCCCTCCTGCTGCTGACAACTCCTTGAGGCGCGCGGGAACAGTGCGCGCCGTCGACGTCTTGGACTCGGTCCATTACCGGACGATCGAACAGCGAGCTACCCATGGCTCGCCGTCCGCGAGCCCGCGTCTACGGTGGCCGGAAATCGGGATCGGAATCCCGGCGACGGCGGCGAGGGCGCCGTTGCCTGATGCGGTCGGCCTCCTCCTTTGCAAGCATTACTGCTTCGCAGAAGAAGGCGACCGCCTGCCATTCCTCCTCGCTCCGGACCATGGCCTCGACCAGGGCCCGGCGCGAGAGGTCTCCGCCGCCGATCGCCCCCACGAGGGCACGGCGATGCTCCGCCCAGGCAGGGCACACCTCGACGGTGTGCTCCACCGTGTCCTCCGGGCGTTGCGCACAGTGGCGACACCCGGGCGTCTCTTCCGCTTGAATCCGATGCAGGAACCTCCCGAACTTGCCATGTCCGGTGAGGACCTGCGTCATGCGGAAGGTAAGGACGCCGTGAGGTCTTTCCAGCCACGCCTCAAAGAGGGGACTTACCGCCATAATCGTGGCGTGCCCAGCACTGGGTTGCGATAGCCGTTGACGCCATTTCACCATGAGGCCGGAGCTCTGTCCGCCATGCCTTGACATGTTGCGGCAGTGGACTTTCACCCCGGCGTTGCATCTCCACGCGCATGTCGTGCATGTGTGCAAGGACTGTTGCCTCCAGATCCCACGGTGGCCATTATATACCTTAGTGCAGTTCAATAAGAGTCACTTTATAAGCAAGTATATTGAAAACTATTTTAAGACTTTGAACCGCGACGCGACATGTAGGGTGGTGTAGTAATCCTGAATGCAAAACGCAACTGAAGTAACGTAGGTGAGATTTTAGCCAGTATAAGTCTGACACGCCCTCCCTCACCACTTTAGAGCGGGAGAAGTCATTAGACCACAGAACAGAAAATATAGGTAGAAGTGCCCCTAACGTGGCTAAGCACGGGAACCAGTGTCGCCAAACTCACACATTTGCGTATCAAATTGTACATTACACACATAAAAAACAGTAATATGATTGGCTACGAAGCTACGAATTACAAACTTAACTTTTACAAATCATATTCTTATTGCTTTCATAAATTAGGTCCTATTACAACGTAAGAAAGTTGTTATTATTTGACATGACACGAACAATAAAGAAGTTTTAACCAATTTACGAGTTCGGCTACTCAACGCTAGATGGCGCTGTAACCAATTTATTCTATTCAGAACGCTAGTGCCTTTGAAATAGATACCATATTCACCTGCACTAGTATATAATATGTAATAGGCGAATTTCGCCTACTGTTGACACACGCGCCATATTTAAGAGGCACTTCCTCTAGTTTTCTTTATTCCGTGCATTAGACGATTTCCCACGTTAAGAAAAAGGGTGGTGTAGTAAAACAGAAGCTTCTTCTAAGTACGACTTTTATTTACAAGAGTCCTTAACATCTCTAAGTAATAAAATTATCATTTGACGTGAAACGACTAAAGATAGCACGACTAAAACTACGTATTGTTAAAATTACTTTGACAGAGAAAAAGCTCCTAAATCTACCAGTTTATTACGAGTTTAATAAATAGTTAATATGTACACAAATGTAAGCAGTAAGTGACACCAGTAATATAAATATTACAAGTTAATTTTCTGGATAGTATTGCCGTAGTGTCGCAATGTTTTTTTGTATTACTTCATGATACACTCCTACGCAAGAAGTGGGATGTTAGCCCTGAAATGGGGGACAATAATATTGTTATTTGAAGCTGAATATACAGCGAAGGTAGATTACGTTATAATTTAATACACTTTATTGTCGAAATATTTGAAAATACATGCTAAGTTTACATAATTAGAATCATTATTTCCGATATGTCACAAAATAACAGACAGTCTTAAATAAATAGGAAAAAATCTATATTCTAAGTACTGTAGGTTTCTCTTGAGAATATAATGCTACTGTTTAAACTTTACTTTCTACCTTATTTCTATTTCAACATTTTTACTCAATGGCATTACAATTTGGCAGTTTCGCTATTACTGTCGCTATGCCTCTTGCTCACACGCATACTTTGTGTGTGAGAGGCAAATAGCGTAACCGCCAAATCTAATCCCATTTGTGGATAGACGGATAGCAGATTGGGAGTATTATACACAAGTAACTTACGAAGGTATAATGACTAGTCAATATGTATGTCTTTGGTTAAAAAGGGTAAATATTATTTCTGTTTAAAATTAATTATTAAAATTTTCAATAATGCGAATATGAAAAAAAACAGTAAAAGTAATGTTCGCTGTTTACAAGAAAAACGGAATTGACTTTCACCAATCCATTATAGGCCAAGGATTTGATAAGGTATGTTTAAACTTTTTTCAACATGATCGATAATATTTTTAAAAAAGAAGAGGTTCTCATTCGGTTGTATTTTGCTCAATTCGTCGGGAGGAGCGAATAAAGATGAGATATCTTATATCCTAGCTGAACAGTGTTGACAGTGTATTCGCCGAAGTGCGTAAAACTCATTAGAACATCATTCATGACAGTCGTGAGGGTGTTGCAACGGATCAAAATTTATTGCACGAATTAGAACCGGGATGATATTAGTCCTAGAACTCAAGCTAGTGTTTGGATTTTGAACTTAATTCTCTTTGAGTAAAGTTCTTTAATACAATAATTGGTTTGGTAACCAAGTATTTTGGTTCCAGAATTTTATTTCCATCGAAATGACTTCAAAGCACAAAAACCTGGACAAAGATTTGAGCTTGGATAAAGTTCGAACTCGTTTTTTAATGATACGGAGTTGGTTCACGTAGGTAATTTAGAATCTGATAACACGCTGTTCAGCTCAGATACACTAAAGCTAGAACTACATTACACCGACGCACACGTGTAACACGCCTGATTTGTACATTGAACGACGACGTCGCGTGGCGTGTATCAAGTGGTGTTTTAGAAGTCTAGTTTCCATATAAAATGTATGGAGACCGACGCGCCCCGATCGGCGTTTGTGGCACACGCGTGAGCAGTGTAGTTCTACCTTTAAAGGTATACACGCTAGGGTATACCTGACAGGTTTACCTGCACAGTTATACCTGTCAGGTAAGCTTGTATGGAAACCTGAACAGTTGTGCAACATACACGCACCGGTTTACCTGTAGAGGCAAACTTGACAGGTTATACCCAAGTGTGTATGGTAGGCATAAGAAGGTTCAGTTGCAGTAGTGTTCCTCGGTGGTGAGGCGGCACAGCTGGCAGTCGACGCGGCAGCACCAGTGGTAGCGGCAGTGGCAGCGCTCGAGGCGGCTGGAGCGCACGCCGCGCCGCCCGCGCCCGCAGCACAGCCGCCCGCAGCCGCCCGCCGCGCTGCCCAGGGTTGCGTTGCACTTTCTGATCAAATAACAAATGGTGAATATTTATCTGTTTACTACTCTTCGAAAATTGCTGGCTGCAGTGTACGGGCAATGCATTACTCAAATAAGACTTTGGAGACGGCTCTCTATAGGAGTGGCAGGCGGTCGCCTCCTACAAAGCAGTAATGCTAATACGCGAGAGGGACGGCCCTTACACCCTAGCTGCCGTAGCCGATCCCGATTTCCAGCCAGTACTTGCGGGCGGCGAGCAATGAGTAGCTCGCTGTCGGACCGTTCGGACCGAGCTCAATTCGTCGACGGCGCGTAGTTTTCCAGGCGCGCCTCAGATGTCAGCAAAACCATAGAGCCCAGCAAAGTCGAAACCTACTGAGGCCATGGGTTATTGACCATGGACTGAAAGTTTTTACAATACAAGGAATAACAGCTTGGCAAAGTAAAAAATGATTACTGTAGTGACGCCGTTGAAGGCTATGTTCAGATGGTAAAATTTTTGAAGTATGATTTTCAGATTGAGCATCTAACCATCCTGTTACTTATTTACGGCTCTTTCAGTATCTTGTTGATGTGAGCGGTAGCTAAGCGCGGGGCGTGAGCGATAAGATAAAAGTATGAAAATATTTGAAGCACGCCACGAGATTCCGCCCTGCTCGCCGCACCACTTGTCGCTAAGACCGAAGTCGTGACCATGCAGGTCGATACAAACAATCACATGAACGAGCCTTAACAGGCAGCTGGCGCTACCGTGGTATGTGTGTGAACTTACTCAAACTTTCGGCCTATCGTGTGTTAGGAGCACATCTGAGACTGACCTGCCGTGCGTCCCCAGCGAGCCGGCGGCGGCGTCGGGCTCGCAGTAGTCGGGGCTGGGCGTGACGTAGCGCAGGCGCGGGCGCGCGCGGCGGGCGTGGCGCGGCTGCGGCCGCAGCACGCCGGCGCGCGCCGCCTCGGCCGCCAGCGCCGCCGCCACGCGCGCCAGCGGCGGCAGCGCGCGCCAGCACGTGCGCACCGAGCACGAGCCCGACACGCCGTGGCACGTGCACTTGGTGCGCATGCCCGACGATACCGCCTGCACATCACACAACACTGTAAGTGCTACTCAAATTGTTACAATTGCTCAGGATATCAGGAATTTTTAATTGTGTGTACAGGTTAAGGGGTATAATTCCCTGCTGTAGTCTGTGTTTCCTGATATCTGTAACCATCCACTAGAGGTCTCTATCAGGTGCTCCATCATCGATCACATCATCGCTTACCTTCAAATAGGATGATGGAGAAACAGAGTACAATAATATTTTAAAGGGGACTTTGCGACTGATGATGACATACTGATTTAATAACTTGACGACTTAACTAAACAAGTACCTATTGATCAATATTAAACCAGAACGAGCTTACTGAAAGTGTGAAAGTGGGTTATTGAAATCCTAGCTAAGCGACTAAATTAGTAAGTGAACGACTAAATTATTAAGCAGACTACTAAAAATTTCACTTTAATTCATTTAACCCCAAGTTGATATTTGTAAGTCGCTGTTCTGTTGTTTATTCGTCGCTCGTAGTCAATCGCTCACTTATTAATTCTATCACCTAAATTAATATTTTTTATGACTTAAAACTTTAATTTACAGTCGCTCGTTTAAATACTACCCTATTTAAAAGTGCAATCAATACGTAGGTGTAGCGACATCTATGACGCCACGTAAGAACTACGAAGAAAATACGAAATCCTGCATCGCGCAATCAAAGTTCTCCGCGCGATTTGAACATATACGACAGCCCGACACCAACTATCGGGCAGTCGCCCACCAGACTATAACACCCTGTCTGGTCGGAGGATCCTCCCTTTTCAAAGGAGGTATGTGGGACTTTACTCTCTGTTCCGCATACCCTCTAAATAGGCATTGTAAAGAAAAAACAAAATAATTAAAAAATAACTTTGTGGAGTATGGCGAGCTTCATCTGAAGCATCAAGCTTCCTTGTTGAATCTCTTAGTTTTTAATCTCATTATTTAAACGATTTGTTGTCTCCTTCACGAAACATCATGCGAAAATTAAGTTATGTTCGCAAAAATTGCTTGATAAAATACAATAGCAATTACCTTGCGTCCAAAACGTCCGTTCATCAGGTTAGCCGACGCGATGAGCTCTCGTAGGCGTTCGAGTCGAGTTCTTAAGTCGACTTGAGGATCAAACCTCGGGTCGTCAGCAGCCATCCGGTATTCAATATTACGGTATCTGGAGCCTCTGTCTTCATATTCGTACCTGGCAAAAGGAAAGGTGAAATATTATTTTACTATTATGCTATCACTTTATGAATCAATCGTGATCAATGGTCGGAAAAACCCTAAGATTGCGTTTTGCTGGAAAAAAGCCCCAATGGCACCCGAGGGTCAAAATGCGTTCAATACACCTCTGCCCTAATCCTTCGTCGGGTGAGCATCGTGCAAAAACGCTTTCATATACGCTAACCTCGGTCTAGATCTGAACCTTTTCCGTGTAGGTCTTCCTCGACGCGGTGAACGCGGCAGACGCTTCCGGCCGCGACGTCCTTTCTTCCGTGTCTTCGGGGCCACGCTGGTGTTGGCTGGCGCAGGCTGGTCGTCCACTAAGATGACTATAGGCGGCATCGTCGTCGGCTCCATAGTTGTTGTGGTCGTGGGTAGCTCTGTGGTCGTCGTCTCTATGTCTAGGATGCTTTCCACCTTCCCCTCCCGAACGTCTATTTCATGCGCGTCTAGGAATTGCTTAGCGAATCTGTCAAATAGAGGTGGTGATTGTCAAATCGTAATTGATAGTAATATGTAGCGGTAGAGTATAACATTTTGGTTAATATTTCATGGTTTAATAAATTGGTATTGTTACCTTTCGGCCCACTGAAAGTTGTCCCCACATCCACCCCACTTGAACCTTGCATGCGGCTCCGCAGGCGTGATCTGGGCCTGTCGCGGCGGGCGGGGCGGCGCACGGGGAGGGGCGGCGCAGGAGCAGGCTGGTAGCGAGCCCGCCGCGCATGCGCGCGCCACCGACCACGTCAGCGCAGCTGCGGACATCGCGTACACGTATGCTTGCTCGCGAGTGCCTGAGGACATCGAAAATTTGAATTGGAACAGGTTGGTAGAAGTCAGATATTTAGATGCAAACCATTGGTCAGCTGAGGTAGCTAACCTCAGAAAGTTTGAAAATATAACTTAATCATTGGTATTTATACACCCTTAACAGCTTTTTTGACACAGTTCAAATCGTCACACTTTATGGGCCTACCGCGTCGCTGGCTCCCGCTGTTCGGGATCCAGTCAGTGGTTGCCTTCACCCAATTTTGTTACGAGATGTGGCTAATGTGACCTGCCCAGTTCGATTTTAGTTTGGCGGCTGAGTTGCCTAAGTCTGCAATTTGTGTTTTTGAAACAAGTATACAGCTCCTTATACGGTCTGTTTTTTTGACCCCGAAGATACTTCGTTCCATTGTTCGCTGGCAGACCCTGAGTTTTGACATTTTACGTTTGCGCTCTATAGGCGAATTGAAAAACATAGTATCGTAAACCTGTCGCAGTATTGAAGTCTTTAACTTGGAAGTAGACAAGTTTTCAATAAAGTTGACTTTGTTTTTTGGCACCCACGCCCGTCGGCCGAAAACTTTCGGACAAGCAGTCGACACTTCGCAACGCTTACCAGTAAATCTTTTATAAGTTTTCTCTAGTCAGTTTTAAAACTTACCTGTTTGTGTACCTACCTAGTAGGTAGTTTTATTTAATATTATTTGACTATAATTACGAATAGACTCGTGTATCAACACACACCTTTTTTCCATGGAGCTAGACAGGAACTACTTATAAAACGCCCCCGATTCCACGATATTTGCATACTCTTTTTGCTTCGTTTACATTTTCACGGTGTAGTCTTATTAAGTATCTACTTAAGAACTAGTAGTAGTAGATAAGGATCTATCAACTAATAAACCAAACTATTTCTGCCTCTACTGTAATAGACAGTCACAGTAGCTTATGATACTGTCACAACAAACGTTATTAAAATATGAGTTTGACTTTTTAAACTGAACTGCAATATACATTACACGAATATTTGTACATGAGTAGGTACATACCTTTTTTTTTTGTCGACGGGGAAAATCATCTTTGACGAAACCCGCTCTTGGGTGGAGCGGGAGACAGTGTCAGACTCTTACTGACTAAAAACCCCGCGCCGTTCCTTCTAGCCTTCATACCGGGGCGCGAGCTCCCTTTCGGACAACCCTGTCCCCAGTAGGCTTCGACCCAGCTGGGCCCCTCCTGTTGCTGACAACTCCTTGAGGCGCGCGGGAACAGTGCGCGCCGTCGACGTCTTGGACTCGGTCCATTACCGGACGATCGGACAGCGAGCTACCCATGGCTCGCCGTCCGCGAGCCCGCGTCTACGGTGGCCGGAAATCGGGATCGGAATCCCGGCGACGGCGGCGAGGGCGCCGTTGCCTGATGCGGTCGGCCTCCTCCTTTGCTAGCATTACTGCTTCGCAGAAGGAGGCGACCGCCTGCCATTCCTCCTCGCTCCGGACCATGGCCTCGACCAGGGCCCGGCGCGAGAGGTCTCCGCCGCCGATCGCCCCCACGAGGGCACGGCGATGCTCCGCCCAGGCAGCGCACACCTCGACGGTGTGCTCCACCGTGTCCTCCGGGCGTTGCGCACAGTGGCGACACCCGGGCGTCTCTTCTGCTTGAATCCGATGCAGGAACCTCCCGAATTTGCCATGTCCGGTGAGGACCTGCGTCATGCGGAAGGTAAGGACGCCGTGAAGTCTTTCCAGCCACGCCTCAAAGAGGGGACTTACCGCCATAATCGTGGCGTGCCCAGAGTAGGTACATACCTGTAACTGTGGATGATACTATACTATATTACCTAATATACAGTATGCAATCACCGGATACTGGATAGGTATATATGTCAATATTGGCGTCGAGGCGGAGTGGTTCCTGGATCATGTCTAAGTTTAGGACATGATAATGCCCCGGATCTGGCCAGGATGTACCCGGCGTCAGATGATGTACGTGCACGCGCCGCGCGAGCCCAGGCGCTACATTGGGCGCGAATGTGGAGGCCAGCGAGGCGGAGCTATATAAGAGATACACACCCTCCAAGCGGAGATACGGCGGGCCAAGTTGGAGGCCCGCGAGGTGGGGCTGGAGGCTCTGAATAGAAACCCATGAGGACGACCTTACCAAATGAGCTACCTGATCTCCCCCGCTGATGCAGCCTAGCTTATGGGCTAAGCTGAGCGCTCTCGTGGCTAAACGCAAAAAATACCACCACACGTGGCTTACCTATAAAACCCTGGTTCTGGTTTTGGAGGCTCTGGAGCCTCAACTTAGGCTCCTTGGCGCATGCTTAGAAAGGGACCAATTCCCACTTCGTTGAAACTGGTCTATATCGAGAAGCCGGGGTGCCCTGGGGACTCTTACATCTGCACACCGGCCCAACGTGCTCGAAGAGATGGGCATGCTCTTTAAAAAAGTAACTAGTGAGGACACGGGTCCTCACCAGACATGGCAAGTTCGGGAGGTTCCTGTTTCAGATTCAGACGGAAGAAATCATTGGATGATTTTCCTTAAAAAAAAGCATAATATCATACACTAATGTATCTAATCGTATCAATGTGAATCATAATAATCATCATCATTTCAGTCGAGAGATGTCCTTTGCTGGACTTAGGCTTTCCCTAAGATTCGCCACAATGAATGATCCTGTACGTCTTGCATCCATCAGATTCCCGCAGCCTTTACCAGGTCATCGGTCCTAATTGTAGGAGGCCTTCCAACGCTGCTTTTTCCGGTACGTGGTCGTCACTCCAGAACTTTTCGGCCCTTACGGTGATCTATTCTGCGAACAATGTACCCAGCCCATTGCCACTTAAGTTTGGTGATGTTGGCAACCTTGGTTATCCTGCGGATATCCTCATTTCTGATTCGATCACGCAAGGAAACTCTGTGCATAGCACTTTCCATTGCCCTTTGGCTGACTAAGCCTTCTGATGAGGGCCCTTGTGAGCGACCACGTTTCGGAGCCATATGTCATCACTGGCAACACGCACTGGTCATAGACTTTCGTCTCGACAAATTGTGGTATGTTGGACAAGAAGATACTGCGCAGCTTCTCGAACGCCGCCCTATCGAGTTTCGATTGGGCAGCGTTCGGGAATTCGACTATTGACCTCTTTTTCGAAATTAGATCTACCCGATTGGACTGTCTGTCCGAGGTAAACGTAATCGTTCACAACTTCGAGTGTAGAGTCTCCAATCTTGATAGAAGTGGGTGCTACATGGTTGTTTATCATGTCTTTGGTTTTGTCCATGATCATTTTAAGACCCACTCTTTTGGAAGCTCTACTGAGGTCATTGTGTGCATTGTGCTGAGCCCTTCCGTAGTCTGACTAAGTTATGTCGTCGGCAAACCGAAGGTGACTGATGTAGGTACTCGCCATTGACATTAATGTCTAGTCCACTCCAGTCCAGAACCTTGAAGACATCCTCCATTATGGCTGTGAACAATTTCGGAGAAATGACGTCACTTGTTTTTATTTGTAAGATTCTTAAAGAACTTAACACGACCGTGACAGTTTCCACAGACCCATGTCCCATTGATGTATTCGTCCACGGAGCTTTCTTGGCACTCGAAACGATTTTGAAGTTCGAGCTGAAAGCTCTTGGAGTTTTGGATCTGGATTTGTGCAGGACAGAGCGTAGACCTCATCAGTCGAGATCTTTCAAGCTTGACATTGATATTCAACGTGTCTCTTTATAAAGCGGTGATCACTATCGGTTTTCGCCGCATTGATCACAAAGACATCATTGAATATTTGCTTCTTCGACAACATGATGAAGTCAATCTCATTTTTAGTTGCACCATTAGGACTTTGCCAGGTCCACTTCCTATGGCCACGCTTTCTGAAGAAGGAGTTCATCATCCTTCTCCATAAAACTGCCCAGTAGGTATCCCGGTGGTCCCTACATCCAAATCCAAATTGCCCCACTCGCAGCTCGTCACCGTCTCGTTTGCCCAGTTTCGCGTTAAAGTCCCCCATTACCACGGTGAAGTGAGTCCTATAACCACGCATGGCTCTGGATGAATGTGAATAACATAATTTAAAACATAAATATAGCGCCAAAATCCTACATTTATCCGCTATGTGATGATGTGCCCCCAATTTACTTATGATGCGGACTACCGATAGATACACTTAAATGTATTAATAGTTTGAAACTATTGTTTTTGGATTTGACCATATACCGAAAATAAAATTGAAGCGCATCAATTTAAATTTTATTTCAGTTATGTCCATACATTTGTAAGACGTAGTAGGTACGCTTTTCGTAGATTGACTCGGTTAAACTGAAACCAAACTATTTTTCAGCTCGATAGATCAAGTTAACACAACTGATTCAGATGGAATAAAATGAAATTGGAAAGGCGAAATTTAATTGCATTTCCGTGGCGAAGTTGTACAAATAGGGCAGTAGAGTTCCACTAAGTAATGTCAAAAAATATGAACCGAAATTCACTTTAATGCGAACCCTTATACAAGTCTTGTACTGATAGGCAGTTTCCATCAAGAGAATCGTTTTTAATTACAAACGATATCAGCGCGATAAAGCCCGCACGTCCTTAGCTGAGTTAAACAATGGCATCTGACGGGCTTATCACACAGCACATCGGCAGCGCAGACCGCGCGTGAGTGCACAGCTCACGGTTATCGCTGAATGACGTCCCTCCCCCTCCCACTGCTACCCTTACTCGCCACCCCCGCGCCCTGCACGCTTGATTCATGCGTGTAATTAAATCTTTTGTCCGTCTCGCTGTACCTCGACCCTAAACCCTCACCGCTGATCGCATTGTAAGACGAGCTTTCGACGTCTTTCTAATTTAACAGACGAAAGATAACTTTCATGGTTTTCAGAAGAAAAGCTTTATCTCATCAATAAGGATTCGCAAGATTGATTTATATTCTTAACTTTGTACGCCTTCCCGATGAAAGTGCCCTCGAGCGCTTAAAGATATTGTTTAATTTGAGAAGTTCTGCTCCTCAGTAGTTGCAGTTTGCAGACGTGAAGTTTGATCAAGTATCTATTACTAACAATGTTAACAATGTAATTTAATCCTTTGAAACTTTGAAGATTGAAGATATCTAATTATTGATAACTTCCATGTCGTACTTTACTGAATTAAATCTTGTATTTAATTTTATGCCGAGAATTGAACTCTATTAGATTATAGGTATACCAGACATTTATGATGCGTCACTAGCTACCGAGATATTAGATTCTGTCGTCATAACTTTTTACTTTTGCGAGCTGCAATCTAAGACGATAAAAATCGCTCGAGTTGAGGCTTTATTGGCGTGTTCCGTCCGCCGTAAATGGTATTGGCATTATAAATTTGAATGCACCAGAATTTAAAGTAGATAGATTTATGTATGGATCGTAAGCTTTTGTTTGAAACCGGTGTCAACCTTAGTAGATTAAGCTAAATTACATGCAGCTACACGAAAACAATTTTCAATCTGTAAACTTCAATCCCCGTGGTGCATGCCCCGCAATGCTTTCTTTTATAATTTGAGTTTTCTACCATTTAAGGCTGTGTAAGTGTGTAGCTCGCCCACGATGTAGCTTGGCAAGAGTCTCAGCATTGGGCAACGCTTCGAATTTGAGACGCGGCTTCGCGATGTCGCCGACGATCCTGCGTATGTACCGTTATATTTTTCGCATGTAAAGGAAAACGTCACGGAACCCAGCACATAACAAAATCAAATATTTGCTATGCCGTGACACCGGCGATAGGCACTAGCTGTCACGTCGAGCATGGATGACGAATGACGTGGGTACATCCAGTGCCAGGAGCTTCACTAATGATTGTCATTTCTTTTGTGAGCGTTTCTGTTTACCTGTAGCCTCCTAAAATCAACCTTTTAGTTATTTCAAATCGTAAATCCATATAAGTGGATTGAACCCATCCAGTGGCATAAGGATGGAATAACAAAACTGAGGCAATTATTATTCATGCGATTATGAATCTTTTCGAAGCGACCTTATGCAAAATTAGATGGACACCTATCTAAGTAGACACCTCGGCTCTTAATGAAAAGTTATTCTTTGTTCAATGCCACAGCGGCCGCAGACTTTATTCGCTTCGTAAAACTTTTAATTAAAATGTATCAAGCCGGGAGCACTCCAAAGATTCTTAACGGTTTTGTTTGTAGTCGACAACGTTCCGTGTCAATTAATTTCCTAAAGTGGGCAGACGGACGCCGAAATGGTGACCAAAAACAATGCTCCGTATTTCGCAGTAGTCGACCGTCGGCATCCGGGCCGCGCTCGCTGCCAACTACACAATGTCGCCGACCATGCTAAAACTAGAAAAACTTCCCCATTGTTTGTCTTCTTTTCTATTCCTAACTTTTAGATAGTTGTTTTTTTAACGTCTCTCTTGGAACACTGATTGTAGAGAACGTTACAAAAAGAGTTTGGATAGCGTTAACATCAACGAAAAAGCTTGTTCCTCTATGAACTTTGATGAAAGGTTCAGCGACAAAAAACGTTTCCTGGCCGATATACCTATATATTTTATGCCTGTGCGTTTATCTCTTTTTCATTTATTAGATCAATATTTACCTACTTGCTATGTAGTCGCGTCACGCCATGAGACCCAACGTGTTGTACCGAGTTTCGTGCTGGCATAGAGTTATGAAGACATCGCGTGACGTCTTCTGTTATTTAATAAGGTTCTTGGGTCGGCCGTACGATCGGCATCGGTACGATTGCTCTTTACTATCTACTCGCTCATCTCTATTAGAGGGTAATTAACAATAGAGCATTCAAATTAAATTGAAACAATGGTGTTATTTGAAAATTAATTACCCGAGAAGTGATAAATATGTTGATGTGTCATGTAAATAAAAAGAATGGTCGGAGCGGAACGGTACCCGCGCAGCGTTGCTGAAAGAAAGGGCGCTGTCGTCACGCCGGCCGCGCTCGCACAATACATCCACGGTGATTTAAAAGACTCGACAAACTTGTCTCCCTTATCTTACATTAGTGATGGAAGTTGCAGCTTTTTTCTAATAAGGACTAAAATAGCTTTCAAGGTGAAATAAACAGCACTAAAAATGTAGGAGCGGACACTGAAATCGCAGTTCTATAGTATGAGTGCCGAAACGTTCCAAGTTCAAAATAAGAATACATGGGGAAAAGGTACGCACCGGTGAGCAGGTCAGGGGTGAATCTGGGCGCTAGTTCAATGGAGGAGCAGTTCCAGCGCTCGCCGTGGTGCGCGGCCAGGCAGGCGGCGCGAGCCAGCCGCGCGGCGCCCGCCACGTGCGGCATGGCGCTGGGCTGGCGCCGGCACGCGCGCGCCTGCCCGCCCCACAGCCAGCCAGCACGCCGCGCCTCCAAGCATTCGCTCTCTGTCCAGTTGCCTTCGCTCTCATGCAACGCTCTGTATCAAAATAATATTATCGTAACGGGTGTACTTTATAGCAATTCATTTCGTTTTTTTAGAAAGTAAAGGGGCGAGGTTATCCTTCTAATTAAAGCAATAATTTATTTGTTAAATAAAACGTACTAATTTTTATTTAAATTGTTTATTCCAAAAACATTTTTCTTTCATGATCTAATTAAATTATTCGATGGCAGTGAGTGGTACGTACAAATATTGGTGCAAACTGTTTAATACTATTTATTTAGTTTCTTTTCGTGTTCTAAGTTATAAGAGGATGATGATCCATCACCGCGCCGCGCTGATTCGGGTCTCTGACCACGTTGAAACGCTTCACACATTTCATATAAATAATTAGGTAGAAAATCGGAACCTTCGCCCTCTCTACGCCGTAGCACGTGGTATGCTTCGCGTAGCGTTGGTTTTGGTGCGAGACGTAGCTCTAGCTCTACGGCCGTAGGAAAGTGAGCGGCTAGGGAATACACTATCTCCAAATCCGACGGCGGCGGCGTTAGATGTCGATAGTTGGATACTTTGTGCAAAAAATATTCTGACATACTGACTCTTGGGTTTCTGTCGTCGTATTTCCCCAGTTTCATGTCGTACAATACAGCCTTTTGTCTGTCAGGGCCCCAGAATTCTTGTTCGAAAGCCACGTAGAATGTTTCTACATCTTTAAACTCGCTCCTGAAGCAGCGGGCCCACATGAGCGGCACTCCTTCTAAACATGATATTATGAATGGTAGCTGTTTCTCCTCTGCCATTTTTAATTCGGATATATAATACTGAATACTTTCTAAGAAATCCATCGGATGCGTGTCTCCCACGTCGTCAAAATGCGGTCTCTTATTAATGGACGCAATAATCCAATCACTCACATTTTCGGATGATAAATATATGTTTGTTTTATTTTTATCCTGTCTATCTTCGTCAAGTTCGACAATTTTTGGTCTGTCGTCCTGTCGTGACCCGGACGGTTTATCGAACACATTTTCAGCTTTTCCCAAATTAGGGAGTGACATGTGACTGCGTAGTCTAGACGAAGGCATCGGTAGGCTCTGGTACACATCCTCTTGGCTGGAGAAACGAACGCCGAAGCCTAACGTCGTTGGTTTGTGTATGGAGCTGCCGTACATGGAACTGCTGTACAAGAGTTCGTCTTTTTTCGGACGTTCTTCTTGTTTCTTTTCTTTTGCAACAGACGAAGATATCTTGTCAACCATCTCCGAAAGGTTTGTTACTGAAGATTTAATTTGACGTAAATCAACGAACAAACTCATTGTAAGTTTCTTAATTTTCGTGTTATTCAATCCATTTTCAGGCGGAACAATGAATCAAGGGGCTGTAACAAAATATATTTAGGTGTTATGTTCCGAATCACATAAAAGCAATGAAATGGAAAGTAGAAAAAATGTGCATGAAAGTGCATTTTAAAAATTACAAAAAAATCTAATTAACTCACTCATTTGGTGTTATTTTTTAAAACATTGGTATACTGTAGGTACACAAACATCGAGGCCAGTCACATTTCACCGTTCATTGATGGAATTTTGACTCTGTTTGGTATCTTGATTGATGAATGTTTTACACGGATGGAGCGATGGTAGAAGTGTGTCCAACATGGGCCATTGTGTACAGACAGCGTTAGAGTTAACCATGTGAAACGTTGCTGTAGTGCTCGTGAGCGGCCCACAATGGAGGGCGATTCGTCACTGTTTGTGCACCATTGCGCCGACTAATTCAACACGTTGCTGAAAGTGCAGGAGGCGGAATAGCCTACGGGTGGTACAAAGATCTATATACATTTCTAAAAGGTGCAAACAACCTACCTCGGAGTAACAAACTTTTAAAAGGTTCGTTCACTCTATAAATCGCACATAAAATAATAGAAGGTAATATTACAACGATTACAATAATAAATGTGCAGCTCTTTATTACGTAAGTAATTAATTTAACCAATAGTTAAGCTTGATTGCCTTTCAGCGGTGCGCTGGGCGGCTAAAGCGTGCGTAGCAAAGTTCGTAGCAGAAGGAGCTTACGTGCGACGGCGGCGGGCGGGCACTCCGTACTAGCCGGCTACTCGCTGACTGCGAGGGATGCGGCAGGCGTACTTGCCGCTTTTTATATACAGCTTACGATACAATAACTGGGTTATCGTAGACGTTATATTAAATTTCATTGACGTTTCGTCGTGCCTGCCAAGGACACGCGTTGCCTATGGTACCGTTTCCAATATTATGAGGGGAACACGCTTTGTTCAAATATCTAGGTTGAATTTGTGCCATAGTTGTGAAACTAACCGATTTGTTACGCTCGTAAAGTTAGCGGCATTATTCGTACCTAACTTGAATGCTAATCGAGGTAATGAAATAAAAAAAGTTTTGTTCATTTGGGTGAATTTTATGAAAAACGGCTTAATCGGTTCAATTTTGCATGAACAAGTAGGTAAGCTTTTGCAAATATAATAAATCAATATTGAATGCAACATAAGTGAGGACTGTTACTGGACGGAATAGGGTCGGGGGCCGAGGTAATTATGGCTTCAAAGCTAAGGTTTGCCGTAAGTTATTATCAAGTAGGTATAGTGCAAGTTCATTATTGATGCATTAGTTCCGCGGCCGGCCGCCGCTCGGCTGCGCATATCTTTGCGACCGAGCGAACAATAAACAACCGGCCGTCCTTCCTTCCATCTTTTTTAGCTTAACACTGGCTATACGTCTGTGATGATATCCAACTATGGGAAATGTCTTTTGTTTTCCACCATATGAAACTGTTTCACGTTTTTTGCTCTTCCTTTTTCAAACAAATGTTTCAGTGGATCTTTTCATATTTTTTATATCTACTTAAGAGCTTAAATTATATTGTTCTTATTTTACACGTTTGGTTTTTTATTGTTCAGACTTGGACGATTCCCAACCTCTTTGTTTTAATTCTAACTTATTTGGAATGCATCTCTCAACAATCATTTCTGTATTGACCTCCTTTCTAACCATGGTTTGTAAATTCTTGCACAAACTATAATTTCATTAGTTGGTCTTTGGTCTCTCGGATCCCTTAATCCTATTAAATTAGTAATCTTCATTAGATTACTAATTTAATAGGAACTTCTGAACTAATCAACCTATTGCACAGAAAACCTTTTTTAATTTTATGTTCCACCTATCAACATTTTGATTTTGTATTAGTTATGTTCTTTATTACTCAGGTAGGTATCTACAAACAAGATCTTAACATCATAAGCAAAACTTTGCAATGATTTGGTCGAATTTAAATCTAGGACCGCGAAAAGATCTTTTATAACTCAAGAATAATTTTGCTACCGAGTTTGCTGAAGTTTTTTTTTATTCAACTATGATTTATGTGAAGTGTAGACACATTTATGAGCTTTCTTTTTTGGTGAAATAAATTGTCTTCGTGAGACTTATAAACCATAGCTACAGTCAAATTATTATTATTACACCAGACCACCAATGGTGCTTCTTGAAGGCTATTCAACATAGGTTCAATCAATGCAAACATTTTGTGCAGAGGAAGTAGGCAGTTCTAAACTTAATTTGCTATATAGGTACTTTTTTCTTCGTTGTCTGTGTGCTAAATAAACGTGTTTTCTTTCTTTAAAGACTAAACGATGCAGCTTACAACGTTAATCACAAAAAAAATTGCTAAAGAAGGCCTTTTAATATTTGCTTTGTATCCCTTGGAAAGCCGATATCCGTGTAATGTTGTGGGGGCCAGCGCACGCGACGTCACCACTCACGGCAGCCACCCTGACGGCGGCGGCACGTCACTCGCAACATGCAATGAACAGTAAGTACTCCAGCCTGCGAAGTTGGAAACAGCTACGCAGCACGCATCCGCAGAATAGCGCAACTCCAATTGACTCCGGACATCGAGTCACGGTGCTGCGAGCCCGAAGCTTCCGTAATCCTACTATTATGGTTAATTCATGTGGAATGTAATTGTTCCGTTGTTGGACTCCGGCCGGGAACATTATCGCATTCGTCACGGCGCGCACGTGTACGTTTGATCTAATAAAATAATTCCCGTATCAAATTTTACGCGCCTATCTCGATCTGGTAGACAAAGAACCGTGCAGAGGGGCACAGGGTTTCGCTTTGTCATAACTGGTCGTCGGCACAAAAGACCACCCAGCATTTTTCGGGAGATCTCTTTGTGTTGCGCATGTAGATAAAATAGGCCGTCAAATTACAATGTAATTTTTCTAATACCAAAAAGGGTCACATGTCTAAGCAATAATAGTACCATATTGTTGTTAAAAATGGCTAATATTACAGTGGGCATGTCTTTCAAATTAAATATTAGGGGTAGATAACCGTACATCTGCATACAACATTTTTAATTTCCTGCTTACGTAGATATAATTTTTATGATTTGTTTTCTTTAAACCCTAACCTAAACTGCCAACTCTTATTGTAAGTACAATTCTAGATACTGGTATTTTGTAAACCCTCATAGTATGAAGTATAAAACAAAGTAAAAACAAAGGAGCCCAAAAACAAACAAAAAACGCCAATTTATTTAATGAAACATAAAAACACCATTGAATTTTCACATTGTTTGCGCAATCTGGTTGGTACAGTTAAAATTTGAAAAAAAAAAAAAAAACAATTTAAAACATCGTCTAAAACCCGCGATGAAGCAAAAAACCCGTTTGGGGCGCAATACAGCTGACGCGGCTGCAGCGGCGCGTCGCTGATCCCGCTTTAATGATGATTAAATGCTGTATGATTGTCGTGGCGTGTGAGCGCCGATCCGCCGAGCCGCCCAGCCGCCCCTGCGGCCAGCGGGCCTGCACCCTGCCTGCCGCAAGTTAACTTTGAAGGAAACTTTTACCGTATCGAACTTTAAATGTGAATTTAACTAGCGCTACATAATTATGACGGCAGCACCGAGCAAACACTTCATAAAAACCTTGCAGCTGCTGGAAGCCACTGCTTCGAAATGTAAACACATTCTAGTCGTTTACCTACATTATCGTATTAAGCTCATTTATGATCCAATCATTCTGTACATGGTACGTTACGGTAGATTCCATTATTCCTCGGTTCCCCCTTATGAACTTTAAATGACATTTGCTACGGCAATACACGAAATAAATTGTGGAATTGTCAAATCATTTCCAAGCCCACATCCACTGCGGATACCTACACGAATCAACAATTCATTCAATCAACAATTACTTCGGTAAAGTAAGCGAAAGATGACAATTTGTAATAATCAGTTACAAGGGCTGGCTCTCCTCCCAGTCTCAGTGAACTGCTTCGCTCCATTAGACACGGGACAATGATACCCTAATTAAGAGCCATTTGACACACGCACTCACATAGAAAGTGCCTAATAACTATCCGTAATCAAGATGTACAATTTCCATTTAGTGAATGTGCGCATATAAATGAAAATTTGCAAAATGTATATTCGTATGAAATCCGCGTTCGAGAATAGTAATAGCACATTAATATGAGGGATATCACGAACGTTATAAAATGGATATTGTACGAGAACATCAGTGTAATTAGGTATGTTATTGAACGAGTTTATATGCCAAGCACGTGTCAGTAAAAGCCATTAGATTTAAATGTAGGTAAGTGGCCATCAAGGAGGAAGCCGGAATAATTGAAACAAATGCAGGGATTACTCAACAAATTGTCCAATACAAGGGCTATTTATCTAAGTCAGCGCGCTGAAACGAACAATTGTTTCATTTTATTGGTATGACATTGTGGTGTACTTACAAAATAAATGCAACGACAAAGGGACACGAATTCTTATTAATAGATATAAATAAAAATGTTATTTTATACAATGCTGCAAAAAAAATTACTTGGTTAACCTTTGGAAAGGGGTTAACCTTTCTTGATGAATAAAGGATATAAATATAACTGTTGAAATTATAGATGACTAGGAGGTCATCTTACAGAGACAAAAATGAATATGTTTGTATAAATGATATGAAAAAAAAAATCGGAAATTAACAATTAAACTGCATTGATATTTTGATATAATTGATAACTAAACTTTTGACAAAGAAACTACATGGCTTGTTAAAAAGCCAAAAGAAAATGTTTTCTTTTTTTAATGACTTAATAATAATATATCTCGGAAAACGGATATAAATTAAGGGTTGTGCCTCAGCTCTGTCGTTTAATAGCCAAACATGTGATATTTCGAGACGTGTTTCGACACTCATTCAGACACTGCAGCTGCGTTATTTTAGATGTTAACACGAGGATGTGGTCGTGTGGGAGTCAAAAAGTAAAAAACATCAGTCAATAAATCTTGTCGACTAATCCTGCAAGAGAAATGAAGCAGATTATAACAAGTGTTTTTTGCAAGTTGTGAGAGGGAACGGAGTGCCGGGACGTGCCTTATCTTCGTAGAGAAAAAGCTTGTGGCACGCTGGACAAAACGACATATTAAAATTGTGATAGCCCCGTACTTATGTGAGTTTTCAACAGAATTATTTTGTTACCAGATTGTATCGTTTTATTTGTTAGTTATTTTTTATGGTGTCGCTGTAGCTTGAATGTTACGAGTGTTTTGTTCTTATTACACATACAATGCTCGATACGCATGGTAAAAATGTACATACACATACATATGCCATTAAGCGTTTTTTTTTTAAATAAATTGTTGTTTTAAAAAAATAAGAGATTCTAAATAAGAGCTTTTCATAAGAGTTCTTTGATCACAGGCCGCACGTGACGACGGCGACAACTGCGAGAAGTAAAGGTGGATAACTAATAGCTGTAGGTGTAGTGAGCGGGCGCGCTGGGCGGGCGGCACCGCGCGGGAAGTACGCGCGTGAGTCAACGTCAGCCAGACAGCGTGCCGCCCCCTACCTGCCTCCCCACCCCCCCGCCACCTGCTCGGCTATGAGCGCTAATTACTGGTATTGCCACCTCTTACCTACGACTGACTTACATTTTCTTTGTCGTTGCTTTTGGCGTTTCTTTTGTAGTAAGTAATTGGTAAGCGGTGTGTAGTCTTGGGATTTTTATATTTTTTTGATATAGACGGCTAGGCAGCAATTTTCTTTCATCTTTTCAATAGTAAACTATGTAGTGCGATGTCAAAATTTGCGGTATCATATAATATAACAAGTGTGTTTAGGTATATAATAAATGTAGGAAAAAAATACGAAACTATCAACAATGGCAACTAAATTCCGAGTCGGCTTATTCCAACGTTGAAAATATTGTACCGTATCCTATCGGATACAATTGATTAATGAAGCATACATCAAAAAGGTTGCCGTCGATACGGCCGAACAAGAAATGTGTGACAAAAATAAAAGGCGAACAAATACGGCGGTGAGGATGTCGGTAATTTATGAATTTGTCAGGACAAACTGAACATCGTCGTCGGTGTAAATAAAGAGCACCGCGCCGTGGATAAATTTGTGTCAGATCAAATGAATCGTGCACACAACGATTTGTTGCACTTATTGCCCACTCCACCCTCCGCGACCAACAAAACAATCCTTCGAGATGTTGAAGAATTAAGTCGTTTGTTCTCCGCTAAGATAAATTGAAGAGATGCCCTGTACGACTCAATAGTACCGATGAATAAAATCTATTTCTAAACGATCAAAGTCTGCGCGCCCTTCGGTGTCTGAAGTTGCGTTTACTTATTATGTAAGCAACATTATTGCTTCAGTATAAGCACTAGGTAATTTTGTAGTGCTACCCATTCACGTGCAAGTTGTGAACTCGAGTAGCAGCGCAAAGTTGTGCTCTGCGAAGCCCTTCACGTTTTGGCCTGTTCAGTGTAACTAACTTCGAGCTTCCATGTCTTTGTAGGCTTTCGAGGTAGTTAATGGGTTTTTTAATGATGTTAATAATACCTACTAATAACTAAATAGGTTTGAATATATATATTTCCTTTGTCCGCCCCGCCTTATACTCGAACAATATGAATGTGGTGTCCCGAACTTAACATGACTCATGCACTGGACTGCCCCAAGTGCCCACACACCTTCACTTTGGTCCTGACCAAGCCTTCCAAGCCTTGCATATTGAATGCAACTGACGCTGTAATAAATGTAGCCAGATTCTGACCCTAAAGTATTTAAAAGTTACCCAACAACTCGAAAGCAGAAAACCCACCGAGTCAAACAATCTTGTAAATTAAAATTAATCAAAAAGCTTCCAACTAATTAGTTGTTACTGTTGTTAGATATGTCTCTGATTTATTGCTTTTCAATCAAGGTAGTCGTCGATGACATAAATCCTTCTTTTATGTGGAAAATAAAATGGTAGGAACGTGTGTCCAGCACAGTGCAATAAAATAAATCTTATACTAAGTGGCTCATATTTTACCTTCGTCCGCACTCGGCAGGCATACGTCGACCACCTACATACGTTACGCTTAAGGGGGGATTCAATAAAAATCACAATCGTAAAAACTAAGACGGCAGCCATATAAAAATACCTAAGAAAGCATTAAGAGCCGTCCCCTAATAATAGGTCCCGCCAGATGCACGGGACGGCCGCCTGGAAAAGTCACAGTGGGAACTCGAGCGAAGGAAATTATTTTTTTCGGTCTGCCACACACGGCCCTTGCTAACTCAGCGAAAACTGAGACCGCTCCTCTCATCGGAATCACTTACACGACGACATTTTACTGTAAAACTTTGGTTATGAAAGTAATGTGTAATATAAAAGTATATTACGCGAACGTTGGAAATGTTCCCGGAAATATTCAATAACGCTACGTGAATCCGAATGAACAAATTAGGAGATGTCTTCTGCTGGCCTTGCGGATTCTGAAATTACTAAAGAGCTCGGCGCTTTACACGATCTGCATACGATTTTTTTTGTATGATTTTAGTGTTTCCTTCACGATATACGCAAAAACTGCTTTTCAGCTTTAATAACTTCATGAAAGACTACTATTTACTGACTGATCTTAATTAATCAATTAGGTACCTACATAATGCTTACCTATCCTAATTATACTGAGTGGTATATATTCATTTGTAATGGCTTGCTAATGTATAGCAAGTTACAATTATTTGTAGTCTGTAGTTACATATTTGGCAAATAAAGTTTTAAAGTAAATAGGAATTCTATAATAGGCAGAGTAAGGTACTTTAAAATAATAAAACCTTTTACCAAGTGAATTATCTGTATAAGTTTTTTTTTTGGTATGATTAATGGTGATGAACGCATTAAAAAACAAAAACTACTTTTCAGTTCTAATAACTTTTTGAAAGACTTCTATTTACTGACCGATCTTAATCAATTACCTACATATTAAATGCTTAGTAGTATTAGTACTTCTTCTAAGTACCTATATATCCATTTTTAATGAACTTGCTAATAGTAGCTTAGTCTGTAGTTATTTGGCAGGCAAGAAGTTTTAAAGGTACTTTAAAATAATAAGTTTTGCCAAGTAAACTGAGTGTTTTTTGCGTTGTATAAGACTGTGGTCAAGGCTGTATTTTTCTACATAATGGTATCAATGAGGCTGTCATATTTAATTTGAAAAAAGCCATTAGGTAATACCTACCTATAGACAGAGTAACTTCATATCAAATTGAATAAAGGGCCCAAAACAAGTTCCTGTGTCACTCCAAAGTTCCATCACTTGAAATACTTAAAGCAAATTTAACCTGCATCTACACTGCTTAAGAGGTTTTTTTTTTTAATGTTGCCCATTAAGAACTACACCGGTATTGTTACTAGGTGCGTTCACAAACATGTAAACTAATATACACATGACATTCGAAGCCGGTACCAAACAAATATTTGTGGGCCATACAAATATTACGCGACACACGTTACACGGCACAGCAGCCAATCGCTCAACCACTGCGCCAACCATGCCGCAAAATACTTGTGTTTGAGTATAATAATACATTCTGACAACGCCTGTTTATGTTTAATGCATTCTATACATCAAACGGGAATTAAACTTTCATATGTTTTAGTAATGGTTTTTTAGTCAAGTCAAATCCATACTAATATTATGAAAGGGAAAGTGCGTGTGTCTGTTTGTCCGTCTTTCACGGCAAAACGGAGTGACGAATTGACGTGATTTTTTAGGTGGAGATAGTTGAAGAGATGGAGAGTGACATAGGCTACTTTTTGTCTCTTTCTAACCCCCACCTCCCAAGAGAACCGTGTTACCCCTAATTTAACGCGAGCGAAGCTGCGGGCAAAAGCTAGTATGTACTAATTGAATACTACTAAATGTATGTTGTTAGCTAAAAATTATTATCTCGATGACATTTTCAGTGTAAGCTTATTTAAGAGCCAAAGCACTAAAGTATGTACCTAAATTAATAAAATTCATCTTCATTCCATACATATCAAGTTTAACGAGGCGCCAGAGGACATTAACTTAGCAATTAACATAAACACGAGCAACCGTAATATTTAAATAATTAGGTACTTAGAGTTTTGCCGAAAATCGTATCCGTAGCAAAGCTCACATTTCCCGGGATATTACCGGGTGTAATCTCGGGGGCGAATAATTGCGGGTTGCAACTGAACAACGGTGCTCATTAGTGCAATGTTCAATTAGGGAGCGTCGATGGACGGGGAGCCGACCCGTTACAACCGCTTTAAATCCTGTGGATGTTTCAAATGGTACAATAACAATGTTATTTCGAAACGTTTTGTGCTGTTGCGATGCCTGTATTGATTAATTCGGTTTAAGCATTCGTTAATTAGGTATGTGGAACTCGTAATGGTATGGCCATTGTTGGTTGATTCACGTTAATAACGATGTTAATCTGTATCGCTTTTTATATTTGTACGTTAATCCGGTACAATAAGTTTTAATCAGCGATGCCTACATCGGGTTTCTGTGTGAACAGCAAGGTTAATTAATAATATCATTAAAATGGTAATTAATATTAAAGTAGGCTTTATATGTTATACCTAGAGCGTAATGGCTCCTGTTTGCCGATGCTTTTGCCTCTGTTAAGCTCTCTTTACCGACCACTAATTATAATTAATTACTATTTATAAGGAGATTAAGGGAGCTGTAACGTTTAAAATTAAAAAGATATAGGACTAAAGCTCAGCACTACCTTCTACACTCATCTGAAGCTTAAGGTGGTGCATCATGACTCACATTTTCACTGTTTTTCATACAACCGCTCATAACTGATTATGACGTTATTACACATTTTTCATTAGATATTTTGGAAACACAGTATCTTGAGGATATTATCTAGGTTTCTAAAGAAACCAATTAATCCAGTAAAAACCTCTGAAAATCTCCTATTTTTTATAAACTTTGACACTTCATAATTTGCCTAAAAATTAGAAAAGTCAAAAAAGTAAACCTCTAGAGACCTTGCAAATTTTATTAAGATTTTAAATGACAACAATTTTTCCCAAAAATTTTAAGGGTTTAAAAAAAAACAGCTATTTCCTGGAGCAAGTTTTGTGAAATTTTCGAGTAAATTCGGAATTACCGAATACTAACAGAGTTTACAGGCGTTATCTCTCTGTTTTTGCGTTGCCTTTTCGTCAATGGTGTCATAAGCGAGTGGAGAAGGACCCTCTTGAGAGGGTCCTTTTCCATTCGCCTTTCGTAAACATCGAAAATGGTTTAAAAGCTTGTTACTTCATTTAATGCAATCTAACTCGATGTTTGACGAAAAGGCAACGCAAAAAAAGAGAGATAACGCCTGGAAACTCTGTTAGTATTCGGTAATTCCAAGATTTACTCGAAAATTTCACAAAACTTGCTCCAGGAAATAGCTGTTTTTTTTTTAAACCCTTAAAAGTTTTTGGAAAAATTGTCATCATTTAGAATCTTAATAAAATTTGCAAGGTCTCTAGAGGAATAATTTTTTGACTTTTTTCATTTTTAGGCAAATTATGAAGTGTCAAAGTTCATACAAAATAGGAAATTTTTACTTACAAAATAGGAGGTTTTTACTGGATTTTTTTTACACAAATTTAGAAATTGGTTTCTTTAGAAACCTAGATAATATCCAGAAGATACTGTGTTTCCAAAATATCTAATGAAAAGTGTGTAATAACGTCATAATCAGTTATGAGCGGTTGTATGAAAAACAGTGAAAATGTGAGTCATGATGCACCACCTTAAGAATAATCAACCGATTTATATCTTTGAAAAACTAATGCGTAAAAAGTAGCAGTAACAAAGCACAAGAGACGCAGCGCTGCTGGGCGAAACTCCACTGCCGCGACAAGTCGACGGCGTATGGCGGACAGAATTCCGGCGGGATCTCATGGCGATATGGCGACAGCGAGTGTCGCATGGGTTGCGACACTCGCTGCACCATGATTATGGAGTCCCGTCTTTAAGGAGTGGCTATGAGTGCAGTGGAGATAAGCCCCGTTTGGGCAGAGCACAGCTGTGCTTAGCGCCGGGACTTGGTACCTACAGGCCATGGTCCAGAGCGAAGCGGAATGGCAGGCGGTCGCCTCCTGCGAAGCGATAAGGAAGCAGCCGCACGCGTAAGGGAACGGCGCACACCCCAGTCGCTGAGACCCCAACCCAGATTTCCAGCTCCGTAGGCATGGGCTTGTGAACGACGAGCCATGGGTAGCGCGCCATCCGGCAGTCCAGTAACCTTGAGGCCATGGGTTTACTTCCGAAAGGGAAACCCATGGTCCTAGAATGCAAAGGCCAAAGAAGGAACATAGGTGTGGTTATATAGCCTATAGTGGAAGAAGTCATTGGATGAAATACCACCTTAACCCTTCAGATGCCGTCAATTAGAAACACAATAGTAAGACAATAGATGCGCGGCCACCGGTGGTCGCTTGGGGATTCATGAATTAAAAAGAAAATCAATCACTGGTACTGTCAAG
This sequence comes from Mythimna lalbum, assembly GCA_949319445.1. Taxonomy (NCBI): domain Eukaryota; kingdom Metazoa; phylum Arthropoda; class Insecta; order Lepidoptera; family Noctuidae; genus Mythimna; species Mythimna lalbum. Next base: position 11,268,588 of record OX439346.1, on the reverse strand, counting down.
CTAAAACGCTTGGTGCTAATGAATTTAAAATTTAAAATTTTGCAGATGCTGGTTTGTGGATAAAATAAAACGATGTGCACCAAAATCTTTTTCCAAAATTAAATAGTTTAATTGATGATTCCAGATGGAAGAGAAATTATCATGAATCTGAAAAACTACGCTGCAATGGATTGCTAATAAAAATGGCGATACATATCGTTGTCCCGTACTCTATGACTATTGTGAGACTGTGCTAGAAGTTTGCGTTATTAAAAGGGCTATCATTGCATTGGAGCTCGAGATATTGTAAAAAAATATTGACTAAATTCTGTGATATTAGCGCTCCTTAAAGCCATTGGTTGGTTGGTAGATTACGCCACAGCTTGTAAGTAACAAACAAAAGTATGTTGAAGTAATTATAATATACCTCAGAGGTAAACAACATTATGTGCCAAAAAGTAAATTTTACAGGAGAGGCAAAAACGCGCGGATAGAAACTTTGAATGCCCTTTTGACATAGTTGATTTGCTCAAATGTATTTTTTATAATTATTAGATGGAATTATTATGTATTACACATAATTACAATAAAGTTTAGTACAAAATTAAGTGCTCATAAAGCTGAGGAGTAAACAATCTTTTCATCATTTGAAGTCCTATACCCGATATGTTTTTGTGGATTTAATGTCATATACCATTGGATATTTCTCTTCCTAGGTGTCGTAGGACTTGATGCCCTATACCATTACGTAGAACTGGTTCTTGCGATTTTAACAGTGCAAAAACACATATTTTCAAAAAAGTGGAGTTACTATTTTTTACCTCTGAGGTATAGTTGATCTACCCAAGATGAAAGAGTTTAGAGTGGCATTGTGGGTGGGGCAGGCGTGCCTCAAAATATGATCATGCTCATAATTGACAAAATCAATAGCAAACTTGCGATCTAAGGGCTTATGCACACCACGTTTATTAAACGCGCCGTCGACGCGCGTGGAGCCCATAGGCCCTAAGTGTGCGTGGTCTGTTAGTTGCGTAATGCGCGTTCGTATTGGTTTTTGCCTGTAGTGGAGTTAAAGGGTGGGAGACAAAAGGCGACACTCGTAGTACAAATCGGAAAGTATTTTCTTTCTAACCTCTTTCAACTTTTCTGTGGATCTTCCCAAGGCTTTTCACACTATCTCGATTTCTGCTCTTGTTGACATACCGTGGAGAGGTGTGCACTAAAGGGAAATTACTCAAAATCTACAAAAAAAATTTGCTTATTGATCGTTTGCAAAAGATTAAAGTGGGCCATGCAAATAGTTCAGTCATTCAGTCAGCCAGAGTGTCCCATAGGGCAGCATTCTTGGTATTAGTCTCTTCCTGATTTATATAAACGTCTTATGTCAAAGGACACTGAGTAATGACAGAATATTTGCATAAATATTTGCATACTACTACTACTACAACGTTTACAATTTAGGGAGAGACTTGGAATGAAGTCCAACGAAATGCGGAAAATTTAAATAGCAGACGAAAGGAAAAGCGTTTAAATAATTTCCCTTATTAAGTACTAAAATAGTTTTATTTGTGACTGCTTATATATTAGGTAGGTACCTATATTGCTTAGTATATTTAAATGAATACTTAATTATGTTGGTATATTTTAACTATTATTTTCAACTAAGCAATATTTCTGGGAACTTTGATTAATTTCTTTAATTTGAAGAAATCTGCAGCTGTTACGCATCGGTTGCTTGTAGAAGCCTATGGTCAAGTAGTCGTGAGTGGTCCGAAAATTAAAAAATGATGATTTTGATTTGGAAGATAAAGAACGTAGTGGAAGGTCGAAATCATACGAAGACACAGAATTGGAAGCATTATCGAAAGATTCACGCCAAATGCAAGAACTCGAAGAGTTCTTACATTACAAAAGACTCGACAACCAATTTTACATCGTCTAAAATCGTTGGGAATTATTCAAAAACAAAGAAATGAATTAGGACCAACATGAACTGAAGCCGAAAAAAAAGACGTTGCACACTCAAAAGAGTTATTTGCATGTTCGTTTGTAAAATAGCTCCACTTCGAATTCAAAGAAAAAGGGAGGGATAATTCAAAGAAGAGAAAATCATGAGAACCACCTGGCTATGCTTCAACATCGATATTCAAACCGGATTAACATGCCAAATCATTTGAGATCGATACAATATGTCTTCTTTGTCCAGTAATTCGGTTAGCTGTAGCATAAACTTAGTCTGGCTGAGTGGCCATACTGTTACAATAAAATATATATATATATATATTTGAATCTGCCATTCATTTATGAATATTCAAAATGTTTTCTCATTTTCTCGCCAATCCGGACGGGACTGCTGTTACAGAAATAACAAAGTAGCCAAAAGTAATTTTTGTAACTCTCAATCTGCATGGTTTTGCATTAGTCGAATGTTTTGTGTGCTGGGCTACTACTGATAGATACAATGGAATCTCTGTTTGTGAAAGGAAGAGGTCTGGCCGTCCACGTCGTACGTATTCGTACGAAAAAGGCGATCAAAGCAGTGAAGGAAAGAATTCAAAGATATTTTGTCCACAAGCAAAAGAAATTACATCTTGTCGCGTATTTTATGAATCAGGTTTTTTTCTATAAGAGACGCACCTAAAAATTTTAAAATAAATAGGGTGGCTAAATCTACTGACTACATTTTTTTTTAAGAAGCAGAATAATATAGAAGCTTCCTAATTAGTCAACAGAATATAACGTGGACATTATACAGTTTCAGCGATGGCTAGATGTTATGTTAGCTATCTAGAAATGATTATGCAATATTTTTATGAAAAATGTGTCAAAAAATCGGCACTTGAGAAGGTTGTAAAGCCTCTTAAGAGGGTCCTTCTCCACTCGCTTATCGTAAACATCGAAAATGGTTTAAAAGCTTGTTACTTCATTTAATGCAATCCAACGCGATGTTTGACGAAAAGGCAACGCAAAAAAAGAGAGATAACGCCTGGAAACTCTGTTAGTATTCGGTAATTCCGAGATTTACTCGAAAATTTCACAAAACTTGCTCCAGGAAATAGCTGTTTTTTTTTAAACCCTTAAAAGTTTTTGGGAAAAGTTGTCGTCATTTAGAATCTTAATAAAATTTGCAAGGTCTCTAGAGGATTACTTTTTTGACTTTTTAAATTTTTAGGCAAATTATGAAAGTTCATACAAAATAGGACATTTTCAGAGGTTTTTACTTGATTAGTTTTACACAAATTTAGAAATTGGTTTCTTTAGAAACCTAGATAATATCCACAAGATACTGTGTTTCCAAAATATCTAATGAAAAATGTGTAATGACGTCATAATCAGTTATGAGCGGTTGTATGAAAAACAGTGAAAATGTGAGTCATAATGCACCACCTTAATTCTTCTTTTTCAATCAATATTTTCCCCTTAAAGTTTTTGAGCCCAGAATGTTGCTACGTTTATAGCGGGGTGTGTGCGTGTCGTCAGTGGTGTTTGTCAAGTCCTCCAAAGTGCAGGTGTAGGGACACTTTGGGCACTCTAATAAGAGGGTCATCGTATTAATAACACAATGTTTCATAGCCAAGTATAGTCCTTTTAGAAAGAGTCAGGCCCGGGTAGGAAATGAACGTTTCGGACTTCGCCAGAGCTGAAGGCTGGCTGTCATGTAGTTTCAATTTAATCCACAGGATTATGTTTAATTATCAGTTTTAGAGAGTATGACATCCTCTAAATGCCATGATAATTTGGAATAACTAAAACATTCATAAGATTGCGGTGAATAATTTTCCCACGGAGAGATTGCGTGTTTATAGTGACTGGCTTTAAACCCATTAGTGATAATTTTGAATGAGCTTCATATATTCTTAATTTTATTATATTGATGTATATAATCTAACACACATTACAGTAATAAATAATTTATGCAATAGAAAAAAAAGATTCCTTGTAACAATATTTTTATGGCAAGGCTAGGTATAGGCAGATTTGATCGAACTTTTATTTGGTCAACATAAATTAAATTATAATAATATGTCCCACATGCCATCAAAAATTACAAAAAAATAAAAGGCCCGTTTTAACATTTGTATTTTGACTAGCTAGCGGCTTGTCCGGTGTAGTGTAGCTACTACTAAAATAGCTACTACTACACCGGACCCCTAATATTATTTTAATGTTTCTTTCAGTTTCGTTCCAAGTTACATTCTAGGGTCTTTCTCAAATGTCAAAACAGGCCTTTTATTTTTTTAACGGGTTTAGGAGTCATCACTTTGTGTTGTAAGTTAATCGCAATGTGTTGCCCACCGGTCGATTTAAATCATGAATCCCCAAGCGACCACCGGTGGCCGCGCATCTATTGTCTTACTATTGTGTCTCTAATTGACGGTATCTGAAGGGTTAAATTAAAGACTTTTTTAAATTTAATTGTTTAAAATGAATATAAATAATAATGAAGAAATAAATAAAAAAAATGAAAAATGAATGAATATATATTGTTTATAATGACGAGTGTAAAGTTAACTTTTTAATCGAATTTCGTTGCTGACCGTTCACCTATTTTGGTAGGCTGGTATACTTAGACATTATAAGTACATTACGACGCATCGAATTAAACCCTAAAAGGAGTCTTATCGTTTATAATGGCAATAGTGGACAACTGAAAGTCCTGAATATCTGAGAGGCGGTACAAATTTAGATGTATTAAGAAAAAGGTTCTGATTCAGGTCTGGTGTAGTGGCTTAATTCAAAAATCAGTAAATACCTAATGAAACTGCATGAAATTCACGTTATTTTATACGGGTTATTTTTTATTTAGAGACTTGGTAAAGGTAAACCATATCGGAACAAATGGTTGGTTCGCCAGTAAAGCGCCTGTTTTCGATGCCGGTTGGTCATATTTTACACATACGTTTAGTTATTTTAATTAAATTAAGAAAGTAGTTTAAACAAGTAATAAGTTTAGGATGACTGGGACGGCTAGAAAAAAAATATCTTCGTTGCTTTAATACCTATAGCTTAACGGTGTAAGTAAAATTTTAAACGCGCGGGCAAAAAGATAATCAAAATCGTGTCAAAATAGACACTTAGCTTTAAATAAATATTACGAATAGTGGTCAAACGCAAAGCATTCAATAGCCAAATTATAATATGTGATAATCAGGAAATCGTAGACCGCCTAAACTTCTTGTTTTCAAAGTTAGAGTAGACCCTAGTAAAAATGATTATGTCGTCATTCTTTTACAGAGCATCGAAAGTCGATGTAACTGATAAAGTTATAATAGCGACGGCCGTAAACAACTCCTGCAAGCTCGATACACTTATTGAATATTATTTAAAAGGAAATCATTTACTAAGTGTCATCTTGTTTAGTCAGAATTGTTTCGTATGTAATACGCAATAAAGTAAACAAAAAGAAAACGAATAAAAGGGAAACAAAGTGTACTTACAGCCATCGTATCGCCTTCGTCGACTTTGGCAAAAACACAAAGAACAAAATGAACGCAATATAAGAACGCATCACTAAATAAAATCGATCACTGCATTAAATGAACATGTCAGTATCTTTTTTAATAAAAAAAAGTAACAGAAGGGCGCGAAATATTTTGGCGGGAAAACGTCGAGTGTCGCGGTGGGCGGCGGGCAGCGAGCGGTGCGGGATGAGCGCTCTCTAGCTGCGACTGCGACAGAATGCACGACTGCGACCACCTCTGCCACTCTCGGCCAGTGGTCAGGCAGACAAAACGCGCCGCCGCCGCAACTGGCAAGAATCGCCAAAGATTAAACTGCTACTTTCAGACTGGGCATTTTACGGGAAAGTGGCAATTCACTCTTTTATAAAATGCCTAAGTTCAAATAGGATATAATAATGCAATAAAAACGCATATCGACAGAAAAATTTTTGTAAAAACGTATAATTTTTAGAAATTTCAATTTAATCTGTATTTTAGAAGACGTTACTTTGTAAATTATCGCTAAATCATAAATCATTTAAGTATTTATTTCGCTCGCGAATATTTGTCTTTTTATATTGTATTTTTAGCGAGCTCTCGGTATAATAAATCTTAGGTAGTACTTTATTTGCTACGTTCGTTTTCATATCTAAAAAATCTCCTTCAAAAGCCTGGATAGGACGCTCCTTATCCCCAAGTCAAGTACCTACCAAGTAGCTCAAGCCCCGGTATGAAGGCTAGAAGGAACGGGGTGGGTTTTTAGTCAGTAAGAGTCTGACACTATCAGCCGCTACGCCCAAGAGCGGGGCTTGTCATTGAATGATTTTACCCACCATAAAAAAAGTACCTTTCAAGTCTATTTTAGTAATTTGGCCTTTACATCGACTTCATAACTGACATATTGAGTACTCTATGAGAGCCGGTTCTCATAGGCACAAATATGCGACCGGTTCACATTCCCCTGACGGTGGCGCGCGGCGAATCGGGCGGGCGGGCGGACACGCGCTCCCCACGCAAGCGGTACAACCCACTTATCAATTCAGTCGAGTGGGCATTCATTCATTGTGAAGCATTGTGCCTATTATGCGCGGATTCGGTGCTTATTTACCCGTTCACATGCCACTAGAGTAGTCGTCACAGTAACTATCTCTTGAAGCCCTCATATTTTTTATTAAATTATCTTCTGCTTGGAAGCACTGGCTTCGCTTACGTTTCTGGCCTTTAGTTATGGAAAAACCCTAATAAAGCATACTTCTTGGTACATTAACCAGAATATTTGTGCGAAATTCCCTTGTATTAACCGCATAGTAGGTTTTAACGTATTCTGCTTGTCTCAAAAAATCATGGATGCGAGCAGTCGGAATGATGATGCAGTAAGAATGGCCCGTTTTGGCGAATCCTATTCTCTATAAAGCTAAACAACATCAGCATCTTTCGTAGAGAAAGACTTATAAGTTGAATATACTTTTGATAATACCTTTATAAGTAACATACCTACGTAAACCAGCAGTGGGCACATTAACGAGGCTGATGATACCTACGTAAGTAGTATTTTCCCTGATAATCAAACTCTTAAAACATGAGAAAAATCAATCTATACTTGAACTAGGGAGTCATATTATTCGAAGGTAAAATTGATAAATATGTATGTAGGGGTAATCTCTGAAACTACTAAATCGATTCTGATAATTCTTTCACCAGTATAATGCTTTCTTTATCACTGAGTGACATTGGCTTTATTTTCTACTTCAAAGGTATACTTGTGGATAGATCCATAGTCCCATAACTTCTAACCCAAAACACCTAAATTTGAACTAGAACTAGAGTTTATGTTCTTTAAATGATTTTAGTGTTTGTCTATAAAACGTGTAGGTCTACTTCTTAGTGCATTCGGTGTTAATGCTTCCATTAGAAAATAATTCTATAGAATCAGAACCAATTAAAATTAAGGATTTTCATTGTTCCTTCTCTCTTCTGTGTGTACTTTTGAATAAATAAAATGAATAAATTTAAAGTACTTTTTAAATTCATATCATATATTTTGTATCAGTTATTTTTACATACATAGAATAAAATTGAAATAATATACTAAAACACTATGCACTATTTTAAATTATGATACATTGGGCACCCAAAAAGTCTTAGGTATATGCACTAAAGTAAATAACATCAATTGACAATCCATATTATGTTATTGTAATTGTAAATATACCATTTACTCCTAAAACTATTTAACCAAAGTATTCATAATAAGGCTACGACGTCCGAATTAAATTCAAAACAGAAAATGTCACCAAACATAGTTACAAACTTAATCACCAGGGGACCAAATGTGTGGACTTAGATATATTAAACACACATATCAATATAAGTTCATACGAGGATTCTGTCAAGTAACGATTATACAATTCATCAAAGCATAGCTACTAAACAGAAAATAGTTCATCATACTTCTAAATCCATTTAGTCCCCCATTCGGATATTGTCACGGAAACTGCTAGCAAAATATAGTTCACTAATTCTTCTTGGTGCCGTACTGCTTGATGATTGCCACGCTGTAGGTGCGCGGAAGCGTGGGTCAGGCGAGATGAGACAAGTCGTCCAACTCAGGCGGCGGGGGCGCCGCACCACCCCGCGCGAAAACGGGCTTTGCCACCACTGACACAGGAGCCTATGCATAAAAACACACCACAGTCAGGTACAACTAGTCTGAATACAATAACTTAGGAACATCTAAGTAATGCCATAGAGTCTTGAAACTTTATTGAAGTGAGTGAATTCTTGAACATACATCAAACTTTTGAACAACACAAATAATATGGCTTTCTCCGAATAGTACGAGATATGTAGAAGAAATCTCATCCCTCATCTGTTATTCGATTATGATAAATATTATGTGCTAGATAATGCGTTATTAAGACATTCCCAATAAGGTTGCCTAGCTAAAACTGGTGCCAATGATGTTAAACAATAAAAGTCTGAGAACGCGAAAATTTTGATATTTTCGATTTTAACCAAATTACTTACAAATTGAGTTCTATCGTTACTAATAGCTTCTATTAGACTAAAAACCCTAATTAACATGAAACAAAATCGATTAAATAACATATGACGGTAAATTATGGCCATTTACTCACATCTTTAAGCGAGGCAACCTTCCTATTTACACCAAAAAAAAAAAGCCAATCTATACTTTTTCAGTTCCATGGGGCACACTCTTTCAGATGATGCTCGACTTTCCCAAATAACACATGATAATTATTGTCAAAAATGTAATAATAAATTTTATCGTTTAACATCATTGGCACCAAATTTAGCTAGGCAACCTAAGCGCAATGTCTTAATGAACGCATTATCTAGCATATAATATTTATCATAATCAAATAACAGATGAGGGAAGAGATTTCTTCTATTGGATCAGAAGCATAGTGATGTGGTGGTGCTAAAATGAATATTAGCCAGTGCACACAAAGTAAGACATCTCACCTTTCAACACTGAATATCTATTCATTAATTTCATTCAACGCAATCTATTAATTTCCATGAGCTGCACAATTGTCTATTTCACTTCAACACTTCGGGCATTTTTAATTTATAAACATTATAAAAACACTCAAAAACATCAAAAACTAACATAAATAAGTATATTCACATATTTAACAAATTTTGTGTTTATTCAGTATTTTAGGATAGTGACTGTGAACAGTACCTACATAGTACAGTGTTCATGACATACTAGGAGGAAGGTTGAGTAAATTTTTAATTAGTACGGTGTTTCTAATACAACTACTGTTGATGTTGATGCATACTATTGATAGGTCAACAATTTATAATCGTAAGTTGTAGGTGCATTGTACAAGAGTTAAGAATTGAAAGTGATAACTCAGTGATAAGTAAGCGATTGGCAGTTGTATTTTCAGTCAGAACTTCGTAGCAGTAGCAGCGCTGCGCGTGTGCTTGATATTTTGGAGTTAAAAAGCTTTTCAGAGAGAAACAGACAGAGAACAGAGCATTAGCTAGCTGATATTAAGTTTAGCATCAACAAAAACATTAGCAGTAACATATACACAGCATGCCCCTAAATACGTTAAAGGAGATGCATTATTTCTCTTCTACATACAAATAAATAATCCCCAAATATCATAGATTTACACATCTTTTGCTTAAACGAAATTTAATTCATAATGATTGCAAACAATTGCTGAGCAAGCATGATAGTGATTAATGTACTACTGTAATGAAACTTATGTCTTGACAACAGTTTCAAATAATTATATCTAAGACTTACAACAAACAACTTTGGTTTAATTGTAGTAACAAAAGTGTATTTGTTTTGAGGAATATTAATTTGTTTGAAGTAAAGAACAGCGTCACCCAAAAGTATCGTAATAACAGACTTTACCAGTTGTCTCCACGACTAGGATGGTGATGGCAAAAAAGAAAACAAAATTTTGTTAGCACTAAATGTCAACACAAAATATTTCAAGGGTTTGCCTGAGTTTCGCTTGGACACAATTATGTGATATGTCTTTGTCGTTTGGCATTCACACATAAGTTGTACAAAAAAAAAAAACGAAATTAAAAAAAATACTGTCTGATAACTTCCTTTAACTTTGTGACCTTGGGTTTTTAAAGGTATCAGGATAAATATAAAAGAATAAAGTCACTATTTGGCTCTGGTGATGGATGACTGATGAAAATAAACTAAAATGTATTATGTTAGTATAAGACTGTCCTCACATTCTGTCACTCGAAATTCTTCGGACATCGAGGATGATTTTGTAGATGTAGCGTTATAAGTTGCGTGGCTGTGTAACGTTAGTCAATAATCTTCTACAAAAGATATTGAAAAAATGTGACATAAATATACGGTTGGTACCTGAATAACAAATGAAGCCGACAAAAATATTCGATACAGTTGTTAGTTGGCACTAGCAAAGGAAAGCGCTTTTTTGGGGCTAAGTCTAAAGACGGCTTACAGACTGACAGACTTGTGATTTGTCTAGTGGTGAGTATAATGCTCCCAGATGTAATAAAAAATACTCATAACTGAAAAAAAAAACCGCTTAACCCTTCACCTAAGTTAATTGTGAATTATGGACTAATGTTTAGGCAGACAACAGACCAGGAAATTGTTTGTATGCCCAGGCAGAGCGATATTTAGCTGTACTACGGATAGTATAGCGTTTTTAAGGGAACTGGCTAGAGTAATATTTAGGCGGACAACGGATCAAGATAGCGTTTGTAAGGGACCTGGCTAGAGTAATTTTTAGGCGGACCACGGATCAGGATAGCGTTTGTAAGGGACCTGGCTAGAGTAATATTTAGGCGGACAACGGATCAAGATAGCGTTTGTAAGAGAACTGGCTGGAGTTATATTTAGGCGGACAGCGGATCAGGATAGCGTTTGTAAGGGACCTGGCTAGACTAATGTTTAGGCGGACAACGGATCAGGACAGCGTTTGTAAGAGACTTGGCTAGAGTAATGTTTAGGGGACAACGGATCAGGACAGCGTTTGTAAGGGGCCTGGCTAGAGTAATGTTTAGGGGGACAACGGATCAGGATAGCGAAGGGATATAGACAGAATACTTTTTAGGCGTAATAGGGATCAGGGGAAAAATGGCATTTGTAAGGACCTGGACTCAGTAGTGTTTAGGCGAACAGCGGATCAAGATACAGTTTGTAAGAAGTTTGGGCAAAGTAATGTTTAAGCAGATGACGGAAAAGATAGCATTTGTAAGGACCTGGACTCAGTGGTGTTTAGGCGGACAGCAGATCAATATACAGTTTGTAAGAAGTTTGGGCAAAGTAATGTTTAAGCAGATGACGGAAAAGATAGCATTTGTAAGGACCTGGACTCAGTAGTTTAGGCGAACAGCGGATCAAGATAGCGTTTGTAAAGGACCTGGACAGAATAGTGTTTAGGCGGATAATAGATCAGCACAGCGTTTGTAATGTTTAGCCGCTTCGGGTTTAGGATAGCGTTTGTAGAACGCCTGGGCAAAATAATGATTAGGCGGACAACAGATCAGGGACAGCAAATTACAAAACAAAATATGTACCGACCTGGCTGACATGTGCGGCGGACAGGCTTACGCTGACTGCGGGCAAGATGGAAGCCTGCGAGGCAGGCGCGAGGTGGTGCGGTTGCTGCACGCCCACCACCACCACCTTCTGCGGGGGCGCCGCGCCGCCCGCCGGCCCGCTCGTCACCACCACCGACTACGCAGACACATGCATCTACGTCACTATCACTACGCCCACACAACGCTACGACTACCACAATACCACTTACTTACTTTGCAGAATATAAATAGAACCAAGACGCCGAAATCTAGGTATACGGACAAGGAACGAAAAGGTACAGTAGATTCTAAACACATTCCTTGCCCACGAAGTGGGCGCATCCGCGCATATCCAGTTTCTTCTATGGCAGGCCGCCAACATCTGTCTCGAGCTGATATTTAAATTCATAATGAAGGCAGTACTGCATTTCGCAAGGATAAGTTAACCTAACGGCGCTTATCCTTTTCATTCCTTGACTGTCATATATCCAAGAAACGTTAATTGATTAAGCGACTTGTTACCGTATTAAATACAATGCGCAATGTGAAAGCTGTACCTGTATAAAAGTACAGGAAAAATAAGACTAAAGTTTTAGTAAAGTTTGATGACGGGAAGATTCAATACTTGCTTTTGTAAGGGTAATTTTACGCCGATATGCCACTACTAGCCGCTTACACTAAGATACCAAATCTTTTCACAGGAGCTTTGTCAAAACCACGAGCGCGGGTCTTATAGCTTTTATATCATTGGACTTAAAAAAGTTTAAATTATGACAGTGCTAAGGAAATGCAATAACTATAGTGACATACTTAATTAACTACATTCGTACAATCTAAGCGCTTAAGCTAAACTATTTATCCGCTTACGTCAAGAAAACTAAATCAATCACTACTATGCTGAACTGATGTGCGCCGAACATTAAGCCAGTTCGCGAGTTTTTGTTAGTATGGAACTTTATAGTAGCCATTGGCCTATCCAAGAACCTATTGTACACAAAAATTGTAACACAGATTCATTCTGTTTTTTTAGCTGATTAAAATTAATATAATTATCACACAACGTTAATCGGTTTGATTGTATCGCCTTCCAAACGAATACACGACGTAATAAACTTCACAAAAAAATGACATTTCAATCATGCAATTTCGTCCATGCTAACATACACAAAGGTCTCACTCCTCACACAATCACAAACATACAATCGAGCTAGTTATAAAACTGTATATACTTGTATATGATACGATAGTACGTGAGTTATATTATACCTGAACGTTTTGGCTTCGGACGATGGTCGGCTGTGAGCTGTGGACGACTATGTGGCCGGGGCCGCTCGCCGGCTGCGTCTGTTGTAACTTAAAAACATTTGCTCATTATGAGGATAACTTTCTTTTAAAAATAAAATGTTTTTGTTTTTCCAATATCTATATCTGTCTCTGTTTCTCCGCTTACTCTAACGACCCGTGCTCGACCTTGCCGCTGTAAGCGGTAGCTAAGCGCTGGGTGGCGAGCGGTAAGTTCAACAGTATGAAAATGTTTGAAGCATGTCACAAGCAGCTGCTCCTGGCGCCGCGCGGCCGCTTACCGCTGCTGCTCCGCTCTCCGCGCCGCTCGCCGCTAAGACCCAAGTCGTGACCAGTTCGTAAACCAAGCAACAGATTTTGAAGCGATTGTAACTTATAAAAAGATCGATAAGCTAGGAAGGTTTGTCTATAAATTGCAGTCGTGAGAAGTAAGGATGGGTCGCACATACCTACAATAATTATCATTGTATATGCGACCACAGAACAGAAAATATAGGTAGAAGTGCCCCTAACGTGGCTAAGCACGGGAACCAGTGTCGCCAAACTCACACATTTGCGTATCAAATTGTACATTACACACATAAAAAACAGTAATATGATTGGCTACGAAAATACGAATTACAAACTTAACTTTTACAAATCATATTCTTATTGCTTTCATAAATTAGGTCTTATTACAACGTAAGAAAGTTGTTATTATTTGACATGACACGAACAATAAAGAAGTTTTAACCAATTTACAACGAGTTCGGCTACTCAACGCTAAATGGCGCTGTAACCAATTTATTCTATTCAGAACGGTAGTGCCTTTGAAATAGATGCCATATTCACCTGCACTAGTATATAATATGTAATAGGCGAATTTCGCCTGCTGTTGACACACGCGCCATATTTAAGAGGCACTTCCTCTACTTTTCTTTATTCCGTGTATGCGACTCATCATCACTCATGGTAGCATACGCGTTACGCCCTCTCTCGAAGGGAATATTCCGTCAGACAAATATCTGTTCATTAACCATATGGGCAAGCTCTTATAAAAACACACTATCGCTTTCGCTCAACTTGGTGATCGAACCCAGGACTCCATCTAAGAAGTCAACAATAATAGTCTATTGTGGCAGCTTATGTGACCAACCGAATGTGAGTGCGGTGTCAAGCGAACGTGATCAGCTGGTTTGATACTTTCGCGGGAACTCTTGCGGTGCAGTGACTTGTTTTATATAACTAACAACAGAAGCCACAAATTCACACGCACGTAGAACAAAACTACCGCGTCGCGTTGAATTCGAGTGAACCGCATCGAATCGTTTCGCAATAGCATTCGCGTTGAATCGTGCGTGTATGACGCTCGTTAAATTTTGATTTAAAACCTATGGCTATTACGCCATTGACTAACCCGACTCGGAAATGATAGCTGGCTTATTTATATTAGTTACATTTCAATAATGTCATGTCGACATTTCGATAACTTTGCGAGCCAAGTCAAGACAGTTGGCGGTAAGTCCCCTCTTTGAGGCGTGGCTGGAAAGACCTCACGGCGTCCTTACCTTCCGCATGACGCAGGTCCTCACCGGACATGGCAAGTTCGGGAGGTTCCTGCATCGGATTCGAGCGGAAGAGACGCCCGGGTGCCGCCACTGTGCGGAACGCCCGGAGGACACGGTGGAGCACACAGTTGAGGTGTGCCCTGCTTGGGCGGAGCAACGCCGTGTCCTCGTGGGGGCGATCGGCGGCGGAGACCTCTCGCGCCGGGCCTTGGTTCAGGCCATGGTCCGGAGCGAGGAGGAGTGGCAGGCGGTCGCCTCCTTCTGCGAAGCAGTAATGCAAGCAAAGGAGGAGGCAGACCGCATCAGGCAACAGCGCCCCCGCCGCCGCCGCCGGGATTCCGATCCCGATTTCCGGCCACCGTAGACGCGGGCTCGCGGACGGCGAGCCATGGGTAGCTCGCTGTCCGATCGTCCGGTAACTGTCCGGACCGAGCCAAGGCGTCGACGGCGCGCACTGTTCCCGCGCGCCTCAAGGAGTTGTCAGCAACAGGAGGGGCCCATCTGGGTCGAAGCCTACCGGGGTCGGGGTTATCCGAAAGGAAACTAGAGCCCCGGTATGAAGGCTAGAAGGAACGGCGCGGGGTTTTTAGTCAGTAAGACTCTGACACTGTCTCCCGCTCCACCCAAGAGCGGGTTTCGTCAATGATGATTTTCCCCGTCGAGAGAAAAAAAAAAAAAAAAAAAAAAAAAAAAAGTCAAGACAGTTGATTTACTTCTAAGGTTAATTATTATTATAACACCGCAATACTTACACTAATCTGCGGCGGTTTCTGTTGTGATACTATGACGAATTTCTGGGGCGGCGGCGTGGAGGGCGCGGGCGACTGAGGCGCCGGCGACGCGCTGATCACCACGTTACGAGTCGCCATTGTTTCTGTCAGAATACGATAGTGATACAATACACACAAACAAAACATATACACACACACACATACAAAGAACACGTTACATTGAAAGTTTAGTAAAGGTCTTGTTTTGTCTGTATCTTTATAAATTTAAAAAATAAGATATCACAGAAATATCTGAAAAGCCTGTTGGTCTAGTGGTCAGTGGCCCTGACTTGCTATATATGTTGTGGGTTCGATTCCCACCCAGGACAAATGTTTATGTGATGAGCAAGAATATTTGTTCTGTGCTTTTCTGTGACATTCTGTGGGTGTAATTTATCTATAATAATATGTGTGTATTTATAAATATATAAGTATGTTTATCAGTTATTTATTACTCATACCACAACCTCTGCAAAGTTTGGGAGTAGATATCGTTGTGTAAAAGTTGTGGAAAAAAAATGTGCAAAATTATTTAAACGACCTTATTTGAAGTTGATAAGTAGTACTGACCGACTGTCTTGGCGGCGTGCGAGAGGTGCGAGGTGTGGGCGTGGTGCGAGGGCGAGGGCGCGGCGGGCACGAGCGGCGGCGTGCACGTGACCACGGCCACCGCGCCGCCGCCGCCGCCGCCCGTCGGCGACGAGCGCACCTTGCTCACCGCCTGCTGCAGGCTCGGCCCCAAGTAGCCGTAGTCGCGTCTGGGGAGTATCAACTAGGGATGTAACAGAAGTGCTTGTATCTAGGGAATCCACTCCCGCTAGCGAAGGATCCCGCACCTTTCACCTCAAAAAAATAAAATCTAAAAAGGCAATTTTGTTAAAAAGTAAAAATACAATATTATACACAATATAAAATTTAATTGGTAATCAATTAAATTTTATATAAATTAAGGATTAAACATGTTACAATGTGTACAATAACACATACTAAGACAACAAAACGACAATAAGTACTATTATGTGTTGTTTGATGTTAATTGTAAACGAGCGTTTCTCGCCATCAAACTATAAAGATTGACGAGTTAAAAATATGTTAAACGAATGTTAATAGTTATGAGAGAAATAAATTGACGAAGGAGAAACTGTCGAATAACAGAAAAAGTAGTTGTGGAAGGGGAGACTGTCAAATAACAGAACAAGTAGTTGTGGAAGGGGAGACTGTCAAATAACAGAACAAGTAGTTGTGGAAGGGGAGACAGTCAAATAACAGAAAAAGTAGTTGTGGAAGGGGAGACTGTCAAATAACAGAAAAAGTAGTCGTGGAAGGGGAGACTGTCAAATAACAGAAAAAGTAGTTGTGGAAGGGGAGACTGTCAAATAACAGAAAAAAGGAACGCACAAGGGAATGTGACATTACAACCACACGAACAAATGAAACGGACGAACGATTACGTGATCAAAAAAAAATTTGATCTTTCCAGCAAGCCACAACTCTTCCCCATATCAATATAAGAAATGCTAATTGCTGCTTCATTTAATAATCAATTTTGATACTGTTTTCAGAAACCCTTCCTTTTAACGTTATTGATTGTTTCACAACGTTTTTGTTCAAAATTAAATATAACTAATTACCGATTGTATAAGCATCACAGCAGAAAATAAATATAAACTTTATGAGAATAAGGTTCATATTCCTGTGAGCCAATCTGAGTAACCCTTTCATACTAATCCGACTACTAAAACCACGGTAATAATATCATACAGTATTCCAACTTCATACAAACGGACGAAACGTGAGCTATACCTACGCGC
Organism: Mythimna lalbum; assembly: GCA_949319445.1. NCBI lineage: Eukaryota > Metazoa > Arthropoda > Insecta > Lepidoptera > Noctuidae > Mythimna > Mythimna lalbum. The sequence continues at coordinate 11,251,672 of OX439346.1, read as the reverse complement.
CTCGGTTGTAGCATGGGCTCGGCATGTAGACAGTCGCGACCGTCACAACTATGCCGCAGTGACGATCGGACACGACGGTTTTTTTTTAACAATAATCGCGCAATTATTGTTACTTTGTATAATTCAAAGTAAAGACGTGGTATTTTATTATTAATAATAGTGGTTTATTGTACTATGTGTATGAATAATACTAGAAAAAGCATTTTATTTAAATCTACCCATCAAAAAACAACACGCATTTTTATTGAACACTTCCTATTCAATCCACAAAGTATTTTGTTTATATAAAAAAGTAAGTATATTTACAATCACAAAACTAAATGGAAACACAAAGTAGGCAAATGTAATAAGAAAGCTGGAGGCGGGCAGCCCTATCGCATGTTTACGTACCGCGCGGCTGTAGGCATTTATTTCAAAGATACGGCCGAGTTACAATACTGTATGATACTATTACCGTGCTAAAACTGTAGCAACAAGGTTCATATTCGTATTCACCTTTTATTACGAATTCATATACTGACTTGTACTCATCGGCGAGGTCGGGCGGTTGTCTCAGCTGTCGTACGACGGGGGCTAGTACTTTCAGCAGCTGATGTTTGAGATTGCTGGCCGCCAGTCGGTCAGCACCGCCCAGTCCGCTCAGCGCGCCTTCCACACGCTCTCCAAGCCATCGCACACGGGGTAGGATAAATACCTAAACATGAAATATTGTTCCTACTACATACATACTACAATTTTAGATCATTTAAAACCAAATAATATGGGATATGGGCAGGAAAAAGATCATTTGAATCTCGCAATCAACGAGACTATCAAAATATGTACTTTTTTTTAAATTTTGTAGTAGGTAATTTTGTAATATATGTAATGAAATGACATTTCATAACGCGCGTTGAAGTTGTCAATGGATTTTATGTTCTGTGGTACGGGGTGACGTGTGATTGAATGACAGATGATGTTTAGATTATTTTGCATATTTTATTGTTAAAAATTATATTGTAAAAGGATAAAATAAAGGGATATAATTGAGGAGGCGATACTAGTAAACTTTAAATGTCGTTTCTTTGATTTTCAGGTAAGTTATAGGTGTAATGGTCATAGTTGAACGTTGTAATATGGTAAAGACGTATTAAATAAACAAATCTTTGATTTTCAGAGAAACAATTTGTGGTTTATTTGGAAAATCCTCAATAACATACCTTATAAAACGACATTTTCGTCAACTAGAAAAAGATGGACCGGTTACAATTTGAGTTCACGATGATAACCTCAAATGATGGCAAATCTGACATATTGGCCATAACCTCAATAACTACAGAGGAAGGAAAATGTTATATTTTACCTGATGAACGGAAGCCAGTGATTCATCATACATGTGTTGTCAAAATGAACAGTTTCACAAAAATAAAAAATAGCATAAAGAAAAGGCATCAATGCAGAAAAATATGGATAAAAATGGATGAAGATCTTAAGAAAACATATATGGATGAGGAAGGTAATATGCAATTTTTAGATCAATATTTAGAAGAAATGAACACAAAACAACCAATAGACAAAAACGACAATTTGCAAAATATCTTGGAAAAATTAATAGAAACAACAACAAAGAAAGAAAAACAACATAACCTAAAACATATTTCAGAGAAATTTATTATAGAAAAATTCACAAGCAAGAACCCAAACGCAATGCAGTGGATTGAGAATTTTGAAAAAGAGTGTGAGCGCTTTAATATATCAGAAGATGAAACAAAAATAGATATATTGAGGTTATTTTTAGAAAAATCTTGTTTGGATTGGTATAGCTCGATGGTCATAAAACTTACAATAAAGGCTGAATGGAAAGAATGGAAACACAAATTTCAAGAAACCTTTAAAAACAGAGGATGGGACATAGTCACATATGCTCTAGCATTCAGGTATAAAGAAGGACTACTAATTGATTATGCTATAAAAAAAGAGAGGCTTATACTAGATATAAACAAATCGATAGACTCCAAAACAATGATAGATCTTATTGCAACGGGTTTACCAGGTTTTATCTTAAATAAGTTAAACAGGGATGAACTCAATGATACTACTGATTTGTTCAATGAGATAAGAAAATATGAAGGTATGATGTACAAGAAAAACTCAACCACAATAAAGAGTGGTACATCCCTTAATAAAAATAAATATAAGGAGAAGAAGCCATGTAAGACTTGTGAATCTTTGGAAAAAGGAATTCGATATCATCCGGAGGAGACATGCTGGTTCAAGAAAAATAAGAATGAATCTGAAAAGGTTTTTAAACCCAAAAATGTAAACAACAACTCCATTATTGAAGTAGATATAAATACTGAGAAAAAAAACGAGTAAGTACACCATTAATCAAAATCAAGCTCTTATTAGAAAATAAACTAGAAGTGAGCGGCATTTATGATTCAGGTTCACAGATTTCTTTAATAAATTCAAAGCTGATTAAAGTGAAAGAAAAAAAGGACAATGTGAATATAGCATATATGAAAACGGTTAATGGTGTGAAAAAAACAGATGGCTGTATTACAATAAAAATAAAAATATTCGATTTAGAAGAAGAGATGGAAGTATATATAGTGGATAATGAAGATTTCGAAGATTTCATAATCGGATTAGATATGATAAAGAAATTCAAACTAACCCAAAATGAGGACTTGCAGATAGAACAAAAGAAAACAACAAATAAAATAGATGAAATGTCTAAAGATAACAGATATGAAGAAAAGAATAAAAAAACATTTGCAATAAATTTTAATGAACACATACAAACAGAAGAATTCGTAAGTATCACAGACCATTTAGATAATAAAAAAAAAATTGAGATAGAGAAAATTATAAAGCAATATAAAACAATTTTTGCTAAAGACAAGTATGATATAGGATCAGTTAGAGATTATGAAGCCCACATAGATTTACAAGTAAATAGATACTGTAGTAAAAGACCATACAGATGTACAATAGAGGATAAATTAGAAATTGAAGAGCAAATATCCAAGCTACTAAAGAATAATTTAATAGAAGAATCCTACAGTCCTTTCGCTGCTCCAGTGACATTGGCATTTAAAAAAGGAGAAAATAAAAAGTCCCGCTTATGTGTAGATTTCAGGGAACTAAACAAAATTGTTGTTCCACAAGCTCAACCTTTCCCATTAATAGATGATTTGATTATCAAAACTAGAAACTGTAAGTATTTTACTACATTGGATATAAACTCAGCATTTTGGGCAATACCGCTACGGGTGGAAGATAGAAATAAAACAGGATTCGTCACACAAGATGGCCATTACCAGTGGACCTGCCTTCCATTTGGCTTGAAAACATCACCAGCAATATTCCAGAGAATTTTAAGCAATATTCTAAGAAAGCACAAGCTCACAGGATACTCCGTTAACTATATCGATGATATTTTGATATATTCGACCACCTTTGAAGAACATATAAGACACATAAGAAATGTATTAGAGACAATAATACAAGAAGGCTTTAGATTGAAGCTTCAAAAATGTACCTTTGCTTCAGACTCAGTAAAGTACCTCGGCCATGTAATTCAGAACAATTCAGTAAGACCAGTTAAAGACAATTTGATCTCGATAAGACATTTTCCAACTCCTAAGACACAAAAGAACATTAGACAATTTTTGGGAAAAATCAACTTTTACCATGAATACATACCAAGAAGCGCAATTATTTTAGACCCATTACATAATTTATTAAGAAAAAATGAAAAGTTTGTGTGGTCACAGAAGTGTGAAGAATCATTTAATCAAATAAAAAAATATTTATGTTCCCAACCCGTGTTGGAAATATTCGACAAAGACTTACCAATAAAAATCTTTACAGATGCATCTTTAGAAGGTATTGGGGCAATATTAAAACAAACACAACTAGACGGTAAAGACAAACCAGTGGCATATTTTTCAAAAAAGCTAAATGAAACTCAAAAACGAAAAAAGGCTATATATTTGGAATGTTTTGCTATGAAAGAAGCAGTTAAATATTGGCAACACTGGCTAATTGGAAAAAAATTCACTATTTACTCAGACCACAAACCTCTAGAGAACATGAATATTAAATGCAGAACAGATGAAGAATTGGGTGACCTCACATATTACCTATCTCAATATGACTTTACTGTCAAATATATACCTGGTAAAGAAAATGTAGAAGCAGACTGTTTGAGCAGAAACCCTGTATTAGAATCAGAAGATAACCAAGAGGAACTATTGAAAATAGTTAATTTAATACAAATAAAAGATATAGTTGAAGACCAAGAAAAAAATTAAATAATAAAAGAAAAGAAACAAAATTTACTACACAAAAATAATATATATTATAAAAAAATAAAGAAACAGGAAAAGATTATACTTTCAGAAGAGTTTAGTAAAAAATTTATAAAAAAGGTGCATGAAGATTTATGCCATGTTGGAATCAGACAATTACAGAAAAAAATAAGTCCAATATATACAGCAAAAAACCTAACAAAAAATATCATAAATATTTGTAAAACATGCGAAACATGCATAAAAAATAAATCAAGATGTCAAGGGAAATTTGGATTAATGTCACAACTAGGACCAGCAACAAAACCATTTGAGATAATGTCAATGGATACTATAGGTGGCTTTGGAGGATCTAGGTCAACAAAAAAATACTTACACCTTTTAGTAGACCACTACACAAGATATGCGTTTATTGCGACTTCCAAAACACAGAATGCGAGTGACTTTATAAAACTAACTAAGAAAGTACTAGAGACAGATGAGATTGGAATAATTCTAACAGACCAATATCCTGGCATCAATTCAAAAGAATTTAAACAATATTTACAGGAGAATAATATTAAACTAATTTTTACAGCTGTAAATACACCATTTTCGAACGGCTTGAACGAACGATTGAACCAAACAATAGTAAATAAAATTAGATGTAAAATAAATGAGAAAAACAACAAGAAAACATGGACAACAATAGCAAGAGAAAGTATACAAAAATATAATGAAACAGACCACTCAGTTACAGGATTTGCACCAAAAAATTTACTGGATGGTACAAATGTCAGTATTTTACCAAATGAAATTAAGACAATAGAAAAGGAAGACAAGTGGATGGCTGATAGAAAATTAGCATTAGAGAATACAATAAAATCCCATAAGTACAACAAGAAAATATTTGATAGAAATAGGAAAATGCAAGAGTTCGAGATAGGAGACAGTGTAAATGTCGAAAATGGAAATAGACTGAATAGAAAAAAATTAGACGAATTAAAAATAGGCCCATTCAAGATAATAGAAAAAATATCAAACTCCATTTATAAGATTGACACTGGCAACAGAAAAACAGAATCAACTTTATTCCATATAACAAAATTACAACCTGTCACAGCAGTAGATGAAGTAGAAGAAAACGAATATAAAGATAACTTGTAGGTGCATTGTGTAGATTATAGCCTATTGCTAGAAAATGGCCTGCACGCACTGCCCTGTGCTTTAATTATTTACAATTTCTGCTCTTAGGGGGGGAGATGTAATGAAATGACATTTCATAACGCGCGTTGAAGTTGTCAATGGATTTTATGTTCTGTGGTACGGGGTGACGTGTGATTGAATGACAGATGATGTTTAGATTATTTTGCATATTTTATTGTTAAAAATTCTATTGTAAAAGGATAAAATAAAGGGATATAATTGAGGAGGCGATACTAGTAAACTTTAAATGTCGTTTCTTTGATTTTCAGGTAAGTTATAGGTGTAATGGTCATAGTTGAACGTTGTAATATGGTAAAGACGTATTAAATAAACAAATCTTTGATTTTCAGAGAAACAATTTGTGGTTTATTTGGAAAATCCTCAATAACATACCTTATATATATATAATTATAATAAATTAATTATATAATTTTGTACTTACTTTGACTACCTCAGGGCCTAATTCTGCCAAGCCTTGAACTGCGCCGTATAGAGAAGCCAGTGGGGTTTTCTCTGATTCTTTCATAGTTGTCACCATAGAAGGACCGACGCCAGTCTCGTTGTTAGTCTGTGAAGGACACTGTAGGGCTCTGGCGAATAACCTACAGAGAACAATACTTTGCGGTTTAGTACAGTACAAAAATTCTAAAGTGCATGATTTTTTTTGTCGAGCTGCCATCATTGTAGAGCAGTTTTGTTAGAGCACAGATGGCAAATCAGAATTCACTATCTCCTTACCTAGTGACCCTAGTCTGTAAATTGTTAGTGGAGGTGTTAAATGCTTTGCAGATCTGCGCCATGAGTCGGGCGGCGAAGTCACGCAGCGCCCAGTGGTTGTCCATCTCCGGACGCAGACACAGCTGTCGAGACACGATGCACGTGGACACGGACGGTATCAGCTCGTGTAACTACAAAGAAGATAATTGGCTGTTACCGCTATTAGAATGGAAAAATTCTTTAATGCTTTAGCTATGCCATGACAAGTCTTGGTCGTATGTGGCACGCGTCTAAGCGGATGAGTTGAACCGCCTGACGAATCATGTTCGTATTAATTTTCAGTATTAATGTAAGTTTTTGAGACTTTTGTTTTTTTTTTTTATAGTTTTACATTTTAAAAAATATACAAGAATTCAGCCTCACCATAGAAAATTAAACAATTTGCATGGCGAGGCTGATTTTTTTTCATTTCCAGTAAAAAAAATTGTGGAAGGGTGTTCAGTTTTGTTTACTGAGCAAGCCCTTATAGTTTGCGGAGGGCTGTCCCTTACACCTTGTATATTAATCGTGAGCGGTGAACTAATTTGCTTGAGTCCAAGCGAATTATTACGTTATTGAAATAGGTGTAGATACTTACATACTTCTCTAGGTACAATGACTGGTTGTCAAGCAAAGCTTTGACCATTCTCATGAGATAAATGAGCAGTGCGAGGTTGTTCTGCACCACATTAACTTTGACGCCTTCTGATATGAATGTGCACATTCTTGGCAACATCTCGTGTAGACCAGGATCGCACGCCAGCGACTGTAGTGCTTCCTGCAAAATATTAAAATATGGTTATATTATGTTTTTAGTTTTTTGTGTCTAGCATAGTGATTAGTACTGTCATATTTTAGAAATAAAAAAATTCAAATTAGTCTTACACAAACGAGCCGATTTTCCAGAATGTTCCTAGGAACAACAAACAATGATTTATAGATTTAACAAACATGAATCAATTACTTGAATCCACCGAAGGTTTTAACTTAATTTTAGCATTATTAATTTAAAACTAGAGCTTACTCAAATTTACACTAATATAATAAAGAGGTATAGTTTATGTTTTTTTTGTTTGTAGGAGGTAATCTCTGAAAGTACTGGTTGCTCAAATTCATTCACTGATAGAAAGCTGCTTTATTCCTGAGTGACATAGGCTGTAGTATTTTATGTACACGGGCAAAACCTAGTACTACATAGAAACAAACATAGACAAATCATGCTTACCGCACGGCGTCCTTCGTCACTGCCAACACAAGCTTCGGTAATCTCCTTGTAGTACAACTGTTGTTCCACGCTCAGCTCGTGTGTGGCCAGCTGCTTCACATGGACAGACTCCGACGCCTTCAGGCGTGCAGCTTTACCACACATAGGTTTACCTAAAAAATTATGTTATTTATAAGACTGTACCAAAATTTTGTCAAACAGTAAGACAATATGATATTTTGTAAACATTCTGATGTATTGATGACAAAAAATACAACAAAAAATTACATTTTTTAATTAAACTAACATGCACTGACCAACCATTTAATTAATCAGCCCATTGTGAACTCCTGGCCAGCTAAGATTAACAAATATGCATGCTCAAAGAATAATGATTATTTTGATTTACCAAATTCAATGCTTTTCTTGAAATTGATCAAAGCTTAAAAAGATACATTTCCACTGGCTGAGATGATCAGGGAGATGGCAAAAGGAATTTTTTTTGTATGTTTTGTATGTTTGTTTTTGTATGTTTTTGTATGTTTTGTATATAAAGAAAAAAAAATGAAAAAAAAAAATATATATGAATGAATGAATGTTGGCAATCACTGTGGATCATTCGAACTTCAAAACCAACTTGTGAATTAATAAGCTCATGTTTATAGAATTATCACGTAAGTTATATTAACCCTTCAGATACCGTCAATTAGAGACACAATAGTAAGACAATAGATGCGCGGCCACCGGTGTTCGCTTGGGGATTCATGAATTAAATTCCTGCACATGCCATCCAGTGGTCATGTGTTATAAAAGAAACTTACATTATTTGTATGCATCATGATTGTATAGACATGAGAAATAGAGTTCGAAATGTCAAATTACATTTTAATGTTGTAATTCAATGAACTTTTATAAATGCCACATCATCATCTTCCAACCCTTGTCCCATGTTACTTGGGGTATTTACATTCAGTAGTCTTCTGTCACGCTATCAATACCTCTCATTCGTTCCATATCAATCCTCACCCAATTCTTCCATCTGTTCCATCCACATGTACACTCATAAGTCTTTTAGCAATGTGTTTCATTTTATCCATTCTCTTCACATGACCACACCAAGATAAAAGGAATTGTCCCTTTCAACTTTTCAGTCACTGGTGCCACTTTCTAACTTCCTCCAATATACTCATTTCTCATCACTACATAGTATAAAACAAAGTCGCTATCCGCCGTCTGTCTGTCCCTATGTATGCTTAGATCTTTAAAACTACGCAACGGATTTTGATGCGGTTTTTTTTTAATAGATAGAGTGATTCTTAAGGAAGGTTTATATGTATAATAAATGCATAATATAGTAGAGAAACACTGATAAATTTAGAGGTTTCTAATGTGATGTCGTAAATAAGCACGTTTTTTTTGCGCTTATATTGCAAACGCTGGCTGTACCCTACGAGATAGACCAAAATAATATACTACAGTATTGTCTACCTTAAAAAGTTCAACAAAAAAGTCCGCGATAGTATAATCGCTGCTTTGCATGAATACCCGCACAATCCAAAATTTTTAAAATACTGGTTTTTAAACACAGTCACTTGCAAAATAGTCCGTATTGTATGACGAGTAAGACTCACATTCATATCAGCAAAACCGGCGTAGTGACGCGCAAAAATGTCGTTATGTGATTGGTTGATTTATCACGCCATATTTGTGCAATACTCGACGATCGCCAGTTGCTATTATTGTTTTTGCGTGTAAATATCAAAACTTTCGAGAATAGTAGCACATGACTAAATAATCGTGCGTTTAACCCTTCAGATACCGTCAATTAGAGACACAATAGTAAGACAATAGATGCGCGGCCACCGGTGGTCGCTTGGGGATTCATGAATTCTAAAGTTTATGAGTTTTTTCAGCAGTATTCATTCATTTTGAGTTGTTTGATTATTTAAGATAAAATTGTGTCAATTATTGATATTTTGTTTTCTTAAAAAGTGCTGCATTTAGTGCTCCAACATTAATTCATGAATCCCCAAGGGACCACCGGTGGCCGCGCATCTATTGTCTTACTATTGTGTCTCTAATTGACAGTATCTGAAGGGTTAACATACTTTTTCATTAATATTATTTTATTCGTAATAGTGTTACTATTACAGATTTTTTTTTTCTATCTGGTAGATCATATTACCAGTTATACCATTCTAAAATTAAAATTGAGAACTACTTATGTGTATTATTTTGATTTATGTTCCTATTCATGATAATATGCCAAAACTCATTTTGTAACAAGTCGAATAGTTCGCAGTTTTTCGATTTTAACTAACCTTGATTAATGACTCTTCGATGTATACATTCAACTCTTCTATTGATTAAATACATAAAAAGTTATGACAGTAAATATTTAGTTTAATTTTCAAATAGCTGCTGTGTATAATGTGTGTTTTTGGATTGTGCGGTTATTCACGCAAAGCAGCGATATGTCTATCTCTTAGGGATAACCCACCATAACCATTTTTTATCCTTTACTAAAAAGTGGTTATTTACGAAGTGATTTTAAACAATACAGCATTAATCCTTATCCAATTAAGTACTTTAAATAAATTGTGCATTTATTATAGATCAATATGCTTTTTACAGCATGTAATTTAAGTGAATATTTCCGAAGATATTACAAATTTAAAATGCAGGGACATAGTTGTTGACGCGCGGCGCCTTCCTTACTTCCCTACTATCCCTACTAATATTATAAATGCGAAAGTAACTCTGTCTGTTTGTCTGCTACGCTTTCACGCAAAAACTACTGAACGGATTTAGATCAAATTTGGTAGGTAGGTAGAAGAGACACTGGAATAACACATAGGCTACCTATAATTCCACTGCTGAGCACGGGTCTCTGCCCGCGCGATATAAACTGTAGTCCACGCGGGTGAAGCCGCGGGCGGAAAGCTAGTACATAATAATAGATAAACATAAAATAAATACCTGCAGCATCCTTATTAGTAGGTTTGCTCAATTTACTGATAGGATCAACTGATTCTGATTTCTGTGCTTCCTTTGAAAGTGGTGGAGGGTTTTCTGGCACTGTGGGTTGGACACCATCCACACTCAACCAATGTGCACGAACAGACACATCTAGAGGGATCTTTGGTGGAGGAGCCGATAAAATGTCAGACAAATCCACTTCTTTCTCTTCAACAAAATGCAGTTCTCGGCCCCCACCAGATGCAAATCTAAAAGGTAATGAGTCCGGTTGAATGAATCCATATTGACACTGAAACAATAAGACACAATAGTTAAAAAAAAAAAATTAAATCAAGTGTGGTGGCATAGTGTAAATAACATGTCAGCTTCAGACAAAACCGGTCCAGTGTAAACAAAAATGTACTCGAGATAAAGGTATGAAGTGTGTGACCTGGCAAGATCATACCTCAATGTTCTTGATCTTCAGGGCATTATCTATGTCAGTTATTGATAACTTCTGTCTTTTGGAGTGATTCATGAACTTCATACTGTCCTGAACTATAAGTTTCAACCGAAAAGTCACGTCGTCCGCCAGTTCTTTGGCAGCATCATCTCCCAAACTTGCTATTCCTATGCTTTCTGCAATTGTTTTCATAGAATCCACCGACAGGGAAGATCCATAAGCGAAATCGGAATCACCCATCTTCAAGCCTTGGAAAGTAAAATTGCACACCAAATCACAATTATTCGAGGAGTAAAAACAATCCCATCAGTGTTTCCAAGAATGACTAAACATAACAAATTCCGTAGTCTCAATCTCAATGATTGAAGCAAAGTAGTAAGTTTTAAAATATATTAGGTGACAAAATTCAGTCACACGACGTACAAATTATAAAAATACAAGAGAAAATCGAGAAAATAAAAATTGCAAATACAGTAAACACTACACATGTACACAGACTACTTTTTTTTTTTAATTTCGTGGCATGGCTTTTTGGCCTTTGTGCCATGTACACAGACTACAAACGCCAGACCCACAAATAACTATAGGCCAGACTAATTGAATTTTAATCGATTATTAATACTAGGTATCTACTGAAAGTATAATGGGAGCAAATTTTTTTATTATTATTATTATTGATAGATTTTTATATATCCTGGACTTCTCTAGTAGCATAGTATATAAAATCTTTGGATAGGAGATTATATTTGGGTTTTAGAAAATTCTACTGAACATGACAGGAAAAGTAAAACTGTTAATTTTTAAACATTGTAACACTCTTTTAAAACGGTATCTATCAGATCATAAAAAAATTAAACTGTTATTTTTTTGTAATGTGAATTCTAATATCCAGTAATGGGTACGGTATCCTAATATGTAATATCTATATTTGATATGATATTAATTATTGGGAATATCTTGATTTCATCATCTCTAATAAAATTGACGTTTTTTTAAAAAATCTGATGGCTATGTCAATGTAGCCAACACCACGTCAAATAAAATCAATATTGCCAGTATTTAATTTTCCATGATAATGGGAAAGCAAGAAATACTTGTATTTTGAATATCACAGCATTATGGGTGCAGCAAAAAATTAGAAGGCACTTTGATCCTTAAGCGCTTGCCGGCGTTACGTTAAGTCACCCTTGTACGTGCGTGCCTCAAATATATGTGAGACATTCATTGTGTGCCGTTTGCGGTGCAAGCCTCACAGTGTGTACGTCGAGTTTATGCGCATTGATAAAACATTTGAGTCTGATAAGTTCGACTCAGAACAAGCTTAATCGTATTGATAAGAGTTGATGTGTTGCCGATATACTTATTTTGATCTTGTAGAACACTAACAGTTACAGTTTACAACTAACTATTTTGTCTTACATCAAATTACATCGTTAGAACTTAAACAACAAATATTCTGCTAAACGAATTATGCTTACTTATTATATCACACAAAAAGTACGCGGTGACTGCGGTAAGTTTTAACTATTACCATCTCGTTCATATTGAATGACAGAAACACAGAGCTATCGACTAATCCGTCGTTGGCTCGCGGTGGACTCACATCGTCTTGCTTTCGACTGTCTACTGTACCAATATCGAGCAACCGCGAGGCAACTTGAGTTGAAGGAAAAAGCAACTCGAGTTAATGGAAAAAGTAACTCGAGTTAACGAAAAAACCAACTTGACTTATTTGTTCTTTGACTCGAGTATCGGTTAAAATAACTCGGTTCTGCCATTGCTAGAATATGTGTTAAGCAAAATTTTATTTGTAATTCTTTATTAGGTGTTATGTTAGCAAATTGTTATTTTTGATTTGGAAGCATAAAACTGAAAATATTTTTGAAATCAAATTATTTAGATTTTTATACAAAAGCCACTCATTATCGTTTTAATTTTTAAATTTTTAGGGAAAAAAATTATTTGCTACTGTCAACCCTGAAACTTAAAAATGACGAACACCGAATGCCGATCCATTTGCCTTTGCCCCACGCGATTATTTCTTGTGTAAGGTGATTCGACAGCTAAAAGACTAATAATTTGGTGAATAGTTCGTAAAAATGTATAGAAATAAAAAAGACGTTGATAAGCACGTGGAGACTTTGTTAGGTAAATTGACTGCGAAAGAGGTAAGTTCAACAAGACCACGACCACGATTTCAAGGATTACTTTTGGTGCGGCTTATTTTATAACACAAATTGATTTGATTTTTTACAGTTTAAATCGCGAGCTTATTCTGTAGCTCGACTGTATTTTGAAGTGGGGGATTATTCGAATTGCCAGAAATATGTCGAGCAATACCTCACGCAAAAAGACAACAATGCTGCAGCGTACAAACTGCTTGGACAAGCTTTGCAGAAGATGGGGCTGAAGGAAAAAGCTCTTGAACAATACAAAGCATCTTTAGACATCGACCCGGCACAAACTAGTACTATTCTTGACAGTAAGTATACATAATTTTGTATGTGCATGACATTTCATAATTAAAAGTATTTGGTTATATCTGGTTATTGACTATCAATTGAAAAGTTTGATTCGTAAGAACTTTCCTTTATGATGTTTGATCTAAAATATACATTATTCATTAATTATTTATGTCTCACTAGAATCAAAGATGCATTTTCATTGGCATTTAGCAACCATTCATTTGAAATCCAGTGTCACAAATTTAATTCTATAAATGGTTTAAATTCATTAAGTCAAATGGTTTCATGGAAACCTTTTTGTTATTAGTGTGAATTTGGTACATTGAAAGTCACTATCAATGTGTATATTGTTCATACTGTAAAACAAAGATGCTGATACAGTAATTGTAAACTAAACTCTCAATATCATTGAATGTTTGTAACAATGTGTAGGATTGTACATACTGTAAAACAAGAAAATGTTGATGAAGTAACTTCAAGTTACTTCAACAACATTTTCTTGTTTTCTGTAAAGCATACAGGAGTGACAACATTGATATGGTGTAGTCCATACAGTGTGGTTAAGGAATTTATAATATTCACCATTTTTGTCTACCCCCACTAAGGCTATAAGTGTACAATGAAAACCTTATCAATAACTGATACTTTCTAACTACTGCTTGTTGAACTTGTTAGTAATACTGTCTTGTTGAGTTGTACTAGGCTTTTTCAAATTTGTTGTCATGCTATGCTGTTTTATTTCTACCATGATTAGTGAACATACCTGTTCTTATGGTATTTTTTTTTCTGCTTCAGTTTGTGAACTTCTTGCTGATGATGAAGTCATCATTGAACCTGGCCGTGCCAAATACTGGTGTGAAAAAGCAGAAGCCATATTCCCTAGACACCCAGTTACTTTCAGACTGCGAGAGAGACTAATAGCAGTATCTAACCCTGATCCCGAAGCACTTGTTCATTTATTACGTTCTGAATTGGCAATAAGACCAAAAGATCCATCGCTTCATGCTCGCCTATTGAATCACTACCTGAACATCAACCAAGTCAAAGAAGCTTTTGAACATTCATGTCATGTAGAGTTTGGAGGCAAAACATTCATTAATAACTATGGCTGGTATGAACTACTTAATGATCTTCTAAAGCACAACTCTCATAACACTAGTGATTGGCTTTATCAATTACTTTTACTTACTGTCAAGGAGCGGATTTGTTTATTGAGTATAACTGAACAACCAAATGGTTCATCCAAAAGTTTGATTGAGTCCAATGAACTCCTTCATGCTTATGACCAAGCTATTGAGAGTGTTGCTAAGTTGGGGGCATCTCCTGGCTTTGGAGAGTTCCACAATGCATTATTACAACATCATAGAGGACAAGTTGCTTTTCATGCTGCAACATTAATACTGAAAAAGGCTAAAAAAGACCAAATGAGCTGGCGTGAAGCTACTAAGCTTGCTGCTCCACTGATGTTAGTTGCTTGGCAAACAGTTCCCTTAGATTCAAAAGTCAACTGGTTGAGAAATGCTCCTGAAAAGCAAACAATTGCAGTTAATCGTTGGTACTCAGAAGGAACATACAGATGCTCTCAGGCTGGCCATTACTTGCTTTCAAATATTCAAGAGAAAAACCAGTCATTCTTGGATCAAGTATCTCAATGTTACTCTGGTACTCATTGGAGAGACAAATTATATAAAAAGATATTTTCCAGTAAAGGTCATTTGGACAAAATTAAATCATCTTATTTTGCATCCAACGCATTTACTGCACCAGTTCTGAGACTTCCAAGGAAGGTAGAAGTTGAATCATATGATGGTGATGCCCAAAAGGAATATGGTAATTCCCTCCACCACTTTGTCTGGACATTGTTAAATTATAAAAATTATGCATACTTTAAATGTACACTCTTTGATATGCTTACTTATAATGCAACAACATGTGGCCCCGAGACATTGAACAGATCAGACATTCATGCATTTCTTTACTGCGCAGCTCTGACAGCCAATCAACAATTATCTAAGAAAGATTCTTATGTGACCAATGATAAACCGCCAACACTTCCAGCCAACATAACTGACCTGCTGTGTACCCTAACCCAGATGAAATGGTGGGACTGTGCTTACAAATTCAGCCAAAACGAACTAGGCACTGAATTAACGGACATACGTGCCACATTAAGTCGAGGCATTGAAGTGGTGCGATGCATTGACAATCATGGTCTTGACCCAGAGCTTCTCTGTACTCTTGGACGCATCTTCAGTGAAAGAGCTAAGATGTCAACAAATGTAGATGAAAAAGCTCAACTGGAAATACGGGCTGGTTTGTATTACTCTTCAGCAGTACCATTATTAGAAAAATTGAGAAGCAAAATTGTAGTTAAATTCCTTGACAAAAGAATGTTTGATTACACACACAAAGACTTTGGCACCAAAGAACTCAATGCATTACTTGAAGAATGTAAGTTATATGTTGCAGTCAATCATTTCAGTGAGGGTGAATATGACAAAGTAATTGAAATTCTTTCCAATTTAAAGTCACCACAAGCTTTATACCACCTTAGCCAAACTTACAAAAAAATAGCATCAGAAGAAAATAATTTGTCCAGAGATCCTGAAACAAGATCAAAATATACTGCATTGTTGTCTAAAGCTAAAATGTTTGCATACAAAGCTTTAGACAGGCTCAGAGACAGTGAATCAAACAAAAACCATCCATTATACTCTGATACTCAAGAATTGATTGAAGATATAGAAACTCAAATGAATAAAATAGATACTGATTATAATACTGCCACAAGTGACGGAGATGGAAGGTACTCATCAGAAGAAAATATGTCAGGAGAAAGTGAATTGCCAATCAGGGGAAACTCCCATATTTTCCGTAATATAAGTTCTACACCAAAAGCAGTTCACAATGCCAATGCTACAAACTATCGAACTGCTATGGATTCCCAAATACTTGAAAATTCTAGGATGGATCAACAATATTTGGGAAGAATAGAGAACGAAATTAAAAATTTGCAGAAAAGGGATGCCACTATTGGTGATTTTATGGAGCAAACTAGAAATTGGTTTGATGAAAATCGTAAAATGGGCAATCAGATAATAAGTACTATTCAATCCAATATGCAAAATACAACAGATCAATTTAAATTACTGAAAATATCAGTAGATCAGGTTAAAGACCAAATAGATGAATGTCGCAATGAATGTAAAGATGTTAGTGAGTTGAAAAAACAAGTTGCAGAGCTCAAAAAAGAAGTGGGCAAGTTGAAAAAGGCTTCTTCTGAACAGACCATAGATGACAGTGATTTATATAACTTGGATGAAGAATACAGAACAAATGATAGCACATCATCATTTGCCGCTCAGTTACCATTCGCGCCGTCGCAAGTGATGCCTCCCTTTAATCAACGACTTGTACCGCCATTCCCGGTGCCTCCTAATCCATATCAGCTTTATAATCAAAGTTTATACAATCTGTATAACCAGTATTCTCAATTTGCTCAACCCTCTTCAGTACCAGGGACTCAGCCAATGTTTGATCCAGCAAGAACTCAAGTAAACTATCCTGGTGTATATCCAACACCAGATCAGATGTATTTGGATGTAGCTCACCTTGTCCCCCCTAATTTGTCCAGTGCCCCTCCGGTGCCATCAATACCAGTAGTGCCAACTTTAGCTTCTGTACCACCAATGCCAAGCGTGTCGTCTGTAGCTGTGCCACCAACAGTTACATCAGTTGCCATGTCTAAAACAGCTTCTTCCACGGAATCTAAAGATACTTCAAGATCTTTGCCAGTAAATGTGGTGATAACATCTTCAGATCCATTACCTACATGTACTACAACTCCAGCACCAATCCTTAGTGTGACAATCCCACCTAAACATATTAAAAACACTCCTCATAATTATCAAATACAACTACCTTCAACAACTGATACTAAAGTGGTGTCCCCTCCAGTGTTTGTGTTCCCAGCACAGAATAAGATTGTCACAACTAACCCTGTGACTAATTGGAATCAATCTTCAGTGTTCAAAACTACACCTGTATGTTCGACATCTACATTTAGTTCTTTACTTAATCCCACAACAACTGCACCTAAACTTGGTGGTGATACATTTGATCCTTCAAGATCTGTGGTTGATGGACCTTTATTTGGTGGTTATTCTCCTAATACCAGTCTCAATAAGTCAAGGACTTTATCAGAAAGAAGCAACACATCTGTGGATTATGACCCATGTCCAGATTTTAAGCCTATTGTACCTCTCCCTGCTGAAGTGAAAGTAACTACAGGTGAAGAAGATGAATATGTGATATTTAGCTCTAGGGCTAAATTGTTCCGTTTTGTTGATAAACAATGGAAAGAGAGAGGACTTGGGGAAATGAAATTGCTGAAACATAAAGTCACTGGCAAAGTGCGAGTTCTCATGAGACGAGAGCAAGTGCATAAGATTTGTGCTAATCATATCATCACCGCGGAAATGGAAATAAAGCAAATGATG
This sequence comes from Mythimna lalbum, assembly GCA_949319445.1. Taxonomy (NCBI): domain Eukaryota; kingdom Metazoa; phylum Arthropoda; class Insecta; order Lepidoptera; family Noctuidae; genus Mythimna; species Mythimna lalbum. The sequence continues at coordinate 11,233,847 of OX439346.1, read as the reverse complement.
AATGAAACTAAAGCCTATTTTTGGGTTGCTAATGATTTTGCAGATGAGACTGTGGTCTTAGAAAAGTTTTGTATTCGTTTTAAAACAGCTGATATAGCTCAAGATTTCTATAATGCCTTTGAAAAAGCAAGACAAGAATCTGCATTGAATAAAACATTAAGTCCAGTTGCACCTAAAGGTGAAGATACAAAATTAGCAACTTCTAAAACAATTACCAACCAGGTCACTACACCTAATAAAAACACGGCCCAGTCAACACCAGCTAAGGCTGTAGTTGGTGGCTTCACATTTAGCAGCACGCCGACATTTAAACCTGTATCTGATGATACAAAGCCTGACACTAACTCGCAAGAAGTTGCTTCTAGTAAGGCTAATGTGTTTAGTGGGTTGTCCTTCAAAACTACGACAACTTCTCCATTCACTAATTTGTTTGGCAACAGTACCTTTGCCGACTCTAACATCTCTAACAATACCACACAAGCTTCTGAACCCACTAAATTCAATACTTCGGACCATGTAGAAGAATATGAACCAAATGTGGAATTCAAGCCTGTAGTGCCTTTGCCTGCTTTAGTTGATCAGAAGACGGGTGAAGAAGATGAAACTATACTGTTTGAACATCGGGCTAAACTTTTAAGGTTTGACGCTGCTGCCAAAGAATGGAAAGAGCGCGGTCTTGGTAATATTAAATTACTTGTACATAAAGATAACATCCAAAAAGTAAGACTGCTAATGAGGCGCGAACAGATTATGAAGGTGTGTTGTAATCATGCAGTTACTAACGAAATGGTGTTCCATAAAATGCCCAATTTAGATAAAGCTGTAACTTGGTGTGCTAAAGATTTTTCGGAAGGTGAATTGGTAGCTGAAACTTTCTGTTTAAGATTTAAAACTATTCAGTTGTGTGATGAATTTATTGAAGCTGTTAAATCTGCACAATCTAAAATGAAAGACGAATCAAAGGCTGCAAAGGAAGAAAAGAATGCTGCAAAACAAACCATTCAAACTGGTTTTGGAGAAATGTTTAAACCCAAAGCTGGGTCATGGCATTGTGATGCATGTTACACAAATAATTTGGAGAGTTTCGCCAAATGTGCGTGTTGTGAAACACCCAAACCGAACAGCTCTACTACAAACTCTGCTCCTACTGTTGTCACAAACACTGAGCCGAAACCTGTAATTACTGTAGGCTGGGGAGACAAATTTAAACCCAAAGCAGGTAGCTGGGAATGCAAAGATTGCTTGGTCCGAAACGAACCTACCCTAGAAAATTGCAGTGCTTGTAACAGTCCGAAAGATCCGACAAAAGCTAAGACAAGCATTAAACTTACTTCTGATAATGCACCTAAATTTAACTTTGGTATACCTAAAACTACAAGTAATGAAGAAAAGCCCGCATCGGTATTCCCTGTCACGACTCAGGTGCAACCAGCTAGTACTGGGGCAGACTTAGTTAAATCCAGTGCACCAACTTCTGAAGTTAATAATAAAACATCTGTTTTTGGTATTGGCTCAGGCGGGTCACAATTCCGATTTGGTATTCCACCAGCAGCTAATGATCAAAAACCAAGTGCGGGAACTACTTCTATTTTTGATGGCACTGGTGCACACAAATTTAGTTTTGGTGTGCCATCAAATAACCTTGAAACATCAATAATGCCTATATCCTTTGGAGATCAGAAACCTGTGGCCAATAATATTGTGTTTGATGCACCAAAGACTAATACTGAAAGTCAGGCTGTTGACTTCAGTTTCAAAAAGACTGAACTAAGTACTCCTGTGAAACCAGCTTTACTTCCCACACCACAGACAGACAGTTCCTCTAATGTTTCCTTTGGGTTCAAAGAGAGTGGCACATTTGATTTTGTATTTAAACCTAAAACACCAACCAAGGGTAAAAGCCCAGTAAAGTCACCACATAGCCAAGGAGATGGGGAAGAAAGTGATGGCAATGAATATGCTGCAGAAGATGAATGCTACCATCCTTTCACTCCTGTGGTCCCCCTGCCTGATAAGGTACGATATTCCTTCTGTTCCTTCTTGTTTTTGCTTACTTCAATGTGGCCATAATTTGGATCATAATATAAAACGTTTTTTCCTTGTTTAGTATTATAACCATTTCAACTATGTTCTTAGGTTGAAGTTGTAACAGGCGAAGAAAATGAAACAGAACTTTATGGTCAACTAGCAAAATTATACAGATTTTCATCAGGTGAATGGAAAGAACGTGGGAAAGGAATTGTCAAAATACTAAAACACAAGGATACTGGAAAATTGAGGTAATAATAATAATAAACGCAATATATGGTCCCTCATGACGAGAACCTCGTGAAAGCTGAGAAAGATAAGCAAACTACGTATCTTGACTTAGCTCGCGAGGTTGTTGACATGTGGGAAGTGGATAGAGCAATCATTGTGCCGATAGTCGTAACGGCCAACGGCTTAATAGCCAAGAGCCTCGAACAACATCTGAGGAGGCTCTCGTTAGGCAGCTGGATCAAGGGCCTGATCCAGAAAGCAGTAATCCTGGACACGGCGCGCATTATTAGGAGATTCCTCTCTCAGGAGCCCTGACCACCAGTAGCTTGGACCCTGTTCCTAATGCCGATTTTTTTATTGATTATTTAAAAATATAATTTATATGTATACTAATGAATAAATGCTATATATATATTTTTTTTCTTATACCCTTTCTATAAGAAAAAAATTAAGTTATCTTGTCAATTTACAATAAATGTTTTATTTTTCAGGGTGGTTATGCGAAGAGAACAGGTGCTTAAAATATGTTTGAATCATGCTTTGACCCCTGAGATAATTTACAATGTGAAAGATGAAAAGTCTTGGCAGTTTATTGTCAATGACTTTAGTGAAGGTGAACTAAACTTAGAACATTTCTGTCTAAGGTTTAAAAGTAAAGAGGTAGCTTCAGAATTTAAGGAAGCAATTGATAATGCACTACAAGGAAAACCAGTCAACAAGAAAGAAGTGATTGATAAGAAGGAAAAAGAAGAAAGTGATGATGTGGTCTTTGTAAGTGAAATACAAGCTACAACAGAAGAAAAACAAAAAGCCAAGGAGCTCATGCTGCCTGAAAACTTCTTCACTTATAAAAATAAGGAACCATGCCAGGGATGTCGTGGGTGCAATGAAAGTGAAGAGTCCAGTGCATGTGGAACGGATTCCCAAGCTTCAACAGTTGCAGATGCCACAGACGTAACATTAACTTCTGAACCCAATGTTCCTGATGTAGAACAAAAGCCAGTCACTGTAGCAGCAACTATAAAAGCATCATTGGTTAATGCCAGCACACCTGTGAAGACAACAGCACCTCTTTTCCAAAGTCCTACTAATTCAATATATGGAACTCCATCTAATTTTGAAAAAACTGTGGATACATCTATTTTCCGCACTCCTCTGGGGTCACTTGCGTCAAATACAAAGACACCAACATCAACATCTTCCCAAAGCAGCTTTGGTAGTAATACAACAAACAAGGAAAATACTTTTATTCAAAAACCTAGTATATTCTCAGGATATGGAGAGCAGAAAATGTTATTTGGAACCCCACAAAATACAGCAGCTTCCATTTTTGGTAGTGTCAATTCTCAAGTGACAACTGGCGCTAAGAATTCGCTACTAGCACCGCCAAAGCTGAACAATATTAGTACTTCAAATGAGAATCAACCGGAATCTAAGTCAAACTTTGGAATAGCACCCACGAAATTCGTATTTAGTGATACAAAACAAACACCACCGACTACACATAGCACAACCGACATGGGAATGTCTTTCAACAAATCTGTATTAGAATTTTCAGCTGCTAATACAAAAACAGACAATCAAAATAACAGTGTAAAATCTATATTTGGACATGATAATAAGTCTGAAAACTTGTTCACTAGTGTTAATCAAGGAAGTATTTTCGGACCAGGCGCCTTAGCAAACAGCCAAGCCAAAGTCGGTACAGGCATCTTTGGGTCAGCTGGAATGTCGGCATTTGGTTCGCTTTCATCTCAAAATCCGTTATTCGGAAGTGGGAAATCAATATTTGGGTCATCTAACCATGCTCCTACATCAATTTCACCTGCAAATGCGGAACAGTCAAAAGTAGAGTCAGTTTCGTTTAACGCGGGTGTTGACCTCAAGCCTAAAGAACCTGCTGCGGAGCCACAGTCTGAAAAGGAAGAAGCTCCATTCAGTGTTGACAACAGTCTGTCATTTGCTGCTTTGTCATCTGGTACTGACCCTGGCTTCGGCATTAAAACTATCCAAAGTAAGTTAATGGCTTGTATGCTTTTTATAACTATGCCATGATATAAATAGGTAACCAAAACAGTATCCGTAGCGAGTATTGAGAGCATTAATTAAAGCACTCAATCTAGAGTTACAAATGTTATGTTTAGTAGAACCAATGTTTTAAATTGAATATTCTTTTCTAGAACAACCTGATTTCAAATGGGAGGGAGCCGGTCAACAACTATTTGTTGCTAAACCTGGAGACAAGTCAAAGACCGAGGGCGGAGAAGGCGACGACAGTGGCGCGGGCGCTGACGAGGAGTACGACCCGCACTACGAGCCGATCGTGCCGCTGCCCGACAAGATCGTCGTCACCACGGGGGAGGAGGATGAGGTAACTATTGCTGTCATCATTTCCACCTTGGTTTTTTAATTTTATGGCAACTTTGGCATTCTAATCAGACATCCTGAAAGACTTCGACTCGAAAACGACTTGTGGAATGATGTACCACACTTCTTATTAATTTATTATGTGATGCATAATATACCATTTTGGTTTACACTGTTAGAACTTCAAATTTTGTAAATGTGCTCTAATTACATGTTTAAATAATAAATTAATTTGTATTATATTGATTGAATAATTATTATTATTAAAACTAAAATCATCCATTATTTTTAGGAAAAAATATATGGCGAGCGATGCAAACTGTACCGTTACGATGAAAAGTCCCGTGAGTGGAAAGAGCGCGGAGTCGGTGAAATGAAAATATTGTATTACCCAGAAAGGAACACTTACAGGCTACTACTACGTCGTGAACAGGTATACGTGCTTCCAAACCTTTTCGATATTATAGAAACATCATTATATCTATCCTCAGGCTTCATTTGTCATATATTTAAGATTCTTCGGGATTCCCAGCTTCTTTCATTATATTCTGCTAACAAATTTTATGTCCACTGATATATAAGAACATTCCTTCGATTGGGCATAATATATTTTTTTCGATATGGGCCTACGCCGGCAGATATTAAGCTAGAACTACATTAGAACGACGCACACGTGTAACACGCCTGATTTGTAAGTAAAACGACGTCGCGTGGCGTGTATCAAGTCTAGTTTCCATATAAAATGTATGGCGACCGACTCGCCCAAATCGGCGTATGTGGCACACGTGTGAGCAGTGTAGTTCTGAATTTAACGTCACGGTTCATTATCAGGTACATAAAGCGGTGCTGAACATGCTGCTCTACATGGACCTACAACTGCTGCCGATGAAGAATACAGACCGCGCGTGGACGTGGGCGGGACGCAACTTCGCTGAGAACTCAGCCGGCGAGCAGGAGACACTCGCCGTCCGCTTCAAGTCCGTGGACCAAGCCACTGTGTTCCATGATAAGATTGTTGAATGTGTCAGGGTAAGGAATTTCATTATTTAATATGCATCAAATTCAAATTAGACTAAGAGCCATCACTTTTTGAAAGTTAAGTTTACATAAACATAGTTCGCAAAATGCCCGCCCGTCACCACTTCCTAGTTTTGTTGTAGTACGAAGAAGAAATGGCGCAACAAACTCCCTAGCGACATCTCGTATACTAAGTTAGAAGAACTTTTATTTATAAACCAAATCAATTAACAATAAGTACATGACACAAGAAATAATATATTATAGATACATTAAAGTAATCTTATAACTATGTGGCACTTGTTAGCTAGCAGATTCCATTATGCCATCAAAAACAGAAATACTCAAGCAAAAAAATAAAGTAAACTAAATAAGCTAAACACATAGACTGTAATTTGAATTCACAAGTGAAATAAAATATTTATAAGGAGCTCCTCGCTCCACAGCATTATGAATTTGAGATAAGTGTGTCCTCTGTGATGGATTTACTTCTTGGCTTTACGATTATTTTCGGCACTCCTCTGAGTATGATTAGGTAGTGTCTACTAACACAAAGATATCACAAAATCTTCGAATAGGTAGGTCTACTATCACCAATGTATCACAAAATTCGAAGGATTAGGTAGTGTCTACTACCACAACGCTTCACAAAAATATTTTATCTTTTTCTTGTTATACTGTCTCTGTGTGATGCATTATAATGTTGTGTTATTAATTTCGCTCAATTTCTACAGAAATTACAAGCAGCTGCTGCCCAAGCTGTAAGAGAAGAAAAAAAACCAGAACCCGTTGTTGAAAACACCGTGACAAAGTTGAGGTTACCAAAGCACTTGGAAGAGAGTGCGCGCGCAGATAGCGCGATGACCGCACAAGTGTTCCAAAGAGCGGCCGTGATCGCGTCGGCACAGGAAGCGGCCGCCAACACGACCGCCGACGACACGGGGTCGTCAGTGAACGAAGTGTTCAAACAAGTTCACTTCCAGGAGTCCGAGGAAGACCACGACGATGAAGAGGAAGATTACGACTATGATGGATATTATAATGAGGTTAGTATTGATTGTGAATGATTAACTCTTTAAATGCTTTAAGTTCCACAGTGTGACATAAGTATATTAATTACAAGTTATTAGCATTCAATAGGATTAATTTGTTTTGGTAACATGTGATACGAATTTCTCTGCAATCAAGTGTACATACTTGAACCCGACTTATGAAAATAGCCTCACTCTCTATTACAATGACAGGAACATATTTGACGACATTTTGTTGTACTTTATACAATCCCACCCTTCACACCTTAGGGTGACTGGTACAAATACGTAAGGCACTAAGTCTGCCCTTGTTGTACCTTTGTGTTGCATGAAGATTAGATAATGTGGTATTATTATTTTTTTTCATAAAACCCTCAATAAGGTTGTTATACTAAAACAAGTTGACATTGTTTAGGACGAAGAAGAATCAGCAGCTTACTACACGTGCGACGGCGAGGCGATAGTGCGCCAGGGCAACAACGAGACCACCTGCTCTAACGCGCACATCCAAGTGCTGTTTGACCAGGAGATCTACTCGCCCAAGATACTCGTCACCGACGCCGGCACCGGAGAAATACTCGCAGACATGCTAATATACACCGACACTGAATTCCAGGTATGATTCTATCAATTTTTGATCAATTGTTCACAGGTTTATGTAGTGAATGTCAAAGCCATGTTGAGGAGAACCCGCCATGCGCCTGCCATATTTAAATTTTTCTGTATTTTTTCATTTAGTTCAAAATTTTCATGGTATTTGAGAGGAATGTTTGATCATATTGCATTATTGCCTTTTTCGCACTCTTTTATTGCACCTTTCTCTGCATCACCCAAAGGTCAACTGGAAGAAAATGCCTAAGGCATTAAGTTCGCCTTTGTACATTTGTGCATAAAGTATTAAATAAATAAATAATAAATAAATATTGTGTAATTATGCCTAGAGTGTTTTATCTAGTTCCCCTAAACTCTTCCTAGTTGCACTACTTTAGTCGTCTAGGTACATTTAAAAAGGATATATAAACTGTTTCCCTTAGGAAACATTACCAGTACCAATATTGGTAATGTGTCGACTCGTGGAATATATTTATTTTTACTATATAATCATTATTAGACAGCATTAGATAGTACATGTATGATAACAAGTGTTCCTGCCATACCAAGGCAAGATAATTAAATACAAACAAGAACCTATCAAAAACCATATTTTCATCTCCACACTCCCGCTGCACCCAAGAGCGGGTTTCGTCAAAGATGATTTTCTCCGTCGACAAAAAAAAAAAGCTGTGCCTATTAACTGTAATAGAAAATATTGACAAATGTAATGTTTGTGTCAGATGAGCGGCGACTCGTGCGTATGGTCGGGCACGGACTACACCAGCAACGACCCCGTGGACAAGACCGTCACCGTCAACTTCTACGATAGCGAGACCGCCATGCAGTTCTATGACAGTTGTGAGGTACGAAAATACTTAAACATCGCTTAGTTAAGTTCCTTCTAGGTTTGCTTTCTGTGCCCTCTGTCTGATATTAGTTTCCAAACTGTCTCAGGTAGTGACTGAGACAGTTTGGAAACTCAACAATAGAATTATTTGAGTTTCCGATATTTTATTTGGCTAGTCATAGTTTAAAAACCTCATTGAACAGATTGTTCACTTGTTCTAATGTCGTCTTCAGGCTGCTACACACTATGCCGGCGGCACGGCCGCCGGGTGTGCCCCTGTGCCAGGCGGAGGGTACTAACTGGCCGCCGGCACATTATGCAGGAGCCACGGAGAATCCAATGAACTTACTATGCATCCTCGCCTAATTTTTGTGTGTCGGTCATCTCGTAACTCGGTTTGGTATATTGTTTCAGACGAGTAAAGCCGCAACTTACGCGTCCACGGATCCAGAGTCGTAGAAATATATTATTGAAACGCCTAAACAAGTATTGTAACATCAACTGTAGATTAAAACTTCGTATTTGGTTTAGTTAGTAAGCGTGTAGACCGGTTTTTTTTACGATATCTTTATTACGAAGTTTATTTAAAGTCTAGGCGACTATAAATTGACCCTTTTTTTTGTTGAGAGTCCAATTTTGTTACCTGTTTTTATTATTGCTATTTAGATCTCATGAAACCTTAAAGTGTTTTTTATCATTTTGTTATCATAGGAACGGATATTCAATGAAAACAATTATGACATTAACAATATAATCTAAGCCTGAAATAAAAAAATTGAATAAAGGCACTACATCTATAAGTGCTCTTTCGTTTAGACCTTTTGGTACAATCAATCATACAAATCTATTGAATTACAAGAAGTGCAGTGCATGTGTAGTTTCATCAAATATTCTGACATAAGACTACTGAGTTAAATAAATAAGTGCTTATTATATCTATGCTACATTTTTGAAAATTATGGAAGTGTATTGTAGTGTAGCGACAAGAAAAAGAGATCTAACCAACACTTGTTGACATTTTTATTGTAAATGATCACTTTGTTTGACGACGTATATTATTATGTAATGATATTGATGCAAATGTTCCTAATTGGTTAGGTCTTTTTAGGCGTCCGCGTCGGGATGGAGCTACGACTGATTGCGACTGGTTGTTTTAATGAATATTATCACTCGTAGCTTCATGTTTGTTAACAGGGCAAACTTGATTCATGTAGTTCTCACATCTTATAATATCATAATTTATTCGAAAGTTCTGAACGATTTACAACTTATTACCTTGTCTGTAACACAAGTAAATTAAATGTGAAGATATTATAGATGTTTGTGAATTTCTTGAATTAGGATTATTGATTTTTTAAATATAGATTTTAAATGAGCAAAGGATCATTTTGCTGTAGTAGTGTTGTTATTTAACTTAATGATACATAATAGAAAGTTATGGAAACCTTTGAAAGGGTAATATTATTTCCTTTTCTCATTTAAACTGTGATCTTATTATTAAACCTTTATCGGATGAATCAAGTGTAATAAAAGAAAAGTGATCTAACGCTCAGGTATTTTTATTTATCGACCTTATTACGAAATACACTTTTATCTTCAAAATCAATCAAATCAAAATCAATGGAAACAAATACCTCTGCTATTCCTAAAAAAAAAATTGGGTCACTACATAGGTACATAGTACAAAACAGAGACGCTTTCAGCGTCTGTCGGTCTGTTTATCCACTAACTCGTATTAAACCACGCAATTTTCGCTGCAGTTTTCACTATGTAATAGAAAAAGCAATAAACGAAGAAGTTTGTGTATATAATATACACCCGTGTGGAGCAAAATTAATAAGACCTTTTTCACTGAGATAATGTAATGTTAATATGTCATTATTTTTAATAATAACATTCTTCTGTCATCAAGTGACAAGTTTTAACAATGATTTGTGATTGATTACTTCTACAGTTTTCGCTATTTACTTTCACTAAACAACATGGAGAATAATAAAATGTAAACATATATTACAAAGCTTCCTTTGATCAATAAGTAGAGTTCAAACTGAATCCTAATTTCTGTCCTCAGGATAGGTCTCCTTTACTTGATAATTTTAAGGCAACTGAACACATCGACAGCTTTCGAGGACACCGAAGGGAATTTGAATGCGAGGCCTGAAGAAAGTCCTCTTGTGGAAGTAAGGGCTGTTTTCATCAATTGTGAAACGGTAAATGCTTTTGTCTATGGTAGTTAGTACCAGAAAAACTTGGTTGTTCATTCTGCCCCTTATAGTTAAAAAGACGTATCTAACAAAAACGAAAACGGATAAAAAATTGTTTTAATTAATGAAACGGGAAATCGCGCCTTTTTTCCTTATGTTAAAACCGCACTGAAGAAAGTTAGCAAAATATTAAAAATACAGGCAGATGCGCTTTTTTTCCTGATTCCGGCAATGTAAATAACTCAAATCTGGAAAAAATGTTAGATGTGTCTTTTTTACTAACGGGGGCAGCATTGTTGTTCAATGTTCTAGACGCAACAAATTCGCCTCGGGCAGGAGGACGAAATTATTTTTACGATGTTGTAGAAAGCAAGCGGACAGGAAGAAAGTGTTGCGCCTGACAGTGACGTGATACGGTTCGAACGAGAAGAACTCTTCAAGCACAGTGTACTTCGGGACTGCAACAAAAAACTGGCTGTTACAGTGAAAATATCCTGCGAGCCTGAAGTAGGTAGTCGATAGAAGATTACGTAGTAGCGATGTAGAGCAATAATATTAAAATATTATAAAGATAAAATTAATCATCAAGCAGGGAAAACTACTTTATCAACATAGTTGACGCATTGTTCCAACCATCAATGATATCCATAGGCCTTTTCTACTACTAACCAAATTCACATCATCATATACCTAGCCTTTTTCCTACCATTTCTAGGCTGCTGCAAAGGGATGCAGCTGAATAACAGTAGGTATTTTCGCATGCGACTGCTTATCTGAACACTGTTGCGTTGGCCAACTAACCAATCGTAGATACATTGGTGCGATGAAGCGATGACCGAAGCGAAGCGGTCGCGTTTAGTTGGTTTGATATTTTTACGCGAACTTTAATGGTGCGTTGACTTATTTATATAAATGGCGGCTAAAACGTAAGTTATACCGACTCGCTCCGTCTTAACGTTTCGCGCGAACCGCCTTAGATCGCTTCGGAACCGCAATTGCGTTAATCGCCCACGTATGCCGCTTTACTAACTTGACTTTTCTCGTAATAGAGTTCAGGTGATGAATACCTACCCATCGAGCACGTGTTCGAGGGGCCGGAGAAGAAGCGCGTGCGTCTCCTCGACCCGTACATACTGCGGCTGCGCAGGGGAACAGCGCTCCAGGCTTACAAGTTACGCAGAGTTGATGTATGGCACCTTGAATTCATTCTTAACATAGAGACGTCGTCGTTTACAAACTTTCTCTATGTTATCAGGCTGAACTCGCCTCGACGCCGACTCGACCCTATAGTGTGTGAAAAACGACTCCCGATAGAACAGATTTAGGGGCATTTCAATGTGTTATTGATATCATACAAGGTGCAAGGGACAGCCATCCGCAAACTTTAAAGGCTTGCTCAGTAGACGAAACTGAACAACCTTCCACAATTTTTTGGTTTTCAGGAAACGAAAGTTTGCGGAGGGTTGTCCCTTACTTACACCTTGTATAGATTTTTGGTTCGTGGCAACTCTGGCTAAATAAATTACTGTCTCACAGTGTCCTAAACATAATTAGGTATGTTAGAAAATACCTAGAATATCTAGGCCTATTTCAGCGGCGCCGCACCTCCAGCGGTGTGCGCTGGGCCTAAAAGTCTGACACTCAATCTCGCTCCGCCCAGAACGAAAGGGGATGTATTATGATTTCCCATTAAAAAGAAGGAAAGTTGTGATAGTTCTCTGGGTGTAGCACACTTTTTGTCCTAACCAGTCATTTTACCAATCTAATTGGTTAATGTAATATATTTGTTTATTAATTGTATTCAAGGCTTACAGCTAATAATACGAATGTTAACAGCCGAGTAAATACCTTTATCACGGTGAGACATTTGCAAACTCCACATTAGCGAAGCACCTAATCTTGTACCACACGTGATAAAAATATATTTTTCGTATTTTCAGACTATTAGTGGTATATTGCTAGACACTTCAGGTAAAAGTTATTCCATCGGCTCTAAACAACAAAAAGTGAGTACCTGACCGTCGTCCTTATCCTTACATACATACTATGAAGGGTATAATTTTAAAACCCGCAAAGTCCATTTTTTTATGTCGCAATATTTTTAACCGACTTCTATATAGCAACTCTATTTATTTCTGAAACTTAAAGCCTACTTACCTTACTAAGCTTGATTTACTTACTTGCCTACTTTAAAGTGAATTTCCTATTGGACATAGCTGTGAATGGTAAGATCTGATCAATCAAAACTATGCGGAAATAAATAAAGTTGCTAGAGATATAAAAATATTGCGACATGCAAAAAATAAACTGTGGGTTTTGAAACTATACCCCTGTTACAAAACAAACTCCCCCACCGCGTCTGTTTGTTCGCGATTAACTCAAAAACTACTGAACGGATTCTCATGCTGTTGTCAACAATAGACAGAGTGAAATGAGAAAGGATGAAATTGCCGTTATGTATGAAAAAATTTAAACGAATTTTTTTCATGTATTTTTTATTTGTATTAATCGAAGTAATCACCCATGCAATCAATGCATCTTTGCCAACGCAGTGGCAGTTTATTGATATCTTAAAGAAATCAGCTGGACGGGAGGCAACAAATTCTTCTAAGGCATTTTGTACTGCCTCTCGGGTATTGAAATTTTTTCCCGCCAAGAAGTTGTCCAAATTCTGGAAAAAGTAGTAGTCTGTAGGCGCAAGGTCTGGTGAGTAGGGCGGATGACGGAGAGCTTCCAACCACAGTTCTTGTAACTTGGAGACCGTCTGCTGTGCAGTATGAGGTCGCGCGTTGTCGTGCAGGAGCAGCGGAGACGAGCGATTGACCAATGCTGGTTGGAGATGTGCCAGCTTCTCCATCATTGTGTTCAGTTCTTCACAGTACACATCTGCAGTAATGCTCACCCCGTTGGTAAGAAGCTGTGATGAATCACACCGGCGCTAGACCACCAAACAGTGACCATCACTTTTCTAGGGGTAAGGTTTCGTTTAGGGCATTGTTTAGGTGCTGAACCAGGATCCAACCAACTTGCTGAGCGCTTGCGGTTATCAAACAGAATCCATTTTTCATCGCAGGTAACAATGCGGTTAAAAATTCCTTCATTTGTGTGTCTGTTGAGCAGTGCAAGGCACGTCTCGACGCGTACTTCGCGCTGGCGATCATTGAGTTCGTGGGGCACCCATTTGTCAAGCTTTTTTACCTTGCCAATTTGACGCAAATGGGCCAATATTGTTTTGACGCTAACGTCGAAAGCTGCTGCTAATTCATATTCAGCCGTAGATTGTGTATCATCAGCTTCCGTAATAGCCTTTAATTCGTCATTGTCGACCAAAGTCTTCGGACGACCGCGATGTTCATTTTTCAGGTCGAAATTTCCAGAACGGAAGCGAGCAAAAAAATAACAGGTGGTGCGTTGGTTTGTAGTGTTAGCTCCGTAAACGTCGTTGATGTTGCGTGCCGCTTGTGCCGCGTTGCTGCCACGACGGTACTCATATTCCATAATTACTCGAATTTTTAACGTATCCATGATGACGAAAAAGATTGAAATGCGATGAAAATGTAACACTAATCAATAAAAAAAAGACTACTTTTGGAAAAAAAATCGAGGTTTTAAAATAAAATTAATTTGCAATTAGAATTCATAGCCAAAAAAAAATTGTTTTCATTTGAAATGGCCAGTACTGCAGAACGGCAATTTCATAGGTAAAGACCTGTTATCATTATTATTATAGTCACGGAATAAAGAAAAGTAGAGGAAGTGCCTCTTAGATATCACGCGCGTGTCAACATCAAGCGAGATTCGCCTATTACATGTGCAGGTGAATATGGCATCTATTTCAAATGGACTAGCGTTCTGAATAGAATAAATTGGTTAAAGCGCCATCTAGCGTTGAGTAGCCGAACTCGTTGTAAATTGGTGTTTAGACGAAAAACTTCTTTATTGTTTGTGTCATGTCAAATAATAACAACTTTCTTACGTTGTAATAAGACCTAATTTATGAAAGCAATAAGAATATGATTTGTAAAAGTTAAGTTTGTAATTCGTAGCTTCGTAGCCAATCACATTACTGTTTTTTATGTGTGAAATGTTCAATTTGATACGCAAATGTGTGAGTTTGGCGACACTGGTTCCCGTGCTTAGCCACGTTAGGGGCACTTCTACCTATATTTTCTGTTCTGTGATTATAGTAGACAGAAGCCGTGAATTTAAATGATTTCTAACACTCGTGCGAAGTTGGGACGGATCGCTAGGCCATAGGTAAAAAAATATTCAGCTTGCTGATATTTCGTACTAGTAATTTATTATGATTTTATTTTTAATAATCCGGATAAAAATTCACGCATTTTCAAAAATTTATATCTCATCATCTAGATGTACTTACTATAAACTTGGGTATTTTAATCTTGTTTCTTTTGAATCAATCTATACTACGAATTTGGAATAAAAAGGCGATGTCACTTTTTTGGGTTTATAAAACACTGTGCGCTGGCAGGAGTTAGTTTCTAAATAAGATAATATTCATAAAACGCTTGCGCCGTCATTATAATAAGGGTAAGTACCGTAAAATTGGGTCAATAGAAACGCAGGGGTGAATAGAAAAAAAAACTTTAGTTTTATTTTTCACTTTGACACCGTATTAGCGGCTTCAATCAAAGCATATTTTTTTTTTTTAATAATAATTCATTCATAAATTGATACAGTTAAATGCTACAAATAAATATTCAAATATCGTGAAAATACACTTGAAGTTTGGTTTATATTCACCCCATTTTACCGTTATATTAACTATACTTATATCATCATATACGACGACGACAGCGTTTTCACTTAAATGATGGGAATGTATATATAATTGTTTAAGCGTGTTGAGCGAGATATAAGACAGCCGGAAAATGGGAGCCCTGATATTGAACTTTTGTATATACAAACCTACCCAGTTACTCCAAAAGGCACACATACAACGATTATGAAAACTGCTTTACATCCATCTGGACGTTATGGTAAGACATTCAAATAGTTTTATATTTTTGCACCAATTTTAATTATCTTAAACTTGAATGATCACAATAATAACAAACGGAAATTAACGACCTTAAATCATTCACAATATCTATTCATTTAGATACCACTAGACTCTACTGAACAGGAATTTTAATCATTCCACTATTTATTTAGGTCTCCATCTACACAGGGCAGTCTAGGGCACGTTCACGTTTAGGTGTTTTCAAAATATTCTGTCTTGATTTTATTTTCAATGATAAAATTATTTCCATACTCCTCAGGTGGTGCATTTTGCGCTTGAGATTGAGAGGAGAGACTTTCTTCAGCATCAATAATTACTGCAAATATTTTCTTCTTCACTTGTGTTTGCATCCATGGAGGCATATCTCTGGTACTTTTTAAGATGCAGTTGAAGAAAGATTCGAGTGCATCGGCTTCTTTTTCATGACGTGGTATAGCGACTGTGTCTTCAACATGCTCGACGCAGCGTCGTTTATGTGGTGGAACATCTGATTTTGTAGACTCGATAACATTTGTCGTAGAGACATCATGTTCTGAATTTTTTCTCGGGATTGTCACTGGTGGTTCCATTTCTATATTTTCTGTTATACGATATTTCATATGCGGTTCCAGGAATTGCATAGCTTTTGCATATTTCCAAGTGGTGACTTGAGCAGGTAATAATTTATTTTGTCCTAATTTAGCTCTCTTCAAAGCTTCTCGATGATTGTCGCGAAGTTTTCGCCACTCAGTTCGTGCCACTTTAACTGAAAAGTAAAAACAAGATTCGTAAAAAAAAAAACTACTTCAACACTCAAAAAACACTGAAACATTTAAAATAACTTTTCATTTCGGGAGTCGGTGTTTTATGGTGTTTTTGGTTTTGTTTGTTATTTAATACCGACTTCCGAAATGTTTGAATACTAAAATAGGCAAAAAGATGCAAATCGGTCCATAAATAAAGGAGTTAAAAAAAAAATATACGTACAACGGTTTTTTTTTTCTGTCGACGGGGAAAATCATCATTGACGAAAACCGCTCTTGGTTGGAGCGGGAGACAGTGTCAGAGTCTTACTGACTAATAACCCCGCGCCGTTCCTTCTAGCCTTCATACCGGGGCTCTAGTTTCGTTTCGGATAACCCCGACCCCGGTAGGCTTCGACCCAGATGGGCCCCTCCTGTTGCTGACAACTCCTTGAGGCGCGCGGGAACAGTGCGCGCCGTCGACGCCTTGGCTCGGTCCGGACAGTTACCGGACGATCGGACAGCGAGCCACCCATAGCACGCTGTCCACGAGCCCGCGTCTACGGTGGCTGGAAATCGGGGCTGGAACCCCGGCGGCGGCGGCGGTGAGGGCGCCGTTGCCTGATGCGGTCGGCCTCCTCCTTTGCTAGCATTACTGCTTCGCAGAAGGAGGCGACCGCCTGCCACTCCTCCTCGCTCCGGACCATAGCCTGAACCAAGGCCCGGCGCGAGAGGTCTGCGCCGCCGATCGCCCCCACGAGGGCACGGCGTTGCTCCGCCCAAGCAGGGCACACCTCAACTGTGTGCTCCACCGTGTCCTCCGGGCGTTCCGCACAGTGGCGGCACCCGGGCGTCTCTTCCGCTCGAATCCGATGCAGGAACCTCCCGAACTTGCCATGTCCGGTGAGGACCTGCGTCATGCGGAAGGTAAGGACGCCGTGAGGTCTTTCCAGCCACGCCTCAAAGAGGGGACTTACCGCCATAATTGTGGCGTGCCCAGCACTGGGTTTTGATAGTCGCTGACGCCATTTCACCGTGAGATCCCGCCGGAACTCTGTCCGCCATACCTCGCCGTGTCGCGGTAGTGGACTTTCACCCCGGCGTTGCATCTCCACGCGCTTATCGTGCATGTGTGCAAGGACTACGTACAACGGTTGAAAAGGAAACTAATCGCAAGATGTATGACTGTCTCTATTACCTACAGTACCTACCTACTAAAAACAACTGCCTAAATGTAGATGTATAGAGCACTGCCTTCTCCTTCGAGAGGAACAGTTGGTATGGTTATCAGTGAAATGTAGCGCGACTCAAATGATACCGGTTCGGTTTCAGTACGAAACCGAGGCGAGCTACCACTGTACTAACTGTATCAATGATACGGGGCCTTTGTAACCAGAGACAGAGACCCCGACCTGTGTAAAATTTCGTATCATATTGTCCTCAACCCGAGAGGTAAGATGCCCATTGCCCGTAGTGAGTGAATAATGTCTATAAGTACGACAGGTGTTTCAATTGTTTAGCTTACTTTGCTCGTTCTCATTCTCTATGTAAGATCACAATATAAACTAAAACTAAGAAAAGAGAAACCTATCCTAGTCCAGCAAACTCTAATAAACGAGCTTTTGCAGCATTTTCAATTCGAAACTTGCCAACCTATCAGTGGCGAAGCGTGAAATATTGAGAGAGGTAAGCCGGAGCAAAAAAAATGCTTGCCTACTCCGAGCGCGGGCACGCAGTCTTGAGTCCTTACCGAAAATCTGTGATTGGCATCCTGGCTTTAGTCTTGTATTGGCAGATGTATCTTCAGTCCACTTTTACTATACGTGTAAGCACTGAGATATTGAAACAGTGTCTTGCAAGTAGGGTTGCCAGGTCCTGGAACTGAAAAGCCGGAAAATCTATCCTATTTAGCCGGATGTTTGGTCAAAAAGGCCGACATTTTTTTTTAGGCTAATAAAATTCATGAAATCTTTTTAAATTCTAATGAAAATACCATAAGATTAAGTGATATTATTGCTACACTATTCCATATCCACTCTGCTTGTAGCACAAGCAGCGATACAAGGTAAGGCAAAACTCTAATGACAATTCTAAACAAAATGGTCTTTAAAAAGCCTAACAAAAGCCAAAAATGCTCAAATTTGGCCCGACACGCCACTTAAAAGCCTGACTATGTCCGGCTTTATCCGGACGCCTGGCAACGCTACTTACAAGCATAATAGAAGTGGCTTTGATAAAAGCCGTTTGTGGTGAAATGATGATATGATGTAAATTAAACAAAACTTAATCGACTAAGTACTAATAATACTACTTATACTCTAAAGCTATTCGTCTATTCTTTCTTACAAAGTGCGCTAAGACATTATCATTAAAGCCGGGAAGATTCTTAATTTTTAGTAAAGAACGTTTTTCTATAGAAAGAATGGCTAGATCAGATAATCGTTCTTGTTTTTGAGCATTGCGCATGTTGATATTTATTGTAAAGGCATATATTAAAATGTTTAAAAAAACCAGCTCTGAGAAGAACTTTTGAAATCTAAAAAAAATCGCACGAAAATTATTAGACTTCGCGCACGACCTTTCTCATAGATATAAACTCCTCCCGCACGCGCACTCCCGGGCCCCGCCTTGGTGACGCTTGCAGCATAAATCGTAATATTTTAATTTCGCCATAACTTCAAAACCAAACGTCCAATTTTAATCATTCAAATACCAAATATTATCTACATAAACTGTACTTAGTGATGAAATAATTTATTTTGATAAGGGTTAATAGCATGAGTAAAATAAATGCGTTTAAATGTAGTCCAAAAAAAAATCAAGATTATTAGATAAAAAATGGTTGTTGTGCCTCACTCGACATAGATAGGTATACTGTTACGCGGACTTTTTTGTAGATATTTATAAGATCTACAATTAATTAGAACATTTTACGGTTCTATCTTTAAGAGTTTAGGCAGCGTACGCAAAATAAGTAACGTTTCTGGTTGATTTTTTACACCTTGTGTCCGAAAAACCCAAATATGTTACGGAACCCTATTTTTTTCCAAAATAAAATTTAGCCTAGTAACATAGGTGGATAATGTAGCTTTCGAGTGGTGAAAGAATTTTTAAAAACAGTCTAGTAGTTTTTAAGCCTATTCAATAAAACTCTATCAAATAACTCGAAAAAAAACCGGCTTGCCGGAGCGCTATAATCGCGGGCAGGTTATGTGACGTCATGACGTATTCTTGTATAGAAATTTAAACGCTAAAAAGCCGATTGCGCCTGCGGCTTACCTTATAGTGCTACATGTTGTGCGTGTGTTGATTTAATGTCCATAGTGTACTTAGTGTAGGCGTTTTGTAATGTTAGCTTGTAGTTTTATAATTACTGATTGAGCCATTTCTCAATTACGGTAGAGAGTGGTTGTGTTCTAAACTTCTGAAGGGAAGCCGGTGGGAATCGAGTTATATGGAACCTTCGTCACTGCAACCTATCCAGTTAATCTGACCGTTTCTTTCTGGGCCTATCGTGTTTCGAAAAAAAACCCTTAAAAAAATTACAAGACAGGGCCTCTGAGCCCGGGCCCAATGAGATCTTGTTTTCTACGCTAACTATTTTAAATAAACGAATTCGTTTTCAATGAAGATTGGTTCTGTCCCAGTCAGAGGAATCTAATTTTCGAGCTCGGCGGACTTACATGTTGACAAAATCCCTATGCCTACTAATTCCTACTTCCCTACTAATATTATAAATGCGAAAGTAACTCTGTCTGTCTGTCTGTCTGTTACGCTTTTACGCAAAAACTACTGAACGGATTTAGATCAAATTTGGTAGGTAGGTAGAAGAGACACTGGAATAACACATAGGCTACCTATAATTCCACTGCTGAGCACGGGTCTCTGCCCGCGGGATATAAACTGTAGTCCACGCGGGCGAAGCCGCGGGCGGAAAGCTAGTTATCCATATTTCGTTTTATTCAGTATGGATGTATCACGTAACTTATCCAGTTAGTCTGGTCACTTTTTTGTGGCCTATTGCGATTCCATCTCACTGTCTCTATGCTAACTATATGTAGGGCCCACTTTGTAAAAAATAATCTTCAATCATTTTGATACGGCCCTATAAAGGGGCCCTCTGACACTAGCTACGCCACTGTGCGAAACTTACTAATTTTTTTTTAAATATTCTTATCATTATAGTAGGTACTAATTACTATTCTTAAATATGTATGAACTAAGATAATAACATCATCTTATTATTTAAAACACAAAAATATTTGTATGTCCGTTATAGACCGAAAAATCCAACCGGCAATAAAATAAAATCAAATTAATTTCCTTTTATGCTTATACAAATTAAAAAAAAACATTTTTTTTTTTAAGATTTTTACTTAGGTAGATAATAGCACACCCCCAGGTCTATCCCCATTTATCTACAAATAACAGCAAGAAAAATAATATTAGTAGGAATTGTCATGAGATGCAGGCCGTTTTATTTGTTACTAGCTTTCCGCCCGCGGCTTCGCCCGCGTGGACTACAGTTTATATCGCGCGGGCAGAGACCCGTGCTTAGCAGTGGAATTATAGGTAGCCTATGTGTTATTCCAGTGTCTCTTCTACCTACCTACCAAATTTGATCTAAATCCGTTTAGTAGTTTTTGCGTGAAAGCGTAACAGATAGACAGACAGACAGAGTTACTTTTGCATTTATAATATTAGTAGGGATATAAGTAGGAATGTAGGTCGTAAATGTCAATGATAATGTAAGTATATTATACAATTGTTTCAATCGTTTAAAGTATCTACCTACCTAAACGATTAATTTTTGCATCAATTAACGTCAAGCGCGTAAATATTGTCAATCGCAATTGGCCGCTGTTGGACCCTTTTTAGCGGTTATTTAAACAAAAAACATCAAACAAAATAAACAATTGGGACTGACATACAAAAACGGGTTTTGTCAGTTAGGTAAGGTACAGGTAGGTCACGTAGAATGTGCACAAGTAGACGATTTGTATCGTCTTCATGTACTCGGTCTACGAAGATAATACGTATGTTAATTTATTGATATATCTAGTAAGTAAAATTCAATGGACGAAAAAAAAACAATTGATAGGTAGTGGTAGTACTCACTATTTGGTATAGAACTATCGTCAACTTCCTTGATGACACTTTGCCAGGCTTGCCCTCTCGCATGCACTTCGGGATAGTCGGGATGCTGTGGGTTCCACAGACAAGGGTGCGCTCGTACTGTTTCTATAAACTTCTCCATTATTTTTATTCGTCCTGAGTCGTATCACCGGCGTCAATGTTTAACGCGGAGCGCTGCAGGGCCACCGCTACGTGCCTGCGTGCGGACTGGCTCTGCATGTCGTGCGGAGCCCTCCCTTTACAATCAAACCGGTTTTTGTGTTGAACGCCGGCCAACAGTATTATAAAACCAGTTAGAACGCTTTCACACTGACGTTATACGAGTATTAACGACCCAGCTTCACCTACCATCTGTTTGTATTATTATGTACTTACGCGAACTTATTCAGTATCCAAGGACAAAGCCCAAAGAAAATCCGTTAAAAGTAAAATAATACAGGCACTTCATTGTCGTATAAGTACAACAAAACTTAAGAAATTAAAATACATAAATACAATTCAAAGTTTTTCCTTTAGACTTTTAACCAAAATAATTTATCTCAATTATGTTGTAAATGTTCAAAAATACTCGTATAAGATGTTCTAAGCAATTTGATATCTGCCAGTGTCCTGAGGTGCTAGGAATTCAGCAAGTTATTACGCCAGAAGACGTACCAGGTCGGTAGTCCGTTGACAGATTAATTCAAGGAATTAAATTTTCTAAAAAAATCCAGGCATATCTAGGTATACCTCCTGCTATAATGTCACGCTAATAATAGAAAAGTGAAAGTTGGTACTTATGTAGGTCACTCCTTCGAGCCCGAACGACTGAATGGTTTTGGATAAAATTTGGCATACGGGTAGACCATCTTCAGGAATACCAAATAGGATACTTTTTATTTCGGAAGTAGGTTCCCTTGAGATAATTTGCTACTCTTGCCTGGGTGAAGCCACTGACAGAAGCTAGTAGTAGATAAATTCTCTTATTATCTCTTATCATTATGTTCTAGTTGAAAATTATATGTGCACTAACTCAACGTTAAGCAAGCGTACAAAGCGCAGTGAACATAACATTGTGGTTGAAGAAGCCAGTGACGACGGGAAGCAATGGGATTCAAAAGAACAGTACTACCGAATATCGGAACCAGTAAAAGAATCTGATATGAAGCGTGATCTTCTCGACAAAACAGAGATGAATGTTATCAGCCGTCACTCTCATCACAGAGCAGTGAACGTTGATCATAAAAAAGAAACTACGGAATTTTCTGACACTAAACCACTGAAAGATGAAATAACTATGGTCGACGAAAGAAATCGAATGAAAAAGTTACGTCCTTTTAGAATTGCCCACACCAGAGAAAAAGATTTGAAGGCAGGGAGAAAAAAAAATACGTATAAGAATAAAACCAGCTCTTCTTTGAAAACGAAGGAACACAAGAGTCATAGTTCTACAAGTAAGCGTTTAGATGACAACGATAAAAAAGGGGACAATGATGACAATAGCGAAAATGATGAAAATGAAAATGTTGATGAATTGATAAATAGTAATGCCGCTCAAGAAACGACTCAAAGAAAAGAAGACGCTAATAAAGCACCCGAAAAAGATTTCGTCGTTTATGAAATTGGTCATCCGGAGTTGTGGTACACTGTCGACGTGCAGTTGTTTGAAAAGTTGAGCACTGCTGATGGGAAGACTGTATGGAATGACCTAACGAAAGGCGAACAAGCCAGGTATTCATATTAAAATGTTATCTTTATATTTACAGGAAGTAGAATAGCTACTATGACACAGTCACTTTGCTGTTAATGAGGTAAACTATACAGCAATATTAACATTCCAGTGTAAGTACAAAACAACCCGAATGGACAGGCCAGGATGTGAATGTTCGATATCGTCCTGCTGAGTGGATTCCCAGAGAGGAGTTCTCCTTGCCTTCGAGTAGTCTGTGCCTTCTGGCGCCGATGCGAGGTGCCGACAGCACTGGTTACAGCGACAATGCCACAAACTTAAATGGTAAGGAAGAGAAAGATATTTACCTCATCACCAGCCACCTGTCTATATCATAATTTATTTGGGGCAGCGTAATATTCTTTTGCCTATATATATCTCAATATTGTTTGTTGTAGTTCAAACAGATGACTCTTGTCTAGCAATGCTCTTTGAGCCATCTTTCTCGTTAGTATGGGTCTCCTCTTCTATTATTCTTCAAACTATCGCATCACATGCATCATATGCTCATTACTTAGCCACCGCCGGCGCCGGTCTTTCTTTCCGTCTTTTTTTTTGTTCTATCCTTTTATCTCACCCGATGTAAAAGCGTCAAAGTGGTCCACGATGGAGCACGCTTGTCTAGAAATAACCTATTTACTCTTGATAATATTTAATTTCTTGGTAATATTTTAATGTTATAAGGTATATCTGAAGATGGAGGCTACATAGTTGTCCCTGAAGAGGATGTGATGGGGGTTAAAGATGAAGAAGATTTCATAAACAAACGATACGATAATAATACTGACTCAGAGTTTAGTCCGAAGACTGAAGAACTTAATGAGCAGGTCCATAACAAGCATTGTAATAGTACATTGTTACACTAGGGGTGAAAGTTACTTATTTCGTCCCGAGGAGTTGGTGACCGAGCGTAGCGAGGTCGCTAATTCGAGGGACTAAATAAGTAACTTTAACCCCGAGGTAAGCACTGTGCTTTTCATTACGAATACAAGGAAAGTAAAAATAAAATAATAAAAAGTTTGTTAAACCTGAGTTAACGTACCTATGATTAATTAGGTAGGTATCTTTCTTCTGATTTAGGCGGTAAAAGGTTCCACTACTGCTTTAGCCTCTTCTCTTATAAAATTATTATTATTACTATTTTAATCTGATGAACTTATCATGTTAATACAAATCTTTGCAGTACGGAAATGTAAACAAAACTCAAAAAACCAACGTCTGATTTGCCACTTTCCCGCCATTTTGTTTTTTTTTTTCTGTAGCCGGCTAGCTATTCAGCCTCATTAATGAAAAATTTGAAATTAATTGTAATCTTTTACTAATAAAGTATTTTAAAGAAAAACTTGAACAAATAAGTCGCTTAAAAATATAATATTATTTAATTAATACTTATCTTTAAGTTATTTGAATTTTATATCGCGTTGTGATTGACAGGCTGTATGGAAAATTAGAACATGGTTCAATAGAAATGTGAAGATAGAACTAGTTTTTTTTTAAATAATTTGACAGCTGTCAGTTGAAAGTAAAACTCCCTAGGGATGAAAAGTATCATCATTTCAACCCGCTCCACAGGCAACTTCAGACCTACTTTCAGAGTATGAGTAATGAAAAAATGGTTTTCGTTTTGGCAGTTTATAGGCAGTCATTTAAAAAAAATGTTTTTTCGTTTATTTATTGCAGGGACGTCGAAGAGTGATAGTGCGCACATCTAGAGCTCTGCTGAATGGGAATGAGAATAAAGTTAATATTGAGGTCTTAGGGAACGATAAATATTTAACGTTGCCACACCGGCGGCCGCATCACGCACAAATTGATTTAGAGGCCCGAGCCGATGAGAACGAGCTCGTTCGTGTCGGGTAACTTAATTAAATTATTCTATTTGGGGGCGTCCATAAATTACGAGAGGTGTTTAAGGGGGGGAGGGGGTCGAGTCAAATCTCATCTAATCTTACGTTGGAGAGAGGGGGGGTCTCGGCAAATATCACACAATTTTTTTTCTGATTGAAACAAAAACAAATTAAATACTATTTTGGTCTATTTAATCCAGATTGTACATGCTTAAGATTTAATCTTAAGCGTAATGTTAGAACGATTAAGATCATTTACTAATTCGTTCGAAAGAAAATAATTTTATTCATACTTCGACGTTATACATTTACTGACTGTCAAACCACCATATTTGTTTTATACCAAATAGCTCAATTTAATCTGAATTTACGGTACAGTGTAGCCCGTCCTTTGTTTTCGGGTCACTGTCAGCCGAACGCGCGACTCGATGAACGAGAGCGTACGAGCTGAGTGGAAGCGACACACGGACAGGTTCCAACCTGCTTTGTTTATTAACCCTTCAGATACCGTCAATTAGAGACACAATAGTAAGACAATAGATACGCGGCCACCGGTGGTCGCTTGGGAATTCATGAATTAGTTTATAAGAAACTCACATTTTGAAAAATCTCACGTGAGATTCGGGGATGGGGGAGGGGGTTGAATAAAATCTCACGACATCTCACCAGGGGGGGAGGGAGGGGCAGAAAATTAAAAAAAAAACACGTCACGTAATTTATGGACGCCCCCTTTCATTTTTTCTTTTAAAAATACGTTGCTCTATACTAGGAATTAAAATAAAATGGCAGAGGGTGTTACTAGACCGACACCGAACCCAAAAAAGTGATTTAAAAAAATGTTGTCTGTCTGTCTGTTTGTTTGTTCAGGCATCACGCAAAAACTATACTGGGTACTTTTACCCCGGAAAAATATGTACAAAAAAAACAACAAACTTAATTTTGCGGTTCGATCTCTAGACCCGACTATTGTACCAACCGCAAATAATAAGTTTGTCGTAGGTTACGTCACCCGCAGTGGAGTTTACTTAGCTGCACACGGCTAAAATACTATAATATTTGGGTAAATAGTTGATGTAGTTTCCGTTTTCTAACTAGATGGCGTTGGCGTCGAGTTAGATTGCGCTATGGGAACACTATTTGGGAATAAAGACAGGAGCGCGTTTTCCTATAACCCATTTATTAATTACATCGAACACGGAGGCATTGGCACCATGTCTGAAGTGTGTGCACACTGTCACGAGCGTAAGTGGAAGGGAGAGATCTGGAAGGTTTCGTTTTCGTTTCGTTTCGCACATCACGTTGTTTTCCCTTCCCCGGGCTCTTAGAATTCGACATCAGCCGTTTTAGATCTTCGATTTTGACGACCTCGTTGTCGCTGGCAGAAGCAACAGGTCTTGCGTACGAAGTCGCGGGCAGAAGCTAGTATAAAATAAATTTGTACAGATGTTATGGTAAAAATCTTAAATGAATTATTCCTTGTGGTCCCAAAATATTACTAATAAAAAAAAAAAAATTATATGTCGAGGTTGGGACCGCGGTCCGATGCAAAGAGCTCCTCGACCCCGCCAACCTGCCGTCGCTCAGTTTATTTTTTCTAAATTAAAATAATTTTACGGCTAATCTATTTGTCTGGTCCTAGCGCTTCTGGAAGAATCGCGATCGCTGTAGCAGATAGCACGCGAAGGACGCGAACGATTCTAACGCTACAGGTTGGAAATACGGGATTAGCTGCTGCACGATTCAGGTTCTTAAAATTAAATGATTAAAGTGATAGTACATGTTTAGACGTGTACAAAAGACAGCCAGCGCGGATTTCATTAGACATCTGCCCATGTAGGTACTTGTCCATAGATCTCATCCACGGTAATAGTATCATACAGTATTGTAACTCGGCCGTCTTTTTGAAATAAATGCCTACAGCCGCGCGGTACGTAAACATGCGATAGGGCTGCCCGCCTCCAGCATTGTACGAAAGTACTGAACAGCTGACTACGAAAGTATTAAAATCACAACCCTCTCAAATATTTAAATTTATTTATAAATTATAGAAGCAGCAGAAATACTTGATCTGAAAAAATTTCAACTATCTAGTGACAGACGATAAAATTTATTTTTTCTAGTATTATTCATACACACACAGTAAGTGTAAACAACTATTATTAATAAACAAACTAACAAAACACACATGCCCCGAGGTTTTAACACAAACGTACCTACCTACCCTATTATTATTATAATAATACCTACCCTATTCATGAACCGCCTATAACTACCTATTTCACTCGAGTTAATAACTTTCCTTTACTGTATTCACTTTATTTATTAATCCAGACATCGTTTTTTCGGGAGATAAAAGGAAATACATCCATTGAAAAGACACACATTATGTACCTACCTACTAGTAAGTAAAATTATTTTATAAGTAGTCTTACCTTTCAGAGTTTCCAGGTAATCTAAAAAAAGATATATCTGGATGCGTCATTGACGAATTCATGCACCCAAAAACAGCACAATATATCGTACCCGACATATTAAATATGTACTTGAACTTATTTTTAGTGAAAAGATCGCGCGGTTATTGTTAAAAAAACAACTTACAGTCCGTTCGTCACTGCGGCACAGTCCCGACTGTCACCATGCCGGGCCCATGCTACGACCGAGGCGCGTAGGTATAGCTCGCGTTTCGTCCGTTTGTATGAAGTTGGAATACTGTATGATATTATTACCGTGTCTCATCTCTGTTCTTCCGGTTACCCACTTCCTAACTCATATGATTAAATAAATCTGCCGACGCATATGATTTTTGTTGCTACCTTCTGTCTCTCATTTTGATACCGTCAATTAGAGACACAATAGTAAGACAATAGATGCGCGGCCACCGGTGGTCGCTTGGGGATTCATGAATTAACCCTTCAGATACCGTCAATTAGAGACACAATAGTAAGACAATAGATGCGCGGCCACCGGGTGTCGCTTGGGGATTCATGAATTAATTTACAAAAATAATGTGCGTTAGCAATTTTAACCTCTTAATTTTGATGTAGTGAATAACCTACTTGATAACAAGCGTCCTTAACTGTGTTGCTAACTCTGTAGAGTGCTTGCTGAATTAAAAAATAATGTTGTAGAGTTAAAACGCGGGACTGTGGGCCAGCCTTGGCCCATCTGTTGAATGAAGACAACAAACAAATGATGATGGCTGGCCCTGTGCTGATCCCTCCGCGGCATACAAGGTCTCTCCGCATGGAGCTACCACTCGAGATTCCTGTAGATATGGCTCGCTGTTCTGGTACTGTACCACTTTGTTATATTACGTTATACAAAGTATTTATAATTGTATATAGACATAATTGTATATTTCAGATTGCCTATTTTATTTGTAACTGTGTAAACTACACCCAAACACGCAAAATATCGCCAGTGCCCTATTTAGCAATCCTATCTTTCTCTTATTTATTTCCACTACTCCAAGCACTCCTTGGTGATTCCTTGCCGTGGCAATATAAAATCTGTATCTGAAGTAACCCTAACTTTGTATCGCAGTGTCGTTGGTGAATGATGAAGAGAAATCGGTAGCAGTCAGAGAAGTTGCTATTAAGAAGGGAGACCGTTGCTTTTGTGTTTGGCATTGTGACTGCGTTTGTCTGTGTAAGTTCACTTCGACTTTTAACCGTAAAGACTCATTAACAACTGAATCTTATTTAGCTGATTCTGCAAAACACTGCTTGTTTCGGATTTGCATCAGATTTTATGCTGGCGCATACATAGAGAAGCCAGCGCAGGTTTCACTGCTAAACAGACATTAATAATCGACATGATACCTAAAATCTTCCTACTCGTACAACAGAGAGTAGGTATAAGCGGTCACATATCGATGCTTCCGACAACAAAGGTCGTAAACACCAAAATAGCACTTTTGGTAATCAACGAAAAACAAAAAATAATTTCGTTTTTGGCTTATATCTTTTTAACTTTAAAAGTTGTAAAATTGTGTTCTATACAAGAAATACGTAAAATACGATGGTGTTTCATAATATATTATTGCTATTTATGTCAAAGCCTTATTTTAAAAGTTAGCTTGGACATACACCCCAGAAAATTCAAGAAGTTGGTATTTACGACCACTAACAAATCAATGGAGAACGATTTGTCGAACGGAAGTTAGAAGTATGCACCAGTTTTTACATACAATAGTTCTGGGTTTGGTTTTAAAAACCATATACTGAAATAAAAATGAGTGTAAACACCACAATCTGATGCGATGGTATGTAACAAACATGGAAATATCTGAAGCAAATCAATGAATTTAAGACTGTAAGTTGAGTTTTCGTTACTTGTAATAAAAACAATAAAATAAAACACAAATTGACATAATTAAAAAAGGTTTTTTATTCATAGACCGTCATCGTTTAATCAAAATAATGGTTAAGCAAGGCACTAATACAAATACAAAGTAAAAAAATGTCTAAACCAATCACTTCAATTTCCATTAGAGGATTTTGTACATCATTCATCATCATTGTTTGTGTCGCGGCTCGAAATTTTTATACCTTTAGGACCTGGCAGGTCCTAAAGGTATAAAAATACACTTAAGTAAGTATATTATAGGCATCGTCCCGTATAATTTAATCAAGCGTTTGTTACAAGATGCCTATAGTGAGTTTATTCTATTCAATTCTATTCTATTCAATAGTGTTCTACCTCCACCGGCGTACCTAACCAGCCAGACATAATTCAAAATGTTTAGTAATCATTTTGTTTCATTGATTTCAAGAAGATTTTATAACAATCACGACATTTTTTTAAAACGTATTGTTACGTACGTGGGTAACTTAATGCCGATTTACCAATAAAGAACTTTATTTGCCACAAACAATAAATAATTAGTCCAGTCAACAATAATCCAAATCACAGTTAGCACTAGAGTTCCGGTATACTATCGCCTCGGTCGTTAGATAAAACCACTTCGCACACTTAGGTAGATCGCTCTTGTTCGCAGTCGAAATCAGAACTGACTCACTTCCTTTTTTTTTTATGAGTGGCCTCTCGCAGGTCAACCAGGAGGTTTGGGCACGCCACAATTATGGCGGTAAGTCCCCTCTTTGAGGCGTGGCTGGAAAGACCTCACGGCGTCCTTACCTTCCGCATGACGCAGGTCCTCACCGGACATGGCAAGTTCGGGAGGTTCCTGCATCGGATTCGAGCGGAAGAGACGCCCGGGTGCCGCCACTGTGCGGAACGCCCGGAGGACATGGTGGAGCACACAGTTGAGGTATGCCCTGCTTGGGCGGAGCAACGCCGTGTCCTCGTGGGGGCGATCGGCGGCGGAGACCTCTCGCGCCGGGCCTTGGTTCAGGCCATGGTCCGGAGCGAGGAGGAGTGGCAGGCGGTCGCCTCCTTCTGCGAAGCAGTAATACTAGCAAAGGAGGAGGCAGACCGCATCAGGCAACGGCGCCCCCGCCGCCGCCGCCGGGATTCCGATCCCGATTTCCGGCCACCGTAGACGCGGGCTCGCGGACGGCGAGCCATGGGTAGCTCGCTGTCCGATCGTCCGGTAACTGTCCGGACCGAGCCAAGGCGTCGACGGCGCGCACTGTTCCCGCGCACCTCAAGGAGTTTTCAGCAACAGGAGGGGCCCATCTGGGTCGAAGCCTACCGGGGTCGGGGTTATCCGAAAGGAAACTAGAGCCCCGGTACTAAGGCTAGAAGGAACGGCGCGGGGTTTTTAGTCAGTAAGACTCTGACACTGTCTCCCGCTCCACCCAAGAGCGGGTTTCGTCAATGATGATTTTCCCCGTCGAGAGAAAAAAAAAAAACCTAGGAGGTTGTCGTCTGCTCAACCGGACTTGCCTGTGGCAGCCCTGAATAAATTCAAAGCCTCCAGCCAGGGCTTACTTAAAAACTACTTTAAAATTAAGCGACAACGCTAAGGGCACCCCCTGTGGGGTACGAACCTCGGCTTAGGGCGTCGCTGGGGGAGGGCAGCAAAGGTACGGGCTGGATCGAGAAAAACTGACTCACTTCCGTTCGGGGGCTCGTATTTATACGCGGAGCAAAGAAAATTCTAGATACTGACGTCTCGGGATAGATCCAGAACAATAGAGTCGCATCGCGGGGCCATAAATCAATTTTATTACTTTGTCCTTCGCGAGTCACTCACGCGAATTTCGACTCTATTGTTAATGGCGGAAAGTACCATTTCCCTTATCCAGATACCTACAGATTACATACCAATTTTTTTTATTCAATTTTCAAACCAATTCTCCAAGACCAAGTGACATTACGACAATTGTTTCTCAGCAGAGCTTACGTTTTAAAAATGATTGTGGGATGTAATTACAATTAATTATGTATTCATGTTTTTACGACCGACAGCTGTTTGTACGTTGTATTATACGACCTGCACGGTTATTCGATTCTAAGCAATATGAGTTATACATACCCCCTTTTCTAAAAAATCTTGATTATACTAGTAAAAATTTTGGGTGTAAAAGTATTTTTTTAGGCGAATATTTTTTTCACATTTTTAGATCGACGCAGCGCCAAAAATTACGTAGGGCTGCATTCTTAACTCATTTTCGCCAAAATGGCGTTTACGACATTTGTTGCCGGAAGCATCGATATGTACATTACATGTATTATGAGCCTGGACCCTATTGCAGAGCAAATACCATTCTTTCACCTTTCCGTTTCAATTGGCCTGGAGGTTCATTCTAAGTTCACCATTGGATGATTTCCCGCCTAATAAGAAAAATCTGTCTGATTCTGATTTCCTAGTAGTTTTTTCTACCTAAAGACTAATATTCGAAGCTTAAAATAAAATCTTTCCTTGTTTATCCTGTTACCCTTTGCGTTCCAGGGCCGCAGCCCTAGTAGACGCGCGTAGAAAACAACTCGCTGTCGACCCGGGTCTGATTCTTATTGGACGGCGAGCTACCCATTGCTCGACGCCTGCAAGCCCGCGCCTAGTATGCAGTAGTGGTTGGGAATTGCCCTGCGACCTTCCCTGGGTTTCTCCTGCGACGGTCGGGGCATGAGGATAATTTAGCCCCGCTCTAACTTTCCGGATTATAACCGTGCCGATAACCGACATCTTGACCTTCTTAGAATCACGCTGACTTCAACACTCAACTTTGGGCCATACATCGAAAAAAGGCTCAACTGGCTGCAAAAAAGCTGGGAATCCTCGCAAAGGTCAGACAGTACTTCACGCCGGAACAGCTGCTCAAACTTTATTAAGCGCAAGTTCGATCGTGTATGGAGTATTGCTCTCATCTTTGGGACGGATCTGCCCGATACCAGCTTGATGCACTTGAGGCAATTGAGAGGCGAGCCTCGCGATGATACCCTCGTCGATTCGAGGCTTCAAAGTCTTGAGCATCGACGCCGAGTTGCTAGCCTGTTGGTTTTCTACCGGTTGCATTTCGGAGAGTGTGCGTCGGAATTGCATAACCTGACTATGTAGTTATTTAATTTTTTATTGTACGCCATGATAATATACAAAATATGTCAGAGTTCATGTACATAGGCGAGCTTAACTCAAAGTTGAGTTTTCTTCCAGCAAACCATTGAGTGATAGAGAGAGATCACAGGCGAGGGTAGGATCCAGTGCATTCCCAACAAACAAAAACGTAATATAAGTCTTGACTTATACGACATAAAGTTGGATAGCAGTCTCATAATGATAGTGAGATGACTACTAGGTCCTTTAGAGGTCTTTAATTTAACTTATTACTCGTGCGACGAATATGTCACAATAAGCTGGTCTTAGCAACGTTGGCAAGACTAAATTAAACGACGTTATATTACAGTCTTAGTTAAAACGTTTGTACGACAACGCAATAGTCATACTAACGTTATAGTCCATTAACCCTTCAGATACCGTCAATTAGAAACACAATAGTAAGACAATAGATGCGCGGCCACCGGGTGTCGCTTGGGGATTCATGAATTAAACGTTTCGAACTCACCAAATTAGGTCTTTGAAAAACCTTTATATGATATTTATATAATGTAGCAGTTGTATAGACGTTTTCACAGTGAAGTTTACATAACGATCACTATCTAGTTTTACAGCGGTCAATCGGAGACTCTTAAATGACTTGGTTGCTTATTTAATACTCAAATATAACCTATATATTACATGATCTCTGTTTAATGTCATGCCCTGACTTTAATCAAACTTTTAGTCGCATTTAAGTCAGGTTTTGACTTTAAAACGTCTAGGCCGCCCTATTTAATATAAAGAATTTTTGATTAAATTTACTATGAAAAATGGAAGCAAAAAATTCGTGGAGAAGGCTTAAACGTAGTGGAACTTTCAAGAGGAAAGTAAATCGAGATTTCCTTTTATTAAAAAGTACAACGCCAACAACCGTGGCATTAATAACAAATGTTGAAGAAGAAAAGTGTACAACACATGAACAGCAAAAAGGTTCAGTATCAATATTTATTTTTTTCTATAAAAATATTGAGGTATTCCACGAAGCACACCCAAACGAAGCGCACCCAGACGAAGCACACCTAAAGTATTCCACGAAGCACACCTACGAATCTCTCGCATAGTGCGGGGATTAAGAAATAAAAATGTCGATAGAAGAAAATATTTATTATTTGAAAGACTAACTCAAACTAACATCATTCAGTTTCATTATAATGAGTGCTTTCCCATGGCCAAACCAATCTATTAAGAGCTCTAAAATCTGCTCTCGTGAGAAATTTATCAATATCCAAATAATGAATGATCATATTTTCAGATAAAATTTACTTGAATGTTTTGAAATCTGCACTGCACTTTTACTGTGACCAATATGAAAAGGGTTATAAAATTTATGAGGAACCCTAACACCTAGCTATCATGGCGTATTGCATGGTCTTGAAATAACCTTAATACGACTTTATGTCTTCACAACGTCGTAAAGAGATAAGTGTGTGACAAAAGCAACATGGCCTACATTTTTAGAAATAAATATATTTTTACTAATAAAAATATAATGGTTTAAACACAAAATTGCGTGTGGGCATGAAAATCTGAAACAAATATACATAGGTATATTATCATAAAACTTTAATACCCAGTCCAACTAAACGGCATGAGAGACAGATACAGTTATTAGCGAGATAAATAAATATAAGTAAAATAACACTCGCCTTTTATTTCCGTGTAATTATTTATTTTGCACTCAAATCTCGAAACAAACTCACTAACAAGACAAATGAATAAGTCTTACAGGTGTTGTTCCTTGACTCAAATAAAATGTTTTAGTCATTCAAAAACACCTGTATGATGACAATACAACAAACGAGTCGTTGTAAAGTTATGATGCGACTTCTGGGCGACGAAAGTGGTATATCCATAACGTTCATACGACTTTTGAATGACGTTAACGAAGTCAGCTTGTGACTTTTGTATGTCCATTATACGACAATGTTGGTCTTATAACTGGGGCCATTTTCGCGTTTAGTAAACGTTATTATAACGTTAGTGCAACTTAGGTAATACGATCAAGGGTTAATAAGATACGTTTACTAAACTTTTGAACGACGTTAAATTGTTAGTTGGGTTACGAGATCCATTTTAAAATTACGAGTAATATGAATATATCGAGCCTTTTTAGGAAGAACATCGTAAGCGACAGTAAGCGTTTTTGCAGTACCTACTAGTAGGTTTTCTCTTCCATAATTATAAAGTATTTACGAAAATATGTAGTAGAAACAATTCTATTAGATCGGTAGTTATATTAAGTTATATTTATTTTATTTTATTTATTATCATGAATTAATACTTTTTAATTATGTATTACTGTACTGCAAAAACGCTCACTGTCGCTTACCATGTTCTTCCTAAAAAGGCTCGATATCGAGCCTTTTCAGGAAGAACATCGTAAGCGCCAAAAATCCCAAAAAACTGTTTTTACATTGACCGCCAGATCAGCTGATCTGGCGGTCTGGAGTTCAAAGTAGAACTATAACTAACCTTTTTTAACTTCGAAATTTTCATCGTAAGTTACAACCCATTCAGTTTGTTAACGTAACCTCCACCGACTGACATATCGTAAGTATAGTACCTACCTGTCGCTTACGATATAATACTAGGTTAATAAATTTATTGCAAGCATCCTACTTGGCACTTACGATAATAAATAATGCAACGTAAGTTAAATACTTGTCAGAGAAAAGGACCATTTACGCACCATCTGAATGGCAAACTTTGAATGGAAATACTCGGACTAACCCTAAAAAATATGAGACAATTCTTTAAAAAAATAATGACTTCAAAGATTGGAATTCCTATGCAACAGCCTTCTTACCAAACAAAATTAAAATACAAACAAGCAAGCTGCGTAACGCTAGATTTGAAAAAGGCGAGAAGTTCTATCTTAAATACGACTATGATGGACCCGAACAAGCTGTTGATGTGTCTCTTATATTGAGGTCTCGGCAGAATCAACAAGCTATTCGTGAACCTAAAACTGCTTACACTGGAAAAATTTCCATCTCGAAGGCAAAATACGAAGATTTAAAGAAAATGTGCGAAAAAGGTATCATACCAGAAGTTTATACAAAAGAATATCTGGATTTGCCCTGCGATAGAAACACAAGAGACGTTTTACCTGAGACTGATGAAGACGAGGACTGATTTGTGTCTCTTTTTGTATTTCATCCCTACTTATCCCTACTTCCCTACTATCCCTACTAATATTATAAATGCGAAAGTAACTCTGTCTGTCTGTCTGTCTGTTACGCTTTCACGCAAAAACTACTGAACGGATTTAGATCAAATTTGGTATGTAGGTAGAAGAGACACTGGAATAATACATAGGCTACCTATAATTCCACTGCTGAGCACGGGTCTCTGCCCGCGCGAAGCCGCGGGCGGAAAGCTAGTTTTATTAATAAAGCTAATTCACTTTACTTAATGTTTTTTTTTTACTTTTTTGTATTTCTGACTCTTTGTCCTTCTCTGTTTGGCATGGTACCTCGTAAAAACAGTTTAAAAAAAAATCACAAAAAATATTTCTACTATTTTATAATTTTAAGAATTATCGTAATCAACATCTCTACTCATATCAGCTCTATCTAATAACGGTCATCAGTTTTATCGTAAGCGACATATGTATGTGATTATAGAGTACCGAGTCAAATCTTAACATTTGTATTAGTAGGGAGATTAGAGTATTTGTATTAGGGGGCCCTTAAAACACTAAGTAAAAATTTCAAATTGATACTATAAATATTTTGAGAAATATTTAAAAAAAACCTTCTCCTGTAAAATATGCAAAATGGCGGTTACGATCTTCTTCCTGAAAAGGTTCGATATGTGCTTGGCAGTGGACTGGAGTCCCAATTATTATTAC
The DNA here is from genome assembly GCA_949319445.1 of Mythimna lalbum. Classification (NCBI taxonomy): domain Eukaryota; kingdom Metazoa; phylum Arthropoda; class Insecta; order Lepidoptera; family Noctuidae; genus Mythimna; species Mythimna lalbum. Next base: position 11,197,735 of record OX439346.1, on the reverse strand, counting down.
TAAACTACAAAAAACATATCTACTCAAACCCCAGCTCGGAATCAACCAGATTCGCCACATCTGTCTACGCTAAACGTTGTTTTCAATTGTACCATGTGCTTGGTTACAGCTGACGATCCCCGGCTGCTGTGCCACGAGATGGCGCAATCCCGGCAGTCGGCCGCGGGGCTGTCCAGCCGCGACAGGACGCGCCACGCTCGCTCCGCTTGCTACAAAGACGTTGTCTACCTCAATATATTTGTTATTGTTACTGGCGTTATTTTAGCGTTATTGGCGCTAGGTAAGATCAATTTAAAATGTACCTCCCTGGTTGAATCCAATTTACTGTCCTACTTGGTAGAAAAATACTGCTATATGCTCTTAACTGCTTAACCCTAGGGTGGTATCCAATCATTATGACATTTGTCTGGTAACCTAAATGGAGTTGTTTTCATTTACTGAGAATTATTATCAAAATTGACAAAACAATTACGAGGTTGACCCTGCTTCTAAGGACCTTATACAACTTGAATATTGTGTTTCTTTGTCCAGGTTTCATAAAGGCAGTTTTAGGGCTGGTATCTCCTCGAATTGGCTTCTGGGGCTTAGATCAGTTAATTCAAGTACCGCGTAAACTTGACGCGTACTATGAGCCCCAACTCAGGTGTCGTAAGGTGGAATACGACGGCTGCGGCTGGCCCATCCATCCGGACACCAGGGAGAAGACGGTTCGCATGTACAGCAGGTAATATTTATGAGCAATACTGCCTAGCCTATATTTATTTAAACTTTATGTACAGTAGGGTACATAGGCGGATTTAATGAAACAAGGCATTTCTGCAATCAAACTTTGGGGTAAAAAAGACAACACTGTGGTAGGTGTGCACGATAAACATTAACAGATATTTCAAAATGAATGTAGTATCATTAAATTAAGTCGCTTATTAAAAATACGTATTATGCTAATATTATCAACGAATAAATATTACGGTAAATATCCAATCATTGTACTTAAAATAAAACAATTTATTATATGACGAAGATCAAACTAAGTTTGAGAGGACTTCTATCTTAACCCAGGTTAAAGAATACAAGCCAGGTCATGAATGATCTCTCTTTTTTTTTGGGTGGGAATTCATCGTATAACTTATCCCGCTTTTGGTGGGGCGAGAGGGAGTGTCAGACTTTTACTGAATAACACCACAGCAATATTTCTTTGGTAGCTCGATGAGTTCTAGGACCCTTTTCAGAAGTCCTCGAGCTCTTATTTTCTTTGTTTTTTTTTTCAGATCAATGGAGTTTGCTCTCAACGTGATATTCTTTGTGACTGTCCCTTGCATGATTGTATATGATGCATTCAAGCAGTTGTACACACGTTTTCGTAAATCGAAGACGGATGAGTGTAGTCCCCTGGCCAAAAACAACATTAAGAAGTGTTTTAGCACCCAGGACATGCAGGTACTGAATTCTGCGTACCTACATTTTCTTTTTGTAAACAGTAAGGAATTGCACCTATGCGTAGTATTTTCTGCTTTTGAGTAAACTTTGATTATTTATTGTTATTGTAGATAGGTTCCTCTGACACTTTTTGAGCAATAGTAAAGTGCAATTCCTGACTGTTTGTAGGCGGTGGCGATGCGATGGCGACGGCGTCACGGTGGGCTCCGTAAGTGGATGACACCTGAGGCACAGGAACTCTCCAAACAGCTTTGGGAAAAAGGCCTCTTGCCGTCTGCGTCGGTTAAATGCGAATTTGTGAGATTTGATCTTTATGATATAATAACATGTAATATGAGATAGGTACCTGCTACCTACGTATCTTTCTAAATTCTCAGACAGTTAAACCATACGCAGTTTCTGAATAAACAAAACCGATTTAATTTTTGATTCAAGAATGCGCATGATTCGGTTTGTCCATTTCTTTTTTTTACTTACTGTACGTATACGTATCTATATAAATACATACTTTTGACTGTGCCTAAATGCAGTAAAGCGGTTCGTTATTTTGTCGTAAACCATACCTAAGCACCTATTTACCTAAGTAAATATTGAAACGAGAACGGAAAAATAAGAAGAGAAAGAAACGAAGAGGACCTGGCAACAATAAAAAAAAAAATACCTGAAAATTAGGGAAAATAGTTGGCTAGGAAGGTACCTAAGTAGCAGCCTTAGCAGGTACTAAGTAAGTACCTAGTACCTGCTTTTGTCGAGATATCTTAAAAGCAGGTAAAACCCGAAACAGAGACTGACCTAACTAGCTACTTTATAGTATTGTGTTAACGAAGCTTTTTAATGAAGCAGTTGATACCAGATGCGGCCACTGCTCCGGGAGGGCCGACACGCGGCGCCCCACGGGCCCGACCCAGCCGACCGCGACGCTCACGACTCGTGCGCAGACTCCGAGCAAGAGGACACCGACTACGTCATCACTCAGATGCAGAAGAGTCGAGAATCGCTCTCGGTTAGAATTCTTTACCAATGAGTTCCCAGGTTTTAGGAGAGCAGTGGTGGCCGAGTGGTGGTAACGGCCCCGACATACGAATTGTAGGTCACGCGTTATCAAACCTAGCCACGCGCATTACTTTGTATAATTTATTTCTTCACTACTGGTCTCAAAACGGTGAAGGAAAACATCATAAAGAAACCGGCATTTTCTAAAACCAAAAAAATCGAAGACGTGACAGTGACATTCATTAACCCGCGCTGGGCCCGCGTGGTGAAATATGGCCCATTCTCCCTTCTAGAGAGAAGGCCCGCCCGAGTCCCAGCAGTGTTAAAAGGCAGATTATGTTATGCGTTCCCAGGTTTTAGGTATTTTCAAACTGTTCGATTTTTTAACTAGAAATGTCTGGATATATTGGATACTATCTGCCAAGGATGTATCATAAGACTACTTAGATACCTGATAAGCATATTCATATATTTTTAAATACATAGGTTAATTACACCCAGACCGAACAAATATCGTGCTCATGACATTTGTCTTGAGTGGGAATCGAACCCACGACCTCCGGCATAGCAGTTAGGGCCACTAAGCATGTGACCAACAGCCCAGTCAACCGACTGGGCTGTTGGTGTTTATAGCGAGGCCTATTCTGCCCTGCCTTACTGCCTTTTCGATTATCAGGACAGTATTGTCAATGTTATTAACCGGGTATAAATAAATCAAGATTTCAGGCCACTAGTCCGAGTGCGCTGAGTAGGTAAAACCACAATATTATTTGCCAACTCTGGAATCATACCCACCAGTGCAGTCTGGACCAACGAGGCACGCTAAAATCATCGACTTTTTTCGAGACTTATGGCAAAGGAAAAAACATAGTGCGACCCTAAATAACATGAGACAGGGAAGGCAGTATAGTTGTCGTATGCATTTTGTTGACTTGATGACATCTTGACTAAATGCTAGCTTAAATTACCCTGTAACTGTATTCCAAATTACTAACTTCTTTTGCAGATTTTGAAGCAAAAGTCGAAACCCTAACCGGTTTTGAAAATGTTCTTCATAAAGCTGAATTACGAAGTACTTTGAAGATTTTACTACTTACCTCTAGCACTGTAGTATAATAATAATTGCTTAGTATTTATTATCTTTTGTATTTTACGCAAAAACAAAACTTATACACTTACCTATTTCCAGATTTAAAAAATAATAATTTATAGGTCCTTTCTACCTAGTTGGTAGTATTTTGTAGCAGAAAGCGTTTTTATAAGATTTTTAAGTACCTACCTTAGCATTGAATAACGTTTTATATTTTAATAAAGTAGTAAAATAATTCTGTTTTTTATTATGGTAATATTTTAACGGCATTTCTATATCAGGGTGCTGGGGTCCCCACTGTACCTTTTGTAGTAGGGGCCCCGGACCTCTAGAAAAAGCGTACCGGGCCCAAGCCAAAGCGTTTATTTCTATTAGTCACATGATCTATTGTGCTTCACTGAAGAGGACTCCCTATTTTCTTTCTAATGGTATTTTGTGTTATTATAGATCATAAATCATAATAATACATTAATTTTAACAACCCTATGGTTTTTGGTCAAATGAAAAGTTGTCATTGTCAAAAATGACGTAAACTAAACGTAAGAAATGTCAAACAGCAGCTGATGAGTAATCGTCGAACGGCATCGATTTCGTTCTGTAGCGGCGCTATCTTATCACTACATTATTATTATTAGAAAACCGTATTATCGTCCAGTTACGCAACGCATTAGGCTATGTAAGTAATGCGTTTATTACTGAGGCAGATAGTTACAGCTAGGAAGGCGCTGCTGGCGAACAGAAGCGTCGGCGTGCAGTTGAAGCATCCATTCACAACAGGTACGACGCTCGTAGCGCGCGCGTGTATACTACTGATATATAAATACGGAAGGACCTCATTCACGGTCTATTTTGGAAACGTGCCAGTGAGATACGAGGAGTTATACTAAACATACAAACTTGATTCGTGTTTTTAGCGTTAGTGTGGAGAGCCATGGAAGATAAAGAGTCGTTGAAGAAAAGATTGACGCCGCTGCAGTATCATGTTACTCAAGAAGCTGGAACCGAAAGACCATACACAGGTTTGGCCGTAGATATTATATTTAAAAATTCTCCTTCTCCACATTATCTTAACAAATTAAGTGTTTGCTAAAAAAATATATAGAATACATTTTCCAAATAAAATTCTTAATAAAGTTCTTTTGATTAAATTATTATTTCAATTTTTAGGATGTTACAACAAATTTTATGAGGAAGGCATGTATTGTTGTGTAGTCTGTAGACAAGATCTATTTACCTCGAAGACAAAGTATGACTCAGGATGTGGTTGGCCTGCATTCAATGATGTTCTCGCCAAAGAAAAAGTTACCTTGCACCAGGACACAAGCGCAGGTATGTCATGACATGCTATTCTATGTCTAGTCAGTGTAAATATGTGACTAAAAGCATGGAAAATAATGGTTTTCTATTACATTTTAGCTGATTCTAGCTATGTTTTGTATTGAGTATAAATTGATTCAAAAATGGATAGAAAATTTGAGTGATTTATGTAATTTTAGATTGATAGTAATTATACTACCTCTTTAGAATTCAATATTTAGATACATAAATCATTTTAAGTTTTATCCATGCTTGTATAAAATTTAAAGCATTCATTGGGATCAACAATATGGAACAAATTTTCAATGCCATTTGGTAGCACACAGAGCATTCAACATAAAAGACTGGTAACAATAGTTTTCCAAAGCTGGCCTCCATTCAAGGTTGCTGTCTAATTCCTTCCACTATTGATATCCTTGTTGTAATGGTACCTAATTCATATTTGAAATGAATATCATTCTTTAGTATTTCTTGCATATTGACTACCAATGTCTATCCTATCCACCTATCCTGTCATTTATAAATATAATTGGAGACTCGCCCATTTCCATGACAAATCATCGCTTTTACAGCAATATCATAGATGCAATTTATGTTCAATAATTAAACTTGATCTATCTTTAGATGTATAATTACTAAATTATGCATTCAGAAATTATGAGTAATTTTGAAAATCATTAGGTACAGTTATTTTTTGTATTAGCTTATTTGTGTAAACCACCAATAAATAATTGAATTAATGGCACATTATTTTTTGCATTATTAAAAATTTGTCAAATCTCATTAGCGTTATAATGAGATTTGACAAATTTTTGCTCAATCATTGAAAATTTGTTATTAAATTACAAGTCATGGCCAATATGTCTTTTTATATTCTTCTTATCAAATACTTGATAACAAATTACATTTACAATTTCATCACATGATATGCTGTAGACAATGTTGTGACATCTAGGGTTCATGCTATCAAGTTACCTTCAGCAAGATACTTATATAGACATACAATGCTACTTCCATACCTTGATACATTGCCTTATACGCACTTTGTGTTGTGTGATCATGACCATGGCCTTCAACTTGAACAGAGTATTATGTTTATCACGTTACAATAGTTTACAATGTTTTACACAAAATAAAAAAAAACAGACAGACTAGTTTTTATTGGACCTCTTTTTATAACTCAGTTTTCTATGAAAGATAAAAAAGAGCATCAGGTACAGTAGTAATAAAAAAAAACTAATTCACTATGAGTCAGCCAATTAGGTTGTAAGTAGACGCTATGATTACACGAGAAGTGCACTAAATATAGCAGTGTAATTATTATTATTATTCTCGTAACTTACCTACCTACTTTTTTACATTTATCTACTTTGGCCAGCAAGGCAGAGCTCTATTACTTATTACAAACTTCTTGATAGAAATGCAATATTTATATGTAACTTAAAATGATAAAAGATAAGTCGTAACTGTACTAACGTTACAATTATGACCTATGCACACATTGTATATCAGTATTTGTAGTCCTGCAAGTACATAAGTGTCGGAAAGTACCTACGTACCTAGCTTCGATGCTCCTTTAGTTCAAATAGTACTAAAATGAGTTTATACATCTGATACCTATTCTGTCGCAAATGAAATGTAAATATTATGAAAATGCTCTGAAATAGAGCTTGTAAAATGTTGATATTATAAGCTTCGTAAACCGAATGTCAGTATGTTATTATAAACTGAACGACCATTAAATTCAACAAGTAGATAAACCTAAGTGTTTCACTCTCGACTCAAGTCGTTTTCAGGGTTGAACAGCCCTGTCAGCTGAGAATTCATGAGCTATAACATTCGTGTAAGTACGGCTCTTCGGTATCCCCGTTTCAAATACCTACACAGAAATGTCGGAAGCTATTTATCTCTATTTCGAGCTATATTGGCTCTCAATTCCATTGTGGACATCATAATAGACATAGTATTTGTATACGTAATATCACAAATTATATGATAACCACATCCAGTTTAATTTCATACAATTTGATTTGATACCATTTAAACTATTACTTAAATAACTTAATTCGAGACTTTAATCGCATGCGAATAGATTTACATAACAAACAGCATGTGCTTTAGTTTTTACTGTTTGAAAGGCATGAATTACAAAATAATGATATTAAATAAACCTGTTTTATTCAAAACTTGTACATTTATGTTTGAAGAAACCTAGGTATATGAATATTATTAGACATGCCCAATAAAATCTAACATTTCCAGATTAAAAATAACTTGAAATATCTTATTAGCATTTATCTACTTGATATTTTATAGAGTGTAATACCTATACCTAGACAGATGTTTGCAGTTTGTAAATATTATGTATTTATTTATGCCCACCAAAACACCTGGTGATGGGAAAATGGATTCTGGTGCTAATACATTTTATCTTTTTTCTGTCTTCCCCGTATCCTTGACCATCCTTCGACACAATCCTGACTCCACAACAAACGTAAGTCGGCCCTGATTGGTAATCACTGGTTAACTTCAATCGGATGCTTCGTCTATCTACGTTTAACAATTTGGAAATGCACTGTGTGTCAAATCGTTACTCATCACACAAACACGCTTCATTCGCAAATAATATCACAATGTATTCATGCTGTTTTACATAATTTTAATCTCGTTCGCTGCTCTGGTTGGGCGATCACAAACAATACACAAATGATCACACAATTCAACTTGGTACGGCCGTAACATTGTGTTACTGCATCATTCGCTACATAACTGTTACACGCCTTTTTGTGACATCACCTTAACTGTTCTGGAATGCGCATGATAAATAATATGCATTTGTCCTCGCAACCTGAACTGCCCCGTCTTGTCCCGTCCTGCCTGTGCTCTCCTGGACGGCTGCCGCCTCCGGCTGGACTGCGCCGCGGCCGCTGTGACGACGCGCGCCTCCGAAACATCCTCACGACACGAACTCTGTGAACCTCATATTCGGATAATCATATCATTCATTGTTTAATGTGAAATGTAAATAAATGGCTTTTGGTGAATGGATCTGGTGTGTGAAATAAAGTTGGAGCAAATATATTACTGGTTTTAACACGGCCAGGTTTGGTGCGAACTGAGGTGCGATGCTCCAAGTGCTCCGCTCACCTGGGACACGTGTTCGATGACGGGCCAGCGCCCACACGAAAACGTTTTTGCATTAATTCTGCCTCCTTGGACTTCATACCTGCTGAAGAGAGGAAAGACTAACGTGTCACGATGTGAATAGTCATAACTAATAAATATATGCCTTGTTTGTAGTTGTAAGAGAAAGCTTTGATCAAATAATTCGGCAGAATTACATACTCAATTATCAATTCGATATTATAATAATTAATTTGTTTCTAATTAGGTTTGGAATGTATTTGATTGTAAAATAGAATTTGAATATAGTATTTTTGTACGAAGTGCCACTAGAGAAACTGTGCCTAACCACGTATTACAGGCGGTTTGTCTTTTATTTTTATAAATTCGTATCTGACAGATTATCTAGTATAAATATTATCGTCGTATCGCTACTACGAGGCAGCTCTGTTTAAGAACTCTGTAATCATTTAGTTACCACATCGAGTCATTGTTATTTTTATTTAATGTCCACACCATGAAACACGCTCCTATGACAGATGGTTACTAATTAACGCCATGTCCTACGTGGACGACTCAACGCGAACGCGATTGCGAAACGATCCGATGCGAATTTAATACGATGCGGAGCGATGCGGCTACTCTGTCCTACGTGCGCGCGAACCGTCCCCTCCGCGCCCTCCGCCGCCGTTCAGTTCAGTTAGCATTAAACATTTGTCATGGACGGACGGAAGCTAATGTTGTTGGAAAATTCATATCTTAAATATGAAATATTGAAGAAGTGTATAAAGCAGAGAAGTGGAACTAATACTGTGTACTTAGAAAGGCATACTCATGGGGAATTTCATAATTTGTACCAGGATTTACGTACTCAACCCCTGTTGTTCAAGGAATACTGTCGAATGTTACCTAAAACGTTTGACTATATTGTACAAGCCATTAATTCATGAATCCCCAAGCGACCACCGGTGGCCGCGCATCTATTGTCTTACTATTGTGTCTCTAATTGACGGTATCTGAAGGGTTAAACCTATTCTGCATTTTACTACAACAAATTTTCAGGAACCTATTTCTGTAGAAGAACGACTTATGGTGACTTTGAGGTAAGAAAACTATGAAATAATAAACTATGAAATAAATGTTAGAAATTACATATAATATTAATTAAGTTTAATTAGTAAGTATGTACATAATTGCAATACTATCACTTTTTCAATTTTTGCTTGAAAAAAAATAAGGCCGACGCGTCCACTTCGCGCGAAAATATCAAGCCAACTGATCGCGTTCGCTTCATTTCGCGCCGCTCCGCACCGCACCCCACGTGCGTTTGGTCACGTAGGCCACTTCAATAGGTTTCGAATGTTTGTTGTTTTCGCGCCGCGCCGCGCCGCTTCGCGTTCGCGTCTAGATCGCTCACGCAGGACGTCGCGTAATATTACGTCGGGCTAGTTTAGTCAAAATTATAACGTGGTCTGGGAGAGTATTTCTGGAGAGGATTTTGTTTGTTATTAATTTATTCTGTACCATTAATTATAGAGGTACTTTTGACCTTGAGTACAAATCTTTGTACACTGCTGATATTTATTAGTCATGTAGGTATTATTATTAAATATTACAGTAAATATATTTTGTAACTCTCACAACTTATTTTTTTTTAAATCTTAAATATTAGGTATGCTTGTAATCCCAATTGCATTGACAAAATTGAAAGCTGACCCCTTTTAGTTAAAAATTTGTTTGATATTGTCAAAATAGTCAGTTTTCTTTTTGATCTTCCATGCTGCACGTAAAATGTTTTGTACATTGTGAAAATGCGTAAATACGAGTGACCTATGCGATTTTGATCTTTATAATCAATACAATAGGTTTTTTTTAAGTTCTATCGTTTAAGAAATCAGAGAACATTGAGTACCTAAGTAAATACACATAATAAACTTAGTAGGTACGACTAGCAGGTCTAGTGATGGGGTGGCGCTGTCGATGAAGAGATGTTACAAATAGTGTCATCGTGCCAGTGAGGTCACTGCACTATTATTAAAATTTAAAAGAATATAAAAACGTCAAAGCATTAATAAATGGCATTATGAGTCTTGTCTAAGGGCCGAGTCACACCGGAATAGCAGCGGTCGACCAGCGACGCGACGAGCACTTTTAGCGTGAAATAATTTTAAACTTTATCAACATACTTAAAAAACCAGTATCGCTTGAAAAGGTCGCGCGCGCCACCCGCGTCTTGACGGTAGTTCTAGCCAGCTGCTGCCATCCCGGTGACTCTGCCCTAGTAGATTATTTTTTTGCCAGTGTAATAAAATTGATAGCAAGTTTGTTGCTACAGAAATAAGCTTATGATGGGTCAACTTTCAATATTGACGACTGTACAAGCGAAGCCCTTTCCGTTTCAGTTTACGACCATAATAATCGGTAGGAGCTATATTTTGCAACTATTGCGTTAACCTTCGGTGTCTTAAGTGGCCAATAAAACGATTAAGTAATCATGGTGAGTCTTTTATTATAGTATGGTAGTAGGTAATTTATATGCACAAGTTGCTCATACATGGCACTGGTGTTTTACAACTGTCAAAAAACATGAAAAAATGTTGTAACCACGTTAAATGTCTTGTTCAGTTACCTATTACAATAATTAATACATTTTTAACTTATACTACGTACATAATTACAGTTACTTTCTCAACATAACATTCTATGCATACTCAAATTCATCTTCATGATCACATTATGTAGTTAATACACTTCTTACAATATTTTAGATATAGATACTGAATAACTTTGTTCAAGCTCTCTTGAAGTTTTGGCTACAATTTTTACATTTCTACATTATTGCACAATTTGGTATGGGTTGGTGCAGTCGGCATTGTTATGAACTTGTTTGAATATAACCATCTTGCAACATTATCACGAATAAAACATGTTGTTTAGGCCGTACTTTTAGAGATTGATAACCTTATCATACAAATTTGAATACTATCTACAATATTTAACGAGTCTATTGTGCGAATTACTTATAACTGCGTTATAATGGTCAGTGGACGATATATTTTACCCTTTAAATTAATACAACTAAAAATATATAAAAAATATTTTTCCACAGTATAAAAACAAATAAAAAAGAAACTCTTATACAATGACACATAATAAAAATCCGTTTTATTATTTAATCATAAATAAATGTATCTTCTGGAAGTTGATAAATATCAATAGACTCTTTGACATTTTGAAATCAGGTAACTCAAATTAAATTTGATTAGAACTGACATTATGTATTGATAAATAATCCAGCTATTTTGTAAAATATAGAAGAAATAAAAACAATTTTAAGTTTGATAAACGCAAGTCATACATAATGCACCAACCTGGACTGCACAGATTCTACATAGCGTAAATTGGTCACGTTCATATTGTCAATGAGTAGTTCTACTCGTCTCTAACTTGTGTCTGTACAATTTACATGAGGCTTGCCAGGGATGCAGCCTCCGTCACGTCGCCTCACATATGCGTATCATACACGTCCCCATACACTCACGCTACTCTCACACACTTAAAATAGTGAATACATATCAAAATAAAACAAAATTTAACAGCGTCTGTCGGCACAACCTAAACAGTAAAAGCAGAGAGACATCTTGCAAGTCTTAGAAATAAATGTAAATAAAATACTTCAATGATTTAATACAAATAAATGGACATTACTGAATCCTACTATTGTCGTAACAATAATGCGTAATGACGTAACTCTATCGATAAATGAATTATCTAAGTCTATTATTTATTAAAATCTATTGTTCTGCACACATATAGTAATTTATTCCTTGCTCTAATAAATACTTACTGTTTGTGCCATAAAGGAGACGATCACCGATATATTTTCTTTCTCTTTGCTAATATAAATCAGCTGAATAGACTTTATAAACTTAATACTATGTAAATGCTTCACCTCATGACTAACAATAAAATGCTCTTTAAAATGACAATGTAAGATAATGATTACGTCACGCGTCAAATGTCTAATGAGAATATTTTTGGCGTATTTCTTTAACAATATACCAAGTAAAAATTATTCAATTCAGAAGAATATCAAATTAACTGCTTTACCAATAATAATAATATAATCTCAAAAAACGTAAATTAGAAGCCATAAGCGATTTTAAATAAATTAACAATTATAATACATAAAACTATCACTAACTAGTAACTATCGAAAGCAAATAAGCATAAGCCATCAGTGTCTCGTTAGATCTAATACGTGATACAGATTATACGAACTGCACGAGTTCATGATAAAATGTTTCATATTGAATCAATGCTCTAACAAACATTAAAATTATAAAAATATATCGAAATAGGAATAGATATTAAACAGAATGAAATAATAGTTCCATTCAGTCGTCACCAGTCACTCACTCGCTCAGCCGCTCACTCAGTCACTCGCTCCCCGCGCGACGGCGCCGGCGAGCCGCTGCGCGCCGCCGCGTACTCCGCTCTGTATTGAAGTGTTTCCGACTAACTGCTTCAACAACTACCATCACAGTGAATAAGCTGAACCGATACTAACGTAACGCCTCTACTGTACTATTTATACTTTACAAGGTCGCCTAAACATCTGCCAGTCTTCGTTTGCAGCTATAATATTTCGTATTATTCCAAAAATTCGTATCTAAACTTCTAATATCTATCTACACTATCCGATCTTACCATACAACAGTCAAAAGAAACACGTCAATAAGAGATCACCTCGCTAAAAGAACAATTAATATCGCTACTACACAACACTACAATGATTTATAGTTAGTGGACTGCACTTTATTATCGATCTCTTTCTTGTAAAAATATTACCTCTATTATATTCAACGGGCAGCAGTTTTACATTTAAAATAGGTATTGCTCTAACAAGGTATCGTCACAGAAGTCCACGGGGACACAGTCCGTGCGTGTAGTCCACAGAGAGGCACTGAGGGCGCTAGTGTGTCGGCGCGTGCGGCGGCGCCGCTGGCCTGCGCTAATGTCCCTTGGCCGCCTCCTTCGCCGCCATGATCAGCGGCGTCAGCGACGCCAGGGGACGCGCCATTTTGAGGAAGGGGTGCTGCAACAACACAGGTTCAACATATATTAAGGGTCTCAAAAATTAATTAGGTCTTTAAAACATGCACAGCAAACGTTTATGATAATTACAGTTTCTACTGCAGTTTTTGTCATTCAGAAATCAATTTAATCTACACATCCATAAAGTCAAATGTCCTTTACCTTTAGTAAGTCGAGTGCGGTGGCGCGCCTCTCGACGTCCACCTCGAGGCACTGGTCGAGGAAGTCTTGGAACACTGTGCTGAGCTTCTCCTTGTCTTTGATGTCCGGCTTGCCATTCGTGGCTATTAGGTACAGCGCGCGCAGTGGGTTCTCGTTCAAGTAAGGTGGTTCACCTTCTATCATTTCGATCGCCATTATACCCAATGACCATACGTCCACCTGGATTCAAGTAATAAAAACTTTAAACACGCTTATTTTCGAAATGGGACAGTCAGGTTACTTCTAGGTAACCATGCTCCATTCTCGACCATATCGTCGCTTAGAGAGTCGTTAGCGCTTCACGTTGATATAGTGATCATGCTCGAGTCTAACACTATTAAAAAAAGTTATCCGTTTGACAATGACTGTCCAAACCGATCGTACCTAATTGACCTTCGTAATCGACATGTCGCTTAGAGGTACCTTAGGTTCTGGAGAAGAACATACAAGTAATTCTTAACCTGAATATGTTTGTATGATTAGCTTCTGTATGCGGCTTCGCCCGCTTGAAAGTAGATTTCTCTACAAAAATTTTGAACCCACATTCACCATTAGGGGTTTTTTGAAAAGTTCGTTCTTATTCATCTAAATATACAGGGTTATTTGTAAAACACCAGCTACCTCTCAGGACTGTGTTACTAACATCATAAACAACAACTTTTGTTCTATGACTTTTAAAAAAATATGATATTTTAGTTCATCAGATTTTCATATAAAATTAAAAATATTTAAATTGTACGTTCTAAATGTTGCGAAGTCTATGCTGGCGTATCAATTTTCTAGTGTGATGAGTACACGAAAATGGTACGAATGCTTGCTAGGTAGGTGTGATAACAATGTTTCGGAAGCCTGCTTACTATTACTTCGAAAACAGTGTGCAGGAGGCGTAGGTAGGTATAGCAAAATATAGAGTTGAAATGTGTTAGATAGAACAACGAAATTTTGCAGGTTTGTTTTTGGTAAATGTATTATGTTTTGTAAAAAGTCATTGAACAAAAGTTGTTGTTAATGATATAGTCCTGCAAGGGTGTTGGTGTTTTACAAATAACCCTGTATACATATAAATATGACAAACAAATCACGCGCTGATATAAACGCAAGTGTAAGTGCTAATGAAGTAACTCCTAGCATTAAGTGTTACAAAAACCTTTTTCGTTACCAAGTGTTAATAGGATACACGTGGCACAAGATGCTAATAGGGACACTCATTGCTCTGAATTAACACTTCTATAGTAATACTAGCTTCTGCCAGCTTCGCCCGCGTAAAAGTAAGTTTTTTATACAAATTTTGAAGCCCGCTTAGAAAACCCTCTCTTAGTGCTCGCCTACGTAATAAAAGGAAAACTTGTGCAAAATTTCACGCTCTAAAGGGCCAGTCTATGGTTTGACGCATCGCGTACTGTAATAAGGGTCAGACTGTCTTACTCGGGAAAAAAATAAGACGGGTCTGAATATCGTACGCGTTATTCAGCGTAGTGTATTAGGCCCTTTAGCCTTGGTAGGTTCGACTATGCGTTGATATGTCAGTCAATCAGTTTCTCCTTTTATATAGATAAACATCAAGGCCCAAAATCAAAGTTCTATTTGTGTCTTGTCCATGAGGGCTGAATCGAAATAGAATATATTTATGAAACGAACCTTAGGCCCATACTGCTTCCGCGTGACGACCTCGGGCGCCATCCAATAAGGCGTGCCGACCATCGTCGTCCGTTTGTTTTGTTCGGGCGATATTTGAGCGCAGAAACCGAAGTCGGCTGTAAAATGAATACTTGTTGTTTATATTGATATAATTTATGAGTAAGTGATAACATAATAATCTAACTTATAAAATACCATCAATACAGAAATTAGTCGAAGTAGATTTAGTATACAACCAAGGTCATTGTCTAATTGGTGTCGGAGGCAGACATGTCAAATGAAATACTACTAAGACTAATCAAAATAAATACTTAAAATGAAGATTGAATTCACAGCATTTTTATACAGGGTTATTTGTAAAACACTGGCAACCTCTCAGGGCTATGTTACTAACATCATAAACAACCACTTTTGTTCTACGACTTTTAAAAATTCATCATACATTTTTTCGTCAAAAAATTTCATACAAAAATAAAAATATTTCTATTACGAAGTCTATGCGAAACACGCGATAGTACAATAGCGGAGTGGAGTGGGGATCGCGCGCGGGAGGCGTAGGTGGGTACAGCAAAATATAGAGTTTAAATGTGTCACATACTCATAGAACAACGAAATCTTAAAGGGGTTGTTTTCGGTAGATATATTGTGTTTTGTAAAAAGTCATAGAACTAAAGAACTATGATGTTAACAATATAGTCCTGTAAGGTTGTTGGTGTTTTACAAATAATCCTGTATACGAAAACAGACAAGTAAAAGAGTAATCGACAGAAGGCAAGGGGGGCAGGAAGGTTCCCGCCCGACAATTATTAACTTGTTTGTACATTCGATATAAGTTTAGATTAAAATTTGTCGGAACCGAAATCCGAATCATGCAAAATCAATCGGAAGTACGGTAGTTCTGAACTTTCAGAATCGGAATCGAACCTCCATAACCTCTCTACATTGATTTCATAGACAAACGTGGCAAAATAAAAGATTTTATTTTTTATTTGATGGTTTCATCGTCCTTTATCATATTCAGTGTGCTTTTTAACACGACTCCATAAGGAAATGGTTCCTAATAACAGAGATAGATACTCACTCAGTTTCACTTGTCCATCTAACCCAAGCAGTATGTTGTCCGACTTGATGTCCCGGTGTATGACGTGGTTGGTGTGCAGGAAGTGCAGTGCTTGCAGCACCTCGCGGCACACGGCGGCGATCTGCCCTTCGTCCATACACGTCTCCGTCACCACGTCCGTTAGGGAACCGCCCGCTAAGTATTCCATTACTACCCATAATTCCTAGAAAATAAAGTGAAAATTTTAACCTTCCAAAAACTAACTAACAAATCTAAGCGAATTTTGACCTTAAAGAATGGCATGATGAAAGTTTCAACAAGGTGAAGTGTAATAAAAAATATTAATCTCTTAAGGACTCGCTTCACAAGTGAATTTAGATCATAAAATGTGACAAAATAGAAATTTAAACAAGGCTATAATATCAATTTTACAGTGGCATATTGTGATGCATTGCATATTGATGCCATATGATGCGTAACAAATTAATGCGTTTAGCAGGTGTGCACTATTCTCGCTTTTTGTGACGTCAGACGCTCGACATGTTGGGTTCACACGTCACAATAAGCAGCAACTGACGTCAAACCATATGGCAAGTGTACTATAGTATAGTCATGACTGCAATTTGATCAACTATTTAAGCTAGAACTACATTAAACCATACGCCAACAGCCAACGGGCCCATATCAATGCCATCATGATTCTTTTGTAAACCCGACCTTATAGATCCATCTCATTCTCACACTATGCATTCGTTTACACCAAGGATGTTATATGGATATGAAATTTCGGATTTGGAAGCGGATGTAGGTATAGGATTATTCCTAACCAATACTTATTAACTGATTATTATACTAGTAATTGTTTCGGATTATCTACTACTTTCGGTTATAGATATTAGAATTTTACAATAATGAAAGTAAAATACAATTAGCAAGATTTAAATATTC
Organism: Mythimna lalbum; assembly: GCA_949319445.1. Lineage (NCBI taxonomy): Eukaryota > Metazoa > Arthropoda > Insecta > Lepidoptera > Noctuidae > Mythimna > Mythimna lalbum. Next base: position 11,180,831 of record OX439346.1, on the reverse strand, counting down.
TTTAAATTTAATTTATTATTTTATACAAGTCTCTTTTAAATGAATTATTATTATTTACTTTTGTTTCTAGTCTAAATAGGCTAGTTGCCTTAAAAATTTTTATTAGTCCGTCTTTTAGATTATTCAAAAATAAGTGACACGTAATTTTTTATTTGTAAATTAAACCAAAAATGACAAAGATATAGCCCATTGCGTGTAACGTCACGCCGTGTTGCATTTTTTCGCACGGGGTGACGTCACATGTAACTTTAATGGGCTATATCTTTGTTATTTTTTGTTTAATCGAAAAAATTAAAAATACGTGTCCAATATTTTTTTATAATCTAAAATACGGACTAAATAAAATATAATTATTTTGACCCTGGAAAGTACCCTATTATCATTTGTTTGGCCAGGCAAAGTTGTAGTAGTCTGTCATTTTGACTCAACAGTTATCATCATCATCATTTCAGCCGATACACGTCCACTGCTGGACATAGGCCTCCCCCAAGCGTCGCCACAACGAACGTTCCTGCGCGTCTCGCATCCATCGGCTTCCCGCAACCTTCACCAGGTCATCAGACCACCTTGTTGAAGGCCTTCCAACGTTGCGTCTTCCGGTACGCGGTCGCCACTGCAGAACCTTTCGGCCTCAACGGCCATCTGTTCTGCGAGCAATGTGCCCTGCCCATTGCCACTTAAGTTTGGCAATTCTTTGCGCTATGTCGGCAACCTTAGTTCTCCTGCGGATGTCTTCATTTTTGATTCGATCACGCAAGGTAACCCCGAGCATAGCCCTTTCCATTGCCCTTTTGGTGACTTTAAGCCTTCTGATGAGGCCCATTGTGAGCGACCACGTTTCGGAACCATATGTCATCACTGGCAACACGCACTGATCATAGACTTTTGTCTTGAGACACTGTGGTATGTTGGACGAGAAGACACCGCGTAGCTTCCCGAACGCTGCCCAGCCGAGCTGGATTCGACGGTTGACCTCTTTCTCGAAGTTCGACCTACCTAACTGGACTGTCTGTCCGAGGTAGACGTAATCTTCCACAACTTCGAGTGTAGAGTCTCCGATCTTGATAGGAGTGGGCGCTACATGGTTGTTAATCATGATTTTGGTTTTATCCATGTTCATTTTAAGACCCACTCTTTCGGAAGCTCTACTGAGGTCATTGAGCATTGTGCTGAGCTCCTCCATAGTCTCAGCCATGACTACTATGTCGTCAGCAAACCGAAGGTGAGTGATGTACTCGCCATTGACATTAATGCCTAGTCCATTCCAGTCCAGAACCTTGAAGACATCTTCCATTGCGGCGGTGAACAGTTTCGGAGAAATGACGTCTCCCTGCCTCACACCCCGCTGCAAAAGGATAGGTTTCGAGATCTGGTCCTGTAGTCGGACTGACATAGTGGCGTTTTCATACAAACACTTCAGTACCTCGATGTACCGATAGTCAATTTGGCACCGTTGGAGAGACTGCAGCACCGCCCAAGTCTCAATCGAATCAAAGGCTTTCTCGTAGTCCACAAATGCTAGGCAAAGAGGCAGGTTATACTCCTCGGTCTTCTGTATAACCTGCCGCAGCGTATGAATGTGGTCTACGGTGCTGAAACCTTTTCGGAATCCGACTTGTTCGGGAGGCTGGAAGTCGTCAAACCTGCGCGCGAGACGGTTCGTGATGACCCTTGAAAACAGCTTGTAGACATGGCTCAGAAGTGAGATGGGCCTGTAATTCTTAAGCAGGGTGTGGTCACCCTTCTTAAAGAAAAGTACCACCACACCTCTGCTCCATGCCTGCGGCGTTTTTCCCTCGAGTATGACGGAATTGAATAACTTCTGAAGGGCCTTTAGGACCGGTTTTCCACCCGCCTTCAGGAGCTCAGCCGTAATTCCGTCCTCACCCGACGCCTTGTTGTTCTTCAAGTGCTTCAGAGCCATCCTAATCTCGTACAGGCTGACGTCCGGGATATCTTCAGTGTAGTGTCGAGTCAATCTAGCTCTTGGGTCGTTTTCTAGACTTGTATCGGGTTTGGAGATTGACGTGTCTGACTCCACAGTTAACTGAACAGATTTTTCATTATATTGGATATTCAATACTTTTGGTTATGGTTACAGAGTTCCATAACATCCATAGTTTACAGATGGCTTTGTATGGCCGGATATGTATTGCTAGCTCACGGTATCATCATCTAATTTAGACCACCTATAATAGTTTGACACAAAAAAAAATAATACAAGGAAAACATTGTCATACTCACTTCATTAACTAGATAACTGTCCAGATAGTTGACTACATTGTTATGTTTGTTCTCCCGCATGACTAGGATCTCATTGATAATCAGCTCCTTCTTCGGCTGCTGACTAAGGTTCATTTGTTTGATGGCTACCTCCATACCTGTCGACGTTTCTATCGCCGTGTACACTGTACCTGACGCACTGCAAGAACAAAGTAAATTTGTGATTTATGTCAATGAAGTAAAGTCTTATATTTCATGTTTGCTATCTCTTATGCAGTCTTGTAAGGACTGATGGTAGAGTATGACTTACCCTTGCCCAATCTTTTCCATTTTGGTGTATTTTCTATTGGGGTCACCAACACTAACAATAGTTCTTAATTTTTCTAATATTTCTTCATCAGTCATTTTCTTTTTCCTTTGCTGCTGGGCTGTTGCTCTTCTGTAATAGAAAAAAAAAAACGAATTTCAATAAAGTTTTTGGTAAAGGACAAAGTAATATTAAACAATTGTTGTGTTGGTTAATGACTATTTGAACAAAGGTCTTGGTGGTTAGTGAGGCAACGAAAGTCCCAGCTCCTATTCATTGATTTATCAAACCATAGATAGGTAGATCACAAGAACTACCGCAGAAGTACAGTATAGAATTATAGATACATAGGATCTTTATTGTACACCATAATAAAATACAGTTATGACCTTAAGGAGAGAAAGGATAGGATAACCGATTCCTATAGGGTCACCAATCTTCATAGTGTAGTATGTAGTTGGATAGGGGTAGTCAAAGATTAAATCACGTGGAAAGCTATTGGACATACCTTTGTCCAGCAGTGGAATGCAAAGATGATTAGTTTGCGCTGGTGAGTGAAGCAGTAAAGATACTCAATGACGTATCTCTGAGATTGGATATATCACAGGGTGAAACTTAGTGTGTTGTCTGCCTCCAATTATTCCGATAATTTGTGCCGTTTCTCAGAGATCTTCCTTGGGAGTTGGGACTGATCAACCTTAACCTCTCAGGCACAAGTGTACTAAATTCGGTACACCTCGGTATCAGCTAACTTAAACCTTCTTTTTACGTAATAAGGTTTAGGTTAGCTGGTACGAAGTGTACTGTATTCGGTACACTGGTGCCTGAGAGATCAAACGCTAAAAGTTTGTTAGTTTGGTACCTTATCTGTAAAAAAAAAAAAATATTTTGATTGAATAAATAAACAAATTCATACCCGGTATCGGTGTTGGTCTGCGCGCCGTTAGATGGCGGTGGCACGTGTGCTGCGTGCGGGACGTGCGGTTGATGCGGCGGAGGCGTGTGCGGCGCGCCGGCCGGGTTCTTGTTGCGGTCCAGCACCGCGCCCGACCCCACCTCCGCTCGACTGCAGATCTGTAGAGAAACCTATATAGTCATTATACTGGCAGAGCATGATGGCAACTTTCAATTGTCACGATGCAGCAGGTTCAATGAGTGACATTCATTGACATGCTACATAATATGATTCAGAATTAGAGGATACAAAATTTCGGATCACTGGGTCCCAAGTTTCCTCTGTTTGTTGAGTGACACTCTATGTTTGTATGGGAAATTAGGATCCAATGAGTTTAGGGATTGGATTGGAAGTTGGGACTCGGTGTCATTCTAGGTTTATATGAGAAGTTAGGTCCCAATGACACTCTATGTTCGTATGGGAAGTTGGTACCCAGAGACACTCTAGGTTTGTATGGGAATTTGAGATCAAGTGACTTTTCATATAAACCTAGGGTAGGTTTATATGGAAAGTTGGGATCCAGTGACACCTTAGATTTATGTAGAAAGTTGGGGTCCAGGGACAGCCTAAGTTTATGTGGAAAGTTGGGATTCAGTGACACCCTAGGTTTATGTGGAAAGTTGGGATCCAGTGATACCCTAGATTTATGTAGAAATTTGGGGTTCAGTCGGAGACTATGTTCACAGAAAATGACGTCGGTTCGATCTTTAATTGCTGCGTGAATTATCATAATTGAAGGCATTTCATATAGTCAGTAGATGCAATTGATTTGTGTATTGTCATTCTTAAATTACTTGTCATAGCCTAAATGTAGTACATTATCTTGCTATTAACAAAAAATTAAGTTTAAATGAGACTAAAAATAATATAAATAAATACAGGAGAAAACCTATTACAATGCTTAAATTATAAACAAAAATTCGTGACCTCAAGGATCTCATTAGTAAGACAAACCAGCAAGATTTTAACTTCATGAAATTGGTGTAACTTTTTCTGGGATCTGCTTCCATTCCATACATCGTCATTTGGTCTAACAGCCAGTATCAATAATGTTTCCTATAGTAATAAACGAAAGTGTTTCTTTGCTGACTTACCGAGTGCGTAGTAAGGGCGGGATGCGGGACATGCGGGGGCGACGCGGGGGCTGGCGCGGGACGCGGGGGCGGCGCTTCTTCCTCCTCGATCGGTTTTGTGTACTGGAATCACATTATACATTTTAATAAAGCCAAAACTGATGTTGCTTGGTTATTTCTGAAGTCTTAACAGATTGGATGCGCACACGCACGATCTCAATTAGATGTCCATTTCATTTGTTGTTAAATTATTTACTTTTACGTTATTAATTCGAATTCTTGCAATAGTATTGCGAAATGAAATTATTGCGATTTGTATAAACATTCGATTCTGGGCAGACAATAAAGTCTTCTGTAAAATTGCTATTGCAGCATTTAAACACGTGTTTGGCACACCATTTCATCAGCAGTTAAAACGGTGAGTCGTTTAAGGCATTTTTAGGCTGTCTTTGGTAACATATATGTCGACTGAATTTTTGTTGAAAAAGTATTAATTCTGAATTTAATACGCGATACTTACGATACTCTTGGTGCGGTCGGGTCGCGAAGGAGGTGGCGGCGGAGGCTCAGGGTGTTCCGTATCCGTGGGGGTTGAAGATGACGGGCTGCTGGAGGAAACTCGGGATACTGACGACCCTGTCGACAATAATATTTTAAGACGATTAAAAGAAACAGTTGGTATCGAGACTAACGTAATATTTATTACTATGTCATCAGAGTAACACAAGCTCTAACAACAATATTACATTAGAAACATGTTCAAAACAAAAGTTAAACAGGTTTTTATTCAAGACAATTATAATATCATGTTACTTATTTGTATCAAAAGTGGAAGCATACTGATTTCAAACATGTACCTGAGTGTGTAGTATGCATCTGTGCAGATGTCATATATTTGGAAGGCGGAGGCTGCGTGGCGGACGCGTCGTACCACTTGAGCACGTCTAGCACTGCCTGAGGGTTGTTCTTCTGCTCCTGCTTGCTGATGTTGGCGGCCATAAGCAGCCGCGCCCACGCCTCCGGCATGCCCTAAGAACAATCACGAAAACGTCAAAACATGACATAATCAAGTTAAAACCAACATGCAGAGTTTCAATCAAAACTTCTATGGTTTGTAGCCATTTATAAAGCGTAAGTGCGCTTGTACACAGAGCTGGTTCAGATCTCTATTTAGTGTTATTTCTACACAAGGCTGCTGGCTCTCTAACTGGCTATAACTTTAATACCCTATAATTTCTTACAATAATTTTGAATGCTCTTGCTTGTACAAGCACAATAAAATTTCCACATTTGTTGAACTGTAAATTGTAATAAGAATATAGATCAACAAGATTCATTTGAAGTAACAGATAAGTCATGCAAAACGCTGTCTCAATTTTTTTTTTATGTACTTATAATAAATGCTCTAGTGCCTGTAATATTAAATAGTCAAGTAAATACAAAGTTTATATGTACACAACATAATTACTACTAATATTTATAATAGTAAACAGCTAGAAATAATGAATGGTCTCCAAGCAATTCATCGAGTGAAGTAACTATACACTAAATTTTTTATATTTTTATAGTACTGTACCTAGACAATGATAGTGTCATAATAGTTATTCTATGGAAGTATGAGACTAAAGCAACTAGAAAAGATGAATGTCATGATATCCTAAAACTAAAGGTATTAGATTTATAGAGTAGTCTGCATGCTACACATAGATTTGCATTTTACACAAAAAATTCGTAAACATGAGAAACAACTAAAAACAAATAAATGAATAACATAAGAAGTGGGTGAACAAAATATTAATAAAAGATGTACATTATCACATTACATATTTGGACAGGGTAATGTGGCAATGTACTAAACATATAATAATATAAGCTATTACTTACTGTCATAGGCAGCTTGAAACAAAAGCGGTAATACATGGAACTCAATTACATGATATCATTACTTGTTCCTTAAGGACTGTTTTAGTTTTAAATACATTTTATTACAAACAGACAACTAAGTCACCATCACACAGTTTTAAACAATGATGGTCTATTAACATTCCATGGTGTTCAAATCCATAAGTTGTTATTTCTAAATATAGGTACATTCTCTAATTAAACATGCTTATATTTTACTTTTCAAACTAATTATCGATAGAATATTTTAAATATCAAGAAATTTACATTAAAAATTATAATAACCATTTGTTTTGAATGCAGCTAAAATTATTGTTATTAGGAGTTTAATCTTAAGTTACAATGCACCAGGTTTGCTATGAATTACTTGTTAATAACTAAGAATAATTAAAATGAAATGTTAAATAAAAATACTTGATATGCCACTTTTATAAGAAAGCAAAGCATCAAAGCTGTGAGGCATTGTGTTTAGGCAGGAAGCTCACTCTTTTCATCAAAGGTATTATTTTAACTCTTCAATCGTGATAATTAGAGACGCAATAGAAAGACAATGGGTGTGCGAACACCGGCTTTCGCTTGGGGTTTAATGAATTAAATAAGGGTCTCAGTTTACTATAGTCTATTATTTGTTTTATTATTAGTCAGTATTTACTGAAAAACTAAGAATACAAGTCACAATGTTGTTTTAAAAGTGCTCCAGTGCAGTCAGGACTTTTTAGTATGGATAAGTAACATAATTATTTTTGAAATCATAAACCAAATAGGTTTGTACAATAACTTTTCTCTGTACATTCTCATTTTAATATTTAAAAATAAAAAGATACTCATAGTACCAGAACTACAGGACTGTAATTAACAAATTGGTTTCTAATTACAGCCATCAATACCTAAAAATGTCCACATCACAGTATAAGTGCAATGAATATTATATATGAGGGGTAAGGGTTGGTATACAGATGTGTCATGGGTTTTCCCCGGATACCCAATATGGATGGTAGTATATATTTTTGGTGACTATTATCATAACCAACTAGAAAGGAAAATACTCTAATGTTACTTACAGTAAACTCTCCTGTGACTGCATCAAATCCCACATGAACTGTATGCTCAAAATTAGTTGGGTAGCTTATGTTAGGTTTGTTGTCATTGTGAGCAGTACTTTTGGAGCCTTTAATCTTAGCTTTCAAGGTTTTCTTCTTCCTATCTCCACCATCATCAGGTTCTGAAACAATCAACAATAATTGAGGAATGTATGCATTTAATTTTGGAACATAATGTAATAAGGTTTAGGATTTTTTGTGAATAGATCAGTCTAAGCAAGAGAACCAATAGGTCAGTACATAAAGACAATGTGATTTTAATGATTGTTGATTCATATTTTGGTCTGTCTATTGTTTACAAACTCATTAACACAATAAATTGGGTGATACACACAATACACATTTAAATTACACATAAATTAACTGGATAGCTGCCAAGATTTGTTACCTTTTGGAAGGGGTCTCATGTCCACTGAGGCTACAGAGTCACCACGGTCTGTGGCGCGGTTGCTGGTGAGCCGGACCGGCGGCGCAGGTGGCTTATCCTCGTCACTCGACATTTCGTCTTCTTTTGCCCGTTCTACATGCGTAAAAAAACGTACGACTACTAGAACAGGAACTTGGCAAGACGCTGTTATTTACGTTCATACAGAAGTAACCATCATTTGAATGTTTCAATAAACGCGACAATATCCTACGATCATACATCGTTCCATGAACGTATCTATCATCGAAGTATCACGCTACACTTTTCATCCAAAGCGAGGGATATTTTCATTATGATTTATGGCCATAACAAGCGGGACTTTTGACAAGACTTGACATTGCGATAAAATAAAAGTAAAGTAAGCAGCAATATTACTCATGGACGCGCCCCGCAAAGGTTTGCGAATGCGACAAAAAGATATTACTTGAATATCAAACATACATTTTTCGCTTACCTGGAAAATTATACAATTATAAGGGTCGATAAAATAATAGTATACGAGCTTTTATCACATTTCAATTAATCACAACACTTAAAACACATATTTTCTACAAAACTTATTAATTTAATCATTCACACACATGAAACGATAGCAGTGATGACTAGAGCCGCCATTACACTATAAATTAGAGGAGCACAATGTAATGGAATTTTATGACATTAGAAGCATAATCGACTAATTAAACATTGCATTGTTCAAATGGTATGTTCGACAATAATAATATTACATCCTTTAATACCACTGATGTCTATGTCATGCATATTGATTAGTTCTTAATTTTTAGCGTAAAATTATTCGTTTCTAAAGGCCAAATTACCCACTATTAAATTAATTATCCCTTAAAAATGTCTAAAAAGTAAATACCCACATTTGGGTATTTACCCGGGTAAAAACCCTGCATTTGGGCATTTACCCAGAAACCCATCTAAAGGTACAGTGCATGGTTGGTGGCTGTAGGTGGGTGAGTGACAGAATTATAGTTTTAGGTTGCCTTTATTATAAGTCAAGTTGATTGCTTTATCTTTCATAAATAGTACTGGTTGTTTAGTCGATTCGAGTAAAAGCCACCCTAAAGGTTTTATTTTTGACAGTGACATTGACGTAAATCTTGAGTTGACGTATGTTCGCTCTTGTTGGAGTGGTTTTTGTGATTGTAATGTGACTGAATTTGCTATAAAATACAGAAAACCTTACTATTTTCTTGAACTTGCCAGTGATACACTGATAAGCCCTTTATTTTCAAAACAAGAATGAGATACAACTTCTAACCATTCCATTATGGATCAACCAGAGTCATCGGTTTGTTAACAAACACATTATTATATAGTAGAATTCTATAGCATCATACACGTATACTCTGTTTCAAGTACAATACTTTATCAAGGACTTAATTTAGTAGCGCCTGGTATATGGAATTCTTTTCTTGTTTCTCATAATTTTATATAAACTTAAGTTCCAGTTTTGCTTACGTTTACGATGACAACATCCTGTCCTTGATAAATAAAGATTTGTATATTTCTTTAAGTTTAAAATTTAAAGAGATATGTGTAAATGTTATACTAATTATGCTAGCTTATGCCAGCGGCTCCTCCCCCGTAGTAGAACAGAATAGAATAAACTTTATTGTACACCAAAAAGTAACACAGCTTATAGAAAATTAAATAAAAAGCATACATAAAATTAAATTTATGGGTACAATGGCATAGTACTAGGAAATTATCCCAAAGGAACACCTTACACCCGGGATAAAAAAAGCATCTTATGTGCTATTCCAGGACATGATCCACCCATGTGCCAAGTTTCATCGAAATCCATTCAGGAGTTTTTGAGAGAAAAAGTACCAAACATACAAACTTTTGTGTTTTGTGTTTAGTAGGATTTTCTTACAAACTGTTATGTCTAACTGGGACTGAAAACATTTCAGTAATACACTATTACCACCTCAGTAAAATCACAGTGTAAAAACTATGCATGTATTTATAATATCTTTGAGGACTGTGGTTAGTTTGTTCAAATTCATTTATGTTTCTAGCCCCAAGACAGTCTTAAAAAGAGTCCATTTGATGATTTGAGTAGAGAAGAACTAATAAATAAGTGCAAAGGCTTATTGGTGTTAGCTCAAAAAGCTAAACAAGCTAAATCAGGTGTGTATATTATATTTGAATTAAATTGTAATTATAATTTATTTCAAAACATTCTGTAAAATTATTACAAAAGTGTATAACACATTGTAGATTTATTAATAACATTTTATACTGTTTACAGAGTTGCAAACTGAACTTGAAAAATGTGTAAAAGAAAAAAAAACAAGTGCAGAGAACATAATAACCTTGCAAGAACTTGTTGATTCATTGACAGAACAAAAACTAAACTTTATAACAGAAGTTGATTCTGCTCACAGCAAGATAAAAGCACTTAATACTAAGTGTGTCAACTATGAGGAAAACATTAATGGTTACAAATCTGATTTGATTATAAAAGATAACAAGATTGCTGATATTAATCAGAAGTTATCTGATCTTGATATTGAAGTCACTTCACTTAGAAGACAAAACAATAGGCTGTTAGAAGAGAATGAGCAGTTGTTGAGTCAACTCACAGAGTTCGAAGCTAGTGCAGCAGAGTTTAACAATATTGGCATGCAACAGAGAGAACAACTTCGGAAATTAGAAGAAAGTGTCAATACTGGTATTGTTTTTTTAATATTTATTTTATTTTTTGTGCAAACAATAGAAAAAAAAACAAGAGATATTTGTATATTTTTTTTTGTATTTAGTACCATTTATTTTTCAGAAGAGCATTATAAAAAACAAATCGAAGAATTGCAGGCTCAAATCCAACAATTAGAAAGTAAAGTTCAAAGCAATGTGGACTATGAAGCTAAATTGAATGAGGTAAATGAATTGTATGAGTCTGAAAAAGCTAAAAAAGAAAAAGCTAATGTGAAATTGAGGAGTTATAAAGACAAAATTTTGAAATGTGCTGCTTGCATCAATCAATTGAAGAATTCTAGGTTTATTCTTGCTAAAACAGTCAAAGAATATTCAGAAAATATTCCTAAATGGCAAAGTGATATAATAAAGGCATCAAAAGTACTTGATAATCAAATAAATGAACTGAACAGTGAGAACCTATCATTAAAAGCTAAACTTTTAGAGCTTGAAAAACAACTTGATGAAGTAACACAATCTAAAATGGATAACAGTGTGTTTGATTCCCAAATAACTGCCTTATCTGAAGAGAACTTGGTATTAAAAGACCAAGTGTCTAATTTAGAACAACAACTACGAAACAGTGCAAATGAAAACACCAAACTCATTGCAGATTTGGATGAAAAGAGAAGTCAACTAGATGAAAATATATTAGTAAAAGATAACTTGACTGAATGTACTCAACAGTTAAATAATATTACTTTTCAATTTAATGAACTTGATAAGTCAATGCATACTTTGAAAAAAGAAAATAAAAAATTGAATGACAAATTGCAAAATCAAACACAAAATAGTGATGAGCTCGAAAAGTTGAATTTACAAGTTAGAGCATTAGAAAGTGAAAAATCTATTTTGGTAAAAGAAAAACTAAATGCAAGAGATAATGCTGTTGAGCTTGAAAATCAGAATAAAGTTTTAACAGACAAACTATCTAAAACTAAAACAGAACTACAAACTTTAAAATCTGAACTTGATTTGCTAACACAACAAAAATCCGCTTTTGAAGTAAATTTCAAATCTGAAAAAGAAGGTGAGATTAACATGTTGAAGTGTAATTTGATGGCTCAGCAGGAGCAGTTCAACTTGCTGAAGAAAGAGCATGAAGGTTTACAAGATTTGAACGGACTTTTGAAAGAGGAAGTGGAGACTCTAAAACTTTCCTTGGAACAGCCCAAAGACGACAATCTATCAGATTTAAATGTGTCTTTGCAAACTGACATAGTGAAGTTAGAGACCAAACTGGCTGCTTATAAACAGGAAAATGCTTCGCTTCTGTCAGAAATAAAAGATGCACGAAACAAATCTAAGGAATTTGATAGCCTTATTGCTGAATATGAAGATGCTAAATCTAAATTGGCGAGCTATAAGTCTGAAAACACAGAACTGTTGAATGAGATGAAAGAAATCAACCAGGTTCTAAAAGAACGTGGCGAAGCCATATCTAAGCTGCAGAAAGCTGTGTCTGAAATGGAGAAGCTTGTAGAAACTTTAGAGAAAGATAGAGAAAATATGAATCAGGAGAAAGTAGAATTGCTCAAAAAGAATGAAGGTCTAGAAAGTGATTTAAAGAATGCTGAGCAGAAGACTACTGAAAAGGCTGAGACTGCCAACCAATTAAATGTTGACATTGATAATGCCATGAAAAGCTTGGCACAGAAAGATGAGATGATATCAAATTTGAAAGAAGAAATAGATAAACTTAGACAACAACAACAACAGATTAGTTCAGGTAATACAAGGGTACCCTGGTGATTGCTTACTTATAAAAATCTAAATTCTAGGTTCATTTCCTTTTGTAACTAAACAAGCATATTCCTTTCAAACCAAAGTACCATAATTTATGTTACAGCAGAGTTACCAAATGAAGATATGTCCACATCCACCATATCTAAAGCTGAAGAACATTCGAGAATGAAAGACCTAGACGAAACATTTGAGGAAAAGTAAGCAACATAATCAGATATATGTCTGATTGGAATCTACAACCAATTAATTACTTTTGTTTTGCAAGATGCTAATAAGTTAATTGCTTATTACAGATACACAAAGTTGAGGATATTTGCTCTAAAACTGAAGAAGAAGTTAAATGAGACCATAACCCAAATGCAACAGACAGAAAAAGACAAAGCCAAGCTCGAGAAAATGCTTAGTGAGAGTAAATCAAGTAGTTCAACAGACGAAGCTGATGGCTCTAAAACAGAAGTCACAGCTGTAACGGATAATAATGAGCTTACAGAAAAAGTCAAATCATTAACTGTTGCTCTTGAAGCTACGAAAAACGCTACAACTGAACTAGACAAGTTGAAAGGTAATTTGTTTTTTTTTAAGCATTTCTTTTGTTTAATGAGCGTTAGTATACGCGCGGAACATACAAGGAAGTCGAAGTGGTGGTCATGCCGTTTTCCGTCACGACATTCGAGTCATATTTACTGCAAAGTCGCGCTAATATTTCACATCAAAAGACATTTTTTGGTTGTTCACATAGTAAATCAATATTTAACAAGTGGACATGTAAATATAAATAACGCATTAATATACCTCCTAATTTTGATAATACAGCGGAATTAGCTTTAAAGACTCAACAATTAGCAACTGAAATAGAAGCTCACAAAGTAACCAAAGACAATCTGGAAAAAGCTCGACGAGACGTCAAGAAGAAAAATGTGTTGAGTCTTGAAATGGAGGACTATGAAAGGTCTATGAAAGAACTTTCGACAAAGATGGAAGAAAGTAAGAAGAAAATGATACAGGTAAGCTTTACAGCAAAAGTATTGAAACATACTTTAATCTGGACGGTAAACAATGACTACTTATAGCTGAAACGTTTTGTCATTAATTGTAGATGGATTCGACAATAGACACCCAAGAAGGAACCATCACAGCAATGAGAACACAGATCAAACTGCTGGAGGAACAAATAAAGACTGAGGAGAGGCAAAACAGGCTGGTTAAAGAAGAGCTGCAACACGCCATCGAAGAAGGGAGGGAAAAGGACAACCTCATACAAATGAAGAACACTATCGTGACCAAACTAGAACAAGACTTGGAAGACGAAAAGAGAAAGAACGAGGAGTCGGACCTAGAAATGACGTCTCTGCTAACCGACAAAGAAAAGATTATAATGGCACTAGGTGAAGATAAAGCTGAACTCAACAATAAAGTTAAGAAATTGGAGTTCAAGTGCTCAGAACTGAATGAAAAATTGAGAATAACTAATATTGAATTGGCAGATTTGAAAACTGAGTATACTAGCTACAAGGTACGTATTCGATACAAATAGACTGCATTTTACTGCTGATTTCAGTGTAATTAAGAAGTTTTGTGTTTAGGTGCGAGCTCAAGCCGTGTTACGCCAAAACCAAACTGTGGACCATAGTCAAGAGGAACACCTGAAAGAAGAAGCAGCTGCCTTGAAGGCGCAGATAGAAAGTTTAACAGCGAAACTAACCACGGCACAGTATGTTCCCACATTTATATTATTACTAGCTTCTGCCAGCAGCTTCGTCCTCGTGAATGTTATTATTGCGGACGCGAAGTCGCAGTCGAAGATGGATAAAAAGTATCCTGTGTTCTTTCTTGCAGTTCAAGCTTCCTTCGTACCAAATTGTACTTTATACATTAAAATTGTGTAAAATTTTATATATTAAGTACTGAGGTTTTGTTTCATCGCTATTGGTTGACTACATCGAAAGATATATACTACATTCATTGACTATTAAGCGGTACGAAGTTCGCCGGGTCAGTTAGTTTATACCTAACATTAGTATGGATTACCTTTTCAGGGTATACACGTGTGATGTTATGATTTTAAAATAAGTTAACCGTCAAAGTAGGCTCGGCAGATTTGACACATTTATGTGACACAGAATAAGTATAAGCGCGCAACATACGAGCAAGTCGAAGTGGCGAGACACGACCGTGTCATGGCGTTTCCCGTCACGGCATTCGAATCACTTTTACTGTCAAGTCGCGCTAATAGATATTTCACATTAAAAGACATTTTATGTTTGTTCACTTGATATATCATTTTTGAACAAGCAATTAGCGACGCAATCGTTTAGTTTAGTAGTAAGTAGTAACTGTGATCGAATAGGAATTCAGGAAACATTGTGGCTTTATCAATGTGTAGGCGGAAAAAAGAGCGATAAAATATAAATGCGAATTGATAGCAAACAAACTGTATCTCTGTAAAATGTTAGTGTAGGTTTCAAACAAATTGTATAATTAAAACCTTGTCGTCCGTATATAAGTCTATACTATACTAATCCACCTACGAAATTATGAAGTATGTTCCCTTTGCTATTTCATGAAAAAGTTCTTCAATAAAGCAAGACGAACGGAAACATTAGTTGATTATACTCGTAGAACGGAAATTTTTGAGGCGTATTACGACTCAGCGGTTAGACAGGTTTATTTGTAAAACACTGACCACCTTTGAGGACTATGCTACTAACATCATAAACAATTTTTGTTCTAAGACTTTAAAAAAAATATCAATTTTAGTTCGTCAGATTTCCAAACAAAACTAAAAATATTTAAATTGAACGTTCTAAATATTTCGCCTGTATGTATAAGTCTATGCGAAGCAAGCGATAGTACAATAGTGGAAAGGAGGAAGAATTGGGCAGCAAGGGTGCTTGATGCGCATGCGTCGCGTTTTACAGACGTATAGGTATAGCAAAATACAAGGTTGAAATGTGTTAGATAGAACAACGAAATCTTGAGGTTTCTTTTGGTAAATGAATTATGTTTTGTAAAAAGTCATAGAACAAAAGTTGTTGTTTATGATGTTAGTAATACAGTCCTGCAAGGCTGTTAGTGTTTTACAAGTTTCTCTGTTAACCATTGAGTTGAGATTAGGTAACACGTTTTTGCTATGTTGTACGTTTCAGGGAGCACATAGCTGAGAAGACTTCGGAAGCCGAAAGCATCCGAAGGCGTATGACTGAGGCCACGAATGAGGCTGCGCGAGCGCAACAGAGAACTACTCGTCTTCATGCCGACCTCGCCCGATTGTCGCAACAAATTGAATCGGAGAGGACACAGAATAAGTTGCAGGTGAGGTGCCATAGAAGACCATCAACAAAGTTCGAATGATGTTGAAATCTAATATTGAAAGCGGACGTAGGCCAAACGTAATGGATGGGAGGTTTCATTTCGCCGCAGTTGGATTTTTCGCTATCTACCTTACAACCACTAGTCGTTTAATAACAGGCGACGCATGTCTGTCAACACATATGACTTATAATAATGTCTGATGTAGGTCGCTACAGAGTAATTTCCAAAGAGTCTCGATCAATCAGAACGCAGTAACCTACTCCCCTGTACCTCGGCTAGTTGACAGAATTGTTTTGGTATGCTAGTTCAAGCATGAGGCGTTTAGTGGCTGTAAGGTTGTTGGGTTTCTCCAACCGTTGCGAATTGTGTCGAGTAGCATATTTTTAAAACAAGTGGAACGAAGAACTTCCGACCCAACGATCTTATTTCCAGTTTACATATTGATGTATCCTGTAATGTTTTTAATACCTCTTCTAATTTATGGTTGGTTAAAAAAGTGTTAGGACGAAGAGTTGCAGACATCAGGCATTTTGTCGGTAAGTCCCCTCTTTGAGGCGTGGCTGGAAAGACCTCACGGCGTCCTTACCTTCCGCATGACGCAGGTCCTTACCGGACATGGCAAGTTCGGGAGGTTCCTGCATCGGATTCAAGCGGAAGAGACGCCCGGGTGTCGCCACTGTGCGCAACGCCTGGAGGACACGGTGGAGCACACGGTCGAGGTGTGCCCTGCCTGGGCGGAGGATCGCCGTGCCCTCGTGGGGGCGATCGGCGGCGGAGACCTCTCGCGCCGGGCCCTGGTCGAGGCCATGGTCCGGAGCGAGGAGGAATGGCAGGCGGTCGGCTACTTCTGCGAAGCAGTAATGCTTGCAAAGGAGGAGGCCGACCGCATCAGGCAACGGCGCCCTCGCCGCCGTCGCCGGAATTCCGATCCCGATTTCCGGCCACCGGCCGCGGGCCATCCGGCCGCGGGCTCGCGGACGACGAGCCATGGGTAGCTCGCTGTCCGATCGTCCGGTAATGGACCGAGTCCAAGACGTCGACGGCGCGCACTGTTCCCGCGCGCCTCAAGAAGTTGTCAGCAGCAGGAGAGGCCCAGCTGGGTCGAAGCCTACTGGAGACAGGTTTGTCCGAAAGGAAGCTCGTGCCCCGGAATGAAGGCTAGAAGGAACGGGTGGGGTTTTTAGTCAGTAAGAGTCTGACACTATCTCCCACTCCACCCAAGAGCGGGTTTTGTCATACGATAATTTTCCCAATCGCAAAAAAAGGCATTTTGTGGACGCATTGCCGAGTTGCCCGATGTTCAATACAATAACTTCTCGTAATTTTTCCAGGTCTCTACTCTAACACAATGTTACAAGACTCAAATTAGTGAATTAGAGGCGAAGCTTCAAAAAGAAACTGAAGTATTGAAGAAGCAGTTGTCTGCTGCGCAGGAGATGAGGAAGTCTGGCAACGTTGCAGTTTCCTCACTCGAAGACGCTAACAGAAACCAGTACATGATGCCAGTTATACCAAAGGATGAGAACAGTGACGGCGAGATGGATATCAACGTTTCTATGATCCCGAGGGAGGAGGGAGAGGTAAATAATTACATTAATGTTATAAAGTTTTTGTATGTTTTTTTCCTTTTTCAATCTCAAATGGCTGAATGGATTTGGATAAATTTTGGCACATTAGGTATGGCCTGGAGTGTTCTCTTGGAATAATTGCGCTTGGAAAAGCGGCGCCCGTCAGCCTAAAATTTAATAGATTGAAGTCTGGAATTTATTTATTAGTAGATATGTATGATAGAGTTATGTATTGGTAGAGAATGAATCCCTATGTATAATGTGAAGGGTAATCGAAGTTTATAGATGAGTACAGCAACCTTAAAGTAGCGTAGGTTATTTCTCTCTTTTTTTTCTTACTTTTATTTGGTTAGGTTATGATAGGAAAATAAGTATTTTGTAAATAAAACACGGTCAGTTTATGTTTGGCGCATAATGGATTAACCGCACAAAACAACGTAAATACAAGTTACAAGTTACGCAACAACGTTATCTAAACATGTGCCTATGTAATAAAATTGACGAGAAATGGTTGAATAATTGTTGTGCTGTATGGCTGCGTGCGATTGGCCGTGTAATATAATGACTGCAGTGGAACGCTGTGACGAATCTGTTTTACGTCTTGTACATTTGTTACAAATTATGTTCTTTGGAATAGACGTATTGCATTTTAAAATTGACGTAGGTAATGTCCAACGGAGAGCTGATGATATCTATGAAATCCTCTACAATTACTACAATAGCGTACAATCGTTTTTGATAGTATTAATTATTAGCACACGCCTGAACTTGGAATGACGCACCAAGTCTGCTTTGCGTATGACGTCAAGTGCACGCCGTCCGCTAGCGGACCTACATGGACTCAAATAATAATAATTATGGTTGCCCTACTACTCTACAGATGGACTGATTTGATTCGGAAACGAACCAAATTCCGTGGTCCAATCTTCCCAAGTTTGAGCGTGTGTTAAAATTATAAATCTTCACACTAGCACCGCTCTAGGTCGCGACTAATTAATGCATAGTAAGTAGTTCGCGACCTGGAGCGGTCAGCTCCTCAGCGAACTAGTTCGCTCTCCTAGTTCATTAGCTTCCGTTTTGAACCAGAGAAAGGTAGATCATTCTCTTTGCTAGTCCACAGACCAAAGAACTAAATGAATGATGAGAAATGCATGCGATGCGATTAGCTCGGGCGACGCTGCACTGTCGTCCACTCTCGTTTCTACAATAAATCTGTCATCGAATGAACTAACGATTACTTAGCCTGTGGGATCGCTCTAAAGACCTAACTCGTTGGCGAACTACACCTATCTATTAACATTTCTACATCCTTCATAAAAGGTCATCATCTTCCACAGGCCTCTCGTTTCATGTGCCAATGTCATTCAGGTTTTAGCGACATTACTGGCGGATTGATTTACATCAAATAACACGTTTTCAAAATCCATGTACCAGGGATCTGAATCAGCCCCGTCGCCGCCTCCTTCAAAGCAGTACGGTGGTGGTGGCGGACGGTCGCCCGTGCCGTTAGAGCGGCTGCTAGAGGAAGGCGTCCCCGATGACGAGGCCCTGGACACCTCCTCGTTTGCGCTCACACCCGACCAAGAGATTTCTGAACTTAAACGAAGGCTTCAAGCTCAACAACAAAGGTAAATAATATATTATGAACTGCCAGAATGATGGTCCGAACTAAGCCTTATTTGATGGGGCGAACGTCGGCAGCGATCTCTCGCCCTGGACCTTGGTACAGGCTGTGGTCCGGAGCGAGGAAGAGTGACAGGTGGTGGGCTCCTCGCCCACCGTCCGGACTGAGCCCAAGACGTCGACCGCGCTTATTCTTCCACGTGCGCCTCAAAGAGTTGTCAGCAAACCGTAGGGGGCCCAGCAGGGTCAAAGCCTACTGGGGCCAAGGGTTTTTTCTGCAAGAAAAACTCGGCCATGGTATGAAAGGCAACGAAGGAACAGGAGTGGGTTTTTAGTCAGTAAAAGACTGACACACCCTCTCACCGCGCCCAAGGGCGGAGGATTTTCCCACCTAAAAAAAGACAATAACATTTTATTCTGTCTTTAAAGGGTGAAACACGTGACGGTGCTGTTATCAGAATCGGAGCGCGAGTGCGCGCGAATGGCGCAGCTCAGTGAGCTGCTGAAGGCGGAACTGAGGCGGGTCCGTGGTGCCACGCAGAACGCGCACAACACCGAGTACATGAAGAACGTCACGCTTAAGGTATCTCAACCTTTGCTTCCTTCCCTGAGACCCTACCATGAGCCCTTAACGCTATCCATTTTACGACTTAAACTAAATTGTTATGCATCCCCCTTTCTTTCTTGCACGACTGATTTTTTTACACGTATGCAATGATTCCATTATTTAGGGTCACCCTACCCTAGGATAAAATTAAATGTTGTAGGTACCAACTAACCCAGACACGAAACACATAATATTATTTATCAGTCACGAAACACATAATATGTATTATAGGATCCTCTGTACTGTGCTTTTTAAGACTCGGTATCTGCAGAGTATCCAAGGGATATTTTATAACTCGATTTATTACTGAATCGATTCTAAAACGAACTTCTTTAGGAAGACTTGCCATCTCTAGTCTCCTCAATTTTCATATGCCACAAACACAAATTTTGTCGGTAGCTCTAGCTTTGGCATTGCCACATCGACTGGCCCTTATACTTTTATATAGCAAAGTCGGCCAAAGTTCTCACTGCTGGGACTCAGGCCTCCTCTCTAGGAGAGGGAATTGGCCGTAATCCACCACGCGAGCCCAGTGCGGGTTGGTACATACTTTTACATACAATAGATTATTGTCACCTTCACCAGCCGTACCGTCCTTAGAAATTATAAAACAAAAAGTCTCCCACCGCGTCTGTTTGTATGAACGCGATAAACTCAAAAACTACTGAACAGATTCTCATGCAGTTTTGACCGCGCCATGAGGTCTTTCCAGCGACGCCTCAAAAAGCGAACTTGCCGTCATAATTATAGCGTGCCTAGCACTGGGTTGCGACAATTACTGTCGCCGCTTTATCATGAGATCCCGCCGGAACTCTGTCCACAATACTTCACAGCGGAGTTTCGCCCCGGAACGTTAAACCACTTGTAGTTTAAATCTCTATTTAGCTATTATGTAAAAAGAAGCTTAGGCAGATAATAATAAAGTCGTTAATTCTAGTTCCTGACACTACCGCCCGGTGACGAGCGCAGCAGGCTGGTTCCAGTGCTGCAGAAGATACTTACACTCACACACGAAGAGACGCAGAAAATTAACGCTGTCGCTAAAGGTAAGGCTATAGACCAGAAATGATACGGTAGCTGTATCTGAGGACAAAACTGCTATATATACTATGAAATTTTTTGGCGCAGTAGAGTAGGTGATATACCGAATGTAGCACTTCTTATTCTATTCCTATATCCTGAGGCGCCTTTTGTTCCAAATGGTAAGCAATGTAGGTAAACTACTTCATGTCTTTTTGAACACTCTTCATCCAATAGGTAAGCAGTCTCACGCACAGTATCACGCACAAGATCATAGTAAAAATCTAATATCTTTTTACCCGACTACGACAGAACCCAAAAATAGGGCAACGCTTTTATTATCACTTCTACCGTCGAATAAAAATTTGTAGGAGTAATTTTTAGGATTAAGGACGTATATATATAAATTAAAAAAAAAAAACGCCGTTTTCACTTATACGTTGATAAATATTTAATGCTATTGATTTTTTTGAATCGGAAGGCGACTGTTACATTACGATGTTATGTGTTACAGGTTTGGATCCAAACCCAAGCAAAGGATGGGGCAGCTACCTGCCCTGGCCAGGAGGGAAATAAACTTATACAATATAAATAAAATTATGAGAGATAGCCGTAATGTAAGCAATATTAAAGTGTAAATTATCTGTGATTCCATTATTGACGGATGCCTTTTCAATGATTTCAGAACTCTTATTGCATTTTATGCTATATGTTTAATACAATTTTAATTCGTACATTTTAATGATTATTTACAATTTATTTATTATGGATTTTTATGTAACCATGAGTTATTAGGATAAATAGAGAAAAATTAGGAGATTATAGAAACACGTAGGATGTTGCTCTTTTTTACTGACATTCGATCTGTACAAAAAAGTTTGACGGAGGTGTATTTCACTGGCTCTTGACAGAATAACTTTTAAACTGCTACTACTTTTTAAACTAGATTTTGCCCACGACATCGTCCGCGTGAATGTTGATTATTGCAAATGCTAAGACGAAGTCGTAGCCAAACGAAAAAATAGGGATTCAAGTTGACTCCGTATCAAATTTCATCAAAATTGGTTCAGTAGTTTAATCGTGAAAGCGTAACAGACAGACAGAGTTAGTTTCACATTTATATTGTATGTGTTTTTTTAATAAACTTAAAATAAAATAATAAAACTACAAGATTTCAAGCGTAAATACGATATTTACATTATTTTTCGATTCAAAAGCGATTGTCTGTAACAAAAGAAGAACATCCTAAATGCATGTTATTATTAAATACAGGGGCGTAGCTACCGCTGTATCTGCCGATACGGGGCTTCAGTCTACAGGGTCCGACGTGTGCAATAAATTCGTAGGTAACATGTTATCCTCTGGCCATCTCAGTCTTTCGAAAAAACAAATATTTTTATACGGGGCCCTAACGCGGAGACTTGCTACGCCACTGGTGAGATACCTAGCCAGGTCGGGAATTATCAGGTATTATTATTATCTACATTTGTATTATGTGTGATTTTTTAGTAAAACTCGCAGTAGTTGTAACAGACACGTCTTATTTTGTACTAATATTGGTGTTTTTGTAAGACAAAATATCAAAATTTTAGTCAAGATTGTAATTTTTATTTCGCTTTTCCCATATGTCAGGGAAATAACAACGCCAAATTCTTAAAGAAGTATCCAGAAACATTATGTGATTACGGATTACACTGGTAATAATGGTTAACTACGTTTTCTGCGCTAATTTTACGAAATTAATTGCAAGCGTTAAGTATAATTTCTAGACAGAACAAATGATTTTTATGATCTGTTTATAATTATTTACGATTAGCTAACTATACCTACGTTGTTTTCAAATAAACTTCTCATTTGAAACAAGAATTATTATTAGTTTGAATAGCACCTAATTGCAACACTATTAACTTACTATTGTGACTACATTCCGTAAACTTTAGTGAACTCGAGGTACTTAAAATCGTCTGGACAATCCAATGTTGGCCAGTGAAATGAAATCCGATCTGTTTTTTTTTTTTTGCCTTCATTATATGGCTAATTTAGTATAAATGAGAAGTATGTATTTTACGACTTAAATAATGCTTATTTATACAAACAATTTAATATTTATATTTATGATTTCAATATTTTAAACTTTATAATTTAATTAAGTATTTTCGAATTTAATTATAAGAACTGTTTAAAAGATATGTTTAAACAATAAAATCATTAAATTATAGATGTTGTTTTCCTTTATTCATAGTATGTAAATTATATTCATATTTTTTATTATTAAAAATTTGAATAATAAAACTCTCCTTCCCGCTTCGCCTTAGACCATGAGAAGTTGTAACATAATTAACCATCTTAAACACAACCATCACAACATCCGACAACCTTGCGAGCCAAGTCAATATATTTCTTGTTTATCATTCTCCACTTTCCCGAGGTTCTCGTCATGTGGAACGGATATCGCACCTCTTGCTTCGAACCACCTATTATTCGGCTTATTGGCTAAAAAATTCCTGTCAATGATGATTGGCCGAAATTTTTCATTGTACTAAAATTACAATGAAAAATTTCCGTATTCGATAACTGTGACGCTCGTTTATGGTACGGCACCTCCTATGCCACAAGGAGCTAAGCATCAGTAGCTGGTTAATCCTACAACTGTTGTTACTACCAAGAGTAGCAAGTACTCTCCGTTAGCTAAGACGAGAACAGTCAGAGATAGTGTGACGAATTGATTCTCCCAGACGGAGACGTGCTCGGCAGATGTCAACCGTGCCAACCTTCACCTATTGGTTTTGATATCTATTGGTTTTGATATGGAGCAATCTTTGAATAAATCGTAATTCATAACACACTTTGCTGGCGAGAGTCATGTGTCTAACAGAGACATGAGACAAATATTAACCCGTTACATTATCGTTATTTAAATAGAATAGAAGCTTTAAAATAGGTCCCGTACCCTAAGGGTGCTTGCGAAAAAAGTTCCTAAAACTGTCTACGCTAATACAATTTTGCAACACTACGCTCCGTCTATAGCTAATGTACCAGGCCTAGACAAAATACGTCGGCTGGTTATATATTTCTACAAGTCCTAGAAAACAAGGAATTACCTACTATGTAACTATGAGGGTTTAAATAAGGTATTCACCTACTGGCCCCAAACAATTGGAGAAAGTATACCATTGACTCTATCAGTTATCTTTATGTCTAACATGTTTTTATAACTCCAATTGGCAACGGAAGAAAAGTGTTGTCCTTTACTTACGAATTTCATTAGAAAATGCTATTATAATAAACATTATTAAAAACAAGCACCTATCCACATTTTATTTGGTCTATCCTGTCCGTCATGCAAAGGTACAAACACATTTATCTATAAAGTAAAATGGATTCAACCAAAAGTACAATACCATAATCAAAGATAGCCAATATCTGCAAAAAAAAAGTTTTATACGTGCGAAGATAGATGCTTGGCTCGAAGAAAGCACGAAGAAAAAAAAAGTTCCGAGTTTCCGGTTTTTCCAACGGGTTAAAAAATAACTAATATGCTAACAGGTAAATATTGAATGATTTAAAACATTCCAATAATTATAAAGTGAATTAAGATAACATAATCGGTTAATAAGTTTTATATTTCGTGCATCTAAAGTTAATAGTACGGTTTTGATTTTATTGATTGCATTTCCCGGGCGAATTGTCTACGGCGCATGCTCGAAAATCGCTCGGAAAATTCGTGACTGCGGCTGCAAAGGTGAGCTTTTCTTGTGTTTTATTGTAAAATATATTAAAAGATCAGTTATTTTAAAGCGTTTGTGTGATTATGTTGTATGTTTACAACAAAAAACTCAATTATAGTGATTTTCCTGAAAATAATTTTCAACTTCACCTGGGCACAGGTATTCTACCGGTATAGGATTTAAAATTACGCAATTTTTATGTTTTTGTAAGAAAAATCTATATGTGAAGCACATTATAATAGCAAACTATAGTTTCTGGGTTATAATTCTAAATGCTTATACCTAATGTTTTGCGATTAATTTACAAACGCTAGTAAACTGTATTTTTCTTTGATAGAGTTTTCTCTAATATTTTATTTCAGAAAGCTTTTTGTTTCCTTCATTCCTGAATAATGTTTGTGCATGAAGTGAAAAATGTTTTCTTCCAATTTCAAAGTAATGTCACAGTAATGTCAGTGATTAATTTTCTTTAAAAAAATACCGGGGACATGCCGATTGGTCATTATTTATCTGATACAGACAAACATGCTCAAGATGGACGCATTGCGAAGCCCATGTGCGTCGCCGGTACACATGCATGCTACGTAGTGCGACATGCGATTATTCTAATTTTGAATCATACTGTTGCAATACATCTGCTTTAGTACTTGTATAGATCACGCCTACTAAAATTAGATTGAATGCTCTCTCTCCTTGTGATAGATATAATAAATACATCGTTACTGCGTCGAAATCTTTGTGCAGTTTCTGTCAAGTCACCGGTATAAATCTTTATAGATAGGTACCTAGAATATCGTGGTGATTTCTAGGTACCTAGCTTCTTAGACAGAACTTGCATTTTGACACTACATGAACACACCCACATTGAGATGCTGACAGTATATAACGTAGTGGATCCTTAACGCTTGTTCTAACATCAATAATATTCTGCCAAGGCTTCTTACCTAATTAGGTACTTACGGCTTTGTAGGGTCATGAAACACTTGCAGTTATTTTTTATGGTTGGGTTATTTGTGAAATATTATAATTTTGAAAAGTAATAGGATACAATTGCCTTTCTACTTGACTGCTAGTATGAAATAAAATTAATTTGCGTGGGTGGGTTAAGTCTATATTTGGCGAAATAGCTCCCGCTGTATCGATGTCCCGGATGTCCTATGCGCACACTCGGAGAAGACTCGGGAATGTTGCGATGCGACTAACTCAATCACGCACTTTATGTTAGTGTGCTTAAAATGCAACTACGGAGTATCTAATAGCTACCTGGTTGGTAAAAATAACACTTCTTTTTTGGGCAGTCGTGTAATAAAATCATCAGTGACTAACTACCATACTTATATATTGTAGATAACTCGGAACTTTCATTAAAAAAAAATAGGAGCCATTTGATCGAGGCTTTACACGAAAGATTATGAAATTTTGTTGAAGCAAAACAAAACAAAAAAACGCAACAACCAGTAAGACGACAGTTATTCCGGGATAAGTAGATTTTAAACCTAACATGGTTTAATTAGTGGTCGTTGTATAAATGTTAACATTGCGATACCTCGGGTCGATGTAACTTACCTAATGCGTGCGAAAGGTTCTTCGTTGACCTTTTCTAGAATTGATTGAATACAAACAGTGAATTAAGTGTATCTATTGTTTGCCGGGCCGGAAAAGCTTTATACGGAAGTAATTTACCGTCTATTCTTTAGTTTACTGAGTGTATGATTTGGGGTTTCTTAATTTTGTACAGTTCCACCAGGGTGTCGTCTAAGTGACACCTATGATGACCTCTGGAGGAACTTCTCTATTAAACCTCCGACTCGACATAATATCTTTACATTCTAAGACAGTTTTATCTCATGTTGCGCAGGTTGCAAGTTGATTCACTAACCTTTCGTCTAAAGCCACAAGGATGGGTAAGGAGAAGACTCACATCAACATTGTGGTGATCGGCCACGTAGACTCGGGAAAGTCCACCACCACTGGCCATCTTATCTACAAATGTGGCGGCATCGACAAGAGGACTATCGAGAAGTTTGAAAAGGAGGCTCAGGAGATGGGCAAAGGATCCTTCAAGTATGCTTGGGTACGTTCATCTGTGATATCTACTGGCTTTATAGTTTTAAATAGACTTTTTAGTTTTGACTACCGACTTTGTTTGCGTAAATATCGATTATTGTGGACGCGAAATCAAACTTAAAACCTGATAAAAAGTAGCCTATTGATTATCCTGGGATATCCTTGGGATTCAAGCTTATTCCGCAGTCAATTTCTGAAAGTGTAACAGACAGGCAAAGTTACAATCACATCAATATCATATTATAGCCTAGAAGTAGGTATCTATAGACATTTATTGTATCTGACCTTGTAGTCGCATTATGGGATTTTCAAAAGTTCAAGGTGTTATGGCGTCTGCAATGCATACTGAAACAGTGTCATTCATTTAGAATTTTATGTCACTCATTATCTTATGTTACATTAACATGAAGCAAGTGGCTGTCTTAAAATGCTAAGAAGTTAATAGTTTAGCAATTTTCTCCTACCGACGTATTACGCAAGGGGTCTCTTGTTTTCAATAGTTAGGTAAATACAGCTATGTTGTAAGTATTATTGAAACAAATAGGTATATATATACATATAGTATATACTTTCAAGAATTTTTGCTTTTGTTGGAACTCACGGATAGGAAAAAGCTTCAACCTTTTGTTTTTTTGTTGACAATTTTGTCTTTGCTTTTGCATAAACCTTCCACATATCTTTCCAGACATCGACATCCGTTTTTTAATACTGTTTCTTATTCATAGGTGTTGGACAAGTTAAAAGCAGAGCGTGAACGTGGTATCACGATCGACATCGCGCTGTGGAAGTTTGAGACGGGCAAGTATTACGTGACCATCATCGACGCGCCCGGACACAGGGACTTTATCAAGAACATGATCACAGGCACCTCCCAGGTAATTGTTCTTCCCGTAAAATTCCGTGGCGTCATGTTATTTAGGAATCGTGAAACATTGCGACTACTTATTTATTTAGGTGTGTTCATCTTTTTCTGAAAATGATATGTAGATATTGGCAGTGCTGTCTATAATTTGGAACTGTGGTTTGTCGTGGTTATTCATAGGAGTAGCAATAAGGCACCTAGTTTGCTGAGTACTGGAGGACAACAATGAATTTATAAAAAATCTGTTATTTTCTCGGCCTAAAACCCAATTATGCCTTCCATGGAGATACTGAATATCTTTGACGTTATGCTCGTGTTGGTATTTGGAAATATTATCTACTAGGCCGACTGCGCGGTTTTGATCGTGGCCGCGGGCACGGGCGAGTTCGAGGCAGGTATCAGCAAGAACGGGCAAACACGCGAGCACGCGCTGCTCGCCTTCACCCTGGGCGTCAAGCAGCTGATCGTCGGCGTCAACAAGATGGACTCCACTGAACCTCCGTACCACGAGGCACGCTACGAGGAGATTAAGAAGGAGGTGTCTTCCTATATCAAGAAGATTGGTAAGTTTAGCTTTGTTCCGATCGAAAGTGACGATGGCTTAAAGGTGGAGCCATACCTAACAGGTTTGTCTGCACAGTTGTACAACATACGCGCTCCGGTTTACCTGTATAACTCGACTGTACAGGCAAACCTATCAGGCATACCTATCCTAGCGTGTATGACTACCTTAATTCCTAAAATAAATCATATATCAGCAGTAATTTCATGGCCAATTTTCTCTAAAGTACAAGCCAAAAGGCTAACATAAAAACAGTGCTGAAATTAAATGATATTTACTTTTAAGTAGAATAATTAAAAAGCTAGTTGTAAATTTTCCAAGGTCAGGTTAACAGTAAGTTATCTACTAATTAAGTACTGAGATCTAGCCAGTCTTTGAAAAGATAACCTTGCAAAAAAAACTTTTGTTTTTGGAGAAGAACATTTAATAAAAATGGGCCGTTCTAGCATAAGTAAAAACGCAATTTGACGGTGAAGTCGAAATCTTACATAATGTCGATGCGGCAGGGTACAACCCCGCCACGGTGGCGTTCGTGCCCATCTCGGGCTGGCACGGAGACAACATGCTGGAGCCCTCCGACAAAATGCCCTGGTTCAAGGGCTGGACCATCGACCGCAAAGAGGGCAAGGTCGAAGGCAAATGCCTTATCGAGGTACGCATTTCAAGCATAGCTATATCTAGTATTGTTACACATGAAAACACAACACATGCTCTTATATCTCTAGGTTCTCTATATACTACTCACATTTTGCCATTTGATGGAGAGACAAGCCAATTGCCAATAGTACCTACTGTATGTAGTGTTGATCTTAGCATAGAAGTATGAATTTATAGAAGGCTTCGCCCGCGTGAAAATAGAAACTATAGGGCTAATGTTACACAATAAATGTTTAGATTACTTTAGATGATAAGAACTTTGCAAGCCAATTCCTAGGTATTGAATGGCTGCTTCCTTTTTTATGAGAAATCTTCAAATGACTATAGTAGTACTATAGGAGGAGCGGTAGCGCTCTGTGTGGAGCAAGAGAGAGTGCCAAACTTTTACGGCTTACTAAATTCCTCTCGCGTTTTTCACGCATCCCGCAACGGCCGTACGTCACCCAACCAGCTTTGGCTGAATTTCCTAATAACATGGCAATCGTTATTATTCGGAGCCGCTTTCGATTTTTTATTACTACATACATATTCGGCTTTAACCCGAACCAAGCTTAATATTCAAATGACATAAATCTCGCCCGCATCAGAACTGTCACGCCTAGTTCATTGAACAACATTGTTTACGCCATTAGCACGTTTACCCAAGTCCTAAATAAACTTTGACCTAAACATAATGCCAGTGATGCGTAAAGGTGAACAAATGGTTACTTTCATCTTGTTCCTTTCGATTAAGTCCTTAACCTTTTGGTCTAGCCTGTACGATCACCAAGCGAAGCCTCTCTCTTTGAAAGGGCAGACGAGCTGAAGCAACATCACGATTATCGGAACTATTTAGGAAAAAAAAAGAACAGGTTGACATTCCTACAATGTTCCAAGTCCTTATTCTACCTTTCATTTATGACTACTTCCTACTTAATAGGAAACTAATTTAAAATCATGATCGCTTCCTTGTAGCTTTTATCAACTCGCAAATAAATATTTGTGATCATATAATATAGACATAATCAAGGTCGAAGGCTTGAGAAAGTTCTCGAACTTAGGGGATTCATTCCAGTGTAGACTTTTTTTTATAAGATCTTTATCTAAGTTCAGATTATCTTGGAATTTTAAGCTCATATAAAAAAATCTGCACTGCGACGAAACATTTAGATTCTACAACTTTCATAAGCCTTCGACCTTGATCAAGTCTTTGTTCGAAAATTAGTGGGCTTACCCGCGCTGTGCCATGTAGGAGTTTAGACTAAGATGAATGTGTGATGGTACAGGCTCTGGACGCCATCCAGCCCCCATCCCGACCCACGGAGAAGCCGCTGCGCCTGCCTCTGCAGGACGTGTACAAGATAGGAGGCATAGGCACCGTGCCTGTGGGCCGAGTTGAGACCGGCATCCTCAAACCTGGTAAGACATTCCTGACATGATTTTTTTACTTTATACGTCCACAGCCTGACAAGCCGACCTTTATCAAATTAGCAAAATCCCAGAGCGATCTGACTGATAACTTATTTTCACATGGATGAAACCTTAAGTTCTCAGTAGTGTCTCATGTGCTTTGAATACCTTTGTGCTTTTAGAGCTCCTCCTTGGGGCACCTGGGCAGGTACCAGGTGAGAAAGGGGACTTAAAATTAAGAGTTACATGTTTTGTAAAATATTAGGTATTCTAAAGTAATATCATACCTAAATTTCCGTCAGACGCTCCACAAAAAGTAAATGAACTTATTTTTAAATATAACTTTAAAAATACAAAGTGATATTTCAGTAGTCAGACAAATTAATTTTAGTGACCTCTGAAAATTATAAAAAGCCTAAAACAACCAACAACACTACAAGCTGTCTTTCCCGAAAGTAAAGACAATTTTGACAGGGTCACTAGAATAGAATATAGAGACTAGAGTGCGACAAATTTTCGTCTTACTCTCTTTCAATAGAATTCGAAACAAAGTATCATCATAATGTTAATGATTTGTGAAGGTATGGTGGTGGTGTTCGCGCCAGCTGCCATCACCACCGAGGTGAAGTCGGTGGAGATGCACCACGAGGCGCTGCAGGAGGCCATGCCCGGAGACAACGTCGGATTCAATGTTAAGGTACCTATGACGTCTTGAAAATACATCCCAATTAAATGTAGATGTTTTTTTGTCGAATTCGGTACCAAAATGCTTCCAAAGTTATTTAGAATATGAGATAAGTATGAGCAAAATGTTTACAGGTCCTTTAGAAATTCATAGATAAAAGACAAATTACATAGATCAGATGTTTATCTTTGTTGCTTGCAGAACGTTTCCGTTAAGGAACTGCGTCGCGGCTTCGTGGCCGGCGACTCCAAGAACGCCCCGCCCAAAGGTGCTGCCGACTTCACGGCCCAGGTATAGTGGCATACATTTATTTTTTACCGCTCTCTTCGGCTCTTTTGTTTAGAAGCATCTTCATGAAACAACTGGGTACCTACAACTGGAATAAAACTCAAGGATCATCTCTTCTGATGGCTGTTAAATCGGATATGTAGCTTATTCTGAACTATCACTACATTCAAATGAGACCAAGCGAAGCGAGATAAGAAAGAAGTATTCTCATTAGTTATACTTATTTTATACTATGTTGAATGGTCTACACTCTACACCAGCCAATACTTACTCAACTATTTTCTTGTCAGGCTACACATCGACATCGCTTTTACTTTTATCATGATGGGCCGCAATGGTATTGTTATATCGATGGAGATTGCATGAAAAACTGCATTTATTAACAGCTTTTAAATTGTTTTGCAACTTTAGAAAATCATTTGAATTTGTTTTCTTAATTCATGAATCCCCAAGCGACACCCGGTGGCCGCGCATCTATTGTCTTACTATTGTGTCTCTAATTGACGGTATCTGAAGGGTTAAATCAGTTTTAGATAGACAATTATTTAATAACAGTGTTGAAATAGTATTGAAATATTGTGCCCATGTGTTATCTTCATCAGCACAACATCAGGAGCTTACGCCACAAAGGATTTATCTCATTCGATCTTAGCTCGGGCTGTATTTCAAAATCGACCTCGAGTAACTGTAGACGTAAGAAGTGAAGCTGAACGTCCTTACAGTCAGACAATGGAAACGGCTGAAATAATTTGAAGTTTTCTTTAATAAATTAATTATGTGTACATAATATTGTTATAACGCACGCACACTTTATTATTACTAAATTTTAGAAATTGCCTAAAGAGCCGACACACATTCTGTAGCGTTCGCGTTGCGCAAACTTAATACTCCAGTTAGGTGCATTGCTAAATGTAATCATTAGTAAGTACTTGTTATAAATTTATAATATCGTGTCCCCTAATTTCCTGCCGCGTAACAAGTTTTGTAATGAACGTTATCGGTCGACCTTGCGCCTACTGTTGTACATAGTTCCCTGTTATGACTATTGCATGTCTAAATTGCTGCGAAATTAGCCACTGGCTAATAATGGACATTGAATAGTTGAGCATTGACGGTATTTGGATTATGTCGATTATATGAGCTCATGACGAAATATTATAACTCCTGCAAATGATCGACTGCGGATTCTTGGAAGAGCACGAGGTAGACGTGAACGGTCACATGGTCATAGGAGATCCATTCGAACTTTGAAGCGACTTCATAACATCCTAGTCGCCAGGACCCTTATCCCGATTTTTAGACACCGTAGGCGTTTGCGGACCACGAGCAAAGGGTAGCCGAGCTCGCGCGCCTCTAAAGAGATCTCAGCAAAACCAAACCAGGGGCCCAGCAGGGCCCAAGCCTACTGGAGCCAGAGGCTGTCCAATAGGGAAGCCCGGGGTCCTGGGTCGATATCGATAGAGGCAGAGAAGGAACATACGAGTGAGTTTGAGTAGATTTTAGTCAGTAAAAGTCTGACACGTCCTATCGCACTGCCCTAGAGCGCGAGAAGTCATTGAATGATTTCACACCTAAAAACAAAAAAAGCCTATACCACCTTTCTTTAATTTTGTTGAGCGAACCAGGCATATTTATAGGTATAAATAAACCACGAGTTGTTAACACTTTTCCTCTGAGCTCCGGAAGTCAGGTCAATTAGGTTACATACCTAGTCCGCACAAAATATCCATCATAATTATTGTACGACCTATAGCGTGATACGAAATAGCACTTCCATACTAGTTTGACAACGCCCAACCCAAACCAATACTTTGAACCCAGAACGAAACGCTGAATTTTTTTACAGATGTTCCTCTTCATGATGTACTTATACAAAATATCTCTTCAAATCTTCTCTACTTAATTACTTATATAAAATCAAAAAGAGATGAAATTAGGATCCAAAGTTTGTATAGAGAAACCTACTATAGTGTGGGTGAAGCCGCTAACAGAAGCCAGAAAAATTGAGAAACATAAATTCAACGTAGTTCAGAGAGGAATTTTTTATTTGGGATTATTTTTAGGATTCCACGCACCTAAGATGTGCAACTTTGATGATAGTTTAATTCGGCTTACACAAATGCTCTGGAAAATCAACATCAATTTAATATAATAATAATGATTACCTATGTTAGCTGACGCTACTATCTCAGAAAAATAAAAAAACATGGAAAGTCACTCAGCCTTTTCATTCGGTTCCTAGAGATAAGTATAAAGATAATAATGTCAAAGAGCTTCATTTTCGACGATCTTATAGATCGCTTGCCAACTAGCGTACTCTACATAGCGTGCTACTGGGTTCTACTCCTGCAAGCCTACCCACCTGCCTTTACTTGTCTCGTAAAAAAATTAAAATAGGACCCGAATGAGAGTCAAGTTCGGCAAATAGAGTTCATACATACTATAAGTATGGAAAGAGCATTTAAATGATAAATGATAAATGATCTTTATTATGTAAATAAGTTTTCAAAAAACACTTTTACACGTCAATTTTGTTTTCAGTCAGTTTTAACGAGATGAGGCCGATTTCCGAGCCGTATCCTTCTTCCAACGACAAAAATATTATAATTTCATAGTCAATGCTCATGCCAGGACGGCGAGCAATAGGTAGCTCACCGTCCGGCCGTCCGGCAACCGTCCGGAACGAGCCCATGGTCGATGGCGCGTAGTGTTCTACGCGCGCCTCAAGGAGTTGTCAGCAGCGGTAGGAGCCCAGCGGGGTCGAAGCTGAATGCGAAAGAGATCCCCGGGCCCTGGAACAATGGCAAAGAATGAACAGGAGTAGGTTTTTAGTCAGTAAAAGTCTGAAACTATCTCCAACTCCGCCCAAGAGTAGGGGATGTCATTGGATGATTTACCCATCTAAAAAAAAAAGCGAGTTTTGCTGTTAATCCGGCCTTGTTTCATCATACTACGATACTTGACTGAATATACCATCGGCAGGTGATCGTGCTGAACCACCCGGGCCAGATCAGCAACGGCTACACGCCCGTGCTGGACTGCCACACCGCGCACATCGCCTGCAAGTTCGCCGAGATCAAGGAGAAGTGCGACCGCCGTACTGGTGCGTATAAATTTCACTTATTCAAACTTCATGCAACATAAACGTACAGACAAAACTAATTTTCCAGCTGCGGTCTTCCCAACCCGTTATAATTGGGGTATTTTCAAGGCTTGAGTGAATAGGCTCTTATTAAACTAGTGGGTAAATATTCAAAATGTACCAAATGCACAAGTTCCACAGCGTAATAAATTAAAATTTTGGTTTAAACTCTATTTAATATATCTATGTCATGTATACCTACGATTTTTAATGAATGCTTGATTTTTTTTTGTATTTTTTTATGTGGAACATATTTAAAAAAAATTTAAATAACAACAAAACTCATTACAGGGGCCTGTTCCAATGCTAGACTTCATTATATTTTTTAGTATACTTGTAAATTTAGCGCAAATATCGTAAGTTTGGCGAATGTGTCGAATAACTTAATTGTCATTTGTTACTTGATAACAAAGTAAAACGTAGTTTTATTATTAAATAAGGAGCAAATGTGTTTTTAAAGTTTTGTAACAGCAAAAAAATCATTACCAAAACCATGACGAGTTTTCGATTTTACGCGACAAAAACCTTTGATCACGGCGCCATGTAGCGAGCGGCAGCCCCCCCCGTTCTTCATTCGACCGGCAAACGTAATAAGGGAAGGACGTGCGCAAGATTTCGCGCCAAAAATTGCAATTGATGTGAGTATTACAGTGTTTAGTCCATTTTGTGTTTCATTACAAGTCCACTTACATCTTGATACGTAAATAAACTTGGTATCTAGTTGTTATATCAATTCATTAAGTTCTGTGTCAATTTCATTTTTGAATGTGTAGATGTTAAGTAAAGTTTATAGAAAAATATATAATAACCTAAATGTGCATATTATTCATTACCGTGTCCTTCATTACAGTCGTTTACCGTAACCTTTTAGAGGTTACGGTAATGAATGGAAAATTACGGTAATGAATAAACTTTTGTTTAATTTTTTTTTTTAATAAATTATAAGATATAGGCTATTAACATTGTTGCTTAATAATTGCTTTCTATT
The DNA here is from genome assembly GCA_949319445.1 of Mythimna lalbum. Classification (NCBI taxonomy): domain Eukaryota; kingdom Metazoa; phylum Arthropoda; class Insecta; order Lepidoptera; family Noctuidae; genus Mythimna; species Mythimna lalbum. The sequence goes on along the minus strand of OX439346.1, from coordinate 11,145,888 downwards.
TCAGCTAAAAAATGGCACGCCCTAAGAAGACGAAAGAGGAAATTTTAGCGAGAAGAAGACTAACTAAGCGGAAACGCTACGCTGCTTTAAAAAATAATGAAGAATTATATAATATTGAAAAAGAAAAGGAAAAAGCAAGATACTTAAAAAGAAAATCTGAAAAAAAAATTGTTGACATTAAAGATTTAACACCACGTGCTCAAAGAGAAAGACGTAGAAGATGGAGAGTTAACAGCAAGAAATATATACAAAAAAAAAGAAAAGAAAAAGAAATTGAAAATGTTGAACTTCTGTACATTGAAACATCACAAGACGAGCCTCTTGATGATAATAATCCACTTGAAGAATCAATTCCATCAAATTCCGTTAAAGAAACTGGGACCAACGAAACTGATAAAACTTTTAAGTTAAGAGCAACAATAAGACATATACGTTATCAAAGAGATAGGGATGTGAAAAAAATGAAAGTTGAGCTTTGCAACATAAAAAAAGAAAACAAGAAATTGAAAAGACTTTTAAACATATATAAAGAGAAGATAAAAGACAATACAATGAATACAAGGAATAATAAAAAACTACCGACTAGAAAAATAGGCAAAAAAAAGATCCAATATAATTTTAACAAAAAAAAAGAAAAAGATGTTGTTAAAAAGGTTCAGTGCTTTTATAATGAAGACGAGAACACAAGAGTAGCACCAGGCAAAAAAGAATACATCACGAGAAAGAAAAACAGAAAACAAAAAAGGTACTTAAATGATACTCTTATAAATTTGTACAAAAAGTTCTGCCTTGAGAATCCAAATATATCTGTATCTTACACGTTCTTCTGTAAATTAAGGCCATTTTGGGTGTTATTTCCCAAACCAAACAGAAACACATGCGAATGTATTTATCACTGCAATTCAGAGTTACTAATAAAGGCTCTAAATAAGGCAGAAATCATAAATATTAAAACAAATCATGATCTTTTAAACATCCTTTGTTGTGATAGATATAACGAGGCATGCTTAGATCGTAAATGTTCTAATTGTGAAACAAAGGTTGTTGAATATTTGGGTTTTAGTAACGATATACACATCAAATATTTTGAATGGCGCAAGACTTCTAACACCTATGAGCAGGATGGAAAAGTAAAACATAACATTCTTTGGGCTAAAACTGAAAATTATGCACCACCTTTAGATGTTATTCATAAATTTGAAAATCATATTAAAAAATTTTTGCCGCATTGCGCTACTGTTGTAGTGCAAAATAAAACTCTAAAAGAACTAAAAAATAGTATTCAGATAAACGAAGCTGTGGTACATTTAGATTTTAGCGAAAACTACGCTCTTAAACATCACACGGAGATTCAGTCTTTTCATTTTGGCGGCAGTAGAAAGGAAGTGTCTATTCACACTGTAGTAATATATATCAAAGACTTCGAAACGTCCCAGTTAAAAACTCACTCAGTTTGCACCGTATCCGACAATTTGAAACACACAGCCGTTGCAATTTGGGCACACTTGGGCCCGATTTTGAGTCAAATTTCCGAAATATCACCTTTTATTGATACCCTACACTTTTATAGCGATAGCCCCAGCAGTCAATACAGGAACCGAAACATGTTTTATGTTTTGACTCAATTGGAAAAACAGTTTTTAGCACTTCGTAAGTTAACCTGGAATTACATGGAAGTGGGTCACGGAAAAGGTGCTCCAGATGGCCTAGGAGCGGTAGTCAAAAGGACCGCCGATAGAATTGTCAACACAGGAACAGACGTCGGGACATTTTCCAAATTTGTTGAAATTACAAGAGCAAACCTGCCAAATATCAAAATTGTGGAGATCACAAATGCAGACATAGATGAAAAGCAAGCCATGATGCCTAATTGCATTCCATCTTTTAAAGGAACTATGGCCGTTCACCAGGTCATTTGGAGGTGTGGCTCAAGAGATCATTTAGATATGCGTAGCCGAAGCTGTTTCAGGTGTCAGGAGGAAATGTGTCAACATTACAGTCTCGGTATTCACAGCCTTGAAAAAGTGGTTTCCCAATTTTGCAAAGAACTAACCCTTGAAGATAATTTACCCATACCGGTTCCCATTCCGGAAACCTATGAAGCACCAACTTTCGATGAACCTAAAATCTATGATATACAATCAGGCAGTTATAGTCCAGAACTCATACGAACCACATACCCGCGTAAACGCAGTAAGAAGTTGCATTCAAACATAATAAAACAGGAAGGACTAGCTAGTGACATAATAATATTTCCTGCTATGCCTTCCACATCCAAAGAATTTAAATCACCAGAAAAGGTGCACCTTTTATCTAACATTAGAAAACTTGGCGATTGGCAGAACTCAACTTTTGTTGATTCTGAAAGTAAGACATATTGTGATAAATTTGAGGAATTTATATCTGATTTCGGTAAATTTGAGGACTACCCAGACACTGATATAGAAAAGACGGAAAATAAAGAAAATATTATTGAGAATCAACATCAAGACAAAAGTAAATATAGAGGAAAAGGAGTAGGAAAAAAAACCGGCAAAAAAATGTAGCAGGAGTAAAGTAAAAAGTTGTCTTTTGTAAACTCGCAAATATAAAAAATAAATACAAAAAAAAAACAAAACAACAAAACAAATAAAAAAAACAACAAAAAAATAAAAAACAACAAAAAATATAAAAAACAACAAAAACAGCGAAAATACATAAAAAAGAAATATAAACAAAAAAATTAACACTTAAACCAAAAACAGTATAAAAAAGTACTTTATTATCACGTATATTATTATGTTTAAAATAATTTATCTAGTTGATTTTTTATATATTTTATTTGCATTAGTTGTACTCATTGACAAAGTCTGATTCATATTTTCTTACTCTAAAGAAGGCTGATTATTACCAAAATAAATAATTTTAATTTTTTAGGAAGAATTTAATTATTATTTGTTATTTAGTTATTGCTTTTTATATAGTTTGTGTATTTTGCAGTCCGAATATCAAAATCGGATTCATTTACTAAGACATTGGAAGGCTGATTGTTACCAAAACTTTAATTATGGAAGAACTATTAATTAGGTACCTATTTTGTTAAGTCGATTTTTAAATAAATGATAATCTACAACATCTTTGTTTTTTTTAATATCACATCATTTTGTATCATTACCTTGCCTCTATATTTCATCACCGTGTACCTAAAATTTCATTACCAAGGGTGGCGTTCATTACCGTAGCTTGTCACGTATTTTAAGTGGCAATAACTCTTTCAATGTTTGATGTGTACGCGTGCCTTTCACTTATTTAATAAATGAAATAATGCCCAATATCATAAACCTATCAAATACAAAAAAAATGAAATTGAGATATTTTTACCAAAATTGCGCAAATAATGTCGAAACTGAAGAAATACCCTAGTGCGCCTCACTATCAACGATTTCATCACTGCATATCATCAGGTGGGATCGCAGTCAAACACTGGTTAATATCACATGCCTTGGTACAGAATTCTACCAGTCCACCATGGGTGTTGGATTGGAGAGATAACATGGCAGATGCATTACATACAGACCTACTTATTGGTAGATACCTAGATTCTTTATTGGTCGTCATCGTCACGAATATAGTCTCTTACTTTTTTTATCATTGGTATAATTTTACATCCTTGTTTTCTGTAAATGGTTGTGTACGTACGTATCAATTGACTGTCTTCTCTTTCGACTGTCGAATGAGAACCATTGTCTTATTTTAGAAAAGGCCTCTGCATTTCATTGAACTAAATAGTTCATCCCTCACAATTTTAAGTTTTTTTTTCTGAAAATTGTAAAAACAGTCAGAAGACTTCAAATAGACTAAGTCTCCAAATTGGTACAGGCAAGACCACGGAGGTGGATCCGAAGTCGATAAAGTCGGGCGATGCAGCCATCGTGACCCTGGTGCCGACCAAGGCGCTGTGCGTGGAGTCGTTCCAGGAGTTCCCGCCCCTCGGCCGCTTCGCCGTGCGCGACATGCGTCAGACCGTCGCCGTCGGCGTCATCAAGGTATACCATTTCCACCGATTATTTAATGTCTTCGCCTCTAGCAAGAAAAAATTTAAGCCTAGAAAGACCCAAGACATGAGACGTAACTGATGCTGCTCAAGTGAGCTAGTTCTTGGCATCATGATGTTTGGTCAGGTTTAGCAATCTCTGCCTTCAGTTTAGTAATCATTTTGTTTCAGAGTGTAACCTTCAAGGAAGTCACAACGGGTAAAATTACCAAGGCTGCCGAGAAGGCCCAGAAGAAAAAATAACTATGGGGCATCCTAAACAATGTAGTGCAACCGCGGCGCGTCGTGCGCGCGACGCCCCGGGAGCTCGGGCGCGGCGCGCTGTCGGGCCGCTCGCTGGCGAGTCCTAGCCGTGTACCTAGCCCCCTAGTGTCTCCCCGCTATCGGAGCTTCTTCACTGGTGACATCACGCTCGTCCTCTACGTATGCATTTATCATAGCACGATATTCTTAAAGTTAGTTCGTTTTAGTTACGCTTACGTGTTAAGTTTATATCTTTGTGATTATTTTAGTCGTAAGTTACTCGCCAAGTTTGAGTTTCCGTATCTGAAAGCTCGTTACGTTTTATTTTTCCATCGCAAGGAGTTTAGGAGGAAAAGCAATGGTGTGGTCGCAGAATTATAAACCATTTCCGTGCACAGAACACACTGACTGCTTTGTGAGTGTTAACTAACTAATCCTGGTACTCTCGTCGATTTGTACTTGTCGATCATTTCTGGTTTTTCTTTATAAATATTTTAAAATTAACTGTTCCTTTTTTTTTCAAGATTAGTTTTGGCTCAATTGGCTTTTAAAAATACACATTTTCATAATAATTATTCTGGTTAATTGATGAATAAAATTCATTATATCTCGTATTTTATTATGCCTAGATACGTAGGTGTTGTAAGTATTATCGTATTCACTTGTTTCACATTATTACGGTCGAAGATTATTGTAAAGTTAACATCAGCGTAGTTATCGAGGGAATTTGATTGTAAATCGTTCCTCTGTAGTTAGCAGTATGACTAAAGCGTTATAAACGTAATGATAGAAATTTTTGAAAACTTTGTAAGGCGTAGGTAACGAATTTTTGTTCCTAGTATTTAAATAAAAATTAATTCATTTGAACTTCTCTGTAAGGGTTTTAAATATTCAATATTAATCAACCCATTAATACTGTTTCCATAATCTTACTGTTTAGATATTCTTATGTACGGAAAACAAACTTGAGACTCATTTTAAGCTAAATGTAACTTTGTAATTTTTTCAATAATTTTTGTAAAGACCTTGATCCTGATAAAACCAATAAAGAAGCTACTGGTAAAAAACGAGTTTTATTTTTATAATGTACCTACTTAGCTGGTTTTGGTAAGCAGATATGCAACACCACTGGGACCACGCAATAAAGAAATGTAGCCTGGGACCATGGCGACCAACGGTACCTACTTAAAATAGAGAGAGGCTCACGAAGCGGTTTTCACCACCCGCACCTTCCGCGATGGAGGAATCGTCTAAAAACACGAGACTGGAGTTTTGTATGGTTATACAAGCCGTTCGGTTGCGATTATAGCTCTGTCACTCGCAAGCTTGGCGGGTCAAGATCGATAATCGCATTAATATCAATACTACTAATGGAAGACTACCGTGGACACAAACAGAAACTAGCTTGTTTAATTCACATAATTAAAAAAACGGTCTATATAAAATACTCTAGTGCATCCTCTTAAATTTCGGATTTCTGTACGATCGCTGCGGGCGCCGCCGCCAACTAATTGAAGAGTGCGGGCGCCGACCGCCGAAGCCGAGCTTGCGGGGCAGTCGATACTTCCGGTGCAGCGGGAGCCGCAAACAACCGCGCACACTGCGGACGCGTCAACGCATTGACTGAGATGTGCTTTAATTTTTTACTTGTATGGTATGGTCAATAACTGCATTCTACAGAAGATCGCAACCGCTGCGGACGTGTTCTAGAAACCGCATCGCGAGCTCTTAGCCGTAAGGGTGAGACCACAACACTACGTTACGGCATCGCATCGACAAAACGACGTCGCACCATCGCGCAAAAATAACAGTAAATTACGCACTGTTGTTTGCAGCAGCACACCGGAAATTTTCGTGAGGCCTTGTGCGAAGTCATAGATTTATACGACGCGACGTCGCAACTCAGAATTGTGCCCTCGCCCTAAGTCTAATGCTTAATGTGTGAAAGCAGTCATCATACAGGCTTAAGCGAGAATTCTTTTAACCCTTCAGATACCGTCAATTAGAGACACAATAGTAAGACAATAGATGCGCGGCCACCGGTGGTCGCTTGGGGATTCATGAATTAATATTGATTGTAGCTCGCGTTGGAGTGCGTATCGGATAATACTCGCTGAGTCGCAAGCGGCACCTTAAGTCATATCGTCGCAGATATTACCCGTTTTAGGTGTCGCTGCATAACGCGCACTCAGACACTCCATAAACGATCTAGATAAAAATCTGCGACGTCGCATTTTTTGCGTTGCGTTGTTTCATCGTACAATGATGGCGACGTCGATTTGTCGATGCGATGCCGTAACGCAGTGTTGTGGCCTCGCCTTTATGACTATGGACGGCAGCTGCAATTTTGTACTTCGTCGCACCGCACTCTTTGAAACTTAGCTAGAACGGGGGAGCACATATCCTAAATTCTCAATCAGGTGCTGGTTGGCCATTGATGGGTGAGTACCTGAATAGGATTTGGCAACAAGCCATGGATAAGTTTTAACCATTGCGAAGACTATAATCGTAAGTTTTCGTTTCGTAAGGATTTCAAATATAGGCCCTCAATCCCGATGCACAGCACACGCACAAGTTGCGGTTCCTGGTCATCGGAATCTAGCATTAGGAGACAAACACTTGAATGAAAAATTTCGTACTCCTGGATTTTTCCCCAAATGTCAATTCAATTCAATTTCTTTATTGTGGATCATAGGTTTGTACATAATACAGGTCTTAAATAAATTAAACAGATCAGCTACGTCCCGCCCTTGGGGCATACAATAGTCACTTAGGAATATAGGTACATTATTTTAAAAAATCGTTACAAATAAAAGGATACAACCAAACAACCAATAAAGGTAGGCAGGCACATAATAGTAGGCTACTGAACACATCATGACTGAGAGGGACTGTATTTGAGCAGAGATTTGTCTAATAAAAAGTCTTTTATAGAGTAGTAGCACTTATCTACTAATAAGTCATGGAGACTCTTTTTAAATTTTATCATTTCCGTCATTATTCTGATAGGCCCCGGAAGATTATTATAAATGCGTGTGGCCATACAAAATATACTTTCATGCATAAGGTAAGTCTTACTTGATAATGTACGCAAATGTCCAAGAGGGTTTCCTGTAGCGCCCTCTTGGACAAAAATAAATAAATAAGGGTAATGTATGATTTTGTGATAAGCGCAGGTGCGGATCTTGGAGGATCTTATGTACCCTACAGACTTGAGAAATATTAATATCAATTAACCCTTCAGATACCGTCAATTAGAGACACAATAGTAAGAAAATAGATGCGCGGCCACCGGTGGTCGCTTGGGGATTCATGAATTAATTTCCGCTGGATGTCTCCAAGGATTTACCATACTATTTTGGGTAAGAATCAGAAAGAATGACTGTGTAAAACGCGCTATGCTAATAATTCAAACTGGAAATTGATATAAGAATTCAATTTGGGGGATTTTTTTATGAATTTTAGTGTGGTTTTAAAGGTTTCAATCTCAGTAAAATGAAGCTTTACTTTAGTTTACATTACAAAAAAGAAATCTCAACTTCAGATTTCTTTTTTGTAATGTTGACCACCTCTGTAAAGTTAGCTAAAAGTCTTAATCACCAGGTCATGAAATCCAAAAAAAAACAAAATTGTCTATAGATTTGACAGTGACAATTAGTATTGACAGTGACTTTGACTTTAACATGGTAAATTTGACAGCTCTTGTTATCAAGTTTCTGTGAGGTGGACGAGTTTTCGCCGCTTATATTTACTTACGATACCAGTGAGTTGTTGATAACGAAACACGATGACGTGTGCTTTGCCGTAAGTGAAAGTAACTTATTAGTGGTAGGAGCAATACGCGTAGGCCTTCAATATCTGTTGTATATTGTAGCAACTGCAGTCTGCCGCGAACCGTGGTTTCGTACGCTTCGATCCATTAAATCGTTCTGCTTCGTTTACGATGTGTGGAATTTTTGCATATATTAATCACCTTACGCCTAAAACTCGGCGAGAAATATTGGAATTGTTAGTTACCGGATTAAAACGCTTGGAATACCGTGGCTATGATTCGGCAGGCGTTGCTGTGGATGCCGCTGATCAGAAAGACATAGCTGTTGTGAAACAACGCGGCAAAGTAGCCGCTCTCGAGGAACTTCTACAGGAGCGCTGTGTCGAGCTGTCTGTGGAAGATAGTGTGGAGTCGCACTGCGGCATCGCTCATACAAGATGGGCTACCCACGGAGAGCCCAGCGCTGTCAACTCTCATCCGCAGCGGTCTGGCGACGACAATGCCTTCGTTGTTATCCACAATGGAATTATTACCAACTATAAAGAAGTTAAAACTTTCCTTGAAAACAAAGGCTACATTTTTGAATCCCAAACAGACACTGAAGCAATTGCCAAGTTGGTTCACCATCTATATAACCAGCACAAGGATTTCAGCTTCCAAGAGCTGGTAGAACAGGTAATTCAACAGTTGGAAGGTGCTTTTGCTTTGTGCTTCAAGTCCCGTTATTTCCCAAATGAGTGTGTGGCAACCCGCCGTGGTAGCCCTCTGCTTGTGGGCATCAAGACGCGTCGTCGCCTCTCTAGTGATCATGTACCTATTATGTACACCAACAACAAGGCCACCCGTGGTGTTGTTCCGTCTGTGCCACGTGTGAACAGTCATGCACACTTCCAGCCTGAAGAAGAAAGGGAGGTTGAATATTTCTTTGCCTCGGATGCTTCTGCAGTTATTGAACATACCAACAGAGTGCTTTACTTTGAAGACGATGATGTTGCTCATATCAAAGATGGTGTTCTTAGCATTCATCGTTTGTCTGGCAGTAGTACTGACCCTCATCAGAGGGAGATTTTCACTCTCAAACTTGAACTACAACAAATAATGAAAGGCAACTATGACTATTTCATGCAAAAAGAAATTTTTGAACAGCCAGAGTCCATTGTAAACACGATGAGAGGCCGTCTCAACTTCGCTGACAGCACTGTAACCTTAGGAGGCATTAAAGATTATATCCCGGAAATCAAAAGATGCAGAAGGTTGATGTTAATAGGCTGTGGAACCAGCTACCATAGTGCTGTAGCTACTCGTCAGCTTTTGGAAGAATTGACTGAGCTGCCAGTAATGGTGGAACTAGCCTCTGATTTTCTGGACAGAAACACTCCAGTATTCCGTGATGATGTGTGCTTCTTCATCTCTCAGTCTGGAGAAACTGCTGACACCTTAATGGCACTGCGGTACTGCAAACGTCACGGTGCTCTGATCGTTGGTATCACCAACACAGTGGGCAGTTCTATTTGTCGCGAGTCCCACTGCGGCGTGCACATCAACGCTGGCCCTGAAATTGGTGTGGCATCAACAAAGGCCTACACTTCTCAGTTTGTGTCGCTAGTGATGTTTGCTCTCGTAATCAGCGAGGATCGTATCTCTTTACAAAAAAGGCGCGCTGACATTATTGAAGGACTTCATGAATTAGATACCAAGATCCGTCAAGTACTAGCTCTTGATAAAGAAGTAAAAACTTTAGCTGAAGACCTGTACCGTCAGCGATCTCTGCTTATTATGGGCCGCGGATACAACTTTGCCACTTGCCTTGAAGGTGCCTTGAAAGTAAAAGAATTGACGTACATGCACAGCGAGGGCATTATGGCCGGTGAGCTGAAACATGGCCCTCTTGCGCTAATCGACGACTCGATGCCAGTTGTGATGATCGTAATGCGCGACCCTGTTTACACAAAGTGCATGAATGCGCTTCAGCAAGTCACTGCCCGTCAAGGTCGCCCCATTCTCATTTGTGAGGAAGGTGACAAAGAAACAATGGCGTTTGCGTCGCGATGCCTTCAGATACCTAAAACTGTGGATTGTCTTCAGGGAGTCCTCACAGTTATTCCGATGCAGCTCCTCGCGTACCACATCGCCGTTTTGCGCGACTGCAACGTCGACTGCCCACGCAATCTCGCTAAATCGGTTACCGTTGAGTAGGTAACTTCATACTATTTTAGGAGTCCTCGCACAGCTATTGTTGATAGCACTGTAAGATTAAGTCATCGACATATAATTAACTAATGTTAATTATTGTCAGAAAAATATATTGTTACTCAGTAATGGACCAAAAAGTTGTGGATTATTGTAGTGAAATTAATACGACAATACTTTGGTAATGCTGTAAGCGGTTTAATATCACGCCTGATATATCTACCTATTCATTGATGTATAAAACTACCGCTCCCAATATTCGGAAAATAGTTTTGTACTTATATTGTGTGTGAATATTTTTTATGCTTTGTTTCCTGTTAATTTCATACATTCCGAAACTTTTTCTGTTTTATAACTTAAAAAGTTCCATTGACATTCCATGACTTTGTCAATAGGTAAATGGTTTTATTAATTTACAACTACAAGACTTGAGTTGTCTTATCAAGGCCATGCCTCTCGCTTGCATTCCGCCTACTGACGACAGGCAGTCGTTAAGTAGTATATAAATTCAACTCGCCCAATTTTCTTGATTTATAATTATTGTATTGCGAGTTTTTTTGTGCAATTTTAAAAGAGGATACGGTCCGTTAAGTCGGTAGGCATCACTTGTGCTTGCTGCCACGTTGACCAGCTATTTATGTTGTTAACTAAATTATATTAGACCAGATCATGATCCTTCTGTAATATTATCGATGCTTATATTGTCAATGTTTTTAATGGTACATGACACTAGTAAGGTCATACATAACATTATACTGCAAGCTGTGCAATGTTAGGTTCTGGCTAGTATTTTAAAATACATAATTTTGTACGCCAATAATGCTAGACGAGGAATTACTACAGATAAATCCGCAAAAATAGTAGGCAAAATTAAGTGTAAATCTTATTTTGTTATTGAGTTACGATAAAAATTTTGTATTGAAATAATGTTCGACGATAGTGTTTATTATCTTTACTGATGTACTTACATCAACAGAATGTATTTTTCATGTTCTATAGTGTACCTATTTTTACAGATGTTATAATTTGATAATTTTTTTAATTATCAGCATCAGATTGTGGAAAGTCTTTAAACATTTTATAGCTATCAGATTGTTATTATTCTTTGAATTTTATAAAAATTAAGTATACATATATTTTTTAAATGTATTATTATATACAGTGATCTCAACCTGTAGGCTGCTGGGCTTGTCTTTGTATAATATGGCCCCAAGAATTTCCTGTGTAAGCACATTCAAGAGCGAATATGATTCGTCTAACAAGCCTGTACACTCCATATAGGTAAAGTTCCCAGCATGCAAAGGGTTTGATGGTCATTAAAATGCATCACATTCGATTGAGATTCTTAGTATGTACTTACATGTAGGATTTGTATATACATAATTAGAGTTGATATGCCCTAGATGTAGACTATGCTATACATCATAATTACAGTGATGTAAAACATGAATCTATCTGATTAGAATAAGTATGTAAATCTTTGTAATGAATCAAATAGGTAATGTTTTCTTGATTCGATGTTTGCAGATACTTCGACTTTTTAGTTAAATATTGAAGCTGCTTGATAAAGTCATGCTATAAATTCCTACTAATAATAGGATTTCAGTGTGTATAATTTCATTTTAAATCTGGCTGTCGATAACTTTTAAAAACAAGGAAATGAGAGACAATTGCGCACTTAATTATTTAGATAACAAGCGATTACTCTAATTGAATTTTCATCGTAAATGTTGCCCCAAGTACATACGTAGTTGGAAATGTGAAATAATTTGTTTAATCTTTACACAAGATAGTTTTTGTATTGTATTTCTTTTTTCATTGATTCTTTTTATAAAGTCTATTTATTTGAATGCTTACTCGGAAAGTAGGTACTAAAGTGCTATAATTAAAAAACCAAATTGAAATGTACGAAAAAAAAAACGATAAGTAAAAATTTGTAAATATCGTTTATTAATTTACTGTTGTTTAATTTTATATTCTAAATTAATCGCTAGTCAAAATCTTTAGCTTAGATATTTTTGATATTAAATATCCGATTAAAAATCATTTGAGTATTTATTTATTTTACCAAGTCGACGTTAGAATTTTATCTGTTGTTATTTTTATTTAAATATGAAATTGGACATGTCAATACCAATGTCAATAATGTACCGACCTACTACACTGTGTCGATTACACCCGAGTTTTACCAGCACAGTAGTACCTACTTCCATTTTTATGCTATAGTAATGGGAAACAACAGGATAATCAGATAAATACTGAGAACAATTAGACTGCATCCGATCTGAATCCTGCAGTTCGGCCCGAATTTGAAAAATTCATCTAGCTTGCAACCCTGCATACAAGTTATTAGGAGGCCAACTCGGATTGATACTTTTCGGATTTGGATCCGCTGCAGTCCGCATTCGCTCTGTAGTAATTTTACAATTTGACAAATGCAGCTGTTTAAAATATAAACATATTTTAATTTTATTGGTTTTTGTTTTATCGTCGAAATTAAAATAAATATATGATTAAGTAAATAATATGTTTCTTATTTCACTACATCGATACCTACTTTAGTATACTAAAGGCGAACGTACCAAGTAGCTTATTCAGCTCATTAGGTTACTTTTCACATTAACTAGCACAGAATTTCATGCCAGAGATAATTTAGCAGTTCCCCGGAAATAAGAGATTTTTTTAAATTGTCAAGATGCTTACGCTGTTAATTAATATTACTTGTAATTGATGTGTAAGTATTTAAGTTATTATTAGTACAAAAAAAAAACTAATGTACTTACCAAGTATCGCTATATCTTTCACCGTGATCTGCTTGATAACTGTCGAAGGTCAATGTCAATTTCAGGAGGCTTACTTCGATTTGTAAATTCTATAAGATACGTGTCAAAAATTGACTGAATATGTCGCATCAGCGCAACGCATGCGACGTACGCTTCATTAAAAAAAAATGATTTTTACAACTGTTGAGATTCTGCAAGGGGATCCAAATGGAATGAGTTGGTGATTTTAGCAACAAAAGACTTTGGACAAGCAAACAACGGTAAAGATCAGAACACGCCAGGCATAATAGAATGTACTCTTGTCCACTCTGTACCCTCTGCGTCTGCTGATCTGCTCTGCCTCTTTATTTGTGCATATATCATTGTGTATGTATCAAAGAAATGTTTTTCTTAGTCATTTGAACAATTTTTACGGCCATATTTTATTCCTAGAGCAAGAGTTACTCTATTTTAGTGTTATGTAAAAATATTAACAGGTACAAAGACCTTAGTCCAAATAAACGAATTCGTGAGAAAATCTTCGACGTGGTGCAACTCTGTCGTGCTTGCCGGCATGCTCTGTTGCTTTCAGTGGCCTCTGGATGCTTCAATCTTGTTTGTCTATCGCGGGTCATGGTGTAGTACCTACTCTGCAAATTTTTGGTTGGCAGATAATTAGAAAAGAGTCTTATGATTCCTTTTCACAATAAATCCTCTAAATTGATCTTTAAAGATGAAATGAGCTGGCACTGAATCGTCCTACGACAGTTAACAAGCACGTTAAAGCGCTATGTGGTGTCTATACATATAATAAAAAGATTTAATGATTCAAAGTGACAAAAAATCTAACTCGCCTACATTTCTGGGGAACTGTTAAATTAGTTCTGCTATAAATTCCTACAGGTGCTTACCTCATAATTTTAGCTTTGATTAATTCTCGTATTTAGGGATTGGGTCCATACGGGTCTTAGCGTGCCTATTTTGATTTAAGGATCACACATAATATGTTGTTATTGCTTGTAGATTAAAAAATAATTAATTACGAATATTATGATAAAGTTATGTACATTCAGTTGGCCACCGGATTTGACCTTCAGTCTGATAAACTGGCTAGAGCAGCTAAAATCTAAATCAATTTGAATATTTTAAACAAGTATGTAGAGGTTCCAAGAGGCGAATATAAATGTGGTTTCTAAGACAATTTAAAATACCAGTCTTAAACACTAGAGCTTAAGGTTGGGCATTTGATCATTTCGACGATAGTGTGAAAATATTTCGCAAGCTCTAAGTTACAAAACCAGTTGGTTCGGCTAACTGGTATTGAGATAGCACCCACCATAAACACACCAAATTGGTCGTAATTCTAACACTTACCTTTGGTCGTTTTTCAATATCTAACGTGGTGGTCTATAGAACTCATTGACGCACATATTAACTGAACCTAACTTACTCTCAAGCATTATTAACATGACTTAAAACTAAGTAGTATAAAATCATTTATGGGTTGAAACCAGTGGTAATGTTTTGACGTGAGTAATATGGGCTTGCTAACATCACATCAAAATCAGACAGAGACAACCAACTGAGCTGAACATCTATTTAGTAGGGCACAAGGTGATTAAAATTAACTTATGAAAGAAAGAAAAAATGGGCATAACATGTTGACAATATGTCATAATAAATTCGTATTCTTCCGGATGAAGAGGCTGTGTCGTAACTCACTGTTTTACCTAATAGAACCGACAAGCCGCAAACTTCAATTATTTTCTAGGCGTAGGTCTATATCTACTTAGTAGAGAGTGTAAAAACAAAACAACGATATTCACAGGCACGGCACGATTTCTCAGAAATGCACAATAGACTTTTGTGACACAATGTTCATACATTTTATTTGGTTCAATAACTATTGTAGTATAATAATCTACTTACTTTAGTTATCTATCTATCGAACGAGATAGTGGGTAAGTTTTATTGGTATAAATGAGTATTATACAAAGTACCACTTCACGAAATCTATTACCTAAACAATTATTGAAATAAAATTACATTTTGGCGGGTAGTTTCTCCACTCGAAGCGAGCAGTTAGCAGACAAAAAGCTGAACTTTAGCAAGATAAAGATTTTGTTTTTATATCAAAAGTCCTTGATCTTATCGTGAAGATTTGAATAGAAATGATTTGATTTCTGACAATCGCTATCGGTTAGCACTCACTAACGTCTTTCCTGTATTTATCTAAAGATATAATCTCTATTAACGGTTATTTCAAATTTACCTGTATGCTTGTTTATTACACCATCTTTCACACATCTTTTTTTGGTCTGTCTCTTTCTTATTCTTTCCAAACATGCTGCAGACTACAGTAGAAGCATACCCACTCATTCCTTTCGCTTGGTTCTGCAACACTAAGTATTTAGGGTTATTTGTAAAATACTAGCAACGTCTCAGGACAATGTTACGAACATCATAAACAACAACTTTTGTTTTATGATTTTTAAAAATTTGACATATTTTAGTTCATCAGATTTTCATACAAAAATAAAAATATTTAAATTGAACGTTCTAAATGTTACGAAGTCTATGCGAAGCAAGCGGTAGTACAATAGCTGAGGGTAGCTGAATATGAACTTGACCTATTTACGGGTAGCCCTCACTAGCTTAGTCGGTCAGTCGCCTTGATGCACTCGCGTCGCGTCATACGTGTTCTTGTAGCGAAATTCGACAGTCCGGGCGTAATTATCTTTAGGTGATGGTGTATCAATATTCTAATGTCGCGTACATCGAAATAGTGCGAATGCTTGCTAGGTGTGATGACAATGCTTCGAAAGCCTGCTTACTAATTACTACGAGAACAGTGCGTGGTGGGAGGCGTAAATACAGAAAAATACTGAGTTGAAATGGATTAGATAGAACAACGAAATCTTGAAAGTTTGTTTTTTTAAATGTATTATGTTTTGTAAAAAGTCATAGAACAAAAAATTGTATTTATGATATTAGTACTTAATACAGTCCTGCAAGGTTGTTAGTGTTTTACAAATAACCCTGTATAGAAAACTGAAGCTAATAGACGTTTTATTACTAATTTATCAGTTAATTTATTTACCTTTACGGCTTACCGTAGCATTCTTTGTTACTAACAATTAGTTGTTTATGTTATGTTACTACAGACATACTTATATTTATTCAGCTGTTACGCTATGGGAGGTGCATCATACATACGTTTGCATATTTGTTTCAAATGAAAAATTACGCCTAACTATGTCTGAGTTTTTCAGCATGCATTCTATTTATTATGAAGACGCAGTATTGTAGATTAGGTAGGCTGATTAATACATTTCCCCAAGGTTATTCGCATTTTCGTTAGCTCTTTCGGTTTAGTTCAAAAGTCTGTTGGAGGTTTTCCTGATTGTACTTTCTACTTATCTAGAAAGTTTCCTAAACAAAAAATTAATAATTTTTAATGTTTTGTTGGATTTGTAAAGGCGGTTGATGTGCTAGAACTTTCAACAGTAAATTATGTTTAAGGTGATGCATCTCGACACACATTTTCACTGTTTTTTATACAACCGCTCATAACCGATTATGAAGCTATTACACATTTTTCATTAGATATTTTGGAAACGCAGTATCTTGGCTCATATAGAAATCAATTTCTAAATTTGTGTAAAACTAATCCAGTAAAGACCTCTGAAAATCACCTGTTTTGTATGAACCTTGGCACTTCATAATTTGCCTTAAAAATTCATCATCATCATCATCATCTTCCTGCCCTTATCCCGTTTTATTTGGGGTCGGCGCAACATGTTTTTTTCTTCCATTCTGTCCTGTCACTCGTCACGCTATCACTAACTCCTTTTTCATTCATATCACTTCTCACACAATCCATCCATCTTTTCTTTGGCCTCCCTCTCCCTCTCCATCCATCCACATGTAAATTCATAACTCTTTTAACAACATGCGTTTCATCTCTCCTCTTTACATGGCCATACCAAGACAAACGATTTCCTTTCAACGTTTCAGTCACTGGCGCCACTTTCAAACTTCCCCTAATATACTCATTTCTCACTTTATCCATTTTCGTCACACCACACATCCATCTCAACATTCTCATCTCCGCAACATGCAATCTTTTTTCATCCGTCTTTTTCACAGCCCAACATTCTGATCCATACAGTATGACAGGCCTTATCACGGATTTGTAGATTTTACCCTTCAACTTGAGGGGCATCCGTGGATCACAAGTTGTTCCCGTGACCTGTCGCCATTTCATCCATCCTGCGTTGATCCGATGAGTTACGTCCCGGTCTACCTCACCATCCCCTTGGACGAGCGACCCGAGATACCGAAAGTAGGAACAGATCGGTATGGGCGTTCCGGCGAGAGCTAAAGGCACTGGAGTGGAGAGACCGCCGAAATCGCAGAACAGGTACTCCGTTTTGGTTCTACTCAATTTCAGGCCAACACTTTCCAGTCTGTGCCACCACACCTCCAATCTGTTCTGGACAAAAAGTCAAAAAAGTAAAACTTTAGAAGCCTTGCAAATTTATTAAGATTCTAAATGACGACAACTTTTTTCAAAAACTTTAAGGGTTTAAGAAAAACAGCTATTTCCTGGAGCAAGTTTTGTGAAATATTCGAGTAAATCTCGGAATTACCGAAAACTAACAGAGTTTTCACGCGTTATCTCTCTTTTTTTGTGTTGCATTTTCGTCAAACATCGCGTTGGATTAAGTACGTTAGATGAAGTTACAAGCTTTTAAACCATTTTCGATGTTTACGATAGGCGAGTGGAAAAGGATCGTCTTAAGTAAAAATAATTCCTCTAAACATACTTAAACTGAAGCCTTATTTTCCGAAGGGTTACCAGCAAAATTTGACACACACATGACAATTCGCCTGTTATGTTAAAGTTTCTAGTATAATGATGACCAATAATGGTTATCATTCGGAAATAAATCTAAGTACCTAGACATCCTATATATGAGTACTATGTAGTTAGTATAATATCTCCCCATAGCGATAACAACTAGTAACACTTGTTTATCTACAGCACCGCATGTCTGCAGTTCGATATTACCTATTATGATTAATCGGCGTACTTCTAGTAAATCCCCAGAGTTCACATTAAAGTCCTCGTTTAGTAAATCAAGATTATAACGCCCTTATCAAAACCATTATCACATCGATAATTTTTGAAGATCAAAGTAGTTCCTCATGCGCGCGGCAATCTGGACGTCATGTTGTGTAAACGTTTATGATTTACTTAAATTCATTTGATAAGATATCTAAGTACCGACTGTTATTTAGACAAAATAGTCTAGTACCTAGTACATAGGTATTACCTCCGGAAGTTAAAGCACAGAGGAAGAAGCGATAGTAGGTAGATAAAGTGGCACAGAGGCAATGAAAACTCGATAATGCCATATATCTTGTAATTAGGTAAAACTCAAGGGCCCAACAATTATTATCTATAGGACTTTGGACCATAGCTGTATCTGTATACTACACCCCTATTTTTTTATTTGTAGAAAAAAATGGGGCTCTATCCATACCCGTTACACATCATAGTTTTGTGGTTAAAAAAAAAAACTTAATTCCAAAATTGTCCATGAAAATTTTATATGAATTTGTAAATTCGTAATAGAATCATCATTCATTCAATTGCAGAAAGTACCACTACGCACAGTGTTTTTCCATACTTACTCCGTGGTTTTTCCATTTTGATCGTCATTTACTAATTCTAGCCTGTACAATATTTAGTCTGCTTTTGTGCAGTTTTTGTGCGTAAAACTTTAATAAACTAGCTTTTTCCCGCGCGGCTTCGCTCCCGCTCTTCCCTACTCAACCCAACTCTACCCTAATATACCCTACCCTATTCTACCCTGCTCTACACTACTCTATTCTACCCTACCTTCTATTCTAACCTTTTCCTCACAATAACAATCACAACAAAAAAAGAATTGGCCAAATTAGTCCAGTTATGCGCTTACCAACACATTTTGCGATTCATTATTATATTATACTAGCTTTTGCCCGCACGGCTTCGCTCCCGCTGTTCCCTACTCTACCCTACTATACTCTACCCTACTCTTCCCTATTCTACCCTACTCTACCCTACTCTACTCTATCCTACTCTACCCTATTGTACCCTACTATACCCTACTCTACCCTACTATACCCTAGTCTACCCTACCAAACTTCACATAAACCATCTACAAAATAGTCCGAACAATGCCTAAAAATTTGGTTTGGATAGGTGAGCCCGTTCTCGAGTTATAAAATAACAACGAAAAGTGGCATTGATTTTTATATATATAGATATAAATAATTTTAGAACAAACGCTAATAATTTTGCTGTTTAGGAATATTATTGAGACTACTTAAATAATAATATCACCTTTTCCCTTATAGGTCTTTAAGTAGAGTCGGTCTAAAAAGTCAACCGACTTGGGTAGGTAATTATTACGGCAACATGAAATCTGATGTAGTCAACATTACACTGGTTCAATAATCAAGGCTGATTAAAAGATCTTGATCATTGTTTACTAATAGAAGAGTCCTATACTTAAAAAGTATCGGACATAAGTATTTTTTAAATGATTAAGTAAATATAATACAAAATTCCCAAGTCGTTTGACTTTTTAAATAGTGGTGTATAATGCATATCTATACTAATATTATAAAGAGAAAAAATTCTTTCGCCAATAGAAAGCTGCTTATTCCTGAGTGGCATAGGCTATATTTTATGTACCTACGCGGGCGAAGCTGCGGGCAAAAGCTAGTGAATTACAAAGAAAGGGTTTTCCAAAGTTCACCTCCTAAAGGGAAAACAGGGTCCAAAGTTTGTATAGAGAAACCTACTTACACGCGGGCGAAGTCGCTGGCAGAAGCTAATATTAAATAAGCTGACTAATTAAAATCTCGTGCTATATTATTTTAACTTAGTTGTAATATTAGGCCATGAACAATCGGGAATTTCTATTAGCTGCGTTGACTTTGCGTGTGTGAGAGAAAAGCGCGGGCGGTGAGCGTGAGCCGGGGCGCGCGCGCCGCTGCAGCTGTTGCGCAGACGTCGCCGCCGTCACCAACCACCTCTCTCTGTTTCACAACACGACCCACTTGTCAGACAAACCGCCACACATAGCGTCACCCCCGCCACCGACACCTAACATACGCCAGTCAAGCGCATACCAGTTGAACACATTGAAACTTTGGCGTTAAGCAACGGTTACAACAATTCTTCAATATGATAGACGTCGTCCTTACGACATAATGACTTTCAAAATTAATACCAACTCGTACCTATTACAAAATAATATCGTTGAGCATTTGGGACTGGTAAAGCTTGAACTAGTCCGACTGCGGTCGTGGGACGACCGCTTGGTGCAGGTCGCACACATGTGAAGGCAGTTCAGTCCATGTCCTTGGCCTTCTGTTAAGTCAACGAGTTTTTACTGGAAGTAGTTTTTAAGTAGGCAGGAATCGCCCGTTCTTTGTGGTCGGTCTTTTATGGTACCCAATTCTATCGTGGGTTTCAGTTATATCTACAAAGATGTTGAATTGTAGCGATACCTACCTACCGATTCATATAGTACTTATATCAGAAAACCAGAATCACTATGCTCTGAAGACCATCCGTCAA
The DNA here is from genome assembly GCA_949319445.1 of Mythimna lalbum. NCBI lineage: Eukaryota > Metazoa > Arthropoda > Insecta > Lepidoptera > Noctuidae > Mythimna > Mythimna lalbum. The sequence goes on along the minus strand of OX439346.1, from coordinate 11,125,249 downwards.
CCCCTGTTAGTTTTCTTTCGACCATGTTTACAAAACAACTAAAACAACATTTTCATAGTAATCGATGTGGAGGTAGTTTGACCTGACAAAAACTAACAAATTGATTCATTTTATTTTTTTATGATTATAATTCTTTATTTAAGTACCAAAAACAAACCTTCAATTAAAACTAACTTAAAAAATTAAAATAAAAACACTAAAGAACTAAAAAAAAGCAATTTATGTTAGGTACTTTATTAATTTACTAAAGAGGCAGAAAGGAAAATTGAATTCAATTCAATTTCGTATTTGTTTTATAATTGAATTTAATTAAAAAGCAAATGCTGTGTTGTTATTCATATTACTAATCAGAAATAGGTACCATAATAAGGATAGGGATACGGATAACTGAAGATAAGATTGTTTCCAAGTTACAGTTAGGTAATTATTAGATTCTCAATAACTATACGACAGTATTCTCAGAACAATAAGAAAAATAAATCATTCTATAAATAGCAATATCGCAGAAAATATCTTTTGATAATAAATAGGTAGCATTTTCCTTTTGAAACGGATATTGTTTAGCATTATCCTATTACAATAGATAACGACATCATACAGCGAAAACTAGACGATAACGAGTGACAGAAACAAACAGGCACTCGACAGATTAACACAACAATTTGGTTTCGTAGTAATGATGTAATTTGGTAAACATTGGGTCAAGCGCACGGCGGCGGCGCGGCGCGCGCGGCGCTAGCTGGCTGCTGGGAAGGCCAGGAGTGCGCGGGCGCTGCTCCGGTCAACCACGGTCACTGGCCCACACATTCGTACATTTGCACCTTACAGACCTCGTTGGCTTTTATAAAAGGGATTATATACCTTTCGGTTTTTCTGCAGGCTACATTTTGGCAAAAAAAGTTAATCTGCCAATCTATCGGGATACATTTGTACCTCACAGCAAAGACCTTCTCGTTTTTTTTTCCTGCCGTTTGCATTAACAAAACATGTTAATCTACCAATCTATCTACTGAGATAAATCTAAGTAGATACTTGTCGGTTATTTTATTGATAGCACTTTGGACAGCTTCAATATCGCAAAATATCTGTTAAAATAATGGATACTTGATTAGATTTGATTTGAGATATAGTATTTCTTAGAATATCCCACCTGTTTTTTGTTTAATATAAAATTCAGTAGAATTCGTTTTCAAACGCACATTCTAGACACTTAATTGGAATAACGTTTTTAAATAAGTGAAAATTATAAATCTAATTATAATTACCCAGCTATCCAAAACCTTACTACCTAAACAACCGCATTCCAGATGATCGCTTCTTGATTTACACACCTAATATTATGAAACCTTGTACACTAAGTGTAGGTACAATAATGAGAATTTAAAGACCTAACCTGACCGCTGAATCTCATTTGCGCGCACCCTGTGCAAGTTGGATTGCAACACCCACTCAAATGTTAAATTGCACATTCCTTGCGTCAGACCGATAGGTTCGAGTCGTTTGACTCGCTTGAAGGTGTTTTGTTTTCATTCTCCATGCGTTTTCATAGTTTGTTTGTTGTTATTGCATGTATTGCGCTAGCATACAACAATACGATACAATTTTCTATAGTGTACTCAGTTGTTTTATCACATGAGTAGGTACTACTTACATGTTTTACGTATGTGCCTCTAATCTAAAGTATAGGTACCTTCTATTTAGGTGTAAAGTTATAATGTGAAGCATTCTTACCAAGCTCTAAACAACAACAGCTTTATCTTTACATATTTTATGTCTTGTACGTACTCGGACTGCAGTTTGCAGCTTGGGACTTATAGCTTTCAGGAACAAAACCGTCGAGTTCTGGCTCTCCAATGGACTAAACAATATGTCTATCTAGTAGCAGCTAAGCGGCTATTTCCAACGAACGCCTTGGTCAAGATCTCTTATCATTTTTGGTAGTGTATACCTATACTAATTGAATGAGCTGAAGTCCTTGCTTTACATCATAATGTTGTTTGTAAGGCGGAGCTGCAAATTAATCTTGCAAAGAATTACCGATTCTTCTATTTATTATAATACAATCTGTTCTACTGCGTCTGCACATCGATCAATGAATCTGTGTCTAATTGATAAACAAGTGAGCAGCTGTGTTGAAAGCTATAAAACGGGAAAATATAAAAAACTATGCTACGTCGTATAGAGGTAGAGCTCTTACACTCTAATTTATATTCCTTGGTGTGCAGTGATAGTCTACCTGTGATAAACTTTTTATCCTTATAAACATCGTTGCCAAATCTGACCTGTGCCAGCAACTCTTAAAAGAGGTATTATTTGTTTTCTTTGTTTAACCTTTAAAACTTTGTCACCTTAAAGCGACAGCTAATATTAGCTACTTATCGTGGAGGCCAACAAGAAACATAGCACTCTATCTAGGAAATAAAATTCGTCACTAAACATAACGAACTATTATTATATCCAGCTCTATCAGCTGCTTTGCTAATTAATACTTTTTAGAAAGCAATAATTAATTAAACTGAACGGTAGGTTATACAACACATAATCATTACCTACCTATCTAGTTCCTTACCTAAGTATAAAAATATTATTTTATTTTCCTTCCTTGTCATCCGGCTTCCTGGAAGAATAATCTTATAACAATTTTCCGTAATCGCTGTCTCATTTTGAAGCGGTTCAAAAATCTCTAAGTACGGGTGTTTGGTGAAAAAAAAGCAATGCAGCCGTGGTGTCAGTGGCCCCAAGCCGACCGCAGTAGCGGCGAAATTCCACGGTCCATCTGACGCACACCGCATAGTAAGCAGTTGGATGTGACCTCGAAAAAGGACTATCGCCCAGTTCCGATAACATCTACTGATTTACAATTTCACTGAAGATGTATTTTAGATAGGTAGGTTCAGACACTTTTACCAGCAAATGGTCGTCGTTATCGAATTTGATGAGTTATTAAGTACCACCATTGATTTAACTCATGATTACACGCATTTAAATTGTTCATAGGCTATCTCACATGTTCATATGTAAATTAAATTGGTGATTGTCAACTTGTTGTGTGTTGGACTACGCTTGCCTATTCACGCTTGCCTTACCCTCAGGTTGATTTTGTACTCAGGTTTTTAAATATTTGTGGAAGAATAAATTGTAGAAATTATTCTCATGAAATCAAATGACTTACGGATCCACTGCTACTGCTTAATTCGAAAGATAAAAAGACACAGGTACTTATGTAAGTACCTATATTCCTATGACTGAACTGACCCTATGACTGAAAGTTCTTCTTTGCTGAAGATTTCAGACTACTGTGTTGTAGTTTATCAAAACTGGACGGGAAGTAAGTTGAGTGGGTGTCTAGTCTGAGTACATTGGTAGGCAGCGGCACTGAAATTTATGAAGTGAACAGATAAGATCATACGCATATAAGATTTACTAGCTAATTTACAACTACACTATCAAAAAGAAAGGGAAATTAAAGCAAGGTCTGGAACTCTGGATTGCCACTGCTGTCAAGGTAACAAATTCCAAATTCTAGATTGTAGATGCTGTTAACAAATGAGTAGACAATGTATAAAAAGATATTTTTTTTCTTCAAGCTGATTAAATTATTATCAATGCACTATGAATAAGGGAATGCTGTTAGGGCGTTCGCCTTGGACAGGCTTCCTGCAGATCGGAGCGCCTGCGCCACGCCCGCAGTGAAGGGGCTCGCAACTCTTTGTTCCAAACTAACAGAGAAATGTTGCAAAACTGGTCTTTGACCTTTTATTTATATTTTATTATGGCATGTATATTATAAGAGTAAGAAAAGGGTTGTGGAATATTGTTTCGTAATTTTCTTTTTTTTTCCTTCTATTTAGATTGCAATTATACCTAAGTTTGTGTTACATGTATGCCTCGACATGAGATTTAGATAATCATAAATGAACAAAATATATTGGTAGGTACATGAAACATTACTCTTGAAACTCGAAACAATGAACAACACATTCACGAGCTAAGATAACAAAAAAATACGTGTTATTTGAAAGATATGTCTTTCGAGACGACATCAGCAATTAGTTCAAATAAACGGAGTCAATTCGTCTAGGGATTAAATGTGAAAATAGGGGTACACCAAGGCTCAATTTAAGCGCTTTTTTATTTTATATAAGTATATAATTTACCCAATTAATTGCAAAACAAACATTGATATAGTGTTATTTACCGACTATACTTCTTTAATTAACCGACTTCAAAAAGAGGGGAGGAGGGGGTTATATGTTCGACTGTATGTTTTTTTTTAATGTTTGTTCACCTATTTCTTGAGTTTGAGACATCGTGGTATCACCCCATCGGAGCATCTTTCCCCTGGACGCGAACTACAGTGGCCAATTTGGAAATCTCTAAAACGCTTGCGAACCCAAGTTGGCGATCCAACCACCTCGACCCAACTCTAGCACAGTGCCAGTGCGGAACCTCTCCACAGGACATGCGCCACCTGCTATGTTGCCCATCCTGCATTACCACCTGCAGTTTTCAGGATCTATACGAGGCTAACAATAGACAAGTTTTGTGAAATATTCGAGTAAAACGCTGAACTACCGAATGCCAACAGAGTTTTCAGGCGTTATCTCTCTTTTTTTGCATTGCCTCTTCATCATACATTGCGTTGGATTGTGTTAGATGAAGTAACAAGCCTTTAATTAAACCATACTCGATGTTGATGATAGGCGAGTGGACCCTCATAAAGTTCCAAATTCAAACACATTATTGCCTAGAGGGGAGTAGGTACCTAACCAAATGCAATATTACTGCCCGAGCTAGAGCCTACAACATCAATGACTTGCTTTACTTTTGGTAGGTATGCTGGTTTGTAATATATGACAGGTATGATTGGACATTTGCATTAAAAAGTTTAAAGAAATATACATTACATACGGGACGAATATATAGAACTTCCTTATTCCTCCTTTTAAATAAGCCGCCAACGAATATCTAACTAATTCATGAATCCCCAAGCGACACCCGGTGGCCGCGCATCTATTGTCTTACTATTGTGTCTCTAATTGACGGTATCTGAAGGGCTAATAGGTACCTAACTAATTATTTTGTTGAAATAATGATAGGTGAAGAATGTATAAGTAATTATATTATACATAACTACCTAATAAATAAATTACGTAAAATGAAGTAAGTAGGATAATGTGTGGCAAACTTTAAGTTGTTTGATGATCCAAACCAACCGGTTTCTTGTTGTGGACGAGATTGAAAGTTTACCTATACCGTGACATTTTGGAGGAAATTATAAAATGGCGAATTGGGACTGATACCTACTAGGTAATTTACGTGGATGCTCTAAGTATAATATTTATCACACTCAATGGTAGGAGAACTTAGTTTAATATTTAGGTAACTATAGAATATTTTTTCTAGGCAAAATTTAAAGTACCAAGGCCAAAAATATAGTAGCTGTCTCTAGATCAGAGTTGGAAAATTTATTAATATTACCTAATTGAGCATATTTATTTTTAACTAGCTTTTGCTCACGGCTTCGCCTGCGTAAGTAGGTAGTAGTTAAGTAGTTTGCAATCGGACCAGTACTTTCAGAGATTACCTCCTCCTCACAAACCAAAGAACAAAACTTTACTTCTTTATTATATTAGAGTGCAGATTATTTTCTTGTTTTTTATTATTAAAAAACATCAACATCATCATTTTTTCTACACACTTACTAAGAAAACGTAATATTTAGATACATATTTATTTACTAGCGAACAAAGTCCTTCCTCTTTTAGAATTACTCCCTTAAAAATATTTTTTTTTTTAACTTCTGAGTGATCGCCTACATCATAAAAGGAAGCTTTGTGCAAAATTTCATGTTCCTAGTCCCAGTAGTTTCGTCGGCTGTGCGTTGTAATATCAGTCAGTTTCACCTTTTATATTTACTAGCCGACTCGGCATACGTTTTACTGCCACATAAATTAAAGAAAATAATGTGAGCTGGGGGTGGGAAGGTAGAAAATTTTCTCAGATCTTATGAATAAACAAATAAAATTGCATACGAAATAAAACATATTGAATCATTAACTCGGGTTTTGATAGAGAGGTAGAACTTTTGCCAGAAACTACAAGAGCTAACAAAACACCCAAGTACAAATTCTGCCCAGTTACTGGATGTTGAGCGAGTCTTTCCACACAAAAATATTTTAAATGATCGAAGACACAATCTTAGTAACTCAACATTTGGAACAAAACTTGATTGATTAAGTAGGTACCTACGTTTACAAAAATATTAATTCATGAATCCCCAAGCGACCACCGGTGGCCGCGCATCTATTGTCTTACTATTGTGTCTCTAATTGACGGTATCTGAAGGGTTAAATAGGTAATTTTAATGTTTACGGTTTTAGGTCTACACTGCATGACATTAATATTTTATAATTGATTATTAGAATATTTCCAATTTTCATTTTTTTTGTAGTATTTTCGTTTCATGTTTTAATTTTGTTTTTGTACTCGAAATCTGGCTCATATCGCACTAAGGTTAGGTTCATTCAACATGCTGTGTTTATCAACCTCGTGTTTTTAGTAATTTATCACAACAAGGGCTTTTTCATTCCTATTTCGTCACGGTCAACGGTGGTGAAAGCCATTGCTTTAAAAAAAAATTATAACAAATTTATATTTTCAATTCAATTTTATAATCGTGATATTTGGGAAAAAAAAATTGAATCTAAGATTTGAAGAAAATTCCTTGGATGGTACGCTGCCGCCTCCTGATATTATGATTAAGATAAAAAATACTTGCGATAGCCTACTGCCATCTAAATCAAAACAAAATGTATGGCAACTTTGGAAAATTTTCTAAATGATTAAAAATTCGTCGTAATTTTTAGAGAAAGTATTTCTTTGTAAGTGTACCTATCGAAAAAGTCGTTTAATACACGTGTAAATTTGTCACTGCAGCCCTCGGCTCCATAACACATTCGCCTACCTACGGCTCGTGCGAATTCCATCTCGGCCGCTATGATAAAATTTCTGCACTTGTATCAAAATGTACTATTTTCCTACACTGCATGTTATTTTTTTAAATTTTGGTTAGGATACCTATTAATAATTAAATAAAAGGTAAATTGTTCCTGATACATAGATAAATAAATAAATAAAAATGTCATGTAGGTACCTACCTATATTTAAGTAAATTAATAATTCTATCAAAATCGCCTATCGAAAGATAATTTAATATTGTAAGCTGATGGAGATGATGATGAGATCGCGATGTCCGGCCACCGTAGACGCGGGCTCGCGGACGGCAAGCCATGAGTAGCTCGCTGTCCGATCGTCCGGTAACTGTCCGGACCGAGCCCAAGACGTCGACGGCGCGCACTGTTCCCGCGCGCCTCAAGGAGTTATCTGAAAAGAAGCTCGAGCTGGGTTTTTAGTCAGTAAGAGTCGGACACTATCTTCCGCTCCACCCAAGACGGCGGGGGTTGTCATAAGATGATTTTTGCCCGCCGAAAAAAAAAATGTCACAGATGTTCATTTGTTTAATCTTTATGTCATCTTTCTTCCACTTTTTTATGATCGTTAGAGTAGTAGGTATTGCATGATTGAATGTAAAATATTTTTAAGATAAGTAATACTGTGCCTGAAATAATATTTGGAGCAATTTCTAAGTATGACAGCCAGTAAGGATGACAATCGGAGGTATGCAATTTATTAATACTCATTTTTATCTATTTTTTGGGATATTTTTCTCAGCTGTCGGACGTAGGGTAATTTTCTATGGAAGTTGCAACTTCTCCTTTATCATTTAATTTCGCGTATTCTGCCAATTTTCGTGCATATTTCATATTTGCATGTATATTTATACTATACTACTATTTATGCTTTTTATTTTGCATATAATCCGGTCTCTAATCCTGACATTGAACTTTACCACGAAGATTATTACTGATTACCACACCTGTTATACTTCCATGGTTATACTGTATAAGTAACTAGGGGAAGACGTGGTAATACATACAACATGATTCCTCTACGGAAAAACGCTTGCAATACGGGTCTGCAACATTATAAAATCAATTCCAAAGCTTGCACTAGCATAAAGCGGGCACCCCTTACAAAATCACGCTCAAAAACTGAACGCGGGCTCCTATCCCTTGGCCTTACTTGCCCTGTCTCAGTTCACGGCAGTCGTGGTTCCCACCTTCGATAAACAATACGGAGCGTGATTGAAAAACGATATTTTTTTTATTGTTAATTTAATAAACAAAAGCACAGTAATAGATACAGAATGTTTTGTATAGCAAGTAGTAAATTATGAGTAACGACATCTGTGGCGTTACATCTATACTTATAATAAATCTGTAGAGAAGTCAATTCTGTACATGAAATATATTTCCAAAATAACTATCAGGGGGTGATTAGTGATCGATACTGATGCCACAAATGCAAACAGTAAAATTTTTGTCTGTCTGTCTGTCTGTCTGTATGTTCTTTATAGAAACAAAAACTACTCGATGGATTTTAACGAAACTTGGTACAATCATTCTTCATACTCCTGGGCAGGTTATAGTATACTTTTCATCACGCTACGATCAATAGCAGCAGAGCAGTGAAGGGAAATGTTGGGGAAACGGGAGAAATTACTCCATTTTTTAAGCTTCCGTCGCGTTTGCAGCCTTAATGGTTAAAGCTACACAGAAATCATGTATAACGGAAATGTTCTCCTTAAAATTATATAAAAAAATATCCCACGACAGCATATGTCTATCTTTTATGGTTGACTCACAATAACACGTGTAACTCCCGATAGCTTAGTAGTTCGGAGTTTTCTGTTTATTTTTGTCTACTCTTACGTTTATAACACTCTCAGTCATCCCTTATTAAAAAAAAATTAACATTATTATCTATTCAATAAAAAAAGAATCATAGAAATCGGTATAGAAACACCAAAGTTATACATGAAATACGCTAATAAGCCATCGCGCGTGAATACTGAATCATGTTATAAGGATTATTTTTGTGTAACGGTCGCCGCGCTCGACGCGGCTCGCGGCGGCAATATTTGGTTGTTTGATGCGAATAGACGTTCAGAGTGTTCGACCTTATTGACAGACAATAATTGATTTTAACAAACCGTGCTTATCAGCGCGACTTTTAGTCTTCTTACGTTTAATAATTTATTTTATAAAATAGGTATTAGTTATTTTGGTAGTGTTTAAATATTTCTTACTAGATATTAGCTTAATTATAAATAAAACTTTTTTTTTAATTTATTTAGCTTTAGTTTTAAATAGGTAAATACCTAGGTATCAAATAGGTTATTTCGTTCTATTAGACGTAGTTTAGGTACCTGCTTATACTTATAATAAATCTGTAGAAGTGAAAATTCTGTACATTGAAAATATAAAAAAATAAACGGTAGTGGCTGTTTGCTCAGGCATCACGCAAAAACTACCTACTGGTCCGATTACGATGAAACTTGGTATAATTATTCTTTAATATCCTGGGCACCACGCTGGGTACTTTTTATCCCGGAAAAGTATATACAATAAAAACAAACTTAATTTTGCGGTTCGATCCCTAGACCCGATTACTGTACCAACCGCAAATAATAAGTTGGTAGGTTACGTCACCCGCTGTGGAGTTCACTAAGCGGCGCTGCACATGGCTAAGATACTATAATATTTGGGTAAATAATATGTAGTTTCCGTTTTATTATATTAAATGGCGTTGGCGTCGAGTTAGATCACGCTATGGGAACACTTTTTGGGAATAAAGAAAGGAGCGCGTTTTCTTATAACCCATTTATTAATTACATCGAAGTATTCGAACACGGAGACATTGGCACCATGTCTAAGGTGTGTGCACACTGTCACGCGCGTACGTGGAAGGGAGACCGGAGAGGATCTGGAACGCCTCGAATCGTCTCGCGCATCACGTTGTTTTCCAGTCCCCGGGCTCTTAAAATTCGACATCAGACGTTTCAGATCTTTGATTTTGACGACCCCGTTGTCGCTGGCATAAGCAACAGGATCCGCGTACGAAGTCGCTGGCAGAAGCTAGTAAGAACTAATCCTCTCCGCGCTATTTGAACTTGAACAACCCGAAATCATCTGCCGGGCAGTTGCTCACCAGACACGTGTCTGGTCAGAGAATCCTGCCTTTTCAACAGAGGTTTGCGGCAGTTTGTTCTACTTACCTCAAAATATGTTATTATCCATATTTGCTTAGTGTTTTGTGTTTATCTTACTTTAATTTTGTCATGTTTGCATGCATTGTAATATTTTTTTCACACTACCTACTCGATAATGCCTTGTATATCGTACAGGCACTACTTAAACCAAGTAATTCGGTCTGTCTGTGTTTAAAATCACATAAAGTTTGATGAGTTTATTCAAATATCAAACTGTCCACTAATAAAAAAAAGAATAAAATGTGATTACTGGCGAGTTTCCGAAATAAATAATAATAAAAGAGCGTTATATAAAATTAAACCCATAAAATTTTAAAGTATTACAGTTTGTTTCGTTGATTAACTTTTAAATAAATACTTATATTTCTCTAATATAATTTTTTTCAGTAAATAGGCTTCTAACCCTTTAGCAGCCCACGTCGGATATATCCAACAAACACTTGCGCTTATTCCGCCAGGGTCACACATCCACGACCTGAAATATTTTATCTCGTCAGCTCTTCTGTCACCTGGGGATTGAAGAGCTAAACGAGGTGGAGTAACGCTGTCGCAAACGCAAGACCCTGGCGAACAGGACGCATAAACACTCATCATCGGACCAATGAGACCCGACATTTTAACACTTCATGGGAAGGCCCCAAATGCAACAGTGAAGGAGCTGCATATTTCAGGAAGCAATAAGAAACGAATTGAGATGGCAACTAATATATAATATAATATAATATATTCCACAACTATCACACAACGCCGTCTAGTCCCAAGCTAAGCAGAGCTTGTGTTATGGGTACTAGACAACCATAGAAATATAAATAACAGGCGAAGTGGCAAGGGGGCGTGTGCATGTCCGCTCGAATTGCATTATAAGTGCATATTGGGGCAAACGGCCGGCAGTTATGAACTTGTGAGACTCGCGATACGTGATCGTAAACAAATTTGAAATGCCGTGTTGTTCAGTGGTTTCATGCAAGAACTGAAGTGATAAGACAAGCCTGGGTCATCACGGAATCTCTTACCATATGTTAATACAAGTTGAATGCTATATTTATCTTTAAAATCAGTAAAAACAACAAATCTTATAATATGCATTACCGCTACTACGATTTTCGTTTTCAAATATCAAAGCGACTGTATAACTCATAAAGTAAATACATTGCTCTTTAACAACTACCAAATTTTAACGCTCAGTAATTGGACAAGCAATGTAAAAATAACATAACGATACTTTATCAGTGCAGCGTATTTCATAATACCGGCCGCTGATCCGTTCCGCTAGTCAGGGATGCGCGTGTTCTTTTTTCGTTCATTCCTGTACGTGTAGTAGTGTCGGTAGTGGAAGGGAGAACTGGAGACACCGTGTTCCGATACATTTTTAACTACTTAGCATATCTCCTGCTTTCTTATATCTATGTAGACAACTGATAAACATACTTATATATTTCTAAATACATACATATTATAGACAAATTACACCCAGACACAGAACAAATGATTATGCTCATCACACAAACATTTGGCCTGGGTGGGAATCGAACCCACGACCTCCGGCATAGCAGTCAGGGTCACTAACCACTAGACCAACAGGACAGTCAAACTGATATTCGAGTAGATCATATCCATCAATAGAACATAATTATGATACTGTAGCGACATCTATGGCGCCACATAGGAACTAATAATTGAAAAACGTCGTTTATATAGTAGATACTCGTGGGCATTTGATATTGCAGGCCCTTGCCTCCATATTGATGGCCTTCGGATCGGGTGTCTATTCTACCTCGGTAGTAATTACAGAGGCCCACTTGTAAATCAAAATCTAGGTAGGTAAGTACTATTTTTACTTTTAATATATAAGTATGTACACCGACTACAGTTGCTATCTTAGATTCTAAAATTAAGCACAATACTAGTCCGGATTATATAACTGTTGGCTACCTGCACCCCTGCATTTTCCACGGAAAATGCAGGTCGTTGTGCATGTTAGGCATGAAAGGTGTTGCATATCCTATGCATGTGCTCCATACTGGCACCTACCCCATTGGCTAGGTTATTTGACTCAAACTTAAGATATCTTCTATATAAGTAGGTTTATAGAAGAAAGTCGTGTTATTAACATTATTTATAACTCAAGAACGTTTAAACCGATTTGGCTGAAAATTGAGGCGGAGAATCGTAATAGTAGAATCGGGAAAGTCCTATGTCCGTCACATATAATTTTTTGATAAAGAGGTAGGCAGTTTTTTTTTTTTGTTCGTAGAAGATAATCTCTGAAAGTACTGGTCCGATTGCTGAAATTATTTCTCCGATAGAAAGCTGCTTTATTCCTGAGTGACATACGCAATATTTTATGAACGCGGGTGAAACTGCGGACAAAAGCTAGTTTTTCATAAACTCGATGAAATTGGTTCTCCAACTATCCTATACACCGCGTGCTCGAGTTTGCTGGTTAGTCGCCTCGACAGGCCGTACAGCTTCACTTCGGTGAATTCATCCTAGCTATAAAACAAAGGGTCTTTATAACATCTCTTCTAGTCATCGCTATGTCCGAAGCTATCTCCGGTTTGGAGGTGTCTAGCCTGAGTACTGAGTATAAATTATACTATGATTCAATAAATAACTTCAATCTATTACCTACTTGGCATTTTATATTTTAAATCGAGATTTCATCGAGTTTTTTAAAGATTTAAAAATACTTTCCTGGGCCGATATTAAACACGGATATAGGTAACGTACCAAATCAAATAATATAGGAATTCACGACATTTAAATTTAGCATTTGTAAAAGTCAAGATTCAAGGTGAACAGGTAGTGACGGGACCATTCCAGTTGACTCTACGGCTTTATCGCCATTTTATGTATATTTAGATTGGATAGTGGACACCGCGGTGTGATTATGTAAAATTTGACATATCAATATCAAGTCTAAGAAAAAAGTCATAGGTCAAGAACAAAAGACTATAAAACTTGTATTATTTTCGTATAATGTCGAAATCTCTTAAGATAATCAATTCAAGATGGGCCAGACCAAATGCAGAAGCGACACGTTCTGTAAAGGTTAATCGCCATAATTATTTACAGGAGATTATTATTCATATAAACACTAGTTACATACACAGATAATAGTCCATTTTGCCTTTTCATAACTCAATCAGCCCCCCTAGCCGAGTTACAACCGTTTCGCTTGCGTCGAACGCCTCGAGTGAATTCTTTTGTTAGGCTAGGGTACAGTACCCCTAACCAAGTTGATAATCTGTAATCGTTAACGCTAGTAGAAAACTTGAAATGTACGGGAATGACATCATCTCAACGCCCAGTCATGTAGTCAGAACAAAAGAATTGGGGCCGTGGCCAACTCGAGGCGTTCGACGCAAGAGAATCAAAACGAAACGGTTGTAACTTGGCTAGGAGGGCTGTATTTAAGTATTTTATATGAAGCGATTGCCTGTAGATATATGACTTGGCAAGCCTGGTGTCAGATTGTATGGAATCTGACTACCTACTCGTCACGACTGTCAAAAATCTGAGGTCAGCCGGGAAACCAACGTCCTAACTTGTTTTCCGAGGCACAGAGGAACCTTGGTTTATAATGATGCCATGATGGTCACCCAATCACGGACCTACCTCGACAAGCATTGCTGAACCTTGGAGACCAACCCGTGCACGTGTAATGACTTAGCCACGAGCTCTTGAGTACCAACAATAGATAAAAGAACTAGGCAAGTGCGAGTCGGACTCGCGCACTGAGGGTTCCGTGCAAACTACAATTCCCGAATGGAGCAAAGAACGTAAGTATATTTTGATACTCTCAAACATCGAAATTCATAAGGTACTTCTATTAATTTCGACCTTTGAGAGTATCAAAATATACGTTTTTTTGCGACACGGCCGTATCTTTTTCATTCGTTAACTTAGAAGTTTGATTTACAGCTTGAAGGGCCCGCAGATCTAGGTATATACCAAGGTCTGCGGTTCTTTTTTTCATTTTTAGTTTTAATATCAACTCGATGCCTCCACGCGTTGTCGAGATAAAGGGCCTTGACAGACAGACAGACGGACGGACAACAAAGTGATCCTAAGGGTCCCTTTTTTCCTTTCTTTTGAGGTACGGAACCCTAAAAACAACAAAATACAATTACAGATCACCTATCACACTGATACCTTGTTCTATAATTTGTGAAAAACATTTTTGGCATTCGAAATCACGACCATGTGTTGGAATTTCGAAGACAATACTTGACTGCCTGTTCGGTGCGTTAGGACTGACTCTTTTTTTTCTCTTGTCTGTTCTTCATAATCCCAACTCCCACTTGTATATTCGTGAACACTTTGAGTATCTTATTCCGAAAGCAAAGCCTTGTCGATTATCATTCTCTCTTGGAAACAATTCGGAAAGTTTTTGCACTGAATTCGTGCGGAAGTAACGCACCCGGGCGTTGGTTTGTGGATTCACCAGTGTGTGGACCCGTGGTGTGGCCCGCACGGAGGACACGGTGGAGCATACGGTAGAGGCATAGATATCCGTGGTTTTTCGTCGGTAAAAGTCTCACACACCCTCAATGTCAGTGGATGATTATCCCATCAAAAAAAAGCCCCTCGTTATAATATAATTCAGGGGAAGGATTAGAGAACATTTCAAGTCAACATGACCCTGGGCACGCCACAATTATGGCGGTAAGTCCCCTCTTTGAGGCGTGGCTGGAAAGACCTCACGGCGTCCTTACCTTCCGCATGACGCAGGTCCTCACCGGACATGGCAAGTTCGGGAGGTTCCTGCATCGGATTCAAGCGGAAGTGACGTCCGGGTGCCGCCAATGTGCGGAACGCCCGGAAGACACGGTGGAACACACAGTCGAGATGTGCCCTGCTTGGGCGGAGCACCGCCGTGCCCTCGTGGGGGCGATCGGCGGCGGAAACCTCTCGCGCCGGGCCTTGGTTCAGGCCATGGTCCGGAGCGAGGAGGAGTGGCAGGCGGTCGCCTCCTTCTGCGAAGCAGTAATGCTAGCAAAGGAGGAGGCCGACCGCTTCAGGCAACGGCGCTAGGGCATCAGAACCGGTTTTTCCCGGTTCCAAAAGAACCGGGAATTCCCGGTTCTGAAAGACCCTGATAGAACCGGTTCTGTAAAACGAGGAACCGGTTTTATTGGTTCTTACGGTTCTCTCTTAAAATTTTAGAAATAATATTATCTCTATAACACTCTTAATGCTAAATATCAAGTTATTATCTAAATTTATTATTAAAAAAGAATATATGCAGTTATTTCACTGTTAAAGTAATAAATAACGTTATAATTTATTATTAATGATGAATCTTTAAGAAACTAACAAGGGACATTAAAGTAAATGCTCCAGGATTCCCCGCGAAATTCAAATTTTTGACAGTTGTTTTGCAATTTTCAGCTCAGTCTCGGATAGTATAGTAAAAAAAGTTGTATTCGCGGTATTGACACATACTATCCGATAGTAAGCTGGCAATTGTAAAAAAACGTACGACTATTTGAATTTCGGTGGTAACTCTAGCTAGACCTTTCACCTTCCTTAACAATCTGTGGGTTGGCAACACTGGGTAATTTTTTTAAGTTTAATTTTTATTATTTCCCTTTTTGATCTCTGTAGTGTAGTGAATTATAAAGAACTGATTGTAACTGATTGTGAAAATAATGAATTTTAAAGAACTGATTGTTGCCAAAAATAGTTAAAAAAGATGTTGTAATTTGAGTATAATTCAAAAAATATATAAATATGCGTACCAATAAAGTGTGTTTTATTTAGACACTTTATTGGTACACACTTCAAATAGAATTTATGAAAAAAAACCCGAAAGAACCGGGTACCCGGTTCCGTCTAGAATTTAGAAGCGAAAGAACCGGTTCCTAAAATAGGACCGGTTCTCGATGCCCTAAACGGCGCCCTCGCCGCCGCCGCCGGGGTTCCAGTACCGATTTCCAGCCACCGTAGACGCGGGCTCGTGGACAGCGAGCCATGGGTAGCTCGCTGTCCGATCGTCCGGTAACTGTCCGGACCGAGCCAAGACGGAAACTAGAGCCCCGGTATGAAAGCTAGGAGGAACGGCGCGGGGTTTTTAGGCAGTAAGAGTCTGACACTATCTCCCGCTCCACCCAAGACCGGGTTTTGTCATAAGATGATATAGGTACCCCGTCGACAAAAAAAAAGTCAATATGACCCTATTTATGTATGTAGCAGTGACGAAGGTTCCATACAACTCGATTCCCACCGGCTTCCCTTCAGAAGTTTAGAACACAACCACTCTCTATCGTAATTGAGAAATGGCACAATCAGTAATTATAAAACTACAAAGAAACATTACAAAACGCCTACACTAAGTATACACTATGGACATTAAATCAACAAAATTTGCTTTTCAACAACATGTTGCTTTAAAATAAGCCGCAGGCGCAATCGGCTTTTTAGCGTTTAAATTTCTATACAAGAATACGTCATGACGTCACACAAAGGTCGATGAACCTGCGCGCTCTAAAGCGCTCCGGCAAGCCGGTTTTTTTTCGAGTTATTTGATAGAGTTTTATTGAATCGGCTTAAAAACTACTAGACTGTTTTTAAAAATTCTTTCACCACTCGAAAGCTACATTATCCACGAGTAACATAGGCTAAATTTTATTTTGGAAAAAAATAGGGTTCCGTAAGATATTTGGGTTTTTCGGACACAAGGTGTAAAAAATCAACCAGAAACATTACTTATTTTGCGTACGCTGCCTGAACTATTAAAGATAGAACCGTAAAATGTTCTAATTAATTGTAGATCTTATAAATATCTACAAAAAAGTCAGCAAAACAGTATACCTATCTATGTCGAGTGAGGCACAACAACCATTTTTTTATCTAATCATCTTGATTTTTTTTTTGGATTACATTTGAACGCATTTATTTTACTCATGCTATTGACCCTTATCAAAATAAATTATTTCATCACTAAGTACAGTTTATGTAGATAATATTTGGTCTTTGAATGATTAAAATTGGACGTTTGGTTTTGAAGTTATGGCGAAATTAAAATATTACGATTTATGCTGGACGGCCCAAGCGTCACCAAGGCGGGGCTCGGGGGTGCGCGTGCGGGAGGTGAGTTTAGATCTATGAGTAAGGTCGTGCGCGAAGTCTGATAATTTTCGTGCGATTTTTTTTAGATTTTGTTCTTAAAACTACACCTACGCAAAAGTTCTTCTCAGAGCTGGTTTTTTTAAACATTTTCATATATCCCTTTACAATAAATATCAACATGCGTAATTCAAAAACAAGAACGATTATCTGACCTAGCAATTATTTCTATAGAAAAACGTTCTTTACTAAAAATTAAGAATCTTCCCGGCTTTTATGTCTTAGCGCACTTTGTAAGAAAGAATAGACGAATAGCTTTAGAGTATAAGTAGTATTATTAGTACTTAGTCGATTAAGTTTTGTTTAATTTACATCATATCATCATTTCACCACAAACGGCTTTTATCAAAGCCACTTCTATTATGCTTGCAAGTAGCGTTGCCAGGCGTCCGGATAAAGCCGGACATAGTCAGGCGGTCCGGTAGGGTCGGGCGTGTCCGGCCAAATTTGAGCATTTTTGGCTTTTGTTAGGCTTTTTAAAGACCATTTTGTTTAGAATTGTCATTAGAGTTTTGCCTTACCTTGTATCGCTAGCACAAGCAAAGTGGACATGTAATAGTATAACAATAATATCACTTAATCTTATGGTTTTTTCATTAGAATTTAAAAAGATTTCATGAATTTTATTAGACTTAAAAAAAATGTCGGCCTTTTTGACCAAACGTCCGGCTAAATAGGATAGATTGTCCGGCTTTTCAGTTCCAAGACCTGGCAACCCTACTTGCAAGACACTGTTTCAATATCTCAGTGCTTACACGTATAGTAAAAGTGGACTGAAGATACATCTGACTATACAAGACTGAAGCCAGGATGCCAATCACAGATTTTCGGTAAGGACTCAAGACTGCGTGCCCGCGCTCGGAGTAGGCTAGGCAAGCATTTTTTTTTTTTGCTCCGGCTTACCTCTCTCAATATTTCACGCTTCGCCACTGGTATGTAGGTATAGGTTTTGTTAATTGTATATTATATAGTATGTTTATGTATTGTGTGCTGCGCACATAATTAATAGTAGATTATGCACCGAGGGGCTAAAGTTGTGTCTTATGTCACGGGCGTCATATTGAATCTCGAGCGCAATGAAGGATTCGGGATTTAACTCACGAGCAAAGCGAGGGAGTTAATACAAGAATCCTGAATGCAGCGAGGGATTCAAGCTAGCCTAAGGCAAAGACACCTTTAGCCCAGAGGAGGATACTCTACTTTTTACACCTACTGTGAGAAAATAATAGTCACATTATTGACCAGCGGGTCATAATGAAAACATTATTGACCGGCTGTGCCCCCGGCCACTAATGACTCACTTTAGGTTAAGGTTGCTTGGCATATAATTTGACATTTTCGAGCAGGTGGTGTGAAATAGTACATTGTTACACTAGGGGTGAAAGTTACCTATTTCGTCCCGAGGAGTTGGCGGCCGAGCGTAGCGAGGTCGCTAATTCGAGGGACTAAATAAGTAACTTTAACCTCGAGGTAAGCATTGTGCTTTCCATTACGAATACAAGAAGATAGACCTAGTTTTTTTTTAAATAATTTGGCAGCTGTTAGTTGAAAGTAAAACTCCCTAGGGATGAAAAGTGTGATACTTTTCAGCCCGCTCCTCAGGCAAGTTCAGACCTACTTTCAGAGTATGAGTAATGAAAAATATATTTCTATGCCCCGGCCACTAATGACTCACTTTAGGTTAAGGTTGCTTTTTTTTTTAAAGATGGAAGTAATATTTATTTTGCAAATTATTAACCTATGTAAACCATAAAATAATTATTTCTAGATATAAACTTAAATTAATTAAAACTAACTTAAAAAATTAAAATAAAACCCTAGAGAACTAAAATAAAAAAAAAAAAATAAAAAAAAATGGCAATTTAATGTAAGGCGTCGAAAAATTCCTCCGCATCGCTGTCGACTGGTAATGTACCCAAAAGGCTGGCGGCATTGCTCAACAATTTGGCCGCGGTTGCTAGTACGAAGTGACGTAGCAACAAGAGGGCAATATATCCTGATGTGCTCGAGGAGTGGAGAGATATACCACGGCTATTAGGACAATCCCTTATTATTACAAGTTATTGAAAGGCGTCTGAGAGAAGAGAGTGAAATTTCACAGAACCAATTCGGTTTTATGCCGAGTCGGGGTACAATGGATGCCATTTTTGCTATACGCCAGCTGTGCGAAAAATATAGAGGTGCGCATAAAAACTTGCACATGGTATTCGTTGACCTCGAAAAGGCATACGACCGGGTACCTCGTGAGGTTCTGTGGTGGGCCCTTAAGGAGAAAGGTGTGCCTGGGAAGTATGTGCAGTTGATCCGAGCTATGTACAATCGATGCAGTACCGCAGTCTACAGTGGGCACTACTGACAGCTTCAATGTGGCTGTCGGCTTACACCAAGGGTCGGCCCTCAGCCCTTACCTCTTCCTGATGATAATGGATGCTCTGACGTCGGACATTCAGGAAGAGGCCCCCTGGTGTATGTTGTTTGCCGATGACATTGTGTTGATTGCCGAGAGTGGCCAAGAGGTCCAGAATAGATTGGAGGTGTGGTGGCACAGACTGGAAAGTGTTGGCCTGAAATTGAGCAGAACCAAAACGGAGTACTTGTTCTGCGATTTCGGCGGTCTCTCCACTCCAGTGCCTTTAGCTCTCGCCGGAACGCCCATACCGATCTGTTCCGACTTTCGGTACCTCGGGTCGCTTGTCCAAGGGGATGGTGAGGTAGACCGGGACGTAACACATCGGATCAACGCAGGATGGATGAAATGGCGACAGGTCACGGGAACAACTTGTGACCCACGGATGCCCCTCAAGTTGAAGGGTAAAATCTACAAGTCCGTGATAAGGCCTGTTGTATTGTATGGATCAGAATGTTGGGCTGTGAAAAAGACGGATGAAAAAAGATTACATGTAGTGGAGATGAGAATGTTAAGATGGATGTGTGGTGTGACGAGAATGGATAAAGTGAGAAATGAGTATATTAGGGGAAGTTTGAAAGTGGCGCCGGTGACTGAAAAGTTGAAAGGGAATCGTTTGTCTTGGTATGGTCATGTAAAAAGGAGAGATGAAACGCATATTGCTAAAAGAGTTATGAATTTACATGTGGATGGATGGAGAGGGAGAGGGAGGGCAAAGAAAAGATGGATGGATTGTGTGACAAGTGATATGAATGAAAAGGGAGTTAGTGATAGCGTGACGAGCGACAGGACAGAATGGAAGAAAAAAACGTGTTGCGCCGACCCCAAATAAAACGGGATAAGGGCAGGAAGATGATGATTAGGACAATCCCGGAAGTACGGTCAAGATCCCTACCAGCACCTTACTGGATTATACATCCTTCTCCCAGCACGTTTGTTCTTGCGAATCTCCACTCAAGCCAGCCAATAAAGGCAAGAGAGAGGTGGGAGCTCTGTTCCTCGTCAGTGTTCACTACGGCCGGCCATTAAAGACAAACCGGAGATGAAGAACAAGAATTCTCCTGGGAGGTCGGGTCCGTGGGGTCCTGAAAACTGCCCTGCGGATTGTATCGCTCATGGTCTGGCTGGCCCCTCACTCTAGGCATGTTACGGCAAAGCAAGCGCTACCAACACAGGCCTAGGGTTTATTCGAGCGCACAAGCATCACCACGACGTCAACGTAGAGATACGGCGATGGGGTTATTATTATTATAATTAGTGCAATTTATTTTTATTTTTAGGAATAATTTCATAAGTTTTGTGGTGCATTTGTATTAGTTATCCTCATGTATAAAAATTATTTACTTAAATATAAATATTTATATAAGTAAATCTACGGTTTGCTGTAAGAAAACATAATTGTTGGTGGTGGTACATCAGTTATTCTATTTTTGTCAAAATCAATGTTGTGTATGTACAAAAAAGAATATAAAAACCTCTTTTGGTATCAACGCGGTCCTCTCAGTTTGTAACTACAGTGCGTTTCACTTAAGACGTTCCTTTGCCGTAATGTTGGCAAAACGGAAAAACAGTGTTGCAATATTTTTAGCAATTAAATTACTTAATATTAGGGAGATTAACTTATATTTCGTTACTTTAAACAATTGCGTTTTTTTTTTGTTTTTCTTTTTACTATTTTTGAATAAAGTATAGGGCGCTGGGCTCCATTCCGATTGTATTGCAATTCTTTCAAATACCGAAAACGCCAAGCCACAATATCGTATCTTTCTATAACAACGTCCTTTTAGACCTGCTTTTTATAAATAAAGTCCCATTCCCCTCATAATTCTCCAAAAAGTGCTGCAACTACCGTTAAAATCGATTTCGTAGTGCATTTCGGGGAACAATTTTGGTAGAGTAGGCAACTCTTTCCTTTTTCCCTTCTTTTTAATGTAGACAGATCACAGGGGAGCCAACATTACGCCAAAGGAACGTCTTAAGTGAAACGCACTGTAGCGCCCATTGCCCAATTTCGTTTTTGCATCGGCTAAGTATCAATTTCCACGTCAGTGCATTATTTCATTAGTGACATCTGTACCGTAAACCCATAAACTATTGCTCGAGTGTTATTTGGCCTAAAAAGGCTAGTAGACAAATCAAGAAAAAAAACACGCACAAAACAAAAACGACGCTTCCGTCCGCGACGGAAGCTTTTTTTGTCTTTGGTTTTTGTGCTGTCAATGATTGCGATTCTCCGCCGTGAATAGGAATAATTCATTGATTTATCTATTGTGAAGTAATTCCTCACCATGACTTCCAAGGGTGGTAATTATAATGGTGATTTATTCGAATATATAAAAGTGAGTGAAGATGAGGATGACTCCAACGCAGTCGAAATTCCGTGTGAATTGGATGGTACACTGTTACTATCAACCCTCGTGGCCCAATTTCCCGGAGCTTGTGGACTGAAATATCGTCACCCCGATAGCAAATCAATCCGAGGTATTCGCCTAAGCGATGGCAAATTGCATCCACCGAGTGAAGCAGGATGGGGTAAACACCTGTATATTTGCGTGTTTCCTAAAGAGAACAAACGTAAGATGGAAGATGTTTCTCCTGAAAATTCGGCCGCTAAAACAAAGCGCTTAGAAAAAAAACTGACATGCTCAGATTTAATTTGTCTTGGATTACCCTGGAAGTCGACTGAAGAATCCATAAAGCAGTACTTTGAGCAGTTTGGCGAAGTTGTAATGGTACAATTGAAGAGAGACAAGAATGGATCTTTCAAAGGTTTCGGTTTTATTCGTTTTGCTACTTATGCATCTCAGATGAGAGCTTTAGCTCAGAGGCACAACATTGACGGCCGCTGGGTCGATGTACGTATTCCTAATTCAAAGGAAGGAGTAGTTCCTCAGATGCCCTGCAAGGTATTTGTTGGAAGATGCACTGAAGATATGACTGCCGATGATCTTCGTGAATATTTCTCAAAGTTTGGAGAAGTAACTGATGTATTTGTTCCTCGTCCATTCAGGGCATTTGGATTTGTTACTTTCTTAGACCCAGAAGTGGCACAAAGCCTCTGTGGAGAAGATCATGTCATCAAAGGTGCCTCAGTTTCAGTGTCAAGTGCTGCACCCAAAATCAAAACTAAGTCTCAAAACTGGAAAGATGATTCTTATGGACCAAATAATTGGGATGGCAACCGCTCCGGTGGCCCATCATCCAGTAACAATGGAGGAAACAGTAACATTGATTCCCTCAATATGCAAAACTTAGGAATCAATCCTAATGGAGGTCCACCTGCTAACTTCAACTTGCCTATAAGTCTAGTGGCAGCAGCACTTAATCAAGCAGGTTGGGGTGGATTTTTAGGAGGACCTGGAAATTCCGGCCCAAATAATTGGCAAGGTGGCCCACCACAGGGAGGTAACTCTGGAAAAAATTGGAATGGCAACCAAAACTGGGGACAAAATGGCCCACCGCAATCATGGAATCAAGGTGGCAATCAAGGATGGAGCGGTAGTGGCAAGGGTGGCAATGGAAGTGGCAACTGGAATCAAGGAAGTTGGCCCAATGGCCAGGGCAACTGGAATGGAAATGGCAGTGGGGGTTCCAGTTCTGGTTCTGGCTCTGGTGGGTGGAATAACAACAAGCCCCAGACATGAGGTGAGCAGTACGGAGAATGCTTGTATCAGAGATGTCTGTGTGGTAACATTAGTTTAAATTCTAGTCTAAGTAAATTTATATTTCTATGTAAAGATGTGCAACTGAAGAAAAACTTTGATGTGATAGGATTATCACAGGATGCTATATGGATGCAATAAGATCCAGATGATGATGATGTATTAGATGTAAGGTGACATAGAGTATTGTGTGTAACAATGTGATGTGAGAGATGAGGACTTTTGTTCAATAAAGGTGTATGTCATTCTGAGATGGATGTTTAATTTCTATGAGTTTAGGTGGGGTCCAGATATCACTAATTACATTAAAATAAAATGAATGCAAGCAACTTCTAAACAATAAATCTGATTTGGATGTGCGTGAACATCTGACTGTATGGGTCATAATAAATAATAAGGTAGAATTGTTTAGGTCATGCCAAGTTGTCATTAGGTGTGCACAACTGTGTGTGTATCTTGCGAGAGGTGTCTGCTGCAATCAAACGCCTTGGAATGAAGTGAACTTGTTCAGCGTCCTGTGGAGCTGCGGTAAGTGGTGGGTGTGCAATCAATGGTATGGTCTGATGTCCAATTATGTATGACATTATGTATTTGTTTTTTCTGTGCAGTAGCTATGGATAAATGGCTTATCAAGAGTGCTAATTACCAGTGTGAGTTTGACTGATAAGTCTGTGGTAACTATTTTATTTTATTTTTTAATGACAAGGTGCATTTATGAAATATTTTGTTTATTCTTTCACCAAATGTGAATAAAAAGTTATTTGAATATTATCATTACAGGTGTTAAACAATAATTGTAGGTATTTGGAAGATACAAGCTAAGAAACTTCTTGGTTTCCTATATAATGCTAAAATTCTGAGATTGTTCTTCTGTAATGAAAAGGTATGTATGAAACCCTGATTTAAGTTAAGAAAATAGGTAGATTATATCAAGGAAGTAACAAAGCTAACAGTAGTGTTTCCTTGTCTGAATCCATTTTGTTACCGAGTGTATTGTACGTTATTAACTTGCTACAAACACGCTTTGAAAACGTTGCGGATTTCCACGTTTCCGCGACGTCTTCACTTTGCAGTCGCGGCGTGTTCGCGACGCACTCGCTGCGAACGCGCAGCCACGCAGCCGCTCGCAAACCGCTAGTGGGATAAAGCACTTAGTGAACTCAATGACCATACAGACCGTGTACATAAATGCCAGTAAAGTTAGTTGGCAAAATTGTTTTGGTGCGTTAACAAGTATGAGGCATATGGTCGTAGAGAAGACAACATCATCACTGTCAGGTGGAATAGAGATTAGGTGTTCAATTTTATTGAACTGTTGTCATTCACTGTTATGGTAAATTTTCTTTAAATCTTAGGAACTTACTACGAGCTCTGAGATCCCAATGTGGTGAATAGGACCTTTAACTTTAACACTCAGTCCTACTTCAATTTTTACCCTGAAATCTTTTTAATTTTTAACAGGTGAAATGGCAAGTTTCTTAAAAAAAACAATGAAGATAAAGCTGATGTCATGAGGACTTCGTAGAAGCTGTTACGATAAATGCCGCTGAAGATCGAGTTTTATAGCACCATAAGTATAATGGATCGACAGTCATCTAATAATAAATGAATTTAGTCAAAATGGTACTTTCCAGTTGAATCTTTTAGAAATGAGCAACATGTCTTGTGTGTACATGTGGAGTTTCTGTGCTGTGTAGTGGCTACACTTTTATATAATAGTTCCCTTCCATAAAATGAAACAATTCAAGAATTGCAATATAAGATAACGAAAAGTCCCTCACGCTCACAATTCAAGACATGACGTACCAATAGGGTGACTGTTATGGGAGTGTTAAAAGATATTTGATTAAATCTGTAATCAACAACCAATAAAATGAAGTTGTTTCAAAGTCAAGTCTTTTATTTATCCAATTATTACCATCTACCATCCCTGTAACTTGTATTCAGAGTCGGGGCTAAGGTCACGAGCGCCTATGGCGACATTTGAATTTTGCGAATTTAGGCTTTTGGCTAACGTGGTTACGAACCTGCAAAATCATGCTGAGACGTCTTAACCACTGGGCAATCACGATCATTCTGAGTTAAAATACATTATAGTACAGTCCACTTACAAAACCAGTCTTGTGTGTAATTTCAAAGGAGGAGGCCGACCGTATCAGGCAACGGCGCTCTCGCCGCCGCCGGCCGGGATTTCGATCCCGATTTCCGGCCACCGTAGACGCGGGCTCGCGGTCGGCGAGCCATGGGTAGCTCGTTGTCCGACCGTCCGGTAACTATCCGGACCGAGCCCAAGACGACGACGACGCGCACTGTTCCCAGCTCGGAAGGTTCCTGCACCGGATTCATGTGGAAGAAACGCCCAAGTGGCGCGTAGTGTTCCACACGCGCCTCAAGATGTCAGCAAAACTTTAGGGGCCCAGCAGGTTCGAAGCCACTGGGGTCATGAATTCGCTTCTGAAAGGAAAACCCGGCCCTGGATTGCAAGGCAACGAAGGAACATAGGAGTGGGTTTTAGGCAGTAAAAGGCTGACACGCTCTTGCGCTCCACCCAAGAGCGGAAGATGTCATTGGATGATTTACCACCTAAAACAAAAAAATTGCTTCGCTAAATGTAAAACGTTTTTGACGATATTTTTTGTTTCAAGAGTACCGCCAGGTGGTCTCTTTAAAATTTGGTGATGATTTGATGAAAATCTTCGGAGATGGACCATGGAACTCTTCAATTAACCCTTCAGATACCGTCAATTAGAGACACAATAGTAAGACAATAGATGCGCGGCCACCGGGTGTCGCTTGGGGATTCATGAATTAATGATAGCTAATCTTCCGGGATTGCTACAATCGCATGTCTGTTTATTATACCGGAGATGTGTAAAGTTCATATGCAAATCTTCTGAGATTGTTGCAATCAGCACATCTGTTTATTATTAACCCTTCAGATACCGTCAATTAGAGACACAATAGTAAGACAATAGATGCGCGGCCACCGGTGGTCGCTTGGGGATTCATGAATTAACATAATTTCATAACATCACGCCAGTACGCTCTGTACAGGTGCAGCAGATGTATAAAATTCACACCAGTAACCCTTGTTTCTTTACGTTTTAATAACAGTAAGGGTCGATTTATACTAGCGCAGAGTCGAAGCGTCTATCCAAAACTGAACATAACAAATTCAACCTTAACTCGACAGCGTAACGCACACATTACTTCTGAGATTTTAAAAAGACGCGCGCATTCGTTGGAATTCGCGCGTCTGCGCGCGAACAACGCTGATTGGTGCGCGCGCATTCTCGTGTATCCACGCGCCCACTAGCGAACCAACGCGTCATCAGTCGGAAATTGGCCTGCGTCGGTGTTAGGGTGCGTCCACATCTGGCGAATGTGCAGCTCGCGAGCCGTTTGCGAGCTGCCCGCAAATTGCGCGCGTGCATTTTTGTTCGTGCGCCGCTCCTGCACCGCCTGCGCGCAGTTCGCGCGCGACCTAAGCGCCGTACGCGATCAGCGCGCGGGCGGCGCCTTAGTTATTAAATGATTGTTTACCCGCTCAGTTCGTTTCTGATTACTAGAGGCTAAGTATGTGTTGTCGTGGAGTGGATGGAGGAGAATTATTAAAAGCACTAGTGTCGTCCGACATGTTCGAAAGTACTGAGCCAGAAAACGGAACTGTAAGTGCGAGAATTAAGTGCGCGCAGATCGCGAGCCGCGCGCACGCCTTTTACGATCCTTGCATGAGTTACGCTAAAGAGGCGCATCAAAGCATTGCCGTGACTGCACGCGCGCAGCTCGCAAACGGCTCGCGAGCTGCACATTTGCGGCACATTCGCCAGATGTGGACGCACCCTTAGGTAATCACTATGGACTCGGACGAAAACTTAATTTACTTCTTTCTTCGTTTTCTTCTTCTTCAACTTCAGATATAAGTAATATAATTGCAAAATCAAAGTCAACCATTTTACACACGTTTCAGCTACGAGAGTTAACTGGCAAGTGATTCAATAGCTCTGCTGTTGGTGCCCATTACTACAAGTGAGAGTGCGCGCGTATTCTGGCGAATACGCGCGCTTTCGTGCGGCTTCACTTTAGTTGTAAAAAATTTGACGCTTCGATGCGCTTCGACTCTGCGCTAGTATAAATCGACCCTTATAGTCACTTCCTATCAATTAGCTGCTGCACTGCGTCTCGTGGGTTCGATTCCCGCGCGAGGAACCAATTACTGTATGGCCTAAAGACAGTTGTTTCAGGTCTGAGTGTCTCATGTATGGGAGTTTATCTATCTGTGAACGTATCAACAGTGATAGTGAAGTAATGGGGGGCAATAGTTTTTTTATTTTAAATTACCAAAAGCTTAAGTTGATAATATAGTTGTTAGTTGTGGACGATTCAAATAGGCTTGAATAATAAATTAAAAAATATGACAACATATTAAGGCGGTTATCACACTGCCACGCACCACGCAGCGTAGCACGCGAAAACACACCTACGCACGTACTTGCGGGAGTGCAGATCTGCATCATCGAGCGGGTTTTTTGCGCACTCACGCATGTAGGTGCGTTGTAAATTCACACAGGCACGCACTCATTTCATACAAAATCACACACGGTACTACGAGACTCATTGGCATACCTTGCGTCTTAACTGCATCCACGCGATGCAGTTTCGGGTGTTAGACTAGGCGTGTTTTCTACACAAACTGAGATACAAGCAACATTAAGGCACGCATTCACGCACTACGCTGCGGCCCTGCGGGGCGGGTGGCAGTGTCTAACAAGTTTAAGTAGGTACCAGCAGAACTCTCAACACATCAACTTATACTGGAATGTACCTATATCTTTGTACATTGTCGTGTGTCATCGTTGTTGCTAGCACTTTTAATTATGACTAAATACTGCCTCCTCATCTAACCAACAGCATTTTAAGATACTTCAATTTAGACATGTTTTAATTTTACTGTGTGATGAGAAAGTAATCAAAAACTTGTGTCATGATCTAAGAGATTTCTCAAATTGAGTTTATTGTGCATTATCAAAATTATGTAAACTAACATAAGCACCGTGTAAAATACATTTTCTGGCATTTTCATAAGGACTATTATTGCTATTTATTGGATATTCTACTCTATTATTCGTAAGAGTAAATTAAGGTTTCACAAAGATTGAGCGATTGTAAAGCGATCTTATATGTAGTAATAATAATGACGAACATAAAAATAAATCGACCATTTACTTTCCATAGTATATTGTTTGCAAATTGTGGAAGCTGTCTATTACGATAATTGGATTCAAGAGCACCTCATTATAAATACGTACACCTATACATTTTTAACTTAAAATTCTTACATCACAAGTTAATCACAAGTCATGAGATCCATGGAAAGTCGTTTACGATCGAACCATGACGACTATCAAATATGACTATCGCATTCTTTCCGATGGACTGTAGCTAGTAGAAGCTGCATCTACATACTATTTTCTTGAGATCTGTCGCTCTTACCGACTATCTGACTATGAAAGTGTGTAACAACATACCTATTGGCATAAAAGTAGAAAAAAAAATAGTTTTGTATCATTTTGTCAGCTGCACAATAAGGTACACTTCAGTATACAAAAGATTTTTATATTTTATAGCGTATTTCTTACAAAAAATACATGTTTTACAATTATTGAACAGAACATTTACAATGCGAGTTTGACTCGCACTTGACCCGTTTTAAGGACCATTATTAAATTAAAACAAAGCTTACAAACGTTTTCACCTTTTATGAATAGTTTGCCAAGCGATTATGGTTCTACTTGCTTTACAAAATAGCCAAACAGCCGGTTGTCGACGAATAGTCACATACTAATAACATATTATTATTAAGTCGAATTTGAGAGCAAAGCTTACATTAATACGTCAAAATTCAGATACCATTTCTGATTAATTTTTAAGGTTTACATTATAACAATTTCGTATGTCGTAGGAACCGAACGGGCTTGTTTTATGCATCGTGGGGTAATTGACATTATACACATACTACACGACGAACGAACCAGCTCACGAACTTTTTCAGTTAGACAAAGATAATTGGTGTTAGCCCTAAGGTGAAAGCGCCAGGGAAGTCCGCGAAATTGTAATTTTCTTAAAGTAATTTTTTAGACCAGACTATGTTTATAAAAATATGATTTGCGACCATAACACGTATTTATTTACGGAGTAATAATTATTAAAATCATCAATACAATCTTCATAGCTTAACCGAATTGCATTACTTTTGCATGAAAAAACCATTCAATAGGGATTTTAACATTCTTAGTTTATTTTGTTTTTAGTGTATCTGATATGTGGATTTTGGAACAATGATTTGACTTAATTCAATGATGATCTGAATTAATAATGCTTCCATAACGTCAAATAGGGCGAATAGGGATGCAAGCCTGAATAGGGACCAAACTTTAATTCGATTTTTCGCTTTTATAGGTACCACACTGTTAGTTCCTAACATCGATTTATTTAAATTACAATTCATTGTGCACATAGTTATATCGCACCCCAATACAAAAGTGGCACTATACCAAAATTTACTCGATAAGATCTTGTATCTAATTATCACTTATGTTTACGATTAAATGATTCTGATAAGAAGTCGCGAATCAATTACTGAGGAACATCGACTATTGGAGCAAACACTTGGACAATCAATCAGATGATTATGGGTCGTGTTCGTTAGATTAAAAAGTTTTAAGGTTTACCTAAAATGCCAATTTTAAGATGCGATATGCGACAAACAATATTAAAATAACCAGAATATTCTCTTCAAAATTTTGTCCCTATTCACTCCGCTGCGTCCTTATTGGATAGTAGAGTACATTAAAAACAAACTAAAAATGTTGAGTTCTGCCGCGTTCGAGCCTGTAGCTTTCACCTTCAGTTGTAGCTTTTTGCTAAAGATAATAATGCGTATGTACATTTGTATATGTTCACACTTGTCCCACTGTAGAATACAACCAATCAACATATTTTTTGGATTTATACATATTTCGATAAGACTCATGTCTGTCTAAACGAAGTACGTACAAAATTATAATATTACTTGTCTTATGAAAAATGTAGATCTGTAAAAGTACTTCACTATTTTTCTATTGACCCTCGTTTCTTGAAATAAAAAATAACAAGTATTAATTCGAATGATTTTAAAATTCCGTTACATTTAATTTCAATATTACGTTTTTTATTATTTTGTTATCAATACCTACAAGATATATTTTTGCAATATTATATTGGAACTTAGACATTTTGGTACACTACATGCTATGTATAATAATATAGTTTAACGTGAGGCAACTAAATAGATTCAGGGCTAAATTTTTCAATCAATTTATGACTTTATTCGAGATCATTTCATTTCTGACTCTGTTTTTACAATATTTTCATACAATTTAATTTCTACAATTATATTTTTGATTTCGAGATTTAGAAGAATCCGGTTATAAACTGGCCAGTTTTTATTTTAATACCATTTGATACTAGTCGAGGTGCCAAAAACTAGGTTCCTGAAAATGTAACGTTCGGATGTAAACACACCACAAAAAGTTTACTTGGAAAAGCTGCGATTAAAATTTTGAAACATGATTTTACAGTTTATTTTAGTATTGTTTCTTTAATGAAAAACAGCCAGTGTAACTTGATCTGGTTCCCAGAATGGAGCGGGCTGGTGCTGCCTTTGAGCGGCTCCTGCCCAATCTAAGGAATACATACATACGCCTCCGGCAGGAGACACTACAAGGTGGTCATGCGATCCATGGCCCTTTAAGGGGCACCGGTTTGAGCGCCATTGCTGTAGAAGCGACCAGCCGCTAGGCTGAAGCTGAACGCGTCCCAGAGGGTTATGGCTATCCGAATAGTACGGGGACATCGCATGGTCTTCCACGCAGCGTTGAACAACCTTGCCGGCCTACCACTGTTGGATCTGGAGGCAACAATCCTTGCACGCATGCAAGATTGCGCATGGAGAAGCAAAGCTGCAGCGATAAATCGTGGGCTGGCAGAGTTGGCTGCGTGGCGGTATGGAGACAGCGACTTCCGCAACCCTGCAGTGGGCACGCCACAATCATGGCGGTAAGACTTCTCTTTGAGGAACGCCTGGAGAGACGCCACGCCCTCCTCACCTTCTGCATGACACAGGTTCTCGCCGAGCATGACAAGTTCGGGAGGTTACTGTTTTAGATTCTGTTGGATGGTGGAAGCTGGGTGAAATGACCTGGTGTCATTCTGGTGTATGTTCAGGCCTCCTGGTGGACACGGTGAAGCGTTGGAGTTGTGCCCCACTTTAGCGCAGCACCGCCGTGTCGCCGGAGAAGGCCTCAAATGTGAGGGAAACGGACATCTTCATATCCCAGCGGGACAAAACAAATTTCTGAAAAGGAAACTCACCAAGGGAACACAAAAAGCAGCTAAAAGACACGGGTATGGTTTTAGTCAGTAATAGTCTGACACGCCCTCTCGCTCCACCCTATAGCAAGAACAGTCATTGCATGATATTCCATTACAAAAAAATAATCACATTAGTAAACAGTGGTTAATTTTGAGGAATGTAGACCTATGAAAAGAACGAAGATACAATAAAATCATATTTTTTAAAGTGATATTTCATTGGTTTTAGTATAGTTGTATGATTATTGTTAGTGTGGTTATGCTATAACTATTGTTTATTATTTCAACAGTAACTTTTGCTACTGATTGTACCTTTTCTCATTTTGATAGTAGCATGAAACTAGATTTAATTTATTCTAGTTGTACCAAACAGGCCGTAAGCCTTCTGGTTGTGGTATTTTTTAAATATATTTTATCATAACCTTATAACATTGTATGGTTTCCAAGCAAACGCAAACTTTTTATGATGTGTATACTATCAAATTAATTGTTGCAATTAACGTTATTCATTGCTCTTTGTTGAACCTGTTTGAATCAAATTTCAAGGATTTCTGAAGGATCTATGAAGGCGCTTGTCTGACTTCAATCAGCATTCATGCATCTTGTTTCATTATCTATTTAATAATTACGATACAGTAAAGACTGGTGGTAAATTCGACATAGTGTGTAATATCTTTGTATCAAATAACAATCCTAAATTTTGAAATCGAGCTTTACTGGAATTTGAGTCTTTGAGTTTTACATTGAAATCATTTTTTCTTGTATTTATTAATACAATTATAATTTACAATATTAGTAGTTAGATTGAACATCTATCTACTTAAAAATTTACATACAAGTTACTTACATTAAAATAGTCGGTGAGAAATACAAGCTGCGAAGTTTTTAACAGTCTGGATATTAACAAAAAAGAAAAAAAAAGCTGGAAGGTAAATTTCATAAATTAAATGTGTACTATGCGTTCCAAATAAGAATGGGAAAGTCAATAACCTCGATCTGTCAAATATTGAGTGAGTATGGTTTGCAAAGAAAACGTGTTTGTGTATCATGTATAAAGGGTATTTTTTGCTTTGTATTACTAAGTCTTAGTTAAAACGTTATTGTTTAATATAAGTCGGCTAAATATAGGTATTGTTTTGTGTCATAATTAATTTATTTTTTAAACTATTTTCTTTCATATTTTAATTGTTAAAACAATTCGCCTTCTTCTATTTGCAACAACTCAGACACTTCACAGTGACGTAGGGATAAGCAAAATTGAAGAACTGGATTCCGATTAAACTTTTTTCGTTCAAGATTCGTAAATACTTAAATAAAATATAAAAAATGTCTTGTTTTGCTCACCCTACCCAATTTCTTCGATTTGACAGTATGCCGTGACGTCACAACATGTCAATCGATCCTATTCATATTTGGAACACATTGTACCTATGTAATGCTGCAATTGGCTTTCCTCAAAATTTACGGCTTAATTCAAATAAAATCAATTGGCTTGACTATGCAACCTCTGAATCTGGCATATTAATTAACTATCGAGCTTTTTCACCAAGGACAGCGTAAGCGACAATATGCGTTTTTTGCAGGAACAGGTTTCTTCTTCCATCATTAAAAAATATTTATGAAAATATAAATTAAAAATATATACTTAAATGTTCTATTAGCTCATTAGTTACATGAACAATAAGTTATATATTTTTAAATGATTTTAACATAAATATTTTTTAATTATAGAACAAAAATATTATTCGTGTAAAAAACGCAAATTGTCGCTAACAATATTCTTTCTAAAAAGGGTTGATGTTCTTATTAAAAAAGCCAATCAATCTTCCAGACATTCGTAAATAAAATAACAAACAATTAAATTAACAACCACAGAAATTTTCTAAACTAAAAATGCTTTCATGAGTTACTTTAGACCTTTAGTTTCTTGGCGGGCCGGAGGGCGTAGTTGAGAGTCACTTGGCGCTTGATGCTTGCCCGCCGAGGGTTCCTCCGCCCGTTCCACTCCGCTTCAATCTTTCGAGCAAATTCAAAATCATTCTTTTCCTGTTCAATCAACTTTTCAATTCTTAGCTGCTCTTGCAGTATTTTCTTAACATCACAATTCTTTAATGGACTAGACAAATTTTTTATAGCTAAATTGACCTTATCGTTATTTAATTTTTCTGAAATTAATTGTGGACTGTTTAATTCCTTTTTGGTACTTGACTTTTTGGAATCACTCCGTAAATATGGCTTTCTCTCAGATGATACTTTCCTCTGTTTCATTTTGCCTTTTTTCGGTGTTGTTTCATTTTCATCTTTCGATATACTTCCCATTGATCTTGTGCGTCTAAGATTTGTTTTATTATTTAATTTACTAATACCGTCAATATGTATAGTTTGTTTATTTCTATTTGTGTTTTTCTTGTTAGGTAATGGTGCAACACTAGGGCTAGTAGATGCAGTCTTCTTGACTTTAGACCTGCTTCCTTCATATTTCCCAGGAGTATCCTGTAATAACAAGCAATGTGCATACTTAGGTAATCATTTGATAGCATTTATCAATAGGTACCAGGTATTCCAAAACTTGAGTTTATTTGTTTGAACATGCTAATCTCAGAAACAACTGGATGAGTTGGATAACCTATTTATTGAGGAATGCTATAAAAATATATAACACTAGCTTTTGCCCGCGGCTTCGCCCACGTACGTAAAATATACCGTATGTCACTCAGGCGTACAGCAACTATCTATTGGTGAAAAATTTTTAGCAATCAGACCAGTACTTAAAAATAAGTACAGAGATTACCTCCTACAAACATAAAAACAAAAAAGAAACTTAACCTCTTTATAATATTAGGTAGATCACGCTACTACCAATAGGGGCGGAGCAGTAACCAAAGACGCGGGTGAAATTGCTGTAGACGGCTAAGAATATGTATATAATAAGTACATTGACAAGTACGAAATCTTACCTTTTTAACTTGAAGCATATTCAGTGCAATAACAAAGGCAGATGGCAGGTTCTTAGCTAAGGACAGGTTTCTGAGGCGACAGAGTCCCTCTAAATACTGGGCCCGGGTCGGCGAAGGCTCTTCACTAGTAGATACTGGCTCCTTGTCAACGCGAATCCCTGGCACTCGGAGCGGAAGAGGCTTGCCTGTACTGAAACTGAACAACGTCAAGAGACTTATGAATTCTGAATCTATTATTAAAAAAAATAACATTGAATAAAATCGAGGAATCTGGTAATATTACTGCATCACCTCATAGGAGCCCATCAAGGCCGACACTTACTAGGGCCATGGGATGACTTTTGAAAAGATAATATCCTAGAACTTAAAGAGCAACAGAAAAAACATTTTTATTGTTTAACCAGTTGTATGCGCAGAGCGCAGATCTACGTGGGACACAATGGCTTTTTCATTGTGTCTCTAATTACGGCATACGAACGGTTAAGTCAGTAAAAGTCTCAAAAAGCTCTTGCAACGCACGGGAGAAGTAATTATATGATTTCCCACCTCAAAAAAAATAATAACACTTTAGAAAATGTCTTAACTGTGACTTCAAACACAGTGCTCGTGTGGACCTTCACTTTCACTCATCCTGCACAATCACCCATAGCTTTCAAGATTTATACAAAGCCAAATAACAGAGCAGTACAGGTTGCCAAATACTGGTCAGAAAGCACGGTTACTAACCAGTTACCACTGCATTACTCATATTTAAAAAAAAAACTGCTTGTATTATACTATACAAAATAAACAGTTTCAAAAAAAAAAAACTATCAGTTTGAATATACCAAACCACCTGTGTAGGTAATATATACCTTATCGGAGTAGTTGACTCAATAGGTTTGAAGTAACACAACTCCTGTCGCATCGAATCAACACTTCCAGTCTCAATGTTTCTATTTTCAGCTAAGTTGATTTTGTGTTGGAGTATTCCTGTATATGGCAGCGGCAATGAGACAAGCAGAGAAGGAATGGAGCTCTTTACTTTGACCTTATCTTCTGATGTACCTACTTCTTTATCACCATTTTTAGGATCATCTTTCTGTAAAGGAAATTATAAACAGCATCATCATTAAAGTTACTATATGACTTGATATTAACTGCTACATATCAAGTTGAAATCATATCTAACCAGTGACCCAATCACCCAACCAGCTTGTCATGAGTGCAAATTATATACACAAACAAAGTGACAAATCAACAGATAAATAGACAGATGTGGAGAGCGACACTGTTTAATCAATTCTAATATTCACAAGATCTTTGAAAAAAAAAGGGTTGTCAAAATTGGTTCCCCTTTTGTCAAATATACTGCTGAGCAAGATACAATAATTAAATATATTAAAAATAGAAATGTTTTTATTTATTATTATTTGTAATGAATAAATTCAAAACCTAATGGACTGATTTAAAGAATTCTTTCACTAGTAAAGTGATACTTTAGCATTGGATATACTTTCATGCAGGCAAAGCACAGAAACGAGTGGCAGAAGTTAGTACTATGTTAAAATAATCATTATTAGATTATTTTTATACACAGTCACTCACAACCCTATAAAAAACCATATAATGTAGTAAAACCTTACCTTTTCTTTAATAATCTCTCCATTTTCTTTATTCCATAAACCAGGACCCAGTTTATTTTTTTTATCTATAAAGTTTCTAATTAATTTTCCATAACTGGGTACCATTTCAGGTGAGGTTCCATTCATAGGCTTGATTGTGGTAGCTTTAGGAGTTGACCCATCAGTGCTTGTATTGTCATTAATTTCATTATTTATTTGTGGACTACTGTAATAAGAGAACTGCAGGTTAAGACCTACTTGCACCTAACTGAAGAGAAGAGGGTCAAATATCACACTAATATTATAACGGTGAAAGTTTGTATGTATGTTTGTTATTCTTTCACATACAAACGGCTGAAAAAACTTGAATGAAATTTAGCACATTTGTAGACTTGAATAACAAAACAGATACTTTTTATGTCATTAGTATGTTCCTTGGGATCATTTTCTATTTTCATGTGGTTGAATCTGCTGACAGAAGCTAGGTTTACTCTTCAGATACCATCAATTAGAGACACAATAGTAAGACAATAGATGCGCAAACACCGGCAATTCTCTTGGGGATTTAAGAATTAATTGTTTTTGTAGATACATACTTTATATACATAATGATTGTCAATTTGCAAGGCATGTAGATCTCAAATTATCAGAATATGTGTCATAAAAACTTTAAATAAGTTACTTAAACAGGTTATTACATCCTCAGTATTTGCAATGTTTAGAAATACCCTTTTAACATACAGTTGATTTAGAAAAATTAAGGTTATGATATTACTACATAACTATTCTTTTGGGCTTCATATCACATGCAAAAACAATTTGTAAAGGTACATAATCAGAATAAACAATATTTTATGAATTCTCAAAAGCTTTTCAAATTAACACAAAACTAGTTTTTATTTGATTAATAAATAATCTTGTTAACTAATAAGCTGATCAGGCTGCAAAAAATGTACAGCTACAAAATTTATCAGTAAATTTATATTTTATAAAATAGTTAACCAATCTAACTCTTCAGATACCATCAGTGACACAATAGAAAGACAATGACAGTGTGAACGCCAGCGTTTGGGTTTAATGAATGAGTGTTTAAATTAAATGATTTGTGGTTCAAAATATAAATTAAACAGTTATTGGCAAATTCACTTGAAAACATGAAAAATAATAGTATTTAAAAATAATAAAAATAACACATGGATACAAAAATAAGTGGCAAAAGCTGAAGATTGTTTTAAAATATGACTTACTCTTTAGTGGTGGGAACTTGTAACTT
This sequence comes from Mythimna lalbum, assembly GCA_949319445.1. Lineage (NCBI taxonomy): Eukaryota > Metazoa > Arthropoda > Insecta > Lepidoptera > Noctuidae > Mythimna > Mythimna lalbum. Next base: position 11,087,629 of record OX439346.1, on the reverse strand, counting down.
TGTCAGATAATTATCAATTTTTGTAGCTTTAAGTCTAGGTTTAGCGGCTGCTGGTTTAAGTCTGAGTTTCATAGGACTGTTAGCTGGTAGGACATCGTCTTTAGCTTGGTCTTGCTGCATTTGTTGTGCTAGAATTTCATCTTGTTTTAAATCTTCTAAATACTTCTTATGTGCTGCTTCTTCTTCACATTGAAGCTTCCTATAACAAACACAATCATTCGAGTTTTACTATTTGTTTAATAAATTATGGGCAGTAGGACATCTTAGCGTTCCCGGTCATCAGCCTAAAAATACGCCACCTCATAGAAGCGGCCACAAAAAACAGCTGAAGCGTGCAACACCTTATGTCCAGAGAAGCTTGAAGTTGTTTCAAGCGTTTTTTTTTTTGGTGGCACCGCTCAAAAAGAGAAAAGAAAAGGCCACCTCAAAAAGAAGCTTGCAGCAGATCGACAGATCATAGACACTTGAAATAATGCTAAATAAACAAAAAACAACTTACTTGATTAATAACTCAGTCTCCTGTATATGCTTTTGCTCTAATTTTAACCTCTCAGCTCTTAAGCGTCTCAGTTCAGCCTCATATTCTGTCCTAATTTCTCCAGGCTCACTTAGCCGAAGTAAGGACACCTCTGAAAAATTTAAAGTGTAGTGTAAATGGGTGAAGAGACAGGTATAATAGTCATGGTTGAGTGTGAAAATTTTTTGAGATACAATTTGATAAATTTATCATAATGATTTGTATTTTAGTTCTAACGACTACAAGAAGGAGAGTAAGTTTACATTGGGTTCTGAATATTAAAAGCCATGAATATACCAGCACTGGTCACTCTATAAATAATTTAACATTACCAAATAGATTTTCATCACATTCAAACTTTTGTTAAGTTTTTTCCAAAACATAATTTCCTTTTTTTTTCAAAATTATTTATTTTATTTTTTAATTTCCTTGACAAACAATAAACAAATATTGATTATAGCGTTCTTTTCTGCAATAACTCAGGTTTACCTTGTGGTAAATGGATGTCCTCTCCTTTTTTTTTAATTTCGATTTCTTGAGGAAATTTCGATTGAATAAAATTCCAAAGTTCAACATTCACCAAATTCTTTTGTTTTGTTGCTGTTCTCAGCCAGGATCCAATTCGCAATCGACACAGAGGACAACACAAAGCATTATTTTCTATGCTGCCATTAAAACAGCGTTGACAAAAATCATGATAACACGGCAAGGTTACTGGTTCTATTAAAATAGATTGACAAATCGAACAAAATACGTCTTTTAATTCTAATTTTTCTAATTTTAATAACTTATTTTCAATTTTAGACAGCCGCTTCTTTGACTTGGCCGCCATTTTTCATATTGTTTTTTTTCCACTTTTTTTTCTCTATGAACTGTGTTTCGTTATTCAGTATTCATATTTTTAGCATCACTTTAATACTAAGGCGACCTTAGACGGTCAATCTTGTAATGCAAAAATTATAACATTTATTTTCAAAGATCATTGAACTAATAGAGCGTAAAAATGTTAAATTTTATAAAATGTAATTTAGAAACTTTATCGTTTTTTAAACTATCGTCAACCAACTTAAAGAAGATTTACGATAGAAATTACTATATCGACTTTTTACTCGTAGCTATTATATTCACACCGCAATCAATTACATATTCGTCCTCACCGTTACCACCTTTACTTCACCTTTACTTTGCTTTTCACTGGTCACTTCACCTTTACTTCGCATTTGCTTTGTCATTCGACAAAACATTCTTGTATAAAGTGCGCGAGGCGAATATTAAGCGCACCGCATACTATGCGGTGCGCTCAATATTCGCTTCGCGTGTCTCGCTCGCCAGTCGCCTCTCCACTCGCGCTAATTTTATCCCTAAAGTAGCTTTTTTTTTTTTTTTGTCGGCGGGGAAAATCATCTTTGACAAAACCCGCTCTTGGGTGGAGTGGGAGATAGTGTCAGACTCTTACTGACTAAAAACCCCGCGCCCGTTCCTTCTAGCTTTCATACCGGGGCACGAGCTCCCTTTCGGACAACCCTGTCCCCAGTAGGCTTCGACCCAGCTGGGCCCCTCCTGCTGCTGACAACTCCTTGAGGCGCGCGGGAACAGTGCGCGTCGTCGACGTCTTGGACTCGGTCCATTACCGGACGATCGGACAGCGAGCTACCCATGGCTCGCCGTCCGCGAGCCCGCGTCTACGGTGGCCGGAAATCGGGATCGGAATCCCGGCGACGGCGGCGGGGGCACCGTTGCCTGATGCGGTCAGCCTCCTCCTTTGCAAGCATTACTGCTTCGCAGAAGGAGGCGACCGCCTGCCATTCCTCCTCGCTCCGGACCATGGCCTCGACCAGGGCCCGGCGCGAGAGGTCTCCGCCGCTGATCGCCCCCACGAGAGCACGGCGATGCTCCGCCCAGGCAGGGCACATCTCGACGGTGTGCTCCACCGTGTCCTCCGGGCGTTGCGCACAGTGGCGACACCCGGGCGTCTCTTCCGCTTCAATCCGATGCAGGAACCTCCCGAACTTGCCATGTCCGGTGAGGACCTGCGTCATGCGGAAGGTAAGGACGCCGTGAGGTCTTTCCAGCCACGCCTCAAAGAGGGGACTTACCGCCATAATCGTGGCGTGCCCAATCCCAAAGTGGCTTAAAAATAATGAAAAAGCTGACCGTCAACAGCAGGCGTGGGCAAAATGTATCATCTTTGCTATTGGATCATTTGCATCTGAATCACTGAAATGTTCCGGAAAACTAATAAGTATAAAAAAAAAGTTTCTTTGGGATAATTGTTTGTAATCATGTGTACAATTACGTGTATAAGTATTGGTCACTAATTACCAGTCCCTCTATACAGGGTGTCTCTGACATCGACACACAAACGTATACCGCGGATCCAATACATCATTCTAATAAAAAATATAACAAAGGATTTTTTTCAAAAATTAGGAAAATGCCACGGAACAATTCCACCATTTGTTGTTCTTCTTCATCCATCACCATGTTTTTCTCAATATAGAAAAAAATGTACGTAGTATATCGTCTGCAATAAATGGTCAGCGAAACATCCACTTTAATAAAAAGTCAACTTTAACGTAAGGTGACAACTCAGCATGTTTTTTGAATATTAATTTCAATCTTCTAATAAAGTTAATAATAGTAGATTTTTAGTTATTAACAAAGATCTTCATTCATTGTCACTTGTTTTGAGCATATTTTTGCCAGTTGTGCTGTTTCAGTTCTTCATCTAACAAACTCAAGAGTTTGTCGAGTCACGTTTAACTAATGTATTTTATCAATAATTATTTTTTATGAATGCTGTGCTATTCAAATGGTCTTTTGATTAAATCTACTGCAATCAAATGTAATATAAACTGCCAAATAAACTATTTTAAAAATACGGCCGTTCAATTTTTTTGCATAATTTGTTAGTAGAAAACTGTTCTTTGCCGACACATTTCACCCATAAAACGTATTTGAATAAACATTTTTTTATTGCTTGAAATGTATAGAAGACTTAAAGAAAAAAATCGAATAAGTTTGGAATTTACAATTTGGGTATTTACCGAGTGGAAACCCATCTCTAAGTCAACACCAGTCAACGCCGATGAAGAAAAGAGAATATTTCTTTTTTTTTATATAAAAAATAAATAAATTTGAGGCAGGAAAAACCCTAATTTTATTGAAACTACTTTAAATTCAAATAGCCTACACATCATCATCATCATTTCAGCTGATAAGCGTCCACTGTTGGACATAGGCCTCCCCCAAGCGTCGCCACGACGAACGTTCCTGTGCGTCTCGCATCCATCGGTTTCCCTACATGGTCATTTATAAATATTCTTTCCTCCAAGTTAATAAGATGTGGCGTGGCGCATTTATATTGTGTTCCAGTGGCATATCATGAATATTTTCAAAAACTACATTATAAAATAAAGATAAATGTATTTTAAAATAAACATAAAAATGACTGAATTTTCTGAAAAACGGATAAAGGTTGGCTTTCTTGCGTTCCGAATTATGACAAAAGCAATAATATTGCGAATCCGACAAATACGCAATGTCACAATTATTATTCAACAGCCCTTATATTTTGTAACTATTTAATTTGGTTGGATTCGCTACATAAAAAATTTTATTGCATTCGGAACGCAGGGTTATTGGTTGATTATGTCAGGGGTACCAACATTCTGGGCGGAGAAGCCATGTTGATATTTTCTTTCTTTTTTCGTCATGTACCGACTCACATGTATTTGAGAACGAGAAACGAACACGAAAGAAACCACGAGAAATATGGTGGTTGAAAGAGGATTTTAGATGGTGTTCTTTTGTTCTTGCAGTTTAGTGGTGGATTTTTAACAAATGTTTGAGTGTGCTCTTTAAAATCTTTGTTAAAACACAGGATAAGACCTTGGAAAATGTCTTCAATGCATTTTGTGGTTCATCCTTTGCCTGGTACAGAGGATCAATTGATAGACAGGTAAACATATTTTATCATTTTAGTTGACTCCATTTCGTTCATGTTGTGAAATCCGACATTCCATGATCATAAAATGGTATTGAGTCATTTATTGATGATATAGCATCAAGGGCCACGTTTCCCGTATCATTTTACGCTCATGGGAGAATTTCCATTTCCATTGCATGACATTTCTTTGTAGAATAGATATAGCTGCTTGCAATGCATACCGTCTATTGTTCATTTGGATCGGATGGCGTAATCTTGTTTGGTCTAAAACGACGATGCTATATTTGCAAATCTGCTTTTTGCATTGACAATGCCGATACTAGAGTTAATTCTCGAACTGTGACATAATTATTCAATACCTATTCCTTATTTGTATGAGCATTAGTTAATAATTACATAGAAACCCCAGCAGATTCTAAAAATATTAAATATTTTTGATGAAAATAATAATAATTTTCTGAAAATATGCTAAGTAGGTACATGTGAAAATAAAACTGATTAAATTTATCTAGATTAAACTTAATTATAGCTATTTTGTGTCTGATCGGAGGTTATTTACATTTAACTATAATGATACACAAATGGTGATCAATATTTTGAAACTTGATACAAAATTAGGTGGTATTTCTTTAGATAGATGGTTTTATTAAAAAATGTAATTATAAACCAATATAACTTGAACATGGCTATGTTCAATCTGAATAATTTCTAATTGCCTAGTATTTCAAAACAATCTTTTTATAATGATAGAAAAATGTTTTTTGTTTGGTTAAATTCAATAAAAATGAATGTGCAGGTGTTTTTCTTTGGTCAATTTTAATGTACTGTTCAGAACTGTGAAATTATTCTTTGTAAGGATTATAAAGTGTTTAATTTTCCAACTAGCCCACACATTATTTATTTTTTGCCTTTAACTGATAACAAATCCAACATTTCTCCGAGCTATTCACTACCAAATGAAAAAAGTGCATGTATATCAGGCCAGTTCCAGTGGGACCACCCATCTGATAAGGTTGACCGCAGATGCTCTGAAACTGTATTAGGTCTCTTATTTTCTTGATTCAGAAATGAAGAAGAATGCAGACTCTGAAACCCAAATGCTCTGCTTTCATACAAAATGTTCAAGACGTTCACACATTCTTCTTTTTCCAGATGGAAAAAAATAAAATTTTGTATGTAAACACAGAATTGAGGTTTCCGAATCTGAATTCCTGACCTAAAAACCTAATTAAAAAACCAAGTGTGTGCGGCCTGCCTATAACTAATCGTATAATAAATTTTAAGTAGTTAAACAAAAAATTAAGATGATTCTGAAATGTTTACAAAAAAAAAATATGGTGTAATAAGTTTAACGGCACATGGCCATCATCAGACTGTTCCGGGTTCATTATTTCTACCGAGCTATCGTGGGTAGGCGGGCGAGGAGAATGAAACCACGTGTTAGAGATGATTAATAATGCACAGTTATTATTCTCAACAAAATACAAACTAAATCACAATCAGCACGTTGTAATTAGCGAAGATAATGCGACGCTCCACCGAACACGTCTTGCTTCTACGCGATGCAAACGGATTATATCCCGTCCGACGGTAGTGTGCAAAAGAGCTCGGAGTTGCGTCAGAGTGCAGAAACGTCAACCCGTGCTTGTCCGATGTCAGCTGTCATTCTTGGCGTTTCTTGACACTCTAAATATGACGGCGCCGTCACGGCCGGACTGACATTCGCACGTCCTCGTGCGACTCTTCCTGTCTCGTCTTATCTGTAAAGACCAAATACAAATCTGTAGTACACGTCTGGGCATGCTCGCCCATCCCTGACTAGCTATCTATTTATGACACCTGTTTGGAAAGATCTCGATCTTCACCCCTCACATCTGAACTAAACACACTGGGCGGACAACTGACTCCAAGCGCCCCTTCGACCACCCACCAACTCGCACGGTGCGGTGGACCGGACAACCCGTCAGCGCCCCTTCCACCAGTCACGACAACCGCACGCAGGTGCTGCATTTAGCTGGTTCGGAACGTCGACCCGCATAGGCCAGTCCCAGACCAAACTCATGCCACCCAGCTCACACCGGAGAAATAGTAGCCTGACCGTGGGCATCGACCCGGTTTAGGCCAGCCCAGTCGATCAACTACACTACATACCACATACTTTGATCAGAGGCATCGACCCGGTTTAGGCCAGCCTCCTTGATCTGCCACGCCACTCCTAAGTGCTTATCCTGTGTTCTACGCTCTAGATCAATTCTTAATGAAAGCACAGGATTTACACAATTGCTATAAACTCACCATTTACTACTCATCATGTTCGGAGGCAGAGAGGGTGTCAGAGCTTGCGGTCAAAGTGTGTGAACCAGATACCGATATTGTATCACTGTCATCATCAGATGTTACCGTTCCATTCTCATGACTATGGACTTCCGCCGTCTCGGCCTCCTCTGCCTCATTGACTAACGAAGTAGCTACTTCAACTAATCCGTCGTAGCCCCTGGGTACTGCGCGCAAGTTTTCATGGGCGTACTTATAGGTTCGGTTAGATCCATCAATGTCTCTCAGCTCATATCTATCGTGATCTAGTACCTTAACAATCGTGTAAGGACCTTTGAACTTTCGCTGTAATTTGGTTTGGTTACGCTCGCTACCCTTTATAAAGACGAAGTCGCCTGCGGTGAATGGTCTCACTATTGCTCTACCCCGGTTGAAGCGTTCTACTTCTGACGAAGCGGCCTTTTTGATGTTTTCGGAAGCATTATGCCTAATGGTGTCTAAGTCTAAACGGGGTTCAGGTTCAGTATGCATGGATAGGGTTGACATTCCTAACGACTTTGCTCGTATGCCGAACATCAACTCCGTAGGGGAGTAGCCTGTCACTCTGGCTCTAGTGCTATTCAAGGCAAGCTGAACTTCCGGAAGTTCTTCGCGCCACGTTTTGTTTGGGTCGTTCTCTACTATTGTGAGCAGACATTTTAGAGTGCGCATTATCCGCTCAACTTGACCGTTGGCTCTACTGGAGCCAGTGGCGATGAGGTGAAGTTCTATACTATGCTCACTACAAAACCGTTTGAAATCCGCGCTTATGTAGCACCTACCTTGGTCTGCTATTATACGCTTTGGTGCACCGAATAGGCAAACTGCCTTTTTAAGGGATTGAATTGCGCTAGCAGCGTCGAGAGAAGGTGTGTAATCTAAGAGGACATATTTAGTGAACGAATCGATAATAACGGACGCATATTCCTTCCTATCGCTTTTGCCACTTAATTTCCCTGTGATGTCTATATGTATCGTGTGCCAAGGCGTGGATACTTTAGGTATTGGATGTAATCGAACCTGCTGCGCTCCTGAACTGCCCTTTGAAGCTTTGCATACTATGCATGAATCTACAAATTTACGCACCTGCTTAGACATTTGTGGGAACCAGTATTGTTCATATATTTTGTCAAGCGTTTTATCAGCACCAAGATGCATGATTTCCGTGTGGACATGATTAATAAGTGTCCATGTCAAGGATCTTGGTACAACTGGTAACCAAGAGCTGGTCCTATTGCGTTCGATCTTCCTATACAGTATACCTTTTTGCACGTCATACGTGTGTGCAATTGCATCTGGCAACTCGTTGTTTTGGTGTTTGTTGATAAGGTCGCAGATTTCGCTATCACGTTTTTGTTCTACAGCTAGCCAGCCCTGATGTAACTCTATAAAGTGAACTTTCTTATTCCTACTCGTTGCAACAGTTAGATCATTTGGTCTATGCGCACCGGTTATAGGCTCCAGCACTGGGTTTCTAGATAGATAGTCGGCGTGGCTCATGCTAATGCCCTGCTTGTGAACGATATCAAAGTTGTACGCTTGTAAGAAAGCCCACCATCTATGTACACGTGGAGTTAAGTCGGTTTTTGATTTGGACGCTTTCAAAGAATTGCAATCAGTAAAAACAGTAAAGTGCTGTCCGTATAAGTAATGCCGGAAGTTCTCGACCGCGCGAACTACCGCCAGAGTTTCCAGCTCGTATGAATGATATCGCGATTCCGCGTCAGACGTTCGACGGCTGAAGTAAGATACTACGTGAGGAACATTATCTTTCCTCTGAATTAGAATAGCCCCGTAGCCTTCTGAACTCGCGTCGGTGTGAAGTTCGATGGGCGAATCTTGATCAAATATTGTTAACACCGGTTCTGACGTAAGAATATCGACAATTTTCTTATGGATGTCATTGTGAGCGTCTGTCCATTTGATGGGTCCCTTTAATTTTGTTAACGGATAAAGGGGTCCTACTATACGGGTGAAATTTGGTATGAAGCGTCTGAAATAAGAGGCTAGACCTAAAAATTGCCTAACATGTGTAGCTGTCTTTGGAATCGGAGCGTCAACTAAAGCCTGTATCTTTCTAGGGTTTGGTGTAACTAATCCTGCTTTTATGACGTAACCGAGGTAATCTATTTCCTTTTTCAAGAATTTGCACTTTTTAAAGTTCAACGAAAAACCTGCGCCAGTGAGAGCTTTCAAAGTTAGGTCTAGACGTTCTAACCCTGCAGTGACGTCATTCGAATAGCACATGACGTCATCGACGTAGGCCAGCGCTACCTTGTCTTTTAGGGGACCTAGGGCTGTGTTGATGCACCGTTGATAAACGGAAGCGGCATTCCGTAGCCCAAACGGCATCGTCAAATATTCGAATTGACCATCTGGTGTCACGAATGCCGTTTTTGCTACGCTATCGGGGTCAACGACTATCTGGTGATAACCAGATGTCATATCTAAAGACGAGAAATAGTGCGCGCCGTGGAGACGGTCTATTTGTTCGTCAATACGGGGCAATGGGTAATGCTCGGGACGTGTGTTGGCGTTGAGTTCCCTGTAGTCTACGCACATCCTATCAGTGTTGTCTTTCTTTTTTACCAATAAGATGGGGCTGGCAAAAGGAGAACTGCTCTCCCGAATAACACCCGCTTTTAATAGGGACTCTATTTTCTCGTTGACTATTTCTTTTTCCGCGGGTGCTAACCTATAGGGGTGCCTTTGCACGGTTTTATTTGGATCAATGAGGTCTATTCGGAGAGAGCCTGTCGTAACCCGTCGCGTTGGTATACCGTCCGTGAAAAACTCACTATATTTCTCTAAAATTTTAGTTAATGCTAATTTGTCGTTACCTAGTAAGTCTGTGTCAATATTCATGAAATCAAAGCTACTACTTTTGTTAGAAAAATTAATTTCTTTACGCTGAGAAAAGGTAACTTGATCGTTATCCAGATGCACGTGCACGTTATCCTTTAATATGTCCCGACCTATTATGACTGGTTCAGTAATAGTGCCATCCGGTACCACGTGGAACAACACTGAGAGTGAGAGGCCTTGAACATTGATGGGGCTAATGACCTGGGAGGTGCATTCTACATCCCCCCTACCGATGCCCGTAAGATGAACTAAATCATGCTGCCCAGCACCAGGGAACTTCTCAGCGTAGCTGTTAGTCACCAATGAACAAGCAGATCCACTATCAAAAAGAAAAGAAACTGGCTCACCGGATGATGTAGTTAAGGTGCTCCTCGATGCCTTGCGTTCACACACTTGGACCTCTTTGACAGCCACTGCTTCGCCGCCGCTTACTCGATTTGGGCACGCCGAAGCCATGTGTCCTGGTCGTCCACACGTGAAGCAGGTGATTGGTCTTGGTTTATCAGTGGCTCTGGACGCCTTCTCTGAAGTGGCGAGCTCTTCTCTTCGCTTGCGGCAGTCTATCGCCCTGTGGCCCGAAGTGCCGCAGCGGTGACACGTTCCCATGAAGCGTGATTCGTTGAATCGGGTCCTTTTCACCTCTGCATCATGGTTATCACTACCCTCATGCCTTCGTTTCAGTGAAACACCGTTGAGAACACGAAGAAGTTGAGGTCTAGTGGTCAGGTTATGGGAATGGAGCTCACGGCGAATCAAGGCTTCCTTTTGGCATAAAACGGCAGATACAAATCCCGTTATAATATCTTCAGGCATCTCCATCCGCGGAATGCGTTCAATGATATTCCACAGGCGCATGGCCGCCTCACTCGCGGTTTCCTTAACACCAACTTGAAAGCGTAGAATCTCATCAAAGTGATCTTGTGGCAACATAGGTTTGGCGAACTTTGCGAGCAGTACTTCTTTTATTTGAGGCCATGTCAGCTGCGATGCCTGCAGTCGTGTTAGACAGGTAGCAGCTCGGCCTTTGAGTGCACGTGTGAGTAACAAAAGTAATTCTGCACCTTCCAACTTACGGTTGTTGACTATGATTTCTGTCACGTTGCACCATCCCTCGATGTCCGCTTCATTGCCATCAGGATCGAACTCAATCAACTGGGTAGATGTGCTGCTCGAAAGTTGCGGCTGCGACATAGCCATCAATCGGGACAAAAATAATTCCATTTGTTGGGACAGGCTTGGTTCTGATGCCGGCGCTGCAGATCGCGTACGGCTATTCTCCTCTGTAGTAAGCCCTTCATATCCCACTTCTGATAACGGCACATGGCCATCATCAGACTGTTCCGGGTTCATTATTTCTACCGAGCTATCGTGGGTAGGCGGGCGAGGAGAATGAAACCACGTGTTAGAGATGATTAATAATGCACAGTTATTATTCTCAACAAAATACAAACTAAATCACAATCAGCACGTTGTAATTAGCGAAGATAATGCGACGCTCCACCGAACACGTCTTGCTTCTACGCGATGCAAACGGATTATATCCCGTCCGACGGTAGTGTGCAAAAGAGCTCGGAGTTGCGTCAGAGTGCAGAAACGTCAACCCGTGCTTGTCCGATGTCAGCTGTCATTCTTGGCGTTTCTTGACACTCTAAATATGACGGCGCCGTCAAGTTCATGGGGAATTTCCAAGTGTGTATTTTAAAAAAAATTACCTATCACTAAGTCTAGATGACAGAAAAAAAAAACAAAGTTTCATAAAATAAGCATAAGCACTAACCTTAGTACTAAAAAAGGATTTTAGACATTTTTATCATAATAGGGTTGAGAGATGTAAGATTGAATGTTATTCATATTTGCTTATGGGAAATGGTAAAATGGGAGAGGGTTACAAAAGGTGGCAAAAAAAACATGAATGTATATTTTTATTGCATATATTTTGTACAGTGGTACAAAAATTAAAATAATGTTATCATTAAGTACAGTACTATTTATTTATTATTTTAATTTTGACTTATACTTGCTTCTCACTGCTGCAAATTACATACTTAATTATTCCTCATCTATCAGCAAGAACGCATCAAAATACATTCTGCGGTTTAAAAGGAATTGGTGGATAAACAGACATGCTGAAGTGATTTCATTTTATACTATGTAATGATAATAATTGTATTAGGCATTGAATTTAAAACTTAAAAAAAAATACAAACATCCGAATTGAGAACCTCCTCCTTTTTTAGAAGTCGGTTAAAAATCCAAAGACAAAGGACAGTAAAACATTAGGCACAAAAACATCACATGATTGGTGATATAAAATAGAATATAAACTATATTCTTCAAACTCATCAGAGTACTCTCTGATGAGTTTGAACTTACAAAATGTTATTGACTGCTTATCACCATTGTTTCATCATCAGTCCATTTAATTTCTATAAGTGAAGTTTCTTAATGAAAAAGTAAGGTATTTTGTACTCACTTATGATGGTGTTTGGGTGACACTTCAGCATGTTCTCTTGAACTTGAGCAGTTCATGCAAGATTTGATGGGCTATGGAGCAAAATCACAGTGTTTTTAAGCCTGTCGAGCAACAGCTTTCAACCATCATAAAATAACCATAGTAACAATGAATCATCAAGTTATATTGGATCTTACTACTATTTTGTTATTGTCTGTGCAATATTTACAGTTTACTTTCTTCTACATCACTTTTGTGGCCAATCCCACAGTAACCTGGCACTTTAATAAGATGTCAATAGCTTATGGCAAACAGCTTTAAAATGTTATTGCTGTTTGCTATAACCTAATTGCTAAGCTTAATTAGTTGAATGATTAAGTCCAGATTATCCATAAATCTACGCTATCTATATAAAAAAATCAATGCCACTTTTCATTGTAATTTTATAACTCAAGAATGGGCTCACCTATCAAAAATCCAAACCAAATGTTTAGGCTTTGTTCAGACTATTTTGTAGATGTTTTATGTGAAGTTTGGTAGGGTAGAGTAGGGTATGGAAGGGTGGAGTAGAGTAGGATAGGATAGGGTAGAGTAGGGTGGAGTAGGGATGATCGGGAACGAAGATTGATTGATTTATTAAGAAACAAATAACATTGTATGCAAATATTAAATACAGTTGAGTTGCACCATTACTTAAACCACATATCATAAATAGTAAAGAAAAATAAAAGCAAACAATGTAAAAAATTTCACAATAACCACTAATAAGAAGCTGTATCGGCAAAAGCTAGTAATATAATATTATAAAGAAGTAGTTTGTTTTTCTTTTTATTTGTAATCTCTTAATGTTCTCTCTTAATGTATCTCTGAAAGTGCTGGTTTGATTGCTAAAATTTTTCCATCAATTGAAAGCATCAATTAACATTCCTGAGTGACATAGGTATATTTTAAGTATGTGGGCAAAGCTGCGGGCAAAAGCTAGTGTTATCTATGACTACAATATTATAAATGTTACTGCTGATACCAATGAACTCATATCACCTAGTCGTCAATTATGTTGGGGGATCTTCCAGATCTATTTGATTTTGATTCCGGATAAGACACAGCTGAATACCAATATTTTGCATAGAGCGACTGCTTATGCTGTGTGACTTGCACAACCCAGCAATTGACACAATACTTGTTAGCATGACTGGTGTCCGATTTCCTTGCTTCTGTCTATCCATAATAGCTGTCACAGACAGCCCAGTCATACAGTTTGACATGCTTTCCAAGGCAGAGAAGTATTTTGGTATAATAAGATGATAACTCGTCTACAATTATTAATCTTGAGATGTGTTAATCAACCTTGGTGCTTTGTGTAGCTGTTATCATCTTTCTTCTCTCACTTATAATGTTTTATATCTATTGTGCAGGATTACACCCAATTTTTTTCTGTCAAACTTGGTATGAAACCGTTTTGTTCTTAACCTGAAATCTATTTGACATTGTTCTAGGCTAAAGGAAGTAGCTGACCGTTGGAATAGATTTGGGACAGGTGCTGGTTCCTCTGCTCTCAGTTCGCTGCGAGGCGTGCGAGCAGTGGCCGCCGGACCCGCGCACATTGCTTGTCTGCTCGAAGATGGCACAATCTGTCGCGCCGCCTTCTCAATCATTCCCGATCGATTGGACTTGAGTAAAACTGACGCTAGCAAAAATGGGGGTAATGGCGGAGGAGGAAGCGGTGGGGGAGGGACCAGCGGGAGCAAGCAGGGGGGCAGTGGCGGGGGCTGCGGCTCGCGTCAGCAGCCGCGCACTAGGGCCCGGATTATGAGGAACTCGATTCGTGCTACACCTAGCTCACAAGGTAGGTTTGCTGTTGCACTCTGATTTCAGTTCATAAGAGTTTAATACGATTTAATTTACAATTGTATATGGTGCTATTATGGGGACAAAGGGGAAAAATAAAATTGGTTCTTAAAGGACTCAATCCATTTGATTTGAACAGGATCAACGAGCCGCGCGACTGGTGTTATTATCGGAGCATCTGGTTCAGGGCGAGTAGTATCAGTTCCAGCGCCTTTTGTGCCGGAAGATCTGGTCACACAGGCTCAAGTGGTCTTGCAGGGAAAGAGCCGGAGTCTCATTATTCGGGAGTTACAGGTAAGATAAGCAAGCCAAGAAATGTTTCCAAGTTAAAATAATTATCAATTTAAATATGATTTTATTACTGTTAAGGTGGAAAAACTGGGGCATATTGTTAATTTAATTTCAATCAATGATGTGTTTTTGTAAACTAAATTAGCGAACAAACTTGGACGTGAATTTGGCGGTGAACAACCTGCTGTCGCGCGACGACGAGGAAGGAGAGGAGCCGGAGGGCGGCGAGGGCGGCGACGGCTACGTGCCCGAGGACCTCATCTCGCTGCTGGACGGTGGCTTCCACGCCGCGCAGCAGGACCACTCCGTCATCATCGATGCAGACACCATGTTTTCTGAGGACATCTTCGGGTACGCGGCTATCAGAAGGTATACCTGTCAAGCTACGCTCCTCTGCCTCTACACACACTCCTGCCCGTAGTAAATAGTCCTCAACCCAATCTCTGGCACGCTGTCAAGCTTACGCAGTTTCCGTTTATGTTGTGATTGGGTGTTTATTTGATGTTAGTTCTGTACATAGACATAATCTAGAACAGTGCATGTTATTGTTTTGGTCCCTGCACTGATCACTATCCCAAATATATTATGACTGTATGTGTCTGTGTACAGTGTAGTAGTAGTGGTAGGATCTCAGATATAAAGAAAGGTTAAAAGCTTAAGCAAGTTGGAATTTTACAAACAAATTCGTTAATGATAAAGCAGAACTTTGAGACTGACCAAACCGAACGAGGAACTTCGACATCAGTCTTTCAGTATGGGAGTAAACTTTCTTTATATCTGTGGTTACTCTTCATCGTCAAGGCGATATTAAAATATGGTGTTGTAATAGTCGCAGTGGGGGCGGTGGCGGAGGCGGCGGTAGCAGTAGCGGTGGACGTGGCGGCGCTAGTCGCGAGAGTAGCAGCTCCACGCAGGAGCGTCCGTCTGAGTTCAGTCGGTGGCGCGAGCGCCAGTACTTCGGGCCGCGCCGGTGGCTCGAGTCGGCGCTGCGCGACACTTCTTGGGACAAGGACGGAGGTAACAATGATGGAGGTAAATATTCACTTGTCTATATTTTTTTATTTATTCTGTAGAATATTTTTGTCTCGAAATTCCTAGTTATCATGATGATTAAAGTTGTTCCCACAATATCCACAGTGATCCTAACTGGTAAACGGATGAAGATAAGTGATAATATAAAGTTTGAAACCCTAAATGTGCTGATTAAGAATGTTTTTACAAAAAATAATATGTGAACCATAGGAATTTGTAATGTTGAGGCATATATTTGACCCCTAATATTTTTGATTATGATTTAGCTGAGAGCAAGAAAAAGGATTCCTCGATAGCTGCATCACCTCTTTGGGTGTCTGAAGAGTTGGAGTACTGGGACAGTAACATTCGTTTCACTCACATCGCGGCGACCTACAGCGAGCTTATCGCGATCTCCACTCAAGGCCAGCTGCACCAGTGGCGCTGGGCTGATGCGCATCCTTATCAGCGCAATGATGTAAGTGCCAAAATATGTCATGTTCTAATCTACTTTCAATGAATCAAAGTTGGGGTAAATTCTAAAAATAGGTCTTAGTGTTTTTGACTTACAATTTTATGGTCATGATTACAGGCAAATTATATATAATTACAAACTTAATGCCTTTTTACCCTTAGGCATCTGGATCTGTGAGCGCTTATCATCCCCGCTCCACCTGGCTGGGCATGGCTCCCGGAGAGCGTATCATCAACATCAGCGCCGCCGGCATACGTATCTCAGTGCTCACTGACACGGGAAGGATTGCTACCTTCCTTGATGAATCTATTGGTGAGCTTGTTATATTATAACGACAATATTTTAGGGTGTTATTGTAACAAATGATAATAAGTTAAGACACCAAAAGCACGAATAACCGAGTAATATAATCTGACAAAACATCATGTTTTGAACATTTTCTTTTGCAGTCTTCTTTCCATAGAGATATTGTTTGTAATACAAACAAGTTAGACTGACCACTTGTAATCTTATGACACTGTTTCATTTATGTTTAGCTCATGCTCCTGGGGCTTCGCGACTGGAGCATCCTCTGCAGACATTTGTGGAGTTTGGATCTGACAAGGCAATCTCTCTACATGTATGCTCTTTGTATACCGTCGCGAGATTGGACTCTGGTGCACTTTATTGGTGGTAAGTTAAATTACAGCAGTCGTAAGTGAATGATAACTGAACTTAATACTCCACCTCCCGTCATACCACCGTTATGCCACCTATGAAGGTCTTACATAATAAGAGGCTCATTGATTGTTTAAACGGTGTCTGTTCTATGATGATGTCTGTTGACACTTAGCATAACAATTTGATTGTACGTCTGTACTCTTTAGGGGAGTGCTTCCGTTGGGGCAGCGAGCTCGCCTTTGGGAGAAACATCGCGCTCGCTCCCGTAAGCAGCAGCGCGGGCACTCGTCCACCGCGCCACAAGACTTGCAGGCCGGCCAGAGCGTTACGATGAAGAATGCGCCCATGTACCAACCCGGCGCCGTTGGTAAGATAAAATTACAAATCTATTTACAAATTAAGTGACATATTCCTTGATACATATTAGTTTTTAACTTTTTCGATGTTACAAACAGGTTTCAACATGTCCACGGGAGTGCCAAAAGTCGGAGTTCTCCAGAATGCAGCTTGGAACCTCTCTGACATGTGCCGGTTCAAGCTGTTGCCGCCGCCGCAACCTGATCGCTCTGTCTCCGATAAGGATAAGAGAGATTTACAGGTAAACTATTTCTTAACATCACAGCTCAACTGTTGATTGACTCATATGTAGCATGCCAATATTTGTATCTTATATAGATTTCTCTTTACATTTTTTTTCTTTTTTCAATGTGACCTATTTTTTCACTAGCTAGTTATAGGTCACAAATCTTAATAGCAAAGAACATGTCTAAAACCCTTATTTGTTCTTATCCAGAACCAGTCGCCACTGACAGTGTCGTCTGTGAAAGCTTCGTCATCAAGCAGCAACAGTAAGGACGGCGCTAAAGACAGCAACAAGGATATGGCTGACCGGCTTGACATGCCGCCGCCGCCCAGCCCGGCTTCTTCCACCTGCAGTGACACCAGCACATCGCACAGTAAGTCATTCTATTGTTTGATTTAGAGCAACACACGAGCGGCATGTGCCAACAGCAGAGGTAACTGCAGCCGTCGACGCGTTAGCGCGACCACTGTGGCTGTCGAAGTGTTACTATAGGTCGACGGCTGTCGTCGACCAGTGCGACGGCTCGGTTGCTATGCCACTGGTGTGTATGAAGCTCTTATAATAATTAAAGAGTGTTTTTTTTATATCATAATGGTTTATTTACATCACGACACTTACACTTTTTCTTGCTTATTAATTTTTCCAGAACGTGCCAAGCGCGTAACCGTACGCGGTGAGGAAGGTTCATCGAACGACGGCTCCAAGCGCGATGAGGAAGAATGGCCGCTAAAGGAAGTTGTATTCCTAGAAGACGTCAAGAGCGTTCCATTAGGACGAGTACTTAAAGTCGACGGGGCATACGCCGCCGTACGATTCCCTACCATTGGTAAAGACGGCAAGGAGGTTGTACCATCAACACCAGATGATCTGTCGACGCTGCTACAAGACTGTCGGCTTGTTCGCAAAGATGACTTGGTGGCTGTGAAGTGGGGTGTGGGCGGCGCTGCTGGGCCTCGCGGTCCTGATTGTTTGCAACGCTCACCCAGGAAGATAGCCTTGCCCCCTGATGTGCAAGTTATTACTATTGCTGTAAGTAAAAAAAAATCTGACACTTGCTGCAACAAGAGTGGATAGCAGTATGTATAAGTGAAAACCTCGTTTCCTTACCCCAGGTGGATAGTCGTGGCGTACATGCAGTAGTGCGTAGACCAGGAGGCGCCCTCGCGTACGCTGTATACGCTGTGGGCACAACTCGGGCGCTCACGGACAGTGCATTCCCGACTGACAACAGCGCGCTGCTCGGCTATTCTAATGGCCAGGCCATACAACTGGCTACAGCTGCTGAGGTAAGAAATGGTGTTAATAATTTGTTAGAATTAAGTAAGTTTGCAATGCTATGATCAAATTATGATTATTAGGTTTTTGTTATATAGGTTATCTAGAAAAGTGAGGCTAAAGTGGGACTGGGTCACACTTATAGGATGCATGAGGATGACTGTTGTCACATTCGTTCTTACTAAAGATCTCAGCTCGTCTACTAAAGATCACTGTCGTCCCAGCTGTGGGACGACATTGGGTTAACATTGAATCATATCAGCTTGGATAAGATTTGCTAGCTATGTTTTGTTTGTTCTTGGCTGAGACACTCAATGTGTAGTAGGTGATCGTCTGATTGTATGATGTTTGTGTGCAGGGCAGCGAGCCCGTAGTGATGATGGTGGACGGCAACGGCGCGCTGTACCCGGTGTCGCGCGACTGCGTGGGCATGGTGCGCGAGCCGCCGCCGCTCAACCTGCCGCCCGCGCGGGCGCTGGCGGCGCACGCGCTGCCGCTGCACCCGCACGCCGCCGCCGCCGCCGCCGCGCACCCGCACCACACCGCGCTCAAGTCACAGGTAACCACATTCTTACTTTTTTAAGTCTCGTAATAAGTTATGGTTCTTCCTAAGTCTAAAATTACCATGTTAATAATACAACTTACATCTTCAAAATTTCCTAGTATTTTAACTTACAAAAAAAAATTCTCGATAAACTTGTCATCATATATATATATATGTTAAATCCCGCGTCACTACAATTTCCCGGTTTGAAAATAGGCTTATTACAGCATGCCGCGCTGATGTTTTAGTTTGAGATTTACTACGTGTAGTAATTTGAAGTCGACTTCGCGAAGTGAACAGTTACATTTAAATGATTGTAATATTTTTATCATTTTGTATACAGGTGGCGCTCATTATATTGGTGCCAGAACCTCAGCTCATGATGCCGCGTGTGTTACGCTGCGATCTCGATGGCGTGCGTCAGTTACTGCACCAACTTGAATCAGACTCTAGCAGTAAGTTCTACTATCTTATTGACGTTTACTCCTCAACTACATGAGAAATGTGCTACATGATTATGAAAATTGTTCACAGAACAACAAGTCTTGTCCATCTTACAAGAGCGTTGCGACGGCAACAGGAACATACTACACGCTTGCGTACACATGTGCGCGCCTACTTCTAACAAGGAACCCGATATAGGTACGTAACACACTGAAGAGAAATTATGAGTCCTATGTAGCATAAGTGTAATTCTAACTTGACATTATTTACTGATTAGTGGAAAACGCTTCGATGCCCAATTTAGCGGGTGGCACGGGCGGCGGAGGCACGAGCTCTGAGGAGTCGGTGCCGGCCATCTCGTGGCCGCCGGAGACTTTCGAGGCGTCCGGGGATGAAGATAGCTTGATGGGACTCACTAACAACGGGTAAGAGCTTGACTCCTCATACAGGGGAATTATTTTGTCAATGCGTTTCGATTCAGCTGACAGCAATCGTTACGTTCGTTACAACTGTTGACGAGTGCGTTTCTCTGTCTGCACTAGTGTAAACCTGTGTCTTAATATTTTCCTTTACTGTGTTTTCTGTATTTGTTTCTTACCATCATCACCTTATTTTCCGAGAGTTTGGAGTCAGTTTCTGGTCTAGTATTCCGTCTTTTTTATAATTTACTGTTTGAACCCTTATTTCCTTTAACAACTATACAAAATGGGTCTCCATTGCAATGAAAAACCAATTTGGGTGACCGCATAGTGGTATAAATTCATGTATATCTCTGCTTTTGACACGCACAGACCTTGTAGTCATAGGCGTGATATCTTGAATAAGGTAGACAAAACTAGACTAGTCCTGAAGAGTCGTGTTGAACGTGATGATGTTTGAAACACTTACAGTAAACTGTCTGGCGGTGGTAACAGTGGCGGCGCGGTGAGCGCGGACCCGGCAGAGCGGCGCGGCAACGCGCTCGCCAGTCTGCGCGCGCTCGCCGACAGCCCCGTGCTGCAGCCCTTCCTCATGCAGCTGCTCACTGCCAAGTAAGTCACCACTACTATATTTTTTTTTATAGTTGCTTAATCTTCACTAGTATTGTAAGACGCGAAATACACAGAAACGGCGTACGATGAAGACGCGGCGCAGGTGCAGCAGGCGTGAAACAGATAAGGCACGGAAGCGATTTAATTATATCAAAGAGGCAAAGAGACGCCGCAACTAGATAGCATGTCTTCCTCTTCAGACGACGAAGATGCGACTGAAGATATTGGGTGCACCCTGTGTGGAAAATATCACAAGAGCATAGACATTTTAAAATAATGGAAAATATATTATGCGAATTATTTGTCACGTATTTTTCTGCACCTACTGTTGTCTATACAAAGTCGTGCTGCTTGCGAGCCTCTCCAGTCACGCCTGCTAGCGACGCGGAACAGGCGACGAAACCACGTGTCTGCGCCACGCCGTACATTTAGTATTGAAACGTGTTTTGAACCGGCAAGATGCCTGCGCCACGCCTTTACCTTACGTCTTTTCCGGTATAATTCGCGCCTAAACAAGTATTTTTTTTGGTTTTTATGCGCTTTTGTTTGTAGTAGATAATCTCTGGAAGTACTGCTCCAATTGTTAAACTTTTTTCACTAATAAAAAGGCGATTTATTCCTGCGTGACATAGGTTATATTTTATGTACGCGGGGCGAAGCTGCGGACAAAAGCTAGTGATAACATATAGTTGATTAAATGATTGAGAATATTGTGAACTTGTCGCGAGAGATGGTGTGGTGACTTCTTCGCCCGCAGTTGGTACTCACACTCCTCTCGCTACCTCAAGCACGGTTTTAGTTTTACATTTGGGTTAGTTAGCTGGAAATAAACAAATCATTAACACAAAAAGAACTCCGTTTTACAAATGAATTCGGTACTTACCAGTGTTTATTTTTGTACTAAATTCCAAATAAAACATAAATTAAATCTTCTAAAAACCGTATCAAAATTGGTTATTAAATGAAACCGCAATTAGCATTTCCAGTATTTGTATGTGGAAAATTGTACGTGTGGTGGAAACATTACGCTATCTTTTCTTCGCACGTAACCTAATGCCGGTGACGTCACATAACAATTAGTGCATTCTTTTTCTGTTTTTTTTTTTTTTTTTTAATTGATATAAACTAGAGCTTGACTGCGATCCCACCTGATGGCAAGCAGTGATGCAATCGTTGATGGTGAGGCGCTCTAGTTTATTAGGAGCCTATTCGCTCTAGCCTCGAAGACACCTAAATTATAATAATTATGTTACTTGTTTCTCCTTCCACCAGATTTGTAAGGTTTCTAACTTACTTGATTTTGAATAGTTTCAATTTTGATCCAAATAATAATTTAAAAAAAAATGTCTGAACTACCAAACGCGCTTCTCGAGTTTTTTTGGCTTGTACATTAGTCAGAACAAAATCAATACTTTGCGTCGAACCTTTAGAGCTATATTTCACTGAGACACCAAGGTGGCGCGACCAGTCGCCGCTACCAAAAAATGTATACAGCATTAGAAAGATACTCACCTGGTGTCCGTTTGGTTGCGCAACCAATTTGGTGGCACTACCGGCTTGGAAGTGTGGCGACTCTGGTGTCTGTATGGTGTCTAGATAGGTAGCCGCCATGGTATACCAGTGAAATATAGCCCTTAGTAACATTATAATCAATATTGCCAACCCCTAGGGATGGAATGGGCCAGACGCCGCTGATGGCAGCGGTAGCGGAGCGCGCCTACCGTGCGGCACTAGTAATACTGGACGCCATCCGCGCCTGTCCTGAAGCGGACGAGGCACAGCGTTCGGCCGCCATCTTCCCGCCCAACGCGAGCCCGGATCATTCTCCACTGCTGGTACTCTGCTGCAACGACACCTGCAGTTTCACCTGGACTGGACAGGAGCATATCAATCAGGTTCATATTATATATTTGAAATCATAGTAAGAATTACAACTACCATTTGAGCCGTCTTTACTTTTATGTTTTTTAGGGTTCCGCTGACATAACCGGTACCCTTACAGGATTATTTTGTTGTTCGTCTGTCAAAACCTTTTTTCTTCAACCCGTAAAAGTATTCACCTGAAATTAATATCAAATAGTCATGTCTGCTAGTCCTTGGAACAGCAATAACTGCAAATTTTTAAGTCAATGTTATCTATTTTCACACACATGACTTTGTTCTGATTTAATAATTTGTCTGCAGGATATATTCGAGTGCAAGACATGTGGTCTGACAGGATCACTTTGCTGTTGCACAGAATGTGCTAAGGTAAAAAATTATTAAACTTTTAAAATTTACTCGTAATTAAGTAATTTAGCCTATGTTGTTCTTGATATCCATTATGTTTTTGTTGCATCGCAGGTATGCCACAAAGGACACGACTGCAAGCTAAAGCGCACGTCCCCGACGGCGTACTGCGACTGTTGGGAGAAGTGCCGCTGCAAGGCACTCGTCGGGGGCAACTGGACCGCGCGCTGCGACCTTCTCGCTAGACTCGCCAGGGACACTTCTCTAGCCACGCATTTCAATTCAAGGTATGTGTGAAAAAAAAAAATACAGGGGTATCGACGCTATATACCATTTGCAATATGTCGGTTTTACAACGATTTTTATTGTTGACGATGTTGGTACTTTCTTAACAGTTAAAGAATTAAGAGTTTTTGGTTACAAGTGTTTCCTCTTTTTCATTTGTTAAATCATAGGTTTTAATTTAAGGTTAAAAATAATTTTAAAAGTTTCTTAAATTATTATTTTTCTGTTCATTCACAGGGGTGAATCGATCCTCCTGTTCCTAGTGCAAACTGTAGGTCGTCAGGCAGTAGAGCAGCGACAGTTCCGCGCTGGCGGGGGACGCGGGCGCGGGCCGCGCAAGCAGCCCGGCTCCGACGCTGAAGTGGACGCGCCCGACCATGACCTGGAGCCGCCCAAGTTCGCCAGGAGAGCGCTGCTGCATTTATTGGGTAAGCTGGTGATTTAAACTTGGAACAAAACAGTTGCTGCATTTTATGTATTAGATCTCAAAGCGACGTTACTCATCACGGACGCGTAGCTTCCTACACGCGTATTGGTCACTATTTGTGTACGTCTGCGTGAAGTTTACATAGAAAACTATGTAACTGTGTCGACGAAGTGGCAAGAACACGAAGGCACGACTCTGCCGTTGCCATGGTCAGTAGGTCTAAGATTGAATGAAATATCGGCGAATGAATGAAAATATTTTATCGTTAAATTCTTGTACGGGACACTGCTGTGTCAACGACATTATAATCATGATTTCGCTCGTAAAATGGAAAGACGTTAACTAATACTCAGGTAGGATTCTATTCTTGCCGAGGAAAAGGCAAGACTGTCATGATACTAAAGCGCAATGTTTTTCAGGTGATTGGCCGGCTGTGGAAGCGGCCGTGATGTGCGGCTCTAGTGGCACTCCAGGCGAGACCGAGAGTCGCCCCAGCAGCCCCGCGCCCTCGCAGTCGGGCACCACGCTGCTTGACAAGTTTACACATGCACTCATTGTTAAGTGCACTAATGAGGTTAGTATACAAGACTTGTAGTTTCAGCTTCTACACAGGGAAGAGAAAAAAAGGGCATCTAACATTTCATAGTCATACCCTAGATAAGCAGTCACTTCTGATATTCAGCAGCATCTAGTTACTCTTCGGAAGCCAATTTCAATATTTATAACCTAAAGTTAGGCAGACGATCACGGCCGGACACTGTATCACATCAGTGATATCGATATAGAAATTATTAAGCTGACATTATGCTCTTTCCATTGTCACAGATGCTAGACACTCTGCTCCACACATTGATTCGTGAGCAACAGAACGACACGATCCCCGGCCGCGCCGAGCGTGCGCGAGAGGTGGCGCGGCGCTTCGTGCGCTCCGTCGCTAGGATATTCGTCATATTCAGTGTTGAAATGGCACCAGGAGCAGCTAAGAAGAAAGGGTAAGTCAATAAAAACTATTTTAGATTGTTTTTAGAAGTGAGTTATTGATTAGGCGCGTCCACATAGAGCGAGCAGCCTCGCGAGGGGGACGAGGCAAATGCGCGCGCTGCCGCGGGCGAGCCACCGAGCCATCCAGTGTCGGCTTTTTGTTTTGTCGGTCGTTTGCCGCGCACACTATGGACCCTCGCGTTTATTACGAACATAATGGCTCGGGCTTACCTCGCGATGATACCGAGGCTGCCGTGCTCTCGCGGAGATAGTTTCTTCGTGCGGCTAA
Organism: Mythimna lalbum; assembly: GCA_949319445.1. Taxonomy (NCBI): domain Eukaryota; kingdom Metazoa; phylum Arthropoda; class Insecta; order Lepidoptera; family Noctuidae; genus Mythimna; species Mythimna lalbum. The sequence goes on along the minus strand of OX439346.1, from coordinate 11,063,160 downwards.
TGCCTCGCGAGGCTGCTCGCTCTGTGTAATCTCGCCTATTTTTTACATAACGTCACAGTATAGACCAAGATACTAGTACCTATATTAGACTTGACAAAGATCCTGTACTAGCAAAAGATAATCCCTTAACTTTTATTTAAACTGCTTTACATTTTTGGTGGTGCAGAGTTGCATATTCTGATTGTTAAACTCTCTGTTCACAGGCCTCTATCAATAACATCATCATTGGTCCGTTGTCGTCGTGTGTTTGCGGCTCTGGTCGCCCTCGCCGTAGAAGAACTCGTGGAGGCAGCCGACGCGCTGCTGGCGCCGGTGCGACTGGGCGTCGTGCGGCCCACGGCTCCGTTCCCACTAGCGACCACGTATGTGGACCTCGTGAACGGAAGCGAAGACTTGTTCGGTGTAGAACCTCTTTCTACTGGACATTCAAGACTTGCACATGCGCGCAGGTGTGTATCGCGATATTTTATAGTAATCTAAGTCATTTGGTGATCATTTACTTCTAGATATATGACGACTAACAGGAAGCCTGTAAATCTTAGAGCTGATTGATATCCGCAGTTTGAGTTATCTTATTTGCTAAGTGGCTGTTCAGTTCTGCTCATTGATCTAAATTATATTGGTATTGAATTCATGCAATTCATGTTATCTGTCTGTTTATGTGCTCCAAGCAACTCTCAGATGTTCATAAGTTTAACTTTGATCGGTGTAGAGAGTCGACGGCGGGCGGAGGGCGCGGCGCGGCGGCGGGCGGCACGTCCATGGGCAGCTCCACGCTGGTGCCGGACCGCTCGTCCACGCCCGTGGCCACCGAGTACGCGGACGACGGCGCGGGCGAGGCGCTGGGCAACGACGACGACGCCTCCGAGACCGACGAGCCCGGCGCGCCGCACCCGCCCTCGCATTCCTCGCACTCCTCGCACAACGCGCAGCCGCAGGATAATCAGCATCATGATGACGCTATGGCTGACAGGTATACTCACACTCATTTTATTATATATATACTTTCTGACACATCTTTCAGACATCAGTAAGGTTAAAATTTTGAAAATAATGCTGACATTTCTATGTCCATAGCAATATTTTAAATTTCTTTTTTAAATGTATCTTCATTTTAACAGTTACTTGCTAATCCTATCTGAAAAACTCGCGTCACCCTAACCCACTTGTCACTGCTCTAATATGTACAACTGATTAATCACTAAGCATTGATATAAAATTATAGCAATTACATGTGGGTTAAATTCAAAATAATACAGTACATTGTTACCTTGGCAGGACTAACAACTTCATGCACTTGTACAGGGGTCAAGAGCAGCACGTCGTGGTAGAGAACGGCACGGAGCGTGCGGAGGGCGGCGAGAGTGAGAGCGAGCTGGACTTGTTGGCCGAGGTCGAGACCGAGAGCGACTCCGACGACCAGGACAACGCGGAGTCCGCACAGCGCAGTGTGCAGACTGGAGCCACGCAGGGCTCGGATGCAGGTGAACAGAATACTCTTACTCTACTCGTATCTGGGTTTGGCGTAAAGACATTTTTAATGTCGAAAATGAGGGTGGTAGAACCGGCGACGGGCACTTAGTATTATTCTAAAGTCCTGTAATAATTTTCGCGCCTGCATACATTCGGAGAGCGAAAGCTACTTGTCTTGCACAACATCCCACGTAATAAACGATGTCGTACATCGCAACAGGCATAGCATCACTACTTCTATATCCAGAGGACGAGAGCGGGGACTCGACGCAGCCGGAGGACGAGGACTCGGAGGCCGGCGAGACGGACGAGCAGGACGGCGAGCCCGACCTGCCGCAGAACGACGAAGGGACGCTGGAACGCCGCGCCGCGCCGCCCGCGAGGCCCAACCTCGCGCCGCACTCCATGCAGTGGGCCATACGGTAAGTGCTGTTGTTATCTAGCTTCTGTATATGTTAGCCAGTAGTGTCATGTATGTGGCCATTCTTTACCAATCGACTCTATCCTGCTCTTTTTCAAGTATTTCGTTGGTCTTTTCCATTTATTTCATAGTATTTTAGATGTGTGGACTGCTTATTCAGTCCTCTACAAATCAACGTCGTAGGTACCTGTACCCCTTGGTAATTGTTACAGTTTGGGAACAAATTTAATCTTAGTTTTTAGCCATCCGAGGTGGTGAGACGACCTGGATGCCTACCGCGGGGACTGGTTCGAGGTAGCTCAAGAAAAGAATACCTGGAAGAAGTTGGAGGAGGCCTTTGCCCAGCAGTGGGACAGTATAGAATATTAAAAAAAAGATTACTACAGCATCTAAGGCACGATTACTCTTGCATACAAAAGAAAGAGATGTGCAAAATCACAATTCTTGCAAACATTTTAGCTATTTAAAAAAAATCTACAGATTTGATAAAAAAAATTAAAACAATAATGGTAAAACAACGTTTGTAGAATAATCTGATAAAAATCAAAATGATTACATGTAGTTCGGTTACTGATTAATAAAAGTATGTTTTAAAGGACTGTTCATGATGTATTTATCTAGGATTTATTCAAATGAATAACATATATCTTTCTGATTTTATTTACTGCAGTGAATCATTTACTTTTGCGCACTATAAAATTCGCGATTTACTCCTGTATATATGTTTATTCAATTATAGATTTGCATATGGGATTTTAAACAGCATATTGAAAAAGTAGTAGTATCAGTAGTAATGATCGGTTTCCTGGCACGCTTGAACAATCAGCAGATCGCGGTCGTCTGGGCGCGGCGCGGGCGGCGGCGCGGGCGGCGTGCGGCTCACGGGCAGCTCGTCGCTGGTGTTCATCGACCCCGCCTCGCTGCGGCGCTCGGCCGCCGCCGCCAGCGACCCGCATTCTACTTCCACTACGGCTTCTTGCCTCGCCAGAGCTTTTGGTAACTGCTTTTTATTGTTTTATGCACAGAAAAGATGAAAGAGGTTAGAAAGAAAATACTTTCCGATTTGTACTACGAGTGTCGCCGCTTGTCTCGCACCCTATAACAGTTCAGGCAATAAACCAATACGAACGCGAATTACACAACTAACAGACCACGTACACTTAGATCGTAAAATTGCTATTGGTAGTTGAACTATGAGCATTGCCCTACTTTGTGGCACGCCTGCCCCGCCCACAAAGCCATTCTAACCTCTTTCATCTATTCTGTGGTTTTATGCATTCTATCTAAAAGAAAAAATACTGACAGTCGATCCCCGCAGTTTTAAATTATCTTGGATGCAAAAGATACTGATATGCCGCGTTCTTTTAAATGAAACTGTTCCTGTGTTACGTTGCTGATTAAATGTTGCAACAACTTTTTTTTTGATGATAATGATATTTAAATCCTCTTTCTATCCTTTTTATTATTTTCCTTGGTAGTTCTTTTTCTATAACACATACTTCTGTTTACAGGCATCGTTATCCGCCAGATCGCAGACTTACTATGGGAGTATGAGCGCGTAACTCTGCCCTTACCCCGTATGGTTCCGTTAGCGTATCGCGAGGCGCTCCGTCTGCAGTGCTACCTTGAACGACAGCTCAAACCCACCTGGGATTGGCTGGTCACCGTCATGGATGCTACTGAAGCACAACTCAGGTAATAAAATGTGCTGTTAATGCTTCGTTAACCTTTTTTGAACTAGCCAATTATACATGTTGTAGTAAATTTTTATAACATTTCTTTGGAATTTACTACTTTGTAGTTTGTTGATGAGACTAAAAATTGTTATTCAACGATCTGAACAGGTTCGGCGCATCGTTGACTTCCAACAACGCGGGCACTTCGGCCGGCGACAGCGGCAGGTCAGCCGCGCCAGCCACGAGACGCACCACATCTCTGACGTCACCTGCTACGCGCATCATCGGATTCTCTGAAGGCCCTAGGGTACGAGATCGCGAACAAGGTCAGATACAGTTTTTAACATATCTTTCATTTAAAATTATGAATTCAATAAACGACTTTCGTATTCACGTTTCATAGTAAAGTTTAGCTGACGTATTTTGTATGTCTCAAAACATTTACTGCCGCCTTCTCTTAGTGACGTAATTATTATCGTTGTTCGATTCTAACAGTATCAATTTTTTACGGTTGTTTTCGTCCTTACGATTTATTTTACAACAAAAAATGAAACACACACAATTTTGGCTCACAGGTGTAGAAGCTGGCAGTGCTCGGCGCGAGTTCCTGGCGTACTGCCTGTCGCTGCTGCGCGCGCACAGCGCCGAGCACGCCGAGCAGCTGCCCGTGCTGGACGTGGCCGCGCTCAAGCACGTGGCCTACGTGCTGGACGCGCTCGTGTACTACATGCGCGCCGCACAGCCGCAGCCGCACCACCACCAACATCTCTGGACACCGGTAAACACACCTCATCTAGTACATTTACATCTTGGATCCATGTATACTAATGTTCATTTTTAACAACGATTTTATGATTTGTGTGTTGTTTATTTTTGCAGGTCACTTCTCAAATGGTCTAGTTTTTTTTTTATTGTAGCAATAACATGTTTTACAACAATTTTACTAATATAATGATTACTTTTTTATTACACTGATTTGATCAACATTCAATGTCGTCAGGCATACATAACTCATAAATCTGTACAACACAGTGGTAAGTTTTATTCATAGTGAAATATGTCGCGTGTTTGTGTACAGGACGAGAATGAGAACGAGGAAGGTGACGAGGAGATGGTGGTAGGAGGAGGCGCGGCCGCCGAGTCGGACGGCGAGGCCGAGGGCGCTCGCGGCCGCACGCACGCCTTCTTCCAGCGCTCCGACTCCACGCTGTGCCTGGGCTGCCCGCCGCCTGACCCTTTCAACAGTCAGTACCCTCTTATAAACATACTTAGAAGCCCAAGGTTCTAGATAGGCCCTTTACAACTATTTGTTGGATCTTTAGAAACCATTTTTGTTTTCAAAAGTCGTTATAGGTCTTTAACGATTTTGTGCTACTTAATTTTTGTGTAAAACAGTGACTATGCAAGACGCACTACCGCTAGCGGATCAGCCACAACTTCTTCAACCGAATGCTCGTCGCGAAGAATTGTTCGGAATGCCTCGCCAGCCCGTGACCGTGCCGGCCTCCGGAGACTCACCGCCCGGTGTGAACAACCCGCTAGAAGGTAACATTGCACGTAAATATTCACTTTTTATGTATTTTCTAGATTAAGTAAATAGTGCTTTACATAATTAATTAAATTTAAATTGTAAGTTAACAGCAATTTTTTTTTTTTGGTGTTGTCACGTCTAATTTACCCTTTTAGTTCACCACTCTTTAAAAATAAAAGCAATTCTGCCAATTCTATAAAATAATGAGTACAAAAGCACTTTCGAAATGTCGTAAGTTTGTTTGAGCAACTTGTGTATTGTATGTTTTACTCGTCAGTGGTCCCGCGGCGCCTGGGCCTGTCCACGCGCGGCACGGAGCGCGGCTGGTCGCCGCCCGCGCGCCCGGCCTCTGCGCCGCCCACGCACACTCACACTATGACGAGAGATGAACCACAGGTTTGTACCACATATTTACTCGTCAGTGGTCCCGCGGCGCCTGGGCCTGTCCACGCGCGGCACGGAGCGCGGCTGGTCGCCGCCCGCGCGCCCGGCCTCTGCGCCGCCCACGCACACTCACACTATGACGAGAGATGAACCACAGGTTTGTACCACATATTTACTCGTCAGTGGTCCCGCGGCGCCTGGGCCTGTCCACGCGCGGCACGGAGCGCGGCTGGTCGCCGCCCGCGCGCCCGGCCTCTGCGCCGCCCACGCACACTCACACTATGACGAGAGATGAACCACAGGTTTGTACCACATATTTACTCGTCAGTGGTCCCGCGGCGCCTGGGCCTGTCCACGCGCGGCACGGAGCGCGGCTGGTCGCCGCCCGCGCGCCCGGCCTCTGCGCCGCCCACGCACACTCACACTATGACGAGAGATGAACCACAGGTTTGTACCACATATTTACTCGTCAGTGGTCCCGCGGCGCCTGGGCCTGTCCACGCGCGGCACGGAGCGCGGCTGGTCGCCGCCCGCGCGCCCGGCCTCTGCGCCGCCCACGCACACTCACACTATGACGAGAGATGAACCACAGGTTTGTACCACATATTTACTCGTCAGTGGTCCCGCGGCGCCTGGGCCTGTCCACGCGCGGCACGGAGCGCGGCTGGTCGCCGCCCGCGCGCCCGGCCTCTGCGCCGCCCACGCACACTCACACTATGACGAGAGATGAACCACAGGTTTGTACCACATATTTATATTAGATATAAAAAAGAACTTGAAAAGGGGTTATTGTAAACTCGTCACAGACATTCTCATTTCTTCAAAGCAGTCTACATTTTATTAGATTACTAGAATTATGCATAAACCTATCTCCTTGTATCTTTTCAGGACTTATCTTGCGCCAAAGACGCATCTACTAAAATGGACATCGACACCGATGGCGAATACCTATCTGATTCTGACTCAAACGAAGCACGGCAGATACCAAGGAAAAAACATCACAGGTATGTTTGATATCTACTTCGCAAATAAATCAACAAACTTTTACTTAACAGTTTTTTTAATTGATATTAGGTCGACACACGCATACGTACTTACGGGACTCTTTCACACATGCATAACATTCTAATTCAATAAATACTAAAATTGTTCATCATTGTATTTCATTCCTGTATTTCAGACACCCACATTCAGTGAACCTGTCAGCTGGCAGCAGTTCCATGCATGACTCCATGGCGCAGCCATCCGAGTTTCACACGCTGGTTGACACAGCTTGTTCTATTATCGATGCACCTCATCAACAGAATATTTCTGCATCGCCGTCGCCAGGTAGGTTTCGTAATTCTACTAGACTAAAAATACTGCGAAAATCGCCTTAGTGTCAGTAAATAGAATACTCTCTACAATACAAGTAGTAGTTTAGTTATTGGTGTTCTAATATCGCTATTTGTTGCAGGACCAAGCGGTTTAAATACAGTAGCAGCTGAACCCCGCGCCTCATCGTCTCGAAGCCCCGGCAAGACTGTTATTGTACGTGCTGTAAGTCACTCCACTTATTTGGGGGACTTTTTCTTATCAAAATTATACCCTACCCTTCGATTGGAAGTAACTTTCTGAATCAATTGTTATAAAATATCTAAATTTTGTTTATAAAATTTCAAAAGAAATCTATCTTTATTTACTCGCTAAAAGCAGATATCGACCCTAAGCGCGTCCTGAGGGTCGTGTTTCTGGTGATATAAATTATCCAGACGCCTTGGTTAAGTAAATAACCAAAGCTGACGATCATGCATCAATATACTGAAACTATTTATCTAATGTTTCTCTGTAACATCAGGGTGAGCTGTTAAGCGCGGCAGATCCTCTCGAGTCTCAAGAGATTTCAGCGCACGTGACGGTGGAGACCACAGGTCTACCACCTCCACCACTCTTACCAACTCTGAACGCGCCGGTCCAGCCGTAAGTAATATAAATGTTGTTAATTAATTAATAATATTCATCCTCAGGGGACAAGATGGAATAAAAACGGGAATAATATGATTTATATTCAAACATAGCATCAGGTATAACGCTTTGTTAGAAATAGTATATAAGTAATTAAGTCCTGTATAATTTGTATACCATCCTCACACTGCAAATTGCGTTCTCAGCAAATCATATGTGACACAGAATTTAAACTTTCCAGTCGCGCGTGTCCGTCATTAGGAGCGTCGGTGTCACACGATCTTCTGCTGGGCAGATGGCGTCTGTCTTTAGATCTCTTTGGACGCGTCTTCACGGAAGATGTGGGCTTAGAGCCCGGCTCCGTGGTCGCAGAGCTCGGCGGATTCCCTCTCAAAGAGGTGAAGTTCCGCCGGGATATGGAGAAGCTAAGGAATTCACAACAGAGGGATTTGACGTTACATAAGGTGAGTACTAAAGAAACACTTTCTTCAATATTGCAACGCTTTAAACTGCCATTCTCTTACTTATTTTGGAGTTGAGTAAGGTAGACAATCATTAATCTTACGAATAAATCGCGAAAACTGAACTTTATGTAATTTGAATAGATGTAGTAATAACTTGAATATAAAGCATAATTATATTCGTCATGCAGATGGAACGCGACCGTGCTAAGTTACTACAGCAGACGTTTGCGGAGTTGAACAGCGCGTTCGCTGGGCAGAACCGTCGCGCGCACAGTGCGCAGCCGCCGCTCGCCGTCAACCGAGTCAAGGTGACGTTCCGCGACGAGCCGGGAGAGGGCAGCGGCGTAGCGCGCTCCTTCTACACCAGTGTCGCTGAGGTAAGGACAACTAGTACATGACAAGGATTTATAAAAAATATGATAAATTTGCTTTTATGCTATAATAATATCTGTTTGATATTTTTCCAATAACCAATTTTACAACCAAAAGGGATACTATAATAATCGCTATGTAGTCCAAGTATGATGGAAGATAAGTATCTTGAGTAGCTCATTAAGACCACCCTTATTACCACACTTGGTAAATCCTAATTAGAAATCCTAGATTCAAAGTAGTAATAAAATGGTCCCCTTAACTATTGATTCTTAATAAGTACTATATTTGTGTGTAGGCGTTACTAGCCAACGAGAAACTGCCACCATTGGAACCTACGACGGGCAGCGGTACTACCAGTAGCAGTACCAACGGCACTGCAGGTGCTGCCAATACGAACGCCGCCGGAGCGAGCAGTAACAGTGGAGCTCGGTAACTTTATGAATTCTTTTATTTCAATCATAAGCTTCGATCAATAATAGTACTAGATACACAATCCCATGCAAAAGTTCACTTCATAACTGGGGCATCAATCGTATTTACCTAATCCTAGTTGAAAAAAATATGCATTAATGTAAATTCAACCTTAAAAACAAAACTTAAAGTTATGTTCACAAAGCCATGCAAAAAAAAAACAATAAATTTTTACGACCGAAGCTCGCTGGTCAACATACAGCAAAAGAAATTCAACCTTACACGCATGATTTAAGGTCAGAATTACAAAGTGTCTGTGAATAGTCGATGTTTGTTACAATAGTTGGCGCGTTGTAGCAAACATTGGTCAAACAATCATAACATTTGCTAAGACTTATATTTACTGTTTAATTCAGTTTTTATGTTATGATAAAGACATATTGATATAAACTTACCGAAAAAAAGATATTCCTTCCAAAAACTTGGTGTTACGGTGATTATTTACACAATTTTTGAACGCGCACAGCGGCATTTTGACGTCTTAACGTTGGCTATGATTGGACCGTACTAATTTGAAATAAGAGTACAACAGTATTTGTGCTCTTATTTTTCTGGCCGTTTTTGAAGCGCTTATCGGGAATCTAGTACTATTATTGATCGAAGATCATAAGCCAGATGACGAAACAGATAGGTGTAATAGATTGCGAGAGTATTTTTTCTTTCCGAGAATAATGCGAACTATACCCTATTACCGATAAGAAAATAGTGACGGCATCAGTGTTATTGTAAAGTAAACGCGTATTCAAGAAAACGGTTTTAATTATACAGTATTTAAAAACCAATGTGGACGTATAGGCGTAAGTTTAGATGGTTATGTTGTAACATAATGTTCCTCGTCCAGTAGCGGGGCGGGGCGCGCGCGCTCCAAGGACGCGGCGCGCCGCACGCCGGGCCGCGCCGCGCCGCGCCCGCCCGCCGCGCGCGAGCCGCGCCGCGTGCTCAGCGTCGACGCCAGGCCCTACTCGCCACAGGTGCCACACTAACTATATTATGCACTAACTGTGAACCTAATCTTGGAACTAGAAATTCTTATCTAACTTTGTATTGGTATAGGCTGCTCCAGGAACAGAAGGCGCCGGTTACAGCGGCGACAGGCCCGGCGGACACAATGAACATCTCACACTCCACCAGGCACAACTGGGCGAACGACTCTATCCTAGGGTAAGGAAACCGTGTATACTTATTCAAATTAATGTAAGGAATGCTCTACCAGTCAACCTTTACAGAAAACTAGTATGTTTTCTTGCGATGGTGAATTTGAAAATTATTTTGTTTTCGCAGGTACACTCGCTACACCCGACATTCGCGGGCAAGATAACCGGCATGCTGCTGGAACTGACGCCGGCGCAGCTACTCGTGCTGCTGGCTAGCGAAGACGCGCTGCGGCAGAAAGTGCGCGAGGCCATGGATCTCATAGTCATGCATCCCTCTGAGGCGATACTAGGTAAGTTCGAACAAGATTAAACAAGCTTCAGTGAGAGTGTATAGGAACTAAATAAGGCAGCAGAAAACTGACAGTAGGAAATGTGCAGATTGAAAAAGATTCTTTCTCAGCCTGCCATCGTGTTACCATTAATTTAGTCAAGATAATCCTTACTAATATTATAAAAGCGAAAGTGAGTTTGTCACGCCTAAATGGCAAAACCGATTTTGATGAATTTTGGTACAGAGATATTTGGGACCCTAGAGACGGACATCGGCTAATTAAAAAAAAAAAAAAACGTGAGAAAAGGGGGAGAAAGAGGGTAGAAAAGGGGAGAGGAATTAAAGTATATTAATAAAAGCGAGCGAAGCCGCGGGTAACAGCTAGTACTGTGATAAAAGTTATACAATACAATTTCTGAATTAGTATCTATTATTATTGTCTTTTGTTAACCCTTTAACTTCTAGTATCGGAATGGTCCGACATATTTTTTTCCGTCCTGTTCGCTAGGATCTTGTGTTTGCGACTGGGTATTCAACCTCGTTTAGCTTTTCAATGCCTATAAGTGACAGAAGAGCTTACGAGATGAGAGTATTTGCTCGTGGATGTACGACTCTGGCGGAATAAAAGAAAACAGACAGCATTAAAAGGTTAATACTGGTTACACAAGTGGGGAATGGTTAGACAGAATGATTGATTGTATTTTTTCGTGTTGTAGATTTAGACGTATTCTCTCTATCGGAGCGCGGCGGCGGCGGGGCGGGGCTGGGCGCGGGCGCGGGCACGTCGGCCGGGGCGCCGGCGCCGCCCGACGACGCCGCGCCGCTGTTCTACTCGCCCGGCAAGCGCGGGTACTACTCGCCGCGCCAGGGCCGCGCCACCCCCGAGCGGATCAACGCTTTTAGAAATGTCGGCAGGTAAGATACATCACATCATTGGAAAACGATCCCTCCTACAACTAAGCAGTGCTACAATCATTGGTGGTGAGGTGAACTAGTATGAGGAGCTTATTCTCTCACCCCCAAATTGTAATCGGACGTGAAATAGACAAATTGTTCCAGTCCTTCGATGTATGTACGCGGTGTAAACGACGAGGTGAAACGCTTATTTCGGATCATAGAAGTCTTAACAACGTCCTTACGTTGTTAAGGACGCGTTTACGACTCCGAAAAAAATAAGGAGTTTTTCGGAGCATTTTGCGGCAAAATGGTACAAAACTAAAAGTAACTAATAATTACCACAGATAGATTACTCCTTAATCTTCAAATGGTAGCAATTTTTTATTCGAAAATTTTGGTTTATAATATTGTAAAAAATAATTTCCGTTACCTCTTCACACAAATTCGACGACATCGTACTGACTTTAGGGACATTTTTCTTTTATTTAATAACATAAATTTATGTATTTAAAAATATTGTATGTAAGTAGACATGTTCAACTCAAAAAGGTAGCAAAAAAAACTATCAAAATGTTACAATACGCCACAGAAAAAAAATAAAATTGAGTCTTATTTTTTCACATATTCAGCGGTAACATGTGATTCTTATTGGATTGAAATAAGGGTTATTTTACTGGTCACTGTCTTGATTTATTGCACAAAAAATTGTAATGAAATATTAGTCTGCGCTCGGCCGCCGTCGTGAGTGGACACTGTGACGGTTGCAAGCAGCTCCTCGTATTGGAAAAGATCGCTGTATGAATACAAAATATTTGACCTAACAAACTTGATCCTTCACGCATTCTGCACGGACTACGGACAACCAAGGTAAGATTTTATTCACAGTTTCTATGTACTTATAAATTTCATATTCAATTTCGGACTTGATGGTGTTACCTGAAATGTACTTCGAAGACTGCTAATGGAACTAATATACCAGTAGAGCTAGGTGTGTCGAGTTTGGGCTCGTTTTGTTAGTTATGTCGAGACCTTACCTCCGGACTTGATGGAGAGACCTGCAGGTGTACTTCGAAGACTGCTACTGGAACTAATATACCAGTAGAGCTAGGTGTGTCGAGTTTGGGCTCGTTTTGTTAGTTATGTTGAGACCTTACCTCCGGACTTGATGGAGAGACCTGCAGGTGTACTTCGAAGACTGCTACTGGAACTAATATACCAGTAGAGCTAGGTGTGTCGAGTTTGGGCTCGTTTTGTTAGTTATGTTGAGACCTTACCTCCGGACTTGATGGAGAGACCTGCAGGTGTACTTCGAAGACTGCTACTGGTACTATTATACCAGTAGAGCTAGGTGTGCCGAGTTTGGGCTCGTTTTGTTAGTTATGTTGAGACCTTACCTCCGGACTTGATGGAGATACCTGCAGGTGTACTTCGAAGACTGCTACTGGAACTAATAGACGAGTAGACCTAGGTGTGTCGAGTTTGGGCTCGTTTTGTTAGTTATGTTGAGACCTTACCTCCGGACTTGATGGAGAGACCTGCAGGTGTACTCCGAAGACTGCTACTGGAACTAATAGATAAGTAGAGCTAGGTGTGCCGAGTTTGGGCTCGTTTTGTTAGTTACGTTGAGACCTTACCTCCGGACTTGATGGAGAAACCTGCAGGTGTACTTCGAAGACTGCTACTGGAACTAATAGACGAGTAGACCTAGGTGTGTCGAGTTTGGGCTCGTTTTGTTAGTTATGTCGAGACCTTACCTCCGGACTTGATGGAGAAACCTGCAGGTGTACTTCGAAGACTGCTACTGGAACTATTATACCAGTAGAGCTAGGTGTGCCGAGTTTGGGCTCGTTTTGTTAGTTATGTTGAGACCTTACCTCCGGACTTGATGGAGATACCTGCAGGTGTACTTCGAAGACTGCTACTGGAACTAATAGACGAGTAGACCTAGGTGTGTCGAGTTTGGGCTCGTTTTGTTAGTTATGTCGAGACCTTACCTCCGGACTTGATGGAGAGACCTGCAGGTGTACTTCGAAGACTGCTACTGGTACTATTATACCAGTAGAGCTAGGTGTGCCGAGTTCGGGTTCGTTTTGTTAGTTATGTTGAGACCTTACCTCCGGACTTGATGGAGAAACCTGCAGGTGTACTTCGAAGACTGCTACTGGAACTATTATACCAGTAGAGCTAGGTGTGCCGAGTTTGGGCTCGTTTTGTTAGTTATGTCGAGACCTTACCTCCGGACTTGATGGAGAGACCTGCAGGTGTACTTCGAAGACTGCTACTGGTACTATTATACCAGTAGAGCTAGGTGTGCCGAGTTTGGGTTCGTTTTGTTAGTTATGTTGAGACCTTACCTCCGGACTTGATGGAGAAACCTGCAGGTGTACTTCGAAGACTGCTACTGGAACTATTATACCAGTAGAGCTAGGTGTGCCGAGTTTGGGCTCGTTTTGTTAGTTATGTTGAGACCTTACCTCCGGACTTGATGGAGAGACCTGCAGGTGTACTCCGAAGACCGTTACTGGAACTAATAGACGAGTAGAGCTGGGTGTGTCGAGTTTGGGTGCGTTTTGTTAATTATGTTGAGACCTTACCTCCGGACTTGATGGAGAGACCTGCAGGTGTACTTCGAAGACTGCTACTGGAACTAGTATACCAGTAGAGCTAGGTGTGCCGAGTTTGGGCTCGTTTTGTTAGTTATGTTGAGACCTTACCTCCGGACTTGATGGAGAGACCTGCAGGTCCAGGACCTGGAGGCTGCTATTGAAACTAATAGACGAGTAGAGTTAGCTGATAAGAGTGTGTATAGTTTATACCTTTTATAACACAATTTTTGTTTTAGATGCCAAGGCCTAAGACGAGATTCAAAAGAAATATGGAACTATGGGAACATTCATCATAATAATATAATTGTCATTGTCATAATAATATAATGAAAAATAAAAATTGATATTTTTTTTTATGTCTATCGTAAGTTTTATTCATTTCTTTTATCATTTACTAGCTCCTGACCCGGCTTCGTACGGCATCCTAATTACGTAACACACTTAGAATGGCAATCCATTCCAATTTGACAGATAAACAATATCTATTGGGTTGTTCTTGTTGTCATGCAAACGACTTTTTTTTTTATGAAGCAATTAATAATGTTTGGAACCTAATCCTAACCTTGAAAGTAATTGTAAGTAGGTACTTATCAGTATTATATGTATGTGCCAAATAAACGTATTTTCTTTCTAGTTTTCGAGAACCATTTGATACCAAAACAAAATTATATAGGTACCTAAAACTTTTTACTTGCTATGTGAATATCAGTGACAGGAAATTAAACATCATCAATTTCAAAATTTTATGAACTCTATGAACTTTGCTTGGGTAGGCCAAGCAAAGTTCATAAAATTTATGTTGTACTACCCCTGGGGCATGCATAGCTTATCCATTAAAAATGACAGAATTTTGCAAATCCATCTAAACATACATTTAAAAAAATACTTAATCTAAATTAAGTCGGTTAATTAAATCAATTCATAAACAAAAAAGGTTGCCCGAATTTACTTGCAAGATTAAAGGTACCCCAATAACAACTTTGAGAGAAATGACGGTGTGCCGTGGTATACTGAACACATCTGCGTAACCCTATAGAGGGTACTGGCATGATCTTATACTGTGTGATAATGCAAACAATGCATACATAATATGCGAAAGCAGCAATTGCGGTTGATTTGCTGGCATTTATTGAAGAGTTCCGTTGTCTGTCTCTGAAACTCTCCAATCCCACAACTCTCCGACCTGATGAGAAGGCCAATTCTCGTAATTAAAAACATTCAAAATCTATTCGCAGTCTCATCTCGGCAACAAACAAATGTCAAACAATTTTCAAAATGTAGGGAAATTAGAGGTATTTTTGACAGATTGAGACAGATTAGACTGTGAACGTTCTTAAAATTACGAGAATTGCCCGTCTAATCTTTACAAGGGACACATAAAAAAAATATAAATATAAACACACAACCGAATTGAGAATATCCTCCTTTTTTGAAGTCGGTTAAAAATACTAAATACAGCAGATAAAATAAGCTTATGTTTTTAATTATTTGTTTTCAAAAAGCTTGTCGCGCAAATTGTAAATACATAGGTACTTTAGCAAGTACTTGCTTACCGGTCAATCACTGTCCAATGAAATTAAGTAAATGGTATCTACTTTTGTTACCATTTCACGTTACGAACTTTTTGAAAAATAATTAAAATAAACTTAAAAAAAACATGGCAAAAATTAAATAAAAGTAAGCTCAAGTATCAAGTCGTGTCAAGTTACTCATAATTTCGCCGCTTCGCGCATTTCGCTGTGTGTGTGAGCCGTGCACGTGTAGTAGTAAGACTCTATACCTAAAATTGATGCGCGTCAAATCGTAAACGCGTCCTTAAAAACTCGGATACTCGTCGTTCGTCATTTCAACATTAATAGGTTCAACTTTGTGTGCCAATTTATTTTTACAGTTGTTAATTGGCACACACAAAGTTCGATTTTCGAAAAAAATACTAAGTAAAAGGTTTTTCTATTCGGTTTGTTTATCTTTTAAACTATAATCTGTTCTTCATATCGTCGCTTAGTCATATTTTTTTTTTGATATTCCTATACTAATTTTATGTTTATTAAATTTTCAGAATAATCGGTTTATGCCTGCTGCAGAACGAACTGTGCCCAATGTTCCTAAATAGACACGTACTCAAATACGTTCTGGGTCGACCGGTGAGGTTCCACGACCTCGCGTTCTTCGACCCCATCGTGTACGAGAGTCTCCGACAACTAGTCGTAGATGCCGAGACCGGAGACTCCCATTCCCTGTTTGCTGCTTTAGATCTCAACTTTAGGTAAGGAGTTCAAATATATTATTGTTGTAACTACATAATTATCCCTATGCTACAAAAATGTGATAGCGTGCGGACGACAGGAAAGAATTAAAAAAAAAGAATGAGTAGCCCAACTCCAAATAACACGAGATAAAGACAGGAAGATGACTAAAATAATTATCCACAACTGTCACACAACGCCGTCTGGTCCCAAGCTATGTTATGGGTACTAGACAACTGATAAACATACATATTTCTAAATACATACATATTATATATAAATTACACCCAGGCACAGAACAAATGATCATGCTCATCACATAAACATTTGTCTTGGGTGGTAATCGAACCCACGACCTCCGGCATAGCAGTCAGGGCCACTAACCACTAGACCAACAGGCCAGTCAATATGATAATATGATCATAAACATATGATGGACACTAAAGCTTACTTTACTTTGTGCAGTTTGGAAATGTGCGAGGAGGAAGGAGGTGGCTGCGTGGAGCTGGTGCCGGGCGGCCGCGACATCGAGGTGACGGCGCTCAACGTGTACGACTACGTGCGCAAGTACGCGCAGCATCGGATGCTGCTCTCGCAGGAGAAGGCACTTGAGGTAATGTTTCTTTACGTCTTCACAGGACGTGTTGCTGTGAAACTATACGATTCAATCATTGGGCATACCTGTATTAATTGTTTTGCGTTGTATCTACGTCTATTGTAGGACGCGTGTACAAAAAGATTTCAACCAAAATCTAATTTACCTTCAGGCTATGCGAGTCGGTGTGCTCGACGTACTTCCTGAGTCGGCGCTCGAAGGTTTGACCGCGGAAGACTTACGGCTCTTGCTGAACGGCGTGGGAGATATTAACGTGGCCGCGCTGGTCTCCTACACCAGCTTCAACGATGAGAGCGGAGAGCCCTCCGAGCGACTCGCTCGCTTCAAGCGCTGGCTGTGGGCCATCGTCGATAAGATGACGCATTTGGAACGACAAGACTTGGTAAGTTGGTATAGTCTAGTCGATTGTGGCAAGCAGTGACGTATTGACCTGTGGTAGAGAGCTTGCCCTACTTTTATAAGACGCCACCACTTAACTCCTTATCTATCAAAACAAACTCGCCTCTATTCGACGCGGGGTTGCTTAACCCTTCAGATACCGTCAATTAGAGACACAATAGTAAGACAATAGATGCGCGGCCACCGGTGGTCGCTTGGGGATTCATGAATTAAATTGTTGAGCTCTTTTCGTACGTTCTGTCATCTTCCATTTTCTCATTTTGCTGATTTGATGAACTAACTTTTATACGAATCGGGTTGCACAGATTTCGAGTTGGGTTCGTCGCTCTTTGACCGACTTATTTTAAAATATAAATTACAATAGTAATTTGATTGTGCAAATGGTTTATCGCACAGTCTAGTCGGTAAACAGATCGTTGGACGAATCTAATTGGTCACCTCTGATAGATCTTTGATTGTTCTTCCTGCTATTTTGAATGAATTAACTTGTACCGTGGTTTGCAGGTGTACTTCTGGACCGGGTCGCCCGCGCTGCCGGCGTCCGAGGAAGGCTTCCAGCCGATGCCGTCGGTGACGATCCGGCCGGCGGACGACGCCCACCTGCCCACCGCGAACACGTGCATCTCGCGCCTCTACATCCCGCTCTACTCCTCGCGGCACGTGCTCAAGCATAAATTACTGCTTGCCATCAAAACCAAGAACTTTGGCTTCGTCTAGACACTCGCCACTATTTGTTATATATATATATATATATGTATCCTTAAGTTTAAGCCCAGTCATGTAAGACTGCCGCTGTATTCTGTCACTTTGTAAAAGTTTAGAAAAATTACGTGTCTTTATAAAGTACCATCTTAGAGCTTACTTTATTTAAAACCATTACTAGTATTATCTACTTCTAGTACGGACATACTGGTGTATATTTATTTATTTGACGAATCTTAAACTCTATATGACTGGGTGTATTTGACTGAATAGTAATATTCAATTTGCAGTAATTTTTGTTAGAGAAAGGCCCAAGAATGGTCCGCACAAGTACATAGTAATTGTTAAACTTTTAAGCTCATAGACCATAAGTATTTAACTGTTATTTAAAAGAACCTATAGAAATCGCAATTCTATATACATACCAATATTAGTTGGAAGTTGATTTTAATCAAAGATCAACTATTTTATACTGATTTTCTAAATTATTTTTATTTACCTTTTTTTTCTGGACTTATTTTGATAAAGGCCTAAGTAAGCATTTTGGTTGCTCTTCATCTACATTATTGTACTTCTATCGCTCGATGGCAAGCAAAGGCAGCGTGAGAAAATATTCAAGAATATTTCTATTGTTTATATAGCTTGTTATATAGTAAAAATTATATAAGATATACAGTATGATGGGTATACTGCTATAATACTTTGGGTAAGCTTGGGTAGAGAGGCGTCGGATCCGAGCAATGGTGGTATTGTGATATCAGAGGAAGTATTTTGCGCCTCAATCTCTAAATTTAAGATTATAATTAGATTTCCTTTGATTAGTTGTAATAATACGGTTCATAATAAACAATCTCAAAACGCTTAAATTGTTGTTGTCATTTCTATGTCCACATAACACAAAAAGTAGGTAACTAAAATGCTTGATGTTTTCCTCTTAAAATATCCTGTGAAATCAGATGAACTAATGTAAAATGTACCTAATAGTAGTTTAACTATGATGTATGGAGCCATTTATGTTTTATGTCTTAATATTGTCAATATATTATTTACTACATTGGTTTGTCAGTCTGACTACCGCGGCCTTAGCGATCACCAAATTAGTTTCAGAAGCAAATTTATTGCTGCTACTGAAACTAATTTGGTGTTACTGGGCAAGTGCGAGTCGGATTAGCGCTCTGAGGGTTCCGTATAACCTTATGTAAATAGTCATTTTTGAAAAGTGTCTCAATTATATTCTATACTGCTAATAAACCACTATGAAAATACACAAAATTTTCATTTAGTACCCTAAACATGCATTTAAAATTTACAATTTCAAATTTTGCGCGTAAGGATCTCCCCACATTTATCGACGTGTATTAGTAACGTGTAGTAGTAATTAGACGAAAGTCTATGATCAGTGCGTGTTGCCAGTGATGACATATGGCTCCGAAACGTGGTCGCTCACAATGGGCCTCATCAGAAGGCTTAAAGTCACCCAAAGGGCAATGGAAAGGGCTATGCTCGGGGTTACCTTGCGTGATCGAATCAAAAATGAAGACATCCGCAGGAGAACTAAGGTTGCCGACATAGCGCAAAGAATTGCCAAACTTAAGTGGCAATGGGCAGGGCACATTGCTCGCAGAACAGATGGCCGTTGGGGCCGAAAGGTTCTGGAGTGGCGACCGCGTACCGGAAGACGCAACGTTGGAAGGCCTCCAACAAGGTGGTCTGATGACCTGGTGAAGGTTGCGGGAAGCCGATGGATGCGAGACGCGCAGGAGCGTTCGTTGTGGCGACGCTTGGGGGAGGCCTATGTCCAGCAGTGGACGTGTATCGGCTGAAATGATGATGATGATTAGTAACACCCTTGTTACGTAGACATAAAGGCTTTTTTGACCGGTGTTAGCCGATTCCGCGTCGATAAATGTGGGGAGACCCTAATGCAGTACGCAGTGGATGCCATATTTACTCTGAGGTCATGAAGTCAGTTGGTTTAGTAAACAAATGCGCTCAGTATGGCCGATCAGTTGACAGCTATCAATTTAATTTATAGCATAGCTGCATGATGTTATAACTAGAGATGGGCGGTGGGTAAAAACCCATCGGGTATTTACCGGGTAAATACCCAATTTGAGTATAAACTGGGTTTTTACCCGGTAAATACCCAAAACCATGGGTTTTGGGGCGATTTATTACATAAAGTTTAGTTGAATTTTAGATCCTTTACAGGTTTTGAACACCTCCATGTTATAAATTGGGCTCCTTTCGTATATTTTTACGTTTCAACACCTGATTATTATTTTTGTTAAATGAAGCTTAACTGTAACTTTTGCATAAATGTAAAATTTGATTTGATTTTCAAGTTTGTAACAATGAATAACTTATACAATGTTTTTTTTTTATTTATTTTATTCTTTTTTGATTTTATTTTTTATTTTATCTTAAGTGTTCTACATGTTGTTTCTTAATTTTGTATATCTGAGTAAGTGTCCCAAATAAAATACAGACGCAAAATATTAAAAAAATACGGACGTGCAATTTTTACATGATTTGTAGAGTAGAAAACTATTCTTTGCCATCACCATGTATTTCATGTATTTCATGCATAAAACATATTTGATGAACATTTTTTCTTGCTAAAAATGTATAAAAAATATCAAAAAGTAAATTTCACCATTTGGGTATTTACCCGGGTAAAAACCCATCTCTAGTTATAACGTGGCTATTTCATGGTGATAATAGTACAGATAATACAAACTGAAAACTTTGAATTGAATTTAAAAATCGATTTTGTTACTTTATGAACTAAAACTAACACCTACCGACTGCTTTTTGTCTGAGCTATCTTAATAATATATTTTTTGATTTTTTCTCATATAGAGTAAAATACCCTATTCCCGAATGTCTCGAAGATATTCCTGAATAGCAATTTTTTTTGGTGGTTTTACATCAAATTTACTGTTTTCAGATTTATTCTTCTTCTACAACTGGGTCAACGAGGGACGAAACGCATGTTGCTAAAAAAGTTATGAGTTTACATGTGGATGGATGGAAGGGGAGAGGGAGGCCAAAGAAAAGATGGATGGATTGTGTGAGAAGTGATATGAAAGAAAAGGGAGTTAGTGATAGCATGACGAGTGACAGGACAGAATGGAAGGAAAAAACGTGTTGCGCCGACCCCAAATAAAACGGGACAAGGGCAGGAAGATGATGATGATGATGACATCAAATTTACTGTTTTCAGATTTATTCTTCTTCTACAACTGGGTCAACGGGAAGTACCTTGTGAATTTTGTTTCGCTCGAGTGTCGAAATATACGTTTTTAGAGAGATAAAATAAACGACCGTATCTTTTTTTCGTTAACTTAGAAGTTTTATTTTTTTTACAGCTTCAAGAGAAGGGTCCCCCCTTCTCTTGACCTAACGACCTAAAACCGTGTATATGGTTTTAATTTCAACTTTATACTTCCACGCGTTCCTGAGATAAAGGGTCTTGACAGATAGACAGACAGACTAACAGAGTGATCGTATAAGGGTTCCGTTTTTTCCTTTTGAAGACGGGACCCTAAAAATGAGTGGTCGATACCCATTTTTGCCCATTTTTATGGTAGGTACCTACTTTAGTACTTTAAGAGAAGTAGGTGTAGCGGGCGGCGATGGTGCCACCCCTTTGTGGGGCACATGCATGTGTTACAAATAGAACAATTTCACCTAAAAATAAAATTGATATTAAATCACTGGGCCCGCATGGTGGATTGCGGCCCTTTCCCTCTCCTAGAGAAGAGGCTCGAGTCCCAGCCGTGGGAACATTACTTACGCTTATGTCAACAAGCGAATTCGTTGGTCTCAGGATCTGCACAATCCAATTTATCTGGCTGGCAGAAACTTTCGGAACAGTAGCTAAACTGAAGAGGATGAGGCAGGTCATTTGCTCAAGTTAGTCCGACATTATCAATCTAAGGAAACGTCGTATCCCGGCGCGATTCGTAAGTGAATATATTTTATCACGCCGAGCCTGGGCACTGCGTCTCTTACCACATACTGTATCGTCCGACGAAAAAACTCTTCTGCGCTTCTCTTTTGTCCTTGCGCAGGATTAGAGCCGCTAGTAGTGGAATGCCGATAGTTTGTACTGTTGCTGCGCACAAGCACTAAATTTCCTACTTTTGGACAGTAAGTTTATACGACCTACTTCTGCGAAAATAGTTCAGTTAGAGCGGTTTGAAAACTTAAGACGCCTCTTTGTTTACCTATGAAATCTGTAAACCATACATCGTCACAATTTTCAGATACCCATAATTTAAATTGCCGTAACCTTTTTTGAAAGGGCTTTATTTTGGTAAATAACAGCATATTACACAGCAACTAAAGAAGAATTCTTAACGATCACTAACGAACAGTTACGTTCTAAATTTAAAATATAATTACCAATTACTATCGAGCTCTAAAAAACGTGGGGTAGAATTATAAAGTTTTTAAAATTCAGAATAACGTACTTGAGCCCAGTCAGGGAAAATGAAATGTTATAATTTTAAGTAATTCGAGCATTGAATTATAAAAACCATATCAATGAATTCGAGACAAGTATTATCTGTAATGAATGCGACTTGAGGGTAGTTTGCAATATCATATCAGATCATCGTCCAGTTCAGTAGGGCTCGGATTGCATAGAACAGACTCTTTCGAACATGCACGACTGAGTATTATTTTTAATAGCAAGGTCTTACAAGGAGGATACTTTTTCAGCGAGTTTTTCAAAAGTATCCTTTAATTTACTTAGCTTCATACGGCGGCGCTGCTCCTTTCGCCTGCGATGTCTCCGTTTACGCGCCGTCGAAGAAGAACCGCTGCTTCTACTCGAACCACTAGATTGCGACCGAGCACGTGGGGCTATGTCCATACTAACGATATTAAAATTATTTAAATGCTTACACTTTTGAACACCAAAAAATAATTCTTTAGCTTATATAATCTTTGAAAAAGTAGGACACCCTTTTTTAAAAGTAGCTTACTTTTAAAAACACGACTACACCGTTCGGAAATCCGAACGCCAATGAGGTTCTTGCAAACACATCCCTACCACTGCCTACCGGATTGGGAGCGGATATGACGCTGCTGGGGCTTATATCGTTGTACCCACCGTACCAGAACAGGATAAGTCTATCAGAATTTATAGCTTAGAGAAAAAAAATCAAATAGAACATTTGGAAGTATTTACTGAGAAACGAAAGATAAATAATTTGGCGCTCTGGCAATATGGGATTAAATTCTGATGGAATCTTATTGAGTTGTATTTATAGAAATTCAAAATTGGCTTTAATTACTTAACTACACTGATTCTCCACATATACCCGGTGAAACAAGAAAAGTTATCAAGGATGTCACTATGTTTGTTCCAGGAATGGATTAAAAATTGTAACAAAATTAAAAAAGAAAACTGTCAAGTAAAAATCTTTTATTAAAAATACTCTAACAATATTTACAGTCATAAAATAAAGTACATAATTGTACAACATGAACACACTCGTTTACGAATTTATTCATGTAAGGCATAAAAACTGAGCATGTAGGCACGGCCATTCATTAAATTAATATATGATGCAATTACAAGAGCAATGATGGGCTGTTGTTTCAGTTAATTGCCCTTAATTAGGTTAGTTAAATAAACTCATCACAATAATGTTATGTTCAAGAAATCTTAAACACACATTTTCATCTTTTTATGCCTTACAATAATAATAAATTTAAGCACATGGGGGAAACATAACTATGTATATTATTCTAATTTAGAAACCATTCTCAATTCAGCTGATATTTTTTTGTAGACTCCATAGAGTACAGTGACATGACATACATGTAATAAAGCACTCGTCAAGTAGGTGCTGGGGTATGTGTTCCAACACATTTCAATAAGAGCTAGAAGCAGGAACCTTACGATAACAGAGAAGTTGTTGGTCCATAGCAAATATGGAAGACTGTGGAAGTACCAGGAATAAAACTGGTAGTGAAGGCTCCTTGCACACATCACTCCAATGAAGTTAACTATAAACATTGGTAAGATAAACAATTGAGACAAAATATCAAAATTGATATTATAGTGAGGATCTTGGTCAAGTTCAGCAGTTTTCCGTGCTGCTTTCTTTCCTCCTTTTTGAGAAGACTTCTGCAACATTGTTTCAAATGAATTGATGAAGTCCTCCTGTTCTTTGGTTAAGTTTTCTGGTTCATCATTCTTTTTGCCTAACTTTTTCTTCATTTCTTTCTTCAATTTACTTTTTCTCTTATTTTCTAAATTTTTAGCATCTATTTGGGGTTGCACCTGCTTCTGCACATACTTTAGACGACAATAACTCTTAAAGTATTTGACACACATTGGAATGAATACAATTAGCAAGAGCACATGTATAGCTAATAGGGACAAATGGAAACATTTGTTTTCAAATACATCAATATCAAGAAACCTGTAGTTTACAGTCCATGTGTGGTTGAAAACACGGCCTATGTCAAAACTTCCCTTCAAGTATGCTACTGGACTGCTCAACAAAAACGGTAAACCTAACACTACTTGAATCAGACCACAAATGAACAGTTGGACTATGGTTGCCTTCAAACCTAAATTAGTCAAATAAAAGAAGAATAAAGCAGGGGCATAGAGAAGTATGTTCATTTTTACTGATACTCCTAAACTATAGAATATGCTACCTAAGTACCATTTGGAATCTATGAAAAAATTTAAAGCAGCATACAAGAAGAGTACAGCAATGGGGTCATTAAATAATCTCAATACATAGATTGAATGTATTCTGTATGAAGTTAGTATAGTTATAACAAGAACATACGGTGGAACCTTCTTCGTTTTGATATAAATTCTAAGAACAAGACATAACTGAAGCAAATAGATACCAATGAATATATACTGAGCAAGTCTGATGTTTACACCTTGGCCTGTAAGGAAATAAAACAAAGAATAGATGTACACGAATCCTGCTGGGTACACGAGAGGTCCGGTGTCTCCGCGGAGCTGGCTGTAGTCGAGGGTTCCATTCAGGAATCCTTCACATTCTTGCATGTACGCCTTCCAGTCAATTTCAGTATATGGGACGCGTTCCACCACCAGCACGTTAATAATTAGTTCAGCAACGATTATGAGGAAGGCAGCGAATGGTAACTGTGTAGGGTTTACGATTAGCCCCTTCATAAAAGACCACGTAAACATCTTCATAAAATCGTGGTAAAATTCTTGAAATTTACTTTTTCCACCCATGATAAAGGCAGTTTCTATAACTGTAACAATTATTAAATTAACGTAGATGTCTGGCAGATGTAGTAAGAGCTTGACTGACTCCGTTTATTATTTCTATTTTAGGATTAGGTCACCGCACCGGTCCCCGGCACCAGAAGGAGACATTCTGTGACAGTTGACGTTGACGATGACAATGACATGACAATTGACATTTTTGAAATTGTTGACAGACGCCAGAGAGTAACGGCAGTCACTTTTTATTTATTATTGTTTTTGACTTGGATACTAAGTTTTCTAAGCTATGTTTTTGTATGAATATTTCATATTTTCTTATATGGATTATTATTAAAATGCGGGCACGGCCCCATCTAAGAAGGGGAGGGGGAAGAGGGGGCAAGCCGGGCATTTGCCCAGAGCGGCAAAATTGACTTATTCCTATCTTCCAACCTAGCCATTAGCCATCCACACCCAAGTTGGCAGGTTGAGAATTTTATGTGCCACCTTCCAAGCTACTTCAGGTTGGATAGTGGAAATATTAAGGCTTAAGACTCATGTCTTATATGGATTTGTGTATCTATGTAAAGGGCGGCGAAAATTATCTTTGCCCGGAGCGGCTAAATAGCTAGATCGGGTCCTGAATGTGGGTGCACCGTGCGTGCAACACATTCTAATGTTTTGTAGTATTTGGCAGCGAATTATACATTTCAAAACAAAAGTTAGCCTTCTTAGCAAACTTCGCTGAGTTAGCCAAAAGTACAATAAAATTTTCAGCTCATTTTACCGAGATCGCGCCTGTTTCAATGATTACACATCGTAACTAGACAATATTATTGTCTAGTTACGCAGACACTTTAGATATAAAATTACACCAATCATTTTACATCTCAACATCCCCTAGGAATACATTTATAAATAACAGCCACTAAACTTCATTCGAAGAAATCCCGACAAAAGCTGGAGAACGGAGTGATGAGAATCTCCGTTTTACTCTCTCACTCTCTCTTTTACTCAACTCATGATCCTAGGTGTTAATTTTCAAAACTATTTTGAATCCCTCGCTATTTTGAATCCTGTCCTGTTCAGTGTTCATTCCTCTTTTTCTTCCTGATACTTATACTGACAATGTCCTACAGCACTTACATGACCAAGGAAAACTTCATTGATATTCTAGTTAAATTTATAATACTAAGGAAATAGCTATATAACAAAAACAAAACTGTTCAACGTCCTACGTATCTTCCGCGTACCTTTATTATAAATCCGATTCCCTTGGCTTACTTTTAACTACTCGCGTTTTGTTTTGACCTTAATAGAATAACTTTGAATATGATTCAGGTATAGGTATACAAAGAACTTGAACTTGAAGAGAATTTGATGTTTAAATATTAAAAAAAATACTAGGCACACATAACACAATACCGCAATGGGGCAAGCTTATCTTGATACCTTCGAGTAACAAGTTCACAACTAGAGCGCCCGCTGATATCTACTATTTGATTCACTATTTCGTTTGTTTGAGTAATTAAGAGGTGTTCTTTATGCAATCCTTTTATTTTTATTGCTACTTTATCAGATACAGGTACCTAGTTCTAAGACGAACAAGGCCAATCATTTTTGTAAACGAACATCAAAATGTAAGGCACACTATAAATGTTGCGCTCCCTATGCCGGTCGCATAGTTCTACATAATTTATAGAAGTTTTATTATGAAGTGCGTTACTAGTTTTATCGTTATATTTGCCCTTGCTGTAGGGTTAGGAACATTCGGGGCAGAAGTCCTTCGTAAGTAGTGAAAACTGTATTTTTTATAGTTATTAAAATTCATGCATAAAGATCTAACTTTATCTAATAATTATACCTAGACATGTGACAACAATGCATGAAATGCTGCATTTGAAGTCCTTTGTTATTATAATTATCTAGATAATTTACAAACTTTGTTATGCATATTTAGATATCCACTGGTCTGGTTGTAGCGTTCGTTTGATTCTGGGTCCGCCAGTTTTCTTCTGATTTTTCTCGCCGTATTAAATGCATCTGTGTACAGCTTTTTACCACAATTATTATTGTATAATTATGTTCAAATATAAATAAGTAGCGCGTGATTATGACTTACGTAGGAGTTTGTGACCGAGCACTTTTGTTATTAATCTTATAATTTCTCACTTAACAGCCAAGAACTGTGTTGAGAGCCAAGTTCTGAATTTACTAACGACATGGCGAAACGGAGACCTTTCTCAACTTCCATCATTAGAAGCGATACGAATACCATCTGTAGACGGCGTGTATGAAGGTTTTGGTATAAAGTAAGTACTTACCTACACTTTTTATCAATAAAGAAATAGTTACCGATTTTTTGTCGCACTCTACATCGACACTCTTGTTAGTAGTTCGTCGGAATAACTAACAAAGGTTTAATCAATTTAAACTGTTAGTCGGAATTTATTGTTTCCATATTATCTACAGTCGGTTGAGTACGGTCCAAATCATTTATTTTTTAATTATAGTGGTCGCAAGCGTCACTGCTAAACATGCGGTCATGGGTTCGATTCCCGGGACGAGCATATCATTTAATTGTTGGCAGCTTTAGTCTGGATTTGATCTCGGTTGATTGTTTGCATCCTATGTATAATATGACCAGTAGCGTAACTTATTCGTACCAAAGGGGCTTTGAATAAAAAAAATAGAGAGTATTTATTGTTTTTTTTTTACTAAACAAACTGATTGTACAAAACTGATGGCCTGTAATGTAACAGCGAGACGGGGTCAACAGTAGTTTATGATGGAAACGGACACATTACGAAATGAAAGATATGGTTTTGTCAGCAATTACATTACCGGACAATGGGATAACTCTGACTGGCATAGGACAAGGCTTGATTGAAAATGAGCTCATTTTTTTGGAGCACACTGGATTAGGATAGGTTAAGTTTTTATTGTGATCTTATGCAAACAAATAAGGCTAGAACTAGCGGAGCGAGCATTGAATTATAAAAAGGTTTTTTGTATATCAATGGGAGCGGGCTATAAAATTGTAAGGGTGTTTTTAATACCGTGCGGTTTTGATCACGTAGTCGGGATTGCTCCGCACTTGTAAACCCCGCAAATGTCCATTTCATACAAGTTTTATAGTTTATAGAATACGCACGCGGGACGCTTTTTTTTGCGTTTTTTTTTCGGATTTTTAAATCCATATTCGCAATTCGCATTAATGTCTTTCTAATAAAACCAGTTTATACGGCACATCGTCGGTTGGATGGTTTCAAAGTCTATAATGAAAATAGTTCGTTTTTTTATTTGCTTTTATATGTTGGGCTTTTTGTTACAGAATAACATACACGACTGGCGAAATGCAACTGGCTGGTGTCAATAAATTCACAGTTGAGCAACTGTCTGTGTCCGCAACAGACTTGCGAGCATCTACGACTCTTCAGTTCCCACTCTTGACGCTGACTGCTGGTAGGTTGTGATTGCTTTTCATGTTAATGTAGGGTCCTTGTATATGGTTAAAATCTCAAAACCCCCAACCAACTCTCTAATTTTTGAAGATCCTTAATGATAACTTCCAATGTGACGTTCATACGCCAATATGGAATGTGCGTGTGAGTGTGAACTAAGGTGTGGTCCCTTAGTTCACACTCACACGCACATTCCAGGTATTTTGCAAAATAAAAATCACAGGATTTATTAATAAACTCTAAACTAAATATCTTTGCGATGTAGTTAGTATATTTGTTTACAAATTCCCAGTTTTCTTCTACAATTGTTTTGAGAAATATCAGTGTGGTCCTTCATTTCATACGCACATAATATAGAAGACCATCGTCTAGTGTTTAACTAGACGAGAACTTGCAATAACAGTTACCGTTAGGGTCTTTTGTGTTTTCCAAGATGATGGCTGACCAATATCTACCAAGATTGGTTGTCGTTAAACGTCCAGCCAATATCTACCAAATGAAAATGCTGCGTTATCATCTTAACTCATTTGACATAGCTAACTATATTCATTTATATGCAGAAGGTATCCTTTTTTAGTGGTAGGAAATCATCAAATAACTTCTCCCACTCTAGATGGAGCGAGAGGTAATGACAGACTTTGATGTTCAAAAATGTTCCTTTGTGTATGTATTTTCTCCTTTTCAGATAATTATAGTTTAAAAGGACGTGCATACGTGATGTATTCGTTAAAAGGGTCAGGATTCATGAAGTAAGTGACACAACCATTTTCGTTGGCACTTGTATTGAAATTCAATAAAAACGTCACATTTTTAATATTTCAGAGCTACATTCCAAAACGTAAAAGTAACAGTTGGAACACAGTTGGTTCCGAAAGGTACTGCCATACAAATTGATGACTTAAACCTGAGTTTTGGTGTTACTAGTATTCAGGTAAGACTGTATTGCATTTCTGACGGTTTTTTTACTTTGAACAGAGTTACATTTAACCTGTTGCTTCTAACTTTGTTGTAGTTGAGCGTTTTATTCATTAAAGTAAGTTTATTATCCAAGAACGTAAACAAGAAGTTCTTTATAAAGTAGTCTGAAAATATCGATATTAAGGTCTACAATGAAGTGCGAGAAAGCGGATGCCGCGAAAACGCTACCTCCAAGCATTTTCGCACGTTTTCCAACAGTTAAACTTGATGAGGCCGGTGTTTCTTAGCTAATTACCTACACAGAGAAGAAGTACAGAAACAAACTCAAAGGTCCATCCAAGTCTCTTTCAAAGTCCAAATGTACCTATGCTTATTCAGATATTGGTCATTATCGATGCGGGCGGTACCGGTAGTGTAAGACACGTCATATAGGAAATGAAACAAAGCAAATCAAAGTCAGTTGCATGTTGTGCGTGTGCTGTACTACGCCAGCCCTATCGACGCCTTCGTTACACGCACACGTGACTTTTGAACAAACATGAACATTTAAGGGTCGCCACACATGGGCCACCGGCTACAACCACAAAACGGCGTCACCGGCATATTTCCTGTAGGTTTGCACATTTTATATGGATTCGCTGCACACGGTTGACGCCGATAGCCGCTACACGCTATAAATCATCGCTGCTCGCTTCTTGTGGCGATCCGGCTACTAAATGCCGATATAAAACGCCGCGGCATGCCATTCGCACATTTAAACCTTCTTCGACAGAGTCCATTATGAATTAAAACGTACGAGAAGTATTTTTTTGTGAAAGTAACAGGCTACAAGTGGCTTGTGGCCGCTTCTAGCTTCACGTGCTGGTGTTTGTGGCTGTTGCATGTGGCCCCTGTGCGGCGGCACTAAGTTTGTAGGCGTATGTTTTTTCTATAAAAAAACAAATCTCATTTCTAGTAAGAAATCCCAACCAAAATTTACAAAGCTCAATGAGACTAAACAGATAGCTGTTTTAGTTGTAAGGCCTTTCTTTAGGTTGGAAATCATCCAAAGACTTTTCTCAAACTAGGGTAGAGCGAGAGGGTGTGTCAGACTTTTACTGACTAAAATTTGTGTCCTTCACTTGCCTATTGCGTTTTGGACCACGGTAATTGATTCGATCATTCGCGCAGCTTACGAAGAGGAGACTTAATCTATATATATATATTGTGCCTAATCTTAGCATTGTGTGGAAACGGGTGAGAGAAGAGAGGTCTAGAGGTGCACCAAAACGGCTGGTGAAACGCAGACATTTTTGAATATTAACAACCATAATCATGAATTAACTTTTTATGCTTTTAGGTTGACTTAGCAGACAGTTCGTGGCCAATCAACAGAGTGTTAAACACCAGTGCCATGCAGATTGTAGAGCAGCATCGAAGCGAATTAGTGACGGCTGCTAAAGACATGTTGAAGCAAGCTATCAACGACTACCTTGCTACAACCACGTCCTCGCAGCTTCTGGACATCGCCGGCAAAGACTATTGTACCTCTTCTTTACCAACTGCCCTTGTTCTTTCGTAATGAAACATGTTGTGGTCTTCTTTAGTTTGTTCTGAAAAGGATGTTAAAGAGAACAGTACCCCTAGCTAAGTTGATAACCTGCAATCGTTGATGCTTGTAGAAAACTTCAAATGTACGGGAATGACGTCATCTCAACGCTCAGTCGCGTGGACAGAATAAAAGAATTGGGGGAGTGGCCAACTCAAGGCGTTTGACGAAACGGTTGTAACTTGGCTAGGAGGGCAGTTATCTAATAAATAAATTTATTAAAATATAAATATTTTTATTTTCAAATAAAATCATATGCGAGTAAGAGCGTCAAATAGAGAGAGCTCAGTTAACGGCAAGGCTTTTAATGGCTATCTGATCTTTGGGCACGTTGGAGTTAAAAGGCACCTTCGAGATCAAGTAATTCGTAAGATCGTCAGGGTCCACATTACTAAGTATTTCTTTATTAATTTCTTTGACGACCAATTCGAGAATAGCATCCATAATGTCTTCTAGAGGGTTATTCATTAATTCCGCCAATAAGTATCTTACTTCCTCTAAACCATGCAGGACGTTGATTTCGAGCTACAAAAAAAAAAAATATTACTTCATATAATTTTTTAAGACGCTGTCTAGTCCCAAGCTAAGCAGAGTTTGTGTTAAGAGTACTAGACAGCTGATAAACGTACTTATATATTTCTAAATACATACACACAGACACAGAACAGAACAAATGATCATGCTTATCACATAAACATTTGTCCTATGTGGGAATCAAACCTCCGGCATAGCAATCAGGGCCAGTAACCACTAGACCAACAGGCCGTCATTCTAATTGGGGCATAAACTTAGGGTAGGATTTCCTGTGAAAGACCCAGGATAGGATAAAGTGGCAAGCAAAGTTCTCCCTTGCAGACTGTTTTTGGATAGACAATCATCAAATAACTTCTTCCACTCTGGGTTGAACGAGACACTCTCTGTCAGATTTTTTCTGACTAAAACTTATCTGAGATCATTTGACCTTTGCGTTTTCGTACCACGGTAACTCATTCGAAGAGTCCCGCAGTCCACGAAGAAGAGACCTACAATCAGCATTGTGTGGGTTACAGAAGAGAGGTCTTAAGGTGCACCCAGACGGCTGACGCCACTGACTTTAACAATTTTTATCGAAATCCATTCAGTAGTTTTTCGTTAAAGAGTAACTAACACACATCTATACATACAAACTTTCGCGTTTATAATATTAGTAGGATTTAGGATTTTTATTTACCAATACGTCCTTGGCATAGATATCTACTTCAGCCTTGTCTATGTAAAATTTGGGTTCGTTGGGATCGCTGTACATCGGTTTAACGTTGTAGCGTGCAGAACCATCAATTGATAAACCCATTAGACGAATACTAGAAAAGTTTAAAAAAAGTAATTATAACAATAAAATAAAGTTTATAATAGAATATAGAAATCGAACCACAAGACTACTAGACAAGTGCAGTTGATCCTCGTCTTTGTCAAAGATTACCATCAGGATAGGTGGACAGGTTTAGGCAAGGAAAATCCAGAAGACTGTCATCATAACTACTCACCTCAAGCGAATGGTGGTAATGAATTCTTCATCGTTAAAATGTTTTCCCAGTTCTATTTGCACGTTATCAAAAGTTACTGAAATATAGAATAGTATATTGTTACCCTAGCGGAGAAAGTAAGTTATGCGAGCGTAGCGAGGGCACCAATAGTTCCAGAGACCAAAAAAGCCTTTGGCAGAAGCCTTTGGCATGTCATGTTTAATAGGTAGAATATAATAATAACTAACTTACAATAATACTTTACATGGGAAATTAATGTCATATCAAATGAGGGTATGATGGCCGAGAATCGACCTGTGATGCCGTTGGGGGCGTCTCCAGTGAGAACTCTAGTAACCCTGACAACCTGAGTAGTAACCCTAACTTTGACACCTGCCCAAAAGTATCTATACCTATATATGTACTTAATGTACTTATGTCTGGCAGCGGCGTGAAAGTAGTAACTATATAGGTAGGTAGTCTATAATGACCAAGTAGAATTCTACTAGTGCAAGAACGTTTAAAATTGATCTAGTTGCTTTTGAGTTAGTTCATTACAAACAAAAAGATAAATCTCTTTATAAAATTAGTAAATATATAAGCATCATAACTACTCTAACGTATCTTACCGTCTATTAGCAGTAATGGTAAGGCGGCGTGCCACGTCATTCTATTTGATTGCATGCGCCATTGGACATCATTCAAATGTAATCGTTGAAGTCCAGTGATACGCATTTTCGTTAAGTTGATTGGACGTCTGAAATAAAAATAGTACCTAAGTAAGTAAGAATTTTATTGCTTTTAACGTGGTGTACATGAAACATTACATGCAAAACAATAATGTTCAGCCACATATCGTGGCGTACAAATTACGAGTAGTAGGAAGAGATGATACATTGATAAACCGAGATAATCGATAGTGATAATATTGATAAAAAAATTACATTATAGGAATTATGTTGGTACATAGTTCTTATCATGTCATGTAATTACAATTATTCAACTTTTAAATACATTCAATGTCAAAGCCGTCACTAAAACTATGAGTTACTAGTTACTATGAGTTACTTTGAGTAGTTATGAGTTGCTATGAGATGCTATGAGTTGCCATGACTTGCTATGAGTTGCTATGAGTTGCTATGGGTTGCTATGAGTTGCTATGAGTTGCTATGAGTTGCTATGAGTTACTATGAGTTACTGTGAGTTACTATTAGTTACTATGAGTTTTCTTGTCCTTAAAATTCCAATTCCAAATAAAAATTATTTAACATTGAAAAATATCCCGTTAAGTAGGTAATTAAAAAATATTTTTAGATTTCACAACTATGAAAATTTAAAATGAACTCGTTAGCTCAACAAGCAGATCCAATACAACCAGAGGTTGTACAATACAGAATCTACGATTCAATTGAACTATAGGAAACCATGGATGTCATATAACTTACGGTAACGTAATTCCAGGTACAACGACGTTTTCGATTGGTCCATACGTTGCTTTGAACATTGTGGGGAATTTTGGGATAAAATGTTTCATCACAAACTTGATAGCTTCATTGGACGCATATTCGTCAACCAAGTCCAAGTGCTTGCTTGGTGGATCATACTCTAGAAGGTCTTCTCCAAACTTTGCGTGCAGGTGAAGATCTTTGATATTCTGGCTCACTGTAATTTAGTTATTTGTTTAGTACTGGATCCTCTTTATATAAACTAAGAGTGACTTATTTGCATTGTGACAACGAGAGCGCATTCTTTTTCTGCAAGCGAGGTAGTTTTAATTAGTTTGTAATAGCAATGTTTTTGGGAATACCCACAAACCAATTAATATTAATAAATTTTGAGTACTGTTATTACTCACAATACCTACATAATAGTATCATAGTTACAATATGTCACAGTTACAATAGTAAGTTCGATTGTCAATGTATGTATAATACCTTAGTTTTAATTTTTATTCTGATATAAGTGAAATGTAAATTTCTTTATGACCAATAAAATCTTTAACCAGAAATATAAGTAGTATACTTACCTTATAAAATCAAACGGACCAATTTTATTGGATTACGGAATCTCTAGAAACAATTTAAGACTCATACGCCCTTAGAAAGGCTAGATTTTCTTCTGACTATTTATACAACATTATTTTTAGTTTACTTTTTCGCGAAACCTGAATGTAGTATGTTCAGAATCAGTAACTAAATGGATTTCAACAGTTTTTACACTATGTTATATTTTTTCCCAAAAAGAACACCATCGACACTAAGTACAAAACAGGTCATAATGGGCATTAGTCGCCAGAAAACAGCTGGGTGCAAGTGCAAAACAACCCCTCAGTCGCCTGGATAGCCCGGTGACTATGTAATTTTACTGACATAACAAGCTTATAACTTTGAGATTTATCATGATACAATTTACCTATCTAACACGGGGATAAAGCTGTCTTTGTCTCGGGCGGCTTGAATTCCTCACTTCACTCAGGTTTCTTTATTAACTCAAGTAATTATATAAATCCCTCACTTACGTTCGGGATTAAAATTAGCAACCTTCGTTTCGTTCAGGATTCAACTGGCCGCTCGCGACTTAACCCTTCAGATACCGTCAATTAGAGACACAATAGTAAGACAATAGATGCGCGGCCACCGGTGGTCGCTTGGGGATTCATGAATTAAAGACACTGCTTTATCCACTAGTCACATAATCTTCTATTATCCAGTATGTGGTGTAAAAAAATACTAGACACCTATTTCGGGTTTCGCATTTATACTAAAACTAATGTTGACAAATTGTAGGTAAAAGATTTAGTACATATAAAGAGTGAGCGAGTCAAGCCCAAAAATGTTTGTATTCCGGTTCGCACGTTAGATTTCTTTTGAACATTACAGGATATCTTCACCGATGCAGTACAATTTGGAAATGTAGTAAAGCTCAAAAATTTTAGCTTCTCTCGGATTCAATATTTTTTTGGTTCACACACCCAGAAACAAGAGTTGTTGACCTAAGCAAAAAAGTTTTAGCAACAAGAGCAGAAGTACTTTTCTCTAAGAAAACTGCTTTGAGAGCAGCGCTGGCCGCAGGGACGAAATCTAAATAGGTAATCTGGGCTTAATTTTCTATAGATCCGTTTAAGAAGAACTTAGCAAGGTTTATAAAATTCGGGATATTTGGTCAGAAAATTATTTCCCGAATTTTGTAAATCGGGATTTGGCTCTAGAACAAAATTCGGACGCCTTGCTCAAATCTGGTCATCTGATAATTTTGATTTGGTTAGGACAAAGCTATATTAGTATTGATTCGTTACCTAATAAGTTTATGAATAATATTTTATAAATTCTGTGGTGACGTACGTCTAGAACTGGCTGCTTCTAAGAAAGTAATAAGACCATCATCTATAAATTGGGTGGTTTGGTGGTTGACTGTGTTAAGTTTTATACAATATTTTGTATTAAAGAACAAATTCGTAACACTTTTTCTGAAAACTGTCCAAATTGGTAATAAAATGAAGTAGAAATTAGTATTTCAAATACTTGCATGAGAGGAAGAGTGGGGGAATGGTGGGAACATTTTGCCATCTCTTTTCTACGCGCGTAATCTAATGGCAGTGACGTCACAGTGTAATTTGTGCATTCTTTTTTTGTTACTTGACAGTTCCCTTTCCACTATATTTAAAAAGTTCTTAGGTATTCTGAAATCCGTTAAAATCCATCTATATGATATATCATAAAATATAAATGGATTTTAACGGATTACACATATCGGGTTTGAAAAATACTTTTAATTTGCGATTGTAGATAAAGTTACTTTCTGACACAAATACCTAATTTAAAAAAATTAGCCAAGTACCAAATTATAATAACTTACAGCCGCTGATTTGTGTTGAACACAATAAGCTGAACAATACAATAATAAAAGCAGACATATTAGCACCAACGGCCTTGCACGACTGCAAATACTTCGAGCAATGAAAATTGGTAACTATTGGTCGTGAAAAATTGATTTTATCTCAACATGAATTTAGTATGTTTGATGTTAATCTATTATCCATTAAGTATGTGTAAGTCCTATTTTATAATTGTTTAGCAAGAAATAAGCCCCTTGAAAGAGGTAAATTAGTATTTTACTGTCGCTTAGCTTCACCAAACATCAAGGCTTAATTTATGTGATTATTGGCTTGATGTTCGCGATTTATTGGCACAAAGTAGGTACCTATTGCAAGCGTAAAAAAGACTTCATAACAATTGTGATTATTCTGTTAACAACATTTGAACTTTTAAAGCACTGCACTCATGACTTAGGAAGGACCAAAATCTGTACTAATATTTTAAACAAATAAAGAATAAGTGCAGCCGTTCTGAATTGATGCGCTTACGTACTCATGTGTGCATTCCGCAATTAATTTATTTGCATAATAGGTATAATATCTACGTTCATATACCTAAGCGCATATCGCTACCGCTATTGGCAGCGAAATTTACTTGTGAAAATGTTTTCACTCGCTCGTCCAGACACCACAGTGTCTTCAGAGAACACTCATACTATAACTGGTCGTAACAAGGGAACAGCATGTATTTGCGTGATAATTAAACAGTCCTCTTTTTAATACCATTATTTTCTTCCCTTCTAAATGACTAAGTTAATCACAATTAACGAGCGTGTGAATGACACTATCTTAGCCACTTCCTGGATGGTTCCCCTGTTCCGCTTCGCTCCTGCCTTAGCATTCGAGCCTAATCGGTCCGTATCGGATTGCTATACAATTACGAGATCGCTTCGCTCGCTCTTGGGACTAATAATATTTGGTTGGCGTTGTAAAAAAGACGAATTATATAGTTTATTAGAGGCTAAAATATATATAAAGAGAAGTTTGATCACGTAGCCAATACATAAATAATAGATTATGTGACTTGGCGATAAATAAAAGGCATGTTAAATTCCGAACGAAACGAAGGTTGCTAAGTTTTAATTCCGAGTGTCAGTGAGAAATTTATATAATTAACTCCCGAGCTTATTTATGTTTGCGTCTATACCTATACATAAATACAGAAACCAGAAGTGTAACAAAAAGAGTAACAAACAAAATTCACTAAATACTCTAAGATTCTACAGTTTTAATTTTCTACAACTCTCCAGCTCTCATTACTTTAATTTTAGAGCCCCGTCAGCAGTTACATTACATTTTATTCTTTTTTTGTTAGTGTATATTATAGTTTGATTTTTGAATATATTATTTGATGCACCGTAATTTTTTTTTTCTTAATAAAGGTTTTTATGAAACCAGTTGTTCCAAATTCAAATCTCAGAGTTCCATAGGGATCACCCGTTTTACATTATCTCCATAGGCGCATAATCGAGCAGGTGGTTTAAAAAGAAAATCGTGTGGCTCTTTACAAATTTTGCCGGAAACCTGCTTAATTTTACAAGGATTAATTAATTATTGATTGAGATATTCGCGCCGGTTTCAACGATTCCACATACTGCCCAGTTGTGCAGATATTTGAAATACGAAACTACACCAATTCTACATCACACAATATCCACTAACTAATGACTTCACTCAAAAATATGCCGCCAAAGTCTTCCCAATAAGTTTACACATTCATTATACCTGAGAGCTAATGATATTTACCCGAATGTCCCAGAAGAAAGGTAATATTTTGTAAAGAAATTCACAATAACGGCAAACGCTAACATTTTTATTAATGTAATGTCTGGCAGGTGCCGGTGGGCGTAGCCGTAGCAGATATACCTTATATACCTACCTATATATACACTAATGGTGCAGGAGGACATAGATATAGAGATTAAAAAAACAATCATCCACAAAATAGGTTTAAGTAATTATATATTTTTTAAACTCGTGTTTCTTGTTAGTTATAACCATATTGATATGGGTATGCCATCCTAAGACTTTGCGATTGACGCCTAGGTTGGTTCTGTTCTGGAATTTTCGGCGGTACCAGGAAGTTAATGATGGTATCCGCTGGAACTTTCGCCAGCTGTTCGTTGACAAGCCTTATTGCTGCTCTGAAGACCGACGTCACGATGTCGTCCACGGGCTTGTTCATAAACTGGACCAACGTGTTTTTGAATAATACTAACTCTTCAACTATTTTAAATTCAATCTGGAACATGAATATTTCGTGATGATGTTAAATTAAAAGTCACAACGAAAATAGAAAGAAAAAGAGTTTAACACACATAGGTATGTCCTACACTAAAGGTAGAACTACATTGCGCACACGTGGGCGACGTATTCCGGGCGCGTCGGTCTCCATACATTTTATATGGAAACGAGATTTGAGATTTGTAGAGCTCGTTAGATTCACGCCCCCTACGGTTTGCTGACATCTCTTTGAGGATCAATATCCTCAAATACCTTCCCAGGACTGGGTAGAGGGACAGGGCGTGACAGACTGTTACTGACTTAAAACCCACCTGTTTTCATTTAGTTGCCCTTTCCGTTCCAGAGTCACGGTAACTCTTTCGAACATTCCCGTAGCCAAATGAGTCTTCACTTTCAAAGAATTTAAAACTGGAGCTTATTTGGCTCTACAATTTATAAAATAACATTGTATAAAACTATTCACCATAATGTCATCTATGTCAATGGTAATATCAGCGTCTGTGATTTGTATAACATTAAGTTGTGAGGGTAGTTGCAACTTTTGGATGTCAAGTATTCCAGCAATTTTGATTTCATCTGAAAACGTGCTGCAAAGGAAAAATGTGTGACGGTAAAAAAAATATACTAGATATTATAATTAAAATAAAATAAAAAAATTGCTATACCCTATTCGCAGTAAGACTAGACATTTAAAGAAACATTTTTTACTGTCTGTTCAACCGATTTTAACTTCTTTTTCATAGGCCTTAGGATGACATTAAAAGAAAAAAAGTGAATTGAATACAAACTGTTTACTGTCCGATATTTGTCGTGCTACCAACGTAATAAAAGTCAAATCGGTTGAACGGACATTAACCCTTCAGATACCGTCAATTAGAGACACAATAGTAAGACAATAGATGCGCGGCCACCGGTGGTCGCTTGGGGATTCATGAATTAATTAAAGGTTTTCATAAATGTCTAATGTTATTTTGAACAGAGTATAGTCGTGTCCATGCCTGGGGGCCGACCATAAAGATTTACAAAACAATCTTATTGCAGGAACGTTTTGTTTCCATAATAAAGTAATATTACTTCATTTCGTACCATGAACTTAATCACTCAGTATGATTGTATTCTTGCTAGGGGCTAGAAAAGAACGAACGATTTTAAAGATTTTGTCTATTCCCTGCTAAACAGAAAAGATAAGCGCTATATAGATCTGTATAACGTTGTCTCTTTCAGATGTTTGTCCGTATCGCAAGTTCATTGTAAACCAATAGAATACATTTAACTCAAAAAATGTCTTGTTAAAATATATTTTTAAAAGGATCTAAGTAACTTTTATAAAAAGGAAGTAATAATTTTCAAAAATTTACATTAATAAAGTAGGAAAACAATTTAAAATAGCTACGGGGGACTACGTTAATATTTAATTTAGTTGCACGCTAGTGTGAATCGTCCGTATGGTGTTCGGACGTAAAGAATCACTCCATCCCATCTCTTCCCGTGGGTGTCGTAAGAGGCGACTAAGGGACATACCAGAGAATGGGCAGCAGCATTCTCTGTGAATTTCAACTACTACACTGCGATCGCCAACCCGCCTGCCAAGCGTGGCGATTATGGCAAACCCCCCCCTATGAATAACACAACAAAAAAATGGCCCCTAGTGCCCGGCAGCCCGGCTATCCTTGACTCCGGTAGCGGTCAAGGCAATGGCGAGGCAAGGGGTGCTAAGAATCTCCGGAAGGGATCCGGCTACCCCAAAAAACGACTGTACCTGGCAACATACAACACGCGTACACTGAGGTCCGATGAGAAAGTCACCGAACTGGAAGAGGAATTGAGTGGGTTACGTTGGAGTATTGTAGGATTATCTGAAGTCCGAAGACAGGGGGAGGACACGATAATTCTCAAATCCGGTAACCTGCTCTATTTTCGGGAGGGTGATCAACAGTCCCAGGGCGGTGTCGGGTTTTTCGTCCACAAGTCCCTTGTGAACAATGTGGTGAGGATCGAGAGTGTGTCGACCAGGGTGGCGTACCTTATACTCAGAATCTAAATGACAGACAGCAACTAGTTCAAATAGACGGTGTCAATTCGTCGGGATTAAATGTGAAAATGGGGGTACCCCAAGGTTCAATTTTAGGTCCTTTTTTATTTTTAGTTTATATTAATGATTTACCATATTTGTTGCAAAATAAACTTGATATGGTGTTGTTTGCTGACGACACTTCTCTGATATTTAAGATAAATAGAAGGACTAATAATCTTGACGATGAAAATAACGCCTTACTGCAGGTCCAAAACTGGTTCACTGCTAATAATCTAGTTCTTAATGGCAAAAAAACGAAATGTATAAGATTTTCCTTACCGAACGTCAAAAGTAGTTATTGTGACATTGTATTGAACCATGAGAAATTAGAATTTGTCGAAAAAACGGTTTTCTTGGGGATTACGCTTGACTCAAGGCTACAATGGGGTCCTCATTTAACATCTCTTGCAGGACGGCTTAGCTCGGCTGCATTTGCTGTTAGAAAAATCCGCCAATTTACGGATGTTGATACCGCTAGACTAGTCTATTTTAGTTATTTTCATAGTACCATGTCATACGGTATCTTACTATGGGGACGGGCTGCAGACATTGACTCAATCTTTATACTACAGAAAAGAGCCATCAGAGCTATTTACAATCTCCGCCGGTGCGATTCTCTAAGACAGCTGTTTAAGGATATTAACATCATGACGGTGCCTTGTCAATATATCTATGAAAACATCATGTACGTTAGAAAAAATCTTCATCTGTTTAGCAAAAGAGGCGATAGACATAACTATGTTACAAGACATAGGGACCAGTTGGTTCAACCAGGCTTCAGATTGGCAAAAGTGGCCTCTTCTTTCATGGGGTACTGTTTAAAATGCTATAATAAAATACCTCCCCAAATTTTAGAACTCAATGAAACAAAATTTAAATCTTGTATTAAACGCACACTATGCAGGCTGGCATATTATAAGTTGGAGGATTATATACAAGATAAAAATGCTTGGCTCAATGCTGGTCCAGCTCCACTACCACACTAGGGTGTATTGATTGGCTTGGAAACTATAATTATTTTTATTTTTTTGTAATTTGAAAATATAGTTTAAACTTATGATCATTTATTACTTTTGTTTTTGAAAACCATAGCATTGTTTAATGTAGAAGCACTTTTTTTTTTCCTATTTGTGAATGTGAGGTACCATGAAGCATTTTTTATTGGGTTACGACTTGTATTCTTTTGTTTTTGACATTACGAGCATGGCAGTTAGGAGTTTGTCATGCTCACTTAAATGTCTCGCTGCTGGTGGCGCGTGTATTGGGTCATTCGGTTCCCTTGAAAATGGTTGAGCTGAGTGGGGCTGATGCACGCGTCATGCTCGTGAACGGGTGCCGTCAGTTGAGACTGGTCATCTCTTAACTGCCAGTAGCTTAATTCAGTTTTTATCTTTTAATATATTTTTTATTTTAATTTTATTATCTACATTGTGCTCACATAATAGAAGCAACATGAAATAATGTAACCAAACATTATATGTAACACATAATATGATTTAAAAGAGTGTCCATGGAGTTTCTTGCACGTTCTTCTCCATAGAGATCTACGCTTTGGAACGTGCAATTTAGCTTCACTTTTCTTGGACTGACTGACATTTGACTATTCAAAAGTGCCTACATTTGGTCTATTTGAAATAAATGATTTTGAATTTGAATTTGAATTTGAATTTGAATATCATCAAGATATTCGCTGAAGGTCATACAGGTTTATGCCCCGACCTCGACACACTCCGACGACGAAGTAGAGACCATGTATGAGGATGTATCCAGAGCCATACATGGTCATAAAACTCATTTCACTGTGGTCATGGGGGACTTTAACGCGAAGCTGGGTAAACGAGACGGTGACGAGCTGCGAGTGGGGCAATTTGGATTAGGTCGTCGGAACCACCGGGGACACCTACTGGCCAGCTTTATGGAGAAGGAGGGCCTCTACATGATGAACTCCTTCTTCAGAAAGCGTGGGCATAGAAGGTGGACCTGGCAAAGTCCTGACGGTGCAACTAAAAATGAGATTGACTTCATCATGTCGACCAAGAAGCAAATATTCAATGATGTCTCTGTGATCAATGCGGTGAAAACTGGAAGCGATCACCGCATGGTAAGAGGCACATTGAATATCAACATCAAGCTTGAAAGGTCTCGACTGGTGAAGTCTACGCTCCGTCCAGCACAGATCCAGATCCAAAACTCCGAGTGCTTTCAGCTCGAACTCCACAACCGTTTCGAGTGCCTATCGAGCTCCGTGGACGAATATAATGATGGGTTCGTGGAAACTGTCCACACGGTCGGGTCTAAATTTTTCAAGACTCACCGTACAAATAAGAAAAAAAGGCTCTCGGATCCAACCCTCGAGCTCATGAGGAAGAGGCGTGAGATGATTCTGCAGTCTTCAGACGATGCGTGCAGATACCGGCAACTCAATAGACAGATTTCAAAGTCTCTAAAACGCGATCTTCGTCGCTTTAATACCGAGAGGATTAAGGAGGCGATTGAGCGGAACAAGGGCTCTAAAGTTTTTGCACGAGATTTGTCTATTGGACAAAGCCAGCTAACAAAACTGAAGACCGACGATGGCAGAGTCATTTCCGTCAAATCGGAGCTTCTGGGAGAGATCGAAACTTTTTATGGGCAGTTATACACATCTATTACTAAACCCGCTGCAAATCTAGCAAATGATCCAAGAGCTAGATTGACTCGACACTATACCGAAGATATCCCGGACGTCAGCCTGTACGAGATTAGGATGGCTCTGAAGCAGCTGAAAAACAACAAGGCGTCGGGTGAGGACGGAATTACGGCCGAACTCCTGAAGGCGGGTGGAAAACCGGTCCTTAAGGCCCTTCAGAAGCTATTCAATTCCGTCATCCTCGAGGGAAGAACGCCACAGGCATGGAGCAGAGGTGTGGTGGTACTCTTCTTTAAGAAGGGCGATAATGCCCTGCTTAAGAAT
Organism: Mythimna lalbum; assembly: GCA_949319445.1. Taxonomy (NCBI): domain Eukaryota; kingdom Metazoa; phylum Arthropoda; class Insecta; order Lepidoptera; family Noctuidae; genus Mythimna; species Mythimna lalbum. Next base: position 11,019,694 of record OX439346.1, on the reverse strand, counting down.
TACAGACCCATCTCACTTCTGAGCCATGTCTATAAGCTGTTTTCCAGAGTCATCACGAACCGTCTTTCGCGCAGGTTCGACGACTTCCAACCTCCCGAACAAGCCGGATTCCGAAAAGGCTTTAGTACCGTAGACCACATACATACGCTGCGGCAGATTATACAGAAGACTGAGGAGTATAATCAGCCTCTCTGCTTAGCGTTTGTGGACTACGAGAAAGCCTTTGATTCGATCGAGACCTGGGCTGTACTGCAGTCTCTCCAACGGTGCCAGATTGACTATCGGTACATCGAAGTGCTGAAGTGTTTATACAAAAACGCCACCATGTCAGTCCGACTCCAAGACCAAACATCGAAACCTATCCTTTTGCAGCGAGGTGTGAGGCAGGGAGACGTTATTTCTCCTAAACTCTTCACGGCTGCAATGGAGGATGTCTTCAAGGTTCTGGAATGGAGAGGACTAGGCATTAATGTCAATGGCGAGTACATCACTCACCTTCGGTTTGCCGACGACATAGTAGTCATGGCTGAGACTACGGAAGAACTCAGTACAATGCTCGGTGACCTCAGTAGAGCTTCCGAAAGAGTGGGTCTTAAAATGAACATGGACAAAACCAAAGTTATGGTTAACATCCATGTAGCACCCACTCCTATTAAGATCGGAGACTCTACACTCGAAGTTGTGGACGATTATGTTTACCTGGGACAGACGGTCCAGTTGGGTAGGTCTAACTTCGAGAAAGAGGTCAATCGTCGAATCCGACTCGGCTGGGCAGCGTTTGGGAAGTTGCACGGTGTCTTCTCGTCTAATATACCACAGTGTCTCAAGACGAAAGTCTATGACCAGTGCGTGTTGCCAGTGAGGACTTATGGCTCCGAAACGTGGTCGCTTACAATGGGCCTTATAAAAAGACTCAAAATCACCCAAAGGGCGATGGAAAGGGCTATGCTCGGAGTTTCCCTGCGTGATCGCATCAGAAATGAAGATATCCGCAGGAGAACCAAGGTTGCCGACGTAGCTCGAAGAGTCGCCAAACTTAAGTGGCAATGGGCAGGGCACATTGCACGCAGAACAGATGGTCGATGGGGACGAAAGGTTCTGGAGTGGCGACCACGTACCGGAAGACGCAGCGTTGGAAGGCCTCCAACAAGGTGGACCGACGACCTGGTCAGGGTCGCGGGAATCCGATGGATGCGTGACGCACAGGACCGGTCGTTGTGGCGACGCTTGGGGGAGGCCTATGTCCAGCAGTGGACGTCTTTCGGCTGATATGATGATGATGATAGTGTGAATCGGAACGTATGTTTACATAACAAGATTCTTGTCAGTGCTTGTCAGTGTTGATTTCTTGAGTAGGGATGAGATATACTTGCAAGTATCAATACCAGGGCTTGCAAGTACGAGTATGTAAAAATACCAGGGACGAAATCCAGGTATTAAAATACTTGAAAGTATTTTAAGCCCAAGTGCGTATTTCAGTATATTTCTAGTTCGTACCATACGACATTCTTATACTTTTGTACATGAAAATGAAATCTTTCCTTCCTACTTTAATCACAGGCTTAGGACTGGCTGCTAAGAGAATTATTTTTACGATTGTTTTAGTTTTTACGATATTTTGTCATGATTTTGTTTAAAAATGTAGTGTGGCTTAGCAGGCGTAGTTAAAAGATTTATATATTTTTTTAATTATTTTTATTTTGTTGTAGAAACAAGAGTTGCTTTACTTTGCGACTTCCCAGTCGGGATCTTCTCTCTGTTAATATGTTCCCGGCAACAGAAAACAATCGTTCACATGGCACGCTAGAGGCCATAGCGTTTAATTTAATTTGGGGCACAACCCCGTATACAAATAAATACTTGCAAAGACAAACCATTAAAGTAAAATACTTTCATGCCACATTGTGTCGTAAAACCTTACAAATAAGGAGCATAATCGTTCGAGAGTAATCGAGACCCAAACGCGGCCGAAGCGAGCCGACGCGCAACGTTCGAAGTTACGTCATGACTCACGAATCAGGGACTCGGGCGGGCGCGCGTCTAGCCCCGATCGGACCGAATCCGAGTAGCCGTATAAAATACTTTAAAGTCTTGGAAGTATTTCGGGTCGGCACCTGGTGTACGTACTTGGAAGTAAATACCTGGTATGAAAACCTGGTAGCGTAAATACGTTTCATCCCTATTCTTGAGTACGAACCGATTTTAAATTATTAAAATAGTTTTCAAGTGCTTATATTTAGAGTAATCTGCCTTCAAGTGGTTGGTGTTCGAAGCGAATAAGCTAAAAAACTTATTGTAAATGGACATCATAGAATCAAGATAAAGTTAAACAGTGTATTCCAGTGAACTAAACTTGTTGTTCGTGCACTAATGGACACCTTTAGGCCTCATTTACGGAGACGCGGGGCGTCTCGCGTCGCGTGTGGCGTGGCGTCTCGCGGCGCGTCGGACGTTTTTTCTGTTTACGGTGGGGCGGCGCGTGAAGCGGCACGCATCATCGCACGCGTAAACACAAACTTATAGCAATATACGACCATGTTCATAGAGAAGCGAGACGGGAAGCGTGGCGGTGCCCGCCGCGGCGCCCGCGGCGAATCCTCTAGCGTGTAGCGAAGCACGCGGCGGGCATCGCGGCGGCGCACGCTCGCCTCGATCAAATCGACTAGTTTTATGTTGGCGAGAGATGGGAGCGCACGTGTCGACTGTTGTCGCTTCATCGAGAATTGCCGCTGCGTGCGCCGCCGCGATAAACGCCGAGCGTGACGCGTCGGTGCCATCCGCGGGCTCGGCCGCAAAAAACTCCCTAATTCAAACAAACGCGTCTAAAATCGCTTCAACGCCATATATTTATATTCAGTGCGGGCCGCGCCGCTCAACGCAACGCGCGACGCCCCGCGTCTCCGTAAATGAGGTCTTAGGCATCAAAATAAGTTTTAAATACTTTTTAAGTCACGAAAAACACTTTAAATAGTATTTATTTGGAAAACAATAATAAATCCGCTGCGTCCGAGCAACTTTTTTACTCCAGCTAATTTGACGTAAAAACAATACCGCTAGCGGTCAAAAATGCCGTCAGAGTACGAAAAGAATGAACTTTTTAAGATTGACGTCACAAAACCGTTAAGAAAACAAGCTTGTTTTAAGATTGTAATAAGGTTGTTTTGAAGGCGTCATGGTACGAAAAGCCTAAGTAAGATTAAAAAAATACTGCTTTAAGGTCTTATGGTTGGCCCCCAGGTTTGTTAGCGATGAGTATCGAGTCATATTTATCCGAGTGCCTTGTGCGATTTTTTTACGTTAACATCGTCATCGTCGTTATGTCAGTGAGTTAGTCAGGACTGTGGTCCAGACTAACTCACTGACTTATTATTCCCAGTTCAACCTGATTTATTAAAACACTGAAATTTTGCAAAGAGGTTTCTTTTCAGATAAAGGAACTTCTGTGCAAGAATAAGAAAGGAGTTTCGAAAATTCAACTCCAAAGGGGATGAAACAGAGGAGCAAAGTTTGTATCGAGAAACCTATATTCACGTAGGCGAAGTCACTCCCAGAAGCTAGTCATAGAAATCTAAACAAAATTTATTTCTGAACTGTGAAAAGAGAAAACTCCGCAAGTAAAAAGTTACCCGTTTCAAACATCATAATGTCGAATGTGCTTACCTCATGTTGCTCACAATAGCAAAGTTGTTATCATCTATCATTCCATTCCAGAACACGGTTCCTGTAATAATAACAGACAGTACATTAGATATTTTTTATGACTATACTCCATTTGTTTACGTATTTAACTAAATGTAAACAAAATAATAATAATAAATAACAATCTTGACATTACCTAAAATTTTTACAATTAGATATTAACCTAAACAATTGTTTGGTAATTAACTAAATTTAAATAATCTTGTCATTTATGCGATTTAAAAAAAAAAAGTACATATCAAGATTGTTTACGTATAGTTAAATACCTGTTAAGTAACAGGTAATCAAGTACTAGTAGTCTACAAGTTTCTAGCGGACACTTATCGATACCATGTTGGTTCCACGTGAATTACGTTGTACACACCTAAAGCTGGTATTTTATACCACAGATGTAAGATTTCTGACGAGAAGATGTTGAGATCAGACCAGACTGTTTAAAGCCGATCAAGCAAATTAACAACAGCAAAATACACGCATTCAAATACTATTATTAATAAATAGGCATATGCGACTTTGGTGAAAAACAGTGCAAAGAGTAAGACTATATTTATAAATTCGGCATTCCAACACTATCCCATTGAAATTTGGCTAAAAGTTCGTAATCTGTTAATTCATAATGATAGATCACTGATCGGTCAATGGTCTCGTAATAGAGATGTGGTAGAATCACAATATCGAGCTGTCTCAAAACAAATTAAAAGCACAATGAGGTAGGTCACTGATCAAAGGAACTGTTAAAATTTTATCAGATTACCGCATACGTCAGACATCCATTTGCCATTATGTACGAGATTACCATTCTATGCCATTTCTTTCAATGGAGTGTCATTGGTTGACCATTGGAAAGTCATAATGTCACCACTATATTAGTAGATTATCAAACTTGTCAAAATCAACAATTATGAAATCAATGATCGACCATTCTGACACTATGTAATAGCAGACTTGAAGCTCAGGTCTTGAAGTAAGCGTGTTAAAAAATTTAAGTATACAGCACACTATGGCATTTATGCTATAGTGTGTTGTATACTTATTTTTTACTTTTGCTGAAGCTTACCCCCGGCAGACAAGAAAGGGATTGTGGCGTTAAAGTCAACCCGTGAGTTACTCATGCGAACAACTAAATTATCCAGAGTAGCGCTTCGGAAGCCCTTGAACACGAAGTTGTATAAAGCTAGGGTGAATCTGAAATTATTCATCAATATTCAAAGAAGATTATTTAGAAAAAGGCAGTTATATATATTTTTTTGTCAACATATTTTAATTATAAACACAGTTAGGTAGCCAGAGAAAAATCTGAATAAATCAGTAATTTTTATTCCAATTTTCCATTGGACAGGTCTCTCTCTTATATACTTCTTTATACTTACACGGCATTCAGCTCTTGCAGAATGATACTGATAACACTTTTTTCGATTCTGGTGTCTAATGCAGGCAGTAAATTTTTAACGAAAGCTTCCGCAATCTTGGTGGCCTCTACATCATCAGGTTGCAGTGGGGTCTCTTCAGGAGGGGGATTACTAAACTTCTTGTGGATGTGGATCACGCCAGTCTCTTGATGTACTGTACAGATCCAGATAGATTATAGAAAAAACATTTATTTTATAGAGCGGTTAAGCTTATTGACAAATCAAAAATTCTTTCGCTGACATGTAAAAGGTTTTCAATAGAAGAATTTAATGGTAAAACTGTCCTAAAAGATCCAATAGGACAGACCCTCTGGCTACATGAAGACTTTTTTTATCGCTTAGTTAGGCAAGCTCTTGGATGGTTGGACCCAATAGTCCCATTTACCCAATACTTGACATCTTTGTGTAAGGGAAAACGTTCACAGCAATAAGAACCTATCATGCCAAGCCAACTAGGGACAAAACAATAAACATCAAACTTACTGACGATGCTTTGTACCGGGTACAAAGCGCAGAACACCACTGCTAGGATGGCCCACATGTTTTCTCCAATAGCTCTGTACTGCATGTCAAATACGTAATTTCGAAACATACGTATTTAGACGACAAAACGAGTTAACTTTTACTATTGTTCACATCGGTCACGAGAAATTAATGGTACAAACCAACTTAGATTTACATGGCGTAAAATCCCCTTGTTGATTATTTACTTGTTTTCTTTAATCAATACACGATTAATGTTGATGTGATCCTAGCAAACTCGCGACGACATTTCATTTTACTCGTTTGAGACATTGTATGTCAACTTTTTAAACATCCATGAAATTGTAGTATATTTATAAAATAACAAGGTTTCCAAGTCATGCCCCATAATCAATCTTGGGTGACTCAACTAGTACAACTGAATTAAATAAGATTTGGTTTATTTACAATAAACATAATTTCATTTCATTTGCCATACTTCCGACCAGATTTTCTCCTGCTATTAGGACCAAATTGCTTCAAATTTGGTTTCGATGGACCTAACAAGTAGTTCACTATTTTCTTCGCTGGAATTTTTGCAAGTTCTTTGTTGACTGCTTTGATTATCATGGTCAGTAAATCATTGTCGACAATTAAGTCTTCAGTATGTTCGGCAAACTCATCTAGTAATAACTTTACTTCTTTTGCATATTTCGTATCAATCTGGAGCTAGAAAAAAGAATCACATTTTTATATAAATCTTTTGACTTTCTGTTAAAAACACGACGTGTAAGATGATTTACTACTGCAATTTGGATTTTAGAAGGATGTTTTGTTGTCATACACTTACTTGAATATCCTTTACGTCTATGGTAATTACAGCAGATTCCACTTGGTATGCCTCGCCGGTGTCAAGCTCCACAGCATTAGTGCCAATCGCTGCAGTTACCACCAAGTCCACTAATGTAGCTCTGTGGTGAAAAATAAAAATAAATATCTTCTGTACTATTTACATTATCCCATTAAATAGGAATTTACTTACTTTAAATAAGCACTATCACGAATAGGTAAATTATTTTCGAAAATAGTGTCCAAGTTAATGTCAGCTGAAATATATAAAAAAATGTATAATATACTTAGTTATTATGTATATCATTAGACGTAAGTAGCAGTGGCGGATTAAGTGTTGCAAATTTGACCAAGGGACCCCTGTGTGTATTTAGTAGGTACTATTATTCTCATTTTCAATAATACACAATACACCGGATTTTAAGAATAGGAAAGATACGTGAAAATTACAAGATAAGGGAAATGTAAGAGTTTGACTATTATATTCAATGAAATAATCAGCTGTATTCATTCGGATTTCAATATATGTAGTTTTGACTATATTTTTTTTTTGCGTTCAAGTGCAGGATCCCCGAATGAGCGCGGGGCCCCTGAATGAGCGGGACCTGTAGCATTTGCTACTCGAGTTACATGGCTAATCCGCCACTGGTAGGTTGTTTATCTTTCTAAGTTTTATTCGTAACCTTACCTTCTATGGTAATATTCGGAATGCTAGCTGTAAAATCAATTCTAGCGGGTACTAATTGCATTATGACGTTTGGTATAAAAGTTGTGTTCTTGACTCCAGTTACAATTACATTTTCAAAAGTTACATCTCCCCTGAAAATAATCAATTTTTACTTTTATAAATAGTTTACGAATAATATTTAATAATAATAATAATTGTTCATGTTATTGGCATGGCAATCTAGTAGACGGCACACCTTGTTTTTTTAATTAATATAAACTAGCGCTTGACTGCGATTCCACCTGATGGTAAGCAGTGATGCAATCATTGATGGTGAGGCGCACTAGTTTATTAGGAGCCTATTCACTCTAGCCTCGAAGACACCTAAATTATAATTGACATACATGTAGGTATCTAAGGCAGCATGATCACAAGTGAATGCTTTGCTGCGATATTATAATTTTGCCACTTCATTCTGTAACAACTCTAGGGATGTCTCGCCATCACGCGGCGATGCTAAGAGTGAAATTGGCACGCAATACGACCACAACTCGCTTCGTGCTCGCTTTGAGACGCGATACGCTCGTGGCGTGACGTGACGAGTTCCTTCACTAAGCTTGACAGAAAAATTAAATAAAAAATAACTTATCTTACCTTTCCCAATGCAGTTCCGGTATACTGGCATCATAAGGCCCAAAACTTTCTCCTATGAACGGGTTCAGTTCCGGCAGTTCTTTGATAAAGTTCGCGAGTAAGGTCGCTTTCAGCGTGGCATATTTGTCATCCCATTTCTGTGTGTGAGATTCTGGTGGAACTTTTGCAGTTTTCACATGGATGTGGATGGGGCCGAGGTCTTTACTAACTATACATAAATGAGGAATAATTATAAAAGTGCAGAGTGGCCAAGTCACATGTACTTATACAATTTTGAAACAGGTTTTTTTTAAATTTATATTTAATATTTCTAGAAACATCTTAGTTTTTAAAATCCATAATAATTTTATGAACCATAACAAAATTGCAAGTCTTTAACTAAAAAATTAAAATCAAACTATCGTTTGAATATTTCAAACAACAGTTTGATTTTCAATGAAATGTTTATACTTATCGCGCATCGGATTTGACTACCCTATTTATTTGAAAATTTCATACAACACAAACATACAAAGGCGAGTGTAACAAAATATTTTTTTATCTATTAGGGTACAAACATGAAAAATAACACAAACAATAGGACATACTAACATGAAATACTTACAATACCAAATAATGTACCTACCCACTAGATAAATAAATATCAAACTTAGATACCTAATTGAGAAAGGAGAATAAAAAATTAGTTAAAAGGGAATGTTCCTTCATTATTTCAAATGTAATATTGTGTAAAGTAAAATTTAAACATTTTAATATTTCTGTTAGCAGGTACTTACAATGTTCTTCAGTGCGAGCCTTTTCTTCAGTCAGTTCAGCAGAAAATGGTAGAGCTAAAAATACTAAGTAAAATGTTATAACAAGAGCTCTCCGCATGATGGCCGCTATGGAGACTGTTATGTTTGAACCACTGCGGAACTAATGCTATATTTTAAAACATAATAAATCGCATGCTTTTGTGAAATTTCGGTTGTTAAAGGAAATTGGTACACTGGTAAGAATAAGGCAACTACCTACAGATTTTTATATTGCGTTAAATTACATACTCTAAAGTAAGAAAGTATTACCAAATTAACAGTACTTTAAAAGGTACTGTAAAAAAGAATTTACTTTCGAATCGAAGGGGAGGTGTCTTTGTTTTAGGACTTTTACCATAACCTAATATTTACTTTTTATTTGATAACATAGATGGAGGTAATCCGCAGTGGCGCCTTCTCACGTCCGTTTTTGGTTCAGGCGATAGTATGGAACGAAAGGGTATGGGAAGCAACGAGAAGGACGTGGAGGAAAGTCTGAAGAAGAATACTCATGTCCTAGTCGCCACAGGAAAAGCCTGGGCGTGAGCTTGCGATCGGCGAGTACAACCCGTGCGCGTTAACATGGCACCTGGCTTGAAAACAGATGCCACATTGAATACTCGGAAATAGTTTGTATTGTCACGTTTGAAGTATCGTAAATTCGTAAAGTAAGTAGTATGTCGCAATGAGAAACTACTCAGCGCAAAATAAATGTTGATATTCAAAAAACTAAAACAAAATTCAATGTATTCAATATTTCAAACGTCATTCATCAGGTGCCAAGTTAATGCGCACGGGTTGTAGGAACCCAATGAGTCAAGTCGCAAACTTCGTAAAGCTGTAGCGTGCCCCGTCATTATTGACAGCATTTCAGGGACCGGGCATGGCATGTGGCACTAGTCTTAGGAAGTTTAATAATACAAGGTGAAACACGATTAATGTCCTTAAATGAATCTACAATTTTAAAATAAATAATCAATTCTTTTCATGGAAGTTTGTTGAATCCCGGGGGCCGACCATAAAGATTTACAAAACAATCTTATTGCAGGAACGTTTTGTTTCCATAATAAAGTAATATTACTTCATTTCGTACCATGAACTTAATCACTCAGTATGATTGTATTCTTGCTAGGGGCTAGGAAAGAACGAACGATTTTAAAGATTTTGTCTATTCCCTGCTAAACAGAAAAGATAAGCGCTATATAGATCTGTATAACGTTGTCTCTTTCAGATGTTTGTCCGTATCGCAAGTTCATTGTAAACCAATAGAATACATTTAACTCAAAAAATGTCTTGTTAAAATATATTTTTAAAATTTATCTAAGTAACTTTTATAAAAAGGAAGTAATAATTTTCAAAAATTTACATTAATAAAGTAGAAAAACAATTTAAAATAGCTACGGGGAACTACGTTAACATTTAATTTAGTTGCACGCTAGTGTGAATCGGAACGTATGTTTACATAACAAGATTCTTGTCAGTGCTTGTCAGTGTTGATTTCTTGAGTAGGGATGAGATACCTATACTTGCAAGTATCAATACCAGGGCTTGCAAGTACGAGTATGTAAAAATACCAGGGACGAAATCCAGGTATTAAAATACTTGAAAGTATTTTAAGCCCAAGTGCGTATTTCAGTATATTTCTAGTTCGTACCATACGACATTCTTATACTTTTGTACATGAAAATGAAATCTTTCCTTCCTACTTTAATCACAGGCTTAGGACTGGCTGCTAAGAGAATTATTTTTACGATTGTTTTAGTTTTTACGATATTTTGTCATGATTTTGTTTAAAAATGTAGTGTGGCTTAGCAGGCGTAGTTAAAAGATTTATATATTTTTTTAATTATTTTTATTTTGTTGTAGAAACAAGAGTTGCTTTACTTTGCGACTTCCCAGTCGGGATCTTCTCTCTGTTAATATGTTCCCGGCAACAGAAAACAATCGTTCACATGGCACGCTAGAGGCCATAGCGTTTAACCCTTCAGATACCGTCAATTAGAGACACAATAGTAAGACAATAGATGCGCGGCCACCGGGTGTCGCTTGGGGATTCATGAATTAATTTAATTTGGGGCACAACCCCGTATACAAATAAATACTTGCAAAGACAAACCATTAAAGTAAAATACTTTCATGCCACATTGTGTCGTAAAACCTTACAAATAAGGAGCATAATCGTTCGAGAGTAATCGAGACCCAAACGCGGCTGAAGCGAGCCGACGCGCAACGTTCGAAGTTACGTCATGACTCACGAATCAGGGACTCGGGCGGGCGCGCGTCTAGCCCCGATCGGACCGAATCCGAGTAGCCGTATAAAATACTTTAAAGTCTTGGAAGTATTTCGGGTCGGCACCTGGTGTACGTACTTGGAAGTAAATACCTGGTATGAAAACCTGGTAGCGTAAATACGTTTCATCTCTATGCTTGAGTACGAACCGATTTTAAATTATTAAAATAGTTTTCAAGTGCTTATATTTAGAGTAATCTGCCTTCAAGTGGTTGGTGTTCGAAGCGAATAAGCTAAAAAACTTATTGTAAATGGACATCATAGAATCAAGATAAAGTTAAACGGTGTATTCCAGTGAACTAAACTTGTTGTTCGTGCACTAATGGACACCTTTAGGCCTCATTTACGGAGACGCGGGGCGTCTCGCGTCGCGTGTGGCGTGGCGTCTCGCGGCGCGTCGGACGTTTTTTCTGTTTACGGTGGGGCGGCGCGTGAAGCGGCACGCATCATCGCACGCGTAAACACAAACTTATAGCAATATACGACCATGTTCATAGAGAAGCGAGACGGGAAGCGTGGCGGTGCCCGCCACGGCGCCCGCGGCGAATCCTCTAGCGTGTAGCGAAGCACGCGGCGGGCATCGCGGCGGCGCACGCTCGCCTCGATCAAATCGACTAGTTTTATGTTAGCGAGAGATGGGAGCGCACGTGTCGACTGTTGTCGCTTCATCGAGAATTGCCGCTGCGTGCGCCGCCGCGATAAACGCCGAGCGTGACGCGTCGGTGCCATCCGCGGGCTCGGCCGCAAAAAACTCCCTAATTCAAACAAACGCGTCTAAAATCGCTTCAACGCCATATATTTATATTCAGTGCGGGCCGCGCCGCTCAACGCAACGCGCGATGCCCCGCGTCTCCGTAAATGAGGCCTTAGGCATCAAAATAAGTTTTAAATACTTTTTAAGTCACGAAAAACACTTTAAATAGTATTTATTTGGAAAACAATAATAAATCCGCTGCGTCCGAGCAACTTTTTTACTCCAGCTAATTTGACGTAAAAACAATACCGCTAGCGGTCAAAAATGCCGTCAGAGTACGAAAAGAATGAACTTTTTAAGATTGACGTCACAAAACCGTTAAGAAAACAAGCTTGTTTTAAGATTGTAATAAGGTTGTTTTGAAGGCGTCATGGTACGAAAAGCCTAAGTAAGATTAAAACAATACTGCTTTAAGGTCTTATGGTTGGCCCCCTTATTAGTGTAGCAACAGAACTCTGTTTCCAATTCTGCAGAAGTTCCGACTTCCGGAGGCTTTTTGGCTTAATAACAGAACTCTTAACAGAGGAAAAATACTCGACTTACAAGTCGAAAGTGAGCTATTATCCCAATTCAACGAGAAAAAAAATTAATACAGTTAAAAAAAAAAGAAATTTTGTTGTAATTTTTTTTTATTATGGCGACAAACCTCAAAATTATGGGCTGCTTTGCCCGCGCGGCTTCGCTCTCGCTCTTCCTTACTCCACCCTACTATACCCAACTCTACCCTACTCTACCCTACTCTACCCTACTCTACCCTACTCTACCATACTCTACCCTACTCTACCCTACTCTACCCTACTCTACCCTACTCTACCCTACTCTACCCTACTCTACCCTACTCTACCCTACTCTACCCTACTCTACCCTACTCTACCCTACTCTACCCTACTCTACCCTAACTGTTTGATCATTTATGTATATCAATAGATAACTAATAGTAAATGTCTTTGTATGGAAAAATAAACACATTAATTTCTACGTATATTAAATTTAAGTTTTTTTTTCTAAATTAATATACAACGTATAACGTTAAATGCGCAAAACCAGAAATTAGTTTTATCAGAATAACGAGCAGAATCAATTAAACCACTTTTTAATATAGGTTACATTTTTCAAAAAAAAATTCTTTAAAAACTTCGACCTGTATATTTATGAATAGGTCAAGCCATCACATGCGCAAACCCGCTGAAATAGGTAAGCAAACATATATAGTTGTAATCCAATCAAATTTTCTCATACACGGGATACAGATATGAATTTCAAACATACTAAAACAGCTCATAAAACTTTTGTTTTATGAAATTTTGTTGTAATTTTTTTTTATTATGGCGACAAACCTCAAAATTATAGGCTGCAAAACTTTTGTTTTATGAGCTTGTATTTTTTATTTAACGTTTGTAAAAACCTGAGTCGTCGTACTTATGATTTAAGGTAGGTATCTTTCTTCTGATTTAGGCGGTAAAAGGTTTTCCAAGGTTTCCACTACTGCTTTAGCCCCTTCTCTTATGAAATTAGGTGTTAAATCACTATTTTAATCTAATAAACTTATCGTGCTTAATACAAATCTCTGGTGTATGGAAATGTAAACAAAACTCAATAACTTGAAAAAACCAACGACTAATTGCCACTTTTTCCCGCCATTTCGTTTTTTTTCTGGGGCTGGCCAGCTATTCAGCCTTTATTTTTCATTACTAAAAAATTAGAACTGTTTTTTTTTTTTTAATAAACCATTTTTTTTTAATAGTTGCAAAAATAAGTTACTCAAAATTATAATATTATTTCATTAATGTTATTTCAATTTTATATCGCGTTATAATTGACTGGCTGTATAGAAAGTTGGAATATGGTTCAATAGAAATGTGAAGATAGAACTAGTTTTTTTTTTTAATTTAAATAATTGGACAGCTGTCAGTTGAAAATAAAACTCCTAGGATGAAAAGTATTACTTTCAACTCGATCCTCAGGCAACTTCAGAGCTACTTTCAGAATATGAGTAATGAAATAGTACATTGTCACACTAGGGGTGAAAGTTACTTCGTCCCGAGAAGAAGTTGGCGGCCGAGCGTAGCGAGGTCGCTAATTCGAGGGACTAAATAAGTAACTTTAACCTTGAGGTAAGCATTGTGCTTTTCATTACGAATACAAGAAGATAGACCTAGTTTTTTTTTTAAATAATTTGACAGTTGTTAGGTGAAAGTGAAACTCCCTAGGGATGAAAAGTGTTGTACTTTTCAGCCCGGTCCTCAGGCAACTTCAGACCTACTTTCAGAGTATGAGTAATGAAAAGATAATTACGTCCGCACTGCCGAATTTCGCTACAACAATAACACGTATGACGCGACGCAAGGGCATCAAAGCGGCCGACCAACTAGGGTCACCTATTTAGGCGGAGGGTAGCTGAACATGAACTTGAGTTCATGTTGGATGTCATCTGGATGATTTTTAGCCACGGAAAAAAAATCTTTCGGGCAGGAAAACTTCTGCTGGGATTGCTAGTAATATTAGCTATTTTTCCGTAACTCTTTATTATTCTTCCACAGCTTTTTGCTTGTCTAACTGTCTTAGGACTATGTTTAGTTGGGTACGGTCTACATATTGTTGTACCTTGGCATGGTAAAGCAATCGCTGACTATGATCATTTTAATCCAATCTTAAAGGGAAAGCCATCGGACGATACGAGGCCTGGACACGAGGTGCTATCATCACGCTGCAAGCTACCAGTCATCGCGCCACTGCGGCAACCCTCGGAGATGACCAATTCGAATCGATCTTCGAACGTAGTCGATAGTAATATTAATTAGGGTATTTTTACTGTAATAATTGATTGATTTTTAAATAATTTGGTTTTCTTGAGTTCTTCGTGTTATTACCAACTAGAATTTTTTCCGCGACTACGTTCGCGTGAATTTCATATTACTACCTACATAGGATACGAATAAAAAAATCAAGAATTAATTAATTACTTTTTATTATTTAGGTGGGTATTCAAATTAATTTTCACATTTATTAACTCGAGGAATAGAAATTCGAGAAATAAATTTCATAGTAACTGACATCCCCTAAACCGACTTTTGGATCCCCAAAAGTCGAAAGTCCAGTAAAAAAAAAATTATAATGCTTATCTTTTTATTTACGAGTATTTAGATAAATATGTGTGTCGAGTTTCAAGTTTATTTACCCAAGGAATAAAATTCATGAAAAACTTTTTTATTTACTTTTTAATACTGTTTGTGTTGAGTCTCAAGTACATTTGCCTAAGGAATAAAATTTCATCCCCCTATAAGTTGAATTTTCAAGAATTCTAATAATAATTTAACTTCATCTACTGTTATGGTATTTTATATAAAATATTCGTAGATAATATTTTTACAGTTACAGCCTAGCCTGAGAGGGAAGGTCTCGCTGAGCCCAGCAGGTACTGAAGGATCTCTTTGGCGGTGACTTGCGTGAGTTCTTTGTTGACAGCCTGGAGGACCGCCCGAAGCAGGTCATCCACGATGGCGGCGTACTGCTCCGTATTCTGCAGGAACTGTACTGAAATTTCTCTGAAGTCCTCGGCGTATTGATTCATTTCCATCGCGAGCTGCAACATGGACGAATAGATATGAGTGGATTGATATATAGGTACATCGGGGAGCTGTGTAAAATTTTTGCTTCCGTTTACTATTTTCGGGAAAGATGGCATAGACTATATAATATGATACCCCGTTTATTTCACCCATTCGGTGAATGTTATAGCACTCATCATTCTTCATGAATCCAGTTAAAATCTGGCTAGATCTATTCCTTGATTAATCTTTCACTGTCTGAATGTCTGATGATTTGTGAAAATACTGCGTGAGAGGCTTTTTGTTATAATAAACGTTCAATTAATTTAACGTGATTTGAAAACATTGTTACCCTAGGGTGAAGTTAACTTGAATAAGTTAACTTAATCTTTTAATCCCGAGAAGGGGTTTTGCGCCCAAGCGTAGCGAGGGCATCAAACCGCTTCAGACTTAGTTTCGGAGTATGAGTAATCAAATCTGCTCTAATCAGTGTAAAATAAATGACAATATTATAAACATGATGATGTCTTTGAGTGTGCGTGTGTATGTTTGTTACTTCTTCACGCTCGAACGGCTAACCAGATTTGGATAAAATTTGACAGGTGGGCAAGTCATGACCCCGAAAAGCACATATGATACTTTTTATCCCAGAAGTAATACATGTTCCTAAGGGACAATTTTCTATTTTCACGAGGGTTAAGCTGTGGCAGTAGCTTGTAAGTGGTAATTTTGATTGACATTCCGGAATTTTACAATGTAGTAAGTATAGTTGAACAAAACCGAACTTTTTGGCCGGAGGCTGTATTACTTTATATTATTAGACTAAAAAACATTGTAGAAGCATTTGTGCAGTGAGACAACATGAGCTGCTTAAAAAATAATAATGAAAATTTACCTGGAGTTCATTCACGTCTAGGACGATGTCAGCGGTGTCTACTTGGTACACCTGGTTTGGTCCCAGCTGTGCTACCTTGGTGCCAATCGCAGCCAGGAGACCCACATCAAGGTGCGCGCTGTGTATACAAGGCTATTTAATTCAGACACAATAAAGCGTTACAATAATATTAATAATGCTTTTTTATTTCCTACTTAACATTTACATGGGTTTAACAATAGTTTGTTAAACCGTAATCGATATTAACTATAAATACTTTTATACGAGTACTAAACCTAACTATATGTACATATAATACAAAAACACAAAATACACTCAGGCGTCGAATACATTTACAATTACATTTCATTTATTCTTAGTTTAGTATTCATCATCATCATTTCAGCCGATATACGTTCACTGTTGGACATAGGCCTCCCCCAAGCGTCGCCACAACAAACGATCCTGTGCGTCTCGCATCCGTCGGTTTCCCGCAACCTTCACAAGGTCATCAGTCCACCTTATTGGAGGCCTTCCAACGCTGCGTCTTCCGGTACGCGGAACAGTATTTTCGTAATGGCTCCAAAATTATACAATAAATTGCCAAAGTGAGAAGTGAGGAAAATGTCAGCCATTTTAAAAGGAAGTTGTTCCTATTTATAGTTGAAAAGACGTATTACTCGATTGAAGACTTCTTAAATGACAAATTATGACTAAATTTAATTTTCTTTGACATTTTTAATAATTAATAATGAAATTCAATTACTTTATTTTATGCGGCTCATGACATTTTTCAAGTGCTTCATTTAATTTATCCTTGACTTTGTTTATTATGATAGCAGAATAACCAGCTTACTAATATTATGAATATATTTGTATGCCGATTATTGGCCGAACATACAGATCAGCCAAAATGTATAAATAACACCTTTTTGTACTTATGTTCACAAATAAAGATTGATTTGATTTGATTTGATTTGATTTGAACCTTTCGGCCCCAACGGCCATCTGTTCTGCGAGCAATGTGCCCTGCCCATTGCTACTTAAGTTTGGCAATTATTTGTGATATGTCGGCAACTTTGGTTCTCCTGCGGATATCTTCATTTTTGATTCGATCACGCAAGTAAACCCCGAGCATAGCTATTTCCATTACCTTTTGGGTGACTTTAAGTCTTCTGATGAGGCCCATTGTGAGCGACCACGTTTCGGAGCCATATGTCATCACTGGCAACACGCACTAGTCATAGACTTTCCTCTTGAGACACTGTGGTATGTTGGACGAGAAGACACCGCGTAGCTTCCCGAACGCTGCCCAGCCGAGTTGGATTCGACGGTTGACCTCTTTCTCGAAGTTTGACCTACCCAACTGGACGGTCTGTCCGAGGTAGACGTAATCTTCTACAACTTCGAGTATAGAGTTACCGATCTTGATAGGAGTGTTCGCTACATGGTTGTTAATCATGATTTTGGTTTTACCCATGTTCATTTTAAGACCCACTTTTTCAGAAGCTCTAAAGAGGTCATTGAGCATTGTACTGAGCTCCTCCGTAGTCTCAGCTATGACTACTATGTCGTCAGCAAAGTGAAGGTGAGTGATGTACTCGCCATTGACATGAATGCCGAGTCCATTCCTGTCCAGAACCTTGAAGACATCCTCCATTGCGGCCGTGAACAGTTTCGGAGAAATGACGTCTCCCTGCCTCACACCCCGCTGCAGAAGGATAGGTTTCGAGGTCTGGTCCTGAAGTCGGACTAACATAGTGGTGTTTTCGTAAAAATACTTCAGCACTTGGATGTACCGATAGTCAATTTGGAATCGTTGGAGAGACTGCAGCTCAGCCCAAGTCTTGATTGAATCAAAAGCTTTCTCGTAGTCCACAAACGCTAGGCAAAGAGGTAGGTTATACTCCTCGATCTTCTGTATAACCTGCCGTAGCGTATGTATGTGGTTTACGGTGCTGAAACCTTTTCGGAATCCGGCTTGTTCGGGAGGCTGGAAGTCATCAAACCTGCGCGCGAGAAGGTTCGTGATGACGCTTGAAAACAGCTTGTAGACATGACGCAGAAGTGAGATGGGCCTGTAATTCTTAAGCAAGGTATTGTCACCCTTCTTAACCTTTTGAACGCCAATCACTTGTATACAAGTTCGAGATTTTCGTGCCCTCAGCGCCACTACTTGATTAGAAGTAATAATAGTATAAAATAAATTTACGACTTTTACAAGACCTTTTATTTTGTTATTATGGAAAATTGCCCTGTTATAAGCCATATTTTTAACTTTTTCACACATAATAAGTTCATGTTTGTTTTATATTCAATAGAAACAAAAACGCCAGAAAATATATCTTTACATTTGTTGCGTGGCGCTGGAAGACACATCGCGTATTATATAGATGGGCGTCGAAAAGGTTAAAGAAGAGTACCATCACACCTCTACACGGAGCAGAGGTATGGTGGTACTCTTATATACATAAATAAATAAATATTTTTGTTTGGCTCGCACTTGACCGCTATCTCACCTTATGAAAAGTGACGATGCAATCGAAAATGGAGCGCGCTTGCCTAAAAGTAACCACTCTTGACTTACTAAGTCTTAAAGATTCCCGGATTGTAACCATCAGAAAACACAGACTCCGACAGGAAATTCCACTCCTTAGCCGTACGCACAATATTAATGTGTTCCCATACCTTTTCGTGAAGCACGAAAAGTCCACCGTGTACCGGTGGCGTATCGCTTTACTCCTGGTGGTCCGATGATGGAACGATTTTTATAGAAACCCCTTGTTAGGGTATAGGCCTGCTCCAATTTCTTCTATTTCTCTTTGTCCTGTGCTGTTTTGAAGCAGTTTCCCCCGCCACCGACATCATGTCTTCCACCTATTTGTTTTCGATGTCAGCCTTCATTTCTCTTTCCTTGTGGATAAGGAACGCGTTACAAAGTATGCCTAAATTAAATAAGTTCTTACATGAGTTTGCCATACACGTTCAAGGGTTGCTTCGACAACACAGCTTGCAGATCGAAATCAACTAAAAGAAGCAGAGAAATTGACTTTAGGCGATTATCACACTGCCACGCACCACGCAGAATAGCACGTGAATGCGTGTTTTAACGTTGCTTGTAAGGATCTGTTTTCATAGAAAACACACACAGTCTAACACACTAAAAATGCATTCACGCGCGTACATGTACATCACGCGCTTTTATTTGGTAAAACATGCACACAAGTGCGTGGATGCGGAGGACAGGCAAGGTATGGCACACTGAGTCCCGTAGTGCTGTGCATGCGTGCAAGGACATCCAGATCCCATGGTGGCAGGCCAACAAGGAGGCTCGCCGCTTCTCGGGAAATCGTGCAGGTTTCAAGTAAGTGTATTTTGTAAGAGCCTGCGTGAATTTATAAAACGCACCTACGCGCGTGAGTGCGTAAAAAATCCACACATTGTTGCAGATCTACACTCCCGCAAATACGCGCATAGGTGCGTTGACACGCAATATGCAGCGTGATGCGTAGCAGTGTGATAATCGCCGTACCTACTCCCTATTTTTAATATCTATTTTTGGCATTTGGGAATGAAAATTTGACATTTGAATAGATTTTGACCTGTGAAACATAATATGAATTTGGTGTAAAAGGGTGATTCTTTGAAGCCGAGAGAATGTCTCATTCATCTGGCCTAGCTTTTTCTTAATAATTTGATACTTCTATTTACATATTAGTTTTTCCCCAATCACTAAATGGCACTCATTTGCGCACAGTGTGTGCAGTGTGTTTGTGCAGTGTGTGTGTGTGGTACTAGACCAGGTGAATGAAACATACTCTCGGTTTCAAAGAATCATGCATAATCCCTGTCAATTTATAGGTTTTACGATTTTTTTTCGAGTAAGTGTGTTGAAAAACGTGGTTTGATACACGTGGGGATTTGTTATTGCAGTCTCGGCTCCATAACGACCTCGCCTTTGGCTCGGGCGTAAATTCCACTTCGGCTGCAATGACAACGTTTACCTTTTTGTATCAAAACGTATTATTTATTTCTAAAGCTTACCGACAACATTAATTTGTGGAATAGTGGCGTTGAAGTCGAGTCTGGCAGGATTCATTCGCAGTTCGAGGTCAGACAAGGACAAGCTGTTGATCCCGTTCACTTCAATGTTGCTCAAACTCAGATCTCCCCTGAAATTACAGTTACATGAAAAAAAAAATCTTGGTTATAAAGCTGGGTACAGACTGCTGTAACGTAAAATGAAAGGATAAATGATATTTATTTTGCAAATAGGTTTTTCATTACTCACACTCTGAAAGTAGGTCTGAAGTTGCCTGTGGAGCGGGTTGAAATGATGATACTTTTCATCCCTAGGGAGTTTTACTTTCAACTGACAGCTGTCATATTATTAAAAAAAAAACTACAGTGCGTTTCACTTATGACGTTCCTTTGGCGTAATGTTGGCTCCCCTGTCTGTCTACATAAAAAAGAAGGGAAAAAGGAAAGAGTTGCCTACTCTACCGAAATTGTTCCCCGAAATGCGCAACGAAATCGATTTTAACGGTAGTTGCAGCACTTTTTGGAGAATTATGAGGGGAATGGTACTTTATTTAAAAAAGCAGGTCTAAAAGGACGTTTTTATAGAAAGATACGATTTTGTGGCATGGCGTTTTCGGTATTTGAAAGAATTGCAAGACAATCGGAATGGAGCCCAGCGCCCTATACTTTATTCAAATTCGTATCCGTATTGCCAACATTACGGCAAAGGAACGTCTTAAGTGAAACGCACTGTAGTTCTATCTTCACATTTCTATTGAACCATGTTCCAATTTTCCATACAGCCTGTCAATCGCAACGCGATATAAAATTCAAATAACTTAAAGATAAGTATTACAGTGCGTTTCACTTAAGAAGTTCCTTTGCCGGAATGTTGGCAATACGAAAAAACAGTGTTGCAATATTTTTAGCAATTAAATTACTTAATATTAGGGAGATTATCTGATATTTCGTTACTTTTACAATTGTCTTTTTTTTTATTATTATTATTTTGGTGCCAATTGTCCTGCAATTATTTCAAATATTGAAAACGCCACGCCACAATATCGTACCTCTCTATTAACAACTTCCTTTTAGACCCACTTTTTTTTAAATAAAATCCCATTTCCCTTATAATTCTCCAAAAAGTGTTGTAACTACCTTTAAATAGATTTCGTATCGCATTTCGGGAAACAAGTTTGAAGGAGTAGGCAACTCTTTCCTTTTTCCCCTTCATTTTTGTGTAGACAGAGAGGGGAGCCAACATAACGCCGAAGGAACTTCTTAAGTGAAACGCACTGTAATTAAATAATATTATATTTTTAAGTGACTTATTTGTTCAAGTATTTCTTTAAAATACTTTATTTGTAAAATATTACATTTAATTTCTATTTTTTCATTAATGAGGCTGAATAGCTGGTCGGCTACAGAAAAAAAAAAAACAAAATGGCGGGAAAGTGGCAAATCAGACGTTGGTTTTTTTGAGTTTTGTTTACATTTCCGTACTGCAAAGATTTGTATTAACATGATAAATTCATCAGATTAAAATAGTGATAGTAATAATTTTATAAGAGAAGAAGCTAAAGCAGTAGTGGAACCTTTTACCGCCTAAAACAGAAGAAAGATACCAACCTAAAATCATAGGTACGATAACTCAGTTTAACATAGTTTTTATTATTTTATTTTTACTTTCCTTGTATTCGTAATGAAAAGCACAGTGCTTACCTCGGGGTGAAAGTTACTTATTTAGCCCTTCAGATACCGTCAATTAGAGACAATAGATGCGCGGCCACCGGTGGTCGCTTGGGGATTCATGAATTAGTCCCTCGAATTAGCGACCTCGCTACGCTCGGCCGCCAACTCCTTCTCGGGACGAAATAAGTAACTTTCACCCCTAGTGTAACAATGTACTATTTCATTACTCATACTCTGAAAGTAGATCCTAAGTTGCCTGAGGAGCGGGCTGAAAAGTATCACACTTTTCATCCCTAGGGAGTTTTACTTTCAACTACCAGCTGTCAAATTATTTAAAAAAAAAACTGGTCTATCTTCTTGTATTCTTAATGAAAAGCACAGTACTTACCTCGGGGTTAAATTTACTTATTTAGTCCCTCGAATTAGCGACCTCGCTACGCTCGGCCGCCAACGCTTCTCGGGACGGAATAAGTAACTTTCACCCCTAGTGTAACAATGTACTATTTAAAAACACTTTTCTACGACAATTTAAACAAGACGAGCCCATTGTTTCTTAGCTGACTGAGAAGCTTTTCATAAGTGGACACAGCGT
Source organism: Mythimna lalbum (assembly GCA_949319445.1). Lineage (NCBI taxonomy): Eukaryota > Metazoa > Arthropoda > Insecta > Lepidoptera > Noctuidae > Mythimna > Mythimna lalbum. The sequence continues at coordinate 10,997,390 of OX439346.1, read as the reverse complement.
GCGCACGAACCTAACATGTACCTACTCAGTACTCACATAGTTGAAATGCTCTGTTCGCGAGCGTAGTGTGAACGGTTCGCGCGCGCAATGTATCCACACTGTGGTAATTCTGTTACATTGCAATGTTACGTTATTGCTGTTATAATTTTGGAGTTGACATACTGTGAACACCATTTTAAATTATTATTGCTTTGCGCAATTTTTATTACACATCTCAAAACCATAGACCCTATAAACCTGGCGAGTTCTAGATATTTCAAATTCATGCCAGAGGTCAAAGTAAAGTGGCGATGGTTCCCTTTTAATATTATTATTACTTACTGGAATTCGACATCGGGCAGAGCAATACTGTACGGTCCCAAACTATGTAGTTGGAGGGGGTTGAGTTGAGGCACGATTTTCACGAAGCTAACAAAAGCACCAGCTTTGCGGGTTGCATGTTTGTCCTCGGTCGACAACGGGTAGTACTTTGGTGGGACAGATCCCATCGATGTCTCTATGTGCAGAGGGCCGAGGGTTTCAGACCCTTAAATAGAAAAAAAAACAATGTCAGTAACATACTACTCTGTCAAGAAAGTACCGGGAAAAGATCAATAATACACAAAATGTCTGTTATTAATCCAAATTTATTTTATCACCTTCAAAGTATGCTCCTTTAGAAACGATACACTTGCGCCAACGAATAATCCATTCATCAAAACATTTTTTAAACGCTGCTTCCTGAATTGAGTTCAGTTCTCGCCGCGAATTCTCCTTTATGTCTTCTATCGATTGAAAACGGGTGCCACGAAGTGTTGAGTTTAGGAAAAAGAAAAAAGTCAGCAGGAGCCATATCTGGTGAATATGGTGGTTGCTGGATGGTATTTGTTGAGTGTTTGGTCAAAAATTCGTTCTTAATGATAGCCTTGTGCGAAGGCGCATTGTCGTGGTGCAAAATCCAAGAATTTTCTTTGCGAGGCAAATCTTTCATCACATCTCGACCGCTTTTGAACGCTTTGAACTACTCATAAGCACGAGTTTTTGATAAAGTCGATTCACCGTAAGCCTTCTGTAACATTTTCAGTGACTCCGAACACGAAATTCCATTGGCGATGCAAAATTTAAGACAAACTCTTTGTTCGATATTTTTGTCCATTATGAAATTCGCAATACACACTATATATGATATTACTAAAACCAGGACTGTATCTATATATATAAAAATCAGTGCCACTTTTCGTTGTTATTTTATAACTCAAGAACGGGCTCACCTATCCAAACCAAATTTTTAGGCTTTGTTCGGACTATTTAGTAGATGGTTTATGTGAAGTTTGGTAGGGTAGAGTAGGGTATAATAGGCTAGAGTAGGGTAGAGTAGTGTAGAGTAGAGTAGAGTAGAGTAGTGTAGAGTAATGTAGGGTAGAGTAGGGTAGAGTAGGGTAGAGTAGGGTAGAGTAGGGTAGAGTAGGGTAGAGTAGGGTAGAGTAGAGTAGAGTAGGGTAGAGTAGGGTAGGGTACAGTAGGGTAGAGTAGGGAATACGGGAGCGAAGCCGCGCGGGCAAAAGCTAGTTTAATATAAATAACAGATGCAACTCAAACTCCGCGCCAAAATGGAAAACAGTTGTGTCAATCTAACAACTACAAAAAAAAACAAAAATTTGAATTTGGAACCATAAACAAATCATCCATTCCCGATACTTTTTTGACTGAATGTATTTTTGTCTTAAAACAGTTATCCTTCATCGTGTAACGGTGCAAATTTTCCGTAATTTTTATATATGAAAGTCAAAGCTCATACCAGTGTATCCCTAGCAAATCTTGGGTCAAAACCTATCAGTTCACCAATTTAATATATAAAAAATATCTTGAGAGGTGACAATATACGAGTAAATACTCGTATATATAGACAGCAGAGAACAATTTACGGTTTGCGCGTCTCTGTCGAGACATATATATAATACTAGCGACTCGCCCCGGCTTCGCTCGGGTGTTTCTCCACTATTTAATGGATGTTATTATACATATAAACCTTCCTCTTGAATCACTCTATCTATTAAAAAAAAACCACATCAAAATTCGTTGTGTAGTTTTAAAGTTAAATCTTTCAATCTCTCAAATCAATTTTTAAATTCGCAGCTTCTCAAGAACTTAACCACAAAATTCTCGCTTGGAGAATATTCTCGGGAATTTCCCTACTCTCGACCCTATCTATCTACCTACGCAAAATGTACAATTGGAAATAGTATTTTTATGTAATATAACAAATGCACATAGATTCGGCGAGAATACGAATCATACGCTACGAATATCTGCTACGTCGTAGCGTGCTACGCGTGCGTAGCAGGCGCTATCGTGCGTAGACCTCACACTCTACAGGGACTAACTACGTCGTAGAACCTAATTTCTTACGTAAGATTTCCGGATCATTATAATTCATAAACTAGAGAACGAGTACACGTACTGCGAGAGTACACTGTATTGAAGTTTGTTTTTATTTCTGTTATTTTTTTTACGTACCTTACCTGATTATGTGCAATAACAATTTCTTCTACTGTTGTTTTCCAAATACGTACTTTCTATTCGTAGTCATCTACTTAGCCGCAGTGCCGCCGCGCTGCTTTGTTATTCCATGTAAATAAGAAAGCAGCGCGGCTGCAGCGCTGCCGTCGCGCGGCGCTTTGAAGCTAATTCCAAGGCGCTTATCATGAATTTCGAACATTCGTGAACCCGCCAAGAGGAATGTAATGTATGAGTGTATGTACTCACATGCTTGAACCGAGTACACGGTACAGAGAACTACAACCAAGAGCCGCTTCATGTTCGTAAAGTGCCAATAATCCTGTGCAACTGCGTGACAAAAGAAATGACATGGAAATATATAAGATTATATGCAATCATTTCGGTAATGAATTCCTTGTTGTCACCATTTGTCACGGGAAATCGATTTTATAGTTGTTGGCAATTACAAAACGTCATTGTTCCGATATTTAATAATATTTGCTTGTTCTTTTGTTATTGGTCTGTTAGTAGCAATAACCAAAGAACAAGCATGATCGGATCCTTGCCTACCTTTTCACGATTATTATTTTGTTCGTTGGTTATAATGTTTAGTTCTTCTGTAAAGTAAAAGATCTACTATTTAAGTACTCATATATACTAAACCAGCGTAAAACATCTTTATCATTAACACAGGATAGCGTTATATTTCGTTATTTATGGTTTATTGGGCGAAAACTCACGTTTTTATTTATTTATTTAGGCGGACTTCAGGCAACAAGGCATTCTCCACCAGTCAGCCTTTAGGATAAAAAAGACTACAATGTGGTGGGGGCCCTACGGTTGGTAGTGCACAATAAATGAATAATAAATATAAAAAAAAGATAATTATGAATGTATTATTAAAATTAGGACCAGGAATTTACCTGCTTTATGGTTTATTTGGGAAAGTACCTACTCATAAAGTAAGACTGTAAACATTTTGAAAACTAACAAACATATAAACAATTTAGTGTGAATGAATTTCTATTAATTAGAAAATAAATTTATGATATTCAAATAACAGATTATAAGAAACAAGAATTAACAAAGAAAATGGTCAAATATCCCTTTTTTATTTACATAAAATCAATTGTTGTATAATATATAAAATGTAATCACTTTGGGACGGCTCGACAGATTTGATTTTTATTGTTGTGTTCGTTCAAACTTTAAAAGGGTAAACTAGATTTTTTGAAAGAAATTATGTTAAATTCTCCGGAAACAAAATAACATAGAACGGTGCTAAATTATCCGTGCTATATCCTTTATACGGGGCTAGCCACTAATATTATTATATTATTTTATTAAACTTCGAAGTCCGATGTTGCATGTCTGTCTCAGTGTTACTTCAAGAATTGACTACTTAACTATATTTCATAGTTTTTATACGTTTTTATAATGTAACTAATACTTTAATAAACCGTGAAAATACCATAATTTGTAGGAAACTAAACAAACTTATTATGATTATATTTGGGTGGAAAATGTTTTAACTAAAAATGAGCAATAAAAGAATAAGTTTTGAATACTTTAGCTATATTTTTATAGTTATAAGTAATGAGAAGGATCTTCTGGATATTAACAATTTTTTTTTAATCATCGTGAGTTTTGTAACATTTGTATAGAGCTTTATAACATTCCCACTGCAGACCTCCTCTCTAGAAGAGGGAATGATTGGCACCAAGCGAACCCAGAACGGTTTGGTCTGTATTTTAGGTACCTACAGCACTCAATTCTGTCTGAATGCTTCATAATTCTGTTACTGTTCTAGCTACTTACCTACTTGGTGTTTATTCATTACAGAAGTACAATAAAATTAAAGAAACTTAATACAAACTAGGTAAAGTATACCTACTAAGATAGTATTGAATTATTTTTCTGATGTACTATTCCAAAGCCATACAGTATTCCAACTTCATACAAACGGACGAAACGCAAGCTATACCTACGCGCCTCGGTTGTAGCATGGTCTCGGCATGTAGACAGTCGCGGCCGTCGCAACTGTGCCGCAGTGACGAACGGACACGACGGTTTTTTAACAATAATCGCGCGATTATTGTTAGTTTGTATAATTCAAAGTAAAGACGTGGTATTTTATTATTAATAATAGTGGTTTATTGTATTACTATTTATGTATGAATAATACTTTAAAAAGCATTTTATTTAAATCTACCAATAGAAAAACTACACGCATTTTTATTGAACACTTCCTATTCAATCCACAAAGTATTTTGTTTATATAAAAAAGTAAGTATATCTACAATCACAAAAATAAATGGAAACAAATTAGGAAAATGTAATGTGCTGGAGGCGGGCAACCCTATCGCATGTTTACGTACCACGCGGCTGTAGGCATTTATTTCAAAGATACGGCCGAGTTACAATACTGTATGATATTAACAATACTGTATGATATCGAGTTACAATACTATTACAGTGGCCTAAGGCATCGATAGGATTTTATGCTCCAATTCAATAAAAACTAGTTTTCATCGTACATAATAAATAATATTTGATAAACAGGCACTCTGTCCAATCCGGACATTTATGGGGTACCTACTGTAAAATTTTATGATAAAATACCACTAGAGATTCAACAAGTAAGTTAGTCTAAATTTACATGCATTAAACGCACACTATGTAGACAAGCATATTATAAACTGGAAGATTACATATATCCTTGATAAAAATGCTTGACTAAATGCCGGTGCTGCTCCACAGCAAGCACTTTTGCCTTCAAATTCGTTTTTTTTATGTATTTATAAATATTGGATTTCTTGTATTGTTGTTATCGAAATGTTTTTTTATATATTTATTTGTTTGTTTCAGTAGAGCATAAGATAATTTATTACCTTTTGTATTTGAAAACAATAGTATTGTATAATGTAAAATCACTTTTTTTTTTCAAGCTTCTGAATGTGAAGTACCTTGGAGCATTTTTTATTAGGTTACATCTTGTTTGACATTACGAGTTGAGAGTTTGTCATGCTCACTCAAATGTCTTGCTGATGGTGGCACGTGTTATTGGGTTATTCGGTTCCCTTCGAAATGGTCGAGTTGAGTGGGGCTGATGCACGTGTCATGCCCGTGAACGGGTACCATCGGTTGAGCTGATCATGTCTTAGCTGCCAGTGGCTTAATTCAGTTCCTTTTTTATTATCTTTTTTTAAATTATACATTATTACTACATTGTGCTCACATATTAGATTTAAAAAGAGTGTCCATGTATTTTATCACACGTTCTTCTCCATAGAGATCTACGCTTTGGAACCGAACGTGCAATTTGGCTTCACTTTTCTTGGACTGACCGACATTTGATTATTCAAAAGTGCCAAATGGTCATTAAAAAAAAGTTGGGTCGCCGATGAGGAGAGTGCGGGGAAATCACAACAGCATCCTGTAGACCATGGCTGAGGACGTGCGTGCTTCTGTGTGGAGATATTTCATCACATATTTCTTTTTTACAAATTGTCCTAATTGAATATTATGTCTGATGATTTATATTATAAGAGCTCTCTGTTGGTCAATCTAGAAGGGGCGGAGTGTCTTAACGCAAGGTCAATTATGAGGGCCTGTTTCCCAGTCCTGTTTTTTTAGGTGGCAAATCATCTAATGCTGATCTCCCATCCTTGTGCGGAGCAGGAGGGAGTGTCAATTTACTGACTAAGACCCACTTGTGTTCCATCTTTGCCTTCGCTCCAGGGCCCCGGGGTTCTCTTTTGCACAACCCATGGCCCCAGTAGGTGACATCTCCTTGTGGCGCACGTGGAACTCTACGCGGCGTCAACGACTTGGGCTCGGTTCAGACCAGTTCAGACGGTAACAATGTACTATTCTATTTATTAATGTTTCTATGTCATTGTTACTATTTTGGTGTACAATAAATTTTATTCTATTCTATTCTATTCTATTGCAACATTCACAGAATAAACCCTAATAAATCTGCAAAATGATGCGTTACTATAAATTTATCGCGATAGTCTTAGGTCTTATTGCATACAGTACGTTAATTTATTAAAAAAAAAAAACTCTTATTGATGATTTATGGAAGGACAATTTAATCACAATCACAATAAATATTAAGCATTGCCATCCAGCGTGGCAATGCTTAATATTTAATAATTCAGATGTATATTAATCACAAAAATTGCTCTAAATGTAGTACTCTCATATAGTATTCTCACAGAAATTGCTCCAAGTGTAGTACAAAAATTGCTCTCATGTAGTATTCTCACAAGAATTGCTCTAAATGTAGTATACTCCATTGTAGCTGGGAGCTGTTTAATTGCTTCAATATAATCCTTACAGGCCAAATAATAAAGATGGATATCCGCTATCAAGCAAAATTACAATTGAACGGTTGCCTAACACTAAATGGGGCCTAACAGTTCTTTTCTAAAAGATTATTTAATTTACTTAGGGCCTTATTTAAATGATTTTCAGATCCATTTCTAACAAACGAAATTTGTAATTAAATGAGAAAAAATATATTGATTTGACATTAAGAAAAATACATAAGGAGTCTTGTATTTATTTCAGACCAGGTCCAATATTCTCTCAACAACACCACCATATAAAGCCACACCCATCTTTGCAGCATGGGGGACTCCCACCTATCTGCAATAACACTTCGTAGATTGGTGCATGATTAAAGCGACAAAGCCATTAACCCGCGCCTCTGCAAGCAACCTTGACAGACTGCATCGGACAGCAGCTCCTCATCAGTACCCTGACTGTATTGTTGTATTGGACACGCAGGTCGCTGCGAATACCCGACCCACAGGCTGGAGGGAGGTGTAAAAAGATTGACAAAACGTTTTAAATAGCGTGATATTTACTGATTTTGTACACTGTGCAAACCAACGGACCAGCATATTGCACTGGACAGCCTGACGAGCGACGTCTGATATTTAAATTTTGAGACCCTCCGCAGCCTCGTAAAATGCCACAAAGTGACACATTTGGAAATGCTGGAAAAGAAAAACCATTTGCTTAATAGAGCATTACTTTGAGCCCAAAGGTCACCGCAAATGATTCAAACGTTGATAGTAGTTTTCTTATTACACTGAGTGATGGACTCAGCAATACCATTTCGTCTGCGTTACTAAGATAAGCGTTGGTGCTGCTGAGCCCAGCAATCAGTTGGTTCACGTACAGATTGAACAGGCGAGGCGAGCTTAATCCCCCCCTGCATAACTCCGCATTCCAACCGGTACATACTCGATATGGAATAGTTCTTATATTGATGCTGATTGAATAGATCAAATGCGTTCGATAGATTAAAAAAAAAGCAAATACAGATGTTTTTATTTTCTTGTTATATGAGCGAGCAGCGAGTCATGGGTAGCTTGCTGTCCGACCGTCTGGTAACTGTCCGGACCAAGTCCAAGACGTCGACGGCGCGCACTGTTCTCGCGCGTCTCAAGGAGTTGTCAGCAATAGCAGGAGCCCAGCTGGGTCGAAGCCTACTGGGGCCAGGGTTATCTAAAAGGGAGCTCGAGCCTCGGTATGAAGGCTAGAAGGAACGGGGAGGGTTTACGTTCTTGAAAATTACAGATTACTCAACCAAAGTTCATAACGGGCTTTCTCTACTGTTAGCTAGAATGTAGAGATTGCAGGTCTTAAACAAGTCAGTCAGGTCATAGGTTCCTAAAATAAAACACGGGTAGGAACTTATACGTATATATTTACAGAAATCTTCATAAAATGAGACACTTTTAATTACTATTTATTAGCAGGTATAAAAACGGCAATAGTTTAATTTTCTTACAGTTCGGCAGTTTAGTTTTTGCAAGAGATCGATCTTGAATAAGCTTTGAGTAAGTACAACATAATATTTAGGTTCTTCATTGCACAATAGGTTCCGACCTCGTAATTGAAATACAGTAATTTTAGTATAAAAGATTGCAAGAAGCAAAGTACCCAACAAAAGATCATGTCTGGATTATATAATAGACGAATATCACAATGTTTGGTGAAGCTGACTTAAACAGACTATCACTATTTCACCACAGACTTCGATAAACCGAATGAACCGTATAATCCTTGATCAATTAATTTGTTCTCTCTAATTAATAAGTATCAGACAACAAGTAATCCATAAACGCCCCCATAGGAACCTTGAAAAGTTCTTTATTGGCGATAATAAGCGCTTTGCTGAGGAACCCATTCAATATTTTGCTATCTGATGGATTGCTGGCACTAGTTCTACTATTCAACATTGGTTTAGAAGGGCTGTAGTCTTCGTAATCTTCTAGTTTTTCGCCGATAACCAACTTGGTTACGTTGAACTGAAAGCAAAGAGAACCATTAGGAAACTTTGTACGGAGTGGTCCCAATGAGACCAGAAGAGGAATACATTTGTAAAGCCCATGCAGGACAAATCAAAACGGGATCCATACCAACAAACGGGACCATATTGTCTCTGCCGCCTATGTACTTTGTGTTGCATAAAGATTAAATAAATAAATTATAAATAGATCCAGAAAGCATCTTCAAATTAGCTGAGGATAAAGTTACTGTAGGCTGCCGGATTATTCAAGATATACTTGCTGTTTCAGGGAGAGGAGTGTAAAAAAAATGGACCAATATACCTCCTGGCAACATCCAGAATCATAATCTGCATACTTTTCTGAGTCCAAAACTATTTACAGAATGCGGTCCTCATATTTTGCACACTCAACTCCCTTTTGGCGCCTGCTCTACATGGTAGATATTCAACCTTAGCTATCTTATTCTTAGGGTTCCAAAAATTAAAAAGCCAAAAAGAAAGGTATTTTAGAGGTATGTGGAACAGAGAGAAAAGTCCCACATACCCCGTTAAACAGGGAGGATCCTCCGACTAGACGGGTGTTATGTCTGGTCAACCTGACATATAGAACTGCCCGTTAGATGATTTCGGGCTGTTCTATATGTTTAAATCGCGCGGAGAACTTTAATTCTTATGTGGATATTCATATAGATGTCGCTACAGTATGATATTTACCTCGATATCCCTGATGTCGAGTTGGACTGCTGCACTCTCGATTTGTAAGACCTCGCCTGCTGGCGACTGTGCCTTGTACCCGCCCGCCGCCACCACGATGCCCACATCGTATAAGTTCGCACTGGAAACAGAAAATTATGCGTACAAATATTTACTTAGGCATTCATGTTTGTGTAGTATACATATTCCGGTCAACAGGACCTTTATCAAATACAAATTTCTTCATTCTAAATACAGATAGTTTTACACAATAGTTTGAACACATAGAGTTGAGGCGGTTTAGAACAGCTCTACCCCAGAACACTGTCTTACTGCGAAGACACGGACCCCTTTGTGGTCGAAAATTGAAATAACCCTCCTTCTAGTACAGTCGGGTAAATATACTGCTGGTTTCTTTATCAGTTGTAGCAATGTGGCCCTGGAACGTAAAGGGCTATTGAAAGAAAACGTGTGACCTTTACTCAGTAAAAGTCTGACGCACCCTCTCGCTACACCCAGGACGAGAGAATTTTTTTGATGATTTCCCATCTCAAAGAATAAGCCTTAATTTATAAATGACTACGGGAAGGCCGCCTGTAGCGCCTGTAGCAGGACACAGTTTATCTCTCAATTACATTCAAACCAATTTACATAATACAGTGTGATTTTACTAACCTGAAATGACAATTGATTACAATAGGCAAGAAGCTCAGAGTAGCCCTCATGCTAAAGTCAGCTGAAACGTAAAAAATATATTTATTAAGACATAGCTCTTAGGCCTACTGTCCACGGACGCGTAGCTTCCATCTATAGACTCGTATATTCGTCATTATAATACGCTAGCGTACACGCCTGCGTGCGGTGTGGCGTGTACAGCTTACATGCGTGGCCTCACAGCTTACATAAAAAACTATGAAACTCTGTCAACAAAATGGCACCGACACGATGGCACCACGTTGCTGCTATGTCTATGAAGCTACCCGTCCGTGGACAGGACCGTAGGCCGCACTCTGCATGGACTTGTCTGAAGATCGTGTAATCAATTTTACCTTCCACATATAACTGAGGTATGGTGATATTCAAATCCGACCGGAGATTAATAAGACGTAGCTCGAGATTATTTAACTGGAGCTGCTTTACTCCAGCCAGGACGAAGTTTTCCAAGTAAATTTTACCGCTAAAATAAATAAGAAGCATATTCAGTATTTTCATAGAACCACGTTTCATATACACCTTCGTCAACTGTCTAACGAAACATCCCGGAATGCGAATCGCAGTTCAAATTCTATTTAGTCAGATAACGCTATTCTACAAACTATAATGGCGTTTATTGACTAATTCTAATTATAAATAACGTACGAAAATACAGCGTTGAATTACATAGAAATCAAGAAAACTTAACGGTAGTTTTATTTTTTTATTTCGGAATAGATTGATAGTAGAATAATATTTCTCTAACAGATCTATGCAGAATTTATGGCTGATTAATTATAATTATTATCACTTCACAAAATGTGAAGTAATGGCATTTTAGCCAAGTTATCTAATCTGTGCTCAATTCTTTGATCATCATCATCATCATCATCATCAGCCTTTTTAATGTTCCCACTGCTGGGACTCGGGCCTCCTCTCTAGGAAAGGGAATGGGCCGTAGCCCGTAATCCACCACGCGGGCAAGTTGCAAGTTGGTGGATGTAACATGTCTTCGATCATTTTGGTAAAAGAATATTTTCTTATAAATACTTGACCTCTCTCAACTATAACATACCTGAGCCATAGAAAAGGAACATCAATGTTAACCGTTTGAATCATGGGTATGACCAGGGGATCGATCTTAGGCACGAGTGGTATGAAGTCGATGACATCAGCAGCTTTGTCGCTAGCCTTCTGATCATCTTCAGACAGCGGGCTGTACTTGAGTGGCAGGCTCCCGACCTCGGCGTAGAGGTGGATGTCACCGAGGTCTTCATTTACTGTAATAAAACACATCGTGTTAGATTGCTATCAAACAGGTGTTGAGGTGTGCATGTGTTTGTTTATCTTACTTAATTGTCTACACTATTTCACGTTTTAAAAAATAAAAACACATTTGACGTAATCACAACACAATCCTGCATGCGTTATCAAAACTGCACGCTATTGAAACACACTTATTGATCACGTACCCGTGGCTGTCGCCTGTCTCATCGACCACAGATAGCGTTATTTGTATATTTCAAGTACCTACCTAAATATTTTTTAAATACTTGCAGTCTCCAGTCAGTGCAATTGTGTGCACTGATTGCACACAAGTATACAGAAGACTTAGGAGTATAACATGCCTCTCTGCTTAGACTACGAGAAAGCTTTTGATTCGATCGAGTGGGCAAAGGCCTCGCCAAATTCTTCCAGATATTCCTTTTTTGAGCCACCCTTGCAGTTGACGTCTAGGTCGTCCCGCCATCTCTTCTCAGGTCGGCCTCGGTACCTTCGTCCATCCTCAGGCACCTACTTTTTGGAGAGTCTTGCAAAGTGGTCAATGTGCTTGTGACTGACGTTACCCACAAATTCCCAATTTAGCCTGGCAGGCTTTTTTATTACGCCTATGATCATGACCGCTTTAGTACGTTTCTTATTCGGTCGACTCTTTAGATACTCCGAATACTGCACTGCATTACTCTTGGGCAAAGTCCTAGGCAAAACCTTTCCAATTCGGTGAGCAACTAGATCTGAGCACCAATGGTTAGTTTTTACCTCAGAAAGATGGGTAAATCTCCCTAAATTATCGTTTGCCACAGTTTTGGACCAGTAGAGTTTATCAGGCGTTTTCCGATACGATTTTTATTTAATGTGTAACTAAAATATTTCGCTCCATCGTTCATATTTTTAAGCAATTAGATGCATAATTAATCACAAACTTGGTTTATTTAGAATAATAATGAATTTAAGGTTCACACTACAATAAAAAACATTTTCAGCTCTAATTGATTTTTTTTAATCAATAATAAAAAAAACACTCCGAATAATATCAACGCTTGACTCACCCTACACACAATAGGACACTAAGAATAACTCTATCTAGGTTAGAAGCATCACTATTTACTATAAATTACTACCATATATGGAATATGAAACAAGATAACGTAATTTTTTTTAAAATGTTTTTATAAAAAATGTTCGCCATATTAGATTTATTGTAATGTAGTTTTTTTTCGTATTTTTCTCGAAGAACCTTTTTAATTGAGACTCATATCATAAGTGAGGGGGCATAAAAAATACCTAATCCGTCATCTTCAAGAGTCTGCCATAATGGATTTAGAATGATGTCACTTAGCTAAACATGCATTTTCATCTAAATTAAACATGTCTGCAAAATTACAGCTCAATCATTAAGGGGTAACTGTTTTAAAATTCATTTGCTCGTTTTGACCTAAACAATCATACATACAAACATTTCCAGTGAATAAAAGGCTTGTAACAAACATTATTTAAATAAGTACTTACTCACTTATATCAAATTGTGCAAGTATAACATTTACGGAGTTGAACAACATCACTAATAAAAGTACCCGCATTTTTGCACCAAATCCTTTGTCCAACTGCGTTACACAGACACCAGTTTCAAATATAAAACACTAAGTAATAATTATCTTCTCAAATAATTCCGGTTGTTGAATTAGGGCTTATGTGCTTGTGCACATTAGTCACAAAAAATTGATTTCCTACCGGCACATTGCATTACATGCCGCGACCATTACCTTGTTATTCGAATAAATTCACTGAAAAAAATTACTATGAAAAATGCTTGCTTGTGTGAGCCACTTGATCTAGCAACCATTTTTTTCTAAAGAAAGTAACAAGTGTGGTAACTAGTTCAATAGAAACACTTGTCGTAGATTGAATAAATGTCATAATAATAAATTAATTTAACAGTTACCTACCTAGTCACCTACTAGTAGATTTTTATACATAACGTCAGAATACTGTTTACATCTGAGAAATTTGCCACCTCAACTTTTTGAACGAATTTTGGAAATTATTTTATAACCAAAAAAGTAAAAAACATATAATATACTGTTTTCCAACATAGAGTCTTGAGCGATATCCACAGCAGGTTATAATAATTTTATAAACAGGTAGGTAAATAGGAATTACTATCCGTAAAATCAAAACATTCCGTTCAAATTGAAAACGTCTAATTTAATGCTATTACTTGTTATTTGTATTACAATGGTATTACGCACGTTTCAATCATAGAAAAAACAGTATCCATGATATTTATGCAATTCTAATACTTCAAGTATTACCTTTTTATTACACATAACGTACCTACACATAATATAGTTGTAGATAAGTCTTTACTTAATGGCTACATTAATCTGTTAGCGTGCAACTAATTAACATTAGGTACCTAAATAATTTGTAATAAGTACTAGTTACAGTTCTTTGTTACAACTTTATACATATTTTATCGAAAAAAAGAATTTGATGACATGACATGAGCCATGAGGACTCGGCAAGGCATTTGAAATCATCATCATCATCATCATCATATCAGCCGAAAGACGTCCACTGCTGGACATAGGCCTCCCCCAAGCGTCGCCACAACGACCGGTCCTGTGCGTCCCATCTCTTCCCGTGGGTGTCGTAAGAGGCGACTAAGGGACATACCAGAGAATGGGCAGCAGCATTCTCTGTGAATTTCAACTACTACACTGCGATCGCCAACCCGCCTGCCAAGCGTGGCGATTATGGCAACCCCCCCCCCCCCCCCCCCCTATGAATAACACAACATTTGATATAGTAAATCTTAAAATATAGTCGTTTCAAAATGATGTCGGTTAGTTTTTGCCAGAATTACAAAGTTAATTTAGCTAAAGAAAACAGAGCAGACATTAGAAATGAATTAGTGTCACATACTTATCTTTTATTTTCTACAAAATAACGCAGAATGCCGCAAGGTACAGCCTTTGAGCCTCTTCTGTTTCTATTAATTTGTTACTTAAAATTTTCGCGTAAGCATATATGTCTTTGGCTTTTATTTAAAATTAGAATAAAATAATAGAAAAAATAACCATGAGACCTTAGCAATGAATCTGCTTGGCACTGTCCCAATTAAGTTGGGATCAGCTTCCAGCTGAACTGGGATCCAGCCGAAAACTACAATAATACGTATGACATTAATATGTATTTAATGTGAATTGACTGCCTATCTGACTTCTCTAACCCAGTGGTCGGATAGCATGATATCTCCCCGTCATCGATTTCATATTTTGAGCCAGTAGATCAGCTAGGCGCGGGCGAAATGAACCTTCGCCCACGACTCAAAGGGGCCTCGGCCAAGCGAGGACTTTTTGTAAACGAGATTATTTTATGATTGATAGGCTCGCGTTTGACCACTATTCCACCGGTATGGTAAGCGACGATGTGGTCAAACACTGGCTTGCGATAGTCACTTTCTCGTTTTCAAATTTATGAAAGAAAAGGCCTCGCCGATGCGACTTCCCCCACGTCTAAATTAAACCACGATACGCCTCTGTTTTGAGGTCAGTAAAGATGGTAGTAATGGAAGTTTACATTTGACTATTCAAAAGTGCCTGCATTTGGTCTATTTGAAATAAATAATTTTGATTTGATTTGATCTGAAATTTCAAGGTAGTCCTTATTACCTGTTCATGCAGTACTTCCGTAACCTGTTTCTACTTGGAATGAGTATACTTTCTTAATGATGAAGCTTAAGTTGGCGTTACACTGTAGTGTTCTAGACTAAGCTAAACAAACAAATTATATCATATCAGTATCGTAATACTTGCAATGATTTGTTTATTTAGCACAGTCTTGAAAACCAACTAGCATTTGCATTACGTCAATTGGACACGGCTTTTTAGTATTTTGCTTTGCTTATCTATACAATATATGAATATTGTATAGGTAAGTATAATATTTTAAATATACTTAAAAATTGTAGTGTCCGTTTGTAATATGATTTTTTTAAACTATTTGCTTATGAAAGTATGTCCGATACCCAAAAATGTAAGTTTTAAAATTTTTGTTCTGGCTAATGTACGAAACGGCTGGACCGAATTTGACTAGACTTTTACTAAAGAAATAAACTGAAAAAAAAATGATATTCATCCGTTACTCAGCTACATTCAAAGGTTCAGTTGAAAACCAGCGTCAGGCACCTGCTACTTGGTTGTCGGGCATTATGCTGAACTGAACCTTTGGCACTACCGTAAGACACATTGTTGTTGTTATTTTTATTATTATTTTTTACTAACTAAATAATAAATATTATTAATACATACTTGTCTGTTCAATGTGTGCCAAATCAACATGTTTTCATTCTTTCTTTTTTTATTTTATTCATATAAACCAGTGCTTGACTGCGATCACATCTGATGGTAAGTAGTGATCCAATCGTTGATGGTGAAGCGCACTAATTTATTAAGAACCTATTCACTCTAGCTTTGAAGACATCTAAATTATAATCCGACGGGAAGACCGCAGCAGGCAAATTGTTCCAGTCCCGCGATGGAAAGAACTTGTTAGATACCTATATTCATGCAAACAAATATAACATAAATTGATGTACGTGGTATAAACGACGAGGCGAAACGCTTAGTCCGGACCGCAGAGGTTTCAACAACGTAGGTACTACTCTACTATATTTATTACGATTACAAATATGATTAACGGGTATTACATTGAATGAATTACGATAATAGATAACGAAAAAGAGTATTCACCTCAAATCTACTTATTTACGTACTGAAGCCGCACGTCATGTAGCTCAGAGGCCCTACCACGAACTCTGCTTTTCTACCGCCACTCGCCTATCGTCAACATCGAGCTTTGTTTAAAAGCTTGTTAATTCATCTAACGAAATCCAATGCGATGTTTGACGAAGAGCAGGGCCGAGCCGCCCATATGTGCGAAGTGCGCGGAGCACACAGGCGCTAAGGCATAAGGAGCGCCGGATGAGATGCCAGCGCCGATTTTTTTTAAATATTTTTGTTACACCACAACAAATTCTATTGAAAAAAGTACCTTAACATTGAGGAATACGATGCAAGGAGGAGGAGGGAAGATAAGTACCTACATCGGTAAAATCTGCTAAGATAATATTTATGTCTGTTGTTTAGTTTTACACTGTTAGAATTGACCCTCTGTTTCCACACGGAAAAAAGTTGTAAAGCTCTATAGGATTCGCACACAGGCGTTGGCTGGGGTCGGCTCGGCCCTGACGAAGAGGCAACGTGAAAAAAGACAGACGACGCCAGAAAACTCTGTTAGCATTCCGTAATTTACTCGAATATTTCACAAAACTTGTTCAAGGAAAACTTTTTTTTATTATTGTCATCATTGAGAATCTTGTTTATATAGATATTTGCAAGGCTTCCATTGTTATAATTTTTTGATTAAGTTATGAAGTGTCAAAGTTCATGCAAAAAAGTAGTTTTTCAGAGGTCTGTACTGCATCACTTTTTCCGAAATTTATAATATAAGTATTCAATAGAAGCCTTGGATAATATGCACAAGATACTGTGTTTCCAAAATATCTAATGAAAAATGAGTAATAACGTCATAATCGCTGGTTGTATGAAAAACAGTGAAAAAGTACGTCGAATTGCATGCCCTTTACGCAATTCATTTGAAGACCTAACCGCAACTGTATAGGTGCTATTCGAACCTCGGCTGCAAGCTGCGGATGCAGGCAGTACATACGGCGGCTGCACGAAGCCAACTGCGGCTTCACGACTGATTTTCTATGTAGGTGCAACGCTTCAGTTATTGGCCCTACCTACCAGAATAGTACATTCAAACCTGTACCCCTAGCCAAGTTTCTAATCTGCAATAGTTAACGCTAATAGAAAGCTTTAAATGTACGGGAACGACGCTATCTAAACGCTCAATCACGTGGTCAGAACAAAAGAATTGGCGGCAAGGTCAACTCGAAGCGTTCGATGCAAGCGAAACGGTTATAACTTGGCTAGGGGGGCTGGTTCTTGATTAATGCAGTTTTGAATCTAGTACTGGTTGGTTATTTCATATTTTAAGCCACCAAAGTTAATATGGCCAATAATTATATACGGGCCAATAAGTGTAGCGCTTACCCGTAGTAGAATGGATTTCTGTGAAAATTATTCCGAACGTGGCTGCAGCTGCTCGTGCAGTCGCCGCCACCTGCGTTACCTGCATCCGTACCCTGCAGCCGAGGTTGGAATAGCACCTTGAAAGGCCGGGATGGAGCTATATAGGGTGTATAGCCTCATCCCTCTTTCTCGTTCGCACGCGTTTGCCTTTTTCACACGTCATATGGTAGGGCCCCGGGTATTTTGCACATTGATTATTTAATCGTAATAACAAAGAGATATAAAGCAGCTGCAAAACAAATCACAGATTGTTAAAAGATATTTAAGATAAGTCCATTTTAATCTATAAATGTTGGGATTAGTAGTTAATTATAATGGATGAAGAATTGAAGATAATCGTAGATATTAAATAGACGTACGAAATACCTAAAGCGGTCAAATTGCAAAAAAATCAACGGTAGTATCTTTACTCTAAAGTTAATTATTATACAGTTTATTTCTCGGGAATAATAATTTTATTGTTTTTATTACAGAAAATGAAAATATTGTGTCTTGTGATGTTACTTGTGTGCGCGTTTGCGCAGGGCGCTAATGTGGAGTATGAAGATCTTCCCCTGAGTAAGTTTACAACAAATAAAAGTTTATTA
The DNA here is from genome assembly GCA_949319445.1 of Mythimna lalbum. Classification (NCBI taxonomy): domain Eukaryota; kingdom Metazoa; phylum Arthropoda; class Insecta; order Lepidoptera; family Noctuidae; genus Mythimna; species Mythimna lalbum. The sequence continues at coordinate 10,979,187 of OX439346.1, read as the reverse complement.
ATGAATATAAATCTATTAAACCTTTAAAATCGACCCCTACGGCTGCTATTACTCAGCTACGAGCTTATTTACAATGAATACTAATAACTATAAAAAAGTTGCGCCATTCGGTATTCCAAATTCCAACATTGATTTAAAATGCCACTATGTTAAAAAAATATAACAGGAGAAGACCTAGAATTGGGCCTTGTGGGACTCCCAATTATGAAACATTCACAAAACTTTACTGTGTACAAATTAGACGAGTATGACTTACAGTATGTATAGTTAGAGTAGTTTGAAAATACAGTAATAATTGTGTAAGTAATTATTGAATTGAATGGAATAAGTCTAGTCAGCCTTATAACCTACCCACAACTAAGACTCAGGCCTTTAAGGCCTTCTCTGTATAAGAGAGAGGATGGGCCCAGTGCGGGACTGCGGGTAGGTGGATGACACATATTTTGTAAGTTTTAGTTTTAGGCCGGTTTCCTTACGTTTTTTTTTCACCTTTTGAAGAGCAATGGTGGTCAAGTGAACTTAACTGCACAAAGTACAACCTTCCTGTTCCTGGGTTTGCACCCGCGACGTTCTACCCGACTTATAAGTTAGGACCGTTTCCTCTAGGTCACCACTGCTCTTGAAAGGAATAACTTGTACACAATACTTCCAGAGCCATTTTCAAAATAATTTCATAGTAGTAAGCAATTTTTCAATAAAAAAATGCTTACAGCAATCAATTCGCATATTTGTAATTAAAATTATTTTCTTTGTAGTGGAAGAAGCGGAAAATCATCTAGAAGCCCTCCAATTCGAACTTGGCCTATTATCAGCTGACCAAGCCGCAACTGAAGCTGACCAGTTCCTCTCATCTGAACTCCAGACTTTAGAGGCACAAGGTCGCAGTTTGGTCGCTGATGCTATTGCAGACCTGATCGAAGACTTCAGGGATGTGGTCATTAATGGAAACGATGTCATTCCACCACTAGACCCTCTCGATATACCCCTCATTGGACCTTTCGATATCCAAGCTGCTCCTGCGTAAGTCTATTTTAATTTATGAGTTTTAGGCCAGACACAGCTGGCTAAACGTCACATACGCATTCATACTATTAGTTATATTAGAGTACAAAGAGAAATAAAATCATATTCTTTTCACATTATGTTTTTGTAATAATAATTAAGTTTTTTAAAGCGAATTTTCAATAGTCTAATCTGAATTTATAATTTAACTTGAATCGGTTTCAAGATTAATATATCAGTTACTTTTATGAATTTGAGCTTTTATTTAAAATTATTAAAGTTTATTTATCATACTTAGGTATTAGATTTGATTTCGGCACCGAAGCGCTTTAAATCTTACATTGAACTATATAAATTTGTAGTATGCTTAAACAATGTTTGTGTATGTGCAGTACGACAGCCTCGGTTTCGATCAACGACTTCAAAATGGAAGGTCTTCGCTGGTACGTTCTGGACACCATCACCTTCAATGCGCTCCGACTTTCTTTCGGAGCCCACATTACTATCCCCTGGATTACTATCACTGGTAAGTATTGTGATATCGAAAGCATGAAAAATAGCTCCTATTAACTGCATTATGCAAATCTATAACAATTAGACTGTTGAATTTAATAAAAAAAGAATTAAATGGGTACTGGATACTCATGTCAACTTAATACCTTCACGTGTTTCTGAGAAGAGTCTTGACAGACGGACATATGGATAAAAAAGTGATACTATAAGGTTTCCGTTTTTACCAAGTTATAAGGAACTCTAAAAACTAGTATCATCATTTCTTCTGCCAAATTATGTGCACTTATTTCTTTTGATTACTGTCTACCTAACGTAAATTCTAATATCCCTAATATAATGGAGTGGTCTACATCGTATTCTAGATATGGACCGCACCATCAACTGGTTACAATCTTTCCTATCTTGTAATGTTTTTAAGATATCTTTATGTCTAAGGTATTTTGACGTCACAAACAACCAATTGAAAAAAATAACATGTAGTTTGATAACATATTTACGTAATTAATCCTGAGATTATACGTTCTAAGTATGTAAGCCTATTATCACTACATTAGACAATAGGGTATTAAAAGATTTACATGAATGATTGTTATTTAACAGGTACTTACGACGCCCGTGCAAGAGTGGGTCTTATAACCCACAGAGCTGGCGGTGCATTCAGGTACTTTATGTTTTCTACAAGACTATGAGGACTAAATGTGTGATTCATATTCTTACTCTTTATTGTACACATAACTTTTATAAAACCTCTAAGGTAGGCACCAGATAAACTTGGAATGACGGTTCTTGACCCTCCTACATATTTTGTTGCGATTCGAAAATTAAAAAAAAAAAGACTTAAGGCTGTCTTTTTTTTAGGTGGGAAAATCATCCAATGACATCCCCGCTTTTGGGCGGAGCGAAAGATAGTGTCAGACTTTGTCAGACTGCCTAAAAACCCCCTCTTATTCCCTCGTTGCCGTGTCGTTTCGTACCGGGGCCGAATCTTCCTTTAAGAAATTAATCTTTGGCCCCAGGCTTAGCCTTAGGCTTCGACCCTGCTGAGCTCTACGTTTGCTGACAACCCCGCGACGTATTGACTCAGTCCTGACGATTACCAGACGGTCGGACGGCGAGCTACCCATTGCTCGCCGCCCGCAATCCCGCACCTACGGGAATCAGAATCCCGGCAGCGGCTGGGGCGTGAGCGCCGTTGCCTGCGCTGCGGCCTCCTCCTTTGCTAGCGTTACTACTTCGCTTTGCTTCCGGGCGGTCACACAAAGCTGTCTTGAATCAGCATCTATCGCGATTCTTTACATTTTCTAGTAATGAAAAACAGTTAATTGTTTGTGTTTCAAATACACATCTACACAGAGTTATTAGGAAAAGGTCAATGTTCTTTATTCCACGTGTATCTGGCGCCTACGTGTACAGCTTCTGCTAGGTTTCGCCCGCGTGTTATAGTAGGTTTCCCAATACATACTCTGGACCTCCGTTTCATCCCATAATTGAGTTTGGGTATGGTTGGTATCTTTATGAATTTTGACATTCTGTTCCAGGATATTTGCCCACCGCATCGAGGTTGGCTTGGACATGAGGTTGGGCACCAATATTCTCGGAGGACAACTGTTTCTTCGTGAATTGGACATCAAGATCGACATCCATGACACCCATGTAAGTATCGTTGAGATGGTATCTTACAGAGAAAGGAATGGAACTCTTACAGTAGCACCTTCGATGCCTCGTTCCCAAGTGACGTCATGGGATAGTTTTACTTTTTTTACAACTATTACACAACGCCGTCTAGACCCAAGCTAGGCAAACCTTGTGCTATGAGTACTAGACAACTGATAAACCTACTTATATATTTTTAAATACATACATATTATAGATAAATAACATCCAGATACAGAACAAATGGTCGTACTCACGTCACACAAACATTTGCCCTGGGTGGGAATCGAACCCACGTCCTCCAGCATAGCAGTCAGAGCCACTAACCACTAGACCAACAGGCCAGTCAAACTTTGTCGATTAACTTGAATGACGATGATGTTCTTTTTGTTATTTTTCAGATTCAAATCCACGGCATGACTGGCTCCAGTATCATCAATGCCTTCATCAACAACTATGTCCAGAACATAACACAGGAGTTGATCCAGTCCGAGCTGGAGAACGTCAGCCAATTGCTTAGTGAAGAGCTTTTCGACGTCATCAATGAAGTCCTGAAGGAATACACCATCAACGACATCTTAGGACTGTAAGAAAATGACGGACAGAGGCACAAGAACTAAACAACACTCGAACATTTTTATTTTTGTTATAGTAAAGAAAATGATAATCTATAACTGTACGTGTTCTTATTTTGTTCAACTGAAATTAGTTTTACCCTCGAAAGATTTTGGGTCCAAAAACTACACTAATGGGTGTTATACAGATGTAATGATGTTTTTTTTTTGTTTGTAGGAGGTAATCTCTGAAAGTACTGGCCTATAGCGAATATTTTTTCACCGATAGAAAACTATTCCTGAGAGATATAAGCTATATTTTATGTACGCGGCAGGCAAAAGCTAATCCTTACTAATATTATAAAAGCCAATGTGAGTTTGTTTGTTTGTTACGTCTTCACGCCTAATTGGCAAAACCGATTTTAATGAAACTTGGTACACGAATAGACCATGTCTTGGAATAGGACATAGGATACTTTTTTTCCCGGAAGTATGTTCCCTTGGGATAATTTTCTACTATCACGCGGGCGAAGCCGCTGGGAGCAGCTAGTATCGAATATTTATAAATGTCTGTAATTAATCACAAATCAGTTGATTAAGTTGAGTTGGTGAACCAGTAATCTGACTGAATTATTCAATCGACTGATTTGTCCACTGATATCGTCCTTTTAGTGCGTGTCTGAAGGTTAGCTGCGTAGAAATTCATTTCACTACGTTCTCCTCTTCTTCCTTTCTCACTTAACTATGCAAAGTTACTTTAAGAGAAAAGCTGAACAGCGGCAGCACTCCTACTCTAATCTCGTCGCAATCCACCACCACTTGGAGACTGAAAACCAGCTCTTTTATTCCATTAGGAGACGCAGATCAGAGGACCGTCAGACGTGTCGTATCTTTCTTTCCCAGGGTAAATCTGAGTAAATGCCAGCAGCTCGAAGTCTTGATCATTGATGTTGAGATGCTAACCTGTCGGTTTTCTATCGTTTTCATTTCAAGGAGTGTGCACTGACATTGCACAAATTTAAATTTCTCCAAAGCCGTCCCATCTTCGGACCACTACACGTACGGCGTTGCACTACCGGTACATGGTGGACATCCCACCCATACGTATAAAACCGTTTTGTGAACACATTTATTGTATAACACATTTATAATATATAGCTAAGGAGTGAAATTTCCTGTCAGAGTGTGGAAATGAAAGGAGCATTTCATAAACTTGTGGACGCAGCGCGCGCACGAACCGCTCTTAGTACCTATGTCTTTGAATTTATTCTCATTGGTTCTGTAGCGACATCTATGGCATCACATAACAACTAATCCTGTTCTCCGTGCGATCACATTATAGAACAGCCTGAAATGACCTATCGGGCAGTCAGTTGCCCACCAGACATAACCCCCGTCTGGCCGGAGGATCGTCCCTTTTCAACGGAGATTTGCGAGACTTTATTCTCTTCAAAGTTTTATTCTAGGACATTCGGGTTAACGGTGGCCAGGAGTATGTTTTGTCTTAACCGGATCCCTTTTTTTTTCAACTATTTCATAGCCATCCTAATCTCGTACAAGCTGATGTTCGGGACATCTTTGGTGTGGTATCAGACAATATAGCTCTTGCATAGTTGGCTATGTTCCTATATTATACTTTGCTCGAAACGTATATGAAAAACAATCGTTTAAAAAAAATTAACTGACGACGGAAATGACGTTAGGTCAGTGTTGCCTACCTCAGCGAAGTTTACCAAGAAGGTCGACTCGATAAATTTTCTGCTAAGTACTACGAAAGCATTAGAATGTGTTGCATTTATATTTTAATGTCATTTATACGAAAAACATTATTGTTAAAAAAAACACGCAAGAAAACATAAAACTAGGTAACATGAACAAAAGACTCTTCACTAAGCGATAAAACAAAAAAGTGACGTATGTCAAACAGACAGTTAATGTTTGACATTTGGTGTTTGCTGAATATTTATTTAGTTTTTTAAAACTTAATTTTTCATTTAATATTATGGCAGGTAATTTCTGGCAAAGTTCTCATCACCAACAGTGGATATTAGATAAACAGGATCTTATAAGAGATCGTCAACATGATTTGGGAATATTATCTGAGGAAGAGTACCAAAAACTATTCAACTTCTTTGCCAGCATAATTCAAGTTTTAGGAGAACAGCTAAAACTTCGCCAACAAGTTATAGCCACTGCTACTGTTTACTTCAAAAGGTTTTATGCAAGGAACTCGTTAAAATGTATTGACCCGTTGCTTTTAGCACCCACATGTGTATTCCTTGCTTCTAAAGTAGAAGAATTTGGTGTGATCTCGAACTCTCGTCTAATAACCACTTGCCAGACTGTGATCAAGAATAAGTTTAGCTACGCGTACGGGCAGCAAGAGTTCCCGTACAGAACTAATCATATATTAGAGTGTGAGTTCTACTTGTTGGAGAATTTAGATTGCTGTCTGATAGTGTACCAGCCGTACAGACCTTTACTGTTGTTTGTGCAAGACATCGGACAAGATGATCAGCTGCTAACTTATGCGTGGAGAATAGTTAATGATTCTTTGAGAACTGATGTCAGTTTGCTGTACCCTCCATATCAGGTAATGATTACAACTATTCACAACTGCACAAAATACATTGGGGAGACAAACCATAGTCTATAAACTATACTTTTATGATTATTTCAGATAGCAATAGCTGCTCTTCACATTGCCTGTGTGATGCTAGGGAAGGAAAGCCATAAACCATGGTTTGCAGAGCTCAATGTTGACATGGATAAGGTGAGTTTCTTAGTTCAAATACCATCAATTAGAGACAATAGAATGACACTAACAGCCCGAACTCCGGCGTTTGCTTAGGGTTAATAAATAATATGATAAAATTATGAAAATATCTATCTTTTTGTTATAATTTCATGCCAAAACCACTGAACTAATTTTAGTATAAGTAGTCTAAGACATTCATTGGAAAAGGCATTTTATATTATTGCCGATCATAACTCGGATCACATGCATGAAGCAGCTGGCAATAGATGCCAAGCTGGTGGCCACAACTTCATGTCTAAAGTGCATATTTTGCATACAGGTCGGACAAGTGTGTCATTCAGTCCACTCCAACTCTTCAAGGAAAGCCAGCAGCACCTTTATGTTACTGACCATTTTGTGATGGGTACATGGGTTATCAATATACTTTGCCTGTATTCAGTGACCAGTAGGTAGTTTAGAAGCAGATGAGCTGTCTCGTCATCCTCCATGCAGGCTCTGCAGAGTGACTGACTATAACACCTATGTAAGAGAAATGCTTATTAACCCTTCAGATACCGTCAATTAGAAACACAATAGTAAGACAATAGATGCGCGGCCACCGGTGGTCGCTTGGGGATTCATGAAGTAGGAGACCCTTGGCCAGTTGTAACGGCCATGACATTATGCAATTGAAGTTTAGGATAGTTGTTGGATTTGTATCGTGAAGTGGCCATCAATAGAGAGTAGTATGTCCTCAGCTTATATAGGCATGGTTGACATTGTTATAGCAACATCTAGATCAGCGTGATAACCAGAGGTTGGAATTAGGTAGGTATTTATGTACTTTTACTAATTTTTTTGCTGTTGAAAAAATAAAGTGGATATGCTTCAAATCCTAAGATATGACACTATCAGAAATGAAAGCAAAAAAAATTCTTCTGCATTAAACTAATTTTTACACTTCCACTTGTGTAAAAATTAGTTAACCTCACCTCAGTTGATGTAGAGAAAAATACAAATAAAAATTGTACATTTAATTTTCTTTGTTTTATCTATTTCTGAAGGTTTTATTATTATTTATTTGTAATATTATTGGCCACACGCGATTTTTCATCAGATATCCTAGAAAATTCCATATTAATATCAACAGTTTGATGCAAGTCTATGAACTTTTCTACCTAATTCCGAACTCTAGTGTATGTAGTTTTATTGGAACTTCACTGATTTGTCTTTTTCATTTCAGATCCAAGAGATTGTGAGGTCTATAATCAACTTATATGAAATGTGGAAAAGTTATGATGAGAAGAAGGAAATACAGCCTTTGTTAGTGAAAATGCCTAAACCAAAACCTGCTCCCCAAAGATAATAGTTAATAATAATACTTTTTATCATTGTAGTTTAAGTGGTACTTACCATAAGGGACAGTTGAATACATGGTACTGGAACTAAGTTTGAATGGCTAGAGGTAAAGACAGAGACAAAACGCAAAATTAATCAAAAAGAGTTGTAACTCAAGAAAGGGTGTTTGAAAATTGAACCTTATTTTTGAAACATTATGTTTTCAGATTCAAATATCTTCTTTTTTGAGTTAGGTCTCTTTACGATTAAGCAAGCGAAAATTTTATGTTAGAGATGACTGAAAGGACAAGGATTAAGGTAGAACTACACTGCTCACACGCCGATCTGGGCGCATCGGTATCCATAAATTTTATATGGAAACTAAACTTGTAGAGATACACTTGACTCACGCCAGGCGACGTCGATCTAGATACAAATCACGCGTTTTACACATGTGCATCGGTATAATGTAGTTCTAGCTTTACCTGTTTTTAAAACCCACTGTCAGACTCATGTTAATTGCTGCCATAAGTAATGTACTAATAACAGCCAATCAGTTCAGTTGCAATGAGTGTTTACAAAAGATCAAGTTGCAAAGGCTTTCAGATAGAAAGTTACTCAATCAAAATAATACAGTACACATTTTTTTGTATTAAACTGGAGCTTCCAATCATTCAAGTTTTATGAAACAAATTAACTTGTATTGTATAGTAACATTTACAAGAAAAAAAATATTTTTAATAAGCACTTAAGCATATTAGTAATACGCCTTTGCATTTCATAATAAATGTAGAAATATGTTCCTGATTGTTTCTTACATTTGTTGTTTCTTAGTATTTGTAAAATTTGTAACTGAGTACATTTGTTAAATCTTGACAATTAAAAGATAATTATACAGTTCCCGACACGTAAGTTGACAAGAGTCGTTAGATGCGCAAAAATCGTTTTTGGAATCTATTTGGTGGTCAAGCAGGGCGCGGGGTATGAGGTAGCGCCGATCCGAGCGCGCGATTGGTTAGTCGACCCCCGCACAAGTGCACCATACGCGAATCTACCCCCACTACGTCAAAATCTTGCCAACTTACCTACTACGTGGGGGGTACTGTAACATAATTGTAAGCTGAAAGTTTGTTACATATATAATTTAACTCATTAATGTTTATAGTTTAAGTTCGACACAGAGAGGAAAAGTGTATCGCAATAATTACAACAAAATAGATAGGTACAGAATACAATCTCATGTATGTAATTCACTTTTTATACCTACGCACGGTAGACGCACACTAATGAGCGTTTGAGCCAGAACTGTTCGACGAGACGCTCCGAGATATCGTGTCCGTGAGCGGTGTGCGTTGCTCGAGCGCGCTTTGTATGTAGACTGACTTCCAGTGTCGGCGTAAGGGCCACTGACACCCCGGGCGAAAATATTGTGGCGCCCAGGTGGAAGTATCAACCAATCGTAAGCGTAAGCGCAGTGTAGTCGAGGAGCGACTCTAACGATTATTTTAAAAGTTACACCTCTCTATAAGCTTAGGATGAATAGTATTTTATAAGTGAAAACACCGGTTCAAAGGATTAAAACGATTAAAATTTAACGGTGTATATACACCCCTATTTTTTAATTAGTACCTACACAAAAAAATGAGGCTTAATCCGTACCTGTTACTGGTCATATTTGTGTAGTCAAAAGTAAAAAAAACGAAATTCCAAAATTGGCCACAAAATTTTTCATAATTGGTAAATTCGTAATTGGATCATTTATTCATAACAATTACTACTGGGAAATACTACGCGCAGTGATTGTCTATTGTTTTTCATTCATAATCAATAGCCTGTACAATATTTTCATAAATTGAGTGACATTTTAGGACATTCTCGACTCTCTTAAGACCCTCGCCATGGCTCGGGACTAAATACCGCCTCCACGGTAATTACTAACATTACACACGTATATCATAATGTACTATTATGATGGAAACAAAACTTTCCTACAAGAAAATCTTTATGGTCGACCCCCTTAACTCTACAATGCTGTTGCAACAGTAACTTCAGATTGCTTTCCGACCGTTCATATTGTTAGTACAAACACATAATCTAAATTACTAACATGTCTACTTTATTATATACATATATACAACACATCATCTTCCTGTCCTTATCCCGTGTTATTTGGGGTCGGCGCAATACGTTTTTAAATGTCCCTTAGTCGCCTCTTACGACCCCCACACGGGATAAAATAGGATGGTGTTATTCTTTACGTCCAGACACCATGAGTACAACATATATACACGTACACCATATACACAACATAAACTACTATTTATTATAATATTATAATTAGCCCATATTGTCCCACTGCTGCGCAAAAGCCTCCTTCCAACGATCACTATATACAAAAAACGACCACTATATAAAAAAAAAATATATACACACACATTTATATTATATATATGTCAAAGTACACATACATCACAAGTGCATTAAAAACGTCGTATGATACAAGTGAGTAATTAATGATGACCGTTCTCGACTCTCTTAAGACCCTCGCCATGGCTTGGGACTAAATACCGCCCCACGGTAATCACTAACATTACACACTTATACCATAATGTACTATTATGATGGAAACAAAACTTTCCTACAATAAAATCTTTATGGTCGACCCCCTTAACCCTACAATGCTGTTGCAACAGTAACTTCAGATTGCTTTCCGACCGTTCATATTGTTAGTACAAACACATAATCTAAATTACTAACATGTCTACTTTATTATATACATATATACAACACATCATCTTCCTGTCCTTATCCCGTGTTATTTGGGGTCGGCGCAATACGTTTTTAAATGTCCCTTAGTCGCCTCTTACGACCCCCACACGGGATAAAATAGGATGGTGTTATTCTTTACGTCCGGACACCATGAGTACAACATATATACACGTACACCATATACACAACATAAACTACTATTTATTATAATATTATAATATTATAATTAGCCCATATTGTCCCACTGCTGCGCAAAAGCCTCCTTCCAACGATCACTATATACAAAAAACGACCACTATATAAAAAAAAATATATACACACACATTTATATTATATATATGTCAAAGTACACATACATCACAAGTGCATTAAAAACGTCGTATGATACAAGTGAGTAATTAATGATGACCGTTCTCGACTCTCTTAAGACCCTCGCCATGGCTTGGGACTAAATACCGCCCCACGGTAATCACTAACATTACACACTTATACCATAATGTACTATTATGATGGAAACAAAACTTTCCTACAATAAAATCTTTATGGTCGACCCCCTTAACCCTACAATGCTGTTGCAACAGTAACTTCAGATTGCTTTCCGACCGTTCATATTGTTAGTACAAACACATAATCTAAATTACTAACATGTCTACTTTATTATATACATATATACAACACATCATCTTCCTGTCCTTATCCCGTGTTATTTGGGGTCGGCGCAATACGTTTTTAAATGTCCCTTAGTCGCCTCTTACGACCCCCACACGGGATAAAATAGGATGGTGTTATTCTTTACGTCCGGACACCATGAGTACAACATATATACACGTACACCATATACACAACATAAACTACTATTTATTATAATATTATAATATTATAATTAGCCCATATTGTCCCACTGCTGCGCAAAAGCCTCCTTCCAACGATCACTATATACAAAAAACGACCACTATATAAAAAAAAATATATACACACACATTTATATTATATATATGTCAAAGTACACATACATCACAAGTGCATTAAAAACGTCGTATGATACAAGTGAGTAATTAATGATGACCGTTCTCGACTCTCTTAAGACCCTCGCCATGGCTTGGGACTAAATACCGCCCCACGGTAATCACTAACATTACACACTTATACCATAATGTACTATTATGATGGAAACAAAACTTTCCTACAATAAAATCTTTATGGTCGACCCCCTTAACCCTACAATGCTGTTGCAACAGTAACTTCAGATTGCTTTCCGACCGTTCATATTGTTAGTACAAACACATAATCTAAATTACTAACATGTCTACTTTATTATATACATATATACAACACATCATCTTCCTGTCCTTATCCCGTGTTATTTGGGGTCGGCGCAATACGTTTTTAAATGTCCCTTAGTCGCCTCTTACGACCCCCACACGGGATAAAATAGTATGGTGTTATTCTTTACGTCCGGACACCATAAGTACAACATATATACACGTACACCATATACACAACATAAACTACTATTTATTATAATATTATAATTAGCCCATATTGTCCCACTGCTGGGCAAAGGCCTCCTTCCAACGATCACTATACTTAGTCTACCGATATCGTTAGAGACTCTCCTCGACCACAAATCCTCAAAAAATCCATATAAAAAAAGTCTCAATAAAAAATATACATAAGGACAGAGCGTAGAGCAGTTTGGAGGGTTTGTACCAGGGGAGGCAGGAGACTTCAACTCCAGACCTTGGCACCGCCATGGATTTGTCGCCCTGGGTCATCGCCTCATCGTGCCCCCCCCTAACTGTTGACTTCTGTACCTACATATTTTGTGGTAATACTCTCAAGTGGTGTGAGTAACCTTTTAACTGCCTACGTCGAATATATCCTACTAAGGCATCCAGTACACGGTCATGAAGACGTCAAACAATTCCATCAATCATGAATGATGGTTTCCTTCAGTCACTTCCGAATTAGACGGTATGTTTTTCGTCAATCAAAACATTGACCGAAGAAAAACTGACAGCAAAACTTATCGTGTACTGGACGCCAAATACTCCATCTCATAAGCTCTTCTATCACATAGGGAGATTGAAGAGATAGAGTACCGTGTCACAAACACACGACATTGGCGAATAGGACACGAAAAAACTTAGGACCAATCAGACGCGAGCGGTTAAAGGGTTAAAGAGTAAATGTGTGTGCATTCAGTAATTGATCTGCAATAAGTGTAAATGATTTATGTTGGAAACATAATATACAAGGTGTAACGTTAAATGTGCAAAACCTGAAATTAGTTTGATCAGAATCAAGTAAAATACTTTTTAATAAAGGTTACATTTTTTTAAATAAAACTCCAGTAAAAACTTCGACCTGTCTATTTATGAATAGGTCAAGCCATCACGTGCGCAAACCCGCTGAAATTGGTAAACAAACACAAATAGTTGTAATCCAATCAAATTTTCACATATACGGGATAATAAAGTTCTTATTTCAATTCAGGTATGAATTTTAAACAAAATAAAACTGCACATAAAACCTTTAATTTTTTTTAATGTTTTTTTTTTCTCACATAATTAGGTCATTAGAATTAAAAATCATTTGGGATGTCTGAGGTTTTGTGCATTTAACGTTACACGTTGTATCTTGCTAGTTGAATTAAGCAATAAAGTATTACGACTTATTACGTTGACGGTTTTAAAAAATACATGGACTGCTGCCTTCATACTACTTTATGAATACCTATGTGTATGATTTTACAGAAATACATATTTTTCAATCTTTGAATAGAATATTTTTTTATTAATATTTATCATCATATCAGCCGATTGACGCCCACTGCTGGACATGGCCTCTCCCAAGTGTCGCCATAACGACCAGTTTTGTGCGCCTCGTTATTCAATTAATACTACGATAAAATGATAAAAAAAATCTCAGCTATATTTTACTGAGATCAAGCCTGTTTCAATCATTCCAATAAAATGCTCTCTGGAAATAAATTGTGTAATGTGAAGGTAGACACATTTTTTTAGGTGGGAATCATCATGCAATGACATCTCTCGCCCTGGGGCGGGGCGGGAGGACGTGTCAGACTTTTACTGTTCCTTCTTTGCCTAGTAGGCTTCCACCCTGCTGGTACTCTATATGGTTTTGCTGACATGCGTTTGAGGCGCGTGGAACACTACACGCCGTCGACGACTTGGCCTCGGTCCGGACGGTCGGACGGCGAGCTACCCATGGCTCACCGTCTGCTAGCCCGCGTCTACAGTGGCTGAAAATCAGAATCGGGATCTCGATGGCTGGGGCGTGAGGGTCGTTTCCTCGCGCGTGCCGCCACCTCCTTTGCTAGCATCACTGCTTCGCAGAAGGAGGCGACCGCTTGCCACTCCTCCTCGCTTCTGACCATGGCATCTCAAGGGCCGACGAGAGATCTTTGCCGCCGATCACCCCCACTAGAACACGGCGGTGCTCTGCCCAAGCGGGCACACCTCTACCGTATGCTTCACCGTGTCCTCTGAGCACTCCCGAGCCTTTCTTCCACACGAAAGACTGTAGACACTTGAGGTTATAAAACTACACCAATTTAAGATACCTACATGACAATATCCACTAGAAATCAGTTTGCAAATAATTAAAATACCTACTAAACTTACTCGAAAAAGACTTGCCAAGAAAGTCAGTAGGTACCTAGACCTACCCAGGTCAGTAAAATGTTCTGACTGAACTTTGGTCATGACCGTTATGGTAGCGACCCGAGAATCGAACCACGCTTAGCACTTGCGTAAACCAACAGAAAATTAGCTTAGGTTAAAATTCATAAGGATAAGGCTTCATAAAGCACACAACTAATAAGGTAATATTAATACAAAAAAAGCAAAAACCAAACATAGGTAGGTACCTACCGTTGTTACTTAGGTGTTACTTTAAATTTAATCATTATAACGCTAAGTATCTACTGCTTGAAGACTGAGGTAGAGCCGCAGAGGTTTGTATAGCATAATACTTACCGATACTTCGTCCAGTAATCGTAGGTAATTCGATTTTTTTTTCTATTTCTTGCTGAATATTGCAGGTTGGAAAACATGAGTAAGTATATTTTTTTTTATCTCAGAAACATCGATATGTTTCTGATTTAGTTTTCTAAAGATTTTTGAGAATGATTGCTATCTATGTATTTGTGATCGACAGAGAAATCTAACAGCAGCTATTATATAAGTTCCTGTGTGTAAGCCTAGGTTACCTACACATAGGTAGGTATTATTATGATGGGATTGTTGGGTATCTATACCTAACTTAATATTATTAAATAATGTTGGAAAGTAAATTGAATTAGATGAGCTGATGGAATATCATCCCGCTGGGTACATATAGCGAGAGCTGTAAAGTCTTACTAAAATTTCCCTGTGTTCCTTCAGTTGCCCTTTGCTTTCTAGAGTCACGGTCGTGGTAATTTAACTCTTTAACAATTTCACTGCCCTAGCAGGCATCGCTCCTGGCGGACCCCGTTTTTTATGCTGACAACTCTTAGGGCCTATGCACACTACGTTTTTTAAACGCGCCGTCGACGCGCGTTTGTAGCGATACAGATGCGATACGCACGCAAGTCAGACGCAGCCTGTAGACAGTGTAGACCTTTGCACACCTGTATAAACACAGACGCGCGTGTGTAGCGATACAGACGCGATGCAAACGCGCGTGTGTATTGATACAAACGCGCTGGCATTTTGCGTTTTTAAGCAGAACCGGCAATCGTGAATTCCACAATATTGGCCGGTTTTGAATTTCAGTTATGAAGTTTTCTGTGTCGAAAGGCTCCATTTTTAACCGACTTCGAAAAGGAGGAGGACCTCCTCCTTTTCGCACACAGAACCTCCGATATATCGGTCAATTGTAGACCGATTTTGAATTTTTTTTTTTGTTTGAAAGGTTATACTTCCAAGTTGGTCCCATAGAAATATTGTTATGATCTGATCATGAGCAGAATTGTCGTAACAAGTAAAATTGCTTTGTTTATACGTGTAGTCGATGACTGACTGAAAGAAAAGGGGGAGGGGGTAAATTCATGTAATATAACCGTATTTGGGATTATAAGAATCGTTATGAGATGCATTCTGGCTATAAGGTAATTTATGTTTAGCTGAAGGGTAGGTACTTTTTAGTGGTGCCACCATAACTAAAAAGTGAAAAATAAAAAACTTTTTACAAAAAAAATTAAACCGACTTCAAAAAGTATAAAATAACTTTAATTTCGGAAGTCGGTGTTAAATAACGAAGAGACAAGATTAGGTATCTATTGTAAAAACCCTGTCCCCAGTAGGCTTCGACCCAGCTGGGCCCCTCCTGCTGCTGACAACTCCTTGAGGCGTGCGGGAACAGTGCGCGCCGTCGACGTCTTGGACTCGGTCCATTACCGGACCATCGGACAGCGAGCTACCCATAGCTCGCCGTCCGCGAGCCTGCGTCTACGGTGGCCGGAAATCGGGATCGGAATCCCGGCGACGGCGGCGAGGGCGCCGTTGCCTGATGCGGTCGGCCTCCTCCTTTGCAAGCATTACTGCTTCGCAGAAGGAGGCGACCGCCTGCCATTCCTCCTCGCTCCGGACCATGGCCTCGACCAGGGCCCGGCGCGAGAGGTCTCCACCGCCGATCGCCCCCACGAGGGCACGGCGATGCTCCGCCCAGGCAGGGCACACCTCGACGGGTGTGCTCCACCGTGTCCTCCGGGCGTTGCGCACAGTGGCGACACCCGGGCGTCTCTTCCGCCTGAATCCGATGCAGGAACCTCCCGAACTTGCCATGTCCGGTGAGGACCTGCGTCATGCGGAAGGTAAGGACGCCGTGAGGTCTTTCCAGCCACGCCTCAAAAAGGGGGGACTTACCGCCATAATCGTGGCGTGCCCAATATGCGCCCCTTAGTGAACTCCAAAGCGGGTGACGTAACCTACGACCAACTTATTATTTGCAGTTAATACAGTAATCGGGTCTAGGGATCGAACCGCAAAATTAAGTTTGTTTTTATTGTATGTACTTTTCCAGCAACATTTCCGTTATACATGATCATTTTCTGTGTAGCTTTAACCAACGCGGCGAAAGCTTAAAAAATGGAGTAATTTGTCCCGTTTCCCCAACATTTCCCTTCACTGCCCTGCTCCTATTGATTGTAGCGTAATGAAAAGTATACTATAACCTGCCCAGGAATATGAAGAATGATTGTATCAAGTTTCGTTAAAATCCGTCGAGTAGTTTTTGTTTCTATAACGAACATTTAATTTATTAAGAAATACATTACAAGCTTACAGTACTGAAACCAAAACGCTTATAACTAGTGCACAAAAGAAGAAAATGAATTTAACATTAATTATCGTACTATTTTTATACAAAAAAATAATAATAAAAGAAAACAAATCATACAAATAAAATGTCATATAAAATAAAATAAAATTGTCACATAGAATTAAATTGTTACATAAAATAAAATGGACAGACAGACAAAAATTTTACTGTTTGCATTTTTGGCATCAGTATCGATCACTAATCACCCCCTGATAGTTATTTTGAAAATATATTTCATGTACAGAATTGACCTCTCTACAGATTTATTATAAGTATAGATATTAGTTGGATTTTCAGAATCTAAGTAACGACGAAGTTTGTCATTATATTGCAATCAAACAAGACTAAAACTGAATATTGTGGTTGTTTTAGCGACCATGCCATATACTTATTCAATAATATTATGGCTGCATGGTTTAGCAGCCAAATAAATATTTACATGCAGTGGCGAAGCAAAGGATATCCTCCATCACAACAGGAAAAACAATTAGGTTTAATTGGCAATAGTCATCATTTCCAAGAATTATACAACGTGTAACGTTAAATGCGCAAAACCTCAGACACCCCAAATGATTTTTATTTCGATTGACTTAATTACATGAGAAAAAAAGCATTAAAAAAAAATTAAAGGTTTTATGAGCAATTTTAGTTTGTTTTTAAATTCTTATCTGCATTGAAATAAGTTAACAAATTTTTAGTATCCCGTGTATGAGAAATTTTGATTAGATTACAACTATTTGTGTTTGTTTACCTATTTCAGCGGGTTAGCGCACGTGATGACTCGAACTATTCATAAATAATTCGTCGTAGTTTTTAATGAATTTTTTTTTGTAAAATGTAAAAATGGTTTTATTCATTCTGCTCGTTATTCTGTTCAAACTAATTTCAGGTTTTGTGCATTTAACGTTACACCTTGTATAGGTAGGCATGTGTAGGTAAATGTGATGTCTATGAAATGTGGAATAATGGTATCCGCTCGAAATACTGGTGTCAAATGATGATACCTGCATGGATAATTACAAATTCGAGCAACCAAGTAACGACTTATTGTATAAGTGAACAATCATAACAATTCCGTTCTTCACATAACAAAACATTAGTTGATCATATTACTGCAGTGGCCACACTATTCGTACCTATTTTCCAGGATAGAAGCTAAAAAAGTAGTTGTTAGATAAATCGCGATGTCTGTCATTGGTATTTGGTAGATTTAAATGTTAAATAGGTACTTAAGTACTCTATGAACACTTTCTTGCACAATCGCATACCATTGCCACACAGAGGATCTGGAACCACACATAAACCTATCATCCTGTAAGCAGCACTGGGGGTTCAATTTAGCATGACATCGTAACTCAACCCGTGCGTTATGGTAACTGACAATAAGTATTACTTCTTATTTCATTCCCTATTTCCCCATGCATGGAATAAATACCAAACACACAAAACACTGATCACGTCATCAATTTCTTATTCTATTCGTTTGATTAGAACCCGCGACCAAAAAGACGCTTACCTACTGAGCTAACATTCCAAGTATTAATAACTAATAGGTGTTAGAATAATAACCAAAGATCGGAATAGGTAGGGCTATTTAGGTTCAATGACCGCAAACATTGATGTTAATATGGATATTCCACGGGATTCCGGCTGATACTACGGGATTTAATTGGATTTAATTATTTTTGTCAATAGGAATAGGTATCAACAAAAAAAAATATGTAAGCCAATAAGTGCATGATATGTGACGTTGTAAATTTTACGTCAACAGCAGAATCAAGTTTATCTATTATATCCTTAATCCCGTCCTTCTTATATTTACCCGTCAGAAAGGAAGTGTAATATTTCATTAGTCCCGGAGGCAAGAATAGTTTTTTTTTATAATTTAAAACCAAATCCCGGGACTCTGGGAATATCCATATTATTCTAACCTATGGCAATACATAAAACAGCCCTACCTATTCCGATCACTGGTAATAACACATATTCTAAGAGGTAAGTATGTACTACCTACCGTTCCTTACACATTTTTTAATTTAATTTAATAAAATACCGAGTCCTGAAATTTTAACCACAAAGTGTGTACAAGGCATAATTCGGCGAACACTGAAAATATCTGGCTATATAAATGTTGTGGAATCGACGCTATCCGTCAGTAAGTCGCCTCGGCTGCAGTCGACATGTCTTCCAGGGTGCTGCTGTGTGACCTGTGCGTCGTCCTGCTCTGCGGACTGAGCTTCATACTGGCCGAGGAGAAAAACAACATGTACGTCACAGGTTTTTTCATCATACCAAGTAGGTACGTACGTAGCGACTGTAGACCATCAAGAAGGATCCATCGGGAGGACATGTTTTCGAGAAACAGCAGCAAAGTTTAGGTACCTGTTCTCTAATATTTAATATTGTATTAAATATTCTTAGGTATCTAAACCTAAGTCCAATATGCACATTGCTCCACAATCTTGGCACTTGGGTCAATATATTTTTTTTAATTTTGTTGGCGAAACCGCTATTTCAGTTTTTAGCAAAATTAGGGACCTGGGTCCCTAATTTTCACGAAAACTGAGGAAAAACTTTCTTCTCTTCAGTTTCTTCTCCTCGGTTTTCGCAAGAATTAAGTTTCTGGCTCCCTAATTTTCACGAAAACTGAAGAAAAAGTTTCGCCACCGACATTAAAAATGTGTGTTTTTAATCCCATGTTGTTAACTTTCTACAGCACTCCAGCAGACGATGGACCCAAAGGCAACTGCTCGTGCGGAGGGTTCCCGTCAAGCGCGATAGAACCCGGCAGCTTGCCTCTCCTCTCACAGAACCCAGGCCTGGTCGTCAAGTGTGACGACGAGGGCGCTGGGACTTGTAAGAGCCTTTGCAACGCCTTGGCCACTGCAACCAAGGCCAAAGGACCAGAGGTGCTATGCAGTAGACTAAAGAACGCGAAGGAACTGAAGGTAAACCGAAGATATGACCTAGTCTGGATAAACTGTATACCTGTTGATTAACTTGATTGCGATGTTACAGGAACACTGGTTAAACTGTACAATGCAACGTCTTGGGACTGTTCTGTAAACTGCAATGTTTTCAATCGGGAAAAAAACAAATGGGTCTTATGGAAAAATCTTAATCTATGCTTAGCATATTTAGATTTGGACTCGCTAATCGGGTCCGGAAGGGCCTGTGCTCTCCATCTCCATCCCTTGCTCGCTCGCTCGACTGATATTTTATTACGTCGTGGTAAAGCCCCTGTACATGAACACTAGAGATTGATTAATTCATGAATCCCCAAGCGACCACCGGTGGCCGCGCATCTATTGTCTTACTATTGTGTCTCTAATTGACGGTATCTGAAGGGTTAATTCAAGATGATTTTCGCTTTTTAGTACAAAATAAGTGAGTTAATCAAGTGTCACTACACTTATATGTAGGTAGTTTATAAAAAATAAATCCCAAATATATAAAATCGACTTTATTTCCTAACCAATGTTAAGACAGCAAGAAAACAATTAAAATTTAGTAGTGTAGTATTTTTAGTTTTTTGAAAATTATTTGTGTGTCTATACGGGCAGAATAAACATGTTTTCTTTCTTTTCTTTCTTTCTTTAGTAATAATTTTACGACGTAACGAGTAGCTCAGTCTTTCTAGATTTCACTTTCACAGATAGATCAATTTATAAGTAACAATATTAATTATCAAGAAACTATAATATCTAATAGATACAATTAACCTTACGTAATTAACTGAAATGACATCAAAATCATTATTAAAGTATTTGCGAATGCTAACAAACAAGTCTTATAGGTATTTATGATTATGACAGATACCATCATGATTTGATGAATCTTTCGAACGAATGAA
The DNA here is from genome assembly GCA_949319445.1 of Mythimna lalbum. Taxonomy (NCBI): domain Eukaryota; kingdom Metazoa; phylum Arthropoda; class Insecta; order Lepidoptera; family Noctuidae; genus Mythimna; species Mythimna lalbum. Next base: position 10,958,441 of record OX439346.1, on the reverse strand, counting down.
TGGCAAAAATTATCACAATAATGAGTTTAGAACTCTTTAGTTTAATCAACTTACGATAAATAATTATTTTAAGTAATAATTGTAAAAAAATATAAGTACTAAAAGAAAATCAATATTGATTTTGAAAATAAGATCGACTCGCACGCATGAACACGACTCGCACGCATGAACACTACGCACAACGCATTTAAAGTACCTACTCATGCAACAGCTATATTATTTTCCCACAAACTGCTAGCACCGGATCCGGTCTTCGGATCCGGTATATTGGTACCGGATCCGGTAACCATTAATTCATGAATCCCCAAGCGACACCCGGTGGCCGCGCATCTATTGTCTTACTATTGTGTCTCTAATTGACGGTATCTGAAGGGTTAAATGATGCCGGATCCGCCGGATTACCGGATCCGTTTTTCCGGATTGCAATCCCTAATGAACACAAATCAACATTAGCTACATATAATGCTCGAAACAGAAAGCAGGTTGTAGGCACACGAATGCATTAATGTATGTTCAGAGCATCCATCCACATTTTGTTGCAGTTGTCAGCATTCTACCAAGTTTGCGACAAGCCGTGGACGTACGCCGACATCACGGCAGACGAGCCGCTTTGCTGCGAGGGGTCCAAGGTGAAGGTTTGTCCCTCCGCGGAGAAGAACGCCACAGACACAGTCGACGCTAAGTTAGCCATATAATGCATTTTGTTTGTGTTAGTTTAGACATGCATTTATTATAGTAAATGAATTATATTTATAAGATAATTTGTTGTTTTTTATATACCTTTAACTGGAAATAAGTAATTTGTGAAAATTTCAACTTCCTAGCTATCGCGGTTCTTGAGATACAGCCTAGTGACAGATAGACTAACAGACAGCAAAGTTTTAGTAATAGGGTCCCGTTTTTACCCTTTGGGTTACATAACCCTAGAAACGAAGATTTACATGTGTGTTTGTCACTTCTTTATACACGAACGGCTGAACCGATGTGCATGCAATTTAGCATACGTGTAAAACATCCTGGAATAGCATATAGGGTACATTTTATATCGGGAGTATGTTCCCTTAGGGATACTTTCTACTTTCAAGCGAGCGTAGCTGCTGGCAGAAGTTAGCATAAAGCTAGAACTACACTGCGCACACGTGAACCACACACGCCGATCTGGGCGCGTCAGCCTCCATACATTTTATATGACAACTAGACTTAGAGCTACACTTGATACACGCGACGTCATTCTACGTACAAATCAGGCGTATTAAAGGTGTTCGTTTGTCTAATGTAGTTCTAGCTTTATTCATAAGCGTCGACCCATTAAGTTAGGTAAGTAATATAAAACAAACAAGCGTGTATTGGGTAAAACCGTATATTTACAACTAGTTTCTGCTGTGTCTGTATAGTTTTGTACATTGTTCTAATAGAACTTGTAAACATAAGCATTACGATTTGACGAACACAGGACCTACGAAAAGCAGGCCGAATAATCAAATAGCATAATAATATAAGAGATTAAACATAATCATTTCGATGTGCACTTAAGGTAGAATTACACTGCTCACACGTGTACCACACACGCCGATCTGGGCGCGTCGGTTTCCATACATTTTATATGGAAACTAGACTTGCAGAGCTACACTAGGTCCACGTCACGCAACATCGTTCTACGTACAAATCAAGCGTGTTACGTGTGCGTCAATGTATTTCTAGCTTTATACTGCCAATGTGGTAAATTGTGCCGCTCAGAGTATCAGCCGAGTGATTTTATTACTGTTAACGCCTAGCATGTGTGCGCTCACCAACATCTCACGCACACACGCATACGACACAAGAGAACAACCGCTGCGAGCGACGATGTCGCCACTCGCCCATAGATCGTTGACCCGTCATTACGTACCTACATATATTTTTACTATTTTTGTAAATCATTTTTCTTTTGGTCATTATACCAGTTATTATCAAAAATTCATCTTTAATTCTTCCACCCCGTCATATACCACGTGAAGTTCAGTACCGGCGTCTACATTTGGTCCCATCGAGCCGATTGGCCTGCACCCCAGATTATTGAATCACCCACAAGCAAGAACAAAGGAAATACTGCGTTGACGTGGAAGGCGGCCGACACGTGGAAGATTCAAACTACGGGTTCAACATACAACGAGTCACATAATATCAAACAATTCTTCTACAAGGAAACCCATCATTTTAGAAGAATTTCGTGAACATCAACTTATTCGGAGTTGGGAGCTGTAGACAAAGAGAACTACACCTACAACGGAGGTCACACGTGAGTTCTGAGGGTAGCGTTACTGTAAGTTCGTTCCAATTTGTCCATTTGCCCCATAAATCTTCTAAATTTCCCTCACAAATCCTTGATTTGGTGAGCCTTAAACTATAATCACAAATCCTTTATTTTGTGAGCCTTAAACTATAATCACAAATCCTTTATTTTGTGATTCTTATATCGATCCCCAATAAAACGGACACTAAACCTTTATTTAGTGGTATTAAAACATAATAAAATATTCGCAAATCCTTAATTTTGTGATCCATTTCATAGACCTATCTATAGATCAGTAATTTATTGCGTTGTGCAATAAACATTTCTACCTACTTATACTTACATACTCACTTACTATTGGTTCTTAACTATCCCTGCATTACGCTCAGTAAAACCTTACACAAAAATTAAAATAATTATGCTTAAAACTTATTCCTAATCTAACGTAAATTTCATTTCAGAGGTTCCAGATATTCCAGGGACCGTTGGTGTGTATAGGAGCTGTATTATATCGCGTATTAACTATTGTTCTTTCGAATGTTCTAGTACATTCGAATGTTCGCTGCCTACCGCTCGCGCTGACAGCGGGCCGGGCCGGCTAGCCGCGCGATTGCTGTTTCTTCGCACCACCCGCCGCTTGCTTTTGCACATTTTACGCGCACCCTCACTTCGCTTTATTATGCTGATTTAAGTAATCGTTCCATTCTCTTTAAAATAATTACATTGCAATAATTGTTTGTGTTTCTTTCTAGCAACTCATTTCATCGCGTTGTTTGGTATAATAAACCTAATATATTCTCATTTTGATTTAGCGTGCATTTGAATGTAATAGTCGCTTTAAACATAGATTTCATTTCTTACGTAAATATATCCATTTACCTGCTTTATCATGGAAGCTAAAACTTTAATTAAAAGGCGTGCATCATACAAGGCTAAGCTTACGCTATTTGAAAATTATTTGCAAACCGTCGAGAGTTGTAACGACTTGAGTAGCACAACATTTTTAGCTGCACTAGACCGTTTCATAGCCCGCAGAGGTCGACCGCAAACCATTTACTCTGATAATGGTACCTGTTTTGTCGGCGCATGTAATGAGTTGGCTAGATTTTTAAAATTAAATTCCGACAACATTAGCTCTCAAGCAAATAACTCAAATATAAATTTTAAATTTTCACCAGCATATAGCCCACATTTTAATGGTTTAGTGGAGGGTTCCGTAAAATCTGTAAAATATCATTTGAAGAGGGTTTTAGGTTTAGCTAACTTAACATATGAAGAAATGAATACAGTTCTTGTACAGATCGAGGGTCTCTTGAATTCTAGGCCTCTTACTCCGTTATCATCAGATCCTTCTGATCTTACCGCGCTCACCCCATCACATTTTTTAATTGGACGAACGCTAACAGCTTTACCTTCCCCTCAGGACACAAAACCTTCGGTGATACCTACTCTCTCACGATACATGAGAATCCAACAATTAAAGGCCCATTTCTGGAAACGTTACTACATAGAATACATTACAGAACTCCAAAAACGACAGAAATGGCGCAGGCAAGGAAAGCAACTCCAGCTCGGAGAAATGGTGCTAGTGAGAGATGACCGGCTACCTCCTACTCGGTGGCTGCTAGGGCGCGTGGTGCGCCTGTACCCCGGCTCCGACGGCGTGACCCGCGTGGTCGACGTGTTCACAACTTCGGGTACTCTTCGACGAGCCTTCAACCGACTGTGCCCGCTACCAATCATGGACCAGAACTGCGTTCCCGGGCGGCAACATGTTAACGCCTAGCATGTGTGCGCTCACCAACATCTCACGCACACACGCATACGACACAAGAGAACAACCGCTGCGAGCGACGATGTCGCCACTCGCCCATAGATCGTTGACCCGTCATTACGTACCTACATATATTTTTACTATTTTTGTAAATCATTTTTCTTTTGGTCATTATACCAGTTATTATCAAAAATTCATCTTTAATTCTTCCACCCCGTCATATACCACGTGAAGTTCAGTACCGGCGTCTACAATTACATAATTCAAAATGAAATGATTAGCAGTATAGTGTAGTGGAACAGAAATGAATGAAACCAGCTGTGTATCTCCAAGTGCATTTTCCGTTTCAGAACCACGGTATACTCTTTTGAATAACCTCGTAACCTAACGATTTATTCAATAAAATTTTGCAGGCGGATGTTTTTGCAAACATTCAGTCTGGCCGCGGTGGTGAGCTCAAAATGTAAATACATAACATACATAATTACTTAAGATTTTGTGAGAACCAACATTCGTAACCATGTTGGTATATATTACGTATGTGTGTTCTGTGTTGTGTGTGCTGTGTATGTGTGATGTATGACATTTACGCACGTAAGAACAATTCCTAACAAGACCAACGGGTTAATAATATTGCGAACCAACCATAAAACTAATAAAATCATGGAATAGGGAATATGCATTTTAAACATTTTGTTATCTAACCAGTTCATAAATATATATACCCAAGTAGAATACTAATACCAAAATTAGTAGATAAGCAAGAGGTATAATAACAAATAAGAGAGTTATCTCCAATATAATATATCCAGGGCGTGATGTATTTCGACGTCAACTTCCATATCAAATTTTTCTTACTTTACTGAGCTTTGGAACTTTATAACTAATAAAAACTTCGTTATTGATGAAGATTTTTTTTAAATTACTTTAAATTTGTGTACTAAGCCGGGTACAGACGCACGCACGAACTTTGTTGCGTTGCATGATACGCAGCAACTTGGTTGCACGTGTGTACCAATAACGAACATCGAACCGTCCGTCAAACATGTTTGCGGCGATCCTATTAGTATGTTCTGTATGGACGGTCTTCTTTATGAATCAATGCGAAGACCAAAAAACTTTTTGCTACTTCACAATCGGCCACTTCCAACGACCATTCCATGGCTATTAAGAGAGTTCACGATTCGCGTTTTTGTCCGAATATGCCATCCATACGAACAAACCAAATGTTCAAGTTGGATGTTTTTGTTCGCTGTGTTCGTTTTCGTACGCACGTACATGGCTTAACACGCAATGAAAACAATTTGCCGTCCACATAATCGCTATGTATCATGCAATGTAACAGAATTCCCATAGTGTGGACGTCTTACGCGTGCGAACCGTGCACACTACGCAGTCGAATAGAGCATTTCAACTATGGAGTATACAACACGCTCGGTTTGAGCGCGCTCTGCGTCACGCTAGCGAAATGCTCCTTTCATGTTACTTTGCTTGTTACGTTGCAAGTTACAACAGCCTGTACCCAGCTCTAAAGCTAAAATAGATTTAACTAAAGGAAAAATTGCATGCATATTCCCTATTAACTAAAATACGTAGTATTATAATCCTGTACTCATTTCATTCTTTGCAAAGGCACGTCGCATATTTTGCTCTAAAAGTACGGAGTTGCTACGACTGTTGGCAACCATACATAATAAATAAAACAGTGCCCCTTAAAGTAACAGTCGACTTGATTGATTCTGTGACCAATGAGACTACATATTCACATAGAGATAAACAGAACATAATTTGTTACAGCTATTTCATTTGTGTCAATGTTGAGTTTTAGTAGTCATTCATAAAAATTGTTGGCAAAAAACAGATTTTCACTCGGTAGAAAAAACCTCGTAAATTTTACAGGAGAACGAAAGTTACCTCCTGAAAGAATATATATTATTATATGGAAGAGTTTGGTGATGTCTTTGTAACAGAGTTATAATAAGGGAGGAGGATGTCAAGTCGTCTGAATATTTTTATATCGGCAACAAGAAAAAAAACGGATTTATTTTTTTGTGAAAATTTTTTTTGACTATTACAATATGCATTTTAGTTATTACATTTTTATGTATAATATTATTTTATTTGCAGAAAATGGGCTTTACAAGGTTTTTACTGCCGTGATCCCTGAAAATTTCCGAAGATACTCAAAATATATGGGTGTATTATATAGTAAATAGTAATTCAAACTAATTACAGTTTACGATTAACACAGAAACCGTATTGCACAAACAAAACTAATACATATATTTGTTTACAGCGATAAAACAATCCATAGCCGATATATTATAGTGGATCTAAAAAATATTTGATTAAAAGCTCATTTTCGTTATTTTTATGGATTACAATTGATTGGAATGAAAGGAAAAATACATTTTATTCTGTCCATTTACTTTTGTAGTATTAACAGATATATATGAAGCGAAGGTATGGATACCAAGGGTAGAGATTCTAGTGCTCTTTAACCCTTCAAAGTAAAACAATTAATATATTGCTTGAAATAGGAGTTTAAACGCAACGACTTTTACTACTAGCGCATTAGCTCATGCCAATATCTGCTTTACCACTTAGGGCCTTTGCACACCACGTTTCATAAACGCGCCGTTGACGCGCGCTTTTATCTTATTAATGGTCTAAAGCTGCGTCTAACTCGCATGCGTATCGCTACAAACGCGCGTCGACGGCGCGTGATGTGCACAAACCCTTACTAATAAGCACATGAACACAAACGAGTAAATAAACGTACTCCATTTTTTTAAATTGTGGCACAGTAAAATAGAACCATGATAAAATGAATGCTTACTTCACTAATTCTTTTACGTTGACGGCCCAAAGGTCCGTGATCATATTAGTAATAGCGCTATACTGCCGTCGAATGTTTATAAATATTTAGCTTCTCCTCGAGAAAATCTACAGTCTAAGTCTTGGGCTTTCTTGATGATGGACTTCTTCTGGGCTTCGTCGAAGCGGTTCACCTGAAGGTCTACGTCTCGGCTGAACGGGCGACGTTCTTTTTTGCCGTCTTCATCTTTTTCTTCCTTCTGTTGACAGAAAAAGAAAATTAATTGGCTGAGGCGATAGTTGAGTCTAGATGTGATCTAAACTCTAGAGGGCACTGCTGAGCTGTTGGCTCTAGGACGGAGAAGGCCGACGTGTCAGACTTTTACTAACTAAAACCACACATGAATATTACGATGAATCTCTTGGTTATTATCATCATCATCATCATCAGCCTTTTTGATGTTCAGATTGCTGGGACTCAAGCCTCAAGAACTTCTCTAGGAGAGGGAAAAGGCCGTAATCCATTACGCAGGCTCAGTGCGGGTTGGTGAATGTCACATGTTTTCGAGTTTTTGGTTCTAGGACATGCTATTATGTTTCCTCACGATATTTTCCTTCACCGTTTTGAGAGCAGAAATAATGAAATAAATTACTTAAACTAATGCGCCTGGCAGAGTTTGAACCCGCGACCTACAACTCGTAAGTCGGGAGTCATTACCACTCGGCCACCACTGCTCTCTGCTATTGGTTATTAATATATAATTTTTATTCGCCTCTATGAGACCTCAAATGAAAGTGTTTTGCGGGGTCTTATGGAGGCTACAATAATTTAAGATAAAGATGCATGTCTCTGAATAATTTCAAACACTGTTAGATATGATAAATTACGTAAAATTTACAACATTTTTTAATAAGACTCTGATACATAGTAAATTATCGAATTTGGGATTAAATTTGCTGTATTTGAAAATTTCAAATAATATATCATTCAATCACTCTCTCAAGATTTATTACAAAATTGGTGTAAGATTTTTCTTGTAGTTTTAACATTATTACAATAAAAAATTACCTTTTTCTTCTTCTTCAACTTCTTTTGATGCATATCTAGGAGGCTTTCTTCTCTCTTGTGTTTCTTTTTGTGTTTCCTGAAAAATTACACAAATAAGATTAATTTTCCCTCTCCTGGAGAGGAGGCCTGAATCCCAACAGTGAATTATAAAGAAATACAGTTCGTTTTTTTTTTTGTTTGAATTAGTAATCTCTGGAAGTACTGGTTTAATTGCTAAAATGTTTTCACCGATAGAAAGCTGTTTTATTCTTTTACTAGCTTTCCGCCCGCGGCTTTGCCCGCGTGGACTACAGTTTATATCGCGCGGGCAGAGACATGTGCTCAGCAGTGGAATTATAGGTAGCCTATGTGTTATTCCAGTGTCTCTTCTACCTACCTACCAAATTTGATCTAAATCCGTTCAGTAGTTTTTGCGTGAAAGCGTAACAGACAGACAGACAGAGTTACTTTCGCATTTATAATATTAGTAGGGATTATAGGATTTATAATACCTAGTAACAAATTTTGGTAGAGCACCGGGCCATTGAATTGATATTTTTAGTGAGATTCAATCCTAATAAGCTACATCACTTCATCTATATATCATTGTCGTAGTTACTCACTTGACTGCGGATTCCTGTTCCTCATCCCTGTTAGCGATGTGGCGCATCCTTGCTTCTTGTTTCAAGGTTATTTCTACATCTTCCTCTTTCGGGAGTCCAGATTTTTTCCTTGCCTTCTCTTCGGGAGTGTCTGTCCAACTCGATCTGTGGATTTGGAGATATTAAGGATTTCATTATTGAAAATATTTTATTAAATGCATTTTTTATTCGGTAAATTTGGTGTAATAGTGCGCTGCACACTAATGCACCAAACAAATATTTGTATGACCTACAGATACATGCTTCGGGACTGGGTGTTTTGTGTGTGAGTTTACATGGTTGGGGACTCGCTCACAATACAGGAGGTATTATTCCTAGTGTGAGGCGTGGGGTAAACACTTAAATAAGCAAGATTGTCAAAGAGATTTTTAGGACAACTGTGCGGCTGATAGGAACAAGTGGATTTTGATAATAATGTAAAAACAATATCATAAGAATAAATCCTACACTAATATGCAAATAAGCCTTTGTACTACCTCCAATCGTTACTGTACTTCCACTGGTAGACACAGATGTGCCTTCCATGAAGATTATAGGAGGGAGAACACCGGTACAACTTACCTGTCTGACATATCCGGACCTTCCTTAGCTCTAAAACTTCTTGCTTCTAAGCCTATAATTTTGGCTTTACCTTCTGGCAGCTCCAACATCCATTGTTCTCTAGATTTTACCTTGCTGGTATCTGACTGACCATCTAAATTCCTTATTTTTATGTCCAAGGCTCTCTCCTCGAGCCGCCGATGCGCATCCGACCATTTTTCTTCCGAGCCCGCGGGCAGTGGTCCTATGCCTAAGTCTTCATCAGAACTTTCATATTTGATAACATCTCTTTCCTTCTCGGCTAATACTTTGCGCATGTCATCGGGTATAGACGGTCCTGAAGTAAAATATAAGATTAAAATAACTATAGCATGTTTCTGATTTGACATGCGAATACTACACTGACTGGTTTTTACACAAAGATGAGAAAACAAGAAAAAAAAGGAGGTATAATGTAAGTCATCATACTTTCTTTTTTCCACATATTACATAATCATTTTATACTTTACCTATATTTTTCGGATTTCTTTTGAGATGTGCTGGCAAGGCAGGACCCTCAATATCTGGAGAGGCAGTCCGTTCATACCGCTTCTCGAGATGCGGCGGCAGCGCCGGTCCGCACACGTCCGGCGCAGCCTTGTCCTCACCCCTCGGCACCGTGCGCCGCAACTTGTGCCTCAAGTCTGTTGGATCAATTTCAATCTCACTCTGAGAATCATCACTTGATATCTCACCTTCTTCATAACTTTCTTTTTGAGCACTCTTTTGTGTGGAAGAAACCTCTTCCACAACATCAGCTAAGTTTTTTGAAATATCAGCTTTTACATCAATGTCAGTTGTACTACTTACTTCTACTGAGACTGTTGCATCTCTGTCTCTATCTTTGCTAGACTTGGAGCTTTTTCTTTTATGTTTCTTTTTATGCTTCTTCTTTTTCGTCTTTTGGAGTTCTTTCTCTAAATTCAACAGCTTCGCCCTTAGTCTCTCATCATCAGAAGAGTCTATCTCACTGGATTCATCAGTTTTCTCTTTCACAACTGCTGGTATCATGCTGTAGTAAGAGCCAGGTTGCACTTCCTCAGATGCATCACTGTTTTCATGTGCATCAATGAGGATTGGACTTTCACTCTTTCTTTTTGGTGCTACCATAGGAGGCGGTATATATATTTCAGATCTTTTAGACTTTCGGTCAAGGGATGGTGATTTCTCTTTTGCTTTCTTTATGGGCCTCTCAGGACTTCGAATGCGATCAGTTTTACGTCGTTGGTCATCCTTAACTTCTTTTTCTTTTCGAATATCATGAGCTACATATGATCTAGAAGTAGATCCAGAATGTTTATGTCTGTCTCTACTACTACTCCTATGATCTTTAATTTTAGATTTATCACTAGGGTCTCTGTGTCTATTTCTCTCATGTGATTTCCTGCTTGGACTTCTGTCCCTAGAATTCCTCCTCCCTCTTACTGGTGAATGTCTAGAATACCTGTGTCTGTCCCTCTCTCTATCTCTAGAATGTCTATCAGAGCGAGGTCTTTCATCTCTCTTTCTGTCAAAATTTCTATTAAATCTGTCTGGTCCAGATGGTCTACTTCTTCCCAAATCTCTGACATTGTCAGCTCTTTGATTAAAAGATTTATCTTCTTGAGTTTTTGGACGACCCTTGAATCTACCTGTTTCAGAATCACTGCTTGACTCATCTGATATCATATTGGTATCTAAAAACAAAAAAGAGGTTTTAAAATCAGGAATAATACAAATCTAATTTACTTACTACCTTTATTATATACAACACTACAGACACACTTAAAACATTTTTGCTATTTTCTTAGCACTGTAACGAACAGACTTCAGCAGGCCCGCAGTAAGAATGCCCTTTAAGGATTGCCTCACACTTGACTGCCAAACTATGTCTTTTAGTATTTGTCTTAGTATGACTGCACAATCAATATCATATGCCACTGCTCGCAGGACATCTTCCATATCTTGTTGAAGACCACCATGGTTCCAAAATTTCACGATTTTTCGTTGCGGCACCATCGGTAGCTGCATCAAGTGATGCAACTTAGTCTCTGGACTTATATCTTGATGGCATTGAGCATCTCCAGTTGGAATGTCAGCATAGGCATGGAACTGCTGCAAGATTGGTCTGTATAATTCACGAAAATATAATAGCTGTGGCTGTACAATGTTCCTCACTTTGTTTTTATTTTCTCCAAATGTCATTCTAAAGTCACCAGCATAACTTAGGTTAGATATTGCAAAGTAGAAATCATATTCAGAAAACGTTTCTGGCAAAGTGAGGAGAGCTGTGTGGACTGCAGAGCGTAGATTGGACTGAAGAGCGTTTTGTAACTGAGAACTATTTGTCTGCTTTATAATCTCTACCGGTTTGTGCAGTCTGCCAGCCACATATAGATCATTCCAATCTAGCAGATCAGCAATTAGATCTTTCTGTGACACAACCCCATACTTTATCATAATATTTTCTTCTTTTATTTCAACAAGGGTGTTAAAGTACACTTTAGCACCCCAATTTTCCTGAAACTTTGCAACAAATCCTTTGCCCAGGAATCGAAGTGCAGAGTAGTGCGATGGGTTCATTTCTATGTTCGCCGCGTGCCATCGATGCGAGTTGTCCACGCAGTATATTAGATCGATCATGTTTTGCTTTTTATTGTTCCCCATCTGTGGTTTCACAGCAGAGCCATAGGCGAAACAGAATGCAAAATTCTGTGGAAACTTCGACAAAATCCTGTAATATATCGGCGATATATCTTTGGCCACACCTGTCATAACTTTTAACGCTGTTGGCGATGCCATTATGTTAGTGAAGAGAAAGAGATACCTGCTGACCTGAGAACTACAGCAATCCGCGCTGAACACACGATGACAGGTGGATGAAAAGATGAATCAAATTTTTGTGTTCTAAATGATAAAACAGTTAATCTGTTATTTGCAACTAGCTGATCATTGCAAGCAATTAGTATTGTTCGTTGGAAATGTTATGTATCCAGTTTTCTTTCATATCACAAATATAACCAAATAATCACAAACAGCCAATCCATCCATCACCCACAGACTACCACAAGACTACTATAGACACTATAGAATATAATACCACAGGACACTATAAATAAAATAAAATCATTTTATGATAGGCCAGGCTATGGCCACAGTACTTCCAATCCGATCAACTGAACCGATCAACTGGTTGATCAGAATGGAACTCGGTGAAGGATTTTTTCCCATCTAATCAACTTTGAAACGGATCAACTGTTTTCTTTCTCAACGGTACAACTTCTTAGTTGGTCCGATAGGAATATTTGACTTTATTTAAATTTGTTCTATCTGCTCAACTGTGATACTAAACTAATTCATTAATCCCCAAGCGACCACCGGTGGCCGCGCATCTATTGTCTTACTATTGTGTCTCTAATTGACGGTATCTGAAGGGCTAATATTGAATTTTGTTTAATATTTTAGGCACTTGTGACAAGTGTTTTGCCACTTTTAAAAATTCAGTTGATCGGACTGGAAGTACAGAAAAGTGATCCGATCGAGTTCTATTCTGATCAACCAGTTGATCAGTTCAGTTGATCGGACTGGAAGTGCAGAAGGTGATCCAATCGAGTTCCATTCTGATCAACCAGTTGATCGGATTGGAAGTACTGAGCGGATGAGCAGACTCGGTGAAGTCTCTGAATGTGTACACGCGGCCTTATGCTACGTTAACATGTAGGCCTAGCCTCGGCCAATCGCCATTGTATTGTCTAGCCATTGTATATAAATTATATAATGATTGTATAAACGGAGAAACACCGTTAACACAATGGCGATTGGCCAAGGCTGGACACACATATAAACGTAGCGTAATTCTATCTTTATAAAACGAAAAAAATATGAGCGGAAAAGTCAAACATAAACTAAAAATCGTAAGGATATTTTTAGTTTTCTGTGGTCAAATTTTAACCTGTCTTGGCTGTCAAAAAACAAGAAGTCAAACGTCAAAGCGCAGAGCAGATTGTTTTTCATCTTCTATTTATTTTATGTATTTTTTGCTGACACTGCGTATTGTTAGCTACAGTTACAGCTATTGTAGCACAATTTAGGAACCTCTAATAGTGATTTATATTTAATAATGTCAAGTGCCGATAGAATTGACTTTGAAATGGAAGTTGAGGTGGAGAGTGCCTCATCGGGGCCGGCTGTAGATGCTCCTAACCCAACATCACCTGCGCCTCCAGTTCCAGGAGGCGCGAAGAGCGTGGTGGTTACAACAGCCACGTCCGGTTCTGTCACAGTTTCTTTACATCCCCTTGTCATAATGAATGTATCTGAGCATTGGACACGATTGCGAGCACAGGAAGGTTCTCCACAGATAGGTATGTTCTTATTAAATCGTAAAGTTATTCATTGAAGGAATTAATCTTTAATAACCATGTAATTTCTACTATTTTACAGTTATTGGGGCCCTGATTGGCAAGCAGAAAGGTCGAAACATAGAAGTTATGAATTCATTTGAATTAATGTTCAGTGTAATTGAAGGAGACATAATAATTGATAGAGATTATTACAATTTAAAAGAAGAACAATGTGAGTATTTTATAGTTGTATTTGGATAAACTCACTAATACCCACATAAATCACTTTAAAATAATAATCATATAATTATGTTTTATCCTTGGCATATGGTGCTGTTATTTTCTTCAGCAACAATTATAACTCGATTCCTTTGATTTAACAGTCAAACAAGTGTTCTCTGACATGGACTTCCTTGGCTGGTACACAACTGGGGACACTCCAACAGACAAAGACATCGCCATTCACCGACAGATCTGTGATATCAATGAGTGCCCAGTCATGCTGATGCTCAACCCGGCCGGAAGGAATGGAGATGTGAGTGGACTAACAGTATTGTATTCATGGTTTTTGTAATGGAAATGAATGCTATGAATCAAGTTTGGTGTCAATCTTAGTGAAATAATGATGTGGCGTGTTTGCGTTAATGTTGGCCCATAATTATTGTGATAATACCAGCTTAAATGCCACAATTAAGGTGGTTTGGGTAAGAACATATAAATATAAATTATACCACTTATTTAGCTTTATTCTTAATGCGAGCCACATTGCTGGGCAAGGTGGACGACAAATGTTGCGGCACCCATTATGACTAACACTAAAAATAAAACTAAATAAGTGGTATAATTTATATTTATATGTTCTTACCCCAACATACTTTATTATTTATAAATTGTTCGGAAAATGTAAAATACACAGACGTGATGTGTCTATTTTTCAATGACATTACAAATATTTCAGCAACTACCAGTGGTGTTATACGAGTCGGTCATAGATGTAGTAAATGGTAGAGCAACCATGTTGCTGGCACCTCTTACGTACACTCTAGCTGCCGAGGAGGCTGAGAGAATTGGTGTGGACCACGTGGCCAGAGTATCTTCTGGTGAAGCTGCACTTAACAGTTTAGGTAAGGGTTATTCAATTCTCTGTTTTTATTCATTAAACCCCAAGCAAACGCTGGCATTTGTGCTGTCATTGTCTTTCTATTGTGTCTCTAATTGACGGTATTCAAAGAGTTAAATGCTCAAGTTTTACTTGTTATCTTAGGGTTGCTATGGTGATTTAAAGTAGTAGTATTTTATGTTGTCTATGTAGGGTATTCCACGACTTTGCCACCTGTATCGAAATTACCTTAAATCCTTACTAATATTATAAAAGCGAAAGCGAGTTTGTTTGTTTGTTTGTTACATCTTCACGCCTTAGTGGCAAACCCGATTTTGATGAAACTTGGTACACGGATAGACCATGACCTCGAATAAGACATAGGATACTTTTTATCCAGTAAGTATGGTCCCTTAGGGTAATTTTATGATGTCACGCGGGCGAAGCCGCTGGAAGGAGCTAGTATCTGTATATAGATAAATATCCTGAATGACCACTTCGATTTTATTTTAAAAGCAATACCAACTTCATTCAAAAATTTTTAAATCACCACCGTTTTGAACTGGTAGGAATCAGACCCACCCAATGTGAGAAAAAAGCCTGTAATTTTACTGTACTGATCAAAAGGGTCAATTATCTACATTTGTTTCTTGTAAATATAGGATCTAAAATTATTCTGACCATGAAAATTAACATTTATTTATGGTGGGTAGCACTTGATCAGCAATTTTCGTATTTTTATGAATGGCTAGCTTTTACCCGCGGCTTCGCCCGCGTTTATTAATATACTTTAATTTAATAATAAGTCATAAGTCATAAGTCATTTATTCATTTGTTTAACATAGGTACAATAATAAAGGTGTTGCAATGTAATAAAGAGAGCGCTATGTTATGCCAGAGGCGTGCAAACGTCGTTGAGAAATTTGCAATAAACTAGCCAAATCTTGAATATTCATATAAATTAAATAATAATGATGAATAGCAAATAAAATCAATGTCAAAGCGCGTAATGCTAATTTACAATACTAAAGTCAAACAATAAAAAAAATAAAAAAATGTCCATGTACAATACAAAATGTCATTGCACAATTCAAAATTTTAAAATGCAATTCAAAATGTCCGTATACACTTCAATTAGTCAAAATACAGTTCAAAATGTCCGAATACAATTCAATTAGTCAAAATACAATTCAAAAATGTCCGAATACAATTCAATTAGTCAAAATTCAATTCAAAATGTCAAAACACATTTCAAATGTCAATTTACAGTGCTAATCTTAATTTACAATACTAATGTCCATTTACAATGATAAAGTCAAATATAGAATACTATGTGAGTTTCAAATACAAATTTTACTATTAATAATGAATTAAGGTTACATGCTTTTTGTTTATTAACATTCAATAAATTAGTACTTGACTTCCCTCTTTCTTCCCCTTTTATCACTCAAAAAAAATAGTCTATTTATGCCTCCAGGGTGCCAACTATCTCTGTACCAAAATTCATCAAAATCAGTTTTGCCATTTAGGCATGAAGACGTAACAAACAAACAAATGCATTTTCATAATATTAGTAAGGATTGTGTTCACATTGTAGCACTCCTGAGCTCCTTAGTAGTCCTAAGTAGAGCTATACAAATGCTTGCATTGTCTGGACAGATCCACTCAAATCTATGTGATTCTTTTCTCATGATTTGAGCCATAACACGTTTGCTGTATGAACTGTAAAAGAGACTGACCCCTGTGTTGGTTTCGGTGTTTCTTCTCAGGGTAGTCAGCTAGAAAACAATGGCCTCATCCAGTTTAAACTAATGAAAAAATTTACGTGCAATTTTTTTTTAAACCTATTTGCAAAATAAATATCATTTATAATTATAATATTATTATTACCTTTGGCGTTTAGTCACTAACTATCAAAGACACTTCACATTTCCCTACATTTTGACTAATTTCTGGTATTGATTGATGCTGAGATCATATTGCAATTGGAATCCGAAAGTTTTTTATACGTACACAAATGGCCTTAAATTTTGTCATAATATGGAGAACTAAACTAGAAACTGACTTGTTCGAATAACCCTGTATATTTTTTATTATTTATAGGCTCTCGTTTTACCACAAGACTACCTCATTGCTCGTGATGATATATTCGACGATGGAGCTTGTAAAACACGTAAATAACTCTCATATTATAATAAATGTTTATTGCAGTGGCGGAACACCTAACAGCTCAGCGCTCAGCTATAAAGATGTTGGTGTCTCGAGTGCGCGCCGTGCTGGCGACGGTGCGCGCCATCCGCGACGGTTCGCTGCCGCCGCGCCCGGCGCTGCTGCGGGAGGCGCGCGCGCTCTCCAACAGGCTGCCACTGCTCACCTCCCAGCAGTTCCGCACACACTTCTATAACGTATGTATGCTTTGATGTATTCTCAATACTTACAGGCCCACATTAACACTTAAGGACTCACTACTGGGTCTAACGGACCCAGTTCTTCAATTTATGTGTAATAACTTGCCTGTAGCACTCACACACAGACTACCAACTGACGAGTACGATTGCCACTCGCAGTGCTACACTGTCTTTGAACGGTATTAAGAACGGCAACATCGTAAACGTCAAATCTTAAAAGTTATTACATATAAATTGAAGAACTGATTCCGTTAGACCCAGTAGCGAGTCCTTTAGTGTTAAAGGGGATGATCAAAGGTAACCCGCGAAATAACATTTTCTTAATTTTGCTACGTAATACTAGTATTTATTTACGGAATTATAATAATTTAAATCATCAATACTATACTACCCTCTCAGTTCTTCTAACCCTATTGAGTGGCTGTTTCGTTATTACGGTTGCCGATTATAAGTTATTGAAGCAGAGACATTCCTTGTGCGCAGTCCGCGGCCCTTGCCTCGCAAAGTTTGTATCCACTTTTAAACAAAGGACTTTCGGCCTAGAGTGGATATTGCCAAGAGCCCTGGCAATTTCACCTTAAAGCGTATGGGTGTGTTTTAATACAGGTCTCCGTTAAAGCTGAGTAGGGTGTAGAGAATTTGAGCTACCTTCCGCTCGGCATCCCGACTGTTCTGTCCGGCTTGAGTCCTCGTGTTCATTTGTTTTATTTTAATGTCTGCTCCTGTCCACTCTGTCTAGCTCCGCATCAGTGGAAACGCACACCCTTACACTTGGTCGCTAACTCATATTCGGGTCGTCAAATGTTTTTATTCCAATTTGGGTACTGTACAGTGCAAGCACGTACAAATTTGACATCATTGCATCAGCACTTTACTTGCTACGCGCGGTCTATTCTTTAGTACACAAATATCATTCAAATCGCGTGCACTCATTATTTAGTTAATATCATATATCATTCAATAAACGTTATTATTACGTACTTTTGCCTATCATTCAAACTATTATCATCAAAAGGTGTAAAGACCCTACATCTTTTTGGTCCTTCGAGCTTCCGTATAAGCGGGGACTATTTCGCGTTCTCGACAGTGTGAGTATTCTGCGGGCACGTAAGTATAGCTCCTGTAACTACGACCTGTGGACAGAGTAACATCCGTCTACTGGAAATCAATTACAGCATTATCCATCATTGAATATTCGACCAACCATAACCGCCAACATGGAAGATATTTTGGCCAATCAAGATCAGATCATTCAGGCCATGGAGCAGCAGCTGCGGAACTTCAAAAAAGATTCTGCAGATCGCAAGACTCCGGCCAACATCAAGAAACGTTTGCAAACCCTTGATACATACTGGCGGGAGTTTCAAGAGAATCACGTTAGATTATGCGAGTTTGAAGATCGTGGTTATACCTACTTTTCTGAGAACTACTACAGCAAGACGATGACCCTCTACAATGAAGCTCGAGACATCATTCAACAATACAAACCGCCCACCGGTTTGGAGAAGGAGGGTAAGTCGCCTAGCGCTCCAGCAATCCGTGTATCAGACACCCGTAACCAAGAAGCCGCGGATGAGCGACAGCAAACGGACACATTGTCGATTGATCCAGATCAACCCGACGTCAAGCCTAGTGGAACCCAATCCACATCATTGTTCAAGAAGGTTGTCTCGCGGGGAAATGCCAGTAAATTAGAGGAAATGCTACGCAAGCAGAAGAGTAACTTTAAGGCTATATCACGGGCAATCAGAAGCGTAGACATACAGAGCCTCTCCGAAAACTGGGAGTTTGAAGATACGCTCAGAATCATTCAGACAAAATGGTTAACCATCGACTCCCTGCACTGGGAAATTGATAGTGAGATGTACTCGGAAGATGAAGAATATGAACAGGAATATAACAAGTACGAACAACTGTACATTGACATCAAAAAGTTAGTTAACAGCAAGATGTATTCCGTTACATATCGGGAAAGTTTCACACCGAAAATAGAAATACCTACCTTCTCGGGGAACTATCACAAATGGATATCATTCAAGGACTTATTCCAGGAAGCAATCCATAGCAACAAATCAATTCCAAGTGCCCAGAAAATGCAGTTATTAAAAAGTAAGCTGAAAGGCGAAGCAGAAAGGATCATTCAACATCTTAATATTAGTTCTGAGAACTACCAAATCTGCTGGGATATCTTGAACCATAGATATAACAACGATAGGTTGATCTTTACTTCTCACATGAACATACTGCTGTCAATACCTACAATGCAAAATCAAGTCGACACACAGATCAAGAACATGTTTGACACCATCAATGAATGCATGAACGCCTTGAAAAATCTCGGCATAGATGTAACTGCCATGGGGCCAATGGTTGTACATTTACTTACACTAAAGCTGGATAACCAGACCCTCAGTGAATACACTCAATCATTAGAAAATCCTAGAGCCTTGCCTGTTCTAGCAGATTTTCTAAAATTTTTGGAGAACAAGTATACTGCTCTCGAATCAACACGACGTAAACATCATTCATCAAAATCATCAACGTCGACATCTCCGAGCAGTAACAAAGATTCTGAACATCAATACAATAAAAGGAATCAATCAAAGTCAAATAATTTCAACAACAAAACCGATTCTAATAAACCGTTTTTACGCAGTTCCGCGGCAAAAAGTTGCGCAATGAGGACACAGTATTGTCCACTATGCAAAGACGACAGCCACGGATTATTCTACTGCAAACCATTTTTGGAATCAGGGTCAGACGAAAAAAGAAACACAATTCAAAAATTTAACTTGTGTAAAAATTGCCTGGTTAATCACAAAAATAAACCATGCCGTTCGGAATCAAGATGCAGGGCGTGTCAAGGAACTCATAACACCGTGCTACATGACGCCCTACAGACAAACACCGTGTCCAGTAACATGAGTACGTCACCGTCTACGTCACGAGAAGACAAAACACGAAGTAACGTGACACATGTTTCCAAAGAAACTCTTATTGAAGTTCTGCTTGCAACAGCACTTGTCCGAATACAAGGTGTAAATGGGGAATATCATACAATGAGAGCTCTCATAGATCAAGGCTCTCAAGCCTCCCTCATAACTGAGAACGCAGCACAAATCCTAAAACTCCCCCGTCGAGCATGCAAAGGCGTCATAGTTGGAGTCAGTGCCAATCAAACTAATTGTAAGGGAGTTTTGAGTCTTGTAGCATCCTCATTACATTCCAATTACACCTTTCAGACAGAAGCTGTTGTTATGAGTAAATTAATTAACAATTTGCCGAATCATAGTTTCTCAAAACCATCGTGGGAGTATTTACAAAACATCCTGCTAGCAGATCCAGACTTTAACGTTTGTCGGCCTATCGACTTATTGCTGGGAGCAGAAGTTTACTCGGAAATTATCATGCCAGGCATGATCAAGGAAAACTCATCCCTACCAGTAGCACAACAGACTCAGCTTGGCTGGATTTTAAGTGGAAATGTGAAGTCTTATCAATGCAACGTTGTCATGAACAATATAGAAGACATACAAAGATTCTGGAGCATTGAAGATGTCACCGAGTCCGACACTAACATGTCCTCTGAAGACTATCAATGCCTACAACAATACAATTTGGAGACAATACGTCGACAAGATGGCAGATACGTGGTTAGAATACCACTAAAGCCAGATATCAAAGAAAAATTGGGAGAATCGAAACCAAGAGCCGTTGCCCAATTTTATCAACTGGAAAGAAAATTTTCTAGAAACAAAAACATTTTCGAAGATTACAAAACATTCATTGACGAGTATATCAAACTAGGTCACATGCGCGAGTGCACACGGAAGAATTTGCCAGATTGCATTTTACCTCACCTTTGCGTTCTACGCCCGGACTCGACAACAACAGCGTTGCGGGTGGTATTTAATGCATCAGCAAAAACATCGACAGGCTACAGTTTAAATGATTTAATGTTTAGCGGTCCGAATCTACAACAGGATTTGTTTACACTAATTCTGAGATGGAGGCAGTATGAATATGCAATGACAGCCGACATCGAGAAAATGTTCCGACAGATCTTCTGTAATGAAAAGGACCTACAGTATCAGAAAATCGTCTGGCGTGACTCACCTAGACAATTATTAAGAGAATACGACCTGACAACAGTCACCTATGGCACCAAAGCTGCTCCATTCCTAGCTATGATGACGTTAAAACGTCTAGCAGAAGACGAGCGTTCACAGTATCCAGCAGCATCAGCTGTACTCGAACAATGCTTCTACATGGATGACCTTTTGGCAGGACACCACAGCCTAAAGGAAGCCAAACAACTCAAGGCTGACCTTATCAATTTGTTGAAATCAGGCGGTTTCAACTTGCGCAAATGGTCTTCAAATAAAATCAATATAAAAGATGACGTATTAACAGACACGGAACAAGCATTCGAATTTAGGCATCAAGAATCCACAAAAACGTTGGGACTGCGTTGGCACCCCCTGGACGATCAATTCAAGTTCCAGATGAAGATAGACACATCATCATTGACACCATCCACAAAAAGATCATTACTGTCTGATATTTCAAAGATTTTTGACCCACTTGGCTGGCTGTCTCCAGTCTCCACCAAATTGAAACTTTTGTTCCAAAACGTTTGGTCGTTAAATCTTCAATGGGATGATAAAGTACCCACAGACATCAATGAAGATTGGCTCAAAATAAAAAAGGAGTTACCAGCAATCGAACATATGAACGTCCCAAGGTGGCTGCAGACGCCAAAAAATGCAAACATAGAGTTGCATGGATTCTGTGACTCATCAATCAAGGCCTTCGCGTGTGTTATTTATTGCAGGATTATCAATCAGGAAAAGGCAGAGAGTCAATCCTCTGTGATTATAGTAGCAGGAAAATCAAAGCTCGTGCCTGTAAACAAATCAACAACTTTGCCTAGATTAGAGCTTTGCGCTGCGCACTTGTTAGCAAAACTGATGAATGTGGTCAAGAATTGTTTATCAAGCAACAGAATCCAAATATACGGCTGGTCTGATTCAACAGCAGTACTAGGTTGGCTTCAGGGTGATCCGCATCGCTGGAAACCATTCGTGGCGAACAGAGTAGCACAAATAATAGAAACAATACCAGCAAATAGCTGGCGCTATGTGAAATCGGCCGAAAATCCAGCTGATTGCGCGAGCCGAGGATTATCAGCAGACCAACTGCAACATCACCCTCTTTGGTGGCATGGACCATCTTGGCTATCAACATTCAAAGAGAACAAGAGTCGAGAACTACCAACTTACGTCACGTATGAAGAAATCAGAAAATCAGTGAAAAGCAACGTCATTCAACAAAATGAGGACATTGTTTTAAAACTATTAAACAAATACAGCAACTTCGATCGAGCAGCGCGCGTACTTGCATGGACTTTGCGCGCCATATCTCGCAATCAACACAAACCGAAGTATTTGACTATCAGCGAAATAAAAATGGCTAAATATCTTTTAATTAAACAAATGCAGCTGTCGGTATTTAAGGAGGAGATCACCAATCTTCGAGGTCAGAAGCAAATAGACGCGAAGAGCAAATTGCTGAAGCTCAACCCATTCTTGGATCAAGAAGGACTACTAAGAGTCGGCGGCAGACTGTACAACGCGAAGATGAGCCAAAATATGAAACATCCACTCATCATTCCCAACAACACCCATCTCAGTGACCTGTTGATCGATCAAGGGCATCATATGACGCTCCATGGGGGAGCAAGAGTCACTCAAGCCTGGCTTCGTCAACAATATTGGATTCTGGGAGGAAACCGAGCCATCAAGAAGCGTCTACGAAACTGCGTCAAGTGCCGAAGACACGATCCAGTCAAACATGAACAACTAATGGGCGACCTTCCTTTAGCACGTAGTAATCCGACACGACCATTTTACCACACAGGGGTTGATTTCACCGGGTTTGTCGATGTAAAAGCAAGCAAGGGTCGAGGTATCAAGACCACGAAAGGGTACATCGCTGTGTTCGTTTGTATGGCGACCAAAGCTGTACACATCGAGCTAGTATCGGACCTGACCTCCTCATCGTTTTTAGCTGCCTTACGCAGAATGGCAGCTCGAAGAGGTACCCCAAGCCATGTCTATAGTGACAATGGCACGAATTTTGCTGGAGCGAGCAGAATACTTAAAGAAGAATTCATAAACATTCAAGACACTTTGGACAACAATTTTTTCGAGGCAATTACCAGTATGGAGATCACCTGGCATTTTAATGCCCCTTCTTGGCCCAGTGCCGGAGGCCTCTGGGAAGCCGCTGTCAAAAGTTTGAAGTATCACCTCAAACGAGTAATAGGAGATCAGAAGTTAACGTTCGAAGAATATTCGACTTTACTCGCTCAGGTAGAAGCATGTTTGAATAGCCGACCATTATGCGCACTCAGCGAAGATCCCGAAGATTTGGACTGCCTCACACCATCTCACTTTTTGGCAAGTGGGCCGACGCTAACTGTCATCGAGACAGAGAGAGATCTACGGACAAGATGGCAGCTCACACAAAAAATATTTGATGACCTATGGAAGAGATGGCGAACGGAGTATCTGTGCCAACTATCAGCTCGCAGCAAGTGGCGCAAACCGCATCAGAATCTGAAGATCAACGACATCGTCATCATTCACGACACAAATCTACCACCGGGAAAATGGCCCATGGGCAGAGTCATTGAACTTCATCCAGGGAAAGATGGATACGTTAGAGTAGTGACCCTACGGACGAAAAATGGGACGCTCAAGAGACCAATTACAAAATTATCCATTTTGCCGATTAACGACCATAATCAAAGTCACAACATAGAAAAGGAAGACCAAGAACGGCAATCAAAAACCAGAACATCCTCCAAGTCATCAAAATTAAGCAACTTTATAATAACAACACTCGTACTTCTGATGGTTATTTGCTCAGGAACATGCGAGCACAAAATTTCCAAAGTTGCAGAAAATAAAAATATATTTTTTGATAAGTTGGCAAACATGAGATTGGAACGTGAAGAATGGAAACTCATCGTCTACTGCGATATGGCTCCATTTTGGCAAGGAATGAACCTACTGGGAAACTTCGTCACTCATCTAGACAACATATGTTCAAAGGATCAAATATCACAATGCGACGTAGTCCGACTACAGTTACGTCACGGGTATAACGAACTTGAACACTACAACAACGTTTTACTTGGTCAGCAAGGTCAAGTTCGCCGACGTCGCGGCCTTATCAACGGCATTGGCTACGTTGCACATAGTTTGTTTGGAGTTTTGGATGAAACTTTTGCGGAACAATATCAGAAAGATATCGCCTTAATCAGACAAAATCAAAACCATCTTAGCAAGCTGTGGAGAAACCAGACGTCAGTTGTGGAGGCTGAGCTAAATGTTATCAAAAGAATCGAAAACACGTTGGACAAGCAGCATAAAATAATCAACCAATACATTACCAAATGCAACACAGCCCTTAGCAAGCTAGAAGATGAAATCCAACACACCGACAACAAAGCAGAATTTACGCTATCAGCATTCATAGCCAATACTATCATGACCAATCTTAAAGATATTCAGGAGACGCTTGTCGATACAGTGACCAACATTTTTTATGAGAAATTCAACTTTCACTTATTGACACCAGCACAGTTGAAGAACGAACTGAATATTAACCCCTACCACCCTATGTATTAAGCGGGGTATAGACTGCTGTAACTTAACATGCAAGGTAACATGAAAGAAGCAATTCAATTTCAAAAGTGTGGACTCAGCGCGCGCTCGAATCTACTCACATAGTTGAAATACTCTGTTCGCGCGCGCAAGGACGCCTTGAATTACTACAGGAATTCTGTTACATTGTATGATACATGGCGACAATGTGTCGGCAAATTCTTTCATTGCGTGTTACATTGCAAGTTATTTTACAGCAGTCTGTGCCCAGCTTTAATTACAGTGGTCATTGCATTTATTTGCATTACAGCTTTCTCATTTGGTTGATTTAGAATATATTCTTTGATCAGAATGTCTTCTTTCCAGCAATGCAACGACGTGGCGCTGATGACGTACCTGGGCACGATCACGAAGGGCTGTAACGCGATCAACCAGCTAGTCAACAGGTTCAACGTCCTGTACGACAGACAGGGCATGGGCCGCCGCATGCGAGGCCTTTTCTTTTAGGGCTGTCGTTAATATTACCACCTCTTTTGTACAGCAACTAAGAATATAGAGTGAGTGGAAAAAAATACATTTTATTAAATTCTTTTTTTAACCTTGTAACCGCGTCAGATATACGACAAACACTCGTTTATTTCGCCAGGGTCGCGACCAAATACTCCATATCGTCAGCTCTTCTGTCACCTATGGGGATTGAAAAGCTAAACGAGGTTGAGTACCCAGTCGCTAACACACGACCCTGGCGAATACGACACGAATATACTCGTCGGTCCAATCCGACGCTAGCGGTTAAAGAGTTAAGTAACTACAGCGAGAGTTTTTCCATGAATTCTATATTCAATACGATTTAAGGAAATGTTGTTTAATATGTGGCAATTTACTGCGATTGCGCATATTTAATTTCGAAAATATTACTACTGCATCCTAAAAAAATGTGCAAATAATGCGTTGGAAGTAGTAGAAAATATTGATGAATTTAAGATAGCTAAATAAAATTATGATTCAGGAATTCAAAAATAGATCTCATTGAATACAGACTCAATTATTACTTGATTATGATCTATACCTACACAAATTCTTATTTCGCCTTTGTTCATGAATCAAGAGATTCAACTCTTCACGGAATTACATACAAACTCGCAATTCCTAATCCGAACTTTTATATTATAAGTGGGAAATTATTTTCACACTTATAACATGTAATATAAGGCTGCGTTTTTACACTATGTCGTAACAATTAATTTATCGTCGGAAGTGGTCGACTATCGACTCTACCTATTCCCATTATAACGACTGTTAGTCGTCAATTAATCATTTAGTGACTATCGTATGTAAGCTGTTTCCATTGGTTCGCGACACCATTTTATCGTTTCTTGGCAGTCGCCTTGTCGTGTGTACATCAGTAGCAAGTCACAACATACAGCTGACAATTTTTTTATCGTTTTACGATTATCGTGCTAGCTGTTTCCCACTATCATGACAATCTGTTGTCACCGCATAAAAGTCCGAGACGACAGTCGTGTCGTCCTATATGTGAACACCTTTATATAAATATATAAACCATGACAATTAAAACTTGCGGCCTTATTCTGTCGGTCCGTTACGCGTTCACGGTTAAACTACTGAACCGATGTTGATGAAATTTAGTAAGCTTGAACTCCAAAAGACATCGGATATATTTTATTATGATTTGACAGACTTCGGGTCCATAATACCCGACATGTACCTACCATCAAAGACACTTCCATCTGACCACCGCGTAATTCATTTTTGCTTGCACACGAAACGAAAACTTGAAAGATTTTGGTTTGGTGCCGCGCCGTAGGATTCAAGCGAATTTTTTAACCAGTAATCAGGCACAAATGACTGCGATGGTAAGTAGACAAAGTCGCAGGCTAAAGCTAGTAGCAGTAGAGAGATTGATTTTTCACTTTCTATAGTAAACATAAAGTTGCTCTCTTTTATTAAAAATACTTGCTACTTAATAACTTTGTAGACCTCTGTACATTGCTTATGCATACCATGTTTCAACAAATCTCTTAATTTCCAACATTAGGACTTGCGAGTTTATATGAAATACTGTAAGAAGTAATCGTTGCTAACAGGACTTTGTACCTTATTACCACGTAGTAGCATTACAAATGCAATGGCCATGTACTGCTTGTGAGCTTACTGACTGCAGAAATTAACGTGTGCTTAGGTCATTAATAAGGGCGTTATTGGATCATATCCATTCACAGATAAGTCGATTGTGAATGTCACGTCTTACGATTGGTTGACATAGTGACTGATTTTAAATATAGCTTATAATAAAGATGTACCTTAAACTGTTTCAATAAAAAAATAAAATCAAAATGATACACAAATATGTGACGCATTATTTTATTTTCGCATCCCGTTTGAAAATTCTATAGTTTCACTTCAAAATTAACAACTTTGGACACATTGAGATTCATGCTATGGAAGACTTTGTCAGGTCAAGTCTTTACACTGTAAGACACCATATGTGGGAACCGGAAGTGACGTCAGTTATATGACTTTAACAGGATAAGTATATTGTCAAGCTACATGTGATCGTTTTAGAAATAACTCGTTATCCAATATTTACAAATATATGGTAGGTAACTTCGTTAGGATGATTACGTATCGCGATAGTAAAAAACTTGAAGTCGGTAAACTTTGGAAACCTTTTATAAACAGTACAGTCTTAATATTAGCACTGCCCTATAAATTATGTAAATTTATTAAAATTTGTAATAATTAAAAATCACCTTTACATTTTCTTTTTATTCAAGTTTATTAACAATGACTTGATAAAACTTACATTAGGTAAACTTTATAATTGTACTTTAATCGATAGTTTTGTATAAAAATACATTTTTTTTAAAGTTTGTATTTTAAATCGAATCAAACGCTAATATTGCTTTTATGTAACTATTTCGTAAAAAATATCTAAAACATTACCATCCACAAACATTATTTAAAATAAGACACAGTTGAACCACCTTACTATTGAGTATGATGACGGAATAACATAAATGCATAATGAGTTATAGTGGAGTGACCGAACGAAGCTAACATGTTGTCACAGAGTAGTGAGCAAAGAGAATGCTAACATAAACGCCCACTTCGAGCATCACTGGAGGTGCGACGAACGGCTTGTTTGATACCGAAAGGCGCCTCTATCACACCCATTATAGCTAACAATTCCATGGTATGACGCTGTTACAGTATTATCGAAGTCTTTTGACAAACAAACTTGTGGCAAGCACCAGGTGTCGCCGGCTATCGTCTAGCCTTCCCTTTGGCGAGTGTTAGCTATGTGTCGTCAGGTATCTTCTCGATGCCTATGAGTTCGTCGAACAGCGAGTGGTTGTCGGGGATGACGTGCGGTTCGTTGAGCGTCTGTCGCGCAAACTTGAGCACGGCGCGCGCTAGTTGACCCACTGTCCATTTTCTGTCTACTAGTACTCGGACGAGCGTGTCCAACTGTGGAGGAAAATAAAACAGTCAATAATATGGTATATCTTTCGATACAGTCAATGTACAAAAGTTATCTACATCGATTTCGTGCATTTTTACGTGATGCGCGCACGACTAAAATCTTCTACAGATGGGATGGAACAAAAGTGGTTGTTTATGATGTTAGTAACATAGTCTTGAGAGGTTGCTAGTGTTCTATAAATAACACTGTATAGATGGAGTAGTAGTAGGTAGTAGTAAGTAGCCTGAAAAACCTTATATTTCTACTCAAGTACTAACCTTAAATAGTTTCTCGTTCCCAAAAGTATAGTAAATGAGCGCAGGTACCCCGGCCACACTGGCCGCCAGCCACTGCAGCAGCAGCTTGAGCTGCGGGTGCCCCCTGAGGCGCTTGCCGCAGCCCCAGTTGCCGGTGGCCACGGGTCGGCAACTCCCGCCCGACACGATCTTGTGCGCCAACTGCGACAACTGCGGACCGTGTAGCGATCAACTTCATTCAATTTTCTAATTTTACTTTTGTAGCGCAGAGGATTTTTTTGTGCTATTGAATAATGTTCTTTATTTTCAGTTGTTGAAAGCTGGCTGTTGCTTGAAACCGCTCGCGCAAAAGTTTGATGTTTGCATAACTCTGCACTTTCTGCTATTGACGATACGGCGTATTATTCAAAAATCCTCTCCGCTATGTTCTGCATTGATCTTGAAAGAAGGCTAACCCTAGGTTTCTGAAAACTTTTTACTCTGTGACCAAGTGACCAAATCTCATATAACTCGATTTTATAACTCTGATATAATTATTATGTTCATTTGTTGATATTTCTGTGACAGTCAGAATTGAGCATTTGTAATAGGTACAAAGAAATTCTCTGTATGACAAATGTTAAGAAATTAAATTCGACATCCGGTATAGTTACTGATATGATTTGTGCATAAAAGTTTTTAATGCAGAAAACCAGGGTTAGTTCAAGTCTTATTGGTTTCATTACCCTTTTTATCCTAAAGAATGCTAGGTAATAAAAAAAAAACGCAGTAAATACTAAAAATACACACCTACAAAGGTTCAATAGCAATTAGCGATACCGTACAGTGACAGAATTCAGCCATCTTTGAGAGTATTATCTATCAAGTCGTTAGGCATGAGTAGTTTAGCGCGCTGGTCAGTTTGGACGGACATCGATCACAATGGAAATAAGTGAACATCTAAAATTAGCTTTTTTATGTGAGCTTCTGAATCACGTATAGATGCTGCTTGAGGAGAGTGCGTTTTGAACACAGTGCAACGAGCTTATGTACGTTGCGTCCATATGTCTTGCGTCCATCCTTTTGATTGGCTGAGCGCTGACCAATCAAAAACGTGGACGAGACATGGACGCACAACTGAAACCCCACTCATTTTAGCATCGATTATTACATGCAACACAACAGAAGTATATGTTTCGACAGAAAGCAAAGACGGTCATAATCAGTGATGTTATGTTAGTAGTACTGTTTACAAGTTAGCGACAGCCGGATGCACGCCTGCGGTCTGACCTTCGGTTTCGGTTTCTTTAGTTTTACAGTGACCGGTTCGCATTCGACGGTCTCTTCAATGGTCTCTACGATCATGTTTATCATCCAGTTCAACTTTTTCTTCCTGAGACCGGGGTCGCAGTTGGACACAGTGTCGGTGTCAGTCGACGTGTCCATACTTTTGCTTTCGTCGCCGTGTTTCGTGTCGGCGTTCGCTCGTGTGCCCTCTATAAACTCCTCCGGTATAGATTCTTTGACTTTACGTTTCTGTCAAAACATATAGCAGTTTAGGTCACTTGATCATTTATTTTGTTATACTGCTTAGAGCTTTGATAGTTGTTTAATAAGGTTTTTTGGAAAATATTACATATTTGATTTAGAGTAAGAATTATAAAGCTGCTTCGTAGTCGACGTGTCGTTAGATGCGAGTCAGAATTAATGAACTGAATTCTGCAGCTTCATATTGATCTGCACCAGGATTGCTTATTGAGTTAATAGTCATGAGTTCATAAGCACTGTGGAAAACCACAAACCACACGCGTTAACTTTCTGAACTACCGATCTGCTTAGTACGTTATGTTATCCTTGAAGCATTTGTCACAGACACAAAAAATTTACTTTAAATAAGTATGACAATATTTGTTTAAAAAAATGCTGTCCGTGCATGAGGGTAGTCGTGCAATACGTACGAGATGCGCCGCCAGGCGGTGCTTGTGGCGCGCCAGCTCCAGCGACAGCGAGCGCGCCGCCAGCGCCAGCGGCCGCGGCGGCAGCGGCCTGGGCTCGCGCCCGTACAGCTCGGCCGCGTCCGAGCCCGAGCCGCCGCCCACCGCCAGCGACTCCGACAGGGTGCGCTTCAGTAGCGACCCCGCAAACCTACACACACAAACATATATTAAGAACACGGTGGAAATATGTATTTCCAAATTAGTCTGAGAATCATCACTTTCAAATGTTGCAAAAAACAGACCCCAAAATGCACCAATTTCTTTCCGGTTTTCGAATATGAAATCAAGAACGTGTGACATCCTGCTCTAAAGTCAAACTTTATTCCTACTTTTACATATGGGCTCAGCCTCGGCCAATCGCTATTGTGTAGCCATGTTGTATAAGCGGGGAAATCCTGTTAACAAAATGGCGATTAGCCGAGGCGGGGCCCACACGTAAACGCGGCATTACAGGTTTTCAGCCTTGTGACAAATTATCAACAGCGAAACCAGCAAATAGAATTTTAGCTGAGAAGAAAAATTGCGCCACAAGAGAATACAGTGGTGTAGCAGGGTCCTTAAGGTACCTATACAAGATCCCTGGGTGCAAATAATAATATATTCATGGGACATAAAAATTTGGAACGCAATTTTGACGCATTGTTTCGACGGACATTCGGTCACTGCGCCGCTTTTTGTCCAAGATCGAAAAAGAAGCCACTTCCTAGACACAAAAAAAAAAGAAAAACCGCAAAACGAACATGACAAGAAGCCAATTGATGCACAAATAAATCTTTAATAAGTAGTAGATATGCGACACGGGGGAAATAATCGTTAGCAATCTGAAAACGTGGGTCACTGTTATATTCAAAATATGTGACTTCTTTCTACCTGGAGATGGACCGTTCGTCAAAGGGCTGCTTTGACAATATTGATGTGTCTTCCGAATGCGCTCCTGTCGCAGCAGGTGCGTTTTCCCCCCGAAGCGGCAACTCAGGACAGTTATCACTAAAGGCAAGAGGACTTTTCTTCTAACCTAACCTAACAAGTTGGCGCATAAAATGCTATAGATCTAAATAGTGGACATATGTGTCCACTTCTATACTAACTCCGTGGTGTCCACTACACACGTACAATGGCACGTCATCTTTTCAAAGATATTTTTCGCTGACTGGTCGTCTATATGTGACCAGAGGGCTGGCTTGTTCTTTGTCCAAAGAATTTAGGTAGACAACTACACTGCGCACACGCCGAAGAGAGTTTTAAGTTGGAGATATAAAGTTTTTACAAAAAAAAAAAAAAAACCAGTCTATGGGGTCGTGGTGGTTTCTGGCGCTATTTTAATTGGTATAAAAAAAGGTAGTTTACCTTATCACAGCCAAGTCTCGGGAGTCTAGCTCTCGATTTTTGTGTTCGCCAGATTCTGAGTCGACGATGGGGTCGTTCAGCCACTGGTTGAACTGCTCGTACACCTCTTCTAACTCTGAACTAGAATAAAAACATGTCAAATGAGTACAGTACCCTCCTTAGCCAAGTCTATAATCTACAATCAATCGTTAATGCTAGTAGAAAACTTCAAACGTACGGGAATGATGTCATCTCAACGCTCAGTCACGTGGTCATAACAAAAGAATTGGAGGCGTGGCTAACTCGAGGCGTTCGACGCAAGAGAATCGGTTGTAAAACCTGATTAAGTAAAGTCGTATTAAACAGGGTTCTGCTCCACTTGTCTTATATCATTTGTTTTAATTCTTTTTTTGAGGGAAATCATCAAATTTTAATTACACTTCCCCCTGTAATTGGTGGAACGATAGGAAGTGTCAGAGTTTTACTTAGTGGAGGGTAGGTTTGAACTTTGAATAGGTACCAGTACATTGGTATTTTTTTTTTTAAATCTCGCAAATTTTATCTTAGTATTATGATTTCATTACATTTTGTGACGATTCCCTAATTATTTTAATTTTATTATTTTTGGCATCTAAGGAGATTATTTGTAATTTTTATTTTAATTACTATTTTTGGCATGTAGAGACAGCTCCATTCCATTTATGTTCTGTGTGTTGATGCCTTAAGATCGGTCCTATACTTAAGATGGTTGGTCCTCCTCCTCGAGGCGTAGGTATTCCTCATTACCGAAGGTCGTGAAGTTCCCGCTGGATTAGCGTCTTACTGATGGTGGTTGTATAACTTACGTATATTCAGTGCTGAAGCTGTACTTGGAGCTGTTGCCGGTGTCCTTCCTGCCGAGCGGCCGGTGTCTCGGAGAGGGCTCGCCGTTACTCACTGTCTCCTTCTCCGTCAGCACGAAGCCTACCGAACCGCCGCGTTTTACCCTGACAAAAGATAATTTGAGTTACATATTATTTATTTTACTATTCATGTATACACATAAAATAAAAGATAAGAAGAAGGAAACAGAAATATAATAGGTAGAAAGGCAATGCTTATTTCTAAAGAAATCTCTTCCAGCATACCTGCGAAAGTTGGAAAAACTAGGTACCATACCTGTTGGTATTATTGCGCCAGCCTATAAGTACAGGCGTCATATAAACTTGAAAAAAAGTTCATTGACCTTTTCCCATTGACTTCTACTATTTATCATCGTAGATATATGTATATATGTGCCTTTTCCTAATATTTCTGCATAAACTCCATTCGCAATGATAAATTTGTTTTGTAACTACTTTTTTTTGCGTTGAATGCCATCTTTATGGCTTAGCAATAGAAGTCAAAATTGGTTGAACGAATAGTAAAAAAGTTTAGTTAAAAGGCCTAATCGTATTGCGAATGGAGTACAGGTACCTGAAAAACAAAACAATGAACTGGTTAGCTTTACTACTATTCAAGATAGCTTGTTGATACACTGACCTGATATCATTGTCCTGCACCTCCGCTCCAGATATGCTGATGCCTACTGCATAGCTGGAACTGTCAGTGGACCAGTCTCCAGTGCTGGTGGTGGTGGAGTGTTCGGCCTCTCTCCTCAACGCGTCCCGCAGTCGGTCCGCGAAGCTCAGTCGTCTTTCCTCTGTCGATAGTTCTTTGAGGTACTGGAATGAATTGGGACGAGCACTCTCGCCGCGACCTTCGTCTTCGCTACCTGGAATGTGGCAATAATTGGTAGTTAATTCTATTTAGTGATACTTTCTACAGAAAAATTGTCACACTCTTAATTTCTTTAATCTTCAAAGGAGTAGGAACTGGTATGGAGTAAAGAACAGGCGGCTACATGGGTGGTCTGAAAGGAAACCCTGGGGCCCTGGGACGCAAGGTAAAGAAGGAATATAGGAGTGGGTTTTAGTCAGGTAGTCTGACGCACCTTCTCACTCCGTTCTAGGACGGAAGAAATCATTGGATGATTTGCCGTTAAAAAAAGGATAGGCTACAAAATTAAAATTTTCCTAATTTTTTGCCTTTAGTTCAGTGTCAGGTTCTATGTTCATTAAAATTGTACCTAGTTATAATAATCATTAAAATCTCATATATACACCCCCCTCAGTTCACCTAACCCTATTGAATTAATGACTTTTTCATGAGCCATTCAATAAGGTTAGACCACGGATATCTATGGGTAACATGAACTGAGAGGGTCGTATGATCAAATCAAGTTACCGTAATCAAAGCTATCGTTAGCGCTGTGGTACTCGTCGTCACTGGAGTTACAGCTGGAGTACAGGCTGTCTTCCTGTCCGTCCTGCAGGCTGGCCCCGGTAGACCTGGTCACCGGCAGGCACTCCCCAGAGGAACCCAGCACTATGAACCGTCCTCGACGGTTGTTCAACATGCCCCCGTCTGGAGACAGCCAGCATTTCTTCTTTGTGAATTCTGCACCTGGAAACAAATGAAGGTTTTAAGGGTTCGCTCCAAAGTAATCCGCGAAAATCAAATATGCTGAAGTTTATTGCAGGTATGTTGAATAAAATATGTGTAGGTACATAGTTGTATACATAGCTGGCTTAATTTTTTTTTTTCGCCAATAGTGAAACTTAGGCCATATCTTAAAGGACTGTATGAGAAATTAATAACAAAACAACATTAGGTCTACCAACTGTAACCGAGCAAATTTAGAGACTATTTAGTAGATTGCACTGTTGGTTTTAATCGTCTTACTGCCGCACTCAGAGACGCCCATTAACGCTAATCTCTGATTTACTAATTTTGTCTTTGAATAATAGTCTATATCTTTATGATGATAAGTACCTTAGGTTTTGCTATAATTGACATTAAAGTAAAATGACGTCTCTGAGTGCGGCAGTTAATCTACCTTAATATAACAAAGTTAGTTTTTTTTTGTTTGTAGGAAGTAATCTCTGGAAGTACTGGTCCGATTGCTAAAAACTTTTTACCGATAGAAAACTGTTTGATTCCCGAGTGACATAAGCTATATTTTATGTACGCGGGTGAAGCTGCGGGCAAAAGCTAGTTATAGGTAATATAAGAAAATTTGGTGCCTGACAAAAAAAGTACCTACAAGCAAAACTTCTACAGGTATCTTCGTTCAGTTACGGTTTAAAAACCTGGTTCTTCTTGCTTTCGATTCCTCGTATTGTCCTCTAACTTTTAACCTTGTAGTTTTTCATTTCTGGCGAAAGAAAAACTACATGCCAATATTTTGCATGGGCTTTTATTTACGGAATCCGTTTTACATTATTGAATGGTTGTTTCATGAAAAACGTCGCTCAATAGGGTAAAATGAACTGAGAATCGGGTATAGATATCGGCACGGATCTTGAGCGCTCGGGTCAGAGTATGGATCGCTTTGCGCATTCCATACATTGGCGAGCCAATCGTCGTTGTTAGATACATGCACCGAGCGCAGGGAACGAATCACGAGTGACGTCTATGCCGCGATGGCGCGGCGAGCCAATCACTGACGCTCCCCGCCCCCGTGGCTCACTTCGTACCACTAAAGAGACCGAATATTTGACTTGTGCACAACCTGAAGCCAGCGCTCAAGATCCGAGGCGATATCTATACTACTTACTAGATATTTTAAAAGGATTCGTCCAGAGAATATGAACACTTACCTATGGTTTTGTCTTCTTCAATTGCAACGTTAGTAAAACATTGGAAAATGTTAGGCTGTTGGTAGGCGAGGTTTTCAGTAGTGGCGTCTGCATGGTTGACAAACAGAGGCAAAGAGAGCAACAGTTAATATTATTCTTTTATTTAACGTGCAATGTTTGATATTTGTAATAAGGGGGGCTGTTTTATAATTCATCTTGCATAATTATTATGAATTTTATCCCCCCCTCCCCCTAACCGTTTGAGCTGAAATTTTGCAGAAATGTATTTTCAATTTGGATGACAATGTGTAGCTTCATCGACCATCAATGGACGTTGAGCTAAGTAAGTTTTGTCATTATAAATCACATTAGGCGGACTAGTTTACTCAATTAAAAGGGTTTGCCCAAAAAAAAATTGCTACATACGTCACCCAATACGAAAGATGTTTTCAAACTTTGTTTAAAAATGATTATTTATTTTTTTACTTTAATTTATTATCTTAGCCTACCAGCTACGTGGTTTCGGACCGACCGCCGATTTGAGTACCATACCATAAATAGACACATAGTCAAATGCTGGTCCATATGACGTAGATAAACATTGTGACTGGCCTATTGGTCTAGTGGTTAGTGGCCCTGACTGCTATGCCGGAGGTCGTGGGTTCGATTTCCACACAGGACAAATGTTTGTGTGATGAGCTTAATCATTTGTTCTGTGTCTGGGTGTAATTTATCTATATTAAGTATGTATTTAGAAATATATAAGAATGAAGTGAATGATGTGAACAAGCTCTGCTTAGTTTGGGACTAGACGGCGTTGTGTGATAGTTGTGGAATATATTATATTGTAGCTACTAACTAGGATCATTAAGGTTGAGCGTGGCGGCGCAGTAGTTCTGCGGCGAGGGACTGCGGCTGTTGTAACTGTTGAGGGTACTGCACGAGGAGGCTTGCTTGATCACCACCGTGGCCTCCACCTCGGGCGGCGTGTGGCTTAACGACTCTCCTGGAACCAATCGTCGAGGAAGGCCTTTAGAAAAGATAGAATATCAAAATGCTTAGAAAGAACTCTGCTGTTGCGCGATTATTTTCGTAATCCCGAACTCCCGAAGTCAAAGGTGCGAAGTGTTCCACGCGCGCCTCAAAGAGATATCACCAAAACTGAAGGGTTCGTTTGTAAAACTGAAACGTTTGAAAGTCCGTAGCCCTGGAAAGCGACGGGCTACTGAAAGAACACGTGTGGGTTTTAGTCAGTATAAGCCTAACACGACCTCTCGCTTCACCCGGAGCGAGAAAAGTGTTTTGATGATTACCCACCTCAAAGAAAAAAGCTGAAAAATCAGTTTTAAAATAGTACATTTTGATTTGAGTGAAAAATCTTTGCCAATGACCGAGGCGGTATTCGAATGAATTTTTATGGAGCCGAGTATTTCTTATCTCACTCTTCTTAGGTCTTATTATGACCGTCTATGCGTCGCTCACAATACCTTAGGGCAGTGCATACCAAAGTATGAGTCGTAATCGCGACCCACTGATGGCTAATGGTGGGTGAGTGTCAAGAAATACGTAACAGATGCAAAATAAAAGAAAGAGCAGATGAGATAATGATATTTTGCAAATAGGTTTTAAAAACTCTTTTACAAGTCACCTTCTTTTTTCTTCAGTTTAAACTAGATGAGGCCGGTGTTTCCTAACTGACTTCATACCATGATACCATCTCAGCGTGTATGCCCGTTTATTCATTTTCGTAATGATTTTTTTTACTACTCTCTTTGCTATCAGTATTTAGGCTACCCGGTCTTCAAACTTCCGCTACCAATTGATTCTAGTCGTACCTATTGGTGAGAGTCTCCTCTCGTGCCTGGTGCCCTCTCTGCTCTTCATGGGCGTCTGCTGGAAGGCGAGCAGGCACTTGTTGAGCTCCCGCAGCACATTGTCCTCCTCCCACTGGCCTAGAGGTAGCTTACTGTAGTCTTCAGCGTCCATTAGGCAGACGGTTACCTGTGGAATAGTACATTAGATATGATATAAGTGTGTAATGTTAGTGATTACCGTTGAGGCGGTATTTAGACCCGAGCCATGGCGAGGGTCTAAATACCGCCTCAACCCGACAACGGTAATCATTAATTACTCACGTGTATCATACGACGTTTTTCAATACACTTGAGAAGAAAATAACTGTAAAACTAGTTAACTTTTGTGGCGGTTAATAGTAGATTATGTACCGAGGGGCTAAAGTTGTGTCTTATGTCACGGGCGTCATATTGAATCTCGAGCGCAATGAAGGATTCGGGATTTAACTCACGAGCAAAGCGAGGGAGTTAATACAAGAATCCTGAATTTTTTTTCATTTCCTCGTGGAAGACAACATGCGCCCATCCTGATACGATAAATGTAATACAACTATGGCGGGGGAGAGGTTGAACAAAACGGTTTTAACTACATTATAGCACTAGTGCATAATGGTAATCAATATGTCACAGTTTGGTAACAAGGACCATTATGTACCTAAATGCAGTGCAATAAGAGTCACTTTCTGAGCAAGCGTATTGAAAAAGGTATTATTGTTTAAAGCAAGAGCATAATAAAGAGTACCTAAGCCTGATTATGTTGGTCTGTAATGCTTATGCTGATTAAAAATTCTGTGTAACATACTGTTTATACAACTACTGATCTATTACATTTTACCTACTATCTTTTGCCCGCGGCTTCGCCCGCATGCATAAACTATAGCATAAGACACTCAGAAATAAAGCACTTTTCTAACGGTGAGACATGTTAACAATCGGATCAATACTTTCAGAGGTTACCTCCTACAAACAAGAAAAACCAACATTACCTCTTTATTATATTAGGTAGGTACCTATTAATACATTAGAAAAAAAAGTTGTTGCTTACGATGTTTCTTCTGTAAAAACCCTTTTGAATGAGTTTTTTGTGAAGTAGCCCATCTAAAGGATAAGGCGAAATGAGATGGTTGTATTGATGATTTTAGTTATTGTAATTCCTTAAAAAAACCCCACGTATTATTTCAATTTGAATTAACTTACTCCTTAACTCTGACTTGCGATGTGCAAAAGCTAAAAAAAAATTGAATTTTGCGGGCTATTTAAGCATCCCCATAAAACTGATTTTGTTTAATATGCTATCGAGGTGAACTATTTTTTTTTTGTTCAAAGCAGCTTATTTTTTATAATCGACCTTTATTTTAAGTTCGTATTTGATGATACATCTTTCAACCAAGCATCTTAATCTCAACACCTAAATACACTTACCGTCTTAGGTTCGTCGAGCAGTTCCACTTTGGTCTTCTGTCTCTTGTCGCAGATCCTGCTGAACAGTCTGACGCCTTCCACCTTGAGCACCTCGTTATCTTCTAGCGCTTCTACCGACAACATTGCTGGCAGAAGTTCTGGCATCATGAACATGGATAGGGATTCCTGGGAAATTAGATTTTATTGCTGTGTCTTTATCTAAACTTTAATATGGAAATGTCAGGTATTGGTGTTTTGTGAGGAATTGTTAGAAGCTTCGTAATATTAATATTGTAAGAACCACCATTTTTTAAAACAGTAACCATAGATTTTTTTGCCAGTTTTTCTCCATAGGAAACGATCAATTGGAACCGTGTACTTCTTCTGACGTTTTATACTCGTAAGTGCCCATGTATGCCTATGTGAAATAAGAACATTTTGAATGTTGTTTTGACTTTAGCTTTTATTTTTGTTTTAAGAGTTACTGTTACAGGCTTCGTTGGCAACTTATACGGTTACTGTGTTTAGCGATATTTATGACGTCACATAGGAATTAAACATCAAAATCCTGTGTCGCAGTATCAAAGTTCTTCGCGCTATCAGAACATAGATTTACAACAACCCGAAATCAACTAGGGCAGTGGCCCAGATCGAGAAAGAATTTTATATATACCCTTTGTCTTTTTTGCTTATACAACCACTGTATTCTAAAATACCTGTGACTCTCCGTCGATGAGCGTATCCCCACCGACCCGACTGGACGCGAAGCACACTCGGATAGCGTCGTCATTCTCACACCTCTCAGGGCGACCTTCGTGCCGCACCAACAGCTTGCACAGAGGAAGTGTGCACTCTAACCAGTCCTCTATTGTCAGCCACTGTTTTGAGGTCATCACCTAGAACATGACGACATGGTATAAGGGCTAGATTTGAATGCAGACTTAATCTGTAAAGATCTTCTTTTTGACGTGGGAAAAAAACTCGAGGTGCGAGAGGGAGTATCGATCAGTCTCTTACTGACTAAAATCCACTTTGTATGCTTTCTTTTAAAAACTAATTTTGGCGAATGCGTATTGCATATTTATCGAGTAAGCGGAAATGTCTAACTTCAAAGTGTCCAATATTTTTTAACCGTTGTACAGTACATATCGTGGCTAGATCTTAGAATTGATCACTTCATGACAGGGCCAACTTGGCCCTATCATGAAGTGGGCCGATTTCGATCGAAATCGGTCAAGCCATTAAGGAGGAGTTATGTGACAAAGACACGTACATAAGAATCTTTAAATATGTAATTATTCTGTACGTGTCTTTCCGGCCTAACTCCTTAACGGATTGCCCGATTTCGATTTCTGACGAAAAGCCTGCTTTCTGACAGGATAACGTCTGTGGGGACCACGGAACAGTAAAAACAGGGGACTGCTATGCGCTCGTTATAAAGATTTAGTCATTTAGAGTATTGTTATCAAGGCTGTCAAAGTCAACAATTACATCAAAAACATTTGTTCACGGGAGCTTGAACCTTAACTAAATAAATATTTGCTATCTGCACACATTGTAACTTTAGCCAACACCATTTTTAAATGCTAGATTACTATTTTATGAATGGACGTAAATGTTTTGCCTAGGCATTCTGTTCAGTGTTACCCCGTGCGTGTTGCACAGTCATAAAATCGTCAAGTCGTATAGTCAGCCAACTTTACCTGTCTGCTTAACTTAATGGATCCCTCGTTGCTACTCTTATCTAACCATTCGAAGTAGTGGAGCAAGCTTTTTAATTTGTTCCTTTGAGATTTTCTGGAACAAAAAGGTTCGATTAGTGAAACTTCGTTCGACCGTGATTGGAACAATTCCATCAATTAATTTGGTCTACTTCTCCTGATTGTTATGTCATTGCTGCGAATGTTTAGGTATTAATAAATATCATTGTCGTAGGCCATCTCTCTGTAATTTTATGCTACTGTAATGTGAATAGGATGCCAGACGCATAGGACTGGTCGTTATGGTGGCACTTGGGGGAGGCTTACATCCAACAATGTACGTCTTTCGACTGAAATGATGATGTGAACTTGAGCTGGCGGACCTAAATACAGGTTACTGTTTAGGAGGTCTCCTAGCAAGGTTAAACAGTAACAGCCCCCCCCCCCCCCCAGCCAAGTTGCTAATCTGCAATAGATAACGCTAGTAGAAAGCTTCAAATGTACGGGAACGATGTCGTCTCAACGCTCAGTCACGTGGTCAGAACAAAAGAATTGGCGGCAAGGTCAACTCGAAGCGTTCGACGCAAGCGAATTGTTGTAACTTGGCTAGGGGGGCAGAGCTGTATAAGTGTAAATTGCCAAATACTGGCCAGAAAAAAAAATATTTTGAGAGTGAGAAGTTCTTTTCGTATCGATGGACTCGAAAT
Organism: Mythimna lalbum; assembly: GCA_949319445.1. NCBI lineage: Eukaryota > Metazoa > Arthropoda > Insecta > Lepidoptera > Noctuidae > Mythimna > Mythimna lalbum. The sequence continues at coordinate 10,917,421 of OX439346.1, read as the reverse complement.
ATTTTATATTTATAACTTATCTTATAGCTATAAAAAAAAAAACAATCTGATTTGGCTTGTATAAAGTAGGAGCGTATGAATAGATATTAGCTTTATACCTCATTCTTTATCTACTTTGGCTGTCTTTTAATTTGTGGTCTTTTGGAATGAGGATCGATAAATAAATGTGTCATCAAATGCCTGGTTAACATTTCACTCATGCCATTACTTTGGATACAGAACTGCAATGTCCTACTCGCCTTATTACATACATACCTGTGTAAATTCTTAAAAAAATGTGTAAAGTTGAAGTCTTGCAAGGTGGGGTGTGTCTTGAGCGTGCGCTTGGGGTTGGTGGAGAAGAAGGCGTGCGCTACCAGCGCCGACACGAAGTTGTACTCCAGTTCTGTTACGTCACCTATGACGAAGAAAAAAACTCTGTAAAAATCATATCTCAACTAATCATATCGTGGGAAATTATCATATGACTTCTCCAGCTCTTGTGGAGTGAGGTGAGAGGGACTGTCAGACTTTTAGACTGCCTATTATAACTCCCAGTGTTCCTTCAGTTATTCTTTGCGAGTCAAGACTATCTATTTATTTATTTTTACTTTCAGTATTTTTATTATAGGTAAGTAGAATATGTCTGGCAATAATGTTATCATAATAATTATAATGAAAACCAGTTTCTTAATAATTGCTTATACCTAATCTAGCCTAAAAGTTAAGAACAGCTTTATAAAATTAAGTATGTTAAAATTAAGAATAGTCCTTTTGCACTTTTAAACAAGCCCATAGCACTTTCTTGGGTCTGATTTTCATAAAATCACCTTTATTATATGTAGGTATGGCAAAGGATTGGTTACTATTATCATCATAATCATTAGCCTTTTTTATGTTCTCACTGCTGGGAATCAGGCCTCCTCTCTAGGAGAGGGAATGGACCACAGAACAGAAAATATAGGTAGAAGTGCCCCTAACGTGGCTAAGCACGGGAACCAGTGTCGCCAAACTCACACATTTGCGTATCAAATTGTACATTACACACATAAAAAACAGTAATATGATTGGCTACGAAGCTACGAATTACAAACTTAACTTTTACAAATCATATTCTTATTGCTTTCATAAATTAGGTCCTATTACAACGTAAGAAAGTTGTTATTATTTGACATGACACGAACAATAAGAAGTTTTAACCAATTTACAACGAGTTCGGCTACTCAACGCTAGATGGCGCTGTAACCAATTTATTCTATTCAGAACGCTAGTGCCTTGGAAATAGATGCCATATTCACCTGCACTAGTATATAATATGTAATAGGCGAATTTCGCCTACTGTTGACACACGCCCCATATTTAAGAGGCACTTCCTCTAGTTTTCTTTATTCCGTGGAATGGACCGTAATCCACCACGCGGGCCTAGTGCGGGTTGGTGAATGTCACATGTCTTCGAATTTTGTTTCTACGACATGCCCATTTCCTCACAATGTTTTCCTTCACCGTTTTGAGAGCAGTGGTGATGAAATAAATTACACAAAGTAATGCGCCTGGCAGGGTTTGAACCTGCGACCTACAACTCGTAAATTGAAGCCATTATCGGTTGGTTACTATTATACACTACACTAACAACACACCTTGTCGGTAAGCTCATTAGCCTGGGCCTCCGCCTTAGTTGTATATCTAGGTAATAAACTTTTTTAAGCCATAAATGGCAAAGTATTTAAGGAGATTCTGTTGTTAATATTCAGAGACCTACCTACATTATGTTATCATCTACACTAATATACCTAATAAAGAGGTAAAGTTTGTTTTTTATTTTTTTGATAGAAAGCTGCTTTATTCCTGAGTGACATAGCCTATATTTTATTACTAGCCCGATTGCTAACATTTTTTCACCGATAGAAAGCTGCTTTATTCCTAAGTGACATAGGCTATATACATTATGAACGTGGGCGAAGCTGCGGGCAAAAGCTAGTGTTTTATAAAATGAAAATACCTAGGTACGAGTATCAGGTGTAAGCTAATCAAGACTTTAATTGCTAATAACACCTTTAAACTCATTACTACGAGTAAAATCCAATTACAGAGTCTTGAAACAAAAGAAAGCAGTTTCTATTTTTACTCTAGGCAGGTAATCAAACCTCTGCGGGGCTGAGTTCGGATATCCGACACTCCACTGCGGCATTACCTACTTAGTTTGGGATCACTTAGGTAGGTATTAAGTTAATGGACTATTATAAACGTAATATAAGTTCCTTTACTTTACGTAACTTGAAGCTATAATTTTAAAGCTTGAAACGTAGTTTTGCTAATTCTAGATCGAAACGACACTATCACCCTTAATGTTTTACGGAATCAGTTTACATATATCTGCCAACAAGCTACAGGCCCCCGAGCCCCGATCCGACGGGGCTTCAAGTCCGACAGGCTGCGAGTTCAGAATTAACCCAACCTATTTTACAAAATTTATTAAAATTAAATCATAACAACTATAAAACGACAATTTTTAATAATAATCCACAACTATCACACAACGCCGTCTAGTCCCAATTTAAGCTAAGCAGAGCTTGTGTTATGGGTACTAGACAACTTATAAACATACTTATGTAGGTATTTCTAAATATATACATAATTATAGATACATTATACCCAGACACAGAACAAATGATCGTGCTCTTCACACAAACATTTGTCGTGGGTGCAAATCGAAACCACAACCTCCGGCATAGCAGTTAGGGTCACTAACAACTAGACCAACAGACCTGTGCAGCAGGAGGGGCCCAGCTGGGTCGAAGCCTACTGGGGACAGGGTTGTCCGAAAGGGAGCTCGTGCCCCGGTATGAAGGCTAGAAGGAACGGCGCGGGGTTTTTAGTCAGTAAGAGTCTGACACTGTCTCCCGCTCCACCCAAGAGCGGGTTTCGTCAAAGATGATTTTCCCCGTCGAGAAAAAAAAAAAAAAAAAAAAAACCAACAGACCTGTCAATCATGACTCAATCCAATGAATTTGCCACGGGTCTCAGATAGTTACACCACTGATCGTAGGTATCTACTAACCTTTTTACTTTTATATCCCTGCCTGTCCAGATTAAGTAGGTACCTATATTATACCGTTTTTCTGACGTAGGTAATGCGTACAAGCTTTTCCCAAGCCCGATAATAATGCAGGGTATTATGTAACTCAGCAATCTAGGCAGCTTTCATGTTAGAACAAAATAAAGCGGGATTTTGAACAATAGGGCTTAAATATATCCAGCTTTATTGTACCTAGATAAGGTTCTTATTGTTAGTACCTAATGATATTGCCCGTAAAGAAATATCTGCTGTGAAAGATATTTCTATTGTAATTCTACGAGAGTGAGGTTTTATCTACTCTTGACCTTAAAACATGAATCTCTTATCCTGGAATCTCAATCTCTTATCAACTATGGAGAAGGCAAGACCTGACGCGGAACCGCAAGTAACCGAAGCAATAAATCATGATAGAATCAAAATAGAGTCACGATCAGATAGGTCCTTATATTCTGGTAAATGCTTGTAAATCCATCATTCAAGCACGTCATTCAATCATCTTTAACTAAAGACGATGTTTTGATTGAACATTCTATGTTAGAACTATACTTTGAAGGTTATCTACGAATTAAGTAAATTTTTTTTTTAAGTTAACTACGAACGGGATCTAGCAGACCAAAAGGGTATGGAATTTTTAAATTCTGGGTCCATAAAGCCAATATATTAGTATTCATAATAGTAGTAGGTACTTTTTTTTTTTAGTACTGGCATTTTGTTCGAAAAACTGTGGTTAGCTACCTGAAAAGTTTTCCGGGAGTTTAGAAAATTGGTAGTTTTATAGATTTTGAAAAGTTGAAAATCGGAAAGATCACATAAAAATCTATAAAATTACCGGTAATTTTGTAGATTTTCCGGGAGTTTTGAGAATTATCGCAAAATTTACGAAAAACCTGTCAGGTAAAAAACTAACAAATGACTGTAACAAATACTGTGCCCGGAGGAAGAACTAGAAGAACAAGGGTTACTTACTTTGTTGCTGTAAGCTGAACATGAGCCCCTTGGGTGGCCGCCAGCGCTTCAGGTGAAGCGCTTTATTCACCATGATCCTGATAGTATTGTCCAGGAAGTGCCTCCGCTCGTCCTCTGTCATCTCCTCCTCCAGGAAGACCTCCAGTCCTTTCATGAGTTCCGGGTCCTTGATATCGTCGTCCGGATCTATACCTATGCTGTAGAGATAAAAGGTGACCGTTACATTCCTGACAAACTTATTTTTCAATATGTATATTTATAAAAAAACATTGAAAAAGGGCTTTGTCGCTTATTGCTGCTTTTTTTTTAATTGTTGTAAAAAACATCATGTTGTCTTAAATGTTTTGCTAACTCGTTACTTTTCTTTAAAAACTTGAATGATAATCAAAAATAAAATATTTTAGGGCTAATTCGACGTTCGTTAATCGACTCACTTGCACATATCATGTATTTTCAACATGCTGGCCGTAAGTTTTGCCGGTGAAGACGCCAGCAGAAGATGCTTCAAATGACGTTGCACCGACATCCACCAGGGAAGATCACAAGGTAACATTACAAGCGCCATGCTGGAATATTAAATATTAGGTATACTTATTATATTACTAACGATTAAAAAAAAACCTGTATAGGATAATTCCTCCACGGTTCAAAATTCGCGGTTAAAAAAACCGCGGTTTCAGGGGAATATTTGAACGTAAAGAATGCGTTCATGCTCAAGTTTATTTTAATCCAAAAGTGATTTGCTAAAATTAATTATTATAATAGGTGTAGCAAACATTTCAAGGCAATTAGCATTATTATCAGAACTAGTTATTAAATTGACAGCAAAATGAAACCATTTGGCAACAAATCAATATCGTAATGTTAGACATTCTAACTAGCACGCGCACCAGCTGTGTGACACGAACGCTCCCTTTACTGTTTGACGTTTGACATTTGAATTTGAAGTTTAGATTGCGCGCAGTGGTTCAGTTCAGTGCGGAGTGTTTTATCACGATTTATTCGTATTTTTAGTTTCTTTTGAATAGTAAAACAGTTTAACAATGCACAAAGTGATATAAGCCACTAGTATTACCTACATACAAACCAATATTTAGTACAGTTTCATACATTAAACTTATGAAAATATATTACGAAATAAATACTAATGTTACGTGTTTAGCGGTAACAAGTTCTATCAACTAACAAATGCAGGTATCCTCGGGTATTGGATTAATCAATAAATTCCGGACAAACAAACTAGGTCATTACACTCTGAATGCATACGGCTGTACGTATATGATAAAATCGTAGAGATACAGTGCGCACAATATTAGCAGTCCATATCAAAGTACAAAGGTCAGTAATTATGACTGCGCCGAGTAAATTATTAAAAACTTTAATCCTTGGCGCTCCTGCATCAGGAAAAGGTACGATATCTTCTCGAATAGTCAAGAAGTACAATGTTGCTCATGTTTCTAGTGGGGACAAGCTAAGGGACCACATTGAGAAACAAACTGACCTGGGAAAAGAAGTCAAAAAGTATTTAAATGAAGGAAAATTGGTACCAGATGACGTGATGATTAAATTTATGACCACAGAACTGAAAAAAGTCGAGAACCTGCCCTGGTTGCTCGATGGATTCCCTAGAACAGTGGGCCAAGCCGATGCTTTATGGAAGGTACAGCCGGTTGATATTGTAGTAAACCTTGTAGTGCCATTTGAAGTGATCATTGATAGAGTGAAGAACCGCTGGGTCCATTTGGCTTCAGGAAGGGTGTACAATATTGGATTTAACACACCTAAAGTGGAAGGTAAAGACGATGTGACCGGAGAGGATTTAGTTCAAAGGCCTGATGACAAACCTGAAGCTGTACGTAAGCGTTTAGAGATCTATGATAGCATAACAAGACCCGTCATAGAGTTCTACAAACAAAAAGGTATACTAAAAGAGTTTGAGGGTCGCACGTCGGATGAGATTTGGCCAAAAGTAACTGCTTATGTAGATCCATTTTTTAAAAAGTAAGCATATATATAGATAAGCTATCAATGGGAGGAAGACTCCTCTGCGGAAGTTTAGTTTTAGTCCAGCTGATAGGAATTAATACTGGTGCTCGGAACAATAGAATTAAGAATTTAACGTTAATGGAAAATATTTGAATTTTATAGAATTTTTATGACTGTTAGTTATTATTTGCAAAGCAGAGCCATTTAATTCAAGTTACCTGTTGGTATGTTTTTTGAAAAAATATATTATGTACTTTTTATTGTTATCGGTCAGAATGTATTCTTTAGCTTTGTAGTATTTGTTGTTGATTGTGTAAATCAGACAATATCTATTTAACCTTCTAACCGCCTATGTCGGATATATCCGACCAACATCTCGCGTTTTTTCCGCCAGGGTTGCACATCTATGACCAAATACTCCATTTCGTCAGCTCTTCTGCCACCTATGGGGATTGAAGAGCTAAACGAGATTCAGTCAAAACGCAAACACATGACTCTGGACGCGAAAATACTCATCGAACTGATCCGACACAGGCGATTAAAGATTGTTTTAACTAACTGTGGGTAGGGATAGAAATTTTGGAAGCGCAAAATTTCTTGATCAAGCCACTGCATCAAGTGGTATGATGGTTAGTGGCCAGCATAACCAAGGCTTTAAGCAAATCTTTATACTAAGAGTACCTGTCTTATAACATATGCCATAAGTTTTGTTGTTAATGTAGAAATTGTGATAGAAAAAGACAAAGTGTAGTGAAAAGATCTAGAGTGTGTATGATTTGTGTAGCACATTGGTTACTTTCCTAGTCTTCCTTATTGCTATGTACTTATGTATTAGTAGTGTAGTACTTATGGCGTAGCTATTAAATATTATGTATCATAGAAAATTAGTGCCTTAACAAGGCTCACAAGTTATAATATACATAATCAATTATACATTTTAATGTTTCTGACTGATGTCAAAAAATGCCATAAGAGCTCAAATAAAATCACAAAGAAAAACATTATTGTTATTGTTTAAAAATAATATAAACTATTGTTAAAACTATTTTTTTTTTTTGTTGAATTTCTTTGTTGAATGGAAAAATACACGTTATTGTAGTTTTACGTAAATTGTTTCATTTTTAACTTTACCAAAACACAAAAGACGTCAAAATATAAATATCTAAGTTCTCAAAAGTTTTCCAACTTATAGGAAAAGCTAAAGTAGGTACTTTAGCTTCGTAAATATATGTCTAACTTTGTGTTTTTGTCATTGCATTGACAGCAGAACAGCTAGTAGGTATCGCAAGTCCGAAAGTACTCGTAAACAGGTTTTAGTCAACAACTGTATCACCTCTTACAGCCGATTTTCCAGTTATTGGAAGTACCCACTACGTAACCGTGTGGTCTAGTCTGGTCGCTTGGTAGTAAGCTATTGTTTGTTTACGTTAATCTACGTCACTGCGATTAGATCTGTCTGCATCGGCCTGGACAAGGCATGATAACAATCACTATTCAATATCTACCAGCAGTCGAGACGATAGGGCCATCAATTTCAGAGTTTATCGCTGTAGCAAAATATGTAATACATACATACACATAAATTTACATACAAGGACAAAAAAGCTGAGTAGACATGAAAATATCTCCAGCAATAAAGTTGAGTACTTATACAGATACAGCATAGCATGACGAAGGCAATAAATTCGATGAATCTGAAATGCTTTTGAAAACTTGTAAAAGCTCTGCGCGTAACTACACATTTGGGAGAAGAATACTCATAATGAATATAGTAATAGGATGTATTTAGTTACCTTATAGCGAATGCGTTGCAATTGAGGCACAATAATTATTTCGTAAACACTATACTAACACCATCAGTCACTGCCGCCTCGCGACAACCGGCTTCTTTTTACGCACTTTTCTCATTATCTACAAGGAAACCGTCCACTGGTATTCTTTAGCATGTAGAATATCTTATTGCTTTTCTATAAGACAGAAATAGTGTAGAGAGAAACGCGGGCCGGCTGCGGGCAGACACGAGCGCGCAAACCCCGGTTATTTTTAGCTGCTTTCGTGCATCGGCGCTGAAATTAGATTGTAAATAAAAAGTTTGGGTTAACAGGAGCAGAAGGCCTCATTATGCGTTCGTGTAGGTCATCACTTAAACTAGCACCTGAAGGGTTTCGGCTTAATTTGTAATTAAAGTTTTCAAGGCTGTTGTATTGTTTCGTGTCGCGCTTTCAGAAAAGTTAGTTAGCCACAGTATTCAGCTTCATGGCCACTATAAGTAGGTTATATGCTTATTTATAGTATTTTGCGATTTCACATTGTCACGGAAAGCGCTTATTGTAAATTTTACACAGTAAACAAAGAGTTTTTACAAAATCTGGGAAAACGTACCTAACACCGGCCACTATTTCAGGTGCTGGCTAGTCTATTATTTAGTTACCTAGGTTCCAGAATGAAATCCTAGAGCCGAATTCGTTTTCAGATATTGTCAAAACAATCTCTAGCGCGAAACTGCTACACTCGAAACTTTAACAACTTTTCACTCACTGTACGGAATTAGAACATTGATGTCTCATTGACACTCGTTACTAAATTAATATTTCTGGCATTTATATTAATATCGGATCCCGATTCCTGAGCTTAGAGGTTAAGCGATCGGTGTAAATAGAGGAGCGAGGAGCGAAGTGTACGAGCTCATCGACGAGCCAGGCTGTACTGACGCCGTCGGGCCGACTTTCACTGGGGGGTGACTACCCTTGCCCTGCCGGCTGTCGCACCCTCCACCCTCGCCAGTGACGTCACTCGGGCGCGTCACGACCTACGACGCCGTACGACGCCGCCGCCCGACGCTCGCTACCCCGCTCCCTAATAGCACGCCTCGTGAAATGTCGCTGCTGCTCCCGAAACGTTACGTAAAATGAAATATGAAAGTACCCACAGCCTGCGTCACTACATCATTTTCATACGGTTAAGGTCGCTCCGTGCGAAAATTAAAGGGATTAAGAGTAACTTACACAGTTTTTTTTTTCTTTGAGGAAATTTTTTTTTTCCTTGAAAGCGAGTTCCCTTGGTTACATTACACAGGTACCTATGTAGGTGCATGTTCTAGTACCTACCTAGTAGACGGTAAAAACTTGTACAGAAAACAGAAATGGTTTCAATAGGTAACCTATTATGATAATAATAAGTATCAGAACGATGTTTATAATTGCCCACGCATTGAGATAAATTAATCGGTTATTCAACCAAGTATGTGCCTACTGTTCTTCGTTAAAGATAGATATTTGTTTATATTTAAATAAAATTACAGTTAATTTTATAAGTAAATATAAGGAAACTGCTAAATAGAATTAACGAATTAGGTACCATTAAAACAATAAAAATCATTTTGTTTAAATGACTCAAAAACTTCCTTTTTTTAAATAAAATCTTTTTTTTTTTAATTTTTTATTCTACTTAAACCAAATCTATCAGAATTATAGATAATACAGGGTTAATAAAGCTCAAGTTTATTATTTATTTAAAGGCCCGATTGCTCTGAAATTAGTTTACACAATCCTTTTCTAATTACTTAATAAAAATTAGGCACTTATTAGGTTCGCATATAATGCATGTAAGCTTGTCTAGAGTCAAGTTTTTTTATAACTCAAGTCATACAAAATCCTTATTGGTAATTTGCAGAAGATGCTAACCTAAATAGACTTGTACCTAAGTCCTAAGTACATAAATCATATAGGTACCTAGGTTCCAAATTTTTTCCTAGACTACCAAAACTAGAATGCGAAAGTAAAACAGCAGCAGGTTTATTTAAATTGTATGTAAGAATGATAAAGAGAACTGTACCTATATTATGCTAATGTTTGTCGTCCATTGAAAATCGTGAGTGATTTTCAATGAAGATCGTGACCTCCGTAGCCTTTTGATGAATCAATTGAAACATTGTTCGTTTAAATGATCGGAGTAGCAAGCATTTTGATAATAGAAACTGTAGGTATGTCTTTTTAATTCAAATACTATTGTTTGACTTTTCATCGCCTTTACAAACTTTTATAACAGTTCTTTCACATAGGAAAACTTTTTGTAACTGCTCCTTTTTCTAAGTAACAAGCTTTTTATGAAAATATTTTTTTTATAGCAAGTTTTTATAACTCGGTATACCTGTATAATTAATACTCGTCAAGACGTATCATACGAGCCCAAACTCTATGGGGTTGTGTCGTTTAACTACCAAATTCCTATAGCCACCTTCCGGTTCCATCATCAGATCAGCTCCTTGTCATAATAATTTTGCATTGTCATCGGCTCAATCGGTAACCGCAAAGTAGGTCAAATTTAATTTGCAAGATTTGATGTCAGATAAACATCGGGACAGGTGAAACTAAATAAAAGCTTGTAAAAACTTTCATGTCTTGACCACTTTCACAACTTTGATTTTTCCATCTCTGCTCTATGAAAAAACAAACTGTTACAAACGAAATTGCTCACGAAACGCAAAGTTTTTCCACACTTACTTTAAACAATGTAAATATTTCTAGTTCATTGTTTGGTTTTCATATGTACCTGTCCTAAAGCAATCCATAAGGTGAAATAAAGTTTTGGAAACATCGCGTGAGGCATACGCATAACCAAAGACATCAACATCTATGCCATTTCTCTACCCGTAAGCAGTCCAGTCCGTAGACGACTACCATCTCCGAGGATATGAAAAGCACCTGACCTTTTTGTCTACTGCGCATGCGTGGATTCCATATACGCTGTCCCTTTCACATTTCTTGTCTTGTCTTGTCTAAGCGTAGCCTCTTCTGTTCTCTGTCAGCCTAGTACAGTAGCCGCCCGTGGAAAGTTGTCGCCGCCCTACACGACCACTTTGGGCGGTCTAGGGCGGAACGGCTATATCCGCCTTCAGTAGTTAGCTAGCAATGCTTTAGAACTATTATTCAAATAAGATTCCAAACATTTGATTTCCGAAGTTGAAGATAAATAAGAAATGGGTTATTATAAATATTTTGTAATCACTTGTCTATAGCATACACATATGTTATTATTATATTCATTTGGTCGATCAGACAGCTAGAGGCAAATAATTTTCTTGGCACGAATCAACATTATTAAAAGCTCAACATCTAAATTATCTGTACATGTAACCAGAAGCATTAGGAGTTTCATTTAAACATTGGTAAAAGGTCGTTTATTTTAAGAATATTTTAATTAAAAGATTGTTATCAAAGTCGCGAGTGAGAGAAGCCCAGTTAATGCTATAAACTCGTCCAAACAGCCAAACATGCCTCTTGTCGCTATGAAGCCCTAGTAATGTAGCCACGTGACATCAACTCGGCGCCACCCTCCGAAACAGCTGGTGGGCGGAGAGATTTTCCAAGAATTCCCACAGATTTTCCCACGTACATTTTTGGAATACCTACATGAATTAAGGCGACATGGTTTCAGCAGTACGACGCCTGACTGTTACGTAAACAGTAGGTAGTTACGTACCAGTTTTGAGAACGTTGGAAGTTTGTTATTTATTTAGTTTAAAATTTTAAGTTTATAAATATGTCACGGGAATTTATGAAAGAGTTTGGTAGGTACCGTGGTCCTGAAACGTAAAGAGCAACTGAAGGATACAGGTTTTTTTTTCAGTGGGTTAAAATCTTCCAAATGACGTCCCCCGGCCTTGGGTGGAGCGGGAGATAGTGACAGATTTTTACTGACTAAACAAAACCCACCCCGTTCTTTTGTTGCCTTTGGGGGGCCGAGCCTTCCTTTCAGAAGCAGACCCTTGGCCCCAGTACGCTTCGACCCTGCTGGGCCCCTACGGTTGCTAAGAACTCCTTGAGGCGCGCGGGAACAGTATGCGCCTTTTTGATGATTACCCACCTCAAAAAAAATCTTTATTTAGACCTAAATATAATTTTAAAATTATATTAAGACCTTATTATTATAGACCTTCAATGTGGGGGTGCTACGTACTAATTTACTTTTAAGCACTCTCCATTGTCTTACGCCAAGTTTATTATAAACAATAGACTAGACTTGGTTCTGGAACGTATTGACGTAGGTTTTGAAGCCTTTGTGTTATTCCAGTGATTAAGCTTGTGTTGACAAAGGGTTTAAAATAATGATGGAGCAAAAAACTAGGCCGGTTACTTGAATACTTACCTCTTTCTATATTTTTGCACTAGCTTCTGCCTGCGGCTTCGCCCGCATGAAAGTAAAAAATAACCTATGTTACTCAGGGAAGATGTAGCGTTCTAATGGTGAAAGAATTTTTTAAATCGGTCAAGTAGTTTTTGAGTTAAATCGTAACGTATAAACAAACAAAACATCAAATCTTTCCTCTTTATAATATAATATTAGTTCAGATGAAATACGTCAGAAACGTATCATTCGTTGGTATGACCTAAGTATCTTATAATAACTCTATTAGCTATCGCTAGTATAATAATATATATAACAAATTTCTTCCTAAACTTTGGACCTCCAGTTTCATCTCCTTAGCGGGTACATTTTTGATAATCCTCTCTTAGCGCTCGCCTGTCATAAGAGGAAACCTTGTGGGTGAAAACCATCTGGTTCCTAGTTTCAATAGTTTCGGCTATGCCATGGTATGTCAGTCAGTCAGTTTCTCCTTTTATATATAGATGTACCGATATTAAATTAATCATTGAATACTTTCTGCTAAGTGAACTACAAACATAAATAAGTTTGATTGAAAGAAGTTCGAAATTACGTGGGACACTCGGAAATTCAAAATTCGAACAATGGTATTTTTACTTTAAAAAAACCAAAGTTTTCAAAATAATTACAAGGGGCTAGTCCCATAAACATAAAAATATTTTTTTGCAAACCTTTCTGAGTGGTCTGGTATATGATCACTTTTTTACTACAAAATACTCGTACTCGTTAGATTTTGCTATATTGGCGCAGTAGACCAATACATTGACCAAACATGTAAAATCTTATCTGGGTTGATAAAAAAGTGATAGTAATGATGAATTATAGATGAAAAACTGATGTCATAGCTTGCCAAAATAACAAATCATTGAAATCGTCGTGACGTAGGTTTTTATCATTTTATAACTTCAAATCTATTAGAGACATTTTATCTAACTGCGCGACGCCAAGGAAAGTAATAAAAAATACATTAAAATGTAAAAAATATAACTAAACAGGCATGCAAAAAATATGAAGTTAAACAAAAAACTAACGGGAAATTAAAAATTTCAGCAGAATTGACCGCTTCTCAAACAAGGTAAAATTTCTTGTTGAAACAGCAAATATGTCAATATTTACGACAAGCTTTTTACACTGATCGGCAAGACGACGTTAGGTTGCTTGCAAACCTGCGGTCGGTTTGCAAATATCTCGCGATGAAACTATTGGCACATTTAATTAGGTTCTAAATTTTATTTTTGTGTAATTCAGTGCGCTGTATTTTTAGAAATTTTGGAAACTGTAAGAGGTGTTTCTTAAGGACTTTCCCTTAAGTTTCTGTAGCGGCGTTATACGATGAATAAGTACGAAAATAACGGTAATGATTCCATTATTTTCTTTGAAGCTTTTTAATTGCGACTCTACTTACTTAGATATAGAAGGGACTCCAAACTGTAACTCGTCCTCAATTCTGATTAAGGATCTTAACTCTCTAACATTGATTAGCAAAAACGTTTTTTTTTTTGGAATATTCCAGTAATATAAATAAAAAAAGACAGCATTGAATTTTGTGATTATAATATTTTTTTTTTATTTCAAAAATATAAATAAAAAAAACAGTATTGTTTGTGATTATTATAAATACAAGTTTTTTTTTGTTGTGCGTGCATCACGTATGTTCTACGAAATCGACGTAGATAGCTTTAATATATTAAAATTGTTTGTAACTTTATATATTACTTAGGCTTTGTTTCATCGCAATCGGTTGACTATATCGAAAGATATAGGTACTACATTTAATTATTGTTAGGCGGTACGAAGTACGTCGGTAAAGCTACTATTAAATAATTGACACGACCTGCATCAGACTGCCTTAAAAGTAATTTGTATTGGAACTCTTTAGTTTTTCTTGCAGTCGGGTTTTTTTAAAATTTAATATATCGTACAATTATTTTGGTTTGACTAAGACCAAGCTCAATCTTTGCAACATAAAAGCAAACAGATGTCTGAAATAACAAATTAATCATAATCCGCTCCGTTCCTGACAATCAATCAATCCACTACACTTGTTTGGCTTCTGTAAATCAGGGGCCTTTTTACTATTAAATAAAAAGATTAGATCCAAATTATCTGTGTAGATAAAGTCGCTGAAACATCTTGGAGTATTATGTTCTCCTGGTAGAATCGACCTCTGTCGCGGACACAGCTCCCCCAACGAACGGCGTCATCCTTGGGGTAAAGGTCACGTGAAATGCCAAAGATACACAGTTTTGGCACGAATTGACAATTTGCAAGGTCCCTGCGTTCTGAAACTTATGTAACGAACAGCGGTGATTGTAAAGCATAGAGATAACATATTATATAGTACACGATGTGGTATTAAAATTCAAACATCCTTTGTAAATAATAGTGTTTAGGTACTTGATTTGCATAAATCAAATTATAAACAAACAAAGTTTTAAATCTATCAAATTCCTTAATAAAAACATGTTATGTGTGCAAGGGCTCAAAGTAATTTTATTCAACCCTAGCAGTTGTCAACTTACTATGACGTCACGTAATTATGTAGTCGTTTACCCGAGTCACCCCCGGCGAGTCACCCCTCGTGTCGGGCCGACGTCAGCGCCGACTCGTGACCCTTAGTACCAGGGCTTCATAGAATAAAGGAGCTAAATCTACCCCTGTAGTTGCTGCGGACGTCATTTATCGATCAGCCTACGTCTGGCTACAAATGCGTGATAGTGCAGCAGACTGTAAGTTTGTACGTTGGCGTAAGCTCGTTTGCAGTGAAGACAACAATTACGTACATTTTTATGCAATCAGTTGTTTAACTGAAAAGTGTATTTTTAACTTTCAGGATCAGTCTGTACTTATTGCATTGCAATTATAAACTTAATAGTTTTTTATCTAAATAATTGCTTACAAGATTAATTCGTACTGTGCATATTTTTATTAGATAATTTACGTACAAAACAAGTCAGTACCTATCTTCATATGAGAGTAGAGTCCGGTTCTAAAGTTAAACTACTCGTAGTTTATTTGTTCAAACATTTAAAAACAACAAGAACAAATACAGATAAAAGGAATAACCTAGGTATTTATTTATGAAAAGAATAGAAAGAAAATAATAAGAAAAGGAGAAAAAAAAATGGAGAATAAAGAAGGAAAATAGTACAAGTTGCTGCTATACCAAAGGAATGTCTTCCAGTAGACCTGCGTAAATTAAAGTTTAGTTTAGTTATACAAAGTTTTTTACTTCATAAAACTTAGCATAACTAACGTACTATAGATATATATACAAATTAAATGGAAGTGTCTGTTTGTAATATCAAAATTAACATTTTTTACTAAATACATTATCATATGCCTAGTTTTTTCCCAACTAGCTAAAAAAATCTATCTTGATATCTATGTTTTTTCTGTTTCTTCCGGAAAAAAGGACTATGCCGATTTTATCAGAACTTTGACTAGATAGCTGTAGATAGCTGATGTTATAAAGAGTAAATTGGCTATTATATATTTTTGAAAAAGAATAAAGTTCCGGTCAAAAATAAAATATTGACGTGAACATAGCCACGGGCACCAGTTAGTGAAGAAGTTTAAGAACTTCTTCAGGACAATAAAGTAAGTATTTATTGTGGCTAAAGTTGTTTGTGAAGGGTTGGTCTTTGTTTGTTTTTCTTTTATGGGTTCTTGAAATTAGTTTTTTTTTTATTATAGAGAATATTTTTATGGGCCTTGTGCAGCTAAGGAATGGAATTCTGTGTTTACTGATGACTACAGCCCGGGAATCTTTAAGTCAGATTAAACAGGTATACTTCTAGATAGGCGCGCTACATCATCGACCGCATCATCGCTTTCCAGCAGGTGAGATGGTGAGATAGCGGTCAAGCGCGAAACTGTAAACAATTTAAAAAAAAGTTTATTGTAACGTAAAAGTTTACTTATTAAACGAATTTGTGTCTAGTTGCAAACCTGGTGTCTAAAATACCGAGTATTAACTCGGTATATTTTTCTGTTGAAATTATTTCTGTACAAGAACTTAACTAGGCAACTATTTAAAGTAAGCTAAGTACAGACACATTGTTAGGTACAGGACATTTTTTATCCGGAACCGAAAATAACACTACGGAATAAAAAAATACAATCGAATTGAGAACTTGTTTTTGAAGTCGGTTAAAAAAGTTTGCATGCACGTTATCATTGATGCCCTATAAGGTAAAAAGTAAACATGGTGCCCCTTGGATATTTGCATAGCCCTAATATATTCCCATATCTAAACACTGTTATCGTTTATTATCAATCATTAGTCACTTGCCATTGCGAATCCCTCCCCTTTGGATATCATGTATGACGTCATCTCCCCTCGCGACCCTCCCCCTACCACCCGATAGTTAGACCAAACTATTGTTACCTTCTTACTATCATGTTGTCCTATTGTGTTACACTAGCTTGCGCGGGGCGCTCGTGTTAGTTGTCAACTTGTGGAGTGTACAAACTGCACCACCCCTCTCACCGGTCATGCTGCTCTGGTACATTCGTAGTCGGGGCGTTACGTCACTACGAAAAATGTGAGAGGGTGAGTTTTAGCGACTACGCCAATTGGCCTTTACGTAGCGCTCAGCTACGAGAATGTCTACGACTTGCTACAGAGCGCTACGCAAATAAAAAATAAACACACAAACTAAATTTATTAGAGAACACCACTTTTATAAGCTTATTTTTTTAGTGACGTATAACTTTTGTTACTTAAGAGCGTAGTCTGTCACTCTTATATACAAAATTTTGTATGATGATAATTTCATTGTTTGACGGTGTAATTTTAAATTATATGGAAGTAAAACAGAAAATTTTAAATATACATTTTAAAGTTTATGGATCGAAACTTCCATTATTTCAAATTTATTTGTATATCTTACATATCATAAAAAAAATATAAATATTTCTATGACGTAAATAAATAACTTGTGGAGTTTAAAAATGCTAAAACAGATTCCATGCAAAGGTAGATTTTATTTATTATTATTTATTTTTTTTATCGATGAAATGTGTAAGTGTTTCATAATCTAGACGCTCAAAGGTCAGGTTCGTAAAACTTTACGCGCTCTTTTCGTTAGGTATTATCGTGTATGTTAAGGGACTATGTATTCGTGTGGGCTTCAGCTTCTTATTGCTCATCAAATCAGTTTTACTATCGCACATGATGTAGGTTGAGATAGCATGCATTTTAACGACTCCCATTATGTTCCAGCCGCCTACTAGTGCACTTAAGTGGTTATTTACGGGCACGCCATAATCACGGCGGTAAGTCTCCTGTTTTAAGAGTGGCTGGAGAGGCGCCACGGCGTCATCACCTTCCGCATGACGCGAGGAGAAGTGGCAAGCGGTCGTCTCCTTCTGCGAAGCAAGCTAGCAAAGGACGACGCCGACCGCTTCAGGCGCCCGGATTCCGATCCCGATTTCTGACCATCGTAGGCTTGCGGACGGCGAGCAATGGGTAGCTCGTTGTCCGACCGTCCTGTAACCGTCAGCACAGAGCCGAGTTGTCAGCAACCGTAGGGGCCCAGCAGGTTCGAAGCCTACTGGGGCCAAGGGTCTATTTCTGAAAGGGAGGCTCGGCCGGAGTGTAAAAGGCAATTAAGGAACACCCTGTTCTTTTGTTCTTCCTTGTCGTTCCTTTTATTTGGGTTTTTAGTTTAGTCTAAAAAAATAAAATGTACTAAATATTCCAAACATATAGACAATTATAATAAACTTCAAAAGAGTGTAAACAAAAAGTACTGTTGACCAAAAAACTTTAAGAAGCGATCGCCAACTTTAATAAGTGAGTTTCCAACATTTTTATGGCGTAAGTAATATTATATTTATCTCGAAAAACCACGTTTTTTTATTCGTAAGAAATACTAGATAGAGTAAATTACAATTGTTCCTTAAGTCGATAATAAATCATTCTAAGTTAGGTTCTACTCTACTCGTAGTTATTATACAGAAAACACTATTGTGTCTCTATTTACTTACATCGTCTCAAATCTTCTTACTCTTCTATTTATTACTTATTTATATGCCTACTTACTTGTAATATGTACTTCGACAGAAGTAAACACGTTATAAAGTGCCTAATCAACATGTTTCCAGCATATATTATCCCAAATACTTGTTGGTTTACTATAACATGACTATAAATTACAAAAGTATGGAGTGTATATAATCGTAATAGTTTTGTTTTGATAGCAACTATGTTCTATATAAAGTTTGATAGACGTAGTGGAAGCCTGAACCTTTTATCCTCTCGTGTTCCTGTGCTCCTGGTAGAAATAACCTCTGAAACGCCGCCGCTGCGTTCGTCCCCGTATTTTCAGCTGAAAGTTTTGAACAAGAGCCGAACTTGCACGGAGTTGGTGAATAATTTATTTTTGCTTTATTTGGATTACCTAGTTTGTAAACTAAGATAAAATTAAATACTTTGGTTTATTTAAAAGTGAAACTAATAAAAAAAAAATATTTTTTCTTAACACATTGAAAAAAGAAAATCATCTGAGTAACTAAATTAAGGAATCGTAAAAAATATACATACTTAAAAAAAATGTTTTATGTGTCATTTGTTGTTTGAAAATTACACAAGAAAAAGTCGGTTAAAAATGCTACAAGCAATTCGTAACTTGTGACACGCTCCGACGAGAGCGTAGCGTAGATCTCTCTAGGCGTTCTCGTAGCGCTCGTAGAGGCTCTACGCGCCGCGCTCCGAATCTGAAATATCGACCCCCTCGTGACGTAGCATTCGACACACTACGCGTACCCTACGTAGCCCTAGTAGAGAAAACCACAAAGCCTTTGGGGTGGCATGTTATGGGGATGATTTCAATCCTCCCATGATTTTGGGATGGCAATGGGAAAACCAAAAAGTCGTGTAGCAGTTTTATGTGTAGGTAAAATGACCGTCAAAATAAAATAATACAAGATATTTTTAGTTGTTTGTTGTGAATATTATTATTTATTTGAAGTGTAAATAAAGTGGTTTACTTAACTTTTAGTTTATTTTTAGGTTAGTTACTTTACTGAAGTCTTATTGTAGATAGCTATGTT
This sequence comes from Mythimna lalbum, assembly GCA_949319445.1. Taxonomy (NCBI): domain Eukaryota; kingdom Metazoa; phylum Arthropoda; class Insecta; order Lepidoptera; family Noctuidae; genus Mythimna; species Mythimna lalbum. Next base: position 10,898,190 of record OX439346.1, on the reverse strand, counting down.
TACTATTATTCCAATATAACTAATAGGTTTAAATTTTAGTAACTTAATGAAGATAAAAAAATTGGGGTCAGATTAAACACTGAATAGCATATTAACAGGTTCTTTATACAAATCTATGGAGAATAAGTTTTTAGGACCAGCTTATATATTATATTTCAGCTAAGGACAAATAGTTAGCGAGTTTTAAAAATAAAGCACGACACAATTGCGGCAGTAAGTCATGCGGCGTTCGCACTTTCCACTTGACTCAAGTCCTTACCGGACACGGGTGTTTTGGATTCAGTGAGAAGAAACGCTCGAGTACCACCATCGCCCGGAGGACACGGATGGGCAGATAGTGACAAAGTCTACCCCGCTTAAGCAGGGCACCGCTGTCTTCTTGGCGGCAACCTAAAGCGTTCGGTCCTGGTTCAGGCCATGGTACAGGGCGAACGGGAATGGGAATAAGTCCTTTTACGAAACAGTGATACGCACGAAAGAGGTGACTGAAACTGTAAGAAGAGGACATCCTCTCGCTCCAGTCGCCAGCGCTGGAGACAGTGAAGACACGAACTTGCGGACGGTGACAGAGAGAAAAAGTTACCGTGGCCCTGGAACGCAAAGGCACACTGAAGAAACACAGGTCGGTATTAGTCAGCAAAAGTCTGACAAGCCCTTTCGCTCCAATCTCAATAAAAAAGTGTACAAGTTAAGCCTACTCGCAACTACTTGCAAGGCGCAAGCAGCAAATCAAGCAAACTATCGCGGTTTAGCTCAAATTCGCAGATTTCTCTGTGCCTAAGTACCAAGACATCAGACGATGTTAGAAACATATTCAACCTAGATTCTGTCTGAAATTTCCTGGCATACATTATGTTGTCCCAGTATTTAGGTACATAAAGTACCAGCGCGTCACTAATGGCTACAAACGATGAAAGGACTCGGTGAGTTAGTAAACTATGTTACACACACAATTTTAGGGTTAAACAAGGAGTTTTCAACCAGTTTTCGATATCAGAATTGGAACAAATCCTGTGAGGTAAACTTCCGGAATTGATTTTCATTCGAGAATAATAAACTTTTTAATTAGACTTCCAAACTTTAATATGCTTTAACTTTTAGATACTAAATAAACTAGGGCTTGACTGCGATCCTAATTAATGGTAAGCAGTGCCAGTGATGCAATCTTTGATGGTGAATCGCATTGGTTTATTAAGAGCCTCTTCACTCTAGTATTATAGCTGAACTTTTAGCCTCTAGCACATTTCCTTTTAGTGCTGCCACACAGCATCTTAAACTATTTTTATTCATGAAACTTATAATTTGTGAGTACGATACGATGACTATTGCACACGACAGTAGGAAGTTTTCACATCTTCTGATCCTTGTGTCCTTAGTATATCTCGTGATTAGTCATAGCGCAGGACGTCACACCTTGCGCACCAGTCTTCGCCTACGTCATCAAATGTTACACAGCAAGGGTTTCCCGATCTGAACATTATTTCTGATCGATTAAGCATTTGCAATTTTAATTTCGTCTTTTTTTTAAAGATTGATAGTTTATACTTATTCATGTTTTATTGCTTCCTAAACATTTCATTGTTTTTACAACATGAAGAAGTTCAACAAAAAAACGTCACACGGTCACAAATTCGCAAACACACACAAAAGCATCTTTTTACACACACTACTACACGTCGTATCGTGAGCGTGACCCGATCGATAACCACCCTTCATGACGTCAGAGCGCTCTATTGATTTACTCCACCCCACATTCTAATACTTCTGCAGTCCTAGCATCTAAGTATGCCGAGGAAAGCGTTCGTCTACGGAAAACTTGAGAAGGCATTGGAAAATCTTAAGAAAAACTTCTTTTCTTTCGTGCAATTTTCATGTACTCAGTTATGGCCTTGGTTTCAGCAGTTACATCTTTGTTACCGGCTACGTGCTAGCCTAAAACAGATAGGAAAATCACCTATTGTACACGATAATTTATACAGATGCATACGTGCCTGACTTACATGAGAGGGGACTGTCAACGTGTTGATAAAGTTTATTAAGGAAGTATTCTCGCATAAGTAGTAAATTACCACAACTGTACAACGCCAGTCGAGTGCTGTTCATTTGGGAGCTCGCCCACGTGCTCTCGCCACTTCGCCTTCACTCTATCCGCCGGGCTAATCTGTAATACGTCTCCTACCGCGTATTGTCTCCTGGTACTGACGGCTCAGTTTATCCGAGAGTTTATCCGATAATATCCGGGTTATCCAGAGCAGTTAATCCAATGGCGTGCAGGAGTATAATTTTGTTTGTGTTTTGTTTTGGTTTAGTGCAATGTTACAGCCAGTACAGTTTCGAAAGTCACAAATATTGTGACGATCTGTCACCTTTTTATGGAAATATTAGTTTGGATCAAATATCTGGTATTTGGTATGGTGTTGAAAAAATACCTCACCTGAGAGGTGAATATAAAATAGAACACACACAGGAGTGTTTCTACATAGACATCAAGGAGCTAAATATCGAGGTTAGTTGTTTTGATTTGTTTGTTTGCAAGTTATTTTTTTATTATTGTTTATTGCAGTAGTTATAAGTACTAGTAACAATGCTATCACTTCGCCTGGAGGCGGATATGCATGATTAACTGTGCAGAATATTTCAATAGTTGCTGGATTGACATAAGTTTTTCTTGTAGTTTTTTTATGAATGTAAAGCCCATAAGCAATGAAAATGGTAACTTGAAGAATAGCGGTTGATTATGATACTGAGGGTTATTATAATTTAGATAAGACTAAGGTTAATAGCAAATTGACACATGTTTTGATGTATTAAAATTGGTTTTCTATGGTTTATAGTAAACTTTTTGCCGCAATTAGTTGAGCTAATAGTCGTTTATTCTCGGAATAAAATAGGTGGTATGGTGGTGTGGTGGTGGTGGTGGTATTAGGTGCGATCGCAGCCAAGCACTATAAGTTTAATTGTGATTAAAAAAAACGTATTTGAGTACTTATGCAAGTAGGAAGATACAGGTTATGTAGGTACTTGTAATTATAAATTAGCCTGTGACTCGTGACGAGGCAAAGCTCTAAAAGGCCTACTCATGACAGGATACAGGGGCTCGTGTCAATTAATAGGTTAATTGTAATTGATGTCCACGTGAGTACGTAACAAGACGTAATGGTGGCTGGGACGATAATTAGGAGTCCCGGTGTCGTGAAACAGATCGTTCATAAGTACCTCAGCATACACTTTAATGATGGCCCACATTGTCTTACTCATATTAAGTTTCTTATCAACAACTCAGGCAGCCAACGTAAACTTTTGCCAGAACTTAAGTCCTACGCATGATTTTGATGAGGAGGCTCTGTTAGGCATGTGGTATGTTCACGAATACGTGTACCACAAAGAAAATGTTACCAGAACAGATTTTACCCCGTATTGTCCTATTGTACAGATTAGAAAGTTTGAAGATTATGTTCAAGGTGGCTTGTTGAACCATAACTTAGTGAGTCTCTGTGTATATTTTAATTAGGATTTCAATGGATTTAGGATCACGGTAACAGTTCTTCGCATTAGTGTCAATCTCATCACAACACGACGTTTTTATTAAACCAATGTAAAAAATTACCATTTTTCTCTTCTATTCTAATAATATTTGTGTATATTCCAGCCAACTCCACCAACTCCGTACCCTCAGCTGACAAACTCGCCGTACGTGAACCGTCAGTACAACACGTATGAGAACTACCGCATCAGGCATTTCGTGCTGGAGTGGCACGAGGGTCTGTGGCAGGACGACTACCATATCAAGGTCAACACATCGCACAAAGGATTCTGGGCCACCGACGTGCCTAATAAATGTAAGTGAACGTATTTTAAAGGAAACTTTTTGTTGTTTTATGTTATGTTTAGACTATAAACAAGTGGTGATTTCTTCGGACTTCGAACCGTATTAAATATAAAGAGTCGCCTATAGGAATCTTGAATACTAGCAGATATGATACGCCTTTAGTCTTGGGATTTTTCAATCAATCATTGGTCATTGATTTTCACTTGCGTTTTTTATTACTATTCGATTCCTATTTGTCGTATCGTGGTATTCTATAGCCTTCCTCGATAAATGAATTATTTGACCGTAATATATTAGCGAATAGCGCGTTCGACCAAACAAACTAAATTATAGTTTAAAACCTTTTTTTTTCTTTTGCAGCCGTGGGCGATATGTATCGTTTCTTCGGAGGCGTGATCCAAGTCCTGAAGGTAGCCAATAACCACTTGGTGCTAAACTTCTGCATGAGGCTGCCAAACTCTCAGCTATTCAGCGTCGTTCTATCCAGGAACGAGAACCAGCTAACTCCTGAAGACCTGGCCAGCATCCACAACGTGTTCACAATGAAACATCTTTCTACCTCTGCACTGCAAAGAGTCTGCGAAAACTCAGCTCCGAGAATGACTTTATCGACATTATTACTCTTTATAATATCTTACACAATTTGGGGATCTCGAATTTAAAGTAATAGATAACTATTATATTATAATACTGTAATTGTATAGTTTTTGAAAGATAAAAGATCGATATTTATATTTTTGTATGAGAAATGATAATTAAATTATTTATACACGCAATTTTGTGAAACAATTACTTAAATCCTGTCCTATCTTTAGAGTAGGGTCTAATCCTAATGCCCAGCCCACAGAGATAGATTATTATCAATCTCTTGCCTCAAAGTTAGTCATGTATAAAATACAGATCTTGGGTCCTTTGTTGGACAATACGCTTTTAGCAAACAATTGTTATTATGTCTCAAGATATTATTTGTTCTGACAGAAAAAGTTTGCGAGCGGAAACAATCGGAAACAATTTGATGAGTTTTATTGTCAGTATGATAGGAATATACTCATAAGACGTTGTTATTTACTTATTTAGGGAAAAGTTGGGGTAGTGTCCCTTTTCATTAATTGTTTGTAGAATCGGATGTGTTAAGACTTAAGTAAAGTATCGAGTATGAAAGTGATTCATAATTCTAAATGTGTTATTTCACAAAGGTAGTGTAATGTAGGCATACATAGGCATTTATAAAACTTCAGAAGCTCGTGCACGGTTCCAATTGATTGTTTTCTATGGAGAAGAACCGGCAAGAAACACCAAGAATACTGTTTTAAAAAAATTGTTCATATTACAATATTTCCATATTATAATAATCATTGTAACGTTCAACAAATAGCTAGGATTGCAGAGCACGTTACGTACCATTTAAACATGGGTGAGTTTACGGGTATGATGCTACTTGTTAAAGAAAAAGTATTGGATGCCGTCTGGCATGCTGGAGTTTTGCACAAGCTCATAAAGTACGATGTACCCATTGGACTTATTAAAGTTATCCAGGCGTATTTAACTGATAGGTCATTTTGTGTACTATATCGGTAATAATATATCCAAACCGAGATCTATACATGCAGGTGTGCTACAGGGTTCGCTGCTGGGTCCTCATTTATTCATACTGTACATAGATGACATGCCCAAGCAGCCGTATAATTCTGTCCCAAAATTATGAAATTTCATTACTCAGGGTTAGACACGCAATAAAATTTGAATCACAATTATTTAAAGTGGTTTAAATATCTTTTCCTATTCTGTGTATCACTTAGGTCAAAAACACTGTCACGGTAGCCATAATACTTTTGCCGTGTCGTGAATAAAAAAAAGTAAAGTGAATATTAAAAAAAAAAAAACCTCAGGGTGATAAACGACTGTTATTGTGGTAATTTAATTACATTAATTCACTTTCTGTAGTATTTTCTTACATTTTGTATTATCTTACCCGATACCAGCCCTGCCTGATTTGCGGGATTGTTCGAAAGAGTAACCGTTGTTCTGGAACGCAAAGGGCAACTTTTTCAGTTGCTTGCTCCCCAAATGACTTTTAGTCAGTAAAGTCCTGATACTCAATTTCGCTTCACTGAGAGCTGGGGAAGATATTTGACGATTTCCCACCTAAAAAAGGCAGATATTGGTACTTTGTCGAAAATTTGAATAAATTGTGATACAAAGCAGAAGGACGGTGATAAAGATAATTCATTATTTCTTTAGGATACACCACGTTGCGAATACTAGATAAGTTAAACCGTACCCAGCTAATAGGTAGACATCCTATTAGATATCAACCACAACTTATATGGCTTGAAGTAACTAGGTATAAACAATCAGTGTAATTAAGGCCCACATCAATCAATGTCACCTATTTCATACTGGACTGTCTGAGTCAGACTGCAGTTGCGCCGCAGAGTATCATCACCTGCACCAATTCGCTAATTGGCACCGCGGGCGCCGCGTCTCCTTATCCCATATTACTTGTGATTCTACTCCGAACATGTTCACTGTGATCTCTTCTTGCCTTCTCCTCTTATTTGCGGACGTCCACGGCTTCTGTGCCGACAATATCCGCTGGGCCCATCACTTCAGTATCGAGGATGTGTACGGCATGTGGTACGGCGTGGGGTACGCCCAACACACCCCGGATATGACGAACAAGCCCAACACAATTGGATGTGTCACACTTCATATCACCGACGTCACTACCGAACCTCAGGACGATTGGCTTGACTGGTCTGTAAGTACTTATCTTTATTTATAATGACCTGATCCTGATGATCTGACACACGGGTTTTGTAAAAAATTTAGTTCACGCACCGCATTCTTTCACAGGTTAATTTTAATATTGTGATTATAGACTTTTTATTTTTGTGTAATTTGTGGAAAGAAATCAAACAAATTAACTTTATTTATATAATTCTTGTGTACATGTTTATCACCTAATTCCTCCTAAACGGCTTAACCGACTTGGAAGTACTTTTGTGAGTACTTTTGAGTGAGTCTCTGGATAGTTTGGAAATACATTTGGACCCCAAATGTATTTTCAAACTATTCAGAGGTAGGTTGTATTACAATCGTCATTAATGGTTCAATTTTGTTTTGCTGCGGCATCTTCAGACAGGATAACGTTTGCCGGGACTGCTAGAATTATTATACATAGTTAGTTTCCTTATGGATAGTGGTAGATATTTTGTATGTGTTAGATCTAATTTTTCATGGTAAAAAACCTTCATTGTCATCGCATAAAACATCAATATTTATATAAAAATGGCGTATTTTACTTCTTCTCTAAGTTAGAAATATGTTGACGGTTTTAATGAATATATAATTATGTAAATACATACGTATGTCAGTACCACAATTTTTTGTATGACTGTATTATTTGGTACTGAACTGCAAATTGTAAAGAACGTAAGATAATTTGATTTGAGTCTTGAGTCTTGACAGATACTAGGTACGTTGTTTTAAAATAAAACTACTCGCAATTATAATTGTGTACTTGTCTAGTTCATTACACTAACAGCAAGGAAATCTTTGCTCTTGGTGATCACACCAAAAGCAAGAATTGAACTAATTGAATTGTCTAGGTCATCAGAACTAGACAAGTCAATTAGTCCAATTAATTAGTTACTCATATCGGTCAAGAGATCTCGACCGATATGACACAACTAATAGCATCACACAATATTGTGCAATTTTTTATTCACAGATCTTAAAACACAACTACTCAGACGAAAAATGGCGTTCGTACAAAAGCAATCCGTGGTCTGATGACGTCTTGTCAGGTTCCTGGATGGACATTCGAGTGAAGAGGGATATTTACAATGAGAGGCGGCTGCGGGTGGTGTGGGATGAGGACGGCCAGTCCGTGGAGCAGATCTACCTGTACACACCTGAGGCGCCGGGGCTGTGGACTGCGGACCAGCGGAGGCCGCTGGAGAGGGAGATGATGGCCAGAGGCATAGGTATACTTGACTTAATTTAAAAAAAAATGGGGTTACGCGGAACACAGTGTAAAGTTCCACATAACTCTGTTGAAAAGGGAAGATCTGATCCTCCGACCGGACGGGTGATATGTCTGATTTGGGCAACTGCCCGATGATAGTTAATTTCGGGCTGTTGTATATGTTCAAATCGCTATGAACTCTAATTGAGCGATACAGGATTTCGTTGGTTAGTTCCTAAGTAACGTTCTAGATGTCGCTACAGTTTCAATACTTTACTACATATTCATTTATTAAAATAGTCTTGAAGCCTATCTGTAGGTACAATACTTTCAACATATGTATGTTGGCCACTCAGAAGTTGACGATTTGAACTACGGTGCGTATTCGAAAAACTACGCAATACATATACATACGCAGTCAATTGTTCGTAGTTCGGGGCGGTCTAGATATTTTGCCCGCACTGCACTACTTACCCCAAAACTACAGTCAACAAATTAATTGTTTGATAAGACAGAACAGAAAAAATCTTCGGGTGTATTTTTCCAAAAACTTACATTATATCGGGTGTATTTAATTATCTGGGCTTCGGAATTGTTCCAAAGAGCACTTACTGTGTGTGGTACTGAAACGCAAATGCAACCGAAGGAGAACAGGAGGGTCGGACACCTCATCTTGCCCTGACTGCTCCTAGAGCAGCGAAAATTTGATGATTACCCACATCGGGTATTATTAAATTATTATAATACCTATGTATTTACATAGGCATTATAATAATCTACCCAAGCCAAATAATTTTTGGGCCAGAAATACAATTATTTCTCGCCTCAAAAAAAAGATGTATCTGCTTTTTGTGGCACTCGCTTCATCTACACTAATATTATAAAGAGGATAAGTTGTATTTTTTTTTTGTTTGTAAAGGAAGATTGAAGTACTGATACGATTGCTAAAATTTTTTCACCGATTTTATGTACGCGGGTGAAGCCGCGGGTAAAAGCTAGTGTAATTATTTGTACTTAGCTGCATCTGTTTAGACCGGAACCCCAGCCCAACGAAAAGCTAGGCAAATTGATTGATCAAATCTAAAACTAGTTTTTCACATAATTTTCTCTCTATTACAGAAGTGTGGAATCCGGACGAGCCTCCAAGGCATCCTCAAGTGATACGAATACTAAAAGTGACGCCCCACGTCATGATCATCAACCACTGCTCTGAAGTCAGTGGGGGCGTGTTCTCCTTGATCCTCCGCAGGTCCCCCTCCAGGGTGGACCGCTGGCAGTGGTTCGACTACAAGAGACAGTTCTACAACTTTGAGCTACCTAATATTGTGCGATATTCAGCCGTCTGTGCAGGCTGTATTGAAACTAGCTCAGTTATCTTTGTTTTAATGTGTATGGCTGTTTTTGTGGTTTTATGATTTATTTTGCTAAAAGTCATAGAATATGGTACGAAATAAATACTGTTTAATGGTATTGAGTTATACTTATTTAACACTTTACGCATACAACCGCACAGAGGTGAATTGAATTTCATAGGCATGCACCAGCTCTAACAAAGGAGGCGGCCTCAAGAGTGAGGAAACTAACATCCTTCCAATCGCAGAGCGATCTCTGGCCATCATAGGCGCGGGTTTGCGGACAGCGAGTAATGGGTAGCTCGCCGTCCGCTGGTCCTATAAAGACCGAGCCCGAGTCGTCGATTGTGAGAATAATACCCTGCGGGGCCGATGTCTGCTAGGTTCATGGGAAAATTTCTGAAAAGGATATCGTGGTCCTAGAATGCACAGGGTCACTAAAGGAAACTACCTATGAAATATTTATGTGATGTGATATACTTATAGGTGTTTATATTATGTAAATACATATTATTGATTGATCGCTTGCACCATATTTTTTATAAACCGGGGTTTTCAATTTATTCAGAAGATTGTTCGTTTCTCATGAACGAAAAGATTGCACAATTTTATTTCACAGTGTAGGGCAAATAGATAACCTCATACATTTTTGCATAATGATATTATTATGCAATATGAGTAGGTAGTAAGCAGGTCATTTTCGGTTTCCCTCTCCTAGAGAGGAGGCCCGAGTCCCAGCAGTGGGAACATTAAAAAGGCTGATAATGGTGATTTTTCGGTACATTTTGGGTCACTGACATTTTTGTTTATTTTAATGAAGTTCAACACAAATGACCTTTGCTTAAAATATGAGTCACACATCCTTGTTCGGTACCTACATACTTACATATGTAGTTAATAGATACGCACAACTTCTTGCTCATAGTTTTTATAATGTAGCAAAACACCTCATCTTACATAGTTTTTAAGACCTTTGTTACTAACATTCATCGTGTCAGCCGAAAGACGTCCATTGATAGACATGGGCCTCCACCAAGCGTCGCCATAATGACCAATCTTGTGCGGCTCGCATCAACGACCCTGACTCTTACCAGTACCTCTAGCCAAGTTGCTAATCTGCAATCGGTAACGCTAGTAGAAAGCTTCTAATGTACGGGAATGACGTTTTTCAACGCTCAGTCACGTGGTCAGAACAAAAGAATTAGCGGCGCGGCCAAATCGAAGCGTTCAGCGCGAGCGAAACGGTTGTAACTTGGCTATCCCGAGGCTAGTCGTCGGTCCACTTTGTGGAAGGCCTTCCAACGCTGCGTTTTCCGGTGTGCGGTCGCCACTCTAGAACCTTTCGGCCCCATCGACCATACGTTCTACGTATTCATTGTATGGACATTATCTAGTTTTTTTTTTAAAGATAAATGTCAAATTGCGCACTTAGATAATATTGTCTAAACATTATTATTCACTAAGCATATTGCTCATACCGCCTTACATAGGAGTCAGGGCTTCACTGTACTTGTAGGTACGCTTGTATGCATTTTTATTACTAGCTAGGTTTTGCCCGCGGCTTCGTCCGCATACATAAAATATACTCTATTTCATTGAGGAATAAAGGAGCTTTCGGTTAAAAACAATTTCGCAATCGTACACGGACGAAAAAAAAATCGGCCTCTCCGTACAAAATGTCCAATCAAGTTTATAATTTTGTATGGTGAGGCTGATTTTTTTTTTCGTTTCCTGAAAAAAAATCTTGTGCAAGATTATTCGGTTTCGTCAACATAGCTAACCCTTAAAGTTTGCGGAGGGCTGTCCCACGGAAGGGCTGTCCCTACACCCTGTATAGGGTAGCCATTCCTCTTTCTCGCTCGAACACTGTCATTTCATCACGTCCTTACCATTTAATAATTAATTATAGAACCTGGGGCCTAAGAAATAATTGTGAAATATTTTAACACAATGACATCTAATTTTTTTTACTGTCTGCAGTAAAACAGGAAAGCATTGTAAACAAAGGTGTTTTCCTAAGTCTGACCGCGTGTTGCTATTCGCCGAAATCGATTCGCAAGCGTTCCTATCGGATTGCACCATATTTTTTAACCGCCAGAAAACAGATACGGATTTAAGTTGTATAAAAATAAGTGTGTTACTATAAATATCATCATCATCATCATTTCAGCCGACAGACAGCGGGAATCGGATGGATGCGGGACGCTCAGGATCGATCATTGAGGCGACGCTTGGGGCAGGCCTATGTCCAACAGTGGACTATAAATATTTATTTAAATAATGTTTCAATATTTTTTTCTTTCTTTGTGCACACACAAGTACAAAGGCGTTCACTACGCGGAGCGAGTGATCTTCCGCGTAGTGTGCCCGATATTTAAAATTAAAGTGTAATAACATATGTATTAGAATTTCTGTCCAGTGTAGCTAAGGTCCTAGACATATTCTACCCCAAATTACAAATATAAATACAAATACACACACACATACACACAACAAACAACAACAACAACAAATATTATTTTACAAATTGTGTTAGGTGCAAATTCTTATTAGTAATTGTACGTGTGCTCTGGAACTTTAAGGGCTTTTCTGGTAGTCTCTACAGTTTATTCTAGCTTCCAGGAGTTGCAGTAGATAGTGTGACAAACTTGTACCATTAGATTTTCGAGAAATCATTACTTGCTCTTACTCCCCTTTTTGGGTAAGTGCTTACACAAAAAGGGGAGTCTGGTTTTCCTTTATGTAAGAAAAAATATTTTTAATACACAAAACTAGCTCTTATCACACCACGATTAAGTTCAACATGCCATGTCCACTCTCGTTTTTTTTTTTAATTTACTAGGTATAACAAGGGTTTTACGCCGCCAGATATTGTGATTACCTCAATCAATAAAAATACTTGCGCTAGCCTGCTGCCATCTAAATCAAAACAAAAATGTATGGCAACTTTGGAAAATTTTCTTCAGTACAAATCAAAAATGCCTCATAATTTTCAGAGAAAGCTTTTCTTCTTAAGTGTATTGAAAAATTCGGATGCGGGACGCGCAGGATCGTTCATTGTGGCAACACTTGAGGAGGCCTATGTCCAACAGTGGACATCTATTGGCTGATAAGATGTTGATATATGTATGATGTATTGAAAAACGTCGTTTGATACACGGTCATAACACTCTCGCCTGTATGGCTTGGGTGAATTTCGCCTCGGTTGCAATGACAATCTTTGTCCACTTGTATCAAAATGTAGGTACTCGTAAGCAGGAACTATTTCTCGATACTGTTTCTTGATGGTTCTACTCAATCACGTACTTCAAAGAGATGAGAGGTAAAATGAGGAGATGGAAGTCTGTATTATACAGTCTGAAATCTACGCGGACAAAGTCACAATGGTAATGTCTCGATATTGAATAATTAGAGTGCCTGAAGTTATCTGTTGATTATCAGGAATGGACTGCAAATTGTTTTCTTATTTAATTGGTTCAACTCATTAGTTGACCTCTTTTATCGATATTGAAATTATACAAAACAAAATCGAGGAAGCTATAGAGCTTTAACTTCTTTTCCTCACACCCAAAGATGACCCTGTGACCGTCTTATTGCATGACTCATCAGTAAAAGGCTATTGCTACATACCAGCACACACTCCTATTCATTAATGAGTCGTGAAACTTTAAGTACCTAGTGCTCCTTAACCACAATGGAGTTGTTTGTGCGCGAGGATGTACCAGTGGCCTCTGATCTGTGAACCAGCGCAGGAGACAGGGTCACGCAGCCGTCGTGGAGACAGGACATTAACGAATTATAGCAATTAAACGTTCGTCACACCGGATTTTATGAATCAACTTTGCATATGCAGGTAGGTATATACCTATAGTTATGTAGTTAGCCATAGATCCAGCAGCACTAGGTACTTAATTATACTGGATAATATTTTTAAAAGGTGTCCTCCCAGTAAATTCGTAAGCGAATAGTGGTGTCATAAAGGGGTATTTGTATAGGTATACAACATTATTTTAAGTATATGCGCAACTTGAATACATATAGTTTATTTTGAATCAATAACTGAATCTATTCAAATAATTTTAACATCTATTATATTTTTTTTCCAAAAATATTTAAAAAAGGTCGCAAAGGTAACCAAAATATTTAAAAAAGGTCACCAGCGACACTAAGTACAACACAGGTCATAGCGGACATTAGGCACCAGCAAACAGCTGGTTGCAAATGCAAAACCCCCCCTCAGTCGCATGGATGGCCCGGTGACTATGTATTTTTGCTGACATAACAAGTTTACTGAGATTTTTTCATGATACAGTTATGAAATTTTGTATAAAGATTTTTTACATAAAATTGCTAGACACGTGATTCGGGTTTCGCATAATTATAGGTACTACTAATGTTGTTTAGTTTATGTAGATATCATTTTGAGAAATTAAGCGATGGATTTAGCAGTATTAGGTACCAATGATAATAAGCTCGTTGTCTTCATAAGCGAATAGTGGTGCCATGAAGATGGAAGGTAGGAGTGTTTGGTGTTGAAATCAAAACGTAGGTACGCAGTGATACCAAACGTAAACACTACAATAGTGAGAAGCTTGGAAATTCCGATGGGCAGAAAGCTGCATTAAATATCTACTATGTTTATAATTAAAACCTGCCATTTGCTGATTGTCAGTTACTAACTCTTTGTGCCATAAAAATGGCACCGTGAAAAAGTGGTCTAAAATGCATCATTCCACATGACGCTTATTTAAAACTAGTTAGCTCTTGCCCGCAGTTTCACCCATGTAAATAAAATATAGCCTATGTCACTGAGGAATGAAGCAGCTTTCTATCGGTGAAAAAATCTTAAAAATCGGACCAGTGCTTTCAAAGATTGCCTCTTTATAATATTAGCGTAGATGTAAAAGTATACATTGTCTGCATTAAAGTTTTAAGAGAGCTTTATATATATAGATATTATTATGAAAAATAATAATATTTGTACATTTGATACTCTAGAATAACAAATAACAACTTTGTTTTATAATTAATCGATGATAATTTTTTGAACTGTGTTCATAATTACCAGCAGTGCAAACTCTGGTGGCGATAAGATGACATTCTAAATTAGTTCAACATTATAATAAACATCAATTTATATAGGTATTTAGAGTTGGTTGAGCTACAAATTGTAACTATAGTTATATAAATAAAAAGCCCGTTTTGACATTTGTAATTTGACTATCTAGCGGTTTGTTCAGTGTATGTAGCTATTAGATACTAAAATAGCTACTAGTCTGTCCAAAAAGGCAAACGACTTGGGTAATTATTAAGATAAAATGAAATCTGATGTAGCTAACATTGGTTCAATAATTAAGGTTGATTAAAAGATCTTTATCATTACTTACTAATAGAAAAACCTTTTAAAAAGTATCGAATATATACCTAATTTATCGAATATAAGTATTTTTTAAATGATTAAATAATATACAAAATTTCCATTTTTTTTTGGTTATTAAATTATTTAAAAAAATGCTAATAATCGATACTTTTTATAAGGTTCTTCTATAACCTTGATTGTTGAACTAGTGTTGACTACATCAGAATTCACTTTACCCAAATAATTATCCAAGATCAGATTTTTCAATTTACAGCTAATTTTAAGAGAATTATCAAAGTGTATGAATTTTTCATGGATTTAAAAGCTATTTTTAATGCCCGTTTCACGTCCGTCTTACTCCTGATAACCATAATGGTATTCTAAATATGCTGTCCTTCCTCTACTGAAACCAATCTCTATAAAGGTCGTCTAGCCTTGAGACAGAAATATAATACTTACGTTTCCTTACTCTGCTGCGTTTTATTTTTTAAATGAATATGAAAGGAAGGGAAGTAACGCTGACCTACAAACTGCAATAACTCAAATTTTTATGCATTCGCTTCAGAATAAAAGCTCACTTCTATGTTTATTTACCTTATGCAGATATGCGTCGTGCAAAGTTTGGTGGTCTCAAAAAAAGTTAATCGAACGTACTTTTTTTTTAGGTGGGAAAATCATCCAATGACATCGCTCTTGGGCGGAGCGGAGATAGTGTCAGACTCGTACTGACTAAAAACCCACTCCTCTTCCTTCGTTGTCTTTCGTACCGGGTCGAATCTTCCTATCAGAAACAGTTCCTTAGCCCCAGTAGGCTTCGACCCTGCTGGGGACCCTGCTGGGGCCCCTGCGTTTTGCTGACAACTTCTTGAAGCGCGCGTGGAACAATACGCGCCGTCGACGTCTTGAGCTCGGTCCGCCCGGACCGAGCGCAAGGAAGAGGTTACAGTAAGGTCGGACGGCAAGCTACCCATTGCTCGCCGTCCAAAAGTCCGCGCCTACGGTGGCTGAAATCGGAATCAGAATTCCGGCGTGAGCGCCGTTGATCGAGTCTCACCCGGGCGTCACTTCTGCACGAATCCGATACAGGATTGCAGGAACCTCCCGAACTGACCATGTCCGGTAAGAACCTGCGTCATGCGGAAGGTGAGGATGTCATGAGTAGGGAATGCAAATATCGCCAGATTGGGGCTTGAGCGAGATCTCGCGAAATTATGAATGGAGACGCGAGATTGGCAGTTTTGTGTGTTTTTTGCAAATATTCACAATATTTGAATAAATTAGGAAAAAAGTTATAAAAATTATAAGTATTATAAGATAATCATGCCGTGCCATGCCGACGACTTGGTGCTGCTATCAGAGACAGGAAAAGAATTACAGTACATGGTAAAGTCCCGGGGAAAATCATCATTGACGAAACCCGCGCTTGGGTGGAGCGGGAGACAGTGTCAGAGTCTTACTGACTAAAAACCCCGCGCCGTTCCTTCAAGCCTTCATACCGGGGCTCTAGTTTCCTTTCGGATAACCCCGACCCCGGTAGGCTTCGACCCCGATGGGCCCCTCCTGTTGCTGACAACTCCTTGAGGCGCGCGGGAACAGTGCGCGCCGTCGACGCCTTGGCTCGGTCCGGACAGTTACCGGACGATCGGACAGCGAGCTACCCATGGCTCGCCGTCCGCGTCTACGGTGGCCGGAAATCGGGATCGGAATCCCGGCGGCGGCGGCGGGGGCGCCGTTGCCTGATGCGGTCTGCCTCCTCCTTTGCTAGCATTACTGCTTCGCAGAAGGAGGCGACCGCTTGCCACTCCTCCTCCCGGCGGCGGCGGCGGGGGCGCCGTTGCCTGATGCGGTCTGCCTCCTCCTTTGCTAGCATTACTGCTTCGCAGAAGGAGGCGACCGCCTGCCACTCCTCCCCCTAAATAAAGCTAGCAAGCTCGCCGGGCTAGAAATGAACCTCTCCAAAACTATAGTAATGACTAACAGCACCAAGGTACAAATATACGTTGACAAAAAGCCGCTTCCATATACCGAAAAATACATTTACGCAAACAAATAAGCTTCGACAAACTAAATAACTACCAAGAGATTGAACGCAGGGCCCAGATAACATGGAATAAGTACTGGAGCTTAAAAGAAATATTTAAGAGCAACATGCCAATCAAACTGAAGACTAAGGTTATGAACTCTTGCCTTATACCATGCCTGACCTATGCTTGTCAGACATGGAAGTTTAATAAAAATGTTATAAATAAAATCATAACGTGCCAACGAGGAATGGAGCGGAGTATGCTAAACATAAAAATAATACATAAAATTAGGCATACAAAAATACGCAACATAACTATAGCGACAGACGGCTTAGCACAAGCGCTTGCATTGAAGTGGAGATGGGCTGGACACATAGCACGACTGCAAGATCAAAGGTGGACAAAACGAGTAACGGAATGGAAGGGGCCAGTGGGCAAAAGAAAGAAAGGGAGACCTTGTAATAGATGGGAGGACGAAATTGAACGTACAGCGGGTCCAAACTGGATGCAAAAAGCAAAAGCCAGAGAAAACTGGCTCATTTTGGAGGAGGCCTTTACCTGCAGAGGGGATCATTCAGAAAATTAAAAATTTTGTTTATAAAATGTAATTAAGTAACACTATCATATCACGAAAATACTAAACTATTAAAAAATTATAATCTAGCATATTTTTTTTCTGAAGGAAATAAAAGGCTTTTTTATTTTATTTTATTAAGATAACCATAGGCGCGGGCTTGCGGACGGCGAGCAATGGGTAGTTTGCTGTCGAACCGTCCGGTAATTGTCCGGACCGAGCTCAAGTCGTCGATGGCGCGCACTGGGTCGAAGCCTACTGGGGCCAGGGTTAGTTCCGAAACGTAGCTCAGCCCCGGTATGAAACGCACGAAGGCAGTAATAGTCTGACACTATCTCCCGCTCCGCCCAAGGGCAGGAGATATCATTTGGATGATTTTTACCCACCAAAAAAAAAAGTATTATAAGATAAACATTTATTTTCACGAATTTTTTCAATACATTTTTTGCATCAAACTATGTTTGACGTATCTGTCTATAATTTTTTAACGTCCGTGTCAATTCGCGCTTCGAATAAAACGTTTTTATGCTCGAATGCAATCTCGTTAATTTCGCGAGATCTCGCCCTTTTTTCGTCCGAGATCAATCTCGCTAGAAAAGGCCGAGATCTCGCGAGATCGAGATTGCATTCCCTAGTCGTGAGGTCTTTCCAGCCACGCCTCAAAGAAGGGACTTACCACCATAATCATGGCGTGCCCAATCGAACGCAGTTTAAAAAACACCATTCCTATATAGTATAGTCATAGTACCTACTTGATGTAGGATATAATTAGATCTGAAAAAAAAAATCGCGAATAAGTAGGCACTAGTCATTTCAAGTAGCTGTTGTTATTTAAAATTAACCTATATTTATTTTGGCTGACAATTGTATTTTTTATTGCCAGTGATTATGTTACAAAAATATAAACCAACATTTTACGCCAAAGATCATTTAGTTTCTTACAGAGTATTATCTCATTAATATTTAACAAGACACAAGAACTTATAATTGTGACTTAGACGTGTTCTCATCTCCGTGAGTAGTGGTCGTGAATTAGTCGTAATTAGTTTATTTCCCACTCCTATCGCGCTGCGGCAGTCACGCACTGTGGCCACAACCTTACTATCACGCGACGACACACATCGAATACCAAAAAACAACTAGAAATGTACCGAAATGTACTCGTTTTTATTGTTTTGTGGGGCACAGCCGCGTGCGGGAACTATCAACGATACAACGAGCCAGGTGACGCAAGATACGCGACACCCTCCACCTGGACCAACAGTTATACCACCGCGGGAAGCTCATACAGTCAAAATCAATATCCATACCAATCTGCCACTTACGGGAGCGACATATCCAACTTTCCTGAAGTGACCAGGTATCCCAACTACAGCCCGGGGCTCTCGACGAGCAAGTACAACTCCTACACCACTTTAAGGTCGAACCAGTTCTACCCTCCGGGCGGTGACGTCACCCCAAGATATGGAGACACTTACGGACAAGGGTATGGACAAGGCTATGGACAAAGCTACGGACAAAACTACGGCCAAGGATATGGGCAGGATGGACTGGGCTATGGTACTGGCTACAGTTCCTACGAGATGCCGTTCATGAAGAATATAAGGGACTACTGCGTGAACCGGTCGCCGCAGCAGGGCATCTGGGTGGACAGCCTGATGGGCATGTGGTATGGCGTGGAGTTCGTCCAGCATCTAGCCGGTGACTCCAGGATCGACTACGCGAGGACCTGCATCGTGATTCACATCTCGGAGCCTGTAGATCAGGTTAGTTTTGTTTCCAAATCTAGAAATACAAAGTCAAATTATATGTCATTTTGTGTTGTTTGAACTTGTTATTAATAGTTAAATAATGATAGCTTGGCAAAAACAAAATCTGAATAAAAATAACAATGATAAGTTATTACAGTAACGAGCTACAATAGCAAGAAATCTGTTCCAATAAAACATTTGACTTCCAAGCGGTTTTTATCTCAAAAACTTTTGTAAAATAATGTAAAACCCGCTTGTAACAGCTGTTGTAAATTGATGGCTAGCTTTAACATAACACTGAAAGTTTCGTGTACATACTTTCAGTATTTCTTTTTTATAAAACCAGTAGGTCCTGCATGAAAGCTGTGGTGGCCGAGTGGTAACGGCCCCGACTTACGAAATGTAAGTCGCGGGTTCAGACCCAGTCAGGCGCATTACTTTGTGTAATTTATTTCATCACCACTGCTCTCAAAACGGTGAAACAAAAGATCGTGAGGAAACCAGCATGTCCTAGAACCAAAAAATTCTAAGACATGTGACATCCACCAATCCGCACTGGGCCAGTGTATAAGCCTGAGTCGGCCTTATAATGTTCCTACTGTTGGAGTGGGTACATTATAAGGCCGACAATGCAATGTAGGTCTGGTTTTATTAGTTGTAAGTCCTCCATGTACTAAATAAATAAATTAGACCGACGATAGGTGTAACACGTCTGATTTGTACGTGGAACGACGTCGCGTTGCGTGGATCAAGTGTAGCTTCCTACTCTACTAGGTCTAGTTTCCATATACAATGTAGTAGGTAGTAGTGGAGACCGACGCGCCCAGATCCGCGTGTGTCGCACACGTGTGCGCAGTGTAGTTCTAGCTTCAAAGTCCGATATTCCCTCTCGCTACGCCAATAGCCCTGAGAGCCATGGCCTCCAACAAGGTAGACCAATGACCTGTACCCCTAGCCAAGTTACTAATCTGCAATAGTTAACGCTAGTAGAAAGCTTCAAATGTACGGGAATGACGTCCTCTCAACTCTCAGTCACGTGGTCAGAACAAAAGAATTGGCGGCAAGGTCAACTCAAAGCGTTCAACGCGAGCGATACGGTTGTAACTTGGCTAGGGGGTCTGGTCCGGGTCGCGGGAATCCGATGGATGTGTGACGCACAGGATCGGTCGTTGTGGCGACGCTTAGGGGAGGCCTATGTCTAACAGAGGACGTCTTTCGGTTGATATGATGATGATGACGCCGTCAAAAGCGGAAGCAGTTGTGATGAATTCCCACCTCAAGAAAATAAACTAAAAAGTCTGTTCAAAACCGAAACAAGGATTGTAAATAAAGCTTTCTATTGGAAAAGCATTTAAACGTTGTTCTGGACCAATTGACGGTCCGTCAATTAGTGACGAGCACATTTAAACGATTGTTGTGACAAATACCACCCGACTCTATTACTCCTTGCCACAGACCTACAAATACTGTACACAAGAACTTTTAGCGTTCAAACATCCAATGTTGAATGCATCCTCAATGAGTGGAATTCCCTGCCGGAGTCTGTGTTCCCTGATAGCTACCATTTGAGAGTCTTTACGTCAATAGTGAATGGGTTACTTTTAGCAAGCATGCTCTATCTTCAACCACATTATCGCTTACCATCAGGTGAGATGTGGTCAAACGCGAGTCTATCAATAATTATAATAAGAAAAAACCAGACACGCAAAAGTAGCTTATCACTATGCTATTTAATAAAACGGATTGGCGATTCTAGTTTGCCTATACACTGCCGTAAGCTTTTGTGTCCTTTTACGGGTTTTTTGGATGCTACTGTAATTAGACAAAAAATCTCTGTCGTTCCGTCTAAGCAGTATTTTTCTACTATCAATAGATCCCAGCTAGCGACCGTTCCGTTTCGATTTTCTTTCTACAGTCAGAAACACATCCGATTCCTTGGTTCTGACCACGTGACTTAACGTTGAGATGATGTCATTTCCATAAATTGTAAGTTTTCTACTATTATCAGTTTGGCTAAGCCCTCTATCAATAAATAAACAAATGAAAACACCGTTCTCACGTTCCCTTGATTTATATGTAATACAACGCGGTTTTTTTACATAATTTAAAATGTAATTGTGTCAGATAATGGCATTAATAACTGTTCTTCGTCAGCTGTACATACAGCTGTGTAATGTTTAGTTAAGGACATCCTTAACTACACATTTGTCAATTTGTTTGTGGTAGGTCCTGCCTCCAGCCAGCCAGAAGCCAAGAAAGGCTTTAATCCAAAAAGCGTTCCTTGTCTTCTAAGTTCCTGAAAGTAGTCCCTTTATAGCCGATATGCCTACAATATATTTTTTGCACAAATGAAAATATTAAAAATATATTGTCATTTGTGCAAAAGTGAACGTTTGCACGGTGCCACCTCAATCTGTTCTTTTAGGACAACCTTGGGGTGAGTGCCGAGTGGAAGAGATGTTGTTGCAAGCCAAGAATATACAGGGTGTATGGGACAGCCCTCCGCAAACCTTCCAATCAAGCTAATAATTTTATATGGCGAGGCTGATTCTTTTTTCGTTTCCTGAAAAAAATCTTGTGGAGGGCTGTTCAGTTTCGTCTACTGAGCAAGCCCTTTAAAGTTTGCGGAGTGCTGTTCCTTTCACCTTGTTTTAAATTAAATAACAAGTACAGTTAAAAAACATTAGCTTCAGATTATATATAAACATACAATTAGTGCCTACAATCATTGCGGACTTGAGATAAGTAGATCACGGGATCATTTAAATAGCTTTATTCGCTCCATTTATTGTAATTGCATTGTATCATAGATAGTTTGGAAAATCCAAACCGCATTCGTAGAATTATATATATGTGTTTTATAGATGATATCATTAACATCAATTAATGTAATTTTTAAAACTGTAAATTCGTTATAAAATTAAAAGCCCGTTTTGACATTTGAAAAAAACCCTGAAATTGAATTTGGAACGAAACGGAAAGAAACATTAATAATAATTAGGAGTCCGGTGTAGTAGTAGCTATTTTAGTAGAAGCTACACTACACCAGACAAGCTGCTAGGTTGTCAAAATAATGTCAAAACGGCCCTTTTATCTTTGTCAACTTTAATATTATTTATCCTACCCACAGTTGGGCACTTGCCCCACCCTGCACTCTGACGTGAATCTTAATTTTAATAAGATCCCTAAAAATTACAATAATCAGGCTGGTTCAAATATTGAGGTAAACAAAATGAATTTCTCTTACTTAGTAGGGTAGTTACTCCATGTACCTATGTTCCGCGATTTTTGGTAGTTTAGGAGAGATATATATTTTTTACATATATTTTTTGACATGTATTTTTTCATTTTGTGCAAATTCTAGAATCTAAAATAATAATTGATATTGTGTAGCTTTTCTGAGAACGGACTTATTAGAGACGGGTGCTACAATCTTCACTCGCTCTACAGTTGTTGCTTTTCCGTTTAAGTTATTGGTCAAAGAAAAACCTAACTCCTAAATTCCCAAGAACCACCAAGGTAGTAGGTTTCCCTACAATCTGCTACAAGTATCGCGCTTTATGGCTTTTCAAGCTTTTCTTTGTACCTACCGAAGCAGGCTTAGCTTGAGACATAAATTAATCGAGTTTCTTTACATTTACCCCACACGTAAATGCTGGGTATACCCTAATCATGGATGTTAATCCAAACGTTTCACTATACTCTTAATTCATTAGTTCATTAAACCTTAAGCGGACGCCGGCGTTCACTCACCCATTGTCTTTCTATTGTGCCTCTAATCATGTTAAGTAATTTATTACGAAGTGTTATTTAACTACACGTAGGTATTTTAAAATGGCGAAATAGTTTTTCCAAAATAAATGAACGTTTTTTTCCAATTTTACCCTAGACACTCATAGATCCTCATATTATTATTGGCACTAGACACACAGGCACCTTGCTATAAGGCACCTAATCGTTCTTATAACATTGTGAAATACTTATTAACCTTGAAGAAAAGTATTGTTTACTATTTTTTTTTTCATGGTGTAATGCCATGTCTGTTCGTATAAGAGCGTCGCGTCGAAACGATTTTGATAACATCAAGCCGCGTGAGTCAGGCGTGCGCGCCGCTCCGCCTCAGTCGACTCCGATCTTTTATAAGCGCAATATTATTCGCGAGCGCCATATCTCAAACCACATTCGAATTCGAGATATTCGAATTTTAAAATTAGTAAGACGGAAGTTTGATGTCAGAAAAGTGGAGTGCTTCTTACGTGAATACAAAAAACCATAAATTAGGAAAATGGAATTATTTTATCGAGTTTTACCTTGGATGTGGATTCTGTTTACATCGCTAGCTGCTGAAGAATTCTTAATTTATGACGTCGACCTTGATAGGAACCATACAGAAAACGCTGCGAGTGGGATTTATAATGCAACTAATGTGAAATGTGTCCGTGAGCACTTGTACGACCAACTGGACATCAGGCAAGTGCTGGGCAAGTGGAAGGTGCGCGAGCTGTACATGCACCTGAGCAAGGAGGGCGTCAACGAGTACAACAGCTGTCCCCAAGTCACCATCTGGACAGAAGACCAGTTCCCCACTACCACATTTGGGGTAGGTTTATTGATTTTCAATATGCAATTTGGCAATTTAGGACGTCAAATTTAGCTGTGACTAACGAATTTTAGCAGCTGAAAAAACACTGCTACTATGCATGAATACCGAAATGTTTGAAAGATGATTCCTTTGAACGCAAAAAGCAAATGAAAATACCCAACTTAGGGTTTTTTTCAGTAAAAGTTTGAAATTCTCTCTCGCTTTACCCTAGAGCGGGATAAGTAATTTCATGATACCCAACCTCAAAAAAAAATAATTGTTTTTTTTGTTTTATAAATATTAAAATTGCTGAGCATTTAGATTTTATAAATATTAAAACAGTCTCGGGTATTCCCTGAGCAACACAATGACCTCAAATTATAACCGCGGCCCTGGGGCGTAAAAGGCAACTGAAGGAACCTGGTTTTTTGTCAGTAAAAGTCTGACACTCCCTCTCACTCTGCCCGGAGCGAAGGACCCTTTTTTATGAAAGTGAAACAAATAAGTACAAGTGAAGTTAGGTTTGAAGTTAAGAATTAATTTTAAGTAGGTATTACTATTTAACTTGATGTGCATGTGGCTATGTATGTATATATATACTTGATGATTGTATTGTATAACTTGTTAAGTAGGTATACATACATTGTATAATGGCTGTCGTACTGTAAGAATTCCATAATGATTTTCCAACACAAGTGTTTGTCTATTCTGATCTCTCTGTAGCTGTAATAAGATTGAAAATATAAGTTTCCTAAGTACTTATTATTAGAAGGCTGAATATTTTCTGTTAAGTATTGTAATATTTGTGATAAACGTAAATAACACACTATGTATAGGTGCAGGTAAGAGTTTAGTATCTGCTCTCCTACTTACAATAGCGGTAGGTCTAGTCTTACTTTAGGTAGATAGTAGGATTAACACTTCCTAAAAAAGATTGATTGTAATTTTTATAACTGTTAACCCCGATATGATTTGAGTATTCTTCAAACTCTACTTTAAATAACAATAATAAACTTTTAATTCGGACGAGGTCCATATTTTGTTTTTAACAATTATCTTAAAAAATTATGTTATTAGGCATTAACAAACACAAATTACACAACAACTTATGTAGGCATTAACAACTATACTTCGAAATGAAGCCGCACCCATCTTTGCAGCATTGGGGACTCCCACCTATCTACAAAAACACTCAGTAGGCTGGTGCTGCAACAAACGCGAATGAGTAGGGAGACACTCTTCCTGATTATGGCGGCAACGCCATCAAAATTTTTCAAAAGTAAAAAAAGAATTATCTGTCAGAATTTGGTATTTAAGTAAATATTTATTTATTTATTTATCAAACTTACACCATCTTTACAGAAAAACCTAATGCGACAGTACAGCCAAAATAACTAAACAAACACAATTTATTAATAAAACCTTAATTAATTATTAAAGCATACTTATAACTGCTCGTGCCATTCTGTTACTCAAAGTACAAACGAATAGGTCTGTCTTGACGTGTATGAGATTGAGAGTAGGGTTTCAGAAACCCGCTCTTAGTGTAACAAAAATCGGATCTAATCATTGATAAGCATTATTTTTGAAAATAAACACGATTTATTATTATTTAGCCTTATTGTTGTTTAGCTTTTATACTACGTAGAATAAAAGCTAAACAGCAAAAAGACTGCTTTAATCATGTGTTCTTCTTATTTATTGTATGTTTAATAAAAATATGTGTTTCTGCTGACTTTGAGCTTGTATAAATTGAAAACCTCTTCATCTAACTCGTACAGAAACATAGTCCATCGTGCGTAGGTACATACGCGCCGGTGCTCGATTCATCATAATTTTATAGCCAGTTAAGACTGGAAACAATGACAATGCTTTTGTTAAACAGTTTGTGCCTTCATCTTCTTCTTTTCGTGTCGATGTACTCTAGCTGTGGCTCTGTTAATGGCCTCGTATAGATCCTGAAAGGTGCTGGTAGTTGTGCAGGATAGGCAGCATAGCAGGGGACGCACGTTCTGTGCAGCGGCTCCATACTGTCATAAGAAGACAAGGCCCGTTTTGACTCTAGAATGAACCTGACTTGGAACGAAACTGAAAGAAACAATAAAATAATAATTAGGGGTCTGATGAAGTTGTTGCTATTTTAGTAGTAGCTACACAACACCGGACAAGCCGCTAAATAGTCAAAATACAAATGGCACTCATTTGGCCAGATTGTTTTTAAAACGGCCAACTTGGGTCGCAGTCGGATAACAGATTTCCAGATTAGCAACTGACCAGATAATGGTGGTCAGTTACTAATCTGGAAATCTGGTCCAATTGTTAAAAATTTTTCACCGATAGAAAACTGTGACTGTACGCAGATGAAGCAGCGGGCAAAAGCTAGTTACAAATAAAAATACAAGTAAATATTATATTGACATGCCATTTTAAAAGTAAAAAAATAATTGGTTTTGTATTGTAGGACACACTGATAAAGCGAGCAAAATTATGAGAGAGATGATGCCTACTGCATTTATTTATCTATTTTAACCCTTCAGATACCGTCAATTAGAGACACAATAGTAAGACAATAGATGCGCGGCCACCGGTGGTCGCTTGGGGATTCATGAATTAATTAATTACAACGGTTAAACAACGAATTACAGTCACAAAACAAAACAAAAAAAAAGTTATAAACCACATGTAGGTACATCAATCCCTCTCACAGTACTTCTGACATGCCAATAAAATCATCTTCCATGACACTCGTAAAGTAAATAATACATATGTTATTATCAAACCAATTGCAGAATTCCTAGGAAACTCCGAATGGTTTTCCTAATGGACGCGTATATTCCGTCCGTCAATATTGCACCACTTTATACCAAATTGAGGAAAGTGTACGAAAGCTTGAATTATGTTTGTAACTGCATTTTCTAATTGGGGTGTATAAGGGTGTGCATTATTCTAGTAACACGTTGTACTTATAATAGACTAGCTACCCGCCCCGGCTTCGCACGGGTTCTTTTCTAGAAATAAATACAAAAAACGGAACAAATTATATACTACAACCTTCCTCGACAATCACGCTATCGAGCGGTAAAAACCTCTTGTAAATCGGTGCAGTAGTTTTTGAGTTTATCGCGAACAGACAGACAGACAGATGTGACGGAGGACTTTGTTTTTTTATAATATGTATATGTATTGATAACGGTTACTGACTGACTGATCTATCAACATGCAGCTTAAACCACTGAACGGATGGCGCTGAAAGACACGCAGATACCTAGTTACTATGACGTGGGCGTGGGCGTGGGCGTGGGGTGGCGTAAGTTAAGAAGGGATTCTCCAGGGGGCACGGGGCACGTGCCCCCTCGATGGTATTTTTGTGTACTGTGCAATGGAGTTGATAGGTTTGCGCTTGACCGCTCTCATCTGATGGAAAGCAACGATGCAGTCGACGATGGAGCGCGCTTACCCAAAAGTAACTTATTCACTCTTGACTTAAAGATTCCCGGGTTGTAGCCATCAGGAAGCACAGACTCCGGCAGGGAATTTCACTCTTTAGCTGTACCTACGCGTAATTAATGTGTTCCCAAAACGTTTTGTGCATAGAAGCAAATGAAATCGATTATAGAGTTAATAATATAATGTTCCACAACTATTACACATCCCCGCCTAGTCCCAAGCTAAGCACAGCTTGTGTCATGTGGGTATTAGACAACTGATAAACATTATTATATATTTCTAAATACAAACATATTATATATAAATTTCTCTTACTCATCACTTAAACATTTGTCCTAGGTGGGAGTCGAACCCACGACCTCCGGCATAGCAATCTGGGCCACTAACCACCAGACCAACAGGCCGAGTCAAGTCAGTTGTTAAAATACAAATAAAAAGAGATGGTAGAAATAAACTGCAGTGGATATGGCACTTCAAGTTTATTTATAACGTGAGTTATTGTTTTTTTTAGCTCGTCCGCCCCTAGTGACCCTCCAAAAAATTCTGGATCCACCCTTGTGTGTTAAAATTGTTTAGGTTTTAAAATATCTAGTATAACTGATAAGCTTTGATCCTAATGTTCTAGATAGGCAAAGTATTACACTATTTTATAGAGCATATAGACTGGATCTGCCATTTTATAGGTCATGGGATTTTTGCTTTTTTTTTTAAAGTTTATTGTGACAACTGTAATATCAAAAACACAGAATCGGTAAAGGACTAAGCTGATGTTATTGTAATAATAGGTAATTAATATAACACCATAATTATTACCTATTAGCTTTCCGCCCGCGGCTTCGCCCGCGTGGTCTACAGTTTATATCGCGCGGGTAGAGACCCGTGCTCAGCAGTGGAATTATAGGTATTATTCCAGTGTCTCTTCTACCTACCTACCAAATTTGATCTAAATCCGTTCAGTAGTTTTTGCGTGAAAGCGTAACAGACAGACAGACAGAGTTACTTTCGCATTTATAATATTATATAGTAGGAATTATTTTGAGGAAAAAGGAGAGAAATCGTTTTAGGTAAATTTCCGACAGTTATTCGAAATCAAATACCTATCAGAAATTATCAAACGCGGCATTACTAACAAAAATGAATTATTTAATTGACAGTGAATTAACAGTTTTAATTGGAAGATTTTAATTCGATATAAGTTTATGCATATACGTATCTTTTATTGGTTTGACATTTTATATTATTTGACATTGTATTGAAATCACTAATTGTTAACATGTAATTTGAAAATTCTGTATAAAATATGACTTGTAAGAATCCTTTACCAATAAAATACTATGACTATGACTATTTAATATTTTTGTGGTTCACATGTGGTCTGAAAAGCTTCATTTTTATTTATTTTTTTAAATTCTCTTTTTGTAACTCTACACTCTTCTTCCAGCTATGCATCTCTCTAAACCGTTAAAATAGTAGTTGGCGTTTTTCTCTGAGAAATAATTTTGTTTACGAAATTTGCCTCTGCATATTATATTATCCTCCGAGCGAAATTATTTGATGACGGAACAAAAGAAGTTGCTTGGGGCTAGATCTCGTGAGTGAGACTGCTGATCAAGCAGTCCAAACCGCAATCCGTAGATGGCCGTTGCTGTGATGTGAGAGGGTGCGTCGTCTGGTTAAAAAAAGATTATCTTTTTCTGCATCACACATTGACTCACTCAAATTACTATCAGATAACGACTGCGCATCAAAAATATTAGAGCAGTGGTGGCCGAGTGGTAATGGCCCCGACTTACGAGTTGTAGGTCGCGGGTTCGAACCCAGCCAGGCGCATTACTTTGTGTAATTTATTTCATCACCACTGCTCTCAAAACGGTGAAGGAAAACATTGTGAGGAAACCGGCATGTCCTAGAACCAAAAACTCGAAGACATGTGACATCCACCAACCCGCACTGGGCCCGCGTGGTGCATTACGGCTCATTCCCTCTCCTAGAGAGGAGGCCTGAGTCCCAGCAGTGGGAACATTAAAAAGGCTGATGATGATGATCCAAAAAACTTTGGTGACTAACACAAGGTGCACAACTACATTCACTAGCTTTTATTGACGAGTGCTATCATCACATTGAGGAAACTTTCAGACCACCCACGTATGATCTAAATGAACAGCTGATATGTCGCGAAAACTAATCAGATTAGAGTTGATTTTTCTTTTCTGTGTTTTTGTTTTCTGACTACAGGTTCTAAACCGCGGTCACTCTCGGATAACATACAAAAGAAAGAGCTAGATGCATAATGACACAATACTTGCAAAATATGAAATACTAGCTTTTGCCCGCGACTTCGTCCACGTACATAAAATATAGCCTATGTCACTCAGGAATAAAGCAGCTTTCTAACGGTAAAAAAATCTAGCAATCGGATCAGTGCTTCCAGAGATTGCCTCCTACATACAAACATACAAATTTTACCTCTTTATAATATTAGTATAGATTTTAGCGTTTTACTAAAAATCTACAGTTTTTATAGTAAAACTTTGCTTGTAGAATAATCTGACAATCAATCAGGATGATTTCATGTAAATTAGTCAGGTTTTTAATGGATAAAAGTAATTAGTAGAGGCGTCTTCGTGCTATAGAGCCTAATTCTACAGCTAATTTAATACGATCTAAACCTATGTTTTGAACACACTATACAGGGTTATTTGTAAAACACTAGCAACCTCTCAGGACTATGTTAAGAACATCATAAACAACAACTTTTGTTCTATGACTTTTAACAAAACATAATATATTTACCAAAAACAAACCGTCAACATTACGTTGTTCTAACACATTTCGACTCTGTATTTGGCTGTACTCACCTATGCCACCCGTGCACAATCCCCGCTCCATTCCACTATTGTACTGTCGCTTGCTTCTCATAGACTTCGTAATATTTAGAGCTTATTAATTTAAATATTTTTATTTTTGTATGAAAATCTGATGAACTAAAATTTATATAAGTCAGGGAACAAAAATTGTTGTTTAGGGTGTTAGTAACATAGTCCTGAGAGGTTGGTAGTGTTTTACAAATAACCGTGTATATCATAGAAATCCTAAAAAACATATATTTTTCTGTTTCTGTTTACTGCAGTGAATCATATACTTTAGCGTATTATTAGACTCGTGTATACCTCCTGTAGTCCTCTTAAATTCCCAATGCATGCAGTCAAGACCCTCGGGTTCAGTGACACAGGTGTGTCAATTCGCATGCTGTAGGGAGCGGGTTCCGACCTCGATGCTCCATCCGGCAGATTGAACCGGCCCGCTTCCGTGTCCGACCCCCCAGTATTCATGATCATGGCTTCATTGTAGGTTAGGTTATAAGTGGTATGATTATTGAAGTGTTTCATGGTCTGTCTCCGAAGTTCTTCACCAAAATTTAATGGGACCACCTGTCAGGTAAATTCTTCGAAACAAAAAGAATAGTCAAAATCGATTTATATTTGGCAAAGATATCGCTGAACTAGATACAAATGTGGAATAGGAGATTTTTTGGGTGTTGGTTAGATAATAAATATTGTAGATAATATTTTTGGAGTGTTTTTGTAGCTTCAAAGATTACAGAACTACAGGCAAGTAAGTAGCAAGACCGTATCAACATACTCGTAGGTAAGTATATGCCAAACACTAATAATAAATTAACAGCTTGAACTAAAGATTAAATTGGTTTATTTGTTTCTGACTCAGAGGTGCGGAATTTTTATCTTAAGTTCGATGTCAGGTCACCTTGCTAATGAAAAGAGCTGTGATACCAATTTAGTTCTACCAGGTTCACTGTTATTATAAGTTGGCAAGACTGCTATTTAATTACTGAGGAACATCTACTAGTCGAACAAAAACGTTGGCATTCGGATTAGAAATAGGTTGTATTGGCTAGATTAAAAAATAAAGGTTTGAAAAATGCAATATAAAAATGTTCAGGCGAAATGTACAGAGGCGGAGTTAATACCTTGTTTATTTATGTATTTAAAACTTTACGCACATATTAAAAATTGTACCTTCTTAGGCGGATTTAATGCCTTAGACTGTTGTCACGGTCATGTATCATCATTGTGTATCATCGTTATCTTACAATGAGTCGTACATAAGTACTATATATAAGGCATTAAGTCCGCCTCTGTCCTCATGTGCACAAAGCGTTAAATAAATAAATACTATCTAATTAAAAATAATAATAACACAATATTTTAATTTTGTGTTAAGAAGTAACTGGGTACACCAGGTGTAAAGGACAACCCTCCGCAAATTTTAAGCGCTTGCTCAGTAGACAAAACTGAACAGCCATCCACAATTTCGTCTACTGAGCAAGTCCTTAAAGTTTTCGGAGGGCTGTCCCCAAAGAGAATAGTTATTGGCTGTCCCTTACACCTTGTATAAATTCTTACAGAATATTGCTATGATCAATGAATTACGCAACTCATTAGTATTTTGCAATCACAATTTCCTGGTCTATTCTTGCCTTAATGTATCTATGACATGTTGTAAATACATAAGTTATTTATCTGCCTTATGTATAATACATATTAACGGTGTTTACACCAAGCATAAACTGTTTGCATCTTCAATTAGGTAAATAGGTAGAATATATACTCTATATTCTACCTCAGTATACCATAAATAAAATTACTGTAGAAACTCTCGGGTTCACAAGTTGTATAAAGATTTGTCTAAAAGTCTAGTTGACGCTTCGTGTGACCCAAGGGCTGGCTTTTACTTCGGACAGAGAATAAGCATTGCTTTACAGCGTGGCTCTGCCGCCAGTATTTTGGGCAAATTACCAGTTGAAGACACCACCAGACCACCACCAGTCCACCAGTTGATAGAAGAGTTTTTTGACGCCATTCATTCATCAGCCGATACACGTCCACTGCTGGACATAGGCCTCCCCCAAGCGTCGCCACAACGAACGCTCCTGCGCGTCTCGCATCCATCGGCTTCCCGCAACCTTCACCAGGTCATCAGACCACCTTGTTGGAGGCCTTCCAACGTTGCGTCTTCCGGTACGCGGTCGCCACTCCAGAACCTTTCGGCCCCAACGGCCATCTGTTCTGCGAGCAATGTGCCCTGCCCATTGCCACTTAAGTTTGGCAATTCTTTGCGCCATATTTTAGTTTAATTCATGAATCCCCAAGCGACCACCGGTGGCCGCGCATCTATTGTCTTACTATTGTGTCTCTAATTGACGGTATCTGAAGGGTTAATTTTAGTTAGTTGTAATTAGCGTAGGGATTATTTTATTGTAATTATAGTTAGTTCAGTACTTTTTAACTGTAGGAGATTAAAATTTATAAGATGTCAATGGGCGGTCTTATCACTAAAAGTGATTTTTACAGACAACCTTTGGATAGATTTAACAGAGAAGCAGATTAACTGTCTGAATGAAACTTAACTTATTCATTTTTCATTTAATTCTCTTCTACTTAGAAACGAATGTCATGTGTTTTGCTCGAGTGCCTCTGTAAACGAGACTCGTATCATTTGGTCATTCTAACTGACTCATATGTACTTACCTTGATTTGACAATGGGGCAATTAGCTGCTCCCAGTTCATATGTGCCTTATACTTATCAACTTCGGTAAGGTAGTAATTGCCGAATTTGAAGATGTACTTACTCCTAGTAGAATTAATTTGACCTGGTAGCGGTACTCCCACGATGACGCATGCTGGTCCTGCGCAGGGGTCAACTCGACCGACCCAGTTAATCTCAAATGATATACAGACTAACAGTCTCTAGAATACGGTGACTAAGATCGGGTTCAGTCGGTGTGGAAATTGTTTACAGCTTCTTGGAATCAATTGTAGAATGTTTATGAGTTCTGTATCTGCACCTGTGTTTAGGCCATTCATTGTTTGTGTCTACTAATGATAGTCTTAAGAAATCTGTGCTAATATTTGTCATTGTCGAGAGAAGGTTTCGCTTAGAGTGACTTACTTACTTTTATTTATTTATTTTATAATTTATGTACACACAAAAATACAAAAGGAGATAACATATAATAAAACTATGTACAAAGGTAGGTACTGCTTATTTCACAAAGAAATTTCTTCCAGCAGACCTGCGAAAAGCAAAGATTAGAAGAGATGTAGACAGTAGTGTGCAGAAATACGTAATTATGTCTGTTTCATCCTTTTTTATATTAATACAATAAATTAATTCATCAGTCACTAATGATAGCATCAGTGGACGGCATTGCCGTGGCCGAATTCTGGGCCAAGCAAGGAATTTAATTAGGCTTACCATCGTCACGCTAAAAAGAAGAATAAATTACTCTAAAGCTAGCTTTTACGATAAAGGTATTATCAACAGCGTTGTATCTCTGGACACGATACGGACACGTACCTATTTACGTAAATAGGTACGTGTGTAGGTATCATTTCCCGTAATACATTTTTATTTTGGCTTAATATGTTTGTTTTCAGACTAACTATCAATAATTGGCTTGTTTGCCTGATATTCTGTGTTTAGCCTTGTTCTAAATATAACTAGCGATTTTATGAGAGCTTCGAGTATAAATAGACCGTACGATTATCTTGTCTATACATATAATCAATCAATAAAGTTTTTAGTTGTGTTTCACGTAAAATGTACAAAGTCGATGTAGATAACTTTTATACATTAAAATTGTGTGTAACTTTGTCAAGTTAAGCCTAAGTAATAGGTATGTCTAATACTTAGGCTTTGTTTCATCGCAATCGCAGTCGGTATTCGGTCGAAAGATACTACATTCGTTAACTGCGATACGAAGTTCGCTGGGTCAGCTAGTATTACCTAAATCTGAAAGTAGAGTTCACAGGAGTCTCAATATAATCACTGCAATTTATGTACTAGTCTTATTAAAAGGTAAATAAGATAAACCTTGTAATACTTTAACTTTTTAATTAAATGTCCAATGGCAAATAACTCCTTTCAGGAACCGCTTCTATTGTCGCCCATGTAGAGTGTGTGTGTCTTGAACATCGACGCCGAGTTACTAGCCTATCGGATTTTTATCGTTTACATTTCAGGAAGTGTGCATTGGAATTGCATAATTTAATTCTGCCAAGTCCGTTCCATCATCGGACCACAAGACGTACAACGTTGTGCCACCGGTACATGGTGGACATCCCACCCATAAGTACAAAGCGTTTTAGGAACACATTCGTTATGCGCATAGCTAAGAAGTCGAATTCCCTGCTGGAGTTTGTGTTTCCTGGAAGCTATAACCTAGGGGTCTTTAACACAAGAGTGAATAGGTTGCTTCTGGGCAAGCGTGCTCCATCGTCGGCCACATCATCGCTTTCCATCAAGTGAGATAGTGGTCAAACGCGAGCCTATCCATAATAAATAAAATATTCATCTAATTTTCAAGTTTCTTCAACTCTATTCTTCAACCCTAATAATTTCCTCGTCACTTTCCAGCCCTCGACAGAGAACCAGCTGTTCCACGTGCAGCACATCAACGCCAAGTTCCGCCAGGAGTACAGGCACCTGCGCCTGCTGTGGGACGAGGCAGGCCAGACTATCGAGTACTCGCTGTACTTCAAAAACGACTCGGCAGGGTACTGGCAGGTTTTCGACGGTCAGAACGGTGAGGGTTATTACATTGAATTAAACACAAAATATATTTTTCAATCAAGCACTTTCTAGACAGTTTTGAAAGGTCAAAGTGTTGCTTACGCAAAATTTGGGTTAGTTGCACGGACTTTGAAACGACGTAATTTACTGTAAATGGTTTCACTCTTTTTTATATACTATAATACTTATAACTTACTTACAAAGATTATCATATTTAAAATTGTATAGGTAGGTTGGTTGTTGTCCTTAGTGTATATATAATACACTAAGGACAACTCCTAGCTAAAATATGGCGTCAAAAAATTCCTCCGGACTGCTGTTGAATCTATTATTTAGATCAATATTTGAATTATTGTGATATGAAAAAAAAGGGAGTTGACGAGTGACAGGACAGAATGGAAGAAAAAAACATGTTGCGTCGACCCCAAATAAAACTGGATAAGGGCAGAAAGAAGAAGATTTGAATTATTGTTGTGTTCTCTTAATAGTAATGAAAACATTACTACATCAAGGTTAAATAAGATATTGGTCATCAATCCATGAACTACCATCGTACACCGCCTAGAAAGAGGCACAATCACCTCGCATGATAAATGTTTTAAATTAGAGTTTTCCACGTAATTTGAACACACCTATACAACAGCCCGTCATCATCGATCGGGCAGTTACCCGGACCTGACATAGCTGGTCGGAGGATGCTCCTTTTTCAATGGAGGTTTTTGAGACTTTAGTCTGTTCCACATACCTCAAAACCGTGTTTTCTAAGACTACCGAAATAATAATTACCTTTTTCTATTTTACAGGAACATTGACTGCTCTACCCAAATACCAGCAGTTCAGCGGTACCATTCAAGTGCTTAAAGCGGTCAACGATCATCTTCTACTGAACTTCTGTCAAGACCAAGTCAACGGCAAGACTCCTCAGCTGTACTCCGTGCTATTCTCCCGCGAGCCTGGCTTCATGGAGCGATGGGAGCTGGACTCCGTGCATGCTCTGCTACAGAACAAGAAACTTTCCGTCGCTTCAAGAAGAATGGTCTGCGGAAATAGTGCAGACAGACCTATTTTTAGCCTAGCTTCGTCGTTCATCCTAGTAATACTAGCGTATACGCTAAGGTCCTATTAACGAAGTCTTTTCTAGGGACAGTTCTATCTAACATATACGAAAATACCGATAATTTAATCGAACAAGATGACATCACCGACCGACTGTTTTGACGCCCACACAGTAACCACATCACTATCGAAGATGACATAACGCGAAGTGAACTTGAAAGTAGATTGGATGCGCTGCGCAACTCGTGCCGCGGAACTTCTGACACATTGAGAGTTCTAGGCTGTTAGCATCCGTACTAAAACACTTGTCACGACCAATTTCAAAGTCACACACTAAATCATAGTGCGCACTGGTGACTTTTGTCACGGTGAAAATATTTTTTTTACCCTTTTTTTGTAACTGTCACGTCTTCTAGTGCGTGCACTACTTGTTGGGTTCATAAGCACGGTGACTTTTTGTCAAAAGTCACGGTGACAAAGTCACCAGTACGCGCTATGGTTTACTGTCTCCGCACACGGGCCTCAAAAAAACGCCACTTCAAGCTTCTGTTTGAGGCGGCCTTTTTTGCTTGTGTGCGGCGGTGCCGCAACAAAAAAAAAAACGCTTGAAGCCGCTTCAAGCTTCTCCGCCCACAAGCTGTCGCGCGCTTCAGCTGTTTTTGTGGCCGCTTCTAGCGTTTTTTTAGGCCTGTGTGCGGGGAGGCTTAGCTGCATTCCACGGTCACATATTAAATGCCGCCATAAAAAAACTCACAGAATGTTTTAAGACTGTATTTTAGAACAGAATGTTTATGGCACAAAGCAACAAAATGTCCGTGACGTGAAATGCTGCAGTAAAATGTTAAATGTTTCATTGTGTACGCCAGACCCTCGATGTGGGTATTTGACTCTTCAAAACACTAAACCGGTTCCATCTCGCGTGTCCTTGTCTGCACTTGAAAGATCTGAGACTTTGAGAAGGACGACTTTCCAGAACTATATCTACTTATGTCGATAAATATCCGTCCTTATATAACGTGAAAATGATTGATGATCGAGCTGAAATTATGAACGTTAAGTTTGATATTATTAGCGGTTTCATTCGACGCAAGACGGTAGCCAGACCGCAAATTGCTGAGGATGAAGCTGAAAATTATAATTAAGTAGACAATATAGTCATACAATGTTAAATGGCCGCTCTGTACTAGCAATATAAACACAATTAGATGTCTATTACAATGATGTTTCTTATTGTAACAAACGACCATTTGAGCTCATACAAGTAATGTTTGTGTGACGTCGTACTGGCACAATGTTTTGAAAAATGTATGCAGACAATCTGTTTGGAAGTAACCTCGTAACTGGGGTGCAACTGTTGCCAACATTGCAAGCGCATTAGGTAGTTTGCCTCTGCTATTTTAGGGTTACACAACCGACGTTATGGAACTTCGCTAGACTCTAATTTATTGTACAAACTTCTAGGTATCTATGATACTGTAGCTCACTTCCAGCGGCATCTGTTGTGTATTTAAGTTGTTAATACCTATTAGTTAATACATACATATCAGCGAGTTCTGAACCTATATGTCCAGAAATAACGATAATTTTATATAATGTTTATGACTGTTGTAATCGTTTTTCATTCACTTAATTTCTTAGTATATTTCTTATTTATTTGAATACCAAAGATTTATAAATGAAATTATAGTTTTAAGTACATTTACCTATTCTTTGAAGAATAAAACATTAAGATCGATTTCTCTCATTTTATTAAATCCTATCTCATGTACTTATTGGCTAATGGGAGCTGATGACGCTATAAGCCCATTGAAAATTACAGCTATATTCAAGTAATAAGGTCAAATTCGACGTAAGTACACGTGAGAATAGAGACGAAATAACACATTAGATACATGTCCCTGGAAACCTATTAAAGCCCACAAAAGGCTTCTTTCACGTGAGATACCAAAAATAAATCTAATTTATTTATTATATTATGTTTGTACCTACTTATGTAAGTGTAGCCGTCTTTCACCTTGCACTACATTCGATGAATTCACAAAATGTAGTGGTACTTTCTTTGTTTTTATTTTAGGTATGAACAAACTTTGTCTACTAAAAGTTCTTGATCTTCTTCTGACTTCTATAACGTATATACTTTCTAGAACATGGAAAAAACAGGTATTCAAAAGCTAGCATAAATTCGATGTCTTTACTGCCAAGGTTGACCTTTAATTAATTTGACTGAAAGAAAAGACAGATAAGAACACTTATTTAGCACAAAACAAGGCACACGAGTCGGAAGACGCAGTGTCGGAAGGCCTCCCACAAGGTGGACTGGAGACCTCGTGAGGGTCGCGGGTATCCGATGGATGCGAGACTCGCAGGACCGATCGTTGTGGCGACACTTGGGGATAACTTTATCCAAAAGTGAGCATCTTAGTGATGATCTCAGGGCAAACAATACATTTCCAGGACAAATAATACTGCTATTATTTTCTGCCTTGATCTTGAAACACTATGAGACGCATATTTTGACGTCACGGTTGGCGCAGTGGGTGAGCGTTTCGTTGCCACGCTTCGTATCGCAGGTTCAATGCCTGCAAGGAACCTAGTATTTGTATAGTCTACAGATAGTTCTTCTGGGTCTAGGTGTCTTTTGTGTGTGAGTTTATATAATACAATTTGTGAACGCCCCACGACACAGGAGTAATTCGAAGTGTGGGTCCAATTCTTTTTAAACGAAAAAAAAACCTTACAAAATAGCCTTGTTATTTCTAGGGTTCCATTATGAGATTAGTGACTGTGTACTGTGGTGGCCGAGTGGTAACGGCCCCGGCTTACGAGTTGTAGGTCGCGGGTTCAAACCCAGCCAGGCGCATTACTTTGTGTAATTTATTTCATTACCACTGCGCTCAAAACGGTGAAGGAAAACATCGTAAGGAAACCGGCATGTCCTAGAACCAAAAAATTCGAAGATATGTGACATCCACCGACCGGCACTGGGCCCGCGGGGAGCATTACGGCCCCTTCCCTCTTCTAGAGAGGAGGCCTGAGTCCCAACAGTGAGAACATTATAAGGCCGACTATGCTATTATAAGATTACTGATACCAGTATATTAGGGTATGCATATATTACTCGTATACACCTAAACAATCCATATGAACCGATTGGTTTGTGTTTATCACGAGCAGACAGACAGATAGAGGCCGTATGGAACTGTATATAAGGATTAGATACAATATCTGTAAATAATCCTACAGCAGAGAATCAAACGTCTACCCTTTATAGAACGCTTTTAAAAGTCAAAAACGTTTATTTCAAATAGACCAATTACAGGCACTTTTTAATTGTCAAAATGTCGGTCAGTCAAACAATCAAGTGAAGCTAAATTGCACGCAAAGATTTTATATATCCTACTAGAGTAGGTTATATAAAATCTTTGATTGCACGTTCCAAAGAGTAGATCTCTATGGAGAAGAACGTGCAAGAAACTCCATGGACACTCTTTTTTTAATCATATGTGTTACGTATTATGTGAGCACAATGTAGATAATAATAAAAAAAATATTAAAAGATAAAAACTGAATTAAGCCACTGGCAGCTAAGAGATGACCAGTCTCATATGACGGCACCCGTTCAAGAGCATGACGCGTGCATCAGCCCCACTCAGCTCAACCATTTTGAAGGGAACTGAATGACCCAATAACACGCGCCACCAACAGCGAGACAATTTTCATTTACAAGAAGTTAAAGCCGGTAAAATTATTACGCCCACAAAGGGTTAAATTGAAATATAAGGTACCTAATACTTTAAATTTCAGAACGGGCTTCAAGGTCGACTTCCAACAATTTGTTTGCAGTTGTAAACGCCGGTGATCCAATTAAACCATCTGCCCTTTTACAAGCACTATCATAAATCACTTTTAACTCTATTTTAATACAGACAACGTTCAATTTCCTTTGTGAATAGGATTTCTAATTTCAGTTGTGTGGATCTGTAATGATGTCACTCAGCCACCCGTGATGGAGCGGGCATGCCTGAGGGGTGACCCACGCGTTACGTTTGTTTTATAGTCTAGACTCGTACTGTGTTACAATCTTTCGGGAATGATCGGAGTTTCCGATAATGTATTAAGTTGATTTTATGTTTTAAGAAATAATAATGTTATTTTCTGATATAAGTAGTATAGATATAAATTACGCTAATAATTAATAGGTCTTTAGGACGAAGGAAATTGCCGTTTTTTAAAACGGGTTGCTTTGAAGTGTTGGATTGACTTGGAATTAAAGTTCATATAAACTTTATTAAAGGTACTTTTTTAAATAGGTATTTTTTATATCTTATTATTATAAAAACGAAGCATGTATATGTAAACATGTATGTGTGCGTATGTTTGTTATTCTTTCACACTCAAAAGGCAGAACGGAATTGAATGTTTGGCTTACGGGTAGTTTAGGACCTGGAATAGGACACAGAATGCTTTTTATCCCGGAACTACGATTGCTTGGGATATTTTTCTACATTTACGTGGGCAAAGCCGCTGTCAGACGTTAATATAATAGTAATTATTCGTGTAGATTTATCGCCATATGGTTAGTTTTTAATCGTAGTTGTTTTATGTGACCAATATAGTAACTATCCAGGCATATAAAGTTTCATTGATTACAGCTAGTATTGAACACATTCAGTAACGTGGAAGACGTCTCTCTTGTATTATTTTACGGGAATCATGAAGTTAATATTAGTGTTAATTTGCTTTACAATCGGCGTATTCGGTAAAGTAACGAAAAAAACAGACGACAAACAAACTGAAGCTGTCAAGGTGAAGGTACCATGTGAGGGCGTGCACGTAAACGGGACCTTGCACAGAAGACATATCATAATGAACGGAATCAATCGCCCCTATCAGCTAGCCGTATACAACCATGGACATAAAATATTCTTCAGCTACAACGCCGGGGAAGACACCCAGGACACCTTTGGGATAGCCTATGTGAAGATAAACGACACAATGCCGAACGAAATAAATGGAATTAAAAACGGATTCGCCGTCGCCGTCGACGAACACAACAAAACTGCGTACTTCGGAGGCAGCGATGGAATCTATACAGACAATCTAGAAAAATCCAACGGCCTACAGCACATTGTTAAAGACTTTGACATTTGGGACTTGCAGATCATCGACCACCATTTGTACTTCATACAGTACCCGACGCAGCGACTACACAAATATGATACGACAGAAAAAGTTGTCTCGATTCAGGAACACATTCAGGAAAAAATATACCAGTACGCTATTGATGGAGATGGTGACACGTTTATAACTACTAGGGATGGATTGTTCGAGGTAAAGAAAGGGGAGAATCATCGCATCCCGTACGTCGGGCCCAAAGTGTTCAGGGCCATTGAAGTGAATCACAAAGGCGTCGCGCACTTCTGCGCTAAGAGTGCCATCTACGTGGCGCACAAGGAGAACCACACGCTCATAGAAATAGCGAGCATCAAGAACATCTTCGGAATAACTTTTGATAGTTCAGACAATATCATTTATTCTAATCCTCATGAAATCGTCAAACTTTTGCCTCATGAATGTAAGTAAACTTTGTCAATCTAAATGTATTTTACAATAATAAAACTTGTACTAATAGATATAACTTGTATCATACGTCTTCATTCATTAAATTGTTTAGAAAAAAACAAAATCGTTTCAAAACTTTATAAAACCTATTTCAAAAATTATTGTTACTTCAGCAAAACGCATGAGGTACCAGGGTAGTAGCAATCTGTAGATATGATATCAAAGAACAGGACATTCTGTATCTATCTCGCTTCCGCGTTGGAGGGTCGCACCCTCTTGGATTTTTCCCCCAACCCTCTGTGTTTTCCGACCAATCCTCACTTATCGAATGTAAATACAAAACTCCCCCAATATTTAGGCGCGAAAAATTTATTTATACTACATACTATAATATTATTGATAAGTATAATTTAAGATGAATAAAAGAAAACAAATATCTATACAAGTTATTGAAGCTGGATATTTGTTAAAATACAAGTTTCCGGAAAAAAAACAATTTTTATTAATGGTAGATAACAATATATCTTGTAACGTTATGCTAGCCTGGTGTTGTGGACGCCATATCTATTGAACAGTCAACGGTATTTAATATCGATGCCCAGTGACGGCTTTTGCAAATATCGATGCCTGAACAAAAAGTTGGGATGCTTCGCTTGCTAAAAGTTTTGCTTCGAGGACTTTTCCGAAATTCAAATTAAAGCTGATTTTTCGATAGTCCATTGACCCAATAACTTTAAAGTAAAAAACTAAAATAGCGGTACATTTAACGTAGGTATAGCAAATAATTATATATATCAAACGGCTATATTTATTCTTCTGTTAAAAATTATCTGACTAAAGAAAAATCATCCTTCTTTGAACTAAGTCGACAGAAAAAAAAATCGTTCTTGATAAGTAAATTAACTAGTATGTCTGTATTTTTGATTGTTTACCCAAACAACTTCCATTGAAAAACATAAACAAAATACAAATAATTTATTTAAACCCACAAGGAATGTGTACCTACGAGTATATTAGACAAAATAATACACATCAAGAGAAAATATGTAAGGTAACTGAACTGGCACACAAATGTTTGCCGAAGTTCCTGCAAACTTCCGCAAGTATTTTCTCATCTCTTGCCAACTTATGTTATCCGGGTACTAGTGGATTCGATATTGGTCGTGAAAAACCAATGTTGGCGGTTGCCATCGTTACAGTACGTTGGATGAAAAGGAAAACAGACTGATTCACCGACCATGCAACCAGTTTCAGAATTTCAGATTTTCCTATTTCCTGAATGGACAGCGGTCAAGCGGACTTGCGAAATCTCCATGACAACGTCGCGAAAACGTCAGCAGAGGTCGTCGGTACCAGGAAAGCATAAACTGTAAGCAGTCGCGTTTCGATGAGAATTGCGATTCGAATTTGGCGAAAGGGAAACTTCGTAATGGTTCTGCTACGCTACTGAGCGGCGCACTTCGTAAAATATTTTTGCTATCGTCTTTCGTCAGGGGCACATTGAAGAGGGTCGGGAAATAAAGGAGAACTTTTATTTGTAGTTGCGTATTTTATTTGGTTGTATTTTGTATGAATTAAAACTAAAAAATCTTATTTGAGAATCTGTAGGAACGCAACCAGATCTTATACTTCGCAGGCGCCTGTTGAAGAGACCGTCACTGTTCCTCTGACGTAAGTAACACCATCTCTGCAAGCACAGCTATCCTGCCAAACGAAATTAAAATGATTATAAAACCTAACATGATAAAAAATTTGCATAGACAACTGTTTAGCAGTTGTCTAGTACTCATAACACAAGCTCTGCTTAGCTTGGGACTAAACGGCGTTGTGATAGTTGTGGAATATATTATTATTTGCTTTAAAAAGTGTAGGTATGTAAGTTTTATCTTTCAGCTGACCAATTCATTTGCTAGTTTGTAAATCTTTAAACTAAATATTAGTTAAGAAACTGCTGAATGAGAAATACGTTCAGACACTTACAAATATATCCTGAAAGGCCGGACACTCATCCTGCTCATAAAACTGGACCTTCTCAAGATTATGTCTTATGATTTCGTACGTGGTCCTTCTGCCATCTTCACAACGCTTCTCCGTGGAGACCAGCCCCGTGTTATGTCTCTTAACCCTCAAGTGCTCGGCAGTAACATTGTCCATGATATCAGGACTTCCAAAGATCGCGTCTTCTAGAAACGTGCAGTATTTATCGCTTTTCTTTGTCATATTGATGTAGGCGTTGGAATTGACGCGTAGTTTGGCCTTAGATTCGTCATTTTCCTTGTCTTTGTCGAGATAGTTCTGGTAGAGTTGTTCGTTGAGCACTGGGGTGGTGGCTTGTGCAGCGAGGGCCTTGCGTCGGGACCTCCTGATCTTGATGTAGAAGCTGGTCACGAACTGGAACTTGAGGATGTAGGCGGCCAGGTCTGCGATGCTCGCGTACCCGCTCTTGTTGCTCTTGCTGTGTAGTAGGCAGAAGTGCTTGGGCGGCGATGAAC
Source organism: Mythimna lalbum (assembly GCA_949319445.1). NCBI lineage: Eukaryota > Metazoa > Arthropoda > Insecta > Lepidoptera > Noctuidae > Mythimna > Mythimna lalbum. The sequence goes on along the minus strand of OX439346.1, from coordinate 10,854,598 downwards.
CGTATGTGAAACCTGGGGATTGAAATAATATTTGTTTTTTTTTTATTTACTCTAACATTACTGAAATGTTTGGCTCAGGGATGTGATGAACGATTAAAACTTAGAAAGTTAAAAGGATGCTATTTTTTATTTTGAAATAAAAAGGTCAAAAATATTAAATACCAACTAAATTTTTCTAGGGGCTTCGCCCGCGTATAAATCATACAATAATTAGCTTATGTCACTCAGTGATAAAATAGCTTTCTACTAGTGAATTTTTTTTTTAAGTTATAAAATCCATTTTTTTTTTCTTTTTCTAATATTTGTATAGATTTACGGCGAATAACTGTCCCCGTGTTTGTGGCTCGTGTGCGGCGGTCGCGCCAAAAAAAAAAACGCTTGAAGCCGCTTTAAGCTTCTTCGACCACAAGCTAACGTGCGCTTCAGCTATTTTTTTGCGGCGGCTTCTAGCTTTTTTTGTGGACGGTTCTAGCGTTTTTTTGTGGCGGCGTTTTTTTGAGACACGTGTGCGGGGACAGTGCTGCAATGCTGAAGCATTATTTTCTAATGTCCCCGTGACAACTTGTGACCGGTGAAGCTTGAAGCGGTTTCAAGCGTTTTTTTTGTGGCGGCCCCGCCGCACACGAGCTACAGAAAAAGGTCGCCTCAAAAAGAAGCTTGAAGCGGCGTTTTTTTGAGGCCCGAGTAAGGGGCAGTTATTGGATGACAGGATTGAACATATGCAAATGTCCCTTACATTTTGATCTAGAATAATCGAGGCACGTAATTCAAATTGTCGGCATGGCGAGGCATGTATTTTTTTCAAACTAGTGCGCCTCACCATCAACGATTGTATTATTACTTACCTTCAATCAGGTCGCAGTTAAGCAAGTATATATGTAATGAAATGACATTTCATAACGCGCGTTGAGGTTGTCAATGGAATTTATGTTCTGTGGAACGGGGTGACGTGTGATTGAATGACAGATGATGTTTAGATTATTTTGCATATTTTATTGTTAAAAATTCTATTGTAAAAGGATAAAAGAAAGGGATATAATTGAGGAGGCGATACTAGTAAACTTTAAATGTCGTTTTATAAGGTAAGTTATAGGTGTAATGGTCATAGTTAAACGTTGTAATATAGTAAAGACGTATTAAATAAACAAATCTTTGATTTTCAGAGAAACAATTTGTGGTTTATTTGGAAAATCCTCAATAACATACCTTATATATATAAAAAATATCTCCCTGAAATTATATCTACGCAGGCTACGCTTGGCTGACCTGTTGGTCTAGTGGTTAGTGACCCTGACTGCTATGCCGGAGGTCGTGGGTTCGATTCCCACCCAGGACAAATGTTTATGTGATGAGCATGATCATTTGTTCCGTGTCTGGGTTTAATTTATCTATAATATGTATGTATTTAGAAATATATCAGTATGTTTATCAGTTGTCTAGTACCCATAACACAAGCTCTGCTTAGCTTGGGACTAGACGGCGTTGTGTGATAGTTGTGGAATATTATATTATATTACTTACTATGAGTATTGTAGCAAGAACATGGTGTGAGCAGTGGCGAATGTTCCACCAAGGTCTGCGGCGCGCTGCGCGTGCGGCAGAAGTTGTTGCTGTTCCACGTGGAGTCCGTGTACGGGATGGAGTCGCACGCGCTACCCGACACCGTGCCGGTGCACTTGCGCGACTCGCGCAGGGAGAAGAATGTTAGCGTTACTACAGCCTGGGGGACGAAAAACATTTTGGTGATTTAGACTTTTAAAATATCGTCCACAGTTGGGCATAGGCCTCTCCCAAGTGTCGCCACAATGAAAGGTCTTGAGCACCTTGCGTCGGCCAAGGCATCGGTGTGAGATTGTGGGAGGCCTTCCAACACTGCATCTTCCGGTGCGTTGGCCGCCAGCCATCCGTTCTACCAGTAATGTGCCCTGCCCACTGCCAATTAAGTTAGTTAAGCTATTCTTCGAGCTATGTCAGCAACTTTGGTTCTACTGCGGATATATTCATTTTCGTAGGTAACCTTCCTCAACATCCGCTGTTTGTTAGACAAAGCCTAGCGTATAAGAAGAAAAATCCGTAGCAATCAATTTATGACATTATTCTGCGGTCGCTTGTAGTCCACTACGCAAACTTAGCGTAATACAGTGACTACGTTCGCAGTCTGCAACACAAACCTAGCGTAGTACTCCGGCTGTGCTCGTAGCGCGCTACGCATTATTAGCGTAGCACTGCGGCTGTGCTCGTAGCTCGCTACTCAAACTTAGCGTAGCACTGCGGCTGTGCTTGTAGCTCGCTACTCAAACTTAGCGTAGCACTGCGGCTGTGCTTGGAGCCCACTACGCACCAGTAGCACACAGATATAAACCGTAGAACATAAATTAATACTATAGTACGCCACCTTCTACGCTCTTAACACGCAAACTTGGGTTGACCGTGAAAAGCATAGAATGCCCCACCACTTCGTAACACCAAAAATAGAAACCGTAACGCAAAGAAGAATCCTGTAACACTGCAATCAACTTTTTTATTTACTAAGAAAATTTGGCGTAGCACTGATGTCGTAGTCCGCAACAAGTTTAATAACTTTGATGTTCCGACAACTCACCATAGTAAAGCAAGCAGCAGCGCATAGCGTCGCACAGAGCGGGAAGCCGTAGCGCTCGGTCAGTGCCCCGCCGAGCGCGGGCCCCAGGACTTCGCCCAGCGAGTAGCAACACGACCACACTCCCGCCACCGCGCTGTATGTCGCCAGCGCTTCGGGACACCCACCTTCATAGCTAAACATTCCAAGAATTTGATTATGGGTAAGAATTTATTTTCTCGTGAGTAGTTTTGCGTATGTAGAACAAAACAAAGACATTCAAAGATTGTCGATATACAGGGTTATTTGTAAAACACTAACAACCTTGTAGGACTGTATTAAAGTCGAAGTCAAAGTCAAAACATTTATTGCGAACTAAGTGTACAATGTTGTTGTTGTTATCATGTCAGTACTTTTAGTAACATCATAAGTAACAACTTTGGTTCCATGTTTTTTTACAAAAACCAACCATGCTAGGGTCGTCTTAGGGAAAAGTATGAAAGAGATACTCGTGGTCCTAGAACGTAAAAAGCAACTCAAGGAACTCGGGTGTGATTTTAGTCAGTACAGTACAGGTCTGACAAGCTCTCTCGCAGCGCCCTAAATCCCAAAAAGGGGTAGTGAGTAATAACTTACATAGAACTAGTGAGTACTCCTTGGAAGGTAGGCAGGAGAGTCAGCGCGACGGACATGCCCAGGATAGACAACGCCACTAGGTCCAGCCATAAATCTCTGGAAATAAACACTTGGAATCACGAAATATCAATGAGTAATTTTTCCTCTAAAACAGAAGCGATCTACACTAATATAAAATATTTGTTTGTAGGAGGTAATCTCTGAAAGTACTGGTCCAATTGCTAAAATTTTTTTACCATACAACGTGTAACATAAAATGCGTAAAATCTGATTTTGATCAGAATAACGAGCAGAAATATTGAACCACTTTTTAACATAAGTTTTTTTTTATTCTTCATTAAAAAGGTTGCCCTGTCTATTTATTAATAGATCAAGCCATCACGTGCACAATTCCGCCCAAATAGGTAAACAAATGGTTGTAGTCCAATAAAATTTTCTCATAGGTGGTACGCGGTATAATAATAAAAGTTCTTATTTCAATGCAGATAACAATTTCAAACAAACTAAAACTGCACATTTTTTTAATGTTTTTTTTTCTCAAAGAATTAGGTCAATTGAATTGAAAGTCATTCGGGGTGTCTGAGGTTTTGTGCATTTAATGTTACACGTTGTATTTTATTTACGCGGGCGAAGCCGTAGGCAAAAACTAGTATTCAATAATCTGTTTAAGTTTTATACTCTTTAGAGAACGCTTACCTTGGAAGTCCTGGGATGAAAGGACATGGGCCTAGTAGTAGTAATCCAAAACTGGAGAGGAACAGTCCCCACACCATCATACACCAGTGATTGTGGACCCTGCAAATAAGTCGAAAAGTTTTATAAGATTGGAAATTTTACTTATTTATTTAAACTTTATGTACAGTAGTGATACATATACATAGACGGAGTTTACTGAAACAAGGCCAATTATGGCATACTCGGTAGAGTCAATCCATATTCATCAAGATGTATAGGTAGGTACTATGTCATTTATGCAGCAAACGACTGATCTACCACTATTTTTGTTTTTCTTTTATATAGGCTACACTGAGACTACATATGTTTATGTTGTGGCCAGAACTTAGAATTCATCACTTTATTGTATGGCCAACTAAAACTGGTCAGCTCCCCTAGCCAAGTTACAACCGTTTTCTCTTGCGTCGAACGCCTCGAGTTAGCCACGAGATGACGTCATTACCGTAGATTTGAAGTTTTCTACTAGTGTTAACGATTGCAGATTATAAACTTGGCTAGGGGTACACTGTATCATACAGATCGTTTTAAACGTTAAAATTTATCACCGAATTCCTCCGCAAAGGCTTAACCGGCGTATATTTGGTAGGTCTGAAAGTAGGTTATAGGTTATTTTTTACTCTTCTACCCCACCCTGCATTATTTTTGGATAATTTATATTGAAGAACAACGTTTGCTGGATCAGTTAATGTAAAACAAAATGATACAGACAAAACAAATACAATCATTTAAATCAAATAATAAGAACTAAAGAAAAATAGCTTACCGATCTGCCACCCATCCCCAAATAGGGCTAAATATCCCATAGAGACTGGAGAACAGCAGGAATATCAGCCCTATCTGTTCCGTGGACAGGTCGAACTGGCGCAGGTGGGGCTCCAGCGTGGGGTCGAGGAAGGCCCACGTGTTGGACACGATTACTATCACCAGCCCCGTTATTATTATCGAGGGGATCTTGAACAGACCTATGATGGAGGTTGTCTTGGAACCGGGCACGTATTCTGTGGACGAGTGTGTTTGAAATGTGTTAAATTGGTTACAGAATAATAAAAGTTAAACGAACAGTACCGTAAAATGGGGTGAATAAAGAGTTAGGGGTGAATCTATAGACAAAATAGTACAACAGTCTCTATAGACAAAACTACGGTTTGATATTTCACTTTGATATCATATCAGCCTCTAACAAAGCATCGATTTTTCAGAATTCATTAATAAATTGATATAGTTAAATGCTGCAAAAAATATTCAAATATCGAGAAAATACCCTTTAAAGTTTTGTCTTTATTCACCCCTAAGTCTCTATTCACACCATTTTACTCGGTACTGGATCACCTATTCTGGAGGTAGTTTGTCAGTTCATACATCGAGCCCAACTCAACTTGTGTGACACTCTTTCCATTATTACCTTTGGATTGTAATGGAAAGAGTGTCACTCAGTACTTTAGCAGATCATTTTTTTTAAATGCAGGTTTTTAAATATATGTATTTAAAAATATGATCTGCTCGACAACGTAAATAAAGTATTATAATCAGTCTTATAGTATTTCCACTGCTGGGACTGAGAACTCCTCTCTATGAGAAGGAAAGGGCTGTAATCCACCACGCAGAATCAGTGCGAAGTAGTGGTGAGACATACACCGTCGTCAAACTTTTGGCTCTAGGATACACCGGTTTCCTCACAATATTCTGAGAACAGTGGTGAAGAAATAAATAACACAAAGTGAAGTGCCTGACTAGGTTTGAACCCGAGCCGTACGACATGTATTTAAGTCTAGGCCGTTACCACTGGGCCACCAACGCAATATTGTAGAATTGCACAGCACGGATCGAATTGTCAAAATGTCAGGTGTAAACACCACATCCACAATCAGGTACACAGTCATTAGAGTTTTTTTTTTAATTAATATAAACTAGTGCTTGACTGCGATACCACCTGAGGGTTATCAGTGATGCAATCGTTGATGCGCACTAGTTTATTAAGAACACTCTAGCTCTGAAGACACCTAAATTATAATTGGACGGGAAAACTGCAGCGGATAAATTGTTCCAGTCCTTCGATGTACGTGATATTAACGACGAGGCAAAAGGCTTAGTTTGGACCGCTGAGATTTCAACATTGTAAACTAGCCGTAGGTCAGATTTTCCGATGGTAGAAATGAGATGGTGGAATCAAGTCATGCAATTCCTGAGCACACTTTTCTGGCTGGAAAAAAGGAAGCAAGTTTCTTATAATAATTACCTTCACAGTCAGTGAGCAGGAAGAAGTTGATGGGCACCGTCAACACCATGATAACGCCAAGAGTGTAGAATGGTAGCCCGAAGCCCCCTATCTACCTGGAACATTGACATAAGTAATTATACATTCACAATTAGACCCGAGGTACTCATCAACACAGCAGATGTTACGAAGAACTTTGTGATAAATTAATTTTTAGATACTAATTGTATAGTGTATATTGTTTAGGTATCTTCGTATGTTTGGTAGGTAAATAAATCAGAGTATAGTTTACACTTCATCATCATTTTCCTGCCCTTACCCCGTTTTATTTGCGGTCGGCGCAACACGTTTTTTTCTTCCATGCTGTCCTGTCGCTCGTCACGCTATCACTAACTCCCTTTTCATTCATATCACTTCTCACACAATCCATCCATCTTTTCTTTGGCCTCCCTCTCCCTCTCCATCCATCCACGTGTAAATTCATAACTCTTTTAGCAACATGCATAGCATACAGAGGAAAGATGAAACCTTTCCTCTTTACATGACCATACAAGACAAACGATTTCCTTTCAACTTTTCAATAGTTTACACTTATAAATACAAAATTACCAAAAAAAAAGCCCGTATACCCATTAATTAAAATTTTGTACTGATTATTTAACTTAAACGATAATCCATTTTGCTTGATTAATATTCATATTCATTTATTTTATTGCCAGTGTAAGCCATGTCTGGTCAACCACTTTAATTACTTCATCGGCCCATCTTTTTTTTGAGGAGAACTCTCCTCAAAAAAACTATAAGTAGTCTCATTGCCTTGAAACCCGCAACTGGTCTCAAGACTCACAAGTTACTATGGCAAACTTGAGACTTTAAATATACTGTCTAAATGTGTTTTACAACCCGAAGACGGGGTACCACCCTAAAAAAGGCCCCAGTGTGTTCCCGCATCACTCTGTTATTTGTATCTTAGGAAATACGCCATTTTTTTGTATTTGGTACTCGTAAAGGTTCTTGTAAACCATTTTAGTGAGCCCCAATACTAGATTGATTGTTTGATAGATATACCTACCTACTCTTTATTGCTCTTTATTACACCATAAATAAAATTACAAATCTACATCTACACTAATATAATAAAGAGAGATAGTTTGTTTTTTTGTTTGTAGGAAGTAATCTCTGGTTTCTGAAGGTACTGAACCGATGGCTATAAATTTTCACCTATAGAAAGCTGCTTTATTCCTGAGTGACATAGGTTATATTTTATGTACGCGGGCGAAGCCGTTGGCAAAAGCTAGTTAGTTATTTTTTTTTTCGAGCCCAAGAAATCTTAATAATAAGGCATTGCCTTATTATTAAGATTTCTATGACCAAGCCATAGCTGTACATTGTTTTCAAGGAGGCGTGGGTGCCTTTTGTATCCAAAGGGCCCTGGGCTGTATTTAGCCATTAGAGAATATCAACCAACAAAAGATCGACGGTGCGTAGGTTCTGTGCGTAGTGTTCAACGCGCATCTCAAAAATATGTCAGGAAACCGTGAGGGCCAAGCAGGGCCGATGACAAAGGAGACCCGTTGTGCTAGAACGCAAATGCCATCTAAAGGACACAGGTGTGGCTTTAGTCAGTAAAAGTCTGACACGTCCTCCTGCTTCACCCTACATCGGAAGGAGTCATTGGATGCAATGATTACTCACCTCAAAAAATAACCCACCGAGGGCCGATCGAATATTTTTCAATCATAACCGTATAGGTACAGTAGGTACGTGTCGGCCCAGTTTTCATATCAGCATCATGGAGTGAAGGTTATAAATTCGTTTTGGCAGTGCATGGGAGTGTTCATTAAATGCGATAACAATACGATACAGATTATTAGGTCTGTGGTCTCGTTACAGAGATTAATTAAAACGACTAACGACTAGGTATGTGATTTTACTAATTAAAGTAAAAAAGATATAACGAAAATCAAAGCTGTTTTATTAGTTTACCGAAAGTAGCGATAGAATACTGAAAACAGCTATTTATCTACTTAGGCAGATACAAGTTGGAGATTTGGTGGATTTAGAGGTATACGTTCTGGGGTCAGGATTATCCGAAAGGGAGCTCGAGCCCCGGTATGAAGGCTAGAAGGAACAGGGTTGGTTTTTAGTCAGTAAGCGCCTGACACCATCTCCCGCTCCGCCCAAGAGGGTTGTCATTGGATGTTTTTCCTCACCATTAAAAAGAGGAATACGTTGGAAGGCCGGCCACAAGGTGGACCGATGACCTGATGAGGGGCGCGCGAATCAGATGGATGCGAGACGGACTGGTGATTGTTGCGACACGTGGTTCTACATGCGTCAATACAACACTACGTCCAGCGGTGGACTTCTTTCGAAAATAATCAAGAATTATTTTAGGATAAAAAATGAGTGCATAACGTACATAACAATACCGTTGCGCCAATGTAATGCGTCGATTTCCATACTAGTGCCTACAATCAGGATAACTAATTTAAAAAAAAACACTACCTAAGTACATTTAAGTAGATTAGTGCTTGAATAATTATTGTTATTTAATTTCCTAATTGCGGTGTATACGGGCACAAAATAGATAGGTACCTACAGAAGACAATCTCATGTTTGTACTTCACTTTTTATACCTATGTTCGTGGACGCACACTAATGAGCGTTTGAGCTGAAACTGTTCGACGAGACGCTCCGAGATATCGTGTCCGTGAGCGGTGTCTATGTGTGCGTTGCTCGAGCGCGCTTTGTATGTAGATTGACTTCTGTAGCTATATATTTTGTGATACGGGTGTGCATTATTCCAGTTGTAAGTGGTACCTATACTCTTGACTTCTTGACTACAACTTGGGGGTCTTTAAGTCAAGAGTGAATAGGTTACTTCTAGGCAAGCGTGCCCCATTGTCGACCACATCATCGCTTAGCAACAAGTGAGATGGTGGTCAAACGCGAGCCTATCAATAATTAAAAAAAAACTATTTATATGCCATAACTATCATACAATGCCATCTAGTCCCAAACTAAGCAGAGCTTGTGCTATGAGTACTTATTAGACCTTTGATAAACATACATATATTTCAAAATACATACATAATACGAGTAGATAAATCACACATAGACATCGAACAAATGATCGTGCCCAAAACAATAAAAAAACATTTGTGGTGGCAATTGAGACTGAAACTCCACCGGTCTAAGTAGTTAACTAAAGGTAAACAATCTTAATATGTCTTTTTATTTAAAATAAATCGTTTACAAGACATACAAAAATTATTTAAATTTAGTTAATTACCTAACATCGGTTAAAACCTATTTGTAAATATATTTAGATACATTTTTTAGACAATTTTTTCGATAATAGACATGTTAAGATTGTTTACATTTCATTAACACCTACACCGATGAAGTCTAGATAGACCAGTGACGTGCACGAATGTCTTTCATAACATAAATACAATTACCGTGTACAGGAGTCCTCCGATTGCCGGGCCCACGGACATGCCGAGACCGATGAACGTCTCGAGAATGCCGAGGACCGAGCCGATGCTGTCAGGGAAGGTGTTGACGACGAACACATAGCTGGCCGTGGAGTACGCGCTCGCGCCCAGGGCCTCCATGCCTCGCACCACGAAGCATAGCGTCGTGAACGTCGTGGTGTCGTCTATTAACGCTAGTGTGCTAGAATTAAAGGGAAAACGCAAACGTGTAACAATCATCATCATTTCAGCCGATATGCGTCCACTGTTGGACATATGCCTCCCCCAAGCGTCACAACGAACGTTCAATAAAAACATTGACTTAAAAAATCTTAACTCAGTTTTAAATCGTACATTAAACTTTTGTGTTTAAAAAACCCTAAGCGAACGCGGCGATCGCATGATTGTGTTTTCGCATACCAAGCGGACCAGCGGATATCATTCGGCATAGATTGTTTTATCTATAGGGTATTTATTCAAAAACGGAAATGAGAAGTTCTTCATAAAATAGTTTGGAAATATCAAAAATTGGGAATATAATAAAGTGCAAAAAAGCAGACGCCGCGAAAACGCTAGGGGTCCGCCGTCCACCAGGTTTTGATTAATTGTACTTTTAAGTAACTCTTCAAACTCGTTTTACATATTTTTTTTAAATCTTCTGGAAGTTTATTAAAAAAGTAACTTGTTGACTTTGGGTAGTGTATTTATATTTTGGTGAAATAGATCTCAAACAATCAGGTCTTGTTTTTTTCAGTTAGCAACTCTGGCCTATTGACTTCAGCAAGAGTGAATAATTCAACATTACAGTATTTAAATAGATCATCATCACTGTTTCTAAATTAATTTTTTATAAGTATTTTCGACATTAAAGTATTAAACACACAAAGAACAAGTTAATAACATTTCTTTAGCATTATCTCGCAGTTAAATTCGCAGAGAAGCCGATAAACATATTCATTCATTTTTTTCATTCTAATACTAAAAAATTAAAAATAAGAAATTCAGATATATTTGAATTTAGAATACAGATACCCAAATGTTAATTTGTTAGCAAAAGCAAATTATTGATTGTTTGTTTATTGATATCTGTGACGAAATAAAAAAAAATGCCTTGTTGGGATAAATGAAAAAATAAGGGTGATAAATATTAGACACTTATTTAGCCACTTTTCGGGGAAATGTATCGAAGATATATATTTTTATTTTTGGCTGGATTTCTTCAAGTGAAGTTCAGTGTCTTTTTAAATTTATTCGAAAATTGGTGTTGATTTGTATCTCAAGTGTCTCCACTGCACAATATGTGAAATCATTGCAACAGGCGCGATCTCGGTAAAATGGAGCTGAGAATTTTATTGTAGTGTTAACAACCTCAGTGAAAGCCGAGAAGGTTGTTTTGATACATTGGCTACCAAATACTACAAAAAACATTAGAATGTATACATCCACATTGTAATGGTAAACGAAATAATTATTTATAAGAAAACATGCCCCAAAAAACTTGGTATCCAGGCCAAAAACATTAACTAAAAATATTTCTTTGTTTTAAATCAAAAATAGCCAGTATCGTACAATTGTAACAAAGATTCTAACAAAAAGGATATTCCATAAATAGGTCAGAACTATTTTTAGAATCTGATACTGCCTGCCTACGCGAAGGCACATGTTTTTAACGTCCCACGCTTCATAGAAAAAGTTAATAATTCGATAAATTGGAGAAGAAAATGTGAAAACGTGAATGAAACGAGTTTAGCGGCTGAGTAAAACCGAAACTTTATATTATTTCATGACGAAAACGATGGCATCACAAAAGAAATTCGCGTTTTATGAAATAATCCGCTATAAGTATATTACGTAAAAAAGTAATGAAATAATTTTTAGTATAATTTTACGAAACACCGATAAGGTAAATGAATGTAAAATATATTATGTACAATGTACATAGGTGCTAGGTACATATCCTTACATATTACAAAACGAAGATCCCATCGCGTTCGTCTGTCTCTCTGTATTAATGCGATCAACTCAAAAACTACTGAACGGATTTTCATGTGGTTTTTAAAAATAGACATAGTGATTTACAGGAAGGTTAAGTTAGAATACATACGAGTACATAGTTTATCAAATAAACATCAAAAGTAAGATCCATAAGAATATATTCCGTCCGCTTCCAGTCGCGGTAGGGTAAATGAATACCTAAACTGAGTCTTCTTAATAGGGATGGTTATAGGGTACAGTAGGATAGCGGTATGAAAGATCGTCGCTTAATTGTGTAGTTTCATGTTCTAGGTTTTTTTTTTGGTGGGAAATTGTCCAACGATATCTTCCGCACTTGGGCGGAGCTAGGTGTCTGACTTTTACTGAGTAAAACCCACTCCTGTTCCTTCTTTGCCTTCGTTCCAGGAGCTCACTTTCGCAGAACCCATAGTAAATAACTGTTTGAAAATCTTTTTGCAAGATTTGCTGTCGTGACCGGCTTGCGCGAGGCCTCTTTGGGTACGAGTCCGTGAGCGAGGGCCCACGTCGCCCATGCCTCTAACTGGTGTTATGGCTCCAGCCACAAAATATATAGGTACAGAAGTCAATCTACATACAAAGCGCGCTCGAGCAACGCACATATAGACACCGCTCACGGACATGATATCTCAATCGCCTGCTAGCAGTCGTACGGTTCGGCGTAACGCGCTGATTAGTGTGATCGCCTAACGTAGATATAAAAAGTGAAGTACATACATTTTAGCCCCAGTGTTCTTCCCGAAAAGGTTCAATATTAATCTGAAACTCACCCAAATAATACATTGCAGGCGCCAGCGATAAACATGCCTGCCGTAAATAGGAACTTTGCGCCAACCACCGGCAACTGCAAAGAGCAAACATCACACGTGATCATTAAACTAGGTGCCTACGTCTATGAGATAAGTGCTAAGCATAGTCTACATCAGGGATGGCGAACCGATGGGTCGCGTGCCGTGGTGGCAAAGGGTAAAATATTTTGGGCACACCTGTGTGAGATATTTGACATGTAGTTAATTTGAGATAGCAGTAATCACACATTTTTTTTGTTATATTTAATTAATTATCATCAGCAGCCTTTTTAATGTTCCCAAAGCTGGGAGTCAGGTCTAGGAGAGGGAATGGGCCGTAACCCACCTCGCGGGCCCAGTGCGGGCTGGTGAATGTCACAGTTATGTCTCCGAATTTTTGGTTCTAAGGTTTCCTCACGTTTTCCTTCGTTTTTGAGAGCTGTGGTGATGAAAAAAATTACACAAAGTAACGCGTATGGCCGGGTTCGAACCCGTGAACTACTCGTACAACTCGTCAGTTAAGTTTATTCTATTCTAGGTACGTTACTACTCAGCCACCACTGCTCTTTCATTATTAAACAAATAATTCATTACGATATATGAATTTTAGATTCATCATCATCATATCAGCCGAAAGACCTCCACTGCTGGACATAGGCCTCCCCTAAGCGTCGCCACAACGACCCCGGTCCTGTGCATCACGCATACATCGGATTCCCGAAAACCGCATAACGTTTATTGCAATATTTAGTGGCACACTCGCCAATAAAGGTTCGCCATCCCTGACTACACTTTCTAGTGTTTGTTTACAAATGAGTTAGTATTTGTTTGAGCATGCACTCATCTGTTTTGAGGGTGCTTCTACACGGTGCATGTAGCTGGAGCAAGTAAAGATGCGGGTTACACGCGTGAGTAATATGCGCAAGCTGTTTGTTCAAGTTACTCGCTTGTACTTGTACATAATGCAAATAACTGGAGCAAGTACAGACCCGGGCTACTTGCTCAAGTAGTACGCACAAGTTATTTGCTCGTGGTCAAGAGCTACATATGCATGCTATTCGCGCGATTTACGAGTTTAAGAAACTAAACAGCTAAAGAATAAACAATTCACGTACCTAACAGAGAAACAAATTAAAACGCTTCCTATCGGTTTGCCACGTCGCCCTTGCGCACGTCTGATGCGCAAGTGATGAAGTGACCCGTGCGCGCCACAAATTACGCGGGTTATCTGCGCGAGTTGCACGCTTTGATACATGCTCAAGTCGGTAGACTCGCACATGTTTTTAAACGGTAAAGTTTACGATGCATACGACCTGCGCAAGTGCCTCAACATGCGCAAACTACTTGCACCGTGTAGAAGGACCCTAATAGACAGTGAAGGTGATAAGTGTGGAAACTCCCTTGTGTACCCAAACAGGTTTTGTGGGAAATAAAATATAAAATAAACTGAGAACCAGCGCGGGTCTTGGGGATCATTGGAGCGGGAATGCGGTCCCAACTTATAACTCAAAATTTTTTTTTGGTTAGGTTTTTGGGACCACAAATGAAATAAATAGTTTATTTAATGCCTTTTTCCTTGTGATCCAAAAATACTACGGAAGTCCAGCCCAAAGAGCCCCCCCACGATAGACCAGCACATCGTGTTTTTAGACTGTAAGTGTTTAGCGACATATATAATTCTACATAGACACTAAAATTTAGAAATCCTGAAGTATCCGACTGTTGGCCGACCCTGACAAGACCTTCGTGTGGTCGGAGGACCTCCCTTTTCAATGTACTTAAGTGTTCCGATTGTAAAGTCAGTAGTTCAATTACTGTCGCACTTTGCAAATCAGCGGATCAGCATATTGCATCGTACGGCCAATGCCGAATAATAATAATACATACAGTTACAGTTTCATGGAACAATAAATCTCTCATTTATAAATCAAACAAACAAGCAAAAATGACGCAAAAGGAGACTTAGAAACTATAAATAGGTGGTTGACGTAAATTAATTCTTCGAATGAAACTTAAAGAAAGTCTATTTCTAACTTGCTTATTAATACTTCTTCCCGGCCTTAGAATTATACTTTACGTAAGTATCGTTTTCTCGACTTTTCTACCAGGAAAAACACGATACCGTTTAAGTAACAAGTGAACTTATTTTAGTACCTACCTACACGAAAGAGGAAAAACTTTGTCATTGCAACCGAGGAGAAATTTATTTTTGTTAATTTTCCACTGCAGAAAATCCATAGGTACCTTATATTTTAGTTTTGATTTAGATGGCAACAGACTATTGCTAGCATTTTCTAAAAAAATGCGTTTCAGAGAAAATAATTCTTCGTCACTGCAGCATTCAGCTCCATAATACCCTCGCCTGCTGCTCGGGTGAATTTCGCTTCGGTTGCAATGGCAAAGTCTCTCAGTTCTCCATTTGTATTTAAACCAACCAAACACAGACGAAATACGTTTATAGCTGGACAACCAGATTGGGCTACTAAAATTACGAACTGTAAAGATCTCAGAAAGAAGGCTATGCTTTCTTACGCAAAATTATTATAAAAAACCGTACAACTGTAATTGGTTATTTACACCAGTAATTTTACAGAGGTTTGATTCCGATTCCGAAAGGTCGGAACTTCCAATTGGCTTTGCACCTCTGCATTCGTTACCGATTTCAGTTCCAATAAATTTTAACTGGAAGTTATATCGGAGGTGCAAACAAGTTTATACTGGTCGTGTGGGACAGGAGACGGCGGTACTTCGCAAAAACGGGGCACACCTCCACCGTATGCTCACCGACTACTCCGAGTGGACCGCATAATAGTGACATCCGGGCGTTTTTACCGCCTATACCCGATGCATGAACTTAGCATGCCCAGTGAGAACTTCCATCATGCGGAAGGTGAGGACGCCGTGAAGCCTCTTCAGTTACTCCTCAAAGAGAGACTTACTACCATGATAATGGCATATCCAACCCGTTTGTCCGTTACTCCTTCAAATCTGAAATTTCCCCACGCTACCCATTTTTGTTTTTGAAAGTTTATGATATTGAAAGAATAGATATTAATACTTAAGTGTACCTAGGTATAATTAATAAGAATTCTACTTTTTGGTATAAATGAACATAGTTTTCACATACTCTACTCTCCGTTACCACAGCCAGCAGATTCCGCGATCTACGCCAATTGTTCGCTTTGAACAGGCTGATTATGTGCATGACAAATAGTGCCGAAGTATGTATCGCTCATTTTCGATGATGAATTGATGAGACATGCTATGCACTGGATTATCATTAAACTCTTAGGCCCAGTAGACAAAATCTCAGGATAATACTTACGAATTTGCCAAACAAGGGCGATGTGAGGAACATAACGACTGCATAAAAACTGAACACAATTCCACACATGGTCTCGGAGAGGCCTTTGGCGGCTGCCTCCCGAGGGAAGAATGGCGCCATAACACTCATGGAGCAGAAGCTCATGAAGTCTACCAGGGCCAGGGAAGCCAGCGTCAGCCTCTGCCTGCTGGAGAGGTGACGCACTGCCCCCGGCTGCAGGCGGGTCTGCGTACGCACCAACCTACAAAGCAAACAGAGATGTAATAGTATCGTTTATGATGACGAATAAGTACCGATATGCAATACATAAGATCTGTTGGTTAGTGGTTACGCTCTGTCTCCCACGTGAAGGTAGTTCAGTAAACTTGAAACGCCTAGATGGTCTGTTTTTATTTACGGATTTATTGACAGATAAGCGACTAAGTAGGTAAGATTAGGAGTCATGCTGGCTCTTGTGATCGGAGTCTTAACTAATCATAATAAAAAGCTAACAGGCTATAGCTGCAAAGAAATTCAAGGTTATGTCTAAGCCCTCCTTAATGCCTCCTCCAAAACTGTTCATGAACGTAGCCTGTTTCTCGAGCCTGCATCTTTCTTCTTTAAATCCAAGATCAGTCTAGCGGTATTGGATTACGTATATTCATGCAATACATGACATGATTGCTTAACAGTGATTATTATAAAACAGATAAATTACAACGATTGTTATCTTACATTTACAATAGACTGATAATAGAAACAAACTGCAACACGTGTGATTGTAATAATTACCCAGTTATTTGCACTTATCATTTCTTAACCAATTATGAATACTGGGGAGGTATGCTGATTAAAAGGAAAAAGATCTTACTTACCGTTCTCTTAATATAATGATCTCGGAGCTGATGTCGTCTGGCGGTCCCCCGGACCAGGAGTGCACGCGCCGCAGCCGGCCCTGGTCCGGCAGCGAGCGCCGGCCGCCCCACGTCGCCGCCAGCTCCTCCGTGTGCGTCGACGTCTTCATCAGCTTACTGTCAAACACTATTGTGTCCTGAGAACCAGCTCTGCGGACCACACTGTTCAAGTTCGCGTCACTTGTAGTCCGTTCACGATCAGTTACACTAAGTAGCTGTGTGCTATCGTCAGCATCGTCGCTATCCCTGTCCATATCGAAGGGCCACACTGCTCCTCGGTCCGTTGGAGAAGCTTAATACGAATATGCTAGAATGCACCGCACCACCGCCGCGCCGTCGACGTCGCAATATAACCGATCGTAAACAAGCCGAGTTATCGGCGTGTCAACACAGCGAGCGCACCGACTACTACTGTTAACAATTAAAATCCGACCTCGCGTACCTATATCAATTTGTTATCGATATCTTATCGTGTTCAAATAAAAATTTCCTGGATAAAGGACGCTTTCCAGCCATTGATGGTGCGTTGAATCGGCTGAGTCGCGGTGCGGTGGTGGGTAGCGCGGCGGGGTTTTGATTTATTTATAATGTAGGTACCTGATATGTAAGAACTCGTACGTCATGTTTGCTCGCGATAATTCATGTCAGCAAGGAACTTATCGCATGAAGTTAACCAAAGAGTGTTTTGGAAGGATTCCGGATTGTTCCATTTCTGGGCACCTTCTCATGCTGAAAGTTTTTCAGTGAGATGTGTGAGCATGAACTGAAAATGTTTTGTACCTGGAACGAAAACAGGCGTCATAAAAACCGAGGATATTTACTTTTACGAACGAGATATTTTTATTGCCTCTAGGCAGGTAATGTGTTTGATTCTTTAATAGGTTTATGTAGATAAAACCAACTTTGGGTATGTTAGGTAACCGGTGATGTCCATAATGTAAGTTTAATGGGTTGGGGAGATTTGGGGAAAATAGAGAGAGTTCTATAATATATCTAATAGTATCTAATATCTATCGTTTTCATTTCAGGGAGTGAGCATTGAAAATGCACAATATTTTAATTCCGTCAAGCACATTTCCATCATCGGACCACTGGCGTAGCGCCACCAGTACATGGACTTAAAACACTCATAGGTACATAGGTACTCAAAGCGTTTTGAGAACACATTCATAGTGCATACAGCTAAAAAGAATAGAGAAAAAAAATCGTTTGGTATAATCGTAAAATCCCAGTTGAGACTGCAAGTGTGCTACAGGGTTGTCTCACTAATCGCCACCAGTGCCATATAGGGCGGTGCCAGCGGAACTCAGGTACAGGACGCAGTTCCTGGAGGGGCGCAATTTTTATATCTAGTCATTTTAGTTTGTATAGCACTTTTTTCCACAGGCTATATAGAAGCTTGCACCGGGTGTATAAAAGGCTAGTTACGAACCTACTCATCAGCAGTCAAATTTCGAACTGGATAGATTAAATTCCTGCAGGAATAATCTGTACCTCAGCCTACCTACGTATTAGGGCTACTAATTAAAAAGCATATCTAAGTACCTATACTTCTCTCACATTTTAGACTAGTTTTTTTTATTACCGAATTAAAAACTTAATTTCCGATAAGTACCTATCTATATCGACAGTAAGTACCTAGATTATTTTAACCAGTCAATCCTTTTTTTTTATTGTTTATTGTAGGTACACCATGATAATTTACAAAATATGTGCACATCAGAGTTCATGTGCATATCCTTGTTAACCAATCATTGTTAACTACTACACTTTCGTGTCTTTTTTCATAAAGTACTCTAATTATATTTAGTGCATTTTCATTTAAAGATTTATTTCTTTGGCCTAGTGGTTGTAGGTGCTAGTGGGCGATTCTGGGTTCGATCCCACTGAGCCACGTAGATAGTACGTATGTATTAAGTTTCTCTAAGTTAATTGACATCATGGCGATTTGAGATCGAAGAATCGACTTTAGAGGTTAAGTAATACGATTACTCTAATCGATCACAAACAAAGGATCGATGTAAGAAATCAATCTCAGAAATTTGAAATCGAGATTCGATTTTTCCCACGGAATGCAACCATCATTATTATTTAATAAAAACGTTGAAGGCACCTTTTATCTTAATGTTGTACCTACACCCGATTACTTACCGATGTAACACACGTAGGTATTATGGGATCACCTGTACCGTGCTTTTTAAGACTCGGTACTTTCACAATGCACGGTAACCAACGGATCGATCTTTTAGAACTTGATTCATTATAATTCGATTCCAAAATCAATCAATTTTAAGAGAAGTGTCAAGGAGATCTCCTTACCGTCCCTAATGGACACTTCTCAACCTTAGAATCGGAACCAATGCCACACTCAGCTCACTAGATACTTAGATACCATTTGACTTGATTTGACAAATGCGGTAGTATTACTCATCTTCCTGCTTTTATTTGCGGTCGGCGCAACACGTTTTTTTCTTCCATTCTGTCCTGTCGCTCGTCACGCTATCATTAACTCCTTTTTCATTCATATCACTTCTCACACAATCCATCCATCTTTTCTTTGGCCTCCCTCTCCCTCTCCATCCATTCACATGTAAATTCATAACTCTTTTAACAACATGCGTTTCATCTCTCCTCCTTACATGACCAAACCAAGACAAATGATTTCCTTTCAACTTTTCAGTCACTGGCGCCACTTTTAAACTTCCCCTAATATACTCATTTCTCACTTTATCCCTTCTCGTCACACCACACATCCATCTTAACATTCTCATCTCCGCTACATGCAATCTTTTTCCATCCGTCTTTTTCGGTAGTATTACGATACGATACGATACGATAGTATAGGTAAAGAAAAAATATTTGAGACTAGCACCGAACAAACAATAAAATAAAAAGTAACTGCTGAGTGAGGACTGAACTTACAACAAGCATGTTGCCATGTTAAGCACACATATCTCATCTTGAGATTGTGTGTTTAATCCTGGGATTAAGTCAGTTGGCCACAGGAATTTCCCCCTGGAACGCAAAGCAGGCAACTGAAGGATCCTCTGTAAGGGCCTAGCAAGGCCGAAGCCTACCTGGGCCAAGGGTCTATTTCTGAAAGGAAGGCTCGGCTCCGGTATGAAAGGCAACGGGAAAGGGGTTGAGTTTTTTAGTCAGTACACTATATCCCGCTCCGCTCAGGGGCGGGAGATTTCATTATGATTTTAACTGACTGACCCGAATCTGAAGGTCCCGGATTTTAGTCAGCAAATGTATGGATACACCCTCTCGCTCCACCCCAGAATGAGAAGCCATTGAATGATTACCTATATCAAAAAAAGCATATTCAGTTCAGTGTGTTTCAGATTTTAAATTAGTATGACTATTATTGTTCTCCTTACGAGTGTTCAATGTATTGTGTGATCTGAATCAGCATTATGACCAGGTTTATGTGAATTTAAACCTAGATCAATGTTTGTGATTCGTGCATTCGTGTAGGATGGTTGATCATGACACCAATTTATATAAAAACTAGCTTTTGCTGTGAAAGTAGGTATCCCATTTGAATCCCCTTTCAGTTACGCGCCCTCGCCGCCGCCGCCGGGATTTCGATCCCAATTTCCGGCCACCGCAGACGCGGGCTAGCGGACGGCGAGCCATGAGTAGCTCGCTGTCCTACCGCCTGGTAACTGTCCGGACCGAGCCCAAGACGTCGACGGCGCGCACTGTTCCCGCGCGCCTCAAGGAGTTGTCAGCAACAGGAGGGACCAAGCTGGGTTGAAACCTACTGGGGCCAGGGTTATCCGAAAGGAAACTCGAGCCCCGCTATGAAGAGGCTAGAAGGAACGGGGTGGGTTTTTAGTCAGTAAGATTCTGACACTATTTCCCGCTCTACCGAAGAGCGGAGGTTGTCATTAGTAGTAGTAGAACTTTGGAAAATCGTTCCTTATTCTTTGTATATATGATAAAATTTCAGCATTGTAGGTCTAAGGGTTTAGCTTGTGCATTGATGAGTCAGTCAGCCTTTTATATGTTAGATAAATAATTAAGTAAAGTGAAAGCACTTCTAATAATTGTTAGAAAAGCTCTTCTTCAGTCGGCTTTTACAACCGGTGCGGTTTTTGCACTTGTCATATCGCAGTCCGATCAACGCACAAGATTAGATAAGCTGATAAAACACATTAGCGGAAACAGATAGCGATAACGTAAATAAAACTACCACTTACAAATATAGTAACCAGATTTGTATTGATGTTTTTATTTCAACGAACATGCTTAGAACCAACCAACAATCACTTTATGTATTCATTACAAAAAAAAATCCTCATTATAAGGTCAGCGATTTAGTACACTTATTATTATAAACATATTCAAAATAAATTATTTAATTATTTTCGAATTTTTAACACATTTATGTGAAAAAATATAGCATTTATATGTACGACAGCACTCGCGAACAATCGAACAAGTACTAATTTGCCAATTTATTTCATGGCTTAATTCAGTCCGGTTTTAATGCGTAAGTAAAATAGATACACTCTCAAATCTTATATTATGCAAACGATTACGTTAGCGACAAACTCTGATACAAAAATAGTAAAACAAAACACATATTCCTATAGTAGTGACGCGGACAGACGTCAATTTTATTCATATTTCGCGCCGTATTTATAGCTTATCTCTTTAAGTCTTTTCATTAAATTAACTGTTGTAACGAATATTGATCGATTCCCGTGGAACAAGTTTATAGAATTGTGTTAAATTATAAATGCAAGGAAAAAAAAAATAATGCTAATTTACTAACGTCATGTTGACATATATTAGGCGCCTTGTTCCAATGGAGTGGATCAAATATAAAGCTGTTCTTAAAACTAGTTCACGCTAAGCGGTTTGTCAACTAAGCTTATGTGTTGAGCTAGCACGATCATAACCTAAGGAGGGCCAGTTCCTGCAGGAGCGCCGGCTCCTGCTCGATCTTGGCGAGCTGGTTCAGCTCCAACTGTTTGCCGGAAGCCTTCTGTTGCTTCAGCTTGTCAATGTCGCTCAGTTTCTGTGAAATAAACACATAAATTCGTCGATTAAAGTTCTGCATAGTTGGTCGAATGAGCAAATAATCGTCAAAATTAAAACTCACAATTCTAGTGAATTATAATTGCTGATTATAATTATATGTTATACATATACACCTCTGCTTAACCCCCTCAGGGACGCTATGTTCAGGGTGTTCAGGGTATGTCAATATATTTTACTTATTTTGAATATTACTGCTAAAATTAGACGTCAGCATAATCGTTTGAGTTGTAAAAAGCAACCTGCTAAATAGGTACCTAATTTTAAGCAAATCCTATTGGTAGATATTTAAGAACGGCCGTGAATTTGGGTTTATGTTGATAGTACAATATGTACGGTCAGATACAAAATGCGTAAAAATACTGCAAAGACAGAGTCGGATTCGTGCACCATGGATTCCGTATTATGAGCAAGAATAAATGTATTTTAAGTAAGTTTATCTTAGGTTCATTTTCTCTCAAATAATAATAAATTTCGATAATTTCTCTTCCATGAGAAAAAGGGGTAGCTTTATGTCTGCATTTTTAAAAAACTGAGTTATTTTAGAAATTGTAAAATGTGAAATGTTGCTGACTGTACGCACTACACCAATTGGTAGTTTGAATAAGGCGAATTTTATATTATTGAACTAATATTGCGAAATATTCTAATTTTAATTGAGAAAAAGAACGTAGTCGAAAACCCTGACGTCAATACGAGGAGGTCACTGCAAAAACGCGATTAAACGCGGAAACCGATTATTGTAAATTATATTTTAGCTAAAATATTATTGATGAGTATGTAAGAAGCTAATCTGCCATCTTACTCGCATAGTATGTCATCATCATCATAGTATGGCTTTATGTATGCTTTATGCAGGCATGTCCTAGAACCAAAAATTCGAAGACATGACATCCACCAACCCGCACTGGGCCCGCGTGGTAGATTGTGGCCCATACCTTCTCCTAGAGAGGAGGCCTGAGTCCCAATAGTGGGAACATTGTAAGGCCGACTATGCTATGCTAAGTTCAGTCTACCTTTCTCCTAGGCTTTTGCCATACACAACACAACAAATTGTTATTGTCAGTTCATAACGTTACCTTATTGAGATTTTTTATCTTCTTGTCCTTTTCGGGGTCTCCGGTGGACATGAAGGGCGCGCGAGAAGAGGCGACGGGCGGCGGGGGTGATGCATCACCGCGGGCCTTCTCTTCAGCCTTACGGGCCTTTGCTTTTTCGCGTTTTTCTTTCTGTTTTAGCGCCTGCTTCGAAGGTGCCGCTAAATACAGGGAAAGTTAAATTTATTTTCTGGCAACATCTAGATAAGGAACATTTAGGGTGCTTTTGATTTCAGAATTAATTTAAACATAAATAAACTTTGCCATATATTGGCAAAGTACTTATTAGGTTTTTTGTAAAATAGCTGGTAACCTAAAATAAACAATGCTGAAGTTGCTACCTTGAATAGTTGTTATGTCATCTTGAATCATTTATTCAAGTTAGGCAGGTGATATAGCACCACCTAATCTATTTTGCAACTGCTTTGGTTTCGGCTTCTAGTCTTAGTGAAGCTGAATATAAGTACTATAGACTGCCTATTTAACCTCCACAACCAGACAAAACTGGTTGACAGAATTTCAGGCTTCTAGAACCCATATAAATCACTAGCTTTTGCCCGCGGTTTCACCCGCGTACATAAAATAAAGCCTATGACACTCAGAAATAAATCGGCTTTACATTGGTGAAAAATTTTTTGCCATCGGACAAGGACTTTCAGAGATTACCTCCTACAAACAAAAAAAAAACTACCACTTTATAATATTAGTGAAGATAACAGCATTCAAATCTTACCACTAGGTATTTCCCCAGGTTTATGCGGCTTCTCCTGCTCATGTAGCGTGAAGGTCGAAGGCCTATTCTTAGCGCCAGGAGGTCGGTAGGCCGCTGCAGGCTTCGGCGTGGAATCTTCTATGCCTCTAGGCGCAGTCCTGGACAGTTCACTCTTGGGGAAGTTGCCCGGCTGCCAGCTGATGGCAAGCAGGTTCTCCTTCTCAGCGCAAACACGCTTGTGCATCAGAGCACATGTGTAGTGCCAAATCTTGTAGCTAAAAAAAAGTTTTTGTTGAATTATAAAGTGCTTACTTTTTTTTTCCGGTGGCTAAAAATCATCCAAATGACATCCCCCGCCCTTAGCCGGAGCGAAAGATAGTGTTAGACTCTTACTGACTGAAAAACCCACCCCATTCCTTCTTGCCTTTCATACAGGGCTGGGCCTCTCTTCGGAACTAGACCCTGGCCCCAGTAAGAACTTATCTAAGAAGTGGTGCACTGGTGCTCAGTCGTATTTATACTTTGGCCATATATGTCGACGTGAAAATGAACCCTTCGAACGCCTTGTTATACAGGAAAAGTTTGACGGGACGAGGCCGCGTGGCGATCATCGATGCGATGGACTGACCAGATCAAAACGGCTGCGCCCAGATGACTGCCAGCAGGCAAAAGTGGCGGGAAGTTGTGCGGCGTACCCTGACAGCTTCCAGAGAGCTATGACAACCACGACCAGTCTAGCAAGAGTGTAACGACCAAGAAGATTTAAGATGAAACAATTATTAACCTTTTGAATACGTAGTTGAATATTCAAAAGTGCCTGCAAATGGTCTATTTGAAATAAATGCTTTTGATTTTGATTCTAAATTCCATTCGAATTACAAGTTATTCTTGAGCAGTCATAAAAATTTATTTATTGGATATTTAAATATGATTAAAATACTTGAATGATTAATAAATTAATATAAAGAAGGAAATACAGATAAAACTGGTAAATACATACTAGTATTTTAATTGAGACCTTGTTTTCTAACGTGGTGAAAAGAACTACAAGGTAATAAATCTATGTTAATCCATTGATGACTTTTTTTTTAATTCTATAAAACTTTTAATTATAAATTTTATATGAAATTAAACGCGGAGTCTAATAAAGAAGTAGTAGTTATGTAGAA
Organism: Mythimna lalbum; assembly: GCA_949319445.1. NCBI lineage: Eukaryota > Metazoa > Arthropoda > Insecta > Lepidoptera > Noctuidae > Mythimna > Mythimna lalbum. The sequence goes on along the minus strand of OX439346.1, from coordinate 10,829,906 downwards.
GGCCGCTCATTATCAGAATATTATTATTATTCAAAACCTTCAAAAGGGCGTATCAATATTATGACTATAGGTGGTCTTTGACTGGCCTGTTGGTGTAGTGGTTAGTGACCCTGACTGCTATGCCGCAGGTCGTGGGTTCGATTCCCACCCAGGACAAATGTTTGTGTGATGAGCATAATCATTTGTTCTGTGTCTGGGTGTTTTTTTTTTGTCGACGGGTAAAATCATCATTGACGAAACCCGCTCTTGGGTGGAGCGGGAGACAGTGTCAGAGTCTTACTGAGTAAAAACCCCGCGCCGTTCCTTCTAGCCTTCATACCGGGGCTCTAGTTTCCTTTCGGATAACCCCGACCCCGGTAGGCTTCGACCCAGATGGGCCCCTCCTGTTGCTGACAACTCCTTGAGGCGCGCGGGAACAGTGCGCGCCGTCGACGCCTTGGCTCGGTCCGGACAGTTACCGGACGATCGGGCAGCGAGCTACCCATGTCTCGCCGTCCGCGAGCCCGCGTCTACGGTGGCCGGAAATCGGGATCGGAATCCCGGCGGCGGCGGCGGGGGCGCCGTTGCCTGATGCAGTCTGCCTCCTCCTTTGCTAGCATTACTGCTTCGCAGAAGGAGGCGACCGCCTGCCACTCCTCCTCGCTCCGGACCATGGCCTGAACCAAGGCCCGGCGAGAGAGGCGAGAGGTCTCCGCCGCCGATCGCCCCCACGAGGACACGGCGTTGCTCCGCCCAAGCAGGGCACACCTCAACTGTGTGCTCCACCGTGTCCTCCGGGCGTTCCGCACAGTGGCGGCACCCGGGCGTCTCTTCCGCTCGAATCCGATGCAGGAACCTCCCGAACTTGCCATGTCCGGTGAGGACCTGCGTCATGCGGAAGGTAAGGACGCCGTGAGGTGTGTCTGGGTGTAATTTATCTATAATATGTATGTATTTAGAAATAAGTATGTTTATCAGTTGTCTAGTACCTATAACACAAGCTCTGCTTAGCTTGGGACTAGACGGCATTGTGTGATAGTTGTGGAATATTATTATTATAGGTCGGCGTAGGTATTGCTGTTCCCGTAATTTAGAGACTCTTAACATGGATATGCCTTTGGAATCTCAGGAAATGTATTATTAAACTGGTTTTCTGTTCGTAAGAGCATTTCCTCTACAAGTAAATTTTAAATGTCCAAAAAAATAGACATTCTTTGAATATTTGTACATTCTTTGAATATTTGTGATTTTTGTTTTAACTTTATTATTATATCGAGACCAGATTAATTGGAAATAAATAACTTAATTTGGTGAATACATCGAAATTAAGGAAAACAATCCCGTAGCGTGCTGGGAATCTCGGAGTATATCCATATTAAGACCAACATTCCAGTTTGTTGACCCCCAAATTGCACTACATATGCAGAACCCTAATTATGACTGCAGCCATCCCAAGCAAGCAAATGTATCCATTGCAAACACTTCTTATAATAGAGGTTTTACATCGAAAGATAAACTCCGGGATTGCACAAGGAATGAACATCATCATCATATCAGCCGAAAGACGTCCACTGTTGGACATAGGGCTCCCCAAGCGTCGCCACAACGATCGGTCCATAATTTATTCCCACAACCCTTACTAGGTCATCGGTACACCTTGTAGGAGGCTTTCCAGCGCTGGAGTGAACATGCATTTCTGTATTCATAAGTTCTCAATAAAGAAAAGCGAGTGATAGTGTGACAGGTGACAGGACAGAATGGAAGCAAAAGTCGTTTTGCGCCGATCCCAAGTAAAATGGGATAAGGGCAGGAAGAAGAAGTTCTCAATACATACCCATTACCGACTGTAAGCCTGGGATACGTAGTGGCGGTAAGGAAGGTCTCAGCCCTGGGGTCCCACATGAGGCTGGTGGTGTCCGGGGCGGCGCAGGACCCCACCTTCTTGTAGCCGCGGAGCTCCCACACCTCGATGTGACCAGATGCTATGTTACCGAAGCCGCCCAGCAGCATACGTGTGGCGGAGTTAAGGGATTATTTAGTCAAAACTTTTGGACAACGAAAAAAAAACCTTTTGTCTTTGAAAATCGACCTAACTAAGGTTAACAAAATAAGTTCCCCCTCCTTGCGTCGCGTCGTATTCCTCAGTGCTGAGGGTCGGGACTTACGCGCTTCATTACTTTAGCTCGTATGATATTCCTTCATCTTTTCTTCACTAATGTTTGGCTTTCGCTTGCGTTGTGACAAAATAAATTCATTTTCTTTCCTTCTTTTGTTGTGCGTATCTGGTGGGACCAACGTATTGGACTGCGCCAATGAGGCTTCTTCTCGTTTACATCATCTAATGACATTCCCCGCTTTTGGGCGGAGCAGTGGGCGTGTCAGACATTTACTGACTAAAAACCCACTCCTGTTCCTTTGTTGCCTTTCGTACCAAGGCCGAACCTTCCTTTCAGAAGCGGTCCCTTGGCCCTGTAGTCTTCGACCCAGCTGGGCCCGTACGGTTTGCGGACATCTCCTTGAGGCGCGCATGGAACAGTACGCGCCGTCGACGACTCGGGCTCGGTTCGGACGGTTACCGGATGGTCGGACGACGAGCTAAAGTTCAGCCATGGATAATGAATCTCGTTGTTGATTACAGCCCACTCCTTCTACTAGAGAGGTTGCTAAAGTCCTAGCAGTGGGAAGATTATTAGGTTGATTGTTTTTCATGTCGTCTACTAGTCTAACAACTAATCACATCATATGAAAAGGATATGGTTTCCTTCAGGTGGGAAGTAAATGGAGTTCCAGGCGCCGGTGCCGAACTCGAAGAGCGGCTCGCACTTGAGGTTGAAGAGCGTGGCCTTGGCGGGCGCGTGCCCATACACCGCCACCCACTCGTTGGAGTTGCCCGGGTTCCACGAGATCGCGTGCACTGGACCCTCCTTACCTATGGAAAATATAATGTTAAATGTGCTAGAAATAGATAGATATTAAAGAGCTCACAGTATTTGATTAAAAACTAGTAAGTAAAATATCATACTAATACTATCATACTCCCTGCCAGAGTCTGTGTTTCCTGATAGCTATAACCTTGGGGTCTTTAAGTCAAGAGTGAATAGATTGCTTCTAGGCAAGCGTGTTCCATCGTCAGCCACATCATCGCTTACCATCAGGTGAGATAGTGGTCAAACGTGAGCCTATTATAATAAAATAAAAACAGGCGATTGTTTATTTCTCACAAAAGTTCATTCGCTTAGTATGAGAATTTGTTATTACCTTCAATGTCGTTATAAATGGATTCCACTGTATATACCTACCTAATGCCTATCTCATTACTTGTGACTGTACAATCTTCATAATATAAGATAAACAAACAAATTAGTAGCATTATATAAAACTTACTGAATGTGACGTTTTCTGAGCTTCCTTTGACATCACCATAAGATAGTGACTGCTTTCCATAGTAGGAACCACCCGTTTTGTCCACCTAGAAAATAGAATGTAAAATGATATCTCTTGAATTACAGCTACTCTTTGATTTAAGTATGGGGACTGACATGATTATCAGTTTTTAATGCATCTCTGCCTTCGGCTTCGGTAAATACAGGCGTGATGATATGTATGTATGTATGTCAGTTTTCAATTAAGAATGAAAGCTACGGGGCCGAGCCTGCCCGTATTCTCGTTAAATTCAACGTTTTATGTTCATTTTGTTTTCAATGTGTTTTCAAGGAAATGGAAAAATAGGACATTACACTTTACTGAACTTAGTCAAATTATTGCCACAAAATCAACTAAAGCCAAAAACACCTAAACTAATGTTTTGACAACTTAAGATAAGACTAGTTTCTGCCAGCGGCTTCACCCGAGTGGAAGTTGAAAATGATCAAAAACGAAAAACATACTTCTATAATAAAATAGAATTGTCTACATAAAAGTCTATAAATAGTAGTATCTAGTATTTTATGAGCTATTCCATGACATGATGTACCCGTGAAGCAATTTCATTCCAATCCAGTCACTTGTTTTTAAGGGTCAGCGCAGACAGAGAGGAATAATTCTCGAGCGGTTTCGAGCATTTTCTGAAGGATCGCGAATGCTCAAGCATGCGCGCGACCTCGCGAGCCTGCGCGAAAAACCGCGTTTCTACCGAAACATGCCAGTTTGTCGCGGTGGAATATATGATTAGTTACTTCAGATTAAAAATCTATAAAAAGAATCTCGTTCTGATCTTTGAACTCAGCTCAGCAGTATCTTATAGGACACGCGAGCATTTTTTGTCAGGTTCAAGCATATTATTTGAATAATTTTTTAAGTTGATTTTCGAGTGCCTTAATAAATACCTCTCCGTTGTCCTATCTGTGCTGACCCTAAGCATGCAAGAGTAAAAAACACTATTCGAACTTTCGCCTTTATGATATTAAGTGTGATGTCAAATCACACACCACACTACTTATCCTGATGTCCTCATATGTCATGTGGTTGTAAAGTACGACTGGGGTGTATAGTGAGGGTTGTACGATTGGTTGCTAATGTGACTTCGATACTCACGTCAGTTTGTGTCATAGCGAACACGTTGGTGCCGCGTCGGTTCCAGTAGAAGGTGGCCTTGTCTGCCTGGAACGAGGAGCGCGCTACCACTGCCTGGGTCAACTCGAAGTCAGGGTACTTATATATGCGCCAGAACGATGGCTGGCCAGCCTTACCTGTGAACCGGAAGGTTATTTTGATTACTATTGAAATACAATAAGAGGTTATTTAACCTTTTTACTGCCTACGTCGTTGGACATATCCGACAAACACTCTCGCCTTTATTCCGCCAAGGTTCTACATCTACAACCAAATACTCAATCTTGTCAGCTCTTCTGTCACCCAGTACCCAGTCGCAAACACACAACCCTGGCGAATAGGACACGTAATCAATCGTCGGACCCAATCCGACATAAACGGTTAAAGAGGGTTTTTCTTTTATCCAAGTTTCCAGAATTTTGGGTAGTATACTAAATAAAATATTTGAGATTATAGCCTGCTCATTATTGTCAACTTGGTAGTATATATTTAATGTCTTTGTAGTCAACCAGTGTAACTTCTGAAAGTCAAAATTACTAAGGCTACCAACAAAAAATACGAAGTCAATGAAGTTCAAAAAGACTGTTTTGGACTCAATTGGAAATAAATTAGAATATGACAGCAGAAAAGTAAGACACAAACATGAGTTGATCGCGTGAAATCCAGTGAAGCCTTCAGAGATGTTTACAGCCTAGGTTATTACAGCTATTTTTTATTTTATTTTTTAGGTGAAAAATCCAATGAATTCTCTTGCTCAAGGGAGGAGCGTGAGCGCGTGTCAATCCTATGTTCCTTCTTTGCCTTGCTTTCCCGGACCCTGGGGTTCCATTTAGCACAACCCACTACTCCTAGGCTTTTGCCCTGCTGGGGTCATGCCCTTACGGTTTTGCTGACATGTCTTTGAGGCGCGTGTGAAATACTACGCACCGTCGTCGTTTAGGGCTCGGCCCGGACAGTTACCAGATGGCCAGATGGCAAGCTAACAAAGTTACCTTAGTTGCTTACCTATAGTAAATGCAGAAAAGTAGTATGTGGGTGCTGGGCCGGGCGAGATACTGAAAGACTTGAGTTTATCAGCAGACAACTGCTGCACAAATCTGTCGAGGTTGGCGTCCTCGTAGATCAACACCCTGTTGTTCACGTGTAGGGCAAAGAGCTTCTCATCTGATGACCACTTTGGTTCCCTTGAAATTAAAGAAACATTGTGAGTTTGAAGGAACAAATAGATTTAGGTCTAGTTGCAATAAAAATAGCTTAAATGCATTACATACTTTCTGTCAAATATTAGGAGATCAAAGAGGATATTTACTTAAAGCATTTAAAAGTGACTTGCTATTTAAGTAACCCTATCAAAAATCTTGAAACGTAAGCAGTTTGCAATGATTGTTCTTAGTCTATGTATACCTTTATTTTTTTTTATAAAAGGTAGGGAAGATATATTATAAAAATCAACGACAAGCTCCTGTTGTTTCTTAATTCTAAAAAAGCATTCCAATCTCAAATACAATTGGGTTGTTGTTTTGTGCTCAGTCGTCCTTCTGGCCACTATCTGATTCTATCACCAGACCAGCTCCACGGTACTGTATTATTGCATCATCCAAGTCAAAAGTACACCTCAGCTCAATTGTTTAGACCTATTTCAACCAAAATCCATTTGCAAGATTTGCCCTAGACAAACTTACATAAAAACATACCTTTCGGATACCGTAATTAGAGAGAGACACAATAGAAAGACAATGAGAGGGTGAATGCTGCATTGCTTGGGGTTTAATGATATAATAGTAGAAGCTTACCATCCAGTTTGATTCTTTTGTATAAAACTGCCCACAAGTTGCCCATCAGCTGATTTATAAACATGAAGATTAGGTTTGCCCTGAAACATTACATTTATTGGTTCAAATCTTTTTTATCATAGTTTATCAGCATTTAATTCTGTCATATAATCATAACTGTGGGTAAATCTATCCAGCAGATAGACATTGTCTGTGGCAGTCGAAAGGTAAAATATCAATAGCAGGAGTATCAATAACATAAGGGAAATAATTATGTTTTGGGTAAACAACTCTTATATCAATTGTTGTAAGGGGCATTTTTAAATTACATATATGTAAAAGACTTAATTTATATTTTAGGTATCCACATTATGTTAAGTGATCTTACCTGAGGGTTTTCTTTAGTCATAAAAAACATTTCCCAAACAGTAAAATAGTTGTCCAGGGGTGAAAAGAACATGTCTTTGATATTTCCATTGATGGTTGCCGTTACAGACCAGTCGGAACATCTCACTATGTCTACTCTGAAAGCAAACAGTCACAATTACATAGTATATTATTTTAAATTATCTTTTAATAACCTCTTATATACTAGAATGTAGATGAAGGCATGAAAATAAGTTACAAAAAACACACTGCCACATGTGTGACAAACAACATTTTGTTTATGTTGCAGCCAACTAGCATAATCTACACCAATATTATAAAGAGAGAAAATTTGGATTTTTGTGTGTATGTTTGTAATGAATAAACTCAAAAACTACTGTACCGATTTCAAAAATTCTTTCAGCATCGGAAAGCTGAATAACATGGGCTATATTTATTGCCCGTGTGAAACCAGGACATGCCGCTATTAATATAGTGACCAGCTAGCCTGATAACTGTCTATAGAGTGGCTAGGCAGTGTATTAAATAGTAATAATAATAACAGACAACTTTCACTTAACGCTATCTAGTCCCAAATTAAGCAGATCTTGTGCTTTGAGTACTAGACAATTGGTAAACATACTTATATATTTCTAAATACATACATTTCTATATATATAAAAATGAAACCCGTTTTCCATTGACACGACATAGCATGAAAACGGCTTGACCGATTTGGCTGATTTTTTTTTTTGCTGTGTTTGTTATTGTGAGGATAAGGTTCTTATGGAAAAAAAAAAATAAAATTAGGATAGTGTAGGAGATAGGAGTAGAGTAGGGTAGATTAGGGTAGATTAGGGTAGAGTAGGGTAGAGTAGGGTAGAGTACGGTAGAGTAGTGTAGAGTAGGGTAGAGTAGTGCGGAGTAGCCCGGGCAAAAGCTAGTTATAGATAAATTACACCCAGACACAGAACAAATTATCATACTCATCACACAAACATTTGTCTTGGTTGGGAATGGAACCCACAACCTTCAGCATAGCAGTCAGGGCAACTAAGAACTAGACCAACAATGTCCCCCTAGCAGAAATGGTACCATACATGTTATAAAACAATTATAAAATTTTATTTTTTTAGCTAACTGGGTTCTGGCTTGGTGCTTCGTTCATAGGTGCCAAAATAAGGTCACCCCCGGTATGACATGACTGGTGAAATTCAGCATACAGCATATTAACTGTACCTGCTACCTAATCTTTATAATATTCTAAATCTAGATTCCGAGCTCCACCCAATTACTCCCTTCTACCCTCCACCATGTAGAACTGTTCTTGGCGCTAACTCGGCCATTCCCCAGAAGTGTAAAATTGTTAATAGTTGCAGTGATCTGGTAGACGTACATACAATGCAATGTAACTGTCTTTTTTTTGTATTATTTAATAAAAATCTAAAATTTACAATGTCTAATTACATCTGAGTGAGACACATTAAACCATTTTGTACTTTTTTGCATATGTGGTGCTTACCAGTAATAAATTGTGACACTAGACTATAGATTTAAGTGAAATATTGTATTATTTTAAGTGTTAACAATTGTTGGTGAGCCTAATAAATAAATAAATAATCTTTCAGGGAATTCAGGTGTGATATATTATTGTTACCTATTGTACTTAATTCTGATATTGTATTCAACATCCTGAATAGCCGTCTCATACGAGATACTTGATCAAAAACTTGTTAAGTATAGGGTTTTTAAAGAATCATTACAAATTGAGATATTTTCAGATACTTACTTCTTGTCAGTCCTATAAGCTAAATAGGTGCCTTTTGGACTAAAAATAATGCTACGTATATTCGTAGTTGTCTCATCCCTGAGATTTGTTTCTTCATAAGGCTCTTTGAAGTCAATTAAAAATATATTTTTGCTGGTCAAACCTGTAAAAATAATGTTATGGTTGAGATAATTATAACCTCTCACTGTTCGGAAAATATATGGATATATTATAGATATTTACCAGCAATATACGGTGTAGTCATGGTCACAGCAAATTAAATTGAATGATAATATTGTCTAAAAACTCATCATCTTCAAGAAAATAAGTCGCGTTGGGTTTTCACGACTTGCCGCACGAAATTTACTACACCATAGACGATAAGTTCGTTTTTTTTTTATTTATCTGGGAGGTCAATGGGATGGGAGGTTTTTTATTTTATCAAATAATATCTTTGGCTTGGTTACCGTAGAAAGAGAATCCTACAATACCTTTCTCTAAGTTGGATACTAAGTTCTGCATCGATGTTAAACATTTGTATAAACAAATGTAGTGACTAGTTTCTAGTAAAATAACAAATGAATGGAATAATTCGAGTCAGCTTTTTCGGCAAGGTCTGCTGCTGAGGTAAAAATAAAACCTCAGAGGCACAAATAAAATGATTGTCAGCAACATTTTCCTGAGATCGCGTTAGATTTTTTTTCAGTTGTACAGTACAGATAGAAAACTACTGATTACACCAATTTTACTTCACAGTTCACAATAATTGCAAATAATTGAATCAACAATTGAACTTCATTCGAAAAAAACCCGCCAATTTCAATATAATAGTTGGCTTGGTCTAGTAGGTAGGCTATGTTGTGGAAGAATATAATAATCAAACCAAACTGGAAATTGAGATAAAGATTAGGTTTTAACAGGTTTTAACTATTTAAAATTAAGTTATTAATTTATCTATAATTTGTATGTATTTAGAAATATTTAAGTATGTTTATCAGTTGTCTAGTACCCATAACACAAGCGCTGCTTAGCTTGGGACTAGGCGGCGTTGTGTGATAGTTGTGGTATTATTATTATATTATATAATTTCTAGAAAATAAATTTTGATTACGGGCACAGAGTACTTTGTAACATGATTACGGGTAACTAGAGCCAACTGCCAGTCACAGTAAGTCACAGAAAACAGAGTGTACAACGACTACTTATAACAAAAAGTCAAGATTTTTCTTATCTGTATTTTCTGTATCAATCAAAGAAAAGAATTCAAGATGGTGGATTACTTACGTTCAAACTTACGTTTTCGGAATGGCGCGTGAAAATTTAGTCTCTGTTTGTTTACGTGTTGTAGAGGTTCGTGCGTTGAAAGATTTTGCAAAAATTTAACTTTTCAATGTTTAGTAACAAGGCTCAACTTCAGAAACGTACCCCTGAAAATGGGACAGATCGAGAGAACTTTTTATCGCTACTAGTGGATGAATTTTTGCATTCTACTTCGTATGGTAAATATCTTCTGTTAATTTACGGTTACTCAATGATAATACTTTGATATAATGTTACTACTTATATACGAAAAGTATCAGCATTTATTTGTACCTAGTTTCCATGGTCAAATGATGTAATTTCATTTGGAGCTTCACGCCTATCATGATCTTATTTTATTTTCAGATGCTAAATGCCAAGTTCTAGCTAATTTAGCTAACTTTGCATATGATCCCATAAACTATCAGTACATCAGAGATGTTGGAGTGCTTGACATTTTTCTTCATGTCATAAAGAATGAAACCAGCCATCAATTGCTACATTTTGCTGCTGCTGGTATCTGCAATTTGAGCTGTGGTAAGAATAGTATAATTAATTTTATATAGCCGGGCCATAGGCACATGTTGCTTTTATCGCATTGCTGGGTCAGTGGGTCGTCTTAGGGGCAGATGAAGTTTCTTCTTCTAGAGAGAAGGCTTGAGTCCCAGCAGTGGGGACATTAAAAGGCTGATTATGCTATGCTGTAAAGTTTGTGTTTGATATTATGACTATGGAGCACGAGCTCCATTGTCAGTCATGAACTCCCGTTCTTGTGACCTGTACGTAGTATGCATTGAAGCTGCTACAATGACCTTATGATAAAGTATACTTCAAAGAACATAAACAGCTTAACTATTCATGTTCTGTTTAGCTATAACCTTCTTATTCACTAGACTTCACTCCTTGGGTTTGCCTGCTTACTGACAATTTGGTTGTTTCATTTACAATAAACCTAAATCCCTAACCAGTGATTCTAGTGAACACCACATTAAGAGCAGCTGGTGGCATAAATCACTTGGGGTGATCTCTAAAGTCAAGCAATGCTATTGAGGTTTGTCTGAGAATGGCAATGGTTGTAAAAACAATGCAAAGCATATTAAACCATTTGTGTATCATTGACTATTTTATGTTATGTAGGTAGTATTGTTGCCCAATTATTTTGGGCTGCGAAGGCTGGTTCTCTATCAGTTTCCAAGACCCAGGTCCGCCTTTGAATGCTACGTCTTTTAGATATTTTTTTTACCCGAAAGGTCATCTTCTGACCACTGCCACTTAAGTTTTGCGATTCTTTGGGCTATATCAGATAAATAGGCTGTTGCTGTATGTAAAATACTGGTATTTAGCTGTATCCAGCTTGGAAGCCAACCTCAAAATAGTTTGGAAAAAGCTAGTTAGATTATGTTCTGTCTATTTTTACTAAAGTTACATTTGTAATTTCCAGATCCATTGAATGCTGAATATATTGTAACACAGTCTGGACTGAAGCCACTCACTAAACTACTGAAGTTGAACCACAATGATATCTTAGCTGATACAATCACAACTTTGTTCTATCTTCACAACAATCAGACCAAATCTGAAATCACCACTGCAGAGGTTATCCAGCAGATTCACAAAATTCGGAAGTCCAATGATAAGAGACTAGCTAACTTAGCTACTATTTACTTACAAGATGTATGCAACTCAGATGAAGCTCTATAAATAAAAGTTGGACTTAAAAAAAATGAACAAAATGCTATCAAACAGGTTTCCCTACATTGTAGTGAATAACAAAAATTATCAGAAGATATGCAAAATTCATACAACTACGTTCAGTAACACAGCTTTCAAGGCAGGAGATAAGATCCGCATACAAAAAACATTGACTCAGAAAGACTTGGATGCATTCTCCAACCTTACAAGTGATCATAACTATTTGCACCAGAATAATGGCAACAAGAGGCCCATAGTGCATGGAGCACTTCTCAATGGCTTAGTGGCGGGACTGATTGGCACGCACCTGCCTGGCCCGGGTACAGTACTTGTCTCACAAACTATGAAGTTCCCGAACAAGTGCTTTGTTGGGGAGAAGCTGACTATAAGTGTAGAACTAGTTGATGTGAGGAAGATTCTCAAAGTGAAGTTTTATTGTATTGTCGAGGAAGAAAAGAAGGTTGTGTTTGAAGGTGAGGCTAAACTGGTGTTAGCCAAAGACTGTTAGAGATCTAAGTTAGCGTTTAATAGTAACTTATTTCATAGATTTAAGTATTAAACATTAAGAAAAACTTTTAGTAATGCTATATGGCATTTTAAATTCATATAATAATTTATGAAATCTCTAAAATATGTAATAAGGTTAAAGGAAAACGATTGGAAAGTCTAAAGTTTTATGATAGTCTGTCTTATGTGCCAATAAATTCATGAAATCAAATAATATAAACTGTAAAGTACAATTATTTAGTGTTAACAAATAGATGACTAACATTACCTACAAGGTAGTTTAATATTTAGTAATGAACACCAAGCATGCTGCAGTTGTATCTCCAAATCTGTCCATTTTATGTCCATTATTATACAATTTCATAGTCTATAAATTAATTAAGACTGATAGCAACTAGATCATTACTTACCTAACTGCTCAAGGGATGCATATTACTACAAGTATGGTTCAATTTACTAACACAAGCTCCTTCAGCAGTGTGATAACTTCTTGCCAATGTCATGTCATTATGTATTAGAGACAAACAGTTTATCACAACTACCCTTGGCTATTTATAACCACATTTGGGCAAAAGCAATGTATTGACTTGTAAGATGGTATTTTTAATATTTTTAAATTAGTAATCGCAATATTACTGTATAATGTTCAATTAAACGTAATGACATTGTGTAAAAGATGGCTCAAGACAGCTAAAAATATAAGAGTTGGAAGTAAAAAAAATATTCAATTATTTTATAAAAACTATGGGTTTATTGATCTGTTAATTTAAGGTAACCATATATGCTTGGGTGTACTTGCTTGCCTGCACAGGTATAACCTATCAGGTAAGCTTGTATAGTAAAATACATGCACTGGTTTACCTGTACAGGCAAACTTGTCAGGTATAACCCTAGCACGGTAGCTACTGCCTTACATTTTCTACATACAGAATGGTTATCACAACCATGATTTGAGAAGTGCTGACACAAACCAAAGCAGTGCGATGTTTTAATAAACTGCGGTGATTTCTTTAAGCCATGTACACCTGTATAAACAAAAACGTGGTGAACATGAACATCAAACCCTTTGGTCGCACGCGTGTACCACTATCGAACATTGTTTGTCGAAATTTTTGTGGCGATCCAATCCGTCACAGTTGGCGCTGTGGTTGAGCCATTGGCAATGCATGGAACAAACTAATATAAATATATTTTGTTTTCTCTTGTACAAAACTGTTTCCCACCTTGGGCAAACAATATTTCGTGTATCACAATGAATAGCAAAAAACTTGGCTACTTCACTGTCAATCACTTTTAATGGCGAATCCATGGTTACTGAGGGATTGAGCATGAACATAAGTAGAAATGTGTTCACAATGTGTTCTTGTTCGCTTTACTAATTTAAGTCCACTCGTACGGACCAAGTGTTCCACGATCGATGTTAGTATTCCCCACGTTTTGTTTGCTCGTGTGTACATGGCTTAAAGAAACATCGACTTGGCCCGTGGCTCACCGGGACGCCATGGCGGCGCAGCCAACTCGCGTAACCAAGGAAATGCATACAGCACTATGGTGTGTACCCACGGAGCAAGTACTGTGTATCTCACTTGGCAACTGTTGGCCACGCAGCCAATCCATACTTATTATTGGCGTCTTGAACTGGCTACGCCGCCATGGCACCCCAGTGAGACGCGGCCCTTAGAGCCGGGCCACACGATGCGTTGCGGCACCACACCTCAAATATTTCGAGGAATCGGTGGGTACATGAGTGACGCCACCGCGCTCGTACGGCCCGCTGATTCGTCGAAATATTTGCGGTGCGGCGCCGCAACGCTTCGTGTGACCCTACCTTTAGAGGCATGCCACATGGGCGTCGCGGCTACGCCGCGTTTTCGCAACGCATTGAGTTCAACGCAGTCAATGCTACACGAGCGCTGCATCAATGCAGCTATCTCCGACGTCGCAACGTTGGTGATGAGTTTCATTCTGACATACCAAAATTAAATGTGCAACCTTCGATATGCTATTAATTATTAGCTGCTTCGTCGAGTCAACGCAGGTTCCCCACCTCGTCTCCGTCCTATTATTATGTGATATACGTTCGTTGTGTCGCCGCCCGTATCGTGTGGCATGTCGTTTAGCAACGCATAGATAACGCTCGTGTGGCACCTCATAAGGGCCGGCCATGACGCTTTGCGGTCTCGCACCGCAAATATTTCGACGAATCGGCGCAACGCATCGTGTGGCACGGCTCTGTGATACGTTGTAACGCATTTATGTGCTTCGGCACTAAGATCACTGGCATTTTTTAAACAGTTAGCATTTTCTGAAGCATCTACAATTTAGATTTAGTTTGCGCCTTTTGCTGACTCGATAGTTGCGTAATGTTATTGTGCATAATATGCTCGAATATTTAGGTGTCATCATAATTTGAATAAGTGCGACAGACTATGAATGAATATTAAAATTCTTCTTTGATTTATTTATATTGTTTATAAAAAAGTAACATTAAAACGACTTTTCTAGTATTTATATTGTAATTAAATCTAGTTATTTCTTATTAACCACTTGCGTTGGGTTTGTCTTTGTCCAAGCAGTTTTTTCGTGTCTTATTCGACAGGGTTGCGACTGTACTCCATCTCGTTTAGCTCTTCAATCCCTATAGGTGGCAGAAGACCTGACGATCGGTCGTGGATGTGCGACCCTGACGGAATAAACGCGAGAGAGTTGGTCGGATATATCCGACGTAGGTGGTTCAAAGGTTCATGCTGGCTGTCATTGTTCCTCTTTTAATTACTTTCAAACTTGTTATTACCACTAGTATGTTGCTGGGAGGATGCTATTTGTGGAGATACGACGATTGTTTTATTTTACTTTTCTGTTAGTTATTGGTAAAATAATTGTTATTTTTTGTCTTCGTTTACTTTTGTACCTCCACATCGCATTAAATGTGATCATGAAATGCCACCTTTACTTTTTATAATGACCTTTTACATTATGATTTCATGTATAAACCCTTTTTTTGTTTAACATAACTTGATGTGTTACAGACATGTTAGTTTTTTTTTTATTAAACTTTTGCCTGTTCATTTGTTTTTTTTTTGTTACATTTTTAACTTGTGATCGAATTAGATAGGCATTACATTTAGCTATTGTAACAAAGACCCGAACTCAGTGGCGCTTTTCAAACGCGACGTTAAAATATATTCTTTGTATTTTCGACACTCGCTAAGAATTCAACAAAGCATTGGATTTTAAATTCTTGGCGCTAAGCCGAGCGTCGAAAATCCAGTGTCTACAAGGCTGCGTTTGAAAACCGCCCGAGATAGAAACAGATTTAGCCAAAGGGTTGAATCTACTGCTAATAGTTTCTAATATTTTATCGATTTTCTTACATTTTGTAAACTTTTTAAAATGTGCTTTTAATATTTATCACGTCATAGTATTTACGTAGCGTTAGGATTTTCAAATTTTATTAAGAGTGTCGCTAGTTGCTAGATGAACTTGCTTCAGTATTTTGTAGACAAGAAAAACTTACTGGGAAGGCTGTGAAACCATGTTTTGTAATGAACAGTATGGCAAATTATGTGCGTATACAAATATCGTAATGAATGATGAAATAAAATCAAGGATGAATCGTTTTTTGGTAAATATTCTCATCTGATAGTTTTTCTTTCATTAGTGTAGAAAATAAAACTGCATCATGTTATATTATGGTTTTTTAATATACCCTCATCCTATTTTTGGATATAATAGAATACCCGTTTTCACTCATTTATCATCTAATGGAATACCTAAATAAAAGTTCAAATACACTGCAAAATAGTGAGAAAAAGGCAATAGATAAAAATAGAGCATAAAAAAGTGCTCGAACATCTGAGGTCTACACTTGCACAGGCTCCGTAGTAACACTGAAAAACTGCTGCGTCAGTATTAACAAATCCGCAAGTATCATGCAAGCCGTGATACATGTGGATTTGTAGCGAGGCGAGGCTGTAAAATAGTGTGCAACTGAGTAGTAAGAGGATGCGTGACGGACTCGTTCTAGCCAGTACGTTCTACATTTGTCCGTCTCTCTCCGTCTGGCATACATCTCTCAATTTTTTTTAAAGTAAAGATTGGCTGCCTAGATTTGCTCACCTTTTTCGAACAGAGTTATCCCTACTAGTGAATTTTATTTTTTATGCACCTTTCCTCATTTCCTCACTCATCTTTGGTAGAAATGCAACCGAAGGGAATGCGCACCACGTTTTTTAAACGTGCCGTTCACGCTGCGTCTGTATCGCTACAGACGCGTGTCAACGGCGCGTTCAAAAAACGTGTGTACAGGCCCTAAGGTGAGCGGTTTACTTATGTATTTATTTCCACGTTTATTTCAGAGTGCCTAGGTGAGTTGGTTTTCCGTTACCGCGATCGCCACGTTTATAAAATTCGGCGCTCCGATTTGCCTGCTTCGAGATCTTAAACAATCAAAGAACCAAATGCGCTAAACGTTTCGATCGCGTTAACGTAAAAACAACTCTCACTCAGCGCACAGGGAGTGAATTCGTATACTTCGCGGAATCCGAATACTTGCGAATTTAATTGAATTCTTTTACCGAAATGCGTGTAGCCACAGAACACAGGAATCTCGGTTTTGTGGGTGTAGCTGTTGAGTGAGTTGAACTGAGCTGAACCTAAGTAGATACTTATCATAATAGTAGGTACTTCGAAATGTCTAAGATATGCTCTTGTAGACGGGCGGTAGATACTTGACCGACGACGGAGGTAACTCTGATCGGGTCGTTGCATCCGTGGTATCTGTGGGTCTTCGACACGGACATGTCGATAGCAGTCGCCGCTCATTTGTAAAGCAATACACGTTTGGGTGTAGTTACAGTAATACAGGGTAGGTTTGCCTGCACAGATATACCTGTCAGGTAAGCTTGTGTGGAAACCAGTGCAGTTGTGCAGTATACACATTCCGGTTGAGCTGTATTAACTGTACAGTACAGGCAAACCTGTCAGGCATATCCTAGCGTGGTATGGCTACATTAAGGCTGCTTGCCCACGTCCGATAATCGGTGACCGATTTTTTATAGGAGAAAAGTAGAACACTGATAGCAATAGTGCAACGCACGTCATACAAAAAGTCTGTCAGAAGTAAGTACAGAACAATATTACAAATATACAAAATCGGTCCGATTATCTGGCTAAATTTCACCGGGACACCATGGCGGCGCGACCAGTTGCGCCGCCATGGTGTCTCGGTGAAATATTGATCTAAGCTACCAAACAAGATACCATACAGACCCCAGAGTCGCCACAAGTCCGAGCTGGTCGCGCCACCACATTGGTTGCGCAACCAAACAGACACCAGTACCCTAGCCAAGTTGCTAATCATCTCAACGCTGTCACGTGGTTAGCATGACGAAAGCTTGCACCGAAGCGTTCGTTGCAAGCGAAACGGCTGTAACTTGGCTAGGGGGATGGTAAGTAACTCTATAGAGCTGTACCTATACATTTTGTTGGTAGCGGCGACTGGTCGCGCCGCCACGGTGTCTCGGTAATCCATTCGAATTTTACACCATGTCATATTTTTACCCAAAAATATTTAAAGGTCACTTAGATACCACTGACACAATACTGGTCACGGCAGGTCATAGCGAGCATTAGGCCTATGTTCATAGTCACAGGGCCAGTAAACAGCTGATTGCAAGTGCAAAACAACCCCTCAGTCGCTCGTATGGCCCGGTGACTATGTACTTTTGCTGACATAACATTGTGATGTTTCATGATACAGTTAAGTTTGGTACATAGATTTTTTACATACAAATACTTGACTCGTGTTTCGGGTTTCGCATACACTAAAATTAATGTTGATCTATCTACGGCTTGGAATTTCATCTACATGCTGTTTAGTTAGGTGAACAGCATCTCAAACAATTCTCAATCACGTTTCTTACGCAGAAATTAGATATATTCACGTAAAATATACCGGCTATGACTGATAGTGATTCAGACACGTTTCGTCGTACGGCAAAAATGCTGAGTTAGCAGATTTTTTATGTAGATATGGACTGGGGATAGTGTTTATATGGCCAGGTAATCATGGCTGGGTTACACTGTATGTTAATTGTGGTGGATCAGTGATGTGATTGTCTGAAAACCGGTGCGGTGGTACTGAAGACATTGGTAAACTGAGGAATTAAGTGAGTGAGTTATTTTTTTTGTAATATCTCTTTAGACTAAATCACCGATTTACAAACTCATGGATTGTATTTTAATTTTTTAAATAATTTTATGTTATTAATTCTCAATAATATACTTTTTTGGACTTGTGGTAGCCGCTATTCTGTTCTACCTGGCCCTACTAACATTGAGTGGCCAGTGGAACATAGCATAACTAATAGGATGTTTGGGCCATCCTAGTCTCCTATTATGGCCTAATAGATAGATCATAGATATGTGTTGTCTTTTAACAAAATAAATTATTATTATTATTATTATGCCGTGGTACAACACAACATGTGTGTGTGTGTGTGGTAACATAGGCATAATGCTTTATGTCATTCATTTTTTTAATTAGATATGTATGGCTCTCATTTGACCACTATCTTACTTACGTGATGGTAAGCGATGATATGCGGGGTTACCATGACGTTCAAAGTAAGATAGTTTTAATCTTGTTTCAGTGTGGGTAAGAGATGGCGCTAAACAACCTGTATGGCTCTGTCTCTTACCCATACTGAAACAAGATTAAAACAATCTTACTTTTAACGTTATGGTCTAGGTCCTGGTCGACGATGAAGCACTCTTGACTTAAAGACCCCTAGGTTTTAGCTATCAAGAAACACAGACTCCGGCAGGGAATACCACTCCTTAGTTGTACGCACAATAAATGTGTTCCATGTTCATTTGTTTCAGGGTTCTTACAGTGAGTGTTCAAAATGCGTGGGGTACAGTGCTGGTTGCTCCTCGCCGTGTGCGTGTTCATGACGGTGACGTCAGAGGGCAAGCGGAAGGCCAAGCGAGAGAACTATGAAGTCAGCGCCCCGTCAGAAGAGGAGAACACCTACGATGATGATTATAATGATGACGTAAGGACTAACGCCATTATATTTTTTATATAAGTACCTATAACTGGCTTCAGCCAGCAGCTTCGTCCGCCCACGTGAAAGTAGGCTTTAGACCCCATGGCAGTTTCATCCCCTTGGGGGTTAGTTTCGAAAGAGTAGCTCGAGCCCCGGTATGGAGGCTAGAAAGAACGGGGTGGGTTTTTAGTCAGTAATAGTCTGACACTATCTGCCGCCCCGCCCGAGAGCGGTGTTGGCATTGGATGATTTTTCCCACCAAAAAAAAAAATCCCCTTGGGTTGAATTTTAAAAAATCCTCTCTCTCCTATGTCATAAAAGTTAAGGTTTCTAGTGGGAAGTTCCACGTTCCTAAACTCAGTAGTTTCGGCTGTGCGTTGATATGTCAGTCAGTCAGTCAGTTCCTTCTGTACGTGTGTCTGTCACCTAAGGCGTACTGTCCACGGAATCTGTCAATGACGCGGCAACGATACGACGGTACGACGTTGCCATTTGCTCGACAGAGTTTCAGTTTGTTTGTAAGTTGTGAGCAGGCGTACACCAAGCGTAAATAAAGAATACTTGTCTATGAAACTACGGGTTCGTGGGACAGTAGGCCTAACTCCTCCTAAACAGCTTGATCGATTTGGATGAAATTGTGGGTATATTTGAGTGAGCTCGTGAATGGCTTGTAAATTCGACTGAACCCGTTAGGTGGCGCTACCGGTAGTCCGGGGTCTTCAATTTTTTTTTGTACGAAAAGCCAGTTTTCGGGCAGAACGTCTAACGGAACAACTGCTATTTACATTATATTAAGACTCTTTGTAGGTATTGCATTGTTACTGTGTTGCTCAACATTATCAAATAAATCTGTCTAGGATGTAGTGCGTTATACTCGAAGATGCGATTGGCGCAGTGCATGCAGTGGTTCGATTTCATATAACACTCAGTTTATGAAGCTATAGCTTGTATAACGAAAGTCAAAGTCAGGAGATATTTATTTGTTACATATAGGTTTAAATATGAGATACATGGTGTTGCCTTACTGGGCTTACAAATATTATTTAACAATTAACATGGTACTTACAACATTAGAAACAATCTTACATGACTAATTAAAATTGAATCTTTAATTATAAAATATACCTGCTTAGGTAACTCAACACAATTAAACTAAATAAAATTTGAAAATAAAACATAAATATATCGCTTAATTCATGAATCCCCAAGCGACCACCGGTGGCCGCGCATCTATTATCTTACTATTGTGTCTCTAATTGACGGTATCTGAAGGGTTAAAAAAAGACTTTTGGATAATAATAATTGTCCGTAGTAGAATGATGTATTACCCACCCAATACAATACTTATATATATTTTTTTACATTTGATTTAAAAAGTAAGTACTCACTTACCTGCTTTATAACTTTATCCAAAATTACAAATAGAAAGAATATTCATACTTCAAATAGGGAACTTGTCAAGGAACAGTAAAAGGTTGCACAACGATTAATTGGTGCAACAATTAACCCTTCAGATACCGTCAATTAGAGACACAATAGTAAGACAATAGATGCGCGGCCACCGGTGGTCGCTTGGGGATTCATGAATTAACTATCGGGCAGTCGCCCGAACCAGACATTACATCCGTCTGGTATCTGGATCCTTTTTTTTCTAAGAAGACATGTGGGACTTTACACCTTGTTCCGCATACCTCTAAATATACTTTCAGAAATTTTAATGGAGATGCTAAAGGTATGACTTTTTGAAGGGCACAGTTACACAAGCATTTAATTAATATAAGTTAAAGTTACGATCAATGTAATAAGTTGCTTCAAAAATACTCTTTGATCGCATCTGTGGTAAAATTTCTATGAGTGTAATTATGTCGTACACTCATGCTGCACCAAATGAGCGCCGAACTAAAAAATGTCGTCACCGCCATTAGGTTACACGCGTAAGGAGATTGTCCCCACCGCGCCCCCATTTTTCCTTATTACCCATTTTTGATAATGTTTACAAAAAAAGATTTGTTTTTCGTGTTATTTTTTTCTGTATATGTTAGCGAGAGTCCAGCAGTGGGACAGTTATGGCTAGGAAAAAAATTTTAGTTATAAAAGACTAAGTCCTGATTCACTGACTCGATTAACATTGACTGGTCTGTTGGTCTAGTGGTTTGTGGCCCTGACTGCTATTCCGGAGGTCGTGGGTTCGATTCCCACTCAGGACAAATGTTTGTGTGATGAGCATAATCATTTATTCTGTGTCTGGGTGTAAATTATCTATATGTATATGTATGTATTTAGAAATATATAAGTATGTTGATCAGTTGTCTAGTCGGCGTTGTGTGATAGTTGTGGAATATTATTATAAAGTAGATACTGTACAAAACTAAAGACTGGAATATACCCTATTGTAGTAGGTTTCATAATTCTGCTTATATGCCATCTTAACCTTGCATTGCGGTCAAGGCTATGATGTTTCCACTGCGTCAGGATTACCCACTGTAGGTACAAGACCTACGTATAATTAAGGCTAGGCTAGCACAAAGGCTAGCATTAGGTCAAGTCATTAATGAAGAAGTCACGCATGGCTATTAGAAAGATCTACTTTGTTGTATGTGTACCTAGGCAACTTAGGTAACCTAATTATGACTATGTGCATCGATCAGTATTATCTAATTACGTATTTGTACGTAGGGAATTTTATTAGGCTATTTTTGGCAGTGAGATACGAAGATCTGATGGCTCCAGCCACATCAGTAAGCGCTCGGGTTGATTTTTGAGATAAAGCAATGTTTACCGATGTCAAACCGTGGATGAGTAAATAATACCATAGGCTAATATAAAGTATCATATACTGTTTATTTTATTTTTTGAGGCGTGATAAAATGACTTCTCCCACTCTGGGTTTAGCGACTGGGCGTGCTGTGAGACCTTTATTGGTTAAAACCCACCTGTGTTCCTTCAGTTGCCCTTTACAGTCCTGGGTCATGGTAACTGTTTCAAACGTTCCCCTAGCCCACACAGCACCCGTACCAGAACGTTGCTGTGTCTCTATGGCCGCAGTCCCGTCAACTCCCTCCATCATTTCTAAGTTTACACCGTTTCTAACCAACTGTTTCATCCTTTCCAGATCGAGCCTTGCCAGTGCGGCGTGTTCCTGTCGCAGCAGGTGGGCATCAAGGAGAACAATCGCCGCAGCCGACCGCGCGGTCCTCCGACTGGCGAGCCCGTGGTCACCTACGACACCGACTCACCCAGCCTGCCCTGCGGCTTGGGCGGCTTCAAGAACTGCGTCAGCAGGTGTCTGGATGTGGTCAGTATCTTTTAACCTTTCGGATACCGTAATTAGAAACACAATAGAAAGATAATAACAGAGTGAAAGCCGGCGTTGTCTTGGGGTTTAATGAATGGGGCCAAAAATCTAGTTCAACATCTGAATAATTTTTATCCGAGCTTCTGTTTATTTTATCAACCATATTCTTTAGGCAAAAGGACGTGGATGAAAGGAAGAATTGCTTTAAAAAATCAGCTCAGAGAATGGTTCAAGGCAAGGTTTTAAGCTTATATACTGTTTGCACCGGTGCTTAATTTTTTTAAGTAAATAAATAGCGTTCGTTAGCTCCACTTTAAAAATAACTTATTTAGTAAAAATGGTAGTTCATCATAGTTTAGCAAAAAGATAGAAGTTAAATTTGATCTCCCCTAAAAAATAAAATCCTTTCGGTAATCTATCTTTAAACATACATAATTATATAAAAGGAGAAACTGAGTGATTGTCAAGTCATAATCAACGCACAGTCAAAACTACTAGAACTAGGAACGTGAAATTTTGCACACAGCTTCCTACTGCACGTAAGCGAGCATTAAGAAGGGGTTTTAGAAGGGGTTTTTGAAAATTCAACTTCATTAGTAGTTTTTCAAAATTACCCTCAAAAAACGAGTTTTTATGAAAACTTTCTCGCGAACGACGTCGCGGGAAAAGTGCTAGTTAATATATTAATCAATACGATGAACTAAGCAAATCGAGTTCAATGATAATAGATACCTGCCGTAGCTCAGCAATGTCAAAGCTGTCCCTGCACGCGGGCCTCAAAAAAACGCCGCCACAAAAAAACGCTAGAAGCGGTCACAAAAAAAAAGCTAGAAGCCGCCGCAAAAACAGATAAATCGCGCGACACCTCTTGTGCCCGATGAAGCTTGAAGCCGCTTCTAGCGTTTTTTTGAGGCAGCACCGCCGCACAAGAGCCACAAAAAAGGCCGCCTCAAACAAAATGAAGCTTGAAGCAGCGTTTTTTTGAAGCCCGTGTGCGGGGACAGTAAAATGTTCGCTGAAGGATAATTTAGGCATTTCTAGACTGTTTATGTAGGTGCATAATTATTTAACAATATTGTTTGTTTAGTGTACCGATTAATTTCGCACAAGTGTACACGTTTTTATGCACGTAACCTCACAGCCCTTTATTATAATTAGCTGCCATAACACACAGAGGTCGCCGCTGTCGCAAGTAATCATAACAATACCAATCAAATGCTTTCGTGAAGGTTGCTCGTAAACACTTAGGTATAAATAATGTATTAGCGATATAAAACATAATAACTGAATAATTGAAGTTGCAAGTTCTGAGATCGAGTAATATGGGAAATTATTGAAGAGTATCAGTATTGGTAGGTACAGTATATTAGGTAAAATCACAGATAGGTATGTTTTTTATATTTCTATGGGTAAAATGGTGTACGAAATTAAGGTTTACCTACCTAGTTTAATTATTATGAAAGTGTAAAATTTTCACCGTTATGGGTTGAAAAGTTTTTTATTAGCTAGGTACGGTAAAATGGGGTGAATAGAAACAAAACTTCAAAGGGTATTTTCACGATATTTGAATATTTTTTGCAGCATTTAGCTTTATCAATTTATTAATGAATTGTTATTTTAAAAAGTCGTTGCTTTGTTAGCAGCCGATAACATGGTACCAAAATTTTGTTTCTATCCACCCCTGCGTTTCTATTTACCCCGTTTTACGTATACTAGCCCATATTGTCCCTCACGCAAAGACCTCCCTGCACTCTGTGGTTCTTCACTTCTTACGGTGTGCTATTGAGGCTCAATCTTTCATGAAGCTGCCTTGTACCTACCTACATCTTACTATTTGTGACTGGGTCTTCTAAGGTAGAGTCTGTCTAAAAAGTCAAACGACTTGGGTAATTATTAGGATAAAATGAAATCTGATGTAGTCAACACTGGTTCAATAATCAAGGTCGTAAAAGAAATCTTGATCATTGTTTACTAATAGAAGAACCTTATAAAAAGTATCGAATATAAGTATTTTTTAAATGATTAAATATTAGGTATACAAAATTCCCAAGTCGTTTGACTTTTTAGACAGACCTTATCACTTTATATTGTTAGACAGTGTATGTCGAATGTCAGGTAAATTATTAAATTAACTGGGCGAAATTTAAGTCGATATGGTAGCACAGAAATATGAGAAAAAACTCTTGTATTTGAATTTGGAAGTTCGGATCCTATGTTCGGATCAATGGATTTTCTTCTACTTTTTGTTTAATCTAATGTGACCGGAATAAATTATTTAATGAATATCATGTTTAGATCCTGAAATACCTGCCCCGCGCCGGGCCTGTCATCTGCGGGGCGGTAGAACGTGACGTGCACAGGGAAAAGGCGTTCCTCTTCATAAAGAACTGCGGCGGGGACTGGACGCCCACCAGCTTCTCGGCGGGCAAGGAGTTCTGTTGCACCGACGGAGAGCACCATAAGTGCTGATGGACCTACTGTTACAGAGGACGACAAATAAGGACTTATTATGAGGAATACGAAATTCACGGGCAATGATGAATTCTTCTGCAGTTAGCAAACTGCATTTTTTTGGAGATTGCATTATTTTATTGATCACTAGTTTCTACTTTGAATGAATTTTGGTTTAATGGCTCCGCGCATATTTTTTATTCTAATTAGGTATACGGGGTCAAATTAAACTAGTTAGTGAAACTCCACTGACACGATTACCAAATCATAACTTATATCTAAAAATAAATATAAGTACCTACATTATAGTTGCTGAGGGTTCAACGTGGCTCTTTCATAATTTTATAAGTTTAGAGTTGTTTGATTGTATGTTGGTTTTGTCGACACCCATCGCCTCTGCGAAATTCCGCTGTGCAAGCGGAGTTAGCTCTCATATTTAAATGAACCCTGAATTTTTACCCGACTGTTGGTATTTTATTACTACTAATTGGTAGTTTATGAACTTCCAAAAACTAGTTAGTAAAAGTGGTTTACCCTACGTGCCCATTGCATCTGATTCTTAGAATAGTCATCATGCACTTATAAACTAAGTGTAGCTATGTCAGCTCTCAGCAAATATAGTGTATATTAGCAATTGTCTGTCCCGTAGTGTTGATATTAATATGTCGGCGGAGTCAATCATGAAGTCAATTTGTCAAAACGCAAACACGAGTATCGTTTATTGGGGAACAAAGTCGAATGTACACTTCCTTGTGTTGTACATTTTATTTATGGTATACAGTAAGTATTTATTTTAGTACCTATTACTTACTAGATACTTACTTTTAGATTACTTTTAATTTTATTTAGTTTAGATAATGATAGTTAGTTTAGTATTTTTTTAATATTTGATTGCTTGAAAATATAACCACTTTTGTCGAAAACAAAAAAAAAGATAAGTAATTGAATACGTATCTCTATGGTTTGTTTGCGAAACGGTCTAGTTATTAGGACCAGAATTATTCTGTTATCATAGATAACTTTAGTGAAGTACCTAAGCGCGAAGGAAATGTGCAGTGAACAGTCATTCCACCGATTGTGAAGTCAAGTCTCACTTCACCTGAGGCTGATGGCCAGCTCACATCACTTAAGTTATCATCACCGTAAAATGTTTACAGAATAATACTGCTGGTTTTATTAAAACTGCGTTAGTTTACGGGCAGATAATGTAGTACAAAAAATATTGTAATATTATTCCTCTTCGTAAAAAAATACTTGAATGTTTAATGTATCTACTAATGTGTTTAACGATAAATTCATTTATGTAATATTTATTTTCTACACCAAGTAAATTAAGTAAAACCTAGCAATAATCTTAACTACTTACTTATATGATTCTAAGTTCGACATAAAAAATAAAATCCAAAATATCTTGATAGCGGTAAGAAAAGCGCGCTCATCACATCACATTAATTATCGTAAAATTAATAATATAACTATGTTTAATTAATTTCAATAAACTGTACAAGTTAATAGTTACTAGTTAGTGTAATATTTATAAACTAGTCTCATTAGTTATGCCTATACCAACGCATGTAATTACAATTCGCAGTTAATTGATTTCTAATAAATGAATTCAGTTAAATGGAATTTTAAGTGCATTGTTGACATAGGTAGGTACGGTGCATAATTTATGTAAGTTATTTTAATAAACCTTATGTAATGATTGTTTTATAAGTAACTATTTTATATCAATAAAGTCGTAAATGCCTATTCAGTTCTTGTTTTTTTTTAAGATAAAGAGACGTGTTAATTGGTCTTGATGTAATTAATTCAATTAAGCATGTTTTATTTTAACGTAAGGATCGTATTTACGCGTCTCCGGCATATGTTAGCATATTTTAATCTATTTTTGCGCGCGCACGCGGTTTCGCGCGTCGTGCCGGCGTGGTCCTGCGCTGGGGCGCGGCTAGGAGTGGCTGAGTGGCTTATCCGCTGACCCGGTTCTGGATTATGGTGTCAATGAAGTTCCCTTATCAAGGACTAGTACACATCAAGTGAAGTACGTTCTGTAGCTAGGAGCGGCGTGCGGGCGCGGGCGGGGGGGGGGGTGGTGGCGGAGGGGGGAGCGGGTGTGCGGCGCGGGGTGGGGGGTGAGGGGGGGGGGGCGGCGCCTGACCCGGATCGCGTAGGGTGAACAACCCCGACACGTGCCACTTTCTAAAAGAAACGCGCGTCGCCCGCGCATCCTTGCGTGGACAGCTGGGACACTGGCTGCTTCTCTATTACATGACTAAAACGTTTTGGCACCTAACGACATAGACTAAAAATAGACCAAGCGTCTCAATCGTGGGTAAATTATTCCTTATTCAAACAACCTGTCTCGGCCGAAATAAGATGTTACGGTGACTGACTCTGGTTCTACACTACGGCTTACTCGTCTAGACTAGACCAGTGTGTCTGAATTTTCTGTGCGCTCATTGGCGTTCATTAATATATGACGTAACATGACGTCATACTGTAACCATTACGCGGTAAATAAATTTGACGACTCTAGGTAGATAGGTACTTAGTTTCCATTAGTTTTAATTGTATTCTCATAACGTAAACTCATGTTCAGACTGTCCTGAGGTAAATGTGTATTTTATACACAATTATGTGTTCGTTTGTCCATTCTTTGAAATTCTCATTATTATTCTGAATGGAACACAAACGGGCCTAAAGGATACCTTGACCTGACAGCTCT
The DNA here is from genome assembly GCA_949319445.1 of Mythimna lalbum. Lineage (NCBI taxonomy): Eukaryota > Metazoa > Arthropoda > Insecta > Lepidoptera > Noctuidae > Mythimna > Mythimna lalbum. The sequence goes on along the minus strand of OX439346.1, from coordinate 10,802,449 downwards.
GCCAAAATTCTGAAAAATGGCAAATCAAACAACAAACAAACACATTTTTATCTACACTAATATTATAAAGAGGGATAATTTGTATTTTTGTTTGTATGTTTGTAATGAATAAAATCAAAAACTACTGTGCTGATTTCGAAGATTCTTTCACCTTGGGAAATCTACATTCATCCAGAGTAACATAGGCTATATTCATTGCCCGTGCGAAGCCGGGACGGGCCGCTAGTATATAATACTCCTGTAAGTGTGTTTGTCGCCCAACCTCCTAAACGGCTTGACCGATTTGGAAATAATTCGTACACATATCGTGGCTAGATCTTAGAACTGATCACTTCATGATGTGGCCAACTAAAACTGGCCAGATCGTTTAAATGTTAACATTTGATGATATGTCAATCCTCGTTGGACCATATCATTGATGTAGGATTTCTATGACAATAAAAGGTCTAAAGAAAGTAGGTCAAACGAGGATTGGCATATCATCAAACTTTAACGTTTAAAACGATCTGGCCAGTTTTAAATAGTTTTAATTATCTTTTGTACGTGTGTTTGTCGCCTAACTCCTTCTAAACAGCTTGACCCATTTGGATATAATTTTGTGTGTAGGTATAATTGAGTGAGTCTCTGAATGGTTTCAATTGGACCCGGTAGATGGCGCTGTAATCGAGGTCTTATTTTTTAAAATATAAAATTTTAGTTTTCGGGCAGGACAACAACTGCCGAGACTAACGCTGTGATATTATTGGTTAACATTTATTCTCCGTCAATATTTGACTATTTGTATTTATACATTAGTTTTAGCGCGAAACCTGAAACATAAATATATCTAGTGTTTTTATGTAAAGAATCTATGTACAAAGTAATTAATAACTGTATCATGAAAAATCGCAAAGTTAAAAGCTTGTTATGTCAGCAAAAATACATAGTCACCTTGCCATGTGGGGTTGTTTTGCACTTGCACCCAACTGTTTACTGGCTCCTAATACTCGCTATGACCTGCCGTGACCTATGTTGTATTTAGTGTCGGTAGTGTCCAACCGTTTAAAAAGCTCAGAAACCTTTTATTTTTTTTTAACTATGGTTTAAAAAAGTATTGGATCCCATTTAGTTACTGATTCTGAACAAACTGCATTCAGGTTTCGCATAAACTAAAAATCATGTTGTATATAGTACCGTTATATTTTAACCATTGACTTATATTCTAGTGAATATATCGATGATTTCTCTTAGTGATTTGATAATTTTCATAATATTTATTAATCTATTATTTTAGTATATATTTATGTATTTTATTATCCAAGGTGTAACGTTAAATGCGCAAAACCTGAAATTAGTTTGATCAGAATAACGAGCAGAATCAATTAAACCACTTTTTAATATAGGTTACATTTTTGAAAAAAAAAAAAAATTCATTAAAAATGTCGCCCTGTCTATTTATGAAGAAGTCAAGCTATCATGTGCACTAACCCGCTGAAATAGGTAAACAAACACAAATAGTTGTAATCCAATCCAATTTTATCTTACACGGGATAATAAAAGAACTTACTTCAATGCAGATACGAATTTCAAACAAACTAAAACTGTACATAAAACCTTTAATATTTTATTTAATATATCTTTTCTCTCATAATTAGGTCAATTGTATTAAAAATCATTTTGGGTGTCTAAGGTTTTGCACATTTAATGTTACACGTATAAATATTTTTTTTTTTCGTTTAAAGTATTTGTTATTGGTTTATTGTGCAAACCTACCACAGTGTTGTCTTTTTAACCCAAAAGTTGACTGGTAGAGAATGCCTTGTTGCATTTTAAGTCCGCCTGTGTACCACTACTGTACATGAAGTTTAAATAAATAAATAAATAATTTTAACTAATTAAGTATTATATTTTAATCGTGCGTGTCCCTATCTTACAATAACACATTTATCGAAATACTTATTAAGTGCCCTCATACAAAATACTGATATAAAATATATGAAATGCGAATCCAATCCTCCGTAGATAAAATAGATAAACCTGAGGTCAGGCGTACACATGACTCCCGGATCCTGATTCACGTGTGTGTTAGTGCACAGTCACAGGGGCGTAGTGTGAACTAACTTAGACGTGGGCGAAGCAGTGGAGTAACTATACCATCTGAGGCCCGTGGATAAGGCCACATTTTTTTTATCATTTGATGGGGTCCCAGAAAAATCGTCAATATTGTAATTTAATTTAGATAAATCATTAAAGTACAGACATAAAATATATTTTATTATTAATAAATCGGCAAGTTCTCTAATACCTGAGGACTTTATATTTCGTCTCTGAAGGTGGTTTCTCAGTGGCATTTAATAAACCTTAATAATTTACTTGAATTTGTTTATTCTCCTGAGTTCAAGGCCCCACCAAGCCCGTGCCATTTTGCCAGCCTTGCCATATAGTTACGTCACTGGGACGAAGCGAGGCATTTTTCTTTCATAAATTCGAAAAAGAGACAGCGATTATAACATCACAACCCAGGGTTCAACCATATCGTCGCTTATCATCCGGTGAAATAGTGGTCAAACGCGAATCTATCAATTATAAAAAAAACCCTTATTCTCAAAGAGCCCTCACTTGTACGAGGCCCTTTTGGGTGCGAGGCCGTGCCTTCGCTACGCCTGGCTACGCTACTGCAGCTATTAACATCCAATTGATAAGCAATCAGTTCGGTACGGGCTCTTGTTCGATAGTTTGATTCCCGAACCGAAGGATTAGCAAAGTACTTACAGATCAAAGCAGATGGGTATTACTTTGAGTTCCGACAACAAGGTTAAAAACGGGACCCTTTTGCTCAGACTCCGCTGTCTGTCATCAGATAGCTAGACAGTTGATTTTTTTACAGATGATGTGATGACAACAAATACTAAAAAAGAATGAAATAAATCCTGTACAACAAACGTAATATTTTTGTCACTTTTTGTTAAATTGTGTTGTCGATTCATTGATTGAGATGTATTTATCGCAATTCGTGAATGCTACTTTAGTGGCAGAAATCTTTAAGTGATAAATAAAGTTAGTTTAATTTTGTATTTCGCTAAGTGCAACTACGTAATTTTCATCAAGTAAGTAACTGAAACAAAATAAACAATTATTTTGTTTATCATCCATCCATCCTCACCTTTTTTAACGTTCCCACTGTTGGGACGCAGGCCTCCGCTTTTGGAGGGGCATTTTGTTCATAAATGAGATTAATCTTATCGATCTATACTAATATTATAAAGAGAAAATATTCATATTTTGGCTTTTTCACTACATAGTATAAAACAACGGTAGGTACGCTTAAATCTTTAAAACTACGCAACGGATTTTGATGCGGGTTTTTTTTATTACATAGATTGATTCAAGAGGAAGGTTTATATGTATAATAGCATCCATTAAATAGTGGAGAAATACTGCTACCCGAGCGAAGCCGGGGTGGGTCGCTAGTAATGAATAAACTCAAAAACTGTTGTACCGAGTTTAAACATTCTTCCGCCAGTAAAATGTACACGTATTACTGAGTGACATAGGCACATATTTTCACGCGAGTAAAACTGCTGGCAAAAGCTAGTTTCAATTAAAACTACCTAATTTGTAAATACCTTCTGTCAAACCGACTTCAAAAACCTAAATTCTCATCACTTGTATTGTCGACAACGCCGCTCTGGAGCTCAATAAGCTTAATGTAAGTCTAATCAAGTTGATATTAGACATTAGTCCATCTAAGGGAGTAGTCAGCAATCGTAGGAGCACAGCTGGGTCGAAGGCTACTGGGGCCATGTGTGATGCGTAAGAGACCCCCGGGGTCCTGGAACAATGGCAGAGCAGGAACAGGAGTAGGTTTTTAGTCAGTAAAAGTCTGATACTATTTCTCGCCCCGCCCAAGAGCGAGGGATGTCATTAGATGATTTTCCCACCTAAAAAAAGATATAACTCTATACTTTAGTCACAGGGTTAGGACCTTCAAAGCAGTTTTCAAGCTTAAAACGAAACGAGCGTATTTTTCGCAGAAGTAAGCCCAACTGAGGGAAATTTCGCGAAGGTTCCAGGTTCACGCACTTTGATGTGCGATACAGAACCCACACAGCTGGAAAAGCGCGGTGTGGTAACTTTGATTTTCTTGTGAATGTCGTTCTATACTTGCAGGTTAGATAATTGAAAATCAAATTGTTGTGATGATGAGAAGAACATTTAGAAAGAGGCTTCACTCTTGGTGTGCTAGCTACGAAATCGTTTTACTTATTAACTGTATTTTCCACTCGCGGCTTCGATTGCATTTATATTGGAACCTACGTTTCCTTGAAAATGAGAGACTTACATACAAATTTTCAACCCCCTTAAGGGTTGACTTTCGATAGATCCCATCAACTAAAATTGGCCAGATCGTTTAATTCATGAATCCCCAAGCGAACGCCGGCGTTCGCGCATCTATTGTGTATCTATTTGCTGGTATCTGTAGAGTACGTTAACGTTTGACGATAAGTCAATCCTAATTTGGTCATATCATTGATGTAGCCGGACTTCTGTTATAAAAGGTCTAAAGAAAGGCCAAACAAGGCTTGAAATATCATCAAACTTTAAAGTTTTAAACGATCTGGCCAGTTTTACTTGGTCATATCACGAAGTGATCAATTTTTAAGATCTGGCCACGACACTAATTACAGGGACTGACACAAGGATTTACAGCTTCGTACATTTATCAAGAACTCAAAATCCTCTCACGGCTGTCGTCCGAGTGTCTTCACAAAGTTCTGCAATACTTCGGTCACTCACTCTCACATTGCAAGGAAATACGGTAACCTCGAAAGGCCCGACCGGTAAAGTGGATAAAAAAAAGCCTCGCGGGCGCAGCCCAATACGTTGGTCCAGCCAGATCCGCACCGCTCTTGACTCTACGGTATACAATGCCCTTCACCCTGCCAGAGACAGACACAGATGGAGAAATAAAGTACGTTGGGGTAAGATCGGTATTGGGGTAAGAATACGCAATTGCTAGTCATATTGCGGGCCGCGTCATATGTTCCACCTTGCCCAGCAATGTGGCTTACATTAAAAATAATGTTATATAAGTGGTATAATTTATTTATACGTTCTTACCCCAATGCCGATCTTACCCCAACCCACTTATCATAAAAGTTAAAGTGATGAAGCAGGGAGGAGGAAATATATTATATCAAGACAGGATTTACTCTTAGTTGATCAATGCAGTGCAGTCCGTGCATCTCATTACTTAGGGCTGCAATGACGCACGAATTAAGGACAATGTCAGAGTGTAATTACAATGTAATTATGGATTGCAGAGATTTGTTTATCTACGAGTTACATTGTATAATGTGAACGCCAGTTAGCTTGCCAACTTTTGTTAAACGAAATACATCTGAAAGGAGGTAAGTAAAGAGTATGGGCTTATAAAAAAATCGTAAATAATATCATTTGTTTAATTTTTTTTTTTAATATTTTTGGTACTTTTTGCAGAATATAACTATTTTTCATAGTTTTTAAAAGGATTGTATGATTAAAACATTAAACTCTAAGTTTACAGAAGCTCATTTTTAACCAATTTCAATGAAGTCCTGTTCTTCTTCATTAAAATAATTGACTTTTTTGGTTACGATAATAGGTTGACTGGCACTAGTATAGAAAAAACTCTGTATAAAAGAGTATTTTAGCGTCCTCTATTAGTGTTATATGTTATAGAGGGTCTACATGAATCATGGTATAGAGTACAATACTTTATTTTAGAGTACGGTTGAAAACCCTAGCCGGTGGCTAGTTTGAAAACTTCATTTCCGTCTAACAGTAAGAAAAAAGTATTAGGATCTTCCAAAGACACGCGACTGTATAAGTTTGAAGTATATTTGACGAATCGTAAAAGCCAGAATGTTGTAATTACAATGTACAGCTATGCAAGATGTCCGCTAGTGGTACTCTTGCGTGATCGCACACATCTCGATTAGCAACCCTAGCGAGGTGTAAGTTGGAGCGCGAGTGTTCCCCGAATCGTCGCGTGACCCCGGCTGCGCGGGCGCACGTAGCGTCGCGTTATTGTAATGCGTTGCGCAACATCCCCTCCCCCGCTACCCCCCACTGCTTCCAATGCCCAGCGCTGCCCTCCGCCGCTGGGGTATTAATTCCAATGAACTCTAACTGTGACTTATTGGTTGAAATTGTAAGTACAGGCTTTTAAAGGTATGTGAACTACTGAGCTTTATTGCATTCGCTCGGAACTACCTATGTCGCAGGAATGTTGCCAATCTTTATGTATTATTGGGTGGTTGTGTAAGTTTCTATACGTTTAGGTACAGGAATATGACCCTAGTGGTTTTTTATGTGGGAAGTCATCTCATGACTTTTGCCGCTCTGTGTCAGATTTTTACAGACTAAAACACGAGTTTTCCTTTCAGAACCCAACCCATGGTCCCATTGGGCATCGACCCTGCGGGGCCTCTACCATTTTGCTAATATAACCTTGAGGTGCGCGTGGAACACTACGCGCTGTTGACGACTTGGGCTCGGTCCGAACGGTTACCGGACGGCCGAACGGCAAGCTACCCATTGCACGCCGTCCGCAAGCCCACGCCCATCGATCAACTGTAGAAGCTACTAAACGAATATCTACTTTGTAATATTCCACAACTATCACACAACGCCGTCTAGTCCCAAGCTAAGCAGAGCTTGTGTTATGGGTACTAGACAACTGATAAACATACTTATATATTTCTAAATACATACATATTATATGCCTATAATGCAGTGCTGGCTGAAAATCGAGGAATATGCAGCACGAAAGTCTGTAGAATCCATTTTGTCGTAAACAAATTCAATTAAAGTTTTTATAATTACTATACAATCGATTATACAAATTAATTGCTTTAGCAAATAAATATGCAAAACACATGTCAAATAAAATAAAATACAGTATCTGATAATAATGTTTTAATAATGGCCAATTATGCAATCGGTAATTCGTAATGTTACTAGAAAAAATACAGCTTGTTTTCATAATAAATTGATTGTTTCTTCATTAGAGGAAATTAGCTAAATATAATAATATATGAATAATATATGAATAAATGATTTCATTTATAAAGTTTTATAAATGAAATCATTTATTAATTTTTACAATAGGCCACACGTTTGCACTTCATTTAGTAACACTCTGGTTATGTTTATATTAATTTAAAGTTTAAAATTGTCTCAAAAACAGCAAAAAGGGATCTAATTATGGAATAGATACCAAAAAATGGAATACAACAACTCTATGTATAGATATTTTGGCCAAATCTAAAAAGGGCCTTCACTCTATTTGCGAAAATCGTAGGTAACTTAAGGTATCGAACTCTGCATCAGCGAAATTACTATGTACCTAAAGTTCACAGAAAAGATTTATGTTTACAGATTTATGTTTCTTCTGAGCAATTAAAAACTACCTCAAAAAAATATTCTGGCAGTGAAAAAGCTACCAACTCTCACCATGGGCGCACCATTTGCTCAACTGCCAACTTGAAAGCAGTACACGAGTATAATGGTTTAAAGAGGTAGAAGAACACTGTTTTGTGTGGCTTGAAGTATTAATTTACGAGTAATGGCAGTATTGAGATACTATTCCATATTTGGTTACTTTCCTCTAACAGTTTTACCGAAGACATACTTTTTGTAATGTTTTTTTTTTAAGTAGGTTTAGTTAAGATAGTAGTTATGAATACATATATTGGAAACTATTTGTTTAACAACTCCATATTTATTGTCCCCGCACACGAGCCACAAAAAAGCCGCTTCAAGCTTGTTTTTGTGGCGACCTTTTTTTGTGGCTCGTGTGCGGCGGTGCCACCACAAAAAAAGTTTGAAGCCGCTTCAAACTTCTCCGGCCACAAGCTGTCGCGTGCTTCAGCTGGTTTTTGCGGCGGCTTCTAGCATTTTTTTGTGGCCGCTTCTTAGCGTTTTTTTGTGGCCCGGGTGCGGGGGGACACTTAAAGGGGTTTCATCATCATCATTATTTCAGCCGAACCTTTCGTCCCCATCGACCATCCGTTCTGTGAGCAATGAACCCGGCCCACTGCCACTTAAAAGAAACATTTAAATCATTGAAATTCGCGGCTTCCCTCTTCAATTATAATCTCTACTAATTATAATATATGTACTATATATCTATTATACACCAACTGGACAGCTTTCCGTATATATTGGGATGCCAACTTTAGATGAATTAAACATCATCGTAGTATGGATAAAGTGCTAGTTTTTTGACGACATAGAAAGTAAAAATCACCACAACTTTGAAAAGCTCATCGTAACTGGCGTGGTTGATAGCAAACGACCAAGAGGCCGCAGCGCAAAGAGATGAACAGATCAGGTCCACTCCACACTGAACACCCAATTGCATGTCGCACTACATGACACCAAAGACCGATACAGTTGGCGTGTTACTTTAGTAAGAGGCTGATCCAACGGGAACTTCATGACCCTCAGTAATGAGAAATACGACGCGAGGACGTCGATGCACCTGAACCCTCATGAATCTTTCTCTATAGGTGAAAGCCGCATGAAAATCCGTTCCGCAGTTATTGTGTTCAATGTGAACAGACAGACAGACGCGGTGGGGGATTGTTTCATAATTTATATGGATTAAAGATAATACGCGGTCGCCACTCCAGAACTTTTCGGCCCCAAAGGCCATCTGTTCTGCGTGATCGTTTATTGTGGTGACACTTGGGGGAGGCCTATGTCCAACAGTGTACGTCTACCGGCTGAGATGATGATGATGATGAAAGATAATACAATGTTCATGTGGTTTTCAGTTAGCAGTTCTCATGAAGTATCGACGTTCTAAGTATCGAACTAATTGGGTACGCCCCTCTAATTACGAGTACATGTATAATTATCACCGTCACCCACAGGCTTAGATGTTCTTATAAAAATGACGATCTGCCTACTCGTCTGTCTCTGTACAAATTATACCTTCACGTCTTGTTACTTATGAATATTTGTACAAACTGAGCTACGAAAATGCAACTATGAATACAGCTGAAACGAAACGGAATGACCTGGTTTCCAATAAATCGATCTGACTTTAAAATTCTGGCTTAATAGTTGTTCTGTGGAAACTGTAGCTACTGGGTTTGGTAGGAGGTTTTCTAGTGAAGTTAAATGGCTCTAATTATTTACAAACTAGCTTTTAACCGCGGCTTCGTCCGCAATTATTAATATACTTTAATCTTTCTCCCCTCTTTCTCACTTTTTTTTTATTAACCTATGTCCGTCTCCAGGGTCTCAACTATCTCTGTACCAAAATTCATCAAAGTCAGTTTTGCCATTTAGACGTGAAGACGTAACAAACAAACGAACAAACTCACTTTCGCTTTTATAATATTAGTAAGGAAGTAAGGATTAATTCTTATTGTACACCTCCATGATAAATAACAAAAGAGGTGGATATCAGAGTTCATGTACATAGGCGAGCTTAACTCAACGTTGAGTTTTCTTCGAGCAAACCGAAAGAACCGCCGTAGAATGTGTGAAGTTTGTGTAGTTTTGTATCTCAGGTGTCTTCACAACTGGATCATATATGGAATCATTGAAGCAGGCGCGGTATCGACAAAATGTAGCTGATAATTTATTGTATTACTGACTGCCGCAGCAAAGCTTGCCAAAAAGACTAACTCAAAGGACTCAGTATTCGAGCCAAAAACAGTATCTATGATATACTTATTAACTTGTTATTATAGATAGCTTGTATTGTCCCACTACTAGCCAAAGGCCTTCCTCTTTTCATCGATCACGAGTCCTCATTTCTATTCTTAAGGAAGACATTCAGGTCAGGTCGTCCCACTTCGTGGTCTGCCTCAACCCCGCATCGCTGTGTTCAGCTCGTTAGACTTGCAGGAGACATGTCCTGCCCAGTCCTATTCTTTTTTAAAACATTACAGAAATAACTGGCTTATAAACAGCAAATCAATAAGGTAACCGGACCCGCCGGCTAACACTACTTTATGAATACAATGCAACACTTAGTATTAATCTATCATGTAGAAAAACAGGTAGGAACGTAGGACGGTTTTAGGTGTGTGAGCGAGTGTTTACGACGCCTGCCTACAGTGAGGTACCTGCGCAATAATGACGTTCACAGTTCAACGGAAAACTATAAAATGCATACATGGACGTTTTCCAGCGAAGGCGGGCGAGGCGCGGGGAGCGGGGCAGGGCCGCGGGCCGGGGGGAGGGCCGCCCCGGCGACACACTTTCTGAAGGGCTCTAAAACTCCGGCTTTTGTGGCCACCTTTATGACCATCTATTCGTAGACCTTTTGATTTATTTAGCTGCGTTTTGAACACAAAATAGAGAGCTTTTTAAAAGCTGAATTAGAAATCTTTGTAATTGCTGTAAAAAGTATCAATCTTGCGTCTTTATGCTGTTCTGAGTATCCTTTCCAAGAACAGTGTGAGCTTGTCGAGGTTCTCTATATAAATACTAGCTTCGGCTAGCGGCTTTGCCTGTTTGAAAGTAGGTTTCTCTGTCCAAACTTTGAACACTTGCTTCATGCCCTTAGGGGGTGAATTTTGAAAAATGCTCTCTTAGTGCTAGCCTACGTCATAAAAGGACACCTTATGAAAAATAGTCCCAGTAGTTTCGGTTGTGTGTTGATATGTCAGTCAGTCAGTTTCTCCTTTTACATATATAAACTGTACAATGTCGCTACATTGTCATAAAACTCTGTACATTGCCAAACGAGGGATTTTCCGTTTGGCAGCAGTCCACCCTAATCACTAGCGGTACTGTACGCACTCTTCGACTTACTGCGAGGATGCATACACGGGTGTGTTGACACGCGTTATAAACTGTGCCCTGCAGCCTGTACACTGTACAGTTACTGACCACTGACCACACTCGCCACAAGGATAATCTACGCTCGTTTGGCAGAGGTTGTTAAGGCTTATAGTCCCTTGAACATCTGGCCGAAATTAAATGGACACAACACTCGTACCCGCCTAGGCGGCAGTACGAGTGTCTGTGCATTTCATTGCGGCCAGCTGCGCCCTGATAGAGCCCCGTTGACCTTTCAATCCATTTTCTTTGTGAAATATTGATTGATTTACATATGCTATTCACTTTGAAGAATATTTAACCACCAATTTTTATGTGTAAATAGGTATGTTTGTAAAGATCCAAGCCGTTTCGAAGAAGTAGGGAGAAGTTGCGAAATTGAAAAAAAAAATTTTTTGTCAAAAATATTAATCAATAGAAAGTTGATAGTTGTTCATGAATCTATATAATAACCATGTTTTTTTTCAGACCTAATTAACTAGGCTGTTACCGAGGAGTAGGTTTCAGAAAGTCACTGTTTTATGGCACTTCTCGGGCGCTCGGGCCTTAAACACATTACCCATTAGATTTGCCGACAAGCGCATTTTACATCCTACACTACCCCAAGATGACGTTGGAAAACTAGACCACCTAGCCATGTTACAGATTTCGTTTTGAAAAGATTCAGCGCGTGTTTGACACTAGAAGGCCTGTAAGCTGTTCCAACTAGGTCGCTTACATACCTACGCTAGGCGTCGACGGATACGTGATAATGCTCATTAATCTGTGTAAAAAAAGTGAAATCTTTTTTATCGTTAGCTTTTTTTTCTATTGTGGGGAAAATCATCAAATGACAACCCCCCCTTAGGCGGAGCTGGAGATAGTATCAGACAAAGACAAATTTTTAGCCTACTGGGGCCAGGGTCTAGTTCCGGGAAGCTCGGCCCGGTATGAAGGGCAAGTAGGAAAGGGGTAGGTTTTTTAGCCAGTAAGAGTCTGACACTATCTGCCGCTCCGCCCAAGGGCGGGTGATGTCATTTGGATGAGTAAAATTCATCCAAATTACTACCAAAAAAAGCCCAACTCGTCGATAGCACGTAATGTTCCACGCGTGCTTCAAAGAGATGTCAGTAAAAACGTAGGGGCCAGCAGGAAGGGCGAAGCTTTCGGATAGTGTGAGCTGGAGATAGTGTGTGTTTTGTTTGTTTGTTTTTTTCCATTAAAAAGATACAACGAATACAAACATTTTTCAATATAAAAAAATATACAAAGAAAAAAGGATTGTCTAGAAAAGAATAAAATTTGTGATTTTGGAAAATAATGCCTATAGGTGAGAAGGGGTTGCAACCGCTATCCGGCCCTAGGCGCGATTAAATTATAACCGTGCTTAAATATAATATCATAAACGGTTCATTCCGCGACCTTTTGACACGAATAGCTGAGATTATAAAACGATAGTATAAAAAACTATTCAATAAGTACTTCGCTATTGCTACAAATTATAAAAAGTGGATAAGAACAAAATTTTGGGATAACTTGACGTGGAGCGATGTCACGACGTCCATTTCTTTAGTCATATGGCGCTGCTCAGGAAGGTGCTTGCTTGACTTAAAGAAGCAGGCTTATCTATAAATTTGAAAAAATGCGATTTTTGCAAAAGCGAACTAAAATATTTGGGTTATATAGTTAATGAAAAGGGTCTTCAAACCGATCCCGGCAAACTTGATGCTATTAAAGATTATCCTACTCCCACTTCAGCTAAATCATTACGCGGTTTCATTGGTATGTGTTCCTATTATAGGCGTTTCGTTAAAGGGTTTTCTTCTGTAATTGCTCCGCTTACTGCCCTTATCGGTAAGAGAAAGGGTAATGATCCAATAAGCTGGAATGATGCAGCTGATCAGGCTTTCACTAATTTGAAACAAGCGCTAATCGATACGCCTGTCATTGCATGTCCTGATTTCTCGAAGCCGTTCATCCTGCAGTGTGATGCGTCAGCTGTTGGTCTTGGTTCGGTACTGACACAAAAGATAGACGATGTTGAGCACCCAATCGCCTATTATTCGCGTTTATTCTCTCAAACTGAACGCAAATATAGTACTACAGAACGTGAACTTTTGTCAGTTTTGGATTCAATTAAACATTTTCGATGTTATTTAGATGGGATGAAGTCAGACCATATGGTCCTTAAGTGGCTCCTCACTCTTAACAACCCATCTGGTCGTTTAGCTCGTTGGGCTACTATTATCTCCCAATATACTTTTGATATTGTGCATCGTAAAGGTTCACAACATATAGTCCCCGATGTTCTATCCAGGATCCATGCTAATTCTGTGTCGTTTGACCAAGGTCCTGAACATACTAATGACCGTTGGCATAAGAAGGTGTATATATAGGTGCTCGAGACACGCCACAAATGTTTTTTATTTTATTTTATAATCCATTTCGCAACATTACTGAAAGTCATTTTTTTTACGTCGCCAATCCTTTTTCTTTGTATATTTTTTTTATATTGAAAAATGTTTGTATTCGTTGTATCTTTTTAATGGAAAAATTAAACGTGACACAAGTGTCATTTTTTTTTACGCTATAAATTCGGGCGAAAATTTGTAGCGTAAAAAAAATTGTGTTTTCATTATAAAAAAATATGTAATGAAATAACATTTCATTAATTCAAATTTGCCGCGCTTCGCGCGTTGAAGTTGTCAACGGAATTTATGTAAAGAATAACATATCTTATAAATATATAAAGAAAAAAGGATTGTCTAGAAAAGAATAAAATTTGTGATTTTGGAAAATAATGCCTATAGGTGAGAAGGGGTTGCAACCGCTATCCGGCCCTAGGCGCGATTAAATTATAACCGTGCTTAAATATAATATCATAAACGGTTCATTCCGCGACCTTTTGACACGAATAGCTGAGATTATAAAACGATAGTATAAAAAACTATTCAATAAGTACTTCGCTATTGCTACAAATTATAAAAAGTGGATAAGAACAAAATTTTGGGATAACTTGACGTGGAGCGATGTTACGACGTCTTTCAGGGTCTTCGCTCGTAAATTACGGAGTCACCCGCAAGCACACGCTTCCCGAACTCAGTCGGAATTGAGTCGCGGCGTTGAAATATCTCGGAAAATCAGTCCGCTGCTAATTGGGTATTTCTTGAACCGATTCGGAGCGAATCTATGGTGAGAAAATAAAAGGAAATGAACACCATAATACTCAAAACAGATCCTTCCAAGCAGTTAAAATTTAAAATGTTAATACATACCGGTTCTTTGTAAAAAACAGTCTTATGCAACCGACAATTTAGTACGGTGCTTATAGATACAGCCACAACTTTGTACTGATTGCAGACAGTAAAGGAAAAAATGAATCAGATTCGACACAATAATTTAGTTATTTCTCTTCTAAAACAGATGTTTCTTCTAAGAAGATACGTTGCCAATTCACAAGAAAAATTTTCTCTGTCATCCAATGGAATATTCATACTTCTAAGTTTTCACCGAAATAAGAAAAAATTAGAGATGAGCTCGACTTACACGAACGGAATAGTTTTTATTCAGCCAAATCAATAAGCAGCGTGATAATGCTGCAACTCTTACTGACTAAAAATCCACCACGTTATTTCGTGCCTTCATACCGGGGCTCGAGCTACTTTTCGGACTAACCCATTATGGATAGGCTAACGTTTGACCACCATCTCACCTGATGGTAAGCGATGATGTGATCGACGATGGAGCACGCTTGCCTAGAAGTAACCTATTCACGCTTAACTTAAAGACCCCTAAGTTGTAGCTATAAGGAAACACAGATTTTCGCAGGGAATTCCTCTCCTTGGCTGTATGCTCAAAAAATGTATTACGTGAATAGTACAGGAACTTTCTATAGTTTCTGGTAGCGATAATCGTTTTGGTCTATGCCTCGGAAGCTTAGATGGAACTAAGGACCTACCACGAGCTCTTAACGCGATCCTTTTGACGACCAAAACTGAACTGTTAAAGGGGTGGAGCTATATAGGTGTGTATAGCTCCATCCCTCTTTCTCGCTCGCAAACCTGACATTTTAACATGTCATGGTAAGTGCCCAGATGTGGCTTTTGTTTCCTGATGAACTAATGTCTTCTCCCACTCTAAAGCGGAGCGAGAGAGCATGTCAGACTTTAACTGACTAAACCACACCTATGTTCTTTCAGCTGATCTTGTGTTCTAGGACAATGAGTATCATTTTCAGAACTTTTCTCATGGGCTGATGGGTCCCTATGGTTTTGCTGACATGTCTTTGAGGCACGCGTGGAAAGTTATGCAACGTCGACTACTCGGGCTTGATCCATATAGGACTAGCGGAAAGCAAGCTACCCTTTTCTCTTTGTCCGAAAATCTGTAGGTGTATCAGACATGGCCGAAGTAAACATGATCTCTTGATATCGATGTAGGATATTTCTGTCCAAGTCTTTCGTATCGCGAATCCCCAGCCAGTAACAAAGATTATCAGTGTTCGGAGCGATACCCCAATTCGTAATCTTTATCTGAAAGCAAAAACGTTATCTTCGTGTTACCTACTTGGTAGAGGGAGTGCCGACATGTCGCTTGAGCAAAGGATTTTTGTTAGATTGGAAATCTTTCTACGTGATTTGTCTTATGAATTCTTCGTGAACAATTTCCAAGCGAGTAGTGACGTTGCAAACACAACCTGGCAAAGTGGGGGATTATAGATCCCTCTGACACCCAGTGAGAGTATGGTGCTCCTGGTAAGACGATGGCCCACTTATTAGAGTGCCCAAAGTGTTCGTACACCTGCAGTTTGGAGGACCTAAAAACGCCGCTGACGCCGCTACGAGTATAAACGTGACAACCTACTGGGTCCAAAAACGCCACCGACGCGTAGTAATAGGGACCCTACTACTAAGACTCTACTGTTGTGTACTAAATCCTAAACAGAAATGGATCTCAGGAAGTAAATTATCAATTCCTAGTGTGTGGGCCTAGACTGAAGTAGTCTGATGTGTAGCGGAAGAAGAGGGCGAGGAATCGAGTGTAGTCGTGCAATTTAGGATTAGTTCCTATCTAAAGTGAATTGATGACGAGGTGATACATTCGGTGAGAATTCGAACGAATATCTCCATCAAAATAATCGGAAGATTTTAGGTATTGTCTCATCATCATTTCAACTGAAAGAGTTCTGGACATAGGAGTTTCCTAAACAGTATCGCCATAACGACCGGTCTTATGCGTCTGGTATCCATCGGATTCCCGTCACCCTCACTAGGTCAACAGTCCTCCCTTATGGGAGGCCTTCTAACAATGAGTCTTTCGGTACGCAGTCGTCACTCTAGAACCTGTTGGCCACACCGACATAGGTACATTGTCTAGCTAGAGAGTAAATAACAAAAGCTTCGCGGATGTCATCTAATGACACTACTGCGTCAGAAAGATAATTCATTCATGTAAATCTAGCTGAACATATAAATGCTGTGCAGTTACGTTTTAACACCGCTTCTTCGACGAACTACCGTAAACCGTAGCGATAGTTACATACTGCCAATCACAATGCGTTGAACATAAAGGAGGGAGAGGAAATAGGATAACGGTGTGCGCGGGCGCAGTGCGTCGGCATAGTCAGCGCGCAAGAACTTCTCAATATCGCGAACCGTTCCCCTGTCTGCGACCAACAATGTATCATTAAAACCTCACCGTTAGCAGAGGCCTGCCCGCCCCTGCGCGCGCAGCCCCGGCAGGCGCGCGCGGAGCTGCGCCGGCGCCGCCGCCGTGCCTGCGCGCGCTGGCTGCCCGTAATGGCACTCGATGTCGCCCCGCCCGACGACGCTCCACCGTTCACAACTTTTTGCTATTGCAAATGGAAACTACGGAGACAGTGGGGTGAATCGAGGCCGATACACCGACGTTACACTACGATCTCAGAAATGATGTCGATTGTCAAGCGCGATTAGAGAAACCATCATCAACTTGATGAACTACCAAATATACGGTAATAACTGCTTAGGCTTCGAAAGGTCGCGCAGTGTTAGCTCTACGTGTGTTTACGTAACGTCTCTTCATAAATACTAACAGTTAATATCTAATCTCTCTTTAATTATTACATCCATAAAATTTAAAGCTTTAACACTAACGTAACAAATATTGCTTGTCCGAGTCGATACGAAGGCGGTTTACCAAACATCCACGTTCTAAACGATGAAGCAGTTGAAAGTAAATATTACGTTACAAAAGCTTAGATAACTTTATTTCTTACAGCCGTTTTGTTATTTCGGATAGTTCTGACTACTCTATTTCTAAATCGGTTTCCTTATAAGTACCTTGACGAATTCTAGATAAACTAGTGTTACAAGGAAAAAAGTGGTGTGCGGCACGTTTAGAATTTCCAGTTAGTCTCCTGAATGTTTCAATTGACCTGGCTCCTATCGATGAAAGTAGCTCAAAACATACGAAACCAATTACTAGAGCAGTGTGGTATTGATTAAAGCCGCTAGACGTGCTGCACAGCGTTGAGTCAAAAAATCTAGATAATAAATTAAGGCAGATCTAACAGGTAGGTACATTGTTGGAAAGTCCACGCAAAGACAGGTTCTTAAGAGACTCAATTTAAAAAGTAATGAAGAAATTCTAAATATTATAATAGCAGATGATGATGAAACTAATGAAGTTTGTATCAAGTTAATAACACACGTAAATTGGGGTTTGAAGTTGAATTGTTCGCGATACGATCATTCGATTCGGTTTCTCCTTGTTAACTACATTCTCCTTGGCATCCAAACACGCGGCTTTCAGGTCGATCATGAACAAGCTGATCAGTTTTAAATGAGTAAGTGACAATGTAAGTTCAGGCAAGATAAGAAAGCAAGAAGCCTTCGAAGAAAATCCAAGAGTTGGAACTAATTACAAAAACGTACAAACAAAGTGAAGTTTTAACTAGGAAAGTACGTGAGAGGTAGTTAGTTAGGATGAAACAGAAGACTCAAAAGGTAAAGAGTTAGAAAAACAGATTACTAGACCAACAAACGATGGGCTGCAGACCAAACCCAAGGCCACATTTACTGTTTGAAAGAGTGACCGTGGCCTTAAAATACAAAGGTACCTGAAAGAAACAGATTAGTTTTACCCAGTAAAATTCCGACCCCTCTAGTTACACTCTACAACGGGAAAAGTCAATAGATGATTTCCCACCTCAAAAAGAAGACCCACTGCCACAGCCGATGTGGGTGTTTAGATGAATGCTGGGACACGTGATCTGAAGGTCGCTGTAAGGTGATGATTGCATAGGCTACTGCAGCGTGCACAGGATGCGGCAGATTACTCTAATAGCTGTATTTTTCCACAGGAAGACCGGCGATCAACGTGCCTGAGATCGAGACCCTACTTTTTTTGTTATGTGATGTTCCATGGCATAGACCTACCTATTTCATACTTCCACTTGTCTTGTATGGGAGCATGATCTCGCTCTAATACTTGCAAGCATTTATTGAGATCAATGCATGTCTTATGAGCAACACTATGAATCCAATTCCTCCCATTAGATCTCTTTCTTGTAACTTTTTGTTGACTTTCAAAAAAGTAGGAGGTTCTCAAGTGCCATGAATGTATTTTTTTTTACGTTTCTTTTTCAGGTGATCTTCGCCAAAGAGGTCCGAATTTATAATAATATATTAATAATAATTTATTTAACACCCATGGTTGATACAAATATCAGTAGTGCTCTGGCGAATTCGATGATTTTTTTCCATTTAAATTTTGGCACCACTTATATTTAGTTCAGATTTGATAAAGAACTTTGGAGATAGACCATAGAACACTTTTATAGCACAATTTCTGGGATTGACTATGCAAAGCCATTTCACAATATGTATCACGGAGTACGCTCTTTAGGGATATGTAATGTACACTGGCGAACAGTACGGTCTACCCTCGTTTCACATAATTCTGTTTAGTATATTTTTATATATTTTATGTTGTTGAGACTATGCACTCATAACTTTTTCATTTATCGATCGATAATTAGAAACTTGAGAACTTAAGAATTCTGAAATTAAACTTAACTTACTTAACTCACTTAACTCACAAAGCTTATTCGGGTTGTGAAACTAAGCAAATGCATAATATTTGGCCACAGAGTAGGTATTACTGGCCCCTAAAACAACAAAAAACATAGATTAGTTTACCTACTGGTCGTCATCGAGTCAATGTTCCAACCTTTCGAAACCGTAAAGGGTTCCAATATAACAGAATGAATCATGTCGCACTCGGACACTAGCTATCGGTCATATTATTATAGAACACGGAGCCTAAAGCTCACACCATTAAATAAGTTAAACATCGCCTTTCTAATTGTTTAGTACGATGGTACACTCGTGGAAGCTTTGTCAACAAACCATTAAAAGGAGAAAGGAGTCAGTGCAAGCCTGCAGATGAACTTAACGAAACCAGAAGGCAGTTATCGCACTAACTACTACGTCAAACATAAATTATGTCGTTATCAAATGACAAGTCATAAAGGCTGGCCTTGAACTAGAGTGGCAGGCAGCAGGCAGGCGGGCAGCTCCGCGGCTAACACTAGAATATCTAATACGTAGTTATAAAGTGAATATTGACAGGTTTTGGTGCGGTGACCGGCGTGGACACAGCCATGGAAACACGGAATGCACCGCCGCTTGCGCAACCGAGCCTGCCCACAAACGTGTTGTTGCTCGGGGAAGACATAAAAAGAAATATTTTATTAGTGAGCCACACCGGTACCTCTAAAAGTCTTGGGACTTAAGTACATTAGAGTGGCGTGGGCGCAAATGAAATCCATCATTTAAATGCCGCCGTATCGTAAAGCGCAAAACGGCACGTCTACACAAGTTTATTAATCGATTCTTTAGCATTGTGTTATTAATTAATTTCATACGGTACCTCTGTCTTTTTGAAAGGGGTAATCTGTGAATAATAATCTTTTTCATTAGCGGTAGGGTATTTTCCTAATTGCATAACGGAACTCTTGTAGATATTGTAAATAGGCGGTCGAGGGCTTGGTCAGGTTGAAAGGTTACTGTCTTTACGAAGGTATGAAGGGTTTACTGTCTTTCATGAGGTTGTAGAGCTGTAAATGATGAATTTCATACAATTGTGTATAACTGCACTGCACTGCACTGATGGTTGAAAGGTAGAGAAACCGAAATGAAAAGGTATCTAGATATACTCGTACACTACCTACCCACGTAAACGCAATGGCGTGTTTCTACAAATTGAGTGCGACTTTCCACAAATGGCATCAAATCAAATCAATACTGTGATGGAGGCGTGTAATCCCTGCACATCGGAGTCAGGGCCATGACTCGTTGCCGCTGTGCACTCCTGCGCAGGTCTACATTGTAACTGACCCCTTTGGCTTAGGGATTATAGGGGCGATTTTAGGATTAACAACATCAAAGTGGTGTAATATTATAAAAAGGTAAAGTTTGTTTTTAACCGACTTCTAAAAAAGGAGGAGGTTCTCAATTCGGATGTTTGTATGTTTTTTTTTAATGTTTGTTCGCGCATAACTTCGCCGCTTGCCAACCTTGAAAAATTATTTTTTTATTGGAAAGGGTATACTTCCCAAATGGTCCCATAGTCACCAAGTTGGGATCTGATGATGGGATCTTGGCGAAACCGAGGGAACTCCTCAAATTCAATTCAATTTTTTAGTGAAGTCGGTTATTTTTTTTTATAAAAAGGTTTTTTTTTTGTGGAGGTAATCTCTGAAAGTACTGGTCGGAATGCAAAATTTTTTTCACCGATAGAAAGCTGCTTTATTCCTGAGTGACATAGGTACTTAAGCTATATTTTATGTATGCGTGCAAAGACACGGGCAAAGGCCAGTGTCACAAAAATACGTAATAATGCACGGCAATATTCCACAATCGTCATATAATCAAGTTGGTACTGTGACGGAGGCGTGCCGGCGTCAGGGCCACGGCTCGCCACCACGCCGCACTCCGGGCCTGCGCATGGCACGCACGCGCACCGCACCGCACACCGTGTTCAGAACCTTCGAGGTGTACTGCGCTACTCCTATATAATTTGTAGACTAGCATATTAATGCGACAACGCTGAAATTATTTATAGTATGTTATTTTCAATCGGATAGTTTACTTCCCACAAACAAACAAACTATTACTTTACTAGCTTCTACCAGCGGCTTCGCCCGTGTGAAACTAGAAATTAAAAATCTAATTTTAAGCCTATTTATCGCACTTAATAATTGGGCAGTTACGTATAAGTGGAAGAATTTTCAGAATCGGTTGAGTAGGTTCAGATGTTAATCCATACATACAAACTTACAATTTTTAACTTTTTATAATATAGTTAATATAAGTTTGAATGACTGTGCCAACAGAGCTTTAATCAAGTTTTACGAGAATATTGTTTACAATAAAATCGCACTTCTGCCTTCGTAATATACAATTTTGCAGATTACATGGTTGTTGCGCGCTAGCTACGAGTATATGGTTCACTGCGACCCTGGGTACATACTCTATAGTTTTGTCACCTTCGGAGGGGCAGCAGACTTTTTTATTATCATTATCATCACCACATAGACAGGCTCGCGCTTGGCCTATCACACCTCAATTACACCTGATGGAAAGCGACGATAGGTGTGTTATTTTCACAATGAATTAATTGAAATTAACAACCTTCTACATTCAGAAACTCGTATAGTAGGGATACATACTATTTTGCATTGCATCAGATAAATATAGATATGATATTTCTGATCTGGATATGGATATATAGCAAATAAATGCATAATGTTATACGGTTTCGGATATGAAATTATGTTGGACTAGCTGACTCGGCGAACCACCGAACCACCAACCGCCTAATAGTCAATGAATGTAATATATCTTTCGATTTAGTCAACCGATAACGATGACACAAAGCCTAAGTTTAGTATATACCTATAGTTATACATAATATTAATGTATAAAAGTTATCTACAACGATTTCGTACATTTTACGTGATACGCGCACAACTAAAAACTTCTACAGATTTATTAGGTATATGTATAGATTATCCGCTAGTTTTAGATAATTTCGGTTACGGATATTAGAATTTTAAAATTATAAAAGATAAATACAAATTACAAAATTTGAATTTTATTACTAGTCTAGATTATCTTTAGTTTGGCTGGTATTTAGAGTCAACATTATCCGAAACTTTAAAATCGGTTCCGGTTACGGTTACAGATATTTTTTTATTTCGGATATCACATAGTTTCGATTATGGCTACAGAGTTTCATAACATCTCTATTTTGCACACATATAGTTAAACATTCCTTCATAGTTAAAACTCGGAATCAGTGTATGCCTTGAACTTATCACAAGTCGCTTATCGTCACGCCTGTTAATCTCGGAGGGTTCAGCTACGAAGGGGTTCTGTCACTCTCTCACACTTCACCGATGGTAGTGTTTGTCCCATGAACCGTATCACAGGGGTGAAGTGAACTCCAGCCGAGGACTCACAATATCTCCCAAGTCGAGTCAAGCTAGGGGAGGTCCACGTTCAGTATTATTTATTCGTAAACTGTCGATAACCTCGACATGAACTTTGGTAAATTTTGATAAATGGCAAGGATAACGTCCATCAATAATATAAAAATGTTTTTGTTTAATTAGCACTTCGCGAATATTTATAGATTATTCTTAGCTATATTCTATGTTATTGTCGCGAGACCTGTTCTCCTCAAGGTCGTGATGGAGCGACTTCACCGAGGCTACAGATTCCTACGGCGGGAAGGTGCTGTACCGTTTACTATGAGACATCAATCATAGACATACTCCACTGGCTGTAGGTACTCGTTCATTCTTATATGTACTTAACTGTATTGTACAATAATTTATACATAGAAAATCGTGTAGATAATTCTCAAATGATCAAGTGCAGAATCAATGTAAACTCTTGATAGCGCTTCGACGTTATCACAAGATATTGCGAAACTAACTTTTTCTCTACTTCCGCACTGGGTGTAAAAACACGGAATGTCAGACTGTTACAGACTAAAACTCATCTATGTTTCATCAGTTGCTCCGTACGTTCTAAGACCACGGACCAGGATAACTCTTCTTCTTCTTCTCTTTCGAATTCCTTTACCCTTTTTTTTAGGTGGTAAAATCATCCAATGACATCCCATAGTGTCAGACTTTTGCTGAATAAAAATCACTCCTGTTCCTTCTTTACCATTATCCCTCTGTTCCTTCATAACCAGGGCCCCGGGGATCTCTTTAGCATCACCCATGGCCCAAGTAGTAGGCTTCGATCCTGCTGGACCCTTACGGTTGCTAACAACTCCTAGAGGCGCACGTGAAACAATGCGCGCCGTCGACGACTTGGGCTCGGTCCGGGCGGTTACTGGACGGTTACTGGACGGTTGGACGGCAAGCTACCCATTGCTCACAATCTTGAGCTACGAAAATAAACTGAATATACAAAGAATTCTTAAAGATTTAGACAGTGCTCAAGCCTTTTATGAATGAAGTTAAAGAACGTGATTACAATAAAATATAGTGATGTAGGCGTAAGAATGGACACGCACAATGGAACTAAAGTTGAGTGAATCCATTCCAAACTTTATCTAAGCGAGAATTTAGTAAGTTTGCCGACGTATTAGCGGAGACGTCCAAATTTTGTAGTAGACTCTATATTTAAGTAGTAGGAGCACGAATTGTGTAGGTATGTGTGAAATAAGAAACATTTGAGTGTGTCAGTGTATGTAGGATTGTTCTGAGATTCATTATGTTCTTTATGGATCATTATTTTCTTTATTATATTCATTATGGATCTGGTAGTCCAATATAGGGATGAGCCTTCAAGCAAGCCCAGTTGCCAACCTAAAATAGAGCCAGTTGGCGCTGAAAATTGAAGAGACCGGACTCCAAATAACGGGATGAAGGAAGGAAGAAGAAGTCTTGAACCTCCGCTGTACACGTCAAGTGACAAAGGTAAATTTGGCTGCAAAACCTGGACTATGGTAGTACCGAACAGCTGCTTTTGGTCTTGTCTTAGCCCTACACCTCCTATTCAATAACTTACATCACCCATGAGGAATCTGGTACTCAAACGTACACCTCTTCACACAACCACAACCCTAACACATAGAACCACTTTTCGTCTCTTTGGTTCTTCCTCCTTGTGTTTAAAATTGCGCACCAAACTCAGATGTTTTCCATCGACCTGTAGGGAATACGATGGATGCGTGACGCACAGGACGGTGAAGGCCTGGAGATCCGTAACAAAGGGTTTGCTTGGTACGGACCCGTCTCTCGCAAAGGTACTTCACTCATTTATTTATAATAGATTACTTAGTTAAGGAAACTTTTGTGGAGAAAGAACAATACAATTTTATCATTATTATTATAATTTAGTGCTGTAACAACCCTAGTAACAAAACTCGCCAAAAATGATGAGAGTCATTATGAATAAAATATACCTACGTTTTTGCAGAACCTCTAGACAAATTCGTCGCAGCACGTGTTTTTCGTAGCAGTTTCATAAGTTCAAAAAAGTCGTTTATTTATCTGCGTAGATTTGTCATCGTAATATTCGCGTGTTTGAGCACAGTGCCGATTATGTGGTTAGTTGGAAAACAGCAGAGTTCGCAGGATCCGTGAAGGTCGGCACCGCCCACGTCGCCTCTCCGATGACTTGGCGAACGCTACCTGTGTTCACTAGTCATCTTTATCATAGTAATTATGCGACTCCATCAGCGCAACGTTCGCTATTATTTCCTGAATGTAATAGTCTACCTTGCGAATGCGGGGTCTGTTCCGCTGTCCGAAGGGGACGAATTTTATAGTGATTGTATTGAACACACTAGGTCATAGAGCTGTTCCGTTGTCCGAAGGGGAAGAATTTTATAGTGATTGTACCTATTGATGACCCTAATATTTTAAAGGCGCAAGTTTGCGAGTGTGTATGTTTGTTACATTTTCACGCTCGAACGGCTAAATGGATTTGGTTCAAATTTTGCACACGGGTAAACCATGTCCTGGAGTAGCACGTAGATTTTTTTCATGCTGGAAGGATTGAAATATTACTTAGTGCTCTTAAGACCATAGGTGAAGCAGCAGCTAGTTTTGATATAGATTACACTTAAAAATAACTAGTTTATATTTCTGACTGACTACATAAAAAGGAGGAGTTCCTATACTTCTTAGGTACGTGCGTGTGTCTACTTATTGTGGTCTAGGTCACATCTCAAAGTCCTGTGGTTAGTTTTAAATCCTACGATAAATCAGATTCACGAATATTTCTCGGTCTAAATCCTTAAAACAAGTCTCGACCACATAGTTTTTTATCTGCCGTTCGAAGGTCATTACATATTATGGAGATAAAGACAGATTTATTTTTGTAATAAGCAATCAAATAAGTATGTAATATTTGTGATAAGTTGCGTTTTTTACAACAGCCAAATTTATAATAGTAGATTTTTTAATTACCTGTAATGATGAACATAGTTTATGGTATCATGAGAGTGTTGACGGAAACTTTAATTGCTAGATAAAATTATATTAAAAATAGAAACCGAGTAACAGATTCCATAATAGTATCCGCTGAACCGCTCGTCATGATAATAGCTTTGATGATTGTTAAGCGCAGAAAAAAAACGACCTATAACCTCATTTTTTCCTTAAATCTATAGATAGTTGTAAACCGCCGGACGGCTGGCAGCTCCAGCGAGAATATTGTATATTCTGATGACCAGAGGAAAACAGGTTCATATTCAAATCTTGCTTAGTATATAATATTTTTTATGTGAAAGTCTAATTCTATTATAGATAGCCTACTAGTTCTGCTAGCTACTTGTTCTGCCATATAAGTTAGCATAGCATAGCATAGCCATTTTTTAAATGTCATATTATCAAAGATAAAAATGGGGGGGAGGGGGGTAAGAATAGGAGGGTACAAAATAACGACATATTCTCAGACCTACCTATAGAACCTAATTTCCACAAGACAAAACATAAAAATCGGTCAAGACCAAGACGTTTCCGGGGAGTTCGATAACAAACAGCGTGACACGAAATTTTTATATAATAGATTGATTCATTAATTATATAAAGACCGTCTATGTGTACATTGTAAATGTTTGACATATTGTCACAATATGGGTTATTAGATACGAAACATATCTATGAATGTATTAATAGAGAGTAGTGGCGACCACCCGGCCATTACAAATTGCGTCTGTTCTCAGAGCACCTAATTGTCGCGCATTAACAAGATCGTGTCCTCAATAGCGGCCCGCGACCGCGCGCCACCCCTAAGGATGCCCATTTCCTTGTAGCTGATTACGGCTCACGGACTAAAAAAGTACAATCATAGTGCTCTCCGGCGCGGAACGCACTGTCCTCATTTGAATACAAACGCAATGCGCGTGCGCACACACCCTTAACTGTACACAGACCTAGCCCGACGCACCAATCACGACTCTAAAGTCAACGACCATCAGTTCCAAATCGCTCAGCGGACACACCATCGTGCCCTCTTTTCAAAGTCGAAAGAAGAGGGACTCTCGCACGCCAGAACGAGAGGGCGCTATGCTCGACGAGGACGGAGGACGTTAAGGGCATTCACCCCGTACCCCGTGGGTTGCGACTAGCGGCTCTACAAATGATGTACAAGCACATAGATGCCTTTCTCTATTTAGGTGCGCACGAGTTTCGAAATAGTGGCCGTGGAACTTTTTGTTGGGAGGTGGATCCTGTTTGGGTTGCGTCAGCGCATGGCGATAAGTTCGGCTATTGCTGCGGAGTGCGGCGAGAATGTCCGCACAGGTGCCCGCTCCACCGCCACTCGGCACCCACCCATGGTTGACACAACCTTTCAAAATGACCATCTCCGCGGCGTTACACACTTATCACTGGTTTTACATATTGTGGAGGGGCTTGGCAACTTGCACAGCTATCAAAGCGAGGCTATCGCCTCCTAATTTATAATTAAATCTTAACAGCTTTCATCAAACTTTACTAATTCATTTCGGAAAGCTTCGAAGCTGATTGAGGCGTTGAACCTGCGATGTTAGATTACTTCCTATTGCGACTCAGTTTTTTATTATGATTGTTTTTATTGTGCTTTTGAGTAAAATATTGACTGGTCTACGCTGTCCTTGTAATATCTAGTAATACAGGAACGTGGAAGTATCTATTAATACAGGAACGTGGAAATATCTATTAATACAGGAACGTGGAAATATCTATTAATACAGGAACGTGGAAATATTGTAAGAACAGTTAAAAGAGTAACCATGCAGATTCTTGCCTGTTCTTTTCCATAGGAAACGACCAATTAGGAATCGTGCACTAGTTTCTAACGTTTTATAAGTCTATTGGGCCTATGTGAAATAAATTTGTATTTTTTGAATTTTTGATGTTCAAAAATCGTAAGATTCTAGTGTTTTTCTGTTCGAGATTATTTATTATTCGTGAGGTAGTAGCAGTGTTATAAGAGGCCAATCAACAAATAGATTAAAGTTTAAGTAATCAAGCTGCATCTCATACTGGATATCAGATGATATCCAGTTGAATGTTATTGCAGTATTGATTGGGTCTATAACGCCGTTGGTGGAAGATTGAGGTTAATGAAGAGTCCGAATGCTGGCGGAGGCCCTTACGAACGGGATCATGTCTGTGAGAACAGCCACTAGAATATGTTATTATGTAAATATACTTAGTTATTTATTAGGCTAATAACGTTTGCCTACTTTCTACAATTTTGACAATTTATAGATAAGAGCAAGAAGGTATGTTGTTGCATGGTTTATTAATTTATTTACAATTCATAAACACAATTACATATAAAATAATAGACAAGAAGGGAACATAAAAACAGTTACAAAGGTGATGCCCATTTCTAAAGAAATATCTTGTACCTACTTGTCTCATCTGCGAAACGAGAGTAGGAAAAAATAGAGATGTAGACACAGATAAATAAGAAATCAGGTAAGTACCCACAAAATAGTGGTCTATGAAACAATACAACATACACTTACATACATAATTATACACATGGTATAGTAAATAAAATAAAGATAAATAATAATATTCCACAACTACCACACAACGTCATCTAGTCCCAAGATAAGCAGAGCTTGTATTATGGGTACTAGACTGATAAACATACTTATATATTTCTAAATAAATACATATATAGATAAATTATACCCAGACACAGAACAAATGATCGTGTTAATCACACAAACATTTGTCCTGGGTGGGA
The DNA here is from genome assembly GCA_949319445.1 of Mythimna lalbum. Taxonomy (NCBI): domain Eukaryota; kingdom Metazoa; phylum Arthropoda; class Insecta; order Lepidoptera; family Noctuidae; genus Mythimna; species Mythimna lalbum. Next base: position 10,774,388 of record OX439346.1, on the reverse strand, counting down.
ATCGAACCCACGACCTGCGGCATAGCAGTCAGGGCCACTAACCACTAGACTAACAGGCAAGTCAATATCATACCTACTATAAATAATATATATTAATTGCAACTATAACGAAGAAAGATTCTGTTATTCTACATTTTCTAAACGAATAAAAACGGTATATTTTAATACTGCAAATAACTAGAAGTAATAGGTAGGCACAGCACAATACAAAAATAGTACCAACAATAACAATTTATTATTATACCCATTCAATTCAATATTGAATTGTAAATGCGGATAAAAGAAAAACGATATTGAAAAGTGAATTTCCTACCTGTGTATCTGTCAATGAATAACCTTGCTATTGAAATACCTAGCCTACCTAGGTTCAAAGTTTATACAGGGGCGTAGCATGGACTAAATTAGACGTGGGCGAAGGTACAACAGCTTGTCCTTTTTCTTTCATAAATTCGAAAACGAGACAGCGACTTTCGCAACTCAGTTCAGTCACATCGTCGCTTACCATCAGGTGATATACCTAGTGGTCAAATGCGAGCCTATCAATACTAAAAAACCCTCGTTCTTAAAGAGCCCTCGCTTGTGCGCAGCTCCTTTGGGTGCAAAGTCATGGGTGAGGGCCCACTTCACCCACGCCTAGCTACGCCACTGGCTTTTAATAATCTGAACAATGCAATCAATCTCTGGGAACAAAAAGAGGAGATAGATATCTTTAGCAGATAACGCATACAAGTGGACACTTTTCCATTTTCTGCATCTTATTTTATGCGGTTATTATATATAGCATTACCAGCTTGAATATTTAATTACAACGGTAAACAAATGATGAAGTTTCTAAAGCTTTTCTTAATTAACTGCTTAAAACTTCGTAGATGTCGTAGGGCTTCTACGAGTACCTACTTGTTTATCAATTAAGTTAAAGCCGCTGTCACAGAATATCGTTCTTTGGACATTCGAAGTTTTTTTTTGTTGTTATTATTGATGACGATTTGACCACCTGATGGTGAGCAATGATATGGTAAATCATCCAATGATTTCTCCCGCTCCATGGCGGAGGTGGTAATTGATTAAAACATTTTCAAGAAGGCAAAAGTTTCCTATGTCCGTCTCCCGGTTTTAAGCTACCCCCACCAATTTTCAACCAAATCGGTTCAGCCGTTCTTGGGTTATAAATAGTGTAACTAACACGACTTTCTTTTATATATATAGATTTACTATCATGTTAACTAGATTCATGAACAAAGCCGCTGGTAGAAGCTAGTAATTAATTAAATTAAATATTAATAAAAATAATATTTAAATTTCTTGTGAATTAATTATTCTGGTAAAAAAAATACGTAAGTATATTAAAGCTAGTCTATAAATATTATTACTATTAAACGACTTAAAAAGCTTAGAAATTACTATGTTATAGGGTTTTTTTTGGCAACGGGTAAAATCATCTTTGACGAAACCCGCTCTTGGGTGGAGCGGGAGACAGTGTCAGACTCTTACTGACTAAAAACCCCGCGCCGTTCTTTCTAGCCTTCATACCGGGGCACGAGCTCCCTTTCGGACAACCCTGTCCCCAGTAGGCTTCGACCCAGCTGGGCCCCTCCTGCTGCTGACAACTCCTTGAGGCGCGCGGGAACAGTACGCGCCGTCGACGTCTTGGACTCGGTCCATTACCGGACGATCGGACAGCGAGCTACCCATGGCTCGCCGTCCGCGAGCCCACGTCTACGGTGGCCGAAAATCGGGATCGGAATCTGGCGACGGCGGCGAGGGCGCCGTTGCCTGATGCGGTCGGCCTCCTCCTTTGCAAGCATTACTGCTTCGCAGGAGGAGGCGACCGCCTGCCATTCCTCCTCGCTCCGGACCATGGCCTCGACCAGGGCCCGGCGCGAGAGGTCTCCGCCGCCGATCGCCCCCACGAGGGCACGGCGATGCTCCGCCCAGGCTGCCATGTTATAGGTAAATTTATATTTACCTACTAGGAGCAATTTCTAGTATTTCTTAGCGGTTTTAATAGTTTTATGATTTGAATGTTTTTTTTTTTAATTCTTGTTAATCCTGACATAAGCAGATATTAAACATATCAAAATACCGTACCGTATATGGTATCGAAATGATAAAATATAATTTCGTTTGTTTACACAGTAAGTAGATCAAACCACGGGTTCAAAAAAATGTAGTTGCGCATTTTATGCCATACATACATACAGATTTATAAAACAAAAATTGCAAAAAGCGAGGTCGTTATGAACAATATTAATAACTGTCCAACAAAGTTTTTGAAGTGTTTCAGTCTCTCTGAAAAAGAACGCCAATGCAAATGCAAAAACGGAAAACTCCCGGTTGGTGGAAAACTATTGTTGCCATATTGGAAAACAAAGATACCGAACCTGGCTGCGGCTTAGTACGCAGAAGTGGAACATATTTAGTGTAAAAACAAGCTTTTAATTTAAATAAAATTTTTATAGCAAGCTTTTATAGCTGGGTACTGGATACATACCTATATAATTAATACTCGTCAAGACATATCATACGAGCCCAAACTCGAAGGGGTTCTGTCGTTTAACTAAGTACCAAGTTCCTATAGCCACCTTTTGGATCCATCATCGAATCAGCTCCATGTCATAATAATTTTGCATTGTTATCTGATTTACACGTGTATTCAAAATTTCAGCTCAATCGGTAACCGGGAAGTGGGTCAAATCTAATTTGCAAGATTTGATTACAGACAACCATCGGGACAGGTTTTTTTTGTCGATGGGGAAAATCATCTTATGACAAAACCCGCTCTTGGGTGGAGTGAGACATAGTGTCAGACTCTTACTGACTAAAAACCCCACGCCGTTCCTTCTAGCCTTCATACCGGGGCTTTTTTTTTTTTTTGTCGACGGGTAAAATCGTCTTTGACAAAACCCGCTCTTGGGTGGAGCGGGAGATAGTGTCAGACTCTTACTGACTAAAAACCCCGCGCCGTTCCTTCTAGCCTTCATACCGGGGCTCAAGTTTCCTTTCGGATAACCCCGGCCCCGGTAAACCATTGGGACAGGTGATATAAACAAAAGTTTGTAATAAATAGCAGAATGTCATAATGCTCAGTATCTATATTTGTTCTTCTTTTTACTACCTTTTTTTTCTTCTAATGATTTTCTTAACCGATTCTTGTCTATCGCAAGTGTAGAAATGTACCTATGTCCTAAGGGCCTAATACGGATAAAAATTACATGCTCAGATCCAGGTCCAAAATACATGGAATTGGTTTGCACTACCGAAATGTGGTGTCAGTCCTCTACGGTATTGTTTGAAGCACCTGGCCTAGGATCACCTACAGTAACTGAATAGTTGATAGGTTCGTGCTTGACCACTATCTCCCCTGATGGAAAGCGATGATGCGGTCGACGATAGAACGCGCTTACCTAGAAGAAAACTATTCATTCTCGATTTAAAGATTCCCGGGTTGTAGCCCTCAAGAAACACAGACTCCGGCAAGGAATTCCACTTAGTAAAAGTTTGACACTTCCCCATGAGGGTAGTCTAAACATTTGTGATTTTCGTCAGTGTCATGTCAGTTCTAAACATTTGTGATTTTCGACACACCGGTATCGCTAGTAGATGTAATGAATAAGATTATAAAAATTGTGTAGTATAATTTTATTTAACTATTTTATAACCTTCTACATAATTAATATACACGTATTTAATAATAATAATAACTACATACCTTCATAAATTCCTAATTAAAAGTTCGGTCTTAATTTAAATTTGCTACGCCCTAACAAGTCATTGTATAACCCATCAAATAAAGATTTGTCTGTAACTTCATATGTGTAGGTACATTATGTGCAATAAAAAAAAAACATTTTATCTAGAGGCCCTGTAAACAAAAAAGTTTGCGACAACATCCTTTTGCGACCATACAAAAGCTTGAATAAAGCAAAAAACTATTTGCATGGCGACAATTCAAAGTCACACTCGATTCAATGTTTCAGGCTTGCAAATATGAATCCCCATCCCGAAATTTCTGTAGCCTAATTTTCTACATATACTACTTCCACAGTCTACATATAGAACGGGGGGTAGGTAGGTTATAGTTAGGATGGACTGACCCACGTCTATAAATGCAGTCGCATACATTGTTCAGCCATCTATAAATAATTTCCATGATTGAATTCGCAGACTAATCTCCCTATTCCGGAGTCAGACGGGTCACTCCGTTTCGTTGGGAAATACCTATTGAAATGCAATGGTTTTATCACAGGAAGGTAGAGAATCCTAACTCTAGGTCAATTTCTTTTTGATGAGTTTCAATAAGATTTTCTTTCTTGAAGAGGTGTTGAAAAGTGGGATATAATAGGCAAACCTAGAACTAGAAGCAGAAGATGTTTTTCAATACCTACACTTGCTCATAAAGTGACTCTTTATTGCACTGCACTTAGGTATATAATGGCACTGGTTACCAAGTTGTGATATTTTCATTACCATTACGCACTAGTGCTATAATGTGGTTAAAACCTTATTGTTCAACCTCTCCACCGCCATCATTTTATTACATTTTCAATACACTTGCTCATAAAGTGACTCTTATTGCACTGCACTTAGGTATATAATGGCACTTGTTACTAAACTGTGACATTTTGATTACCATTACGCACTAGTGCTATAATGTGGTTTAAACTTTATTATTAAACCTCTCCCCCGCCATAATTTTATGACATTTATCATATCAGGATGGGCGCAGGTCGTCCCCCACAAGGAAAAAAAAATGGGCGCGCATATGAAAACAGATTTTTACCGCCACAAAAGTTTACTATTTTTACAGTTATTTTATTCACAAGTGTATTGAAAAACGACGTATGATACACGTGAGTAATTAATGATTACCGTTCTCGGCTCTCTTAATACCCTCGCCATGGCTCGGGTCTAAATACCGCCTCGACTGTAATCACTAACATTACACACTTATATCATAATGTATTATGATCGTATCAGGATGGGCGCAGGTCTTTCCCCACGATGAAAAGAAAAAAAAAAATGGGCGCGCATATGAAAACAAATTTTTACCGCCACAATAGTTTACTAGATTTACAGTTATTTTCTTCGGAAGTGTATTAAAAAACGTCGTATGATACACGTGAGTAATGAATGATTACCGTTCTCGGTTCTCTTGAGACCCTCGCCGTGGCTCGGGTCTAAATACTGCCTCAACGGTAATCACTAACATTACACACTTATATCATAATGTACTATTATGATGTTAGCAATGCGTATGTATGTGTAATATATATGCATCTACTGAAAACTATACCCTAAAATGACATGCAGCAAAAAATCTGCATTATTCCCGTATTTCCGTTGGCAACTACCTATTCACATCTAGCTATGGATTTTCATGTAGGTAGTTTTCCATGGCTATTATCGATCGGCGCAGATAACTAGCTGTGTCCTGGGCGGGGGTGGCCACCCACCCCACCACCCTCCACGATGTATCGATAGAGCCCGCATCATGCACCGCCCGCTAATTGTTGGGAGACTACACTGCATATATCTATAATGGTCTGGACTTAAATCAATAAGGGTTCATGAAACTGCACGGGTGTTATTGTACGCAGTCGCTGCCATCAGGTTTCCGGGTTTCAACGGTGATATTACTGCGAATGTGTTCGCAAGTCGGTCCGTCATGACATCACAAACTTTTTGACATTAAAATGAAGCCCATAAGTATTTTAAAATTTACTGTTTTCATTTATTAAAGTTGCATCTATTAAATTTAAACCATCGACTTCATTACTCTCTTAATGAGGCTAGAAACTGGCCAGTAAAACTGAGGCAGTTCAGCTGCAAGTTGCAACAAAAAACAAATGAACATAATAAGCTATTGCGCCGTGGACTGACCAGCGTTCCTCCGAAGTCCGAAATAAGAGAAATAAAAGTCGAACAAAAAAGTGAGCCGGTCATCCCCCTCTGGACGGCGGTAAAAAGTACAAAAGTGGGCCACCTCCCGCCGGTCCCAGGAATGCTTCACGTCCCCTTCCCTCTGAGGGACGCGACGGGCGCGACTTCATCTCGTGGGAGAGTTTTCATGATCATCCATGCCTTTTAAACTTTTTGTCTTCGCTACATTGTTTTCTTATAAATGTGAAGATGAATTTTGAGGGTGGCATTTGGCGTAGAAGGTTTCCTTTAGAGGTTGCGTTTTGGTATCTAGCAATAGTTTGATTGGTTAGATTTGATAATGTATATCTTTATTTTGTTTATGACCGCCTACCTCCTGGACATCTGCCCTTTCTGTAGATCGTTACATTTAATTTCTATCAAAATGACGGCAGCTGCAGGATATAATTAGTTGATGATTAACTGGACGATGTCCTTTGAAGAAAGATTTGAATATTTATTTGAATTTATGAGAAAGACATGTGAAAAAGTAACCTCATAAATCCGGAAACTTAGAACCAGAATAAATAATTACATTATTTATTGTTACTTCAGAAAATTGCAACCCGTACCTAAACTACTACTTAAATTGTACAGAAATGCTTGTCACAAGAGGGGCCCGTCTGGGTCGAAGCCTACCGGGGTCGGGGTTATCCGAAAGGAAACTAGAGCCCCGGTATGAAGGCTAGAAGGAACGACGCGGGGTTTTTAGTTAGTAAGAGTCTGACACTATCTCCCGCTCCACCCAAGAGCGGGTTTTGTCAATTTTTCCCCGTCGAGAAAAAAAAAACCTCAGATGGTTTGTAATTATTATAATCCATCTGTTTAGGTGGCACCTAAACAGATGGATTATAGGTGCTTAACTAAACGCAAACAATTTTGATATGCCTTTTTATTTAAAATAAATCGTATAAAAGACATACAAAGATTATTTGAATTTAGTTATTACCTGACATCGGTTAGTAAATACCCAATTTTCAACATTTTTAGATAAAAATTTTAGACAATTTTTTAGATAAAAGACACGTTAAGATTGTTTTCATTTAGTTTACTACATAATACAGATGGAGTAGGTATAGTGGGTGAAAGAAGCTATCAGGTAACAATGTAAGTAACTAACTAATTTCACGCATATTTGGCAGATCCGCTTCAAATATAATGAGTTTATGGTACTAGATGGTACTTATTTTAAATTCAGCAGGAAATGGTTTGACATGATAACACACTAGATTCCTGCTCGATGGACGATGCCGCGTAAAAGTGTCATCATACAAAAACTCACCTAATTTATATTTCCTGTCCAGAGTTCATGATTTATTCAGCAGTATTTAATGAATGTTTTGAATTAGTTTCATTGTTATGTCGGGCATTAGAGCAAATAAAAGTTATGAATGAACGCGTCCCCGTGCCAGTGGATCTCACGTGACATGTCGTGACCGAACTCGCGGGACACCACATGACAATTACAAGCTACTCTGGAAGAGACACGACAGAATGACGTTTTTGTTTTTTGTAGTTTTAACTAGGTTAGTGTAAGTTACTGTTAGCACTAAGGTCTACAGTTTTAAAAGAAACTTATCAAGTATAGGGATGTTTTTGGAAAACTCGTGTTATTCTTTTACGGAATTTCTGTTTTAGTTTTGGCGGTTTCGTAAGACATGCTGATTTTGAACAGATTAGTTTAATAAGGTGAATTCTTCAGGATTGCCTCAAAAATTCAATTTTTATAAAGTTTTTTGCAATTTACAGCTCAAAATCGGATAGTAAGATAACAAAAATTATTTCCAACACTATATACTTACTGACTAAAACCATTTACGGCACTCTCTTATTTAGAGACAAGGTAAAGTGTCAAGTGATTATTAAAATGGTACTTTTTAGTTTTACTTTACTATCCGATAATGAATTGTAAATTGCAAAAAACGTTCGAAAATCGATCGATCATACGTCGATTGCTATTATAGAAATAAGTACCTATCACCTTCGTACCAATTGATCTGTTTCTTTGTTCTCAATTCCTCATTTTTCACACACTGTCATCTGGTCCCAAACTAAGTAAAGCTTGTGCTATGACTAGTAGTAGGTATACCTACTAGACAACTAAACATACTTAGGTATATATTTTTAAATACATACCTAGTTATTATAGATATATCGAGATACAGCTTGTGCTCATCATACAAAAAATTTTCCCGGTTGGGAATCGAACCAACAACCTCAAAATTGTTTGAATTTTGTTTGCTACCCTGGAAGTTGGAACATTCACCTTAACATACTGATCTTAGTAGTCATATCCAGCAAACTATAGAGTACTGGCAAAGTGTGGAAACCACGAACACTTGTCGTTTGACACGGAGCCCCCGCGATAAGTGGCGAGGGCCGAGGGGCTCCATCCACAGGTTATTAAACCGGGCCCCGCGGGGGACTGTTTGTTTTATTTTAATATCAATAGCGATAAACAGCCAGGCTCGTATCGCGCGCTGCGTAATGAAAGGGAGGTTTGCGAGCCTCAAGTGCTGTGAAAAGTCGCCGCGGAAAATGGGTCAGATTCAGAATGAACACGTAGCTACGTTTATTTATAGATGTTTTTGAAACAGGAAAAACTTTGTTCAGCTTTAGTTTCTTTGTTGCAATGTGTTTTTCAGTGTATACTATAATAATATTAGCTTATGCCTGCAAGTCATTCGCATAAATATTGATTATAGCAGAAGTCGAAGTCAAAACCTAATAAAAAGTAGCATATATAAATGTCCTTCCTTAGGATTCTAGCTTACTTCGAACTAAATTTTATCAAAATTAGATCAGTATTTTAACCATGAAAGCGTAAAATGCAGTTTCTTTCACATTTATAATATTAATATGGATTATTCCTCAACGGCTGAACTGGATCTGGTTCTGGAGGATATTTTTTTTTGCTGAATCTAGTACATGCGTGCCCTCGAAATAATGCCCCACTTTGAAGCGCCAAAAATTAAAAAGAATAATATTCCCAATAATGTTAAGTTACAAACCTGCGTTCTCCGAAGACAGGGAATCTTTATCGAAACAATAACGATAACGAAGATACCATGTTATTGTAAACTTCCCTGCGTGGGTGTTTTAATAACTTAGAAGAAACTGGAACAATTGCCAAATAGTCTTGAGATCTTTGCCAACAAAATCTTTTAAACTTTTAAACTAGGTTCTGGAGTGACAAAACTTTATGGAAATGTGCAAAGTAGACAAGATATATAGTGTTATCACACGCTCGAACTTAGTACGATGGATTTGGTCCGTCCGTACCAAGGTCGAACGTGACTCAGTGTAAGTTAAGGACGCGTTTACGATTTGACGCGCATCAATTTTAGGTATAGAGTCTTACTACTACACGTGCACGGCTCACACACACAGCGAAATGCGCGAAGCGGCGAAATTATGAGTAACTTGACACGACTTGATACTTGAGCTTACTTTTATTTAATTTTTGCCATGTTTTTTTTTTAACTTTACTTTAATTATTTTTCAAAAAGTTCGTAACGTGAAATGGTAACAAAAGTAGATACCATTTACTTAATTTCATTGGACATTGATTGACTGGTAAGCAAGTACTTGCTAAAGTACCTATGTATTTACAATTTGCGCGACAAGCTTTTTGAAAACAAATAATTAAAAACATAAGCTTATTTTATCTGCTGTATTTAGTATTTTTAACCGACTTCAAGACTAGACAAAAACTATTCTCAATTCGGATGATTATATTTATATATATTTTTTTATGTATTTGCAAAATTCTTTTTTGTTCGAAAGAGGTTTATTCCGAAATAGTCCCTTGTAAAGATCAGACGGGCAATTCTCGTAATTTTTAGAACGTTCACAGTCTAATCTGTCTCAATCTGTCAAAAATACCTCTAATTTCCCTACATTTTGAAAATTGTTTGACATTTGTTTGTTGCCGAGATGAGACTGCGAATAGATTTTGAACGTTTTTAATTACGAGAATTGGCCTTCTGATGAGGTCAGAGAGTTGTGGGATTGAAGAGTTTCAGAGACAGACAACGGAACTCTTCAATAAATGCCAGCAAATCAACCGCAATTGCTGCTTTCGCATATTATGTATGCATTGTTTGCGTAATCACACAGTATAAGATCATGCCTTTACCCTCTAAAGGGGTACGCAGATGTGTTCAGTATACCACGGCACACCGTCATTTCTCTCAAAGTTGTTATTGGGGTACCTTTAATCTTGCAAGTAAATTCGGGCAACCTTTTTTGTTTATGAATTGATTTAATTAACCGACTTAATTTAGATTAAGTATTTTTTTTATGTAGGTATGTTTAGATGGATTTGCAAAATTCTGTCATTTTTTAATGGATAAGCTATGCATGCTCCAGGGGTAATACAATATAAATTTTATGAACTTTGCTTGGCCTACCCAAGCAAAGTTCATAGAGTTCATAAAATGTTGAAATTGATGATGTTTAATTTCCTGACTGACACATAGCAAGTAAAAAGTTTTAGGTACCTATATAATTTTGTTTTGGTATCAAATGGTTCTCGAAAACTAGAAAGAAAATACGTTTATTTGGCACATACATATAACACTGATAAGTACTTACAATTACTTTCAAGGTTAGGATTAGGTTCCAAACATTATTAATTGCTTCATAAAAAAAAAATTTTTACAGAAAAATTAAACCGACTTCAAAAAGTACAAAATAACTTTAATTTCGGAAGTCGGTGTTTCAATAGGTATCTAATCTTGTCTCTTCGTTATTTAACAACTTTTTGAAGTCGGTTTAATTTTTTTGTAAAAAGTTTTTTATTTTTCACTTTTTAGTTATGGTAGCACCACTAAAAAGTACCTACCCTTCAGCTAAACATAAATTACCTTATAGCCAGAGTGCATCGATGCACGATTCTTATAATCCCAAATACGGTTATATTACATGAATTTACCCTCTCCCCCTTTCCCCTCCCCCTTTTCTTTCAGTCAGTCATCGACTACGCGTATAAACAAAGCAATTTTACTTGTTACGACAATTCTGCTATGATTCTATGAGGAGTTCTGTTCCATATCTTCGAAGTTCATGATCAGATCATAACAATATTTCTATGGGACCAACTTGGAAGCATAAATTTCAATCAAAAAAAAAATATTTCAAAATCGGTCCACAATTGACCGAAATATCGGTGAAAATACATACAAAAAAAAAAACATACATTCAGCCGAACATAGAACCTCCTCCTTTTCGAAGTCGGTTAAAAAAAAGTCGTTTGCATGACAACAAGAACAACCCAATAGATATTGTTTATCTGTCAAATTGGAATGGATTGCCATTCTAAGTGTGTTACGTAATTAGGATGCCGTACGAAGCCAGGTCAGGAGCTAGTAAATGATAAAAGAAATGAGTAAAACTTACGAAAGACATAAAAAAAATATCAATTTTTATTTTTCATTATATTATTATGACAATGACAATTATAATATTATGATGAATGTTCCCGTAGTTCCATATTTCTTTTGAATCTCGTCTTAGGCCTTGGCATCTAAAACAAAAATTTTGTTATAAAAGGATAAACTATACACACTCTTATCAGCTAGCTCTACTCGTCTATTAGTTCCAGTAGCAGTCTTCGAAGAATACCTGCAGGTATCGCCATCAAGTCCGGAGGTAAGGTCTCAACATAACTAACAAAACGAGCCCAAACTCGGCACACCTAGCTCTACTGGTATACTAGTTCCAGTAGCAGTCTTCGAAGTACACCTGCAGGTCTCTCCATCAAGTCCGGAGGTAAGGTCTCAACATAATTAACAAAACGAGCCCAATAAACTCGACACACCTAGCTCTACTGGTATAATAGTTCCAGTAGCAGTCTTCGAAGTACACCTGCAGGTTTCTCCATCAAGTCCGGAGGTAAGGTCTCAACATAACTAACAAAACGAGCCCAAACTTGACACACCTAGCTCTACTCGTCTATTAGTTCCAGTAGCAGTCTTCGAAGAACACCTGCAGGTATCTCCATCAAGTCCGGAGGTAAGGTCTCAACATAACTAACAAAACGAGCCCAAACTCGGCACACCTAGCTCTACTGATATAATAGTTCCAGTAGCAGTCTTCGAAGTACACCTGCAGGTCTCTCCATCAAGTCCGGAGGTAAGGTCTCAACATAACTAACAAAACGAGCCCAAACTCGGCACACCTAGCTCTACTGATATAATAGTTCCAGTAGCAGTCTTCGAAGTACACCTGCAGGTCTCTCCATCAAGTCCGGAGGTAAGGTCTCAACATAACTAACAAAACGAGCCCAAACTCGGCACACCTAGCTCTACTGGTATAATAGTTCCAGTAGCAGTCTTCGAAGTACACCTGCAGGTATCGCCATCAAGTCCGGAGGTAAGGTCTCAACATAACTAACAAAACGAGCCCAAACTCGGCACACCTAGCTCTACTGATATAATAGTTCCAGTAGCAGTCTTCGAAGTACACCTGCAGGTTTCTCCATCAAGTCCGGAGGTAAGGTCTCAACATAACTAACAAAACGAGCCCAAACTTGACACACCTAGCTCTACTCGTCTATTAGTTCCAGTAGCAGTCTTCGAAGAACACCTGCAGGTATCGCCATCAAGTCCGGAGGTAAGGTCTCAACATAACTAACAAAACGAGCCCAAACTCGGCACACCTAGCTCTACTGATATAATAGTTCCAGTAGCAGTCTTCGAAGTACACCTGCAGGTCTCTCCATCAAGTCCGGAGGTAAGGTCTCAACATAACTAACAAAACGAGCCCAAACTCGGCACACCTAGCTCTACTGGTATAATAGTTCCAGTAGCAGTCTTCGAAGTACACCTGCAGGTATCGCCATCAAGTCCGGAGGTAAGGTCTCAACATAACTAACAAAACGAGCCCAAACTCGGCACACCTAACTCTACTGATATAATAGTTCCAGTAGCAGTCTTCGAAGTACACCTGCAGGTCTCTCCATCAAGTCCGGAGGTAAGGTCTCAACATAACTAACAAAACGAGCCCAAACTCGGCACACCTAGCTCTACTGGTATAATAGTTCCAGTAGCAGTCTTCGAAGTACACCTGCAGGTTTCTCCATCAAGTCCGGAGGTAAGGTCTCAACATAACTAACAAAACGAGCCCAAACTCGGCACACCTAGCTCTACTGGTATAATAGTTCCAGTAGCAGTCTTCGAAGTACACCTGCAGGCCTCTCCATCAAGTCCGGAGGTAAGGTCTCAACATAACTAACAAAACAAGCCCAAACTCGACACACCTAGCTCTACTCGTCTATTAGTTCCAGTAGCAGTCTTCGAAGAACACCTGCAGGTATCGCCATCAAGTCCGGAGGTAAAGTCTCAACATAACTAACAAAACGAGCCCAAACTCGGCACACCTAGCTCTACTGGTATAATAGTTCCAGTAGCAGTCTTCGAAGTACACCTGCAGGTTTCTCCATCAAGTCCGGAGGTAAGGTCTCAACATAACTAACAAAACGAGCCCAAACTCGACACACCTAGCTCTACTGGAATAATAGTTCCAGTAGCAGTCTTCGAAGTACACCTGCAGGTATCGCCATCAAGTCCAGAGGTAAGGTCTCAACATTACTAACAAAACGAGCCCAAACTCGGCACACCTAGCTCTACTGGTATAATAGTTCCAGTAGCAGTCTTCCAAGTACACCTGCAGGTTTCTTCATCAAGTCCGGAGGTAAGGTCTCAACATAACTAACAAAACGAGCCCAAACTCGGCACACCTAGCTCTACTGGTATAATAGTTCCAGTAGCAGTCTTCGAAGTACACCTGCAGGTCTCTCCATCAAGTCCGGAGGTAAGGTCTCAACATAACTAATAAAACGAGCCCAAACTCGGCACACCTAGCTCTACTGGTATAATAGTTCCAGTAGCAGTCTTCGAAGTACACCTGCAGGTCTCTCCATCAAGTCCGGAGGTAAGGTCTCAACATAACTAACAAAACGAGTCCAAACTCGACACACCTAGCTCTACTGGTATAATAGTTCCAGTAGCAGTCTTCGAAGTACACCTGCAGGTTTCTCCATCAAGTCCGGAGGTAAGGTCTCGACATAACTAACAAAACGAGCCCAAACTCGGCACACCTAGCTCTACTGGTACATTAGTTCCAGTAGCAGTCTTCGAAGTACATTTCAGGTCACTCCATCAAGTCCGAAATAAATATGAAATTTATAAGTACATATAAGAAACTGTGAATAAAATCTTACCTTGGTTGTCCGTAGTCCGTGCAGAATGCGTGAAGGATCAAGTTTATTAGGTCAAATATTTTGTATTCGTACAGCGATCTTTTCCAATATGAGGAGCTGCTTGCAAGCGTCACAGTGTCCACTCACAACGGCGGCCGAGCGCAGACTAAAAGTTCATTACAAATTTTTGTGCAATAAATCAAGACAGTGACCAGTAAAATAACCCTTATTTCAATCCAATAAGAATCACATGTTACCGCTAAATATGTGAAAAAATAAGACTCAATTTTATTTTTTTTCTGTGGCGTATTGTAACATTTTGATAGTTTTTTTTGCTACCTTTTTGAGTTGAACATGTCTTCTTACATAAAATATTTTTAAATACATAAATTTATGTTATTAAATAAAAGAAAAATCTCCCTAAAGTCAGTACGATGTCGTCGAATTTGTGGGAAGAGGTAACGGAAATTATTTTTTACAATATTAAAAACCAAAATTTTCGAATAAAAAATTGCTACCATTTGAAGATTAAGGAGTAATCTATCTGTGGTAATTATTAGTTACCTTTGGTTTTGTATCATTTTGCCGCAAAATGCACCGAAAACTGCTCATTTTTGTCAGATTCGTAAACGCGTCCTTAAGCTACTCTTGTCAGTAGTTTATTTCAATTTCTATTTTTGAATCAGTTTTTATTTCATTATTTATAGTTACATTGTGCTCACATAATAGAAACGACAAGAAATATCTAACCAAGATTTATGTAACTTATTAAAAGAGTTTCCGTGACGTTTCATGCACGTTCTTCTCCATTGAGGTCTACGCTTTGGAACGTGCAATGTAGCTTCACTTTTTTGACTGACCGACATTTTGACAGTTCAAAAATATCTGTAAATGATCCATTTGATATAAATGTTTCTGATTCTTGATTTAAAACTGATTAGTATTAACACATGACCGAATTTGGTTCGAAGGACCAAACTTACTCTGAGTCACGTTCGACCTTGGTTCGGACGGACCAAATCCGTCGTACTAAGTACGAGCAGTTGAGCCGAATTCATCTCATCATGTAATTCTAGCAAAAAATATGTTCACATAATAATCAATAGCGAGGTACTTAGCGAATATTGTAACGAAATATCAACCAACTCGGGATTTATTTTTTGTCGGCTGCACGATTTGTAGTAAATCGTGTTATAGGTATAAATTGCACAATGCCTTTATTTGCTAAACGAGACCCCCGTAGTTTAATTCTTTTATCCAAGTTTTCTAGAAATAAGTACCTACGAACCTATTTATTTTAATAGATCCTATTAAACGAGTCGAAGTTACGCTGCTTAAATGCTTAAGCCTTTATTTAAACATTGTCACAATTAAATTTCAGAGCAGAACATTGTGAAACGATCTATCGACCTGAAATTTGTTTTGGTTCTGCAACTTGCGAAGCAAACTACAAGAAAGAAAAGGTTAAAAAAATGTACTTACCAGTTTGAGAAATTATTTTTAAATCTATATTTTTAGAAATATTCTATATTTTTAGCTATGTCCTACCAGATTTTGAAAACCTCCAACTGATATCTATACCCCAAACCGTCTCATTAGAAGGGTAAGATGGTTCTAGGCTATTAATTCATGAATCCCCAAGCGACCACCGGTGGCCGCGCATCTATTGTCTTACTATTGTGTCTCTAATTGACGGTATCTGAAGGGTTAAAAGAATATCGATGAAAAATTCATTTTTTTGTAGTAAATAAACATTCAATTTTTCGTATCTACTTGCATTTTTAAGGGCAAGTGTAGGTACCTGCTCAATGAATAGAAAAGCTGATTTATCTAGAAAATAATTTAACTAAAAAAATCTAGGCTCAAAAGAAAACTCAATATATTGGAAAATATCTACCTACACGTGGACGACATTACATGGACATTATTCTTGTCTATTAATACCTCTTATACATGTTAACGTATTTAAATCACACCGTGAAAGTTTTAATAAAGACAATTTATTTCAAGAAAACTAATTTAGAAAGTCCGTTCCAAAAGCAACGAGCTCTCCCTAACGAAATCACTTAATCCAGACCAAGTACTTAAATACTAATAGACGGACAAAAAATAAAAATGCACCCTTCGACTGAATGGTCGGGTAGATGGACAAATAAAAAACAAAACAGTCGCACCCCACCCGCGGCCCGCATGCCAGGAGTCAGGACGCTGCACCCACTCCATCGTGTCAAATTGAAGGGAATTTACTGCATTACAATTCTAACACTCACCAGTCCCATAAACCACACGGAATTACCAACCTTATTCTCAAAACAATACCGTCGATATTGACCAAAAGGAAACGTTCAAAATGACGTTACGCGAGGGTGAACCATGAGGGTAGTTTGTTTCTATCAATGGTTTTATTATTTCAATCGTAACAATTTAAAAAGGCAATCGTCGAAGCGGAAAATTGTTTTTGTTTATGTTAAATTAGTCTGTGTATATGTGCTGTCTGTTTTGGAATTTGAAAAAGCTCCTTAAATAATAAATCACTTTCATGAAAAACTTATTAAACGTAGTGGTACCATTGCCACTGGCCTGTTGGTCTAGTGGTTAGTGACCCTGACTGTTATGCCGGAGGTCGTGGGTTCGATTCCTACCCAGGACAAATGTTTATGTGTTGAGCATGATCATTGGTTCTGTGTCCGGGTGTAATTTATCTATAATAATGTATGTATTTAAAAATATATAAGTATGTTTACCAGTTGTCTAGTACCCATAACACAAGCTCTGCTTAGCTTGGACTAGACGGCGTTGTGTGATAGTTGTAGAATATTATTATTATTATATATTATTATTTCCTCAATTGTCTTTACCGATGCCAATTGTTATCGATCTTTGTACTAAAAGTAAACCTAATTTCTCGCTCCGGGTAGATCGAGAGATAGTGTCAGACTTTTACTGACTGCACTAAAATTGCTATAGGATGATGCGGGTGACAGTTATCGGATTCATACAATGTAGTCTATAGTTATTTTTAGCCTTTTCCCTCATCAAGATGCATATTTTCGTTCTGCTGTCATCCTACTCATGCTATGTAAAAAGACCTTGAAACCAACCTGGGTTTTGTCAGTTACTCTTTGCGTTCCAAGGCCTGGTAACTCGCTGCTCAAAATTCAAGAACATTATTGTATTTCATTTAAATATCCTCCCCAATTTACATGATAACGATGCACTTGTCGTTGCGAAGCATGCGGTTACAACATTTACCATGCATAATGTCGAAGGGTGCCTCCCGGGCCTCCATGGGAGAATGACCCGCTCCATACGCTCCGGTACCCTCCCTGCAATCATTTTAAGGGAAGCGAGGGTGCTTTGATCCTTGATTTAATTAAGGAAATGGACGTAATTTGAGCAATTGTTGTCGTTATATCGAGCAGGACGAAACCACGTGTGAACATGCTAAGTTCTACCAACGTCGTGTGGTTATAAAGACAGTTTAAAAGCAATAATACTCGTACCTTTAATTTTTAGCCATTATTTGTTTATTTATTTATGTACACGTAAATACTTAATAAAGAAAAACAACAAATACAGATAGAGGAGCACAAAGGGACTGCTTAATATAGTATAGGATTGTTTAATCAGCCTTATAATGTTTCCAACGTTGGGAATCAGGCCTCTCGAAGAGGGAACGGGTCGTATCCATCACGCGGGCCCAGGAAGTCACATGTTTTTGAATGTTTGGTTTTGGCAGGTCATGCCGGTTTCTTCAGGATGGAGGTACTGCTACGAGTATTTAAAAAACCAAACTTCTTGAAAACGTTGGGTTAGAGAACTTAGAGATGTAGTTACAGTGTGTATAATTTCCTGCTTATCTGCCTTGATAGCTAGTCATTGAAGGGCTATCTGACACCATGGCCCAGTAATTGGATAACACGATACCCCTCGGCAAGACTGGAGTTACATTGCCTTGCTTCTGACTATCCGTAACAACTGTCAAAGGTCTTCAAATGACATAACACCCATCTGACTCATTCATCCATAGGTCGACTTCGGCAAGGTTTTGCTTTTAACCTTTGAGATCTTTACGGGTGACGTCACACGTAACTTTAATAGGCTATTGATATTTTTTGATTAATCGAAAAAAAAAATCTAAAATACGGACTACATAAAATGTAGTTATTTTAACCCTGGAAACTACCTTTTTTTAACTATTCCGTCGCGCACTGCCCGAAATGCAACCGGTAGAAATCTGTCAGGCGGGCAACTCAGGTGTAATTATTCTAGCTTTACAAAGTTAGTTTTTAATTATTTGTCGGACATGTTGTGCAGGCAGCAGGGAGCTAGAGGCATTCTGTTTAATTCGGACCTCATTTACTATCACGTACACCGAGACTACTATTTTAAATTATGCCTGATATAATGAATGTGTTAACGACATATTTCATGCTAAAATGTATTTTCAATGAGTTTCAACTAGGTTACCTTTACAGCCTTCTTTGATATTTAAAAACATGCTTTGGAATTAGCATGCTTTGAGTGCAAACCTATTTGAAACTTTGAAATGAAGATATGGGTAGTTGCAATATTTTACCATATTAATCTATGTTTATGGTCTTTCCTGTTTTCGAAATTGGGGTAAGACATTAGAATAAGCAAACTAATTTTTTTTCTGGTTACCTTTTAGTTTTTATATTTTCGTATCCATATAATCATTGTAGTTATCGTAGTATAAATAGGTAAGGGCATATTACAAGTCATATACCTACAGAATATTAGGTACGTTACAGTGAAGAAATTACTAAACAAGCTTTAAATGAAAAACATTTTTTCATAGCAAACTTTATAGCTCAGTAATACCTATATATTTAATACTCGTCAAGGCGAATCATACGAGTCTAAACTCGAGAGGGTTGTGTTGTTTAACTACCAAGGTCCTATAGCCATCTTCCGGTTCCATCATCAGATCAACTCCATGTTACAATAATTTTGCATTGTCATCTGATTTACACATGCATGCAAAATTTCAGCTCAATCGGTAACCAAGAAGTGGGTCAAATTTAATTTACAAGATTTGATGACAGACAAACATTGGGACAGGTGAAACTAAATAAAAAAGCTTGTAAAATACGTTACATTTTTAACCATTTCAAATAATAAAAGATGTCAAAACGATAAAATTTCATGTCAAAGTAGATCATCTTAAATTCGTCAAAGGAATTAAAGCTAATTAAAGTTAAGGCATTTCTTCAAATGAGGTTTGAAGCTGTAGGCAGCTTAGCAGCTATAGTTTTATCATGAACTTCGATTTCGACGCTAACATTAGTGGCCTATACAAAACAAAAAAATCTTACCCGGCCATAAAAAATAATAAGGGATGCATGTCCAATGTCATTGACCCAAGAACCCCATTTCATAAAAAACAAGTTGTGTCCGATCTCGTAAGTACCTCCATACGTACCTGCGAGCGAGCCCTCTTAAACTTAGAAGGCATTTCAAAACAAAGAAATGGAGTCCTTGCCCTCACCGAGTAGCCCTCAGCGAGACTCACAAAGGGCTGTGATTGAGGGCGCGGGAGGAGGCGCGGGGCGGGGAGGCGCGGGGGGCGCGGGTGAACGACCTTGCGCCGGGGTGGCCGCCCCCTGCGCATACGCACGGTTGGCCGGCGGTCTGTAACGTCCCTCATTCCTACAGTATTTATTAAAATCTAGAGTTCCGGTCGCATAAATCGCAGCTTAAAATATCCTGGTGGGGCGCAACGTATTTTCTTGCACAACGAAACTTAAAATTACTGAATAGAGGAGGTCTTTAAATCTAAACCGTTAGTAAGTATTTAAATGTAGATAATTTGTTTTGAGAAAAAGGCATAGTAAAAAATTGTCTTTTTTAATACATTTAAATTAATCTACACTTCTAAATCTATGCTAATATTATAAAGAGGTAAAGTTTGAATATTGTTTGTAGGATGTAATTATCTCTGAAGTACTGGTCCGCTAAAGCTGAGAGAGCAGTGGTGGCCAAGTGGTAACGGCCCTGACAATCGAGGTCACGGGTTCAAATCCAGCCAGGGACTTCACTATGTCTAAATTATTTCATCACCACTGTTCTCAAAACGGTGGTGTCTTAGAACCAAAAATTCGAAGATTTTGAAATTTAAAATACGTGATAACCCGCACTGGGCCCGCGTGATGGATTGTGACCCATTCCCTCTCCTAGAGAGAAGGCCTGAGTCCCAACAGTGCGAACATTATAAGGCCGAGTATGCTATAGAAAGCTGCTTTATTCCTGTGACTTAGGTTATATTTTATGTACGTGAATGAGGCCGCAGGCAAAACCTATTATTTGTAAAATTCATTCAATAAAAGACGTGCATTCTATAACAGTCTAGCCTAGTAGTACCCATGATGTTTTGTACCAGAGGTCCATATTTCAAAGGTGTTAAGGATCAAATTCCCTGTCGGAGTCTATATTTCCAAATAACTACAATCTGGAGGTCTTTAATAAAGGTGTTACCACACAAATTTACTGATCGTCGATCGATACCGTCGATCGACATCGGTCGACGTATCGATTGGTGTGTGGTAGCTTTAATTGATCGACGGATACCGGTCGACAAACCAATCGATCGATTGCCGGTTGATGGCATCGGTCGACGTTGATCGATTAACCCCGGCTATATTCCAACAGTTTCTTTCGAAATGTATCCACAAGAGGATGCATTCTACCATCGATTGACAATCGATCGATTGGTCTGGTAGAAACTGTCGATCGACGTCGACTAATCCATTCTACCATCGATCGATGGCATCCTAAGGCAATAGTGAATAGGTTTACTATTCTAGGCAAGCGTATTCTAATGTCGAACACACATAATCGCTTAGCAACAAGTGAGATAGTGGTCAATCGCGAGCCTATCTGATTTGAATGAAAATTGTTATCCATGAATGATGGATGAGATCGTATGGCAATTCGTCATTTTCAGCACATTGCTTACCCAATTGAAAAAGGGTAGCAGGATTTTTTGATACTGTTACATCGATCGTGGAATGCAAAGGCCAATTGGAGGAACACGGTTTTAGTCAGTAAGATTTTTGCTGACTTTGGTAGAATACTAATAAGAATATATTCAATTCACATAAATCACAGTATTTAAAATGTCAGGTAGTTTATTTATAAGTAAATAGATCATTGAAGAGAAAAACGAATAAGCTAAAAACCTTGGGGCCTTTTTTATTATCGATAATATTCATCACGTATGCGGATTTGCCCCGCATGCGTATCCTCTACAAATGTCCTTTTCATACAAATATTTCGACGGGTGCAAAGTAAAAAACGTTATCTGCAATTTTGTGATTTTCTATCATCTTTATTGAATTAGTAACAATAAGCAGTTATTTAGTAAATTTTTTTTTTTCAAAAATATTATTAAAAAGAAAACTATTATTTCTTCGTTTTTGACACTTGAAAGGTTTCTCATGTCTTAGAATATTAATTTTTTGTTAAGTTACTGCAGTTATCAGAAAATTGCAATAATGCAGATGACTTTTTTTACTTTGCACCCGTCGATTTATTAATTTTAATTCGTGCAATAAGCACGCAGGATGCGTTTTTTTGCCTTTTGAAATTTTCTACATGAGCGGCGGAGCAAATCCGCATGATATTAAAAACACCCGGTATGTTTTTTAAATCTCATACAAGAATAGTAAAACACACAAGGGTTGACTTCGAAAAAGGTTACGCGTGGACCTGGAACGCATAGGGCAACTGGAGCATCATAGGTGTTATAGACACTCACTCACGTTCCATCCAGAGCGAGAGAAGTAAAAGACTGTAATTTGATGATTTCACGTCGCAATAAAACCTATATGAAAATTGAATCTAAAGTTAATTTTCAGAATAAACTGGTCAATACGATTAGGTATTACCTACTGAAGTTTTACAATACCAGTTTTAAATAAGGTAGTTGTATACAACGGGTAACATTATATGCGCAAAACCTCAGACACCCCAAATGATTTTTAATTCAATTGGCTTAATTCTGTGAGAATAAAAAACATTAAAAAAAAAGTTAAGGTTTTATGTGCACTTTTAGTTTGTTTAAAATTTGTATCTGCATCGAAATAAGAAATTTTATCATCCCGCATATGAGAAAATTTGATTGGACTACCATTTCGGTTTGTTTACCTATTTGGGAGGGTTTGCGCACGTGATGGCTTGATCTATTTTAATAAATAGAAAGGGCAAGATTAAAAATTTTGCCCTTTCTGATCGATGATTTTTTTTTTTTTAAAATGTAACCTATATTAAAAAGTGGTTTAATTGATTCTGCTCGTTATTCCGATCAAACTATTTTCAGGTTTTGCGCATTTAACGTTACCCATTGTATAAGTTTTAAACTTAAGTCATGCGAAAACACGTGTCTACTATTTTTATGTAAAATCTATGTACAAAATTTCATAACTGCTGCTGCTGCTGCTTGCTTGTCCGCACAAATACATGGTCACCGGGTTATCTGGGTTACTTAGGGGTTTTGCTTCCGCACCCAGATGTGCGTTGGCGTCTAATGCCCGCTATGACTTGCCGTGACCTGTGTTGTACTTGATACTAAGATACATGTGAGTTTTTTTTATATATTTTTGGGCAAAAATATAACGTGGTGTAAAAATTATTGATATCGATTCAGTTACTGATTCTGAACAAACTATATTCAGGTTTCGCATGAACTAAAAATAATGTCGCATAGATTGAGTCCGGAAGTGCCGACCAGCAGTCTACCAATCTCTAAACCCTATTTACATCAGTAGGTAGTGGTCACTTGTATAACAAAAAGTAACCAACAACGGTTCCTCACGTCTGCCAGACCAACAAGAAAGTAATTGTCTACATAGTGACTCTATTTCCATTGTACAGACTTATTACTTGCAATTGAGATAAGAAAACTGCAATACAATTGGGTAAAAAATAACTATCTAAAATCGCAAATAGAAAGGAATTTTCAAATTCGTCCAATATTAGATATAGTCTGTCTAAAAAGTTAAACGACTTGGGAATTTTGTACAATATGTAATCATTTAAAAATACATTAGATACTTTTTATAAGACTCTTCTATTAGTAAACCATGATCAAGATCTCTTAATCAACCTAGATTATTGAACTAACATTGCTCGCAGAACGGACGACCGTGGGGCCGAAGCAGCTCTGTGTTTGGCGGCTTGGGAGCTTTCATTAACGCTGCAGCGTGTCACAGTTTTGATGAGGTCTGTCCACCGTGTTGGAGAGCGTCCACGAGATCTTTTGCCCTCGACTTTCCCTTGCACCACCAAACGTTCCATCGAGTCCTCGTTGCGGGTGATATGCCCGAAGAACTTAAGGATTCGTATTTGCACAGACGACGATAATCTCTCTTTGCCGTAAGTCTAGTAGTCCGATAATGGAACGGACTAACGGAGTTAAATTAATGCAATTCCGTCGCACACTCCCCGAAATGCAACCGGTAGAAAGTCAACCGACTTGGGCGTTTGACTTTTTACACAGACTCTACTACTATTGATAGAATTTTTTAAAATCTAGTTGAAAGAGAAACTGCCAAATAACAGTATAAAGACATACATACTGAAATATGACGTCACCACCATTATGCTCATCATCATCATTGGGAGATACTGGTTCACTGTTTTGCTTCTTTCGGCTAACCGAAAGATGTCCACTGTTGGACATAGGCCTCTCCCAAGTGTCACCACAATTAACGGTCCTGTGAGTCTCGCATCCATCGGATTCTCGTAACCCTTTCCAGGCCATCGGTCTACCTAGTAGGAGGCCTTCTTACGCTGTGTCTTCCGGTAGGCGGTCGCCACTCCAGAACATTTCGGCTTCGACAGCCATCTGTTCTGCGAGCAATGTGCCCAGCCCAGTGCCATTCTTCGGGCTATGTATGTGGTATGGAAAATGGGTTCTTTTGCGCATATTTTCATTTCTATTTCGCCATTAGATTACGTATGCTTAATAGAGATAGCGAGATATTTCCACCACGCCCCCACTCTTCTTCAAACCAATATTTGAAATACTATTTGCTGCTTCATTTATTAATCAATTGTAATGCTGCTTTCATAAAAAAAATATGTCTTTTTTTTGTTTATTATAAAATATTGAACAAAAATAATCAAAGGTAAATAATTAATTTTCTGAAGGTAACACACAAAATCTAACCATAGACAATTCACAAGCAAATCGAGGCTTTTCAAGAAGAACATTGTATGTAAGCGACAGTTCGCAATCTTTGCAGGTAGGGGTTTTTCTTTCCTATTTAAAAATACTTATGATTAGCTTTTTCCCGCGGCTTCACCTGCGTATATAAAATATAGCCTATGTCACTCAAAAATAAAGCAGCTTTCTATCGGTGAAAAAATTATAGCAATCGGACCAGTACTTTCAGAGATTACTTCCTGCAAACAAAAAAACAAACTTTACCTCTTTATTATATTAGTGTGGATGTAGATTAGTTGTTGCTAGTGGCTTCACCCGCGTGACAGTAGTTTCTTACAACCTTGGGGGGTGAATTTTGGAAAATCTTTATGTCCTTTGCATGCATCTTAAAAGGAGCCTTAAGAATAGAATAGTATCAAACGAAAAGAAGAAAAAAAAGAAGAATATTTGTGCATCTTTATTAGTCTAAAGGTTTGGACTGGGCGTTGATGAGTCGGCGAGTGAGTCAGGACTTTGCCTTTTATACAGGGTTATTTGTAAAACACAAACAATCTTGCAGGACGTGTATTTCGACACTCTCAAGTAAATTCAAAATCGTAAGGTACTTCCTGTTGTCCTAGAATCCTGAATTTTTGCATGAAGCTAGGTCTCATAGCACAAGTATAGAAAAAATCTGAAAACTGTTTTGTAGTTACGTTAAAAAAATAACTTTTTTTTGCTATTCGGAAAAATCTTTTTCTTACAACTCAATTCGGGAGTTAAATTGTTTTCCTAAGTAAATTCGTACGGAATCCTCAGTGCGTGAGTCCGACTTGCACTTCCCTGGTTTTCTCACCCAATTTGATTAATCCTTGATTGCGTCATAGCGTTTTTCTGTGCTTGTGTGACCGATGAGCTACCAATTTAGTGCGTCGATGCCCAATTGTGCTTACTACAAATAGGTATAATGCATACCTAAGTGCATTTAATTAAAATTTCAGTGATTAATTGTTATGACTTACTTTCTTGTGTAAATAATTGTAACTTAATTTTCTAATTGGGAGCAGAGATGAGCAGTGGTGGCCGAGTGGTAATAGTCCCGACTTACGAGTTGCAGGTCGCGACTCGCGGGTTCGAACCCAGCGAGGCGCATTACTTTGTGTAATTTATTTTATCACCACTGCTTTAAAAAACCGGCATGTCCTAGAACCAAAAATTCGAAGACATGTGACATTCACGAACTCGCACTGGGCCCGCGTGGTGGATTACGGCCCATTCCCTGTCCTAGAGAGAAGGCCTGAGTTCCAGCAGTGGGAACATTAAAAAGATTGATGATGATGAATTTTCTAATTGGGGTGTACAGGGGACAAGGGTGTGTATTATTCGAGTAACATGTTGTATACCTAAATATTACGAGTATTATATTTTAAAGTAAGCTTTGCCCCATACCTACTAGGGATTACTCCTATATCTTGGGTCCGTTCACAAACAGGTAAACTCACATACACAAGACACCCAGATCTGGAACACCTATATGTAGACACAAAAATGTTCAGTACGGGAATCGAACCCACGACCTGCAATACAGCTCTCAATCGCTCAACCACTGTGCCAACGTCTTGCTAATATTGTTTTGTCTCTATTGTGCTCGTTAGCAAAGATATACTATTTATTATGATGGAAATGTGTAGGTGATTTCAAGTGGAACTACATTTTTAAGGCTACAGTCGTAATTTCACGCTGCAGGCGAATGTTGTATTAATTACGTCTACTTCGTCATGTTACACGGTTGATTGTAGTAATAAATCTGCGTAGTCCTTGTTCTAGCTTAGCCTGCGGTGCTGCTGTGTCTGTGAACGATTTTACCTTTTTAGAGTTCTTCAGGAACGCGAAAAGGTTCATATCTCTACGCGTTTTTCACTGCTGCTTAGGCAGAAGTGAAAAAATCAAACGCAATCTAAAGATGACTATGAAATATATAACTCCGTTTGCAGATGGATGGATTGTGTGAGGAGTGATATGAAAGAAAAGGGAGGTAGTGATAGTGTGACCTAAAGTATATATGGGAAGATAACTCCATTTATACTTCGTTTAGGAGCATATTTTGAAACTAGTTAGAACATAAAATCGTATAGAGTACTTCCTTCCTGTTATCCTAGAATCCAGAAAAGAATGAAGAAGGTATAGCAAGAAATCACAAGAAAATTACTTCCTTTTGATTCCGAAAAATCGTTGAGACTCGATTCCTATTTACATAGGCAAGTTTGTACGGAATCCTCAGTGCACGGTCCGAAGCGCACATGCCCAGTTTTATTTTTGTGGGAAATCATTAAATGTCACCGCAGTCTGAATTTGAGTTAAAGAGTTTCTCACTTTTACTGACTAAACCGGCGTTCCTTCTCTTTCCCTTTATGTTCCAGGACTGCGATAACTGTTTCCAACAATAGCGTCGTCACGTCGCCTAACGTCGCGTCGTCGTCGGGGTCGATCGTCGATTACCAAATCTTATTGACAGACTGTACCATCGTCAAGTATCATGAGCCTTTTACGTGACAAATCGTCAAATAACTTCTCCTTCTCTGGGTGAAGCGGGAGTGTATCAGATTTAACCAACTAAAAACCACAGTATTCCTTCAGTTGCTCTTTACGAGGGTCACGGTGACTCTAAATTGATATTGCATATCCCAAGCAAAATGATTTTATTTTAATATTTTTATTAATCAGTAATAGAGGGGTCATAGGAGCGAAACCAAGGGAAGTAGTAAGGCAAAAACTAAAAAAAATACTACAGCTCCTGTTGTATTTTTTTTTTTTTTCGTGTAAATATTTCATATTTACAGAATAGATTGAATACGATCCTTTTTAATATATTCACGGTTCAACTATCTGTAGCTGTAAGTAGCTAAGTCCGCCTTTGTACCTTTGTGTTGCATGAAGTTTTAATAAATAAATTATAATCAGGATCTATCAAAAATAGGATCTATCGTTGGTAATCAATGGAAAAGAATTTTGATTTTCCAGGTTAAAATGAAAGTTACTTTAATCCTGGAAAAAACAACACAGACAAACTTTTACTTGCACTTTACCCACATAACAAGGACATCTAACCAAAAATATTATGGAGCTCCACAACCGTCATCGAAACTATCGGATATCCGAAATAAAAAATATCCGTAACCGTAACCGAAAACAATACAAAGCTTTCGGATAGTTTCGGATGCAGGCGGAGTCTGAATGATATGTTGCGACTGGTTTTTGACTGTTTTGTCCGAAAAACAAATGATAATCTAGACTAGAAATAAAAATTGAAGCTTTCTTTATCTTTATTATGGAGTTTTGTCACAATATTGACTATGTCACGCCATCACAGCCAAATTTTGAACTTTGTGTTATTTTAAATGATTTTAATACACTTTATGTAGAACTCTTCCCTAAATTAAATCTTGCTATTTGTATTTTACTTTTATACGAGTAATTTAAAAATTCTCATATCCGAAACTAGTTGATAATTCGATTCAGAATAAGAATTATTTATTTTCAAGCATTGTAGGTACAATTTTAAGATGGTACAGAATTGGATGCTTTCGCTACCGATCATCTATAATATCCGTAACCGTATCCGAGACTGGTATAACTTTTTATTGCTTGCCTAGAAAGAAACCTATTCACTCATTTTTTTTTCATGGTGGGGAAAAACATCCAAAAACAAACCCCGCTCTTGGCGGAGCGAGAGATTGTGACAGACTCTTACTGACTAAAAACCCACCCCGTTCCTTCTAGTCTTCATACGGGGCTCGAGCTACTCTTTCGAAACTAACTTTAGCCCGAGTAGGCTTCGACCCAGCTGGACCATGCTGTTGCTGACAACTCCTTGAGGCGCGCGGAAACAGTGCGCGCCGTCGACGTCTTGGGCTCGGCCCGGACAATTACCGGACGGTCGGACAGCGAGCTACCCATGGCTCATCGTCCGAAGCCCGCGTCTACGGTGGCCGGAAATCGGGATCGGAATCCCGGCAGCGGCGGCGAGAGCGCCGTTACCTGATGCGGTCGGCCTCCTCCTTTGGTAGCATTACTGCTTCACAGAAGGAGGCGACCGGCTGCTACTCCTCCTCGCTCCGAACCATGGCCTGAACCAAGGCCCGACGCGAGAGGTCTCCGCCGCCGAACCTATTCACTCTTGACTTAATAACTCCAAAGTTATAGCAACAGGAAACACAGACTCCGAGAGGGAATTCCACTTTTTAGCTGTACGCATAATACATAGTTATATTCCTAAAATGCTTTATTCCTTTATCCGAATCCAGATCCGATATTACACATCGATAACCCCTGCATCTAACCATCACCAGCAGTGATTGCGCGCTGACAGCCGCCAGCCGGTAGGTTCGACCCCAACCTGTGGAGCCCCCCTCGCCGGAAGCAGGGAATTTGCATCACAATCAAACGTACCCTCGCCCTGCCGTCGGCGTCGCATCGCAGCGTGACTGACCCCAATAGGAATCTTTCTACCGTAAATGTTCATTTCCGGACATATTTGAAATGAACGAGGAAAAGTTTGGATTTTCTTGCTTTTGTATATACGAATTGGCCTGGAAAATGGCATTCTAGATGTTGTAGGGATGGGCTCTAGTGAAACTCAACGTGAACTTATATAACTCCGACCCCAAGTTAGTTGGAAAAAGGCTAAAGAGATCATCATCTTCCTGCCCTTGTCCCGTTTTAGTTGAGGTCAGATGATAAATTAAAAAGTATTTTTATTAATATAAAAAAAACTAACTTTTTATTCATTACTAATCTAATTTATCTAATAAGTACAATAGTATTTTCATAAATAAATTTTAATTATGGAAGAAAAATGCCATTCCTGTAAAAACACACCAAATGCCACTTATGATGATCTTCCGGAAAATGCATAAGGTATTTTCCGGAAGATCATCATAATATATTAAATATTATTATGGTTACTGTAAGTTAGTACAACGTATTTACATTCCAAATTATGAGTGTATATCGTTATATTACCGTGCAGGGAAACACATAAAGGTACCTAGTACTATCGGAATCAAACTACTTCAAAAGTTGTTTTTCTTTACACAGTGTGACGTGTGTTTTTACGAACTTTGGCAGAGCTAAAAGAGGCAAGAACGTACTTGTAGTAAGCAAAAACCAGCGATTGCTATTAGTTTGGATTGCTCGACTAGGAACATCTACCTAACTATATCTAAATCCGAGTGTATACTTTGGCAAAATCAACTTATTACCTATACCTCTTCCACGTAACAGTGTTTTCCAAGACAAACAATTCAATTTAATAATTGTTAGCAAGTAGATAAGATGCCTTTTAACACAGGTACTTGTAGCACGCTCCATGAGGTTAGTAGAGTGGCCGGGCTTATCGTGACGAGCGCCGACTGCCGGACCCTGGCCTGACCTTCTGATTGTTGTAGGACACGCTCGCCCCTCGCGTCCTGCCTGATCTTTGTTCTACGATGTCTATGCCAAATGATTGGCCTCAGCGTTGGCGCAAACGATGGCGCCATCTTTAATGAATCGCACACTCGCTGGGCCCACGTGAGAGACGACGCACGGCGTCACCCATTTCATGTTATTTGAAAGATCGCCTTTTGTATTATTTCTCTCAGCGAACTAACCAAACTTTCAGATATTAACCTCTTCAATCCTCTAGGCTCTACAGTTTTATGATATAGGTATTGATCATATTTTCCAAGAAGAAAATGTTATTCACACGATAAGTACGACATGGAAATAGCTGAGTTGTGTGAAGTCATTTCTTGCCTCATTATTCTGAGAGATGTCTTTTCCGTTAGCAATAGTAGTATCCCTTTGTAAGAAACTGCAAATTTCCTCCAGTTTACAATGTCACTATGGGTAATTGAAAAAATGTCTTAGCTATAGAATAGTAGTTTGAGTTTATATAAACGAAAAATTTTGTAGCATTAGCAACTTTTCGCCTAGATTTGCGAATTCACGTGTGTTCATTAATAAAAAGAACAAATACTAGGTAGATTTTCTTAGAACGCATGTAAGTACTCGGGAGCATATTTTTTGCTAATGCTATTTAAAGTTCTCATATTGCAGTGTCACTTATGATTCTGAATAAACGACTTCTAAATTAAAGACTAGGAAATTGCTGGGTATAAGTTTAAAGTAGTAGCCGTACTTCACAAAGTAGACACAGCGTCTAGATTTATTGCATAGACCAATAACAATTTTCTCGTTGGCCGCGTCCACGTCATATGTCATGAGTTGCTGGTGTCATCAACAGTACCTATTATAAAATTTTCCTGCGCGCTCATGTGTGAGGGAGGCGCGCGGCGGGGCGGGGGTGCGCGCGGGTGCGCGGGGTGCGGGGCCGGGGCGCGGCTCAAGGCGCAGAGGGCGCGGCGGGCGGTGCGCACCCGCCGGGGCCTCTCGACCGCCGCCCGCGCAGCCGCCAATTCGCCTGCAACGCCGCCGTCGTCGCGAGGGCAACTCTCCGGGGGACTACACGCCTGACGTCACCCCGATCGAAGTCTATTGACTACTACTTACGTAGTACATACCTGACACACGCACAAATAAAATCTAACGATAAATCTCATCGGTCCATCCATCTGCAGGCTGTACCTACCTCCCTTCGAATCTTCTCGAACACTCCGAGCACCGCGAAGCCCTTTCTCTAATTAAACATTCCTACTTTTACGATATGCGCATCGCTATAATATACCTGCTGAGAAGTAGGAAAAACTAACGGTGCAAAGAATGATGAGTGCGCCTTTCGGATGCACACGTGTGGGACGCGTTTGCGCAAGGCGACTCCCAAACCGCGGCCGCGGGCGGCCATCGAGCCATCGGGGCCACGGCACCTCGCGCGGACACCAGAGAAAGGTGGTATTCACGCAAGTCATGCGATACAATATAACACGGAATTTTGGGCATTTTTATCTTGTCAAAATGCCACCTTGGTAAACTTAGAGCCATTCGGATTACTTAATATTTACATAAGTTGGTATGGCGGTGTGTGGTTAAATAAAATTAAATAACATACGTCCACGTGGGTTTAGTCTCTTTACCACGCAACAATTTAAATGGATCTATCAGATCACACAGCTAGGGTTCGCAATTGTAAGATGTTATACGAACTGTGCGGTTTAAACTTCCTTATCCCTACTATACAACTCGTCTATGACAAGAATCTTTAAATGATGACGCGGTGTACGTACAAGTTGCTTGGGATATATCACGGGCATGCACGGGTGGCTCGCTCACCCGCAGCCGCGCCGCACCGCCGCCGCGCCGCGCCGGGCTCCGTGCTCGTCTACACGTGGAGAAGGCTTGCGCAACGCTTGCCTGCCTCCGCACAACGCTACTTTCCTTACGGTCACTACCCTTCTCAGAGGGACATTCAACACTTCTTTCAATGCCGACGCCGATATTAGAATCTAAATAAAGCAACTACTTTAATTCACAAGCATTGTTTGCAAATAGGACAGTGTTTATTAACTCTACGGTACTTTATAGGACCTTTGCATATTTAGCAACGATTACCTATATATTTTGATACTAGAAGTATGAAGGGTCTTAACCTAAAATGTAAAAATGTTCCTTACGAAGGGTATTTTACGCAAAACGTAATAAAAATGTCCCTTACATTAATTAATTCATACTTTTGGTATCCATCTGGTATCGATATGCGATTATGAAGAAGTCACTCAAGATCGTCAGATAGATATTTCTTTAAATATTAGGGGTGATAATAAACAGTCGGCCATAAAGTGAAGGTCACGATTATCATACAATGGCAACGAACCGATCTGTATGTCTGTGCGACGTCGTCGGTGACAGAATCGTTGTTATGCAACTTATTTAAATATGTACCTACTAAGCTCCTCGTTTGCTTCGCTTTTTGGACGAGTTTACAGTTATTTGTTTAAACGCCGAAAGACTATCGCTTTTTTAGGAGTTATTTGAATCTTAACTTTGGAATTTGTCTGTTTTGTCTTGTTAAGTATGTATACTAATCCTCATTAGGAATAATAAGAATCTAACATGTTTAGAAGACCTATTAACACAGAGTAAATAGTCGACAATCTTCTTCTTCTAAGATATAAAATTCTCCTTTTTTAACACTTTGACGTGTTAAAAAAGCTTTTCCGAAAAGGCTTGACCGATTCTTATGAAATTTTGTGTACTGTATATTCATGTTTGAGAATAGGACATTAACTATTTTTACCCTCCCAACCCCCATTTATTTATTTAATACATTTTATATGGCAGAATATTTGCTGCTGAGTCAGCTAGTATTACTTAAAAAAAAATCTCTAAACATTTTGTAGACCGTGAGCTTATGCGCCATTGAGAATGAGATCTGATGTGTTCGTGTATTGGAGACACGCGAGAACAAAAAGCTATCTATAGAAAAATAGTAGATATCGATCACAGACATGCGACAGAAATCGTTCCATAATCCCACTTAAACCTAAGAGTTCGCTATCAAACGTAACACAATAATGCAGCGTCCAACTACAGAACATTTTCCTGCTGATTTAGAAGTCAAAGTCACAAGAGCTAACATAAATATAGCTTATCTTGTAAACTTCATCATTACGTTAAAATACAAGTAATTAATTGAAATACCTATTCGAAAAACTTTATGCAAATTGATGACCGTATTTTCAATTAATAGGTAGTTAATGATTTGTAATATTGATAAGGAGCTAGTTAGGTAGTTTAGGTACAGTCAGTATTTATACTTAGGTATTATTTTATTAATTAAAAGGGCACCGATTAATGTAACATAATCAAGATAATAGAGAAGACTTAAGTAAGCTCATTATCCACCTGTGGTGAATCTCTTCCGGGCGTTAAGATGGAAATTTTGTCCCAAAATCCAAATTATAAAAATCACCGATACGCGTGTCGCGCGTAGGTCGTTGACCCCATGTGGAACCACCCTGATTTCACATTGCGCGTCTCTTTCTAACGTACGCATGATTAGTAGTGCTGCACTGTTCTCTCCGCTCATTCTCACGTGCGCGCACGCTGCACTATGTCGCACGCGGCGCCTATCAAAAAGTTCTACTTATGTCTAGGATAGGAATCGGAAAAAATGCAATCAAACGAGCGGTTTAATATGAGTTTATTTCCTGACTGTCTATTTATAGTTAAGTTTAGTATTATTATATAATATAAAAATAGCTTACCACCAGATCTTAAAGTCCACTGGTTAGCGTACTCAATGAGCGATCAGAGCGCCAGCGTGCTTGGCGTGGTCTCGACGTAGTTTACGGTGCGTACAAGTCGCGTAGTAGCGTAGTAACCGCGTCGAATCGCATAAGCCACATAAGTTCAGCGTAGCAGCGCAGAAGCCACGTTGTAGTTGCGTAGCGGCGCCGGCGCGTGAACGGCGTAGTATTTCATTAATAGTTTTAGTGGTTACATAGCATCGCATAAACTGTATATTAATTAGCAGCTTGTCATCGTGGTAGCATCGCATACTCCGGCTATTAATTAGTTGCTTATCAGCGTAGTAACTGCGTAGCAGACTAGAAGCTACTCTGCTACGCGAGCAGCGTAGTGCACGCGTAGCAGGCGCGTAGCAACGTAGTAGCTGCGTAGCGGCATAGTTACGGTATATTTTTATCCATGGAATTAGATTCGCTCTGTCAGCAGAATTAAATTTGATCGCTATAATTAAAAGTATGTAGGTATGAAGGACGGGAGATCAAAAATTGCTTTTTCTAACGTTTACTTGTCTGTCTCATGGGTTTTAATTTATTTGGCCGCCTGGGGCTCTGTGAACGCATTTTGTACCGCTACGCAGTCCCGGTTCAATTCGCCAGCGTTAGTTTTGAATTTAATTTCCTGAGTTAAAGTTTAAGATGAGAACAATCAAAGCAAAAGTAATTATAAAGATAATATCAAAGTTACATTGTTCTGCATTAATATTAACGTAGCCTACCTTGTGTTTAATTTTTAAGATTTTTTTTATGTAAAGATATGGTACTTTTTTTGAAGTAATTAGAATTTTGGAAAGGCTTTTCGGAAGTAAGATTTAATTAAACCATTTTATGAGCTCCTGCTCAGTAAAATCTTCAACCTCCGCCCTACTGACATTAGGCAATTTAATGATGTTGGTATTCATATAAAAAATATAGATATGTACCTATGTTGTTAAGATAAGTAAAAGTTTATTTAAATTTTTCCTTATACATTAATGAAAATAATTAATTTAAAACATTGTAGTTTATGATAACAATTTGCAGAATCGTTTACTGTGTACAAAGACTACTACAAATTACTGGATGAGGGTCCGTAGGTATTTCTAGCTAGGTTAATAGATCATCTGTATTAAGGAGTACAGTGCCCCCAAGGAAAAAAAAAACAATAAAATCGTATGATCGCAAATAGATTAAATAGAGACTCATTTCCAAAAGACGTGGAAATTGTCTAATATATTTCTTTGAAACAAGTCTTTATAAATGATGCGCAAATGTAGCGCTCCATGGGTACAGTAGTCTCGTAACAAATGAGGTAGGTAGGCGCTGCTCAAGGTCTCACGGCGCGATGGTGGTGGCGCCGATTGTCTCTGTTTAGCTACATGTCCATGATCGTAACACCGTACACACTAGCTAACGCCAACACCTACAAATACGACAACTTAAATCATCTACGCAACGCTCAGTGGCGGATTAAGCTGGCGCGCCTGTAACAAATTCCACCAAGGGCTAGCAAATTTTTTGTCACGAATTAAAACTCTTGAAACTTATTTTTCTTATAGACCGCAGTACCCCTAGCCAAGTAAATAATCTGCAATCGTTAACGCTAGTAGAAAACTTCAAATGTACGGGAATGACGTCATCTCAACGCTGTCACGTGGTCAGAACAAAAGAATAGGGGCCGTGGCCAACTCTAGGCGTTCGACGCAAGAGAAACTTGGCTAGGGGGGCTGCCCTTAAGTAGCTATTACGTCATTGCATTTGCTTACATGACTTTTTTTTGGTTGTCCAAATGTGCGGGGCCTATAGCATTTACTACTCTTGCTACATGGCTAATTCGCCCGTGGCAACGCTTCGTGCAGCTACAATCTAGCCCTTTGATTACACCGAATCGTAAAATGACGATAAAAGCATTACATACGAGTACCTACGTACTAAAATCACTGCCTACTATATACTCGGGTATTTACAAGAGAAATTAAGGTTTCTTACGCTTACAGAGCTTTTAAAGACACTAAAGAAAATTCATAAGTACGCGAAAGTCATATAAAATCTAAGAGAAATGAACGCTGTTGTCTGGTTTTACAACATCATGAAACATTGTGAAAAGCGATGGTTAGATAAATGTATGGGTAGGTAGGTACACTAGGTACTCTCCCATAAGCTCGGTGAGATAGGAACTAACAGTTTTTAGACTTAATTAACTAATCGTGTCCATACTGCCTGTGTGCCCCATACCTACTGATAATAACGTTTTTTATTTCCACCGATATAGCTCTACCAAATTTTATTTAAATCAGATGTGAAAATATACAGCTAAGGACTGGATAAACAGAATAATTTTAGACTATAAGATGGATTAGAAAAAACAAAACATTACCGGCAAACAACGTACTTGATAATTTTTACAATTAAGAAAGATAATAATCAAATGAGGGTTTTTTATTTCCATTATGGCGAGATAAGGAAAACTTATTCCGATTGATCGTTTAGTCGTGAGAAGTTTGTTCTCATAGAAGTTTCGTGATTTACAAGGATCGCTAGTGAACGTGCCTATCATTAATGTACAATGTACTCGTACTACACAGATAACTCAGGTACATGTGTTGTTCTCATTATAGACTATCGTAAACCAAGCAGCGCTGGTCGCGCTCGCAATCAAGAAGGGTATCTTTGCATAATAGATAGGTACCTACTCAATATTGAAATGTTGTCTCAGTAATATTTTTACATTGATGGCGGCGGCAAGTGGGAGCAATCCTCCGAAGCGCTGACCTTGTCGCGTGGGAGCCGCGCTAGAAATCGGCCCCGTGCGCTGCGCTTACGCAATCCCAACCACTCGGGCGCGCGCGCCTCCGCGTTCACACCACTGCGCCCGCGCAGCGCGAGGCGACACGCTCGCTGCGCGCCCAACCTCAACGCGCCCGATTACCTCTCCACGTTATCCTCCAAACATCATGAATGTACATTAAGTTCTTTTTTTTATACACTTGTTATTTTTACCTCGTGTTTTCGCCGCAGAAATACCGAAACACCTGGTACCTATGTTACTTTTTAAAGCATTTTTAGTTTAGGTATTGTAAAGTACTCGTTTACTAGCATAAGGATAATAATGTGATGAATTTTCTTAACTCTGAAAATTTAATTAGTATTGTTATAGCTCTTGATAGTAGTTAACTGAAGTAAACCTAAACAGTAATTGGTTACTTGGGTACCATTAAATTACTTTCCGATGATTTATCTGTTCCTTAAGCAAACCACAAAAAAAGCTACCTTTATATTTCTTATTTTATGTTTTGGTCAACCAGATGATGTCAAGTAGCTAACCCCCTTCACTGAAGACTTTAAAAAACGTGGCCAAGGCGGCTGCGTGTACCGGATTTCATTTAGGGTTAATTGATTCACCGCCAAAATTTGAGCTTTCGTGAGATGGAATTAGTGATGAGCCGCGTGGTAACGGGACCTCGCTAGCTAACGGCTGCTGCGGATGCTTCGCACCACCTGCCTATTCTGAAACAGTCGAATAGATCATTCGACTTCACTGAGATGTCGTCTTGCTCACACTCGCTGCAACTGTGAAAGAAAAAGCGTATAAAAATGTCGAATCGAACAAGA
The DNA here is from genome assembly GCA_949319445.1 of Mythimna lalbum. Classification (NCBI taxonomy): domain Eukaryota; kingdom Metazoa; phylum Arthropoda; class Insecta; order Lepidoptera; family Noctuidae; genus Mythimna; species Mythimna lalbum. The sequence goes on along the minus strand of OX439346.1, from coordinate 10,737,265 downwards.
TTCGTAGGTACATCAGTACAGAGTAACAGATTAGATGGGACCGTCACACTGCGCACGGACAGGTGTCCCTGATTGTGCGCCTGCGCCGATAAACTGTGAGAAGACGCGGCTTATCATGATAATGTCGGAATTCATTCTGTTTACACTCGATAAAATTGGGCAATAAATTCGACAAGTATCCATGATTCGATCATTAAATTTGAGCAAAATTACTAATGCAAGTGTCATTTTAATTATAATTAAGTTCACATTAAAACAGGAAATCGTTTATTAGTAAATAAACGATTCTAAATTTATAGTCATTTAGGTTCAATATGACTAATTGTTTCGCGTTCCGTAAATTATTTATAGTTCTTGTGTAATTTTGATATCTAGTAACATTAACGGACTCTAATATTTTGATCTGAAAAATTTTAGAACCGCTAATATGACGAAGAAGACGAAGGTAAAACAAGTTGCATGAGAAATAAGGTCGTCGCGAGATAGTCGTGTCTCACCCACTAGTTAGCCCTTCTCGGAAATGGGAGTTGGTAGGCAGGAATCAGCCGCTCCCCTGGTTTCATACCGTTGACACATATACCAAGAATTCATCGACTTCAAATACAAGTAACTGCCATGTTATTCCACCGAATCAAGAATTCACTAGGTGACCTCAACCCTAGGAAATTTCCCTATTTACTATACCAACATAAAAGAGTAAATAGTTTTATTTTAAGAATGACATTATTAATTTCGCGACAGGAAAATCAACACATTAAATTACGTACCTATCATACCTAAATAACGTTGGCAGCTACAGTTAAGTGGGGTTTAAAAAAGGGTAATTTGTAAAAGAGAAAACATTACAATCAAGACTATACAATACCTTGAAGTGTATTGTAGAGTACAATGTGCTATAGAGGAAGATCAAAGATGAAGCTCCAAATGGTGTAAAAAATTAATAGATACCAATGTACCGATGTTGATGTTATGCAAGCTTATGTTGAAGCATCCAGTTACACAACAAGTTGTATTATCCTCAAAATTCAAGACACATGAGTCATGACCTCTTTCTTCTGAAGCTGTAGGAATTCGGAAAAGCTTTCTCGAAAATTGATCGAATCTCTCAATGTAACTGTATTTACTCGAAACATTAACAAGAAAAGTTTCCGGATTGAGAACTAAATCTCGATTCTAAAGAGGTCCTCCTCTGTGAATAAAGAACATTGTGTAGGTAAAGTAAACGTGTAAAAGGGGACATCTCGCTACATCCACATCACCGCCTCGGGACAGATTCGTCTGGTCGCTGCAGTGTTGCTGCCGTGAGATATCTAACAGTACACGGCGAAAATTGAGCGTCCGAATCGAGTCATTGAACCGAAACTCGACCGTTAGACGCACCGATTCTAGCAGGACGGGCCCTTCTACCTACGCCTACTTACTAATGCACGATCATATTGGGAAACCAAAAATGCATCGCATTGGATTATCGCACGACGACACAGGTTCAAAACTAAAACGGCTTGAAAAAATGACAAGTTTAGAAGAACGTTATCAAAGCTCACAAGATCTATTTATTGTGTAGTTTGTTACGTTTCTGAGATCAATAACAATTTAATATTTATTTGACTAAGAAATTACACTAGTCTACGATAATGAGCTTACGTAGCAATCTCAATAAGTTTTAAGGAAATAATGCGCTTACTGAATATAATCTAAGTATCAGTAAGTAGTTTTCGCTTCCGACTCGCAGACTTCAGGTAGACACACGCTCAATAATCCTGAGGAAATTTAGGTTACCTAGAAACAGATAGTTGTCGCTTCTATGCATTTGAATAGCACATGAAAGACGATATCCCATCCTATAGTCAATGAGATTGCAGGCGTCCACGGTGTGCACACACGTCTGTGTTAGAAAGCCGAAGGATTTCTTTTTGTTCGTAGCTTTTACCACTCTCGTAGTTTAACAGTTAACGTCGACCGTTCTTCGTGGGCCGTTACAGCAAATCTGCTTAATCATTGGACACTCAAAGACCCAAAGTTGAGAAAAGAGACTATTATTTTGAAATAGAACATATTATTATACCGTTAGTGGTGTCCGCATAGTGGCGGTAAACGTGCAATAATTAACTTTCATCCTGTGATATGTTTTCATTGTCGATTTTACAGTGTTTGTCATCTGTTGTTATAGTCCAAACATTTCTGATGCAAATAATAATAATAATAATAATAATAATCGTTTATTGTTCAAGAAAAAGTACACTTTTACATCCAATACTTCACTGGTCTCCACACTAGGATTCCCTGTGTCGTGGAGACCAGTCTCTTTCATCATAGATCAAGAAGAATTTAAATGTTAAAATAATACATCAATATATAGAGAGTAGTAAGTTGTATGGTGATGGAGCGTGTATGTTTGTATATGATGGTGTGTGTGTGTATGGTTGGTTATGTGCGATGGTGTGGGTGCGTGTGTGTGAGGTGAGTGGGTGCATGTGTGTACATGTGTTATGTCTCTAAGATCTAATAGAATCATCATGACAGAGTATAATGACTTTTAATAATAATAAGAAGTGTAATAATCATGTTAATGAATAGTTAATAATTTCTCAGTTTCAACGTAATTCAGATCTTTAAGGTAAGTTTTGATAAGAGATTTGCATTTTGATTTTGTCATAAATAATATATTCGAGTTCTTGTTCAGTTTACTGTAAAGAAATGGTCCCATATAGTGAAAACACCTTTTTCCAAAATCAAGTCGTCGCTTTGGTTTGTGCCACTCAGGCCCCCTCCGGGAATGTGATTTGGATTTAACTAGGACTAAAGCAACTTTATGGAACCTTAAAACAACGGCCAGTATATATATTTGTCGCACGCTCAGTACGCCCGTTTCTCGATATAAGGTGTCAGTTGAGAAACGCCTTGGTTTTTTATAAGCCACCTTGAGAACAGCCCGTTGTGCGCGTTCCGCCTTTAACATATGAGTTTTTAGTGCAACACCCCATGCGACTATACAATAATTAAGAATAGATTCGCACAGAGTGCAATAAATCATCTTCATAATCATCGTGTTTGCGATCTGACCCATTCTCTTAAAAACATGCAGTAGTTTTCTAACACGTGCACTCACTTGGTCTATTTGCTTTGTCCAAGTGAGGTTTTTGTCAATGTAGACCCCAAGGTATTTTATAAATGGTACCTGTTCAAAGCACGGGCATGGACAATTAGTGTTAGAGCCACTCACGCAGCTATGTAATTTAATATTCAGATGACATGGGAAAGTATTTTTTGGACTGGCACTAAAATTGACTACTTTCGTTTTGTCCACATTAAGTGTCAATAAATTGTAATTCAGCCATTGTACAACCTGCCCTACGCCAGACTCAGCCGCTTCGTAAACAGACTCCCACGTCTTATCATAAAATACTATGGCTGTGTCATCAGCGTAAGCGAAAATTTTTGCTTTACAGAGTGTTAATGAGCACAGGCTGTTGACATATATAATAAAAAGAGTAGGCCCCAGTACGCTGCCTTGCGGCACACCGTAGTTTAGACTAGCATAGGAACTGAAATTATTTCCTAGGGCTAACCTCTGTTCGCGATTGCTAAGGTAGGACTGGAACCACTCAAGAGCAATGCCACGCACACCAATGCCTTCAAGTTTACTTAAGAGGATGCTTCTAGAGACAGTGTCGAAAGCTTTCGCAAGGTCAAGGAAGATGCCGGTACATTTATTGCCATCATCTAGTTGGGAGACCACAAAGTCCACTATATCCGTAACTGCATCCTCCGTTGACTTGTTCTTGCGAAAACCATATTGATTGTTTGATAGAATGCCGTTCTTTTCAAGGTAGCCCAATAGTCTGGTATTCATTATCTTCTCGAGGATTTTGGACAGCGATGTGAGAAGAGAAATGGGACGATAATTCGATGCCTCAGTCTTGTCACCAGACTTGTAAATTGGACAGACATTTGCCATTTTGAGGGTTGTTGGTACTATTCCAGAGGAAATACTCAAATTGCACAAAAAAACGATCGGCGGGATTAGGTGGAGCTTGTTTAGTCTGAGAAATTTGTTTGGAATGCCATCCCATCCAGGTGCTGAAGCGTCTTTGAGACCTGAGATAATTTTGTCGACTTCATAAGTATCAGTTGGGCTTGCATAAAAGGAGTTGATTGGTGATGAGTTGACATATAAACTACTATTTAAATGAGCCAGTTCGGATTCGCTTTTATTTAATTTTGTAAGAGTTTTTGCAGCAAGTTTCTCTCCAACAGATGTGAAAAAACAGTTTGCTCGATCTAGAGAATCTTGAGAGTTGGGACAAGCGTGTAATAGTTCTAAGTTAGAAGACATATCCTTTTTTATATTACATATACTTTTTATAGCAGACCACGTCTTTTTGCTGTCACCTTTAGATTCTTCTAAGGTCTTTCTGTCATACTCATTTTTTAGATTTTGTATTAGGTTATTGCAAAGATTCCTATAGTTTTTATAGCGCTGTTGTATTTTGAGATTTTCTTTATTTTTAATTTTACTTGCTTCCATGTGTAAAAGATCCCTATTTCTGATGCATTTGATCAATCCTTTAGTCATCCAAGGTTTCCTTATAGACTTTGAGTTACGGCTATTCACTCTAGTAGTGTGATTTTGTATTATTGTATTTAAAGTATCAGTAAAATCATCATATGCTTTATTGACATCATTTTGTTTATATATAAAATCCCAATTTATATTTTCTACAGCTTTTGACAAATTAGTGTAGTCAATTTTTATTTGAGATTTTGAGTTAGGCGGAGAGCTTGAAATATCCTTAACAATTCCTGTAATAATCGTATCATGATCAGTTATACCCGAGCTACATATGACAACCTTTACTATATTTTTTGATTTAATTAAGACGTGATCTAAGCACGTACGGTCATGAGTAGGAAAAAGATGTCCTGGGTAAAAGCCATAATGACCAGTTACATCTAAAAACTCGTTTGCACGTCTGTCTTTGGAGTCAGGGGAGATATCAATATTGATATCCCCCATTATAATACAGTTGGGACTTTTGCACCCTTGCATAATTTTTTCCAACGACTCACAAAAATTACCAATGTTATAGAAAGATGGAGACCTATATATAGCGCAGATTGTATATGCTTTAGCGATGTGGATAAGCAGACAGTTTGCCTGCTGAAAAGGAGGTTCCTCAATAGTCACCTGGAGGTTATTTTTGTATAAAACAGCAATCCCATCATTTTGATTAATGTAGTTTCTAGAGTAGTGACATACATAATTATTCAGATGTACTCGAGGTGTCGTCTCAGTTAACCGACACTCAGTTAAAACAATTATGTCTGGTAAGAAATCTAGTTCACTCAAAAATAGTGAAAAGTTGTCAAAATTTTTATGTATACTACGAATGTTTTGGCATACTACTGTGAGTTGTGATTTAGCGTCACCAATATCCAGTGAGCATTCCTTTGGGGTATTACGTTTGAAGCTCAAGTAGAGATCAGTCTTATCGAGGTCATTGATCATATTATATTTATTAGCCATAGTTAAAAGTATTGAGAAAAGGTTGGTATGTGACAGTGCGAGTGATTTCAATTAGTTGAAAATCATAAAAGATCCTAAAAAGCAAGAATGAATTGATTTTATCATACAGTATCAGAGAAACGTATGTGTAGTATGTGTAAGGCGTTGTGTAGTGTTGTGTTAGATAAATACCTGAAATGGGACGTGGTATGTGAGAAGTTTTGTAGCAATTTGCCATGACAATAAACCAGTGTGAAGACATATTATAAAGTATTTTATAAACTGAAACAGATTCACTAAATTGAAAATTAGTTGTTAACTTTGTATAATTCCCGCAGTTGCTGAAAGGAGTTTTCGTTTCTGACAACAAATAAGATATCTAGAAACACAGATAGCCGAGTAGAATCACTTCAAAAATTTTACAATTTGTACATTGTACGGAACTACGTACATAAAGAAACAAATCTCATGCAATCTGTGATTCGGTAGTACAAAAAAATTTTAGATGTTAAATTCTTATTAGGCACGATTCAATAGATCAATTCGTTGCTTAACAATAAAACCTCGGCCTACCGTGGTCATTCAAGCGCAACAGCCTAACCTTAAAAGATTTAAAAAATGTGACGATTTAGGTAGAGATATCGCTGTCGCGAATAACCACGAGCCATTGCGCTATGTTAACCCTTTTTACAGGTAGAGGGACTATCACCGTACTCGTATTTTACAGCTCATTTAAGAATGGATATTCTATTGTTTTACCACATAATTATTTAAAGATATGTCAGTTTTTCATGAAATACTTAAATATGTTAAAAAAAATATTTTTCATCAGTAAAACCTTCCTACACAGTTAAAATGGCAAAAATTTATCTGATTATCTGCTATTTTTTTCTGTCTATTAATGGGTTAATGATTTTATATAGTGTATAAGTCACCGGAAAATTGCAAACGCCGTACAATTGTCAAATATTGCGAGAATTGTAAACATTTTTTTTGCTAAATAAGACACGGTTATTTTAGAAACTAATGAATTTGGGTGTGAATTAACCATCGATTTTTTCACAAAGAAATGATTTCCCGGCGCCATATAGGGCAAAGGGAGATAATTATAATGGTGATATAAGTAAATTGTTTTTTTTTTTTTTAAACAGACCACACAGTTCCAACCAAGCACATTCATGAGACCACGCTAGCGAGTTGTTACAAGGAGGATAGGTAAATAGGAAACCATACGGCAATAACATGTTTAAAAAAAAAAACACCAAATGACCTAGATCACCAATATACCTTCCTGTACGATATAAAGTTTACACAGTTCGTCAAAAATCAGTGTAGCTATGAATACACGACGAATATTAAAATTTGCGAGTTCCCAGAGAACGGTTGACTGGCAAAACGTGCCACCTTTATTCCAGGGCGTGTTTGTTGTTAGAGGGAAAGTGTGTTGGCAAGCTTTTATGCATCAGCCGCGCCGTCTGGAAACTGGGTCAGCTGGCTGTAAGGACTTCAGCTAACACGGGCACGATGACCTAGGTCAGGTCACTGCTGAATTATAGCCCGCGCTCCGAGCCTCCCAATCGATACGGCAGGTGCGCTAATTCAGTGGTCATGTTCACGTGTGAAACCAAATATTATTGAAATACGTTGATTGATATGATTCAAGGAATATTCTTGTGGATGTTTATGATAACATGTTGTGTGCAGGACTGATATTGTTTTTTTCTTTTTTTATTCGTACAGCGTTGGTATTTTTATAATTAGTGTACGTAGGTATGTTACTCAAAGTTCGAATATGTTCTATAATAGAAAAAAAAAACAAAGGAGAATCTGAAACTATGTTTCCGGCGTTCTATTTTTCTAGCTAGATACTATCTGACCCGGCAAAGGAGGCCAGAGGGTAAAAAGTAGCCTATGACCTATTTACAGACCTACCAAATATACGCAAAAATTCATATGCTTGACCGATTCAAGCCATTTTGGAGGGGTTCGCTAACAAATATTGTGACACTTGATTTTTGTGTATTAGATTTAGTGTCTCAAATTCTGAATCCAATTAAGACATAATCTTCAAAAACAGTCATTTTACTGCAACCGTAAGCGAACGACATTGGCATGAAACAGAAATATCATTGGACTGAGTAATTATTATAAGTATCAGCACGTAAACATCCATTGAGCATGAGCGGTCCTGTAAACCAATGTGAAGAACGCGACAGTGAACTGACATAATACATTATATCGATATGATTGGCCAAAAAAAATCCAAATTACGTTTAGGTTTTCAAAAACAGTTAAAAAGAAATTCTGCAGAAATTCTTAGTTAGTAGGATGTCTTTATAGTTCAAAGGTAGATCTAATTATTAAAACCAGCAAATATCCACAACTGCAACGCAAAGCAGTTATGTAAGATACTATAACCTATAGAATTGAAAACACTCTGACCTGGCCATGATATACAACTAGACCATAGACTATGATTTGTTTTACTTGAAACCTAATTGCTAATGCTCACTGGCTGTAAGCAAGGTTGACTTACAAACACAGCAAGTATATTCTCATAAAATATATGGTTTATGTGTAAATCAGATCTGAAACCCGTAGTCCGTTGATAATATACTTGTTATCATTGTGACATGCATGAAAAAAACTTGGTAAATGAAAATTTATTTAAGTATAATAAAAAAAAAATTGGATCACACCATAAACTGTATAGCAGAAAGGACAGTAAAAAAAATATCTGTGACGTTAATTCATGTGTATTTATTTTAAAATATGCATATTTTATTATGTTAGAACTAACATTATGTAAAAAGTATATAAATTTAATGTGTTAGGTACGTACGTGTGTGCTTTTATTGAAAAATATCGCTCAGGTAAAACTTCTAATGGTTTACCGAACTGAGAATCATAAAATAAATTAACTGTGACGAATTTAATGAATTAAGTTTATTTGTTCGCAGGCAGTTAAAATTGTTCTGATTCATAAATTTTGTATTTCTGTCAGATAGGTTTAAATCTGGGTATATTCAGTTCAAAACCACGTTTATGTGTATTCAAATTATATTTTTTTTGGTTTCTGTTCTCAACTAAATACGAGCATATCAAAATTAAAATCTGTAGTAAGGGTGCACAGGAAACCACTTGTGTTCGTATTTTTACACTGAAGTTTCTGGGTTCGCGCCAAAAATCATAGAATCAAAATGTTCAACGCAACGTGGAAGCGACGCTGTCGAATAAATACTGCGTTACTTTTTGGTTATCCTGATTTAGGTCAGTTGGTACGCCTGCCATAAAAATAAGATATAATATTAGGTCGTTTAAATGATAGTAATGATTGATATGCAACAGTTCCGGGCGTATTAACTCATAGTGGAATCTGTCGACATCAGAGGGGTGTCGTCGATAACGGCAAACATAATGCAGTAACTAGGAAACAGGACACTAGATATTTGAGAGGGCTTATCTTTTATGAATCTTATCAGGAATATGTATTAATTACTTTTTTATTAACATTTTAAAACTGCTCTTTTATTATTAATTTGTTCAACTACAACTCGGAGCATGACAGTGATTCCTTCGCTCCTGTAATCCTTCGCTCGCTGGTAATATATTGCACTCAGGAATCGGTGTTCGTGTTTTCCACGATTCACTTTTGAAACTTTCTAACCCTGTGCCGGAGTGTAGCGGCAGGGAGGGGCGCGCGCGGGTGCCAGAGAGAGGGTACCGACCTCATTGCCCATTGCCACTCCTCCCGCCGAGGCGGCAGGCCATTTTTATTAAAAATACTTCCGAGTAACATCGCGCGCGGATTTTTTTTTCATATCCTGAAATTCTTCCTATTTTTGTTCAAAAACTACGAAAAATAAATAAGTGGTAAATTGTTCGTAATAAGCAAACGTATATATTTTCTGGAACTATCGTAAATAGATACAAAAACATTGGTGTTTGTTCAAGTGATTTTGAAACTTAAAAAATACAAGTGCGCCCTGCGATCTATTTTCCGTGCGGACTCGGGTTGATTCGGTTGCGAAAAGTGGCGGCATTCGGCCATCATCGGCGGCGCTCGCCGCATAGAGGGCGTCCATCCAACCCCGCCCGTGCGGGACAGAGACGGCGAACACTGCTGACATGGCGACAACACGAATGGATTGATGTTTTTCACGTGGAAAACTCATCCCTTGAATGTATCTATGCAAAGGTAGGTTGATAATGATGATTCATGTAACCAAATCGATCGTAATGTAATTTACTAAGTAGAAAAGTATTATTTATCGTCTTTATTTTACAATGCAAGCCAGAAATCAGTACATTTCAGTCTAATGATTTACGCTGTATAATAGAATTCCTGTATCATTCGTTCAAAGTAGGTGCCTATTTGCTGCATTATTAATTTTTGCCTTAAAATAATAAATAGTAGTATAGGAACGTTGAAATAATTTTATTTCCGATAAATTCAACTTGTCTAATGACTACAATTATCAACTTGGCCTTGTTTTGCTGCTGACCTGCCGGGCTACCGGCGTTGTCCTTATTTTCGTCTACAGCATGGTTTTGTATCAAGGTACATCATAATTTATGCTAGGAAATCATACGAATGCCCTGACAAAAGCCAATAAATGACGTAATAAAGTATCATCCTGACGGGGAGATGTTCCTCACGAGAAAGGAAATCAATAAATTTCAATAAATCAATATTTTACCGTGCACCCTGCGCTGAATATATCCGCTGCCGCCATTTCGATGATGACGGCGTATTTTTTGTGAGAGATATTCGAGTCGCGGAGCGAGTCGGTGTTCGTCGCGCGGGGTTGCGGGCTGCGCCGTCAGTCGTCGGGTGAGCGGGGTGCGACGTAAACGCGGACTCGGACTATGGCGGAAGGGCTGATCCTCATTCCCATAAAAGGGTCGAGTTGATTGTGGTGCAGATACGTGTGGTACGTTCCCTTATGTTAGTGCAGTGATATAATTATTCTCAAACGGTGCTTATCTCGACGTATCGGTTGAATTAATGTGGATATCGGAGGTAATAATGCCATTGTGATGACGTAATGTAACGCGCTCGACTGGGTGCGTAGTAATAATTCGAGCGCCCGTTTATACCGCGATAACGTTTGTGGTCAGCACCTGTGGATGTGGAGCAAATGTTCGTGTTTTTGTAGATTTTAAATTAATTCGAGACCATTCCAATAGGATTCTAATTGGATTATTGTCAAATGTGGATTATTTTTAAAATCAAATAAGAATGATTGGCGTTGTACAAAACATGATTAGGTACGGGTACGGTGTACATTGTGTGTTTGGCATGGCTGCAGTGGTAGCTTACAATTCAGTTTCCTACTGCAGTGCGCGCCGCCGCGATGCACAGGCTCCCCACGCCGCTAGACTATAGACGCCCTCGATTTTTTTAACCTTGATTGAATTGTGTGGCTATTGGTTTCGTTCACAACTCAGTCAAATAATTTATCAATGTGATATCTGGTATTTCTATGATGATTCAATGTAATTTAGTAATGAGATTTTATTACTTTATAATTATTACCTATTATTAAGCAGTTATGCTGTAGGTATCTAACTAACTAGTAAATAAAGAACACCAATTAGGAAGTCTTTTTTACATTTTAACTAATATGCAATAGTGTAATAAGTGCCTTCTTGATTAAAAAGCGTCGACTGAATCAGACAAATACACTTAGATATGTTTTTTTCACCCTCAGGAAGTGAAAAATACTATTTACGCTTTTATTAAGCATTTGAATATGTTCAATTTGCATACTTTTTTTAAAAATAAGTATCTACTAAATAAATGTTCCTTCGACGGCCGCGACCTTTACTATTGTGATTCAACACATCAACTGTCAAAGATATTATAGTAATTATACGTAACATCATGTTACCTATGTAGTAAGAAAATTGCGTATAATGTGCACACTATAGGTACAAACCACAGATGCTACAATTGAATGCTAGCTAGTTCAATTATAAGAGTAATGAAAGGAATGAGGATCACTACAATAGTTATTTAAATAAGTAGTTGAGTATCAATAATAATATACTCAGTGTAGACGGCAAGTAGATACATATTGCGTGAATAATCCAAGAGGATAATAGCGTGACAGAAGCAAATGCGCACCAAACTGTAATCAGTAATCACATAAGCAGTGTACCTAATTATTTCTAACAGACACGAGAACAGAGAAATCAAGGCGATCTTCGACTTTCTGTTTAACTTATACAAAAGTCAATGCGTGACTTTACACAGTTAATCGGTACATTGCTAAGGATCTTAGTAAGGTAATCATAATTCTAAAACAGACTGTTATCCCATTACAGGTCCCCCTGCGCCCGGCACACAAACTGCACTATGAAACATACAAATTGAAAATGGCTTTTAAAAAGTAAACATTATCTATTGTTGACGTTTTGTTGTATTGTTCATGGAACAAGAGAGAATACTTATGTATACATGATTGAATAGTTGTTGGTAAAATTAGATTTTAAGCCTAGACTGGCAAAAATCATATCTTCCAAAGAAGAATATACAAAAGCGAAAATGGCTACGCAGAGGTTTTGTTTGCGGTGGAACAACCACCAATCTAATATGTTGTCTGTGTTTGACCAACTACTGCACGCGGAGACATTCACAGATGTCACCCTCGCTGTTGATGGCCAGCTGCTGAAAGCGCATAAGATGGTCTTGTCGGCTTGCAGCCCCTACTTCCAAGCTCTCTTCGTTAATCACCAAGAAAAGCATCCCATTGTTATTTTGAAGGACGTTCCATATTCAGACATGAAGAGTTTACTAGACTTCATGTACAGAGGGGAAGTAAGTGTGGACCAGGAACGATTGACAGCTTTCTTAAAAGTAGCTGAGAGTTTAAGAATAAAAGGACTTACAGAAGTAAACGAGGAGAAGTGTGATATTCCAGCCTTAACTAACTCGTTAATACAGCAGCAGACGAATGCGCACACACCTCCCCCTCAGCTTCATAGGATTCATCCATACATGCATCAGAAGCGGCCGGCATCCGGGATGCCCAGCGGAGGGGCGCCTCCCAATTTATTAATGCCTTTATTGGGTAACGCATTGATGCAACCGAAAAGAAAACGAGGTCGGCCTAGGAAACTCAGTGGCAGTTCTAGTGATGCCTTGAATACAGCGGCTAGTCCCCCTGGAGACTTTATTCCTGAGCCTGCCTCTCATGGAGCGTCAAACAGGCCTGGTGACCAACTGATAAGAGGCTCACCAGAAATGTTGGAAGTTAAGATGTCAATGGATAGTTTCAACGCTGAGGACGGAGCGACGTCAGGGGGCGAGGAGGCGGGCGAGGCCCTGCTCATCGACGAAGGTGATGACGCTCAATCGACTGAAGCCCCGATGACTGGCAAAGACTCCGAGTCGGCAGGTATGTGGCTATCCCCATTAGACTTTGATAATATTACAGCTACGTCGGTAGAAACTATTCACTTGTTAATAAAATATTAATCTTATTTTATTACATATTGTTGATCATCTTCAAATACCTTTTACCTGTTGTATTGATGTATAAAATATTTTAATGTAAAAAATAAAAAGTCGCGCCATAAGTTAATAAATGAAGATATTGTTGTTTATACTCGCTTACTACTTGTAAATACCTGTATTAATCTTCCTTTCCAAACATCTAACATTGTTTAGAGAAGTAAAATTTTAATTAAAAGGGAAAAGCTAATGGGATATAAGCTTTGATGTTAGGATACGATAAGTGAAAAGTGAAGTGTACGAATGCCTACTTTATATTTAATCATATTTAAACTTTATTGAAAAGGGGTAAGTGATTATCTATGAAATTTTTTGATACGTATACGAGTAACAGATGCTTATTTTTCTTCTATAAATCAACAATTTTTAACTATTGCTTGCTTTTCTGCTTTTGGGGAGAGCTATTAGAGGAATGGCCAGGGGCAAACTCGGTGTGGTACTTAACGGTTTGATTGATAAATTTCTTTCTTTTTAAACTTCTATAAAATAAAAATATTTTATCATTACGAATAAGAAAAGGGAACACAAACAAGGCTTATTCCCAATAGCTTTCCTTAGTAATAAAGCAATTGGAAATATTCTGGTGGCTTGCCACTCACAATAAATTTAAGAAATATATAGGTTCGCAGTTTCTATGAGTGTTTTATATAATAAGTTATTAGTTTTTGCGTCTCACTGAAATATTTCCAATGATGATATCGATTGAAATGAATATTTTGTTTATTTCTTCAATTCCGCATAAATTGAGACCTGAAACAAACTTTTCAGATCCCGATAAACCTCCAAAAGAAGAAATACAACAAAACTTTACAACAAACGGGCCTGTACTTTCTATAGAAAATGGATCAATTAAACAAGAACCCGCCGCTGAGCTTAACGACGGTTACAATGAACCAATCGAATATAAATATAATCCTGACAGAAGCCGTGAGAACTCCAATTCTCAAGATGGTCCTATTAAAGACACAGAAGACAAAAACAGACTAGGTCGTAACTTAAAGCCAAAGAATAGTAAAAAATTGCTACCCCAAATGTCCAAAATTAGAGCTCGAAACTTGTTCAATCAGCTTTCCGGGCTATCAAGTTTGAATCCCGCGCTGAATACGTTTGATAAATATCCCCCAGACCCGGTTCTGATGCCAGCTCTCGCCACACAGCTGTTCGCCGCTGAATTAGAGCAAAATAACCTCAACTTGGCTAATAACGAGGTATCCGATTTAGCGCAGACCAATTGGGAACATCGTATATTTCCCTCGCCTATAAGGAAGGCCAATATGGGTAGTGTGGGTAACTACCACGAGGAGACGAACGAGTCGGTGAGAGATTATTGCATCAAGGAGGGAGAAAATATATTCAGATGTAAAATATGCGCCAGAGTGTACACGCATATAAGTAATTTCTGTAGGCACTACGTCACGTCTCACAAGAAAGATGTAAAAGTTTTCCCATGTCCCATTTGTTTCAAAGAGTTTACTCGAAAAGATAACATGATCGCTCACTTAAAGATCATTCACAAAAATCAACCGAATGCTAACGAGCAAATGGCGAAGCAGGAATCTTAATGTGTAATAAGAAGTTTTAGGTTGTCGACAACACTCAGTAGGTACTTTCTGTCGCAGATGTATTAAGATCTGATTAGCCAGAGTAGAATTTATTCATGTTATACGTTATTTAACTTAAAATTTGGATTTTCAATAGTTTATAAAGCGTAGATTGCGTATTGAGTAAGCGTTCGAGCTCTAAGTTTCATTCATATGTCAATAAGTTTGTTGATATTAGACGGCGCCAGTCGTTTGTTGTTAATATTTATCTATTTATTTATATTGTTCCATTTGTTTCTCAGAGTGCTGACTTCAAAGAGATTTATAAAATTTACTATGATTTACTTGTTATTTTGCACTTAACTTGTTACTTAATTTTATTAGTTACAACATTTTCAGGGTACAAAATAACTACTCATGGTGATCGTAAATTCAAAAGTAGTGTAATTTTTTATGTGCTGAATATTAAATGCAATTCTCATTGAACTGAATTAGTTAGTTTAAGTTTAGTTAATATATTTATGCAATGGCATAGTCTTTTTGTAAATCGAGTGTAGTGCTAGGTGACATGGCGGCTGTCGGCATGTCGGTATCTGTTCAGATAAGTATCTCGAGAGGCTAAATAAAGCGTAAAACGAACTCTTTATAGAAAGATTTAACAAAATGCCATTGCGTAAGTAGTAGCGGAAAATGCATTTTCATTTAACTTGCCTTAATAGTGATCTTAGTTGTAGATGACGATTTGACTTCTTCGAAGTAAAACTCAACACAGGCTATGATTTTATTTTCTAGAATTTGTTAAGATTAATTTAAAATAGTTTATCAATGTTGAAATATTTGGTTGTAAATGTTATTATACTATTCAAATATCTACTTATTTAAATCTCTTAAATTATACAATAGTATAATACAATAAAATCTATATAGAATAGTTGGTGAAACAGTATCAAGGGCGATCATTGTAGTGTCAATGCCTGCAGATTATAATTAAACGTTCAGTTCCTGAATAAACAACAGAGCCCCAAATGATTTAGATATTTTAATAAAAGTTTTAAATTCCTAACATATAATATAATAGGATTATATTACTTTGTTGAATGATTAAATTATTTACGCATGTGAAATATCTATTTGTCAAAGACAATACAACAAATACTGTAGTTAATATATTAAAGGTTATTAGATCGCGTACTGCATCTATTGTTCGGCGTGCCTTCAATGCAGCCGAGCTGAGAGTTGAGTTACATGTGCCCTGCGCTTCCTGTACACTTTACATCGAAGCCGATGGGTGCAGTCGCGGTACTGTAATCGTATCACAAACACATCTACCTTATTCATATTTGAGTTACTATCTAAAACAACTTTATAAAAAATGTAAAATATTATATATTTTAAAGGTTGACATTTAAATTGTATATATTGAAGAGATGCAACAAGGCGTTGTTGTTAAAGTGATCTTAGCAAGGTGCTTTGAATGAAGTTTATAAGTAACTGGAATCATGAGATGATTTGTAAATTCTATTTTAGTAGAGAACAAAATGCCTTAAATATAAAGTAAGGAACAGTACTTATAAATTATTTACTTAGTTAAATTTAGAGGCAAAAGTAGTCTTCCATGTAATGATAGCGACACGTTTTCATATTTCAATTATAACGACAAAAAATAAATTGTTTAAATAAATATAGTATAAAATGAGTTAAATTATATGGGTAGTATCTATTTGGATAGGTACGTTGTCGACCCACAAACCAAATTCTCCAATATAATAACCGTAGGTCCAGGGAACGCTTGCCTATTAGTGTGCCTTTTACTTGTATATTAATAAGTTAAATATTTATTGACTACTAGACTATTAAGAAATTTCAAAATGTTATGTATTATTTATTTTCATTATTCAGAGTTTACAATGTCTACTTTAAGAAGCTTCCTTAGGAGTTTAGAAACCTTTTAGGCCCAAGTAGTTAAACTTAAAAGATGTAATTAAAATTAAGAATATATCATCTCATGTTTTCCATTTTGTTTGGAAATCGGAACAACTCGTGAATGTTATTTACAAAATGAATATTAAATTCGTGTAATTTTCGAGGCGTCGGGTCTTGATAATCAATATTAAGACTGTTTAAATTCATAAAAACGAATTTATTGTACCTACCTTTCATAATCTTTATACGAAAATTTATCTTGAACATTGATAGGTACTTAAAGAGGAAATTTAGACTTAAAAAACATGGTGAGGCTATTATTGAACGATTAAACAAATCACTTACATTATGATAGTCAATTTAGCCAGTGCCTAAGCTTAACCCGTTCTTTATTATTTGTGTGTACCTCATTACTATCTACCTGAACATCTTCTTGTAATGTTACAGATGATATGGCCTTATTTTGTATATTTTTATCATTTATATATCAAAATCTATATCTATCTATCTTTCTGCTGTTAGTCAAAATTCAGGAATTATTCATGTTTTTTCTTTCTTTAAATCGATATCCGATATATCTATAATAATTATCATCACTAATAAATAATTTTATTATTTGTTAATGTTATATCATAATTGGTGCTAAATTATACTTAAGAAAATGTCACATGTGATGTGACATAAAAGGATTGTCCCTAAAATCTACATATTATATATTGTTTGTTAATATTGTTGTTTTAAAAAGCATGTATGTAAGTACATTATAGTCAGTCGTTACATTTATCCGTTGACAAAGTGATCCAGGGACTTAAACATTCGCAATTATGTAGTTCAATTCAAATGTTAATATATTTATTTCTGATTGAAACAAAATAATAAGGATATCTACAGTTTATTATAAAATCATAAAGCAATATTTACAAATATAATTACAAGTAATGATTGAAAGATAGTTAAACATTGGCATAGGACATATCTGAGTTCAAATTAATCATCATTTTTCATCTCATATAAATAATTTCAGAATAAAAAGTATATAGTTTCTTCTATAAAAGTATGTACTAAAGAGTTTTTGAGGAATTGGTCAAGTGGTTATCATCATCTTCCTGCCCTTATCCCGTTTTATTTGGGGTCGGCGCAACACGTTTTTTTCTTCCACTCTGGTCTGGAATTGGTCAAGTGGTTATAAAATATAGAAATGTCTTTTTAATTTTTAAACTACAGGGTCGTTTAATAGGTACACTTACGGCGTAATTATACTTACTTATGGGTTTTGTTTAAAATCAAATTAACTTTATTTATTTATTTAATGAAAGTTGTAAACTTAAGTAGTTGAAATTTCCTAATGCCAATTCCTCAAATATTACCAAGATCGTTAAGTTGTTAACATTCTCTCACAAATGTTGTATTAAAACCTGCAGATAAATAAATATTTAAATTATATACTAATTACAATTCACACAACAATTTATAATAATGATTAATTCTAGAACTTAGCCAAATGTTAAGCAAATCCATATTTTTTTGTTATTTGCACTTAGACAATAGAAAATGCAAAGAGTAATGTTTAGATAAATTTAGAATTGAAAGTTACACGACATAGAATATTTGTTATTGAAACAAAATACAATGGTATACAATAAGGTGTTAATTACTATTTTTAGAAACTTTAAAGAAAATAATAAAAGTTACAGCAAAACTACCAATATTTTCAATGATTCTTACTTATTATTTTGTTTTGATTCGCTACTGTTATTTTAAGTTTCACCTCTTTGATTTTATTTATTGTGACTTTGTCGTGGTTTATGATTTCATGCCTATAATTATGATTGTCTGTTAAATATTTAATGTATTTGTCGTTAAAACGTTCATGTACCTATTGTACCGTGCACCGCGCCTACATGTGGTAATCGTATGGCGCTGTTCGCTGTAATAGTTGATATTGATTTAATGTCTTGTCTTGCCTTTGACTTTATACTAAACTTGGTGACATGATTTGATTATGTTTACATTGTCGGTCACCCGTGATTTATGCAGCAACGATGACGAACACTAACGATTTCAACAATATTTTATTTTTATTTTTTTTATATTTAAATAGTAGCAAAGTAACAACACGGGTTATTAGTAAAGAGTAGATTAAAAGTTAAGTTATTTATAATACTTATTATAGACATAAATAGTGTTGTTGACGAAGGAGTGACATTGGGACACTGTAGAGAATGTTACATGAGTCACGCAGAGAGGACTGACCAGGTACGTTATCCTATGACGCTACTCTCCGTTCGTAGATGGTGTGGTTAGAGCTAGATTACGTTAATGCTTTCTATGTTGCTCAAATTGATGCTCTGCAATGATCAAAGTATTGATTTGTTGGTCCAGTACAAATTGTTGCTTTTTATTTTTTATTTATACCATACTCTTAGATATTTCTGATGCAATATTATTCAGATATTGATTAATGAGGCTAATTACATGTTCCTTATAATTTTATCCAAACATGATTGTATCTTTCGGCTTATTTGTTCTGTATGTCCACATACAATATATTGGCAGCTAAATTTTTCTAAATAAGTTTTCGTGTCGGACGACACACAACTGCTGTAAGTTTAATGTAACTTTCAACTATCAACCCACCTTATGTGATCTTAAGAGCTTAAGTTAACTGAAGTGTTATTTTTTAATTATGTACCTACTACTGAACTTGCCGAAATAGTTCCAAATGCAAACACTTGAGTCCTATTATATCATAGTGAAATCTATTCTTTTTTGTTATTATTTTTTAATTTATTAATTTATATGGTTATTTTAAAATAGTTTAAGCAGTTTGACTTTGCTACAAGTTCATGTTTTGAATAAAACATCAGATTTTCATTGAACACAATTTCTGTTATCTATTGATTTGCTTAGTGAGTTTTAATTTTTAGGACTGATGATTTAAATTTTGGTTAATATATATACACTTAGTACATATATTCCAAAATTGATATTATTTCACATTTTTTCTAGTTTTAAATGTTTTATTTTGAATGCATCTCATTGACAAGTTTACCTTCTTAGATAATGTTATGGATCGTTTTAAATTGTTCTAATAATACTGGTGCTATAATTATTATGCCAATGATCTATATTTAAATTTTCTAAACGGCAGCTATTACAAATTTTACATAGTAAACTTGTTCATGGGATGATTCCATGAATCGTGGTTTTCATTTTAATCATGGTGTAATAAAATTCGTCATTCAATTTGAACAAATAAAGTTAATATATTTTCAGTTTTGTTTTCTTTTCTGTTTCATTGTTTTCCTTTTCTTTTGTTCACCTGGTAGCGCACGATTTTAATTATTTTGCATTTATGCCTATAACCACTACAGCAAGCTGAGCAACTTGGTAGGTATTTAAAGGACATTTCCATAGGGCTCAGTATTATATCATAAAATAGTGTATTAAAAAAAAACTTAACACTTTATAAATATTAACTATGGCTTTGTCCTTTAGTAAAGCAAAAAAATGAAATATTCACCTTAAATGTTGCATTCTGAGTAAAAAGACACGTATTTACAAATTTTTACCTTATTTTCCAGGACGTGGTAGTCCTGATTCAGAAAATAAGGACATGAAATACGCCCGATCGTCGCCGTCAAATGATGGATCAGGAAAAATTCGCGTCAACCCGGCAACACAAGCTTCTACTTCAAATGAGTATCAAAACGATTCTATTAACAATAACACCCTACAGAGCGGCAGTCAAATGCAAAGGCCAGCTGTCAGAAGACGGATAAGGAGAAGAGCTAATTCAGCATCGAACGACCCCGCCGAGCAGCTGACCGAGATGTCTGTTAGAGGCCTTAATCTCTTCAGATACGCGTCTGTCAACGAAGGGGTTTACCAGTGCACAGAGTGCGCTAAAGAGAACATTCAAAAAACATTTAAAAACAAATATTCATTCCAGAGGCACGCTTTCCTGTACCACGAGGGTCATCAAAGGAAAGTATTTCCGTGTCCCGTTTGTTGCAAAGAATTTTCTAGGCCGGACAAAATGAAAAATCACATGAAAACAACGCACGACTGTTACGTGCCGAAAGATTGCGTGTATCCGCCGAACGCGTTCTTCTTGATCCCCGGCATGGAGGGCCAGCTGCCGCCCGGCATCAAGCTGGAGGCCATGGGCTCGGGCTCGCCGCGCGGCTCCACGCCCTCGCACTCCTCGCCCGACCCGGCGCAGGTCTGAGCCCAGCTCTGCGCTGGACTGTTATTGATTCCACGTATATATGTAAACTTTTCCCTTGGCTAGTTTGTAGCTCGTCGAGATATCGAGGTTTCGATTATAGTATTCGTTCTATTTTTGGAGTTAAATTTTCATGTACATTTTTACATTGTACGTATTACAATATTTCCAGGAATACTGTTATGCATTTAATAACGAATGTTTGTTACATAAAATAAAGCTCATTATGTTATCTTGTTTAAAAGTATGGTTGTGCAAATATTAGACAATAATATACAATATAATATTTGAGGCCAGTTACTGCGTGTTGAATTTAACTTGTTTTTTGAAATTATAGCATTTGTAGGTGCTACAAAAGTCTGAAATGTGCCTTCCATTTACGCAGTTTATTAAACTATATTACTAAATGAGTTGTCGCCTAAAGTGCCTAAAAATACTTATAGTTATTCGAGATACCGCAAGACACCAACCAAAGACTGTATTACAAATATAAAACTTATTTTTATGTTGTCTATGTTCGCTAATTGCAACATTGCCGGTATGTGATCGGAACTCGCGGTCCGGGCCCCGGCGGTCGACATGGGCCCACGACATAAGTATATTGCGACAATATCTATATCACTCGCAAGCATTAATAAAAATAGATATATTTAATATTATTAAAACTTTTCTATCTTAAGAAGACTTTTATAAAACTAGATTGTAATAAAAATATTTGTCTACCTACCTATTAGTGAGCCTACTGTTATGTACTATATGTACCATTTGATTGAATCTATTTTAACAAGAGAAGTATAGTGGGAAATATCAAAATGTTAACATTTAACTTAATAGTGCCATAGCGCAATTTTTATTCATTTTGTATAATTTTTAATATTACTAAAGTTTCCAACTTTTATTATTTCACTTTTTAGATTATATTTAGTGGATAGCGGAGGAGTTCTAGGTACATACTAGAAACTATAACAAAATCAGCAGTTCTTCCATTGATAAGGGAAATAATATTTGTTAGGTAATGTTAGTGTAACGCCTAATGTTCGTGTATAGCGTTAAGTTCGGAATGATTTATGACTATCTACGTTATTGTAAGTTCACGTTTTGGAAGAGAAGGACGTCTATGAGGTCGGTTAATGTTTTTACTGATTGAATACTAAAATATAGTAGTATTAGTTCAATGTCTACTTAAAACATTGACCGGTTATAAATTGAGTTTCTGTATTTTAAATTTTAGCGCACAACTTGGATATAGTTTCATCTACGTATGTTAAGTTTAAATGATTAAGAAGGTTTTGTTAGATCACGTTCTTGTATATAGTTAAACTGTGTATTACATAAACATTTAGGATATATATTATAGTCGCCGACAAGGTATTAACAATTTGCAGTGTGATTTTTATTTAAGTAGGTACGTCAGCGCCAGTCAATTGCACAAACTAACTCAACGTAGCGAAACGTTGATATTTTTTTTGACAAGAATTAGATTTTTTGTTTGTATTTTCTTTTATTTTTTATTTTTCACCACTTCCTTTGCTATTGTCTTATGCTTTGTTACTTATTGAGTCCATAGGCTTTCTCAAGTTGGAGGAGAAGAATTGTTTCTTACATATTTTGTCTTTATTATTTTTGAAGTGGTGAAGTGTTATCCTATCCTTTATCTTTTTTTTGTAGTATTTTATTTTGTGATATTAGTGCTAACTAAGTTGGCGATCATGTTCATTGTTGAGTTATTGTAATTCTTACTTTCTCACTTATAAACACATGCTGCAAGGCAGCGTAATTTTATTACTTATAAAAAACCATCGCAAAACATTTTACTTTATGACTGAAGTATTACGGAAGCTGGAATGCGTTATTTGGTCAAATTATATATCGGCGATTGAATATTTTGTTATTTTTACTTCCAACTACAGAATTACAAGATTTTACCGCCAAGAGACATCAGTAACGGTTACCTACTTTGTAATTTTGTATAAAAACATATTCTATTGATTGTAATTATCTTCTTCCGGCTTGAATTCTGTTAGAATTTTCTTTAGAAAAGAGTTTAGATATACTTCAAATATATTATTATATACCTCCATGATAGGTTCTGCAGGAAGTTGATCATTACGGCTACTTTCTTATAGCAATAATATGCTAAATGTAAACTATGTTATATGAAAAAATCGTCTAGAAGTTTAAAAATGTTTATTATTAACTAATATTGCAAGAAAAGTTTTTACTATTTAGGTTCGTGTCAAGTGCAATGATTATATGCAAGTGTTGATTTTTTTCTATATTCTATTGATTCTTACTCGATCCCAGCAGCTCGCGGTTATTTGAATGTTGGCTGCCTGATGGAGGATTTACAATCCCACCATCAGGTTCTTGCGTCCGGAATTATTCTCGTTTGATAAGTTATTGGTATCGAGTATTAATAGTTTACTATCGTTCACATATACTGTACCATTTATTTTTCAATTCAATATTATTAACATTTAATTGTCTTATTCTATCAATCAAAATTTTGTTTCAATAATTTGAAAGATTTCTACAAATTAGTAGTTGAAAAATATAATTTTTATAACGATGCAAGGTAATTATTATCTCAGAGCTTTGTAGAAACCGTCAGTAATAGATCGTTTGTTTATAAGGTGGGCCATACTAAAATATGTTTTTTTTTTATTTCGACTACTCCTACAATATTGTAATAATGATATAGTGATTTAAGAACGTTAGATATTCGATAGTCTATATTAACAATAGCTATTAACAAAATTACTACCACAGTCTAACTGATAATTTTAACAGATTACTATAGTAGGTATGTAATAATTATCGTTGCAAACATCAAAGCTTTAACAATAAATTGATGAGAACGAGACAAAAGTTTATTTTTACTGTAACAAAAGTATAGTAGTTATATTATAAAGAAAGGATCTTACCAACACGTATTGAGTAATTATTGTGAAAAACATTTACCTACACTACGAATAAAACGATAAAAATATTTATGTGTCTTTAATTATTGCACCTCATAATGCAATACCTGTTAGTCATATAATTCTAACCAACATATACACTATAGATAATAAATTCATTAATTTGTTATTAGAACTTCCAGAATACCAATACACATTTGATGACGATGGTGATAACGGCAGCATTCCTATTATAACACTAGAAGTAATGTCGGATTCATCAAATCCTGATCCAATTATGCCCAACATTATGGCTGCCACAACGACAAGCGGGACCTTTGATGACTCGCTTAGTAAGGACACTGGAGTTCATTTCCTGACAGAGCAAACCCAAGAGAGGAATAAAGAAGAAGGTAAAGAGAATTCGAAAGTCAGACATGAGCTGCTGGAGTACTTGCTGAAGAATGACGGTAGTGTCATCTGTAAGATGTGTGGGGAGGTGCTGCAGAGTCGCACGCACTGGTACAGACACAAGTACAAGCGCCATGCAGCGCAGCCCACCACTTCCCCGCCACTGTTCCAATGCGAACAATGCTTTGGGTACTTCAAAAGTAGAAAAGGTAAGCATCTAAAAGCTACTCAAATTAGGGTAGTTAGTTAGCAAAAGGGATTTGTAGAACAAGGTACAACGAAAATGCGTTTTTTTTTAATCCTAAGCATGGGATTGCTTGTCTAAGCAAGAAGTATCGTATAACAGCTGAGATCAGACTCAGCAGTGACTGCGTGTAAAATACTGCATTTGATTAGACTGGACGGCACCAAGTTTAATCGAATTCCAACAAAGTTAGACTAAAGCTAGACTTAGTATCGTTTTTAAAGATTAGGTGCATCAGGCCTATTAGGTCTGACTGCTCTTTAAGAAAAAGATTTTTTTGTAGCGGTGTTGACTCAATGGTTCTTATATTTTTTACATGTGCCACCGCAGTCTTACAAAAGCGAGGTCGCTTCCTCTACTCAAACAGTTCCTCGGACAACTTATATTGCGAACTTATGTTGCAAAGTTTCAGAGGGATAACATAGCGGGCAAGAAGAACAAGCGAAAATTAAAAAGCCTCCTTGGTTTAGTTAGATTTTTCTTTTTTACTAGATATTCATTCATATAAATAGCAGTCTAATTTTCGAACGATGAAGGAAAAGTAGATGATTAAAAATGAAAGACTGAGCGAAGCGAGCTCTATTACACACTTCACTTTAAATAGGTTCGTAGGGAATTTAGGAACGGTAGGCTGGAAGAAACTGGTACGTAATACTTACCTATCTCAAGAACTAACGGTTGATGAGTAGAGGAGTTTCCGCGGCTCCTCGTAGTTTTCTGCCCCAAGCCTTCTTGGTCCAGGGGTAAACACGCTACTGAGACCTACTTATTTGAGCTTACCTGCGACTGTCTTATAGACAATTAAGACGAACCTACCAGAAGATAAAAAACTTTTTACAAAAAAAAATTAAACCGACTTCAAAAAATACAAAATAATTTTAATTTCGGAAGTCGGTGTTTCTATAATAGATACCTAATTTTGTCTCTTCGTTAGTTAACACCGACTTCCGAAATTAAAATTATTTTGTATTTTTTGAAGTCGGTATAATTTTTTTTTGTAAAAAGTTTTTCATTTTTCACTTTTTAGTTATGGTAGCACCACTAAAAAGTACCTACCCTTCTAAAATACTAGCTAAACATAAATTACCTCATAGCCAGAGTGCATCTCATAACGATTCTAATAAGCCCATATACGGTTATATTACATGAATTTACCTTCCGGCTTTATCACCAGATCAGTTCGATACATCCCCTCCCTCTTTTCTTTCAGTCAGTCATCGACTACACGTATAAACAAAGCAATTTTACTTGTTACGACAATTCCGCTATGATTCTATGAGGAGTTATGTTCCATATCTTCGAAGTTCATGATCAGATCATAACAATATTTCTATGGGACCAACTTGGAAGCATAACCATTCAATCAAAAAAAACAAAATCGGTCCACAACTGACTGAAATATCGGTGAACATACATACAAAAAAAAAAAACATACTTTCAGTCGAACATAGAACCTCCTCCTTTTCGAAGTCGGTTAAAAATACCAGCTGAGACGTAGGTAATTTAAAAGAAATTTTAAAAAACAGAGGTCGATAATAAGATAAGGATAAGGCTTAGATACCAGCTATGCACTTTGCATTTTGATTTTATGTCACACTTGTATATTTATTTTGACCTAAGATTGAGTGGCATAGCCAAAGATAAGAGATAGTATATTATTAGGTTATAAAACTGTTCTATCAATCCACGCCATCAGAACATGCAAAGGGTTTATCTAATGTTTTTTTTACAAACTCCATTAAAATCGCCACGTAGGAAATCATCATCTTCCTGCCCTTGTCCCATTTTTATTTGGCGTCGGCGTAACACGTTTTTTTTCTTCCATTCTGTCCCTTTTCTTTCATATCACTTGTTACTCAATCCATCCATCTTTTCTTTGGCCTCCCTCTCCATCTCTATCCGCCACGTAGGATATCAACCAACTGAATTAAGCTAAGCCTTAGGAGGTCCCCTACGTGTCACGTTGTTTCCTCACGGTAAAAGTATTAAAAAGCTTGAATAACTAACTTACTTACCTATAACATAAAATCTAAATTTCCAGGGTACATAGGACATGTAGCGACCAGACACAGCGAATCATTATCAGACACCAGTCCAGTAACAACTAACACATCAATAGAACCTATAGTAACGGAAAATCTGCCGCCGGTTCTGCCTGTACAGGAAACCAAGAACGAACCCGATCCTGAATTAGCGATACCAAAAACAAGCGTTCCAAACTACCAAACATCTGTCGTGAAACACACGGCTAAGGCGACTGAAACAAAAAGGACCTACTATCGTCACAGAGGTAACTTTCTGCTGATATTTATTTTTCCTACTGTGGAAATCGCAAACATACTAATAACTAAGAACGGAACTTATTAATCACTGTCCTAAATTCCTAAGAGGAGTAGATCTTGGACCTTTCTTTAGTTTCCTTCAAGGCCATTCATAAATTTCGTCACAATCAAATCTAATTAAAACTTAAGTGCTCGTATATATGTATATAGAGTTAAAAATATGGTAACATTTTTCTTTAAATTTAACAATATTCTTAACTCTATATCTGTGATATTATTGAATCTATTGCAAAGAGATTTAATATTTAATGTCTTTGATCTATTGGCAATGTTAAGATGTAAAATATATAATTTTACATTAGGGAACTCCTCTCAAGTGTGCCGGTTATATATTTTACTTATAAATGCATCCGGGCGTACTCGGCTTTTGCTTAGGGATGGGACCAAAGTAAGGCATCTCTCGTATTATCTTGTCGGGGTTGCAGGGCGGCAAAAGCAAGTAGAAACCTTCGCCCCGTTAGGAATAAATCTCGTTTGTCTTATATCAAATGAAATAGCCAGTCAAGCAAACTGTACAATTTTAGGTCTTATGTCACCAATATTAGAATTTTTCTTCTGACCTTTCATACAACAGTTGCTTTCTCATTTATTTATTTTTTTATAAAATTGAGAATGCAGGACATATACCTAACTCCTTATAACCTTTTTTTTTTTGTTTTCGAGGGGAAACCTTCAAAAGGCGCCCGGACTTTAGGGAAAAGCCCGGGGAGTGTGGCTTTACCTCACTAAAACCACCCTGGTAATCACCATCAGCACATAGAATAATAATAATAATAAATTGTTTATTAACCATCAAAAGCCACAGATATACATATAACAATACAAATGTTGCAAAATCAGTACAATAATTTATATAACCCTACCTCTTAAACTAGGATCACCTGTATTTTAAGAGACAGTGTTCGGCCGAGCAGTTCCTTAAACATAATTTATTACAATAGGTGGAAGGTACAAGTAAATTAGGATTTGTGTTATAGATTTTTTTGTGTGAAGTGTGATAGAGAAGTGTGTATATGTGTATGTGATAGGAGGTGAGTACATTGCGTGTGAGCGTGAATGTGTGTAGGTGTGTGTGTGCGTGCGTATGTGTGTGATAGATGAAGTGTAGTGCGAGTATGAGTTGATGGTTAGGGAATAGAGGCGTATGTGTCCTTTAGTTGTTGGTATGTGTTAGAGAATGAGTACTTGTGTTATTAGACAATGTATGTGAGTAAAGACTCTGTGTAGGCATAGTCCTTTTGTAATAGCCACTCTGTTACCACAGGTTTAAGTTTGTGTATGTTTAGATTTATAATATTTATTTGTGAGTTAATTTTTTGGTATATGTGTGTACTTAGTGTGTAGAACTGGTGTGTTGCGAAGGTAGTTTTGTGTTGGATTCTTGGAAGAAGATTTACACGCTTATTTGGGTTTGGCGGAGGCAGACTGAGATGAGTTCTTAGAAGTGATCGGAGCACATAGAGTTGCCGTACCGTCAGAACTTTACAGTCAGCGTACAACTCTGTGGTCGGGTATCTGTAAGGTTTCTTAGTCATGACTTTGAGAATGGCTCTTTGTGCTCTTTCCACTCTCAGAACACTAGTTTTGGTTGCACCACCCCACGCAGTTATGCAGTATCCAAGAACTGACTGACACAGAGCATAATAAACCATCTTCAGTGTGTCAAGATTGGCCGAATCTCTAAGGGACTTAAAGATGTGGATAAGCCGCATTGTTCTTGAGGTAACTGCTTCAATCTGTTTGTCCCATCTTAGGCCGCTATCAATTAGCACTCCAAGGTACTTTGCACTGTCAGCTCTGGCGAGTGCTGGACAGACACAGGGTTCGTTTGAGTTGGGGCATGAGTGAGCAACTACAGAGAAAGTATGAGAAGGTGCGGTGTTACGTCGGATTGCGAAAGGGAGGTATGTTGTTTTGCTTAAGTTGAGTGTCAGGAGGTTTGAACTGAGCCATTCCATTATTTTCCACATGGCATTTTCTGCGGTAGCCTTGACCATATCCCATGTAGGTCCGTATACAAGAATCGCAGTATCATCAGCATACGCGTAGATGTTACAGTTGGTAAGGCACATCTTGCACAGGTCGTTAATATAAATTTGGAAAAGTGTAGGTCCAAGTATGCTTCCTTGAGGGACGCCATAGGTTACTAGTGCCTCATCACTGTAGTGTGTGTCAATTTTGACCACTTGTGTTCGATTTGTAAGGTAATTTTTGAACATTTCTAGCGGTATTCCACGTACACCGACGAGTTCCAGTTTAGCAATAAGTTTGGGAACAGAGACGGTGTCAAATGCTTTAGCAAGATCAAGTAGGATAACCAGACATTTTGACTTACTATCTAACTTTCTAGCAACCTGTTGCGTAAGATCCAGTACGGCATCTTCTGTAGACACTCCTTGCCGAAATCCGTACTGATTCTCAGCAATTATTTTATGTTTGTCTAGAAAGCTCTTCAGACGTTTGTTTAAAATCTTTTCAAGAATTTTAGAGAGGGTTGACAAGACTGAAATTGGCCTATAATTATTGACACTGTCTCTGCTCCCCCCCTTATGAATAGGGTGAATTATTGCCTTCTTGAGAGCATCCGGAAAAACACCTGTTTGGAAGCAACGGTTGCACAGGTACGTTAGTAGTGGGACCAGGACATGTCGGCTTTTCTTTAGCAGTATAGATGATATTCCGTCCCATCCCACAGCACTATCATCTCGCAATTGGAGTATAACAGACTCAACTTCTGCTTCATCAACCTCCAGGATTACAAGAGAGTCGGGTGGGGAGTTTTGAGAGCGGTCATGGTCTAAAGTAGGGGGACTAGGATTATTGATGGTGGTGGTTGTACGAGCCTGTGATATTATTTTCGAGGCCAAATTTTTGCCTACGTTGCTAAAAAAGAGATTAACATCGTTTATCGATGATTTAGGGTCATCTCGTATTTTGAGCAGCTCTGAAGCACTGACATTAGTCTTTTGTGTATTGGTGATATTTTTAATTATTTTCCACATGCTTTTGGGGTTATTATTTGCTTTTTCTAACTCACTTTTTTCGTAAGCTATTTTTAATTTTCGAAGCAAGTTATTGCAAAAATTCCTATACCGAGTATATGTGGTCTTTAGAATATGATTATTTGGAGCCTTTTTTGTTTTTATATGCATTTTATCCCGATTTTTAATACATTTCAAGAGCCCAGGAGTCATCCATGGTTTTATTGTTCGTTTTTGTCTAGGGATTTTAACTAATTTTGTATGCTTTGAGATAACTGATTTAATAATACTAATAAATTTGGTCATGCATTCGTTTACATCTTCAATTTGGTATATAACTGTAAAGTCCATGTGTTCTAGCTCAAGTATAATGGCTTCGTAATCAAGACGGGTGGCGACTTGGCAAGCTTTCCTAGTCGGAGCAACGTTAGCTATAGACAAGAGAATAGGCTTGTGGTCCGTAATATGTGATTCTAGAACTAGTGTGGTTGCACGAAGGTTTGACTTAAGGAGTAAGTGGTCAATGCAGTGCTCAAGTCGGGTAGGAAATAGGTGTGTTGGCATGAGCCCGTAGGAGGCATTTATCATTAGATATTCTAAGCTCCGGTCGTTTCTATTACTTGGGTATATATCGATATTTAGATCGCCTACGAGTACAATACTAGTACAGGGGGATATTTTATCATATATTTTAACTAGGCTCTCAGTGAAATTATCAAATTTTTCTTTTGAATTAAGCGATGCAGAACGATACACGGCAAGAACTGCTAACCTTTTTTCGATCTGAAAAACAAGACCACTCCCACCCACAAAAATGGGCTCCCAAACAGAACCATGCAAACCTTGTTTCGTGTAGATTATTACACCATCATTTTGGTTCGTATTTCTAGAAGTCGAGTGGGAGTCAAATCCGTCTAAAACAGGTACGTTATGGACTTTGCCAAGCCAGCATTCCGTCAAGATAACAATGTCAAAATTGATTTTCGTCATATTTAACAGAACTTGGAGTTGACTAAAATTTTTATTTACACTACGTATATTAATATGTAATAAGTTTATGCTGCAATCGGATTTGTTGATGTACTTGAGGCAATCTTCAGGTTCACAACAAAAAGAATTACCCAATTGAAGATTATCAAGTTCATTGTTAATGATGTTTATGGAAGCCATTGAGAATTATTAAAACGTTGGGTTGTGACATTGCATGGATTTGTGCGGAATCGCTCATATTTCGGAAAAAATAACAAAATGTAGGAAATATTAGTTCTGGTGTGCTGTATGAAAGAAGCATGTGTGTAGTATGTGTTTGTAAGTGTGTTATGGTATTGTGTGTAGAAAAAACGTTTGAGAGAAATTTTGTTGAACTTAACCGTAAGGGCAAGCACGTGTAATAACATTTTACAGAGTATTATAATTATAGGAACAACTATACTATACTTGACATTAGTTGCCAGCTTTGTAGGTTTCCCGCAATTGCTGAAAGGTGTTTTCGCTTTTGACAACAGTATATTTATCGCCTTCCTTTTTTCGCAGGAGAATTCGGCCATTCGCAATCCAGCAGTATTGAAAGTTTTCCGATCTGGCAAAGTCACGAGCAAGAAAAAGGAGTCTTTTCGCTTTTGGGGTCAAATGATCCGACATGAACAGTGACATTTCAGGCCCTACTAGACCAAGGTGTTTTGTGTTAAGTTGTCTATCAGGTTGCGAGATGTTATATTGCTTTGTTTCTCTTAGGAACTTGTCTTTGGCAAAGGTATTGGTAAATTCAGTGACTACAGCTGATGTTGTCGCGTTCGCCTTAGATGGCAATCTGTAAATGTCTTTAATTTCCTTAGGAGAGCAATTACTACCAATACTCTTCATCAGGCTGGTAACCATGTCAAGTAGGTCTTCCTTTTTCTCCTTTTTCCTCTTCGGGACGCCTTTAATTTCAATACACGTCTTTCTAATGATTCTTTCTAACCCCTCACTTTTCTCTTCAAGCTCTTCAATTTTTGCACGTGTATTAATCCGTTCATGGTCTAGAATATCAATCTTTTTGTCTAGGTCCTTTATTTGTGTTGATAGTTCTCCTAACGATTTTTCAATTTCAACGTTTGAAACTTGTAATCCAGTTTTTATTTCGGCCAATCCTTTTTCAAGATTTGCCAGTTTAGAAAGACCTTTGTCGAGTTTTTGCAGTTTCTCATCTTGCTGTTTCATCCAGTTTGAAAGCATATCCTTAATCTCCTCTTTAAACGTATCAAATACATTGCAATCGTCATCATCTAGTCGAATACGTTTGGGATTAAATCTCATTGCAGAAGGGGCGCCGTTACCTCTTAAAAGACCATTCCGGAACCCCCTCTGTGCAACGCCTGTTAGGGTACATCCCTGAGGAGACTTCACAGTGGTCTCCCCTGAGCAACTCCTTATAACCTACTGCGTTACCGATGCGTGTACCAAGTACGAGTAATATCCAAAGAAACCTTAATATCTGAATTTGGTTTTAGAGCCATCGATAAAACAAGCCGACTGGGAGGAAAAACGTTCAAGAGAAGAAAAATTAGTTGCGGACATTATAGACAGAGTACGTCGGGAGTGCGAGGCTCAGCCGACGCCACCAGGTTCCGGACGCCGCAACTACGCGCGCCGCGCGACCACAGTCATTCAAACTGATGCACTGACGTAAGCACGAGACACTCGAAGTTCCTCTAGGATAGGTAGCTTTAAAATTAAAACAAATGGCGTCTGTTATAACAATGTGGGTATACGTGCAATCCTAGGTTATAGAATCTCTAGACGAATAAAATTCTATCAGCGACTATGATTGTCACAAAGTCTATTGGGATAAGATTGGGATAGAGACTGACTATGCGCTTACCTATTACGGTGAAAGCTACGTCAGTAAGCGTGGCCATGTTACCGCTAGATGGTGCTGAACTCTATGATCGCTATACTTAAACAGTTATAGTTGGAGACATGAACAGCTATCACCATCAGTCAGTCTATTTTAAGGCAATATTTTGGCTAAATTCAATTAAGTTGAATAACCTATTTTGGGTTCCCATACACTAAAAACCAAATAAACTAAAACCGTTGAGTTTAGCACAAGACCAATTCTTAACATTTTGGCATATGGACAATATTTATCGCCAAAAATTGTCGCCTTGTCTAAAGTCCAAGGTCTGGTTTTGAACTGATTTGCTAAAGTTTTCTCGTGTTTTGTGTTTAAAAATAAATCAGTCATCGGATTACTGCTCATAGTTAGGATTGTTTAGGAAAATACAAACCTGTACTACATATTTTCGGTACTCCTATCAAATTTAAATTCTAAGTCCTTTACAAGCACATTAATTGTCCGACCAGCCCGCATACCCACAAATTATATTTTCATATGATCTTTCCTTCTCCTTCGATATCACAGAACATGAAAGCTACCTTCAACAAAATTTTTACTTATTGCGAGTGCAAAATTTTCTTGCTCTGAAACTTTGAATGATATTGGCATTTCTGTAGCTTCTCTCAAGCAAAAAAAGGACGAAACAAAATATCCAAGCCAAACGCTTAGATTTATAAGTATTCCCTATTGAGTTCAAGGTTCAAACGATTATGAGTGGGCCGTACAAATACCACTCAGGCTCTATAGTGAGACAGGATTCAGCATAAGCTAGCATAGCATATGCGTTTGATGTTTATGAGTTTCTTAACTCTGGGAAAACCCTCAAATAACTCCCTATCGCTCTGCGTAGGAGTGTCGGACTTTTACTGACTAAAACCTGCACTTCAGTTAACCTTTGCGTCCCAAGACCATGGAAACTTTTCGAACGATCAGGCAGGCGTTTTAGGATACCGGGTCGATGGCAAAATTGTTTTATTTTCTAAGGATACCGGATATTATAATTCTTTCTTCTTAGTCGTGCAATCTTCACAGAGTGATCCTGGTCATGTCTCAATCGAGTTTTGCGCAGCCGCCTCTTGCGATTGCAAGGCCAATTAGTACTCTTTGACGGCTTGAGAGTTTTTATTAATACTGCAGATTGTCATAGACGAGGACCGTCCACCATGTGGGAGAGCGCCCACGTGATTTTTTGTCCTTGACCTACCCTTGCAACATCAAAGTTCAATCATGTCCTCGTTATGGGTAATATGCCCGAAGAACTTGAGAATTATTTGTACAGACGACGATAATCTCTATAACTATTCATTGGTATGTTTTATTGTACTAAGTCTGCACACGTAAGTGCAGATTTGAGACTTTAATGAGCTTTCATTTGGTGATTGTTTTGTTTTTGTGTATGAGATGATAGGCACACTATTATTGTTGATGGTATCCTAGTGTTTGAGATCTCAAAATTTATTTTGGTGGTCATTATTGTAATATTTTACACCTTATATGGGTTTTAACACAAAATTAATCTATCTATTTTGTGGTTTAATGTAACAAGCAGTCCTGCCCTCATAAATATAGGCTCATAGATATTAATGAAAAATTGTGCTGCTTTGTTTGTGCCAGTCAGTCAATCTACTATAATATTCTATGAATATGAATGAATGAATCGAAATCCAATATTGGAAATAGGCATTCTCCCAAGTGGTTTTTAAGCCAAATATTGTAAATACGTGCCAAATTTATTTTTGAAATTGAAGTGCCAATAACTTCCACAATCATGTAAATACTTATTATACTTAAACTTATTATATATAAATCAGTGTCTACTCCATTTTAAATATAACTTATAATTTTTGTGAAGTCTTTATAATAGCGAAGATAGGTTAAGACAAATAATGTCAAAAATTTTCATTATGTTCCTACTAGTCAGTACCTATAATTTCCATCAAAAATCATATCAATCAATACGATAGGTACATGGAATTAAGAATACTATGGTATTAAAAACCCTACTGTTCGTTTTTTCTCCAATTGATTGTTTTATAGTTTTCTAAAGAACTTGAGTTCCTATAGTTCCCAACTACTGATTTTTTAAAAATTTTATAAACGTTCGATAAGTAGCCATGACATTTAAATTACACTTCGTAGATATATTAAATATCTACATATTTCCCTTGTTCGTTATCTATGGCAAAATTGGTCAGGATATACAATTGATTGTCGATGGCAACGCGCGAGGTTCAGTGCGCTGAGTGTAAGTTGTTTTCGCGATCGAAGCGATTAACGCGTTTGGCTTTCTGATTGGTTAGGAGCTTGAAGCGAGCCAACCGGAGTGCCGAACATCGTAAACGTGTCTTTCGCGTTAACGTAAAACAGACTCGCCTAAGTATAGTCTATTCGCGTTAAGAAAATAGTGACTCATCAGTGCAACTGCAAAGTAAAGGCGTAACATTCACAATGGGGCTGTAAATAATACCTGTAGTATAATATAAGTTATTATTATAAAATTTAAACAGAATCTTAAGAATTTTAACTTATATTTTTACGAATAGGTGAGATATTTATTTAAAAAATTGACAAAAGTGCGTCTGTACTGTCTGAAGGACTTATTTCAACTGGGGCCTTATGGGTCGAACCATAGACTAGATACGCCGAACCATAGACAAAACGAGTTTAACGTGAGAATAACGTGTAGTGTAATAGATCCTTTAGGTGTGTAATACTGTGTTAAAATAACAGGCGTACAAGCGAGAAAAAGGGCTAGAGCTATACACCTTATATAGCTCCAACCCTATAACAGTTCGAAGGTCGTTAAATGAATCTCGTTAAGAGCTCGTGGTAGGGCCTTTATGAACACGTTTTTCTATTTTACTATGATCTAATTAGTCAAGGACCGTGGCTAAGCTGGGTGACGATGATGAATCACTATTTTCTAACGTGAATACACTATAGGCACTCAGACCAATAATTGCATGTGAATGAAGACCAATAAATGAAGTAATAACAGTGAACAAGCCCTCCAATTATTTCGAAAACAACCAACTTATAAAATCATCTAGGCCTAAAATTGTAACAAATTCTGTCCCGTATTCGTCTAAGTTGTGGTTTTATATAGGTAACGGCAATAATTATATAGGAACGAAATGTGAGACTGAAGGTAAAATAAAAGTTAGTATCTCCTGAAGCGCCTATGTTACTAGCAAATGTAGGGGAATAGTGTAATTAATCAGCAATATGAACCATGCTCTTGCGATTTGTCTACTGAAGTCATCAGGCAGTCATAGAATGTAGACTTTTAGGTGCTAGTTAAGAACATCATAAACAACAACTTTGTTTTATGACTTTTAAAAATGTATCATATTTTGGTTCATCAGATTTTCAAACAAAAATAAATATATTTAATTTGAACATTCTAAATATTACGAACTCTATGCGAAGCAAGCGATAGTACAATATCGATGGGTAGCTGAACATGAACTTGACCTATTTACGGGCCCTCACAAGCCGGTCAGTCGGATTGATGTGCTTGCGTCGCGTCATACGTGTTCTTGTAGCGAAATTTGGCAGTGCAGATCTTTACATAATGGTGTATCAATATTCTAAAGTAGAGTACACAGAAATGTTGCGAATGCTTGCCAAGTGTAATTACAATGTTTTGGAAGCCTGCTTACTATTATTACGAGAACAGTACGCGGTAGCCGTAAGTAGATACAAAAAAATACAGAGTTGAAATGTGTCAGATAGAACAACGAAATCTTGAAGGTTTTTTTTGGTAAATGTGTTATGTTTTGTAAAAAGTCATAGAACAAAAGTTGTGGTTAATGATGTTTTTAACTAGCACCTAAGAGGTTGCCAGTGTTTTACAAATAACCCTGTATAATATAATTTCCAAAATAAAACTTATTTTGTTGTCACGTATAAAAGTAATTAATTTAACGAAACTATAAATTTTTGTACTACCTACGTTTTGTTTAGCTAGGTATTTGTAAATTATTTATAAATTGAAATCCTGCATCAGGGTTGCAATTTTTTTATTATACTAAACTTGTTTTTACTGCGTTATTTTGTTGATTTATTACTTCAATGTTAATGTTTGATTTGTTATTTAATATCTACTATTTAATACATATTAATCATAGTATTTTAGCTATTCACTAAATGTGTCAAACTTGTAAATATTAGTAGGTATATCTTACAATTTACAAAAACTGTGATGAATGTGGCTCAGAAATATACGTATTAAGAAGCAAAATTTTTATTTATTTTCCTTAAGTACCCTCTGTTTAAAATTCATTAACCTTTTACCGATATTTTTTACAATTTTGTCCAATATCCTAGTATCTAAGTCGAAAGTCTATGACTAGTGCGTGTTGCCAGTGATTGCTAGTACTTATGGCTCCGAAAAGTGGTCACTTACAATGGACCTCATAAGAAAACTCAAAGTCACTCAAAGGGCGACGGAAAGGGGCTCGGAGTTTCCTTGCGTGATCTCATCAAAAATGAATATATCCGTAGGAGAACCTAGGTTACCGACATAGCTCGGAGAATCGCCAAACTTAAGTGGCAATTGGCAGGGCACATTGAACGCAGAACAGATGGTCGATGGGGACGAAAGGTTTTGGAGTGGCGACCACGTACCGGAAGACGCAACGTTGGAAGGCCTCCAACAAGTTGGACCGATGATCTGGTTAGGGTCACGGGAATCCGATGGATGCGTGACGCACAGGACCAGTCGTTGTGGCGACGCTTGGAGGAGGCGTATGTCCAACAGTGGACGTCTTTCGGCTGATATGATGATGATGAACCTGTTACCACCTACGTTAGATATCCGACAAACAATTTCGCTATTTTCCGCCATCAGGGTCGCACACCACGACCAAAGTCTCCATCTCGACAGCTCTATCTACTGTCACTTAACACTTATGAGGATTGAAGAACTAAACGAGTCGGAGTACTCAGTCGCAATCACGACCCTAGCGTATGGATGCAAAAACACTCGTCGGACATCTGCATCGAATCGCACCAACAACTTCTAGACCTTATCCAAACTGACTGTATGTAAATAGCCCTTAGTTGATGCCCTTAGTGCTGTTTTTGTTGTTGTTGAAATGTGTTGGCTGGCCTAATACTGAATACCTAATTGTCCATACAGCCGCCGCTTCCAGCTAAGGAGGTTTTCAGTCAGCCATGGTCCGATGGTAATGGTGAAAGAACGATCTCTTTAAGGCTGTTCTCATAGAAATATTTTCTTATATCTATGGCTGTTCTGCTCCTGTTAGTAAAAAAGATGCATCTAAAATTTTTTCCAGATTTGAGTTATATACATTGCCGGAATCAGGTAAACAAGTCGCATCAGCCTGTATTTTTAATATTTTGCAACTTTCTCCAGTGCAGTTTTAACACAAGGAAAAAAGGCACGATTTCCCGTTTCATTCATTAAGTAAAACATTGTTTTATCCGTTTTCGTTTTTGTTAGATACGTCTTTTTAACTATCAGGGGCAGTGTTGGCCTCAACGCTTTCAACATTGGACAAATAACAAAGATTATGACCAAACACAGTAAGCACTTGCTGTAGTGGCCCAATCGACACTTATCGACAATGTTGAACATAAACTGTTGTAGGTAATAGAATCTTTGGAAATATACGTCAGTAATGATCATCTATCAGACCAGCTGTGCTATCCTCTAAGAAAACAGCCTTGAGCGCAGCGCTGGCCGCAGCGACGAGTCGAGAGCGCAGTACGTAGAGTTAACAATCCAATGTATAAGTACATTGGGTTGTTAATCCAATGTACCTATTTGGATTTCGTCGGTGCGGCCAGGGCTGCGCTCAAGGCTGTTTTCTTTAGAGAAATAGCACACCAGTTCAGAATACAATCTGTGCATAATTTTTTCACCCAGAGCAGATTATATAATACCTACCTAACATACTGTCGCGAGGACAAACAGTCAGTCAGTACCACTATCAAAATCAATATATTGTTTCCCAAAACTCTGAACTACACCTTATAACAAGAATTTCAATTCCACCATGGTTTATGAAGGCATTGAAGAATGTCATTACAGTCTACGTAGAAATAAGGTCATCAAAGTTCGTGCTAGTACGACACTTCAACCAATTTACCATTCAACTTACGACATCAGCTTGTGTCAGCAGATTTAAAAGAACCAAGATCAAGATCTTGCTACTGGATAAGTTATTGTCTGTGGCGTAGCTACTAAGGGGCTAGGCGGGGCAGCACCCCTGGGCTCTCAAGCTTAGGGGGCCCCAAAACCTTATTAACAAACCGCTTATTGAATGAACTTAAAATTTCACGAAAAATATTTCTGTTGATAGTGAATCAGATAATGTTACCACTGCAGTATGTATTGAAAAGCCTACTCCTCTTACTTGATAATTAAGGTTATCGCGACGACTATGTTTCCATATCATTGTGTGTGCATTAGGGAATGCAATCTCGAAAAAAGGCCGAGATCTCGCTCAAGCCCCAATCTCGCGAGATTTGCATTCCCTAGTGTGCATGTTAATGATAATCTTCATGTAACATTTGGATTTACCTAGAAGACAAAGAAGCGTTGCATTTTTTAAATATGTATAGAAATATTTTTAACAGGTATATTGATAAAGCCTAAACAATTTAGGGGTCCCAGTTTGTTTTTGACCCAGGGCCCTTGATCGGCCGCTACGGCGCTGGTTGTTGTGAGATATTCTGTTGTTAAAGGAGTAACACCTCATGGGGAATAGATTTTGCCTGCCAGATCATCCTACATTCTCACTCAGCTCATAATCCAAAAACTGACGATAGGTAACTCAGGTGATGTATTAAAACGCAATTTTAAGAGGTAGAATCAAGAATTTGAAGAGGGAAAATGTTAAAAGTATGTTCATTTTGAGGTAAACAGGGTAGGTATGACGCAGCCCCAGGTTCCGTAAGGGGGTGCAGCAACAGAGAGGCCCGGTAGCGTCTGTCTTTTTAGATCAAAAGGGATACGAAGAAAATAATCCGCAACGATTTTTAGAGACCAGCAGGGTAGAGATAGAGCAGCGAAGAGGTCCCGGCCAAACTTTGATCATCAAAATAACTATTTCAAAGTTAAAGAAAATACGCGGGCTTCAAAAATAGGCTAGTTGCCTTAAAAAATGTAATTAATCCGTCTTTTAGATTACCTTAAAATAAGGGACAAGTACTTTTTTATTTGTAAATTAAACCAAAAATGACTTGGATACAGCCCATTAAAGTTACGGGGGACGTCACACGTAACTTTAATGGTATATATCTTTGTTATTTTTTGTTTAGTCGAAAAAAAGGAAAAATACGTGTCCAATATATTTTTGGAGGTAGGCGGAACAGAGAGTAAAGTCCCGCAAACCTCCTTTGAAAAGGGAGGATCCTCCGATCAGACAGGTGTGTTATAGTCTGGTGGGCGACTGCCCGATAGTTGATGTCCGGCTGTCGTATATGTTCAAATCGCGCGGAGAACTCTGATTGCGCGATGCAGGATTTCGTGTTTTTCTTCGTAGTTCTTATGTGGCGTCATAGATGTCGCTACATCACTCCCCTCCGGAGATCGGAGATCGATGGTTCTTGATGTGTGCCAGGCCAGCGGTAGGTTGGTTCCAGTGAGTCGGAACCGATGCCGCATAGTTCTCGGTGAGTCGGAACTGTCTGCGGTGATGCCCCAGTGAGTCGGGGTGTTGCTATCCCAGTGAGTCGGGATAATGCCCCAGTGAGTCGGGGTGATGATGTCCCAGTGAGTCGGGATGATGCCCCAGTGAGTCGGGGTGGTGCTGTCCCAGGGAGTCGGGATGATGCCCCAGTGAGTCGGGGTGGTGCTGTCCCAGTGAGTCGGGACGATGCTGCAGGCTCCAGTGAGTCGGAGTAGTGCTGCTGGCTCCAGTGAGTCGGAGCGGTGCTTGTGCGACGTAGGGCTTGATTGCTGGCGTCGACCAGGAGAGGTTCTTCATGGCTCTTCATATGACTGGCCGAAGGTGCGGTGTGCCAAGGTCGCTGATGCGGCTGAGGTGGTGACCAGGTATGACCAGGTAGGCATACTGATGGTCAGGATACCCTTAGCCGTGGGTGCTAGCTGTATGGCTTGTTGCTCGAAAGCTTGAGGAAGTGATGATGACGTCACGAAGTAGTAACTGCACGAAGGCTGCGCTGACGTTCTTTGTCGAGGGTCACCAGTTTGGGAGTATGCGGAGCAGAGACTAAAGTCCCGCAAACCTCCTTTGAAAACGGAGGATCCTCCGTCCAGACCGGGTGTTATGGTCTGGTGGGCGACTGCCCGATAGTTGATGTCCAGCTGTCGTATATGTTCAAATCGCGCGGAGAACTCTGATTGCGCGATGCAGGATTTCGTGTTTTTCTTCGTAGTTCTTATGTGGCGTCATAGATGTCGCTACATATTTTTATAATATAAAATACGGAATAAATAAATTAATGTAGTTTTTTTTTGACCCTGGAAACTACCCTAATACCTATGCATAGACAAAAGTACAGTTTTTTTTTAATGGTTACCCCTAAGAAAAGACCTTTCGACCATATTGCCTAATCTTACGGGTATTATAGTCGGGTACAGTTTTTCTTGCTGAGTGTTTTCTGTTATGGTTTTTACTATCATTAGAATTACATTGTAATATTTGTAATTCTAATGTAATAGTCATTGTAATGTTTTCATAGTGTATTTGGCAGCAAATGCCAAACATGCAGCTTCAGCTTGATTCAGTTATGGTATGGTATTCTAATTATATTCAATACTACTATAATAATATTCTCAGTTCAATTTTACGCCTACTAGATGATAAACATTACATAATATAGCTTATAAGCTATAATTTTTCAGTATCATCACGTCGTCGTAAGCAAATTCAAACAGTAGGATAACTTTTATTACAGGCTAGAGCCGCTGGAAGAAATTAGTCTAACATAGTTTCATAATGTCAAGATGTAATTGTCGCAATATAATGACGTCACAATGTTGCTCACATAACAAAAACGATGTAATTATCGACAGCAGGGCCCTCAAACCCCACGACTGTTTACTTTTCGCACAGACAATATCAAAGCTGCAAGAATAGCAGACGACCTCTACCTTGAGTCAATTTAGATATATGGCAACACTTGGCTAAAATGCGATTGAATGCGATCAATATCTGTACAAATCTGTCACTTGCACTGTAGTCAAACGTCAAACTTAAATCGTTCGTTCGTCAAACTTAAATCATTGCAGTCGAAAATAAAGCGCGAAAGCTGTTGTTGAATAATAACTTGATCAAATTAATAAGCTAAGGTTACAGTAATGCCGCAAAAATTTCAAGTTATACGATGTTACGCATGTGGCACCTTTCAGGTAATGAGACAGTTTTAATTAATAGCTGATGTATCCATTTATTTAAATTAAGTACTTACTTATTCTATTTCGTGTTTTTCTATTTACATTATTATAGTCTCACGAAATAAAGAAATCAAACAAATGGGAATGTAGGCTTTGTGGTAAAAAGCAATCATTCAAAAGGTACTATGGATTAGGTACAGCAAAGGAATGTAGATTTCAAGTTATAAAACTAAATGGAATGCGAGGCCAGCTAGAAAACACAGAGAGCCACACTGACCAAGATAGTGATAGCAGCAAAGATGAAGAAACTGATTGGACAATAGAGCCTGTAAAAGTTACAGATGAACCTATAAGAAAAACAACATGGTCTCAGTACCTTGAAGAACAAGGACCCATAAAAATAAATACCAATACAAACAGCCCAGGAGATGAAGAAGTGGGTTTAGAAATACCAAATAAGCAGAGTAAACTAAATACTGAAAGTGTCAATACAAATCCTACAATATCAACAATGGAAGTTTCAACCGATGAGCCTAAAGCTTTGGATAATTTAGTTAAGACTGAATCAACACCACTGGAACCAAGCTTAAATTCTGAAGTGTATCATCCAGAAGAAACTTTCAACAATATTAAACCTAATAATATGTTTGTTCCTATTGTGATAAAAAAATCTACTTCACCAGATTTAACTGAACAAACAAGTTTAAATTCTGAAGTGTATCATCCTGAAGAGACTTTTAACGATATTAAACCTAAAAATATGTTTGTTCCTATTGTGATAAAAAAATCCACTTCACCAGATTTAACTGAACAGACAGGTTTAAATTCTGAAGTGTATCATCCTGAAGAGACTTTCAACAATATTAAACCTAAAAATATGTTTGTTCCTATTGTGATAAAAAAATCCACTTCACCAGATTTAACTGAACAGACAGGTTTAAATTCTGAAGTGTATCGTCCTGAAGAGACTTTCAACGATATTAAACCTAATATGTTTGTTCCTATTGTGATAAAAAAATCCACATCACCAGATTTATCTGACCAGACAAGTTTATTACCACCTTTTGAAAATTTAGATGGTCTATGTTCAGACAGCCAGATGACTAAACCGTTTACATGGCGTGAAGATACTAATGATCTTGAGGCTTTAAATATTTAAAGTACTCCTATTTACTTCATAAATAATAATAAAACATTACTATTTACTCTCATTATCATATTTAATCAAATCTGAATGTTGTAGAATTAATGTCATGTAGGGATTTAATGTAAAATGTTTAGCCTCCAATTTGTATGGATTTATTATTCCTAAGCCACTTCAATAAAACACAATACTATTCCAATAATTTTATTATTACAACCAATACACATTATCATCACAATGGCAACAGTTTAATATCACTTTTATTAATTTCTACTAGATAAATAGCGAGTGTACTACAGGCATACTTTTACATCATAACATCTACAACAAACTTCAATGATTACATCCCGCGGAGGACACATCATACCCAACTATAAGGTAGCATAAATCTATCCTGCTGATCTCCCCGAAGTAGGCAGCACTATCACAAAATGTGTAGTCATAGTGACTGCTCAAAGCTAAGAGTAACAATAATATTACATTGATAATAATTGCAGAATATTTATTTAAAGCTAAATGTACACAGACTCATAGAAAGACAGATCTATAAAAGTTTATTGTACAAACTGACTCTCCAAAGAGTTTATCACACTTATTGCTAGATTTGTTCGTAGTATTTACCATAAAAAAAAACCTTAAGTAGAGTATAAAACTTATGTGTGTTAGGCAGTGAAGATTTACATAAATCTGATAAACTTGTTCAACACTTTGTAGACATAAATATTTTTATCAATTATTTTGAAGACAGCCACATAGTATAATGTAGAATACATAGGAAGCCCTACTACTTTCGATGTATAATAAGAATATCTTAGAATAAATATTACAAAATGATATAGTCACTTAGAAATATCAGAAATCAGACTGTTTATATCATTACGTAAGAAGATTTAAGTTGATCTGTTAATCTTCACAACTGCAAATGAAATGTCATAAGTGCTTATGACATTTCTCACTGTTTTCGGAGCTTCACTTAAACGTACGGAATTCGCATCAAAAGTTCTCGTCGGGTGGCGACTCCTGGCGACCTTAATTAACAAACTATCGTTATTGCTCCCGCCCGTGCTGCCTGCTAAAGTCCTCTTTAAA
Source organism: Mythimna lalbum (assembly GCA_949319445.1). Taxonomy (NCBI): domain Eukaryota; kingdom Metazoa; phylum Arthropoda; class Insecta; order Lepidoptera; family Noctuidae; genus Mythimna; species Mythimna lalbum. The sequence goes on along the minus strand of OX439346.1, from coordinate 10,693,225 downwards.
AAAAGCAGTCCTGGTGTCTGCTTGTCGCGATTTTCCAAAGATTCTTTACAATGCGTGGACTAGTACGGTGTCATGTGCCTGCGTCTATGAAGCTCCCTCGCTCGCGCATATCTCCGACCGTAGCTCCATCGCCATGCTCTGGGGAAATCATTTTCTATAAGTTATGTTACTAAGTCATCCATATAGAGCTTTTTCAAGAAGAATGTCGTAAGCGACATTTTGGGTTTTTTGCAGGAATAAGTTTTCTTATTTCTCGTAGTGAAAGTAAAACCTTGGGTTATTATTATATCGTTCATATTGTCACGGGTTACCTCTCATTATATCCGACAGTGTCGCCTCTATACAGGTGGTCCTCGAATCGGTCGTCGAAACGTCTGTTGACAGTGTCTTCACTGCTTCCTGGAATCCGAATATTTTACTATTAGTTTAATTAACGCGCACCAGACGAAGCAGAGGTGGAAGGCCTCACACAAGATGGACCTATTATATTATTATTATTTTATTGTTGATAGGTTCGCGCTTCGCTATCCTTACTAATATTATAAAAGCGGAAGTGAGTTTGTTTGTTACGTCTTCACGCCCAAATAGCAAAACCGATTTTGATGAAACTTGGTAAACGGATAAACCATGTCCTGGAATAGGACATAGGATACTTTTTATCCCGGAAGTATGTTTCCTTGGGATAATTGTCTGCTATTACGCGGGCGAAGCCGCTGGGAGCAGCTAGTCTATTATATCATAATATCTGAGAGTCGGGGGAATGCGATGGATGCGAGACGCACAGGTCCGTTCGTTATGGTAACACTCGGGGGAGGCCTACATCCAACAGTGGGCATCTTTCGGCTGAAATTATGATGATGATTTAACACTTAATAATCATGCACATTCTAAATCTTATCCTTTTTAAAATGTAAGGTATTTGTACCATTTGGGTTGGAGTGTGAGAACCTCCGACACGATGGGCCTCTGCAACCAAGCAGCTGCTGCAGCTGGTTATGGAAGTAATCTTTCTCAGCAGGCGTCAGATATTTTATTCGGTTTTGGGTTTCAAAAGGATCTGAAAGAAACAATTGGAAATTTTATTTTTGAGGTGGCAACTATCATACAACGCCGTCTAGTCCTAAGCTAAGCAGAGCTTATGCTAGGGGTACTAGACAGCTGATAAACATGCTATATTTCTAAATAAATACATATTACAGATAAAATAATAAAATATGTAGATAAATAATTGTTATTTGGGAACTTTTGTCTTTTTTTTATCTATGGTGGTCTTACCAATTCTCAAATTGTAGTAAGTGATAAGTCCGGTGATAAATTCGCAGTAGAGCAGGTTATGCGTCGCGTTGATGGTCCGAATGCAGTTGTAGGTGTTGTTGGAGGTGCTCATGCAGAAGCAGAAGGGGCCCGCCGTCCAGAAGGGCGCCGTCCGCCAGTGGTCGTTGTCGTGTCGGTAGCAGTTCATGCGCTCAGACTCGCATAGCTTCTCTAATTCCGCCTAGAATAAGAACATTGCTTTTATTTTCTGTAGAAGATTAAGATGACGAAAAGATGATCCAGTGGTACTGTAACGTCGTATTATTTTGGGGATGGGTATAATTTTGGCACAAGCTGGTTAACCAATAGAAACACAGTGCCTCATGTTCCTATTGGTTATTAGGTCTGGTTTGTTAACTGATATCTATGTATAGTATACATCATACATACTCGCTTCCTAGCTTTTCTAAGTTTCTTTTGAAGCAGCTGTGCCTTCCTCTTTCTCTGTTCTTCTCTCGCTTTCTGAGCCGCTTCCAAGTAACTGTGTCCAGGTCCCCTCATTTTCCTAAAAGAAACAAACAAATTATAGTAAGAATCCTGTTTTTTAAAGACCTGATTAGGTCAAGAATAATAAAATTTGATTCTTATACAATGCAATACTAACCTATTTTCTTCACAGTAACAGACATGCTTGTCTTCATTTTCAATGAATAGCGGATGGAGTCTTCTTTGGAACACGTCAACAGGCTTATCGAAAATACCCATGTTCTTCGACGTCGCTTTATTAGGGTTCCTTTGTTCGTACTCAGAGGCATCTAATCGCGCTGGACCAAGACTCAAAGGACTGAGTGTCGTATGCTTCGGTACCATAGTTGTCAGTCTGCTAGACAAGGTAACCGGTCTGCTCGTCGTAATTGCCTCAGCAGTACTTGGTTTACCTGTCGAACTGATCGATTTCTCCGTCGAAAGAAATTTATCTATAGCAGCACTGAAATAATTCACATTCTGTGAAAAATATCCTTCGTCTGTTGAATTTTCTACCGTATTGCGCTTTGTAGTAACATCTAAGTTCACCAAGGATTCAGTTGTGACTACTGGGTCTGTGCTCGTTATTACGCTTTGGATCGTACTTTTATCTTCTTCAACCCTGTTCTGTTCATAATTTCCTTCTATAATAACTGTAGTAACTTGAGGCTTTTGTATTTCAATATTGTGTTCAGTATTATTCAGAGTAGTATCCGCTTCGCTAGTAATATTAAACGTTTGCATGGTAGGAGTTTCAGTTTTTGTCTCGTTCTTCAATTGAAAATCAAACACGTCGTCTTTGGTTTTAGCATTTATTGTAGGTACTACATATTCATTGGAATGCCTGAATTTCTTTTCCTGAGCGGTACTATTTCTGTGCTTAGGTTTCACTCTGTGTAGTCTTCCTTTTCTAAAATGTTCCTTTGAAGTATTGTGTTCGTGAGTTAAACTCTTGTTAAATAGGTGGTTGCTGATGAAGGCTGGGTGTACAGTTTGTGTTTCAATGACTGGCTTAGCAGTCTTTAGATGTCTCTTTATCTCTTTTAAATCTTCTAACTTAGTTCTTAATTGCCTTATTTGATCTTCTAAGCTCAATCTATTTGTGTGCCAAGCTTTGAGGTCGTTGTAAATTATTTGAGAACAGTTTACTGTGCCATCTTTCTCTATCTTACATTCTAACGATGACTCATTACTGTTAACTATCGCGTCGTTCTTCTTATGTTTATTATGGTTCCAGTTATGTTGGGCCTTACGTTTAATTCTTTTATGATCTATATTTTCTTTGGTACGTTCATAAGCCTCAAGGAATGCTTCAGTTTCCTTAATAAGTTTGTCGATTTTATCCTTTGTATTCCTACTTTCTAATTCGTCTATCGGTTCGTTCTTGAAGTTCAAGTGTCCGATACTCGGATTTTCTTTTAGAATACTATCAACTGTGTTAGGTTCGTAAACCTCATTATCTATCGACCTTCGACTGCGAGTACTGTTATCTTTAGAAACATCAGCAAGTCTTCTGGCTATAGTTCCATCAGTTTCTAGCCTTGTGTAAACAAGTCCGCTGGGTGTGAAGCAGGCACATTTCTTCGTGCTCATCTTTGATTGTGGTGAATTTAATTCAGCCTGTAAATCAGAAACATTTGATTAATACTAATCGACTTTAATAGTATGCCTATAGTCTAGAAGTTGTTTTTGTTTATTAAATACTGACCTCATATCTACATTTGTGTCGTCGCCACCTTCCATTTATAAGGACACATTTCCACTTTCTGCCCGCGGAGCAAGGTGCACGCAGTTCAGCCTTAGAGCAGTCAGCTGCAATGCGAGCTGCTTTTCCCTCCAACCCAGTCGCATCAGCTACTTCTGAAATCACAAATACGAATTAATTCAACAGGCCATACAACATAGTCAACGGTTTCCGGGCGGATTTGGGAGTTTAGTTTGTAGAAAAGGCTAAGGTAACGCTGGCTGGTAGCGATATTACAAGAAAAAAAGAAATATTGCGATTAAAATGGGCTCCCCGTGACACCCCGTGATGGCGCGTAATACCCGCTGGTAACTCGCCGTGCGGTGTGTTGTACTTAGTGTCGGTGGTATCCAATTTGTGACCTTTTAAAATATGTTTGAGAAATAATATAACATTATATAAAAATACATATGGGAAACCATTCAGTTACTGATTCTGAACAAACTTTAGATTTTCTGGGTTCGCATAACCTGAAATAATGTTACATACAGCCGAACATATAACGTCCTCCTTTTTAGAGTCTATTCAAAATGAGCACATTCTAACAACTTTTCGTTTTTCTACATTCAGCTATAATATTATTTAAATATACGGTGTCTTACGGTCGAATAGCTTGCTCCCAGGTGTAAGATAGTTGGGCTGTTCCTCAGCATCAAGCACCTTCTCAAGACTCGCCTCCAGCAGTGGATTGTGGCTCTCGTTTGTTATCAGAGGTTCCGATGACTTCTTCAGATCACTCGAGTCGCTTTCTGAGCTTTCCTTTAGAATACAATTTAAATGGGATAAGTAATAAGATGAACTTAAACTTATAGAAAATTCCAAAACTTTACATACACACAAATGTGTGTAAAATATTGGAATGTGATACTTGAAAACTGACAGTAAGGTGTACAACTATCGACGGACGCGTAGCCTCTTAAACGCATATTCGTCACTATACGCTTTTTTTTTTCTGTGGCAAAAAGCATCCAATGACAACCCCCGCTTTTGGGTGGAGCGGGAGATGGTGTCAGACTCTTACTGACTAAAAACCCACCCCGTTCCTTCTAGCCTCTTCATAACGGGGCTTGAGTTCCTTTCGGAAAACCCCGGCCCCAGTAACCTTCGACCCAGCTGAGCCCCACCTGTGTCACTATACGCTAGGTCTATGCCAGCATGCAGCTTACATACAAAGATCTACAGTCCACGGACGCGTAGCTTCATAACTTTTTCTATACAATTTGATATTTTTATTTACATATTAGTTTTCCCCAATCACTAAATGTATTAAAGGCTTACGACACAAGATAGGTAGGTACGAAAACTAGAACAGACGAATGAGATATCCTCTCAGTTTCAAAGAATCACCGTCCTAAACCAAACCAAAACACTTTAGTCCTTACATCATCATCGTCGTCTTCAGGCTCAAGGAAGTCATCATCATCAGTATCCTCGTCGAAGTCTCCGCTCTCCGAAGATTGTGGAGGTGACGTAGTGGCTCTGTTCTCATTCATCTCTCGGCTGTACTTGTTCTCTCTGGAGCGGTGGCCCAGGCCTGGGATGTCTCGCCGACCCGAGCTGGGGATCAAAATACGCTTAGGCTTGATTTCATGATATAATGCAGAAATCCAAGGATTTTATGGGGTTCTGTAACCGTAAACTTCACAATCGGATATCCGAAACAATAAAAATATCTGAAACTGATATAACCGTTTCGGTTAAAGGCGAAGTTTATATTGCAGGTTATTGTTTTGGTCAGGATCTTGTCATTTGTATTTAACTTTTATAATTTTAAATAAGTATCTAATATCCGTCACCGAAACTAGCAGATAAACCGAAATCCTTACTAATATTATAAAAGCGAAAGTGAGTTTGTTTGTTTGCTACGTCTTCACGCCTAAATGGTAAAACCGATTTTGATGAACTTTCGGTATAGAGATAGTTGGGACCCTGCTAATTTAAAAAAATATAGAACGGGGAGAAAAAGAAAAGAAAAGGGGATAGGAATTAAAGTATATTAATAAACTCGAGCGAAGCCGCGGGTAAAATTTCATAAACCGTATTTGCAACTGGTATACCTAATATTATTACTATCCGTATCTAGATCCGAAATTTCATATCCATAACATCCCTGGCCCAGATCAGGGATCAGAAGTAGAAAGATTCTATTGTATTACCTACCTCTCGACAAGGAATGTGTCTGGCCAGTGTGCAGCGGCATGGCGGCGGCGACGCGGCTGCAGGAGTGGCAAGAGAGACCGTCCGTCCATATGCGCTGGGGGCTCCACACCACCCATGTCCAAGAACGTTGGCGCCAGATCGATGTTAAGAACTATGTCATCCACGCTGTGGAGAAAAACAAAGCTTAGGTGCTAAAGAATGACCAAAAATTTAATTTTGAATATCAGAAATATATGTTTGATTGGGCCTACGCAATTAAAATAATTATTTCTGTTGTTAGAAATTTTCTTTGTGTATATGTTGAAAAAAAAGCTTAGGAAGGATTGTTCCAAAATTGATTTTTGAATATTAGTTAAAAAAAAAAATAGATATGATAAGATGATTCCGTTTCATACTGAAGAAACGACATCAACCCTATCAAAAAATAGGAAATAATATAATATATAAAAAAAATATGGTAATACCATACCATGCAATTTTTTCTTATTGAATTGATTCTTTACAGGCGGAAGAAATTCAAAAGGATTATTTATCATAAATTAAACTTTATTTGACTTTAATATTAATTTCAAGTCATTACAAATCTAAAAAAATAAAGATGCTATTAAAAACAAAAAAGTAGGTCTTAATTTTGCATTTTAAGATAACTCGCAATTTAGTCAGAAGTTTGAAGTTAAACCCAACAACATTATTATTATTTGCAAACTAAAGAGGATTCTACATAGAGACCTTTTTTAATATTCAATCACTGGCTAAAACTAGCCGAAAAAGCCAAGATGCCAATAATAAATAAAAAAACATAGTTTTCTTTTTCTTATGGCATCCTTAATTTTTTTGTTATATTCCAGCCAGTACACACCTAAACCTGAATAGAAATAGGAAACTAAAAAGTATTTGTGTACAGAGGATGATGATTATATTTATTTAGGTGTCTATGGAAAAGAAATGATGATGAGGTTGTATGACGTGATGAAATTTTAACTATTACTTACACTGTGCCAGGTTCTACTCCAGGTCCTCTCACGAGGAAAGGAACTCTGATGTCAAACTCGAAAGGAAAGCTTTTTCCTTTGACTAAGCCGAACTGGCCCAAGTGGTAACCGTGGTCGGAAGTGTACACCAAATACGTATTGTCCAGTTCGCCCAGAGCCTTCAACTCTTGATAAACGCGTTCTACAGCCTGGAAAAGATAATTTCAAACTAATAAAAAAAAATCAGGCATCAAGGTCCATACCATAGTATGTTAGTAGTACTGACTTTATTTAAAAAAAAAAAACTACTGCATAATGCACTTTTTAGGGGTTCTGTGCCTCAAAAGGAAAAAACGGAACCTTTATTAGGGTTACATTGTTGTCCATCTGTCTGCCTGTCTTTCAATACCCTTTATCTCAGGAACGCGTTGAAGTTTCGAGTTGAAATTAAAACCATACAATAGGTACCTACCTAAACTACTCTGTTTTCATAGGTAGGTAGTTATAAGTTTGTACGAAACTCTCACAAGTCTAACTCGCAATTTCCTGGTTTTTTAATGCTAAAAGCGTAGGTAAGCTAATCTTACCTGGCCAGCTTTTTTATCAAATTTTCTATCCTATCCAACTTTACTTTTCATTCCTGAGAAAAGTTTAACGAATTTTAAGTAGTTTTATGAATTTTCTTCTTAATTCTGATGAACGCCAACTTAGCGTATACTCGTACCTACCTCTATAAAGAATGCAAAGGAAGATTCATAAAACTAGTTGGGTAAGTACCTAGGTATATAGTAGGTATATATACTTTTCTGGTGTAAAGTTAAGTTAAGTGTAAAAAGGCATTCTACCAAAAACAAACATTTTAAAATATGAGCCAAGTTCAATCTTGATTCCCGCGTAGATAAATACAGTTTCAATGCCTCAAAATAAAGGTTTATGCTTATATCTGCGGCAGAACATTCTTATACACACATATCATATTGAAGTAATCTATGACGTACCATGTCGACGCTCTGCAGCGTCTGCAGTCGTTTGGTCATCAGCAAGTCGGTGAACTGGCGATGGATGGGCTTCATCTTGTCCGTCACTCGGAGAATCCACTGCTTGTCCGGGTTCGGAGCCATGTCGTACGTCGGAGTACTGTGGAATGATTGGACTCGTTAGATTGTATAAAGAGAATATAAGGTAGGCAGTAAAATAGGTCGATTAGGTATATACGCATGCCTATAACTTGGGTCTAAAAGACCTACATTGCCATTATTATCGCTGGGTTCTGATGATACACAGAACGTAGTTATCTACTTTTGAGTGTTTCATAAAAAAAATGCTGGTATTGTAGACTGCACCTTTTTTGGCCGTAAGAATTTGACAGCGCTTTTATTTCCTTAGTAATTTTTAAAGTTTAAGAAGTTAATATATATCTATTTAAATATATAAATATATATATATATATCTCTTAGGTACTTAAATCCTTACAATATTATAAAAGCGAAAGTGAGTTTGTTTGTTTGTTACGTCTTCACGCCTAAATGGCATAACCGATTGTGATGAATTTTGGTACAGAGATAGTTGGGACCCCGAAGACGGACATAGGCTATTTTTTTTTAAATGAGTAAAGGGGGAGAAAGAGTAAAGTATATTAATAAACGCAGGCGAAGCCGCGGGTAAAAGCTTGTAGGTACATAATTGTATCAATAAGAACAAGCACTCTCAATTATTAGCTCTTACTAGCAAAATAAGTTATAAGTACACATCCTAATAAAAACAGAAGGTAGAAAATTATGTGCAGGCATGTTCTAAAGATATTTTAAGATGTTAATTATTATTTGAGATAAGCCGTGTGTCCAAGCGCGATAAATCAGACAATTTACGTTTATCAAGTTTATTGAGGTGTTAATAATCAAGTCTACAAAAGCCAATGACCAAGATGTTGGTTTGAGGTTGAAAGGTCGTTTAATTATATAGATAGGATGAGCACTTAAGTATTAGCTACTCATCATAATTCGGGAGAAAGGTACGTAGGTACCTACTTCTTATATGTAGATTTAAGATGCTATTAGTAACGCAATGCAAAGAGCTAAAGGTACAAATACCTAATTGACAATTAAACGTAGTAAGTGTAAACCTACAGGTGTTGATAATGAAACTTCCTAAATCCATCAATAGTTATGTAGACTAGAATGCAACTTCATAATAGAAACGAGGTGCAATCCACTAACCAAACATTTCATAGAGATTTAAAAGAATGAGATCGCAAATTCTCTACTAGCCTTCGTAGTAAAAACTAAATAAAAAGACAATCTCAACAGGCTTAAAATTTAGATATCTAAAGACAGTCAAGTCACTATGAAAATTATGACTAAATACGTATGGTCAATGGCCCAAGTGTCGACAAGGCGATGAAAGGTCAAATTATGGCAAATTATTAAAAACTGGTGGCTATAGGAATTTTGGAGAACATTTTATGAATAAATTAGCTCTAAAAAGATTTATCTTTGTAATCAACAAAATTTATAAGCCGCATACAAAATTGATCACATATTATTATCTAAGTAAAAATCGAAGATTAAAAGGATACATTCTACATCATTATTACATATTAAAGGTTCATTTTAGACATTTTTTAATTCGCGTTTGTCGGCACGGATCGAGGACAGGTTCCTGCGATACACCCCGACCACACAATACGCCGATGGCTGAATATTAAAACGATCAGGGTTACCATACCGGTATTGCAAAAAGAAAAAAAAGAAACGCTAGACTCATTGCTCTCCCCATTTGTTTGGAAATACCGTGTGTCTGGAAGACCTAAATCAAGATTTATTGGGCAGAAGTTTATTTCTTATATGGCCTAATAGATTTTATTAATAGTGCCTATTTAAAACCATTATTTTATAGGCATGGTTGCTAATTATTTATTGTTTATAGTGGCTCTCAATTTATTTAATTGCGAATGCTGTGCTTATTCTTAAAACGATAAAATTGTCTATGATCATCAGGTGCTAATCCCTTTGTGTTCGAACTTTGAAAGCTTTTAAACTATTTTTTACTGAAAACTTATTGTTTAATCCGTTAGAAGCCAGAACGCAGAAAATACGCGAGAAAATGGTTTTTCACTTGTTTCAAACTTGAGAGATTAATTCTGAAGACTTTGCTTGATTGAACTTGCTGATCTCAGGAACTATTGGTTCAAATGTTGGATAGTCCATTTATCGAGGAAAGCTAATAGGTATCGGTATCTATAGGAGCGGAACAGTAAGTAATCAAAGCCGCGGAGGATAGCTAGTAACTATTTAAATAAAAAACGCAATTTTTTTCTCGTTAATTCCAAAAATCGAACTTAAATTAAACCTGTCTGTCAAAGCTAGTAAAATCACAATTCTTTGAGGTACAGAAAAGAGCATTTTATATTTAACAACCCTGGAGCTTCGTTCAGACTCATGTTCGGCTCTAGTCACTGGCGCCAGTGCGTCGCGGACGATCCACCGCAGAATGTATGCAACATGCCCATGCACTAATCAAATATATGTAAGGCCCAACTTAATACAAGCTGTGTAGAACTAAGGCCTTCTGATTTTCATTCTAAGTTAATCCGTGAGAGTGGAACAGTTTTGCTACGTATTTGCATGAAACATGTTAAGTGATGGACATTTGTATGCAAAAGTGCGGAACTAAGATGCTTAGGTTAACTTAAGATTTTATGTAGAGTATTTTATCTACTTAATTAAAGTTGCACCACTTCTGTTTAAGTAATCTAAGCTACTTGCCTGGTTTTCTAACTAGGCGTTACCTAAGTCTATCTACATGATCCGATATTTTTTTCGGTGGGCAAAAATCATCCTATGACAATCCCTGCCATTGAGTGGAGTGGGAGATAGTGTCACTCTTACTGACTAAAAACCCACCCCGTTACTTCTAGCCTTCATACTGGGGCTCGAGTTCCTTTCGGATAACCCTGGCCCCGCCCAGTAGGCTTCGACCCAGCTGGGCATGATAGATATATCTTTTGTCTTGCATGCTTTTTATTTCTTCTTAGGTAAGTATGACGCACTAGAATACTGATATACCACCACATAAAAGTTTAATGAAATAACCAAAACATTACAATTATCTAGGTAAGCGGTACCTAAGTACTGTAATACTGCCCCTGATAGTTAAAAAGACGTATCTAACAAAAATGATGACGAAAACGGATAAAAAATGTTTTAATGTATGAAACAGGAAGTCAAGCCCTTTTTCCTTGTGTTAAAACCGCACTGGAGAAAGTTAGCAAAATATTAAAAATACAGGCAGATGCGCCTTGTTTTCCTGATTCCGGCAATGTATGTAACTCAAATCTGGAAAATATGTAAGATGCGTCTTTTTTACTAACGGGGGCAGAATAGGTTTACTTAGGTAACGCAATGACTTAAATGTAACTTAAGTACCTCCTCGGTTACACAAATCTAATCGTAGTCATAACCGTTTTAGTGACCATAATGGTTTAATGATTTATTACAGGGAAGCCATAAAAGTAGAGGAATGTAATGCACTTAGTAGTAAAAGTCGTACAGGGAAACAATTTTCTGAATGGCGGTATAAAATTTATATTAGCCATGGAACAATGGGCCATGCTGGACCATGTTTATTAATAAGCAATATTTACTAATCGTAATCAACAATATGTCGTTAGTAAGAGCGACTTTTTATATTACGCTCGTGCCTTGCTTTATGTGTTCGGAATTAATGTAAAAGCTTCCAAGAACATTGTTTTAAAGGTCGATCAAGCACAAGCGACTTTGCTTGCTCCAGAGCTCAAAATCGAATCAGGGTTTAAATTAAAGACTTGACATAACTGAAAAAGCTGTTTGTTAAATAAAAAAAAATATATATCAGAATTTTATTGTCAATGTTACCTAAAACGAAAAACCAATCACAGAAAAGACAGCTGCAACTGGTCAAAAGATTCCATATTCAAAAGTTAACTGTAATATCTGTATTTTTCTTTATTTCGGTAGTTTCGCGTTAATTGTAAGTCCAGAAACACTTAATAATTCTAAAATTCAAATATATTCAAAATTCAAAATATATTTATTTCACATAGGCCTACAAGGGCACTTATAAAACGTCAAAAGCTAGTGCACGATTCCAAATTAGTCGTTTGCTTTGGAGAAGAACCGGCAAGCTCCAAGGTTACTCTTTTAAACAAAGTGGTTGTTGATACAATATTTCCATACTCCAGTAATAATAGATAATATGTAAGAACAGTGATATTGAATTGATAGCTTAAAATATAGGTAGGTTAGGAAAATAAATTACAAAAGCATAAATCCCAAACCATTAATTCGATTTGCAAACATCAAAGACAGCGTGTAACAGCCCGAAGCGGCTAACATTTTACCGAACCACCGTCTTCATCCCGCTGTCTTAGCACGATTACAAATAAACAGCTTAACATTTATATGTTAAGTAATGATTGGGATATAGTTTGTCTCGTTTATTTACTTCGGCGACTTTCAAGCACACGCTGAAGGCTCCCCGACCGGTATAATTTATGCGAGGATCGGCGCAGTCAGGGACGTACCTACAGAGTGGCGTAGCTAGACCCAAAAACTGACTGGACAGGGACCCTCAGAACTGTGTGGTTTTTTCTTAAAAAGAAAGTGGTCAAACGCTAGCCTATCAATAATAAAAAAAAACCATTTCAGACTTCAATCTGCGTGGTTCTCATATAATTTGACGGTTACATGTTTGCTGTATAGACTTTGAAAGAGACCCTTGAGTTTGTTTCAGTGTTTCTTCTCGGAGTAGTCAGCTAGGAATCACCGGCCTCATCTAGTTTAAACTGACGAAAAAATTGTCGTGGAAATGTGTTTTTAAACCTTATGTAACGATTTTTTTAGTTTTTGTGTTGAATTACAAAATAAGTGGTTTTACATTCAGTCAAAAAAGTATCGGGAAAGGATGATTTGTTTATGGTTCCAAATTCAAATTTTTGTTTTTTTTTGTAGTTGTTAGATTGGCACAACTGTTTTCCATTTTGGCGCGGAGTTTGAGTTGCATCTGTTATATATATTAAATACAGTGCTGGTTTTAGTAATATCATATATGTATGTATTGCGAATTTCATAATGGACAAAAATATCGAACAAAGAGTTTGTCTTAAATTTTGCATCGCCAATGGAATTTCATGTTCGGAGTCACTGAAAATGTTACAGAAGGCTTACGGTGAATCGACTTTATCAAAAACTCGTGCTTATGAGTGGTTCAAAGCGTTCAAAAGCGGTCGAGATGTGATGGAAGATTTGCCTCGCAAAGAAAATTCTTGGATTTTGCACCAGGACAATGCGCCTTCGCACAAGGCTATCATTGTGAACGAATTTTTGACCAAACACTCAACAAATACCATCCAGCAACCACCATATACACCAGATATGGCTCCTGCTGACTTTTTTCTTTTTCCTAAACTCAAATTACCACTTCGTGGCACCCGTTTTCAATCGATAGAAGACATAAAGGAGAATTCGCGGCGAGAACTGAACTCAATTCAGGAAGCAGCGTTTAAAAAATGTTTTGATGAATGGATTATTCGTTGGCGCAAGTGTATCGTTTCTAAAGGAGCATACTTTGAAGGTGATAAAATAAATTTGGATGAATAACAGACATTTTGTGTATTATTGATCTTTTCCCGGTACTTTCTTGACAGAGTAGTATAATCAAAGTCGATAATGGGATTACTCTGACTGGAATAGGACAAATTTTGATTGAAAATATGTCCGTTAATTGGTGCATGTGAACTAAGATTTAAGTTTTCTTTGTGATCTTATGAATATAATGCTGAACATCCTATCATATAGTAACTATTTATTATCTTACCAAAAAGAAAATTTAACCTCTCAGGCTATTTTTACGTAATAAGCTTTATGTTAGCTGGTATAATGTGTACCGTATTTGGTACACTGGTGCCTGAGAGCTTAAGGTAGCCGATGTTACATCACATCGGGGCCCCTGAAGTCCAGGGGCCTCGTATCATTGATACGGCTTACGGCACTAACTACGCCCCTGTTCCTACACTACCTACCTACACATCGAACATTACAACTCCACGATAAATAAAATCATGCAAGGAAGTCGTCCGTATAAAAAATAACGTAAAATATGCACATACATACATTCTGATGTATTTTATGTGGAGCTGCGACTCGGTTTTAATGTTTTTACTGTAACAACTGGTACGCCTAATTGAGTATAAAAAATAACACTCGTTGTTATTTTGTGTCTGTAAAGAGAAAATATTAAAATTTATCAGATCAAAAAGATATTCAGACGATTTTTTTTTCGATATTGAGCCTGATAAATGGGTACTCGAATGTCTGCCATCAGACTTGTTTGGGCCACCCAAAAGGTAGGACTGAAGGTATATCGCTGTACATCGTTAGGTATGTAATGTTTTTTTAAGGTACTCGTAAATAAATCTAGACTTAACTTAAAGGTCCAAGTAACCAGGTCATAAATATAAAAAAAATGTTTTTTTTTTCTAATATTAGTAGTGACCGACTGAGACACGATTTGCTGCCGAAACCTATACGATGACCAAATGTTCGACCTCTCTTAGTCTCGGCTGTAACCGAAGTCGAAACTGACGCGGTAGCAGAAAAACTGACAAAATATAAAATTATATTTCAGTACAGTTATTCCTAACTATAGAACCTTAGTAACTGCTTATACAACATAATTTTTAGTATATTATGTTAAACCCGAAACACGTGTCTAATATTTCTATGTACAAAATTTCATAACTGTATCATGAAAAATCACAGTCATGAACTTGTTATGTCAGCAAAAATACATAGTCACCGGGCCATCCAGGCAACTGTGGGATATGTTTTTACACTTGCACTCGGCTGTTTTCTGGAGCTTAATACCCGCTATGACTTTCCGTGACCTGATTTATAAGTACTAAGTGTTAAATATTTTTGGGAAAAAATATAAAATGGTGTAAAAAGTATTGGAATCCATTCTGAACAAACTATATTCAGGTTTAGCATAAACTAAAAGTAATGTTGTATAAGCAGTTACGTACATATTCAAGTAATTACATTATAAACTCTACAAAAGAGTAAACTGTATCGTAATTTTCCAGAAAACACTTTTGTTTTTCCTCGTAATTGGTTCGACGAAGTGAAAATTCTCCAGCGTCATACAATCGGAGTCTGTTTGCGAAAGATTTGGCTACTGGGATGGAAACTTGATAGACGGATTAATTCCTACACTCTTAATCCCGGACCACCTTAATACTTCAATTTAATCCTGAATTTCGTTCGAAACAATACGGCTTTCAAAGTTTTTGTGTTCATTAATTTGAAAGGTATTTTGGGATAAAGATAAATGAGCAACGTTTTTGACCTAGATAGGATTATTCGTAACAAATGTAGGTCATTGCGAATCGTCACAATAGCTGTGACGATTTATACACAATAGGTAACTCCATATTATAAGCATATCAATCAGCCCACTGCAGGGATTCAGGCCTCTTCTCTAGGAGAGGGACTCATCGACCCATTTAAATATTACTTACCTACTAGCTTTTTCCCACGACTGCGTTCGCGTAAATGTCGCATATATGTATGTGCGAAGGCGAATTCGAAGTCACATAAAAAGTCAAGTAGTTTTTTGGGGTCCATACGTACTTCGTACCAAATTTCATCATAAATTGGTTTAGTAGTTTAACCGTGAAAGCGTAACGTACAGACAGAGTAAAGTAATTTTACATTTAGGTATAATATCAGTATGGATAATAGACACGTTTACTGAAAGGGCAAAAAGTCGTTGAATGATAATAAATCGAGAAGGCTGCTTTTATACGATTTTATTAAATTATGGGATCTTTTATACGAGTGTTTTTCGATCCTTAGTCATAAAAGTGCAACTTATACGATCTCTTTGCTGTTGGGTATAGATGATTTCAAAGAGAAGTTAGTTTTCACATAATTCATATAAATAGTTAAGTTTTTATATAATTCATATAAATTTTTTTTAAACAAAAGCAGTTTTAAAGTCAGCACCCCGAATAACGCCTCACTCCATCAAATATATGACAAAACTTGCAATGGACTGAGTTGAAGCGGCTTGCAATCTAATACATATTCAGCGTGCATATTGTGATCTGCCGAGAGATGGCAGTGCACCGCCTTCCCGCTAGTAACACCGCACAGCTTACACTCGATGCTGTACAAATGGTTGCTTTTCTACAGCTATTTACCAGAATATCGACCATTTTTAGGAAGAACAGCGTAAGCTATGGCAACTTCTTCGTTTGTCTTCTTCGTTTTTTGTTTGTTTGGTTTAGAATACGTGCTGTTTTAATAAAAACTTGACGTATTATCTGTGTCTAAGTTAGGGTGATGATGATTTTAGTATAGTTGTGTAAAGATATAGGCACATGTCGTTACCGCAAATATAATTTGTGTTACCATACTATCCGATACATGAGAATCAAATTGCAAAAAAAAAAGTTTGAAAATTTTGATTTCATGGGTCAGTTCACACCGAGACGCGTAACTTCAATAACTACATGAAAAGATAGCCATGATCACAATTCCACATGAAATAAAACATAGAAAAAATTGAAATAAACTAATTGAAGATCAATCTTCGACATTCAGACTTTCATTCAATGCAATGTTCCGAATCGGAATTGGTAACGAACTTTTCCTCAAACAGCAGACTGTATCGAAATACTTTTCAGATCTCTTTGCCAAACATAGGTACTAACACCAGAACATTACCGATAGACTACCTACAATATAAAGTAAAATCTTTATGTGCCCACTGAACGTTGTTTACCATAATATATGCAAAAGCCTGAGAAGCTTTAACATAAAATAATTGAAACGGTATCAATAAACTCGTTGTTCTCACTATGCAACCTCGTAAAACGTGAAAGCGTCAAATATATTAGGTATTTATAAATATAAAGTGAGTATAAATATATGAATCCTGTGTATTTTCCACCTGCAAGTATGTGGTGAATGAAAGCTTCTTTGCTCGCTATGTGTTTAGTCAGACGGTAAAGTGTGTTGGATCATTCGATTCCCTTCAAAATTGTAGAGTCGAGGTGCTTTATGCGTCATGTCCGTGAACGGACGCTGTCAGTTGAGGCTGGTCTTTTCTGAACTGACCTTGGCTTATTTTAATTTCTATAC
This sequence comes from Mythimna lalbum, assembly GCA_949319445.1. Taxonomy (NCBI): domain Eukaryota; kingdom Metazoa; phylum Arthropoda; class Insecta; order Lepidoptera; family Noctuidae; genus Mythimna; species Mythimna lalbum. The sequence continues at coordinate 10,676,390 of OX439346.1, read as the reverse complement.
AATTATAGAGAGGGCAAAAATGTATCCTAAGTAATATTATAAATGTAAAAGTTTATGTTTAGGTTGAAGTTTATTTATTAACTGAATGAAAGATGGCTGTGGACTCGTCGCATTTTGTTGAGCGTACGGCCGTTTTGCTCGAACGAATTTTTTTTTTTTTGATTTTCTATGAACTTATTACGTGGATCATTTTCGACTTCTACGCGTACCTACGATTCCGATGAAAAAGGCTAGTACCGTTAATATCACAACTATGATATATTTTAAACAACATAGGTATATCTACTTGATCACCCTTTATTAGCCAGCTAGCGTCCAAACTCTGTAGGTATCTGTAACCGGTGGCTCTCGGCACAATTGATCGAGTACAATCATAATTGCCAATATTGCAATCAATTCACAATTCCAGCGAATCGTAAAATAAACATAAATGTTATCATTGTAATATTTTGTATCTATATATGTCTGTATTAGAAAATACAACAATATTGTGGGCACTGTTTATTGAAATTACCTACTGATTAGGTTTAGGTTTAGGAGAATTTTCTAGTATCAGATATTTTATATCGGTACCTAGATTCCAGAAAATTTTTAGTGTTAGTAGTAGACACTCGGTACCTGGAATGTCTACTTGATCTAACCATCACCTTAAAGTTTACGCGTAAAACGCCAGCTAATTATATGCAAACGACGCCACGTCGTCGCCTTGCAGTAGACAATTGATCAGTGGGAGGCAATCCAACGGTTCAGCCAGACGAGGCGACACCTGAGCGAGGCACTGACGGATCTCCTCTCATTCGTCGACCGCACCCACAACTTCCGCTGAGCAAGCGACCGAGTCCGATGCTCCTAAATCGTAAGACACCAGAATATACCTATAGTCCACCCTCCTCAAAACATTCTTTATGAAACATAAAGCAGCCTCGTGCATCCTCTCGCCTGAGTGTAAAATTATTCAGGGCACCGTCCGACGTAAGTGCACGTAAAATTTTCGGAGAGTTTCCACGAAAAAAGGCCGCTCGTGAATATGAACGCGAGTATATGCACCGCAGAGTTAAGTGGACAGCTTTTTAGTACCTCGTATATAGAAGTTATAACGTGTGGAAAGTTCTATGCAGTTTTTATTTCGCCATGAATAATATACTAGGAGTTAGGACAATTTTGGATACATTGTTGTATGCAGACTCATTTTGCAGCTCGTAAAAGTTTAAAATGTAGGTTATTTTGTGGGATATTTAATGTGTGAGTAAAGCAGTAATGATCCTTTAAAGATAATCGTTCTCATACTCCAGTCCTTGTTTACTAAGGACCTCATAACATCCTTGAGCATATCTTTGCAGTAAAATGTGCGGGGTCGACCACAAACACGAAAGTGGCATCCTAAAAGCTATTTGCTTTCGATGGAGCTCCAAAAACTCCGTCTCCTTAAATATTTAAAGAGAACAAGATGGCCGGTGCTGTTGCGAAAATGCTGCAGCAATTAGTGTTTTTGTTGAGATATTTAGAGGACGCGAGTCCGCCGAGATTTCAAACTGAATACCGATTTTATATTTTTAATTTCAACTGACGACGAACGAAGTGAAACGAGTACTCTCTGAGGACTACATTATGAAATTGAATTTTATCGATTAGGACAACGACCTTTTTTGTTCTTACAGAGGTGAATCGGTGACAAATATAATTATTATTAGAATGAGTTGCGGACGTACGAGGGTAAAAATAATTTCAGATAGTTAGGTACACAACATTAGTCTTAGTATAAGTATGCGAAATCCGAAACACGTGTCAAGTATTTATGTAAAGAACCTGTGTACAAAATTTCATAACAGTACGATGAAAAATCACGAAGTTATAAGCTTGGCCGCACAAATACATGATCACCGGGCCACCCGGGCGACTGAGGGGTAGCTTTAGTCCCACATCCAGCTGGGTACTAGCGTCTAATGTCCACTATAACCTGCCGTGACTTGTGTACTTAGTGTTGATGGTGTCCAACTTTAACCTTTTTTAAATATTTTTGGACTAAAATAAAACAAGGTGTAAAATTATTGGTATCTGAATTGATACCAATAATTTTTACACCTTGTGGTGTGTGTGTTACTGATTCTGAACAAACTATATTCAGGTTTTGCATATACTAAAAATAATGCTGTATATTGGAAAAGCGGTGAGGCAGCTAAACTTTACATTTAAGTATTTTCTCCTCCCACAGACGAGCACACTCCTAAGTTGTGTTTGAACACCGCTCACTCACGTTTAGATAACTTTAACAGTGTCTTGAGTTGAGCTTTCCTTTGTGTTGAAGTGCGATAGATAGCATAATATCGCACTTCGATATATATATCTAATGAAATATCAAGCGAACGGTTAAACCACAGAAAAGATGAAAGAGGTTGGAAAGGAAATACTTTCTGATTTGTACTACACCGATCAGTGTCGCCGCTTGTCTTACACCCTTTAACTCCACTACAGCACAAAATAGTTACGTACAGAATACAATCTCATATATGTCTTTTTATACCTACGCTCGGTGGACGCCGCGGAGCGTTTGAACCGGAACTGTTCGACGAGTGGTTCGAGACGCTACAGAGACATCGTGTCCGTGAGCGGTGTCTATGTGTGCGTTGCTCGAGCGCGCTTTGTATGTAGATTGACTTCTGTACCTATATATTTTGTGACTACAGGCAATAAACCAATACGAACGCGCATTACGTAACTAACAGCCCGCGCGCTCTTAGATCGCAAGTTTGCTAATGTTATTGGTAGTTAAAGTATGAGCATTGCTCTACGTTGCGGCACGCCTGCCCCGCCCACAAGGCCATTCTAACCTCTTTCATTCCTCTTCTAATCTGTTCAGGGGTTAAACACCAAGTGAATGCCGACGTCAGCATCGATTATAAAATATTGAGCGTTTTATTTATAGGGTATTTATCCAAGAACGTAAATAAGAAGTTCTTCATAAAGTAGTTTGGAAATATGGAAAATAAGCTCGAAAATAAGCAAACTTTTCCTTTATCTCAAATATAAAGGGTTGTTTGTAAAACACTAACTACCTTGCAGGACTGTATTACTAACATCAAACAAAACTTTAATTCTATGACTTTTTACAAAACATAATTCATTTACCAAATCAATCAAAAAATATTTACTCATATCATAAAAAACAACTTGTTTCTATGACTTAGTCCTTACTCCATAGTCCTACTGAGAGGTTTCCAGTGTTTTACAAATAGCCCTGTATACCTATGGATATAGAATGGATATGCACAGAAAACCTGGAGTATACTTCCAAGGTTGCCTTTGTTCTGATTAAAAACATGTCGACAATTTCCAAGACATATTTGCGTATTATGTCCAAGTATTGCTGCGGCGAGTACAAATAAAGGCGATAGCCCATCACCTTCTCGTGATTTATTTGCTACTCTTACAACTTCCAGGATATAAATCATAAGTGATAAAGTGCCGACACTGGGTTACTCACTGCTATAGATCATGGTAATGTGTGGTATGTACCACACATTACCGTCACGCAATAATCCCTCGGGGGGTATGCAGACGTTATCGTCCGGCGGCCATTCGCATGCGGTCATTATGACTTTATATGACAGGGGAGCTTATCAGTGACAATTTCAAACTAGGCCTGTTATGCTAATGAATTTTAAAGCGTACAACATTAGATTAGTGTTGCAGTGAATTTATACTTATATGTTTTGAACTTTTGTTTATTAAAACGTCGCCCCACGCACAAATCAAATCAAAAGCATTTATTTTAAATAGACCATTTACAGGCACTTTTGAATACCTAGTCAAATGTCGGTCAGTCCAAAAAGTGAAGCTAAATTGCACGTTCTAAAACGTAGATCTCTATGGAGAAGAACGTGCAAGAAACACATACACAAGTCACCCGGGACACTTGTCTATAGATTATACAAATATTTGTACCGTGCGGAAATAGAACCCGCGACGTGCAACACAGCAGTTAATCGATCAACCGCTGCACTAACCATGCCATGCCGTCTAAAAACTTAACAACTAAGCTTGAATTTTTCTAAAAGAAACCTACAAATCGACAAATATTACTCCGATTTCGAGTTGAATTGAAACTTTTTGCTCAAGAATTGACCTTCTGAACCTTACCCCCATAGGGAAAATACGTCACAACTACACCAAATAAAAAGACAAAATCGCATCTCGGGAATGAGCAAATAATGGTCTGTAGTATTGTTCAAAAAAGTCACAACGACCCTGGAATGCAAAGGAAACTGAAGGAACAGAAGTAGGGTTCAGCTGACTAAACTCCACTTGTGTTCCTGATAAAAGTTTGACATTCTCGCCCCACCCCGACTGTGAGAAGTTATTTAAGTATTTTTACAAGAAAAAGAAAAGTTTTTAATGGTGAGTGTGATTCCAATCTGTTTCGCATCGCTTCGGCAATTATTGCTAGCATTAAACTTAATTTTAGAATAAGAAAAAATCCAAAAAAAACATAACAAATAGTAAATCGACTCGACCGAACGACTAACCCCGGAACCGGCGTCTCGATCGTAGGTCGACTGGTAGAAAATGCCCAAGGCATTAAATCCGTTTTTGTATAATGTCTACTAGTGCATACAATTTTAATTAATAAATCTCATAGGTAATCTCTCTAAGCGAAAAGTTGAGAATTTCCATAAAGCGAGCAGGTAAATAACCGCCGTGATGCGTAAAAAGGCTGTGAGAACTAAATATAAACCGAAATCGAATTTGACATTTTCCTTTAGTGAGCCCCTCGGTGACCTTTGAAGAAAATTCTATAGCTATAAGTACTCCATCTGTTTAGGTACATAACTAAACGTAAACAATCTTGATGTATTTTTTTTTTAATATATATAATAAATAAGACATACAAAGATTATTTAAAAGTAAATTACCTAACATCGGTTTAGCTAAATACCTCTGTGTAAACATTTTTAGATAACATTTAAAAAAAATTTTTTAGATAAAAGACATGTTAAGATCCATCCCATTCTCCATTCAATCATTCATTTTCCATTCTTACTAAACAAATGGAGTTTATGAGTGTTATGTTGGTATCACTGATGCGTAGTGACGTAGAAGAATAGACAAGAGTACTGTGGGGCTGATTCTTCGAACCCGTAAGGTGCTTGGAACGATATTTCCGTATCCCGTGCGCATTAATATGAGCGAGAAAAAATTACATTTAAGTATTGAGTGCAAAACAATTTTTTATTTTTTTTATTTTTTTTTAATATCATTTTTTTTACGCGCTAAGTAGTTACCTAAACACATAAACAAAAACAACAACAATAAACACACAATACACAAACATGCAATTTGATACAAATTGTTTTCGAGTACTCCACGTGGAAACTGTTTTTGAGCCAGGCGCCATGTCAATGCGCACGGGTTGTAGCAGCACTGGCTTGCAGGAGAAACAACACTTGCAAGAATAGGTTCTATAGCTACAAAATGTTACTTACTGATGCGTTGTAACGTTGAAGAACAGATGCGAGTACTGCGGAGCCGAGTCCTCGGGCCCGTGTGGTGCGGGGAACGACATCACTAGCAGCACTGGCTTCCGGGAGAAACGACGCTTGGATGCCCGCAGGAACGCTATCGAGTCGTTTGCTATCAGATCTGGGTAGTAGTCCTGGAAAATATAGGATATTCTGGTTAGTAGGTATAATTGTTGTTGGGTTTGTTGTTGTTCTTTGGCTTTTGTTGTGTTTATTGTTGTTGTGGGTTGTTGTGTGTATTGTTGTTGTTGGGTTGTTGTTATTTGGTTTGATGTTTTTGTTATGTGTATTATTTGTTGTTTGTATTGTTGACATCATGTTCATATGTATAATTCTCTATCAAGGGCGCTCTAACAGTATGCATACAGTTGCGCTTGAAAGGTACAGATATTTGGCACAAGAAGTTCTTGATTAATTCTCTGTGAGATCATAATTATGGTTGTCTTTATGTTAGTACAAAACAATTTTTTTATAAACTCAATATTATCTAGATTTTTATGATTAGACAAAAGAATTAGCTAGACAAAGGATTAAAAGGATCTCATAACTAGGCAGTTAATTGCTGACTCACTTAAAACGGTAAAAGTGTGGTACCTTGTTATAATCATCGCCATGCTTGATTTTCTTGCCATTCATGTTGATGCTGTAGTTGTAGTACTTGGAGTTCATGATGAGCCCCCCCCACTCGCGCCAGCCCGGCGGGATGTACGAGCCGTTGTACTTGTTCAAATACTTGCCGAAGTAGCCTGCACAGGGGACACGAACAACTTCACTAGAGCACTATTAAAAGTTTTAAAAACAGACTCAATCCTCTCGCTTGTCCATCGTTAAAGAAATTGTTTAGAAATGTACAAGTTTATATATATGGACTTATGGAAACTTCTTAATCCTCTATAGAAAAGAGAAAATGACGACCTGACGATGTTTAGTGGACCACTGCCCGATGGATGCTGTTGGGCTGTTGTATAAAATATTATACCCTAGTGACTAGGGAGTTTTCTCACGAAAAACTTTTTCCTTGCGCGATGCAAGATTTGTCTGACGTAAAGGCTCATTTCGTACTTCTTATGGGACAATATTGATGCCGCCATATCATGTTCAAGTGTTTTTTCCGTAACTGATTTTTTTTTTAGTATTGATAGGCTCTCGTTTGATACCACTGTGTCACCTGATAGAAAGAGATGAATTAGTCTACGATGGAGCACGCTTGCTTAGAAATAACCTATTCACTCTTTAGCTAAAGAATCCTAATGTAGCTATCAAGAAACAGACTTCGGCAGGGAATTCCACTCCTTAGCCCAAAACGTTTTGTACGTAGGTATAGACGGGATGTCCACCATGATCTCGGTGCGAAACGCCGTAAGTCTAATAGTAAGATGATGGAACGAACTTGGCGGAAATTAATTGTGCATTTCCAGGGTAAACTTGAGCAGCATTTTAAAATACTAAGATAAAGCAGATTACGAGCATTTAAAGAAAAAATAAACGATGAATTTGTTCAGAGTTTCTCCTTTTATGATTTCCAACAATTTTCTCGTAACAGTGCCTTCAAGCATTTTAATTGGTTTCCACAACTCCCAAAAAAGAATAATAAATCTTAATTTAAACGGCAAACATTTCAAATAATGAATGAGGACAACGCGCGAACGAAGCGCCGAATGAAAAGTGCTGTAACAAGGGATCATTGTTCGGCGGAGACAATAGTTCTCAAATTTTAATTTCGGCGACATTAAGGGAAACGGAGAGGGGTTTTAATTCAGTGTCGGTGTCGCGGCAGCAGGCAGTTGGGGAGTGCCGGCGTCTCCAATGAAGTGGGACATAGACGGTGATTACTCGCGCCCCGAGAGGTGCACGGGATTAGCGCAAGGGAGGAGCTGGCTTGAGCGCCATTTTTTTTAAACTTAGGAATGTATTCCTACTGTCAATCAAATGTAAAGCCTTAAAACCAATTTTATGTTGACTTAGTCTTTAATTCTTTATTGTACATAGATAAATGACCAAATATGTAGATATAAGAGTTCACGTACATAGGCAAGCTTAACTGAAAGTTGAGTATTCTTCCAGTGCACAATACCAGACACAGACAGACTGAATTATTATGATACTTAGGTAAGATAGAGCTGTAGTGGCATAGTAATAATGGCCCCGACTAATGGGTTTTATCCCAGCCAGGCGCATAACTTAGTGTAATTTATTTGATCATCACTGCTCTCAAAACGGTGAAGAAAAACATCGTGAGAAAACCTAGAACCGTAGAAACAAAAATTCGAAGCCATGTGACATCCACCAAACCGCACTAGGCGCGCGTGATTAATTAGGGCCTTTCACTCTGCTAGAGAGGATGCCTGGGTCCCAGCAGTGGAAACATTATTAGGGTGATTCTGTTATTATTGTTTAAAGAAGAATCCATTAATAGCTTTGGAGGAGAAACAGAGTAGGTCTGAGTAAAGTGCAGACTCACGGTAACGAGGACATCGTAGCATCGCCTGTTATAGCACGAGACCTTATCATAGTCAGCTGGCAGCAGGCCAGGCCATCACACTTTTGGAGGGTATGCGGGACAGAGAGTAAAGCCCCACAAGTGTGAAGACTTACACAACGGTATATGTAAATGTAGCTGTATACTAGGGATGTAACGAAAGTGGTTACAATATAGCATATACAGCTTTACTCGTATAATGTTCCTACTATTGGTAATCTGGCCTTCTCTCTAGGAGAGGGAATGGTCCACCACGCGGACCCAGTGCGGGTTGGTGGATGTCACATGTCTTCAAATTTTTGGTTCTAGGACATGCCGGTTTCCTCACGATGTTTTCCTTTACCGTTTTGAGAGTAGTGGTGATGAAATAAATTACACAAAGTAATGCGCCTGGCTGGGTTATAACCCGCGACCTACAACTCGTAAATCGGGGCCGTTACCACTCGGCCACCACTGCTCTCATGAAAGTGGTTATATAGGAACCCAATTCGGAACCGGAGGAGTTTTAAATTAGGTTCATCAGAATCGAAACTGAAATCGGAGGTGGTGGACTTTGGCCACAGGGCGTGTTGCTCTGTCCCTACCGCGGACAAGTACCACAGCACAGCACCACAACAATATAGTGCGAAGTGTACTAACATAGTTTTAAGTCATATTTACTAACATAATAATTTAATATAGTTATGTATATTAGTCTATTAGGTACCTACGTTAAAGATATTAGATAATAAAGACATAAGATACCTAGAAGTAAAAACAAGTTTCATCTAATAACTGCACGGCTCGAAATAATTACGGCAAAAAAAACAATACTGTTTGAGGGAGCACGGCTGCTACCCGAAGAATTAAAGAACTGTGAAAATATTAATATGTTTAAAGCTAAATTAAAAAAAAAAACATGTAGGTATACATGACGTCACCAACACGCCAGATATGAATATTATAATACTTATGAATTACATATTTGTATCTCATTTTAAGTGAACTGTAATTGTTCTTATGAGAATAAATTCTTTGAAACTAAACCTAAAGACAAAGTATCATTAGGCTTACAAACTAAGAAACGGATATTATTTAGGTACACATCACATTCAAATCTAATTCTGATCATAAATCATTTTGCACCAAAAGCCCCCATAAATTTAAGGGAATCCCAATACCTTTTAGCGCCGTTTACAATGCAATATTTCCTCATTGTGCCCAAAAATTGGATTGCCCATTGAGAAAGTCGCGGGGAGGTCATAAATTGTGGTTCTTTGTCGGCGGTAAGACAACTGGGTGCTGTTAACGTAACGTAAACACGAAGGCTCCGCAAAAAGCTTTAGGAATTCTTTTTCCCTTTTTTTTTGTCAAGGATTTCAGCTTCAACTCGAATTAGAAGCTTGTGCTACCCAGTGAAGTAGTGCAAAGAAAACATTGCGTGGAAAATGGACTTAGGAGGGTTAATGACCTGCTAGGGCTGTAACCCTCTCGCTCCACCAAGAGCAGCAAAAAAGAGAAGTGTAGGTTAACACTTCTCTAACACTAAAATTATAAAGAGGTAATATTGTTTTTTTTTGTAGGCGGTAGGTAATCTCTAAAAGCACTAGTTCAATTGCTAAAATTTTTTTCACCTATAGGAAGCTGCTTTATTCCTGAGTGACATAGAATATATTTTAAGTACGTGGGCGAAACCGCGGGCAAAAGCTAGTGACGTTATATCCTAGCTACAACATGGGTATTGAAAGTAAAGTAGTTATAGGCATATTACAATAAACTGACACAACAATTAAAAACAGTCCTTTTTTTGCTGAAATATTTGTAAAGTCGTTAAAACTTTTCGTCGATGTCGAATGAAAAACGATTTTACTAAAAGCTTTTTTAACTTGAAGAGCCGTAAAAAAACCATACGCAATTTAAATTATCTGTGTTAAAGGCGTCCCACAAATATTTTATATAGTTTTAAGTTTTAACCATTCTTTTGATGAATCAATTTGGTAGGATCCTACTACTAGAAAGCTTAAAGTCACCCTAAAGGCAATGGAAAGGGCTATGCTTGGAGTTTCCTTACGTGATCGAATCAGGAATGAAGGAAAAACCAAAGTTACCGACATAACCCGAAGAATCGCCAATCTTAAGTGTCAGTGGGCAGAGCATATTGCTCGTAGAACAGGAGACCGTTGGAACCGGAAGATTCTGGAGTGACAAACGTGTACTGGAAGACGGAGCGTTGGAAAACCTCTTATAGGGTAGTTTCCAACTATCCAGGGTCAAAATAACTACATTTTATTTAAAAAAATATTGGGCACATATTTTTTCTTTTTTCGATTAAACAAAAAGTAACAAAAATTTAAGGCCATTAAAGCGTGATTAAAGTTACGTGTGACGTCACCCCGTGCGAAAAAATGCAGCACGGCGTGACGTTACACGTAACTTTAATAGGCTATAATAATATCTTTGTCATTTTTGGTTTAATTTACAAATAAAAAAATACGTGTCCCTTATTTTTGAATAATCTAAAAGAAGGACTAATTACATTTTTTACGGCAACTACACTGTTTGTACCCATAACCTAGTGAGGGGTTGCGGGAATCCGATAGACTATACGAGAAGCTAAGGACCTGCATTCATGTTGCCTCAATGAAGTGAAGACCTACGAATGGAGACCTACGTCCAACAGTGGATGTCTTTTGGCTGAAATGATGATTATGATGAACAATGATTAATTGTGATTAAGTGTCTGAATTATACTCCTTTGTCATTTCAGTTAAGTATACCTAATGTTTAATTGTATTGATCCAAAGTGCAAAAGCGACTATCCTAAAATAACAGATCAATTTGTAAACAAACAGTTCACTGTGCTCCAGAAATGACACACTCATGCTAATTTAGATCACCAATCACCGTTGTGTTAATTAATTGATACTGTTTTCACGTAGTTTCTAATATGTCGCGATAACGTAAAATAATGGACGTGGAATCTGGAGGCGGGATATGTCGCGGCAGTAGTTAGGCATTGGTGAAATGGGACCCGCCCGTGGCCTCCACTCAAAGGGGCCTCGCTCAAGCGGAATCCTTAAGAATGAGGGGTTCTTTATTATTGACAAGCTTTTGCCCGCGGCTTCGCTCGCATATAAAACATATATAGCCTATGTCACTCAGAAATAAAGCTGCTTGATGATAAGCGACGATGTGGTCGAACACTATGTAGCAACAGATGCTGTCTCTTTTTGCAATTTATGAAAGGAAAAGGCCTCGCTGATTTTCCTTCACCCACGTCTAAATTATTCTACGCTACGCCCCTGTGTCGCGGCAGTGTTGCCAAATGAGAGCGACTTCTGAGAAACGATCTGCCGACGAGGACGCAGCTGTTACGCTACTATCGAAATTAAATTCCGAATACAGCCAGCTACATATATGTATGTCTTTTTGATGCAATAACTATCACAGCTAGCGTTAATGTTGTGTTCAAATAAGTTTTTGTTATATTCGCGTAGTTTTAATCTAGTCTTTGGTTAAGAAATTGTCAAAAAATAAAAAGCCCGTTTTGACATTTGTATTTTGATGAAGTAGCAGCTTGTGTCCGGTGTAGTGTAGCTACTACTAAAATAGCTACTACTACATCGGAATCCTAATTATTAATTTATCGCTTCTTTCAGTTTCGGGAAAAATCCTAGATGTAACTTAGAAAAGTTACATTTTTCTCAAATGCCACAACGAGCCTTTTATTTTTTAACGACTTTATAGCTGATTTTTAATTTGAATTTTTGGTGCTTATTAAAAAAAAAAAAACGTAACAATATACTTTTTTTGGTGCTTTTATTTACCTATACAATGTAGGTATGTGTACTAGAGGATACCCGTGCTGCTACGCGTAAAAAAGAAACACATTTTCTTTATTTATTGGAAAAAAGAAAATTAACTTTTTTATTGCATTGTTAAAATGGGTTTAGAGCACATCGATTAGATGGTTTCAAAGTCTTTAACAGACATACATTTTATGTGTTTTAAAAGTATATTTATAGGTAGGTATTAGGTGATTCGAAAAATCTGTCTCTAAAAAAGTGTTATTCCATTTTAGTTTATCAAATAAGTAAAGTGGAAAATTTGGATAAGCACTCTATTAAATCAGACAAGTCATTATTGAAATTAAAATGTCAACGAAAATTTCGAGGTGAAATCAAAACCCTTGATCTCAAGGGATGTAGATTCGTTGACATTTTCATATCTCTTTGAGATAATTATGTATAATATCGTCTGCTAGCGGATTTGCTCACGTAAACGTAGAGAATTATCCCAAGGGAACATATTCCTGTGTTGTTTACTGACTAACACTTCACCTGTGTCCTTTAGTTGCCTTTTCCGTTGTGGGACCACTAGTTATTTTTCAGAAAATACACGTGGTTGTTTATACATACATTATGTAGGTAGGTACTTATAGTTTTAAATAAATACATTCGGCTTGGTACCTACTTAATTTTTAAATTTTAAATTATGTTCATCAGATTTCTTTCGTAAATATTCAAATTTAAAAAAATAAAACATTGATTTTTCAATATCTACAGTTTAAATACGTAGATACCTATTAAAAACCTTGCGTGAATAAAACATTTGAGATTATTTGTTATTTATAATAAAAAATAATGACCTGGATGGCTTTCTTAAGCATTGGAATGAGAAGGCGAGGAACCGTGATCGTTGGAAGGAATAAAGGGAAGCCTTTTCCCAGCAGTGGGACAATATGGGCTAATTATAATAATAATAATAAAAAATATAAAAAGGACGTTTCTTCTCTGTTATCTTTCTATGCCTTTGATAACTTACAATAGGTATTTCTTTCACAACAATTACTCTCTTTGACAATTCTTTTTGACTTTCTAATAACATCGGATTATTATGAGCTGTGCTGCATGCATCCATTTTTAACCGACTTCAAAAAAAGGAGGTTCTACGTTTGGCTTAATATTATTTTTATGATCTAGTTTATCTAATCTAAAAGTGACATTTGAGCTTATCGAGCTGTCACTATCACCCAGTGGAGCATAAATGACAGCACCAACCTTACCACAGACAAACTTGATTTTGAATTTATTATGTAAACAAACATTTTACTCGGTGTTAAGATTAAAGTACCTAAATAAATTGACATTAGTCAATAAATTCGAAATTATAACACCTACATTTTGCATTACAAGAAGTTTGTACACATAAATTCTGCTGCAAGTTTGACTGCAGTTTAAATACAAACCTTAATAAAGTGTAAACAAGCCGTCTATGGATACTTAGTCATTTTTGCAGATGATGATGAAAAAAATTGGGAATATATTATATGATATATAATTGTTATTTAACCAATAAATATCATCATCATCATATCAGCCGAAAGACGTCCACTGTTGGAAATAGGCTTCCCCCAAGCGCCGCCACAGCGTCACGCTTTCATCGGATTCCCGCGACCCTGGACCAATAAATATACAAAAACAGAATTCTAACTGTGAAAATAATATAATATGTAGAATACGAGATAAATCAATTAAAAACAAAAATATATCTATCTCTCTCAGCAAGATACTCATTTTTTTTAATCCCTCCACAGAGATCACCTTTTTTTATATTTCAGAGGTTAGAAGCCATTTTAATAAAGTTCTAACTAATGCCCAAAAAATATTTCAGTTCTTTATTTGAAATGAGCTTTTTTTTATTAACTATCTCTCGGTACCTCTACCGACGTCAACACTTTGGAATTTAACCCTTCAGATACCGTCAATTAGAGACACAATAGTAAGACAATAGATGCGCGGCCACCGGTGGTCGCTTGGGGATTCATGAATTGAGAGACAACGTTAGCGTCATGAAAATTAGAATTTATTAACGCAATGTTGGAATTCTATTGTTATACTCAGTCCCTAAATATTAGCTAAAAGCAGTTTACATAAGTTAATGCATTGTGTCATGCACGTTGTAAATTTTGAGGTGATTTGACCTGAATATCTGAAATACCTTTCTACCAAACGTGAACCTTCTCGTTACTCTTGTACGTCAAAGTGACAAATACTTAAAATGTACAACCATAGATATAGAGTACTGGTCTGAGCGTTCCTTAATTGGCTGTCAAGTGAATAGGTACGTCAGATTAGTATGAAAAAGCGATCATGAGGTCAGTTGATGTAATTTTCTAGAATTATGATTGGTTGGTTGGACGTAGGATGTTTATCAGCGTTAGACTGGAATCCACAAAGAAAAAAAAAGCGTGACTGTCCCGGTCGAATCTGGCGTCGCACCGTGTTGACAGAAGTGACAAGCAATGGAATGACGTGGAGCAAAGTAAAGCGTGAAGCTCGAGAGGACACTCACTTTCATCACAACAAGTGACAGATATTAGCTACACATTCGCTTTGTCTCATTCCACAGATAAGTCAATATAAGGACAGTATTGCTCAATCCAGGGGGTTTACTCGCTTTTTCCGAAAAACGAAGTTTCGATTGAAATTTCGCGTGTTTCCTACCACGGTTCCCTGCGTTCCCGAAATTTCGCACGAACGAAAATTATTATTTTTCGAAAAAAAAAAATATAATTATGACAGAGGATTGTTTGCAATTTTAACGTCAAATTTTACGTTCGTTTACGAAAGTTTCGTTTCGGGGAAAGCAAGTAGACTGTTCTCTACGTCTACATTAAGAAGTTAAGGTCATAATGTATTTGGTTCATTTAAGTTCATATAGTGCATGTTATCAGGGCGGCCATAAAACCTTAAAGTATGCAAGCACTTACTGGCTTTTTACAACAATACTCTGTTTTTATCGTCGTACTTAAGTACACACCTTTATGTAAGTGCCCTTAGAGTACATTAAGTTGCTGGTACTGAAAAGCCTGTGTAAGTTACTTCATGCTGTAATAAGCTATCAAGATTTCCTTACTTGTATTACACTAATAAATATTATAACGGCGAAGGTTTGTGATTATGAATGTGTGTTGTGTGTGTATGTTTGTTACTACTGCACGCTGAAATTAATGAAGGGATTTGCTTGAAATTTGGTACACGGGTAGACCATGTCCTGGAAAAGCACATAAGATACTTTTTTTTATCCCGGGGGTATTTTCCCTTGGGATGATTCTACAATAATTGCTCTGGTGGAGAAATAAATTTGGCGTGTGGTTTCAGAAGACGAGCAATGGGAAGCTCGCCGTCCGGCCATCTGGTGACCGTCCGGAACGAACCCGAGTCGTCTCAAAAAGATGCAAGTAAAACCGTAGGTACCCGAAATGCCAAAGCCTAGTTGGACCATGGGTTTATTTCCGAAAGGGAAACCTCCTGGAACGCAAGGCATAGAAGGAACATAAGTGTCTTGTCAGTAAAAGTCTGATACGTCCTCCCGCTCCTTTTTAGGGCGAGAGATGTTATTCGATGATTTCCTACCATAAAAAAAAAACTAATAAATAAATAGACTTTAAGCATTTTGCCAGTAAACAAACAAGTTCCAACTAACCGATTTCAAAATAAACATTTGCTAAACTAAACTAGAATCGATTCAAAAGGTACCCAAGTACCCAGCTCAGGGCCCGTGTCAACCGCGGGTCACGTTCCTAGCAGGAATTTCATTTAGTTGTCAGCAACCTTAATCTGGTTGCGGCAACCAGCCTGCTCGGGAGTAATTACTTTAGCTGGTAAGACAAACGAGGTATTTCTGCGTCGAGTTTGTTCGATTTGACAGCTGATTGATAAGCAACTATGTATATGTAGGTAGGTACCTAATCGTGTTTAAACACAACGGTACAGTAGTGGAGTAAATGATTTAAATGTACTTATAATTTGTAAATACTTTTTGGATTTTCCGGCAAATAAAATATTTTTCTTTCTTTCTGAAAGTTTGAATTATCGAACTTAGCCATTAGCTCAGTTTTTAGCGAGGTATTTTTCAGGGATTCAGAGGAAGAGGCAGAAACTAGAAAGTTATGTAGTAACTATATGATATAGACTCTTTAAAAAATAAAAAGCCCGATATGACGTTTAATAAAGACACTAGAATATAACTTGGATCGAAGCTAAAAGAAACAATAATAATTAGGGGTCTGGTGTAGTATATTAGGTTTTTTTATCTGGTATAAGTGATAGTATTTTAGTAGCTACACTACACCGCACCGGGCAAGCCGCTACCTACTCCCAGCTAGGGAATGCAAATCTCGCGAGATTGGGGCTCGAGCGAGATCTCGCGAGAATATGAAAACAATATCGCGAGATCTCGCTAATTCCGAGATCTCACGAGATTGGCAGTTTTGTGGTTTTTTTTTTGCAAATAATCACAATATTTGAATAAATTAGGAAAAAAATAATAAAAATTATAAGTATTATAAGATAACCATAGGCGCGGGCTTGCGGACGGCGAGGTATGGATAGTTGGCTGTCCAATCGTCCGGTAACTGTCCGGTCCGAGCCCAAGTCGTCGATGGCGCGCACTGGGTAGAAGCTTACTGGGGCCAGGATTAGTTCCGAAACGTAGCTCAGCCCCGGTATGAAAGGCACGAAGGCAGTAATAGTCTGACACTATCTCCCGCTCCGCCCAAGGACGGCACATGTCATTTGTATAATTTTTGCCCACCAAAAAAAAAAGTATTACAAGATAAACATTCATTTTCACGCTGTTTTTAATACATTTTTTTTGCATTAAACATTGTTTGACGTATCTGTCTATAAGATTTTAACGTCTGTGTCAATCCGCGCTTCGAATAAGACGTTTTTTATGCTCGAGTACAATCTCGCCCTTTTTTCGTCCGAGATCAATCTCGCTAAAAAAGGCCGAGATCTCGCGAGATCTCGAGATTGCATTCCCTACTCCCAGCGGCTTCGCCCGGATGATAGCAGAAAATAATCCCAAGGTAACATACTTCCGGGATAAAAAGTCCCTATGTCCTATTCCAGGACATTTTCTATCTGTGTACCAAGTTTCATCAAAATCAGTTTTGCCATTTAGGCGTGAAGACATAACAAACTCACTTTCGCTTTAATAATATTAGTAAGGATTAGGTATATTGGTTCAAGAACGAAAGAAATGCAGTGGCAACCTGTCGGACATTAAACAAGGTTTGTTTAACGTCTATTCTTACAAGTATTTGGAGTATAATGAGTGGCTACTGACTGTAGAAACAAGAGTCCACCGCCCAGGGCCCAGGCAGTCAGCAGCAGGAGGGGCCCAGCTGGGTCGAAGCCTACTGGGGACAGGGTTGTCCGAAAGGGAGCTCGTGCCCCGGTATGAAGGCTAGAAGGAACGGCGCGGGGTTTTTAGTCAGTAAGAGTCTGACACTGTCTCTCGCTCCACCCAAGAGCGGGTTTCGTCAAAGTGAATTTTCCCCGTCGACAAAAAAAAAAAAGGGGCCCAGGCTCATGTCGTGTCATGTCTCGGTAAACTGCACGTTATCTAGCTAAGTTAGAGGGCCATTCACGACCAAAGCTCGTCGAAGACCCGATACTGGTAGCAGACACGCGACTATACACAGCTTCGACTAGTTATCGTGTATAAAACAGCTTAAAACAAAGGTATTTAAAGCACAAAGTTAAATAAAGAATTTGTTAATGAAGAAACCCGAAATAGGATTTGTGTTGCCTTTGCTTTAACTATACTTGGCCTTTTACTAAGTAAATATTGATAACATCATGAGGTCATGGCAAGGGGAGTGTGGTGGTGATTTATTTTTGATGAAAAATACGTTAGTAAAAAAAGACTTAATTCATGAATCCCCAAGCGACCACCGGTGGCCGCGCATCTATTGTCTTACTATTGTGTCTCTAATTGACGGTATCTGAAGGGTTAAGGTAAAAAATATTTGCATTTGTCACAAAATTATCTGTTTTATTATGACTATGAATATAAAAAACCATTTAGATAGAAGATACATTTTGATACAAGTGGTATCAAAATGTATCTTCTATCTAAATTCTTTTTCTCTATCACGCGGGCGAAGCTGCTTGTAGAAGCAGGAGTACAGAAAATGAGAAAATTTAAAGGTTTTGTCTTACGTGGGTAGGTACTTATTTATTGTTTGCCAGCTGTGTAGGTATTCTCATTTCTAAAAATATTACAAAAATACGACGGTAACTTGGAAAACTCTTTTCTATAAATAAAACACAATATCTTGTGGGAGGAAGTTGGACGTGAGATGATGGAGGTATATAATTTCGGTAATGGATCTCGTATCACCTTTGGGTAGTTCTAAAATAAGACTGAGGTATTTTTATCCTCTTGTTTATCTAGGATATTATATTTTGTAACTTAGTTACCAGTAGTATTGCGATAGTTCCTGATCTACCATTTTTAACCGACTGCAAAAAAGGAGGTGGTTCTCAATTCGGTTGTATCTTCTGTAAGCTTCTCGGGTACCGTAAACCAAAGATTTTTCTATAAGCCTTCTATATTATCTACCAGCGGCTTAGCCCACACGATAGGAGAAAATTATCCCTAGAGAATATAGTTCCGAGGTAAAATTTGTCTTATGTACTATTCCACGACATGGTCCCATGTGCGAAATGTTTTCCTAATCCTCAAAATTAATTTATCCTAATTCTTTGAGCCATTTAAAAAGTAAGAATGTAGATAAGCTAATAATGATGTACCTAAATATAAATTTGTTTGTGCCACCACCACCATCACCTTTGTATCTATTTTTTTTTATTCCTTCTTCTTTTTTTATTTTAGGTGTGCATAAATCTTTGAATAAATAAATATACACAATTTCTAAAACACAAAGAGCGCAGCAAATCGTGGGCGGAATATTTGACACAGACCTACTTACATAATTGCCATCGCTTGATTCATTTCATATAGATTGCCATTAATCATATCACCACCAGGCTGGCAGTAATTTATGGAGCCCCAGACACTGATAATAGATTTTAAGTGTTATTTATTATTGTTACACCGGCCCTTCGAGTTGTTATGCATTACCAATGATGCTTGTATTTAGTTTTGCAATATTTAGAGCATAGTCAGCGTGAAATATAAATCAAATTAATGAATAAAACATCCGTAAAGCTTTTTCCGTTTTTAAGCTTTGAGTCTGTATCTGATTATACATTTTCAGTGACGCACACAAAATGAGCGCAGAATTACATAGAAATCAAATTAATTGAATGGTGATTTTATTTATTTAGATAACTAAACTAAGTTTTGCTAGTTAGAAATACCAATTAGAGAGAGAGATTCATTGGGATTTTTAATCGATTGACATAGTCATCAAAATTCAAAAATCGAATGCCTGCCAAATTTCAATAATGGCACTTTAATTTCAGGACGATAGTTTATAGAATCGAGAATTCAGATTGAAGTCCTATGTAGTGGGCGGCGTATACATCGTCTTTTGAAGTAAAGATTTTCAGAACTCTTTATAAGAAATTCTATGAAACCCCGTACACCTAACCGCGTCAAATCGTGCGAATCTCCAGTATAAAGAATCCTTAAAATCTTTTCTTTTAATTCGTTGGACGCGTTCGGCTCAGATAAGTGTTCGTTCACCTTTAACCAGAAACCAATCTAGAATTCGGACTGCTACTCAAAACGTAAAACACGTTACTCAACATAGTGATCGACTTGCAGTCAACGAGGCACACAATCTTAAAAAAAAAAAAACATAATCACGGTAAATTACTTTCAAGTCTGCAGGAAGAGAATTGAAATTCCCACGCATTGTGTTACTACTGGTCCCGGAAAAGCCCCGTTCAAACCAATCTATGATTACGTAAAGCGTTTTCCAATATGTCATGACTTCTAGCCAAGATAACTAGCGTGGGAAAGGTCTTAGATGTAAATAATACCTGTGAAATACACGGGTGAGTTCGTTAGGGTTCAAGTGTTCATGTGTCTCGTGTGTCCTCCGGCTAGGAACGTCTAGACCTCTTAGTAGCCATGCGAGCTACTTGCACGGTGTAAACGAGGCTTGGGAATAAGACTTTGATAAAAAAAAATATCATGATGTAAGGCAGCCGTGTAAATCATATTAGTCGCACTAATAAAGTCGAAAGCTTGTATGTATGTGTGTTTGTTAGTTACTCTTTCACGCTCAAACGGCTGCACAGATTCGGATAAAACTTAGTGCAGTAGTAGACCATGAGACCATGTACCGGTAGCGTTATACGTTTAGTGGTCTGATGATGGAACGGGCTTGGCAGAATTAAGTTCTGCAATGCCGACGCACACTCCCCGAAATGCAAGACTTTGAGGCTTCTTAAATTGCTATGTGCTATTTGAGGAAATGGTCTACTTGTGTGTGAAATTTAACTTAAAACCGTTCAGCCGTTTAAGATGGAGTAACAAACATACACACATATTTTTATATACAAGGTGTAAGGGACCGCCCTCCGCAAACTTTAAGGGCTTGTTCAGTTGACGAAACTGAACAACCTTCCACAACATTTTTTTTTCAGGAAATGAAAAAACTTTATTGGCCTCTCCATACAAATTGTCCAATTAACTTTATAATTTTGTATGGCGAGGCTGAACTTTTTTGTTTCCGGAAAAAAAAAATATGGAGGGTTGTTCAGTTTCGTCTACTGAGCAAGCCCTAAAAGTTTGCGGAGGGCTGTTTCTTACACCTTGTATATACACAAACTTTCGCCCTTATAATCTTAGTGTGATAATAGGGGTGACGGAATAATGTCCCAAGTGCTGCAGGCTAATAAAATCATTCGCCACACTAATGGAGACTCAATTGACAAACTTATTACAACCTACATGCGGGACACGCCAAAAAAATGGAATTATTTTTTCTATTATGAGGGTGTGAAGAATTCTGTATACGTACAGATCGTGTGGAGGTTAACTGTTGTTAAAATTATATTTCTGTATAGGGATCCAGTATGTTGAGTACGCTACCTTTAGAGATATGCGGTCCATCAATCTCGCATTAATGGCTAAACAGATTTCATTTGTGAACATTTGACACTATGAGCTGGGTACTTATCTTATAAGTAACATATAACTTTTTCTTGTCCCGTTAGTAAGAATACGTTCCTGTGGGAAATTCTTAAAGGGCCTATTACACTACGCGTTATTTAGCATACGATATTCAGACTCGTCTTATTTTTCTTTCTGAGTAAGACAGCCTGACCCTTATTACACTACGCGATACGTCGAACCATAGACTAAAAAGTTCTGAATAATGCGTAGTATAAGCAAAAGGCTCTTAACATTCACGGTTATGTATGTGTATATGTAGGTTAAACCTGTTATACACACAAACAAGATAAACTATTGGTTTAATTGCGTCTCATCCGACAGTCGCACGGACCAATGGTGGTCTGACTCCGTCTGCGTTTACAAACTTCAAAGTAACTTTCCAAAATATTTCTTTTCTCTTTGATTCTATTTTGACTAATGACTTCCCTGTTAGACTACATGTAAGTCTTCTTTTTTGGGTAAATAAAAGTTTAGTATCAAAATTCTGTTACTAACAGTTCGTTCAGTAAAATAGATGCTGAAATTTCAATTTTATCGACTAAATAATTTATAACAAATGTCTACCATTTATTTATAATATTTAAATGTGTATATTTAATAAATCAATCTCTTTTTCAACACCTCATTGCTACAAAACAATAATTAATGTAGGTAACTGGCCGAAACACAACAAAAAATTTAGAAAAGCCATAAAAAAAATGTGTTTATTTTTTATTTGGTATTATGTGGCTTTTTCTATGAAACTTTTGAGGTATTCTTGCCAGGATTTTTTAAAATTCAAATTCAAATTCAAATTCAAATGTTTATTTGTAACACATAGGTATAATGTATGTAGGTACAGTACATGGTGTTAATTATAAAATATCGACTCACTATACGTTGCCTTGCTGGGCATACAAATATTGTTTACCAAATGGCAAACTGAAAAGACTGTGTTAGAACAGTTTATAATATTGCTTGTTAAACTTTAATAATAAAATATAAGATAACACAGTTTAGTTAGCTGAAAAAAGGTTTCATTGTGAATGATCATTGTATCCAACCTTATTTCTTGTTATACTATTTGTTTGTTTGTTTTTCCACTAACTAGACTCAATGTATATTTATTTCAAGACTTCTGATTTTTGAACGATCAGGTATACTTTTTCTCAATTCAAGTCATTAAATCTCATAATTCTCATAATAACATCTACAGCTAAACAGAAGAATTTTCTAGATATAATCTAGTAAATTCTGAGAATATTTTATATTTTATCCAGCTAAATTTGTCAGTTGTTCATTTAAAATAAACTCAATAACTAAATCTCTTTAAAACCTCCGCGCCATCTTTATTCATTGAATAAAAAAGACGGGGAAAGTAAACATAAATTGCCTTTCTACATTTTATTACGCGTTTTATCAAGTGAAATAGTCGATGTCGTAGGAATCACATTACGATAATACGTTTATTGATGAGCCGATGGGCTTTCATTGACAAACTATTTATGAATGGTTCAAGGCGAGGCGGCGAGGTGGATAGGCGAGGCGGCGAAGTGGCTAGGCGAGTAGCCACGTGGCTGAAGATAGCCACGAGCCACGTGCCTCGCCCACGAACAGTCCGCGGTTAGTGAGAGGCGGAGCGGAAGTGGCGTCCGATTTGTCCGTCCGTTGCGCTACTGTAGGCGGGTAACGAGGTGGTATATGTCAAAAGCGATAGCGATTTCTTTTTTCAATTACTAGCTTTTGCTCGCGGCTTCACCCGCGTATATAAAATATAGCCTATGTCACTCAGGAATAAAACAGCTTTCTATCGGTGAAAACATTTTAGCATTCGGACCAGTGCTTTCAGAGATTAGGTACCTCCAGTGTAGATGTCAAACTAGTGGCTTTATAAGGAAAGTGAAAATTGTGTGATTTTTAACATAATATTTTCTTAAAAATATTAGATAAAAAAAAACATACAAACAGCCGAACATAGTACCTCCTTCTTTTTATGAAGTCGGTAAAAATGGTCCAAGTAGGGAATCTAGAAAAACTAATTATCGTAATTTTTTCTAAATGACTGCTTACAATTATATTAATATAAATTGAATTTGTTAAAGTTTTCATTTTAAAGTGACAAAATAATCCAAGTATCTTCAGTCTATGCTTCAGGCCGCGCGCCGCCCAAAGGTGTAAGTTGCATGTGATTGCGTGCCGTGACCTGCGTGGGCGCAGCGGCCATAAATCGTTGAATTATTTACACGCCTTTGACAACACCGACCATTTGAATAATGTTTCGTTAACCAATATAAATTTTATCGTGACAACATGTACTTTGTACTCGTTATGAAATATTAACAGTATAATAGAGATAATTGTTATTGTATTAATCAATAAATATGCCACACCATTTTGCAACTCTAGCTATGTGATTAATAGTCTTAATCATAATTAATTTCTCGTTAAAGTCGTATCTGTCGTGATTTGTAATTTTCTCATGTAATGTACCGTGAAATGTGTTTCCGTTCTCTTTGGTTCATTTATAACGAATTCTAGCTAGAGTAAGTGATTCTAAATATAAAAACTGGGCAAGTGCGAGTCGGACTTGTGCACTTGAGGGTTCCGTACAAACTACAATATCTGGAGTGGCGACCGCGTACCGGAAGGCGCAGCGTTGGTAAGCCTCCAACAAGGTGGACTGATGATCTGGTGAAGGTTGCGAGAAACCGATGGATGCAAGACGCACAGGAACGTTCGTTGGGGCGACGCTTGGAGTAGGCCTATGTCCAACAATGGACGTGCATCGGTTGAAATGATGATGACAATACCTGATTGGAGTCTCGGAGATTTTTCCGCATTGCAAAACAGATATTTATTTATGACGTATGTAACAACCAATTTACTGATTCCAAATTTATTCCTATACCTGTGCTATAAGAAGTTGCTTTGTGCCAAATTTCAGGATTCGAGATCAACGCGAAGTTACCTTATGAATTTTGATTCCCATGGGAGCATCAAATATAATTGTTTTGCAATATAAACGGCCTTGTCTTTTTTATTCATTAACTTAGAAATTTGTTATTTTCACAGCTTAAAGGGACCGCAGACTTGAGTCTATCTCCACGCGTTCCCGAGATAAAGGGTCTTGGGAGACAGACAGGCAGACAACAAAGTAATCCTGTAAGGGCTTTTTTATCAAGTCCACCTATGTATATCACGATTGTTAAATATAAATTTGATTTAGCGCCTTGTAACGCCAGCTCACACTTAGTTGTTTTATTCTTTTTTGTATATTTGTTACATAAAGTATAATAAACAAAAAAAGTTATTGTCTATGGGCGACTTGTGGAGCTACCGCGGAGTAGTCATGAAGAGCGCGTCAAGGACGGTCGTCTATTGACAGCTCAATTAGGAACACAATGGTGTGTCGGTGGATGAGAGGCGACCTGATGTAAAAACTGGATCTTGCCTCAAGCAGTAGCTGCGGTTGGCGTGCGCGGCGCAAGCAACGATCACAGACATTCATTTAAATCAAACGATTAACGATCTTGTCATTAACATTTTTTTATAAGTAATTACGTCGTTATCAATTTGATTCATGAAGTTGATAGTCACTTCTAAACTAGGTGTTACTTAGTCCCTCCAAATTAAACGATCTTAATGTATTTCCTAAAACAACTTCACAAATTTTCCACCATAAACATATGTAAGTTAAGCCAAAAGCTTCAGGGCGGGTTTGGATTTTGTGTTAAAAACGGTTTAAACCCTACTCAAGTGCTAAATTATGTCAGTTTTACAGGATAAAGAAGAGTTTAAGAAATACCTACTTAACTACAAATGCTTAAATCAAATTGGTGTGTAATCTACACTAATATTATAATGCGGTAAAGTTTGTAGAAGGTAATCTTAGAAAGTACTGCAACTCTAACCAAGTTGATAATCTGCAAACGTTATCGCTAGTAGAAAGCTTCAAATGTACGAGAATGACGTCATCTCAACGCTCAGTCACGTGGTCAGAGTGTGGCCAACTCGAAGCGTTCGACAAGCGAAACGGTTGTAACATGGCTAGGGGGCCTGGTCAGATTGCTAAAATTGTTTCATTGATAGAAACCTGCTTTATTCCTGAGTAACATAAGCTATACTTTATGTTCGCAGGAGAAACTGCGAGCAAAAGCTAGTGCAAAACATACCTATTTCCGAAAGCGTCGTGCGTCGTCAGATATTGCTAAAATAATAACACAAGAGGGCGGTAATGTCACCTGAAAATACTTTTCTATTTCCCTTCAGTGGACACGTTCGTATTTACTCCGCAATCTGTAATATTTCGGCTCCGTTGGGCAGAGCTGCCAATAATAACATTGGGTGTTTCTGCTCCAATAAATTAACTTATAAATGAAATACTGTCTGGTATTCAATTCAACTATTCGATCCAACTATTTTGCATATTGACTGGTTCACAGACGTGTATTTAATGTAACTGTCCCAATAGGTACTTCATTTAAATAACACAGTATTCGTTAGGTTTGATTTAAATAAGTAATTTGCTCTTAATTCGAGTTATATTTTAGATTCTGATATTAATTGCTGAAACAAGACGTCGTTTTGTTTAAAGATGCTTACGTTATCGCGCAGTGGTGGCCGAGTGGTAACGGCCCCGACTTACTATTAAGATTTCTGTGCGAGTTGCAGGTAGGTCGCAAATTCAAACCCATCCAGGCGCATTACCTTGTGTAATTTATTTCATCACCACAGCTCTCAAAACGGTGAAGGAAAACATCGTAAGAAAATCGGCATATCCTAGAACCAAACATTCTAAGACAAGTGACATCCAAGCCCGCGTGGTAGATTAC
This sequence comes from Mythimna lalbum, assembly GCA_949319445.1. Taxonomy (NCBI): domain Eukaryota; kingdom Metazoa; phylum Arthropoda; class Insecta; order Lepidoptera; family Noctuidae; genus Mythimna; species Mythimna lalbum. The sequence continues at coordinate 10,650,660 of OX439346.1, read as the reverse complement.
GGCCCATTCCCTCTCCTAAAAACGAAGCCTGAGTCCCAGCAGTAGGAACATTATAAAGGCTGATTATGCTGTATGCTATGCTTACGATATGCGGTTACTTCACGTTATGTTACGTAGACGTACTTATATGACATAAAATACTGCATACACTTAACATTTACAACTGGTGAGTGGCGTGGGCGGGCTGGAACTTTTCATTCATACCTTATCACGATCAATGAATGAACTACCAAATAAAACGTTTATTGGTCGTCATTTACATTTATTTCCATAATATTATATGTCTTCTAATGCATTATGCTGCGAGACTTTAAAGGGCACATCGTGTCATTTTCTACGTTAGATAAATATGAACTAAAGTGGTACTGTCAAACGAATAAATAACTTTGATTGTGGTAATTAATTTATATGAAAACGTGCAATGTGCGCGGGAAACTAAATAATAGATTATCTGGAAGAAACTTTAATTAATATTATAAGGTATTTACAAAATATTCTTAAGTGCAACTAGCAAATATTTAATTAATTGACAATACCAAACGATGACGTCTGGCAACACCACAACAAGCAGTGTTCAACAATGTTTAAAAACAAGATGGCGGCTATATCAGCCATGTCTAATAGCATCTTTCGAAATGGAGTTATAGCACTAATTTGACGATGGTGTGGACAATGAATTAGTCTCTATCCGGTCGTTAAGCAGGACATCCAGAGGGCTATATTTTTAACAGAACAATTGCTACAATTGGCGTGTCGTAAAATTACGACGAGAAATCTTCAACAGACAGACGCAATTATGAAAAAGTAGAATTATATTCAATTAGTGCCCGCTATGTGGGATGAAGCTTCCTTGATTTTCTCTCTCATTTCTAATGGGAGATTCAATTGCTACGAATTATTATCTTTAATGACAGTCTGTTGTTGTCTATGGAAGCTAGACCAGTATTTGAATTTGGATCGTCTTCTATTTGCTTTTTTTAAATTTTATTGGATGGTTTTTCATAGTGGTAGATTCGTTCTTTAGAGTAAAAGGTATATCATTTTCATCTATCTAATTTTATATATCGTATAATATCATTATAATTTATTATAAATAATATTTATAACAAATTATAATTTAGATAAAAGGAGAAACTGACTATATATAATTTATAATTTAGATAAAAGGATGACTATATATAATTTATAATTTAGACTAAATATAATTTAGATAAAAGGAGAAACTGACTGCAAACATATCAAACAAAACATCCAAAAATCTACTAGAATGATTAATTGTTCACAAGGTTTCTTTTTATGACGTAGGCGAGGACTAAGAAAGGTACGTCCAAAATGCATCCCTAAGGGGATGCAACAGGGGTCCTTTGTATAGAGAAACCTACTCTTACGCGGGCGAAGCTGCTGGCAGAAGCGTAATGTATACATTATATAACTACCTAGCTTGGACCATCGTGTTAGGTTTGCTCAAGTATCGCGTGACAACTGTCTAATTAAGCTCATGATATCAGCCCACATGGCTCTTCTAATAAGGCAGATAATGATTAGCTTTTGAACCCACTTCATAATTTAAATGTTTAATTGTGCGATGAGATTTTAATTATTTGAGAGCGTTATGCAATGTTGTGATAACAACACTAATTCGGTCACTCAGTATACTCGTATATCAAGTTGATAAGATCAACTTTTATTAAGTATTTATTTTTATATCAAGCCATCTGAATAAATGTGTGACACTCGTTGGTTCTTTCGATCTCTATAGTTTTTAAATTTTAAGCTTTTTTCATCCAATAACGACATCTCTCGCCATTGGAACCCTACCCACTCCTAGTTACTTCGTTTCCTTTCATACCAGGGCCAGGTTTTCCTTTCAGAAAAAAATAAGCTTAATTAAGATGTCATCTTTGACTAGCCTGTTGGTCTAGTGGTTAGTGGCCCTGACGGCTATGTCGGAGGTCGTGGGTTCGATTCCCACCAAGGACAAATGTTTATGTAATGAACTTGATCATTTGTTCTGTGTTTGAATGTAATTTATCTATAATATGTATGTATTTAGAAATATAGGCACCACATGTGACTGTTCCTAAAAGAACCTAGGCTGATAAAATTTTCATTTTTCCTGATTTTCCTACATGAAGGTATGAAAGTCCTCTCCCCCTGTATAAGTATGTTTATCAGTTGTCTAGTGGGTACCCATAGCACAAGGTCTGTTTAGCTTGGGGCTAGACGGCGTTGTGTGATAGTTATGGAATAAGTACTATATATATATGTATATATTATATCTTGTGTCGGTATAAATGGCGAACTTTCCAAATCGTCTTAACAAGAAGAAGCTACCAATAAAAATTGATGGCCAACACTAATGAATCAATTACTGGCCCTCTTCGATGACATCTTCACGTCTTAATGAAGTCCACGCGTCAGAAGAGGGTCCGACAATCTCTGGCGCGTCATTTCCGCTTCACTAATTACGTTTGTAATGAAAATCTACTCAAGAGACGAGATGGCCGGACTCTTTGGACATTCCAATCTAAAAAAACCTCTCTTGGAGTTATAAAAGAGAGGAATATCTAGTAGCAATTAATTAATTGGGCGTTGTAATTTTACATAATCATAATGACTAGATGAGTTAAGATAGACCTGTTTTTAAGCACCATAATATCGATCTACTTATACCTATAATTTTGCTTCGAAGTCGCTGTTACCCGTCCAACCAACGAACCAATGAATCGTTGTCACAATACCTGAGAGTGTCAAAACAGAGCAAAAGTGGATTGGCAGAAACTAAAGAGCTTCTCGTGTCTATCTCATCTCTTTTACTTGTCTATTCGTTTATAAAATTAATCCCTATGTTTTTTTTAGTCACACCATAATTTGATAATTACTTTACCGATTTCAGTCATCATTTCTTTTTAAGTTTTCTAATATTTAGTAGAAAGATGTTACGGAAAGAAAAACTAAGAAAATAGCGCAGAAAATTGAACAACTTTAGTCAACTACTACTATTTAAGTTTCACGCGATCATAAGACAGGACAATGTGTCGGGTTTGCTAGTATAACATAAATAAGGTAAGGGACAATCGGGGTTAGTGTAAAAAGTATTGCAAGAGAACTTTCACATACTTACTGCATTACAATCATCTGGCAATAGGTGACGGTATAAGCTTTTTGCTCTGTTTAAGAAAAAAACACCATCGCGCTGCTATGGAATACAAAGATTTTATTATATCCTAGTAGTAGGATATATAAAATCTTTGACGGAATATGACTATCAGACTTGCTTGATTTAATCTATGGTTGTTAGGTAAGTTTCCGAAAGCTTGACAGGTATTTTGGCGGGATTTTCAGTGGCTGTTTTAATTATTCGCAAATTGTTTCTTAGTGAATATAGTTTTGAAAAATTGATGTAGTCTTGTATCCCAAGCAAGTGTCTACAACTGGGCACTATGTGGAATCATTGAAACAGGTATGACCTTTGCAAAATGGAGGTAACTTTTGTTGAAGACATAGCTTAAAGGACTTAGGTATCAAAAACAAAAATAGAAAGTTTGACTTAGAGTCATCATCGATGTTTGATGACAAACTCGTATTTGACCCGAGTGTACACTAAGCACCCACGACCTCGGCGAAGGGCCGCTTCCTCGCCCCACGCAAAGCTAAAGTCTTGCGAAACGATCCGCGGCTAAACGTTTCTCATGTACACTACTCAAGCTATTCGGAATTCGTCGGCCATATTGTTGATACGAACGCTGATATCGTAAATAATTGAAGCTTTAGGCGAGACTGGCTAGTTTGTTTAGTTAGGTACCTATAGGTGTTTATGTTCTTTTAATTTAGATTTACAATACTTCAGTTGTGCTTTAGTGGCACCTTGCGTTTTGGACCGCAGGCTTCTTTTTCAGACTCTCACTGTTTCAGCTGGGCCACTACAATTTTCCTGACAATTCTTTGAAGCACGTATGGAACAGTACGCGCCGTCGACGACTTGGGCTCGACCGTACGACCAGGCAGCCAGCTGCCTACTGCTCGTCTTCCACAGACCATGATACAATTATCCATATATAAACAGAAAAACGAATTCACATTGATGTTTCCACCAGTTTCTTGCGATTTAATACCGATACTATGCGATACAGCAGCAATCTAGATTTTAAAAGCCACTCTAAATTTTATAAACAGAAATGCAAATCAACATTTTTATTTAAAAACGGTATTTATTTTTGTATGACAACATAATTTAACACTTTCACTGCTATGCAGAAATATCAGAGAATGGTTGGAGCTTAAATCAAGAATGTGTAAATGTCAAAGAGTGAAGCTCGAAAATGCAAGAATGCGAACATAACTCCCGTTAGTGTGAATACGGATACAATATACTTATGAGATTAACAGAGACAAATGATAAATAATGAATAAAAATTATGATCTTTCTCGCTCTATCATTCTCGACATTTTAAAATAAGCTGATTTACGTAGTTTGGTCTGGTTCTATGGGATTTAGGGTAAATAAAAGACCCAGTGACCATAAAGCTTTCCGATTTGCAATTGCTTAAATCAAATCAATAATCTTTCATAATATGATAGTCTCCATGGAGTTTCTTGCACGTCCTTCTCCAAAAAGATCTAGGTACGTGTTGGAATGTGTAATTTTTCAAAAGTGCTTGTATTTGGTTTATCAATATTTAGAAATGAATTCCTATTTCCCTGGTCCCGTCAACACGCGTAAACGACTGGGCCTATTTCGCTAATTCTTTGTGTTTTTTGTTTTTGTTCGTATTTTTTATTGACAGGAGAAGATTCTTAAGAAAGTTACGTAGATATAAGAAATTTTCAGAAACTTTGTCGATTTATAACTAAAACAGGACAATGTCTGTCAGGTCAGCTAGAAATGTGTAAAAGCTTTGATTTGTTAAGCTACGATATTATAAAGATGAAAGTTTGTATGGACGTGTGTGTATATTTCTTACTCCTAAACGCTCAAAAAATTATAGACGGGTCGACCAAGTCCTGGAATAAGACAAACTTTTAGTTATAATTTTTAACCTGGAAATATGTTCTCATAAGATATTTTTCTACTTTCAAACGGATGAAGTCGCTGGCAGAAGCTAGAGTTGTATAAATCAGCTTGACGATTGGGTAATTAAACTGATTATTATGTAATTGAATAGTTTTTATGAGCTTACCTTTCATAAAACTACCATCAAAGTTGTAATATCGATGTGGAGATATTTTCTCAATCTAAATTCTCAATTGGCTAGCTTTTACGAGCTTCACATTTCATAAAGCAATAGTGCACTTAAACAGCAGTATTGTTGTAAAGGTATAAAACGCAGTACCTACATTGTTAGCAAACACTTGAGTGGAATTACCTGGAGGGAAAGGTCACGCCCTCCCACACTGGCGGTGTCAAGAGATGATAATCACTCTCGGCTCGGAGGGCCTGCCCTAAGGTGGATAATTAGCGGGTGTTCACACACCTGGCCGCTTTCCCTCCGTAGTGTACGTGAAAGTTCCTCAGTAGAATGCAAACAACCTTTAGTTACACGTTATACACGCGTGAGCCAGCGACCTTTCAACATCTCAATAAGACCAGAGGCCCTACCACGAGCTTTTAATGCGATCTATTTGATGACCTAAACATTCCTTGTAAAGGGGACGGAGTTATACACCACAATTTTTTATTTAGTCCAAAACTTAAAGGGCTTATTGGATAAGGTCTTATTATTATTTAAAGTAAAGTCTCAATCTACAACTATCTACACTAATATAATAAAGAGTTTGTTTTTATGTTTCTTTGATTGTAGGAGGTAATCACTGAAAGTACTGGTCCGATTGCTAAAATTTTTTCACCGGCAGAATGCTGCTGTATTCCTGAGTGATATAGGCTATATTTTATGTACGAGGGCGAAACCGCATAAATAGCAAAGATATTAGCGTTTGTTTATGTCCCAAAATGTCTAAATTAATGAATAAATGGCGATCAAAATGGACAAAACACTGCGCGAAGTATTTTCTAATAGCAATTGTTATGAAATGACAAATTTTTGTGGACAATTTTGGGAAGTCGTTTTTTTTTAAATTTTGCCTATACAATGATCTGTAACGGGTACTGATAGAGCCCCATTTTTTATACTAATTAAAAAATAGTGGTGTATAGAGTCCATGTATAATTTAATTCCTTTTTCAGTTTCTCGCTCGGACGCTTGACATTTTTACACGTCATGGTAAGGCACCAGTAGGTACAGGCTCTCAATAGGTATTCAGAATTCGACTCAAAACTAATTTGAATGTCCGATGTGGTTACCAGTTAGTTACTTTGTAAGTCAAGTGTCTTTGTGTATTTTGCAGACACACCTGGAAATCTGTATAATAGAGTCGGTTTCGGTAGCCATAAGATGAAGTTCCATAAGATGTCCTATCAGTGGCGTAGCTAGCCCCAAAGGTGCCCCTATATTAAAATTTATTGAGGGTTTATTCTGTATATATTTTTAACTCTTCAATCCTGATAATTAGAGACACAATAGAAAGACAATGGGTGCGCGAACGCCGACGTTTGCTTGGGATTTGATGAATTAACGGGCATAGAAATAGAAACAGTGAGACGGAGTGTTGTTAGAGTGGTGATAGAAGAAAGATGGCCAGTGGATAAAACATTACAAATATTTGTACACTTCGGGGCCTCCGTAATTTGGAGGCCCCACAATACGTCCGATAAGGTGGTAATTACGTCCCTGCGACTTGCTAAGGCCGTCATAATATTTGTGCTCATCAGACAAACTTGTGGCTAAGTTATAACAGCTGCATGGGTCCTCGAAGGTAAGTCACTCTTGCCGGGGTCGGCTTTTGGACGGAAAGCACGTGAAATCTTTGGTCTTGGCTGTCATTTACAGGTCGCTGAACGTCGTTACAGATAGACAGAAGCCAGGAATTCTGACGGCACTCATGCCAAGGGGTATGTATATTATGTTATCCAATTACCACTGGGTTGTGACGGTCAGAAATGAAGTCACTATATACATTTAATATACTGGTATTCAGCTGCAGCTGCCGGTTAGACTGAAAGCCAATCCCAAAATATGTAGTTACAAAGAGGCTAGCATTAACGGAAATACAGACACGTCCTCCCTTTTAAAAATAGACATATCCCACGTTATTAATGGCCATTTTTGTATGATAAAGAGAATGAATGAATTTCACGCATTGTATGCCAAATTCATTCAATGACAGTAACCACAAGATGCTCCGTCCATTCATTAACGCTTTCCCATGGAAGCCGACACGACACTATTGTTTGTAACGGGTAATAAAAACGCGTGGTTATTAAATATCTGACTTACTGATGATTCGGACACAGTGTCCGAATTGACACATTTTTATTTCAATATTTATTTCACTAACGATTCGAATACAGTCATAGTTTTTAGTTCAGTCAGATAGAAAGTTTTAAATATAACAAGGGAAAAAAAGCGTTACCAAAACTATTTAAGGCGGCAACTTTAGGTAATTTTCTTTACTTGCTTTTGTCCGCCCTATGTCACTCAAGAATGTAGCAACTTTCTATCGGTGAAAAAATTTAGCAATCGGACCAGTACTTTTAAAGATGACCTCTTACAAACAAAAAAAACTACTTTTTTATAATATTGGGGTAGATTTCAAGATTTTTTTATCGAACTGTACTAAATAGCTTCAACAAAGTAGTGTCGGAATCGTCAGTGAAAAAATATTGAAAATAAAATGGATAAGCATTTTTTTTGTCTACGGGGAAAATCATCTTTGACAAAACCCGCTCTTGGGTGGAGCGGGAGATAGTGTCAGACTCTTACTGACTAAAAACCCCGCGCCGTTCCTTCTAGCCTTCATACCGGGGCACGAGCTCCCTTTCGGACAACCCTGTCCCCAGTAGGCTTCGACCCTGCTGGGCCCCTCCTGCTGCTGACAACTCCTTGAGGCGCGCGGGAACAGTGCGCGCCGTCGACGTCATGGACTCGGTCCATTACCGGACGATCGAACAGCGAGCTACCCATGGCTCGCCGTCCGCGAGCCCGCGTCTACGGTGGCCGGAAATCGGGATCGGAATCCCGGCGACGGCGGCGAGGGCGCCGTTGCCTGATGCGGTCGGCCTCCTCCTTTGCTAGCATTACTGCTTCGCAGAAGGAGGCGACCGCCTGCCATTCCTCCTCGCTCCGGACCATGGCCTCGACCAGGGCCCGGCGCGAGAGGTCTCCGCCGCCGATCGCCTCCACGAAGGCACGGCGATGCTCCGCCTTGGCAGGGCACACCTCGACGGGCCCCACCGTGTCCTCCGGGCGTTGCGCACAGTGGCGACACTCGGGCGTCTCTTGCGCTTGCATCCGATGCAGGAACCTCCCGAACTTGCCATGTCCGGTGAGGACCTGCGTCATGCAGAAGGTAAGGATGCCGTGAGGTCTTTCCAGCCACGCCTCAAAGAGGGGACTTACCGCCATAATCGTGGCGTGCCCAAAATGGATAAGCATTGCCATTCAGCGTGGCAAGGCCGAGTCTTTTGGGTACATTACCAGTCGACAGCGATGTGGAAGAATATTTTGATGCTTTAATTTAAATTGCTTTTTTTTAGTTCTTTAGGGATTTTATTTTAATTTTTTAATTTAGTTTTAATTAAGTTAAGTTAGATTAATTAAAGGTTTATTTTTGGTAAATAAAGAAAGTTCAAAATGTGTCTTTTCGGACACTGTGTCCGACTACATTTTGTCCGAATCGTCGGTAACTCAAATATCTTGCGTTCCCCTCTCGAGGTGACAGAGAGGTGTGTAGAACACACTAGCTAACGAACAGCGGCTCAACGAGACCACAATGAGGTCACAGACTCGCTAGAGATGCTCCTTATACCGTTAGGGTTGCCATGCCATGTCTATTATATTCTGTTAAAACTACGACTGGCAACACAATGTTCTGTTCTCAGAAAACTTAAAGAAACTTTGAAACTTAAAGGCCCAAGTGACCAGGGCATAAAAAAAATACTTTGAAACATAAAGGTACTTTTAAGCTGGGATGTCATCAAACGACTTCCCTCGCTAGATCGGGAGAAGTCGGAGACAGGCAGACTTTTACTGACTAAAACCCACCTCTGTTCCTTTATTTACTCATTGCATGCTTGGGCACGGTCGATCTATCACACGATCCCGCAGACTGTGATGTACAATTAATTTACTTTATTGGTTTATGTCAATAAATAAATAAACGTGGAATAACGGTCATTGACCCTCCTACATTTATTGATATTCTTAATTTCAAAAACGGAATTAAAGTAATAATGCCATCTTGAATTGACCTCTATCGTGATCCTTTACCTTTTCTGAAAAATATTCATGGATGGTCTGGCACGTTGTATAGATCTTTTTGGGATATGGGAAATCATCCAATAACTTCTCCTGCTCTAGACTGGAGCGAGAGGACGTGTAAGACTTTTACTGGCTAAAGCCCACCTATTTTCCTTCAGTCACTCTTTTCCTTTTAGGACCACGGGTCTACTTTTCAGAATAACCCATGGCCTAGCAGGCAACTGCCCTGATGGGCCCATACGATATTGCTGCCTTCTGACGGTCGACACAAAATACATAGGTACAGAAGTCAATCTACATACAAGGCGCGCTTGAGCAACGCACATATAGACACCGCTTACGGACACGATATTTCAGTAGCGTCTCGGCCCACTCGTCGAACAAACGGTTCAAACGCTCATTAGTGTGCGTCCACAGAGCGTAGGTATAAAAAGTGAAGTGCATACATAAGATTATCTTCTGTACCTACCTATCTACTTTGTGCTGTCAACGACTAGGGCTCAGTCCTTACCGGACTGCCGGACAGCGAACTACTTCTTACTGGTCGTCAGTAATCCAGAGATCACTCTGCAAAGTTTTAGTACCCACTAGATTATAATACAAAGAAGTAGCCGCTTCTGATTTATCGATCGTTGTCAAGATTTATCGATCAGGAAACGACTACAAGTTGGCAAAAGGGCTCAGCTCAAACGTGGCACAGACTAATAAGTTTAATTAGCAGTTTTATGACCAAACGCTTATAAAACCTCGGTATTTATAGCACCATCACAGAAAAGATTTAATCATTTTAAATTACCTTTATATGCCGCGTAAATTACGAAACAGCGGAATTGGTAATTATCTACACTAGGTGGAAAATTTATCTAGACGCAGGACGTGAAGTATGACTGACATATTTCACCGTGACTGTAATTAAATACAACATTCTAAGATTAAGTTATGCCATAATGTTTTACATTTATTTGTTTTAGGAGTTACGAATACTTGTGTGATGAAATGCTTGCCTACAGACCTGTTTTAGTATCTTTGCTGGCTAAATATAACAGGAAAACGATAAATATGTAGTTGTTTTTTTTCTACTTTGGAAAAATATTAAAAAATAATTTGCAGAGTTATTTGTTTCAGGCCTATCTTACTGATATCATAAACAACAACTTTTGTTCTATGATTTATATTTTAGTTCATCAAATTTTAAGTTCTAAATATTACGAAATCTATGTGAAATAAATGATAGTATAAATGATAGTATGCTGATGGGAGCGAGATCAGGTGGCGGGGGTACTTGATGCGCTTGCACGTCATATAGACGTAGGTAGGTATAGAAAAGTACAGAGTTGAAATGTCTTAGATAGAACAACGAAATCTTGAAGATTTGTTTTTCGTAATGTGTTATATTTTGTAAAAAGTCATAGAACAATAGTTGTTGTTTATGATGTTAGTAATACAGTCCTGCGAGGTTGTTAGTGTTTTACAAATAACCGTGTATATTATGTATGGCTAAGCAAAAGTAAAGTTAATAAATCTAATAATAATTAATTTAATCATGATTATTAATTGATTCGTGATATTCATCATCATTTATTATGCTTGGCATACTTATTCTTCATCCTGTATAGGTACTACATGAATCGATACAATTCTCTAGAGTTATTAATTTTAATCTTATTTTATATTTTTTGATTTTTGCAAAATGTAAGTTGATATATTATACAACATCAGTTTTAGTTTATGCGAAATCTGAAACACATGTCTAGTATTTTTATGTAAAGAATCTATATACTCGTACAAAATTTCATTACTGTATCATGAAAATTCACAAAGTTATAAGCTTGTTAAGTCAGCAAAAATACATAGTCACCAGGCCATCAATGTGATTGAGGGGTTGTTTTGCACTTGCACCCAGCTGTTTGCTGACTTCTAATGCCCGCTATGACCAGCTGTGACCTATGATGTACGTAGTGTCGGTGGTGTACAACTTGTAACTTTTTAAAATATTTTTGGGAAAAAATGTAACATGGTGTAAAAAACTATTGGAATCCGTTTCTGATACTCAGTTATGATGATTGATTCTGAACAAACCATATTCAGGTTTTGCAACTAAAAATGATGTTTAAGTGAAAGCTCGTCATGCGATTTTTCCTATTTATGTATAAAAATATATTTGTGAGTCTGTAAGTTTTCTTAAAAATAAATAATCTAAAAAACATGAAAGTCAAGATATTTTTAGACCACCGAAGGATGCCATAGAGCGTTTTCTACCCTCGCCTATTTATATTACAAACATCATTTCTACATACTTTTATAGTTACTAGTTACCATAATATAATTAGTACCTACGTATTCACAGCCCTACAAAACTAGGATGCGAGGTAGTTGCCCGTCGCGCGCAGACACAGCGGCGCGCCACAAGCTAGCCATTTTATCGCACCGCCAACCTGCGCCGGCGCAGCCGCGCTCGACATTCATTTACTTCACCTCATTGTTTGCTAATACACACGCTAACGTATTCAGGACCGAAGTTGTTCAATAAGATTCTATATTATATAGGTAGATATTTGTAAAGATTACATTTTGTGGTTTAGATCCTGTATTTCATTAAAATAGACTAAAAATTCAAGAGTTATGTTTTAAAGCATTTCTTTTTAAATTTTCAGTTTCAGAGTACAATGGATCCATTATATTTTCTATTCTTTATTTTGAGACCTTTTTTAATGTATAATTAGAAAATATCTTGGATACCACTATTTCTATAAATATATCTAAAAAACTAACTTCGATCTTTAAATATTACAAATAAAATAATATCATAAACCTATAATTATTAATTATAAAATTAAATGTAGATTTATTGACTGTCCTTGATATATTTGTATGTATTAAATGATTTTATTTCGTTATTATAATAAATTTAAATTTTTCTATTTCATTAAATACACTGTGCCTAGATGTCTAATCCTGCTCTCCTGTCGCAGGTATGTTTAATAAACTATTGAAATAATTATCTAGTACCTTTGTGCTCTTCTATCTATATTTTTATTTTATTTCCTTTTTAAAGTGTTTGTGTGTACATAAATAAATAAATATTATTACTCGTATTTACGCTATAAAAGATAACATTATTAAATAGTTAGCTACATAATTTGATATTTTGTTACAAAATAGGGGAATATTCCGTAAAATACGTCGGAGCGATGATAATTCAATCAGCGAAACCTAATAGCAGGGGTAAACATCTGCGACTTTAGTAAACACAATAATATAACGGCACTGAAGTGGTTTGATGGGAATACGGATTTATTCAAACATGACCACGGTTTTACTAAACATTCCTCAAATCTCTCTCGAATCAAGACTTAATGGCTTCGACAATCATTCAGTAAATAAGTACACAACGCGATTAAGTTTTCTCTTATTGGAAATTTGGAATTGAACACTTGGCTGCGTTCTTTAATAATGAGTAAACTAAATCCAAAATGACAAACAGAAAGAATTTTTAAATCAATTCATAATTCAGTAAGTTAGATAACCTGCCAAATCTAGTGGAAGGGGGGTATCCCATCTAAAAAAAGTGGAAGAGGAATCTATCAGCGTCGTTAGATTACGTGCTTACAAAAGAGAGCAGGATGTTACTACTACATCCCCACTTTTCTTTATAGATATTACCTAATATTTAAAATGTTAATCGCTGCACATTTAATAACGAATTATATTGCTATTTTCAAAAACAGATTTTCTCTTATTGTTATTTGTTAATATAAAATTTTATCTCATTCAGTTATTGGTAGGTCGCTATGAGCATACACAGAAAACAAGTTATTTTCATACAGTTCATACCAGTAGCAACGTTCGTAAGAAGACACCTAATATCAGAAAAGTTAACTTGTAACTTGATAAAGAGTAGAGATGAACTATATGAAAAAAAAATTATGTAAAAGTATCTCAAAAATAAAGGAAAAAAATCTACTTAATCGAAATTTAAATTTCAATAATAAACAAAACACTATCGGCACCATTTCTAACACCAATAAAATATGATCAGCATGTCTCACGATGTCCATTCTGTGGCGGCAGGTTGTTCAACCAGCATGATGTTCCGCAGGCTGCCTAGACAGTCCGGCGCTGCGCCCACGCATCCGCGCACACTCGCTAATACACTATTTATAACGATTATTTATTGGCTCCATTCCATCAACAAGTCTGTGAGGAAAGAATTAATGATGGCGGTGATAGATATAAAACAAATTATGATAACGATGGAGTCTGTTTTGGAAATTAATCCCTTCAAAATGGTTGAGCAGAGTGGGGCTGATGCACGCGTATTGCCTGTGAACGGGCGCTGTCAGTTGATACTGGTCATTTCTTAGCTGCGAGTGGTTTAATTCAATTTCTATTCTCTAATTAGTTTTTTTTATGATTATGATTATGAAAACAGTGTCCATAAAAATCTACGCTTTGGTGCTTGCAATTTAGCTTTACTTTTTTTTGACTGACTGACATTTTGACAGTTCAAAAGTGCCTTTAATTGGTTTATTTTAAACTAGCTGAACCTAGCGGCTTCGCCTGTGTTATAGCAGCAGAAAATTATCCCAAGGAAACATACTTCCGGGATAAAAAGTATGCTATGTCCTATTCCAGGACATGGTCTATCCGTGTACCAAGTTTCATCAAAATCGGTTTTGCAATTTAGGCGTGAAGACGTAACAAACAAACAAACGAACTCACTTTCGCTTTTATAATATTAGTAAGGATAAACGTTTTTGATTTCTGAACCTCTGAACAATACGCGCCGTGTTCAAGAGTAAGTACTGCCTTCTGAATCAAGCCCTTGATGCTACTGCCTAACCAAAGCCTCCTCAGATTTTGGTCGAAGCTTTTGGCTATTAAGCCATTTCTGAACTTGAAGAGAGAAAAAAAACAACAATAAACCTTGAAGTACTGTTTGAAGAGGACCAAAATTTGCAGCAAGGAACACTTTATTTCATTTAATCTCCAACAAATACATCGATTACGATCGCCATTTATATGTATTAGGCTACTGACGTTGATTTATTATTCAGACGTTCTCAAAAGCCACCATTATCTTAGCTTGGAAGCACTACCGTAGTCCATAGTCGTTACAGTAACATTATTTTTAGTAAGAATATGCCTGACCTAACTTAACCTGAATATAGTTGGTTCAGAATCAGTAACTGAATCCATTCCAATATTTAAAAAGGTCATAAGTTAGACACTACCGAAACTAAGTACAACAGGTCACGGCAGGTCATAACGGGCATTAGGGGCCAGCGCTTAGCTGGGTGTGGGAGCAAAATATAGATTAGATAATTGGATGGCTCGGTGACCATGAATTTTTGCGGACAACCAACAAGGAAACATTACAAGCTTATAACTTAGTGATCGTTCATAATACAGTTATGAAATTTTGTACATAGATTCTTTATAGGTTGTACATTCACCTATGCCACTTATACTAGTATACAAGATGGTACAAAGTCCTATAAGGATCCTTGAATTAACGCCTCTGGCTTGCAAAAATGTAGACATAGCGATACTTTGTTCAAGTGTTATAAGATACTTGTAATATCGTATGATACTTATCCGCGTCATCGACAAGATACTTCATGGAGGTATTATCGGATATATTGTTGATATACTGTAGTTTATGGGTATTGGTTGCTTCAAACTGTTTTAGATATCGGGGTTAACAGTGAGCATATTCTGTTAGTATTAGACATAGATATAGATACCTACACTACCTACTACAAAATAAAAATGCTAGTATACAGGTATGCAGATGGCCGTTTAGGCCGAAAGGTTCTGGAGTAGCAACTGCGTACCGGAAAACGCAACGTTGGAACGCCTCCTACAAGGTGGTGCGGATGGGGGAATCCGATAGATGCGAGACGCACAAGACCGTTCTTTGTCGCGACACTTTGGGAAGCCTATGTCGGCTAAAATGATCACCGAAAAGATGAAAGATTTTAGAAAGAAAACAGTTTACGATTTGTACTACAGCGAGTGTCGCCGCTTGTCTCCCACCCTTTAACTCTTACAGGCAATAAACCAATACGAACACGCATTACTCTATTAACAGACCACGCACACTTTGCTTTTGGTTGTGTCAATAAGAGCATGATCATATTTGAGGCACGCCTGCTCCCGCCACAAGGCCATCTTAGGATGGCCTCTCATCATCTTATCTGTAGAAATGATGATGATGATGATGGCTATAGGTAGGTAATAAAGAGCTTAGGAGGTGCCCAGCTGGGTCAAAGCCTACTGGGGCCAGGGTTATCCGAAACGAAGCTCGAGCCCCGGGGCTATGAAGAGGCTAGAAGGAACGGGGTAAGTTTTTAGTCAGTAAGAGTCTGACAATCTCCCGCTCCACCCAAGACCGGGGGTTGTTATAAGATGATTTTTGCCCACCGTAAAAATAAAGGTAATAAAGAGCTTCCACTAAAAATTGGCGAAAAAGTTTGAAAAGCTGTAAATATGAAATGTTACAATTTAGTTTATAATGGTTACCTGAATAACGAGAGCGTGAATATTATACCTCCGCTGTCTAGTCTATTGTGGAGAATTCATCCTAGCGTTTATTCAGGTTACCTAAACGACTAGGAGGTATACAAACACAAAATTATTCGCCGAAATTCTACGAAATTTACGTCGAGATAATTCGAGAGAACAATCGTGTTTCGTTCTTAAATAAACTAATTTGGCTGAGTAAACACGCGGAGTTAAGGGGTGACCAGACGGTTGCAAACCAACGTCTCAACCAAGGTGACCTTGCTCGTTTCAATCCGTGTAGACAGCAGTGTGTTTCAAACTATGACTTTAAAAAAAAAACAATTTGTCCTTGGTTGAAAGGCGCGTTTTCACAAGCACCGAACGCCTGGGGTTTACATCCATGTAGCCACAACACAAACCAAACAAATAATTCAAGGTGACTTTAGTTTAGGCGTGGGAAAAGTGTGTTATCTTTGCGATTAGAACATTTGCATCTGAATCACTGAAATGTACCGAAACAGTGATGTACATTACTGTTTGGAACATGGCTCAGCATGTATCATTTGAGCCTGTCCAAAGGCTCAAATGATACAAACGGAACATTTGAAACATCAACTCACAAGAAATTAATGGAACCTTTGTAACATCGACTCATAAGACACTGTTATGAATCGTGAAATCGTGATCTGATCAGTTGCGTCACACTCTAAGTAAGTTTTATTTTATTTAGGTAATTTTGACTTGAGAATAATTTTAAGCAGATATTTTTAGTTCAGGTCGTTAATTATATTACGCTATTTACGTTTTAATTTGAATTTTAAAATGACTGGTCACTTAAAGTGAGTGTTTCAGTGTTCATTTGGAACACTGAAACACTCTTTAAGTGTGTACACTGTTCCAAATGATGCTTTTAAAACATCGGTGATGTTCCAATCTTTCGGAACACTAAAATGTTTCGGAACAGTGAGTCGGTTTAGTAAAGAGTTACACACGCTTATATTAGTAGGAACGCTAGTTTGCAACCATCTGGTCACCCCTTTATAGCTGGCAACACAATGGATGTAACATGGCTGCCAGGCTGCAAGCTGGCCTGCCGCAGCACCAGATAATAAAATCTCTTCATTGTGTTTAACTTTGCTCACTAAGTAACTCAGCACTTTGTTGCAGCTCTAACGATTTAACAGCGACTCGTGCACTTGGGGACTTGTGTAATTAAATAGTTACCTACAGTGGCGTAGATAGGTCACCACACTCACCACGCGCGCCCCTGGGGAAAAAGAATCTGGGGCCCCGCATCCGGGGTTTTTTAAATAACCTCCCTTATTCTTGGTGGGGAAGGAGTGTCAGTCTGACACTCCTTCCCCACCAAGAAGGAGCCAACCACCAAGCCACCAAGGAGGAGGGGGAGTGTGAGTCTGGTGTGGGTGTACTGACTAAAAGGAGTTGCCATGCTAAAGTAGTATTTTCTATTTGGACTGACTTTTATCAATGTATTATTATTACTAGGTAACCGGGTGAACTTCGTACCGCCCAACAGTCAATTAATGTAGTATATCTTTCGATATAGATAACCCATTGCAATGAAACAAAGCCTAAGTAATATAAAAAGTTACACACAATTTTAATGTATAAAAGTTATCTACGTCGATTTCGATTTTTACTACGTGATGCACGCAAAACTAATAACTTCTACAGATTAATTAAATGTATAGATTTTTGATGACCAAAATATCAATGACATTTCATTTTAAATTAACACGCAAACATAAGCTGAATATGGTGAAACTATACCTGTGCAAACATCTAAGTTGTAAACCCATATTAAACTAAATGATTGATGCTCGGTAGTTCAATAAAAGGTTTGCTAATCAGGTTTCGGGGGCCCCCAAGCTTGGGGGCCCCGGAGCACTACCTAGCTCATCGATAGCTACGCCACTAGTTACCTACGTACAGAAGGCACTAACTGTTACACAAAGGGCTCCGTTCAACAGATAATGCACAAGTAAATGTTTGTATTGTACAACATTACACATGAACCGACAATATTGTGTTCGAGCTCAATTCTGTAAAATAAACCGTAATGCCTGTCCGTCCGCGCCGTGTATGGGCGGGATCATTTCAGTAACTACATCTTGTTAACTAGTTAGATACAGAGATTGAACTCGTTTTGGAAGGCCGTCGGAGTCGGCTACTGAACTGTAGTCTTAATGCAATAATATAATAATAATAATATAATATTCCACAACCATTCACACAACGCCGTCTAGTCCCAAGCTAAGCAGAGCTTGTGTTATGGGTACTAGACAACTGATAAACATACTTATATATTTCTAAATACATACTACTACATACAACTAGATAAATTAAGTACACCCAGACACAGAACAAATGATTATGCTTTTTTTTTTTTTTTTTTTTCTTTTTTTTTTTTTCGACGGGGAAAATCATCTTTGACGAACCCCGCTCTTGGGTGGAGCGGGAGACAGTGTCAGACTCTTACTGACTAAAAACCCCGCGCCGTTCCTTCTAGCCTTCATACCGGGGCACGAGCTCCCTTTCGGACAACCCTGTCCCCAGTAGGCTTCAACCCAGCTGGGCCCCTCCTGCTGCTGACAACTCCTTGAGGCGCGCGGGAACAGTGCGCGCCGTCGACGTCTTGGACTCGGTCCATTACCGGACGATCGGACAGCGAGCTACCCATGGCTCGCCGTCCGCGAGCCCGCGTCTACGGTGGCCGGAAATCGGGATCGGAATCCCGGCGACGGCGGCGAGGGCGCCGTTGCCTGAGGCGGTCGGCCTCCTCCTTTGCAAGCATTACTGCTTCGCAGAAGGAGGCGACCGCCTGCCATTCCTCCTCACTCCGGACCATGGCCTCGACCAGGGCCCGGACAAATGATTATGCTCATCACACAAACATTTGTCCTGGGTGGGAATCGAACCCACGACCTCCGGCATAGCAGTCAGGGTCACTAACCAGTAGACCAACAGGCCAGTCAATATATCGTAGTATCCTTGAAGATATATTATATTTTTATTTCCTAATCTTCCCCTAGTCTTTTCCGTACTAGCTTGGGGTCGGCTTTCAATCTATTTGGATGCGGGTGACTGCCAGTGTTTTATTTGAAGAGACTGCCTATCAAACTTCCACAACCCCCAGTTACCGGACAACACCTTCGATAGACTGTTAGTCAGACTTTCTTGCGTCTGACTAACATAACGGTTGTCAAATATCTACGAATGATACCCGGGATCAACGGCTTGATCTGTTATTTTTTATTTATTATGATTGTTCTTTATTATTCATATTTTGGCCCGATGACCTGGTCAGGGTCGCGGGAATCCAATGGATGCGTGACGCACAGGACTGGTCATTATGGCCACGCTTGAGGGAGGCCTATGTCCAACAGTGAACGTCTTTCGGCTGCTATGATGATGACTATGATTCATAATTTTATTAAATTCATTTTTCATAGAATAAATAACATCAGATAGACAAAAATAAACAACAATTTTTTTATTTCTGTTCATTAATTTCATTTTTTATTAAGGAACCTCTATTCAAGTAAAGCCCTATTGCCGTCGTTTTAATCTGATAAAATTACCACGAGATTCAAACGTAATTAACATCGGAATCGTTTCTAAATGAATTCTAATTATACACATAATACCTAAGTACCATGTTATTGAGATTGGTTAAGTATAATAAACTGAAAACAATATAACCGTAGGAATAAATGAAGAAACTAAGTTTATAGCCCACGCCGTAAACACAGGCCACGGCAAATTGCTTGTTTACACAGATTGCTAAACATAGGTATCCTAACTTAGTACCTATTAGTTTGAATTACCAAGTTACAGTGCTAAGTTCAATCAAGGCTTTGCGCCGGAGTGGCGAAGTTTCAACAAGCGCCCGTTACTTGCAGCTGCTAATCTCTGTATTCATTACAGTATTGTTGGCGGCGAACTCGCTGTATTCTGTTTTACGTAAGCGTCCTTTGAAGTGTCATTTCACAGTGAAATCTGTTTCGTTATTTGGAATAACACTTTTCTTTTTTCTTTTAATTACGGATTCTATTGATTCTGTTGCAATATCTGCCAAATTGCACCCAGAGAACATGTATCGACGCCAAGCCTAACGTAGTGTAAGTAAATTGGGTTACTGGTACGCCGAATTGCAGAATAGGGGCTTCCAGTTACTACCAACAAATCAAGAGTATTCTGTCTTCAGTAAATTGGAACGTAGAAGAAATACAGACGGAAGCCACAGTTGAGCAAGAGGCAGGAATAGTATTAGAAAGAGTGGCCGGCCAATCAGCGACAATTTGCACTCCCACACTTCTCAACTTTCATATCTGGACGGAAGAAGCAATATAAGTGATTAGGCTCTATGACCGGCCACACGTAGCGCGACCAGAGCCCGTGGGTGTAGCGCACCTACCCAGCACCAGCCAGCCCGGAAGGGAAAGTAAAGGGACGAATTTATGATACCTCGTTTGAAGCATAAATTTACAAGCCAAATGGATTCTTAAGAGAACAGTGATAAAGTGCTAACACGTGCTTTGTGTCCCAACAAGCACTTCTCTGAATATTTTGCTAAGAATGTACAAAGTGCACATTCTTGTGCACATGTTAAACACTCAGAGTTCGCACCTGCGTTAATTCCATTTGAATATCATTGTAGATGGTTGACATACAATCCCGTTCATTCGTTGTCATGCGCAATTAACAAATCTTCCCCCAACTGAGATAAATGTTAGCAACAAATTACCATGTGATAAATGATACGTACGCCATGTTCGCTTAATTTGTAAATGATGCAATCGCTAAAACCGCTGCGAAACTCGAGCATATTGTTGTAATTACACTTGTAAATGCAATTTATCAATGTTATGAAAATAAGACTTTTGTGGCAAAAAGAGGTCTCGGGATGAAGTCGTCAGTCGTAGGTCAAGACGCGCCGCACAAATCTGAAGTACATTAGCCGGATGGAGATAGATCGCCCGATCGGTCTCCCCAAATACCGACAAGGACACTTCCATCTACATTTATTCGTACAACGAGTGATGCGATCAAATGGCCGACGTCCGGCGACCCACGTGCACCCACGCCGCAACATAACATATTTAGAACAAATCTTAGAAGATGCATAGTGCATTGTACAAATTGTGGCTGTCCTCTCCTCTCGGCTATTGATTTATGCTCGATGTAGGAGATAAGGACGGTACCATTCTATTTAGCTGTTTTGCAGAGCGTGGCTACAAGTAGCTTCCGCGATTTTGAGATACTGAAGAGCTAGCGGTTGTTGGTCTTATTATTGAATATAGAGAAACTTCTGGAGAATAAACTGGGGAACAATCTATCAAAACTGATGAAGCTTTAATCTTAGTTAAACTTTGTGACGAATACTCGCAAGTATAAGCAGACAGAGCAGTCAGTTTTTTGATGAAAGTAATGAAACCTGACATTATAAACAGGATCCCTAGAGTTTTGAACAAATCTTGAAGTAAGAAAAAATTCTAGACACTTTTAGGTGCCTAATATACATTTATCATAATTTCGATACTAGGCAGGATAATATTGCAAAGGGAGATCAAAAGTTATTTGGGATTGGTGGGTGTTACTAAACAAGAAAAACATAAGCTCAGTGGTAGTAAACTGGATAATTTAAAATAATTCGTTATACATAGTATATTACGCCCAAAAGAGTTCATTGTAGAGATGAAGACATCTTGTCTACGGCCTAGTTTCATTTAGGATATTTTAATTAAAGTTCGTATGAGATAATTTCATCCTTACTTAAATTGAACAATTGTTGTCAACTAGTCACATAGAAAGAATTAGTGTCTTGTCAATCTTGGCGTTTGAGGTCCTTTAAGTACGGACTGAGTAAATTAACCGCCTTGAAAAGAAGAACTTGGGGAAGTTAAATAAATAAAATAATATGCAAAACAAACACACACATTAATTCACTCTCACAGGTAGATTCAATGTATTAGGGGCACTCCTGGCCCTATACCTACTCACTATTTATTAAGCTCTATTCAAAAGTTATTCATATATTTAAGGAAGGCCAAGAACAATACCGACAGACATTTTCACTACTACGACACATATTGTATTGTTTTGATAGTATCTGTAATGTGAAGATCCTAATAAAATACAAAATTTTATAAGGATTTTCACATTACAAATACTGGAATATATATATATATATATATTTTGACTTGATCTAGTTCTGCAACACTTCACGGCAAACAAAACATTAAATAATACATTTGAAACTTAACGAAAGTAACAGGACTAAACATGAGATTAACTAAAGTTTACTAAACTAGGTAGAATCTAGTCAACTTATCTGTACTCTAAAGATTCCAAATACGGTAAAATATCTACAAACAAATATTACTTACTCGTGCTTATTAATAGCCGTATAACAACAAACACATTAATGTCATGGACAGGAATAGCCGTGTGTGTACCACCGACCACCCCGCGCTCATTAATCTAACACAAATAGAAAGTGGCACATATCTCAACCAGCCGCCTCTAGCCGTGATTATTCCACTAATCCTTCCTGGCTATAGATCAATTAAATTGCACTTTATACACGACTCAGCTATGTCTGACAATTGACAAATCTCCAACTCTCTACATTTGGGCCATTGTCTCATTTGAAGATCAAACAGCTTTCATTTATCATTATTATAGCTAGCTACTACTGTCGCACCGTTTGGCTAATGACTCCTAGGCTTTATATCCCGGTCCTGTGTGTCACTTATTTTCAATTGTCTAAAGAAAACTGCTAAATCGTCTCGCCATCTCCTTGCAACCGCCAATCTTTCTGTTGCATCAATGTTCTGCCTCGTATTCATCAACCCCTAACCTTGAAATCAACATCATTGGGTAAACTTTTGTATCAACTATTTTAACTTAAAAAAAAAAACGAAAACAATGTAGCAATTACGATAGAGCTCATCACATCAGAACTGGCAAACAAGTTGGCGTAAACGCGAATTTTAGGGAAAAAACTCTATAGTATTAATAGATTAGTTATTTTTTAACTAAATTTTATTATTATTAAAACTGATAACGGTTATAGGCTTATCTTCATCACATTCTTCTTATGTTTGTCATTACATATTACAACAAAAGTTACGTGTCTTGAATCGTGCCTTACAAACTTCGTCATTGACGGGACTTGTATACTACACCAAATGAATCTTTAAGTAACATTTCTCTCTCACTACCCCCTCCCACCTACCATATAAATTCGTTTAACATTTACCAAATTGTGCAAGTTACAAGTTCGTGGCTGAGTCAGTCAGCATTCCTGACCTTATTGCATCACGTCACGGCGGTATCAGCGGATAAGCGTTCATCGCTCCGAGTCAAGAGTCCGCAGGTACCTATCATCGGGAGAACTATTACGTCTTCATATACTCGAATAACACCGCATCGTTTTGTACGGTCGGAAAGAAAATCTTGAAAATTTTGTTGTTTTAAAAACTTGTATTTTTGGTTAAATTACGTGGAAGTTTCCATATTTCATATTCTGAAATACAGAATCTGTTGATTGAAAGTCAGTAGGTCGGTAACTAAGTTACCGTGACCCTGGAGCGCAAAGGGCAACTGAAGGTACACAGATTTTAATCAGGCTTATAAAAGGCTGACACACCTCGCTCGAAAGAGTTTTTTGAAGTTTTTTACCACAAAAAGAAAATACGAAGCGTCTTTCAAACGAGTATAATACTCGTATGTTCGGTTAGTAGTGTAGTACAGTGATTATTATATTAAAATTTCAACGGATGTGACAGTGTAAATGATGGCTTATCTATCTACATATCATCATAGCAACATTTATAATATTTCACTCTTAATTTAAACTTAGTCATCTTGAATCCATTAAGAAGAGCAATTAACAGTTTCCTACGATAAAATCAGTGATAAAAATGCATAGAAATGTTGAATTAAGATTTAACAAAATATTAAATTAAAAAATTATTTAAAAAATGTGTGATCATATCTATGTCTACGATTATAAATTTAAGTCCACACGTAAAACCATGTTTTCCAAAATAAATGCTACTAATAGATCCTCAACCAAGTGCTTAAATATAACATTTTATAACAGTAATAAAATAAAGCCTTATTTTAACGGCACCTCACTGAATTCATTAATATATTAAAGGGGATTCTCATAAAACTTTGTTCTTCGAAAGTACGTTCTAAGTAGATATACGAAGTGCATTCCCAGGTGGTCGGGTGTCGAGTTACGATGGCTTGTACTCTACATAATAAAACAACTACACTGCCAGACGTAACGTCGATCATCGTACATACGTCGGCGAAAAGCTATATGGACTAAAATACCAACACTGCAGCGCATAGAGAGAGTTCTGCTAACTTCGAAGTATAACTAAGATTAAGCAAGCAAACTTTTAACCCTTCAGATACCGTCAATTATAGACACAATAGTAAGACAATAGATGCGCGGCCACCGGGTGTCGCTTGGGGATTCATGAATTAAGACAAACTCGAAAAAGCTAGGCTAAGTACCTATATTTTTTTTTATTATTGATAGGCCTGCGTTTGACCACCATCTCACCTGATGGTAAGCGATGATGTGGTCGACGATGGAACACGCTTGCCTAGAAGTAACCTAGTCACTCTCGACTTAAAGACCCCTAAGTTGTAGCTATCAGGAAATACAGACTCCGGCTACGAATTCCACTCTTTGGCTGTACGCACAATAAATGTGTTCCTAAAACGAGTATATTATAAAAACCATATATGCAATAGATCCCATTGGGTCCAACTATAAATAACTACATCATGTTGGTATTCAAATCTTAAGTTCAGATAAAGGCTCTAAAAACCTTTAAACCTGTTCAATAGAAAGCTATCTACCCTAATAATGAAGGCATAATGAGCGCTGCACAGATATAAGCTGAATATGCCTGAAAATGCACACGTAATTGCAATAGTTCTCATTCCATTGGGCTCGCCGCGCGCAGCTTCCAATCTGTCTCGATTTCAAAAGCGCCAGCAAATTGCACCGTGTATTGCATGTGCCAACGCAAACGATATTTCAGACTACGACTCGTAGACTAGACTTTAATTTAGACCGTATTTTTTATAAATGTCAACATAGTAGACAGATATGAATAATATAGAAATGATTGGACACAATTTTTTATCGGAATCATAACTTTATGGACGACTTCAGCAAAACCTCTCGGAGTAAATGATTTGGCACTATTCCCGAAATATAAATTAAATTCTAAATGCTTATATCAAGAAATGTCTACCCAATACTTTGATTTTCCAAACGTAGCAGATATTAAAATTATCATTTGCATACTTAATGATAATTACAAATAAACAGTAATAAGTTTGTACAGATAGACGTAATGAAATGGTTGATTAAGTGAAAAAATATTCTACTTGATATAAATAATTCACGAGTTCCCACCGTCTGAATAGCATTAATGTTTGAAACGTTTAGCGATTGCAGGCGGATGATGAATGATACTAATTACCATAAATGATGCCTACCTGAACTGTTCCAGGTTGTGCGGTGCTTACCAACTAGTAAATTACTGTATATTACTATGTTAATCATAGTCTGTCTGACTTGACATTTTGTTTTTACGTAAGTTTGTCGTCATTGCCGCAAATTGGAAGCGCGTGGTCGTAGCATAGTGCGTGGTCATCTAATCTATTTTTTTCCGTTGTTGAGAAAATCTTGGGTTTGGAAATTGCTTAACAGAAGGAAGGCATTTGTATCGAACTATCGTTTCTAAGAAGTTATAATTTAAAAATAAAGTTTTGTGGAGAAGACTAAATTAAACAAAAGATAGGACTGTTTTGAAGGACAGATTTGCATATTAAAAGTAAAATAAAGGAAAAGCACATGAGAAAACAGTGGTCCAGTTTACAAAATATAAGAACAGAGTCGAGTTGAAAAGAGTCAAGAACATTGCTATTTTTAGAACAGATGAAAGTAACTTAAAGACATTCAAAGAGGTTCATACAAGTGAAACAAAATGACTCACCAGTCCTGTAACCCGCGTTAGAGAGGTAGGTGGCGAAGGTGTTGGTCTCATGCGTAGCCTGCCACATCGGAGAGGAGCAGTTATCGTTGTTGGTGTACACATTGTGGTTGTGCACGTACACTCCAGTTAGTAGCGAACTCCTGAGGAAGAAACAGTAATCGATGACCAAGAATAGATAATTGAGAAGCGAAAGGGGAAATAAGACCGTAAGACCGTGTAGACATGTTGGCGCCGAGCGTAGCGTGGGCGAAACCGCGGCCAGAGTACATGGAGGAGCAGTGATATCGAAGGTGATAATTTAAATGCAATTATTGTCTCACTTTGGACATCAAAACATAAGCAATTAGTTAATAGGAAATTAAATTATAAAATAAACTTAAATAATTAAAAATAATATATACACTAAAGGTCTAGCTAAATATAACGTCACAAAACTCCTCCGCATCGCTGTCGACTGGAAGTGTGCCCAAAAGGCTGGCGGCATTGCTACGTTGTACGCGTACGTAGTCACGCGAAGAGTCAACTAATCGTTTGGATAAATCTTTAAAAAGCATATGAGCACTCGGACCCACGGCCCAAGAGTTTCAACCCCAAACGGCTCAAAAATGTAACTGCCGACGAGGCTGTTATATTTCCGCCGTAAAATTGGAACTGAGCACAAATAATTGCACAGCAGCTCAGAATTTCTATTACACTATCTGAATTTATTACAGCCATAAAGGAAGTCACAACTAATCGACATAAACAACAGAACAGGCTTTTCGCAACGGCCTTTAGTTCACACTGACGGTGGACAGCGTGAAAGCAGTCGCATTAGCCTCCAATTAGCAATATAGCCGTTGGAACTTGGAACCAGTTGCAATTGTAAACTGTCAGTCAGTCAGTGCAGTAATTTTAGTGCAACCGATAATGGTGTATGTCTAATAGCATTCTAATAGCACTTAACTGAGTCGTTATTTGCTGAAAGGCGTCAATACTGATCGGAATTGCTTGTAGATATTATCGCAATTGCCAATAAGAAATAGAACTGATGAGAAATATAGAACTGGATATGAAGTGTGAGATAATATAGCTTTGAATGTTGAAAGATTTATCATTGAGGTGTCAAACTAAGTGGTTATTAAAATACTTTATCTATTAAAAGAACAGATAGAATATTGCAATATAATACGGTACCTTGATGGACAACACATAGGCGTGGTAGTATAAGCATGACGGAACTCTGCTCCGGCGCTTCGCACAGCCTTCATAGTCCTCGGCATAAAGTTCAAGCTCCCCAGCTCCACGTCCTGGTCATCAGTAAGGATCAAAATTATATTCGGTTTCCTTTCCCTCTGCTGTGGGTATGGAATGTAGCCGCCAGTCTGCCATTTGTTCGTCGACTTCAACTTAGATCTAGTCGAATTCTCTCTTATAGGCACGTGTGGCCTCTCAGGTGCTTTACTCTGAGGTATCGGCCTCCTTGCAGAGTTCCATGGCTTCTCCATGCTACTTCTGTTCCAATGTTTATCTGCTTTCCTTGATTTTTCATCCTTTCTCAAACTGTACGGTTCTATCGTCCTGTTGGCGCTGTCTTCTAGTGAATGGGCGTCGGTGCCTTTCCGCCTATCTCTTCTTATTTCATGTTCTCTATCCCATCTGCGTCTGTCTCCACGATACCTTGAGCTGTTTTTGTGCCTCAGATTCCTCCTCTCAGGAATGTCAGTGAGGGTACCATTGAAAGTTGTCCTGTTTCTATTGTTTTCTCTATTCCTCAATTCTCTGGATCTCGAAGTTTCTTCTTCTTCATACGAATCTCGTCTTGCAGATATGAGTATGAAATTCCATGTCAAGACTAGCGATATGAACTTAAAATTCATATTGGTTTAAAGTTAAGAATATAACTTTTTTGGATATATAGTTTTGACTGTAGTTTAGTTACGTCTCCACATAAGTTATCGACTTGAAAGATCGCCTCGAATTACGGATCACCATTTTCGTACACCAACTGCAATAGAAGAGACAAGGAATTAATTCTATGAATACTTAACTATTCAAACGATCTTATACGAAAGGCAAAATAATAAACCGCAATTAGCAAGTCATTGATTCAAAGTCGTTTCAATAACTTGGTACGTTTATATTATGTTGGCGAGGACGCCTATTCCGTGTTTGCTCTGGATATTGAAATATGTTTCGTTTGGACCGCAATCAATACCGGAGCATTTAATGGCATTCGACCAGGGCATCAATCGTGAATTGCTTTTAACAGAATTGGACTGGTATTGGTCGAAGCGACTGAATGAATGTTCACTCTCTACGTAAGGTTTTTTAAAATAGATGTTGGTCAATCTACGAGCATTTGCGATGCATGGTGTTTCCAGAACGAGTTCTTATTAAAAATAGTTGAAATCCTGCAGACACAGCTCATCAAATAAACGAGAGTATTACTCACGTACATGTCGAGACTAGGAATGAATATTTGAATAGATAGCTAAAGTGCAATGCAGCTATAAACTAGTACTAAAATACGCCACGAGTATTTATGGATAACATTAACATTTGATCGAGAAGTTGAGTGTTCATTGACGATGCTATATAATATTTATTTATGTTGCTGTGTCTGTGTGAAGCGAGAACAATATTGAACGTCGAAGTACAAACAGCCGCCGAGTGTGCCAAATTAAAGATTATATACGGTTTGCACGCACACGTCACAGCGGAATACCCCAAAATAAAAATGATTGTTTACAATAAACAAGCTCGCCAGTGGCCTTCACTGAAACCACTGAAATTCCCACGGGATTTCCAATTGGAAATTCAAGTCTTTAAAAATTCTACAGAAAAATCTGTTGTTTACAAAACAATAATCCCGTTACTCTCGGTTTTTCCGAGCTACGTTCATTAATTCGTAGGGAGTGAGCGCGCGTGCGGCCGGCCGGCACGCGGGCACGCGGCCGGCGCGCAGGCCGTTCATCTTGATTTATATCCCCCGCCTAATTGATAGGGGACGAGATGCGATCGATGACGTCACGCCACCCCGGTATATTGCCCCTCTTCGATAGTTAGTTGCAAGCCCAACTTGCAGCTCGTAAAACAGTTCACTTTAAATGAGAATGGCTGTATTCATGTCCACGCGTGCGTTGTATGTAGTCAGAACAGTGAACAAGGAGAGTTAAGTTGAAATACATGCATAATGCTGAAGGACTGCGCTTTAAGATGCCAACGATGTGAATACTTAGTGCAGTGTGAATGGGCTCTGGCTGCGCGCTCGACTGCTATGTAATTTTCCACATACGAAATTGTCATAAACTTGTTTTCCTTGGAAATGTAGATGGAATCATCCGCGGAATAATTCTTGCCGTTTATATAACTTTATGAAAACCATTTGGTGGAAGACACTGCTCGCTGTTTTATTCGTTAACATAAAAACTAGCTACTTGTACTCCATCTGTTTAGGTATTTAATTAAACGTAAACAATCTTGATATGACTTTTTATTTAAAACTAGCTTCTGCCAGCGACTTCGTACGCGGATCCTGTTGCTTATTCCGTCGAGTAATTTCTCCCGTTTCCCCAACATTTCCCTTCACTGCTCTGCTCCTATTCATCGTAGCGTGATGAAAAGTATACTATAACCTGCCCAGGAGTATGAAGAATGATTGTACCAAGTTTCGTTAAAATCCATCGCGTAGTTTTTGTTTCTATAAAGAACATACAGACAGACAGACAGACAGACAAAAATTGTACTGTTTGCATTTTTGGCATCAGTATCGATCACTAATCACCCCCTGATAGTTATTTTGGAAATATATTTCATGTACAGAATTGACCTCTCTACAGATTTATTATAAGTATAGATATAGATAGATAAATCGTATGACACATAAAGATTATTAAAATTTAGTACTACCTAACGTAAACATTTTTTAGATAAAAGACACGTTATTGTTTAGATTATTTATACTGGCCTGTTGGTCTAGTAGTTAATGGCCCTGACTGCTATGCCAGAGGACGTGGGTTCGATTCCCACCCAGGATGAATGTTTATGTGATGGGCATAATTACTATCTGGGTGTAATTTATCTATAATATGTATGTACTAGCTTTCCGCCCGCGGCTTCGCCCGCGTGGACTACAGTTTATATCGCGCGGTCAGAGACCCGTGCTCAGCAGTGGAATTATAGGTAGCCTATGTGTTATTCCAGTGTCTCTTCTACCTACCTACCAAATTTGATCTAAATCCGTTCAGTAGTTTTTGCGTGAAAGCGTAACAGACAGACAGACAAACAGACAGAGTAACTTTCCCATTTATAATATTAGTAGGGAATAGTAGGGATAGGGATTTAGAAATATATAAGTATGTTTATCAGTTGTCTAGTACCCATAACAAGCTCTGCGTAGCTTGGAACTTGATGGCGCTGTGTGATAGTTGTGGAATATTATTATTATTATTTACATTTGGTTAACTCCTAAACAGTAGAAGTATACCTAAGTTGGTTATCTGGGTCACGTCTAATTTCGGTCAGTCACTACTTTAAATGCACAAAAGCTTCTTCAGTTTAATTGGATTTCTAAATTTAAATGGCGCAGTGCCGTCGACAAAAAGGTCGTATGCGAAAGCAAAATTAAGTATAAATGTTGGCGAGCGAGTTAGCCGCCAGCGAGTGTCCGACGTCCATCCTCCCAGGATTAAGGTCCTTTAATAACTTAGTGTTCATACAAGTTAGAACAAAGCCAACCCCGGCTAAGCATCTTTACTGTCCCCGTACACGGGCCTCAAAAAAACGCCTCTACAAGCTTCTTTTTGAGGCGGCTTTTTTATGTGGCTCGTGTGCGGTGGTGCCGCCACAAAAAAAGGCTTGAAGTCGCTTCAAGCTTTTCCGGTCACAAGCTGTCGCGCGCTTCAATCGGCTTCTAGCTTTTTTTTGAGGCCAGTTCTAGCGTTTTTTTGTGGCGGCATTTTTTTATGGCGGCGTTTTTTTGAGGCCCGTGTGTCACATTTACAGCATTGTTATTCCGTTGACCTTTTCACCTGCAGTGTGTGCGAATCGCGAAATTATTTATCTAAAGACGTCTGTTTACCGAAGCTTTAATTAGCTTTATATTAACGTTTCACTTCTGTAAACTTTACTGCCGACATTTTCGGTCAGCGGTTTCGTTGTTTATGGGAAGAAAGCACGCAGAATTCAGCGCTACAACACTAATAGAACATTCCCCATGTTTTGTTTTAGCAAACGGGGCAATAACCTATAATATAATATGAAAATAATATGCAAACAGTGATTGTTATGGCTCTGTTGATTTGATGTTTCGCCTACGTTGTAGAAACAGTAAGTTTGTCGCTAGGTGCTACAATATGCGTGTTATTCGACGCATGTGCCGAATACTGAATAATAATATTTATTTACAGTGAGAATGTAGCGCCTCGTTGGGTTCACCGCGCGACTATAAGCTGCCAGTTTCAATTTTGGGATCAGCTCGTTTATAGGATTTTGTTCGCGTAGCTCTCAGCAGTCGCGGCTGAAATACCGACGTCATGATAGGATTATTCGATACCTTTGTCTACTTCACTCTTAGCGAAGGCTTATCTCGTAAAACTAGAGGGTATTATGTCTATAATAACAGCCCGGTAAGGCTGTATTCTTTTCATCCTAGATTAGTGTCGATTACCTAGGATCTGTAAACCGGTTAAGCTACTCGTCTTCACTTCACCGTAATGAAGGTAAGTTTCCATAAAAACCTCCTATAATGTTTTCATCGGGATCTTCGAGTTGCTTATTAGCAGTTAATGCTATGCTTGCTAATATTGCAGTATTAGTATAATACCACAGTTTCGAACGACTGTGGCGCGTCTCGCAAAACAGCTCCCATCTCATCAAGTTTTCTTTGCATTTATTGGCAAAGCATCTTAATTAAAACGTAGGATAAACTTCCTAATTACTCCCTGCTACTCTTAAAATCAGGAAGTTGAATGATGCACAAACATTGTTAATGAGCTCTTATAAATTAGGAGATAATCAGGCGATCGGCGAAGTTCGCGCCAGCCCTGCGCCATCGTTCCGTGTAAATCTGTGTAATAGCGCCGCGACAAACTTTATTCTTTACTCTCTTGATAACATTTATTCCCTCGTAAAGTTTAAATGAGCGGGTTTTTTGCCGGTTATTTAATTACTGAGATAAAATTATCCTTTGGAGATGATTAACGTTTGAATCTTTATTTACGTTCGAGATTGGAATGGATTTTCCGCCGTCACACGTTGCCACACGCTATCGGGAAAAATGAAAGAGAAAACGGAATAAACACTTAACAACAGATAACACGACATCCGCAGACGAAATGTCTTCCCTCATCTGTTATTCAATTATGATAAATATTATGTGCTAGATAATGCGTTTATTAAGACATTCCGAATAGGTTGCCTAGCTAAATTTGGTGCCAACGATGTTATACAATAAAATTTGTCTGAGATTGCGAATATTTTATATTTTCAACTTTAAACAAATACTTAGAAATTGGGTTCTATCGTTACTAATTAATTGTTACTAGTGAAAAAAAAGATTCCTACATATCAACAAAAAAAGTTTTTATGTATGCAGTCAAACAGCTATAGAAACCCATAACTCCACGAAAGCTTATCAAAGAGAACGAATGCATCCTTAATCCAAATTGATATTCATATGGCAAGATTGAGAACAGTCGTTTCATCGATTCACGAGGCTACGACAAAACCTACCAAAGAGTCTGCTACCATTGTCTCTGGTTCAAAAGTACAAGTCGTTTACCTTTATCTATGGTTCAGAGGTGCAAATAAAACTAAGTAGGTACTGTAGGTGGTGAGTATAACTTCCTTGAAAGCCCATTATTATGAAAAACAGCGAATACATCTTTAAATTTACTTTACCCTCGTGTCATAAGTTTGAGAGCAGTCGTTTAACTATCGATTCATGTTACGAGTCTACGGCAAAACTTACCAAAGAGTCGACTGCCATTGTCTCTGGTTCAAAAGTACGAGTCGGTTACCATTGTCTCTGGTTCAGAGGTGCAAATAAAACTAAAGTTGGTAGTAACTTGTTTAGCAAAAGTATTCCATCATAAAATACACGTACATTTCA
Source organism: Mythimna lalbum (assembly GCA_949319445.1). NCBI lineage: Eukaryota > Metazoa > Arthropoda > Insecta > Lepidoptera > Noctuidae > Mythimna > Mythimna lalbum. The sequence goes on along the minus strand of OX439346.1, from coordinate 10,617,688 downwards.
GAGCACGTGATGGTTGTTTTACCAATTCTTTAAAGTGTCAAAAGAAGATTAACTTTTAACTCATCAGAAACATACATAAGCAATATTTGATCAAAAGATTCAATTTGATTTGTTTGTAAGTATTTTTTATGTTACAATTTTACTCAAAAACTACTGGACGGGTTTTGAGGCCGCTGGTAGATAAAAGCTGCACTCGTGCACTCGGACCCCATGCCAAGGAGTGTCGACACGTCGAACCATTTCGGTTCGAAACTGTAATTTGCGCTATGGTTACTTGGATCGGATTGGATCTGAATAGGTTGGTGAGTATCTTCTCTCTACTCTTTTGCAATTCGAGAACCTATATAGGTTTTGGTAAGGGCTGCGTAATTATGCAAAAGAGTTACCGCGGCCCTGGAACGCAAACGGCAACTGAAGGAAAAAAGTGACACTTCCTCTCACCCCACCTAGAGCAGAAGTTATTTGATGATTGTTTAAATTTATTTTTAATCAGGACTTCTTTTTAATTTTATTGATGTATGTTAAAACATATGCGAGTACCTACCTATTGGGAAACGCTTACAGCATGGGAGAAAAATGTCTGGAAAGACTTGGGGAAGGCCTTTTCCCAGCAATGGGCCAATAATGGCGATATATATAAATACAAATGTACATTCACAATGGAATCTACTTTTTAAAAGACTTCATTAAAGTAAGGGAAGGATTTAAAAGGTGATATGTATATGACCATAAGGTGTTCCTCAATGAGGTCGACTGCATAACACCAGCAACGTAAGATTACAAACCGTAGCAAATAGCATTCGAATCGTTTCGAATATCTTCATAGAAACAAGACATGAAAACTAGTAATGCTATCAAGATAATCCTGCAGTATCGAAGAGATAGAGACCTAATATTAGTTTGTGGCCTCGCAAACGACAAATGGCAAATAAAATATTAAGGCCAGGTTCTACTCATTTTGCACTTTTTTAAACCTGGACAAATAACATCAACTACAATCGTATCAATTTGATTTGGTTTAATCTGTACCAAATTTAAGTCCCGCAAAAATACAATAAATCTTGCATATTTAAGTATTGTTTTTTTTTTCATCATAAGCCTTTTTAATGTTCCCACTGCTAGGATTCAGGCCTCCTCTCTAGGCGAGGGTATGGGCCGTAATCTACCACGCGGGCCCAGTGCCGTGCAGTTTGGTAATGTTCGAATGTTTGGTTCTAGGACATGGCGGTTTCCTTACGATGTTTTCATTCACCGTTTTGAGAGCAGTTGCAGTGGTGTAAATAAATTATACAAAGTAACGCCTGGCTGGGACTTACAACTCGTAAGTTGGGGCCATTATCACTCGGCATTTTTGGCGGTATTTTTTACATAAAAATAAACTGCTGTTACGGAGCCGCAAAGACGACGCTGACGTAGATTCGGGCAGATTTCATGTAAAACACTCAATGACTACAACCAGCTCTTAATAATGATATTACGAAATACATGCCGCAAACCGTTGTCTGCCTGATATCGGAAATACGTAGCAGAATGCAAATTGCCTGCAGCCAACACATTTATAGACTACACCTAGAAGTGTCTCACGTTTTAGCATTCCGACCAGAGCATGACACATACTTCTTGGCTAAAAGCTTACTAAGCAATTAAATTCAAATATGTAACATGCTAATTAGGTGACACATCTAGTTTTACTAAAATAGAACATAACAAGAATTGTGTCACGACAGTTTTCAGAATATAGTGCCATTTCCAAAAGTTCTTAAAGTTAAAACTTTGCATACAACGATATCAAAACCTTGAATGATCTTAATAAAAAAAATTATTCAACTCAGTTAATATAAAACGAGTTAGTTAAAAAGGACTTAATTGCTTCTGGTGCGACATACACAAGTGAAACTACCACCAGCCAAAACCAACCACCAATTAACCACCCACCAACTGAAGTAGTCACATCCTGGGCAGTTCTGATGGAAATAACTATACGTCATTCTTGAGTTGTAGCTGCTTACCAAAAATTTGGTTTATAATTTACTAGCTTTTGCCAGCGGCTTCGCCCGCGTACATAAAATATAGCCCATGTCACTCAGGAATAAAGCAGCTTTCTATTGGTGAAAAAATTTTTGCAATCGGACCAGTACTTCCAGAGATTACCCCCTACATACAAACTTACAAATTTTACCTCTTTATAATATAGTATAGAAGTATAGATAAACCCAAATCCCTATGTAGTTTTGATTGTAGCCTATTTTTAGGTGTGAAATCAAGAAATAACTTCTTACGCTCTGAGTGTAGCGAGAAAGAGTGACTAAAACCAACAGACTAAAATCCACCAGAGAGAGAGTTACTGCGTTCCCTGACCGCAGTAACTCTCCCGAACAATCTCGCTAAATGGTTACTGCCTACAAACTACAAAATGAAATTTAAGAGTCCTGATTCCACTTACAATGTTAAGTAAAATACTATCAAGTACAGTCATTTCGCACCCATAAACTACGACTTACGTATGATATAGTAAAATGACGTCTATTTTAGTTCCCGTCCCATAATATTGCATTACTGACGCCCACAGTACAGACGTATCTACCAAAGCATTGAAATCAGTTTGAGAACTGGTCGCCAATCATGTTCTAATTCTGAATTCCAGTACCAGAGACGTAACTACGGCCGTATTTGCCGTATCAATGATATGGGGCCCCCGCGCTACAGAGCCCCGATGCGACTTGCGCAAAAAATCGTAACATTTCATGCACAATCTTCTTGTTAGAGTGAAAAAATAATTAAAATAATTATGATATAACTAGCTTTTTCCCGTGGCTTCGCCCTCGCACAAAATTCAAAATCATTTATTTCAAATAGACCAAATGTAGGCACTTTTGAATAGTCAAATATCGTTCAGTCAAAGAACAGTGAAGCTAAATTGCACGTTCCAAAGCGTAGCTCTATGGAGAGGAACGCGCAAGAAACTTCATGGACAGTCTTTTAAATCATATTATGTGTTACATATAATGTTTGGTTATATTATTTCTTGTTGCTTTCTTGCTTTATGTCATTCAGGAATAGAGTAGCTTTCTAATGGATAAAAAATCAGCAATATGACCAGTACATTCAGAGATTACCTCCTACAAACAAAAAAACAAACTTTACCTCTTTATAACATTAGTGTAGATGTTCTAATAGTATGTAGCTCTGCAGCTCGTTCTAGCATTTTCTACATAAGTTCACAATAAAAAAATAACCTACCCTAGTCCAGAATGTTCCAATAAAAGAGCTCAAAAAAAGACAAATATTTGAAACGGGGCCCCTGAGGGCCTAGCTACGCCCCTAGCCAGTACATCAAAATGTGTACGTAGTTTATTCTCATTAGTACACGACATAAAATGTTTACGATTGGTATTAAACAGATACTAACTAGTATAGAAATACTGTAGAGTACAGTCGAGGCGCCTGCGCCTGCGTCGGTCCGTGTGAACCGCGTACTTTGAATAATCGAAATGGAATAAAACAGACATTTTGAATATTTTATTAATGTTAGTATGAGAAAAGGGACGCATTCAATCTTGAATTAATGTACGAAATTGTATTATTAATGTTTTAAATTTTTGAGTTACAACTTTTATGATATATCTCTATACAGGTTGATTCCTTTTTACAAGCTTTCATTTAGTTTCACCTGTCCCGATGTTTGTCTGCCATGAAATCTTGTAAATTCAACTTGATCCACTTCCCGGTTACCGATTGAGCTGAAATTTTGCATGCCTGTGTAAATCAGATGACATTGCAAAATTATTATGACATGGAGCTGATCTGATGATGTAACCGGAAGGTGGCTATAGGAACTTGGTAGTTAAACGACAAAACTCATTGAATTTGGGCTCGTATGATTTGTCTTGACGAGTATTAATTATATAGGTATACCCAGCTATAAAAGCTTGCTATGAAAAAATGATTTTCATTAAAAACTTGTTACTTCTTCTTATAAATGAATAAAACCGCGCTAAAACAAAAAAAAAACTTTTACTCAAAAGTTATTCCCCCCACTAGTAAAAGAAAATGCAATAAAAACTGCATCATTGGCTTTTCCAGCAAAGTTATTCAGTTTAATTCATCTGGGTAACATAAAAAATAATTAATTTTTCTTTACATTTTAGACCAATATAATTATTTGTAAAGAAAAGATCTGTTCTTCAAGGTTTCTCTTTGAATTATAGTTTTTTTAATAATTTTCCTTCGACTTCATCCAGTAGGGGATACAATTGGCTTCGTATGGTTTCAGTCACGGTTTTCTTGCTTTCAAGTTAACAACATCTTCAGCTTCACCTGGCGTCTGAACAAGACATCGTTATAATATTTTAATCGTGACTCTATTTCGTACATTTTTAAATATATGAATGTAAAAATGTACAAGAAAGAGAATGTATTAATGTAAAAATATCTCAAGTTTTTTCAAGGAGACTGAATGAGAGCTTTCAGAATCATATTACAAACTAACTACTGTTAACGGCTTCACCCGCGTGACTGTAGAAAATTATACCAAGGAAACAACTCCCAGAATAAAAAATATATAGATTCATCGAAATCTGTTTAGCCGTTCAAGCGTGAAGAAGTTACAAACATACTTACTTACTCACAATTTTTCATATTAATAAAGTTGTATGAATTTTTCGAACTCAGTTCTGATGTACTTTGATCTTTCTATTAGACCATATTTCTTTTGTTTCTCGTTTTTGTGTCGGCTATTTATTTGGTAAACTCTTTTGAATGCTTGGTAGATATTGTAATGTCTATCATTGTGTCATTGACGACTTGAGTAACAGAATGATTGCTACTAATTAAGTCACCATACCTACCTCAAAACTGATTAAATTCTTAAGCACTTAGTCATCACAGTTCATTTAAATCTGAGCTATTTTAATCAGTATCCATTATCAGACTTAGTTACCATATTTCTCAATATCCTTCGTGCAAGTAAATCTTAATCCAATCTTTGGAACTATTATATCCCTAACATATAATTCAGTTGCCCACATTTATATTAAGATTATAATCAAATAGACGTTTGTACTGGGCAATAGTGGGCAATACTTTCAAATGTGCGAGCAATAAATAACAATAAAGGCGTGGTCGTCAAAGGATATAATTTTACATAATTTGTTGATTTAGTAGGTGTTATGTTGTTCATTAAGTATAAAATATTATTAGTGTTATGTACCTATTCAGAATTTAATTTAATACATGGTAAATGGTAACATTATAAATAAACAAAAGACATTGAATCTAACGGATACCTATTCATAAACCTAATGTTGTGTAATTCATTACCTCTAGTATTATCAATCTATATTTTATTGGTAAAGGAAGTGTATTCTTAAGTGTTTAATAAATTACACCTATATTCTTGATCAAACACTTTATAAAAAGAAAACATCCTAAATCTGTGTATTTATTTTTCTGTAGATTACACTTGTAATAATTATCTAATATAAAGGCAATTTGTGAGAGGTGAGTGTATGTATGTAACATCTTTGTACTCAAACAACTGAATGGATAAGATGAAATTTAGCACACAGGTACATATACTGGAATAACATGAGCGAGGGCGGCTTCGCTTCAAAACGTAATAACAACTGCTATTAAAAACAATAATTGAAACACGTAGTAACTTGCGCAGATTCCAACGTGGTAATCCCCGATACGATGATGGGAACTCAAAGTTTGTTGTAATAATCGTAAACACATGTGTTGCGATATATTCCACGTATAATTAAAAACACATTGTTGTTTATTATCCTTAATTCTGTCATCACGTCCTTGTGTGCTAGACACGTAAATATTGTGATGGCAAATATTATATTACGTTGTTAGTTTTTATCAAGCATGTTATGGAGCTCCGAATTTGCAAGCCAAACTATCGGATATCCGAAATAAAAAAATATTCGTAACTGAAACCGATTCCGATACAAAAGTTTCGGATAAATACGGAATATAAAAACGACAGGTTTTTTGTTTGTGTACCCTGGTCAAACAAAACATAATCTAAACTCGTAATAAAAGTAAATTTTTAAATTCAAATTTTACTTTAAAATTCTAATATCCGTAAGCGAAACTATCCGAAACAGGCGGATAATTCGAAATTATTTTTATCCATAAACCGTACCTATTGGAAACCGATTTTATAATATTCCTATAGGTATCCGAATCCGAAATTTCATTTATGTACCTACATAACATTTCTAGTAAATAATATTAATTGTACTGTGTGAATTATATTATACTGTGTGTTTTTATTACTATTAAAGTGCAGGCATCGTGGTATCGATCGCCAAGTACATCATCATTATGTGCAATTGTTGTTATGTCATCGTAGTAATTGGTATTTTATGTCGGTGTTTTAAAAATAACATCCTGTAGATGCACAGCTGCGCACGCGGCGCAAATGTTTTTTTTTTTTCAGATGTTTTATTTAGCATTATGTTATTGTTTTTATTATTGGGGAATACTGGTGTAGGTGTGGGTAAAACCGAAATTCGGTTGCGTAGAATGTTTACACAATAGACCAGATAAACCAAGATATGGTTTTTTTAAGAAAAATATTGATATACTATCAAGTTTCAAGAAATGACACATTACAAACTAATTATTTCAATATTGTGTGTGTCATTAAAAGTTGATTTTATAAATATACCTACTAAATGGGAAGTCTTATATTTGGTAGGTACCTGCTTACTTACCTAAATTGTTATTACGATAACAACTAACCCTAGAAGGTAAAGTTCCACTGAAAGATCATACATGTGGTTTTAGTCAGTAAAAGTCTGTGACACAGCCTTCCGCTCTGCCAGAGGGCGGGAGAAATTATTTAATTTATTTTCCATCACAAAGAAAAATAGTTATTGGGTTTTCCTATATTTAAAAATCTATGTATTGTTAAGTCAACGTTTTAATAACATTAGTTATGCTTTTGTAAACCATTGAGGAATACAAAAGACACGTGTTAAATATTGTTGAAAAAATATGACTTGTCACAATGTCAACGTAATTGAATAGTAAGGTAAGGTTATAAAATAAATATCAATATTGGTTGCGAGATTGTTCGTAAGAGTCACCGCGGTTTTGGATCGCAAAAGCAACTAAAGGAACACGGGTAGGTTTCAGTCAGTAAATGTCCTGGAAAAAGTACCTCAAGCTTCACCCTAAAGAAGAAGAAAGAAGTAAATATCAGTACAACCAAGCCCAATGAAGAATAAGCAATAAAAAAACGACAAAAATCCGCCATTTTTTTTTTTTTTTTACTTGCCTTGTGTCACTTTTTTATTGTTGATAGGTTTGCGCTTGACCGCTATCTCAACTGATGGAAAGCGACGTTGGAGCACACTTACCTAGAAACAACCCATTCACTCTTGGCTTAAAGCTTCCCGGGTTGTAACTAGAGGAATCAGTATCAGGAAACACAGACTCCGGCAGGGAATTCCACTCGCCAGCTGTATGCACAATGAATGTGTTCTCAAAACGTTTTGTGCGTATGGTGGGATGTCCAATTGTCCACCATGTACCTGTGGCGCATCGCCGTACCGCTGGTGATCCGATGATGGAACGGGTTGAGTGATGGTGAGGATGGAAGTTAAGTTAGTTTACTTTACTCTTTTATTCTTCCCTATTTTATTGAAATTGTGTAACATATTATATTATAATACATTATATATATTTATAATTATGTATTGTGTTTTATATGCAGTTAATTTGTTAGTAGTACACCACAGACTACCCCTTGTATTATTTTAAGTTCTTGTCCATCCTAAGGTTGTCTGGAAGATATCGCTTTCAGCGATAAGACCGCCATTGTACCCATAAATTTAATTTTATGTATAAGCTGTGTTACTTTTTGGTGTACAATAAAGTTTTATTCTATTCTATTCTATTCTATTCTACTTTCACAACTAAAACGAATCTATTTACCTTTACTATCTTTGCTATCTTTTTATCTCTCAAGCAAATGCAATAAGCCATTGTCTCTATAAGGCGTGCCAAAGAATTATACCTACATACAAAAAAGTTTCCTTGAAAAAGCATCTCGGTATACTTACATTTTTACACACTTGCGTAGATTTACGATAAACCATTTCGGGTCAAATAAAGGACTTGGCTACCACGAGTTTTGGCTACCAAAAAGATCAACGACCTTAGCAATGACCTCTGTGTATGTCCTCCTCATTACTTGTGTGGCGCTTGAACTAATTAGAGCTATCAGTCAAGTGCTAACCACTCAGAGTATCTCATTAGATCTCCAGCTGCCTTTACATGTCAATGAAATGATATCAATAAGGCGATGTTATGTGAACACTAATTTAATTGACACTTCTTAGCTTTAAAAAACAAAAATGACTTCCAAATATCTATCTATCTTGTAAACAATTTAATGTATTCATATTTCAACAAATATATTTTAAAACTATAATTCAATATTCTGCAGAGATCTGAGTACCTGTACATGTAAATGGAGACGGAGAGAGAGGCCAAAGAAAAGATGAATGGAGTGATATGAAAGAAAAGGGAGTTAGTGACGGGTGACAGGACAGAGTGAAAGAAAAAACGTATTGCGCCGGCCCCAAGTTATATTGGATAAGGGCAGGAAAAAGAAGAGAAAGTCAATAAGAACACTAAAATCAAATGTAAAGATGACTAAGTATTATAAAGGCAAAAGTTTGTGAGAGTGAGAGACTGTGTACATTTGTGACTTTTTCACGCGAGAACGATTGAACGGATTTGGATAAGCTACGAGTATTTTCGATTAAAACACATTTCTAACGCGGGCAAAACCGCCTGCCTCAGCTAGTTTATCAATAAAATAGAGGCCTATTTTTGCCGCAACGCCCCAGAAGGAGAGTAACGTTTATAACTACGCAGTTAAGATTAATTGGTTCGTCTATCAATAGCCGATAACTCATAAAGATGTCTGACATTTAATGGCAGGTGCACAAACTGTGGCATAAGTACAGGTTTGTCAAAGGTTGGCCCATAAATCTGTCAGTCTTTCCTGATTCTTGATTAACTCGTTATGATAAACTAATAAACTCCGTATGTAGTGCAATTTGTTCTAAGAACCAATCTAAACAAGGTTGATTAGAATATTAATTAACTTTTATGTGGGCAGTTAGTTTTTAGGGTACCGTTCGTCTGTCCGTCTATCCGTCTGTACGTCTGTTGGTTTGTTCGACTGTTCGTCTGTTCGTCTGTCCGTCTGTCCGTCTGTTAAAACCCTTTTTTTTCAAGAATGCGTGATGGTTACGACTTTCGCTAGGAAATCAAAACCCGGATACTTCCCGTTGACCTAGAATCCTGAAAACTGGCATGAAACTAGGTCTCATAGCACAAGGAAATAAAAAATTTGAAAAACTGTAAAAATAAATTCTTCGAGAACTGAACTACTAATAAGTAAGTTTTTACAGAACCCTTATTTAAAAGTAGATAATATTAGATTGATCACATATTTTGATTTCAAGTGAACTCAGTGGTAATCTCTGAAAGTGCGTTTCCGATTGCTAAAATTTTGCCACCGTTAGAAAGCTGCTTTATTCTTGAGTGACATAGGCTATATTTTATGTACGTGGGTGAAGCCACGGGCAAAAATTAGTCGTTTATGTTTCATGCTATAGCTGGTAGAATAAACAGTGGTTAATTCAAACAAAATTTTAATTTGACTATTTATAACTGCAACGTCAAGGCAAAGTATAAAGCTCAAAGACAAGTTGAAAGTAAAATGTCACTCCAATTATGTCCAAACTGATTCGCAGCAGCATCCAGCACTTGTAACACGATACTAATAAACATCACAGACGTGTTACATACACGCTCCTCATTACACATATCTATAACCATAGATAATAATTTATCTCTTCATGCTCAGCTCGTAAAAATAATGTCTCGATTAGGGTTGTAACTGGACCATTGTAAATGCTTCCATATTACGAAATTGCCGCAAAAAATTGCAGCTACGCAACCGTATTCGCTTCTACAAGTTTTTAGTAGAGTAAGTTGTAACTAAGTAAAAACTAGTTTTCAAAGAAAATCATTTTTTCATAGCAAGCTTAGCGCAGTATACAATATACTCAAGATCATTCAAAAAGCTTAAACATGATAGGATTATCTAAGTTCACCACCTTCCAGTTCCATCATCAGATCAACTCCAAGTCATAATAATTTACCATTGTCATCAGTCTGATTTACACATGCATGCAAAATTTCATTCCAATCGGTAACCGGGAAGTAGATCAAATTTTATTTGCAAGATTTGATTATACAAACATCGGGACAGGTGAAACTCAATAAAAGCTTGTAAAGAATAACTGGAGAAGTCACTCAAACAGGAAATGTTGAAAACAGGAATAGTTTTCGCTTCTCCATGTCAGTAGGTACTATCTGCTTCCGTACCAAGTGAGACAATATATAGTATAGCCAATTTATTTTACAAGTAACTAAAAAACTGCCAAGAAATTCATAAACATGCTTTGCTTTTTCTAAAATTAGATTCTTTTTCTTCAATTGTTCTAAATTGGAATATAGAAAAACCAAATATTCCGATATCGGGGCTTCCAAAAAAAAAGTATGTTCTCTCTTCTGATCTTTTTAAAATTAGACTCCGTTACAGCCCTAGTGTCGAGCATCAATGTCAAGTGGCCGAACGCACCACAATCCTAACTGATTGGTAATGACGTGCCCACTCGTTTAAGGTATATTTACGAGCCGCGTGTGCACTCGTCCTGTCTCCACCGTTATATATCATTGGCCTTATTGGTTTTGTCGTTTGCTATTGCTTCGGTAATTGACCAATCATGGTTTCATGTGTTTTAAATAATGTAAGTCACTATTTGTGAACCTACTTACGATTGCGACAAGCTTTGACCTCGTCAGTTAGACCTGATCAGTGTTGAAGTTTCTAAAATGACTCCTTTCAACAGATTTTCATTCATCGTCATCATTTCAGCCGATATACGTCCACTGTTGGACGTAGGCCTCCCCAAGTGTCGTCACAATAAACGATCCTGTGCGTCCCGCATCCATCGGATTCCCGCAACCTTCACCAGGTCATCGGCCCACTTCGAAGGAGGCCTTCCAACGCAGCATCTTCCGGTACGTGATCGCCACTCTAGAACCTTTAGGCCACAACAACAGCAATCTGTTCTGCGAGCAATGTACCATGCCCATTGCCAAATTAAGTTTGGTGATTCTCCGTGCTATGTCGGCAACCTTGGTTTCATTACTTTTATAACTAACTATTAGACTCGGAAATCCATAGATAACTTGGTACTCAATAGTATCGCATTGCGCAACACCTAACTCACAGAATAAAAAAAGCCGTAACTGAATAAAACCTTTTACATTTTATTCGTTTTGTGTGCAATATCTAGTACAGTATCGCTGCACAAAAAATATGAGGGAGCTTTTGTGAAAAAGCTTTTCAGAGTAGAAAACATTGCATATTCCGACGTAAATTGAATGAAAAAAGAGTAATTCCTTGTATTTTGTTGGCTATGTGCGAGAGGGGGAACTTAAATCTGTGGGCGAGGAGAGAGTTTCATTAGAAGTGAGGAACCGCCGGCTCCCGCGATTACTGCGTCGTAAATGAGCTAAACCTCGTCCGGCAACAAACATAGCTGCAGCCGGTAAACCGCGGTAAACACATAACGGTCGGTTAGTGCGCTAATAACTCACCGCGGTGCAATCTGCCTTATTACACGAGCAGGTAAATGCGAGTAGTTTTACCTTAATTTATTTAATGAAAAGATTTCTGTGTTGTTTACATGTAATACTAGGTATATTAGCTATTTTTGTTTTCTACTAAATAAATTCCTTTTGACTAGAGAAAAGTTCTCCACGTGTAAGTACTTAAGGGCAAACTAAAAATAAAGCCTATTTTTATTTTTAACGAATATTTTTCGTTGAAACTTTCCATTAGTTTAAAACCTTGAAAGGCATTTACGTTAAGCTTATTAAGAGGCCACTTGAACCTAAACAAGTATCTTTACACAACTTAACAATAGACAATGACTCGTTCCGTAAAACTGAGATAAAATCTAGAATAAGAAAAACATTACTAGGAATCCAGTGATGCGTGGAAATATTCTATGAATGTTAGAATAGTAGGATGAAAACAAAACTGGTTGCACACCTGACAGCCCGCCGGCAGCCGCCAGCCAGTCAGCCGAGGCGGCGGGTAGTGTCGAGTTACAAGATCTACACAGACTAGATAGAACATGGAATGAACACAATCTTCATGGTTGAACTACACTACTCTCACGAGTGCCACACACGTTGATCAGGGCGCGTCGGTTTCCATATATTTTATATGGAAACTAGCCTTGTAGTGCTACACTTGATCCTCGCCATAGGAAGTCGTTCTACGTACAAATCAGGTGTATTACACATGTGCGTCGGTCTAATGTAGTTCTAGCTTCACACTAATATTTTAAAGGCGAAAGTATGTGTGCCTGTGATCTTTGTTACTTCTTCACGCTAGAAAAACTTGACACACGGGTAGACCAAGTCCTGGATTTTCATGGACCAATTTTCTATTTACACGCGAGTAAAGCCGCTAGCAGCAATTACTAGTTTTCTACATTTCAACTCACTAACGAAATGGTCGATAGAAAGTACTGGCGATAATTTTATGACAGCAGCTGTAGTTGTTTGTTAATTTTTACCTATTAATTCATGAATCCCCAAGCGACCACCGGTGGCCGCGCATCTATTGTCTTACTATTGTGTCTCTAATTGACGGTATCTGAAGGGTTAAGCAATGGAAAAAGATTCAAGTATCCTTCCTGATTATTTTCACTGAAAATATATTTTTGAAAGAAACACCGTAACCCTAGAACGCAAAAGGCAACTCAAGGACAGGTGAGTTTTAGCCAGTTAAAGTAACACGGTCTCTCACTCCCCCTGCTCTCCACTCCAGTATGAGAGAAGCCATTAAAGAACATTATTAGCAACAAAATCAATAACATGATCACTCCATTAGCTATCGACTCCGTGAACGACACTGTCAACTGCGCAGACGCAGCGTCTATGAGTTTCATTTTCATTGAGTCATCTCTAATTAACGAGTATTGAGCACAATCATGCCCGACAGACATTACTTGCTGGAATAAATGTGGTGTTCAACATTTATGGTGTATTTATGAAATGCATTTTTTTGAGGTGGGAAATCGTCTCCGGCTGTAGAGCAGTACGGGACGGCGTGTCAGTCTTGGCAGACTTTTACTGGCTAAAACTACGCCTATGTTTTTTCTTTATCTTGCGTTCTAAGATCCTGGGGTTCCATTTCAGACTACCCATGGTTCCAGTAGGCTTTGACCCTGTTGGGCCCCAACGGTTTGCTGGTATCTTGGAACACTACGAGCCGTCGACGACTTGGGCTCGGTCCAGACGGTTACCAGACGGCCGGACGGCGAGCTACCCATTGCGCGTCGTCCGCAAGCCCGCCTACGGGGCCCTTACGGTTTTCCTGACAGCTCTTTCGAGGCGCGCGTGGAACACCTGGGTTACAGTAGTGTGAACATTTTTTGTCTGATTATGTACTAAAAAGTTGTTCATATATCTAATTATGCGCAAACGGATACGACGTTGAAATCGAAAGCTAGTTTGTCGATTTTAATTAAGTTATAAATAAACTTGGTAAAAACCGGTGGCAGACCAGACAATAGCAAACAGATTATAGAGGTATAAAAAATAGACAAACACATTGTAGTTTATTTTACGTTCGCTAAGAGTAACCTAGTGGTGGAAAAGAGCTCGCTTTATGAGTACCCAGTGGAGGAATAGAATAATTAAATAGACCAAATTGTGAGTAATATAGCGAGTAAGAAAGAAACACAGGATAGATATTATGTAGAAAGAAAACATGTTTATTTGTACCTCACATACACAACTACTTAAAACCAAATAATAAATAGTAGATACCATTTCCGAAAGACCGTTGGACATTTATGCCCCCGTGTCGCCACAATAAACGGTCCTGTGCGTCTCGCATCCATCGGATTCCAAGATATTTATATAACTTTAGTACTTTAGTTTTAGAACATACTAAACCCGAAACACGTGTCTAGTATTTTTATGTAAAGAATCTATGTACAAAATTTCAAAACCCATCAGTATCTTCCTGCCCTTATCCCGTGTAATTTGGGGTCGGCGCAACTCGTTTTTTTTTTTTCATTCTATCCTGTCACAAACATAACTGTATCATGAAAATTGGCGCCTAAAGCCCGCTAAAACCTGTGATGTACTTAGTGTCGGTGATGCCCAACTTGTGACCTTCATAAATATTTTTGGGAAAAAATATACGAGTAATAAGGTGTAAAAACGAATCCATTCAGTTACTGATTCTGAACAAACTATATTCGGCTTTCGCATAAACTAAAAATTATTTAGTATACATAAGGTATCTTTTTTTTTACCTCATATCATCACTAGACATTTAAGACTTCTAGCTCATGCAACACAAATTACAATTCGCACCTTTGGTAGAACAAGGGCATAATTGTAATTGTGTATTAATAGTTTTTAATATTTGTAAACGATACACCTAAAAGAATATAGTTTATGTCATACAAAGCAGAACAACCTTAGAACATTATTAACATAGCTAGATCACATTAAGTACAAAAAATATCTTAAAATGACTTTCCTGTAAAATTTCATAAACTCCAATTGTGCCCTTTTTCTACCAAAGGTGCGAATTTTCGAGTTACGTCACTTAAATTCTGGGTGCAAATGCTAAAAGCTCGCCATGAAACCCAACAAGTTTTGGCTGCCGCTTTTCATGCATTCAAACCGGCCATATTAAAACGAGGTAAGGCACTGGACAAACATTTTGCACCGCAAGGCACTAGTGTGACTAGCGTTGCCAGGCGTCCGGATAAACCGGACACGGTTATCAATCCCCATTTTTATTTCTTGTTCTGTGTTTTTGTGTTGTTATTATTGCTGACATAATTTTAATTATTAATTTTCTCCTAGATATCTTATACTTTTTTTTTTAATCTTTTTAAGGAGCTTCGTCTCAATTTAGACTATGTCGCTCCATCGTAGCCAAATACTCCATATCTTATACTTACAATTGAAAAATAACTTACTAATTTTATGTGTTGTTTTATTAATATAGTGATTGTCTATAAGTGTTGCAGCACTTGAATAGTTATATAAAATGATCCTGTAAATTCCCAGTGTCTGTAATGTAGGCGATCCCAATAATAAATAAATAAATCCGATTTATTTTTTTATATAAAAAGAAACGATTAGGCTTTTCAGTTTCGTGTTTGGCCAAATTAGGAGTCCGGCCCGTCCGGCTTTTGTTAGGCTTTTTAAATTTGACCATTTTGTTTGGAATAGTCATTTGTATTCTGCCTTACCTTGTCTCGCTAGCACAAGCAGAGCGGACATACAATTAGTCTAGGAATTACATCACTTAATTTTATTGTTTTTTCATTGCAATTTAATAAGATTTTATCGATTTTTTGTTATTTAAAAGTCATGTTAGACTTTAAAAATGTCGGCCTTTGAAATCAGAAATGTTTATTTCAAATAATCCAATTACAGGCACTTTTGAATTGTCAAAATGTTGGTCAGTCAAAAAAATTGAAGCAAAATTGCACGTTCCAAAGCGTAGATCACTATGGAGAAGAACGTGCAAGAAACTCCATGGACACTCTTTTAAATCATATTTGGTTACATATTTCTTGTCACTTCTAATATGTGAGCACAATGTATAAGAAAATATGTAGATAATAAAAATGTACCTAGATAAGAAAATGTCCGGCTAAATAGGATACTCTGTCCGGCTTTTCGGTTTCAAGATCTGGCAACCCTAAGTGTGACTATAGTTATTAGCCGCTAGCTAGGCACCTAGTTATTAGAACCACGAGTCGTAATAAAGATAGAGATCGTATTCAAGCCTACAACTTAATCCTAGCTCAATTATCTTTAACTGCTGGCTTGTTTCTACTATTTAGGTTTATTTAACTGTTGAAATTAATAATTTATTAAGTGCCTAGTGTTAAATATTGGTCGTAGGTTAGCCAGGTTAGGTACAGCAGGGCCGAAGGCATGGGGCCATACTGGGGCCATTTTATTTTAGGTAGAAAATCATCTAATGATATCTCCTGCGGGCGGGAGGGCGTGTCAGACTTTTACTGACTAAAGCCCACTCCTGTACCTTATTGGCCTTCGTTTCAGGGCCCCGGGGTTCTCTTTCGCATCACGCATAGCCCCAGCAGGCTTCGACCCTACAGGGTCCCTGCAGTTTTGCTGACATCTCCTTGAGGCACGTGTGGAACACTACGCGCCGTCGACGACTTGGGCTTGGTCCGGACGGTCGGACGGCAAGCGACCCATTACTGGCCGTCTGCTAGCCTGCGCCTATGGAGGCCGGAAATCGGATCGGGAAGATATCTTTATAATATTCGTTTCTATTAGTTTTTCGGGGCCAGCACAAAAGTTTACCAAAACGCAGATTGGATAAAATCTTGAACTCAAAAAGCGGGCATACTCAGACATGATGGAAATGGTAACAAATCGTGACTGTCTCTTTACAGAAACTGTATTATGGTAAAGCAAAACAGCAATGTGACATCCATTGACGGGTAAAGCACAGGCTAATGAACTTTTAGAGAACAAATGAAGCAATGAATGCTGAATAAACATTGTGCGAAGAAGCCGTTACGCACGTGCAAGTCTGAGATACAGTTTCATGGAAACAACTTTCTTGATGTAGGTTAAATATGCATTGTTTGTACTAAGTACTTGCGTTTATGAGTAGAGACCAAATGGTAATGTTTTAAGCACCCATTTATGTTAAAACGAAGTCAAGATTACACAATGAACTTGCCGATTTTGACCATGCTGGGACGTGGGGGAAAATAGACTAGGTAAAGCTAGAACTGCATTAGACCGACGCACACGTGTAACACGCCGATTTGTACGTACAACGACGTCGCGTAGTGATCTAGTGTAGCTCTACAAGTCTTCCGGAGCGAGGAGTGGCAGGCGGTCGCCTCCGTCTGCGAAGCAGTAACGCTAGCAAAGGAGGAGACCGACCGCATCAGGCAACAGCGCTCTCGCAGCCACCGCCGGGATTCCGATCCCGATTTCCATAATTTTTTTTAATGACGAATTACAAAAAAGAAATCTTCATACCAGTCACTTCTTAAGCCCTCTACTAATTTTACCTCTTCATAATATTAGAATATCTGGAGATGTTAAAGTTAATCATTCTTACTTGTACAGTTAAATTCTCACAAAATACAATTCACTTACCCAAACCTACCTATTTTAAAGCGAATACCTCTCATAATGTAAAACTAATGCGTCGGAGCGATTGTTTCACAGCGAGTGTTGCCAGCGATATATTCTAGTTTCAACTGACTGACGAACAAAAGGAGAATAGATTTGACATTTATATTAGCTTAGAATGGGCTGGAGCCAACATTATGTCAGATAGTTAGATATTTGTAAGTTCTATTATAATATACGTTGTAGTACAAAGTCATCAAAGATAAGGTTCATGACTAGGAAAGCTTTGATACTGATAATAATAGTACAGGCTTTTTTGCGGTGGCTAATAAAGATTGGTCGTGGATGTGCGATGTAGAAGGCTAACTAGCCCTTTTGTCCGGTGGAGTTTCAGTTTTGAGATTTAGCCCTCCTAACCAAGTTACAACCATTTCGCTTGCGTCGAAGCGTTCGACGCAAGCTTTCATCGAATTTTTTGTTCTAACCACCTGACTGAGCGTCGTGATGACGTCATTCCCGTACATTTGATGCTTTCTACTATTGCAGATTGGCAACTTGGCTAGGGGTACTGGAAACCGTTCGTCTTGAAACGGGCTGTTACCACGTTAGTGCAGTGCATGCACTAAACTTTAGGTTTTGGCACTGTTTAACGCTTCAGCAAATACAGGGGTGATGAATTATAAAAATGACATTTAGACCTCATAATTTATAAATAATTGCCACATAACTACGAACATACTCAGACAGAAATTCATAACTCCGTACACAAACTACCGAACTAATCATAATTACGGTTTCGAATGACCACACCAATTATGAAATGTCAATTTTAATTGCACTGGAGTTCGGCGTGCCGATGTTTCCCGATGACGTGCACTTAAACGTTCGTTTCTGGCAACAAATTGAGTTTGAGGGTTTATGAATGAACCGTTCTAGCTGCAAATTGTTAAACCAACGAACTAAGACAATATCCATGGTCGAGGTAATTTGACGATACGGTGCAGTGATCGAGAAATTGGCTGCTACGCTGCGTATCGCGGGTTCGATTACTTTTTTACTTAAATGTTATTGCAGCTGATAAGGATAACGATTTTTTTAAAATAATTTCTCCTTTCGGATACCGTCAATTCGAGATGCAATAAAAGACAATGACAGAACGAACGTTCGCTTGGGGTTTAATGAAATACCTAAAATAATAAAGTATTTCTTTTTTAATTAGATATACGCCAACTAAAAATTCTACAGCTGGAGGTCCAAATACTAGACCCCTAATAGTAGACCATAGATTCAGTACATCATTCTGATCTCCAGACCATAGATCCATTAGATACATTATCTAGACTCTAGAAGCAGTCTTTCGTAAAATCGGGCAGCTCGACTACGAGTTGTAAGCCAACTTGGAGTTAGGCTGCCCGGTGAATACAGGCGTAATTTTTTTTTAATGCCTTTCCTGCATACTCTTGTATCACGTGTACGTTCACAAACACAAAACAAGGAACGCAGGTAGGCAATGGGTAACTATGTTCCTTTAGTTGTCAACATTTACGTTCCAGGGCCGTAACTAGCCTTTTATACGCTCGGTTCGAGCTTCTATATCTACGCCCCTAGAAAAAAGTACAATCATCATCATCTTCCCGTCCTTGTCTCGTTTTATTTGGGGTGGCGCAACACGTTTTTTTCTTCCATTCTGTCCTGTCACTTGTCACGCTATCACTAACCCCCTTTTCATTCATATCACTTCTCTCACAATCCATCAATCTTCTCTTTGGCCTACCTCTCCCCCTCCATCCATACTAGAAAAAAGTACAATGCAGATATAAAATTGAGCCCCTCCAAGAACTACGCCCTAGGCTCTGCTAGCACCGCCGGCATCACCCATAGTTACGGCACTGGAACCACGGTAACTCCTTCCAACATTCCCACAGCCAGTTCAGGAGGTACAACCTCAATAATGAGACGAGCACCGGAGCGACTGCAATAACGTGCGATTTATGTTGAACTCGATGAAACTTCGCCGTAATTAATTACAACAGCTGCTCATTACGATTCTCGCGAAATTATCAAACTTTAGAGGAAATGTAACGGCTAAGGGAAATGGCGCTTCATTATGCAACGCTTTTACTTAATTTCCTTTTGAAAATTGCTGAAAACCGGTAAACGACGCATTTAAAATTAATGCATAATTGTAGAGCCTTTATAATAAGGTACCTTCTTAACAATTAAAACATAAGTACTATTAGAGATAAACGTAATTTTAACACATAATAGATTATGTTACTAAGGGATAAAGCAGTGTATTTAAGCCGCGGGCGTCATGTTGAATTTCGAACGAAAGGAAGGTTGCTAATTTTAATCCCGAACGTTAGGAAGTGATGCTCGGGAATTAATTAATCGATAGTGTAAATTTTTTTTACGTACAACTTGTAATCTTGATAGATACATAGATAGATAAAGATAAATTCTTATGATCGTTAAAATATATACCTAATCTATACCCCTTTTAAAAGATTTTAAGTAGGTATTTACTTTAGCGTTTCAAGTTCGTTCTAACATTTGAAATGAGATACTTAAAACATTACATTTACTAGCTCACCTAAATAGTACAGCCATAAAAATATCTCATATATTTTACGACCGACCATTTTAGTATCTGTAATGTCTAGAATATACGTCGTACTAGAATATTTAATCATCACAATAAAGCAAAAAACAATGTGAACAAATCTGCGATATGTAAACAGTTTGTTTGTTCATTCCCACGGTGCGCGGGCGCAGGCCATATGGCGTCTAGCGCCACAACTAGATCTAGAATACTCTCAAATTTAATCACACTATTATAATCTTTATGTGAGCTGCGAGCTGTTTTGAATCGTTTAATAATAAATCATAGAGATTTAATCTTGCCAACGTAAATAAATACGTCCATTATATTGACACAGTTGAGTGGCACCTATGGCAACACTGGAGCTGCACACGTCATGAAGCGCCATAGACTAAACAATAATGTGACTTCTAGGCACGCTGGTTTGTTTGTTTTTACTGGCTTGTTTACGCTAGCTAGCTAAACGGTTCTAGCCTATCTAGTTTCTAACATAAATAGTTAGGCATGTGGTAGTAGATATAATATGTAAGTATATGTTTCCAAGTTTTTTTTTAAATAATATATATTAAAAAGAAAAAGAAGTGACAGAAAACTGATTCGTATTTGACCAAACAAACCCACGTTAATAAGAGGCGCCTACGGCTTTGCCTCTGGGGCGTAGCAAAAACTATTAATTAGGTAAACCAAAGCCATAAAATAAATTAAATCAAATATAATTAAAACCTAGAGCCTATCAATAATAATAAAAAAGCCATCTCATCTAAAATTACACTAGTAGTAACAACTACAGTAAGAACCTGAATTTCTTTTATTTTCTTTTGCCTCAAATAGAGTGTAGGAAAACTCACCCATCGAAATGTTGGCAAATAAATTTGAAATAAAAGTTATTCTAAACTCGATTTTAAAAACAGAACTTCATTTGCTGTTCCTTATTTAAACAACTTTACACATTTGCAGTTTGCAGGAAGTTTAACATTTGTTTTTTTTTTAAATAGTTAGATACACGATAAAGGTCGTCTTATGTTTATCTAGTGTCTATGCTTGTAGAATTTGTTGTTCAAATATTCAAAGTCTAGCTCAAATACAGACTATGCAAATAATCGTAGGTAATCGTGCCATTTTGATAGCCTCATTGATATCCTAACAGATATCTTGGCTAAACTTAATAGCATTGAATTTTAGTCTAAACAATAACCATTTACAAGTTAACCCTTCAGATACCGTCAATTAGAGACACAATAGTAAGACAATAGATGCGCGGCCACCGGTGGTCGCTTGGGGATTCATGAATTAAATCAATAAGAAGAATATCAAATTAAACTTAAGTACCTATAAGTAGATATTTAAATTTAATTATTCAGCCGGTGTTTTAATATTCATATTTTATGTTAGATCATTATAGGAAATTATTATTTATAATTAATATTTAGTGCCCTATGGTATGTTATTCTATACTGCTGCGTAAGATCCTATTCCCTTACGATTTCAAGACTAGTCCTACAACCGTATAACAGAACACAGACTCAAGCAAATTCTTCGCCTCAAACGACCACATACACATTTACATTACTTGTCGCAATAAATCAAAACCCGGTGATCCCTTCGACGTAGAGATAATCAAAACACAGTCACATTCGTGTTAAACGATTCCTCATGAACCACAAAGTTCCGCATAGCAATCTAAATCCCGCCAAACATTATATCTTCTCGCAAAATTACCGAGACACAAATTTTCTCACCAGTCTAGGCGGATCTGTGGAAACTAAACAAACGAAACGAACCGATAATACCAGGAAATCAGTCTAGAGAACGGTTTCGTCCTGAAATCCTACAGATTACCGATGTTATTTGTCCATGTTTCGCTCCCAGTCGCTCTCATGTCGGCGTCGCCAAAACTGTAAAATACACATGAGCGCTCATAGAGCTAATATTAGGTGTTCACAAATGTGCATACGACGAATGATGTCAGTGACGAATTCTCTTGCTTTCCTCATATAGAGCTCACACAGCCGATGTTGACAGTCGTGTTTGTGCGGTTACTAGTCTGGGAATGGATCCACCGGATTGATGTAACACACTATGAACAAATAACTCTAATATTTCCTAGCATTGACGTCTTTCACAAGTTTCACACAACAGCTTTAGGCGTGAACACTGGTCATTAGAGGGTTTTTCTTGCAAACTTTTTGATTGTGTATCTTTTTGTTAGTTTTTTTTTTTGTATATTTCTTTTTTTATGATATAAATCATTACTACAATCCCACCTGATGGTAAGCAGTGATGCAATCGTTGATGGCGAATCGCTCTTTTTTATTACACTAGTGGCAGTTTGTTTTTGTTTGTTTATTTTTATTAAATATTACCTTTTTGTTTTTTTTTTCACTTATTTGTCAAGTTTAATTTGTTTCATCATCATCATCATCATCATCTGCCTTTTTGATGTTCCCACAGCTAGGACTCAGACCTCCTTAGGAGAGAGAATGGGTACGGCACATTCTCTTCCATCACGCTTGACATCCACCACGCGGGCCCAGTGCGAGTTGGTGGATGTCACATGTCTTCGAATTTTTGCTTCTAGGACATGCCGGTTTCCTCACGATTATTTAATTTGTTTGATATGCATGTAAATATTTTCCATATTACCCATCATATTTCCATTTTCTACTAAGCTTTTTCAGTCTTTCATTCTGCAAATCCTTTCATCGCACACAGCCTTCCTCAAAAAAGTGGTATTTCACTGGGCATGAACGTTTGACAAACAACGATGACATAGACATAACTAAATCAATCAAGTTATTAAGCTAACTTAGTGTGCAAGTTTTTGTAACATACATAAACGTAATTAAGAGGCTGCTTTTCCACCCGGTTATCGTCAACATCGAGCATGGTTTAAAAGCTTATTGTTGCTTCATCTAACGCGATGTTTGACGAAAAGGCAACGCAAAAAAAGAGAGATAGCGCCTGTTAGTATTCGTTAATTCCACGATTTACTCGAATATTTTACAAAACTTGTTCCAAGAAATAGCTGTTTTTTTGTAAACCCTTAAAAGTTTTTGAAAAAAATTGTCGTTATTTAGAATCTCAATAAAATTTGCAAGGCTTCTATAGTTTTACTTTTTTAATTTTTGAGTAAATTATGAAGTGTCCATGCAAAATAGCAAATTTTCCGAGGATTTTACTGGATTATTGTTACACAAATTTAGAAATGGATTTCAATAGAAGCCTGGATAATATCCACGAGGTAGTGGTACTGTGTTTCCAAAATACCTATGATTCAATGCAAATGTTCCAATCGCAAAGATGACACACTTTTCCCACGCTCGTGCTCTTTCTGTGCTTAATGCTCTTCCGACTCTTACACCGGACTGTGACTTGTTAGCAGGGAGATGGATAGATGTGTGTCGTGAATGTCTAAGGTTTTGTGAGAGGATGGCAGAAAAATAAATACCTAAACCTTGGTTTTGTTTGCTTGTGGAATATTTTATTTTAGTGGTAATGTATATATATTTTCTTTTGTTTCTTAATTTCTGTACAACGCCCTAGATATATTATAGTCCATAATGTTGTACAAGTGCTTGTAAATAATTATCTAAATAAATCGGAAGGACCTGATGACCTTTAAACCGTCTTCCAAAAAATACCTTCGCAACACTTGCCCACTTATAATTCGCAGACATATCTTCATCCTCGGCTGCATCGTCTCGGCGTGATGCCAGGATCGGCTCCGGTTAGAGGAAGCGGTCGTGCGCTCATTAGTGTGCGCACGCGCTTCCTCCTCTCGATCCCTAATGTGTCGAGTGATTTCGCGCGGAATGTCAGTCCTGTGACATTTGCGAGATTCAGAGTAAGACATCATATCTTACGACTCACATCATCAGTCTACGGTATCAACGCGATCTATAAATTAATTTAAATATTTGCAGCTGTTTTTCTTCAGATTTTCGCAGAAAACCAAGATATTAAACTAATATTATAGAGCAATTAAAGGTAATTTCTAGAAATACTACGATTTTAATAAGTCTATCATACAAGCTACATCACTACAAGCCTCGGACCTAAAAAGCAGGATTTTTTCACAGGTCTTGTTTTTAAGACCTAGAAGAAATATAAGAACGGATTTTTCAAAATTACCAACACGTTTTTCACCCCCTTAAGGGTTGATCCTAAAGCGGGTAAAAAAAGGGTTGAAAGTTTGTATAGAAGTCCGTCATCTTTAAAGAAAATTAGATCCATTTTATTCCACGTTTAACGCGAATGAAGCCGCGGGTATAAGCTGGGCTCCTTTATATAATGATCATAAAACTTTATATATATTTATTTAAGAAAATGAAACCTTACACGGGTGCAAAGTCATATATAACATGAAGCAATAAAAATCGATGCATCTCAGTATAAATAAACCGCACCTTGAAGTGTACAGATAAAATTTTAATTATTAAGACCTGTATTTATGATGTATACCTAAAGTCCACAATAAGCATGATTTGATTTGATTTGAAAAGCTAAATCTGCCAATAGCTATGCTTTTAAAAATTTCATAGCTCTATTACATCATCAGTATTTAACCAGAAGTAATCAAGAAACGTCAAAGGTAAACTGCGCGTTGTGCGGCCCGTTGCATTGTTTTAATCGGACATTTTGTGCGTGCGCCGGGCCTCGTGGATGCGGAGACCAGTTCGCCAGCATTCCATAGCTTGCATAGTGAAGCTGTTATCCCAACAGTTTTACGAAGCCCGAATAAAGTTCGCTATTTCGCTCACATAGCTGCAGCATCAATGAAAACTTTAAACTCGATTTTCTATTTTACTCACATAAAATATGGACGTAGTAGCTTGAGCTTTTATTCCAAATTGAATTCTGCCATTTTGTTAGAGCTGGGTTATACAGGGTGGATTTTTGTGACAGATGGTTTTCCCACTGAAAATGTAGGCAAAGTTTTTGACGAGTTCTGTAATATCTAGTACTTAAATAGTCCTATAGAGTCTTTTGGTAATTTTTTTGGTATTTTACCTTTATTTTGTGCTAACTGTATTTTTTTTTTCAAATTTACGATTACAGTTCATAATGTTAAAATAGTTATGGATCGTCTCCAAGGGATGTTTTCCTGAACGGCCTTTACTGACCCGTTTAAATAATTTCATATATAAATAAACCTGCCACAGTTCGAGAATCTCGATCCTGCGTAGAAATATAAAGCCCCATTATTGGCATATTTTAAATTTAGTAGGTATACGATGTTTTGTCGTAAAAATTAATTATGTCACATTTTAAGGACAGCAAAATAAACATTGTTCTTATACTGGCGACAAGCACGGATGTTTTAAATCTTAGATATTATAGGTTTTTCTCTATTAATTTATTTCGGTATTCCAAGTTCAAAAATCTTATATAAATATCGCAGCGGATTCTTCGCTTAAAGGTGTGCAGCACTTACAGAATTTGGTTAACTAACATTAATTATATTTCGAATTAATTGATTTTTTATCTACTAAAATATGCATATGTTATACACCAAAACCTTTCTCATGAATCACTCTATCTATTGGTGAAAACCATGTTTAAATCGTCGTTTAGTCATTATTGATGTTGTAGCGAGTAGATAAACAGACAGACGCGCTGGGGGATATTGTTTTAAGTACGTATGGTTTGTATTGAGAGGAACAATTCACGATTAAATTTTTCTTTAACCCTTCAGATACCGTCAATTAGAAACACAATAGTAAGACAATAGATGCGCGGCCACCGGTGGTCGCTTGGGGATTCATGAATTAAAAGCCTCCTACGTTATAAAGTATAACACACTGTACCCATTGACACAAATCGTTTTAACCGATTCCAAAACAAATATAAGTAAGCCCGTGTTGCGCCCACGAACTCGTCATGTTTGATCATCATTGACATGTATCTGTTTGACAGACAACTCAAATCATAACCATCTACCTGCTAAACACATTAAATACTTCAAACAAGTTCTCAACAAAATATTATATTTTCAATAAATAAATTAATATGGTGATGAAGTAAACCAGTTACGCTCGCGCAGGTGACGAATTTGTGTATTTATTGAAGCTCCGTGTTATTACTAGTTGCCTTGAAGCCGGGTCAGGCCTCCGGCGACCTTGCTGTAAGTCAATAAACCCATCCTAGACAGGAGTCAATTTATGTGAAAGCATTTCCTAATTTAGGTAGACGGAGCGCGTCTATCACAAATCCCTCTAAAGACAGGATACAAACAGCGCCGCCCGGCCCAGACTGGAAAGCTCTCAAGAAACTTCTGAGCGATGCCTCAACACTGACACATAAACGCCATTTTGTTGAAATCGTAGCTTTTTCCAAACATTTTGTGAACACAGCTCAATATGCCACAGTTTTCTAAAATAAACTTTGAATATTCTATTAGACACTCTTTCTACAATATCAAATTATTTTTCAGAAAAAAAATAGACTCGTAATCAATTTTTTTTTTTATTATGGTTAGGCTCATGTTTGACCACTATCACACCCAATGGTAAGCTATGATGATCAGCTTTAATATGTTACCATAGCTGGGACTCAGACCTTCTCTCAAGGACAGGGCATGGGCCGTACAAAATGGGGGCCCAGTGCGGGATGGTGGATGTCATATAGCATGTCTTTAATTTTTGATCCTAGGTTTACTCACAAAGCACCAGCTAGGGTTTGACGCTATAACACGCCGGGGCCGTTGCCACTATTGGCCCACAGCTTATAGTTAAATAATTAGCTATAACTCATGAAAGCTATAACTTTACATTTCTAAGACACTGCAAAAGGCACTTCGTAAGTCGTTCGGTAATAAACGTCGGTTACAGTTAACCCTAATCAAAGACAGTAAAGTTAAGTACAGCTCAACAAGAGACAATAGACAATCACACGTCTACAATACTTTTATGACACATTGTGCATGTTCGCCGACGTAATTATGTAACTGACGTTTGGCGACCACCAGCGGTGGTGATGGGGCAATCCATTGAGCATGGTAATGTACCAGCCTGTGTCTAACAAGGCCTCCCATAAGGGGAACCGACACCTCGTGAGGGTCGCGGGAATCCGAAGGATGCGAGGCTCACACTTAAGACTATAGTCCCAGAATTAAATGGACACTGGACACAACACCACCACCAGGCGGCTGTATTTGTGCATTTAATTGCAGCCAGCTGCGCCGGGATAGAGCCCCGCTGTCTTTCAATCAATTTTCTTTGCGAAATATTGATTGATTTACATATTGTTATGTTATGTTCACTTTGAAAAATATGTAACCACCAATTTTTCTTAAGCGCACGAAAAAATCAATTGTTGATAATGTTAATGTGTGTGACCGGGTCAATAAAATTTATTGACCCGGCTATTACCGAGGAGTATGCTTCAGAAAGTCACTGTTTTATGGCACTGCTTGGACGCTTGAGCCTTAAAATTACGCATCTTTAACAAACGCACTTTAGTAACCTATACGCCGCTTCCAATTGTTCTTCCTCCGTGTATGTTTGCGATTTAACAACTTATGCAAGTATTTATCGGCTATACTGTACACTTTTTGAGTATTTCTCTTTAAATTGTAATTTAAGGAGATGCAACTCGACACACATTTTCACTATTTTTCATACAACCGCTCTTACCCGATAACATCATATTACACATTTTGTAAATTCTTAAAAGAAATAAAGATATCTCAAACATCAAAGTGGATCGCGTTAAGAGGTCGTAGTACGGCATCTGGTCTCTCCTTAGGGATAAGACGAGGGTAGGAACTATTTATTTGCACCTTATATGGAAGGCAGGCAATATCAGTCAGTCGTCAAACACGTTCAGCCGACATCGCAAGGCTCTTACACCAAATACGGGCGCGCTTTCATACTTCAGACGCAAATTATGTTTCTTCCTAGCTCCTCTAACGCGGTGTGTTATTGCTACACTGTTGTTATACGAGCCGTTTCTTTTTAAACTTTTTGCTGCTAATAAGACGTAATTTAGACCACTTTAGTTATTGTAGTTATGACTGCGATGTGCGATAACGATCTTTTTTTAGTGTTCTGTGCCTCAAAAGGAAGAAACGGAACCCTTTTAGGAACACTTTGTTGTCCGTCTGTTTGTCTGTCAGTCAAGACCTTTTATCTCGGGAATGCAGGAAGTATCCTTGAAACTGAAAAACATAGGCTATATTTTATGTAAGTGACCGAAGCCGCGGGCAAAAGCTAGCCCATAATATATCTGGTACCTTGAGATGTGCTGTTGCCAGCAATATTGCCGTGAAGTGGGAATATTGGTGGGAATATTGCCGGGAATATTGCCCGATGTATGAATATTGGTGGCAATATTGCCAGCAATATTCCCATATTTCCGGCAACGGCACATCTCTACTGGTACCTAAATCGATGAAGCAATTCACAGAAAAGCTTAATTTAGATATTCACTACTTAAGAAAAACACATAATCACGGTCAGACGTTAACGGCGTTTTAATCGCACATTATTTATAACCGGCCGATTAACTTGGGCACTTGGCGGCGAAACTTAATCTGAGTTTACCGAAGTTAACGTTAAATATGAAAGTGACGTTTATGTTATAATTAAACTATATTCAATATGCATATCCGTTAGTGAAACTGGATATGGGAATTTATGTTGACTTTCCTTAAGTTGCCACATTTACCTAACTATGTTTTTCACTGTCAACTTTATTCTTTTATTTAGATTATACTAGCTGCTCCCAGCGGCTTCGCCCACGTGATAGCGGAAAATAATCCCAAGGGAACACATTTCCGGGATAAAAAGTATCCTATGTCCTATTCCAGGACATGGTCTATCCGTGTACCAAGTTTCATCAAAATCGGTTTTGCCATTTAGGGTTGAAGACGTAACAAACAAACTCACTTTCGCTTTTATAATATTAGTAAGGATTTATTCTTTTACACTAGATATTACTTCTGTAGGCGGTGATTTGTGGGTTTCTTTCTTAAATATAAAACCATTAAATGCCTTCTTTCGCTCTAGGGTAGTGCGAGAATGCGTATCAGAGTTTTACTGACTAAAACCATCTCCTGTCCGTTTTTGCCTTCATTTCAGGGCCCCGGGTAACTCTTTCGGACAATCCATGGCCCCAGTAGGCTTCGACCCTGCTGGGCCAATACGGTTTGCTGACATCATCACTGACTCGAGCTCGATCCGGACGGCTACCGGACGGCCGGACGGCGGAAAAAACGATTTAGTGCCTATTACAGCTAGATAAACATCGATCGATTTAAGTACTTTGTCCTCAGCAGTCACCAGTTAGTATGACACTCAACACTTACCTAGCAATCTTGATAACATCAAAACCTTTGCCGGACGTGATTACGTATGCATTCCCCTTAAGACTAAGTATTCAAGTTGCTTCCGCAAGATACGTAAGTACTACCCAAGTAGATACTTAACAATGCATTTTTTAATGTATAGGCTCGCGTTTGGTCACCATCTCACCTGATGGTAAGCGATGATGTGGTCGACGGTGAGCACGCTTGCCTAGAAGTAACCTATTCACTCTTGACTTAAAGACTCCTAGGTTGTAGCTATCTGGAAACACAGACTCCTGCAGGGAATTCCACACCATAGGTGACCTCATCATCATCTTCATCATATCAGCCGAAAGAAATCCACTGTTGGGCATAGGCCTCCCCCAAGCGTCGCCACAATGACCGGTTTTTTTTTTGTGGTCATGTTCGTCTCGCATCTATCGGATTCTCGAGATAAACATCGATCGATTTAAGTACATTGTCTTCACCAGTCACCTGTTAGTATGACACCGAATACCTACCTTGTAATGGTGATAACATCAAAACCTCTGGCGGACGTGATTATGTATGCATTCCCCTTAAGACTAAGTATTCCAGTTGCTTCCGCAAGATACATAAGTACTACTTAAGTACTCAACAAAACGTTTTTGCTAAGTTCTTTGAACATTGTTGTTTAGCCGTTGTTCTTATAGCACAGCATAGTCGGCCTTTAATGTTCCCCTGCTAGGACTAAGGCTTCCTCTCTAGGAGAGGGAACAGGCCGTAATCCACCTCGCGGGCCCAGTGCGGGTTGGTCAATGTCACATGTCTTCGAATTTTTGGTTCTAGACATGCCGGGTTTCCTCACGATGTTTTCCTTCACCGTTTTGAGAGCAGTGGTGATGAAATAAATTATACAAAGTAATGCGCCTGCAATCTACAACTTGTAAGTCGGGGCCGGTACTACTCGGCCACCACTGCTCTACCTCTCTGCACCTTTTGCGTTCTAGCCCTTCAGATACCGTCAATTAGAGACACAATAGTAAGACAATAGATGCGCGGCCACCGGGTGTCGCTTGGGGATTCATGAACTAGGACCATACTTTTTATTTCTTACAAAAATTCCCTTGGCATGTTGCTTGTTTGGGTTTAGCTTGTGATCGATTTCTGAGTGCTGACAGTGCGGTCTTGTGATTAAAAAATACCCAGACTTAAACCCCGAAGTAAAGTTTCCAGTGGCATTATTCATGAAGCAAACTTCGTAGTTTCAGTAGTTAATGTAAATGGAAACACATTTTCCATAAGCCCGCCCGTCGCGTTCGTTTCGTCAATATTTGACCACTTCTACACTTAAAAAGTTAAAGCAATTTCTAAGATCCCTAACTTATAAATGGACTTGAAGTCAGTTTTATAGGACATTTATGAAGTTATTTGTCCAATTAATGGGCACTTACGTCCAAGTTTTGTGGAAAGTTTCGTTATTTAGAACGCTTTTTTAAATCGTTTTTTTTTTAAGAATTGTCTCAGAGCCATTAGAGGGTTTAGGTACTTCTGTCGCTAGCAGCCCGGGCAGTTCTACTAGGGGCTCTAGGGAAACTGGTATTTTATTCGCATCAGTGACGACGGTTTGCGGGAATATTTTTTAAAGTGTTGCCGTGACCGTAAAACGCAAAGGCAAAGGGAGGAACATAGTTGGGTTTTAGTCAGTAAAATACTGATACACCTTTTTTTTTTTTTTGTCGACGGGGAAAATCATCTTTGACGAAACCCGCTCTTGGGTGCAGCGGGAGACAGTGTCAGACTCTTACTGACTAAAAACCCCGCGCCGTTCCTTCTAGCCTTCATACCGGGGCACGAGCTCCCTTTCGGACAACCCTGTCCCCAGTAGGCTTCGACCCAGCTGGGCCCCTCCTGCTGCTGACAACTCCTTGAGGCGCGCGGGAACAGTGCGCGCCGTCGACGTCTTGGACTCGGTCCATTACCGGACGATCGGACAGCGAGCTACCCATGGCTCGCCGTCCGCGAGCCCGCGTCTACGGTGGCCGGAAATCGGGATCGGAATCCCGGCGACGGCGGCGAGGGCGCCATACTGATACACCTTCTCGCCTCTAGAGCGGTAAAAGTCTTTTGATGATTTTCCAAAAACCATCAAACCTTATTGAGCTAAAATTTTCCTACCGATAGAAAGCTGATTCAGTCCTGTGTGGCATAGGCTGTATTTTACATGTGCGGGCGAAGCCGCTGCCTAAAGCTAGTAGTAAATAAATGAAAACAAGTAAGAACCTAAGTTAATTTATTTTACAGCGATCCTTTGGATTATATTTGATGTTGGTTTTGTCTTCAATCTATTGAGTTCGCTCGCAAGTCGTAGAACACAATTTCCGTTTTAAGGTTCAAAGCGTTTTTAACTTCATTCACATGAAACCCGGCCAACCACATACTGCCAAATTCAGGATATTAGATCCTTTAAAAGCCGTATTGTGTATATTCAAGGATGGGATATTCCGTCAAAGAGAAACCCCTCAAGGTTCTGTGAGGTCAGAGAGTGCGAGAGGGCCCGAGGACCCCTCACGGAGTCCGGCCATTTAATATCTGCATTGTCGACTTCTTCAAATATTTGCGTTGGGATTTCTGCCTGTGACACATATGAAGTTATTGTACGTTGGTTTATCTATACAATATTATTTTTAGTGTATGCGAAACCTGAATATAGTTTGTTCAGATTCAGTAGCTGAATGGATTCTATTAGTTTTTACACCTTGTTATATTTTTTCCAATAACTATTCAAAAAGGTCACAAATTGAACACCACCGACACCAAGTATAACACAGGTCACGGCAGGTCATAGACATAGGTTTCCTTTTATGACGTAGGTAAACACTAAGTCAGGATTTTCCAAAATTCATCCCCTAAGGGAAGAAAAGGGGGATCCAAAGTAGGGATGTGCCGTTGCCGGCAATATTGCCGTGAAGTGGGAATATTGGTGAGAATATTGCCGGGAATATTGCTCGATGTATGAATATTAGTGCCATATTGCCGGCAACGGCACATCTCTAGTCCAAAGTTTACACCATATTATATGTTTTCCCAAAAATATTCAAAAAAAGTTACAAGTTGGACTCCACCGACACTAAGTACAACGCAGGTCACGGCAGGAAAAAGCGGGTAGGATTACTTTATGACGTAGTAAAACACTAAGACATGATTTTCCAAAATTCACCCCCCCCCCCCCGCCACCATCTCCTTAGGGGATGAAAGGGGGGTTCCAAAGTTTATATGGAGAAATCGGCTTTCACACGAGCGAAGCCGTTGGCAGAAGCTAGTCTTATATATAAATCGAGATTAGGCGCTGATGAATGCCTGCTTCTAAGCTTGATAATTATATTAAGGCATTCGAAACATGTCAGGCGTTCTCGGAGAGAAATTGAGGAGTTAAGGCGACTTAGGTGCGCTATTCGCTGAAATATGTATTTGCCGAGCTAGAAAATATTTATGTCTTAGAGAAAGTAGGTATTAAACATGGTATTAAAATACATACCTACTGTTTACATATTACTTTATTAAAAATAATAATGTAGCTTAGAAAGTCGCTTCATCAATATACTAATAACAATAATTTGACTGACCTGTTCTATGCCGGAGATTGTGGGTTCAATTCCCACCCAGGACAAATGTTTATGTGACAAGCATGATCATTTGTTCTGTGTCTGGGTGTAATTTATCTATAATAAGTATGGATTTAGAAATATATAAGTATGTTTACCAAGTGTCTAGTACTCATAACACAAGCTCTGCTTAGCTTGGGACTAGCGGCTTTGTGTGATAGTTGTGAATGTTGTGACGTTGTGACTGCAAAAGCGACTTTGATTGAAAACCGATATAGCGACTTTGTTGACTGAAAACTGAAACCAATATTCTAAAGCCATCCATTTTCAATTAAAAATATCTTTACCAGAAGTATGAATAACGTAAGGGACTTTTTAAAATGTAAAAATGTTTCCTGATGTAATTATTTTAAAATTTAAACGTGGATGGATAGAGGGGGAGAGGCAGGCCAAAGAAAAGATGGATGGATTGTATGAGAAGTGATATGAAAGAAAAGGGAGTTAATGATAGCGTGACAAGCGACAGAACAGAATGGAAGAAAAAAAAAACGTGTTGCGCCGACCCTAAATAAAACGGGACAAGGACGGGATGATGTAAGGGTTTTTTACGGAAAACATAAAAAGTTCCCTTACGTTAACTCATACTTCTGTTAATACGTACTTAGTGTATTCTTGATTCACTATAAGTAACTAGCTGAGCCATACCTTCAATATTCAAAACCTAATTAGAGAAAAATATTACCGGAATCCAGTTATTCACAACAATGACTAACTACCTGGAATACCTTGACAAATCATAGCGGCATTTGCAAAGGCTAATTATTTCAAATCTTTTGGTACCAACATAATAACTTTTCTCAAATCGCCAGCTGTCAAGATATACCGGGCGCACTGTAATGCAGTCATTCCGTCGACCACCTGCTGTTCTCATTAAAGACTTGAGGCTCTACCACAAGCTAAACTGAACTGTTACCACGCTCGCTGCGTAGCCACTTTTCATGGTCTTTCAGCCCGTGCGTATGAGGTCTTTTAGAGCCAAAGTTGAACTTCTTTGTATTGCGTATGAGGCATTTTCGGCCTCACAAAATTTTGTTTCTAAAAACACCATCGCAAGCAACGTTTCGTGAAAGAATCAATCTTATATATTTGTCTCTGTTATACCCATAAAAATGTTAACATAGCTGTCTCCCGCACAGGGTGAAAAAAAGCGTTTTGATTGCCGCACCTGCGAGAAGTTACGCATGTGGCTTGTTCGACCTCATAATGCAGTGAACATGTTAAAGAGATGGAGCTTTATGGGGTGTAGAGCTCCATCTCTCTTTTCGCTCGCACGTCTGAGAATTTAAAGCGTCATGGTAAGGAACTTATTCGTCTGCCGATAAATTCGCAAGACACCGCTTCTCCTCTTACGTAGGTACACGTTTTGCCGAGGGTATATTACACCCGCTACAGTTTACGGTTACACCCGGATTATATTTAGAGGGCTTTTTGTAAGCTTAGCCTACAATTATACGAGTTTGCACGTCACACGACATGACAAATTGGTGTCGTATGTTTTGTTACACTGGCGTTGTTTTGCGAAAAAAGTTACAAGTGTTTTTCGAAATATTTACGAGTTTTTTTTAATACTGATACGGAAAGGTATATAAATGTTTACGAGATTTGTTTATATACTGTACGGATTTGCTACAGGACCATGTCTAAATAAGACAAACACTGCAATTAAAAACGCTAATCAGTCATTCATCTTTGTATCTAGGTACTAACTTATTATGATTGAAAACTTATCTAGTGACTTTCAGTAACTAAGTTTTCATTCCACGTTTGCCCTAGCAAATACTTATTTTGGTTTCCTGCGTGCCAGATATGTCAAAAATTCAATACACAATTCTTTATTGCCTAGTTCCTTGACGCAGTAGTTTCGGCTATGCGTTGATATATCAGTAGATAAGTCAGTATCTTCTTTTACATATACATATACAACGTGTAACGTTAAATGCGCAAAACCTGAAAATAGTTTGGTCAGAATAAGGAGCAGAATGAATTAAACCACTTTTTAATATAGGTTACATTTTTTCAAAAAAATCTTCATCAAAAATGGTAAATGTCTATTTATGAATAGGTCAAGCCATCACGTGCGCAAATCGCCGAAATAGGTAAACAAACACAAATGGTTGTATCAAATTTTCTCATACATGGGATAATAAAAGTTCTTATTTCAATGCAGATATTAATTTTAAACAAACTAAAACTGCACATAAAAGGGCAATTTTTTTTAATGATTTTTTTTTTCACAGAATTAGGTCATTTAAATTAAAAATCATTTGGGGTGGATTGAGGTTTTACGCATTTAACGTTACACGTTGTACAGATAACCATATCGTAATCTTTAACGCTACAAAATCATCTAGACTCTAGAACTTAACACCACTGACACTGATCAAGGCCAAGCAAGTGCAACAAAAAATAATAATTTACTGTCCATGATTTAATAATGAAGTGAAATAAATTCACGTCATGACAGCTAAATCCGCATTCAATACCAATCGTGCAAAAGGATGAATACATTTTGGCTTTAGATAACGTCTGAAATCTAAATATACCTGGGCACTTCCTTTCATAAAAAACTCAATACGAATAACAATTGTCTATACGGAAGTATAAATTTTTTGCCAACTATATAACAGGAATTGTTAAAAAGAGAATCATGAAAATCAAAAGAATAGAATTAGCAGAAATTACGAGATTATCTGCTAACAAAAAGCATGAACCAATCATTTTTTTAATAGAGTACCTATGGAGTTTCTTGCCTGTTCTTCTTTATGAAAAATAACCGGCATGAAACTCTATCATTTCATGGTTTCCTATGGGAAACGACTATTTGGAACTGTGCACTAGCTGCTTACGTTTAGGCCTATGTAAAATAAAAAGATTTTTAATATTTTTGAATTTTAAATCATTTTAATATAGCTTTTACTTCCACCCTCCTCGTTTGTGCGTTCAGCCAATATCACGTTAAGTTTGTTTTTTTCTGGTTTCACAAGCTTAATTTTTTCTTTTAATATGTTGAAAACAAACGAAATATTAATTTTGTAGGAGGTATGAAAGTACAGGTCCGATTGCTAAAATTTTTTCACCGATAGAAAGCTACTTCATTCCTGAGTGACAGGTTATATTTTATGTATGCGGGCGAAGCCACGGGCAAAAGCTAGTAATGAATAATCAGTAAATTACTATGACGAAAATAAAATTACAACTTAATATTATTTCAGGTGATGAATGGGACTAAACAATTTAAGTAAGCCATTTGTACTAAGTAAAGAAAGAATTAACCTTAAGGTTGGAAAAGGAATACAGGCGTACAAGAGGTTAGATACTCAGGAAAGAAGGAAAAAATTGTGAACTTACTCGCCTACGTCTGTGCCACGCAAGCAAATGGGGTCATCGATGATATGAAGTTTGGTGAGATGGGCTGGAGAGCAAACGTGACCTAGTCTAATCCGTATTAAAATGGAGGTCTCAACCTTGCCCAACTTTGCCCGCCAAACCACGATTTTCCGGAATCTCGGGTTGAATAAATAAAAAATAACGTCCCTTTGATTTTTAACCGATATCCCAAGCTATCTTCCAAGTATCCCGAAGAAAAGTCTAGGCAACGTCATGAATTCATTGCCCTAAAATAACTTATAGTGACAAATTACAAAACCAAGTCCCTCACCGCGTTTGTCTGTCTGTTCACTAAAATTACAGAACGGATTTCCATAAATTTTCACCAATAGACAGAGTGATTTAATAAGGAAAGTTTAGTGTTTAGGGTGTATATGCATATTATATCAGAGAAAAGACAACAATTTCAAAGATTTATATCACCCATGCGGTGGGTCGAGAATTTGCAATAATTTATATTATCTATATAGTTTTACAAAAAGAGCTCCTGCAGTAAAAAGGTTGCTTAGAAAATAGCCCGTCCTTCTTAGTAATACAAGATTTACTAATAAACATAAACATTCAGCCAGTTGTACAGCAAAGACAAAAAGTTGCAACAGCACTAGCGACCATAGTGCAGACTTGCCTATTGAAGACGTGCCTGTACTTTAAAAGATTTTCCACGGTTTATTTTATGTGAGCACCGTACGGAAATGGTTACAAATTTTATGTTTCTCGACTAAAAGCTCGCCTTGGCATAAATCCACGTTGTCGTCCTGACATTTTTCACTCCTTTGTACAGTACAAGACTGTTTTAAAAGACTTAAAAAATACCTAGGTTTTATTACCAAAGAACTGTAGTCGTGACTGCTAGTGTTAGTTTGATGTCTGTAAAGATACGAATAATAAAGTGCTAAAAGTTTATTGGCAAGCTTGCCCCTGTTCAGTGCCGGATTAGGCACGAAGCTACGAGCTCCCCATATTGGGATGAGCCCCGCTTGGATGTAAAAAAAAACAAGTCAAGATACCTGTGCTATAAACATGAATACTTCCAAATTTTTCATCAAGAAGCAGGTCCATAGATTAGTCGCTACCTAATGGAAAAATAAACACATCTAGTCTACAAATTTTTATTTTGAAAATGCTACAGATATGATCATAGGTGTTCCCACTCTCAAATTCAGACTCAAAATAGCTAGTTGGAATCTAAAAGTAGAAAAATTCCACCACATCTTGATTTTCAGTTGCACCTTATAGTAAAGTTTCTCGAAAACGGTAAGATCCTTTTATGGCACCGATAGTACTAAAATTTTGAATTGAACGTGTTAATGTTTTTATATTTATTTTCAAAGTAATGGTATGTACGTGCAACTATTATAACTGTATTGTAAACTTTTTCTTTTAATTAGCGGCTTAAAGTAATGACGGATTTTGATTCACTCAAAATACCTAAAATAGTAAGATTACTAATTTAGTTTATTTTAAATAATTTCGTTCAATTAATTAAATAAACAAAATTTCAATTTTAAATCAAATACAAGCGAAATACGTAAAAATAATAGTCTAATATCGCGAACGTTATTTAATTCATGAATCCCCAAGCGACCACCGGTGGCCGCGCAACTATTGTCTTACTATTGTGTCTCTAATTGACGGTATCTGAAGGGTTAAGTGTGAATTTTTGCATTTTCGTGTTGCGCCTACCCCAAATAGATAAATGAGACAAGGGCAGGAGGATGATGATGATGTGGTTTTCAAGGTCAAAAATCTCAAAAATGGTACGTGATATAGAATTTGCTTTGTAAAGTGGCTATTGAGCCACTCTGTTACAATTTGGCTGTAGAATAAATTAAAAGAGTTTAAACTCGTTATCAATTATAAAGATTTAGGGCCCCCTTGGTAAAATTTGTTACAAGCCCCACGCTAGCTTAATCCGGCCCTGGCCCTGTTTATCGCCCACAGTAGTCGATACGTTGAAACGTACAATTTGGAATGTGTACGGAACAAACTCGACGGTCACGGCTCGTCTAGGGAACGCGGTAAGCGCCGAGATCCAATTAAACACTAGTTTGAATAAGTTACCGCCTTCAAATAGCCGCTGGATTAAGATAAGACCCACTGCGAAGCGTGGTAATCGTGTAATTGGTATGTTAGATTTGATGATAATCTATAATAATAATATCCGTACGTGTTAACGCGCAAAATGGAATGTAATTTTCTCCGAGGCGGCGTGGGATTATTCAGAATGGGAATTTAAATTTTCGTCAGCGCTTATTCCAAGTTGGAACGAATCAGAAATGCTTAACATATTTCGTTTATATTGCGGGTTAGGTCTTGAGAATGTTGTTAATCTTTCCGCTTAGTTTGTGATGCGGAGGACTGACTTCATTTGATGGATGTCATGATGTGAATAGCGGTCAACGGTATCCTTATTAACAGATATCGCAACTGCATTTTAAATTATTATAATATCTTACTTATTTAAAATGTTATGGACTTTTTTTAGGTAGGAAATCATCTAATGAAATCTCCCGCACTTGGGCGGTGCGGTCGATGGCGTGACCGTATTTTACTGACTAAAAACGATTCGTTTGTTTCTTCTTTGTCTTGCATTCCAGGCCCCAGGATTCATTTTCATTTAACCCATGGAAAATTTTATGGACTGCATCTTTTATTTTCGGACAGTATCTTCAAATTGTTGACTTGGGTCAAGTTTTATAAGCATGTACACGTGGGTAACCTATGTAAGACCTTATTTACATGGTAAATTATGGGAGGCGTGTCATAAAATGAGCACTGTCATCAAAAGAATAAATACTAAAAATCTATACTTATAATAAATCTGTAGAGAGGTCAATTCTGTACATGAAATATATTTCCAAGATAACTATCAGGGGGTGATTAGTGATCGATACTGATGCTAAAAATGCAAACAGTAAAATTTTTGTCTGTCTGTCTGTCTGTCTGTATGTTCTTTATAGAAACAAAAACTACTCGATGGATTTTAACAAAACTTGGTACAATCATTCTTCATACTCCTGGGCAGGTTATAGTATACTTTTCATCACGCTACGATCAATAGGAGCAGAGCAGTGAAGGGAAATGTTGGGGAAACGGGAGAAATTACTCCATTTTTTAAGCTTCCGTCGCGTTTGCAGCCTTAATGGTTAAAGCTACACAGAAAACATGTATAACGGAAATGTTCTCCTCCAAATTATATAAAAAATGTCCCACGACAGCATACGTCTATCTTTTACAATAACACGTGTAACTCCCGATAGCTTAGCAGTTCTGAGCTTTCTGTTTATTTTTGTCTACTCTTACGTTCATAACACTGAATGTCGCTGGCATAAGCAACAGGATCCGCGTACGAAGTCGCTGGCAGAAGCTAGTATAAAATAAACATTTATTTATCAGACAGTGTTATAAAAATAAGAATTAAAATCGCAATTAAAATTTGAAATTAAATTGAAATCATAACCAATAAATCAAAATCACAATAAATAAAGAAATAATATAAATTATTTCTAACATAAATCACGAATTGGACCTTCATTAATTCGACCTTTACAATAATAACAAAATTAATAGGCATTTTTGCGGTGAACATATAAGACTATGCTCTTGTTTCTCTGCGAGACGGACGTCTGCAGGGCTACAACGATTTTCCATTACGCTGGCTGGCGATCCATCGCGCCCGATAAGTGCCGACCGCTCCGAGGGATAAGCCCTAGCTCGTATATGGATGACTAGGTACTGTACTCTATAGCTGTGAACCTATAGGATGAAGATATTTTGTTGGACTTTAGATTATATAACTGAGGAATTCGAACGACAGTAAGCAGTTACCTAGGCTCGTGGTAGAGAGATTAGAGGTAGAACTACATAAGAGCGTGAAACGTGTACGTCGCTTGGCGTGGATCAAGTGTAGCTACAAGGAGTCTTGTCGTCAACTCTCCATAGAGATGGAGACAGATGCGCCCAGATCGGCGTGCGTGTCACACGTGTGTGCAGTGTACATAGTTCTAGCTTAATTTTATTATATTGACATTATTAAATGCAAGAAACACAGAACTGTTTAATAGCCATCGAAGCAACAAGAAATATGTAACCAAGACTTAAACAGAGTGTCCATGGAATTTCTTGCACGTTCTTCTCCATAGGACCGCGGGTTTCCTTTTCAGTAATTCCCCGTGGCCCAAGCGGGTATCGGCCCTGTGAAGCCGCTATGGTTTTGCCAAGATCTCTTTGAGGCGCGCGTGTGGAAAACTAGCTGGCGCCGACTTAGGCTCGGTCCGGATGGTTACTGGACGATTGGACAGCGAGCTACCCATTGCTCGACACCCGAAAGCCCGTGACTACCGTGGATTATACCCGATTTGAAAGTATGCTCTGATTATTAACAAATTAACCATGCTCACGGCAGAATTGGTAACTTTGCTACCTAGTTTTTTGTGTGTTCTGCTTGACAGAAATGTCAAGTGGTTGCATTAATTAATTTGCCTATCGAATGAAGAAATTGGTGAATCTTAAATACACAGCGACTTGGCCAAAACATGATAGACCAGTATTACCTAAATAGATTTATTAGCTGTAGCTTTAGTAACATCTCATTTTAATTCAGTTCGATTTCTTAATGTAACAGTATCAATATCAGTAGGCAAAAAACATATAAGAAGGTATTGAAAAAGTTAAAAGTTACTTCCATTATCTATAGATTGTTTACCTTAGGAGTCTGTTATTAGACGATGACTGCCAGGTTTCGGATTGTTCGAAAGAATTACCGTAGCCCTGCAAAGGGCAACTGAAGAAACTCGGAGGGTTTTAGCCAATAAAAGTCTGGCACTCGCTCTCGATCCACCCAGAGCGAGAAAAGCCATTTGAAGTTTTCAGTAAAAAAGGAAAACGAGTATGTTTTCAACCTGAGCATAGACGAAACGAACTAGCCAAACACAGACCACCCATTTCAATTCGAATTAACACAAAATCCTTCGGGAGCCGCTCCCCGTCTAAATAAATCCAATCGCAGCGACTGCGATAGTCGGAATTAATTAATTATTCAAGTGCGCCGATGTGCCATATTTGGTACACCGTTCCCTACAACGCGCCATATTTGTCACCCTCTCCTATGGGCGGTAAAAACTATTCACCAGTATCGCCACATAAGGCTGGTCACAATACCTGGGAAAGACATAAAAGTTCAAACAAAAAAAAAGAAAAAAAGAGTTTATTAAATCTTCATCATGTCGACTAATAAATCGATGGAACAGACTCGTTATACATTAAACGGCTGTCATTAAACATAACTGAAACAAAATCAAGCCGCTTTCTATGCTGTTCTGTAGATACAAACTGCATTCCAAATTCGATATCCGTCATAATATTTGGCGCCAGCAATTTGCATAGCAATTAACAGAGAGATTCGTTATGATGCAAATTTTGCGAGAAACATTCTGTAACCTTTATTAAGACGGACGATAGCACCGACCTCAACAAAACCTGTCGCAGGCTGTAGAAAAAAGTAAATGTCCAGTTATTGCACATTTTTCTGACAGATAGGTAGCTAGTTAAAGCTAAGATAAGATGGAGTTGGTATTATAGATACCTACTTACTTACCATTGGTGTGTTAATTTATTTGCCTGCATTCCAAAGATAAATTGATGACTAAATATTCAAATTATTTTTATCCAATGAATATGTCATGTAATTATTCAGAACGGTGATCGCTTGCAAAAAAATCTGTTAATTAATGCAAAACGCGTATTTTGAATTTTATTATCATTGGGACTGTCGATTAAAAATATAAAAACTGTAGATAAAAACCAATTGAATATGAATTACTTCAACAATAAAATTTGCACTTCTACACTGATTTGGGCCACCTGCACTAAACCTACCATGAACTTTAAGAAATTTACTTGGTAATATAGTAAACATTTTAGATAATTTGCCCTGTCGTCGCCGTCTACAAAGCGTCATGACACTCCGTTATATTTAGGTAAACCTTTCTGCTCCTTTGGGCTGCGTGATTAATAAATGATATTTATTTTTGCAAATAGTTTTATTCGTCAATTTTTTCGTCAGTCTAAACTAGATGAGGCTGGTCTTACAGCAAATATGTTGGTCGAAAAAGTTAATCAAGTTTATCTTTTATCCCTGAATTTGTTTCGATGTTTTTTCTCAGGGTAGTCAACTAGGAAACACCGACCTCATCTAGTTTAAATTAACAAAAAAAAATTGACATGTAAAAGTATTTTTTAATAAATATAATTTATCACTTACCTCTAAAACACTCGGGATTTTTTTTCTGAAAATTCAGTCTTAGTGCACACTGTACCTTAGCTCACTACCTACTAGCCGTACTAAGCACAATTTTCTTCGCAATTCAGCAGTTCTTTTTTATCCGTGCGATGTCAATCTGTCAGATGAGCAGCATATTGCCTGTTTTCCCCGATAGAGTAGGCAGAGATGTTCTTATTTCGCCAACAATGCATAAATCTTATTGCGGATTGCATTGAGGAGCAGTACTGATCCATTGATATCGACCCCGACTTTTGAGTTGTACGTCGTGGGTGCAAACCCAGACAGACGCTTTACTTTTTTGTGTAATTTATTTCATCACCACAGCTGTTAATACGGTAAAGGAAGCATCTGTATTTTATCTGATATAAACTAATGCTTGACTGCGATACTTGATTGTAAGCAGTGATGATTCTCTTCTTTTAGGACCAAAAACTCGAAGACATGCGGCGTCTATCAAACCCAATGGACACGCGTGGTGAATTACGGTCCAATTCCCTCCCATAGAGGGGACAGACTTAATCCCGGTAAGAGAGAGTATAAGACTAATTATGCTATACTTTTCCATGCTTGACGAAAAGTCTACGACCTAAGGTCCAAACCAGGGTGCTTCTGAATAAAAATCCTGATGGATGTAAACCAAACATGAGGCTTCACAATAGCTCATCTCTCACCTACCCGTATCAAGCCCTTGTGTCAGAGACACAGTAACATTGAACTGACCGGGTTATCGGCTCGGGCGACATGGCGCCGGTACTTCTAGTCTAAACAGAAAGTGACACGACCAAACCGACGGAGCCATTGTTCAATGCAAATATAGACTCGGCTGATGTTATGGATATGAAATTTTAGACTTGGATACAAAGATACGGATGTAAGAATAATAATATAAGGGTTACGGATATAAAATTGTTTCGAACAAGCTTCTGTCAACGGCTTCGCCTGCGTGGAATTAGGGGGTCAAAAGTTTGTAACGTTTCTTATTTAACCCCCGTTTTATCCTCTTAGAGGTTTATTTTTAGGTTGTCTGGAAGAAAATACCTAAAGCATTAAGTCCGCCTCTGTACTGATCTGTTCATTAAGTATTAAACAAACAAATAAATTTTGAAATATCCGCTCTTAGTGCTCACCCATGTCATAAAAGGAAACCTTGTGCAAAATTTCACATTCTTAGACCCAATACTTTCAGCTGTGCGTTGATATGTCAGTCACTCAGTTTCTCCTTTTTACCCGAGCCGAAGTCACACGTTATTGTGGTTTCGGTTGTTACTTAGTACCTATAACGTGTGACAGCGACTTTTCTTTTTGTTCTGTTCTTGTTTTTCCAGTTACTTTGTTTATTTCAGCATACTGAAAATCTCGTTTCA
Organism: Mythimna lalbum; assembly: GCA_949319445.1. Taxonomy (NCBI): domain Eukaryota; kingdom Metazoa; phylum Arthropoda; class Insecta; order Lepidoptera; family Noctuidae; genus Mythimna; species Mythimna lalbum. The sequence goes on along the minus strand of OX439346.1, from coordinate 10,573,842 downwards.
TACTTTTTCAGCGTAATTTTTTTGTCGTAGTCGGGTTTTAGTTTTTTACTTTTTTATAGACATTTCGACTCTTCGCGTGACCAGAGGGCTGGGCTTTTCTTCGGTCAACGAATCAGCATTGCCATCCAGCGTGGCAATGCTGCCAGCGTTCTGGGCACATTTCCCATTGACATCGATGTGGACGAATTTTTTGATGCCCTATAAGTTCCTTTTGTTTTTTACTCGTTTGTATATATTTTTTCTTTAAGTTTGTATATATACCTATTAGTTTATAATATTTAATAATTAAGATGTATATATGTATGTTAATAAAAACTTATGGTTTCAAAAAAAAAAAAAAATACCTTTTTTATATGTAAAGATTATCCGCTATCTAGTTTCCGATAGTTTCTGTTACGGATTCAGTCATATCGAAGATTAGTAAAGTTTGTTTTTTTTTGTTTGTAGGAGGTAATCTCTGAAAGTACTGCTCCGATTGCTAATTTTTTTCATTGATTGAAAGCTGCTTTATTCCTGAGTGACATAGACTATATTTTATGTACACGAGCGAGGCCGCGGGCAAAAAAAAGCTAGGTTATTACATTATTATTGCCTAAGTGCCTATATAAGTACCTTTATCCGAAATGATAAGTTATATTGGTTATAGTTAGAGATATTTTTATTTATTTCGGATGTCCTGTAGGTTACGGAGCTCTTGAATGATTTGAGACTTGAATGATTTTACATACCTGTCTGAGAGACAAATTAAAATTTTACTTTTTTAATGAAATCAGAACAACTGATTCTGAATCTATATTTTAAAAGAATTAATATGTGAGAAATAGATTCCTATAATTTGATACTCGTGAGTAGATGTGGTAGTATTTACAACTGGCTCAGTAGACGTAATGTCAAGGTCTAGAAGTCTAGTTTAGATTAGAAAATATACGAACCTTACCATGACGGATTAATGTCAGGCGTGCGAGAAAGAAAGAGGAATGGAGGTATGCACACTAAATATGTAACTCCATCGCATAACAGTTCAGTTTAGGTCGTCAAATGGATCGCGATAAGAGCTTATGGTAGGGATCTGGTAGCAGTAGATACTCATTCCGGTACTAAACTGAGTGCGCTGCGGTAAAGTTTGAAAGAGTTATCATAGTTCTGAAACGCAAAAAAACAGCTAAAGATGTAGTTTTTAGTCAATAAAACTGACACGCCCTCTCGCACCTCCTTAGAGCATGAGAAGTCTTTTGATGATATCTCACCTAAAAAAAAACCGGGTGCCAATTACAGGTATAAATATTTCGTTCACAAAGAAATGAAAGAGCATTGAAGACAAGGAGTAATGTAAGGTGCATTTATCCTTACTAAACATAAAAATGACAAAACAGCGCCAGTACCTATTACGATATAAGTGAGTCTCGGAGCAAGGTAGACACCGCGGCCATTCCAGCGTGAATGAAGGAATGCCAGTCATTCATAACTCCCAGCATTCTTTTGTTGTCCGCCGCTAGCGGTCTCAGATAAAAAAGGGTTGGCGCCCTTACCGACACGGTTTCACGAAGATCACCATTATGACCAGTTATAGCAAAACATTGCTCTTAAAGGTTTTCTAAGAAAGTTTATTCGTTTTAAAATATCGTCTGATATTTTTTCCTTCAGGTCGGTACCTACTTCTTTACCAAGCTGCTCAGACTTCGATTATAAATTTGATAAATTTATCGATCAATCAGATATATAAAATGTAACTATACACCGCAAAATTTTGATCGTTTTAATCCCGTGGAGGGTCGATCATATGGAACACTATCGATTTGCAGGTAGTGCGTACTAACTACCTACAGGTCATTGGACTCGCTCAGCTGACGTTTTCTTAAAGAAATTAATTTCGTTCATGCGTAAATTAATATGAGTTTAAAAAAAGTTACCTTATTTTTTAATTTTATCGTTACAAATCGATAGTGTTCCATGTACCGGATCGACCCTCCAGGGGATTAAAACAAACAAAATTTAGCGGTGTATAGCTTTGAAAATATAGTTTTGACCTACATTCCGCAGTATTTCCAAGTGTAAATAAGCCACAAATATTCGTACCGTGCAGTTTAATATCCGTTGCAAAAATATAACTCAATAACTGGGCATGAGACTAGTCATAAAGTCATAACATGTCTAAAATATTGCGCCACATTACAAGGTATGTAAAAAATCTAATATCCCCCAACAAGTCGTTGAAATACGCCTTTGTCTCAAGAATTCATGAATACAATCTTCATAAATAAGTAATAATATGTCGGAAAATATTTCTTACGCAGTGCTCTAATATTTGTACCAATGCGAACAAATGCGATCAACTGTGAAAAGAATGAATTTTCGTATCACAATTACTTGGATATTTTCTTTCACTGTATTCTTTATTAAGCAGATAAATAATAGAGTAAACTATCATTAGAAAACTACCACGCCGAGACTGCAGCTAACGTGAGAAATATGTAGTCCGGTGCAGATTCATTATCACAATTGGTTAAGAAACGATCCAATTTTAAGCTAAGGTTTGATTCTAATACAGATATCTAGTTTATATGAGTGATTCACTTGTAGAATAAATCATTCTTTGGGATACTCAAAGGTAGCCTGCGAAATTCAATTTAAATTCATCTTACGCTATTTCATGGAAGTCATTCATTCATGGTAAAATGAAATTAGAGGATTTGTGTTGATGATTTTAATTATTTTAATTCCGTACATAAATACGTATTATGCCCGCTAAACACCACTTTACTCTGACTCTGGAAAATGTAAAAACTTAAGAAAAGTATTGAGCTTTGGTGCTTTTACTTTAAAAACAAGTTTTAAAGCAGACTAATCATCAAGATATTAAAAGACAAAGGTTATATTGATTCAAGAATCGCTGATACCTCACATAACTACTGGAATTTGAAAATACAACTAAACACAAAAGTAACCAAGACAAAAGAAAATCTAAACAATTGCGAACTAAAAACTATGCAAGACAAAACTAAACAAAATGCAAACAAAACTACATCAAGATAAAATACAGACACTGTTATTCGTAACGTTTCCCCAAACATGAATGTTCACAGATATCAACATGAATGGGTGCCCTGAGAAATCCAAGAAGATCAAAGCATCAGATAAGCTAGAGAAATCCCATAAACGGACGCAAGCTGTACTACTGTTGCCATCTATAGACAAGATAAGACGGGTGTACATAGATAAGAGACCCTTGCAATAGACAAACATAGGCTTGCGACAACTATAGACGAACTTAGAATAGGATCATCATTTGATGTTGCGGAGTAAATTATATATTTAAAAACTAAATTTAAAATGGCTACGACCATATGCCTATTGTTTGTCTATGGTATGGATTATAAGAGGAATAAAAAAAATGACAGGAAAGAATAGAAGAAAAAAACGGTAATGTTATCCCAAATAACATAGAACACGGACAGAAAGATAAAAATGATGAAGCTATCTTTATCATCACTTATTAACACAGTATATAGGCATTTCATTAAGGTGTATTATTTTATTCGTATCATTAGTAATTTAAAAATTATACACTATACAAAACTCAACTTTGAGTTAAGCTCGCCATGTAATGAAGTTTGTTAGATATCCACTTATATTATAAGTTGTTATAGTGCACAATAAATATCTAATAATTAATTAAAGATTGTTTATTAATTTACCATGTAGGCAGATTATTTTTTTAATAAAATATGCCATTAACTACCTATGTTATCAAGTTTTTACCAAGAAAACAAGCAACTTCCTCATACCAGAGCGATTCATAATTAATTAATTGGTTCTTCTTTATTAGTTACGTTGAACGCAGGTAGCTACTGGGATGGTTTAGCTAAAAAACGATGAAAAAAAAACTAATAGGCGCATAAACAACTGAACCGACAGAAGTGTTTGGTTTAGCAAGAAAAACTGAACTAATGAAGGTATCAGATATGCCATTTACGGAATCACTGTCATTTACGTTGACCAGACGTGTTATTATGTCGTAAATATGTTTATAAACAACTTAGGAATTGATAAAAGTAGACTTACAACACAGATATGATTCAATTTAAGTATGATTCCGCGATGTAAAAGGTAAAACACTAGGTGTTTTCTGTTTAATCGGTCTTTTCCTTAGAAATCAGGAGAAGGATTAATCAAATCTCTTTCTGGGTGAAGCGAGAAGGAGTGTTTGTGACTAAAACTCACCTGTGTTCCTTTACTTGCCTTTTGCATTCAAGGGCCACATAACTGTTTTAGACCATCCCGTAGCCTCAGCGTTTATAACTCTCTATGGTATGTAAGCTAGTAATACTGGCAAGATTTTTCATTCTCCAAAACATAAATATCCGGGAATAATGGAAGGAATGGAAAGACCTCCCGTATTTGCCCAGCAGTGAGACAGTATATGCTAGATATAATAATAAGACTAGCCAAAGCAACTAGAGTTCGTTTTACAGTTCCGACTACTCCGAAGAAAATAGCCAAGATATAAAATAACATCCACATAATAAGTGCTTTTGAATATTTACCAAAACCACGGGTTTTATTTAACTTTTCGATAGCTTTATTACTCCTAACAAAAGTGAAACGCCTATTCTTTAGGCAACTTGATGTTTTCACTACTTGAGATCGTAGATAGTCCTATCCTAGGTCGCCTTCCCAAAAAAGGCCTTGGACCCAAAAATAATGTACAGGTATAGTATAAAATTTCCACAATAATAGATCAGGCTCATGGTGGCAAAACTCTCTCAGCTCCTACTTCACATTTGCTCTCTCTGTTCCTTTACTCTCATACTCCGATGAGACGGCAATGCGACACAATAGGAAAAAGTTTAGGTTTAACAGCTTTACGTAGTTTCCGACAAACAGGGTTGTCATACTATCAAGTTCCCAATTCCAAGGTGCTTCAGAGTAATTCGTAATGAAAAAGCCAATAGCAATTTTTGCCCGACCTGGCAACCTTCCCCAAGACCTCACAACCAGCAGTCGTGCTTGCAGCCACGAGATCAAAGAGGCAATAGGAACAACATAGGAACAATATGCGTTTGTCGTAAAAAGCGAAACCACAAAATATATAGGTACAGAAGTCAATCTAATACAAAGCGCGCTCGAGCAACGCACACATAGACACCGCTCACAGACACGATATCTCGGAGCGCCTCGGCGGAACAGTTCCGGTTCAAACGCTCATTAGTGTGCTTTTACGGAGCGTAGGTTTAAAAATTTAAGTACATACATGAGATTATCTTCTGTACCTATCTATTTTGTGGCGAAACTATGACGCATGAAATGACACTTACGGAAATTAACAATACGTTAACAATCGGCCATTCTATTGCTCAATACACTTGTACTTAAGTTAACAGAATTATGAGTTGTGGCAGTGAGGTTAGAGAAACAAAGTAGGCATATTGTTTTGCGATCTATTATACAAAGTCAATCGTCATTTGTGTCGAGGGGATTGGCAGCAGTCCTTCTGTCTGACAGACAAGTGACCACTTCTAAGTTGAACACTTATCATCGGGCATAATACATATGTGAATATACTATAGGTATTCATAGATACGTATTTGAATTTGGTGTAAAACTGAACCAATCAAAAGCCGCCGCTTTTCAACCAATCACATTAAGATTCAGCAACTTTAATCGAGTTTTAATAAAGCACCCGCTGAGTGTCCGTTAATCGTAAGATAAAACGCCTACAATTTATAACTAATTATTTATGGTATAGACTTCGCACGGCGCCAAACGACCCGACCTCCAGCCAGTGGCCATTGACTTGATGCATTGCGAAGAAAATAATCTAGTCGGCATAAAAAGTGTAATCATCCTACAGAAATACGGACCTAGATGTTTAAATACAACCACATTTTAGGTGCTACAGACACTTTTTTTTAGAGCTGTGTACTTTTTTGCTCATCTCCTAAGTGCCTTTTTAGAATTTATCAGAAAGTCCGGCCACGAATACAAGAAAGGTCTTCTCCGTGGTAATTCTAGATTGTAGTAATTGAAGTCAGCGGAGTCAGGGGCAGTCAGGGCCACGTCAACGACTTGTCCCGGACAATCAATGAGAAGTAATGCCGATATGATAACGAAGCAATTAGCGAATGACAGACGTATTTTTCTTCGAAATCCTTTTCATGCACCGAGGCATGTAAAAAATATTATCGCGGGTCTTATCGCTGAACACATAAATTACGGAATTATTTCGAAACTGTCGTCAATTTGCCGTTATTCAGAATTGCTGACAGTGGCAACCCTAAATCAATGTCATTTTATTTCGACTACAATTTGTGCTGATTCTACATAACATTATAATTTTAAGATTATGTGCAAAAAGCTCTAAGTAATAGTTTTCATAGTACGTAGGTAATTAATGAGAATAGGTATCCTGATTTTAGACTAAGGAATGATTTAGCAGGTGACCTAGCTTATGTTAATCTTAATGTTAACCAAGTTATACACAGTGCAGACTCGCTTAACTGCGTGATCTACTTTACAAACTACCTAAAATCGATAACTGGACATGGTATTTTGCCAATTGCTTACATAAATGCAAATAATATACGATCTGCGACACTTGGTTACCAGCTCTCAACTCTCAAGTGCCATTTGCATTTGCTAATCGTGCGTGAGTTACAACGCATGCTCAAGCGATAACGTTCACTAATCCGGTTCACGCGATTATCTGCTCTCAGAATATAGGACTACAGCATCTCGCCTCACTTTCGTTGCTTTCGTCTTAAATGTACACAACAATATTATTCTTATCTCGTCTGCTCTCTGTATCAGGCAAATTTCCAGGTAAAAATGTTTGGGATAAATAGTTCGCCATGTTGCAATATATATAGAAAAGTAATTGAATTTAAAATGTTCTTTTTTCCTTAGTAACCAGTTCAAAGGTTACTGCCAATGTCAAAGTATATCCATAAATAGGATTGCACGGGAATAGTTGCCATAAGGATTATTTAATTGGCCAACAGTACTGTATAATGTTTATTTTATACAGTTTCTACAGAATACATTGCCAACATATCTGCAGATATCGACGTCAACAAGTTCTTGTCAATCGCTACCCATTAAACAAGGTACACTGAACAAAGTAGGCCATTCTGATCTCTGATGACAAACGCATCCCGAATTGACCTACGACCGTGACAATCTAAAATTATTTCAACGTAAAACTGGGTCAAAATGAGCATAAATTTATACAGCTTGATATTATCTAATGGGTCGATGTACCAGGGTCGCAGCCGAGCGCGGCGGTGGCGGTGGACCGTGGACGCCTATTGTCATTCAATCGGACCATTGTGGGCTCTTTGTCGGTCGCGGCCGGAGCCCTGCCTCGGTCATTCGACATGGGGGATGCGGGACTTGAAATATGTTAAAATTTTGGAATGTAGCCGAACGGTTAATGAATTCGAGAGCGAGGTGCAATTTAAACGCATCTGAATTTAAAACAGGGGACAGAACTATTCAACATACTTTAACATGATGACACTGATGTAGAATGTTTTAAATTAATGAATATCTTTGTTTCGAATCTAAATGATAGACCGGATAACTATAAAATTGCATTGACCGATGGAGACAAAGGACTTCCTCGCCTCGAGTCTTAATCACTTAATCCTAAACTCAAATATTCAAAACAGTACAATATACAATATAATAATTCTTGATTTACCTAAAATATAAGGTTGCTATAATTTATGAAGCGTCTGATTCCCATGCTCTCTTCTCTTCATTTTACTTTGCCTTAATTTCTATTACATTTCAGGACTATTATGGAGACGATTCCAAAGGACCCAGAATACTGAACTGTTCCCGCGCGCCTCAAGGAGTTGTCACCAACAGTAGGAGTCCGAAGCCTACTGGGGCCAGGGCTATCCGAAAGGGAGCTCGAGCCCCGGTATGAAGGCTAGAAGGAACGAGGTGGATTTGTAGTCAGTAAAAGTCTGACACTATCTCCCGCTCCGCCCAATAGCAAGGGTTGTCATTGGATGATTTTCCCACCATAAAAAAAGTAAAAATAGACTCCTTTAGAAATACAATTTTTTTTAAGCGAAGTCTCAAGATTCAAACACTTCTCCAGACCATATAACATTGTTTAGGCAGTCGCGTGACTTCCTACATAACATCATCCACGCAGATATTAAGATGCATGTAACAATGTTATGTGTGTTATGTCATAACACATTAAACGCGCATTATCCGCAATTAGCGACCGCCGCTCTTAAACTCGTCCATACACCGTGAGAACGACGAAAAAAGTTGCGTTTGCGCACAAGACACTATGCGCACACGAGATATGGTTTGTATCTTTACTATATCGGCGAAGAAATTCTTTTTTTTCTAGGCGATTAAAAAAGTAGTATGCTTTTTTAATCGCCTAAAAAAAAAAGAAAAGTAGGTAGGTAAACTATTTTTTTTTGCCCTTGAGCTGATTGCGACTATTTTGCCAGTGTCTCATTGAGTAGGTATTTACACTATTTTTTAATCGCCTAGAAAAAGACATTAAGTACCGGGTAAAATGAGGTGAATAGAAACTCAAGGGTAAATAGAAACAAAACTTCAAAGGGTATTTTCTCGATATTTAAATCTTTTTTTCCTGAGTTTCTATTCACCCCGTTTTACGGTACCGTAAAACGTGGCGAATAGAAACAAAACTTTGGTTTGGTTTTTCACTTTGATACCATACTATCGGCTTCAAATAAAGCATCAACTTTTTAGAATAACAATTCATTAATAAATTGATATAGTTAAATGGTGCAAAAAACATTTAAATATCGAGAAATTTAAAGTTTTGTTTCTATTCACCCTTGAGTTTTTATTCACCCCATTTTACCCGGTCGGTTAATTGTCAACAAAATTAATGGAACAACATTCAATTATTGACGTGATAAAATTTAAAGGAACGCGCTGTCAAATCCAAAAATAATATGTCTTCCCGCCGGCGCCATCGTATTCATCAAAGTTAATGAATCATGTTCATTCATAAATTACTACTCTTGCAGATTATCCTTTTTGGAATAATCTTTAATGTTGCCAGGACAAAAATAAATGAAAACGGTACTTCCTTCCAGCCCGAATTCGGAGAAAACATCGAAACTGTTCAATGACTCAGTTTATATTGAATTTTGTTGCAATCTGTTAATGAGTTTTTGATACTAGTCATTTTGAGTCTACTTAATGGAGGAAGAAATAAAATGTCGAATACTAATACCAGAAATTAATCATTGATAAGAATTATATTGAATGGGTGTACAGAGAGCAAAATCACGGTGTAGTAAAATTGTTAAATTCCCTAAAATCTTCATTCAGAAGAATTAGTTTATCACCACTCTACTGTGGGCGGTGGGCGCCCTGGTACAGTTACCTAACAATAAAGTACACTACCTGCGTTACCAAACCTTCATTAAAAAAAACTTTTATTACAATCGAAGGGCTTGTTGTGCTTCTGTAATGAGTCAGTCAGTTTGTTGTTAGTAGACACTCAGACGGCCCAATTGTTTCCATTGTTAAGCTACCTTTTGCCTGACCGATATTCCTGGAAACTACTTTTGGGAGAAACAGTACCTGTGGTCATGTTGTGATATGACCAATTCATTGATCAAAAATGTTAAAGACTGAAAACCAAATAAAATTCCGTCCTAGAAGCCAAAAAGTATATTATTGCCTATAGACGCTCTAAATTCCGGATAGTAAGAATTTCTTCAGTGCTTTGTACTTACGTAAAATCAGAAACAATGGTATTTATTGTATTATATTTTTTTGTATATTTAAACTTCAGTATCTATACAATAAAATGGTCAAAAATAACTTGAACAGACAAAACATTCTAATCATAGCCTGAAACACCGGTACAATATAAAATATCTATGTCTATCAAGTACTTACAACGCCCTAAAATATCTAAGTCTATCAAGTACTTAATAACCTAATACAATATACGAAGGTGAACTATTTTCTGATTAAAGTTTATATTATAATTTTATCATTATACAATTATGTACACAAATAGTTTGAGTATTAACTAACTAGTCATACTAAACCTAACTAATAAAATCAAAATACATTTAGATGTCGAAGTAACTAGGGTACCCCTTCAGATCCTGATTAAATAGATGCCGAAACCAAGTCAGCTGGACAATTAAAAAATGAATGAATTAATTAATTAAATAAATGAATAAATTAAAAAAAAAAAACAATTTTAGAAATTCAATAATTAAAATATAGAATCGCAAAAGAAGAACAGTCTAAAAAGAATCTTTAGAAGAATCTACAGACAATACCCTCGGAAAATCGAAATTCAAAACTATAAATCGTCAGAGGATATAGAAAAATCTTGGTTTGATACCAAACTTTAATACACCAAAATATTCCTATACGTAGATTCAAGTGCGGCGTATATCCACGATCGTTCCGAATATGACACATTTCTGAAACTTGAGACTTTATCTATCGGCTAGGACACGGTTCACGCGTACCACACCGCATACCGTCTTGATACGATCTACGCTCAGAGCAATCTGCAGTTTGTCCCTATCTAGTCCGATCAGTTTCTCAAATACTATCGTTCAAAATAGTTTCCCAAGTTCCTCGATTTTGGAATTTCATAAGAATATGCGTCCCGCCCTCATTTCTCTATCTATCGCAAAATCTTTTTCATGAAGAAAGCTATCAATATGAAATTTCTGTCAAGTATTCCATTTCATAAAATGATGAATAAGATAGAACATGATTAGGCAAGTCAACAAGCTGATGGGTAGAATTGAATTTCAAAAATCTGAATGACCTTATCAATGAAACATTCCCAATAGACAGATTAACACAATATTAATGACAAGAGTAGACACAGTTACGGTACGTAAACAAACATGACAAATTAACGGCGATGAGTCGCTAGTCGGTACTCGACAATAACACAGACAAGATAACGATGAAGGTAATTCTAATCACTCAGTATTTTGTAAACTTTTTACTTCTTTTACAATATCGGTACTTATATTTTTTTTTATTTTAACAATATTCACAAATTTTATTTGGTTCTATATTTTGCAGCTGAGTAAAATAAACAAGATCTAATTTTATCATACTATCAATATAAATAGTATATAATCACCAGGTATACCAAGTTTCTGACTTGATAATGAATGAATAATAATTTGATAACAAAGCAATCAGTCCATTACTCAGAAGATGATGTACTAAAGGAAAAACAATACGAGGTAAATCCAACATCCTCCCGAAAACAAGTGAAGCTTTTTAGAGTTTAAAAATACTCACCGCTATTAAAGGTGCAACAGGATCTTCCTGGCATGCACTCGATTCGATACCGATGCTTTCCACAAAACTCAAGACACGATCTTATTCCTATCAAAACTGGACAGGAGAACTAAATTAATTGTAAGCGACCAGCTCGCTACAAAGTCGCTAAATACACTGATAAAATATTTACAGTATTAGCTAACAACCACAGGTGGTTTAAAAATTTACGTAAAGTTTTTGACGTTTCAAGTTGTAGAGCGCGACGTGACGCGAAGCGATCGGCCCCCGCTCGAGCCGCCGCAAGACTATCTCGGCTCGGATACACTCGATCCTCGAGCTTTGGACGCGCGGCCCGCGGCCCCGTCCCGCTCCCACAGACGGTCACCTGCCGGTTAAAAAAATATGAGAAGCCTCACATTTCGCCGAAATGTGAACCAAACCAAACATTTTACATTCAAACAGACAGGTACATCACTACTTTATGTGATAGTCCTTTACATAGGCTATGCATGAATGTTTAGATACGTTCACGCGAAACTTGATTGACATAATCCCTCTGAGACTAGTAGACGGGAGCGTGTTCGCACGCCCTGTCGGCAATTTTGCTAGATTACCTATTATTGTAGCTTCGTAAATGACTGCATCGCCGCGAGAGATTTGTGGCTGGTCAGTCCACAGCGGAGGAAACTTCGTGTCGTCGATAATGACCCTAACAAACAAAGAGAACATTTTAGCGCTGTACCAGTAATCACCGATACAAACTAACCCATCAGTTCCCAGTAGTAAATTCAATTACTCGTTGTTTTCCCGGTTTATCTCCGCTAAGAACATCCTACGTCAATATTTGAAGGTACAATATAAAGCAACCAGCACGGTGCTCTGTTGACTCGAGCACGTCAGATAAACAGACTTGAATCCACCGATATGCCACCCTGAGAGATTACATCCGGCTGTAATGGTGACTGCGCGAATTAATTCGTAGAACTATTTGGGTTTAATTCCAACAATTAAATAATTTAGGTCGACCATTATTCAGCAAATACGCAAACTGGTGTCCATTAAATTTTACGATATCCTAATTTGAGATCCGAGCTTACAACTTCAGTAAAGTTACCGAGTACGTGCAAATAAATCTGTAATGAAAAACTTTTGAACGTTGAACCGACAAGGTTCGCAGTTCTGCGCGCTGCGGTTTGATAGTATCAGCGAACGCCGCGGCGGTACTTCACTGAAATTTACTTTAGCCTTCGTCAAATACTTAGTTATGTATAGCCGCATCGTTGTTAACTTAAATCTTCGTTCCTTTTTGGGCTTAAAGTAAGACGAAACAGAGTTAGCATGACGCGACGTCGACGCGGGCATGACACGGCAAAGCACTCAGAAAGTCAGCACCCCAGGCTTAAAATAGAGTCCGAGCACCCGCAAACCGCTCGCAACTCTTAAATCCTATTAAAGGAGCTCGGGAGTACCTTTATTCATAGACTTCACCAATAATTTAATAGCGCCCCTAACGGCGGGTTTGCACTGGCGGCCAAAAACAAGGACACAAGGTTTTCCTCTAATATTGACAACAGCATTTATGTCGAGTGATGCAACAGTTCACTGGAAAACTGTAACGGCTTGGTTGCTTACGTGATAAGATTACTATATCATATAATTATTCTCATGACGTTTGACCGAGGACTACGTGATGTACTGCAGGAGTCAGGTGTCATTCATTGAATGGATTTTATTATATTATTGTTCTTGTGACAGAAGATGTCACTGAATGGTGTGGTCTTGTGGTGTAATCAATGTTTCAACTACACATATCGAACGGGAAAAACAGGCTTAAATCAAAACCGAAATAAATTTTGAAGTTTTGCGGATGTGTAAACAAGCCTAACCATGGATTTAGTGAAGTCGTACAGTGTATTACCAACACCTATTAATTTGATCAACATAATCCTCCCACAAATCCTTTAGAGCAATGAAAATTTATATTAAAACTGGGCTATAAATACTGGTCGCAGTTTCCTCGCTCTGTGTGAAAGCAAAAAGACCTGCACTCCGCAAGCCTGCGCTCTAGTCCTTGTGCTAATATTTTATTTTTGAAATAAAGCAGTCTGAGGTATCCTGTTCAAGCTAGAATTTACTTCGAAGTAGCTTAGAGTCGAATAAACGTGGTGTTGATGGTTTAAGTTTAGATTTCAAATAACCTTTGATGGCGTATCGTCATTCTTGCTTACAGTTGTTGAGTTAAATTATTGATAAAATTTTATATTTATTTTTAATACTAGCTTTTGCCCGCAGCTTCGCCCGCGTATATTAAATATAGCATATTTCACTTAAGAATAAAGCAGCTTACTATCGGTGAAAAAAATTTTGCAATCGGACTGGTACTTGCAGAGATTACCTGCTACAAACAAAAAAGCAAACTTTACCTCTTTATAATATTAAGTTTAATTTTCAAAATATCTACATACGAGCTTTTTTTTTCTTGGTGCCCTTCCTTATCCCATATTGCTTAGCATAATAACATAACATAACACTTTTCGTTTTCTTCCATTCTGTCCTGTCACACTATCACTAACCTCACATAATCCATCCATCTTTTCTTTGGTCTCCCTCTCCATCCATCTACATGTATTCTCAGAAGCAAGTTCAGAACTCATAAATATATATCCACATACGGGACTTCGTATCTATAGAAACAATCTGCATATTCTGTACGACATAATGACGTCTTCGCGTTATGTGCCTCCCCATGTTACCCGGAACTTGGCGGAAGGTGATGAAGCAGAACGATAAAGCACCGTTCACAGATCACACACCAAGATACTGAGGGCATCTTGCAGTCTCTCTTAACTTAGGAATTTAAAACGTGTAGTCGCTACAAGTATACCTATACATATAATATAAAAGCGAAAGTGAGTTTGTTTGTTTGTTACGTCTTCACGCCTAAATGGCAAAACCAATTTAGATGAAACTTGGTACACAGGTAGACCATGTCCTGGAATAGGATACTTTTATCCCGGAAGTATGTTCCCTTGGGATAATTTTCTGCTATCACGCGGGCGATGCCGCTGGGGGCAGCTAGTAGAATATAATATTATGGTCACATTATCTTGGAAATTGGTTTGGACAAAAATTCAACTCAACTGGAGTTCGTTGACTAGCGCGTGGAAAAGATTATAACCCCTAAGAAAATCTTATTTCATAAAGTTTTTATTTTGGGTTTTTTTCAGGCAATCTCCGCCGTTGAACCCATTTTCTGCGATTTCAGCATTTCGCGATTCTTTTGCAGCTAAGCCGAACTTTATTCCCAAAATAAATTAGTTATAGCGAAAAAGGCCATCTAAAACTTACATTTAAGCATCATGGCTTCAATTAAAAAAAAAATCATTAGCGTCAAACGTCAAAGTCGTCAAATGCATTTTCTCGATTTTCATGTTTACAAAATTTGTATAATTTTAAATTTTGTACTTATTTAACTTTGTTTTACATTGGATTTGCTTTTTTTTTTCGAAGGACTTATAATAAATAAAATTGAAAACAATGGCTGCTGCAAGTAGGTATTTTTCAGATAAGTATGTAGGTATACAAAACCCCTGTTATTGCGGAACAAATTGTGCTCGTGATTTGATTTAATACACCCCAATAAAAAAAACATTTAAATATTAGTTTGTTCATTAAAGTTTTTTTTTTTCTTCGAAATTAGTTAGGTATCACATAATTATGGGCATCAATGCTATACATATGTATGGCATCGGGAATCGGGATTAGTATCTACGCACGCAAGCACAACCGCGCTAATGACGCAATTAAAATTTATCATGAATTTATCAAAAGCAGTAATTTGTATCCTAAAATAACTCTTTATTATTTTCACCAACCGCCTTGAGCTTCTTGGGGTAGCGCTATCATATACCCTCAAAATTCGGCTTTTAAATCGAGGCAAAAGCTCCTTGCTGCCAAAAAATAGGGGATCTTAGCAAAGGTGAGACGGTACTTCACACCGGAACAGCTGCTCAACTTTTATCCTACAAATAATAGCCTAATAAATCAACTTCTACGGAAACAGTGTAAAATAATAGTAGGTAAATGTTACCACCACGTTTGTACTGCCAAGACGGCATTAAATAATTTTCCGTTTTTCTCTTTACAGCAACGGAGAATGTTCTTACGAATATATCGGAAATGATCGACCTGGCTATTGGCACGCCCGAGGTGACAACACTTATATTATTCTATTTATTCTCTTATAAAAATTCCACACTAGCTATCTACCTAGGGATCTTTAAGTCAAGAGTGAATAGGTTATTTCTAGGCAAGCGTGTTCCGTCGTCGACCACATCGTCACTACCATCAGGTGAGATAGTAGTCAAACGCGAGCCTATCATTATTAAAAAAAAATGTGCATACGATACTCTGTATATCTGTTACCTTTTCCTGCGTACGCCGCTGAAGTAATTTTGATGAATCTACACTATAATAATATAAAGAGGGAAAATTTGTATTTTTGTGTGTATGTTTGTAATGAATAAACTCAAAAACTACTGCGCCGATTTCAAAAATTCTTTCACCATTAGAAAGCTACATTCACCCTGAGTAACATAAGCTGTATTTATTGCCCGTGCTAATCCGGGACGGTCCGCTAGTATAGAAATATAGATATACATATATAAAAGGAGGTACTAACTGATTAACATATCAACGCACAGCCGAAACTACTGGACTAGTCAAGGAACCTGAAATTTTGCTCAAGGTTGCCTCTAATTACGTAAGCGAGTACTAAGAGAGAATTTTCCAAAAATCACACTCTAAAGAGAAGAAACGGAGGTTCAAAGTTTGTATGGAGAAAGCTACTCTTACTCGGGCGAAGCCGCTGGCAGAAACTAGTTCGGTATATTTTGTAGATATAGATTGAATCTTGGATAATGTAGCACACTGGCAGAAATTAGTTTCATATAGTATGATTAATACTTTATTGATACAAAAACCTTTGTATACAATTACAATATATTACATTCTTCTTCTTCAATATATTACATTGAATTTTGGAAAATATCTGCATAAATAGTAAAGAAAAAAAACCAGTCACCTAAACAAGGAAAACTTTTTTTTCTGGTGGGATAATCATCTAATAACATTCGCCGCTCTTGGACGGAGCGAGAAATAGTGTCGAGACTTTTACTGACTAAAAACCCACTCCTGTTCCTTAGTTGCCTTTCGTACCGAGACTGAGCTATCTTTTGAAACTAACCCTAGCCCCAGTAGGCTTCGGACCCAGCTGGGCCCCTGCTGTAGCTGACAGCTCCTTGAGGGAGACTTTAAACTTAGAAGTCAGTGTGTTAATAAACCTACAACGACTTGTTCTATGTACCTATATGAATGTGCGTTTTGTAGAATAATGCTCATTGTTACGAACCAACATTATTTTGGTAATCATTTCTTTACCCTTCGATGTAAAGAAACAGCGGGGATAGGACCTGGATATAAGTTTTGTAAACCATCTTCAGCCACATGTGGAAGTCAGTCATACTGGGGTAGGCGGCAGAATAATTTGATTTAAAAGCTTCTGAAGCTTTTCAATTTGTTATTGGGTTTTTTTTGTTTGAAACTCCTTAGAGACTTATATCGAGAGATTGGAACGGTGCCTAGTGAATGGCGCCCGCCTAACACATCCGTATGATACTTATTTATACTTTCATTAACAACTCTTCAATAGGGACGTAACCGAAACTGTCGGACATCCGAAATAAAAAAATATCCGTAACCGTAACTGAAACTTACCTATGTGTCACCGCACATGGGTCACATGCCACAGCCACAAACGCCGCCACGAGAAGCTAGAAGCGGCCACAAAGGAAGCTGAAGCGTCGACAGCCACTTGTGGCCAATGGCTGCTACATTTTTAACCCATACACGCAGTATCATCTGACTCTGACGAAGAAGGTTTAAATGCGCGTTTGGCCTGTGACAGCGTTTTGTGTCGGCGTTTAGTGGTCATTGCGGGACACAAGAAGCGAGCAGCGGTGATTTGTAGCGTGTGGCAGCCACCGGTGTCTACCGTGTGCGGCGAATTCATATAAAATGTATGAAACATACAGAAAATATGGCGGCGTTTAGTAGTAATGTGGCCGGTTACACTTGCATAGATCAGATCTCGGAATCTAAATGACAGGTTACGACAAGGTTTTGTTTGTGTTACGATTAAAACATTCTAATATATGTAACCGAAACTAGCGGATATTCTATTTAAATTGATATTATAAAGAGGAAATATTTTATAATTTTTTGTTCAAAGTTAACTCAAAAACTACTTGACGGATTTAAAAAATCTTTCACCATAAGAAAGCTACAACTTCACTTAGTAACATAGGCATATATTCTATTTTCACGCAGGCGAAGCCGCTGGCAAATCCTAGCCCGACATAACCTCATAACCGTAATTGTATCAAGTGGCATCTCAGTCAAGCACTATAGTTCAATATCAATTAAAAACAACCGCTATAATATCGACGGTACGCACTGTTCCCACGCATCTCTAGGAGTTTTCAGCAAAAGCAGAGGCCCAGCTGGGTCGAATCCTACTGGGGCCAGGGTTAGCTAAGAAATGTAGCTCGGCCCAGGTATGAAAGGCAAGAAGGAACGGTGTGGGTTTTTTAGTCGGTAAGAGTCTGACACTGTCTCCCGCTCTGCCCAAGGGTGGATGATGTCATTTGGATGATTTTTACCCACTAAAAAAAAAATCGGTATAATATTATTTCTCTATCCGTATCCAGATCCGAAATTTCATATCTATAATGTAACATCCCTGTTCTCCAATACAGGTGAATTTTCCCATTATTCTTCCCACAGCTTTCATCAACAATCAAAGACGAAAAAAGTGGGACAAAATGTTCCTTTTATTGCTATTGATTTCCTTTCTCGCGTATTGTAATTGTACGTAGATATTAAAAAAGTCAGAGACAATGGGAATGATTTGCTTTTGTGCCAGGGTTGTTCCATTGATATATTTTATGGAAAGATATCTACGTTACGTTACGCGCTAACATTGCAATCAGAAAACCTTAACTCTGTGCACAACTTACATGCAAGAGTGAAATGTGATTCCATGTGATTATTTTTTTTTTTTGGTGTTTGTATAATTTGTAGGTACAACGCATAAAAAAACACGAAGACATTTTGATAACCTTTATCCCACTTAAGACGCACAGGACCATTCATTCTGGCGACGCTTGGGGAGGCCTGTGTCCAGCAGTGGACGTCTTTCGGATGAAATGATGATGATGATCTCACTTAAAACAAAAAACTAAATATTTTTCCTAACACGTTCAATTATGCCAAAATGTCATATTCTTTTACAGAAATATTACAAGAATTTTAAATAATAACTAGCTGTTATCCGTGACATTCGCGTGGAGTTTTAGAACATTGCTCTCCTTTTTTGTGGCAAATGTTTTAACTCCTATTTCAACTTAACATCTAACTTTTCTGTTAGTGAAAATGAAATCCCGGAGAGTTTAAAATCCCGTTTCTGCGGTAAAATGGAAAGTAGCCTAAGTTTACTCCTTCTAACATCATATAGCCAAACAGACGGATAGATAGACAATAATTTTTAATACACCTAAGCTAAACATTTAATTTTTTTTTATATTTTGAGAGAAAAAGAAGTTGATATTGCAAACAGACATTTCAATGTTATTTATCTGTATTATAAAAGACGTATCTAATATCAATGTTTGTAGTCATTATGTTATCTAGGTAGGCGTGGTGGACTTCAGCATGCTGCAAACTGTGCTGCACTGCCTTGCCCAGCAGCTACGGGTGTTGGGCAAAAACGTGGAGCTGCGGGGCAGCATCGCGGCCCTGCCAGTCGGGAGACAAAGCGACAACGCCCAGACTGTAGCCATCACCGAGTTCATCGTTGATACAGGGGTATTCCTTTTATTTGAACTCTGAGAACTATCAAATTTTGGATCAACATGTTCAAGACAAAGTTCACTACCTACCATACCATACCATACCATACCATACCATACCATAACATACCATACCATACCATACCATACCATACCATATCATACCATACCATACCATACCTCGAGTTATTAGTCCAAGTACAGCAAGCTGAACTGCCATTAGACCGGCCATGTTTGGAAGGATTGCACATGAGTCCTAGAGTGGAGACCACATTGGCAAGCTGCGTAGCGTGCAACTTTCCTCGATTTGGAGGACCTTTAAAACGTGGCGAAGTCAGATTGAAACATTTAAGAAAGTCCAAATAAATAGAAGTCCAGTTTCGAAAATAATTCATTATTAAAATATTAGGCACAGTTACTTGTTAGGTACGAACAAAACAAAGATTCCTACATTTGGTGGCACAGACAAGTGTAGACTGACCGCTGGTACCCTTGTACAATCTACGACTGTCCTCACACTAACTGACCTACCTACATAAAGTACGTTCCACAACCTGGGAAAGGGTGTCCAGGCTAAACTTTAATTAATTTTCATTTGTATTTTCAGACTCCTGGAAAGTATGAATTAGGTAAGTAAATTTTAAAAGTTGGTTATTTGTAAAAAGTTCATTCATGTAGATCTTACAACCGATTTCCCATTTCCCACCATATAGTAAATATTTATATACATTATACAGGGTATCTCTGACATCGACGCACAAACGAATACCATGGATCTAGTACATGATTCTGGACCCCCAGTGATGGAATTTTTCTTCGATTTCTTCCTAATTAGAATTTTTTTTTGCTTTTGAATTTAAACTGTTCATAATCGTTATTCTAACATTTTTAGTGAAAAGATGAATGGATTACTGAGTTACGATGAGTTTTTAATTAATTATTTTTTATTTTTTATTAAAAATATCATAGGGATTGGTTACATAAACGACTTTCCACAGTTTCAATTTAAAAAAGTACAAATTTTTATGACCATCTCGGTCGGATTCCGCCTCGGTTGCAATGCCGAACTTTCGGCACTGGTATCGAAATGTACTATTACCTTCATTCATGCGTGACCGCTGTCAAAAGGTAGCTATAATAATCCAAGACAAAATTTCATTGACTATTTTGTATCTATTTTTCAGCAACTTACCCGCTGGACCCGGATCAAGAGAGTGTGCTAGTCGGTAAGCTTCACAGATATATTTTATTATTTTTATTTTATTTTATTAGGGAAGACAAACAATTGTACAATTTGTCTTACGTATAGATACATGTAAAAATAGGCTATTGTACAATTCACTACGTTTCCACGTATTACCTTAGAAGAAAATTACACAGAGTAAACGTGCTTAAGAGTAATTATACTATATAAATAAATATTTAAGTCTGAAAGTGACACTGTAACTTTTTAACAACGCTTTTCTTAAAATCATTGGGACTTAAAGCAAATATGTCCACTTTTTCAAAGTGGTAGATAGACATAGATAACGCAAGAGCAACTAGGTTCTTCGCGTGCCTAAATGCGTGCCTACAGCCTAGCTTACGTACAAAAATCGTAAGTGGCCACCTGCGCGCTGAGTTTGCATCGTGTATAACGCTAGTCTTATCAGTTATATGCGTAATCAATTAATTTTTTTTTTTTTTTCTAAACCTTTGTAATACCCAAATTTGAGAAAAACAAAACCATTCGTATTACATATTATTTAGTTAAAAAATGGCACGCTTGGTTTTCATACAGATCGTGATACTTGCGTTATCTATATCTATATATATCTGTGGTAAGCTTTCATTATATAAACATTACAATAATATTAATCAATATCTTCCGGTATTTTTTAAATCTGGTATATCTTTACAGTTGAGCGCAAACGGAGGAACGATCCACAAGTTATCGCTATGAGTAAGACATTTCATTACAGATTTAAAATAGATTTTTTCATTAAGTAGGTATATCAATATGCCTTTAATCTTTCGAATTCCGTAATTAGAAACACAATAGAAAGACAATGAGAGAGCGGACGTCGGCGTTCGCTTAGGGTTTAATGAATTAACCCTTCAGATACCGTCAATTAGAGACACAATAGTAAGACAATAGATGCGCGGCCACCGGTGGTCGCTTGGGGATTCATGAATTAAGGGGTGAAACTAACATCCCAGCCAAGGTGACCTAGCTAGTTTCAACCCGTTTCGACAGCAGTTGTGATCCATGACCTACAACGCCTTTGGTTGGCAGGTAGGCACGTTTTTCCAAACACCCAACGTGTTGGCGCATGGTTTCCATCCATGTAGATTGTAGCTGCAACACAAAACAAACGCATAAACCAACGTGAGCTTGGTTGGACCACTAGTTTGCAACTGTCTGGTCACCCCTCAGCTGCCACCCTGTTTATACCTACAACATTTTATGTAACTTGTCCTGTTACTTAGTTGGAACCTATTCATGAGTTGAATTATTATTTTTTTATAAATGGCAACTTGTTATAAACAATTTTTTTTTATACATACCTACTTTTGATTTGAAGTTAGCTTTGTGACATCATTCTAAATCCAACATGGCTGACTCACGGAATTGGCGTAAAAAAATTGTACACCCCCATGAAAAGGGTTTCCTTTGTAGAATGTGAAAATGTTAAAATCTAGTTTTTTTTTTTTAATAATAATTAATATAATTATTTAAATTCAGCTGCAGCAAGTGCACGAAGTGGTGATCGTGGTAAAGCTGCCAAACCTGGAAAACCTGAGTCTACAGCACCTGCTCCTGCACCTACATCGCCAGCTCGTACAGCGCAATCTCCTACAGCGCCAGGTTCTACAGCGCCTGCTCCTACAGCGCCTGCTACTACAACGCCTGCTCCTACAGCGCCTGCTTCTACAGGGTCTGCTCCTACAGCTTCTGCTCCTACAGCGTCTGCTCCTACAGCGTCTGCTCCTACAGCGTCTGCTCCTACAGCGCCTACTTCTACAGCGGCTGCTCCTACAGGATCTGCTCCTACAGCGCCTACTTCTACAGCGCCTACTTCTACAGCGCCTACTCCTGCTCCGCCTTCATCGCACGCGCCTCGCGTTACGGCCTCATCCCCGCCAGCACGTGCATCTGTGGAGAGACTATCCCTAGTCACACTCAGCAAGTTCAACTTGTTAGAGAACACGGTTGCAGACCTAAAGGAACGTGTTTATGGAACCACTCCCAAGAACGAGGAAATATTGCAAGAAGTCAGGTATATTTCTTTTTTATTGTAATAAAATAAACACTTAAAGTTTAGTATAACATAGAATTGACTAAGAAAAGCATCCTGTCCTACAATGTGTCACAGATCGCAAAGCAATCTGAAGGCTATCACGGACATGTGGACCAACATGAACGTCGCATCACGTCTCGACGCTGCTGAAGAAGGAATCAAAAAGCTCAGCTCGCTTATTGAGGATCTAATCGGAGAGGCAGCTGAAATGCAGAAGAAATATGACGCTCAAGTATTGTAAGTTTTTCCATGGTGATCGTAAAGCATAAAGGCTCTTACAGCTTATAACACAACCTCTGAATAACCTTATTTAATTAACTATTCGTTGAACACCTCGCGCGACGGGGGTTATTACGTAATTGCGCGTTTTGTGTAAAATCATCAAAAAAAAACTTTCTACTAGTTTCTTACTAGTTTTTTTTTCAGAAACAAAAACGAAGATATAGAGGCCAAAATTTTCGGCTGAATAAATTTTGTACACCCATGTGTACGATTAAGCGTTTTCCATGGTCATTCAAGTTGTACAATCGGCGCTCGATGGGAGCATATAATTATTACACAACAACAACATGTAACTAAAATAATATACATCAATAATTATAAATCCCAAACATAAAATAAAACAACAAAAGCAACAATAATAATTCAAGTACCCCATGAATGGCAGACACATTTCAGTGCTATCTTATCAGTAATACCTTCACTGTTGGCATGTTGGTATGCTTGTACTTCCGAGTTTCATATGAACCAGGGTGCAATATTGATTTGTTTTAGGATATAGTTCCTGGTTCTTTGGAATTTGTTCTTACTAGAGTCACAGGTTGCTCCCCACAACTGGATTCCACAGGTCAAAACTGGTTTTATAGCACACTTGTATACTAGGATGATGTAAATTGATTAATATTTTACAGGGCCCAAAAGAAACTGGCTGAAGCAGCACAAGCGACGAAGAAAAGTTCAACGACTCCTAGTGGCCACGGAATTAAGTCCGCACAAAGTGAACCAGCTCATCAGCTCGTCACACCTCAGGTTCAAGTGGTGCAGGCTGAGCCTTTCGAGTTCCATCCTTCTCCGAGCTTGATAGAGTCTTGGCGTATACGTGACGTGGAACAGTTTGCCACAAAAGGCGAGCTGAAGCAGGTGGTGTCTCACTTGCAGTCTCTGAGAGATGACCTCGATGACCTCACTAAAGCCTTCTCTGATGCCATGAAAGATGTCCATCCTACCTTTGGTTAGTTGAAATATTTTTAAGACATTTACAGACATGAATATTATGCTACCAGTTATTAGTGAAAATTCGGGATGAAAGAAAAAATAATCGGGATTTTGCTACTCAAATCGAGACAGCTACTTTAATGCACTCGTAATTTTAAAAAAAATGTAGTCCACCTCAGAAAGGTTAAAAACTCTTTTCACCATTACAGATGTCATAAGCATAAATGGGTGATAGTGAAAAGCAGCTATGACAACGATGACTATTGCCCGTCTAATTTAGCAATCTAATAATCTAAAAAAGTTAGTGAAAACTCGGGACCTTAACATCCCTATCAAGGGTTAAACGGGGCACTGGCAGCACTAGACTGGAGCGATGCGATCAAGTGACAACGACAATTATTTTTCACTATTCTGCGGATAATCATCATCATCAGGCATTTTTTTATGTTTCCACTGCTGGGACTCAGGCCTCTTCTCTAGGAGAGAGAATAGGCCGTAATCCACCACGCGGGCTCAGTGCGGGTTGATGAATGTCACATGTCTCCGATTTTTTTGATTCT
Source organism: Mythimna lalbum (assembly GCA_949319445.1). Lineage (NCBI taxonomy): Eukaryota > Metazoa > Arthropoda > Insecta > Lepidoptera > Noctuidae > Mythimna > Mythimna lalbum. The sequence goes on along the minus strand of OX439346.1, from coordinate 10,549,596 downwards.
AGGACATGCCGGTTTCCTCACGATGTTTCCTTCACCGTTTTGAGAGCAGTGGTAATGAAATGAAATTACACAAAGTAATGTGCCTTGCAAGGTTTGAACCCGTGACCTACGACTCGTAAGTCGGAGCCATTACCACTCGGCCACCACTGCTCTCAAGAGATGCGGATAATAGAAACCTATTTAATTTACATGGGTATCCAAACAACAATTTGGGTGTAGCTATGTTCATCGGTGTCCCATTTTCGCATCGTGCGTGTTTGAGTCTGCCTGTGCTATTATGGATAAGAAGTGAATGAATAAAGAAAAAGCGATTATATCGCGAATCCAACCAAATTTAATAGTCACAAAATATAAGGACTATTGAGTACTATTTGTGACGTTGCGCGTTGGTCGGATTTGCGATATAATCGCTTTCGACGCGACTCGGAACGCGGAGTATGTTGGTACTTTTATTAATACCAAGAGTTAGGTTAGATTCTAAATATTTCCACCGTCATGTCTACATTGTAATGCACAAATCCTAAGTTAAGGTACTAACAAGCAACAACGATTCTGGTAGGTAGTTTAATCTAACATCAGCTTAGTTGATTAACTTCTGCCAGCTACTTCGCGCGAGTTATAAAGTATTACATGTGCTATTCCAGGACATAGTCTACCCGTGTGCCAAATTTCGTCCAAATCCGATTAGCCGATCGATGGTGAAAAAGTAACAAACATACACACAAACTTTCGCGTGATTGTAACAAATATAAAATCTAATCTGTTTGACATTCCATGTTTTTCGAAGGTGATCTACAAACTTGTTAGCACCTGTATCTTGTGGAACTGAGTAGTACCTAACCACGGTTACGTTTCAGTGGCACCGGAGACTAAGCCACCTTCGAAGATAGTACTGGTGGCACCTCCGCCACCGACTCCGGCTCCGCCTCCGCCTCCACCCCCGGGGCCTGCGGCACCACAGTCGCGGTCGGCAGCGGCGGCACCACAGTCGGGGTCGGCACCGCCGGCACCACAGTCGGGGTCGGCACCGGCGACACCACAGTCGCAGTCGGCACCAGCACCTGCACCGGCACCACCGGCTATAACCGTCATTACGCCACCTACAAAACCAAGTAATATAACGCCCATTTATGTATCTGTAGTGTTTGTATACTTTCTCGGGTGCCCGGGCTGTGACGGTGAACAGTTGCATATGGACTGTTGACGAAGACGGACGTGTTGAATGAACCTAACAGCTGATGACTTAACGAGTCAATTTGTTCGCCCTTGTGTTGATGCGTCCACTACAGTATCTAAGGTATTTTTTACATAGCATGGGTAGGATGAAAATATGCAATTTAAAGATGACAGAAGGATATGTACTCGTAGCTACATTTTATAAATCTGACAGTTGTCACCCGCACCATCCTATAGCATCTGTAGTGTAATTATCTCCCTTTTCCCCATACAACAGCTGTAGTGTTGAGTAGTGAATCAAAGAATAAAGTAGAGAAAACATGTTCTATCTTATCTGAGTAAGCTCTCTGGCTGCTCTACGATCTCTGCAGGCCACTGCACGTCGAGCGGGAGCTGTCGCTACGCCGCGCGGACCTTTCCTGCTGCTCCGGCCCTGCAAGCCGCTACCGACCATGCGGGACCTGTCCACAATGTCAAGCGAACCTCTCCTGTGCTGCACTGGTCTCTACAGGCCTCTTCTGACCTTGCGAGACCTGTTCGCCATGCTGGGCAGACCTCTCTCCGTTTTCTGTGTCCCTACGAGCCTCTGAATACATATTTATAAAATTGTACGTTTCATATCCGAAACCTCTCATTGTTCTAGTAACAAATTCAAATGAAGTTCAACCTGCGCACTTGACTCAGTTAGAAAGCCGTTTACTGGAGAAGCTCAGTCAGCTGGAGCGAGACTTGAAGAAGTGCTGCGACAACATCAGGAAGGCAGAAGGAAACTTCAAAGACCAGGTAAAGAATCGCTTTTGAATTTTGAAAAACATTTTGACCTTAAAATCGTTTTATATCGTAGCCAGTGACGCCCTAAGAGCCTGTGCTCACCACGTTTTTAAACGCCGATTGACGCGCGTTTCTAGCAATACAGACGTGATCGATATGCACGCGAGTCATATGCAGTCTGTAGACCTTTAATAGGATAAAAGCGCGCGCCGTCGATGCACGTTTCTAAAAAGCGCGTCAACGTAAACTTTAAAAAAAACGTGGTGTGCGCATGCCCTTAGGAGGTGGCGAGCAAAGGTCTTACCATGATGTACCGAACAAATGTCTGTCGAAAGAGCGAGAAAAAGGAATGGAGCAATGCACCATATATAGCTCCATCCCTGAAACAGTTCAGTTTTGGTCGTAAAATATATCGCGTTTAGTGCTCATGGTAGCACTGCTGGTTCTTGCATAACAACTTGAAAAAAAACTGATTTGAAACTCTATTTTATGCTACCTTTACTTTTCGTAGTAAAATCCTCGTGAATACTGTACCTAAGTTTATCACCGTTGCGTTTTCGTATTTATGGTTGTTCATTGTTATACATTTTCTAAAGTAAAATTTCAAACTCGAAATCCCTACTTTTACTTTTTTAGAAATCCATAATCTATAAATACAAATCACATCATATCAATCTGATCATATCATAAATCCGTAATCCCTTTACATTTTTATAAATTTGCTTTTAAATTTATCACCCATAATAAGAAATCTAGGAAAAGATCTGTGTTTACTATAAAAGTACAGTTTTTGGACATTCAAGTTTTTCTATGACGTGTGGTGTGTCCAACTTTAAGTGATCCACGATTTGATCACTGCTTACCGTCAGGTGGGATCACAGTCAAGCACTAGTTTATATCAGATTAAAAAAATCCTTAACTAGCTTACACGATAACAAAATGATGTGGTCCTCCCGTCCAGTTATAATTTAGGTGTCTTCAAATCTAGAGTGAATAGGCTCATAATAAGTTAGTGCGTCTCACCATCAACGATTGCATCACTGCTTACCATCAAGTGGGATCGCAGTCAAGCTCAAGTTTATTAGTCAAGCATTAGTAAAAGAAAAATTTTTAAAAAAAATCTGTTACAGTTCTCTTCATTCCAAGATCAACTAGAAGCAGTGACGAAACAAATGTTATCATCAGGTCCGGGCAGCCTGTCACCAGATCTAGTCAAGGATCTGCAAGGTAAACTGCTACACATTTTTGTGTATTTATTCTAGTTTACGATGTAATGGGCAGGGCACATTGCTCGCAGAACAGATGGCTGTTGGAGTCGAAAGGTTCTGGAATGACGTCCGCGTACCGGAAAACGCAGCGTTATAACGCCTCCTACAAGGTGGACCGATGGTCTGGTAAGGGTTACGAGAACACGGTGGATGCGAGACGCACAGGACCGTCCTTTGTGGCGACACTTGAGGGAGACCTATGTCCAACGGTGGACGTCTTTCGGCTGAAATGAAGCTGATGATGCGTTATGAAAATAGTGTCTCATCGTTTCGTTAACTAACATACAAAGTGTATCTACCTACTACTCCTATCTTAAACAATAGTACATTCATAATACTTCTTCCAAGTCCTAGAAGATCCTACTTCTCTATGCTACAGGTTTGATGAAGCTGTTCGAGACGGTGCAGACCATGCAGGCTCAGCTGCAACAGGTGCACGAGACAGCCCTGAACCTCGCCGCTGAGAAGGACGACCGCCAGAACCACATTGACGTAATTACAAGTCATCACTATTTCAAATATTTGTAACACATTTACGAAGCAGGGGCAGATTGCTAGTAGATTATAATTTTTCAATACAGTTACTCGAAAACCCGATCTTTTTCCACCGCTTTTAGGCACGCAGTAGACTGTTTTCCGCACTAGTGCAGAAAATGCACGTGCTGCATCTGCCACAATCTTATTATATTAATCGTATCTGGCTGAACGCGCGTCAATGGTCGCGCCGGTCAACGCCCGTTTATTCATTTCCTTGTAAGTGTATTGAAAAAAGTCGTTTGATACATGTGCAAATTTGTCACTGCAGCCCTCGGCTCCATCACACAGGGCTATTATGTCAAGAGTGAATAGGTTGCTTCTAGGCAAGCGAGGTCCACCGTCGGCCTTATCATCGCTTAATATCAGGTGAGATAGTGGTCTAAAGCGATCCTATATCTAATATGCATAAAAAAAAGCTTCATCAAAGCTTAACTTCTCTCTCTCTCTCTCCAGGCTCTACTGGAACAAATCGAGCTGCTGAAGGTCATCAAACTGGATCGCGAGGACATGGTGGAGGCTCTTGCTGACAAAGCGGACCTACGTATGTTGGCGCGAAAGGTGTCGCACGACCAGTTCGAAAATGCCTGCGATGACCTCTCCAAGGGACTGGAACATGCCCTCGGGAAGCTTAACGTGCAGGTTTGTTATTGTGGCATATTTTGTTTCTGTCTATAGGTTAAAAATTATGATGTCCCGAGTGAGCAGTGAGGGGCAATCAAATTACTACCTTACCTATCTTATGCGTACAGCTAAGGAGTGTAATTCCCTGCCGGAGTCTGTGTTTCCTGATAGCTATATAACCTAGGGGTTAAGTCAAGAGTAAATAGCTAGCTTCTAGGCAAGCGTGCTACATAGGCCAAATTACCACTTTCCATCAGGCGAGATAGTGGTCAAACGCAAGCCTATCCATAATTAAAAAAGAAAAAATCCTACTCGGCAATACGTACTTACCTGGAAATGACAAACGATTCAAGAGAATGCTGGTGCAACAAAATGCTAAGCTTATAATAGGTACTTATGAAACTTTGAATAAAGCTTTAGACACGTTAGAGGACAAAAATGTCCCCAACATGTCAAATATGCAGCTTGAAGTGAATGCCTTGTAAAAAGATGACGGGCAAGTCTACATGGTGCTCCAATGCGGCCCAGTGTCCTGGCAACGTTGCAGCATCATGTAGACTGAGCGTTGCGCGTCATGTTGCGGAACATTTGAACATTGTCTCTGTCTGAAGCTTCTGAAGCCAACCTTCTGAACCCATAGTATAGGTAATATAATATAAAGGTAGGTGTCTACGTGCCATTCAATTAGTTTCTACACGTATCTAGGCATGATAATTCGATGTTACGGTCAACGAGGCTCAGCGATACCTCCAACTCGTTCCGCTATTTGGATGGGACGAGCGTCTGAACGTTACATTGTGCAAGGTCAACGACGCTCTTTACACGGAATCATTCAGCCATGGCAGATCATTGTTCGTGATCGAAAGCTGTACCTACTTACCCTACCGACATCCAAATCTATTGGTAGGAACAAAATGTCACAAAACGAAGAGCTAATCTGGTAATTTTATACATTTATGAGGGCCATATCTCACGTCTATCGTCTACGAGAGCAAAGTTTAAAAGCTTGTTTGATGAAGAAGCAACGCGAAAATAGAGAGATATGTGAGAGAGTTTTTAGCTGTCGGCATTCGGTAATTCCGTCATTTACTTGAAGTTTTACACAAATGTTTGATTTCAATAGAACCTAGATAATGTCCACAAGATATCTGTGTTTCCAAAAATAACTAGTGAAAATGTGTTGTAACGTCATAATCACGTAAGAGCGATTTAAAGCACACATCAACATGACTTTACTTTACCAATATGGTAAAAACTTTATTCTTTTAGGAATCTCTATGGCAACAAGCTTTGGACGACATCCAGCGCGAGATCGAACAGAAACTTGACAAGATGGAGCTGTCTCCGGTGAAAGAATTCTTTAATAGCAAGCTGAAGCAACTGCAGGAGAATCTGAAGGCGATGGCCGCACTCCGTCGTGAGGCGGAGGCTGCGGGCACGAAGAGGAGGCTATTGAGGTAACTTCGTGTTTTGTAGGGAAGTCTATATGAGTAATACTAACTATGACATTGCCCACGCCCCGCTGGTCTCGTGGTCGCATGAGTGACTCCTGAAGTCCAGAGCGTGGGGTCCGGTTTCGATTTCCAGTTGCTGCTGCGGTCTTCTCGTCCGATTATAATTTAGATGGCTTCACTAGTGCTCTTCAACATCAAGTATTGCATCACTGCTTACCATCAGGTGGGATCGCAGTCAAACACTAGTTTACATTATGAGTTTACTGCCACAATCGGTTTAAGAATGAGGATCTTAGGTAGGTACGACATTTGCTGAATTGCGCCCTTGGTCTTCGCAACTCCCAAGAGTCAAAAGTGACAAAATACATTTCCGCACCCGTTTACACCACCTGTAAAATGTGTTTTGTTTCGTTAGGGATGTCAACTGCATATCCTGCGATGCAAAGGCCGTGATGGCCATGGATCCGCCCCCACCGCAGGCTGCTAAGCCACTGCCAGCCAACTTGTCTATGAAACCCTATCTCAGTTATGAATTAGGTATGTACTAGCTCCAGTTACTTATCGTTATCAAAGTCAAATAGGTCCAAACAGAAAACAGTGAAAGAACAGAAGACCTCCCGTCTTAGCCCTGCAGCGAGACACAACAAGCTCATAATAATAAATAATAGGTCCTGTAGTTGAAATAGTATCCATTTATCACACTTGTCAAGTAGGTAGACAATTTAAATTATGGCACTTGATAACTGCGATTGGAGTGGTCAATCTGTTTTGCGTTTAATGATGAACCAGCCCTGAAGAAGTCCACAATTTCTGGTATTCATTTAAATTGGGATTATTTGTGTTAGACAAGCTTCCTATATGACTATAACGTGTTGAAGACAATGATGTTTCCCTGCAGACGCAATCCGCAAGAACCAAGCGAGCAGCTTGCCGCAGCGCAACATGCACGACTGGGAGCACGTGCAGCAGCAGATGCAGCCCACCAACAAACCTCACAAAGTCAGGTGAACACCTTGCAGAAGTAACTCTGTCTGTTACTTTTTAGTAAATGGCTATTACACTACGCGTTATTCAGACAGTTTTAGTCTGGTTTACTTATCGCGTAGTGTAATATGGGTCAGACTGTCTTACTCGGAAAGAAAAATAAGACTAGTCTGAATATCGTATGCTGAATAACGCGTAGTGTACTAGGCCCTTAAGGCCTAATGGTCTTAGCTATCAGTGGATAGTCAGCTTAAATTCGAAATGGAATTAATTTAGACCGTAGTTAATCTAAGGTGGAAAGGTTTAATCTAACCATGCATAATGCATATCGAATTACTTCTATCTCACGTAAAAATAATTCAACAATATCTAATCTACCAACTACCTAGTTAAGTAGGTACTAGGTCTCACTTACATCTCAGTTCTTTTTTTACTTTCTGTACGCAGGTCGGAAACGGACAAGCATTTGTGCAACCGCTACTGCGGCGGGTCGCACACCGTGACGACTCCTGCACAGCGCGTCGCACGTCTCGGACACTTCATCAAGCAGTGGGGGCCGGAGGTGCTCCCATTGTCTTCTGGATTCGCTGCTGGTGATGATGGCAGGGTAAGTATTTTTTTAGGTAAGACAAGAAAATTACCTTCTGGGTGACGGTAAAACGAATACTTGAATAAACGTGCCAGGATTTGGTAGACTTCTGTGTGCTTCGTCGTTTGGAATCGTTCCTACCTGTGTTGGGGACATACCTACATTGACAAAGCTATCGGCTTTTATAAAATGACGAGTCTGGCAGCCACGGACTTTTAGGCTGTTATAATTAAGAAAGCGCAAAACATAATAATTTTGACGGCACACTAAGGTTGTCGTCAGGACAGAAACAAGGGTCTTCGCTCAAAGGTCAATGGTCTCAAAAATTTCCTTATTTTTATTGTTGGAATTCATATAATTTTAATTTTTGCAGCTTTATAAAATCAGCACATCGGAAGGCGCTGGCGTTGGTCCAGGTGTGTACTGTCTTAGTTTCAAACACTTACTAGTTAACTATGAAAAACCACGGCAAAAGGAAGTTTGTTTTCCATTAGAGATTACATATTATATTCATTCGGCAACTTCGCAGTGACTCGCGTATTCCAGTCATTCTCTGCATCGGTCTGTACGAGTTGAACCTAAATGCACAGAGGTTACATAAGGTTCACAATAGGTTCCTACTGTATTATGGGGTACAACAAAGAGTACCAATATAAAAAGCTCTGATACTGTAGCGACACGATATGAAGCCACATAGGAACTTCTTCTTCTTTTCTCGAATCGATGGTTTTCCATTCCCTTAAAGCTTTACGGCCCAGTAAGTCCTCCAAAGTGCAGGTGTAGAGTACTTTGGACACTCCATTAAGTGGGCCATCGTCTGGTCAGCAGCACCGCACTCGCACTGGGTGTTGGGTGGGTCTATAATCTCCCACTTTACCAGGAAGAAGAAGAAGAACAATCCAAAATCAATTATCGAACAACTGCCAGGACCAGATGCAACCAAATTTGGTTTTTGTTATAGGTACAGGATGTAAGATACAGGCCTCCACAAACTTTAAAGGCTTGCGGTCCCTTACACCCATATTACTAAAGCTATAACATAGCAGAGTCGGCCTTTTAATGTTCCCACTATCGGGACTCAGGCCTCCTCTCTAGGAAAGAGAATGGGCTGTAATCCACCACGCGGGCCCAGCTGGTGGATGTCACATGTCTTCGAATTTTTGGTTCTAGGACATACCGGTTTCCTCACGATGTTTTCCTTCACTGTTTTGAGAGCAGTGGTGATGAAATAAATTACACAAAGTAATGCGCCCGGCTGGGTTTGAACACGCCACCGTCAACTCGTAAGTCGGGGCCGTTACCACTGCTCATACTCAAGGCAGCTATATAAATAGGTAATGATATTGTTGTTAAAGGCGGCGCTTCAGAGGGCGCGCCGGTATCTACGCCGAAGTCTCCAGCTAAGAAGCCCATGCCTCCCATTAGCCCGAAGCCTATAGTGATCAGCGCTGTAAGTTTTAACGCAAAGATATTGTATTTTATGAGGTTCTACAATCGATACTTCGGATCTCCTCCTTGCGTCGTATTTCTCAATGCTGTAGGTCGTGACCTCCCCTGCTTCATCACTCTAACCCTTATGATATTCCAATCATCTATATACCTTACCATCAATTATATACCTTAATTACTGGACGGCCGGACGGCGAGCTACCCGTTGCTCGACGTCCGCTATACCGCGTTTACCGTGACTGGTAGTCGAGGTCGGAATCTCGGCGGCAAGGGCATGAGGACCTTCGTTCCCTCGCGCGTGCGGCCTCCTCCTCCGCTAGCATTACTGCTTTAAAGAAGAAGGCGATGTGTACAGTGATGGGTTAGGTAGAGGTGCACCTATACAGTAACAGCCACATTTGGACAATTGTTTTTATAAATTTCATGTGATAGTTGCGAGGGTATTATCATAGAAATGCAGGATTGTTCGAAAGAATTGCCACGTCCTGATACAAAAAGGGTGACTGAAGGATGTCTTCACCTGGAACGGCATTACTTGATGATTTCAGACTCCAAAAAGAGAGAACTACTGAGAAATTACTGATAGAATACCTAATATTAATACTGTCAATAATAATAACTATACTACTTTTTATATTTTTAAATGTTGATAATAATATTATCGCAAAAGGACACTGTCAAATGGTGCAGTAAAATGGTGTTTTTGTTTTATATCAACGATTCCTACCAACATACCAATATTGTTTTTTTTTTTCAACAAAAAAAGCAACCGGACCTTTACTTGCAAAGTCTTTACACAAACATATTGTACAATGTTAATTAGGATGACAAGTTATCCTCAAAATTGCGCTATTTTTTTATTTAAATTAATTTTTGGTACCTACTTATCCTTTCAGGAATGTCGCTGTTTGGATCCTTCCACTGCGGGTAAGAAACTTTTGGCCTTTTTAAAGCCTCTGATACATTAGCATGACATGCAACGTTGCCCTGTGTCCCGCAACTGGATACAAAGTATCGGTCGGTGTTAAATAACGAAGAGACTAAACTATTTTAGAAACACCGACTTCCGAAATTAGAGTTATTTTGTACTTTTCAGTGTGCTTTTTATATTGAAGTAGGTTATTTTTATTTTTTTTTGTTAAAAGTTTTCCATCCCCCAGTCTGTAGTGGCTTCGACTCAGTTGTTAATTACCACTCGTTTCTGTTATCAGGACCAACTAAATATTAAAAATATTTTAGATTTGCATTTTTCATTTTCAGAGCATCCTCAACAGCATTGACTGGATATACCTACTTAATAACATTTCGTAATATTTGTATGTAATCCTTTTTTTAATTTTTATTTTCTTTTTAAAATATGTACCTACTTAAATGTTAATCATTTTAATGTACTTTGTTAGATTTAATGTAAATTTTTAGTTTTGTTATCTTATATATAATAAATCTATATTAAAATTAAAAACAACATGTTTATTATAATGATTTTAATGGTAAATCATTTACCATACAATATTGGCTTAGATGTAATTCGTATCATTAGGTATGCAAAATATAACAAAATTGTCTTTTCACCAGCTTCAAAACATTTTGAAAGAAAATTATATCATTGAGAGCAGCGCACCTTTGGATGAAAGATAGAAACGTAGAAGACAAATTAACAATTTTCCTGTGGTATACATTTAACTGGCCGTAAACAAGCGATTATGTTTTATAATTATTTATATTTACAAAATTAACACAATATCACACGTCAAAGGATAGCGTAAGGATAGGCTGACACTGAAGTAACGTCATTCTCAACCCATAACCCAAGTATGTGCACAGACCCACTACGCGTCGGGTAACTCATTTACACGGCTCTTAACCATCTACCAATCAGTCTTTCTCGTCACTAATTACTTATTATATGCGAAATACTTTACACCCAGTTGCAGCTATACAGAGCTTTCCTTTTTACAAGCTTACACACAGAAAATACTATTTACCCTGCCCCCTTTTACGTAAGTCAAGGATTTGCGATGGAAATCTATTTTTATCATTATTGTAAGCGATTAATGAACTGGGAAATACTTTTAAGATAAATAATACAGGAAAATAATGTAATATCGTGTACTTAGTTGCCACGACAGACCAGAATAACATGGCTTGTGTCGTTTTAAATAAAGTCAATGAATTTTCTTTTATTCAACGATTCATGATTCAACCGCGATAATTTTACTAGTGACTTGTTGTAAAAGGTCTGATGCAATCTTTAACAACAAGTCAATGCAATTTTAGCCGTTCGCGGCAAGTAAACCATATTTAATTAGTAAGTAGCGCGACTTATAAGTCAGTAGCAGGGATTCTGTAGCATACATAGCCATATTATTGTCTAAAGATTAATGTTTATTGATAAATATTATCAAACACGGACATCAAACTGTGTTTTATGATTGGGGTTGTCCAGGTCCCACAGAGTCAATGTAAAAATGTCAAACTCTAAATTTAAATAACAACTCCACTTTTTACATTTATTATTTCGTGTGTGTTTTTTTTTAGGATTTGGGCATTTTGAAAATTTGGACATTCCTATATTATGTGTATATAATCTACCTTAAGATTAGCAATGAATCACTTCAAAAATATTGGATAGTGGATATCGAATTACAAAAACTTCCTAATGCAACCAAAGTTCCTACTTTGTAGAGAACAAGTCCACATATCCAGCATGTTCTGTTGCATGAACATAACTTTGAGATCTCCTTCCACCAAGCACGCTACACATGATCAATGTTATTCTTTGAATTTTTAATAAGCAAGTATCACAAACAGTAAACACATGTATGTTTAACATAAACCAATTTCATATATTTGACTTGCAACTAACAATAATGTACTACGCCTAAACTGTGTATTCTACCACATTCTCGGACTATATACAATAGTTTTTTTTATTACTATTATTATTACTTAGGGACCTATAAATTAGGAAAAACATGAAATCCGTCACTAACTTAGGAGACACTTTTGACAAGATTTAGGTACTTGTATTATTTTCGTAGAACGAAAGCACATTTTCAAAAGTTCAGTTGTTACCAAACGACACTGTTAGGTTAACTATAAAACTTATTTCACGACATACAATCAGTTTCACAAGAGCTGCATACATATGAGTTACGACTATTTTTAAAATACGTGTCACGGCATTCCGCCTCACGCGCACACGCCACCTATTGGTTCACATAACGTAAGGCAAGGGATGGGTGGCACTTATAGTTGCACTAGTGTCCTCCGAGGCCTTTGGGTGACAGTAGAGGAGTTCCCGTCGGCGGCGGCTAGCGGTGTCGGCCGCGCGAGTTGCCGCCCTCGCGGCTGTAGCGCCGCTCCTTGCGCTCGTCGCGGTTGCCGCGCGAACGGTCGCGTCGCTCGCGTTCGCGCGAGTACTCCTTGTCGCGCGATGACTCGTGGCTCCTGGTGATGATAATCTTACTATTAACTTAACATCTTCCACAAAGAGATAGTAGACGTTTATGGTACAGCCTAGTGTCGGCATTTATTTTTTATACATCTATCGCTTTAAATATACTAAAAATATCTTCGCTGGTTCGGACGGGATTTGAGTGAGTCATCGCGAGCGTTTTCGCCAAGCAGTGTGCAGAGCTTATGAAGGTCATTCAAAAACGTAAGTCATGAGTTTTGATAATTATAAAGATTCTAAAATATAACGCAGAAGCATATAATTTGGTAAATATGTTCAGGAACTTTCTTTATGATACCATAACTATAGTACCTACATTTTAACTCATATAGGAAACTAAGGGATGCACCTGGACTCTCCGGCTGAGCGACTGTCCCGTGACTTGCGGCGAACGGGAGCTTTGGAGCGCGGCGACCGCGACCGAGAAGGCGACTTGCGACTCTTCGGCGGAGACTCGCGCTCACTGTTCAAGTTGAAATCGTCGAATCTGTTACACACAACAATATAGCACGATAAATAACCGTATCTTAAAACCAACCGTTTGGATGCCCAATCAGTTTAATTTACTGTAATTTTTTGTTGCAAATTGGTCAACACACAAAAGTAATTTGATTTGTTTTTACGTCTGGAAATCAGTCAAATATTTTATATTCAATAAATCTGGAATGAACTTACCATCATTCCATTTAGCAGCGTTCATAACATTCATAATAGTACAGATTTGAAAAAGTTTAAAAAAATCGCATAACTATACAATATATTTTTTCAACAAAGATTGAACTGATTGAATAATATTAAACAACTCACTTGTTTTGAGGAGCTGAGGAACTGTGACTAGAACTGGAACTCGAAGACGAGCTCGATGATGAGGAGGAGCTCCTAGACCTGGGAGAAACAAATTGTAAGTTACTTTAGTAGACAGTAGGATATTTATTCAGTAAAAATCTGCGCTGATGCCGAGAAAAATACAAAATAATTATAATGATAGTATTCATAATCTTGGAAAATCCCAATGGAGTGGTTAAATATAATATTTAATAATTACCCACATCTAGGACCAACCTTCTCTTACTCTTGTTGTTTGGCGAAGTCTTATCATTCTTATCGTCCTGACCGTCGGACCCGTCTTTGGCACCCTCGCCGTCTTTTGTTTTTTCCGCGTTTTCTGAAAACCACAGATATTATTTAGCCCTAGATGCAATTACTTCACATGCAACAGAGATAAATTATAGAGAATATAGAAAATGACAATATTAATGTCATTGATACTACTAACCAGCTTTAGATGAGTTGCCTTGTTCTCCATCGCTACCCCATAGGTCATATTTGGAAAGGTCAGCTTCGTCTCCTGACTCCTCATCGTCGTCCTCCTCGGCCTCGGGCTGGCCCGGCGCCGGCGCCGCCGACGGCTTGCTCTGCAACAAGCATGCACCATCATCAACGTGCCCGCTCGTCCTGATCCCAACACTGATGCTTCGTGCTACATAAAGCTGGCTAGTTACATTTAAGTAAAAATTTAAATGTGCCAAATTAAATATTAAAAAACCGGTTAAACCCTCGACCCCCTTAAGTTCCGAATATTTATTCTATTAATCATGAGTACAAACCTTATTCTTTCGTTTCACCCTTTTGCCAGAGCTTTTCGCGGGCTTTTCGGCAGTTTTCACAGTTAGTTTTAACCTATTCAATAATATAGGTTTTGGCAAAGCAAAACTTTTAAAGTTCCCTATTACAGGTGCACCTTCATTTGAATTTGTATCAGCTCCATCTCCTTCAAGGGTTGGTATGTTCAGATTTAATTTTCTTACTACATTTGGGGGTACAACTACTGGACCCGGATCGAAAATGTCACTTAAAAAAGGAGTGTCGCCGGTACTTCCGTCCATTTGCTCCAACTGTCTTTCGATGCTCCCATCTCTGTTGGATTCTTTCTCCCACTCTTCATCATTTGTTAAATTAATTGCAGTTTCCACAACTTTGACCGGTTCTTCTGTACTTTGTTGTTCAGTATTCTTTTCTTCATTATGCTTTGGTGAAGACGATTGGGACATTTGCTGAAGATTTTGCAATGCTAATAGCAAAGTGTTAGTATTTATACCAGCCAATAAATTTGAAAAATCCACTTGGCTTACAGGCTGTTCCTTTTCTGGTGTTTTTTCAACTGTGTCTTGTTTTTCCTCAACTTTTGGGCTTGATGAAACGAATTTTGTATTATTTGTTTGGGCCGCAGTTGGGCTTGAATGTTGATTAGTATTTTGCTGATATAATGGAGCGATGTTCTGATGAATTGAGCCTGGCTGAATTGTGATATTTTCAAGAATATGTACACGCTTTTTTGGACTTATAGTTTTAGTAGCATCTTGAGGAACCTCAATACTAACATTTTCTTTTGATAGATGTAAAACTTCATTTGATAATTCTATAGGGATTGGTTCAGGTGTGTTCATGGTAAGGTTTGGTTTGGTTTGGAAGTCAGGTCTAGCCATGGAATGACTAGGAACTCGGTCAGCTCTGCATGTATAGAGATTTGAATTGGATTTAGAAATGGGTTCAGGTCTATTAGGGGTAAGATTTTGGGTAAAATCTGATAGAGAAATATGATTTGAACCTTGATCAGGTTTGGAAGGGTTTGAAATTGGGTCTGGTTTAGTTTTGAGATTGGGTGTTAAATCAGATCTGTTGATGATGAGATTGGAAACTCGATCAGGACTGGTCATGCTTTGCTTTGAGATAGGGGAAACTTCAGGCATGAGAAGATTAGGAATAGAATTATGCCTATTCTCATCATTATTTGAAATCAATTCAGATCTTTTGACAGTTTTGGGAACTCTGGCATGTCTGTCCCTGGAATATTTTGGAATTGTATCACTTCTTTTAACAGTGTGATTTGGACTTGTTTCATTTTCAAATCTGGCCATGGTAGCAGAATTTGTAATTCTATCAGGTCTAGCCATCAAAGGTTTCGGAATTGTGTCCAGTCTAGTCATGAGAAGATTTGACATTGAATCAGATCTAGCAGGTAGATCAGAGATTGGTTCAAAGCCAGACATGGGAATATTTGGGATTGCATCTACTATGGACTTCTGATACACATTGTTGTCTTCTGCAGATTGCAACTGGGGTGTCCCATGCTTCAGTGGTGACACCATTTGACTGATTTCTTTATTTTGAAAATCTTTTAGCATATCTAAAAGCAAATCATGTTTGTCTTTGATGAAGTCCGGTATTGAGTTCTCATTAGTGCCTTGTTGCGAATCTTTCTCTGCTGTGTAGAGCATGTCTGAAGTGGGGCTTTGTGTTCTGTTAGAGATAGTTGGTGACGGTGCCCTATGTGGTGCTGCTTGCTCTACATCACAATCTGTATTTTTGTAAAGTGCTTCATCATCTTCATCCCACTCATTCTCATACATTCTTCTTATATTATCATACTTGTCCAAATCATTGTTTCTCTCAGGGCTTTTCTGTGATAGGTCACTGATATCAAAAATATCCAGAATGCTTTTGTTTTTTGAAACATTATTTGACTGAACTTGAGCAAAAATGCGATCTGTGTTTTCAGACATTTTATCTTGTATACTGTTATTTTTAACTGTCTGAATTGGTTTGTCAAAAGGTAGATAAGAATTGGTGCTGGTTACTTGCTTCATATCAAGTCTAGTGAAATCTTTAGCTTGATTTTGCACAGGTTTAGCAAATATTGCAGCATTTTGGTGAGTCCCCACAGATTTGACTGGTTTTTCAATAACTTGATATGGTATTCCTTTTGTTTGATGAATAACATTCATTGACATATTATGTCTTTTTATTGTTAAAGAAGATCCATTACCCTTTGCCCAATACCCTTTCTTTCGTACATTGTCTTTAAACTCTTGATAGTTCTTTTTAGCAGTGGAACCTATTTTAGTAGGAACATACTCACTAGAACAACCATCAATATCAACATTTTCACGAGTTCTTGAATTCATATTACGCAAGTTGTTGGTATAGATATTGCCTGTCACCAAAGGTGACTGTTCTGATTTTTTTAAAGTACTATATCCTTCAAAGGTGTTGACATCATTTGAAACATATTCAGTCTGTTTCGGTACTGTAGCAGGAACTATTCGTTTCTTTACTTTCCGTCTCTTCCTGCCCTCCCCAAATACTCTTGATAAGAAATTATCTTCCCCACTGTAGTATGACACTGACTCTGAATCAGAACCATGGACTGACTGCCTGACTGATACGTTACTTGATTTCAAAGCATTGTTTGTGTTTACTGATTTTGAGCCTTTATCTGAATCAGTATCTGGATAATGTGAATCTTGGCTGTCACGAGAGTTTGAACGAGTCCGATGGTGTGTGGATTGTGAGCAGCTTCTTGCTCGTGAGCCCCTCCCATCCACAGTACTTGCTGAACTGCCTGCTGCTTGTTGATCTGTGTTGCCTTCAATGTACACAGTTTCAATGCTCATACTTCGTCTCGATTTCTCTAAACTTTTACTAGATTCATCTTCTTCACTCTCTGAAGGAATTATTATTTCATCAGGATTTGGCATTTTGCAAACTGTTTTTGGCATTTGAATATCAGTGTTGTCAGTATTAGTTGCAGAGTTTATTTTAAAAGATTTCCCTTTTTCTAAATGTGAATCATCCAAACAGCCTTTGGTCAACAGTTGATGCCTCCATGCAAAGATTGTATTAAAATCCGGAGCTGATTTTTCATATGCGGCTTCAAATTTATTAGCAGTAATTTTGCAGTTATTGTAAACAATAGCTAAAGCTGCACACTTTACTCTTTCCTCAATGGTGTAGCAGGCTTGCAAGTCTTCAGCAGGATTAGGGTTGCTTAATTTGTAAACCATCTCAGTTTTTGTGGAAGAAACACTATTTTCCATTACAGGATTACACATTTTCGGTATAGGAGAATCTTTATTTTCTTGTTTGCTCTTCTTTGAGTTACCCTCGTAGCCTGATGAACATGATTGGTCTTTGTCACTAGTACTTAGAAACCGTTTCCTCGATTGTGTGCCATTTTTCTTGAAGGCCGGCAACATATAATCTTGTCTTGAATTGTTTATCTGCTGATATCTACTGACTGCTGCTTTTGTGAGTGGAGGAAGTTCGCACATAGAGCTGTCACTAAGACTCCCATTTTTTTTCACATTTGTATTACTTGTTTTCATTGACAAGTTAGGCCCAAAGACTGGCACATTATGTTCTTTATTTGATTCCTTCTGCAGCACTGTTGGTGGCAAACTTTTGAATACTGCTCCTTCAGTGATGCCAACCTGAAGGCAGGAAAAATTATCTCCACTTTAATAATGATGTGCTTCAAAAGTTATTGCACTTATAATATAACATCAAGTCTTCTTAGCTTCAAAATCCATTACTCCCTGAATATTTGTTAAAAAAGAAAAATTTACACAAAAAAAGCTGTCATTATTGAACTTAAATGAAAAGACAGATATTTCATTACAAGATGGTGTTAATGATGCTCAAATATATAGTTTTATTTTAGTGATTACATTTTAATTAGAAGAGATGTTATTTTAACTAATGCAAATGCAAGCATTATTGTGGCAATATCTACAAAAGAAATAAAATAAAGTACAAACCTTTTCTGGTCTATCTCTCTCTTCGGAGTCTGTCTTACGTTTCCGTTTTTTTCGACCAAACTCGTCATATTCATCATCAGATGATGGTTCGCGCCTCCGGTACTCCACCACTCCGCGCTCATTGTAACCTCCACCGTAACCGGTGCGAGCTTCCACCTGGAATCATGCATAAAAATCGAGTCATATATCTCATTGTCAGTTATCTCGAGCGTAATAACAGAAAGATACTTACTTCACCATATTTAGGTGCATTGCAAACATTGCAAGTCTGACGCCGGGCCCAGTTAACGTTAGCACATTTGTTGCACTGCCAATCGTCGGCATTGAATAAACCACGAGACTTTTCAGCTGCAGTTTTTCCTATTTCGGTGCCTAGTTTCTTTTTAAATGCTTTGGAAGTGTCAGGCCTTTCTTTGTTGCACCGATAACATGAAACCCTGCGTGCAAAATTGATATTTCCGCAATTCGGATCACTGCATATCCAATCCCCGTCGTTCATTTTGTTATGGATTTACACCTTTCTTTAGAGCAAACAATACATATCCTCAAACGAACACTTCCTTTTTTAATAAATCACAAAGCATGTTGAATCCCGAGTCAAAACTGGTCGAAACGTAAATAAAAGTCAAAACATTGGCAGAATTCTCCACTTTCAAAGAAAACCAAGCTCACTTTTGCAAGAAAAGTAATCAAGCTTCATGCCAGCCATGACGTGACGCAAGTAAAAAAAATAATTCCTACCATAAACTCTCACATCGAGACTTCCGGTTCTTGTAGAGAACTATTTAGAAATAGTATTAAGTTTAATTTTTGTTTTTTGTATAAATTATAAAATACGAAGCTATCTAGCATATTAGATCGAAAAATAATAAATAAATATTTTTTATATACGGAGATTTGTATTTCATAACTATACGTGTAGTTTTTCTTCCATTGTGCAAGGGCCACAAGTACAACATTATATAAAATTAAATATAAATTAATAAATAATAAAATTAAGTTTTTTTTTTAAAGTACACTATAGTGCACTGAAAATAAAATTGCACTTGCTTTTAAAACTATTGTTTATACCCAAGATCTTTTATTCAAAGTTACAATTACTTGAACCACTTTGGTTACAACAACAAAACGTATAAAGCGGCTTTTCCAGTTTTATAGAAGTTCGAGCCTCGCGCGCAATTTACTACTGTCAAAATTGTTTACCGTGAGGTTACTTTTGTAGAATTTCATAAAAATTATTTACCATTACTTCATATTCTAAATAAAACTTATAATATATACTTTTTATTATGATGCTTTGATAATATTGAAGTTTTAATACAAAATAAGCCAACTGGATTTGTGTTTGACTGTCAAAAAGTACGCGAATATTTTGTAAAATAGGAGTTTTACATAATGTTATCGCACGATGTATGAAGATGACAACATAACTTGTACTCCAAAGCGCTGCGTCCTTACTGAAGTTACAAACTCAGCTAACTATGTTTCGCCGACTGCAAACCTCAAGTTACTGACAAATGTCGCATTACAATATCCCACACCGCCGCCAAGTGCTGTACACCGAAAAGAAAAATCGCTTCAAATATTATGTGACAGGTACCTAAACACACATACGCTTTGACTGCAGATACTGAATTTTAAGTATCTTGTATTCTTATAATTATCTTATTGGAAATGATTACAGATTCCTCAATCTGTATCCTCTTCACGGCGATGGTCCAGTGGAAATACAACTGGATAGCACGGCAGCCCGGCTAGGAGTAGAGAAGCGCCGAATGTATGACATTATAAACATACTTGAAGCTATGCAGTGTGCAGTTCATAAAAGAAAGAACACATATCTTTGGCATGGAGGATCTCGCCTAAACTCATTTCTGAAAATGCTTAAGAAGCAGGGAGAGCATCTCAAGTTGTCAGAGGCGCTGCGTGGGAAGGCTCCCAAGCCCCCAACACCCAAACATAAAACTTTGGGAGTGCTAGCACAGAGATTCCTGATGCTATTTTTAGTAGAACCTCCTGTAAGTACTTTTGCTAGAATTCTATTTTATTCTATTATAGGTATATTTAATCATTTTTGGTACCTGGAAACTTATGGAAACTGATTCATTTGAATGGTATATTAAAACCATATATAAATGGTCAATGGGCCTAGGCCATCCAACACTTACACTGGCCCACATGGTGGATTATGCCCTACTCCTTACGGAGAGGAGGCAGTTCCAGCAATTGAAGCACTATTGATTATGCTTACAAATGGTTGTAAATTAATATTATGAATGGTATTTGTTTACTTACTAAAAAATTATGTATTTTGTTTCTATTTTGATGTACAATAAAGTTTAATCTATTTTATTCCTCTGCAGAATACTCTAATAAATCTGGAGATGGCTGTGAGAGTCTTGATAGACACATCCAGTAAAAATAAGACGGTCCTCACTCCGGAGCAGCAAGACCGCCAACACAAGTCGAAAGTGAGGAGACTCTATGACATTGCCAATGTATTTATTTCTATTGGTCTCATTGAAAAAGTATCAGGTAATTTAATATTAAAAAAGCCAGTTTTTAAATATGTGGGACCACACAAGATGAAGTGTGACAAGACAATAATGACAACTCCATCCCCTATCACACCTCTGTCGGTGCTGGACTGTGAGCAGAGGAGCTCAGCTTGCCATGTGTTTGCTGGACGGTCCAAACGGAAACTGGAGTTCACAACTCCAACTTCCACCAAAGAACTGAAGCTTGGTATCACAACCCCACCTCACACACCGTCACATAAGTGGGATGAGATTCTGCTTGTGGCTGACATGGAACTGACTAGAATTAACAAAGGAGTAGTCTTGTGATTAATTTTAAATACAATTGTATTGTAATAATTCAGATTTTTATATAGTTCTTTTTTATTTTATGTCTTCCAGGAATTATTATAGAATGTCATAGTGACTATTATTATATAGACAAAATTATAATGTAGTTTGTTCCTATATTTAAATTTTATTCAGTTGTTGCTTAGAACAGAGTAATTTTATTTGATGCAATAATAATTAATTGCCTCTGGTTATCCTAATAAATACATAGATTGACTATGTTGTACAGTGCAAGTGTATTCATGAGTGAGAGATTAGACTGGACTCCTTTTTATTATTATTTTATTTATATAATTATCTAATCCTGGTGTCTATGTCTAGGAATCATGTTTGTATTTTGACAAAAAATTATGACGATTTACCTGGAGTAATAGCTTAGTCCCTAGCTGTGGACATGAATTTATATAGAGTATGCTTTTATTTTCGATTTGTTTATCTTGTAATCATAATAAATGAAATGGTCTTTATTTATATTTTTGTTTTAAATATAATTATGCCTTGTTTTATATAGTACCTATTAGCTTGTGACTTGTGAAATTATGTGACTTTGCCCTTATGGAAGTCACATAATTTGTGAAAAAAAAACAGATCTTCACAGATGCCCTAGATTTTGAGCTATAAATGCGGCCAGGTCGGCGCTTATAACTTTGAAACCAGTGGCCGACAGATAGATATTTTGTGTCCGATTGAGACTAATTTTAGTGGCAAAATTTGGGATAAAACAGATCTTCACTAGGTGCTTTGCTCTATTTGAACCTCAAAGGTTCATCCTTTGAGATTCAAATTGAGCCAAGCCGGGGAAAAGCTCCAGATCGGCCACCTATAAGCCTTTATAACTTTGGACTTCTGACTAATTAGAGTCGAATTTTTCGTAAGTACTATCAATATTTAAATTCCCGATGGTGGCCATGCCAGTTTCATCCACATCACAAAACAACCTTATCTAATGAGGGTATATGTTGGATTTTTCAAGACTAGAAATTGCATTTTGACAGCATCTGATAGGAAAAGGTTAAAGCACCAGGTTTATTCTGCAAATAAATCTTATTAAGTATTGATCATATCATGAAACACAGGTTTTATTTACAGTTAAATACAATAGGTATATTTACAGATACACTCATAAAATACATTTAATATTACAAAACAGGAATCACAAAAAAGTAAAACTTTTATTTTTAGTAGTAGTCCAAAGATTTATAGATAACTTACTGCTAAAGTTATGAACAAAATATAAATGAATCAGACACAGTTTTTAAGATTAAAAACTACTGAAAGTTACTTCCCTCTAACTCAAGTGATTATTGGGCCATTTTATGCAATTCTTTCCAATTTGCGTTATACGGTCCAGTAATCATTGATAAATATAGGTATAGATAATTAAATGAAATAGAAATACTCATAATGCACCACTTCTTTTTTTTTAAGTCATTCAACACTACATATGCACTTATCTAATCATTGGCCATTTTATGCAATTTTTTCCGATTTGCGTTAAACGGTCCAGTAATCACTGAGAAATATAGGTATAGATAATTAAATAAAATAGAAACACTCTTATTGCAAAACCTTTTTTTTTAAGTCGGTCAACACTACACATTTTAGATAAGTGCAGTAGTAGTACTGCACTTATCTAAAATAAATTTAATTATTATAAAATAAATTTAAAATTATGAGGGTATTTTGAAGTTAATTAATATGAAATACATTTAGCTAACTATACATCAATATTAATCAAATAGAATTTCAAGACTAAATACTAATGCCTTCTAATGTAAATTACTAATACTTACCTACAAATTGAGAATCCTTAAATTGTAAGGATAAATAGACAATGTATTGCTTAAATTAGAGTAAAGTACAAAACTGGCCCTATTTATAATTTTATATATCCCAGCCTCATATTTTCGCCGCCCCTCACAATTCTTTACATAATATTAGATATTAGTACAAAGAATTAAAATTACACGCATTTTATGGGTAACAAAAGCAAATAGCATTAGTTGACAAACGTGCCATTATTAAATGTATAGCTTCTTTTGTAAATACCATTTTGTAGCTCAAAGCATAACATTGCCACAAAAGTATAAACGATCTTTAAAAATCGTAAATTGTAAAATATGTATATAAAATAAAAAAAATAATACACAGTTTTTTCTTCGACTGTATAGCGTCAGGTGGATTCGCGTTGCGTGATGCGACCAGGCGGCGGCAGGAACAGTGGTAGGTGTCCGTGTCAGACCTGCTCTATCATCGGAAACTGCTCCGGGTCCTCAGACTGAGGGAGAGCCTCCGCATCAAAGAAGCTAGCATGTAGAGCTACTACTGTTACGGTGGCACCTGAAATATTGCAAAAAAAAATCTAGTTTAACTTGTGTTTTGTCATAACTATGTCAAATCTAATATCCATAGTGGTTGATATATTTATGATTTGATAAAAGACACATATTGGTAAGTTAAAGTTTCTTTAGCAACTATCTTTACCTAAGACCCAGAAGAGAACAGCTCCAGCCCCAGCGAGCCAACACAACGCCATGGAGCAAGCCGCCGCCACTGCATACTGCTGAGTTTTGCTCAACTCCCAGCCAGCAATCTAGCAAAGTGATAGCAGAAGAGTTAAAATCAGAAGAAAAGTGACGGATTAGGCCAGTTAGGAGCTGTAGCAAATTGGAGGAAGGGACCCCTGCATAGACCTTTTTTTATTGAGATAAATTAAATTACATATTTAGTATGTAATAAGCTGTATTTTGATTTCATGTGCTTTGACTAATTTTGGTTACAATCAAGTGTGGGATCCCCGAATGTGCAGGGCCTGTAGCATTTGCTACTCTTGCTACATGGCTAAGCCGCCACTGGAAGAAACTACAGGTCTAGAACCAATAGTAATAGTTAGTAAACATCACACTTTACAAGGATTTGTATTTTGAAAAACCAAACCATTCATGAATTGAAAATAAGCGAGAGAGTAACTTACTTTTGGCTGAAACAATAAATAGTATGTTATATTTTGCACATTCCTTCTGATCTACAATAAAAAGTGAAATTTAGTTAAGTATTTTGTAATCTCACCTTCCAAGTGTTTGGGCCAGATGTAAGTTTTCTATATCCAAAGAAACTGGCCACCATAGCAATCAACAGTAGAGGTGATGTAATTCTAAAAAGAGTGATTAAACATTAAAAAAATATAATAAACCATAGGGTAAGATTAGTATGATCTGAGAAGGATATATTTTATAGTATTACTTACAGACAATATGCAAACAATCCCAGAAACACCATCAGATAGTTAGCTTGAAAGTACTCCACATTCCTATAAAAGCGTCGTGATAACCGAGGTATTGAAGGTGGAGCCTACAACAAAAACATTAACACAATTTTTTAAACCTTTGAATAAATTATACTACTACTTATATTAATAAATTATCACAAATATTTATTTTGTATTTTGTACAAGAGATGGTATGACAAAATGCCCTTGTAAAAAGATTATGCATCATATTATTAACCCTTCAGATACCGTCAATTAAGAATGGCCACCGGTGGTCGCTTGGGGATTCATGAATTAAATGTATTTAACTTGGGCATAGATCTCAAAATTATATAATAATTTAATAGAGGTAAAAACATAATTATTTCAATAATAATTCAATTTGAATATGTTTTTTTTTTGTTTATTCTATAGGGATAGTTGAACAAGTATACAAAATTGGAAAACCCATAAAAAATATGAAAAATTAAGAAATTTTGTGTGGGAATTACTAATTTAGTTTAAGAATTTTATTTAATCACTAGTTAATTACAATAATAAATAAAGGTGATAAAACACTACCTAAAACAAAATAAGAATAAAATAGTAAAAAAAATATGTATGCTATTGATATGCAACTGACAGTGATAGTTAAATATAAAGTAGCAACGTAAACTATCATAGCTACCTTGAAGTTATCGGTGGCAACAAACTGTGTCCATGGTCTGCGTGTTGCCAGGACTCCCATGACCAGCGCGGGTCCAGCACCACTCCGGACATGCTGGAGCAACCTTCACAAATGTTTATTTTTAATTTACAAAGATATTTAACACCAAGTGTGAATGTGTTTTGAAGTCAAAATGTGATGATCAATATAAAGGAAAACACAAAAGAAGGTTACTATGGAAGAAATGCTTATACTAGGTGGTGTGTTTGAATAGTTAAATTTAACAGGAACAGCCTGTGATTTTTATAGTAGGAAATCATTAATTTTTCATAAAAATGGAGCCACAACAAAGTTTTCTAGCTGATGTCGTCTATAACGCTTTTTAGTCTAATGTAACGAAATATTTGATAACATTGAAAGCGAACTACTTCACGAATATGAGAACCAATCAGAATTTTACTCATAGTAATAATGACGAATGCTGTAGGATAAACAAATATCAAAGCAAGCAAAACACCACGTAGCACTGTTGTTAAGACTTACAATTCCATATCATTGACATACTTTTGGAACCCTTTTTTTTCTGTAGTCGCATTAATTTCTCCTGAGAGATCAATATTCACATTTTCAGACATTGTGGAAACAATTTGTAGTAGTATTGTATGATTATTGATTAGCGAAAATAATGTCGACGTCGTTACAGAACTGTTATCAAATAATCAAAATGTCAATGTCAAATTGTCAATTAAGTCATTGTAACATTTTTTTGTCATATAATTTGACGACTTTCTTTTTTTTTTTTTTTTTCTTCTTCTTTGGCTTCGCACGGTTTGTGCATTCAGCCAATGTCACGTCAGGTTGTATTTCGTTATTATATGTACTTATTTTAAATCAAAGTTAGGGAAACCAAAATATAAAAATAAAAATATTAAATTGAGCGGAATTTAGAAAAAGATATATAGGATCAGTTTTAACGGTGATAATAACATGTAGATAATGAGCAAATTACAATGACAAAAATTACAGTTTAATGTTATTTAGGATGATGAATGAGACTATACATTTATATACTAGAAAGCTATTTGTACAAAGTAAAGAAAGTATTGAGGTAGGAAAAGGGATACGAAGGGACAAGAGGTTACAGAGAAAGGAGGAATGGTCAAGTAAAGGGCAGGAGAAAAATATGTGGTTTAAGTCACCAAGGTCTGTGCCACATGAGCAAATGGGGTCGTCTATGATGTGTAGTTTGGCAAGATGGACTGGAGAGCAAACATGGCCCAGTCTCAACCTTATTAAAATAGAGGTCTCCACCTTACCAAACTTTGCCTTGCCAAACCACGGTTTTTCCGGAATCTCAGGTTGAATAAAAGAAAAGTATCGGCCCTTGGATTTGCTGCTGATATCCCAAGCTACCTTCCAAGTATCCCGAAGAAAATTCCTTGGCAACGTCTCAAGGTCATAGCCAAAGTTCTTATAAGGAACTAAGTCCCCACATTGCACCGCATCACCAGCGAGTGCATCAGCTACAACATTGCCATGGATTCCAGAATGGCCCGGAATCCAGACAAATTGCAGTGTGTTACCCTCGGAAATGGTTCTGAACGCCAATTCTCTTATTGCATAAATTATAGGGGACTGTACTTTGTGTTCGAAAGGGGATTTATTTATGGCTAGCAGAGCACTCTGTGAATCGGTAAAAATTAAACATTTTTTGAGCTTAAAAATACGTGCATATTCTAAAGCTTTTAGAATTCCAAAACATTCGCCCGTAAAAACGGATGTCTCCGGGGGCAGTTTTATTTTTTGAATGATGTTGTATTGAGTATGGTAGGTACCAATACCAACACAACTCGTCGGGGAATGCTTGGCAGCATCCGTAAAAATATGGTGGAAGTCTGAATGTTCAATCAGAAATATATTAAAACATAAATGGCAATCGGGATCTGATTTACTTACACAATTAAATTCAATATTGGGGATGAACAGTAAACTCTCATAGCTATTATTAAAAAGGGGTAATTTATTTGAACGGTGAATTGGCGAAGAAATCGAGAGGAATTTTTTATAGCTTTCAACCAAACAAGGAGTACGTTTATGGGACCAGTAAGCTGAAGATTCAATTTGTAACATTAAAGATTCCAGTTTTGGAATGAGAGGATGATTTGAGAACTGAAGAATCCGGAATAAATATTTGTCAGACAGGAATTGTCTTCTAAGGCTTAAAGGAGCTTCCCCGCATTCAATTTGCAGTGCATTAATTCATGAATCCCCAAGCGACCACCGGTGGCCGCGCATCTATTGTCTTACTATTGTGTCTCTAATTGACGGTATCTGAAGGGTTAATAGGACTAGATTTCATGGCACCCGAAATAATGCGCAATGCTTTTGACTGGATCAGATCCAATTTTTTAAAAGCCATAACACTACCAGGTTCTAAAACGAACAATCCATAGTCCAGAGTGCTTCTAATGATTGCGTTGTAAATCAGTTTTAATGAAAAGGGATGTGCACCCCACCACACACCTGAGAGACATCTGAGCATGTTTAAGTGATTTTCACATTTATTAACAATATAGTCACAATGAGGAACACAGCTTAATTTTGAGTCAAATATTACACCTAGATATTTGAATTTATCTTCAACTGGAATAAGTGTTCCCTTGTAGAATAGGTTAACTAAGGGAATATTTCTCTTCCTGGTGAATAAAACAGCCGCACTTTTAGACACAGACAAGTCCAAACCGTTTAAATATAGCCATGACTCTAAAGTACACAAAGCAGAATTAATAACATCGCTAGCTTGTTCAATAGATTGACTTGAAGAATATAATAATAAATCGTCAGCGTATTGAAGAACCTTGACATGATTAGTTATAGAAGAGTCCAAATCAAAAGTGTAAATATTGTACAGAAGGGGACTAAGTACAGAACCCTGTGGCAGACCTCTCCATACAAGATGAGAGACATCACGATCTCCTATTAACATGTTAACAGAGCGTTCAGTCAGGATGTTAATAATGAAATTAGTTAAATTCAAGGGAACCCCTAAAGCTTTTAATTTATTTTGTAAAACTGATAATACGACATTATCATAAGCTGCATTAATATCTAGGAAGACTGCAATGGTGGATTGGTTATTAGAAAACGATAACCGAATATCGGATGAAAAAATACTTAAGCAGTCAGTGGTGCTTTTACCTTTTCTAAAGCCATATTGTGATTCCGCCAAAAGACCCTTACTTTCAACATACCATTCTAGTCGATTCTTTATTAGGTGTTCAGCTAGTTTCATCAGAATTGAAGACAAAACTATAGGTCGGTACGAGGAAGCATCAGATGGAGTTTTATTTGGTTTAAGGAATGGCAACACCATTTGATGTTTCCATTCAACAGGGATGTTTCCTGTTTTCATAATAGAATTAATAAGATCTAAATAATAATTGAGGACATTGTCATTTAAATTAGCAAAAAAGGAATACGGAATGCCATCAATACCCGGGGCAGAATCCTTTGTTCTATGAATAACACCCTTTAATTCAGTGAGAGAGAATGGGAGATCTAGCGTCGTATGTGTGTCTGAACTTGAAGTGACTTGGTTATTGGTTAAGGGAGACAGGTTAAGGTTAATAGCCTCAGGAACCCAAGGAGGAGCCAAATTGTCTAAAAATACGCTTGCTAATGAGTCAGGAATAGGAGAAGAATTATGATAAATGGACCTAAATCTACGAATATTGCGCCAGACAATCGTAGGGTGAGTATTCGGTGAAATTGTTGAGCAAAAGTTACGCCAGGAATCAAATTTTTTCTTCTTAAATACTTTAGAAATTTCCTTATTTAAGTTAGTAAGGGTTACAAAATTAATATCCGACATATCACGGTTATAACTGAATTCAGACTCTCTACGTTTTTTAATCAATTCTGTGCACTCAGAGTCCCACCATGGAGGCGAAGGAATTGTGCTCCTGTTGTTATTTTTTACAGGGAAAACTTCATCCGCCGCTGCAATTAATATGTGTGCTAAAGCTTCAGCACAACTATTTTCATTACCATCAGAAATAACAGGCAAGGAGCAAAGTTTACTGTCAACAATGTTTCTAAATTTGTCCCAGTCATTATTATTTCTATCAGGTAGTTTATGTTTTAAGTTTGATCTCCTTATTGGTGCCTTTGCATTGGAAAGAGGATAAGATATAACTATTGGGAAATGGTCACTACCATATGTGGAGGTTAGAATATCCCAAGTCAATGAAGAGGCTAAGCTTGGTGAACAGATAGATAGGTCAATCGCACTTTGGTTCTGATTGGGACCACAGCGACGTGTAGCAGTTCCTGTGTTTAACATAAATTATGAAAATCTATTATATCTAGTAATTCATCCCCATAATATGTAGAAGTTGAACAACCCCATGATTGGTGATGGCAATTAAGATCACCTAATATTAAAAGTGGCTTTGGAAGAAAGGAAAAAAGGTTTTTTATTTCTTGCAGAACTGGAGCAGAAGGGTGAGGAACATAAATGGAAACAAGGCATATATGTTGAAGTTTAATGGCTACAATTGAAATTTCCTCACTGTGATGAGGCAACCTAATATTAGAAAATGGGATAGAATTCTTGATAAGTATAGCTACTCCACCATACCCATCAGATCTATCCTCTCGAATGGTTAAATAACCATTTATTTTAAAAATGTTACTTGGTTTGAGCCAAGTCTCTGCCAAGGCAAAGACAAATGGATCATATTTGTTTAGAAGATGTATAACTTCACTTTTTTTGTTAATGAGACTGCGGCAGTTCCACTGGATTATTTTGGTGTTGTCCATTATGTATTGATTGAGATGTATTGCAAGATGGGGCTGCGTTGGACGGTGAGAAATTAAACTGAGAGAGAAGATTATGTAGTGCGGAAAGAAAATCATTTACAGAAAAATTTGTGTCTTTAAAGTCATTATTATGATTGTTAGAAATAACACAACCATTTGATGGCTGGGGAATATTCCAATCTTTAATGATGGTATTATGAGCCTCTTTATTATAACCTTGTACAGATTTAGGAGGGGAATGAGGTTTGAGAAAGACAGTCTTTTTATAGCTACTTCGAACAGGTGTATTATTAGGTGAAGGGACTGGAGGAATATTAGCAGAGTTTTTGGAGGGAGAAGATAAAAGTGCATCAGCATATGATTTTGTTACTGGAGGATAAACTTTTGCAGCTTCAGCATATGAAACAGAACTTTGTGCCATGTATGTTTTAATTAATTTTTGCCTACAGAATTCTGGGCAAGACTTATTAATAGCAAAATGGGCCCCAGAGCAAAGGCAGCAAGATGTACTTTCTTGTTCTCTATCGCAACTGTCCCCAGTATGGCCTTGGCCACATTTATAGCAACGGGGTTTAGACCTGCACTGAATTCTAGTGTGACCAAACCTACAACAATTGAAGCACTGTATGGTAGGGAAAATATATAACTCTACAGGTAAAGCATTATAACACATAAAAATTCTTTTTGGTAAGACCTGCCCATCAAATGTAACAACTATGGATTGAGATGGTTTCCAAATAGTTGAACCATCAACAATGGTTTTAAAATTAAGACGTCTGACTTTTAAAATTGGACCGCAACCAATCGGTACTGTTATATTATCTAAAACTTCCTCCGGAGACCATTCCGCAGGAACACCACGTACTAGTCCCATCCTAGTAACGTTAAAAGTAGGTATAAAAGCTTTAAAGTTGTGTTTTTCTAGACTATTATGTGTAATAAAAGAATTCGCGTCCAGGAAACTAGAAAAGGATAATGAAATCTTATTGCGTCCAATTTTTTTGACGCTACCATTAATAATATTTTGGAAGTTGTTGTGTTTTAAAAACTTCCCAAATGTGATTGGGTGCAATGTCGTACCATCATCTGGTGAAGTTATTATTTTTTGTACATGTATTACAAAAGGCGCGCTGTCCGTTTTATCGTAGGTTTTTCTACCAATCTGAGTGGGAATAACCATGGAAGGAGCAGGAATATCATTAGGCAATACATTAGACACATTTTCAGAATGGATAGGTGCAGATTCCACAGCTTGAGCAGAGTGTAACTCCATACAACCACAACCCGAAGACTCGGAACCATCGTGGTGTTTTCGGATACGACGACGCTTATTACAGTGCTTACAGACATGCATGCGACTTCTTTTTAAATTCCGAGATGAAGACGATCCATCAGTGTCCATACCTGATTCATTATTGGATTGAACTGTGACAAAAACGCTGGCCGGGGGAACAAAGTCCCCCGGGTCGGGCGGATCTTTCATCCTTAACGTTAAAAACTAAATAATTGAAGAAACTTACCACTACCGAAGAATGCACAAAACTAAATATTAACTCTAAACTACTACTACTACTACTAATCTTATATATAAATTTAAAGTTTTTCCCAATAAATATTATAAAAATTTGTTTTGAGTTTTAAACCAAAAAATACGCGCCCGCCAAGTTGGAAGTTTCCCGCGCTTTTTCCGACTTTCTTTTAACGTTTTACGAATTTTAGATTAACTGTTTAAGTTTTAGTTTATTTGGGTTCAAGTTGGTAAATCGACTAAATAATAAAAATACCCACTATATATTTTAACTATATGACTAACAGTCAGCAGTGAAAGCAGTCATTCGGTAGTTCTATTAGATTTTGATATAAGCCTACTGGGGCCAGGGTTATCTGAATGGAAACTCGAGCCCCGGTATGAAGAGGCTAGAAGGAACGGGGTGGGTTTTTAGTCAGTAAGAGTCTGGCACTATTTCCCGCTCCACTCAAGAGCGGGGCTTGTCATTGGATGATTATATCATTTAAAATAACATTTTGCCCCACGGTTGTGTCGGTGCAACACGTTTTTTTCTTCCATTCTGTCCTGTCACTCGTCACGCTTTCACTAACTCCCTTTACATTCTTATCTCACACAATCCATCTATCTTTTCTTTGGCCTCCCTCTCCCTCTCCAGCCAATCACATGTATACTCGCAATCTATCAAACTAAACATGTTGCTGAGAGATTTGGCTAGTTTTTTGAAGTCGGCCGCCAGCCTGACACCACCCTCCTTGGGAATGCTTTTTGTTGGTAGTTTATCCACCACTACGGGATGACCTAAAGTGCTATAGTATGCACAGTCTCTAAATATCCCATAATTGCCTCTTACAATACCCACGGGAAGATATGGGATGGTGGGGATGGTGCTATTCTTTACGTTCGACACTATACCGATTATACCGACACCATTTCCGAAACAACATTTAAAAAATTGGGCGTAATTTGGAACGCAACGGAATTGCAATGTGTCACTGTCATTGTCACGTGCGTGACGTGCGTGTCAGACAGACTTGTCAGAGTCAATCGAGTTTCAAAAATAATTGAATTTATGTTTTTACAATTTTTATAATTTATTTTGTCCTAAAAATCAAGTTCAAGTTCAGTTGTGCAAAAATAAGGTATTATGACGTTTAGAAATATTTTTAACGTTTCTTTTCTATTTTTTGTTATAGCTTCAGTGATTGCATTTGAGGACGTTCAGCTGATGCAGCAAAACAAGGGTAGATAAACAAATAGATAAATGTTTACCAGTTTGTTACGTGGTTATACTAATTTTGATCGAATTGCATAATGTTATATTATGATCTTGTTGTTATTTCTGGGAACATTCTTTGCCGCAACTGTGGCAGCGAAGTTTCATCAAGTGACACTTTAATTTCAAAGTCGAGTCCAAAATCTCGATATTCTTTTAATGATACTTTGTTTTATAAAGACGACGTTCTAGTGCAGGTGTTTGCCACTGATGTATTTCTTCATTATCCCCTGATTTTATTTACATATTCAACTTGTGTTCCAACTGGGGAGGTAATATTGATTCACAAGACGTGTTTGTTTCATTTCATGATATTATGATATCTAACATAATATAATCATTTCAGTGGGAGGAAAGTACATCTTGGTTTCCAGGCTATCTCTGGAAGCCATGTGTATGTCCAGATTGTGGAGCGATTATTGGATTTGTCTTTGAACCTATCAACCTTAGTTTGGTAGAGCCATCTAAAACATTCTATGGTCTCATCCTAACAAGTCTAATCAGTGAAGATTGTAAATATAATCAGTATTAGGGTTTTTGGAATTATTTGTGGTTTTTGATTGTTGTGTGTCTAGTTCCATTGCATCTTTTCTATAACAATCTAGCTGTTTTGTGTTGTCCATTTGAAGGGGTTTTTCTGCTATCTTGTAATGGTGTCATCTTTACTTCTATAGCCAATTTTAAAGCTTTCAAGCTTCTGAATTGAGAATGAATTTGGAATTAAAAACATTATATAACTCTAGCATCAGAAACTACAAATTCTTAATTCAAAGACTGCTAGTTAGCTGTTCTTTAGAATGCTTCTAGTATCAGAGCAAAATGAGTTCCATAAAAACCTATCCAGTAGCAGTAACATGAAACAAAATAGCTTGAGCAATGTGCATACTGCCAAGTTCTTGTCTCCCTCATTGTTTTGAAATGTATTGTCGTTTGGCCAACTCCTTACTTGTATGTCTATTGATTTAACATCAGCATTGTGGTTAAAAGATTGTTACTGTTTTGCATAACTCCTTCAATATTGTCTCTGGCGAGAATGGTGTCTTTGTTATCATTTCTGTGTTTGTGACAACCACCAGAACACCATCTCCAATTGCTTCTAAATTTGATAAGCAATTAGTATTCAATTTAAAAAAAATGAATCATACAGGTGCTCCTTTTTTGTAAGAGTAACTGTAGTATGAGAATTCCCCCTTTTTCTTTGTTACAGTTGGTCTTGTTGGGTGGGCATGTAGCTACAGTTGATAGAACTACAAGTTCCATTTACTAGAAAAATAATAAGATTCTATTTTTTCTTTTTGGTAAGATTTAGTGTAATTCTTACCAATTAATGATTGAGTACTAATTGCTTGTCAAATCTGGATTGGATTGGTTGTGGAAATCTTGTATGTCCTTTCCATTTGAATTAATTGGGTTTATTGCCGATCTTTCACTGGGCAAGGTGAATGTTAATTATAATATTCTTTTAATTTTTATTTTCAGATCTTAATTCTCTTACCGAGTACCCTGCATATATATCAGATTAAGATGGCTGATGATACATTATCAGCTGAAGATAAAGAATTTTTAGCTAAATGTGAGGAAGAACTGAAGGATAGATTTACTGAGAAAGATGAAGATTTTATGAAGGTGTTCAATGAGTTGCCGTCGACGCCGCCGGTGTTGGACCCGTGGTGGGTGCCCAACTCGGGGCGCCGCAACGACCGGCGCGGCAACCGACGCAGCCACCCCTACCAGCGCGACAACAGGGACCGGCACCACGAGCGGCGCGACAACAGAGGCTACAGCGACTACAACCGAGGTCCCGACGACAGCGGCTCCGGCTACCGCCCGCGACACAGATACCAGTACTGATGGTTCATGTCCTTGTTCAGCCTACAATGTATTGTACTTATTATAAAAATAAAACAACATCTTTCTCAAAAGAATATATTCTCAATTATTATGGCTTGATTTACATTTTAACAACTTAGAATTACATAATAAATCATCACCGATAAAGTAATGTAGCTACAGCAACCGTAAGATGGAAACCATAACAGAATAAATAAATATTTTAATTCTCACTGCTACTCAACAAGTCTAATGATTATAAATTTATAACAATAATTATGCCGATATAATTTTAAAACCTAAGTTCATCTATGACATTCCTGATGTACACAAACAATAACAACGTCAAAATGTCCTGCCTGAATAGGCGCACGCGCTATATTCTATAATTCATTAACAGCTGGGACACATTTTGGTACTTGTACTTTCTACCATCGATATACACAAAGTTATTTCGCGTGGCCATTCACAAAAATATATATTATATCTCTTCTAATCTCACATAGGAATATGTTGTATATACAGTAGATATATGAAACCAAACAAAGACGACGCCATTATACTGGCCATAGCAGTAGATAGATGCGCGGCGCGGCGGCACTAGCGCGCGTGCTTACATAGGACAAATAAATAATGTTATACGACCAGATAGATCTGAGTAACATCATGCTAACGATTACTAAGCACAATGACGATTACATTCATCAAGCATTCTAAGATAACTATTTAAGATTTTTTTTTTTACTATTTAATTAATAATATTCATATATTGTGGCTACTCATCTCTGTACTGAAGCGTCACATCACGAAAATAATCTATGGTTTATTGAAAACTATGTTGATTGCGTGTTCGTATTCTGTGGACTATCGTAAACATCCTTATAAATGTGTGACATGAATGAAGATATGTTAGATATTCACTAAACTGCCGATCAGCATTTACTATGATAGTGTTCATGTAACGAATCAGTGACAACGCTCCAATAAGTGAAAAAATGCAACCATAATAATCAAATCACAGTACAAGTGTAACATAATTATGTTCACTAACTTAAATATTATGACTCAATACAATCAGACACGACAACATAACATACAAAATCTACACAAATTATTAATAAATAAAATATTTATACTGACAGTGTCACCGACCCTGCGCGGGCTGCACGTGTGGCGCGAGGCTCCGCGCCTGCTGGCGGGACGACGACCCACCTCCAACTGGTCGTCAACGAACCAGAATCACTTTCATATAATTAATGTGTGTTACATTGCTCGGCTCTGGACACGCCAATAAGTCGGCCTCTAAACATATAGGTAATGATTGATTCGTTAATATATAAAGTTCTACATAACATACAGATTTTATAGTTACAAATATGCTTTTAATTTCCTTAACAACAATGCACAATATTAATTGTATGAATTGACACGTAATAATTATCGGGCTGTCCGGGCGTGCGTCTCGCGCAGCCCGGCGCCGTACATCGTAGTCCTCCGGGGCTCCGGAGTGCGCGTGCGAGCTGCTCTGTCCACTCCGGAACTTTCAACTTACATACAAATGACAATTGACTAGGATTAATGCACTTGCTCAGTAGAGTCGCGGGCACGTTGCCCGCGCCCGAGCGGCGGCACTCGTATCCGAACACGCCTCTAAATTCGGAGAGGATGAAAACATTGGTCAGGTTTCAGTACATTTGACTAGAAATGCGCGTAGCCGTTAATAATATTGTCTTCATGTCGGCCGGCCGGTGTTGATCCGCGCCGCTACGTTTCGAGTCACAATGCGAGTACAAAATCGTTTTCAGACTCATCGGTACTAAAGTCGAAAAGACTGACTTGTAAAAGTGTCAAATCTTCGTAGCAAATTTCATAAGATAATCTAAAGCTTATTTTTGATTTGAAAGTAGAGTAGTGGGCGGCGCGTGCGGCTCGCTCCGGGACAGCGCGGCGGGCGAGGGGGAGGCGCTCAGATGAAGGTCCAGCACTCCATGATCTTGACGATGAAGTCTTCGCGCGTGGTGAGTGGCTCGTTGCCGTACGTCTTGCAGCGCTGCGTGCGGCCCAGGTACAGGTCGCCGTCCAGCCACAGCCCGAACTTGCCGCTGCAAATTGTACAAAGATATTAGTACATCGATATAATGCATTATTTAGTTCCCTGCTGAACAAGGGGATAAAAACTTGAGGGTAGTTTGTTATTATTATAAAATCGTAACAATACTTACTCGCCGGCGCCAATAGAGATGTTATCGTTGCTGCCGCGAATAAAATACATGTTGTCTCCGGTCCATCCCCAATACTTGAATTTGGTTTTCACTGGTGCTGGTTGAACTGTAATTCAATTAAGTCACATCAGCTAATCTATTTAAATAAACAATGAATAGCCATATATGTTGCTAAACGCAAAAGTTGAGAATTATTAAAACATTTTAAATTATTTTTTGAGGTCTCTTGAAGGTTCAAGTTATAAAAAGAAACACGTTTGACTACATTACATTGAAATTGTTCCTAGCTGTCAATATCCCTAATAATATTAGCAAAAGTTTTGCGGAAAACTTTGAAAGAGTGACCATACACCTAGAACGAGAAATTGAAGGACACAGGTGGGTTTTAGACAGTAAAAGTTTCCCTCTCGTTTCACCCTAGAGCGGTTGAAGTAATTTGGTGACTTTCCACATAAAAAAAGCTGTTATTAAGTTTGTAGATCCCTAGTCCCCAATCCAATAGCTTTAACAAAGCGACATAGTCACTGGGTCATCCCGGCGACCCAGCTGTTTGCTGGCACCTATTACCCGCTATGACCTACCGTGACTTGTGCTGTGCTTAGTGTCGGTGGTGCCCAACTTGTGACGCTTTTAAATATTTTTGGGAAAAAATATAACATGGTGTAAAAACTATTGGAATCCTTTAAGTTACTGATTCAGAAATGTTGTATTTGGTCGTGGATATGCGTCCCTGGAGGAATAAACACAAGAGTGTTTGTCGGATGTATCCGGATATAGACGGTTAAAACGTTAAGAGCGTGATCCTACCTTCTTTAGCATCCTTAGCGCCTTCTTCCTTAGCGTCCTTGTCCTTGGCTGGGTCGAGGGCGGTGTGCGACTGGCGGCGCGCCTCGTCGCCGCTGCACTGGAACGCGAACAGCAGCGACTCGCCCGTGCCGTAGAAGTGCTCCGACGGGTGCAGCGCGCACGACGTCAGGGCTCCGAACACCTGCAATATGGACCTTCTGTTATCCTTGGCAGATCTTTTCGAGAATCGATTATATATAGATTATGCTTAACTTAAAAAGTTAAGCATAAATACGATAATTACACATTTTTACTAGAGGGTCAAAAACAAGTTCCCTAATAGTTGTTCCCTTTTTTTGAAGTGGGAACCCATCAAATAACTCATCTGGATGGAGAGAGAGAGGGAAGTGTCAGACTTACTGACTCAAGCTAAAACCTCGCTGCGCACACGTGTGCCACACACGCCGATCTGGGCGCGCAGCTCTCCATACATTGTAATATATGGTATATGGTAACTAGACTTGTAGAGCTACACTTGATCCACGCCACGCGACGACGTTCTACGTACAAATCAGGCGTGTTACACGTGTGTGTCGGTCTAATGTAGTTCTAGCTAAAAACCCACATGTACTATTTCAGTTGCCCTTTGCGTTCCAGGGCTGCGGTAACTGTTACGAACCCCACATCCGACAGTTTGCACCCCTGCCTATCTACTATACCCTTCTGGGAACATACAGGCGAGATGTTATATTTTTGTTATGTTGACAGCAATTCGTTTGTAAATAACAGTTGATAATGGCGACACACAAAAACCTTCGGATTAAACCTTCATCTAAACATTTTCTTACATAATGTTTATCTTTAATTTGAATTGATACTAAATCGTCAACCTAAGTTTATCAAATAAGAAGGTATATGCGTATTTCGTTTATATTATGTATTGCGTAAAAGACTACGAACTTCAAGTAATGTCGTTGTGCTACTTAAATCGCGGTAAAGAGATTCTATGAGGAAAAACTGTTATTCTCATCTAGTTTTTGGATGAGTGCATCCTAAGCCCATTAAATCCTTTATTGAGATAATATTGTTCACGGGGGATAGCCGTCTCCAATGTTATCATAATGAGTCAACAAACCGATATGAGTTCAAGTGTTCTGCTTTTCATCAAAAACAGTTTACTTTTTGCGCGTTGTTCTTAATTTATTAGACCAAACAGTAGTTTGGTTTTTTCGTTGAAAAACTATAATAAATCTTTTCTATGCTTTGGTTAGTCATGACCAGATGTTTTTAAATAGGTTTACACTTGGCAGGTAGAATGGGGCTACACAGGTCATATAATTCTTCTTAGTTAGTGCTTCTCCTCATGATATTAGACTAGCTTTGCCCGCGCGGCTTTGCTCCCGCTCTTCCCTACTCCACCCTACTCTACCCTACCAATCTTCACATAAACCATCTATTAAATAGTCCAAACAAAGCCTAAACATTTGGTTTGGATAGGTAAATCTTCTTGAGTTATAAAATTACAACGAAAAGTGGCATTGATTTTTATAAATATAGATATAGCATAACTTAGCATAATCAGCCTTATAATGTTTCCATTACTGGGACTCCGGCCTCCTCTCTAGGAGAGAAGTAATCCTCAAAGCAGGCTCAGTGTGGGTTGATGGATGTCATAAGTCTTTGATTTTTTGGTTCTAGAATATGCCGGTGTCCTCACGATGTTTTCCTTCACTGTATGCATAGCAGTGGCGAAATAAAAGATACAAAGTAAAGCACCTGCCTGGGTTTGAACTCATGACATAAAATCTCATAAGTCAAGGCCATTATCACTGATCCACCTTCTCTTCAAGATAAATAAATAATGTCCACTAGATATTTTTTGCAAGACATCTGCAACGGACTTACGAAATGCTAGCAGTGAGCAGTGTCAACATCTATACCTACCAATACTCAGTGGCGTGCCAGGTGCCTTTAGAGGGGGCAAGCCAAGGAATCTTAACTCATCTACCTACCCACACCACACCTAATATCCCGAAAAAATTGGCGGTATAATGCTGATTTTAATAGGTAAATTTTTTTTACTGATAGATATTATTAAAATATATATTGGTACTTAAAAAAACGAAAAAGAGCCACCTATTGATATTGTTGGCAACTAGCTCATAACATTCTAGTTGACTTCAGAAAAATCCACTAGATGGCGCACAAAAGATTGTATTAATCCGTCCGTAGTATTTAATAAAATTTATCATTAAATAAAATTGTTTACGAAATGTAATATTATTGGAAAATACTCACAATTTAAACAGCTAGCTTTTAGTTCTTCTTTATCACACACATAACACTTAACTTTCGAAAAAGAGAATCAAGTTTCTATTTTCGGTTTACCAAAACAGAATAAATGAAATAGCATTCAACAGCTATTGAGAATTCTGATGCATTTTCATGGCACCAGCGAAGTTATTTGAGTCATACCTGATGTATTCCAAGCATTGTTATCGTTTGAGAAAAAATAACCGCCTATTATGTGATTTACTTTTCAGAGAAATATTCTAATTAGTAAAGTTACAAGATTATATTTATCTCTAAAACTCAAACTCTACCTAAACAATATCGATTCCGCACATAATACGCTACACAAAACAAAGTTAAATGACAGAAAACAAAAAAATAACTATCAAAACAAATAAGTGTTGATAACCGATCACAGCAAATTTAAACTAATTTGTATTTTGTAGTTCGTAGTTCGTACTTTAAGCGTCATAGAGGGCGCCTCCATGCGTAAAAATGGAGGTCTCTCGTAATATTCATTCATAACTTTTCCAAAGCCCAGCTTTATTTTAATACAAAAATGTTCGATGAATCTCTCATATTTTACCCACACAGACACAAAATTTGATGTTTTTATAGCAAAAAGAGAGACAGAAAAGCAAGCCTCATATGAAGCATTTGTGGTAGAAAGAGACAGGAATACATTAGTCTTCATCTCTTTCTTTTGTTAAGTGTTAGAGTGAGATCGGAGAGATTGCGGTCAGATTGGCAACCTCGCTTATAGTATCGTATCTTATTAATGAATTTTTGAATTTCGCACTAAGTGGCAACTGAGCGTAACCGCGTAGGCGCGCGAAGTTTAAAGTTTAGATTTTTGTTTTATTTAATTGATTAGCCGTGATCTATGATTTAGTTGTGTGGTAGTGGTAGGCAAGCCGGGCTTTTTGGCTTGTATTGCTCGCACGTCCCTGCCAATACTAATCCATATTATTTATTATAGATGTGAAAGTAACTCTGTCTTTTATGCTTTCACGGTTACTGAATCGATTTCGATGAAAAGATTTGCATTTTTGTTTGTAATGAATCAATTCAAACTCTAAAAGCAGATTTGAAAAAATCTTTCACCTCTAGAATGCTGTTTTGTCACTGAGTGATATAGGCTACATACATAAGTTGTACAGTTGAAAACCAGCGTTAGGCAAATACCACGTAGTTGTCTGGCATTTTTGCTGAACTGGAGCTATTTGGCGCAGGCGCGAGATACAATGTTTTCTTTTTATCTTAAGTGTCTACATATTGTTTCTGCATTGTGTGTATCTATGTGTGCCTAATACTTACAATATTTTACTTTCTTTTTCTAACATTTTTTACATCCATGCGGGTGAAGTCGCTAGCAGAAGTTAGTGCGTAATAGGTAAAGATGTTTTGTAATTTGAGCGACGTAGACCCCCAATTTTCAGCTATCGAATGCATTTTTATTTAATGCACGATTATTTCGTGCGTGCTCGATCCTATGGTGTTTAACTGGCATCTCGAGCGTTTTCTCTAGTGAACGTTTGCGGTACTCTGAGATGTTTGAGAAGCTATAGAACATACTCGTATGATACATAAAACCTAGTTGTCAAATCTAATAACGCCTTGGTATTTTTTATTTCGGTTGATTAATGACTTCAATCTCGTCTGACGGTAAGCGATGGAGCAAACTGGGCTAGAAGATACCAGCTTATTCTTGCTGAAGGCTGATGATGGTAGGTCTTTAGTCAACTCACGTTGTTATCCGTATCCTGGATGACGAGCAGCACGGGGCTGTCGACGCGCTGCATTTTGCGGTACATGGAGGCCAGCGAGAAGCCGTGCTGGCTTGTGCTGAATGTCAGCTGCCACATGTAGCCCTGCGCGCGCGCCGGCAGCACTGAGCAGAGCTTCTCTCTGGAATATACAGATCAAAGTGTTAAAAACTTCCATAGGTGATACGAAAGAGATCCCCTAGAACAATGGCGAAGAACAAACAGGAGTGGGTTTTCAGTCAGTAAAGTCCGACACGCCTTCCCGCTCCTCCCAAGGATGGGATTTAGATGAATTTTCCACCTAAAAAAAGAGTCATAAACTTACGAAACGCAACTAGGGAACGTTAAATGTAAAACTGAGCAAAACTCTGAAATAAAACGATAAGCTTGCTTCATCAGTTTATGTACCTACGTGTTTCTTAATCGTAATCATTCCGATAAAAAAAAGTTGTTGTTGTACACCTGCCACTGTATAGTCTTTTAACCCAAAGGTAATGAATGCCTTATTACATTAAATTGGCCGTGTGGATACTGTGGATAGCAATTCTATGTAGGTACAGTACAACAACAAACTCGCTGGTAAAGTGCTAGTAGATCTTGAAGCAACGGATGCACCACAGTTGCCTCAAATCACTTTTTTGCGCCAAGCCACTTTGAATTCCATTAGAATGTGGATGTAACACTTTCTAACGTTTTTTTGCAGAATTTGGTAAAAATGGTCAATCTTTTCAGTAGTAGCAAATACTACAATAAAATTCTCAGCTTCATTTTGCCGAGATCGCTCACAGTTCAATGGTTCCACATATTGTCCAGTTGTGATTCAATCCAATTAGATATTTGAGGCTATTGGTG
Source organism: Mythimna lalbum (assembly GCA_949319445.1). Classification (NCBI taxonomy): domain Eukaryota; kingdom Metazoa; phylum Arthropoda; class Insecta; order Lepidoptera; family Noctuidae; genus Mythimna; species Mythimna lalbum. The sequence goes on along the minus strand of OX439346.1, from coordinate 10,507,560 downwards.
TAATTACACAAATTTTACGACACAATATCCCCCAATAGCTCTCTTTTATAGCACTATTTTGAAGGCGAGTTATTTTATAACTTTTCAATTTGTCTGTCACTGTGGTATTACGATACTTTTTATTTCATAATTGGAATTTTACAACATAAAAGAACAGATAAAAGATTTATCACTATTGTATTGTTTAAATTGTAATCTTTATAACGAAACTTATTACTTCGATATTCTATTAAAAAGATATAGTTATTTATTTAATTGCTTTTATTTCAAAAGGAAAATACAACCACAATGTAAAACTGTAGAAAGGCTGTAGTAGGCATACAATTTTCCAGGCGCCTATTACAACAGAACATTTACATTTCGTGCCATACCGTGCCAGTAGCAAGTATGGCACTATAAAGTTCAGTAGTAACATCGTAAGGATCGAGTCTCTTAATAAACGCCATCGGTGACATCTGGCAACAGTGTCCAATTCACACAGTATTTTTGAAAATACTATGAGCGTTCTAAACAGATCATACAATTTAGTATAAGCTGGCCAATTATTGTAGAGGCTTTCCGTACAATAAAAGGTCAGCTATACTGGAAATCAGGAAATATATAGCTAGACGAGCTTCTGCCAACGCCTTCGCTCGAAAGAAAGTAGGTAGGGTTTTCCATAAAAACCTTAACCCCGTTTCACCCCCTTAAAAGTTAAATTTCCAAAACACCCAGGCCCAGTACTTTCGGCTGTCTGTCGATATGACAGTTAGTCATTTTCTGTTTTTATAAATATAGATACGTAATTGCTTACGTTCCCATAGCAAGCATCTTGATGATATATGAAGCCATCAGGAGCGAGACTGCAACCTTAATAATCTGAGTCGCTTTGTTAATTCTTTAGATACCGTCAATTAGAGACACAATAGAAAGACAATGACGGCGCGAACGCCGGTGTTCGCTTGAGGATAAATGTATAAACAAATAAAGTGTGTCTCACCTGTGTTCCATGGTGAAGACCTCCGAGGTGCCGATGAGGTCGGGCGGCGAGAACTCCATGTCGATGGAGGCGCCCGACGAATACAGAGCGCGGCGAAGCTCATCGCTCATGGACAACACCTACACAACACACACATGTAAGTTTTACATAGTACAAGTTAATGAGATGCCCTTACTATACTACATTTGAACTCACAATCTCAGATAAACATAGCGCTACAATGCTAAAATAGAATATTGAGTACCTAAGTGCCGAGTGGCCATAAATCATCTGAAATTATGATTTGAAATGTAGTAAGAATGAAATGAGCCTTTTAGAAATGAATAGTAAAATGGTTACTCTCTCATATTGAATAATTAAACGATAAAGTTCGGTTTACATAATAGGTAAGCTAAATCAACTACTATTTAATGAGGAGATAAGGTAAAATGCAAGTGCAGTTCTATCAAGACATAGCTTGTTTTATGTGAGTAGGAGATTAAAATAACCGGTTTTGAATTTCAAATCTACTCTGATTCTGTTCACATAAAAATACAATGTGACAATATAAGGCATAAATGTTTTAATGCGACTTTCATAACGTTGAATAATTATGTAGAAAGACATGCTATAATTAAATGCATATAAATGTGATGAAAATGTTGCAATGGTTAGTGAAGTGAACAGTGGTTTCCAGTGTTGCCAGTTTTGGGATCCAGAAGTTTAGCTAATGAAGCTGTAATCTGACGAAATGGTAATAAAAAGGATCGTCTAAATGGCAACACTGTTGAACAATCCCATGGGACAGTCGCCAAGATGCACTAGCAGGTGATGCATTCCCGATCTACAGTTCACATTCAACATTCACAGTGAACAGAACAGTGCGAGTTCGTGCGCACTACTTCAGCTAATTACAATAATTATATATACACAAGTACACAACACAATCAGTGTCCAACGATCCTTAACAATGTTGCTATTTCTTGCTGCAATACTATCTACTAATATTGGAATAAAAACTCCTTTAAGTGTGTTTGAAAACCTACGGAAGCTTCAGTAGTTTATGAAGGAAGGAAATCCTTAGTCGTGAGCATACAATTATTTACAATACAGAAGTAGGATAGTAAACACTTATATGGAGATAAAATAATATCCTCAGCAACCCACTAGGAATGACAAACCCTTTTATCTCGACTATATAAAAAAGATTATTGACAAAACAAAATAGGAAGGAATTGTCATTCAGTCTGTGTGCGTTGCTCAGAGTGCATAGGTTCCTAAAAGCCGGTTCAGACTATTTTATCAGGTGTCATATATCGCCAACCAATCACAACAGCTTTAATAAGATTTGGCAACAGATTTAGTAAACAGACTTTCAGAAATGGGGGTTAAATTTGTCACAATATTGTACATTTCATATCAATGAACTCTTAGCTACTAAGTAAGATATACACAGGTATACCTACGTACAAAATAAATTGTTAAACATTAATTAACTGGCGCAAATGCTTAGCACCTACCGGTCACTGGTTACTAGTGTTTAGTAAACTCAAGTTAATTACTCAACACAAGTTTCATTGCGATGTTAATTGGCCAACACAAGTCAGATCTCTATGCTAATAAATATTTACGTTATAATGAGACTTCTCGACTGTGCTACACTTCATTATTTATAAGAAATCAAGACAACCGTATAAACTACGAACAAAAAATCATCTTGCTAGTGAACTTGGGATTATGTAAAATAGTTTTTTTTGGAGCTCAGTAGTTTTACTTTACAACGTTGTTAGGTTCTCACCTCGCGTATGGAGTGGATGGTCGCGCGCCTGCGAGCGGCGTGCCCTAGTGTTCCCCGGTCGCATACTGAGTGTATAGTCCCCCTTCTTTTCAAGTTTGCATTAAACACAATAATTTCAATCTTCCGCACCTTCGCGGCGATAACGCGCGCAAGTCGACGCAAGAGACGAAACATTTTGTTTTTTTATCGAATGGCAATTAAAACCTTGAACACCTGTTGGACACCGAGTTACTTGGCTTTTTGAGATTACTTGTTTATATAAAGTGCAAGCGAAGGTTGAATACCTACGGGGGACATGATGGCGTTTTACTATAGCATTATTAACTTTCCAAAACTATTGCATGTTCAGGGACATGCAGCTACAGCGAGCGGTTGCTGTCGCGGCGTTGAATTAACTATTTCCTGTCGGCATCATGTCCAAAAAGAAATGTCGTCATAATCTCAATTTATCACCTTTATCTTAATGAATAAAACTCGATGTGGTACACAACTATCTCTAGCTTAGAGTTGGGATTATGGATTATTTACTATAGCAGCTAATCACCAATAAATATGTGCTGATAACATTTTTGGTAGGGGATAAGCCAGACCTGAGAGCCGAGTGACATCAGTAAAACTCGCACCACATAAACTATAGGTATTTAGATTTACTATGTTTTGCTTCTTCTATAAATTAAAATAAGGATTAAAATTATATGGGCGATATAGTCCGTGTGTAATATGCAAAAGTAACAAGTACTTAGTAAGTGAGAAATGGAAGAACAACCATCGCTCGTGCGCGTGCGCATATAACTAATTTTGTTGAAGCGGAAGATACCGTAGAAAGAAGAGTGACTTACTTGGCTGAATTCGTGATAGTTCACATAATATGTGAATTCACGAATTATACGTATTGGCCAATAAACGAGAACATCCGTGTGAAATGAATTGAAACGAGCGTCGAGACGAAGAAAGTAAAATCTTACCTACTTTGTAAAAGAAAAATGTGATGCAACTAATTGATGGACGTAGAATGCAATAAGAAAATAATGCGCGGCAAAAGGAGCGAGGCTGTCACAATAAATAAAATTACTATTATAATTGACACGATTATATAAGATCTTATTATTAATTTCATACCTAATAACTGTATCGGTAGACAGTTTACGTCCAAAGTTTTTGAGGACAACATACGAATTTATTTATTAAGAACATTTAACTATAAAGACTTATTAGTCAAAGGGGAAAATGGGCAATTTTCCAACGTCATTTATTGCAAAGTTGTCCTGTTTCATTAGATGCGGTCATACTAACATACAAGCTCTTTAATTGCCGCGGTATGATAAATATATTATTACATAGATGTACAACAACACATCCATATCGACAAGTATTTTTTTCCTGCTATAGCTTTATTGCTATAGCGTTATTTATATAACGGTATCGAAAACCTGCTCTAACTTTATTTTTTCTAAGTTATTAATAACACTATTTTTTACTTATAACCATTTGAAGATAATTTGGGTAAAGAATTTTCCAAAACAGTAAAACAGAAATAAACATAAGTAATCAGAAACTAGCCTCCCCTTCCCCCCAAGTCTTTGCTTATTGCTGATAAACGAGCTATCCAACACTAAAATATTTTTTCAATTCAAACCTTTTTAGTTCCTGAGATTAGCGCGGTCAAACCAACAAACTTTTTAGCTTTATTTTTTTCTTTAGATAGGCTCGTGCTTGACCAGTATCTCATCTGATAGAAAACAACGTTGTGATCGACGATGGAGCACGCTTGCCTAGAAGTAACCTACATCAGTTCATATTAATCATTCTATTTATAAAGTATTATATAAATATTTTTCTATCTTTTGATGTTTATTTTACCGTTTTGCAAAACACTGATTACTCAGAAATGAGGTGGTGGGTGCACGATTCCTAGGATTTTCCAGGTTAAACATCAACAAGCTAACAATCACGTTTATATAAAAAATATGTGGAAGCTATTTCCACACTCTAGATGAGTCTGGATGAGTGAGAACATCTGGATGTTCTCGAAGTCGGCTCAGAACTAAATAAACAACATGTTAATTAATAGCTAACGACCTGTTCCAGTTTACACGGATGTTACAAATTTTTGAAATTATCAGATTTTTTTTAAATTGTTGATAGGCTAGCTAGACTACGCTTCAGATAAAAGCGACCACATGTCGACGATGGAGCACGCTTGCCAAGAAGTAACCTATTCAATCGTGATTTAAAGATACCCATTTTCTCTACGATAATATGCATTAATATAATACTAGCTTTTGCCCGCGGCTTTGTCCGCGTCGTTCGTTTTCCGTTAGGTGAAAACAATTTTAGCAATCGGACCAGTACTTCCAGAAATTACCTCCTACAAACAAAAAACAAACTTTACCTCTTTATTATATTAGTGTAGAATTACCTAAATCTTTCTTATGAATCCATCTGTCTATTGGTAAAAACCGCATGATAATCCGTTCAGGATTTTTTTTTTAGTTTTATATAGATGCGGTGTGGGGTCTTTGTTTTATTTTTTGGATTGATCTAGTCGGAATATTTTATACAACTCTCACTGGAATACTTTCCACAATATGGCATTAAGTCCGACCGGTGCATAATTTTTTTAATAAATAAATAAAAATATATTGACCAATTCTTAACGAGGTAAACAACTATTCTTTTGAATCCGATGCGAGTGAATTAATATACGGCCTTTTTATGGTGGGGAAAATCATCCAATTACAAGCCCCGCTCTTGGGCGCAGCGGGAGATAGTATCAGACTTTTAGTGACTAAAAACCCACCCCGTTCCTTCTAGCCTTCATACCCGGGTTCAAGCTCCTTTTCGGATTACCCTGGCCGCAGTAAATATATGGCCTTAGTGATTAAGTTCATTTTCACCATTAACTAATTTATTGTATTCTTTTCCATCATCAGTTAACTACAGACAATGACTGCATTAGGAGGCACATCTCATAAACATAAGAGGCTATTGTCAAAACTCAGTACATAATGTATTTGAAGATAATGCAGTATTATGCGGGTATTAGAATGATTAGTTAATTGTCGTTGATGTTTTTAGTAACTACGATACATTACTTAATAGACTCTTTAAGTACCAATGATAAACTTTAAAAAATGTAAACAAGTCTCTACATCTTCGATGGAATTATTTGGTCGAAGTTATAAATATGTAATACATTAGCTTAGTAGGTTTCCATGATTGACATTCCAAATTGGTCAACACCCTTTTTAATTTATGTTGATTTTTGTATGTATACTTATGCTTAATATTACAAAGAGGTAAAGTTTTTTTTCTTTGTAGAAGGTAATCTCTGGAAGTACTGGTCCGATTGCTAAAATTTTTTACCGTTAGAAAGCTGCTTTAGTGACATAGGCTATATTTTAATGCGGGCGAAGCTGCGGACAAAAGCTAGTTATTAATATGTTTAAGTGTCGCAGTTAAACGTAAAAAAAACAAGATAGATTCTTCGCTGCGCTTGCGCCGATAAAAACGCACGAATGATTTTGGAACAGGCGTCGACGTCGACATTGCGATGACTATACATATACGTCGACAAGCTTCATGAATAAACAGTCTTATGAAAAACAATGCGCAGTTTCTATACATGGTGTTTCATGACCTGCCTGACCCTTAGAGACATATCTGGAGTAATGGATTACAGTGAGAATAAATAAATAGTTCCTAGACCTTGCGATTGGTGACACCACGCCAGTTGGCCGCCTCTCTCTCTATTTATAAAACTACTAGCGACTCACCCAGTCTTTTCAAATCAACTCGATCAAAACGATATTAACATAATAGATGCCAAAAAAAAATTTTAACGACAATCTTAATCTCTTCGGGACAACACATTCGCAGTCTCGCCGCACCACGCTTTACTTTTTGCACACATTAAAAATAAAAAGTGTTATGTATATCTATGTATATCGAGATTCTTCTATATTAATTAAAAACGGAGTAAATAAAATACAATATTGCTTTAAATAATATATTTAGGTAAAGATTAATATTATATCGGTGGTTTTTTACACCAAATAGAAAATTATAATACGATTTCCTTTGCTTTCGATTGCTTTTGTCACTGTTTACTAGTGCATAAAGTTTTAATAAATAAATAAAATATTGTGAGACGCCTTTTTTTATTTTTTGGCGAGAAATCTTACGTTATTTTCAATAATTTTCTGAAAAAATTTGTTTCCATAAATTTGTCGTAACATATTTTTTCCGACTTCTTCAACTGTTATTCGTCCTATTTTAGTCAATTTACAAACCTCATTGAATTGTACACTTAAACCTTCCTCATGTAGGAACGGATTTTCTCCAGTTCTCTCTTGTGGGTGGAGCGACCATGAGTGAAAATTCTTTCAGTAGTTCTTTGAGTATATTACGTAGAAATGGACAGATAGACGCGGCGAGGGAACTTTCTTTAATAAAATGTAGCGACTTTGCGTGTACTGTGTGTATGCCTTGTTGCGCCAAATAAGTTAATTTTCTTTCTTTGATTTGGTTCTAACTACCAGTTAAATGAGACGCGACGGTGTATAAAGAATCTGCGCATAGACAGCTTATAATTGTGCAAGACCTAGGTAAACTATGACTACACGTAGGCGTTCTAGAAATAAGACAAAATGTGTCATTCTCAGGTAATAGTACGTCATCGTAGTCAACAATACAGTGGATTAACGTTCATAATCTGTCAACGTAACCGAGAATTGAAAAGTAATTAAGCCTTTTTATACACAATCTTATCGCAGTATACACAACGATTGGTTACTAAGTAGCTTGGAGATGGACGAACACATGGGTAACAATGCCAATGCTCAATTTACGCTACATAAGTTAAGCTCACACGCTAACACGTCATCACCACGATCAGAACACGGAAATAACTATAATAAAGAATAATCTAACCAAAAACGTTTTTGTATCTTGGTTCTGTATTCTGCTATCAAGCAATAAAAATCTATTTTTAATCAGTTCCGTAGATACATTTAGTAACTTGACCAGACAGTAAGTTAATTTTTACTTGTGCATAAAAACAGATCATGTTGTAATGATCGCATTGCCGCTACCAAGTCCATTATAAGACTGTTAAAAATATTGGAATACGCTCCATAAGGGGCTACCTCAAGGCTCTTGCAAGGGTTTGCAAGTTTTTATTATATTCCTAATAAATGTGCTCTTTTGTGAAGCCTATTTTATTACATTTTTATTGAATAATTTAGTTAGATTTATATGTAGATTACCTATGCCTTCGTGTGAAAAAATGAACATCAAACGAGTTAAAACAAGATATTTGTTGTAGCCTAGTTTTTGTTGAATGAGATGTGTAGGTATATAAATAGCCAACCAGTTTTTCCTCACATGGAAAGGTCTTAACGGAATGCTTAGTGAGTGGAATGTTGAGAACGCGAGATGAACTTCTAACCAATTAGATAATCAGTCTCCTTATCTTAGCCTGGTTTATGTTCCAGTTGAACTTTAAGATAAGAGCGTGCTATGCCATCGTTATTGATTAAAAACGTGCTTCTAATCAGCAGATACCACGGAGATGAAGTTTATACAGCCAGAAACGCAAATATTTAATTTATTATTGTGCATGCGCGATGTTTGTTTTAAAACTCGTTTCTTTATAAATGATACCTTGTTGACGTAATCCCCACCTCCACATAAATACAATGACATTGAATCGCTGTCATTACCTAAATAAATATATTTACCCAACAAGTGATGTCCGAGCGTGCATGCGCAAGTAGAGCTAACGGTACACTGCTCACCTTTTCATTTTCATCGTCGTCGTAGGAGGCAGGCCTTTCGGTGGCGGTGGGCCCGAGCCGCACCATCTCTATCCATTTAACAGTCTGCATCGAGTACACACGTATTTTCAAAACAAACAAAGGTTCGAGCGCATCAACGCTCAGATTTGTACGCACGAACGATGCACCACAAAAAAACACGTCGTCCACATCACAATTCCCAGCGCTTGATTTAGAAATCACCCACGCGATTACAAGGTTTCATAACTAAACACTGAACACTAGCGTCGCAGGCTTCTGCTTATAAACAAAAATGGTTTGTATTCGTTTGTACGAGCCAGCCGGTTACAATGCGTCTGTATTAATCGCGGAAACTGTTCGAATGTGTAGTTGACGGCCGGTTGAGCCCGCGCCGTAATTAATGCTCGAATACTTGGATCAAAGTATTTCAAAGAGTGCGGTGCGCGAGGCGAGCACGGCGAAGCGACGTCGCTTGGAAACTAGAGTCTAAAAGAAAGGAGCGAAACACGCGGCCGCTGACGACCCCGCCGCACGGCCCGCGACAAATATGCGCGGCTCGGCATGGCTCGGCTGAACACCACAGCATGCTCGCGGAAACGATTATATTCAACCAATTAGTTGGAAACTGAAGACAACACTCAAATGAACCCTACTCATATTTGTTTACGATATGAGTAACTCTGGGAGTCTGGCCACTACTTGAAATCATTAAGTACGCCTCCACCGCTAATAAGAACATAATAAAGTTCATAAGACAATTTTTATTTGTTAGTTATCTAGTGTTAAGTATTCAAATTGGAATACAGTTAGCACAACGGCTGTTAATAAACAGTAATAAAATAGTTACAATGAATCAACTGTTTCAGGAGTAGCGATGTTAACCTTGGAGTAATGTCAATGCTTTGGCATGACCCGCGGTTGAAGGTAACGATATTATGCCCCGTGTGCGCGAAGATAACCAATTGGTGAATTATTTGTAGATAATTGTAAAATACGCAGATAATGAATTACATTCACGAAGTCAAACATAACATGGCGGAAGCATATGAAAACGAGGGGCTCTACTTTAAAAGTAAAGGGAATACAGCCTTGTGATATAACCAACACAAGTCCTCGATTAACTTATATATCCTACATTTTGGATTTTAACAGTGTCGCATTAGCTCGGTGATGTGGCCTTTTGCACGTTATTACATAAACATTACGCAAAGAACGACACAATTATAAATGCAAGTCCAATGTTAAACAAAATAATGATATCAAAATAAGTACAGAGCTATGAGATATTATGAGTCCATTACCTGTTACTTTGGAAGGTCTTACGTACAAAAGTAGACAGCGATCTTGGATCAGGATATAAGTATTCGTTTAAAAAAATCACTGTATAAAGTTGTCAGCTGTACAAACATTCACTATTTCTTTAATTTTAAATCTGTTAATGGATGCAAGGCTCGTTTACATTGTGGCCCGGCCGGCTGGGCTCCGCGTGCGCAGTATGCAGATGTAACCGTCTAGTCTTGCGATGCTAGAGTTATTATTGTCTCATAGCGCGAAAGAAGTGCAACACAGGGCGTGCGTGCACTGCAGCATGTGGATCACTGAGGTCTATCGTTATACAGTAGGTACCTCGTGCCTGATCGGCTGCGTTGCATAAATCTCCAGATACTCATGTACGTAGAGCCAACAACGAGCTTACAATTAGTCGCGATTAACATCTCGGCTAAACGCGGCCATTACGACGGCGTCAACTGGGACGCGTTTAATTGAAATGTCTCACACAGAGCTACATGCAAATTAATGAACGCACCATAAAATATATTGTATGATATAACTGGAGGTGACACATCTATTAACTTTATGACATTTCTTATGTTGTGAAATCGACCCCATCTGTATTAAGAGTAATCTCTCGGCATGTGATGGTGTTTAATTTATTTGATGCACTTGTTGCATTTTTATTAATAAGACCTCTTAGATTAACGTTTTTGTCAGGGGTATATTGTGGCTCCGTTATACTTTTATCAAAACTCATTCGTAATACTTGAATGGCTAGGCGCCAGCGCCAGTCTTATGTTAATTAGAAACTAGATTATACTAGATCCAGAAATGTAATTCCGGTTCCAATTGACTCAAATGTGTAACTAATTACTTTGTTTAACCTTCACATTCGTACTAAAATAATATTCGAATAATTAGAGAAATCGAGATGGCGCTGCCGTCATGTAAACAAGACGCTCCGTATAATCTAGTGTTTAAAAATGTTTAAAACAATAGTTTCGAAGTAATTGTGTTACTAAAATAATCTATACAGTGTAAATATTCCGTGAAATTGTTATCTTGATACAATTCTTACCGTAGACTAATTTATAATGTGTTTAATATGTGAACTATGAATACGTTGCTAACTCAGTGTTTTTTGGTGTCAGTGGCTTTAAAAGCGATTAAAAAACCGAATATAACCCTAACAGTATTATAAACAGTTAAGACATAACAGTGTAATTCCAATAAAACATAACGAATAAACAGTAAACAAAATATAATTGTACGCGTCGGTTTTTGAATTTGATTCCAAGAATTAGCGTCGTAACGAACTTTTAAAAAAACACAATAAACTAAATCAACATTTCAACAAGTTTTGTATATCCCAAATAGCCCTGTGTAGCGGGTATGTGACTGCAGTGCAAGACGTCACGAGTTCGAATCCCACATATTAAAACTCTTTTTGTGTTAATTTTGAACATTTTAATAATATTTATATCACTAAATTCAAATAATTTCAAATAATTTCAAATAATAATTTGAATTATGTTTATTCAAGTTAGTTTATATTGAATTGACTGTGCCGCGAACATCAACAGAGTAACACCCCGTTTGTTTACTATGGTGGCAATCACCCGCTTGCCGTGCTGTTGGCCTTGCTGTTCTTCTGGTTACTGGGTTAAACCCATGCATGTGCTTTTCGCTTCTGCGGTCGCGATTTGATTCTGACCCATTTGCATAAAAAGCGGGTAGGAAGCCCCGCAAGAGGGTTCACCTCTGCGTATTTGTTGCAAGATAGATCGATGTTACCGGTACGGGGCCGGGGTTTGCATTGCGGCCGCCAGAGGAACCAGGATTCACTTTGAGTTTGCAACACTCTCAAGCTCGTCAGGTTTCCAGCGGGGGACAGCAGAGGGCAGCTCTCGTCATAGCGAACAGCGAATTTATTTTTAGAATTTTAAGACTGGTTTTGGAATGCATAATAATTTCTTATGCTATGCTATGTTTTTTCTAATTATGTTTTATGTAACTCGTAGGTACATTGTAAAGTTTTTCTCACCTTTTACTTATTTTTTGTAACGGCCAATTGCGCTTTTTTTTTTTCTCTTTTTGATTAGATGTATTTTTATACATCAATTGTTTTTAATAATTATTATTATTATTTAATTTTATCTCTTTGACATAACTATTGGACTAATTTTTATTTCTGTTTTATTATTGTTTTTTTAATTCTATATGACATGAATTATTGAATTGCTGAATTATTTTAAAATTATTTTTGATGTATTGTTTGTTGTTGCCAATTTATTTGGGTACATATTTTTATCGCTACTTATTTCTTTTTGCACAAAATGAGTTTGCCTTCATTTCTAACTTGCCACCGCTGCCCGGGTTCGTCTCGCGTTTTCTCTGCACACGGGCTGAAGGTGCATATTGGACGCATGCACAAACATGCACTGCGTTCAGGCGCAGTGTCACAGGTCTCGCCGGCCGACACAGTTAACGTCTCTTCGTCGGTGCAAGCGCCCTCGGCGCATACGTCTACTCAGAGTCCCTTAGACAGGCTAGCTGCTTTCAAGGCAAGTATTCCCGTTCTTCGGCATATACCTAAGGGTGCCCGGAATCAGGCGGCAGGGAAACTCTGCGACCTCATAGATTCTTGTGTTACTGATAATGGGGTAGATGAGTGGAGTGCTCTTCTATCGTTTGGTTACACATCTTTAAGAGTCCCAGCAAAAGAGTTGCCCGGTAATGTGACATCTAAAGTGAAAGCCAATATAATGTCACCTATTTATTGTCATGATAGTGAAGTGGACGCGGGTGGAAGGTCGGGTACCCAGTCTATTAAAAAAAAAATCGAAACTAAGGTTTTCGAGGGCGATTTGAGGGGCGCAGTTCGGCTGTTGTTGTCCGATGACTCGTTCGCTCGGGGGGATGCCGACACCCTTGCTTCGTTGAAACTTAAGCACCCCGATCCTTCACGTCCTCTCAGTTTTCCATCAGACCCTGACCCATCAATTACGGCATTGTCAGTCACTGTAGAGGACGTGATATCGGCGCTAGATTCTTTTTATACTGGATCGGCAGCGGGCTTGGACGGAATCCGGCCTGGGCACCTCAAAGAGTTGATTTCTGTGTCGGCGGGGGAAAATGGGAGGCGCCTTGTGGGGGGTCTGACTAGACTGACCAATTTCCTGCTAAGTGGTCAGTTGAACCCATGTGTTTGTCCATTTCTGTACGGGGCTTCACTTTTTGCACTGCAGAAAAAAGACGGCGGAATAAGACCTATTGCTGTCGGTAGTGTCTTTCGTCGTCTTACTGCTAAGTTAGCGTGCCGAGCAGTCAAAGAGGATATGGCCCGATATTTGCAGCCTCATCAGTTGGGTTTTGGCACACGCCTGGGATGCGAGGCTGCCATCCACGCCACGCGTGCATTTGTGATGAACCCGGAGAGTGAAGACTCGATATTGCTGAAGCTCGACATTCGCAACGCGTTCAATACCTTAGAGAGAGACGTTCTGTTGAGCGAGGTAAAGGAAAAAATCCCTTGTTTATATCCCTTCCTTCATCAGATTTATAGGCTGCCTTCTAATCTTTTCTCCGGTAACAGCCTTATTCTTTCCAAAGTGGGAGCACAGCAGGGGGACCCGCTCGGGCCACTCGTTTTCAGTTTGGCCATTCATAAGGCGATTGTCGAGCTGAAATCCAGCCTAAACGTGTGGTACCTTGACGATGGCACTATCGGGGGTAGACCTGAAGATGTTTTTCAGGACTTAGCGGCTCTAGTCCCTCGCCTCAGAGACCTGGGTCTGGAGGTGAATCCCTCGAAGTGCGAATTCTTCCCCTGTGGTGCTGATGCTCGTACACACTTTTCTCGTTTTGACTCCCTTCTTCCTGGCCTCAGAGAACTTTCACGCTCTGACTTGAATCTCTTAGGATCACCTATTTTTCTTACTGCAGTTCCTGAAGCCATTAATTCTCGAACTCAACTTCTCCTTTCTGCTCACGAGCGTCTTAAAGATCTTTCCGCGCACGTTGCGATTGTCCTGTTGCGCATGTGCTTCGCTCTCCCAAAAATCACATATCTGTTGCGGACCGCTCCTTCTTGGCTTTGTCCTGAGGAAGTTTCCTCGTTCGACAACGCCTTGAAATCGGTGGTGGAGTCTGTTCTCAATGTCTCCCTGGATGGGCCCCAGTGGAGGCAGGCGACTCTACCTATCCGATGTGGTGGTCTCGGGGTTCGGTGCGCTCGGGATGTGGGTCTGCCGGCTTTCTTGGCGTCTGCGCATGGGGTTGCCAACCTAGTCACTGTATTACTCAATACCAATGGTGACGGGGGAAGCATGCCCTTTGTATCGGATGCTGTGTCAGCTTGGTTGGTTCTCAACTCGGGTGCAACAATCCCCGATTCAGAAAATGTTCAGCGGGCGTGGGATGACATAGGAGTGAAGCTGTTCGAGGAGCAATTGTTGGAGGGTGCGTTGGGAGCCGATAGGGCCAGACTACGAGCAGTGTCGCAACCCGAGTCTGGGGCGTGGTTACAGGCGATTCCTTCGCCTCATCTGGGCACTCTTCTCGACGATGACTCTTTGCGTGTGGCGGTGGCTCTTCGCCTGGGCTGTAAGGTGTGCGAACCACACACATGCACCTGCGGTTCCATGGTGGAGGCCAATGGCCATCACGCACTAAGTTGTCGGCGTTGCACAGGGAGGTTCCCACGTCACCATGCCCTGAATGACATAGTCCGTAGAGCCCTTGTATCGGCAAACGTCCCCTGCGTGCTTGAGCCTGCAGGTCTTAGCAGATCTGATGGTAAGAGGCCGGATGGGCTGACTCTGGTGCCATGGAAAAACGGGAAGTGCCTGATCTGGGACGCAACTTGCGTTAGCACTGTCGCCGCCAGTCACCTGAGTCGCACCATGCACACTGCCTCTGCCGCCGCTGAAGATGCCTGCTCTAAGAAGAGGCTGAAGTACGCTTCCTTGGAGCAGCTTTACTATTTTGTGCCTGTTGCTGTGGAGACTCTGGGCAGTTGGAGTGTGGAGGCAAGGCGTTTTGTGTGGGATTTGGGCCGTAAACTCGGCGAGGCAACGGGTGACTCCCGGTCCAGGTCGTTCTTGGTGCAAAGGATGGCCATCGCTATTCAGCGAGGAAATGCGGCGAGTGTTATGGGCACCTTTCCACCGGGAACGATCAGGGGCGGGTTATTTATTGACACGTGACGTTACATTGTTGTAAAATATTCATTCTTTTATTTTAATAAATTTGATAGACTAAAAAAATAAACCACAAGATAATGAACTTGAAATTGCGTTCATAGCGAAGAGACAGTGCGCAGTAGGCTCAAATCAAGAGCTGAACAAAATATTGACACACATGTGTTGAGAAACAATACAAATGTCTATTATTTATGTGTTTATGTCGCAATGCCGGCCGGTGCCGTTAATTGCAGCTCTATAGAAATTCCGTTATTTAAACCCAGCGGTTTCCTTTGTGATGTTAGAATGATAACAACACCTGGAAAAACTGAGTTCTCACAAAGTCTAGCAACATTGGATTCAAAGAAAATTAATTGTTTTAAATAAATAGTATTCAAGTCGTGTCTGGCAAAAAAACCATGTTTATTGATCTCATCAACCCAGTGTTTGCCGGCGATTTCTAGTTTTCAAGTCGCTGGTTTCTGTTCATTTGCAATAAGAGTTCAAGGGAAACTGGAAGAAGTTCCTTCATTGCCTGATTGTTATAAGATTAATTTAAATTAAATTATTAGATTATTTATTAGATTTAATTTAAATTGAACAATGTATCTAGGCAAGTTTTATGGTTCTGTCACCGCGGAACTTTACCATTTTCGTGGCGGAAACGTCTGCCATAGCAAAATGTATAATTTGAGTGCTATACGAATCAACGTCAAATTATGTTGTCTGTTTATTGCTATTAAACACGCGACCAAAATAAGAGCATGCTGTACTGTAGCGCCTGTAGCCATCATCATAATTATTTTGTGTACAATGCCATGATTCGTTACAATCGACGAGTTGTCGTGTGCTCGTATTAAAATGGGTTAATATCGTTCCGGTTGCCCAGCAGTAATTGGTTCCGATTGTTACAATTGAGTCTTTATGTGCGATTGTGGAATATCCCTGCAGTTATCCATCACGAGGACCGCGGTGGGCACAATTGGATAATCTTGTTGGTACTATGTTATGTGTTAGCTATGGCTATCTGGCACAAAAGGTTCAGCTTTAATTCGATTTACTTAGCATCCACAATTACGTGTATTGTAAATATGTATACCTAACCACAATCTTGCATATAGATGAATTGGAGATAATACATCTGGGTTCTGTATATCATAGCACCTGTTATGTACTATTTGACATTCTTGTTGTTGTCGTAAATTGGCTGACTATGAACACATTAAGAAGTGATTATATTATTATGTTGATGGCCTATATTGAAACTCGAAAAATTCCATAACGGCAGATTTGCAATTCCAATAATACGATTATGTAGAATCTATTTATAATTATGTCCAAATTGAGAAAATCATATTCCGAGGTAAATTGTTACAGACCTTATTGTGTGGAGTATCAAAATGACGTTTGAAATTGAATACGATGAATGTTGCTGATTTAGACAATCTGGGCGTGGACAGTTTATCGCGATTAACTAATTACCATACTATTTAAAGAGTTTTTATTACAATTTCGCATTTTTTACAAAGGCAATGTGCACACTAAAACGACAAGACTATCGCAATATACAACTATTTATTATTTTATTGCTCATTGATTGAAAGATATTTATCAAAGGAATGGACTCAATGAATATACCTAAGTCTCGGAATAAACTTCGTCTGAGGTGGCTGGCGATGCTCGCACGTCAACCTGGACGGCTGACCCTATGACCACTATTGTACCACTGTTGTATCCGCCTACCACTGCTGGAACCAGGGACACATGCCTTCTCTCTTGGAGAAAAGCTGGGCCGTATTCCACCACGTGGATCCAGTAAGGGGTGGTGAAATTAACATGTCTTTGATTTCAACTACCACCGTTACAAGAGATTTGTCTGAAGCTTACATCTAACTCCATTGCGGCGATATTTAATTCTTCTTGCACATTCACTGACAATTTAAATTTAATGACAACTGTTTTGATAGCCATTTGACAAGAACCATGGAGTATTTTATACATAGGTTTTATACCTTGCCTTTTAATTTGCGAATCGAACTTTTTCGTAAGTCAAGGTAAGGTTGGCTTTGATCTTGAATTTTTTATTTATTTTATTTTTTAGAAATAGATTTCATAACTCCCAACAACAGGTTGTACGAAGCTATACCTGCGATACAAGTGGCACTTGGAACACCTTTTTCAAATTATATATGGGCTCGCTTTTATACACAATCTCACCTGATGCTAATATTTGCCGGTCTGCATGGTGTGTTCACCATGGTTGAGCATGGTAATGAATTTACGGTAATACCAGTCTGTGCTTTTAAAAATCCTGTACTATTTGCTATTCATTGGCAATCATGTCAATATAACCTAGACACAATATCTAATTAGGTATGTATGAAGCTGTATGGCGGTTATGAATAATGCAAAGTGGCAAGCGCGCAGTGTCGTTCCTAGTGCTAAACACAGAGGTAGTGGGTAAAGCT
Organism: Mythimna lalbum; assembly: GCA_949319445.1. Taxonomy (NCBI): domain Eukaryota; kingdom Metazoa; phylum Arthropoda; class Insecta; order Lepidoptera; family Noctuidae; genus Mythimna; species Mythimna lalbum. The sequence goes on along the minus strand of OX439346.1, from coordinate 10,490,080 downwards.
GTAGGTAGACAAACGCCGTGTCAATAATTATACAAAATGCCAAGAGTTATGGATCGCATAGTGACGTAGACAGTATTATATCTACTACAACGCACATGAGGTTTTCTACTAAACTCTTTTCTACAACATGTTAAAAGGAGAGTCCTTAAGAAACACCAAAAAAGGCACTTCCAGTTTCCAAAATTTCTAAAAATACAGCGTACTAAATTACACAAAAAAATAATGAAGAACCTTCTTAGATGTACATCGCGAGATATTTGCAATCGTTACGTACGTTGGAGAAAAATAAAAAAAGTTGTTTAAGATTGAGTAAATCCTGCAAATAGAAAAGCTGTGAAATTAAGGATAGATTTGCAAATCTCGCATTGTTACTGTTGGTCTTCATTATTTTATTTTTTTTGTGTAATTCAGTACCGTGTATTTTTAGAGATATTGAAAACTGTAAGAGGGGTTTCTAAAGGACACTCTTTTTAAATGAAACTTGTGTTTAGCTCTACGCGTGGCCAAAAACATATGCCACCATCTTGTTTTATCGCTACAATTTTCACAGGCAATTTCTGAAATGTTTATCGACATCGACAGCGCCCCCAGGGAGCGTTAAACACTTCATTCAAGCAGATTAATAGATCCTTCTACCCCTTGTTCGAAGAGAAACTTGTGTACTAAACACCTTTTGTTTACTGTATCCTGTTTAGCATTTTTGCAATTTTTCTTTCTAGCTATTCGAACGCTTGAAAACAATGGTCGATTGACGCATAACACCATCCGGTATTGCATACTAAGGAATTTTTCGTTGACGTTTGAATAGAAACATACACCTTACTCAAACATTGAAAACTAGACAAATAAAGTGCAATCTAACGCAGGCATTTCTGGCACAAGTACCAAATGAACAACAAATTTTCAAATAAACTACATGAACAGGAGAAGATTAAACAGCGTCCATTCGAGCGACCATTGTTCACAATCTATTGTAACGTAACGTTAACCAAGGTGTTTCAGTAACGTAATTCCACACGTGTTATGTAATACCTGACCTATGTTTTGTACTTAATTGTAAACGCTTTTGTAATTTTAATAACATCACATTTACATGCCATTGCCAGTAGTCATGCGGTTTCATTATGGATTAATTACAACATATAAGTTATAACATAATTTAATTTCATCTCCGTGGCTAATCAAGCATTTCGATTGAGCGTTTCTCTTGAAAATGTAACACCAAACTATACCTCGACTATTCTTAGAAGTTTACGTACATTAAATAGTTTTATATTAAACAGATAGTGCACTTTCCTAATAAACATTCTATAAACGAACGTACACAGCTAATGTGCATACTAAAACCCTGTATTTATGGTGAACAGAAGTTACAAAACATTGTAAAAGCAATATTATTTTTTGTTAATGGCAACATTTCTCTCAACCAAATTCAACAAAAAAAATCTAGCATAATATTTTTTTAACACTAAAACATGTTGCTGAAACAATGTAATACGACTTTTGTTTTCCATGAATAGGGGTTTAACATTAACATTTCTAGCCTAAACATTAGGTACGATGAAAACATTCTGAACATCGCAGGTTGCTACATAGTTCCAGATGCAATCTAAGGGCAGTGCGTTCAACATTTCACTAATATGTGCTTTACAGTCGCACTACGAGGTCAACATAGGCTGAATATGACTTTGTGTTTTTCGAATACAACCATAGAATAATGCCACCTGCTTAAAATAGTTAGCGGCTTGTATGCTTATTATATTGTTCTCGAACAAGGTAATCATGGTCGGTCAAGGTCACGCATAGTTGCATGTACAATAGAGATAAATTAGGAAATTCTAGCAGTTTCCCGTCATTCAAAATTACTGAAATATGTCATCAGCGCGCGACACAGGCCGTCTGTTCAATAGCGGACTAGCTAAAAACAGTTGATTGTCTCATTCTTTATCATAGCAATTTGAGACTATTAATTAGTGTGGACAAACACTTTATTAAGGATTATGTTGATTTGATGTTGTTTTTGATTACTTCAATATTTTTAGACATTAATTGTTCTTTATACGCGACTCTAGCAGACAGACAGCGTGTCAATGCGTCTTCGTAAGAATTATACTAGAGATAATAAAACCATTTCTATAAAAAGAGTTGACACATGGTCGCGTCAACGCCTGTCTGCATTCGATACGAGGTGAGCAGAAGTTCAAGTACTAGGTTATCATAAGCGACAAGGTCATATTAAGCCTGTGCAGTCGTCGTGGTACCTCCGGGCGCGGCTCTTCGCCGAGAGAGTCGCCCAGCGCCTCTGCCTGGCTCTTCATTATCGAATATATTTTGACGTAGGGCGCCTTCAGCAGCTACGCGTAACCGTGTATTAGTTCTTATATATATGTTTGTTACATTGTATTGTATGCCATCGTGTTTTGTCTTTTGTGTCTATGGAAACCAGCATGGGAAAACCCAAAACTACTTGTATTCTCTTCTTATTTACTAAGAAAAAAGACATCTGTCAAAAGTTGATATATCATAATTGTCTAGTTTTCTCTGGAATAAACATTATGTATCACTTGTGAAAAATATTAGTACCTAAAGATATATTTTACATGTAATAAACAAGATATAAAAATACATTATGGAAGTCAAGAGTGCCGACTAGACAAGTTAATTTGATATCGCAGCTATATCTTGAATATATTGTAGGTACAGACATGATTGTACGATAGCAAAAGTTACCCCCAACTCATGAACCATTAAAAAGTAAGAGATAAGGAGTTGAAAACAAAATCATTCAGAAGGCAGTTTATCTAAATACTGTGACAGACAAGTAACAGTGCGTAAACATTGCACAATTGAGTACTGTATTTATTTTTGTACACCAAAAAACAAATAGCACTAAAAATAGATATTTTTCTGCAAAAAAGAAACTCATCGGAATTGGTTACAAAATGACGCAGCAATTAGATTAAATATTTGTTTGAGGAAGAGTGAGCGCGTGGTAGGACCATTTCACTGTCACTTTCCTACGCGCGTAACCTAATGGCAGTGACGTCACATTTCAGTTTGTGCATCTTTTTTCTGTTACTTGACAATTTCTCCTTCCACCAGATTTGGAAAGTTTCTTAGTTCATTTTGAATGGATTTAAAAAATTCTTTCTATTTGCGATTTTAGAACAAGTTGCTTTTTAATATACAAAAGTGATACAAGTAACCAATTATGCTTCAGAATATCACACAGATAACTCGAGACACAAAGACTATCTATTAAACCGATTTTTTCTAAAATTTGATGTGACATTTCTTTACGGCAGGCCATTGTACTGTAATGTATCTGGTACGCACTGCGGGATAGGTTCTTATCGTAACAGTACCAGGTAAACATGTCACACGAGTTTACGCACTGCATAACAAACCTTGTACAGTGATAGTTCACAACTGTGGCACTAATGAGTTTCAGTAACATACTAGGGGTAATTTGGCAATCGCACTTCAAAATATTGACTCAGCGGTACCTTTTTGGGCACAAAACCAGTCTGCCCACGTCATATGCTCCATATGTTTTGATTAGTAACAGTTAGAGCTCTTGCAGCGTCATAAGAGCCTGGTACTACCAACATGTTTCACGTCTACCTTAAAGGAGAATCATAAATATTCTGTTGTCTCGTCCTAAAGAGGCTTCTAAACGAAGTCTGCATGATAATTAAATCCGTAAATATAACAATTGACGGTGCCAAAAAAGGATTTGAATAAAGGTACATTTGTAATATAAAACATCCATGTTCAATGTGTACTGTAATGTGGGATGTGAGATGCATTGTCGTTGATATAACAGTGTGTAAAAAAAAGCGTTTGTTAGTTATAAAAGGTGTTTTAATGTTATGTAAATAAGGACTGTTTTCGTATAAAATGTGAGGACTTACCTCCCAGGATTCGCGGGTCAGGTCCGACACGTCGCCGGTGCTGCCAGTCCGCTCGTCCTGCGAGTGATTCGTCTTTAATTATAAAGTTAAGAATTCAACATCAAATATATTCATAAAACATGGTAGGAAAATTCTTATCTAAATGAGTGATGACAGGAGACGAGATAAATCTTTGTTTAAAACTAATAGAGAACGATATAAATTCAGTTGCGTTTTGTTAACATCAGCTTTATGTATCTTGGTGATGGCGCAATACTTAACAATTGGTCGTTCACCTGAATTTGTATAAAATGTTTACTTTGTCAGGAATCCGACATCGAGTATATTATTTTCTTTAATTTGGATACCAGAGCGAACAAACTACATATTATTATCTAGTTTTTGCCCGCGACTACATCCTCGTGAATGTCAGTTATAGCGAAGTCGAAACCAGATAAAAAATAATTGGCTGTCCTTCCGTGGGATTCATGTTTACTCCATACAAAATTTCATCAAAATCCGTTCAATAGTTTAACCGTGAAAGCGTAATAGACAGACAGTTAATATCACATTTATAATATTACAACGGTTTCATTTCTATTGCCGATTCCACAGGGGCCATGTATATTTTTGAGATAAATAGTAGATTTGGCACACAGCCAGCAACAGTGAAGGTTTATATCAGTAATAATTTGCGTAATCGGATGTGCTTCCAGACGTTATGTACCACATGCAAATAGTTTTACCTCTTTTTAATTAGTCGTTAGGCAGTAGTTATATTTATTTGTATCTACTGGCTAACGATTAAGGATAATTGCTCATTTTTACAGAGTATGAGGAACTGGGTTTTAAATTCGATTCGCTCATGCAATAGAACAATGACGTAAGTATTTTTTGAGTGTTTTCTAGAGAAGCTTTTAAAGTTTAGAAAGAAATAAATTTCAACTTTTCTGCTATTCTATTAGATAAGCAAGAGATATGGCTTATCCAATAAAACAGACAAAGGAGGATCCGCTGATCCGACGGCTGTTGTTTTCGGTCTGTATGTATATGTTCAAATTGCAATGTAGCGATATATAATTTGTATGCTCGTCCGGTGTATTAGCCAAGAGTGAATAGGTTAGCTCTAGACAAGCGTTCTATATCGTCGACCATATCAGGTGATATACCATAGTGGTTAATGCGTGACTATCAATAACAATAAAAATATATGTATGTGGATGATTTATTTAATTTTAGAATGCTTACTTTTTGTCCAGGTTTAGCCTCATCGTCGTCCCATTCGGTGTCGCTGTCGATGAGCTCGTAGCCATTGGCACTGACGTCGCCCAGAGGACCGTACCGGTCCGGCACCCAGTGCGTTAGGAACTTGAATAGGTCATCCACCCTACAACAAATATTTAAATTAGAGACGATAAAATATATTGTTTCACACAGTATAGTTTCTTTTTCAAGCAAAAATATCTAAAATTGAATAGTACCAGCGCCATCACAATTTCAAAGCTTAAAAAAAAAATGAAAATAAAAAACTGTTCTCTCATCGAGCAACACTGTATGAATATGTAATTATATTTACTAAATATAGTTGTTCTAATAGTTGGTATGACTACATGTTCATATCCGCAATTAGGCATTTGGGCGAAAACAAACAAATAAGTTAAATGAATATGACATTCGGCTAATTATAATTGTGGAGACAATTGCATTAATTGAATAATCCTCGAGTATTAAATGTCCTAAAAAGGAGCAATTATATGCATGAAAACATTGTCATAGTATGACTAGATCTGGCAGTAGGTAGGTCATCCACAAACTTCACCGATGAGTGGTGATAGTCAAAGAAATCAACTGAATTGCGGGTAGCTCAAATCTGGTGTGAAACCAGTCAGCTTTAGTGAGGGCTCATGTTCAGCACTAGACATTTTTTTTTTCGGTTTTTTGATATGATAAATAATTATGACGGCTTTATCATGGTCTCTTCAAGATCAATCAAGCATTTAATATCGAACAATTATAAAAGAAATTTGCTGATTCTTATGGCACTAACATTTACCATTACTTAGTACACAAAGTTTATTTTGCAATAAAGCAAGATTCCATCTTCATAGGTATACTTGCCTATTCCTGGGCACTCCGAACCAGTACTCGGGCTTCATCCGCTTGCGCCCGTAGGACATGAGGGGCGTGGTGCGCGGCAGAGGGCGGCCGATGGGCTTGCCCATGCGCAGGCGCAGGTACAGTGGCGGGTCGTCGCTTGGTCGCGCCGGCCGAGGGATCAACTCTGATGGTAGAAAACGTGTTGAATGAAGAGATTTTAAGGTTTAAGTTTTTTTTTTTCCTAAAATATATCAATAAAAAAGAATCTAAATTTAAAAAATTACCCATAATAGCCCAACTGCATGTAATACTGGATAGGCCATTTGTCTATAAGCTGACGATAGCCAGAACATAATAACGACGCATTCTTTCTATTTTTTTTTAAATTGTGTTGTTCTATATTCCGTGTGACTCCGCATCACAGGCCCTATCAGAATACCAGCGCCGAGTTATTTTTTTAATAACGCAGAATATGCTGAGATGGGAACTATTTTGACCTCGCTTTTTATTTTTAAATGTTGCGCTTATTGTATTTTTTTTAAGTTAGGTTACTAACATAACTACCTACTCGTTAAAGATTAATCAACATTTTTTTTTTTAACTCTGTTGTTTAAGTCTCTAGTAATGGTTTTATCTCTCTTTCTTTACTAGTTTTCACTTTACTAGATCAATCATGCTTCTTTCTTAGTGTTATCATTATTCGGGGCACAAGGTTAATCTGGTTTTACAATGTTGACACAACGATTAAGTGTTTTATTGCCACTTAGATTAAGAGATTATGATAAAGGAATAGTAATCATTTCATAACATTATGGTAGAAGGAAAGTTGGGTCAATACAGAGCACATCAGGTTATCATTTAGCTGATACCGTCAAATTACGAACAGTATGAAGTCTAAATGGAAGTCATCATTGCTACAGACATTTGGTCTTTGGACAGTAACCCACACGAGATGTCACAGTTCTGTCATTACATTCTGCTGTAGGGATTGCAGATGCCTGAGGACTAAATCGCCCACTTATCAAAAGAATTCTGATTTAACTTTTTTATCTATAAAGGTTTTTAACCGACAAAAAAGGAGGAGTTTAAAGTCAGCCCGTCTACAACATTATTTTTAGTTTATGCGAAACCTGAATATAGTTTGTTCAGAATCAGTAATGGATTCCAATAGTATTTACACCATGTTATATATTTTCCCAAAAATATTTAAAAAGGTTACAAGTTGTACGCCACCGACACTAAAAGCACAATAAAGGTCATGGCAGGTCATAGGGAGCATGAGACGCCAGCAAATAACTGGCAAGTGCAAAACCACTCCTCAGTCGCCTGGATGGCCCGGTGACTATGTATTTTTGCTGACATAACAAGCTTATTATATTTTGTGATTTATCATGATACGGTTTTAAAATTTTGTACATAGATTCTTTACATATACAATGCTAGACAGTTGTTTCAGCCGTCATGGGCCTTGGTTCAGGTGGACTGTCTGACTAATTTCACTTTCACAAATATACTCACTATCAAAAGACGCGAACAGATCGGGCATGTCGTCCACGGAGACCATGCTGCGGTAGTCGAGGCGAGGGGGAGGGGCGCTGCCGCTGCTCGACGTCGACTTGGTATGCGAGCGGCCGAACCCGCCCAGTGAGCTGCGCCTATATCATACACGATTATTTAGGAGATAGCTCTGGAAGGACACGTATAGCGTAGGCCACACCACATACTGGGTTGTAGAGGTCTGATACATCAACACATATTCCCGCCCAATAACGGCACAACCCTAGGCTTGGCTAGGGAGCCAAGTTACAACCGTTTCGTTTAGATTCTGTTGTGTCGAACGCCGCGTGGTGGCTACGCCTCCGATTCTTTTTTTCAACGTCATCTCAACGCTCCGTCACGTGGTCAGAACAAATGAATCGGGGGCGTGGCCAACTCGAGGCGTTCGACACAAGAGAATCGAAACGAAACGTTTGTAATTTGGCTAGGGGGGCTGGTCAATAAAGCTTAGGCCCGTCTCTTAGTTAAGATTTATCCATTTATAATTTTGAATCGTAACGCGTTTATTTAAGGCGCATATTTCAACGATCACATTTAAATGATATAATTTAGCCTACCTAGCTTATAGCTTACTTTGCCATTGGAATTTGCGCCTTAAGTATATACGTAGCGTTTCGTTATTGTTTATTTATAAAGTTAAGCTAAGTTAGTCCAGCTTGCAATGTGGCCTACACTTTTAAAATCAAGTACATAAGAGGCAATGACGTCCTTTCCTATATTTATCTAATATTGAATGGATTTGAAAAAATCTTACAGTATTCTTTGCACAGAATATAATAAATAAAGAATAAAATACTGTCTAATGGACCTCTACGAGTTGGCTTCGGCCCCTCGTACCTGCCAAAGGTCCAGAACTCACAGATACATACAAAATAAAAATATTTATTTCAAAAGAAAGATTTACCTGCCTCTTATGTGCTTGACCTTTTTTGTTTACGACGTTGATATAAAGATATTATAGTACCTATATGACTAACTAAACATCAAACCATCTCAGATATAAATATCATACTATACAACATAGAAATGAGGTAAATTACAGTTTATAGACAAGCTAGATTTGACAATAATCCTCAAAATTTAATTTAAAAAATAATTAAAAATCGAAAAGTTAAGATTTGCTGCACCTGCAAAAATCAAAACTCAAGATCATTAATTTCAAAGATTTATTAAATATTAATTTGACAGCAAATTGGAAGACACGCAAGGCACGTCTTATTAAAAAGACGTCTTAAGCTAAACATGCCAAAACAGTACATACTCGTAATACATATCAAAGGGTGCCGGTAAGAAAGTGATGGGCGTGTCAGTGATCCTAGAACATCATATTCCTATGGCAATGAAGGTGACATGATAGAGATTATACAGGACTAGGTTCTATCTGGAAATGATGACTAAGATCTTCCTAACACATATACATCATGCTCTTTAGCTTTAATAGAGAACAAATGTTGATTTTGAAGTTGTAGAGTGAAACAGCCTGCAAAATTTAATTTAAAAAAACAATGTGAGTTTTCAATTTTAGATTTAAATAGTGTCAGTCATCGTTGGCTGTTTAACTCTGAATGAACTTCAAGAATCCGCCTGACAAGACGTAAATAAAAAACAAACACATTTATGCCGGTGGAAATGCCTAGAAGAGTGATAACGAATAAAAGGCCAGACAGTGAGACCACGGCGTCATAACTAACACCTTAACACTTTGACTCACGACTCAATCTCGTGTGCAAGCAACGGGAAGACAACACATTTATCACACGTTATCAATATACGAGGATGCACTGACATTTATATTCCATAAGCGGTTTAAAAGGCATTGAAAATAACAGATGGTTATCACACGATAACTTATCGTAGTATAAACATATTTATTGTTTTACGGTTACAACACATTCGCCGCGCTCCGTAGCTGTGTTTACTAATCATAAGTAAATACAATAAACAAACGCGGGGGACGTTGTATTTTCAAATAGAAAGCAATTTACATAATGAGTGCAAGAGAAAGTCAAAATATTAAAGTCATCATAAACATGTACGGCGCTGTGGTCTATGGTAAGTCAAAGGCAACACATTACAATTGGGCACATCGACACTTGCAGCGGAACGTGGCGTCACGTACCCCGAAGCAGAAAACACGTCCTGGGGCGCCTCTTCCGAAGGGGTCTTACTCAGGAACAAACCAGTACCGAACTCCACTAGGTTCATTGGCGAACTATCAATGAATTTAGCGGAGTATAACGTCGGTACGGCCCGGTAAGCATCCACGGTAGCAAAGAAAAAATTGACGGTTGCAATATTAATTGTTTTAGTTCCAGCATGTGTATATGTGTGTGGTATGTTCGTGGTATCGGTTTATTGTAGTCAGTAGCGATTAGAGTCAGTGCAAACATCGTAAACACAGAACAAACACACAGACGAGCGCGCAGCTCGTTAAATACTCAGTACATCACAATAAAAGGGTTGTTTGCCAAGATAAGAATACACTGTTCATGACTAATGTCGAATAAATCTTAGTTTACGTGTCTTCATGCCAATTGACTTAATTTTAATTGAAGTATTTGGAACGAATAAACAACGTAAAATGTTTACAATTAATAGATAGTTTACAGTGAATGCCACTAACTGTAGATAGGAAATAAACAAATGCTGTCATGATAAATATTTGCTTATACTGTGAAAGGCATCTCGAAATACTAAATACCGTGTAGATGTGACACTTATAAATAATTATTCTATGATTTATCAAGTGCTTTGTAAGTACTTCAGGTTTGCTGTCGACTCTGCCTTAAATTAAAAAAAATACTTTGGCATAGAAACTGCTAAAACTTAAAGTATGATTTTGATAGTAAATCATTCTCCCAGATTTGTCCATATCTGCAAAGGATGTTAATGACACGAAGAATGCAGATAGATTGTCGAACTTTCTGTTCAGTTAAATATGACACGAGAAAGCTTGATGCTTTCTCGTGTCCACCACGCCGCATCATTTCTAGTATATTAGAAAGTACGGGTAGCTCCATTTATTGAATACCTACCTATCTAGCAAATGATTGTAAAAGTCTTGTGTTACAAGATAATTTATTTAAAAATAATTTATATAAAACAAACATTTGTTATCAGTATTCATACTTCACCAAAACGAAGCGGAGGAAAATAAGCCATTAGGGTCACTTATTTTCGTCACTCAGCTTTGGCGAAATGTCAGGTTAGCACCTTTGCATTTAGCGTGAGCGTTTGTCCAACGCAGAAGCCGTGATAACGTGGCGGTTACGCCACGTTAACGCGGCGTGAGTGTCAATACTGTCAAGTTAATGCGACCACCAACGCCAGATGTAAAGTTTGACTGATATCTCAGTATGGAATCTATCCGCGGTTATTTTCTACATGTGCTATGATTACGTACCTGTTGAAGACTTTGGAGAATACGCTGGTGTTGTGGCTGTCAGCGGAGGTGGGCAGCGAGTCGCTGTGGGAGGCTTGCGCCGCTCCGGCGGCCTCGCCCGTCAGGCCTTCCACCCAGGATAGCGGGTATGAGAGGCGCTTCAGCATCTGTTCAAATGTTAATCATGATTATGCCTTATTATATATACTTTATAAGTTCCACCAGGTAAGCTGGACATGGTAGATGTTACTTTTCAAAGTAAGATAACAGTTTATCTGCTCGAGGCCTGTAGTAGCCTTCTCTCCGGAATCTTGACATCTACTACTACTATTAGTACTAACACCTACTACGAGAGTACATAAAATATTTGACCCCTTGTAACGTCGCCGCGCGCCAGGCACACGGGCGGCACCCAGTCCGCCGACAGCACGATGTCCGCGTCGCTGTACACCTGCACCCCCACACATACCTTGTTCTTCTTGTCAGGCTTGGCGTCGTCCTTGCCGGCGGCGTTGTCGAGCGAGAAGGAGACGGCGTGCGGCTTGCGCGCGCGCTCGGCGTCGGAGTGCGGCGGCGCCGACAGCGGCGGCTCGCCGCGCGCCAGGCACACGGGCGGCACCCAGTCCGCCGACAGCACGATGTCCGCGTCGCTGTACACCTGCACCCCCCACACAAGCTCTTAAATCCCATGACATCGCTATTAACTCAGTTTAAGTCCTCGTAGTTCTTTTTCAAAGCCAGAATGGAAGAATTCATGGGAAACAATGGCTGCGCAACGTAATCACAGCAACATATTTTTTTTGTTAAGTAAAAAAAAGTTGCCTTTAAACCATTTACGTCGGATATATACGACAAACTCTCTCGCGTTAACTGCGCCACGGTCACACATCCACAACTAAATACTCCATCTCATTAGCTCTTCTATCCCCCCTATGGGGATTGAAGAGCTAAACGTGATAGACGACCCTGGCGATTAGGACACAAAAACACTCATCGGACCAATCCAACGCAAGCAGTTATAAAGGTTTAATAAGAATGAGAATGCTACGACAATGTTGTGCAATTATTGTTCACGTTAAAGAAAGACTCAGGGCTCATTTTGAACTTCAAATTTCAGTCATAAAAAAACGAAATAGATTTCCACAACCTTAACAGAAGAAAGAAATATCAGGACAAGGTGCTAAAATAAAATAAAAGTGCGAAAACAGAAATTGAAAGACAACCACAGAAGACCTCGTACTTTGGCAGCGAGCCATCGAAACTACTCCAAAAGTCGTTACGACGAAGAAGAAGTTCTAGAAGTGACGTCACTGACTCGAAGAAACACGGACCATTTCCTCACCACCTCTCACCTCATCGCACGAAGAATAAACGGAATCAGATCGTGCGTCTGCGTTCCTGTGCAAGACGACGAAGTACTGCAGCGCCTGCGCCGCCTCGCGGTGCCAATTGTGGCCCACCTCCAGCTCAGTGGACTCGTATATCGTATCTATTTCGTGATAGTACTCACAATCGCAATCTACGAAGGAGCCCTAGAAAAGCATGCGGGTTAGTTATGGAGGCAGTGCTAGAAAAATATTTGTTAGTTGGTGTCGGTGAGGTATTGACCAACGAAACTGCGTCTAGTTTCTACCAAAGCAGAACAGATTGTTTTCTCAGAACACAATCTTCCTCCTCAGATGTGTTAAGGGGGATGTTTCACATTAGCTCGCGAAATTTAGAGTTTCAAATTTTTTTTTACGTTTTGCAGAAAAAATTATAAGCGGCCGTAATACGTATTTATTTACGGACTCTTTACGGTAGGACGGACTGAGAGAGCTATGATGATTTAAATGATTATAATTCCTTAAATGAATATATATTACAGCCACCAATAATATATTAATCAACATATAGATGCGGGCCCAGGCGGAAAAGTTACGAAGTTAGGGCGTGGCCATGTTCTAGCTAAATGGCGCTGAACTCACGCACATCACTCATCACTCATATTTTTAGTTATTACGCACTAGTAGTTTTACTTAAGTACTAGTACCGTAATTTGGCACATGAACAGTCAGAATTAAGTGGATTTTATGACCAATAAAATAGAATTCTCTTGAATTAATTATTTTCCCATACATATAGCGTATTCGTGTTAAGAAAATAGTGACTCAACGTTGTCACTCAACTTTGCAACGCCTCAAATTTAATTATATTGATCTAGCCAATATAATTAAATCATAGTAAAACAGAATCACACCACAATTATCACTTTTGTTTGGTCCAGTACGTCCCTTGCTGCCGTCTCTCCCAGCGACATCCTAAGCTGAAGTGTGATTATCCTGTAATCGGTTAGTTTTGTTCTAGTATACCCTGGCTGGAGGCTTTAACTTTTATTAAGATCCGCACAGGCTAGTCCAGTTAAGAAATTGATAATCTTACAGGTTGACTTGAGAGGCCATGCACCTTTTCGTATAATAAAAGTGAAAAGTCTGACAATACTTTCGTCCAATTTTTACTCCAGTATGAATACACCATCACTTTGCAGCTGGACTGATGAGTCACTATTTTCTTAATGCGAATAGACTATAAAAACAAAATACAAAAACCGAAAAAGTTGCGTTCAGCGCTATCTAGCGAAAACATGGCCACGCTTAGGGTCTGGTAGGTAGATTTGTTGAGTTCTTTATGTAGGTAGCGAATTTCCAGAATATGGCAAAATAAAGATGAAACTGGTGAAATGATTGCGTTAATCTTGCGAACAGTTTTAGTTTTCCCAAGTAAGTATAGTCTATTACACGAATAGACGTGTGATAAAATATTGAGCACAATACCCCTACTCAACCAGATTCTAGTCTATTTTTGTAATAGGTACTTACTTTCTTAGAATTAGCAGGTGTTACATGCAGCAGAGGATCACGTATGTCGATGCCGGAGTCGTGGTAGGACAGCTTGACGAGGTGCTGCGCGTCGTCGTCGGGTGCTTCACCCTCCGAGCCGTCGGCCACCGCGCCTACACTTGGGTCTACGTCACCGCCCACTGACTCGTCCTTGCAAGCGTCTGCGCTTGATGAGACCTGAGAATATGATGAAATTATTTATTTCAACTGGTGTACTGGATGAATGACCGCGAAAGCGAAGCCGCTCAATTCTATGTGGGCGATTCAAAGCGAAGCAATCCGATGCTGTCCGCGCGAATTGTACACGACGCGACGGCTCTGTTCTACGTGCGCGCGAAGTTACCGCTTTAGCCGCCATTTACATAAAACAAGTCACCGCACCGCAAGAGTTCTTGTGAAAATATCAAACTAATTGCGACCGCTTCGCTTCGCTCATCACCGCACTGCATCCACGTATGTTTGGTCACATAGGTCACCCCAATAGTGTCAATTGTTTGTTTCATTCGCATTATTATGTGCCAATATATTTCGCCTTTAATGGTGTGTCTAGACCTGGCGAATACGCCGCTCGTAAGCCGCTTGCAAACGGCGCGGGTGCGTTTCGCGCCAAGCTCGTTCGTACGAAGCCCCCGCGCCGCGCGCGCATCGTAAAGCACCAAGTTCTGCGTTCCATAAAGCTTTTTTAAATTAATATTTAATTCCAAATGTTTACCTCACTTCCTTGATCGATGGACATCCTGTCCTTGCTCGGTATAGCCCAGTGTTGATCCAGTAGCGATTTTCGCCTGTCTTCAGTCGATTGTTGCTAAAATATAGAGAAAACAAAGGCATAAGCTTAGCAGGTGCAAGTGCATTGACTAAAAAAAACTGCATTATAGATAAAATAAGCAATTATGACCATTGAATATGAACCATATTCGCGTGTGCTGTCTCTGTGTGATTATCATAGGCATAAAGAACTAGACTAAGCGTGTTGCCTGTCTAGCTGTCATGTAAACACGGACAGAAAGTGTGAGAGACACAAAGCGATCGTGCGGCCCGTCCTATTTGGCCTCGCCACAGTCTGCGAGTGTCACTTTAGTTACTACAATTTACAGAAAAGATTTAGAGGTACCTATTCAAACAAATTCTATTTGCATGGCTTTTTGCCTTAATTTTGTACGCCATTCTTTTCGCAAAACATAGTGCACTTATTATTTTTTTCATGTACTACCTTAATTCACCTATGTTTTACAAAATAAATGATTGATTGATTGAACACATAAATGTTTGTCTTTTTATACAGACCAGTCAATTTTGTGATAGTATAGCTCGCTCAGTCCAGTTCTCTACGTCTATGGTTAATACTTTTTATGCTATCGCTTTCATTTGCTTTTATGAGAAGAGGCATGTCGCTAAACTCGTAGTGCTGTGTTGTGTTAACTTGTAGATTATTACAGAGAGTGACAAGATACCTATAATAATCGGCAAATATCTTGAACATGCACAATAGATCAGAGACTTTTGAAGAAAACATGTGATATGTGTAGGTATCCATTTTCATATAAATTGGAAAAAACGGTAGGCGCCATTTTAGTTTCAAGATGTTTGCCTGCTATTATGTACTGTTATATTACTATACAAGTATACAGCCTACAGTTGCGTGTGCATACTAACTAGTAAGATCTCAGTGGAGTGCTGTGTCGGTATTTATCAGCAGATTAGTGGGCGTAACCAGTTTTCTACCAAAGGCTTTGGGAAAGGCGATACCTATGCAATTAGCAGAATCGCTAGTAAGCAATCTGGGGCCTTACCATGACGTGATAAAATGTCAGGCGTGCGAGCGAGTATGATGGATGGAGCTATACACCCTATATAGGGTTATTTGTAAAACACTGGCAACATCCCAGGACTATGTGACTCACATCATAAACAACTTTTGTTCTATGACTTTTAATTTATCAGAACAAATTTAAATCAATAACCAAGCAATAGTACAATATCGGAAGGAAGCAGAATCGGGTGGCAAGATGCTTGATGCGCTTGCCTCGCGTCGTACAGACGAAGGTAGGGATGGGATAGCAAAATACAGAGTTGAAAGGTGTAAAATAGAACAGTGAAATCTTGAAGATTTGTTTTTGGTAAATGAATTATGTTTTGTAAAACGTCATAGAACTGTGGTTTATGATGTTAGTTATACAGTTATGCAAGGTTATTAGTGTTTTACAAATAAGCTTGTATAGCTCCATCTCTTTAACAGTTCAACTTAGGTCGTAAAAAGAATTGCGTTAAAAGTTCGTGGTAGGGCCTCAGACGAGTAGTCTGTGTCAGTAGTTACCTGCAGGTTAGTGGGCGTAACCAGCTCCCTATCGAAAGCCTTGGGGAAGGCCGCCCCGCCGCGGTCCTCAGCCTCGTCCCCAGGCCGCGCGTCCGCGGCCGACTCGCCCTCCGCACCCTCGCCCGTCGCTGCCTGCAGCTCGGGGAATGTTTCATCCTGTAAAATTAGTTTTTATTAAAGCGGAATTTGGAAAACAAAAACTGGGCAAATATGCGTCGGACTCGAGTACTGCGGGTTCTATTCAATTTTACCTATGTAAATAGTTCAATTCCCGAATGGAGTCTCGAAGATTTTTCCGAAATGCAAAAAAAAAAATAGTTTAAGACGTCATTGTATAGTCCAACACGACCGCGCATAGACATACCTTTATCCGATAGACCTACTTTAGCTAAAGATTAGCTTGCCTTTAATTTACTATCTGGGCCTTTACAAAAATAATGCTCATTCATGCATAAGTTGTGGTTGCCTATAATTGAGTGTTCATTATAGGACCAGGCTACGTGTACCATTTTTTATTTTTAAGTTTTTTTTTATTTTGTTACACTCGTTGGTGATCCTTAAATAAATAAATAAAGCTAAAAAAATTATAATGTCTTACTTTGACTAGAAGTGAATCCTTTCCGGGTGAAAGTTCCGACTTATTCATGTAGTAGATCTCAGCCTGTTCGGCTCTGAAAACAAAAAGAAAAATCATTCATTGTTTTTTTTTAAGAGTGGCAATCATCCAAGGACTTCTCCCACTCTGGGTGGAACGAGAGGGCGTGTTAAACTTTTATTGACTAAAACCACACCTCTGTCCTTCAGTTGCCCTTTGCGTTCTAGGACTACGGTTTCCCTTTCAGAAATACCCCTCGTTTCTAGCTAACGGGTATCGGGCCTGCTAGACCACTACGGTATTTACTTATGACTACAGTTCTGGTATTAACGAAAAGATAACATAATGGAACGTAAACCGTGGTCATTACTTTAGTTTCAGATACACTTAAATAGTATGCAGTTGGAAATCTGTTAATCTTAATATACATAAATTAAGAAATGCTGAAAGATTAACAGATTTGCGACATTTATTATTCTGAGTCAGGAAGTAAACGTGGACACTTTTGTGTTTTGTGACAGATACAAGCTACCAATGAATATTTGAACCAGTATGAAATCATCCACTCCCTGCGCATACGTAAACATTTTTTGTGTCCAGTTGCTTCCACTCATACACACACATAGTTATGACGATCGAAAAGTGTTGGGTGTCGGTAACTGGAACAAAAAGTGTCTCCGTTTATGCAGCGCTTTAGGGCGCGTTTGAACTGAGGCGGAGAAGAGCAGTGAAAAGTGGCCAGGGTTTTTAATGAAGCAGAGTAGAGAAGATTAGAGCTACGCTCTCCTTCATGCTCTCTATTCGGCCCCCAACTCCGTTCTATCCGACTCGAGGCCGCCTGGACCTTTAATTTTATTTCCTCGTAGTTATCTGGCATTTTCGCTAAACTGAACTGTACCAATTTTGGCGCAAACGTTACTTTTTTTTTGTGTTTGTATTAAGTTTTTGTTGTCTACATGTTTTGTGTGCCAAAATGAATACTTTTCTTTCTTTCTTATTTGAAGTCCGCTTTAACTTTTAATCCGCCAAAGTCGGATATAACCGACAAATACTCTCGCATTTATTCCGCCAGGGTCGCACATCCAAATATTCCATCTCGACAGCCCTTCTATCACCTATCCGAATTGAAGAGCTCAACGAGATGGAGTTCCCAGTGGCAAACACACGACCCTGGCGTATAGGACACGAAAACATTCATTACACTATTTGCTTTTAGCGTTCTAGGATCACGTGCTTTCTTTTCAGAAAATACTCGCGGTCCTAACAGTCTTCAGCTTTGCAACATCTCTTTGAAAAGTACACAACTCTGATGCGGAGTGGAGATTTCGAGCACTGTAATTGGGCAATTCATGGTACGATCCTTTCCACTCCGTCCAGCTCCGCATCAATGGAAACGCACCATGATTACTATTGACACTGATGTATTATAGGATAAATATGTTAACCGAGAGAGATTGAACAGGAAAAATTTACATAAAAATTATAAACCAAAATAACATAACATTCATTATCAGCACTGTTTACTTCATTATTATATTAAATAGCAGGAAAAAATGTACTTAAAGGCAATTGTAATAATGATTTCACTAAACTCGATAAATAGCTGGTATAAATGTTTCGTAGTGTAATTGTAATTACTGGATAGTACAAACTGATCAAGGTTATTTAATTACTTGCTTTAATTGAAAACTTCATGGATGAGGCTCACCAATGATCACCAATCATTTCAAATTCTAGGAGGACTAACGTAGGAACTAAATAAACTTGAAATAATAGTCATTTACCCATTTCCGTTTTTGAAATTAACAATGTCAATAAATGTAGGATTATTGACATTATTAAATCCATACTTAATATTACAACTGTTAAACTAACTTAACTCTGTCTGTTACGCTTTCACTGATAAACTGCTCGACCAATTTTAATGACATTTGGTACAGAGTAAGCCGGTACCGCAAAGGTAGGACAAGGCTACTTATTATCTGGCTTCGACTTCGGCGTCGCTTCCGCTATGACCGACATTCACGTGGAGAAAGCTGCTGGTAGAAGCTAGCAGTGACGAAGGTTCCATACAACTCGATTCCCACCGGCTTCCCTTCAGAAGTTTAGAACACAACCACTCTCTACCGTAATTGAGAAATGGCACAATCAGTAATTATAAAACTACAAAGAAACATTACAAAACGCCTACACTAAGTATACACTATGGACATTAAATCAACAAAATTTGCTTTTCAACCACATGTTGATTTAAGATAAGCCGCAGGTGCAATCGGCTTTTTAGCGTTTAAATTTCTATACAAGATATACGTCATGACGTCACATAAAGTTCAATAAACTTGCCGGCTCAAAGCGCTCCGGCAAGCCGGTTTTTTTTCGAGTTATTTGATAGAGTTGCATTGAATAGGCTTAAAAACTATTTGACTGTTTTTAAAAATTCTTTCACCATTCGAAAGCTACATTATCCACGAGTAACGTAGGCTAAATTTTATTTTGGAAAAAAATAGGGTTCCGTAAGATATTTGGGTTTTTCGGACACAAGGTGTAAAAAATCAACCAGAAAAGTTACTTATTTTGCGTACGCTGCCTAAACTTAAAAAGATAGGACCGTAAAATGTTCTAATTAATTGTAGATCTTATAAATATCTACAAAAAAGTCCGCGAGACAGTATACCTATCTATGTCGAGTGAGGCACAACAACCATTTTTTTATCTAATCATATTGAATTTTTTTGGACTACATTTAAACGCATTTATTTTACTCATGCTATTAACCCTTATCAAAATAATGTATTTCATCACTAAGTACAGTTTATGTAGATAATATTTGGTCTTTGAACGATTAAAATTGGACGTTTCGTTTTGAAGTTATGGCGAAATTAAAATATTACGATTTATGCTGCAGGGCCCAAGCGTCACCAAGGCCGGTGAGCGTGCGGAAGGGGAGTTTAGATCTATGAGTAAGGTCGTTCGCGAAGTCTAATAATTTTCGTGCGATTTTTTTTAGATTCGTTCTCAAAACTACACCTACGCAAAAGTTCTTCTCAGAGCTGGTTTTTTTTTTTAACATTTTAATACATCCCTTTACAATAAATATCAACATGCGTAATAATCAAAAACAAGAACGATTATCTGACCTAGCCATTCTTTCTATAGAAAAACGTTCTTTACTAAAAATTAAGAATCTTTCCGGTTTTTATGATAATGTCTTAGCGCACTTTGTAAGAAAGAATAGACGAATAGCTTTAGAGTATAAGTAGTATTATTAGTAGGTACTTAGTCGATTAAGTTTTGTTTAATTTACATCATATCATCATTTCACCACAAACGGCTTTTATCAAAGCCACTTCTATTATGCTTGCAAGACACTGTTTCAATATCTCAGTGCTTACACGTATAGTAAAAGTGGACTGATGATACATCTGCCTATACAAGACTGAAGCCAGGATGCCAATCACAGATTTTCGGTAAGGACTCAAGACTGCGTGCCCGCGCTCGGAGTAGGCAAGCATTTTTTTTTTGCTCCGGCTTACCTCTCTCAATATTTCACGCTTCGCCACTGGAAGCTAGTAAGCCATAAAGATGTCTTGAATCGAAATCTATCGCAATCCTTAACTTTTTCTAGTAATGAAACACGGTTCATAGTTTGTATTTCGAATACGTCAGCATATTAGAAAAAGGACAATGTATTTTATTCCAAGTTTATCTGGCGCCTTGTATAGTATAATCCCATGCTACAATACTGAATACAGAAATAGAATACCAAGTAAGGCGGCCTTTTGCACAAATCCAGAATCTGGACTGACTACTAAGAATTTTTGAAGTGTAAGTAAACTAAAATCAACTTTATATAAATCTAAATTAAGCTCACGACAGAATTATTCATCGCATTGTAGCGTAAACTTTACTCATCGTAAGGATCATTAAAGTTATATACAAAACAAACATCTGTTTCAATGTTCGAAACTCAAAATACGAACTACGCATTCATGTGTGTATTATGGGACCAGTCCGTGCCAGACAGAGAGTGAAGACTAATAAAAAACGTATGACACAAAACATATTGCGACCACCCCGATCAAATACGAAGAAAACTAAACTTTATTTGTAGTTAATAAAGTATGTTTTCCAAAAAAACATGTTCGCGAACAGAGCATACATACTTGTGCGTATTCTGATCCGGTCCGTGCGTGCGCATGTGCGCGATGTCGTAGAAGATGGCGGCATTGACGACGTACTCCATGGGCGCAATGACGCCGTACGACTCGGGCCCGTGCTCCATCACTAGCGTGTCCGACACGTTCGGGTCGAACATCACCGCGTTCGGCGTTACGAGCAGGACGCCGGATACTACGCCCTGGAAAATAATAAAATATGTTTTGTTAATTTCTATAAAGGAAAGATGTATTTTGTGTCCTTACTTCTAAGCTCTTAGTAGAACCTTTGTTAGACAGAACACCAGTAAGACGGACAGACACATTTAAGAAGGCTATTTGAGGTAGAATATACTGAGCGGTCCACACTGGAGTACACCGCATTACTTGGGAGACACATAGTAGGTCTTCAGCAGCGAGGGAACGACGAAGAAGAAGAAGAGGAAACCGTAAGCAAAACAGTTGTAAAAAGCCTGGTGATAACGAGCAATTTAACTAAAGACTGCTAACCGCGAGACCATGATTGTTGATTGTTTTTTCATTAGCTTATAACAGTCATGAAATAATGGTTTTTAACCAATTTTCTCCATGTATGGTATGTAGGATTAGGTTAAATATTATTAGCTACTAGCTTTAATGCCATTTGAGGTGGGCTGGTTAGAATAAGCCCACCTAAGGATTTGGCCGCCATGGTCCACGCAGAATGGTCCGCATAGAACTAAGTGCGGAAACCATACTCAAACTGAACTGAATGCTGTTTATAAAACACTAGAATGATCTTTTGAAGCACTCTGCCAGTATCAAGGACCGAGCGTATTGTCACAACTGGGCTTATTACAGACTTGCTTTGTTGACGAGCATACAAGCACTGGAGACTACATAAATATACTTGACCGACATACTTGTATAAGAAAAGCAAAGAAAGACATTGTTTATTCTATATTTATTCTACAAGCGTGTTTATAAGGAATAAATACAGTTTTTAAATGTTATAAAGAACTTTAAGTGCCAAATACGCAAAAAGCGATTGTTTAAAATAGAATGTTTAACGCGTTAAAATATTTGCCACATTACGGAAATAAATATTTGGAATTCATACCAATGGAAAAATAATGGCAAATGGTATGAAGCTATGTGGCAAACGTGAGACATGCAATGTTAGTTTTATAGTTTTGTTGTTGTTATCTTAACATGTTTTTTCTACAATGTTTGTGCGCCAAAATATTTTTTTTTCTATATTAATTTGTTGTTACACAACATAACTTTCTAGTAATGTGTCAATTATAATACATATAATAGCCTTATCACCGAGGCGCAAGTGATAACGAAAAAAGCGTATTAATAAAAATATTCTGAGCACAATATGGCAATAACAATTGGAATGTACAAATATATGCGTTAACATAATGACTTGCTGGTGGTAAAAATAACACGCTTAATCATGATATAACTTATTAATATACCACCCACCCACGACATGACGGTTCATCGACATTGATATGAACCGATCATTGTCATTTTGCCTTGGTCACAAGAGTCGTCGGAGAATCCTCCTACAAGCTGGACCGATGACCTGGTGAAGGTTGCGGGAATCCGATGGATGCGGGACGCACAAGATCATTCATTGTGGCGACACTTGGGGGAGGCCTATGTCCAACAGTGAGCTTCTATCGGCTGAAATGATGATGATGGACCCATGATCCACCAGTTCCAGAAGGTAATAAGGCTCATGGTGAGTGGTACAGACCTGTCCATCGGTGATGTGTCTGACGTTGATCTTGAGGAAGCGCTGCGGGGCGCTGCTACTCGTGGTGCTGCTCGCCTCGGGGGAGCCCGGCCGTAAGCTGTCCAGCATCTCTGAAATACCGACATTAGTTATTTAATATAACCCTCAGTTTCTAGAGAAAATTGATAGAGACATCTCAAATGAAACGCAAATCAAGGGATTCGATTGGTTTTTGCAACTTCATTCAACCCCCACAGCAGCTTACGCGTATTTAACAATTTCTCATATTAATTTTGCTATAATTTTCGATCGAGTAACACCGATAAGTGTAAAAGATTTTTCTTTAAAGGAAAATCGCAGACAAAGCTTACTCTACCGGACAAAGTTTAATACAATAATCGTTATGACTAATGCATTTGTTTTTAATTAGGAAATCATCAAATAACTTCTCCCACACTGGATGGAGTGAGAGGGGGTGTCTAACTTTCACTGACTACTACACCCACAGGTGTTCCTTTAGTTCCAGGGCCACGGTAAAACTTTCGAGTAGGCCCGCAGCCCACCACAATATAGCTACACCCACATTTCGCTAGTTACATAATAATCTTAAAACACGAATTAATAATCTTATGACTGGCCTGTTGCTCTAGTGCTTAGTGGTCCTGACTGCTATGCCGGAGGTCGTGGGTTCGATTCCCAGGACAAATGCTTGTGTAATGAGCATGATCATTTGTTCTGTGTCTGTGTGTAATTTATCTATAATATGTATGCATTTAGAAATATATAAGTATGTTTATCAGTTGTCTAGTGCTCCTAACACAAGCTCTGCTTAGCTTGAGACTAGACGGCATTGCGTAATAGTTGTGGAATATTATTATTATAAAACTGTTTGTCAATTGTCAACTTGCCTCTAGTGATTCTTTTATTACAGTAAACATGTGGAGAACCAGCAGTTTAAATTGAATTACAATTTAGGTAATGGTCTCTTTAAAAACGTGGGGTTATCCCGACCATGTTGTTATTGCTCAATCGTGTCTCATTCGCGTGACCGTCGGCGTCCGTCTATACTAATCTAGCATCTACAGCTCATAACAATCGAAAGATCCAGTGAGTGACGTCATGACGCATGTAACACATTTTCCTCTATGTTGGAAATAAACAGCTGCTTTTATATGTTATCAGGATCAAATCCGCCATTTCCTTTGTTACTATTAAGGACACATACAACATACAAATAGTACAGTTATGAGGGCTTTGAACTCGGTATTATTCGCGAGTCACGTTTTACATTTTATTACTTTTAACCATGAGAAGGTGAACTATGAACAGCTGAGGTAGCGTTCTTATTAGGCTAATTAGATGTGTTATTTGATGAGAAACGTAATTAGGGGCATGAGTGTAGCCCGTGAGGTAAATCATCAGTCATGGCCGTGACTCCGGTGCATATATCTTTTCATCATCACTCATTGAGATTGACGGTGACAGACAGTCTAAATTGAATACATAACCTATATAGATTAGACATGTTATATGTTATTGTGTGCTTCATGGATTTCCAGATAGTTTCGTGTGTGTATGTTTGTTTTGTGTTAGCATGAACTGTGTTTAGTTTTCCTTTCTCGGTATATAAACCTAACCACAAGAGGTTACAGTTATGGAATATTTTCATGCGGGGTGTTTTTCGGGTGGTTCATTAGTGAATGTGCTATCGTCTTTAGTATAGGTACTACAAACTTTACTACTTCCCTAATATGTTAAATTGTGCATGTTTGCGTAAAAATGGTATAAAGTTTTACTTGTTGCGATTATTTTGTTCTTTTATAATGTTATAGTGTTTTATTGTATCGAAGACTTCGTAGAATAATAGATCCAGTAGCCACGTACATTGTTATAACCATAAAAGCCGCAAGGCCCATTCTTGTACACCACAATAAACATTTAAATGATTTATGGAGCATTCCTGTGTTGTGTGTCGTTAAAAATATTGCAAACACTTGTTAGCGCTCGATAACGAGTGGAGTTTAACGTGATCTGATAACAGATCGCTACATGTTAGCCGTTTCATAATTCATCCACTGCTACTACTACCTATTGTACAGTCAATCAATATTTACCCAAAGCAAGAGCGAGTATAGTTTCAGCCTTAATTAAAGCCATTGTTTTCATACCTTTTTCGTTAGCGGGCTCGCTCGGCGGGCCCTGTGTTGACTCAGATGTGTTATCACCGCTCTCCGACGGGCCATCCGAGTCTTTATCGCCATCTGGAAACCGACATAACACTTTTATTTACACCTGTTTGTTTACGCACACGTCACGCGAACCGGCCGCGCTGTCGTGCAACATATTATAATAATACAAGAAATAGCACCAAAACACACCGTGATACCACCGCTTCAAGAATTCAAAACTAAACATTGTCGAGTTGAACCGACACTAGGTCCATATCGGCACACTTATCGGTTGTGATAAACCGAATCCATTATTATCTTGGCACCCGCAGCTGAAGCCGAGAAGCCGAGTGCCGAGTGGCCACACAATTGATTCCAAAGTGGCGTAATTACAAATGTAGGATGAAACGTAATTTAGTGACAAATTAAAATAGAATGAGTGAGCGCAATGCGTTCGCTCGCTGTGGCGGCCGCGGCAGAACTCCGGCGCGGCCAATGTTGTAACTTTTGTTTGCCGTGCAAATAGGAGAAAAATTTGTTCCATGTCTACGTCATGCATGAATGAATAACACCAAGGCTGAATGTTATTGTTTTGTTTCACGCCTTCACAATGCAGCATCTTGTACACACAACGTGCAGGTTTCGATGTGACTACCTAATGCGGTGGCTTCTTATTGACATATCTCGACATGCTATCATCTCTGTATCTAAATATAAACTGAATAGAATACACATGCTTCAATTTAAATGTAATTGATAAACGTAGGAAATGGTCATGTGTTGTCCGAGCAACAATAAGAGCATGTGACGAGCGTGGAAAAATCTGAATTACAGGCGATGCCGACGTCAAAGGTTATTGAAAATAAATAGCTGCATTAGGTAATCAGAATTCAGATTACTGTCTGCATACATAACCACCGCCTAGGTTCTAGATATTTCACGAACACGATGCACAAATATTGGAATTGGTATTAAGAAGAGCTAGTGTTTATACATGTATAAGTCACATAAACCAAATATTCAAGGATACAGGTAAAAAAAATTAATCGCGATTTTTTTCTCTCAACCTTTTTTTGTCCCATCGATGAAACAAGGTTTCCTCCATAGCCACTGTTCCCATTGCCTTTCATCAATTCGCCTTCTCCCGCCTATCTTCATTCTGTGTGCATATATGCACTTCAGTCTAGCAGATCCATTGCCCACATTGGCGATTCCGATTTGGATATGTATCATGTTGTTGAGTATACGGTCGCTGAGCTTTATACCCAATACGCTATGCATAGAGCGCCCTTTGGCAAACCTTGTTTAGACTTTTGGGACTCGATAAGGGACAAAGTTTGAGCACTGTAGGTTAAGATAAGCAGAATGCACATCAGAGATAAAGGTAGGTCATCCTTTATATCAGCGAGTTTATGGACCAATAGCTCTTCCAGGCCGTCTCAACACAGCGGTCGATTTCTTCGTCTTGCCTGTTTACAAAAGATACTACCTGATCCAAGACAATTTACTCATCGATATAGTGGATTTCTTGCTCATCTACGTCACTCTACTTTTTGCGGACGATGGACATTTAGTCTTTGACTGATTTGAATAATAAGATTCATCATTAGTCCAACGCCAAGGTTTGCTGTACTAAGATCTTGAAGCAAATTATGTAATTCGGTAGCAGTCGTTACAAATAGATTAATAATCTTCAGCGAAACGAAGGTTAATGAGTTTTTGCAACCGATTGTTAAGCTAGAACTATACTGCGCACACGTGTGCCACACACGTCGATCTGGGCGCGTCGGTCTCCATACATTTTATATGGAAAGTAGACTTGTAGAGCTACACTAGATACACGCCACGCGACTTCGGTCTACGTACAAATAAGGCGTATTACACGTGGGCGATCTAATGTAGTTTTAGTTTTATGGCTCAGCTGAACTATAAGTCAGCCAGGTTCATAAATATTGTACTTGAAAGAAAATTTGATTTAATTCATAAGCCTCATCAATCACTGATAAAAACTGACGATAAACATTCGAGTGAAAACTATTCAATCGTAGATTATGACTGGAGATTTGTATCGCTCAATTAATATGATTAAAACGCGTTCTTATAATGTTAGATAAATTAAGGATATCAGTCAATTGCTTTCAGTGTGGTAAGTACTTATAATTTCAATTAGAATTAAGGTACAAAGTTTTTTTTTAATTGAAGTGCTGTGACTCTTTAACCTCATCTCATCTCCTCACAGCTGAAAAGACCTCGAGGACGCAGTCCAATACGGTCCGACCAAATTCACACCGTCCTTGACTCTACTAACGATGTACAATGCCCTTCACACCGCCAGAGAAAGAAACAGATGGAAGAATATCATAAAGGTTAAAGTGATGAAGTAGGGAGGTCACGACCCTCAGCATTGAGGAAGACGCAAGGAGGAGGAGGAAGTCTTTAACCACACTTCAACAGCCTACGTCGGATATATCCGACATACACACTCTTGTTTATTCCGCCAGCGTGGCAGATTCACGACCAAATACTCCATCTCGTTAGCTCTTTTGACATCTATTGGAGATTGAAGAGCTAAACGAGCTGTAGTAAGTACCCAGTCGCAAACACACAACCCTGGCGAATAGGACATGAAAACACTCGTCGGACGAATCCAACGCAAGCATTTAAAGGGTTAAATGTCGTTTTAAGATAAGTAAAGTTTAAAACGAACTGAATAAGGACCGAGAAGCAATACTTTCCGTTCCGTACTTGCCAAATAACTGTACAATATCGAAGGCCGTATTTTGTAAGCTGTTCTCATTAAAATGATCCGTTGCTATTGCACCGCACCACTTTACCGTTGACTAGGCGCCGTTTATTTCCACAAAAGCAACCATATTTTTGTCGTTGTTTGAGAGTATCATTATATTCATATGCAAGGTAACAAAGCAGCTAAAAGAGTTATCGTGGCCCAAGAACGCAAATGAAAAACACAGGTGGATTTTATTCAGTAAAAGTCACTCCCTCTCAGACTTTTACTGACTAAAACCATACCTGTGTCCTTCAGCCCGTAGTCCTGGAATGTATATCTTTTACATTCTAGGACTACGGGCCTAGAATGTAAAAGATTTCCTTTCCATAAATTCAGGGTATCGGCCCTGCTTGGCCCCTACGGTTTGCTGATATCTCTTTGAGGAGCGCGTAAATCACTACGCGGGCCCGGTCCGGTTATTACCGGACAGCCGGACGGCGAGTTACCCATTGCTCGACATCCACATGCCCGCATGATACTCCTGTATTCAGTTCAAATGAGAAAATTGACAGCATTTATGTTATTATTTTATTGTTATATCGAAATAATAAGTGAGTAACCGGTATCTGTGCGATATCAACAGCCCAAGCGGCTGCTACGCGAGGACTACGCGAAAGCTATACAATGCTTACACATTTCTATGCGACGCTAGCTATCATTATGTGACGCCTACGCCACGCCTAGGGCAGGCAATCTCAACTCGAGATCGCAAATTCGAGATCTCACGAGATTAGAAACATCACCACTGTCAATCAAATGCGTAAAACACTAAATCTAGGGGTGATTTTAGGGACATAGCTTCTTCAGTTCTAAGCTTGTTAATACGCAAAATGGTCTATTAAAAACTCACTTTATATTGCCTATGTAATAGCGTCCAAAGCCATCAATCTCGAGTGAAATTTTGTCATAGGTCTTCAGGATCGGGATTGATTTAGAAAACTACCGTAAAGCTACGCCTACGCGTTTGCTACGCTAGTGGCTATCTCTACTTGCATGCAGCTTAGGCAACTTCTAGGCGATATCTACGTGACAACTTATGCGGGATTTTTCGAAAGAATTGCAGAGCAATTGCATTTCTAAAACGCAAAGGGCAACTGGAAACACACGATGTGCATTAGTCAGTAAGGGTGAGGCCAAACGAGCGTACTTTTGTGAGTCATGAGTCGCAGAAACTGACGCGTAATTTCTGCTGCATTCGGTATCACACAAAAGTCCTGTTTCATTCACACGGCGACGCAAAATGAGTTGTCTGTCGCAGTAGAAATGCATGCACTAGAAATTACGCGACCGAAATTCTGGGACTCACGACTCACAAAATTACGCTCGTTTGACCCTAAAAGTCAAACACGTCTCACTAGATCATATCCAAAGCGGGAGAAAAAATTCAATGAATTCCCAGATCAAAAAAAAAAAAACGTGGCAACTACGCGACTTCAAAGATCAACTTGTCTCTATAAGGATTACATGCAAAAAGACGTATGACATAAGTCAACTAGTTATTGGCCTTAGCTAACAACACTCTATTAAAATTTGTAAACACCAAACCGGTTGTTATTGCTAGTGTTTATATAGCACTTGACTCAAGCTTGAAATAAATTAAATATGACTTCACTGTATCTAATATTTAAAGTTACTCAATCGAAAAGAAAACCTACGAGACACATTATTTGAAAGAATTCTTTTTAATAGATAAATATGTTACTTTGATGTTTATCTACAAATTTTTCCTTTTGAAAACCGCTGATAGCACATTTATTTTACCGTCAAAATAAGTGCCCATAACTTGAAATGTTTATTTTATAATACTAAAGTGTTTTAATTTAAATTATTAGTCTTTTTCTAAGCTGAAAAACTGAAACTTTATTAGTGTTTATGTCATTCTTTCATTCAAGAAAATCAATTTTCCCATTTTGTTTTGGCGTAACGTCAAATATACTGTAGGTAATTGAAACTTTATTAATTGGTACTATATATTCTTTAATTCAAGAAAAACGGTACATTACAGTTGGCTAAACATCAAATATTTAAGCTCCTGTCTACGAACGATAAACGTTACAGTCGTGTGCACTGCACCGCATTGCTATTGCATTTTTAATCCAAAATGTTTCTGTACCGACATAATTATTTTTAATGATAATTCGCTGTACAAACAGTCTGTAACCTTCGTACGACCTTTCTTGCTAGCTGAGAAACACAAAGGGGTTTTTATTTCAAATAATATAAACTAGTGCTAGACAACGATCCCACCTGATGGTAAGCAGTGATGCAATCGTTGATGGTGAGGCGCACTTGTTTATGAGGATCATATTCACTCTAGCCTTGAAGACACACAAATTAAAATCGGACGGGAAGACCGCAGCAGGTAAATTGTTCCAGTCCTTCGATGTACGCTGTATAAACGACGAGCCGAAACGCTTAGTCCGGACCGTAGAGGTTTCAACAATGTGAAGGTGGATACTCGTTACATGTTACATGTTCATGTGAACCATAAAGTTAGAACTACATTAGACCGACACACACGTGGACCACGCCTGATTTGTACGCATGTAGAACGACGTCGCGTGGCGTGGATCTAGTGTAGTTCTACAAATCTAGTTTCCATATAAAATATATGGAGACCGACGCGCCCTAGACCGGGGTGTGTGGCACACGTGTGCGCAGTGTAGTTCTAGCTTCATCATGATCATCATCATATCAGCCGAAAGACATCTACTGCTGGACATAACTCCCCTAAGCGTCGCCACAACGACCAGTCCTGTGCGTCACGTATTCATCGGATTCCCGCGACCCTGACCAGGTCGTCGGTCCACCTTGTTGGAGTTCTAGCTTAATAGTATACACGTGTGCACAGGAACGAATATATCATTGTTTTTCTAGTGCACCGTATGCTAATTAACTGTTCAATATTTACATAGCAACCTCTTTGTTTTGATAACAGCAAATCTATTGATTTACTATTATTTGTCTTGATTACTAAGGCATCAATGAATACGTCACCGTATCACATTATAAATTCCTACATAAAATAATCATAGATGACTCAATCGCATTTTTATGATAATTACATTTACTTTACCTAAAGTTAAAAGGGAAACAAAAGGGACACGGGTGAGTTTTAGACAGGAAAAGTCTGACACACCCTCTCGCAGCAGTAGGGAGGAATTCTTAGATGATCTCCGAAAAACAAAAGATATTTGTACATTTCAAATCAGCAAAATCGATCTAATTTTTATCAGTTAAGGAAATTTTTTTGTTATTTTCTAAGTAGGATCAAAGTACTCTTCTATATAGGGATTAATATTATAACGTTGATCAATATCAAATATCGGTAATCTAAGAGATAAATATCATGACTGCACCCACCGCACAAACTGATAAAATAAAATAGCTACAAAACCTGTATCTCCGTTGTTAGGAGCTCGTTTTAAACAAGCTTTTATAGCTCGGTATACCTATATAATTAACACTCGTCAAGACGTCTTTTTACTACCAAGTTCCTACAGCCACCTTCCGGTTCCATCATCAGATCAGCTCCACGTCATAATAATTTTGCATTGTTATCTGATTTACACAAGCATGCAATATTTCAGCTCAATTGGTAACCGGGAAGTGGGTCAAATTTAATTACAGACAAAAATCGGGACAGGTGAAACTAAATAAAAGCTTGTAAAAGAAAATATTCTATATTTAACCCTTATGCCTCAATAAACCATAGCTAACCTAACCATAAACAGAAAGGTTTATTATTAAAACTTCAAAACTCTATGAAATGGAAACCATTGAAATAGACGAGACTGTTTACGTTAACTTTATAAATAAACCACACCTCCTTTCTATTTTGGTTTGATGGCGTGTTGGTTATATATTTGAACTTGTATCTGCAGACTGAAACCTTGGCACACAAGTTGCTAGCTTGACTGGTGAGCTAACAATACATATAATCTCGATAAATAACAACTGGGGGTAGAAACCAGGATCTCATTCTCAGAAGTCGTGGTTGTGAAAATCTCCACGAAAAAACTCGGAATGTTTGGAACGAAAGGTTCTCGTAAAACCGAGACCTGATAATGTTTTCTGATTCTGTGGCAAGAACTTATGCGACAGCTGGAGTAGAAGAACATAGGCGTCAAAGCTCGCCAGTTAGGCACTTGCATCTTTATGAATAAATGCATAATTAAGGTATTCCTCAATGCTGAGGGTCGTGACTTCCCTGCTTCATCATTCTTATCTTTATGACGTACGGTTTGAAGGGCCTTGTATACCGTGGAGTCAAGAGCGGTGCGGATCTGGTCGGAGCAACGCATTAGGCTGCGCCCGGGAGGCCTTTTCCCGTCTACGAGTCACGATTAGCCTTAAGAGGTTTCCATCGTCTTACCTTGCAATATGACCGAAGTATTGCAGAATCTTACGAAGAAACCCGGACGACAACCGCGGGAAGATTTTAAATTCTCGCATTAGGGATACGTTGGTCTGAAATGCTGTCCAAGGAATACGGACCATTTTTCTCCAGCATGCAGCAGCAGCGGTCTAATGTAGGTCCCGCTTAATACTGGCTCTCATGTTATTCTGAGTTCAATAATAAATGATTTGAAGCTTAGTACTATCCCTTACCTTTCCGTTTATCGGGCACAAGAAGCGTCTGGCCCGGGAAGATGAACTGCGTGGCGAGCCTGTTCAGCTTGGTGAGCTCCGAGGGGGTGGTGTCGAACCGGGCCGCTAGCGAGGTCAGGGTGTCGCGGTCGCGTACCTGGACAGATAACAATATTATTGGAATACAACATAAAAATAAAACCATGCGTATGAAACGCATATCCGAATAATAGTTGGAGATCGCTCCCAGCTCCCAGTTTGCACCAAACCATTATATCTATAATGGTGTAGTGGGAGTTAACTTTTTAACCGACTTCGAAAAGGAGGAGGTTCTATGTTCGGCTGAATGTATGTTATTGTTGTAAAGCAGAGTTTTTTAGCTTTCGAGTCAGGTCTACTGTCCACATATGCGTAATTTCATAGACGCGTATTCGTCATTATACGCTTGGTGTACGCCTGCGTGAAGCTTACACACAAAACTATGAAACTCTGTCCATGAAGCTATGCGTCCTTGGACAGCAGGCTTTAAGCTACCTATGTACATGGACTCAATTGTTACTGGAATGTACTTCATAACTTGTTTTGATGTACAGCAAAGATTTGAGAATAAACCAAAAGAACACACTGAGAAATATCCTAAGCAAAATTGCCAACTCTATAGAAAGAGAAAGCGACTGTATAGATGTCTCTTTTCTGTAGGTCGTAGGGATAAAATGTAGAATACTAGAGCGAAGCACTAAGACTGCAAGATTGTTTGAAAGAAATACCGTGGTTCTGAAAAAACACAGTCATGAGGGTTTTGGAGGGAGGTAAGAGAACAGAATTTATACACAGGTTATGAAAGGACTTTTTTTTAGCCTATTGTTTGTCCCACTGCTGGGCAAAGGCGTCCCCATTCTCCTTCCAAACTCCTCTGTCTAGAGCGACCTCTGGCCATGTTTGCCCCGCGAACATGATCAGATCGTCACACCACCTTCGCCGCGGTCGACCGCCTCATGTGTCCAGTGAGTAACAATCCTCGTCCACCTGTATCGGTGCATTCGTACGAAGTGGCCAGCCCACTCCCACTTCAGCGTAGCTGTTTTTACCCCGAAATCTGCTATTTGAGTTATGGAGGGCAGGACGATATAAGTGAAAATTGAACAAGATCTAGATTGCGTCTACGATTTCCGATTTATTTGTATTCAAACCCATTATTTATGGACAACAAATAACACGTGTAAAAAATAACTGGACGCCGCTTTCAAAGCAAGAAAGGTCGCTACAATTCTCTGGGGTCATACGTAATAGTATTCCGGAATACATGACACTCTATTACCCCACATTTCCCCAAGAGAGCTTAGGAAATAATACTGTGGGTATTTGGAAAGGTAAAGCATTTTTTGGTAAACATATGTTAAAATACCTGATTTACATACTTAGTTTAATGTTATGAAGAAAAATAAAATGTTGTTTATCAGAAATTTTATAGTTTTTATTTCGCAGTTTAGTGACCCGGGTAAAAGCTAATAACAGAGGTGTTATATACGTGAAATTTCGGATCTTAGGAATAATATTATACCGGTTAAGGAGGGTAAAGGAGGTACGAAACGCATGTTGCTAAAAAAAGTTACGAGTTTACACGTGGATGGATGGACGCGGGGAGAGGGAGGCCAGAGAAGAGGAAGAAAAAAACGTGTTGCGCCGACCCCAAATACATAAAACGGGACAAGGGCAGGAAGATGATGATGACTATACCGGTTACGGATATGAAGTTATTTCGGATTATCTGCTAGTGTCGGATTTAAAATGATAAAAGTACTTACCAAATTAAATGAATTATAAAATAGTCCACGATCCGACATAATTTATTTAACATGGATGAAACCTTAGGTTCTCAGTAGCGTCTCATGTGTGTGGAGGTCCATGGAAAGTGTCTGACACTTATGATACTACCGTCCGATTAGAATGATGGCATAACATATACTCGTAGGTATATCTACATACTTGCACATTTCCATGTTGATCGGGTTAATGCACCATCGTGACCTACTGTCCAGTCAGCCGTGGGAACTGGATTACATTATAAGTGGCCGAAAGTGAACGTATAATACACTATTGTGTATTCTAGTAAGTAGTATACTGGTTAGCCTATTGAACCACATTATTGATACACCTAAGCTTGATACGATAAAATCTAAGTCTAAAGTAATATTTAAAGAAGTATAACTTTTTGTTTGTAAAAGATAATCTCTGTAAGTCCTTGCGTGATTACTACTTAAGTTTCTTAAGGTGGGAAATTATCAAATTACTTCTCCCGCTCTGGGTGGAGCGAGAGGATGTGTCAGTATTTAACAGACTAAAATCCACATGTATTCCTTCAGTTACCCTTTGCGTTTCAGGGCCACGGTAATGTTTCAAACACTCCTGCAGTCTACTGATAGCAGCGTCATATTTTGTTTCTTTTCTCTCGTCTCGCAGGGCTCAATAATGTAGGATAGGTCAAAGGAGGATGTAGTGAATGACATGTAGATAGATGGAGAGGGAGAGGGAAGCCAAAGAAAAGATGGAAGGATTGTGCGAGGAGTGATATGAAAGAAAAGGGAGTTAAGAGATAGTGCGACGGGTGACAGGACAGAATGGATGAAAAAAACGTGTTGCGCCGACCACAAGTAATATAGAATATGGGCAGGAAGAAGAAGAGTTCCAAGGGTTGAAAAGCAAATATTGTACAAATAAATTACCGTATAAGTCATTGTTTTAATGGGTGGTGGAGGTGGTAGTCTCTTGGCATGCTCGTCTTCATCTGCAACAAGCAAAAAGACAACATTTTATACTCGTATAACGTTTCACAAAGTTAAAAAAATATCGGAGATTGCAAAAACACCTTACAAAATAGTGATTGCGATGTTTACAGTACACAGATTGCTCAGCGCGCAATGGACGGCGCGGGTTGCGTCGATCAAAAATAATATGTATGCGAAATGATTTATGATATATAATCGTAAAGGTTTCGATAACACCACGATTTTTGTTGTTACGAAAGTTATTGCACTGATCGGTTCTCAGTAGTTTGGTTACGAAGTGAAAGATATAAATCTCAATAAGCATAATCGGCCTTATAATGTTCCCACTGTTGGGACTCAGGCCTCCTCTCTAGGAGAGGAAATGGGCCGTAATCCAACACGCGGGCCCAGTGCGGGTTGATGGATGTCACATGTTGTCGAATTTTTGGTTTTAGAACGGTTCCCTCACGATGTTTTCCTTCTCCGTTTTGAGAGCAGTGGTGATGAAATAAATTACACAAAGTAATGCGCCTGACTGGGTGATTCAGGGCAGAAACAGCTCTGAATCACCCAGTCAGGCGCACTCGACCCCCACTGCTCTTTTACTGCTAGGTCTGTAGGTAATTTAGGGAAAAGTAATTCCGAGAAGCCCTTTATATAATTCAAGTATTTATCGATTCGGTAATCATGGTAGTAGTTACCTACATAACGCATAACTAGTTATGAATCCAATCAAGGTTGGAAACGATTAAACTCATAAATTACTGAACGGTCTTGAACAAACAAGCAAGTAAATAAATGATTTGCAGTCGAAAACGATCACAAAGATCATGGTTGTACGCAGCCCTTTCATTAATCACCGGTTCGAACTTGGACGAATATTTATTAAGAGGACTATAGGACCTAAAGCGCTGACACTCCAAAGATGTGTAAAGACACAATGCTTGAAAAATATGAAGCATTTTAGCGATTTACTAAAAAAAAAACTACAGATTTGATTATAAAAACACTCTAACATGATGCTTCTAGAATAATCTGACCAACAATTAGAATGATTACACGTATATTAGTCAGGCTTTTAATCGATAAGAGTAATTTTTAGATGCATCTTTGTAATTTCTTCTATCGTATTAAATTAGCTGTATTATTTTGTGAACAAACACTATTTACTTTGCATTTATCAGGATAAATGCAAGATAAATAGTGTGTTTCTTCAGGAAGAATAACGAATATTTTATTGATTCTCTTTACTGTAGTGGATCATATAATTTGCGCATTTTAAAACTCGCGATAAGCTCCTGTAGTCCTCTTAAACAAATATAGTAACACCATAATCATTAAATCAATGAGTGGTGATTATCATAAATCAACCGTCAAAATTCGACATATTCCGCGAAAATTCTCATCCGTTCATCAGAATTTTAATAAGCTTATTTAGTTCAAACCAAACGTTACAGTCATCAATGTATAAAAAGAATACACATAAAGATTTATCTCCAGTTACTAAACCATAAATCAACATGATGATAGAATAAAAACGTACCAATAGAAACATAAACAGACAGTGCAGTGTTTTTATTGAGTTTACTGGATTAATTAAATGTTTTAAAAGCCGGATGTCAGTTTATAATCGGGCTGTTTATTTTCAAAATACATCTGGATGCCAAGAATTGATTCGCGACAAGCGGAGATGACGTGACTGCGAAGGATCGTTCTTTGTCACTGATTTCGTCTCACACTG
Source organism: Mythimna lalbum (assembly GCA_949319445.1). Lineage (NCBI taxonomy): Eukaryota > Metazoa > Arthropoda > Insecta > Lepidoptera > Noctuidae > Mythimna > Mythimna lalbum. Next base: position 10,453,428 of record OX439346.1, on the reverse strand, counting down.
TATATACAGTACCTACAGCCCTTCATAGCACTTTATTATAACTTCTAATATCTTTGTTGGCACAAACTATTTTATTCATCATCAACATCTTTCTGACCTTGTCCCATATTAGTTAGGGTTGGCTAAAAAACTTTTTTTTTCTTCCATACTGTCCTACCAACCTTCACGCTATCATTGACTCTTCCTTTCTTTCATACCACTCCTCATACAATCTATCCATCTATTCTTTGGCTTCCCTATCCATCCTCATGTATAGTCATAAGCATAACTGTTTTAGTAACAAGCGTTTCATCCCGTCTCATCACACGTTATAACTATCAGACATAATCCATTAGAGTCACAGTATATTAAATAAAAAAAAAAATATGCAAAAAAAACGTAGATGTTTATTTATTTATAATGGAAGTGAAGGCTACTCTGCACGAAACCTATAAATTCTATTTAGTACTGCTGAGTCAGCGAATACAACATCCGTATCATTCTCACCTATATTTTATTAAACACAGAGAGAGCTATAAACTCCATTTTAATCGCCTCGCTGTCTCCGGCTGTTTGGTCTGCGGAACGTGAACGAAATCCTTGGAAGTCACAGCCTCCGAGACACAGCTTAGTGCAAGTTTTGTCCGTAAACGATTGACCAGTGCGATAACCGAGACAAGTTACCTGCAGCACGAATACTTCGAATTCCTTGATGAAGTTAATGTCAAGTTATAAAATATACCAGTCTTTCAATGGACTGTGATAAAGCTGACAAGTGTTGAAATCATTTATTAAATTAGCCTATAATTTAATTGTTATACATATTAATCTATCTGCCTAGGCTGTGTTACGGTCGGCTTCTATTCAAACTGCATGCAGTACTAGTATTTTACATGGAGCGACTATCTGACCTCCAGAACCCAGTAACTGAGTAACACCGATACCCCCTTGGGAAGACTGCTGTCTGTGTTGGATTCCTCAAGGGAAAATGAAGCGTGGCCGTCCTCGTCAAATGTGGCGACACACCGTGCTGGCAGAACCGTGGTGATTACTGTAGACCTATGACCTTGCTAGGGGATATAGGATCTTAAATCCAAAAAAAATACTGCTGTCAGATTTTCTGGCTTCTGACTATCTGTAACAACTGTCAAAGGTCTACAAATGACACTCATAATATGTAGTTGTTTAATTACTTTTCATATGTTGTGTAGAATAGTTCCACAACGCTATTAGCATGATGACGGTAACATTTCACAAGTGCGTTTGCTCCTGGGCCCGTCACCCGCCAGTCCGCTACTAAACATAATCGCTAGCTTTGTTATGTGTGATGAAAGGGTTTTAAGTTTTAACATGGTTTTAATTTCGTCACAACACGACAATTTAATGTTGGTTTAAATAGGAGTTGCGCAACAAATGGGCAATAAAACCGCTCCGTGTTGTCGCACAACTGGACAAAGCATTCATGTTATTCTCTATTTGTTTGTTCTTGTTGTTACAACTCGCAAGTCGTGGGAACATGTGCAGCTGAATTAAAAACGATTATGTACCTAATTAATAAATAATGAGATAGTTTCCTAGAGTTTCTAAAAGCTATTCAGTATCTATTCTATGTAGTTTTTGTCCAGCCTTCGTTATAATGTTTTTGTAACGTTTTCAACAACAGCAGACTTTATTTCACGTCATATTTATTTCAGAGAATCATCAGTTTGTTTAGATGGCTTGTTCTTGGTCTGAGTTAAACAACAATAAGTAAGAGCATATTGATTAGCCAGTTTAATTAAATTAATCATGACGTGTGCATTAATAACATGTTTCCGGAATGCGCAAGTTCGACTCAGTCACAATCTATTTTAGTACAGAAGGACTTAGTCGAGTTATTTTTGTCTTGATCCAGATATAGAGAATTAAAGTTTTATTTACCTCTGTGTACAGCGTCAAATCTGCCTTCGACCTTCGAGCGCAGCGCATCCAAGTCGAAGGGCGGTGAGAACCCATGGTCCACTGAACGACTTTTCGACCTGTAACATAAAAAATATGTATCAGAAAAAATACTTGGTTTCAGTGCATCACTTAGTTCATTTTCAGTTTGCTTGAAAATAAAGCTCATTTCCATGTGTCACCGGAATTGGAAGTTCAGACGTATAATATCGTTGGGTCCGTTTAAAAGAGTCCAGTCCCTCGCAAGCATTCTGTTTATCATCGAAGCATGCGCAGAGATCGTAAACACCCGGGTCAACGTACGTGTAATTGCCCACACTCCCAAAAGATGTCGTCCCCAAGAACTGTCGAAAGACTGATACAAATAGAATGAGCCGAGGGCTGCCCGACTCACCTAAATACCTTCGACACCGGCGGGAGGTTATCTAAATGCACCTTATATGTACAAGAATATATTGCTTGCCGAAGTTATGTGCTCAGGTGTTCACTATGTAAATGGTGTGAGCTGGGCGGAAACGTTGAATATTAACTGGAAATTATGTACGATTTAAATAACTCATAAGAAACTAATGCCAGTCGAGAAATTTCCTTTTTTCCATTTTAACTTGTACATAACTTTGAGCATACCTTGACGAAGGCCAAAACTTAATATAATGTCACTAGTATGATAGGAAGTGACATTGTTTTTATAGCCTGAGGTGGTCACGACTGTGAATTTCTTCGGCACTGGCTTATTACAATTCGCATTTCTGCATTAATTATTTGAATAGCATAACTTAAGGTCAATCTCGTGTCTCCATTGAAGGCCGATCGCTCTATATTAATTCACCGTATGGTATGAGTCATAACTTATAGCGAGATAGTATTTGTTGTGCACTGCTCCAAGGATTATTGATGGGATTACAGGCATAATTGGGTCAATGTTTATCTACCGAATCGATCGAAAGGTTCATTGACGAAATATAACATTTTTAGTGTACACCAACAAATATTGAACAAAAAAGAAAACAGTTCTTAATAACTCAAAATGATAATTATTTATTATTGTACCTCCTGCTGTTTATTGACTGTACCATTTAATAACACCTATCTGATTACAACTGCTTATTAAAAGTCGGTTGGAGTAAGTAATTTAAGTTTTGAGGAAAACTTAAAATAAACAACGTAGTACTAGGTGTGACTAAAAACTCGAGCAAGTTAACGATGCATTTAATTATTGCTTAAAGGATATCTAGGTGCCTAATCTGTCGGCAGGTCCATAAGATAACGTTATTGCCTTGTTTCCTTTAATCAAATTATTGGTTCTTATCGTTTTTTCAAAGATGGTAGAGATAAGACTGTATCTAAGTACTAACAGACGTGATTTGCTTTATGGGCTTGCCAATAGATTAGGTGTGAGGTAATGTAATGTGCAAAACGTGAGCATACCTTTTGAAAGACTGGTCGATGCTTTCTGCGCTCCTGGACAGCTGCTGCGAAGCTCGCCTAGACCTGCATGCAACAGAGACCACGCTAGACACAGGCATACGCATGCAACATTTAAACCATCCAAACAACTCTAAACGACTTGTATATTTCATCGCGAGTCAAAAGAGAACAACAAAGTAGCTGTTAACTGCTTATGATATGAATTATTAGAATTGTTTGGACATTTAATAAATAACGAAATTTCCACTCTGATTCATCAAAAGAAAACTTCAAAAAGTTAGTACGATGTAAATTTTATCGTTCTAAAAATAAAAGTACATCAGAGTGGAAACTTACATAAAATTAACGGTGCGGTTGGCAAACAAAAATATTTACGTATAAATTTTATACACCAGCAAATAAAAAGTAAACCATAAAAATGCCACATCGATCCATGCGATGGGTCGTATTGCGAATCATGCAATGTGTAAATAATGACACGTAGTGAATAATGTATGTGACACTGACATAACAAATATTTGTGCGAACAGTTTTTTTTAATTATTTCGACTTTAATTGCGACTGGAAATCACTTGACCTCATAACTTTGAAGATATTTCGTCGGATGACAACATCTCTCAACACTGTCGATATTGAAAATATACAATATTGTCGCACTTTTTCGCGCGACGAAAACTGACGTAATATGGAGATAAGAGAAAATGCCTGTAGCCTAATGTCGCAAAGCGTCATATATTTTTCAAACTACCCTCATTATAGAATTTCATAGATCAATAGTAGGTAATGGTAAACAATTTAATTCATTACGATTCCGCATGCGACTTGAAAACAAGTAGTGACGATTAAAAAAGTCAAGTAACCATCAAAAGTTTACACATGAAAATCCATCACTGTATTTTGCTTTTGCTTTTGAAGGGGGGTAGCAAGTTGTCGTCCCGTATTCACCTGATATAGCTCCATCAGGTTTTTAACTATTTATAACTTAATTCATGAATCCCCAAGCGACCACCGGTGGCCACGCATCTATTGTCTTACTATTGTGTCTCTAATTGACGGTATCTGAAGGGTTAAAGGATTTACCTTGTAAATATTTAAAAAAATGTAATGTCTGACCAGCATTTGAAACATATTAAATGCTGAACAGGTTCAGATGAAGATTTTAAAAGCTGGTATAGAAGGATTGCTAGGATGTGTTTTTAACTCGTAGGATATTACGTCAAAAAATAAATAAATATTAAAATTATAGCTTCTCCTTCTCCTGGTTGGGTTACGAACAGTTCAATCACGTATTACGTGATATTGTCGTATTCCTGCCGTTCATAAAGTCAGAAGCTACTGAAATCATATAAAATACTGTGGTACTCGATTGCTGTCGTACCTTGTGAAATTAAATTTGTTCCTACGTAATTAATGTCAAAGGCTTTGATAAATTAATTGAAGTCCTCAGCGGCAGCAATAGGGTTAGTGAGGGCCGCGTCGATCTAATTAACGTCACGGGTAATATAATCGATAACCATCGACTACGGGTTATCGATAAACAGGTTAGTTATGTGGTCATAAATATTTTTTAATTTACTAATTCGAACAGTTTTCATAGCTTATTCATTAACCAACTCAAGCAGAGCTCATTCATTTCCTTACTCTTCTCGCACGCTTTTGATTTTGAGGATATTTTAATACTAAAAAAAAGAAAGATCAAAACGATGCGTTAGTGAAAATAGAGGAAAAGTTCCAGAATTTCCCTACAATTGGCAGAGAAAAATGAAAATATGTTAGAATTGTTAGACACTTTTTCCATACGCTTCCAAATCATCTGATTTAGTTGCATGTGATATTTTCTCATAATTATGCAATCCCACATAACATCAGGTAAATAAACATAAACAAATTGTCTATATATATAATATGTGCGTAATTTTAAAAATGGGCTTTGTGCCATAATAAATAAAAAATATTATTATAAAGGTATCACACTCTTTTTCAAATAAAAATTTGATATTTAAAAAGCATTCACAAACCTGGGAAAGCGAAATGAGAATCGAATTACGCCATGTCTCTTAATTACAAGGCTCACGGTAATCCGCTGCTAGGAGCTAATTACGTAAATAATTAGTGTTAATTTAAAGAAGACGTGTAAGTTTAAGCTAATATAAAGGCAATGCAAGCAGAGCGCGGCCCCGCGGCCCCGCGGCCCCGCCCGGCACGTCGCGGGGGTGGTTCTCTGGTGCTATACTACGGCCGCTTGTGAACGAGCTCCTACGTTTCGTTTTTCCTTGGTCGCGTTTGCGGCTATCGAACAATGTAGTGGTTCTTCTTACATTGGCTGTTTAGCGGGCCGAGCCACGAAACGAGTGCGGGGAGCGAGCGCCGCCCTTGACACTGGTTGGGCGCCAAGCCACTCGCATATTTACCAACATCCGTGTCTGCCTGTCAGATTTTTTGTAGCACTATTTCCATAAATTAAATTCTTGACACACCTAAGTACTTACCATTACTCAATTTATCAAATTCTTTTCTAATACAGGGGATCATGAATTAATGATACGAAACTGCAATCAATCTTGGGCGACCCTGTTCGCGACGTGATAATTACAAATTCAATCCGCTCTATTGAGTTAAATTGTGTTTGTTATTTTGTTTTTTTTTTTTCAATTCCGTCCTTAGTAATTGAATGAAAGATTTATGAATCTTAATTAACACGAGTGTGTGAGCCAAATGTTTGTCAAAAATATACTGAACACTTGTAAATAGTGTGTGATCGCTATGTTTTCATAGCTATTCAACAATATCACGCTCACATGGCACAGGTAGTTAGCAGTGTTTGTAACAAGATCTACTTCATCGGATACTGTGGCAACCTTTTATGTAAAAGCCTTCGATATGTGTAGCAATGCGTTGATTATATTACAGAAATCCTTGCTATTTATGATGCATAATATGAATATTTTTCTCTATTTAATGATTATGGCTTTTCCGTATAAGCTTAACACATAAATGCTAAGTTTATGTAAAGATAGGGTTGATGACGTCGAAGGAAAGTTTCTGGTTGCCACACGTTCAGGGTTAGCCCGTCACTTTAGCTCTCAATATTTGCTTAGGTACACAACATTATTAAACCTAAACTAGGTCACGCTTTCATTTTATCGATAACCCAGAATATTTTCAATACTAATATAAATATTATATTTATGAATTTGTTTGATCCCGCCTAAGAATATAACGCCCACTCATCTCAGGGCTGTCAGAAGGGAAAATTAACGATTTCGCGGATGATTGAACAATAACACCTCGTTTAAGCGATGACATCATTGCCAATTCGCCCACCCGGCACGCGTAGATCTGATCTTAAACATTCTTTTTCCAAGAGAGTTATCCTGACGACCTATGATGCCAACGTCGTAAATAGTTTCCAGACAGATTTCAGCTTGACAAGGTCACGACGAAATTCGTATGAAATGATAATTATTTCGCCAAGTAATTTGTTGTAATGTTCAACGTTTCATACGCAAGCAAACGTAATCAATATTTGATCAATTGGCTTTTCCGCAAATGAAACTCTCTCAACAAGACGTTCTACGTTTTCAGAAAAAAAAAATTGAAAATTAAAAAATATATTTTCGATGTTTCCTCGAAGCACTCGTTGAACTTATCTTGTCTTAATGCATTACTCTGTGTAAATACATAGATACCTACTATGTATGTAAATACTTTAGTAATAATTAAAGTCAAGGCGGAACAAAACTAAGGCCGGAAATAATTTTGGTAGTTACAAATAGCCGCGCAATTACAATGCACGAACTAAATACAACTTGTACTCATGTAATCTTATTGCCTTCAAATTAGCATTTTTAATAACAAGTATCTCATTATGCATTATCTATTAGAGCAAAATGCAATTAATATGCAATAACAACCAGTTTAAAATACGCATTAGAAATAGCGGTCACCGCGGCTCAACGTCTCTATAAGAAAGATGTAGATTCTATTTCTGACATTGCCTTTGTGTTCCGTCGATAAATGCAGAAAAAAAACAATGACTTAAGTTTTTATTACAGCTTTAAGTCACGCTTACAAATCTGAAACGGTATTTTCCGGTTGTTATTTTTTTTAAGTGGTAAATCATCATCAAATAACTTCTTCCGATCTGAATGGAGCGAGAGGGAGTGTCAGATATTTACTAATTCCCCGTATTCCTTCCGTTCCAGGTCTTTCTAACAATCCCGTAACCGTAGCAGGCGTGCCCTAACGGGCCTCGTCAACAATTACAATGCACGAACTAAATACAACTTGTACTCATGTAATCTTATTGCCTTCAAATTAGCATTTTTAATAACAAGTATCTCATTATGCATTATCTATTAGAGCAAAATGCAATTAATATGCAATAACAACCAGTTTAAAATACGCATTAGAAATAGCGGTCACCGCGGCTCAACGTCTCTATAAGAAAGATGTAGATTCTATTTCTGACATTGCCTTTGTGTTCCGTCGATAAATGCAGAAAAAAAACAATGACTTAAGTTTTTATTACAGCTTTAAGTCACGCTTACAAATCTAAAACGGTATTTTCCGGTTGTTATTTTTTTTAAGTGGTAAATCATCATCAAATAACTTCTTCCGATCTGAATGGAGCGAGAGGGAGTGTCAGATATTTACTAATTCCCCGTATTCCTTCCGTTCCAGGTCTTTCTAACAATCCCGTAACCGTAGCAGGCGTGCCCTAACGGGCCTCGTCAATTTTACTGACAGCTCTTTGTGGCGTAGAAAACAATGCCCCGTCGGCAACGGCTTGATTTTTATTGGACGGCGAGCTCCCAATCTTGCAAGCCATCCGCAATTGTCCTACAACTGCCGACGTACGACAGCTACTGGTTGTTATAGTCTGTCTAAAAAGTCAAACGACTTGTGAATTATGTATCATATTTAATCATTTAAAAAATACATATATTCGATACTTTTTATACGGTTCTTCTATTAGTAAACAGTGGTCAAGATCTCTTAATCAACCTTGATTATTGAACCAGTGTTGAACTACATCAGATTTCATTTTACACTAATAATTACCCAAATCATTTGACTTTTTAGACTAGCTACTTTTTAGAGTACCTACGTCACTCCACTTCTACTTTTCCTTAATGCGTTAACAACTTTTCCTAAAGACGTAAAGGCAGTTTTAAGACTATCGAAGCATTAACTACATAATTGCTATTATCAATTGTCATAAAAGTTTAGTGGCTACTAGAGAGGAAGTAGGAGTAGTAATCTACTAACCTATTCGGTGGCGAGGTCATTGTACTGTTGCTGTGGTTTTGAAATGTGAACGAGCACACGAGCGCAGGCGCACGTACCAAGTACCAGTCAACGAACGCACATCACTTGTTACAACACATAGATCAAAATAACAATTGCAACATTATCACCTTATCACAAACGGAAATACAAGCAAGATTTCGAATAAGTCAGTCCAGAGTCTAAGTGACTCATTCTTCAGTGAAAGGTTTATCGGCATGAAAATTTAAACTTCGGGTTTATTATTGTTGTTGTATAAACACATTAAGTGCTCGATTTAGCGTTGAAAGATTAATCTTGCAGATTTATTGATTGTTTGACTGGATGTATGAAAATAAAGTGCACTGATACATTTCGAAACGATTTTACATCTGAATAACTTCTAGCAGCTGGATTTCAGTGGCATGGTTGATGATGCCTTACATCCGCACTTAACGGCATATTATAAGCTTCTAACTAAAATCTATTATCTACACTAATATTATAAAGAGGTGAAGTCTGTTTTTTTTGTTTGTAAGAGTTATGCTACGAAAGTACTGGTCCGATTGCAAAAACTTTTTCACTGATAGAAAACTGCTTTATTCCTGAGTGACATAGGCTATATTTTATGTATGTGGGCGAAGCCGCGTGCAAAAGCTAGTGTGCTAGTATACGTGTTACATATCCAATGTGGTTTGTTGGAGACAGTTCGGCGGCAGCTTCTTGTAGGTACTACGTCAGTGGGTGTGGCTTGCGCATGAGTTGCATAAGCGTGTCCGTGATATGACACTGCACGTGTATTAAAATGAATCAAGTGAACAATACGCACAATCCACATTATATTTAATTTCATAATAAAAAACTTCTTTCATTACGTTCACACGCGCATTTAGTTTAACATTTTTATTAAAATATAATACTAACATTGACGTCAATCACCTTAGGTATTGTTGTACTCACATTAAACACTGTGATTATACTTCAAAACCAAACTAGCGAATTTTGAAAATAAATTATCATAAGTGCTAAATACTAAATCATTTTACAAAAAACTAAACGCCTTCACTAAAAAACAAAACACTAAAAAGATCAAAATAACTTTAATTTCGGAAGTCAGTGTTTCTCGGTATTGTTTGTTTCTTATTTACTGACCGAAATTAAAGATATTTTGATTATTTTAGTGGGTATTTTTTTAGTGAAGTCGGTTTTTTTTGGTAAAAAGTTTTTTATTCCACATTTTTTAGATGCGACGCACTTGTGCCTATTTCTCATGACAATTCCAATTAACCCAAACACTGCTAGAATACATTGTTTTATTATGAAGTTACCGTGTCTAACTTCCACCTTCGCTAAAGTGCATCTCATGCCAATTCTAATAAATCCAAACACGCATAGGATACATTAAATAATCTCCCGGCTCCATCATCATCAGGTCACTTCGATGATACCATTTTCAACAATACTATTCGCTTAACTCTCTTCATCGTGATACCTATGTGAGTATGAAGTTCCGTTGGCTATTTCTGGCCTTCTTCATCAGTTCCACTTCATCAAATGTTACTCGATTAAAATGCCACAATCACTATATGGTTGGCTAAAATATTTGAAGAGTTCCACGATTTCTCATGAATCACAACATCAGAATTGGATTTTGAAAAAACCCAACAATGGAACCTATTTGGAAGTAATATCCTTTAAGGGGAAAAAAATTGCAAATCGGTCCATAAACGTCGTGAGGTACCAAACATAAAAAATAAAAATACAAAATACAACCGAATTGATAACCTCCCCCTGTTTTTGAAGTCGTTTAAAAAAGGAAGATGTGGACACATTAAATGAGTCGTAAGCAGTCCCAAGTAACGACTAGACGTCATTCTTGACTTGTGGCTGCTTACTGATAATTTGGTTGTTAATTAAAAACTGAAATCCCTAACTAGTGATTCTAGTGAACACCACAGATATTCATTTACGATCCGATCACATCATAATCATTTTATTGTGGTTAATATTTTTTAACCAAAGACTTACAAAATGCTTCTAGAACAAAATCTACTAGTTTAAAAAGCAAAATAGTTATATTAGGAATACATATCTGATAAGTTATCATACTCATGTCATATTGTGTCATCTTCAGGTGATTTCTTAATAATTTGATCCCAAACTGTAAGTAGGTGAAGTTATCTGAAACAGTGGGCCTCCCGATGGATCGTTAGATAAATTATCTTGAGTAGACTACACGTGTATGACACAATTTGTTCTAAAATCACTGAAGCAAGCATCGCTTACAAAGTGGAGTAGTGTTCTTTAGCCAACAGAGTATGACGAATTATACGTACACAATTATAAAACACTTAAAATGTGTTCATGTTGCAGAATCGCAAAATTAAATTACGCTCATTATGCAACCACATTAACAGATGGTAATACACACATCTAGGTTTAGCAAGATGAACAAAAGAATCAGGTTTAAGGTTATTATTCATGTAACAACATGTTGCTTACATCCGAGTTCAATTAGTGCAGAGGTCAAACAGCCAAGGTGCAGGTATTTGTATGTTTTGTCACCTCTTTTGTAGCTATATCTTTAGACATAAGAGCTACCAACATTCTGTGCCTGTTTTTATATAGGCAAATATCGAATAAGTAAACACCAAGCAATTTCACTCATGGTGCCAATCATGTGTTAATATAATATGTGTTGAATTATTGGAAATATATTAATAGAAATTCGATCAAAACAAATTAATTTCAGTTTCAATTCACTGAAACCAGAATTCGTGGAAGCTTTATAATTTTTAAACATTTGCTGTAAAGCTGTAATTACGTTTTATTTATGTCCAATGAGACAAGTTTGACGTGTGATCTACGTATAGTCTTCCATGTAGAAGGTAACGCCATGTCGGTGGCGGTCGGTGTTAAATGTTAGATGCTAGTTGACCCTAATGACTACAACGGCCTTCTGACACTACACTTACGTACAACAACACCTTATTAAAGGACCGCTACTCAAGAGCGAGCACTACATTTGTCATTTCATATTAGGTACCGACCGGCACACAATGCATTCAATGCATGATTTAAATTAATATCCTTCTGTCTTCTCATTACATTCGGACAAACTGAAATTAATTACAGTAAAGATGATCATGAATACTTTTAACAATCCGTTGCGAATGAATTCTGCTCACAATTCGTAAATGTCGGTCTTAGAAATCGACGGGATGACTTCATCATATAACATGAGATTTCAGAACAATGAATAGTAACAGATACTAATGTATTCTAAACCCTAAGCGAATAAGACGCTAATGGGCCTTGCTGACTATAAGGAAAAGTCGTAGTTGTCATTTAAGAGTTTAAATGATTAGTGTCATGGTATTTGTACAAAACTAGTTAGTATTGTAGAAATGCGTTCTAATAATAACGTCATTAGTTCCATCAGCAACCGTTTGTTTGGTCGAGAAAACGTCAGACCGTCATCAAAGGCCGCGGCTCACCTGGCAGACATAGTCCGTCACACTGGACCTGTCACCGCCCAGGCTCTAAAGGCCGTGTTTATTTTCATTGTGTTAATGCCGGGGATCGTTAGTCGTGTTTTGTCTGCTGCTTAGACGTCCAAAATCTTAAATTAGCGTAACAAATGAATTGTCATGTTTTCTACTTTCACTTCAAGTATTAGTCATGTTCATTCATGAATGTTCTTTTCTGTGTAGTGTTTGGCTGGATTATGGTAACAGTTTTATGAAGCAGGTCCAATATTCGCGTTGAATTTAATGTTCATATACGATGTGCGTTCGTCGTGAGGTGCGCAGTCGCTCATCCGACTCGTTCGTTAATTGCGGAGCTTACAATTAGTTGAGTGCCATCCGCAAACGAGCGCAATTGGCGCAATGGGGAGGAAGTGGACATCCATCCTCGAACATCTATATTATACGCACATAAACACTCATATGAAGTAGCAGTAGCACAAACAACTACAGTTTTGAGACAAATAGAGGTTTTGAGTACGCCAGGTACTCAAAACCTCTATTTCTGATAAACTTCAGTTTACCTTCGGGGTTTTTATAAAAAACGAACTACGAATAATTTTGATCATAATTTTTCAGAAATCATTAGATTTTAAGAAATCTATGTTGCCACAGGAAATCACGATCGAGCATATTACGTTAGCAACATCTTGCTGCAAAACATTTTGTTGATATCGTTTATTCAAATAAGATCCATTTGAATAAATGTTTTATTTTATTTTTAGGCAAGGTCTGAATCGAAATCAAATCTTATAAGTATTATCTACGTAGTAGAAGGAAATAACAGCTCCGAAAGAAGTGATCGGATACAACGTTTTTGGGATGTTATCCATAGTAATTTTACGCAGTCTCAACGCCTGCTGATAGTTCGTATACAATTTCGATTAACAGATAAGCTATCATGTGTGGATTGAAATAAAACTATATCAGTCGTGCATGACTCATTAAAATTAATTGCATCACTTGTCGCCTGAGTCGGGCTAAAAATGGTATGTTGTAGTCCGGTCGGAGACACGAGAATAATGAAAACGTGACCGACGACGATGATGGCCACAGGCCATTCATTGGGATCGTTGAGAATTGATCTGCGCACTGATATGAAACAGTTAAATGTTTCGTGAGCGCCCGTATAGGACTCAGATCAAACAAAACCATGGTAATTTATTCCACAGTTTATTCAAACAAACCAAATTCATATTCTAGGAGCGTCAAGACGTAGCTCTAGCAAGTGATGCAAGAGAAAGTGTAAAGAAAGGAAGCCAATATTCGGTAACACAAGTGTAAATGAATCGTAACGAGCTCGCCAGTGGAACCGAGATCAAGTGGTAATGTGCAATAAAATAAACACGAGTGCCATACATCTCGGCAAGCAGTGCATGAATGCGACCGTCCTTGTACAAGACAACATTGTCACGGCACCGACCGGCGACCGCACTGCGCATACATCTGGGTCAGGTCTCTTTCCGCACCTCATTCGGAAGTGAGCATTTATAGAAAACTAGAAACATTTAAATTGACACTCATCTGATAGTATCTACGGTCAGATAAGTAGAAAACGAGGTAAACGTGCGGACAGAATTAACGACTGTGTGTGTTCTTGCTCCGGTTTGCACGAACTTGGTGAATAACTATGATGTTAAATTGCTAAGAGAATAAGACTAATTCTTCTTACAAACAAATTGTTTTGTGTTCTCATTCTATTTCTCAACTGGCGGACGGGGCGGTAACCACGAACAATTGACTAGATGAATTTTCACCGGTTTCCATTATGTTGTAGCCACAAAACGCAACATTGAGCTTTATGTGGAGTACCTAATCCTACCGCTTTTTGTGTTCATATAAACAACTTTGTCGGATGACCCTGTGACACAGTGGATATAGGGAGCGGGTCCATACTGCATCAACTGACATTTGTACAATGGAAGGATTGGTGTAAATGGCACTTAGACCAAATTTATTGTTACGACTTTGCATATTTTGAGCTTTGAATGCTCCCGATGCTAATTTACTGATCTTATAATAAAAATAATTTCAATTTCCCTTGGTCACGTCATTAGGCGTGACCAGTTGGACCAATTTCGCTAATTCTTTTTTAGTTGTGTTTGTAACTGGCAAGAGAAGATTAAAAGAAAACTTTCTTTTTTTTTAATTTTGCGGAACATTAGAAAAAAACAAAACAACGCGAACAATTAAGACAGGACAACGTGTCGGTCGAGTCAGCTAGTGATATAAATATGCTAAAACTACTATGAATACTCATTTAAATTCGGATTTAATTCATGAATCCCCAAGCGACCACCGGTGGCCGCGCATCTATTGTCTTACTATTGTGTCTCTAATTGACGGTATCTGAAGGGTTAAAAGACAATATTGTGCAGGCAATGTAAGTTTTACCAGGACTAGACACGAAAAATGAATGACATGGCGATAATGGGATATCGAACAGTATAACGTGACGCCTAGACATTTGGTTTACAATACGCAAATTGCTAGGATATTTATTCGAAACATTTTCGTGGAACAGATCATTTGAAGCGTAGATCAATGCCAAGAAGAATTGCACGTGGACACTAAAAGCTCTTCCACATATTCATGAAGATAAACGCGTCTAATTTTAATGCTGACACATGGTAGGTATGCTGCATTTATCCAAGGTAGACGATTTATTACGTCTTACATTTGGATTTAAAGATAGTTTGCATTTGCTTAAAACAAAGCAATGCTGTTATGGCTCTAAATAATGTTCAAATATCAAAGACAAGGAATTTAATGCAGAAGCAATAGTTCAGATCTTAGAGAATCTGATATTGTTTTCAAGTTAACTATTCAAGATGGAGGATGCAACTTTAGCAAATCCACGTAGTTCTACTCTGTGAAGACGTAGCAATAACTATAAAGTGACTGAGTATGACTTATAAAATCAGATCAGCACAGGTGACTCGTATAGAAAATATAAAATTCATATGGAAGAAATAAAATGAGAGTGGCGTGAACACGAGTAGAAATAAGGACACGACAGGGAGCGAAAAATCTGTGAAAGCAAAAAGGCGGAGACAATTTTGGACTGAGTGGAGAGCTAAGGATAATGCTATATTGTTTAATAGCTTTTGCTCCTGAGGGCCTTACTCGCAAATTTTTGTAACTCCCTCGGGAGCAAGCCTGGTTACCGACAGCCTATGAATATGGCGATGAGACAACTTAAGTCAACTTTTTTTCAAAAGAGATAAGCTCTGTGTGAACTTATCAGATATAGCAATATATTGATACAACAAGTCAATGACTATTATAAATGAAGCTGGTTTGAATTCGCTAAACATGTTTTTGTGTGAGCACGCCTGCTGCCAAAGTCACAGTGGGCGTGGTCATTACGTCAGTCACCAGTCTTGCAGATTATTGCTTGTGATACGCCTTTAAACAAATATTCCTTACTTCTGTATTACCATTTTTATATCGTTAAGCGCGATAAAAAATAATAGTGCAGTGTTCATGTCGGAAATAGTGCCATAAAAGAGTTACATCACACGTATATATTTTACAATTTACTATAATTATAGGTATTGCGAATCTATTTCCAATAGCGTAATGTACCTAATAATAATATATAATTTATAATAATTTTTATTTCTCTATTTTTTATTTTACAGTGCCTAAAATTACAAGAGCTTGGTAATCTTTTCGTTAGTTAACATTTTACGTGGTTTTAACATAGTTAGATCTTATGTATTCCGTCATCATCCGTTTTCCTTCTCGTTAATTTTCAAAACAAGAACGCTCTACGTGTTTACTGGCTGATCATAAAATTGAACGAAACTCATTACAATTTTCTTTATTTTTTTTATCGTCTGCGCCATTTGCACATAAGATTATTCTTTTCCACATTTTGCTATTTGCATCATGTTACAAATGCTATAAGATATTGACTTAATATTCAATTAAATTCTTTAAAAACGAAAGATAAAATCTTTTTACAGTAAATTCACTCCAAAATGTAAATGAAACAAATGAGAACATTTACGATTATGAGAAACAATTTAATCGTAAGCAAATAAGATTGCTTACATTAAATGTATTGTGTACATAATTTGGGTAAAAGGTAATGCATCACTGCGCTAGTTTACATTGTAGCATTATCTTTAACGAAGTAGGTAGTTTAGTGGCTACTAAATCTAATAATACTTTAGATGAACGAATCTACCACAAATTGCTTATCATCAAGACTTTACAAATAGGATTTGTTTAGGCAATTATTAACGTTAGAATTCGTTATTAATACAAATAAATATTTTTGAAATTGGTAATCTAATATTCCAAAATATTATGTTTTATACTAGCTGAACTGACTGACCTGACCTGGTATATAAAAATTTTCATCATTCATAATTTTATCATCATTTTTAATTATTTCGAAAATTTTCTAATTTTCTGGAAATAATTTTTGTTTGTTCTAAGAACCTTATTCGAACTTATTCAAAATTGGGAATGGCTAAGCCGTCAGGGCTAATTTTGGTTTACAACAAAACATATTTAAAAACAAAATAGCCTTCTGTTTAGCCATTCTCAAATGATGCACTAAACAACGAACAGAATTTTATGAAGAAAATCATGTGCAGACTGCAGAGTAATAATATGACAACAAAATTGTGTAAAAATAGGCGAGAGGGAGCGTTGTGCGAATCTGCGGGACGAGACAGTTGCGAGACGCTCATGTTTTTGTCTCGCAAGTTTTAATAACAACACGATCGCGATGTGGTGAAGGCGACGCGACCGCGTGTTCTTCTGGCCGCTAGCCAGCCTTGAGATGTAAATCAAAATGTTTTTCAAGGTTATGCTGTTAAAAAAAACAAATATAATACAAATGTGAAGTCTTGCTCTACGCATTGAGCAAATTAAGTCAAGTTAACAATCTTGAGAAACGCGTTTTTACAAGAGCCAGAAAATATTATATAAAGATATGCACATCAATTTTGTTATTTCCTGTCACAGAATTAAACTTATAAAGGTGTTAAGAATAAAGGAAAATAATAATTATTGACCACCTAATGATTGTTTATCATTGACACCTATTCGTTTTAGGTCGGTTTATCCTGTTGATTCTATAAATGGCTCCTGCAAAGCATAATGCGCATGCGCTTTGTGCTGAGGTTTACAGGAGTTTGTTTGTAAAACGATGAGCCATCCGGACTATCAGAGAGCAGCCAACCTTATAAATATCGGGCGAAACCAATCTAGCCTATGAATATTTAATTCATCATCATTCTTCTGCCAAGTAAATTCGAGCAAGTAACACCTTACCTACTTGTGTTTACCGTTATTTATTTATGTACACACAAAAAAACTAATGGAATAAAGAACAAACTATAATTCAGAGTCTTTCACACATTTCTGGTTTGGGGTTTCGATATACCTATGTAATCATAAGACACTTGCCTCATCCGAAGTCCTCAATTCTTTATAATTTATCCCTATGTAAATACATAGGGAGGAATCTGGTCCTGGTTGTAATTTTACCACCAGGACCAGATTTCTATAGAAAACTTAATTTTTGGTACAACACCTTGGAGATCATTTGGGAAAACCCTTGGCGTTTGATAGGTTGAAGAAGATATTCGGAAAATCCGACAATCCTATGCTCAACCAGTTTCTAAAAAAAGTTAAGTCAACGGGCAGTTTTTTACATACTATATGTAATAATATATTAATAATCCGTTCTAAATGACACAACTTATAGTCGGGTACTAATAAAATTATATTAATTAGCTTTAAACACATAGTTGTAGTTTTTTTTCATCACCAAGCTCTCATAAAAGTAAAGGAAAAAATCGTGAGCAAACCGGCGGGCGTGTCCTAGAACCCAAAATTCGAAGACATGTGACATCTACCAACCCACACTGGGCTCGCGTGGCGGATTACTCCTAGAGAGGAGGCCTGAGTCCCAGCAGTGGGAACATTATAAGGCCGACTATGCTATGCTACATAGTTGCAAATGTGTCTAAAAATCCTCCAATAAGGTATTTATTGTAGGTAGATGTTTAGATGTAGTTTTTATTTTATATAGCAGTTAATTTTTTTAAATGTTTCTTACATAAATTACACTTAGTTATTTTTATGCATTGTTTTCAGCGGGTACATCATCGTCATCGTTATCATTATTTGTTTACCGTGGACAAATTGGCGCTTTTCCAACATTACTCAATATGCACCAAGATAATACGGACTACCGACCGACACATGATTTATATTGTGGTGCTAGGAAGTATATTATTATTGTTGTAAAAAAAACGCAGTAAGTGTTAAATGTGTAAGTGGTATTTTTGATTATGTTGCCATACCTAAGTCACAAAAAAAAACACGTTTGGCTGTCGTCGTTTTTCCCATCGTATATTTTTTTTTACAAAATCCATGGACTATTAAAACAAGATTATATTGACGCAGACATTAATAATTGCCTTTATGCTCCATAAACACTTGCGTGAATTATAATCTAATTATAATTTTGCATTTGCAAATACATTAATAAGCCATGTGTTTAGAATATCGAGTTGACACAAGACACATTTAATTTTACTGGCAGACCGTTTCCGGTAATATGCGAAACGTCGGTTGAGTTTTTTTGGCTAAGGTCGTGCGCATAACTGTAAATCAAATTTAGCACCATTTAAATATGAGAAGTCAATATGCTTGAATGATTTTTTCCAGGTAGTAGTAGGTAGTACTACCTACTATGGAACTATGAAAGGTTAAAATGACACATGAGAAAACAAAGGGTTTTGACTTTTGACTGACAAAGGTGAACGCACGATCGCGGAAGCTGCGCGGAGGCTGCACGACGAGCATGATGAAACCACCGCGCTCCGTGACGTCGAGTGGTGCCACTGGCTCCGCCGGCTGCGACGCGTATAAAACGCCACTATTCTTATAATTTAATACAGATTTCCGCATGACTAAGACGAAACGAGTAGGTAATACAACTCCCACCCCGCAACCTTTTACTTCTGTTAATCATCAAACTGTCCACAGTCGGTTGGTAGATGGGTGTTTGCGGAACATATTTTGCGAGTAGGTAGATCTTAGAGGTCGCTACAAAGTAGCAATTATGAATTTGATCGGATCGTTTGTATAATTTTATAATTTGTAACGTTATTCAAAATATTCGGAAGTATGGGTTTCCAATTTCCTTCTATATACTTTTATAATTATATGTTTTATTTAATACTGTACAAAACAAAGTTTTACTAAGTGTAAATGGGACATGTTTTGATAAGACCATGTGTAAGTTTTGGTTAGAAACTTAGAATTCTGAATTTATTGAAATATTGACTATGTATAATTTTAAACTTTCCAAGAAAAATAATATGAATGACGGACGATTTATTTTGAAAACAATTTATCACAATATACAGGCAGAGAGAAGCGATATTATTCTATTAGATATGTACCTATGTTTATTATGATACATATGTGTAACGAAGGATCGAGAAGTCAAGGTAACTTCTTAGATACTTACAGATAAATTTTACAAAAAATCTTAATTCATGAATCCCCAAGCGACCACCGGTGGCCGCGCATCTATTGTCTTACTATTGTGTCTCTAATTGACGGTATCTGAAGGGTTAAGAGTTGTATGTCCGGGTAAATTCGCCACATCTGGTGAACTAGCGATCGTGAGTCAATACTGACGCTAATGAAATTATTCAAGTACCGATAGACTGCAAGGCAACACAACATGGCTGAAATGTATAGAACAGTAATCGCGCTAGAGTTGTTTTTGTTCAAAACTTAAGTAGGTAAATCTTACAAGATTTTCTTCGCGCAACATGCGATCGATAGTTTCCATAATGATACGATGTTTAAATTAAACTAACTTGCGACTACTGAAAAACCTACAGTCGATTCGCTGTAACGAGGATAAGAAAATAAATTTGAAAGTCATTTTAATATCATCATCCATCGGTAAGTCCCCTCTTTGACGGTAAGTCCCCTCTTTGAGGCGTGGCTGGAAAGACCTCACGGCGTCCTTACCTTCCGCATGACGCAGGTCCTCACCGGACATGGCAAGTTCGGGAGGTTCCTGCATCGGATTCGAGCGGAAGAGACGCCCGGGTGCCGCCACTGTGCGGAACGCCCGGAGGACACGGTGGAGCACACAGTTGAGGTGTGCCCTGCTTGGGCGGAGCAACGCCGTGCCCTCGTGGGGGCGATCGGCGGCGGAGACCTCTCGCGCCGGGCCTTGGTTCAGGCCATGGTCCGGAGCGAGGAGGAGTGGCAGGCGGTCGCCTCCTTCTGCGAAGCAGTAATGCTAGCAAAGGAGGAGGCAGACCGCATCAGACAACAGCGCCCCCGCCGCCGCCGCCGGGATTCCGATCCCGATTTCCGGCCACCGTAGACGCGGGCTCGCGGACGGCGAGCCATGGGTAGCTCGCTGTCCGATTGTCCGGTAACTGTCCAGACCGAGCCAAGGCGTCGACGGCGCGCACTGTTCCCGCGCGCCTCAAGGAGTTGTCAGCAACAGGAGGGGCCCATCTGGGTCGAAGCCTACCGGGGTCGGGGTTATTCGAAAGGAAACTAGAGCCCCGGTATGAAGGCTAGAAGGAACGGCGCGGGGTTTTTAGTCAGTAAGACTCTGACACTGTCTCCCGCTCCACCCAAGAGCGGGTTTCGTCAACGATGATTTTCCCCGTCGACAGAAAAAAAAAAAAAAAATCATCCATCATTTTCCTGCCGCAACACGTGTTTTTCTTCCAATCTGTCACACGCTATCACTAACTCCCTCTTCTTCCATAAATTTTAAATGCAATATTTAACTGAAAAATGCATTTTTCCTCGAAGTCAACGATTATGTAAATTACGTAACACCGAAAAACTATATAAGTAAACATAAAATAATTCCAAAGAGCCGTGTCTAAGACTTGAAACTCTAGATATTAGATTCAACAAATAAGAGAAGCTTAAAGGTAATTAATTCTAGCAAATATAGACTACATATTTTTCATAATTATCTTTTAGACAGATTAAAATAATTTACCTATGTCTTAATTTGATATTCATAGATTGACGATATCAACATATTGTAAGAGGTTTTTAGTTTGAAAATAGTGAATTTTAATAGACTGCTTATTCTATGCCCTTTTGCTATTTATTTTTTATTTCTCTGCTTTTCGGGTCTATTCTGTTGCCTACTAATTAAAACTTTTTACATTTAGTTACTGAACTATTTGTTTTAAATATTTATTTAAAAAATTACCTTTATCAAAAATCTACTGAATTTTCAAAGATTCAAAGTTTGTATGGAGAAACTTACATTTACGCGGGCGAAGCCGCTGACAGAAGCTAGTATAAAATCCATACATATAATAAATCTGTAGAATTTTTAGTCGTGCGCGCATCACGCTAAATGTACGAAATCGATGTAGACAACTTTAAGACATTAAAATTGTTTGTAACTAATAAATTACTTAGGCATTATTTCATCGCAATCGGTTGACTATATCGAATACTGTTAAGCGGTACGAAGTTCGCCGGGTCAGCTAGTATTGTATATAAAAATAGACACAAGAAAACACTCAATAGGTAGTTTAAAATTGTATCACTCACAGCCTCCTGCCACCTGGCAACTACAAATCTGTTAACATTCACGGTTTCAGTACTTTTACACGTAAGTATAACTTTAGATTGTGACGCGAATTGCCTTGCCATGTTTGCCTAAGCTATTCGAACCTTTTGATATATTGTAAGTATCCATATTTGGAATAGATATTACATTTTTCACGACCATAGATTTTTCGTTATACTTATTTTATTCAGCTTATATTCGCCTTAATTCTTCAGATTTAAATCAGTGCAGGAAACGATAAAATCTAAATTAATTAATTAATATCGCGGATTTACTCTAAAACGATAACGTGTATCGGCTACTACTATTCTTATGATTGCAAAGGTTATGAAATTGATTGAAGAAATATTACGTCTACCTGTACCATACATACGTTTGGATGACGTACGTTATTTGTTAACCGTAGTTAGACGTGGACTTGGTGGAATAGGCGCCGAGATATCAGGTGATACAAAACAAACTGAACGGGCTCTAGTGGTTTTAACGCTAATGATACAACAAGTTATAAATTCAACAAATATTTGGGCAATTTTGTTGGTGAAAATGTTGTTTCTGATAAAAGTAATATACACGTAAATCTAGATAGTGTTCGTTACTGATTTATCAAAGAAACATAACTGTAAATTTGTCACCGTATGTACATAATTTTACGTAGATAATGGAATTTTTCAGTGTTAAATAACCTATTATTTACGGCTATAGAAACTGACTCGTATGGCACGCATACGCACGAAGATATTACCTAGTACCTTGAGCAATAACGTTACAATATTTAGTTGGAAAACTACCTAACAGGGGAAGTTTGGAAAGCATTAGATACGAAGTTACGACAACACGTTTATACGTAGATGATTTGATGATGATGGCTAATGCATTATACATGAAATGGTTTCGTAGTTGCAGCCGCAATGTCGAGTAACCGTGGGTGTTGCACACTTAGTTCACAAACAAACAATCGGACTCCGAGCATTAGGTCAAGGAAATCATGTGCCCTAGCCCCACAACTACCTAAACATTCTAATCCCGTAAAAGGAATACGAACATTATATCACATTGCATAGATTAGCTCCGGTTCTTTTGATTCAATGAATTTTTCTTGTTGATGTTCAACCAAAGAAGTTAGTACATCATGAACAGTTCAAAACAAAACGGTCAAGTTTATTAGACAACGGTACCTGTTCTTCAGCATATTGTCAGGCACGAACACGTTCCACCATGAGGGTCGTTTCTGCCGGACGTATATCGGAGTGTCGCTTTCTTCGTCGGTGTCGTTCCCTCCCGACTTCCTTCTTTTTTTTCGTTCTAACTGTAATCTCGCGGCCCACGATCGTCTTCGGCCTTTATCGTTGGGTGCAAAACCATCCGCACCCACCGGCACGGCCAGGGAGGCACGGCGCGGAACTTCTGGCGGAGGACTATCAAAATCGGTCAATTGTCTGTATCGTTCGGCGAAAGTAGCTTCGGACGACCTGCGTCCGTTGGCCGTGGATAGAGAAGGTTCCTCTGTGACTACATCATCAGTGAAGGCCTCGTCGTCGTCGGTGTCGGCAGGAGCAGCGAAGGGTTCCCCGCTGTAGCGCCTGGGAGTCTCGTCGGCGGACTCCTGCAGGCTGGCGAGCGTGAGGCTGGGGCGGTGCGTGCGCAGGCCGCGCGGCTGCCGGCCCGGCCGCGTCTGCAGCCGCGACAGCGCCAAGGGCACCGGCGACTCGGTCAATGTCGGTTCAATACTCATTTTGCAAATCACTTAGAACTCGTAAACTGTCACACTGTTTTTTATTTTACGAAAGCCAACATGACAATCACGGCTCCTTCATTTTCGGACCCATTTTATCGAAAACTTGAAAGATCAGATCACTATTCAATCAGTCGTTTTATTATTGTTTTTTTTTTTAATAATAGCTCACAACACTGTACTTTAATAAAGGAAAAGTTTTAAATCAATCCCAATTCACGTGACACTTATCACTACTAATGAAGAACGCGTCTATATGTGAAATAAAATCGAATATCCTACGAATACTGAAAATCGGGATGACCCAACGAAATTGTGGTACCAACAAATGTCTTGGAATCGGCAATGAAAAATGCAAGCACAGCTTAGCGTAGATGTTATGGCAAACTATAGAAAAACTCAAAGTGCATGTTGGACGCAGAGGTAATAGAGATGTAGGTAATTCCAAACAGGTATAATAACGTTTACTATGGTATCTTAGAACAACAAAAACTGACAAGAAATTGTTAACACTTGATAACAGTAAGTATTCATCCAAAACAATTATTTTAAATTCGTCAAATGCTGAAGATCTGTAGCAATTAGCGTGACATCACATTTTAGCATATGTATAAACAATAAACGTAGCCGTACCAGACTGGTTCTAAAATTTTCCTTATTTTGAAAATAATATTCCATTTATAGAACGAATAGCGAAAACAACAAGCCGTGGTATAAATAGCTGCTAGTAGTGGTCGTTTAGTAGCAAGCAACCTTAGCGACAAGTGTCGGCGCTACGCCATATAAGCAGGTGATTGCAGCTTTCGTAACAGCGCTGTCCGTCATCGACTCACGCGCACACCGCCGCCGCTCAGCGCACAGCGCGGGGAAAGTTGCCGCCGACTTGCATAAATACGTATTGACTATCTCGTATAATCACCATCGATTTCATTAACATTTTGATTTGATCTTATAAACTTTATACGTATAAAAACTTGGATCGCGGCCAAAATTTCGAATCTGCTTTGGGTTTTACGATTAAACAGTGCCATCGCAGTCATTACTTATAAACGTTATAATTTATATATTCGTAGACACATTTGTATCTACTCATAGCTGTTTTTACCTTGAATAGACAATAAATATTTACCCAACGTATTTTGTTTGAGTTTCAACTATACTGAATGCTACTGTGTCCTGACATGATGAAAGAAACTTACCACATCATGGGACTTCCGGCATGCACTATCAAGAGTATCAAGGTTGTCTTGACAATGAACAACAATCAACATTAAACCTAATAAACCATAATGTTTAAATTAGCTAGAGCGAACGTATGCTATACGACATAGGTAGTATAAAAAGTAAACAGTGCACAGGAAATCAATTCCACCATTTCGCAACTTGGTATCTAGGTCAAGTAAGTACGTATTAATGAGACTCGGAATATTAGTCTAGGACGCGGCCAGTGTATATTATGAAGCAAAAACGTTCGATTTAAATAAGGTATTACCAATTAGTATAAATATGGCCTTAAGTGTATCGTATCTATAAGTCAACCTACTAACGTCAATCAAGCGGCGAAATGTTAGCTCAATGTCGACGAGGAGATTAACCTCTCGCGAGGGCTCGACATCCGACCCTTACATATCACAATTTCTAATCAAAACTATTCGACCCGCACCAATTCAAAACAAGGATACTCGGTAATTATGAAACATGATCGAACCATCACAAATTGACTAATTGAGACACTCGTGTCTATATCGAGACAAACGGTCATTCCGTAAAACACATTGCTACTTGTTGACGTGTACAAATCATCGTTGCTTATAAAAAGAGATGAAACGGAAAAACAAGTTATAAAACCATGTCGTTTCCATTTGTCGTAACTCATAGAAAGCTTTGATGTTTGATGCTCGTCCACACTTCCTTTGGAGTGTCCATTTCTGATAAATTACTTGAATATATGAATTTGATCTTACTGAAAAGAGATGATTGAAATTTACAAATAATTTTATCAAGACTATCGTAACTGCACAATAAATTTGCCTACAATTATAAATACCCTTTTTATAATAAGCACACGAGGTGAAAGATAGCAGAAATCACATTCAATAAGAGATAGTATATTATCATTCACAATTAAAACAATAAACACGTGACTATACATTATAGATAATAAACATTTAATGTCTTCAGATAGGGTGAGACTAATAGAAAAGCCTTGAAAACAGCACATAGTCTCACTCGCAGTGGAAAATGTCTGGCTAAATCATTACGCGGTTTATGTTAATAACGTAAAGGGTGATAAAGCACGCACAAACGCTCATAAATGTGTTGGCACCATTACTGTTCTAGCTACTTCGTAGTTATCTCACGTCGTGTTCTACAGACCTTCTTCTGTATCAGCGTTAAGAAAATAATATTCATAACAGGTTTTCACCTTAAGACAATCAATGTAACTACCACTGCTATGAGATCCAATAAAAATTATAACAGTTTTTGAGCGCAATTTAATATCTGTAGTACTGGCCCGCAATGGCCGAAGATAGATGTGTGTGGAAAAGGGATAGGGAGGCCTTCGCCCAGCAGTGGGACATAAACGGGCTAACTAACTAACTAGTTATTGAAAGATTCTTGTTACATCAGTGGCAATAAAAAGTTGTACGTTTCGTAAGTACGTTTTCTTGTTGCTTGGTAAATCATTGGAAACAACAAAGGAATCGATGCAGATACGATCTAACACGTCGATGGGTCACGACGACGCGAAAGCATGCACGATCTCAAATTCAAAACGTCGGGGAAACAAAGGGGTCAGCGCACGCGGCGACGCCAGATTTTATATCAGACACATTCCAACTAATGCACTACACTTAAATGAAAGCTCGCAAACATAATACAAGTTGAGCAAACTTAATAAAGTTACAGCTATTTATAAATTCTGCACTTCGAGCATGAATATTACAGAACCTCGTTACATTCTTTCTAGATCAATTTCATTTTATATCGAATACACGATTTATACAAAATATGGGATGTAAATTGCCAATTTAGTAGCATACGCTCGTGTAAATTTCTACAGCACGATTACCGTGACAAACAATTCGTTTAGATATGCTTACGATTTCTTCTCTGAAATTATCATGATGTCTCTTTAAACTTAGGATAAATTTGAATTTAAGTGGCGAGAGCACAGAGTCAACAGACATTTATGGAGATAAGATAATAGTTATGTTGTAATAGTATTTTAACTTAATGGTTCTCCTAAGTTTTATCTAATCACATGTGATTTACTAAGTTAGAAGAAAACAATGAAATCGAAAACCAATTTCTAGTCGTAGAAGATGAAAACAACATAGAAGTGGAAAAATTGGGAAATGTCAGTAAAATATCTACCGAATAATTTAACAAAAGAATGCTCATTTAACATATACTCATATGCAGATTTATTTTTTCAGAAACATGTGAGGAGAATAGATAAGTCCGTGTCATGGGTCATTAGTTTCAATGTAACAAGAATGCATTTACGAGAGCTAGATACAACAACATGTACACAAACAATGATAATTGAAACGTAGAACAAACGTCGCATGTATAATAAGATGGTAGCAAGAAGCAAACGTACTGAATACAGATTAATTGGTAACAATAAATAAACCTACGGACAAAGAAAATACAGAGTTCATTAAAACGAGACGAGAACAAAGATTCCGGTTTAAAACTGTTTGATGATGTTTTTGACATAAGTAATAAATAGGCTTCTGAATAGTTCGTAGACCCCATGGTCAAATTAATGGGTTTTTCAAGGAGATCGCATGAATAATCATAATATCCACATAGCATACATTGCTTTGAAGAAAATATTGAAAACGATCCACCTAATCCATCGCAAAAAAATATGATTAATCCAAAACGTTTTAGCAACGGGACGGCGAAGTTTGGCAGTGCGACGGCATCGATATGGAGCGTACGTGACGAGAAACATTCATTTACAAAATTATCGGATATTCTAGACTGATATGATTCCAACTATTCCACGGCTTACTAATGGGCTAGAATGAACTTGCATTTGAGAATATAAATGACTTGAGCGTTAATTTGATAGATATAAACAAAAAAGCAAATGGAAACGTTCCTGACAGCCACATGTGCATCCAAATGGGAGGAAACTAATAATTGTCTAACACCACCGGAATAACATAAATCAAAACCAATTACATTCAATTACGAAAATTTGCTATATATCGACCGTGCATATTTTGGTGATAAGCAGTAAATTTAGGTATATTGAAAAATGTAATAATCTATAGTAATAAACTATACATTATTACATTTCTTATCATTTACTAATTACTCTTAAAATTGTATGTAACCATTTTACCAAATTCTACTCTGAATAAAAAAAAATTATTATCTACGAATATTGAAAGTTGCGCTTTTTCCATGCAGCAAATGTAAATTTTCCTAATGCGACGCAAGAACTGCTGTTAATATGTACATTTAAAGATAATTACTAAAAACTATAACATTGACCAGCATGTCACTAATTGACGCTAATAACACACTTGTTATTTTCAGTTTTAATATAATTTTATGAGTCATATGTTGATATTACTAACAAGGTATTATTGAAATGGTTCCGCGACATTAACGGACATAATGTAGGTACACGGCACACTAGGATTTAACCATACATTTATGCAACACATTGTTCAAATCGTTACTGGTATTTAATTTGAATTTCATAACAAATATGAGGAATGTAAAGCAGAGGACAAGTGACTCGCCAGCAACGCCCCGGCTTCACTGGCCAAACTAGCCACACCCTTTAGAACAAATTGACGTTGCACACAAAAACGTAAAAATGGAATGCAATACAAATTATTTACGCTCCGTTCACTTAACCTAAGAACTGATTAATGAACTTTGTATGCTAATTCTTTTAGAAAATAATGAACTGACAGCGAGATGAATTCTGTCGAGACAAAAAGAAACAATTTATAGTTATCGCATGCTTCACGTTACAGCTAATTTTAGATAATAGGAATGTTATTCAAAACTTCAAAATCTTAAGATTATACTCGAACAGATTTTTGAAGTGTTCGTATATTATAGGTATCACGTGCTTGAGCACCAGCTCCAAGTGATACTTATTCTGAAGATTCCTTCCTTGAATTCTGTTCTGCTACTAACATTAGGGCTATCGATTTTGCGTTCAATAAATACATCAAGCTGTGGGTAACCGCTTAAGGTGACTTAAAGAAATATGTACATATATTCGTCTTTCATTGCTGTCGCGTCTGCGTCCGCAGTGACCCAATTCTGAATTAAGAAATGGAATATTATAGAAATGATCGCTTCGGAATCCGCACCAGTGAAACGTGAAAGACATAAATATATTTTCATTTAATAAAACGCAAAGAGAATTGGGAAACATTGACAGGGCTTTTTTTGAGAGACAATTTACATTTAAGAACGTTTGCATTCACTTCACACTCGCAATCTTTCAAAAATTTCCATACATTTTAACAGATTGCAATACGAAAGCGAACGTTGCTTCAAAATTACGAGGATTGACGCTTTGTTGTTTATTCTAGTAACAGTAATACAACAAACCGGAAAACAATTTCGAAAATTCTTAATTATTCAGCTTTGGCACTTGATCAATAAATCAGTGTCCTCAAAGCGTATCATATCGATCTTTAGATACACGCAAGCGTGCTTGATTAGATACTTAAAGAAATCAGGTGGATTACTTCCTCACATCAACTACACACCAAACTCGGTGAAAAAATTAGCAAACATGTTTTAGAACTTAAGGAAAACGAGACTTGAAACTGAGCACGAGGAGACCACATTCTTAAACTTGATACTCTAGAAAAAAAGATGTATATGCAAAACAACAACATAGGACGAAATTGTGAGGAATGTACCAAGAGCACAACTGGCACCTTGCAAGTTGCAACCAAGAGCGGTGCTACGCATATCACAATAGATACTCAAGTTACGTCTATTGCTGAGAAAAATGTAGGTCGTGTCCGATTTCAAAGCGCAGCGGGACTTGCACAACTTAGTTCTAACTGCCAATGGCAAATCAACAAAACTTTCGATATTTCTAGTGTTTAGTTATATTTTAGGCACGCTTCGGCGATTTAATGAACTTCAGCGATTAGATAAAAGATCGAATCTTACATCGATTGAATCATTGCATGAGTTTATCGGCTTCGACATCCGATTTCATGGTCAAGAAAGGAATTAATTTAAATCTTACTAACATCCGGATCATGGACCATATATGGCAACTGGTTATCATTATGCACGGAAGTTATAACCTAAGTTAAGAATAATTTTGTTACGGTCAATAGTATAATATATTGTATTTAAATTACTTATTTAGTATTAGACTTCTGGAATGGGACACATTTTTTATTATGACCAAAAGTCCAGAAATAGATATTTATAAAAGGACATCTACCTACTGCATAAGTAATAAGCAAGTTTTTGTTTTACCCGGAGAGGCTACTGATCATAGTATACAACTTTGTTATTTTTTTGTGACCAAACATTAATGAATAATCTTTTTGTGTAGTCTTCAAGTTTAAAGCAATGATGAGATTAGACAAAAATATCATCAATGGTAACCTGAATATCAACTTTAGTATGGAATTGAATAATTGGTCAATATAAGAAGTTATGAAAGAATAAGACTTAATGAAAAGGTGCGTAATGTGAGAGAGGCGTGAGGGGTCACGGACGAACACTCGGTTCTCGTTTTCACTTAGCGGTGGTCTGCGGGTGCACCGCGAGGCAGCACGGCTCCGACCACGGCTAACTGACGCCTACCGACAACTGCTAACTTCTCGCCGCTTGTTGTTACTCCACAACACCGCCGTCCAAGACATTCGCTCAACTTCCCACAAGTACAAGCCGCAACTTCTGCAACTATCTACGTACTACGAGATGTCTACAAGCTCGTAGTATTTACGTCCTCATAACTTGTCTACAAATATTTATCTTTGTTGTTCAGCGATCTTTTCAACTTAGAAAGTTTAGACGGTAATTTGATAATTTGAAAATACTTTTGATGTTATAACTAATCTAATGCAAAACAAAATCAAAAACATTTTAAAATAATTTTTGGAAAAATGTTTGCTAAATGTACATAATCAAAACAGAAATAGGTTTGCGAAGGATAAATAAGAATACAAAATTGTATTTGTCACACGAACATGGGATCGATTTAAAACTTCAGTATCACAAATCACGGTAGTGTTACGGGCTTCGGACAAACACCGACCTCCTTTCCCCGTTGCACTGGCGCAACGAACAAACAGAATAACTAGACGAAGATGTCGGCGTACGAAATCGTAGCGGAACCTGCGCGCGCGACTTTCACTACCGTACGTGTGCGCGTGCTCTGCGCAGCGTGCGAATCGCGCGCCGCTGTGAATGCTACTGATGACAAACGCCGGCCGCCACTCGCGCCCATGGTGGGGCAGCTGGATGCCTATCGTCAACATCTCTGATAATAAACACTGAAAGCTACCCCTCACTACTAACAGCGTTATCTGTTGTCAAAGCCTAGATATTCTTTTTGCTCATCTGCGCCAATTTCTTTATCGTTAAAGTAACTCGGTGTCCCACATTTTGACTCTTCAGTAAGAAAAGTGTCGCAAGTAAATATACGACTATGTAAATATTTTATTTTAACCAAATTTTTGTGAATCTTCAAAACTAAGTAATTAATTAATTCATGGTAGGCGTACACCACGCCTCTTAGTAAACTTGTATACATAATAATAATTAAGAGTACCTTAATTAAATCACGTTAAACCGTAAGGTTTGATGAATATGACAGCCCACACGAATGAATTGCGGTTATTGTATTCAAATTACATCTGCTCCTATTTCTGTAGATTGCTCGAGTGAGGCAACTGGGCCAGGTAGGGTGCCCTACCTATCCATTATTAAATCATAGCGCAAATCGATCGTTTGACGACCTGCACTGCAATCATACGGAAGGAGATATTGATTTTCTACCTGTGCTGATTGCTGGGTAAATTTCTTGTAAAACAAAAAGTGTTATTAAAATAAAGAACAGTTTCCGTGATTCTTTCTCTTTTAACACGATCTTAGTATAAAAACAAATCAAGTAAAATGTATGTTCATCATAACAAAGCTTGAAGAACAGAGTAGTATTCGTTAGTCTGACATTGAATTTAAGACAGGCACAGACAGCTATTGTCATTTGTCATGAATATATTTTCCTGCTCAACATTTCTCATTGCAGTACGTTTTATTTTTACTGATTCAATGTGATGAAAATACTACAAAAACAATAAGTAGATAATAGATAAGTGAAACGCGGTCATTTATGATTGTATATGCATATTACGCATTTACCAGAAAATTCCGGTGAATTCAATCTGGAGCGAATGATTTAGGGAAATTACAAAAGGAAAAAATTGTTGAGGTGATTTTTGATATCCTCACAGATTACGACAACACAGAAGAATAAGGTTACTGACATATAATAAGCTCAGGATCCTATCAGGTGATGACTCGTCTCAGGTAATGCGCGTTGCGCAGGCGATACGTTTTGAAATCATTTGCAATAGTTTCATTTTATCATGAAATACACTGAAAATTGTATAAGCTGAACAAATACAAATTGCGATTTGTATCAGATACTCGTATATTGAATAAGAAAAGAATATCTAGTGAATACGAAACAATGCTCTCTTAAAAATGGAACAGTCTTATAATGTCGAAATCCTTGTCTGAAATAAAGTACCTATTTCATATTTTTTAACAATATCATCAAAAAAACAAAAATTAAACTCGGAAGTGAGTATTGCTTTAATCAGCATTTTCCATTCATATTTTATGACTGCATTTAATAAATATCTCATATAAATTAATCATGCATGCGGTTAATCTGATCTGAATAATTTTCGCACATAACACGGCACGTATAAAGGATTCTCTGTGGCTTCCATTGCGTTTTTATTGATGAATACTGGATAAAAATGACGAAAAACAGAAATGAAAAGTAATGGATACAAAAAAACTCGTACTTCGCGCATCATAATTTTAAGTAGACCCTGGTTAAACTGGCATATTGCGCAGTCCTTGCCCTTTCATCTGACTTTGACATATTACAGTGATGCAAGAGCCTTCCATATGTTTCTTTTGCGTGGTCCAGCTGTGCCGTATATCACAACACTTGACTTTACTTTCATGATTTCTAAATAACTGGACTTGATACGTTTAGTAACTGAAACTGGCGCATAAAGGCTCGGTACAGTGTGGTCTACACTGAATAAAGCGTTACGTAAATAATGGCACAAAGACTAATTTGCCTAATCGAGACTAGTGCCACGTCACGGATGAATAACGGTGTATTTGTGGTCTGCGCTGGCTCCAATTGAAAGTGTTCGCAACGGTACTTCCGACTGTAACAAAACTCTCAACTAATGGGGCCGACACGGACCATACAACTTGGATATTGGTAACATACCTATTTAATAGATGAGTTGTTAGCACCAATCAATGATCGTACCATCTAGTAGAGAAGGAATCTATTCCAATAATATTACAAAGAAGTAAAGTTTGTAAATTTGTATGTCAAATTCTGTAACTACTAGACCGGCTTTAAAAGTTCTCACTAGGTATCTACTTTTATTGATTTATTTGTTTTTTTTTTTTGATAACTGACATAGGCTACATCTACCTATATACATTTTCTACATATATAGGTAATACCTATTTTCTACTTTTACGAAGGCAAAACCACTTTCAGAAGCTAAGTTTTTAAATAATAAATATCTGATGATTGAACCAGCCAGGTGAACAAAAAGTGACACCAATATAATTCGGATAATAATCGTCCGTAAATCATTAGGAATAACCAGTGACGTCAGAAAGTTTCAACGAACCTTAATAGCCCAACCAAAAACAGTTAATATAGCGGGAACTAGGTGTTTCATAGGTAAAACACAAATACCTATGTGTCTATTGTCAATTTGAAAAATTCCCGCAGACGCCACATTAGTATTGATCAGCAGCGAAACGAGAATACAAAGTGAAATGAAACAGACAAACCATAGTCCATCTATATTCATTACCGCACATTATTATAATGCACAAAAGCACAAAGCAAGTCATGTTTCAGATAAACTTAGAGACTATGGTTGCGGCTAAATGAAGCTAGCTATATGATCATGAATAGTTTGATTTATTATAGACTAGCTGTTATTAGCGACTTCGTTCGTGTGGAGTTTAACAACTTGAATTTTGGTCTCCGTTTAAAACAATGTTCCCCCTCCCTAAATCCGGAAATTAAGTCCCTGCGGAAAAATCAAAAGTATTTTAATTGACTCAAAACAAAATCAGCTGGTACCTCAGTGAAAGTCCCTTCAACGTACGTATTCCATAGTCAGAAATTCCGTTCCTGCGTGTAAATGAAAAGTAGCCAGTTTGTCCTTGTAACATCAGTTATTCGTTTCGGAGATTAGCTGGCAATAAACTTTCATATGCATGTAGTAAAAAAAATGTTATTTAGATATTACAAACAGACACTTCAATTTTATTTAACCTTTCAGATACCGTCAATTAAAGACACAATAGTAAGACAATGACAGCGCAAACGCCGGCGTTCGCTTGAAGCACAAAAAACATTATGAATTAAACGTGTATAGCCTTTTGATTTACAAATTACTGAATAGTTTTACGCAAGAGTTACAACTAACAAGGAAAAAGTAGTTTACTCGCTATATTTTAGCTTCAGATAATATGATGACCACTAAGTATGTTTACTTCTCCATACTGTAAACATAGTGACAGAAAATAAACATGATCATATGCATAATGGCGTACAAACTGTAAGATTAAACACGTTTAGCAGGAAACGATATTTTACGAGCAGTTTCTAAGTGCGCTGAAGTAATTAGAAAACGCACTATTACGTTGTTTGCGTGCGCTCATACGTCACTACATTGTGTGCGCGTATCGGAGCCTCAGTCCTAACCTTCCACTTGAGTACGGCTTCTACGAGGGCCTCTGGTCTTGATTCGAAGATAAATCTATTTCACTCGCGCTGTGATGTCTCATTGCATTATCGCGGTTTCGCGTGACGCCATTATCAGAAACAGGAAATTTTATATGGAAAATTGAATAGATCCATGAGTCATTCATTTCTATTATCACTATATGGAAATTTACTTCAATAAGATTCGATGTGCCTCCCTGTATATATTTGGCGACATCTTGTTCCATAAATCTGTCTTTATCCTTCATCTCGAAATTTATTCTTTTACAAGCTTTTATTTAGTTTCACCTGTCCCGATGTTTGTCTGTAATTAAATCTTGCAAATTAAATTTGACCCACTTCCCGGTTACCGATCGAGCTGAAATTTTGCGTGCACGTGTAAATCAGATGACAATACAAAATTATTATGACATGGAGCTGATTTGATGATGGGACCGGAAGGTGGCTATAAGAACTTGTTTGGGCTCGATACGTCTTGACGAATATTAATTATATAGGTATTCTCAGCTATAAAAGCTAGCTATGAAAAAAAAATATTAATTAAAAGCTTGTTTATTATATAACGAACTTTATTATTTGGCCCTCTTTTGGACGAAATTTCATGTTCAGTTAACATTTTAAATGTACTAATTGCGAGTCGCAATCCGTCCGGTACTCATCAAAACTTGCGATGTTTTGGCTAAGCCCCAAAAAGTTAAATCATCGACCGTCGCCTTTATTATGAAATGAAAGCTACCTGTGCTTGAAGACCAGCCACCGTAGACTAATAATTGCACTCTCCGTAATGATTTTTTAAGATGATGTTAGGATAGGAAAAAAAGAGGAAGTTTGCAGCTATATTTTAAAGCTGCAAACTTTCTCTTTTTTTCCTATCCTAACATCCTAGCTAATAGCAAGTTATTTGAAAAAAACTGGACAAGTGCGAGTCGGACTCGCGCACTGAGGGTTCCGTGCTAACTACAATTCCCGAATGGAGTCTCGAAGAATTTTCCGAATTCCAATTTTTTTTGTGACGTAGATATTTTGCATTTTAAGTTGATTTTTAATTGACCACTTGTATTCAAACTAAGGGGTGTAATGAAATTTGAACTTTGTCGTTACGTATAGTTGTTGTCTCAAAATTGTGATAAGTATCTCGAATTCTTGTTTCAAATATAGGAACATTTTGTAGTGCAGGAACAAATAAAACCGATAATAACAAATTGGTTATTCGTGTAAAATATTGAAAACAGTGATTTGTAGATAAATGTTAACTGACCGAGTTAAACTCCATCAAATAACTGGCACTGAAGAATAACATGATAAAAACGGTTCTTGTTGTCTAAAAAAGTTTTTATTTTACACTTTTTAGTTGTGGGAATCAACAATCTCATAAAAAAAATTATGTGCAATAAAATATCTATATACTTAATAAATAAAAAGTAAATGCAATTATTTTATTGCATTACTTTATTTTATTTTAAGTACGTTGTATTTTTTCGTAAAAAAGTTTTTTATTCGTTACAACTTAAATAATGAGCAAGAAGAAAAACCAAAACCCATTTATTTATTTATACATTTTTACTTATCATATTTTATTTACCAATGCTAAAATTGGCAAATAAATCATGTATAAGCAATGTGATAATTACAAAGTTATAACTTTACCGGGGTCGGGGTTATCCAAAAGAAACTAAACTAGAGCCCCGGTATGAAGGCTAGAAGGAACGGCGCGGGGTTTTTAGTCAGTAAGAGTCTGACACTATCTCCCGCTCCACCCAAGAGCGGGTTTTGTCATAAGATGATTTTCCCCGTCGACAAAAAAAAAACCCAACAACAAATAACAGCCAAGATCAGAACGAATTGATATCCCCAATAATGGCCCCGGAAGAAGCCACTGTGTGGAACGCCCGAGGACACCATGGAGGTGCTCCCCGCTTGGGCAGAGCATCACCGTGTCTTTGTAGGGGCAATCAGCGGCAGCGATCTCTCTCGCCGGGCCTTAGTACAAGCCATGGTCCAGAGCGAGGAAGAGTGGCAGGCGGTCGCCTTTTTCTACGAAGCGGTAATGCTAGCAAAGGAGGAAGCCGACCGCACTAGGCAACGGCGCCCACGCCCCAGCCGCCACCGGGATTCCTATCCCGATTTCCGGTCACCGTAGGCGCGGGCTTGTGGACGGCGAGCAATGGATAGCTCGCTGTCCAACCATCTTGTAACTGTACGGACCGAGCCCAAGTAGTCGACGGCGTGCACAATTCCCGCGCGCCTCAAGGAGTTGTCAGAAAAATTAGGGGCTCAGCGGGGCCGACGCCTACTGGGGCCAGGGTCTAGTTCCGAAAGGGAAACTCGACCCCGGTATGAAAGGCAAGAAGGAACAGGGTGGGTTTTTTAGTCGGTAAAAGGCTGACTATCTACCGCTCTGCTTAGGCGGGGGATGTCATTTGGATGATTTTTACCCACCGGAAAAAAATACCAATAATGGCCGTACCTCACGAGTATAAAGTCAATGTTCAAAGAATGTTATCAGAAACAAATATCGATATCTAACTGGCAAAAATATTTTTAAAAACCTGTCAAATCTGGGCTCTGAACTTATTAGACACAATTCATATCTGCGTGTATGGTAAATATAAATCAAACAGCAAATCTCTCTTATAACCATATCCTAATGGATTAACAATGCATAAGTCCTTGGTATAGTTTCTTTCTACTAGGCGTTTAACCATCGTAGAAGCGATATGCGT
This sequence comes from Mythimna lalbum, assembly GCA_949319445.1. Lineage (NCBI taxonomy): Eukaryota > Metazoa > Arthropoda > Insecta > Lepidoptera > Noctuidae > Mythimna > Mythimna lalbum. The sequence goes on along the minus strand of OX439346.1, from coordinate 10,416,191 downwards.
AAAAATGACGTCAACACGAATCAAAATCACGTTGACGTTTCTTTCGACAATTTTCCGCATTTTCATAGAATTCTCATAGAATATAAGACGTGCAGTAACATTGCGTAAAAGTCTCGTAGCCCTGTCGTAGCTTCTAATAGATGAGTTCTAACTCTTCTTAGAGGTCTCGTACCCGTATCCTAGTGCTTCATAGAAGAATCGTAGTTGTATCCTAGCGCTTCGTAGAGGTCTCGTAGACGTGTCATAGCGCTTCGTAGACGTCTCATAAACATATCGTAGCACTTCGTAGAGGTCTCGTTAACATGTCGTAGCGCTTCGTAGAGGTCTCGTAGACGTGTCGTAGCGCTTCGTAGAGGTCTAGTAGACGTGTAGTAACGCTTCGTAGAGGTATCATAGGCGTATTATACCGCTTCGTAGCGGTCTCGTAGACGTGTCCTAGTGCATCGTAGAGGCCTCGTAGACCTGTCGTAGCGCATCGTAGAGGTCTCGCAGACCTGTCGTAGCGCATCGTAGAGGTCTCGTATACGTATCGTAACGCTTCGTAGAGGTATCGTAGGCGTATCGTTGCGCTTCGTAGAGGTCTCGTAGACGTGTCGTAACGCTTCCTAGAGGTATCGTAGACATGTCGTAGCCCTTCTGGAGTTTATGTGGGTCTCGTAGCCGTGTCGTAAGTCTTATAAGGGGCTCCTCTAGACGTTTTGTAGGCGGTTATTCTAAACTTTTCAAAAGCGGGTCATCTATGTTTCTCATTGGCACCTCAAGTCTCGCAGGACCCCTATAGCCTTATGAAAACGAAGGGAGACCAATAAAAAGTATGTATATGTTTGTAATAATTTTTCATTAAGTATGCGGTTGAGAAAGCGTGGCGTCTGCGCTGGACCAACAGTCATTGTGTAAGCGCCCTTACACTTTTACTACTCAGATGTTTTCTTTATTCTGCTACTGCGCATTATATCTAGATAATGCGACGTGTTGACATTGTTAATCATTCATATCACTGCTCTCATCACATTCACGTTGTAAAGGGTGAGTAAATAACGCATCGCAATTGTTACTGATCAGGAAGAGAAGAACGACTGAGATGTTTATTAAACAGACTCCAACTGCGAGTCATTTGTGCGACTGCAACATATGTGTTTACTTTCGCCTACTGTAAACCAACCTTAAACAACGACTCGATAGTTACTACTATCGTGACGCACTTAAACGACGACTTAACTACATATACACCAAGGTACACAATCACATCTCCTAGAAATTGAGGTGACAAATTCTTACGCTAGAAAACGTAGGTTGTACTTATATCAACAGGGGAAAAATGAAATTTCGATGGTACAATGTGCCCAAATCTAATATTATAGGTGAAAATTCACTCACAGCTGGAGATTTATGAGCGCCTCGTGAATTTTATGTTTTATTCACTCGTCTTCGTGAATAATATTTGTCGCTTACCTATTTGTTCGGCAAGCTCGAGTTGATGATATGAATATTCATGACAATGTGGTAGAAAAGCAAACATACGCTACGCTAGAGGAGCGACGCAGCCAGGCTGGTGACGGGCCGGGCGTCTGCGGCGGCGACAGAGAAACGTAGCTGAAATATTAACAAACTTGGATTTCATTGCGATCCGAAGAAAACAAGAAGACCACTCGCTCGCTCCCGAGTAAAATGAGATTGATGACATGATATGTATTTGAATACCACGAAGTGAACGCAAAACATATACAAAGAAGAGAAGAGTTATCTCGGTTGATGGAAAAGTGCCTGTAAACACGTCCACATGACATGTGAGCGATGAGCTCCGCAAGAGTTCGTTGATTTTGATAAGGATTCCGGTCAGAGGCCCGAGGAAGGGCTCCGCCGCTGTACCTAACACAAATGAACACCGAACAAAAAACAATTCAGTACGCGTATATTAATAATATTCGAACAAAACTGTATATTAGCATTTAACTTCAGCTGTGTAACAATAAAAGATCTTCATGACATGACTAAAATAAAGATGCGGTACCCAGCAGCTGAACAATAGCACCGCGGAGCGGTATGTACAAACATACAACTTTATCTTGACAGGTTTACTTACTTCAATGTGATAAATAAGTTTCTAAGAAATATACGCTAGTCTATTATCAAAATTAAACTGATATCATGTTAATTATAATAATCTGATGACCGGACGAAGGTCGCAAGTTATTGACGATGAATGCAATCAGAACTCAGGTCGGGGATGCCAGCGAGTGGTTTCAGCGTTATCATGATGCGATCGAGTACTCACTCGATCTCGGCACTCCACAGTTCGTCCTCGTCGTCTTCGTTATTTTGCATTTTAATAATTAAGCAAAGTATTTATCCTTTTATCAGCGCGCCTGGAATATACGATACATCTGAAAATAGGTATGGCGATGCTATCTTATTGATCAAAAGTATTATTAGCAATGTATTGTCTTATTTGCCGTTGATAACGAGAAATTTCTATGAAGTAACAATTCAGGAAGTTTGCACGCTGGCGTGGCATGTCTAGTGTATATTTCTACCTATCTAATAAACTCTACAGGAGTTATAAAGAATGAAAAAAATTGGCGACAAGAGCTTGAACGCGCAACTGTCAGAGTGAAACTAACATCTCAACAAAAGTTAGCAAAGTTATAAATCAACTGGAGGCAAAGCGATTTCATACTTCGATCAAACATGTAATTTTTGAGTTTGACAGTGCAATGGTCTAGTTTAAACTTTGTACCTACGTTTAATGATGTCATCAATTTATATGCATTAGGTTTTAAACACTCATAATATGAATATCCAGTCCTGCCAAAAGATTAACGTATGCGGCTGACAGAACATAATGCATAATTAATAACCCAACCAAAACTGGTGTTCTTCAAAGATATAAGTGTTATAACGCATCCTCAACAATGGAACATTTAATTGGCTCAATAACTCATGTTTTCAATGGTCGTGACGTAAAAATGTTCATCCAACGTGAACAGCGGACAGCGCAATTTGTTTTAAATCTTTTGTAACTTTACACGAATAAATCAGAATTGAGTTCTCATTAAACGTGACATATAGCTTTACAATGGTGCTAACTGATCAACATTGAAATATTTAATATCGAATGTTATCAGATAAAACTACAGAATATTATACAATCTAAGATATTTTCAGCGTTGGCCGTGTCAATAAATTATATTATAATATCTGAACATACATAGTTATCAGAAAAATGCAGTACATACCTGCTAAACAAACCAAAAAAACTCATTTAGAACGAGTGCACTCCACTATGTGAACTGGAATAACTATTTGGGCCACTGAAACAGTGGAAATCACCAAAAAAAACTGTAAATAGAAACAATAGCGTATCAGCAAAGCATTGCAATCAACTGCCGCAATAATATCGAAGGAACCAACACTTATCTTGGAAACATTACCTATACGAAATTAGTTATGATAACAAAAGTTGATTAATTGTACAGATACTAGTTTTTTCGTCAAATATCAATATCGTATTATCCTCAAAATGTCTTTGACTGAAAACTTATGAAATGGAAAGTTTTAGCAGTAACAGTTATTACTAAACTGAACCATAAAACGTCGACAATGATGACAAGGCGTTCAGTTCAATCAGCGATCTAAAAGAATACAAGCTACAGTGGAAAATGTCAAAAACTTGTGTAGATTACTGAGTCGGATATCCTCCACACAACGTACAATGTAATACGGGACGTACTTGAGCCGCGGCTAACAATGTGATGCATTACTGTCGGATGCAGCGCTGTGCAGCATCATACATCGTCAAGTGTCCAGCTGGCGCCGCCGCCAATCATTCAATTACATGCAGAGTATAAACGATTCAATTGCGGAATTCGCTTCAACAATGTTAAAACTGTACTAATAAACGTTTGAACGTGCGTTTTGAGCGATCATTTGAACGATTGCGTCACTTCATTAAGTGCATCCGTCAAGGTGCGTACAGGCTAATTCGGACAATGAAGTCAAATTATACTGCTAAAGCCAGTACACAGATCCAAGCATATAAACGAAACTGAAAAATATTAGCTAGAAAACCAACTTTGAAAACAGGAAGCAGTTTCCAGCAATTGACTCAAGACAAATGGCAAGACATTAGTCCCAGTCTTTGTTAACTTCTCAGAACCGTATTCTAGAAAGAATTGTCAACGATGCTCAAGCATGAATCTCGATTTAAAACACACAAATTTCATACTAATCTATACTCGAATCTAGATTTAAGTCGAGATTCTGTACTGAGTACCGATTTAGAATACAGACTGTGGACATTAAAATCAAATAAAACATTTATGCGCGCACTTGCTTCAATATAGGTATGTATTGTACCAATACTTCTGACTCAAAACCAAGTAGATACACATTGAGTCAAAATGCGTTGAAAGTAAAGCAACGTGAACTTCTTCCTTAGAAATGGCAAAGTTATTTTTAATTATGATTTTCACTAGTAATTCTTTTCTGGCAAATATTTGCATACTAGTCACAAAAGCGACAGATGACAGTACAGAATTTAGGAAGATAGTTGTTAATAAAACAAACTTATCTCGTCGTCTTCACTTGAAATAGCCAAACAAAACTTGGTGATGGGACAACAAAAGGCGGGGGCTCGACTATTATCTAACTGAACGACAATCTGTGTGTTATCTGACGATCTGTATTGCGCAGTTTCTCAAATTATAAATCAACAATTCAATTGAATCATCATACCTATACACTAAAACATGTTGTTTGTATCAGCTCTAGATAATAAAACAGACAAAAAAGTGGCTATTTTAGGATAATCCACAGATATAATTGGTTATTGTTATGTCTATCACGTATAGGTCTACAGCAGGTAGTCTCTGAACATCTAAATGGGGGACATTCAGATGTTCAGACCCCCACTTGGTATCAGTTTTACGTCGTTTATGTGGTGATGGGAAATCCCTAAGGTATTTTTTTAAGGAATCTATACGACTACGAAAGAAGTGCATTTCGATGGCAATATATTAACATAAAATTGAATAGCGCTTACGTATTTCATGAACCAAATTTTCATGGACACCCGCCATCTTGTTTTCAAGGCAGTTCGTGTGACCACTACTATTTTCCACACAGGTTTTTCAAAAATACAAGTCACTAACATGTCAGGTTTACTTTGTGAAGTAAGTTGAGGATGGATCGATGTTTCATCATAATATTCGACATCACTTTCTTCAGAGTCGTGCTCCTTAAGTTTCAATATTAACCCTCATGAAACTGTATTGGTGCCGATATATTTTGAAAATAAAAAATTGGTCTTATTGCAGAAGAAAATTGGGATATTTCCATTTATTGTGATGTTTCTTTTGATGCCTGATATGTATAATAATATTATGTCATACAAAATTTACAATCGTCGAGGTTGCTTTAATTTTTCCAAATCACGAGTGTCCTAAACTTTTGAAATACTTTTCTCCTGTTTTCGCACATGTGCATATATACTTTTCAACCTCGTATTATCTCGGATGCGAATTTCTTTGAGGTATTGTAAGTAAAATTGAAACGGCGAGCATGATCCGATATCTTATGTCTTTGATGTTGTAAAATATACTGTAGAGACAAACAATAAAAGACTTATCAGTATGGATAGACCAACATCTTAATTCATTAGTCATCCTACTAATATTCCTACTATAATACTCGTATATCATATCAATATAACACATCTGGCAGTTTGTGGGCAGATGTATGGATGGATATTTATTATTTTTTCACGAAAAAACTACTGAACGGATATTGATGAAACTTGAAAGTAATATTCCTAGCTTATAGATCAGAATAAAATCATTATCATCATCATCATATCAGCCGAAAGACGTTCACAGTTGGATATAGGCCTCCCCCCTGAATAACATATTGTGTTATAATTTATAATGGGTGAAGTACTAATTCCACGTGGACGATGCCGCCGGCAAAAGCTAGTTATGATAATAATAAGATTTAACTGATTTATGATGATCTATACTCGCTGTTTCCTAATGAATTAGCAAAAATAAAGGCTTTTAATTTGTATTTTTTCATATTTCCTAATTTTATCGAAAATAGCACACAATAGAGCTGAAAGCTGTGGTGCAGCTTTATTAGCTCCACCAATATATTTTTTTTAGCGTTGGGAAAATCATCTAATGACATCTCCGCTCTTGGGCGGAGCGGGAGATAGTGTCAGACTTTTACCGACTATAAACCCACTCCTGTTCCTTCGTTGCCTTTCGTACCGGGGCTTGAGCTATCTTTCGAATTAACCCTGGCCCCACTAGCTACACCAATTTCAACTATATTTTGTCGAGCTGTGCTATCGAGTACTCGTAATTTTAAATCGGAATCATTTGTTGTTTAGCATTTTATCACTTTCCTGTCATATTCTGAGAACATCTCAAGACTCTTGAAGAAATGAGTGCCGGATTAGATGTACCTACCTAATGATAATGCTATCACTCTAAGCTGTAACAGTGGTGGATATCTGTACATTTGACATAAAGACACCAATAACCTGATAGTGATCGGACACCTACGCGTAACTACAATATCATTCATGACGAACCAGTCTAATGAACACACTGGTTCCGATCTCATTGACGATATATGTATTACAAACACCTTGATTAGAGTAATAAATAGAGACTCATAAATGCTGCGACGGATATACTATATCAAGTACAAGTATTCAGCCTGAATGCTGCCAGATCCGCCAGCTGCGAGAACAAGGAGTAGGTACTTAATCACAATGAGACAATAGATGCTATCCTATAAACCCACATTGAGATGTTAATAGTAAAAGGGAAAATAGTTACGTTCGTAGCCAACAAACGTTGGGCTGTGAAATTGATTTGAACGCGCTAATGCGACGACAAAGCGATGCGTTGTGTGTCGCGGGGCGCGTGACAACACGGTTACGCGTACAATATCACACGGCCTCGTGCACCCATCGCCGTCACGACCCGGGCCTGCAAAACACTATACAACTGTCTGTCCGCACAACAATACTCCAATGAAACCAAGTATGTACTCGCTCAATACGTCTCCCATTAATAGCCGGTTGAATCATTGAAGACGCTCGCTTCGAAAAACCTAACAAAACGCAACTAGACGAGTACAAACCCTTGTAACTGAAAAACAATCGCACTGTCAAAAATCTGAAGAGTAAATGCAAATTGCTGCGAGGTCTCAGTCAGAAAGCTCTTTGAAAGTAAATAATTTAATAAAGAAAACAGGCCAAACAATAATAAAAACACATTTCCATTTTATTTCTTCTCTCTTTGTGTGGAACAAAGAAAGCATAAAAAGATTACTGAAGGAGGAACTGTATGAGCTTATAGCATTCTCAAATATGCATACGTTTCATATTCTCGTGTTACGTAATATTGGTTACTCTTATGAAAATCGTTCCAAACTAGCTACAATTTTCATAATCAAGTCACAAATCTGCGTTATTTAAATCGTATTATTTACCAAGCCGATAGATAGGATTAGTAACCAGTAGTATAAAAGGATCCGAACCGAAATCAATACCGTTGTGCAATCAAAAACTCAAGGCACAAGTGGAAGGGCCTATCGTAAGCGTAAGTAACAAGAGCCAGACATCCAATACTAAGAGGCTATAGCCAACCGCAAACATGCTCCGCCGGCGGTTTAGAATAGATAGCACAAAAGGAAACAATGACGGGGTGATCCGGCCGGTCCACCCTCACCCACACCGCGACGGTGTTGTCGCCTAAACGTTTTATATCGGCCAAGGACAGCCTGCGACATGCACAGCGGAACTGAGCACTGCAACGATTCCACCACCTCACCAAATATGCGAGACTGACGAGAATGAATTAGCTCGCCGAAACTGGGTCGCCGAAGCCTAGCTACACTAGCTAGCCACTCAGATTGCGATTCACGATGAAATAATTTTATTAGTCGACTCTGTTGTTGTTCCAATGTTCTACACTCGTCGAGTGTCGGCTTGAGTTATTGTATTTTTCTTTCTTCTTTTCTGTTTATCAGTCTGTTTATATTTTTGTTTATGCTTATAGCTGATCGAAAATAAGAAGTTACTTTTTTTAATAAATTTGGACAGACTGTGGGCTTGATCTTATATCGAATGACTTTTAAAAGCATTAAAAGCAAATGTATGTCTAATGATATTACGAAGTAAATTATGTCAAACAAAGTAAGCAAAATATCATAGGTATGATAATATGATATTAAAGTGCACTTAGGGAAAAGGCAGCGAGACGTTGACAAGGCGGTGTAATTTCTCAGTTAAGGGCGCGTCGTGGCGCAAGCTTTTTAATTAAATGACGTTATAAAGGGGCGCGGTAAACAAGCGAGATTTAGTTTGGAAGGCCAGCGCTACCGTCGGAGGCTGCTCGAGTGGAGATAAGGAACCAGTAGGTGGAGGTAATGTACACACCGAGATAGACAATGTTGCACAAGGCAAATATTTGCGCGCCGACCGACGGCTGCCGCTCAACGTGCCTGCTGACATGTTATTAATTAAAGAAATGCTACTTTTTGGCTTACATTCAAGTTTTAACTATCGAAGACACTATTCTTCTCGTTAATCAAAATATTCCCACGCAAAAATGGTGTTAGTGAGAAATATTAATTCACAAGAAATTTATTTTAAATGCCACCGTATAATTGCAGACAACGTCAGATTGTAATAAATCTTCCAGAATGTTATACAATAAATCTCATCCAAATTTGATAATTTACAATGTATTCGAGTCTTGAAAAATAAGAGTTTACAATTTTACATGATTTCTTACATGCACATCACCTGGTGACATAAATACTATTATAAGATTTTGTTCCACATTACTACCTCACTAGTCACATTACAAAACTTGGAAAATGGTATATTTTTCTTACCTATAATGTTTTCACAACATATTAGGTTGTAACATGAGATTATCGGCGAAGGATAATAATAACATATGGCTGAAAATATTGCTGTGTTTACCATTAGCTATACTTAATATAATTAATTAACGAGGTGGCCATGTATCACATTTCTTTATCGTAGTTAGATATTAATTAGGTAAATAAATAGCGAATGAAAAGCGTCGACGGCGCAACCTTTTGATAAATATGTCGAGTGGAATAATTCCACGAGGGAAAGAGCAAAAATAACGTTAACGTAAGGCAACAAGCGGCTAATCCGTGATGCATTCGCACAAATTGCGCGTCCCAGCTGGGAACAAATTGGATTCCCGGTGACGAGACGCCAGAGCCGCTCTCGTACGGACGCGACAACGCGCCAACGGCGACAGACCTCTACGTCTAGCCAATTGAATACCGCCCACGCCTATCATTTTTTAGTTTTCCTCTCCAGCAACCGTTTTGTAGCGGTGCTGCAAAAACTTCATCTAAAAATTTGCTTTATTAAAAACTCTTTATGATTAAGTTAGCCATAAAAATCTTTAAACTACGCCAAAATCCACTAGAGTCAAGACAATACCACGTACGTCGAAGGACTGGAACAATTTGGGTGTTTGAAGGCTAGAGTGAATAGGCTTGGACTAGAGCGCCTCACCATCAGAGATTGCTTCACTGCTTACCATCAGGTGGGATCGCAGTCAAGAACTAGTTTATATCAATAAAAAAAGAGATGGATTATCCTCGAATCCTAACTACCTGTCTTATACATAAGCGTAGAAATTCAGCTCTGGCTGCAAGATCTTTTATTGAAATTGGCAACAGTTCTTATTAGTGAACTGTTCTAGACCGGATCATTGCATGTTTTCTATCCTTTCCTTATCCTAATTTATTTTCCTTTAATACATCTTTATCAGTCCTCATCTCCGTGATTCCTTCCTTCCTAACCGTATCATGTGTCGTACTATCATATTAATCCTTCTTTCCTTTCGAGAACTAGATTGAGTTCATACATATTTAGTCAAAAATACCGTGTTCCGATCCCTTGCCTCCAGCATTCAGTTGTGAAGTTTGAAAGTGGTGTCAGGAGCCCGCGACAGTGAGAGTGTCCAAGTTATACTTTGTTTTAGTTTTCCTGTTTCATTCCGTCCCGTCCGATGAAAACACATGTCTTCCGGTTAAAACTTCCATTGTTCGTTGAGAAGAAAAGCTAATAGTTTTCTTCAACTCGACACTCAATAATATATCGCTGTTTATTGTGTGACGTTTTATTACAAAAGTATCAAATAGTTAAATAACAGTAACTGATAGTTCATGTACTGTGGCGACCTCAATGATGCTGCGACCAATGTCCACGTCCTGCCATGACTTTGCAGTAACCATATTATTACTTTGTCCAACATTATAATCAATTTTATGTTGTATAACTATGTCTTAACCATATCATAGTCTTGCGAGGTTACGTTCCTTATTTTTTTTACTGAATGCATATTTTATTTTATTCATTAAACCCCAAGCGTTTGCGCTGTCATTGTCTTACTAGTGTGTCTTTAATTGACGGTATTTGAAGAGTTAAGAGATACTATTAATTATATTCCCAGTTCTTCCCGATTCAAAAAATAGTAAAAACCTGATAGCAGGTTTACTGTTTACAGACCAATGATACTCGTATTATTTTTGTTGATTAAATTATATTTGAGTAGGTACTACTACAATTTCCGGGTTCTAATACACGTATTTCAGCGTAAAATGACGCTTGCACATGGAAGGAATCTACTACTCACACAATACTTTTTTTTTTTCGGTGGGCAAAAGTCATCCTGTGACAACTCTCGCTCTTGGGAGGAGCGAGAGATAGTGTCAGACTCTTTCTGACTAAAAACCGCACCTCATTCCTTAGTAGGAACGGGGTGGGGCCTTCATACCGGGGCTCAAGTTCCTTTCGGATAACCCTGGCCCCAGTAGGCTTCACTCCTCTCCAGCTGTTGCCACTTCCTGTTGCTGACAACTCCTTGAGGCACGCGGGAACAAGCGCGCCGTACTCACACAATACTTATTTTACGTCAATCCAACACGGATATTGGTCAACAATTACTTGTACTTAATATGCCAATCAAATCTATACCTAATAATTAAAGATAAGTGTTCGCGCACGTCTTCTACAACTCTATGACAATTGATCGCTAGTATCGCTGCTGTATCTCACGGCACATCACTTAACCGCAGCTCGTGGCTTCATGACAAACGTATAATCCATACGACCTGACTGAAAGGATGTGCTAACAAATGGCAGAGTAGAGGAAACGTGAAGGAAACGAGCACTGTGTCTATTTAACCGAAGATTTCCATAAAGCTACCTGATGGAAATTCTTTCAGGAAATTGAAAATCCCAGACGAGACAGTGCCGTAGCGCATTTGTCATCAAACGACCTATCAAGATGTCATTTAATAGGCCGCTCTTCAGTATCAATTTTGTGTAATTTAAGGTCAGAAACGACAACCATCAACATAAATTAAGTTGATACAATCTAAAAGGCAATTCTACATTTTTTAAGGTTTACGTTTGACATTGACCTTTAATGGCTAATTTTCTTATCTTCGCTGCTAAACGAATGTTTTGGCTACAATCGCAAGGAATTTATAAATCTACCACCCCAATAAAACCTACTATTAGGTAAGTTTAAATGGCGAACTTTACAAAATAAGTGGAGAGAGAAGTTACGAAGTCTAGCTTTCATGAAATAATCCAAAGTCGCACGCATACGATATACTGCCTGTTCAATACGTAGGCCAATTTAATATGTCACGCACAAACGTATCAGTGAAATCCAATCACGATATTATACAGCTAATTACATTGTACAATGAGCGTGCTTGCAAGCAAGTTACCCTCCAGGTTACCTGGCGCGGGGGAAACATTGTCTTATCTGCTGCAACTTTAATCTTGCAAGCGCGCTACTTGTACACTGGTAACTCACCTTCAATATAGATACTTACATAAAAATACTGTGTTGTTACCCAAAAATATATAAGAAGCATGCAATATTTTTGTAATAAGCTACAATAAAAATACTTTGAAAACGATGCTGAGCGAAGACAGGTAGACCTGGAAATTCTTTGAAGGAAAATGAAAAGAAGCACTCACTGCCAGTGGAAGGGTCCGGTAATGCCATCTCTAAGTCGGTCCTTTAAGGAGCGTTGCCTAGCAGGGCCGGGCCCGGGAGGCAGCATGCCCGCGCCGGCCGGCACCGGCACCGGCGGCGGCGGCGCGCGCGCCGGCGACGACATCACTACGAAACGCGGCGCTCGCGCACTAACACCGCGCCCTCAACATCACACCACTGCACTACTAACGCGAGCTGCAACAAAGCAAAAACAACCAAAGCCACGTAAATAAAGCAAAGCGATACCTTGACGCAAAATATAATTTGCAAAATTAAATATTCACATAAATAATAGTGGTACATCGCGCAGAGGTGGAAAATAAGAGATCTGACCAGCGTGTCAATAAAAACAATTTTTAGAAAAGTGAATATAGGAACAAACGATTAATTTCAATCTCTTCCTTTTAAGGACTCGGTAGATAATCTGTTACTATTTCCACTACAGCTTTCAAAATGACTTCGAAGAAGAGGAAGACATACATTTTATTGATCATTTTGAAACCTGTAAATACGTAGTTCGTACTACTGAAATTAAAAGCATTGAAGTGTAACGCTTTAAAAGTAATAACTGCATAGAATAGTAAAATAAAAGCGAGTGCTATTTATTTTATGCGCCTATAGTTTTTATAAAAGCAACGACAAAATGGAAGTTTGTAATGATATTTTCATCAGGCGCCCATATAACGCATACGCTCAAAGCAAACGAAACATGTATCGTGTTCGTATCAGTAAGTCGTTATTATTATTGTATTCCTCGGTAGGTTTATTTGTATGTTATATAAAAAGCAGAGATACGTAATACATACGTCTCACAACGCCCTTGGCACAGTAGCAGTACATACAAGTTACATTGTGACTGCTGTGTAGTCACTAGAATAATATAATACGTTCTGTTTCTTAGACTATGCAATAAAATTCAAACCTTCATATATAATGTCCAGGGAAAAAAAGGCTAAAAAAGTCTATGTTTCCTGACGTCAACAGTAGCAACATCTACATTATGTGTTTCCTAAACCCTGGTAGTGCTATTTGAAATTCATAAGTTTAATGATATGCAAGAAATGAGTAACGTGTGTCGAGTTCCATGTCGTCTAACAGGCATACCGCATGCGCCTGTGGTACTAACTCTAGTGTTAAACAATATCGTCCATATTTCAAAAGGAGTGGTAACAATAATCCCAGTTGAAGTCTTTGTGATCGTTTCGTAATTATAATTGATTGGGCCTTACTGAGAAATGAAAACCAACAATAATTTAGGGTATGTTCTCTTTAATATTTCCAGATAGAAGAGAAGAAACGACTATATTATTATAACAAACTAGCTTTTGCCCGCACGGCTTCGCTCCCGCTCTTCCCTACTCTACCCTACTATACCCTACTCTACCCTACCAAACTTCACATAAACCATCTACTAAATAGTCCGAACAAATCCTAAAAATTTGGTTTGGATAGGTGAGCCCGTTCTTGAGTTATAAAATAACAACGAAAAGTGGCATTGATTTTTATATATATAGATAAGATCTAAGAGAATCACTATCATTATGACCTCAGATGGCCATAGCTGTGACTTGGTATGGGGCTTTGGAAGGGAACCCATCTTTTTTAAAATTATTTTGGTGATTTTTCAGTGTTACATAACCCACACTGCTCCTAGTAATCCAGAACGTAAGCATCGGCATACACCGAAATAAAACCCAACAGAAAGAGAATTTAAAAAAAAAAGCTCAGTTGGTTTTCAATTACAAACTAATTAGATGGTGACAACCAGGAAAAAGCTGTGCTTGTTACATTCCCATTTGCACAGACTCATTTACATTTCTATATCTCGATGGTAATCAAAACAATACTTCACGGTTTCCGTTCTGCGATAGTGACAACATCAGAAACAAGATTATGAATGACTAAACCGAAAGATTGTACCTTGATCTAATTTGATTCAGTAGGTAGAAATTGAGTCAATCTAAAAATGATCAATAGAACATAATGTTCAGCGAAATTCTGCGCTAACAGGAAACCAGTAACAGGAAACTTGGAAATTACTTTAGGACGTAAAAAAAAGTAGCTATCGCGTTTTTATTTACCAATCTCAATTGAATAGAAAACGTTTATTTGTTGGGTTGGAGAACTTTTGGGCAACTAGTAAAGATCCCTCGGAACAGTAAAAGTTTTGTTGAGAATATACTGAAACGGACAGGGCGATAGCAAGGGGCGAAAGCGGCTATCGATCGGCCCTACCCCCCCCCCCCCCCGCCCCGCGCCCGCCGCGCGCCTCCCCGCCGTCCCAGCTCACCTTACGTAAGTCCAGCTGATCGCACCCACCCTGTAACCTTGGCAACGAGCCTTATGCACGCATTTCGGTACACTGTTTGTTATAAATTAACAATGCATTATTTGACTACATGCCGCATTTTAGATACTATCACGACATAGAATTATGTGTTGTAAGTATGTGTCGTTACGTGTCTAGAGGCATCAAGACTAAAAATGCGTCAAACTCTAAAAACTTCTACCGAAACATGTTATACTTGAGCAAACTAAAAGCTTATTGATTGCCATTTAATATCCCGAGGGGACAATTCTCCGGCAACCGTGTTCCATATTCTTGGTCGGCACGTAGACATGTTAATTTCCTCCAACTAAGTGACCGTCCATCCACCTGCCAATATTCTACATGTATGACGAGTCTATAGGCTATTAGAAGTCTTGTTATATTGAGACATATCATACTTAAAAATAAACGGAAGAGGATAATGAATTTTCGTATGATCGCTTATTGGTAGCAGTAGATATAAAAGGAATACATCGTGTAAACAAAAGTATCAAAAATACCGAGTTTTGTAATGCACAGCATAAACAACAAAAGGAATTTAAAGCAAAACATCTTCATTCAATTTATGCTCATAACATCACATCTCGAACTCGGTGCTGGAACGTATTCCAAAAAGTTTATAATAATTTTATAACAGACTAAAAGAAAACACTGCAGTACGTAGCCACAGGAAAATTAACATTGCGGTCATAAACATGACCGAGCAATAAAAATTCAAGACAGTTTCTAATGACTAGGGAAAACAAGACAGAATATAGACACAGATTCTTATTTTTTAAATTCATATTCTTTCTATTCTCGACTAGGGTCGCATGAACCAAGACGCGCATAATTGCAGGATAAATAAAGCTTTTCGGTTCTTTTTTTTTTTGCACGAGACGAACAAGTCGGGAAGCCCGGGATTTACGCCATGACCTTAGAGTACAGGAAGTACGCATCGAAAATTTGAGAAACAATGAAAAATTTGTATTCCAGCAGAAGACCCATGATTCTCTATATCACTGCTAGCAACACATCGAACATTGTAGTAGAAACAATGTCGCAGGAAGGGCTGAATGCTGAATGAGGTTGAGGGAGTCCATACAAGTAAGGACAGTTCTAAGGGTTCCGTAAATTTGAGTGAAGGGATGTGATGGGTCGAACGCGTACGGTTCGTTAAATATTTGACCGATGCCGCTCAATACGAACGACCTTGCGACCGCGAGGCGTCGCGCTTGCTCGCTACCGAATAGCTACCAACGTGCTCCTAGCGATCAGCTGTTACTACTTCTTGTCAACAGTTCGCTATCTATACCACTGAATAGCATTATTTGTATGATGCTATTTTATACGGGAATGAAACTCTATGAAATTTTCGTCTTAGTTGTGTTTGAATATCAGAAAATACTAATTTTCTAAATGAATATCACAATTGGACAGTTAATACACACTAGCAGTTCCTAAATTTTGTTAAGTCTTCAACTAAATCACACTCGATTTAAAAACAGACATCGATCTATAAAATCTAGCTATACATGTGAGACTAATTACACCTACACGGCAAGAGCATAACAGTGTTCCAATTAATTTATGGCTACAAATGATTTGACACACAATGAACAATCCTACCACTTCCGTGATAGCAAATTATGGATCTAGAAACCCCTAAATAATGAGCATAATGAGAAAATGGCAATAAAACAGTGAGATTTGATGATAGTTTCATTGTGAAAAATGAATGAATAGTGCACGTAAGCGTCTAAGTGTGGTCCATGCATATATTGCAACGAACCGAGGAAGAAGTACGAAATTCATGTGAAGAAGCGCTGACGGAAGGTTGGATGACATAACGCGCACGCGGTTAACTCCGAAGGCTGAAAGCGTGCAACTGAACCAGCGCTGGGCGGGGAAGCGGGGCGGGAGCGGAGTGGGGCGTACTGAGTTGGCACCCAACACGGGCCTGGCCTACCCCTACGACACCTCCTTCATATAATCACAGGACAATTTCTGTACACCTCCGTTGCGATATATCGAAAGGTTTTGTTTTAGTGTGTATTCGGTCTGCGCAAAAAAATAAAATAAAACACTTAAAATATTTTCGAGAATAAGACAGTGTTTAAAGTTAGTCAGAAACTCAATCGCATTTTGATCGCTTGATTCTTTTCAGCGTAAAGAAGCTTATCAGTATTTTCAAGTAGAATCCCTAGCACATCGTATTAAACGTGGAATACATTCTACGTAGAATCCCAGCGAATTCAGAACTCTGTTGTAATCAATAAATCGCATATACAGGGTTTCGAAAATCCGGCACGGTAAATGGGTTCTAGGAATTGTGCGTGTTTAACGGGAACAGGGAAATTCCAACTTGACGTGTCGGACACTGCGTTTGCTGGAATTAATTCACTATCGAAAATGTATAAAAGGTCGTCTTTAATCCATGTTACGATGGTATATGATGGATGTTATATAGCAAAGATTTAAATGCGTACCACTAGCTACGTGCATATTCAATGCACGTTGGGTTTTCATTAGAGTTCAAAGTAACAAAGTGAGTTTTTATACAAGAAAGCATTTTCCACATCGTTATCGATTAGAAAATAGCAGTAAATTGCACTGTGCGATTCACCATGGTAGTTCAACTAAGTTCAATATGGTTTTTTTATTATCGCGGAATCTGGGCTAGCAGCGTAAGAAAAGCAATGGAAAGGTGTGGGATTGAGGACACCATCATAATTATTAGAGTCGCACAGGTCTTGTTACAATCTACACCGAGTACAATAATGCGCTTTTCAGATTTTATTTTATGGAGTTGAGCGTAGCCTATATGATAACCACAGTTTATGAATAAGAACCAGCTGGTAGCTTACCACATAATAATGTGATAGCACATTTACAATCGACGTATTACTTGTGTATATAGGTGGTAATACTAAGCAGACAAATGTTTCGACAAAGTTGCAATGCGGCATTATGGGCATCAAATATGAATTCGAAGCTTTCAGTTATTTAATATTAAAATGTAAATCAAAATGTTCATGAAATCATTCCCAATTTTCATGTTTCTACGAACGAAAAGGTATACAGGGGCTAACTGGTTTTGTAAGTAGAACATCGTATTCCGTGAGGTGGCCTTGACCTGCGTTCTCTTTAGGCGCCCCTCAAAATACTTGCCAGAAGCACAACATCCCCAGGGAATTACTCTCATGAAGTTTCAAGTACCTACAATCTACATCATTCCGAAAACGATTACTTTATAAATTGTTTAACTTTCCTAGTTCATCAGATTTTACGTTTTAAAGTTTACGAATAATATACTCGTAGCAAGAATAAGAATTTTGGATAACAAAAACTGCACTGCATGCAACTGGCAGTAAAAAAGTGGAGTGAATAAACTATAATTTGCGCGGAATTTTTGTAATAAAAATATATTTTTATCACAAAGATTTGAGTCAAACGTCAGTCAGTTCTCAGCAAGGGTTCAATGGCCAGTGAAGGTTGCTTTTATTTTCAAAACAGGATCCTGCACTGAGCATAAGTCAATGTACAGACTATGCCGCACAATACCAACTGAAGTCTCTTGTTTCATTTTCATTTTTTGTTATAAAAGAAATTAGATGTAAGTATGCTTTATAACCATACGTCAATAAAATAAATGAAGTTTATGAACATAATATTTATGAAGATTTACGTCTTTGTTTTTTTTTAGATAGTAACAAGAAATTTTATCTAAACTTCTTAGCACGTCAAAAACAAGAGAGAAATAATGATAGCGACTATCACCCAATTCTTTATCCGGCTAGGAACGATGTCGATAGATCCTTTGAAGTTCGTTCTTTCATTCTTTGTAGGTTTTAAACCTACGAAGAATATTAGGAGCGATATTGGAGTGCTCATTTAGTAGATTTCAACAATTGCGTCTTGATTACAATTGCATTAACATACCCATATTCAGACACACTCAAAATAGCACCTACAAAATATACATTTATTCAAATAGTAAATAATATTTAGTCGTGCAGAGAGCGCAGCACCACCGTATGATATAATTCCGGTTCTGTTGATGATGACGATAATGTATAGTATTTGATCTCATCGTTGTTTTTATGACAATATTTTTTCCATTGTGATTTGTTCTATAAGTATACAAGCTTTATAAATATGAATGAACTAGCTTTGCCCGCGCGGCTTCGCTCCCGCTCTTCCCTACTCCACCCTACTATACCCAACTCTACCCTACTCTACCCTACCCTACTCTACCCTACTCTACCCTACACTACCCTAATTTTTTTTTCCATAAGAACCTTCTCCTCACAATAACAATCACAACAAAAAAAAAATCAGCCAAATCGGTCAAGCTGTTTTCATGCCAAGTCGTGACAACGGAAAACGGGGGTCATTTTTATATATATAGAAGAAGATAAATGAAGTAGCCATGTAAGAATTAAATCGAGACTAGACTCGAGGCCTAAGCCAGGAAAGGGTCCAAAACCGTGAAGCCTGAAGAAACGACAGGTTTGACTGGGTCTTAGAGCAGTGTGTGATTCCAGATCGAGATGATGGCGAAATTACATGAATAAAATAAAAATAAAGATTCTTTTTACAATTTTTTTTTAATTGTGATTAATATTTAAATGTGATACTCGATCAATAACATGTTTATCAACACATATGTTGACTGGGGCGGTGTCTGCAGTTTGGCCCTCGCTTATGTGATTATGTTTATTTATGCGCACCGTCTGGCAGCAAGTCTGTCTAGGTTTTCACACTTTGAATACATCACCAATACATCTGAGACTAATTGACACCACAAAAACATTTAAGCATTTTCTGGTAATACTTGTTAAATTCTCATTTATGGTCGGATTAGCGTTGTCCTTGCAGATTTGCAGTATTTCGTTATTTACTTGTGTGTCGTCTTTTGGTATTACGGCACACTAGTTTTCATACTCATATCACATAAAATATGTACGTAAGTACTAAGCAAATAAATCAAAGATTACTTACTCGATATTGTCAGCTTGCTGCCTGGGCTTAAGGACAATAATATAAACAGCGATGACTACAATAAATCAATAATAAAATGAGCAAGCCTATATTATCCACGCTCAGAGAACTTGATCAATCGAAGTCTGAACCGCACAGGTGTATCTTTGAAATATCACTAAAAATATATTACATTATAAACTGTCAGTCTGTCAGTAGCGAAGAGAAAACAAGTACTGATAAGTTATTGTAATAGATAACCCTTTATTTATGCCGAGATAACGCCAAAATCTGTCCATGATGTCAATAAGTTTGTTTTGAATAAGTCTAACTGTAATAAAAGTATGAATGTTGAATTTAAAAATAACTCCATTTACTGTAATCTTCGCACTGACCTTTACAATACCTACATGACAAAGACCACTACAGAAAACATACATTTTAATGTAGAATCGTTTTGTTCGCGTGCACTCACAAAGAACCCAGAAGACATGCCTGAATAAAAATTAAGACAGCAAGACCCAGTAAAAACAAAGAACTATAGTGAGCTGTTTATGTTTCGGTCGACAATATAGGGAGATCAATAAATATGGATAAACCTGTTTCCGCCGTGGCAAAACTAACCTATTAATGTAAAAACTACTTGAGTCTAGTGTCCGACCGAATATTCGGTTTCGATACGAGTTTCGGCAAAAAAACGAGTTTCGGTTTAGTTTCGGTTTCGGTGGCAAACTTGCCGAAACTACGACCGAAACTGAAACTGCACTCGGGAGTTCTTGCGCTGTGATCGGTCATGTTAAGTGCGTTAAATTCCTTCAAAGCGTGTAAGCAACGAAGACATTTTGCCGTGTCCACGTGCCTAATCATGTCGTGACTGGCTTGTGTTTGCAGTTTGATTTACCTACTCCCAAACTAAAATGGAGTGAAAAAAAAATAAGGACTGACTGAACATAATAACGTTTTCTTCATTTTTCCCTCAAAATATGATCCTTGTAAGGAAGTTTCGGTTTCGGCTGAGACTAGGGCTGCCAACTTTTTTTACAAGAAATAAATTATTTTTAAATCTACGAAGAATATTAAACAGTATTTTAGAAAAATTATAAGTATTTTTTTATGTTTTAAATACAATTTTTAAGAGCTTCTCGCACAACTTATTAATTTACCGTCTTTTTAAAAACTACACACACCTTACCTTGGGTTGAGGTGTGTGTAGTTATTTATATTTATAATTACTAAAATTAAAATATAAGAGGAGCTCATTCGATTCGTTCTGAAACTGTAATATTGTGGTCTGTTAAAAAGAAAAAAAAATGTGTGAACGTCTTAAGTCTTACGAGTATACAAGTGTTAAGCATGTTGATGCTGATAGCAGTATTTTGTATACTTTATTTTTGTTGAACATTAAAAAGTAAACGAGTAATGTAGCGAAAAACAGTATAATACTGTTTTAAACAGTATAGTTGGCAACCCTAGCTGAGACTGTTGCCGAAATTCAGTTTCGGTTTCGGTTGAAAAACCAGTTTCGGTCGGACACTACTTGATTCCAGTAGTATGTCACATAGGTAACCTGTGTGTTTATACTACAATCGTATGTAGGTAGTCAAGGATATTAATCTTGACATCAAGATTAGATCACAAAAAATCATCGCAAGAACTTACGAATAAATATCATTGAAAACATATTGATGTAAATGCGTTTGTGTTATAAACTGCGCATGGTCCTTGGGGCACCATGTATTTTTAAATTAAAAAGATTTGAAGCTCAAAGCTTCAAAGCCAAAGTTTTAATGGTTAACAGCTTCATAATCATAATTTTTAGATACGAATTTTGTTTCATGACCTCACTAAGTTAGCTACTACAATACGTTTTACCTGTTTCTTAATTCATGAATCCCCAAGCGACCACCGGTGGCCGCGCATCTATTGTCTTACTATTGTGTCTCTAATTGACGGTATCTGAAGGGTTAAAGTTCCAGAAGAGTAAAATCGAGTTGAGAATGTTTTTTATCACTCAATTACGGTTTTGAACTTCGACCCTGCCGTTTTAATAGTTTTCTTATAATACTGTAGGTAAATGACAACACTTCTTTTACATGCATGTATAGGACTATAATTCATTTTCTAAAAACAAACCTTCAAGATATCGTTGTTCTATCTACCTACATCTGTATGACACGACGCTGGAGCATCAAGCACCCCCGCCACCTGAGCCCAGCCCATTGTACTATCGCTTGCTTCGCATAGACTTCGTAATATATAGAACGTTCAATTTATTTTTGTATGACCAGTAATTTTTTTTTTTAAATATGATGAATTGTTAAAAGTTATAGAAAAATAGTTGTTGTTATGATGTTAGTAACATAGTCTTGAAAGGTTGCCAGTGTTTTACAAATAACCCTGTAAAGTATCCTAGCTACTTTCTTATTTAGTAACGAAAACACAGAAGATACTGTCGCAGCATAGCCATAAGAACCTTTTCGCCTTTGGGTACGGGAGAACCCTAATAAAAAACATAAATTTAACATAGGTATGTCTACTGTGCAAACATACGCCAGTACGCCTTACTCTAAAGACAACCAAGAAGTTTAGTGCGACATAAAACTTATAACGTTAACAAAGGCGCATGAAAGAAAGGAAAAGAAAGAAAGAAAAACGTTTATTCGAACCTCACACATACATTTAAATTAAAAAGCAGTAGAAATACGATACAATACAGAAATGCAGCATGGAGAAAAAGCCCTGTGCCCTTATTCTTGCGCGATCGAATACTAAATGAGGAATCTGCAGAAGAATTAAAAATAACCCGAAGAATGACTATAGCCTATGGAGTTATTAGAAGGACACTTCTCACAGAATGGAAGGTCAGTGAGGCCGAAAAATTATTAGAGATTGCATTCCAGAAGGTGCGGCGTAGCTGGGCCCACAAGGTGTACCGACGGAAATGATATCCGCTGGATGCGGGAAGCACACGACCAGCCGTTATGGAGGGCGATGCTTGATAATGGACGATGGATGAAGATTTGTTTTTTGTGGTGAATCATTGTTTTTCTAGGCCATCAGAATATGGGTGTGTGCGTGTTTTTCGCTCGAGATTTGTCTTCGAGGGTTACATTGCAGCTTGCGCTTGTCTTACACAATGTAGGTACCTACAAGTACTGAATATTGGAATACTAACTTTTACCCGCAGCTTCGCTCCCGTCAACTGAGTACATACCCTACCCTACCCACCCTGCCCTACGTCCCTACCCTACCTACTCTACCCTACCCTACCCATTTATTTATGCTTTTAAACCTTCCCTGTATGTTGGTGAACAAAAGAAAAAAGGAATGATTAAAATCGGACCAGCCATTCTCGAGTTTTAGCGAGACTAACGAACAGCGATTGGTTTTTATATATTTAGATAGATTTATTGGCAATCTGTCTAAATCATAGTTTTAATATAACAAAATCGAAATTTACATTTTTAAGTTGATGGTGTTACGTCACATCACAACAGAATCGGATAATGCTTTAATGTTTAAAATTCTTTACAACACACTTGGTTACATACAGTTGTTGTTGAGGTTTTGAATACAAGGCTCTGCTTAGAATAGTAATGATGTTTAATTTTTATTGAATATAACAAGCCAGATGTATTTTCCACACGAGTATTTATGATAAATATATTTTACAGCAAAATCAACTACTTATTTTACAAAAACTATCAAGATCAAAGTAGAATATGTAAATCAGTTTATTCAAGAGGAAATTGAGTGAACTTCCATGTTAACAAATGAAAGCAATATTGCCAACATTAACCCACTGGTTAAAGGGTTTTTAAACGGGTTAATGTGAACAGAAGAAGAAATCATGTGTAAGGGACATTCATATTTTGCAGAAGAATGATTTTAGAAAAAAAAATAGAGGAAATTATCAATATTAACATATCAACATTAATATTTTATGACATAACAACAATATGAAAACTAAAAGCTTTGTCTGATTTAAGAAATTAAACATTTTAATAGACTGTTTATGGGTTGTCTACAGAGTGATGTCCAATAAATACTTTTGAGACAATAGCTTAAGTTTAAAAACAGCTATTGTTAGTCCTCAAAGGAAACTCATAAACACATGCATAACAATATGCAATAACTTTAGAAATAGCATCACCTTTACATGATAATTATTGTGTGGTCATGCTTCCAAGCTCGTAAGCACAAACACAGCACAGGATATAAAGGACTTTTCCAGTTATAGGAATCTGGTGATCTGTAGAATCGGGCGGGAGTTAAAAGCAGTCACTCTATGTGAAATATTGGTATTCAACTGTATCTAAGCTGGTAACTGTACCTAATATAGTTGGAGACAGGATATGCAGATTTACATAGGATATTGTACTACGTATTGTATTATTAATAATTCTTAAAGATTGCAAACACAAATCTATCAGTATGGGATGAAGATGCCATCAGGCAATGGCTGCAGGAATGTACAGAAAACATTATTCTGGCCCTGGAAAGCAAATGGCAACTGAAGGAATAAAAGTGGCTATAAGTCAGTAAAAGTCCGACAGATCCTCTCGTTCCACTTGAGGGTGAGGAGTAATTTATTGAATTTCGATGTTGATGATGCCTTCTCACATCATAGCCATTAGGCTAATTTATAAGTCGCTAATTTCACCCACAACGTTATATTTCTATCCAAGAATTATCTTCACTGAATATGGAATAAGATACGAAATGAAATAGAAATTCATTACTTTAAACAGAAATGAGTTTATTTCACATTTTCAAAGAAAGCTCTAGCTTTTGATGGTTTTATACTTACAAAATAATTGTCCAACTCAAACATAATTTTATTTAACTGTTTCTTATTTAAATAAAAATTCAGGTAGGTACAATAATATTCTTATTTTAAGCAAAATTATTACATATTGTACCAGCCATAAAGAAATATTTTTACCTGCTATGTTCTAGGTCCTAGGATCCTTAAACAAAATTGTATAATGGGCTACAAACATACATACCTGATTTGTGGTGAATACAGCTTGGTATGCAGGTGGGCACGCCACTCAATAGAATTCCACTCGCTTATATATAATACATAGTACTAATTAATACTCACATTATGCAGAATTTTCGTCGCTAAACCACAAGCAATAAGCCGGAAACTTCAGGTGTACAGTCAATTCATTTATTTATTTATTATGACGCCGCAAGTCACAATAACAACTAAAGTCAGACAATGCGATATTGTGTGATATAGTACGAAATGTTTTTATACAGATTTCTAGCAATCAATGTCAATAAAAACCAAACAGAAATTTCAATCAATACTAATCTTATCTTTAAAACTATACCGATACAATCGAGTAGTCAGTCCCGGTTGCAACCGTTGTTTAATATCAACTTAATAATACGCACTTCAATTAATTGGGAAGAAAATAAAGAAACATTTTATAAATAAGTCAATGAACATTATGAATTACTATTATTATTTATAGAAAAGTGGATAAAAGTTGAAAGACTACGAGGCGTTTCACTGGTGCGCGCATCTGTCAACTTTTTTCTGCGCTTCAAATCAAACTCGATCAAAATCAAAACAATGCTTTGAGAGCCATCTAGTGGCAATTTTCTGAAAATTTGCTACAGCCTAACCACAGAGTGGCGCTTAACTCGGCCCAACCCAAAAAGAAAATTAAGGCAGAAACAGACTATTCAAACGCGACGCGACTCGAAACCACGCGACGCGTTTGAGTTTAATGAAATGTACTATTTTCTATGGCAGAATGACATTAACAGCCGACGTGACACAATGCGCGCACACGCCACCCGATCCAATCTATCGAGATCGACGTGTTGGTGGTAGTGGTCGAAACACCGCAGTGTGTTTCTAGACAACACGCGATGCCACATGTCGATTCCAGAATTTCTACAGAGTGTGTCTAAATACTGACCATGATATTCACCTAAAGTTACTTTTAATTTATTTCATGCACCCAGTAACGTCTAGTTATTAAATACTTTTTTTACTGTGTCCGTCGTTTTAAATATCATGTATAAACCCAATTTTTTTTTAAATCCATAGCATACAACCATACATGTCGCGTCGCGTATTGGTAATGTACGCACGCACGGTGCACACCGAGTGTCGATACATAGCGTCGCGTCGCGTTTCAATAATCTATTACCGCCTTTATGTTTATCTTGTTCCTGGGCACTGGGGGTCGCAGGCGGTTTATAGATTAGCTAAAATACTATATCGTTAGCTTAATGTCCCGTTTACATATGGGCCCGGACTCAGCCAATCGCCATCCCTAGCCAACATGTAAATGGGGTCTTGGTCATGAAATGGCATGAATGGCGTAACCTGACGCCGATCCGGGTTAGTGTCGATTTTTGGACACAAATCGAAAGAGCTGGCGGCCGGCGTTTGCGACGCGTTCAATGTTGCTCGAGAACTCGCGCCACAGAGTACTTTTTATGCTAGCGCTGCCGACTACGCCGTATTTTATGTAAACGCTGCGCTGTTATAGGACCACGTATTAGCAATAATGAATATTATTAGTTGATCAAACAATGAAACTATGGCCTTTCTCGAGGCACATCAAAGTCAACCGTGTATAAGGAATCCGAAAGAGGTAAACCACAAAGATGAAATGAAAATAGCAGATGCAGATATCTCGCATCACTTTGATACCAATGGATTTACTTTTTAATTTTAAAAGAATTCAGTTAGGTACCTAAAAGTGAATAAGGCCCAGGGGCAAAACAAAAATATTAAGCACGATTTACGCCGACAATGTTTCTTTCGCATATATTGCCCTATTGATAAGTTTTTTTAAGGATCCCCATCTTTGGATGATTCCCCAATCATCCAATGACTACACCCCTCTGGGTAGAGCGTGAGGGAGCGTCAGATTTTTATTGACTAAAACCACACCTGTGTCCTAGTTGCCCTTTGCGTTCTAAGACCACGGGTTTCCTTTTCTGAAAATCCCCGGGGCCTTAGCGGGTATTAGCCTTACTGGGCTCCGACAGTTTGCTGACATCTCTTTGAAGAACTCTTGGAATACTACGTGTTATTATCAACGACTCGGTATGGTCCATTAGCGGAAGGCCGGACGGCGAGCTATGGACCTACCTGAAACGGTACATTCTCTCTGCTAGAGAGTAGGTCTGAGCCCCAGCAGTGGGAACATTAAAAAGGCTGATAATGATGACGATGAAGCTAAATGTAATGGCCGAGACCACTTTAACGTCCATGTCTGCCATGCTTGCCTGTCTAAAACACACTAACGCCAGCGTGTAAATGGCAACCAAGCACTGGTGAAGAATCGGCATATTGGACGCTGGCGGATGCTGGGCCTACATGGAAATGGGGCATTACATACTCTTTGTAGAGACTTGCTACATACTGACCGGTAGTTATCCTACTAATATTATAAATGCGAAAGTTTGTATGTATGGATGGATGTATGGATGTTTGTAACTCTTTCACGCAAAAACTACTGAACGGATCTCGATGAAACTTGGTACACGAGTAGACCATATCCCAGAATAACACATAGGATACTTTTTATCCTGAGATTATGTACGCGGGTGAAGCCGCGGGCAAAAGCTAGTATTATAATAAGTAGCAAAGTATGGAATTTATTAGAGCAATCTACCCGCTGCCGCTACATGAAAAATAAAATCCTGTAACTTTACCTACTTATGCAAGCAGTATATAAAGTTACCGGCAATCTGTATAATTCAGGTATTCTATACAATTCCTAGGCAATGTATAGAATATTTGGGGCGTCCAGTCAATGTACGAAACTTTATGAATATTGTCCATAAATACAATTCCTAGAGATTGTTTAAAGTACCTGATTTTTTTAGGTGGGAAATCATCCAATGATATCTCCCGCCCTAGGCAGGGCGGGAAGGCGTATCACCATTTTATTGACTAAAACCCACTCCTATGTTTCTTGGTTTCCTTGTATTCCCGGGCGGGTTTTCCCAGTAGGATTCGACTCTGTTGGACCCCTAGGTCCAGTAGGGTCTAAGCCTACTGGAGCCCCTACGGTTTTGCTGACATTTCCTTGAGACGCGTGTGGAACATCAAGCGCTGTCGACGACTTAGGCTCGGTCCGGATGGTCGGACGGCGAGTTACCCATTGCTCGTCGCCCCAATCCCATGCCTACGGTGGCTGGAAATCGGGATAGTAAGTGGGGATAGTAAGGCTAGGCGTGAGGGCAGTTCCCACGCGCGTGCGGCTACCTTCTTTGCTAGCACTATTGCTTCGCAGAAAAAGGCGATTGCCTGTCACTTCTTCTCGCTTCGGACCAAGCCCCGCCGCAAGAGATCTAGAAATACCTTAAAATTATATTAATAATGTTTTGTAATGTTTTCTTCTTATCTCATAGTCGTTGTGACACTACTATGTACTTTCGTAACTATTTGTGGATATGTAGAACGTTTGTACTTTCGAACGTGCTTCAAATATAGTTCAAAAGATAACGTTCTATTGAAATAACTACAACAAATTCAGACATTTATAATTGATGGCGTAATGAGTAGCTGCTACTAACTATTACAACGACTACACAGGTATAAAAAGCGATACAATGCAGAATATTATTAATTCAACCGTGAGTGAATAACACAAAGTTATCTATTACATATCAGGTCATCAGGCGCGAAAATAATGATGACCAAAGTTTTAATTCTTTTTACAATTTTATTGACTCTTTATGTAAGTAATATTCTTTATTATTATTATAATTACTATTGAAGTTAATATTAAATTCCCTACCTCAGGTTCCGGTTCCACTCTGTTGATATAAACCAAATAACATATAGCTGGGCATATCAAATATTTTATTTGGCACACAAACATAGTAGAAAAAACATGTTGAAACAACATGATAACAAAAACAAAAATACTTACATTGTATGCATGTCCCACATTTGCGCCAAAAAGGTCCAGTTGAGCGAAAATGCCAGACAACTACGAGGTAATTTTCTGACGCTGGTTTTCAACTGAACCTTATTGGGAGTTTACGGATAAAAACGAGTTATGTATTGAATAGAAGTGTCCGTCAGAATGAACGGTCACTAGGCGTATTTAACGTTGAATTTATGTCCAATAAATGCTTCCCTATTGCTTCTATTTGCTTCCTATTCTCAAACACTTGCTTCCATCATATTCTAGAAGAAAAAAAACATTTTAAGGATGACCGTTCATTCTGATGTCAGGATGGCCGGTCACCGAGTCGTAGGGTCCCTGATAAATAGAAGTATTGAAATTCACTGTGGCCATTAATTACTTCCCGTTTGCTTCTCTCAATGTTTTACAACGACAATACTGTAACTATCACGGCAACAAAGATATCAACAAAAGTGTTGTTTATCAATATCTTTAGCGCCTGACAAAAAAAAAAGCAAAACTCTTATTTAATATTGCAGTTATGCTTGTGTAGGCGATAAATCTATCGTATTGTACTAGTTTTTATATTAAATTAATCAGCTATAGGCCGCTGATTAATTTATAATATATGCTAATAATTATGTTTGTAAAAAGAAGTCCCTATCGTATTTAGTGACAAAAATTCAGAAATATGTAATAAACACTTTTAAATATAATTTTTCAATTCTAAAGGAAAAGTCTAATGCAGCTATTCAATAATAAAGAGTAGGAAGAAAATACATATGTGACAACATTTTATTTTTTATATTTTTTTCATATACATAATGCAATGTGGTACCACCTTCTTAGTACTCCTTACAACTCTCTTACTTAAATCATCATAACATTCCCATACATTTCCACGCCTACAATGTGCTTTATAGTGACCCATTGTACCAATAGCAGGCGGAACAAATTCAATGATCGTTAGCAATTCATATTCGTTCTTCTGTAAAATCAACCTTGGAGGCGCTTCATGTACAAACATCAGTTCATCCAGTACTTCAAAACTTATTAAATTTCTCAACTTCAATTCAAACGACATGATACCATCACATGAAAGTCGACGGCATTGAGTCATTTCCATATTGTCGATGAGTGAACTTGCAGCTTCTTGAATATCAGCTACACTTTTATCGTGCAAACGTAAGACTGACACTTTCCTGGTTACTTTATTTATAGGACAGTCCAAGTCAGTACATGACATTTTTTCATCCGCACTGTAAAGACAGCAGTCAATCAGAATTTTATCAAAAATATATAAAACATTGCATTCACAATCTACTTCAGTCACATCTCCTCTTTGAACGTTTTTGAAATATTTTTTTTAATAGATGATCTTATTTTATATGCTTCTTCTCCGCTGTTTTTGTCACTCATTGTTCTTATTAGCTGACATAGCATATGGTCACTTCCCTGTATTGTTGGAGTTATGCTAGATCCATCAGTATATGCTGTAGCTAATGCTTGACAGACGGAATCCAGTGCACAAAAATTTGTTGTAGTTACAATCTCTATGCCTGTTTTGAATCTGGCTCCATTCGAAAGCAGAAACACTTTCTTTCTTGGTTCACTGGTCTGTTTTTTACGTTTACGGCTCAATATACCCAGACCTCTCCAATTGACAACATTTCATATTTTTAACCTACATGTATTATTACATTATATAAAAGTAAATCAAAAACTAGGACACCCATATTTTTTTATTTTTTGAAATGATGTACTTTTCATTCATAATTTCAACTTTGAAATTCGGTGTATTCTAAATAGACGTAAGCGCCAAATGACGTCATACATACGGTGGAATGGAGATAACACCTTTGCTTCGCCGTAACTACTAAAAAAAAAAAAAAAAATTGGTAGAGATGTCAAATGCCAGTGTGGCCAACGTAGGCGATTTGTTGCCATTTAGGCTACTCAAAACAAAATATGTGAAAGGCGACTAGGCGCCTTTCAGACTATTTCAGAGACTAGCTATTTAAAATTCTCAAAACACAAAAAAAAAAATTCTTTAATAAAAATCATTTAAGAATGATGGTAGCTATTTTAACTAGTTCCGGGGAAATCCTTAAATTTGTCTTAGCTATTGTACCTTTGAGACAAGAACTACTGTTCTAGAAAAAAATTCAATTACATAAAATTAAGTATTCTACCATTATAAAGAATGTCCTCGAACCTGCCATGCTCGCGGAACTTTTAAAAGAAGTTGGTTATCAAAGTTTTTTTATAATACTAGATGAATCCCCGATGTGTCAAATGACAAGAGAGAGCTGCGTTTTATTTTATTTATAGAGTTTTTTTTTTGTTTAAGAGTACTTTAGGCAGTAAGTAGCCGAATATTAATTTCTGTAGTTAAAATTCGGCTAATTTAGGCTACTCATGCCGTGAAAAATGGCGGTAACATGCTCTGTGTTGTTGGCAACACTGTCAAATGCGTTGTGTGTCAACTTGTCAAACAAGTTGGCGCCTAAACTTGTGTTTGTGTTTGTTACCAAATTAAGTTCGTGACTTTTATTATTTACAAGTGTATCCTTATTCTGTTATTATTAAGTCACCATGAAAGTTTCGGAAGGATTTCTAGTTGCCGATAGCAGAAACTTGCCGAAAGTAGACTATTTAATGCTATTGCAATATATGCACGAAAATGAATGCTACAATATTGCAGAAACACGTAGTGCCAAGGCACTACTAGCATCACGTGAAGCATATGTTGACACAGCTGTAGGATATGTAGAAGTGAAGCGAGAAGGAAACTTATGCACCGTTAAATGCAGGGTAACACCTGAACATAAAGTTAAATCAAAGTTATATCAGGTTACAGCTGTAATCGATGAATCTGTTGAGAACATTATCACAGTAGAATGCTACGACTGTGCAGCTTCTGCAGGAGGCTGCAAACACGCGATATGCTTTGCCATTTGGCTCATAAAACGGTCAGACGAACCTTCAACGACGTCTACTCTGTGTTATTGGACTAAACCAAAACTTGCTGGAGCTGTAGGTGACCAGAAGTTCATCTTGGCAAAAAACATTGGTAAAATTAAAAGAGCTCCTGATAATGTGGACATGAGTGTCAATCTTGCCATGTTTTCCGAAGAATGCAAGAGACGTAAAGTCACAACAGGAATGATTCTAAATTACTGTGGAAATCGACAGCCTCACTTAAATGACTTTAGTGTGTTTAATTTAGTGCTGCAGTTTGTACAACAAATAAATGATCACTGCTATGACAATTTTAAATCATTTTCCGCAACAACTATTACTGTAGATGTAGTTGAAACTATTGCTAAAGCTACAAAAGCTCAAGCAGACTCTAAACTGTGGCATTCTATGCGCCAAGGGAGAGTCACAGGGTCCAGGATCTATGAAGCTATTCACTGTAAAACAGAGAATGGTGCCTTAGTACAAAGCATTCTTGGAGGTTACAAGGTGCCAGAAACTAAAGCTATCAAAAGGGGCAAGGCACTAGAAAAAGAAGTACTCAAGGAGTTAGAAAAAGAATTTGGAACAATTCAACACACAGGGTTGATTTTAATATCCCCTATCATTGGAGTTTCACCTGATGGGATTTGTAGGGATTTTGTAATTGAAATAAAGTGCCCTATAAGTGATAAGACAATGAAAAGTTATGTAAAAGACGGTGAACTATACGAAAAACATAAAGCTCAGATTATGATACAAATGCATGCTGCAAAAAAATTAAAAGGACTGTTTTGTATTGCTGATCCTAGTTTTGAACAGACAAAACTCCTACATAAGTACTGGGTAAATTATGATAAAAAATATGTGACAGGTTTATTAGATTCAGCTGAAGAATTTTGGAAAAAATTTATTTTCAATACGGTTTTACAAAGTGCTCTCTCTCTCTTTTGCCTAGCCTTGTCCCTTTATTTGGGGTCGGCTCTCCTCGTACCGCGGCGCCAGGACGCTCGGTCCCGGGTTGTCTGTATGTCCAGTTGTGCCCGCTTGGTATCCCTATTCACGGTTGTCCACCACGTAGAAACTGGTCTCCCTTTGCCTCTCTTTTTATCAGGTATAGCTAAAGCCCTTTGGACGCAATAGTCCTTGTCTCGCCTCATCACATGCCCAAACCACCTCATACGACTCTCCGTCATCTTTTCTGTTATGGGTGCTACCTTGAACGAGCCCCTTATGTACTCATTTTTCACTTTATCGAGTCTTGTAACTCCCGCTGACCACCTGAGCATCTTCATCTCGGCTGTGTGCATTCTTTGTTCATGTTTCTGTAGGGCAGCCCAGCACTCCGATCCATACATCATAGCAGGCCTCACCGCGGTTTTGTATACCCTACCTTTTAGTTGTATGGGCATTCGGTTGTCACATAATACGCCAGAAAGTGCTCTCCGTCTTAACCAAGCTGCGTTGATTCTGTGCGCCACATCCGAGTCTATGCTGGCATCTGCTGTTACCATCGATCCGAGGTATTTGAACTGATCTACTTTGGGCACTGGATGTCCTTCAATGAAGATCTCTGCATTGGGTGTCTGCTGGCCGCTGAAGTGACATCTCAGGTATTCTGTTTTGTTTCGACTAATGCGCAGGCCATTGTTCTCGAGTGCCTGTGTCCATTGCTGGAGGGTGGAGTTCAATTTAGTCGGGCATTTTTCAGTGAGTACAACGTCATCCGCATATAGGATGGTCCAAGGAAGCGGGGACTGAATGTCTTTCGTGAGGTAGTCCATAGAAATATTGAACAGAAAAGGACTAAGTGCCGAGCCCTGATGTACTCCTACTTTTACTTCAAACGGCGCGCTAAGTCCGGCTAGGCTTCTCACCTGAGTGCTTATGTGGTCGTACATATCTTGTAAAAGGGATACATAGTACTCAGGGATTTGTTGTGTTCTCATAGCTTGCCATATTAGACACCGTGGTATTCTGTCGAAGGCTTTCTCGAGGTCTATAAACACAAAATGCAGGTCTTCCTTATTTGCCCGATGTTTCTCCATGAGTATTCGAATGGTTTGGATTGCATCCGTTGTGGATTTACCTGGCACAAATCCACACTGGTTGTCAGATATGGCGACAAGCAGGCTTAAACGGTCATCGAGTACACGTTCCCAGATTTTTAGCGTGTGGGAGGTCAACTTGATACCCCTGTAGTTTGCACAGTCACTGACGTCTCCTTTGTTTTTAAAAATAGGGACTAGAAAACTATGACGCCATGACTCGGGGATCTTTCCTGAAACCAAAATCAGGTTGAAAAGCTTGGTAAGCCATTTTGCAGCTGAGGGTTTCAGCGCTTTCCACAGGTCTGCTGGTATGCTGTCTGGTCCTGCCGATTTGTGGTTTTTCATTTTTACAAGGGCTGTCAATACCTCACTCACGCTTATCTCTTCTATAGCTCCCTCTACAGCTGGGGCGGCAGTGACGGGTTGACTCGGAAATTCTTCATTGAGGAGTTTTTGATAGTATTGACCCCATCTAGCCTTGATTGTGTTATTTTCGGTCAGCAAACGCCCGCTGTCATCCTTTATGTACTTATTGATTTTGATATCTAGACTTGTTTTATGGCGGTATCTTGCGAGTTTGAATATATCTTTTTCATTTGCTGCTTGTTCAAGTCTAGCGTAGAAATTGCTCCTCGAGTCTTCCCTGTTCTGTGCCACCTTGCGTCTAGCCATTTTTTTAGCAGTCTTGTATTGTATGTGATCTTCTTCTTGTCCCGAGTTCTGCCATTGTTTGAATAGATCTTTTTTAATTTTAAGAGAGTCCTTAACATCTTCATTCCACCATGAGGGGTCTTTGTTTCCACTGAGCCCACCTTTTGATATTCCGAGTGTTGTTTCGGCTTCTTTAATGCAAAATTTCTCAAAATTAGACCACATCTCCTCTGCCGTGTTGTATGTATTATCTGCCATATCCTCCTCCAGTCTCTTTCTGACGGTATTCAACAAGTCCGTTCCCTTACTAGTTTCTAGTAGATGCCACTTTATTTTCCGGACTTTAATCTTGCAGAAACTGATAGGTTTTGGAAGCCGTATGCAAGCTACCAAAAGTCTGTGCTGTGCCGTAAGTGCTTCCCCTGGTATAACTTTAACGTCCCTAAGGCATTTGAGTTGGCTCCTGTTTGTAAGGACGAAGTCAATTTGGGATCGTTTGTCTCCGCTTCTATACGTAATTAAATGTTCTATTTTCTTTTTGAAAAATGTGTTTGTTATTGCGAGATTATGTCTGATACAGAAATCCAAAATCCTATCCCCATCCTTATTCGACACTCCATATCCAAATTGACCATGTATCGTCTCATAGTCCAGATAGCACTCACCTACATGTCCGTTCAGGTCGCCTCCAATGTACTTAAGTTCTGTAGGAGCCATTGAGTTGAGTAGATCATCGAACTCATCCCAGAAGCTTTCCTTTTCAGCATCTGAACAACCGGTCTGCGGTGCGTATGCTGATATTATATTCACAGGTGGTTGTCCATCCAGAGCCAACTTGATAGCAATGAGTCTATCACTTCTTCTATCAACATTTATGATCCTTTGTTTAAGATTAGAGTCAAGGACAATAGCAACTCCGTTGCTCTTATTAGTTATACCATAGTATATAAGTTGGTATCCGAGACCAATATCTCTTGACTTTGATCCTTTCCATCGAGTTTCTTGCAGGCAACATATGTTAATTTTTCGAGTCTGTAAAATCTTGGCTAGTTCTTGGCTTCTGCCTGTGAGAGTGCCCAGGTTCCACGTGGCTAGTCTTATGTTGTACATAGTATGCGAATGCTTGTTCTTGTCATTTCTATCGTCGCTTACGGGGGACGCCCTAGCATGATCTTCGTTTTTCGCATGGTTCGCATCTTTATCGCCTTCGTCGCTTAAGGGGTACGCCCTAACTGTTATCGCTTTCTTTATTCTGCCTTTTTTCATGGTACGAGGAGATATAAATTTGACTTTAGTTTTACAGCCGGTTGTCACCTGACGCCAAGATCGTATTCTTCCTGGAAGTTTATGAGCGCCGCCGTTGACAATTGTATGTTCTTCCGCCGCCATCTCTAATGAGCACTCCGACCTAAGCACCCATCACAGCTGCAGACCTTTACTTCGAATATGTCAAAGGAGCCCTGGGCTGGGTTTGATGACGGAGTTTTCTCTCCGGCCTGTTTGGTCCGCGGGGGGTATTTTATTTCCCCCCTACCCTGCATATCTGCCGAGCGTTCCCCTATCCGCCACCTGGGGACGCGTTCTCTAGGGGTAAGGCTCCCCCGAGAATGGTTTTACAAAGTGCAAAATAATAAAAATCTATATAAATAGTATTTATTTATTTATATATTAGCTAAGACCAGCAAGTCATTCCTAGTAAACAGCATACGCCTATAGGCGGGTAGGTATATAGCTTGTTATATATAACAAGCTGCCAACGGTGGTTACTGAACTTAGTGAGGGAAAATTCAAAACTCATAAGCGTGTACTAACCAAATAAGCATATTACATGTCGAAGACACTTGTTTGGCAATCTGAGACTACCTTTGCACATGTGGCTCCCTGGCATATCATCAATATTGTGTCTATTAACTGCTCCATCTTTGTTTATATAAACATTTTTCTTTCCTCTAACAAATTGCTTTTGCAATATTTTTTTTTATTATTTACAACTCAACTGCCTTAAATTTATTAGTTAAATTAATTTTTTTTGTCATAATTTTATAGATACATAGTTGTAATCCTTACTGATGTTATAAAAGCGAAAGTAAGTATGTTTGTTACGTCTTCACGCCTAAATGGCAAAACGATTTTGATGAAACTCGGTACATGGATAGACCATGTCCTGGAATAGGACATAGAATTTTTATCCTGGAAGTATGTTCCCTTGAGATAATTTTCTGCTATCACGCAGGCGAAGCCGCTGGGAGCAGCTAGTTATTTATATTTTTCCTGCTTTTTTTTTTATATAGCCTCTTTTTTGTAATGTAAATGTGAGAACACTGTATACTCCACCAACTCTTAGATTAATTTCTATTACAACTTACTTTTTTTTCTTATGATTATTTTTATTGTACTTTTGTGTACAATATTGACTAGTCTACACTGTTCTTACATAATATCTATCATTATTATTTTAATAACAGCCATATTTTTAAAAGAGTAACCATGGAGTTTCTTGCCGGTTCTTCTCCATAGGAAACAACCAATTTGGAACCGTGCACTAGCTTCTGACGTTTTATAAGTCCCCATGTAGGCCTATGAGAAATAAAATATTTTAACTTTTGACTTTTTATGTCTTTTATTTTTTATTTAGGACTGTCTGAAACAATTAAATCAATAAAAATAAAACTTACAAACAAATAATCATTAAACTAACTATACTATATACACTAATGTATCTAATTTTAGTCAAAAAAAAAAAAAATTAATCTAACTAAAATACAACATTTAAAAAAATTATTTATTCATTCTTAATAATAGAACTATGTAGATTTATCAACCCGCATGCCACAATAACTGCATCATCTGCATGTTGAATTAATTTATTATTTATTACTGAGTGTGGTTTCAACAGTTTATAAAGCCTTACTCTTCTTATTACCCTTTCAACATGGATACGCAGACTGGCAATGACCTTGCTTTTGATAGCATCCTGCTTTGTCAATTTTTGATCTTTTGCAACACTGGGTGGCCGAAGTAGATTATTCTGATTTCTACTTAGTAAAGCATCAACATTTTTAAACCCTCTGTCAGCAAATACAGTACACTTTGGTGGCAGCACATCCAGAAAACCACTGTTTTCTACAATATTGGTATCAGAGATACGACCCCCGAAACCAACAGATACAAAGTTGACAAAACCACTAGGTGTTGTAGCTATCAAGTATTTTAATGTATTAGCATTTTTGTACTGTGACCATGTTAGAGACTGGATAATAGGATTTGATGGTTTTTCAATTTCTATCTCAAAACAGTCAATAATGCAAAAAACATTTGAATATTCTTTGTTGGTCCTGAAGGAGGCTGGCAAGTTTCTTTTGACATCATATACATGAGGAGAATAAATCAATTGTTTGAAGAACTTAGACAGAACACATAAAGTTCTGAAAAATATTCTCCATAATGTGGTTAATGATACTTCAAAGAAATCTGAGATTTGGTAGAAGGGGGTATTATTTTTTATTTTATACAAAGTTACTATTATATCAAAAGACTTTACATTCAGATTACTTTCTAAATATTGAATTAACCAATAATAATTCTTTGGTAAGCCAATATAATTTTGTGGTTTTTTTTTAATAAGGTCAAGCATAAAGCTTCTCCGGGTCTGTATTACAGTTTTAGTGTAGATTTCTGATGAGACTTCTGACATTTCAACAGAGGTAGAACTTCCTTGTGTTGAAGGCAACAAAACTTCTTCCATCTCATCATCTTGTTCAAATAAAGGTTTCTTCGTCTTCTTATTGTATATGGCACAATAAGTTGCTCTATCTGATGTTCTTGGCTTCACTTGTACTCCTTTGCTGGCTTTTGTAATTAATGGATTTTCACAAACTGAATGAAATGATGAGGAAGCTGTAGATGTGCTGGTGCTGGGTCTAGGTTCAATAATTTCTTGATGAACAGTTGAAATTGGTATCTTCACAAAAGAATGTGGTAACCGAGACTTCAACTTTGGCCGCACTTTCATTGTTGTCCAGTACCGGTAGTTCTCCACATCTTCCTCCAACTAAAAGATTAATTATTATTTAAATTTATATTTTATTAGTCCATCTTGTCCATGTATAATTAATCTGATCAGTTATCAGAATATATAATACAAAATAGTACCTAGTGAAATATTACTGTAAAGTGAGCACTTTGTTATTAAGTCATTTATTAGGTGTGGTAACAGTTATTACAATATTGCTCAATATACAAACAGGTCATCAAATAATATTTAGAACAAGATAAACACCACATGCACAATGCATTGTTATCAGGTTTTTCATTTAGGCAGGTACTTACATTGAGATGATCTTCGCATATATATATAACACGTTTAGGACATGATATACCCACAGCATTGCACCACTCTTGTTTAGCTGAGGTAGGCACCGCAAAAAATGCTTTTTGAGTATCTCTAGAACTGTTTTTGCAGGCTGGTACAAAACAATATTTCGGTTCCTTCATTGGCGTATATGTTTCATTGGGATCCATTTTATTGATGAAATAATATCAATCAATAGGCAACAGTTGATAATAATATCAGTAAGTTGTGTCGAGTTTAAAGGAAAATATTATGCAAAACAATTTCGATAGAATTGTAAATATTTTTTTCTTAGTTGACAGTGACATAACATTGACGTTTGACGCTTGATGTTTTCGTCTAAAACGATGAAATGCTTAGGCGAAGGTAACTACTTCATTCAACCGTATATGTGACGTCATCACATGTTTTATGATTTTAATTTTTTTCCTCAGAAATGAAGAAATAAAAAAATATGAAAAAAATATATTTGAACTCAGGAGACGAAAATAAAGAAATGGTATTTTTGTTTTAAGGTCATGTCAGTTTTGAAATGTTGTCAATTCTCTACCAAACTTGGATGATCTGAGAAAATAGAATCATCTGTAAACTCCAGCGTCTTTTTTACTTTTTCTTTTTGTTCCGTTACCTTATCTAATTTTTTTGGAATATTTAAGTTGCTGTTCGCGATCTTCAACTCACCAGTCAAAAATGCTAAGTGTTTGTTAATAAATTCGTCTATACGTAACCTTTGAGATTTTGTTCCGATTTGAAAAAGTAGTTTTTTTAGGGTTCTGAAATAAGATTCCACATTTGAAGATGTAGGTCTGTCTATTTTAGATTTGTAAAGATTTTTCATTACGTTGGACCATAAAGGAAACTGGTTCATCAAACGTGATAAGACATTAATAAATGCTGGGAAGTAGTATACGTTTTCATGACTCCCAAATTCATCACTAAGAGTAATAATAAGTTTTTCAGCCTCAATTTTTTCATAAAACCATGATGGAAGTTTTTCACCAGGTAAAATTATGTTTCTACTTTTAGTAATGTTGCATTTCAAAGAATGTTGAAATACTGAATTACTTAGATCTTCAACATTTGTATTCAATTTATCATTCTCATTAATTTCGATCTCCGTGTCGTTAACACCGAAGGCACTCAACTTTTTAAGTCTCCTAATTGACTTACTTGGTGTGCATTCTTTATTTTGTGCTGTACCGCTACTGATGCTCCTCCTTTCTAGATTTTCCGTTGCATCGAAAAAGTAATTGAAATTCTTCTTCAGAGAAAGTAAAAGTCCTTTTTCGGTAATAGGGCTCGACAACACACATTTAATTTCTGTAAACACGGGATCACTTGCTGGTGGAAGATTATTAGGATCACAAAAAACATTTTTGTACAGTAAAAACGCTTTCTTTTGTTCCTCCAAGGGCACAACAAATTTTCTTCCCCTTTTCATTATAAAGAAAAAACTATATTAGTTTGTATTTATAATATTAAACTATCAGAACACGCTAGTAATAAACAGTAACCAATGATAACAGAGTAATAACGACAAAGTAAGAACAAATGATTGAAGCAAAAACAGAATCTACACTCGTTTATTAATAAATGAATAAGGTACAGTTGCTAGCGCCTTTAATAATACTCCCTAGGAATTTAAGAATTTAAATTTTATCTTTAATGGTGTTTATTACATTTTTCTGATTTTTTGTCACTATATACGATAGGGACTTCTTTTTAATAACATAATACTTAGATATAGGCCACCAGTACAATACGATAGATTTATCGCCTGACACAAGCATAACTGCAATGTTAAATAAGAGTTTTGCTTTTTTTTCTGTCAGGCGCTAAAGATATTGATAAACAACACTTTTGTTGATATCTTTGTTGCCGTGATAGTTACAGTATTGTCGTTGTAAAACATTGAGAGAAGCAAACGGGAAGTAATTAATGGCCACAGTGAATTTCAATACTTCTATTTATCAGGGACCCTACGACTCGGTGACCGGCCATCCTGACATCAGAATGAACGGTCATCCTTAAAATGTTTTTTTTTCTTCTAGAATATGATGGAAGCAAGTGTTTGAGAATAGGAAGCAAATAGAAGCAATAGGGAAGCATTTATTGGACATAAATTCAACGTTGAATACTCCTAGTGACCGTTCATTCTGACGGACACGAATAGAATGCCTGTACCAAACAGATTACTGGTAACATTATATACATAAATATAAGACAACTAAAATTATTAATTTTTAGCGTCTAAAAATGGTA
This sequence comes from Mythimna lalbum, assembly GCA_949319445.1. Lineage (NCBI taxonomy): Eukaryota > Metazoa > Arthropoda > Insecta > Lepidoptera > Noctuidae > Mythimna > Mythimna lalbum. The sequence continues at coordinate 10,375,653 of OX439346.1, read as the reverse complement.
ACTGTTCGAGAGGAGCTTTAGAAGAGAACAAATATACATAAATCCTTCCCTTTTAATAAAATGTATTTTTATTTTCAGATTACTTCGATCACTTGCTATCCTAGTTATAATAATGCGGTAGCACCACCATGTTACCCTGGGCCTCCTATAATTATTAAGGAGCGCAACAACGAGCGTAATAGAGATATTTTGTATCCGTTGATGTTATTAATGCTACTAGGAGGAGACGGTATTGGCTTTTTTTAAACTGCACATACAAATTTATAAGCACATTCATAATGCATAAAGAAAAAATATTTTGAATGGGGCTCATTGAATGGTTGGACTTATTATTTTACCCTTAGTTGTTGCTAGCACCGCTAAATAATCATAAATACCACAACATAGCGTGTTTAAATTTTAAAATGATTATACAAAGGGACAAGATATCGATTTTATGAAATAATCGACTACGTCTTCAAACGTCAGCAAAAAAAAAATCTACACAAGCGTTCCAAATACAGTCATTTTTCAATTTTGAGCACGTTAGTCCCTGACAGCAGAACAGCATAACACACATTTGTGTAAGAGTAAATGCGATGGCAAGAAACAGATGTCAAGAAAATAAAATTTTGTCCTGATATTGGAACAGTACATAGAAACGATGATGGACACATTACTTTTCGTAAAAGAAAGAAAATAATAATTTTGTTTAGTGTACATATGAGTAAATATTATGGTTTCAAAAATAAGCTTGTTACAGAACTAATCAGAAAATTCTTCAGAAGAGTAAAGAACAGTCAAAATATGAAGCCGTTTTCTTATCTCCTTGATTAGATTATAATCAAAATTGTTTCCACTTGAAGTTCCTATTTATTAGTTATCAATGAGAGTAATGAATTAGAAACAACTGTGTGTGCGAGATGTCTATTTCTAACTGTAGCGAAGACGACGATGCGTATCCACTCCACGAGTGTATATTTATTGGTGATGTTCGCAAACTCTCGTCGTTGCTAAGAAATCATGATGTGGCCCGAAAAGACAAACATGGCAATACGGCGTTACATCTGGCGGTCATGCTGGGGCGTAAGGAGTGCGTGCAGCTGCTGCTCGCTCACGGCGCGCCTGTCAAAGTTAAGAACCACGCTGGCTGGTCACCTCTGGCTGAAGCCATCAGTTACGGAGATCGTCAGACCATATCATCACTTGTTCGCAAATTGAAGCAGCAAGCACGAGAACAGATGGAACGTCGTAGACCTGATCTAATTCGCGCTCTTGCTCAAATACAAGATTTCTATATGGAACTCAAATGGGATTTCCACTCATGGGTACCTCTAGTCTCCCGGATATTACCATCAGATGTATGTAAGATTTACAAAGCAGGCTCTGGAATCAGATTGGATACCACATTAGTAGACTTCACTGATATGAAATGGGAAAGAGGAGACATATCTTTTATTTTCCAGGGAGAGAAACCTCCAAGTGAGTCACTAACTGTTTTAGATAACAAAGCTAAAGTGTACCAAAGAGTCCGCTATGAAGAAACAGAAAATGAAATAGAAGATGAAGTAGATATTCTCATGTCAAGTGATATACTCGCTGCTCAGATGTCAACTAAAGGAATTTCATTTACGAGGGCTCAGTCTGGCTGGATATTTCGTGAAGATCGTAAAGAAACTGTAGCAGGTATATACAGGAGCGATATTTATACCATCACTGGTCTTGTATTAGAATCACGTAAAAGAAGAGAACATTTGTCAACTGATGACCTCCAAAAAAATAAGGCTATCATAGAAAGCCTTACTAAAGGAAATACACAAACTTTAGATACAAATGGGGAGCCTACTCGCCGTGCATCACTGAATCCTCCTCCTGAGAAAAATATTGATTGGGCTTCATACATATCATCTCCCCCCGGGCTGTACCCTAGCCTGGGTAGAGAACTTGTTTACAAAGAATCGTCAAGGAATTTCCGAGCCACTATTGCCATGAGTGATGATTTCCCTCTAAGTGTTGACATGCTATTGAATGTGTTGGAAGTGATTGCACCTTTCAAGCATTTTGCTAAACTTCGACAATTTGTGGCAATGAAATTACCAAAGGGCTTTCCTGTTAAAATTGATATACCAATTTTGCCAACAGTAACAGCTAAAATAACATTTCAAAAATTTGATTTCCGTGATGATATTCCACCTGATCTATTTGTGATACCAGATGACTTTATAGAAGACCCACTGCGGTTCCCTGACTTATGACGCTTTGATATTCTAACACTGTTTGCAGTTGATGAAAGGCCTAATTGGCCACGTGAGATAAGGCGACGCAGAAAGCGAAGGCCACGAACCAGGCCCATGAAGAATAGCCTACTCACAATTGAATTCCCAATACCAATAGGTCTGGGCAGTTACTATTCCAGCCATTGTGTGCTTTTCGTGGAATAGCTAAATTTCAATGTAGGAATGTTAAATTTGTGGTGAATTGTCCTGTGTATGTAGTGTTTCTGGTCAACAGTGTTAGAATGAAAATGTGTAATATTATTCCTTTGTTTTTAGTTACTGAAAGAAATGGCTCATGTTTTGATTATTAAATTATAGATTGTTTTTAATTTATTTTTTACTTTTATATATTTTAATTTAAAACAAACTTTGTGATTTCATTTCAGAAATACGTCACTATTAAGCAATTTCCATTGTTATTATTGCATTATGTTTTACATTATGAATGGTTTATTGTAAACTTGAAATGGGTGTATATTATTTGTTCAGAATTTTATCATATCTTAATTATGTAAAAAGCACACTGAAAACTGGCCTTTAAGAGTAATATACTTTTCCAGGCCTTGGTTATACAGGCCTATGGCTTTGACTGAGATAATATGCGATTGAGCTAGTGAAGGTGTGGCCACAAATCTCGGGAACTCAGATACCAGCTAACTGACCCCAACACACCCCACAGCTACTTGGGGCACCATCTCAATAAAGCGGTAGGCCTATAAAACCTATTACGTAGTTCATGGCCTACACTACTCTCACTGTAAGGTACACTTTTGAACACTTAGGTACTAATTTAGCTATATTAAAGTTGCAAACTGGAGCTTTTCAAGTAGGTACCTACCAAATGTTTTTGAAACATGACAATGCTCATTTATAGATTGGAGCTTGTGTGGAGGTTTTATAAATTATTAGTAATGCTATATAACATTGCATAAGGTAGATCATCTTAAAGTAATTTCACAGCAACAATTTTTCATGTAGTCATACTATATCCCATCTGTATCTATACACTAGTTAATGAGGTTTAAAAGGCTAGGCCTCTTTATTTAAACCTCGTGCCTTCTGCAATTGGCAACTGTATCAATGTTTGTGTTAAAATATTGTTTTAATCTATGATATTTAAATAAACAGATTTGCTATGAGCGCGCACTCGTGATGACTTGAAAGGACCCTAATTGGGATCCTTGCCTTTAGGCGTCACGCATCGGATCTAGTCATATGCTGCGCGCCTGCTACGAAATTAAATAAAAAGAATGAAAGTTTAGAAAGTGTACCAATTATGATACCAAAGTAAATAAAACAGGGGATCTCATACCACAAGTGCAGCCGCTGCTACGCGGAACACATTTTTCGGATGATTTGTGAGTGTCATGTCTGTTTATTAAAATGTCATTGGTTTTAATTCAATTGTTTCTTCTCGTTTTTCCAGGTTTATATAAAAATAAAAGTAGATTTTTGTATCGTAGGTATCATGTTTATAATAACTTAGTCAATTGCCACATAAATAACCATAGTATTTATGTGCACCACAGGTGTTCCTCTGTAAATATCAAAATTAATGAATGTATTTGGACTCTTTAGGCTTATCGAAGTTTGAAAGCACAGAATGTTATTATTTTTACTGAATATAGCACATAGTCTAAAGTAGAAACCAGATGCTTTTGTAGTGATTTATGCAATAGTTTCCTAATCGTATTTAGTATTTCGACAATAACTTTGAAATGACAATCCCACCAAAAATAAAGATTTTGTTTAATGTATAAAATAATGATTTCTTGCCAATAGTATTTGTTAAGTCAAAATATAAAGACAAAAACGTACGTGTGTCGAGCTACCTGTAAAACTGAAATGTGAAAAAATGAAATGTTGTAATAAAATTGGAAGTAATATTTGCAGTTTTCCATTCACATCTTCCTTGAACGAGTATGCAGAAGTGATATAACACCTTAACTCACACATACGTTATAAGGGCCAACGCGTAACTGGCGATGCGCAGCGAAGCACGGTTGTCATTGCCAGACAAATATCAACCTTGTTTTAATATGGTAAAGTTGATTTCATACAAAACTCATGAACCACTTTATTGAAACATAATACAATATCCAACACAAACTACCAACCAATATATCTCATTATTATACGAAATTGGTGTTTTATAAAACAGGCTACTGTATGTATATTCATCTAGTGATATCCCCCGCTCTTGGGTGGAGCGGGAGATAGCGTCGAGAGTTACTGAATAAAAACCCACTATTTTTCCTTCGTTCCCTTTTCATACCAAGTGGCCTCGTTATGAACCATCCTTTCAGAAACAAATCCTTCACCCCAACGCCAGTAGGCTTCAAACCTGCTGGGCCCCTACACGGTTTGCTGCAACTTCTTCAGGCGCACGTGGAACAATCAGTTACCGGACGTTCGGACGGCACGTTTCCTGCCCTAAAGTTTTAAGGGCCCTTTTCCTGTCACGCGTATTGTAGCCCGCACGCGGTTCTCGTCCGCATACGGACTGCCCGCATACTATCATTTGATACATGTTTTTCCTAACATGCGGCAAGCACGCGTGCGGAACGCGGATTGGTTGCGGGCGCGCAGTCCGCGTGCGCGCTATCCGGATACGGGCGGTGATCTGCCGTCTGCGTCGGCGGTGGTCTTATTACTGTGAAGCGGGTTGCACGCATGCTCATAGTCCGCATATATTGCAAACAAAAATGAAAGACTGGCGACACGCACGACACTGCAGCAGCAAACGAAATCTTTGTCCTGCGTGCCTATTTGCGTGTGGCCCGGAGCGTGCTATCACCCGGATGCGGACGAGACCCGCGTGCGGGATAAAATACGCGTGACAGGAAAAGGGCCCTAAGTGAAATATGGTCCAGTCAATACAGGTTTACGTCAACGGAACCCAGCTGTTGGATAGATTTTAATGTTCTTGATTTTTTTCTGGTGCAGCTACAAAAAACGTGTAACTGCATTTACAGAATTTGAAAAAAAATTGTAACTGCATTCGCAGAATTTGAAAAAAATTTGGTACATACCGCAAGAATTTCATCGATATTCACAAAAACTGTTTGATGCCAATCGCTTGTTGCCGTTAGGTGGACAGCAATTTCCAAGTCAATGACCAATCAATCTGTGTTCAGTGATACTTTCGATCGATATATCTAGGTACACTAAATTAGGCGACTATACTATGGTGTACCATAGTATAGTCGCTGACTGTGTGGAGAGACAGACACACACTAAATTAGGTACAGTCAGCGACTATACCATAGTATAGTCGTTGACTGTGTGGAGGAACAGACTTCTGAACATCAGAGGTATTCAACAGAACCGTTCAACGCGTCATCTTTTACGCTGATCGAATATCTTTAAGACTGCAGTCTTGTAAAAATTCACCCGCGGCAAATTATTAGCGCATCTTTGTATGCTTTTTTTGAACAAAATAATGAAACAACTTTAATATTATTATAGCACATATTTAACCATAGTATGAGTAGTAGCCAGTTTTTTTTTTTTTTTTTAAGTCAATTTGGGTGTTTTATGTTTGGTAAATCAAGCGTTAAACATAGCTCTTTCGTGCCAACATCATTTCGACTTATGTTTGTGAGCTTCGTTAATGGCAATAATATAATGAACTAGCTTTGCCCGCGCGGCTTCGCTCCCGCTCTTCCCTACTCCACCCTACTATACCCAACTCTACCCTACCCTACTCTACACTACTCTACCCTACTATACCCTACCCTACTCTACCCTACCCTACCCTACCCTACTACTCTACCCTACTCAACCCTACCCTACCCTACTCTACCCTACACTACCCTAATTTTTTTTTCCGTAAGAACCTTCTCCTCACAATAACAATCACAACAAAAAAAAAATCAGCCAAATCGGTCAAGCCGTTTTCATGCCAAGTCGTGACAACGGAAAACGGGGGTCATTTTTATATATATAGATTTACAAATCTTAGAAATGGAAAAGTAGCGCCATATTATCATCTTTGAAATGCATTCATGGCTAGTTCTAATTATGTTTCATTTTCTTATTTTAGAAGTCACAATTTCATCAAAATTCTCAACATTTGGCTCTTATTAAATGGTTTTAAATGATGTCCAAAAATGTGTACAAATACTAATAATTTATACACATTTTTTGGACATCTTTTAAAATCAATATTTTTGATAAATTATGATGATTTAGATTTTCACTTTTTTATTATTTGCTTTATTGAAGTTTTGGCATCAAAATAATCTAATTATGATGTAACTACGATGCTTAGTTATTGTGAAAAAAAAAAACCATTTAATAAGAGCCAAATGTTGAGAATTTTGATGAAATTGTGACTTCTAAAATAAGAAAATGAAACATAATTAGAACTAGCCATGAATGCATTTCAAAGATGATAATGTGGCGCTAATTTTCCATTTCTAAGATTTGTAAATTCATTATATTATTGCCATTAACCAAGCTCACAAACATAAGTCGAAATGATGTTGGCATGAAAGAGCTATGTGTAACGCTTGATTTACCAAACATAAAACACCCAAATTGACTTAAAAAAAATAACTGGCTACTACTCATACTATGGTTAAATATGTGCTATAATAATATTTCAAGTTCATTTTTTTTCATTATTTTGTTCAAAAAAAGCATACAAAGATGCGCTAATAATTTGCCGCGGGTGAATTTTTACAAGACTGCAGCCTTAACAAAAAGGATAAGTACAAGATTTTTTTTTTATTAAATTTTTTTATTTAGGGGCTTTTGTCCAAAAAGGATACTAGGTGTTGATAAATAAAACAATAAAAGTAATATTAAGTTATTCGGAATTTATTTAATTAATTTTGGTCAGGTATAAACTGCATGAATTCGTTTTATTTTATTTTATTAAATATGTAGTAACAGATAAACTATCAATTTTAAAGTTTCATAAGCGTGAGTCTATCATTGCAATTTAATCCTTACATCCATGTTAATAAAGCCCATGTTAATGAGCATGACACAAGCCTATGAATTACACCAAAATGACAATATTACATTATGAAATTAATTTAAAAAACACCATACAAATCCAAGTACAAACTAAGATTAATAATGTAATACTACTGGCGTACTTAGAAAATGTGCGCTAACGAAGTGTCAACTCAAATCGAGACGCGCCGATTGTTGAAGAGGTCAGAGGCCTACCACAGTCCTACCACGAGCTCTTAACGCGATCCATTTGACAAACTAAATTGAACTGTTAAAGGTATGGAGTTATATAGGGTGTTTACACGTTATGGTAAGGTTTGAGCAGCCCATGATGTTAAAATATTGGGCGTGCAAGCATGAAAGCTGAGCTATAGACTCTATACAACATTATTTTGTGTGGGCATATGCGAAATCTGAATATAGTTTCCACAGAATCAGTAACTGAATTGATTCCAATAATTTTTACATCATGTTATAAAAAATTACCTATTCGTGCGGACAACTAGGTAATATAACAAGCTAGCAACTTTGTGATTTTACCTATATTTTTTTTTTACATGGATTCTTTAAATAAAAATACTGGACACGTGTTTCGGGTTTCGCATAACTATACTGAAACTAATGTTGTATAGCTCCAATCCTTTAATAGTTCAGCTCATATCGTCAAATGGATGGCATTACATTACGAGCTCATAGCAGAACCTCAGTACCTAGTTTTGCACAGCGCGGCTCTACAAAATAGACGGCGAGGCGCGTCGTGAAGCCGCGGGGCGTATCCGAATCACAGCGGGACGCTCCGGGGCTGATATTATTATCTACTAAATAAAAATAAAAACTGCGCGCCTCGTCACGTTTCTATGAGCGATCTGAACCCGACATTTTTCCCCAAGAAATGTCACCGGCACAGTTTAGTAAAAGATGTATAACAATATTAAATCAAATTATAAAAATAGGCAGCTAGCTAAGTTACACACAATTTCTAAGACACGCTACGATTATACAATTTTGTGTAACGTTAAATGCGCAAAACCTGAAATTAGTTTGATCAGAATAACGAGCAGAATCAATTTAACCACTTTTTATTAAAGTTAAATTTAAAAAAAAAATCTTCATTAAAAACTTCGACCTGTCTATTTATGAATAGGTCCAGCCATCAAGTGCGCAAACCCGCTGAAATAGGTAAACAAACACAAATAGTTATAATCCAATCAAATTTTCTCATACACGGGATAATAAAAGGTCTTATTTCAATGCAGATATGAATTTTAAACAAACTAAAACTGCTCATAAAAACTTATTTTTTTTCTCACGTAGGTAATTAGGTCAATCGATTTAAAAATCATTTGGGGTGTCTGAGGTTTTGCGCATTTAACGTTACACGTTGTATATATCGAATATGCTCCAAAAATAAGGCCCAATTCCACAATCAGTTAAATACATTCATAATTCAAAGAAGACCGTTTAGTAAGTACAAGTGAGAGGCGGTTATTAGATAAACGCTAGCCAATCTCCATGTTTACCTGGTCACTTCAGCATAGATCCCTTCCGCGGCGCCGTTTTACTGGGCATCATCAGTCCATCAGACTCCAAGCCCAGGGTCACGACGCGCAGTGACACGGTCGAGCGTTGTGCTGGAAGGCAATACGTTCAGTTGACGAATATGACTCGTAGTAACAAATGTCTGATCAATCAGGGCAGGGTACTATGAAGTTTCAAAACCATCGTGATTCTGGAGTGTGTGAGAGAGAGACGAAGCTGTAAAAAACTCATAGCGCTATCCATTTTTCATGATGGCATTGGACAGTTGTTGAACTGGACAGTTGAAGTTAGGTATATAATACAGTAGTTACAGCACAACGGTTTTTTTAGGGTCCCGTGCCCAAAAGGTAAAAACGGGACCTTATTACTAAGACTTCGCTGTCTGTCACCAGGCTGTATCTCAAGAACCGCGATAGCTAGACAGTTGAAATTTTCACAAATTATGTATTTGTTTTGCCGCAACAACAAAATAAAATAAATATTTAAAGGGCACAGCAAACGCGATTTGTTTTGTTGTTTTTTTTTACGGAGGGTCGGAACCCTGCGTGCGCGAGTCCGACTTGCACTTGCCCATTTTTTGTGTCTATTACAAAACATAAAAATTATTAAAAAAAAAAACAAGTTCTGATCGCACGAGGCAAAGTCTTACATTACGATTAAATTATAGTATACTAGCGACCCGCCCCGGCTTCGCTCGGGTAACAGTATTTCTCCACTATTTAATGGATGTTATTATACATATAAATATTCCTCTTGAATTACTCTATCTATTAAAAAAAACCGCATCAAAATGCGTTGCGTAGTTTTAAAGATTTAATCGTACATAGAGATATAGGGACAGAAAAAGCGACTTTGTTTTATACTATGTACTGATAAATACCTTGTTCACGAATGTCGTCAATCAACTGGAACAGAAAGAAAAAAATAAAGTAAAGTGCATGAAGAAGAATGAAATTAATCCTAAGAATGTAAAACTGTATCGAATTCGATTATTCAACCAAAACGTTAATTGTTTCTTTTCAATCATGCATTCATGCATCATTATTCCTCAAAATCTACCAACTCAGGTCTCAGACTATACATATGCTACGTTCCTAACGATGTTCTAGATAACAGACTATCTACAAGCTATTAGTCCATCCACACCGTCCGCAGCGACGCTAAAAAAAACCTGTTTTTTTTTACGTTAGGCAAAAATTTTCTTATGACAAACCCCGCTCTTGGGTGGAGCGGGAGATAGTGTCAGACTCTTACTGACTAAAAACCCACGCCGTTCCTTCTAGCCTCTTCATACCGGGGCTCGAGTTTACATTCGGATAACCCTGGCCCCAGTAGGCTTTGACCTTCGATCAATAATAGTACTATTATTGATCGAAGGCTTAGCCTCGCCTGTTGCTGACAACTTCTTGAGGCGCGGGGGTTTTAGTTTCACAAACGAATATTGAATGCTAGCCTAGGACATGGTCTACTCGTGTACCAAATTCTATAAAAATTCATTCAACATTCAAAATATCGTGTTTCCGAATTTTGTTGGGCTTCTTTCCGTCTGACTGAATGATAATTACATTAGATAGCCACCAATTAACGTACATTGTGTTCTAAATTCACATTCGTTTTACTCTTCATTAACAATAGTTTTGAAAAGTAGTATACATGTAGAGTAGCGTAGCTAGGCGTGGGCGTAGTGGGCCCTTACCAACGGCCTCTTACCCATGGAGGTTTCGCGTGTTAAGAGATGGCTCTTTAACGACGAGGGTTTTGTTTTATAATTTATAGGTTCGCGATTGACCAGTATTTCACCTGATGGTAAGCGACGATGTGGTCGAACACTGGGTTACGACAGTCGCTGTCTAGTTTTCGACTCTATAAAAGAAAAAGGTCTTGCTGGTGCGCCTTCGCGCACGTCTAGATCAGTCCACGCTACGCCTCTATATATATACTCCCTTGCCGATTTTGCCGTCGTTACGGGTTTCGATCATGTGTTTAATATGGTTAATATTGAAAAATATTTTAAGTGTATATGCATAATCTACGACTTCATCACATGTATCTAACATATCTAATAAACGCACATCTAATGTCCAGAATCAGTTGCTGAATCGATTTCAGCTATTTCTAATGTAGGTATATTTTTGTATCGTTAAATAATCAATAGTTATTTTAGGATAAAAAAAAAATATTTTGATAAATCTTGATTACGTGACTAGCGAGTTTTTATGTGCGAGTGCGTAGATACCAATACCGGTGCGGTACTAATGTAGTGCGTCAATGCCTATATGATTTGCCTGCAATTAAGATACCACTATCTAAGTTTCAGTTACATGTTATGTTATATACAAAAATATTTTAGTTTATGCGAAACCTGGATATAGTTTATTCAGAATCAGTAACTGAATGGATTCAAATAGTTTTTACACCATGTTATATTTATTCCCAAAAATAATTTAAAAGATTACAAGTTGCACACCACTGACACTAACGCCCTACACTAACGGGCATTAGGCGCCAGCAAACAGCAGGGCAAGTGCAAAACAACTCCTCAGTCGCCTGAATGGCACGGTGTCGACGGTGACGATGTTTGACGAAAAGGCAATGCGAAAAAGAGAGATAACGCCTGAAAACTCTGTTTTCATTCGGTAATTCCATGATTTACTCGAATATTTTACAAAACTTGTTCCAGGAAACACGTGTTGTTTTTAAGACCTTAAAAGTATTTGAAACAAATTGTCGTCATTTAGAATCTTGTTTAAATTTGCAAGGCTTCTATTATTGTACTTTTTTGACGTTTTAAATTTTTGAGTAGGTAAATTATGAAGTGTCTAAGTTCATGCAAAATAGCAGATTTTCAGAGGCCTTTCCTGGATCAGTTTTACACCAATTTATAAATGAATTTCAATAGACGCCTAGATTTATAATAATAAATTCATTTATTTCAAGCTAGAAAACCCATACTTAGCAAAAATACAGTTTACAGCTTTAAAAAATTAAAGTTAAAATTTTTTAGATTGTAATATTATAAATTTTATAAATTCAGATTTAATACAATGTCAGTTATATAATAACAATGTCAGATTCAGTTCTATACTTATAAAATGTCAAATTTAGTTACATAATAACCACAAGATACTGTCTTTCCAAAGTGTCTAAAGAAAAAGGTGTAATAACGTCATAATCGCGTAAGAGCAGTTGTATGAAAAACAGTGAAAATGTATTTCGAGTTGCATCCCTTGAGATAGGATTTTCCAAAATTCCCTTCTAAGGGGATGAAACATGGGTCCGAAGTTTGTACGAAGAAACCTTGTTTCAGGCTCTCTGCCGGAGGGATTGGGTTACAATACACCACGTGGGCCCAGTGGACTGGCAGTTGTCGCACAAATGTTTAGTTCTAGAATCTACATTCTAGAACTAAACATTTGTGCGACGTGTTTGCAAGTGTAGCTACACTTGTCTTTACAAATGAAATCGTTACCTAATTGTTTATCAATATGACTGTTGAAAATCATTAGTATGCAATCTTATCAAATGGGGCCGGTTCAGTTGCGTCGCAGACAATGGATGACCAGCTTATTGAGGCCCAATTCCAGCTGGCATTGTGTTTGCGATGGGTTTAGGAAACCGAATTTGGCCAGATAATCTCTGGCCAATCAGAGCCCGCAGTCAGTTCAAAAATTTCCTGAATGGCCACTGCAGTTCGTGTCTCGGTGGCAGATGTTGTAGCGGAGAGATGGTGTTTCGAGGAGTGGGATATCTTTTACTCAACAGTTCGCGTCTCTGGTTCAAACCGCTGTTCTCCGAGGAGGTCGCAAATACTAAAAACTTTTACGACTCTTTAAGGGCGTACCTGGGAGTTGGTGCCAGTTTGGAAAAAAAGGTGTGAGTTTTTGTATGTAATTTGTGTATAGAAGATATAATACATACACTTTCCTCCTGTACTTTGGGCGCGACACTCCTGCGGAAGCCGACCAGGCGCCTAGTGTAGCCGCTGGCGACGCTCACGCCGCTGCCCGCAGACGACGACGACGATGAGAATATTGTCTCTGTGCATAAAATAATCTCACCATCAGACGGACTGCATCGCACGCAGTCCATATATTCAACTGACTGCAGGTTGATCTGACTTTGCGCAGTTGGCGCCGAGTATCTTGTAATGTTGTTTAGTGTGTAACAGTTAAGGAAGTTGCTGCTTTTAGTGTAAAATATAAACGTGAAATATGATTTTCATTACACTTACACCAAGCGAAAGCCGGCGTCCTCGTAGATTATAAAATATTACGCGTTCTATGTGTAGGAAAATCCAAAAACATAAATAATCAAACTTCTTCAAGTTGTCTGTAAATATCGAAAATAAGGTCTACAGGAAGTGTGTGGGATATTGCCTGTTGTGGCTCGTATCCCACCGTTTGTGCACGAGTTAAAACGTTACCTTCAACGCCCATGCTGGTTTCCTTCTTCATATCAAGTTCTGCATCAGTCACGATCCTGTAAGAGTCATAGGTAATTGATAATCGTGAATCACTAGTTGTATTGCTAAAAACTGCAGCTAAGCAAATACTAGGCATGAACACAAGCAGTAGATTAACTTATCATTTGAGGCTCGTGGCAAATTCCCTCTTAGAGGGGGCCCCCGAAATATCACGTCACGTTGTGGTTTAATTTTAATATATTTTTTAAATATATTAAAATTAAGGTTAGGTACTTCTTCTAAGCTCGTGGCCTCTAAGACCGGGGGCCCCATTGTACCTGGGGCCCGTGGCATTTTGGCAACCTTGCCACCCTATAGTTACGCCACTGAACACAAGTCTACAATAGCTACGCGTGTAACGACGACTCGGGAGGTGGGTTGTGGACACACGTTAAACACGAAGGCGCTGCGTAAACGGAGACACTTTTTGTTCCAGTTACCGATATCGAACACTTTTTGATTGTCATGAGTATGTGTAAAGTGGAAGTAACTGGACACAAACAAGCATTGAATGAAAATCATTTTTTCATAGGAAGCTTTTATAGCTCGGTTTACCTATATAATTAACTAGCTTTTGCCCGCAGGGCTTCGCTCCCGCTCTTCCCTACTCTACCCTACACTACTCTACTCTACACTACTTTATCCTACTCTACCCTACTATACGCTACTCTACCCTACACTACTCTACCCTACTATACCCTACTCTACCCTACACTACTCTACACTACTTTATCCTACTCTACCCTACTCTACCCTACACTACTCTACACTACACTACTCTACCCTACTATACCCTACTCTACCCTACACTACTCTACACTACTTTATCCTACTCTACCCTACACTACTCTACACTACACTACTCTACCCTACTATACCCTACTCTACCCTACACTACTCTACTCTACACTACTTTATCCTACTCTACCCTACTCTACCCTACTCTACCCTACACTACGCTACACTACACTACTCTACCCTACTCTACCCTACACTACTCTACACTACTTTATCCTACTCTACCCTACACTACTCTACCCTACTCTGCCCTACCAAACTTCACATAAACCATCTACTAAATAGTCCGAACAAAGCCTATAAATTTGGTTTGGATAGATGAGCCCGTTCTTGAGTTATAAAATAACAACGAAAAGTGGCATTGATTTTTATTTTTATATAAATAGATACTCGTCAAGACGAATCATACAAGCCCAAACTCGATGGGGTTGTGTCGTTCAACTACCAAGTTCCTTTAGCCACCTTCCAGTTTCATCATCAGATTATTTGCTTGTCGTAATAATTTTGCATTGTCATCTGATTTACACATGCATGCAAAATTTCAGCTCAAGGGAACATTCTTCCGAGATAAAAAAAAATGCTATTCCAGGACATGGTCAACCCATGTACCAAGTTTCATCGAAATCCATTCAGTTGTTCGAGCGTGAAGAAGTAACAAACATTACATACACTACACCCTCACAAACTTTTGCCTTTGTAATATGAATGTGATTGTTTTGACAGTGAAACAATAATTGTCTTGTGGACGAATAACTACGCAACATCCAATTATATAAAAATCGTCACGTCTACGAGAGCTATATCAATTGAAGCGCTGATATTGAACACTGGGTTTCCGCCCCCTAACATTCCGAAACTAAATATAAACAAAATTTTGCATATTCACTAAAACACATCTATGAAACATAGATTGATACATGTTGCTAAGCGAACTCGAGAATGACTGGGCATTTTTTATTGTCAGGAGGGTTCCTATGTATACCCAAAATAAGGCGCAATCACATTTTTTTTTTACGGTCGGCAAATTCATCTAATGACAACCCCCGTTCTTGGGTGGAGCGGGAAATATTGTCAGACTTTTACTGACTAAAAACCTACCCCGTTCCTACTAGCCTCTTCATACCGGGACTCGAGTTTCCTTTCGAATAACCCTGGCCCCAGACCCCCAAGCTTCGCCCCAGCTGAGCCCCTCCGGTAGCTGACAACTCCTTGAGGCGCGCGGGAACAGTGCGCGCTGTGGCGCAATCACATTAATATTATAACAGCGAAAATTTTTATGTATGTTCATATTAATAACTATATTATAGTGTTAGAACTATATCTGTGTGCAAGGATATAACGGCCAACCTTGCGTTTCCATAATATCCTCATTTTTCATGTTTGCGCCATACAAATTTTCCTTAAAAATATTATAACTCCTTCATTTATGCAAGCAATTGCCTCATATAAAAATGTGTAGTATAGTAATCATCAGCAGATAGATAAATTCTTTATTGTACAACAAAAATAAAAAATGTCATAAGAAACCTCAGCAGAATCCTTTTGTAGGCAAAAAAATACCCTTTGAAATATAAATCTCTCAAGTCTATGAAAAGCGATTTTCAGACTGCCATGCGCCGCCGACAACCACTCGTCAAACTTACGCAAGCACACAACCGGAGCGAGTAGAATAGAATAGAAATACTTTTCATTTTTTTTTACTTTTCGGATCAGCATTTCTACCACATCGACTAGGTTATGGCTTGGCAACGCCACACTTACGATAGGAATCGCACATACCGTCTTTCAAAGGTAGATAATAGAACGGGCAAAGCGGGGCCCATGGCGGCCGTAAACGCTGGGAACGCGAGTTACGTACGTGTAGCTCGAGGTTCGCGAGCTTATCCCGAGGCGAGGCGATGCCGTTACGATGCCGATTAGTGTCCATTGAAGTGGGGAATTTTATACAAAGAATTACTGTCCATACAAAGGATACTGACTACAGTGACTGCAGTGATGATCCATTTCCGACCATGTTTCATAGTATAAATAAGACACAGCCAAATTACTGTTTTGTATCTCAGAATACACCAATTAAATGCATGCTTATGAATCTGTTCATGCTAAAATGATTTTTGATAGGCTTATACTGCATCAGAAGGAAGTGCCCTAATTCCAGTTTTAGAGCGACTTACTTCTGCAGCAGCACGTGCAGGCGCCGCATGTGGCTGGGCACGTGGCGCCGCACGTCGCTGCTGGCCACGAGCGCGGCCAGGCGCGGCGCCAGCTCGGGGCTGCTCGCCGCCGCCGCGCACAGCGCCGACACCGCCGCGTATGCTGCTTCCGAGAAGTCGCGCGTCCACAATGCCACCTGCCATATAACAACAGAAAATATGATAAAATGCCTTTAAATGTTAGATTGAAAGTGAGGCTACGATAACACCAATTGTATGTCACCCGCTAAATACAAGCGTCAAGTTCAAAATGTATGCAAAACTTTCAGTTGCCGGCTAACATTTGTTTGCGATGGGCAACTGAGTGAGTGATGATGATCTTTGACCTGAGGACGGCCAGTTTTTCTGAGTGAGCAATGGACCATTTTTATTAACTCCTGCCACTCTGGAGGAAGAAGTATAACGGTGACACTGTGAGTGGTAGCTACGCTCGGCAGCGGCGAGCGGTAAGAACCAACAGTATGAAAATGTTTCGCGCACGCCACGAAACGCCGCTCATAACGGCGGGCGCTCGACTTGACCTTGACGCCTCGTAAACACCGAAGTCGTAAACGTGCCGTCAGACTTTTACACATTAAAACCCACCGTGTTTTTTCAGTTGCCCTTATCGTTGCAGCAAATTCTATTATCTTAATAGTCCTGTTGAATAATTACGCTGTTCCGCAGCCTCGAATGATGACGCCTGCCTTAGGACATCAACAAAACACTAAAACATGTCTGTATTCCCTGAAGAGGTGCAGGAGGAGCAGCGAGGCGCAGGCCAACATACAATACCTAGGCCGATATTTAGTAAGACTACGAGACTATTGCCATCAGGTGGGCACAACTCCAATCAGCAGCAGCCTGGCTGGAAATTAAGTACACATTCCATTACACTAAACAAATTTAAGGATGGTTTCCTGTTAATAAATAAAAAATAAATAGCATTTATTTTAAGCAACCAATAGCACCCATACAGCAAATACAAAATAGAACACACACACCTAATGGAATACATTTACACTATCGGACATAGCCAGCAACATGTCTGCTACAGCAATCTACACTAATCTATATAAATAAAAATGACCCCCGTTTTCCGTTGTCACGACTTGGCATGAAAACGGCTTGACCGATTTGGCTGATTTTTTTTTTGTTGCGATTGTTATTGTGAGGAGAAGGTTCTTATGGAAAAAAAAAATAGGGTAGTGTAGGGTAGGGTAGAGTAGGGTAGAGTAGGGTAGAGTAGGGTAGAGTAGGGTAGAGTAGGGTAGAGTAGAGTAGGGTAGAGTAGGGTAGAGTAGGGTAGAGTAGGGTAGAGTAGGGTAGAGTAGGGTAGAGTAGGGTAGAGTAGGGTAGAGTAGGGTAGAGTAGGGTAGAGTAGGGTGGAGTAGGGAAGAGCGGGAGCGAAGCCGCGCGGGCAAAGCTAGTATAATATAATAAAGAGGTAAAGTTTGTTTTTTTGTCTTTTTTGTTTGTAGGAGGTAATCTCTGAAAGTAATGGCCCGATTGCCAAAATTTTTTCACCGACCGAAAGCCGCTTTATTCCTGAGTGACATAAGCTATTATTATGTACGCGGGCTAAGCCGCGGGCAAAAGCTAGTGTTCGATATAAGGGCAATCAAATCTGCCGGCAATCATCGCTAGAATTGTGTTACAGCTGCCTCGCACACTATGCTAGTAATGACTGCCGTTACAATCCATAAATGAATGAGTAGACCTGGAACAGGCGCCACTCGTCGACGCCCTCCACCAGCTTCTGCGCGCGCTTGGCGTTGGTCGTGACGATCTCGCGCGCGTGCTGGAGGTGCACTTGCTGGCGTTCCATGCGCTCCCGAGACGTCTCCAATTCTTGCTCCGTTTCATTTCTGACGACATAACGTTTAAAATAAAGAACTTAAACTGTAGACCAAATGAGTGTTGTGAGCCGTAAATATAGCACGAAAGAATAAAATGCATCATCTGCCTCTCATCAAATTACCAGTATTTTTCATGAAGTGTACATTTGCTGACGCGAGGACTTGCTCCCGACGTGCGTCATTTTATTACTATAAATAAATATATTTTTCAGCCACATTATATTAGTAAACAAATTAACTATTCTTACGGAGACATGGCTTAAAACGCTTGTTATCCAAGCCAAAAAAAAGAAATTAAATAAATATATATCAGCGTACTTCCTAGCGTCGAGCTGCTTGTTCTTATCCGCGAGGAAGGTGAGGCGCGCCTCGGCGTCGCGGTTGTAGTCCTCGAGGCGCACGATGTTCGCTTGTAACGCTTGCAGCTCAGCGCGCAGCTCGTAGAACTGGTTCCGCAAGCTGTTCAGCTCTTCTATCTCAGGACCTTAGGATATGACAAAAAATTATAAATAATATAGGTATTATATTTACTTGGAAAATAGTGTCAAACTTTTACCGACTAAAAACCCACTCCTAGTTAATAGGAGCCGAATCTTAGTTTCAGAAAAAAATTCTTGGCCCCAGTAGGCTTGGCCCCTGCTGGCCCACGCCTACGGTAGCCAGAAATCGGGATCAGAATCCCGGCGGCGGCTGGGGCGTGAGCGCAGTTGCCTTACGCGTGCAGCCACCCCCTTTGCTAGCATTACTGCGTCGCACAAAAAGGCGACCGCCAGCCTCTTCCTCCTCGCTCCGGACCATGGCCTGTACAAAGTCCCGGCGCGATAGATCGCTTCTGCCGATCGCCCTCATTAGGACACGGCGTTGCTCTGCCCAAGCGGGGCACACCTCAACTGTATGCTCCACCGACCCAAGGTTTTAATATCGATTTCATCAATATATACCCAGAAAATAATGTGTATTTTATTGTTTTTTTTTTTCTTTAACATTTTGAACACTACTTGAAGTTAATGAATTTTCGAAAATGCTTGTCAAGTCTAACCATCTGCTGGATAGAACGACAGTGGGGCCACAGTAAGACCTCAGAACGCAAATGGCCACTAAATGAACACAGGTGGGTTTTAGCCAGTAACAGTCGTACAAAATGCCCAGATCGATAAAGTGTAGACTATTCAAGGACACGCCAGTCAAGAAAATCGAAACCTACAATGATAAATTATAGGTATATGAAACTATGACAGTGTTTTAAAATAGACAAACACGGCTAAAATTTATTTCATGCGTAGCGTAGGTGCAGGCCCTACAGTTTTACAGTTAAAACTGTAGGGATTTACAGTTTTTTGAAAATTCTCTCAGTTTTTAGTTTAGGCCTCGAAATTAAGCGAAATCTACAGTTTTTTTATTTAACACGCTGGCGCGATCTACTTTTATTTGCTGCGTAGTCCGTACACGCGGAAATAAACTTTCTATAACCACAATAAAAGGTACCTTACACGCTAAATCAGATCATAAAAATTGTTTTGAGTGAAATTTTGTCAAAATTGAAGAACTCGAAAGTGAGTAAAATTGAAGAACTGGATTCTGATTGAACTTTATTCGTTCTAAGTTTGTAAATTAATTAAATTTTTCGTAAATTAATTAAAGTTAAAAAATCTTTCCTCGATTTGACAGTAAATCGTGACGTCACAACATGGCCATCGATCCTATTTTCATTTTGAACGCATTGTATCTTCAGTTACTATCTAACTTTTATGCATAGGTATCTTTCCTTGCTATAATAGTAAGCACATTTCTGATGTACTGGACAAGCATATCAATGATAGTTTTTAACTATTCGCATTTTTAATTGAATTTTTTATGAATACATGATTTTTTCTTTTTAATTCCTTCCCCTTATCATTAAAAAATACAATTTTATAAAAAGATGTAGATTTATTGTTTTTCAATTTGGTATTAACAGTTTTCTAGTTTTTTCAAGCAAATCTACAGTTTTACTCTATGGCAGGGTAGAGATGGGCGGTGGGTAAAAACCCATCGGGTATTTACCGGGTAAATACCCAATTTGGGTATAAACAGGGTTTTTACCCGGTAAATACCCTTTAACACTTTTTGGGATAATTTATTTAATAAAGTTTAATTGAATTTTAGATCGTTTACATGTTTTGAACACCTCCATGTTATTAATTCGGCTCCTTTCGTATATTTTTACGTTTTAAAGCTTGATTATTATTTTTGTTAAATGATGTTTAACTGTAACTTTTGCATAAATATAAAATTTCAACTGATTTTCAAGTTTGTAACAATAAATAACTTATACAATGTTTTTCTTATTTTTTTTCATTCTTTTTTTGTTTTTTATTTTATCTTAAGTGTTCTACATGTTGTTTCTTAATTTTGTATAACTGTGTAAGTGTCCCAAATAAAATACAGACGCAAAATATTAAAAAATACGGACGTGCAAGTTTTACATGATTTGTAGAGTAGAAAACTATTCTTTGGGGACACCATGTAAATTTCATGCATAAAACATATTTGATAAACATTTTTTTATGGCTAAAAATGTATAAAAACAAAAAATGTCCAAAAGTAAATACCCACCATTTGGGTATTTACTCGGGTTAAAACCCTGCATTTGGGTATTTACCCGGTATTTACCGGGTAGAAACCCATCTCTATGGCAGGGTTGACAACACTGCGTAGGTGGTTTATGAATCAATCATTGATGCCATAGAAATCTAACTTAATAATTTCAAAAGTATCAAAGGGACTTATGAGTATGACTGAACTGCACCACAGTTACTTGTGGTGCATTGACGGCCGCTTGTAAAGTAGGAAGTCTGCATTCATAAGATTTCTATAGGGGACGGCGCGTACGCAGTCCCCACTACCAAAAATAACACGTCCGAGTTATCCACATTAGGGATAATCGCAAGGGTCAACCTATCCGCAGTGCAATGGTAAGTCTCGCCCTGGGGGAACCGCCTTCATGATCACGGTTTCCCCTACGCCAGGTAAGTATGAATTGTTCACGGGAACACGCGAGGGCCGTTCAACGGTGGGGAATCTTAACACCGCAATTCAGTAACGTGACGTCACGGTACAGTGACCTCTGTTGGTGGGGTTAGTAAAGCTTGACAAAGATTTTTTGGAAGTGGCCACATTTTTATATTTCTAAGACTTCTTGTGGCTATTATTTATTATTGACATAATAAATACTATAATGATTTAATAATAATTACAATATGGGACATTCTTTCTTTTATTACTGAATACTGCTTGTTCTTTCGAAAAATAACATATTGCATTTTTTTAAGTTTCTCAATTTTCTATTATTTTTAAAATTAGTGAAGTACATACCATTTTCAAAGGCTTGATGTACATTGAGTAATAATCAGAGGTTGGAATTAGTTAAAGTAACATATACCGATTTTATACAGCGAAAGAATAATGTGGATATACCGCAAATAAAGAGATTAATTTTAAAGAACAGATTTTTTTAACACTATCAGAAATATAGCAGTAAACATTTCTTCCTGCATTAATGACGAGGAGGAGGAAGTTACAAATTTTCTAACCTCACCTTAGTTGACGTAAAGATATTTTTTTTAATGAAAAATACTAATAAAAAAGGCATTCAAAAATAAATCTGCTCTAACTCAAAACAGCGACATTTGTCGTTTGTTTGGCTTTGAAACTAGAAGTGTGAATGACTGGAATATTTTTTTTAATTCGATTCGGAACCGTTCAATATTTTTATTTATTAAGGGCGCTTGTACGCGCTAAGAAAAGTCGCCGGAGGGCTTAGCCAAGTTAATAATCTACAATCGTTAACGCTAGTAGAAAACTTCAAATGTATGGGAATGACGTCATCTCAACGCTCTGTCACGTGGTCAGAACAAAGGAATCGGAGGCGACGCCAACTCGAGGCGATCTACGAAAGAAAAACGAAACGGTCGTAACTTGGCTAGGCTTGCAAGTTTATGCAAGAATTCGTGTCGTTTCTGCACACGAACTGTGTTAAATGCTCCGGACAGCAGACACAGAAAACAATGTTGTCTCCGCTAGACACGACGAGCTCTTTGTTGTTGCGCCCCTCCCGGGCGGACTACGTGAGGTGCTTCAGATAATTTGAGTACATTTGTTCAACGATACACTACGCACGACTGGCCGAAAACAATCCCATTTTTCACGTCTCTATTTATCTTGTCTAGAGCAGACACGTCGTGGCTAGATCTGACTGAATTCTAGTCGTATACATGATGAGTGCAGTGGTGGCGGAGTGGTAACGGCCCCGACTTACGAGTTGTAAGTCGCGGGCTCAAACCTAGCCGGGCGCATTACTTTGTGTAATTTATTTCATCACCACTGCTCTCATAATAACGGTGAAGAAAAACATCCTGAGGAAACCCGAGTGTCCTAGAACAAAATTCGAAGACATGTGACATCCACCAACCCGTACTGGGCCCGCGTGATGTATTACGGCCCATTCCCTCTCCTGGAGAGGAGGTCTGAGTCCCAGCAGTGGGAACATTAAAAAGGCTGATAATGTATTATGTTAAATATATACATGATGAATTAGTCCTAACTGCCGCAACCACAGTGAAAGTTCTTAGCGTTTACAAGCGCCCTAATACAACTAAAAAGTACGGTCTGCAAATAAATAAGAAAAATAAGGCGAAAGCGAGGAGTTATCTGCGAAATTGTTGCATTTTTCAGGACAGTGTCAAGTTTTATGTCGAATAAAGTATGATTAGCGGCCGTAGCATGTGATTAGTTACAGAATAGGTAATACCTAAGTCATTAAAATCGTTAATACAAGCCTCTCAGTTGGTCTAACTCAACTGAATGGCTATTTCATAAAAAAATAATACGGTTAGCTGAATTATTTTGGTTTGTTATGCACATCGACTTCTTTACATATGCATTACTACCAGTTTGCTGACAGTCTTGAAGGTGCCACTGGGGTTGCTAACTATAGACCCCTGTGTATCGCAATAACTTCTACACTTCAACAGGTATTGCAATTGCCTCATCATTCTGTATTCCATTTTCTTTCCTAACATCATCTGTATACATAACCATTCTGACTAACCCCATGATTCATCATCCGATAGAACTATTCCAGCTTCTTTCTTTATACATCTTATAATTATGAGAAACATTCTTGTTTTGCTCTAGTAGACTAATGTAGATCTTTGGAGGTAAGTGAAACAGAGTGTAAAGTCCCACAAACCTCCGTTGAAAAGGGAGGATCCTCCGACTAGACGGCTGTTATGTCTGTTGGGCAACTGCTCAGCAGATGATTTCGGGCTGTTCTATACGATCAAATCGCGTGGAGAATTTTAATTGCGCGATGCAGGATTAGTTCTTATGTGATGCCATAGATATCGCTACTGATCTTTTGGCCTGCTGGACTATCCAGTGTACCGTTTAGTTTGCCCTAACTTTTTGTTTTCGCGTTTGCTATAGGTTTTATTCCACATTCTCGTGACAATATATGGCAAGTTTTCTATTGAGTGAGTACGTACAGTTCTCGCTGAGCGGCGAGATGTTGTGTATGAAGTGCTGGTGCGCGGCGTGCACGACGCGCAGCGTGGCCTCCAGCGCCGACACGTCGCGCTCGCGCCGCCCGATGTCCGCGTCCTATTGAGTGAGTACGTACAGTTCTCGCTGAGCGGCGAGATGTTGTGTATGAAGTGCTGGTGCGCGGCGTGCACGACGCGCAGCGTGGCCTCCAGCGCCGACACGTCGCGCTCGCGCCGCCCGATGTCCGCGTCCTATTGAGTGAGTACGTACAGTTCTCGCTGAGCGGCGAGATGTTGTGTATGAAGTGCTGGTGCGCGGCGTGCACGACGCGCAGCGTGGCCTCCAGCGCCGACACGTCGCGCTCGCGCCGCCCGATGTCCGCGTCCTATTGAGTGAGTACGTACAGTTCTCGCTGAGCGGCGAGATGTTGTGTATGAAGTGCTGGTGCGCGGCGTGCACGACGCGCAGCGTGGCCTCCAGCGCCGACACGTCGCGCTCGCGCCGCCCGATGTCCGCGTCCTATTGAGTGAGTACGTACAGTTCTCGCTGAGCGGCGAGATGTTGTGTATGAAGTGCTGGTGCGCGGCGTGCACGACGCGCAGCGTGGCCTCCAGCGCCGACACGTCGCGCTCGCGCCGCCCGATGTCCGCGTCCTATTGAGTGAGTACGTACAGTTCTCGCTGAGCGGCGAGATGTTGTGTATGAAGTGCTGGTGCGCGGCGTGCACGACGCGCAGCGTGGCCTCCAGCGCCGACACGTCGCGCTCGCGCCGCCCGATGTCCGCGTCCTATTGAGTGAGTACGTACAGTTCTCGCTGAGCGGCGAGATGTTGTGTATGAAGTGCTGGTGCGCGGCGTGCACGACGCGCAGCGTGGCCTCCAGCGCCGACACGTCGCGCTCGCGCCGCCCGATGTCCGCGTCCTATTGAGTGAGTACGTACAGTTCTCGCTGAGCGGCGAGATGTTGTGTATGAAGTGCTGGTGCGCGGCGTGCACGACGCGCAGCGTGGCCTCCAGCGCCGACACGTCGCGCTCGCGCCGCCCGATGTCCGCGTCCTATTGAGTGAGTACGTACAGTTCTCGCTGAGCGGCGAGATGTTGTGTATGAAGTGCTGGTGCGCGGCGTGCACGACGCGCAGCGTGGCCTCCAGCGCCGACACGTCGCGCTCGCGCCGCCCGATGTCCGCGTCCTATTGAGTGAGTACGTACAGTTCTCGCTGAGCGGCGAGATGTTGTGTATGAAGTGCTGGTGCGCGGCGTGCACGACGCGCAGCGTGGCCTCCAGCGCCGACACGTCGCGCTCGCGCCGCCCGATGTCCGCGTCCTATTGAGTGAGTACGTACAGTTCTCGCTGAGCGGCGAGATGTTGTGTATGAAGTGCTGGTGCGCGGCGTGCACGACGCGCAGCGTGGCCTCCAGCGCCGACACGTCGCGCTCGCGCCGCCCGATGTCCGCGTCCTATTGAGTGAGTACGTACAGTTCTCGCTGAGCGGCGAGATGTTGTGTATGAAGTGCTGGTGCGCGGCGTGCACGACGCGCAGCGTGGCCTCCAGCGCCGACACGTCGCGCTCGCGCCGCCCGATGTCCGCGTCCTATTGAGTGAGTACGTACAGTTCTCGCTGAGCGGCGAGATGTTGTGTATGAAGTGCTGGTGCGCGGCGTGCACGACGCGCAGCGTGGCCTCCAGCGCCGACACGTCGCGCTCGCGCCGCCCGATGTCCGCGTCCTATTGAGTGAGTACGTACAGTTCTCGCTGAGCGGCGAGATGTTGTGTATGAAGTGCTGGTGCGCGGCGTGCACGACGCGCAGCGTGGCCTCCAGCGCCGACACGTCGCGCTCGCGCCGCCCGATGTCCGCGTCCTATTGAGTGAGTACGTACAGTTCTCGCTGAGCGGCGAGATGTTGTGTATGAAGTGCTGGTGCGCGGCGTGCACGACGCGCAGCGTGGCCTCCAGCGCCGACACGTCGCGCTCGCGCCGCCCGATGTCCGCGTCCTATTGAGTGAGTACGTACAGTTCTCGCTGAGCGGCGAGATGTTGTGTATGAAGTGCTGGTGCGCGGCGTGCACGACGCGCAGCGTGGCCTCCAGCGCCGACACGTCGCGCTCGCGCCGCCCGATGTCCGCGTCCTATTGAGTGAGTACGTACAGTTCTCGCTGAGCGGCGAGATGTTGTGTATGAAGTGCTGGTGCGCGGCGTGCACGACGCGCAGCGTGGCCTCCAGCGCCGACACGTCGCGCTCGCGCCGCCCGATGTCCGCGTCCTATTGAGTGAGTACGTACAGTTCTCGCTGAGCGGCGAGATGTTGTGTATGAAGTGCTGGTGCGCGGCGTGCACGACGCGCAGCGTGGCCTCCAGCGCCGACACGTCGCGCTCGCGCCGCCCGATGTCCGCGTCCTATTGAGTGAGTACGTACAGTTCTCGCTGAGCGGCGAGATGTTGTGTATGAAGTGCTGGTGCGCGGCGTGCACGACGCGCAGCGTGGCCTCCAGCGCCGACACGTCGCGCTCGCGCCGCCCGATGTCCGCGTCCTATTGAGTGAGTACGTACAGTTCTCGCTGAGCGGCGAGATGTTGTGTATGAAGTGCTGGTGCGCGGCGTGCACGACGCGCAGCGTGGCCTCCAGCGCCGACACGTCGCGCTCGCGCCGCCCGATGTCCGCGTCCTATTGAGTGAGTACGTACAGTTCTCGCTGAGCGGCGAGATGTTGTGTATGAAGTGCTGGTGCGCGGCGTGCACGACGCGCAGCGTGGCCTCCAGCGCCGACACGTCGCGCTCGCGCCGCCCGATGTCCGCGTCCTATTGAGTGAGTACGTACAGTTCTCGCTGAGCGGCGAGATGTTGTGTATGAAGTGCTGGTGCGCGGCGTGCACGACGCGCAGCGTGGCCTCCAGCGCCGACACGTCGCGCTCGCGCCGCCCGATGTCCGCGTCCTATTGAGTGAGTACGTACAGTTCTCGCTGAGCGGCGAGATGTTGTGTATGAAGTGCTGGTGCGCGGCGTGCACGACGCGCAGCGTGGCCTCCAGCGCCGACACGTCGCGCTCGCGCCGCCCGATGTCCGCGTCCTATTGAGTGAGTACGTACAGTTCTCGCTGAGCGGCGAGATGTTGTGTATGAAGTGCTGGTGCGCGGCGTGCACGACGCGCAGCGTGGCCTCCAGCGCCGACACGTCGCGCTCGCGCCGCCCGATGTCCGCGTCCTATTGAGTGAGTACGTACAGTTCTCGCTGAGCGGCGAGATGTTGTGTATGAAGTGCTGGTGCGCGGCGTGCACGACGCGCAGCGTGGCCTCCAGCGCCGACACGTCGCGCTCGCGCCGCCCGATGTCCGCGTCCTATTGAGTGAGTACGTACAGTTCTCGCTGAGCGGCGAGATGTTGTGTATGAAGTGCTGGTGCGCGGCGTGCACGACGCGCAGCGTGGCCTCCAGCGCCGACACGTCGCGCTCGCGCCGCCCGATGTCCGCGTCCTATTGAGTGAGTACGTACAGTTCTCGCTGAGCGGCGAGATGTTGTGTATGAAGTGCTGGTGCGCGGCGTGCACGACGCGCAGCGTGGCCTCCAGCGCCGACACGTCGCGCTCGCGCCGCCCGATGTCCGCGTCCTATTGAGTGAGTACGTACAGTTCTCGCTGAGCGGCGAGATGTTGTGTATGAAGTGCTGGTGCGCGGCGTGCACGACGCGCAGCGTGGCCTCCAGCGCCGACACGTCGCGCTCGCGCCGCCCGATGTCCGCGTCCTATTGAGTGAGTACGTACAGTTCTCGCTGAGCGGCGAGATGTTGTGTATGAAGTGCTGGTGCGCGGCGTGCACGACGCGCAGCGTGGCCTCCAGCGCCGACACGTCGCGCTCGCGCCGCCCGATGTCCGCGTCCTATTGAGTGAGTACGTACAGTTCTCGCTGAGCGGCGAGATGTTGTGTATGAAGTGCTGGTGCGCGGCGTGCACGACGCGCAGCGTGGCCTCCAGCGCCGACACGTCGCGCTCGCGCCGCCCGATGTCCGCGTCCTATTGAGTGAGTACGTACAGTTCTCGCTGAGCGGCGAGATGTTGTGTATGAAGTGCTGGTGCGCGGCGTGCACGACGCGCAGCGTGGCCTCCAGCGCCGACACGTCGCGCTCGCGCCGCCCGATGTCCGCGTCCAGCGCCGCGCCGCGCTCCCTCAGCTCCGCTCGCTCCGCCGCAAACTGGGGGAATACCGAACTTTTAGGCTACAGGTACAAAAGTGGTGGCCGAGCGAAGCAATGACGATAATTTTCGTAATATTGCAATCACCACGTTTGGCCACGGCTTCCGCCAGTTTCTCATGATCACATGCTTAAAACAGAGCTAATAGAACAGAGCAGAAGTCAGTATGGCAATTCTATGCCATACCGACTTCTTGAAGCTTTGAGTTTCCAGAAAAGTTAGTATTATTAAGATTGCTACTTATCGCCTAAAGAGCATCATTTCTGTCACGGACTGCTATTCAAAATCGTCAGTTTCTATCCATTAGTTGTGTAACTTCACACCACACCATGGCGCGTGATATCAATCATTGTGACCAGTCTGCTCGAGTCAACGCGCAGTGGGAAGCGGCCTTTACACTTTCAGTTTTTGTTCCTTACTCAACATACATCTCTTAATTTGTTTGTATATTTGTTTAAATATGTAATAGATGGAACTTTCAAATAATAAACATAACTATGACAAAATATATACAATCAAAGGTAAATTGCATTGATTGTATATATTTTGTCATTGATTTTGATATCTAATCAAGAGGTAAAATTTTTAAGTTTGTATGTAGGAGGTAATCTCTGAAAGTCCTGGTCCGATCGCTAAAATTTTTTCACCGATAGAAAGCTGCTTTATTCCTGAGTGACATAGGCTATATTATATGTACACGGGCAAAGTCGCGAGCAAAATCTAGTGTAATATAATAACGTGGGTACCTTGATTTTGAAGAAAGTCACCGTAAGCTGCTGCCCAGAATCGTCTTTACCCAGCGAATCAATGAATATTTCGTATCTGAAACACATTTAAATTATCATATCAAGCTATATATGTAATGCTAAAAAAGCCACGAAGGAGATTGGGGAAAAATTTGGATTGTTAGATTGGTACAGTACAGACCAGACTATAAAATAACTAGTCAGTTATCTTGAGTGTTCCACCATGTTGGATTTAGAATGATGTCACACATCGAATCATGCATTGTCTTCTAAATTAAAAGAGTATACAAAACTTTAAATTTATTGTATTAGAGATTTCACCGGAACAAATATAGTTCCTACATTGCAAGTTAAATAATAGCTTTTTACATGAAGAAAATTGCGGGCAAAGTTCTAGTAAGTTCATACCTTTTAATAAGTTGATCGATGCGTTGCTCGCGCTCTCGTATCTCGGAGCGCAGCTTGCCGCAGTCCTCAAACAGCGCTCGCTTCTGGACGGCGAACATCTCGCGGCGAGTGTTTATCTCCACTATGCGCTCGTTCATCGCCTGGGGATGACGAAATATATAAATATAATAATAAGGGGATTTAAAAAATACGTAGTGCGGCCTCCAAACTCTCCTAAGACATGTGCCACACGCAGGCGCATGAGAGCCTCCTCCAGCACATAACATAACATTGTGTACGTACCGCGTCTATCTGTAGCCGCTGCTCGTCCAGCCCGAAGGCGGCGTCGTCCAGGCGGCTGACTGCACGCGTGGCATGTGCCACACGCAGGCGCATGAGAGCCTCCTCCAGCACATAACATAACATTGTGTACGTACCGCGTCTATCTGTAGCCGCTGCTCGTCCAGCCCGAAGGCGGCGTCGTCCAGGCGGCTGACTGCACGCGTGGCATGTGCCACACGCAGGCGCATGAGAGCCTCCTCCACACGCATACGCCGCCAGTGCTGGCGAGATGCTGCTAGCTCTTTTTCACCACCTTGTACGTTCAGCATCGCGGTTTTTAGACGACTTTGCTGTAAGCAGGAAATATTTGTTTAGTTAAAATGAAGCTCAAATGCAGGGTTAGTTTTAAAAAAAAAACAATCACAGATAAAGCAAGGATTTTTTAAAACAGCGATACCGCCAACGGTCTTGGCAAATCGTTATTATCATGACGGCTATCACAGTGCTTAACAGGTAAGTCTGTGTTTAAATACAGGACTAGCATTGATGCAGTAACTTTTATAGTCCTGTTAAAACGGCGAATAAAATTGGTCCATGTTTTAAAGGTGACCTTTGCTAGGGCATACAATAAGAAGTCATTATAGTGTTGATGTCAGTATAGAGATAGTGACCAGGCGGATGTGCTCGGCGGTGCGCGCCTCCACCTCTCGCGCCAGGCGCCGCATGTCGTCGTGCAGCTTGGCCGAGTGCCGCTCCAGCAGGGACACGCGCGCCGCGTGGCGCGCGCACACGCCCTTCATCCTGCACACACGACCGACCAAGGGTGACCAATCATTGGAAAAGACCAGTATTATCTAAAGGTATGGTGGTGTATATGGCGGTAAGGCATGGTATGGTGTTGTATAAAGTACCGCAAGCTCCTTCGAAAGAGTTCAAGGCTCTTTCGATAGGCGTTCTGTGGGTAACTAACTCCCCAATGGTTGTTGTTAGATTGTTATATCTATGTATTTCAAATCGCAGAGAGAACTTTTAATGTGACAACAAAATAATAGTCATGGGTACGAATGTCGAAATAAAAATTGAGATGATGCTGTAATGAGTTGCCTATTGAGTTTTGTTTACACCTGGTCACAGATCAACTTGAAGCAATGATTGCTTTATTCTGTACTTTACCTTTCCTCTTTCTCTGCCAGCTCCGCCGAGACCTCGCGCTCAGACTGTGCACCTTCCATGTGTGCTACTCGCGCACCGATTGTCTCCACTTGGTAACACTACAATTTTATAGAAGATAGAAAGAATCAGCTTTCACTAGAATTATTAACCAGTATTACTTAGTCGTTTACAGACTGCTATAACGTAACTTGCAATGTAACACGCAATGAGAGAATTTACCGTCCACTTTGTCACAATGTATCATGCAATGTAACAGAATTCCCATAGTGTAGTAGACTTACGCGCGCGACTCGTGCACGCTACGCACGCGAACAGAGCATTTCAATTCATGCGCGCCGCGATCTACCATGTGCCAGATTTTTCACATTTTACAGGTCGTTGACGGACATTGTCTTCGCGTGTTCTCGGCAGACTATGTTCGCGCGTATGCCGGAAACAGATGCGAGTACATGCTCAGTTCGTGCGCGCGCTGTGTCAACACTTGTGAAATGTTCGTTTCATGTTACGTTACACGTTATGATACAGCAGTCTGTACCAGACTTTACAAAAACAAAAAGAAAATTCCTGATGAAACTTTACAAACGTGCAACCTGTGAAGTTTTACCTACAAATTTTATTTGAATAAGTATTATTCACGACTGTTTTAAAATAAATAAAATTAAGACAACTTTAAATTATTAGGTAAAATAACTCGTGATGCCAGCCTTAACTTTTTATCATAAAATAAATGACATAAAATGTATACAATACTTGTTATTTATTATTTCAAAGTTTTCTACACTAATATTATAAAGAGGTAAAGTTTTTTTGTTTGTAGGAGGTAATCTCTGAAAGTACTGGTCCGATTGCTAAATTTTTTTCACAGATAGAAAACTTTCCTGAGTGACATAGACTATATTTTATGTACGCGGGTGAAGCCGCTGCCAAAAGCTAGTGTTCAATAAACAAATTCAATGCTAAATCTACTTACAATGGTGTAGAGCGATTCCTTCAGAGACTGGGCTAATTTTTGTATGCATTTCTGTTTGTATTCCAGCTTACTACAAACCGCCTTGGAAGCTATGAAAAAAAGAGTTGATTTACTTTGAAATAACATAGCATTATCAGCCTATAACGTTCCCACTGCTAGGACACAGACTTTCTCGCCTTGGGAGGGGGCGTGGCGTCCACCACGAAGGCCAAATGCGGATTACACTACTTTGTGCGACTACATAACTTGGAAGATTTTGTTGTTTCATTTTTGTTATATTTAGTTTGACTAATTTAATAAAATAAAATATTCTTAAAAAATATCAAATTTTCATTTAATTGTAATTACAACACTTTTTGTAGTTTAAAAAGCCCTATACTCCATTCGCAATAATATTCCGACATTCAATGATTAACGACGCTTGGGGGAGGTTTATGTCCAACAGTGGACGTCTATCGGCTGAAATGATGATGATGATGATGATGATTCAATGATTCATGTTTTCTTTATCTAATCCATTTTGAATTATATTGCGATGGTAGCATGACAAATGGCAGGTGCAATAAAAAGTTTGTATTGTAACCACTTTTTTTTGCTTTGAATGTCATCCTAGAATAGACAGTGAGAAAGGTTTGTTTATTTATCTATTCTTATTGCGAATAGAGTATAGCGCCTTCAATGGAGCTAAACTCCATTCGCAAATAAAGTTAATTTTTCAAAATTATTTAAAGCTACCTGACCCGGCGAACTTTCGATATAGTCAACCGATTGCGATGCGATGAAACAAAGCCTAAGTATAATATCAAGTTACACAGAACTTTACCTACATCTATCTACATCAATTTCGTACATTTCACGTGATGCGCGCACAACTAAACACTTCTGCTGACTTATTGTTTGTATAGATTCTTTAACCACTAGTCTTAAGTACCTTTGAGTTGCATGTGGAACAGTTTCTCCTCGTTCTGAAGCGCCAAGAGTTTTTGTTGTTCGGTGAAGGAGCAGTGCATCGCCCGCTGTTGGTTCATCGTGACCTGATTGGCGTAGCGCTCTTCATCCTGTCATTATTAATAAAAAAAAAAGAAATATTTTAGGGATAGCACTACACAAACTCGATCATAAAATAAATAACATTGTGTATAGGGGCAAAACTGTTAACAGCTGACTTAGGCTACTTTTTATCCGTTTTCGACTTTGACTTCACGTCCGCTATGACCAACATACACACGGAACAAGCCACTGGTAGAAGCTAGTATTTTTTTTTTCTAATTATTACTTGTTGTTTAATGGCGAAAAACCTACTTAAAAACTTTTTGAAACAAGTAATACAAAAAAAAAAATGACAATTACAAAACGAATCTAAGTAAAAGTATTTAAGTAATAAAAAGTAATGACGCTTACATTGAGTATATCTTCAAGCTCTTTAGCCCTCTTCTCTGATGATTTCGATTTGTCCAAGGAGTCCGCCAATTTTTCTTTGTGGTCTTTGATCTACAAAAAAAAAAGCATAAAAGATTTTTCACTAAGCATTTATCTACGTAGAAGAAAATTATTCTAATCTATGCTCCAACGGTTTAGGTAGTTAGCTAAAGGTAAACAATCTTGATATAAGACACCTTTACCTAACTACATAGTATAAAACAAAGTCGCTTTTTCTGCCTCTATATCCCTATGTAAGCTTAACCCTTCAGATACCGTCAATTAGATACACAATAGTAAGACAATAGATGCGCGGCCACCGGTGGTCGCTTGGGGATTCATGAATTAAATCTATAAAACTACGCAACGGATTTTGATGCGGTTTTTTTAATAGATACGAGTGATTCAAGAGGAAGGTTTATATGTATAATATTGCACTCGAGCGAAACCGGGGCGAGTCGCTATTTGTATATAAAATAAATCGTATAAAGACATACAAAGATTATTTAAATTTAGTTAATTACCTAACATCGGTATAGGTAAATACCTAATTGTAAACATTTTTAAATAACTTTTTCAGATTTTTTTTCGATAAAAGACACGTTAAAATAATTTACATTTAGTTAACTACCTAAACCGATGGAGTATATACTATAATATACACTATCCCAGACTATCCCTACTAATATTATAAATCCGAAAGTAACTCTGTCTGTCTGTTACGCTTTCACGCAAAAACTACTGAACGGATTTAGATCAAATTTGGTAGGTAGGTATAAGAGACACTGGAATAACACATAGGCTAACTATAATTCCACTGCTGAGCACGGGTCTCTGCCCGCGCGATATAAACTGTAGTCCACGCGTGCGAAGCCGCGGGTGGAAAGCTAAGAGATAAAGAGAATAAGAGATAAAGTTAAAGAGAATAAGAGATAAAGTTTGTTTTTTTTTATTTTTTTTTGTTTGTATCAGGTAATCTCTGGAAGTACTGCTCCGATTGGTAAATTTTTATCACAGATAGAAAGCTGCTTTATTCCTGAGTGACATAGGCTATATTTTACGCACGCGGGCGAAGCTGCGGGCAAAAGCTAGTAATAAAGGTGAGCAGGATCGAGCGGCGGGGTTTCTTGATGCGCTTGCATCATGTCACACAGACGTAGGTAGGTATAGAAAACTACAGAGCTGAAATGTTTTAGATAGAACCACGAAATCTTGAAGATGTTTGTACACGACCGAGGGTCGACTTGGAGGGAATGGATATCAAATAACACACCACCGGATTTACTTCACTTTACGTATATTGAAACTTAGTACCACTGTTTCCCGATAGGTGCGCTGCTGCTCTCAAAAAAACAATATTTTTGGATCGACCTTATACTATCCGCGGTAACGAAACCATAGCGACTTATAATTTGACGCCAACGCCATCTATCGAGCTTGAGAGTACTAATTGCCCATTATTAGCCGCTATGATTCCGTTCCCTTTTATATTTACTCTAAACATACCGCCCACCAAGGACATACTTTCCAATGTCCTTCAACACCGCCCACCGTGACAAAGTAATTTGGATTATTTGGGCATGGGTGTACCAATATCATTGGTGAGGAGTTTAACCAATTAACAATAATAAGATATTATTACAACTTCCATCAATAAAATACTAATAACATCAAAACTATAAAATAACAAATTTAATTGGTTACAGGAAGCACACACAGTTTAGACGTCGGCCTTTTTATGGTCGATGCCTGTGTACGTATAGTTACAACACGAGTAACACCATCCAATCCCGGATGTTTCTCTTCGATCCTACCTAATAACCACTTGCCGGGGGGCAAGTTGTCTTCTTTTACTAAGACCACATCACCAACCGATGGTTCCGGAGTTTTGTAGGCCCACTTATGCCTCTGCAAAAATTGGTGAAGGTAGTCATGCGACCATCGACGCCAGAAATCTTGCATCATTTTCTGATGTAGTTGCCATCGCTGTAAACTATGTGCATTAGACGCTTCATAGTTTGAGTCTGGAGGCACAACGAGTGGTTCCCCCACCAGAAAATGACCCGGAGTTAAGACCATTAATTTGTCTTGATCCTCCACGTAGGATAACGGTCTCGAATTGAGGCATGCTTCTATTTGCGCCAACACTGTCGTTATTTCCTCAAATGTAAGTGTGGAGTCTCCTATCACTCTCTTAAGGTGATACTTAGTGGATTTTATTCCTGCTTCCCAAAGTCCGCCGAAGTTTGGTGAGTGCGGAGGAATAAAGTGCCACTCAGTACCATTTGTGGCAAGTTCCTCTGCTAATTCGGGAAAGATAGAGCTTTCCTCTTTAAATAAATGCGACAACTCACGTGCAGCACCGACAAAATTAGTGCCGTTGTCACTATGCAACTCCGCACAACGACCACGCCTAGCAACAAATCGTTTAAAAGCTGAAATGAAGCCTTTAGAACTCAAATCGCTGACGGCTTCTAAGTGTATGGCCCGAGTTGCCATACATATGAACAGAGCAATATATCCCTTATATGATTTGTTGCCTCGACCCTTTGATACTCGTATATTTATTGGGCCAGCGTAATCTACACCGCTACTTAAAAACGGTTTATTGGGTCTCACACGAGCTACTGGCAGCTGTCCCATAAGTTGTGTTCTTACCTTAGCTGTGTATCGAATGCATTTCACACATTCTCTTACATGCTTTTTAGCCAATAGCTTGACTCCGATGATCCAATACTTGGACCTCAGGTATGTGATCATTAATTGAGGACCACCATGTATTGTTTTGATATGAGCGTCCGCTATCAATAAATCCGTGAAAAACGACTCCTTTGGTATTAAAATAGGATGTATTCTTTGGTAACTCAACTGTGACATTTCAAGTCTACCTCCAACTCTAATAATCCCCTTTGAATCCAAAAATATATTCAATGATTTTAGATTTCCATTTTTCTCACATAACTGATGCTTCCTCAATTCTTCCAATTCATTTGCGAATCCTTCTTCTTGACATTTCTTTACACAAGTCTCTGTTGCTTCTTCCAGTTCTTGTTGCATCAAATGTTTCGACCTAATTCCTTGTCTTGGTGATCTCAAAAACCGTCGACAATAAGCTATGACACGTATAATTCTCGACAGTGTTGAAAATCGGTTCCAAATGGTCACATCCAATGTAGACATATGTACCTTTATCTCTTCCAATCGTGTAACAAGATGCTTTGGCTTTTTATATTCAATCACCGGTTCCTTTAATAAGCTTGGTCCATTCCACCATATCGACATTTTTACCAGTTCTGAAGGAGAAACGCCTCGAGAGGCACAGTCAGCTGGATTTTGCTTAGTCGGTATATGAGACCAGTGATGAGTATCTAACGTGGTCAAAATATCTGAAACTCGATTGGCCACAAAAGTTTTCCAGCGGCTTGGATGATTACTTAACCATGCCAGTACGACCTCGCTGTCAGTCCATGCATGCCAATCAGTTTTAGGTATACCCATGACTTCACCTACTTCAGATATTAATTTGCTAACAAGAACTGCCCCACAGAGTTCTAGTCTTGGGATGGACACTTGTTTGACCGGCGCCACCCTTGTTTTAGACGTTATCAATGAAGTGTGAACATTTCCTGAATGATCGACTACCCTAATATAAACAACTGCTGCGTACGCTAGCTTCGATGCGTCTGAAAATCCGTGTAGCTCTGTTTTAACGTTATCGGAACTAGTGTGTACCCAACGCGGAATTTTAATCTGAACCAGAGAGGTCAAGCTATGATGGTAAGTACTCCATTCTTGTACTAAATTGCTTGGAATCTCTTGATCCCAATCTAACCCTGTCAGCCACAATTTCTGTATAAATATTTTAGCCGATATTATACTTGGAGCTAACCATCCCAAAGGGTCAAACAGACGTGATATTTCGGAGATAATTTTTCTTTTAGTTACAGGTCCGGTTATCGTCGGGAGTTCCAGAGAATATTGGAAGCAGTCTACGCTGCAATTCCAAGTAAGGCCCAATATCTTTGTTATGTTATCCGTTTTTATTCTTAACTCTTCATGCGTAGTTTCATTCGCTTCCCTTATGTTGTTTACTAATTCCTTACTATTACTCATCCACTTTTGTAGCTCAAATCCGCCCTTTCTTAAAGTTTCATTCATTTCTTTGAAGACTTTAAGACCCTTTTCAATGCTTTCCACTCCAGTCATCAAATCATCCATATAAAAATCATTCAAAATAATTTTCTTTATTTCAGGATTATCTTCGCATTCGTCATAAGCTACTTGGTGTAAAGCACGAACTGCCAAGTATGGCGCTGAGGCAGTACCAAACGTGACTGTGATTAGTTCATAATCTTCTATCTCTTTTTCAGGACTATCCCTCCAGAGTATGCGCTGATATATGGTATCCCTTCTGTCAACTAAAATTTGCCGATACATTTTAATAATATCGGCCACTAAACATATCTCATGAGATCTCCATCGCATAATAATATGCCGCAGTTCTGCCTGCAATAAATTGTCATTGAGTGACATTCCATTTGAACCCTTGCAGGAAGCATCGAATACGACACGCACCTTGGTCGTATCCTTATCTTCCCGAATGACAGCATGGTGTGGTAAGTATATAGCTTTTTTATTTTTTCCTTTATCATCTGATACCTTTTCCATGTGATGTAATTCTGAATATTCATGTATAACCTTCTGGTAATCGTATTTTAATTTATTATTTCTCCCTAATTTTGATTCTAAGCTTTTCAATCTTTTTTCAGCTATAGCTTTCGACTCACCAAACCTTTCAATCAGCTCCTCATCCCGGAACGGTAGCCTTACAACATATCTGCCATCCGTATTACGCCATGTAGAAGTTGTAAACAATTGTTCACATCTGACTTCATCCTCCGTAAGCATCTTTTTTGTCCTAGATGGTTCGGCCTCTAATTCCCAAAATTTTCGTAACACGTCATCATCTTGGACAGTAGAGTGCATCACGGTGATATGTGAGTGAATGTTAGTACTTCTTTCCACTTCGACCGCTCCCGACAATATCCAGCCTAAAGCAGTAGCCTGCGCTACGAGTGTCCCGCTTGCGTTCTTCTTTAACCCGTCCCGAATAACCTTACTGTACACTTCAGCACCTAATAAAATATCAATTTTATTAGGCCTGAAATATTCTGGATCAGCCAACTCGGTGTCACCTAGATCTACCCATTCTACCCTAGTCACCTTCGTAGATGGCAGAAGAGATGTGACAGATTTTAGGACGTAGGCGGTTACCTGTAGTTTAAACGCTGGATCAATTTTCGAACCAATTGTTAAAACTACCTTGGCGGTTGATGAAGTACTTTTATCTCCACCCACACATGATACTGTATTTTTTGAAGATATTTTCTTCAAACCCAAATACTGAACCATTGATTCAGTTACAAAGGATCCTTGTGATCCCTGATCCAATAACGCCCTTACCACGCGGTAAGTCCCATGTTTCGACTCAGCCTTTAACAAGGCTGTGGTTAATAACACCGCTTGCCTGGTGTTTCCTGTCGAATGACATGAGACTAAATGTTTATCCTCCATTTTTGCGTTATCATCCTTTTTCTCATAATCAGTTGATGAGGTTCCCTCGCGAGCAGCTGAACTACCCTCACCAACTGCTAACCCAGAAACAC
Organism: Mythimna lalbum; assembly: GCA_949319445.1. NCBI lineage: Eukaryota > Metazoa > Arthropoda > Insecta > Lepidoptera > Noctuidae > Mythimna > Mythimna lalbum. Next base: position 10,337,234 of record OX439346.1, on the reverse strand, counting down.
CCGTTGGGTGTAGCAAAGAATGGTGGCGGCGTTTGCACACCTGGCACCTGTGAGTGTTTTTGCAGAACCTGGCAGAGTGGTTATTATTTAGGCAATTAAAGCACAAGTTCTTTTCTTGTACAATATTTCGGCGACTATCGATAGACTCTTTAGAAAACTTAGGGCAAGATGAAATTCTATGATCAGCGGAGCAATATGCGCAAGTAACATTTTTATTATCCTTTACTACATGAAATGACTGGGTACTTTTAGGATCTCTATCTATTTTGTTATCCAGATTTTCCAAACAACGAAAGCGACTTATTAAAAACTCACTTAATTGATTGAATGTCGGCAAACCATCTGTGGGATCTGAAGCTACCTGCAACTCCCAGGCTTTCCTGGTTTCTTTGTCTAATCTTGTACTAACTAAATGAATTATAAAGATATCCCAGGATGAAACATCAATTCCCAAATTTTTTATCGACTCCAAACAATCAGATGTAGTACTTATTAACCTTTTAATCTCCGTGGCTGATTCTACCGTCAAAGCCTTTTGACCGAATAGACGTTTCAAAATACTATTTGCCAGAAACTTCTTATTATTATACATCAACTCTAATTTTTCCCAGCTTGCCTTATAATTGTCTGAAGTAACATTTACATTTCTTAATAAGGATTCCGCGTCTCCAGTTAAATATCCTTTGAGATAATACATTTTCTGTGCATCATCCAGCCTTTTATTGTTGTGAATTAACCCGACAAATAAGTCCCGAAAGGTCTGCCACTCACGATATTTACCGGAGAACGTGGGAATTTTTACTTCAGGCAACCTAAAATTAGAGACTTCATTACTAGTTCCTGGACTACTACGCATATCACTGCATTCTCTCGTTTTACCTGCACATAAGAGCTCTTTTAAATCACTTTTAAATTGCAAATAAATTTCTTCTACGTCATCATAGACACCATCTTTATGATATTTCGAACTACACAAATCTGCCCGTTTAATTTCGCTAATTATTTTTAAATGAGTCGTATAAAACATATTCCAATGTTGTTCCAAGCTTTCCAAACGTGTTTCGATATACGAAACTGTAAGCCGGTCTTTAGGACATTTTTTAACATTTATTCTAGCCTTTACAATTTTAGACTTAAGGTCCTCCTGAATATCATTATACGAATCCATTTTTATAAACAACAATACAAATAACAATAAAAAACACAAAAAGTTAATATTTAGTTATCAAACAATAGACTTGTGATAGCAGTAATCACAACTATTTAACTTAATGTCTCTAAAAACACTTTGAACCTTTTCAATATTAATTCCAACAATTAGTTAAAGTTAACTTAACGGTTTAGAATTTTATAAGTGTTTTTAACTTCAATTATTTTGAAATTTGGGCATAGGTTCCCCGTTTCAACCACTTTTTGCCTAAATTTTTACAAGTCCAAAGTTATTATGTTTGTAAATGTACTCACGGTTTTTCTTCACAACTGTACACTCACTCACACTGATGACCGACACTTGCACTATACCAATGGAGATCCTCTGCTTAGCGCTCCCTCATGGTCTGCTTCACCTCCCTTGCGCCGTTCCTCCAGGGTGACACAGCCAGACCTGGCTGCCGATGCTGTAGTTCCAACAGGCTGCTCCTGGCTCCAGCTCCACCCGGCTCCGCCTCCAACTCCTGGGCACCTTTCACTTGGTACCCTGCTGAAGGGGCTGCTCTGGACAGCAATCCACTGCCCAGTACTGACGCGTAGGGTGGTAGTCACTTCCACCACCAGTGACCACCAAAAACACTCGGGACCATATCCGGCTCGAAGGACCATGTACACGACCGAGGGTCGACTTGGAGGGAATGGATATCAAATAACACACCACCGGATTTACTTCACTTTACGTATATTGAAACTTAGTACCACTGTTTCCCGATAGGTGCGCTGCTGCTCTCAAAAAAACAATATTTTTGGATCGACCTTATACTATCCGCGGTAACGAAACCATAGCGACTTATAATTTGACGCCAACGCCATCTATCGAGCTTGAGAGTACTAATTGCCCATTATTAGCCGCTATGATTCCGTTCCCTTTTATATTTACTCTAAACAATGTTTGTTTAGTAAATGAATTATGTTTTGTAAAAAGTCTTGGAATAAAAGTTATTGTTTATGAAGTTAGTAATACAGTCCTGCAAGGCTGTTAGCGTTTTACAAATAATCCTGTATAGGTCCATCCCTTTAACAGTTCAGTTTAGGTCGTCAAATGGATCGCGTTAGAGCTCGTGGTAGCGCCTCAGTCTGCTAGTGGCAGTAGTTGTTGAACTTACCTTGCTTTCAACGGCTTGCAGCGCCGTATCTTTGCGGAACTGCTCGTCCATGATGGAGCGGTTCTCACAATGAAGCTTCTCTAGAACACTGCGCATGTTGCTCAGTTCGCGCTGAAGACTTTGAGCCTGGAATACACAAGTATTATGTTATAGTACTTAATAGTATAATATGTCTTTTTTTTTAGGTGCATCCAATCGTTTCTCCCACTCTAAAGTGGATTGGGAGGCCCTGTCTGCCTGTTACCGACTAAAACCACACTTTGTTGTGCCAAACCGCCTTTGCTTGGCATACTTAAATGCAAAAAACATTGTACAGATACCGGCGCGAATCTTGAGCGCTCGGCGTCAGAGTGGGGATCGCTTTGCGCATTCCATACATTGGCGAGTCAATCGTCGTCGCTGTTAGATACATGCAGCAAGCGCAGGAACGAATCACGAGTGACGTATATGACACGATGGCGCGGCGAGCCAATCACTGACACTCCCCGCCCCCGCGTCTTTTTTCGTACCACTAAAGAGACCCGATATTTTACTTCTGCGCAACTTGAAGCCAATACTCCAAGATCCGTGCTGGTTTTTCTAGTACATGATGTCACTTTACGCAAAGACTACAACAAATTTGTATACTGGGTGGAATGAAGACCACACACGACACACACCTGCTTATCCTTTTTTTTGGTGTGTAATCGTTAAATGACTTTTCAGCTTTAGGTGGAGCGAGAAATGTCAGACTTTTCCTGTCTAAAACCCGCCTAGCTCCTTCATTTGCTCTTTAGGTTTTATCACCCTTGGGCGGAGCGGGAGATAGTGTCAGACTTTCACTGACTAAAACATATACACCGTTTCTTTGCTGCCTTTTATACCGGGGCCGAGCTTTCCTTTCAGAAGCAGACCCTTGGGCCCAGATAGCTCATTGGGTTCCAAGTTTCTACATACATTGGTATATCAGTGAGAATATATCAAATTGGCAAGCAGTGGTGGCCGAGTGGTAACGGCTCCGATTTACGAGTTGTATGTTGTGGTTTCGAACCTAGCCAGGCGACTATGAGTAATTTATTTCATCACCACTGCTCTCAAAACAGTGAAGGAAATCATCGTGAGAAACCGGCATGTCCTAGAACTAAAATAAATTCCACCAACCCACACTGGGGGCCCGCGTGGTGGATTACGGCCCATTCCCTCTCCTAGAGAAGAGGCCTGAGTCCCAGCAGTGGTAACAGTGAAAAGCTGATAATATATTTCAAATCAAGGGCGTTACCTCGCTGTCTAAGGTAGCATTCATATTGAGCAGCTGTTGGTAGGCCATGCGGATCTGGCTGAGCTGGTTGGCCAGCGTCATGTTCTCCTGCAAAGCGTCGTTGTTGTTCCCGCGCTGCTGGTCGCAGAACGCTTGCTGCTCACGACACTGCTCCGCTAGGTTGTTCGATTCTTTCTCTAACACAGCGTAGTCCTGAAACATAAAAAATAATAAGATCAAGAAGAGATGGGACAGCGTTAGGAAAATGGTGAGTGGCATTAAGATCCAGAATGAAGAGATTGGAAGTTTCAATAATATTGTGAAGAAAGAAGAAGTACTGCGCGAGTCTTTTTTAAGAAAACATGTGTTAAAGTCGCTCATAATCATCATTTAAGCCGATAGACGTCTACTGTTGGACATAAGCCTCCCCCAAGTGTCGACACAATGAACGATCCTGTGGGTCCCGCTTCCATCGGATTCCCGCAACCTTCACCAGGTCATCGGTCCACCATGTAGGAGGCCTTTCAATGCTGCATCTCCCGGTACGCGGTCGCCACCCAGAACCTGTCTAGCTTGTAAACTATTAAAAATCCTCACCCATCTTGGAATCGGCCCCGACTTACGAGTTGTAGGTCGCGGGTTCAAACCCAGCCAGGCGCATTACTTTGTGTAATTTATTTCATCACCACTGCTCTCAAAACGGTGAAGGAAAACATCGTGAGGAAACCGGCATGTCCTAGAACCAAATATTCGAAGACATGTGACATTCACCAACCCGCTCTGGGCCCGCGTGGTGGATTACGGCCCATTCCCTCTTCTAGAGAGGAGGCCTGAGTCCCAGCAGTGGGAACATTAAAAAGGCTGATGATGATGATGATCTTGGAATCTTCCGTCCCATACTACGAGTATGTTTGCCAGATAGTAGTTCTGTAGCCACCATAACAGCTGTGATCATTCATAGATATTGAACTACTTACCTCTCGAATGTGCCTGATGTCAGTGTCGCGCTGCCTCAGGTTCTCGACGGCGGAAGTCCACATGGTCATAATTTGTTTCCTCTCTTCCATGCCTTGAACCACCTGCAGACACAAACAAAACCAATTGAAAACCAGTATCAGGCACTAGTTGTCTGGCATTTATGCTAAACTGGACCTATTTTGGTGCAGCCATGAGGCACAGAACAATTTTTTTTTTCTTTTATTTTGGATACGTGTTATTGTATGCTGTCGTGGTTGGACAAGGCCCAAACACAATAGCATACATGCTGTACTAAATAAATTATTTTACTTTCTTTCTTTCACTATAGTTAAGAGAGGTAATACAGGCAGTAGCTTAGCTTGCCGCAGCAAAGTGCGCCCTCGCCCACGGCCAAATGAGCCTCCCACAAACAAGGACTCTTTTGAACGAGTATTTTTTTAATAATCGATAGGTTAGCGTTGACCACAATTTCACCTGATGGTAACCACCGATGTGGTCGAACACTGGTATGCGAAAGTCGCTGTCTCGTTTTCTAATTTATGAAAGAATAAGGCCTGGCTGATGCACCTTCGCCCGCGTCTAAATTAGTCCACGCCACATACAGTCTAGTATTTTACTATCAAATATTGTGTAAATTTATTTCAAAGTATCTGAACAGATTGACTGCATTAAAATGCAGTTCTACTGCAGTTGACATAACAGCAACAAAGCTTAATTTTTTTTTAATTAGTACTGGCCACTGAGATCACAACTTGCAGAAAAGTTTGATAGGTGCCAATAAATTAGAATAGGGGCAAATAATAATGATTAATTGTAATGCAGTTCCATCTGTGTAAACATTTAAAACAAAGTTACCTTCCTTTCTTTTATTAATCAAGGATATCTCTACTCTATATTTATTGTAGCTCATGTTTAAGCACTGAAAATATTAAAATATTCTTCCACATCTTCTTAAGGCCGATAGGACAGCCAGCCCCATATTACTACTCTGTCAAGAAAGTACCGGGAAAAGATCAATAATACACAAAATGTCTGTTATTCATCCAAATTTATTTTATCACCTTCAAAGTATGCTCCTTTAGAAACGATACACTTGCGCCAACGAATAATCCATTCATCAAAACATTTTTTAAACGCTGCTTCCTGAATTGAGTTCAGCTTTCGCCGCGAATTCTCCTTTATGTCTTCTATCGATTGAAAACGGGTGCCACGAAGTGGTAATTTGAGTTTAGGAAAAAGAAAAAAGTCAGCAGGAGCCATATCTGGTGAATATGGTGGTTGCTGGATGGTATTTGTTGAGTGTTTGGTCAAAAATTCGTTCACAATGATAGCCTTGTGCGAAGGCGCATTGTCGTGGTGCAAAATCCAAGAATTTTCTTTCCACAAATCTGGCCTTTTTCGTCGAATTTGCTCTCTTAAACGCCGCATAACGCTCAAATAATATTCTTTATTTACCGTTAGACCTTCCGGTAAGAATTCAGAGTGTACAACACCGCGATAGTCAAAGAAAACAGTCAACATGACTTTGACTTTTGATCGACTTTGGCGTGGTTTTTTCGGTTTCGGATCAGTTGGAAGGCGCCACTCCGAAGCTTGTTGACTAGTTTGCATGTCAAACTCGTAAACCCACGTCTCGTCACCAGTAACAATGCGTTTCATGAATGTTGGGTCCGAACTGACTCGTTCTAGCATGTCCTCAGCGACTTTCATGCGATTGAGTTTTTAGAGAAAATTCAGATCTTTTGGGACTAGCCGAGCAGCAACATGTTTCATACCCAAATGATTAGTTAAAATGGTACGGATCGACTCGTGAGATACAGAAATTTCGGCGGCTATCTCTCTCAGAGTTGAATGGGGATTTTCAGTCACTATTTCCTTCACTTTTGCGATGTTAACTTCAGTTGCAGACGTTGACGGCCTACCAGAGCGAGGCAAATCTTCCATCACATCTCGACCCCTTTTGAACGCTTTGAACCACTCATAAGCACGAGTTTTTGATAAAGTCGATTCACCGTAAGCCTTCTGTAACATTTTCAGTGACTCCGAACACGAAATTCCATTGGCGATGCAAAATTTAAGACAAACTCTTTGTTCGATATTTTTGTCCATTATGAAATTCGCAATACACACTATATATGATATTACTAAAACCAGCACTGTATTTAATATAAATAACAGATGCAACTCAAATTCCGCGCCAAAATGGAAAACAGTTGTGCCAATCTAACAACTACAAAAAAACAAAAATTTGAATTTGGAACCATAAACAAATCATCCATTCCCGATACTTTTTTGACTGAATGTATATGGAGCTGTAATAGTAGTACCTGAACAGAGATCCTGTCACAGGCTCTTTCTTCAGCACTGAGGTTGGACACCAGCTGCACCAGCCGCTCATGCATGCGGTCATGCTCCAGTTTCAGCTTCTGCCTCTTTGTCTCCAGCGCCTACAACAGAGTATTATCATTCTACTTATTTTTATTAATTCACCCAAAAATAACTCCTAAAACAAGCTGTATTTATTTCAAGGATGCACAAACTCATATTACTGGCGAGTTTAGGATAATAGACAAGACTAATAAAGTATCATTACATGCTGGTCTGAAGTCCCTATCTTCAATATTGATCCTTATAACAATTGAAATATGGTAGAAAATTGAACTAAACCAGCGACTATATTAAGAGCATCTTAAAAATTCACTTTTGCTAATTTTATACAGTAGTAATTTTAAGCATCAACTGTAATTTTGTATGGTGTACAATCAAAGGTATATCTATCTTAATTATCTACATTACATCAAAAAACATCACTTTCTAATTTAGATAATAATTACTTTTGCTTTGGAGAGATCTTGCTTAGTAAACTGTTCAATGGCAGTGATGTCACAAGCATATCTCTCGAGGGCCGCTCGCCATTCTGCCAAAGCTCCACGCTCCCCACACACCTCAGCCTTCATAGAGTCAGCCTTCTTTAAGTGATTAGAGATCAGTTCTGAAACAGTTATATTGTTTATGATTTTTGAAGACTATTTTTCATTTCAACTGGTTAAAAAATAAAATTCATTACATTTATTATAATAATTTAAAAAAGAGCTTATATGAAGAGTCAGGCATTACTTTGGAACCTATCTATCCTAGTCTGAATGTCCCTGCTTTGCTTATTAGTCTCAATCACATCCCGGTCCAAGGAGTCCGCCACATTGACACTCAGCTGTCGCAGTTTCACTTCCTGCTCCATCTGCTGCTTGTGAGCAAACAATAAACGCTGAAAACATAACAATTCAAATAGTATTAATATAATTATTAATTCATTAACAAGTCATCACATCAAGTTAATTCATCACACTTACAGTATTCTCCTGGTACTCTGTGAGGACATGGCTCTTGTAGTTGTTGAGATCATCGCGTTTTTGTTTTTGCAAAGTTAGAGCCTCTTTCAAGCGCTGTAACTCAGTTTGTCTGAAATATGGATTTAATAAAATATATAAAAGAATATTTGGAAATACTTTCCAGTGTAATCTTCAAAAAGGTACCTGTCAATTAGTAGAGTTTCTAGTTCTATGTTTGCTGAATCTGCTAAAGGAATTCTGGTGCCTTGATTCCATCCCAAAGCATCTAAAAGTTGTGCCATATAGGCAGGAGGCTTAGCCCCTTGAGACATTTTTGAAAAAATATAAATTAAAGAATTGTACAAAATATATTAGCAGCCAACCAAAACCGAATTAACAAAGATACACGATATTGTTAAATCGATATCATAAAATGTTTCATAAATCACTAGGCATGATCACCAATAACAATAACAAACAAATTCACCGCCATTTTTCAAACAATAACAAATGACATCGCACATCGAGAGAAAAGTTGTCTACGGTTTGATGGTGATTTTTAAGTAATGTCACAAACCGTAAAATTCCGATGTATATTATGAACTATGAAGAAAATTAAAAATAGCATAGTAGACCACGAATTCAATCTTATTTTTCCCAATTTTCCCGTTCTCAATTTGAATAGGCAAAGGCTTTACATTACTCGAAAGTCTGCAAATCGTTAAAAACTAAAGATATTATTCTACTAATATTTTCAGTCCACAATATAAGTTGTATTAAGTATAACAGTTAATGCAATTTCAAAATATATAACAGGTAAATAAAATAAACTAAAATGTTGAAAAGATTTCATTTCATTGACGACATGTACCTTTACAGCTTCAAAAAATTAATAAATCTGGTTTATAAAATATCTTGAAATCCCGCCAAAAGATTAGGTACATAGCATCCATGGCAGCATCCAAAAATAACTCATGAGAGTTTTAGTTTCGCTTTATCGTGCTCACATGTGGCGTGCTAAGACTGTTTAGTTTTCATTAACGTCATAATTGAGGAAGTCCTTTTTTATTAAAATGAGTGCTAATGCAGCTTCTTTATCCTGTCCAGTATGTGCGCACATTGGTGTTTTTGAATCAGTGCAGTCATTAAGAGACAGATTAATACATGTGTCAACAAATAAGATACTGTGCCCAGTGTGTCAGGAAGAAGTATTTGGCTTAGACAAGCTGACAATACATTTGTTTAGCCATGTGAAACTATTGACAACAAAGGGAAGTAAAGATAAAGAAACATTAGATTCCAATGAAAAATGTAAACCAGAAAATCAATCCACAGCGCAGCAGAAGAAACCAAAAACGTCGGTGGTTAAAAATAAAACACAGTCATCTGCAACAAATGCTCCTGTCAAATTCGTGAAAATTTATCCGAAACTACCTGTGGTATCAGTAAACACAGTCCCGGTTTTAGATATATCGAAAAGTAAAGAATGTATTCAAGGTAGTGAAACAATGTTTGTAAAAACAGAAGCAACATTAGTTCAATCAAACACTACTTGTAACATCTGTGGCCTACAATTTATTGATGCCAATATTTTGAGAATGCACAGGTGCTTAATTCACAATATTGACGAAAATTCAAATCAAAATTTTACCCGCTATCACTGCCATTTGTGCCCAAAAAACTTTAAAATGAGAGGTTCTTTAATGGTGCATTTGAGGGTAGCACATTTTGGATTTTTATCAGGAAACTCACATTCTGATATCAAGGATAAAACCAACGGAGGAAACACAGATCATCAAGATGAAAAATTATCTCACTTGGAAAGAAACGATAATAAACAATGGCAATGTGAAGTATGCCGTAAATGCTTTACGACTAAATATTTCTTGAAGAAACATAAACGTCTTCATACAGGTTAAAATAATAATTGGTGTTAGTTGTTGAGGTAATTCGTACTAACAGCATAATTTAAAATTAATGTAAAAAGCAGGTGAAAATCAATTATGTACTGACTTCTAAGCTATTTTAGCTGGAGAATACACATTTTCGATAAAGTAACTATTCACATCGGCTAACTCTAACAATTGCGCCAAAGATTATTCCAATCATTTCGCTTCTTTTTTTTAGCTTTATATACCTACATTACCATACAATTCCGTATAAAGTTATAGGCTTTTAAGGAAAATATTCTAAGTTTTACTCAAACAGTATGTTTTTTACAGGTGAAACACCTTACGCGTGTGCACAATGTAACAAAACGTTTACATTTCAGCAGTCTTATCATAAGCATCTTCTCTACCATAACGATGAAAAACCCCACACTTGCACTTACTGTGGGCGCGCTTTTAAAGAGCTTTCAACGCTTCACAATCATCAACGAATCCATACGGGAGAGAAACCATTCTCTTGCGAAACTTGTGGTAAAAAGTTTCCAATTTATTGAAGATCAGAGAGCCATTAAAAATCAAATGTCTAAGTATAAATCTTGTGTTTTCAGGTAAATGCTTTCGTCAACGGGTTTCTTATCTAGTACACAGGCGTATTCATACAGGTGTAATGCCTTACAAATGTACTGCTTGCCAAAAAAGCTTTCGGTATAAAGTAAGTATCATAACGTTTAGTTACATACCATATTTTTTTTTTTTACCTACAACAAATAATTATTTGTTTATACATTTAGGTATCACAGAGAACTCACAAATGCCAAGCGCAACCACCTGGAACAGTAGTGAGACAAACAGGAGAACTTGTGGAAAAACTTAAACAAAAACATAATGAACCAAACATGAAGGCATCCGATAAACAGATTACAAAATCAGAAAATTTAAATTATACTGATGTTTCTGAAGCAAATGCTGAATTAGTGCGTACAGGGGCTAAATTATCCTTGGAGGACATGGAATCCGAACACTTTTCTTTGATTGATGAGTCTTTGAATGGAGTCTGTAATAAGTCTCTCACTCCAGGAAATATAAATGGAGTGTCGGAAAAGAGTGATCATGGTATGTTTAGCCCAAATATAGATGAATTAATTGACTCTATACCACTACAAGATAAGAACATGCCATCACCGTCAGAAATCCTAAAAAACTTATGCCTATCTAAAGAAGACGACTATATCGGTATTCTTCAGCAAACAGATGAAGAAAAAAGCTACGAAATATGCAAAGACTTTAATGTATTTCTTTGAATTATGCAAATTTTAAATAAAAAATAAATGATAAAGTATAACTCTCTTAAGTTCCCTCTACTCTTAAAAGACTAACTTCTATTTAGGGTATGTCTTACGAAAGAAGTTCCCCTTTTGATTCTTTTTCATAACGTATGTAACGAATAGATTATCACAGAATTAACACAGTCTAGTAGTAACACAATATTTATGAGTTAAAAATACTCATACTGTGTAACTCACTACACGGGTGATTTCGAAATTCTGGGGGTAGGTAAGCCTTACCTACTCGTGTCTAGTTTACGTTGCTATATTAAAGGAAGTCAGATACGGTTTTATTTTATTTTCATAGTTATTAATCCTTATCTCGTCAAGCAAGTTATACTTAAAATTACTAAAAGCCGTTCATCATTACAAACGACTTTTACTATGCTACGATATCTAGTAAAAATCTTTTGTGATAACAAAAAACAGCCTGCTGCTCCATGCAAATATTCGCTAGGCTCAACAAAGTATAGAAATAGTTGATTTTTTTGTTATGGCTTCCACAATGCGCTATCGCAAAAAAATCTAATATACTGCATTAGTCAAAGTAGCTTATTTCAAAGTATGTTTAATGCATTTAGTAAAAGTAACTTATTATTGTATGAACAGTGAGTGACTCATTTTAAGTTTTTCAACAAAATGCAGCAGCAACACTTTGGGATTATTTTTCTTATCGATTTTAACATTTGATTTACTTTCAAAGTTTAATTATATTTACTTTATTCGTTGTCGAATAATTTAAGTTAATACACTAAAATACACTACACCGAATTTTATTTTACCGTAAAATTTTCGGTTCGGAACGGTTTTTTACCATAAAAAGACAGTCGATGCACTATGATTTTACTTGCTTTGCTGTTGTATGTGGCAGAAAAAAACATAAATGAGGAACCAGCTGTTTTTGTTCTCCAAGCGCTTGAAAATTGGTGAAAATCAGTATGAATCAAAATTAAATAGTGTCATTTCATCCTAAGCCAGTGACATTTAGGAACTGAATGTGAAATTATTAACATTCTTGAAATTTCATGTAGTGTAGAAAAATTAATCGATTTGAAGTTTTGTCAAACATCACTCTCGATAAATGGACTGCGTTAGTGATTTTATTCTGCGTCTTACTTGAGGTACATTACAATGTGTTGATTTAGGCCAACAGGCTAAGTTTTTGTGTCCATTTCATTGCTGCAACGGGACTTCATGAAAACGTAAGTAATTTGATTATTGTAAAGAAGATTGAAAACTTAGTTATTGATTTCATTTCCATAAAATTGTACGAATACCAACGTTTGAGTTCTGGAGAATACTTATTACTGGAAGGTCATGTTAAATTTTGTGGTTTTAAATGTCTTCGTCGTAACCCGTAAGCCTCTAAAGAATGATTCTAACTTGTTTAATTAAATACGTGCTTACCACCTACCTACATGTACACACTGCATCTACCTTCTTGCAACATGGAGAATATTGTACTTGAACAAAATGGAAATCGTTTTAGACAAAAGATTTTGGTTTACATTAGTACTATAGTGAAGAATTCAACTAAATTGGTTGAAAATACAATAAGTAGACTAAAAATATGACAAATGGTGGTTTACTGTATGTGATCCTTTGTTTTGTTTTTATTGAATTAATTAATTGCCTGAATCATCCACTGTAGATGTGCAAAATAATACATTTTGGAGCATTTGGTTTTTCTGAAGAAATTGATAGAATTCTCTAATAAATAATATTGGCTTTTATTGGTTCTGAATAATATTCATGAAATAAAAAATGTTGTATAGACATTTATTCTTACACTTAAATAAAATTTAAGTATTTGTTTGTAAATACCCAAATAATAATTTTAACTTAAAAGTATATCCAGTAATTTTAACAAAAATGCAATGTTTAAAATATTTTTAGTCAATCTGTTCATTTTGGGTAATCTCTGAAACAGCTGGACCAATTTTATCAGGACTTTCACTGATGGATAGGTAATGTTACAAGGAGTAACTTATTTTACATTTTCCCATGGGAATACTTAATTCCCGGAGAAGGGAGGTGACAAACATTTTTACACTGTTGCCCCAAAAAAGGAAAGTAATCTTCTTAAATTCTTGCGAACTAAGTTATAATATCAAGCTATATCGAGCTAGTTATATTATCTGTTGTTAATTTTGAGGCGGTTTGTGTATACTATGCCTAAATAAAACTAAGACGCCTAATTATACATTATGTGGTGGCATACAGAACTGAAGTCAAGCCAATTCTTTATTGTGTTGGCAAGATCTACACAATAACAATTCTTGCCATGGCAACAAAACAAACCCGTCAAACGGTTGGTAGAATGAATGGTTGCTGCATGGTGTATATCAATTATAGTATATAAACATATATTATGTGTGAGTGACTTATAAACCTACTAGCTTGTGCCCGCCACTTCACCTGCATGACATAAAATATAGCCTATGTCACTCAGGAATAAAGTAGCTCTCTATTGATGAAAAAAAAATTGCAATCGGACTAGTACTTTCAGAGATTACCTACAAAAAAAAAACTTTACCTATTTATAATATTAGTGTAGATGAAACAAATGCTGGGAAAGCTCTGCTGTACACATGAGTCTATATGAAAATACCTGTATCAGTTTTCTAGAAGACAAAAATTATATTAATGTCACTGGTTAAAATACTAGATGGTGGAGGTCAGCCATTTTGAAAAAATCCACTCAATTGTATCATCTGGATATAAATCATGTCAATGCAACAAATGTGCAACTTTTGTTGATAATGATGATAGTTTGTAATAAAAAAATATTACTTGTCTTTTGAAGATTGGATAAACCAAAAAATGGTTCCTAAATTCAACATTGCATTTGGTTGCTAGGTTGCTACACTATCTGCAGTGGTTGAACTCATTTATCTGCATGTTCCTTTCAGCAGGTTCAGAGTTTTTTTCCCATTTGTCTACTTCTTTCAAGAAAAAAATTATTGATTAACGAGTAAAATAACAAAAAACAAAGAGGAGTGGTGTTTTTGTTACATCATAATGTTTAATATTTTGTATGCTTAGTGTGTGGTGTATCATAATTGCCTTGATATTGAACTTGTCATGATTGCATTGAAGAGAGACTTCAATAAAAGAAGATTATTAAATAAAATACTTGTCCACACAAGCAATAATTTTTTGTGATGTCTAAAAAACTGACATGTGCAGTTAATTCATGAATCCCCAAGCGACCACCGGTGGCCGCGCATCTATTGTCTTACTATTGTGTCTCTAATTGACGGTATCTGAAGGGTTAATCCATCTAATGCCAAAAATAACATTAGGTGGCTGACTACAGGGGCCACCCTGTAGAAAGAGAACAATTGAATTAGTTTATTTTCATTATAGCACTAGCTTTTTTTTTTATTTTATTATTTAAATCTGAGATTCCTTTTTAAATATATAAAACAAGTAAACAATACTGTGTTTTAATAGATTTGTTAAGATTACATTTATGAAAAACTAGCAGTACGGATGCAATTTAATTCTAGGCGGATGTCCCTAAAAATTGCCTGTCATAACTTAGCCCTGTCTCAAGAAACACAATAAAAAATAAATTGTTAAATCAGTTAAGCTGTTCTTATGCAACACTCCATTTTACATGTGGCAATTATTTAGTAGAATAAATATAGGCTTAGGCATAAAAATTACTACTATTACTAAAATACAGGAAATAAATGAATATTGTTGCTGACACATGAAAACTATCTGGCTGAGTCATTGAATTAATTAGCCGAATAAGTGATGAGTCGCAAACAGGCAAGTTTTAACTACATGGCTTTCTGTTAGATTTTTTTAAATTAAAAGAAACTTGAGTAAACATACTCAAGTTTCTTTTGATGCTTTAATCTCCTAAAATACTTTTTTGAATAATAATAAAATCTTACAAACAAACAATGCAAAGATCTCATACGGAGAAAACACTTGGATTAATCATCACGTTTACTCATGGCATGGCAGCTTGGCCTTAGTAAAACATGCCCTAAAAATATTATCATATTTTATTGTAAAAGTAGGATAGTAACAGCTAGATAGAATGGCACGCGTTTATCGTAAAGTACAACCTAGTAGTAGTTGTAAAAGGGGTTTTTGGTGTCACTAATACTAAACCCATTTTGATGTGTTCACAAAATTCCAACCTACTATTATGTTCATATTTGGTCTTTACTCTGTCTCTCTTGTGACCCACGGATCCCACCCCCTCAAGTTGAAGGGTAAAATCTACAAGTCAGTCATACTTTATGGATCGGAATATTGGGCTGTGAAAAAGATGAATGAAAAATGATTGGATGTAGTGGAGATGAGAATTTTAAGATGGATGTGTGGTGTGACGAGAAAGGATAAAGTGAGAAATGAGTATATTAGGGAAAGTTTGAAAGTGGGGCAAGTGACTGAAAAGTTGAAAGGAAATTGTTTGTCTTGGTATGGTTATGTGAAGAGGAGGGATGAAACGCATGTTGCTTAAAGAGTTATGAATTTACATGTGTATGGATGGAGAAGGAAAGGAAGGCCAAAAGAGATGGATGGATTGTGTGAGAAATTATATGAAAAAAAAAGAGTTAGTGATAGCGTGACGAGTGATAGGATAGAATGGAAGAAAAAAAACTTGTTGCGCCAATCCCAAATAAAACGGGATAAGGGCAAGAAGATGATTCTCTGTCTGCCTCTGTTGGAATTACCATACTAATATAATTGTTCATATTTTATTTTATTTGGAAAAAATAACAATATTCAATATTACACATATTAAGATGTATACAAAAGAAAATAAATGTTGTAACAACACCATTTTCCACAACTTAATTTAAAGGTAGGGGACGGGGAGGGCTAGTATATTTGATCTTTACTGTATCTGACTGTCTTGGAAGTCACAGTTCCACAGGGTCATGCAGGGTATGATATTAAAAATAAGGCAGACCGGATTTGTAAAGATACGCCTCGAGACCGGTATCGCCGATCGATGTAGGCAACAAGTCTGCGACGCTAAAATGGGAGCGGGCGAGGCAGACTTGCATAATACACTAAAAAAATATAGGCAAGTTAAACAGTAATTGCAATTTTGACGAAAAAGAATAAAGCTGGACGATTAGATTAGGACACTCCTCAGAAATTTGCCAATAAAAAAAACTGGGCAAGGACTCGCGCCCTGGGGGTTCCGTACAAACTAACCTCATTTCCCGATTGGAGTCTCGAAGTTTTGTTTCCAAATAAAAAAAAAAATGTTTGCCTTTCAATCAATTTTAAGATTTCAGGATAATGTGTCAACAGGAAGTAACCTAGATTTTTGGTTCCCTAGAGTGTCGAAATATCCGTTTTTTTGGAACAAACGGGCATATTTTTTGTTCTGTTAAAACCTAAGTGCCTACGTGGTTTTAATTTCAACTCGATAACTCCACGCGTTCCCGAGATAAAGGATCTTGACAGATTGACAGACGGACGGACAACAAAGTGATCCTATAATAATAATAACTCATTTATTTCAAGTACTAGACTCATATAAAATAATAAATTAAATTTTAAAAATATAGTCACAATTAAAACACAATAAATAAAATAAATTAAATAGAAATCATTGAGTTATAACAATAAAAATCCGCAAAATAAAATTAAGGGTTCCATTTTTTCCTTTTGAGGTATGGAACCCTAAAAAACAAGGACTAATTATACGTTTGTTTTCCGTATTGCTATAAAACACGCAAGTCTTCTTCCTTGTCGAGGGCACAATGACCTTAGTGCTAAGATTCTTACACAGTTCTCAGTAATCGTAGAACAAGGTTGCAAAATCTTGAAGTAGTCAAATCCGCTGATTTAGTGTGACGTCAAAGTCTATGACCACAAGTATTTTGACCACAAGTTTTACTTGATAGCTACTGCCCTGATCAATCGTGACCGTGTTTCAATTAATTGAATTTTCTACTAAAAAACTTTTCAAAAATTAATTTCTTGCTCAAAACAAAATTATAAGCTAAAATATTGTCAATGGCTTGTTTCTGAACGAATAAAAAAAAAAAATTTGAATCACCGCCTATTGGAATCACCTGCAATAACTGGTGTCGTTCTTCTAGTTGTTTCGGCAACAGTCTTAGTTTCGGCCAAAACCGAAACTTTCTTACAAGGATCATGTTTTGAGGGAAAACTAAAAAAGAAACGTTATTATAATCTACTAGCTTTCCGCCCGCGGCTTCGCCCGCGTGGACTACAGTTTATATCGCGCGGGCAGAGACCCGAGCTCAGCAGTGGAATTATAGGTAGCCTATGTGTTATTCCAGTGTCTCTTCTACCTACCTACCTACCAAATTTGATCTAAATCCGTTCAGTAGTTTTTGCGTGAAAGCGTAACAGACAGACAGACAGAGTTACTTTCGCATTTATAATATTAGTAGGGATAGTAGGGATTGATATTTTCCTCGCTAGAGAGCTCCGATAAACGCATGCGATCGCTGCAAATATGAAGAGTGCTATAGGACGAAGCGCGTTTTTTTTTTTATGAGTGCCCTCCGCCAATTCAAAGCCTCCAGCCAGGGCTTACTTACAAAAATTAAGCGACAACGCTAAGGGCACCCCCTGTGAGGTACGAGCCTCGGCTTAGGGCGTTGCTGGGGGAGGGCAGCAAAGGGACGGGCTGGATCGAGCAAAAGGACGAAGCGCGGCCATCAAGTCGCTATTTATAGGCGCGGCGCCGCAACAACTACGTCCCTGCATTTTAAATTTGTAATATCTTCGGAAATATTCACTTAAATTACATGCTGTAAAAAGCATATTGATCTATAATAAATGCACAATTTATTTAAAAAGTAAAGTAAAGTAAAGTACTTAATTGGATAAGGATTAATGCTGTATTGTTTAAAATCACTTCGTAAATAACCATTGTTTAGTAAAGGATAAAAAATGGTTATGGTGGGTTATCCCTAAGAGATAGACATATCGAGCCTTTTTAGGAAGAACATCGTAAGCGACAGTGAGCGTTTTTGCAGTACTAGTAGATTTTCTCTTCCATAATTAAAAATTATTAATTTATTATAATAAATAAAAAATAAAAAAATAACTTCATATATCTACCGATCTAATAGAATTGTTGCTACTACATATTTTCGTAAGACTTTATAATTATGGAAGAGAAAACCTACTAGTACTGCAAAAACGCTCACTGTCGCTTACGATGTTCTTCCTAAAAAGGCTCGATATATCATCGCGGACTTTTTTGTTGAACTTTTTATGGTGGACAATACTGTAGTACATTATTTTGGTCTATCTCGTAGGGTACAGCCAGCGTTTGCAATATAAGCGCAAAAAAACGTGCTTATTTACGACATCACATTAGAAACCTCTAAATTTATCATTGTTTCTCTACTATATTATGCATGTATTATACATATAAACCTTCCTTAAGAATCACTCTATCTATTAAAAAAAACCGCATTAAAATGCGTTGCGTAGTTTTAAAGATCTAAACATACATAGGAACAGACAAACGGCGGATAGCGACTTTGTTTTATACTATGTAGTGATGTCCAGTATTGTGTCTAGTCCTTATTTTTTTAGTGCATTTTAAATTTTGTATTCGTTGACTATCATGAATTTTACTGCACTCGATTTTAGTTTGGGAGTAAATAGAATGAACTGCAAACACAAGCCAGTCACGACATTATTAGGCCCGAGGACACGGCAAAATATCTTCGTTACTTATTCGCTTGGAAGCAATTTAACGCGCTTAACATGACCGATCACAGCGCGTGAACTCCCGAATGCATTTTCGTTTCGGTTGTAATTTCGCCAGATTTGCCAACGAAACCGAAACTCGATTTTTGCCGAAACTCGTCCGAAACTGAAACCGAACATTCGGTCGGACACTACTAACGGATGATCTAACCGCAAGAACAGTAAACTTCGATGATGTCAAACCTTGAAATGTCTTTGGGGAATCTTTGTGTATGCTAAGACAACAATGCACCAATAAGGTCCAATCCGGCCTGTAATCTTGTTCATTCAACCAGAGTAATCATCCGGACTCCATACGACAAGATTCAATATAATAAAATGACGTAGTGCTTTATTCGAGCTTAACAATAAATCTGTCTACCTTAGAGGCCTGCTCGAAGAATTGCAAAGAAAACGTTCTGCTCTGGATACCTCTTTTCATATTCTTTGCTCATCTGTTTTAGCCTCTACTTCTCCACTGACCAATGTGCATGCCTAGTGTCACTTCAATCAACACATATCCGAAAAGTAGCACTGATTGATGATGCAGATTAATTAGGCAGACCAACTCCACTTGCTCTACTATTTTGACTACCAAAAATTGTAGTAGAATAAGTTGCCTCCCCCTCTGAAAATAACAACTAGTATTAATCATCAAATCAAGCATGGGACTAGACTAGCCACCCACTGGTAAACAGTTGAGAAACAAAGACATAGACTAATGGGCCGGACTTTGCTTGAATAAATCACTAAATGATCATAACCCTAGTGAAGCAGTTAAAAAACTGGTACCGTCAAATGGGGTAAATAGTGCCGCAGGGGTGAATAAAAACACAACTTTGATTAAGACTTTCATTAATTTCCCTTAATATTGGTTTCTAGCATACGTTTACAATGCATGAAGAAAATGCAATGTAAGTGCTGCTAACATTTTCCTTAATAACGTGAAAATATCTTTAAAATGTTGTGTCTTTTTTACCGACTTCCCAAAAAGGAGGAGGTACTACGTTCGGCTGTTTGTATGTTTTTTTTTTTTTTTTTTGTATGTTTGTTCGTCGAATACTCCGCCAAATGTGGACGGATTTTCAAAATTCTTTTTTTGTTCGAAAGTAGATAGTTCTGAGGTGGTCCCATTATCACCAAATTAGGATCTGATGATGGGATCTTGGAGAAATCGAGGGCAACCTTCAAATTTTATAGGCTCACTTATTGATTTTCGCATATTTTATGAAGTATCTTGTGTGTTTGCGTATGGTCGTCACCATCTCAGGTAGCTGGGCTGATGATGGAAGGTACAACTCCTTAACAGTAAGAAGTTACTCGAACAGGCAAGGACTGTTTTAGTAAATTGTTTTGATGTTTGATAGGGCATTTGCCACATTTGGTCTCATGATCATCAAGTTATGACCTGATGCTGCAGTCAGGATAGTCTGCAGAGTACCTAAGTCCTCGACAACAAACAGCAGATATATCGAGTTTAGGCTCATTGAAAACGGCTCGATGTGTGGATAAACGTACTGCTAATAAAGAACACCGAAGTACATAGAGACCTGATGCTGAAGCCAGGAGCATCAGAAAAAGTACAAACCTTGAAATTACAGCACCGTAGTCGTGTTTGGGCTCATTTTAAACAGGACTAAATTTTAAATTCATTGCAATGTTGACATAAATCTGGCCTGATGCTACAGCCGGGATTATCAGCATCTAGTCTATCAGCATCTAGTGTAATCACTGATTGAAAGATTTACCTTTCGGCTTCATCATCAGATCAGTTCGATATATCCTTTCCCTCTCCAGCATCTAGTCTAATGACTGTTTGAAAGAAGAGGGGGAGAGGATATATCGAATTGATCTGATGATGAAGCCGAAAGGTAAATTAATGTAATCTAACCGTGTTTGGGATTATTAGAACCGTTATGAGATGCGCTCTGACTATAAGGTATTTAAGTTTGACGGAGGGGTACTTTTTAGTGGTGGTACCATAACTAAAAAGTGTAAAATAAAAAAAACTTTTTACAACAAAAATATAACCGACTTCAATGATAAAAAACACTGAAAAGTATCAAATAACTTTAATTTTGGAAGTCGGTGTTAAATAACGAAGAGACTAAACTATTATAGAAACACCGACTTCCTAAATTAAAGTTATTTGATACTTTTCAGTGTTTTTTATCATTGAAGTCGGTTATATTTTTTGTGTAAAAAGTTTTTTTTACTGTAACGTCTCAGACATCCAACTCTAAATGACTATATTGACTCCGCAGAATCTGCGTATTCCCAATCTGAAATCTCTAATTCGCCACTACCTGCTAGCGACCGAGCATAGTCCTATGAGCCACAACTACAAAGCGTATAGATCACATCACAAACGATGCCTCATCTCTTATCTAGCTCACTGTGCAATAATGCTCCCACTTTGTCGTACCCAATATTAACGCTGTGAACGAGTCGGAATTCTGAATCTGAATTAAATAGAATCACTGACATGATGAAAAACACGATGTTTAACATTTGCAGCATTAAACATGTTGGCAATTTGATGACTTGGATTCCGTACCAGCTGTGCTGTGGCTTTTGTTTGCTAACCACAACCATCTGGTTGTAGTATGACCATTGCCATCGAATGAATAGCAAGACGCATTTCGCCAGTATTCGCCCACTTCCCATTCTGTTACGCTCGCCGACGTATCTCGACACATTAAATGAAGCGATAGCTTATCGTCAGCGGTGCATCCATTTTGTTTACCTCGGCCGAGTGTGGACCGAATTTTCAGAGATATATAAATAGCCAGCGCCACGATGTAACTGACTGTGTCATCGTAAACCATAGTTTCTTTACATTTAAGTATCTTATGTCAGAATTAAGTATGCTAAGTGAGTATTCTTGCGCATCAGCCTCTGTTTAACGACAGGCCCCTCGAGATAATAATGATAAAAGATATTGCAAACAAGTAACAAGTCCAACATTGTCATTGCATTGTCGAGTAGTTCTGACTAAAATGTCTTTGTTTGCTTAGAAATCTTTCCTTTTTTTTTTTTTGTTAACTATAATTCGTCCATACTCCCATTTAGTAGCTGTACAGTTTGTTTTGTATATAATATCTGGAGTTGAGCGGGGTCTGGTGAATTGGCAGGGGTAGAAGGTGGCAGGGCAGTGGCGGTGGCAGGCCGCGTCCGTATCGATCCGGCGGCGCGGGGCGGCCCGGACGCGGCTCACCCGACACCTCTCATTACCTACTGTTACAATGCAGCAGTGCCACTTACATGCATTATACAATTCTTTCATTTAAATAAAAATATATTCCTACTATTGTGGACGTCTAACCCACTGACATTGATATAAAAATACACGTAAGATTGGAGACCTTATCGTTCATACACATTCTGATATCGCGCTGTAGTCAACTAAGCTTATTTATTTTGACGATGACATTTATTTTAAAAAGATTAGATTTCATAATTAAGGACATAAACAAATGAATATGTAAATATTAATTAGGGCCGTTCCTTTGTAATTAATAGGTCAGCTCTGCTACTGCGTAGCCCTTTTTCCTTTGTTACAAAATGGAACGTGATGTGCGTTATCATGTGAAGCTTAATCTCGGTTGTCGGGAGTATGGTGATAATACTTACTCTTTAATTTCATGTGGCTGCTGTGTGATAAATGTAATAAAAACTTTGGCACACCCCAGCATTTCCATTATTTCTTTTTTTAGATGAACTATAGTCCAATAGCTTCTCCCGGTCTGGGTATAGTAAGAGTATCAGACTTACCGACTGAAACCCACTTGTATTCTTCAGTTGCTCTTTGCGTCCAGTGCCACGGTAACTCTTTCGAACAATCCCGCAGTCTAATCTTTTCTAATCTTGCCGTTTACGAAACTTCTTGCAGTCTGTTGGTACAGCAAAAGGCAAATGCCTGTTGGAGGTAGTGAGAATATTATAAAACTTCAACAATCGATACGTGTAAATGAGGACAAGGTTGTAACTCATAACACTTGTTTGATTTAGCGGTTAATACATAATGGGCTATTGAT
Organism: Mythimna lalbum; assembly: GCA_949319445.1. Lineage (NCBI taxonomy): Eukaryota > Metazoa > Arthropoda > Insecta > Lepidoptera > Noctuidae > Mythimna > Mythimna lalbum. Next base: position 10,314,405 of record OX439346.1, on the reverse strand, counting down.
GATCGCGGTACAGAACCGCCTCGGTGGCTTGTACAAACAACATTAGTGTCCAGCCGCAAGTACCACGTCTTTCTTGAACAATTTGTTGCAACACTTCAAACTATTTCTGTACGTGAGCATGCATTGTTAATCGTGGCGCTAGACATTTCTCCACTTCCTTATTCGTAAAGGTTTACTATTATTTCCGTAAGTTATTATCCAAGGCAATATTTTCTGCGCCCGCCTTGAACTTATGGTTTGATTTGGCAAAGAATATCGACTACGGTAAAATGGGGTGAATAGAAACAAAACTTCAAAGGGTATTTTCAGGATATTTTTTGCAGCATTTAACTATATCAATTTATTAATGAATTAATATTTTAAACAGTCGATGCTTTGTTAAAAGCCGATAATACAGTATCTAAGTGAAAAACGAAACCAAAGGAGCAGTTTTGTTTCTTTTCACCCCTTTTTACGGTATTTAATTAAATAGTTACGAGTACGTTAATTGAAACTACAGTGCTATGAAAAGAGTATATAAATAAGGTGTGAAAAATCTGCATTCATATTGATAGATTTTTGCTGATGTAGCAATTGTTAGAGGGCGATATATTTTACAGATTATAGAGTGAATTTTATTAATGCGACTTCAGGGTCAAAATATATAATAAATGGGACAACAATACTACTTCTTGCTAAAGTCGAAAATTGCATTTTTAGTACTCCTAAATGTTCTCTTTCTTCCGTTTTCTAGTGTCGTTAATTCTCAATTTTCATTTCTGCCCAACTGAACTCGAATAAGCGCGATAGAAACATCTTGCAGTTTCGGTCCTTCTTAAAATTCAAAACATAACACAGTGACATAGTCGCGCTGTTACGCAATTTAAATAAATCCATAATATTATGGTAATAAAATAAACACAATATCTGTGTTATTTACTCACGGTTCATTGGTTTGTGTGTAGGCAGCACGTGGTACTTACGTAACATCTCACCGCTACAGAAATAGTGCACACCTGTCCGTACTGACATGACATCCGACATGCAGGAATACGTCCGCATTCTACGTCTCACTCAACGTAACAAAACACCCTCCATAATGCCGTACTTACCTGCATGACGAATCTTCCCTTCAGGAGAGCTAGATAACAAATTATTCACCTGTTGCTGGCTCCAGCATCACTAGACAAATATCAAGTACGACAAAAACGGCACATTAGATGATTTGCCAACATTCAACTATTTTACGATAAGATACTCGTATACACAGCCGTAGATTTTTAAAGCTATGTCTGATAGTGGAAATGGTCTATAAGAAATTGAAAATCCATTGCCACTACTTCACGCCCACTTGTACCGTTCAGAACTAGCTGAGAGAATAACATCCCATTTTCAATAGCAATATTATGGAAACTACAATAAAATCTCGTCGCCCATGCTTGATCATAATAGCATCGTGTGGCAAGTACCTCGCGGGTACACGCCACAAGCCCGCAGAATCAGATACAATATTGGCCTACTTGCGCGTGTTGCGTAAACGGCCGTAGACTTGAACTCATTCTTTTCGCTGACAACTTTTGTTCATACGTCCTCAATATTTTTTCTAAATATAATAGGTATTACTTAGTAAATATGTACTTATTTCAATCAAGTAAGTAATATGTAACTTCCTGAAAGTATTATTTTTGTTGCTGTTCAACTGTTGCAGCTTATAAATGTAACAAAAAACGGCGTTGCATTGCTTTTTATTATGAAAGAATTAGTTCAGTGAGAGCAGTCAATCTTTACTTTTCCCAACTGGAGAAATCGTTTATATTCGATGTTAAGCCTCGCAGAGGTTGATCGTGATCGTGGTGAACGCGGAAAATTATGCAAGAGGCACAGATTGTCGTCACGAAACCTTTTGGCTACACGTCGGTCGACACGGTTGCAACACCATAGCTTTCTCCGCTCGTATCGAACCGAAAGCGATATTTATAGTTTTTCAGATATACACACAACATCATTCGTCTTTTTTTGGTGTTTGTGGAGAGCACAAGATTAAACGGTGGTATAACGTATTTTGTTTTAGATCTTAGAACACATTGATCAGCTTATTTTAAGCTGATCAATGTGTTTTAAAAATATATCATTAAATGTTCGGCTACCAGGCCCAGCGAAAGATCACGCATTATGAAAACAATGTTCTTTTCTTTGTTGAAATTTGCATTGCATTAGGGCAACGTTTGCATTTCATAAATGGGAGTTAATTGGGTTAAATGTGCAGCCTACGTTATATCCGCTATTCACCTTTTCCATCTCTAACTGGCAACGAGGCCACTGTTCTAAATAAGAAAATTGAATACAATGAAAAATGAATATGTCCGTTGCAAATGTCCGCATGATCCGCCTGTAACTGCACTTTATTATGCACAAATCGATTTCATTGATCGCAGTTTATTTCAGTCGCGCGTGGTATGGCCGGCGCGGCGGCGACGACGATTTTAATACCGAGTTTCGTACCTTGCGTTGGCTTTGGTCTGTGTTCCTTCACTAATACCTTCACACTTCATGTGTATTACATTGTCGCTTTAGAACATGGCTCCAACTTGGTAAGGCTTATGTTTGCGGACATGGATGGTCGCAGCACTTGCGACACACATTCATACAAACTTGTTGGAGCTGGGACCGCTCGGCGACATGGCGAACGGCGTGCGGCGCCGTTTTATTTCTTGTATGTGTAATGTGGCCGTGGCGGTTACTGGCTGTACAGAAATAGTCACAACTTTTAACATGCAACGGACCTACTGAATCTCAACTGGTATTCCTAAACTATTACATTTTGAGTAGATGCATTGTAAACTGGCGAGACTCTCCAACGCCTGAAACATAAGCATACTATACGCACAATGCTTACTTTCATCTAGGTACTCGAATAACGTCCATAACTGTTCCGAGTCCATGAAAACAAAGATCGCGTGACTACCCTGTTTGTGACTGCTACAGACAGGCTATAGCTATCCCTCATGTCTTCTAGTTAGTACAATACATGTCATGGCATGGTAGATAGGCAGGTAGCTACATACCTGTCTGTCTGTGCCGGCTATCGATTGTTTATGAACGGGAGTTGATCTGTCTGGCTCGCTATAGGTTTTATAGGGGGTTCGTTGAGGGGTCGTTGAACCGCTAGGGCGCCGGAGAAGTCGTGTATGTTTGGTCGCGGGGGCGCGGGCGCCACACTGGGCCGGTCGTTGACTCCCCAAGGGTGCACCGTACACCCCAACTCAACTGCATGTTGATTTAGTTGCACTCCTGCTGATTATTGAATTTACTAAATATCGGGTGTAAAAAGACCCTTAACGTAAACGAAAACTACGTATTCTACCCATCACTGGGACAGTTTTTTCTTCTACAACTTTCCTGGGAATTCAATAGTTTCGGAGATATTCAAGGTCAAAGTTGAAATAAAAAAACCATTTTTTTTTCAAAATCGTATTCTAAACATCATTAGAAAACTTTCTTCTGAACAAACATTACCAAAATTATTAATTTTTCATAACAAATTAATCATTTGAAGTTACAAAAATGCAATGAACACAAAATACTACGCACGCACACTACCGCGCGAGGTTCCGAGTTCAACGACCAATGCAATACGGGCTCAGCTGATCGACGCGCGCGATTTTACGTTTTCAACAAAAACTTTGATTATTGAATTTTGAAATTGTTTTAATTTTGAAATTGGGTAGGTAGGTACCTACTACCTAAACGCGACTGCGCTGAAGCAGATCTTCCCCAATCTGGCAGGTCCAGACGTCTCCTTCCGGAGGCTCTACGCGGGGTTTGTGCAGTCCCTGTACGTTAACGGAGCCCCGGTGTAGACTCGGTCGCACGGACTGAAGATGACTCAAAGGGTTATAGCCATCCTCATAATACAGGGATACTGCACGGCATCCTGCGAGGCGAGCCAAATGCGGCCTGTCATCGTAGAATTTTGGAGGCGACAGTCCTCACATGTGAAGGTGCAACGCCACCGAGGGGAAACTCCGCTGCTATGATGATGGTATACCATGGCCGCGTCAAACGGCAACTGAAGGAAAAACGATCGGAGAGAGGGAGCTTCAGACTAAAGATCGGTAAAAGTCTGGCACTCCCTTTCATTTCACACAGAGCGCGAGGGGTCACTTATCTAAAAACTAAACTTGAAATCCTAGGTTTAAACTTCTACCTAGGTTCAAGCCCTACCTACATTTAAAATAACAACGTAATTTTAAACCTCACTAGGTACTTGTGTCGTTTTAACGAACATTGTAGGCATTTTTGAGGATGATTTCTAGTAAAGATGGCTTCTAATGCATAAGGCTGTAACGCCTAAGCAATAAAAAGCCGTCCTGTTAAGTATGATTGTAAATAAATCTCGTAAGTACTTACCTACCTCACTTTATAAAAATGTTTAGTAGGTAGGTACCGACTAAATTACATTTCAAAACATGGAACGAGCACGCGGCGCGTTTTATCTGCGTAAATTCCTTTGTTTGTCGATCGGGAGTCACAAAGTGAAACCAGCCACCTTAGACGCAGGCTTGCAGACGGAGAGCAATGGGTAGCTCTCCGTTTAATAACTACCAAACCCTGGTGGACGGCGCGATGTGGAAGCTGTCAGCAAAACTGATGGGTCCCGAAAGAAACGATGCCTGAAAGGGTCGCGAGAACGTTCGAAATAGTTATCGCGACCTTGAAACGCAAAGGGAACTGAAGGAACAACATTGGGTTTCAGTCAATAAAAGTCTAAAATTCCCTCTCGCTCCATCAGAGTGCGAGGTAATTTTGATGGTTTCCCAACATCAAAATAAATCGAAGCTGCACAATTGCAGCAGTCTGAACTAAGATACTTACCGACTGCGGCCTTTACAACTACCTACCAGCTACGTATTTTACAAATACTAATCAGAATTTAGTCAGAATTTATTTTTCTGTGTTCATTGATAACATTTTTTATAGTAATTTACGTAAACTGATTTACGCAAACCCAATTTAGGTAATTATTTATAACTAGAGCGATATTTTGTTATTACACCATGCTGGCGCTGGAGCCAGCAGCCAGTAGCATGCGAGCGGCTTGTGCTCAAAGAAAGTTACCGCCCACCGTGGCGGTGCGCACCTGTGACATCAAAAGAGCCGCCCGCGGTCCGACCTCCTCCCTATCCCCGCAAACAATTTATAGGAATTTTATTTTTATTTTTTGTGAATTAGTTCAATTTCTTGCGTCATCGAATGCACTCGTGGTTTTTTTTGTTGCGAATTACTGTTATTAGGTTTGTGTTGTTTTGTGTGATAGTCTGACTGATATTAGTGAAAGTGTTAGAGTGATAGGCTTAGTTTCGATATTGTGAGTGTGTTGTGTGTGAAGTGTCTTTTTAGGATTATTTTAGTAGGTAGTAGGCACCTTTCGCGAGTTAAGATGCCTTTCATGTTTATTCGGCGCGCGAGCACGTGAATATGGTTTACTGTTACGGCATGGCTCATGGAAACGCTACTGCAGCCCTGCGAGTGTACGGGATTGATGGGATTCGTGGGCGTGTCAGCCCACGGATTCACGGTTCTTCACTTCAACGATTGCTGGACAATCAATCGATTGTACCAATTTCTTTGGGAGGCGGCCGACAAGTACGACCGGCAGCAGAAGAGGCCATTCTCGTTGTGATGCGGGAAAACCCACGGTTGGGCCAAAATATTGCGGAGGCGGCATGGTCATCACGCTCGGCACACGGTTTCCCATTCAACTGTGCATAAAGTGTTGAGGAGGGATAGGCAACGGTATTACAAAATCCATCGTGTGCAAGCGCTCGTGCCAGGCGACGCGATGCGTCGCATGGATTACTGCAGGTGGCTGTTGAGCCAGGACCGAAACTTTGACCATAAAATTATTTTTACCGACGAGAGTACTTTCACAAATAATGGAATGTGGAACCGCCAAAATACCCATTATTGGTGCTTCGTCAATCCAAATTAAACTATGGAAACAGGCTTCCAGACACGGTGGAAACAATGTGTCTACGGCGGGCATTGTGGGAAACCAGATCCTAGGCCCAGTTTTCTTGCCGCCGAGAATGTACGGGCCTGCCTACCTCCATTTTATTACTGGGTACCTAACCGACACTTTAAAAGAGATGCGACTAGCTCAGAGGCTTGGGTTGTGGTACCAGCACGACGATGCGCCGCCTCATGTCGTGAGACCAGTTCGTGAGCAACTGACTATGCTGTTCGGAGACAACTGGATCGGACGATTTGGGCCTCACTCATGACCAGCTCGCTCGCCTGATTTAACCTCTCTGGATTTCTTTTTGTGAGGTTACGTCAAAAATAGGGTGTTTGACCGCCCATGCGAGACCGCTGCTGAAATGCGACAGAAAATTATTGATGTGTTTGAAGAACTTAAGCTGCGGTCAGCTCAAGAAGGAATCCTAGAACGGGTTCGTGAAAACACGCGGGCTAGGGCGCGCATCTGTCTCCGCGTGGGAGGTCGGCAGTTCGAACCGGAGCTCGTCAGTGTCGAGAGGCCACCTGTGTTGGATGACAGCTGAAGCGACGGACAGTGTAGGTTAGTACTCAAGCTATTTAAAAACTGTACCTACTTATTTCGTGTAAACGTAAGTAATTGAACACAACACAGAAATTTTTAATTACCAAGAGCCTACTAAAGGGCTCCATGGTTGTAATGCCAAATGCCATGTCACTACCAAGGTGACCTTGCTAGTTGCAATCCGTGGCGCGTTTTTCCAACCACCGAACCTGTTGGCGTGTGGTTTACATCCATGCAGCCGCAGCATGAACCAAGGCCACCTTGGTTAGAACCAAGTTGGAACGCTAGTTTGCAACCGTGTAGCAAACCTTTAACGTAATACCTACACCATTCAAAGCGCGCGCGACGCCCGGGCGCCGCGCCTCGCCTGTCGTATACGTACTACACACACACCGGCACAATCAGTTGGACGCTTTACATTGCGCGCTAGGAAAAGCGTCATTTTTTTAAAGGTTGAAAAAAAAAGTTTGTTTCCCAGCAATATTTTTTGGCCAAAATGACTTAGTTATATGTACAGAATGTATAGTTAACGGGTATGTGATCGGTCTTTTTACACCCTGTATAGTTATTATAAGATCGATATCCGTGTTATAGATATTTCTGTTGAGCTAAGCGTTTCATTAAATTATAATTTCAAACAAGGATCTTGATGCTCCAGTTTTTAGCCTAGGTTTTTTAATTGACCAGCTTTTTCTTTTGTTAATTAAATTATACTTTCTTGCAATATTGATTAATTGCGTTGCTTGTTATCTGTTGACGGTCCCCTCACTCCCTGTACCAAGCAAGTCCCCCGCCGGAGTACCGACCGATCCCCCGCTACCAATAAAAGAACTGTGTTAAACTCCGTACTTAACTGTTGTTGGGATCTTTCTTTGTTGAATTTTGGCAAAAACCTTTTTTGTGTTTGAGTAATGAAAAGCAAAATACGTTTGCCCTTTGAAAATCTGAGCTTACCGACAACCGGGCTACCCAATTTATTTTGGACAGCTGATCATAGTTTCACACACTACCATAAATAGAGATATTTCGTAGATAGAGTATAGAAAGATCGAAAAGCGACTAGCTACTTCTAAGATTATGAGGACTATTTAATAGAAGAATTGAAGATGAAGAAACCATGCTGCATAACCTGATTATTGAAACAAAAAAATACATTTTAGGCTTGATAATTTCTTCTACTTTACATTTAATTAAAAGCTTCATAAACATAAAAATTAATAAGTAAGTAATAAATTTAACATTAAGTACATACATCAGTGGTACATCAACTGTACTGTTTGTGTAAATTGTTTGTGTACAATAAAGAATACAAGAATAAAGAACCACACTATTAAAAAAAAGTGAAAGCTATAAATAGAAAATGAAACGAGTGCCTGTCTATACTTACCAAAACAATATCATGGTTTCGTGTTGCTCAGTTTCAGTCGTGGGTCCGCTCCGCAGCGTTGTTGTCGAGGTGAGCTGGTTTCGCACGTGGCTGCAGCACCGCGGTTGTCGACCCAAGGCCTTGTGGCACTGCCCCTCGATACGCATCCGAAATCAAACCAAAATAAACCTTACCCAACTACCACCAAAGAACATATTCGTACAAACGATCCCTCAATCAATCAAAAACTGATTACGAATAAAAATTCGCAAAACTATATCCTAGTGGAGGCGAGTTCTCAGAATTAGTTTCATCATAATTGCACTAGTGATACCGTACTTTACCTAGCAACAAATAAAATACATATTGTTACACAGACCTACGCATCCAAACAATAAAAATGTAACAATCCATCCGTGACATTTACAGTAGGTATACGGAGCCAATGTTACGTTTTAAGACAATGAATGCGGCAACGTTTTTGTCGAGGAGAGGATAAACGTTCAGAGTCAAGGAAGGTCATGTTGGAATAACAAATTAGTTACCGCGCCGAGTGGCGACGACGCCGATTTGCGTTGTTTTTTTTTTATTTGGTCCACTCGCGCGTAGTTCAATAACGAGGCGTCGCGTGACCAAGATGTCGCGTAAGGTGCGTCCCGGGGCCCGTGTACCTGAGACGAAAAAGCTCTCAAGTTCAAAAGAAGGTAAACTTGAATTGATTGTTGTTCAGCTACCTGGCAACTGCACCTGGTTAGTGCTGGTTTTGTTCGCCCCACAGCCAGTTCCTTGAGATGCGATTGAATTATTATATCTACCAACTTAGACAGGTTTATTCCGAACAAGTGGTGTTTTTGTTGCTTGGTTAGAACGGTTAGGTTACTTTTACCGTTCTGATTTAGTTAGGTACTGATTTATTTGTTAAAATGTTTTAGCTAAGCTTATGCAGAGACATAGATAGTAACTTTATAGAGATAGAGAGAGATTGATAGACATAGTTCTTGCTATTGTGTTGAATACGTCTCTGTATGAGGGCAGTTTGTAGAGCTGGTGAACCCTAGAAACGTGTGAAAAAATGCAACCGAGACGTTAAAAAAAGCATTTTTTTTAACTTATAAATACTTATACACATTAAAATAACTTCAATTTCGGAAGTTAAGAAATAAAAGCAGTAACACCGGCTTTTTCAATTTTTTGTTGTGGCCCCCAAATTGAACTAAATAATCAATAATTCTCTAATAAAGTAGCTATAGGATTGATAAAATACCTACAACCCATAGTTATTCAATTTACACATTAATTAGTAGTGGCAAATAAAATAATCATCAAAATCATAAACAAAAAGTTAAGCCTGAATTAATAACTAAATAACATGAAAGAACATAATTGCTGATATCAAGGTATAATAATTATACCAGTCTGAATTTTACACATCTGTGGCCTATTTTATATTTCTATGGCGGTACCCAAATCAAAGAGTTATGTTATGAAGTGAGACATGGGATTGCAGCAATCCCGGAAGATTTGCTATCGTTTATAGAAGAGTTCAATGGTTTATCTCCGAAGTTATGCATCAGATCTTCCTGACAGATTTAGTGGTCTATCTATTCGTCCTATTTATTATCGACTATTGTAATAATTTGTTTAAAAATGATCCTAAAAAGTATAAGTTGCAAATTGCAAACGAATTTGCACAGTATCACGTATGAAATAAGAATATGGTGTTCAAAAACATTGTTATAATATTTGTATGTACAATTTTTTAAATCCAGACACAAACTTCAGTCACAATTGCAAGAACCCATGGTCAAACCCCGTTCTGGTTCTGACTGGCATCCTTTGTAAATGTATAAAAGACGGTCAGTTCAATCAGGTTTCAAACCCCTGTTTGTATACATTTGTCTTTTATACACTTTATAAGCCTTCAGAAGATCAAAAGACTTTAGTCCGGGTCTTAATAAACATAACCTTTTTTGCCCGACTGCGCGACACCATAGAGAGGGAGAGCATTAGATCAGACAAACTTTTATTATCTCTAACTGATCCAATGTATAATATAAGCACGTATAAGGCTTGCACTTCTATGTTACGCTACGCAAATGATCACAAAGCCCAGCGCCGCTAATCACCTACCGTTATAAACAAAGACCAAGACCGTACCTGTTTACTATGTATGACACGTCTACGTAGTTGCATCGGGCTTCCACATACATAATAATTTTCAAGCTTATTCCATATTAGCGAGGAGCGACCGCGCCCGGCCGACCGGACGGCGGACACCGCGGTCGTTCACCACTGGCCTGGCCCTTTGCCCCGCCTACGGCACCAAGATAGCTCCTACACTTACATCTTTACCCATTCACCTATAAAGCAAACTTCAAATGTTGAAAGTGACCATGAAAACGATTCGAACAGTTCGTGTTGTAGCATTAATTATTGTTGCCTACAATGTATTACATAATAATATGTAGATTTGGCCAATATAAGGTCATGAGCCAGACAATGTCGTCCTTGATTGCTTTGAACACGCCTTCAAACGGTGTTGCCAGGCCCGGCCGCCACGCTTTTGCGTTGCACGATTTGTTATGATGACCAACCACACAATTATGCGTTCTCATGCTTATTTTTAAAACTCGTGGATTTTAAATTAAAATTCTCAATAGAAGATGTTGAGTTAAAAACCTTAGCATACCTACAATCATGATCGTAATATCAACCAGCTATCATCTTCGACAGTGCTAATTTTTAATGTCCTCAGACAGATTTTTTTAGAAATTTTGGAAAAGGGTAGATTTACTACCTTTTTTAAACTTTATGTTTTGGACTTTTTATCTAAATATAAATAACAATTGAACAATTTAATAGACATACATTTCTATAGGACCTATTTATAAAAACCTAGAAAGTAGTTAAAATATTTAGTAAAATAATTCTTGTCAGAAAAAATAAGGTTTGCACTGTGCGAATGTCCGATCCTTCCTAGCCTTAAAGCCTTATATCGAAGTTCCATCTGCAACCACTTATTCAGCTTTAAATCAATCTTTACCTTTGGCCTTGCCTGTTCTGAGGATTTTCTACGATCATAACAACATAATAGCAATAAAACTGCGCGACTCAGTGCAATAAATCATGCATGTGGAAGCTTCGTGATTAGGCAATCTTTGTTTGAAAAAGGTAGTTACTTGATAACTCCAGAAAAATACTACGTCTGTAACTCTGTACCCTCTATAATCACAACCAACACTGTTATGTGTCTGGGTGCGGTGTCTACCTTATTGTTCTTCCGCTTGATAACATTTTACCATATGTAGGAAAAGACATTCCCTATCCTTAGGGATAGGGACAGTCTTTTGCCCTAAAAACGCAATATAATTTATTTTTTTTAGGTTGCTACTTAGGTATTGTTATCTAGTATAAATAAAACGTTCGTACAAACTAGTATTTTGTTTAATTGAAGTAGACAAGGCAGCTAACGACCTGACCGCTCCATATGTCCCTAACTCGACTGAGTCTAGCTCGCAGATATTTCATGCGCACAGGGTGACATTGCCGAGCGAATCGATATTTTACTACCTAGAGGTCTGCTGATTTAATATCCTCTTTCAGCGCAATGGCGCCTAGATTAACAACGTTTCTGCCCTTCAAAACATTCTGTGTCTAAACCATTAGTGACCTTATCCTAGGATGTGTATTTTCGCTATTATGTTTAACTGCAGTAGCTGCCCTGTTAGCAAACTCTGTATTTCTTCCACATCACACTTATGTAGGTACCTACTAGGTACAGAAAATACGATTTTTGGATTGCAATTTTGCAAAACAACTTGAGTTCTCTCGGAAGTTCTCATGCAGTGATTTATCAAATCCAAGTCCTAAGCATTGCTTGTTAAGACATAATCTTAGCAATTTACCAACTTCTGAATTCCCACCTAGTAGACACGACCTACATTTATTAGTTGAAGTCGTCTTCAAAGAAATGTGTTATTCTCGTAGAATATTGTCGGAATCTCTTTCCATTATAAAATGGACATCCATAAGTGTGACCCAAATAATCATGTAAGTAATACGCTACTCGCTGTACCTAAAGGTGGTGGTCCTATCTATTTTTAAAACATCGCCAAAACACAGATTACGAAATAAGCCATTAGACGCTCACGCTCTATGAGAACATGTTATGTTATGGCCATACCATTTTACTAGATAAACAAATATGAAAATAAGAACTGTTCCACTATTATGAATTCATGAATACCTAATACAAAATGCATAAACACAGTAAGCGGAAGTTTTCTGCATTCGATTCCACATAGTGGCTTTTTAACAAACTCAAAAATAAATAAATACGAACATTTTGTCTCCTTCGTTCGCTTTGTTGTTGTTATCTCTCCTACTCACTCACACTCTGCATACTTCCAATTCTACCATAGTGTTGCACAGTTTAAAATTTCTACTATTGATTTATATTTTCCTAATTCTATAATGTATACTATAACCACTAAATAAAAGTGAATAACAGAGTTCATATACTTAGGTACATAACTCCAAATTGAATTTTCTTTTTTAAAACAAATAAAAATACAGTCGTGTATCCAATTCAAACTTATACAACGCCACGTCGATTTTGATGTGTAAACTCATGTGCGTTCATAACTATCATAAACGTGTTGATTCAGAAATAAATGTTATTGCTTATAGTATAACCTCAAACAATCATCTTTTTACCATTGAACGACATATTTAACATTATCTAAAAGTTTTTAACTTTGAACATCAAGATAAACAAACGAACACACCAGAGTGAGAGGTGTTATAGTTATAGTAATTTGTTTCTTTTAGTATCAAAAGTAAATAAACTAATACGCCAAAAAATCTTCGTTACTTACGATTTTGCAATAAACATTTAGATTGTATGTTAAAATATTATTTCAACGAAAGGTTGAAAAGCTACCTTTAAAATCCTACCAAAGAAAAAATAAATGGTAGTAGTTCAGTTTTGTTAATGGCAATACTAAACATGACAGCCAGCCAGCTGTGTGGAATGGATTGAAAAATAACTCGAAAATCGTAGCTGTCTGTCCTTGATGTGTCATCCATTACAGTAATTTCTACAAAACGTGTTGCTTGAAAGTCTGGAAATTCTTAGTAATCATCGTGTTTATTTATCAGTGTATTTATGCCCGATTATTAGTTTGTTCAATTTGCCTGCTTCGGTGACAGGTAGTGCTAATTGTTAAAATGTTTATGTAACGCAGCATTGTTCGATCGCTGACTGTGTATTTCATCTTTTGTTCCAGATAGCTTCACGGTGTGTCATTTGTCGTGTGGTGATACGTGTTGAATACGGACAGTAAGTGCGAAGCGGACGGTGAGCCCCGAGTGTGGACTGGTGATGTGGTAGTGAGTCAGTGTAGCGCAGTGGATGCGGAGACAGCGTCGTAGCGCTCGCCCTGGCATGGTGCCGGGCAGGTAGCGCGCGCGGGCGGCCTGCGCAGGCCCCACACAAGCAGCCGCGTGTGTCCCTCAGCGTCGTCTATGGCCGAGCAACACATCACACCGTCGTCGCACTCTGCACTCACGAGAGAGTCCAGCGGGTAACAACAATCATATTTAATACTCCCAAATCCATTGTAGCTATTTAATTACTTAAATGGCTTACTGCACAAGAGATACATTATCGGTGCCCAACTGCGAGAATGTCACAAAACAGGAAATAATTAACAAAATCATTTATACACACCATTAGGCCTCATCAGCTGATTGTTTTTGGGACACAACCTTGTATTGCCTAATTCTGTGATATCAATACTCAACATTTATCTTATCAATGACATGATATACAACATAAGCATCAACACTGTCCTAATTTTATACTGTTGTTTCCTGCGCTTGGTAAATAACTTTGCACCTAAGCATCTCTTATCTAGGACTGTCACATTTTTTTTATTCTACTTGTTTAGACTATTAAATTCACATAGTTAAATGTGATATTTAAAGTAGGTACTTTTTATGTAAGAAATGGGTGTGGTATTTTTTGAAGCACTGGAGAATTTTCTAGAATTTCTATAATGCAAAACAATTTATGTAGTTGCTACAGAAATAACAGGTTTTCAAAACTGTAATGAAACATTAGTAGTGTTAATTATAATGTTAAATTGACAGAGATTTGTATAATTTATATACATATTTATGTTTTTTTTTTTTTTTTTTTTTTTATAATTGATAGGCTCGCGTTTGACCACCATCTCACCTGATGGTGATGTGTATGTTTATACTTTTACATGAGAAAATTCACACATGTTTGTAAATTACATAACTAGCAGACAAAAACAATAAACAAAAATGTAATCTGTATTTAAAAACTAAAAATATTGTAGTGATAATAAATAAAAAATCGTGAAATCATTATTTTGGGGGGTGTGCAGCCCTGCATTCAAAAATAACCTGAGTTGAGTAGAGTTGCAACCCAGAGTTGTTCTTGTATAACTGAAGTAGCTACCCTAGAGTTAACCCAACTAACTCATAACTCTGAGCAGTGTAGGTTGGAGTAAGTGGCCAATGTTTGAAATTGACAATTAAACTCACATTCGCGTTCAAATATGCTAGGGTAGAGTAATTACCTTATGATGTCATTAAAGTTAACTCTAAACACAAATTTTAACACAGCCCTGATTGATTCTCGGAAAAAGTGTAACATTTGGTTTAGGTTACTATCAGTCAATAACATAATTTTAGTATTAGTATGTAATTACTTACAGTGTTTGTAAATTTAAACAATATATTTTATATTTTCAAACATAACACCACATTGCCTGTTTTCTTATTATTTACTAGCTTTTGCCCGCAGCTTCACCCGCGTTCATAAAATATAGCCTATGACACTCAGGAATAAAGCAGTTTTCTATTGATGAAAGATACTTAGCAATCGGACCAGTACTTCCAGAGATTACCCACTACATACAAACTTAAAAATTTTACCTCTTTATAATATTAGTAGGTATAGATTTAACACATTCAGGATGTACATACACATTCTTTGTTTTATTATTGATAAATTCGCATTTGTCCACCATCTCACCTGATGGTAAGCAATAATGATGTAACTTGCCTCCAAAGGCATTTTTATACATAGCTGTTGTTGACTTGTGTTTATGTTGACTACCTGATTAGTGAGTCCAACTCTAAGTAGGCTTAGTATACTTATATTAAGATTTTGTAATAATATATGGTACAACCCAACTCTCAGGTGCTTCTCACAAACAAAGTCATGGCATTCTTAAAACCTAGCATGCACTGGTGACAGACAAGAGTCAGTGCCAGCTAGCTTTTGTCATTGGGTAGCAATAATTTTGTCATGGGTTCAACCCAACAGTCACATGTTAAATTGTATGCACCACATGTTGTGTTCCCATGCATGGTGACAGTAAACAAGAAGTCATCAGTACGCCAAAGCTCTTACCTGTCAACCTTTAGGTCAAAAGGAAACCATTTTGGTTGTGAGGGTAGTTATACAAAGCTCTGTAAAAAGGGAAAAAATACAAAATGGAACTAAAAGCAAGTATGTAATATTTTGATTTAAGTGGTGCAAATAAAATAATGATTTGAAAAATAAACTATAACTTGACAAGATGTATGGCAATGGATATCATTAGGGAATCTAATCCCGCAAGCGCGGGATCTCGCACCATTTTTGCGCGATCAGAAATGCGAGATTACTAGTAGTTATCCGCGGGATTGAATTTTTTCTAAGAAAAATGGGTTTAGACGACGCGCCATTCTGATTACCTATAAGTTAGACCCAGTACAGCCTCATTACCATGTAATTTTCACAAATTCTACAGAAAAGTCATGACTTCTATGGAAAGTAAACTCGTGAATTTTCTATAGAATTTGTAACAATGGAAAATATTTTTATTTTTATATATATGTAATCTGCTATCAATCTAGTGGACTGAAATCAGATTGGTTGCAGTAAATTGAAGTTTTGGTGGGTTAAAGCCACTGCTTTAACTCTCCTTAGTCATATAGCACATTGCTCTTTTCAGTCGATTGTTTCGGTTTCGTGTTAGAAGCATGCTTGTCAATGAGTTGGGATGGACCTTTAATCGTTCAGCGTAGTTATCTGTGTATTGTTTGGTTTCTTCAATGACAGTCTTCATATTTAGATATTCATGTATTTCAGTGTTTGAACCAGGCTGCACCACTTATGGTCCTTAGGATGTTGTTTTGGGCTCTTTGAAGGCAAAGTATGTTTTATTTGCTGGCTGAAGACCACAGTTGAATACCATAGGTCCAAATCGGTTTTATAACTGAGCTATAGACTCGTAAGTTTATTGCTTAGGGATAAAGTTGATTGATTATTTACTTCGTTCCGTTTGTGCTTAATATGGTCTTTCCATGTCATATGTTGGTCCAAATAAAATCCCAAATATTTGACACTTTGCATGGCGACAGAGGATCCTGGTCAAGTTTGACTATTGGGCATAGCTTCTTTCTCAACGTGAATGTAATGTGTTGCGACTTAGGAGCACTCGCTTTTACTCGCCAACTTTGCAACCATTCGTTGGTTTGGTCGAGCTGGTTTTGTAGGCATCTACTGGGTTCGTCTGGATCACTACTGGATGCAAGAAATGCGGCATCATCCGCGAAGGTTGCAACAGTTACGTTTGCAGCTTGGGGTAGGTCATGAGTGAAAATGTTGTACACTTGACCAAGAACCGATCCCTGTGGCACTTCCGCGCGGCAGGTATGCAGAGAAGATCTCGCGCTACGTTGCTCAACTTGAAATGTTCTCTCACTTAGGTAAGACTTTATCAGAAGGTAGCCCGATTGTGGAAGGGATTTTTTAATTTTATACAGCAGGCCTTTATGCCACACTCAGTCGAATGCCCGTTGGGCGTCAATGAAAGCTGCCAAGCAATACTTCTTCTCAAGGCATTGTCTGATCGTGTGGTACTCTATGCACTTGCTCCACGGTGGAATGAACTTTACGAAACCCGAATTGGTGATTAGATATAATTTCATTTTCATCAAGATGCGGTTTTAACCTAGTCAAGAAGATTTTTTCCTATAGCTTTGACAATAATGGTGTGAGGCTAATTGGTCTGTATGACGTCACTTCATTGATAGGTTTGCCATGCTTGTGGATCATCACTATCTACGATATTTTCCAGGGATGGAAAGTATAAAACTCTTAGAGTTGCATTAAAAAGATTTTTTAGAAAGACAATGCATTCTTCATCCTAGACAACTCTTTCAGGATCCTTGGTGTGATTAAGTCAAAACCGGAGGCTTTTGGAGATGTTGGTTGCAACCAACAAGAGGAATATTCTGTTGGGTCTCTTGATTTAGGAATGCATCTATTTCTGGGTCATCAGGACTTTCACTTTCATTAGGCTTGAATACATTGGCTAGATGGTCTGCAAATACTTCAGCTTTTTCTGGATCAGTATGTGCCCAAGAGTAGCCTGATCTGATTGGAGGGAAACATTGTTGGGGTTGAGTCATTGACTTTGTGGCTTTTCAAAGAGAATGGTGGTCGCTTGAATTTGGAGACAGCATTTCCAGCTTCCTTTTAAGAGACTCGTTAGCAGCTTCCGCAAGAATTTTCTTCAGATCAGCAATCGCACGATTTATAGGTTTTATCTTCTCTATTGCGGGAGAGCTGCCATACCCTACGCAGTCTACGTTTTTCTAATATTTTATTTCGAATCTCAACTGGTATTGGTAATCTACGGGATGGTGTATCTAGAGCAGGAGTATTATTTCAGGCTGCCATCTGAATCAGATTTGTTATATACGTGCACGCTGGATCAATATCTGCAGGAGTTTAGTGAACAGTTAAGATTTATTTTGTAGTCTAGATAATAGCAGAAGTCATCCTAGTTAGTTTTTGCATTGTGCAATTTGTCATAGTCTGTCTCGCGATTTATGATCGTTGTGCTTATTATTAGCATTACCGGAGTGTGGTCAGAAGAACCGTCTAGGCTTGATTCAATATGGACATTCAGATGGCATATATTTTTGGTGATAAAAAAATCCAACAAATGGTCTGTGGGCAAGTATGTCGGTTCACCAGTTGTTAGTGGCATTAGCCGATTTAATCATTGCTACTTTTTAACTCGCGACCCCTCATTACACTCAATTTTACTCCCCAGTACGTGTGTTTGGCATTCCAGTCATCACCAGCTATAAATTGATTTCCCAGTGATTGGAAGTACTTCGTGAACATGGCTTCATTTATGGTGTATAGTGGTGGGCAGTATACTGCCGAGAGGTTTAAGTAGCCAGAGCTGTCTTCTACTCGCACCATAGTAGCTTGCAAATAATTGGTAGCATAAGATGGTAGAACAGCTTAAAGCACTATCTAAGTGCTTTAAGCTGTTTTTAATAGCAATCACTGAGCTTGCGTGGGCACGTCCATTGGGATGTGACGTAAAGTACACACTGTATCCCGGAATGGATATTTGACTTCTTGAGGTTGTATGTCCTTCGGATATGATGCATGCATCAAGCTTGTTAGATTTGAGGAAAGTTTCCAGAGTGTTTGGTGCAAGGCCATTAATGTTCCAAGTTGCCACATGAAGCATTGTCGTTTTGACAATTTAGTGACAAGTGTGGTGATAAGATCCAGCATCGAGCTTATTTGTTGAATTAAAAGATCAATCTTTTCTCTTTGTTTTAAAAGAATGTTTTCTAAGGCAGGGTTTATACACTAATGATCAGGATTGTCATAAGTCAGGGTTGGTGTTTTAGAATTAACAGCTACAGCTTGAGCAAAAAAAGGAGCTTAGCTTGAGGAAAATACTTTAGTTTTAATTTTTTTAGCTTGCAGCTTAATAAATTTTGAAATTCTATTTTGTGTAGTGCAGGTCTAGAAACGGATGTGGAAAGGAATTTAATGAATAGTGATATAGGCAAAATAGAGAACTGTTCAAATTCGACGATTTGTGTAATAATTTAGTGTGTGCAGTTACAAATATAAGATTAGGCGAGCTACACACTACAATTAGTAAAATTCTTTATCTTTCTAAATCTGAAAAATGAAATGTTAATTATTTTATTGTATCATCCCTGATTACTATACCTACCTCTGCAAAATTCAAATTGTCTCTAAGGTTTTTGCATTTTGCAGTTCTGAGTGACATTGTGACTTGCAAAATTCAGGCTACAAAGCATCCCTCTTAAAATAAATCAAAATGTTAAAAATATGCAAATTCCGTAAGATCCCCGGGATTGCCGACTTCAATCCCGCAGGCATACGAGATCACAATTTTGATGCGGGTTTGGATTCCCTAGATATTATATTCCAAGATATAGTTGAGCAATTCCAAAGATTGCTGAAATTGAGAATGATGGGTAATGTTTATAAATTCATAATTATTCCATACTCGGCTGTCCATCCTTTGTGTCTATCAGCAAGCTGTATCTAATGTACTGTAATAAGGAGACAGTCGAAATATTCACAGAACATGCATTTAAAACAAAACCATCTATTATTGATTAAAGTACCCAATTTTAATGTAGTATTTGGGGAGGGGGAGGGGTGGAGTATTATTTTGTTTCTGTGTGTCACACTCAAGACACCTAGAATCAGGATCCTATGATACAGGATTCTCAATGTGAGGCTACATAAAAAAAGATACAGGTCACAACCACATTTGATCAATTTCTGCCTGTTGCATAAATGTCAGACTCGGAAAGTATCCACAAGCAAATATGTTCTTGGGATAAGAAAATATCCTAAGTCCTAATTCAGAAATGGTCTACCAGTATACTAGGTTTCGGTCAGTGGGTCGTCTTAGTGGCGGATTTCTTACATAAACATTCAGCTGCAAATTAAGGCATTTATAATAGTATGGCTGGTGTGGTATAGAAATAAGTTCTAGCAAGTGTCATTTTCCATTCGAAGGACAGACTATAAATCCTACCAAACGATATTACACAGTCATAGATGACTGGAATTGTAGCTATGTTTATATAGCATCTATAAGGAAATAGCAATCTTTTTCATAGATGTTAACTATACAATTTAAAGCATTATAGTACCCATAGACATACAATATTTGAAGAGTTGTGTTACAATTTTAGGCTGAGATGTATAATAGTTTGGTAACATAATATAATACTAGAGTACAGATTCTTCATTTCATACTAAGATTTTTAGGCGGCTATGTTTCGCTTAAATAAGGATTTTCGTCAGGTAATCATTCCCGCATTTTGACCCATCCCACCGCAACCCTCGACAGCCCTGCGTTCAAAAATAACCAGAATCTAGTAGAGTTGCAACCCAGGGTAGTTCAGTTCTTTTATAACTCGAGTAGCAACCCTAGAGTTAAGCCAACTAACTTTAACTCTGAGTAGGGTAGGTTGGAGTAAGCGGCCAATGCTTGACATTGAGAGTTAAAGGGCTCCAGGGGCCAAAAATGCCAGGGTAGAGTAATTACTTTATGACGTCATTAGAGTTAACTCTAAACTCAAATTTGAATGCAGCCTAGAAGGTGAATATTTAAAAACAAGACCCTAATAAACAAAGTGAAGTAACTAATTTAAATCGGGAATAAAATTACTTAAATAAAAAGTTTATTTGAACTTATATTCCAAGACAATCAAAAGATATCACAGGTCAGGTCAGTGTGCAGTTTCATACAACAACAATTTGATAGGTGAATACCCAATATCAGGCAGCATTTATAGATCCAGTTCCCTGGTGACCTATAAAAATCCCTATGATAGCTGTTACTAGAGGTCTGTGTTCAAGATGATTTCCGAGAAATGAAATAAAAATGTTATACCTACATAA
Source organism: Mythimna lalbum (assembly GCA_949319445.1). NCBI lineage: Eukaryota > Metazoa > Arthropoda > Insecta > Lepidoptera > Noctuidae > Mythimna > Mythimna lalbum. Next base: position 10,293,705 of record OX439346.1, on the reverse strand, counting down.
TACATCCTTAGTTTTAGTGCATACACTATGCGAAACCCGAAACACGTGTCAAGTATTTTTATGTCAAGAATTTATGTACATTTCATAACTTTATCATGAAAAATCACCAAGTTTTAAGCTATTTATGTCACTGGGCCAAGCAAGCGACTGAGGAGTTGTTTTGCACTTGCACCCAGTTGTTTGCGGGCATCTAATGCCTGCTATGACCTGCCGTGACCTGTGTTTACAGTCCAACTTGTGTCCTTTTTAAATATTTTTGGGAAAAAATATAACATGGTGTAAAAAACTATTGGCATCCATTCAGTTACTGATTCAGAACAAACTATATTCAGGTTTCGCATAAAAAATAAATAATGTTGTATGTATAGGCTTACAAGTGGTAATGATTGATTTTGTTGGTTGAGTATTTTGGGATACCTATTGCTCTTTACTAATAAGTTTGTAAATTACAACCCTCATTTCTTCGTTTAACCTACTTCTATTTTCGCATAAAGCCTATAATGCTCACAGATCTACAAGAATAATGTAGGCAGGCGGCCGTAGTTCATTGTGAGAGTAGTAGACCCATAGTCTCTAATCTGTTGTAGCTCTTTTGTAGCCTGTCTCATATTCTGGAAATAATAACACTGTACAGTCAGCCTCTTGGTTTTTGTAATTGGCATTGTAAGAAATGTTGATGGTTAAATAAGTTATAATGGCGAAGTGTGTATTGTGTGACAGGTCTTCTCCTAGCAGGGTGGTGGGCGGTCGGTGGTTGCGTCAGGTGCGTCGAGCGAGCCACAGCCGTCGGAGTAGACGTAACGTGACGTCACCGCTGCCGCGCTCCACCAGCCGACACTCCAGCAGCCGCGCTTCCGACGCCGAGCCCTCCGCGCACATCGAGCTGCGCCGGAGCTCGCGCCTCATCAGCACTCTGCCCCGGTCCGATTATTCCATCACCGAGCGTTGGTCCTACGGCACAGACGTCTACGAGACACGCTGCGATACTACGCACTTCAAGGGCGGAGACGCCCACAAGTCCAGCGCTCACCCGAAACGCGGACGGACTTCCTCGCATGACAGGAAAAAACGCAAGACTATATCGAACACCAGTGCAGAAGAGTGCGTTGCATACTGCACACGCTCACGGACTGCTCTTAAATCCAGCGAGAGTGCTTGTGAGCAAATACCCAATAATTTAAAATCACATACATTAACACAGCTGCCCCTGAACCAGAACGCTACAGCCACCTCCACTCAAGCTAATCAGCCGGAGGGCGGATTACTGCCACTTGACGAGAGAGACTTTGCTTATTCGCCGTACAGTTCGTCCACTGTCACAGAGCTACTGGACTCTGATTATTCTGTGTACAGTCCGACAGCCAGTCGACGAAAAGGGAAGAAGAGAAAGCGTTCATCACATCGCTCTCTATCGAGCAGAAAGAGCAGTTGTCTGCTCAACGTAGACGAGTGCAGAAAGAAATTTAAAATAGATTCTCACAGTAAAGACGAGACAGACACTAGCAGTACCGGAAGGTCATCCAAACACGAACTCGACAAAGGCGAACTTCCTTCGTCTACTTTCACCTCGTGCACATACCTGCTGCGGAACAGACACAGTCACCTTGGACCCCCAACCTCTACGGTCATTAGTGATTCAGGTAATTTGCACCTTACCTACATAATTAATTGCAACCTTGGGTAATTTGTTTACTTTTAATTCCATTAGCGCGTTTGAGGTTCACATATATTTTTAAATGAGAGCAATGAATTAATTACGTACTAGTCTATTCGAACGTATTAGAGCATAATGTAGGTCTCGAGGCCTAGCTTATCAGGTGGTGTTATCACGTGTATCAACTAGTATCAAGCGCAGTCATTCATCGCAGATAATGCATATTGATATTGCAGCCAACCCGCCCGGCGACGCGGGACACAGTCAAACAGCAGCGGGCCGCATCAGTAGTGCCTCCGAGAGCCTTGGCAGCTTCCCGAGTATCCCCAGCACTACTCCCCCTCTACCAGACAAAGATATTCAAGGTGATTATTATCAACTATCGTTATCAACCATTATCGTTATCAGTCATTATCGTTATCAATCATTACTAATTACGATTAATATAATCATATCGTGTAATGCGTGCACATTTTTGTTTACAGAGGCAAGTTCATCCAAAGCACACAGCTCGGCGAGCAAATTATTAATAGTTCCACGAGATCTTCCTTATTTGCGTCAAACTAACGCGCGAAGGGTAAACTTCTTTATTTTGACTTTATAATTTAGCTAATGAAGCGGTTCTGAAAGCTACTTTTTGCATTAATAATTTTTCTAATTATAATAGACCGTACTTTACTTAATGCTTATTGTAATTACCAAAAATTCCACAATTGTGTTCAACCGGAAACATAGCAATGTCGTTCAATCAATCTCAATAGTAATAAATACATTGTATCGAATATCATTATCAGTGTTAGTCGTGCGATCGCTCGGTCTTGACGTAGACGTCAGAGCTGATATCTTCGCGAAAATAAAATATAGCTATTCATGTTAGGTTACATTATGAATAATTCATATGTGCATTGCTTGGTGGTGAATATGTGCGATGTGTTGTGATCGTGTAAGTGAGAGTTGTGTTGTGTACTTGTATCGCAGAGTATCGCAGCTGCAACGGGGGCGACCCTGGGAGCTTGCTTGACGAGGGGAGCCAGCACTTCGCAGCGTCAGCGACAAGACACTGCGACTAAAAGACAGGTATATATAACATCTACACCGATACTGTTTCTTACTGGCATTTAAAAGAGTAACCTTGCTGATCTTAAGGCCCACGCACACGATAGTAATAATGTAAATAAATTAAATTACACTTATTGTGCTCTTGTATATTCGGTCGTAATTATAATACTTACTACTGTTATTCATGTATTTTATTTTTGTTTCCTTAAGTTAATAATAGGTTTTCCTGGAACAATTGGTACTTAACCTATTTTCTTTCTGATAGATTTGTCCGAAATATTAAACCAAGTTACAATCTATTAAATACTGTTCAATATAGTGATAAGTTTAAAATATAAATGCTAAGGTTACGCTTCTTAGATAAGAAAGTACTTCCAACTCACTAGCTTTACAGTTTGTGATTTATGTCCATAGATTATAATTCTATTTGAAAGTAAACTAGTTCATTTTTGAAATACTTGCTCCTATCATGTAGTTCCACCAACCCGCACTGGGCCCGCGTGGTGGATTACGGCCCATTCTCTCTCCTAGAGAGGAGTCCTAACAGTGCGAACATTATAAGGCCGACTATGCTTTCATGTCGTTCAATATAACTGCAATAAAAATAAAGTGTTGGAGCTGCATGACCATAAGATGTGCGAAAGTAGAAAGTCGTGAATACCGTGAAGACCAGCTGAAATATAATTACGTATGTTGCACTATCTTCTGCAAGTGGCAAAGCCCGTGTGAAAGACAATAATTCTCCTAAAAGAACATAGTCCCGGGATAAAAAGTAGCTTGTCTTTTTTCAGGACATAGTCCACCTCTAAACAAAGTACCATCTAAATCCGTTTAGACGTGAATAGGTAGCACACAGGCAGGGGTAGACAGACAGGCAGGCTGACGTATAATATTAGTATGGAAGAGAAAATATGCTGCTTTGTCGCTAAATAAATTGGTGTAGGGCTGATGATAAAGCAGGGTAATCTCATGCTTGGTGGAATGTCGATCGTCTCAGGGTGACACTGTCACGGTAGTAGTTTAATGAGAGCTTGATGTGCAAGAAAATTGTGTGCGATTGTAGAAGAGATGTGTTCAGCAGGGGACAGCTTGCTTCTGTTGCCTTCAATATTTTTACTATTTGCCATCATTATCATTCATTAATGATGATGGGCTTTAGAACTATTTTACACCCTCCCATAGTCACACCATCATCATGGAATGTGGACCGAATCTGAAGGAGACGTCTATGGAGACGCTGCCCGTCTAAATGACCGCGCTACCACTGCTTCTTGGCATTCTCATGAGTGTTAGAATCCTCCATCCTCCCATCCTTCATCTTCTCATCAACATAGTAGTATTACACAGACAGATTCACTGAGCGACTGTGGACATAGCATCCTTTGCCATTTTATTTTAGTGTCTCCAGGCGAATGATCTCTTACTAATTAGTCTCCGCATACCTGTGAGGTGTGTGTGTTGCCTTGTGTTCATTTTTCCAGAATTAAGCATTACAAAAAACCAAAAGGCTTCTATGTAATGTTAATATGGATAGCAGCTGCCATCCGTTTGAAATGGTTAGGACAGTGTTGATAGCAGTGTTGTGTTTGCAGGTATCGAGCAGCGAGGGCGCAGGCAGCAGCGCGGCAGGCGGGCGGCGGGCGCGAGCTCGCGACATGCCGCAGCCGCAGCCAGCGTCCACGCGTCGAGACAAACGAGGTACACCATAACCTGCATATTATATGGACGGACATTTATCTCACCTTAGTGTCTGAGGTCTTTTTTGACAGTAGGACATTGTATGAATCGGACAGCTGTTACCCGCGCCATCCTATAGCAATTATAGTGAAAGCAAAAGGCAATTGAAAGAAAACAGATTTTATTCAGTAAGTCTGAAACTCCATCTAGTTTCACTAAGAGGGAAAAGTTATTTAATGATTTCCCTCCTCAAAAATGACCTAACCGGACAAGGGTGGCATATTAGTTGCAATCTTGCTGAATTCGTGTTATGGTCTTCTGCCTAACCTTAGGGCCTTACTTGACAACAAAAGGCTGTTTATATTTTATGGCTATTATACGGATCGAAGGCAGCACAAATTTAAGATAGTCGAAGCTAAAGTAATAATTTCAAAGAAATCACATGAATATGTTCCAGCAAGCAGCATGCCTTGTTGTTAAACGCTGTAACACTGTACTCAGCTGATTACAATCATAGTAGACCCAGTTTTATGAAAACATTGATCCCTTCTGGACTTTGTCACAGTCAACTCGTTACTTGTCAATAAACAGTTGCAGTTGTATCTATCAATTATTGTTTATTACGTCGTGGCGCGTCACTTTACACGACGCCATTTGCATCGTGTGATATGACAACGTTTGCATAAGCCGACTGTACGCGCAATAACACCAAACAAAACATCCGATGCGTATAGTTGCTTCCGGCGCACGGTGGTTTGCGAAAGTGAAAAAAAGGTCTTTTGTAAAGAAATGCTAAGTAGTTGTAACACAACTAAAAGAATGGCCATGGAGAACTTGTAATGTACCTACCTATGTTTTACAATGAATAAACGGTTCTGAATCTTTTTACTTGCACGTTTTTCTTCATATATATCTCCATTTTGAAACATGCAAATATCTTGCATTCTGACTGACTCTTTGAGTCCTCAAATGTCGTAGCTATACGGCATTTACCTAGTCTTTTTTTTGTATCTTGATCAGTTGAAAAAAAACACTTGCTCAAACTGGGAATCTGTATTATGGGTGCCAGACCAGACACAGCTATTTGTAAACCATATAAACATTACTTACGTGCGAGCATCGAGCCCGCGACACGCAGCGCAGCAGCCAATAATTCAACCACTCCGCCCACCGTTCGTTTTTTGTAACATCTAATGGATATGCAGTGAGCAATAGACCATGAAACTACGCATTACAATGCTACGTGAGCGAACTGTACATTTATATGAGTTTGTTGTCATGGCAGGTAAAACCAGCCTGGGTTCGTGTGCCAGTACTGGTGGTGCGTCCAGCCGGTCTCACCCCCAGCCTTTAACAACGGTAAATATATTACATTTTACATACAAATCCACACCCTCCCACGCATAAGGTCGTAATGCAAAAAGTGCAATTTTTTCAGTAGAAACATTTTTGTAATTGTTATTTATGTAAGTCATTTATGAAAATCCTTTTAACCGATGTATTTACATTATGTTATCAATAAAATTAGTTTAAGATTACAGTATCAGACTGATCGTTACATAAGTAGAAAGAAATATTTATTTACAAAAATATATGTTACGACTTTATGCGTTGGAGGTGTCGAAATATTAAAAAACACATTGTTATCAAATAAAACTGTCCACTCATTATTATTTTAATAGTTAGTTTTCCTTATTCACTTATCGCGTTATTAGTAAACAAATACGACGAAAGAAAACATATACAATTCTTTATTATCGAAACTTTGGACAATATTAAGGAAATTAATGTGTTTAATCGTTTAATTCGACGTAGTTTTTGATGTTATCATATTATTAGCTTCTACCAGCGGTTTAGCGAAACAGCCTTTAGTTTGTTACTCAGTAATAACATACGATTCTACTGTTGAAAGTATTTTCAAAATCGACCTAGTGATTTTTGAGTTTATTCGTTACAAACAAAAATATTAACCTGTTCTCTTTGTAATGTTATATTAGTATAGATAACAATATTTGTGTGTTCTAAAAATATCCAGACTTTCATAATGAAACTGTGTGATAGGTATGAAAATTTAAGATACCGATTATTGGGAAAAAATACATTCTTCAATATGCGAAAGGAACACTATCTCTGTTTTACCTCAAGTTTTAAAACCACTAAGGCGTGATCTTAACAGGTTTGAGTTAATTAATTGATGGTAGACCCTAATCTGGAATAGGACAGGATGATTATAATTATCCCGAGATCCGTGATTTAACTTTCTACTTTGACGCGGGCGAAACCGCTGGCAGAAGCTATCTCTCTAAAGCTATAAATCACCAATAAAGATGTAGATTGTGGGTATTACACAATACACAATAACAGGGTTCAACGTATTGCTTCATTTATTAAACGTGTATGTATGTTGTTAGGGTGCCGTGGCATCCACTTCGTCGACTCCGCCGGCCTCAGCGTCCGCTTCCATGCCTGACAACGCATCCAGCGATGCTAAGCCCAAGGGCAAAGGTAAGTGCTGCTCTTATATTAAGTTACCAAGTTCAATGAAGAAAAGTTTGGAGGCGCAAATGTGGTCTTCGTTTTCCTTGTTACATTCATAAATTCCCCTTTAACCCAGGTATAAAGAAGCAAAGCACTAGCTTTGCTTCTTTATACCTGGGTTAAAAAGAGATGTCGCTTTATCCTACTTTCATTTCATTCTTTTCACTCATTTCATTAGATGTCTTTATAAAAACTATATAAAAAATTGTATTTGGAAACCTATCGTTTTATTAGAAAAACTCGCATTTTCTGAGGCTGGTTTTTAAAACTAGGTTAGAATGTTTTTTTTTCTTTGTTATTGGAATTGGCCCGACTCGGACAGGACAGAATGGAAGAAAAAAACGTGTTACGCCGGCCCCAAGTGATATGGGATAAGGGCAGGAAGAAGGATTTGGCTCGGACTAAGTTCTTTAAGTCATGTCTTCGCATGAATGGTTTATTTGCTTACCGTTACATTGTGGATGTACACATTCTGATGTTTTTGTAGTATTTGGCAGCCAACCTTCTTGGCAAACTTCTGAGGCAGACTATACTACAATAAAATTCCTAGCTCCATTTTACCGAGATTTAGCCTGTTTCAATGAATTCATGTATTGTCCACTTGCACAGACACTTGAGATACAAAACTACACCAATTTTTACATCACAATATCCACCAGGAATCAATTTGCGAATAATTAAAAGAACCACTGAACTTCAGCCGAAGCGATCCCACGTAAAATTCGTTAGCAAGTAAAATCTTAGATTGGCACAGACAAAAATAAGGATATGTTACACGATGCCAGAGTGACTAGCTTGTTAGCATAATCTTGCTGTCTTTGCTTGAAACACGAGTCTCGTGCGTCATCAAGCATTAGTTGTCTGAACAAGCGAGTAAAAATGGTCAATTTAAGAATATATTTGTTTGACAGCATCGTCATCGTCAGAAGAATGCGCGGGTGGTGGCGGCAGTGGTATGGGGGGCAGCGGCTCCACAGGCGCCGGCGCGGAGGAGTCGTCCTCCGAGGAGGGTGAGGTAGGCCGCCTGCAGGCGCTGCTGGAGGCCCGAGGTCTGCCGCCGCATCTGCTCGGTGCGCTCGGACCGCGCATGCAGCATCTGCTGCATAGGACTGTGACTGCCAACTCGGGTGAGCTTAACATTTAACAGGTTTATGAAATGTTAATTTTATGATTTTACTATGCATAAGGTTGTAAAATATTTTTTTAGAGAAAGTTATATTATAAAAAAAATATTTTTTTTAAATTAAATCCAACATCTAGTACTGAGATCTGAAATTGATGATTTTTTCAAAAATTACTTATATCAAAAAACTTTTTACAAAAAAAAATCAAACCGACTTCAAAAAGTACAAAATAATTTTAATTTCGGAAGTCGGTGTTTCTATAATAGATACCTAATTTTGTCTCTTCGTTATTTAACACCGACTTCCGAAATTAAAATTATTTTGTACTTTTTGAAGTCGGTTTAATTTTTTTTTGTAAAAAGTTTTTTATTTTTCACTTTTTAGTTATGGTAGCACCACTAAAAAGGACCTACCCTTCAGCTAAACATAAATTACCTTATAGCCAGAGTGCATCTCATAACGATTCTAATAATCCCAAATACGGTTATATTACATGAAATTACCTTCCGGCTTTATCACCAGATCAGTTTGATACATCCCCTCCCCCTTTTCTATCAGTCAGTCATCGACTACACGTATAAACAAAGCAATTTTACTTTTTACGGCAATTCTGCTATGATTCTATGAAGAGTTCTGTTCCATATCTTCGAAGTTCATGATCAGATCATAACAATATTTCTATGGGACCAACTTGGAAGCATAACCTACCAATAAAAAAAAAATTTCAAAATCGGTCCACAATTGACTGAGATATCGGTGAACATAACACAAAAAAAAAAAAACAAAAAAAAAACATACATTCAGCCGGACATAGAACCTCCTCCTTTTACGACTACGTGCTGCGCGGCGACCTCCCTGACGGGGTCAGCGTGGTCTGCTACGCAGACGACACGCTGGTTCTAGCGCAGGGAGAGTCGCACCAGGCGGCGGTCGCTCTAGCGACACGCGGGGTTGCGATAGTCGTTGGTAGGATCCAGGAGTTGAGACTCGAGGTGGCGCTGCACAAATCTGAGGCCATGTTTTTCCACGGCCCTCGGAATGCGCCACCATCAGACTCCCAACTTACGGTAGGAGGAGTTCGCATCGGCGTCGGGTCGACGATGAAGTACCTGGGACTCGTTCTCGACAGCCGATGGAATTTCGGAGAACACTTCCGACGTTTGGCTCCCAAACTCAACCGGGCCGGGGCTGCTCTCAAGCGGCTCCTGCCCAACCTTGGGGGTCCAGACGCCTCCTGCCGGAGGCTCTACGCGGGGATCGTTCGGTCCATGGCCCTCTACGGGGCGCCGGTGTGGGCGCCGTCGCTGGCAAAGCGACCGGCGTCCATACTGAACGCCTGCCAGAGGGTCATGGCAATACGGATGGTGCGGGGTTACCGCACGATCTCCCGCGAAGCGGCGAGCCTTCTGGCTGGCCTACCACCGTGGGATCTGGAGGCAACAGTCCTTGCACACATGCACGATAAGCGCGTGGAGATGCAACGCCGGGGTGAAAGTCCACTACCGCGACAGGTCGAGGTATGGCGGACAGAGCTCCGGCGGGATCTCACGGTAAAATGGCGTCAGCGACTATCGCAACCCAGTGCTGGGCACGCCACAATTATGGCGGTAAGTCCCCTCTTTGAGGCGTGGCTGGAAAGACCTCACGGCGTCCTTACCTTTCGCATGACGCAGGTCCTCACCGGACATGGCAAGTTCGGGAGGTTCCTGCATCGGATTCGAGCGGAAGAGACGCCCGGGTGCCGCCACTGTGCGGAACGCCCGGAGGACACGGTGGAGCACACAGTAGAGGTGTGCCCTGCTTGGGCGGAGCAACGCCGTGCCCTCGTGGGGGCGATCGGCGGCGGAGACCTCTCGCGCCGGGCCTTGGTTCAGGCCATGGTCCGGAGCGAGGATGAGTGGCAGGCGGTCGCCTCCTTCTGCGAAGCAGTAATGCTAGCAAAGGAGGAGGCAGACCGCATCAGGCAACGGCGCCCCCGCCGCCGCCGCCGGGATTCCGATCCCGATTTCCAGCCACCGTAGACGCGGGCTCGCGGACGGCGAGCCATGGGTAGCTCGCTGTCCGATCGTCCGGTAACTGTCCGGACCGAGCCAAGGCGTCGACGGCGCGCACTGTTCCCGCGCGCCTCAAGGAGTTGTCAGCAACAGGAGGGGCCCATCTGGGTCGAAGCCTACCGGGTTCGGGGTTATCCGAAAGGAAACTAGAGCCCCGGTATGAAGGCTAGAAGGAACGGCGCGGGGTTTTTAGTCAGTAAGACTCTGACACTGTCTCCCGCTCCACCCAAGAGCGGGTTTCGTCAATGATGATTTTCCCCGTAGACAGAAAAAAAAAAAAACCTCCTCCTTTTCGAAGTCGGTTAAAAACGGTTCTCCTGAAAAAAAAAAGCTATTTTTGACCAATTTAGCGCCATTTATAGCTTCAAGAGTTATGAATCTACATGTGGATGGATGGAGAAGGAGAGGGAGGCCAAAGAAAAGATGGATGGATTGTGTGAGAAGTGATATGAATGAAAAGGGAGTTAGTGATAGCGTGACAAGAGAAAAGACAGAATGAAAGAAAAAAACGTGTTGCGCCGACCCCAAATAAAACGGGACAAGGGCAGGAAGATGATGACTAGTACCGTCTCTTCTCAGAATTTTTCAATAGTTTTTGCACAGTTGCTCAAAACCCACCTATGTTCATTTAGTTTTCTTTTGTGTTCCTGGGTTACGGTATCTCTTTTGAGCAATCCGTTTCCTGATTAGTTTATTTAAAGCTTTGACATGGGGATTCAGTTATTCGCATATTGTGCCTAACGTAAATAATCATCAAAATAAACAACTCTAGCTAACTTTTAATGATCAAATAGCGTTAATAACAATAACGTGTTCCACAGCTGCATCAAAGGCCGCCCAACTGCTGGCCGGGCTGCAGGCGACGGGCGACGAGGGCCAGCAGCTGCAGGCCGTCATCGAGATGTGCCAGCTGCTGGTCATGGGCAATGAGGACACCCTGGCCGGCTTCCCCGTGCGCCAGGTCGTGCCCGCGCTCGTCAACCTGCTGGCGGCCGAGCATAACTTTGATATGGTCAGTATTAAGAGTACAGAAGTCATTTTTCAAATGGTTATGAATGGCCAAATCCGAAACTATGAGGAATATGATGATAATGCAAGTTCGATTATGATGAGAACTAAAACTGCGTCATCTTTACAATATTATTAAATCAGCAATAGAACACGCCGACAGAATAGAGTAAAACAAACTTGACTGTACACCAAAAAGTAACACATCTTAATCTGTACATGAATAACCTGATCGATGAGCTGAGCAGAACGGGAATAGGCTGTCATATTGATGGTGTATGCATTAATAATATAAGTTATGCCGACGATATGGTTCTGTTGAGCCCATTGATTAGGGCCTTAAGAAAATTGATTGACGTGTGTGAATCTTACGCTGGGACTCATGGGCTCAAATATAATGCAACAAAGAGTGAACTTATGGTGTTCAAAGCAGGTAGCAAATCATATAACACAATTCCACCAGTTATGCTCTGCGGTAGACCTCTAAATAAAGTTGCTAAGTTCAAGTATCTGGGTCATTGGGTCTCAGACGACTTAAAGGACAACGCTGATATTCTATATTATACTTTCCCGTTGCTTATTAGGATTAAAATAAGTAAAGTAAAATCTTTAAAATTCTATGTGCACGTTGTTTCATTATCCGGTTGTATCATCTTTTTCCTGAGTTTTGTAACAACCTGGTAGTTTCTTTTTATCAAGATGTGATGAATAAGACATTTTCTTTCACTCCACATAAAATACACTCATTGACTTGAAGTGAAGGATACGAGGTCAATATATACTAGGCAATAAACATATTCCAATCTTGGATTTACCCACTAAATATAAATGGCCTCTATACCAATTGGGTTAACTTACGAAACTAATGTTCATTCCGCTTTCCCAGATGAACCACGCATGCCGTGCCCTGACGTACATGCTGGAGGCGCTGCCCCGCAGCAGCGGCGCCGTGGCGCTGGCCGTGCCCGCCTTCCTGGACAAGCTGCAGGCCATCACCTGCATGGACGTGGCCGAGCAGAGCCTCACCGCGCTCGACATGCTGTCGCGCCGGCACTCCAAGGCTATACTGCAAGCGGTACGAAACCATATGTTCATTAAAAACACATTTATTTATTTATTTTTTACTTTAACATGACCCGGCCAAAGGCCAATTACATTAGTTAAAGACATTTGAAAAATTAACACATAACGTCCCATTCACTACCTTGCTGCTGTGAGCGGAAGCTAAGCGCAGGGCGGCGAGCGGTAAGATCAAAATTTGTATGAAAATGTTTGAATCACGCCACGGGATGCCCTTCATAGCGCCCCTCGCCGCCCCGCTCAACGCGCCGCGCGTCTCTAAAGACCCGAAGTCGTGAACGGGCCGTAACGGTTCAAACCCAGCTGGTCATGTTACTTTGTGTAATTTATTTCATCACCATTATTCTCAAAATAGTGAAGGAAAACATTGTGTAGAAATCAGCATGTCCTAAAACTAAAAATTCGAAGATATGTGACCTACGCCAACCCGCACTAGGCCCGTATGGTGGATACCCAGCAGTGGTAACATTACAAGGCTGATTGTGTTATAATATGCTTATGCTATAGACAGTGGCATACCAAACGTTTTGCTTAAAGAGCAAGCTTAGCTTACCTTTTTGCATGAAAGGTCTTATCTGACGTCACATTTTATTACAGCGCGGTGTATCAGCGTGCCTGACTTACCTGGACTTCTTCTCGATCAACGCTCAGCGCGCCGCTCTGAGCATCACGGCCAACTGCTGCCAGAACCTCACTCCGGACGAGTTCCACTTAGTGAGGGACTCACTACAACTACTTGCTAATAGGTAACTAATAATTTTAATCAATGTGTAAATAAAACGAAAATCATTACTGAGTCTGTGTTGCCACTTAGCTTTTAAAAACACAAACGATTTTAATGTGGTGTTGCCATCACATAAAGAAATGTTTCCAGTCCAGTTTATTAAGTATTTCTTAAACTGTACTTTCGTCTGAAAACCTATCAAAATTTGGGTTTGAAGTAGTTGGGTTCAAGACATTCTTATTTTAATACTCAATTTAGAAATTTAGCCTATCTACACGCTTAGGGATATCACCGTGTTAGCGGCAAATAGGACAACTAGTCCATTAAGTACATGATAAGTATTTTGTCGGATCTAGGCACGATACTTTAGTGGCATTCCTTCACCTACCCAGAAACGTCACGAACTCTTGCATAGGTCCGGCGACTTTTCTTAACGTGTACAAGTTGCCTAAAACTGTGGCTACATAAGGAGATTGCACCCGTTCGCAGCGAGGGCGTGGCTAAATCTTCATGTAACGTCATGATTACAGGTTTTTTGTTATATTCACTATCATTATCTCACCAGATTGTGTGATGATGTGCTTGATTAGTTATATCGTTTATTTTACCCGAATCGGCATCAGGAATCTTAGAAATGACTTATTTATCACTTCATGTTCATACAGAGTCATATTTTACTCATCACTAATTGTCATGTGAAGCAATCATGACAAGCAATACAAATGTTCTTTGATAACACAACTAATACATCCGCCAGATGTTTCAAAGTCTTCCAATGAGTGATGACCGGGATGATAGGGTGTTTTTAATAAATCGTGCGATTTTGATCACGCATGAGGGATTGCTCCACTCGCGGGATTGCTCCGCACGCGTAACCTCCGCAAATTTCGGTTTCATACAAGTAAATACTTGTAATGCGCACGCGGGACGCGTTTTTCGCATTTTGAAATTTTCTGCATGTGTGATGAAATTCGTACGATATTAAAAACACGTTATCATCCCAGTCATCACTTAGTAATCTTATGTTACTAAAAACATGTCTCGCGTTACGTGAATGTGTTGTAAAATGGTATGGGAGTCGTGAAATAGCTTCTCTAGCTCTGAGTGAAACAATAATTTTGTCATACTTTTACTGAATAATACCTCACCTTTGTTCCTCCAGTTGCCCTCTGCGTTCTATTACTGCAGTAACTCTTTTAATAATCCCGGAGCCGAATCGTGGTAGAAACTGTACCCTTCCTGAAATTTATTTATTTGTGTTTATTGTCTTTACCGTCGCCAAATGTCATAATTCCGTCTTTTAAAATAATTAATTATTATCTTTCACTTCAGACTTACCCAACAAGACAAGAAATCCGTGGAGTGCGTGTGCCTGGCGTTCTCACGCCTCGTCGACAGCTTCCAACACGACCCGGCGCGCCTCCAGGAAATCGCTACTCCGGAATTACTCACAAATCTGCAGCAATTGGTAAGTATCTTGCGTGTTTGTGTTAGATGTTTGTTATAAAGAAAATTATTTAACATACATAACTTGTTGGTAAACTGGTATCAGTCGTAAAAAAAGTGCTCAGAATCGTACTCTAGGGTGTTTGCCACACTTGACGGAAATCCAGTCGCGGAAGGTCGGCGACGGAACGCCAATACATGTTATTGCATATAAATTACAAAAAGCGGGCACACTACGCGGTGTAGTATGATCGAGGATTTCCGTCTAGTGTAGCACTGGCCTACAAAGCTGTAATTGCTACAATGGGAACAAAGATTCTACTTTAATTCACGTTTACATCGGAGCTTTTTAACCGGCTTCAAAAAGGAGGAGATTATATGTTCAGCTGCATGTGTTTTGTTTGTATGTTCAGCGATTTCTGCTTTTTATTGATGCGTTTTTAACGCACTAAGGATGCTATCTGTTTTTATATTTCCATTGTTAAGTATAACGCTGAGAGATGAACAGCCAGTATGTGATTCCACCACTTACAAAAGTGCCCATACAATCGGGGTCAAACCGAATTTTGCCCTTTGTGTTACGGGCAGCCATTGTCCTATGCTTTGGATTTTTTTCCCACACCCCACTCGCTCTTCTGATAGCGGTTATCAGAGGCATCAACGTTAGTTATGCTTACATTATCCATACTAATACTATAAATGCGAAAGTGACTCCGTCTTTACGGCTATAAGGATCAGGGTAAAACTTGAGACACAAGTAGTCCACATGCTGGAATAGAATGTTCAATATTCGCGCAGAAGCTGTTGGAAGAAACTAGTTGTTAATAAATGTGTTTTTGTTTAGCTGGTAGTGCAGCCGCCGCTGATCTCGGGCGCCACGTTCATCACGGTGCTGCGGCTGCTGTGGGTGATGTGCGCGGCGTGCCCGGCGCTGGCGCTGGCGCTGCACCAGCGCTCCATCGCCGACACGCTGCTGTGTCTGCTCACCGGCTCCAGCCTGCACCAGGAGGTCAGTTTGTACTCTTACATATTTCCTAAATTAAATTACTCAATTTTCTTGTAAACCATTTGAAACAAGTAGGTATTTCGTATGCACTAAAACAAAATAAACTTTTTCACAATGCGATCCCCGTAGGTATTTTTTTATTATTTCGTACAGTTATTCCCTATATTTTTTTACATCAGAAGTCTATTCCGAAAGCTGAAATAGGACATTTAGTTTCAATTTATATACTTTTTATCCACTATAGTCTTTATATTTTCGTCATTAAATACCATTTTTACGTTTCGTTGTTCCCCAGACAAGAATGGTTTTATGAAGCATTTTTAGTACTAGCGGCCCGTCCGGGCTCCGCACGGGCAATAAATATAGCCTATGTTACTCAGGGTGAATGTAGCTTTCTAATGGTGAAAGAACTTTTGAAATCAGCACAGTTTTGAGTTTATTCATTATACACAAAAATACAAATTTTCCCTCTTTATAATATTTATTTAGTATGTGTCAAGTTTTATTTTAATCTTTCCTTTTACGAGGTACATTGTACTAGTTTTCTTACACCGATTTCTCTTACAGCAAGTGGAACTCATCCCACGTCTCCCACAAGAGTTGTACGAGATAACCTGCCTGATTGGAGAGCTGATGCCGCGCCTGCCGACCGACGGCATCTTCGCGGTGGACTCGCATCTCGACAGACCCTGGTCTGCCTCTACTGAGCGCACTGCGCACTGGCAGTGGCGAGATGATAGGGGTAAGTTATATGTTACTATAAGTGTATATTTTGTTAAGTATTCGGGCTGGATATATGTAAGTGTGGAAGAGAATAGAGTCCGCTAAAAAGTTATGGTATCTCTGAGTGCCATAGACTACTATGACTGACTATGGATTAGTGATGCTAGAGGAAAAGCTTGTAATTTATATTATTTGTAAATATTACGCAGTTTAATTGTGGATTTAGATGCGGTCAGGTGAAAATAAATTAGTATTAGTTATTACCTATTCATTTGATTTTAAAAACTTTTCTTGCACAGGTAAATATAGAATTGGTTATTATGTTTAGGTTTTATTTTGATGGAATTTGTAAAATCATGGTGTTTTCTTAGGTGTTTGGCGTTCATACTCGTGGGCCGAAAGCCGCGCCCTGGAAGCTGGCGCATCAGCTGGCGAAGAAGAGGTGTGCCTCACGACCCTGGGGCGCTCGTACACCGTGGACCTGACGGCCATGCAGCAGCTCAACGACCACACGGGCACGGCGCGGCCCGTGCAGCGCGTGGCCCCCGCGCCCGCGCCCTCCGACCAGCCCGCGTCCTCACACGCGCCCGCTCCCGGTCAGTATCAAAGAACATTTCTAATGGTTTCATCCATATTTAGGTTATACATACAGAAAACACCAAAAAGCGACACACATATATGGGTTACAAAACAATCCATTGTAAATGTGGTGTATTCACTTAAAAAGGTAGCAGTAACTGCCAGTTTGTTTGCGCGATACAACAGCTTATGAACGACATCTAGCCACTGAGGGTACCAGTGTGTGCTCTTTCAACTCAATCCCTGCCAGCATCCCTTTGAAAGTACAAAACGCAGCCACTCTACTGCCATTTAGAAAAACATTGCGTCTTTAGTTTCCATGTAACACTAATTGTTCGGTCTAAGCAACCGAACACTTGCTAACGCAGCAATTTACTACAATTGTACTTTAACATCAGTGCATTACGAGACACCAAACGGACCGGGTGCATTCATCTAACATAACCTTTTAACATAACATTTTAACGTAACATTTAACATAACATTTGTAGAACTTTAATAAACTATCCAAAACCAATCAGTGCTTTTATATCATATACGACCTCGCACCCCGCACATATTGGTCCTTCGAGCCGGATCGCGCGAGTTCCGAAAAGTAATCGCGAGTGTTGCGTGTATATCAGTGTGGTGTGTGTGGACCAAAGTGGTATTCTGGACTGGTAGGTGACTGGATTACGCTCCTGATCCAAGGAGAACATCAACGGTGGTATAGTAGCAGACCACAAGTAAGATCTTTCCATTATTTTCTACACTTTGGGAGATTTTACATCCAAAAACAACGTGCAAAATGGCTGAGCTTTACGACGTTCAATTGACGCTCGCCATTAACATCGAAAAGATCGGGGTTAATTTAAAGAAGACCAGTGTCCAACGACGAACCTTCGAATACTTGAAAAAGTGTTTGAATGCTTTAGAAGAATACTGGAAGGAGTATCAATTTAACAACGATCGTCTAACAACAGAAGTAAGTAAGACGCATGTCTACTTTACAAAACAGGAGTACGAGAAAACAAGCAAGTCGTATCAAGCTGTCAAAATGCTGATCAACCAGATGCATCAACAACTGCTGGAAGCTCCATCTAGGAGTGATGAACAAGCATTGCTAGAAGAAGGTACGTTTTCTGGTAAAGTACTCGAAACTGAACAGGAGTGTAAAGAGGAACAGCAGCCAGGAGAAGATGGTCAACCTTCGGAGTTAGGTCAAAAAGCTCGTCGTGCTTGGATGGTAAATCAGGGTACAAACAGTAGACTGAATGAAATGCTTCGCAAGCAGGCAGCTAATTTTAAGGCTTTCCGACGAACGGTATCTAACATCAACTTAGAACTTATTGCTGACAAATGGGAATTCGAAGACGTCCTCAAAACACTGCAATCTAGGTGGATAGCAATCGATACTCTGCATTGGGAAATTGATTCAGAATTATGTGAAGAAAATGGAGAGTATGAAACAACTTTCTTGAGTCACGAAAATCAATACAACTGTCTGAAGAAGGCAATTAATACTAAAATGTGGTCCGTGGCTCACAGAGAAAAAACAACACCGACACTAGATATACCTGTATTTAGTGGTAACTATAACCAGTGGACATGCTTCAAGGATTTGTTCCAAGAAGCAATACATAACAACCCGTCGCTTTCAAGCGCCCAAAAAATGCAGTTTTTAAAAGGAAAAGTTAAAGGGGAAGCTGAACGGCTCATCCAACATTTAGCAATCAGTGCCGATAACTATTCCGTATGCTGGGATATTCTGCATCACCGCTACAACAACAAGAGAGCTATATTTTCTTCTCTCATGAACATTCTTCTAGGACTGCCCAACATGCAACAGCAGTCCTTGCAACAAATCAAAAAACTGCATGACACAACAGTAGAATGTCTGAATGCTGTCCGCAATTTAGATGTTGACACTACAACTTGGGATCCTATGGTGGTACACATCTTATCCCAAAAACTAGACTCTGACACATATACCAATTACATTGAGTCTTTAAAAGACTCGCGGGAGCTACCAGTGCTGCAAGAATTTCTGGACTTTTTGGAGACCAAATTCATCAGTTTGGAGTCAGCTCGTCGCAAACAAGATAACCCTCAACAGAAAGGGTGTAACAACCAACATTCCTCAACAGGTTTCAAGAAACATAACAACAGTGGGAATAATGGAACCTTGAAAAAGACCCTACACGTGTCGAAGTTCAAATGTCCACATTGCAGTGGCGAACATGGCCTCTACAATTGCAAAACTTTCTTGGAACTGCCCACTGAACAAAAGCTTGCAATTACGCAAAAACTGCAGGTGTGCATCAATTGTTTATTTAGCCATAATGGCAACAAGTGTACTTCTACAAAACGATGCCGCAAATGTACAGCTAATCATAGTACGATATTACATGACGCCATTGTCAAGCCGACGGGGTCTCAAGTGTCTAAACACACCGAACCAACGGTCAAGGTCTCTAACGCGTCACAAGACGGTAATGCTGAGATTTTGCTTACAACTGCTCTCGTGAAGGTTATGGCAGCCGACGGAACTTATCAAAACATGCGAGCCCTTATCGACCAGGGGTCACAGATTTCTTTGATAACCGAAAAAGCCGCTCAGTTGTTGAAGATAAAACGCCAAAAATGCAATGGGGTTGTACTAGGAGTAGGCGCAAAGGAGAACAATTGCAAAGGGTTGCTTCACATAAAGTGCAAGTCCATACATAGTGATTACTCGTTTACAACAGAAGCCATGATCATGAACAATCTACTTAAAAACCTCCCCAACCAAACATTTTCGAAGCCATCATGGTCATTTACAGAAAATATTAAACTGGCTGATCCGGAGTACTACATTAGTCGACCAGTTGACTTGTTACTCGGAGCTGAAGTTTACGCGAACATTATTATGGAGGGAGTTATCAAGGGGACTAACACAACACAGCCTATCGCTCAGCAAACCCACTTGGGGTGGATACTGTGTGGAGGTTCAACAAAAACATTTCAATGTAATGCAGTTCTGCACAACTTAGAAGATATACATAAATTCTGGGAAACAGAAGAGATATCAGAACAATCCAATCTATCGGTCGAAGATCAAGAATGCATTACGTTTTATTTAAATACCACAACTCGGAAACAAAACGGACACTACGAGGTCAGGCTACCTTTAAAGGACAACATAGAAAACAAATTGGGTTCCTCAAAACAAATGGCTTTAGCTCAATTTCGAAATTTGGAGCGCAAGTTTCAGAAACAGGAACTACTGGCCGTACAATACAAAACGTTCATGGACGAATATTTACAATTAAAACATATGAAATTAGCTTTGCAAAGTAACTTGACACTGGAATGTTATTTACCGCACCACAGTGTACTACGAGAGGAATCTACTACAACAAAATACAGGGTTGTTTTTAACGCATCTGCGAGGACATCTTCAGGATTTAGCCTCAACGATTTCATGCACAAAGGACCCAACCTTCAACAAGATCTGCAAATATTATTGCTAAAATGGAGACAATACCAATACGCTTATACAGCGGACATCGAGAAGATGTATAGGCAGATACAAGTACATGAATCGGATCAACCTCTACAAAAAATAATTTGGCGTAACGATGCTCAATGTCCTATACAATCTTATCAACTCACAACCGTAACATACGGAACTAAAGCGGCTCCATTTTTAGCTCTAATGACGCTGAAGAAATTAGCAGCTGACGAACAGAAAAAATATCCTGACGCAGCTCAGGTGTTGGACAAAGAATTTTACATGGATGATCTTGTTCATGGGTGTCATTTTATTGAACAGGGGAAGAAGCTTATATCTGATTTGATGACTTTACTACATTCAGGGGGTTTTAACTTGCGTAAATGGGCCTCCAACGAACCAACATTAATTAAAGACTTACCGAGTCATCAAAATCCAGACACAAACATTGTATTTAATTCGAAATCGGAATCAATATCATCAAAAACTCTAGGTCTGTGTTGGAATACAAATACCGATAATTTTTTCTTTCGCTGCGATTTTTCTAAACAGAATTCAAGGCCAACAAAACGCAACTTACTTTCGGAAATATCGAAATTGTTCGATCCGTTAGGCTGGTTAACGCCATTGTCCACTCAACTAAAATTACTGTTCCAAAAACTATGGAAAAACAATTTACAGTGGGATGAACAAGTGTCCGATGACATCTTCAACGATTGGGCCAAAATAAGAGCGGACCTAGACAACATACACAGCTGTGAGGTGCCAAGGTGGTTGAAGAACAACAGTGATGACGTCATCGAAATTCATGGGTTTTGTGACGCATCCATGAAGGCTTATGCATGCGTAGTTTATGCGCGCATAAAACATCAATCGGACGTAACACTCATTGCCGCAAAAGCTAAACTCGTGCCGCATAAGAAAGCCCTTACGTTGCCAAAACTGGAACTTAGTGGCGCGTACTTACTCTCTAAACTAGTAAATAAAATTCAACAATCTTTAACGAATAGACTAGAAATATTTGGATGGACGGATTCGAAGGTAACACTCGGTTGGATACAGGGTGAGCCTAATCGTTGGAAGGCGTTCGTCGCAAATAGGGTCGTCAAACTCACAGAAACAATGCCTCCTAACTGCTGGCGCTATGTGAAATCAACAGACAATCCAGCGGATTGTGCCAGCCGTGGAATGTTAGCGTCGCAGCTGATACAACATACATTGTGGTGGCAAGGCCCACAATGGCTAAAAACATGGACTCCGGAAGATGAAACTGAAAAACAAATATACATCATCAACGAGGAGATCAAAAACATCAAAAAACAAGTCAACATCGTGCAAAATTGTCCAAATATTATTGACCATTTCCTAGAAAAATACAACAGTACAAAGAAAATAGCACATATATTAGCATGGGTATATCGAGCGATCACACCTGCACGTAACCGCAAACTTTTGCCGAGCTATATCACATTACAAGAGTTACACAAAACTAAAACAATCATTATAAAACATGTGCAAAATAAGGAATTTGCAACGGAAATAGAGAAATTACGTAAACACGGTAGCGTTGGCTCAAAAAGTCAGATATTGAACTTAGATCCCTTTATTGATCAAAACGGATTGCTACGTGTTGGTGGACGTTTGAAGAACGCTAGTATAAGTGAGGAAATGCGGCACCCGATAATCATACCACATAAGTGTCGGTTGGCGGAGATTCTCATTGACGAAGCACATCAACTATCATTTCATGGCGGACCACGTGTGACCCTCGCCAAACTACGACAATACTATTGGATAACGAGTGGGAACAATGCTACCAAGAAACAAATACGAAAATGCGTGATTTGCCGAAAACAAGAATCGGGAAGACAGTATCAACTAATGGGCAATCTTCCTGAGGAGCGATGTAACCCCGCTCCACCGTTTTATCACACAGGCGTCGATTACACGGGGTTTGTAGAAATCAAAACAAACAAAGGACGTGGAGTTAAAACAACCAAAGGATACGTGGCGGTTTTCATTTGTATGGTCACTAAAGCCGTGCACTTGGAACTAGTCTCGGACTTAACAAGCTCTGCCTTCTTGGCTGCGTTGAAAAGGATGGCAGCTAGGCGAGGAGCTCCACGACATCTATACAGCGACCAAGGAACTAATTTCGTTGGCGCCAGCAACATTTTAGAAAGCGAATACCAACAATTACAACAAATTTTCAACGACAGTTTCTTGGCAGAAGTGACAGAGATGAAGATCGAATGGCACTTCAACGCACCATCATGGCCGAGTGCCGGAGGCTTGTGGGAAAGAGCGGTAAAAAGCCTTAAGTTCCACCTTAGGCGCGTAATTGGTGAACAGAAGCTCACATTTGAGGAATACTCGACTATTCTTGCTCAACTCGAGGCTTGCTTGAACACGAGACCACTTTGCGCTATAACAGAAAACATAGAAGACCTTGACTTTTTAACACCGGCACACTTTTTAACAGGACGCACAGGATTAACAGTTATTGAAACAGAAAGAGATGCCAGGACACGTTGGCATTTAATCCAGAAGCTATCAGAAGACATTTGGAGAAGGTGGAAGTCAGAATATCTAAGCCTACTAACTGCTAGAAGTAAATGGCTGAAACCACAACAAAACTTGAAAATAGGCGATTTGGTCGTCATTCAAGAAAACAACATACCTTCTGGAAAATGGGCTATGGGAAGAGTTATGGAGGTCCACCCAGGCAAAGACGGTCTTGTACGGGTTGTATCCTTAAGAACGAAAAATGGAATCGTAAAGAGACCCATCATAAAACTTTCCCGATTACCTATTAATTCGCCGGAAACAAATGAACAAGAATGCAAAACAAGAAAACGCACACCGTCGGTCAGACAAGGCCCTGTCAACTTCATTTCTTTGGCCCTAGCATTAACATTATTTATGTCAATCGCAATCAACACTGCGCACGGCATGATGTACAACATTTCAAAATTAAGAAATAATCAGTCCTTATATTTCGATCCTGTGGCCAAAATGAATCTCATCCGTGATAAATGGACCTTAGTCGTCTATTACGATATGTCACCCTACTGGGAGGGCACAACTGCGCTAGAAAAACTATTAACACATTTAAATAGCACGTGTACTAATATAAACAGCGGCGTTTGTAACATGATAGTGCCGCAACTACAGCACGAGTTCCTCGAACTGAGATACTACAACACGCTCTTGATGACACAACAATTCATCGCATCCTCCAGACAGCGTCGTGGCCTTATCAATGGGTTAGGTTACGTAGCGAATTATCTTTTCGGCGTATTGGATGAGCGTTTTGCTGAACAATACACTAAGGACATTGAACTCATAAAGCGAAATCAAAATCATTTGGCAAAATTATGGAAAAACCAAACGTCTGTTGTAGAGTCGGAATACAACATCCTAAAACGAACTGAAAAGATTATCCATAAGCAACACAAAACTATAAATCATCATTTAGATACATTGGACAAATTAACAAATGGTGTACAACAAGTAATGAATAACATGAGTATAGTACAAGGACAAATCGTAACTGCATTGACTGCAAATACTTTGCTCCAAACATTAAGGGGTAATCAAGACACTTTACTGGATACGTTGACGGACATTCGCCATGGTCAGTTTAACATACATCTATTAACACCTAAACAACTACAACAAGAACTCAATGTCATTGCTGGACAACTTACGGATGATCTAATGCTACCTATCGATCAAACTGATGTGAGAAAACTATATCATCTATTGCAAATAAAAGCACGGACCACAGAAAAATATTTTATATTCCAAATTACATTCCCATTGATCAGTAGAGATCGTTACAAATTATACAGAGTGATACCAATTCCCAAACAATTCGGTAAGAATATGACAAGCATTGTGCCGAAATCAGAATACATTGCAGTGAATCTGCAAAAGGATAAGTACATACCGACAAACAACAATGAGCTTTCAACATGTCTCACTCAGGAAGAGACTTATATGTGCTTACTAAAGAAGCCTGTGTACCATCTAGGCAGTGACAACAACAATTACTGCAATCTCAATCAAGAGACTAACCAATGTAAAGTTGAACAAAATTTATGTTCAAACATGTGGATACCATTGAACGATCCTTCTGTGTATTTATACCACTGCTGTAACAACTATTCTATTAAAATAATTTGTGGAGAGAATATCACAGTCGAGCAACTCAACCAAGCAGGAGTAATATACCTCGGCCTGGGTTGTGTTATCAAAGGGCAAGATTTTACCTTGCATGCAAACACAAAATTTGAGAATAACATGACGGTTCAGTCAAATATTTACGTACCCAAGATTGACCAACTTAACAACATTATTAATGTGAGCTTACCGATCGAAACGGTTCACGATAATCAAACTGAGGAAGACGAATTAGATGACGACTTGCTCAAAATCTACAAACAAATCAAACAGCTAAGAAACACTGACGTAGAACTAGACGACATGTTGTCACCACATGACATCCATCAATACGTGGTAAGCTACACCCTCGTGCTGGCGGCGGCTGTGGGCACGGCCGTGCTCCTGTGGCGGTGGCGACGACGCCGCATGCGACGCGTGCTGATCTCCCCAGACATCGAGCTACAAAGTGTCAACGACGCGAGTGCTAGTGCTTGTGCGCGACAATGTAACAAGGCTGACCGTCAGCTCAGTGCTCAAAGTGTAGTGCGTGGTTAAAAAACAAAAACTAGAGACATTAAGATTATCTATTAGCTTTTCTAAACGCTAGTTTTGTATTATCTTAAGAATCTCCACTAACATTAGGTTACTATCATCTTAACTAACATGATTGTATTATCAGCATCTCATCTTAACTGCATCTTTGCCGCCCCGGAATATGTTCGGTCTAAGCAACCGAACACTTGCTAACGCAGCAATTTACTACAATTGTACTTTAACATCAGTGCATTACGAGACACCAAACGGACCGGGTGCATTCATCTAACATAACCTTTTAACATAACATTTTAACGTAACATTTAACATAACATTTGTAGAACTTTAATAAACTATCCAAAACCAATCAGTGCTTTTATATCATATACGACCTCGCACCCCGCACACTAATATTATAAAAGCCAAAGTTCGGCAAAAATGGTTTTCAAAGAAAGATACACACTATATCCAAGTCACATGTCCAGAAACAGCACATAGGATATTCTTTATTCCAAGAGTATATAATAAGTGGATAATTTTCTGTGCTATCTCGCAGGCCAAGCCAAAACAGTTAAATAAGACATCATTTTAGTCTAAACTTTGAATTCCATATTTCAAGTAAAACACATTTGTTGCAATGTCACGTACTAAGTGTTGGTATTGTGCAGACCCCCGCATCGCCATGGTGCGGTCGCAGGCGGGGCTGGTGCGCGCGCTGCTGGCCGTGCTGCACGAGGTGTACTGGAGCTCGGCGGGCCCGGCCGTGCGCTCGCAGGCGCTCAAGGCCATCCTGCGCGCCGTCTACTACGCCGACGCGCCGCTGCTCAGACAAGTGCTCAAGATGCAGGTGTGTTATGTTACTGTTCTTTCATTTAATCCAACCAAGCAAACGGGCTCACTAAAAACTGTGTGGTCGTCTATGTAATTTGTGCCAGTTCTCTAAGGCATTGCTTGAGACTGATCATCAATTTATGTATGTAGATAATGTTGCCTGCTCTAATAGGTTAAGTATCAGATTGCGAGCAGTGTTTCCGAGTGCGTTTTTTTACCTTAACGAACACATATTTTCTTTTAAAACCATCTGAAAAACAAATAATTAATTTAGATCTCTAAAAAATTGAAATATTTGAATTCTTTTTACTTTTACATATTAATAAGATTTGAACACATTTGTTTCGTGCAGGTGATATCATCCCACATCGCCGGCATGATGGCCTCAAGCGACTTGCGCATCGTGGTGGGGTCTCTGCAGCTGGCCGAGATCTTGATGCAACGCCTGCCTGATGAGATGGGCGTGCAGTTCCGACGTGAAGGAGTATTGCACCAAGTTGCTCAGCTCGCTGAGAGGGTGCCACCCGCGCAGCCGCCTAGGCATCATCCCCTGAAGGTAATGTATATATCGAAAACGGATATAATGTTTGGATTTTTTACATTCTGAATTCTTTTTTAATTATTTGTAATAGTAGAATATGGTTTAGCAAAACTTGTGGCACCATATTTTACTGTACATAATAAATAATTGGAATTTAAAAATAGAGCGAGGAGGTTTCTGATCTCCTATCTATATAATCTTGAACGAAAATCAATCAATCAATACTAACCACCTTTTCAAAGCGAAGTTTTCATTAACTGCTGTATTAAAGAATTTGTTTGATTGGACGAGCTAATCTGGTACACAGAAAAATTCTTTTCGTGATGAATACCCCATTTATCAAGGAAAATGATTGGTTAAAATCATATCAAGCTACCCACATGAGCGGAATAGTAACCAGAGACGTCGATGTAACCGTGACAGACGGCTAGTGTGATAATATTTATGTAACTTCAAAATAATCTATGTAAAATTAATTTGGCCAATGTGATGATGATTCATCAACATAAAGACGTTTCCTGTTGGATAAAAGCCAATAGGGGAGACACTTCAATCGTCTTTGTCGCGTATGTATCACTATTTGCATCACCACATAATAAATCAACAGGTTCCTGTCGACATTGTCGGTGGCAAACTATGGACGGTTTTTTTTATTTTTTATTGTTGCGGTATACATATATCACCTCAATAATATAAGAAAATAAAAAATAATTGTGAAAGAAATAGGAGTCTGTTATAACATGAGGGTTGACAGAATGTAAGAAACAAACGTTTAGCCCCGACCCCAAGTAACATGGGACAAAGGCATAAAAAAGATAATAATAATATCACATCATCGCTTACCATCAGGTGAGATGGTGGTCAAACGCGAACCTATCAATAATAAAATAATAACGCGTACAGGAATAACAGCCGGTTGGTACCACGTTCCGTTAAAAGCATCTAATTGGCCTCTGCAAGTCGGTTTCGACTCCTCGTTCACCTTCCAAAGGTCCAGGACTCTAGGGTTCTAAGATTTAATAACCCATAATATTGACGAATGTATCTTTCCTTTCTTTCACAGTCACCAGGAGGCGGTAGTGTCCGCTCTTCGGGCGGTTCTTCTCCGCCGGCCTCCACATCGGCTACATCACTGGAACATCAGAATAATTTGTCGCTTGCCTTCTCCGCCTCAGGGTCTTTCGTTGCCAATGCTATGCGTAAGTTGATCATATTTGTATAGTAAAAAAGGTAGGAAGAATGTTCTTAGAAGTCGAGGTTACTAAATAAGGGTCACTAGAAACATGGCATAGGGTTTTACGGCACTGATTGTTTGTTTATGAACTAAAAAATTTAATAGTCCTCAAATCATATTGTTCTACCATTTAAGTTTAATATGTATATGCATATGTCATAGATTCCAAGAAAAGATGAGATGATTGAGGGAAGTCAAAGAAAAGATGGGTGGATTATGTGAGAATTGATATGAAAGAGAAAAGAAATTTAGGGATAGCGTAACAAGTGATAGGGCAGAATGGAAGAAGAAAACGTGTTGTGCGGGCCCCAAACAAAACGGGACGAGAGCAAGAAGATGATGATGCAATTGTCATAGATTATGAAAATGTTTGTATTATGTTATCAGCCACTGGCAGCGATGGAAGCGGCTCAGAACCAGGACAAGCTTCAGTGTCGACACACGCACAGATGTCTGCTACTTCAGTGCACAGGTGCGTATTTACTTTATGAAGTGCTATCTAATACATTCAATAAAACCATCCCCAGTTTGTCAGTTTGAACGCGGCGTTCGCGCTGTCATTTTCAGATTGAAAGGTATGTAATAAAGGCTAAACCAGGATGGATTACCGTTTTGACCCAAGACCCCTTCCAGAAGATACAGTTTATCTGAAAGATATAGCCAAGGTTTTTCCGAACTACCCAGGAAGATTCAATCAATGAAAGAATTGTTAATAACAATAACACGCTTGTCTTAGATCGGGCAGTCCCCTGCAACTGGCAGAGATGTTAAAGCGCAAGCGCGCAGTGAAGCGGTCGGGCGGCGCCGGCAGCCGCCACGCGCGGCGCCGCGACGAGCCCGCGGCCGCGCACGCGCCGCCGCCGCACGCGCACCTCGCGCACCCCGCGCACGCCGCGCACGCGCAGCCGCACGCGCAGCCACATGGTATGTATGCACTTGCACGCAGTGAAGCGGTCGGGCGGCGCCGGCAGCCGCCACGCGCGGCGCCGCGACGAGCCCGCGGCCGCGCACGCGCCGCCGCCGCACGCGCACCTCGCGCACCCCTCGCACGCCGCGCACGCGCAGCCGCACGCGCAGCCACATGGTATGTATGCACTTGCACGCAGTGAAGCGGTCGGGCGGCGCCGGCAGCCGCCACGCGCGGCGCCGCGACGAGCCCGCGGCCGCGCACGCGCCGCCGCCGCACGCGCACCTCGCGCACCCCGCGCACGCCGCGCACGCGCAGCCGCACGCGCAGCCGCACGCGCAGCCACATGGTATGTATGCACTTGCACGCAGTGAAGCGGTCGGGCGGCGCCGGCAGCCGCCACGCGCGGCGCCGCGACGAGCCCGCGGCCGCGCACGCGCCGCCGCCGCACGCGCACCTCGCGCACCCCGCGCACGCCGCGCACGCGCAGCCGCACGCGCAGCCACATGGTATGTATGCACTTGCACGCAGTGAAGCGGTCGGGCGGCGCCGGCAGCCGCCACGCGCGGCGCCGCGACGAGCCCGCGGCCGCGCACGCGCCGCCGCCGCACGCGCACCTCGCGCACCCCGCGCACGCCGCGCACGCGCAGCCGCACGCGCAGCCACATGGTATGTATGCACTTGCACGCAGTGAAGCGGTCGGGCGGCGCCGGCAGCCGCCACGCGCGGCGCCGCGACGAGCCCGCGGCCGCGCACGCGCCGCCGCCGCACGCGCACCTCGCGCACCCCGCGCACGCCGCGCACGCGCAGCTGCACGCGCAGCCACATGGTATGTATGCACTTGCACGCAGTGAAGCGGTCGGGCGGCGCCGGCAGCCGCCACGCGCGGCGCCGCGACGAGCCCGCGGCCGCGCACGCGCCGCCGCCGCACGCGCACCTCGCGCACCCCTCGCACGCCGCGCACGCGCAGCCGCACGCGCAGCCACATGGTATGTATGCACTTGCACGCAGTGAAGCGGTCGGGCGGCGCCGGCAGCCGCCACGCGCGGCGCCGCGACGAGCCCGCGGCCGCGCACGCGCCGCCGCCGCACGCGCACCTCGCGCACCCCGCGCACGCCGCGCACGCGCAGCCGCACGCGCAGCCACATGGTATGTATGCACTTGCACGCAGTGAAGCGGTCGGGCGGCGCCGGCAGCCGCCACGCGCGGCGCCGCGACGAGCCCGCGGCCGCGCACGCGCCGCCGCCGCACGCGCACCTCGCGCACCCCGCGCACGCCGCGCACGCGCAGCCGCACGCGCAGCCACATGGTATGTATGCACTTGCACGCAGTGAAGCGGTCGGGCGGCGCCGGCAGCCGCCACGCGCGGCGCCGCGACGAGCCCGCGGCCGCGCACGCGCCGCCGCCGCACGCGCACCTCGCGCACCCCGCGCACGCCGCGCACGCGCAGCCGCACGCGCAGCCACATGGTATGTATGCACTTGCACGCAGTGAAGCGGTCGGGCGGCGCCGGCAGCCGCCACGCGCGGCGCCGCGACGAGCCCGCGGCCGCGCACGCGCCGCCGCCGCACGCGCACCTCGCGCACCCCGCGCACGCCGCGCACGCGCAGCCGCACGCGCAGCCACATGGTATGTATGCACTTGCACGCAGTGAAGCGGTCGGGCGGCGCCGGCAGCCGCCACGCGCGGCGCCGCGACGAGCCCGCGGCCGCGCACGCGCCGCCGCCGCACGCGCACCTCGCGCACCCCGCGCACGCCGCGCACGCGCAGCCGCACGCGCAGCCACATGGTTCGTATGCACTTGCACGCATCATGCTCGACTCGAGACTCTTGTATATTTTATTATTTTAATTTACTTCATCATTCTAGTTTCATTTATTTATTTATTAAAACTTTCTGCACTAAAACAGTACAAGAGTAGTAGTAGTTTTCAAGTTACGATTCAGACTTTTTACGTTAAATGAAGATAGTCTGCCAAATAACTTGTCAGATTATTTATAAAAGACAATCATATTCCAGTAATTCATTAATATAGGCCCAATAAAAAAGACATTTGTAACACGTAAATTGGAATGAATGACGATATTTATACCACGTTTCCATGTCATTACTTAGGTTCGGGCGTGTCAGTGGGTGCGCGGTCGGCCACGCGCGTGGGAGGCGCGTCCAAGACGTCGTCGTTCCTGTCGTCGCTGAACCCGTCGCGCTGGGGCCGCTCGCCGCACACGCACAAGGACGCCGGCCTGCTCGCCTCGCCGCACACCTCCGCCAATCTCACCGTGCAGAACAAGTTCGTATACAATCATTCAAGTTCGATTTTCTCACGCATCTGATAAAAATACGGAATTGGTGAAAAGCAAACAACAACAAGTCTACACTCTTTACTAGTACTAATTGTAGCATTATAATATTATCAAACATTGTATTGTTTTGAATGGGTATTAAAAGGTTTAGTTTTGTGAATAGTGTATTCGTGTTAAGAAAATAGTGACTCATCAATGCAAATGCAGTATGCTTTAAAATTAGATCGATAATATGAGAAATACGTCTATTATAAGCTATGAGACTATAGCCCGCGAATGCGAATATCTATTCGCTTTAAGAAAATAGTGACTTATCGCTCGCTTAATATGTACAGGGAGAAGGTCCGCGAATGGATCCAATGGACAGCTTCCCGCGTGGTAAGGTCGTGGGGCGCGCTGGGCGGCTGCGGCGGCGCGCTGGAGCAGCTGGCCGCGCTGGCGGCCGCGCTGCCGTCGCTGCACCACCGCCGCACCGCGCTGCACACGCTGCGCGACACGCTGCTGCACCACGACGTGTCGCCCTTCGAGGTAACCACACCACACTATCACTATGAACACCTGTAATACAATGCAACACCATAAATACACCCACTACTACTACGACTATCGGTTTTACGAACGAAATCTTGTTACTTTAAGACTGGGTTGAATGCGGACCACAACTGGCAAACAAAATAAAAAAACATTACAACACAACACCATGTAATACTAAATAGAAAAGAAGAAAAATGTTGAAAAATAAAATAAAATAGTGCTGAATGTCCCACATCAAAAGGGTTAACATCTCTGCGTATGCTGGCAGTTACACTTAAAAATACTGGTACATATCTGCATCCAGATACGGCCTGGTCACGCTTAGGTCTTCGCGCCCGTGGCATCGGTAAACGCGCGCGTTTTCGCCATAAGCGGCATCTCGTAGCGTGCTGCAAAAATGTTCGTTCTCTACCGCTCGCCGCTCCGCGCTTAGCTACCGCTCACACCATCAATGTCTTGAACGAACCGTTAAACTAGAAACCAATACCAATATAATTGGAAGACTGATGACGATATCATTAAATAGTGATCACTAAGTAATAAGAACTTACTAGCAACTTTTGGTCACCAGGTGAACCACTCGGGCGTGCTCGGCGCATTGCTGCAGTTCCTGACGGGCGTGGAGCCCGAGGGTGAGGGGGGCGAGGCCCGGGATGGCGACGGCGAAGGCCGCGAAGACAACGTGGCTGCCGCCGAGGATCGACTGAGACTCTTCCTACATGTTTTCGCTGATATGCCACTTACTGTCGAGTGAGTATTTTACTTATACTAGTACATACGAGAAATGTTGGAAAATTTTATAGCCCACAATCAGAAAAATTTGATGTTAAAAAAATATTATCTTCAATTTTCTTCTTCTTTTAATTGACATAATTATCTGGCGAGTTCAATACACTTTTCCAATCGCCCTGGCACCGCTTCTATATCTGTTTAATCTTAGCCCTCGAAAAATTCATTGATGGAGTTAAATCAGATCAGAGGTGTGGTTTATCAGTTTTAGCGAGGGCGCACACATGCGGTTTCCGGATTAGGTTTCCCGATCAGGAATTCAGATTCGGAAACCTAAATGCTCTTATCACACGTTCTTACTTTTTCCGAACGGAAAAAAACCTGACATCCGTTTCGAAATTTTCTCCGTGCGTTTCTCACGGAATCCCGAATCTGAATTCCTGATCGGAAAACCTAATCCGGAAATCGAATGTGTGCGTCCAGGCTCAAGCTACACTGCTAGGTTTTCATCTGACGTGCGAAAATACATTATCTTGGTAAAACAAAACTTCGGCAAACCATGCCGTTTTTCTTTAATTTCACCTGAAATGTCGCACTCGTCGTAAGAGTCTATACCTGTTTTGTCAGTAAATTCACCATAATTTTACTTAGACCCGGAAAAAAAAATGCCTCGTGTGGTATAGGAGATACTGGCTTTTTTCCACTTTGAGTGATCTACCCAAGTTTCATCTATGGCTACAATAGTAAATGTTTGTAAATAGGTCACACATCAATCAATATATGGGATTGGAAACTTTGTTTATTTGGTTGTGAAAATCATCCAATGACATCCTCTTGGGCGGAGTGGAAGATAGTGTCAAACTTACTGCCTAAAAATCTACTCCTGTTTCTTCGTTGCCTTTCGTACCGGGGCCGAATGTTCTTTTCAGAAGCAGATGCTTGGCCCCAGTAGGCTTCGATTCTGCTGGGACCCGACGGTTTGCTGACAAGCCTTGAGGCGCGCATGGAACAATATGCGTCGTCGACGCCTTGGGTTCGGTCCGGACGGTCAGACGGCGAGCTAATATGGGATTGGCATGTAGTTAATCCCATATATTTCTAAATCAAGGTCGGCAATCACTGTAGATTAAACACGTGGAATAGTTATAATGTTGTGGTTGTGTAGTGCGGAGTGGAGCTCAGCCGTGGGCGCCCTGGGCGTGCTGGGCGCAGGCAGCAGCTCGGGCGGCTCGGGCGGCGCCGCGCTGGCCGCGCTGGTCAGCAAGGTCAACGCCTGCGTGTCGCACCTGGAGCAGTTCCCCGTGCGCGTGCACGACCTGCCCGCGCGCCCCGCCACCTCCGCGCTCAAGTTCTTCAATACGCATCAGCTTATGGTCAGTATACTTACACCCCCATGCAAATAAATAAATCTGAATCTGATAAGGTTCAAAATCGAGGTCCCTGGGGTCCTTCTACACATCTACTTTTATACTGTTTTAATCTTCATGTAGCTGCAAATTCAAGTTGCCAATGCAAAAAAAAAATCATGATATGTGCAATTTCTGTGTACAACCACGTAAACTACACAATAAGTCGTATGGTAAATACGCGAAGCCTATTTACAATTACATATCTTCAAATTAACTATACGTTTTACTATTTTTCACTATAGCTGTCTTCGGTGCCAATACGCCGCTGATACAAGTACACAAAAATTCGATTGGTCTACTAATTTTGTTTTTGTTACAGTGTGATCTCAAACGTCACCCAAGTTGCTCAAATCTGAAGCAATGGAAGGGAGGCGTCGTGCGGATTGATCCGCTAGCTTTAGTTCAGGCCATTGAAAGGTATGTAAACAAACATTGCAAAAAACGTTCGATAAGCTGTGTTACTTTTTGGTGTACAATAAAGTTTATTCTATTCTATATTAAAGTATTAACGAACGCTTAGCCCAAACACGCGCAGGATAGCGGTGCAGCAATTAGGGACTTTAAATGTCAGTAATGCAAAAGAGAAAGAAGGATGGGAGCTATACAATTATACATATTATAAGAGTCCATCCATTTGGCAGTTCAGTTTGGGTCGCCAAATGGAATGTGGTAGGGCCTCTGTTGGTCTAGCTAGACAGTAGTATAAGGGACGGTAATTGAAAATAATTGCAAGGATAGCACCAAATCCGAACGTTCGTAGATAATAATACTTTTTAAATATACTGTCTGAAGTTTACTGTGATACCAGAGTTCTCTGTTAGATTTGATTTGAATCCAACCTATACTGTGACATGTGTTCCTCAGGTATTTAGCACAGCGCGGGTACGCGAGTGGACGCGCGCGCTCAGAATCGGGCGGCGGCCCGCACTCGGATGATGAAGCCGCCTCCGACGATGACGTCGACGACTCGCTCGCCACGCCTCCGCACAATCCCACTGAGTAAGTTACTTTACCAAGCTGATATATACTTATAAGGTATGTTATTGAGGATTTTCCAAATAAACCACAAATTGTTTCTCTGAAAATCAAAGATTTGTTTATTTAATACGTCTTTACTATATTACAACGTTTAACTATGACCATTACACCTATAACTTCACCTATAAACAGTTAAAATTAATACAGGAACTGATATTAAAAAAATATAGTAAACTTAAAGTGATTATCGGTGGTGATTTTAATGTAAATATCTTAGAAAATAGCTTGCAAACAAATATGCTAATCAACTGTATGCTTGAATACAACTTCATTCAATGTATAAAACACCCTACACAAGTGACAAAAACCACTTCAACCTGTCTTGACCTCATATTTGTAAACTTTGACCCAAAGCTCATAACCGTTTATGTTAACGATTTCGGTTTCTCTGACCATAGAGGACTAATAACGAATTTAAAAAAAATTGACGCAAAACACAATAAACGTATAGATTGGAAAACTACAAAAAGAATTTTTAACAGTAAAAACATGGAAAACTTCAGATTGAAACTACAAAATATTAACTGGAATGAAATAATAAGTTCGGAAAAAAATATTAATGACAACTATAAATCATTTGAAAATCTTTTACTCACTACACTAAATGACTGTATTCCCGTAAAAACATTAAAATTAAATCGAAAGAAAAGAAAAAATTGGATGACCAAAGGCATTAAAATATCATGTAAAAATAAGCGATTATTCCGAATTCTTACTTCTTACTCTAACGATCCGGTATTAAAAAAGCATTATAAAATTTATGAAAAAACATTAAAAAGGGTTGTCAACAAATCTAAAAAGCTGCAATATATTAGGGAAATTAAGAATTCATCAAATAAAACTAAGTCGATGTGGAGAATTATTAAAGAACGTACTAATAAAAGCCAGTATAAAACTAAAGAAAACATTACATTGCTCATCCATAATAAACTTACGTCCGACCCAAACCAAGTTTCTAACTCATTCAATGAATTTTTTGCATCAGTAGGACAAACAAAGCAGGGTGAGTCAGAGCCGCGCGGCCGACCCGTGCTCCGACCCACTGATAACAGTATGTTTCTATACCCACCCACACCGCAAGAAATAAAAAATATTATTAAAAATCTAAATAGTAAACATAGTCACGGAATAGACGAACTTCCTCCTATATTGATCAAAACATGTGCTGAGGAACTAACAATACCATTCTATCTTTTAGTCAAACAATCATTTTCAGAAGGAATATTTCCAGACGCTCTAAAGAAAACGATATTAAAACCAATTCACAAAAAAAACTCGAAGTTAGATCCAAACAATTACCGTCCGATTGCACTACTACCTACATCATCTAAAATATTTGAGAAGGCTATGTGCAAACGAGTTTATGATTTTTGTGAAAGATTTAATGTTTTCGATGAGTGTCAAAACGGCTTTCGAAAAAAACGTTCTACGGTTTTAGCAACATATAAATTTACCCAAGAAATATTAAACGTTTTAAACAATAAAAAATACGCGATAGGTATCTTGCTTGATATGACCAAGGCATATGACAAAGTTCAGTATAAAATTTTGCTTGACAAACTATACGGTATTGGCATCAGAGGTATTACGCACGATTGGTTTGCATCTTACCTACAAAATCGGGAACAATTTGTAGAAATTGAACATTTAGATCAATTAACTGGAGAATTGAAGAGAATACGTTCAAAGGGGCTTTGTATTGGACATTCTATCCCACAAGGTAGTGTTATCGGGTGTTTGCTATTCTTGATCTATATCAACGACCTACCTAAGATTATGACGGATTCGTGCGTACTATTTGCCGATGACATTTCTCTAATTACTTCTTGTATTGACTCTCAACACCTAACTGATAATTTAAATAATATAATGACTAATATACAAAATTGGATGGAAGACCACAATTTGGAAATTAATTTTACAAAAACCAAACTAATGCAATTTAGACCCCGCCAAAAAAATCCCTTGCATATTAATTTTACGTTTGACAGTATAAAATTGGAATGTGTCGAAACTTTTACCTTGCTGGGTCTGGACTTAGATATTCACATGAAATGGAAAGCACATGTACAGAAAATTAAAACCAAGTTGTCTAGTTTTATCTATGCTTTACGTGAACTTAAAAAAACCACTGATGTCAAAACTGCACTATCTGCTTATTATGCATACGCATACGCATGGCTTTCTTATGGTATCATTCTTTGGGGAAACAGTGTAGATAGCTACGACTTGTTTATCCTACAAAAAAAATGTCTTCGAATAATTGCAAATATTAATAATGATGAAACTTGTAGACCGCATTTCCGTAAACTAGAAAGTCTAACATTACCCTCAATTTATATTTTAGAAAACTGTAAATTTGTAAGAAAAAACCCTAATTTCTATAAAAAAATAACAGACCAACCTCGCCGATACGCACCACGTACAAAATTTGAAAACACGCTTATAGTACCTCCATCAAAGTTAAAACTACACAGTACGAGTCCTCATGTAGGGTCAATAAAGATATATAATAAAATACCGAATGACATCAAAACCGAGGAAAGTGACATAAAATTTATTAAACGGCTAAAAAAACTCCTAGTTGAGAAATGCTACTATTCAGTGAAAGAATTCTTTGATGATGACTTTAAAAATTAATAATGCCTATAACGACTTTCAATTTTCTTTAATCGGTTTATAATTTATTATATTGTTATTTATTGGTGGTTATTATTGATATTCTTAATGAATTTGTTTTACTTTTGACATTGGCATTAATTTATTTTGGTATTAGTGACGTATTTAATTGACCTATTTAATGAATTTATCTTGACATCTGTAATGAATTTTTTTTTGACATTTGTAATGAATTCTTTTGGTATTTGTATCCTTTTATTTTTGACATTTGATATTAATTTATTTTGACATTTATAGTGAATTGATTTTGACATTTATAATGAATATGGTTCTGACAATTGAAAGAATGTATTTTGACACTTATTGAATTCATGACATTTAATATTTTTAATTTTTATGTTATTAACATTTGTATTTCATTTAATCTGAATTGTATATCCGATGTTAATTTTTTTCTATTATTATAACTTTATTGTCTTAAAATTGTTCTTCCCATATAAAATTGCTGTGCCCGACAGGGTCCATGTGCACTTGTTTAACTATTTTTAAGACCTTATGTAACACATGTGTTATAGCAATAAATAATTGAAAAAAAAAAAAAAAAAAAAAAAAAAAAACTTACCTGAAAATCAAAGAAACGACATTTAAAGTTTACTAGTATCGCCTCCTCAATTATATCCCTTTATTTTATCCTTTTACAATAGAATTTTTAACAATAAAATATGCAAAATAATCTAAACACCATCTGTCATTCAATCACACGTCACCCCGTTCCACAGAATATAAATTCCATTGACAACTTCAACGCGCGTTATGAAATGTCATTTCATTACATACTTTCAATCATACAGGCAATTATCGCTGAAACGATAGGTTCCGAGATACCTGCGTTAAGCTAATTATTAAACTTAGTTGGGTCCAGAAATAGTACAGCATTTGTCCAATTTGTTGTTTTTGGATCCATTGGTCGTCAGTTCTGCATATGATCGTCATTTTCCTGCCCGTGTTAATTAGGATCGGCGCAACACGTTTTTCCTCCTGTCTTGTTACCCATCGTGTTATTTGTCTAAATTCCCTTTAGTGCAGCATCTCGCAGTCGCTCACTGGTATTATAGAAAACAAAATCGAGAAAATAGTCAAATACAATTATCTCGAAATCTAAACTTCTTCTTCATGGTTTTAGATTTCGATGACTATTTGTACATTCAATTTTATTGGAAATTCCACTTTTTCTATTTCCGACAAATACCGTTCTAGTCAACCTTTTCCATTATTTATTTTTCTCTTTGCAAAAAACTATACCAGCCCATACTTAGCTCATACTTATGTATTCCAGTTCTGACCACAAGCTGGAGTTCCTGATCGGCGACACGGTGCTGCCGTACAACATGACGGTGTACCAGGCCGTGCGCCAGTTCGGCGAGCAGACTGACGCCGACACCGACACTGAGACACCGCTCGGTGAGTTGATAACCACTACAAGTACCTTGATTGGGTACCCGGATGTAAATATGGCATACAGACGGCATATTAGTATAATAAGCCTTATAATGTACTGGTTAATAATGGACTAAGTTGCAACAGTTGTACAGGAACCTGTGATCAAAGGTTAATTAATCTAAACGACCTAACTCCTGGTTGAGTGCCCATCTATTATTAAAAGAGACCTAACAATGTTTTCGATAGAATTTTTAGCCTTTAATTTTCTAAGTTGA
Organism: Mythimna lalbum; assembly: GCA_949319445.1. Lineage (NCBI taxonomy): Eukaryota > Metazoa > Arthropoda > Insecta > Lepidoptera > Noctuidae > Mythimna > Mythimna lalbum. Next base: position 10,255,000 of record OX439346.1, on the reverse strand, counting down.
GAGTAGCACTGAACTATATATAACGTAGACTCCATCGATCAGCTCCATCGTTTTGGCCGATGTCAGCGTTGCCTGTTGGTTGAGCACTAAACCAACTTAAACTGTTTCTTGTTATAAGTGCATGTTGAATATTCCAGCGAACGCGGGTATCTGGGTGCAGACGCACACTATCTACTACCGCGCGGTGGAAGCGGGTGAGCAGCCGCGCCCAGACACCACCGCCTCACGCAAGGGCAAGGGACAGCCCACCAAGCTGTCCTCCCGCCGCAAACCTGATCTCTTGTGGAATGGTAAGTTGTTGCTGTACATGATATTATTGTCATGTGAAAAGTTGCATTTGGTCATGACTTTGTCTGATTGAAGAAGTTGTTAGTTAGGCATGTTGGTGTTAATGAATAATTCTGTTTGTGGGCGCAGAGGGCATGGTCCCTCAGCGGGCGTCGCCGCTGGTGGGCATGGTGCGCGCGGCGGGGCTGGGCGCGCTGGGCGAGCTGCGCGACGCGTCGCTGCCGGCGCTGGGCCTGCTGCGCGCGCTGCACGCGCTGTGCCGCCACTGGCACACGCTGTACCGCGCCGCCTGCCTGCCCGACCTAAGGCCGCTGGTGCCCAACCAGGACTTCATCAATGCTAAGGTGCGCATCACCAGAGGAACACCACGCTCATGTTTTGCCACTAATTAAACTGACATTTTCAATGCTTTCTTTATTAACAACAATTGTGTCAATGAATATCACCCTTTGAAGATCTGCCTGAAAACAAATTAAACGTGAAACTACCTGTGAAAACATCCTAAATATGTCGGTGATAATAATTGTAATGTGTGGATACAAATGTCAAACAATACTCCATGGTTTGTGAAAAAAGAAAAATTAAAACATGAACAAATTATACTATACATTTAAAGTGATGATGATGTAAAGTTTTGTAATAAATCTTTAGTAATGTTTATATTTGTTGCAGCTCGCTGCCAAAGCCAATCGCCAACTTCAAGATCCGCTCGTCATAATGACCGGAAATCTCCCACCATGGCTGAAAAAGATAGCTTACGCTTGGTAAGTTCTTCGTACTTTACCAGATGAATAGACACATTACTTTTTATTGTAGAAAAGAAATTGTAATTTTGTAATATTGTGCTGTTTTGATCTTTCAGTCAGCCATATGACTACCGTAATAATTTGTTTTGTTTGCTTAATTTGAGAATGAAAGCGATGTTTAAGTGACATAAGTGATTTGGTTGTGTAGTCCGTTCGTGCTGCCGTTCGAGTGCCGGCACCTGCTGTTCTACGTGGTGTCGTTCGACCGCGACCGCGCGCTGCAGCGGCTGCTGGAGGCGGGCGGCGAGCGCGGCGCGGGCGGCGCCGGCGCCGACGAGCGCGTGGCGCCGCGCCTGGACCGCCGCAAGCGCACCGTGCAGCGCCACAACGTGCTGCGCCAGGCCGAGCACGTCATGCACGAGTTCGCGCACTCCAAGGCGCTGCTCGAGATCCAGTACGAGAACGAGGTCGGCACCGGCCTCGGGCCCACGCTCGAGTTCTACGCGCTCGTCTCGCAGGAGCTGCAGCGTGCCGACCTCGACCTCTGGCATGGCTCCGAAAACTTCAAGCAGAAGCCGACCTCGTTCGGCGGAGAGATCGTCAAGAGCCAACCGCCCGTCGTCACCGACCGCTCGTCGGACGCGGCGGCTCGGCTCGCGTCATCGGTCCGTGATGCTCTCAACTTGGACGAGGAGCGCTCCCCCGAGCCCTCAGAACTGGAGAAGGAGACGTCCATCCCGTCGCCGGCGCCCGACGCCACGTACGTGTCGTGGCCGTGCGGCCTGTTCCCGCAGGCTGTTGGCCGCAACGCGCGCGCCTCTCACGTCTCACGGGTCAAAGCCAAGTTCCGCTTCTTAGGAAAGTTCATGGCTAAAGCTGTTATGGATTCCAGAATGGTAAGTTTCCTAATCTAATCTTGTCTCTGAGTAACTTTCGCATAATTCACACTGACTGCGAATTCTATCCATTTTTTAAGTGCTTCCGCCGTCAGTCAGTTATCATAATATCAAGAAAAGCTGAACGTTTCGCTAATTAGACTTGCACCCGTGTTAATTGCCGTATAATATAAATTCCTCTTTACACAGGTGGACATCCCCCTGTCCGTGTCGATGTACCGTTGGATGGTGAACGAGGAGAAATGGCTGTCACTGAGCGACATCCGGCACGTGGCGCCCGAACTGTGGCGCTCCCTGTGCCGCCTGCGCCGCGTGGCCGAGCGCGCGCGCCTCCTGGCCGCCGACACGCGCCACTCGCCCGACCAGAAGACGCAGCTGGTACGGCACACACACCAGCTTCATAGCTTACGTTGCATTGAACTATGAATAGTCGGACATTTAGGCACTGCTACTTCCCGACATACTCAAATTCACGAAAAACTGAGAACAATCGTCCTAACTTACGTAAAACTTACTTTTGAAATTTTACTGTTATAATTTAGAAAAACTATAAAACGTATTCCATATAACAGATAAGCGCGCTGGAGCTGGACGGCTGCCCCATCGAGGAGCTGGGCCTGGACTTCATCCTGCCGGGCGACGGCTGCACGGAGCTGCGGCGCGGCGGCCGCGACCTGCCCGTCACCGCACACAACCTGCACAACTACATTGATCTCGTTACTCACTGGCTGCTTTATGAAGGTAACGTTCTATTTATTATTTATTTATTTATTTATGGTTTTACTTTAACAAAAACGGCTATCCGCCAATTACATTAGTTAAAGACTAAGTATATACAAAAATAATAATAATAACAATTCACACACTCATCTCACAAAACTCCAGACATACTGACATGATCATCTTCCATTCGTCCGCGAACACGTCACAGTCAGGGTACGTGTCCAAAAGAGTGTTGAGCGCAGAAAGAGTTCGAGGGACAGGAGACTGAGCTCGCGCAACAGTGTGACTCGCAGGCACAGCAAACAAGCTATGTCTCCTGATGCGGCTGTACTTAACTGGGGCACAAAGTTGAGACAGCTCAGCATGCAGCTCTGGAGTAACAGTTTTCCCATGAAGGATTTTGCACATAGTTAATATTTGGTCATATTTTCTTCTGACCTCAAGTGAGTTATACCCTACACAACCTAAAAGAAACTTAGTAGGGTACATAAAGGGATAGTATCCATAGATACGCTTATAGAGATATCTAAGGTAAGCTTTTTGCACTTTCTCTAATATCAAAGCATATTTTTTCTCATGTGGGTTCCAGACGCATGCACTAGACTCAAGCGTACTTCGAACAAGCACGTTAAAAATCGACTTGATAGCGCTTGTGTTCTTGAAATCTTTAGCATTTCTCAAAATGAAACCCAAACGCCTAAATGCATCTTTTGCAACTGTTAAAATATGGTCATGGAAGTTTAGTGTATGATTAAATGTGACACCTAGATCCTTTATAGCAACGGTTCTTGTAATTGGGCTGTCATTGATTTTTTATAATTAAATGAGACTGGGTTACGTGCTCTGGTAAAACTCACGACGTAGCATTTTGACGAATTGAACTCCATTTTGTTATTTACACTCCACTCGTATATAGCGTTAATATCGCGTTGCAGTGCCAGGCAATCTGTTTCAGAGTTTATTTCAAGAAACAATTTCAAGTCATCTGCATATAATAGACTTTTAGCAAAATGAACAACAGTTGGAAGGTCATTTACCATTATCAGAAACAGTAATGGTCCGAGTATTGATCCTTGATTGACTCCGGAACGCGTATGATAGGGCTGGGATTCATAAAGTCCAAGTCTAACAAACTGCTGACGATCGCGGAGGTAGTCAGCAAGAAGCCGCAGCAGCCCTGGTGGAAATCCTGTGGCACAAAGTTTCGCCAGCAAAATGTCATTATTAACCCTATCAAACGCTTTCCGGAAGTCAAAGTACAAAACATCCACCTGGCCACCTCGGTCCAGACGTTTTGATATGAAGTCAACTAAAGTTAGAAGATTGGTATTTACCAAATATATCCTGAGCCTGAAGAGACGGATGTGATGTTTATAACTGACCTGACTCCAACTTTTATACTGAATTCTTAGCCTCTTTTTGGATAGATAGTTAAAATAAGTTTTCATATATTTTGCCAGAATCTTAAACTAGCAGTTGAATAGATGATCAAATATTTGACCACATGCCAGAATTAAAACACGCATGTAAGTAATAATAGATCCCATCAATAATTCTTGTATATCATCAGAGATAATTATGTAAACAAGAAAAATATTACTTATTGAAACATCATACACAGTGGATACAGTCAGATTTAATGTCATTTCAATATCATCGCTTACTATCAGGTGAGATAGTGGTCAAACATGAACCAAAAAAAAAAACTTTGGGGCCAAAATACCGCATTTCGCAGCTTTAATTCCCTTGCTACAGGTCTACCTAAACAATATCTAACAACTTGTTTTCCCAACAGGTGTTACCAAACAAATGGAAGCATTCCGAGAAGGCTTTGAGTCAGTATTCCCACTAGCCAACCTCAAGATATTTTATCCAGAAGAATTGGAACAAGTGTTCTGTGGCAGTCCGTCTGGTAAGATATTGAACTAAAAGTGTTTATTGTATGAATATTGTTGCACGCATCAATCGTTATAATTTTAACGTGTTTGTGAATCAATGACAAAAAGTTACGTTTTGTAATTTCTGCTTGCAAACATACAAAGGCAACAAATAATAATCAAAATGTATTGCAGTAATGTGCTCTATTGTAACTTGCAGGTGGTCGTGACCAGCGCTGGGAGCCGCGCATGCTGACGGAGTGCATCCGGCCCGATCACGGGTACAACGCTGAGTCGCGCGCCATCCGCATGCTCATCGACATCCTCGCCTCCTACAACCGCGAGGAGCAGCGCTTGTTCCTGCAGTTCGTGACCGGAAGTCCTAGGCTACCCACAGGAGGTAAATATAAAAGTTCCCAATTGTTCCTATAGATTACCTGCCTTCGTAAACAGGACAGTTTTATAATGACGGTAATGGCCGTAGGTTTCAAGGCGCTGAACCCGCCGCTGACGGTGGTGCGCAAGTCGCTGGAGTCGTCGCTGGACCCGGACGAGTACCTGCCGTCCGTGATGACGTGTGTGAACTACCTGAAGCTGCCCGACTACACCAGCGCCGACGTGATGCGCGGCAAGCTGCGGCTGGCGGCGTCGGAGGGGCAGCACTCGTTCCACTTGTCGTGAGCGCCTCACGCCCGCACGCCCTTCCCCACTACTGTGATTACGTATCGACCCCTCAGAGTTGTTTGTATACACGTGTGAATGCGGTTAGTGAAACCTATAATAATTGTGTTATATTGACGGTGCGCACGCTCCGGACGACTGCTGTTTATGTGCAATCAAAGTGATTTTATTAACCTAAATGTGACAGACACTTAAAGTGCTGTGCGTTCTATAGTTTTGTTTTTCTTTGGATTCTTTTTAGATTACAGAAATATGTTTATATTATATTTTGTGTTAATTTAATGTGATAACTTTGTATATTACTTTCTCTGTATATCGGAGATTTGCCGACTCTCAATATAAAGCTTATGCTAAATATGTGACATGGATGGATTTTGTTGGCTTCACTGTATGGAGACGAGACTGCACAAGTCGGTGTCGCGCTAGCCACGGGACTGACCATCCATGCTGCCAAGTCTGCTGAACCTACATTATAATATTAGAGTGCCCGTTCACTTTCACTTCGCGAGTTATTCCTCGAATACCACCTGCAGTTGATTATTTCTGACTAGATTGGCACGTTTATATTTAAGCTATTTGAAGGACCACTAAAACTTGTTTGAGAGTCCTATGAATTATAATAGCATTTATTACCAAACGGTGTATGTTTTAAGTATCATAAACGAGTAAAGAAAAAGTGCAAAATTTAATATGTAACAATTTCAATAAAACCATGTAAACAATATTGATCAATACTGGGTTTCATTTTCCACCTTAGTACTTTTTTTCCAACAGCAGATTTCATAAAGGAAGTGGAGGTGTTAAGGATGCTAGAATTTCATCCAGCCAATCTTCACTATTCACCTGTTGAACATATTTAAATTCATAACTTAGGACCGAGACTGCGCTAAGCGGAGGCCCGCGTGTATTGTGTGCGACGGTCGCAAAATCAGGATTATTTGCGCAAGTTACTTTAACGGTGTTCATGTAGTCGTGTCGATGGGTTTGTTTGGGACAGCGCGAGCATCCGCTTAACACGGTTTCAGCCCTAAGACAACACACACCTAACATCTTGCACCACACTGAAATAGTATAAATAAAACACAGCATAGACAATAATATAACCTTTATATTACTTTACACTGCCACCAAACTGACCACAATATGATAAATCCATAGACATTATATTAAAATTTGATTATGTTATTTTCCATTGAACCCATATATTTCATTAATATCATAGATCTAATTATGCGAGACATAGTAAAACTATGAATAAATAATATGACAATAACATAACAATGGTTGGCACTAATAATAATATTATTTATAAAAATAACAGCATGTTTTGGCAGTCTAGTATTATTATAGTTAATAATAAATAGTGCATACAGGAGTCAATGTCAACACTGAAATATAATAAGTTCTAAAGTATGTATAGTCTAAATAATAGTCTATAATAATATTAGATGATAATAAAACTGTGCAATAGACTAAAACATAACCCTAAACTAGAATGTACACTTGACCATCTACAAACAAAAGAACATCTAAGAAATGGTCACAAGAGTTTACAGCACCATTGCCACCCAGCCGAGGATGAGGCAGGAGCCGCCAATGGGAGTGAGCCGGCGGAAGCAGCGGTCTCCAGTGAAGGCGTGGTAGTAGCACGTGCCACAAAATAGGCTCATCCCAGCTATGAAGAATGCACCAGCCTGCAAATAAGTTACACTGATGCAGTTATTTATGTTTGACAACAATAATTGTTGACATAATTATCATTTCATATTATATGCAAAAGAAAGCTCCCTCCTCCCCCGATTTTCATTCTATTTTCACCAATGGGTGGATTGAATAGAAATACTGAGGTTTTTTGTAGTGTCAGCTGAAATATTTCACAACAATAGTAATGGGAACGTGTAAACTGTATGGTCAAGTATGGTGGGGTTATGTAAACGATCGCAGCGCACGCCGCGGCAGAAATGTGCAACAAAAGGGGCATAGTGAAACTTGTCAATTTTTTAATTCCGAAAATGGGTCATTGTTGTATTTATAAACTGCAAAAATAACAGCAGAAATAGTCAATGTATATTTTCCTAAAGCAGCCTTGAAATTAGTTCAAAGATAATGGATAGCTACTGCTGTAAAAAGGAAAAAGGAAAAAGTGATATTGGTCATAATCTTAGATTACAACATTAATAAAATAAATTTTATTTGGGCTGCATTATACATATAGCATATTTAATGCTTTAGTGTTGATAAATCGCCGTGGTATCCAATACCAGACGACAAAATTTGCAGTGAACATTTAATAGGAGGTAAAAAATCAGACGCTCAAGCACGACGATTCCTTTCCCTCTTTGAGGAGTAGCTGGAGCGGCAACACGGCGCCCTTACTTTCTGCATGACGCAGGTCCTCACCGGACATTGTAAGTTCGGAAGCTTCCTGCATAGGATTCAGGCGGAAGATACGCCCGGGTGTCACCATTGTGTGGACCGCCCGGAGGACATGTTAGAGGTGTACCCCGCTTGGGCAAAGCACCGCCGTGTCCTACATATCAGGATCTGGTCCGGAGCGACGAGGGCAGGCGGTGGCCTCCTGTAGCAAAGCAGTAATACTCGCGAAGGAGGAGGCGGCACGCGTGAGGGAACGAAGGTCATCACGCCTCAGCCGCCGAAATTCCGACCCCGACTATCAGCCACGGTAGACACGGGTCTGCGGACGTCGTGCGATGAGTAGCCCACCGTCCGGCCGTCCCATAATCAACCGGACCGAGCCCAGTCGTCAACAGCGCGTAGTGACACACGCGCTCCTCAAAGAGATTTCAACAAACCGTAGGGGCCTGGCAGACCGAAGCCCACTAGCTTTTCTGAAAAGGAAACCCGTATCTCGGTAATATGATATTATTATCGCTAGTACGCAAAGAGCAACAGAAGGACACCGGTGTGATTTTAGTCAGTGAAAGTCTGTCACGCCCTCCCGCTCCGCCCAGAGCGGGCGAAGTCATCGGATGATTTGCAACCTAGTAAAAGTTTGACTTATAGTATCTAATTTTTTATTCGATTTTGGTAATTCTTTAAAGCCCAAGTGAACACGGCATTCGCGCGCCCATTGTCTTTCTATTGTGTTCTCTAATTACCATGATTGAAAGGACTGGTATTGAAGATTTTGGTATTTGTAAAGATGTTTTCACTGCTTACCTTAACCTTTCAAATACTGTCAATCAGACACAATAGAAAGACAATGACAGAACGAACACCGGCGTTTCACTTGGAGTTTAACTCTTCAAATACTGTCAATTACACAGAACAGAAAATATAGGTAGAAGTGCCCCTAACGTGGCTAAGCACGGGAACCAGTGTCGCCAAACTCACACATTTGCGTATCAAATTGTATATTACACACATAAAAAACAGTAATATGATTGGCTACGAAGCTACGAATTACAAACTTAACTTTTACAAATCATATTCTTATTGCTTTCATAAATTAGGTCTTATTACAACGTAAGAAAGTTGTTATTATTTGACATGACACGAACAATAAAGAAGTTTTAACCAATTTACAACGAGTTCGGCTACTCAACGCTAGATGGCGCTATAACCAATTTATTCTATTCAGAACGCTAATTCCTTTGAAATAGATGCCATATTCACCTGCACATGTAATAGGCGAATCTCGTCTGCTGTTGACACACGCGCGATATCTAAGAGGCACTTCCTCTACTTTTCTTTATTCCGTGGTCAATTACATATATAATAGCAAGACAATGACAGAACAAACACCGGCGTTTCACTTGGGGTTTGACTCTACAGATACCGTCAATTACAGATATAATAGTAAGACAACGACAGAATGAACGCTGGGGTTACATTTGGGGTTTAATTCTACAGATACCATCAATTAGAGAAACAATAGAAAGAATGACAGCATGAACCCTGGCGTTCGCTTGGGGTTTAACTCTTCAGATACCGTCAATTAGAGATATAATAATAAGACAATGACAGAATGAACACTGGCGTTTCACTTGAGGTTTAACTCTTCAAATACCATCAACTAGAGATACAACGGAAAGACAATGACAGCTGGCGTTCTCGCTTGGGGTTTAATGAATGAATTAATGAATAAATGTGTTGTCTAAACTTTGTATTATATTGGCCTAGTGTCCAGTCTGGAGCCCATGTTTTGCATATGGATGGCACACAATGTCACTCAATCCACTCAGGTTACAGTTCTCGGCACGTAAGTTGGAAGAGTTGTTAGATGCGCGTTAGAAATCATTTTTTGATCTATGTGGTGATCTATTTGGTGGAAGCGCCAATCCGAGCGCGCGATTGCTGAGTTAGTCGACCTTTGCCCCCACCACTTCAAAATCTTGCCAACTTAAGTGCCAGGTACTGTATTCTAGGAAACTCAGCAACACCCTGACCACTACTTTAAAATGTAAATAATAATTAAAGTAGTCCAGGTCGAATTCATATTCATATGAATTTCAATGATCAAGCAACTCATAGTGATAGCAGTATCATTGTAATCTGTTCAATTAATAAATAATACAAAATGCTAATCAAAATCATGACTTATCATTCAGTCTGCAACTGATTACCTAGTTCAATGCCATAATTAGCAAATTGTTAAACTATTAAATAAAGCTCATTCAACTTACAATAAATGGTCTCCGGCAAAGAGGAACTGTGACAAGTGCAAGGGTGTGTAAGAAATGGAATCGGTTGGCTGTGTCAAAAATTTTCCTTAAATCTTCTTTAGTTTCAGGCTCAGGAAAATTGCGATGAGCACCCATTGCACCAAGCACTACAGCAGCAGCACCGCTCAGCCCGGCGAGGCGCACGAAGGGGCCTGCCTCCTGCGCCAGTTGCCACAGCGGCATTTTTACCATGACTTGAACGGGTGGTGGAGGATTTTGCTGAGGCTTGAAAATACCCTGTCGTATGAAAACAAAAGGATTAATTTTGTCAGTAAACAATGAACCCTTTTATCAGAGACGATGTACAGAAGAACTATCTATAGCTGAAATAGGAACTTACAATTTGACGTAACAAATTCATAGCTCCGTCCGTCACCGTATTTATCATAAACGCGTCGGCCAAATTTACCATACCTTTACAGTTATATTCCACTATATAAAAATATTCCTTGGAGAAATCCGTAGAAACGATGACTTCGACCAATATTCAATATTGATAAAAAGCTGTCAAACCAAAACAAAGTCAAATTCCTTTTTTTTAAAGATTTTTGACCTGGTCAGTTGGACTTTTAAGTCAAGTCTTGTTTTATTTTTTGAAACACTGCACTTTGTATCACTTCACTTTTTATAAGGTTTTGATTGTGTTTTTAATACATTTATAGAGTGGTTTGAAATTGTAATAACTTTACAATTGAAGGCGGGCTTGATGAAGAATCGCACTTAATTTTCACATCACTAAGTTCTGCGCCCAAGAGCGGGGTTTGTCATTGGATGATTTTCCCACCAAAAAAAAAAACACTACATATATTGATTACAGTTAAATTAACCATATTATAAAATATTTCCGAGTACTCGATTACTCGATTTTCTACCCGCTTTTCGGTAAAACCGGTTTTAAAATTCGTTTATTTTGAAATTTATTTTTAAGTTAACTTCAATGAATGATGTCTACTCAAAATATCCACCTTTAGCCTTAACACAGGCTTTTAAGCGTTTAGGCCACGCGTCAATCGGTTTACGCAGGTTTACCCACGGTGACCATTGGAAAGTTGTCCACCACTGATCGTAAATCATTTTTAAGGGGTTTTAATTATTGTTACGTTTGGAGCAGCCCATGTCCCCATTAGCCCCCCCCCCCCAATATATAAATCTATTAATATCCCCCCCCCATGGGGAGGATATTAATAGATCACAATTTGTAGTTCAGGGGTTGAGGTCTGGTAGCAAGAATGCGGAAACTAGTGCGCCTCACCATCGGAGATTGCACGACTGCTTACCATCAGGTGGGATCGCAGTCAAGCACTAGTCAGTATAAATTTAATAAAAAAATATCTCCAACTTTCCGTCAGTGTAACGAAAAAGCAAAGATTTTGATCTTTCCACTCCCTTCTTTTTTTTTATCTGATATAAACTAGTACTTGTCTGCGATCCCACGTGATGTTAAGCAGTGATGCAATCATTGATGGTGCGGCGCACTAGTTTATTAAGAGCCTATTCACTCTAGCCTTGAAGATGCTCAAATTGTAATCGGACGGGAAGACCGCAGCAGGCAAATTGTTCCAGTCCTTCGATGTACGCGGTATAAATGACGAAGCGAAACGCTTACTCCGGGCCGTAGAGGATTCAACAACGTAAGGGTTGATACTCGCCGTACGTCGGTTTGTCCGATGGTAGAAATGAGATGGCGGAATCAAGTCATGCAATTCCTGCGCACACTCCATATAAGCGACTCGTTTAAGATGATGATGTTTAATGATGAGTAAGAACCTCATGATACGCAATAGCGATCAAGCAGGTGGGTATTCATTCTACGAATAAAAATTTTTGTGTCTTTACGAGATTTTAATTTTGGCCCAGACACCGTTACCGACCTACGCTGAAAACCAGCGCCTTAGACTCGCCACTTTTTGCGTGTGTTCACGGCATTATGCTGAGCTCAGCCGTTTTGCTCTGAAGAAGAATACGCCACCATTCTTTTCATCTATACTAATATTATAAAGAGGTAAAATTTGTAAGTTTGTAAGTTTGTAAGTTTGTATGTAGGGGGTAATCTCTGGAACTAATAATCCAATTCTAAATTTTTTTTTACTGGCTGAAAGCTACATTATTCCTGAGTGCTATAGGCTATAAATTGTTTTTATAGCATGTATATTAACCGAGCTATCACAACTTTTGTCTAGCAAGTCGGAAAAAAATACCTCATAAAATAGAATTATTTGCGTGCGCTGCCTAAACAGTTGCTTAAAATTAAAAACAATGTATGGCTACCTGGTTCGTCTTAATTATTTCTACAAAAAAGTCCGCGGTACCATATCTCTATCTTTTATATTTTATCTTTTATACTTCTTTTATTGCATTAAAAATATTTTTTTTCGGCATACTTACGTTTGGTTGATTATTTGAGCAACAAAATATTAATTCTTATGACAATAAATTATTTCAATATCACAAGAACATTATACAGATAAGATTTGCCATTTACAGCATAGCAATTGGTCATACAGTTTCGGAGATAATATAAAATTACTAAAACGCAAAATGCCCCTAGCGTAACTTTCATTATGCAGACGTTTTACCTATTTTTTTTTTTATGGTGGGCAAAAATCATCTTATGACAACCCCCGCCCTTGGGTGGAGCGAGAGATAGTGTCAGACTCTTACTGACTAAAAACCCACCCCGTTCCTTCTAGCCTTCAAACCAGGGCACGAGTTCCCTTTCGGATAACCCTGGACCCGGTAGGCTTCGACCCAGCTGGGCCTCTGCTGTTGCTGACAACTTCTTGAGGCGCGCGGGAACAGTGCGCACCGTCGACGTCTTGGGCTCGGTCCATTACCGGACGATCGGACAGCAAGCTACCCATGGCTCGCCGTCCGCGAGCCCGCGTCTACGGTGGCCGGAAATCGGGATCGGAATCCCGGCGGCGGCGGCGGGTTCGCCGTTGCCTGATGCGGTCTGCCTCCGCCTTTGCTAGCATTACTGCTTCGCAGAAGGAGGCGACCGCCTGCCATTCCTCCTCGCTAAGGACCATGGCCTCAACCAGAGCCCGGCGCGAGAGGTCTCCGCCGCCGATCGCCCCCACGAGGGCACGGCGATGCTCTGCCCAGGCAGGGCACACCTCGACTGTGTGCTCCACCGTGTCCTCCGGGCGTTCCGCACAGTGGCGACACTCGGGCGTCTCTTCCGCTTTAATTCGGTGCAGGAACCTCCCGAACTTGCCATGTTCGGTGAGGACCTGTGTCATGCGGAAGGTAAGGACGCCGTGAGGCCTTTCCAGCCACGCCTCAAAGAGGGGACTTACCGCCATAATTGTGGCGTGCCCAACGTTTCACCTATTTGCCCATAGATGGCGTTCTGCAATTACGTAATTTTTCTGAATCGCGGTGTTAAGACTTTCTGTGGATTGATGACCCTTTCGAATTATTATGCCCACGTTGTCGTTAGTTGGAGTTCTTCTGTCAGTTGCTTATTGGTTTCGGTTGTTTCGTTCGTATGGTTGTTGTTGTTGATAGATACCTCATAATCGAAAATATCGTAATTTCGTTGTACGTTTTTGTATGTTCGTAGTTTCGTACTTCGTTCTATCGTAATAATCGATACGAGTTATTCGATATTACGATTGTTTTGTTTTGTAAAGGCGGACGGTGTTCGAGTCGCTCTCCCTTTGTTCATAATTGTTATCAAGTCTGTGCGCAGTTTGTTGAGAGCACACATGCATGCCTAAAAGGAAATCTCAAATGTCCCGGCAGACATCACAGACAAGAGCCGCTCGAGTACGCCGTACGGAAGAATCTGCCCCTGAAAATGAGCAGCGCCTCTCGAGAAATAGAGAATATATTTCGCAAGCACGCGCTAGAGAATCTAGCTCCGAGCGCTCACAGCGCCTCGCTAGCCAAAATGTGAGGACATCGCGAGCCCGTGTTCGAGGAACTAGCGCTGAACGTGCGCACCGTCTATCTGAGTTAAGGCAGCATGTCTCTGAGACAAGGGATAGGGAGACTAGCGCTAAACGCTCGCAGCGGCTTGGTAGGCAAAATGTCATAACATCGCAGGCCCGTGCTCGGGAATCTAGCGCTGAACGTGCGCAGCGTCTATCTCATTTAAGGCAGCATGTCTCTGAGACAAGGGATAGGGAGACTAGCGCTGAGCGCTCGCAGCGGCTCGCTAGGCAAAATGCCATAACATCGCAGGCCCGTGCTCAGGAATCTAGCGCTGAACGTGCGCATCGTCTAATCGAGTGTAATCTTATTTTAAAACAAGAAATTTTCCGCGGACGAAGTCGCGGGCAGAAGCTAGTTAAATATATTTATAATTTCTTAATCTCTTTGCGCCTGTCTGTTCTCACAACAGATGGATTTTTTATGATCGTAAACAGAAGAAGTGTATAGTTGGGTAGCTATCGCTATGGTACATAAATGTATATATAAACAAATCTACGACGGATATTAAGCCTCAGCAGCTTTTTAAAACAATTTTTACAAAAAAAAAGTGTAATTTCAAAGTAATAAAAAATCTCAAAACTGGATACTTGTAAATAAGACCCGGATTTTTTAATGTCCAAAAATATGCCGAGAAACCTGTTTTTCAGTTTGCTAGTTAACCGATTTGCATTCCCTAGTAATAAGGTGCCCCTAAAATCCTCCAGACGCTTACCCGATGTTTGATTCTCCCGGCTTTAATTCATGAATCCCCAAGCGACACCCGGTGGCCGCGCATCTATTGTCTTACTATTGTGTCTCTAATTGACGGTATCTGAAGGGTTAAAAACGTTGCCGTTGGTGATAGACAATCGACTCGTTTATCACGTTGTACCATAAGTGTATCGTCAGCGTGAAGAAAAAACTCTTCTGCCTTTCTCTTTGTCCTTGCGCAGGATAAGAGCCACTAGTAGTGGAAGACAAATAGTTAGCACTGTTGCGCACAAGCACTATACAGGGTGATTTGTAAAACAACCTCGCAGGACTGTATTACTAACATCATAAAGAAAAACTTTTGTTCTATGACTTTTTACAAAACATAAGATTTCGTTGGTCTATCTAATACATTTCAACGTTGTATTTTGCTGTTCCTACCTACGTCTGTAGGAGTCGACGCAAGCGCATGAAGCACCCCTGCCACCCGATCCTCAGTCCCCTCCGTTATTATTGTAGTATCGCTTACTTCTCATAGACTTCGTAATTAAGTAAAACGTTCAATAAAAAAAAAAAAACTGTATGAAGATCTCATCAACTTAAATATGATACATGTTTTTAAACATATAGTCAAAGAACAAAAGTTGCTGTTTATAATATTAGTAACATAGTCCTAAGAGTTTACCAGTATTTGACTAACCACTAACCCTGTATATTTCCTAACTCTTTCCCTTCTTTGACACTAGCTATATTATACTGTATATACTGATAATCTACCCTGCGAGGGTAGTGCGTTTTGAACAATTTTTGAGACACCCCCTGGTCAAATAAATGTTCCGCTGTATTTTGATTTAGGTGACTATTCATCCGCAAAATTTTTCATCCGCGGATGAAACGTTACCAATATAAAATTGTTAGGCGTCGAATCATTCGCAAGTTCGGATGAGTCGTCGCGTAGTTAAAATTAATGTGGTCATATCAGCCAAATAGACAAACTTGGAGAAGTTTTTTTTTTTTTTTAATAAAAAGTTCATAATATTTAAAAGCGGCGGATGGAGAGAAAGGCTGACAGCGGGGAGGGGTAAAACCATTCATTTACTTATTGTATATCGTGGTTAAATCGAACAGAAATACTTCTATGTACACGAATCGTTTTTTTATTAATAACATATTTTTTTATATCAGTAAACCAGAATAATGAGCAATTTACCTAAATAAATGACGCATGTTGGGTTAGTGTAACTGACAAAAAAAATGTATAATTTATGAATAAATGAAATAATAATAATAAGCCGCTTTTAAATATTACGAACTTTTTAATTAAAGAAAAAATCAAAAAACTCCAAGTTTGTCTATTTGGCTGATATGACCACATTAATTTTAACTACGCGACGACTCATCCGAACTTGCGGATGATTCGTCGCCTAACAATTTTATATGGGTACCTAACGTTTCATCCACGGATGAAAAATTTTGCGGATGAATAGTCACCTAGGTCGGTATTTTTCTTAAGGACTCTTTAAACCACTTTCTTTGCCGATTTATTTATTAAGTTTAAATAAATAAATATTATACAAAATTCACGAGTCGTTTGACTTTATAGTCAGATTATATTAAGCTCTACAAAACCTAGAGTGGAATTATAAAGTTTTGTATTTCCGAATAACGTAGGTACTTTGAGCCCAGTTAGGCGAGTTAAAATGTTGTAATTTGTTAAGCAATTCGAGATGAGTATTATTTGTGTGTAATGTCTGCGACTTGAGGGTACTTTGCATTTTCAGATCGATCCTTTTTAGAGTTCCGTAGCCAAACGGCAAAAAACGGTTGTTGAAATTTGGTAAATAGATGTATTCTGTGAACCAAAATAGAAAAAAAAATGTGCGTACAAAGTTACAACGAACTACAAGAACTTTTATATTATGTTACTTGCTGCTACGGAACCCTTCATGAGCGAGACCGACACACTTGGCAGCTTTTTTCCATGTTCAATTAATTATCCAGTTCAGTAGGGCTCGGCGGCATATACAGAATAGACTCGCTGTCGGACATGCACGACTGAGTATTGTTTTTAATAATAAGATCATGCAAGGAGGATACTTTTTCAGTACTTAAGTTTTTCAAAAGCATCCTCTAATTTACTTAGCTTTATACGGCGGCGCTGCTCCTTACGCCTGCGACGTCTCCTTTTACGCGCCGTCGAAGAAGAATCGCTGCTACTGCTGGTTGCGCCCGAGCACTTGGGGCATTGTCCATACTAACATTATTGATATTACTATTACTATCGACCAATGAATTCATTTTGAATGCCAAAATTAATTTATTAACACTATAATTTTTTGGAAAAACGAAAAGTAGGACACCCTTTTTAAAAGTAACGAGTTACTTTTAAAACGCGACTACACCGTTCGGAGGTCCGAACGCCAATGAGGGATCGTTGTTGATGGCAGTGTTGCCAACCCGAATTTTAGAAAATTAGTAGATTAAATTATGTGCCAAATGTTGGTAGAATGTAAAATGCAAAGTTGGTAGATCTACCACCTCAATTTAGAAGATTAAAAATGTTCTTAAAATGTTTATTTTTGGAAATTATACATATTTTTATTGAAAAAATTTAAATGTTCTGCGCTAGGCTGCCCGTTGTTTGCTATGAATCTTTTAGTAGGCAACAATCCCTCTCTAGAGCCTCCGGGCAAATAGGAAGGTTTTCATATTATTAATTGCAGAAAAATCTCTCAACGTTGGTACTACTATGTGGAAGTGCGAGTAATTTTCTCGCGAATTCGCATAGCAGAGGAAACATTTAGTTTTACACAAATTTAGAAATTGATTTCAATAGAAGCCTGGATAATATCCACAAGATACTGTGTTTCCAAAATATCTAATGAAAAATGTGTAATAACGTCATAATCGGTTATGAGCGGTTGTATGAAAAATAGTGAAAATGTGTGTCGAGATGCATATTATCACCTTAACGAGTCAACATCGCTTTAAAGTAATTCGGTATCTTCGTTAGATTCGATAACCCTGGAGATCTTCAAAAAATATCTGCATACATAAAAAAATCTGAGAATTTGATACAGTTTAGCGAAAACATTAAACATACCCGGACCAATTTAACATGCGAGACTTGAGGAACTCCCTCCCGCAACATAGGTTTTAGATAGCCTTTGACTGCACAACAAAGCAGGATCGATTTTATAGATACGACTGCAGCTAGAAATTAAATGTACCAGTATTGTGTACGCAGAAAGCCTCGACCATGTATACAGGGTTATTTGTAAAACACTAACACACTTGCAGGACTGTATTGCTAACATCATAAACAACAACTTTTGTTCTATGACTTTTTACAAAATATAATACATTTACCAAAAACAATCCTTCAATATTTCCTTATTCTATTCGGCGGGGTTCTTGACGACGCTAGCGCATCAAGCACCCCCACCGACCAACCCACCTCCCTTCCGATATTGTACTATCGTTTGCGTCGCATAGACTTTGTAATATTTAGAACACTATGTAATTAAATTATTTTTATTTTTGTATGAAAATCGAATGAACTAAAATTTTTTAAATTTTTAAAAATCATAGAACAAAAGTTGTTGTTTATGATGTTAGTAAAATAGTAACATAGTCCTGAGAGGTTGCCAGTGTTTTACAAATAACCCTGTAAGTATATAAAATATGGTCAGGAACAGGGTCAAAAACTTTGCTGAAGTTTGTATAAATTACGTCGACCTGCTTAACGCAGACAAAAGTAAAAGTTGCAAGTTGACCTTGAAACCCACGAAACCATGCTGAGAATCGCTGAAGTAGAGTTTAATCTCTGAATGTATGGACGAATTAGACTCAAAAACCTTAGCACAAGTTGACAATATAGAGATGGCTACTGCCGTTGTTTAATATCTCGTAGATCCACAGCCGCGTCTAGAAACCTGGAGGTGTCTACTCTGCTTGGTAACCTTGGTCTAAATGATAACGTAAAATAAAATAAACCAATGAAAAATAATCTTATTTTTATTTAAGATTCAATTGTATAAAAACGAAAACTAGGTACATCTCACAACAGCAGGTCATGTTTAATTCTAATAATGGCACTATTGAAATTATCTAGCACCTTAAGTTTTCAGCAATAAAATTTTTGTTAACAACTTCATAATTACATAGTACCTAACTACTTCTATTTAAAAATAAGCTTCAAAAACTTCATACGTTTGTCACTGTATTGTTTTTTCTGAGAGCACATTTTCTTTTTTGTAACATAGTTACTCTTTCTTCTGTTTTTTAAAAGTACTTTTATTTACTATAGATTTTAGAGATTCACTTTCTGATCGATTTCCATATATACATATACCATAACACACATATACAATTCATTTAGTGCTTGCCAAGTCTATAATCACAAAACAACTCTTGTTATTATATTGTCATAGTATAATTACATCTATCTTATTTATTTATGTAGTATCGTATATATTAATGCGTTAAGTCGATTTTATTCTGTGGGCAGCACACTCCCGCATATCTGAAATTTAAAATTACAAATTAGTTACATAGCTTACCTACATTCATAATTATTTAATTATTTATTTTGTAGTCTAATCCTTTATTCAAGTAAACACCGGTTTCTGGCATATTGCCATTTGCACAAAAATTTATATGTCGGAAGTGCAATGTTGTATCATTATTTTGAAAACAGCGTCTACTCTATGATGCAGGTTTCCACCAGACTTCAGAGGAAACAAATTGACAGACTTTCAGAGAGGGTTCCGAGGAGTTATTTGATCACTATAGTGGTGGTTGGTTTTAGTGAGATAAAATTCGCACACTACCTGGCCTGTTACCCCCAATAAACGAAAAAGTGTGCCTTCCTTTCCTTATTGCTCACAGAACAAAAGTTTTCCACGATCACGGACCATTAATTAAAGCATTGATTGATTCAGGGTGAATGTTTTGGTAAGGTCTAAAACTGTCGTTTTGCGATCATTGTGCTGCAACCTCTACTTGTAAAAATTGGGAGTTTTGCTGTCCATACCAGATGCCTTGATAATGTCCATAAACCCAGTAACTAATGTTACAATCTACACATAACTCACCCTTGACTGACGGTGCAGTAGGTCGTCCTGTAAACGTCGACGGTGATGTCCTTCGCGGCGTCGCAGCGCGAGAGGTACACGCACAGGCCCGCGCCGCCCGAGACGGCGCTGGCGCACTCCGAGTCACCGCTCGCCTCTTTCGGGGCCTGAAAAGGTAAAACATGTTTTTGAAATAGTTTTTTCGATAACACACTAGTCGGTATAATTGAATTGTGAGAATTAAGGCCATTTTCTCCCGCAGTATGTTCGTTTGACCCATCTAAAAATGATTAGGTATAGTGCAAATACTTACAACAGAGTCTTTGGAAACTTTCAAAGTGACGGATGTGTCATTGTTGGGCAGCACGATGTTGTCTGCACTGGCATCCAGCAGGCTTTCGACCCACGTGAAGCCGTCCAAACGCAGCTCAGCCAAGGTAGGGCGAGACGTGGTCGACGTCGACGCATTAGACAGAGTCGTGGTCGGGACGTAGAATGCGAGGGGAGGAACCGGTGTCGACGGGTAAAAGGAGTCTATGGAATATACAGAATAATGTGTCAGCATTTGAAAAGTAATCGGTAAAATAGAAAAATAGAAAAGAATTAAAACCTCATGAAATAAGGTGCCAAACTTGGCTATAAATTGAGCATAAATTCAGAATGTCTTGCCCAATTCATACATTTCTCAAAGGAACCATGACAGCAGCTCAGAATGTTATTGCATACCGCCGACTGCCTCGTCGTTAATAATTAAATAACTATTAAGTAAGATTATTAAGTTTACCTACTCAGATTTCGTAGGATTTTTTTTTTTTGACTTGAAGTTTATCTCGCAAGATAAGAGTCAAGGTCAAGGAGGAGGGCCCAACGTCTACTAACCAAACAATTTTGGCAATAATTCTTTTGGCACTTACAGTGCGTTTCACCTAAGAAGTTACTTTGCAGTAATGTTGGCAATACGGAAAAACAGTGTTGCAACATTTTTAGCAATTAAATTACTTAATATTAGGGAGATTAACTTATATTTCGTTACTTTTAACAATTGCGTTCTTTTTTTTTTTTTTTTTTTTAAACTATTTTTGAATAAAGTATAGGGCGCTGGGCTCCATTTCGATTGTCTTGCAATTCTTTCAAATACCGAAAACGCCATGCCACAATATCGTATCTCTCTATAACAACGTCCTTTTAGACCTGCTTTTTTTAAATAAAGTCCCATTCCTCTCATAATTCTCCAAAAAGTGTTGCAACTACCGTTAAAATCGATTTCGTTGCGCATTTCGGGGAACAATTTTGGTAGAGTAGGCAACTCTTTCCTTTTTCCCTTCTTTTTGTGTAGACAGACAGGGGAGCCAACATTACGCCGAACGCACTGTACTTATCTACTTATTTGTGTCAAATTGGAATAAACCATGAATAAACCCTTAAATAGTAATAACTGTTACAAAAAACTCATGCCCTCCAATCATAATTAAAAGGATCAACTCCACTATGCAAGACTCAGGTTTGCTAAAAACATTCGAAGTCTACAGTCAATTAAGCCGAACCTAATACAAAAATAAGTTGATTTTAAATTATCAAGTAAAAGAAAACTAGAATTATAAATACCAGAAATGCAGACAGTGTCGGAAAAGTTTAAGTTCCGGGCTTCAGAAGATGGCAATGTATGCCCATGATGATAAAGAAAAGAATTAGATAAATGTGTACTAGGAATAAAGTCGGGTTACTTTGGCTCTGGGGTGTAACTTTCGCCCAAACCTGTTAACCAATAGGTACACAGAAAACACAATGTAATTGGAACATAGGGATTGGATCAAAGTAGTATGTACTCGTATCCCAGGGCCAAAGTAACTCAGTGAGAGAGTCAAATTTTATTTTAAAATTTCAAGACAGAGCTTTCTTGATAAATTTATCAAGAAAGCTCTGTTTTTCAATTTTAGGCTATCCAACACTAAAATAACATTTCAGTTTGAGTCAGTAGTTTCTAAATTAGCACGTTCAAACAAAGTCTTCAGCTTAGAATAGAATCACAGAACAGATGAAAGACGTTAGAAATAGTTAGTATTGCGCAAAGTATGGCAATGCTCATAGTTCCACTACCTACCAATAGCAAACTTGCGATCTAAGTGTGCGTGGTCTGTTAGTTGCGTAATGCGCGCTCGTGTTGGTTTATCGCCTGTAGTGGAGTTAAAAGGTGGGAGACAAGCGGCGACACTCGTTGTGGTACAAATCGGAAAGTATTTCCTTACTAACCTCTTTCATCTTTTCTGTGAATAAACTTTACTGTACACTAAAATAGTAACAGTAATTAGTTCAGTTTTTAACCTTGCATCTGCAGTTAACTCGGAGTTATACAATGATATTCTAATATAATATCATTGGAGTCATAACTATAAATTAACTCTAGAATGCGCAGGCGGCCCTTAGGCAACCTTTTATATGAGACTTTGTTATGTATGCGTACCCTGCACGGAGAAAACCGGCGTGATATAGTTGCATTAAATTGTGCACTGCAAAATTCGTCGCAATCGCAAGATGTTTTCACAGGACTGATATTTTTCAGAATTGTTTCATTCGGGTCAGAAAATACAATCAAACAAGTTATGGATATAGTTATCACTTTGGACGCCTCGCCTTGGCGTCTAGCGTCGATGAAATTAATTTGTTTTTTTTTTCGTACCTACTTTTTTAATATGTATTTCTACCTACTCTGTTACTAATTTAAGATTTGGAGAATTAAACAATGAAAAGCGTATAAGAATTAAGAACTCGTATGGTTGACCGCACGTCAGGAATTGTGCTTGAATCGGTCGGACTGCAGCGGACTTGGGCGAGTGGAGCGGAGAAGGGCTGTGAAAAGTGACAAGTGTTTCGATTGAAGCGGAGCGGGGCGGAGTGGAATCGAGCTAGCCTTACGCTTCCTGCTCTCCGCTCGGCACTACGGCCCGCTCGATTCCATTCTGTCCATTTGTTGCCGGGTCCGCCTGTTTGTTGTTTGCTCAGCTCTACTCCGCTCCATTTAAACTGTGGACATTTTGAGTACTGTGATTGGCCAATTCACTGTCCGCTCTATCTATGGTCCGCTCCTTTCCACTCTGCCTAGCTCTGCAATAGTGGAAACTTACTCTCAAGTTTAACGACTAAGTAGTATATAAAGACGTTGTCAAAGTCAAACAGTTACTATGGACGTGTGGTGTATTTTGTTTATTAAAGACTTACCTAGAGTTAATCGCGGACGGGGACCGACAACGCCGTAAGTTGTGACAGTGGATTGGCGTAAAGCGACTATCGCAGCAGGGCGTGCGCGTGATAATAATCTTTTCGTATACTTAGGCCTTGAACCCTGCTGGTTTTGCCTCGAAGAAGAGTAACCAGAGGCTGGCATCCTATAAGCAGTTTGGTACTGGCGACCTAACACAGATTGATTAAAGTCGTTGAAATTACACCTTCAGGTGGCATAAAATACCTAATAAGAAAAAGCCATTTGAATTTACATTCCTTTGTTAAGACATAGGTATGTGAGATATGTAATAAGTACCTATAGCAATTGTTTGATGTGACGACCCTCATGCATGGTGGTCATGCATGTCAAACTTTAGTAGAGCCAATGAAACCCTAAGGACTGAGCATGCTATCATAACAACGGCGTTACTGGTCTCTGGATATTGGTATGAGAGAAGGCCTCAACCAGGAAAAAACAACAACTGAGCTGGACTAGCTACCTACTAAGATTTAGTTCAAAATGCAACTGGAGCAAATACAATGTAATCTCTACGTTTAGGGGCCTTTTTTCCCATCAATCCTGTGCGACCCTCATATTACAATGCGAATGCGATTCAGATATCAATGACCTCTGTAAGTCAAATGTTACCTACTTGAAAGAAATCAGCTGCATGAAATCCGTTCCATATCTTCGAAGTACATTATCAGGTCATAATAATATTTCTAGGATAGGTACCAATTCGGAAAAAATTCGGCCTCTCCATACAAACTGTCCATCATCATCATCATCATCTCCATATAAACGTCCCTCATCATCCATACAAATTGTCCAATCAAGTTTATAATTTTGTATGGTGAGGCTGATTTTTTTTTCATTTCCTGAAAAAAAAAATATTGTGGAAGGTTGTTCAGTTTCGTTTACCGAGCAATCCCTTAAAGTCTGCGGAGGACTGTCCCTTTCACCTTGTTTGTATAATATAGTTCACCGCACGTCTTTAGTTAACAATTGAGGCATGATAACTAAGCAGTTTTTGTACTTCTACTCTTAGCCATAAGGGTGCGTTTCTACTAAAGCGGAGCTCGGCGGAGTGGAGGGCAGAAGAACTGTGAAAAGTGACAAGTGTTTCTATCCGCTTCGAGCTCTCCGCTCGGCGTCCCTGCCCACTCGACTCCGTTCTGCCCAGCTCGGGGCTGCGTGTTTATTTGTTTAATTTGAAATTACGTCCAGCTCTACACCGTAACGCTCGCGCTCGAAATCTCTACAACTCAGTAGAGATTTCGAGCAAGAGCGTTACGATGGCTAAATCACGATCCACTCCTCTATATCCTGTCCAGCTTTGCATTGATATCTATGGTGGAAACGCACCCTAAAGTACCTATTATGACTAAAAAAGGCGCTGTCAAAGTCAAACAGTTACCTACCATGGACATGTGGTGTTGTATTTATCAAAGACTTACCAAGAGATAATGGCTGAATGGAATCGACAGTGTCATCATCTAAATCGAGATTTTGGTCAGTCCGCATCGGTGCAGCAGGCCGTATTAAACGTCGCTGAAAGCTCGAAGAAGGGGAACGGAATGCAGACATCTTATTGTACGCAAATCCACCACCTAGCACAGATTGATTAATGTCGTTGAAATCACACCTTCAGGTGGAATAAAATGATAACAAAAAACAAATTGACTTTCATTTCTTTCTTTGAGGCGTTATAACAGATTATATGTAAAACCTATAGCAATTATTTGATGTGACGACCCTCATGCATGGTGTTAAACTTTAGTGAAGCAAATGAAACCCATAAGGACTGAGTGAGCCTGCTATCGTAACAACAGTGTAACTGGTCTCTGGAAATTGGTATGAGAGAAGGCATGAGCCACGAAAAAACAACAGTAGACTTGGATGGAAGATGTTGGTTTGGATGACAAACAATATACCTACTAAGATTTATTTTTCAAAATGCAACTGGAGGAAATACAATGTAGGTAATCTCTACGTTAGGTGCCAAGAGATTTAAGAGGAAATATGCACGACGGAGGCTCTGCCGCCTGGTGACTTAAATCCGAAATATTTACTTACTTTAACAATTTATTTGATTTTGACATGTCATGTTTATACTTATCGTATTTTACATTTAATGTGTCATTTTAGGAGTAAAAAAAATGCAATGTTGCATTTTTGGATACCCGTAAAATTTTATTACTTTCCGACCACTAGTACTCACATACCACGCGTTTATGTGAAAAACGACATAGATGGATAAATGAGAAGAAACCGATAAGTTGAGTTTCAAAAGTACCTATTTAAAAATATCTATAATAATTTTTTTTTTCTGTTAAAATAACTACGTTTTGTAGTCTAAATATAGACATGAACTCTAACAATTTTATTTAAAAGCAAACCTCCATATAATGGGTTCCCATCTAAAAATGCTATATGATAAAAATATAATAATAGACTAAGCTCACTTTATTAACAATCAAAAAACAGAAAATCCTTTACATCCATCATAATATCTTCCCACAATTTTCCTTGGTGAAGAAAATAATTCGAAAAAACAAGAATGGTTAGTAGAATACAAAGATTCGGAAGATGACAACGTCGAATGTAACGAGCCGAGTTAGGAGTTATAGTTTTGAGATTTCCTTGCAAGAACTTAGTGCTCAACATAGTGTTGAACCTGAAGAACCAACTCAACGAAGCATTAGGTAGGTACCGATAGTCAAAATGATTCATCAAGTGAAAATCAAACTGATGTTCCATATTTCTTTTGCAATTTGATTAATTTGAATTTGGTCATGCTGCCGATCATTGTTGATCGACAAGAACCCACATTTTATTGTTTTAAATATAATATTACAAGAAATTTCTTATTCACGAGCACGATAACACAGCAATGACCCGTAGTTCCTGAACGTTTTCTATCAGAAGAAATGTCTTAGAAAAACGTCATCCGTCATCCAAATGCCTCGGTAACGTCATCTAGCTTTGAATAATATAATGTTTATTATTATTAATTTTTGACATAAATATTTACTTTGTAAGTATTTTTACATTGTAAAAATTAACTTTCTTTTTATTATTGTGAATGTGAGGACTATGTTGGTTACTTTTTTATTTCTCGTTATCGTTTGTCTGGCAATTTGAGTATTTTCTGCGGCCTACCCAAATGTCCTTTCATTGGTATTGTTCGTCAAGTCGTTGAGCTCCTTAGTAGTCCTGAGTTGAGCTTTGCGAGTACTGACAAATGCTTACACTGATTGGACGGGTCCACTCAAATCTGTATGGTTCTTTCTTCAAAAGACCATCTCAGATTAATCGGCATGGTTCTCATGTGATTTGACCATTACATATTTATTGTATGGACTTTAAAAGAGACTTTGACCCCTGAGTTTGTTTCGGTGTTTCTTCTCAGGGTAGTCAGCTAGGAAACACCGGCCTCATCTAGCTTAAACAGACAAAAAAAAAAAAAAATTGACGTGTAAAAGTGTTTTTTTAAACCTATTTGCAAAAATAAAAAAAAAAAAAAAAAAAAAAAAAGAATAGCAAACACGCGTACTTTTGTTCAAATTAAAATTTTATAAATTTAACTATCGCTCGGTAGGTGGCCAGGGGGCCTAACCATGTTAAAATGTCAGTCGTACGATCGGAAAAGAGTGATGGAGCTATGAAGCTCTAAATTTAAGGTATTTTTTTTTAAACAATCAACTTAAGTATTTAGATTTGATACCTACTTACTACAAACAAAAAATAAATTACCTCTTTATCTTAATATTACTCTACGATAACACAATGGCAACAAATATAATAAGACTACGAAGTCAGTAGCATAATTAATTTGGGGGTTATTCGACGGTCTTACTTTACTACTGTAGATATTTCAGAAACTAGTGATAAATTTAATTTTATAATAACGTTAATATTTAGTCATGGTTTAAAACTATTAATAATCCCGGAACTCAATTTAGATCGCATTTTGGAATAAGGTTCACCACACGTCTCTGGTTAACAGTTGAACCATGAAAACAAAGCAGTTTTTGTACTTCAACTGTTAGCCGTAAGGGTACGTTTCTACTAAAGCGGAGCTCGGCGGAGTGGAGCGGAGAAGAGCTGTGAAAAGTGACAAGTGTTTCTATTTCATCGGAGTGGGCGGAGTGGAGTTGAGCTACCCTCCGCTTCGAGCTCTCCGTTCGGCACTACAGTCCGCTCGACTAATTCTCACTTCTGACCAGCTCCAAAGCTCAAAAGTCCGCTCAGCTTACTCTGGGGAGATTTCAGGCATTGTAATTGGCCAATTCGCGGTCCGCTCTTCTTCACTCGGCTCAGCTCTGCATTAGCGGAAACGCACCCTAAAGGCTTCTGACTAGCACATTAAGGCGCTGTCAAAGTCAAACAGTTACCATGGACGTGTGGTGTATTTGTACTTATTAAAGACTTACCAACAGATACTTCCTGACTGGAATCGAGAGGGCCGTAATCATAAAGAACATCGGAGGAGCTCATAGCAGAGCGTGTTATAGAACTTTGCTGAACCAAAAAGGCACCCTGCTGGTTTTGACTCGAAGAAGAGTAACCGAAGACAGGCATTCTATTGTACGCTACTGCACCACCTAGTACAGATTGATTAAAGTCGTTGAAAACCACCTTCAGGTGGAATAAAATAATAACAAAAAGCCATTTGAATTGACATGACTTTTTTGAGGTATAAGTAATACTTATCTATTTAGCAATATTTAGCAATTGTTTGATGTGACAACCCTCATGAATGGTGGTCATGGTACCGAATCGTGGAGATAAACCAAATTGTAGTGGAGCAAATGTAACCCTACTATCATAACAACGGTGTAACTGGTGACTCTGGAAATTAGTATGAGAGAAGGCCTGAGCTACGAAAAAACAACAGGGGAGCTGAATGGACGATGTTGGTTTAGAAGACAATCAACATAGGTATAGGTATCGGCATGGATCTTAAGCGCTCGGCGTCAGAGTGGGGATCGCTTTGCGCATTCCATACATTGGCGAGCCAATCGTCGTCGTTGTTAGATACATGCAGCAAGCGCAGGAAACGAATCCCGAGTGACGTCTATGAAGCGATGGCGCGGTGAGCCAATTACTGACGCTCCCCGCCCCCGCGTCTCACTTCATACCACTAAATAGGTTCTATATCCGTGCCGGTATCTATACTAAGATATTTTTTTCAAAATGCAACTGGAGCAAATAAGCCTATGGGCCGTTTCCCCATAAATCCTGTGCGACCCTCCTAGTATAATACAATTCAAATAAGAATAGGAACGTCAATTACCTCTAACTGTCAAATGTTACTTGAAAAGTACGGTTTGCAAAGAAAACTAACTTGCGTATCAACACCTAACGGTATTTTTTTCGTTTGTTTAACCGAACTTAGTTAAATGTAAGTGAAGTAAAAACTTTATTGTTAAATCCAAATTAGCTAAATATATTATTTAGGTCCCAATTAGTTGAAAAAAAAAAAAAACTGGTTTCTTTCTTATTTTCATTTGTCAACCATTCGCCACTACTCAGACACTTCATGGAGTGATGCAGAGATAGTGGAATTAAAGACCTGATTCTGATTTGACTGTTCATGTTTCGTAAATAAATTCGATATAAAATAGATCTTGTTTTGATTCGATTTGACAGTTATGACGTCACAATATGGCGCTAACTCGTTCCCATTCTTATTTGAATCGCATAATATATAGAAATACTGCCGAATTATAACATGCTGATGAAAATGACGGGTTATGCATGAATGAATTGTATTTCCTAACCATTGAAACGTACCAGGTACCTTCCTACTAGTACCTACATTTCATATCCTAAAAATATAATTATAATTTGAGTGTCTTCAAGGCTAGAGTGAATAGGTTCTTAATAAACTAGTGCGCCTCACCATCAGCGATTGCATCACTGCTTGTCATCAGGAGGGATCGCAGTCAAGCACTAGTTTATATCAGATAAAAAAAAATCGCGTATTAACTGAACCGAATAACTGGTATGAATATTGTTTATCTAGTTTTAAAGCACGTCTAATATTTGAACCGTGACGTATGTTGCGAGGGCACAATTTTCCACAATAGATTTTTTGTTCTTATTAATTAAGTTAGGACACAGATGATGGCTGTCTCACCTTCGAGAGCATATTTCTCTGCTTCTTCATCCACCTCCTCTAATTCAAGATCCTGGCCTGGTGTATGACAGAACTTTCATTAAAATACAATCAATGTTTCGATCATATTTACACTGTACAATCACCTTTGGCCTGCTTGCCCTGTTAAGGCGAGCAGAAAAAGGGAAAACAATATGCCATCACCAAGTGCCCTTGTTAATGAAGATTGATTGTCATGAGCTTGCAGAAAAATCAGGAAATTAATGTTATTTTAGGAAGAGAAAGAATATTATTACTTAGCCTTTTGATCACCACGTCAAAATGCAATCGCCTGCTCTCGGCGTTAAGCTCCGATTTCATTCTTTAATTTGTCATGCAGTAGCGCTCGTGGCGTGCTGGGCACATGTTACTTTGTCTTGTATACATGACTGTGGCGGTCAAAAGGTTTACTTTAAGTGTAGTCTGTCTTTGTCTCTTAGTAAAACTAAAAAATATACTGTGTGTCGAATATCAAGGTTAATGAGTTGTGATATAATTAAATGAGTTCACCCGTAATTCTATATGAAGAACAAGATCAAGACAAACGATAGACAACGCTCTGTGGTACGGTCGGCAACGGAAGTCCTGCACTTAATGTCAAAAATAGCACACAATTATACCTACCACTTTGTCTCAAAAAAAAAACATGTAACGCGGCCAAACAGAGTGTCGTTGCTGACTGTACCAAATGAAATTGTATTGTATTAACCACAGAACAGATGTTGATTCATCGTGTGTTCTGTGGTATTAACCCAGTAACATTACTAAACCATAAGCAAGAGGCACATGCTGGTTGTTGGAAGCACTTACTAGCAGGGAAGCCGCCGCCGTAGCCGCTCGGGGCTGCAGGGTAAGCATATGCGGGCGCCGGAGCCCCGGGTAAGCCTCCGTAGCCTGCACCCGAGATGCTAAACGCTTGGCTCGCGTGACTTGCCATTGGACGACCAGCTAGGCTCACTGACAGAGCTAAACAAAACATACACTGTTGTATACTGAGGAAGAACTTCAATCTTCCAAGAATCAAAGTAGCTTAGAGTAGAACTCGGCCACATCGAACGAATTTCATCGTGCAGGTTCACAGCAGAGCGCAGGTGTAATTGCACGGGAAGAGAAGACTAACTAGACAAGATCTAGTACTACACTGACAATATTGGTAAAACAAATGTACCGACCGTCTGTGACATGCAAACCTAATGTGAAAAGCCGCTATTATGAATTTTAATTCCTATAAGCTTTTTTTAACTTGCAAAGGTTAGAAGCGACACTGACGTCAATTAATGACGTCAGTGTAAAAATAAACAAGTACTTACTTTGGTAGCCGCTGGAACCCGTATTAGCTGTAAATATTAAGTCAATGTTAGTTAAATTACTAGATATGAATAAACTTGCCTCTCCTCATATAGGCACGTAAAAATAATATAATAATAATATTCTACACAACGCCGTCTAGTCCCAAGCTAAGCAGAACTTGTGTTATGAGTACTAGACAACTAATAAACATATACATATATTTCTAAATACATACATATACAACGTGTAACGTTCAATGCGCAAAACATCAGACACCCCAAATGTAACTAATTATGTGAGAAAAAAACATATAAAAAAATAATTAAAGGTTGTGTGCAGTTTTAGTTTGTTTAAACTTCATATCTGAATTGAAAAAAGAACTTTTATTACTCCGTGTATGAGAAAATTTGATTAAACTACAACTACTTGTGTTTGTTTACCTATTTGAGCGGATTTGAGAACGTGATGGCTTGACCTATTCATAAATAGACAGGTCAACGTTTTTAATGAAGATTTTTTTGTTAAATGTAACCTATATGTATTAAAAAGTGGTTTAATTGATTCTGCTCGTTATTCTGATCAAACTAATTTCAGGTTTTGCGCATTTAACTTTACGCGTTGTATAGATATATAACAAGACTATTTTCCTCCAGCGGCTTTGGCCGCGTTTAATATGTTACTCCATACAAACTTATGGCCCCCGTTTCATCCCATTAGGAGATACATTTTGGGAAATCCGCTCTGAGTGCTCTTCTTCGTCATAAAAGGAAACCTTGTGTAAAATGTCACGCTCCTAGTCTCAGTAGTGTAGGCTGAGAGTTGATATGTCAGTCAGTCAGTTTCTTCTTTTATATTTAACAAGATAATAGGTCGTTGTGGCGACGCTTGAGGAGGCCTATGATGATGATGAAGATAATCACCTGAGTTATCTACAGACTCGGCGTTGACTGCGTTCGTGGCGTTGGGTTTCACAACCACTAGCGATGTCAGGGGCGTTACGAACTCGTACTGTAAATGGAAACACAATTCTTAGCAAAACTTTGAAACTATCACAAAGTAAATCCATCCAAAATTGTAAAGAAAGAAAGTTTTTTTCAAATCCATCCAAGATCAAATACTTTATAATATAACACCTTTCAAATCTGGTGGAAGGAAAAACTGTCAAGTAACAGAAACAGGATGCACAAACTGAAATGTGACGTCACCGCCATTAGGTGCTACGCGCGTGCAAAAGAGGTAGCGAGATTTTCCCACCACTCCACCCACTCTTTCTCTGTCTCTAATCTCACCAATATTTGAAATGCTAACTGCTGCGTTGTTTAAGACCCAATTTTGATAAAACCTTCAGAAAAATATCTGATTTTAGTGTCATTTAGTGTTTTATATAAAATATTGTAGGAAAATAAAACACTATAGACCTTATGAGATACCCATTTACAATTAGTAAGTAAAGATTCTGCCTGGTTCATCTAATTTAATCTGAATTTGGAAAATAAAGGAGTGACCACAATTTTCAATTAAAAAAACCTGGTCATATGCTACATAAAAATAAATACCATCGGTCCTACATAAATTGGTAGGTAAGTAAGTGATGGTCAAAAAACAGTATAACAACGACCACAAATAAGCCAAAAAAAATACCTACAATACGATTAAACAAAAGAAGGATTTAGCATAACGTATGAGTATGCAAATTCGAAGACATGTGACATTCACTAACCCGCACTGGGCCCGCATGGTGGATTACGGCCCATTTCCTCTCCTAGAGAGGAGGCCTGAGTGCCAACAGTGGGAACATTATAAGGCCGACTATGCTATGCTATGAGTATGCCAGACATACTAAGACTGGCATATTAAGTAACAATGCCACATGAGGTCCATACCACAAAATTTCTATACCTTCAATGCAAGTGCAAGAGCCTTTTTCTCAGGGGTATCCTCCTTGTCCTTATCATCGGTACCATCGGATGCGTCGCGTTCGTCCAGCAGTTGCTTGATGGTGAGGTACGACCACAGGCGCTCCAGGGGCAAGTAGCCCTCTTTCTTCTTCTCTACTGGAACCTTCGGCACGATCTCGTAACGTTTCTGGAATTTTAGGATGGAAATTAGTTCACGATTTTGTTTTTATGATTCAATATCACAGAACACAGGAATCATACCTTCTGTTCTGTGTTCAATAGGTATAATACCTAGATACCAATTTAAATTAATAGAAATGGTTTTTTTTTTAATACGATTCAAGTCAGTTTCGAGTTACTCGTAAGAACGTTAAAAAGGCAGAATTTTGATGTTGATAAGTTGAACGTAACGATGCAGATAGAATGGTAAATGCTCAATCAAAAGTCAGTGGTTTAATGCATCAATACAAACGCGTTATTATTGTCAACTTCTCTTCGTCTCAAATTTTTACCCTTTGCGTCATATATACCCTTCATGTAAAATTGCTACCTTTCTAACAATTAAAAACAATTTCACACTAAGGTTAACAATTCGACAAAAAGGGGACTGGTAGGGGATTGTAACAACCTTTTGTGGGGCAGAGGGCGTCAACAGTAATCCGCCATCGCGAACGATTAAAATTGTTATGGGCGGGTTTTTGAGTATTTTGATTTTATGTAGGTCTAGGAAACCCAACTTTAAGAGGGTCCTTCTCCACTCGCTTATCGTAAACATCGAAAATGGTTTAAAAGCTTGTTACTTCATTTAATAAAATCCAACGCGATGTTTGACGAAAAGACAACGCAAAAAAAGAGAGATAACGCCTGGAAACTCTGTTAGTATTCGGTAATTCCGAGATTTACTCGAAAATTTCACAAAACTTGCTCCAGGAAATAGCTGTTTTTTTTAAACCCTTAAAAGTTTTTGGAAAAAGTTATCATCATTTAGAATCTTAATAAAATTTGCAAGGTATCTAGAGGATTACTTTTTTGACTTTTTTATTTTTTAGGCAAATTATGAAGTGTTAAAGTTCATACAAAATAGGACATTTTTAGAGGTTTTTACTGGATTAGTTTTACACAAATTTAGAAATTGGTTTCTTTAGAAACCTAGATAATATCCCCAAGATACTGTGTTTTCAAAATATCTGTTGAAAAATGTGTAATAACGTCATAATCAGTTATGAGCGGTTGTATGAAAAACAGTGAAAATGTGTGTCGTGATGCACCACCTTAAAGCCAAATATTGACCGGTTTCAGGCTAAAGTAGAGTTAATCTAATGCTTAAATTAGAAATTGGAGGCAAGTTTAGAAAAGTCATAAGCTCCATAAATTTTTGGTCCAAAGAAAAAAAAAACAATATTCTGTTAGAACCAGTAATTTTTTTAAATAAGTACAAGTAGATTTACCCTGCCATATCCATCGTCGAGGCCGCAGAAGGCGAGCACGGTAGGCTGCAGCTCGGGCGCGTCGTTTTCCACCTTCCCGGCCACCACCAGCTCCGAGCCCGCGTAGTACGTGCGGAACGAGTGCTTCGTCAGCGAGTCGGCTTTCACCTGCGAAATTACACAATGTTGACCAGTGTCAAGACTTGCTACAATACTGATACACGCATGCAAAACCCAGAATCCCTGAAAAGATTACAGACGCCCTGAATAACCTGGGAGACCTAATCAGTTTTTGGAAAAAGGTGAGCTGGTTGGATCGCAAGTATTGAAGAATTATTCAGTGCTCCGATTGGCCCGATCCAAGCTCTTGACCAATCAGAGAGCCAAACGCGGTAAACGTTTCGATCGCGTTAACGTAAAAATAACTCGCACTCAGCGCATAGAAAAGCTACAGCAATACCGCATAAATCAGTTATACTGCCGCACTCAGAGACGTCACTTAACTTTAATGTTAATTAAAGCAAAACCTAAGGTACTTAACGTCATAACGATATAGACTATTATTCAATGACAAAATTAGTAAATCAGAGATTAGCGTTAATGGGCGTCTCTGAGTGCGGCAGATAGATAGATAGATAAATAAATTCTTTATTGTACACCAAAAATAAAAAATTACATAGGAAACTTAAAATGAATAGGGTGTCACAATGGGCGGTCTTATCGCTAAAAGCAATTTTTTACAGACAACCTTCGGATGGATTTGACCGAAGAGGACACTCCTAAGCAACAGTGAGTATGTCAGTTCTTTGATTCCTTCTCAAAACCGAATTACTACTAGCACACTAGACTAACAAACACTAAAAGTTTACGATTTAAAATTTACTGAAACGTAATTTTAATGACATAGTATAAATACTAGTTTTCTGAGCCTGTTTCTAACGTGAAATTGGCTGCAATATTGTCACAGAGTCTCTGAAATGCACTACCGACATCATAATGGGGGGTATTGTGCAGTCGGTGCATTTCATGAGCGGTCATAAAGTTTGCATTGATTTCGCTCTTATCTCAAATCAAAATGTGGGAGTTATTTACCATCGACTTACAGCTAGTAAGCATTTTTTTAAAGCCGATTGAAAAATTTGCTAAAACTTATGCATCCATTTACAGTAGTGAAACGAATTCTGATGTCAATCTAACGGCTGATCTAGTATTGTTTTTTTTTTTAATGATTTATACTATAGCTTGACTGCGACGAGCCCACCTGATAAGCAGTGATGCAATCGTTGATGGTGAATCGTTCTAGTTTATAAGAGAATATTTACTCTTGAAGACACCTGAATTAAAATCGGACGGGAAGACCGCTGCAGGAAAATTGTTCCAGTCCTTCGATGTGCGCGGTATAAACAACGAGGCGAAACAATAGGTAATATTCTTCAAGTCATCAATGACATACCTGTCCAGGTGGGTAGGTGAACTTGAGGTCAGCGAGCAGTGGCGAGGAGATCTGGCGGTAGAAGTCGCGCAGCTGCAGCGCGGCGTCCGCGGCCTCGTAGATGTGGCGCATGAAGCCACCGTTGCGGAGAGACAGCTTTCGCAGGAACTTGCGGTCCGCGTCCTCGCCTGGGAGGGGGAGGGGGGGAGAACAAGTTTACAACCAGTAAGTAACGACCTTCCATTTTATTAATCGAATGCGAACCCTTTTTTTTTACTTTTCTCTGCTTTAATATGCATTTAAACCTTCCACCTCAATTCCTTTGTCTAAGTTTGGTTTGTAAACCAGTGCTTGACTGCGATCCCATATGATAAGCAGTGATGCAATCGTTTATGGTAATGCGCACTAGTTTAATAAAATAATAAGTGCTTATTCACATTGAAGACATCGGACGGGAAGACCGCAGCAAATAATTTGTGCCAAACCAGCTTGATTTTTGAATAATATTTTGTACATTACATAATTCACTTGTTAACTTTTTTTTCAAAATAATGGTTTTTGACATTCCAAATTCAAATCTTATTATTCCTTAGGGATCACCCACCCCCATGCTACATTATCTCCCTAGGTTCAGAATGGTGATGGCTGTATGACACCAGCTGCTAAATAATGCCCTCTTATAAGTTCATGACGGCATTATCGAGCAGTTAGTGTAAAAAATATTTTTGCTGAGAGCAACATGGTTTGTTACTTACCAAAAGCAAGTGAGAAGATGGTCGCTTTGTTAGGTCCGGAGTTCTTTTCCTGCACGCTCGTGATGATGCGCTTAGGGTCTGTCACGCCGACAGTCGGGTCGCCGTCGGTCAAGAAGATGATGATGGGCTCCAGGTTCTTAGGCTCTGCTAATAGTCAAATATAACTAAATTAAGAATAATCTACACAGGGATTTTGGAACAACAAACTCTTTGTAATACAAGACAAAGTTCAAAATCTATTGCAACCCACGCTTTTTAGGGTTTGTTCAATACAAATAAATGCTTAGTCGTTTGTTGTTGTGTTTTTTCAAAAACTAAGCTTTAATAGGGTTGTTTTATGGTTTAAAATACTTTGTAAGCACATAACACCTTCATATGATGCAAAAGTTTTTTTAAACGTTACATATCCTCTTCATCCACTCATGTCTTCAAAAAATAATCAATTTTTGTTTTGCAGAAAAGGGCTATTCGTGCAATTTATAAATTGAGTCCCAGATACTCGCTCAGAGATAAATTTAAAAATATTAATATTTTGACTGTACCTTCTCAGTATATCTATGACAATATTTTGTATGTTCATAAAAACAAAAACATGTTTAAAAAATATAGTGATATCCATAGTGTAAATACTAGGAACAAACACAAATTTGTAGTTCCTGCAACCAGGCTCAAAAAAATAGGAGGCTCATTTAGATGCCAATGTATACACTTTTATAATAAACTTCCCAGTCACATTCAAGAACTTAGCCTGAATAAGTTTAAATCATTTGTAAAGCGGAAACTTTGTCAGAAGGCTTTTTATACTGTAAAAGAGTATCTTGAAGACAAAACAGCTTGGGATTGATCTGCTCCAGTACTGTCTATATTAGTTGTTATATAAGTATTTTCTGATTACTACTATATATATTATAATGATTATTTTTATTTACATTTTGACATTTGATGATTCTTGTTTAAAACTTTATTTTACAATTAGACTTAGAACTTAGAAGGTTCTTTATTTTATTTTAATTTGATAATATTTTAATGATTTGATAAATATTGATAATAATATTTTTTATTTTATTTTATATGTGTCGAGTGTTACATTTTGTAAATACTAGTATTTTATTATTGTGAATGTGGGAACTATGTGGATTACTTTTTTCTTTTCTGTATTTTTATATGATGTCTGGCAGTTTTGAGTATTTGACGCGGCCTACCCAAATGTCCTATCTTTGGTATTGTTCGTCAAGTCGTTGAGCTCCTTGGTAGTCCTAAGTTTGAGCTACACGAATACTGACAAATGCTTGCACTGACTGGACAGGTCCACTCAAATCTGTGTGGTTCTTTCCTCAAAAGGCCATCTGAGACACTGGTCTGCATGGTTCTCATATGATTTGACCATTACATGTTTACTGTATGGACTTTAAAAGAGACTTTGACCCCTGAGTTTGTTTCGGTGTTTCTTCTCAGGGTAGTCAGCTAGGAAACACCGGCCTCATCTCGTTAAAACTGACTGAAAACAAAATTGACGTGTAAAAGTGTTTTTTTAAAACCTATTTACAAAATAAAGATCATTTATCATTTATCATTATCATAATAATCTTACCTTTCTTGTCAGCAACTTCAGTGGCGACAGCTGCCTGAGTGGTGGTGCTAGTAGTTTCTGTAGTGGCAGCAGGCTCAGGGGTAGGCACCGACGCATCGGTACCGTTGGCAACGGCGGCGGTCGGGCTGACCTTCCAGTCCACTCCCTTGTTGATCAGCTCAACAGCCACGTCCAGAGCTTTGCCGATGTTCGTGCCTGCAAAAGGTTAACGTCAGTCACGATTCTGTTTGTAGACTTTTGTGATAAGTTTAATCAAGTAGGTGTGTCAAACATACGCGAGGATTCACCTCGCGTACACTTTTTCAACCTATGCTATCGGGATAAGAGCATGTGCTATTCCAAGACCTGGTTTACCCGTGTGATAGATAGTGTCGAGTGTACCTAATCCATACTTATATTATAAACTAGCTTTTGTCCGCAGCTTCGCCCATGTACATAAAATATAGCCTATGTCACTAAGGAATAAAGCAGCTTTCTATCGGTGAAAAGATGTTAGCAATCGGAGCAGTACTTCCAGAGATTACCTCCTACAAACAAAAAACAAACTTTACCAATTATTATGTAAGTAATCTGAAAGTTTGTGTGTCTGTTATGCCTTTACGACTAATCCACTTAACCGATTTTAATATTTGGTAAGAAATAATCGTGGACACCTGGGAGGGACCGGCTACTTTCATCTAACTACGACTTTGCATCCTCAATAACCGACATTCACGTGGACGAAGTCGAGGGCAAAAGCTAGTAACTAATTCGCCAGTGCGACCATGAAAGAGGTGACGACACTAAACTTGTTTGTGACAAAAATGTTACAATTCCCGTTTTATCTTTTTCAAAATTACTCATTAGTAGAAATCATTGTTGTTATCGAATGCGCCAGAAGTGGCCACACAGGTCATGTGTAGATAATGCGCCTACCTATAAACAAACTCTGTCATGTTGATTCTTTATTATTAGCTCACTTTCTTCAGATAATAAGGTCAAAGATTTTAATAGATTACATTTAATGTCGGAAACTTATTAATGCATGTATAACTATACCTACATAACATAAAATCAAGCTTGCATGTCCTCGGTGAGATAGGTAGTGGTGTATATTGAGTTAAGGGATACAGGGTGTGAGGGACAGCCATAAAATTTATTCCACAAGATTTTTTTCAGGAAACGAAAAAAAAAATCGGTCTCCCCACACAACTGTCTAATTTTGTATGGCGAGGCTGATTTTTTTTTCGATCCCTGTAAAAAGTCTTGTGGAAGGTTGTTCAGTTTCGTTAACTGAGCAGTTTGAGGAGGGCTGTCCCTTACACCTTGTATGTAACTACACCTAAATTTTCCTAAATTTTTATTAACTTTGTATGTATCGAGTAGGGAGCAATATTTTTGCAACTAAAGCTACACTAATCATGAAATCAGAGAATTAGGTTAAGACTTTTTTTTCTAATTCTGTATAGAAAACTATAAATTAATCTAAAGCATACCTATTCACTTAAATACATCACATAATCTACGACACGTGTAATATACACGCGCAATGAATACCACGGATCCAGTAGGTACATGATTCTGGACCCCCCAGTGGTGGAATTTTTCGTCGGTTTTATCCTAATTAAATCTTTACTTTTTTTATTGAAACTGTATAAAATCGTTATTTCTTCTTAGTTCAACGTGTATAAAAGTCAAGGTGTCGGACTCACCTCCAGCAGCTTGCAGCCAGCTAACAATGGTTTTGGCCTTGTTGATGTTTTCCTTGGTCGCCTTAGAGGGCGGCACGAGGGTCGCGGCCTTGTCGTGGTAGTCGAAGTACGAGTACGAGTACGAGTTCTTGGGAGGCTCGCCTTCTGCTTCTTTGAGATCGTGCACCTAGAAAATTGAAGATGTCATTTTAGGCAAGTTTAGTCACTTGTGTTCGATATTTGGGAATACATTCTTAACTTGGATGGGATCTGGCGTAAACAAGGGTTTCATTATTATTATTTTTTTCGATGGGGAAAATAACCTTATGACAAAACCCGCTCTTGGGTGGAGCGGGAGATAGTGTCAGACTCTTACTGACTAAAAACCCCGCCCCGTTCCTTCTGGCCTTTATACCGGGGCTCAAGTTTCCTTTCGGATAACCCCAGCCCCGGTAGGCTTCGACCCAGCTGGGCCCCTCCTGTTGCTGACAACTCCTTGAGGCGCGCGGGAACAGTGCGCGCCGTCGACGTCTTGGCTCGGTCCTGACAGTTACCGGACGATCGGACAGCGAGCTACCCATGGGTCGCCGTCCACGAGCGCGTAAAGAAGGGTGGTTTTCATAGTTGTAAACTAAATAACGACTTTGCATACGTTGAATTAAAGCCGAAAATAAAAAACTTGTAGCAACATCTGCTTTGGTCTCGGTACTGACTTCCTGGACCGAGTCATATGGGTTTAAGCTTTGGCCAGTGTAGTGTTTTATACATACAGATTTAGCTATTTCTATATTATGTGGTTTGACCGGTACCTATCTGTACCGACCCGTACCGACATATCGGACCGAAAAACTTGTATCTTTATGTTAGCACCCTAATAATATAGCTGTACAGGTTGCCAAATACTGGTTAATAAAACTCTAGTTTGAGACAAGAAAAGAAGTCTTAGCTACATACCGTAACAGTGGAGGCGAACTCCACAATAGAGAAGTAGTCTCCCTCATTGAGCTCGCTGAGGATGGTCTGCATGGCCTCGCGCAGCTGGATGATCTTGCGGTCCATCATAGAGCCCGACGTGTCCAGCACGAACACCACGAACTTGCTCAGAGGAGGCAGCTCCGTTGGCGCGAAGAAATGGACGAAGTAGCCGTCGTTTACCTAAAAATGACAATAAAGGTCACGATCTTTTTCAAAAGCTATGGCTTTACCATGACGTGTTAACAGTTCAGTGTAAGTCGTAAAATGGATCGCGTTAAGAGCTCGTGGTAGGCTCTGGTCTATAGTTTCAGGTGAAATTACTCGCACATACTGTTCCAGCATCAATAAGGGTCATTATCCAATAATCTTGACTCTGTGTCTATAGTCTCTGGCACAAAGGTCTAAGGAGTCGAGGCTGATATTGAACTCTCATCAAGCAGACATGCTCCATGAGCAGACTACATTCACCTAGTTTGGGGCAAATCTTTGTCATCATTTCATAAATAAATGTTTGTTAATATTATAGGCAAATGCTGATTGCATTCTTCATAGGAGATTTTTCTATCTGGATTTTGGTTTTCGCACTTAAACCATGGTGGGATTGATGGCACGTGAGTCGTAGTAACCTTCATTCCAATAAGACCTCTCTCCAGAAGCAGTCAGGGTGTCAATAAGGGAATTCGGTAAGGTTTTGTACGAGTATATCAGGGATGCTCGTGCTTCATTGTATTTATTTTTATATTGTTCTCCGTTTCCATGCAAGCACTCCATAGGAAAATATTCATTACAGCCGCTAAACGCCTATTGTATGCAACGTAATTTTTAATATATATGCGATACCTGACTATAGATTGTTCAGAGTTAGTATCTGAATCTATTCCAAAAACTTTTACACCACGTTATATGTTTTCCAAAAATATTTAAAAAGGTCACAAGTTGGACACCACCGACACTAAGTACAACAAAGGTCACAGAGTCATAGCGTGTATTAGGCGCCAGCGTACAGCTGCACACGAGAGCAAAACAACTCCTCAGTCGCCCGTATGGCCCGGTGACCATGTATTTTTGCGGACAATCGAGTAACATAATAAGCTTACACTTTTGTGATTCTTCATGATACAGTTATGAAATTTTCTACATACTCGTAGATTCTTTACAAAAAAAATACTAGACACGGTTTTGGGTTTCGCATACACTAAAACTAATGTTGTACCTACATGTCTGGTGATGCAACATGCTGGACTTGCCCAAACAAATTGGGAGACCTGCTGGAAGATAATACAGGTGCACTCACCAGAATCTCGCCGTCCTTGGGCCGCGCTACATCGTACTGCACCACGAACTGTCCCAGCACTCCCTCGGGAGTGGGCTCCTGGGGCTCCGAGTAAGATGACCACGACGAGTATGAGTGGGTATGGGAGGCAGAGTCCTTGGCCTTTTGCTGTAAATACATCAGTTACGGTAAAGTAAGGTTACTTTAGCCCTGAGGTGTAACTTTGACCCAAGCTCAATAACTAATAGAAACACAGTAGGTAAACATTGTCTCGTGTTCCTATTGGTTAATAAGTTTGTGCCAAAGTTAAACCTCAAGGCCAAAGTAACCCCATGAAACATTAATGGCTATAAGGTAGTCCACTAGGATCTAATCATTGGGCGGGCTAATTCTCGAACGATTTGAACAATTAAGAAAGATGGATTGAGGGAGTACCTATACTAACTAAATAACCAGTACCCAACTAGTCGGGAAAGCCGTTTTTCCATTCCCTTTTATAGTCTGACATTTGAGTGCCCCTTAACGCAAAAAAAAACCTTTAATACATAAATAGTTGATAATAATTTAGTCGCAAAAAAAAACCTTTAATACATAAATAGTTGATAATAATTTAGCATCAGGTTTCTCGGGTCGTTACTAAAATGACATATCTATCGAATTAAATTCGATTCCAAACGTGTTTCGGCAGGTAAAGAATTTAAGCTCAGGGTGTAAACAATATATTTTGACTTACCGCGTATATCTGTATGAGCCTCTCTTGTTCCTGCAGGTCAGGCGTGAACGTGATGGTCGCCTCGCGGTCGTCGTGCGCGCGCGTGATCGTTACCTTTTGGTTTTCTGAAAGTAACATTTAGTAATGAATCTTGAAAGCATATTTAACGACATCTGTAGCGCCTCATAGGAACTACAAAAATACGGAATCCTGTATCGCGCAATCAAAGTTCTCCGCGCGATTAGAGTTTATACGATAGCCCGAAATCATCTATCGGGCAGTTGCTCACCAGACATAACACCCGTCTGGTCGGAGCGTCCTCCGTTTTCAACAGAGGTTTGCGAGAGATTTACCTATCAGCCAGTATGGCACCGCAGTTGTGCGGAAGTTAAAAATAAAGTCTAGACATTTCTTCATA
This sequence comes from Mythimna lalbum, assembly GCA_949319445.1. NCBI lineage: Eukaryota > Metazoa > Arthropoda > Insecta > Lepidoptera > Noctuidae > Mythimna > Mythimna lalbum. The sequence continues at coordinate 10,212,576 of OX439346.1, read as the reverse complement.
TTTTAAATCAGAAGGATTCTAAACATTGAAATCAAAAAATATATTTTCTTTGTTTACTGGTATTTTTGCATTTACAGTTCTAATAAAATAGGTACAGATTTTTATTATAAGTAATCACACCAAGATAGCCTTTAAAACAGACTGTTAACTCCAAGTTTATATCGATGTTTTCTTTTCAGGTACCTCCGCAAAGACCGCTAGACCTCATTTACTTATAGAACCTTACTAATTAATAAGTGTGTATGCAATAAGTACTCACGAGCATCATTCTTCGTAGCGTCAATTTCATTTCCAGTTCTGATCTCAGGTACTCTCAGCTCCGTAAGTTTTTCAGCCTCCTTAATATTGACGGTGACGGTCAACTTGGGCACGAGCGCGCCCGGGTGCAGGTTGATAGCGTGGTTGTATACGTCGTTGCGACGTACCAACAGCTCTTCGTACGTCAGATTGAAGATCGCGGTGGTAGAAGCTTCCACGTTCACGGATACCGTGAAGTGGTTGGAGTCGCGCGCTCTGAAAGTTAAAGTGTAAGCGTTAAAATCTAGGGCCTTACCATGACATGTTAAAATGATAGTCGTGCGAGCGAGAAAGAGGGATAGAGCTATACACCCTATACATATAGCTCTGTCCCTTTAACAGTTCAGTGAGCTCGAGGTAGGGTATATGGTCTCGGTCTTTTTGAGGAAGCTAGAAGAAAAAGGCTATATAATAGAGCAGAGAGAGCTTCACTCATAGATAAAAGATATACCTAATGCTCTTTATAACATACTAGCTTCTGCCCGCGACTTCGTCCGCGGAAAATTTCTTGTTTTAAAATAAGATTACACTCGATTAGACGCTGCGCACGTTCAGCGCTAGATTCCTGAGCACGGGCCTGCGATGTTATAGCATTTTGCCTAGTGAGCCGCTGCGAGCGCTCAGCGCTAGTCTCCTTATCCCTTGTTTCAGAGACATGCTGCCTTAAATGAGATATACGCTGCGCACGTTCAGCGCTAGATTCCCGAGCACGGGCCTGCGATGTTATGACATTTTTCCTACCCAGCCGCTGCGAGTGCTCAGCGCTAGTCTCCCTATCCCTTGTCCCAGAGACAAGCTGCTTTAACTCAGATAGACGCTGCGCACGTTCAGCGCTAGATTCCCGAGCACGGGCCTGCGATGTTATGACATTTTGCCTACCAAGCCGCTGCGAGCGCTCAGCGCTAGTCTTCCTATCTCTTGTCTCAGAGACATGCTGCCTTAACTCAGATAGACGCTGCGCACGTTCAGCGCTAGATTCGCGAGCACGGGCCTGCGATGTTATGACATTTTGCCTACCAAGCCGCTGCGAGCGCTCAGCGCTAGTCTCCCTATCCCTTGTCTCAGAGACATGCTGCCTTAAATGAGATAGACGCTGCGCACGTTCAGCGCTAGATTCCCGAGCACGGGCCTGCGATGTTATGACATTTTTCCTACCCAGCCGCTGCGAGCGCTCAGCGCTAGTCTCCCTATCCCTTGTCTCAGAGACATGCTGCTTTAACTCAGATAGACGCTGCGCACGTTCAGCGCTAGATTCCCGAGCACGGGCCTGCGATGTTATGACATTTTGCCTACCAAGCCGCTGCGAGCGCTCAGCGTTAGTCTCCCTATCTCTTGTCTCAGAGACATGCTGCCTTAACTCAGATAGACGCTGCGCACGTTCAGCGCTAGATTCGCGAGCACGGGCCTGCGATGTTATGACATTTTGCCTACCAAGCCGCTGCGAGCGCTCAGCGTTAGTTTCTCTAGCACTGGCCCGCGACGTCCTCACATTTTGGCTAGCTAGGCGCTGTGAGCGCTCGCGAAATATACTCTCTATTTCTCGAGAGGCGCTGCTCATTTTCAGGGGCAGATTCTTCCGTAAGGCGTACTCGAGCGGCTCTTGTCTGTGATGTCTGCCGGGACATTTGAGATTTCCTTTTAGGCATGCATGTGTGCTCCCAACAAACTGCGCACAGACTTGAAAACAATTATGAACAAAGAGAGAGCGACTCGAACACCGTCCGCCTTTACAAAACAAAACAATCGTAATATCGAATAACTCGTATCGATTATTACGATAGAACAAAGTACGAAACTACGAACATACAAAACAAACGTACAACGAAATTACGATATTTTCAATTATGAGGTATCTATCAACAACAACAACCATACGAACGAAACAACCGAAATCAATAAGCGACTGACAGAAGAACTCCAACTAACGACAACGTGGGCATAATAATTCGAGAGGATCATCAATCCACAGAAAGTCTTAACACCGCGATTCCGAAAAATTACGTAATTGCAGAACGCCATCTATGGGCAAATAGGTAAAACGTCTGCACAATGAAAGTTATGGTAGGGGCATTTTGCGTTTTAGTAATTTTATATTATCTCCGAAACTGTATGACCAATTGACATACTGTAAATGGCAAATCTTATCTGTATGATGTTCTTGTGATACTGAAATAATTTATTGTCATAAGAATTAATATTTTGTTGCTCAAATAATCAACCAAACGTAAGTATGCCGAAAAAAAATATTTTTAATGCAATAAAAGAAGTATAAAAGATAAAATATAAAAGATAGAGATATGGTATCGCGGACTTTTTTGTAGAAATAATTAAGACGCACCAGGTAGCCATACATTGTTTTTAATTTTAAGCAACTGTTTAGGCAGCGCACGCAAATAATTCTGTTTTATGAGGTATTTTTTTCCGACTTGCTAGACAAAAGTTGTGATAGCTCGGTTAATATACATGCTATAGAAACAATTTATAGCCTATAGCACTCAGGAATAATGTAGCTTTCTGCCAGTTAAAAAATTTTTAGAATTGGATTATGAGTTCCAGAGATTACCCCCTACATACAAACTTACAAACTTACAAATTTTACCTCTTTATAATATTAGTATAGATAGTATAGACTAGCTGGCACAATATGTCATTTGGTCACAAATTCATTAAATTTTTTTTTTGTGTAGAACCCATATCATTTTTCTTTAATAAAAGTAGTCTTAGTCACTCCTTCAACAGCCATCAAAACCGGTCCAGCCGTTTCATAGACTAGACGGAAAAAACAGACAGATCAGTCACTTCTGTGTGTGTAAGAAGTTCAGTATGACATAGAAAAAAAATATACTCAAATACATTGGTAGCTACAACTACCTATCTATTTTATGGTACAAGTCTTTCACACGTGTAAGTTGTTGACAAAAGTTACTTGTTTCTAAACACTGGCCACTAAAACATTGGCTCATAACGGCTCAGCTGTGTACATATGTGCCAAATTAACATATAATAGACGGTGGGCACAATACTTTCGATTTTGTTACTTGTATGGCTGGGAATGTCTCGCGCCATTTCGATAGTTTGATCGCTCCTTCTGATTTCACTATGCAACAAGGCAAGTGTATTTTTGAAAGGTTATTTTTATAATTCGTTTCTGATCTCAGGCACTCTCAGTTCCGTAAGTGGTTCAGCCTCCTTGATATTGCCGGGGACGGTCAACTTGGGAACGAGCGTGCCCGGGTGCAGGTTGATAGCGTGATAGTACGAGTATACGTCGTTGCGACGTACCAGTAACAATTCGTACGTCAGATTGACGATCGCGGTCCTAATATTATTAATACCTAATATTATGGCGAAAGTTTGTGAGTATGTATGTTTGATACTTCTTCACGCTCGAACGGCTGAATGCACTTTGATTAAATGTGGTACACCAGTAGACTATATTATGCTGGCGATAGAACAGCACATACATGATGCTGGTTTTTCCCGAGGGTATGTTCCATTGGGATAAGTTTCTACTGTGCTTTTGCTAGTTAACAAATATAGCGGTTTTATTGGAATGTTAACATAAAGAAAATTTATGAATTTAATGATAATTCGAGACCGACTTTGATGGTGATATCTTCCTTATATTTATTTAAAGCCCTAAGCATATAACACTGTACAATAGCGGACTTAATGCCTTAGGCATTTTCTACCAGTCGACCTTAGGTTGGTGCAGAAACATAACATGGCAAGTACAATTTAATAAATAGACAAACAGAAGAGAAACAAATACATACTTAGATACGTAAACATATAAATAAGCAATGCTGTAGTGAAAAAACAAATCCAACCAATCAGTGCTGTGATGATTCTACCAACTTCTTGCGTATATGCTCACGAGCCTTCACTTTAAAAGGAAAATCAGGATATTCAGAGGGAGCGCATTCCAAATATAATAGTTATTGCCTGGACGAAAAAGGCGAAGTGGATAAGCCTACAGCGATGTGATGCCGACGTCGTCGAAGAAAGCAAAGAAGGGTAATGTCTTATGTGGTAATATGTCGTAAGTCTTAGGTACTTATACTTCGTATCTGGGTTTACCTTGAGGTTTGAATAAAAAATACACCAAAGTTACTTACTTGGCAGCAATATGAGCAGCACCAAGTCCCAGGTTGACGGCATCTTGATATATTTGCTTAGCCTCTTCCTTTTCCTTTACATAGGCTTTGTAGGACTTTCCATCGAGCGTCCTGTAATGATGAACAATGACATTAATATTCAGATACTTACAAGAGCAATGTTCTTTGATTAAGAAGCTTTTTACATTTGCCGCTTTTGATGGCACGGTTCGATGCCCTCGCGGAAAAAAAAAATTTAAGGCTTATTGTAGGCTTACATTTCCTGGTCTGCTGTGTGTTTGTGTACGTGAGTTTATATGTAGGTACGTAAACGCACCCACGATACAGGGATAAAATTCACAGAGTAGGATATTTAAAAAAAGGAGATAAGAAAGAAAAGATGTGACATCTATCTTACGGCGCGTACGCAGACTGAATGACAAAGCAGTTTAAAATTGTCTGCCAAGTCAAAGTTCGAAATTTAAATTCACTCCAATATTCTCTTGTTGCAGTGACTTTGAATTTAGAACAAGCTTGTGAATAAAAATGGCAAAACACAACAATAAACGTGTCAAATCTAATTGTGTTTTCTTCAATTGAAAAATAAGCTTACTTACATAATAAATCCACTGATAAAGGCAGTCTCAGGCAGCAGAACCCTGAAGTTGGCCTCTTGCGCCTTCTTGGCAGGGTTGCGCACTTTAGCCACGACCGTCGTGTGCGCATACCGGAGCGACACATCGGATATCACGTCCATTTCCGTCAGTTTGATCGGAGGACTTGCTTCTTCTGTTGTGATGTCTGCTACGGACGGTGTAGGTGTAGCGACCTGGGTAATATAACATAAGAATTAGAAGCGGTATGGATTTCCAAAACTGAATATGTTTCGATGAAAATAGCCTATAGAAAGAAAAGAAAAGAAAGAAAGAAAATTGTGTTTATTTGCATTACAAAAATTAATTAATAAAATTAAATTAATTAATTTCCTATCGTTTACATTTCGTGGATTTTGCACGGGAAGTGCACAATCTAATTCCGCCAAATCCGTTCTATCATCTGACCACTAGACATAAGGCGTTGCGCCAGCGGTACATGGTAGACATCCCACACGGACAAATCGTTTTGGGAACACATTTATTGTGCGTACAGCCATAAGGAGTGGAATTCCCTGCCGGAATCTATGTTTCCTGATAGTTACAACTTAAGATTGAATAGATTACTTCTAGGCAAGCGTGATCCATCATCGACCACATAATCGCTTACCATCAAGCAAGATGATGGTCAAACGCGAGCCTATTAATAATAAATAATTTAAAAGAAATGATGTCACGATAAAAACAAAATATTAAAAAAAAATCCGATTCAATTTGTTGTGTGTAAAGAATTAAGGTATTTAATTTCATTATGAATGCCCTGTGCCCAGTTGCATCACGGTTGTGATGACGCGTCGCGCGCGGCGCATGATTAGGTTCTCTATACCAGACTAGCTTCTGCCAGTGGCTTCACCCGCGTGAAAGCAGGTTTCTCCATACTTTGGACCCCGGCCCCGTTTTATGAGCTTAGGGGCTGAATTTTGAAAAACCCTCTCCTAGTGCTCGCCTACGTCATAAAAGAAAACCTTGTGCAAAATTTAACAATCCTAGTCCCAGTAGTTTCGGCTGTGCGTGGATACGCCTGTCAGTCAGTTTCTCCTTTTATACATATTTACTTTCATATAAAAATAAACTTGCTACATAGGCATACCAAGTGGAAAATTCAGGCCCACCCGATACCCAAAATCCTTTCTGGGCCACCTCAAACTCAGAGTGCATAATTTAATTACTATTCAGTCTAAAGATCCAGGTGGACTGAGCTGGACAAATAAAATCTTGGCGAATAATTTTCAGATCTTAAAGACATGCCCCAAGCTATAACTGGTACTTGTAATTCAAAAAAGGTTATTAAAAAAAATCTCACGGTATCATCGGACTTAGCGACAACTATGGTGTCCTGTGTGGGCACGGCAGCGGAGTGCGCAAGCGCCGCTACTGCGCACAGGCACCCCAGCACTGCTACCAAGCGGCTCATGATGCTTCCCTGCAGAACAAACATACAATTATCAACATGACACACTTGACATCAATTAATTTCAAATAGAATAGAATATCGTTTATTTATTAAAGTGACACATTTAAAGTAAAATACCTTAAGACAATAACGCACCATAACGCACACAGTTGCATTTTTGCCTAACCTGTATTTCACGCTAGAAAGCACTAGTCTCTCTGTTAAATTGTAAATATATTGGAAATGACATCACGCACCATCCTATATCAATTGTATTGTGTAGTACAAAACTCCCTCCTAAGTATCTAGTAAGGTTACTCGGACCGAAATTTCTTGGATTCAGGTGGGTTGAAGTACACAAACGCTTTTATGCAAGTCGATCAGGTCGATAAGGCTGTTCCGTTACTGCAGCGCATGAGGGATGAACCCGGATATATCCGTGGTTGGACCGCTTCTACATGGTCATGCATGCGCATGCGGCAGCATCTTATCCTAGGCCCGGATGGTACGACCACGACTACAACGTTTTAGCTGGAGCTGGAATTATATCTAACTTGTATGCGAGTATCATAGTCAGAGACTAAGAAAATGTTCTAAGTATTTGTGTTTCAATCTAAAAAGCGCCTTTGGTACTTAAAATATTCGTAAAAAGATTCATCGAGGTACATACTGCTGCATAAAAAAAATATTTTTAGAAATAGTGCTGTCTCACATTAGGGCTCTCATTGCTAGGACTCAGGACTACTCTCTAGAAGAGGGAATGGACCTTAATCCACCACGCGGACTTGGTGAATTTCACATGTGTTCGAATTTTGGTTCAAGTAGAACATGCCAGTTTCCTCACGATGTTTCGCCAGGCTGGGTTTGAACCCGCGACCTACAACTCGTAAGTCGGGGCTATTACCACTCCACCACAGTTGATTCACTAGGAATTACTCCAGTATAAATGTGGGTGCGCTAACAAGTATTATGTAAACTCAAATACCTTCAGAAGACACCTAATAGTATGTATTTTAATGTACTTATATGAGTAATAAACTTATTTATTAGTTAGTATAATTATATAGATACGTAATGATATTGTGTTAATCTAATTAGCTGGCCTCCAATGAACCGTTAAACAAATTAGGTATAACAATAAGTAAATAAATGAGCTGTTATGTTATGAATACCTAAGTAGGTATGAGATAAACCATATTATCAAGTTTATTTTCAAAGTTTTGCTGCACGTTAATCAGCGTATCCAAGAAACTGACCTTTGTTATTTTAGTAATAAACTTTCAGTTCTAGTTCTTGGTATAAAATCTACACGTAGGTATTATTATAATCGATTTCGTGAAATAATGTACAAAACAACACTTCTTCGAAAGACAAACAGTTTTGTTTGTGTATGATAGATAAAATTGTGTTATGTCCCTACCTACAATGTCGAACTCCCTGTCTATTGATAAAAGCCAGTCGTGTGTGAAGGTCAAGCAAATATGGAATTCTATTCAAAATTCGTCAAAGAGATACAGATAGAAACAGACAAGAGTTAAGACAGCTGAAGCTAAAGAGTGGAATTCCCTGCCAAAGTCTATATTTCCTGATATGTCTATGCTACAATCTAGGGGTCTTTAAGTCAAGAGTGAATATGTTAATTTTAAACAAGCGTGCACACACCATCACTTTGACCACATCACCGCTCTTAACTTAGGTGTGACAGTGGGTCAAGAGCAAGCCTATCAATATTAATAAAAAAGTCAATGAGTACGAGATAAAAAAAGAAAGAAAAGCAAATGAGGTAACAGATTACCAGATGACGTAGCACGTCATGATATTCAAGCTTAAGAAGTGTCTTGGGTTTTCCCAAATCCCGCCGCCCCACTATAAACATAGTATGTCGTGAGCATCAACATATTTACAATGTTTGAACTTAGCTAACTGTGAACAGGTTCTAAGAATCGAAACGTATTGTTTTCCTGCTATCATAAAAAGTAAATAACACACAAAAAGTCTGAAACGATAAAGAGTTGCCGACATTCCTTTTAGTCTGGTCATTAGAAAATCTATGCGCCAATTACAGCATAAACTTAATTTAGCCAAGGAGTTGTAGGATTTACACAAGCTTGGTATGCATAGAGGCGGGCCTAAGCGTGGAAAAAATCATCGAGAACTGTTACAAAAAATTCAGTAGGTACCTAATTGATTTTCGGACTTTATAAGTTATTGTAGGTACACTACTAGCCTTTAATTTTTTTGCTAGCCGTTTTTGCAAAATTACAACATTAAGGCCAATTTAAATCATTTGGCTGAGTCATACGTATATCATCTTCAAAGGGCTAACCTTCAATACGCCAAGTTGTTAAATGTGGAGTGATTCTACATAGTTTAGGCGTCCTATTGGATGCCAGGCGTTTAATTAGCCGGCTAATTTAGCCAGATAGCAGCGATATGAGATGCCTGTGTTAATAATTAGGCATTGTTGGTTTGCTAACAAATGTAAGAATTTATGCCAAATTGCCATGACATGCACATAGGCTATCACGAGCTTCCTTGTTGTAGGTAATAAGTAGTCAAGTCACATTAGACGCAGTCGTTAACCGTAACGGTACCTACTCCGGTTTTGAGCAGAAATGTAATAATACAACAAAATAACAAATCAATACTAATAATATTCGATTCTGATTGACCACTATGGAAATCAATGTTCCATCTAGCGATGAGATGAAGCAAGCGACCGATAATAACGGTGATTGAAACTGCATCAATCTGCAGACTGGTTTTAGGCACCCGCCGATAGACCCGAAGTGAAAATGCGACGAAAGAATGGTGCATGATGCGACAACCCTTTAATAGAAGTTGTTCTCTGGATAATAAAATCCAGAACAAGTTCTATACAGGGTTTGTGATACCTGTCTGCAGTAGAATTCAATATGAGGCTTCTAGAACGCTAACAACACAAGAACAAAATATCGCTTATCTTTCTACAGAGCCTGCGTGGAGAAAGATGACACAGTAGCTCATCTGCTTCTAAGATCCTCAGTAGTCTCTGGATATAAGAAAAAATACTTTGGAAACTCAAGTAATCTCCACGAGTTGGCCAAAAACACCAGGACGTTACGTGGCTAACCTTAAGGAGCTGGCGCTGATAGAATAATACCTATACGTATTTGTCCCATCATACTCAAAATACGAGCCTTGGACGTGGACTTGCGGATACCATCCCGACATTTATACAATACTATAACACTCTGACCATAGAATAAGTTAGGTAAAAAGGTCGAACATGGAACTGGTTTTAGACAATCTACAGGTGGCAACAGTGTGAAGGTGAGCTATTCCACTCTAGCTTATCGTTTTGCTTAAGTCCAAGAACAAAAATAACGTAAGTATGAAGAGTGTGGACGTGGTTAAGGTTAAAGGATAAATCGCCGAACCAATCAGTACAAACGAACCTACATAAATAGAGATTAATGATCAGGCGCTAGCGTATGCTCGCGATTACCCAATAGCATGAATTTTACTCACAATCGCAGGTCAAAACGAGTTACCTAAGTATACAAAAGGCATAGCGGTACATGATTACATCACATGATATAGCGTCTAGAGACCTCGACCTTGCATCTATCTCCAGTTGTTATTTTATCTCGAAACACAAATAAATGTTTTTAATTTTTTGTTATGGATACCGGCCTGGCGGCCTATATTTTTAATTATGTTATTGATACATGAGGATCGATAGAGAAGGACAGCGAGGCCAAAGAAAAAAACTAAGGGACTGAAGAGTCATATGAAAAAAAGAAAAGGGAATCAGTGATAGCGTGACGGTTAACAGAACAGAATGGAAGAAAAAAACGTGTTGCGCCGATCCCACGTAACATGGTACAAGGGCAGGAAGATGATCTTATTGACACCGGCCGAATGTAAAAGCGACTGATTTTGTTATTTGCGGCCAGTGGATCTTTTTAACTCGAATTGCTTGAAATTCAGCACCTTCAGCGCACAGAGACGCATAGGAATGAGGAACTAGTCGTGAGGAAGATATTCAAGTTTATAGAATGTTAGGGCCACCAAGAGGTGAATATGGACATGAAAATAAATAGAGATGTACGGAAGAAAAAGGAAGGTAGTTAGTTATACTGCGTCGACCCCAAATCAATTGAGATAAAAGCAGGAATATGCTGGGAATATGTCGATGCAGATGTCAAACATCAATGCTATGGCATAGTAATAAGTTTGTATAAGAGTATACAAAAATGTCCTGTTGCTAAAGCACAACAAGCACTGGATTGGATGACTAGTAGTATAAATTATACAATGGATCGCCTAGCAGTTGAAGAAGAAATTTTCCATAATATAAATTAACAATGCTTGACAAAGATATCAACTACTTACTCTTGTTTTTATAACTCTTTAGACGGAAGACCGGTAAGATATGATAGAAACCAATTACCTACTAAGTTTGTACCTTGTGTCCAAAGTCGATATCAACAACACGGACCGGATAGAATAATGTTGACAAACATGGAAGTTATCAATCATTCGATCTAAGTAAAATTTAAGTAAGTACCTACTCAAATTCGTCAGTCTCGAATGTGCTAAACTAAAATAATAATAAATTATATTTTTATTGTAACAGATCGTGACAATAACAATTTTTAGGATATCTTACAAACAAGCACCAATTTCAAGTAATGAAATCGATTGCAACACCCATATTAATTGCAATGCGAAACTAAAATGTTTCGTGCACATAAAGACCAATAAACAGAAACGGGCAAAAATATCATTGCTGTTTGACATCCACTGGCTCCATCAGAAACGAGTTAAGAACATACCAACAGCTACATAACACAAACATAGATACAATTTAATACCTCGCATACCTGTAAATGTGGAACTAACACCTCAATATGCGGTCATACACGTATTATACAACATTGGTAGGTAGAGAAATACTCGCTGGTAAAAATCAATTATTTAATAGATTATTTCTAAAAATATATCCGTACATACAATACTTACTTTGACTTCTTTGGACACCGAACATTAAATTAAAAGTTGCTCATCAAGTAGAGATTTGTCAGATTTGGTCAATCATAATATTCCACTTCTAATAAGAGAAAGTATCGAAAACCACTAACTCAAGACTGGTCACTGTTTGGACAGTTATAAAACTGCGAATCGCGGAATAATCGTTTACCTATATATACTCAAAAACAACACCAAAACAATGATTGGACATCAAACACCGGCTAGCTACTCAGCCGCTACGTTGTTACATAAAGGCAGACCATACTTACTCGTTTGTTTACGCTCAACGAGATGATTGCACCAATTGTCCCTCAAGCTCTGGCACGTTCCACGTTCACCCTCGGCGATGGATCTGTCGTCACTGGAAACTGGAGCGCGTGTGGGGCGTGCGTACTCGTCGTCGTCCGCCGCGAAACTCGGTAGGACGCCACTCGCGAACGGTTTAAGTAGGTACCACATATTGTGCACATATCTGTGTTGACCGCCGAGCGCGGGCTTCCCGCGACGTATTCGTGGATCTTCGGGTCAATCGGACAACTGTTCTCAAACTGTTTGCTTCAATTCCGATCCCGGATATCAGCTTTGCGTCTCAATTATTCGGCTGAAAAACAAACGGACATCTACTTTAACAGTTTTCTTGTGTAACTCAACTTCATACATAATAAGAGATACAATAACTGCAATGGAAAATATTGTTGAAGCATTTATTATTCCTGCCTGGCCTTGACTGAGAATCGTCAACCGCATCACTTCCTGTGAACTGTGGATGTCATTTTAGAAGCGATTAAGGCAATCTGATGTAGCGGATTAGCAGTAACGGTGAGGATACATTAGAATGTGAAGAAGTGTTGCAAGTGTTTATAAACACTGACTCGGGACGTTTAAATAATGTATTTACAAAGCATGCACTTTGTCGCTCTAGATACCTTACTTAGTGAGAGAGAACCAAGAAGCTATCACACTGTGGGGCACAATACCCTATGTCTTTGATATTGTCACCCTATGTCTTAGTCTTTGATATTTTCAAGATCTGACAAGGATAAAACATTGATAGACCTGCAGTTAAAAATAAAGAGCTACTAGTAATCCAGCTCGCCACTGAATGCGATGACAACTCCGGTGGAACCTTGAATGTCTTCCGATGTAATCTAAGAGTACTCTTCTTTTTATCAAATGAAGAAAAAAAAATGGAAGAGCTTCTCAAGCCGACGTAATTTTTATGGATGATGAATTACTTTTTACAGTATAATTCGATTCTGATAATTTAGGGTACATTTCGATATAGGTCCCAAAATAAAATCAGCGTAATGAAATAGGGGATGAATGGTATGAATACCTAATTGTTCAACCACTGAATTTTCAAAAACCGATGCTGTTGAGACTTTCTACGCGTAATGTATTTCTACTTCAAATGACACTACAACACGATGGAGACCTGAAGTAGATCTTATTTTTAATTTTGGACGTCACTGCCCTAAAGCATTCAGCCCACCTGATAGTAATTGGACTGATGGACCCTGGTGGTGGCCATGACCTCTCTCTGGTCTTTATTCGGGCAGCTGTCCACATAATTTCAATACCAACATTATCATAGGCATGTTGACATCCCAAAGACAAACCTGAAATACTCGTACTTGTAATTCCATTAAAACTAAACACGGTAACACATGGTGGAAAAAAAAAGTTAAGTATTTTCCGAAAATCCTTCTTCCTTTTAGACACACAACATTACGCTTATCTATGAATATTTCCTAGGGTTAGACAGAGTCCTGTACCCCTAGCCAAGTTGCTAATCTGCAATAGTTAACGCTAGTAGAAAGCTTCAAATGTACGGGAATGGCGTCTCTGAACGCTCAGTCACGTGGTCAAAACAAAAGAATTGACGACAAGGTCAATTCGAAGCGTTCGGCGAAAGCGAAACGGTTGTAACTTGGCTAGGGGGGCTGAGGTATATTGTTTAGTAGGCTATTTTAATATCTATATTTTGTTTTGTTTTTTTTACTTTATTTACATCTCACATAATAGTAGCGACCAGAAACATGTAACCGAGATATTAATTTGTAATACACGTAATACATAACATATTAACATGATTGAAAAGAGTGTCCATGGAGTTTCTTGCACATTCTTCTTCATAGAGATCTACGCATAGAAATGTAAAATTAGCATAATTTTTCTGACTGACTGACTCAAAAGTGCCTGTGAAATAAAATGCTTTTGAATCTTTTTCAGTACCTACACTACAACCCGATATGAGGGAAAGTCAATCAATCGACCAGACACAAATTTAGATTCCTGAAATTTGTGTTTAGACCTGTTAAACAACTATGGACACCCTAATAAGGATGCTTTTCCACCAGAGATGCTACATTGCTATGGATGCGTTTGATATCCAACAATCATATTCATTGGGGCACTGGCGGCAACGGATTTTTTTTATACATAGATATGGAAGAATTGCGTGCTATGGATGTGTGCTATAAATGCGTGCTATGGATGCGAGCTATGGATGCGTGCATAATTCCAGCTACGATGATCGCGAGTCGTGTAGCTTTACTAGCTATGTACCACTTCCCTACTATCAATACATCGCATAGCTCGAGCTGCGCATCTTCTTCGCGCAGCTACTTTGCGGCGACGTATCTTCATGAATCATTGCACATCTTACTCTCATCGTGACATAGCTTAGTATCAGTGGAAACGGTCACATAGTTTCACAGCTTAGCTATTACATCCTCGTAGCATAGCTGCATCTCTGGTGGAAAAGCAGCCTAATACTCTGCCAATCCGGGGAGTGGAGATGCACTCGAGGACCTCATGTTCACTGCGATCATTAGGTGATGCAGTACTTAATAGCAAAGTCAATAATAAATAACGATTATTTCTTGCTTCTGGGTATTGATACGAATGTTTTGAACGTATTTTCCAGCATGAGGAAAAGTAGATAAGCCAAAACGGAACAAATATAATTGATCACATTTAAGAAATCGACTAAGCAAAAACAAAAACCAGTTTGTTTACGTACGTAGACTGGCCGTACCATCCACGGCCCACTACTGTTTATTGTGAAGCCCGTTAAGCGATTTTTAATCTAAAGTTTTACAGCGGACTTTTTGTCCAGGCGCTTCTCTGCGAAATCTGGCAGCATCTAATAATTACTAACAACTAACATACAATAGGTCCAGGCCTAATTTTTTGAACGATACCAAAATTAATTATTTTCTTAGGGCTGGTTTTTCAATAGCCAGACCTATACTTATAATAAATCTGTAGAGAGGTCAATTCTGTACATGAAATATATTTCCAAAATAACTATCAGGGGGTGATTAGTGATCGATACTGATGCCAAAAATGCAAACAGTAAAATTTTTGTCTGTCGTCTGTCTGTCTGTCTCTTCTTTATAGAAACAAAAACTACTCGATGGATTTTAACGAAACTTGGTACAATAATTCTCCATACTCCTGGGCAGGTTATAGTATACTTTTCATAACGCTATGATCAATAGGAGCAGAGCAGAGAAGGGAAATGTTGGGGAAACGGGAGAAATTACTCCATTTTTAAGCTTCCGTCGCGTTTGCAGCCTTAATGGTTAGAGCTACACAGAAATCATGAGTGACGGAAATGTTCTCCTTAAAATGATATAAAAAATATCCCACAACAGCATATGTCTATCTTTTATGGTTGACTCACAAAAACACGTGTAACTCCCGATAGCTTAGCAATTCGGAGCTTTCTGTTTATTTTTGTCTACTCTTACGTTTATAACACTCTCACTCATCCCTAATTAAAAAAAGTTAACATTATTATCTATTCAATAAAAAAAGAATCATAGAAATCGGTATAGAAACACCAAAATGATACATGAAATACGCTAATAAGCCATTGCGCATGAATACTGAATCATGCTATAAGGATTATTTTCGTGTAATGGTCGCCGCGCTCGACGCGGCTCGCGGCGGCAATATTTGGCTGTTGATGCGAATAGACGTTCAGAGTGTTCGACCTTATTGACAGACAATAATTGATTTTAACAAACCGTGCTTATCAGCGCGACTTTTAGTCTACTCTTACGTTTAATAATTTATTTTTAGATTTGTTTGGTTGTTATTTTATAAAATAGGTGTTAGTTATTTTGGTAGTGTTTAAATATTTCTTAGTATTAGCTTAAATATAAATTAAACTTTTTTTTTAATTTATTTAGCTGTAGTTTTAAATAGGTAAGTACCTAGGTATCAAATAGGTTATTTCATTCTATTAGACGCAGTTTAGGTACCTACTTATACTTATAATAAATCTGTAGAAGTGAAAATTCTGTACATTGAAAATATAAAAAAAAATAACGGCAGGGGGGTGTTACTAGACCGACACCGAACCCAAAAATTAGATAAATTTTTTTTTTGTCTGTCTGTCTGTTCAGGCATCACGCAAAAACTACTGGTCCGATTACGATAAAACTTGGTATAATTATTCTTTAATATCCTGGGCACCACACTGGGTACTTTTTATCCCGGAAAAGTATATACAATAAAAACAAACTTAATTTTGTGGTTCGATCCCTAGACCCGATTACTGTACCAACTGCAAATAATAAGTTGGTCGTAGATTACGTCACCCGCTGTGGAGTTCACTAAGGGGCGCCGCACATGGCTAAGATACTATAATATTTGGGTAAATAATATGTAGTTTCCGTTTTCTAAACGTTTCGTAAATTGCGTTGGCGTCGAGTTAGATCGCGCGATGGAAACACTTTTTGGGAATAAAGAAAGGAGCGCGTTTTCCTATAACCCATTTATTAATTACATCGAACACGGAGACATTGGCACCATGTCTAAGGTGTGTGCACACTGTCACGCGCGTAAGTGGAAGGAAGAGATCTGGAACGTCTCGAATCGTCTCGCGCATCACGTTGTTTTCCAGTCCCCGGGGTTTTAGAATTCGACATCAGACGTTTCAGATCTTTGATTTTGACGACCCCGTTGTCGCTGGAATAAGTAACAGGATCCGCGTACGAAGTCGCTGGCAGAAGCTTGTACTTTAATAAAATCTGAAGATGAGAAGAGAAAAACTGCCAAATTGTCATTTTTTATACCTCAATTAAAACTTATCGAACTACAGGCAATAGCCACGGGTAAACGGCAGTTATTGTCAAATTAACATAAAACACTACAGACTTCCTAGATATCCGTGATGCATTTGCACTAACACTGTGGCTTTTTTATATTTTATGCTTCTTTTTTTATTTTTGTTTCGATTTAGGTGCCTAAAATTGGGTTTGTGCCTTGTGCTGTACCCAATAAATTATTTTTCCTTCTTTCACTTGAAGAATATAAAACTGCTAAATTACAAGTGACCTCAATTAAAGTAGGTACCTACTACTGAAACAACGTTATCTGCTGTGTACCTACTTACTGCCCACCTAAGCACACAATAGTCGAAGATGATCTACCACACCTTACTTTTTTTTTATGACTTCTCCCGCCAGCGAGGGGTGTGTAAGACTTTTATTGAGTAAAAACCCTACTCCTGTTCCTTCGTTGCCTTTCGTACCTGGGGGCCAAATCTTCCTTTCAGAAGCAGACCCTAGGACCTAGTAATTTTCGACCCTACTTACTGGTCCCCTACGGTTTGCTGACAACTTTTTGAGGTGCGCGTGGAACAAAACTTACCGTCGACGTCTTGGGCTCGGTCTGCAGACGGGCTACGGTGGCCGATCATCGGGATCGGAATCCCGGCGGGGGCTGCGCCACCAAAGGGCGCGGAGATGTCATTGGATAATATACCTACAAAAAAAGCACTGTAATTTGAATGCCTTATTACCGTACGTACGTACCTACCTATACCCCTACCCTTTTACAAACTGTTGGTAAAAATTGTTTGTGTACAATAAAGAATAAAGAAAGAAAAAGTGGGCCGACGGGTTGGTTAACCCGTCGGC
Organism: Mythimna lalbum; assembly: GCA_949319445.1. Classification (NCBI taxonomy): domain Eukaryota; kingdom Metazoa; phylum Arthropoda; class Insecta; order Lepidoptera; family Noctuidae; genus Mythimna; species Mythimna lalbum. Next base: position 10,195,184 of record OX439346.1, on the reverse strand, counting down.
CCACGGACCAAAAAAAGATTCTTGATTTGTTGGAATTTTTTGTCAATAGTAGCATCGATATTAATTTATTTTACCGTTGAAGGCTGTTTTGACTTATCATCAGACCACACACCACACATACTCAATTACAATTCAAGGGTAACACTAATCAAACCTCGTGCGAAAATATACAATAAATAGGTATACTGACTGGAAACTATATCGCGACATAGTCTCATTGGAAGTTGAGCTGCAAAGGGTTTTAAAAACCATTGATGAAATCATCACAAAATAGCAGAACGACGACACCTGAGCAAGGTTTGGTATTAATAATAATAATAAACCCTACCACATATGAACCCTTAATATGGTGGGGTTCGTTGAGGACAGCCCGTAATATTAGTAAAAAAAGATTATCTACGGAAAAACTCGAGCGCGTCAGATTAAGGCAAGGTAAGTTTATATCTACTTGGGCCAAGTAGTCTCTTTCCAGACAAGGCAAGGCAAAGAAATAACGCACCGAACAGAAAATGCCTTGAAGAGCTACTGGTCCATGAAGGAACTATTTAAGGGCACTTTGCCCATGGACCAAGCTGATGGAAATGTTATATTGTACCCCATTCTGAGTTATGGTGCACAGATTTGGTCTTTGACTAAAATCCAAAAGTCCAAACTCAAGGTTTACCAGCGTGCAATGGAGCACAGCATACTATGTGTTAAATTAACAGACCATGTTCGAAACACAACACTGCGCTCCAAAACACAAATTATTGATGTAGCTCCAAAACGCTGCCCAACTTAAATGAGACTGGGTAGAACACGTCTGCCGCATATCTAACGAGCTGTGGGCCCGTAAAACGCAGGATTGGAGGCCGGACAAAGCAACGCGGAGCCGAGGCAGATACTGAAGGAGATGGCGGGACGACCTGAATGGCTTCCTTAAGAATTCAAATGAGAAAGCGAGGAACCGTGATCGTTGGAAGGAGTGGTGGGAGGCCTTTGCCCAGCTGTGGGACAATATGGGTTAACTATGGTAAAAGTTAAGTACATGCAGAAAGTTATACACTTTCTGCATTTTCCTTTTTCCAATAATCTGGCAATTCGAGCGTTGCATAAGCAAATGGGCGAGTCATAAAGTTAGGTTGTAAGGTTTCTGGAACTTTTTTTACAATTTTTTTTACCACAGATTGCTATGGTAATTTTGTTAGGAACGTTAAAAATTTTACACTTATCGATAGTTTTAGCTACATTTCCCCATGACAACCGTCAGATTATAGTTTTTTCGTAATCCTGATAGGATATACTTCAAAATAAAATAATCAATCGCACTCGAGTATTTCGAAGTGAAGTTTTATTAAATATTTGAAAATTCTTACACGCGATCTCTCCCTCTCTAAAGTGGAAACTTGTCATAGACTTTTTTCCGTTTCAGAAACTGTTTTTTTTATTTGATTGTATTTTTATAAAAACAAAAGTATAAATTGTCCTGGGATTTCAGTAGACCTATCTTAATTAAATAAACATGTTTTTTGGCATTGAAGGCAGGTTGGAGTGGGAGTGGATTAGCCACGTCGCTGCACGAATGCACTCTGATAGGTGGGCGAAGATTGTTCGTCAGGACGGCTGAAGAAGAAGCCGTTGAGGTCGACCATACCGTAGGTATTTTTTTTCGGTTGGTAAAAATTCATCCAGATGAAATCCCCCGCCCTCGGGCGGAGTGACTGACAAAAAACCTACCCCGTTCCTTCGTTACCTTTCATACCGGGGCCGAGCCTTCCTTTCAGAAATAGAACCTTGGCCCCAGTAGGCTTCGACCCTGCTGGGCCTTACGGTTGCCGACAACTCCTTGAGGCGCGCGGGAACTGTATGTGCCGTTGACAACACCGTGCCGTAGGCGGGGTGACGATCTGATCATATTACTGGGAACACTTAGCGAGAGATTGCCGGTTTGGAAGGAGGAGGAGGCCTTTGTCCAGCAGTGAGAACCAATAAATCTAGGCATAAAAAAGTTTTTGAAAAGAACTTGTTTACTTTCGCAGTGTGCCTTTCCTCTTTTATAAAATTATCGATCAAACGACAGGTAAGAGTTGTGGCGAGTGAGCTGTCGCTCCCCAATTCCATCATGGGACTTACAATAGCGTAATAAAATGACAGTCGTGCGAGCTAGGAAAGCTAGAACGACGTACGGCGAGTATCCACCCATACGTTGTTGAAACCTCTACGGTCCGGACTAAGCGTCGCCTCGTCGTTTATACCGCGTACGTCGAAGGAATGGAACAATCTGCCTACTGTGGTCTTCCCGTCCGATTATAATTTGGGTATCTTCAAGGCTAGAGTGAATAGGCTTTTAATAAACTAGTGCGCCTCACCATCAGAGATTGCATCACTGCTTACCATCAGGTGGGATCGCAGTCAAGCACTAGTTTATACGAATTAAAAAAAAAAAAAAAGTAGGAGGATTGTTTTAAGTATTTACCTAAGTACAAAATTGGGCGTAAAGCATTGTTTGGATTAGCAACAAAACATACAGAAGCAATTCTTATTATTGTTATATCACTAGGCGTCACCAAAATGTAGATATAATGTAGGCAGCCTAAATAAAAGCTCAGTTTTTCGTTTAAAAGATTCCTTTACCGTTTTGGCAATCAATATCGTATCTAATGCCTAAGAGACTATTTGCGTCTATTAAGACTAGGCTTAGCTTCAGCTCGACCTTGGCGTGCACTGTGCGGCTGTGCGCCAGACAAAGAATAGTATGATCATAAAGGAATCTGTTTTGCGATCGGCAGCGATTTGCCTTGTTTTTACGCTGAAATTAGCCCTGCGACGAGTACGACGTACGAGTTTCTCAAACAGATTTGGACTAGGTCAGAGAAACTGACGGAAGCCAGTGCTCTTTCTTCAGTTCAGGCCGTGTTCCAACCCTAGGTCGGAAGCGAAAGGGCGTAGGATGCCGTCGCCTCCTTTTACCAGGAAGAATACCACCTAACTCCCTCTCTATAGCAGACACATCAAGCATTCGGCTACCGTGGAGGTGTGGACTGTTGCCTTATATAGGCCGAAATATTGGTGCGGCGCATCTCAACAAGAAATCTGGTCGCAGAGAGTGATGACGGCGCCTGCACGAATTTATGGGACGACTACTTAGCTGAGGTACAGCCGATATCCATGGGTACAGCAATAGGTAGCTCTAGTGCCCTGGCTAATGGTTACTGAAGAACACTGTGTGGTTTCAGGAAGTATGAGCCTGACAGAATTTTTTCACATGTTCCAGGGCAGAGGATGGCCACATGTTTAAAAAGGTCAGTGCTTTTGATTCAGATCCAGAGCACTGGCCTGACTGGTCCAGATCAGCGCGCAAGTTCTGCTCTGTTATGTCCAATAAACCGAGAAGACCTGCAATGCAGGAGCAACACAACTACAAAACAAGTTTTCTTTTGGGTATAAGCAATTAAATTCAAATCTTATTTCAATATAAGTATATTTATTGTTTTGTTTTTAATACTATGTTATTAAATTATATACATTTTTGAGTTTTAGCAAACATTAATTTGTTGTCAATTTATTTGAGAATGCATTTTTTTTTTAGTTCATTTCTTACAATTTCTGCAAGCTATCACCACACAAACAAACCAACAGAAGATAGATTATTATTATTCTTTTAATATTTTTGAAAAGGAATGAAACCGGTACAACTCTTAGTTTTACACAAACATCTAGTCAGATCAGTCTCAATGTCAGGATTACTCTTACTATTATTTGAACCATAGTTAAATGACACTTCCTCATCGGGTAAAATGTCTTTACATGCAAATATTGCTAACTTTGGGATAGGACTTCCACATCTGACAGGCGTAATATGGCAATTCGGCTCACAACTATGATTTATATATCTACCAATATTACCAAACACACTTGGATCAATAATAGTAACTATAGGTTGGCCGCCACATAACTCTTTAAGATAAAATATATAATTACTTTGTCCCTGTTTCTTATTATTATGATGTCTAATAGACGCCTGGTTTGGAGTTATTATTTCTCCTGCATATTCACATACAAAAGTCCCAGAAGGTATTAAACATCTGGCAAAAAGACCGAGACCTTTGTCACAAGGCCTGATCTCCAGGCCTTCCACAGGTCCTTTCTGCACAACTCTATTACCACACTCTGTTGAACAATGACAGCTATCATTGCACTCCAAAATAGGATACGATTTTGATTTTGGTTTGAGTTTGTACTTCAACTGACCATCTTTCTGGTAGGCAAGATAGTTATCACCATAAGATTTCTGTAGGCACTTACATATTGTTTCTGAACAAATTTCTGTGCAACTGCAATTTTCATCATAGATAGAATTAAAATCATTAAGCAACTGCTCATAATCAGCACTTTGATCACAAGGACCCAAAATATTTTCAGTAACGTAAAATACGTTGCTTTCTACATGAGCGTAGTTATCATTCATTTTTAAAGAATGTGAATCACACTTAGTAATATATGATGTATAAACTAGGAATACTAAAAATAAGTACTGTAATTAATTTTTAGTCTCAGTAGTTACAACAAAATTAAAATATATATAACTTGGAAAACTGATGAGTGAAAACTTGGGAAAAGTATTTATTAGTGGGAAAACTGGAAACCACAGAGTACTTTGTAACATACTGAAACTGGAAAGTGGAAACGTTTCGTTCGTTTATCGTTGACATTGACATTCAATTTGACTGTGACACAAACGTGACACTTGATTCTTGAGTGTCAACGTTCTTGGCTTCGATACAAAGTTCTTTAAGCCAAAGTTTTTTACCTACCTCATTTAAATAGAATTTATTTACCATGTAATTAATAATTCAATGGTTGACATACAATAATCTAAAAGAAATAGAATTGATTTTGGAAAAACCCATATCCTGAACTTTAGCCATTAGATAAGGATGTAGTACATAATTATATTTAAGTATTTTTGTGGTATTTTTTTTAAATCTCGCATCAAATGTATCAAGTCAGCAAACATCACTAAGATAGTCAACATTACAATCAAATTCTCAGCTCGATTTTATTTAGATCGCTTAGACCTGTTTCAGTGATTCCACATATTATATTACCAAGTCACGCTTCAAATTGAGGTACAGAAACTTTACCATTTTGTAACTTTACAATATCCACTAGAATCAATGTAAGTACTACTTCCATGGAATTGAAACTATTTGACCACTTTAACGTGAGATGTCACTACTGTCGCTGGTTGATGAAAATCCGAACAAATTCAAAGCAAATAAAATATTTTGTTTTTGATGTGGTCCGGATTTTCGAATAATATTATTGTTGTTGTTGTAAATATGCTGTGATCTGTGATGCAGGATAAATTTGCAACTAGAGTTTGTTTTTCTAACCATGTTGACAGCAATATTATCGCGCAAGCGATCTTCAATAATATGACATTTTACAATAAACATTCTTACATACAAAACTTTAAAAAAAGTCCCTTGCATTGCCTAATTTGTTGTATAATAACTTACTTCCAATGAACTTGTCCTTTTACTTCTGTCTAAAATATTTTGTTATAATCTGCATGCCATCTTGACGAGCGAGATATAGATATGTTTTTTTCTCTTTCTCTCTCTCAATTAGGGACGAGAGCAGCGAACGAGGCGATGGTGTTCGAAGTTGGAACGAATTCACCCGTGGCCGCGCAGGCGCAACGTTGAACGTCTTGACGTGACGTAATTGCCCATTCATAGTTTTTATTCATTGAGAAATGAAGTTTTCAAAACATTTTCATGATCATGTTGTGTTGTATAGAATCAATGATTCGAAATGTGAGATAAGTGTATAACAACAAAATTACATTAAAAACAAGAAAAGACTATGAAGTTGGACTAAGTGCGTTCATTCATTGATAGAAGAGTACTCAGTGCATGTATGTATTGAGCACATGCGCAATGCAAGCGTTAATTCATTCCGTTTACTGTGTGTAATAAATTTAAATTCAAAACATCGTCGAAAATGTGGATTCTTAGAGTGAACTTTGTGTATGGATTTCAATTACCCAGCTAATTCGAAAACAGGCTCAAGTAGACCATTACGACACTCCGGAAGTGGCGGGACAAGCCGGCCGAACGGGCTCGTTCCGAAAGAGATAACAGCGGATGAAAGAGATAAACAGTTATGGATTTAACATGGCGGACGATATGCGTAAAGTGCGAGTTGAAGAAAGATTGAAAATAAAGATCGGTACGTATTGTTTTGCTAACTTTCTATACTGTTTACATCTAGTAAGTGTTCCAAAATCATTTCATAAATAAATATCTTTATTTAACACCTGCCGTGTGGTAAGAAAAATATTGTTGTCATTGTGGTGAACAGGTGGTACCAAAGAACTCTTTAATTTTGTGAGCCAGATGTGAATGAATATCACCTTAGGAGTAAATTAAGTGATACTTTCAAGTGCACATCATGCGACGGATGTGATCTCTTTCACATTTATTTAGGAGTTCACTTCTTTGTTTTCGTCCTGTGCTGTTTTGACAGTTCACGCAAACTTTATGAATGAATTTGATGAATTGCCGTGAATACAATGAATATCGTGCCTAGATCATATTAGATTAGATTGCTGTGTACTCTCATCATTTAATTCATTATGAGATGAACTTGATACTGGAAATCCCCACCTGTTTGCTTTCTTTAGTAAAATATACTTGCACTTTTCAATATGTATTGTAGTTTAGTCAACATTTTAGTATGGAGATTGTTTTACTACTTTTACAATGAGTATTTCTACAATACACATACTCATTCACATTATGTACTCATCCATATTGTATATATCATGTTTTTGTTTTGTTTATTTTTACATTTTGATTACATTATCTATCAATGACAAATAATTCCTAAACTTGAAGCAACAAGTTTGTATAAAGATCATACTTTGTATATTCAATCACATTAATAAGTATTTGAAATATTGTCTTAGGTATCAATTAAGTTATGAATCATTACTTATTTCATAGTTTCTTGGTCTTAAATGTCTACAACTGATACTTTCCATATCAGTTGTTGTTCAAGATAGTAAAATCTGTTACTTAATATCAAAGTGAAGTTATCCTTTTCTAGATAAGGCAAGATCTTAAATAATAAAGAATGAATTTGCTATGATATAATTGTAAAACATCATCTTGAAATAACATTGCAAACTAGAACATAGATCCATGTGAGAGACTACAAAGTGATCTATAAACTGTATTGAGATTTTATTGGGGCATTCAACTGGAAAAATATCTAGTGTCCTTATTTATTTGTTTAACATATTTAAATTGAATAGTTTACCTAAAGTTACTCTTACCTATCACAGGTTTTTCTGCTTCTGATTCTAAACAGATATTATGGGTTGTTATCCTGGGTTTCCTACTGATTAATATTCTCAAATATAATTTATTTATTTATTTTCATACATTCGAGTGAATATATTTTTTTTCAATTTTGGTGGCGAAACAGTTACTTCAGATTTCTGGTGAACTGAGGAAAAAGTTTTGCCATCAAAACTGATTTTTTATTTGAAAAATGTGTACATATTCACCCATTAAAAGTTTTTCAATGTGTCTTATTCTGTGCTAGATCCAGTCATGTAATCTAATATTATAACTATGAAAATAAGTTGACTGCTATAGAATGTCCGTTAAATCTAAATTAAGTCCATTAAATTTACCACTACTGTACTTATTCTGTCCCACTCCTGGGCAAAGGCTGTCCTCCACTCCTTCCTTGGGTGGACCCGAGCTTCTTCCTTCCAGTTCTGGTGAAAAGCCATTATTTTAAATAAATAAAATGAATTATAAATTGGATAACTTGTATAGACAGAGATGTTTCTTCTCCTAAAAAAAAGAACAATATTAAGTCCTGGCTGAAATAAGCCTTAATCCAAAAAAACTAATTTTATTCATAAAGTACCTAAATGACCATGAGATGTAACAATAGTGATTTTGACATAGTGTGTAGGTACAAAGCCTTATATTCGCTGCACAATTGAATGACGTGAGCTAAGTAATGCATTTCCATAATATGTACGTACAGAAATGTATGATATGATTGATTTGTGCCGGCGAGCGGTGGCGGCGCGGGCGCATAAATCTACGATAACGCGAAGTGTGTCTGCCACGATAAGGGTGCAGTATGCCTTCCGGGGCGCGACCCGTCGACGCTTTCGCTTCTATGTTGCTTTTGTTATATTTTATATTTCTTGGTTTACTTAAACTTCCAGAATTAATTTGCTAAACATAGTAGTTGTTTTTTTTTAACTTTTCTTTTTTGTTTGTATGTATTTTTAAAGTAAATATACCTATTTACGTATACAGTATATAAATGACTAATGTTTAAATACTGGAACATATGTTAGCCGAAGGAGATATATGGCAGTTTATTTTTTTATTGTCACTATGATTCCGACTCTCAAAAAGTAGGCATTAAGAAATACAATTTATTTCTGAACAGAAAAGTAAAACAAATCTCTTTTTTTTTTCTTAATATGCCACTAAACACTGGGCAAAAACATAAGTGAATGAAGATAATAAAACAATGTTTCACAGTTTAACAGAAATAATAAAAAAAATTCTAAGCTTTAAAAAATTTACAAAATCTTATAAGTATTCACAAAAAATTAAAAATAGTAAACTGTAAAAAATCTAAACACTCCAAGTAGCTTAGCTAGCTGATCTTTCAGAACCAAAGCCTCCACTAGCACTTGCTATTAATCACTTTCTCTCGCTATTTTTCGAAACAATAGAGCAAATTGGTTTGTTTGACCACAATATATTTGCAAATTACCTTCGAACATACAGTACGGTAAAAATATGTTGGTCACTCTGAAGTTGCTCCAAATTATTGTGCATAGTCGAAAAAATATTCATTTACCATTTATAATTTTTAATAAGAGTTACTTCACAATCAATTGTTTGAAGTTGATAAATTGTGCAGTGACTGCGCCTAAAACCACACTTATGTTCCTTCTTTTCCTTGATTTACAGGACCCTGGGTTTCCCTTTCGGAAGTCAATCCTTAGCCCAAATAGGTTTTGGCACTGCCCCTACAGTTTTACTGACATACTATAACATCTTACATTTTGAATATTCCAACATGCAATGAAATCAAACTTTATTTTACAACACATTTGAGAGGTTTACTCACCAAGAAAAATTGTGTGAACATTGAAAAGCTTCAAATGAATCAACTTAAAGGATTCTAAATCATAAGGATTAATTACTTCAGAAAATGTAAGAAAATCAATTCCAAATATTTTATTTTACATAGGCCTACATGTCTCTTGTAGGACATCAGAAGCTAGTGCAGTTCCAATTGGTTGTTCCCCATAGAATAGAACTAGCAAGAAACTCCATAGTTACTCTTTTAAGATAATAATTGAGTTTTACAATATTTCCTTATTAGGTACAATATGACATGACTAGACATGGTATGAGAGGATGTTGTGAACCAGTCAACACATACCAAGATGTGGTTGATGTGGATAATTTATTTTTGCTATGATTATAGGGGAGGGGGAGAGGGCCGTGCCCACCCCAGGATGATGGACGCCAGTCGAAATTCTATGATGACGCCAAAATAGTGATTACTTCATAAAAAATCAGACATGTTGGAGCCAGGCATCCCCTGGAAAATTACGCTAGGTACACAATAGCAGCAATAATCCATAATTTCCTATGAATCTTTTAAAATATCGATATGGAACTTCTTAATTAGTTTTGTACTTAGTAGGTTGCCTTGTTTACGATCGTGGGCGACGGCGGCGGCGTCTCGAGTCGATCCACAGTCACTCTCGTCTCTGTAGTCCAGAACAAGCGATAATGTGACAACCTTATGCCATGCCATAGTTATGGCAACTTCCGTTGCGCCTGCGCCTTATCTACTCGTACGCCATCGAACACCTTTGTTCATACCAACACTTAGCCGAACCCGAAAGGGCAACTGCTAATTGAATCCTATTATTTATTTTATGCGTGGTATGACTCAGGAATCGGTTACCTGCGCCTTTTGAGGCCTGTCGACATAAAGCATCGTTTTCACTCTTAGAAGTTGGTCTCGGCGCGGGCGTCTCGACTGTGTGTAACATAACGTTGTTTTTGTACAACTACCTACATTAACATGTGAATGTGAGTCACGCACGTACCTAAGTACATACGTATCGTGTCTTATTTCTTGGGTAAACAGAGGTTTCTGATTAGCAGTGTGTATTTCACTGAGCTGCCAGTCGCCTGCCTGACGGACCAGTAGCAATTCTCCGGAGTTATGTTTATTTACAAGTGGTGATATCGTGTTGATACCTACTTGTGTAATGTGAGCCGTTAAATAATACAATTTGTTAGTAACAAACATGATAAGCACTGGTCGCCTGATGATACACCTAAACATATTTGACTGATAGTGATTATGTTATTATTAGCTGCCCTTTGCTAGCTCACAACTAAGTGTGATTAATTGATCAAGTCAATAGGTAATTTAATGGTCGTTGGTAATTTATTAATTGAGCAGTGGTGGCCGAGTGGTAATGGCCCTGTCTTACGAGTTGTAGGTCGTGGGTTCAAACCCAGCCAGGCGCATTACTTTGCGTTATTTGTTTTATCTCCACTGTTCTCAATACGGTGAAGGAAAACATCGTGAGGGAACCGGTATGTCCTAGAACCAAAAGTTCGAAGACATGTGACATTCACCAACCCGCACTGGGTCGGCGTGGTGGATTACGGCCCTTTTCCTCTCCTAGAGAGGAGGCCTGAGTCCCAGCAGTGGGAACATTAAAAGGCTGATTATGTATGTAAATATGTATGTATGGTAATTTATGAAGAGAAGGGAGACTTGTCGTAACTCTGTGACTTCATATTTTTTAGGGATCCGAACTCAAAAGGACACGGGGTCCCTTTAATAAGACTCCACTAACCGTCTGACACCACGTTGTGATACACTTATAGCTAGAGCACCTATTTTACATGGCAATTTAACTAACCCAAACACAATGTATCCTAGCAGGATACATTGTTTTATTAAGAAGTTCCCGTGTCTACGGTCCACCTTCCAGCTCCATCATCAGATCAGTTCGATAGTACCTTATAGCCAAAGTGCATCTCATGACAATTCCAACAAGCCCAAACACGGCTAGGATACATTCGGTCCATAAACGACAGAGTTCTGAGGTAACAAACAAACAAAAAATATTGATAAAAAAATACAACTGAACTGAGATCCTCCTCATTTTTTTGAAGTCGGTTAGAAACAAAATAAAATAATATTTTTTACTCGATTTTAATATTTTTTACTGACTCGCATTGGGCCAGTTTTGTTTTACTAATAGGTACCTATTGCCTTTTCGATTTTGGCACATTCACACACTGTACCGTAGTTGCATTGTTAAATGATTTTTTGGTATCTTAAGATATTTTAATCACTACTATGATCATAAAATTCAAATCTAGGTTAAATCGTCTCGCCGATTATAGTGTAGTGTGTATACTTTAACCCAATTCCGTTTCCATATACAGGAAGCTAACATTTTTTATGCTGCCTAAATGATTCAAGCGATAGTAGGTATAGTGTCTGCGAATGGAGATCAGTTTCAGCGTCATAAAGTTGTTTAGACGAATAATGATTAGCAGGATTCTTACTAGAAACAAATGAGAGCGGCGCGACGCGGCGGCGCGGCGGCGGGCGTCGAGCGTCGCGCCTTGTACATCGTACATAGTTATCTCGGATTGAGCAGCGCTAGCGAGGGGCGGGCGGGGCGCCGTGAATGGGGCAAACCAAGCGTTTTCCATTCAACGCACCCATTCATGGAAACTCGTCGATCCGTTAATGAAAAACGCGCTCGTTTATTGTCACCGTTATCGCCGCTGCCGCCTCTGCGGAGCGCCACATGTGAGCCGCGCCACTTGCCAATATTATATTTTCATTAAATCAAACACATTCGTGCACTATAAATATGAATTACCATTGATAAGATTACTTATTTAATACGATTGCTTTATTGCGTTGTAGACAACAGTTATTTTTGTATGATCAAAATATCGTGTTATCCATTCATTAATCTAGTAAGAGATTCCTTATAGAGATTGTTTCAGTTTTTGTGTATAGGAAATTGTGGATTTAAGTAAGACATTTTTATCAGCATTTTATTAAAATACACGGTACCATATTTTGTCTTTTGAAACTCGGATGTGACTTGGATCTAATACCTATTTAAAATTCATGATCCAGTCTGTAGTTGCACTTGCAATCGCAGAAATGTACTGCTGCTAAGCCTTTCGATAAGATTACTGAAAATAAAGTTTTGAAAGAGTACTTTAAATTATTACAGTAGGCTAATAAGCTTATCTGAGTTCATTGCTCTTGTAATTTTTTATTAATCATTTGAATTGCCATTTTAGATTGCGCTTGGCTAATGCACTGGCTGATAGGGTCAATAGATATCAACCTCATGATGGGGTCAGTATTAGGACCTGAGACAAGGACGGGGATTTATTAGCACCGTCAGGTCAGGATGCACCATTCTGGTTTAGTTGACTGTATGCTCAGTATTAATCGTGTAAGGTGCCTGCACCTAAGCCTATAATAACAATAGGAAAACCAGTAGCAACGAACATAAGCACCCACCAAAGGTTGTATGGTATGTGACTTCACACACAGAGATGAGAAAGTATACCTTTGTAATGACAGTACCTACACGTGCACACACTCGGCCGAGTACAATGTAGATATCGTCTTTCACTTTTAACTTTCAAGATAAAAGAAAATCGCATTTACTCAAAGCCAAATTACTTGCTGTTATGTTGGCTATGTGAGATAATTCACTGTTGCGAAATTAATGGCTTGAATCGGTTTACGTTTTCGCGAAAAAGTGCGTTCTACTTCGCAACCCACCTGCTCAGCGATTGTATCCTATGTGGCGTGGGTGAACGTCTTGGGCCGCTGGATATTATACTACGAACGTAGGTTTCCGCCCACGTCACTATGTAGGTATTCGACTTGATTAAAAAATGTACTTACTGATCAACATACTACCTATTCAAACAATTGAGTAATTTTAGACATACTCGTGGTTAAAACTGAACCTACAACTACCATTATAGTTACAGTAACACAATCATCAAACAATTTTAATCTTCTGAGAAAACACATCATCACAAAATACCCTAAAACGTAAGAACGACGAGGCTGTCGACCTGTGAACGCATACGCAGAATTAAATAATGGTACATGAGCTGTTTCTTCCCGGGAATCTTAAAAAATTAAATGTGAGTTGGACTTCGTCCTTTGCTCTGTCAGGAATGTAACTCAGTAACAAAGATCAGGACATTAATATAATAATAACTTCTCTTATTAATGCTGGAAATGCACTAGTAAATAGTTTGTGGTAATAAGCGAAATCCAGCGACTTCCTGTCGCAATAAACAATGTAATTTAAAACCAAGAGAGAGACTTACATTTCTCCTCCTCTTTGAGTCATTTATCTATTTCCTTTATTATCAATATTTCGCCATGTTGTCTTCGGCGATGTGGATGGCGGCACAGAATGTGGTCTCCAGTGTGGAACGGATTTAATTTGACAAGCGTAACCGGGTTCTGCCTCTGGCTCTTTCCTATTAGCACCGTGACTTTCCCTGATAATAGCTTTCCTTTCTGTCAATGTGAGCACAAATTATCCTATAGGTACTCCATTGAATTCCGAGCGTTTTCAAAACTAGGAGTATAGGAATGACGTTTTCAACATTCGATTCAAGAGAACGTTAACATGAATAAGCTTGATCCGGACATTGTTGAAGTCAAGGCATTTACTATCAGTAGAAAAGCGAGGGATAAGTACGTTGTGACTAGCGATGGGAAATTCCCGAGAACATTCTCCTAGCGAGAACTTTGCGGAAATGTTCTCGAGAATGTTCTCCGAGCCGAGAATTTACGAGAACTTAAAAACTGAGTAACAAAACCTAAACTTAATTTGATCACTTTTTAAAATTTGAATGATAAATGAAATGCGTGATATTTTATGAATGCACTTCGACCGCTCATTCAGTAGTAACCACAGCGAAGTGCAACTGGGCGGGTAGCGGGCTGGGTGGAGCAGTAACCGCGTGCGCATGCTATGTATTTTTTGATTATTATTTTATAATAGACTGTTGTAATAAATATGGATATTAATTTTCTTCATCAGCGTCATTTCAGCCGATAGGCGTCCACTATTGGACATAGGCCTCCCCCAAGTGTCGTCATAATGACTGGTCCTGTGCGTCACGCAACCATCGGTTTTCCGCGACCCTCACCAGGTTATCGGTCCACCTTAGGGGAGGCCTTCCAACGCTGCGCCTTCACTTAAGTTTAGCGATTCTTTTGGCTATGTCTGTAACCTTGGTTCTGCTACGGGTGTCTTCATTTTCGATGTGATCACGCAAGGAAACTCCAAGCATTAGCCATTTCCATTGCCCTTTGAGTGACTTTAAACCTTCTGAGGAGGCCCGTTGTAAGCGACCACGTTTCGGAGCCATATATCATCACTGGCAACACGAACTGCTCATAGACTTTCGTCTTGAGACACTGTGATATATTGGACGAAAACACACCGCGCAGCTCCCTGAACGCTGCCTAGCCGAGTCGGATTCGACGATAGACCTCTTTCTCAAAATTAGACCTACCCAACTGGACTGTCTGCCCAAGATAAACGTAGTCGTCCATAAATTCGAGTGTAGAGTCTCCGATCTTGATAGGAGTGAGTGCTACGTGGATTTTTACCATGACTTTGGGTTTTCTATGTTCATTTTAAGTCTCACTCTTTCAGAAGCTCTTCTGAGGTCACCTAGCATTGTACTGAGCTCCTCCGTAGTCTCAGCCATTTCTACTATGTCGTCGGGATATCGAAGGTGAGTGATGTACTCGCCATTGACATTAATGCCTAGCCCATTCCAGAACCTTGACGACATCCTAGAGGATGTGGCCGTGAATAGTTTCGGAGAAATGGCGTTTCCTTGGCTTTTTGGCTTTTTTGTTTCGATGGCTGTTCCTGAAGTCGGACTGACATGGTGACGTTTTTGAATAAACTGGAATAAACACTTCAGCATTTCAATGTACCCATAGTCAATCTGGCACTGTTGGAGAGACTGCAGTACAGCCCAAGTCTCGATCGTATCAAAGCGTTTTTGTAGGCTGATTATACTCCTAAGTCTTCCGTCCACGGCGCTGAAGCTTTTTTGGCTTCCGGCTTGTTCGGGAGCCTGGAAGTCGTCGAAATTGGGCGCGAGACAGTCGTGATATCCCTGGAAAGCAGCTCGTAGACATGGCTCAGAAGTGAGATGGGCCTGTAATTCTTAAGCAGGGTATGTCACCCTTCTAAAAGAAGACTACCACCATACCTCTGCTCCATACCTGTGGCGTTTTTTCCTCGAGATGGAATCAAACAACTACTGAAAGGCGTTTAGGACCGGTTTTCCACCAGCCTTCAGGAGCCCTGCTGTCTTCACCTGACGCCAACTGTTTCAGAGCCATCTTTTAATGTCGTACAGGCTGACGGCCGGGATATCTTCGGTATAGTGTCGAGTATAACAGTCTATAAAATGCCTTAATCTCTCCTAGAAGCTCCAATTTGGAGGATATGACTCTGCCCTTGTCGGTCTTCAGTTTCGCAAGCTAGCTCTGCCCAATAGACAGATCTCTTGCAAACACTTTGAAGCCCTTATTTCGCTCAATCGTGTCTTTAATTTTTCGTTGCTAAAGTGCCGGAGATCGCGTTTCAAGGACTCTGCCGATATGTGCACGCATCGTCTGAAGACTGCAGAATCATCTCACACCACTCTTTCATAAGCTGAAGGGTTCGATCCGTGAGCCTCTTCCTCTCATTTGTTCGAGTTTTAAAGAATTTAGAACCGACCAAATGGACAGTTTCCACGAACCCATCGTTGTATTTGTCCGCGGAGCTTCCTAAACACTAAAAACGATTATAATAATATTTAAAATAATAATTAAAATCATCATAATTATCTGTTTCATGTTAAAATTGGAAGGAGCACATACAAATTTTAAGTTCTCATAAGTTCTCGTAAGTTCTCCACTTACGAGAACATTCTAGAACATTCTCGTTCCGAGAATATTCTCGTTTGGAGAATGTTCTTTTTCCCCATCACTAGTTGTGACCTTGTTATTTTCCGGTAATGCTTAGCACGATTTCAAAATCGATCACTTTGTTGCTCAAACGGTTCCCATGCGCTCTGACAACGAGCTGAGGTAAAATACTCTCGATTTCGAAACAATTGCACTACGCATACGAGCGTGTGGAAACATCTTAATGATCGCCATTGTGGCTGTGGCTAAATAGCTGGTGCGTATTCGTTTCCTCAGTCGCTGATGGCGCTATTCAAAGGATCCCGTTTCTCTCCCACGATCCAGTTTAGTGGCGTGTGTTACTGTCATGTTGATGATGATGACGGTTGTTTTTGCATCAGCAATTATGTACAGTTTGTTGTGAGTTTCTCTAGCACTACAATTACGAATTTGTGAGAGTCGCAGGAAGGTCTTTCCTTTGTTTAACGGTCCTAACTATGGCAGCGTGCCTCAATTTACAACAATTACGTGCAACGTTTTAATTGACCAATTTGTTTAAGAAAAATACATGAAAGTACTATAAACTTGAGTGACGTATCTACGTATACCTATCTAAAAAACAATGATTATTATTTATCAGTAGTGTTATCGTTTATAACGAGTGTTAAATAATAAGTGCAGTGCCTATCACTGTTGTACAATATCAGTATCGGTCACGGCCATTACACCTATTGGTTATTGCCTCAAACCAGGAAATTGTTTTCAAAACATAATCCCCTATTATAATCATGGCAAGCATTACGTCATCTTTGTAAGAGGAACCACAGAATGTAAATGACACGTCACATGGGCATGGTTTACGTATTATGTATTTATTAGTAAATTAAACTTGAACAATAAATAAAATTGTAATAGGCTTAGATGAGTAGGCGCGCCAAGAAATAAGTTCCATTTAATTCGTCACGACTCTTACGCCAGTTGATCATTAATCATGTCAATCCCTTTAACCGTGTGATCTCCGTGGAAATTGCTTCGCGTCTGACGTAATGTTTTGTTGAACATGGGAAAAATAACATCATTTGAGGGTCCAAGAGGAAGGTTAATGGACTCGGTGACTAATTACCTACCGCTCTGAAGTCAATCGTCTGTCCTATTCGGTCATTGCGCAGGTCAACTCTGTCTTTGTTCTTGTTTGGTATAATCGTTGCAGTACACCTTTACTTACCCTATGAGGGCTTCAGCTGTCTGCTAGGGTCAAAAATATGCAAAATGTCTACATACAGAAGCAATATGACTTAACAACTCCAGCAGTAACTAATTCGGATTGCTGTCGCTATAACTTATTCCAGTTTATAGCAAAACTTGGAAATTGTCGACTGGGAAACGTTTATTATGGATATTATTAATATCCAAATCTAGCAACTGACCACGGAAAGACTAAGAAATAAATAAGTCAACCCACCTATCGCCACTTACCACTTTCCATTTCGCAAATCGATATCCACTAATGGGAGTCGAGGTTTCGGCCAAATAGTACTAGTTTGTCATTATTATTCTAGCACAGTTCCTAGTTTATCTATTACATCTGTGTTTATATTAGCAGCTACTTAGAATATCATTTCGTCATGTTCCTCTTACAAACGAGCCATTCATGGTACTCTAATTGTATTGTCTATGCGGCTGAAGAAAACAGTGAGAATATATCTTTCTTGTTATCTTGTATGCAATCGTGCAGCGCATATATGAACGGCATTTATGATAGTCAACAATGTAACATGTAAAGTGAATTAAAAATTACTGTGTTGTATATAGGACTAGCTTTTGCCCGCGGCTTTAATCCCAGGATAAAAAGTATCCTATGTGTTATTCTGGGATATGGTCTACTCGTGTACCAAGTTTCATCGAGATCCGTTCAGTAGTTTTTGCGTGAAAGAGTAACAAACATCCATCCATACATACAAACTTTCGCATTTATAATATTAGTAAGATTCATGTATTAATACGTGTTTTAAACGTTAGAAAGTGATCAATCAATAAAGTCATTAATCTATACTTATAATAAATCTGTAGAGAGGTCAATTCTGTACATGAAATATATTTCCAAAATAACTATCAGGGGGTGATTAGTGATCGATACTGATGCCAAAAATGCAAACAGTAAAATTTTTGTCTGTCTGTCTGTCTGTCTGTCTGTCTGTATGTTCTTTATAGAAACAAAAACTACGCGATGGATTTTAACGAAACTTGGTACAATCATTCTTCATACTCCTGGGCAGGTTATAGTATACTTTTAATCACGCTACGATCAATGGGAGTAGATCAGTGAAGGGAAATGTTGGGGAAACGTGAATAATTACTCCATTTTTTAAGCTTCCGTCGCGTTTGCAGCCTTAATGGTTAAAGCTACACAGAAATTGTGTACAACGGAAATGTTCTCCTTAAAATTATATAAAAAATATCCCAAGACATCATATGTCAATCTTTTATGGTTGACTCACAATAACACATGTAACTCCCGATAGCTTAGCAGTTCGGAGCTTTCTGTTTATTTTTGTCTATGGCACCAAGGTGTGTGCACACTGTCACGCGCGTAAGTGGAAGGGAGAGATCTGGAACGTCTCGAATCGTCTCGTGCATCACGTTGTTTTCCAGTCCCCGGGCTCTTAGAATCCGACACCAGACGTTTCAGATCTTTGATTTTAACGACCCCGTTGTCGCTGGCATAAGCAACAGGATCCGCGTACGAAGTCGCTGGCAGAAGCTAGTAAGACATATGATTGATAAGATATCATAACAACGTAGAGTAAAACAGAACATAAAAATGTCAAACAGGTTTGGTTTGCAGGCAAGCGTGAGGGTGAGGGCAGTAGTTACTTATGGGCCGATGGTCGCCTCACCTTGTGTTGCCGTATTTAGCGATAACTGACGAGGTTGCAACACGTTGCGCAACCGCCAATGGTCTCGCCATCTTTAGTCTACCATTATTTCAGGCTTTAATCCAAAAAAAGTAATGACTAACGAGTGTCTTGCCTTTAAGCTCAAACACAAATGTCTTGAGCAAGTCACAGTGTGACGGGGATCTTTTATTGTTTTCGTTGATTTATAAGAAATACGTGTCATCAATGTGTTATATTGAATTAAGGTTTTTCAATTTTTCAATTCAATTAACCTCATAATCACAATCAAGCAGTTTTCATCGCTTTTTAGTCAACTGAATTTAACATATAATTATTTGAAAACTATCGGGGATCGCAAGCTTGCCTTTCCTACTTTCAACATGCTTTTCTCTCTCTCTCATTGAACGTTACAAAATGTATTTACCTAGTAACTAATTAATATCGGAGAATGTGAAGCATACGCTTAGAAAACCTTAACTTGAGTGTTATTTACTTAATTAATGGTAATGTTTGGTACCAATTATACGGTTATATTGTATAGCACCTAGACTTTTCTTGGAATATTACCAACTAAAAACGTAAACGTTTTGCAATCGGCAAAAACTCCTATCTGGTAATGAGATGGAGTCAAGAATTCAGGAAACAGCTCAGTGAATACGTACAGAATTTGCCCTCTTTGTTGGTTGAGAAAAATACTTGGTTTTGGCAGTTATGAAATACGCCATCTCATTGCAGAACTTCTCAAAACTAGAAAGCGTCATTAACGTCCATTGAAATTACAAGTACTCAAGGTCTTACTTCGCAAGCTCTATAAAACAAGCAATAAGATGCAAACTATGGGAAACTCACACTAATTAGTCAACTTTAATGTCAACATTGATCATGTTTGACAAAACAAGATAACTACGTTTGCGTGAAGATAGCATCGGTAATCGTTGGTAGTTAGATTTTTGCTCGAGATCATCAAGATACTGGTGAGACCACAGATTTGAAATACTTACCTTTTTTTTATTAGGATATTATTAAGGCCCGAGTGCCCGAGCAGTGTTATAAAACAGTGACTTTCTGAAGCCTAATCTTCGGTAACGGCCAGGAAAATATGTTTATTGTAGATTCATGAACAACATTATCCACTATTGATTTTTTCGTGCGACTAATACTTTTGTCTAAAAAAATATGTCTATTATTGAATATTTAGCATTTACGCAATTTTTCCTTGGCGAGTACGAGTATTGTGTCCATTTAATTCCGGCCAGATGTTCAAGGGACTATAAGCCTAAATAACTTCTCCCACTCTAGGTAAAGCGAGAGAGAGTTTCAGACTTACTAACTAAAACCCACCTGTGTTCTTTCAGTTACCCTTTGCGTTCCAGGGCCACTGTACCTTTTTCGAACACTTCCACAGCAAATCAGCGATTGGTTATGTTTGAGAAAACAAGATAAGAACGTTGCGTGTTGATGTCAATGGTAATCATTGGTAGTTAGATTTTCCCCAAGATCATCAAGATGCTGGTGAGACAGCGTCTTAAATTGCCCTACTACGTTGATTGGCCACGAACGATGTCATAGGCCACATAGACCTAGCTGATATTCCCAAGGCCACGAAAGATGCCATAGGTTCCTAGCTGATAGTCCCTATTTTTATGCACATACCATTGTCTCTCCACAACCGTTGGTTGTCTAGTAGACGAAGCCTAAGGCTTTAGGCTTTAAGTCCGCCTTTATACCTTCGTGTTGAAGTTTTAATAAATATTAATAAGAGTAATATTCCTTTCTCTGGAGCCCTGACCACCGGGAGCTTGGACCTTTTTCCCGATGCCGGTGGGCTACTATTTTTTAATGTTTTTTTATATATTATTTTGTTTGAAAAAAAAAAAATATTATTAGTTATATGTGAGATTGTATAGAATAAAGGAAATAAAAGTAACAATATTCGAGATGGGCAAGAAGGGAAAAGTAATCGTAGAACTCTACGATTCGTATTGTCATATTGAACGAGACCAAACATTACTAGTCAGCAGAAAATATATAGTCATTTTTTCAACCGTGATTGCAAAGACACTTATCTATTTCTCTCTTCTTCGCTTATACTTATTCTCTGTTATTTTTCATGACAAGTGCTTTTTGTGGTTTCAGGTGAAGCAAAAAACTTGCCAGGTCGCAGCCATGGGGCGGCGTGCCACCGCGACATATACTGCGTGCTGTCGCTCGACCAAGAGGAGATATTCCGCACATCCACCATGGAGAGAACTCTCAAGTGAGTTATTTATACTAGCTTTATACCGCGGCTTCTCTTCCACAGTCTATACCACAGTAAAACCTAAAAAATTGTCGATGACACTCAGAAATAGTATAACTTTATATGCCAGTAAATAATTTTTAAAACGGGTATGAGTAGATTCTGAGATTACCTCCTACATCGAAACTTTATCTTTACTTTATCTTTTGTAGAGTTTAGATCCCTACCGCGGCTTGATCAGTGCCTTTACGATATACGATATAAAAGTTACCTTAAAAGTTAGTCCTATGTTGCTCTAGGCGCGATAAACTTTATAGTGCCATACACGAATACAGCTACATACAATACTTTATACCATAAATTGTCAACACATAAAGTCGATAATTCGATTCTTATCATTTGCCTAGTTTTCACATATTTATGCTTCATGCCCTTGATTTAGCCGTTACGATTTTCGAAGTTTCCTGTAGGACCCTTCACGAATTCTACAGAACGGGAACGTTATATTCGCTCCAGAATTGACATAATAATAACGGATCCATTGTCCGGTGTCCGGTGTCGCTTCCGCCCGTTATCGTGTGGGAACCGATTACCAACATTTAGGGAGAGCAAACAATTTAATAGGTCAAGGTTCCTCTACTCCATGAATGAAGCATTTTAAGTGGCAGATACGTTTAATTGAAGTAATTAATGCATGTTGTACGTTGTACTACGGTCGTACTAATATTAATTGTTTCCACGTTGGTACCTGGAATTAAGTAGGTAATTGTGTATTTTATTTTTATGGAGTGTTTCTGTGTCTGCCTTCACCTAATATTCTCTGCAATAACGATTAATTTGCTTATAAGTAGATATAGTTTAAAAAATACGAACAAAAAATCGACGGGTGCAAAATATAAAAAAAAAGTCTGCAATTTTGCGGTTTTGTACCTAGTTGGAAAGAACGTTCCATTCATCTGGCCTAGCTTTCATACCTATCTATATTGTGTCGTAAGCCACTGGACGCCTTTGATACATTTAGTGATCGGGGAAAACTAATCAAATAAAAATAGCAAATTGTACAGAAAAATTAGGCCAGATGAATGGGACACCCTCTCGATTTTAAAGCATCACCCAGATGCTGTAACTTACTAAAAAATTATATTCTAAGACATGGCAAATCGACTTTCAAGTGTCAAAAATGCAGGAATGTGTGATTTTTTTCTTTCAATAACATTTTTGAAATAAAAAAATTTCAATAGTTGTCTCGTGATTGATGAATCGCGTGATTCACTAATTATCAGAAAATCGCAATATTGCAGATAACTTTTTTTGCATTGCACCACTCAAAAGGTTGTAAAACTTCCGCTAATCACACGATTTAAAACAGTTTTAGACTAGTCTAATGTAGTAGGTGCCTAGTACGAATGTGCGATGGATGTGTAACTTTCTTCGAAACATTAATGTGTCGTCACGAAAGTGCGCAGGCGCACACTCCTAATCTCTTGCATATGATATGTATTGCTTCCGGCGCTTTCACGAGCATGTGTCACTCAGGAATAAAATAATCTAAGTTTCGACTTGTACTCTACCAGTTTTAATGTTCGTACTAGAAGTAGGAAATCATCTAATGGTTTTTTGCCCTTTAGGATGGAGTGAGAGGTCGTATCAGAGACTTACTGACTAAACTTTACTCCTGTGTTCCTTTTTTGCCTTACATCCCAGGGTACCGGGATTCTCTTTCGAACGACTCATGATGCTTCCTAGCCTAGGTTGTATTTTTTTTTTTTCATTAAAGCAGACATAACAATACATACTTACCCATTTTGCGATAAAACATAATATATTGCTAACTATAACTATCATGATTTCTTTAACAAAACCTATTCGTCACATTAACATGAGCAACGTTAAAATATAAACAAAAACGGCTATGGAAGTTCATGCATATATCACAAAACTCTATAACCTGTATAAAAACATTCTATTGAAAGCCACCTGCTCTGGCGCGCCTCGCGTGTTGAATGATTTGTCATCAATTAAACATTAGTCACAATTAATTCATGGTCGCGGTGCGGCTTTTGATAGCGCGTATAATTCGGGGGAGGCGCTATTGTGCTGTAAGGGCGGCACTGCGGCGCGCCACGTCCCGGACGCGCTTCCGGTGCGCGTGCGCCGACGCAGAACGTCCCTTCCGGTTCACCCCCTTTGCCATTCAGCTTTTAGAATGAATAAAAGACAGCCGCACCGCAGCAATGATTTTAATTACTGCCGCCGGTTACGCTCCCCCTCATTAGTTGTGGGAACGGCCCACGCCATCACTTTCTTTTCATAACCAGAAATCCACGCAGGCATAATAGACTAATTTATTGGAAACAAGTGACCGGCTCCGGCTACGCACCGTTGAAAATGATATACGCAAACACTTCTTGCTCTTTATTATTAGTGAAACCACATCGTAATTCGTTGGTTTAGACTTTAGAAGAAGTAAATGGATACATAGATGGCAAACTCGGAAAGCGACTTTGTTACTCGTATAAGCTATGTAGATATATTTATATACATTTATCATGCTACTGGAATAATACACATCATTGTACACCCCAATTAGTAAATAACGTTACAATCATAATTCAAGTACTGAAATTTTACTTAAATGTACTTAGATAGTGTTTTTTTAATTCTAGTTGTAGGAAAATATAATGAAAATTGACGCACTACACAGGTAGCGCATCTGTATTGGTATCTACGTACGTACTTACGCACACAATCTCCAGTAATGCAATCAAGTTTTCTCAAGAATTTACCAAAATAGGTAAAAAAATGGATCCTAAAATATTAACTTGCAATAAAAATTCACCAAAAATTATCTATTTAAAAAATAGGTGAAATCTATTCACTATCAATTTCTGAACGTGCCCTGTACTACTTAATTTATGTTTGTTATGTTACATATTCGAGAAGAATGCGGCTTAAAACTATTATTGGTCTCATGAATTAATTTATCCTGGTGATAATATTTGACGGTTCATTGTTCTAGCGAAAACCTACGCTGAATATTTAGTTTGAAATAGAACTGGAAATTCCTAATAAGTAATAAAGCATTTAAAATCTGTAGTTTCCGTTATGATTACACCTCCGTGATGCCAACGTCCATACGTTTCATTGTTTATCTGTAATTCTGTAATGATAGTCTGTTTTGCTTGTTAATGAACGGAAGCGATAATGATTTTGTGACCCAAGAGGTGAGGCCACAGTGGACTGGCGGATATCGAAGGAAATGTCACGTCACTCGCCGAGTTAATTTAATGGGTTCTTTGTCTCGCGATACCTTATCACTGCACTTACTATGTGCCTCTGTCCAAACTATCTGTGCCTCGCTAACTATGTACTGATAATATACTCGTACCCACATATTAGTCGCTTGTGTATGCTTTGTGACTGTGCTCTCCTTGGAATAACGATGCTCTGCTGTTAACAAAATGTGTTTAAGATAAAATTCTTGTAGGTATGGCTAATTATTTAAATTCTACAGCTGACTTTACTTGGACAAATATTTAGCTCGTAAATCAAGGAATTTTTCGTCTATCTATCAGGATTTTCCATGACACAGACCATCATCATCTTTCTGTCCTTGTCCCGTTTGATTTGGGGTCCACGTTTTTTTCTTCCAGTCTGTCGCCCGTCACGCTATCACTAATTCCCGTTTTTTTTCATAAATCACTTCTCACACAATCCATTCATCTCTTCCACGGATTTTTCCAAAATTTTGATAATCAGCAAAACATTACGAACCACAAATAAAACCACTAAAATATCTACCCAAAAACAGCAATAGATCAACATCTAAAAAAATATGACAAGTGAGACTTGTGTCGACTCATAAAAATCGCGTCAGTAGCTCTCCAACATTAAACGGAAGCTTTTAAGTGATAAATTGGTCCCGGAACTTCGAGGCACGTAAAATGATCATCGCCTGCGCCTGAGCAGTCCCCGGCCGGAGTGG
Organism: Mythimna lalbum; assembly: GCA_949319445.1. NCBI lineage: Eukaryota > Metazoa > Arthropoda > Insecta > Lepidoptera > Noctuidae > Mythimna > Mythimna lalbum. Next base: position 10,170,001 of record OX439346.1, on the reverse strand, counting down.
CGGCAGTCTTAAGTGCATTGCTCTGGTTTCTAACATGTGCTATTTTGTGCTCCCCGCCCGACATATACACGAATAAAGGTGTTCCGGAGTTCATTCAAAAATGCGTCATCGCAAGTCGACCTACTAAACGCTCGGTGCAAATTCAATTGATTGAATTAATTATATGTTTTATTGTTTTAAGATATTATAATATGCATAATACCAGGACGCATAGATAACAATAGCATTGTCAGTCGTGTCCTATATTGACGAAGATTAAAGCACATCACGAGGTGTCATAAATATAGCTGAGTCAATAGTACTATGGACTACGTATCCTGGTTATTGAATGAGTGTCACAATCGCACTTAATCAATTCAACGTATTAAAATTAGAGGCGTGAAGTATGTGCAATGGTTTGTGAGCTTGGGCCGCCCTCTCACTGCTCAGCTGGTGCGGTTCCGCCTCCGGTTTATAAATACTGCGCCGGCGCCGGATGCGCCTGCGAGCCTGCCATCGACTCGATACACTGCGACTGCGAGCTTCTTATACCTACGTACACTCCAAACGAGTCAATAAACCCCTTTATTGAGTTATTATCGTGTTTTACAAATAGCTACACGTAATGCCCGCTCGGAAAGTATAGATATTGTTTATTCATTAGGGTTGCCAGGACTATCCGAACTTTTAAAGCGTCAGCAGAATATTTTAGAAGGTTGAATTGATTATAAAAATTAGCTTAAAGATTTACACAAACAGAGAGAATAGCCGCCCAGCAGTGGGTGAGATCGTGCTATGATGTTGATATTACAAAACTACTTATCATTTAACGTACCCATGATAGACTGGAAGCCGACCGCTAGCTAGTTGGAAAAACTCCGTATTTGTTACTTTTCAGGACTTAGCCACCAAATTGACCCTTATAATAATTATACATATAGGACCTAGATAAGGACATAAAATACTTTTTACCAACATTCCTACCGCTACTATTGGTTTTATTTTTTTATATATAAATGGCCTTCCAACCAAGTACAGAAAAAAGTTTCACTAAATTCCATACTCTCATTTTTCACAATTCCGTTCTTATTTTTCATAAAATATTTATAGCATGACAATAATCATTCCTTTCTCATAAAGTATACCAACACTTTCAAGTGCAGGCACGTGCTTTATTATTAGGCTGTGAGATGAGATTTCATCGGGAATGTCAAACTTTCTCCTTTGAATAAGGCAATCCCACGCATACGTCAGTGTGCAACTTGGTCTTACATCATGAAACCTGCGTTGTTTACATACTAGAAAATTGAATAACTTTAGCCTACTATTTCGTATTTCAATACCCTACTTTTCCGGGATTGCAAGTACTCGTAGTCCAGGAAATGATATGCTGTTCCAAATTTAATTTCATTCAGTTGTTATGACCGACGTTTGCTCATTGGTAGCCCATGTTGAACGGTTAAAGACTATGGCCTGATGAAATTCTTTGATTAGAAACACGTCCGAGTGTTGTATCTATTTAAAACGTTATTAGGATAAAGGTTCTAAGATACCGATTCTATTTAATTGAGCTGTTTGTGTTGCATTTAATTTAAGGGCCAAGAGCAATCATGTTCGACATTTGAATGTTTTCCATTTAGATTAAATTTAACATATAAAGTTTATAACCGTTTTCTTGGAGGCGTCAGGCGCCGCAGCAATAAAGTAGTTTTATGTGTCTGAACATAAAATGTATTACTTACTTGATTCTAGAAATTAGCAAATTAAACTTAACCTGTTCTCCTCAGTGTAATTTGTCATAAAACCTTTTTCAGCTTTTATTCAAATAGCTAACTAAAATTGATTTATCAAGTTAGGGAAAATATTCGTAAGATTTCATAGAAAATTATTCACTCAGCAGTGGGTGGCAATACCGACTCGTGTAAGACAGGCGTCCCACGCGTCCACACCTAGGCTGCAACCCGCCTATAAATTATCGCGCAGTCGAAAACTCGATAACGATTGTCGGATGTAATATTCAACAAATAATAACCGAGATAAATTCTTTCACACTTATTTATACCTGCACGATATAAACTGATATTTTGTTTTTTTTTTTCAGTCCATTCTTCGGCGAGGAGTTCCAATTCGAGGTGCCGCGACGATTTCGATACCTTTCCATATACGTGTTCGATCGTGACAAGCATCTCAAACAGGACAAAGTGCTCGGTAAAGTGGCCATCAAACGAGAAGATCTCCACCGGTATAACAATAAAGATCACTGGTTTGCGTTGCGACCGGTTGACGCAGACTCAGAAGTCCAAGGAAAGGCATACATTGAACTCACACTCGAAGACTCTAGAAAGAGGTTACGAATGGAACCGAAGCCTCCCGACCCGGACCCGACTGCAGACAACTGCTCGACAAAATCAAAAGGAAATAACCTCGTAAGATTATCTGAATATTGTAAGGAGAGTATGAGATTTAGTTCTTGTTCGAGTTCCACGAGCAAGAAGCTGCTGAGTGCGGTAGCGACGGAGCCTGCTCTGTCGCTGTCGCGTTCGGAGAGTCTGAAGGACCGGGCGCAGTGGGCGCGGAGCAAGCCGCCCATGCACGCGATGCCCGAGTCGGACGCCTCGCCCACCCCCACCGCCGCTGACTACTGGTCAGACCCCGAGAGGCACTGCGCAGCGCGAGTAGGACACGACACCCTACGCCTCCGAGTGCTGGAATGCTCGGAGCTAACCACTAAGAATGGACAGTGTGACCCGTTTGCTCTCGTCACGTTGTTATATTCGAACGGACGAAGAGTTGAAAAACGTACGAAACCTAAAAAGAAGACTGTTAATCCACAATTTGACGAAATTTTTTGTTTTGATCTCGTTATGGACGCAGATCCCAAGGATAAAGATGGCTCACAAACGGTACGTAACCGTTACAGATTTTTGTTTGAGAGAATCGTAAATGATTGCTATTCTATATAATATTAATGTTATTTAATATTCCAGGCGGGGGTGGCTTGCGAAGCCCGAGTGTCGGTGTGGCACGACGCGGCGACGCCGATCTTCCTCGGCGAGGTGCGGCTACAGCTGCGACAACCTTCACCGACACCGTTGCGTGCCTGGTAAGAGACTATAAAGAATGCTAAAATTACAAAATTGGTGTGATCTCACAGACTTTTCGCAACACTTCTCGCCATAATACGTAATTATAAGTTAAAATAGACATTTTTACAGCTACTATTTTAAAAATTATCTCGAAGGTTACTACTGGTTTTCCTTGAGTTACGACTACTGGCACAGTTCTGCCAGCACCAATGTCTAAATAGACGACAGCGCTTCTTATACTTTTTCTTCATTTCACTTCCAGACGTTTATAATAACTTTATTGGTTCAAGAAGATCTTGGTTACTCAATAAAGACTTGCATGAGTAGGTAGATATTTTTTTGTAAAAGGTGGCTTAATTTATTGAGACCTTGCCTCCGTTACTAGGAATATTCCTAGTAAGAAATCAGTCAATTTCTATATGGCCACGCCTCCGATTTCTTTGTTCTGACCATGTGACTGAGCGTTAAGATGACGTCAGAACAAAGGAATCGGAGGCGTGGCCAACTCGAGGTGTTCGACTCAAGAGAATAGAAAAGAAACAGTTGTAACTTGGCTAGGGGGGCTGGTCCCATGTTGTTTATGGCCGGCGCAACACGTTTTTTTCTAACATTCTGTCCTCACAAGGCATGCTATCGCTAACTCCCCTTTTTTGCATACGAAATGGTATGCAAAAAAGACAATCTATTTTTTCTTTGGCATCTCTGTCCATCTCCATTGACTATACATTGACTCCACTGCTATAATAATATTATATAAGTATATTAATTCATGAATCCCCAAGCGACACCCGGTGGCCGCGCATCTATTGTCTTACTATTGTGTCTCTAATTGACGGTATCTGAAGGGTTAATTTGTCCAGGTTCTTCCTAACGTCCCGTGCGGGCGGAGCCCTATCCCGAGGCGCGACGCCTCCCGGCACGCGGCTGTCGGCCGCGGGCAGTGCCACGCTGGGCTCACTGCGGCTACTACTGCAGTACACAGTCGACCACGTCTTCCCGCTACAACACTATCGGGAACTCGAGGAGTTGTTCCTTCGGAGTGTTCATCAGAAGGTAAGACATTTTTCTTGCTATCTGCCAACGATTTCCGATTTTAGGGTTTTTTTTTGTTTCGTCATTTCCACATTGTATTTACTTTATGTGTCAAATCTGGCTGACTTTTGTATATCAATGGGCTGACCCCACAAACGTTGTTCTGCCATATAAAATGAAGGAAAAAAAAATTGCTTAAAATTGTCAAAAATTAAAAGGCCCGTTTTGGCATTTGTATTTGACTACTTAGCGGCTTGTCCGCTGTAGTGTATCTAGTAGCTACTACTACACCGGACTCCTAATTATTATTATTTTGTTTCTTTCTGTTTCGTTCCAAGTTACATTCTAAGGTTTTTCTCAAATTTCTTCAGAGTTACCGAATATAAACAAAAGCCACTGTGACACGATATATTTTTATACACAAGTTGTATTAAATACAATTAATGTGTTAAATAAGAAATTTTCTTATTTTACGCATTTTGTATTCTTTCTGAAGTTAATTCAAAGCAAAATAAAAAAATAAACTAGCAATAATAAGTGCGTTCTGTTTTCAGCCCATAACAGCATCGGCAGTGTACATACTGGGCGAGATAGTATCGAGCAAGACGGACGCGGCGCAACCCCTCGTAAGACTATTCACTCACCATGATCTCATTGTACCCATCGTCAAGGAGCTCGCAGATGCTGAGATTTCTGCGCTTACGTGAGTACCTTGCTTTATATCGAAATACTATTTATATATTACAGCTTGGAGGACTTATAGCTTAAACAAACTAAAAATCTAAAAAGCCGACAAAAAATTCCACCACTGGGGGTCCAGAATCATGTATTGGATCTGTGGTATTCGTTTGTGCGTCGATGTCAGAGACCCTTCCCCCCCTCCCTAGCCAAGTTACAACCGTTTCGCTTGCATCGAACGCTTCGGGTTTACCGTCCCGCCAATTCTTTTGTTCTGACCACGTGACTGATCGTTGAGAGGACGTCATTCCCGTACATTTGAAGCTTTCTACTAGCATTTACTATTGTAGATTAGCAACTTGGCTAGGGGTATCCGTATATATTCAATATGCGTACAGCTGAATAGCTTTCTTCTAGATAAGCGAGTTCCATCGTCGACCGCATCGTCGCTTTCCATCAGGTGAATTACCGGTCAAGCGCGAACCTATTAACAATAAAAACAAAAAAAAAACTGAAAATCCGTTTTATTAACGTTTTCTTTACTCAAGGTCTTCAACATAGTAATAATCCGGAACTACACCGCCTTATTCCAAAACGCGATGTAAATCATCGCGTTTTGGAATAAGGCGGTAAGTCTTCAAACCATATTAATTACTTATAAATTTAAAATGAATAATAGCGTCTAGAATTAGCTATTATACACAATTGGGTCCAAATACGTAATTGCAATTGAGGGCACACGTGATTTATGTTAAATTACTATCAGTTGGTACAGTCCTAATCTAAATAATTGATTGTAAACAGCGTCCGGGGCATGAGTAAGCCTCTACGTCATCTTTACTATTATCCCTTATCATCTCAGCTGATTTACATCCCACTACCGGTCAATAGCCAAGTGCGATATTTGATGAAACAATAGTACATACATTCTCCATTTGTATCAAAATTATACAAGTGGAGAATATTTATCATCGTGACAGAGACGGAATTCGCTCGAGCCGCAGGCCATGGTATTATGGATCTGAGTGACAAATTCTCGCATGTATCAAACGACGTTTTTCAATACACTTACGAGGAAATGAATAAACGTCCGCTGACCAGTGACTAGTGGGGCCTGCCCGGCGCTCAGCCTGATGCGATAAAAATAATCAATTGGCGGGGAGGAGCTCGCGCACTTTCCACACTAGTACGGAAAACAATAAATTGCGTACCTAAAAATCGCGATAAGAGCTGGTTTTCGAGTAAGTGTATTGATAACTTTTTAACTTTGACGCCACGCTTTTCCAATACTTATCTGGTTTTTATTGCAAATATTGATTTGTGTAGTTCTCGATGAATTGTATGAGTGTTGTTGATGTTTTTCGATATTATTATAAAAATGACGGTAAGACAAACCTCTATTATGCATTATAAACTTTTTTCGGCGGCCTATCGTACAGAAACTTTCCTTTGCTTTTAATAAAAATGGCAGAGCGATAATCTAGTTTTCATATCAGTGAAAGCGATTCGTAATCGTCTCGGTATTTTCAGAGATTAGCTACTACAAATAAACAAACAATGGGGTGATTGACTCATTTCTTTTTTTATTGATATCAAAAAATTAGTTTTAATGGGCCCGCGTGGTGGATTACGGCACATCCCTTCTCCTAGAGAGGAAGCCGGAGTCCCAACATCATCATCATCTTCCTGCCCTTATCCCGTTTTATTTGGGGTCGGCGCAACAGTGGGAGTCCGGTGTAGTAGTCCCAACAGTGGGAACATTATAAGGCCAACTATGCTATGCTATAAGTTTTTCCATAAAGAAAGAATATTTCATGTAGAAGTGAAACTGTCAAATAATTAAAAAAGGAAGGACAAACTGAAATGTGACGTCACCATCCGGTTAAGCGGACAAAAGATAGCAAGATATACCCGCTACCCACCATGTCCCCACTCTTCCTCATACTAATATTTGAAATGCTAATTTTTCATAGTGATTATAAAATATTCTACAAACAAAAAAACATAAAGATGCCCAATTTTCCCTTACTTGATAATACAATTTTTTTTTTTTTTCCAGTGACGCAACAACCATATTCCGAGGCAACACCCTTGTCTCAAAGATGATGGACGAAGCGATGCGACTGAGCGGCGCGTCGTATCTGCGGTCTGTGTTGCGGCCAACGTTGGCGGCGGTGTTGGCCGAGCGACGGCCATGCGAGATTGACCCCGCGAGAGTCAAGCCCACTGCTGCTATTACTGCCAACCTCGCCAACTTGAAAGACTATGTTGAACGGGTAAGTCAATATATTACATGGTTTACTCAATAGTTGGTTAGTTAGCCCATTATGTTCCACTGCTGGGCGAAGGCCATTCCGGGTCAGTCCCTCCAGTAGTTGTCCAGCTCATCTCTCCACATTCGCCTAAGTCTGCCACGATCTTTTGCGAGCCCAATAAGTGAATCTTTTAGCCCACAGCTCATCCGACATACGGCAGACTCAGTAGTGCATGTGGTTAATATTGTGGCCAACGTTGGTGACAGTGCTGGCAGAGTGACTTCGCGACATCAGCCCCACTTCTGATATTACTACTTACTTGACCAACTCGACTGAATTAGTTATAGGACGAAAAAATTAAATTCAAAACATTTGACCAATCAGTCTATACTGGTCGCCACAGAAAATGACCAACTCGGGGTGCAACACAAGAGCCTCCATGGCCGACTAATAAGCAACCATCGAACGCACCCTGAGCGGTCAATCGCACTACCAATTGCTGACTTGGTGCAGTATTCTCATTTGAGTCTACAATAATATTATCAATACGATACTTCAAAAGATGACTTAGCTAGTTGTGTCCCGTGGCCAGGTGTTCGCCGCAATCACGTTGTCGTACGCGACGTGCCCGCCCGCCATGTGCCGGCTGTTCGACGCGCTGCGGCAGTGCGCGGCGCGCCACTTCCCTCACAACGCCGAGGTGCGCTACTCTGTCGTGTCGGGCTTCATCTTCCTGAGGTTCTTTGCGCCCGCCATACTGGGGCCCAGGCTCTTTGATCTCACTACGGAGCAAATCGTGAGTATTATCATTCAATCGAAACTGTTTCATTACTAAAGAATTCTGATTCGAGTCTAGTCAAAAATTCTAGTCTAACTGGCTTTTTTTTAACTTTATACTTTATAATTTTTTCTGCCTACTGACAAAAACTTGGGACTTAGCATGACGTGTTAAAATCTCAAGCGTGCGAGCGAGAAAGAGGGATGAAGCTATAATATGCCCTATATAGCTCCATCCCTTTAACATTTCAGTCTAGGTTGTTTAATGAATCGCGTTGAGAGCTCGTGGTAGTGCCACTGGTTTTGGAGCCGAGTGCAAGTTATAAATGAATCAAACAACTTACTGATTGCCAAACATTTACAAGATTTCAAGCTAAAGTAGGCAAAAGTTTGACAAATAATCAACTACAAAATTTGGGGTAAGTTTTTAAAACTTAGTTAGTCATACTACGTTTTAAGAGCACTAGGTATGAATAAAGAACGAAAACAAATTGTCTCGAAAGTACTAGTTTGATTTAAAGTCAGAACTCGTCAGAAACTTTTATTTTTTATTGTTTTAATGCATCCAGAAGACAACAAAATACTAATACAATTATAATGAAGTTTTCTAAATTACTGTACCAATAAATAATGCAGCTGATGCCCTATAGGTCATCGCAGACGGAATAGCTCTTCACCGGATTGCGCCAAAGTAATTTCTTCATGAAAATCCATACTGCATCACATACTAATCAACAATGTAAGAACAGCGCCTCGTTTCGAGGTTATCCTCGGTCAGTGAACCGCATGCGGTTCGTGGTACCCTCTCTAACTCTCAGTACTTTTTTCGCCAGTACATTTCTGTATCATTTGTATTAGGATCCCCAAACGAACCGGACGTTGACATTGATCTCGAAGACCATCCAATCGCTGGGCAACTTGGTCAGCAGCCGGTCGGCACAGCAGGTGTGCAAGGAGGAGTACATGGCCGAACTGTACCGCAGCTTCTGCACGCCAAGACATGTAAGTTGCACCTTTTAAACTAAAATTCAGACTATCTGTATGGACTCAAAGTACAGTCAAGGTAAAATATTTGATATTTACTCAAAAGTTTTAGAAAAAAAAAAGTATTTTTTTTATCTTATATTGACTAGTACTTGACTGCGATCTAATAATAAAATAAATAATAATAATAGTTTGGTTTCAATAATACTATTAAAATATAACCTTTCTATTAAAATATTCTGTTACCTTTTAGCTTTGAGCAGTAGAATTTAATTTGTGATAGGCGCGGTTATACTCATATTGAGAGTAACAGGATGGCATAAAGATATACTTACTTGTGATAAAGTTTTTAGATTTATTGGATTAAATATTATATTTACCGATTTACTATCCTGACTTTTTATGCCCGTAGTATCTGTATCTGTGAACTTAATATATCCAAAACCACTTGTCCGATGTTATGAAGTAAAATGTTTCTTCCAAGTAAAATAAGTTATTTTTAACAAGAACTGCCAAGGTTTTTTATGTGGCAGTGTTCAGCTGTCTGCCAGGGTTGCGGCATTGTTTGAAAGAGTTACTGTGCCATTCAGTTGGCCTGGAACGGACAGGAATGAACAGAGATAGGAATGAACAGAGATTTATCCAGTTTAAGTCTGACACTCCTTCTCGCTTCACCCAGTGGGAGGGGTTATTTTGTGATTTACCATAAACAAAACGATAAGTGATTTCAGCTAGTGTTTAATAAAAATAATTCCAGCATGTTTCAACTAATTTCTTATTACAGGTGCAAGCAATAAAGCAGTTCCTCGAAATAATCTCCACGAGTACGGACACACAAAACAACAACATACAAGAAACACCCGTGCTTCTGAAAGAAGGGTGAGTTTTATACCCTATTGTTATATCAATTGAACTCAAATTCATTTGAACTGATTTTATGGTACACCAAATGATGTACCAAAAGAATCAACACCTTTATAAGATTTTTTTTAACATTTTAATATTTTTGTGCATTCTTGGATTAGATTGGGGTACGTATATTTATAGTATAACATTACTGTATTTTTTTATTTTTGTGAAAACCTATTGTGTTGCTTGCAAAATGCTAAACTTTCCCGATTTTTTTTTTAGATAGAGTTTTACGATTTTTTGACACATTGTTTCCAATAAATACGAAGCTAATGTACGCAATCAGATGAACAAATTGTATGAATAACGGTTGATGTGTAGCCAGCTTTCTCTGTATAATAAAGTTTTAGTAAGTAGGTAACACTGTAACAGATACTGATAGTAATCGTGATGTTTCAGAACGATGATCAAGCGTTCAGAGGGAGTGCGCGCGGGCACAGGCTCGCCGAGGCGACGGTGGACGCGCGCCGCTCATGCTTATGCCAAGCGGAGACATTTTAGACTCACCAGGTAAATACCTTTTTCTTTCATATAGCTTTATCTTCAATCACGTAGCTTAAATGGTGCGTTTCACATAAGAAGTTCCTTTGCCGTAATGTTGGCACCCCTGTCTGTCTAAAGAAAAAGGTAGGTGTCGGTCCAGCTGGACCTCAACAGTTTTGCCGTTTTGGACACTTCGCGTTGTCGACAGCGGCATAACGTGAGGTGTTGTATTTGTCGGTTTTATATAATGAATGCTGTTTGTTCCAGCGGCGAGCTGTCGTGGTCGCGCACGGGAGCGCGTGCATCGGCGCAGCGGCTGGCGCTGTCGGGCGTGCTGGCCGTCGCCGCCGTGGACGGGCCGCCCGCCGGCGCCATGCTGGGGGCCAACAATATCTTCCAAATAGGTATGTACAACACACACTTGTATATTACAAACGCGGCGGTAAGTCCCCTCTTTACGGATTGGTTAGACAGTCGCCACAACAACTACTTTCCGCCGGACAAAAACTTCTCAGAAATCTCAAGTTTGGCAGATTCATGTTTCGGAGTCAGGCAGAAGAAACGCCGGTGTCATTGCCATAGTGAAGGCCTCCCGAAGGTTTACCCCACTTGGGCAGAGCATAGATTGGGAGCGGTGACCTCTCGCGAAGGGCCCTGTTAAAGCGTAATGACAAATTTTCAACAATTCCTTACACATGCCCATAGACATTTTAGGTGCCTGAAAAACAAGTTCTCGTTGATCAGTAAACAAATATGCCGCCGACCCATTATAATAAAAAGTAAGATGAATGGTTTGTGTGTCAGTGCACCGCGAGCGCGTGCTGTACGTGCAGGCGTCCAACTGCGTGGAGCGCGCCGAGTGGATGCGGCTGCTGAGCGCGCTGTGCCGCCACTCGCCCGCCACGCCGCCGCACCGCGGCTACTACGCCGACTCCGAGTGGACCTGGTGAGCCTAGCTTCTTATTCACGCACTCGCACGCTTCTATCTGACCACACGGAGCGAGCGAGGAAGCCTCAATTAGATTGACCAAAATGTAATTACAAAAGCATAAGGCCGGACGCACACATTCGGTTTCCGGATTAAGTTTTCCGATCAGGAATTCAGATTCGGGATTCCGTGAGAGACGCACGGAGAAATTTTTTCAGGTTTTTTTTCCTTTCGGAAAAAGTAAGAACGTGTGATAAGAGCATTTAGGTTTTTCCAAATCTGAATTCCTGATCGGAAAACCTAATCCGGAAACCGAATGTGTGCGTCCGGCCTTAGCAGCGTGGAGCGTTAGAACCTGCCATTTAAATTGTTTGAATGCATTCACTAACAGTAATTTATATTTTTCTTAGTTGTGGTCGCACGGAAGCGTCCGCGGAAGGCTGTGGTGGACCAGACGGCGCCTACGAGCTCACGGAATCCGGTGCCCGCGAGGTGCGCCGCGGGGGCGCAGCCCTGGCGCTGCGCCTCGACCCCGCCAGGGACCTGCAGCGCCTACACGCATTACTCGTCAGCCACTCACTCCACCTCGACGACAGGCTGCACCGTCCGCAAGGTAACATCACTGAACGACTCGTCCGAAACCCTGGGATTTCCCTAATTTAAATTGACTTGAGTCATAAATGTATGGCACGACATATATTTCAAAATACATTATTATTATTATTGTTACAGAAGGAACAAGTGTCGAAGAGCGTGAGGCTGAAGTTGCAACGTTGTGCAAATTGACAGAAGTCATGTTCAACCTCGAGACCCGACACCGCATATACCGACGGTCGCTCGCGCGGGAGACCAAGTACGGCAGCAAGCAGGCGCCCATCGGCGACGACAACTACCTGCACCTGGCCGGCGCCGCGGGCGTGGACGGCGGGCCCTTCCTGTGGCGGCCCTGGCGCAGCGACACCTCGCCCACCGTCGACCTCGACGGCAAGACGCTGCCGCTGCAGAACTCGCTCGACATCGGCTCCAGCACCGAGTCGCTCAAGCTGGCGCGCCACGCCGACGAGCGCTCCTCCGGCAAGTCCACCAAGTCCACCGGCAGCGGCTACCTCACCATGTCGTGCATCAAGCACTCGCCGTCCGAGGACAGCGACGCGTCGGCCGAGCGGCCCGCGCGCCCGCCCAAGCCGGCGCGCCTGTCGCCCGCGCGCGCGCACTGCGAGTACGTGCACGTGGAGCCGCGCGCGCCCTGCTGCCGCGAGTACGAGCTCATGGCCGACTTCAGCAGCCTGGCGCGCCCCGACGCGCCGCCCGCCGTGCCGCCGCGCGCACAGCGCCCGCCGCCGCCGCGCTCCGCCTCCGCGCTCAGCCTGCCGCCGCACGACGCCGGCGCCGACGACAGCCTGCTGGACGAGCTGCAGCGCGACGCCTACTGCGTGCTCAAGGTGTGCGAGGACGAGCCCGACCCTGGCCCCAAGCCCCAGCTGGATGCCGGACCTTTCTCTAGAGTCTGCGCTCAGCGGAAGTCCAATCCGATCAAAAGCCAGACTACGTCGACGCGACCGCTGAAGACCTCGAGCTCGACGTCGAATGTCCACGATGCGGGCTCCACCTCGTCGCGTCCGCTCGCCGAACGCCTGACGCCCTTCTTTCTAAAAAGAAAGTCGAAACCGCCAGAAGAGGCGCAAACGGCGCCGCGATCCACACGGAAGGAGGAAAATCTCATAGGACGGCTGACGCCCCGCTTCGGTCAGTCCAGACTTTACACGCGGGGACAGTCGCTGGAGTTGGCACCGGAGGGGCGGACGAAGCGGATCGAGCGCTCAGCCACGACCGTCAACATCCCGACGCGGCCGATCAACTCGTCCATAGTGGCCAACCTTAAGTTCCTGAGCCTGCACCGGTACGGCGCGCAGGAGGGCCCCGCGGGGTCCGACAGTGCGGCGCAGGAGCCGCGCGACGCCGCGTGGCACCGCACCTCGCTGCTGGCGGCCGCCTCCAACGATATTAGACTGTAGCGAGCGCCCCCGGGCCCGCATGGCTGCGACTACACTTCACACTGCGAGCCCTCGACAGGGCCGCATGGCTGCGACTAGACTCTCAAGCTGCGTGCCCTCACCAGGGCCGCATGGCTGCAATTAGATTCTCTTGCTACAAGCGCCCGCATGGCTGCGACTAGACTCTCGTGCTGCGCGCGACGACGTTCCGAGTCCAACGGAGACGCGGGGTGGGACTGTATATTTTTAGACTAAGGTTGTATTTATTTCTATATTTTTCGAGATCCTTTTCGTCGACCTGAAGTGTGTGCCTCCTCTAGATAGTAGTCTATTTCTGGAAGAAAGCCGGTACGTTTAAGTATATTATGATATGGTAGCGTTAATGCGTAAATACTCAAATGGTGCCAAGTGTTGTGCGACTCTGATGTCGACGTCGAACGTACTCTCATTCCTGTAGCACGATAATATTGTAAAACTCTAAACATTGACATGAAATTTTTTATTTGTTTTGTATGATCGGTGTTCCATCTTAACTTGAACCTAGAAGCGATACGTTGTAGCGTATTTTTATATATTATTTCAATCTTTTAGTATTTTACTAGTTGAAAAGTGCATGTATTTTCGCACAATTACAAATAAATATTTAAAAAAATATTTTATCTAAAATATAATGTGTTCCGTTTGACATTCGATCCATCGTAACTCCTTGCGTCGTTCGTTTCCGGCCGCGTTCGTTTGATACTGCTATAGCACATATTCTGCTGCTATTCATGGACTTCCTGTATGAAAATAGGCGAAAAAATAAAATTTTAAGATTCTAATACATTCTTAGTGTTTTAAGAATTAACTTTCTGCAGTCATTCTTCCGCTGTTACTTTTCACAATCGATAACCAGAGGCTACTTGTTTGGTTATAAATCCATAGTCTGTAGGATCATATAGTTGTTTTGATGTATTAACTGGAAGTATTGTGACCCTGATGTCAGATGCAGTTGACCTGGGTAGATCAAACTGTGTGGCACAAAATTAGCAAAATGCCACAGCTACGGAACAAACAAACTAACCTCTCAAACAGTAGAGTCCCAATGTTAAACGGAACACATCATAACAATTTCAGGTTATACGAACAATTTGTAATACTGTTACAAAGTAACTGTAAATATTTTCACAAAGAAAATATTGCACTGCTTATTGATAAAATTATTACCTTTCCAATTTTAGCACCGTAAACGTGTACTTAAGTTTGATATTACCGATATCAAAAACTTCATGTAATTACTCATAAACCTGTTATTGTATTAACGATTCTAAATATTACCTATAATGTCAAATTATGACCTTAGTGTTATGACGCCTACAGTAACGGCCTTCAGGTTAAACACCATTTACTTAAACTGTGATTCACTTTACAAACTCAGCTCATATGTTAAAATATCGTAATAATATTTAGTTTGTAAATATTATATAATTAGTCAATTATAAAACGTAAATCAAAAACTGTATCGAATATTCGCACAGGAAGTTACAATTAGTTTTATGATTATGTATGAATAAATTTTGTCAAACAATATAATTTGCCGTTGTACTGCCAAACAAGTTACTATTGTGATAATTCTCGAAGGTGAGTAATGCGTGGGTAGCACTCGTGCGCCCGACGGTCCTCAGAAGGACACAGCATGCCTTAGAAAGAGTTTAAGCTTAAGCTATGATATATTTTTAACAACATTTATTATGATTGATGGATTTGGGGACAGTACCATTCCTTAGGAAAGAATTTCAATAGTTTCAAATTGTTGTGGTTCGTTTAATTTGTTAATTTCTTTTAACTCTCATATTAGTACCTAACTAAATTATAAATAGTAACTTATTAATTAAACAATGCTCTCCTGTTGGTGCTAAATACTTGTTGTAATTTAAATAAAACTAAAATAATAAGTATATTTAAAACTAGAATATGTCAAGAGAAACAGTATTTCTTGGCAGTATAACGGCATTGCTACTCGTTTATAACTCAATTGGTATTTTACGTGCGTTATTGCCTATTTTAGAAGAATAATTTACATATAAGAAGAAATACATAATGTACAAATTAATACGACGTGAAAATATATAATGTTATTTATTTCCACCTATTTTCATTTTGTTAATAAACCATATAAGTTCAAATTATTTGAAGTGTTTTATCTTGTAGTCTTGGTAGTAAAATTACAAGTGGGAGTTCAATTCTCTCAACGGCATAACTAAAAAATGCTGCACGGAATTGGCTGCGTCGTCGTGCACCGAGCACTCGGACGAATTTTATGAATCTAGTGGCGGACAAAAACATATCGAAACGACGACAATAATTCAGTATACATTACCCCAGCTGGAAAGTTGCACTTAGAGCGATATGAGTGGAACATATAGGTAATTAGTGCGTAATCTGGTGTAGATGTGCGTCGCATATAAAATTAGTGCTTCTTGTAGTTTTGGAAAAAAAGGTAAAAAAAAAACGATTCCTGCTAAAGTAACGTTACCCCAGCAAGAAAATTTTGAAAAACTAATCGAAGAGAAAAAATTGTATATGAGCAGATCACGGATGTCGAGAGATATGCCATGAGGGCGTGGCACGCGGGACGACAATATTACCAAATGCCCATATTTATCGAACGGCGGCTGTACGATTTATTCAGCCACTTTGCAATTGCGTAGTGTGCTATTGAATAAAAAACTAAATTACCGAGTTGTGTGATAATCAAAACCAACTTTTAACGAAAGCCTAGAAGTTTTTGATAGGAAAATTCTTCGAGGGTAGGCCGGTTAAGAAGAGTTGATAGGTCGTCGGCCTACCAAAAAACTATGCATCACCGAAGTCATGAAGAAGAGATTATTGCACTGGGCCAAACAAAACCAAAATATGACTGTTTCAAACTGAAATTGGGTAAAAGTAAAACTTTTTAAATAGTAAAGTACATTGTTAAACTATTGTCATTATGTTACAGAGTAACATAATTTTTCAGACGTGCTTCTCCGATCAATCGACGTTTCGGATTTTGTTTGACAAAAACTCTTTGGAGGTATGCAGAACAGAGAGTAAAGTCCCACAAACCTCCATTGAAAAGGGAGGATCCTCCGACCAGACAGGGTGTTATAGTCTGGTGGGCGACTGCCCGATAGTTGATGTCGGGCTGTCGCCGTTGTCTCGACTTTAAGCAATATTATTCAATAATACATGCATAGGCGCTTTTAGAACTGATATACGTGCTTATAGTTAACGTCTAGCGGGGCTGAATACCGTTTTCAGAAAGCTCATTAGTTTTCTTATTAAAGCGCTGTGATACTTTTTCGATTTTCCAAAAAAGTGTAATTACTCGAAAATTACAAATATTTCTATAAATCTAATTCTGTTACATATACACCTATATCAAGAGCTACCCGTGTATGTTTATAGTACAGCCGCACACACAATGGTTTTAGAGATTCTGCAAAATTTTACTCCAGCAGGAAATGCAATATCTCGAAAACCTGAAGACGCACCGATTATATTTTAGAGGCACATCTTTGCACAAGCAAAAGCTATCTGCTCATATACCTACAATTTCTTTCTCTCCGATTAGTTTCTCAAAATTTTCTTGCTGAGGTAACGTTACTCTAGCAGGAATCGTTTATTCCCTTTTTTTCCAAAACTATAAGACGCACTAATTTTATATGCGACGCACATCTACACCAGCTGTCGCACTAATTACCTATATGTTCCACTCATGTCGCTCTACGTGCAACTTTCCAGCTGGGGTAATAAGCAATTACTACCGCGATCATGGAACTCTAGGAGGCGATGTAGATAGCACGATTGGTGCAGTGGTTGTGATGAGTCACTCCTCCTCACTTCGGACCATGGCCTGTAACAAAGGCCGGCGCGAGAGATCGTTGCCACTAATCTCCCTCACGAGGACACGGCGGTGCTCTGCCCAAGCGGGGCACACTCTACCGTGTCCTCCGGGCGGTCCACATAGTGATGGCGCCCGGGCGTTATTTTCGTACAAATCCGGTGCAGGAACTTCCCGAACTGACCATGTTCGGTGAGAACCTGCGTGATGTGGAAGGAGAAACGCCGTGAAGTTTTTCCCGCCATAATTAATCATTATGGCATGCCCATGTCTCGATAGATCTGCAGATGATTGACCATCAAATACCTGGGTCCCGGGTGTCATTTTTACATTTTCGCTTAGTTGGAAGTCAGAAAAATGTGACACCAATTTTGCCAAAGGGGTGTATGGACTATAGATGTAAATCAACCGGTTTAAGCCAAAATTTTGCGGTTTTAAACGCCAAATAAACCGTTTTAAACGGTTGAAAACTCGCCTACAAAAATAAAACATTTGTGTTTTACACTCCGTTATGGGCAATTTTTTAATATACCTATTAAAAATAAACACGCTAGATTACAATACCTACCGTACTTACGCGTGAAGGAGACAACGATAAGTTTGTGAGTATGTCTACAAGGATAATAATAAGTTGTTATATTTTGTTGAGTGTGCAAGTCACCCCCTGCCTTTTTATCGATGGAAGTTAAAAACATTGCTTAGGCAGGGCTAAAGTCTTAACATAGTTCCTGGTAACCAGTCCAAAAACCATAACCTTATATTATTTTCCACATGTTGCAATAGTTTCCCTTCAACCGGGGGTTGTCCTTGGATGCACTAGCATAGCACATACATGGATAATCGCCGGTTGGTACCAAGTTCCATTAAAAGCGTCTAAAAGGGCTTCTGCGAGTTGGTTTCGGCTCCTTGTACGCCTTCCAAAGGTCCAGGATCTCAGGGTCCTGACATAAATAAATATGTAATAATACGAGTAATAATAATCCACAACTATCACACAAGCCGTCTAGTCTCAAGCTAAGCAGAGCTTGTGTTATGGGTACTGGACAACTGATAAACATACTTATATATTTCTAAATACATAAATACATATTATTGATAAATAACACCCAGACACAGAACAAATGAGTATGCTCATCACTCAAACATTTGTCCTGGGTGGGAATCGAACCGACTACCTTCGGCTTAGTAGCCGGGGTCACTAACCACTAGACTAACAGGCCAGATCTATGGACTGGAAAGATAGCGCGCCGCGCCGCGTTGTCTCCGCGAGTGTATATAGTGCACGCTTTTGTTTCGAAATATTCGATTGAATATTATAGATTGTAAGAGATTTGTCTAAAAGTAGGTACCTACTTATCTATACTAGATTGTTAAAGTAACGAAATATCAGTTAACTTCTCGAATATTAATTAATTTCATTACTAAGACTGAAGACTAACTATGGCAACACTGCTTTTCCGTATTGCCAATATTACGGCGCAGGGAATTCTTTCGTGAAATGAAACGCACTTTAAGTGCGTGCGCACAGATTTGCGTGCATTAGCGAGCCGGCAACGTCGCATCGCGATCGCGATTCACATTCATGAATGAAGAAGTCAACGGGTGTGCGTCAGTGTGTTTGGTTTTGAACCGAATGAAATTGTGTGCTTACTTATGTCGTTTGAAAACACAGAGTTTTCAACTTATCAATAGAGTTTTTATAACTTATGTAGGAGAGGCTGCTTACCCCTTCTATTAAAAGGGTTGGAATCCGGTGGATGGCTTGCCGCCCTCGGCATTCCACATAGAAAGCCTGGATACGCCTTCTCTTTCCCTTATCTATCCCAGTTCACAACAAGGACTAGGCCTAACATCATCAGGCCTCATACAGTTTGGCTTTTTTCTTTAACATTACATCTTTATACCTAAATCAATTGCGCTGAAACACCAAATACCCGCATAGAGCTTGACTAAGATATTTACACAAGTAATACTTAGCTTTCATGCCTTCGAAGTCAGGATACATGTCCCTCTTCCAGACGCGGCACGAAAGGCTAACATAATAATTCACTTTCTGTACACATTACACTTTAATTATAGTTTGCGACTTTTAGACTTGGCGGCTTGCGGTACAATAGCACGATTTGCTCCAAGCCAAGATATTGTCTGATTGTCTATGCTTACCATCGTTATTCAAGATGGCGCTTCAAGATGTTGCTAGAGTTGAATTTATGTTTGATCTATGCTTTCACGTTAATCGCGAAGTATTACATCACACAGCAAAAATCGGACTAATATATCAAATTGACTGTAAAAGCATTCCGCGGGCAAATAAAAAAATGCTAACAACACTGAGTGTGTCAATCAATGCTGCTACCGAAACGCGGAATCATTCACAACAACCTTTAGAGTACGTATAAATAGAAGTGTCTTTGTTTATAGGTTAATACAGTGCGTTTCACTTAAGAAGTTACATCGGCGTAATGTTGGCTCCCCTGTCTGTCTACACAAAAAGAAGGGAAAAAGGGAAAGAGTTGCCTACTCTACCAAAATTGTTCCCCGAAATGTGAAACGAAATGGATTTTAACGGTAGCTGCAACACTTTTTGAAAAATTATGAGAGGAATGGGATTTTATTTTAAAAAAGTAGGTCTCAAAGGAAGTTGTTAATAGAGAGTAACGATACTGTGGCGTGGCGTTTTCGTTATTTGAAAGAATTGTAAGACAATCGGAATGGAGCCCAGCGCCCTATACTTTATACAAAAACAGTAACAATAAAAAAAGGCAATTGTTAAAGTAACGAAGTATCAGTTAATCTCCCTCATATCAAGTAATTTAATTGCTAAAAATATGGCAACATTATTTTCAATACTACCAACATGACAGCAATGTAACTTCTTAAGTGAAACGCAGTGTAGTTTACAGACATTGGTAGGGATGTGAAAAAATTATCGATATTTTCGATATATCGTAAGTGATTTGTATTAACTAGTCTATAATATTGAATACTAGTTTTTTATTGAATACTAGATAGGGATTTTTTTGTTTAATTGGTCCTTTTAGGACATACAAAGGGTACTTAGCCCATACAGCTAACTCTCTACCGCGCTAGCGATATTAGCAGTAAGTCAGAATTTTGGAATAAAAGGAAAGTCCTCTTATTCCATAATTTAAAACTATTCTAATATATATACAATTTTATTGAGTGAAGAATTTAAAAGCGCTTTATTTGGGCTACACGTTTCAACTATCACAATACAACTTAAAAAAAGAAGTCCGGAAAAACAAAAACTTTGCGCGACAATTACTCAAAACACGAAAAACATACTTACTGCTCTTATCGCTAGCGCGGCAGCTCTGTTGTATGTATTTTCCATTTTAAAGTTTTTTTTTAGATTAATGTCGAAGTCAAGTCAGGTATCCACTGACAGACACAATACAGATTATAAATGAGTACTAGTGCTGCTCTCACGGAGAGTAGAAGAATTCACGTCTTTGCGTTTTGTTATGAACAACTTAATTATAGGTATAATATTTTTATAAAAAAAAAAAGAAATAGAATGTGCTTCTAATTTCTCCCGATAATTAATATATCGAGTTAAATATATCGATTTTACGTATCGATACTTGATGATTCGATAATATCAGGTTGTATCGATATATCGCGTACATCTACATATAACAATATTTTACGAAATATCGATTTTGGTATCTAGTATCTGTGTTAGGATCTGTTATCTGTGTATTTCGCGTTCGCATTGCATTTTTCTGAAGTTTTGTCTTCCTTTTAATTTTTCATTCTAAATGAGTAAATGCTAACCTACTTATTTGTGAAATAACTTTATTCTGCTCGTTAGAAAAGGGAAAACTAACAGATTATAATATAAAAGTTAAACTATGGCCGATTCCGTGAATATGTCGTTAGGTAAGTAAATATCTGTGTAATAATTGAACATACTGAATTACAAGTCTATTTTTGGATATTAGTAAGATTTATGATGATTTAGACGCTATTATTTATATTTGTGTCACTGTAGATAACTTATAATGTTTTTAACTATTAAACTTCTTAGTTTTCTAATGTTCTGTACGTAAGTAAATGATTGCTATGTAATTTGTGTGTGCACCCGCCAACTCGCATTTGTCAACACGAAAATATTTTATGGAAAATTTATTTGAGATGATCACTTTTCAGATGATATCATAAAGCAAAATAGATCAAGTAGATCTCGTGGAAGAGGGGGCGGAAGTGTCCGCAGTCGAGGTGGTGGCAGAGGCCGAGGTGGCAGAGGTCGTGGGCGTGGAGGCGTTACTCGCTCTCGCTCACAAACGAGGCCAAACACACCGTCAGGAGCACGACGTGGGCGCTCTCGCTCGCGAGGACCTGGAGCAGGGCAAGGCGGCAGGTTTCAGTCACGCTCTCGCTCCCAGTCGCGCAACCGCTCTCGCTCCCAGTCGCGCAACCGCTCTCGCTCCAGGCAGCGTCGCTCGAACTCTCGTGCCAGGTCGGCTTCAAGATCTCGCTCTCAGTTGAGGGGCTTGACACCAAAAGGGAGAGCAGGATTGGAAGAACAAATGGATATGCCCAATTTAGTGAGGGGTGGCAGAATGAATAGAGGTAATTTTCTTTAAGACTGCAATTGTTGGGACCATAAATATCTAAAAATCCTAAGACGACCCACTGACCAATTTTGTAAATAATTCATAGCATTTAGGACTTCACATATGAATCAGTTAAATTGTTTTTGCTCTTTTGTATTTACATATAAAATACCATAAACTTGCCTTGCTTGTGTTTATTCAGCAGTCTTTAAGGTCTTGCATTAACTTGCTAAATTAACATGTGGGGATATTAGACTAAAGTCAATTTTTCTCTTTTTGTTTTTGGCAATAAAATTATTCTCCAAATTCTCTGTAGCCTATTATAGCTAACATACAAAAATAATAATAATAAATTTTATTGACACAAAAATTATATAGGTAACAAATTTTTGAAGCCCTGGCTCCCGAGCTAGGTGTTACAGGAGCCAACAAAAATAAGTCTTTGAAACATCTCAATTAGACTCTAGTTGGGTACTGGATGTAAGTCAACAATAACTATGAAAGGTGGGTTGTGGGCACACCAACTAATTAGTGTATGCTCGTGCCACTGAAAATAAACATTTGTATCTGCAGATACAGATCATCACTGCTAGACACAGAATATGGTTCTGCACTTTAGTAGTAGTTGTTGCACTGTTGATACAGACAAATTTATATATCTCAACAACAAATGAAAGTCACAATAAACAGCACTGTATTGGTGACTGGTCTTTTTGAATCACTATTCATGATAAAGGTTTAGATGATACATTCAGTCAAAAAAGTATCGGGAATGGATGATTTGTTTATGGTTCCAAATTCAAATTTTTGTTTTTTTGTAGTTGTTAGATTGGCACAACTGTTTTCCATTTTGGCGCGGAGTTTGAGTTGCATCTGTTATTTATATTAAATACAGTGCTGGTTTTAGTAATATCATATATAGTGTATATTGCGAATTTCATAATGGACAAAAATATCGAACAAAGAGTTTGTCTTAAATTTTGCATCGCCAATGGAATTTCATGTTCGGAGTCACTGAAAATGTTACAGAAGGCTTACGGTGAATCGACTTTATCAAAAACTCGTGCTTATGATTGGTGCGTTCAAAAGCAGTCGAGATGTGATGGAAGATTTGCCTCGCTCTGGTAGGCCGTCAACGTCTGCAACTGAAGTTAACATCGCAAAAGTGAAGGAAATAGTGACTGAAAATCCCCATTCAACTCTGAGAGAGATAGCCGCCGAACTTTCTGTATCTCACGAGTCGATCCGTACCATTTTAACTAATCATTTGGGTATGAAACATGTTGCTGCTCGGCTAGTCCCAAAAGATCTGAATTTTCTCCAAAAACTCAATCGCATGAAAGTCGCTGAGGACATGCTAGAACGAGTCAGTTCGGACCCAACATTCATGAAACGCATTGTTACTGGTGACGAGACGTGGGTTTACGAGTTTGACATGCAAACATCAATCAAAGTCAACATGACTTTGATTGTTTTCTTTGACTATCGCGGTGTTGTGCACTCTGAATTCTTACCGGAAGGTCTGACGGTAAATAAAGAATAATATTTGAGCGTTATGCGGCGTTTAAGAGAGCAAATTCGACGAAAAAGGCCAGATTTGTGGAAAGAAAATTCTTGGATTTTGCACCACGACAATGCGCCTTCGCACAAGGCTATCATTGTGAACGAATTTTTGACCAAACACTCAACAAATACCATCCAGCAACCACCATATTCACCAGATATGGCTCCTGCTGACTTTTTTCTTTTTCCTAAACTCAAATTACCACTTCGTGGCACTCGTTTTCAATCGATAGAAGACAAAGGAGAATTCGCGGCGAGAACTGAACTCAATTCAGGAAGCAGCGTTTAAAAAATGTTTTGATGAATGGATTATTCGTTGGCGCAAGTGTATCGTTTCTAAAGGAGCATACTTTGAAGGTGATAAAATAAATTTGGATGAATAACAGACATTTTGTGTATTATTGATCTTTTCCCGGTACTTTCTTGACAGAGTAGTATATGCAGGCAATGTTGCTCGGGTGGCTAACTAATAAGCTCGCAAGAAGCAGGAACTCGCTTACTTTGATATGTTACTGGATTTTGATTGTCAAGTTTCTTAATTTTTCCTAATTCATAAAAATTTGTACTTTCAGGGGGCATGCGTGGACGTGGCAGACTACAGCGTGCTAATTCATACTCAGATCTTCAAAGCAGTGTACACAGCAGGCTTGGTGTAACAACACGAAGAGGAATGAATAATATCCACCGACCTCTGGCAGTGGCCAAGAGAGGAATTTCCAAACGAGGCCGAGGTTTAACTACTGGAAATAAATATAGTGCAGTAGGGTTGAGATCAGACCAGATTATACAAGAGCAACATCAAAATATGCTCCTTCGTAACAATATCATAAGATCACAAACATTTACACGCTCCAGGAATAACTCTTTTAGTAAAACACCATCTCAATTGACTGTCACTGTTGCCAACGATTATGCTTTGAGGCGTCGTAATAGCGTTGGTAGTGCAGGCTACTTGAACAGACAAAGTCTAGCACAGTTAAACAATCAGTATGGTGGCTACAACACTAGGAGAGGTCCTGGCAGTGTGAAGTCCATGGGCTCCAACAGGTCCAACCGATCCAACCGGTCTACTGGTAGTAGATCATCTAACCGTTCGCAGGGCCGAGGTCGCGGCCGTAATCGCAGGGTTGGCCGTAAGTTTATAAAGCCAGTCCTAAATGAGCAATTGCAAAAGGAGATTGCTGTTATTCAATACAAAGCAAATGGGTCTAGTAAAAACACTGAGGCTCATGCTGGTATAATAAATTTTTCACCAACACCTACAGCAACTGATCAATCATTAAATCAAAGATTTGCTGCTTCATAAATAGTGAATATGAACAATAAATTGTGATTTACTACCATTAAGGTAAAGATTGAACTGAAAATTGTGTATACTAATGAAAACTTTTGAAGTTGGTGACAGCAAGTTGAAACAGGATTCAAAACCATTGAGTGATCTAGAACTGCAAATAATTTCATTCAGGTTTTCATGATTGACACAATCATGAAAACCTGAAGTTTTAAGGTAATTATCTAATGTTGCTAATTTGGGTACATACTGGAATGTAAGGTAGTTCATAAGCCTTATGTATTCAGCTAGTATGTTTGTGTCTATGCCAGTTTCATAATAAAAAAAAAAACATAGCACACAAATCTGACATGTTTATTTGTGGTTTATTTCTTTACATGATGTGATGTAATAACTAGTATGCCTATGTATAGTATTCACAGTAAAGGGTTCTGTAGTCAGAATGGATCATCAACAGCAGAGTTTTATAGTGTTTCTCAAAGATAGTAATAAAGTTATTATTGTAGTTTTAACTGAAAAATTTGATTTAAAAATAGGTGAATAATTAGTTATGTTTGTCTGATTGATTAAAGCTTATAATTATTATTTTTTTGTATAGGGAGTCTTCTCCATGTAAAACAAAAAATATGGGACTTCCATTATAACCTCTGACCTGTAAAAAGTACCTCTTTAATACAATTCTGTAATCTTGTTCCATTGTATAGCATATTCAGACATTACTGCTTTCTTATAATAATTCCTGAGTAAAACTGCTGTGAAACATTTGGACTAAAAGTTCATTGACTATTGAACCCTGAAAACTTACCTTTTTTTTATTTGTTGTACTTTGTGTACTTTGTTTTACTTAACTGAACCTTTTTCTTTAGTTGCCTCATTTGACAAGATTTGCAATAAAGAAACAGGTTTTATTTCTATTGCATAATAAACTGAGAGTATCAGCTATGCTTGACATGTATCAGCTACTAGGTATATTTTCAGTAAAAACACGTCTTGTCAGCCATTATTTCTAGCTTAAGATACTTGAATTATAAGCAAATCATACAAAGAGTGTAAAATATTCAGGAGTTGTTTAGTACATAGCAACAGTAGTATAAATTACTACTGAAAAAAGCGAATTAAATACTGTAAAAAATATAGTCATGAAAAATTTGATCAACACATATTTTACACTTTTTAAATTACTATATACTATAACTATACCACATCCTGTCGGATAGTAACAGCAGTCCTTTTCTTTGTAAATGCTGTTGGTGTTATTGTAATGTATGGAAATGACTATGTAAGTGTTTACACATACTGGCACATTTATTTGTTTACACAGTCATTACTAGTTCCAGGCAATGGCTCTACTGCAGCCTGAGTGTTTGGAAGTGGTGTATAAGATCTTTGTCATTATGATTATGAGTTCTTAGAGTGTTTCAATTACTTAAGGTACATTTTCATATTCTTTTATGACAAGTAAGAAAACTAATTTCAGTTTTTCAATTATATTTGAATTAATTGTTAATTTTACTTCGGTATTTTTGTTATGTAGACAAGTAAGAAAATAAAATAAGTAATTCATAAATATGACTTTTATATTTAGCCTTATAATATATAAACATTGGAAAACCAGAAATGTATAAAGATGTTGGACATTTACAATACTTACAGGGGGCACACATTCTCTTTCCAATAAAAATGTGAGAATACTAAATATAATTACATTTTGTACATATTCGGCATCATTATAAGTGAGTCGGTAACTGAAAAAGAAAAACAAAATTAGATTTTCAATCAGAGAGGACTAAATCACTTTATTTCTAGATATACTTACAATTTTCACCAAGTATGTTTTTCAAAATCAGTCCATGAAAAGTTTTAATGCTATCACTAGTTTCCTTTGGTGCATTACTGTCTGTCTTCTCAAAAGTCCAACCGAGATGTTGACCACAGTGTTTACAAGCACAAATTCGCCAGCTGTACCCAGGAAACCACGAATCGGCACCCTGGTTCTACAATTATTGCCAAGTTAATTTAATTAATCACAACTGAACAACAAAAACCTGTACCTTGTTACTTACAGGTCCTATGTTATCACATCTTGCTTTCTCTGCAGTGACCACTTCGAAATTTATGCCGAATGGGTTCACTAAAGTTTGCACAGTTACATTCTGTTGTCCAAATATATTTTGTTTTTCAGTTTTATGAGCTCCTGGGCTTGGTTTACTGAATAAGTAGTAGGAGTCCGCCACGTCAGCGCCACATTTACGGCAAAGGAGTAATTCTAGAAATCAATCAATCAATTAATTACTACCCCAGCTTCCTAATTGTTATGCAAACAAGCGATAAGATAAACTTCTAGTAATATTCTACAATCGGTTTTACATACCTTGGCCATTTTTTTCTGATCTTGGATATTTTTCAGCGATAGTATAAATATTACCAGTAAAATATGAAAGTAATATAAAATGTAAGAGATAAAACATGCCTTTTTAGTATTTATTTACTGTCTAAAATCAATATATAAACTGAAAATATTGTATGTCACGGGTAACTAGAGTATTTCAAACTAAAAAGAAAAATAAAAATGAGGAATTAAAATACTCTGATCCAATTTATACATTAATAAACTCAATCTGCGAAATAACTACCCCAAATCCCAATAAAAAGCGGAAAAAAAGTGAAAAATCAAGCACGATTTTTGACAATACAAAGTGACAATTGGTGATAATAACAAACTTGTAAAGTGAACCGGGCCCACGCAGTGTTGCCAACTCTATATGACAAAAAGTCACTAACGTAAGCTTGAAAAGTCGCTAAATTAAAAAAAAAAACTAATTTATTTACATAGATTAATATTTTGTAATCGGTATAAAACCTTTGCTAAATTATATTAAAAAAATAAAACGATAATTAAAGAAATTAGTACTAAAAAAATAAAATATGGCTTTGCACGTGTCGCTGAGTTCCACAGTAAAATTCTCAGCCCCTTTTTACCGATGTTAACTTCAACTTCAACTCTTGGTCTTTGTGGAAGAGACACCACAATTTTGCCAATGCGCCTGTTCCAATTCCACATATTGTCAAATTCCACATATTGCAGATACAAAACTGTAAAGGGCCATGCGTTATTCAGCACACCATATTCAGACTCGTCTTGTTTGTCATTCCGAGTAAGACAGTCTGACCCTTATTACACACATACATGACATCGACTAGTCTAAGACTGTCTGAATATCGAGTAGTATAAAAGGCCCTTAAGTGTTCAGCAGACTGCAAACGCGAGCGCGGTGCTGAATACTCAAACGTAAGAACTTCTGTGCTCATAGTATAACGCAGTACGTGAGTGCAGGAAGCGACGCCGGGTTTCTCGCCATGGGACGCGCGCGGACGACTCACGCCTATAAATGTAAGGCCGGTTTTAAACCAATCTGTCTTCAACGAGAAAAACAGTTTAATTCATGAATCCCCAAGCGACGCTAACCCTTCCTTCCTTCATAAGGGTTAACCCTTCAGATACCGTCAATTAGAGACACTATAGTAAGACAATAGATGCGCGGCCACCGGTGGTCGCTTGGGGATTCATGAATTAAAACCACAACAAACCAATATTTTTTCGTTTAAAATGATTGGTGTTGATATGACCATGTTTTTCTTAACCCTTCAGATACCGTCAATTAGAGACACAATAGTAAGACAATAGATGCGCGGCCACCGGTGGTCGCTTGGGGATTCATGAATTAATTATAACTACATTTTCTTGAATTTACCGAGTTAGGGATATGATTTAAACTACTGTATATGGATTTTTTTTTAATGTGTGATAAACTGATATTGATCTATTTAACGGGTTTAGTTCTACTTAGCGTTGAAAATATACTTTTCAATCAAAATTTGACAGATCGAGTTTATTGGCTTTCCTATTCTCAATTTGGAAGTTCCAAATGAGAATAGGAAAGCAGAAGTACCTGATGGTACTGTGCGTTCCAAATTGGAACGCACAGTACCATCAGGTAGGATCGCAGTCAAGCACTAGTTAATATTAATAAAAAAGTACGAATTAGAACAATAAAACATGAAGTTTTTGATTCTTTTTATATTTTTCCGTTTTTTTTTTCGATTTTATTGGAAAAATACATGATATTAATTATAACTATTTTATAAATTTCTTACGCTAGTTCTACTTGGTCCGTCTGACCAAACGTACCTAGGCATTACCTACTTAGTTATAAAAAATATTGATAAGTTAAAAACTCTGTGTTTTCAAACGAAATAAGTACACGGTTTAATTCTTGTTTAATTCATGAATCCCCAAGCGACACCCGGTGGCCGCGCATCTATTGTCTTACTATTGTGTCTCTAATTGACGGTAAATTCATGAATCCCCAAGCGACCACCGGTGGCCGCGCATCTATTGTCTTATCATTGTGTCTCTAATTGACGGTATCTGAAGGGTTAAAACCAAACTCACACACTGTTTTTTTTTTTGTAATCGTTGTTATGATGACTCGACTGCGGAGTTCTCAGAGAGAACTCCGCACTGTCTGTGCCACAGACACAATGCACGCGTTCACACCTATGCCGCTGTACGTACTGCACTACTAGCACTGAGCACATATACTTACACAAACACAACACTGCCTATCATTTCGTTTTATTTCATTACTAGCTTTTTCCCGCAGCTTCGTCTGTGTACATAAAATATAGCCTATGCTACTCGGGAATAAAATAGCTTTCTATCGGTGAAAGAATTTTAGCAATCGGACCAGTACTTCCAGAGATTATGCCCTACCTACAAACTTACAAATACCTCTTTATAATATTAGTATAGGTAAAGTTAGCAACTGGCAGTTATCACAATTAATTATTCGAAAAAATTCTAAATTAGGTACTTTTTAAGCTAAAATCGACTAAACAGCCTTATAAAATCGAATTTTATTATTGATATCGATACCTTTTTTTTATCAAACAACTTGAAACAACACATTATGACTTTACATCTCATGCTCTTTGCATTATGTCAATTATGTCAAATAGAAATGAAATAGTTTTTCATAGTTTTTCCTAACGCAATTTCGTAGCGAGCAAGGGTTTCAAGATATCAAACGAATTGATTGTGATGGTTTTTGTGCAATAAGATAACAAGAAAAAATTGTTTTTATTTACGTGTTTACAATCACTAAGAAAGGAAAAGTTTAACAAAATATTTGTGTTTACATTCACAACGATCGCTAAAGTGACAACTATATTGAGTGCTGAGTGACGTTTACGATGTACATTTTTGTTGACGAATTGATAAACAATTGTAGATTGCAGTAATTGAAAACTGGAACAAGATAATGCAGTTTTGTTTTTGTTAGTTAATACCGTCTCATATTGAAGGATACATCGTAATTACAATCATGTCTTTCTTCAAGAACGTTGCTTCAGGCTTCTCGGTCCGAAGTCGGGATTCAATGTTAAAAGAAGCACTAATAAAGAATTTGTCTGAATGTGTGAAAGATATCCAATATAGCAATCAATTTGAAGAGAATTTCCACAGCGTGTTAGGATCTTCAGACTCCACAAACACTTTGTGTATGGCTTTGGAGGCAGTATTTCTTCATGGATTGAAAGACACATTTTTAAGAAAGGCCAAAAATGCACTAACAGGAGACTCTGACCAGCAACCTCAGCCAAATTTTTGGCCCCTCATTCTTGTGCTATCACATAGACAAAATATTGACCAAATATCGTCATTGCCACAGATCAATACTGAAATAGGTCAGTGTCGTGCCTGGCTCCGCATTGCTTTCAATGAGTGCCTGTTATCTTCCTACATGTCTACTCTTCTCAAGAACATATCTGCTGTGAAACCATTCTACACCAAGACAGCATTTGTTTGCGATTCTGAAATATTGGAGATGGCTCAAAAACTTGTTGAAGGCATAGAAACATGTATTCAGTTTAACTTACCCACTAATTCTAGCTTGTTGAACTACTGGCCTGAACAGGTGTTGATGCTAGCTGGTATATGGGTGCCTAAGATGAGACAAGCCCCCATTAGTGCTGCTTTAGATGTGGCTAGCACTATTACTGATGAGGAAGTGAAACCAAAATTAGCATCTACACCCACACATACTTCAAGCATCACAGGACTGGGCCGGATGTTGGCTCTTAATGAAGATGAGGCTTTGGATTTCATTCTTTCTAAAGATATCAAAGATATCACCAGCCAGAACTTAGAGCCAGAGGTAAAAGAAGAACAAAAAACACCAAAATACAAGGAAGAAACGAAAAACATACATTTAAGCCCCAAAACAAAATTGAGTCCATTAGAAATAGATAAGCCATCAACCAGTCAGGAACTGAAAGATGTAGCTTCTCTGTCACCTTCATCTGTAAATTCAGAGGATTTTGTTGCTCCTACTGATGTCATTGTTACTGGGAACTCCTTGTGTGGAAAGGGATGGTCCACTGACAATAATGATGATATGAATGCCTCGATTAATTCCAATTCATCTCACGGCAGCAGTATGATAAAAACACCAGAGCTAAAGAGTTTGTCATCATTAGTTGACAATTCAAATAACTTTGGAGAAACATATACTACTACTCCTAATTTAAGAGATATTATGAAGGATATTCACAAAGAGCTAAAGCTGAGTTCAGAAGATACTGACATTTGTGATTTGAAAGCAGAATCAGTAACCCCAGAAGATCCCATGCTACAGGGTTTAGATTTTGAAGTAGTTCCCACTACTATGTCTACATCTTTTACAGTGCAAGAATTACAGAAAATGATATCACAGTTGGGTACTTTATCGAGGGAACAGGGACTTGATCATCAAAACTATCAATGTAAGGGGTGCCAAGACTTATTGGGCAGCACCATTTCTAAAGCAAAAGTATGTGCTTATACCGGAGAGTACTACTGCTGTAACTGTATGGACCCCAATGTGTTCATCATTCCAGCCAGAGTTATACACAACTGGGACTTCAAAAGATATCCAGTTTCCAAAAAGTCTGCTCTCTTTCTGTTGGAATTTCAACATCACCCATGGATAGATATGAAAAAGCTTAACCCAAAGATTTACAGTGGCGTTTCAGACATGGCTAGTTTACAGGAACTCAGGATACAATTAAATTTCCTGAGAGCTTACATATTTACATGTAGAGAACCTGTAATTGAGGAGTTACAGAAACGTGTCTGGCCAAGAGAGTATCTATATGAACATCTTCACCTGTATACAATATCAGATTTGGCTCTCATACCTAATGGTTCATTAGCATTGCAGCTAGAGAAAGTGGTAAACTTTGCTAAGACTCATGTCCTGGAATGTTGGCTATGCAGTCAAAAGGGTTTCATTTGTGAAGTATGCCGTGACCCTAAAATATTGTATCCTTTCGAGACAAGCACAACATACCGCTGTGATGAATGCTCAAGTGTGTTTCATGCTAAATGTCTTAATGCCAGTATACCTTGTCCCAAATGTAAAAGAAGACAAAATCGTACAAATGAGGCATCTTTAATCCAAGCAGTACACTCTCACCTCATAAAATAGATAATGCTTAAAGGGGCCATTTTGAATTGTTCTGTACAAAACTTGCATTTGGTTATTTGGTCATTATAAACTCATTAACAATCAACATATTTAACAGAGTTGTTCACAATTATTGGTTACAAATAAAAATACTATTTGTTGAACAATGTACAAACAATTTTTTTTTTTAAATAGCATCTTCCTACATAAAGTACTACAACAAGTACAAGCCTATACTATAACCAAATATAATTTTAAGAGTATTATGGATATGATATGTAACATATTTAGGAATGTAATTGAAAAAAAAAATATCACTATATTTATACAGAAGAAGATATTATACTTATGCAAACTCTTATAACATGTTATTTAAAGAAATATAAATTTTCGCTTCTACCTATCTTAAACAATTGTTTAATAAAATGTGATATGATATAATACTAACTAGATGGACTTATTTTGTATTTATAGGTTGCTTTATTCTAGATTATATTTTTATAAATGATATAGGTGACATGTCTGTATTGTCATGTAACAACAGTTTAAGCCGCAAATGAATAGGTGATTCAGCGACGGTAATCAGCAACATGATTACCTAATTAAATTTATATTATTGGGAGGGGACAAAATCTTATATCTTGTAAGAAAGTAAAGATACAAGATTTTGAGAAAATACTGAAAAGGAGGCTCAGTTCTACACTAATGGTCCATTGTCATATGGTGCAGGCACCATGGCTATAATTATGCGCAAATTGTAAAACTTTTGTACCTATGTTTGATGATACAACTTGACTTTGAATTAAAATAATAATAATTGAACTAAGACAAAATGTTTACTTTTATTAGACTATGTTGCTACTAGCTAATGAAGTTGGTCTTTGTGGACTAAAGCTACAATTAATTATATTATGTAATTATGATAGTATCACTACAATACATCATGAATAGAATTATTTTTTATGATAGTCTTTTTGCAGTAAGCAATTAAAGTTATATCTTTTTACTTCGGTAGCTGATGATGCGATAGTTTCTTATGAATTTAACTATGTTATGCTGTTAATATAGAAAACTAAATGGTCTTCTTGGTATTAGAGTTGCTATAGAGTGTATCGATTTGGAAAAACTAGAAAATGTACTCAAAAAAATTATAACTATAATTTTACCTAAGTAGGTACTCTCTTTGGTAACTAAATTATATTTAGATTATTTTAAGATTGATATACTAATGTGTTATTAATATTATATTCTAAGACGGCTAACTGATTGGCTTATTAACGTCGCTGCCGTCCTATAACAAAGATCTGTGTTTCTGTTTTTTTCCCTTTGTAAGAAATCTGTTAATAATTATTTGTTATCATATCATAATTGGTGATACGATAGACACAGCACAGCTCGCCACTAATATAAATGAAATACTTTACATATTTGTATTATTTCCAACATATTTCTTCCCCCTGTTTTTTAAAGTTCTGTACTACTAAACCTCCGCAGTCCGTCCGTTCGTCTGTCTGTCAGTTAGCGGGCTGTATCTCATAAACCGTAAGAGGTTTACTAGGTATAGAAGGTTAAAAATAACTGCTTAAATGACAGTTTAAAAATCTGGTGTTTTGGTATTTGGTAGGGACTTATTAGATTAGCAAGATTATGCAATAAAACGGGTTTTGTAAAAAGTGTCCCTTACTAGGTTTTGATATGGGACAGCCGTAGAGAGTTGATGTTTTTATAGTACCTATGTATTTCTGTTGCCGCTACAATAATAAAATAAAGTAATTAACAAAAATATTAAAGGGAGTTTAAATAAAAGAAGCGGTAATTTAGCAATTTTGCTCGATTTTAATTGTAGGACTGAACCTTGGGCGTGGCCGAATTGCACTTGGTCAGTTATTTTCCTTTCACTTAAAGGAAAACCGTTGTCTGGTGCAACGGTGCTATGAACGATAGGAGTAAAGTAAGCACCGTGACCGTACCGTACGTAAGTTTACTAACCTACGTATGTAACTGCGGCGTAGCTGCTGCTGTATTAACTGAACCACCGATTCGGGGTCAACAGGCGGTAGTGGCCCCGACGTGTATGAAAATACGTTACTGTTCATCATCATCATTTCAGCCGAATGACGGTCATTGTTGGACACAGGCCTCCTCAAGTGTGACTATAACGAACGCTTCTTTGCGTCTCGCATCCATCGGATTTCGCACCCTTCACTAGGTAACCGATCCACTTTGTGACCATCCAACGCTGCTTCTTCCGGTACGCGGTGTCGTCACTCCAGAACTTTTCGGCCCCAACGGCCATCTGTTCTGCAAGCAATGTCCCTGTCTACCTATTGTAGATAAAAGGCTCATCGCGTCGTAGTGAATGAATAAAAATATCTTCATTTGTTTTTAAACAGGAGTTTTGTATAAAAACAAATAAAGATATTTTTATTTATACGAACTCAAAGGGGCTTGAGTCCGTGTTACGCCACTGTAAACAAGTAGCAAGCAACGCAATCCTCCGTACATTTTTTTAGGGTTGGCGCACATCTGGAAACTACGAATAGATGAAATAAAGTTAATAAGCAATGTAAATTTGGACTTTGTTGAAAATAAAAGATTCTTAATCTGTAATCAGCTCATCTTTATATTGCATAAATATATATTTTTATTTACATTAATTTGTAAAGGGATGAATTACTCTTATAGACTATCTATTTAAATTCAATACATCGCTTAAATAACTACTAGGCTGGTCTTTGTGACGGGAGCTTTGTGATTTTCTTGACGAGTCTCCGCGAGGTTTCTTGTCTTCGAAGTCTTCAATATAATTGGGGTCATCCACGGAGTATTCTTTAAAGCACTGGTTCAATAGTTTATCTGGTTCGTCTGTTTTACTTTTCTTCTTCTTGGCTTGGTAGCTGAGCGCGTCTTTGTCGAAGTCGAGAGGAACGATGCCTAACTCTCCGCTGTAACGATTTTTGGCAACTTGTAAGTACTTTTTGCCGCGCACTGCTGTTAGTCGTTTGTCCTGCAATTAATCATAAATATCATACCTTTTATTAGTCTTAGAGTTAAACAAGAGTTTTCTTGGCTTGCTATGTAAAAGAAAACGGTTCTTCTCTAAAACTAACTTAGAATCATATGGCTAGTTATTATGAAATATACCTGAATTATGAGAACGTTATCCGCTTCCTGCGAAGCTTTCGCACTGCCAAATATAGAGCTCGTTGACAGATCTTCTGATTCACGTTCCTGTGAACAGTATGACAAAATTAATATCTAATGATAGGTAGGTACCTAGTTGCCTAATGGTCTTGAATATCTTCATCATAGTATGATTTTAGGCTAGTAATTAAATCATAAGTACCTATTTTTTTTTTTATTATTGATAGGATCGCGTTTGACTACCATCTCACCTGATGGTAAGCAATGATGTGTTCGACGATGGAGCACGCTTGCCTAGAAGTAACTTATTTACTCTTGACTTAAAGACCCCTAAGTTGTAGCTATCAGGAAACACAGACTCCGGCAGGGAATTCCACTCCTTGGCTGTTCGCACAATAAATGGGTTCTCAAAACACTATGGGCGTATGGGTGTGATGCCCACCATGTACCGATGACACAACGCCGTGCGTTTAGGGGTCCGATGATGGAACAGACTTGGCGGAATTAGATTATGCAATTCCAGTGGACACTCTCCGAAATGTAAACGATAAAAAACCGACCGGCCAGCAAGTCGGCGGCGATGCCCAAGGTTTTGGAGCTTATACTATTAAAATCTAGCCAATATAGTCTTACTCTTTCACAGAGAAACCTATTAGACATGTAAGTTGTTTATTACACAATGATAACATTGAATAATAGGCTATATAACCGTTGATACAAAGTGCACAATCGAACGTGCATCAAATTCAAACAATATTGTGTTACTTTTTTTATTTACTGGCTATACTCCATTAGCAATAAGATAGCATTTGAACACTTTTTTTACTGTCCGTTCAACCGATTTTGACTTTTATTCCCGAGACATAAGGATAGCATTCAAAACAAAAAAAGTCGTTACAATAGTAACTACTTACGGCAGCCGCCATTTGTCATGCTACCAACGCAATAAGAGTCAAAATCGGTTGAACGGACAGTAACAAAGATTTGTTTAAAAGTCTAATCTTATTGCGAATGAAGAATACACAATTATAATTTTTAATGATTATACAGGTTTAGAATAAACTCTATTTTATCACACTGAAAATTAAGTCCAGTATCCAATCGCCGAATAAATTGGGATAATGGCAAGAGAGTGATAATTCAATTTAAACAGTAAATCTTGAGTTCAACAGTTTTTACTTTGAACGTCAAGTAACTACGTAGTTTTTTTTTCTTTTTGGAGCTAACCCTGGCCACAGTCTAGGAACAGAGTCATATCACCAGAAAATTCTCTACTAACCTTCCTAGGATGCATGACGAGTGTGACGTGGCAGTGGCGCGCGGTGGCGAAGGTGCGGAAGGCGGCGATGACGGCGTCCTGTCTAT
This sequence comes from Mythimna lalbum, assembly GCA_949319445.1. Lineage (NCBI taxonomy): Eukaryota > Metazoa > Arthropoda > Insecta > Lepidoptera > Noctuidae > Mythimna > Mythimna lalbum. The sequence goes on along the minus strand of OX439346.1, from coordinate 10,133,583 downwards.
GGTAGCGGTCGCCGTCGCGATCTTCTCCTAGTCCGAGCATGAACTGCACGTTGTCTACCACAACGTGCGAGATGTCATGCATGTAGCGAGCGTGCTCTACTGCCTGGAGCAATCAGAAGGAGATCAGGGGCGCAAACGGCTCGCGAGCTGCACATTCGCCGCACATTCGCCAGATGTGGACGCACCCTTACAATGTCAGTCATGCGTAAAGATGGGCAATATTGCCGAAAAGTGGAATGTTAGAGACTGACTAAAGATTCGGTTTCAACCAGTTTCGGTCTCAAAGACTGGTGTCAAACAAAAATGGCCGAATATTCGGTTTCACCGAAACTATACTCTATTCGCGTTAAAATTAGACATTAAAATAAACATTTTTTACTGTTCGTTCAACCGAATTTGATATGTATTCCTTAGCCATAAGGATGGCATTAAAAGCAAAAAGTGATTTCAAATCTATACTATTTACTGCGGCAGCCATTTATCATGCTACCAACCCAATTAAAGTCAAAATAAGTTGAAAGGACAGTAAAAAAGGTTTTTTAAATGTCTAATCTTAACGTAAATTAAGTACCTATAGCTCTTTGAACGGTTGTGATTGAGACCTAATAAAAACTATACAAAATATTTATTTCATTTATCATCAACTAGATGCTCCCAGCGGCTTCGTCCGCGTGATAGCAGAAAATTATCCCAAGGGAACATACTTCCGGGATAAAAAGTATCCTATGTCCTATTCCAGGACATGGTCTATCCGTGTACCAAGTTTCATCAAAATCGGTTTTGCCATTTAGGCATGAAGACGTAACAAACAAACAAACTCACTTTCGCTTTTATAATATTAGTAAGGATTAAAAACAAATGTGACATTGAGAATCAGAATGATTTATATAGTAAGTTAGAATAGTACTTGTATTGGGGTTGCCACGCACTTGCCTTATCAGCTAGCTGAACAATGTTCATGTTATCAATGAATATAAAACAAAAAACACAAAGGCAAAGAGAGAACAACTGATCATATTTTTATCATTTATGTGTAATCATCGATTTATTAATTTATTAGACACTAGCTTTTGCCCACAGCTTCGCTCGCGTACCTACATAAAATATAGCGTATTTCACTCAGGAATAAAGCAGCTTTCTATCAGTGAAAAATTGTAGCAATCGGACTAGTAACTTTTCACATTTTTCCGGACTAGTAACCGCATACGTCGCATATATCTGACAAACACTATCGCGTTTATTCCGCCAGGGTCGCACATCCACGACCAAATACTCCATCTCGTCAGCTCTTCTGTCACCTATTGACGAGATAAACGAGATGTAGTACCCAGTCGCAAACACATGACTCTGGCGAATAGGACACATGTGTCGACCAAAGTCGTCGGACCAAACCGACGCCAGCGGTTAAAGGATATAAATACAGGGTGTAAGTGACAGGTTGCCACTAACTTTAAGGGCTTGCTCAGTAGACCAAACTGAACCAACTTTCACAAGATTCTTATTCAGGAAACGAAAAAAAGTTCGGCCTCTCCATACAAACTGTCCAATCAAGTTTAGAATTAAGTTTGCGGTGACCTGTTCCTGACACCCTATATATAAAATATCTTTCTCGCCTTACCTCCATAACAACTTTGATGGGCTGCTGCCCATGAAAGGCGAGGTAGTAGATGGGTAGTTTCTGGAATTCGTCGGCATACTTGTCGAAGTCCTGTAGGTTCTGCTCTAGAGGCACCCCGGCGAACTGCTGCAGCATCGTCCGCGCCAGGCGAGAGTTGCGTATCTCGAAGCTACCCCATAAGGTCTTTACCTGGTTATAAAACGAAATTCGTTTTTTGGAAAATATTTAAAGGGGTATGGGGCCATGGGTCGTTACTTAAAAAAATGAATGAAAACTTTTCTCACCCCTTGCTGTGCCAAATCTAAGGATATTTCGGCACACAGCGTGGTCTTCCCGCAGCCGGTGGGCCCAGTGAGAACGGTCAGCTCCCCGCGCCTGTGCCCGCCCAGCAGACGTGTCAGCGCTGGGAAACGACGCCATTTTATACCGCGTACCTGATAGCAACATTAAGAATTATAGAAGGAGGCCGTTTCTGCAAAGTGTTACGACCTTGGTCTGAGGCAGAGCTGTTGATTTCCATCAATTGTTCTGCTGTTGTCTTTTCCCAATTGTTGGTTTCCAGCAGCTAAGTATCTATCAGTATTTTACATAGAGCCCCTGCCTATTTGGCTTCCATACTCCAGTAACTTGGTATCTTACCCCGGTTTCCACTGATGTGGAGATTTCTTGAAACATTTTCATACTTTTGTTTTTACCGCTCGCCGCCCCGTGCTTAGCTACCGCTTACAGCGGCGAGGATGTGAACATTTGGGTTTTTTAAATTTGGTGTTGTGTTTGTTGTATCATAATTTCCTGTTTTGCGGTTATTTTGTCTTCATTGTTCCATTTGTGGTTTTTGTCTCTATCATTCTTTTTAATATATCAGTTTGTTGCTAACCAGAGTCAGTCCTTTAAGCGATAAATGGTCTATATCATCGCCCCCATGTTAAAATTAGCAGTAATTCTAAAGTTTCTAAGTTAAACCACAGTCTCTATGATGAAATTATGACGTACCCTATCAACATTGGTGACCTCAAAGTAGACGTCATCTCGCAGGGCTGCGAAGGTGGTGATGGAGCGATGAGCTGCGGGCTTCGCCTCGGACACCAGCGTCTTAAGAGGTAGGTTCGCTGCAGCTGCTTCTGACGCGGTCACTAGGCCGTCTGTGGGTCTGAGACAGAGTAAACAGTACAATATAGCTAACACTTACGGCCTGTTCACGACTTCAGCCTTAGCGGCGAGCGGAATCGATAAACAGGTGCGCAGCGCTACGAACGGCGTCAAACGTTTTCATACTTTTGTTCTGACCGCTCGCCGCCCTGCGCTTAGTTACCGCTCATGGCGGCAAGGTCGTGAACGGGCTGTTATATTGTATACTAACATTTATACTGTAACAAAGCGTAAAATTTAGCTGTAAGAAGTCTACTAATGCGCAACCGCATTTAGCGGAATCTCGCGACCTTCATCCGCTTTTCGATCCACCGAACACCTGGCGGATTTATCTTGTGTGGCTTATTTTAAGGTGTGAAATCATCCATTGACTTCTCTCGCTTTAGGGCGGAGCCGGAGGACGTGTCAGAAGTTTACTGACTAAAATCACACTTATGTTACTTTTTTGCTTTTCCGTTCCAGGACCCCGGGTTTCTCTTTTGGAAGTAAACCCATGGCCCCATGGTTGAAGCCTACTTCAACCTTGATGCCCCTACGGTTTTGTTGATCTCTTTGAGGCGCGCGTGGAACGCTACTTGCTGTCGACGACTCGGGCTCGGTCCGGATGATTACCGGACGGCGAGCTACCCATTACTTGTCGTCCGTGGTTGCGATTACCCAAAAATCTACCATCACCTTCCTCGTGTCTTCTACTTTGTAACTTAAATATATATATGTATTTATCACTTTAACTTCTGTTATTACTTGTGTTACAACGATAGCAGAGCCATGTTGAGCGTATGGTTATTTGATACGATTATTATAGTTAGGCACTAGGATAGGAACCGTATTTGTATTTGATTGTACGAAGCAGTAACGTGCCGCAGTCAGAACGCCGCGCTGGGGTAATGTGGCCAGGCCCTTATTCTTTCAGTCCCGTTCAACGCCGTTAACACGCTGGCGTGTTTTCAAGTGTTTGAGCTTATCGAATGTTTGATCAGCGAGCGCGTTGCGCGTTGACGTCGCGAGTCTTTTGTAACATGCACAAGCACACCGCCGCGCCGTTGGGCCGACGCAGCGTTACGCGGTGGCCCGCACGGTGCACCGTCGTGGCTCGCCGCGTGGGCACCCGTCGAGTAATTTATACGTAATAATAGATTAAAGTTCTCCATCGACACGACTACATGCACACCGTTAAAGTTGAACTGGTGACACTGCACGGGCAACCGTTGTGTGACTATGCGCGCAGCGCGTGTGTCACTAGTTCAACAGCTTCAGCTACAGTTCAACTGCGCAGTGTACCAGTTTATGTGGTATAAAGTTACCTCACAAATCGACATCTCTCTTCGCCCAGTTTCTCGGCGACGGCGCGCATGTTGTCCCAATCGCCCCACAGGCATAGCTTTGGATACGCTTCGAGTGTCGGCAATACTACTGGCGGTAAGCTGCAGTTGCTCAACCAGATGAGGGTTCCTAAAATAATGGTTCTTGTTTTAATTTTTTTTAAAGACACTATCGCTTGACTGCGAATCTACCAGTAAGCAGGGATGCAATCGTTAGATAATGTTTTTTTTTTCAGTTTATTCCTTCCCATTGCATTTCAAGGTTTTTTTCCGGTTTTGGAATATATTAATTACTGTAGAAGGTAACTAGGAAAGGATTGCTGGAGGAATTTGAGGAAGCTTTTTGTCCAGCAATAAAACAGTGGAGGGCTAAATAAAAATGCTTAGTAATACTACTGTCTCATTGTCCAAGAGAGGCCTCAAAGACCACTTAAAAAAAACAGTTGTAGAACTGAATTAAACCAAGGGTAGTAGGAAGTGTTTCAGGACCAGCTCATGTTCGGGTTTCTACTAAGTTAATGGCAAAAAGGTTAAAGCAACAACGTTAACCTTTCGAATACCGTAATTAGAGACACAATAGAAAGATAATGAGAGAGCTAACGCCGGCATTCCCAAGCGTTGGCTCTTCGCCAACGCTTGGGAATGCAACGCTTTCGCCAATGCCGGCTTCAATGTGCGCCCAAGGGGTTCAATGAATTAATGGTGACATCATGTAGGTCTAAAGGAAATAAAGGAGCATTATGAAGCAAAGTTTTCACAAACACCTAAGATTTTGAAAGCAAAATTTTACAAATATATTTACCAGGAATTTTCTGTGCAGCTAAATGTAATACGTCTTGTATGGTTGGTACAAGTATGGCTTGGTCACTACGGCTAACCTTCGGCACTCTACAAGAAAACAGGCCTGCAGTGTGCAGCCCGTGGGTTTCAGCCTCATCCTCTCTCCCTGCTTGTACTTTACGGTAACCTACCACTCTGTCTAGAGAGTTCTTTAAAGGGAAGTATAATACTGTGTGGTCAGGTGAGACTCTTACGTCTGATAATATTTTGTTCGCTTCTGGATGGAACTGTAATAAATAAAGATCATATTAACCATAGTATAATGTGACTAGGTGATAAAGCAGTGTCTCTTAGAAGCGGGCGGCATGTTATGAAACGAAGGTTGCTAAGTTTTAATCTCAATCGCCAGTGAGGGATTTTTATAATGAACTCCCGAGTATTGGGAGGGAAACATGAGCGAAGTGAAGAATTCAAGCCGCGCACTTACGTTTTTTAAGCAGTGGGAGTTATTTTACAATCTGTTCATTATAATCATTGTATTATGAAAATTCTTCAAGATTAGATATTATAAAAGTAGGTGAGCACATTGTGAATAGAGATAAATGAGATAAAAATTATAATCTAGTGTGCTACTAAACTATATTTTAATCTTCATTTGTAGATTTTAGCAAAAGATAATATATTAACATTATTATTATTTATTAGGGTACACTACCTGCTATTGGCTAATGCCGTGTTTCAAATAGTTTGGACAAACTCAGTCTATTCAACTGATTTTTGAAGCAGTTCAGTGTGAGATATTAACACTACCCAACCGACTTCTGTAAACAGGCTTGTGGAAAGTGTTATGATTTGGTGAGATATTTCTTCGTGGATGTATTTCTCTGTAGCATATCAAACTTATCTTTTGCCATCGATTTATTTCATTTCCTTCCTTCACCTTTCGAATACCGTCAATTAGAGACACAATAGAAAGACAATGACAGAGGGAAAGCCGACGTTCGCTTGGCAATTACGGTATTCGAAAGGTTAATTAGAAATCAATGTCTTTAGGTTATTTATTTATCACACATTAAAATATTTTTTCCTAAAGCGTAAAGATTAGTATGTAGTTCAGTAGCACATTAGATTATTTTATGTACTAGCTGCTACCAATGCAAATGAATTCCACCTTCACCTTCAGCCTTGGGATAGTAGAAAGGTATCCCAAGGGAACATATACTTGGTATAAAATTATCTTATGTACTATTCCAGGACATGGTCTACCAGTGTACCAAGTTTCATCGAAATCTGTTTAGCCGTTCCAGGGTGAAGAAGTAACAAACACACACACACAAACTTTCACCTTCATAATATTAGTGTGATAAAAGATAAGATACTTACAGGGAACTCAAATAACCTAAATAGATCTAACAGTTGTGTTTCACTTAATTGTGCTAAAGTTGTGGTGTCATTAACTATGGTTTGCCAATCTTTCTGAAACTCTTCTGATTGCTTTTGACATTTTTCTATGAAGTCTTTAATGGTGGCTTCAACTTTAGCTTTTTTGACTAGTCTCTCTAATATATTCCAATCCCCATGCACATTGCATTTGGGACAAAGAAAGTATCCTGGAATTAAAAAAAATATTAAAAGTACCTATTTTTTTATAATTTCTAGTTACATTGTTTTTTTTTGGGTGAGAAATCATCAAATAATTTCTCTTGCTCTGGGCAGAGAGAGAGGGTGTGTTAGACTTTGACTGACAGAAACAATCCTGTATTCTTTTAGTTGCCTTTAGCATAGTAAGCATGTGATAACCTTTTGAGCAATCCCGCAGCCCTGGTAGGCATCGCCGCTAGCAGAACGCCCTATCAAATCTTCTAACAGCTGGACGTGCCGACGATGCGAGCTACTAGTTGCTCGCCGTAAGCAAGTCTGCAACTGCGTTGGCAGAATATCGATCTGCGACTTCCAACGGCAAGGATGTCTCATACCGCAGCTGGGGCGTTAGGATTGCCTCTCCTTACGCTTCCCACCACGTCCGTTCGAAGGAGGTGGCACTGATTCGCAGGTATCTGCCTCCTATACCCTCTCGCACTGCACGCTTTGCTTGAGCCAGGGCCGGACTAGAAAGATCGCCGACGAGAATACATTTATATAAACCAGTAGGTTTAATACCCGACTGCGTAGTAACGCAGTCGGGTATTCCTTATTTTAAGGTTATGTTTACAATGTTTCAATGTTACAGACCTGTAGTTTTGTTCACATACACTTTGCTATCGGCACATTTCTGGTCTCCAGAGCATATGGAACACTTAGTGGTGAGCGCAGTGAACCCGTCCTGCACAGCTAAGCCTTTTTGTCGTAATAGTTTTCGAATATCGGTTGTCGTTACCTTTGGTATATCATTTAGCCCTACATTATGTATTTTTTTATGATTACATACACAACTGTGACCATTTATGAAAGATTTTATGGCACTCAGTCTAGAAATTCTAATATAACTAAGCATTTTATATCAAAATGTTTGTAAAATTTACTGCGCGATAATCATAACATAACCTAATACAAACGAAACGAGTTTTTGACAGCTGACAGATAAACAAAACAAAATACCGCTACGTTCTACGTAATGCAATATTTTTTTGCAGTTGTATGATATCTCTTGTTTAACCCTATTTTAAATAAATTTTAAAACATTTATATACAAACTAGATAAAAAGCAAGCTTCTTTTGCGCACGGCGCATATTATTTAATCTACGTCGTTTTTTTTCCAGTGTCTTTGCTCCTTTGGCCTATCCCTCAGCAACCACTTTTTAATTTATTTACGTTAACCAATACAATATGTTTCATTGATTAATCACTTAGGGTTTATAACAGGTCCGTAGGATATAGGTATAAGATCATTGCACAGCAACAGTACACATATTTTTTTATGACCCTATACTGCTGGGTAAGTCAAAACTCATCGGATCAACGCAGGATGGATGAAATGGCGACAGGTCACGGGAACAACTTGTGATTCACGGATGCCCAAAGATTTTATATATCCTACTAGAGTAGACGATATATAAAATCTTTGCGGATGCCCCTCAAGTTGAAGGGTAAAATCTACAAATTCGTGATAAGGCCTGTCATACTGTATGGATCAGAATGTTGGGCTGTGAAAAAGACGGATGAAAAAAGATTGTATGTTGCGGAGATGAGAATGTTGAGATGGATGTGTGGTGTGACGAGAATGGATAAAGTGAGAAATGAGTATATTAGGGGAAGTTTGAAAGTGGCGCCAGTGACTGAAAAGTTGAAAGGAAATCGTTTGTCTTGGTGTGGTCATGTAAAGAGGAGAGATGAAACGCATGTTGTTAAAAGAGTTATGAATTTACATGTGGATGGATGGAGAGGGAGAGGGAGGCCAAAGAAAAGATGGATGGTGTGAGAAGTGATATGAATGAAAAGGGAGTTAGTGATAGCGTGACGACTGACAGGACAGAATGGAAGAAAAAAACATGTTGCGCCGACCCCAAATAAAACGGGATAAGGGCAGGAAGATGATGATGACTGCTGGGCAAGGGATCTCGTCAAGTTTTGCTCAACGGTCACAGTGCTTGCGACTCATGATGACCCATCGCGTCCAACCCAATTTGACCTTGATATTCTAGCCTTCTTATCCCATGTCAGTTGTTCCCGATTTGGCTAGCGTGGTATTTCGAATTTTGTTTTTACACGCTAAAAATGCAGTTTGACAAACTCCAAGACAAGAATTTTTCAAATTGGTGAGTGATTAGGTTAACTTTTGCTTCTAGCAAATCGGCAGATCAACCTTCATTTGTCTTCCTGAACCATTTATTTTTCAAGGCGGTTTTTTTATTTAGATATTTCGTGCTCGCTTCGTCTACTCATATAAGATCACCGACTTTTATTGCTGACTGTACATATCGTCGTAAGGACTTTTAACAATAAATAAAACAATAGTGTTCTAAATTCTCCTTATATTTAAACATAAATGACAAACTATTTACATTTAACTTAAAAATAGTGGTTGTGAGTTCAACTAATTGTACTAGTAGAATATAATAAAATAGATACATCCAACTTGTTGCTTTACTAAACATTGAACACGGAATAATATTACAAAAGCCAATCCGTGACAATAGGCGCGTATTCATAGTAGAAAAATTGTCCAACACTGATTGCTGTGTTGCTAGCAAAATTTTTCTAGCAACACAAATAATTAGAAAATGTTGCGCAACTTTTTTACCATGAGAGGCCTAGAATTGCCATAATATATACGACAACAAGCCCCCAAAAAAATATTAAAGAACTCACAAAATAAGATGTGTCTATTAATAAAAAATAAATACAATTGTAACTTCCCTACACTTTGATTTGCGCGGACAATACGCTCTAAAAATTATGCAGTAAAATAAAGACTGCGTTGATAAAATATCTTGAATTAGAAATCACACATAAGTGTTCGTCTATGAAAATAGGTACATTTATTACGCCAGGACTACACAATAGATTACTCATTTTAGAATACAATGTATTTCCACGTTAATTTTGTAAAAATATATAATTTTTGATAATAATTGCACTTTTTATTTGTTTCGGTATAAACCTATTTCACGCTTATTATGGATGTTCAATGAGGAATCTTTAATGTAGTTCTAGTATCATCCCATTAGACAAAATATTATTTCTGTCGTATTACCTCTCCCCAGTTTCTGAAAGGCATGTTTGATCTTGTGGCGAAATCAGATGTATGTGAGATCTAACATTCTTGATCTATCTTTCAGAAAATGGGCATTAGCTTAATAATATTTATGAAGCCGTCTATGTGTTATCGTGCATGGACGGCATATCACATTTTGTTGGTGGTCCTAAAGGATGTCTTAGCCGTGTTTGCATAGACTGAAGTTATCTCAAAATAGATCTTTTTCTGAACGATAAACTGTTAAATATTGAGAAGAGCTATGGAAAGGAAATAACACGATTCCGATTTAAAGAAGGTTAAAAGAAAAGATAATGTCCTAATCAGACAGGCTACTATTAGCATTGCATGTCGGCTGAAGGCGGACTGCAGTTTCGATGATAAATTGCATTTTATCTGAAATTTTACAGCTGACGTGCAGTTCAAATGCAATTCATCTGTTTAGAGCCTAAAAGAACTTATTATAAAGTAATAATTTAAACTTTAAGCATCTCAGTTAATGAAAACACGACAAGAATAGTAGTATAGTTGTTTTTGGACCAATAAATAGGAATCCTTTGCAACTAACGTAGGCGTTTGTTGAACATATGTTCTGTGGAAAAGCAATGGCTATGCTGTGTCAGCCCGTTTTTTTAATGTTATGTTGAAGAAGCGCTAGGCGCAATAAATGCGTAATTTCATTTATCATCATAATATTAAGTTTCCATTTTTCGTCATTGTAATTAACTTATTATTCTATAGGCTATCATCATCTTTATAAATATAATATTTCAATATATCCGTCCTATTCTAAATTTTGTTTAAAAATAAAAATAATATTTGGCTTCCCTAACTTTTTCTTTTCGAACTAAATAAATTAAATGTATAACTAAATAAAAATAGATAAATTGGAAAAAAAGTCTGTTTATCTATTTGGCACTCATTCTACTGAAGTTGTTATTAATTAAAACTGTTTGAGAAGTATGTAATTGTATCTGCGTAGAGTCACAGCGATGCAATATAGAACTTTAGTTACCACGTAAAAAGTTCAAATTTCAGTGAATGAATGAACAAACCCATTGGTGTCACGCTGTACCTCGAGGCGTGACTTGGCGATGCTTCGCAGATACAGGTTGCAAGAACCTGCTAAGCCCAACCTACGCCCCATGGCTTCATAATGTGCTGTGCTGCAAAGTATGAAACCACTGCCCTCAAAACCTGTCACACCGCGTCGTGTTTCGTTGTGAGCCAATCCGGTTGCGTGTATGTTTCACAAACGCCTGCGCTCAGTGCGAAGATTTCTATTAGTAATGTGACGAACATCAAATACTGAAGGTTCTGAAGGTATTGGTTACAGTAAGAGTCAACTAAGGTCTATTGTCCACTGACGCATAGCTTCATAGACGCGTATCTGTAACGCTTGCGTGAAGCTTACATACAAAACTATGAAACTCTGTCGCGTCTGTAAAGCTACGCGTCCGTGGACAGTAGGCTTCAATGACGATTGTGAAGTTCACCCGACAACCCCACATGCCTTTGATATTGTGTGGAGCCGCCGAGTTCACCTCCTTCGCCACGTTTGACGCAAACTACACTAATATGGCGGTTGGTATTGCTGCCTCTGCAAGTGTTGGACTAGCGGGCCCTGCTGCTGCTGTTGCATGGCCAGCATCTGCTGCCGCATGCGCTGTTGGTTCATCTGCTGTTGGTACTGCGAGCTCTGTTGGTTCTGTATGCCACGAGGATACGGTGGGGCTGGGCCGCCCATGCCACCCATTGTCACGTTTGGAGCTTGCTATAAAGAGGAAGAAGGATATTCGTTACCAAACTTTATTAAAAAAAATACCAAATGAGCAGCTCAATTTCAATTTATCTAGTATATGGTAGTTAGCAGTGAGATGTAAAAAAACAAATGTGCCATTCTTAATACTATATTCTGTACTAACCTGCATGTACGGTGGACGAGCGTTTTGTCTCTGTTGCGCTAGATAAGCTTCTTGGCTTGCACGACTACCCATCATGTTCTAAAAAAAAAAAACATACGTTAGAATATCTACAAATTATACAGGATGGTGCCGGTGACAGCTGTCAGATTCATACAATGTATACCTATCCTTTTCTCTCATCTTAAAGATGTATATTTTCGTCCTGCTGCCATCCTACCCACGCTATGTAAAAAATAACGTATCAAATAATAATTCAATACCTGTTGGAATGTCTGTTGTCCAGGGAATCCTCCCATAGAGTTACCACCCTGCGGCCCCATAGACGCGGCTTGGCTGTTCATGGCGGACATGCCACCACCTTGCCCCATCTGACCCATTTGCCCCATAGGCTGGCCCATTTGCCCCATACTTTGGCTCATCTGTCCCATTGACTGCGGCATTTGCGATGGCTGACCGACGCCCTGGGTCATTTGACCGACGTTCTGACCGATGGAGTTGACGCCTTGGCTCATGGGGTTCACTTGTTGGCCCATTTGATTGACGCTTTGGCCCATTCCCTGGAAGGTGGAGAGATTGTGTATTTACTACATGTAAAAACATTATAGGCAGCTCGGAGTGAGACTGAAGAGAAGATATCAACAGTCTTGTAAACCCTCGCTTTCTGTGATATTTGTTTTATTTTTGTAATCATGTTACTAGCCTAGCTTAGACATAATGAAGAAAATTTGAGATATTTAATTTTAATAGCGACATAAAATAAACTTGACAACTAAGGCCGAAGAAAGGAACTTGACATGCACTTTCATTTCGAAATGGTATAATTAGCGTCGCCATTTTTTAATAGTACATTTTTTTTCCCATATGCTATCTATTTGTAATATTAAACACATAACCAAACCTGGTTCATCATCTGCTGTTGTCCTCCCTGCATCATCTGCTGTCCATAGCCTCCATATCCTTGCTGCATACCCGCATACTGTCCTCCGAACATCTGCCCGCCCATGCCACCCATCTGTCCACCCGCCATCTGCCCGGCTCCCATCTGCCCAGCGCCCATCTGCCCCGCGGCCATTTGACCTGCGGCCATCTGACCTCCGCCCATCTGGCCGGGCATCTGTACTCCGCCCATTTGGCCCATTGGACCCATGCCGCCCATACCACCCATTGGGTTCATTTGTCTGAATAATGAAATAATAAAGAAATAATGAAAGTAGATCTACTTTTTTACTAACTTAAAAAAAAAAAAAATTTTTTTTTGTGATATTACAAAAAAAAAGGAATTTTTGTTTATGATTGTCATATTGTAACTGAGTTAGTTGTGAAACGAATTACAGTTTTCAATACAGATTTCCCTCGATATATTCCAAGTAATGTAAAACTAAACATTATAAGGTACATTCAGAAAATGTCCTAGTGCAATAACTAGGACATTTTCTGAATGTACTATAGTAGTGAGCCCAGTATAAAACGTTTTGGGAACATATTCATTGAGCATACTAAAGAGTGGTATTCTCTGTGAGTGTCTGTGTACGCGTATCCTGATAGTTACAACCTGGGGGCTTTAAGTCAAGAATGAATAAGTTATTTTAAGGTGAGATAGTATAGTGGCCAAGCGCGAGCCAATCAATAAAATAAAAAAATGCATATGGAACTTTACGCTTGTGAGTTTTTGTTTCAGATTGAATGGTTATTTTATTGCATTACGAAGTTGCAATGTGTGTATTTGGTTATTTATATGGGCTCGTTTTATAACAAAGGCTACTTACGCAGACTGCATCCCGCTCATCTGGTTGGGCTGCATCTGCCGCATGGTCTGCCGCGGGAACTGCGCGCGAGCGTGCGGCGCGCCCGGGTACCCGCCGCCTTGCTGCATGTTTGGATTTTAAATTTCAGTAAGCCGTTGTCGACGTTACAATTGATATAAAAATTACCCTTGATGGCAAGGACAACATTAAGAGGGTCCTTTTTCACTCGTCTATCGTAAACATCGAAAATGGTTTAACCCTTCAGATACCGTCAATTAGAGACACAATAGTAAGACAATAGATGCGCGGCCACCGGTGGTCGCTTGGGGATTCATGAATTAAAAGCTATCCAACGCGATGTTTGACGAAAAGGCAACGCAAAAAAGAGAGATAACGCCTGAAAACTCTGTTAGTATTCGGTAATTCCGAGATTTACTCGAAAATTTCACAAAACTAACAGGAAATAGCTGTTTTTTTTAAACCCTTAAAAGTTTTTGGAAAAAGTTGTCGTCATTTAGAATCTTAATAACATTTGCAAGGTTTCTAGAGGATTACTTTTTTGGCTTTTTTTTATTTTTAGGCAAATTATGAAGTGTCAAAGTTCAAACAAAATAGGACATTTTCAGAGGTTTTTACTGGACTAATCCAGTAAAAACTTTACACAAATTTAGAAATTGGTTTCTTTAGAAAACTAGATAATATCCACAAGATACTGTGTTTCCAAAATTTCCAATGAAAAATGTGTAATAACGTCATAATCAGTTATGAGCGGTTGGATGAAAAACAGTGAAAACGTGTGTCTTGTGTCTGATACAAGCTACCGATGAATATTTGATTTCTATAGAACCAGTATGAACTCATCCACTTCCTGCGCTTACGTAAACATTTTGTGTCCAGTTGCATCCACTTAATATATATGTGCACATGACGATCCAAAAGTGTTTCCGTTTGCGCAGCACCTCAGCTGATAAAATTACAAGTAAATCCGCGTTTTGGTTTTATTGAAAAAGAAAGTCGGTTCCAAATGACTACTAAAACTCCCTTTGCCCTTTGTATTCCAGGGTTACGGTGATTTTTTCGAAAAATACCACAGCGATGGGCGGTAAGTTCTTTATTTATTTAGTACTAGCTTTGCCCGCGCGGCTTCGCTCCCGCTCTTCCCTACTCCACCCTACTATACCCTACTCTACCCTACTCTACCCTACACTACCCTAATTTTTTTTTCCATAAGAACCTTCTCCTCACAATAACAATAACAACAAAAAAAAAATCAGCCAAATCGGTCAAGCCGTTTTCATGCCAAGTCGTGACAACGGAAAACGGGGGTCATTTTTATATATATAGACATGGTAGACTTACAGCTAAAACCAGACAAAAAAAGGAAACCGTAATCACTAGAAGTACTTACGTTGACCTGCATCTGCGATATCTGGTTGAAGGGTACTCTCTGTCGCAGCATGTTGCTGAGCGCCTGCTTCGACTGGTTGTTTGACGGAGGGGCTGCGGCCACGCTGCGAGGGCTGACACCAGCTGCATGTATACAGAAGCGTGATGAATGATACTTTTTTTTACATATTAATACTTGATGTTTTTGTTTAGTTAGCTATTCCTATTAAAATAAAGTATATTTTCATGTTGTGATAAAAGAATAGCTGTAAACTATGGTGGTCCATTCATTTAGGGCTAAAGTAGTGTTTTTCATAGACTAAGATATCGTTTTTGTATAGTAGTTTAGTAATCAGATGAGGCCCGCTTGGACTTATTATATCACTAGCGACCCGCACCGGCTTCGCTCTGATGCAATATTATACATATAAACCTTCCTCTTGAATCACTCTATCTATTAAAAAAAACCGCATCAAAATCCGTTGCGTAGTTTTAAAGATTTAAGCGTACATAGGGATATAGGGACAGAAAAAGCGACTTTGTTTTATACTATGTAGTGATTATCGCTTTCACACACACACGCTTTGCTAGAGAGAGGAAGAAGCAGTTACTTAATTGACCTGCAGATGCCAAAGCTCTATAGCAAGCAGTATTCAGGCCAAAAATCTGGCTCTGATATTACCGGGACAGCCTTATCTTACAATGTTTACGTTGAAAAAGGAACTGTAATTAGTGACAAATACAGTATATAAGAGCGTGTACTGACCAGGCGGGTTGTAGTAGTTCTGTCCGGGCGGCGGGAACCACTGCTGCTGCTGCTGCATGAACTGCGGCTGCTGCGCCGGCGCCGGCGCCAGCCCGGCCGCGCCCACCGCGCCCGCCGTCGCCACGCCGTTCGTCTGCGCAAACCGACCATTTTTTATTAATGTCTAAGATTTCGTCCACAACTTCGAGTGTAGTTTCCGATCTTGATCCGAGTGGGTGCTACATGGATACCATGACTTTGGTTTTATATATGTTGATTTTTGTTTTAAGTCCCACTATTTCGAAAGCTCTTGAGACTTATTATCGGCAAAAAAAAAAAAATGAATTTCCACTATTATTATTAGGTACTAGTCTGTAATTATACCTCTGCTAGGTAAAGACTTTCCTGGTCAAGATTTATAGCATCTTTTTTCCAATTCTTAAGAAACCCATCCAGGTCGCACTTTCTTCATGATAGCTTAACTTTTTGCGTTTACCTTTATAACGTAGATGAAACGATTTTTTTTTTAAATTTCATAAATAATTTTTTCGTGCTGAGCAATAATAACGCTTATTGACACATGCGATATTAACAGCATCGAAAACTGTGTGTTGCCATATAAAAAACGTGCCGTGTAGAATAGACAACTTATTGCACACCATTGCAAGTAGTAACCGAACTTTTACACCAATAAATCTATGGGTAATCTTAAGACGTACTGTAAGAACTTAAAATAAAGTGGGAGTGGTCTGTAGGTCTTCAATGAATAAGATTACCTGGCCAGCCTGCGAAAATCTTAATTATATTTTTTTATAGTTACCGGTGTGGTAGGTTTAGATTTCTTAATACTTTTGCAAGGAGCGTTCCGTGATCTTGTTTTCCCAGCACCTGTAGGGCTTGAATCTAGACTTCCATTTTCCTGAGAGAAAAGTACATCACATTACAATTTCTGTATAAAATGTTTCATTCTCATTCCATAATAATATTTTTGAAAATGAATAAACATAAATATGGCCAATTAAATTCAGAAATGGTAAAAGTAATGAATTACCTGTTTAATATCGTTTGTTTCGAGATCCTCGGGTGGCAGTGGTAGCGGTTCTAGATAGTAACTTAGCGGCTTAACTAGACTGTGCGTGTGGTATTTCAGTAATCTGTAACAAAGCAAGGTTGGCTATATTAGTTGCCGTTTCTGGAAGTCAAGTTCCTATCCATCCATACTAATAATACTACAAATATAAAACTAACTGTCTATTACGCTTTCATGTTTCAACTGCTAAACTGATTTTAATGAAATTTAGTATGGAGTAAGCGAACACCAAGGTAGGACATAGGTTACTTATCTATCTAGCTTCGACTTCGCGCCTGTAATAACCGACATTAACCAGGATGAAGTTGCGTATAAATATGTCGTGGCCAGATCATAGAAATTGATCACTTCATGATATGGCCAACTAAAACTGGCCAGAACGTTTAAACATTAAGATTTGATGATATGTAAATCCGTGTTTGGCCATATCATTGGTGTAGGATTTCTATGATAATAAAAGGTCTAAAGAAAGTAGGCCAAACGAGGATTGAATATCATCAAACTTTAATGTTTAAAACGATCTGGCCAGTTTTAGTTGGCCATATCATGAAGTGTAATAAACAATACTATCCATTTTAGACATGCTTTACAGAATGTTTGTGTCTGTAAAGAATATCTAAAATTGTTTTGTACCTGTGAGCATTTTCATAGGTGAGCGGTTTCCTCTCGATCTTGGTGGCTGCAAACCAGGCCCAGGACAGCGGCGCGGGGTTGCGGCCACCCTCCACCAGCTCCCAACTGGACACGCGCTGTTTGTCTGTCAGGCGGAGACCCTGAGGACAACGACATCGTCTATGGGTTGAGGCTTCTAAAACCAGCTTGCCGTACGCGTTCAGGCTGTTGTTATGAACTATGAAGACATACTGACGAGATCTAACCAGATATCTATGCCAAAATTTCTATGTGCTACTCCAGACATCAGTTGAAGTGTGAAGAAGTAAAAAATACACACACACACACATACAAACGCTGGCACACCTCCATTGAAAAGGGAGGATTCTCCGATAAGACGGGTGTTATGTCTGATCCGGGCAACTGTCCGATAGATGATTTCGGACTGTTGTCTATGTTCAAATCGCGCGGAGAATTACTCTAATAGTGCGATATTGGAATTCGTAGCTTTTAGTTCCATTAGGGTGTTTTTTTTTATTTGGGTCTGAACTATTAGAAAACGGAATTTCACCGGTACAAGCCTCAGTGCACACGGGCCACAAAAAAAAAACCGCTTTAAGCTTCTTTTTGTGGCGGCCTTTTTTTGTAGGTCGTGTGCGGCGGTGCCGCCACAAAAAAAAGTTAGGAGCCGCTACCGCAAAAAAAGTTAGCAAATTTTTTTTTGTGACTTTTTTCCGTGGACACTTAAAATGGCGTAAGTTAAGTATAGTAGCTTGTTTTTAGTCCTAGAAACCAAATCATCAATATACGTCATAGAAGTACTAGTAAGGTGCCTCCGGTGTAGGTTAAGTAAAACACATGAAGTAATGTAAAGATGAATTACCTGTTTCTTATCACTATCAAATCCAGTGATCTTGTTTCCTTTTTGGTCGACGAGACAGCCGATGGGTTCGCAGGCGATGACCTGCAGAACATTGATATTTACAGCAGACGAATAAAACTAACGAGTATGGTACATGTTCAATGTATAGGTTAGTTTGCCGAGGTCATAACTTCGACATATTTTTTCTAATGAATAAAATGGTTAGGTTACATTTTAAATACAAGTAAAACACACACACATAGATAGATAAAGGCAACTAATGATAAGACAGCAAAACGAACACTTTACTGTTGTTTGAAGCTTGTGAATTTAGAGCAATGCTTCTCAAAAGTTGAGTGGATCGTGACCTACCAAACAAATACTTCCCAAATCGGGACTAATCATGAAGAAGAAAGGAGTATTACTATGTATTTTCTTTTATAGCATAGGCATCCTCTTTATAAAGCGCAGTCAACGCTACCCACCAAAGGGTCACGAGCCATAGTATGGGAATTACTGGTCTAGACTTCTAGAGTATTAGAAATTTAGTTGGAATATAATTTTGGAAATCGGGGCAATAAATTTAGTAGCCAAAATAATAGAAGTCAATGATATATTATTCCTAATATTTTGGTTTAGCATATGTCTTTAAACGAGTAAGTTAAGGAGCTAATGTCATGAACATCTAGGTAACCGCTTTGATATATTGCGTTCGTGAGGTAACGTCATAAAAACACAGCATCACAGCACATCATTGTTTAATAACTAAAACCACATACGTTAAACTAAATAACTTACCTCAATAATAGTGTTTTTCGACAACGGCAGCAGTTGCCTCACACACTGTACAGAAGGCCCATGTCTATCTCCGATCTCCTTCTTTAGTTTCTTCATGAGATTTTGATAATGTTTTCTATTGTTGTCGTCTCCTCCATCAGCCAGGGTCGAGTGGATCAGGGTGGCAAGCATGTCGATGAGAGTGGAGAAGAGGTTGCTGCGACACAAACTATATTAATTTATTGTAAGACACTGTCTGTCAGGCCATTATTGATGCCGACGTTACTGTTATTGAGGGGGCTGACAGATGGGAATTTCACACAGTTGTGTAAGGTACGGTCTAGTTTTGTCCACAATCTTCCCAGTGTGAGGGGACTGGGAAGTAGTCTCGACATAATATCACGCCCGATTCCAGCGAAGGAATGACGTATACTAGTATACCCTCACAATTTTCCCAGTAAGGGAGAGGGGACTGGAAAGCAGTCTCGACATAATATCACGCCCGATTCCAGCGAAGGGATGACGTGTACTGGTATACCCACAAACCTCACAAAATAAATTCATCTCATCGTAATTAGATCGATTCGTTGTGAATCGTAAGTGTGCACGATGTTCGTTCTTCAAATACGTTTAACTCAAGAATAATTTCTTCCATTCATCAATAAATAATGAGTGATATAGCTGCAGAGTTAGCAAGCTGAAATGGTAGTGGACCGATCATAATGTCCAAGGAAAGATGGCCGTAGTAGCAGAAATGTTAAAGATACAGAGCCCACGAACCGCCCAGCGTAACGTTCAACGCCCCCGAGCTAGCTGGGTAAATGATCTCAAGAAGAAACTGTAAGTAAAAAGCAGAGAACCAAGTGTTATTGTGGAATTTGAGATAGGCTGATGGTCTCTTGATGTTAAAGTGTTGTTAAGATGTTATCGCCATATTGAAAGAACTGCAATACCAGATGCATCGCGAATACAATCACTTGCCATAGAAAGCTGAAATGTCGTAAGTGCCTGCAAAAATTAGTTGAAAATCAGATGATAACACGTAATAATGGTAGATTATTAATATTTGGTAAGACAAATTAGTTGACTGATGTTTTATTTTAGGTGGGAAATCGTCCAATTACTTCTCCCCAAGGCCCCAGTAGGCTTTGACCTTGCTGGGTCCCTAAGGTCACACGGACCTCTCTTTGAGTCGCGTGAGGAACACTACGCGCCATCGACGACTCGAGCTCGGTACGAACGGTGACTTACCCATTGCTCGCCGTCCACAAGCCTACACAAATAGTTTGAAGAGTTAGTCTGTCAAACAGAGTTTTGAGTTTTTCAGTATGAGCGCTTTTACAATACTTTCCAGGAGCCTGTTCCATGCTGTTACGACTGTTAGATGTAAAACATTAGTAAGTGATACTGTTGCAGTGTGACGTCAGTAGGTACCTGTTATTGTAGGCGTCGATGAGCTGATGTGCTACGAGTTGCGTGAGGAGCACGGCCCAGTCGGCGGTGAGCTGGTAGGAGCGGCGGATGGCGTCGAACATGCCGCCGGCGAGCGAGAAGCGCAGCAGCAGCGCGTCGGGCGCGGCGTCGTCCTGCCAGTTGTCGGCGCACGCCGCGCGGTCGTGCTCGCGCGCGTGCGTCAGGTAGTGCTGCAGCTGCGCGTGGATCGAGCTTAGGAGGCTCTCCTGTGGGTAAAGGTTTACATTTAAATAGTTTAGAACATTAAAAACGGAAAACCGCAAATATAAATAGAAGACATAAGGGAGCGGTCTAGTTAAAAAAATAAATCAACTTTGTTACTAAATCTTTTATTCATTATTGCACCGTAGACCGGGGACGGAAGTGCAGTAGCAACTCTTACAAAATAAAAGTGTCTAAAATTTTATTGTAGAAAAAAGTCAACGACTGATTTAATACTCGTATATAGGTGTGGAGGGAGGCCTTTGCCCAGCAGTGGGACAACATGGGCTAATTATAATAATATAATAATAATAATATAGTGTAGGAATGAAAATCACTAGTTCTGCTATGCTATTGCACTTTTGACCCTGACCATTCCTTTTGTTGAAGACGAGCAAATACGTGTATCCACTTAGATAAAAAAGATTATTTATCAATCTAATGCAAACTTGGTTTAAAAATGTTCCCGAAAAAGAACTAGGAAAGAAATTACACATAAAAGTAAAAATTGCTAAAAACTTTTTGACCTTTACTCTTATAAAACACTACTTAATGCCAGCGGCTTCACACACGTGTTAGGAGAAAATTATCACAAAAGAACAGCTACCAATGTGTTATTCTAAGACACCAGTATACCAAGTTTCATCGAAATCCATTTAGCCGTTCGAGCGTGAAGAAGTAACAAACATACAATTACCAATTTTCACCTTTATAATATTAGTGTAATGGCCCAGTTTCGATTGACACGCATTCGTTGGCACAATACCTTCTGATCATCCTGATGCCGTAGACAGGTCAGTACTAGTGACAGTAGGGGCTCATTGGCGAGGCGCACGGAGTTGCCACCGCCGCACGCGCAGCCGCCCCCGCAGCCTCCGCCACTGACGCCGCGCTTGCCGCCACTGCCTCCACCCGATGATCTAACACAAACATTTTTCAACGTAGAGATTGGTTATAAAATATACGTACCAGAGATAAAACGGTAGTGCGATTCCCATTCTGTAAGGTCGGAAGTTCCGATTCATTTTGCACTTTTGATTTCGATATTCGAATTGAAACTGTTGGGATTTGTAGCTGAAGTAGACTCAGTTTCCATATTGCAAAAGAGAGCAATCTGGGCTATTTATAAAATGAGGACCCTTTTTCTGTTAATTGACAGTTTCCCCTTCCAGCAGATTTGAAAGGTTTATAATTAACTTGGTTTTGAATAGATTTGAAAAATTCTTTCTATTTGCAAGTTTGGATAAAGATACTTTTTGATACAAATAAATACTAAAAAATGACACAAGCAGCTATCTAATCTTCTTTTTTGACTAACCCTTTGTAACTAGGACTTTGATGACTTTTGCAGTCTCTGTGCGAGCTGCCGCCTCCACCGCCGCCACTAGAACAATTCCCGCTACAGCCCGCGCCCCAGCCACTTTCCAAAATCTGCAAAATAATTTCACATTAACTATTTTGTACCTTTACATAAAATCAGGTTAAATACTCAAGGCACACTCACAATTTTGCGTTACACGAACTCACGGACACACACTTGCATATGTCACAATATAGTGTATTGGCGTTAAGAAAATAGTGACTCATCGTTGTCATTCAGCTTAGCCACACACCTTGACCAATTAGATTCTAGTACATCACATTAACGATAGAAGTAAGCTCTTCAGACAGTACGGGCGCGAATTTTGTAAATTTTAGAAATGAGTACCTCACCTATTCGTAAATATAAACGTGAAAATTCAGACAATTATGATTAAAATTCAAAATAATAACTTTGTCATTATATTTGAAAATATTGTGTAATATAAGTTTGTATAATAATATATGTCAGTATTTTGATTATAGACTGATTGTAGCTTTACTTTGCAGTTACACTAATGAGTCATTACTTTCATAACGCGAATAGATTATTAGACCATACCTACAAAATATTTGTTTTTGTTTTCTTGTCTTTAGTTTTAATGCAAAACACATAAGAAAAATAGAATTCCGCGTACTACCCTCCCATACTACCCTGGCGCATTCACCAGGCATGAATCACCTAGTGAAGGTAGTACAACCATATAGGAAATACTTTGGGAAAAGGGTATGATGTACAGACCTGTCCAGCCTGTTTCAGCACTCGTCCTTGCACGGCGGCGGGTAGCTTGGCCACGAGTGGCGCGACCAGCCACACTGACTCCGACCACTTGCTTGTACTGACCACGCCTCGGTCTGTTCCCGTCCTGATAAAAAAATATGTGTGAATATAAAAATCGGAGAAGACTGTCTGTATGTGTAGTTCGCAATAAATGTTTTGACTTAGACTTTATAACCCTCCGAAATCAATTATTGGGGTAGTTGCCCGGACCAAACACAACACCCGTCTTTGTCGAAGTATCCCTCCTTTTCAATGTTGGTTTGCAGAAAAAACAATAAAAGTGTTCCAGGGCCGCAATTATGTTTCCTTTGCGAAACAAATTATTGTTCATTCTGTATAGCTTGATCTCCATCTAAAGTTGAAACTGTTTTTGTGAAGACTTTATTCACAAGTAAAATACTGTAACAAAGGAAAAATTAATGAACAAAAAATGTATAAAAATGATGGTCCACCTGTCTTTATCGGGCGGCGGCGGCGCTGGTTGTTGGAAAACGTTGATAACTGCGCGTGCGACAGTGTCGAGCCAAGCGCTCAGTTCCGAAGAACCGTTAGGAAACTGCTTGAACATCAGCTGAAGATCCAGCCATGACATACGCAGCGACCATTGTTCTAAATTCTGTAAAAAATGTGTTAAGACTTTTATGTACACTATTATCATCTCTCTGTCCATGTCCCATGTTACTCTTTGGAACAATACAACTTATCTTCACACATTCTCCTGTGCCAATCAGCAAGTTATAATTGATACTCTTTGTTTCACATCATTCTCCACACAAACCATCCACATTTTCTGTTTGTCTTTCTCTTCCTTTCCATCTATCCAATCTACATTTATATTTATCTCTTAGGCCCCTGGCCCACGTCAACTTTTTGTAGCGATGCTGTAGCGCGTTCGCATCGATACACTCGCAATGCTGTAGCGCGTTCGCATTTTTTCTATAGCGCTTGCAAATGCGACTAACGCGCGTTAACAGCGATGTTGTCGCGCGACAGCCGTCGCCGTCGTGGGCTAGGGCCCTTAGTCACATACGCTTGCACGCTGACACAAGGTTCTTGTTTTGGCAATAATAAAAAAAAAAAGTGGCAAGTTACCTCTAACAGTCTTGTGATCATAGTCTTCTGATCGAGATCCGGGTGAGTGTGACTCGCAGATTCAGGATAGCAGATCATATGAAGTAACCTGGATGAAAATATTATTACAAGAAACAGCCCCCCTAGCCAAGTTACAACCGTTTCTCTTGCGTCGAACGCCTCGGCGTGGCCATGTGCTACGCCCCCAATTCTTTTGTTCTGACCACGTGACTGAGCGTTGAGATGACGTCCTTAACTTGGCTAGGGGTACTGTCCATTTTCTGCCAGAATTTTTTTAAACGAATAATTAGGTAAATAACCAAAAATTTAATTCTGACAAAACTTGGAAGTTTAGATTGCGTGACTGATGTTGCCATTTGAATCATATTGTGGTACATATTTTTTCAGCAGTAAATTATATAGAATCCATTCAACTAACCTTTGAGCTTGCCTCGGTGTCAACATAGGATCCAACAGCATATCCGGCTGATACAACTCATCAGGGTTTTGCAAGCACTTTTGCAGAACCCACTCCTCAGAACAAATATCAGCCAGGACTCGTCGAGCCAGAGACGACAGCGACTGGGAAGAGTCCAACAAAGTTGAACCAACGCCACCACTGCCCCTGTAATCATTACCAGCTATCCATCGACGAAGAAAATGTGACCTGGTTAAAAAAAGGCTAGCGCATATTTCGGCAGGTCGTGTCGTAACGCAACACCTTGCAAAAACTTTAATCTGTGAGTAGCCTACTGCACGACTATGGTAACAATTTAATATTGGTAGCACTTAGCGCTTGGATAGCTAATGCCATTTTTCACTAATACCAGGCTTCGGTTTAATCGGTGGAACGATGTTTCAGCGTGTCAAGGTTTGAAGATCGATCAGTCATTTAGTTATTACATTTTGGTGTCGTCTTGAGTTCGTGAAAATGTTCATAAGAGTGTGTACACATTTGGCGTATATGCTGCTAGCAAGCTGCTTGCAAATTGCGAGCGTGCATTTCTAGTTCACGCACAGTTCCTGCGCTGGCTGCAAGCCCTTCGCACGCACGCCTCGTGCTGCTTTTTTGCATTACCGCGCGTAGAACTTGTGCCACGCGCGCCCACTTTGCAAACTTTGGCTGAGTTGAGCTAAAGAGCACACCAAAGTATTGCATAACTGCACGCGTCAGTGCACTAATAGATTGCTAACGGAGCATTCGTAACGTATTCGACAAATGTAGACACACCCTAAGAGCGACTTTCATTTTATTACCGACGTTATAAAGGATACTCTTGTATATACCATCACACACAATAAGTAGCCATGAGATGCTGTGTTTTGCAATGCGCTGTGGTCTAATGTGGACGTAATATGCACTAGCCTTAACAAATATGAAACCCATATATGCCAAAGTTAACCCATTAGTTTTTATATGTTCTGCGCTTTAGTTTATTGACATGAAGAAGCTTGACACCCAATTTAAAGGCTATTTTAAGGGAGGTATTTAGACAAAGGATGTGTTCTAACCAAACTGTATAATTACCAGTTACAGATGCATCATTTTATATACATTTACTCAATCGTATAGTAAATGATACTTTATAACCGAGTGACAGTATTAGCTTGGAGAGGAAACACCTTAAATGATAGGCTAATTTTGAATTCATTGGTAATTCAGGGGGCTAAGCGAATGTGAACTTTTATTATGGAATCCCCTAGAGATAGCGAAAAAAAAACATCTCTCTCCCTCTGTTTATAAATCAATAAATTTTATCTAAAGTGGCCAGTCAGCCTCATAAAACACTTCTTTCTGAATAGGTGTTTTGATTTCATATACTTTACATTTTTGGATGAAACACCAGATACTGAATTCGATTTGTCAAAATTTGAACCCGTAGCAGAAATTATTTAAATTCATGAGTTATTTCAAGCCCTGAAAGATAGTCAATGAACTCAAAAACAGCCTGTATGGGGAAACTATTAGCTATATTGTTGACTACAAACTAAATACTAAGATAACAGATGAGGAATTAGTTAAAAGAGTCGCTGTGAAGACCTGTAGAGTGTAGACATTAAGGGGTGAAACACAGAGTTGATTGTTAACACATGATGTGAACCTGTCGACGACACAACCGGTGGAGTGGGACGAAAACTCTTTACTTACAAATATTGTAAGTTCTTAATTACATTTTATGCAATCGTTATTGTATTTACGTTTATTATCTGCTTTAAATTAGTTTCTATTTACGTGCAAAAGCTAAAATTGAAATAGAGATATTACACCGAAGCCTTGAAGATGTATTCTTAGGTCTCTTTAAGATATGAAAAATTGACAGTAGTGCTTGATTTGTGGCGAAAATGTTTTAAGGCCACTGGCATCTATTTGTCAGGATATTACTATACTCAAATATTTTTTTGTCCTTATGAATAAACCGTAGAGCTGGAAATGAAATAATCCGAAAACAATAGAGCAACGCCATTTTAACCATAAAATTCATAAAAAACACAATTTTCGTCCCAAAATACAATAATATTCTTCAAATATTTGTAAGTAAAGAGTTGAATTAGTAAGGGCATCGTTACAACCATAGGGTGTCCTCTATTCACAGACAAAAGGATGAAGCAACTACACATCGAGACGTCCCTTGCACAGAGAGCAATGATGGAGGAGCGATATGAAGAGAAGCGAAGCGAGTGAGCATTGGCGTAGCTACGTCTTGTTGAATGACGGAGAACTTAGGACAACCTCTTTACAGATAGTTAAAGCAAGTGAGACGATTTTACACTAACAGTTTTCTTCATCACTGCCCACAAATGTGATTTCGTGCATAGCGAAACTTTTTGGTAGATATTTTACTAACCATAACGGGACTAACCAATTAGATTCTATATCCAGCCAAAGTTGTTCTGTTGTAGCCTGTTTCATTAGGCATTTTGCAGCGTAGCTCAATTGGGCAATTGACTTTTTAAACCGGTAAAAATCAATTAGGAATATTTCGAATCTGATGGAAGGGTAAACTGTTAAGTAACAGATAAAGGACGCACGCAATGACATGTGACATCATAGCCATTAGGTCATGCGGGTACAAAAGAGATAGCGAGATGTTCCTACCACGTCTCCACTCTTCCTCATTTTTGAAATGTTAATTGCTGCTTCATTAAATATATAATTTTGATGCTGTTTTAATCAAATACTTTTTTTTTTCATGTATTTGTTGATCTTTATATAATATTGACCAAAATAAACGCCAAAAAAATACCAAATTATTTATTTAAACTCCATGTACAGTAGTGGTACACTGGCGGCGTTAATGTAACAAGGCATTGTCTACCATTCGTCTAGTAAAAAGGTCTCAACGCGCCTTGATGATTTCAGAAATCTATTCCTAAGTCTATTATAATTACGATTCGTGATTATAAATTTTAATTTTTATATTTTACAATCTTTTGAGAGGAGAATGTCACTATCAATCTAGTGTTGGCTGAAGGAGATGAAAGAGAAATCAGAAAGAAAGTTGTATGGAAAGTGCAATGAATGATTAATGGATGACTGAGTAAAGCAAACAATCGATAAGGTGGTAGCTGAATAGACCCCAAGTAACATGGAACCAGATCAGGCAGAAGTGTGTTGGTTGGTGGGTGTCATAATTTATTCATCCCTATACCCTATTCGCGTTAAGATTAGACATTTAAAGAAACCTTTTTTACTGTCTGTACAACCGATTTTAGCTTCTATTTCGTAAGCATAAGGATGGCATTAAAAGCAAAAAAGTGGTTACAATACCAACTATTTACTGCAACCGCCATTTGTCATGCCACCAACGTAATAAAAGTCAAAATCGGTTGAACGGACAGTACAGGTTTTCATAAATGGCTAATGTTATTTTGAACAGAGTATAGCTACGCCAATGTATAAACATCATGTCAGAATGATACGAATATATGTACAACAGTAC
The DNA here is from genome assembly GCA_949319445.1 of Mythimna lalbum. Lineage (NCBI taxonomy): Eukaryota > Metazoa > Arthropoda > Insecta > Lepidoptera > Noctuidae > Mythimna > Mythimna lalbum. The sequence continues at coordinate 10,106,052 of OX439346.1, read as the reverse complement.
ACAGTGAAGCCAAGTCCGTGGTCGTAGGATGTGCAACCGTGTAACTCAATATCAAAAAAACAAACCTAGGCGTTCTATGGCCCCCACTCATCTCTGAATCTACCATCCTAAGGATAAAAAAAACATCGCGAATCAATAAATAATATTATGATTTTTTGGTGTCATGATCCTTGATTGCTTCTGAATTTATTATTAATGTGAAAATAACTCTGTTTATCTGTTACGCTTTTACTACGGAACCGAATTTGATAAAACTTGGTAAGTACAAAGCTTGAACTCCAAGGAAAGACATAAGCTTATTATTTCGCTTTATACACACAATAAACGACATCCGCGCGGACGAAATCGCGGGCAAAAGCGACTATTAAACACAAATTACTGGAATTGTAATTCCTTAGTAATTTAAAATAAATTGCTACATAGAATTGGACAACGCTAATAGTGAAAATAAATATTCACAGAAAGAGCTCAAATAATTTTCAAGGATCATGTCGAGATGTCAATGGTAATAAAACTTAACTACTATGCCAAGTAAGCATTCTACATAGTAAACAAACATTACTTTAGAACAGTACTTTTGAAGATGAAGGCTTGCCACTTTTCTAGACTAAAAACCTCCATAGTTTAACACCAATTTTTTTTGCACCTACCTACCAAGCAATTATACAATTTAAAACGACTCACATAAGTCGCATTCTTGCATGGCAACGACCGTTTGTTTACTAAACAGGACACAAATCAAGGCATCGATTATATTTGTATAGGACATATTATTTCCATGCATAGTAAACTAGTACTTACGACATGAGGTCTAGTTGAGCGTCTGTAGGAACTGTGTCACTGGTGCCCAGTATGTGTGACAGTTCACAGGACTTCTTGCCTCCAGCTTTGCCGCCATCTCGGGCCGTTGAATCACCCACCACTAGGGAGATAATTATTAGATTCCCCTAAAGTCAACTGTCATGCGTATTCAATAATTTCTCTTTAAACTGACAACAAGACTATGGGGCCAATTTCCAGAAGAATAATGGCATAGACTATAGTAAGTATACGAATAAGGGTACTATTTTTTTCACAATCAAAGAAATCAATTTGGTGGCCGTTAATTAAGTTGATTTCAGAATGAGAAATCATAAAGTTAAAAGAGTAGTTTTTACAGAACACATAAATGTTTACACATTTAATAATTTGATCGCAAATATAGATAAATGCAATCTTTAAAAGTGGAAAATTATGGGAATAGGGAATAAAGCAGTGTCTTGAAAGTAGGGGGCGGCATGTTTTAGTCTCGCAGCGAGAGATTTCTATGATTAAGTCCCGAGCTCTGCGAGGGTATGATGACTCGTTTTAAGTGCGACAGACATAATAAAAAAGAGCTTTATCGAGCAGGTGTTTTAAAAAAAATGTAAACGTACTGAGTATAGCTTTTAGTGTAGCTAATACAGGTCCAACACCGATGTTCTTATGCGCAGCTGCTAACAAGTGACGGTCGCACGACAATCGCACACCCGCCGCAGCGCCGCCGGGGCCAGGAGATGTCGATACTGAGTAAAGACCTGGAACAGAGGAAAAATGTTGCACACTGTTACGAAGAGTTTGTTGTTAATGTTAATTTTAGTGAAATGAAATCGCAGGTCATAACATTTACACAGGAAATTATTTATGACATAGAATTGTTCTGAGAAATTTGTTGTATTTTGACCAGGTTTCGGGACTTATTTCAAAAACACATCACTTACCCGGCTGCGGTGTATCCACAGTTTTGAACAGCCTCAGTAACAGATGGCATGTTAACCGGGCCCCGGTGTCAGGCGATGGCGCGTTCGGCGCATTGCCCGAACTGCCGCCTCCACCGCAGGCCTTTAGGAGTGATGGTAACGCTGCGTGACGCACGAAGTCTTCCAGAGAAAAGCAGTGGCGGGCTGCAACAAGAAATATTAAAATTAATATTTCTTGAGTTAGTAAAATCAGGTGTTTACACTGCGAAAATCTGTTATATAATGGAAGGGTTTAATTTGGCACCCATAGCCGTTTTAACCTTCATCAACGCTGCGGTGCACGATGAAACTGTATTTTTTTCTGTCTTTTGCGACGGCGCGGACGCCGGGTAGTGCTGCGCGCCGCACAGCGCTACGAGCGCGCCCAGCCACTTACCAACAAGGATGCAGGTGAAGACAGCGAGCGCGTCGTGCGCGGCGGCGTCGTGCAGGTCGCAGTGCAGCAGCAGGTCGGGGTACAGCGGCGGCGGCGCGGCGTGCGGCGCGGACGCCGGGTAGTGCTGCGCGCCGCACAGCGCTACGAGCGCGCCCAGCCACTTACCAACAAGGATGCAGGTGAAGACAGCGAGCGCGTCGTGCGCGGCGGCGTCGTGCAGGTCGCAGTGCAGCAGCAGGTCGGGGTACAGCGGCGGCGGCGCGGCGTGCGGCGCGGACGCCGGGTAGTGCTGCGCGCCGCACAGCGCTACGAGCGCGCCCAGCCACTTACCAACAAGGATGCAGGTGAAGACAGCGAGCGCGTCGTGCGCGGCGGCGTCGTGCAGGTCGCGGTGCAGCAGCAGGTCGGGGTACAGCGGCGGCGGCGCGGCGTGCGGCGCGGACGCCGGGTAGTGCTGCGCGCCGCACAGCGCTACGAGCGCGCCCAGCCACTTACCAACAAGGATGCAGGTGAAGACAGCGAGCGCGTCGTGCAGGTCGCGGTGCAGCAGCAGGTCGGGGTACAGCGGCGGCGGCGCGGCGTGCGGCGCGGACGCCGGGTAGTGCTGCGCGCCGCACAGCGCTACGAGCGCGCCCAGCCACTTACCAACAAGGATGCAGGTGAAGACAGCGAGCGCGTCGTGCGCGGCGGCGTCGTGCAGGTCGCAGTGCAGCAGCAGGTCGGGGTACAGCGGCGGCGGCGCGGCGTGCGGCGCGGACGCCGGGTAGTGCTGCGCGCCGCACAGCGCTACGAGCGCGCCCAGCCACTTACCAACAAGGATGCAGGTGAAGACAGCGAGCGCGTCGTGCGCGGCGGCGTCGTGCAGGTCGCGGTGCAGCAGCAGGTCGGGGTACAGCGGCGGCGGCGCGGCGTGCGGCGCGGACGCCGGGTAGTGCTGCGCGCCGCACAGCGCTACGAGCGCGCCCAGCCACTTACCAACAAGGATGCAGGTGAAGACAGCGAGCGCGTCGTGCGCGGCGGCGTCGTGCAGGTCGCGGTGCAGCAGCAGGTCGGGGTACAGCGGCGGCGGCGCGGCGTGCGGCGCGGACGCCGGGTAGTGCTGCGCGCCGCACAGCGCTACGAGCGCGCCCAGCCACTTACCAACAAGGATGCAGGTGAAGACAGCGAGCGCGTCGTGCGCGGCGGCGTCGTGCAGGTCGCGGTGCAGCAGCAGGTCGGGGTACAGCGGCGGCGGCGCGGCGTGCGGCGCGGACGCCGGGTAGTGCTGCGCGCCGCACAGCGCTACGAGCGCGCCCAGCCACTTACCAACAAGGATGCAGGTGAAGACAGCGAGCGCGTCGTGCGCGGCGGCGTCGTGCAGGTCGCAGTGCAGCAGCAGGTCGGGGTACAGCGGCGGCGGCGCGGCGTGCGGCGCGGACGCCGGGTAGTGCTGCGCGCCGCACAGCGCTACGAGCGCGCCCAGCCACTTACCAACAAGGATGCAGGTGAAGACAGCGAGCGCGTCGTGCGCGGCGGCGTCGTGCAGGTCGCGGTGCAGCAGCAGGTCGGGGTACAGCGGCGGCGGCGCGGCGTGCGGCGCGGACGCCGGGTAGTGCTGCGCGCCGCACAGCGCTACGAGCGCGCCCAGCCACTTACCAACAAGGATGCAGGTGAAGACAGCGAGCGCGTCGTGCGCGGCGGCGTCGTGCAGGTCGCGGTGCAGCAGCAGGTCGGGGTACAGCGGCGGCGGCGCGGCGTGCGGCGCGGACGCCGGGTAGTGCTGCGCGCCGCACAGCGCTACGAGCGCGCCCAGCCACTTACCAACAAGGATGCAGGTGAAGACAGCGAGCGCGTCGTGCGCGGCGGCGTCGTGCAGGTCGCGGTGCAGCAGCAGGTCGGGGTACAGCGGCGGCGGCGCGGCGTGCGGCGCGGACGCCGGGTAGTGCTGCGCGCCGCACAGCGCTACGAGCGCGCCCAGCCACTTACCAACAAGGATTCAGGTGAAGACAGCGAGCGCGTCGTGCGCGGCGGCGTCGTGCAGGTCGCGGTGCAGCAGCAGGTCGGGGTACAGCGGCGGCGGCGCGGCGTGCGGCGCGGACGCCGGGTAGTGCTGCGCGCCGCACAGCGCTACGAGCGCGCCCAGCCACTTACCAACAAGGATGCAGGTGAAGACAGCGAGCGCGTCGTGCGCGGCGGCGTCGTGCAGGTCGCGGTGCAGCAGCAGGTCGGGGTACAGCGGCGGCGGCGCGGCGTGCGGCGCGGACGCCGGGTAGTGCTGCGCGCCGCACAGCGCTACGAGCGCGCCCAGCCACTTACCAACAAGGATGCAGGTGAAGACAGCGAGCGCGTCGTGCGCGGCGGCGTCGTGCAGGTCGCGGTGCAGCAGCAGGTCGGGGTACAGCGGCGGCGGCGCGGCGTGCGGCGCGGACGCCGGGTAGTGCTGCGCGCCGCACAGCGCTACGAGCGCGCCCAGCCACTCGGCTGCGAGCCCACTGCACCAGGCCGTCATCTCCGCGCAGACTACGCCTAGCTCGTTCACTCTAGGGGTGCAAATATTGGTTTCACAAGCGTTGGATACTTGGGTATCCGTGAGTGCAGTGACAAAAGTGGACAAAGAGTCCAGAACTTGAGGCACACGTTAGAAACCTCATGTATTATATATAGTATTAGTTACGTAACATAAAAACTCAAGCAGATAGTAACCCAACAAACATTTTAGCCGTATAAGTAAGAGTTACGCGACTCGAAGTGCTTTAAGCATTGTATTGAAGTATTTTTATCGTGTAATATGACTGTAGGAGTCGCGACCGAAGTGGTATGGACTGCTATGCTATTAAATTAAATATTTTAATAACTTTAAAGATTTATTTACAAACGATATAATTATGCTGTATGTTACGCTAAATGAAATGATATGCTAATGAGTACGAAAGCACGCGGTTTGCTGTCCGAATATGTACTGATGCCGCGCTGCACTTAGCGCGGCGTAATGGGCTAGTTACCTAAAAAAATGTAATTAGTCCGTCTTTTAGATTATTCAAAAATAAGGGACACGTATTTTTTTATTTGTAAATTAAATAAAAAATGACAAAGATATAGCCCATTGAAGTTACGTGTAACGTCACGCCGTGCTACATTTTTTCGAACGGGGTGACGTCACACGTAATTTTAATGAGCTGTATCTTTGTTATCTTTTGTTTAATCTAAAAAAGAAAAAATACGTGTCCGATATTTTTTTATAATCTAAAACACGGACTAAATAAAATGTAGTTATTTTGACCCTGGAAACTATTATGTACGTATTTCGAGAATATAGACATATATTCATCATAATCATATATTACCACAATAGGAAACATCGAAATGTTTTTAGCTGTCCGCTTTACGTGAAATGTGCCCCTAACGTCAAACAATTAAAACGCATTGCTAAGCGAAATTCCAGAATCGAAATACGTACCAAGATTTAGCGAATTCCAGAAAAAGTTCGCCATAAGGTACTTTTATTATTATTAATTGATAATAGTTGATAAGGGAATTTGTTTCTTCTGCCTTATACAATAGAGTCGAAATTACCACGGTATACGAATACATTGTTCTGGAGTGGTCTTGAAACGTCTTGTTCAACATTTTTCCTGGCTCCGGCGTATAAAAGCTCCCCGACCGGGAGGGAATCAGTTAGATTTCGACTGCGATAATGATGCCTAATTTTAGTGCTAAGCGTTTTACCTAACGTCCTAAGCGATAGTGAATCGGATTCTAGTATTCATAGTGTTTGGTTATTGTTGATTAGATAGACAAAGGGGAATGAAACTTTTCCCATGCATGCTGGCATGTTTTTTTTTTTCTTCACATTTGAAAGCGCTATAGAAAAAAAGGCCAACGCGTTACAAAATTGCGACTGTTTCGATGAGAACGCGATAAAGCATCGCTACAAAAGTCGCCGTGGGCGAGGGGCCTAAATTAAACCAAATATTTTACTTACCGATCATTATCTACTTCTCGACATACGGCGAGCATTGCCGAGCACACGAAGCTATATCGATTCGCCGGCGATTCGGCGACTTGACGCGCCCACGATATTTCTATTTTACCTAAAATTATAGCAATAATTAATACACACAATATTTTAAACAAATCATTTCAATGCCAATGTAAATTTAACTTATACCTTTTCGCGTATTAGTAAAGAATTCGTTCAGAAACTGAGGATTGTATGGGTAGTTTGATGGTGTTGGCTGCAATGGCGAATACAGAGCTTGTCTGAAAAAGATAAACACTGTTAGAAACACGTCCAACTGACGGTTGAACCTGAGTTATCCACCCAGATCACTATTTTCATCAATTCTATCACTTTTTGTCACTATGGTACCTCCAACACAAGAAAGACAAAAATGCTTGCTATGGCAGCTGGTTCATAGCATCTGAGAAGTTCACCACATCCGTCACATGAGATTTCTACTCCGTGGCGACTTGCAGTGTGTTCCAAGCTGCTATTACATGTGAATCGAACTGTACCAGTGCTCTTCAATATCAACGAGTCGATTAGCCAATTAAATCATGAATGAATCGATTTTTTATTTTCTTGAAAATGAGCACAAATCACACAATTCCAAGTAGATATTACTTTAAACCATTCAAGTAAAGATATAATATGATCCACTGACGATTATTTTAATGTGAGTGCCACTGAATCAAGGTAAGGTTTTTCTACATAATGGTGCACGTGTGTCGAATTATCTAGCACGCCCTGTAGCCAAAACTGTATTTGTTGAAGTGGGCAATGATCAAATAACTGAGAAAGAGTGGACCGAGAGGGCGTGTCTGACCTTTACTGCCTAACTCTGGCAACTTTTCGAAAAACAACTGGATGAATTCTAACAATTGAGGTGTATTAAAATAAGGCACATCGCCAAAATTTTTTTATTATAATTAATTAATTAATTTTTCCCCTCAAATTAATTAATTTTTAATATCTTTTCAATGTAAATGAAATACTTAATACTCAAGCTCTAATTTGTTCTTTCTAGAAACACTTTCCAGTACCTCTACTTTGTTACGACTTGTTTCAATTTATTAATATATGAAAGCGACGGGCAATATGTACATATTTTAATATACAATCATTTTATTAAATTAAATACAATTACATTGTTTATTTATTAGTTGTGTGTTAATTACAGTTTTTATTAAATAAAACTACATTCACATGTCGTAGGTAATACTAACTTGATCTTAGGGTAGGCATTAGCGAAGGTATCGGCGTGAGGCGCGTGGCACAGATGCGCGGCGGCCTTGTAGAGGTCGTGTAACTGCGCCAACACGCAGCGCTCGGCCGAGCCGCAGTCGCCGGGGTTCACCACGCACTTCACGAGGCGGCACAGTTGCTCGAATACCGCTGATGTTTGTTCAACGCATACTAAGGGCAAAGGACAATGTTTGAGCGCTTGTGTATTGGACGTTGGGCGTATGTGAGGTGTAGATGTGCAAAGATGTCATGAATGCTGTGACTACTTCTTTTTTTTATAAATAAATCTTTACACATAAGAAGAATCTATCTTATCTAAGAATGTATCTTGGGCGCGTAGACAAACATGTAAACATACAGAAGACACCCACATCTGAAACCACTATCTGTTAGCCATACAAATATTTGTTCCGTGCGAATCGAACCCATGACACGCAGTAGCCAAACACGACTTCGGTCTTGGGCCGTTGTTGCTACAGCGCGGCGAGCGGGGCGGCATAGGTAACGACGCGCGCGTTTTCGCTATGAGCGGAGTCTCGTGGCATGCTTCAAAATTTTTCATACTTTTGATTTACCGCTCGCCGCCCCGCGCTTAGCTACCGCTCATAGCGGCAAAGTCGTGAACAGGTCGTTATATATCCTTGAGATAATGCACTGTCAATTACGTGCTACGTTACAGAACGCCTGGACGAAGGACGTACGTCCTTCTAGGAAGTATGGCAGAATAGAAAGGAATTTATAGTTTTTGTGTTATTATAAATCCAAACTGGAATATTATTAACATAGACGTAACCAAGTAGTAAAAAACTCACATAGCAAGGAGGAGTGGTACTTCCTCAGCGCGCCAACGGTATACAGCGCCAGAGCGGAGGTGTAGGCGCGCGGTGCGGCCAGCCCACTGCTCGGGGCGCCGCGAGAGATCAGCGCGCTTTCCACCTCTGATAGCTCCTTCAGAATCTGTCAAGTTGCAGGTAATAAATACAGGTTATGCTTTTATATGAGCTTTATTTCTTTGTGATTATAAAACAAGAAACATAGTCGGCGTCCTAACAACGGCGTCGGTTGCGGTACAATCCGATGTCCACTTCGCTTCATTCGCCGTCGCACCGCACCCACGTGCGGTTGATCACGTAGGTCAATGCAATAGAATAGTTTGTTCCATTCTTGTTACGTCGCTTCGTTTTTGCCATCGTGATGTATCGCCTACTCAGGACACAGTGTTAGCATGCGAGATTAATGTCAAAGAAATATTTCCACCACTATCTAACTTGGTGGTAAGCTATGATGTGGGCGACATTGGAACTCGCCTTGAATTCAGCTCCATCTAGCGGGTCCCAAGCTTTCACGATAAATATGTTCTAAAATGTTAATGTTATCATCAATGATATGTACCTGTATACACGTTTCAATAAGTCCGTGCACGTTGAGCGCGATCTCCATGAGGTCGAGCGCGAAGGCGACGTGCTCGGCCTGCGGCAGGTAGGTGGTGGCGCCCGCCGCGTACGCCGCCAGCGCCTCGCACACCGCGCTGCCCACGGCCCACGACACCGCGCCTTGCTCGTACATGGACATCGCCTGAACCAACCAAAATACACTTTCTGATCTACATTTATATTATGAAGATACTAGCTGATGCGGAACACATTGTGTTGCCATATAAATTATCAATGAAAAAAAAGGGGAGTGAGGGTAGGAGGGTAAAAAAATTGCTTATGATGTATTGTCAAACCTAACAAATATACAAAAAAAAAAATTTGGTTTAGTCGTTTCGTCGTGTCGTTGGAGTTGGATAACAAATAATGTGATACCTACTAGAGAGACTTTCATATAGATATTAGCTTTTACCCGCGGCTTCGCCCACGTTTATTAATATACTTTACACTTTCTCCCCCTTTCCTCAATTAAAAGAAAAAAATAGCCTATGTCCGTCTCCAGGGTCCCAACTATCTCTATACCAAAATTCATCAAAATCGGTTTAGCCATTTAGGCGTGAAGACGTAACAAACAAACAAACTCACTTTCGCTTTTATAATATTAGTAAGGATTGGATAAAGTGTGTATTTAGAAGGAAAACTCCGAAAAAAAAAAAACATATAAATTAAACACTGGCTGGCAACCAGTGTGTAATTTATAAATCAATCTGTAATTCCAGAAAATGGAGACATGATGAAGAAGATAACGCTTACGAGAAACTTACAGTTTGGAAATAGAATCTGTTACATCTGCATGCTTATGGAAAACAAACTGGCCACATTATTATACAGATTTAGTATACAAGTCAAAAACAGTATAAAAAAATGTATTTGACGTAATTTTGTGTAATAGATGAAGAATACGGTAGATACCTGAAACTTTTGTGTGACTGCTTCAAAGTTGAATTCATTTCGAGAGTGCTTCTTTATCTTTCCACCTTCAGCTACGTCGATTGAGAACTTCTTGGAGAATAATTTACATATTTCTGAAACAGAAACCAATTACTTTACAAACTACTTGTGGACTAACACTACTAAGGCCGAACGCTGCGTTACGCGGGCATCCGCGACGGTCATACCTGGTCCTGGCCAGGCCATACAGCAGCATATATTCCGCGGGAGACAGCAGGAAGTTCTATATGTGGTAGTGCTGAGCCAGTGTGCTTGAAGTCACACTTATACATCTGCATCCGATCTTTGCCGTGTACGACGTCGCAAAATACATCTACGTGGCAAATACCTTCTAGGCGCTTGTTAGTAATCTCGCCCCGCGCAGGCGTCTTTAGTAACTAACCTTATCTGAACTTCACATTGTAACTAGAGAGATTGTAACGAATTCTTGTATGGCATACCATCTTTGATTTGATTTTCTCACCAGAAAAGATTTAAGTATATCTACAGATCTTCTTTTTCCTGCCCTTATCCCGTTTTATTTGGGGTCGGCGCAACACGTTTTTTTCTTCGATTCTCTCACTCGTCACGCTATCATCAACTCCCTTTTCTTTCATATCACTTTCCACACAATCCATCCATGTTTTCTTTGGCCTCCCTCTCCCCCTCCACGTTTAAACTCGTAACTTTTTTAGCAATATGCGTTTCATCTCTCCTTTTCCCATGTCCATACCAAGACAAACGATTCCCTTTTAACTTAAGTATATCTACAGATAGGTAGCGCAATTATACTTGTGCAGGAACCCTAAAAGAATTTGTACTCCTACCTTTGGTCATCTTCTTAACAGCATGTTTAGCCTCATCTCTGGCCCTGCCCACGCCGTACAGCAGTATATGTCGTTGATTAGCGTCGTGAGGGGTGTGCTCGGGCTCCGTGGGCGGCAGCGGGAAGTGTAACGTGTAGTGATAGTGTCGGGAGAGTGTGCCTGAAGCCACCCCGCCACAGCCACTTGAAGGGCCTGAGCTTGTTGTGCGTATGCCTGTGGAACAGGGAGATAACAGACAAATGGGAAGCTTTTCATTTGAAACATTAAACAAAAATAAGAGCATCCAATTCTTGAAATTTTAATAAAGCAATTTTAAAAGCGGTCTCGACAGACTTTGTCCTGCCCTAAGGTTCGCAGTGTTACAGTTGCGTTTGCGCAGCGATTACGGCGCGTATAGGAATGTTGTAAGTCACTTATATACTAAGTTTACTATATCAAAAAACTAAGGCATTTATAGTAAACTAGCGACCCGCCCCGGCTTCGCTGGGGTGCAATATTTTACTTATAAACCTTTCTCATGAATCACTCTATCTATTAAAAAAAAACCGCATCAAAATCCGTTGCGTAGTTTTAAAAATTTAAGCGTACATAGGGATATAGGGGCAGAAAAAGCGACTTTGTTTTATACTATGTAGTGAAGCTAAACAATTTCTGCAGGCAGAAATTTTTTAGCGCTTTTATGCGATAGGCTACATACCTGGTACAGACATCGGCCCCATGCCCATAGACGGCATTCCAGGGATGCTCATGCCGCCCGGCCCCATCATAGGCGAGCTTACACTGTAATAAGGTCTATATTAAAATTGTAATAGTCCTATTAAGTATCACTTTTCTTCGTTAGTTAGTTGACTGAGAATGATAGTCGACTATTCTACCATCCAAAATAATGGAACAGTAACCTTTATCATAAAATCCATAAAGGCAAGTAAAAAAAAAAAAAACTGGGCATGTGCGAGTCCTACATGGCTATACTTGTGCTATAAGACCTTGCTTTATGCCAGATTTTAGGATTCTGGGTCAACGAGAAGTACCCTATGAATTTTCATTTACTCGAGAATGTCGAAATGTTATTTGCCACATCTATGTGGAAATCTATGGAAAAAAAAGATACTTCAGTCATAGTTCTAATTTCAACTCTATACTTTCACGTGTTCCCGAGATAAAGGATCTTGACAGACAGACAGGCGGTCGGACGAACAACAAAGTTATTCTATAAGGGTTCCGTTTTTTCCTTTTGAGGCATAGAACCTTAAAAAAAGACAATTAGACAAATAAGACACCACTTAATGGTTGTATAAAAGCTAAATTTGATATTTTCAGAACAAAAGCTGGTCTTTCTGAAGGAACATTTGCATTCTTAACTCAGTTTGACATGAATTTTAAAGTGTAAGTATGAATATTGGCCTTAAATAATTATAATAATATTCCACAACTATCACACAACGCCGTCTAGTCCCAAGCTAAGCAGAGCTTGTGTTATGGGTACTAGACAACTGATAAACATACTTATATATTTCTAAATACATACATAATATATTACACCCAGACAGAATAAATGATCATGCTCATCACATAAACATTTGTCCTGGGTGGGAATCGAACCCACGACCTCCGGCATAGCAGTCAGGAACACTAACCACTAGACCAACAGGCCAGTTTAAATAAAATACTTTATGAAATTGGAGGTAAGAATAACAGCATCTTCGTTTACCTGTGTGAAGGCTCCCCAGGGTCCTTCGGACTATCTGGTGCGTCCATAGAATTTTGTTGGTCCTCTTTGATATGCTGCAGCAACTTGTCAAGGTCATCGTCAATCTTTGAGTCGTCTAAATCCATCCGAACGTTCTCCTGTAAAAAGATTACGAATTTTTAATAAAGGTAAAATAAAAATAAATCATATCAACAGCGAATCGAAATACTAAAACAGTTTGCAAACGGGTTGTTATAGGTACAAGAATGATGCTCTTACACGTATAGGAGAGCCACTCCACAATACGGGACAAGGTCTACAGGCTGCGGGACAACACTAGTCCAGAGTAGCGAAAGTCAAATTGCAGCCCTAACGCCCCGCCCAAGTGAGTGAGGGAACACAGAGGTGGTTTTAGCCAGTAAATCTGACAGAACCCTTAATCCATCCAAGGGCGGAGGACTTCCGTGAAGCTTTGAATTTACGACCTAAAATTGGTAAGTCGGGGCCATTACTACTGGGCCACCAAGGCTCCAATACCTATCCCTGCTCCTATTTTCACCATATTAATCCCAAATCCTATCCTAAAAGAAATATCAAATAGATTTTGAAACATTTTCTGGAGATCATTGATGTTTTCACCAAAAACCAAAAGGTCATCATGTTGAATAGGGTTGCGTTTGATCTTGTTTCACCTGATGTTGAGCGATAATGTGGCCAACGATGGAGCACGCTTGTCTAAAAGTAACCTATCTAATCTTGACTTGTATCTGAGTATTCTCTATCGAATGACAACGTGACAGTTGAACAAACGTGATAAAAATACAGTGTCAGGTGACAAGGGGCAGAAAGACGATGATCATCTACTAGACTTGAATACAGACCTCCATCTTAGGCTTAAGGTCGATGCCAGCGAAGATGTCGTCATCCATATTGTGATTAGTGCCGGTGCTGTTGGCAGGGGGCGCCACCGTGTGACCGCTACCACCCGTCGATGTCGGCTCAGTCGGAGATACCAGATCACCTGTATTTTAATAACTGTTCAATTCGTTTTCTACTCAGTGTAAATTTAGAAGAGTATGCATCAATTTAAAATGCAGCACTGGATGATAGAGAATCTCTCTCTTAGGAGTGTTTCATGCTGTTTTTATGAGGCTGCTGAAAATCAGGCCTTCTTATCGATTACAAGTGATGTTACATACCTCTAGAAATAAGTGTGCACATGTAAGCATCATGTGAGAACACATCGCGTCGGATCAGTTCGCCGAACAAGTGCACCAGGTTCGCGAACTGCTGTCTGTTCCCTGGCGGAGAGTTGGGACTTTCGTCTGCAAGAGAATTAATAGTATTAACTACTAGTAGGCCCGGCAAACGGCCTGCTATACTTAAATCGCGATAAAAAAATGGGTTGGAGGTTAAAATTAATTAAAATTGGTTGAGCCAATTGGAAGGCCCAACAAAAACTGTGACACAAAACAGTAATATATTAGAATTCACAGCTATAATTGTGTAAATGTGTACTTTTTATTATTCATATCAAAATAAAATAACTTACTTTATTATTTTTCTTTAAAGTATTTATTTGTTTATTGTGCAAACCTACCACAGTATTGTCTTTTTTAACCCAAAGGTTGACTGGGAGAGAATGCCTTGTCGCATTTAGTCCACATATGTACCACTACTGTACATGTAGTTTAAATAAATAAAAAGTAATTTTATTAAAAATCGCAAATAGAAAGAACTTTTCAAAACCTTTAAAAATTAAGTAAGTTAGAAACCTTTCAAATCTGGTGGATAACTGTCAAGTAACACAAAAAGGACGCACAGATTACAATGTGACGTCACCGCTATTATCTATAAATACTTAAACTTACCTAAAACAGGGGCATCATTGTCTAGGAAGCGAAGCAGAAGATTCTGAAATACGGGAGGTCCATTGTAAAGACCTGTGCCTGAACTGACAGATTCTTTATCATCTGATCCTGTAAATAATAAACATAAAAATTACAAATAACATCCAAATAGGAGAACAGACTACATGAAGATTCACAAGAGTATCCTAAGGCTAAATCTACCACGAGCTCTTAGCTCGATTCATTTGACGACCTGAACTGAACTGTTAAAGGGACGGAGTTTTATAGGGTGTCCATCCATTTTTCTCGCCCGCACGTTTGACATTTTAACACATCATGGTAATGCCCCTGCCCCTTTTGGGTGAATTACTGTTACACCTTCGACAGGGTGTCATACAGTGTAGGTGCATACCTGTGGCATGATGATCATGATGATGATGAGTGGTGTGGTGTTGTCGCCGGTCCAACAACGCAGCAGCCGCCTGCGCTCTGTGCTCTCCCCATCGCGCGCCGCATACAGCCCACTCGCAGATGACGCGCACTACTGAGTATGGACACGCCCATTCCTGAACAAAGGAGATTGGTAATGAAGCTGGGAAGTCACTCACCGCAGTTTTTTTTTCACGTTAAGACAATAGTGAATCATCAGTGCAACTGCAAAATAAGGGCATTCTCATATTTATTATTTATTTATTTATAAATTAATTGCCCATCTTAGCTTATTACAGGACTAACATTTACAAAAAGAATTCCGAGGTAAAAATTAGACTATTAATATTAAAGAAAACTTCACAATTTTAAAATGTATTCCTTTAACCATCCGACGAATCTTTTCGTGTCCTATTCGCCAGGGTCATTTGTTTGCGACTGAGTACTCCATTTCGTTTAGCACTTCAATCCCCATGGGTGACAGAAAATCCGACGAGATGGAGTATTTGTATTTATTTTGAGTATTTTTCGTGAATGTGCGAGCCTGGCGGAATAAACGCGAAGGGTTTTTCGGATATATCCGACGTAGGTCATTTAAAAGTTAATCAGTATCGTCAATTATTCCACTTTTCAGGCTAAGATGAATGATAAATCACTATTTTCTTAACTCGAACACACTATAGTGTGAAAAGTAACAGTAAAGTGTGAGTAGACCTAAATATCGTATGTCACTTTCGCGGTAGTTGAGCGCAAAAGAGATAACAGGAAGTACTGTACCCTCAAATAAGGGTGGTTCACATAGCAGTAGATAGGATCAGTAGAAGTAAGGTAATCGTTCCTTTTCACCTATAGTGTGCTGCTGTAGGCTAACATCACAATAACGAATATCGAAAGACTAACAAACAATAAAAACATGTCTTAATTGGCTTTGGCAAAAAGTAAGGAACAACGAACAAACAATAATACTTATTCATCTTTTTTTATGCACCTGCCTTGTGCATCCAGCTTTCTCCACCATCGTTGTTTGATTGTAGAGCCGCTTTAATTTAAAAAAAAAAATACACGCACGGAGAACAGATGGCCGTTGGGGCCGTAAGGTTCTGGAGTGGCGACCCCGTACCGAAAGACGCAGCGTTGAAAGGCCTTCTACAAGGTGGACCGATGACCTGGTGAAGGTAACGGGAAGCCGATGGACTTAGGAACGTTTATTGTGGCGACACTTGGGGGAGGCCTATGTCCAACAGTGGTCGTCTATCGGCTGAAATTATGATGATGATGACACGCACGGAAACAACATCTGTATGGCCTACTATGGTTGTTTCAGGTCTTGGTGTCTTGTGCAATGAGTTTACAGGTTTGTGGATGCTATTCTATCTACTACTACTAGTTATAACTCACCGGATCTTTGGTATCACTGTTGTCCTTGGAAGGCGGCGGGCAGTTCGCAAACACTTCTTTGTACAGCGTGTCCAGATTATTGTTCGGATCCACCCGGTCAAAGCAGTGCCTGTCTAGAGCCTCAAGCACAGCCAGTACTCGCGCTAGAAAAATAATAGTAAGTAAGGAATGTGTTGCCGTCCTTAGCCAAAGGACTATATGTGACATGTGTGTTTTCTGTTTTTGATACCGCTGTATTCAGTCAAAAATTCTCTATCGATCTGTGTAAACCATAGTTTCTCTTCTAGATGTAAGAATACCATTATCGTTTTAGTTTTTTTGATGTACGTTGTATGTAATTCAAAGCAGTTTCTGCGGGGGTAACTAAAATATGATTTTGTTAGATTAAACGGCGGCGCTATGTTACCTGATTTAAAAAACAAATGTGTAAAAATAAGCGTCGTTCTTTTGAATTCCAACTACTAATCAATTCACTTGAAAAGTAAAAAAGCATGAAAGAAAGAAAGAAAATCATTTTATTCGCGCAAAAAAGACGCAATCTTATCACTAGCTAACAAACAATATCAACTTAGGTATAGATAGGGAAGATATGCGTCGCATCCGCGCAAAACGGCCGCACGCTCAGCACAAAGCTGCGGCCTCACGCATAATGCGATGAGCCCACAGCGCTGGTTTTCGGCGTGGGCCGGTCGCTGTGTCGACATAAAGACGCCATTGACATATTATGTGGATCAAAAAACAGTTAAAAATACAGATTAGATTATAAATAAAATTTAAACTAAAATAAATAATTAAGTTGACTAATACATTTTAATAAAGTGGCAACACCACGATGCACCCGTAGCACAATTTGCGCAACTCGTATTTTGTAGTCTGTGGCAATTTGCATAGACGCTAACACGTGATTGCTATAATATGCTTACCTTGAGAACTAGTCTGCCATTTATCCGTGCACCATTTGCTTTCCGCCTTCTTACTTCTAGCCGAGATCTCTTGTTCAGCCTCGTATACCTATCACAAAAATAAATAATTTAGTTAGTTAGTTTTTAGGTAGTGGTTACTACAAGTGGCCAATTTTCTAAAACATATTTGTTTACTTTCTGGCAACCATGGTCATATTACTAAATACTGTATCTAGTATTATCGCATCCTATAAGTTTTTAGAATTTAGTATGTTGATACGTACCAATTTCCTATGCTCTTCTGTGATGGCGGTGTCCATATGCGGCATCGGCAGAGCGGATGGCGGTAACGGCAGCAGATCCAGCGGCGATCCTTGTAAAGACGAACCGCAACCTGACCACACCATGGCGGTTGGACACTCGATGCATATAATCTGTGGAGTAGTAGATGAGTAAATATAGGGCGGTTTCAATTTATGCGTACTGCAACCGATCGGCTGCAGTACGCATACTCGCTCGTTTACCGTGCCGCAGCCGGTCAGTTGCAGTACGTTAGCACTCTGTCAAGCGCCAAAATTGAAAACGTATCTGGCTGCCATGCGTTTGTATGCCAGTGATACGCTATTCAACACCGAATTGAACACGTAATGCTTGTGATGTTGCCGTTCTGTTGTCGACCTTTGGCCGCATGGTTGCCATACCGCGCGCTTTGTATGGAAAATGCGATCGTCCGTACGCAGTATGCCCAACGCACCGCAGCAGGCCGCCAAAAAACGCATAAATTGAGAGCGCCCATAAAATGACCATAGACTTGCAAAAAACTACACTATATTATTTCTTTTTTTCGTTAGTACCTTGAGACTTGTTTTTTGTGCCAAATAAACCTATTTCCTGGCTCGAGTGTCGTATAAATGTAAAACAAAGTCCATTTCCACGTATGTCTGTTTATCCGTTATCTTCTCCTAAATCAAATAACGGCTTTTGAAGCGGTTTTCACTATAAGAGTAAAAAAACTAAAGGTTTGTGTATATAATTTGCACCAGTGTGAATCCGGATGGGTCACTAGTTATATTATGTAGAAAATAATATTTAATATACAAAAATGGCTTTTACATACGCAGTAAACAAGTTCCAAGTTTAAATTGTTACATGACAAACAAATTAAACATATGCTGATCAGAGTCAGGAGAGTAAACATGTAATTTATCAAATTTAAAAAAAAAAACTATATATGTATTCTTACCTGTAGAACAGTAGCCAGCTGTATGATAACATCTCTATGGTAAGCACAGTTGAGTATCTCTCCAAATCCAACTTGCACCGGATTCATAGCCGCAGCCACCACAGCCGTCAGGGTAGCCTTAGTGTCCCTGACTGGAGAAGCTCCCCTTTCCTCCTTCACTTGTACATCCATCGGCTGAGGGGGGTTAGGGGTCCCCAGTGAATGATTAGGGTTCGGAGTCCCCAAGGAATGGTTAGGATTTGGTGTACCTAAAGAGTGGTTAGGGTTGGGAGTCCCCTGGCTCTCGACGGGTGTTGGTTCTCGTTTGATTTGGGATATGTTCGGCTTGACGTCTGCGTTTGTTTCCGGTGCTGGCGACATTGGGGCGCCATTTTGTTCTGGATTTAAACAGTTTATGTATATAGAACACATTATACATATTTTATTTATACATATGGGAGGAGTTTTATTTCAAAATCAAAATTATCAACAAAAAACATTTATAACCACAAAGGCTTATTCATTAAATAAGAAATAGACCCAGAATAAGTGTACTGAAGAGTGAGGTCATGACTCCTAATTAGGTGAGAACAGCTGTCTTACAGGAATCTGTGTCTTCTCCCAAATATTTGGTAAATTATAATTACAATACAACTAAAATTGACTTAGATTGTTACTATCTACTGCCAGAAGCCTTGCCCACTTCATAGTAGAAAATTGTCTCAAGGATACATACTCCTGGAATAAAATTTATCCTAGGTGCTATTCCAGGACATGGTCTACCTGTGTACCAGCTTTCATGGAAATCCATTTAACTTGTCCGATCATGAAGAAGTAACAAACATACACTACACACATACTGACGTTCATCTTTATAATAACTGTGTGACTTGAAATTTAAATTTAAACTTACCAAAGTGGGCAAAAGATATTAATTCGCATTTAATTACATGACGAATTAATCTATTATTGATTTCTTGTTAACGATTTATATAAGGAAATAAGACGGTAAATTATAATCCATCCAAAACACTTCAACTTTACTTCCATAAATAAACAAAATACAATCTTCTCCATTTCTCACCTGCACTCCTGTCAACAGTCTTAGTGAACACAGCCGGTTGGTTGAGGGTCCGCAGCGTGGTATCAGACAGTACTGAACAGATGGCCGCTGCCTTCTTGGCGCACGAGGTGGCCAGCCTTCGGGACAGGCTCTCACAGCAGATGAACTCACACATGTGCTGTAACGCTAGCGGGAGGAATAACCTGAAGAAAAAGGATTTAATTATAGAACATTCTATTTGTTCCTTAAGCACATCGACCACAGTGTTGTCTTTTTCTACGCAAAGGTTGACTGGTGGAGAATGCCCTGTTGCATTGCATTAAGTCTGCCTATGTACCACTACTGTACATGAAGTTATAAAAGGAGGTATTATTGTAAATTATTTCTGGTATTTTAACAAATGATACATACAAAGTAATAAAGATTAGCAACCAAACCACATTAACCTCTTACCTTAATAGTCCATCATCGGGAGCCCTTTTATCCAGCAGCTCAATAATCCAGGTGAGGAAGTCATGCCTGTCGAGCAGACCTTCATCCAGGAGGTACTTGGCGAGGCGGCAGCAGTAGTTCCAGAGCTTTAGAGCTTGTCGCCAATCTGTGCTCTCGCTTCCTCCAGGAGTCATAGAGCCTAGAGCTGGGTGGAGAAAAATCATGTATAGCTTTTTTGGTATTGATATAAACTAGTGCATAACTGTGATCCCAACTGATGGTAAAGTGATTTTTTTTTTAATATCATGTAAACTATTACCTGACTGCGATCCCACCTGATGGTAGGCAGAGATGCAATCATTGATGGTGAGGCGCACTAGTTTATGAGGAGTCAATTCACTCTAGTCTTGAAGACACCCAAATTATAATCACACGGTGAAGCGCACATCGTTGACGACTTGACGCAATCGTTGAGGGTGCTTATTAAGAGCCTTTTCACTCTAGCCTTAAAGACACCTAAATCATAATCGGATGGGAAGGTTGCAGTAGTCAAATTGTTCTAGTCCTTCGATGTACCAGTACATATACCACCATATAAACGACGAGCCAAAACGCTTAGTCTGGACCGTAAAGGTATCATGAAAGTATCGGCCCGTTCACGACCTTACCGCTGTGAGCGGTAGCTAAGCGCGGGGCTGCGAGCGGTAAGGATGAAAGTATGAAAATGTTTGAAGCATGCCATGAGACGCCGCTTATAGCGCCGCGCGCTCGCTAACCGATGGCTCGCTCGCCGTAAAGGCCTTAAAGGTGGACAGTCGCCTCACGTTGAGTTGTCAGATAGTAGAAATGCGATGTCAGAATCAAATCATATAATTCCTGCGCACACTCTCCAAATGAGAATGCATCCTTTAAAATAAAGCTAAATTTAAGTTTGTAATTTTCAATCATAACCATAGCCTCATCTAACAAAGTATGGTAAAAACACAGTGAATAGTTGACTCAAAGCTATGACAGGCCAGACTTCGAAATGGCTGATATCTAAAGTTATGTTGAGCCAAATTATGTAATGGCTGATCCCAATATGCCTGAATTTATCTTTCTACAATTCTTCTTATTTACAGAACAGTATACTTACTACTCGAATTTCCTGGAGAGTGCATTGGCACAGTTGAATTGGGTGTGGAGCTCCCTGGTGGGTTGCCAGAAGAATTGTGGCTGGGAGTGCCCTGGCCTGATTGTGACGGAGGTGTTTTATCAGAGACATTGCCAGGAACTGCACTCTGGTAGTGTTCAGCTAACTTTGGTATCTGGTCCTTTAGGAACTTGATCAAGGTTGTAGTCCATTCTGGAAGAGAGTACATAATGATAAAAAAAAAATCAGTTAAGGTTGGCGCTAGATGATTGGAATAATGGTCATTGACCCTCCTATGTTTGTTGGCATTCAAGATTTAAAAAAACAGAAATAAAGACAACAATAAAGCTGTCTTGAATCTTTAACATGATCTAGTAATGAAAAGCGGTTCATTGTTTTGTTTTTCAGGTACCTATGCAGAGATATTTTATTCCACAGTTATCTGGCGCCTTCTATAGTAAACTAGCTTTTGCCCGCGCGGCTTCGCTCCCGCTCTTCCCTACTATACCCAACTCTACCCTACTCTACCCCACTCTACTCTACCCTACTCTACTCTACCCTACTCTACTCTACCCTACACTACACTACCCTAATTGTATATTTTTTCCATAAGAACCTTATCCTCACAATAACATCACAACCAAAAAAAAAACAGCCAAATCGGTCAAGCCGTTTTCATGCTATGTCGTGACAACGAAAAACGGGTTTCATTTTTATATATATAGATTTTTATTAAAAACACTTTCTCCAATAATTATAATTATACTATTACAACAAAAAGGTTAGATAATACAGAGTATGTGGTGGTTGAGTGATTGGCTGCTGCACTCCGTATCACATTCGAGCTTGGAACAAATATCTTAGTTTACACGTTTGTTTACATGTTTGTTACCCAATAGACAGTAATAATTCCTAGTATGAGGCAACATTAAAAAATATATATTATGACTAGTGTGACTCAGGAATAAATAGTTTTTATTCTTGAATAATTTTTTCCTTCCTTTTACACTGGGTTGTGAGCCAAAACCACAACTTTGAACAAGTTAATTTAACATTATAGAAATAATTACTAACAGCCCATTACTGTCAAGATGTCATAATCGCTTTTGACTTGAATAAAAATACTCGACATTTAATATACTTACACAATGACATCAATAAAATACATACATAAATTCATTTGAATAATGACATAATTTAGTAATGACAAAATATAAATAAAATATCTGACTATTTAAAAATAAACATGACTAATAATAAACTAAAATATCTGACATAATTTACCAATCTGATACACAGACATAGTAATAACATATATATAAGAATAATTTAAATAAATACATAATTTAAAAATGATGCTGATAAAAATAAATAAAAATACCTAGCATAATTTAGTTAATTATAATAATACACAAATATACATAAATATACATATATACACAAATTAATTTCAATGATAATAAAATGTATTAATAATGACGAAAATAAATAAATAAAATAAACCAATACTTATGCAGAGACATAATAATACAATAACATGCATACACAATTTAATTTAAATCATTTTAAACAATTTAATTTAATTTAAATAGATAGGTAATTAATTTACAGGATACATATATATATATATATTTTTAAATAATGATGACAAGTTAGCCTTCGTCCACTCTCCTAGCTTTGCTGTGCCCGACAGGGTCCATATTGATTCTTTTTTTTTATACCATCATAAACACATATGGAATGCAATAAAGTATTGAGTATTGAGTATTGACGCAATTTGGAATGCAGGGTGGAAGATGCCATAAACATATAATACAATTGCCCAGTACTCACCAGTGGTGGGATCAGGCAACTGCCTCTTCTTGATCTTAGCCTCAGACACAGCCACAGTATAAGCCGAGCTTAGTTTAATGAACCAGGCAGCTCGGGGCATAGACACCTGGTATTCAGTCAGTGTTATAAATATCTCTTCTTTTTTGTTAAAATTTGGTGCTTTCTTTGCTAATTGTGACAGTGGTTTGCTTCCTGTGAATGACAAAGCAGTTTTTTAATATTATAAATGAAGTTCTTTTAACCTTTTGAATACTGTAATTAGAGACACAATTGAAAGACTTTGAGAAAGCGAACACATTTGCTTGTGGTTTAATAAATTAAGTGTCTTAAAATTTATGTACAATAGCAGTATGGATAAGTTTTTCAAGAAACTAATGCTTAATAGATCATATTTTATAATTCAATTGACCATTTCTTTGAAACAATAAAGTTGATCCTTTCCATCTTATTATTTACTTACATAAAATAAATTGTAAATAAAACAAATTTTAAGTAAAACTGGGTTTACTTTTCTGTTGTTATGCCTCTTTCTAATACAGTTAATTAACTACAATACTATTTAGTGATATGATATAAATTCAAATCCACACAAATCTGTTTAATTGGTATATAACATATAATAAGTTGGTAAATGTTTACCTGCCAAATCCTTGAACCAAGCTTCAATCTGTGCTTTGGTGCGGGCTGTGGCTGGCCAGAAATTGTCCTTAGGATTGACTTGCTGCCTCTTCCTCCCACAATCAGGCAGAGTATTCAACTCTTCTTTCTTAGAAAGTATACTAGAAAAAAACTGTCCTATCTGCAATGGAAAAATCAATATATTGTCAAATCATTCTGATGTTGATTTCTACTTTAAACCTATAAGGTTCATCATTTATCAATAATAGCAAAATACTTCTCAATGATTAATCACAAAATCTCAAAAACTACAACACCTTCAAACATAAAATTTGGCAGGTAGGTTTCTTATAGGGTGTAAAAATCCGCTAAGAACAGTTTTTCCTAAATTCCCGCCTAAGTGGATGAAACAGGAATCCAAAGTTTGTATGGAGAAACCAACCTTCATGCAGGCGAAGCCGCTGGCAGAAGCTAGTAATTCATATTGATATCATTGACTGTAATATCATTGAATAGTCCCAGGAGGTTGTTTTGTGTATATTATACAAACAAGGCCAGTTGACCTATTTGCATTGGTAACATATTGCATCCTATTATAGGACGAAGAAAACACATTATAATACTGTTTATAGAGCACCGTATTTCTTACCTTGGATGCTGAATAATTGAAATTCCTTGCGGTACCAAACTCATCGCTGGATTGTGGTGTTGTGGAAAAACCATGTTTTACATTCGTGGATGTTAGCTCGTCCTCCTTCTGGCGGGGCTCCTGAGGGTACACATCCGGAGGACCTAGCCGTGGCCTCTTCAGAGGACGCTTCTCGTACATAATCCCCATGGTTATTCAGTGTATTGTATCTATTTCGCAACACCATTAATAAATATACAAGGGTATTGTAGACGCTGGCAAACTCATTTTTTACATTTCAAACCATTTACGTTGACTATTCATTTAAAAACTACACAAAATATACATGATTATATTTTCACGAGGAACCAAATAAGTAAATCTAATGATTTTATAAATTCATGTAAAAAAGAAAACAAATTATTACTTTGAGCTAAACAAAAACCATTTCTTGAATGAGAAATTTTGGAATGGTTCAATGAATGAATGTCAAAGAATGAATGAATAATTTCATTGATACAGATAAAAATATATAATTCACAATTAGTCGATTTTTCCTGCTACTATCGGAAATTAACGGTTTGTCACCTCTACCAATGACCACCATTGTCGATTTAGTCTGGTTAACAGGGTTAACATAAAGATATAAAAATTTCTACATCTATGGGTTAACGCCTAATTGTAGTTTGTTTAATCGGAAATTAACTGCAGAAATTTCAAGAAATGAATAAATCATTTTTACTTTATAAAAAATAAAAAACGTCATTTAAATTGTTTATTTAGTCTGGTAACATTTAAATTCTAACCTCACTTTTCATAAACAGCTGATACTATTTTACTGTTTACGTCGTTTTTGTACGAGATAAAAGCAGAAATAGTAGCTATATCACTTAAAAAGAAATATGCCCCCTAAAAAACAACCAGAAAAGGGTAAAGCCGGTGGAGCAGCTAAATCCGGCGCCGGTAAATCTAGTGGAGACTCGAAAGGTTTGTTTACATTTTGCGTATCAGTTTTTCGTAAAGAAAAATCCTAGAAATGTTGACTAACCTGTATACGTTCTTTTGTTTTAAATTTAGAATCTGCATCAAAGGAAAAAAAAGGCGGGTCAGCTGTCAAAGTACGTCATATTTTATGTGAGAAACAGTCAAAATGTTTGGAGGCTTTGGAGAAATTAAAAGCCGGTCAGAAATTCCCGGATGTAGCGGCTGCATATAGTGAAGACAAAGCGCGGTCAGGCGGGGACCTTGGTTGGCAGATCCGTGGTTCAATGGTGGGCCCTTTTCAGGATGCGGCATTCGCCTTGCCAATATCTACTGTCGCTAGCCCCGTATATACCGATCCCCCAATAAAAACCAAGTTTGGTTATCATATCATAATGGTAGAAGGCAAAAAATGACAGACATGGTGTTTGAATTTGAATATTTCTGGGCGATACTTCTGCTATTTATTATGGAAAGGATATGTTGCCTTCAGGAGCAGTTTGACAAGGATTTCTCCATATTACCAGAAAATCAGAGGTCTGATCAGTCTATAGACATTAATATGGAAGATTTTGCTAACAGAGAGTAAGTAGCACATAACTTGCAATCCAATAATAACTGTGCATTTTGTTTTTCGAGCAGTTTTAACAGGTGGTTAACAACCAGTATATCACACTCTTATTTCAAAAACGAACTATCTACATTTTTTACCCAAATTAAAATAAATATAGTTATCGATTTGTGTATTAAGATGAATCTGCAAGTAAAACTGGTTATTAGCTATGACACTTATTTATCGGATAATCTATCGATTATTATATTTGATAAATATAACATAATAATACCAAAATGAAGATAGTTGGTTTTTGCAATAAGGATATGTAGTAATGATATCTTGCTATAAGATTCAAAACTATCAAGGAGTTATTAATTCTAGAATGCCGATTTACTATTGGATTCTTGCTGTAATTAAACAGTCCATGCCTCTCTAAAAAAATCTCATACAATATGATTCAGTACCTAATGATAAAGTAATATTTTTGTATTATTTTCAGTTTTGGTTTAAAAATAAGTTTCCTCCGTCTGTGTCGTTTAATGCATGTCACAATGCTCCTGACTCTTGTCTATTTCTGCAATATCTGTCTATGGTTCATAATGACCAAGAAACCATCTTCCAAGTCATCACTCAGACACAGATTCAAAGTCACAATGCCTACCCAATGACAATGTAACATTTTTAATATAGATAATTAATTTCGCATATAGCCAGCCTAATTTACCCAAAGTCGCTAGGTTTAGCTTACACCTAGACGTAAGGCAAAACGACATTATTTTTAAAATAGCAATAATATATAGATGTTTATAACAATATTATATTGTGTAGGATGAAGTATGGTCTAGGAGTGAGCTAACCCTTAATTTTACCACATAATTATGTGCTGAAATGAATGCATTTGTTTTCTCAATTTAAGTTTTTTTTTATTTGTATTTGGTGTCTTGTAAATTTTTACAAAAATGTATACCACAATAATAAAATAAGTAAATAGTATTTGATTGCCTTTTCTTGACTTCAAAACTCCTCAAGTTGTAGAGAGCAGAGAACCCAAAAAAATATATTTTGGTAATGTTATTTTGTACAGATTAAGACACTATCTGCCTGCCATTTTATTTAGGTGGGAAATCATCTTATGACATCTCCCGTCCTTGGTCGGGACTAGGGAATGGAATCTCGATCTCGCGAGATCTCTGCCTCTTTTGGCGAGATTGATCTCGGACGAAAAAAGGCCAAGATCTCGCGAGATTAACAAGATTGTACTCGAGCATAAAAACTTCTTATTCGAAGCGCGCATTGACACGGACATTCAAAAATTATAGACAGATATGTTAAACAATGTTTGATGCAAAAAATGTATTGAAAAAATTTGTGAAAATAAATGTTTGAACACATATTACTTACCTATACGAAAGACCTATGTCTTCTTACACACTCCAGCATTCCGGAAGAACTCTACACCCTAGACGTGAAATATAGTACCATTATGTTATTTTACTTTTTTTTTGGTGGGTAAAAATCATCCAAATGACATCTCCCGCCTTTGGGCGGAGCGGGAGATAGTGTCAGACTACTACTGCCTTCGTGCATTTCATACCGGGGCTGAGCTACGTTTCGAAACTAACCCTGGCCCTAGTAGGCTTCGACCCAGTGCACGCCATCGACGACTTGGGCTCGGTCCGGACAGTTACCGGACGGTTCGACAGCAAACTACCCATTGCTCGCCGTCCGCAATCCCGCGCCTATGGTTATCTTATAATACTTATAACTTTTGTTACTTTTTTCCTAATTTATTCGCAAAAAAATCACAAAACTGCCAATATCGCGAGATCTCGCTAATTTCGAGATCTCGCGATATTGGTATTCATAATCTCGCGATATTGGTATTCATAATCTCATTCCCTAGTCGGGACGGGAGGGCCCGTCAGACTTTTACTGACTAAAACTCACTCCTGTGCCTTCTTTGCCTTCGTTCCAGGGCCCCGGAGTTCTCTTTCGCCCAACCTGGGGTCTGCTTGCTTGAAACATATCAGTTACCTATTTTACGCCGATCGGGAGACTCCTCTTCTGATAATGGGCTTAAAAAAAAACTCTGATATGTGCTTTTTGTGGCGAATCACACACTATCTAATACTCTGAATAGACCTGCAACTGCGAGTAGGTATAGCATACTCCTATTATCATCACATGTCATTCGGGACTGACCATCCGCGGCGAGATGTACCTAAGTTGTGGGAGGAGCACTACCTATCACCGCCCGACTTTGTTCAATCCCAAGAACATCTACCACTAGGACGCGATCTGCAATAGCCTTTATGGAAAGCGATCAATAGACTATGCACGCAGGTAGGCCGTTGCAACACAACCTGGCAAAATAGGGGATTATAGGCCCCTCCGACGACACCCAGACTGAGTGCGTTGTTCCTAACCAAACGATGGCCCACTTATTACGAGTGCCCAGTGTCCCTACACCTGCACTTTAAACGACCTAAAAACGCCACTGACGCCGCTATAAACATGACAACCTACTGGGCCCAAAAACTTTGAGGGAAAAGAACCATCGATTCGAGAAGAAGATCATCACATGTTGCGTCTGAAAGCTACTTGTGTTGTGTATAAGGGAATTCTTGTTATCATTAGGTTTTTGCCAGGCCTATAACCAGATATCGAAACACGGATCCATCACCACAATCAGGCTGCAACTATGGCAGTGACAGATCCAGGGCGCAGACTCCCAAAGGGCGTAGAAATGATCAAACTAAGAACAAGTTTTTTACAATTCATTTCATCAGAAAGCGGTAATTGTTTTCCATTGCCTCTCGCTGTATACAATGGCCTGATCCAGATCAGAAACAGGTACTTCCCGAAACTCTCATGTCCGGTGAGGGCCTGTGTCAGGCGGATTCAACTTACCTACCCAGCTCGGACTTTTTTTTTAGAGGCGCTGTTTCAGAAACTGGCACCAGGTTTATAAAAGACTGGCTACGGCACTGACCATAATACAAACTAGTCTGAATTACATTGGATTGACGCAAACGTGGTAGAACAATGTCGCGTGGCGTTGATCAAGTGTAGCAAGTCCAGTTTCCATATAAAATGTATGGAGACCGACGCGCTCAGATCGGCGTGTGTGGTACACGTGTGCGCATTGCAGGTCTACCTTTGTTCCTTGTTGTATGATAAATACAAAGAGGTCAGTGTTTGTTACGCATGACAGCAACAGCAATTACGAAAATATTTCTTCTCTAATTTCTCTGCTCTTTCCTTCTGGTGTCTGCATTGCGTTCTTTTTTTCATAAGGCGCTTAGACGTCGCACCATGCGATCAGTTTGCTCCTAGTTCACAAACCTACAAACTGGGTTAACAGCGCTTAGGTGAAAACAATGATACAAATCATAAAAATTAAAACAGTCTTTATTGACAGATCTTAAATATTTATTATTAAAGTCGACTGCATCAGTTACATGACTAAAGTAATGTACAATACTGCAATAAATATTTATGTAATGAGGTATTTAAAGCTAGGACCGGATCGTTCATTTTGGATATCGAAAGTTATAAATCGTGTTTTTGCAGTTTTTGCAGCTTTTACGATAATATTTGGTTGTATGGTTACTACCTCATGATTTTTAATGTAAGCATGAACATTTAGTAAAATGTTTCGTTGAAATGTTACATAAATAATTTATTCGAGTCGAATAGTTCGTGCTTACTGCTTATAAAATACTTTTAACTTCTAATTGCATTTTTGAGACATCGTCAGGGGATTTGATCAAACTCTGAGATTGGGGTTGGTGTATCGCACGTATTTCAGGAGGGCATCGTTCTCCTCGCAGACGAAGGGCTTGCGGTGGTGGCAGGCCACGTCGTGCCAGTGGACGCCGTCGTTGTAGAAGTTGTTCAGGATGGCCACGCAGTGCTCAGCAGCGCCGCCTTGGATCAGTTCCTGTTGACAGAAAGAAAGATACGGTTAGAGTGTCGTTTAGCTAAACAAAACTGCAATCCTCTTCGGAAAAGGTTTCCAAAGAATTAAGTCAGGTAATCCAGTTGGCTGGAAAAAGGTTTGGTGTATAGGCCACAGTACCTACCTACCCTCTTCCTCTGTGCTTCCTGAATGAACACAGGGCAAATGCGATTGCACGCCTATTAAAGACCTTGATCGAACTTACAGTTGCCTAAAGAAAGCACTTAGCTACGAAAACAAAGTTCGATGTTTACTCGCTATAATTACATTTTACGTAACTAATTGTAAGTAAACTCCCGAAGGTCCCGCTATCTGGGAAGAATATCATTAAGAATGAATAGCTAATGGCAAAGTTTTGTATAAGATTAAAGCCATTACATCAATCGGTCTGTTGCGTACAATAACCGCATAATGCGCCAGGCCTTGAACGCCAAACAACGGATGCGGAGGATGCGCGTGCGACCGCAGAGGGTTACGTATTGTTTGTTCCGCAGCGCAGGCCGCGGGTACACGCGAGTCGCGACACGCGGGGAAAGTGACGCGCAAACAACGCGGCGACGCGCGCCGAATAACGATGAGCTTTTGTTGTACAGCTTGCGGTCGGTGTTTGTAGAAAGTGGCCGCGACATGCGGGTACGCCCTTCGGCGAATATTTCGCAGGCCCATAAATATTCACGTGTCGCTTTCGTTTTCATTGCGTTATAACCGCTGTACGGATGCATTAACGGGTTCGGCGGGTGCGTATGACAAACGTTACTCAACTGTTCGCGGAATTGGCTCCTTATGTTGCGTCATGAGTGTGACCGATTTCGTAATGTCATGCTTTCTTACGCGCCCATTGTATGCTGCGGAATGATTCCTTAATTTGGTAACAGTTTTCTAGACAAGGAAATGAGAGCATAACTTACCCTGTTGTCGGGTTGAGGTTTGCCGATGCCGCCACCCTCAGACCAGTCGTTCTGCTGACGGTTCGTGGTGGGAGCCAGCTTCTGCAGCTCAGCGGTCCAGAACCAGCCGTTGATTTCGTTAGGGATCAGGTCAGGACGGTTGCATCCTTTGAAGTCGCAGAGGCGACCCGATGTCCAGATGTATTTTTGCTACAGGAAACACATTAGCATTAGAATGGTAATTTTCTGCAACTACCTAAGTTTGATGAGTTTGTCGTTACGTTATGGATGTAGGTACCTTGACACAAAACCTTTACGTATTTGTATGAACACACAAGACGAACAATTACCTGTTCGTCTGCATTGCTGCTTGATTCTATCTGTTGGGTACGAAGAAAAAATAACAATGGCAAAACAGCCATTAAAA
Source organism: Mythimna lalbum (assembly GCA_949319445.1). Taxonomy (NCBI): domain Eukaryota; kingdom Metazoa; phylum Arthropoda; class Insecta; order Lepidoptera; family Noctuidae; genus Mythimna; species Mythimna lalbum. Next base: position 10,075,475 of record OX439346.1, on the reverse strand, counting down.
AAGAAGTCTATTAGATAAGCGAATAAGGCGAAACAATTTGATGATTCTTAACAATACCGTGAAGATAGAACAATGAATACGACAATTTGTCACAATTACATATCGAGGATCGTCGTGCTCTCGGCATTAGATTGTAAGAACATAATAAACGCGCTACTTCATTACCATAAATAACAATATGGTGTCAAAAGGGTAATGGCCAGTTTGGCAACGGGACAATCGGATCATTTGGCATTAATATCTGTGCTGAACATATTGTCATTCTGCCGTGTGTCGGTGAACAATGGCAACAGAAAGTTGTGAGTCTGGTATAAGCACCTAGGTAGGTACACCAATGCCAGATAAGGTACTACTAGTTTCACCGGTTGGTCATAGTTCAAACCCAACGAGATCTCTTCTCCCGTCTATAAAAGTTTTACTAGCAGATTTCTACGTGGAAAGAAACAAGTGCTAATTATTCCCGAGTGTCGATTATTCTCGGGAGGAAGAAACAATGTAACAAAACATCGTATTTCTCACGAAGTGCGAAACACATTCCGTAGCAATAGTGAAACTCGTTTAGGAAAAATCGACGACGCCATTGTTGCGTTCCTGAAACCTTTATTTCGAACTCAGATGTTAACGTTATAGCCAATGCGCCATGGCCCATTAGTTAAGCAACTCCCTCACGCAACGAAAACGAGATTTGGACTCGAAAAGTTTAAAGCATTACGAAAAGAGGAAACAATATGAATTCTTTAAAAGTTTCCGTGTTGAATACGAATACCACACTTTCTATTTAGCTTTGAAAAAGTGATATGTTTTCGCATCACGCTCTCGGCTGTTGTTTTCCTCTTGTTTTGAACTCGGGACACGCGTGGACATATGCCTTTGGCAACTGTCAAGTCATGCGACTTAACATAAGGACGTCCCAAAGCAAGGACTATTCTAGAATCGTCTTCTATTTAGAAACTTTTCTGTTTCCCTTTAAATTTCAAACGCAGCTCTGTCGATCATTAATTCAAAACTTGAACCGTTGCATCAGAGTAGTTAATGAACTTCGAATAAAGGAAATGGGAACTTGATTATGTTTTACTGCAGTCTTGCATCACTGTTTAAGACTTCATCTAATCACAAGATGAACCGTAAATTGTGTAACAGTTTAACGATTTTATAGAGAGTCGGGTAAATGATTACTATCTAACTGAAAGTTTATCGATAAGTTAGTAGGTCGATCGATTCAAATGATTACGATTTTATTAAGACAATATTTATCTATTTTTATGGAGAAACTAAGTGACTGACATATCAAAGCATAGCTGAAACTGCTGGGATTAAAATTTTGAGCGTGAAATTTTACACAGCGTTTCCATTTATGATCATCTAGGTGAACACTAAGAGGAAATTTTCAGAATTTCGCACCCTAAGGGGATGAAACAGGGGTCTAAAGGTTGTGTGAAGGAAAGCCAAAACTACTGGGATTGGGAGTGTGAAATTTTACACAGGATTTCCTTTTATGATGTAGGTGAACGCTATGAGAGGATTTTCCGAAATCCACATCCTTATGGGATCAAAAGTGATTCTAAAGTTTGTGAAGCTAGTCTACTAAAAATAGTTTGATTTTTGTGATGTTGTACTTAAGTACCAAAGAATAACTTAAGTTAGAACTACATTAGACCGACGCGACGCACACGTGTAACACGCCTGATTTGTACGTAGAACGACGTAGCGTGGCGTCGGTTGGCGTGTATCAAGTGTAGCTCTACAAGTCTAGAATGTATGGAGACCGACGCGCCCGCGATCAGCATGTGTGGCACACGTGTGAGCAGTGTAGATCTACCTTAACCCTTCAGATACCGTCAATTAGAGACACAATAGTAAGACAATAGATGCGCGGCCACCGGTGGTCGCTTGGGGATTCATGAATTAACAGTGGATACTGACTTAGCCACGTATGCCGATCTGGGCGCGTCGGTCTCCATACATTTTACATGGCAACTAGATTTGCAGAGTTACATTAGATCCACGCCACGTAACGCGCCGCTACGTACAAATCAGATACACTGATCCACGTGTGTGTCGGTCTAATGTAGATATATCTCGCCACAGAACAAAGGAATCATACAGTAGTTCTCACTTTACTTATATTATATGGATAGGCTACATAACTGGTGCTAATTACTGCTGCCCAAGCCCTATTTACTCCAGCCAATGTCTTACCTTGTCCTGCACAATGCGCGCCTTGACCCATTCGTTTTCGTCGCTAGTCTCCAATGACACGAGGTCCATGCACCGCTGGCGGCAGTAGTTCCTGGCACTCAGCCAGTCCTCCTCCACACCACGTAGCGCGGGGTCTCTCCACGAGAAGAAGTAGCCTTTGTCTGAAAACATAAAAGATATGAGCATTTTGCTTCTGAAATACGAGATATTTAGACTCGGAGGAGTCAATGAGGTTTTCCTCTGAGGTAAACCTTTTTTAGGGTGGGCAAACATAAATAACTCTTCCCACTCCAGGTGGAGTTTCAGACATTTACTGACTGAAATCCACTAGTGTTCCTTCAGTTGCCATTTGCGATTCAGAGACGCTTGACTCTTTCGAACGATCCTGCAGCCCATGGTTTCTGGGGTGCTTGGCCTTAAATATCCAAAACTGTAGCGCAGAGCAGGCGAAGGACCATCATACAACTTAATGGGCAGGCTAAAGACATAATGGTCAATTCCCAAGCGTTAGCGCGTACTTTAAATTTTAAAAATATTGCTTGTTCTATTTGTAGTAAATTTATTCAAGAACGTAAATAAAAATCTCTTCATAAAGAGTCTGTAAATATCGAAAACTAGCTTTTGCCCGCAGTTTCGCCAATGTACATAAAATATAGCCTATGTCACTCAGGAATAAAGCAACTTTCTATCGATAAAAAAATTTTCGCAGTCGGACCAGTGCTTTCAGAGATTACTTTCTACAAACAAAAAAAAAACTTTACCTCTTTATAATATTAGTATAGAAGTAAGTATAAATAAGGTCAAATAAAATAAGGATTTGAAAACGCTCGGTTTTATATGGGCTAAGGGAGTATTACCTATACCATAATTGGGATTGTAGCTTACCAATATCTAAGTACATATTGGTCTAACTAAGTAGGGTTACATAATCTAACCCCTGAACTCACTTTCGCTGAAACAGGTTGCCCTACAGATATAACAGTCTTCAGCTTATGTAACGATATTTATTAGGCTATTGCCTGGTTCTAATAACATATAACTTACAGATCATTACTCCTACATGACAAAGTTCAAATTAAACGAATATTCTATTCTTTTTTTACAGCTTTTTTTTATCTGTATTCACACGGTATGTGCATTAATTAGCCAGTGTCAAATTTAGAAAATGGGTATTTAGTTTTTAGTCACTTTGAATTGCATTAGAATGCGGATGTAACATATTCTAATGTTTTTTCAGTATTTGTAATGTTTTGACATTACATACAAAACTACAACATTTTATTTTACCAGTAGGAATTATTTTAATCAGCGACCATTTAAAACAGACGCTGAACTTTACTCAAAAAAACCTGCTTAAAAATTGGCAAATTAGCAATCTTATATTTAAAATTAGAATTAGTGTTTATTTTTTTTCTTAAATGCCGTAAGTTCTGAACTATCTAAACAGGTCTCTACAATATGCATGATTTCTGGCTATACAGTGTCTATGATTCTGACTCAACTAAGTAGTCTTTTTTTTCAGCCTCCGCTAGAGCATTAGGCAATCAAAAACTCAACTAGATAGCCGACTTTCAATAAAAAAATCCCGCCAAACACTTGTAAAGCTTGGTTTTAATACGACTGCTCACTTAAAAACATTAACTAATAAATAAACAGGTACGTCAATATATTTTGTTGGCAACGAACTTGCGATGGATTCAAATTATCTCGAATAATTTACTGAAGCAGATAATGTATAATATATAGCTTAAGTGAGATAGGTGTCCGGAAGACATAAAAAGCCATAACCATACCTCAGACGATTGGATATTTTGATCTCTTCCGCGCGAAGGCAACAATGCAGAATAACTCGCAATTTTACTAGACAATCCGATGGGAACTAACTGCGGATAGAAAATCTTCGCTTTCGATATTTCCCTGGCGTGAAGCTAGATAGATATGAATTCTATAGTTTTGAGATTATCTACCTAGATGAATGTTTCTAGGTTACTCGTGAAAAGGAATATCAAACTATAACTAGCTTTATAACGATAAAGTGGGGTGAATAGATACCAAACTTCAAAGGGTATTTTCACTATATTTGAATAATTTTTGCAGCATTTAACTAGGTATATGAATTTATTAATGAATTGTTATTTAAAAAAAATCGATGCTTTGATAGAAGAGATATGGTATCAAAGTAAAAAATTGCTATTCACCCCAGCGTTTTTATTCACCCCATTTTTTTAAATTATTTACTATAAAGACGAAAAGGTTTAAGCGCATAAACTGTACGATTTATTCCTGTATGTAGTTCCAGAGATAAACGCGTTAAAAAAAAACAAGAACCACAGCTTTATGGGATAAAGTTTAAACAATAAGTATTGATAGGTAGATTTTTATAAAAACGTGGGTGTTTATAGTAGTAATATTAGTCACAAATACCAAGCAATTAGTTTTATGATTTCCAAATAGATACCTACACGGGTTTTTTCGAGCGATTATGCTAAGCAGTTGATGTTTAGGAACAAACTTATTTGCCTTTTTTATACTACTAGTCCCCTGCTTCTTTGGTTACTCTGCTTCTGTGGGTCGTAGCGTGGTACTGTATAGCGTATAATATTCGTCATAAACCTGACTATCTTATTTTTTTCAATTCTGAACTGGTACGAGTACAAAGTTTAAGAGATTAGCGCGTACTGTGAGTCAGGATTAACTCCAACCAACGACTAGACCACACCTCTATAACAGAAATTTTATGAGCGCCAAAATCAATATATCGTGCCAAATATCCAGGCTTAAGAGGGTCCTTCTCCACTCGCTTATCGTAAACATCGAAAATGGTTTAAAAGCTTGTTACTTCATTTAATGCAATCCAACGCGATGTTTGACGAAAAGGCAACGTAAAAAAAGAGAGATAACGCCTGGAAACTCTGTTAGTATTCGGTAATTCCGAGATTTACTCGAAAATTTCACAAAACTTGCTCCAGGAAATAGCTGATTTTTTTAAACCCTTAAAAGTTTTTGGAAAAAGTTGTCATCATTTAGTTGTCAATCTTAATAAAATTTGCAAGGTCTCTCGAGAACTAATTTTTTTTACTTTTTTAATTTTTTGGCAAATTATGAAGTGTCAAAGTTCATACAAAATAGCACATTTTCAGAGGTTTTTACTGGATTAGTTTTACACAAATTTAGAAATTGGTTTCTTTAGAAACCTAGATAATATCCACAAGATACTGTGTTTCCAAAATATCTAATGAAAAGTGTGTCATAACGTCATAATCAGTTATGAGCGGTTGTATGAAAAACAGTGAAAATGTGAGTCGTGATGCACCACCTTAATAACAAAACCGAATTATCTATTCTAATGCGCAGTGCAACAAAATTTGAAAACGAACTATGCAAATCTATTCTGAGAATTTGCAAAAAACTAAAACCAGAAACTGCACTCAAAATAGAATCAACCAAAACTAGTTGAAAACTTGTGACATATGCATCTGCTTATTTGCACGCGGAAGTTCCACTGTTTACTGATATCATAAGAATTTCAAGTATTTCTCGTTGCGCGCGAGCATGGTGGCGTGGCGGACCGGTTTCCCCTTATCTCCCTTAGATAAGGGAACAACTTGTACCTTTTTCTGAGGCCCTATGATAGACACAGCTTTCTAATGATTATCTACATTTACACTAATATAATAAAGAGGTAAAGTTTGTTTTTTTGGTAGGTAATCTTTGGAAGTACTGGTCCGATTACCAAATTTTTTTCTCCGATAGAAAGCTGCTTTATTCCTGTATGACATAGGCTAATTATATTATCTTGGGTTGTCAATTTTGGCAACCGGGCTTTCTCGAGGTCCCTCTCTATATTTGACCGACAGGTCAATGGCGGGCGGCCTCTACCTGTTTTTTGTTCTGATAAGCTAAGGACGATATGCCATTTGTCCCTGCCAAAGAATAATAATCTAGACTAGAAACAAATTCATATACCTATTGCTATTTTATTTTAATATTGTACCTAATCTTCGATAAATGTTGTCCCTGGATTTGTCTCAGTTATAACAACAAGATCTCGGTTTCTTCTGAAGGTAGATTAAAAATGTGTGTTTTTTTTCTACAAAAGTCTCAGAGGTTTTAAAGAAGCTGGCTGTCCGGCCGTCCGTATGCGTCTAGCAGGGACGAAGCCTACTGGGACCATAGATCGACTTCTAAAAGGAAACCCGTGGTCCTAGAACGTAAGGGCATCTGAAGGAACTTAAATGTGGTTTTGTTTTGAGTGTGGTTTTGGTCAGTACCTAAAAGTTTGACACGTCTTTCCGCTGCGCTCTAGAGTGGGAGAAGGCATTCGATCATAAAAAAGGGTTAAAAAATTCTCATGTAACTAGGTGGGTACCTAACATGCCGATTTCTGTAAAAAGGGGACCATCTCACGAACTCTTGTTGATAAATACATTAATGGTGAACAAGAGGAAAGAATTTCTATAAATAATCACGTGAAAAATGTCCATCATGACAAAAAAAAAGAAAAAAAACATAAACAAGAAGTTTTCCGGAATCCTCTTGAGCGTTAATTATATGCCCCATTACTCATTATCTTTAACGAGTTTAATTTAGCTTTGGGGCAACTCAGAAATTATTGGTTTTAAATTCCTCTCGCCTAATAAGGCGGTAATAATTGTCATGGATTTTTCATTAACAAGATCCACCATACTGATATTTTAATGCGCGTTGAAAATAAAAAAGTGCTTAAAACTGTTACAGACCGACCGGAGTTTGGAACACGATTTGCAGCCGAGGCTGAAACCGTCACCGAATGTTCGGCTGTTCTTTCAGTTTCGGCTGGAACAGAAACCGAATCCGATGTGATAAAAAAAAATACTTCGATACAGTTAGCATAATCCGCCTTATAAAGTTCCCACTGATGGGATTTGGGCCTTCACTCTGTTAGAAGGAATGGGCCCAGTGCGGGTTGGTATTTCGATTCAGTTATTCCCAACGATATTTCAATTATTCAGTTATAAATTTAATAACATACTATTTAATCGAATAAATAGACGACTACATAAAAATTATAACAACAAATTAGACAAAGTGTCAAGCAGTTTTATCACAAACGGTCAATCTTTCTTGACTCTACTATTCCCTAGAAATGCCGTTTATGGCCTGTTATATAATCATCATACCACGTTAAAGGTTCATAAACCAAACAAACATCCCTTTCTTCCTTTTAGCAGTAGAACACACGTATTATATCTTTGGACTTCTCACACTATTTTTTATGTTCATATCTTTAAAAAAAAAACGTTCGGTACAGTAAAGGCAAAAACTCAACATTGAAACGCTGTTTACTACACGAGATTTTTTATTAGCCTATAAGGCAGTGTCTTCGGAATACGTAACTAGATTAAAGTAAATGAACAAAAATGTAGATTCTTCCCGTATTATGCACAGCTTAATTATAGGGCTTGAAAATACTTACTGTCAGCATATCTCTCGTGGATGGTTCTCTGCACACATAGTGAGGGTACCGGGGGCTCTAAGATCCTGCCGTTCTGGAACTGCGCGTGCGCAACCGTAGCGAAGAGGGCTAATAATACCAACTGTTTCATTTTCTGCAACAAAATAGTAAATTGTCAGATAACATATCCTTGAAATTAAAACTGGAGCTACATTGGAGAACTTGGACTTCCTCTACCAGTCAACTAAGGGATATGCAGAGTTAACGTAGCAGGTGCAAAATTATTCGTACCTGCTATAAGTAGCGGACATAGTTCATTTATTTATTATTTAACAATTTATTTACCTACACACAATAATAAAAGAACTGAAGAAGGAAACAGAAGAATAGTACAAAATAGGTAGGAGAATATATTGGTAAAATAAATAAATACCTAGTGCGTAATAATTTTCGTTTTGTCTTACACAAAATGCTTTACGTCGGAAAATCGGGAAAATAGAAGAGCATACAGAATAGTGCAACATAAAAAAACATGTAGGTGTGAAAATTATAGGATGATGCAATAAAATTGGGAAAATGCAAGAACGAACTTGGTAAGATAGTGTGATATAATAGAAAAAATGCAAGAGCGACCGTTTTAGGACAGTGCAATAAAACTGGGGAAATGCAAGAATGAACGTTGATTATAGGATAGTGCGATTACATTGGGAAAATGCAAGAGCGGCTGTTATAATAATAATAATACAGTGGAATAAAGCCCGGAAATGCAAGAGCAATCATTATAGGACACTGCAATAAAATCGGAAAAATGCAAGAGCAAACATGGACAGTAATAAAATCGGATAAAGTGATTTCCAGTAAAAATATACATAGGGGCGCCATCCATCTGTTATTTGTGAATATATTGACCCGGAATATAACAGTTCACATAGCCATAAAATACTAACAGTTTACCCATATTCATTAGCAACAAGTATTATGAAAGTGTAAACGCGAAACTTTGCATAAGTTTAGGTAATGCCAAGGAACTAAGTAAAAAGTATCTGACGCATCGAAAATTTTAAATAGTGACGTGGCATACCACGACTAACCCCCATTGGGGCTAAATTTTGTACAACAATTAGTAACTTAGTTGAGTTTAAGTTTTTTGAGCATCACAACTTCGATATTTTACTTTAGTCATGAGTCAGTAGTTCGCTAGATAACTATTTAGATAAAAAAACCGACGAGACGTTTATTGTCATGCATAGGTAGATACAAAAATGTTGTCTTAACTCTATAAGAGTATTATCCAGTTTTTGTCGAGAAACTAGTTTTTTTTTGTCAAAACTACAGTAAGCAACAATATTATATGAAATAACATTATTCCGTAAAGCCAGAAAAGGTCAGGGACCTTGAGGTTTATGTAACTTGATTAGTGAAGCAAACAAAAATATAAATATTTAAGAAAAACCCCGGAACTTTCTTAATGGCGGTCAAGGTTCAACATTCATAACAACTGATATAGGTACCCAGTAGGGACGACGAAATGGTGCACATCTATAGAACAAATAGTAGAATAGTAAGAACAAATATTCAGCTATGGTCCCATAGAGATCCAGCTCTTTTTTTTTGAGATGAGAGGTCTAATAACTCCTCTCGTTGTCGGTGGAGCCAGAAGAAGTTTAAATTTTTTTTTACTGATTAAAATATCATGAGTTCCTTCAGTTACTCTTTGCAATCCAAGTCTATGCAAAATCTTTCAAACAAACCCGCAGTCCATGATTGACCGAATCAAAGTCAGACCCGCAGTTTTGCTCTTAGCTTTCTGGTCCGTCTATATTTTTTTTTACAATGGCGCATAAAGGAACGCCATTGCTGGATATGAGGGAAGGCACCGACTGTCGGTAGCTTCCTCTAATAAATCTTTAACGATTCAATGTTGGTATTTGTAGGAGTTGATATAACAGTTAATGAAGAACAAATTGAGAGTTCCACTGTAGGTCTATAGGTATAGGTCCTGCTACAGTTTCTTTTACAGTTGTGTGATAGTTGTGAAATATATTATATTATATTTTAGCAAAATAACGATCTCCAGGTTAGCTAACTTTCGTATCCTAGGTTATTATTTAAGTTAGTAAGTTTACTTGCTATTGTTAACATGCAAAAAATTTAGCTTTCTAAAACATCACTCATCTAGGAAAAATAAGATTTTAAAAAGTAGTAAATTTTTAAGTCCGTCCGCGTCCTTATTATTAATATATGCCAATACTATTTTAGAGTTATTATTTGTGACCAATTCGTATTTTGGTCACGTCTAGGTCGTTGAAAATTTTCTTTTTAACTTTTACTTAGGAATAGACGTGCCATTAACTTAAGTGTCTACTTAAGCACGTGCAATAAAAATAATTATAAAGACTACTTAACTTGCCTAAGTATTCAAAAGAGAAAAACCTCGAAGTGTTTGGGCACAGGGACACACTAAAGACAAAGTACATAAGAAGAGGAATTGTTTACAAACACAATCCGGGATGATTGCGCAAGATCCCGGGATTAAAGACCGGTCCTATGTTAGAAAGCGACCTTGTCCGGGACAAAAAAAGTTCATTCCACTCGACACTTCCCGAGGCCGTTCAAGCCCATCATTACAAAATTCCATCAAATTAATTGATTCCTACTCGATTATAGCTTTATTCTTCGATCAATGTACTAGTATTGATCGAAGGCTTTATTACATTGATTTGTGTGAAGCTTGCGTCCAGTTGCGACACAAATTATGTAAATATCATGGCATGTTTACTAAATCTCCATTAATTCGCATTTACCATTAATTTTTAAACCAAATATTTAAAAGTTTAATTTGAAAAATACGACACGAACTCACATAAATTTTCTTTTAAATTTTGAGAAGTCTTCGTAAAACACTTATTTTTTCACTGGTTTTTCAAATTTTATTTCGTTGACTATTTTTGACAAAGCACTGCCTAATTAAGGGGAAAATCGAAAAGCAGAAAGCAAATTCCACTCACCGTGTGTAGTGTGTGTCTGGGGGGGCCGTCACAAACTGATGCGTTTGCGGCGAACGATCGTTTTATATGGAGGAAGTCGGTGCGCGGGTGATCTGAGGCACGCGCACCCTTGCTACGGGGTGGTGTTGGTAACGTCACCTGGGTCACATGACTGAACTTTTCTGTTCTGCTACCTGCCAGTATCATGAAGACAAAGGAAATGGAAACATTATTGAAAATTCAGGCCAGCGTTTTTTTTTAACTGCGTTTTTTTTAACTTTAGTTTTGCGGATAGTTTCATAATTCTTAGGAGGGCTTTCGTCATAAGGTGCTGAGCGTTTTCCCAAGATAGTATCGGCTTTTAGTTCTACTAGGATGCAGCAGAATATTTGTATTTTCATGGAAGCGACTGTCTCTGACCTTGACATTCCTATAACTTAATATATTTCATATGTACCTATAGCAAAATTTAGTTCAATTTCTATTTTAGATTAGGTATTTTCAGCGGCTCTTTATAGTATCTAACTTATGGACTTAATCATTGACCGCTACACCACACAGCCCAAGAGAAAATATAAGTAACCATGGGCATTATGTATGACAGATATATTGGTTGCTATTCATTGTCAAATCATTATTTCGAGTAGAAGATCTTATACATAGTTTTCATAATTTCGCTTATTTTGTTTGTATAATAAGCGTTATCATACATTTTAGACAACTGCATATTTTTCGTTCTATTTTGTATCAGTATTGACTGTCTCCTCCGATTGTTAGATGTGGAATTTATTGATTGTTCATTAATTTAAAACAATAATAGTTGCTACTACGGCAGTAGATATGAAGTAGTTAGCGAACTTACTCATTTGTAGTTCTTTATTCTTTTGTTTCTATTCACTACTACCATTTCTTTAACCGACAGAAATATTTGGATAGTATTGCCCTCTTTCTAGGGATAACTTTGAGATTAGTAGGGCATTAATTAATTAAGTAAGCATACTAGCTTTCGTCTCCTATTTAACATAAAAAAAATATTTTGAAATCTTTTTGTATTGGCCACCTTTATCAAAAGCAACATCTACCAGAATTTTTAGTGAAAAAAATAAATTTAAGATTTTAATAAATAGATTTAGGATTAAGTATTTGATCATTTTTGAATGCAAATTACTGCCCCATAATTTTTTTTTCTGGAACTATTTACCCACCTCAGGAAGAACGCTAGAAAAGGATAAGTACACTGTGGGGAAATTACCTTCCTCAGTAACGCGAAAGACATGGTTACGTATAACGAAAGAAATACAACTAGCTTTACCAGCAAACCAATGGACAAAATAAGGAAAATGTTCGAATTCGCCAATGTTTTAGATTAGACTATTAGACGTAATCGTTTGTTTGAAATAGGCTATAACGGTAAAAAAAGAAAGTAGCCTTTTTAGTCATGAATAAAATTAGGTTAGGTTAGATTAGTTAGGCTTTATGATTTTGTGCTTAGCCCAGCAATGTCGGGAAATAACAGCTAAGTAATCTATACTAATATTACAAAGAGGTAAAGTTTGTTTTTTTGTTTGTAGGAGGTAATTTATTTAAGAAAGTATTGGTCCGATTGCTACAATTTTTTCACCAATAGAAAGCTGTTTTATTCCTGAGTGACATAGACTATACTATATTATGTACGCGGGCGAAACTGCGGGCAAAAGCAAGTATGTATTAAGTCCGCCTCTGTACTTTGTGTGCATAAAGCATTAAATAAATAAATAATAAATATATGTACTATACATACACCTACCTATACATGGAGGGTATATAAATTAACATAATGTATAACTTGACATTTACGCGGTGGTCGGCACGCTTGTCAAAAAGAAAGTATATGGCCCTGTTGTAGGCTTGGAACAACTTGATGATTGAACTCTGATTAATTGGCTGATAACAACTGTCAATAAGAATAAAATACGAGCAATTTTAACTTGAGTGGTTTTTCACATAATCGTCAGCTTTTGTTCACGTTTTGAAGACAGGTGCAGCTGTAGACTCATTGGTAGTAGAAAAATAATGTGTCTACGTAACTCGTTTCGTAAGTCCAGACGTGATCAAGAAAGTCCTTACAAAATGGAGTGTCACTGTAGACAAATTGATGAAATGCGAAATTAGGACGAGGAGACCTAGCAAGCTTTATAACAAAATGATCATGTAGGCAAATTGATTTGGTTCGTGACTGTGGTGATTCTAGGTGTGCTCTTTATCGTACGTAGATTTTTTATTCAGCTTACATAGAATATTAAATAACGAAGGTTTGGCGGGCCGATAGCTGGTTGCATCCCAGTATCTCCTTCCTCCACCTTTGTATAGGACGATAATAAAAATCGTGGAATATTGAATTGTAGGTGCATAATATATTTTTTTATTCTAGTCTTATTATATATTGCCGCGGCTGAAAGATATGGAAGCAGATTCAGTCCCTATCGGACTTGACTAGTCGTAGCCTTTATCATACGAATATTTGTGTGTCTTCAAAACGATTCAGTCTTCTTCTTCTTCTTTGCCCTCGCCTCCACCCGTTACGTGGGCTCGGCTTTCTTTATCATGCGCCACCATTCATTTCGCTGATAAGCATCGTCATCCGTAAGGCTACGCATATGCATGTCCTTGCGGTCATTTGTCATCCATCATCTTGCAGTCTACCTCTCCCTCTCTTCTGTATAGCCATGGAAAAGCACTTTTTCAAGGTATGATCATCGGGTCTTCAAGCGATTCAGTGTGTCTGGAATAGTGAGATGAACCACTAAATGATGTTGAAGGCGCTTTGTATACCTATGCTTTTGCATAGAATGTTAATTCATCCTTCAATTAGTTCAATTTAATGTGACGAGACCTTTGAATTTTTTATGAAACAGGGAGCATTAGCTAGTTGTTTAACCCTTCAGATACCGTCAATTAGAGACACAATAGTAAGACAATAGATGCGCGGCCACCGGTGGTCGCTTGGGGATTCATGAATTAATTGGTTATTGAGGATTCAATTCTGCTGCTCCTCGGATCATGTCTGTTTTAAAATTACGGCCAGCTGTTGTGTTCGACGTACAGCTTTTTAAATTACGTGTAGAAATCATCTAATAACCTCCCTTGGGTGGAGCGAGAAGGGGTGTCAGACTTTTATTGGCTAAGATCGTACCTGTGTCCTTCAGTTGCCTTTGCGTTCTAGGACTACGAGTTTCCCCTTCAGAAAATCCCTGTGATCTTAGCTAATGGGCATCGGCCCTGTTGGGCCCCTACGATATGCCGACATCTCTTTGAGGAGCGCGTGGATCATTAGGTACGCGCTGTTGACGACTGGGCTTGTTCCGGTTAATTATACCGGACGGCCGGACGGCAAGCTACCTATTGCTCGACGTCTGCAAGCCCGCGGTTTTGCGTACAGCTAAAACAGACTTTAAAATAGTCCTGTGCATTGAGATTTTAGTGTCCTTTTTGAGCTGATTGGTTAAGAGGTTGGAGCGGGCCAATTGGAGTAGCAAACGTCATAGGTAAACGTGACAAACTTGCACTAGGCACTCGCTCATATGACGTGTATTCTACACTAAATATACCTAACTTATAAACCCTCGGTCTGTCTGGTCTCCGAAACCGTAAAGAGCGAGTACAACGTAGTTATAGAATGATGAGCATAACAATACAGTACTGTTACTTGTGATTCGCGACACTGGCGTCGCGACCTGGAAAATACATTGTTTACGAGATTTCCGTTTGCCTTGTGGTGTTTGATGAGAGCGTGTCTCCTCCGGCAAACAAGGGATTAGTCAGATCGGAGACGTAACCGGTGAAATAGAGCTGTAGCGCTATTTTGATAGATAGCTAGGGTCTCCTCTAACTGACCTAAAAAAGAGCTGTGTGCTTGAATAAGTAATGAGGGCGATTCCTAAAATCTGTTTGGAGACAGTATTTTCTGGAAACCATATCTAAGCAAGTGAGGCGACTTTTTTTTTAATCTGAGTTAAATTTTACGTTCTATAGGTACACCCTAAAATTACTAGAGTAGGTAGTGTATGTACACAATAGCATAAAATGGTTAACCTAAGCTAGGTTTACAGTACCAGTATCAGTCTGTAGTATATTAACCCTTCAGATACCGTCAATTAGAGACACAATAGTAAGACAATAGATGCGCGGCCACCGGTGGTCGCTTGGGGATTCATGAATTAATATTAGTCTAGTGCACTAGCTTCTGACGTTTTATAACTGTCCATGTAGACCTATGTGAAATAAAAAATTAGTTAAGTTTTGTATAGGTAGATACGTGCGATTTTGTAGCGTTAGAGACACCTGCTTTGCCGTGGAATAGGTAGGAGGGACTGTTACCATAAACTTTACTCGTCGCTTGTAACTTCTAACAGGATCTATTTTCTCAAAACCGGTTCTGATTTGGAGATAGGTATACCTACTTATAAAAAATTCATTGTATTATACTTATAATCATACATAACTTGTTATTTTGATGCCCATGTGTGTAGAATGGGTAAAAGAACTCCAGCATAATTTTATACTTAAATATAAAAAAAACTAGACAAGTTTCGTGTTGTCTTTCCTAAGTTTTAGTTTTGGGTTGATGACCGATGCGGAATTACTAAAAATAAATGAATATCTAATTTTCTAAATAGACGTGGATACAAAAATGTAAAATTGTTATGGGTTGTCTATTTTGAGAGAATATGCAAATATGCATAATTGGTTACATCGCTGCTTATTCTTTTAAGCAATATTTTCTCGGAATAAGACTTATTTGGTGATTAAACTGAAATTATGGACGAATTCATAAGATTTCATGTTACTAATTTTAAAAACAGAAACTGACTGACTGACATATCAACACACAGCCGAAACTACTGGGACCAGATGGGTTACCATGACGTTCAAAGTAAGATTATTTGATTCTTATTTCAGTGTGGGTAAGAGATGGCGCTAGACAACCAGGAATAAGAATAAAACAATCTTACTTTGAACGTCATGGTAAGCCGTTAGGAGCATGTTTTGCACAAGGTTGCCTCTTATGACGTAAGCGAGCACTAAGAGAGGATTTTCCAAAATTTACCCGCATAAGGAGGTAAAACGGAGGTCCAAAGTTTGTATGGACAAACTTTCATGCGGGCGAAGCTACTAGCAAAAGCTAGTTAATATAATAAACGTAGAAAAATAAACGGAAGCCAAAGGATTCAAGTCAACCAACAAAAATATGTCTCACAGGATGTTTCTTATCTTCTAGTTTGTCCTAAAGAAATGGGTCTATTCTCCTAACCGTATTTAAATGTTAATCTTTTGGAATTTAACATACCTTTAAGAGGTTAAACAAATTGTCCTAACGAACTTCCAAATTATGTAAAAATGGACAAATATTATACAACGTTCAAATAAACAAAACGTGTCGCTCTTTGCTAGTCGAAAGCGGTACCGACTACACCTTTGTTTTAATTAGTTATCTGTTTTAACTGTGAGCAACTTTAGTGGAGTTATTAATATAGTGTGTATCTAGACCTGCTTATACCTCTACTCACTGTTCCAACAAAATAAGACAAGATCATAGGTCGCTGGTTCAAACCTAGCCAGGCGCATTACTTTGTGTAATTTATTTCATCACCACTGTTACATTCTCAAAATGGTGAAAGAAAACCTCGTGACTTCGTGAGGAAACAGGCATGTCCTAGAATCAAAAATTCGAAGACTGTCATTCACCAACCCGCAATGGGCCCGTGTGGTGGACCCGGTGGACCCGCGGTGGATTCCCTCTTCTAGAGAGGAGGCCTGATTCCCTGTGAGGCTGATTATAAGGCTTATGCAAGGTGCATAGACACTGTAGAGACTATCATCAGGACATCTGTAGAAGGGGACAATCCGCAGGAGTACCGTAGCCAACGGAGCAACTGCAGGAACTCGGTGGGCTTAAGTCAGACACTCCCGCTCCCTCCAGAGCGAAAGAAGTTATTTGATGATTTCTCAAGTAAAAATAGGATCTCTTTAGAAGGTTTAGAACTGATGGCACATTATATTTTTTTTTTATTATATTAAGTTTGTTAAATTGGTGACATTTTTTCGATTTCGATCGAGTTCGATGGTTGTTCGAATAATTCCTGGTGGATATTGTGATGTTAAATTGAAGTAGGCAATATTGTAATTCAAGTGTCTACACAACTGGAAAATATGTACGTAGGTACCTAGAATCATAGAAGCATAGATTTTAACCCTTCAGATACCGTCAATTAGAGACACAATAGTAAGACAATAGATGCGCGGCCACCGGTGGTCGCTTGGGGATTCATGAATTAAATTGATCTTTTTATAGTAGGTACATATCCACCCATTAGTTAAGTTAAGGCTAGTTCGATATATTTGCTGCCAAATACTACAAAAAACATTAGAATATGTTACATCCGCAGTCTAATACTAAGCAATTTAACTCTAACTTATTATTCTACGTTATAGATTATCTTAAAACTAAGAATAACGTTCTTTTTCATCTGTAATGATGAATAAATAAGTAATACCTACTTAGCGTCACACGCCACAGCGTACAAAGTGCCTAAGTAAGTTGCTCATTGTCACTTGAATGAAATGACCCGGACAAACTGCCCTGAGTTACGTAATGTATGCAATCATTTTCTAACACCTTTCTGGCCTAAAGCCAAATTTCTGACCGTGCGCTCAATATGAATAACTTGACTGGTTTGTCACCTAAGTA
Source organism: Mythimna lalbum (assembly GCA_949319445.1). Taxonomy (NCBI): domain Eukaryota; kingdom Metazoa; phylum Arthropoda; class Insecta; order Lepidoptera; family Noctuidae; genus Mythimna; species Mythimna lalbum. Next base: position 10,058,128 of record OX439346.1, on the reverse strand, counting down.
AGGCTAAGTTTAAGCGAAGATCGAAACAACATTAAAAATACTCTAAGACCGTAAATTGCAGCTTTCGTTAAAATTACCGTAAATTGCAGCTTTCGTTAAAATTACCGTAAATAAGTAAGTAATTATCTAATGACAACACCCGCTCTTGGGCGGAGCGGGAGATAGTGGCAGACTCTGATTAAAAACCCACCCCGTTCCTTCAAGTCTTCATACCGGGGCTCGAGCTATCTTTCGAAACCAAAGCTGGCCCCAGTAGGCTTCGACCCAGCTAGGCCCCTGCTGTTGCTGACAACTCCTTGAGGCGCGCGGGAGCAATGCGCGCCGTCGACGACTTTGGCTCGGTCCGGACAGTTACCAGACGGTCGGACAGCAAGCTACCCATAGCAAGCCCAATAGGGCTCCAGACTGACTGAAGTAAGTATAAGAGTTCTGATTGTTCATATTATAGTACTTTAGAACTAATTAGAAATACGAGAATCTAAAACAACACCTACTAAGACAAGACACTGGTGGATTTTTCACTCGTGGCGCTAACTTGAGCTTCGAAATGAAGTAGATTGAGCTAAGAAAAGTGTGTTTCTTCTACCTAATTTTTTTTTGTGACAGTAAAGCAACTCAAAATAATTTTAACCCTTCAGATACCCTCAATTAGAGACACAATAGTAAGACAATAGATGCGCGGCCACCGGTTGTCGCTTGGGGATTCATGAATTAATTTCGGAAGCTAGTGTTTTTGGTTGGTTCTCCGTTTTCTGCCGGCATTGGCCGGGCCAGACACCGGCATGATCGATATCCGTGGGCATGATGTTATGTGATGTAAATAATATATCTTAGACATACGATCGCAGCAATCGCGGGTCATTGCTGTTAGTGATTGTAAAGTTCCATTGTCTATTTCCGAAGGTCTTAATTTTCTTCTTTGTGCTGACATAACTTATAAGAGGAAAGATTTGTCTTTTTGTTTGTAACGAATACACTTAGAAACTACTGGACCGATTAACAAACTACTTAGTATGTAACTTTTCAATGGTAGAAGCTTATATTTTAATAAACTTTAAAATAGTGAAAACACCATCTAAATATGTACAGTAAGTCTAGTTTTTGAGAAACTTGACATAGGTACATACATACCTACGTGCGAATCCGAGTCGGATACAGAACCTCTTATTTTTGTAGTCGGTTAAAAACAGATAAACATGCCTTTTGAATGCCAGCGAAATATTTGTAGGTAAGTGCCAGGTATGTGCCAGATAAGGCGAAGAGGGCACATTTGAGTTAGCTCCGTCATGGTATGACATCACTCGTAATTTCCAGCTTTCTTGAGGCACGCTCAGGTGCAAAACAAGCCACTAATGTGCCCTGAGGACTAACTTTCACAAATTATTCCAAAAGAAGAAATCCTTAGAAACGAGGGTGGGCAGAGTTAATTTGTTAATAAATAAAAGTGAGACATTTTTCTCAGAGCCGGTAAATTAAATAAATAATTTAAACATCTCTCCCACATGTTGTAATTTGTGCAGCAAAATAGATATCTAAAAATTTAGGTATTGCGAGCATCATTTATTTAAACTAGCTGCTGCCAGTGACTTCGCCCACGTGATAGAAAATCATCCCAAGGGAAAATACTCCCAGTATAAAAAGTATCTATATAAGTACATAAGTACGAGTAGGTATTTAGTAGTATGTGTGTACCAAGTTTCATCGAAATCCATTTAGTAGTTTTTTCCGAGAAAGAGTAACTGATATCCAAACCCATACATACAAACTTTCGCGTTTATATATTAGGATCTAATTTCAAGGTAAATTGATCTTGCATAATTTTATAATTATATCGATCAATATTGGACGAATCAATACAAATATTACTTGTTTGAACTATTAGCGCGAATAAATATTTGCATCTAATTAGGAAAAAAATACTCATCTCCGATTGTCTTTGGCCTAGATTGAGTGTGAACGCTTGAACAATTGACTCATAATTATATATTTACTTTTTTTCAGTAGAATCTAGAAGATATAAAGATAGAGATGCTCACATAAAGATAGAGGGCATCATCAGATGCATCAGATGATCACATCATTTCAGCCGAAAGACGTCCACTGCAAGAAAGAAACCTCATAAGTGTCATGTCAACACTACGACCGGTCCTGTGTATCTCACAGTCATTGGATTACTGCAACCCTCACCAGACCATTGGTCCCCCTTATAGGACACAGTTTCCCAGTAAACACGTAATTGTCAGAAAGAGATCTTTGAGATTTTTGTTGTATAGAAAATATCCACACTCGAGAATTACGCAACAAATTAAAAAAGCTTTGGTGGTTTTTTTTAAATCTTTTTTTAAATATCACTGACATACTCTCATCCCTTGATCCTTAGTGGAATATTAATACAGTGTGCAGTCTACAAAGAGGGCGGGGAAGTGTTCTCGTACCACTTGACGCATTTGGTCTGTGGAATGTGGTGACCTTTTATTTAATAGCGAAGCCCATTGTCTAGGTGGATATGCGGAGATGTTTGCCAATAGTTACGGTTAGTTAGTAACCAGAAGCATCAGTCTTATCAAATATATTGCCTTACCCTATTGGGTTACGGAGCGAGACGCTCAATATCATTAGATATTTGTGAAAAGGCTAGAGTTTTTTTCTTGTTCCCCGACAACAGTGCAGCAACAGCAGCTGGCTCGACGAGTTTGTGAAATGAGGTTTTGGTTTACTTTAGAATAGATTTAGACTAACAATAGCTTGAACAAGAAAAAGAAACTGAGATTTGTGCCGCTTGGATTGCTCATAAAACTCAAATTGGCTTATATTTCAACATGGAGCCTTATTGAATTTCCGCGGGCTGCCTTGGCGTAGCGGAACCACGATGGAGTATAGAGGTGAGATTAAACCGTCTTTTTAAAAAACCGAAAGTTTAGATTTGATTCGTGGAAAGGAGTCATAAACCTGACAGTGTCATGGCAACGAGGCGGACGTCTGTCTTCTGTCAGTTTCAAAATAAAGTGTCAAAATAAAATGACGTAAATTGTAGTACAACAAAAATAATATAATAATCTAATAAAATCTTGTATTGATTATTGTAAAAGGTCGTAGTGAATAAGTTAAATATGTTTTGCTGTCTGAAAAGTTGTATGAATGGCTTCACGCTTACACCCAGTGTACCGATTCGGATAAAGGAAAATCCAGTTCAATTGGATACTTTACACATGGGTTTGTATACTTGATTTTTAATTACATCCTGTTGAACAAGAATAACACAAACAATGTTTACAACTAAACATTTGTAAAAGGCAACTAGACATTGCTGTATTCGCTAGAAAGTTTGCGGTAGTGGACCTTGGTGCGCGCATCGATTTTGCGTGGGTTGATCATTGGTCCCTACTTACGATAAAGCAGAGGGTTTATTTGTTGATCTATCTCTATCTACAATGATTTCATAAACCTTCTAGGTTTCATTGTCTGTCAAAAAGATTCTAAAAGCGATGTTAGATATCACTACATTTATCTTCAATTAGGCTAGAAAAGTCTCGCCTTTTTATTTCATAATTTATTATTAGAAACGGAAGTGCAGAGGTTTCAAAATCTCTGAGTCAAGTTACATTTGTTTCCACTTATCTCAAGGTTAAGTATCCATCTATAAAAATAAACAGGCACTAAATATATTAATGGCTTAGCTACTATAATTATTTGTTTTGAAAATCTAGATAAATAATATAGTTCAGGGTTTATTACTGTTTATCAAAGACAATCAATCTGCCTAGGAGTCTTTTCTCAATGGTTTTGAAGCTGACTTCCAGTCTAAGTGGCAGTCTTACCAATATACACATGAGTGAAGCTGCTGACAGAAGCTAAAAAGAAAATAATGTCTATACAACTAAACACAGCCTTTTACTGAGATCTATTTTATTTTTACTCTCATTATGCCTATCCCTCCCATTGAATAGGTTACTTCTAGGCAAGCATCCTCCATCGTCGGCCACATCATGACTGACCGTGGTCAAATGCCAGCCCATGATTAATTAAAAAAAAAAAACCGTTTCAGGCACAAGGTAGCAACTTAAACCAATGGATGCCTTCGCTACAAAAACTGATCTATAGATAGTTATATTCCTGACAAAGTACTGCCTAGAAGTAACCTATTCAATGGGAGGGATAGGCACCTCCCATTGAATATCATGATCACAGCCTTTTACTGAGATCTATTTTATTTTTACTCTCATTATGCCTATCCCTCCCATTGAATAGGTTACTTCTAGGCAAGCATCCTCCATCGTCGGCCACATCATGACTGACCGTGGTCAAATGCCAGCCCATGATTAATTAAAAAAAAAAAACCGTTTCAGGCACAAGGTAGCAACTTAAACCAATGGATGCCTTCGCTACAAAAACTGATCAATAGATAGTTATATTCCTGACAAAGTACTGCCTAGAAGTAACCTATTCAATGGGAGGGATAGGCACCTCCCATTGAATATCATGATCACAGCCTTTTACTGAGATCTATTTTATTTTTACTCTCATTATGCCTATCCCTCCCATTGAATAGGTTACTTCTAGGCAAGCATCCTCCATCGTCGGCCACATCATGACTGACCGTGGTCAAATGCCAGCACATGATTAATAAAAAAAAAAAACCGTTTCAGGCACAAGGTAGCAACTTAAACCAATGGATGCCTTCGCTACAAAAACTGATCAATAGATAGTTATATTCCTGACAAAGTACTGCCTAGAAGTAACCTATTCAATGGGAGGGATAGGCACCTCCCATTGAATAGGTTACTTCTAGGCAAGCGTCCTCCATCGTCGGCCACATCATGACTGACCGTGGTCAAATGCCAGCCCATGATTAATTTAAAAAAAAAAACTGTTTCAGGCACAAGGTAGCAACTTAAACCAATGGATGCCTTCGCTACAAAAACTGATCAATAGATAGTTATATTCTTGAGAAAGTACCAATCATGGGAAAGGACGGACGATATCTTATGTAATGCTAATTTGTGGTAGAGAAATAAATTAATTTTGGAATTTTTGTCTTGACTTTTCAGACTGAATAAAATGAAAGAAAGATGTTTTACAATTTGTAACTAATACTAAATGTTTACATTGCAGGCCATGAAATGGTGATTATAAAAGGTGGTCAGCGTGTGTGTGGGTCAGGTTGCGCTCTTGGGAATTATCCTCTAGTGCAGAACAAGTCTTATTTTGAAGTGAAGCTGCAGCAAGGAGGTGTGTGGGCTGTCGGGGTGGCTACCAGGGAGACAGATCTTAACAGAGTTCATGGTAAATACGACGTTAATCTTTAACCTTCTTTTTTAACTATATTGGTTTGTGTCAAAACAAATATAACGTTTATGCTGAGCATGGGGTGCCAGTTTTTAAAACATTCTCCAGTAGTTGTCCAAAGTCCTCAAAAATCATGTAAAGCTGTTTTCCCTGAGTTTATCCTCAACCTGGTCTCAAATTTGGTTTGGAGCATATTGATAAGGAAAAAAAAGTAGCACAAATAAACTTGAACATTGTATTCAATGATTTACCGTAAGCCCTGGGTTCATGAGTTGGCTTCTGAAAGGGAAACCCGCAGTCCTGGAACACAAGATAAAGAAGGAAAATAGGTGTGTTTTTATTTCCCATCTTAAAAAAAATAGTATTCAATGAGTTATGAATATGCAGAGGCTCTCAAAATCAAGTGCAAAAATATACTTCCTAAAATTACTTATCTTGTGAAACATGAAGCAACTTAAAGCAACATGATCAAGAAACTTACTTTGCATATTGTTGCATAATGTTGACACTTACTAATTTCACACCTTTAGAACAATAAAGAAAGTGACAAGTATACTTTTAAACAATTCTATTGACTGTTCAACAAAAAATTTAGGTTACTCCGAAAGTAACATGAAATTCTACTTTGTTTAGTAATTGACAGCATTTTTTCAAAAGTTACTGTACAAATTTTTACAGAAAACCATTTCTCGGACAAAGAAAAGGATGTAATAAGACCGGTTATTTTAAATGTCTCATAATATTCTTATTCATAGATGGACTTGGTATTCAGTGCAGAATTTCTTAGTCCCAGTTTGGTCACCTGTTGGTGTAATATGTCCTTCATTATATTACTATGCAGACTTTGTATTTCTGTTGCCAAAATTTATATTTGGGTCATTGTAAATTGTGACATCAGGTGCTGAAATTGTTCCCTGCAATTTAACCAATTTTTTTTTTAAATAATTTAAGCTACGGCTAAACTACGATCCCAGCACTAGTTTGTGAGGAGTCTATTCATTCTAGCCTTGAAAGCACCTAAATTATAGTCGGACGGGAAGATCACAGCTGGCAAATTGTCCCAGTCCAGGACATTGCTTAGTCCGGACCGTAGAGGACAAGTAAGGGTGGATATTCGTCGTACGTCCGGTTGTCATGCAATTCCCGCGTACACTCTTCAAAATGCATCCTGTAAACATCAAATGTAATCCTTATATCCTATAAAAGTGAAAGTGAGTTTGTTTGTTTGTTACGTCTTCACGCCTAAACGGCAAAGCCGATTTTTATGAAACTTGGTACATGGATAGACCATGTCCTGGAATAGGACATAGGATACTTTTTATCCTGAAAGTATGTTTCCTTGGGATAATTTTCTGCTATCACGCGGGCTAAGCCGCTGGGAGCAGCTAGTTTTAGAGATAATTTGTGTTTTCCCACAATGTTGTTTAGTGGCGGACCAGTGGTAACAACCCCAACTTAGGATACGTAGCTTTTGATTGTGGAACTAAGTGGAAACTTGGTTTCGTTTTTTTCATCATTGTAGGGAAACTGGGTGTGTTACCGAAATTGAGCTTTTCAGGACAAGCCTTAGACACAAAATTGGAGGATATGTCGGTCACTAGGACCGCATGGTGGAATACGTCTCAGTCCCTCTTTCAGAGGGAATGCCTGTTTTCCAGCAGTGGGAACATTGTTAGCTGGTCATGCTTGTACATCAATAATGTTGTGAGCTTTTAAATCACTCTCATTATTCTTATTTGAATTACAGGTGGCATGGACAAAGAGTCATGGTGTCTCAACAGCGATGGCACAGTCCGTCATTCAAATATCGAATTATACCATCTAGCGCACGCTCCTAGAGAATCTCCCACAGCGGATCTACTCGTGTCAACGGACTCACCAACCCATACAGAGAACGAAAAACCAGAGAGTGAGAAGGAGGGAAACACGGCGACCATAATGCCAGTAGAGGGCGACACCATCGGCGTGGCCTATGACCATGTAGATCTAAACTTCTTCTTGAATGGAAAGAATATGGAGATTCCTGTTAGTAATATAAGGGGGACAGTATATCCGGCGCTTTATGGTGAGTTTTAATAATCCTTACTAATATTATAAAAGTGAATTTGTTTGTTTGTTTGTTACGTCTTCACATCTAAATGGCAAAACCGATTTAGATGAATTTTGGTACAGACATAGTTTTTTTTTTTTTGTCGACGGGGAAGTCATACAGACATAGTTGGGACCCTGGAGACGCACATAGGATATTTTTTTTTTTTTGTGGGAAAAGGGGAGCATGTTTTTTTCTTCCATTCTGTCCTGTCACCCGCCAAGCTATCAGTAACTCCCTTTTCTTTTATATCACTCCTCACACAATCCATCCATCTTTTCTTCGGCCTTCCTCTCCCTCTCCATCCATCTACACGTATACTCAGGGATAAAGATATAGGGAGAGTATGAATCCCGACTCAACCTCGGCCCTTAGTCTCCCCGCACAAGGGCCTCAAAAAAACGCCGCTTCAAGCTTCTCTTTGTGGCTCGTGTGCGGCGGTGCCGCCACATAAAAACGCTTGAAGCCGCTTCAAGCTTCTCCGGCCACAAGCTGTTGCACGCTTCAGCTGTTTTTTTCAGCGGTTTCTAGCTTTTTTTTTGTGGGCGCTTCTAGCGTTTTTTTGTGGCGGCGGTTTTTTGAAGCCCGTGTGCTGGGACAGTAATACACACAATCCACCATTCCACTTGCTTGCTTATTTGGTAACACAAATAGCTTGACCAGTAAAACAAACGGAGTTCTAGTTCATAAACTATTCATGCGACAAGGTCACGAATCCAACGCTAATCAGGCAATCACGAAACATGCACATTCGATTGATTTTACTTGTTACGTTGTACTGTAAGACTAAAATACATCATGCTGTTTTTTAATGCGCATTACGATGAAAGCTATGGCTCTGAGCACCTACTACACCTACTGGCACGACCTAATTTTGACTTTTCATGTTACATATAATTTCCTTGACTTCGTAAATTTGAAAATACCGTTAGATTATAATCTATCTCGCGAAATTGTATACTGTTGAAAGATTGTGAACCATACTGCCTAAAATTTAACTCATTATTTTTTAGTTGATATAATCTATCGAAGTTATATTGTCCTCAGGTTGTCCCTGATTGATCGCAGCTGCTTAACCGACCAATCAGGGACAGCTTTCGGACAGTTGACAATTTAACGCGCGATGGATTTTCCTTTAACAGTTTCAATTTCATAGATAGATTATAATCTAACGATATTCACAATTTGACGGTGACAAATATAGACTAGAAATGTTAAGTACAGTGCCATCTAATTGGAACATAGCTGGGCCGTACCTTTCACCTTATTCTTCACGATTATAACCCAACAATATTTTACTTACAGTTGACGATGGCGCCATCTTGGATGTAATCTTCGAAAATTTCCTCTACCCTCCTCCGACAGGGTTTGAAAAGATCATGGTGGAACAGTCTCTACTTTAACAAAAGACTTGGATCGACCGGCTGTAAATAGGACCTTGATGCGTGGGCAGGACGGACGGATGCTATCGTGAATATTGCTTAAGACTTATATCTGAGACTGTTTAGTGTGGATGAGAACTATATTTTTAAATACTGAATCTTTTATCTTGATGGCTGCTAGAACTCGCAGGGCTGGTATAACTCGCCAAGACATAAGGTCTACTATTCATGGACGCGTACCTTCATAGACGCCTACTAGGGCCAGGGTTAGTTTCGAGTGGTAGCTCAGTCCCGGTATGAAGTCACAAAGGAACGGGGTGGGTTTTTAGTCAGTAAAAGTCTGACACTATCTCTCGCTCCGCCCAAAAGCAGAGGTTGTCATTGGATGATTTTCCAACCAAAAAAAAAGCGTATAATGACGAATATGGGTATTTGAAGCTACTCGTCCGTGGACAGTAGGTCTAAAAATTGGGTCCAGTTAACCAAATTCTAGTAAATCTATTTGGTCTTTTAGCAGTCAGGAAATTAAGCTTAAGTGTATGGGCACAAATAACTAGGCTAAACTAACGTTTTGCTGACATCTCTTTGAGGCACGCGTGTAGCACTACGTCGACGACTCGAGTTTGGTCTTTATCGGACGGGTGGCCGGTGAGCTACCCATTGCTCGTCGTCCGCAAGCCCGTGAATACTTGGTACGTATAAACAAAGTGCCGAGCACTTATCTCTAACTCGCTTACATCACTGTCTCGGCCGAGCAACATTTTACTGTCTCGCCCTTTTATTTGCTTACATCACTGTCTCGGCCGACCAACATTTTACTGTCTCGCTCTTTTATTCGCTTACATCACTGTCTCGGCCGACCAACATTTTACTGTCTCGCCCTTTTATTTGCTTACATCACTGTCTCGGCCGAGCAACATTTTACTGTCTCGCTCTTTTATTCGCTTACATCACTGTCTCGGCCGACCAACATTTTACTGTCTCGCCCTTTTATTTGCTTACATCACTGTCTCGGCCGACCAACATTTTACTGTCTCGCCCTTTTATTTGCTTACATCACTGTCTCGGCCGAGCAACATTTTACTGTCTCGCCCTTTTATTCGCTTACATCACTGTCTCGGCCGACCAACATTTTACTGTCTCGCCCTTTTATTTGCTTACATCACTGTCTCGGCCGAGCAACATTTTACTGTCTCGCCCTTTTATTCGCTTACATCACTGTCTCGGCCGACCAACATTTTACTGTCTCGCCCTTTTATTCGCTTACATCACTGTCTCGGCCGACCAACATTTTACTGTCTCGCCCTTTTATTTGCTTACATCACTGTCTCGGCCGACCAACATTTTACTGTCTCGCCCTTTTATTTGCTTACATCACTGTCTCGGCCGAGCAACATTTTACTGTCTCGCCCTTTTATTCGCTTACATCACTGTCTCGGCCGACCAACATTTTACTGTCTCGCCCTTTTATTCGCTTACATCACTGTTTCGGCCGACCAACATTTTACTGTCTCGCCCTTTTACTCGCTACGTGTGACCAAGGCATTACGGTGGCCAGGGTTTATTACTGGCCTGCGAGTCCTAACAGTACATTTACGAATATCTATCTATATCATGACTTACTTATAACACTGTATAGTATTACTTTGTGATCGAAAGAAACTCCATATGTTATGTAGGCTTAAGGAGACTTGCTTTTGTGGTCTATGTGAAGCGCATAGATGTGTGTAAGAACTATTTTAACTGTTTTTAACTACATCTGCAAACATTTTTAACGTATTTTCCAATATTGTGTTAGAAATTCACAAATAGTTCTAATGCAGTCCAAAATTCATGATAAATAAATATAATATTCCACAACTATCACACAACGCCGTCTAGTCCCGAGCTAAGCAGAGCTTTTGTTATGGGTACTAGACAACTAATAAACATACTTATATATTTCTGAATATATACATATTATAGATAAATTACACCCAGACACAGAACAAATGATCACGCTCATCACATAAACATTTGTCCTGGTGGGAATCGAACCCACAACTTCTGGCATAGCAGTCAGGGTTACTAACCACTAGACCAACAGACCAGTCATGCATTGAAAAGTTATGTTGATTGAAAGGTACGGATTCCATAGATAATAAAAATCACGAAAAAAAAAACTAGCAAGATTTTATTTTGTATTACTCTCTCTTCTAAGTCTTGTTAATAAAGCAAATATTTGCAAAATTTGCGTTCTTCCAGATTTTGTCGAGAATAAAATATGTTTTGTATAACTAAGTCATTGTATAAAAAAATATTTAGTTCTTTTTTTTAATGGCAACATTTTATAAGTTTCAGTGTTTCCATACACAAAATTAACACATTCCTTGTTCAAACAAGTAGAGATAGGTACAATGTTTATGAAGAAAAATCATGATCTCCAAATAAAATGTTTATGTGTTATTTGTAATGAGACCGTATATTTATTGGATAAACAGTAATAATTATGATAACAGATGACGCTTATTGTCTTGTCACCAAATTGAAATGAATTTAAAGTATCATCAGACCTTGTAAATGCTGCTTTAAACGTTTTTAATGTTTAAATTATGGTATAATTTAATGCTGGGTATAGATGGGTGAGACGCTTATTATTTTTCTATTCACTAAAGAGGGCGCCAAATAACCGTGGAATAAAGTACATTGACCTTTTTTAACATATCTGTGTAGGTACCCGAAAATCAAACAATGAACTGTTTTTCATTTCTAGATCATGTAGACAATACATGTCGATTCAAGACAGCTTTATGTCTTCCGTTTTTTAAATTAAGAATGCCAACAAATATTAGAGGGTCAATGACCGTTGTTCCGCGGTTATTTGGCGCCTACCTTAGTAGCGTTCGCTGACTCGTTTTCTTGATCTATTCCCAGTAGTAGGCTACATTTGTGGAAAACTTGGCTACGCTAAGCAGCGTCAAAGATGCATATAAATGTAATTGCATAGAAGCCTTTGCGAATGTACTTAGTGTCTATGTAAGCGGCTATTACATAATATTTTTCAAGGAGACAATAATACTGCCGTCCAAAATGGCAGTCTTTTAATCCGGAGGGTTTTCGTGTCCTATCCGCCAGAGTCGTGTGTTTGTGACTGGGTACTCAATCTCGTTTAGCTCTTCAATCCCCGTAGTTGACAGAAGAGCTGGCGAGATGGTGTATTTAATCGTGAATACCCTGGCGGAGTAATCGCAAGAATGTTTGTCGGATATCTCCGTCGTTGACAACAAGTCAACAAGGTTGATAAAAGTTAGATATCGCTTAAAATGTTTCTATGAATAGTACGATTCATACTTAATGGCGGCTATGAAGTTTGCAACTTACTGCACAGTACGGCATCCCTCGACACAAGTTTTGTTTTACTGCGCTATTCTGTGCTGCCATTAAGTTTGAAACGAACCTATATTTCATTCAACATAAGACTAGCCATTTAAACAAACTTTTTGTACTGTCCATTCAACCGATTGCGACTTTTATTGCGTTGATGTCATGATAAATGGCGGCTGCAGTAAATAGTTGGTATTGTAACTACATTTTTGACTTCTAATGCCATCCTTATGCCTACGCAATAGCAGTCAAAATTGGTTGAACAGACGGTAAAAAAGATTGTTTAAATGTCTGTTCTTATTTTGAATAGTTTCGTTAAATATTCGGACGTCAAAATTCACTAAAGATTCCATTCACAGGTATATAATATAAAACATACTAAGTTTATGTAACGAAAAACAAACAATGTGACAAAAACAAACGTTAATTTGCAAAATAAATGTTGATGTGTAAAAATGCAGTAAAGTAGTCTTTCATAATCTTTTTTGATTCGTGAATTGTTTGAAATGAATGTACTGCGAACTATTTATTCATATCATGTTTGTATGATTGAATATTTATTGTGTAAATTTCGATTTGGTTAACTAGTCTGTTTTCGACCGAGTGGTTAGCTACTGCGTCGAAAATTTGGTCAAACGAAAATAAGCTTTATAAGTCAGGGGAATCATGGCACATAATATGTAGTACCAACATTTTGATACAAGTGGCGAGGGTATTATGGAGCCGAGTGCTGCAGTGACAAGTTTCCACGTGTATCAATCGGCTTTTTTTAATACACTTACGAAAATTTATATAAATAAGGGATGACGTGCGCCACGTGGAGGTCACACCGCGCCAAGCCAGCAAATGTAACAAATTGTGGCGGGGGCGAGCGCAAGTAATTTTCCGCACTAGTGCAAGTGCATTGCGTGCCTAAAAGCGTTAAGGAGAAGAGTGGGTTTTCAAGTGTATTTAAAAAAGTCATTTTGCAATGCAGTGGCAGAAGATTGTTCAAGCATATTCCCAAAGTTTTCATTAACGTTTATTTTACTCTGAGATAAGGGAATATTTATAGTTTCTCAGATCTACTTAAGAAAACAATTGTAAAGCCCTACCAAATAAGAATATTTCTCTAATAGCCTAATTTCTATATAGAGGTGTATACATTTTGTTGGTAGCGGCGACTGTCGCTAAGCCACGGTGTCTCGGTAAAATATAGCATATAACCCTTATTCTGGGATCTGTCAATGTTTATTTAGACTATTGACTATCGGAGTCAAGACGAAATAATAATTTTTAAACGAATTTCGCTAATATTTACATTCACTCACACCGATGACATGACATACATTCTTTATAGGCCTGGCCTATTCTCCAACGAGCTTCAGTGACAAGAGATTTTAAGATAAGGGCCCAAATTTGAATACCGACCGGTTCACTAAGTCCCGGGTTCTGGAATGAAATTATCGATGTCATAAATAGCAAGTCAAGTGATGCGATTGGCTGCAGTAAGGGCCACTGACACCCCGGGCGAAAATATTGTGGTGCCCAGGTGGAAGTATCGCAGCAATCGTAAGCGTAAGCGTGGTAACGATATCGTTAGAGTCACTCCTCGACCACAAACCCTCAAAAAATCCATCTAAAAAATCTCAATAAAAATAATGCACAGAGCGTAGAGCACAGTTTTGAGGGTTTGTACCAAGGGAGGCAGGAAACTCCAACTCCAGACCTTGGCGCCCAAATTTGTCGTACTGGGCCGTCGCCCCGTCGTGCTCCCCCTAACGCCGGCACTTATTGGCTGGTGAAGAATCATTTCGCGCCTTTGGTAAAACAAGGACGCAATTGCAATCATTGCTATGAGGTTATTATGCCTTTTTTAGTGTCTCAATTCGATCTAAACTTTTCGAATACCGTCAATTAGAGACTCAGTAGAAAGACAATGACAGAGCGAACGCCAGCGTTCACTTAGGGTTTCATGAATCCTCAAGCGACCGTCGGCGTTCGCGCATCTATTGTCTAACTATTGTGTCTCTAATTGACGGTATCTGAAGAGTTAATGAATTAAGGACGATAATTGCATAGCAATGCTCACAGCTCGATCATTCGATTCGTGTTTTGTCACTAGCTGCGCCGGCGCAGGAATATTTTCTTTACTAAGCAAACGTAATTTTTGTCTACTTTACCTGTCTTTGTTCTAACAAAAGTGCGATTTAGTCAAACAGCAGTTGACGCATTATTTATTTCATTTCTCGATAATTTTCGTTTTAGAAACTGGTCTTTAATTAATGAATCATAATCTTAGGTTGTTTAGGATCTTCGCAGGAGATAAAACAGGGAATTAAGAAAAGTAGGAACACCTGCGTAAGGAGAAAAGTTTTCAATCTTATTGTTAATAGCTTACGGGCGAAAACTGGTCGATTTAGAAGTTTGAGTGAGTTCATTTATTTCAAATAGACCATTTGCAGGCAGTTTTGAATAGTCAAATGTCGGTCAGTCCAAAAAAGTTAAACTAAATTGCACGTTCCAAAGCGTAGATCTCTATGGAGAAGAACGTGCAAGAAACTCCATAGACACTCTTTTATAATCTTATACATAGTACATATTTGACATATTTTATCGACGATTTAAAGTTTGATGGCACTGAAGGATTATGGTTCATTATCAGTTCTTCGTGTGGTCCTTATCAAATAAACATTTTCTAATCTGTAATAATTGTATTAATTGTAATGTATGTATAATATACAAATTATAAGAACAAGTGTGTATGTTTATTTATTATAACATTGTGATAAGAAAGCAAGAATAAATTAAAATGAATGCCAATTTCATTTGTTTTATTACTCAACAATACTACCAGCTTTTATTCAGTACTGGTTGACTATAGTGGTCCTGGCAGGCAGAGGGCAATTGAAGGGACACAGGGTTCTCCCGCCGGATACGGAGCTATATGAGGGATACGAAGTGGTGAAGCGCACCCTCCGAGCGGAGACAAATTGGGCCAAACTCGAGGACCGCAACGTATGGCTGGGGTCTCTGAACGGAAACCCATGGGGGCGCCCGTGCAAGATGAACGGGAAAAACTCCGCCCCTGGGCTCCCTCGCTGACTGAGTCGCTGGCCCTAGTTTTCCCTGCACGAGGGGAACACTCCCTCCCGCTCATGGCTCCGCCACCAGCGATGTCCGATGCGGACCATAATGGCGAAGATGACGATGTTCCAGAGGTGACCGTGGTAGTACGAAGGCTGGGTGCCAAAAATACCACCCCAGGAGCCAGCGGCTTGTCTGGGAAAGCCTAGGTCCTGGCCATGGAGGCTCTCGGGCCTCGACTAAGCAGGCACTTCAGAGCATGCTTGGAAAAGGGCCAGTTCCCCAGCCAGCCTATTTCGCTGAAAGAATGAGAGGCTGGTCGTTGATAGGATCCAGCAGTTAGGGCTTGAGGTGGCACTGCACAAGTCCGAGGCTATGTGTTTCCACGGCCCTCGGAACGCGTCACCACCGGGTTCCCAATTAACGGTAGGAGGAGTTAACATCGGCGTCGGGTCGACGATGAAGTACCTACCTGGGACTCGTTCTCGATAGCTGGTGGAATTTCGTAGAGCAATTTCGACGTCTGGCTCCCAAAATGAACTGGACTAGGGCTGCTCTCAAGCGGCTCCTGCCCAACCTGGGGGTTCCAGACGCCTCCTGTCTCATCGGATAGGATAGGATTGTAGTCAAGCATTAGTTTCGGTAGGTGAATAATTTAAAAAAGCACTATGTTAGTGTGGCCTTGATCACAGGTGTTTACAGCAATAAAGTAGGTACCTACACTAATCTTTGGAGATATCATGTTTTATCAACACATTTTTATGCATGTAATGTATATTGCGATTGCGTTTTTGTTGATTGAAATATTTGTTCCAGAGCAGTTTGCTATTAAGGATGTGTAATCCAAGTAGCTACTCACTATCTGTGTTTATTTATTTATTTAGTACTTTGACGACTTACGGCTAATAATAAAAGGAAACCATAATCATTAGAAAGTCAATTACAAGTTCTCACGTACCTATAGACATTATTTTACCGGTGGGAAATAATCATCCAATGACATCCCTTTCTTGACAATCAAATGACATTTCCATCTTGGGCGGAGTGAGAGATAGTATCATACTTTTACTGACTAAAAACCCACCACGTTCCTTCGTGCCTTCATACCGATACCAGTAGGCTTCAACCCAGTTGGGTCAACCCGGATGGCCATTCCATACCGTTGATGACAACTCCATGAGGTGGCGGAAACAGTGCGCGCCGTCGACGACTTGGGCTTGGTCCGGATAGTTACCGGACGGTCGGAGCTACCCATTGCTCGCCGTCCGCAAGCTCGCGCCTACGGTGACCGGAAATTGGGATCGGAATTCCGGCGGCGGCGAGAGCACCGTTGCCTGATGCGGTCAGCCTCCTCCTTTGCAAGCATTACTGCTTCACAGAAGGAGGCGACGGCCTGCCATTTCTCCTCGCTCCGGACCATAGCCGTACCATAGCATGTACCAAGGCCCGGCGCGAGAGAACGCCGCCGCCGATGGCCCCCACGAGGGCACGGCGCACAGCGATGCTCTGCCCAAGTGGGGCAACCTCACTGTGTGCTCCAGTGTGCTCCACCGTGTCCTCCGGGCGTTCCGCGCAGTGGTGACACTCAGGCGTTTCTTCCGTGGAGTGACAGACACCTGTGTTTCAGTGCTACGGTAACTGTTTCTAATAATCCTGCAGTCCTTTTCACGTCTTAACGGCAGAAAACATTTGCATGAAACGTGACACTTGGTTAACATGTCTTGAACATAGGATAGGTGCTTCTTATCCTGGGAATGTTTTCTCAACTGTACCCCTAGCCAAGTTGATAATTTGCAATAGTTAACGCTAGTAGAAAACTTAAAATGTACGGGAATGACGTCATCTCAACGCTCAGTCACGTCGTCAGAACAAAAAAAAATTAGGGCGTGGCCAACTTGAGGCGATTGACGCAAGTAAAACAGTTGTAACTTGGCTAGGGGGGCTGTTCTTTTAGTATGATTTCCTACTTACCTGCATGCGAAGCCGCGGGCAGAAGTTAGGCTAGGATAAAAGCAATTATGGAACGAAGAACCGCCATGAAAATCGCATTCGACGAGCTGAAATTATGTAAATTCGTATACCGCATCTAGAGATACTCGTTGGCTTTTATGAGTGCTGGATACGCGCTATTAACATTATATTACGAGCTAAGACAAAGAATTTTTTAACCTCGCAATGAGCCTTTATTACGAACATATTATGCGAACGGCTTTTATCCCAGGATATTCACATTTTATGTAGAAAACTGGAATACCCAGTTCGACGATCAACGTTGTAAAGCTATTGTTGGGAAGTGGGTTTAAAGTAAACAATGACACGGGTTATCGCGATAATGTCGGGGAATTTTACTAGCGAGTTAAGGTTACCATCAGTGCCGTAACCAGCTTTTTATACGGCCGGGCAGGCTGCGAGCTTCCAAAATTGAGCCCCTAAAAAAAGCACAATACAAACAAAATGGACTATGTATAAAATTTTTGCGCTCCTCGAGGGACTGCACTCTGTGCCTAGGCAAGGTAGGCACCGCTGGCACCTCCCTATTTGCGGCACTGGTTATATCGATATTTTAACAACAACCCTAACGCCCCGAGCAGACAAAACTGTTTTGTCTGAGACGACTCCGACAGTTCTGTCTAAGACGTCTTGTCTCAAGAGTGCGCAGGCCCTTACATTGGATAATAAGGTTTTTTTTAGATGAGAAATCATCCAAAGACATCTCCCGCCCTTGGACGGGGTGGTAGGGTGTGTCAGACTTTTACTGACTAAAACCCACTGCTATTTTCTTCGTTGCCTTTCATTTCAGGGCTGGGTTTTCTTTTCAGAAGCGAACCCATGGCCCTAGTAGGCTTCGAAGCTGCTGGGCCCCTACGGATTGCTGACTTCTCCTTGAAGTGTGCGTAGAATAATACGCACCGTCGACGGCTTGGGCTCGGTCCGGGCGGTTACCGGACTGTTGGACGGCAAGCTACCCATTGCTCGCCGTCCGCAAGCCCGCGCTTACGGTGGCCGGAAATCGGGACTCCAGTAGCTAGGGTGTGAGGGTTGTTATTCGCACGCACATGCGCCTGCTGCCACGTCCAAACAAAAAGAAATGTTTCGATTGGTACCTATAACGTGAGACTACGGCTTTTCTGTTTGTTCTGTTCTTGTTTTTCTTGTTACCTTGTTTATTTCAGCACCCTGAAAATCTTGTTTCATACTTTTTCAGCGTCGTTTTTTTTTGTAGTACCAAGTCGGATTTCAGTTTTGTTTCTTTATTTTTTGGCATCCAATATTTCGTGTAGGAATCTAGGAATTATTGTCGTTTGCGATTTATACTCGTATCGTTCTTTAAAAATCACAAGGAATTAATTTCGTAGTGCGCGCTTAATCTAAACTTAACAAGTAAAAAACGTATTACATGAGTATGCGATATCATGCCAATGTGAAAAGCCTGACATTTTTTTATCATTTGCAGGTTGTTATTATCTCTCCAATTTTTTCGCCTGGTACGTTGGTCTAAAGGTCAATAGGCCTAATCGAGTTCTTGTTCCCTAGCAGGAAAAGTGTTAGGAACGGGGCTTTATCAGTTTATTTTTTTAATACAGGCGTCTGGAATTCTGTATGTTTAGACTTTTTGTTTCTTATTGCCTACTTACCAACTTTACATCATTCTTCTGCTTTTGTCCCGTGTTATTTGGTGTCGGAGAACTTTATACTTCTGCGTATACAGTCATTCATACGCATAAGTATAGTCAGCCTTATAATGACCTGATTATGAGTATGCTTATTATGTACATTTTGTTACAAGTGGAGAAAGTTTGTCTGAATTCGCCCGAGCCATAGGCGAGGGTGTAATTGAGCTAAGTGCTGCAGTAATTCCATGTGTATTAAACGACTCAATTACGAAGAATAAATAAATGGGGTTTGACCGGTGACTCGTGGGGGTTGCATGGCGTCCAGCTTAATATGATAAATGCAATAAATTGTAGCGGGGGCGAGTTCGCGCACTTTTCCGTAGTAGTGCGGAAACTTTATGAATTGCGTGCCTAAAAGCGGTAGGGAAAAAAGATAGTTATCGAGTGTGTTAAACATTTTTAGTACTTCGTAGGCTTTGGTCGAGGTTATACACTTAGGAGATCGTACCAACGTTATAATGGATGGTACATTTAAGGTAATATATTTGGTGCTCGCTACTAGGCTATCCATCTATTCTAGGACCTAACTACGTGATACGAATGCCAACTCGTTAAGCGGTAGTTAAAACCGAACAAAACCCAGTGAACGCCGAAATTGCAATATCGGACAGATTGTGAGTACCAGGGAATTGGTGCGCTTTTTACGTCAGTTCGCCAGAGCCGTTCATGCTGAATATGCTTAGCTTTTGTTCCAGAGTACAGGCGCGTACAGCTGACACAAGCAAATAAATGGAACGTGCAAAACTAAAATGGAAACCGCTCTACGTCCGGTTTTTCATTGTCGAAACAGCGAGCTGTCATAATAGATTCAAGCAGCTAGAACTAGGTATACCTTGTGAACATATTATGTACTTACTAGCTCTTGCCCGCGGCTTCGCCCGCATACATAAAATGTGTTTATGTCACTCAGGAATATTGGTGAAAAAGTTTTAGCAATCGGACCAGCAGTACTTGCAGAGATTACCTCCTACAAACAAAAAAACAAACTTTACCACTTTATAATATTAGTGTAGATATAGAAAGAAAGAAAGAAAACATGTTTATTTGGCACACAATGAACAATACGACTATTAAAAAAAAAATATTACAAAACTTAAAAAAATAGAATAAAAAGAAAAGTAACAATGTGTCTCACGGTAGTGCCAAATAGGTTCAGTTCAGCATACTGCTTGATGCATACTGCATCAAGTATCATATACTAGCGTTTGCCTGCGACTTCATCGGCTTCATAGGCGATTATCACAC
This sequence comes from Mythimna lalbum, assembly GCA_949319445.1. Taxonomy (NCBI): domain Eukaryota; kingdom Metazoa; phylum Arthropoda; class Insecta; order Lepidoptera; family Noctuidae; genus Mythimna; species Mythimna lalbum. The sequence continues at coordinate 10,038,023 of OX439346.1, read as the reverse complement.
TGCCACTCATAACTCTGTATGTTGCGTGTCAACGCACCTACGCGCGTACTTGCGGGAGTGCAGATCTGCATCATCGTGCGGGTTTTTTACGCACTCACTCGCGTAGGTGCGTTTTGTAATTTCACGCAGGCACTCACTCATTTCATACAAAATCACGTACGGCACTACGAGACTCTGTGTGCCATAAGTAAGTACCTTGCGTGTCGCCCCGCACCCACGCGCGTTAGAGCATGTTTCTCCGCATGTAGGCCCATGATCTGCATGAACGCGCATTTTCCGGTGTGTTGGACTGTGCATGTTTTTAAAAAAAATGGCGATACTTACAAGCAACGTTAAGACACGCATTCACGCGCTACGCTGCTCGGTGCGTGTGATAACCGCTTTACCGTGAGTACGAAGTCAAAGTGAAGCCAGACGAAAGAAACTCTAGTTTTGACACCATCTGTAAGATAATTAAAAGACACACCCCCTCTCTCTCCACCCAGAGTAGGAGGAACTATTAGATGTTTTTTCGCCGGAAAAAGGACCTATAAAAAATATTAATTAATGCAAAACTTCAAAACATACGGAGATAGCTCTTATCTTTCGAATGAGTAGATAAGAATTGGCCACTGGAATTCAATATTCTAGAAAGTCCTATCAGTATATTCCCAATTATGTAATTAGGTTATAAATCGATTGTTATCGTTTTAAATGTATACTTAAATAGCCTATTCGTCACTAGCTTTATCAGTAGTCATCACCTTTAATTGACATATTTTGTTTGTGCACGTCATAGCTTAGGTAATTCTTTTATTTTTTGTCATTTTAGAGGTGGGAAATAATCAAATAACTTCTTGGGCTCTAGGAGCGGGAGGGCAGCGGCAGGGCGTATTAGACTGACTAAAACCAACCTGTGTTATTCAGTTGCCCTTTGTGTCCTAGGACCGCAGGTTTCCATTTCAGAAATAGCCCGTGGCCCTAGTGGGCCGATGCTCACTAGGACCTAGTAAATAGGTATAAGTAGGAGCCAAGCAAAGCCGATGCTTTGCTAAGCCCCTACGACTTTGCTGACAGCTCTTTGAGGCGTGCGTGGATCACTACTCGGGCTTGGTACTTACCAGACAGGCGGACGGCGAGCTACCGGTGCTCGTTGTTAGCAAGTCCGCGTCTACTGTGGGCAGGGATCGCTCAGCGACGTTTGACGTATGGGACGTCTCCTGTGGCGTGAGGATGTCCGTTCCTTCTCGTTTGCGGTCATCTTCTTCGCTGGCATTGTTACTTCGCAGAAGGAGGCGAGCACTTCGCATACCTTCTCGCCCTGGACCATGGTCTAGACAAGAGCCCGGCTCGAGTCGTAGCTGCTGCAGATCGCCTCCACGAGAACACAGGGGTGCGCTTCCCAAGCGGGGCACACTTCCACTGTAAGATCAACAAGGTCCTCCGGTCTGACCGCATAATAGTGACACCAGGGTGTGTCTTCCCTGAATTTGAAACAGTCCGTTGAGGACCTGCGTCATACAGAAGGTGTGGATGCCGGGGCGCCTCTCCAGCTACTTCTCAAAGACTTACCCGCTACAGTGCGGACCGGCATCATGCGGAAGGTGTGGACGCCGTGACTTCGTCACTTCTCAAAGACTTACCGCTGCAAACGTGACATGCCCATCCAAAGGCCTAACATGCTTTTCGCGGAAAAAGAAGTCTTGGTATTTAGCGGAAGTGGTTACCTAACAACGGGTACACCTCACCAATTGTTACTTAACCTTGAGGGTCAGCACGTGCGGCTGTTATCATTTAAGTTTCCACGAGTTCTTTTCTGTCTAATATCTACTAAAGTATAAATTATATGTAGGTACTCGTATCTAGTCGATAGTTATCTGCTACCGCTTTGCCGCGTGAATGCAGAAAATGGTCCCAAAGAAAAAAAAATACCAGGATTACAGAAAAACCTATGTGCTATTCCAAAATATGGTCTAACCGTTTGTCAGATTTCATCCAAATCCATGCGAACATATAGAAGTAACAAACATACAGACACACACAAAATTAATGAATAATAATAAAAGTAGTGGTATATTTATATTAATTAGTGTAATTAAATTAACTCTAGCTAGTCATCCTAACTTCATCCATTAACAAATCGCCGGCGAATTAGCCTTTAAACAATACAAAAATAACTTGACAACGAAAAACGATCTCACTTTCATGAAGCATAAATATAATGAACACGCACAAAATGAAATACACATTTTCTTTTGCGAAAATATAAACAAACAGCTTTTCTGTGTTGAAAACAACGGCCATTGTTTCAGAGGTCGTTTATAACGCCAATCCCTTATTGGTCCAGCGATGAAACGCGTGATGAATGCACCGGACACGCGGAAAATTGGAAAAGCGGCGGTCACTAGCAGAGGGCGCTGCGGGCGCGTCGCGGTCGCGTAGTGGACTCGGGGATATGCTGTTTGGTTCACTAAATTGTTAGTAAGTCGTGCATGAATTTGTTTTTTTTACTTATATTTTATATTTTTTTGGTAAATTCCATGATATCTATGTATAATATAAAATAAAAGGAGAAACTGTCGGACTGACACATTCAACTACTAGACTAGGGACATGAAATTTTGTTCAAGGCTTCCGTTTATTACCTAAGGACGAAGTTTTGTGTACCTATATTTGAGTTGGTTTCTGAATGATTTGAAAATAAAATTAAAGCCGATAGGTGACTTCGCAATAGGGATTTCAATTTTTTTGCCAGCTTTTGGACAGGACAACGATTACCAGGCCTGAGATGATCGGGACTGAGAACGCAGTGGTAGCAGAGTGACACTACTACGAAATACTAAACCGCACAGGGCCCGCGTGGTGGGCTACGGCCCATTTTCTCTCTCAGACAGGAGGCTTGGGTCCTAGCTGTGCCAACATTATAAAACAGATTACCTATGCTCAACTATCGTGAAAGGTTAAAAGCGTGTGAAAAAAAATAGATAACATATTTTTGTCAGAATCGGTGTGTTGTTTGTGGGAATAACTAAATATTGTGCAATATGTAGTACATACTCGTATCTAGAATCATTTAAATTAACTGGCATTCTGTTTTTAAAATCAACAACGTGTCGTATCGATCGGCTTTTGTTATATACTTAGATAAGACGAAGCTTAATTTCGCCAAAAAAATAAATGGAGAACTTCATTGCGACACCACCTACTGGATCCAGGAAACCATCTAGGGACCCACTTACATAATACAAACAAACAAAGTTTCATCCAAATCGGTCAAGCCGTTAACGAGGAGTTAACTGACAAACATACGTACAGGACAATTATATATAGAGTACTAGTTTTTGCCAGCGGATTCGCTCGTGTGAAAGTAGATTTCTCCATACAAACTTTGGACTCCCGCCCGCTCTAGAGTGGAGTGAGAGGGCGTGTCAGACTTTTACGGACTAAATCTAACTGTGTCCCTTAGCGTTCTAGGGCCTCCTACTGGGACCCTCCAGTTTTGCTGTCATCTTTTTGAGGCGCGCATATGAGAAGACCCGCCGTCCATGATTAGGGCTTGGTCGTTACGGGAAAGCCGGACAGCGAGCTACCCAGTTATGCGTAGACTTAGAGCACATGCGCTATGTATATAGGCTTATTTGTAAAACAATAACAAAGGCAGGACTGTATTACTAACATTATAGATAACAACTTTTGTTATGACTTTTTACAAAACATAATACATTTACCAAAAACCCGCCTTCAAGATTTCGTTGTTCTATCTAACACATTTGAACTTTGTATTTAGCATTATACAGAGGTAATACCTACCTCTGTATAATGCAACGCAAGCGCATCAAACAATCGTGCCGCCCGTTTCCCTCTCCCTTCCGCTGGTGTACTATCGCTTGCTTCGCATAGACTTTATTTATTTTTGTATATAAATCTGATAAACTAAAAAATATGATATTTTTTTTAAAGTCATAGAACAAAAGTTGTTGTTTATGATGTTAGTACCATAGTCATGAGAGGTTGACAGTGTTATACAAATAACCCTGTATAATTGAGTGTGCACTACGAGTATAGGACTAGGATATAATCTAAGTTTTTATTTTGTAACACTCGTTTTAACATGACCTTCATAAGTCTGTCGTTGATTAAAGACCTGTTGATCTTCAATCGCTTTTGCCACCAGTCTTAATCTTTATTTCCGATACATACAAAATTGTTATTAATGATTTTCATTTATGAATTATGTATGCATAATTATGATAAGGAGGCACCTACCGTATGTGATTAAGAATTTATCAGGGCTGAAAGAACTCAAGCATTGAGATTAACATCGATCAATATCTGGATAACTAAACTACAGATAAAATAACAACTGAGTTCGTAGATTAGTGGCGATTAACACTAGGTTGTAATCAACACAAAAAATAGCTAAATAATTCCAAACTTACTAACCATATCAACACACAATACATACAATCTTTATCTATTTATATAAAAAGAGAAACTGACTGACTGACATATCAATGCACAGCCGGAACTACTGAGACTAAAAGTGTATTTTGCATAAGGTTTCCTTTTATGACGTAGGTGATTACTAAGGGAGGATTTTCCTAAATTCACCCTCTAAATGAATGAAACGGGCGGGACAAGTCTTTAGATAATTTCTCTTCTCCAAAATAAGCAGTGCGGTGTTCAGAAGTTGGTGTTGGACCTCCCCGTGCTTCGGAAAACACGTTAATCTTCCTATGCCTGAAACCTTATGATGACGTGTTAAAATGTCAAGTGTGCGAGCGAGAAAGAAGGTAAAAGCTTTACACTCTGTATAGCTATACACCCTGTATAATTATACACCCTGTATAGTTATACACCCTGTATAGTTATACACCCTGTATAGCTCCATTCCTTTAACAGTTCAGTTTAGGTCGCCAAATGGGAACCCCCACTAAAATATTTGTTTTATTCTGTTTTTAGTACTTATTTATTGTTAGAGTGGCAACCGTAATACATCTATAAAAAAAATTCAACAGTCTAGCTATCACGGTTCATAAGATACAGCCTGGTGACAGACGGACAGACAGACAGACGAACGGATAGCGCAGTCTTAGTAATAGTTCAACAGTGTTTTTGTTCAATATTTTATACAATTAAGCTGCAAGAGTCGAATAAACATTTAGTTCACTCGATTCCATCAGGGCTTAACCAATATATCACAGGATCTGATCTAAGTTTGTCTGTTCAAGTAATCCTCGGGACGCCTTCGGATTCAAACACTAAGTTCTACGCTTGAAGAGGTTTACCGGTAAACGAACTCGCCTCGTTTCCTAGAAGTATCGAAGCTCCTACCATTTATCTAAACTTGCGGTAGTATTCAGAAAGTTTGTCATAACTCTCCGAACTTCGTTCAATGTCTTGCAGTCCCTCCTTTTGTTTAAGAGTGATAGGGGATTTTAAGTACTAATATTTGATAAGGTTGGTTTAAAGGTCCCGGTCGTCCGTATGGTGTTCGGACGTAAAGAATCACACCATCCCATCTCTTCCCGTGAGTGTCGTAAGAGGCGACTAAGGGACAAACCAGAGAATGGGCAGCAGCATTCTCTGTGAATTTCAACTACTACACTGCGATCGCCAACCCGCCTGCCAAGCGTGGCGATTATGGCAAACCCCCCCTATGAATAACACAACAAAAAAATGGCCCCTAGTGCCCGGCAGCCCGGCTATCCTTGACTCCGGTAGCGGTCAAGGCAATGGCGAGGCAAGGGGTGCTAAGAATCTCCGGAAGGGATCCGGCTACCCCAAAAAACGACTGTACCTGGCAACATACAACACGCGTACACTGAGGTCCGATGAGAAAGTCACCGAACTAGAAGAGGAATTGAATGGGTTACGTTGGAGTATTGTAGGATTATCTGAAGTCCGAAGACAGGGGGAGGACACGATAATTCTCAAATCCGGTAACCTGCTCTATTTTCGGGAGGGTGATCAACAGTCCCAGGGCGATGTCGGGTTTTTCGTCCACAAGTCCCTTGTGAACAATGTGGTGAGGATCGAGAGTGTGTCGACCAGGGTGGCGTACCTTATACTCAGAATATCATCAAGATATTCGCTGAAGGTCATACAGGTTTATGCCCCGACCTCGACACACTCCGACGACGAAGTAGAGACCATGTATGAGGATGTATCCAGAGCCATACATGGTCATAAAACTCATTTCACTGTGGTCATGGGGGACTTTAACGCGAAGCTGGGTAAACGAGACGGTGACGAGCTGCGAGTGGGGCAATTTGGATTAGGTCGTCGGAACCACCTACTGGCCAGCTTTATGGAGAAGGAGGGCCTCTACATGATGAACTCCTTCTTCAGAAAACGTGGGCATAGAAGGTGGACCTGGCAAAGTCCTGACGGTGCAACTAAAAATGAGATTGACTTCATCATATCGACCAAGAAGCAAATATTCAATGATGTCTCTGTGATCAATGCGGTGAAAACTGGAAGCGATCACCGCATGGTAAGAGGCACATTGAATATCAACATCAAGCTTGAAAGGTCTCGACTGGTGAAGTCTACGCTCCGTCCAGCACAGATCCAGATCCAAAACTCCGAGTGCTTTCAGCTCGAACTCCACAACCGTTTCGAGTGCCTATCGAGCTCCGTGGACGAATATAATGATGGGTTCGTGGAAACTGTCCACACGGTCGGGTCAAAAATTTTCAAGACTCACCGTACAAATAAGAAAAAAAGGCTCTCGGATCCAACCCTCGAGCTCATGAGGAAGAGGCGTGAGATGATTCTGCAGTCTTCAGACGATGCGTGCAGAAACCGGCAACTCAATAGACAGATTTCAAAGTCTCTAAAACGCGATCTTCGTCGCTTTAATACCGAGAGGATTAAGGAGGCGATTGAGCGGAACAAGGGCTCTAAAGTTTTTGCACGAGATTTGTCTATTGGACAAAGCCAGCTAACAAAACTGAAGACCGACAATGGCAGAGTCATTTCCGTCAAATCGGAGCTTCTGGGAGAGATCGAGACTTTTTATGGGCAGTTATACACATCTATCACTAAACCCGCTGCAAATCTAGCAAATGATCCAAGAGCTAGATTGACTCGACACTATACCGAAGATATCCCGGACGTCAGCCTGTACGAGATTAGGATGGCTCTGAAGCAGCTGAAAAACAACAAGGCGTCGGGTGAGGACGGAATTACGGCCGAACTCCTGAAGGCGGGTGGAAAACCGGTCCTTAAGGCCCTTCAGAAGCTATTCAATTCCGTCATCCTCGAGGGAAAAACGCCACAGGTATGGAGCAGAGGTGTGGTGGTACTCTTCTTTAAGAAGGGCGACAATGCCCTGCTTAAGAATTACAGACCCATCTCACTTCTGAGCCATGTCTATAAGCTGTTTTCCAGAGTCATCACGAACCGTCTTTCGCGCAGGTTCGACGACTTCCAACCTCCCGAACAAGCCGGATTCCGAAAAGGCTTTAGTACCGTAGACCACATACATACGCTGCGGCAGATTATACAGAAGACTGAGGAGTATAATCAGCCTCTCTGCTTAGCGTTTGTGGACTACGAGAAAGCCTTTGATTCGATCGTGACCTGGGCTGTACTGCAGTCTCTCCAACGGTGCCAGATTGACTATCGGTACATCGAAGTGCTGAAGTGTTTATACAAAAACGCCACCATGTCAGTCCGACTCCAAGACCAAACATCGAAACCTATCCTTTTGCAGCGAGGTGTGAGGCAGGGAGACGTTATTTCTCCTAAACTCTTCACGGCTGCAATGGAGGATGTCTTCAAGGTTCTGGAATGGAGAGGACTAGGCATTAATGTCAATGGCGAGTACATCACTCACCTTCGGTTTGCCGACGACATAGTAGTCATGGCTGAGACTACGGAAGAACTCAGTACAATGCTGGGTGACCTCAGTAGAGCTTCCGAAAGAGTGGGTCTTAAAATGAACATGGACAAAACCAAAGTTATGGTTGAAATCCATGTAGCACCCACTCCTATTAAGATCGGAGACTCTACACTCGAAGTTGTGGACGATTATGTTTACCTGGGACAGACGGTCCAGTTGGGTAGGTCTAACTTCGAGAAAGAGGTCAATCGTCGAATCCGACTCGGCTGGGCAGCGTTTGGGAAGTTGCACGGTGTCTTCTCGTCTAATACACCACAGTGTCTCAAGACGAAAGTCTATGACCAGTGCGTGTTGCCAGTGATGACTTATGGCTCCGAAACGTGGTCGCTTACAATGGGCCTTATAAAAAGACTCAAAGTCACCCAAAGGGCGATGGAAAGGGCTATGCTCGGAGTTTCCCTGCGTGATCGCATCAGAAATGAAGATATCCGCAGGAGAACCAAGGTTGCCGACGTAGCTCGAAGAGTCGCCAAACTTAAGTGGCAATGGGCAGGGCACATTGCACGCAGAACAGATGGTCGATGGGGACGAAAGGTTCTGGAGTGGCGACCACGTACCGGAAGACGCAGCGTTGGAAGGCCTCCAACAAGGTGGACCGACGACCTGGTCAGGGTCGCGGGAATCCGATGGATGCGTGACGCACAGGACCGGTCGTTGTGGCGACGCTTGGGGGAGGCCTATGTCCAGCAGTGGACGTCTTTCGGCTGATATGATGATGATGATGAAAGGTCCCGGAAATGTTTAAATCAAGAGTGAATCGGTTCCTGCTAAGTAAGCGCGGTCCATTGTTGACCGCAATATGGCTTTCCATCAAGTGAGATAGCGGTCAAGCGCGAACGTATCAACAATTAAAAAGAAGGTGAAATGGTTTGCCCTCGTGCATCAAGTTTTCCAACGATTTGCTTAAAAATTGGAGTTTAAATTGATATTGCGTAGGCTACTTTTAAATGGTATAATGTTGTTTTCTGATTTATTCGTTGATCGCAAATTACTACAAAGTCTATGGATACAAAAAAAACAAGAGATGCTATCGGAAAAGCATGGTAGCATTTACTTTAATCTCTTGAATCGGCAGTAGAACGTAACATCCTAACAAGGGTTAGCTCTGTATACACAATTAACTTTGAGCTTCAAGTTGAAAGGGATGTTTAACGAATAGCTACGCATGCAGTGAGCCGTTCAGTTTACGATGCCTACCCTTTCTTTACTAACGCAACGCCAATATATGGGGAAACTCCGCGACTCAAAGCAGAATTAAAGTTTAAGAGTGGCCAACTCGAGGTACATTTTCATACACCCGTTCTTACGTGATTATGATGTTATCACATATGTTTCTTCAGATATTTTGTGTCCACAGATATCTTGTGGATATTATCTAGGCTTCTACAGTCTACCTCTGAAAATCCGCTATTTTTACCCTCTATACTATAGAAGTTTTGCAATTTTAATCGAGATCTTGAATGACAACAATTTTTCTTAAAAACTTTCAAGCGTTTTAAAAATATACGTATTTTCTGGAACCAGTTTTGTGAAATATTCGAGTAAATCGGAATTACCGAATGCCAACGAGTTTTTAGGCGTTTTTACTTTTATTACACGTTGCCTCTTTATCAAACATCGCGTTGGATTGCGCTAGATGAAGCAACAAGCTCGACTTTGACGATAGGCGAGTGGAAAAGGACCCTCTTAATGAGATATCTAATTATGAGTTTCTGCCTATGTTAGATGTTTATTTATTTATTTACATAAGCTTTATTGTACACGGAGATAATAAATAATACAATTTGAGCCTCAAACTAAAAAATACGAAATAGGCGGCCTTATCGATTGAATGGATCTTTTTGTGTCTGATAATAATTTTGTATTGGTAATTTCGCAAATTAAAGAGTCGTGAAATTTGTTCCCCTCTTATTTTTAGCAGTTCACAATAACATCAAGCGTGTCTACTTAAAATAAATATGGTTCCATCCTCAATGTTCAATCCACTTTACAAGCAGTTCGAGATAAAAAGCTTTCGAAAGTCGAATTTAAGAACTCCAAGTATTTGAAAGTAATTTTTCAGATCATTGCACAATTCATGTACTTACAGCCTTTAAAGATTTTATCAATGTATAAACTTTGGTGGATTTTCCTCGGTAGGTTTATTGCAAAATTTCTCACCGGGCGAAGTGCCATCAAGAGTGCTTTAGCTTTCGCTTTTCGTGCCATTTCTTGCCATAAATCTGAATTTTGTGCTGAAAACTGCAGCGCCGAGACTTCACGAAGATGCGGTACCTATTACTGTATTTATAAATTCTACTTTATAATGGTGACGGTAAGACGGGGTGAGCAGAGAAAACCTTTAAAATTTTACGGTTTTCAAGAACGCGGAAGATATAAAATTCTGTAACTTGCATCACATAAGTATTTCAACAAAGCAAAGTTATTATGACATGGAGCTGATCTGATGATGGAACCGGAATAAAGCCTTAGGAACTTGAAGATATCCCTACCGTGTTTACGCTTTTTGGAATGATCTAAATGAGTATTAATTCTATAGGTATATAATGCGCTATAAAAGCTTGCTATGAAAAAGTACATTGTTACACTAGGGGTGAAAGTTACTTGAAATGAGAGAAGGAGTTGGCGGCCAAGCGGAGCGAGGTCGCTAATTCGAGGGACTAAATAAGTAACTTTAACCCCGAGGTAAGCATTGTGCTTTTCATTACGAATACAAGAAGATAGACGTAGTTTTTTTTTTAAATAATTTGTCAGCTGTTAGTTGAAAGCAAAACTCCCTAGGGATGAAACGTGTGATACTTTTCAGCCCGCTCCTCAGGCAAGTTCAGACCTACTTTCAGAGTATGAGTGATGAAATAGTACATTGTTACACTAGGGGTGAAAGTTACTTATTTCGTCCCGAGAAGGAGTTGGCGGCCGAGCGTAGCGAGGTCGCTAATTCGAGGGACTAAATAAGTAACTTTCACCCCGAGGTAAGCACTGTGCTTTTCATTACGAATACAAGGAAAGTAAAAATAAAATAATAAAAACTTTGTTAAACCTGAGTTATCGTACCTATGATTTTAGGTTGGTATCTTTCTTCTGATTTAGGCGGTAAAAGGTTCCACTACTGCTTTAGCCTCTTCTCTTATAAAATTATTACTATCACTATTTTAATCTGATGAACTTATCATGTTAATACAAATCTTTGCATTACAGAAATATAAACAAAATTCATAAAAACCAACGTCTGATTTGCCACTTTCCCGCCATTTTGTTTTTTTTTTTTCTGAAGCCGACCAGCTATTCAGCCTCATCAATGAAAAATTAGAAATTAATTGTAAAATTTTACAAATAAAGTATTTTAAAGAAATACTTGAACAAATAAGTCTAGTTAAGTTTTATTTACTTAATACTTAAAGATAAGTATTAAGTAAATAAAATATTATTTAATTAATACTTATCTTTAAGTTATTTGAATTTTATATCGCGTTGTGATTGACAGGCTGTATGGAAAATTGGAACATGGTTCAATAGAAATGTGAAGATCCTTATCCTGTTAAGGGGCCGAGATACAGCTCGGACACTTCGACCCATGTGGATCTTTTGTGGTCCCCTAGATAGCTTACTCCTCCCCACCCTCGCTGAAAATCTCCTTCATAAGTTTCACAACGAGATGCGGGGATAAGAGCCTGTAATCCTCTGGTCTTGGATATTCTACCCCTAGAAGACTCATTCGCTTGTTAGCCAAAGCATCGCATGTGCACAGCAGGTGCTCCATGCGTTCTGTATGTTCCTCACACAACCTGCACATGGAAGTCGCGGCTAGACCCATTTTCATGAGCGTCGTTGTCATGTCATGTCGTTGGTTCCAAAGTGCCCTGTAAAGGCACCCATCAGGTAGCGGATTTGCCCCCTGCTCATATTCCAGATACATTCCCGTGCCTTGAACGTAGAGCCCAGGAATTTCTTGGAGTGTCCCAGACCCGTAATAGACAGCCAGTGTGTTTTTTGGCTATGATCTGCATACTCCCTGAATGCGGCCTTCACGAGGCACGTCGAGATGCCTACACATGGTTCTGGTCCCACAAAGTCATTTGCGGAGCCCTCTCTTGCCAGTTCATCCGCCATTTCATTACCATGGATTCTCTTATGCCCTGGGACCCACATCAACTTTACCCTGTTACGCCTCCCAAGCCTGTTCAGGGCCCGGATGGCGTCCAGAATAAGTTTGGAGTCCACCTTGTAGGACGCCATGGCCTTGATTGCAGCTTGACTGTCACTTAGAATATAAATAGATTTATCTTTGGTTTGTCTTTCTATATTCTCTTGAGCACAGGTTATTATGGCATATGTTTCTGCTTGGAATACTGTTGCCATCTTCCCTAAGCTTCTACTACATTTGTAGCCTTTTGCGTATATTCCCGCTCCTGTACCGGATTCCATTTTGGATCCATCAGTGTACCATACCAGACTATCTTTTTCTGGTGGTTTGAGTCCCTTAGTCCAGTCTTCCATTGTTGGGATCTGGACCTTAAAGGACCTTTCGAATACAAACATGGTTTGCATTTTATCAGATATCATGCTTGTTACCCGATCCAGGTCCTCATTCCTATCGAATCTTGTATGGTTAGTCTTTGGCTTAGAGGCATCCCATAGTCCAGCAACAGCAAGACGATGCATTGCCTTCCTTGCCTCGAGTTCTACCATCATATGCAGGGGAGGGATGTTGAGGTATCTCTCTATTGCTGCCGTAGGTGTTGTCCTAAAAGCACCCGTTATTCCAAGGCATACTGTTCTTTGTAGCTTGGTCAGTGGCGCTTTGCACGTGGCAAGTTTCGTTCTTGTCCACCACACTATGCTGCCGTAAGTGATAATTGGTAATATCATTGTTTGGTACAGCCATCGTAGCACTTTAGGTTTTAGCCCCCAAGTTCTACCATATGTGGAGCGACACATACCGAACACCCGCAGGGCCTTTGTCGTTATGTTTTCCACATGAGTTTTCCACCTGAGCTCCTTATCAAGAGTTACCCCTAGATATTTAACTTCGGTGGACTATGGCAACTTGATTCCATTGAGGGAAGGGTTTCCTAGATTTCCCAGTTGCCTTTTCCTCGTGAATGGGATAATGACTGCCTTGCCTGGATTGATGGAGAGATGGTTCTTTGTACACCAATCTTCTGTCATCCTCAGCGCTTGTTGTAACAATCCAGACACTATGTTCGGGAATTTACCATTAACGATTATAGCTATATCGTCTGCATAGCCTACTGTGTAGAATGGTCCGGTGTTGAGTTTGGTGAGTAGCGAGTCTACCACCAAGCACCACAGTAATGGTGACAGCACTCCGCCCTGCGGACAACCTCTTGTCGTTTTCGCGCTGAGTCGGTCTCCCATTATTTCCGATCTGACTATTCTGCTCTTTAGCATATAGTCGATCCAATTACACGTGGTATCATTGATACCATGCTCCTTTGCAGCAATGCGTATGGACTCAAATGTTGTCTTGTCGAAGGCTCCCTCTATGTCGAGGAAAGCCCCCACGCAGATTTCTTGTCCCTCTAGCGCAGCCTCGGCCCGACTCGCGACATAATGTAATGCCGTTTCCGTGGACTTGCCGGGGCTATAGGCGCACTGTAGTCTATGTAGAGGGAATTTCTTAAGCGGTCCCTCTCTTAGGTACCTGTCTACCAGTTTCTCTAATGTGAAGATAGAACTAGTTTTTTTTTAATAATTTGACAGCTGTCAGTTGAAAGTAAAACTCCCTAGGGATGAAAAGTATCATCATTTCAACCCGCTCCACAGGCAACTTCAGACCTACTTTCAGAGTATGAGTAATGAAAAAAATATTTTCATTGAAAACTTGCTATGCCTCGAGTCCTTTCATCATTACTATATCTTGTATGGTGGCTAGTGCTGCCGCGTTTTATTTACGTAGCTATGTTCAAATTGCACTGATAGGTGATCTTATCAGAAAATGCCTTCGTCCTTTATTTTTTTGCCCATCAATCAGTCTTAGATAGTAACATTTGAATAATTACAAATATTTTGGTGATAAGAAAATTGTTTGAGTGTTCTGCACCAAAAATTGGAATAAATGTAAATATATAATATGCATAATTATAGTGCTTGATTAACGAACTGTTCTCCAAAATGAAAGGCCCAGGCCAAATAAAATCAAGCAAGGTCAATATTAATCCTCACGAAAATAAAAAGTGACAAAAGTCACAATGAAAAAATCTAATTAGTAGGTAGGTACTTCAAATATCTTCATCTGAATCAAAAATATATTCACAGATTATTTGAGTACAAAAAGCATCAATAAAAGTAAAGACAGTAGATATGTCGAATTTGAATTCGTCCTGCTGTTACTCGTAGGTGCTTTTGTGAAACTGGTACAACTTGATAAGGATTAGCGTCTCAGGGTCAGGATCAGGCGACTACATTCATTGACTGTTAGAGCTATATTTTACCGAGACACCATGGCGGCGCCACCAGTCGCCACTACCAACAAAATGTGGTGTCCGTTTGTTTGCGCAATCAATTTGGTTGCGCGACCAGCACGTGAGACGACTCTGGTGTCTGTATGGTGTCTTGTTTGGCAGCGATGAGCGAATCGACGGGCCGTACAAGCGGGGTGACGTCACTCGTGTGCTCGTCAGTTCGTGAAAATATTTCCGGTGCGGCGCCCCACAACACATCGTGTGGTAAACAGCGTTGTACACGTACCTATTTTGTGGTTGTAGGTACTGTGGTGCCTCACGGCCCGAGGCCCGAGTGGCACCCTATAGCTCGAAATAATTGCGGTGCGGCGCCGCACCGCATCCTTACTGCATCGTGTGGTCTCGCTCTTATTGACGTGTTTGATTGATTTTATAATTCAAAATAACAATGATTATCTCTACAGCAATGTACAATTACAGTCATAAACGTTTGTCTTTTAAATAGATGGCAATAAATACTTTAACGTGCGTAATTGACAGTCTATAGGTATATGCAATACTTGTAAATTATTCAATTACCCCCAGTCGTAATTCCGATAAAGATAATGTTTTATTTTGTGTTCTGTATACAAATTTTAGAATGGAATTCTAGATCCAGTACGTTACACCCCTAGATAGATTTATCCCTATTTTTGATTACTAATTATCTCGGTTTTTGAGCAATTTTTCACCCGTTCAAGCAAATATCACAAAATTAATCGGTGAGTAAAATAATGGTTAATATGGTATCAGTTGCTATGGATTAAGGAGCAACTAATGCTTGAAATTCTGAGTATGTCGAAGCCACTTAGACGAATGGGAAGCTTGGCTAGCCGCTATACTCAGTCATTCAAAGCCACATTTAGGACCACAGAAAGAATGTTCCTAATAATTTTCATCTAATTCGTTCAAAAAAATAGAATTTCATTAAGCATGTATTTTATTGTCAATGAAATCAAAGTATTCATCAACAATTTTGCTAACAATGTGTATCAACTTGTTCACTGTATGTAATGCAAATAAATATATGTATAATATTTATGTATTTAGAAATATATACATAAGAATGTTTATCAGTTGCCTAGTACTCATAGCACAAGCTTTGCTTAGTTTGAGACTAGATGGCATCGTGTGAAAGTTGTGGAATATTATTATTACCTTTTTATTCATTTTATATACTTAATAGTTAAGTTTATATATATATATATATATATATATATATATATTTTAATAAAATCATATATAAATAACATTTTAATATTATAAAAAATTGTGGTCCGCCGGTGTCGAAGACAGGGTCCAAGCTACCGGTGGTTAGGGTTTCAGAGAAGGAATGATGCGAGCTGTATCGTAGAGTACTGTCTTCTGTATCAGTCCCTTGGTCCAACCGCGCAATGACAGCATTGAGAGATGGTCGTTTAGACTTTTTACCATTAGGCCGTTATTATTATAAAAAACTTTGACTTTTAAAAATCTACGTTAATCTTCATAAGAGGAACAATTACAAATTTAATTTGAAAAAGATCTCTAAAACAATCGAAACTAACTCTATTTTCGAATTTTATCTTTATGGCTTATTTCAATGTTACACAAGAACACGTCTTATCTTTCATAGATTAACTATTATGTAGGTAGATACCGCAAATATAAAAAGAAAAATCTAAAGTTTATTTATATTTATAGGCATATGGTCAAGATGTGGAATTGCGTAACATTATTATTTTATACTTTTGTGATACTCGTGCAGGGTGACGAGGACTGGCGGCTAGTGAACACAACACAGGGTCCTGTGCGCGGGCGCAAGGATTCTGAAGGAGGGTTATATGTTTTCTATAACATTCCATATGCTACTGCACCTACAGGGACTGACCGATTTAAGGTAAAATCTATACAAAATATTTTTTCCATAAATTTTTAAATTTGATTTTTGTTTTTTTTTTTCTTAGTTTCTTGGTTTATGATCATGAAATACAAAAAATGATTTTTCACCATAGGAGTTCTAACGTAGAAACTATGTTTTTCAAAGAGCACAAATATTAATTACGTGTACCTACGATTTTTTTCTAATAAACAAATTCTGTACTCTTGGTTTAACAGCTTTTGTTTCGGAAATTTTACCTGTGAAATTGACGTTTTTAAAATTAGGCTATCCAAAACTAAAAGATATTTTCTATATGAACTAGTAGTTCCTAAGATTAACGCATTCAGGTAATAAGTTATGAGTGAACATTTAAGAAATAGTCAAATTGTTCCAGCTTTTTTCAAGTGTTGAAAGGACATCAAATGTTCGTTACATTTTAATTGTTGGTGATTGCATGATCTAATTTTTATATGGAAACACCGACTTCATCTAGTTTAACCCTTCAGATACCGTCAATTAGAGACACAATAGTAAGACAATAGATGCGCGGCCACCGGTGGTCGCTTGGGGATTCATGAATTAAGTTGACGAAAAAATTGACATGTAAAATTGTTTTTAAAAAACTTATTTGCAAAATAAATATCATGTATCATTTATGTCACTAATGTGGTGGTCATACTCGTAATTTATAAGGTTACTTCAACGCACTAGCATCGAAGATTATCCTTAGCTTAAATTGGCCTTGAGCTTTTTTGTCTCAATCGAATTTCTTCTATTTTTGAATGATCAAAATATATCAAAAATAAAAAAAAGTCCAATGGCTCGGCCACGATTCGTAGTAATGCCACGCTTACGGCGTCAATACGCTACAAGCGTAATTCTAAGCGCTAACTATTTTCTATCTAACTTTGCTGTTGCTTGCAGCGCTACTTTTTGGCCTTGTGCATAATAGACATACATTTTTTTTTGACGCTTGACGCTGACGCTTGTAGCACAAGACTCGGGTAACTTTTGCCAGTAAGTGTGCTCATTAATTGTGTTGATTTTTTTTTATTCAGGCTCCGCTTCCTCCACCGGTATGGATGTCACCATTTGATGCTGTCAATAGAGATATCAGATGTCCCCAGCGCCCAATAGAATCAAACATGCGAGAAGACTGTCTGGTAGCCAACTTCTTTGTCCCTGATACCACTGAGACCAATCTACCTGTCCTCGTATTCGTTCACGGTGGAGCGTACCAGTATGGACATGGTCTATCGGGACAATACAGAAATTTAGTACGAAGTCAGAAATTAATAGCTGTGTCATTCAACTACAGACTAGGTGTGCATGGATTTTTATGTCTTGGGACTGAAGGCGCTCCTGGGAATGCCGGAATAAAAGATCAGGTAGCATTCCTTCGTTGGTTAAAAAAGAACATTTCCAGTTTTGGAGGTAATCCAGAAGATGTGACACTTATAGGCTGCAGTGCTGGCTCTGGTTCAATAGATGTTCTAACTCTCTCCAGTGCTACAAAAGGCCTGTTTAATAAAGCTATAATGGAGAGTGGTATTAGTACTGGCGCTACCGGTGTCGTAATAGATCCAATACAAAATGCTAAAAATTTAGCGAAGGAACTTGGCTTTGATGGTGTTGATGATTTGGATAAATTAGAAGAATTTTATAAAACCACTTCATTTCAAGAATTAACCTCACGCCTTTACTCAATTGTAGATAATGAAGATGTGATGATTCGATTTGCACCATGCGTAGAACAGGATATTGGTCAAGAAAGAGTTATTATAGATACTCCTATGAATGTTATGAAACAAGGTAATTACACAAAGGTACCTCTGTTGTATGGATTTACAAATATGGAAGGCTCAATGAGACTGCCCTACTTCGATACCTGGAAAGTCAAGATGAATGAGAAATTTTCAGATTTTTTACCAGCTGAATTGCGTTTCGATAGTGAAGTTATCAAAGAGGAGGTCGCACAGCAAGTGAAACAGTTTTATTTTGGTAACGAAACTGTGAGTGAAGCCACTATAGTATCATACTTACTGTACTTTACTGATGTTCTATTTGCATATCCAATGCTGAGATCTCTGTCAACTCGTGTAGAGGCTCTGGGTGATACGATCTATCTATTTGAATATTCATTTGTGGACAAAAATACACCGATTTTTCCGCACACTTATGTCCGTGGGGCCGGGCACTGCTTTCAATCTAGAGCAGTGCGAGATCATGACCTTTCTGATACTACTGAAGAGTATAAGCAAATGGTAGAAATATTGAACGAGTATACGCTTAACTTTATTTTTACTGGGTATGTTAGTTTTCAATGATTGATATTTTATTTAGTTTTATAATCCAGTTACAGTTATATTATAATTGTATCTTTCTTTTAGATCTCCATCGCCTAGTGGTTCAACTTTACCCCAATGGCCACCAGCAAACGCTCAAAGGTCTCCTTATATGTCTCTGGGTCCAGTCATAGCGCTAAAAGAAAACATTCTGGAGAATCGGGCGGCCTTCTGGGACACCATCTATGACAAATACTACGGAGGTCCCGTGATGCCATCAGCTACTACTACGACTACTACTGCTGCAGCGACTAGTCCTGCAGCGACTATTCCTGCTTTGACGAGTCCTGCTTCGACTACAAATGATCCGATTACTAATAATCCGACTACTCCTGTTCCGCCTACCACTCCTGAACCCGGAACTGATGGCGCTGTCACATTAATGATCTCAAATTTTTTGTTTATCACTGTTCTATCATTGCTATATTTATCTTTGTAATAACTAGTGTTCGAATTGTTGATTATGCTATATTATCATTAATCTTTTTTTATGTCAAGTCATCATCAAATAACTTCTCCTGTTATAGGCAAAGGAGCTGACTAAAACTCACCAGCGTTCCTTTTGTTAGCCTTTCGTTCTAGGGCTATAACGTTCTAGGGTAACCGTTTCAATTATTCCCGCAATTCTAGTAGGCATCGGCACTGCACTACTGAGCCCCGGCTATTTGCAGGCGCATCGAGGTGCGCATGGAACATAACGCGCCACCAATGCGGGCTTAGTCCTTACCAGATGGTAGCTACCAATGGGTAGCTCCCATCGCTCACAGTCCGCAAGGCCGGGAATCGCCTTGCGACTACCAACGCGCGACGCCGCGATTGTGACGTGCCCAATTTATTCATTAATCATAAGCTCATAATACATATTTTTTGTTGTGTCATAAATAGATGTCCACTTATTACATAATAAATAGCTAAGCCTAAGCCTATTTTATAACTCGAGATAAGTATCACTATTTTTATAAGTCATAGCAGGTTTTATAATTACTGTGATAAAAGTTCAAATACTTAACTTTTAAGGAAAATAAGAAAGGTTTAATTAAATTTTAACGCTGTTTAATTTATAATCTAGTTGAACAACAAAATACACCTCAGAAAGAAAATATATTTTCATAAAAAATTATGTCCATGACTGACAGAAACACGTACTTATAATTCACGAGCCTTATTCTTTGTTCCCTTACTCATAGAAATTACACTTAGGTATCGGAGATTTAAAGTATCCACTATTCATGCGTACCACAGGATACAGGTATAATCTGATTTCCTGATCTAAGTCTGAGATACAAAAATGAAGTCATCTACTGAGCAGCGTCTAAATGAGGTTTGTTTTATTGCCCCAGAATCAATCGGATCAGAAATTGAAAATTTCAAGCTTATGTACAAATAAAATCTCACAGATGGCAGTTCTAATATCATAGAGCAGTTCAAGTGCGTAGGCCTAATGAAAAAGTACTTGATATCTATCATCTTGGACCTCACGTACACGAATAGGCTACAGAGAAAATTGTTTCGGTTGCTGACAACGATAAAGTAGAGTGATGAAACAAATGACCTAATGCAAAATATGGTACGGCCAGATCAAATTAATCTGGTTGGACATGGTGTCCGTAAGACTGAAAACGGTGGCGTTATCAGTACAGACACAGAAGATGACGCTGATAAACTTAAGCACGCAGATTATTATTATTATCTGCATCTCGGTTTCCCCCTTAACCACGGATCGTGGTTGTAAGAGAATTGTCTTTTTGGCCGAGATTGAAGTCTTCAGGTGCCTTTATGAACAGAATGTTGCCAACCAGTTTCCAGTGATTTTCATGAAGCCCTTTTTAATCTTAGTTAAATTGAACCAAAAATCATAGAGGACAAATTCACAGACTTGTAACTATTTGGTTAAAGTTCCAAAATTCCAAGAGCCCTAATTTCTCGAGCACGGACTTTCATAAATTGTATGTGTTGCCCTGTCAGGATCATGCAGCAAAAATCTGTAAAGGTCATAGCAGTGAGACAGGACAGTCAGTGTCACAGTGTCAAATACCTAGGCTATAGCTATCAGGAAACAGAGCCTCCGGTAGGGATTTAAACTCTTTAGCTGTACTCATAATGAATGTGTTCCATAAATATTTTGTACGTATGGATGGGATATCCAACATGTATCGATGGCGCAACGCCGAGCCGTATGTCTAGTGGTCTGCCCCCCTAGCCAAGTTAAAACCGCTTCACTTCTCTTTCGTCGATCGCCTCGAGTCAGCCACGCTTCCGATTCCTTTATTCTGACGTCATTTCAATGCTCAGTCACGTGGTCAGAACAAAGTAATCGGAGGTGTGGCCGACTCAAGGCGATTGATGAACGAGAATCGAAACTAGTCTAGCAACTCGGCTTCGATGCTCAAGACTTTGGACATACATATTATTTAAAAAAAAATGCCAAGCCAAGCTGGTAGTCAGGGAATCAGAGATAGAAATCTCCTTACAGTGCGAGCCGTATCGAGGAATACTGCCTTCTGTATTACGCCTTGGTCCTTGATCCAATCACGCAACGACCACTTTGACAAATAGTTGTTGAGGTTTTTGGCCATCAGGCCGTTGGCAGTCACAATCGGCACAATGACTACCGAGTCTACATTCCACATATCGATAACCTCATGTGCTAATTCAAGATACTTGATTTGTTTTTCTTTCTCAGCTTTTGCGAATTATTATCAATCAATACTTTTCGACTTTATCTTTTATGATTAGCATTGGGCGTAATTAATGCATCGTATAAATATGTGATGATCTTAGTATTCATTGTATTTAGCTGTTCAGTCAAGATGTGGAAGTGTGTGGTGTTTGTATTGTGTACTTTGGCGATATTGGTGAAAAGTGAAGATGATTATCGGGATGTACAGATAGCTCAGGGTACAGTGCGCGGGCGTTTAGATCCTCTTAACCAGCTCTACGTGTTCTACAATATACCGTATGCCACAGCACCTACAGGGCCTAACCGATATAAGGTAAAGTTGTGTTCTTTTTATTATTTCAGTCTTATATTTTTTTTTCATTGCATTAAATTTTATTAGGATGCGGTATATTAAAATTGATGATATTGTGCTGTATCTACTTTATTTTAATAATTTAATCAAAAACCAATAATTCTGTATTTTTGTTATTTCGTCTAGGCTCCTCTTCCTCCACCGGTATTTCTGTCTACGTTTGATGCAGTAGACAGAAGTATCATATGTCCACAACCCTGGGGATTTAATGAGAATATGCGAGAAGACTGTCTGGTAGCCAACGTGTTCGTTCCAGAAACAGCTACACCAAGCACTAAACTACCTGTTTTAGTAATAGTCCACGGCGGAGCATACCAGTATGGTAGCGGAGCAAGTGAGAGCTTTAGAGAGTTAGCAAATACCGAATCAAAACCAGTAATTGTAGTGACATTTAACTACAGACTTGGCGTGCATGGTTTTCTATGTCTTGGAACCGAAGGCGCTCCAGGGAATGCTGGACTAAAAGATCAGGTAGCATTACTTCGTTGGGTAAATACCAACATTGCCAGTTTCGGAGGAAACCCTGAAGATGTAACATTAGCAGCCTGTAGTGCTGGGTCTGGTTCAGTCGATTTTCTAACTCTTTCTCCTCTTACAAAAGGACTGTTTAAAAAGGCTATAATGGAGAGTGGAGTTAGTACTGGCGGCGTCGGTGTGCAAATCGATCCAATAGAAAATGCAAAGTATTATGCAAGTCTACTGGCTTTTAATGATGTTGATGATTTGACTAAATTAGAAGAATTTTACAAAACTGCTTCATTTCAAACTATAATGTCACGACACGACGTAATAACAAACAATCAAAATGTTACTATTAGATTCAGTCCATGTGTGGAAAGTGATATCGGCCAAGAAAGAGTTGTTATTGATGCTCCCTTTAGTATAATAGAAGAAGGTAACTATGCCGAGATACCTTTGATGTATGGATTCACTAACATGGATGGCGCAATGAGACTTCACTCTTTTGCTTCCTGGAGTCAACAAATGAATGAAAAATTTTCGGACTTTTTACCGGCTGAATTATATTTTGACAGTGAAGATATTAAAGAAGAAGTGGCACAAAAGGTCAAACAACATTACTTTGGTAATGAAGATGTGAGTTTAAATAATATTCTGCAATTTATAACATACCATACAGATGTATTATTTGGATACTCTATGTTGAGGTCTCTATCAACTCGTGTAAAGGCTCGCAATGACACAATATACTCATTTCAATACTCATTTGTGGATGACAACACAGCAGTTATTCCAGGCACCAACATAAAAATGGGGGCGGGACACTGCCACCAAATAATAGCAGTGATGGATCAAAATATAACTGGCACAACGATCGAATACCAGAAAATGAAAGCAACTATGAGACAATATTGGCACAATTTTATTTTGACTGGGTAAGACGCTTTTTTTTTCATAATGCTTTTTTTTTTTGGCAGAATCCTTAGGTCAGGGCATCGTCTGAAAGGCCGAGTTATACAGGGTATTCACCCTCTTTCTCGCTGGCAGCAGAACTCGAATGCCAGTGAAAGTTGTGGTTAAAATTCGTATAATCGCGATAATAAAAATCGTATTCGGGTAAACGAGAAACTACATCATAGTTTATATGAGCGCTCAATCGCGAATAACGTAAACATTTGTCGATTCCCGATAATGTAGCCATATGATAAAATGTTTTCTTTCATTACCGCTTTGGGGGGCAAAACTTGTGAAACTAATACACACGTCGCCGTAAATAAATAAAACATAAAATTTAGTAAAAGTAGTCCCTAGACGCAATGCGAGCCGTTGAGTTTAAACTGTTGCTTTTTGTAATAATTTTATGTCAGGTTTTTTTTTCTAAATAATTATTTGAACAATGTTCATGTTTGAGCCGCACTCTTGAAGCATTTTATAACATGTTAATCGAAACACCTTAGCCATCTTATTTAATTTTATGGCAACCCAACTAAAATGTCCATCCGAAGCATTGAATTATAAAAAACCCTTGTATATCAATGATCCGAAGTTATATTTATATGAATAAAGCAGAATGCTATATTATGTTGATGATTTTTTAATTCTTTCCTTTTGGTCTCCTAGAATAAGTTGACACGACGGCTATCAACTAATAGACATTCTGGGACCATACTCTCTTAAAAAATCAAGCACTCAGATTATGACGGATTTCATGAATAAAATTTATTCTCTGATTCACTACTTGCTCTTAGAAAATGAAGTTTCTAAGACACGACGACGAGCATCTCTGGGATGAAATGGTTGTTAATTATAGTAAACTTGTAACATTATTATATTATTTTTTATTGATTCAAAATTATTTCTTTATATTTAAATTTCTTCTGTCACATTACTATATTTATAATCATCTACTAGTAAAAAATATAATGTGTGTTATTTCTGAATATGTATGATGTGAAGTGTTCATGCTGATATTATGTAATACAGTACAGTTTAAGATAGAGTGAGAGACTATTGAACAAGTATTCAATAATAACATGAGTGTTTTTAGATTACTCATAAAAATGGTTATAAATAGTTTGAAACGATCACTTTCAATAAATCGCCCAATTCGTAAAAGATCTAATAGCAACGTGTTGCTTTTGGACATCTTGTGTCAAAGAGGAAAATCATTGCTGCGAACATTTTCCAAACATTTATTTATGAAAGTTAAGCTCCTATGTCATCGCTGATACCGATATATTGCTTGTTATACATACGTAAAGGCTAATTTATTTTACCTTTACTTTTGTTTCAGTTCTCCGACTAATGCTACAGATTCGCTGCAGTGGAAACCCGCCGGTCCTGGAGGATATCCTCACATGTCATTAGGTCCAAGCATACAGTTGAAAAATGAAAATATTTTGGGTGACAGAATGACTCTCTGGGATTCTATCTACGAAGAATACTACCGGGGTCCTGTGATTTCAGGATCACTTGAGAGTAGTTCTCAACCGACTACAGAAGCTCCTACCACCAATTTGACTACTCCTGATCCTGGCTCTGGCGGTGCAAAAGTGATCTCAAATGTTATGTTTGTGCTTGTTTCACTATCGTTTTATTATATTTTATATTAATCAAATAAGAGTAATGTAGATAGATAAGTTATCAATTAACACATCACCAATTAATTTTATTATATTCGTATTTAATCTCCGCGATGACGTTTGGACTTTTGGATTTATTGATTACTATCGAATCTACATTTTTAATGATAATTCGAGAGATTATTTAAAATTGTTTGTTTTGTTTATATTTATAAAATCAGTGATAAAACTGTATGTGATCTAGAATTAATTTATTCTTTTATATTATACAAAATGATATTGGATGATTATTTTTTATTTAGATGACTATTTTTCCCCATGTAGTCCCATCAAACTAAAAATTATTAGCATAATATAAATTGCATGTTTATCTATACCTATTACTTATACCTTTAGCACCCATAATAAAGCGGTAAAGTTTCGATGAAATGAACTAGATAACTAGGATATGGAAGCAAAAACGTTGTTTGCACAGAGAAAAAAATTACTTTTTTGCTTCCATAATATCCTTGTTATCAAGTTTATTTCATCAAAAGGTTATGGGCCCAGTCACCAAATTCGCCATCAAAAGGTTATGTTCCCTACACTCCAGAATAGAATGGCATAGTGGAGCGAGCAAACCGCTCTATTGTGGAGATGGCTCGTACTATGTTGGCGGAAAAAGGTCTGAGTATGAGACTGTGGGGAGATGCATGTAATACGGCTGTTTACTCGTATGCGAAGAATAGTCTGCCTCTCAGTAGTACTCGTAATAATGGTAAGATTCCTGAGAAGTTGTGGACAGGGAAGGACTGATCCTTCGTTCGATCATTTCAGAGTTTTTGGAACGAAAGCGTACAAACGCTTTGAGCGTATTAACGCACGTGCCCAAGAAAACTGGGAAGAAATGGAGCCCTAAAGCGGTATAACATATCTTTGTTGGTTACTGCGAAGAAACCAAGGGATATCGTTTCATAAATCCCAATAATCCTCGCGTCATCGTTAGAGCAAACTCACCTTCTATAATTTCTCTACTAATAATTATCAGTTATTATTATAGTTATCAGTGTCTTAATTATTAAGGCACTGATGACAGAATAACATGCAAACCAGGTACATTCATAACATCCCTCACAGCAAGCATTCGTCCTTTCAAACTCACCATGGTATAAAGTTTGTTTTTTGTTTTTATGTTTTTATATTTGTAGGAATCTCTGGAAGTACTGGTCCGATTGCTAACATTTTTTCACCGATAGAAAGCTGCTTTATTCCCGAGTGTCCAAGGCTATGTTTTATTTACGCGGGCAGAAGCTAGTATTATATATTTTCAATAAAATATTAAATATTCGATGGTTCAAAGTGGAAAAGTTTTTTACATTGTCTAGAGCACGAAATTGGATGATGAAGGTGGTTATATTGTTATCCACGACGTTTAGATTAATTTATGAAGTTACAAAAAAAATGAAGTATTTTTTCGTTACAAGATGGTAATGTGAATACACATTACAATCTTGTATACCTACCTCTTTTTATGCAAATATATTTTAATAGTATTATTATCATTCTGTTAATTAATTATGAACCGAGGTCGGAATTAGGCAGAGTTAAACATACAGCAAAAAAATAAAGTGGATATGCCTTTTTTTTTTGTCGACGGGGAAAATCATCTTTGACGAAACCCGCTCTTGGGTGGAGCGGGAGACAGTGTCAGACTCTTACTGACTAAAAACCCCGCGCCGTTCCTTCTAGCCTTCATACCGGGGCACGAGCTCCCTTTCGGACAACCCTGTCCCCAGTAGGCTTCGACCCAGCTGGGCCCCTCCTGGTGCTGACAACTCCTTGAGGCGCGCGGGAACAGTGCGCGCCGTCGACGTCTTGGACTCGGTCCATTACCGGACGATCGGACAGCGAGCTACCCATAGCTCGCCGTCCGCGAGCCCGCGTCTACGGTGGTCGGAAATCGGGATCGGAATCCCGGCGACGGCGGCGAGGGCGCCGTTGCCTGATGCGGTCGGCCTTCTCCTTTGCAAGCATTACTGCTTCGCAGAAGGAGGCGACCGCCTGCCATTCCTCCTCGCTCCGGACCATGGCCTCGACCAGGGCCCGGCGCGAGAGGTCTCCGCCGCCGATCGCCCCCACGAGGGCACGGCGGATATGCCTCAAATCCTCAGATTAACTTTAAAGAGCATATTTTTAACAAGTTTTTATTTAAACCTGTCCCGATCTTTGTCTGTCAATCAGATGACAATACAAAATTATTATGACGGGGAGCTGATCTGATGATGGAACCGGAAGGTGGCCGTAGGAACTCGGTAGTTAAACGACACAACCCCATCGAGTTTGGGCTCGTATGATTCGTCTTTATGAGTGTTAATTATACAGGTATATTGCGCTATGAACGCTTGCTATTAAAAAATAATTTTCATTAAAAACTTGTTTTATGACACTATCAGAAATATAGCAGAAAAAAAATCATCAGTTGTCCAGTACCTATACAATCTACCTACCTGCACAAGCTCTGCTTACTTTGGGACCAGATGGAGTAGTGTGATAGTTGTGGAATACTATTATTAATATAAATGAAAACCGGAATGAGATGACTGGATGTATTAGTCATACAGTGAAAGATATTTTGGACGATATAAGAGGGAAGGTAATCAGAGCAGGCGAAATGCCATACACTGAAAGGTTACTCAAAAGGACCCTCTCAAAAGCCTTTAAGTCTTGTAAGAAGACTGCAATAGCTTCCCCATTCTTCTCGGGGCCTCGTCCCACAAGTGAGTGGCATAAACTAGTAGGTCCTCAGTAGACTACGGTGACACCTGTAGTGTCCGGTCACTGTGGATCGTTATCTTCTAGGTATGTCATGAGGGGCGAGTTCAATACACGCTCCAACATTTTATAGAGTATGGAGTTATAGTACTTCGAACCAAATTCGAACCTATGTCCGTGCGCGCGGCGACCCGTATTATTATTACGTAATTACTCGTTTTTAAGTAAATCACCAAAATAAAAAAATAGTTTTTCTGAATTTTTCTAGAAAAATCAAAGATAGATACCAATTTTTTTTGCCAAAAATATGTCGTACTAACGGCTGTACAGAACGACAATTAAGCGTTTTTCAAGGCCATTCAAGTTGTTCTGACGTATGTACAATCTGCGCTCGACTTTAATAAATCATACCAGTTTAAGATTGATTGATAAAGGCTATCAACGTGCTTAAATGTGCTTGTAAAAATGACGATCTTTCCATGGTGTATTTAGTGTCTTTTTTTGAAGAAAGAAAATGTTTGTTGCCTACCCTGCGTAAATCAACTGTGCACACCATGACCTGGTTGGTGGAAAACAAAGACAGAACAAGACTTAGGCTATGGATTTGAAAGGCTAAATGGAGTGGTAACCAAGAATTGTGAAAAGACAATGGCCTCTGCTTGAACAAAGATATTAATATACTTCGATGAAAAGGGTACGGGGTGACTTGTAGACTCAATGAATAGGCCATCAAAAATCATCACGAAGCGATGCAGTATTAAGGGGATAACACATCCTGAGGCTCTTAGAGTGTGAAGAGGTAAACCACGGCTATCAGGACATTCCCAAAAGTATGGTCAAGATCATACCAGCATCTTACTCGATTACATATCCTTCCCCTGAGCGTTGGTTTGTAAATCTCCAATCAAGTCAGCCAATAAAGGCTAGAGAGAGGTGGGAGCTCTGTTCCTCGTAAGTGTTCACTATAGTCAGCTAATAATAGTAAATTAGGGATGAGGAATAAGAACTCCGATAGTTTTATACGAAACTTTCCTGTGGATAAGTGTTTTTCTCAGTCTACCTCCTATCTTAGGTATGTTACGGCAAAGCAAACTCTATTAGCACAGACCTAGGGTTCACCGGAGCATGCAAGTCCCACCACGACGTTAACGTAGTGGTTGTTTAAGAGCGGGCAACTCGAGATGAATTTTCATACAACTGCTCTTACGTGATTAAGATGTTATTACACATCTTTCTCCAGATATTTAAAGGCTTCTATAGAAATCAAAACGTAAATTGGTGTAAAACTAAGTTTTGAAAATCTGCAATTTTATGTAAACTTTGGCCCTCCGTATACTCGTGTGGCAAAAATATAAAAAAGAAGCCTTTCACATTTAATCGAGATTTAAAAAAAAACTTTTAATGGTTTAAAAAAACCAGGTATTTTCTGGAACAATTTTTGAGAAATATTCGAGTAAATGACGGAATTACCGAACGCCAACAGAGTTTTCAGGCGTTATTGCATTTTTTTCGCGTTGCCTCTTCATAAAACATCGCGTTGGATTGTGTTAGATGAAATAAGCTTATAAACCATGCTCGACATTGACGTGGGGCCAGTGGAAAAGTACCCTCTTAAATTGTTGTGACTACTAACACAATTTTTTAAACTATTAATTCTATTTTATAATATTACTATCTTTTCGATTTTATCTGTTATGATTAGTGAAGTGATTATTGCTTATTATAAATATGATGTACTATGATCATGGCGTTCATTGTATCTAGCTGCTCAGTCAAGATGTTTCAGTGCGTGGTGTTTTTACTTTGTAGTTTTGCGATACATGTGCGAAGCGCGATACTAGTGCAAAGTGAAGATGTCTATCGGGATGTACGCATAGCTCAGGGTACAGTGCGCGGGCATTTCAATCCTCTGAACAAGCTCTACGAGTTTTATAATATACCGTATGCCACAGCACCTACAGGGCCTGACCGATTTAAGGTAAAGCTTGTTTTTCTCATACGAGTATAATTGCCAAATTCCAAATGAAATGAAACAGTGAATTGTTAACGTAATTTAATTTTACCAAATTTTATTGTACCTATAATTAATTAGACTGAATTAATTCATGAATCCCCAAGCGACACCCGGTGGCCGCGCATCTATTGTCTTACTATTGTGTCTCTAATTGACGGTATCTGAAGGGTTAAATTTTTAAACAATACAAGGTAATAGTTTTATTATTATTATTACTTAGAAGACAAGTCAATGGAATTTGTGATGTGCAAGTTAGATTAATTGACGACTCTGACTGTGAATATATTTGCAAACCATGCTATGGCCGGATATGCCGGAACAAATTTACTCTAACACCTTATACACCATATTCTAGCAAATAAAAATGTTTTGATTGATTGATTGAACACCATTTTTTAAATTCTTTTAATTTTGTATTTTACTTATTGCCTTCAGGCTCCCCGTCCTGCACCGGTTTTTCTGTCCACGTTTGATGCAGTAGACAGAGGTATCATATGTCCACAACCCTCTGGGTCTAATGTGAATGTTCTAGAAGACTGTCTGGTAGCCAACGTGTTCGTCCCAGAAACAGCCACATCAAACACTAAACTACCTGTCTTAGTAGTTGTCCACGGCGGAGCATATCAGTATGGCTACGGAGCACAAGAAAAATTTACAGAATTCGCAAGTACTGAATCAAAACCAGTAATTGTAGTAACATTTAACTACAGACTTGGCGTGCATGGTTTTCTATGTCTTGGAACTGAAGGCGCTCCAGGGAATGCTGGACTAAAAGATCAGGTAGCATTACTTCGTTGGGTAAACACCAACATTGCCAGTTTCGGAGGTAACCCTGAAGATGTAACATTAGCAGCCTGTAGTGCTGGGTCTGGTGCAGTAGATTTTCTAACTCTTTCTCCTCTTACAAAAGGACTGTTCAAAAAAGCTATAATGGAGAGTGGTGTTAGTACTGGCGGCGTCGGTGTACAAATCGATCCAATAGAAAATGCAAAGTATTATGCAAAGATACTGGCTTTTAGTGATGTCGATGATTTGACGAAATTAGAAGAATTTTACAAAACTGCTTCATTTCAAACATTAATTTCACAAACGGACGCAATTACAAATAATGAAAACGCTGCTCTTGAATTCGGTCCATGTGTGGAAAGTGATATTGGCCAAGAAAGAGTGGTTATTGATGCTCCCTTTAGTATATTAGAAGAAGGTAACTATACTGAAATACCTTTGATGTATGGATTTACTAACATGGATGGAGTAATAAGATTATCATTCTTCGACTCCTGGAGTAAACGAATGAATGAGAATTTTTTAGATTTTATACCGGCTGAATTACATTTTGATAACAAAGATATTAAAGAAGAAGTCGCACAGAAGGTCAAACAGCATTACTTTGGTACTGACGATGTGAGTAGGCAGAAGTTCATACAGTACTATACAGATGTTTTATTTGGATACCCTATGTTGAGGTCTCTATCAACTCGGATAAAGGCTCGCGAAGACACAGTATACCTATTTGAATACTCATTTGTGGATGACAATACGGCAGTAATTCCAGGAACTGATATAAAAATGGGGGCGGGTCATTGTCACCAAATAGAGGCAGTCAAGGATGAAAATTTAACAGGCAAAACGGACGAATACCAGAAAATGAAAGAAACTATGAGAGAATATTGGCATAATTTCATTTTGTCTGGGTAAGAGGTTTTTCTTTCACTAATGTTGCAGATTTATGTTAGACTCAATTGAAAAAACTGGACAGACCTACTTGGTGATCGCTACTCAAAGTGGGAGTATCGAGTGTGAGTATTAGCGGTACCGCTGAACTGGATCGATTTGTTGATCACGTCGATCCGAACTTATTACAGTTTGAAATGATCCTATATCCATAAGTAAAGAACCTAAATGTTGGCTTATGGCCATCTTGTGCCAAAGAGGAGACTCATTGGTGCTAATATTTTTCAAACATGTAGGTACTTATGAAAGATAAACTCCTATGATGCCGCTTGTGTCCTATGTTGATGAAAGACACCCTTATAGAGTTTTTAAAATTCATAACTTTATTTCAGTTCTCCAACTAGTGACTCCGATTCATTGCAGTGGAAACCCGCTGGTCCTGAAGGATACCCTTATATGTCATTAGGTGTAGACATAGAGTTGAAGAATGATGACATTTTGGATGTAAGAAAGACTTTTTGGGATTCTATCTACGAGGAACACTACCGGGGACCTGTGTTGCCAGTAACTTCTACTCCAACTACTACACCTGAGACGACTACTGTAGATTTGCCTACTTCTGAGATTGATATAACTACTCCTACCGATTCAACTACTACCGATCCGACTGCTCCTACCGATTCAACTACCACCGATTCAACTACCACTAATCCGACTACTCCTACCGATTCAATTACCACCGCTTCGACTACTCCTGATCCTGGATCTGGCGGTGCAAAAGTGATCTCAAATGTTATGCTCGTGCTTGTTTTGCTATCATTTTATTATACAATAAATTATTGATATCAATCAGTAATGTTGGTAGATAAGTCTTAAATTTATTCATCATCATCATCATCAGCCTTTTTAATGTTCCCACTGCTGGGACTCAGGCCACCACACCACAACACCAGACAATTAATTATACGTATAGTTCCTTATTCATACATGATCACCGCGATGACGTTTGCACTTTCGAAGGCAATTTATCGATAACTACAATACTACCGAACTACATATTTTATGAGATTATTTTAAATTGTTTGGCTTGTTTTATTTAAAGTCATAAAATCAGTGATAAAACTGTATCTGATCTAGAATTTATTCTTTTATAATAAAATATATCTGATATAGTGACTTTTTTATTTTTGGATGAATTTTTTCCCCAGTTAATTATAACTGCCATTAATTCAATATTATTAATATAAAAAACAAATATGCCAGTGTTCTTATAGTTTTTACACTGTCAGGTAGGTCCTAAAGCATGAAAATGGATGATAAAAGTGGTTGTGTTTGCACACTTTGCACAGAAGCTAAACATTTCATTTTGAAACCACAGTTCAACAATACTTCTACTTCAGTTGTATTATATTCACATTATTATCTTGTGTATCTTATTTTATGCACATATAAATGAAATTATTATTATTCCACTTTTCTATTTTCTTAATAAAATGAAAACCATATTACATTTAAAAATGTAAACCATACTCCTTTTTTAATATAAAACAGATTAAAAAAACATTAAACTCCGTAATAAATACTCTCTCCTACTACTACTGACTCCGTTGGTTCAGAGATATTGTCCACTTACTTTACTTATTGATATTCTAAAATGAAAATATTGTAAAATCAATAATTTTTTAAAAGAGTATCCGTCGAGTTATTTGCGAGTTTTTCTCCGTAAGAAACGACCAATTGGAACCGTGCATTGGCTTCTTACGTTTTTACTAGTGCCCATGTAGGCGCCTATGTGAAATAAAATCATTTTGAGTTTGAGTTTGGTCCAAGCTACTGACGGCCTGGGATCCAAAGAGAAGAGCCTCCTCACAATATGAGCCGTGTCCAGGAGTTCCACTTTCTGAAACAAACCCTTGATCCAGCCACCTAACAAGAACCTCCTAAGGTATTGGTTTTCTTTATACATATTATATATCGGTACAGGATGGCGATTACCATTGAAGTCCTTTGTAGAGACTATTTTGTGGGCGATGATTGGGTAACGAGCAATAAACTAATCATTTCAGAAATCACCACTGATTTATTATGATGCAAGCTATATTAGCTATATATATATTCACTTCACAACGAGCCGTAAGACAGTCCCCAGACTAGGTGTTGATCGCATGGCTGCCGATAGAGAAAAGAGCCCCGCCCCTCTGCGGCCGGAACCTTTAACCAAAGATTTTATATATCCTGTCTACTCTAGTAGGATATATAAAATCTTTGCCTTTAACAGAAAAGAAAAACACTTTGACAGAAAAGAGAATTTCTTTGATTCTCAACCTTCCGTACTATTCACTTCATCGACCCAAAATAATGTGCTCTATAGTGTTGGTTGAGGCTCGTAGCCATTAGTTGACACGACTACGAGTATCGGTACAATGATCGGCGAGCCCAGGATATGGACTCGAATTATCTATCTCGGTTTTAATGAAGGCTTTGTCATGTGGGACATATCAACAATCATTACACGCCTCTCGATTCGATCTATCATCACTATATCAAACATATAGGTAAATGATGGTGGGCCGATCTCAGTATAATGTAATATTATCATTATTAAAAACTTGATTAAGCATATACCTGTAATACGGCACTTGCCACCAGGACAGTATTTCAGAGTAAGTTGTTGATGGAGCTACAAGGTTGTGCGTATGCATTACTCTCTGTTAGCTGGAAGAGAACAATCAAAGATAATGTGGGAGATCGATTTTCCCGGACAATGGTATCCTCAATAAATGTCAACCGAGTCGGCCTTCACCTAGAATTCGTCATGATAACTTCCTCCATATCTCTACTCTATTCCTTCTTCTTCTACTAATTACAGGCGAAACTCGTACATGGTGCGAGCGAGTGAGGACTTTAATGATCTTTGTAAGGAGTTCGCTTTTGACCCGTTTAACACAAAAACCCACTCACCGCCCACCAACCCACTCAGCTGAATGCCAAATTTTTCAAAAATGCATAGTGCTGCATCCCCTAAAGGACAATACTTTAGGGGATGTTTAATTATATTTAACTATTTTCTATTTTTTATGTGCTTTAGTGATCGTAAGCTTTTTATTATTTTAACTATTTCTACCCGTGAGAACCTGTAATTGGCTGTATGTTTATTATACTATTGTTATCCCTTTGTTGTAGCTGTTGGTTCTCCTAATAAATAAATAAATAATTGCACAGATAAAACCTTCCTCAAAGAGGTCAACGACACGTAGCGTACTGAAGCTCCAACTCCAAGTCTCCAACTCCAAGTGGCTCAACTTTGCCTGAGTGGAAACCAGCAAATACTCGAAGGTTTCCTCACGGAGTCCAATCGTTGAACTATAAGACAACATTCTGGGCCACCATCTACGAGAAATACTAACAATTCAGAACAAATTCAGCTTTTGATAAAAATACTTCAGTGACTGACGGTATTTATTATTGAATTACCATATCTGGTGACTTTGTTCCCTTGCTTGAACTGCACATCCAGGACTTAAAGCATCCTGGGGTACACACGAATAGTGTAGCAATCTAGCAGCGAATTTTCCAATATACCTGCTAAAAAATATATAAAAAAGAATAGGAAAATAATGCATAACAGCAGTGGTTCCTAACCTTTTTGATCTGGTCCCCCAATGATTTAGCTTGGGAAACTAATTTAACCCCGGTCCTGGATGTCCCGTCATCCTTTCCCTCATGCTACCTATGAATGTACATCATGTAATTACAAATCAACTTGATCATCATCATTTCAGCCGAAAGACGTCCATTTTTGGACATAGACTTCTCCCAAGTCTCGCCACAATGAACTCTGTTGACACAATGAGTTCTGTGCGTCTCGTATTCATCGGATGCTCGCAATCTTACCAGGTCTTCGGTTCACCTTGTAGGAGGTATCCCAACTCTGCGTCTTCCGGTACGCGGTAGCTACTCCAGAACCTTTCCGCCCCAACGGTTATCTCTTCTGCGAGTAATGTGCCTTGTCCATTGCCGCTTAAGTTCGGCTTAATTACACATAAAAATAGCACAAAACTATTGAATAAGTTCTTACAATCACATCTCTCAATCAACCTCTAAAACTTTATTAAAGGTATTTTTTTATTGTGTGTTTTTTTTTATGATGGGGAAAATCATTTTATGACAAAACCCGCTTTTGGGCGGAGCGGGAGATAGTGTCAGACTCTTACTGACTAAAAACCCCATCCCGTTCCTTCTAGCCTTCATACCGGGGTAGAGCTCCCTTTCGGACAACCCTGTCCCCAGTAGGTTTCGACCCAGTTGGGCCCCTCCTGCTGCTGACAACTCCTTGAGGCGCGCGGGAACAGTGTGACTTGACTTGGACTCGGTCCATTACCGGACGATCGGACAGCGAGCTACCCATGGCTCACTGTCCGCGAGCCCACGTCTACGGTGGCCGGAAATCGGGATTATATTTGCGGCGGCGGCGGCGAGGGCACCGTAGCCTGATGCGGTCGGCCTCCTCCTTTGCTAGCATCACTGCTGCGCAGAAGGAGGCGACCGCCTGCCACTCCTCCTCGCTCCGGACCATTGCCTCAACCAAGGCCCGGCGCGAGAGATCTCCGCCGCCAATCGCCCCCACGAGGGCACGGCGATGCTCCGCCCAAGCAGAGCACACCTCGACTGTGTGCTCCACCGTGTCCTCCGGGCGTTCCGCACAGTGGCGACACCCGAGTGTCTTTTCCGCTTGAATCCGGTGCAGGAAACTCCCGAACTCACCATATCCGGTGTGGACCTGCGTCATGCGGAAGGTAAGAACGCCGTGAGGTCTTTCCAGCCACGCCTAAAAGAGGGGACTTACCGCCATAATTTGTTGTATGTGTGGGGTGGTAGTGAGGCTCTTGCTTGATTACGCTATTAGGGCATAAAATGCACTGCTAAGTAGTCAGTTATAATTTACACCCAGGTTAGAAACCGTGGTATAACAGCGAAGCATCGATGTATATATTCGACAAACACCCACGCTGACTGCGAAGGGTGCCCAA
Organism: Mythimna lalbum; assembly: GCA_949319445.1. Lineage (NCBI taxonomy): Eukaryota > Metazoa > Arthropoda > Insecta > Lepidoptera > Noctuidae > Mythimna > Mythimna lalbum. Next base: position 10,001,923 of record OX439346.1, on the reverse strand, counting down.
AACATAACCAATCAATACTTTTCCACTTTATCTCTTATGATTAGCGATAGGCGTAATGGATGCATAGTATAAATATGATGTATGATCTTGGAATTCAATTTATTTAGCTGTTCAGTCGAGATGTGGAAGTGTGTGGTGTTTGTATTGTGTACTTTGGCGATACTGGTGAAAAGTGAAGATGGTTATCGGGATGTACAGATAGCTCAGGGTACAGTGCGCGGGCGTTTAGATCCTCTTAACCAGCTCTACGTGTTCTACAACATACCGTATGCCACAGCACCTACAGGGCCTGACCGATTTAAGGTAAAGCTTGTTCTTTTCATTATTTCAGTCTCTCAGTTCTCTAAGAAAACCGCCTTGAGCGCAGCGCTGGCCGCAGCGATTTATTACTTTAATTTATGGACAATCATATATTTGTTATTTCTGACCTTAATACCCAGTTGGTTTAAAACATTTAAGCATCATAAATTTAAGAAATTTTCTTATTATAATGCAAAATACTTTACTTATTGTATTAAATTACATTATTACTTTAAACTAATTAATCCTATATAATTTTTATTTCATCCAGGCTCCCCTTCCTCCACTGGAATTTCAGTCCACGTTTGATGCAGTAGACAGAGGTGTCACATGTCCACAACCCGAGCCAAATATGAATATTGTAGAAGACTGTCTGGTAGCCAACGTGTTTGTCCCAAAAACAGCTACAGCTGAAACCAGACTACCTATTTTAGTAGTAGTTCATGGAGGATCATACCAGTATGGTAACGGAGCACAGGAAAAATTTAGAGAATTAGCAAATACCGAATCAGAACCAGTAATTGTAGTAACATTTAACTACAGACTTGGCGTGCATGGTTTTCTTTGTCTTGGAACTGAAGGCGCTCCAGGGAATGCTGGACTAAAAGATCAGGTAGCATTACTTCGTTGGGTAAACACCAACATTGCCAGTTTCGGAGGTAACCCTGAAGATGTAACATTGGCAGGCTGTAGTGCTGGGTCTGGTTCAGTAGATTTTTTAACTCTTTCTCCTCTTACAAAAGGACTGTTTAAAAAAGCTATAATGGAGAGTGGTGTTAGTACTGGCGGCGTCGGTGTACAAATCGATCCAATAGAAAATGCAAAGTATTATGCAAGTCTACTGGATTTTAACGATGTTGATGATTTGACGAAATTAGAAGAATTCTACACAAATGCTGAATTTAAAACTTTAATGTCTCGACATGACGTAATAACGAACAATCAAAATGTTACTATTAGATTCAGTCCATGTGTGGAAAGTGATATCGGCCAAGAAAGAGTTGTTATTGATGCTCCCTTTAGTATATTAGAAGAAGGTAACTATGCCGAGATACCTTTGATGTATGGATTCACTAACATGGGTGGCGCGGTGAAACTGTCGTTCTTTGAGTCCTGGAGCGAACAAATGAACAAAAACAAATTTCCAGATTTTTTACCGGTTGAATTACATTTTGATAACGAAAATATTAAAGAAGAAGTGGCACAGAGAGTCAAAGAGCATTACTTTGGTGATAAAGATGTGAGTAGTCAGAAGTTCATAAAATACTATACAGATGTCTTATATGGATACCCTATGTTGAGGTCTTTATCAACCCGGATAAAGAATCGGCAAGACACAATATACCTATTTGAATACTCATTTGTGAATGACAATACAGCAGTTATTCCAGGAACTAATATAAAAATGGGGGCGGGTCATTGTTACCAAATAGAGGCAGTCAAGGATGAAGATTTAACTGGCAAAACGGGCGAATACCAGAGGATGAAAGCAATTATGAGAGAATATTGGCACAATTTCATTTTGACTGGGTAAGAGCTTTTTTCTTTTTTTAATTTTGTGGATTCCTTAGGCTAGAGACTCAATTAAAAAACCTGTTTAGACCAACTTGATATACGCTTCCC